>CP124709.1:55820000-65820000 GCA_031232105.1 Capsicum rhomboideum
ATAGGATAAACTACAACCGCATCAAGCCACTTGATGATTTCTTTCTTCACAACTTCTTGCATTGGAGGATTTAATCTTCTTTGATGTTCTACACTTGCTATAAACTCGGGCTCAAGCTTGATTTTGTGGGTGCATATGCCGGGTGGAATTCCAATAATATCGGCTATGGTCCATCCAAGTGCCCGAATATACCGAATCACCACCGATTTCAACACCTCAATTTGCCAAGATGACAAGTCTCCTGCAATAATAATAGGTAGAGTCTCACCTTCTCCTACGAACACATAACCAAGATGAGGTGTCAATGGCTTGAGCTCAATTTGTGGCGGATCTTCAATTGAAGGCTTTGTGGGAGGAGTTTCCCGATTTTTCAAGTCAAGGTCCAACTTACAAGGATTTTTTGGGTAAGACCCAAAACCTTTCAAGAATGCAACTTCTTTTTCATATCTTTCATTCCCTTCACTTTCAAGATTCCAAAAGACCCCCACTAAAGCTTCACTAACAAATTCAGTCTCCATAGTATTAGCCACTACATTATCAATCACATCGATTACGGAGACAACTTTCAAATCCATAGGTTGTTTCATGGACTTGCAGACATTGAATGACACCTCTTCATTATTTACTTGGAATTTAATTTCACCACATTTAACATCAACTAGAGCCCGTCCAGTAGCCAAGAATGGCCTACCCAGAATAATAGGGACCTCATGGTCAATTTCCCAATCTAAGATCACAAAATCGGCTGAAAAAATGAAACGATCCACCTTCACAAGTACAGCATACAACACACCCGTGGGTATTTTTGTAGAGCAGTCAACCATTAATAGTCGCATTGCTGTTGTCTTTGGAGCTCCCAAGCCTAACTTTCGAAATACGGCTAATGGCATCAAATTAATACTTGCCCCAAGATCACATAAAGCTTTCCCAAATTGATACACCCCAATGGTGCATGGGATAGTGAATGCCCCCGGATCATCCTTCTTCACAACCATTGTACTAGACATTATAGCACTACAATTATATGTAACTTCAACTGTTTTGAAATCCATGATTCGCTTCTTTGTTACCAACTCTTTCATAAACTTAGAATACCCAGGTATCTCTTGTAAAGCTTCCAACAATGGTATGTTTACCGAAAGGTTGCTAAATTTAGAAAGGAATTTATTGAACTTTGAATCATCTTCCTTCTTCTTAAGCCTTTGTGGAATTGGAGGAGGGATTTTAATCTATGGCTTAGAGACAATCGAGTTTTCATTCGATTTTGGATTACCACAATCAACCATTTATGGGTCTGCGTCGTCTTCACCTTTCTCTTCCACTTTTTTCGACCCGTCAACACCTTGCTCTTGTGACATTAGAGTTTCATCTTTTGAATTATCAAGCCGATTCCTCTTTTTGATCATTTGTCCTCCAACACCTTTATTACAAAGGTTGTCATCAAGGTTTACAACATCATTTCCAAGGGTTCTCCCACTTCTAGTAACAATGGCCATGACGTGAGCATTATTTTTTGAATTCACAACCGTATCGATAGGGAGTCCTCATCTTTGTCTTGCATTCATTTGGGAGGAGAGTTGACCCATTTGGGTTTCAAGTTATTTTATAAGAGCCGAGTGTGAGGTGACGGTTTGATTGAGATGCGAAAAATCCCCTTTCATTTCCCTTAACATCTTATCGCTTCCTTCAACTCCCAAGAGGATACGAGCAAGCACATCCTCATTCTTTTATTTCTCCAGATCAATAGAGGTTGCCTCTTTACCCTTGGACCTATCATGCAGAGGAACATACCTATCATAGTCCCTATTTGAATCTCGCCAATCATGGTCTCTATCTTTATCTCTCCACTCTCGATCTCTATCACGATCCTTCCATTCACGATCTTTCCAATCACGGTCTTTATCCATCCAACCTTGATTCCCGCCTTTCCTTTGATAGGTGGGGTGGGAACCCCCCATTTGGTTTGACATAAATCGGATTTCTTCATCAAGAGTGTCCGCTTCATCATCATCATAACTCTTAGAATCCTTGGAAGCAACGGCGTTAACCATCTTTGGTGTTGACCCCATTACATGCTTGGTGAGTAGCTCTAGTTGTGTCATCATTTTGGCCATGCTCTCATCTCTCTCCTCATCTTTCTTTCTTTACTCTCAGCTCACAAAAGATGTGGAGGGATCCCCCATGGCCACCTCGAAATCTCTTGTATGCCACCCTCGACTTTGTTTAGTGACTTGGTCCAATAATGCCGATGCAACACCATAAGTTTGTTTCACCCAAGATCTGCCAGCTGCGTTGTCCGCAACCATTTTGTTCAATTGATCTAATACTCAATAAAATATTTGGAGGAGCATCTTATTCGGAACCTCGTGAGTCAGGCATTGCATCAATTTCGTGTTAAACCTTTGCCAAGCCTCATGTAATGGTTCACTATTCAATTGGCGGAAGATAATAATCTCATCCCTCAATTGTAACATCCGAGATGGTGGGAAGAACCAATCCAAGAATCCTTCCGTCAATTCCACCCATGTAGTGATTGAACCCACGGGCAATTGCCTCAACAACAATGCGGCCTCGCCCGTTAATGAGAAGGGGAAGAGTCTCAATCGGATGGACTCTTATGATATGTGAGCGATATCAAACGACATACACACCTCAATGAAATTTGTCAAATGAAGATTTGCGTCTTCATGAGATTGACCCCCATATAACCCCTTCATTTGAAGTAGGTGAAGCATCACACTAGCAATGTGAAACACTCCATTTCCGTCTGCAGGTGGGATGCGGATGGCACTAGCTCTCCCGGCATCTCCCAAATAGTCTCCATCTTCCATATGTCCGTCAAATGAAGTGGCATGACTACCATGTTGACTCATTGAATCGTGAAGACTTTGGTTGTCACCTGTGAAGAGCAAAAACAACAAATAAAGTAAACTTACACCACAGTAAACACAAGTAACTTAAAACACTAAAAGAAATGAACGCTACGTTTCATTCCCCGGCAGCGACGCCATTTTTGATAATGCTCAAATACACCCTAGAATAGAATGTAAGCAGTCGTTACCAATATAATTACCCAACTTAGAGTCGGGGTCGAATCCACGAGGAATGAATACGGTAGCTTTCGCCTCTAAGTGTCAGAAGCAACTAGTGCTCACACGTGATGCTATAAAAATAAGACATAAATGTAAATGGGGGAAAATATTAGGTTAACAATTGGTAGTTATCGAGGTGAACGTAGTTTGAAATGCACAATTCAAAGATTAGAGAAATAGAGTTGAAATCAAGTGTAATACGGGACTTGAGGTTATGTTGTTGTAAAAGTGAGAGGTTGCACAGGTGATTGGCTATTTGTCTAGATTTAGCTAAAAGTTATGGGTAGGCTAGATTATGGGTACTTAGTGTTGATTTGTCAATCAAACACCAAGATATCACACGTGGGTTCTTTCGAACACCTCACTAGTGTATCTATTTAATCAATCTAATACCTCAATTAGCGTACTTATGTTTAAGAGACACTATTAAATGATAAACAACAAGTCATTGTTCACTTCCTATTCTTCACCCTCATCCCCTTTGTCAAGGGTGATGAGGGTTCTAGGGTTAACTAGAGTTTGCAACCTCCAATTTAAGATCGAGCACATAGAATAGGAGCAAAACCCACAATAATTATCTGATTAGGAAGAAAAATAAGCAACACCCATACAAATTTTCACATTTTACTCAAGCATAATCCCAAGCAAAGAAATTAGCTACTCATAGAAGGAGAAAGAGGAAAATCACCAAAATTCTCTTCCATTTGTTCCATTAAGTTCAAGTTTATCACAAGATTTTGATCCTAATTCAATACAAAAACAAAGAAATGTAATTAATTTCTCTTAGGGCTTCGATCTATTTTTCTCTATCTTTTCAAGATGCCACAGATCTGGAAAAATCCATTTTATAGCCCAAAAATCGCGCTCCTAGAAATTACGATAATGCCACCGCACTAGTCACCTGCTGGCGCAGATGCCTGACCTGCGTGCGCAGATGCCTGACCTGCGTGCGTAGGAGACCAGCACAGATGGCACTGCCTTGTGCTGCCTATTGCTTAGTTAGCCACCCGTGTGCGCAGCCCATGACATGCGTGCGCAGGTGGCCATTAATCTCCCTGGGTGTTAATTTAAGCTTCCTTTCTTCACTTTTCGCATCCCTATTGACTCGCATGGTTAGCTTGGGCTCGTATTCATCCACTACCTACATAAAAGAGCTATATAACATGAGAATTTATATCGAATAAATGTAAATTACAAGATAATTCAAGCTCAAATGTGTTAAGAATTGGGCAAAATGTCAACTTATCAGTCAGCTCTAGTTTAGGCTCTTTGGCCTAGCCCCAAGCTAGTGCTGCAGCTCGAGCCCGACCTTAACCTTGGGGTCGACCTCTACTCTACCCTTAATTAGAGTCATAGATGTTAGCTCAGTGGCCTCTCCCTCAAGCATAGTCGCCCTCATCCTAGCTATCTACAAAATATTAAAATAAATAAGAATCTTGAAACCAATATATACACAATGCATGATAACAAACCAAAAAAGTAAGATTTTTCTCAAAATGACATGTAGCTTACCAAATATAGGATATGACATTACCTTACTGATCTGTGAGACTCAATAAGACATTTTATCTTGTACCAACTATATCGGTGAACTTTGGCTCTGATACCAAGTTGTCACGACCCAAAAACTCAGGTCATGATGAAAACTACAATAAACTATCATTAAGTAAGCCAAGCCATAGCCTGAAATAACAATTAATGGGCTAAGAGGATAAAGAGAGAACCTGGTCAAAACCATAAATAAAGTGAGTAATAACTATAAAAAATGAAGCATGTATAATATATAGAGAGGGAAGGGAGTAAGATGTGCAAAATGAATCCCCAAAGACCTGGTAAAGCCAATACAAGAGGCACTAAACACAAGCAGTACTAGATAAGTACAATATGTATATAATAGTCTTCGAGAGATACAAAATAAGACTAAACCCAAAACAAAAGGAGATGGATCAGCACTAGACGCTAAAAGCCTACCCTAATCCTTGATCAATAGCTCCACTTAAGGGCTACATCAATAATAATGACTCATACTAGGATCTTCATCAGGGAATAATATACAGAAGTGTAGTATAAGTACCAAAACACGTGGTACTTATTTGACATTATAGGCCGACTGAGCTCAAATAAAGTAAATGCATAATTCAATGTGAATATGCCAAAGGTAATAAAAGAAAGGTCAAAGAGAATAATAGGCTAAAGCTAGGAAAACTTGAGAATCATAAGTAAATAACCTTAAGCACATAAAAAAAACCTAACTACAACCTAACTGTACCCCCATAAACCCAGAAGGTACACACAACGACACACAAACCTAACCAAGACCTCATAAGCATAGTGGATATAAACACATATAATACTAATATTAACAAAATAAGATAGAAAGTAATGTGAATGTTAGCCATGATATGGAATGAATATATCATGTACTCCTCCTTCAGTCATACCCATAAACCATGCCCAGACTCAAACTGGATTCTCAACCAAATGTCAATAAAAATGCATGTCAGATATGTTTTGTATATCTTACTCCCTTCCCTCTCTATATATTATGCATTATCCATTTTTTAATTATTAATCACTTTATTTATAGTTTTCACCTTGTTCTAGCCTGTTAGTTACTGTTCTAGGTTGTGGCTTGGCTTACCTATAGGTAGATTATAGTAGGTGTCATCATGACTTAAGTTTTTAGGTCGTGATAACTTAAACTTGAGAAACCCTACCATGGAGTTCTTGGAGATAAAGTTTGGGGAAGATTCTTTGATAAGGAACCCTAGTTTGAACCCTTGGAGAAGAAGAAGAAACTTGAAAGAAGAGTTGAAAAGAACATTGCTTGACTCTAGGTTATTTTTCTCTTGAATCCTTGAGTTTGATGTTTGGATGAAGAAAGAGGAATTATATGTTAATAAATCTAAGTATTTTAATTTGGTAAAGAAGGGGTTATCATCATGAAAAAAGGTACCCAAAAGGTCACGAATGAAATCGACCCCAAAATAAGGTTTTTTTAAACTTTGACTTCACCTACGTGGCTCACTTATATGACCCAGATAGCCTCCTTCTGACCCACATACATACTAGGTACGCCCTTGGTAGCATTTTGGAATTAGACACATAGACTACGTGGCTTTCTAAGTGACCCACGTAGGTTTCCTTGGCTGGATAGCTGCTCGGCCATTTCTTATTAAAACAATCATAACTTTTTACTCTATGTTTGGATTAATGAATGGTTGATGATGTTGGAAAGAAGAATCAAAGACCTTTAATTTGGTGGGTATTGGTCTCATAACTCTTTATATTCTAGGTTTAACTCTCGGTTGAAGTTAACGCTATTGAAGTCCTATATAGAAACTCATTGTTTAAAGAAGCTTTTAACTCAACTTTGAGCTAGAGGTTCCTTGTAACCTTAATTCATATCCAAAGCTCTCCCCACACTAAGGAATTGATCTTAACATGTATGTACAATTAAAAGTCATCTGATTTGGGTCTATATGCGTTGGAAGAACCGTTTAGATCTTAGCTTAGAATTTTTGGGGTTTTATAGTCTTTCACAAATAAGATGAAGAAATAGCTGAAATATCACCCGAGATAGGTGTCATAAGTACAAGAACTTCTACAATATGATACAAGTCACAAATTAGAATGACTGGTCTAAATGTAAGAAATAACATGTTTAAATAGTAAAATAACAAAATAAATAAAGAGATAGAGGAAGGTGTGAGTCATAGAACATCCAAGCAGCTCACTACAACTCCAAAATAACCCAAGTCAGATTCAAAAAGGTCCATAAGTTGTGTTACTTCTTGAAATCGAATATACGTAATAAAAGAATGCAGAAAATGTAGTATGAGTACAAAACCATGTATACCCAGTATGTCTCATATACCGACCATGAAGAAGTAGAGACAAGAATTTTTTAAGAAATCATCCTCTAAGCTTACAATTCTATACTATACTTAACAGTCAAGTTTTCACTAAAACAGGGATAGTAAAATTCCACAAAATGTTCAAACATCAATTAAGATTATATGCAAGTCACAAATTACAATGAGATAAAATGCAGTACAATGAGATTATATGCCTCAAATGACAAGTAGTCTCTTAATCGTATATACATAATACTTCTAAAAAATTCATTGAGATTTTGTGCCCCATGGGGGACTAAGTGAAGTTCACATATCGGCACAGACGGTCTCCATATGCTCATACGGATGATCTCAATACACTATCAAAAAATCAAACCATCCCCATCAGGGATGGTCTCCTTGTTCCCAACTCAGGATCGTAAAATGATCACAATATTGACGATATTTGCATGCTTAACCCTTACTCTTACTGATCTCATGCCAATGCATGTGCATAATGTAATCTTAGTAGAATAAGAGATGATGATGCATCTCATGCCAATCAGATATCGTACATGACATATATTCACCTCAAGAATCATAAATATATGAAATAAATGAAGAAAAATGAACACATAAAAAGCATCCAAGTCAACAATTT
Organism: Capsicum rhomboideum; assembly: GCA_031232105.1. Lineage (NCBI taxonomy): Eukaryota > Viridiplantae > Streptophyta > Magnoliopsida > Solanales > Solanaceae > Capsicum > Capsicum rhomboideum. The sequence continues at coordinate 55,827,590 of CP124709.1, forward strand.
GTCAACTAATGTCCATATACTTTGGCATTCTCTAATTACAATTTGGCATATCATAGTAATAAACTTCTGCTTATATAAGATTGGTACTCATACCAATGCCCATCATACCATATGTATGAGACCCCATCTTTTGTCCTTACTCATTATCTATTTCATTTTTGATCTTTAATTAGCAAAACTTCCTTCAATAAAGTCTAAAAAGTCTTAACATACCTCAAATGTCAAACAACGTGTCATGAATTCTCAAGATTTTGTATTTCCCTTACACAAAGCTTCAAAGCATTCCCAATCTATCAAGTATGTATTATTTGTAAGTAAATGAGTGTTTAAACTACTTCTAGTTTGAACAGATTTTGTATTTCCCTTTAACAAAGCTTCAAAGCATTCCCAGTCTATCAAGTATGTATTATTTGTAAGTAAATGAGTGTTTAGACTACTTCTAGTTCAAACCCCAAAAATACCTGAAAAGTGGAATTCGAGCCCATTAGGACAAAAACAAATTTTAAAAATAAATTTACCCATAAATTTAATGATGTTCATATAATATAATACACTTACCATTCAATTTCATATACCAATATATAAAGATAACCATAAGAACAAATCCAAAGTCAAGGTACATGGTCAATAACGTCAACCACGAGATGTTGAATCCAAACCAATATATCAATAGTCAATTTTATATATTACCCCTCAATGATTAGCTAATAATTAACCTCAATCATTTGGGCATCATTAAGCAATAGTTTGACTCAGAAAATTTGTAAATACCCATATTGCAGCAAGCTGATACCGATTTCCATTTCAATTTCTTTCCTTCAATAGTCAATATAGCAAATAAGAATCCAGTAATCTATCAACTAAACAACATTGTCTAATGATTGGCTAATTCTAATATTTTTATCATCATTAACTCATGATTTATTTCTTTATTTTATCCAAATGTAATGGCACAAACTAATACTTGTAATTAGTCCAAGAGGTCTATTAACATTCCATCCCCACTTATTAATATAATATGTAATAACACCATGAATATGATCACTCAAAGAATCAAAACTGGGAATTTTCTTTTAAGCATTTGATGTGAAACTGCTACTGTAACTATCATTTCCCTCTTTTCCTAATAATTTTGATGTTATCCCTTGACATGTCAAACCCTATCCATTGAATCTCATTCTTAATGATAGGCCAAATGGCACAAGATATTAAATTAATTGTGGATTTATCCCATTAACAATCAACTAATTTAATTGTGTAGAATTACCCATCAAGTAAATAACCATAATTAAATAAATACTTAAAATTTTCTATTTCAAATTTATTAGAAGAGTTTTTTTTAGGAAAGGAAGTTCTAGTGCTCCAACGACCTAACAGGTCATTACATAATCTACCACTTAAACATACGTTCTTCCTCAAACGACAAAGAATAAAAAATACCTGAACTCTAAAAAATTTAGGGATATCTAATCCCCATGTCTGATTCTGTTTCCCAAGTAATCTCCTCAATCGGGCAATAAGAGATGAGATAACCATACAGATTCAACTTTCACAAAGGACTACCATATCCTTTTGCATAGGATTACTTTTTCAAACTCTACTACTATTGTTTCACTGCTATTTAACTATAACATGTATTTCATAACTTAGCATAAACAAGAGACCACTATATTGTGTCTTTTTCAATTTGTTATCACAAACTTTATTTTATTTATATCGCTACAACGTACCCAAAAATATAGCTAAAATAGTCCATTTTCAGGCAATATGTATTTCCATACTACACATACGTTACACGTGTGATAAATCTAGTGTGTGTGTATATGTTGTGTGTATATATATATATATATATCTTTCCTTCTCTTTTGAGGGATGACTTTCTTATCCTAAAGCATACATTTCTTTGTTTCATTTTATATAATTGAAAAGAGTCTTGATATATAGTTTCAAAAGCAACTTAAATAGTTGTAGGGAGTTCAAATATTTTTCAATAGAAGATATACTAGCAAAGTATGCTCTTGTGATGCATGGGTCCTAAAATGGTCAATTGGTTATTCTTTATAAAGTCAGTTCTAAATCATCATAAATACAATTTTATTTTCCCTTATTATCATATTGATTGAAGTTGTTTGTTAGTGATAAAACAAGTAAGATATGAGGGGGGAAAATAATATTTTGATTCCACTTTTTAAATTTTTTTATAATATAATGACCCTGTAAGTCAATTTCGTCTTATCATGTGTTTTCTACATTTAGAACTTTTCTATAGCTGTCTCAGGTCATTTGTGAATTGTTGGGAATGATAGTTTAGTTTCTGAAAGTTTTTTAGGTCTTATGCTAGTTTCCCTATTTTGGAGTTGTTGAAGTTGAGAAATAGGTCTTTGGCTTAAAATTTAAGTAAACAGCCTCGGATGAAAATTCTGACAGTTATGTTAGCTCCAGAATATGGATTTTATGCTCGAAAACCTTTGATTTAGGTCTTGAGGCTTTCCGCCTCATTTTGGGCTATTGATTAGAATTTGGTAAAAACAGAATAGTGGGTATGAGACCTATATTTTGTCTAACCAACTTTGGTTGGGATTTTTAATTGTTTCATTAAGTCCAAAATTCCATTTCTGATAGGATAACTTATTTTATTTGCATGCATGGGGTTCTGAACAAATTTTGAACACCCAATCAGAGGTTTTAAATTCGGCTAAAAAACTGGTGCTAAACTATGTGGTGCAACTGCTAAGGTTCCCCATTTTCCACTTTGGCGATAACACCTTAATTGTTGGGGAACCACCTTTGCGATAGGTGATGGTGTCAACATCAGATGCTTAGGCGACCCATTGTTGGTTTTAGCAAAGACGCCCGAGCGGCTAGGGGATCGCTCTAGCAGATCCTAGTCACCATGATAGCAGCCTCTGCAGCAGCACTTTGACCACCTTAGTAGAGCCGCTTTAGTGGCAAATTGGTCACCTTAGCGAGTAGTGTTGGTACTATTTATACCTTGTCCTTCACAATTTCAAACTAATTTCAACTCCATTTTTCACCATTGTTACACCCTTGAGCTAAGAAAATTGTAATGGGATCATCCATTGAAGCTTAAGATCGTTGGGTTTTTATTCCTTATTTCTTTTCCTATCTCAAATTCATAAGTTTCCATCTCCAGACGTGATTGATTCTTTAATTAGTACTTGAAATTTCTCTAATGATTTGGGACTATTTTAAGGCTCAGATTGTGCTCAATTTTAAAGCACACGATCCTTGAGATGAGGGAGACCTAATGAAGGATCTAATTTCTGATTCTATCCGTAGGCCCCATGAGTCAATTTTTAACCAAATTTTTGTCATGGTGTATAAAATTATGAAATAGGTATTTTTATTCTTGTGTTGATACCTAGATTACTATTTTTATAGTGTGGTAGTGGTTGGAGGCTTCTTAGAAGGGAAAAGCCCTGGTTTAGTGAATTGGTAATGCAATCTTTGGCATCCAGGTAGGATATGACATACCTACTTTTATACTTTTCTCATTTAATGTATCAGTGTGATAATTTGCTAATTATTAGTGGGATACTATGGCTTGAATATTTTATTTAGGCACTTATGACCCTCCTAGCTTATTTAGGGTCCTCAAATTAGAATTTTGTCTTGGAACCCATAGGTTGGATAGTCGCTTATCCTTTAGGACCTGAGTAAGTGTACATAGTATCTTTAGAATTGTACTTAGATACCTTAGTCTAGGTTCAGGTAGTTGCTTTCCTTAGCTAGGGATCCTCGGGGCTTGTAGATCATTTTTTCGCTACTTTAGGGTGATTCACCTAAAGGATATCATATATTCATGGTGATACACGTCGGGGCTTGCCTTAGCTTATTTTTTTGCTTCTAGTACCCTTTATGTTTAGTGGCTCTTGTACTGACTATTCTAGGTCTTGGAGATTTGTTTTGTATATTTTGTCCTCTCTCTTTCTATTGTATGCTTATTTTGTCTATTATTTGTCATTTATCACTTTATTTTGTGACATTGCCCTACTTTTCTACCTTTCACCTATTAGCCCATTACTTGCCATTCTAGGCTATGGTTTGGGCTTACATACTGGTGGATTATAGTAGGTGCTATCATAACCTGAGTATTTAGGTCGTGACAGCTTAGTATCAGATCCTAGGTTCACTAGTAACATTGATACAAAAGCAAGCATCTAGTAGAGTCCCACAAATTGATATGATGATATCTGTATCATATCTTTAGGTGTCTAACAAAACCTTACCTTTTGATTCTTTACCTTGCGTTATGTCTATATTGGTTTCTGGATTCTAATTTATTTTTTATTCTTTCAAAGATGGATAGGGCAAAGGCTACGGCAGCCGAGGGTGATGCCCCCGAGCCAGTAGCTATGGCTCTAGTTAGAGGTAGAGGTAGAGGTCGAACTCAATATTAAGGTAGGGCTCGAGCTGTAGCACTAGTTTGAGGCCAGGGAAGAGAATCTTTACCAAAACTAGTCAATGATCCTGAGCTAAACATTGTACCAGAGTTAGTTCCAAAAAATCTACCACCACAAAGGCCAATGGGCCAGGGACCAGCCCAAGTTCTACCTTGATTTATAGCCACATCTGTCCTTTGAGATGCCCTAGTTTAGTTATTTAGTATGATTAGAGATAAGCCAACGAAAGGGGCCCAGACATCCGTTTAGAGGTCAGCATATGGTGGACCAGGTATAAGGGTACAGCCTACAACTGTGTCTACCCAACCAGAGGTTCCATCATTACCATTAGTTTCCAAGCGAGTGGTAGCTCGCCTGCCATGACTTTTGAAGAGCAAAAAATGTTGGGTCAGTTTCTTAGATTAGCTCTGTTGAGGTTTTTAGGAGCCCAGGGCAGGATGCACACGAGTTCCTTACTAACTATAAGGAAACGTTGCATAATCTTTGCTTAGTGGATTTTTATGGTATGGATTACACCATATTTCTGCTTAAGAGTATAATTAGACAGTGGTGGAGGGTGTACATTGAGTACAGTCGAGTTGGGTCCCTTTTTATGACTTAGATTTAGTTCTTTGTGGCTTTCTTGGAGAAGTATATATATCATAGCATGTAAGAGCATCTGAGGGATGACTTCTCAAAGTTAGAGAAGGGTTCCATGATAATATTTAGGTATGAGGCTAGGTTTTATGTGTTAGCCAGCAATGCCATTATAATTCAACCTATCGAGCATGATAGAGTGTGATGCTTCATCAGAGGGTTGAGACTTTAGCTCCGTATGGCTACCTGGAGCATGATATCTTTAGGTAGAAAGTTTATATATAATGATGTTCATGCTCGTAGTATGGAGGATTTGCATCATGAGGCCTATAAGGGCAGCAATAAGAGACCCCGTCATCGTGAGGCCTATAAGGGCAGCAATAAAAGACCCTATCATCAGGGTAGTTACAGTGGTAGTCATAATGGGTCATCATTCTGAGGTAGTTTCCTAGGTAGGCATCAAAAGTAGCATTCTCAGCAGTGTAGTTTATCTAGTAGGCATCTTCATGTCTTTCTTTAGATTTCAAATGGGTGTTAGATAGATTATAGTGATTTCAGTGGTCCGAGCTTTGGTCAAACATCATTAGGTTCTCGACTAGGGCTTCTAGCCGAGGTAGCCATTCTGGGTCAATAAAACCCTCTCATTAGGGCGGGGCAATCGGGGCATACTTTGAATGGTGTGGTTGGTAACCTTGCTAGAGAGTGTCCCAAGTATGGGATGATTGGGACTTCATCACAAACAACTCAACCCTTTAGACTAGTGGCGCCAGCAGCTAGAAGTGGTTCCTAGAGCAGTAGAAGTGGTACTCAGGGTTCTCGTAGAGGAAGTCAACTATATAGGATTAGTAGTCGGTCAGGTTCTCAGTCCGACACTTACTGTGGATAGTTGTTTGCTTTTGTGTTAGTCTAGAGACGAAGTCATCAAACTCGGTGATCACAGATACGATTTTAGTTTGTCATTAGCCAACTTCTATCTTATTTGATCTGTATTCTACATATTCATATGTGTCTGCATATTATGATACTCATTTTGGGTTTTGTAGCGAGCCTTTATCTATGCCGATACTTGTAACTACTCTCGTAGGAGATTCTTTAGTAGTGGATCAGTATTATAGATCGTGTTTGGTGACTATTCAGGAGTATGAAACTTGGGATTACTTTATTGTGCTTTATATGGTAGATTTTAATTCTATTCTACGCCTGGACTTGTTATCCCCCTACCATGCGGTCTAGGATTACGTCGCCAAGACTATTACCTTAGCCATGCCTGGAATATCCTCGATTTTGTGATAGGGCTTAGTTAGTCATGCTCTGATAGGAATTATTTCTTACATTCAGGCTAGAAGGTTAGTGTCAAGGGGGTATTTTGCCTATCTTACTTATGATCGTGGTACTAGTGTAGACATCCCTTCACTTGATTCTGTTCCTATGATCTGTGAGTTAGCTGATGTCTTCTCTAATGACTTGTCCGGCCTCCTACCTTAGTGTGATATTGACTTTTCTATTGATGTTGACTTGTGCACTAGGCCTATTTCTAATTCACCTTACCATATAGGTCCCGGTGAGTTGAGAGAGCCTAGTGTTCAGCTTTAGGATCTTCTAGGTAAGGGTTTCATCAGACCAAGTGTTTCTCTGTGGGATGTCCGTATCCCTTTGTGAAGAATAAATATGGCAGTATATATATGTGTATCAATTATCGGTATTTAAATAAGGTAACTATAAAGAATAAGTATCTGATGTCGCATATTGATGATCTATTTGACTAGCTTCAGGGTGCAGTCATGTTTTCTAAGATTGACTTGAGATATAGCTACCATCAGTTGTGGATTTAGGCATCAAACATCCCTATGACAGCCTTCAGGTCTCGCTATGGCCATTATGAGTTCCTGGTAATGTCTTTTGGGTTGACCAATGCCCCAACAACATTCATGGACTTGATGAACTACATGTTCAGGCCTTATTTAGACTCCTTTATGATACTATTCATTGACGACATACTTATTTACTCAAGGAGCAGGAAGGAGCACAAGCAACATTCGATAATTGTGCTCCACACTAAGAGGGATCAACAACTTTATGCCAACTTCTCAAAGTGCGAGTTCTGGCTTAAGTCTGTATCATTCTTAGGCAAGTGATATCCAATGATGGGATTATGGTAGACCAGGTGAATATTGAGGTAGTTCATGATTAGGCTAGGCCCACTTCTCATGGTGAGGTTTGTAGTTTCATTAGGAAGGTAGATTATTATAGAAAGTTTGTCTATGGGTTCTCTTCTATAGCAGTACCATAGATTAGATTGACTAGGAAGGATGTTTCATTTTACTTGTCCAATGAGTGTGAGGCAAGCTTTCTGAACCTCAAGACCTTACTCACTTCAGCTCCGATTTTGACTCTTCTAGTTGAGGTCCAGGGATTTTCAGTCTATTATGATGATTCATGCATTGTTTTGGGTTGAGTTCTGATGAAGTTGGCCTGAGTGATTGCATATGCTTCTAGAAAGCTAAAGGTATATAAGCACAACTATCCCACCCATGACTTGTAGTTGACGACGGTAGTTTTTGTACTTAAGATTAGGAGGCATTACATATATGGTGTTCACTATGAGATTCGTTGATCATCGTAGGCTGCAGTATATTCTTAGTCAAAGGGAGCATAATTCGAGGCAATACAGGTGGCTAGAGTTGTTAAACGACTTTGGTATTTCTATCCTATACCATCCGAGAAAGGTAAATGTAGTAATGGATGCCTTGAGTTGGAAGACAGTGAGAATGGGGAGTTTTTACTTTCTTTACATTTCAGAGAGACTGTTGGCCTTGGACATCCAGTACTTAGCCAACAGGTTAGTCCGACTTACAATTTCTGACTCTAAGAGGATTCTTCCTAGTGCTAAGCCCAAGTCTATATTGATTGAGTAGATTTGTGTGTGGCAGTTTAAGGATAGTCATTTATGTGGCATTCGAGATCAGGTGTTGAGGGCAAAGTCCAGGATGGCCTCCCTAGATTCAGATGGTGTCTTGAGATTTGAGGGTCATATTTATGTTCTGAGGGTTGGTGATATGATTCAGTTGATATTGCAGGAGGCTTATAGTTCAAGATATTCCATTCATCCTGGCTCAGCTAAGATGTATAGAGATTTGAGGTATCATTATTGGTTGTGTGAGATGAAGAGGGATATAGCGGACTTTGTATCTTTGTATTTGTGTTGTCTGCAGGTGAAGTTTGAGTATTTGAGACATGGTGGTTTCTTCAGAGGCTACCTATTTTTAAGTGGAAGTGGGATCATATTACTATGGACTTTGTTATTGGTTTGTCGCACACTTCTCTAGGTTTTGATAGTATTTAGGTCATTATTGATCGGCTTACAAAATTTGCTCATTTTCTACCAGTTCAGATGTCCTAGAGTGCAGAGAGGTTGGCTTAGATTTATCTTCGTGACATAGTTCATTTGCATAGGTGTCAAGACCCAAAACTCATGTCATGATGGCAGCTACTTTAACCAACCAGTAGGTAAGCCGAAACCATTGCCCGGAATGATGAGTAATGGGCTAACAGACGGAAGAAGGAAAAACAAGGCTAAAACAATAATTTAGAGCAAACAAAAGAAAAGATACAAAAGCATAACATACAAAAAAAGAGGGGGAAAGGGACAAAGTGTACTAAATGAATCCCCTAAGTCTATGCAATGTCAGTACAAGAGCCACTATACACAAGGAATACTAGAAAGATGCCCAAATATACAAAGTAGTCTCCGAATATAAAAAATCAGACTAGTGTTGAAACAGATGGATATGGATCATCTCCAGACACTGAAAGCGCACCTAAATATCCGGTCAGTAGCTTCGCTTGAGTCCGTGTCAACGGTGATGAGTCGTACAAGGATCTACATCAGGAAAAAAGATGCAGAAGTATAGTATGAATTCCAAAATATGGGGTACTCAGTAGGCATCATATACTGATTGAGCTCAATTAAAGTAAAAGCATAAATAAGGTGTGAATTTATGCTAAGGGGCAGTAAATAAGGATTCAAGATGGAAACAACGGGCAATGATAAGCCAATGCGAGAATGGAATGTAAATAACTCAAGTGTGTAAATAAATGTCTAGCTATAACCTAACAAGACCCTCATAAGCCCAGAAGGTACATCTAATAAAACAAAACCTAATCGATCCCCAATATGCTCGACGGGTGCAAACAAGGATTAATAACAATATGAACCTAGTACACAGTAATAAATGTGAAAATTATCCAAAGAGTGCGATAAGCATACCGTATGCTCTTCCTTCATCCATAACCATAAAACCATACCGGTCCCAAACCAAATTTCCCATCAGAGATCAATAATAATGATGATTATTGAATTCAAATAGGGACAAATAAGTAATAACCAGTACAACCAAATGTCGGACTCAAACCAAAACTAATAGGTAATAAATAAGAAACCAGGCGCCAGACTCAAATCGAAACTAAATAAGCAACAAGTATTAATAATCTGGCGTTCTGATTCATCCCAACACTATCTAGTCATTTTCCCCATTTTAGAAATTCAATTTTATTAAGGGAGTGCAAGGTTCTATTTATTAAGTGGAAGACAGAAATTTAAGGCCAAAATGTTAACATGCCAAGGATACCGAAACTAAGTTACATGACACATACTTTAGAATAAAATCACATGGAACCTACTATTGGAAGAGACATAAGAAGGCACTTAATTCTAAGTTACTGGAAAGAAAAATATGAGAAAAACACTACTACAATACGAAAGATATCTCTCTTAAGGGTGGATCAGAACCTTCCTCAAGCAGACTACCCTAAGAAAGGGAATAAGGACAACTACAAGTCACGAGAACCCAACCTAAGGTAAGCATCTACCTAAAACTAGGTTATGGCTTCTAAATATGATCTCAAGGTCCTAAGTATGCTTAGTCAAGCCCTTAAAGAAGAAGCAACTACTAGCTTAAGAAAAATGAGACCGAAATTCATCCTAAGGTCCCCTAATGCCGCTAAAATAATCAGTAATCATCTAAAAACTATCTGAGTCATATCAACCTACCAATAATAAGAACAATATAATACCAATACCATAAAGAGCAAAGTCTAAAGAAAGGTAGGCCTAGCCTAACTGGACGCCGTCGAAATCACTCAAAATCCTCTATACCGGAGCTTTTCTATTTTGAGAAGCCTTCAACCGTTGCCATGCTATCAAAATATTAATCTAGGCATGAAGATGAGAACAATAATACCTATATTGTGAATTTATGCTTTGGCCCAGAAATTGGGCAAAAAATCAAATAATGGGGCCCATCGACGGCATTGAGAATTGAGAGCATCACTAGGTCCGTCTTAGCTTAAGGATCACTTTCTCCAAAATGAGCGCAATCTAATCTTAAAAACAGCCCCAACAAAATCCAAAAAATTAAGGCCCAATTGGAGAATTAAATAAAAATTAGACTGGGAACTTAAAGAATTAAGAAGAGAAAATGATCAAGGTACGAGCACCAGACGACCCTAAGCTTCCAATTGATGATGCACACTGATTAATAAACTCCCAAGGTGATCTAATGGAGGTCTAAAAACTTTGTAATGGACATGGGGTCAGAGTGGAAAATATGTATAACATATAGCAGTGGCCACTTAAGCAGCCAAATGACTGCTTAAGTGCTCATCGCTTAAGCAACCAAGGTCCGCTTAAGCGGCCCTTGGCGAGGTGGCAAACTACCACTTAAGAAGTACCCAACCGCTAAAGTGGCTATCGCTTAAGTAATAACAAGCTGCTTAAGCGGCTGCAACAGATAGCTTAGCACCAAAACTTTTTTTAGGTCCACATGGACTCCGATCGGGTGCTTGAGATTTGTTCTGAACCCCGTACAGGCAAATAAACTATGTTACCCTATCAAATTTGGCATTCTTGATTCAATGGACACATAAAAAATTCCAACAAAGATTGTTTTGATGAAAATTAGGCCCTACATCAAATGTTTTATTATTTACTAAGATCCAACCAATAGCCCAAAACTATCTTGCAAACCTCGGTACCCAAACCAAAGGTCCATCTAGCTTAAAATCAACATTGTGGAGCTAACAAAACCATTGGAATTTTCATTCGAGGTGATTTACCTGAAGTTTGGGCTTGAGACTAGTTCCTCAACTTTAGAAGCTCCAAAACAGGGAAACTGGTATAAAAACCAAACAAATTGCCCGAGAATCAAACTATCCATCCCAACAAGTCATAAATGACATGGAGAAGCTATAGGAAATCTCTAAATATGGAAAAAGCATAAAAAAGTAGAAAATTACCTAGAGGGTTATTACAACATTCTCTATTAAAAGGACCTTTCTCTGCAAAAGTAAAGAGTTAAAAAGTACCTAAAGGCTCAAACATATGATGATACTGAGTCTAAAACTCATGCTTAATCTCCTAGGTAGCCTCCTTGACTGGACAGTGTCTCTACTAAACCTTAACCATAGGAATCGATCTAGAATGCAATCGTCTAACATCTTTAGCTAGAATAGAGATTGGCTCCTCTACAAAAGTTAACCTATCATCAAAAAGAACCAAATCCTATTGGAACACGTGAGACTTATCAGGCATATAGCACTGAAGTATCAAAGATACATGAAAAACTTAGTGAATAGCTGAAAAGGCTGGAGGTAAGGCTAACTCATTAGCTACTTCCCCCACTCTCCAAGGAATATCAAATAGCTCTATACCTGGGGTTGAGCTTGCCCCTCTTCCCAAACCTCATTACTCCCTTCATGGACGACACTCTAAGGAAAACCCGATCACTAACTCAAAACCTCAAAGTTCGAAGCCTACGATTAGCTTAACTTTTTTGTCTACTCTGAGAAGTCAGTAGCCTATCCTGAATAACTCAAACTCTATCCAATGACTCTCGAAGCAAATCAGTACCTCTTGGCCTAGCCTCTAAAGTCTCAAACCAAGCAATCAAAGATCTTCACCTCCTACTATACAATGCCTCAAATGGTGCCATTTGAATACTCGAATGGTAGCTATTATTGTATTCAAACTACGCGAAGGCCATAAACTGCTCCCATTGACCGCCAAAGTCCATGACACAAGCTTGGAGCATGTGCTCCAACACCTGAATAGTCCCCTCTGACTGACTGATAGTATGGGGATGAAATGTTGTGCTATGGTCGCCCTGGGTACCTAACTCCTTCCGAAAGCCTTTCCAAAAGCTAGAGGTGAACTAGGAATTTTTATCAGAAATAATAGGTACGGGAAGTCCATGAAGATGAACCACCTCTCGAACATAGATCTGAGCCAATCTCTCGACACAATAAGAAGATAGAACAGGTAGAAAATGAGCATTCTTGGTCAACCAATCCATGATGACCCAAACAGAATTAAATTTTATGAATAAAAAGTTTAGTTGATGTTGTTAATTGTTTATTGAGCACCTCTGAGCGTAAAAATGTTGCCTTTGATCCTTGATTAATGAATGCGTGGTAAAAAATTATAATTACACCTTTATTTGATGTATAATATATGTGGTTTTGACTATATAGTTAACCTATTAAAATTGTGGGTTTAATTAAAATTTACAAAGTTGGAATCTTTTGTATAAATGTACGTGCAAGTCTTGGAACATAATGGATGAGCACCGTATTTGATGTTTGTCTACTACTTTGGCTTTTCATTTTAGTATTGCAATACTTTTCTATTAATGTCTAATTGATTGGGTGTGTGACGCGTCTTATATCTTTAGTTGTCATGAACTATCAAATTAGAGTCTAAGTGTGTAATGACCCTCCAGGTCATTTTCTCCATTTCCATTTGTTTTGGGCATTTCATACCTTTCTATAATGGCTACAGGTCATTTATGACTTGCCGAGACGTCGGTTTTGTTTTCGAACAATTCTTTTGGGTTTAAAACCCATTACCCTATTTTGGACCTTTTGAAGTTAAGAAATTAGTCTTGGATCAAAACTCCTAGTAAACAGTCTCGGATGAGAATTCTAATAGGTCCATTAGCTCTGGAAAGTGGATTTTAGCCTAGGGGAATCCTTGGTCTGGGTTCCTAGGCTTCCAGACTCGTTTTGGGCTATTGGATAGATTTGGTGAAAAATGAAACAATGGGTGTGGGGTTCAACTTTTATCAAAATGACCTCGGTTGGAAATTTTGATGGTTCTATTGAATCTGAAATATTGAATTTGGTATGGTAGCATAGTTTGTTTGTGCGTACAGGGTTGCTAATGAATTTCGAGCCCCCGATCAGAGTCCGTAAGGACTTAGCATTTTTGTTGGTTTCAGGTATCTGGGGCAACTACTTTAGTGATCGTAGAGATGCTTTAGCAGCCTTGGCTAGCTGGCTTAGGGTCACTTTAGCTGTCTATGTCCACTTTAGCGGACGTTGGTTGTACTGCTTTAGCGACCCTTCGCCCCTCTTTACCTGCCGCTTTAGCGGTTAGTTGCCGCACTAGCGGTAGCTACTTTTTTGGCTAAGTTTCCATTTAAGAAGTCACTCCTGGGTCTATATATTCTCTTTTCACGTGAATTTAAGCCATTTCTAGTTTCTTTTCCTCTATTTCAAATCTTGTGAGCCCAAGGAAGTGAGGGAAATTGTAAATTGGAGATAAGATCGTGTTGGGGGCGCTAGTGTGACATTATCCCCATCAATATCTCATAAGTTTTTGGTCATATTCTTTGATTGATTCTTGTTTTCCCTTTCTTTTTCATTAGCTTTTAGGGATGTTTTGATCCCCAATTGAGACTCTATTTGTGCTAAACTTTCGAGCACATATTCCTTGTCCTTAGAGGGACCTCTAACCTCGTGACATATTCAATTTTAGAATTTTGTTAGTGGGCCCCATAGGCCTATTCTTGATTCAATTTTTGGCATAAACTTTTATATTGCAATATTGGTCTTGTTTTACTCATATTAACGTATAGATTGTGATATTGATAGCGCAATGTCATTCAGAGACCATGGAGTGAAGACGAGTAGTTCGTGGACAATTTGATATTGTGTTTCAGAATTGAGATACGCTTCAGTCTACTCTTCTCTATAAGACTATGTATTATGTTAATTGCATGCTAGGTGAAATATTGCATGCTAGGTAGGGCATATAAGATATGGTTAGGTCTAGTTGTATTAGTATTTGGCCTGGCTAGGGGATATAGTATAGAATTGTAAATTGAGCCTTAGCCTAGAATACCCACCATAGCTTTAGCATACTATTAAGCCTGATTATTTATGTGCGTTACCTTAGGTTGACACAGGTAATCCTTAGTGTAGAAGTTGGGGTAGTACTTACCTATTTTAATGATATTCCTTGGTTAAATTCACCTGGTAGAATGATGCCTCTCGTTGATCTACAGACTCTCTACATATACTTATATACTCTTATTATTCTATATATTACATTATTGGGCCAGAGGCATTAGTTACCAGACAATGGACACCAGGCTAGTTTTTATGCTTTAAAAGAGTTATGTCTTACATTTGCTTTGTTTGGATATTGGTGGCCGCCTGCATGCATTATCCGTATTCTCACACATATTTTAACCGGTTAACGACCCTTTTGCTAGGATTTGGGTTTATTTTCCCTTAGGTTAGTATATGATCTTCTTATAGAACTAGACTTAGTATATGGTCCTCTTATAGAACTAGACTTAGCTCTTTTAGTGCCTTGGGATGGGTTTAGAAACCTTTGCCTAGGGTCGGGTAGGTGTTTGCCTTAGGTTGGGTTATTAGGGGCTTGTAGTGGGTCTTGCTATCCTTTTAAGATAGAATGCTTTGAATGACTCTCCTTTAGGCATAGATAGGCTTATGACTGCTTTCTTAGGCTATTATCTTGAGTCTGGGTTGACTTAGACTTGACTGCATGCGTATTTAGTTTCCTTACCCTTGGGAAGGGTAGTAACTGATCTTTGACTGCACCTCTTTAACTTAGTAATTGCAACCCACCTGGCCTTTGAAGATTTGACCATGTGAGATTGAATTTTACTGAATAAATGGATTGGTGATGGGCATAGGACCCTGGATTACCACTAGCTATGCCATGTTTATGCGTTTCAGTATGAGTTTGGCATCAGTTTATGGTTGAGGTTGACTTCTGATGGGATCACCTATTTTGATTATTGTTGGTTACTATGAGTTTCAATTCGAGTCTGGCATCCATCTATCTTTACGATTTGGGTGCTCTAATGTACACTTATGGATCATCTGGCCTCTTGTGATTATATACTAGTTTTGATTCGATTCCTTTTCTCGTTAGTTCTACTGTTATGGCTATGGATTATGGAAGTCCTGGTTCAGGACCAGGTAGTGTATACGAATATCTCGAGTCCCCTATTGGCCTCTTCATCTATGAGCCATAGTACTGGAGAAGGATGGTCGCGGTAGGTCCTATCTTTGTGAGAAACTGAGCTGGAGGAGATGTATACACTTGTTTTGGATATGGTACTTTGTGTATCTTGTTTTATCTGGTTCTTTTCATGGCTTTCATTCATTTGCATGCATTTCCAATCATCAATATAATTATTTGGCACTTTTGTCTATCATTCTTATGAGGGTTGCATAGGTATAGGTTATGTTTGTTATTTGCTGAGTGATTGATTCTACCTTTTAGGCTTATAGGGGCCCAGTAAGGTTATTGTTTATCTGAGCTAGCCGATTACACTATTGTTTTGTTATTACTATATAATTCGTGGCAAGTTGGTTATGGATTGGTACCGGAGGTTGTCGGAATGCCTCTAATTCCTTTTCCATTATTATGATGAGATTTATTATTATTAGACCATTTTATGGTTATTCACATTTAGGTTAGAGACCATGATTATGCTAGAGTTAGCTCCCCTATTTTGTTATGACCCTCGAGATGTTACGCTAGCTCCCTCAGGTAAGTGTCTTCGTGTTCAGTCCTATGTATATTATATTATCGTATATCCCCCCCTTCTTCCTTATCTATTCTTATTTTTTATACCCTCCTTGCCTCATACAAGCACTATATATCCTTCTTTCACTCTTCATTTGTGTATTGACTAGTTATTTATAGTATTGCACCTTCCTCTCGAATTACTTGTAGGGTATGATTGTTTATATGTACTTTTCCATTAGTAGTATTATGTCTCATTTCTTAGATAGTTGTCTCTAATGTTTATTCCTGCATTATGAGTTATTTATACTTACATTGTCTTTGGAGCTTTATCGATCAATGCCTAATGATTATCTCGTGTTGGTACTCATACTATACTTTTACATCCTGCAGATCATAATACAAGTTCTCACTGCTGACTTCTACATCATATGGATCTTCTATGGATTGGAGATTTTGGGTGAGCTCTTGTCGCTCAGAGTTATTCCTGCTCTCCCTCTTATTGTCAGACTGATCTCTATTTTTATATTTTTGAGATGGCTTTGTATATATATATACATTTACTGACTTCACTTGATCTTGGGGATATAAATACTTCCTTCTTGTCATCTTTCTGTTTTTCATTTAGTACTGCTTCTTCCTTTCTTATTAGTCCATTCCTAGTTGTTCCAGACTATGGGTTGGCTTACCTACTGGTAAATTATGGTAGGTGCCATCATGACCTGAGAAATTAGGTCATGACAATTTTGTATCAAATCCAAGGTTCACCGGTATTGTTGGTACAAGAGCAAGATGCCTAGTAGAGTCCTGCGGATCAATACGATAACGTCTGTACCCTATCTTTAGGAGGCTGTAGGGAATTCCTAGGAAATCCCAATTCTTGACTCCTTATTGTGTGTCCGTACTTCTATAAGTTTCTGAGTACCTCTTTTGACTCCACTCTTTCTCAGATGGATAGCATAAGGTTGTTGGTAGATACAGATAGGATTTCTGCGTGTGTTACTAGAGTTTCAACTTAGCATTAGACCAGGAAGTTGGAGCTTAGTATCGAGGATCTTCAGTGTCAGTCGGAGGGTTTGGGGCTAGCCCAGGCTCCGACAGAATTTGTTATCGCCTCAGCTTTTCAGGATGTCGTGGTAGAGATTTTGAGTTTTTTCATGGATACATCATAGCCAGTGGTGGTGCCTGGTATGTCGAGTGATTCTCAGGCCAGAGTTGGGTTTGGTGGTGTGCATCAGGGCTCTTTATCAATTTTGGAGTATGAGATTGGGTTTCTCGAGTGGGCTAGACATACTCCTATGTTATTTCCTAAAGAGCATGAGATGGTGCGTGGGTTTATTAGAGGATTAGATTTACCACTCAGCTTGGTGTTGGAGCATCTTATAGCAACTGGGTCTACTTTCATTAAAGTTTTTAATCATGCGAGGATTACGGAGAGGGCATGTCTTGATACATATGAAGGTGGCGGTAAAAGGCCATATCCGTAGTACAGTATTTATGGTATTTCGTCTGGAGGTAGGGATCCTTTCAGCAGAGGTTAGCATCACTTGTAATCTATCAGGTCAGTTCAGGTAGTGTCTCAAGAGTATGGGTGGCTCTCATGGAGATCGTGGTGGTCACCATGGGCAGAATTCTGGTCAGATATTATAAGGTATTCATTCTAGGTTTTTAGGCTACAAGGGCCATTCTGGGACAATGTGTACAGTGCATCAGAGAGTTCCACGGGTATGTTTTGATTGTGGTGAGATTGGTCACTAGTCTAGGGAGTGCCCCAATCATGAGTTGGTCAGTCAGTTGGTGGGTCAGCTCGTGTTTCTCGCCAGGTTAGAGTTTCAAGGGTTTGTTACGACTAAAAATAGATAGGTCATTGGTCTAGAGAGTTTCCCCGACTAGGGATTACTTGTCAGTTAGTGTAGTTAAATTAGTCTCATAGGGTTGTGGTACATTAGGTTAGCAACAGTTCTTTTGGTATTTTAATTGATCATTCAAATGCTCAGTCTGAGGTCAGATGCATTCAGATTTGTACTTCTTTTGGCAGATCAGGGAGTATGACTTTGGATTCCATTATTATAGGTGCACTTTTTGTTTACTATCTTTAGTTTTTATTTGAATTGTGTTTGGTTTTCATACCCATCGGTGGTGATATGCCTTGATATTACTACGTTGATTGTTATATCCCTTTATGTAGATTTTTGCATGTGTGACTACCCCCATAGATGATTTCTTTTAGTAGTGGATTGAGTGAATCAGTATGGTATATTCTTGTAGGTGAAATCCCTTTCCTGTGGCGTATTGGTGTTGATGTAATCTTAGAGTGGCATTGGTTGTGTTTTTCATTCTTGTGCCACCAGCATTTTATACTATTTTTATTATTGTTATTGTTTTGACATTGATTGATTCTTACTGGATAGATGGCTAGACTAGTGTTATATAGTTAGTATCTCCTTTTTTGTGATTCTTGTCTGTTTGTCTTAGACGACTACCTTGGCTGGTTGGTTTTCCTTTCTGTTAGTGAGGTAAGGTTAGGTGTTGAGTGAATTATGAAAGTGAAGGTGGGCTTTTCCTTCCATGGTTTGGTGGTGACTCTAATTTTGGTGATCTTTTCTATAGCCCGCTCCTACTGTTGATAAGTTTGAGGTTTGTCATTCTAATTTGTCTGGTTTTTCTCTCGGTAGTAGTCTTGATCTTAGTATTGGTGTTGAGTTGGGTAATCCATTCTTTCTATGATGTGGCTCATGGTTTAGTTGAGTTAAGGTTAGTTTAAATGGGTGAATTCAGAAATTCCTCAGTTCAGTATTGGTTTGACCAAATTCAGGCTAAGATTGTATTTTTTGAGTTGCGAGAGATTTGGCTACCATTAGTACTCTTTGCAGCCTGTGTGAGTTCTTGGTTATACTTTGATGTGTTATGCTCTCTACAGATATGGATTTGATTGCTCGTATTTTTAACGTGTGGTTCTCTTCAGTTATGAGTAAGCTCTTTAGCAATATTTTAGTCTCAGCCCTTGTAGAAATCATTGGATATATGCTTAGTATCCGAAGGTGAGATGGGTTTGGGGTATATGCTCGATTTCTGATAGCAAGATTGATTTGGCTATTCGACCCTAGTGAAGACTTATTGGCTACAGTTATAGTTTTTGACTCTTTCGAATAACAGCTTAGGGGTTGTTATAGATTTTGGTACGTGGATGGTTACTCGTCAACATGATCAATTTGGATAGTTAAGGCCGAGTGGTTCAGCTTCGGTGATAAGATTATAGCTATGGATTGTGTAACTTTTTGGCAGCGCCTGTTTCAAAGTTTGATTCATTTGAGCCTTTACCAATAGGTTGAGTAGGCCTACACACCGCATATCAGTTTAGAGGATTTGACTTGTATGGATGTTCGAGGGATGGTTCGTTGTCCCATGGTTTTGGTTTCTACTGCTTTTGACCTTAGATTCTCCATTTTCGTCAGGAATTTTGTAAGTCTACTCAACTAAAGAAGTGTACTCAAGTAGAGCTTAGCGTGGTTTCACCCATAGTTGGTGGGGCACTTTGGAGCAGGTCATTTAGTTTTGAGAGATTGTGCTTCAGACTCCTGACTAATGGTTTCGAGGGCTATTCGGACTAGTTAGTAGCTTTGACAAAGATCACAAATATTAATCACCACTATTTGAGTATTCAGGTAGAACCTCATTGGGCATTGTTCATATGCTAGTTTGTGTGGATTTTCATGGGGTCAACTTCAGTTTTTTGAGGTTAATGTGATGTGATTGCAAGAACAAGACGCAAATGATGCTGGAGAGCTTCTAGGTAGTTTAAAATAGACAATAGGTTTGGAAAGGTAAGAAAATCTAGAATTTGGAGTTTGGAGTTGGTTGTATGACTCATGCCTTAGGTTATTTTTAGTACGACTCATGCCTTAGGTTATTTTTAGCCTAGTTGAGTATACATTTATTGGTGCTTGTATCGGTATGATGTCACTATGTTGTGGTTGGGGTTTGCGTGCCTCAGTCGTGCTCGGTTAAGTTGGAGGCCAGATGGTTGTTGAGGATGAGTTTTTGGTTATTTAAAAAGTGAAGGATGTGGATGGAAAAAGAGATACCCTTAGCAAAATCCCTTGGAATCATTAGTTGGCCTTAGAGGTTATCTGGGAAGGCTTGCACGAGGTATGCGGGCCCAGTACTTCATCCTTTTGAGCTTTTGGGATCTTTCTATCCATTGACTTTCTAGGATGAAAGTCCTTTTAGTAGTGGATATTATAATGACCCACCAGGTCATTTTCTCAATTTCCATTTGTTTTTGACATTTCGTGCCTTCCTATAGTGGCTACATATTATTTATTACTTGTTGGGATCGTCGGTTTGTTTTTGGGCTTTAATCCCACTTCCTTATTTTGGAGCTTTTAAAGTTAAGAAATTGGTCTTGGACCAAAACTCCTAGTAAATAGTCTCGAATGAGAATTCTTACAACGCTGTTAGCTCCGAAATATGGATTTCAGGCTAGGGGGACCCTTAGTCCTGGTCCGAGGCTTCTGCACTTATTTTGGGCTAATTTATTGAAACAACCTCGATTGGAAATTTTGATAGTTTCATTTGGTTCGGTATGTCGAATTTGTATGGTAGCATAATTCATTTGCGTGCATAGGGTTTTGAATGAATACCAAGCCCTCGATCAGAGTCTGTAAGGACTTAGCATTTTTGCTGGTGTTAGGTATCAGGTGCAACTGCTTTCCAGCCCAAACTTTTATATTGCAATATAGGTCTTGTTTTACCCGTATTGATGTGTAGATTGTGATTTTGATAGCGCGACATTATTCAGAGACCATGGAGTGAAGATGAGCAGGTCGTGGATGGTTCAAGGCTGTGGTTCAACATCGAGATAGGTTTTGGTCTACTCTTCTCAATGAGACTATGTATTGTGTTGATTGCATGCTAGGTGGGTGTTATAAGATAGGGTTATGGCTAGTTGTAATATTATTTGGCCAGTTTAGGGGATTTAGTATAGAATTTTAAATTGAGCCTTAGCCTAGAATACCCTCCATAGCTTTAGCATACTGTTAAGCCTGATTATTTATGTACGCGACCTTAGGTTGACACTGGTAGTCCTTAGTGTAGGAGTTGGGGTAGTACTTACCTATTTCGATGATATTCCTTGGTAAAATTTTGTTGGTAGAATGATGCCTCTCGTTGATCCTGCTTCTGACTTTTTGCATAGACTCATATACTTTTATTGTTCTATATAGTACATTGTTGGTCATGAGGCCTTGTTTACAAGACCATGGACATCAGGTTAGTTCTATATGCGTCAAAAGAGTTGTGGCTTAGGTTATAGATATTTTGGCACATACGTTTGCTTTGTTTTGATACTGATGTTGGTATGTATGCATTATCCATATTCTCACGCTTATTTTAGCCTGTTAAAGGACCCTTTTAGGTAGGATTTGGACCCATTTCCCCTTAGGTTAGTATATGATATGCCTTTAGAACTAAACTTAGCTCTTTTAGTGTCTTGAGACGTGATTGAGAAACCTTCACCTTGGTTCGGGTAGTTGTTTGCCTTAGGTTGGGTTATCAGGGGCTGGTAGTAGGTGTCGCTTTCCTATTTTAATAGAATACTTCGAATGAATCTTATTTAGGCTTAGATGGGCTTATGACTGCTTCCTTAGGCTATTACTTTGGGTCTGGGTTGACTTAGACTTGAATGCACGCCTATTTAGTTTCATTACTCATGGGAAGGGCAGTAACTGATCTTTGACCGTACTTCTTTTACTTAGTAATTGCGATCCACCTGACTTTAGAAGATTTGAACACCCGAGAATGAAATTTACTAAATAAATAGATTGGTGATGGGCTTAGGAGCCCTGGATTACCGCTAGCTATGTCATGTTTATGAGTTCCAATGTAAGTTTGGCATCAGTTTATGGTTCAGGTTGGTTTCTAATGGGATCACCTATTCTAATTATGGTTGGTTACTGTGAGTTTCGATTTGAGTTCAGAATCTATTTATGATTACAATTTGGGTGTTCTGGTGTGTACTTATGGATCATCTGGCTTCTTGTTATTATCCACTGGTTCCGATTCAATTTCTATTCTCGTTATTGCTATAGTTATAGATATGGATTAGGAGTCCTAGTTCGGGACCAAATAGTGTATATGGATATCTCGAGTCCCCTATGGGCCCCTCCGTCCATGAGCCATAGTGCCAGAAGATGATGGTCGTCTTAGGTCCTGCCTTTATGAGCTCTTGACATAGAGGAGGTGTATACACTGGCTTTGGATACGGTACATGATTTATATTGCTTTGTCTGGTTCTTTTCATGTCTTTCGTTCATTCGCATGCATCGCCTATCCCCAGTATAATTATTTGGCACTTGTGTCTATCAGTCTTATGGGGGGCTGCATATGTATAGGTTATGTTTGTTATTTGTTAAGTGATTGGTTGTACCTTCAGGGCTTATGGGGGCCTAGCTAGGTTATTGTTTGTTCGGGCTAGACAGTTACACTATTGTTTGGTTATTGCAATAAGTTCGTGGCAAGTTGGTCATAGACTAGTACTGGAGGTTGTTGGTATACTTTTGATTCCTTTTTACTTATTATGATGACCTTTATTGTTAAACCATTTTATGGTTATTCACATTTCGGTAAGAGACCATGATTATGCTATAGTTAGCTCCCCTATTTAGTTATGACCCTTGAGATGTTAAGCTAGCTCCCTCAGGTTAGTGCCTTAGTGTTCAGTCCTATATATATAGTATTATTATATATACCCCCTTGTTCCTTTTCTATTCTTATTGTGTAGACCTTTCTTGCCTTATACTACTACTACTATATATCCTCTTTTCACTCTTCATTTGTGTATTGACTAGTTATGTACGATATTACACCTTCGTCCCCGATTACTTGTAGGGTATAATAGTTTATATTTACTTTTCCATTAGTATTATTATGTCTCATTTCTTAGATAGTTGTCTATAATGTTTATTCCTGCTTTACATGTTATTTATACTTATATTTTCTTTGAAGCTCAGTCTGTCGATGCCTACTGAGTACCTCATGTTGGTACTGATACTACACTTTTGCACCCTATAGATCATAATATGAGCTCTTACCGCTGATGTGTGCATCTTGCGGAGCTGCCATGGATCCTAGATTAGGGGTGAGCTCCTGACATTCGGAGTTGTTCCTTCTCTCCCTCTTATTGTTAGACGAATCTCTATTTTTGTATTTCAAAGACGGCTTTGTATATATATATTTACTCTATATTTTCACCTTGTACTCTTGTTGTTTTAGAAGGTCTTCTACTGACTTCACCAGGTCTTGAGGATATAATTACTTCCTTCTTTACATCTTTTCTCTTTTTCATTTAGTAATACTTTCGCCTTTCTTATAAGTCTGTTACTAGCTGTTCCGGACTATGGGTTGGCTTACCTACTGGTGGGTTATGGTAGGTGCTATCATGACTTGAGAAATCGGGTCATGACAAAGTGGACGGATAAATATATAAGCCCGAAGTAAATTAATTAATGTGAGATATAACAAGACAAGTTACGAACATATTCAAGACCCATCATAAATGATAAAGGAAAAGAGAGAAAAAACCATTTGTAAGGGAGCGCAACAAATTGAGATTAATTCAAGACTCGACGCAAAAATTTTGAGATAAGAGAATAAAATCGTTAAATAAGATATTGTGTAGAATTTACAAGAGACTAATAAATGTCTATAATGCTAGACAAGTATTAGGCACATTTAAAATGCTTGTCTTAATTAGGAATGTGAGTATGCATCGTTTTGAGATGTTTAAAAATAACTCAAGGATGCAGTTATGCACCTTGGAAAAGATTGTTCTAATAATTAACTTTTATTATTTCAAACCCCAGAAGCATAGACAGACATTATGAGTGCGATATATATAATCTAATCATGGCCTAAATATAATTATCAAAAATAGTTCAAGTTAAGTGCAAGTTGATAAAAGTGATCGTGCTAGAACTACGGGACTTGATGGGTGCCTCATACCTTCCCCTCAATCAACAGAATTTCTTACTAGGTCTTTTGTTTTCACAGTCAGTAATAAAAAAGTCAACTTACTTTTTACTAGGGATTCAATAAGGTGACTTGAAATACCATAAATAAATTTCATGTGGCGACTCTGTAAATAAATATAAATAATCTCTATTCAAAATTGTCACTTCAATCGAAAAAACCCTTTCTTTGCTTCATGCCGATGGGTAGAAAGTGAGTGTGACATCTTTGGCAACTCTACTGGGGAATATCAGAATTCAAGCTTTATTATATTGACTTGTACTTGTTTTAATTATTAGGATATTGGGTTTGTTGGCCTAACGTGGGACTTGTTGCTAATTTATTGCATTGATATTGTTAAATTGTACTATAAACTATCTTCTTTTGCACACCCTCTCTGAGTCACTGAAATGTAAGTTAGATGGAATACAGTTATGCATCCTATTTTCATTTGAGATAAAGCCAGAGTGTCCAGGCACCTTGTGAAGGATTATTAATCACACATGTTAGGCACGGTTTGGACTAGCAACGAAGGCAGAATGGCACTGCTGCCGAACAAGTTGCACCTTCTTGACTCGAGTGTCTACTCGGGTGAGCTAGTCTAGAAACTTAGTAGACACCTATCTACATCATTTTTTTGTTTAATAAAAGTAGAACTGAAACTCAGATGCGGTTATCCCTATTAGGCTCCACTTTATCTGCATCATGTGCATTTGACTTAGTGGGACTTGACACAGAGGTTGAGTCCGTCTAGGACAGATTCCTTTTTGAAACCAACATGTGCATCCTATGTGCTATTTACAGCATTATACGGAATACATGTTTGATTGTTAACCAATTTTAGCGCAATTAGCGAAACAAAAGAGAGAAAAGAATTACTCCAATTTCATTTATACCAGTCTCATATTTATTAAAAAATGATATTCTTTTCTTCTTCTTCACAAAAAATTAAAAAAAGTGTTTTTATTTTGTTTTAGTTTATTTTGTATGATTCATAAATAAAAACTTGTTCGTTAAGGAAAAACTTCAAATGATCTTTCTTTCATACTATTTTTACAAAAAAATAAAATAAGAAGTGGTTGTATTTTCAACAAGATTTTTTCACTGTCCAATCTGAATGTACTACTCACAGGTGATTTTTATCCTAATGGGATACGTAGGAAGCTCTTCTCAGCTTCGGTGATCCCAATAAAAATTAAATAAAAAGATTTTTAGCTTTAATTAAAAATTCTAATAAAAGTTTTTCTTCCTTATTCAAAAAAAATCCAAAAAAGGAGAAAAGTTTGTTACCATTTATTTGAAACTTTCTGAACTACGCCTGACATGATTCTTTCTTCAACAAGATACGTAGGTTACTCTTCTTTTGAGTTCGATCCCACATTAAAAAAGAAGATAAAAAAAATAATCTCTTGATTTGGTTGGTACCAACATACTTAGAAATGTGCATGAGAAAAAGAATGTTAAATTACTGCATTGATGAGCCGGGCCAACTTTATTGTGAACTATAGTTTTTTTAGGTACCTCATGATTATACCTAATTGACACTTGAGAAATTCTTGCTTAGAGTCGGGATTAAAATAAATCTAATCTCATTATTCCATGTGCATTGTGTGGTAAGCTTTAGATCTAAAATTCAATGACATAGCTTTTTTGATCTAGAACTTGGCCCGAATGTTTGTGGAGGCAAAATTTTGAGAAATATATAACTTGAGAAAGGATCGTAGGCTTTCTTTCACCCGAATCCTAAGCCTATGTTACAAGCCAATGACAAGCCCTACTTGATCTCATTTTTAATGTTCTCATATTAGTGGATACTTACATGAAGGTTTCTTATATTAATGCTCTCATTTTTAGTGTTCTCATTTTTAGTCTCTTTAGGGTGGTTGCTTTAGCGACCTTATGCCGTTTTAACGGCCTTGGCTACCCGGCTGAGGGTCGTTTTAGCGATCTATTTCTGCTTTAGAGAACATCGCTACAGTGACCAGGGTGCCTCTTTAGCAGCCCCTCGCCCCTATTTACCCATTATTTTAGCAGTCAGCTGCCAGTTTAGCGGTAGCTGCTTTAGCGGCTAAGTGGTTGCTTAAGCAGTCACTGTTGGGTCGATATATTCTCTTTTCACATGAATTTCAGCCATTTCTTGTCTCGTTTCCTCCATTTCTGACCTTGTGAGCACAAGTAATTGAGGGTAATTGCAAATTGGAGCTGGCATCGCGTGGGGGGTGCTAGTGTGACCTTATCCCCATCAATATCTCATGAGTTTTCGGTCAAATTCTTTGTTTGATTCTTGTTTCCTTTTTTTTCCTTAACTCTAGCGGATGTTTTGATCCCCAATCGAGATTTTATTTGAGCTCAACTTTTGAGCATGTATTCCTTGTCCTTCAAGAGACCTTGTGACAGATTCAATTTTAGAATTTCATTAGTGGGCCCCATGGGCCTATTCTTGACTCGATTTCCAGCCCGAACTTTTATATTGTAATATAGGACTCGTTTTACCTGTATTATCATGTAGATTGCGATTTTGATATCGCGACATTATTCAGAGACTACGGAGTGAAGATAAGCAGTTCGTGGATGGTTCAAGGTTGTGGTTCAACATCGAGGTAGGTTTCGGTCTACTCTTCTCAATGAGACTATGTATTATGTTGATTGCATTCTAGGTGGGGGTTATAAGATAGGGTTATGGCTACTTGTAATAGTGTTTGGCCTATTTAGGGGATTTAGTATATAATTGTAAATTGAGCCTTAGCCTAGAATACCCGCCATAGCTTTAGCATACTGTTAAGCCTGATTATTTATGTACACGGCCTTAGATTGACACTTGTAGTCCTTAGTGTAGGAGTTGGGGTAGTACATACCTGTTTTGATGATATTTCTTGATTAAATTTACCTGGTAGAATGATGCCTCTCGTTGATCCCACTTTTGTCTTTTTGCATAGACTTATATACTCTTATTGCTCTATATTTTACATTATTGGTCATGAGGCCTTGGTTACGAGACCATGCACACCAGGTCAGTTCTTTATGCTTTAAAAGAGTTGTGGCTTAGATTTTAGACATTTTGGCACATATATTTGCTTTATTTTGATACTGATGTTGGTATGTATGCATTATCCACATTCTCATGCTTATTTTAGCTGGTTAAAGACCCTTTTAGCCAGGATTTGGGCCCATTTCCCCTTAGTTTAGTATATGGTATGCCTTTAGAACTAGACTTAGCTCTTTTAATGTCTTGGGACAGGATTGAGAAACCTTTAGCTAGGTTCTGGTAGGTGTTTGCCTTAGGTTGGGTTATCAGGGGCTGGTAGTAGGTGCCGCTGTCCCTTTTGGATAGAATGCTTCGAATGAATCTCATTTTGGCTTAGATGGGCTTCTGACTGCTTCCTTAGGCTATTAATTTAGGCCTGAGTTAACTTAGACTTGACTGCATGCCTATTTAGTTTCATTACTCATGGGAAGGGTAGTAACTGATCTTTGACCGCAATTCTTTGACTTAGTTATTGCAACCCACTTGACTTTAGAAGATTTGACTACCAGAGATTGAACTTTACTAAATAAATAGATTGGTAATGGGCTTAGGAGCCCTGGATTACAGCTAGTTATGTCATGTTTATGTGTTCCAATGTAAGTGTGGCATCAGCTTATGGTTCAGGTTGGTTTCTAATGGGATCACCTATTCTGATTATGGTTGGTTACTATGAGTTCCGATTTGAGTTTGGCATCTGCTTATGATTACAATTTGGGTGTTCTGGTGTATAATTATGGATCATCTTGCCTCTTGTTATTATCCACTGGATCCGGTTCAATTTTGGTTCTCATTATTGCTACTGTTATGGATATGGATTATGTAAGTCCTAGTTTGAGACCTGACAGTGTATACGGATATCCCGAGTCCCCTATGGTCCCCTCCATCCATGAACCACAGTACCAGAGGATGATGGTCATCGTAGGTCCTGCCTTTACGAGCTCCTGAGATAGAGGAGGTGTTACACTTGTTTTTGGATATGCTACTTGGTTTATATTGCATCGCCTGGTTCTTTTCATGGCTTTCGTTCATTCGCATGCATCGCCTATCACTAGTATAATTGTTTGGTACTTGTGTCTATCAGTCGTATTGGGGGATACATATGTATAGGTTATGTTTGTTATTTGCTGAGTGATTGGTTGTACCTTCCGGGCTTATGGAGGCCTGGCTAGGTTATTGTTTGTTTGGGATAGACGCTTACACTATTGTTTGGTTATTACAATAAGTTTGTGGCAGGTTGGTCATAGACTAGTACTTGAGGTTGTTGGTACGCTTCTGATTCCTTTTTCCTTATTATGATAACCTTTATTATTATTAAACCATTTTATGGTTATTCACATTTCGGTTAGAGACCATAATTATGCTAGAGTTAGCTCCCCTGTTTAGTTATGACCCTTGAGATGTTAGGCTAGCTCCCTCAGGTTAGTGCCTTAGTGTTCAGTCTAATATATATAGTATTATCGTATATACCCCCTTCTTCCTTTTCTATTCTTATTGTGTAGACCTTTCTTGCCTTATACTACCACTATATATCCTTCTTTCACTCTTCATTTGTATATTGACTAGTTATGTACGATATTACACCTTCGTTCCCGATTACTTGTAGGGTATAATAGTTTATATTTACTTTCCATTAGTATTATTATGTCTCATTTCTTAGATAGTCATCTATAATGTTTATTACTACTTTACATGTTATTTATACTTATAGTTTCTTTGGAGCTCAGTCGGTCGATGCCTATTGACTACCTCGTGTTGGTACTGATACTACACTTTTGCACCCTATAGATCACAATATGAGTTCTCACCGCTGATGTGTGCATCGTGTGGAGTTTCCATAGATCCAAGATTCGGGGTGAGCTCCTAACGTTCGGAGTTGTTCCTTCTCTCCCTCTTATTGTTAGACTAATCTCTATTTTTGTATTTCAGAGACAGCTTAGTATATATATATTTACTCTGTATTTCTACCTTGTACTCTTGTTGTGTTAGAAGATCTTTTACTGATTTCACCAGGTCTTGAGGATATAATTACTTCCTTTTTGTCATCTTTTGTCATTTTCATTTAGTATTACTCCCGCCTTTCTTATTAGTCCATTACTAGTTGTTCCGGACTATGGGTTGGCTTACCTACTAGTGGGTTATGGTAGGTTCTATCTTGACTTGGGAAATCGGGTTGTGACAAAGTGGCCGGATAAATATATAATCCCGAAGTAAATTAATTAATGTGAGGTATAACAAGACAAGTTACGAACATATTCAAGACCCATCATAAACGATAAAAGAAAAGAGAGGAAAAAACATTTGTAAGAGAGTGCGACAAATTGTGATTAATTCAAAACTCGGCGCAAAAATTTAGAGATAAGAGAATAAAATCGCTACATAAGATATTTTCTAGAATTTACAAGAGACGAATAAATGCCTGTAATGCTAGGCAAGTTTTAGGCACATTTAAAATGCTTGTCTTGATTAGGAATGTGGTTATGCATCTTTTTGAGATATTTAAAAATAACTCAAGGATGCAGTTATGCACCTAGGAAAAAATTATTCTAATAATTAACTTTCATTAATTCAAACCCCAGAAGCATAGACAAACATTATTGGGGCAATATATGTAAGCTAATCATGCCCTAAACATAATTATCCAAAATAGTTCATGTTAAGTGTAAGTTGATAAAAGTGATCGTGCTAGAACTACGGGACTTGAGGGGTGCCTCATACCTTCTCCTCAGTCAACAGAATTTCTTACTCGGTCTTTTGTTTTCTCCGTTAGTAAAAAAAAAAGTCAACTTCCATTTTACTAGGGATTCAATAAGGTGACTTGGAACACCATAAATCAATTTCAAGTGGCGACTCTGTAAAATAAATATAAATAATCTCTATTCAAAATTGTCACTTCAATCGAAAAAACCCTTTCTTTGCTTCGTACCGATGGGCAGAAAAGGAGTCTGACATCTTTGGCGACTCCGCTGGGGAATAACAGAATTCGAGCTTTATGATATTGACTTGAACTTGTTTTAATTATTAGGATATTGGGTTTGTTGGCCTAATGTGAGACTTATTGCAATTTTATTGCATTCATATTGTTAAATTGTACTTTAAACTATCTTCTTTTGCATACCCTCTCTGAGTCACTGAAATATAGGTTAGATGGAATACAGTTATGCATCCTACTTTCATTTGAGATAAATCCAGAGTGTCAAGGAACCTAGTGAAGGATTATTAGTCACATATGTTAGGCACGGTTTGGACCAGCAACGAAGGCAGAATGGCACTGCTGCCGAACAAGTTGCTTCTTTCTGACTCGAGTGTCCACTCGGGTAAGCCAGTCTAGAAACTTAGTAGACATCTATCTGCAACCTTTTTTTTGTTTAATAAAAGTAGAACAAAAACCCAGACGCGGTCATCCCTATTAGGCTCCACTTTATCTTCATCATGTGCATTTGACTTAGTGGGACTCGACACAGGGGTCGAGTCTATCTAGTACAGATTTCCTTTTGAAACAAACATGTACATCCTATGTGCTATTTACAGCATTATATGGAATATATGTTTGATTGTTGACCAATTTTAGAGCAATTAACGAAACAAAAGAGAGAGAAAAATTACTCCAATATCATTTTATCTCAGTCTCATTTTTATGAAAAATGATATTATTTTTTTCTTCTTCACAAAAAATTTAAACAAAAAGAGTTTTTATTTTGTTTTAGTTTCTTTTGTATGATTTGTAAATAAAAACTTGTTCGTTAAGGAAAAACTTCAAATGATCTTTCTTTCATACTATTTTTACAAAAAAACAAAATAAGGAATGGTTGTACTTTCAACAAGATTTTTTCACTGTCCAATCTGGATGAACTACTCACACGTGATTTTTATCCTAATTGGATACGTAGGCAGCCCTTTTCAGGTTCGGTGATCCTAATAAAAATTAAATAAAAAGATTTTTATCTTTAATTAAAATTCTAAAAAAAGTTTTTCTTCCTTATTCAAAAAAAAATTCAAAAAAAGAGCAAAGTTTGTTACCATTTATTTGAAACTTTCTGAACTACGTATGACATGATTCTTGATTCAACAAGATACGTAGGAAACTCTTCTTTTGAGTTCGATCCCACTTTAAAAAAGAAGATTAAAAGAACAATCTCTTGATTTGGTTGGTACCAACATACTTAGAAATGTGCATGAGAAAAACAGTGTTAAATTACTCGGCATGATGAGGCGGGCCAATTTTATTGTGAACTATAGTTTCTTTTGGTACCTCTTGATTATACCTATGTGACACCTGAGAAATTCTTGCTTAGAGTCGGGGTTAAAATAAATTTAATCTCATTATTTCATCTGCGTTAGGAGGATGGGACGACGTGACGGATTGGAAAGCACTTTTACCATAGCCACTTCTACCGGTATCAGATGACCGCTGGGCATAAATGCAAGGAGGATGTATAGCTTATATAGGATCTTGTGGAACAGGATTTGATTCTGCAAGAGGTTCAGTACAAAAGAAGAAATTTCGAACTCAATTGAGGCAGAAAAAAGATGAATTCTTAACCCGATGGGGGATCTTGCTACATAGCTTCATATGTAATCAGCTGATATACTGTGTGGTAAGCTTAAGATTTAAAATTCAATGACAAAGCTTTTTTGATCTAGAACTTGGCCCGAATGTTTGTGGAGGCAATATTTTGAGAAATACATAACTTGAGAAAGGATCGTAGGCTTTCTTTGGCCCGAATCCTAAGCCTATGTTATAAGCCAATGACAAGCCCTACTTGATCTCATTTTTAGTGTTTTTATATTAGTGGATACTTACATGATGGTCGTGCATATGGTATCTCAGTTCCATGCATTGGATATTTTTGTGAGTGTGAGTGGCTTTCAGAATGTCCTAAGATTTAAACGATTCTTTTGTGAGTGAATTAGGACTCTATTATTGGTAAAGGCACTTAAAACAAGAGGATAGTAATAATTTTAAACCCTTGATTAATGTATGATGAACATATCTTGTCAATAGTTAAGTATGTTTGAGGTACTATTTGAAATTATAGGAGTTACTTCTAAGTTGATCCTGAGTTTGTCTGAAAGTAATTAGTGATGATTCCTATGCATAATACTCATTTTTGGTGCCAATTGAAATCTAAATATGTTTTGTGTGAACTAAGTTTGGCCTTATTCTTGCTATGGCAAGATAAGTTGGTAGTCCTATAATGGAGTTTGGTCTCACCAAATAAAAACTCTGTCACTGAAAAAAAGTCTAGAATATTTTTTTTAAGAAAAAAAATCAAAGTTCCTCGATATTAAAATAGGGGTCAAAAATAAATTATTTAATTTTTTTTCTTTTCCTTTCTCTAAAAAAAAGATTCCTTTTTTCTTCATGCTTTCTTAGGGAACCAGTACCCCAGTGACGTTTTTAGGGAACAAACACCTTAGTTACATTTTCACCTTAAGGAACAAACACCATATTGGTATTTTAGGGAACAAATACACTATCTCTTTTCTACACAGGGGACAAACACCCTAGTTGCATTTTAGGAAACAAACGCCCTATCATTTTTAATTTCTAGGGAACAAACACCTTAGTTACATTTAGATCTTAAGAAACAAACATCCCTATGATTGTTCATTTCTAAGGAACACACATCCTATTTGCATGTCTCTCTTGCATTTTATTTTTGGGCATAAGTATTTTATATTGTACTAATAATTCACAAAAATAATTCGTGGTTCAGATCGGGGCAAAAACTAATTGTTCGTGTTGTGTGTCTTTAAGGATTTAACTTAGCATGACCCTCCAGAATAATGAGATTTAATTGTAGTAGGACCCTCCTGAATAATGAGATTTATCATAGCAGAACCCTCCTGAATAATGAGATTTAATGTAGCAGGACCCTTTGAATAGTGGGATTTAATTGTAGCAGGATCCTGCTAAACAGTAGGATTTAATGTAGCAGGACCCTCCTGAATAATGGAATCTAGTTGTAGAAGGACCCTCCTAATAGGACTTTAATTTTCTGTTCAGTACCCTCCTGAAAAATGGGACTTTACTTTTCAAGTAAGGACCCTCCTGAAAAATGGAATTTAGCGAAAGCAGGACCCTTCGGAAGAATGGGACTTTAATTTACTGTTCAAGACCCTTTTAAAAATGGGACTTTACTTTACATCTCAGGACCCTCCTGCAAAATAGGATTCATCATAGAAGGACCCTCCTGGATAATGGGACTTTAATTTTCTGCTCAGGACCCTCCTAGATAATGGGACTTTACTTTTCGGCTTAGGACCTTCTTTAAAAAATGGAATTAGCAATACCCTCCTGAAAAATGGGACTAGCAGGACCTTACCAGATAATGTGACTTTATTTTTCAACTTAGGACCCTCCTGGAAAAATGGGATTTGCAGGACCCTCCTAGCTAATGGGACTTTACTTTTCACCTCAGGACCCTCCTAAATGGGATTTGTAGGACCCTCCTGGATAATGGGACTTTACTTTTCAACTCAAGACCCTCCTGAAAAAATGGAATTAGCAGGACCCTCCTAGAAAATGGAACTTTAATTTTCTGTTCAGGACCCTCCTGAAAAATGGGTCTGTACTTTTCAACTCAAGACCCTCCTGGAAAATGGGAGTTTAATTTTCAGCTCAGAATCCTCCTGAATAATGGGATTTAGTGTAGAAAGACCCTCCTGAATAATAGAATTTAGTGCAGCAGGACCCTACTGGATAATAGGACTTAGTTGTAGCAAGACCCTCCTAAAAAATAGGAGATAGATATTTTTCCATTCGCCTCCTAGGATAAACCTTTTCTAGTATTAGACAGTTATTTTTTTCATGTGTCTCCTTGGATAAATATTTTCTAGTAGGAAGTTATTTTTTCATTCGTCTCCTAGGATAAATATTTTCTAGTAGTAGACAGTTATTTTTTCATTCGTCTCATAGGATAAACATTTTCTAGTAGCAGATAGTTATTTTTCCATTCGTCTCCTAGGATAAACATTTCCTAGTAGTGGACAGTTATTTTTCCATTCGTCTCCTAGGATAAACATTTCCTAGTAGTGGACAGTTATTTTTTTATTTGTCTCCTAGGATTAATATTTCCTAGTAGTAGGCAGTTATTTTTTCATTAATCTCCTAGGATAAATACTTTCTAGTAGTAGACAATTATTTTTCATTCGTCTCCTAGGATAAATATTTCCCAGTAGCAGATAGTTATTTTGCATTTGACTCCTAGGATAAATATTTTCTAGTAGTAGACAATTATTTTTTATTCGTCTCCTAGTATAAATATTTCCTAGAAGTTGACAGTTAGTTTTTTTCATTCGTCTCCTAGGACAAATATTTTCTAGTAGGAGACAGCTATTTTACATTCGTCTCGTAGGATGAATATTTCCTAGTAGTAGAAAGTTATTTTTTATTCATCTCCTAAGATAAATATTTTGTAACACCCCGTACCTTCCCAACCCAATGTGACGACGTTGAACAATGGTTACTTAGGTGTCGAGATGCCATGAGTATGTAATTTGTAATGTTAGTGATGAAAAAATTGAAATTTGGTTTTGTACATGTGATTAACCTTGCGTAGGAGGTGTTTTGGGATTTTCGTGGAGAAGTTGTGGGGTTCAAAATGAGGCTAAGAGGACCTCTAAACAAAGGATATTAAGGGTAAGAAGTAAGTTAAAGAATAGGACTTGAAGTATCTAACCAAACCCGCGAAGAAAAGTCGAAAAATAAAATTTTTGAAAACTTTAAGTGTGGGACACGCTAGAGGGTGTGCCACGCTGCTCTAGGCTAAAATTTTTAGTCCAGAGGCAGCAAGCTGGCGCACCCAAGGGCGTGCCTGGCTGGTTTCGGCCACTTTTCAAAGTTCAAAATTTTCTTAAGTCCCAAGGGTGCCCGGGGACGTACCGAGCCAATTTTTGCCATGTTTCTTATACAACCATGAGAATATACATGAAATGAGTAAAGTATTATATTGGTATGATGAAATTACTCGAGAACGAATTTGACATCAAAATGACGATTTTACCCTTGTAGTCAAAATAAGCCATACGTGGCTAGAATTGCTTGTTTTTGAAATTGAGGCTACGAGTATGAATTGCGTGAGTGGGAATATTGTCGTAACGTGTATGAAATGAATTAAACATGAGAAATTATTAATTTTATTGGGTTAAGTGAATTGGGCTCAAAAAGGGCCTAAAATGTGAAAGAAAACATGGGCCAAGAATGGGTCAAATGACTCATTCTTCCATTGACTAAGCCAATACATTGCATTAAATGCCAAGAGTGGCTAAGGATGAAATTTAAGGCCTATATAAAGGGGTAAAAAATATGATTTTTAATACACAACAACACACATGCTTTTCTATCTTTTTATTCTAGAATTCTCAAGAACACCCTTTTGGGCTTTCAAACCCTAAGTCATCTTTGGAGCAAGATAACCATTTTCCAAGCTTGGGTAAGTGTTTATACTTATGTATTAACATATTATATGCATGAGAGATTATGTAGATCATGTTGGTTATGCTTGGAAATGTTGAATATAGCACTTTGTATTTTTGTAAAAGATGTGTTATCCATGGAATTGTAATTTGAAATATGACTTGTGGGTTTGATGAAAAAGCATGGTATGGATAAAATAAAAACATGTATGGTATGATTATGGTCCTAAACTTGTTATTTTTCTATAAGTGTAAATTATGGGATTTTGGCCGATTTGTTATTGTGAGGTGTATTGAAGTAATTTGATGGAATAATTGTGATGTGGTGGTGATGGAGAAGTGTAAAGTATGAACTTGGTGTGACATGATATTGGTTATCATGTATTGGTAAATTTATGGAATATTGTGGGATTATTGGTACAATAATTTCATAAATGGTATTGTCAAGGGGGAAATGACATGTTAAAGCCAAACATGTGATTTATTGTTATTGTATGCCATTGTAAAGTAATTGGTGGTTAATGTTGGTTCTGTATGTACTTGTATTGTAGAGTGAAACATAAGGACGGAGCGGGACTATTGTATGCACACTTAATATTGTATAATTGTATTAAGAATACAAGGTATGTAAGGTTCCTTTTTCCATATCCTTCTGCAACATGTTGTTCACATTGACATTGGACTTGTTTCAATTCCGAGAGGCTTGAAGTATATCAATTCAGGGTGACGTATATTGTTATTCATATGTGTCCTATTGTTAGATGACTTATGATTCACTTATCTCTTGTTCATTGATTGAAGTTCCAAAGATGTCATAACGTGGTAATTCCTAAAAGAACTATCTCAAGAGAGTAATAACATAAGAGAATCTATTTATCCTTGAAAAGCATTTTTTTCAATCATGACATGTTCCAAAGTCCAATAATGTGATGATTATCTTTATACCAATCTTTCACAAGTAAAGGTACCAATCTCATATGATCTCATAAGAGTAATAAGAGAGGTGATGTGCAAGTTAATATATCTATTCCTCATAAGTGAAGATGGCAATCTCATGAAGTAAAGGAGTGAAGTGAGATGTGTATATGTGTGTGCTTCAAATAAGGTTATGATCCTTAATGTGTCAAACACTCTTAAGAATGGAAGTAAGAATAACAAGAGAAACAAGTAATGTATAATTAATAAGTAATCATGGGTGGTATCCCAGGGGTTAAAATACCTAGCATGGGTCGATCCCAATAACACGGGTGGTATCCCAGGGGAGACAGAAAAGCCTAGCATGGGTCGATCTCGATACATCCCAGGGGCGACACGAAAGCCTAGCATGGGTTACGATAACATCCCAGGGGTCACAGCACCTAGCATGGGTTAATGACATCCCAGGGGCGACACGAAAGCCTAGCATGGGTTCACATAACATCCCAGGGGTCGAAGTACCTAGCATGGGTTAATCTCATCCCAGGGGCGACAGAACAGCCTAGCATGGGTAGAACAAATAAGATGAAAGTATGTAAAGACAAGAGGAGTAAAGAACGTAATATGCATGGTTCCCCACATACAGAAAGAGAGTTTATTCACACTTACTATTTCTTTTATATTGATTCCATTGTTGTTGTTATTATGTATGATGATTTCTTATGAGCCTTGCATACTCAGTACATTCTTCGTACTGACCCCCTCGGGGGACTTACGTTACATGTTGTAGGTGTAGGCATTAGTAGACTTCCTCTGTAGACTGGGGATCATTTGCAGATATTTGGTGAGCTCCAGTTGGTTTGGAGCCCCCTGAGTCGTAGATATATATTTGTTTTGATGTTATATATATTGTATAAAGCGGGGACTTGTCCCGACTGTAAGTTGGTCTTGTTGATGCATCTGTTAGAGGCTTTTATAGACATATGTGGGTATAGGGATGTAAGGGATGAATATGTAAAAGATGAATGTCCATTTTGACTTGATGGCCCCAACGGCCAAGTTTCCTAAATATATTTGTATAGCATATGTTTCCATGATTCATGTCTTCCACATAGTTGCATGAGGTATAACAATATTCACACGAGGGTACGTATACAAAGGTTCATGAGCAAAGATTGGTTCTCTCAGGCTATATCGGCTTCGGGTGCCAGTCCGGCTAGAATGGGATTTCGGGTCGTGACATATTTCCTAGTAGTAGACCGTTATTTTTTCATTTGTCTCCTAACATGAAATTTTCTAGTAGTAGACAACTATATTTTCATTCGTCTCGTAGGAAAAATATTTTTTGGTGGTAGACAATTATTTGTTCATTCATCTCCTAGGATAAACTTTTCCTAGTAGTACACAATTATTTTTTCATTTGTCGCCTAAGATAAACATTTCCTAGTAGTAGACAGTTATTTCACATTTGTCTCCTAGGATAAACATTTTCTAGTCGAAGATCATTTTTTCACATTCATCTCCTAGGATAAATATTTTCTAGTAGAAGACAGTTATTTTTATTTTTCTCCTAGTATATATACACTTAGTCTGAAACCTTTTGCAAAGTTACACTCTAGGTTTCAAGTTCAAGCCTCAAATCTCAGATGCAAGATCAAGGAACTCGCCAAAAAAGCAATATGACATTCGAAGATCAAGACTCAAGTGAAGATTCAAGTCAAGTTTCACGTGAAGCTACATAGATAGGGTCTTGTACTTGTATTTTCTTGTTTTGACTTTTGATTTTCATTTTTATGTAATAATAGGAGCCGCGAAGAGGAGCCTCGACAGGACCTCACTCGACTCTCCATCTCAACATGTGCTACCTCCCTCCTTACCCGTTCAACTACACGTGATCTGATTCCCTTATAATCAAAGATATGTAGGCTATCCAAAATCAGGACTCGGTCGCATCTTTTCCTTCTTTTCTTTTCCATTTCAAATAATAGTCGGGTCAAAACTTATTTTTTTGCCTACTTCTTTATCGAAAAACTCTTCGTGTTCTAATTCAAAGAGGAGCAAATGTAGACACGTGATTTTTGACCCTCCCCGAGCTTTAATCTATTTTTAGCATTTAATAATTAGTTTTTGTCCAATATTTATTTTAGCTTTTATTTTCATTTTTAGTAAGTTTTATTTGAAAAAAAAAGTTTTAATAGATAGAATCATACTGTAGGATTGGTTTTATTTTTAACTTTTCAAGAAAAAAAAATTCAAGAAAAATATTTTTTAAAAAGCTTATGTCTTAATAAATAAGCTAGTAATTTTAGTATTTTGGTAATTACTTTTTATTTTGGTCTAGGTATAGAACTTTTCTTATATTTTTGTTAGTTGGAAATAGTTAATAAATATTTTTGTTGTTATAGATGTATATTGTTTATATTGTTAAATGTCTAAAATAAACAAGAAGAAAAAAAAAATCCTAACAAAATCTGTAGCCCACTAATCCTAAAAACCCTTCCCACTAACCTCACATAACTCCCCCACGTCCCTCACCATCTACATACCAATACTCATACACACGTTCTACACTACGCACACTCACCACTACACAATCACATTATATATACACCCATGCACACACTACACAAAGAAAAAGAATAGACAGAAATATAGAGAAGAGAGAGGATTGAGAATTGAGAAGAGATAAGCACAATATAGAGAGGGAATAGAGAAAATAAAGGAAAAAGATAGAAAAAGAAGAAGGTAGCCGTAGCTCCCACTTTTCACGGGATAAAATCACTTATTTTCCCATTAATACCCAATCTACTTCACCATTAATAAACCTCCATTATTTTTAGCCATGTCAGAGCCATAATAGCCATTAAAAAAAACATTAACACCAACGTGAGCCGCCAACCAAACTCAGTTGAAGAACATACCCGAAACCAGCCGTGTTAAAACCCATAAAACAACAACTTTCGTCGACGTTGAGGTACCAATCGCAGTTCTCTTTTTCAGCCAATGTTCTGGTGTCGAAATTCTATGTATATCTGTCTTGTTGGACATTTAAAGGTTCTTTAATAAAGTACTAGAGAGGTTTTATGCAAAAGGTTCATTTCTAATCTTTACTTTGCTGATTTTTATTTATTTTTTGAATAATGAAGTTTCAGTGATTTTCTTTCAATGATTTCTCCTAAAATTAGTCAAAAATTTACATCTTTATGTTAGTCAAGTGTGTTGGAAGTTAATGTGGGTGTTGAAATATATTTATTTTCATATTGAAGTTAAGAAATATTTATTGGTTGGTACGTTGATTAGTTTGCTCCATGCTTATAGTTTGGGTTAATGATATAGTGGAATTAAATTGTGGGAATAACAAATTTAGTTGATGTTAATTGTTTATTGAGCACCTTTGAGAGTAATGATGCTGCCTTTGAGCCTTGATTAATGAATGTGTGGTAAAAAATTGTAATTGCACCTTGATTTGATATACAATATATGTGATTTTGATTATATAGTTAATGTTTGTTTTTAAAATAGTGGGTTTAATTAAAATTTACATGTTGGAATCTTTTGTGAAAATTTAGGTGCAAATCTTGAAACATAATGGACGAGCATCGCATTTGATGTTTATCTACTGCTTTGGCTTTTCATATTTTGTATTGCAATACTTTGGTATTTATGTCTAATTGATGGGTTGTGTCACAGGTCTTATATCTTTAGTTGTCATGAACTATCAGGTCTGAGTCTAAGTGGCCACATAAATATATAAGGACCGGAGTAAATTAATTGATGTAAGGTATAACAAGACAAGTTGCAAACTTATTCAAGACCCATCATAAACTATAAAAGAAAACAGAGGAAAAAACATTTTTAATGGAGCAAGACATATTGTAATTCACGACTCATAGCAAAAATTTAGAGATAAGAGAATAAAATTGATAAATAAGAAATTGTATCTAATTTACAAGAGACGAAAAAATACCTATAACGCTAGACGAGATGTAGGAACATTTAAAATGCTTGTCTCGATTAAGAATGCAGTTATGCATCTTTTTGAGACATTAAAAATTAACTCAAAGATGCAGTTACGCACCTTGCAAAGATTGTTCTAATAATTAACTTTCATTTATTCAAACCCCAGAAGTGTAGATAGACATTATTGGTGCGATATATACAAGCAAATCATGGCCTAAACACAATTATCCAAAATATCTCAAGTTAACTACAAGTTGATAAAAGCGACCATGCTAGAACCACGGGACTCGAGGGGTGACTCATACCTTCCCCTCGGTCAATAAAATTTCTTACCTGGTCTTTTGTTTTTCTAGACCAGTAATAAAAGAGTCAACTT
The DNA here is from genome assembly GCA_031232105.1 of Capsicum rhomboideum. Taxonomy (NCBI): domain Eukaryota; kingdom Viridiplantae; phylum Streptophyta; class Magnoliopsida; order Solanales; family Solanaceae; genus Capsicum; species Capsicum rhomboideum. Next base: position 55,868,131 of record CP124709.1, read on the forward strand.
CCATTTTGACTAGGGATTCAATAAGGTGACTTGGAATACCATAAATCAATTCCAAGTGGTGACTCTATAAATAAATAAAAATAATTCCCGTTCAAAATCGTCACTTCAATTAGATAAACCCATTCTTTGCTTCGCGCCGATAGGCAGAAAAGGGGTGTGATAGGTCGCCTCTAAAGCAGTTCACCTTGTCTCAAATGCTCGACCCTTACCTGATGTCAATACAAACACCGAGACATAAAGTACGCTATATCTCTCGTCATACAGCTCCACCAATAATGTTGTCTCAGGTCTCTATATATCTTAGATATCCCTGGGTGAATAGAGTATCTGGAGCAATAAGCCTCCGGAAGTATCAATTGAATCAAGCCTCCTACCCTCGAAACGTAAATGCAACCATCAAATCTGAATATACCATCAGAGTATAAGGTGTACCTCCTAGACTCATCCCACCGCACCTGATCTCATATACCACACAATCGACTATCCTTAAACTGTTAATCTCAAATTTGCTCCAACAAAGTAAACATGGCCTCAACACTAGCAAGAATCCTCTCAGTGTCTAAAATATTAAGCCGAACCAAACTATTGGTTAAGGACTGGATGTTCGAGGCCGATGATCGCTTTAAAACTTAAAGGAAGGGCAAGCTCCCCATACTCACTGCATTCTGGCTCAAGGCGTCTGTAACCACATTCATCTTGCCCAAATGGTACAGAAGTAGAGAGGTCATAGTCCTTCAGCAACTCAAGCCACCTGCGTTGTGTCGAATTAAGGTTTTTTTGAGTCCAATCTTAAGTGAACACCATACTGGTAATGCCTCCATATCTTAAGCTTGAAAACTACCATCACCGACCCCAAGTCATGAGTAGGGTAGTTGCACTTGCGCACCTTCAATTGTATTGAAGCATATGCTATAAATCAACCTTACTGCATCAGAACACAACCCAAACCAACACCATAAGCATCATAATATACTATAAACTCTTCACCCTCAACTAGATGGGTCAGAATATGAGTTGAAGTGAGTAAGGCCTTGAACTTTAGAAAGCTCACCTCATACTCCTTGGACCACTGAAATGTGACCTCTTGCCTAATCAATCTGATCATAAGTACTCTAATCAAGGTAAATCCCTCAATGAACCATCTGTAATAGCCTGTTAACCCAACAAAGTTGCGAACCTAGGTCGGAGATATAGGCCTGGCCCAATCTCAAACTATCTCAATCTTTGTCGGGTCTACCTAATCCCATCCTTGGACACCACGTGCCCCAAAAAAGCTACAGACTCAAGCCAGAACTTGCACTTTGATAAATTGGCATAAAGCTACTAATCTCTCAAAGTGTGGAGCATAATCCTCAAATTTTGCTCGTGCTCCTCCCTACTCCTCTAGTAAACAAGGATGTCATCAATAAATATAATCACGAAGGAGTCCAAATAGTTCTTGAACACGCAGTTCATCAAATCTATAAATGTTGTTGGAGCATTGGTCAACTTAGAAGTCATCACCAGGAACTCATAATTGCCATAAAGAGTCCTAAAGGTTGTCTTAGGGATGTCCTCCGCTCGAATCCTCAATTGATGGTAGCAAGATCTCAAGTCAATCTTAGAAAATATAGTTGCACCTTGTAGACGGTAAAATAGATCATCAATACGCGGTATAGGATACTTATTCTTCACTTTCACCTTATTCAACTGCTTGTAATCGATATAAATATGCACAAAGTTGTCTTTCTTCTTCACAAATAGATTATGAGCACCCCAAGGCAAGACACTCGGCCTAATAAATCCCTTACCTAGAATGTCCTGAAGCTGAACATTTAGCTCCTTTAGCTCGGTAGGACCCATATGCAAAGGTTCAATAGAAATGGGTCAGGTGCCCGACTCAAGATCATTAGTAAAGTCTATATCACGATCACGAGGAAGGCAAGGTATATCGATAGGAAAAACATCCAGGAACTTACAAACTACAAGGATAGAGTCAAGCAAAGGCATTTTAATACTAACATCTCAAACATATGCAGGATAAGCTATACACCCCCTCGATACCAGTCTCCTAGACTGACTATAAGAAATGATCCCCATCGACATGCGGCTAAAAGCACCTTGCCATACAACGGGGGTATGCTAGGCACGACTAAGGTAATGGTCTTGGCAAAGAAATTTAAGAATACTAGGAGGATAACCAGTCCACCCCCAGAATCACATCAAAACAAACTATATCAAGTACACTAAGATCATCCCAAGTGTCATACTTTTGAATAGTCATAATACAAGATCTATAAACATGATCCCCTACTAAAAAATCACCCATGGAGTAGCTGCACATATAGGCACAGAAAATGGCTCATAAAACAACCCCAACCAAGATACATAATAAGTTGAAACATAAGAATAAGTGGATCCTAGATCAAATAATATAGAAGCCAGATGATGGCATACCAAAATCGCACCTGTAATAACAGCATCCAAAGTTTCAGCCTCTGGCCTACCAGGAAAAGAATATAGATAACCTCACCTACCTCCAGACTAGGTGTCTACCTAACCGCCTGCTCTGCCCTCCTAAGTACCTCTATGAGAACCCTGGGGACCACCCTCTGACCTTGTGCACCAACCCTAGTTGGGGGCAGTATTGACCTGATAGGTGGAACATTCTGTGCAAAAGGCTCAATCATCCCACACCAGGAGCACTCTCTAGTAAAATGACCCACAACACCATAATCAAAGCATGCCCCGATCACTCTAACCTAACGAGAAGACCTGGTTGACCTAGAATGGCCACCTTAGCCTGAAGACCCTTACTGAATACCTCTCAATGGATGACCACTGCCCTGACCATCAAAATTACTATAATCAGGCTGACCCCCATTTGAAATCTATAGTGCTACATGAACGACCTACTAGATTGGTTGTGTTACTGATGCATCTGCTGCTTTAGATACCTACCCTACAAATCTCTACCCCTAACTATGAACCACTATGGATCCCACTGTAACTGTCCTGATGATGGGGCCTCTTATCGCTGCCCCCATGGGCCTCACGATGCAAATACTCCGTAGTGTGAGCATAATCAGTAATGTCTACAAATGACCTACCTACAGATACAAGACTATGGGTAGCCATATGGAGTGAAAGTCTCAATCCTATGACAAAACACTACACTCTCCCATACATAGCAGGTAGAACCATAGTGGCATGTCTAACTAGCTCGTGAAATCTAGTCCAGTACTCAGCCACTATCATAGAACCCTGTAAAAACCCTGTGAACTCATCTATCAGATGCTCGCATATGTTGTGAGGCTTATACTTCTTTAAAAAGGCCTCAGACAATTGAACCCATGTCATATAAAAGTTCTAAAAGGTCTAGAATCAATGTACCCCATCCACCACTGTCTCACCATAATATTAAATTGAAATGTGGTGTAATTTACACCATACAAATCAACTAAACCCAAATTACGCAGTCTCTCCTTGCAGCTAGTAAGGAACTCAAATGCATCCTCTCTTAGGGCTTTAGTAAAGCTCAGTGGAGCTAATCTAAGAAACTGACGCAACATTTTCTACTTCTCTGAAGTCATGGTTGGTCGGGCTGCTGCTGGCTGTGGAACTACTGGTGCTGGTGGGACCTCTACTCTGGGAGTCGTAGCAGTAGGTTGTGCTCCTACACCAAGCCCACCCAGAGCTACCCCTGAACAAATGTCTGGGCCTCATTCGTTATTTGACTTCCAACCATACATAATAATTTAACTAAGGCATCATGGAGAATAGATGAAGATATGAATCCAGGGTGGTGCCTGGGCTGCTCTGTGGCCTACTGGCTACTATGGTGGTATCCTTAGGGGAAAATAATACACCCAAACTATAACTCCCTTAAGGAAGCGTAATTGGTCATTGTCAAATATATAAACCAACAAAGGTTGGGGTCGAAACCCATAGGGAATAAGGTGCTAACTAAGTTATCTGTAGCTCAAATGACTATTAATCTACAATTTCTATGAAAAAAAGGGAGGTTTGTTAAGAAATTTTTGTAAAATAGTTTAAATTTATTTCAAGTTATGACAATTAAATTCGCAACGTTTAACCAATAGAGAGAAGACAAACTAGGATTGTGTTCATCTTGGCTTTCAATCACTTTAGGACAAAGTAAAAGATAAATTTGCCTCAACACATGTAATTATAAAGAAATCAACTCCAAATGTTCATCTAAATGTTTTCTAACCTAAAAAAATTATTTTTGCTTTAATTCTTTCGAACTTAAAGTGATGGAAGTATAACTCGATTTTAGCCTCAAGTGATTAATCTTGTCAAAGCTTTAATCCTTAGACGGAGGTTAGAAACTCCAAATTCTTGTTACCAATTCTTTTTGCCAGTTTTAATCTCTTTGTTCAAACAAGTAAAACTTAGGGCTTGTTCTAATGTTTGCAACCATTAGAAATCTGTTAAAGTGAAGGAATGGGCAATATAATTACAAGAGTAATTCAAATTCATACAAACATTACCTAAAAGTGATTTTTCCACCAAGGATTCCATAACCCTAGTTACAGGGTTTTTAGCTACTCATGGTAATGAAAGAGATGAAAGAAAGAAATTTCATAATTCAAAAAAAAACCTTACAAAGAAAAAATTCAGTTCTACAATCCTTGACAAAAACCAAGAAGAATTGTTTTTCACCTTAAGAATATCGATTCTCCAGAGAATACGTTACAAGAAACTCTAAGTGTCCCATATCCCTCATCTAAACCCTAGATTAGGTATTTATAGGCACTAAAATAAAAGATTTAAAATTCAAATTTGGGAGACCCACTTTGCCGCTGACACTTCATCTGACGGTCCACCTGCCTTGGGACGGCTCACTACTCGAACCTTCACTAGACTCAGAAAAAACTTGGGTTCTATTTTATATCAACTAAAGTACTGGTGATCTGTCTGGCTCTTGGCAGGTCATCACTGGATTTGTCATGCTCTGGTTAAAAATTACTCATTCTATTTTGTCTCTGCGGCTTGTCAGGATTCTGATGGATCGCTAGCTGAGCCGTCAACAACTTCCTTTGGGCATTGCTTTTTTTTTGCCCTGACAGGTAGGGTGGTAACTCGTCAAGACTCTGATGGTTTGTCAGAAGATCCATCACTCCCATTTGCAGCACATTGTTCCCTCTTTTCTGTCCATAGACTTATTTCCTAAAACTTAACATAAAACACATTAAAAATACCAACAGTTGCTTGAAAACTTACAATTATCCTTAGTTAAAAGTACAAAATGTGTAGTCATTAGCCGGCACATCAGCACCCTCAACTTAGAACGTTTGCTTGTCGTCAAGCAACTAAACAACACCATATTATGCTAGCATCCAGATTTCTAAGGAATAAATAGCAGTTGTACAAAAAAATGGATCCCAACAAATTAGTAGCATCATATGCATGAACTATTCATCAACCAACTAGCAGGGATCCATGCTTGTCATTACACTACTAATGAGCGACACTACATACACTCAAAACACCTAATCTAATAACTGACAGGTTTAAGTACCATCCATATGCCCTCCCAGCAAAGAAGTCCCTCACATAAGATATAGACATTATTCAGGGATTGTAATTCAAATCTCTCACTCTCACAATGAACTTCAAACAATGCATATGCAACACCATAAGCTTGCCCTTGCCATTCCACTTGATTTTTCAGTTGGTTTCTAGGATCACTACAGGACATTATTCAGCTTGTAATGAAGTCTTAGGTGCTGGTAGGATATATTTAGGATTAGTGACTCATCCTTATTACACAAATTCACTTAATTTACATTTTTGCCCTTATTCCCATCGTTCATTTAATAATTTCCCTCACTGAATGCACCATAATTCTTGAATCATTTTTTCTCGTTTTATTCACTTTATTTTTCTTTCTTTCTTTTTTTCACTCTTTTTCTTTCTTTTTCACTCTTCCTTATTTTTGCATACTCCTAGGATCTTCTTTAATTCACCCCCGCTCTTTTTATACCCTTGTTCACTTACCAAACCTTTCTACAGTAGCCACCCTCAACTTAGGGAATTTACTTGAGTTGAAGTGCATAATGTCCATGCAGGGACCAGGGCCAAAATAGATGCTTAACGATAGAGAAGGGAAGGCTAACAGTTGTTGAATAAAGAAGTCAGAAAAGCTCAAATAGGGATCAAGGGATTTGTTTCATTATTTGGACAATTTTTTTAGGTAAAGTGGACTAAGTTCAAATAAGGCATATGATCCTCTCCTAGAAAACCAACTTATCACCTAATAGAATGGACTTGGCAAGTTCACGATGCATGTACAAAGTAAGAACAAATACAAAGACCTCAGACACTCATGGCATGGAATAGCATAATCTTTGCCAACTATAAAACTCATACTAAAGCTTAAAGAAATCTCAATTTATTTATAAATTTCTAATGCCACGTACAGATCCACAACAGTCAATTAACAATAGAACCACACTCATAGCCATAAAACCTCAAAAAAATTTAGTGGGTCCTCATTTTTCCAAATTCAATTCAACAACTACCCTTCATTCATTATCATTTTTTTGCATACAAAAGATACAACTAAAAACAACACAATAACAAAAATAGAAACACAAATCCTAAACATACCGATTCTACTAGATAGCACACGAGGGAAAAGAACACAGCTAACAAAAACCCTCGTGGTGACAGGCTCACAAGTACCCCACCCCGCCAGAAAAATAAAAATACATTGTCTTCAATGCATAAATAGTAAATGTACAAGCTCAAGGGATGGAATACTTTTAAAGCCCTTAGTCTTGGGAGTTTGGCAATTCCTTGGAGGCCTTAGTGGCCTCAGAATTAGCAACAGTGACCTTGGTCTAAACCAGAGTGCTCAACTTATCAATAATATCTTCATTCACCGGAATCGGAGTAGGAAACATAGGTGGTGTGACCCTGCTTGTAGGTTCTGGACTAGAAGATACTCCAGCTATCTTATCTTGGACCCGCTTGATCTGTGCTTCTTCATCCTTTTTAGAGGCTTTTGCAGCTTTCCTCATATTTCTCCCCTTTTCTATCTTATTTTTGTACTTTCTCTTCTTTGGTCTCTTATTTTCTCCACATTTACTTATTGCTTTTCCCTTACCTTTCAGTGGGTGCCTCTTAAATTTAGAATTTGTTCATCATCATTTGATTCCATGATCGCAGGATTCTAGAATCTAATAGTGGGGGCCTTTTTTAAGGAGGCAATTTCATCTTGAGCCTACTACAATTCAGCTGTAAACTTGGCTAAATCTAGGATGGACAACTCTCTTAGCCTATTATTTACCATCTCCTCCATGTCATCCATATGGGCATATAGATTGGCATACAACTTCAAAGCCTCTAAAACAATTTGGTCATAAATAGCTTGAATGGCTTAGCCCATACATTCAGTTGTTTCTCAAACTTCTTTTGGGCCTTGACTACTTTCACAAAGTTTTGGGGGGTGAACCGATACTCTGAGTAAGCAGGTGGCATGGAGGCAGTGTTAGCAGTCTCAATATTTATGGACATAGGAGCAGCCCCAGATACTACAGACACACCCTATGGATCAATAATAGTGAGGGGTCAAGGTATACTTGATGGGGCACCTGATACCTCTGGAGTAGTCTGAAATTAAGGTCTAAATGATGGTGGCTTGTCAACCTTCAACTCAAACTTGGTTTCATCCCACATTTTATCAATGTATTGTTTCTTTGTCTTCTTTCCCTCATTATTCACTCCTCTGATGATAGGTACCTTTGCTAGGGTACATAATTTTGTAATGAGGCATGGGAAAGGAAATGCACTAGCGGTCTTGTAAGCCCTCACAAATAGCTCATTAGCAATAACTTGGCCAAAGTTAATCTTCAGCCTTTTAATAAAACTTTCCACCATAACAGATCTTTGGGAATATAGGTTAGCATCACCATCGGTAGGCATCAATTGTAGCCTAACCACAGCCCACCAAAAATTTTCTGCTAAACTCAGTGATGTTTTGGCTATACGCTCCTTGTTATTCAGCCAAGAAGGTTCTCAAATCTTTGTCAGTACTCAGGCAAGCCATGGATGTTGAGTAAAAGCAGTAGTCATCCGATGATCAAACTTTGGGTGATGGTAGGAGTTGCATAAAGCTGACTGAATAGGATTCAATTAATTGTGTGGTCTTAAATATCTATGGACACTCTTCGAACTAGAATTCTTACCCTATTTCTCATGTTAGACACCTTTTTCTCCTTCTAGTACTCCTTCTCTAGGACAGCCAAATAATTTGCATAAAACTCGCGGACCATGGTAAGGTAATAGGAGCCTGGTGGTTTGCTCAAATAGATTAACTCATACTCATTGAAATACCATTAAATGTATAGATACTCGGGCAGGTCAGTTGTTACTCTCTGGTGTTCTTCAACAAATGGTCGCTTCATGCCTCTTGACTTAGTCGGTTCAAAACCATTAAAGTAGTGTTTTCGGCTCCTTTCACTTTCCATCTAATGGATTCACTTACCCTCAAGACTTTACTTCGAATCACCTCAACCTCTACTATTTCTGATTGTTCTTCTGGACTGGGAGTCACCTCAGTATTAACTTCATCATTTGGGATAGAGCTAGAGTTATCATTGCTCTCCCCACTGTTACTTGAATTCTCACTTGATGACCCATCCTTCTCTTCAGACTGTTAGGCATGAGTAAGTCTCTTCTCATTTTGCCTAGTGTTATAAGCTGGGGCCTCATCTTCCTGACCCTCATTTTCAAGTTTATCTCTCAATTTTGATTGTGAGGCATCTCTTGCCAGCCTTTGTCTTGCTTTCCTCCTCTTGTCGTTAGAAGATTGGGAGGCATTGTACCTAAAGAGGGAAACAATTATAAATAGCACAAAATAATATGCATCAAATTATATTTCATGACATTACAATGTTTAGTGTGACGATTATGGTGACGGTTTGTCAGCCCTTTTCGTCAATACTTTCCAATTTAATCAACAACCATGATGGATGGCCTTGAAGGGTCATAAAAGACCTGATAGTTTGTCAGATGACCCATCATTCATAAGAGAAATATAAGAATAATTTGGGCCTTTCGACGGTTTCTCTTACAATTCATCACACGTGTGATGGTTCGTCAGAGGAGCCGTTAGACCTTATCCAGATTGGGTCATCTTACTCAATGTTATGACGGTTAGCTTGGAGGACCATCATCCTTGTGACGGTTAGTCACTTGAGTCGTTAGGCTTACAAGTTATTCAAATTTTCATTTGGACATCTTATCAAACACTTTGTGGGAAACCCAACTTAATTCAAGAACATAGGTAAGTTCATGGGATTACCCATACTTATACCTTATACGTACAGTTTAATGGACTTTTTTTGGTTATTCAGAATTCTACCAAAGGGTTGCCTTACCACCCCATAAGGAATTTCATTTGACACAACTACCATTTATCAAATTTATAAGCAATGGTAGTTGTGTTGACTCTAATTTACAAACCAAAAAAAGAAACATAAATTTAAATGTAAAATAGGATCATACCTAAGTATTTTAATGAGAAGAGCAAAAGAGAGTAGTATGAATATCTTGTATGGTACGTGTTCTTGCAATGATTTGGTGATTGAGGGAACTTGTTATGATTTGGTGATAAAAGAAGAGGATTAATAGTGAGAAGGATAGGGTAATATGGTTAATGGGTGATGAATGTGGGGGTTTCAAATGGTTATGGAATTTGAAATGGAGGAGGTTTGCACAAATAACACTAACCAATTTAAATTTAATGGGTTCTGTTAAATACTTGGGGTTTGGATCGTGTTTTTGTTCATATGTTAAAATAGGGTTTAGTTGGTGTTGGGCCAGGTTGGTTTGTAAGAAAATAAGGGGATTAGAAAGCTTACATGTGCCAGTTTGCTCTATGGTTTGTCAACAAGGCGACGGTTTGCTGGATAAACCATCAGGCGTATACAAAATGGACACTAGCTGAGTTGGATTTGGCGGTTGGGTCGATGGTACATCAAGTTTGTGATGAATCATCAGCTAAATCATCACCGGTAACCAGAATCACTCATTTCTTTCATCTTTTTTATGGTTAAGACGATGGTCTCTCAGATCGTTGATATCCCATCACGTAACCTATCAGGACTTAACCAGAATGGGTGATTTTTGAGTTTATTATGGCAACTCTAGTTGTCGGTCTATCATTCCGCTGATGATTTGTCAGATGAACCGTCAACCCAAAATAGTTTCTAACTCTCACCTATACCATCTTTTCCAACACACTTAGCACACACATTAACCAAGTTCCAAAGAAAATGATTTTACAACAACAACAAATGTGGGTTGCCTCCTACTAGCACCTGATTTAACGTTGCAGCATAACTCAGGTATCTTGACTCCTCAGACTTCTTCAAGATACCCCATTTTTACCAACTTTACCTCTTTTTGCATACCAACATATTGTTTGACTCATTGACCATTTACCTTGAACAACTTCCCATCTTTATTTTCCAATTCCAACAATTCGAATGGAAACACTTGTGTCACCTTGAAAGGTATAGACCACTTGGATTTCAGCTTGCTCGGAAAAAGTTTAAACCTTGAGTTGAACAATAATACCAAGTCACCCACTTGGAACTCTCTCTTTTCAATCTTTCGGTTGTGGTACAAATTCATTTTATCCTTACAAAGAGCAACTCTCTCATAAGCACGGAGTCAAAATTCATCCATCTTATTCAATTGATCCAACCTCAGGTCAGCTACTTTGTTCCAACTCAAATTAAGTTTTTTAAGCTCCCATAAGGCTTTGTGCTCTAGCTCTACTGGAAAATAACAAGCTTTTCTAAAGACTAGTAGTTAATAAGACATACCAATTAGTGTCTTAAAAGCAGTGTGATAAGCCCAAAGAGCATCATCAAGCATTCGTGACCTATCACTCCGGTTAGCATTAACAGACTTTGCCAATATCATATTTATCTCTCGATTCGGTACCTCTACTTGCCAACTAGTTTGAGAGTGATAAGGAGTTGCCACTTTGTGTTTTTTCACTCCTTATTTAGCTAAAGCAGCCCAGAATACCTTATTACAAAAGTGAGAACCCCCATCGCTTATAATTGTGCGAGGAGTACCAAAATGAGAGAAGATGTTCTTTTTCAAGAATGCTAACACACTCTAGACCTTATTATCTGTTAAAGCCATAGCATCCACCTATTTGGACACATAGTCCACTGCCATCAAGATGTATTTATGACTATAGGAACTTATAAAAGGGTCTATGAAATCAATGCCGCACACATCAAACAATTCCACCTCCAATATTTTGGGCATGGGCATCCCTTTATGTTGATTAATCGACCCCTATCACTGACACTGGTCACAAGCTTTGGCAAAGTCATATGCATCCTTATGAACAGTAGGTCAGTAATACCCACTTTATAAATTTTTCCTCATTATCCGATCACCTGCATGATGCCCTCCCACTAAGGATGAGTGACACGCCTGCAAAATACTCAACATTTTCACCTCTGGCACACATCTACAAATGATATTGTCAGCACATAATCTAAACAAATAAGGATCATCCCAGAAGTAATTTTTCACATCATGTAGAAATTTCATTCTTTGATGAAATCTTAAATCTTTTGGGATCATGTCACTTTCCAAGTAGTTAGCAAAATCTGCATATCATGGCACAAGATCAAGGGTAGCTGCAAATACCTATTCATCTAGGAATGAATCAACAATATTTATTTCATACGACCTCTTTCCCTTATTCTCCAGTAGAGATAAATGATCTGCCACCTGATTTTCACAACCATTTCGGTCCTTGACATTGAAGTTAAATTCTTGTAGTAGCAACACCCATCTAATTAGTCTAGGCTTGGCATCTTTCTTTGCCATCAAATATCTCTATGCCAAGTGATCAGTATGAACAACAACTTTAGTGCCAACCAAATATGCCCTAAACTTTTCAAAGTCGTAGACAACTGCAAAAAGCTCTTGTTCAGTAACCATATAGTTCTTTTGAGCCCTATTCAATGCCTTACTCGCATAATAAATAGGGTGAAAGAGCTTCTCCCTCTTCTGCCCAAGAACAACCCTAAGTGCAACTCCACTTGCATCTTACATCACTTTGAATGGTTTGGACCAATCCGCAGCAATAATAATAGGAGCGGCTACCAATTTCTCCTTAAGGAACTAAAAGGCCTTCAAGCAATCATCATTAAATATGAATTTGACATCCTTCTCTAATAGTTTGCACACAAGATTGACAATCTTGGAGAAGTCTTTAATGAATCTCCAGTAGAACCCCACATGGTTGAGAAATCTTCTAACTACCTTCACCGAAACTGGAGGAGGTAGATTTTCAATAACCTTAATCTTTGCTTGGTCAACTTTAATTCCCTTTTCAAAAATCTTACGTCCTAACATAATGCCCTCTTTAACTATAAAGTGGTACTTCTCCCAATTTAGCACAAGATTGAACTCTTGACAAATCCTCTACCATATCTGAGAAAATTGACATTATGCATCTTTGGAAGGTCACCGGAGCATTACACAACCCGAATGGCATTCGCTTGTAGGCGATGGTCCCATAGGGACATGTAAACATAGTCTTTTCTTGGTATTCAGGGGCAATGGATATTTGATCATACCTCGAGTAGGCATCTAATAAAGATTACCAACTCCTTCCTGCCAATCGATCAAGCATTTGATCCATAAAAGGCATTGGAAAATGATCCTGAAGAGTCAAAAGTTCAACTTTCTATAATCCATGCACACTCTAAATCCAGTGATGGGCCTAAGGGGAATCAATTCATTCTTCTCATTAGCTACGATGATAATACCGCCCTTTTTTGGCACACACTGAATTGGACGTACCAATTTGCTATCAAAAATTAGGTAAACCACTCCTGTGTCATGCCACTTAACTATCCTTTTTTTTTAACACTTGTTGCATTGGTGGATTAAGTCTATGCTGATGTTCAATAGTAGGGACACACTCTTCTTCTAACTGAATCTTATGAGTGCAAATGCCCGATGGAATCCCAATAATGTCTGCAATTATCCACCCAATAGCCCTTTTGTACTTATGAAATACCAAAACAAGTGCTTTAACTTGCCATTCTACCAAGTCTGCAACAATAATTACCGACAAAGTGTTCTTCTCACCCAGAAACACATAGCTCAGATGACCTGGCAACTCTTTTAACTCTAGCACTAGTGGTTCCTTAATAGACGGCTTTATAGGAGGAGTTGGCCTATTTTTCAAGTTTAGGTCCAACTTCTTCTGATCATACAAATATGAACCCATTCTTGTCAATGCACAAACTTTTTCATCATAATGTCCTCCCCATCAAAATTCATCAACAGTGCTGCAAGAGTTTCCACAACAAGTCTCTCTTCAATAGGCACAACCAACTCATCTTCATCCATAATGTCAATCACCAAAACAACACTCATGTCTCTTGGTTGTTTCATTGACTAGCACAAGTTGAATTTCACTACCTCATTATTGAGCCTAAACTTTAGCTCATTGCTCTCCATATCTACCAAAACTCTTTCGGTGGCCAAAAATGGTCTACCCAAGATTGTGGGTACTTTAAAGTCCACTTCATAATCAAGAATTACAAAGTCAGTCAAAAATATAAAATTTGCCACTTTCACCAACATATCATATAAAATTCCAATTGGCCATTTGACAGAACGTTCGGCTATCAATAGCCGCATTCACATCAGTTTGGGGGCTCATAATCCCAACTACTGATATATGGCTAATGGTATCAAGTTGATGATATCTCCAAGGTCACAAAGTACCTTAGCAAAACTGAATGCACCAATTGTGCATGGGATAGGGAATGCCTTTGGATACCAATGAGTGCGAAGCAATAGCACTGCAATGATGGAGGTTATCCATCGGTTCAAAACTCATTGTCCTCTTTTTTGTGACTAAATCCTTCATGAACTTAGAATACCCCGATATTTGTTCTAGAGCTTCTATCAATAGGACATTTACTAACAATTACTTCAACATAGCCATAAACATACTAAACTTACCATTCTCTATTTTTTTCTTCACCCTGTGTGGGAATGGGGGAGGAAGTCTAGGTATCTGATTTAGAAGTTTGGCAAAATCCTTAACCTTCTCCTTGCTCACTACATCATCATTCTTCAATTTGGTAGATTTTTCAGCATCTACCTTCTGTTCACCAATATTTTCCAGCTTTTCAGGCTTGGCTAGAATCTCATCAACATCAACATCATCAACTATTATCTCCTCTTCGAAGGCAACATGCTCCACATGTGTTTGAACTATCGGATGTGGTTCAGGTAATACTTTACCACTCTTTGTGGTAATAACTAAATAACTTCCATCATTTTGCAGATTTTGCACCATGTCAATTGGCAAAGTCCCATTCTTCCGCTGATTAAAGGTTGCGAATAACTGACTCATTTGGTGCTCCAGTTGCTAGATAGAAGTGAAATGATAATCAACTAGTTGACTCATTGAGGACAAGTTGCTTTTCATTTCCTTGACACCCGTAACAGTGGATTCCACTCCTTTCAGCAACTTAGCCATCATAGCTTACATAAAAAGCTTACCCGAATCATTTGCAGCATTATCATGATTCCTTGGTTGTACATATAACCCACTTTTGTTGTATTTTTTCTTCCAATTCGCTTGCTCATGATCTCTATAACCGCCTTTTTCATAATAGTTATCTCGTTGGTAGTTTCGACCTTGGTTTTCTTGGCCATTAGCCCAGAAACCCCCTGGTTATTCAAATAGTTTGTTTCTTCCTCTGAATCAGATTCGACAACTCTACTTTTTGAACCAACCACTTTCACCTTTTCAGCACCTCCGATGAACAAGTGTTTCGTTAACAGATCCATTTAAGTTTTCATGTGAGCCATATCTTGGTCACGCTCTTCTTCTCTATGACGTTGCTCGGCCGACATACCAATCACATACGTATTGCTTGATACCTTTGAATCCCTGATTATCCAAGCCCTACTAGTTTTGGTCAGTCTATCAAGTATCACGGTGGCATCTACAAAAGTGTGCTCCATAAAAGCACCTCCAGCTGCGTTATTAACTATTGTATTAGTGGTCGAATTCGAAGACCTGTAGAATGTCTCCATCAAATGCTCGTAAGTCAACTTATGATTAGGACATTGGGTCAACTTTTTCTTGAACCTAAGCTAAATCTAATGTAGTTCCTCATTTGGTTGCTGCCTGGAGTTGCTAATTTTTTCCCTCAACTGTAACATCCTAGAAGTTAGAAAGAAGCTTTCTAGGAAAGCTCCTTTCAACTGCCTCTAGTTTGCTATAGAATCGGGCGCCATCTCAGTAAACCACAGAGTTGCCTCCCCAGATAGATACAATGGAAAAAAACTCAACCGAATCACATTCTGACTAACTCCAGGGTAATCAAAAGACTTGTATATGTTTATGAAGTTTACTAAATGCATATTTGGATAATTACCAGGCAGTCCTCCAAATAAACCCTTAAGGTTTAGTAATTGAATCATCGTACTGGTGATATTAAACTTTCTCCCAGCAGCTAGTTGTGGTAAGACAATAGCTCCAGTAGCACCAACTCTATCTAAGTCAACATCATTGTCAGCATCAATTCATTGTATGTTGTTGACTCCTTCAAACTTGTGGTCACTGATTTTTGTTGGCCTGAGCAACATTGCCCACACGTTGCCATCAATAGCATCACCCAGTTTGTCATCACCCAAATTTTCATTATCATTATTTGGAACATGAACGAGTGCATCAATGTTCTGTTGATTCAATTGGGTAGCAGCAAGAGTAGAAAGTCTTATTGTTTCGTGTTGTTGAGCAAGAAGTTATACATTCATGTTTATTCTCAGAGTCCCTGCAAGTTCGGGATCATAAGGTAGCAATAGTTTGCCTGAATGATGAGTACTTGGCATACACTACCTGTAACCTGCAAATTACAGAAACAACAGATAAAGTAAAATTAGAAAAAAGTACTAAAACTAAAATAAAAATAACAACTTAATTGACAATCGCATTCCCCGGCAACGACGCCAAAATTTGATACACCCAAACTAGAACTTCCTTAAGGAAGCGTAAGCATTTGTTGTCAAATATATAACCCAACAAAGTTTGGGGTCGAATCTCACCGGGAATAAGGTGCTAACTAAGTTATATGTAGCTCAAATGACTATTAGTCTACAATTTCCATGAAATAGGGGGGTTTGTTAAGAAGGTTTTGTAGAACAGTTTCAAATTATGTCAAGTTATGACAATTAAATTTGCAATGTATAATAAATAGAAAGAGGAAAAACTAGGATTGTATTCACCTTGGCTTCCAATCACTTCCGGATCAAGTAAAAGATAAATTTGCCTCATCACATGTAATTATAAAGAAATCGACAAAGCAATCGACTCCAAATGATCATCTAAATATTTTCCAAACTAAATAGATGATTTTCACTTTAATTCTTTTGAACTTAAAGTGATGGAATTATAACTCGATTTTAGTCTCAAGTGAATAATTTTGTCAAAGCATTAACCTTTAGACGGAGGTTAGAAACTCCAAATTCCTGTTTCCAATTCCTTTTTTGAGTTTTAACCCCTTTGTTCAAACAAGTAAAACCTGGGGTTTGTTCTAATGTTTACAACCATTAGAAATCTGTTAAAGTGAAGGAATGAGCAATATAATTACAAGAGTAATTCAAATTCATACAACCATTAACCCTAAAAGTGATTTTCCACCAAGGATTCCACAACCCTAGTTATAGGGGTTTTAGTTACTCATGGTAATGAAAGAGATGAAAGAAATATAATTCATAATTCATAGAATAAACCTTACGAAGAAGAAATTTAGTTCTCCAATCCTTGACAAAAACCAAGAAGAATTATTTTTCACCTTAAGAATATCGATTCTCTAAAGAAATTATGTTACAAAAAATTTCAAGTGTCCCAACTCCCTCATCTAAACCCTAGACTAGGTATATATAGGCTCTAGAAATAAAAAATTTAAAATTGTAATTTAACTTCATATGACGATCCGCCAGCCTTATGACAGTTGGGCACTCGAACCGTTAATAAACTCAGAAATAACTTGGGTTATGTTTTATCTTGGTGGAAGTACTAATAATCTGTCAGGCTCTTGGAGGGTCATCGCTGGATCCGTCATGCTCTGGTCAAAAGTGACTCATTCTATTTCATCTTGATGGCTCGTCAAGACTCTGACGGATTGCCAGCTAAGCCATCACCTAACTTTCTTTTGGGAATTACTTCTATTTTGCTTTGACGGGTGGGGTGGCGGCTTATCTGGACTCTGTGGGTTTGCCATAAGAGCCGTCACCCCCATTTTTAGCACAATGTTTCCTCTTTTTTGTCCTTACACTTATTTTTGGAAACTAAACATAAAACACATTAAAAATACCAACAGTTCAAAGTATACAATTATCCTTAGTTAAAAGCACAAAATGTGTCATCATTAGCCGATATATTAGCAATATCTGGCTTAGGATCTATAATCGGCACTGGTGAAGGCTCCCTGGCCTAGCCTTAAGCTGGTGCTATAGCTCTAGCCTGACCTCTACATCTGGTCCTAATTAGAGCCCTAGCTTTAGGCTCGACAGCCTCGTCCTCATCCTAGCCATCTTCCAAAAAGTGAAACAACTGAGAATCTAGAAACCAATTATAGACACCACACACGATAATCAATCAAGAAAGTGAGATTTTCATAAAAATGTCCTGTAGTTTCCCAAAGATAGGACATGGATGTCATCGTAACGATCTGTGGGTCTCTACTAGACACTTTCTCTTATACCAACAATACCAGAGAACCTAGGTTGTGATACTAGATATCACAATCCAAAACTTAGGTCATGATAGCACCTACTTTAACCCATTAATAGGTAAGCCAAAACCATATTCCAGAACAGCAAGTAATGGGCTAACAGGTGGAAGAAGGCAAAATAGGGCTAAAACAGTAATTTAGAGCATACACAAGGGAAGATCTAAAAGAATAGCATACAAAAAGAGGGGGGAAGGGTCAATACGTACTAAATGAATCCCCTAAAACCTAGTAAGGTCAGTAGAAGTTCCATTATACATAAGGCATACTAGACAGATGCAAAAAATATATAAAGTAGTCTCTGAATACACAAAATAAGACTAGTACTGAAACAGAAGGAGATGGCTCAACTCAAGATGCTGAAAGCTCACCCAAATCTCCGGTATGTAGCTTCGCTTGAGTTGGAGTCAATGGTAATGACTCATACTAGGATCTGCATCAATGTAAAGATGTAGAAGTGTAGTATGAAAACCAAAACATGGGGTATTCAATAGGCATCATAGGCCGATTGAGCTCAATTAAAGTAAAAGCATAAATAAGGTGCATATTTATACTAAGAACCAATAAATAAAGAGTCTGGATAGAAATACTTGCTATCATAAGCAAATGCGAGAATGGAATGTAAATAACTCATGTACAAAAATAAATGCCTAGTTATTACCTAACTGGATACCCATAAGCCCAGAAGGAACACCCAATAAAACAAAACTCAATCAAGCCTCCATAAGCCCGCTGGGTGCAAACAAGGTGTAATAACATATAGGAGTTGCCACTTAAGCAGCCAAATAACTGATTAAACGGTCATCACTTAAGCAATACAGGTCCGCTTAAGTGGCCCTCAGTGAGGTGGACACCTACCACTTAAGTAGTGACCAACCTATAAAATGGCTATCTCTTTAGCTATCAACAAGCCGCTTGAGCAGCTGCACCAGATATCTTGGCAACAAAAATTTTTCTAAGTCCACATATACTCCGATCGAGTGCTCGAGATGTTTTTGGATACTCGTATATGAAAACAAACTATACATCCCTACCCAATTCAGTATTCCTGACTTAATGGAATCATTAAAATTTCCAATAGATATTGTTTCAACAAAAAGTGGGCCCCACACCCAAAGTTCTAATTTTACCAAAATCCAACTAATAGCCCAAAACGAGCCCAAAATGTCAAGACCAAAACCAAAGGTCTCCCTAGCCAAAAATCAACATTTCAAAGCTAACGAAACTATCAAAATTGTCATCTAAGGCTTTTTACCAGAAGTTTTGGCCCGAGACCATTTTTTCAACTTCCGAAGCTCTAAAATAAGGAAACTAATATAAAAATCAAACAAACTATCTTACAACTAAACTTTCAGTCCTATTAAGTCACAAATAACTTAAGACAGCTATAGGAAAGCTTTAAATTCAAAATAAAAGCATGATAAAAGCAAAAAAAAACACTAAAGGGTCATTACAATGGGGTACCTGTGTCCATTATCTCTAATAGAGGTTCCCAATTCACCTCTAACTTTTAGAGGGCTATCCTAGAGGATTTAGGTACCGAGGTTGATCCTAGCACAACCTTTCACCCTTAGACCGATGGCCAATCTAAGCAGATTATTCAGGTCCCGGAGGATATGTTGTGGGCCTGTGTTAGTAATTTTGAAGATTAGTGAGACTGGTTACTTCATTTGGCAGAGTTCTCATAAATAACAATTACCATTCAAGTACCAAATAGCTCCATTTAAGGTGTTACATGGTAGGTGGTACAAATCTCTGATAGGGTTATTTGATGCTTTCAAGGCTAGGCCTCAACATACAGACTTTCTTTGAGATTCTTTGGATAGTTTTTGGATGATTTAGGATAAGCAGCTGGCAGCTCAGAGTAGGCAAAAATTTACGACAATTTTAGGCTTTGAGTGTTAAAGTTTAGAGTTTGTGATCATGTATTCATTTGAGTCTCACCCATGAAGGGCGTAATGAGGTTCAGGAGGAGGGGCAAGCTCATCCCCAGTTATATTATGAAGGGCGTAATGAGATTCTAAAGAATGTTGGGGAAGTAGATTTTGAGTTAGCCATACCTCCAGCAATATCTGCGATTCACCCTGTTTTCCATGTGTCGATGCTTTGGCATTACATTCTAGATTAGTCTCATGTGCTCTAGTGGGATTCAATTTAGTGGGATGATAGGTTGACTATCTTGGAGAATAGAGTTGCTATTCTAGCCAAAGATGTCAGATAGTTGTGTTCTAGGGAGATTTTGTGGTAAAACTTTAGTGGAGGTACCATCTAGTCGGGAAGGCTACCTAGGACACCAATCACAATATACAGACTTAGTATCCTCACCTATTAGAGCCTTCAGGGACCTTTTGACTCTTGTCTTTCATGGATAAAATTTCTTTTAGTAGTGGATGTTGTAATGACCCTTTTGGTCATTTTTCTCTTTTTCATGTGTTTTCTATGTTTAGAGATTTTTTATAGTTTTCCCAAGTCATTTATGGCTTGTTAGGACTGATAGTTCAAGTTTTAGGTAGTTCATTTGGTTTTTATGCCAGTTTCCCTATTTTGGAGTTGTTGAAGTTGAGAAATAGGTCTTTGGTCTAAACTTCAAGTAAACGGCCTCGGAGAAGAAATCCAACAGTTCTATTAGCTTCGAAATGTAGATTTTATGCTAGGGGGATTTTTGGTTTGGGTCTCGAGGCTTTATGGTTTATTTTGGGCTATTGGTTGGAATTCGGTAAGAATGGAATAGTGGGTGTGGGGCCCATATTTTGTTGAATTAACCTCAATTAGAAATTTCAATGGTTCTGTTGAGTCTTAAATGTCATTTATGGTAGGGTAACATATTTTGTTTGCATACATGGGGTTTTAAATGAATCTTAAACACCCGATTGGAGTTTTTAAACTTGGCTGAAAATCCTGGTGATGAAAAACTTGGTGCGGAACTATCGGGTGCAACTGCTAAGGCGTCCTTTTTTCCATTTTAGCGATGCTGCTTTAGCAGCTGGGAGCTGCCTTAGCGGTGGTTGATGGCATTTGCATCATCCTCTTAGGTGGCCCCTTGTTCACTTTAGTGGAGCTACCCTAGCGGCTAGCTGGGGTTCTTGTTCCTTGATTGTTTTCCCTTCTCAAACTCATAAGTTCCTAGCTCAAAATGCGATTAATTCTTAAATTGGTTGTTGAAATTTCTCTAACTTTTGGGGATGATTTGGGACTATTTTAAGGCTTGAATTGTGCTCAATATTGGATCACGTGATCATTGAGCTGAGAGGGACTGAATGATGGATCCAATTTCTGATTCCATCGATAGGCCTCATAAGCTGATTTTTGACCCAATTTTTGGCCTGGTGTATAAAATTACAAAATAGGTATCATTGTCTTTGTGTTGACACCTAGATTACTATTTTGGCAGCTGTTGGAGGCTTCTCGAAAGGGAAAAGACTCAATTTAATAGATTGCGAGCGTATTCTTCGGCTTCCAGGTAGGCAAGGGCTTACCTACTTTAAGACTTTTCTCATTTAATATAATGGTGTGATAATTTACTGATCATTGGTAGGATATTGTGTCTTGAATAATTTAATTTGGTGCTTATGACCCTGGTAGCCAGTTTAGGGACCTCAGAGTTGAGTTTTTACTTGGAACCCTTGGGCTCAATAGTCGCTTCTCCTTTAGGACCTGACTTAGATTACATAGTATCTTCAGGGTTAGACTTATATGGCTTAGTCTAGGTTCAGATAGCTGCTTGCATTAGGTTGGGATCCTCGAGGCTTGTAGATAGTTTTACCACTCTTTAGGATTATTTATCTTAAGGACAGTGTATATTCTTGGTGCAGACGACCGTAAAGCACCTAGGTTGCATATTGGTTGTCTGATTACCGGTATTGAATTGGTTTTCTGTCTTTGTTGTACTTGTTTGATTTTATATTCTTGGCATATTTATAAATTGGCCCAAAAATACTATTTTCAACTTAATAAATGGGTTTTTGAATACTTTAATGGAATTTGGCTTTTTGAAAAGGAAAATAGACTATTAGTCTTGGTTCTAGTCCGGGCACCCAAGTTTTACTAGTTTATGACATGTTTGGCCCTAGTTCAAGTTCAGGCATGCATTGTTTTTTATTTTGGGTTGGGAGTCTGATTTGAGTCTAGGGATGGTTTATGGATATAGCTGAAGGAGGATAATATGGTACGTTTATTGCATAACATGGTATTCTTTTTCATTACTTACTACTGTACTTGGTTTATGTTAGTATTACTTGTTGTTGGTATCTAGTGTGCTTATGGGGGCTTGGTTGGATTTGTTTATTATTGTATGTTCCTTCTAAGCTTATGGGGGTCCAATTAGGTTATAGTTAGGCGCTTACTTCTGCTTTTTGAGTTATTTACTTATGATTCTTGTGATTATCTAGATTTAGCCAATTATTCTGTTTTTGACCCCTCTTTTCTTACCTTTAGCATTTATTCACACTTTATTATGCTTTTACCTTATTTGAGCTCAGTCGGCCTATGATGCCTACTGAGTACTACATATTTTGATACTCATACTACACTTTTGTATCTTTTTCCCTAATGCAAATCCTAGTACGTGTCGCTGTTGACGTCACCATTGTGCGAAGCTGTTGATCAAGGATTTGGGTGAGCTTTCAGTGTCCAGAGATGATCTATCTTCTTTTATTTTGGGATTAGTCTTTTTTTGTATCTTCCATAGACTATTTTGTATATATGGTGCTATTCTAGTACTCCTTATATTTAGTGGCTCTTGTACTGTCTATACTAGGTCTTGGGGATTTGTTTTGTATATTTTGTCCTCTCCATTTCTAGCGTATGCTTGTTTTGTCCATTATTCTTCATTTATCTCTTTATTTCATGATATTACCCAGTTCTTCTCCCTTCCACGTGTTAGTCCGTTACTTGCCATTTCGGGCTATGATTTTGGCTTACCTACTGACAAGTCTAGTAGGTGCCATCATGACCTGAGTATTTGGGTTGTGACCTATAATATCTAATTCGTATCCCACCAAGTTGATATCAATCACTATTAATTAATTATTCAGATAAAAAAATAACAATTGTTGTATAATTTGGATTTTAAAAGAGCAAAACTAATAAAATATTTTAATAAAATTACTTTTAAAAAACACTAATAAGGGGTAAATTAGTTAGATTGTCAATTTTTTTATTAATAACTAAGTTTTAGAAAATCAAAATAAGAAATATATACATAACATTGTAAATCGCATCATTTTAATTCTAACTTTCCACATGGCATTTTTAAGATCACGAGATTAAAGAACATTTTAGTACATTCTATATATCGTTAGTTTAAGATTACAATATTCAAAGTCTTCTTAAACTCCATACCAAGTTAAAATAAGATAAACAATTAAAATGGATAAAGTAATAAATTTTATTAATATAAAGAAACAATAACCAGAGATACAAAGGAAGCAACAAAATGGAAAATCAGATAACAAGACAAAGAAAGGTGTAATAGGAAAATGAAAAGGAGAAGCAAAAATGCTTTTCACAAATAAAAAACATTTACCAATAATATAAAGTGTAAACTAGTGTCTTTCTAAAATGTTTACATATGGTCCTTATAAAAGACTTGAGGATACAAAGTGAACTATATGAAAATTTGGATAAAACAGTAAATGAAAAATTAAAAGGTTTGCTTAATACAACATTTTGTACAGTTTGTTGAAGCTATGTTCGTCCCTCTTCACCACTTATATATAAGCGATAAATATAAGGGAGGATCTCTTTGTAGTCCTCACATGAATTTTTTTTCTTCATTTACCCATAAATGAAGACATAATAACCTTACAATTTTTCATCCATTTTGATAATTTCATACAACTATACCCGCTTTTTAAATGTTACAAAAAGTGATGAGTCATGAAAAAGATGATGGAGACACCACAAAAAATCTATTTATGTGTCATACCTCAAATTCCACTGAGAGGGAAAAGCACCTGATTCACTAAAGATCTGAGAGAACTAACTTATAACTTGTTCTTACCATGCATATAACTATGATAATCATAAAACTTTGACAAGTATATATAAGCTATAGTGATAAAAGACCAACATACATAGGCCCAAAAATATACATAACATGGCCGTTGAGGCCACATCTGTTAAGAGGCCAGACATAACTGAACTTTATACATTAGTTTATAAAGCCTCCATAAGATAGAAAAACTTAGTATAGGTAAGGACAGGCTCTGTCTTACCCTTAACTATTATGCTATACCAAAATAAGTATACCATTGACTTGGTAAAGCTAGAAATCAACCTGGAGCTCACCAACAGCTATAGAGTGTCATATGCTCCTACTGAGGAGGTCTATTAGCTGGAGTACCTGTACCTGTGGCATGAAATACATCATCCTCAATGAGGGACGTCAGTATGAAAGAATTTACTGAATATGTAAGGCACAAAGTGAGCATATGTAAAACAAGAGCTCGAACAAAATCAGGTATAAATGTATAGATAAGGATGAAAGACCACCTTTGCTTATACTTGTAAAATCATGTACATCCTCTATTTTTCTTTATAGTACTCTTCTTTGCTAAATTTGGTAAGGAATATGATACATGACCAACTGATTAGTGGTAAAAGAGGATGATCCATGCTAGGCATTTTAACCCTTGGGATATTGTCCTTATAAATACACAAATTGGGATCGACCCCTGCTAGGCTTTTTCCCCTGGAACCCATAAATGCGTAAATTTGGATCAACCCATACTAGGATTTTCCCCTTAGGGTACCACCCATAAATACATAGATTCATTTTATCTTGTGTCTATTATTGTTGTTGTTTATTTTATCTTTATTATCTCACTATTTTATGGCTGATTATTATTTTTCTGGTAGATTTTATACTGATTATTTTCTTTACTATTTTCCTCTTTGTTGTACCCGAATTTTCTACACTTGAACTGAGAGTCTTTTGGAAATGGCTATCTGCCTTCCCGTGGTAGTGGTAAGGTTTACATACATTTTACCCTCCCAGACCTCACTTTGTTGGATTTTACTGGGTATGTTGTTGTTGTTGTTGTTGTTGTTGTTGTACTTTATCTTGTGTCTTTAATCTTTGAGATTGTTCTTTTGGTTTTCATAACATTTTTGAGCTTTGGAACTATAGACATGTAAACAATATACTTGGGGCAGTAATAATGGCATAGGGAACAAATGTAACATCAATGTAATAATTAAGAACTCATACGACACAATGAACCTCGTTTGACCAAGGAAATAACTCATAAGACTTGTTGCTTAGATTAACTTTGTCATACTAGAACTTGGAAGAATAAATATGCAGATATAGAGTAATGAACACATATGAAAGTACTTAAACACATTCAAGAGACCATGAGTAGTAGGAAAAAGGTCATTCGTTACATTGGAAATTGTACACCATTACTATGTATCTTTTACCATGAAGATCACTTAGGCTGCTAACTTTATTGGTTCACTAGTGTGAGACTTCATGCCAAGGAATATAAAGTTGAATCACATTACATACATTATCTTGTAACCAATGTAGCTACAATGATTCAACCTTTTGTTTATGGTATTAATATACAATACAAGTTCATAACGAAACTAATATTAATAGCTAATCATATCATGGGCCCACCAAAACAATAGCTAAACATACAATGAGAAGTAATTTTATACAACCCTTGAATAGATGGTGTATCACCACAACCTTCATTTTTATTTCAATTCCACTTCATGATATCATCCTATAATGTCAGCCAACTTCCTTAACACACATAAAATAGGCCCCAAACAGTCCTTAGATTCCATTATATAGTAGGAAAACTTAAATTCATGACTTGTACAACAAATTCTTATTAAAAATTGATCCATATATAAAGAGGGAAAAAACAAGACAGAATCATACCTATATTCCTAAAATTTATTCCCTGATTTGTACTCCTTCAAGAACTTAAGATTTCCCTTAAACTAAGAATAAAGAACAAGAGAAAATGTCTTTGAAGGTTGGAGAAAGTGGGGAAGCCAGCTTGAAGAAAAAAAGAGATGACCTAGGCTTAAAGAGAGGGATAATTTCAAAGAACCCTACAAAAATTTTAGGGCTATTGTATAAGGATAAGAGAGATCATGCTAGAGACTTGATATAAATTTTTAAAGTTTGCAAGGAAAAATAAAGAAACAATGTTGATCTTACCTCTTAAAAAGGGGTTGTTTAAACTGCCTCTTTTTGGCCTGTTTTCAGCTACATTTTGGTGAAGTAGGTAAAGCACATACTTGGCCATTTTAAGTTGGTCAAATGTCATAGTAGGCGAGGCACCTACTTGACCTTAATTTATATCTCTTTATGGGCTTCTACCTTATTGGGCTTTGGGGCTGATTTGGAGTATTGGGATGCCCATTCCCTTTTTACTTTTTCCTTCACTTAATTTGGACCAGAATTATCAAGTTGGTGATAGGTTTACATTTCCATTTAAGCTAGTTAAAAGAATCTTAGTAGGTGATGCACCCACTTGGTTCTTAGGTTGGTCAATAAGTCAAAGTAGGTGATGCACATGTTTGTCACCTACTAGCTTAATTAAGTCAAGCAAGAAGCACTCATTTTATTCCATTTTCTAAATATTAACTCCTTTACTTTAATATAACATTTATATACACTTGGCCACTTTCAACCTTAAAGTAGGATACCACCTTACTATCTCGATTTTAAATATTTTCGTCGCGGTTAACTTGGACACACACATGCTGAAATGTATGGGGTATTATAGTATCCCTTAAATCCATTTTAAACTATCACTAGAAAGTTGGTCCCTTAGCCATACAATGAGGCTACCTCATGTTCCATATAAATGAACTAGTGTACATAGATTACGGGGTGTTACATCCTCCCCCCTCCCTTAGGAACATTCATCCTCGAATGTTAGAATAGTTAACCAGCCCAAATAAGTTCAACACTAAGTTAAGTTCTACTATTAGCCACATAATACACCTAGACTTATACTTACTTGTTAATTCCTCAACTCCACACTTTTCCTTCTCCCTTCAAATAGAAATAAATGGGGATATTTGAATTTTATTGATTCTTCCGCTTCCCATGTAACTTCGTCTACATGTTGGTTTCTCTACAGTACTTATATGAAAGCTACTTCTTTATTCTTAATATCTTAACCTATTGATAGTGAATATCAATGGGCACTTCTTCATAAGTTAGATCTCCCGTAACTTGTACATCTTCAATTGTAGTAACATGAGATGGGTCACTTGTTCATTTTCGAACCATTGAAACATGAAACACCGGATGAACTATTGAATGTTCTTGGAGTAGCTCAAACTCAAATGCAACTTTACTAAATCTTCTTATAATCTTATACGGCTATGTAATTCTGACTTAATTTTCCATTTTTACCAAACCTCATTACCCCTTTCATTGGTGACAACTTCAAGAATACCTAATCTCGTATGAAAAAATCTAGCCTTCTTCTTCTTACATCTCTATATGATATGTGTTGACTTTGAGCTATTGTTATCCATTGTTGTATCACCTTAACTTGTTTTGTATTTTGATGAACAAGATCTGGTCCAAATAAGGTAGTTTCACCAACTTTAGACCATTCAATTAGTGATCTGCATTTTCTCCCATATAAATCTTCACAAGGTGTTATTTTGATACTCGAGTGATAGTTATTATTGTAAGAGAACTCAATAAGTGAAAATTGATCGTCCCAACTACCCTTGAAGTCCAATACACAAGCCCGTAGCATATCCTCAAGTAATTGGATTGTATGTTCTGCCAGACCATCTATTTGAGGGTAAAAAGTTGTACTTAAATTCACTTGCATTCACAAACTCCTCTGAAATGACTTCCGAAAATTCATAGTGAATTGAGGTCCCTTATCAACTATAGTAGATATTGGAATTCCATGTAATCAAACTATCTCTTTAATATTCAACCTTGTATACTCTTCAGCTGTCTAAGTGGTCTTGACCAATAGGAAGTACACTGATTTGGTGAGTCCATCAACTATTACCCATATAGAATCAAACTTCCAAAATGTGTGAGGCAAAATAGTGATTAAATGCATATTGATCATGTTCCATTTCCAAATTAGAATATCCATGCGTTGCATATAACCTCTGGGATTTTGGTGCTCTACCTTAACTTGTTGATAACTTGGACATTGAGCCACAAATTCTACAATTTTATTCTTCATCTCACCCCACCAATATACTTCTTTCAAGTCATGATATATTTTAGTTGACCCCGGATGGACATAATATCTTGAATGATGTACTTCTATCATAATTCTCTTTCTTAGTCCATCTACATTAGGTACACACAATTTTTTTTGACACCGGAGTACTCTATATTGTGTAAGCTCAAATTCCTTTTCATACCCTATTGTACATTCTCTTTAAGCTATAATAAAATAGGATCATTATACTACTTTTTTTACTTCAGCTATTAATGAGGATTCTACCATAGTTTGCATAATAACTCCCTCATCCAAAGATTTAAAAAGGCGAACCCCCAAGCTAGCTAGTTGGTATACATCTTTAGTTATCCCTTGTCTTTTCGTGGATATACCATAAGTTCTCACCATCATCTTATGATTTAAAGTATCAGCTACTACATTTTCTTTCCTCGAATGATAGAAGATATCAGTGTCATAATCTTTTAATAGCTCAATCCATATTTGCTTCCTCAAATTCAAGTCTTTTTGTTTAAAGACATATTGAAAACTCTTATAGTCAGTATAGATGTCAACAAAAACCCCAAACAAGAGTAGCACCATATCTTAAATCAAATACCATCATTGCTAGCTCAAGACAATATGTTGGATAATTTTTCTCATGTGCCACAATATCTTAATTCCTAACCTATTACTTTACCATAGTGCATCAATACACATTGTAGGCCAACTCCTGGAGCATTACAATACATTATATACCCTTTTATGACTTTTGGAAGTTCCAACACAAGTGTGGAAGTCAACTTATTCTTTAACTCTTGGAAGCTTCTTTCACATGCATCATTCCATTAAAACTTGGCTACTCTGTGTGTTAGCTTCGTTAAGGGTGAAGAATGGAAGAAAATCCCTCATTGAGCCTTCTATAATAACCAGCCAACTCAAGGAAACTATTAACCTCCATAGGCATTTTAGGTCTTGGTCAGTCCTTCACGGCTTCTATATTTTAAGCATCACCCTTATTCCTTCATTAGATACAATATGAACCAAGAATGCCATATATTTTAACCAAAACTCACATTAAGAGATCTTTGGGTCTAAGTTACAACTACGAAGAATCTGCAACACCTACAACAAGTGATTAGCATGGTCCCCTTTCAATCTTGAATACATCAAAATATCATCTATAAATACTATCACGAACACATCCACGAATGGTTCGAACAAACTATTCATCAAATCCATAAAAGTTGGTGGTGTATTTGTTGGCCTAAATTACATAACTTAAACTCATAATGACCATATCATGTTCGAAATGTTGTCATGGGTATATCTTTCTCTTTGACCCTCACTTGGTGATAACCCAACCTCAAGTTAATCTTTGAAAAACACTTAGCACCTTGTAACTGATCAAATAAATCATCAATTCTAGGATGGGGATAGTTGTTCTTAATCTCCACCTTAATCAGTTGTTTGTAGTCAATACACATTATCAACGTGCCATCTTTCTTACACACAAATAATACTGGTGTGCCCCAAGGGATATCTAGTCCTTATAAATCCCTTTTCTAAAAAGTCTTTTCATTGCTCCTTCAATTCTCGTAATTCTGCCAAGGCCATTTTGTATGGAGGGATAGAGATAAGTTGAGTACCTAGAATCACATTAATACTAAACTCTATTTCTCATTTTGAAGGCCAACGTAGAAGTTATTCAAGAAATACATCAGAAAATGCATTTACCACTGGAATGGATTGAAGAGTTAATGACTCCACATATACATCTTTCACTCTCACTAGATGTCATATGTACCCTTTGGATATCATGTTCTTTCCTTAAATATAAGAAATAAATTTACCTCTTGGTGCTCGAATATCACCCCTCTATTCAAGGACTGCCTCTCTTGGAAAATGGAAATATACCCTTCATTCAAGGACTGCCTCTCTTGGAAAATGGAAATACACCTTCTCAGATCGATAATATACCATGGCATAAGAAGAAGCCAAACAATCCATACCCATTATAACCTCAAAATCTACTATTTTTAGATCAACAAGTTCAGACAAAATATCACGATCACAAATAGTTAATATGCAATTACTATAGACTCTTCTAGCTGTAATAGACTCGTCAACTAGTGTAGACACTTCAAATGGTTTAACCAATAATTTTGGTGTTCTTTCAAACTTCCCAAAACTCAATGGCGTGATATATGATAATGTAGAACCCGAATCAATGAATGCATATACATTATGTGAAAAGATGGACAGTATACCTATTACCACATTGGGAGAAGCTTCCAGATTTAGTTGATCTGCTAGAGCATATGCATGATTTGGACTATACTAGAACTAGCTGCTCCTCTAACACCTATACCATGACATGTAGGCATCTGTATACACCTATTTAAAGGAGGCACTGATGATGATGATGCAACAAATTATCCAGTATCTTGTGACATACAACACATGTCCTTTAGAGGGCAGTTTCTCATTATATGTCTCGACATACCACACAAAAACCAAGCATGAGTAAAAAAATGACATGTACCTAGATAATTTATACAACATTATTTACAAGGTTGTCACGGAAGTCCTGATTGAGTCATACGTCCCTGCTCTTGGTAACCTGCTACTTGTAAACCTTAACTCTCACTTTTTTCCCCAAACTGATTGTCTCTGAAACCCTAAAACAGAGGTGGAGCACCAGTTGTAGAGTATACAGATGATGGCCTAGGTGGTCTATTAGAAAAGCGAGGCCTAAACTTACTTTGGGATGGCATAAACTACACCGTAGATCTATCCCTCTTAGAATACCCACTTTTTAGCTCTGGTATCCTTCTTTGCCTTTGATACTCTATCTTTTGTGCACAATCATGTATCCTTGATATGTCCATGTCTTTATTCAAAGCAGTAATAGTACAATCTCTAACCAGATATGAATCCAATCTATACTCCTATCGATGAACTCTATCCTCCATAGTTGCTAGGATGGAAGTGATGATGATAACCTCTACCAGGAAAACCCCAACCTCAGGACTAAAAACTGCTAAAACCACCCTGATGGCAAGGCCTCTTATTGTTGTCTCCATTAGCCTCGCAATGTATCCCCTTATACTTTGTACATGATCAACAACCTGAAGAAAAGTAAATGCAATGCCACTTAATACTCTAACACCAAAAAGAGTGGTAAAGTCAACCCCCTAATGGATCTCTGAACCCTTTTATGCATTGTAGGCATAATCATAGTAACATGTCTAGCCAACTCATGAAATCTCATATTGTAGTCCAAAACAAACATAAAAACCTGATAAAAATTAGTAAACTCATCCCACAATTGATTTTTCATACTACAGGGTATACTTCCCAAAGAAAGCCTCAGAGAACTATACCCAAGTCATTAGAGGTGACTCGGCTGGCCTACACTCAAGATATGTTCTCCACCTCTGTGTAGATTACAACTCCACTAAACTAAGGTTATGCAACCTCTCCTGATAACTCACCAGAAACTCATAGGCATCCTCTCCTAGATCACCAAAAAACCTTAGAGGACCCAATCTGATAAACTGACTAAAAATTGTTTGCTTCTTAGTAGTCAGGAATGGTCTAGTTGAAATAGGCTGAGCAATAACTGACACTGGAGAAAACTCTAAATAAGGAGCCACAGCAGCAGGCTGCACTTTTGAAACTGAAGCACCATGTGCTACTACTTGAGCTAAAGTATGAGCCTCATCTCTTGCCTGACACCAGGAAACACCCCCGCCTGTGACGTGCTCTACAAAAAGCTCAGAAGTCAAACCATAGTATCTTGTAGCATTTTAATGGCTACAAACCCATTGGAGCCTTGGCTTTCCCCAGTCCTTTTACCTAATGCAGCAAATCCTCTACTTCTAACTCTGGCTCAGGTGACAGCACACCAGCCTAACCTAGAGCTAGTGCATAGCTTATGCCCAACCTAGACTTCTAGGTCTACCCTTTCCCTAACCTCTAGCTAAGGTCATATCAATAGGCGTAGGAATCATCCTTGCCCGTTGATGACCTTGTCCTAACAATTTGTGAAAGAGTGAAACAAATGATATTCAAAAGTCGATACGAATAAGAACACATAATAAGGAATCAAACAAATAGAATATGGATGTCATCATACCAATCCGCAGAACTCTAGTAGGAACATGCTCTTGTACCAGTAAAATCAATAAACCTAAAGCTCTAATACCACACTATCACGATCCAAAATCAGGACATGATGGAACATACTATAACTCCCAGTAGGTAAGCTAAATCCCAAGCCATATATAGAAAATACTAGCTAATTAATAGTAAAGAAAGTATAAATAAGAATAATGGGTCACTATATATATACGTACAAATACAAAACATACAAAATTGGTCCTATAGGAAACAAGGAAATACAAAATATTCAATAACATCCATCTCCGAACCTGGTGTCACTAACATAAAACCCCTAGAGTATAAGAGTAGCACTATACTTATACATGTCTATCCAAAATATAGATAGTGAATATAGGAAGGAAATGATAAGCTTCTAGATGCCAAGAGCTGACCATGAATTTGATAACCAGGAACTTACAGGATGACTTGTACTAGCATCTACATAAGAAAAAGATGTAGAAGAATCGTATGAGTACCAAAACTCAGGGTGCTCAGTAGGCATTATAGTATGATTGAGTTCATTGGATAAATATATAAGTTAAATAACATGAAAAGAAACTCCTGCATACATAAGGATCCCAGCAATCTAAAGCACAACATAAATCAAGTGAAAATAGTAGTAATAATAATAATACATGCAGTATATAGATATGGGTGATGCTATGTAGTATGGAATGATGAAATGTGATATGTGGCCAATGTAGTGAAACCTAAAATCATACCTCAGGCAACCCAGAATCTCACGTTGGACGTAACAATAAAATAAAGTGTAAATAGCGTTGAATTTTACCTCGGATTAAAGAGTAGAAGATAGAATAGTCCGATTTCTTACCCTAAACTCAACAAGAAAAGAAATGTTACAATCTCTTTGTAAAACTCAAAATTAGTGATAAAGGTGGTACAATCATTATTAAAATTGAAAGTCAGTGTTTTTTCTCCAAATGATACCACAGTCCATGTATATAAATGTATGAATATGAATTCTCAGATACAAGTGTATATACATATATCTATATATATATATATAAAGAATGCACAAACTAGGGTAAAATCACCCTCCATACAACAATCACAACTAACCTAGAGCCCAGCTAGTACAAGTCCTCGACCTCAGACCTACAAACTCATATCATAAGGGAATACAAAATAAATGCAATATAAAGTACAACTGATCAAATAAAACCACTCTACCATGAAATCTTACCTCAAACCTATACTAAGAATACCAAACCTAAGCCTAGAATTAATCCAGTAACCTAAACTAATGCTCGGGCAAGAAATACTACTCTAAATTCCCTAAAATTGGCCAATAAATATGAATATTGAAATAAACATAATCCTACATTATAAATCCCCTAACTAACATGCATTTTATAAATTATTTTGCTTAAAAAAGCCAAGTCTAAAGAAATAGAAACCTACCTCAAGGCCGATAAGCAAATCCTGGATCATCACATGAAAGCCTTACCCTTCCACAAAGTCTCAAAATGATACCATGCTATCAAATAAATAAACTCTGCATCAAGATGAGAAAAGAGTCATCCATATTGATAATTTTCAAATTAGGCTTAAAATGGAGTCAACAAACCCTCGAGGCCCATTTATGAAATCCAAATAAACTTTATAATTATCTTACCATAGGGTAAAGTACTCATTACCAAATATTGAGCAAGAATGGAGTTCATTTCAAGGCTCAAAAGAGTACTAAAAGAGAGGAAATTAATGAAATCAAACTCGAATTCAACGGAATTAAAGGCAGAATCGAGCATAGATTCAATGAAAATTGCACTCAAGATTGGAGAAAACCCCACCAAAATTAGCTCCTAAGCTCCCAAGATAATCAAGGTTCGTGATAATGAATTAAAAATTGTTGTTGAAAAATATATACTGCCTAGGGGACCTTTTTTGCAAATGTGAGGACCCCTATTGTGATTGCTGGACCACACTAGTCTAACCCTTTTCAATCGTGATAGGTTCCTTTGTGAATGTAAAGAATGACTAAGACCCAATAGTCCCTTTTTCATGATCACAGTCCCCACCCTGTGATCACAAGGCCCAATAACATTCACCTTTCGTAATTGTGAAGGACCCATTATGAACGCAAAGGGTAAAAGTACCCTGCACAAGCCAACAAAAAACCAACAATTCCCTAAGTCAATAATGACTCTGAATAAACCATCGAGATTCATTCACAATCCAATGAACACAAACTGAAAATGCTATCCTACTAGATAAGGCATCCCAGACTAAGTGAAATTGACAAAATGACCAACGGGGGTCATCTTGATGAAATTTTGTTCAAAGTAAACACTTTTCCAAAAATCACATAAACCCACCCAAGCATTTAAAATGAGTCTAAAAGCCTCAAGATCGAAACCAAAATTCCCCCTAACCTAATATCCATGTTTTAGAGGTAACAAAACTAGTGAAATTTCCATCCAAGTCCATTTACTTTGAATGTTGATCAAAGTGAAACTTCTCAACTTTAAAAGTTACAAAATAAGAAATCTCACTTAAAACCCAACTGAACTCACCAAAAATCACATCACCCATCCCATTTGATAAAAAATACCATATAGAAACTACAAAAAAGGGTTAAAGTAGGGAAAATGCATGTAAATGACCAGGTGGGTCATTACAAAGCTAATAAGTGACAAGTAGGTGTATCACCTACAAAAGCTAAATAGATCAAGCTCAACGTGAAAAGTAGGTGCATCATCTACTTACTAATGGATCACCTTAAAAGGTCCAAATAGGTGCATCACTTACTTGAATAATCTCTTGCCCAAACTAAGTGAATGAAAAAAGAAAAGAATGGGCAGCCAAGACCCATTAAGATTGAGTCTGTAAAGGCCCAAGTTAAATGACCAAGTAAGTCCATCACCTACTTGACATTTTGTGGCCCAAATTGAGCCAATAGAGGCAGCCAATGTAGATCCCTTATAAAGGGGTAAGGATCAACCAATGTTTCTCTCATTCTCTCTCTCTCTCAGCTCATACATCACCCCCTCCTTATATACAAATTTGGTTGAGAATTATGTATATGTTTTTGTCAAGAACTCATGGAAAGTGATTGGAATCTTTGAGTTTAATATTCTCCTATTATGCTGAAGTCTTTTGGGACTATTTAGGGGCTATTTTATATGTGTTGTTATTGGGAGGAAGTGACTAACCTTGTAGGATGGTTGTGTGTAGTTGTATTGGAGTATAAAAGGAAAATATGGTAATACACCAAGTGTTTTATGGGTATACATGCTTACTGGCCTTTGAATGTTTAGCTACTATTTTACAAGACCCACATTATAATTAGATACTAATATTAGCTTCATTATATAGTTACAA
The DNA here is from genome assembly GCA_031232105.1 of Capsicum rhomboideum. Lineage (NCBI taxonomy): Eukaryota > Viridiplantae > Streptophyta > Magnoliopsida > Solanales > Solanaceae > Capsicum > Capsicum rhomboideum. The sequence continues at coordinate 55,903,628 of CP124709.1, forward strand.
TATTGATGAACACATTAAAAGGGAGGCCGAATTCATGGTAGTTGTATTGGTTGAGGAACAAGGTATGTATGTCTATTCAATTTCATTTTTCTTGGAATGAATTATCATATTTTTGTTACTACCAACAAAGGAAGCTTCCAAAATTCTCTTAATGGTAAAGGATACATAATGACGATGTATGATTCCCAGTGTAGCTAACGACCTTTTTCCTACTGCTTATGATCTCATAAATGTATCAAAGTACTTCAATATGTATTTATTACTAGATGTGTGTGTTTTTTATTCAAAGTACTAGTATGAGAAAGATACTTTCAGCAGAAAGCTTCATGAGTTCTCCTCTTAATCAAATGAGGTCCATTGTGTCATAGAAGTTCCTGAGTATTTTTTTGATGTTATGTTTGGTTCTTACATCATTGTTACTATCCTAAGAATATTATTAACATGTATAGAATATTGGCCAATAATTCCAAAGCTCAATAATGTTACAACCACCAAAATAAAAATCTCAAATATTAAAGAAATGATTTGAAGTGAATTTATGTTTTTATGGGTGGCATCCCAGGGACAATGGCATAGTCATAGTTTGATCCCAAATAAAGTATTTATCCTAGGGGTCAAATCCTAATAGGGTAATGCTTAATGGTTTATATTATGAGGACAACATCTCATGGACTAAAAGGTCGAATCAGATCTCCTTTTGTATCACTAATCAGTTAGTCAATTGTATTACTTGACTTACAAGGATTATAAAGTAAAGAAGAGTAAAGAAAAGAAAGTAATGTACGTGATTCTACAAGTGTAAGTAAAGATGGTATTTTATCCCCATCTAGATATTTATATATTGGTACTTGACTCTGTTTGAGCTTTTGTTTTACATATGTTACTTTATGCCTTACATACTCAATACATTCTTTTGTACTGACGTTCCACACAGGGGATGTTGCAGTTCATGGTGCAGTAACAGGTACTTCACCTAGTAGATCTCCCCAATAGGAGTATAGAATATTCAACTATTATTAGTGAGCTGTATTTTGATTCAAGGATTTATTGAGTCTTTAGTATGCATTTTGGTATCACATTGTACTTAAGGGTAAGAAGGGGCTTTTTCTTGACCTAAACCAAGTTATTCTATATTATAAAGTCTTTGTAGACTAATATTAAAGTAAAGTGTAGTCATTTCTCATCTTTTAATAATTGTGGCCTCAACGACCAAGTCAAGTATATACGTTTTGATACTATCTATGTTGGGTTTTTTATTAAGACATCTTATATGTACTTGTTAAATCTTTATAATTGTTATAGTTATATGCATGGTAAGAACAAGTTATAAGTTGGTTCTCTTGGTACATTAGGGAATTGAGTATCTAGCTATCTCAGTAATTTGAGATGTGACAAAAATGGTTTTCTTCCCAATAATTTTGCTATTCTACTTAAATTATTTCCAACTTCTCATGTTGTTTATGATTATGAAATCTGTAAAATTAATTTACTGCATTTTCACATGAAATTGATACTTCATCCCTTATGATATTTACTCAAAAAATAAATTTTAACTCTATGATTAACATGGTAAGTCTAAAATAGACGAATTAAGTACTAACTCTCTGAACAACTTTCTTCCCGATGATTCTCTGTTCCCTTAAATCTAGATAAATTGTTACTTCTTTATCGTTATGTTTATGAAACTTGAAAAATCAGTTAATATTCTTACCTAAAAGGAGTTTAATATCTTTTATGATTGTTAGTTTTTTATTTTTTCAATAATAGCTTTATATGTCTTCCATGTTCATTCAACTATGGGTGTGTTACAGCAGAAGGAAAAAATAATTTTAGATTCATATGTCTAAATAATGATTTTTTGGGATTGTCAAAAAAATCTTCAGTTATAGTTTCCCCGATTAGAGGAAGAAAAATACCCTTCACTACTAGAAGAAGAACAATCCACTGACATCTTCACATGATCCATCTTGGACAAAAAACTATGTCCTATACCATAGAACAACATATGAAATATCTTGACTTCCAGTGAAATCCTTAAATATGCAAACACTTTGTTGATCATTGTTATTATTTGTTACAATGAGCTAAAAGAATCAAAAGTCTAAGAAGATGTCCTACGTGGCAAGCTGGGAGCCATTAGCAAGTTGTCGATGGTCCTTAAAAAATATGTCCTACGTGGCAAGCTGGGAGCCATTAGCAAGTTATCGATGGTCCTTCAAAAAGATAAGGACTTTCAAAAAAGATAAAAAATAATACTCTTCAGTTTGTGCTAGGTGTTAGGCTAACAAAAGAAATCGACATATCAACTCAAACACCCATAAATAAGGTGTGACCATGATTATCTTATTGCCTCTATCTCTGTTATTGTCATATTAGTTTTTAGAATAAATATGTATCATTAATGCAACTATATGTACAACCTGAACTTTACAGTTCCAAAACCTCTAGATTTAATATGTATAATTTCTAAAATTTGTAATTTTATTATCCCATTGCATTTCTTTGTTATTCAAAGACAAAGTCCCTTTTAATAAAGTGTAACTTAATAGATACAGGGAATTCATTAGCTTTGGTTGCTTGACATTGTCTTACAAAGATTCAAACCATAACCTAATACAGATAAGTAAGATAACCCAAGAGGAACAAATATCTTATTCATACTGGAATCACATTTATTCCCATGAACCAAAAATAGGAGTTGTTATTTGTATGGAAAGGGAAAATAATAGTCCTAAATCTAACTTTTTCCCCAAATCTAATAGGGCATTGGCATGCATCAGTCTCAACATTGATACTTTAGGGCTTTGAACTTCTCAATTTTTGGATTTAAATTAAAATATTTATATTATGGATAATTATTTTTTAACGTCATTTAAAAATATGTATATGTTTGTATCTATTATTCTATTTTAAAGTGTTCACCATTTTATATAATGCATTAATCCACTTAATATGCGTTTGATATAATTTGTTTTAATGTAAGTGTAACACCTCAAAAATACATAGCATATTTAGTAGTTTTTAGGCACCTTCGACCTTAGGTTTGATGTTGTTCAACCTTTAAAGGGAATAGAAATCATTTTGGAAGTGTCTCAGCATTTAGGTTGAAGTTTACAACATTAAATATTGCTTGGGCATCATGTTTTAGAGTCCCTACATTAGGACCGTACTATGGTGAGAAGAAACCCCGGGGAAATTTCTACAACCTAGCATGCTAGGTAGTGTGCCATGAGGCGGCAGGGGCATACCCAGCAGCATGCCATGAGGGCTAGCTGGCATTCTGAACTACGTGCTATGCTCTCCCTCCCAAAAGTGAATTGTTTCTTTTTTTTCTTTTAATTTAATAAGGTATCTTAGTCGTTGATCCTCATATACCCCCCCCCAGCATGTTTTAATCCCTTATAATGCCATATACTTAGAAAAATTTATCGTTCTTTCCCTTCTCTTCCTCTCAAACACCAAGAAAACAAAAGTCTTCTCCAAGGTCAAGCTTAAGGGTTTCCAAGTCAAATTCATCCAAGTTCTTCCTTAAGGACTATCATCCTTCTTAGGTACGCAAGAATTTAGTGATGGATTCCTTTCATCCTCACACCCAAGTATTTTGAAGTTATCTTGAATTATATTAAAGCTAGGGTATTTATGTCCAATTTTCTAAATTCATTTATCTGGTTTTATGTTGATTTTATGAAGGATTTACTATGAAGGTTATGAACTTTTTATGAAGATTATGATCATACTATACTATTGATTCTAAGCTCATGTTTTAAGATCATTTTATAAAATTTTGAACCATGCTTAAATATCTACAAGATATGATATGTTTTCAGCAAGTTTTCTTATTTTTAAGCTATATATACAGCCAAAAAGATATGTTTTAGAAATAGATTTCAGTACATGATTCATGACATGAGATTTAAGCATAGGTTCACGGTAAGATTGTTTCAAGAAAAGCTAATTCGAGTAAACACTCATGATAAGTTTTCAGACAAGTTTATAATCTAAGATATGAGCACATATATATATGAAGATAGTTTTGGGAGGATTATTTAGCACTGAGAGGACATGGGTTTAGATAACACATGTTGGTTATAAGAAACTCCCACAAATCTTTGTTTTTATGATTTATTCAAGCTTATGAATTTATGATTTCATTATACGTGTATTAAAGAAACAAACTTTTATGCAAGATTCTCGACCTCATGTTCTCATCAGAGTGTCAGCATGTTTAAGATATCTTAAAGGCTTTTCTCATAATCCATGATTTAAACTGTACTCTTGTTTTAAGGATTTTACTCTCATATTACGTCTTTATAGTGTGTGTGCGTATATATATATATATCTTGCATACAAATACCTTCTATTGTATTGACTACATTTTTTTCATGACATAATTTCTTGAGTCATGAAGGCACCTACTTTTACCCACCAGTAGGTAAGCCAATCCATAGCAAGAAACGACAAGTAATGTGCTAACTGGCAGAAAACAAGGAAAACAAAGGAAATAGGAAAGTAATGGAAAATATGAACAACGAACAACAGTGATAAATAGATGCAAACATACTATATAACAGGGGAAGGAGAACAAAATATACAAAATGAGTTCCCCCATGACTTGGTAAGGTCGATACAAGAGTCACTAACCCAAATAGAGTACTAGACAGTGTCAATATAAATATAGTCTCAGAATGTATAAAAAGACTATCTAGAATTAGCAGAAGGAGAAGGATCAGCTCCAGACTGTAAAAACTCATCCTATCTCCAAATCAGCAGCAAGCCTGAGGATAACGTCAGTGGCGGTGACTCATACTAGGATCTGCATCAGGGAAAAGTTACAGAAGTGTAGTATGAGTACCAAAACTACAGGTACTCAGTAGGCATCACAGGATAACTGAGCTAAATTACAGTAAAACCATAAGTAAAGTGCAAAAAGGTAAAGTAATGTCAGGAATAAAGGACGAAAATGCAAATAGTAAATCATGCCAAGTAGATGCGATAAATATGTAAAACGATAACTCAAAGTGGAAATAAATTCTAACTATAACCTAACTACCCCCCCCCCTAAGCCTAGAAGGCACAAACAAAAACAAAATAACCAAACCGATCCCCCATAATCCCGGTGGATACAAACAAGAGTAACACTAGTATAAAGATAGAATGACAACAATAATAAGCAAAATATGAGCCAACGGGTGATAAGCGTACCAGAAACTCCTTCCAGATCATAAACCCATATCTTACAAGTCTTATCGAATTTCCAATCACAAACCAATATCCATATAGGTCATAAATACTGGACTCAAATCGGATCTAGAGATTAATATAATAATGGTAAAATATCAAACTCAAACCGAAACTAATAAATAAGAATAAAGCTACTGGATGTCGGAATCAAACTAGAACTGATAAATAAGCTAAAAGGTAATACAAATACAGGAATATAACTCCAACTAAGTCCAACTTGTCATATTCTAAAAGGTCAGGCAGTCAAGTCCGCAAGGGCGATACAGGTCCAAATCTCTAATCTAGGGGTGTGACTACGCTCAAATACTCCTCCTCCTGGGTAACAAGGCCAAATAAAACCCATGGAAAGGGATAAGTCATTCTAAACTAAAGAATAAGGCTAAGGTAATAAATAAAGGTCATTTAGGTCAACAAGGATCTATTCTAGGCATTTTATCTAAAAGGATGGCTGTGGGGCCCACTACCAGCTCCAAAAATCCCACCTAAGGCAAGAACCTACCCAAACCTAGTCTAAGGCATTTAAATCCCATCCCAAGGCACTAAGTATGCTAAATTCAGTCCTAAGGCTAACCATAGGCTAATATAAGGAAAGACGGGGTCGAATTCTATCGAAAAGGACCCCTAAACGCCTAAATAGACTAATAAATGCTAAAACAAAACAGGTCATAAGTACCCACCCATAAATACAACAATAATACTCTAATCTATAATGAAGCACTATCAAAGAGAAAAGTAAGCCTAGCCAACCTGGACATCGCCAACAGCTAGTAAGATCCTCTACTACAGAGCTTTCCCCTTCTGAGTAGCTTCCGACCACCGCTACGCTATCAACACAATATTCTACATATTAAAATGAGAATATCGATACCTATATTGTGTATGAATGCTCTGGATCAGAAATAGAACTAAAAGTACCACGTAGGGCCCACTTAAAAATCACAAAATTTAAACCATCACAGCGTCCCTCTCAGCTGTAGGATCATTTTACCCTAAAATAGGGCAAAATACAAGCTCAATCTAGCCTCTAATCAAACCCAACTCAAATCAAAGAATAAGTACTAAATTAAGGAAATAATTCATGCAATAACCGGGAACTTACCAGAAATACGACGAGGAATTAATCACAACCACCTCACCGAGCTAAAACCATCTTCAATTATGGATTAACATACTATTTTTAAGATCCCAATCAGTCTACAATGGTGTTTGATACTTAAGAAATAGAACTGGAAATGAAGGGAATTATTTATATACTGCAAGGGGTCCTTCGCCAATGCAGGACCCCTATCGCGAATGTAGATATCGGTCCAGACAGACCTTCACGAACGCAGCTGGTCCATCACGATCATAAAGAAAAAGGCTGGACATGCTAGGTCGACCTCCTCTTCGTGAATGTAAAGTATGGTCCATGAACATAGCGGTAAAAATCCTTGACCCTCGTGAATGCAGCCAAGGACAAGTGAACGCGATGGCCATTTTTGGCCTACACCAGCACTAGAAATTATGGCAAGTTGTAAATATTCCGATCGGGCCCTCAGGATTCGTTTGGAATCCTATTAATGCAAACAAACTATGCTACCCTAAATTTGGCATTTCGGACACAGCAGCACCATCAAAATTTCCATCCGAGGTCGTTTCGATAAAAAATAACCCCTACACCCAAGGGTCTGTTTTGGCTAAAATCTGTCCAATAGCCCAAAATAAGTTCGGAGGCCTCGAGGCCCGGAACAAGGGTCCCTATAGACTAAAATCAATGTTATTGAGCTAATGAGACTGTCAGAATTGGTATTCAAGGTTGTTTACCTAAAGTTTAGGACTGGGGCCCAATTCTTAATATCAAAAGTTCTAAAATAGGGAAATGGTTCTAAAAAACAAATGAACTGCTCGCTAACCAAACTGTCAATCCCAACAAGTCATAAATGACTTGGGACAGCTAAGGAAAGCTCTAAACACAAAAAAAGTACAAAAATACAGGAAATGACCTAGAATTATAACATCCACTACTAACAGGACTTTCGTCTGCGAAAGTAAAGGATTAAGAAGCACCCGAAGGCTCGAACAGGTAGGGATACTTAGTCTGCATCTCACGCTCGGTCTCCTAGTTAGCCTCCTTGACTCGATGTTGTCTCTACTGAACCCTAACCACAAGAATGTCTCTTAAGCGTAACCTTCTAATATCTCAGGCTAATATAGAAACTGGCTCCTCAACAGAGGTTAATCTCTTATCCAACTGAATCGAGTCCCACTGAAGCATGTGATACTCATCTGAAACATAATGCTGCATCATAGATACATGGAAAACTAGGTGGATGTCTGAAAAGGTTGGAGGTAAAGCTAACTCATAGGCTACCTCCCTAAATGCTTGAAGAGCCTCAAATGGCCCGATATACCTTGGTCTGAGCTTTCCCCTCTTCTCGAACCTCATCACTCCTTTCATGGGTGATACTCGAAGGAAGACCAAGTTACCAACTCTAAATTTCAAGGCATGAAGTCTATGGTAAGTATAACTTTTCTTCCTTCTCTGAGCTACTCAAAGCCTATCCTAAATCACCAAAAGCATGTCCAAGGACTCACAAAGCAAATTAGTACCACGGGGCCTAATCTCCAAAGTCTCAAACCAACCTACTGGATATCGACAACGTCTACTATACAATACCTAGAATGGTGCAATCTGAATACTCGAATGGTAGCTATTATTATAGACAAACTCTGCTAAGTCTAGAAACTACTCCCACTGACCTCTAAATTTCAAGACAAACATGTGGAGCATATCCTCCAAAACCTAAGTTGTCCACTCTGACTTTCCATTAGTCTGGGGATGAAAAGTGGTCCTAAGGTCAACCTGAAAACCCAACTCCTTCTGAAAGGCCTTCCAAAAATCAGAAGTGAACTGGGAGCCTCTATCTGAGATGATAGACATAGGCACTCCATGGAGACAAACCACCTCTCAAAAGTAGATACAAGCCAACCTTTCGGCACTGAGGAAGTCTAAATAGGGATGAAATGGGTTGGCTTAGTCAATCGATCTACGATGACTCAAATGCTATTAGAACCACGAGCGGTATAAGGAAAAACACCCATGAAATCCATTGTAATCCACTCCCATTTCCACTAAGGAATGGGTAGCCTCTGAAGCAATCTACCATGTCTCAAATGCTTGACCTTCACCTGCTAAAAATACAAACACCAAGCCATAAAGTATACTATATCTTTCCTCATACTGATCCACCAGTAATATTGCCTCAAACATCTTAGCCCTCCCGAGGTGAATAGAATGTCTGGAGCTGTGAGCCTTCCAAAGTGTCACTTGAATCAAGTCTCCTACCCTTGGAATAAAATTACGGCCGTCGAATCTCAAAATAACCTATGAATCTAAGGTAGCCCTCATGGACTCACCCCTCAAAACCTAATATCAAATGCCATATAGTCTACTATCCTGAAACTGTCAGCCTTGAATCTGCTCCAATAAGGTAGACCTACCCTCAACGCTACCCTCCTAGGGTCTGTGATATCAAGCCAAACTATCATGTTAGCTAAAGACTAAATATCTAAGGCCAATGATCGCTCAGAAACTTAAATGAAGGCTAAGCTACCCTTACTCACTGCCTTCCAGCTCAAGGCATCTACTACCGCATTCGCCTTGCACAGATGGTATAAAATAGAGAAGTCATAGTCTTTCAGCAACTCAATCCACCTACGCTCTCTTGAATTAAGCTCCCTCTGGGTCATAATGTACTAAAGACTATGATTGTTAGTGAAAATCTCACAGCAAACACTACACAAGTAATGCCTCTAAATCTTAAGCGCAAACACTACCGTTGCTAACTACATGTCATGAGAGGGGTAGTTGCATCGTGTACCTTTTGTTGGCTCGATGCATAAGAAATAACCCGGCCCCACTACATATGAACACCCCCCCAAATCAATGTCAGAAGCATCATAATAAATAGTAAACCCCTTGCCCTCAATTTGAAGATTCAAAATAAGAACTGAAGTGAGCAAGTCCTTAAACTTAAGAAAGCTCACTTCATAACAATTGGACCACTAAAATGGAACCTCCTTCCTAGTCAATTTAGTCATAGGTGTTGTAATGGTAGCAAATCTCTCAATGAATCGCCTGTAGTATCCTACCAACCTAATAAATCTACGAACCTCAGTCGGAGATATGGCCTGGCCCAATCACGAATAGACTTAATCTTTGTTGGTTCCACCATATCCTACTCCTTGAATATACCAGAATGTCGTCAATGAAAACTATCATGATAAAGTCTAAATAAGGCCTGAAAATGTGGTTTATCAAGTCTATGAATGCAACTGGGGAATTAGTCAACTTAAAAGACATCACCAGGAACTCGTAATGGTCATAGAAAGTTGTGAAGGATATCATAGGGTTGTCCTCTACCTGAATCCTTAACTGATGGTAGCTAGACCTTAAATCAATCTTAGAAAACATTCTCACCCAGAAGTTAGTCAGATAAATCATCAATATGAGGCATAGGATACTTATTCATCACTGTCACCTTATTCTTTTGCCTTTAGTCGATACACATACGCATAGAACCATCCTTATTCTTCACAAATAGAACAGAAGCACCCCAAGGCAATACACTCGACCTAGTAAAACTCTTACCCAAAAGATCCTGAAGCTAAGTATTTAGCTCCTTTAGCTCAGCAGGAGCCATATGGTAAGGTTTCATAGAAATAGGTTGGGTTCCTGGCTCAAGCTCAATTGCTAACCTAATATCACACTCAAAAAGAAGACCAGGTAGGTCGGTAGGGAAAATATCATAAAAGTTGTGGACTATAGGAATAGTAAGTGAAGGACTCTCTGCATTAACATCAAAAAAATTAGTAAGAAATGACTCACAACCCCTCAATACCAGTCTCCTAGCCCAAACTTAAGAAATAATCCCTATTGGTGCATAGTTATAAAGACCCTGCCATACAATTGAGGGTATGCCAGGCATGGATAATGTAATGATCTTGGAAAGGCAATCGAAGATTGTATGATATGGGGATAACCAGTCCATCCCAGAATAAGATTAAAATTCGTTATATCTAGCACAATACGACCTTGTGCCCCACCGCCTAGCTAGAGGTCGTATTGATCTAATTGGCTAGGCACTCTGCACTGAAGGCTCACTCACCCCACGCAGGGGACATTCTCTGGTGAAATGGCCTATAATACCACAATCATAACATACCCCAAGCACTCTGCTCTATCGTGAAGGTATGGATCCAAAATAGCCACCTCAGTCTGAAGACCCTGACTGTGCACCCCTCGACAACTGACCACCACTATCACTAGGTTGACCGCATCTGAAAGCTGAAACGCCGCCTGAGCGGGCCTACTAGACATACCCTGATGCTGATAAAACTGATATTGAGGGTAACTACCCTGGTAAACTCTGCCACTGAACTGTGAGCCGTTGTGGCTCCCACTATAATTACCCTATTGGCACGACCTCTTATCACTGCCCCGTTAGGCCTCATGATGTATCTCCTTTATAATCTGGGCATAATTAGCTATATCCATAAAAAATCTTCCCACAACAACTAGACTTTGAGCAGCCATATGAAGAGGAAGTCTTATCCCTCTGACAAAACATCAGATTTGCTTATACTCAGTCAATAGAATCATAGTGGCATGCCTAGCCAATTCATGGAACCTAGCCTTATACTCAGTAGCCAATATAGAACCCTGCTCCATTCCTATAAACTGATCCCTCAAATGCTCGCACAAGCTTCGAGGCATATACTTCTCCAAAAAAGCCTCAAAGAACTGAGTCTATGTCATGGGTGGACATCCAACTAGCCTAGAATCAACATAACCCCTCCACCACTGTTTAGCTACCCGATCAAACTAAAATGTGGTATAATCCACACCATGAGCCTCTATTAAACCCAAATTATACAGCCTCTCCTCATACCTAGATAGAAACTTAAAGTACCCTTGCCTGGGGCCCCTGCAAACCTAGGTGGAGCTAATCTTAGAAACCTACCCAAAATATTCTGCTCCACAATAGTAATAACTAATTGGGCTACTGTCGGCTGCAGAACTACCGATGCTGGAGAAACCTCTAATCTAGAAGCCGTAGCTGCAGGTTGTGCTCCTAAACTAACACCACCCTGGGGTGCTGTCTGAGCCCCATCTGTCAGTGGATCACAAACTAAGCCCAATAATTGTACTAAAGCATCGCAGAGAACTAAGAATGATATAAACCTAGGTGGGGCGTGGGCTACCCCCTAGCCCACCTGTTGCTGAGGTGGTTGAACCTTTGGTGCTACCTCTGGCTCAGAAGGAATAACAGGGTCTGGTGAAGGATCCTTGTCATGGTCCCTAGCTAGGGCTGCATCTTTAGCCTAGGCTCAACCTCTTAGTCGACCTCGGCCTCTAGCAAGAGCTCTGGTTGCAGGCTCGAGGTCCCTATCCCCAGTTATCGTAGCCTGCGTCCTAGCCATCTATGAAAGAGTGAAACAAATAAGAATTTAGGAACCAATGGATACTCAACGAATAAAAATAAACCAAAAAAATGAGATTTTCCTAAGAATGTCTTGTAGCCTTCCAAATATAGGATACGAACATCTTCTTACCGATCTGCAGGACTCTAATAGAGACTTACACTTTTGCTAATAATACTGGTGAATCTAGGCTTTGATATCAAATTGTCATGACCCAAATTCTTGAGTCATGAAGGCACCTACTTTTACCCCCTAGAAAGTAAGACAAACCATAACCCAGAACGGTAAGTAATGGGCTAACCGGCGAAAAATAAGGAAAGGAATGGAAATTGACAACGAACATCAGCATTAAATAAATGCAAAAATACTATACAACAGAGGGTGGAGGATAAAATATACAAAACAAGTTCCCCCATGACTTGGTAAGGTTGATACAAGAGCCACTAAACCAAATAGAGTACCAGACAGTGTCAATGTACAACATAGTCTTAGAATGTACAAAAAGACTATCCAGAATTAAAAAAAGAGAAGGATTAGCTCCGGACTATAAATGCTCACCCTATCTCCGAATAAGCAGCAAGCCCAAGGATAACATTAGTGGTGGTGACTTGTACTCAGATCTGCATTAGGGAAAAGATGCAGAAGTTTAGTATGAGTACCAAAATAATGGATACTCAGTAGTAATCATAGCCCGACTAAGCTAAATTATAGTAAAAGCATAAGTAGAGTGCGAGAGGTAAAGTAAATTCAGGAATTAAGGGCGAAAATTGCAATAGTAAATCATGCCAAGCATATGTGATAAATATGTAAAATAATAACTCAAAGCGGAAATAAAGTCTAACTATAACCTAACTGGGCACACATAACCTTAGAAGGAACAAACAAGAAGAAAATATCTCAACTGAACCCCCATAAGCCTGGTGGATACAAACAAGAGTAACACTAGTATAAAGACAGAATGACAACAATAATAAACAAAATACGAGTCAACAGATGATAAGCATACCTAAAACTCCTTCCCAATCGCAATCCCACATCTTACCAGTCTTACCAGATTTTTAATCCCAGAAAAATATCTGTATAGATCATAAATGTTGGACTCAAACCGGAACTAGAGATTAAAATAGTAATTCTAAAATGCCGTACTCGAACCAAAACTGATAAATAAGCATAAAACCGCTAGATGTCGTACTCAAACCAGAACTGATAAATAATCTAAAAGGAAACAATAATAAAAGAATATAGCTCAAACTAAGTCCAACTAGTCATAATCTATAAGGTCAGGTAGTCAAGTCTGCAAGGGCGATACAGGTCCAAATCTCTAATCCAGGGGTGTGCCTATGACCAAATACTACTCCACCCAGGGTAACAAGGCCAAATAAGGCCCATGGAAAGGTCTAAGTCATTATAAACTTAATATTAAGACTAAGGTAATGAATAAAGGTCATTTAGGTCAACAAGGATTTATTCTAGGCATTTTATCCAAAAAGAGGGCTGGTGGGGCTCGCTACCTGTCCCAAAAACCCCATCTAAGGAAAGTACCTACCCAAACTTAGTCTAAGACATTTCAATCCATTCCCAAGGAACTAAGTATGCTAAATCCAATCCTAAGGCTAACCATGGGCTAATATAAGGAAAGACGAAGCCAATTCTACCGAAAAAGGCTATTAATTGGCTAAATAGACCAATAAATGCTAAAATGACAACTGGGTCATAAGTACCCACCCATATCTAGCACAAAATTACAATAATAATATAATGAAGTACTGTCTAAGAAAAAAGTAAGACTGGCCGACCTGGACGCCGCCAAACGCTCATAAAATTATTTACTCTGGAGCTTTCCCCTTCCGAGAAGCCTCCCACCGCTGCTATGCTATCAAAATAATGTTCTACAAATTAATACAAGAGTATCAATAGCCATATTGAATATAAATGCTCCAAGATAAAAATCAAACTAAAAATCCAATTTGGGGCCCACTTGCGAAATCACAAAATTGAAATCGTCACAACGTCTCTCTCAACTCAAGGATTATTTTTCCCTAAAATTGGGAAAAATCCAAGCTCAATCCAACCTCTAATTAGAACCAACATAAATCAAAGAATAAGGAAAAAATCAGGGAAATAATCGATGCAATAACCAGGAACTTATGATAAATACAACAAGAAACTGATCACAACTACCTCCCCGAGCTAAAACCAGCTTCAATTATGGATTAACACACTCTTTTTAAGCTCCCAATCAATCTATAATGGTGTTTGATACTTGTGAAATAGAGCTGGAAATGAAGGGAATTATTTATATACTGCAACGAGTTCTTCGCGAATGCAGGACCCCTATCGCGAATGTAGAAACTGTCCTAGATAGACCATCACAAATGTTGTCGGTCCACCACGATCGAGAAGAAAAAGGCTGGACCGGCTAGGCCGACCTCCTCTTTGCGAACGTGAAGGCTAGCCCACAAATACGGAGAACAAAATCCTAAAGCTTCACAAATGCAGCCAAGGCCATGTGAACGCGAAGGCCATTTTTAGCCTGCACTAGATGCACCAGCACTAGCAACTTTGGCAAGTTTCAAATATTCTGACTGGGCCCTCAAGATTCATTCGGAATGCCGTGAACACAAATGAACTATACTGCCCCACCAAATTCGGCATTCCAGACTCAAAAACACTATCAAAATTTCCATTTTAGGTTGTTTCAATAAGAAGTTGGCCCCACACGTATGGGTACATTTTGGCCAAAATCTTCTCAATAGCCCAAAATGAGTCTAAAATTCTCGACACTCAGAATAAGGGTCCCACTAGCCTAAAATCAATATTTCGAAGCTAATGATACTGTTAGAATTGGCATACGAGGCTTCTTATATGAATTTTAGGCAATACCCTATTCTTAACAGTGAAATTTCCAATATAGGGAAATGGTTCTAAAAACAAAACAAACTACCTGGCAACCAAACTATCAGCCCCAGCAAGTCATAAATGACTTGGGGTAGCTACAGGAATGCTCTAAACAAAGAAAAAGTTTGAAAATGCAGGAAATGACCTTGAGGGTCATTACAATTTTCCACTATCTCTTTTACGGTATAGATTCAGGTACTCGAGCCTAAGGTTTATTGCTAGATGTTTGGTAGTACCTGATATTTAGCGAATTGGTGATCTCTCCTATCATCCAGGAGACACAAAGTCAATTTTAGTTTCATATAGTTCAGTTACTTAGATTAGTTTCTAGGTATTTATGGGGCCTTATTTTGATTTACTCTTATGTTTAGTACTAGAGGCTTCACTAGACAATAGTTATGTAGTAGTCAACTGTCTTTCATTTATTTTGAGTTATATCTCAATAAAAATTCTCTTTCTGATATTCCCCTTATCATTATTTATATTTTTGCTGCAGTTTTGATATTCATGTGATCATATAGACATGTCATGCCAATGGTCCTCATCGACCATTAGAGAGAAGCTAGTTATGGCTCACGACTTGGGTGTAGACTCAAGTCGTGATTGTAAGTGTGTAATGATTTGTGAGATAATGTTTAAACCAAAATCATGAATCTTGTCTTACATTTCATTCTTATTTGGCTTTCTTATTTTCCACCTGATTGTCTGCTGTTACAAACCTTAGCATTAGTGAATTTGAATTGCAAATCTCTCCCTGTAATGCGATTAATGGTGTTGAGTAAAGACAAAGAGTTCAATATTCTCGTCAGAGTTGATAAGAATAATGCAAATCCAAGATAGATTTCACTTGCTTAAGAGATACATGAAACTGAACAAGAAGCACTGAGACTTGTTGAGGATGGATAAAATGCAATGAGGATGCTCCAAAACAGGGCCATAAGAAACCATGCAGACTAGCGCTCTATCAAAAAAAACTAAAGTTGTAAAAACATAGGTATGTATCTTCCTGGTGGCAATAAACTATGAAATGATTAGTTTTTTCACCTAATTGTAGTTGTTGTAATATTAATCCTATGTTGTGAATCTGAATGATATTTTTGGGTTCTTTATGTTACCATGTGTCGGTAGAGCATTATACAAATCAGATTTATAGTCATTCAAACATTGTTTTGGTGCATTCCTCCTCTAATGAGTTCAATACTATTAATTTACACAGATTATTTAAATAAAAGAATCTGGTACTATAGGTAATATTTCATTTTATCTTATTGATTCACAAGTTCTACAAATTGAAACATCAAATACGATAATACAATTGGTATAAAATTTAATAGGATATCGTTCCCTCAAATGTAGGAAAATTAAACATGGAATTTCAAGATATTCTGCAGCCTAAAACAAGATGTCAGTTTAACAAAAACTAAAGTTTTACCATTAATATTAAACTTTAGAACCAATTAGTAATTAAAAATTATTGACATGATCATATTCCCCATTACTCGCTTTATTTCTACGGGGCCTTTTCTCGAAAAAAAAAAATCTTGCAACACATTTGATAGGACACAAACACAAAGTACTGCCCGATGTAGGAAGGGCATGTAAAGGGTACAAAAGTATGTTGCATCGACTCATCTATTAGAAAATGTACATGCTGAAGAAACACAACCAAAGAAGTGGAAAACAAAATGGCTACTTAAATCTCTGTCAGAGAAGAAAGATAATAGAGGTACATTAACTAAAATAGATTAGACATTAAGTTTCTCACTTTTAATTGGTGTCACCAATATATTACTCTATAATAATATATAGTATTTTGAACTGTAAAATTCTGGTGAAACTAATGGAAACTTATCACCATTTATTTATAAGTTGTAAAAGAATCAAATTGCATCTTTTGTCATACTAAGAAGTTCGAATATGAGCCTCCAAAATTTTTTTCGCAGAAATAGATATATTACTATGGCACCCAACAAAGTTCTAGTTGAGTTATATGCATAACTTGTGGTTGATCCTGGAGAACCCAAGTGTAATTGTAACACCTCACAGTTTATATTGTGTTTACAAGATCCCATATGCCTTATACAACTTAGAAATCATGTTATAGGACCTTTAGATTGATTATAAATCATTTGTAATGAGTTTTGCAACTCAAACAAAAGTTTTGGGCATGCAAAATGACCAGAGCAGTTCATTAGAAGGTCCACCCTATAGGGTCCACGCTGCATATGTCACCAAATTTTAGCATCCTGCAAATTATCCCTCTAGCATGATGGGGTCCATAGTACATGGACCATAATATGAGATAAGCCCCACATCTCACAGACCAAATAATGTTATGGGTTGTGTGGCGCATACCCCTCTGTTCCAGAGGGAAACTTTCCTAATTTCGTTCAATTAAGGGTATTTTGGTCCTAATTCTTTTAGGAAATTACTATGTGTAACTTTTGAACTCCCCAAAGGAATTACACACTTTCAAACATTATTTATTTCCCCTTATTCTCCTTCCCAAACTCCAAATCAAAGATGCCCTTCAAGCAACACTTACCGATTCAAGCAAAGGCTCTTTCAATTCTCCTCCAAGTTTCTTTTTGCCTCCTAAGGTATGCAAAGATATTTTAGTATGGGAACCCTATTATTCCCCATAATTCATGGTTCAATAGTTTGTTCTAGTTAAAAATTGTAACACCCCAAAAGATCCTAAGACTCCATATCAGACTAACCACAAAAAACCAGTCGGAAGCCAGAAAATTTTCCACAGAATGACACAGGCAATGAGTCGTCATCAGTACCAATGACTAATTAAGTGAGAAATTTTGAGGACTTAGCAAAATGTCATGAAGATTCAATTTCTTCCCAGTGGAAATGACTCTAGGGGATGAGTCGTCGCCAGTCACGATGAGCCATTGTGACACTCGTTTTGAGTGAATTTTTTCAAAGTCCAGAAAGATTAAAAATCATCCCAGTGGCAATGACTCATTATGACAACCTGTCATCAGTCAGGATGAGTCTTCGTCTTCATCAGTTCTGAGAAAATCCTGAAACATAACATTTGGGTCCAGTCCAAATGAGTCAACACAACGACCCATCATCATTGACGATGATTCATTGTGTCCAGTCGTCTCAAGACTCCAATATCTCTACTAAGTTGCAATGAGTCTAATGATGAGTCATTGTTAGTCCCAACGGCTAATCCTCACAACCCATGACAACTAGTGCAGCAAAATTAGTTATGTTTTAATTAGGGTATTTTCATGCTTTCCCTATTTCCTAGACCTATACTACGTTGTTTTAGGGGGTTTTGGGAAGGTTTTAAAGGGAATTTAGTGTTCCTTCATTCTAATTCTCAATCAAACACTCAAAAACATAACATCAAGCAATTATTTCCTCCCAAGTCCCAAGAAGCTAGGCTTCTTTTCCAAAATCTACAAGTCCAAGTTCTTAGCCTTAATTCTCCAAATTCTAGGTATATTTGTATTCAATGAGGGTCTCCTTTCATCCTCATGTCCAAATTTGTTTTCACGTTCAGTTTTTTATGAAATTCAAGAATCATGGCAAGTTACCAAGTATCTCAATTTCATGATTTCCTTCAATAATTGTGTTTATAAACATCTCGTGACCATGAATATCAATTTATGCAAGATTTTAAATATAGTTTCTATACATGTTGGCTATTATGAACACACGATACCCTAAATTGATTAATTTGTCATAAATAATCTATTAAGCTTCAGTTTATAGATTTGCATTATGATCTCAATTATTCAGACTATCATGATACTTTTAGATAAAATATTTTTGACTTAGTTTCAGTATATTAGATTTTTGAACTATCACTTAATTAGTTTTAGGAGTAGTGCTTAGCACCAAGTGGATGCAGGGATGAAGGGTCACCCGTTAGCTGAGGCTGACACCTTAGATAAAAGTCCCTATGTCTCAGAACTATGTAGCTAACGTAGGTTATTGTGGGTCACCTGCTAGTTGAGGCTGATATCATATTCCAAATGGACATCAGTTAGTGGATCCCCGTCAATTAGGTTTATTACCCTTAGCAAGGTATAGAATGCCCTCCCGACTAGGGTCACAGGTTGGACCTCATTTAGCTTAGGTGAGGTGTGTCTGTTAACAGGCCCTCCTATAGTCACAGATTCAGATTTAGTATTTGTACCTGACCCTCAACTTAGATTTTACTCATTGTTTTACTATGATTTTGCATCTTTACCTTCTGTATCAGTTTACATTCATCATCATAGGGTCATTGTACTTCAGTTCAGCCTATACGTCTTGCATATCAGTTCAGATAGTAGTATTTGTTAGCATGGTTAGTTATTTTTAAATGCATATCTCACATTCTCATTACATTCAAAGTACTGATCGCATACTGTTACATTCTACCACACACACAAGTGCACGTGATTGTAGCAAGTAATACAGTAGCTCTTTTGAGTTGGATATCAAACCCATAGGGACTTATTTACTTAGCAATTCATTCAATTCAATTTCTATTAATATTTCTAACAAATTCAATGGTTTATTAAATAAAGTTGATGAAATTGTATCGTTCTAAGTGTTGCAAAAATAATTTAGTATAACAATGACAATTGTAGCAAAGGTCGCAAATAATATCAAGGGAAATTACAGGGCTACAGCATTAACCACAATCATTGAAAGCATTTACTTTTCTCAATGAACTTTATTTCTCTAATTGCTATTTCGGGGTTGAATTTATGATTCGGGAATGTTCATCCTCTAAATAACCTATTCAAACTAGCCTGACAACTGCATCATTGAGCGGGGATATGAGATTCTAATTTAAATGCATTAATGTTATCATCCCATGTATAACCAGATAAGGCAAACTAGGAATACTGATATCCTAGTTACAAATCAGCCCTAACATTAAGCCAGAGATGATCTTACCCTCCATGTTCATCATCCTATTCTTACGTTCCCATGGTTAGTTGACATGAGAATTACGCATTTATTCTAATGTTGGTCAGACACTAAAATAGTAAGCATAAGAACACGAGAGAAATTAAATGAGAAGCACGATTCATTGATTCAAATAAAATGCTACACAATCATGTTCTAGCCATAACCCCAGAACAAGGGTGTTTAGCTACTCGTATTCGGAGAAAGAATTACAATGATAATGTTATTCATACCAAAGTAATAAGTAGAAGAGTCTAAAGAAGATGAACCCTAATGAAAACCCTTAGCCTCTCTATTATGCTCCAAAATAATCTGTAACAAACTCTGAAAAACGTCCTTAGGGTATTTATTGGCATATCGTGAAATTACCCCCAAGCCACTAGACAATTCTTAAATTTAAAGAAAAAATTCTCATCTAGCATAGGCGTGCGTCGTATGGCCAAACGCACAGCCCAAGAGTGTGCTTCGCATGGCCATACGCACAGCCCAAGGGTGTACCTCGCATGGCGAAAAGCACATCCCAAGGGTATGCGGCATATGGCTCCTCTGGAGCTTGTGTTTTCTTGATTCTCGTCCAATCAACCTTGTCTTGCGTAACCTTTATCATTTTGATTCTCCGCATACCTCATTTTCTCCTAAAACACAACTAATCATGTATATTAGCTCATTTACATCAAACATATCACAAAACACACATACACAAGATAATTCATTCTCAAAACTTAGCTAAAGTATGGGTATAACGCGGCATTTGGGTGTATAAATATGCCCAAGATCACCACCCCACACTTAAAGTCGTGTTTGTCTTCGAACAACTTATTATAATGCTTCACATAATGTAGGCCTTAAGAACTCCAATTGAACTCAACTACCCACACTTAGACAAGCCAAACAATTTAATCATGATCCACAAGACATTCAACTAAGCATAGTCTACAAAATAAGGTACCTTTGAGTGAAGCCACACAACCTCTAAAACTGACTCATCATTATTGACACCCAATTTTGGCCTCCCTATATTCTTTACAGGCTGCTATTTTTACAAATTATTAGTTTGGGATATTGATATTTCTTTAATTATTATTTTAGTATTAAATAAATCCCTACATTTCACATTCATGATTTTTAAAATATTTAGTTTATTATTATTTTTATTTATTTTATTATTTATTATCGATGATTTTATATAATATGCTTATAATTTATCAATTGTGTTTTATATAACTTTGTTAAATTATTTATGAAAGTATTTTTAAATTCGTATTTTAATGTTTTACCAAATGCATAGCCTATTATTATTATTATTATTGTATGTCATTATTATATATTTTTATATAGGACATTCTTTTCTAAATCGACATTTATATAATTTATTGCTATTTTTAATGATATTTCAATATATGTTTGTTTTTATACATAAAATATAAGTACGATTTATTTATTTATTAAATAGCGGCCTATCTCAATTCAATTTTTACCAATTCATTTAATTTCTAGCCACTTTGTATTTCATTGATGTCAATTCTAACCTAAATTTATTTCAATTGGATTCAATATAAAATCCCCAATACAATTTTCAATTAGGCCCAATTCTTAACCCATACCCGACACATCTTTCAATTTTAATCTCAGTCGTCTATCAAGATCAATCTAACGGCTGAGATCAATTCATTTTAAATTTCCTTTTTAATTATACCCAACCCCAAAATCCCTAATTGATTCTCAAAAATCAACTAGCAGTAGCCGCCTAATACTCCCTCAGTCATCGCATCACCTTCTCTGACGAACTGCCACTGACCTAACCAGCACCACCCTCTTCTTCTCTAGCCGCCTCTTCGATCACCAACACCCAACCAAATTCTAAGTGAAATTTAAAACCACTAGTGTTGCCTCTCACCGGAGAACCCCCACTACCACTGCTTCATCATCACTGTCGGCCATTTATGGCTGGTGAACTCCACTCACTTCTTTCTTCTCCTCTCCTCATACACCTCCTCTTAAACCCATAAAACCCAAATGTAACACCCCGTGAGTTTCTGAGTCTAGTTGACTACCATTACATTCATGGAAATATTGAAACATGAGATATTGGATGAATTATACATTAATTTGTTTGGCATTAATGAGTCTTGTGCCATTGGGCTCAAATGAGGCCCAAAAATCATAAGAAAGACATGGCCCAAAAAGGGAATTTGACCCATTCTTCCATTGCTCTTTCATTGACCAAGTAAATACATCCAATGTGTGGATAAGGATCATTATTAAGGGACTATATAAGTCAAGAAAATCATATTTTTATTTCATCAAAGCACACATGCCCTTTTCTAACATTTTCCAAACTTTTCTCTCTATACACAAACCCTAAGCCCTCATCTCTTTTGGGACAAGATCACTCTTTGGTAAGTATTTATTCTCATGGTTTAGTATATGATATGTGTAATATGGTGTATAAATCATGTTGGTTATGTTGGCAAAGTGTTGGACAGTGTACTATGTGTAAAACTGTCTATTTTTGCAATTGGAAACATGAAAATGGACTCGTGGTCTTAAAGGAAGTGAACTTGATGGATTCAATATTGACATGTGAGATGTTATTATAGCCTTAACTTGTTTTGTTCTTGTACATAATGTTTGGAATTGTTGTGGAAAATTTGGTTATGGATTTGGTGACGTATTGAAAGGAAAGTGTGATTTTGGTGTTGTTTATGTGCGTTATGGAACCATGAATGTTTTTTGGCATCCAAGTGACCAAATATATGTAAATAAAGTCTTACTTATGGCCTTGGACCATTTATTACACAAAAGGACACAAAAAGGACCCATTTTGGCCGATTTGGGCATCCGCCCCCGCAGACGAAGGCACCTGCAGGCGCAGATGCCAACGCAGGTGCCTCTGGCTTCTTCCAAACGCCACCTGTGGGAACACCTCATCCACCTTCATTCTCATATGGCTTTGCAGGTCAGCCCAGGATACGGTTTTGGATGTTTTCGTCTCTCTTTGATCCCCGGAGGCCCCTATACCCTTTTTGGATGTAATTATCAACTTGTGATGCCGTTTTAATGACTTTAAAGGGTCGTATGGAGGTATGTTGGACTATATTAAGTATGTATTGTTGTTCATAAGTTTTTATGAGGCAAGTTGATAGGGTAATTGTGACGGAATGATAATGAGGAAGCATAAAGGGTAAACGTGGTGTGAAATACTATTGATGTATGATGTCTTGGTCAATGTGTGGAATGTTATGGTGCTGTTGGTATGATAATACAGTGGATTGTATTATTAAAAGGGTGAAATGACGTTATACGGCAGTCATATAGTTCGTTGTCGTCTTGTACACTTGTACGATAACTAGTGGTTAACGTAAGCTCCGTTATGTACTTGTATTGTAGAGTGAAACGTAAGGAAGGAGCTGGACTATTGTGTTCATATATAGGCTTGTGTATTCATACTTGGAAGTGAAGGTATGTAAGGTTACTTTATCTGTATTCTTCTGCAACACCTAGTATTCACATTGACATTATACTTGTTCCACTCCAAAATGTTCTAAGGTATCCTATTTCCAGGTATCAATTATGGGTCATCACATGTTCCTTATGCATTGATCAATTGTCACTCACATGTCTCATATGCATTGACTAATGTTCCAAAGATTCCATATTTCCAATAATGTTATGTTTCCAGTAATGTTATGACTATCATTGTATCAATATCAAAAGTAATGAAAGAAGTAATGCACATGTGGTTAATGATTGAGTATGGGTGGTAGCTTTGGGGGAGAAAGCCTAGCTCAAGCCGATCTCGAGATTAGTGTATCAGGGGGTAGTCCTAGAGGCATAAGCCTAGCTCAGACCGAACCTGACAGGGGGCAGCTCTAGAGGTAATAACCTAGCTCGAGCCGAACCTGATATGTTGGTTTATGGGTGGCATCTCTAGAGGTAATAACCTAGCTCGAGTCGAGCCCGATGTATTGATTTATGGGTGGTAGCTCTAGAGGCATAAGCCTAGGTCGAGCCGATCCCAACATAACGTTATGTTATGTTAAGACCCACTGATCAGTCTGGGCCCGGGTACATTGTGATACAAGTGATGATGAATAAGCATGGAAGCAAAGAAAGTAATGAAAGCAATATACATGGTTCCCAACATACAGAATGTTAGCTTATCCATACTGATTATTCAGTTGTATTTGAGTTCATTGATGTATTTACGTATCATACAGTTTCTTATGAGCCTTACATACTCAGTACATTCTTCGTAATGACGTCCCTTGTGGGACTTACCTTACTTGCTGCAGGCGCAGGTGCTAGTAGGCCTCCACAGTAGGTTACCAATTATTTACGTATCATTGGTGAGCTCCAGCTAGTTCGGGGCTTTTCCAAGTCACAATTGTACATGTGTTTTGGTATTGTACATGTTGTATAAAGCGGGTACTTGTCCCAACTTTCAGTGGTCGTTTAAATGCATCTGTTAGAGGCTTTTGTAGACGTATGTGGTGTATGAATGTAAGATATACATGTCGATTTTGACTTGATGGACTCGACGGCCAAGTTTCACATCTGTAAATATATCACATGTTCCCTGATTTCCGAAACTTGCCTTTTATGTTCTTACGTGATAGTGGTGTTTCTTGTGGCATGCATATGAATGATTATAAGCAAAGCTTGGTTCTCTCGGGCCTTATCGGCTACGGGTACCAATCCGCCTCAATGGGATTTGGGGTGTGACACCAAAATAAAAGTTTCAGTTCTCCGGTGAGTTTCGGGCAGACTCCGATGAAGAGAGCATTGGATTCCCAACACCAAGTACTTTGTTATACCGAAAATGGTTTAAGGGTCAAGGAATTCCACCCATTATTTCCCACTTATTATCATGCATCTGAAAAGTCGGTCAACGACGGATTCGTATGAATCCGTCTCCAGTATGTTAATCTTTTCATGCTTAATTGATTACCTTTATCTTGACTCACAACTTCTTTCTTAAGAGATTTTTAGATTTCGGAATCGGTATGAATTTAGTGATCCGATTTTGATTAGTACTCATCCATTCCTATTCCTTTGGCCTTACAAACTACTCTATGTGAAAGTCCTTGATCTTATGAACTACATTTTGGACCTTATTTTTAGATAGTGTTTTGACCTCGATTTTCATTTCTGCATTCATGCCCTTCATATTTGAATACATGCCAATGTAATATAAAATGTAGACATACTATGAGCTTTAATGTGAATTAGTTTCTTCTTTATTAACACTGATTTTCCAGAATTACAAATTAGCGTTGATTAACTATTTCCTCATAGAGTATGCTTGTGACAGTTGTTTTGTGAGCTGATTATGTTAAAAACTACTTAGCATTTGTCCGATTTGGTACTTTTATAGCCTTTGAGTTAGTGCCTTCTTCCTTGGTTATATTAATTGTGGATAGCTTTTCTATATGATAATTATGGCAACTATAGAATTCTACTTGATGTGAATTAATTCAAGATTGTGTGAAAATTGTATTACTTGTTTATTTTTGGTAGACTTTTGGTAGCTTTGAATGATTCTCTACTTTCCTTGTGTAAATTGATTTATGGCAACCTCCACTTGTTAAGTATGGTAACATGGAATTTTCATAGGCATTAATTCAAATTATGTGACAGCTCCATTACCCGTTTATTTATGATAAATTTAGATTCATTTTACACATGATTGATTCAGTTTATCTCTTTAAGGGAAATGATCCTTTGATTGATTTTAATTGAATATTCTCTTCCCTTTTTTACTATGAGATTGACTACAATCCTTTGGTTATATAAACAAGACTTCCCTTTACTATTTTTTGGAGACATTATTCACACTCCCACTTTTTCTTTTACATAAACTTGACATACAAACTTTGACACACTCACTCACATGTTGTATAACATCGCTCTTTTCTCTATTTAAATACTTTTAAGCTCCTGTTCTACTTGTTGGGAAAGTGTTGGTTTTGAGACTTCTCAAGTGTTTATTGCTATTAACTGTGGTTGGTTTTCTTTTTCTTATAAATAATCTACTTATCACCGATGGAAGCATCCGGGTGTGTCATTCTAAACTTATACATGATGACTGCTCTACCTCTCAAATTATATTATTATCAGTAAACTATTTGAATGTCTTGTCTTTGTGGATCCTTCATGAGTATGAGTGATAATAATAATAATAATAATACTAATATATGTCATTATTATATATTTTTATATACAACATTCTTTTCTAAATCCGCATTTATATAATTTATCGCTAATTTTTATTGATATTTCGATATATGTTTGTTTTTATACATAAAATATAAGTATGATTTATTTATTTATTAAATAGCGGCTTAATTCAATTTAATTTTTACCAATTTATTTAATTTCTAGCCACTTTGTATTCCAATGATGTCAATTTTAACCTAAATTGATTTCAATTGGATTCAATATAAAATCGCCAATTCAATTTTCAATTAGTTCGAATTTTTAACCCATACCCGCCCCATCTTTCAATTTTAATCTTGACGTCTGTCAAGATCAATCTAACGACCTAGATCAATTCATCTTTTATTTCCTTTTTAATTATACCCAACCCCCAAAATCCCTAATTTATTCTGAAAAATCAACTAGCAGCTGCCGCCTAATACTCCCTCCGTCGTCACATCACCTTCTCCTGCAAACTACCGCTAACCCGAACCAGTACCGCCCTCTTTTTCTCAAGCCACCACTCCGATAGCCAACACCCGGCCAACTCCTGACCGAAATATAAATCCAATAGTGCTGGCTCTCACCGGCAAATCCCCTCCAACGGAGAATGCTACCACAACTAACACTACTTCAGCATCATTGCCGGCCATCTATGGACGGTGAACTCCTCTCACTTATTTCTTATCCTCTCCTCATCCACCTCCTCTTAAACCCATAAACCCTAAAAAAAAAGTTTTTGTTCTCCGGTGAGTTTCGGGCAACTATTGAATTCTACTTCATGTGAATTAATTCAAGATTGTGTGAAAATTGTATTACTTGTTTCTTTCTGGTAGACTTTTGGTAGCTTTGAGTGATTCTCTACTTTTCGTGGGTAAATTGATTTATGGTAGCCTCCACTTGTTAAGTATGGTAACTTGGGATTTCTTCTTTATAGGCATTAACTCAAATTATGTGACAGCTCCCTTACCCGTGTATTTATGATAAATTTGGACTCATTTTACACATGATTGATTCTATTTATCTCTTCAAGGAAAATGATCCTTTTATTGATTTAAATTGAATATTCTCCTTTTGGCTATATAAACAAGACTTCCCTTTACTATTTTTTGGAGACATTATTCACACTCCCACTTCTCTTTTACATAGACTTTTACACACTCACTCACACATTTTATAACATTGTTTTTTTATCTATTTAAATACTTTTAGGCTCCTGTTTTACTTGTTAAGAAAGTGTTGGTTTCGAGACTTCTCAAGTGTTTATTGCAATTAACTGTGGTTGGTTTTCTTTTTCTAATGAATGATTTGCTTATCACTGACGGAAGCATCCAGGTGTGTCATTCTAAACTTATACATGTTGACTGCTCTACCTCTCAAATTATATTGTTATCAACAAGCTAGTTGATTGTCTTGTCTTTATGGATCTTTCATGAGTATGAGTGATAAATCTTGATACTTAGAAGTTGCCTTGTGTCTACTTTTCTTATGTTCTCCCTGTATAAATGGTTAATGCTAAGTTAGAAATAATCTTCCTACTTTTATTCATGAGGAGCATGCCAATAAGAATAGACACTTAAGAAAATGACTATCTTATATGTTGTTTTCCATTGTTCAAGTTGTGATAAGTGATAGCTGGTTTTCTCGATTTTGGTTTGTATGGTGCTTGTGTGTGCCATTTGTTGCACTTTGTTATGTTCATCCTCTAAATCATCTAATCAAAATACCCTCACAACTACATCGTAGAGCGGGGATGTGAGATTCTAATTTGAATGCATTAATGTTATCATCCCGTGTATAACAAGATAAGGCAAACTAGGAATATTGCTATCCTAGTTGCAAATCAGCCCTAACAAGCCAGAAATGATATTACCTTCCCCCCCCCCTCCCCCACCATTTTCTTCATCCTATTCTTACATTCCCATGGTCAGTTGAGGTGAGAATTACACATTTATTCTAATGTTGGCCAGACACTAAAATAGTAATCAAAATAACATGAGAAAAGTTAAATGAGAAACAAGATTCATTGATTCAAATAAAACGCTACACAATCATGTTCTTGATGTAACCCCAGAACAAGGGTATTTAGCTACTCATATTCGGAGAAAGAGTTACGATGATAATGTTATTCATACCAAATTAATAAGTAGAAGAGTTTAAAGAAGATGAATCCTAATGAAGAACCTTAGCCTCTTTATTTTGCTCCAAAATAATCCGTAACAAACTCTGAAAAATGTCCTTGGGTTATTTATTGGCATATGGTGAAATTACCCCTAAGCCCCTAGATAATTCTTCAATTTAAAGAAACAATTCTCATCTAGCATAGGCGTGCATTGCATGGCCAAACGTACAGACCAAAGGTGTGCCTCACATGGCCAAAACGCACAGCCCAAGGGTGTACCTCGCATGGCCAAGCACACAGCCCAAGGGTGTGCCTTGCATGACCAAAAGCACAGCCCAAGAATGTGCGGCAAATGGCTCCTCTGGAGCTTGTGTTTGCTTGATTTTCATCCAATCGACCTTGTCTTGCGTAACCTTTGACGTTTTGATTCTCCGCATACCTTATTTGCTCATAAAACCCAACTAAACATGTATATTAG
This sequence comes from Capsicum rhomboideum, assembly GCA_031232105.1. NCBI lineage: Eukaryota > Viridiplantae > Streptophyta > Magnoliopsida > Solanales > Solanaceae > Capsicum > Capsicum rhomboideum. The sequence goes on from CP124709.1 coordinate 55,931,956, forward strand.
CTCATTTACATCAAACGTATCACAAAACACTCATAAACAAGATAATTCATTCTCAAAACTTAGCTAAAGTATGGTTAAAACACGGCAAGTGGGTGTATAAATATGCCCAAGATCATCACCACACACTTAAATCCGTGTTCGTCTTCGAACAACTCATTATAATGCTTCACATAATGTAGGCCTAAAGAACTCCAATTGAAATCAACTACCCGCATTTAGACAAGCCAAACAATTTAATCATGATCGACAAGACATTCAACTAAGCATAGTCTACAAAGCCAAGGTATATTTGAATGAAGCTACACAACCTCTAAAACTGACTCATCATTGTTGACACCCAATTTTGACCTCTCTATATTCTTTACAGGCTGCTATTTTACAAATTATTAGTTTGGGATATTGATATTTTTTTAATTATTATTTTTGTATTAAATAAATCCCTACGTTTCGCTTTCATGATTTTTAAAATATTTAATTTATTATTATTTCTATTTATTTATTTTATTATTTACTATCGATAATTTTATATAATATACTTATAATCTATCAATTGTGTCTTACATAACTTTGTTAAATTATTTATGCAAGTATTTTTAAATTCGTAGTTTTTTGTTTTACCAAATGCGTAGCCTATTATTATTATTATTATTATTTATTTATTTTTTATTTTTTTTTATTATTATTATTATTATTTTTTTATTATTATTATTATTATTATTATTATTATTATTACTATTATTATTATTATTATTATTATTATTATTATTATTATTACTATTATTATTACTATTATTATTCTATGTCATTATTATATATATTTATATACGACAATTTTTTCTAATTATGTGTTTATATAATTTATTGCTAATATTTTTTGATATTTTGATATATGTTTGTTTTTATACATAAAATATAAGTACAATTTATTTATTTATTAAATAGCAGCCTAACTCAATTCAATTTCTACCAATTCATTTAATTTCTAGCCATTTTGTATTCCATTGATGTCAATTTTAACCTAAATTGATTTTAATTGGATTAAATATAAAATCCCCAATTCAATTTTCAATTAGACCCAATTCTTAAACCATACCCGACCCATCTTTCAATTTTAATCTCAGTCGTCTATCAAGATCAATCCAACGGCCGAGATCAATTGATCTTTCATTTCCTTTATAATTATACCCAACCCTCAAAATCCCTAATTGGTTCTCAAAAATCAACTAGTAGCCGCCGCCTAATACTCCCTCCGTCGTCGCATCACCTTCTTAGACGAACTACCGCTGACCAAACCAGCACCGCCCTTTTCTTCTCTAGGCTCCTCTCCGATCACCAACACCAGCCAACTCCTGACCAAAATTCAAAACAACCAGTGCTGCCTCTCACTGGCGAACCCCCACCAACGGAGAATGCTACCACCACTGCCACTGCTTCAGCATCACTGCCGACCATTTATGGCCAGTGAACTTCTCTCACTTCTTTTTTCTCCTCTCCTCATCCACCTCCTTTTAAACCCATAAACCCTAAAAAAAAAGATATAATTCTCCGGTGAGTTTCGGGCAGACTCCAATGAAGAGAGCATCGGATTCCCAACACCAAGTACTTTGTTATCCTGGAAATTGTTTGAGGGTCAAGGAATTCCACCCATTATTTCTCACTTATTATCATGCATCGGAAAAGCCGATCAACGATGGATCCGTATGAATTCATCTCCGATTTTTTAATCTTTTCATGCTTAATTGATTACTTTTATCTTGACTCACAACTTATTTCTTAAGAGATTTTGAGATTTCAGAATTGGTATGAATTTAGTGATCCAGTTTTGATTAGCACTCATCTATTCTTGTTCCTTTGGGCTTACGAACTACTCTATGTGAAAGTCCTTGATCTGATGAACTACGTTTTGGGCCTTATTTTTAGATTGTGTTTTGACCTCGATTATAAATTCTGCATTCATGCCCTTTATATCTGAATACATGCCCATGTAATATAAAATTTAGACATACTATGAGCTTTAATGTGAATTTGTTTCTTCTTGATTAACTCTGATTTTCCAGAATTACAAATTAGCGTTGATTAATCGTTTCCTCATAAAGTATGCTTGTGGCAGTTGTTTTGTGAACTGCTTATTTTAATAACTGTTAGCATTTTTCCGATTTGGTACTTTGATAGCCTTGAGTTAGTGCCTACTTCCTTGGTTAAATTAATTGTGGATAGCTTTTTTGTATGATCATTATGGCAACTATAGAACTCTACTTCATGTGAATTAATATAAGATTGTGTGAAAATTGTATTACTTGTTTATTTTTGGTAGACTTTTGGTAGCTTTGAGTGATTCCCTACTTTCTTTGGGTAAATTGATTTATGGCAACCTCCACTTGTTAAGTATGGTAACTTGGAATTTTATAGGCATTAATTCAAATTATGTGACAACTTAATTACCCGTGTATTTATGATATATTTAGATTCATTTCCACATGATTGATTTTGTTGATCTCTATAGGGAAAATGATCCTTTGATTGATTTTAATTGAATATTCTCTTCCCTTTTTTACTGTGAGATTGACTACAACCCTTTGGCTATATAAACAAGACTTCCCTTTACTATTTTTTGGAGACATTATTCACACTCCAACTTATCTTTTACATAGACTTTACATGCATACCTTGACACATTCACTCACACGCTTTATAGTATCATTCTTTTCTCTATTTAAATACTTTTAAGCTCCTGTTTTGCTTGTTGGGAAAGTGTTGGTTTTGAGACTTCTCAAGTGTTTAATGCAATTAACTGAGGCTGGTTTTCTTTTTCTTCTAAATAATCTGCTTATGTCCGACAGAAGCATCTGGGTGTGTCATTCTAAACTTATACATGTTGACTGCTCTACCTCTCAAATTATATTGTTATAAGCAAGCTAGTTGAATGTATTGTCTTTGTGGATCCTTCATGAGTATGAGTGATAAATCTTGATACTTAGAAGTTGCCTTGTGTCTACTTTTCTTATGTTCTCCCTGTATAAATGGTTAATGCTAAGTTAGAGATAATCTGCCTACTTTTATTCATGAGGATCATGCCTATAAGAATAGACACTTACTAGAATGACTATCTTATATGTCGTTTTCCATTTTTCAAGTTCTGATAAGTGCTGGCTACTTTTCTAGATTTTTGTTTGTATGGTGCCTATTTGTTCCACTTGGTGCAATTTGTTATGTTTAACCGGAGTCCAAATCCGCACTTAGGCTACCAAATAGTTCGCTTGGGTTTGGGAAGTTCTAACGAGGCTGCTCGGTCTCAGCGGAATGATTCAAGAAACATTTCCTTTTCATTCTGTTAATTCTTGGTCTATAATAATTATTGTATGAATGATACTGCTATGTAATAAAAGAAATGGGGACTGCTGGGGAAGCGATTTACGTGCTGAGTGTTATTAAAAAGTTATCTATGCTTTAATTGCATTACGCCATGAGGAATCACTTCTTTGTTTAACAATATGTGAACAATGCTATGTTTATTAAAAACCATGATCATAGGATTATCCGTTTTCAACATGTTTAACTTAACACTGATCATGATCATAGGTTATTACATAAATTTTTTAGCATGTTTAGATTAACGTTATTCACTTAGGAATCATGTCTATAGGTTATTAATAAGAAATTTTCAGCATATTAATTTGGCCACTTACACTTAGAAATCATGTCTATAGGTTTATCATAAATTTTCAGCATGTTTATTTTATTATATTAAACTTCAGCATGATTAGTTTTAATATCAATGTTAGAAACCATGCCTATAGGATTTCTTTTAAAGGATAACGTCGCTATATGATTAACACGTAGAAATTACCCTTACAAGTTCATTAACGAATTTCCAGCATGTTAATTAATTTCTTCTTCACTGAGATATTATGTTGGTTCATTAACGAATTTCCAACATGTTAATTACTATCTTTCCACTTAGACATCATGTTTCTAGGTTCATTAACAAGTTTTCTTGCATTTTAATTAGTATATAAAGCTAGATACCATGCCTATAGGACTTGTTTAATCACTTTCACCATGTCTAATCACCTAATCAACTTTAATTAATCAAGAGGCTTACTTGAAACCATTATGTGCTACTTGATCAAGTCTTGGTTGTTTTGTTTGACGCGAATTACGAGTCTAATTAAGCACCTTAAGCTTTCCTTTGTCTAGATACAAATCCAAAATAGCAAGTTCAATGCCTCTTGGACATTAAGTTGGAACGGGTAGGCATTTTAGGGAACGCTAGTTTTATCATTTTCTTTAGAGCGCTTTAAGTTTAATAACCAAACTAGGTGGGATGGGTAGATAAATGGAAATAATGGAAGTTGAACCGAGTAGAATAAGACAATGCAACATACAACATTGTCATCCGTTCATAAGTCGGGTGTTGATCCGAATAGGATAAAATCAACCCTTGTCGTTTGAAACTCTCTTATCTTCAATCAGTTTTTCTTTATTTATTTTTCACTTTACGTGTTTTAATTATTTGGGGTAGTCTAAGTTTATTTTCTAATAAATCTTTTTGCTATATAATTGTATCCTTTCTATCTTTTCCCTTATCTAACTCATATTTTTTATTATTTATTTATGCTCAATCACTTTTATCATTTTGATAATTATTAGTTAATAATTGAATCATGCACCTAGTTATCAATAATAAAGGTTTTCATGTTTAAACATCTAGTTAATTTTTAATTAATAAAATAATTGACCTTTGCTTATCATTTAAGATTCCCCACATAACATATGAATTTGGTCGGGACCCACATTTGTAGACCTCAAAAGATGCCTAACACCTTCCTTTTGAGGTATCTTGAATCCTTACCCGATTTCTAGTGATGTAGACTAAATAATAATAAAATAAGTTTGTAATTAGTTTAGAATGGGTCCCTAACGCACCTCAATTCGTTAGGTGGCGACTCCTCTCTTAAATCATCCTAAAAAGAGTTGTCACATCGAATTCTGCTTTTCGCGAGAAAAATGGGGCGCGACAATCATGCAAAAAAATAGGTCCAACGTAATCATATGCTAGATGTGAATTGATAGATCACCAAGTTCTGACCTTTTTTTTCCCTCTCATTTAAGTAAGTGTCCCATATCTCACTTCACACGATTAGCATCGGGGACACATTCAACCAAAAATATCCTCACGCTCAAAAGAAAGTTTTAAACATACGCAACATACCATAAGCTTGCCTGTAGTATACTACTCAATCAAATGATGCATCAATTTGTAGGAGCAAAAGGACTTGTTTTGATTGTAATGTCGGCTAAAGGATGGGTAGGAACTATTTGGCTAAAAGTGACTATCATCCCTATGAACTTTAAGACACTTACATTAATTGCTTTTGACCAAAAACTTCCCTTCTATCACCCAATCTCATTATACTGCTTCGTAACTTCCGAAGCTAGCACAGTTATTTTTCCCCTTTTCATACACTGGTGTGCACCCTCTCTCTTTCTTCCATTCACTTTTTCTTTTCTTGTTTTGTTTTTTTTCAAGTTTTACATATTCATGGTTTCCTTCTCTTCTTACTTCTATAAACAACTCCATTATTATGTGGGTGCACACATATTACTAACTTCTCTTTAACTTAACCATTTCCCCATATGTCCATTTCTTCCTTCGCATCAAGTATCAATAAAGTGCATTTGGGCCTATTTGGATCAAATTAACATGAGGCCTCTTGAACAAAAGGGCATTTAGCCAAATAAATCGGCTTATCAACAAAATAGGCTTTAAGGCACAAAGGGGTTTACTAAGGATAATGCAATGGTTGCTACAATTCAAGGTGAAAGAATTAGGTTTACAAAGAAAGGCATTGATCATGTCCCACAAACCACACACCAAGTCTAAATTCTTCACACACACAACGCAAGTTCTAGATGTATAATATGCTTAAAACATAACAAGTACTCACCACTCATGGCACAATGTCTTGAAAATGATTCACTTAGATTTCACTCTAATCACACAACTACATTGAATGTTTTCCATTATTAAGCCCAACCTTTTCACCTTAGAGTCAAGTTTAAGAGCTTTATGCATTTCTAACAAAGTTCCCTACATTTTTTTATGCTTTTCAAATGGGTTTCACATGAAGTCTAGCACATACTTGAGTGGGGTAGGTAACTTTAAACCTGTGAAGGGTTCTACTTCTTCACTCACTACATATGACTAATTTTTTCTTAAGACGGTCGTAATCTATCAATCATAAAGGTAAAAGCATTTAACTATAACTGTTATTAATAACTTAATCCTAAAAAAGAGAATCCTATTCGGTTCAAAGAGACTATCCTCGGCAAAAGCATCGAAAACAAAAGTCGAGGAACCCAAAAATGAAAAAAAAATAAAATTTAAAACAACCTAACAATATGAACATAAAATAACATTACTAAACACTTAAACAGAGTTTACATACTAACTATTAAAAACCAGTGAATATCCAACTAAATATCCAAATAGTAGAAACTCCATAAAAAGCACAAAAACAAGATACCAAAGTACTAAACACAATGTTGTCCAACAAATTTAAACACAAAACAAACATACGGAATACTTTTGCCCCCACCACACACTTAAGAAGAAACATTGTCCTCAGTGCACAACAAAAAGCATAAAAAAAGGATAGGGAAAAAGGACTTCCTAGTCACAAGTCATCACCCTCATCCACATCGAGATTAATATATCCCACCTCAGAGTCCTCCTGATCAAAATCAATCTCAATGTCGTAATCAACTAGCAAGTGCTGATAATCTATAGGGACATCATAATCTATAGGCTCACGAAAAGCTGGTCCAATTTAGCACATGGCTTTTGCATGATCATTCAAAGGGTAGTTGGTGTCTAACTGTCTTAACTCAGCTTCAGTGAGTGGGCATCCACCACACATCATCGTCAACCTAGTCATCACATATAAGTGGCAAGAGAAGCTATCATCGCGTATATTCCTCTCGGTAGTATTAAGAATTGGCCCATAGGTAGAATAGGGAAATTTCATTTTGGAGACATATACCCCTCTCATATTTCCCAAATTCCTTCAAGAATTGTGTCACAAGACCCCAAAACTGAACCTATAACCATAGTGAATCGGGCTTTCCACATCAATGATCTAAGCATTGCACTAATATTAATAGGGACATTAGTCATCAAAGTAAAAACTAGACATATCCAGTCACGACTGACATTAGTGAAGTGGGTACCTGGAATCAAGCAAGCACCAATAATCCGCAACTAAATTTGAGCTTCGTCGTTAAAATGAGGATAAGGGTAGGTTTTGTGATTTCCCTTCTCCTTGTAGTACTCCTATTTAGCAGTTGATCTAGGCCCACAAAGTGTGTGATAGATAGCTTCATACGGTGGCCTAATATACAACTCCTTCAGTATAGTGTAGTTAACATTCAGTGTGTGAAGAAAGGTGTTGAATGCCTCTGCATCTACTTTGATAACTTGCCCACGAATCTTGATCTTATTGCCTTGAGTATTTGGAAACCAATTCACAAAAAACTCCCTCACCAAATCCAGATTGTATTTACTCATATCTTCAAAGATAAAATCTATTTGCAACTGTTGCATCCTTACTAGGATAAATGGATAGTTGGCTTCCAAGCTCGCCATATCAATTCTCTCCATCAGTTGGTAGTTGTCCTCCTTATTATCTTTGTACCATTGTACCCCATCCTTGTTAACCCATTTAACTTTGAACATCTGACGCCTTCTTTGGGAAGCTGTCGGGGTAGCTTGAGCTGCATGTGTGGGCTACCCCATGCGATTTTGTTTTTGTCCTTTTCATGAGGTGGAGGTAGCTTCTTTGCCCTTGCTCGGTTTGGGTGCCATAAGTGCTATTACACATACACTAACAAAAATAATTAGTTCATCCCTAAAGGGCTACCCATAATTATGTCATAAGGTAATTGGAACCACCCCACACTTAATTTGTTAGAATACCCAAATCAGTCTTCATTTTCAGGTAGTCAGACTTCCCCTACTCGCGATTCATATACTAGTTCAATCACATGGCTATCATGACACAAAGAATTTTCATTTAGCACCACCACCTTATTTAATCAAGACACACCAAACTTAACAAATCAAAGTCATTATTAACACTCCATTATACTATTAAAATAGTCCACCCACATCTTATCCTACCCGTATTTCCACATGTTGAGTGCATACTACAAATACTTTGTACAATACACATCGTTGTGCATCAAGTATCACATTAAACACTTAGCTATATTAAAAATCACAAAGAATGTACTTAACCCTCACTTTGGCATGCTTATAGGAAGATTATGACCCTAAACACTAATAGCTCAAATAATATAGTGCTCACAACCAACAAAAATACAACCTAACTATCTCCCAATATACCCAAAATCAGTTTCCTATTGGAACTTTTGCACCTATACGCACTACAACGACTCAAGTAGGGTGTTCAATGTTAAAATTTCAAAGCTTCAAGCTTAAACATGATTTAACTATTCTTTTGGCCGAACCGCAACAGCACACGCAACTATACCTATCATAATGAACTACACAATATGCACTCAAGAGTTTTCAAAAACATACCGTTGGTTAAATAGGTAGTTCAAATAGAAGAGAAGTTTAGAGAAATAAAGGGCGTTATGATTTGGGTTGGAGAGAAAACGAAGGAGCGACACAAGGGGAAAGGGAATTTAGGGTTAATTTTGGGTTAAAGGTTTATAAAAAAGCATATCGGGTCAAATCAATTTTAATGAAATTTTAGGAAAATAGGGGGGTTGCATCATGAGGCTCAATGTAAGGCACCAGGGCATACGACGCCAAGCCAACGTAAACCTAAACCAGTGGCTACTCGCACTAATTAGTACAGCACGGGACTCAACTCATAGTTATGGGTCTCACATCGCAGAGCTCTGTATTATGTTGTTTTTCTTACCTTCATGGCTTTTATCATCCTCTATGCCTTTCCCAACTTTCTTTGGCCTTATAGTACCAAAAAATCCCTACAAAACAAGTTAAAAAATATATTAGAAGGGTGGGTTGCCTCCCACCAACTTCCATAGTTTTGGTCATGGCTCGACACTGATTTTTGTATTTTTTTTTTGTTTTTCTTATTTTTTTTCTTTTTTTTCGATCCTAACTATTATAATACATTCATGGGTTTCCTCCCAAGTAGTGCCTAATTTAACATCTCGGCACGACTCAGCTCACAATCACTCATCCGACAGTGTCACGGATGTTTTCTGTCAGTCTTCTTCTTCGGCTTAATAATGTTTCACTCTTTGTTCGTTCACCAAGAATATCTTGCCTTTATATTTGTCCAATAGTTCAACAGCTCTATATGCAGTCATTCTTACCACTTCAAATAGTCCATACCATTTTGATTTGAGATTTTTGGGAAACAACTTCAATCTAGAATTAAACACCAATACCTTCTGTCCGGGCTCAAACGTGTGAGATACAATATATTTATCATGCCACCTCTTAATCTTTTCTTTGTAAAGCTTCACATTATAATAAGCATGCATCCTGAATTCCTCAAGTTCATACAACTGTAACACGCATCTCTGGCCCGCCAAATCAGCATCAAGGTTTAACTTTTTCACAGCTCAATAGGCCTGGTGCTCTAACTCTACAGGTAAGTGACATGCCTTCCCAATGGCTAGCCTGGAAGGTGACGTCCCAATGGGAATTTTGTAAGCAGTTTTGTAAGCCCATAATGTATCATTATGTTTTATCAACCAATCCTATGCTGCGCATTAACTATTTTTGTAGAATCTGCTTCACTTCACAATTTGTGACCTCAACTTGGCCACTAGTTTAGGGATGATAACTATGGAAATCTTAAGTCTCACCCCATACTTAGCCAACAAATTTCTGAACCAATTATTGACAAAGTGTGACCCTCCATCATTAATAATAGACCTCAGTGTCCCAAAACTTGTAAATATATGCTTTTTGACAAACTTCACCACTACTTTTGAGTCATTGGTGGGGAACTCCACTGCTTTCACCTACTTAGAAACATAATTGCAGTAACAAGAATGTATGTGTTTCCAAACGATGGAGGGAAAGGGCCCATGAAGTCTATTCCCCACATATCAAAGATCTTTACCTCAAAAATGTGTTTTAAAGGTATCTCATGCATTTTAGAAATAGTACCCATGCACTGACATTGACCACACTCTTTTGAAAATACATCCGCATCCTTGAAGAAAGTGATCCAAAAAACCAGATTATAGCACTTTATGAGTTGTACGCTCTCCACTTTGATGACTCCTATAAGGAGACGAATGACAACTCTCCAATACCTGATTTGCTTCACATTACAAAATGCGCCTTCAAATAACTTGATCTGGTCCCTATTTGAACATGTATGGCTCTTCCCATGTGTAAAAAAAGACTCATAGTAAAGCCTCTTCCTTTGTTGACAAGTAGCCTCAGGTGGATACACTTCACTCACTATTATGTTTACGATATTTGTATGCCAAGGTAGCTCTGCAATGCTCAATGCTAAAAGTTTTTCATTAAGGAACTCTTCTCGGATGCTCCACTCTTCTAGAACATGTGACCAACTCTCTAGCCCGGATAAACGGCCAGCTACTTGGTTTTCTGACCCTTTCCTGTCTTTAACTTCTAAATCAAATTCTTACAGCAACAGAATCCACCTAATGAGTCAAGGTTTAACATCCTTCTTATTCAAAAAGTATAGAATGTCCACATGATCTATGTAAACAACAACTTTGGTACCCACCAAATATGACTGAAACTTATTAAATGCATACACCAAGGCCAGCGTCTCATTCTCTGTCACTGTATAATTAGCTTGGGTTGCATCTGGAGTTTTGCTTGCATAATATATCGAATAAAAGATCTTCTCTTTTTGCTGGGCTAGCATAGCTCCCACAGCCACATCACTAGCATCACACAACAACTTAAATGGCAACTCCCAATTGGGAGTAATCAATATTGGAACTGCAATCAACTTCTTTTTCAGTGCCTCAAAAGCTTTTACAAAACAAAAACTTTACCTCTTTCTCAAGTAGTTTGCACATAGGTCTCAAGATTTTTGAAAAATCTTTAATGAATCACCTATAAAACCCTGCATGTTAAAGAAAATTACATACACACTTCATAGATATTGGTGGCAGCAGCTTCTCTATCACCTCAACATTGGCATGATCTACTTCCAAGTCTTTTTATGACACTTTATGTCCAAGGACAATGCCTTTCGTAACCAAAAAGTAGCACTTATCCTAGTTTAGCAACAGATTCATATCTACACAGCGAGCAAGCACCCTATTAAGATTCTGTAAGTAGACTTCAAAAGAGTTATCGAATAAAGAGAAATCATCCATAAACACCTCTACAAAATCCTTCATAATATCATAAAATATTGCCATTATGCAGCGCTAGAAAGTGCCGGGTGTATTGCATAGTCCAAAATGCATATGTTTGAATATGTAAGTATTATATGAATATGTGAATGTCATCTTCTCCTAATCTTTTGTAGCAATGGCTATCTAATTATAGCCTGAATACCTATCCAAGAAACAATAATATTCCTAACATGCAAGCCTGTCTAGCATCCGATCAATGAATAGAATCGGGTAGTGATCTTTTTGAGTGGCCTCATTGAGCTTACGACAGTCTATGCAAATTATCCAACTTGTGACTGTCTGGGTCGGGATCGACTCATTCTTTTCATTAGTAACCACCGTTATGCCTCCTTTCTTAGAGATGCATTAGACTAGACTGACCCACATGCTAGCTGAAATTGGATAGACAATGCATGCATCTAACCATTTGATCATTTTTTTCCTCATCACTGGATTCAGTCTCTGCTGATGTTGCACACTTGGTCTTTACCCTTCCTCTATGAAGATTTTGTGTATGCAATTTGCAGGGCTTATTCCCTGTATATCCGACATCTGCTAACCAATTGACTTTTTCCTCAATTTTAAAACTACCAATATTTATCCAACCTATGCCTTAGACAAACTTGTAGAGAGAATAACTTGTAAGGTATCATTTTTTGTCAAGTATGCATACTTGAGATGTGATGGAAGAGTCTTCGGAGGTGGCCCAAGAGGTCTATTTAAAGGACTTAATTCTCTAGTGCGAATGAATTTGCTGGCCACATCTAAAATCTTCATTATATCATGAGCATTTGCATCTTCAAAAATATCATGGCCTACTAAAACACTCTCTAAGGGATCCTTGAAAGTAATAAGTGGAAGCTTCAATGAATGTAATTGTAGATAACCCCTCATAGATGGCATCAAATACTTTAACTTTGTCATGTGCCCTCATTGTTAGCTTCCCAGTAGCTATATCTATCAAAGAACGTCCAGTATGGATGTCCCAAAACAAATGGAACTTCTAAATCTGCATCAAATTCCAATATAATAAAATTCTTGGGGAAAATAAGTGAACCCACTTGCACCAACACACCCTCAACTATCCTATCGAACCTTGCAAGTAAATGATCAGCTAGCTACAAAAGAACAGTGGTGGGCCTTGGACTTCCCAACCCTATTTTTTTAACAAAGAAGTGGGCATCAAGTTATTGTTGGCCCCAAGATCACTCAAACCTCGTGCATTGATAGACTACCCAATAATGATCTAGATAGTGAAACTTCCCAGATCTTTGAGCTTTATTGGTAGTCTATTTTTAATTTGTGAGGTGCTCTCTTCAGTAAGTGCAATAGTAGCATACTCTGTCAACCTGTTCTTATTTCCCACAATATCTTTAATGTACTTTTCACACTTAGGAATTCCCTACAAAACATCAACAAGAGGAATATTAATGTGCACTTATTTTAATAAATCAATAAACTTTTGAAAACATGCTTCCTCCTTTTACTCTTTCAGCCATTGTGGGAATGGGGGAGGTGGCTTTACACTTGCTACAGTATTCTTACTATTACATCCTTTTTAGCCTCCGCTTGCTTTTCATTTCTCACCACAACCCTGTGAGTTTCTTTCTTAGGCTTTAACTCCTCTAATTGTCTACAACTTTGAGTGGAAACCACACTAACCTACTTGGGATTAGGATCTATATCACTTGGTAGACCTATCTGATGTCTAGTATTTTGTCCCCCAGCAAGCTGTCCCATCTGAACCTCTAGAGTCTTTATGGTTAACTACTTTATTTTTATATCAGCAACCATTTATTTGTTCTTGGTTAGCAATGATCTTCTTGTACATCTCTTCAATATTGCTAGATTGAGCATTAGAGTTACCACCCTGAGTATGTTATTGAATATTCTGATTTCCTACTTGGCTCCTATACTGATTTTGATTGACATTCTGCCCTTAATTTCTACTCCATGAGAAGTTGGGGTGATTCCGCCAACTTGGATTATAAGTGTTCCTAAAATTCTGATTTCCTTGGCGTTAAGCATTACCCACAAAGTTAATCAATTTTGGATTCACTTTAAATGCATCAGATGAGTGATCATTGCTACCAAATACCTCACACCAAGTCTGAGTTTACTACACCACATTCATTGGAGCTTGTTGTTGTCCCAAATTTAGGTTGGTAAACTGTGTATTCATTTGATTATACAAAGAAGCAAACTATGCTACTATTGTTGTCAACTGATCTACTTCTAATAACCCTGTAGCCTTTTTTGTGGTGCTTCTTAAAACATCAACATTCCATTTTGGGTTTCCCTGTGAAATACGATTTAAAAGAGCATAAAGTTCATCATAAGTCTTTTTAAATGCTTGTCCACCTGCTGCTGAATCCAAATGAATCTTCGTATTATGCTTAAGTACTTTTATGAAAGTATGCACCAAAACTTCATTAGTCTTATGGTGGTGTGGGCAATCACGAAGCATTGACTTGAACCTCTCCTAAGCTTGATACAAATTCTCACTATCCTTTTGTCTGAAGCTTAAAATCTCACTCCTCAATTTCACAATCTATGGAAAAAAATAGATCAAAAGCTTCCAGGATAAATCATCCTAGGTGGTGAAGGAATTCGGTGATTCTGCCTTTAATCACTTCTTTGCTTCCCCTAACAGAGAAAAAGGTAAGAGTGTACGTATCACATAGTCAAACGAGATGCCTACGGGATGTGTCACTAATCTCAAGTAATTTCTACAAATGTTGTTGTAGATCCTCAAGAGATAGACCACGCTGGTGTGCAGTAGTTGCACTATATTTTGTTTAAGCTCAAATCAACCTCCTACTTTTGATTTGTGAATACTGGAGGTGACATTATTGGTGAGTAGGATCGCCACCTCACGAATTGCTCTTGCTGCCATTCTACAAGAATAACTTCTTCAAGCTGAGCCAACTGTATCTACTGAATTGGGTATTAAAGAGCAGCTGCCCTTCTCCACTAATGAAATGCTCATTCAGGCTCCAAATACGATTCAACCAATCCCCTTTCTATTTCCAGCTTGAAGAATAGATTGTACCTGTAAACATATCCACTAAGATCAAGTTATCAACACTTGTACAGTATTAGTAAAAGCAAAATTTATAAAATCACTAATTTTCTCAGTCCTCGGCAACAACACAAAAAACTTATTGCATTCTACCGCACACACAAGTGCACATGATCGTATCAAGTAATACAATAGCTTTTTCGAGCAACATATCGAACACATAGGGACTTATTTACTTATCAATTCACTCAATTCAATTTCTATTAATATTTCAGACAAGTGCAATGGTTTATCAAGTAAAGTTGGTAAAATTGTATCATTCTAAGTGTTGCAAAAATAATTAGATAAAACAATGACAATTGTATCAAAGGTCATAATCAATATCAAGGGAAATTCCAGGGCTACGACATTAACCAAACTAATGTATAGCATTTACTTGTCTCAATGAACTTTGTTTCTCTAATTACTGAGTTCAGAGTTGAATTTACGATCCGAAAATGGTCATCCTCTAGATCACCTATTCAAACTATCCTAACAACTACATCATAGAGTAGGGATGTGAGATTCTAATTCAAATGCATTAATGTTATCATCCCGTGTATAACCAGATATGGAAAACTAGGTATATTGCTATCCTAGTTGCAAATCATCCCTAACATTAAACCAGAGATAATCTTACCCCTAATGTTCATCCTATTCTTACGTTCCCATGGTCAGGTCACATAAAAATTACACATTTATTCTAATGTTGGCCAGACACTAAAATAGTAAGCATAAGAACACAAGAGCAATGAAATGAGAAATAAGATGTATTAATTCAAATAAAATGCTACACAATCATTCTCTAGCAGTAACCTCAGAACAAGGGTGTTTATCTATTCATATTTAGAGAAAGAATTACAAAGATAATGTTATTCATACCAAAGTAATGCATAGAAGAGTTTAAAAAATATGAACCCTAATGAAAACCCTTAGACTCTCTATTTTGCTCCAAAATAATTCGTAACAAACTTTGAAAAATTTCCTTGGGGTATTTATAAACGTATGGTGAAATTACCCCTAAGCCCCTAGACAATTCTTCAATTTTAAAAAACAACCCCCATCTAGCATAGGCGTGTGTCACATGGACAAACGCACAGCCCAAGGGTGTACCTCACATGTCCAAATGTACAGCCTAAGGGTGTGCCTCGCATGGCCCAATCTATAGCCTAAAGTTGTCTGGTGCATGTATTCTCTAGAGCTCGTGTTTGCTTGATTCTCATCTAATCAACCTTGTCTTGTGTATCCTTCACCATCTTAATTCTTCACATACCTCATTTTCTCCTAAAACACTACTAATCATATCTATTAGCTCATTTTCATCAAACATGTCGCAAAACACACATACACAAGATAATTCATTCTCAAAACTTTGATAAAGTATGGGTAAAATGCAGCGTTTGGGTGTATAAATACACCCAAGATCTCATACCTTTTCTTGTATTATATCATGTTATTCTATATGTTCAAACATTCTACATCAGACTCATGGTTAGCCTGACTCAGTACCCCTTTCAGCAGTTGCTAGTGGTGAGTTCTCATCATCCGAGGATGAGATTTCATAAGCATTTCTCTTTAGTATTTTAGTTTAGTTTCATACAGTTAGAGTTAGCTGCGGAATTTTCACAGCAACTTATTAGTAGTAAAGGCTTTCAAATAAATGTTAGATATTTTATCTTTATAGTGTTTCCAAATTTAGTTTTATTTTAGTATTAACTCAATTATCTATTTTTGAGCCAATTAGCTTCCATACTCAGTATATTTCAATTATATTCAGTATTCTTAGTTTCATGCCAGACCATGGGTTAACTTGGGGGTTAATTGTGGCTTTAAGAACTATTTACAACTAGGGTGTAGTCTCTAGTCATGACAAACTTTGTATCAGAGCCAGGTTTGAAGTGTCCTAGGGTGGCTAAGGTGTGAAGCGCGCCACACTTATGAGAAAGAGGTTATGAAACATTTTAGTAAAGTTTCACTTCTTTTATGTTCATATCATAAGATAGGGTGTGAACTTTATTTTATCTTCTTTTAAGTCATGCTTTATGTGTTGACAAAAAATGCCTCCTAGATGAGCCAACGAAAGAAGGAACAGCAATAGAAACTAGCAAGATCCACCAGCTCCGACAGACCTCTTTAATGAGCAAGTCACTCATGACAAATTCAGGTCTATTTTTCATGTGCTTCCTCAGGTGATGACCACTAAGGTCAACCAACAGTTTATTGCACCAGTTAATCCAAATGGGAATGCGGCAGTAATGAGTGTCTAGGACTTCACTCGGATGAACCCTCAAAAGTTCCATGGTTCTAAAGTAGAGGAGGATCCACAGGATTTCATTGATGTAGTTTAGAATATCACTCAAATTATGGGCATCACTCTAGTTGAAAGTGCAAATTTAGTTGCTTATCAGTTGAAGGGAGTAGCTCAAACTTGGTGCAAATAGTGGAAGGAGGATAGAGGTATAAATGTAGGTCCAGTGGAATGGGATGAGTTCATGAATACTTTTTTGGATAGATTCTTTCCTCTTGAGTTGAGGGAAGGAGGAGTTCATAAATCTGAAATAGGGTAATACAACCATGAATGAGTATTTTCTAAAGTTTGCTCAGCTCTCTAGTTATACTCAAGCGATGGTGGCCGATTCAAAGTCCTGCATGAGTAAGTTTATTTTGGGTGTCTACAAGTTAGTGGTAAAGGAGTGTAGGACCTCTATTCTATTCAAGGAGATGGACATCCACAGGTTTATAACTCATGCTCAACAGATTGAGGAATAAAAGATTAAAGATTAGAAAAGGGAGACTAAGAGAGCTAGAACAGGTAACTTTGACTATTCTCAGTAGAAGTTGAGTTGTGGTAATCTCTCTTAGTTTCATTAGAGGTCTTTAGCTCCCACCCCATTCTCTACTAGTGCCCTAGTGCCCAAGTTCAAATAGGAGCATCAGGATAGAGCACCAGGCTCTAAGTCTCAAGGTAGCATTACTAGTAGGCGTACTTTCCTGGTGTGCAAGAAGTGTGGTAAGAACCACCAAGGGGAATGTATGGCTGACAGTAGTGGTTGGTTTGGTTGTTGCAAACCAGGTCAGAGATTTAGGATTTGCCTAGTAGTATCATAGAGGGGCAGAGATGTTTGCTAGCAGACCTAGTCTACTTAATCAGTAGCTCTAGTAGGTCACCCAACTCAGCAGGATGCCTCATCTAGTGTAAGCGGCGGACAACACTAGAACAGGTTCTATACTTTACAGACTTGATAGGATCAGGAGGGTTCACCTAATGTAGTCACTAGTATGCTATGAGTCTTCTACATTAATGTATTTGCCTTATT
This sequence comes from Capsicum rhomboideum, assembly GCA_031232105.1. NCBI lineage: Eukaryota > Viridiplantae > Streptophyta > Magnoliopsida > Solanales > Solanaceae > Capsicum > Capsicum rhomboideum. The sequence continues at coordinate 55,949,728 of CP124709.1, forward strand.
AGATCCGAGAGCCACACTTTCCTTTGTGACTCCCTATATTGCAGTAGACTTCGGTGTCAGTTCCAAAATTGTCAAAACCCTTCTCAGTCTCTATTCCTTTTTGTAACTCAATTATAGTTAGATAGGTTTATAGAAATTTCCCAGTCTTAGTTTCCCAAAAAATCATCACAGTTGCTTTAGTAGAGTTTGAGATGACTGATTTTGATGTCATTCTTGTAATGGATTAGTTAGTTTCAAGTTATGCCTCAATCGACTATAGAAATAGAGTCATTAAGTTTCATTTCCTAATGAGCCAGTATTAGAATAGAAGGGTAGTACTTCAGCGCCTCTAGGTTTATTTGTCTCTTATCTTAAGGCCAGAAAAATAATCTCCAAGGGTTGAATTTACCATCTATTTGGGTTCAAGGATTCTAAATTCGAAACCCTAACTCTTTATTCGGTCCTAGTTATGAATGAATTTCTAAAGTATTTCCTGAAGATCTGCTCGGAGTTCCTCCCAAGCGGGAGATAGACTTTGGCATAGAAATTTTTCCAGATACCCAGCCTATCTTAATTCCTTCTTTCAGAATGGATCTAGCTGAGCTTAAGGAATTGAAGGAACTCTTAGATAAAGGTTTTAGCAGGACCGACATCTCTCTATGGGGTACCCAGTTCTTTTCATATGTAATAAAGATGGTTCCCTGTGAATGTGCAGCGATTACCGTTAGTTGAACAAAGTCATAGTCAAGAATAGGTACCCCATCCTGAGGGTTGATGAATTGTTTGACCAGCTTTGGGGTGCCAGTTGTTTCTCAAAGATAAACCTCAGATCTACCTATCATCATCTCAGAGTCATAGAATGTGGCATTCGTAAGATAGCCTTCAAAACTTGATATAGTCACTTCAAATTTGTTGTTAAGTCTTTTGGACTAATGAATGCTCCTGCTACTTTTATGGACTTGATGAAAGGGTTTTTAAGCAGTACTTGGACATATTTGTCATTGTCTTCATTGACGACATCCTTGTTTATTCTTGGAATGAGGATGAACATGCAAACCAATTGAGGATTGTCTTGTAGACTCTCAAACATCGCCGTTATTCGCTAAGTTCAGCAAGTGTAAATTGTGGTTGAAATTTGTAGCATTCTTTGGTCACGTCATTTCCCGTGAGGGCATTCAGATTGATCCTTAGAAGGCCGAAGCTGTTGGGAACTAGCCTAGACCTATCTCTTCGTTAGACATTCAGAGTTTCTTGGGTTTATCCGGTTACTATAGACGCTTTGTTGAAGGATTTTCATCTATTGCTTTTCCTATCTCTAGATTGACTCAGGAGAAAGTCAAATTCCAATCGGCCGATGCTTGTGAGAATAATTTTCAAGAGTTGAAGACTCGACCCACTTATACTATAGTTTTGACACTACTAGAGGGTCTAGATGGTTTTTATTGCTTACTATGATGCTTTAGGAGTTGGCCTCAGTTGTGTGTTGATGCTACACGGTATTGTCATAGCATATGCCTCTAGACAAATCAAACCTCATGAGAAGATTTACCTGACTCATGATCTCGATTCGGCAGCGGTTGTTTTTGCCTTAAAGATTTGAAGGCACTATTTTTATGGAGTTCATATAGATTTGTTCACAAATCAAAAGAGCCTTCAGTATGTTTTCAGTCAAAAAGATCTAAATCTTCATCAGAGGAGATGGCTAGAGTTGTTGAAAGATTATGATATGAGTGTTTTATACCATCTTTTTTCACGCCTCGAATCCCAATGAGGCATGATTGGCACCCGAAGCCGATAAGGCCCGAGAGAACCAAGCTATGCTTCTATACATTCATATGCATGCCATAGGAAACACCACTATCACATAAGAACATGAGCCATTAGTATTGGAAATCATGGATATTGGGAATCATGGAATATATATACACATTTGAGAAACTTGGTCGTTGAGGCCATCAAAACAAGACTTCATGAGTCACCTTATATACATATACCCACGTACGTCTATAAAAGCCTCTAACAGATGCATTGACCAATACAAACCAAAAGTCAGAATAAGTCCCCGCTTTATACAACATGTACATCACCAAAACATATATACACTCTGACTCGGAGAATCCCTGAATTAGTTGGAGCTCACCAAAGAACCGCTAACACTGGCAATCTACTGAGGAGGCCTACTGGTACCTGCGCCTGCAGCAAGTAAGGTAAATTCCCCGAGAGGGGTCAGTACGAAATAAGTACTGAGTATGTAAGGCTCAAATGAAACTATGTAACACATGAACATAACAATGAACTCAATACACATGACTATTCAATGTCATTAAGTCAACATTTTGCATTTTGGAAACCATGTGAATTGCTTTCATTACTTTCATTACTTTCTTACATTCAATGCTTGCTTGTCAATACATATGTCACAATGTACCCGGGCCCCTACTGATCAGTGGGTCTTTACATAACATATCGTCATGTTGGGATCGGGTCGAGCTAGGCTTATGCCCCTAGACCTGCCAACCATAAATCAATACATCGGGATCGAGTCGAGATAGGCTTGTGCCCCTAGATTTGCCACCTATAAATCAATACATCGGGAACGAGTCGAGCTAGGCTTATGCCCCTAGACTTGCCACCCATAAATCAATACATCGGGATCGAGTCGAGCTAGGCTTGTGCCCCTAGACCTGCCACCCATACTTGATCATTGACCACATTTGCATTACTTTATTCATTACTTTGAGATTGATACTAGGGTAGTCATAACATCACTTTGAACTTTGGAACATAACATTGTTGGAAACTTTGAATCATTAACCAATGAGTGAGAGACATGTTAATAACTTGGCAACATAACATTATTAGAATCATAACACCATAGGAACTGTTGGACAATAATCTATGAACAAGAGACATAAGTATAATCACTATTGGAACATTGGAACATAACCTTGTTTGAGCTTTTGGAACATTAACCATGATTATGAGACATGAGACTCACAAATGATCCATGAGTAGGAAATATATGACAATGACTATTGATACCGGATATAGGATACCTTAGCACATTTCGGGATAGGACTAGCGAAATGTCAATGTGAATACTATTTGCCGCAGAAAGATACGGACAGAGTAACCTTACATACCTTGTACTCTCAATACGAATATACAACCTTAGATGTGTATACAATAGTACCGCTCCTTCTTTATGTGTCACTCTACAACACAAATGCATAACGAAATTCACATTAACCACCAATTACTTTACAAATGCATACAATGTCAATGAGTTACATATTTGCCTTTAAACATGCCATTTCCCCTTGACAAAACCATTGATCATATTATTATTCCAAAAATTCCATAATATTCCCAACATTGACCAATACATGCTAATTGATACATTTCACCACAACAGTTCTCCTTTACACTTTCTTATCCATACCACATCACAAATAATCCATCAAATTACCTTAATACACCTCACAACACATATCGGCCAAAATCCCACAATTTCCACTTATAGACAATAACAAGTTTTACAACAAAAATAACACCATACATGTTCATATTTTATCCATACTATGCTCTTTCATCAAAGGCACAAGTCCTAATTCAAGCTTGAATCCCATGGATCACAAATCTTATACAAAAACACAAAGTACCATGTCCAACATTTCCAAACACAACCAACATGATCTACATACTATTTCATGCATATAATATGTTAATCCATGAGAATAAATACTTACCAAGTCTTGGAATAGGATGATCTTTTCCAAAGAGCCCAAAGGAAATATTTGCTTTAGGGTTTTGGAACTAGAGAAATGCTTGAGAAATATGTAAAAAGGAATGAGACTTTTGAAGAAATAAAAATCATCTTTCTTGACCTTTTAATAGGCCCCCAAGTCCATCCTTAGCCACTCTTTATCTTCTAATGTTGGGTTCTAGAAGGTCAATGCAAGAATGGGTCTTTTGACCCATTCTTGGGCCATGTTTTCTTTTCATTTATGGATCCCCAATTCACTTAATTTAGTAAAATCAATAATTTCTCATGTTTAAGTCTTCTTATACATATTACAATAATATTCCCACTCATGCTACTCATATCCGTAGCTTCAATTCCAAAAACAAGTGATTCTAGCCACGTTTGGCTTATTTTGACCTTAAGGGAAAAACTGTCATTTTGACTCCAAATTCATTCTCGAGTAATTTTATAATACCAATATAATATTTCATTCATTTCATGTATACATTCGTGGTTGTAGAAGAAACGTGGCAAAAATTGGCTCGGTACGTCTCCGGATACCCTTGGGACTTAGAAATTTCCAACTTTTAAAAAAGTGGAAAAACCAAGGTGGAACGCCCTTGGGCGTGCCAACTTGCTTCCTATGGACTAAAAATTTTAGTCCAGAGCGGTGTGGCACGGTCCCCAATGCACCCAACACTTAGATTTTTCAAAAATTCCATTTTTCGACTTCTCTTCGCGGGTTTGGTTAGATACTTCAAGTCCTATTCTTTAACTTACTTCTCAACCTTAATATACTTTGTTTAGAGGTCTTCTTAGCCTCGTTTTGAACCTCACAAATGTTCCACAAAAATCATAAAACACCTCCTTTGAAGGTTTAATCACATTTACGAGGCCTAAAGTCAATTATCTCATCCATAGCATTACAAAATACGTATGTATAGCTCTCGACACCTAAGTAAGCATTGCTCAACATCGTCAAGTGGGGTTAGGAAGGTACGGGGTGTTACATTCTTTCCCCCTTAGGAACATTCATCCTCGAATGTTAACAATATTGTTTTAATTACAATAATTGCATCCCTACATTAGCATACATATACGTAAACACTTAAGGCTCATGGAGACTTACTTGTTATTGCTCCACTTCTGCACTCTGAACTTCTTGGTCCATTTGAAATATATGGGGATACTTGGATTTCATCATCTCTTCCACTTCCCATGTGATTTCCTCTACTTGTTGATTTCGCCAAAGGACTTTCACGGAAGCTATGTCTTTATTCCTCAATCTTTTCACTTGTCGGTCTAGGATAGCAATGGGTACCTCTTCATAAGTAAGATCCTCTGTAACTTGAACATCTTCAATGGGAACAATACGATATGGATCTCCTATGTATTTTCGCAGTATCGAAACATGAAATACGGGGTGGACTGAAGAAAGTTCTTGAGGTAGTGCTAATTCATAAGCAACTTGCCCAAATCTCCTAATAACTTCATATGGTCCTATGTAACGTGGACTCAATTTCCCTTTCCTTCCGAACCGCATTACCCTTTTCATAGGTGACACCTTTAAAAATACCCAATCACCTATGGCGAATTCAAGACCTCTTCTTCTAACATCCGCATATGACTTATGACGACTTTGAGTCATTTGTAACCGCTGTTGGATCACCTTAACCTTTTCCATAGCCTGATGAACGATATCTGGCCCAAGTAAAGCAGTTTCACCTGCTTCAAACTATCCTATTGGTGATCTACATTTCCTTCCGTACAAAGCTTCATAAGGTGCCATTTTAATACTTGAATGATAGCTATTGTTATACGCAAATTCAATAAGAGGCAAATGGTCATCCCAACTGCCTTGAAAATCTAACGTACAAGCTCGTAGCATATCTTCAATTGTCTGAATAGTACGTTCTGCTTGTCCATCAGTCTGAGGATGGAAAGCCGTACTCAAATTCACCCATGTACCCAAACTCTGCTGGAAAGACCTCCAAAAGTGTGCTATGAACTGTGCTCCTCTGTCTGATATAATGGAAAGTGGAATACCATGCAATCGTACTATCTCTTTCACATACAACTTCGCATAATCCTCAGCTGTATAGGTCGTCTTGATCGGTAGAAAATGCGCAGACTTGATAAGCCTGTCCACTATAACCCATATAGAATCAAACTTCCACAATGTACGAGGCAAACCCGTAATGAAATCCATATTAATCATATCCCATTTCCAGACTGGAAGATTGATACATTGCATGTAACCTCCTGGTTTCTAATGCTCTACTTTCACTTGTTGACAATTCGGGCATTGAACAACAAACTCTGCAATGTTCTTCTTCATATTTCCCCACCAATACACTTCTTTCAATTCATGGTACATTTTAGTAGCACCCGGATGAATAGAATAGCGCGAATGATGTGCCTCTGTCATAATTCGTGTCCTCAGCTCATCTACATCCGGTACACATAATCTCCCTTGACATTGAAGCACCCCTTCCTGTGTAAGGTCAAATGCCTTTGTTAAATCCTGCTGTACATTTTCCTTTAGCTGTAATAACATAGAATCCGCAAACTACTTCTCTTTCACTTCAGTTATTAAGGAGGATTCGGCTGCATTTTGCACAGTAACTCTATCATCTGAGGATTCAATAAGGCGAACTCCCAAGCTGGATAATTGATTCAAATCTTTGATTATCTCATGCTTTTCATTCAACTGACCACTAGTGCTTTCTACTGCCTTACGGCTCAATGCATCAGCTACTACATTTGCTTTGCCTAGGTGATAAATAATATGAATGTCATAATCTTTTAAAAGCTCCAACCACCTTCGTTGCCTCAAATTGAGTTCCTTCTGCTTAAAAAGATATTGCAAGCTTTTGTGATCCGTATAGATGTCAACATGAACCCCATATAAATAATGACGCCATATCTTTAAAGCAAAAACTACCGCTGCCAATTCAAGATCATGTATGGGATAGTTTTTCTTGTGTGGCCGCAACTGTCGTGAGGCATAGGCTATGACATTACCGTGTTGCATTAATACACATCCGAGGCCAACCCCAGAAGCATCACAATACACTACATAACCTTCGGTACCTTCGGGAAGCACTAAAACTGGTGTGGAGGTTAATTTATCTTTCAGCTTTTGGAAGCTTTTCTCACATGCGTCATTCCACTGAAATTTTACCACCTTATGTGTAAGCTTTGTTAACGGTGCTGCAATAGAGGAAAAACCTTCCACAAACCTTCTGTAATACCCTGCCAGTCCAAGAAAACTACGAATTTCTGTGGGTGTCGTAGGTCTTGGCCAATTTTTCACTGCTTCAATCTTTTGTGTATCAACCTGTATGCCTTCATCTGATACAATGCGACCTAAGAACGCGACTGATTTCAACCAAAACTCACATTTGGAGAACTTTACATACAACTTACGTTCACGGAGAATCCGTAACACTTGTCGTAAGTGTTTAGCATGGTCCTCTGGTGATCTTGAATAAACTAGGATGTCGTCTATAAATATCGTGACGAACACGTCCAAAAATGGCTTAAACACCCTATTCATCAAATCCATGAACACAGCTGGAGCATTTGTTAATCCAAATGACATAACTAAAAATTCATAATGGCCATACCGTGTTCGGAAAGCTGTCTTGGGTACATCTTCTTCTCTAACTCTGACTTGATGTTAACCCGACCTTAAGTCGATCTTTGAAAAACAACGGGCACCCTGTAACTGATCAAACAAATCATCAATGCAAGGGAGGGGATATTTGTTCTTGATCGTTACCTTATTCAATAGCCTATAGTCAATGCACATTCTTAAGGTGCCATCTTTCTTTCACACAAATAATACCGGTGCACCCCACGGGGACATACTAGGCCTAATGAATCCCTTGTCCAGCAAATCTTTCAACTGCTCCTTCAATTCACGCAGTTCTGCTGGAACCATCCTATACGGAGGAATAGAAATAGGCTGAGTGCCTGGAATCACATCAATACCAAATTCCACTTCCCGTACTGGGGGTAAGCCTGGAAGATCCTCTGGAAATACATCAAGAAATTCATTGACTACTGGAACCGACTGTGGAGTTAGTGGTTCCACATCATTATCTTTCACCCGTACTAGGTGACATATGTATCCCTTGGCAATCATTTTTCTGGCTTTCAAATAGGAAATAAATCTTCCTCGTGCTGCCCCTACATTACCCTGCCATTCTAGAACATGTTCCTGCGGAAAACAAAATTGTACCTTCTTGGCCCGGCAATCTATCGTAGCATAACAAGAGGCCAACCAATCCATGCCCATGATCACATCAAAATCCACCATATCTAATTCAATGAGATCGTACAATGTATCATGACCACACACAGTTACCACACAGTTACGATACACTCTCTTTGCAACAATATATTCGCCAACCGGTGTAGACACTTCAATTGATTTAATTAATAATTCTGGTGCCTTTGCAAATTTTGCAGCAATCAATGGGCTAACATAGGAAAATGTAGAACCTGGGTCAATCAATGCATATACATTATGTGAGAATATGGATAATGTACCTGTGACAACATCAGGGGAAGCCTCTGAATTTTGTCGGTCCACTAAAGCATAAGTACAATTCTGGACCCCGCTAGTACTGGCTGCTCCTCTGACACCCCTATCACGGCTAATAGGTTGTACACCTCGGCCTAGTGAAGGAACCGATGTTGATGATGCAACAGCCAACCCAGCCGGTCGTGTTATACCACCCATGCTCCGCTGTGGACAATCCCTCGCTATATGCCCCGGTATACCACACCAAAAGCAGACATTCGTCCCTGACTGACATGTACCTGTGTGCATACGCCCACAGTACTGACACTGCTGACGAGGAAAACCTGCTGCCTGTGACCCATGAACTCCGCTACTCTGCCCCGATGGACCACCCCTAGACCCTCGGAACTGAGAATAAGCTCCTGCCATGGAATGAGAAAACGATGGTCTAGGTAGTCTAGGGAACATACGAGGCCTAGATCCTCCTTGGGACATCATAGGTGGTCCCATAGGTCTAGCCCTTTTGGACTGTCCCCTGTCAAACTCATGCACTCTTCTCTTCTGTCGTTGGTCTTCCATTTTCTGAGCGAAGGCCTGAATTCTCGCTATATCCATATCTTTGTTCAAGGCAGCAATAGTGCAATCCCGTACCAAATATGGCTCTAGTCTGTCCACATATCTATGGACCCTGTCTGTCATCGTAGCCACCACATTTGGCTCATATCTAGCCAAGGAATTAAATTGCAAACTGTATTCCCTGCCGCTCAGATTTCCCTGTCGTAGATTTAGGAACTGATCCGCACGTACCTCCCGGATCTTATAAGGAATATAATGATCGAGGAAATCCACTTTAAACTCTTCCCATGTAGGTGGATTTTCACTAATATCACGGGATTTCTTCCAATCCTCGTACCATAATATCGCCTCTCCTTTCAGCCTATACGCAGCAAGTTCAACTGTTTCGACCCCTGTCACATGCATAACTTCCAAGGCCCTCTGAATTTGATCCACGAAGTCCTGTGGATCTGCTTTTGAGTCTGACCCAGTGAATATAGGAGAGTCAAGTTTTAAGAAATCCTGTGTCCTGCGACTTGCCATTTTAGCCGCATCATCATCATGTGTCATTGCACCAGCTCGTCCTTGGCTTTGTGCCGCCACTAACTGTGTCAACATATGTACAGCATTCCTAAGATCTTGATCTGTGGCATTCATCGGTGGTTCTGCGGGTACTTCTCTACCAATTGGCTCTTCCGAAACTGGGAAGGTAGATGAAGACCGCGATGATATTTCAGCATTCGCTCCACCTTGACTAGCTTGTTCAGGTGGTAATCTGCTCATTCCTTCTCCAGCAGGCACATCAACCTGCTTCCCTTTACCCCTTCCTCTTCTAGTATTCGACATTGTTACTATATTAAAGAGAAACAATTACTATGGTCAGACACGATTTAACTTACAGCATTGGCTCTATTGGATGATCTAGAATGAAGAAAAGAAACAACACCCTAAATGTCCCATAGCGTCCTACTTATCAATGTGGTGCACAACACATTGATAAGTAAGACTCTACTCAGACACGGCTTTGTAGACACCCTTAGAACGACCTGCTCTGATACAACTTTTTTCACGCCCCGAATCCCAATGAGGCATGATTGGCACCCGAAGCCGATAAGGCCCGAGAGAACCAAGCTATGCTTCTATACATTCATATGCATGCCATAGGAAACACCACTATCACATAAGAACATGAGCCATTAGTATTGGAAATCATGGATATTGGGAATCATGGAATATATATACACATTTGAGAAACTTGGTCGTTGAGGCCATCAAAACAAGACTTCATGAGTCACCTTATATACATATACCCACGTACGTCTATAAAAGCCTCTAACAGATGCATTGACCAATACAAACCAAAAGTCGGGATAAGTCCCCGCTTTATACAACATGTACATCACCAAAACATATATACACTCTGACTCGGAGAAGCCCCGAATTAGCTGGAGCTCACCAAAGAACCGCTAACACTGGCAATCTACTGAGGAGGCCTACTGGTACCTGCGCCTGCAGCAAGTAAGGTAAATTCCCCGAGAGGGGTCAGTACGAAATAAGTACTGAGTATGTAAGGCTCAAATGAAACTATGTAACACATGAACATAACAATGAACTCAATACACATGACTATTCAATGTCATTAAGTCAACATTTTGCATTTTGGAAACCATGTGAATTGCTTTCATTACTTTCATTACTTTCTTACATTCAATGCTTGCTTGTCAATACATATGTCACAATGTACCCGGGCCCCTACTGATCAGTGGGTCTTTACATAACATATCGTCATGTTGGGATTGGGTCGAGCTAGGCTTATGCCCCTAGACCTGCCAACCATAAATCAATACATCGGGATCGAGTCGAGATAGGCTTGTGCCCCTAGACTTGGCACCTATAAATCAATACATCGGGATCGAGTCGAGCTAGGCTTATGCCCCTAGACTTGCCACCCATAAATCAATACATCGGGATCGAGTCGAGCTAGGATTGTGCCCCTAGACCTGCCACCCATACTTGATCATTGACCACATTTGCATTACTTTATTCATTACTTTGAGATTGATACTAGGGTAGTCATAACATCACTTTGAACTTTGAAACATAACATTGTTGGAAACTTTGAATCATTAACCAATGAGTGAGAGACATGTTAATAACTTGGCAACATAACATTATTAGAATCATAACACCATAGGAACTGTTGGACAATAATCTATGAACAAGAGACATAAGTATAATCACTATTGGAACATTGGAACATAACCTTGTTTGAGCTTTTGGAACATTAACCATGATTATAAGACATGAGACTCACAAATGATCCATGAGTAGGAAATATATGACAATGACTATTGATACCGGATATAGGATACCTTAGCACATTTCGGGATAGGACTAGCGAAATGTCAATGTGAATACTATTTGCCGCAGAAAGATACAGACAGAGTAACCTTACATACCTTGTACTCTCAATACGAATATACAACCTTAGATGTGTATACAATAGTACCGCTCCTTCTTTATGTGTCACTCTACAACACAAATGCATAACGAAATTCACATTAACCACCAATTACTTTACAAATGCATACAATGTCAATGAGTTACATATTTGCCTTTAAACATGCCATTTCCCCTTGACAAAACCATTGATCATATTATTATTCCAAAAATTCCATAATATTCCCAACATTGACCAATACATGCTAATTGATACATTTCACCACAACAGTTCTCCTTTACACTTTCTTATCCATACCACATCACAAATAATCCATCAAATTACCTTAATACACCTCACAACACATATCGGCCAAAATCCCACAATTTTCACTTATAGACAATAACAAGTTTAACAACAAAAATAACACCATACATGTTCATATTTTATCCATACCATGCTCTTTCATCAAAGGCACAAGTCCTAATTCAAGCTTGAATCCCATGGATCACAAATCTTATACAAAAACACAAAGTACCATGTCCAACATTTCCAAACACAACCAACATGATCTACATACTATTTCATGCATATAATATGTTAATCCATGAGAATAAATACTTACCAAGGCTTGGAATAGGATGATCTTTTCCAAAGAGCCAAAGGAAATATTTGCTTTAGGGTTTTGGAACTAGAGAAATGCTTGAGAAATATGTAAAAAGGCATGAGACTTTTGAAGCATTAAAAATCATCTTTATTGCCCTTTTTAAAGGCCCCCAAGTCCATCCTTAGCCACTCTTTATCATCAATGTTGGGTTCTAGAAGGTCAATGCAAGAATGGGTCTTTTGACCCATTCTTGGGCCATGTTTTCTTTTCATTTATGGATCCTTTTTGGGCCCAATTCACTTAACTTAGTAAAATCAATAATTTCTCGTGTTTAAGTCTTCTTATACATATTACAATAATATTCCCACTCATGTTACTCATATCCGTAGCCTCAATCCCAAAAATAAGTGATTCTAGCCACGTTTGGCTTATTTTGACCTTAAGGGCAAAACTGTCATTTTGACTCCAAATTCATTCTCGAGTAATTTTATAATACCAATATAATATTTCATTCATTTCATGTATACACTCGTGGTTGTAGAAGAAACGTGGCAAAAATTGGCTCGGTACGTCTCCGAATACCCTTGGGACTTAGAAATTTCCAACTTTCGAAAAAGTGGAAAAACCAAGGTGGAACGCCCTTAGGCGCACCAACTTGCTTCCTATGGACTAAAAAATTTAATCCAGAGCGGTGTGGCACGGTCCCCAACGCGCCCCACACTTAGATTTTTCAAAAATTCCATTTTTCGACTTCTCTTCGCGGGTTTGGTTAGATACTTCAAGTCCTATTCTTTAACTTACTTCTCAACCTTAATATACTTTGTTTAGAGGTCTTCTTAGCCTTGTTTTGAACCTCACAAATGTTCCACGAAAATCATAAAACACCTCCTTTGAAGGTTTAATCACATTTACGAGGCCTAAAGTCAATTATCTCATCCATAGCATTACAAAATACGTATGTATAGCTCTCGACACCTAAGTAAGCATTGCTCAACATCGTCAAGTGGGGTTAGGAAGGTACGGGGTGTTACAATCTGGTAAGGCCAAGGTGGTGTCTGATGCTCTTAGTAGATTTTGAATGGGTAGTGTTGCTCATGTAGAGAAAGAGAAGAAAAAATTGGTTCTTGATGTTCACAGGCTTGCTAGATTAGGGGTTTGGTTGGTTAATTCAGCAAAGGTAGTGTCATGGGTCAGAATGGTTCAGAATCTTTGTTAGTGGCAGAGGAAAAGGCAAAGCAGGATAGCAATCCTATTTTGCTTAAGTTAAAAGAAGTAGTCCACTGTCAGAAAGTTAAGATTTTCTCCCAAAGGGGAGATGGTATTCTTTGTTGTCAATACAGATGTCATGACCCAATTTCTCAGGTCATGATGGCACCTACTATTACCTACCAGTAGGTAAGACAACCCATAGTCTGGAATAACTAGTAATGGACTAATAAAAAGGTGGGAGCAATACTAAATAAAAAAGAGAAAGATGACAAAAAGAAAGTAATTATATCCCCAAGACCTAGTGAAGTTAGTACAAGAGTTTCTAACATAACAAGAGTACAAGGTAAAAATATAGAGTTAATATATATATATACAAAGTCATCTTTGAAACACAAAAATAGAGATCAGTCTGACAATCAGAGGGAGAGCAGGAACAACTCCAAACGTTAGGAGCTCACCCTAAATCTTGGATACATGGCAGCTCCGTACGATGCACACGTCGGTAGTGAGAACTCATACTATGATCTACAAGATGTAGAAGTGTAGTATGAGTACCAACACAAGGTACTCAGTAGGCATTGGCTGATTAAGCTCCAAAGACAATGTAAGTATAAATAACATGCAAAGCAGGAATACAAACTACCGGTAGCTCTCTAAGAAACGACACATAATAATACTAAAGGAAAAGTAAGGATAAACTATCATACCCTAAAAGTAATCTGGGATGAATTTATGCCAGTAAGGATAAGCTATCATATACTACCCGTAATCAAGAACGAAGGCGCAGTGCCATAAGTAGCTAGTCAATGTACGATAGTATAGTGAAGAAAGGAACATACAAGGTACAATAGAAGTACAAAAGAGGAGATATAGAAGGGATACATAATAGTAAAATAAAGAAAGGGTATATATATAATAATACTACGAAGGAAATTGGTCATATATCATAAGATTAGCTAACCTAAAAGTGCTAACCAAAGAAAGCTGGTCTAACAGCATAAATCTCACGAGGATTATGTTGCGACCCAGCTATACACGCAAGTGTACATGATCGTGCAAGTAATAAAGTGGCTCCTTTTAAAGAGCCGGATATCGAACCCAAGGGACTTTCGTCAACAGAACTCAACTCTGGACGTCGAACTATAATTAAAAATTAGTGTTGCGAAAACGACAAGAGATTTGGTGCTGAAAATTAAATGATTGCAGACTATGAACTCCTATCTTCGCTACCGTAACTTTGGTTTTTGCAAATATGCTTGAAAAATCAATAAAAAGTGAATTCCCAGGGCTAAGGCACCCTGAACGTCATCTCTTGAGCATATTTGTTATTTGTTTAAGCACTTTGAGTTGTTTATCATGGTTATTGATCCGAGGTTAATTTTATAACTATATTCATCTCCAAAATATAATCTTCTACTAGAACTTAGAAACCTACCTACATCCGTGAGTGGTGATAAGCTTAACCAATTCTAGAGCATTCAAGTTTTCTTCTCGTAATTGACCAAGTGTGGTGGATTAGGTACCTCTCGGTCCTAACCACATGTCAATACCTTAGAATTACTTCCTCGAGAAAGACCACACTTCATATATTCAAGTTCTATCTCTTAGTTTCTCTCTCGAGCTCACTTCAAGTCAAGGAATATATTCCAATGGTGATCAAGCATCAAAATAATGAAATTTAGAATATATGAATAACCAATTTATGATAAACTCCAGCAAAAACCAATACAATTAACCCAAGAGATTCATGTTCTTGGCCTTAACCCCAAGAATGAGGGATTTTAGCCACTCATAATGTTTATCAACATCCAAAAGTCAATAAATACCATAAAAAATAATTAAAAACTGAAAAGAAGAGGAATGGAACCTAATTTAGATGCCCAAAAATGCCCAAAATATTCTAAGGATGATGGAATGTGATACAATAACTCAAAAGTCCTATTTATAGACCCAAAGTCGAGGCACAAATCGGCCAAAAAGCGGCTCGGCACGCCCTTGGGCGCGCCTAGCACTTAGGCAGATTTTGCCTCAGCAAAAGGGTGCTCCCAGGTGGCGTGGCACGCCCCTGGGCGCGCCCCAAGTCTGCCTGGGCAAGTGAAAAATGCGCCAAAAGCGGCCTGGCACGCCCTTTGGCGCGCCAGGCCTTTTTTTTGTGATTTTTTTTGCTTTCGTCGACTTCTCTTCGCGAATTTGGTTGGATTCTTCAAGTTCAACTCTTTGGCTTGCCTCTTATCTTCAATATTCTTCACTTGTAGCTCCTCCAAGCCTCACTTTCCATGCCAAACATGCTCTAAAAAGTCGCAAATTCCACCTACAAGAGTCTAATCATATTGGTTAGCACAATATCCCATATTCCATCAAAAACTTATATAATACACAAGTATTGTTCTCAAAACTACGGTAATCATGGGTTAAAGTCTCTACTAAGGCATATAAATATGCCTTAGATCAGATTACGATATCAAGAAGGAAGATAACTCTAGCATAAACAGGGTCTCTAATCAAAATACACATATCTGTAAAATGGCTTAATAATAATAAAGCTTACCATAATAAGAGGGAAAGGATCAAAAGCGTATCGATAACCTTGGGTACCAGTCCATAACTAGACTACCACGAACCACATGAAAATATCCAAATAATAATATAATCAGCTAGCCCAAACAAATAATAATCTAACCGAGCCCATAAGCCCGAAAGGTACGATAAATCACTCAGTAAACAACAAACATAACCTATACCTATGCAGCCACCCATAAGATTGATGAATACAAGTACCAAACAATTATACTGGTGATAGGTGATGCATGTGATCAAATGAAGGTCATGGAAAGAACCAAATAATTCAAGATAAACCAAGTACCAAATCCAACATAAGTGTATACACCCTCTCAAGCTCTCAAAGATAGGACCTACGGTTACCATCCTCCTCCGGCACTATGGCTCATGGACAAAAGGGCCCATAGGGGACTCGAGATATCAGTATACACTGCCTGGTCTCAAACCAGGACTTCCATAATCCATATCTATAATAGTAGCAATAACGAGAACTGAAATCAAACCGGAACTAGTGGATAATAACAAGAGGCCAGATGATCCATAACTGTACACCAGAACACCCAAATCGTAATTGTAGACAGATGCCAGAATCAAATCGAAACTCAAAGTAACAAACTATAACCAAAATATGTGATCCTATAAGAAGCCACCCTCAACCATAAACTGATGCCAAACTCATACTAAAACTCATAAGCATGACATAACTAGCGGTAATCCAGGGGTCCTAAGACCATCACCAATCCATTTATTAGTAAAGTTTAGTCTCGACCAGTCAAATCTTCTAAGGCCAGGCGGGTTCTAATTACTAAATCAAATGGGTGCGGTCAAAGGTCAGATACTGCCCTCCCCAAGGGTAAGAAAGCTAAATAGGCATGCAATCAAGTCTAAGTCAACGCTAACCTAAGGTGATAGCCTAAAAAAGTAGTCGTAAGCTCATATAAGCCTAAATGAGAGTCATTCAAAACATTCTATCTAAAAAGGATAGCAAGACCCACTACCCAACCCTCATAACCTAACCTAAGGAAAACACCTACCCAAAACTAGGAAAAATTTTCTCAATCCCATCCCAAGGCACTAAAAGAGCTAAGTCTAGTTCTAAAGGTGGACTATATACTAACCTAAGGGAAAATAGGCCCAAAATTCTGGTAAAAAAGGTTCTTAATCAGCTAAAATAAGTGTGAGAATACAAATAATGAATGTATACCACCACCAGTATCCAAACAAAGCAAACGTAAGCACCGAAACATCTATAAACTAAGCCATAACTCCTTTAAAACATAAAGAACTAACCTGGTGTCCATTGTCTCATAACCAAGCCCTCGGGCCCAACAATGTAATACATAGAATAATAAGAGTATATAAGTATATGCAGAAAGTCAGAAACGGGATCAACAAGAGACATCATTCTACCAGGTGAATTTAACCAAGGAATACCATCAAAATGGATAAGTATTATTCCAACTCCCACACTAAGGCTCAATTTACAATTCTATACTAAGTCCCCTAAACAGGCAAAATACTAATACAACTAGCCCTAACCCTATCTTATAACCCCCACCTATCATACGATCAATACAAAACATAGTCTCATCAATAAGAGCAGACCGAAGCCTACCTTGATGCCGAACCACAGTCTCGAACCATCCATGAACCGTTTGTCTTTGCTCCACAACATCTGAATGATGTCGTACTATCAGAATAATAATCTACATATTAACACGAGTACTATGAGACCCATATTGCAATATAAAAATTCAGGCCAAAAATCAGGTCAAAAGTAGGCCCATAGGGGCCACAAATGGAATTCCAAAATTAATTTGATCACGAAGTCCCTTGAAGGACAAGGAATACACGCTTAAAAATTGAGCATCAATGGAGTCTCAATTGAGGCTCAAAACAGCACCACGAGCCAAGGAAAATGAAAGGGAAAAATAAGAATTAAACAAAAAATTTGACGAAAAACTTACGAGATATAGATGGGGATAAGGTCACACTAGCGCTCCCTACATGATCCCAGATCCAATTTGCAGTTGCCTCACTTACTTGAGCTCACAAGACAATAAATGGAGGAAAAAGAGTTAGAAAATGGCTGAAATTTACGTGAAAAGAGAATATATAAACCCAATAATGAACGCTAAAGTGGTGGGTAAGGAGGGGCGAGGGCCCTCTAAAGTGACACCTTGGTCGCTAAAGCAGCATCTGCTAAAGTGGACATGGACTGCTAAAGCGACCCTCCGTCGAGTAGCCAAGACTACTAAAGTGGCACAAGGTCGCTAAAGCGACTACCGCTAAAGAGGCTCTACGACTGCTAAAGAGGTTGCACCAGATACCTGAAACCAGTAAAAATACTAAGTCCTCACAGAATGCGATCGAGGGTTTGGGATTCGTCTGTACGTGCAAATGAACTATGCTACCGTACCAAATTCAACATTCTGGACTCAACGAAACCATTAAAATGTCCAATCGAGGTCGTTTCTATAAAATGTAGGCCCCACACCCATAATTCCATTTTTCACCAAATATATCTAATAGTCAAAAATGAGTCTAAAAACCTCAGGACCCAAACCAAGGGTCGCCCTAGCCTAAAATCCATATTTCGGATCTAATGGTGTTGTCAGAATTCTAATCTGAGGCCGTCTACTAGGAGTTTTGGTCCAAGACATACTTCTCAGTTTCAAAAACTTCCAAAATAGGGAAATAGGCTTAAAACCAAAATGAACTGCCTAAAAACCAAATTGATAGTCCAGGTAAGTCATAAATGACCTGTAGCTACTATGGGAAAGCGCGAAACGCCCAAAAAATGGAAATAAATAAAATGACTTGGAGGGTCATTACAATAGATTATGTGTTCCAAATGTTGATGACTTGAGACAATAGATGCTGATAGAAGCTCACAATTCTCGTTATTCTATTCACCCAGATACCACCAAAATGTACTGTGACCTATGGGAAGTCTATTGGTGGAATGGCATGAAGAAGGATATTGTGGAATTTGTGGCTAAGTGTCCAAATTGCCAGCAGGTTAAGTTGAGCACTAGAGACCAGGTAGTATGAATTAGAATATTTGTATTCCTAATTAGAAGTAGGAAGAGGTGAATATGGACTTCATTACAGGGTTACCTCATACTCACCAACAACATGATTCATTTGAGTTATTTTGGACCGGATTACTAAGTCAACATATTTTCTGCCAGTTAACACTATGGATTCAATTGAGGATTATGGTGGACTCTATCTCAGAGAGCTGGTTAAGTTTCATGGATTCCCTTTGACTATCATCTCAAATAGGGTACGTAATTTACTTCACAATTTTTGAAGTAATTTCAGAAAGGTCTTGGTACCCAGGTTCATCTTAGAACAATTTGTCTCGCCTCAAATCCCATTGAGATGGACAGGTACACAATGCCCTAAAGGCTTGAGAGGACAACCTTATGACTTGTGCTTATTGTACATGCAAATATGGTAATTATGAAGCTTTGACAAGTATAGGTAGGATACATTGATAATACACCAGCATAGGTAGGTCCAAAATAGATATACGTGACTTAGTCATTGAAGCTTTAATTAATAGAAATAAGATACCACTGAGCTTTACTTTGACATTGGTCTACAAAGCCTCTAAAAGAAAGACAACTTAGCTTAAGTTGGGATTGGACCCCGCCATACCCTTAACTTTAATACAATAACAAAATATATGTTGAACACTCGAAAAAGTCCCGAATCAACCTAGAGCTCACCAAAAGCTATTGAGTATCTGGTGCTTTTATTGGAGAGATCTACTAGCCAAAATTTAACACCTCATGAATTCTTTGTAATTTACCGCATCCCCAGGATAAAGTACAACTAGTTCAACGTCGTTAAATGTATTTGAACTTGAGAAATCAAGGTCGTATCTAGCCTAGAAGCTAAGAATCCTAGTTTACTAAAGTTTTCCTAGAAGCTAAGAATCCTAGTTTACTAAAGTTTTAATTGTATGAAAAGCTAAGTATATCGTTGCCAGTTACAAAGAAGAAAATAGATACTTTTTCAATGAGAATTTGAAGAGAATATATCAAATATTTGTTTGATAAGTTAGTTCAATTTACTAGAAGTGTGTAGTGTGCTAGATAGGTATATTTTTTAATCATTTTCCTGAGTGAATTCTCTATTTCCATTTATTGCTATTGTCACAATTATTATTATTATTATTATTATTATTATTATTATTATTATTATTATTATTATTATTATTATTATTATTATTATTATTATTATTATTATTATTATTATTATTATTATTATTATTATTATTATTATTATTATTATTATTATTATTATTATTATTATTATTATTATTATTATTATTATTATTATTATTATTATTATTATTATTATTATTATTATTATTATTATTATTATTATTATTATTATTATTATTATTATTATTATTATTATTATTATTATTATTATTATTATTATTATTATTATTATTATTATTATTATTATTATTATTATTATTATTATTATTATTATTATTATTATTATTATTATTATTATTATTATTATTATTGTTATTATTATTATTATTATTATTCTTATTATTATTCTTATTATTGTTATTATTATTATTATTATTATTATTATTGTTATTATTATTATTATTATTATTATTATTATTATTGTTATTATTATTATTATTATTATTATTATTGTAAGAGATGTTTATATATGTATATAGATGGTTAATTACTCTCCTATCCATAATGTTGGAATGTTAAATTACTAGAATTTACTAGGCATCTTACACGTGTAATTATAGGGACTAGGTTCTTGGACATATTTTCTCATAAAGTGAAGTTAGAAAGTTTAATTATCTACTTAGTGGGCTAATTAGTGAAGCAACATGAAAGGGTTTCTTTTTCCCCCTTGCCTTTCCGGTGACCTCTTGAGCTAAGAAGGGAGATCTAAGAACTTGAACTACTCATGGTTATTGTATATCAAAAGTGGAAATTAACCTCAAGATTGCTAACTATTATAAGTTTCTCATCAACAATTCATAGATTAACCCAAGAACTCTAGGAGGGTAGGATTTTGAGACTTTAATTCCAAAGATTTCCTTCTAGAAGAAGAAGGAAAGTCCATGGTATAGTTGCGGGAAATCAAAATTGAGATATGTAAAGCTAAAACCTTCTCCATCGTTAAGGCACGACCGTAAGTCAATTCTTTCTCCTAAGAGTTAATTTAGTTTCTTTGATTTAGGTAAATAGAGCCTTCACTTTCTATATGTTAAATACATGAATTCATGTATAATATGGTCAAAATATATCTATATACTCATCCCACTTGAACTTTCTTGTCTTCGGACTTTATACGTTTATTGGTCGGAGTCACAATATTCATATTACTCCCTCAAGTCAAGTCCTTATAATGTGTCTTATGATTGTAAGTGTCTTTACTTGAAATCCTTACAAGTCATAGGGTGTATCTTCTATGCGTTATAAATGAGAATAAATGGCTATAACATAGTCACATTTGTATATTTTATTACATAGGCAATATATTCATAAGATGAAACAAAGAACTAGAACTTAAATAACTAGATTCATATTTAAAGAAGTTAAATGTTATATGAAGACTCTTCTTTAATGGCTAAAAAGTATTTATCATAATACACTTGCATAGGCCTGTAAGGCACTACTTGATAAAATTTAATGACGAGAGGGTATTCATAGTTTTTTCTTGACACACATGCACGACATAATTCTGTGCACATGATTGAGACCAGACTATTATAGTGATCCCAAACATTGTGGTGTACACACCCTTAGGGCATCATTTGCATTTGGAGTCAGTTGAAATGTCACATATTGGTTCCCCTAACTC
The DNA here is from genome assembly GCA_031232105.1 of Capsicum rhomboideum. Taxonomy (NCBI): domain Eukaryota; kingdom Viridiplantae; phylum Streptophyta; class Magnoliopsida; order Solanales; family Solanaceae; genus Capsicum; species Capsicum rhomboideum. Next base: position 55,971,215 of record CP124709.1, read on the forward strand.
GAGCCAATAAATGTCATGTATGCCCTGCGGGCAGACCCTCATAGTGAACCCCTAGGGAGGGGTATATCCTACAGTAGACTGCTATTTAGTAACAATAGCATACATAGATATGAGGCAATATTGCCATATATTTGACATAGACCGCCTTTGGTAGGCCATCTTATGATCATTTGTATTTGATATAGGCATAGGACATTAACTAGGAAAATTTCTAGGTGTTATAATGAAGAATAACTTTTAGGACACATGTATAAACTAATAAGGTTGTTTACTTAATTCATACTACAGTTTCTAATAATTTTGATCCATAAATGTTCATCCTTAATACTTGAATAATGACATGCCAATTAGACTAGTGTATTGGTAACCATTTCATATTGTATATCTTTCATTCACATGCTCATAAATCCTTTATCTTTATATTTGATTCATATGAGCATCCAAACTTGTTACTTGTTATTCTATCTGCTTTACATGCTAATACATGTTTTATATGTACTGAATCCCTACATTTGGGGTGTTGCATTTATGTAAATACAAGATCAGGTATGTCAATAAGCAGACTTCCATACTCGACACTCATCCTATAATTTGTAAAGCAATTGGTGAGCTTCTCTCGCATCTGGGGCTAATAGATGTCTAGTACTTTTTATTCATGTTTATAGTTATAGTTTGGGTATGTTGGGGGCCCTGTCCTGAATATCTTCCATTGTACGGCTGTAGATTCTATTAGAGGCTTCACAGATAGTATTAAGTTGTCACATGTGGCTATAGTTTCACTTGTCTATATCAGTTGTGTGTTCAGTGGGCTAGAATTGTGTATTTACATAGGCCCCCATTATTGTTTATGAATAGTAACTTTTTCATTAGTATATATGTCAGTTTTGTAGCACATGATAATACGGTTCTTGTCCACCCTGTCTAGGCTAGGGGCGTGACAAAAGTGGTATCAAAACCTAGGTTTAGTTATCCCAGGAAGTCTACGAAGCTATGTCTAGTAGAGCCTCAATTATGAATGTTTTATGCACCACATTTATAATGGAGGAGCTGCTTAGGCATTAGGACCTATGTCCTCCTTCATAATCTATATCGTCCAACAGAGGTAAGTCATAAGAAGTTACTTCTGATCCACACTCTGCCTAATGGTCATACAGATTCTCTCTATTTAACACAACCTCAAATCCGACCAAAAGGTCAAATATTAGTATTGCCAATAAGGATGTTTTCAATTAATAACCACCAACTATATAGAAATGCAAACTTAAGCTTAATATAGCTCAGTAAGTATGATCTTTCAAATCTACCGTTGTTTACAAAAGAAAGGCATATAGAGATTCATGTACCTTTTGTAGTTATAGTTTTGTATTTGTGTTAATCCCTTCTTTACCTAAGTAGAACCTAAGGGGGGATCACTTATATGATCACACAACTAAGGGTTGTTTATATACAAAGATATGAAGTGGCATTTGTTGATTTAGCTTTATAGGAGAGTACCACCAACTTCTAAGTATGAAGGCTCTTTTGTCAATTCCTTCCGTGTTTATACAATCAAGTCTTAAGAAGGCCATTAGCACTCCTTGGATGATATGCTTAGAACCTTCAGGGTTTTATATGTGTTAGAATAGAAGTAGTCGGACTTACTTTTTATAAGTTGAAGTAGTGGTAGTAGCTTGGACTGTTAGTTAAATTTACCATACCATTATTATGTAGAGATGCCCCTAATTCGCCGACAAGGCCGATATGATTTGTCAGATATCATCCCAACTGTGTACATAGATAATTTATATAAAACACGTGTTTTCGATTCCCCCAATTAGACCTTGACCTATGTGAGTCCTTTTTGGTTAATGAGATCGGGAATAAGTGTTTCAATTGTTCTATAGGAATATATATAGAGAGAGTTATGTCCCATTATGATTGATGGTGGGTTAAAGGGGATTACTATGCGATCAAAGTTTAGAGTCAAAGAATATTGAGGGATTAGATATAAGTTAAAATTTATCAGTGTGCCCAGAGTAGTAGGAGACCTAATATCACTTAATTGGTTATAAGAGAGCAGTAATTATATTTGAGATATAATAGGGCGCTATTTAGATAACTTAGACTAAGTACGCAGATAGAAATTGTTTTAACCTCCATATCTAGTAGAGGTAGGGGTAAAATATCTATTATATAACCTATAGCTACCAGCAATTTGTTTGCACTTAAAGCATAACTGGATGACTGCATAAGATGTCTCATAGTTTGAGAAGGCATAGGCTGCCCATAAAGTAAGTCATCATGAAAATGTGTGTGTGTGTGTATATATATATATGGTATCTTACTTTCTTGTGAAATTATACTTTTTACATGTATTATAACTCATTTGTTTGCATATGACTTGTTTTCATAATCTTACTAGTTTATATGGTTATGTGTCCTCTAAGGATTATTTTGTCTATATGTTATTCATGTTATAGATCCTTCGTGTATTGGTTACATATTATCTGAATCACTGTCTATGTGATATGTATATTCTAGATTATTTGTCCTTATGATATATTTTTCGTAAATTATTTTTTTATATGCTACATATTTTATAAAGAGTGTGTTCACATGCTATATATTTCATAAAATATTGATCCATATGTTATATGTTTCTTGGGCTATTTGCTTATATGTATCCTAGGCCATTTTCTTATATGCTATAAGTTATATGAATCCTGATTGTATGTTACATGTTTTGTAAAGGAGGTTCTTAAGTGCTATACGTCGATCTACATGATTAGGTATTTTATAAATTATTTGTCTATATGTTATTTGTATTGTGTAATGTTTGATAGTATGTTACATACATACGTATCAAATGATATTTTTTTTTATACCTCATGGATTTTTATTTACATGTTATTGACATAATGGGTCACTCATTTATACTTATTTGTTTAAATGTTATACGTTTCAAAAGTTTATATGATTAGAATGTCAAAAAAATTAAACTGCTCATATAACCTTTATTTAATAGTTTATAGGTTGTACGAATATCTATTTAAAGGTTATAGTTCATATGCTCATATGTCATAATCAATTTATTTACATTCTATATGTTTCCACAATTTAAGGATTTAAGAACAAAAACGTCACGACACAATTTCTCAGGTCATGATGGCGCCTACTCAAACCCACATGTAGGCAAACCAACCCGTAGTCCGGAACGGCTAGTACCGGACTAATATGATGAACCAAAAATAAGATCAAGTGCAAGTAGAAGTGAGTCCAAAGAAATACAATAGAATACCCCAAGAATGGTGATACTAGTACAAGAGCTACTAATAACCAAGAGTATAAGATAAACATAATGTAAGTCTATGTAGAACAGTCTTTGAGACACAATGTAAAGATCAGTCCAGCAAAAGAGGGAGATCAGGTACACTTCGAACGTCTAAAGCTCACCTAAGGTCTTAGGTCCATGATTTCTCCGCAAGATGCACAAATCAGCAGCAAAAACTTGTACTAAGAGCTGCAGGATACAGAAGTGTAGTATGAGTACCAACACGAGGTATTCAGTAGGCATCAACCGATTGAGCTCCAAAGACAATGCAAATATGAATCACATGTAAAATAGGTGTAAGCAGTGCAAGTAACTATATATAATAGGAGATATCACAATGCTAGGACTATAAGCCAAGCTAAGGGTAGCTAACATATACTCCACCTTATTGGTATCTAGAGACTAGGCTATACCAACAAAAGGCTAGTCCCTGTACCGTGGTGTAATAAAGAAGAAGACATGGGATAAACAACGTATATATGAAAGAAGGTTATACAAATGATATATAGTAGTAATAGGAAGGAAGAAGTATACAAATATAAATATATATATATATATATATATATAAACACATCACCATGGGGACAACTGGTCATATAGCATAAATATAACTATGCTGGGTCGGGCTAACTAAAGGCAGCGGGCCCAGTTTATCGAGAATCGTGACCAACCAGTGGAGGTAATCGTGACAGAAGAAGGGTCCCTAAACAGGGTATGTATGTCTGCCTATAAGGCTCAGTATACCTAAAGCTCACCCTAAACGTAAGTATAGAATCGGGGATACTCGAGTCCCCAGGTGTCCAACTATAACTGACAAGTGTCGGTCCCACTAGAGCTGTAATCACTGAAAAGCCATAGTCAAGTAGTCAGAATCTAACTGGCTAGTTTGGACACATCATTACCTAACTGGCTATCATCCCTCCTCCAGCAAGCCAGGAAGGCACACACTACAAATAAAACCTGACCTGGACCCCATAATTTGAAGGGATACAAAAGCACACAAACCACCCAACCGGGACCCCATAAACCACGGTGTCACAAGTGAGAACCATTTTGGTGATAGGCAATAAATGCAAGGAACATAACCATAACCAGAACTGATTGTTGATGCCACGTGAAACCAATACCAAGTCCAACAAAACCAAGTGTAGACACCCCCTCCAGCTCACCTAGCTCGCAAAGGCGAGTCCCACAGCGACCAATCTCTTTTGGCACTATAGCTTTCAGACAGTGGGGCTCGTAAGGGACGCGGGAAGTCCACATGTACTGCCTGGTCCCAAACCAGGACTTCCATAATAATAGTCCAACGCCATATGTCATATCACTAGCTCAAAGACCAAATGCTCCATAACTATATAATAGTAACCACCAGACTTGAACCAGACCCTAGGGTGATAACAAGAGGACTGATATTATTAGTATCAATCACCATTTTTGAACTGAACTCACAAGATAGTAACGAAATTCCTGGTGATATCAATAACAAAGGTCGAATTTGAATCCTTAGGGTAATAACGAAAGGCCCGATAAATCATAACTGTCAACCACTGTCGGACTCGAACCGAAACTCATAGTCAATGTAACTATAACCAGCACTCCTAACAGAGGTCAATCTCAGTATAAGTCAATGCTAGATCCCGTTGGAGATCCTAGGTGTAACATTACTATTAATTAACCAGGGGTCCTTAACCCACAACCACCCATATATAGATGTACATACCCAGGTATCTAAAACTATAGCCTTAACCTATTAAGTTGTGCTACAACTCTCTCTGAGGGTAATGAAGCTAACTAGGCATTCTAACCAGCCTAGGCATACTCAGGTCCGGGGTAACACCTATCGATAGATATATGTCATCTAGATCTGAGAGATAGCTCTATAAGGCTATCTACCTGGAAAAAAAAGGTAGTGGGGCCTCCTACTGAGCCCTACAGCTTATTCTAGTGATAAAGCCTACCTAAACTGAGGCTAAAGTGCCTCACTCTTGACCCAAAGTGCTGATAAGGGACCAAGTCTAGCCCTAGGTGGCTATCTATCCATAAACGAGAACTTAAACCTAGCCTCCGATGGTAAGGTCACTAATCGACTACTACCAGTGCGAATTATGCATAACCAATACATGCCATCAACCGTGTCCACACAAGTCTAGAAAAGCACTCACATATCCATAGACCGACTCACAACGCTTCAGCAAGGTGTAAGGGAACTAACCTGGTATCCATGGTCTCGTAACCAAGGTCTCGGGCCCAATAGAACAATATATGACATGATGACAAGGTGTATCCATTAGCAGAAACCCAGACATGAGACCAATCAGATGCATATCATACAACCAGGTATACGCTATTAGGGTATGACATCAAGAATTCATATCATACTACCAGGGGAACATAATCAGTTAAATACCAGTAGAACGGGCAGATACTGCCCTAGCTCTCATAATAGGGATCTCCAAGACCAACCTAAGGTCACATATAGTACACAACCAATCAGGTCTACCAATATACCGAAGCTAGGGCGGGTTGTCTAGGCTAAGGTTCATGTAATAATCATACTGTAGTGAAGGCTGTAAATTATAGGCCAAAAGATAAATCAAGCAGCCTAGGTCACACCCCCGCCTAGCCCATAATCAATATCAAAAAATGTCAAATAGAATAAAGTAGACTGAAGCCTACCTCGATACCATCGAAATCATATCCATGAATCAGCTACATAAGAGCCTTCTCCCTCCAAAAGGCCTCCAATCATTGTAACACTATTAAAATAGTAAACTACAAGTCAAAAGATGACTTTTGTGTAGTATTAGGTCGAAAAATAACCAAACAATCAACCTGGAGGCCACTTGCAGAATCTCAAAACTGAAACCTTCACAGTGTCCCAAATTACCTAGTGACCAATAGTCATAACTACCATAACCAAATCTGAGCCCAAAACGAGGCTCAAACACCAATAACAGTAGCAGCACAACCAACATAAATGAAAACAACCTTAAAACCAAGAAAAAGTACCATAGAAATGATGAGAACGAGTCCACGGATCCAAATCCAACAATACCAAGCTCAACTCCCACTCCAAGATCTCAAATATGAGCTTGGTGTGCTTAACAATGGATGAAATGGCAAGAGACACCGTTTGGAAATGATTTAAGGGTGAAAGGCATATATATATATGGCCTGTAGGTAGCGCTAAAGCGCCCAACGCTAAAGTGTCATAAGTGGCCACTTAAGCACTGCCCACCGCCCTATCTCGTGGCCGCTTTAGCTTGCCTTGGGTGGCTTAAGCGCCCATGCGCTAAATCCAACCCTTGGCCGCTTAGGCACTTGTCCCTGGCCTGCCATGGCTACTTTAGCGCCCCTAGGGCGGCTTAAGAGCATAGCACTAAGGTGTGCCCATGGCCTCTTAAGCGCATGGCTATGGCCCAAAAATGGTTAAGTCCGGACCTTTCTGACTATGTGCCCGAGATTGATCCGAGATTCTATGCACACAAACAAACAATGCTACCTGACTAATTTTGATGATCCAGACTCAATAGAACTGTCAAAATTTCCATAAGGGGTCATTTTGACAAGAACTAGGTCCCACACCCTAAGGGCTGACATAGCAAAGCCAATGATCGGCCTGTAGCCCAAAACAAACCCGTGATCCTCCCAAACCGAAGCAATGGTCCATCTAGCCTAAAGTCGATGTTTTGGATCCGCTGAGATGGTCAAAAATTGCATCCAAGGCCTTATAACTGGAGTTTAGACCCGAGATCCATATCTGACTACCACAAACGTCTAAATAAGAAAACAGCTCTAAAAGTTAAATAATCTGCCTGATGACTGAACAGTCATTCCCAGCAAGTTACAAACAACCTAGGGTAGCTATAGGAAAGCTCTAAGTGCTATAAATACATGCAAATGAGGGAAATGACCTGGAGGGTCATTACAACATCCACTATTAAAAGGACTTTCATCCTTGAAAGTCAATGGATAGAAAGAGCCCAATGCTCCAAAGGAACAAGGTATTGGGTTTATATGCTCATATCAAGACTTTTCAGATAACCTCTATAGAAAACTAATGCCTCCAAGGGATCTTGCTGCAAGTATTCCTTTATTCTTCACACTCCGTCCAACCAGAAACCCATAATAGGCAGCCCACTAACCTCCATCCATAATCGGCGTCGCTGAGATATGTAGGTTATCAACATAGCACTCTAATGTTACATCAATACATACATAATCCAAATAAAAACCCAACCAAATGAGGGACAAATTAAGGTATGAGTTATGCCACTAACTTCAAACTCCAAGTCTATCTCTAAAACTGCCTATACTGAACTGCACAGAGTGTCATCTGGGTTTGACCCGCACAATCATATCATATGACACTCGAAATACTGGAGCTGATATACTAAAAATATAGGATGGAAACCACACAAGCAAGCCTACTATGTGCTATCTAACTATCCATACTATACCAAGGGCTGAAAATCAAGTCTTAGAGTCGAAGAAATCAGTATTGTGTTCCAACTGACTGCGTTGAAGACAATAAGGTTGTACCAAAAACCAACAACTTCCTTATACGCACCTTCGGTGGTCAACATCTATCCAACGCTTCCCGCAAGAGCTGAAACTAAAGCATAACCAACAAACGTAGTCCTACATAGGAAAATCCTGTCTGAGGGAGAATTCACTACTGAGGACACAAGCAACAACCACATCTGCTATAGACATAAACCATTGAGATGAAACCAAGCTCCCGTCGTGACTGCAAAGGATAGCAATGGTGTCCGAATTCCCAATAACTCAGAAAGTTCCATCTTAGCCTAAATCTGTATCCATTAACACCTATAACAATCCGTGACAACAACTACTCACTCTCAAAGTGAATCCACACAGGTTGGCATCAACTATTACACCACATAAGCCCCTAAACAGGGATACTCCAGAGAACATACCAGGCTGGACAAACAACAAATAGGAAACCCCAGAATCCACCCATTTAGCCACTCCTAACTAAACTAACCAGAACTTGTGCCATAGGAAGGGGACAGGGTACTCAACTCAGCACTAATACTAGTAGTATGTTGTGTTTGTTTTGGAGTCATAAATATCCTTTGTTGTTAGAAAGAACCTTGATTGCTTGAAGGCAAACAATATTTTAAGTTTGGGGGGTTTATAAGTTAGCTTTTTGCCAATTTTTTAGTCGTTTAAGCTTGAATTATCGTCTAGTTTCCTTTGATTTGAGGTGTATCTCATGTTAAATTACTCATTCGTGTAGGTAATTGATGAATTTGAGGTCGATATAACTATACGAGTCAAATGGAGTGTAAAAATAAAGGAAAGGAGCTTAAAATGATGCATGGCAAGAAGAATGGTGACCTGCATGGTCACCTGCGCACGCATATTAAAAGGTGCGCACTCACATGAGGTCGCATTTGGCCAAACCAGTAAGTTGGAAGGACCTCAAGACCACACCTATGAAGCCCACCTATGCACGCATGTGCCACATGAACTAGCATGTGCGCCAACATGTGCCCAGTGTGGTGGCCTTTTTGTAATTTTCTAAAACACAATTTTTGAGCTATAAAAGGGATTTTTCAGATTTGAAACTCCATCTTTTGTCAAATTTTGAGATCCAGAGCTTGTAATTAAAACCCTAAGAGTGGGATTTAGTACTTGTGCTTGATTTCTTACATGGAATTTGGAATTTCTCTTGAGGATTTTGGATTCTATGGATGCATTTAATAATAATATAGGTAAATCTTCTTCTTCCCTTGTCATGAGTAGCTAAATTCCCAAACTTGGGGTTACGCATAATTGAGTTGTGATTTGTGTGTGGGTTGTACTCATTGGCCTAGATAATCAATTATTTGTTATGGATTTAGTCCTTACTCCATATTTTTACCTAAGATTAGAGATTGCAAACTCTAGTTTTGCTTAGAACCCTTTTCATCCTTCACAAAGGAGATAAGGGTGAGGAGTAGTGATTGATAATAACTTGATTTTATCATTTAATAATAGATCTTAGACATAAGGCTACTAATTGAGGAATTTTATTGGTTACAAGGACACATGTGTGAGGTGTTCAAAAAAAAAACCATATGAGATTTTAATTTTTTATTGAAAGATTGACGTTGAAACCCATGACCTAGACTATCCTTAGCAATTAGTTGAATCTAGGCAAATTGCAACTTACCCATGCTTATGTTCACACTCATGAAGGCATGACCCCAAGTATCACTTATACTTGATTGCATTCTTTAGATTTAAATTTTTGCAAACCAAAATCCGAGATTAACTATTTGACAATGAAATTGATTCCCCCTATTTACTTTATTCCTAGCATTGCATGCCAACTTATAATCACTTGTGACACTTGAGAGTGAAGCTATTGCTCTCATTTTCTGCGGATTCGACCTCGACTCCTAAGTTGGGTAAAAGTATTGCTAACAACCATATATAGTTCTTTCATATAGTGTATTTGAGCGTTCCCATAGAGGTAGAGATAATCACTGGAAGAAGAAGGATTATTACAAGAATGACAGAAGTGGCTTATACATTCTGCCTAAGAGTCATGATGCTGAATCGAGTAATTCTAGAGTGGAGGAGCTGCTCTCTAAAGTGTTGAAATAGGTTGAGAAAACTGATGAAAGCCTTAAGAAGATTCTAAAAGATATTTTTGGGATAAATCAGAAGGTGGAATCACATTCTACCGCTATTGATACAAGTTGAATCCCCTCAAAACCATTCACAAAGAGCCAAGCACGAGATCTCCAAAGGACACAAGATATGTTCATGAAAAGGGATGTATTACAGTGTGTTTTGATTCCATCCAAAGGCTTCCAAGTGTTGGAGATTGAACCAAGAATTAAAAAAATGGAAAGCATTCCACTGCCACATGGTGACGGGCAAGTTGACGGTCAATCAACGGCCTGACCAACCGTCCCTAAGACCGTCAAGAAGAATCAAAGCAGAGGCCTTACTGCCTTGTGGTGATGGAGATAGTGACGGCCTACCACCACCTTGACGTTCAATCAAGGTTGCCGTCAAGGCCAACCAGAATCCACTTCGTGGGTCTTTTCCATCTTTTGTTAGGGCCACTTTTGGACCTTGTAATGATACTACAAATAGATAAGTAGGGTTTATTTTCCGTATTTATCTTTGAATATCGATGATACTTCTTTTGTGAGAGAGTGTGGTGAAGCTTGTGTTGAGTGTTTTGCTTAGAAATGAGGTTTAGGAGGGAAAACCATTCACAGGAGCCAAGCACTAGAACTCCAAAGGACACAAGCCATGTTCATGAAAAGGGATATATTGGAGTGTGTTTTGCTTTCATTCAAAGGCTTTCAAGTGTTGGAGATTGAACCAAGAATTTAAGAAATGAAAAGCACTCCACTGCCTCATGGTGACGGCCAAGTTGATGGTCAGTCAGTGGCCTGACCAACCGTCGCTAAGACCATCAAGAGGAAGCCAAGGAGAGGCCTCACTTCCTTGTGGTGACGGAGACAGTGACGTCCCACCACCACCTTGACTGTCAGTCAAGGTTGCCGTCAAGGCCAACCAAAATCCACTTCGTGGGTATTTTCCATCTTTTGTTAGGGTCCCTTTTGGACCTTGTAATGACACTATAAATAGTTAAGTAGGTTTATTTTCCTTATTTATTTTTGAATATTGATGAATACTTCTCATGTGATAGAGTGTGGTGAAGTTTGTGTTGAATCTTTGCTTAGAAATGGGGGTTTTGAGGGAGTTTAGACACCCTCTTAATTCACTTATAGATTAGGTTCTTTGGATAGTAGATTTAGGGGTTTTGAATTCATATATTCAATAGTTTCTATCTCTTTGTGTCTATCTCATTATCTTCTATCTTTATTTCGCTTGTTACCTCGATTTCATAGTTAAATCTTTTTATCGTATTTTGGTTCATATTATCTGGTATGAGAGCCCAACTTAGAATCATTCCCACTATTCTAGTCTTGGGTTTGTTATCTTGAAAATCACAAAAAAAGAGGCATTCACGTTTTTGGTATTTTTGAATCTTTGAGTTATTTATTTTTGAGTATTTTTGTGTTTCTAGGACTAGAATTTTGTTCCCTATTACTATTTCAGTCATAATCTAAAGTTTGAGCTTATTCCGCCAAGATTTGAGTGTTCCACTATTGTTGAAGTTTGAGTTTGAAGAAATTTAAATTGGGTTCGTAAATTTGAAAAGTTTGGTCGAGTTTTTGGATTTGAAACTGCTTGGGTTTCGAATTTCATCAAATTTTGAGATTATTTGCTTAAGGGTCAAACTTTGAATGCTCTACATGTTCTTCATGTCTTGTTGAAGAAGAACACTCAAAAAGAAGGTTTTGATCCAAAAGAACCAAAGAAAAAGGAAGTGTACTTGTTTATGCCAAGCAATATTCCATTGAAAGTACAAAGGTCCACAAGACTGCAGTCCCGTAGACCCTGACGGCCAAGGTGATGGTCAGTAACAAGGCTGACAGTCAGTCACCAAGACCCAAGTTGGAGCACCTTCTGGTTAAGTTGTGACGTCCAACCTGACGGTCAGTCACCACGTCAGTCAACTTGAGAAAAGTTCTGTAAGCTCATTTTAGATTCCTAGTTTCATTTCCTTGATTTTTCTTCATATTTTACTTGATTCTAACACTGATTAACAACTAGTAATAAACTGACTTAGTTGTGAATTAGTTCTTGAGTTTGTTTGTTTCTTCGTCCCACTTCTTTGAGTGTTTTTCTCTTTTCATTTTCATCGTAACTTCTTAGATCAAGTTCGCATGTGATTTCTTTGAGTCTTCCAAACAAGAATCCATTTTGGACAAAAGTTGTGATCTACGCCTCAACTACCATCAAAGTATAAGTTATCATTCAACATTTGCCGATCCAAGTGTGAGCATTACAAAGATGTGTAGAGTTGTGAGGTTATTTTTTAACGCTAACTTATTTGTTGTTTGTGTTTAGTGACTCTAAATAGGTACAATAGCCCCGGAAGGCGAAACAACCCCATCCATGGATGTCAATACTTTGAATACGATCTTGGCCGCAATTGAATCTTTGAGTCGTAGATTGGAATCCATGGAAGGTCACATAACCACGCTCCAAGGAAGTGTATCAACCATGGGTGGAGATAGTGAATATGGAAGGTCGTCTAAACCCACTCCTCAAAACTACTATGCATCATCGAGCAGGCTGATAAGTTGACATTTTGCCCAATTCTTAATACATTTGAGCTTAAATTATATTGTAATTTACATTGATTCGATATAAATTCTCATGTTATATAGCTCTTGTATGCAGGTAGTGGACGAATACGAGACTGAGCTAACCATGCGAGTTAATGGGAATGCGAAAAGTGAAAAAAAGAGGCTTAAATTAACACCCGAGGAGATTAAAGGCCACCTGCGCACGCATGTCATGTGCTACGCACGCAGGTGGCTAATCGAGCAATGAAGCAGCATAAGGCAAGGCCACTTGCGCTGGTCTCCTGCGCGTGCAGGTCAGGCATCTGCGCTGGCACCTGGGCCAGCAGGTGACTAGGGCGGTGCCATTTGCATAATTTCCAAGAACGCGATTTTGGGCTATAAAATGGATTTTTCCAGTTCTGAAAAGGGGCTTTTTGGGCATTTTTGGAAAGATATAGAAAAGGAGAGTGAAACCCTAAGGAGAAACAAGTTACATTCTTTCATTTGGTGTCAATTTTGGATCAAATTCTTGTAAACACTAGGATTCAATGGAAGTTTGGGAAGAGAATTTGGGTGATTTTCCTCTCTCTTCTTGTATGAGTAGCTAAATTCTCTACTTGGGGTTATGCTTGAATAAGATGTGATAATTGTATGGGTTTTGTTTATTAGACTTTTTATTTAAATAATTGCTATGGGTTTTACTTCCAGTCCATGTTTTCATTCAAATTAGAGGTTGCAAACTCTAATTAACTATAGAACCTTTATCATCCTTGAAAAGGGGGATAAGGGTGAGGAATGGGAGTAAAAAATAAATTATATGCATCATTTAACAGCATCTCTTAGACATAAGGATGTTAATTGAGGTATTGGATTGGTTTTATAAGATGCACTTTTGAGGTGTTCGAAAGAACCCAATCATAAAACCTTGGTGTATGGTTGACAAATCAACATCAAGCACCTATAATCTAACCTATCCATAGCTCTTAGCTAAATTTAGTCAAATATTCAAATTACCCATACGCAATTTCACTCTTACGATGGCATAACCCCAAGTCCCATAATACACTTGATTTCAACTTTCCTTCTCTAGTCTTGAACTTGTGTGTCCCAAATTACCAAAGTCTCAATAGTTACAAATTAACAAGTGATAACCCCCCATCTACTTTTATATATTATTTTTATAGCATCACGTGTGAGCCCTAGTTACTTCTGACACTTAGAGGTGAAGGCTATCGCATTCATTCCTCGTGGATTCGACCCCAACTCTAAGTTGGGTAATTATATTGCTAACGACCGCTTACATTCTATTCTACGGTGTATTTGAGCGTTATCAAAAAATGGCGTCGTTGTCGGGGAATGAAACGTAGCATTCATTTCTTTTAGTGTTATAAGTTACTTGTGTTTACCGTGGTGTAAGTTTACTTTATTTGTTGTTTTTGTTCTCTACAGGTGATAACCAAAGTCTTCACAATTCAATGAGTCAACATGGTAGTCATGCTGCTTTATTTAACGAACATTTTGAAGAAGAAGATCATTTGGGAGATGCCTGGAGAGCTAGTGCCATCTGCATCCCACACGCGGACGGCAATGGAGTGTTCCACGTTACTAGTGTGATGCTTCACCTCCTTCAAATGAAGGGGTTATATAGGGGTCAAGCACATGAAGAGGGAAATCTTCACTTGACAAATTTCATTGAGGTGTGCATGCCGTTTGATATCGCACATATATCACAAGAGTCCATCCGATTGAGACTCTTTCCCTTCTTATTAATGGGCGAGGCCGCATTGTGGTTGAGGCAATTGCCCGCGGGTTCAATCACTACATGGTTGGAATTGACGGAAGCATTCTTGGATCGGTTCTTCCCACCATCCCGGATGTTACAATTGAGGGATGAGATTATTAACTTCCGCCAATTGAATGGTGAACCATTACATGAGGCTTGGCAAAGGTTTAACACAAAATTGATGCAATGCCCTACTCATGAGGTTCCGGATAAGATGCTCCTCCAAATATTTTATCGAGCATTAGACCTATTAAACAAAACGGTTGCGGACAATGCAGCTGGGGGGTCTTTGGTGAAACAAACGTATGGTGTTGCCTCGACATTATTGGATCAAGTCACCAAACAAAGTCGGGGTTGGCATACAAGAGATTTCGAGGTGGCTGTGGGGTCTCCCTCCGCATCTTTTGTAAGCCAAGAACAAAGAAAGAAAGATGAGGAGAAAGACGAGAGTATGGCTAAAATGATGACACAACTAGAACTCCTCACTAAGCATGTAATGGGTTCAACACCAAAGGTGGTTAACGTAGTTGCTTCCAAGGATGCTAAGAGCTATGATGATGAAGAAGCGGAGACTCTTGATGAAGAAATTCGATTTATGTCAAACCAAGCGGGGGTTTCCCACCTTACCTACCAAAGGAAGGGAGGGAATCAAGGTTGGATGGATAAAGATGGTGATTGGAAAGATCGTGAGTGGAAGGATCGTGATAGAGATCGTGAGTGGAAGGATCATGAGAGAGACTGAGATTGGAGGGATAAAGATAGAGATCGTGACTGGCGAGATGAAAATCGGGACTATGATAGGTATGTTCCTCCGCATGATAGGTCCAAAGGTAAAGAAGCAACCTCTATTGATCCGGAGAAATATAAGAATGAGGATGTGCTTGCTCGTATCCTCTTGGGAGTTGAAGGAAGTGATAAGATGTTAAGGGAAATGAAAGGGGATTTGTCGCATCTCTACCAAACCTTCACCTCACACTCAGCTTCGATAAAATAACTTGAAACCCAAATGGGTCAACTCTCCTCCCAAATGAATGCAAGACAAAGAGGAGGACTCCCTAGTGACACAGTGGTGAATCCAAAAAAGGACACTCACGTCATGGCAATTGTTACTAGAAGTGGGAGAACCCTTGGAAATGATGTTGTAAATCTTGATGACAACCTTTGTGATAAGGGTGTTGGAGGCCAAGTGAGCAGAATGAGAACTCGACTTGATAATTCAAAAGATGAAACTCAAATGTCGCAAGAGCAAGGTGATGACGGGTTGGAAAAAGTGAAAGCGAGGGAGGTAAGCCCACAAGTGGTTGATTATGGTAATGAAAAACCGAACGAAAACTCGGTTGTCTCTAAGCCACAAGTTAAAATCCCTCCTCCATTTCCACAAAGGTTTAAGAAGAAAGAAGATGATTCAAAGTTCAAGAAATTCCTTTCTAAATTTAGCAACCTTTTGGTAAATATACCATTGTTGGAAGCCCTACAAGAGATGCCCAGTTATGCTAAGTTTATGAAAGAATTGGTAACAAAGAAGAGAATCATGGACTTTGAAACAATTGAAGTTACACATAACTGTAGTGCTATAATGTCTAGTACGATGGTTGTGAAGAAGGATGATCCGGGGGCATTCACTATCCCATGTACTATTGGGGTGTATCAATTCGGGAAAGCCTTATGTGATCTTGGGGAAAGTATTAATTTGATGCCATTAGCTGTATTTCGAAAGTTAGGTTTGGGAGCTCCAACGCCAACAACAATGCGGCTATTGATGGACGACTACTCTATAAAAGGCCCGTGGGTGTGTTGTGTGATGTACTTGTGAAGGTGGATCGTTTCATCTTTTCGGCCGATTTTGTAATCTTGGATTGTGAAATTGACCATGAGGTCCCCATTATTCTTGGTAGGCCATTCTTGGCTACCGATCGAGCTTTAGTTGATGTTGAATGCAGTGAAATAAAATTCCGAGTAAATAATGACGAGGTTTCATTCAATGTCTGCAAGTCCATGAAACAACCTATGGATTTACAAGTTGTCTCCGTAATCGATGTGATTGATGATGTAATGGCTAATACTATGGAGGCTGAATTTGTTAGTGAACCTTTGGTGGGGGCCTTGTGGAATCTTAAAAGCGAAGGGAATGAAAGATATGACGAATAAGTTGCATCCTTGAAAGATTTTGGGTCTTACCCAAAAAATCCTTGTAGGTTGGACCTTGACTTAAAAAATCGAGAAACTCCTCCTGCAAAGCCTTCAATTGAAGATCCGCCACAAATTGAGCTCAATCCATTGCCACCTCATCTCCGATATGTGTTCTTGGGATAAGGTGAGACTCTACCTATTATTATTGCAAGAGACTTGTCATCTTGGCAAATTGAGGTGTTGAAATCGGTGGTGATTCGGTATATTCGGGCACTTGGATGGACTATAGCTGATATTATTGGAATTCCACCCGGCATATGCACTCACAATATCAAGCTTGAGCCCGAGTTTGTAGCAAGTGTAGAACATCAAAGAAGACTAAATCCTCCAATGCAAGAAGTTGTGAAAAAGGAAATCATCAAGTGGCTTGACGCGGGTGTAGTTTATCCTATCTTGGATAGCACTTGGGTAAGTCCAATTCAATGTGTTCCTAAGAAAGGTGGTATCACGGTAGTCCCAAACAAAAATAATGATCTTATACCCGTCCGTCCGTTCATGGGTTAGAGAGTGTGTATTGATTATACAAAGTTAAATTCATGGACCGAGAAGGATCACTTCTCCATGCCCTTCATGGATCAAATGCTTGATAGGTTGGTGGGTAGGGGTTGGTATTGCTACCTTTACGGATATTCGAGCTATAATCAAATCTCCATAGCTCCCAAAGATCAAGAAAAAACTACTTTCACTTGTCCTTATGGAACTTTTACCTTCAGGCGCATGCCCTTCAGGCTATGCAATGCACCGGCCACTTTCCAACGGTGTATGCTTTCTATCTTTTATGACATGGTAGAGAGTTCTATGGAGGTGTTTATGGATGATTTCTCAGTGGTTGGTGATACATTTGAAAATTGCCTTGAACATTTGGAGAAGGTACTTGAAAGATGTGTGGCGAATAATCTTGTGTTGAATTGGGAGAAGTGCCACTTTATGGTTAAGGAGGGGATTGTTCTTGGACACAAAATATCGGGCCAAGGAATCCAATTCGATCAAGCCAAGTTGGAAGTCATTGCTTAGCTACCACCTCCAATATCTGTCAAAGGGTTTCGGAGTTTCCTTGTCCATACGGGTTTTTATAGGAGGTTAATTAAAGATTTGTCTAAAATTGCCCATCCGATGTGCAAACTCCTTGAGAAGGAGGTCAATTTTGAATTCAATGGAGAGTGTTTGAAGGCATTTAATTGCCTTAAAGAGAAGCTTGTTTCAGCCCCGATTATAGTGACCCCAAATTGGTCACAACCATTTGAACTCATGTGTGATGCTAGTGGGCTGGCATTAGGAGCTGTGCTTAGACAACGAAAGGAGAAACTTTTTCATCCCATATATTATGCTAGCAAGTCGTTGAATGATGCCCAAAAGAACTACACTATTACAGAACAAGAATTGCTAGCCGTAGTTTATGGGTTTTAGAAATTTTGAGCTTACTTTTTAGGCACAAAGGTCATTGTGCACACCGATCATGCTGCTCTCCGATATTTGATGGCAAAGAAAGAAGCAAAACCCCGACTGATAAGGTGGATTCTTCTACTTCAGGAATTTGACTTTGAAGTGAAGGATCGAAAAGGTTGTGAAAACCAAGTAGCCGACCATTTATCACGTCTTGAGACAAATGAGGAAATTTGGGCGATTTTGATCTTAATGATACATTCCCGGACGAACTTTTCATGAGCTTGAAAGAGAGCACTCCACCATGGTATGCTGATTTTGCAAACTATATAGTGAGCGAACTTCTTCCTGATGCGTTGAGTCACTATCAAAGGAAAAGATTCCTCCATGATGTGAAGCGGTACTTTTGGGATGAACCCTATCTTTTTAGTGAATGTGCAGATGGATTTATACGGCGATGTGTCATGGAAGAAGAGATAAAATCCATTCTTGAAGCTTGCCATTCTTTTTTTTTTGGTGGCCATCATGGTGGTGTGCGAACCGCGGCGAAAGTCCTTCAGTGTGGGTATTATTGGCCTACCATCCACCGTGATGCTCACGAATTAGCAAAGACCTGCATTCAATGTCAAAAGCATGGTGGTGTCTCGAGGAGGTATGAAATGCCTTTAAGACCCAATCTTGAGATGGAGCTATTCGATGTATGGGGCCTTGATTTTATGGGTCCGTTTGTGAGGTCATGTGGTAATAAGTATATATTGGTGGCCGTTGATTACATGTCCAAATGGGTGGAGGCCATTGCCTTGCCGACCAATGAAGCTAAAAGTGTCACATTTTTCTTTAAAAAAATGCATTTTCACCAGGTTTGGAACCCCTCGAGCTATCATTAGTGACGGTGGTTCTCATTTTTGCAATCGGCTATTTGAAGCTTTGCTTGAAAAATATGGGGTGAGGCATAAGGTGGAGACCCCATATCATCCTCAAACGAGTGGCCAGGTGGAGGTTTCCAATCGGGAGATCAAATCTATCTTGGAGAAAACTGTAAATGTCGGGCGTACAAATTGGGCAAGACAAGTTGATGATGCTCTGTGGGCATATAGGACCGCATTCAAGACTCCTATTGGCATGTCGCCCTATCAGTTAGTGTTTGGAAAGGCTTGTCATCTCCCGGTTGAATTAGAGCACAAAGCATTATAGGCCTTGCGTAAATTGAATATGGATTGAGTGGATGCCTCCAAATCATGAATAGACCAAATTCATGAGTTAGATGAGTTCCGACTTAAGGAATATGAGAGCTCAGCATTATACAAGGAGAAAATGAAGAAATGGCATGATGCTAAGATCTTAAAAAGAGAGTTTCATGTGGGTGATAAAGTGCTACTCTTCAACTCGAGGTTAAAACTCTTTGCGGGTAAGCTAAAATCCAAGTGGTCGGGCCCTTTTGTTGTGGTTAATGCCTTTCCTAGTTGTGCTATTGAACTCGAGGACCATGAGCAAAGGAGGTTCATGGTGAATGGCCAAAGGATAAAACATTTTTATGAGGGTGGATCTAGAGCGGCTAAGGTCGAGTTGCCCCATTTCAAGGATGCATGATGATGAGGATCAATGTCGAGCCACAAAGATAACCAAGGCACTTCTTGGGAGGCAACCCAAGGTTCCTTCTTTTCACTTTTAAATTAATTGAGTTCTAAGTTTTTGTTATTTTTGTGGATGCAGGTGAATAACTCTAAGTGTGGGAGATGGGATACACTGTTTTGAGCTAAAATAGTCACCTGCTGGCGTACAGGCCCACATACCCACACATGTTGGGACGCATGAGGCCATCAGGCGGAGTGCAACATTCTACCTGGAGCCAAGAAGCCACCTGCGGGCGCAGGCCAGGCACATGCGTGTGCAGGCTAGCCAACTCAGGTGGCTCGGCTTTGTGCCTGCTTTAAGCCATCTTACTCACCTGCATGCGCAGATCCTCAGCACGCGGGTGCAGATGACCCTCCGCAGCTGCTCCAATGCTGCTCCTGTGCCCAGGCATTCTACCCAGGTAAGGCAGCCCACCTGCGTGCGCATCTCCCCACATGTGCGCGCATGATGGGGTGCAGGTGGGGGTTTAGTTTTCATAAAATTTCTTAAGCAAATGGGTCGACCCGACCCAAAATTGACCCATTTTTCTCTTTAAAACATGACCCACAACCCACAACCCATTTCCTTATAACTTCCAAGACCAACCCACACTACCAACACACAAATCAACTCACACACAAATCGTCTCTTCCTCTTTCTAGGCTCAAGTTTTTCTCTTTCCCTCATCTCACCTTCACTTTCAAAGGAGATTGCACACTTCACTCACTACAACTCAAGAGTTATTAATCTTCTACATTCTCTTGTCACTAACATTGGTAAGTTCACTTGGTCTCCTCTTTTTAAGAAGCTTTTGGACAAAAAATGGTGAATCATGTTTTTTGCTTCTTTATTGTGAAGAGTTGATCCATATGGATTTCTTATGGTGTAATGGTGATGTTTTTGAGGATTATTTGAATTAGAAGTGATGCTTTACATACAAGTTGGGGAATTCTTGAGTTCCCAAATGTTATGCACTCCATGTATTTGATCATATTCCTACATGAGCGTTCCCTTGCATTTTCTTTTGTCAATGATCTAAGAGACCTAAGCATGGTTTCTTGAGTCTACCTTGAGCACCATTCCATCACTATATGATTAGTTATAATATTGGAGTGAAGATGTGTGAGTTACATGATTTTTCAAGCATTTCTTTACTTCATGATGCATAAGCGGTGATTCTTGTTGGTAAGATGAGTTAATAAACATAATTGTTCATAGCAAAAATGCATAGTTTGCCTGATGATAGATTAGGTGACACCATTCTTAAGGGTAAAACATCATTTTTGTTTCTATTAGGGTCATGATGGATTGTGCACTTCAAGATGAAATGGGTTGTGCTTGAGATGGTTTCATATAGAATTTTTCCTTGCATTCACATTAGTTAACATAGTTTTCATTTTATTTTACATAATAAATATCCAAAAACATGTTTTATCTTTTTCGTTTTGTGTGGTTTGTTTATTTGTTCTTTTTAGGGAATGTCTCCTCAGAAATCAATGTCGTGGGGGTGCAAAGAAAGATCAGCACAAAGACAAAGGCAAGGTCATTGCTACTACATCAAATAGAAAAATTTCGATGCAACAAGGACACCCTAACATCCTCGATTTGCAAAGCACACTTGATATCTCAAGGGGACTGGCCAACGATGTTGACAAAATCAGATTTGCCAGTGAAAAAATGTGTGACCTTTATAGTGAATCGGTGTATACTCGGGGCTTCAATCCCGAGAAGGTGTTTAGCTTGAAGGGTGTCCATGATCATTTCCCTGATATCATCAGACAAGTCAACAAGTATGCTTGGGAAGTATTCACAGACATTAATCCTGAGTCTCCCCCTGAAGTTTATTATTCTGATCTTGTCAGGGAGTTCTATGCCTCCTACATCATCCGGCATAATCAACACAAGTATAAACCATCGGTGGCTGATCAACCTTGCCTACTTAGTGTGCTTGTTAGGGGAGTAGAGGTGCCTTGCTCCGTTTCCTCAATAAACATGTTATATTTTGGTTGTGATTGCGCACCTGGGGTTGAGAGCAAGAGGCGAGTGATAGAAGGGCGTGCTCATTTTCCATGGCTTTCCAAAACAATTGCTAAAGGTCTTCTGCTGTGGGCAAATGGGATTGGACAAATCAAACGAAGGGATCTTTCTATTCAGGCCAAGCATTGGCTTGGCTTTGTGGGCAATCGGCTGCTTCCTTCCACCAATGATCAAGATGTCACCATCGAAAGGGATATACTTGTGTGATTTATTATGGATGGGTTGGATGTCAATCCGGGAGAGATTATTGCTGAAGTGATAATACTCCGATCAAAACAAGTGGGCACTTTACTACCTTTTCCAGCTCTTATATCGACTTTATGTGCAGTCCACAAGGTTCCTCTCTTTCCAAAGATAGACAAAAAAATTATATGTCCGGGAGTCATTGATATTCGTACTAGTTAGGATGATGATAATTCGGTGGGCCTAAAGAGAAAGTTGGGTGAGAGTTCCGGTTCATCCATGAGAGAGGTACCCAATTCTAGTACCTTTCCTAGGACTTCTCATGCATATGATGCTCCATCTATCTATGGTGACACTAATCTAGATCATGATCTCCCTCAGGCACTGCCTCACTCACACACTACTCAGCAGGCGCAACCTCCTCGGTCTTCCACATTGACATTTGCTAAGGTTGCAGCCATGACCTTGGCAAATGACAACTCTATATCTCGCTTAGTGGTCGATATCCCTCATTTCATTCAGGTGGCTATTGAGAGGAGCCTTGGGCCTTTACGTACTCAGATGGTAGACTATGAGCAGAGATTATCCGCAGTTGAGGCCCGGGGGAATAGTGAGGCAGTCACTACTCTCAGGCCCGATCTTGATAGTCTGCGTAAGGAGGTGCAGTCGATGCAGCCCTCCTTCCCTTTTGATGATGCCTAGATCACCATACCACAGGCGGAGACTGTCCCTATCCTTCCATTTCCTGACTTGTTTGGGTATTCTCCTATGGGGGAAGCGACAGGGATCGATTTCAGCGCAGGGCTTTCTGAGGATCAACAGGTGGAGTTGGCCAAAAGAAAGTCCATTGAGGAGCAACATGCACGGACAGTTGGTGCTGGCCCTAGTTCTCGGCCTCTTAAGGAGGTTCATACAGGAGCTCAGTCTGAGGAGGCTCCTACTTTTACAGCCACAGCACCGTCACAGTCTTCATATGATACAGATCCGCGCGCCTAGTGCGCCTCAGGGAGTTTTGTGTTTCACCTCCTTCTTTCTTGTTCTATATTGATTGCATTAGGAATAATGCAATACTCTTTAGTTGGGGGTGGGGGCAATTCATTTATTTTATGGTATGTAATATTAATTCGTGATATTATTTGCATATCATTTTTGTGAGTTGTGATTTGGATAGTGCCCTTGTCGGGCCTTCTTATTGATGTTGATTCAGATAATCTCACCCGAATTGACATCCAACCCATCCATAATTCATCCCACAAGTATAGCCCTTTCGATGGTGACATCTTGATCATTGGTGGAAGGAAGCAGTCGATTACCCATAAAGCCAAGCCAATGCTTGGCCTGAATAGAAAGATCCCTTCGTTTGATTTGTCCAATCCCATTTGCCCACAGCAGAAGACCTTTAGCAATTGTTTTGGAAAGCCATGGAAAATGAGAACGCCCTTCTATCACTTGCCTCTTGCTCTCAACCCCAGGTGGGCAATCACAACCAAAATATAACTTTTTTATTGCGGAAGCGGAGCAAGGCACCTCCACTCCCCTAACAAGCACACTAAGTAGGCAAGGTTGATCAGCCACTGGTGGTTTATACTTGTGTTGATTATGCCGGATGATGTAGGAGGCATAGAACTCCCTGACAAGATCAGAATAATAAACTTCGAGGGGACACTCAGGATTAATGTCTGTGAATACTTCCCAAGCATACTTGTTGACTTGTCTGATAATATCAGGGAAATGATCATGGACACCCTTCAAGCTAAACACCTTCTCCGGATTGAAGCCCCGAGTATACACCCATTCACTATAAAGGTCACGTATTTCTTCGCTGGTAAATCTGATTTTGTCAACATCTTTGGCTAGTCCCCTTGAGATATCAAGCGTGCTTTGCACATCTGGGATGTTAGGGTGTCCTTGTTGAGTCAGAATTTTTCTCTTTGATGTAGTAGCAATGGCCTTGCCTTTGTCTTTGTGTTGATCTTTCTTTGCACCCCCACGGCATTGATTTCTGAGGAGACATTCCCTAAAAAGAACAAAGAAACAAACCACACAAAACGAAAAAGATAAAACATGTTTTTGGATTTTTATTATATAAAAGAAAATGAAAACTATGTTAACTAATGTGAATGCAAGGCAAAATGCTATATGAAACCATCTCAAGCACAACCCATTTCATCTTGAAGTGCACAATCCATCATGACCCTAATAGAAACAAAAATGACATTTTACCCTTAAGAATGGTGTCACCTAATCTATCATCGGGCAAAATATGCATTTTTGCTATGAACAATTATGCTTATTAACTCATCTTACCAACAAGAATCACCTCTTATGCATCATGAAGTAAAGAAATGCTTGAAAAATCATGTAACTCACACATCTTCACTCCAATGTTATAACCAATCATATAGTGATGGAATGGTGCTCAAGGTAGACTCAAAAAACCATGCTTAGGTCTCTTAGATCATTGACAAAAGAAAATGCAAGGGAATGCTCATGTAGGAATATGATCAAACACATGGAGTGCATAACATTTGGGAACTCAAGAATTCCCCAACTTGTATGTAAAGCATCACTTTCAATTCAAATAATCCTCAAAAACATCACCATTACACCATAAGAAATCCATATGAATCAACTCTTCACAATAAAGAAGCAAAAAACATGATTCACCATTTTTTGTCCAAAAGCTTCTTAAAAAGAGGAGACCAAGTGAACTTACCAATGTTAGTGACAAGAGAATGTAGAAGATTAATAACTCTTGAGTTGTAGTGAGTGAAGTGTGCAATATCCTTTGAAAGTGAAGGTGAGATGAGGGAAAGAGAAAAACTTGAGCCTAAAAAGAGGAAGAGCCGATTTGTGTGTGAGTTGATCTGTGTGTTGGTAGTGTGGATTGGTCTTGAAAGTTATAAGGAAATGGGTTGTGGGTTGTGGGTCATGTTTTAAAGAGAAGAATGGGTCAATTTTGGGTCGGGTCGACCCATTTGCTTAAGAAATTTTATGAAAACTAAACCCCCACCTGCGCCCCATCATGTGCACGCATGTGGGGAGATGCGCACGCAGGTGGGCTGTCTTACCTGGGCAGAATGCCTGGGCACTGGAGCAGCACTGGAACAGCTGCGGAGGGTCGTCTGCACCCACATATTGAGGACCTACACACCTAGGTGAGTATGATGGCTCAAAGCAGTCACAAAGTCGAGCCACATGCGTTGGCTAGCTTGCGCACGCATGTGCCTGGCCTGCGCCCGCAGGTGGCTTCTTGGCTCCAGGAAGAATATTGCACTCCACCCTATGGCCTCATGCCTCCCAACATGCGTGGGCATGTGGGCGTGTGCGCCAGCAGGTGACTATTTTAGCTTAAAACCGTGTATCCCATCTCTCACACTTAGAGTTATTCACCTGCATCCACCAAAATAACAAAAACTTAGAACTCAATTAATTTAAAAGTGAAAATAAGGAACCTTGGGCTGCCTCCCAAGAAGTGCCTTGGTTATCGTCGTGGATTGACGTTGATCCTCATTATCATGCATCCTTGAAACGGAGCAACTCGACCTTAGCCTCTCCAGATCCACCCTCATAAAAATGTTTTAGCCTTTGGCCATTCGCCATGAGCCTCCTTTGTTCATGGTCCTCGAGCTCAATAGCACCACTAGGAAAGGAATTAACCACAACAAAAGGGCCCGACCACTTGGATTTTAGCTTACCCACAAAGAGTTTTAACCTCGAGTTGAAGAGTAGCACTTTATCACCCACATGAAACTCTCTTTTTAAGATCTTAGCATCATGTCATTTCTTCATTTTCTCCTTGTATAATGCTGAGCTCTCATATGCCTTAAGTCGAAACTCATCTAACTCATGAATTTGGTCTATTCGTGATTTGGAGGCATCCACCTAATCCATATTCAATTTAGGCAAGGCCCATAATGCTTTGTGCTCTAATTCAACCGGGAGATGACAAGCCTTTACAAACACTAACTGATAGGGCGACATGCCAATGGGAGTCTTGAATGCGGTCCTATATGCCCACAGAGCATCATCAAGTTGTCTTGCCCAATTTGTATGCCCCACATTTACAGTTTTCTCCAAGATCGATTTGATCTCCTGATTGGAAACCTCCACCTGGCCAATCGTTTGAGGATGATATGGGGTCGCCACCTTATGCCTCACCCCATATTTTTCAAGCAAAGCTTCAAATAGCCGATTGCAAAAATGAGAACCACCGTCACTAATGATAGCCCGAGGGATTCCAAACCTGGTGAAAATGTATTTTTTAAGAAGAATGTGACACTTTTACCTTCATTGGTCGGCAAGGAAATGGCCTCCACCCATTTGGACATGTACTCAACGGCCACCAATATATACTTATTACCATATGAGCTCACAAACGGACCCATAAAATCAAGGCCCCATACATCGAATAGCTCCACCTCAAGATTGGGTCTTAAAGGCATTTCATGCCTCCTCGAGAAACCACCATGCTTTTGACATTGAATGCAGGTCTTTGCTAATTTGTGAGCATCACGGTGGATGGTAGGCCAATAATACCCACACTGAAGGACTTTCGTTGTGGTTCGTACACCACCATGATGGACACCAAAAGGAGAAGAATGGCAAGCTTCAAGAATGGATTTTATCTCTTCTTCCATGACACATCGCCGTATAATTCCATCTACAGATTCCCTAAAAAGATAGGGTTCATCCCAAAAGTACCGCTTCACATCATGGAGGAATCTTTTCCTTTGATAGTGACTCAACGCATCAGGAAGAAGTCCGCTCACTATATAGTTTGCAAAATCAGCATACCATGGTGGAGTACTCTCTTTCAAGCTCATGACAAGTTCGTCCGGGAATGTATCATTAAGATCAAAATCACCCGAAATTTCCTCATTTGTCTCAAGACGTGATAGATGGTCGGCTACTTGGTTTTCACAACCTTTTCGATCCTTCACTTTAAACTCAAATTCCTGAAGTAGAAGAATCCACTTTATCAGTTGGGGTTTTTCTTCTTTCTTTGCCATCAAATATCAGAGAGCAGCATGATCGGTGTGCACAATGACCTTTGTGCCTAATAAGTAAGGTCAAAATTTCTCAAACCCACAAACTACGGCTAGCAATTCTTGTTCTGTAACAGTGTAGTTCTTTTGGGCATCATTCAACGACTTGCTAGCATAATAGATGGGATAAAAAAGTTTCTCCTTTCGTTGTCCGCATCACACATGAGTTCAAATGGTTGTGACCAATTTGGGGTCACTATAATCGGGGCTGAAACAATCTTCTCTTTAAGGCAATTAAATGCCTTCAAACACTCTCCATTGAATTCAAAATTGACCTCCTTCTCAAGGAGTTTGCACATCGAATGGGCAATTTTAGAGAAATCTTTAATGAACCTCCTATAAAAACCCGCATGGCCAAGGAAACTCCGAACCCCTTTGATAGATATTGGAGGTGGTAGCTTAGCAATGACTTCCAACTTGGCTTGATCGACTTGGATTGCTTGGCCTGATATTTTGTGTCCAAGAACAATCCCCTCCTTAACCATTAAGTGGTAATTCTCCCAATTCAACACAAGATTATTCGCCACACATCTTTCAATCACCTTCTCCAAATGTTCAAGGCAATTTTCAAATGTATCAC
The DNA here is from genome assembly GCA_031232105.1 of Capsicum rhomboideum. NCBI lineage: Eukaryota > Viridiplantae > Streptophyta > Magnoliopsida > Solanales > Solanaceae > Capsicum > Capsicum rhomboideum. The sequence continues at coordinate 55,998,513 of CP124709.1, forward strand.
CAACCACTGAGAAATCATCCATAAACACCTCCATAGAACTCTCTACCATTTCAGAAAATATAGAAAGCATACACCGTTGGAAAGTGGTCGGTGCATTGCATAGCCCGAAGGGCATGCGCCTGAAGGCAAAAGTTCCATAAGGACAAGTGAAAGTAGTTTTTTCTTGATCTTTGGGAGCTATGGAGATTTGATTATAGCCCGAATATCTATAAAGGAAGCAATACCAACCCCTACCCACCAACCTATCAAGCATTTCATCCATGAAGGGCATGGGGAAGTGATCCTTCTCGGTCCATGAATTTAACTTTCCATAATCAATACACACTCTCCAACCCGTTACCGGATGGACGGGTATAAGATCATTATTTTTGTTTGGGACTACCGTGATACCACCTTTCTTAGGAACACATTGAATTGGACTTACCCAAGTGCTATCCGAGATAGGATAAACTACACCCGCGTCAAGCCACTTGATGATTTCCGTTTTCACAACTTCTTGCATTGGAGGATTTAGTCTTCTTTGATGTTCTACACTTGCTACAAACTCGGGCTCAAGCTTGATCTTGCGAGTGCATATGTTGGGTGGAATTCCAATAATATCAGCTATAGTCCATCCAAGTACCCGAATATACCGAATCACCACCGATTTCAACACCTCAATTTGCCAAGATGACAAGTCTCTTGCAATAATAATTGGTAGAGTCTCACCTTCTCCCAAGAACACATATCAGAGATGAGGTGGAAATGGCTTGAGCTCAATTTGTGGCGATCTTCAATTGAAGGCTTTGCAGGAGGAGTTTCCCAATTTTTCAAGTCAAGGTCCAACCTACAAGGATTTTTCGGGTAAGACCCAAAAACTTTCAAGGATGCAACTTCTTCGTCATATATTTCATTCCCTTCGCTTTCAAGATTCCACAAGACCCCCCTCTAAAGGTTCACTAACAAACTCAGCCTCCATAGTATTAGCCACTACATCATCAAGCACATCGATTACGGTGACAACTTGTAAATCCATAGGTTGTTTCATGGACTTGCAGACATTGAATGAAACCTCTTCACTGTTTACTCGGAATTTCATTTCACCGCATTCAACATCAACTAAAGCTCGGCCGGTAGCCAAGAATGGCCTACCAAGAATAATGGGGACCTCATGGTCAATTTAACAATCCAACATCACAAAATCGGACGGAAAGATGAAACGATCCACCTTTACAAGTACATCACACAACACACCCACGGGTCTTTTTATAGAGTGGTCGGCCATCAATAACCGCATTGTTGTTGGCATTGGAGCTCCCAAACCTAACTTTCGAAATACGGCTAATGGCATGAAATTAATACTTTCCCCAAGATCACTAAGGCTTTTCCGAATTGATACACCCAATAGTACATGGGATAGTGAATGCCCCCGGATCATCCTTCTTCACAACCATCGTACTAGACATTATAGCACTATAGTTATGTGTAACTTCAATTGTTTCAAAGTCCATGATTCTCTTCTTTGTTACCAATTCTTTCATAAACTTAGCATACCCAGGCATCTCTTGTAGGGCTTCCAACAATGGTATATTTACCGAAAGGTTGCTAAATTTAGAAAGGAATTTCTTGAACTTTGAATCATCTTCTTTCTTCTTAAACCTTTGTGGAAATGGAAGAGGGATTTTAACTTGTGGCTTAGAGACAACCGAGTTTTCGTTCGGTTTTACATTACCATAATCAACCACTTGTGGGGTAACCTCCTTCTCTTCCACTTTTTCCAACCCGTCATCACCTTGCTCTTGTGACATTTGAGTTTCATCTTTTGAATTATCAAGTCGAGTTCTTGTTTTGCTCACTTGGCCTCCAACACCCTTATTACAAAGGTTGTCATCAAGATTTACAACATCATTTCCAAGGGTTCTCCCACTTTTAGTAACAATGGCCATGACGTGAGCGTCATTTTTTGGATTCACCACCGTGTCACTAAGGAGTCCTCTTCTTTGTCTTACATTCATTTGGAAGGAGAGTTAACCCATTTGGGTTTCAAGTTGTTTTATCGAAGCTGAGTGTGAGGTGACGGTTTGGTTGATATATGAAAAATCCCCTTTCATTTCCCTTAACATCTTATCGCTTCCTTTAACTCCTAAGAGGATACGAGCAAGCACATCCTCATTCTTATATTTCTCTGGATCAATAGAGGTTGCTTCTTTACCCTTGGACCTATCTTGCGGAGGAACATACCTATCATAGTCTCGATTTGCATCTCGCCAATCACGGTCTCTATCTTTATCCCTCCAATCTCGATCTCTATCATAATCCTTCCACTCACGATCTTTCCAATCATGGTCTTTATCCATCCATCCTTGATTCCCGCCTTTCCTTTGATAGGTGGGGCAGGAACCCCCCGTTTGATTTAACAAAAATAGGATTTCTTCATCAATACCCTCCGCTTCATCATCATCGTAATTCTTAGCACCCTTGGAAGCAACAGCGCTAACCGTCTTTGGTGTTGACCCTATTACATGCTTGGTGAGTAGCTCTAATTGTGTCATCATTTTGGCCGTGCTCTCATCTCTCTCCTCGTCTTTCTTTCTTTGCTATTGGCTCACAAAAGATGCGGAGGGAGCCCCCACGGCCACCTCGGAATCTCTTGTATGCCAACCTCGACTTTGTTTAGTGACTTGGTCCAATAATGCTGATGCAACACCATAAGTTTGTTTCACCAACGATCCGCCGGTTGCGTTGTCCTCAACCGTTTTGTTCAATTGATCTAATGCTCGATAAAATATTTGGAGGAGCATCTTATCCGAAACCTCGTGAGTCAGGCATTGCATCAATTTTGTGTTAAACCTTTGCCAAGCCTCATGTAATGGTTCACCATTCAATTGGCGGAAGTTAAGAATCTCATCCCTCAATTGTAACATCTGGGATGGTGGGAAGAACCGATCCAAGAATGCTTCCGTCAATTCTAACCATGTAGTGATTGAACCCGCGGGTAATTGCCTCAACCACAATGCAGCCTCGCCCGTTGATGAGAAGGGGAAGAGTCTCAATCGGATGGACTCTTGTGATATGTGGGCGATATCAACCGGCATGCACACCTCAATAAAATTTGTCAAGTGAAGATTTGCGTCTTCATGTGCTTGACCCCCATATAACCCCTTTATTTAAAGGAGGTGAAGCATCACACTAGTAACGTGAAACACTCCATTTCCGTCCGCAGGTGGGATGCGGTAACACTAGCTCTCCTGGCATCTCCCAAGTAGTCTTCATCTTCCATATGTCCGCGGCATGACTACCATGTTGACTCATTGAATCGTGAAGACTTTGGTTGTCACCTGTGAAGAACAAAAACAACAAATAAAGTAAACTTACTCCATGGTAAACACAAGTAACTTAAAACACTAAAAGAAATGAACGCTACGTTTCATTCCCCGGCAACGGTGCCATTTTTTGATAACGCCCAAATACACCCTAGAATAGAATGTAAGCGGTCGTTTGCAATATAATTACCCAACTTAGAGTCGGGATCGAGTCCACGAGGAATGAATGCGACAGCCTTCACCTCTACGTGTTAGAAGCAACTAGGGCTCACACGTGATGCTATAAAAATAATACATAAAAGTAAGTGGGGGGTTATTATTTGTTAATTTATAACTATTGAGACTTTGGTAATTTGGGACACACAAGTTCAAGACTAGAGAAGGAAAGTTGAAATCAAGTTTATTATGGGACTTGGGGTTATGCCATCGTAAGAGTGAAATTGCATATGGGTAATTTGAATATTTGACTACATGTAGCTAAGAGCTATGGGTAGGTTAGATTATAGGTGCTTGGTGTTGATTTTTCAACCATACACCAAGGTTTCACAATTGGGTTCTTTTGAACACTTCGAAAGTGCATCTTATAAAACCAATCCAATACCTCAATTAACATCCTTATGTATAAGAGATGCTATTAAATGATGCATACAAGTTATTGTTCACTCCCATTCCTCACCCTTATCCCCTTTGTCAAGGATGATAAGAGTTCTATAGTTAATTAGAGTTTGCAACCTCTAATTTGAATGAAAACATGGACTGGAAGTAAAACCCATAGCAATTATTTAAATAAAAAGTCTAATAAACAAAACCCATACAATTATCACATCTTATTCAAGCATAACCCCAAGTAGAGAATTTAGCTACTCATAGAAGAAGAGAGAGGAAAATCACCCAAATTTTCTTCCCAAACTTCCATTGAATCCAAGTGTTTACAAGAATTTGATCCAAAATTGACACCAAATGAAAGAATGTAACTTGTTTCTCCTTAGGGTTTCACTTTCCTTTTCTATATCTTTCTAAAAATGCCCAAAAAGACCCTTTTTAGAACTGGAAAAATCCATTTTATAGCCCAAAATCGCGTCCTTGGAAATTATGCGAATGCCAGCGCTGATGCCTGACCTGCGCGCATAGGAGATCAGTGCAAGTGGCACTGCCTTGTGCTGCTTCATTGCTCGATTAGCCACCTGCGCGGGTGTTAATTTAAGCCTCCTTTCTTTACTTTTCGCATTCCCATTGACTCGCATGGTTAGCTCGGGCTCGTATTCATCCACTACCTGCATACAAGAGCTATATAACATGAGAATTTATATCGAATCAATGTAAATTACAAGATAATTTAAGCTCAAATGTATTAAAAATTGGGTAAAATGTCAACTCATGCGTGCGCAGGTGGCCTTTAATCTCCCCGGGTGTTAATTTAAGCCTCCTTTCTTTACTTTTTGCATTCCCATTGACTCGTATGGTTAGCTGGGGCTCGTATTCATCCACTACCTGCATAAAAGAGCTATATAACATGAGAATTTATATCGAATCAATGTAAATTACAAGATAATTTAAGCTCAAATGTATTAAGAATTGGGCAAAATGTCAACTTATCACAGGTATGCTCAAGACGCATCTGCTACTGTCTCCCCGAAAACACTCCACCAATTGCTCAATCCACCAAGACAAACAAAAGTCCCCATTGCCCAAGCCATTATCTATCCACATAACCGAAATTTCGTTCTTCCACTACAACCCCAAGTCAACCAAGTCAACCAAGAAGGACCATAAGACCAAGACCTATCTCACCAAATACCCCATAACCAAGGCCAACCCCAAGCACCACCAAACCAAAACCCACCACCTAAAGTGCCACTAAACAAAAATCCCCCACTCCAAATACCATGTAACCAAAATCAACCCGTCCAAGTTGAGAAAGAAGGAGTAGATGACCCACAAGTTGAGTTTGAAGGGTACGATGAAGAGGCCTTGCATGCAGAGTATCAGAGGCATAGACCATTGCCTCAATAAGAATTCCAAGATCGATAAGAAAGATTTGGTCTGGCACCTTACGGTAGAGGAAACTTGCGAAATCGACCCCAAGTTAAAGGTCCATGGAACTATAATGATAATCAAGGTGGCAATAGAGGTCGGTATGTAGGGATCAATTCTATCAAGACTAGTCTTTCAACTTTCAAGGGAGAGAGTGATCCCGACGCTTATCTTACATGGGAGTCCACTTGTGAAAGAATCTTTCAAGTCAATGATCTTACTGAGGTAAAGAAGAGTTGCTATGGAATAACCCAATTTGAGGGGTTTTCCATTACGTGGTGGGAATATGCCAAGAGATTTAAAAAAGTTCTAAACGAAGGACTACCCCCACCATGGAATGCTTGAAAGGCCTCATGAGACAAAATTCATACCGAAAAGGTATAGGCATGAGTTACTTGCCAAGTTGTACAATCTAAGGCAAGGGAACAAGAGTGTCTTGACATATTATGATGAGTTCCAACAATTAGTTGTGAAGCTTGAGCATCATGAGAACATGGAACATGTCGTCATCCATTTCAAGGTTGGTTTGAACAAGGAAATTTCCTCCTCAATGACTTGTCATAGGTTCACTACCATCGAAGACATCTTTCAAGCGGCCTTGGATATTGAGAGGGATCTTAAAAAAAGGTCATCATTCAAGACCAAAGGGTACTCATCCACTAACCCTTGGAGTAAGAACAAGAAAGTAGCTCAAACATCTTTTGGGGTGGAACAAGAACAAGAAAGTCATCAACCCTTTTGAAAGGAAGGTCATAGAGAAGACCACTCCCAAGTACCCTCCAAGAAATGAAGATGTAACACCCCGTACGTTTCTAAGTCTAGCTGACAACCGTAACATTTAGGGAAATATGGAACATGAGAGAATAGATGAATTATGTAGCAATTTGTGGGCATTAAAAAGTCTTACACCATTGGGCCTTAAATGAACTCCAAAACAATTATAAGAGAAAGACATGGCCCAAAAAGGATTTTTGACCCATTCTTCCAATTTGCTCCATTTGACCAAATCAACCCTTGCATTAAATACTAAGGAAGAGATAAGAGAGACATGAGGGACTATATAAAGAGAAAAATCAGATTTTTTTTATTGCATTGGACTCTCATGCTTTTCTAAACTTTACCAAATAATTTCTTTTGCCTCTCAAGAACCCTAAGTTATCCTTTGGGCCAACATCATCTTTGTACAATCTTGGTAAGTGTTTATTATGATGGTTTAACATATTTTATTCATGTGAGATGGTGTATAATATGTTGGTTATGTTGGTGGAGTATTGAGAAGTGCACGATGTGTGAAATGTTACATGTTTGCTAATCGGAGAATGGTTTGTCTTGTAAACTTGAATATGCACTTGTGGTCTTGAACGAAATGAACTTGGTGGAGTAAATATTGACATGTGAGATGTGATTAGAGACTTACTTTGTTTAATCCTTGTGTATAACATTTGGGATTGTTATTGTGAAATTGGTTATGGTTTTGGTGCCGTATTGGCCGTGAAATGTAGTTTTGGGTGTTGTTATGTGTGTTGTGAGACCATGGCTTAATGTTGGTGTTTAAGATGATAACAAATATGTCAAAATAAGTGTTTTTATGAACATGTACCATTCATGGCATTAAAAGACCCAAAAGAGGCCATTTCGGACCAAAACGGGCATCCGCCCCCGCAGACGAGGGCATCTGCGGGCGCAAATGCCAACGCAGATGCCCCTGGAATTTTCCAGAGGCCATATGCACGTGCACCTCAGACACCTGTGGGCGCAGGTGGAAATGCAGGTCAGCCCAGTTGTCTGTTTTGAGTGGTTCCGTTTCTAGTTGATCCCCGAAGGCCCCTATACCCTTTTTGGATGTAATTATCAACTTGTGATGTCGTTTTAATGACTTTAAAGTATCGTATGGAGGTATGTTGGACTGTATTAAGTATGGATGGTTGTTCATATGTTGTTATGAAGGAGTAATTGCGACGTAATGATAAAGATAAAAGCATAAAGGGAAGTGTGTTGTGAAATGCTATCGATGTATGATCTCTTGGTCAATGTGCGTAATGTTATGGTGTTGTTGATATGATAATGCCTTGGATTGTATTGTAAGGGGTGACATGACGTTATACGGCAGTCATATAGTTCATTGTCGTCTTGTACGCTTGTATAGTGACTAGTTGCTAATGTAAGTTCTGGTATGAACTTGTATTGTAGAGTAAGACGTAAAGAAGGAGCTGGGCTATTGTGTTCATACATAGACTTGTGTATTCATACTTGGAAGTGCAGGTATGTAAGGTTACTTTGCCCGTATCTTTCTGCGGCTTATAGAATTCACATTGACGTCACACTTGTCCTATTCCGAAATGTGTTGAGGTATACTATTTCCGGTTACAAATGGTTGTTATCACAAGTTTCCTAGTTATTGATAATGTTCCAAAAGCCCAATAAAGTTGTGTTCCAAAGTTCCAATATTGTTATGCTTATGTATCTTGTTCATTGATTCCAATAAGGTGATGTTTCTAAAATTGTTTACATGTTTCTCACTCATTGGTTAATGATCCAAAGCTTCACATAAAGTTATGACTATCATTGTATCAATCTCAAAGTAATGAATAAAGTAATGCATATGTGGTTAATGATCAAGTATGGATGGCAGCTTTGGGGGCGAAATGCCTAGCTCAAGCCGATCCCAAGATTGTTGGATCAAGGGGCAGTCCTGGGGGCATAAGCCTAGATCAAACCAAACCTGACAGGGGGAAGCTCTAGAGGTATAAACCTAGATCGAGCCTAACCTGATATGTTGGCTTATGGGTGGCAGCTCTAGAGGTAATAAGCCTAGCTCGAGCTGAACCCAATGCTTTGATTCTTAGGGTGGCAGCTCTGGGGGCATAAGCCTAGCTCGAACCAATCCCAACATGAAAATATGTTATGTTAAAACCCACTGTTCAGTCGGGGCCCGGGTATCACAGTTCACAGGAAAAGATGAATAACCATAGAATCAAAGAAACAAAGAAAGTAAAGAAAGCAATATACATGGTTTCCAAAGTACAGTATTGACTTATCCATATTAATCATTTATTTTATTTGAGTTCATTGACATGTTTACATATCGTACAAGTTTCATATGGCCTTACATACTCAGTACATTCTTCGTTCAGGTTGGTTCTCTCGGGCCTTATCGACTATGGGTGCCAATCACTTCTCGATGGGATTTGGGGCGTGACAGAAGATAACAAGTATCCGACTCCTAATCCTAAGGGTTTTCAATGTTTCAAATGTCAAGGTTGGGGACACAAGGCAAATGAATATCCCAATAGAAGAAATATGATCCTTAGGGAAGGAAGATTGTATTACCTTGGAGATGGGGTGGGTCTAAAAGAGGATAATGAAAATGAAGTTCAAGAAGGAGCGAAGGTTGAGGAAGATGACCAAGTAGAGGAAGGTGATGAGGATGCTTGGCCTCAAGATGGAGAGTTCGAGGTCCCAAACTTTGTGGTAAGATGAGTCATGATTAGTAAGACATTTGATGATCCGAGTCAAAGAAAAATTCTATTTCATACCAAGTGTCTTATCAAGGAGAATGTATGCTCATTGTTCATTAATAGTGGTAGTTGTGCTAATATTGCTAGTGCCATGATGGTTAATTTCTTGAAGTTGCCCACAACCAACCATGCCACACCGCATAAGTTTCAATGGTTAAATGAGTGTGGAGAATTGAAGGTAACTCAACAAGTTGTGATCTGGTTCAAGATTGGGAACTACATGAAGAAGTGTTTTATGATGTAATCCTTATGCAAGATTGTCACATCTTGCTTGGAAGACCATGGCAATATGATCGTTCAACCAAACATGATGGGAGGACCAATCAGTATTCTCTTGAATTGAATGGTAAGAAATTCACCCTCCATCCTCTTCCACCATCACAAGTGAATGATATGCATCAAAGAATAAGAGATTTAAAGGAGAAACGAGGAAAGAAAGGGGAGAAAAGATCCCATGAAAGGGAGAATGATGAATGAGATGAAAGGAGGAGGTTGAAAGGAAAGAGCCAAATAGTGATGTTGGCTAGAAACAAGGATCTTTTCAAGGAACATGGTGAGGATAAGCCTATGCTACTCCTAGCACGTGCTTTTCACATTAACCATTCTACCTCTTTTATTCCTCATTCTATTTTTCTTATTTCACAGGGTTATGAAGATGTGTTCCCAAGGGAACTTCCAAAGGGATTACCCTCATTTTGGGGAATTGAGCATCTAATAGACTTCGTGTCGGGCTTATAATTACCAAACAAGATGGCCTATTAAAGTAATCCAACAAACACCAAGGAGCTTCAAAAATAAATTGAGGAACTTCTCAACAAAGGATACATCAAGAAGAGCATGAGCCCATGTGTGGTTCCGGTATTTTTGGTACCAAAGAAAGATAGGACTTGGCACATGTGTGTGGATTGTCGAGCGATCAACAAGATAATGGTAAAGTATCACCACCCTATCCCTAGATTAAATGACATGCTAGATGAGTTAAATGGTTCATGTGTTTTCTCAAAAATTGATCTTAGGATTGGGTATCACCGAATTCGGATGAACCCCAGTGATGAATGGAAAATTGAATTCAAGACCAAATTCGGTCTCTATGAATGGTTGGTTATGCCATTCAGACACACCAATGCTCCTAGTACCTTTATGAGGCTAATGAATTATGTGATGAAACCATTCATACGAAAGTTTGTCGTGGTATACTGTGATGATATCCTTGTCTATAGCAAGTCCCTAGATGACCATGTGATGCATTTGAAATATGTGTTTGATGTTCTTAGAAAAGAACAATTGTATGCTAATCTTGAGAAATGTTCTTTTGGTGTTAATAAGGTCATCTTTTGGGGATTTATTGTCATTTTCTGGGGTATTGAAGTAGATAAATCCAAGATAGATGCAATACAAAATTGGCCAACTCCACAATCCATTGGTTATGTGAGAAGTTTTCATGGATTAGCTAGCTTCTATAAAAGGTTTTTCAAAGGATTTAGTACCATAGCCTCCCCGTTGACCGAGGTAATTCAAAAGGATAAACCTTTTAAATGGGGAGACGAGCAAGTAAAGGCATTTGAAACATTGAAACAATGCTTAGCTCCGCCCCTTTGTTACAATTGACCAACTTTGAAAAGATGTTTGAAATTGAATGTGATGCTAGAAAAGTAGGTATTGGAGTCGTCTTAATGCAAGACCAAGGGCCCATTGCATCCCTTAGTGAGAAGATCAAAGGCGCAACCTTGGACTACTCCACGTATGATCTTGAGTTGTATGCCTTGGTTAGAGCTTTAGGTAGTCGGCAACACTATCTATGGCCTAAAGAATTTGTGATTTGAACCGACCATGACTCTTTGAAATACCTTAGAGATAAGTTAAACAAACGGCATGCCAAGTGGATTGAATTCTTAGAGACTTTTCCTTATGTAATCCAATACAAAAAGGGGAAGGACAATGTTGTGGCTAATGCCTTGTCTAGAAAACACGTTTTGCTCAATACCTTGTCTTCTAAATTGATTGGTTTTGAATATTTGAAGACTTTGTATCCTGAGGACCCCTATTTTGCTCAAATCTTCAATGATTGTGAGGAATGGGAAAGGGAACGATGGATTAGGGATATATCATCTATACCTTTTTTTAAGTTTGATGGGTTTTTGTTCAAAGAAAAAAGGTTGTGTGTACCCTCAATCTCTTAGAGAGAGTTGTTTGTTAGATAGGCACACAATGGGGGTCTAATGGGTCATTTTGGAATTGACAAGACCCTTAGGATCCTAGAGGAACAGTTATACTGGCCTAAAATGTGTCTTGATGTCACCCAAATTTGTGGTCAATGTGTGGATTGTCAAAGTTCAAAATCGTGACTTCTCCCTCAAGGATTGTATACCCCACTTCCCACTCCTCTACGCCCTTGGTTTGACATTTTTATGGAATTTGTATTGGGTTTGCCTAGGACAAGGAGAGGAAGAGATAGTATCTTCATTGTTGTTGATAGGTTTTTAAAAATGGCTCACTTTATCCCGTGCCACAAGAGTGATGATGCATCTAATGTGGCAACCTTGTTCATAGAACATGTTGTTAGGATCCACGGGATTCCTAAGACCATTGTGAGTGATAGGGATTCTAAGTTCCTTAGTCACTGTTGGAGGTCCTTGTGGGGTAGGCTTGGCACTAAATTGCTTTTCTCCACGTCTTTCCACCCACAAATAGATGGTCAAACCAAGGTAGTGAATAGGACTTTAGGTTTTATGTTACACACCATGGTTAATGGGAAAATGGCTTCTTGGGAGGATCATTTACCTTTAGTCGAATTTGCTTACAATAGAGTTATTCACTCGACTATTGGTATGACTCCCTTTGAATGTGTTTATGGTTTTCACCCCCTTACCCCCTTAGATCTCACTCCTTTTTCTAGTGATATTTTGATTAGCTTAGATGGGAACAAAATAGCGAATGCCATGAAAAATATACATGAGAAGGTGAGGTTAAACCTCGAAAAGAAGAGTCATGAGGTGGCAAAAAGTGTGAACAAAAAGCAAAGGCGACTTGTGCTTGAGCTGGGTGATTGGGTATGAGTACACCTCGGGAAGGATCGATTCCCAACCCAAAGAAAGACCAAGTTGATTCCTCAAGGAGATGGTCCATTCCAAGTACTTAAAAGGGTTAATGACAATGCTTACAAGATAGACCTACCACCCGAATATCAAGTGCATAATACATTCAGCATGTGTGACCTTTCACTCTTTGATGTGGTAGAGATGATGATCCCACGAATTTGAGGGCAAATTGTTATCAAGATGGAGAGGATGATACAAGTCAAATCCCCTCAAAACCATTCACATGGAGCCAAGCACGAGAACTCCAAAGGAAACAAGCCATGTTCATGAAAAGGGATGTATTGGAGTGTATTTTGATTACATCCAAAGGCTTCCAAGTGTTGGAGATTGAACCAAGAATTCAAGAAATGGAAAGCACTCCACTTCCTCATGGTGATGGCCAAGTTGACGGTCAGTCAGTGGCCTGACCTATCATCCCTAAGACCGTCAAGAGAAAGCATAGAAGAGGCCTTACTGCCTTGTGGCGATGGAGACAGTGACGGCCCGATACCACCTTAATGATCAGTCAAGGTTGCCGTCAAGGCCAACTAGAATCCACTTCGTGGGTCTTTTCCATATTTTGTTAGGGTCATTTTTGGACCTTGTAATGACACTATAAATAGTTAAGTAGGGTTTATTTTCCTTAGTTATATTTGAATATTGATGAATACTTCTCTTGTGAGAGAGTATGGTGAAGTTTGTGTTAAATCTTTGCTTAGAAACGAGGGTTTTGAGGGAGTTTAGACGCCCTCGTAGTTCACGTATAGATTAGGTGTTTTGGATAGTAGATTTAGGGGTTTTGAATTCATATATTCAATAGCTCCTATCTCTTTGTGTCTATCTCATTATCTTTTATCTATACTTTGCTTGTTACCTTGATTTCGTAGTTAAATCTTCTTTATCATAATTTAGTTCATATTAGCTATTAAGCAACTTAAGCAACAATTTGGCCAGATGTCTGTGGCATTGAATCAACGTTAAAATGATACTCCTCCAAGAAACACTGTCTAGAATCAGAAGAATAATAGTCATTGTATGGTTGTGACCACTAGAGGTGGAAAGATGATTATCGATCCACCTATGGCCATAGTTGTTGATGATGTGGCCGAACCTGTGATGATTGATGTTGAGAATTAGCCGAATCCAAGAATCAAAGAGTTGATGAGAAAATGTATGAAAATCGATCTCCAGTTACTAAAAAGGAGACTATGGCTAAAAGGGGAAGGAGAAGGAGGTCCCATAAATTTTGACTCCCATTCCACGACCTTCTCCGCCTTTTCCACAGAGACTGAAGAAGAGAGCTGAAGAAGGGAAGAATTATAAGTTTATTTCAATGCTGAAATAATTATAAGTGAACATCCATTTGGTTAAGGCACTTGACCAAATACCTGGTTATGCTTAGTTTATGAAGGATCTTGTGACGAAAAAAGAGGGTTGTGAGTTTTGAGCATGTTAATAATTTGCACCACTGTAGTGCAATAGTTGTCCGTTCTCTTGTGGAGAAAAAGGAAAATACTAGAGCTTTCATGATTCCATGTATCAATTAGGAGTTTAATTTTGCAAAGGCGTTGTGTGACTTGGGTGCTAGCATAAATCTGATATCGCTAGTAGTGTTTAAGCAGTTGGGGTTGGGGGAACCCAAACCAACATTGATGAAACTTCTTATAGTGGACCATACCATAAAGAAGCCTATAGGATTTTTATATGATGTTTTGGTGAGGGTTGAGTCCTTTATCTTTCCAGCTGATTTCATCATCCTCAATTGTGAAATTGATTTTGAGGTTCCCATCATCTTAGGAAAACCATTCCTTGTGACCAGAAGATCATTGGTTGATATGGAAACTGGTCAGTTAAAGTTTGGGTTGAATCTTGAGAAAGTTACTTTCAATGTTTGCCAATCTATGAAGCAACCAAAGGACATGCGTGTGATCTCACTTATTGATACAGTTGATGAGGAGTCCTTGGTAGCTCCTATTAAGGAGAGACTTGGTATTGAGGCACTAGCGGCGGTAATCATTTTGAAGATAATGATATAAATGAGTATGATGAGATAGTGAGCACACTTGCTAGTACGGGTTCCTACACTTATGCGTCAAAAAAGTTAGATTTGGATTTGAAGAATAGGGCAAATCCACCAGCAAGCCTTCTATTGAGGAGCCTCTTATATTAAAGCTGAAAGATCTCCCCTCTCATCTTCGCTATTCTTTTTTGGTTGAATAGTAAGTTAAGGCTCTAATATCAGTTTTGCAAGAGTTCAAGAGGGCAATTGGATGGTCCATTACTGATATTATTAGTATTCCGCCTGGAATTTTCACTCACAAAATCCAACTCGAGCCAGATTGAATTCCTAGTATAGAGCATCAGTATAGGCTCAATCCACCTATGAAAGAGGTAGTCAAGAAGCAGATTATCAAGTGGTTAGATACAGGTATGGTTTATCCTATTGCAGACAGCAAATAGGTAAGCCTAGTTCAATATGCTCCAAAAAAGGGTGTAATTACTATGGTTCTAAATGCAAAGAAAGAGCTTATTCTGATGAGACCGATCACTGGATGGTGAGTCTGCATGGATTATAGGAAGTTGAATGCATGGACTGAAAAAGATCATTTTTTGATGTCTTTTATGGACCAGATGTTAGATTGTCTTGCTAGTAGGGATGGTATTATTTTCTTGATGGTTATTCGAGATACAATCAAATTTTGATTCCTCCAAAAAATCAAGAAAAGACCATTTTCACTTGTCTATATGGGAATTTGTAGTCAAGAGAATGCCATTCGAATTATGTAATGTGCCAGCAACCTTTAAGGGTTGCATGATGTCTATCTTCTCAGATATGGTGGAGGACACTATTAAGGAATTCATGGATGATTTTCCAGTTATTGGTAACTCTTTTGAAGATTGTTTGGCCTATCTGGCTAGTGTTTTTAGAAGGTGCGAAGATTACAGTTTGGTGCTTGCATAAGAGAAGTATCACTTTATGGTCAAAGAAGGGATAGTGCTTTGTCACTAGATTTCAAAAAAGGGGATTGAGGTTAACAAGGTGAAGATTGAGGTGATTGAAAAATTATCTCCACCAATTTTGTGAAGGGTATTCAAAGATTTTTGGGCATAGTGGATTTTATTATAGGTTCATCAAGGATTTCTCTAAAATAACACACCCTTTGTGTAAATTGTTAGAGAAGAAGGTGAAGTTCATTTATGATGATGCATGTTTAAAGGTGTTTGAGTTCCTTAAGGAGAAGCTAATATTGGCCTCTATTATTATTTCACATGATTGGTCCATGTCGTTTGACGTTATGTTCGATGCTAGTGGAGTGGCGCTAGGTGCAGTCCTAGGCTAAAGGTGAGAGAAGATACTTCATCCGATCTATTTTGCTAGAAAAGCACTTAATCCAGCTCAAAAGAATTACACTGTGATGGACCAAGAGTTGTTTGTTGTGGTCTTTGCTTTTGAGAAATTTTGATCTTATTTGCTTGGCACAAAAGTGATAGTGCATACTGACCAGGCAACTCTTAGGTACCTTATGGAGAAAAAGGACACAAAGCCTAGATTGATTTGTTGGGTACTTCTGTTACAGGAATTTGACTTTGAGGTCAAGGATCGAAAGGAAATCAAAAATCAAGTAGCTAACCACTTGTCACTACTTGAAGAAGAGTCTATGCTGAAGTTGAAAGATAAGCTTGAGATTGATGATACTTTTCCAGATGATCATGTATTGGCTGCATCCCAAGACTTAATTCCATGGTTTGGGTTTTTTACCAATTATTTGGTAAGTGATGTGGTGCCTGAGGACTTATCCTTTCAGCAGCAGAAGAAGTTCATATTTGATGTGCAGAAATTTTTCTGGGATGAGCCATACTTGTTTCAGATTTGTGTGGATGGAATGGTCTGTAAATGTGTCCTTGAGGTCAAAAGAAAGAGTATTTTAGAGGCATGTCACTCATCCCCAGTTCGGGTCATCATTGTGGTGTGCGGATGACTCATAAGATTTTGCAATGTGGAGACTATTAGCCCACCATTCAACAAGATGCTCATGACTACGCAAGATCTTGTGACCAATGCCAAAGACAAATGAACATCTCACAAAGGCATAAGCTTCCATTGACCCTAATTCTAGAGATTGAGTTGTTTTATGTATGGGGTATTGATTTTATGGCCCCATTTGTGAGTTCATATGGCATGAAGTACATCTTGGTTGCAATTGACTATGTCTCGAAATGGATGGAAATGACTGTGCTTTCAAACAATGAGGGAAAGTGTGTCACAACTTTTCTAAGCAGGAATATATTTTCTAAGTTTGGTACGCCAAGATCCATCATCAGTGATGGGGGTTCTCACTTCTGTAAGCATCTGTTCAAGGCTTTTCTTGAGAAATACAGTGTGAAGCATAAGGTGGCAATGCCTTACAATCCTTAATTAAGCGGGAAAGTTGAGGTCTTCAATCAAGAGATCAAGTCCATTTTGGCAAAGACTATGAATGCCAATAGAATACATTATGGAACTACCAAACAACATTTAAGACTCCTATTGGTGATTCTCCATATCTGCTCGTTGTTGCAAAGTATGTCATTGCCTGTCAAACTTGAGCATAAGGCATTGTGGGCACTCAAGAGGTTGATCTCGCATGGAGTGGTGCGGCAAATTTAAGACTAGAGTAATTGAATGAGATGGATGAGTTTTGCCTTAAAGAATATGAGAGTTCAGCTTTGTACAAGGAAAAGATGAAACTATACCACGATCGAAAGATCGAGAAGAAAGAGTTCACTGCTGGCGATATGGTTCTGCTATTCTATTCTAAGCTTTGCTTGTTTCCTATCAAGCTGAAGTCTAGATGGATGGGACCATATCAAGCGGTGAGAATATTTCCCTATAGTGCCATTGATCTTGAAAATAAAGATGGCGAGAGGTTTAAAGTGAATAACTAAGGGTGAAACAATACCTCGATGATGTTGAAGAGGTCAAGGTGATATGTGAAGTGAGTCTTGATGAATTCCAAGTAATCAAGATAATCGAGTAATGTTATGATGTTAAATCAAGCTCTGCATGGGAGGCAACCCATGGGTAATTTTGGTGAAGTCTGAGTAGCCAAATTAGCCATATCTTATCGTAACGTTAAATCAAGTGTTGTTTGGGAGGTAACCCAAGGATATTGTTTTTGTTTCTCATTTATGTTTAGTTTGTAGTATAGGATTGATGGGTATTGAAACGTGCAGGTAGTCTCGGAATAAAACCAAAAATAGATAGGAGTCTGGTGCAAAGACCCCAGGGGTATCCCAACGGGCCGTAGCAAGTGGCATCGACTAGTAGGGGTGAGTCGTAGCCGCTAGGAATGATCAAAGGGAATTTCTACATTATGAAATCTTCACCCCATGACTCTCAGAATGAGTCAAAGTGACCTGCAAGGTCTCATGACGGCTCATCCCCTTGAGTCGTGGGGACTGGAGACAAAAAATAGGTAAGTGCTCTAAACCAGTCACAACGTGTACTTAGAACAACTTGTAGCCAATAGAAATGAGTCGTTGGGTCAGTCATTGGCTCAAGGTTAAATTCATCCCTCAATTTTAAATGACCCAACCCGATTGACCCGATACATGCATTTAAAAGCCCAATTTCGCACCCGATTAGACTCTTCCTCTCCAATTCAAAAACGCAACTCCCTCCATCACTCCAAAATTATCCTTCGACATTAATTTTCTCCCTTAATCACACATAATCAAAGTCATATTCATCATAATCAGGTCCTTCATAGCTCAGAGTGATTGTTTTTCCAAACTATTTTCTACTTCAAGTTCCATACTCAAAAAATCAAAGTAAGTTAAATTCCTCTAAATTAATTTTGAGTACTTGGAAATGTCAGTTCTCTAAGGGCATTCTATCATGATTCTGTATATGCTAAACCCTAAGTAAACATGCTTGAACAGAATTGAGTTGGGTTAAACTTAAGATCATGATCACTTGATTTGTGTTAAAATGTGGGCATAATGGGGGGGTAATGTGTGTTCATGATTGATTTGGGCTTAATTATGAGTGGAGTTGTGATCTGGGGTGAAGTTTAAGTAGCCTCGATATTTTTGATAATGAGTACAAGTAAGGAATTGGTTTTCTCAATCATTTTAATGATTGTAAATGTGATCTAAGTGTGAAATTAGTGGAACTTATGGGAAGTTGTTCAGAAATTACCTTAGTGTAGTCCTCAAAACTCTCCTAACGACTCATATCCAAAGGCAATGAGTCATCGGGTGAATCGTGACCACTGGAACTATGGTTCAAAATGGCAAGGGTTCTGAACTTGGTGAAAATTTCTCAGTACGAGTCCCCCGATGAGTCGTAAGGAGACCCAACGACTTATAGGGTAGACCCATACTAAGAATAGTAATTAATTATACTTTGGGCTTTGACCCTACTGGTCGTAGCCACTGACAATAACTCGTTGCCTGACCCATAGGTATAGACTGTGCTTTGATACTTATATTATATTTTCTTGATCTTTTGAGTACTAACATTGACCCTCTACAGGTACCATAGCACCAAAGAATGATGCATAAAAGGCGCTAAGGAAAGGGGAAACCAACTCCTAAGAAACAAGCATGGTCTACTAAGCAGTTGAAAGACATGCCTACTGATGAGGAATCAAGGGGCTTAGTGGAGGAATATCCAATGACAACTTCAGTTAAGCCACGTGTAAGTTTACCTCAGACCAGGAGGTCGAGGCCTCAAATGAAAAATGCAAGGATGTCCCCACCACATACACTTACACCTCCCCAGTCTAACTGATATGATCTAAATTGGCGTCAATGCTTTTGGGCATATATTTTGAGGTCACCACGTGAAGATCCAAGCCATGGTTCTTATAGAGGCATAAGAACATACTTGGAGGATCCTTTTTGAGCCTACACTAGAGCAATACCATGTGTGGTTGATAGCTTGGGGCTAGGAACGCATTTACAAAGACCAAAAAGGCTACTACTTTGGCTTGACGGGCCATATGACGGACCACTAATGCCTTGACGGCTCACTTGGCGGTCAGTCAAGAAGGGACAAGCCCAAGAGAGATACTTCCTCATGGACCACCAAGCCAGTGACGGTGCACTTGGCGGATCGTCACACTCAAAATAGTCCACTTAGTTGGCTATTTTCTTAAGTTGGTCCATGGGTAACTTTTGGGCCCAATGTAATAGCTCCCTCTACTATAAATAGATTAGCTTAGGTCATTATTTCCTTAGTTAACTTTGGATGAATATTGATTTTGAAAACTCTTGAGAGAGTGTTTGAGAGCTTTGAATGGCTCATTAGTTCTTAATTCTCTTATCTTCTTTGTGTCTATCTTTCTATCTTCTACATCTATCCTTTATTTCCTTGTTTTCATAGTTAAATCTTTGTTTCCATATTTTAGTTCATATCATCTGGTATCAGAGCCGATCTTAGAATTGTTCTCATGATTCTAGTCTTGGGTTTGTTATCTTGAAAATTACAAAAAAAGAGTCTTTCACATTTTTGGTCTTTTTGAATCTTTGAGTTTTTTTATTTTTGAGTCTTTTTGTGTTTCTATTACTAGAATCTTGATCCATAGTACTATTTGAGTCATAGTCTAAAGTTTAAGCTTATTCCACCAAGATTTGAGTGTTCCACCATTGTTGAAGTTTGAGTTTGAAGAAATTTGAGGTGGGTTCTAGAATCTGAAATTATTGGTTAAGTTTTGAGGTTCAAAAATTGCATGGATTGTGTTCGGGAGTTTGAAGTGAGCTTGGGTTTCAAATTTCATCGAATTTCGAGTTCGTTTGCTTAAGGGTCAAAATTTGAATGTTCTTGTGTTCTTCATGTTCTTCATATCTTGTTGAAGAAGAATATTCAAAAGGGGTGTGTTTGATCCAAAAGGAGTGAAAGAAAAAGGAGTTGTACTTGTTGATGCAGAAGAATATTCTAAAATTGCAAAAGAAGAGAGGATAAGGTTAGTACGAAAGGGAATATTCCAAAAGAGGAGACAAAAATAGAGTACAAAGAGGGACCACAAAGCTTTTTCAAGGCTGCCAAGGACTGAAGGCTCAATTGGTGATCCACCAAGCCCTTGAACAACCTTCAAACAAGTCGTCAACACCCTTAAGAGAAGAATTATATGCTGGTTTAGCTTGAAGGATAGCTTGGCGGACCTCCACACCCTTGACGATCCGCCAACCACGTCGTCACCACACAACAACTCAGGCAATATTTTGGTTTGTGGCTACGGGCTCCCTGACGATCCACCAAGTTGGTTACTGACTGTTTCTTAGTCAGTTAAAAGTTAAAGGTTAAGGACCCTTACTGAAAGTTGGCGACATCCTTCTTGACGGGCCACCACAAGCCTGACGGTCCACCAACTAGTCAGTCACCACGAAGTCAAAATCAGTAAGCTTGTCTTAGATTCTAAGTTTCTTTTCTTGATTCTTACTCTTCATTTCTTTGATTCCTAAGCTAATTAACAACTAGTAATCACTCCACTTAGTTGTGATTAGTTCTTGAGTCTGTTTTCTTCTTCGTCCTATTTCTTTTTGTGTTTTTCTAGTTTTATCTCATTGTAACTTATTGATTCAAGTCTGTAAATATTTTATTTAAGTCTTTCAAAACAAGAATCTATTCTGGCCACGAGTAGAAATCGACACCTTGTGTATCACCGAAGTATAAATAGATTTCAACATTAGCCTAACCCAATAGTGGGGCAATCAAAGGTGTGTAAACACGAGTTATTGTGAGCTTTATTTTACTAATACTAACATTGTTGTTGTCTTTGTTGAGTGTTTGAAATTGCTAGGTATAATGGCTTTGGAGAAAGAAACTCAAATTCCCATGAGAAGTGACACATTAAAATCTATATGGGAAAAGATTAAGGTTATGAATTGTACAATGGGAGTGCTAGAAAGTCATCTCACCTCCATAAAAGGTAGCATATCAAGAATGGAAGGTAGAATGACAAACATTGGAGATTCGCTAGACTCCATGGGTTCTACTTTCCAACCCAACTCACAAGTATCACCAAGTGAACAAGTCCAAAGTTCCCCAACCCATAAACATAATTTGGTGATTTTGGAAGGAGATGATGAGCAATTAGCGTTTATCTCGTGCATTAAGGCACGTAGTGTGGTAACCTTTGAAAGAGGAACTTGACCAAAGTAAGAACCTATGTCACATAAGGTTTGAGATGATAGGAAATATATGTTCCTTGGTCATTGATGGGGAGAGTAGTATTAATGTCATGTCTTGTACAGTTGTTGAAAGAATGAAACTTTCCACACAAAGGCACCCCAAACCTTACAAGCTCCAATGGTACGAAGAGAATGGTTCAATAGAGGTGACCGAGCAAGCAATCATTAATTTTAGAGCAGGCAAGTATAAAGATGAAGTATGATGTGATGTAATAACCTTGAGAGCATGTCATATGTTGCTTGGTAAACCATGGAAAGATGATAGGTCGGTCCAATATAGAAAGAAGTCTAACAAATATGTACTTGTATTTGGAGAGGGAAAGAACTTTCTTGAGCCCTTGACACCCGAGCAAGTAAGTAGGGACAATGAGATCATGAAAGGGTTCCAGGAAGTATTAAAGAAGGAGAAAGTTGAGAAGAGGGAAAGGGAATTGTCCTTTGTGGAAGGAAATAAAGACTTGGCTCAAAGAAGAGGATTGGCTAAGATTGATGAGCCAAGAAATTGTTTGAAAGAAGTGGACAAGGAACACTTAATTGTAGGATTTCTTAACACCATTAACCATGATACTAGCATTTTACTTAGTATCACCCTTTCTTTTGTGCAGGTTCAAGAACAAATACTTCCAAAGGAGAATCCAAGAAGAGTGCCTTACAAACGTATGCTTGATGATCTAACGGAGTTCTTAGCTAAGAATTCCAACTTCAAGAAGAGTGATGAGGAGATGACTCAAGGGAGTAGAATTGACACACTCCCATGTGATGATAGCTTCCCAAAGGAGAAAATGATCTCCCATGTTGAACACCAAGGTGAATACTATACTTTTTATGAGCTACAAGGTAACAATGCTAAATCTTTCAGTTTTTTAAGATTGAAAAGTCATGATGTGACTAGTAGCCAATTAAGTGTAGATGGTGGCTTGTCAAATGTTCAGCATAATGAGTCTTCCCTTTGTGGTGCTCTTGGAAACACTATGTTACATGATGATCAAGTTCCTGTTGTGAGTTTTCAAACACTAGTTGATCCTATAGATGACCGCATTGACTCTTCTAGTAAGATCGATTTGTGTCCACCTATTGTTGGCACTTATAGCTTGAATGAGGTTCCATTTCCAAGTGATAAGAGTATTCACATACTAGTTGACCCTTGTGAAAATCAAAGTGAGTTTATATTGGCATGTGAATTGCCTACAACTAGTGAAGGTGTGTGCATTGATCAACTTGCTTATGAATCTAATCCACTACTTGAGCATATGTGTATGTGCTTGATGAGCCTCAAGATATTGATATTATTGATAGAGTTGATCATGTGAAGAGAAATGATTCATTGAGCATGTCATGTGATGAAGATCCTATTATTAGTCTTGCTCATAGATATCATATGAATGAAGATGTTGTGAAAGATGACATGGATCTTTTTGAGAGTGAACTTGCATGTTTTAATTCCTCACCTTTGGTTGTTAATCCTCTCTCAAAGAAAGATGTCTTATTTGAAAATAGTGAAATCACTCCTTGCTTAACGCCTAGTAATGAGCACTGTAATGTACTTAAAAAGAGGAATAGTATGCTTAAGATTCACATGTTATCCTATTTCTTGAAATCCATTAAGAATATAGGATTGAGTGAAGATTGTGCTAACTATCTTATTTTTTATAGTGATCTCTCACTTGTAGAAAAGAATGATCAATTGGGTAAAGATAGTCTTGATTTGCTTGAATATTTGAGGAACCTAACTAGTGATTGTTCTTGTGAAAATAATTTTGGTTGTGATCCTTTGTATGACACCCCACCTTTGTTTGATGAATATGTTGATTCTTGTGGAGATGTGAGCCATGATCTCCTTGATGTTGGTAGTGGTTTGTGTATACTTAAGGAATCTTTCTTTGAAAGAGAAGGTGTTAATTGTTAAGAGATTGCTTCTTCTTCTACTTTGTGTGCTTCCATTGTTGAAAATACTCATGGTGATGATCTTGAATCTAATAGTGAGTATATGCATGAGGACACCTTAGTTGAAGTTAACTTGCGTGACACTTTTCTCTACCCTTTCTTTGATTATGAAATTGTCAATGGTAGTATAGACGGTATATTTACTTGTGAAGGTGGCACTTTGGGAAAAATGGGTATTGTCTTGACCCATATTCTTGGATACTTCTCCCATTTGACCCCGGTGACATCTTGGAATGTAGTGATTTTTATACACCCAACTTGGTGCTTGGTCAAGACGACAAGTAAGGTTTGATTGAGGTTGTTGGTACCCTTCCCTATGATGGAATGCCTTTCTTGGGGATTCATAATCCACTTGTTGGACAAATATTGTGTAAGGGAAAGATCTCCAACAAAGATGAGTGTTCTTTAAAGAAGAGAAGCAATGAAAAGGTATAAGAGAGTTCACCATTGTGTGCTTCCATTCTTGACCAAGGCTTCATTACTTGTAGGTCAAAGAGTGGGTCTTCTCTTGAAAACACTTTGGTTGAATTCCATTTATATGATACCTTTCATTATTACTTGTTTGAAATTGATGACCCCTTACTCAAAGGTGGTGTCATTCTTGAGTAACCGAGGGAAAATGTGTCTTGTCTCCTTTGGGTGTTACTTATATACTTGCATGCTTGTTTGAAACACTTGTGCTTACGTTGTGTGGACCACAACTTATGGATGCCAAGTTGACTACTTGTTTGGAAAAGAGTCCATGGTTATTACAGACTTCTTGTCACCTTCGTTGGGTTGGACAAATTAAAGTGACAAATGGGACTCTTAGGAGCATGCCTAATACCATGAATAGAGGGAACCCAACTTCTTGGGAGAACCACTTGTCTTGGATTGGTTTGGGTTATAATGGGTTTTTCATTTTCTCTAGTTGCATGACTACATTGGTGAACTCACTTACCTTGGGAAGTTGCTTGGAAAGGAAGAGTATTGTACGCTTAAATACTTTGATGATGTCTATGCTAGTCTTAGAATTGTTTTATTTAAAGGAAGGAAGCCCTTCGGTTGGTCCCCTTGTTTGAGTGATAATGAAATGTGCGTCTTTCACATCTTTGACCCTAGGAAATTCTTATGGATTTTTAAACCCTTAGTGGCCCCATTCTTGGTGTGGCCTCTTGGAGAAATAATGAAACAATTGTGTCTTATGGCTCCTAAAAAAAAATTTGATCTTACCATTTTGGTTTGTTGATGCCATTATGAGCTATGTGGTTTCTTTATTTCTTGGTATTTCTCACAACCGGTTCCTTTGCAATCTTTTCAATGAGTTTTTCATGTTAAACACCAAAGAACCTTGGTTATATGTTAAGTGTGTGCAACCTTGACATGGTGATTAGGTTGATTTTGCTAACACAAACACTCATGCCTTGAGGTTATTGTGGTTGTTTGTTTTCCCTATGATTTTACAAGGTTTGGATTCGAGGTTGAATCGTTTTAAAGATGGGGAGGATGATATGATCTAAATTGGCGTCAATGCTTTCGGGCATATATTTTGAGGTCACCACATGGAGATCCAAGCCATGATCCTCATAAGGGAACAAGAACATACTTGGAGGATCCTTTTTGAGCCTACACTAAAGCAATACCATGTGTGGTTGATAGCTTAGAGCTTGGAATGCATTTGGAAGGACCCAAAAAGCTATTGCTTTAGCTTGACGGGACTAACCACCAAAGCCTTGATGGCTCACTTGGCGGTCAGTCAAGAAGAGACAAGCCCAAGAGAGCTACTGCCTCAACTTGACGAAGGGAGTGGCAGACCACCAAGGCAGTGACGGTGCACTTGGAGGATCGTCACACTCAAAATAGTCCACTTAGTTGGCAATTTTCTTAAGTTGGTCCATGGGTCACTTTAGGTCTAATGTAATAGCTTAACCCTAGACTATAAATAGATTAGCTTAGGTCATTATTTCCTAAGTTAGCTTTTGATGAATATTGATTATGAAAACTCTTGAGAAAGTGTTTGAGAGCTTAGAATGGCTCTAGTTGCATCTTGTTTAGAAACAGTGATTGTAAGGGCATTTCGATTCCCTTGCGGCCAACGTAAGAGATTAGGTCCTCGTTGATGTTAGAATTAAGGGGTTTTGAGTTCAATACACTCATTAGTTCTTAATTCTCTAATCTTCTTTGTGTCTATCCTTCTATCTTCCACATCTATCCTTTATTTACTTGTTTTCATAGTTAAATCTTCATTTTCATATTTTGGTTCATATCACTAACGAAAGAGGATAATCAGAGTTCGAGGAAGGCGAATAGGAAAATGACTCCAAAAATGGAGATAGGACTATATCTGGGAGTCAGTCAAAAGATACAATAGGTTTGGGTTCGAGTGCACATGTATCCTGTGAGGTGGATGATAAGACCTTCGAAGAGAGTCCACCATAGTGCTTTGAAAATGGCTGAAAATTTTGAGGAAAGAGAATATATACTGCCAGGGGTCCCTTCATCGCGATTGTGGGACTCCTGTTGTGAACGTGATGCTTAACTAGGTTAGGCCTTCGCAAACGCGGTCGATTCTTTGCGATCACGAAGAGCAAAGCTGAGCCGGCCAGATCGGCCTTCTTTACGAATGCGAGGATGGGCTCGCAAATGTGATAGTCAAGGACTTGATCCTTTGCAAATGTGGTTTGCCCTTCGCGAACGTGAAGGGAAATTGTGCCCTAAAGCAGCTACTAAAAAACCAGCATAATGCTAAGTTAGAAATTTCTCCATATGGGTCCTCGGGATTCATTTGGAACCCTGTGAATGCAACAAAACTATGCTAACCCACCAAAAATGGCATTTTGGACTCAACGAAACCATCGAATTTTCAAATAGAGATTGTTTTGACAAAATATGGGGTCGGGCCCAACCTACTGTTCCATTTTAACTAAATTCTACCCAATAGCCCAAATTGAGCCCCGAAGCCTCAGGACTCGAACCAAAGGTCCCCTAGCCTGAAATCTATATTCCAGAGCTAACTAAACCGTTGGAATTCTCATCAAAGGTTGTTTACTTGAAGTTTAAGCCAAAGACCTATTTCTCAACTTTGAAAGCTCTAAAATAAAAAAATTGGCTTAAAATCCAAACAAACTACTCGGGAACCAAACCAACAGTCTCGGCAAGTCATAAGTGACCTATAGCCACTACAAGAAAGCACGAAACATAGAAAATGTGCAAAAATAGAGAAAATGACCTAGAGGGTCAATAAAACATCCACTAGTAAAAGGACTTTCATCCTCAAAAGTCAAGGAACAAATAGATCCTGAAAGCTCGAAAAGATAAGGTACTGGGTCCACATGCCTGCAAGGCTGCCCAGGTAACCTACATGACTATACAATGTTTCCAAGGGATTTCACTAAGGGGATCCCTTCAACACTCACTTCCTTCACTTTTCCAAATAACCACGACTCATCCTCAAAAGTCGATTAGCCTCCAACTGAACCAAGCTCGACTGAAGTACGCAAGAACCCAACCAAAGTATACCTACATCACACCGATATGAGCACAACTAAGCGAGTACTCGACCAGGCTAAAGAATACCTAATGCATAAACCATATACCCAACTACAAACTCCAAATCTAATATTCTCTTGTCTTTCTAAACTTGTTGTCTACTCTGAACTACACAGAATATCTCCAGCATCATCTAAGTCTTGTCCGTATAATCACATCACCACAAACCTCTAAAAAACGAAGCTCACCTACTGAAAATCTGCACGGACTAGCATATGAAAAATGTCGTATAAGGTTTCACTTGAATACCCAAATTGTGGTGACTAATGCCTGCGATATCTGCCAAAGCCATCAATTGGCCCTGATGACCATTGAAACCAATAGTCATGAGTCTGAGGCACAACCTCTCGAAACTAGATGATCCCCTCCAGAATGCCCTACTGACTGTGGATGGAACCACGATAAGCCCAACTTAGATACACTTCTCCTGCTGAGTAGACTTCCAAAAGCCTGATGCAAGGTTAGAAGTAATAGAAACCATCACTATGTGCCAACATACCATCCCTCGAACATCCATCTAAGTCAATCTCTCTGAACTAAAGAAAACTAAACTGGTAGGCAGTGAGTAAGCCTAGTCAACCTATCGACAATGTCCCAACTACATCAAACCTCCAAACGTACGTAGGCTGAAATTAAGTTATGTAATCCAGCTATATGATTAACACCAGAACCAAACCAGTTGACCTTCATTGCCCAAATCGATCCTACTGACAAACAAGAGTCCAAACACAAAATCTATCAAAACTCTCATGCCGTCATCCGAAAGAGTCAAAATCATAATTGGAGCCAATAAGTCTTTGACAAAGTTAAATACCCAAGCCAATCTCACCTTCAGAGACTAAGCATATACCCAACAGCCCCGCAAGGGCTGAAGCTAAGGTATTGTCGAAGAACACCACGGGATAAACAAACGAGCAATCAAATCCGCACCTGCTGAGGGGTACAATGCACCAAGGCATAACTAAGAACTTACCGAGAGTGTAAAGAGTCCTAAAGATGGACAAATCTCGAGCAACTTAAAATAACAGCTGCACCTTGAATTTGGTCTAATAGATACTCAATACCTGGCAATAAATATTCACCCCTAATAGACACCCACTCTGGTTACCGACATCTGATACACAAGTACATACATCCATCCTTCTTTTTCATACACCAAACAGAAGTATCCCACGAAGTCACACTAGGCCGAATAAATCTCTAAATGAGAAGCTACCAAAACCACTCATTTGAACCTCCTCCAACTCAACTGGGCCATGCACATCATCGTAGAAGGAACTGAGTGCTCGACTCAACATTAATTCCCAAGATCAAGATGCCTATCGGGCAACAAACCGAGTAACCCAGGAGAACAACCAACAACCACACCTCCCAAGGGACTTATGGGAAAACAAGAATGCCAATGCTAGAACTACAACAAAACCATGAAAGGCTAAACCTTTCTTCACATCAATCCTCTCAACAAACAACCTCACTTTACTAACAGAAGAAGGCCAAGCAATTAAGGTAATCGTCTAAGCCAAGCAAACAAGAATCGCATAAAACGGGATACTAACCAGAAAATGCTACTCTAGCCGCCTATCAAATAAGGGTCAACAACAATTAAAGTAATAACAATAGCAATGGCATACAATACAAGTGGCATGACAGAAAGACAATCAGTCCAACTCCAGAATCTCATCGTAAGCCACTAAGTAAAAGATTAAAAAATTTACCCGACCGCTACACCCCAAGGCAATCATATAATTAATCCACTCGATCTACTACTAAAAGGAAATCATCTACGAGGGTATTTATACACGCCTAACCCAGATAAAAAGGTTCACAATAATAATATGACAATAGTAGGGTAGGTAAACATAGATGGGTAAGAAAACCCTAAATCAAACAACATAGAAAACTAAATGATAACTAATCAGAATTTCACCTATAGTAGTTTCCTCTGAAGTCGTGGCCCCTGGCCTACCTAAAGAAACATGTAACTGATCACATTTGAACCCAAACTGAGCATCTATATGACCACCTGTAATACCCAGGGCACCGCCT
Organism: Capsicum rhomboideum; assembly: GCA_031232105.1. Taxonomy (NCBI): domain Eukaryota; kingdom Viridiplantae; phylum Streptophyta; class Magnoliopsida; order Solanales; family Solanaceae; genus Capsicum; species Capsicum rhomboideum. Next base: position 56,027,139 of record CP124709.1, read on the forward strand.
CTAACCGAAGATTCCACATCCCTTAGAGACTGGTCTAGCTATGTTGACTACTCAATAATCTCATGTTAGGGACACTCCCTAATGAAATGTCACTCTCTCCACAATCATAACAAACCTTAGAAGCCCTAGTCTAGAGAAGAACACGTGTTGACCTTGACTGGCTAATCAACTCACGTTAGGTCACTCCCTAGACAAATGACCAATCTCCCCACAATCATAACACACCCCAGAAAAACTCTGATACAATGTACCTGCTGACCTAGATCAGCCACCACAACCTGAAAACCTAGACCGAGAACCTCGTGATACCTGACCAGAACTCTGTCCACTTTGACCACTACGACCTTTCTGAGAACCACATATAATCTGATGTGCTACCTATACGGACCTGGTAGGTTGAGAGTGATGGTGACCTCTACTAGGAGGATCCCTACCTCCAGACGAAGTACTACTGAAAGTGTACTGATGGAAGGACCATTTACCGCTACCTCTATATGTCTCACGACATGCCCACTCAATAGTTCTCGCATGATCAACAACCTAGAGGAAAGTATACCCAACTTCTCCGAAGCCAAATGGCGTGGTAAAGTTAATCCTCTAATAAATCTCTGCACTATCTCATGCTCTATAGGAAAAATCATAGAAATATGTCTAGCCCACTCGAGAAACCGTATCTCATACTTTAAAATCGATAAAGAACCCTGTTGAATACCTACAAACCCAACTTTGGCATGAGAACCACTCGATGTATCGGACACCACCTGTGCCAGTAGCATATCCTCGAAAGGGCTCAGAATCCCTAACGTAGTATCCTGAAGAATCGAGGCGGTCATAAATCCTGCCAGAGCCTGGATTGGCCCCAGAACTTCTGGATGATACTGAAGATTCTCAATATCAAGCTCCGACTCACTAGCCTGACTGGAAAGGTAGGTCACGGCTATGGAAATACATATTGAAATCTAGGGACAAGATAGAGAAACAAATATGATGGGAGCCAAGAGGGAGTAATTCAAAAGCTTGGTATGACAAATGGACAAAATTGGGGCCTTTGTATCAAATGGTGGACACTGATTTTACTTATGACGGTAGAATTGAGGTTCTTTATGAATAATAGGGAATTGAATCAGAATAGGCTTCAGCAACATCTTCCTCTAAACATTGCATATCATGTAAGTAAGAGTATAAAGCTGAATTGTAATTCTAATGTCAGAGACAGGGCATGGTGGATGGCATCAACAAAAGGGAATTTTACACTTAAAAATGCATGGGAGATAAAAAAAAAAAAGCAAAGAAAACAGGAGATGCGATTTTTGAAGAAATTCTGGATTAAAGGTCTTCCTTTCAAAATTTCCTTTTCTCTTTGAAGGTTGTGGAATTTAAAGATACCACTGGATGATATTGTGGAAACATGGGAAGTTCCAATGGTCTTTACGTGTAGGTGTTTTGAACAGTCTCAGCAAGAGACAGTTACCCATTTGTTTTTGACAAGAGAAGTAGCACAAGGTGTATGGGGAAGCTTTACTATGGTTGTAGAAATATTAGGTCCTTTCATACAGGTGAATCAGGATATTACTGAATGGTGGAGGGCTGAATGTGGGGCTAAGCTTAAGCCATTGTATCAAGATGCAACTACCATCATTTTGTGGCAGTTATGAAAGAGGAGAAATGTGATAGTAAATTGAGGTTACATGACTGATCACAGAGTTATAAGTGAGATTAATCACAACCTCCACATGCTAGCTAGAGTGAGATATCCATGGTTACCAGGCAACTGGCCATAAATAGTGCAATACTTTGAAGATTACAGACCTATTTTACACTTTACAATGGTGAAATGGGAGTTTCCAGCCTATGGATGGTTCAGGTGTAATTCAGATGGGGCTTCAAAAGGGAATCCAGGACCAAGTTCAACAGGCTTTTGTATTATAAGTGATGCATGAGAGTTAATATATGCAAGTGCTGCTAGAATAGATAATAATTCTAACTTATATGCTGAAGCAATTGCTTTTGGAAATGGAATTGAGTATTGTATGAAGAATAACTTTTTACATATTCTGATGGAGACAAACTCAATGGCTTTGATGAAGATGGTGGAAGGAGAATGGGACATTCTATGGAGAATCTGTATGGATATAGACAGGATAAATTACTAGAAATCAAAAGGAGTCACTACAATACAACATGTGCTCAGAAAAGGAAACTAAGTGGCGGATTTTATCACTAACAGTGTGTTCAATTTTGCAGGTACTATCAATTATCATACTATACAAATATTACCACAGGAAACTCAAAGATTAATCCTTCTAGATCAACAGAAAATTCCAAGTTTCTAATACAGTCAATTGAAAGCCAAAGAACTGGATTAAGCTACTACTTAGTGCAAGGTAAAATGAAAAGCTTTTACCTTGTAGGTAATTGCAACGCTTTCAGATCTTGTTGACTACTGTGGATCTTTTTTATGTGTGGTATCAATCTCTTTTGAGGCACAATCTATCAGAAGAGAATAGTAGACAACTTGGTCATGAAAGCAATCCAACCTTTTGGTTTAAGTATCAGATCTTTTTTATTTACACTCGAGGGATTGTAATTACCTGTTACAAAGTCTTCAACTGGCAATGAAAATGAGACAAAGAACATCTCCGTCTTAGGTTCAAGATACCACGGCACCTGTGTGAGAGCTTTGAGGTCGCCTATGGTGGTAGTAACTCGATGTCTATTGAATTAGTCACTTGGAACTATGTATCGACTTTATCAGCCCTTTACTGTGTAGAGGAAGAGGATCAACAACTGAGGAATCTTCAAAACTGGCTATTTATGTCACGGATCCTTAAAGGAAGATGAAGCTTAGAAGGAGAAAGAATGGTCGAAGATTCCAGATTTTTCTTGCTTTTGTGTTTAGTGACTTTCCATTTTTTATTTTTTATTTTTGTTTCCTTGGCTTTTGGTCTTTTGGGCTTGGTTGGTTTTGGGCCTTGCCTTGTTGAACTCATTTTTCATTTTAATATACGGTCTGCTCAGGCCATTTTAATTAAAAAAGAAAAAAAAAAAATCGATTATTGATGGTTATAGGTTAACTGTTAAGAGTACACATGAAAATTTCTCTATTGAAAATACTTGCAATGTGATAAAAAAAATCTAATACGGTATTCCAAAAATTACCTAGTAATTAGCTCTTGAAGATAGTTTAAATGAATATGATATATAAGTATTAACAATACCAGTGCACACTATATTAGGAAGATTAATTGCAAGTAGAAAATAGCAAGCATAGCATTTTCTACAAAAGGAACCAACTAATTTTGTATTATTTGCACAAATAGCAAGCATAGCATTTTATACAAAAGGAACCAACTAATTTTGTATTATTTGCACAACCTAAGTAGTATAATATAATGATCCTAGACAATTTATACTCAGGTATTATCAGGTTATTAACTAACTCATTAAAAAAACCATAAACCATTACGAAACCGATAACCCGATAAAAAATAAAATCAAAACTGTTATCAACCCGTTAAACCAATAATCCATTATCGATAAACCAACAACATTTTTTTTTTATTCGGTTTTGAATAAGCCATTCTCAAGTGTAATTAAAACTATCAAATACAATCATGCAGTAAACAAATATACTTCTCTATCATGAGAAGAGCTTGTGTTTCCTTCCAATTTCAGCTTTAGTATACTGAACCAGAATGACGTGCTTTTGAGTCATTTTCATGGATCAACCGTATCTGCTCTTTGTCGAAAAAGCCTCTGCTACCCTTTGGACATACATCACTCGCACCCCTTGAATAAGTTATACATTAAGCACCATTAAAACTCAAAATGTTAATAGCGTTGGCCGGTTATGCAGCAAAATTTTTGAAGCTAACCTGCTCACTTGAGTAAAATTGAGATTGGTCGAACAGCAAGATCTGCAACTAATCTCATATTGCCTTCGTCATTCAGAAGCCTATATCTAATCTAGTGTACAGACATTGCTAAGATAATAAAGAAAGATACCAACCTATCTGCAGTGTCCAATCAGGAACTTAGTGAGCCAAAGAATCGGCCGCCCGAACCTTTATGTCAGTCAACTGCAAGAGTTCATGCCATAGCATCAGCCTGCCTTCTGGTTAATCGAGCATACAAGCCATCCTTGAGGAGAAGCTCTTTGTGGCTACCCATCTGAATGTAGCAAAAGTAAGATCAGAGCTATTATCCAAGTCCGAGATTACTAGAGTGATTAAAGCGAGAAGACATACTATATGACCGAAACTTAATTGAGCATTAGGAAGCTCTTCTTTTGATAAGATTAAGGTTGATATGAATAAGAATGTGAACCTCCAGGTTGCAAGTTTCCACACTTCAGTTTCAACTTGTTAGATACTAAATGGAAAACTATAGACTAATAGCCCTTCTGTTTACAAGTACACAAACTTTGGCGTCATAAAACAAGCCCAGAGTGGACCACTCCCATGATGGTAAATGCACTTGTCTTGTTGGTGGCTTAATGTAATACTGCTATATTAGAACAGCACAGGTTGAATCAGACAGCATTGAACGATCGCAACAAGAAAGGAGATTGAATGACGATGTTATTATTAGCTACTCTCCCTCTAAAAAGTTTAAAAGCCATAATATCTACCTCAACAACTTTTCCACTTTCCATCACAACTATTCTGTCAGCAGCTTGTATTGTCGAAAGCCTGTAGATAGCAGTTTATCAATACTACAAGCTAGTACTTGGTTCAGTTGAAAAGAACAAAGGCAACTTACCGGTGTGCAATTACTATGACAGTTCGGTTTGAGTTCAGTTCTCTTCTGACAGTACGAAGAACACCCTATGAGAATCGAAACTGCATATTTAGTGGGCACTTCAACAATCTTTATCAGTGAAACGCCTTTAAGAAGATCTACCTTAATGTTGTGTTCACTCTCTGCATCTAGAGCACTAGTGGCTTCATCAAGTACTAAAATATCTGGATCCCTAAGAATGGCTCTAGCAATTGCGATTCGCTGCTTCTGGCCTCCACTGAGCAAATCATCATCAACAATTGTGTGGTAGCCATTGGGTAGAGATGAAATGAAGTCATGGGCAGCAGCCTCCTTGGCAGCCCATTCCACATCTTGTTGATTGACATCTCTACTACAGCCGTATCTTATGTTTGAGCTGATATCCATGCGGAAAAGTCTAGGTTCCTGTACAAAATATCTTAGTTGACATGATATTATAAAGCCATACAAAACTCAAATTAGGATAATAATATATGAGGCTAACCTGTCCCACATATCCAATTCTTTCCCTCAACCACTTGATGTCCAAATCTCTAATCGGGTAGCCATCAATAAATATCTTCAGATCCGAAACAAGTTGTTAGGAAAAGAAGTTCTTTTATTTGAGAAAGCAAGGTGGAACAAAAAGTCACTGCTTTTCTCAAGGCTTCTTAAAGTACGTTTTAAGCTTCTGCAAATTCCTCAAGAAGGGTTTATTTTGTATATTCACAAGAGGGAAGCTGAATCCACGAAGCATCCCGAGTTCACACAGGGTACGGGGAAGGGTGTAATATAGGCAGTCTACCCTGACGCAAGCATCAATGGCTGATTTCACTACTCGTAACACGTGACCTATAGGTAATAGGGAGACAGCTTTACAGTTGCGCCAAAGCTCCTCTTCTGTTTTATATTTTCATAATTCAACAATATATTATTATATCTAACATGACATGAATTACCTGCCCACTTATTGGCTCATACAGACGGAGGAGAAGGTTCACCAGAGTGCTTTTCCCACTACCACTTAGGCCAACCTAAACAACAGATGACATTCATTTCTCAGTCATTGTTTCACATTGATGAATAGAGAAATAAAAACACACACAAATCTATACCCATAAAAAATAGTTGGAGAATATCCACAAATTTATTTTATTTCTAACAGCGCACATATATTTGGGTCTATTCTAAATCCAATCCTTTACTTGTTTTTTATTTGCTTTCGTGTATTTGATTGTGATCATATGGAGAAGTACTTTAGAGAGTAAGGGGTTTTAGGATAAGTAGATTAGACATCACGGGAAGAGCAAAATTGAGGTGAGACAAGACGAGATTGCGGTGCCAAAATGCAATGAATTTAGATATCTAGAATGATTGAAATGGAGAAGTGCTACTAGAGTTATATGTTAGAATGATGACTACCAAGGTGGAAGGTAAGTTCTGAAGAACAATTATAAGACTGACAATGTTATATGGTAGTGAATACTGGGCCGTTAAAGTAAAACAAATCCATGAGATTAGTGTTGCAGAGATGCAAATGCTGAGATAGATGTGCAGTCATAATGGATTAGATAAGATTAAAAATGATCACAATTGTCAGAAGGTGCAAGTAGCACGGATTGAGGATAAAAGGGAGTAGGTTGCTTGAGATTGTTTGGTCATATCTTGTGTTGGCTTATAGATGCACCGGTTTGTACGTGTGAAACTATGGTAAGTTAAGGTGTTAAAAAGGGATAGAAGATTGGACCTCTTTTATTGAGAAACATATTTTGGTGTAGGCTCTCTTCTTTTGGTATATGTATTCAGGGTTTCCCCCCAAATGTTAATAAAATTATTCCAAATTAAGGTGCTAAAAGGAGATGAAGCAGACCAATAATTACATGGAAGCAAGTTACGTTAAAGGACCTACAATTTCTTGGAATCAATGGAAACTTGGCTAAAGATAAGGCACAATGGAAGAAAAATATTTGTATGGGTGACATCTACTAGTTGGAAAGTAGGTTTATAGCCTGTTTGACCAAGCTTTCGAAACCTGTTTATTTTAAAAAGTGTTTTTTGTTAGAAGTGTTCTTCAAAAAAGTACTTTTGGAGAGTAGCAGTTTGTGTTTGGTTACTCAATTGAAAAAGTACTTTTTGCCAATATTAGAGCATTAATTTGTGTTTAGCCCATGTTCCAAAAGTGCTTATGGGGAAAAAGCTACTTTTTTTAGTTTCTGTTACTACTCAAAAGCACTTATTTTTTTCCTAAAAGTTTAGCCAAACACCTAAACTTTTTAAAATAAACTGTTTCTAAAATGCCACCATTTTTCACTTCCCGGAAGCTTGGTCAAACATGCTATTAGTTTTGTTAGTACTTTGATTTTGAACCTATTTCTTTCTACGAGTATCTTGACTTTATCATAGATTTATATGCCAATAAAATGTGGACATTTTTTATTATTATTATTATTATTATTATTATTATTATTATTATTATTATTTATATATATATATTTAATTTTGCTTTTACTTTTACTTTTTTGTTTTTGGATGATGATGACATGAGTTGAATTTAAATGAAAAAAACATGATTAGTGAGGATTCATTTAGCCGACCTCAACTTGTATGAGATTAAGGCGTAATTGTTGATGTTGTTGTTGTTGTTGATGTAAGATAGACAAATTCTTAGGATGCCTGCTTGGACTCGTTCCCAGATAAGTGATTTAACTAGTAACCTCAAAGTTACTCTACAGACCGCAACCATCTTGTGTCACACCCTTGTGGCCATTATAAAGAAAATACCTGCTTCTCAAGAAATTGTAAAGGAGCAATTTTATCATGAGGATCATAGAGGGAAGCAATTTCATAACTTCAAAAGGGGGAAAATGATAATCCCTCCGTCCCATTTTTTGTGAAGGTTTTTGCGTGGACACAAAGTTTAATAAAGAAAGACTTTTGAAACTTGTAGCCTTAAACATGTCACAAAATTTTTGCGGCTATAAAATCCCGTTAATAAGCGTAAAATGAGAAGTTTAAATTATTTTTAAATATCGAATTGTCCTTTTTTGAAACAGATTAGAATGGAAAGTGTGTCACATAAAATGGGACTGTATGTCATTAGATCTTAGAAGTTGCATGCATAATGGAATCTAGTAGGTAGAATAAATTTCAGATTGGCAGCCCGAAAAATTAAAGAACTCACAAGTGCTACTACTTCACCGGGATGCACCACCAAGCTAATATGTTGAAGTACCGGCACCTGTTCAGTAGGCAATAAGCTTTTCTAATTGTAGCCTCAAAATTCTGTTATCTAGAATAACTAAAAAGTATATGCATGAAATCAACGAGAAAATGAAACTACAAAGATGTTGTTCTCAATCACACTATCAACAGCTTCATACTCCAAATCTTCAAGTGATCACAGTATAGTCTGAATCAAGGAAATTGCATATACAAACATTCTTAGACAGTGTAGGCAGTAGCAACATAACTCCCATATCTTTGCGCTGAAATTCTTTAAGTTCATGTGTGCATTCATGAATCATGATGACAACCTAAGTAAGAACTGCTGGATGCAAAATCAATTTCAATGGGATACAAAAGATGCTTCACAAGAAAGAAATGAATAAAGGAATGGGAACTCTAATTTTAACAAAATCCATGCAATTTATGGGTAGTCATACATTTCCAATACCAGTAAGCATGAAGTGACCAACAGCGTAAGCCTTAAATAGCATCACTAGTCTCTGAGAAAAGATGATTATGCCACTTCCCTACTGCTAAATTGGTTTTCTGGTCCTTTACAAATTTATTTTTAGTTTTGTCCTTTTTACAAGAGCTCTTCATTTTTACATATAAGAGATCTGAAAATGTCGTTTTCTCCCATTCAAATTTGTAAATGGCCATAGGAGACCATTTCCTGCTTACTAGAGGCAAAGACAGAAAACATGAATATCTTAATCTTTTATCAGATAAAAAATTCTACTAATACCCAGATGCAAATAAGAAAAGGTTTAAAGTGTTAAGAGTGTATTTGAGTCTCGTCAAGAGGAACAGTTGTTCTCAGATAATGAGTCACATGCTGTGAGATCAAAAAGATAAGTATACCTTCACTCTTGAAGGATAGTAGAAACTAACATTCACAAATTCAATGCGTCCTGCTAATCCTTCCAACTTGCCTTCTACAACAATCCACAAAACATGATGAGAATATGCAGCATCTGGGAAATATTCTTTTCAGAGTATGTGAGGCTCAAATGGTGTTATATCAGTTGATATAAGTTAACTTCATGCTGCATTGAAAGGCAATTTACACTTCCGATCAAAAGCTCTTTATTTTAGGTAAGTTAAACTGTCAGCAATAATGTTTGGATGGAACTTTGCATCAAATAGCAACTAACGTCTTTTATGGCAGAAGTGATTTTACACTCTCTCCATCAGTAGTTGAGAACACTCGCTTTTATGAACCCTTCAACCCCGATAATATACACACCATCTTGTAAAATTTAAATTTTAGCTAAACACAGGAAATAATTGAGCCACCTTTGAAAAAACATCTTCCATAAAAGTCATGTCTCAAAAAAGATGAACAGTTTCATAAAGCTTCTCTAAGAAATTTAAGCATACAGAGGGACTTTATGGTATTTGTTAGGACTTATACCTCAAAAGTATTCTCTTTGAAGCATTGGGAAAAAAATTTCCTACAATTGAAATATCGAATCATATCATTCTTTCAACATGAACAGACCCTTTGGAGAAAGCCGAAGGATAAATGCACACCGACACTGGTGAATCTATTTTGTGAGTAGTTTCAGTTTACATATAGTTAGGACATTAGAAGATTCAGATTGCCTGAGGATATGCAGTGCACTACAAATACTGATAAAATCAATTAATAGCTAAATTTTATAACTGAGACAATATAGCCAACAAATTATAAGCAACCAAAGGAGTAAAAAGGGAAAGCATAACAAATGAAGAACAAGCATTGGAAATTCCAATTTAAATGTGCAAAAGTGACTTGTTTTACAATAATCATACTTAATCAGTTTCAAATTGCACATCGTAGTTCGTCTTTTGAACCATATCAAGATAATGTCCCTTTCACTGAACGGAATCAACCATTACTTTCTTTTTGATGCTATAACAACTGAAAAGTTGAATTCTCATCACGTTTAATATGTTTAAACATACAGGATTCCAAAATCTGAACAACTAAATACAAAGAGGTTTATACATTTATTTCTTGCAAACATTTAAGAATGCAGTTTTGAACTCTTATTGGGTGAATATGTCATGTCCCACCAAGATAATATAAATTCAGGGAGTACAAGTGAAACAAGAAGCTAGTTTGAAAAATGCTTTTACCTTTGTCAATGAATTGACCACTAGGACCGAGATCCATTAATTGGAAAACCTTCTCACTTGCCCCAATAGATTGCATCAATGACGATAAATTGTCCCCAACCCACCATGTAGAATAAATCAACCATTCACTGTATAAAACGAATTTTGTAAGTTGTTCTGCTGTAATATGACCAGCCAGGATAGATATTCCTCCTACCAGCACAGCAATAACCTAAAATTCAAAGCAAGAAATTGAAGTTCACTTTAAATGATTAACTGGAAAACTTTCTTTCATGTTTCAAATAATTAGCATTAAAGATTATTATATCTAATCCTGATCTAAGACCAAGAGTAGAATCTGCAAATGATGACGATGAGCAAGTCTAATTGAAAATTAGAAGCATCTATCATCTCTTTCTATCCAAAACCATTCAAATGAAATGGTTGTGAATGCTTCGTTAGATGACTCTGTAAATTCCAGAAGTTTCTCAAGGGAAGATCTGCTGCTAGTCATGGAAGTGCTAAAGGATTTATGGATGTATTTTCATGGAGTACTTAAGATGCTGGGTAGCAATAACAAAATATGTCATTTATGAGTTGCACAGACAAGAATATGAGTGCCATACACAGGGATGTATTTGACAATTGACACAGTGTAAACGCACCACCTTATTTTTGGTGAAAACGCTCAATTATGTGATTCGAAACTTTTGTACAAGTCATATTGACCATTTAGGACTTGTTTGAGTGGTTTTGGTTGGGTCCCGAAAATTTCAAAAAAGTAAAATCATTTTGATTAGTAGAGGAACTTGGATGGGTTTTGGGTAGCAAAAACCAGATCTGGACTGTGATAGGAATTTATTTTATCTGGGCGCGAAAGGAATTTTCGAGCCACAGGAGTGCCATTGCGCTGAAGGGAGGTCCAGGCAAGCCAGTGCTACCGCACGCAGGCTGCACATTCGCGCACAAGCCATGCAAGCAAAGGTGATAGTGTACAAAATACGGAGACGTAAATTCTACACAAAATCGAAAATAACAACGAAAATACGATAACACGATAGGAACGAAAATGCGGAAAATTAAAGGATAGATAGATAGATTGACACAAGGAGATAAGGAAATAGAAACCAATGAATATATTAAATTCAAAGACCTCTAATTTTGACTATCCACAAGCACCTAACCTCCTACGAAGACCTTGAGGGAATCGTAACTCCCTCGCAGCCCCGTTTCTAGGCAAACGTCAACATTAGCTTTTCCAAGCTACACTCTCTCAAGAGTTCATACAACATTAATATTCATCCAAAAGTCCCTAAAATGAAATGAGAACTAATATTTATACTTGAGGGTTTCTTATTACATTTCATGGGCCAAACAATGACCCAATTCACAAAAAATGGCAAGCTGGCCGTTTTGGCCCAAAAGCCCACACAGGAGACCACCTGCGTGCGCAGGTGGTGGGCGCAGGAGGCTCCTGCGGCCGCAGGTCACTCACCTGCGCGCGCAGGTGAGGTCGCACACCACTCCAGTGCGTCGTTGCGCTCCTTTCGACTCTCCAACGTCCCTCCAATGATTCCCTTGTCTCCAAGCTATCTTCCATACGCTAGATTGCTTTACTTGGAGTGCAAAATGGATGCAAAATGGACCCTCCAACCATATCCATGTGGTCTTGAACTCTTTGTGGTTTGGGTCCCTTGTTGTCGTCCCGAAAATACAAGCCCAAAAAGGTTGACGCCGATTTGGATTGTATCAAAAGGGCGCGATTGCGAAGACTAATTTCTCCTGGCCCTGCGCTATTCCGCACATTGAGCATGATTAGCTATAAAAATAAGCAGAAACGAGACTTTAAGCTTTATTTCACCATTGTTGGATTTTGGGGGCTTGGGGTAGCTTGAAAGTAGAATCAAAGAGGGATGTCTTCTACAAAAGCTTGGGCAAGTTATCTAAACTCATCCTTGGTTAAATAGGTGATTACCCGCCTGATTTTATATTTAAATTGTGAGACTTCGAGGTAGAATTTTATAGGGTTTGTCCTAGGCTTAAGAGAGTAAAAATTATGCACTGAGGGACAATTTGACGTTGGATTTAAAAACTAACGGTAGATTTGGACTCGTAGGGTTATGGGTAACCCAAAAAAGCAATCAATTTTAAACTTTGGCAACGGAGCTAAGGTTTGACTTTTAGTTGACTTTGACTTTGACTCCAAAATTGCAATATGGGTATCACAAGACCTGTTTAACTTCGCAGAGTATCTTTTAAATGATCAAGCTCATGTAATCAATTTGGGGAGAGTAAATGCAGTTCGAAAGGGCTAGAGTTTCTTCGGACCGAGGTAAATTAAGGCTTTGACCTTAATGAGAAACTTTTTCCTGGTGGGTTTGTGTTCGTCCCTCAATTTCGAAGCTACACCAGTAGGTACTTCTCTTTTCTGAACACCAGATTTTCAATTTCAGGAGGCAGTCTAGATTTCGGTCAACCAAAATCTGATTTTAAGCAACTTTTCGGTTTCTTGCACTTTGGAGTTTCAGTTTGGAGTCTGTAGTGAATAAGTTGGCAACAAATCTGATTTTTTTGATGATTCTTTGTTAGTTCTTTGTTATACAACCATGTCTCTTGGTTTTGATACTTTTGGCTCCAAAAATACGGAACTTGGAAGTTCAAGCCCTATGATCACTTCAGAATCATTAATGGGAAGTTCAAACTATTTAGCTTGGGTTTCCTCGATTGAGTTGTGGTGCAAGGGTCAAGGTGTCCAAGATCACTTAACAAAGAATGCTAGTGTGGTAGATAAAAAGGCAAAGGCCAGTGAGGTAGATGAAAAGGCCAAAGCACAATAGGAGAAGGTTGAAGCTCAATTATGTAGTCTCCTATGGCGATCTATTGATTCCAGTTGATGGCCTTGTTTTTGCCCATTCCAGACATGTTATTCAGTTTGGGAAAAGGCCCATGCTTTATACACTAATAACATGCCTCGTTTTTATGATGTGATATCTCAGATGACCAACTTAAGGAAACAAGAATCTGATATGCCTACTTACTTGGGATAGGTACAGGCAGGCATGGAGGAATTTGAAAAATTGATGCCACTTGCCAGTCACTACAAATGTTGAAAAACAACAAGAGCACATACAGACGTTGTTTCTAGTTCTTACACTAGTTGGACTTCCTACTTACCATGATTCGGTGTGTGATTAGATGCAATGACCCTCCGGGTCATTTTCTTGATTTTCGTGTTTTTTAGAGTTTCGAGTTTTCCTGTAGCTGCTATAGGTCATTTATGAATTGCTAGGACCGGCGGTTCGCTTCCCCGGTAGTTCATTTGAGTTGTAAGAAAATTTATGTGTTTTGAAGCTTTTGAAATTGAGAAATTTGACTTTAATCAAAACTTCTAGTAAACGACCTCGAATGAGAATTTCGAAAATTTTGTTAACTCTAGAATGTGAATTTTGGGCTAGGGAGACCTTTGGTTCGGATTCTGAGGCTTTCAAACTCATTTTGGGTTATTCGATAGTTTTTGGTTAAAACGGAAAGAATGGGCGTGGGGCCCACATTTCATCGAAACGACCTCTGATAGAAATTCCGTCAATGCCATTGAGTCCGAAATGTCGTTTCTAGTAGTATATTTGGTTTGCATGCACGGGGCTCCGAAAGAATCCCGAGGACCCGTTTAGAGAATTTCCAACTCGGCAAAAGTTGTTGGTGCACAGCACTTGGTGCAGGCACCAGGTGTTCCTCGCGTTCGCAACCAGCTAGTCACGTTCGTGATGAAGGGTCTAGATGACCCGGACCAAATCATTCGTGATCGCGATGGTCAACTTGGTGGGGTCCCGCGATAGCGATGAGGAGCCCCTTGGCAGTATATAAACCTATCTTCCCCAATTTTGAACCATTTTTCTAGTCTTTTTCACCATTGTTGAACCTTGGAGCTAGGAAAATTGTGTGAAACCATCTATTTGAGCTGTTAATTCAACTCCTCTTAATCATTTTCCATTAACTTTCCCCGTCAATTCCCCTTCTAATTTCGTGAAATTCCTAGTTAAATTCTTGTTTTTCTTGAAACTTTGTGGGGCTGTTTTGAGCCCGATTTGATCCGATCATGCTCAATTTTTGAGCATATGCTCCTTGTCCTACGAGGAACATAATTGGGGTTTCAATTTTTGAATTTCGCAAGGGGGCCCCACGAGTTGATTTTTGACTCGATTATTCGGCCCGGAGTGTTAAATTCCAATATGGGTATTAATTTTCTCGTGTTGACGTGTAGATCATTATTTTGGTAACGTGGCAGCAGTCGGAGGCTTCTCAGAAGGGAAAAGCTCCGGTTTAGTTGATAGTGAGAGTGTTGTTCGGCCTCCAGGTAGGTTACGGCTTACCTACTCGTAGACTTGGCTCATTTTAGACATACATATGCTAATTTGCTAATTGTTGGGGGCGGGGGGGAAGGGGGGCCATTGTGGTTTGGAGGTAGATTACCTAGGTATCTATAGTACGGTTAGCTTATTTAGTAGCCTTGGGGTAGATTTTCACTATTAATCCTTAGTTTAGGTAGTTGTTTCTCTCTTGGGTTTAGTCTAGGATGTTTGGTAGCTTTAGGGTTGTTATTGAAGCCTTAGTTTAGGTCGGGTCCCTCGGGGGTTTGTGGCTACAATATTGTTTACGTAAGGTAGTTTACTCTAGCATAGTGTCCTTTCTATAGCGAGATAACCCTAGATTACTTTGGTATTTGTTGATGGGCTAGGTATTGGTTGATCGGTTGACTTGTTCACTTCATTACACTTGATATTGTTGCATATCTATGGTATACGGGTAAATTGGCTAAAAAATACTGTTTTCGATTTAAAATGGGATTTGAGAAGCATTTTTACTAGGTTTTGGACTTTAAAAAGATAAAATGGACTATTTCAGCCTCGATTTGATTTTGGGCACCTGACATCACTGATCATTACTCGAAAGTCCCGGTTAGAGTCCGGGCAATGTATACGAATATCGCGAATCCCCCATGGGTCCTGCTTTTGTGAGTCATAGGTGTTGGAGAAGGAGTATACGGTATTGTGGGGCATGGCATTCATCTCACATTGCATTTCATGGTGTTCATCTGTATTTGTTCATTCATATACACTGATTGTAGTTGGTATTGCTTGTTGTATGTGCCCATCGTGCTTATAAGGGCTGGTTGGGTTATATTGCCTGTTGCTTGTGCCTTCTGGGCTTATGGGGGCTCGATTAGGTTGTAGATAGATTACTATTATTATGTACTTTGAGGTAGCTTACTTACATTTCTCTTAATCGTCTAGGTTTGCCCTGTTATTCTCTTTTTGGCCTTACTATACTTAACCTTAGCTTATAGTCGCATTTTATCATATTTATATCTTATCTGAGCTCAGTAGGCCTATGATGTCTACTGAGTACCGCGTGTTTTGTACTCATAATACACTTTTGCATTTTTTTCCCTGATGCAAATCCTAGTACGAGTCATCGCCACTGACACTTTCCTCATGCGGAGCATTTTGATCGGAGACTTGGGGTGAGCTCTTGACGATCGGAGTTGATGCATCTCCCTCTACTTTTTGGACTAGTCTTTATTTTGTATATTCGAAGATAGTTCTGTATATATTGTATCTATTCAGTACTCCTTGTATATGTAGTCACTCTTGCTCCGATTGATACCAGGTCTTGGGGGTTATTTTTGTATATTTTGTTCCTTCACTCTCTTGTATATATGTATGGGCCTTATTACCTATGCTTACTTTCTTCAAGTTTGGCCTCTATATCTTGTGTAATTCTATTTCTCTTATTAGCCCATTACTTGTCGTTCCAAGCTATGGGTTTGGCTTACCTACTGGTAGGTTATAGTAGGTGTCATCATGACCTGAGTTTTTGGGTCGTGACATCAGATTTGAGCTAGTCCTACAATTGATGAACTATTCTCTCATTAACTTTGCCTAGTCGTGCCTCCCAGTCACAAAGTGGTTTCATCACCCACCATTGACTCCTCTGTTCTCACATCTCACACCATAGAAAATCGAACATTTCAGTTTGTGGAGAATAGAGGAGGAGGTCATTTTGGAAGATCTCGACCTAAGTGTAGTTATTGTCATTAGCTCGGACACACTCGTGACATGTGTTATACTCTACATGATCGACCACCCAATAATGCTCATATTGCTCAAAAGGAATAGAATGAGTTCCTTCATTATCGAGCAAGTAAGAAGACATCTCCACAAGCCTCGGTTGTTCGGCCTAATCGACAACCCAATAATGCTCATACTGCTCAGACAGAATATAATAAGTTCCTTCAATATCGAGCAAGTAAGCAGAAATCTCCACAAGTAGCCTCGGTTGCTCATCTGATGCTTCTGTTTCTGGTAATTCCTTTGTTTGTGTTTCACAATCTAGTATTCTTGGATCATGGGTCGTGGACTCAGGCATTTCTGATCATATTTCTAGTGACAAATCAATTATGTCTGGTATTATTGATTCACAATCTCTTCCTGCTGTTAGCCAATGGGATCCAAACAAAACCAAAAGGAGTTGGACAAGCTAAACCTTAGCCCTTTGTCACTCTAAACTCTTTTCCTTATGCCCCTGTTATCCTTTTGATCTTGCATTTGTTAGTCGTTTGACGTGTGCCCTAAATTGTGCCATAACATTTTATTATTATTTTTTTCCTCATGCAAGACCGCAGTATAGGGTAGACGATTGCTAAATTTCTCAAACTCGGGTGCGGGTGTCCGATATGAGTGCGGATCTAGAGGTCGGATCTTTCATGATATTAATTAAAAGATTCGGTAGTATGGATCCAGGTATGGAGACGGGGTGAGGGGATTTGGCTAAAAATAATTCAAACATCAAAAAATAGAGTTATAAAACCTAAATTATGAGATATTGTGCGAAAAACATGAGGAAAAAATATTGATCAAGAGGAGAATACTAAAAAGAGATAAAAGGAAAAG
This sequence comes from Capsicum rhomboideum, assembly GCA_031232105.1. Taxonomy (NCBI): domain Eukaryota; kingdom Viridiplantae; phylum Streptophyta; class Magnoliopsida; order Solanales; family Solanaceae; genus Capsicum; species Capsicum rhomboideum. The sequence continues at coordinate 56,044,172 of CP124709.1, forward strand.
CAGTAACATAGAAATTTCTATATACAAGGTATTCCATTTTCTTCAATTTCACCTTAGCTTTTGTTTTGATTAAAAAATCATTAAATTTATCCAGGCTTACCCTGTCGATTTTGATTGAAGTACCCAAAATCGGTTGACCAGATCGGATACGAATCCCACACCTACATCCACATCCATGTCGTGTGGGTGCGGCACCAAAAGTGAAGTGTAAAAGTAACTTAGGACGATTGGCACTGGACATGAATCACAAGTCCTTTACTATCATAATTTACTATCATAACTCTCCAAATTCCTCCACAACATGCTCCATTACAGACTCTCCAGCCCTAATTCACAAACGTTTGGAACATCCAGTGTATTCAAGCTACAAGCTACAGAAGATGGTTCCTAGTTTGTCTAGTCTATCCATATTAAATTATGAGTCATGTCAACTGGGGAAAGACACCCACACTACCTTTCCAAGTAGTGCTAAGGGTCGTTCAGACTCTGTTTTTTCATTAGTTCATTATGATATTTGGGGTCATAGTAAAGTCAGATCAACCTTTGGATTTCGTTATTTGTTAGCTTCATCGATGATTATTCAAGACGTACTTGGATTTTCTTAATGAAAAATCACTCTGATTTATTCTCTATATTCAAAAGTTTTTGTGCTGGAAATTGAAATACAAAACCAATTTGGTATTTCTATTCGTACTTTTCATATTGATAATGCCTAAGAATACTTATCCTCCCAATTTCAGGAGTTTATGACTCACCAAGGAATTATTCATCAGACATTTTGTCTGTACACCCTTCAATAGAATGGGATAGCCGAAAAGAAGAATAGGCATCTAATTGAGACTGCTCACACTCTTCTCATTGAATCCCATGTTCTGCTGCGTTTTTGGGGCGACGCGGTCCTCACATCTTGCTATTTAATTAATAGAATGTCCTCATCTTCCATTCAGAATCAAATTCGCTATTCCACATTGTTTCCTCAGTCATATCTCTACTCTCTCCCCCGTAGTCTTTGGGAGCACATGCTTTGTTCATAACTTAGCCCCAGGAAATGATAAATTTGTCCCTCGTGTCCTCAAATGTGTCTTGTTTGGCTACTCTCGAGTTCAAAAGGGGGTATCATTGCTACACATGATGCTCGCTTCCTAGGAAAAAGTGAGTGTCTTCACTAAAGTCGCCTCGCCTCAGCTCTTTGAAGCGCAACAGAGGCCACATTGCATCGCTTCATGCTTAAAGCGCTGAAGCACTCGCTTTCCCCAACACTGGTTAGGGGTTTGGTGATTTGGAAAAGTAAAAAATAAAATGTGGTTGCTCGACTAAGTGCAGAAGTAGAATATTGGGCTATGGCAGCAGCTACTGTGTACTCATATGGATCAAGTAACTACTGAATGAATTAAATTTTGGAGATCAAAAGAAATGGAACTTGTGTGTGATAATGAGGCTTCACTTTACATTGCATCAAATCCAGTGTTTCACGAGAGGATCAAACACATAGAGATTATTTGTCCCTTTGTCAGAGAAAAGGTACTCTCCGGACATATTGTCACAAAATTTGTGGGGTCAAATGATCAGCTTGCTAATATATTCACCAAGTCCTTTGTCGGTCCCAAAACAAGTTATGTAGCAAGTTTGGCTCATGTGATTTTTATAGCTTGAGAGGGAGTGTTTAGAATCCCATGAATATTCTAGAAGAAGTGTAAATATAGTAGTGCAACAATAATATACCCAGTGTGATCCCACAAGTGGCTTCTGGGGAGTGTAGTGTGTACACAAACCTTACCACTACCTTGATAAGGTAGAGAGGCTATTTTAAAACAGGTTTGAAAAATACAAGGTGAAAGAAGCTCTGATGAAAATACTAAGAACGGAGAAATATTGCGGGCAAAAATAGGAAGATAACCAAAGCAAAAGAAAAACAGTAGTGATAAAATTGACGAATGAGATAATAATAAAATAATAATGATAATACAGTGTAAATATAGTAGATTGCTCGATTTACTCCTGTAGTAATTTTATGCAGTTATTTTCTTTCCTTTTTAGAGAATGTAAATATAGTTATTTAAATCCAATAGCTTGAGGGAATAATCAAGGCGTGTTTTGTCTTATATCTCTTCCTTTTCACAGTTTTCAGAACTTAGCACCCTGATATTTGAAATGTTTTTCTGCCAAAAAAATTCTTCATTTATTAACTCAAGAAAAAAAGATGGAAGATACGATGGGAGAAGAATGACACTCCAGTGTTAAACAACGGAAAGATTTTGACCTGAGTTGAGTGATAGAGTGTGTTGAAGCTAAAGTTCCAATATCCATAAGCAGCACTTTGGCGCAAGGTTATATCAGCTAACTTCCCCAGCCACCGTGCATACCTGTTCTAGAAAATGGTTATTGTCGAGTTCTTGCTAATACTGAGCAACTGCATATAAGTGTATTTTGCATATATTCATATGTTTACTCCTGAAAGTATTATACAAAACACAAAAGGAAAAGATCCCTTCTTCTAGAAGTTACCTTTGCAGTTCTTGTTCCTCAGTTCCATATACTCGTACAGTCCTCATGAGAGAGAATGTCTCTTGGGCAACCTATATCACATCAAAGGATATAACTGAATATTTAAATTATAGCATATAGGGAGAAAATGGACCAATTAACTTCTTAAGATTACTTCATTTGCACAAGCGGTGTACTCCTGAATTAATTTAGCTGCTTTCTTCTGGTATCTATGAAAAGAAACAGGCACAAAGAGCCCGGTTAGAAGAAGCAGAAATCATAAATTGCTCTAAGTCTCAAGTATAAGTTTTTTTCACCTACTTGAACAAAGTATTCAGGTAGACTCATTCTACTAAGAGAAGGTAGCATAATATAGAAGTTCCGCTAAAAGAAAATGTGATTTAAAGAGGGGTATCAATTCTAAAACAAGAAATCACATGATTGTGGATGGTAAGTACTCCATGTTCACCAAAGACCAACTTGGCGCTTTCTTTTTTTGGGCCAACCGAGAATACTGATAACTCCAAGGACAAGGATGAAGCTTTGGAAGCACCAAGAAGGCCATTCACAAGGTCTCAAGCTAAAGAAATGCAAGACAAGGTGGCTTGACTTCAATGAAAGATCAAAAAGGTACTTTTTGTGGAAGAAGAGCTCACGTCTTGTGGAGAGGAGTTGGTTAAGTGCTACTGTGCTACACTTATTTTATGGTCTACGTCCAACTCCAAGATGAGGTAGGTTGGGGCCCAAGAAGTGCCTAAATTAGGCGCCCAAATCAGCCCACAGAGGGGCCAACATGGCGCCCAAAGTCGTCCAAAAGGAAGGAGGATTCACTCCCAAGACGTGGAAAGGAGGAGTTAAAGTTTAATAATTTTGTTTCTAGTTAGCTATGGACGATTTACATGCTTTCCTAGCTTACTAATCAAAGTTACCTTATTTATTTTTGGGAGTTATTTGCCTGTTTTCCTAGTTTTCTAGTCAAAGTTCCCTTATTTCTTTTCATAGTCAGATTTAATTACTTTTCCTTTTCCTAAAGGACTTGTTATCCAAAGTAGTATATGTGAAAAATATAAGAGAAGAATGTTATTGAATTGTGTATCTACATTATTACACTGAGACCCTATTTATAGACACTATGATATAATTCATTTCCAACTAGGCCAACTAGGTCACTACATTACAATCTTTTTCCAAATAAGATTCGTTATACTATTCTTGTTCTTACTCATATTCTAACACTCCCCCTCAAGCTTGTGCATACAAGTCATATGTACCTAGCTTGTTACAGATGTAATTAATACAAAGACCCGTGAGGGACTTGGTGAAATATCTGCAAGTTGATCACTTGACTTCACAAATTTTGTAACAATATCTCCTGAGAGTATCTTTTCTCTGACAAAGTGACAATCAATCTCAATGTGCTTAGTCCTCTCAAGAAACACTGGATTTGATGCGTTATGAAGGACCGCTTGATTATCGCACACAAGTTCTATCTGACTGATTTCTCCAAATTTTAGTTCTTCGTTCAATCCAAACTAGCTCACAAATTGCTACACCCATTGCTCGATATTCTGCTTCTGCACTAGATCGAGCAACCACACCCTGTTTCTTACTCTTCCAGGACACCAAATTACCTTCTACTAAAACACAATATCCAAATGTAGAATGTCTATCACAAGGTGATCCTGCCCAATCAACGTCTGTATATCCAACGATCTGCTCATAACCTCGATCCTCGAAGAGTAGTCCTTTACCTGGAGCTTACTTTATATATCGCAGAATGCGAACAACTGCATCCCAATGACTATCACAGGGAGAATCCATCAACTGACTTACAACACTCACAAGATAGGAAATGTCAGCTCTGTTCACTGTGAGACAATTCAACTTACCAACCAAACGCCTATACCTTCCACAATCACTGAGTGGCTCCCTCTAACCTGGCAGGAGCTTAGTATTTGAATCCATAGGAGTGTCAATGGGTCTATATCCCATCATTCCTGTCTCCTCAAGAATGTCTAAGGCATACTTGCGTTGAGAAATAACAATACCTAATCTGGACTGAGCAACCTCAATACCTAGAAAATACTTCAGTTTGCCGAGGTCTTTAGTTGGGAAATGTTGAAAGAGATGTTGCTTCAAATTAGTGATACCATCTTAATCATTGCAGGCAATAACAATATCGTTAACGTAAAGCACCAAATAAATACATAGATTTGGAGCACATTGTCGATAAATACATAGATTAGGAGCAAATTGTCGATTAAACACATAGTGATTTGCTTCACTACAAATCATGCCAAACTCCTGAAAAACTGTCTTGAACTTTCCAAACCAGGTTCGAGGAAACTGTTTTAGACCATAAAGTGACCGGCGCAATCGACACACCAGACTAGACTCTCCCTGAGCAACAAAACCAGGTGGTTGCTCCATAAAAGCTTCCTCCTCAAGGTCACCATGAAGAGAAGCATTCTTAATATTCAACTGATAAAGAGGCCAGTGTCGAACAACAGCCATGGATATAAAAAGACGAACATATGCTATTTTAGCCAGGGGAGAGAAAGCAAGATTGTTATATTTTGCTTGGGCGTCCATGAAAATATGATAGAAATGCTTTTCATGATGGGAGAAAGGATAGGTATTCCATTGAGCTAAATGGACAGAAATACCCGCGTGCACCTTTGACTCCAACCAAGGTCTGTGAAGATCAAAAATGTTTTGACGGAAACAATGGAGAAAAGGGGAGAGGCAAAAAGTGAATTTGAGGGAAAAAAAAAAGAGATGGCCATGAAAAAGAAGAGAAAACGACCAAGCGAGTATGTGGGAACCAACACAAAGTGGAGCTAAATAAAGGGATTTAGTGACAAAAAAAAAATCTAAGTGAGAAGAAAGAGGCTAAGGAAAGAAAGAGTCGGTCTTTACATAAAAGTAAAAGAATGTTTAAGTGCCAAAAAAATGGGGTTGCCTCCAGTGTTGCTTACCTATAGGGAATTTTTTTTTAATTCTAACGACTTGGCACCATCTTTGCCTAATGTTGTTTCTAAAATTTCGCAGGATTTCAAACATGTCTTCCCAAGGATATTCCTAGAGGTTTACCATCTTTAAGAGGAACAAAACATCAAATTGACTTAATATCTCGATCTCAACTTCCAAATAGGCTTGCTTATAGGAGCAATTTATTAGGAGACAAAGGCAAAGGCAAGTATATGAGCTACTTGATAAGGAAATTTGTGAGAGAAAGCAAGAGTCCATGCTCTATGTATGTGCTATTGGTGCAGAAAAAGGATGGGACTTGGAGGATATGCCTGGACTGCCGCGGCATCAGTAAAATAAAGATATCGCCATCCTATTCCTCGTTTTGATGATATGTTTGACCAATTGCATGGATCTCAAATATTCTCTCAAATTAAATTATAGAGCAGATATCACCAAATTAGAATGAATCCTTGAGATGAGTAGAAAACGGCTTTTCAAAACTAAATATGGTTTGTATGAGTGGCTGGTGATGTCATATGGCTTAACTACTGCGCCTAATACTTTTATGAGGTTAATGAACCATATCTTCAAGTATTCCATAGTTTTTGAGGTAGGGGTAAAGTCTGTGTACACTCTATCCTCCCAAACCCCACTTTATGGGACTATACTGGGCATGTTATTGTTTTTGCATCTTTAGAAGGGAACACTTGAAGATAGTTTTTACTGTGCTTAGGGAGCAACAATTCTATGCCAATCTTTCCAAGTGCACGTTTTTTGTGGATAAGGTGATTTTTCTTGGTTGTTGTTAGTTTTAAAGGTGTTGAGGTAGATGAAGAAAAACCAAAGAAACTAAAGATTGGCCTACACTTAAGAGTATAAATAAAGTTAGAAGTTTTTATGAACTTGCTAGCTTTATAAGAGATTTATTAGAGATTATAGTACAACTGTTGTGCCTCTAATTGAAGTCATTAAGAAGGATAAGGATTTTAATTAGGGTACAGAATAACATCATTCATTTAATGTTTTGAAAGATATTTGTGTCCTACTCCTTTGTTACGATTACTTGATTTTAATAAATCCTTTGAGATCGAATTTGATGCTAGTGGAAGAGGTACAGAGGTTGTTATAATGTAAGATTCTAAGCTTATTGCTTTTTTTTTAGTGAGAAATTGAATAAAGCTACTTTGAATTATTTAACTTATGATCGTGAGTTGTACACCTGGGTATGGGCTCAAGCTACTTGACAATATTACTTCTGGCCACGTGAATTTGTAATAAAGACTGAGCATGAGACTTTAAGATACTTGAAAAGCCTAGGTAAATTGAGTAAAAGACATGCCAAGTGGGTTAAATTTATTGACACGTTTCCTTATGTGATTTTGTTGATAAATCTGATTCTACTCTAATTTAATCAGATTCAGAAATCTGACTCTGCTCTAATTTAATCAGATTCAGATCTGATTCTGATCTCATTTTGATATGATTCTGATATGATCAAATATCTAAATCTTAATTAGGTAGATTCTAATCTGATTTTTAGTCTATTTCCTTAAATGTATATTTCATAGTTAGGCTTCAGCTTAGTGTATAAATACCTTTGTAATTGGTTGTATAGCAACAATAGAGAATTAATAAAATCTCTCTTCTAAAAGTCTTCATGGTATCAGAGCTCGTGCCTTTTTTAGGAGATAGAGTTTCCTCTCTCCAGCACTATTGAGCCGCTGTAAAGCTTTTCTCTGATTTTCCTCTTGCTTTTCATTATTCTAGCCTTTTTTTTTTTTGCCAACATGTCAGAAACTAATCCTAATCCACTCCTACAAATTAGTTCTGTGAAACTTGATGGTAGCGCCACTTATCTTACTTGGTCTAGATCTAGTTTATTATTTATCAAAGCTAGAAAGTTGCAGGGGCACATTAATGGTGCGAATAGACACCTGACAGGATCCTCTAAAGACCTTCTTAACTACTCTCCATGTCTAAAAACAGACACTGTTAGAATAGCCGATGGTTCTCATTCCACGGTAGCTGGAACAGGTTCTGTTAGTTGTGCTCCTAATATTAAGCTATCTTCTGTACTCCATGTCCCTAAATTTCCAGTTAACCTTTTATCGGTCAGTGCCATCACCAAAGCTCTAAACTGCAAAATTAAGTTTTTTCCTGATTATTGTTTCTTTCAGGATCTTCAAACAGGGAAGAGGATTGGCAGTGTTAGAGTGCATGATGGTTTATATATGTTGGAAAGGAGCCCAGGTGATATTCAATGGCAAGGCTTTTTTGGAGAAAATAAAAATGCCAATGAAGAAATAATACAGTGGCATAGACGATTAGGGCATCCATCCTTTTTTATCCTAGAAAAATTATATCCTAGTTTGTTTTCAAGGATTGAGGGTGATTCCTTGTTTTGTGACGCTTGTGAGTATGCAAAACATACTAGAAACTCTTATCCGTCAAGTAATAATAAAAGCACAATTCCTTTCATGACTGTCCATTCCGATGTCTGGGGGCCTACTCAAACTGTTTCTCTGTCTGGTAGTCGATGGTTTGTCACTTTTATTGATTGTAGCACTAGGATGACGGGGGTGTATTTGATAAGAGCAAAAAGTGATGTATTTTCTTGTTTTCAATCTTTTCATAAGATGGTTTGCACTCAGTTTGATGCTAAGATAAAAAATTTGAGAACGGACAATGGCACAGAATACATGGATAGACAATTTGGTACTTATTTGGAGTCTAACGGGATCATCCACCAAACAAGTTGTCCTTACACTAGTGCACAAAATGGAGTGGCTGAACGAAAAAATAGACATTTGTTAGAAGTTGCTAGATCTCTTATGTTCACTATGAATCTCCCAAAACCTTACTGGGGAGATGCAATTCTAGCAGTTGCTTATCTTATCAATAGAATGCCTCTCAAAACACTCAATTTTAAGAGTCCTTTAGAGATTTTACGAGGTAATAATGTTTATATTGTTCCTCATAAGGTGTTTGGATGTGTTTGTTTTGTTCATACTAGGAATGCAGGGAAACTAGATCCAAGGGCCTTTAAATGTGTGTTTGTTGGGTATTCTCCAACACAGAAAGGTTATCGGTGTTACTATCCTCCAACAAGGAAGTATTTTGTCAGTATGGATGTTACTTTTAGAGAATCTGAACCTTACTTCAATGGAACTCAATCACCTCTTCAGGGGGAGAGTAATGGAAGAGAAGAGGTGATACCTAGGTTTGGATTTGTTGATGACCTTACTCCAGTTGAGAGTTCCATCAAAGAGAATGCTCAGGAGCAAACTATTAGAGGTGTTGTTCAGAAGGAGACTACTGGACGTTTGGATAAGCCTGATTTGATAAGATATTCAAGGAGAAACAAGACAAACGAAGCCATCATGCAGCCTACTCCCTGTCAATCCTCTTTTTCTTCTGGTGAGTCATCTTTAATCTCTGATTCTACTGATGATTTAGATATACCTATTGCTCAAAGAAAAGGGGTCAGATCTTGTACCAAACATCCAATTTCTAACTTTGTTTCCTATGATTCCTTGTCCCCTTCCTATTGAGCTTTTGCCTTGTCCATTTCCTCTGTGTCTATTCCACAGGATTGGAGGGAAGCTTTCAAAGAGCCCACGTGGAAAGAAGCTATGCTTGAAGAAATGAAGGCTCTAGCAAAAATAAGACTTGGGAATTAGTCGTTCCTCCACCAGACAAGAAATTGGTCGGCTGCAAGTGGGTGTTCACTGTGAAACATAAAGCCAATGGTTCAATTGAGAGGTTCAAGGCTAGATTGGTAGCTAAAGGATTCACTCAAACGTATGGAGTGGACTACCAAGAGACATTTGCCCCAGTTGCAAAGATGAACACAATCAGAATCTTGTTGTCTTGTGCAGCCAACCTTGATTGGGAATTGCAACAGTTTGATGTAAAAAATGCATTCTTACACGGTGACTTGGAAGAAGAAGTGTATATGGAGATTCCTCACGGATTTGATAATGAAAAACCCAAGGAAAGGTGTGTAGGTTGAATAAAGCTTTATACGGGCTAAAACAGTCTCCCAGAGCATAGTTCGATAGATTCAGCAAAGCTATGTTTTCTTTTGGTTATCAACAAAGCAATGTTGATCACACTCTCTTTGTAAGACATCATAAGGGTAAGATCACTCTTCTAATAGTTTATGTTGACGACATATTGATGACAGGTGATGACAAAGAAGAGATGACTCGACTAAAGAAGCTCTTGGCTCAGGAGTTTGATATCAAGGATCTAGGGAAGCTGCAATATTTTTTGGGAATTGAAGTGGCTAGATCAGGAAAAGGAATATTTATTTCTCAGAGGAAATATATTCTAGATCTCCTAGAAGAAACTGGTATGTTGGGTTGTAAACCGGCAGGATCACCAATTGAGAGCAACCACAAGCTACAAGCAGGAATAGGAGAGTCTGTTGATAGACAAAAGTATCAAAGAAAGGTTGGAAGACTCATTTATCTTTCACATACTAGACCTGACATAGCATATGCAGTTAGCATGGTAAGTCGGTTCATGCATGATCCTCGTGAGTCTCATATGCAGGCTGTCTTTTGCATTCTGCGATATTTGAAATCTGCTCCTGGAAAAGGTCTTCTTTTTGCCAAACATGGTCACCTCAAAATAGAAGCTTTTACAGATGTTGATTGGGCTGGATCTCTAGATGATAGGAGGTCTACAACCGGTTATTGCACACTTGTGGGAGGAAATTTAGTCACTTGGAGAAGCAAGAAGCAAAGTGTAGTTGCTAGATCAAGTGCTGAAGCAGAGTATAGAGATATGGCTCAGGGCGTTTGTGAACTTCTGTGGCTGCGAAAGCTACTAGAAGAGCTGAAATTATCCGGAGAGAATAGATTATCCTTGTACTATGACAACAAGGCTGCCATCAGTATAGCCCATAATCCAGTACAACATGACCGGACAAAACACATTGAAATTGACCGACACTTCATCAAGGAAAAGTTAGACAGATGAAACCTTGAGTCTATACCATGTGACATCCAACAAGCAGCTAGCTGATTTTTTTACTAAAGGGCTTAACAATAGAACTTTCCACAACTTAGTTTGCAAGTTGGGCATGTGTGATATCTATGCACCACCTTGAGGGGGAGTGTTGATAAATCTGATTCTGCTCTAATTTAATCAGATTCAGATCTGATTCTAATCTCATTTTGATATGATTCTGAAATGATCAAATATCTAAATCTTAATTAGGCAGATTCTAATCTGATTTTTAGTCTATTTCCTTAAATGTATATTTCATAGTTAGGCTTCAGCTTAGTGTATAAATACCTTTGTAATTGGTTGTATAGCAACAATAGAGAATTAATAAAATCTCTCTTCTAAAAGTCTTCAGATTTCATACAAACAAGGAAAGGAAAACGTGGTGTCTGATGCATTATTCTGAAGGGAAGCACATTGTGGTGGACTTATGTCACGCCTCGAGCCTATACCCTGGACGTAACCGGCACCCGAACCACGAATGGCCCGAGAGAACCACTTGGCCTGACATGCAACTAATAAAGCTGAACTTTTTATAAAAATGCGGAAGCTGGAAACATGGGCTAACTTTTGTAAACAAAATAAAATAAACTAACTTAAACTTTCATTGACTGTAACATTAAAAAAAAAATTATAAAATAATACAACTGACTTGACCTGACTATGTCTATGAAGCCTCTACTACATCATGAGTACACAACAAAACCTTATGTAACAAAAGAAACTAGTGACTGAGACACTGTTAAGTCCTCGGAAGAATGAGAACTCCCTCAAGCTGATGTCATAGCCTATTGAAAAGTCTGAACACGAACCTGCATATTTGAAAGCTGGGCACTACATCATTCAATGATACAGCGCAAAAGAGCGCCAATACTTTGAATGTATTGATACATAATAGCGGAATAAAAACTGAACTGAATAAACTTTTGAATTAAATCATAACATATGACATGAGCAAGGAGATATGGGACCAAAGACTTACTAACCTTTTCTTGCAAATCTGTCGGGACTAAAGTAGTGCAATTGAATAAGCTATTTAAAAACATTAAAAGCATTTAAAAACTTAAATAATAAACTTCGTGAAATATAAGCCCGAAAGTAAATATTTACAATAATGTAATAAAACAACTTTAATACAATTCGTCAAACTAAAACTAAGACTAGAAAATGAATGACTGAAGTCTGAACAAAACTTGAAAAAAAAATAATACTTCATAAAAACTCTCTTTAAACTGGTGGCCTCGGCCAATCATATATTATCTTAAAATAAGTAAGTTTTCTTTGGAGAGTTTCTCTTAACCGACATAAACTATGTGAGCAACATGGAGTCCAATGTCTTGCCCACATTGAGAAGAGCCGTTCTACACCTTGTCGGGGTATACGACGAAACATTACCTATGGATCCAACTCTTAGCCCGAAGGCAAAACCTACGGTGGCGATGTAGTTATGGGGCATGTGACCTCGTTCTCATACCCAACTCGGTGCTAAATAATCCTCCCCAAAAACATAATAGCTGCTCATATAATAAGTCTTAAAACATTTTCTAAAATCATACTAGTCTCTAAAATATCGTATCAAGAAACATAGCTTTCTCTGTGAGCCTTGGCTCTAAATCGTTATAACTTACTCTTTATTTCAAGATACGATAACATCTTTTAAACCTATCAAATCATAGTACAATAAATAAGGGTTTTTCATAGACTTTTCATAAATTGAGTACCTTTGAATATACTTTATAACAAGGCTATAATTAAACCCATTATAGCATGAAATCAACTTTCAATTCAAATCCCCAAGTCATAAACTTTTAAGTGAAACCTAACTCTGTTTATGGACATTAAATTTAAGTTCAAGAAACGACCTTAACTCGAGGAATAATTCACAATACTTTAAACATATAAACGAAAACTATAACAAGACTCAAGAACAACACTTTAGATATTTGAATCTTAAAACCCTAACTTGAAATCATGACTTAACACGAAATATTGACTCACTTATGGGGATGAACAGAGTTCCCCACGAAAGGTATTGCTCTTACGTACCTCGAAGATTAACGCTGGGGAAGAATCCTTATGACTTGGAACCCTAGCATGATTTTCCTTGCAACTTGAAGGTTGAAAGCTTGAGAGAATTAGAGAGGAGAAGAGTTTACGGTGACTTGTGAAATCTGATTGAATTTGGCTTTTAGGGGAAGTTCATAGACGTGATTAGGGTTATGGGATGTCGAAAGGACAAAAACGACCTTTTTAATAAATTTCCGTAGGCCAAAACGCAGCCCAGTTCACTGCACTGCGTCATGTTAGTAAAATGAGCATAACTTTTTACTCGGGACTCGGATGGATGAACGGTTGGTGGCGTTGGAAAGAAGACTCAAAGATCTTTCATTTGGTGGGTCTTGGGTCACAAAATTCTGCATATTTCAAGAGTTATGCTCATTTGAAGTTGACCCAAGTAAAATCACATTCTAAAACTCGATTGATCGAAATGCTCTCAACTCAACTTTGCGCTAAATGTTTCTTATGACCATAATTTACATCAAAAGAACTCATTAAACTAGGGAATTGATCCTAACACTTATATTTAATTGGAAACATAGGGTTTAGGGCCTTTACTCGTACAAAGAATAGTTTAAATCCTAGTCAAAATTTTTGGGGTGTTACAACTTATGGGACACTTTGGAGTACCAAAGACTTTAGATATACTTGCTGAAGAATTCTTTTGGACTGGTATCCTAAAGAACGTGGAAAAGTTTTGTGCACAACATTTAGAAAGTAAACAAGCTAAACCTAAAGTTTTACCACATCAACTTTATACACCTTTGCCTGTTCATATTTAACCTTGGATAGATATATCTACAGATTTTGTCTAAGGGTTGCCCCGACCACGTATAGTAAAGGTAGCATTTCAATTGTGGTGGATAGGTTCTCTAAAACGGCTCGTTTCATTCCATGCTTGAAAACTAAAGATGCTTCTCATATTGTTGATTTATTTTGATAAAAGAAATTGTGAAATTACATCGTATAACTAGAACTATTGTTAGTGACATGAATGCTAAATTTTTAGCCACTTGTAGCGTGTTCCTTGGGGGAGATTAGGAACTAAAGTATTGTTTTTTACTTCTCGTGTGGATGGTCAAACTGAGGTAGTAAATAGAACTTTAGGAAACATGTTGAGGGTTGTTTTTAAAGGAAAACTAACTTCTTGGGAAGATTCCTTTCCTATAATAGAGTTTTCTTAGAATAAAACTATTCATTCTTCTGTTGGTTTATCCCCTTTTGAAGTTGTTTATGATTTTAAGCCTCTTACTCCCCCTGATTAATTGTCATTGTCTTACTAATGAGATTGCTGGTGTTGATGGGAAGACGAAAGCCAAGGTGATACAGAAAATACATGAACAAACTAGACTTGCAATTGAAAGGAAAAATGAGCAAACTGCTTTGAGGAGAAACAAAGGGAAGAAACAAGTCGTATTTAAGATAACCAGGAGAAACAAAAGGCAGAAGCAGTTTACTCATCTTTCCTTTTCCTAGTGGAGCGTGTAGAAGCCCTTATATCCATCTGTTGACACCCAATTTTGACCTCCCGATATTCCTCCCAGGCTACTATTTTACTAAAATGTTACTAGTTTTGAATTTTTAATATTTCTTTAATTATTATTATTTTGGTCAAATAAATCTTGACGTTTCGTATGCATGATTTTGAAGTATGCGTTTTATTTTAGAACTTAATTTTATATTTTTATCTAGTATATATAGTTTATTAATTTAAATATAAATATTTTACATAATTTTATTAATATTTATTAAATTATTTCCGCAAATATATAGTGCTCATAATTTACAAACACATATTATTGTTGTTACTATTATTATTGTTATTATTATTATTATTATTGGTATTATTAATATTATTTATTATTATTATCATAGCATTTCTTAAAATTCGCATACATAATTTACTATCAAATTATTATTATTGTCAATTTTATACAATATTTTTTTACGCAACAATAGTTTTTGAGACATTTTATTATTATTATGGAGTTATTATGGTATTTACAAAATAGCAGCCTAATTCAATTTAATTTCTCAATTTATTTAATTTCTAGCCCAATTCTATCCAATTTATGTCAATTCTAGCCTAAATTGAGTCTAATTTGACTCAATTTCAAAATTTCCAATTCAATTTTAACAAATCCAGTTCCTGGCCCAATTTAAAACCGGATCTGACCCATGTTGTAATTTTGAATCCCAGCCGTTGATCAAGGTTGATCCAACGGCTGAGATTAACTCTCTACTTTCTTTCCTTTTTAATCAAATAACCCCAAAACCCCTAACTCATTTTTCCCTCATACCAGTCACACCCCCTTCTCTCCCCTCTCAACCCTCTCGGCAAACTCCTACGACCACCGCCAGCCAAACCCCATCACCGGCGGACCCCTCCGGTGAACCAGCCGCCACACCCCCTATACTCTCTCCACTAGCCATCACGAACAGCTGTCGCACCTCCATCGCCGGCAAACTCCACTCACCGGCGCCGCCCATCTCCCTGGCGTTCCACCACCACACCAACTCGCCGCCACCGCCGACGCTGCGCAGCAGCCTTGCAACCAGTGTCCGCAGCCTCCGGTGAACTCCCTTGGTCACCCTCTCCTTTGTTCACAGTCTCATTGGCAGCACATCCTCGCCGAAGTTGATGACCGGCGAGGGTTCGATGAAACCCACTTCGATTATTGACCGGTTTTTGGTTTCAATTTGGTTGCTTGCGGATTACCCCAAAACAGGTTCTTAGGTTTAAAATTCGTGACGTTTGGGATGTGATTTTGACTTGATTTTTTTGATTTCATGCTTATTAAAACCTTTAGATTATCATACTTGAAAAGCCCCAAATTTTATGAACATTTGTTTAATCTCAATTTTCAATCACTGTTCTGGATTCTTGACTGTTTGTTTCGCTAGTGTTTTACAATTCCAGGCAGCCTCTTTGTGATAAGTTTGGCTATCTGGAAGTCATTATGTGCTTAATAAGTCAAAGTATTATTTGAATATTGTGACAGATTGGGGCTTAGTTGTCAACGGTTAGAGTAAAACTTTGATTCTTGTAATTGATCTAGTTCCCTTATTTAGACTGGAATGACTTGGTACTTCGTTAATTTTGGTAAATTGTCATTCATAAATCATATATGTTTGCCTTGGTTGATTTTCTTCCTTTACGAAATATGAGACAACTTTAATACTTGATTCTGTACATAGTAAATTTAGGTCATCTAGTGCTGAGATTACTATTTCGCCCCTCCCTTTAATTTGAATAGATTTTTACTTACGTATTTTTGGGTAAAAATCAGATTTATTTTTATTATAAAATGATTCAGCTATCTATTTAAGGAACAAAATTCCTTTAATTGATTTCCAGAATATGATTTTTTCCTTTTATTTTTTTGATGGCCTACAACACTTTTACTATATAAACAGCCTTTTTCCTCTCATTCAGCTCAGGCTTTCAAGCACTACTGTTGTCTACACTCAAAATATTTTTTAGTCTTTGGGTGGTCACATACAAAATACTTAGTTTTCATCTTGCTAGTATTCCGGAAAGATTGATCTTTACTTGTTGTTTCGCTATTCTCATCTCGAGTACCGTTAAAGTTTGGTTGTTCCCATCTATTTACTGCTATTAACCAGTTAGTTTTCTCCACGATGCATTCGGTATTTGTATGTTAAGTTCTCTGTGATTCTTTTAATCTTGTCTTGGTGTGCTTTTTCTTTTAACTCTTTAAGTGATGACATGCCATAAATTTTGCACTGTCTGTCCAATATCTTATCACTTAGATACCATGCTTATAGGATTATTAAACAAATTTCAACATGTTAATTAGATCACGTTATCGCTTAGGCAATACATTTTAGGACTATCAATTAATTTTTGGCCTATTAATAATTGTCTTATTACTTCAAAATCATGTTTTAGGATTGTTTATCGACTATCAGCATGTTAAAATTAATTCTTTCGTGTTTAATTAATTTTTGGCGTGTTCAATTAATTTCTGGCCTACCCATTTAATCTAAAGCATGTTTAATTAATTTTCCGCGTGTTCAATCAATTTTCGGCGTATTATGACTAATTTTTCAGCATTTTTTATTTATGTTCTAGCACGTTTTTATTAATTTTTAACTTATTAAAACTAATTTTTTTAGCACTTGTAAGTTTTTCAGCATTTTTAATTAGTTTTCTGCAAAATTAAATTAATTTCCAGCAACTATTTCATTAATTTTTCAGCACGTTAAAATTAATTTTTAGCATGTTTAAACTAATTTCCAGCATGTTAAAATTAATTTTCAGCATGTTTAAACTAATTTTCAGCATGTTAAAACTAATTTTTAGCATGTTAAAATTCATTTTTTTTTAGCATACTTGGACTAATTTCCAGCATAGTTAAATTACTTTTCAGCCTTAAAATAATTTTTAGCAAGTTTTAAACAATTTCCAGCATTTTAAAATCATTTTTCAGCAATCTTAACTAATTTTTCTGTAATCATTAATTAATTTTCAGTATACCCAAATTAATTTCCAACATTCCTAATTCAACGTCTTGCGTTTTATTTAATTTTCGACCCATTTGAATAACGTTCCTCGCCTAGGAATCATGCCTATAAGTTTAATAAATGTTAATTAATCTACCACATTAGACATTATGCCTATAGTTTCTAATTACAATGTAAGTAATTGTTTAGCATGTTTATCATCTAATTAACTTTAATTAACCAAGAGGCTTCTACGAAACCACTATATGCTACTTGTAAGTCATACGTGTTTTGTGTGACGCGAAGTCCGAGTCTAATTAGGCAACCTAAGTGTTCTTTTTTCTAGACCCAAATCCAAAAATAAAAGTCCAATGCCTCTTGGACGTTAAGTTGGGACGGGTAGGTATTTTAGGAAACGCTAGTTTTATCGTTTTCTTTAGAACGCCTTTAAGATTAATAACCAAACTAGGTGGGGTGGGTAGATAGACGGAAATGATGAAAGTTGACCCGAGCAAAATCCGACAATGCGATATGTGACATTGTCATCTGTTAATAAGCCGGCCGCTGATCCGAATATGATAAAATTAACTCCTTATCCTAGTCTTCTAAATCGTCTTTGCTTTTCTTTATTTTTGAGTGTTTTAATTATTTGGGGTAGTTTAGGCTTACCATTTAAATAAATTTTTCGGCTATATAAATTGTGTCCTTCTCTCTTCTTGCTTATCTAATATTTTATTTTTTCATATATATTTTTCCTAATTTTATCACTTAGGTCTATATTAATTAGATAAATAATTGTTTTTCTTATTTAAACACTTAGTTAATCTTAAGTTAATAAAAAATATTTGACATGTGCTTATCATATAGAATTCCCCCACATAATATATGGATTTGGCCGGGACCCACATATGTGGACCTCGAAAGATGCCTAACACCTTCCTTTCGAGGTAACCTGAACCCCTTACCCGAATTTCTAGTTGACGTAGACTATTAAAATAAGTTCGTATTTAGTCTAGAATGGTGCCCTAACGCACCTTAATTCGTTAGGTGGCGACTCTTCACACTAATTAATCCTAAATAGAGTTTGTCACGTCGAATTCCGCTTTTCGTGAGAAAAATGGGGCGCGACACCATCTTTAAAATTCGACGAATAATAGGCTCACCTCTCTATCCTTCTCTACTTAAGTACAATACTTGGTCCCACCAGCAAGGATTCTGCACTTACCACACATCTCGTGTTGTAGTACCTTTGCTATTGGACCAGAGCTCTGGGCTCCAAAGACTACCTTGGCCACAGCCACAGTTTGTTTAATTTCCTGAAGTAAGAGTTAAGTTCATCTCTTAATCTAAATAAGTCGGTACTTACAATAACTCAAAAGAGTAGTGACCAAAAGTCTTCAGTAAGAACAGTTATTATAGGAACTTCTCATCTTTAATAGATTAAAGCCATGCATGTTTTACTGATTGCCTAAGTCCTTCTGCTAAATAAGATTCTATGTTATTATACATCTGATCCATTAAAGTAAAACACCGAGGAAAACTTACTGGCCATATAATAGCATTATCGTGAATAATGCACAGCAGATAGTCAATGTGCACAATCCCAGTGGCCAGGACAAAATCAACAAGTAAGCTAATGCACCTGTTCCCTGAAAAGGATAGAAGTAAATCACCAACTCAGAAATGAATATCTGTAAACACTAGACATCTTAGGGAATCTTACCTGGAGAACATTGCGTAAAATCAGATTTAGGTCATTTCCAATTACACGAGACACTTGTTGACAATCTGCCCCTAGCCTACTTGTCAAATCACCAACTGTTTCAGAATCAAAAAAGGATATATCCTACAAAAAATGGTAAGAGGAAATACGTAAGGATCTATTTTTTATATAGAAGTGATCTCACTTCTTTCATAGACGAGAAAAATAATGATTTAGCTATGTTTAAGCGAAATAACCAAATAGGATTTACTGAAACCTGAAGAAGAAGAGTGGAATATAATTTTTCCCTCATTCGCTTGACCTGCAAATGAAGATGAAGTATAAGGCAATCAAACAATCTATTTTTCTTGAAGACCTTAGCCTTAAAAAAGATTATTAAGTATACTGAATTTATAGTGTCCTCAGTATATATGGCTTTAGCACTGCTCTACTGCTCTTAATACTAATGTTACCATTCTCAAAAAAAAAAGATTATTAATTATACTGAATTTATAGTTCTGGTAAAATTAAAGATCCTCTTCAGGTCAAAATCCACATTTGGTGATGTCAAAGCTCTTTCTTTGGATATTTAAGATTTCAAATTAGCAGTTGGCCTCTCGACCTTGGAAATAGGAAGGCAAGCCTATTTGGTTGGACATCATGAGATAGTAGATACAATACTAGATTTTTTAGCCACTTCTTGACAGACTGTAACCAAAACCAGTATTACTAGGATAACCCCAATAAAAAGACAATATGATAACTGAATTCTTCTCTTCTTCTTTTTCTTTTTTCTTTGACTCCTCGTCTTTATACAAACAAGAGTCTAATGTGATATATGACTCACCAGGATCATATTTGCGAGCCCAAAAAAGCAACCTCGCACACCACTGTTTGCTCAAATTGGAGAGGGAGATGAACAAATATGTTAGAATGCTCATAAAAGCTAGCAGAACATGCTGAAGAACAAAAAACCAAGGATGAGAGAAGCAGTGATAATGCATAATAAGCGCATTAAGTCCTAGTTCAACGCTCTATCTACAGAGGAGAACACTATTCATGCAGCTTGATAATTTAAAACAAACTTTTCAAGTGAATAAATTTAAATATTATTTAATGGAAGGAAAAGAAAAAAGATTTAATCTCGATCCTGTCATAACATTAGTTTTAATCCATTCAATTTGAATTGGTATTTTCTACATCACAATTATAATAGTTAGTCTTGGACGGTTTATTTGTGAAAATGTATGTATAGCCAAAAATGGACTACCCCTCAAATCAGATCAAGCTAAGTTGAATGGAGAGTGATATAAAAAGATGTTAACCTGCATATTCCCGAAATGATGCATAGCACAATCAAGATTCGCACATTCCGGTGGAACACTGGGATAGTGCTACTTTGTGCCGAAAAGATGGATGCTGTCAGAAAATGCGGGATAGAAATTTCTGATAACTGATGCATAGCACAGTAATTTCCAGTTAGCAACTTAGATTTTTATTAGTACTGTATTTCCTTTCGCCTGTTTAAAGGAATTTTACACAACATAACATAGTATGTAGCATCATATATTTGAAGTTCAAGTAGGCACATGGAGAACGTACAGCAGTAACAATCAGTGCAGTAAAAGCAGCAAAAACAAGCAAACTATCTTCAGCTATCAATTCCCACATTCTGTGAAGAGCATGTACAACAGTCACAGGCTTCGCTGTTGCTCCAAGATGTACATCTTCTGACGAAAGCCTCCACCAATTTCCACCCGGAAATACACTTCGAACAAATCTGATCCATTCCACCAACTTCTCCTTCAACCCCGCGTCACTCGAATCACCTTCTGGATATTCTTGTACTGGGGAGTATGTATTAAGTGAAGCAGAGTTCAGGTACCGAAATCGCTGGTTAGAGAAAGAGAATTGGATTTTGGATTTTGGGTCCCTTTTGCAAAGAATAATGGTCTCTGGATTTTGCCTTTTTTGTACAGAATATACAATTCTTACTCGAGGTTGAAATTGCACACTAGACAGAAGCAATGCCATAGCAGTAGTAATATATTAACAGAGCAGACGAATTCAATTTTTGGTTTGAAGGGCCAAATTTTGTGGGAAGCTGGTGTCTCGTGGAAACTATAAATATGAGTAATTTTTATTCAGAAAGAAGAGATTTTACTTCTGAGGCTATGGTCGACCCACAACTATATTTGACGACTGTGGGGCCCCACGATATGATGACATGCTTTGTTGGTCACTCAAGAATTGTTTCTTGCACAATGGCTAGGGGTATGTATTGCTTACATGAGAGAATTGAGAAAAAGGTTACAAAAAAGTGTTGAATTGAAAAAAAGGTGATAAGTTTGACTAGCTAAAGTCAAATTTTTTGTTAAGTAGTCATTAGAAAGTTGCTGTAAATTACTGCAGCAACTTTTGAAGTTGCTACAACAACTACGATAGTTGCTGCAGCAACAGTCGAATTTGCTGCAGCAACTATCGAAATTATTTCAAGTTGCTGCAAGTTGTTGCAGCAACTTACAGCAATTGCTGCATGTCATTAAAACTAAAGACAAAATTGTCACCTCTACTCAATAATTAAAACTTGTGTCACTTTTTTTTAATTTTCAAACTTTTTTGTCACCCTTAATTAAAAATCCTTGCTTACATGGTCGTTGGTCCTGCTGTTAAGTTTTGTACTAACTGTCCGTTTGGGATTTTTTTAGAAAACTGGCTATTTGAGAAGCACTTTTATAAAATAGCTTTTCAGAAAAATAATTTTGGAAAAAAGTAATTTGTATTTGATAAATTTATTTGAAAAGTATTTTGATAAGTAAATTATGTTTGGATAATCTTTTTCAAGAAGTGTTTTTGAGAGACAAATGGCGAAAAAAGATATGTATCAATAGATTTTTACTATTAAAATCATTTTATAGAAAAAAAATTATTTTAAATATCTATTATAATATTTTTAATTAAAATATTTATTTTTATTTAATTAAAATGTACGTGCTATAAAAAATTTCAATCAATATTTATATACATAGATACATTAAAAATATTAAATGATGATATAATATTACTATAATAATTTACATATTACTTAGAAACATCAATCAAAATGAATTTAAAAATTATTCCATAAATTATATCACTACATATGAAAAAATTTACCACAAAAATAAGTAGTCCTTCATATATCACAAAAATTCTCAATGATTTCACCCCTAATTTTATCACGTAATGTTTCCATACTAGTAGAAGATTTGTCTTGTATTTAAAAAGATTAAATATTTGAGAATCAATATTTACAAGTGCTGTCAAAATACCACTTGATCTTGCAACGTGATTCGTCTGTTATTTATTGTCATTAATAATAAAAAATAAAGAGTTATATATTCTTCGATCATCACCATCAATGATATTTTTATTTTTTATTTTAAAGAAATGGAGTGATGAATAAAATAATAATATATAAATCGTAAAATAAAATAAAGAATTATAATATGAAGTATAAATTTTAAAATTAAACTTATAAGATATGTTAATTAATTAATAAGGGATATTTTGATTGATGTGTGTGTGCGCGCGCGCGTGCGTTTGTTCGTGTGTGTAATAGGGATATTTTTGTCATGAAAAAAATAATTTTCTGCTTCTACATTTTTTGAAAAGCAGAATTTTTTTGTTTCTTCCCAAAAGTAGAAAAACTACTTCTGCTTCTTTTTAAAAGCATTTTTGCAAATTTACCAAACAGTATCTTTTTCAAAAAAAGTATTTTTTTCTATAAAAAAAAAGTGCTTTTTTGAGGAAAAAGCAATCCCAAACAGGCACTAAGTAGGCGTTTGGCCATGATAACTAAATTTTTTTGGAGTTGGAGTTATGTTTGGCTATGAAAATAAATTGGAATTCTTTTTGACTTTTTGTGAGAGAAGTTGAATTGAAAATAAGTTTCACTTGAAATGTATTTGGAATTCTTAAAGCCAAATACTACAATTTTCACTAAAGTGAAATAATTTTTCGTAAAGAAGTGAAAAATTCTCATGGCCAAACGGGCTCTAAATTTATACCATGTTTCGTTGCTGGTATAAATTTATTCTGGAATTAATTTATACCATCAACCAAACATGGTATAAATCTAATACTAAACTTAGTCTTGGAACATCTCATCTTATTCCATCCACTATGGGCCTCCCATGTGATATGAATTAATCTAGGAATTATAATCCCAAGACTATAATTTCGGAATAATTTAGTCTACGTACCAAACAACCCCTTGTGGGTTCGTGTTTGATTATGTAGTGATTATGTCCAGTCATTTTAGTAAAACGATCAAACCTCTCTGTAATGACAGCATTATCTCAACATCTCATGCCTGCTATAGTGGGGTGTTGGCAGGGGCGGAGCTACAGTGCTATACCAGGGTTCGGACGAACCCGGTAACTTTTGCATAGACCCTATTATTATACTAAAAATCCAGAAAATAAATACATAAGTCTTGCAAGTGAACCCCCATTAAAAGAACAGCGGGCAACACAATGGTACACGGGCGACCTGTAAAGTCTTTGAGTAGGAAATTACATGGGATTGCCCCCATAGTGGGTGACTTTGATTTTTTGTCCCCCATAAGAAAAATCTTTAAAGACTAGCCTTCCTTCCTTTTTATGTATAGAACAAGTACATTTTTGTCCCTCTACACCTCAAATGTTTTTAACCTTTCCATACTTATTTGTCTCTCAACTTCTATTTTTATTTCTTCTTTTTTTCACTTTCTTATTTTTCTTTGATTTTTCTTTTTTTTCTTGTTTTAATTCATTTGTCTCAACCTTTATTTTTCTTATATTTTTTATTTTTATTTTTTTCTCTTTTTTCTTTTTTTCTCAAACATTATTTATTTTTTATTTCTCTTTTTTTTTTTTTTATTCATTTGTCTCAACCTTTGTTTTTCTTTTATTTTTTGATTTCATCATTTCTCATTTTTTTAAAAAAATTTTGAAACTTTTTTTTTATTTTTTTTCTTCTCATTTTTGTTTTTCTCAATCTTTATTTTTTTTTTGTTTTTTATTCTTCTTTTTTTTTCTTTTTTCTTAACCTTTATTTTTTTTTCTTTTCTCTTTTTTTTCTTCTCTTTTTTCTCAAATTCTATTATATTTTGCTAATGCATAGAAAGTTGGATAATCCACAAAGGGATCTTCTTTCTTTGACATCGAAGTAAATTTAAGGGTGTGACTTGTTGTTTTGGAAGTCCTTTGGGATAAGTCTTGCCTCTAAGGCAAAAGTTATAGAACATCTCATAAATTAACGCACAATGTGGTAGTGTCAAGTCTTGCTCGTGGGACATAACTTATTGTTTGAAAACCCTTAAGTTAAGTCTTGCTTCTAAGGCAAGAGTTATAGAACATCTCATAAATCAAGACACAATGTGATAGTGTCAACACTTGCCCATGGGAGTAACTTGTTTTTTTGGGAGGTTTTTGGGCTAAATCTTGTCTTAGAGGCAAGACTAATAGAGCATCTCATAAATCAAGACACAATGTGGTAATGTCAACTTTTGTCCATGGAGCGTAGCTTATTGTTTAAAAGTCCTTGGGCTAAGTCTTGCCTCTAAGACAAGAGTTATAGAACATCTGATAAATCAAGACACAATGTGGTAGTGTCAACTCTTGCTCATAGAGCGCAACTTGTTGTTTGAAAGTCCTTGAACTAAGTCTTGCCTCTAAGGCAAGAGTTATAGAACATCTCATAAATCAAGACACATTGTGGTAGTGTTAACTCTTGCCCATAGGGCGTAACTAGTTGTTTAAAAGTCTTTGGGCTAAGTCTTGCCTCTAAGGCAAGAGTTATAGAACATCTCATAAATCAAGACACATTGTGGCAGTGTTAACTCTTGCCCATAGGGCGTAACTTGTTGTTTAAAAGTCCTTAGGCTAAGTCTTGCCTCTAAGGCAAGAGTTATAGAGCATCTCATAAATCAAAACATAATGTGGTAGTGTCAACTCTTGTCCATGGGTCCTAACTTGTTGTTTGAAAGCCCTTGGTGTAAGTAGGCAAGAGTTATAGAACATCTCATAAATCAATACATAATATGACAGTGTCAACTCTTTCCCATAGGGTATAACTTGTTGTTTGATGGTTCTTGGGCTAAGTCTTACCTCTAAGGCAAGAGTTATAGAGCATTTCACAAGTAAAAAGCACAATGTGGTAGTGTCGACTCTTGTCCAATGTACTTAACTTGTTTGAAAATCCTTGGGATAAGTCGTGCCTCTAAGGCAAGAGTTGTAGAGCATCTCATAAATCGAGATAAAATGTGGTAGTGTCAACTCGTGCACGTGCGGCATAACTTGTTGTTTGAAAGGCCTTGGGCTAAGTCTTGCCTCTAAGGTGAGAGTTATAGAACATCTCATAAATCAAAATACAATGTGGTAATGTCAACTCTTGCCCATGGGACGTAACTTGTTGTTTGAAATCCTTTGGGCTAAGTCTTGCCTCTAAGGCAAGATTTATAGAATATCTCATAAATTAAAATACAATGTGGTAGTGTCAACTCTTGCCCATGGAGCGTAACTTGTTGTTTGGAAGGAATCGAAGAAAAGAAAAGAAAAATAATAAAAGTTGCGGAAAAAGAAAAAATAAAAATCAAAGAAAATAAAAAAGAGAAAAAGAAAAAAAAAAGGTTGAAAAAAAAGACAAAAATGAAGAAAAAAAAAGACAAAACAAAAATAAAAGAAAAATAAAGGTTGAGAAAATTTTTTTTAAAAAAAAAAAATTAAAAAGAGAAAAAATTTAAAAAAAAATAGAAGTTGAGAGGAGAAAATAAAAAAAAGTAAGGGTTGAGAAAAACTAAAAAAGAAAAAAGAAAAAAAGAAAAATCAAAGTAAAATAAAAAAAAGAAAAAAATAGAAGTTGAAAGATAAATAAATATGGAGTTGTTTAAAAATATTTGAGGTATCGAGGGGCAAATAGGTACTTGTACTATACATAAAAAAGAAGAAAGACTAGTTTTGTCGGACTTTTCCTATGAGAGACAACAAAACAAAGTTACCCATTATGAATGTCATTTATGTAGTTTACCCGTCTTTGAGCCTTTGAGATTGTGGATTCAAAGCCCATTGACACCATTTTCATGCTTTTTTTTCCTTATATGTTGTTGCTGTTTTTTTACTCTCATTTTCAACTTTTGTATATGTAGATCTTTTGTTTTTCATTTTTTAATTTCCTTATATGTTAATGCCGCTCTTTGACTCTCATTGTCAACTTTTCTATATGTAGATTTTTTCTTTTTTAATTAGAAAAAAATAAAAAATCGATAATTGAAAAAAGCAAAAAAGTATTGTCATTCTCTAAAACAACATGGGATATTAGTTTATTCACGCTAAAAAAAACTTTAAACCCAAGATCGAATTTTCAAAAAAGTTAGGATTCTAACTTTTATTGTTGATTTTAAAAAAATTTAGTGGTAAATTAATAGTTTTATTTTCACTTAAAACAATTTGAAGATTATAAAAAAGAGGTTCAAATTGATACAAATGAAAAAGAAAAAAGTTAAATTATCTATCTTTTACCAAAAATATTTTAGAACTTTGTATAGAGTTTAAGTAATTCGTCGCTTTTCAAAATATATAAAAATACTAGTACTTGTTCGTTAATTAGCGGTTGTTATACATTAGCTTGAAGTCATTGTCCTATTTTAAAATTCAGAACCCCCAACCCTCAAATCCTTGCTCCGCCTCTGGGTGTTGTTATATATGTATAGTGTGACATATGACATTTAAATCTCATTTAGTTGTCATAAATAAAAGTATACAAAAAAACTAGTTTAATGATTTTATGTACTAAAAAGAAAGAAGTATTTGTTAACCAGCTTAACCAAAAAAAATAGAAAGAGTAATGAATGTAAAAAACGCAATCACAGGTAGTCTTTCCTCGTGAAGTTATGACCATAACTGATGGACACCATTTAAATACAATTATTTTTATTTTAAATATTCATAAATTGAAATTTATTATGTGCATGACATTAGTGATGATTAAGATAAATATTTTAATATTGTTTTTATACAAAAAATATTTCTTACAAAATATTATTACACAATATTTGAATATGGTTATTATAGAAGGGTAATTTTACAAAGAGTGTACTGCTATAATGAATGTCATTGATGTTATAAGTAGAATGTTGTTATAGAGAAGTAAAATATACTATAAAAAATTAAATCTGGAGAAAATCAGGTTGTTATAGTGAAATGCTATTAAAATAAGAGGTTGTTATAAAGAGGTTTGACTGTAGCAATTTTTTTAAAATAAAAAGACTTTTTATATGTTAAATATGTATTTTTATGACTTATAGGGATGAGTGGTATGAATCCCCATGAACCCGAGTGTGTTTTAAGAGAAGAAAGTCAAAAACTATAAGTTGAAAATTTAAGAATTGACCAAAGTCAATATTTGGGGCTAACATGCTAGAAATTGAGGTATAAAAGTTCCTCTAGGTTCGTATGATGACTTATGATTTAGTTGGATGGTTAGACAACCCAGAAAGGATTAGGACTAATTCGGATGCATAAGTTGAAAACTATTAACTTTGGAAAAAAAGAGTTGAGCACAGTGAAATATATAACGAGACGACCTCTGATTTGAGTATTACAATAAGTCAATGGGGTATTTTCTTTAAGCAATTTTCATTTTTGGTTTGTACCCCGAGAGGTTCTGATAAGAATCAAGGAACATGGAAATAAAGAAAAAGGGATATGTATATTAACAAAAAGGAATTGAAATTATGGGCAACCAGGGGCTAAAATCCTCACCTCCCAATTGATTTCAAGACCAAGAAATTAACCCTACTCAAATAATCAAAGAAACCAAATATACCACAAATGGATGACACTTCTATTAATTAAGCAAAAGAAGTTAACTAACAATTCCAAGAGCTCACCACTAATCACTCACTAATTCTTAAGGGATTAAGCACTAAAGTAGCAAACTGCGATTTTGAGAGAATTTGAATATTCAACATAATCTAAAGTCTTCAAAAATGAGAAATACTACTATTTATATTACGAAAAATAAAGAATACATTAGCTTTTACAATTTTTCCCTTAATGAGACAGGGGCCCTGTTTGGTTGCCTTCTTTTGTGAATTCTTGAATTCTTGAATTTATGAGATGGTCATTGCATACATGTCCACTTTCCTCCCCCCTCTTCACTTTGATGTACCTTCCACACATTGTATGTCTTCCCTTGGTATCCTTCAAGCTCCTCCAAAGCTTTCTTTTTTCATGACCATCGCTTGTAGGTCTTGGAGATCTTTTGCTTGACTACATGAGAATGGAGAAGTGTAATCCATGCTAGTATCATCCTCCCCTTCTTGAAAAGAATTTATTGTAGAATCCAAAGGCTCACCTTGGGATAAGTCATGCATTTGGATTGCTTGCGTTCGAGGCATTATCCACAAATCCGCTCCACATTATGCTTTATCTTGGGCCAAAAGAATTGCTCCTTAAAAATGTCAAGTGTTTTAGCACTCCAACATGCCCTATCAAACTACCACTATGAGACTTCTTGATGAACAACTCTTTTGCATGAACTCATGGGCACACAAGCCCTCCCATCCGTGAACAAGAACCCATAAACTAATTGGAACATATCAACCCGCTTACCTTGACTAAGATTATCAAAAGTTTCTTTGAAGTCGGAATCCATACAATAGTACTATTTTAAGCTTTCAAACCTCATCATTATAGAAGCCAAAGTATTAACCGACATAAACCTTCTTGATAGAGCATCCGCCACCATATTCTTCTTGCCTTGCTTATAGTTGATCACATATGGAAAGGTCTCAATGAATTCAACCCATTTAGCATGTCACTTCTTCAACTTGGATTGCACCTTCAGATGCTTCAAGAACTCATGATCGGTCCTTATCACAAACTTTTTGTGCCACAAGTAGTGTTGTCAATGAGCCAACACCAACACAAGTGCATACAATTCCTTGTCATAAGTTGAGTACTTGAGAGTAGCTCCCTTTAGCTTTTCACTAAAGTAAGCTAATGGCTTCCCTTCTTGTATCAATATACCACCTTACCCGAAGCATCACATTCAATCTCAAAGGCCTTATAAAATTTGGTTAGTTAGAGCAAGGGTGAAGAACTCAACTGTAACATCCCGAAAATTCCTAAGATTCCATTTCAGACTTAGCACAAAAAATCAGTTTAAAACCAGAAGATTCTTTACATAACGACTTAGGTAATGAGTCGTTGTCAGTGCCAATGACTCATTGGGTAAGTCGTACTGATTCCAAAAGGATGAAAATTTCTCCTAGAGGTAACGAGTGGATACCACGAGTCGTGGTAGCCATATACAAGTTGTCATATGATTCGTAGGGTGCCTATCCAGTCCAACAATCATTTAAAAATGGTGTTCTCTCAATCCCATGACATGTAAATTACCAAGAATCTATATATGTAAGTATGATGATAGTATTAAATGTGATTTTAGGTCATAAGAAGTCCCTAACATCTAGTTGGATTGAAAACTCCTTTTCCAACCAAGTTCTAGTGTAAGATTCTTTTTGGGTCAACTTGAAACAATCATTTCTCCTAGTATATAAAGAGTTAGGTGGCCTAATACCTAGAAAATTAAAGGTATTTGAATTATCTTTCCAACTCCACCAACAATTTTTTAATCCAATATATGAGTAAAAAGTTATGGGTATTTTAGTGAGCCACTGTCAAAGCTGCCAGTGGCAACGACTCTTCGCCAAGACCTTATGACTCGTTCCCACACCCTACGACTCATCCTGAGACTCACCATCACTATTTAAAAAAGTTCTATAAAGGTTTTGGGACAATTATTCAAGCCACAACTCATCCCAGACACTGTGGATCATGACATGAGTCATCAGGAGCGACACTAATAATTTTTCAGACGATTTTAAAAGGGCTGTTTGGTCTTTTCCCCCTCTTTTAACACCAAAACTATGTCGTTTCACTTGTTATAAGAGGGATAATTTGATTTAATCACCCTAAATCCCTCATTATTTTCCCCAAGTTCATTCTAAGTCAGAAAAGAAGCGATTCAAGTCTCTCTCTCAAGCAAGAATCTAGGGTTCATCTTCAAGCTCAAATCCTCCAAACTTTAGGTCAAGAATCTTTAGTAATCAGGTATGTGGGTATTTAATAAGGGATTTATTTCACCCTTATGCCCAAAACCTACTTTTAAAATATAAATTTTAGTTATAATTTTTATAAATTCATGATCTAGGGTTCACACCCAATTATTCCAAATTCTTGAATCTAAGTTCCCTTATGTTATTTTATCATTATGGTTCCCAATCAAAGTTATTATGTATGATTAGCATGACTTTAACTCAATTATCTTAATACGTGAAGAATTATGCATGTTTTATAGACTTCAACCTCTTTCAGAATAAATTATGCATGATTTGATGAATTTCACTGTATATTAGTTTTAAATGATATGTTTTCCTATGAAATTCAGTACCTTTATAGATGTGTCATTTTATGGCTCCTCAGTATATTGATATTTGGTATTTTGGGACTTGTACTTTTATGAATTCTTACTATATCAAGAATATAGAAATTTTCATGAATAATTGCATTCTTCAAAGATGGCGGGTTATGAACACCCAATGACTTAGCATTCCATAAATTGTTAGTTTAGTATTCAGTCCTTCAATTCCACAGATTTTAAAATGCTTTCAAATAAAGCATTTATCATTCAGTCTCAGAACATCAACATTATTGACCTATTTGGTATATCAGTTTATTTCAGTTAGGAGTAGTACTTAGAACTGAGTAGATACAGGGATTAAGGCCCACCCGTCAGTTAGGCTAAGACCTTTAGTATAAGTCCTTAAGTCCTAGAACTAAGTTGCCACCATAGGTTCTAAAGGGTCACCTGCCAGATTAGGCTGACACCTTAGTCCTTTTGGACATCAATTTAGTGGATCCACATCAGTCAGTGTTTGTACCCTTGGAAAAGTTCAGAGCACCCTTCCAACTGTGGTTATAGGTTGGGCCCCATTTAGCTTAGATGGGGTATGTTAGTTAATAGTAGCTCCCACAGTTTTAGACTCAGCATTTGTGCATGACCCTCAATTCAGTTTTACTTGCTTTTATACTATGACTTTTTAGATTATCATTTCATATCAATATATATGTATTTCCTATAGGGTCATTGTACTACAGTTCAACTTTTTGTAGTCAATTTGCATTCAGTACAGTTTCACAGCATGTTCAACACTAGTTTAAATCATATGAAACAATTATGCTTCTACAGCTTTCCAGTTTTCAGAAATATTTTAGCTCATGATTCAGAGATTTCAGTATATCCCACAACTTTTCAGTACAGACATGATTTAAATGTATATTTTAGTAAATGGTATATACCCTCAATTTTAAAGCATGTTTTAAGTGTTTTCATGACTAGTTCATATCTCATATGCTCAGTACATTCAAAGTACTGACCGCATACCATTTCTGCCTATATTTTTCTCGTGATGTAGATTCAGGTGCTTACTATCAGGATCATAGTCAGACAGATCACAACTTCCAACCAGCAGGTGATGAGTTCTCCTTATTCGAGGACTCAAGTCAGTTTGTAGTTCTAGTATTTTATTTCTATTCATATGTATTGATTAGGGATAGTCGGGGGTCATGTTTGGGCTAGCTATAGTCAATATTAGTAGAGGATTCATAGATAGTCAGTCAGAATCATTGTATTTAGTTCCAATTTCTTTTTAGAGTTACAGTTGTTGTAAATTTTTTGTTTAGTAATGTAATGACCCAGTTTATTTCATGATTATGCTTCCGCTCAGTCATTTTAGCTCTTATACATGTTTATATTTAGGTCTCATGCACTACGCTAGTATCAACTGTTAGCTTGGGATTACCTATGGTTCTAAGCACCATGTTACTTCTAGGGTGTAGACTCGGGTCATGACATCAACATAGATTTCAAGGCTTGAAAGGACTTCTCTTGCTCTTCTCCCCACACAAAAGGTACATCTTTCTTGATCAGTTTGGTTAAAAGAGAAGTAATTAAACTAAAGCCTTTCACAAATTGTAGGTAATAGCTCACTAACCCATGAAAATGTCTTACCTCGGTTGCATTGGTTGGGGTCGGCAGAGTCTTGATGGACTCTACCTTTTCTTCATCAACTTCTATACCATTCACACTAATCATAAAACCCAAGAACACGACCTTCTCAACACAAAATAAACGTTTCTTGAGATTAACAAGGATCTCTCTTATAGTAGTACATCAAACACTTGTTTCAAATGGTACACGTGCTCCTCAATTGTCTTGCTATACCCAAATATGTCATCAAAATACACCACAACAAACTTGTTGATTAAAGGTTTGAGGACATGTTTCATCAACATCATGAAAGTGCTTGGGGCATTTGTCAACCCAAATGGCATCACAATCCATTCATACAACCCAAACTTTGTCTTAAAAGCCGTCTTTCACTCATCACCCGATTTCATGCGAATTTGATGATACCCACTTTGAAGGTCAATCTTTGAGAACACACTTGAGCCACATAACTCATCCAATATGTCATCAAGTCTAGGAATTAGATGCCTATACTTGATCGTAATTTTGTTCATGATTCTACAATCAATGCACATCCTCCAAGTACCATTTTTTTGGGAATAAAGATCACTGGTATGGAATAAAAACTTAAGCTTTCTTTGATCAACCCCTTTTTAAGAAGCTCTTCCATTTGCCTTTGTAGCTCCGTAGTCTTTTCAAGATTACTCCTATAGGCTGGCTGGTTGGGAATTTGTGAACCTAGTACAAGATCTATTTGGTGCTCAATTTCCCTCAAGGGTGGTAATCCCTTGGGCATCTCCTTCAGAAATAGCTCATCATAGTCCTATAAAAGAGAAAAAACAATACTAGGCAAAGTGCTAGTATTTGGTTAGCATGCAATAAAAGATTGGTGTTAATAAGGCACACTAGAAAACGTTCCTCATCCACACCCTTTAAACACTTGCTTGGCTTTGCTATCATGTACATGTTCTTCTTATTTTTAGCCAAGTCACTTTACTTCTTTAGAACAGTGGTGGAACTTTCACCTTTACTCTTCGCCTATTTTACCTTTATCCTCTCCCCAAGCTCCTTCATAGCCTTATAATCCTCACTCACTTGATATGAAGTGAGAGGTGCAAATATATACTTCTTACCTTCAATTATAAAAGTGTATTTGTTGGACCTCCCGTGGTGCACAACATCTCTATCAAATTCCCACAGCCTTCCAAATAATATATGACAAGCCAACATAGGTACAACATCACAAATCAATTCATCATTGTACTTGCCCATACTAAATCGGATACTTGCTTGCTTGAGGACCTTCATCTCTCCACTCTCATTGAGCCATTGTAGCTTGTAAGGATTCTTGAGGACCTTCATCTCTTCACTCTCATTGAGCCATTGTAGCTTGTAGGGATTGAAATGTTTTCTTGTTGGTATTTGCATACGCTCCACCAAGAAACTACTCACCATATTGGTGCAACTTCTGCTATCAATAATCAAAGAACACACCTTATCTTGGATTTTGCACCTAGCATGAAATAGATTCACCCTTAGAACAAGTTCTTATTTGGCAAGGGCTCTCATAATTCTTCCCACAACACATGAAAGATTGGCATTCACCTTTAAATCTTCATCATCATCAAGCAAAGGTTTCCCTTTCTCAATAAATCAAGTAAAATTTACCCTCTCATCCAACCTTTCTTCTTCATCCCCTAAATCTACTCCCTCTCCCTCACTTTTTTCATTACCCTCTTCTTCCTGATTGATTCTATAACCATCCCAAAGAGCAACAATTGTTCTCCTATTAGGACACTCACCAGTAATATGTCCCCTTCCTTGACATCTAAAGCATTGAATTCTAGAGGGTCGAGGAAAGTTAGGTTTAACATAGTTACCTCCTTATGGTTTCTCACTTACCTTGGATTTGTAATCAAGCTTGACTTGGGTAGCTTGACCACCATCCTTAGGTTGCTCCCTAGAAGATGTCGCCTTTCAATTATCTCTACTCTTGTCCCATGTGGAAGTCGAAGAACTTTTGGCCCTGTATGACTTTTCTTTTTTCAAATCTGCTTCTACCTTTGAGACATCATGAAAAGCCGCTTCAAGAGTATCATAGCATTTAAGCTTCAAAGGCTTTAAGATATCATACCTCAAGTTTTCCATGAATCGACTCACCGTACATTCCATGTTTTCTTCAAGTTTAGACTTCATTTGCAAGTTTTCAAATTCATCGTAATATTCTTCTACACTTTTGGTACCTTTCCTAAAAATAAACACCTTCTTGAGCACCTCTTGGTAGTAGTTTGGAGTCAAGTACCTTAACTCCATAAGTGCAATCAACTCTTGCCAAGTAGGTAACTCGTAGTTGTGATGAATCTCCCTTTCCCACCTCTTGGACTCCCACTAAGTGGATGCATACCCTTCGAATTGCATGAGAGCATACTTCTCCTTCAAAATTTCCGAGATATTATTTGTGATAATGATCCGCTCACTTTGAATTTTCCCTTCCAAGAACTCATTGGGGTCACTACTTTCTTTGAACCTCGAAAGCGTGACCTTGGTAGTGTTAAAGCCCCTATTTGATCATTCCTCTCACCAAACCTATCTCCTCTATATCCTATCTAGGGGTGTTCATGGTTTGGTTAAAAACCAAACCAAATCGCAAACCAAACCAAACCGACTAAAAAACCCAATATTTGGTTTGGTTTGGTTTTAAATTTTAAAAATCGATAATATTTGATTTGATTATGGTTCTACTAAGAAAAACCAAAAAAATAACCAAATCAAACCAATAAATTATATATATA
This sequence comes from Capsicum rhomboideum, assembly GCA_031232105.1. Taxonomy (NCBI): domain Eukaryota; kingdom Viridiplantae; phylum Streptophyta; class Magnoliopsida; order Solanales; family Solanaceae; genus Capsicum; species Capsicum rhomboideum. Next base: position 56,078,717 of record CP124709.1, read on the forward strand.
AATTTTATAATTATTTGAATATATAATATTAGTTTTTCATAAATAATTATAAATATTTTTGGCCTTTTAATTATTAATTTGGTTTTCGTATACTTATTTCACATGCACTACAACACTTTTAAATATAATTTTGTAAAAATATATCCAAACTCAACACTGCAAGTCGAATTATCTAATTGTATATATGTGGTGTGGTGTATTATTAGTTTTAATTTTCTTTGCTAAGACATCCGTCTACTCTTCAATGGCTTGCCCATTTGATTTTTTAAGGGTTGACCATTCTATTTAAAGATGTATATTACTTCTATGGATGTTAGACATATGAAGTGAAAGAACCTCTATAGTTGTTCAATCTAAACATGCTAAAACTTCGAAATAGGATTGAATAATAACAGAAGATTCATATACATTCATCTTGTATATGAATCTATTGATAGTAGAGAGAAATTTATTATTTCCTAAAATTTATTTGAAATAGTTATCTCATGTCCCATTGTTTTACTAATACCGATTTATAATTAGCTAATCATAAACTGAAAAACCGAACCAAACCGATGGTTTTTATTTTATTTAATTTGGTTTGGGTTTAGAATTTTAAAACCGACTTAATTGATTTGGTTATGGTTTTAATCAAAAATCGACCCAAACCAAACCATGAAAACCCCTAATCCTATCCTACCTTCTCTGTTCCCATATTCTTGACCTCTTATGCTTTGGCGCCATATCTTTAAAGCAAATATCACAGCTGCTAGCTCAAGATCATGTGTTGGATAATTTCTCTCATGTGGTCGCAACTGTCGTGATGCGTAAGCTATTACATTACCGTGCTGCATCAATACACATCCTAAGCCAACTCTTGAGGCATCACAATACACCGCCTACCCTTATGTACCTTCTGGAAGTACCAATACTGGTGTAGAAGTCAATTTATCCTTCAACTCTTGGAAACTTTTTTCACACGCATTGGTTCATTGAAACTTAGTTGCCTTGTGTGTTAGCTTTGTCAAAGGTGCTGAAATGGAAGAAAATCCTTCAACAAATCTTCTATTATAACCTACCAACCCGAGAAATCTACGAATCTCTATAGGCGTCGTAGGTCTTGGCCAATTCTTCACAACTTCTATCTTTTGATTATCAACCCTTATTCCTTCATCCAACACAATATGACCCAAGAATGCCACAGAGTTTAACCAAAATTCACATTTAGAGAACTTTGCATATAACTTACGATCACGAAGAATTTGTAACACCTACCGTAAGTGATTAGCATGGTCCTCTTGTGATCTTGAATATACCAAAACATCATCTATAAACACGGTCACGAACACATCTAAAAATGGCTTGAACACCCTATTCATCAAATCCATAAAAACTGCTGGTGTATTTGTTAGCCCAAATGACATAACTAAGAATTCATAATGACCATACCGTGTTCGTAAAGGTGTCTTGGGTATATCTTCTTCTCTAACCCTTACTTGATGATAACCCGATCTCAGGTCAATCTTTAAGAAGCATTTGGCACCCTGTAATTGGTCAAACAAATCATCAATTCTGGGGAGGTATATTTATTCTTGACTGTCACCTTATTTAGTTGCCGATAGTCAATACACATTCTCAACGTGCCATCTTTCTTTCATACAAATAACACTGGTGCTCCCCAAGGGGACATACTTGGCCTTATGAATCCCTTGTCCAACAAGTCTTTCAATTGCTCCTTCAATTCCCGTAACTCTGCTGGGGCCATTCTATACGAAGGAATAGAGATAGGCTGAGTGTCTGGCATCACATCAATACCAAACTCTACTTCTCATTCTGGAGCCAAACCTAGAAGATCTTTAGGAAATACATCAAGAAATTCATTTACCACCGGAACCGATTGAAGAGTCGGTGGCTTCATATAGGTATCATGCACTCTTACTAGATGGTATATATGCCCCTTGGATATCATTTTTCTTGCCTTAAGATAAGAAATGAATTTACCTCTCGGTTCTCCAACATTACCCCTCCATTCAAGGATGGTCTTTTGTGGGAAATGGAAATATACTTTCTTAGCTCGGCTATCTACTGTGGCATAACAAGCCAACCAATCCATACCCATTATAACATCAAAATCTACCATTTCCAGCTCAATAAGATCAGCCAACATATCATGATCACAAACAGTGACCATGCAATTACGATAGACTCTCTTAGCTATAATAGACTCACCAACGGGTGAGGATACTTCAAATGGCTTAGCTAATAATTCTGGTGTTCTATTTAATTTTTTGGCAACCAATGGAGTGACATATGATAGGGTAGAGCCCAGATCAATCAATGCATATACATTATTTGAAAAGACGGATAATGTACCTATAACCACATCAGGAGAAGCCTCCAAATTCTGTCGATCCGCTAAAGCATAGGTACGGTTCTGTACTCCACTAGAACTGGCTGCTCCTCAAGCACCTCTACCACGACCAGTAGGCTGCACACCTCAGCCTAAGGAAGGAACTGATGATGATGATGCAACGGTTGATCCCGTAGATCGTACCATACTACTCGTGCCTCCTTGTAGACACTCTCTCATCATGTGCCCCGACATACCGCACCGAAAGCAAATATTCGTTCCAAACCGACATTTACCTAAATGAAACTTTCCACAGTTCTGACACGGCTGATGAGAAAATCCTGCTGTCTGTGAACCTCGAATCCCACTATTCTGCCCAAAATGTCTGACTCTAAACCCTCGAAATTGGGATGAAGTACTTGCTGTAGGGTAAGAAAGTGATGGTCTAGGCGGTCTATTGAAAACTCGAGGCCTAAATTCTCTTTGGGACGCCATGAACTGTCCCATAGGTCTATCCCTCTTTGACGGTCCTCTTTCAAACTCTTGCGTCCTTCTCCTTTGCCTCTGATCCTCCATCTTCTGTGCAAAAGCTTGTATTATAGCTATATCCATATCTCTGTTCAACGCAATAATAGTACAGTCCCGCACCAAATATGACTCCAATCTGTCCACATACCGATGGACTCTGTCGTCCATAGTGGCTACTACGTTAGGAGCATACCTAGCCAAAGAATTAAATCGAAGACTGTACTCTCTGACTCTCATATTCCGTTGATGAAGATTTAAGAACTGGTCTGCACGAGCCTCATGGATCTCATATAGAAGATAGTGATCAAGGAATGCCACTTTAAATTCTTCCCAACTAGCTGTAAGTGCACCATTACCCCTAGATCGTTTCCAATCTTCGTGCCATAAAATAGCCTCTCCATTCAATCTATAGGTTGCAAGCTCAACTGTTTCTACACCAGATATGTGCATAACATCCAAAGTCCTTTGAATTTGATCTATAAAGTCTTGCGGGTCTTCGTTAAGATCTGATCCAGTGAATGTGAGAGGATCTAACTTAAGGAAATCCTGAGTCCGCCGACTAACTGCCCTAGCCGCACCACCATCACTTGTCGTTGGACCTGCTTGTCCTTGAATTTGTGCAACAACTATCTGAGTCAACATTTGCACCGCATTCCTTAGATCCTGCTCAGTAGCATTAACTGGTGGTTCTGCAGGTACTTCTCTTCTTCTCAGCTCTTCTGGAAATGGAAGAGTAGAAAAAGCCTATGATGCAATCTCAGTTTCAGCCCTACCTTGATTAGCTTGGTCAGGTGGTAATCAACTAGTTCCTACTTCAGCATCCATAACTCCCTTCTTACCTCTACCTCTGCCTTTTCTTGTAACTGACATTTAACGAAAGATATGATTCCACTTATAACTTTAGCTCTACTGCATGATCTAGGAAATAAAGAACAGAAATAACTCCTAAATGCCCCATAGCCTCCTGCTTATAAATGTGGTGCACAACACATCTATAAGCAAGACTCTACTCATACACGACTTTGTAGACACCCTACGACAACCTGGTTCTGATACCACTTTTGTCACGCCCCAAATCCCATTGAGATGGACTGGCACCCGAAGCCTTTAAGGCCCCGAGAGAACCAACCTACGTCCATGTACATTCATATGCATGTCCCTGAGTGAGCAACATTCGATCACATATAAATACAAGATACCAATGGTGGAAGTCATGGAGAAACATTCAATAGATATGAAACTTGGCTGTTAGTTCCACCACGTCAAAAGCATACATTCCTTACATTCCTTCATTTGTCCCACAACGTCAACAAAGCCTCTAACAGATACAGACCCAAGCCTAAAGTCGGAAAAAGTCCCCGCTTTTTACAATATTTACATAGTAGCAAAACAAATGTACACATGTGACTCGGAAAGCCCCAAATCAACCTGGAGCTCACCAACAGTCTGCAGAAGACCCGTATCCTACTGTGGAGGTCTACTAGCACCTATGCCCGAAGCAAGTAAGGTAAGTCCCCCAAGGGACGTCAGTACGAAAGAATGTACTGAGTATGTAAGGCTACATAAAACTGCATGAAACATAAGAACTTCAACGGAATCAAATATAAGTGAATAATCAATATGGATAAACCACCGTTTTGTATGTGTGGAACCATGTAAATTACATTCATTACTTTCATTGCTTTTACGTTCATCATCATTATCATTCCTCATATCGTGCCTGGGCCCAACTGATCAGTGGGTCATAACATAACATAAAATAACATAACATAACATTGGGATCGGCTCGAGCTAGGCTTATGTGCCCCTTTGAGCTACCCTGTCAGGTTTGGATCGAGCTAGTATTACTCCCCATTGAGCTGCCTCCTGATCCAATAATTTCAGGATCGGCTCTAGCTAGGCTTATGTGCCCCTTTGAGCTGTCACCCGTTCTCAACAATAAACCATATATGCATTACTTCATTTCTTTAATTTGTGGGATTGATACATTAGTGGTTATAACATTATTGGAGGTTTGTAACATTGGACAATGAATAAGAAACATGTGAATAACAATATATGACAAGCCTGAACTGAGATACTTTAGAACATTTAGGAATGGAAACAAGTCAGTAATAATGAGAACAATAGGTGCTGCCAAAGGATATGGAAAGAGTAACCTTACATACCTTATCTTCCCAATATGAATACAATAATACAATATGTGAATACAATAGGTCAGCTCCTTCCTTACGTGTTACTCTACAACACAAGTACATAACAGAGCTCACGTTAACAACTAACTACATTACAAGTGCACAAGATGATAATGAGCTACGTGACTGCCATATAACGTCATTTCATCCTTCTACAATACAAATAACTTCATCACCATACCAAAAACACCCAACACATTCCATACATCAACCAAGATATCATAAATCGATAGCATTTCACACCAAGTTTATACTTTATACTTCCCCTTCAACTCAACGTCCCATTTACTCTATCAAGTCACTTAAATACCATTCACAATAACACATTAGCAACAATCCATAATTGATATAATTCAACATGCCTCCGAACGACCCCTTAGAGCCATTCAAAGGGTACCATAAGTTGATGATTGCATCCAAAAAGGGTATAGGGGACTTGGGGGGTCAAAGAGAAGCAAAAATAATCCAAACGGAATTCTGGTTGGACCTTCTAAGCCACCTGCTCCCACAGGTGGGTGAGGTATGGCTGTAGGTGCCCATCTTGCCTTGTCCAGGGCCACCAGCGTTGGCATCTGCGCCCGCAGGTGCCCCATCCGCGATGGCGGAGTCCCGGTTCGGCCAAAATGGGTCTCTTTTGGGTCTATCTGTGTAATAAATGGTCCATGGACATAAGTAAGCTTATATTTTCATATTTTAGGTTAACTTGAATGCCAACGAACAATCATGGTTTCATAACACTCATGAACATCACAAAACTACATTTTCCTTTCAATATACCACCAATTCCATGCACAATTTCACAACAACAATTCCAAATGTTATACACAAAGAGGAATAAAGTTAGGGACATAAACACATCATACATTTTGACATTTAATCCATCAAATTCACTTCCTTCAAGACCACAAGTCTCCTTTCAAGTTTATAAGGCAAAACCCTTTACCGATTAAGCAAAAGTAGACTGTTTCACACATAGTGGACTGCTCAACACTTTGTCAACATAACCAACGTACTTTACACACCATATTGTGCATATAATATATTAAACCATAAGAATAATCACTTACCAAACCTTGCAAAGGAATGATCTTGTCCAAAGAGGATGATAGCTTAGGGTTTGTAAGAGACGGGAAATATCTTGGAATAATCTAGAATTTGGCAAGTGTCTTGTGTTGAATAAAATCTGATTTTTGTTGACTTTTATAGTCCCTCATGGTCATACTTATCCTAACATTGGCCAATAATTGAGGTGTTTACTTGGTCAAAGTGGAATGGATCATTTTCCACTTTTGGGCCATGTCTTATTGCTAAATTTTGGGCCTCATTTGAGCCCATAATCACAAGACTAATTCAACCCACTAAAATTAATGTGTAATACACTAACTATCTCATGTTTAACTAATTCCATATTCCATAAATGTTACGGCAATCAATTAGGTTCAGAAATGTACAGGGTGTTACATGAGGTAAGTTAACACTTGACATTTGGTGAAGGATGTTGTCCACAATTAAATTTTGATGAATGAATTAATGGTAAAGGGCTGACGTATAAGCGAGGTGACAATTGCTTATGTGTGTACCGGTTTCATGTTAGGTTTATGTGACTTATGTGGTTAATTTCTTGAATTACTTAGTTAATTTTAGCATTAAGAGGAAATCTATACTAGATTAGACTTTTACAATTATTGATGTCATGTGGGTAATACACTCAAGATACACTGTATTATGATGTAACATAGTCTTACGCAAATATAGTAACCCAACAAGGTTGTGGTCGAATCCCAAGAGAATGGGGAGAGACCTATTTTACTATCGGATCGACTACCAAATTTGTAGTCAACTTTCTATAAAGTTTATAGAGAATTTATATACTAAAAATAAAATTGTAGTAAGTAAATAAGATTGCAAATTTATGGTATTTTAACAATAAGATTGCTTCCTCATAATGGATTGCTTTGTTCATCAATTTTCATGCAATTACAAATACTTTGAGGTATAGATATGCACTCAGTCTATGCACCATCACTCAATCTTTTCTAATAGTTAAATGATTTATCTCCATATGTGTTGTCTCCTAGCAACACAAGCAAGTGTAAGTGGTCATCAAGGAATAAAGTATTGCAAGCAATCAAATATCAAATCCCACAAGGACTCATTGCTGACAAGAAAGTCATTTTATCTTTTATATTTATACTAACAAGTGGTGTCCAATTCAGAGAGTTTGGTAGTTTTTGTTTATACAACTTATTATAACTTAAGAAAGAAAAGTAATTGAGATTCATATTGTAGAGGTTGTTCACATAGAAGATAAAACCTAGTTCTATGGAACTTGTGTAATCCCTTCATATCTATATAAGTTACTATGCTAATTTCTTCCGTCATAGGGTTGATATTATAGCTATAGTCTGTCGAGCCTCTAACCCTCTTACCCAGAATAAGGTCATACCTATATTGTTAAGTGATGATTATCATAACTAACTCAAATGCATTTATATATCTTCCTGTATGAGAGGCAAGTAGGGCAAACTAGGTATGATTTTCATCCTACCCACAGATTCATTCCGTAGAACGCATCCTACTCCCTTGATCTACGTTCTATTCCTAGATTTTCTCCATCCAGTTCCACTAAAAATTATCCATTTATCCTATTGGTGGTAAGCAATAGTGTCATGAGCCAAATGGCCATGATTGATACCCACCCTAAAACTATGACTGGAGAACCATTTAACCCAATTCTCACTAATCAAGTCCAATATTCATCAATTTACTTTTCCTCAACCTTACCATTATAAAGTCACTAAACCCAAATTATTCGTTGAGGAAATAAAGTTGCAATTCTAAACGATCATCAACCTAAAAATAGAGTGCAGAAATCCTCCATTTATTATATATCCCATGGACCTGACATCACCGTACAAGAACAACTAAGAATATCCAAAAATTGTAACTAAGAAATTATCCAAAAATATTAAAGAAATACAAAAATGTCTTAGTCCCAAAATAAGGAACATGAAAAAAATTCAGATGATTCAATGGATATTCGATCATGGTGCTTACTCTTGAATCAAAGTCTAGAACTGTTGGCTAGAGTCGAGATCTCATCTCAAACGCTGGAACATGCTTTGCACTCAATAAAAATAAAAGAACATCTAGCATCAGTACATCAACAAGTATTGGTAGGCATCATAGACTAACTCAACTCAACACCATACAAATAAGCAAACCAAATAAATGCAACAATGATCAGAACAGAACTCATAACTAATGACAAACAAGAACAATTATGATATTTCACTTTAGGGAGAATACAAGATCATATTTACACGTTGTTACACTTAGTCAAATTCATTAAAAAGTTGCATCACAACATATAAATATAGCTATATATTCAATGTATATGATGAATGTATGTATGCAAGATTTGCACATCATCTCTTTCTCTTCTTAATACTATCAACATCCATCAATTCATAATGATCTCAATATCATCAACTCATCATCATTAATATCATCATCATCATTATGATATCATTACCATGATTAATATCATCTACTCATCTTTACACCACCACCACAAATCATCATCAACATATATGAATATGCAAATGCAATCAATAATCACAAATAGTATCTGAAAGCAATTACAAATATTCAATTTACATATAAAAACAGATTCAATCAAGTCTAATTGCTACAAATAAACCGTAACCTACCTCGATTCCCTGCTCAAAATCACTTTTAGGCCACAAGCTTGCCTTTCCTTTCCCTTTCACTTCGTTCTTGATCTATAACAATCAGTTTACATATCCATTTTAATTATTTCATCCTTTCTAATCATTAGTGATTAATAATTAACAATTTCAGCCACAAATTTTTCGTAGTTCATCACTTTAGAGTTTTCTTCCCTTTAAAACTCATGAATGCTACTTTATTTAGCATAAACCACCATAATTCTACTCTAAATAATGTTTTGTAATACCCTAAAATCATTAACAACTGATTTTATATCTATTCCCATCAATTTGTGTTCAGTTTATAAATTAGGGCTAAACCTCAATTTCTACCATGAATATGATTCTAACGATTTTCAATGATTTTAAGATGAAATTCAAGTTTAGAATGTACAGAACTTACCTCCAAAGATGAAAACTCCCAAAATTTGGTAGAAAATTGCCTCCCCTAGAGCTGTAACTCATTTTTCAAAAAATAAGGAATGAAAACACTTTTCTGGATTTTAAAATTGTAAACTGAATTTTTACCGCAATGGCGGTAAATTTATCACTACAGTGGTTTGTAGTATAATTGAGGCTACTGCTGCAGCAGTAAATTTACTACTTCAGCGGTCCCAAGGTAGAATATCTAGAACTCTCCTAAAATGAGTATATTTTACAACACATCCCTCAAAATACGACATTGTGAATCAACCCTTTCACGATAAACTCTACAACCAGAGTTCTATTGATCAATTTTTCGTGCTGAAAGTTGCTACGACTTCCTAATCGTGTCCTCTATCTAAAAATCAAGTCAAAACCCCCACCAATGCTCACATTAATTCCAAATTTCCTTAGATTACCATACCGTAAAAATTCACCTAGTACTAGGCCAACCCTTAATTTCTGAAAAATTATCTAACGGGAAATTTTCTACTCCTTATTTCAGTGTAACAATGATTTGGATCGTTACAAATAGAATAGTAAACATAATATTAAGAGAATAAGATATATGGTTAAAGATTGCAATAACAACTTTATATTAGAATACGATGTTCATACTATGGGCGTACCCCTAGAAAAAGGTCTTTTAGTAACTCATAGTTTTAGAATTCACCCAAAGTGGGTTCCCTAATGGAAACTCAATTTTCTTTTCATGACCCACCATTGGTACTTATTAATACACTCAACCAAAGAAAAAAACATGTAGGTTAGTTAAAAAGGCTCACAATCACTCAAGAAACTGCATATTGGTTTGCCTCATAAATTGCTTCGACCAATAATTATATCTTATTTAGTCCGATGAGTTGCAAGGGTCGAATCTGTACTTGAGGCCAAGAATGAATTTTTGTTGACTTGAGAATGAAAGCTCAAAAGCTAAGGGACGGGAGCCAAGAACTTTCAACGGAATTAATCAAGAAACGTTGAAGAAAAATTGGCACAAAAAAATTTCAGACTCAAGGACTAATTAACAAGTAGTTAGAATTACTTGTTGTTAATTAGTTTTGGAAAACTAAAGAAATGATATGAGGATTAAGAACTAGTGTGATGACCCTCTAGGTTATTTTTCTCTTTTTTCATGTATTTTTACTTTTAGAGCTTTCATGTAGTTGTCCTAAGTTAGTTATGACTTGCTGGGACTGGTAGTTTAGTTCCTGGGCAGTTTATTTGGTTTTATGTCAGTTTTCCTATTTTGGAGCTTATGAAGTTGAGAAATTGGTCTTCGGCCAAAACTTCAAGTAAACAGTCTCAGATGAGAATTTTGATTATTTTGTTAGCTCTAAAATGTGGATTTTAGGCTAGGGAGACCTTTGGTTTGGGTCCTGAGGCTTCTGGGCTCATTTTAGGCTATTAGTTAGACTTTGGTAAAAATAGAATAGTAGGTGTGGGGCCTACATTTTGTCAAAACAACTTCAGTTGGGGATTTTGATAGTTTTATTAAGTACAAAATGCTATTTTTGGTAGGATAGCATATTTTATTTGCATACACAGGGTTTTGAATGAATCTCGAGAGCCCTGTTGAAGCCCTTACTGACTTAGCTAAAATTTTTGGTGTAAAGCATCTGGTACAGTTGACTTAACAACCCTTTTTTCACCTAAGTGGAGCCGCTCTAGTAGCTACTAATGATGTCAGCGTCTATCACTTAAACGACCCCTTCTTTTCTTTAGCGGAGCCACTTGAGTAGCTAGGGAACTGCTTTAACGGTAGCTGACCAGCATGGCAAGGACCACTTTAGCGGTCAAACATCTGCTTAAGTTGAGCCACTTTAGCTGTAAATTGGACACTTTAGCGGCCTATGCTGGTGCCTATATAAGCCCTTCTTCATGATTTAAAACCCTATTTTCTCTAAGTTTTCCTCCATTAAAGCATATATTGAGCTTGGGAAACTGTATTGCATTTCATCTATTAAAGCTTAAGATCATTGAGTTCTTGTTCCTTGATCGTTATCCCATGATAAACTGATAAGTTCCGACTCAAAACGCGATTAATTCTTTAGTTAGTTTCTTGAAACTTCTCTAAGATTTGGGGCTGATTTGGGACTGTTTTAAAGCTCGAGTTATGCTCAATTTTTTAGAGCACTTCATCCTTGGGCTTAGAGGGACCTAATGATGGATCCAATTTCTGATTCCATCGACGGGCCCCATGAGTTAATTTTCAACCCAATTTTTAGCTCGGTGTATAAAATTACAAAATGTGTATCATTATTCTTGTGTTGATATCTAAATTATTATTTGGGTAGCATGACAGTGGTTGGAGGCTTCTCAAAAGGGAAAATCTCTAATATAGTGGGTTGCAAGCGCATTCTTCAACGTTCAAGTAGGTTATGACTTACCTACTCTTAGAATTTGCTTGATTAAGGTATTCGTATAATATTTTGCTAATTTTTGGTGGGATATTGTGGTTTAAATACTGTATTTAGGTGTTTATAACCCCTTGTAGCCAATTTGGGGGCTTTAGAGTAGAATTTCGCCTTGCAAACCTTTGGATCGGTAGTCATTTCTCCTTTAGGACTTGACTTAGATTTCATATTATCCTTGGGGTTGGATTTAGATGCCTTAGCTTAGGCTCGGGTAACTGCTTGCCTTTGGTCAGGATTGTCAGGGCTTGTAGCTAGTTTTATCACTGCTTTAAGATAATTCACCTTAGGATAGTGTATCCTCCTAGTGTAGACGACCGTAAAACACCTAGGTTGCGTATTGGTGGCCTAGTTATCAGTATTAGATTAGTTTTCTCACTCTATTGTACTTGTTAAATTTTGTATCCTTGCCATATTAGTATTTTGGTCTAAAAGCACTATTTTTGACTTGATAAATGAGATTTTGAAACACTTTAATGAAATTTGGTTTTCTAAATGGAAAATGGAACATTTAGTCTTGGTTCGAGTCTGGGCACTTAGTTTTACTGCTTATTACATATTTAGCCGTGGTTCGAGTCGGGGCATGCATTGTTATTAATTTCTTGTTAGAAGTTCGATTCGATTCCAGGCATGGTTTATGGATATGGATGGAGGAGGTATATATGGTATGTTTATTGCATATCATGGCATCCTTTCTCATTTACTAAGTATTGTGCTTGATTTATATCTATTATTACTTGTTGTTTGTATCCACCATGCTTATGGGGGCTAGGTGGGTTTATTTATTATTTGTGTGTATTATCTGGGCATATAGGGTCCGATTTGGTTATAGTCAGATGCTTAATTTACATTTTTTGAGTTAATTACTTGTATTTCTCACTACTGCCAAGCTTTAGCTTATTGCTTTTTTTCTGACCCCCTCTTTTCTTACCCTTAGCGTATATTCACACTTTATTATGCTTTTATCTTATTTAAGCTCAGTTGACCTATGATGCCTACTGAGTATCGCGTGTTTTGAAACTCATACTATACTTCTACACCTTTTTCCCTAATAGAGATCCTAGTACAAGTCATTGCCATTGATGCCATCCTTGTGAGGAGTTGCTAATTGGAGATATAGGGTGAACTTTTAGTGATCGAAGCTGATCTATCTCGTTTTATTTTTGGATTAGTCTTATGTCTTACCTTTAAAGACTATTCTTTATATATTGCACTTGTCTAGTACTCCTTTTGTTTTAGTGGCACTTATACCAACTCTACCAGGTTTCAGGGGATCCATTTTGTATATTTTGTCCTTTTGTCACGCCCCGAATCCGATCGAGACATGATTGGCACCCGTAGCCGATAAGGCCCGAGAGAACCAACCTTTGCCTATGCTCAACCATATGCATGCCATAAGAAACCCATAAGTTCATAACAGCTATAGAGACCAACAAGGGAAATCATGGAACATGATATATATATACATACGTGAAACTGGGCCGTTGAGGCCACCGAGGCAAGTACGACATATCCTTTTTTTTACATTTATACACCCACACCTGTCTAGAAAAGCCTCTAACAAAGCATTGACCAAAATGAACTAAAAGTCGGGACAAGTCCCCGCTTCATACAACATGTACAACACCAAAACATATATACACTCTAACTCGGAGAAGCCCCGAATTAGCTGGAGCTCACCAATGGTCTGCGACGACTGGCAACCTATTGAGGAGGCCTACTGGTACCTGCGCCTGCAGCAAGTAAGGTAAATTCCCCAAAAGGGGTCAGTACGAAATAAGTACTGAGTATGCAAGGCTCAAATGAAACTTTGTAACACAAGAACATCCTAATGAACTCAATACAAATGACTAAACAATGTGAGTAAGTCACCATGTTGCATTTTGGGAACCATGTGGTCGTTACTTTCTTTACATTCAATGCTCACTTGTCATTACATATCACAATGTACCCGGGCCCCGACTGATCAGTGGGTCTTTCATATCATGTCATCGTGTTGGGATCGAGTCGAGCTAGGCTTATGCCTCTAGACTTGCCACCCATACATCAATGAATCGGGATCGGGTCGAGCTAGGCTTATGCCCCTAGACCTGCCACCTATAAATCCATACCTCGGGATCGAGTCGAGCTAGGCTTACGCCCCTAGACTTGCCACCCGTACTTGATCATTGACCACATATGCATTACTTTGGTCATTACTTTGAGATTGATACTTTGATAGTCATAACATCACTTTGGAATTTTGGAACATAACATTGTTGGAAGCTTTGAATCATTAACCAATGAGTGAAAGACATGTGAATAAACATCATGAGAAATATAACATTACTAGCACCATGATACCATTGGAACCATTGGACAATAATCCATGAACAAGAGACACAAGGATAGTCACTATTTGAAACATTGGAACATAACCTTGAATATGAGATATGAGATTCACAAATGATCAAAGAGTAGAAAATTTATAACAATGACCATTGCTAACCGGATATGGAATACCTTAGCACATTTTGGGATAGGACTAGTGACATGTCAATGTGAACACTATTTGCTGCAGAAAGATACGGACAAAGTAACCTTACATACCTTGGATTCGCAATACGAATATACAACCTTAGATGCATATACAATAGTCCCGCTCCTTGTTTATGTGTCACTCTACAACATTAATACATAACGAAATTCATATTAACCACCAATTACTTTACAAATGCATACAATGTCAATGAGTTACATGTTTGCCGCTAAACATGTCATTTCCCCTCGACAAAACCATTGATCATACTATTATTCCAAAAATTCCATAATATTCCCAACATTGACCAATACATGATAATTGATACATTTTACCACAACACTTCTCCTTTACACTTTCTTATCCATCACACATCACAAATAACCCATCAAATGACCTTAATACAACTCATAACACATATCGGCCAAAATCCCACAATTTCCACTTATAGACAAGAACAAGTTTAATACCAAAAATAACACCATACATGTTCATATTTTGTCCATACCATGCTTTTTTATCAAAGGCACAAGGCCTAATTCAAGTTCAAATTACCAAGATAGCACATCCTTCACCAAAAGCAAAAATACACTTTCATCACCTTGCCAACACAACTAGCATAATATACATACTCTCCCATGCATATAATATGTTAAACCATAATAATAAACACTTACTCAAGCTTGAATAGTGATGATCTTCGCCAAAAGTCGACTTAGGGTTTTGAGAGCCAAAAGGGGTTTCTTGAAATATTTTGGAAAAATATAGAAATACATGTGTGTGTATAATGGATAAAATCAGATTTTTGGTCTCTTTTATAAGCTTTTGAGTCCATCCTTATCCACTCTTTATCATTTAATATAGTGTTCTAGAAGGTCAAATGGAAGAATGGGTCATTTGACCCATTTGGGCCATGTCTTTCTTCCACTTTTGGGCTTTAATTTGGGCCCAATAATACATATCCATTTAACCCATAAACTTCCATGTATTATTCACCATATATCTCATGTTTACATAATTCCATAATGTCACGACAATATTCTCTTAAAAGACTCTCATTCGTCCTTTCGATCGCAAAAATAGGCATTCTAGTCGCCCTTGGTTTCATTGGACATTTTGGATCACTATTCACATTTCATGATTTAATCATGTAGGAGTATGTAGGAGTGTGTTGAAGTGTTTGAAGCTTTAACAATGCTCAAATAACTCCAAAGGACCAAAAGAAACCATCCAAGAAGCGTCGTAGAATTGCGTTTCAAAACGGGTCCGGAAAGGCACTTTTTTTGTGCCTTGCGCCATTGCTGAAAAGCAAGGCAGTGGCACAAGAATTCAATGCCCTCTGAATCAGTGGCTTGCACCACACCCCCTGAAACAGGGTAGTGGCGCAAGTTTTTATGTTTTGCTGAATTTTTTGGCCATTTTTCTAACACTTGCGTATCGTCCAATCCCTTATCCAAACACTACAAAATACTTACTTAGTGATCTTAATCATCAAGTAAACATGACTCCAAGTCACCAAATGAGGTTTGAATGTATACGGGGTATCACCCAAGTGCCCCACGAAATCACAAAACACCTCCTACGAAGGTCTAATCGCACATGTTAAATCCGATATCAAATGTTTCACCAATAACACTATAAAACACATATGCATGGCATCTCAACACCTATGTAGATATGATCCCAAGGTATCAAGTAAGGTTAGAAAAGTACGGGGTGTTACACCTTTCTCCTCTCTATTGTACGCATGTTCCATCTAATTTTATTATTTGTCACCTTATTTCTTGTTTTTACCCTATTCTTCTCTCTTTCGCCCATCAGCCCGTTACTTATCGTTTCGAGCTATGCTTTTGGCTTACCTACTGCCAGGTTATAATAGGTTCCATCATGGCCTAAGTTTTTCGAGTTGTGACAGTTTGGTATGAGAGCCTAGGTTCATCGATATTATTATTACAAGTGTAAGTGTCTAGTAGAGTTCCACGGATCGATATGATGACGTCTGTATACTATGTTTGAGAGGCTACATGACATTCTTAGGAAAATATCACCTTTTGATTCTTTATCATGCGTTGTGTCTATATCGATTTCTAGATGCTCATTTGTTTCACTCTTTCACAAATGTCTAGGATGAGAGCTACAGTGGCCGAAGATGAGGCCCCTAAGTCAGCAGCTAGAGCTTTAGTTAGAGAAAAAGGTAAAGGTCGACCTCGAGGTCAAGGTTAGGCTCAAACTGGAACACCAGCTTGGGACCAGGACAGAGAGCCTTCATCAGAGCTAGTTATTGATCCAGATCCATAGATTGCACCAAAGGTAGTGCCAGAGGATCTACCACCACAGTAGCCAGTGGACCAGGGACTAGCCTAGGCTTCACCTAAATTTATAGCCATGTATATCCTTCGAGATGCCCTAGCCTAGTTATTGGGTATGATTGGAGGTCAACCAATAACTGGGCCCATATATCCTCTTAGGGGGAAACACAGGGTGGACCAGGTATTGAAGCACAATCTCTAGCTATGGCTCCTTGACCAAAGGTTCTATCAGCACTGTTTGTTCCTTAGCTAGTGGCATCCCAGCTAGCCATGTATTTTAAGGAGTAAAAGATGCTGGGTTAGTTTCTTAGATTGGCCCTACCGAGGTTTTTTAGAGCTCCGGAAAAGGATGTACATGAGTTCCTTACCAGTTTCCAGGAGAGGATACATAATCTGGGATTAGTTGATCTCACGATGTGGATTACACTGCATTTTAGTTAGACGGTCTAGCAAAGCAGTGGTGGAGGGTGTACATTGAGTGTAGACCAGTTGGATCCCCTCCTATTACTTGGGTGCAGTTCTTCGATGCATTCTTGGGAAAATATATTTTTCCCACAGTATTCGTGAGTGTCTGAGGGATCAGTTTTTGAGGTTAGAGTAGGGTTCCATGACCGTGTCTGAGCATGAGGCTAGATTTCATGAGTTAGCCAAGAATGCCACTATGATTCTACCTAGTGAGCATGAAAAGGTGTATTTCTTTATTAGGGGATTGATACTTTAACTCTGTATAGGCTCTGAGGCCATGGTATCTGCGGGTTGGTCATTCTTTTATGTTATAGATCATGCTTGCTCTATGAAGAAATAGCATCCCCATAGAGGCAGTGATAAGAGGCCTGTCATCAGGGTAGTTATAGTGGGTCATAATTCACTAGTAAGGGATTCCTGGGTAGGGATCAGCAGCCATATCCGTAGTAGTATTAGCAGCCTGGTCAGTCTAGTCAGCCTGTTTAGGCATCACTTCAGTTTATCGATATGGATTAGTCTGGTTATAGTGTTTTCAGCAGTTAGAGTACCGGTCAGCCATTATGGGGTTCTTATTCGGGGTCTTCAGGGTGTAGTGGCTAGTCCAGAGCAGTTGGTTCATCTCGTTAGGGTAGAACACCCCAATCTTGTTATGATTGTGGTGTTATTGGTCATTTTGCCATAGAGTGTTCCTGACGCAGGATGATTGACCCTTCAGTACAAACAGCTCAACCCCTTAGATCAGTGACACCATTGGCCAGAGGTGGTTCCTAAAGTGGTAGGGGTGGTTCAGAGGGTACTCATAGAGGTTGCCAATCAACCAAGCCAGGTGGTTGGTCAGGTTCTTAGTTTGGCAATGGGCGCAGATAGCTATATGCCTTTCTTGGTAGGCTAGAGGCGAAGGGTATTCTTATGTGTCGGGATATTTTGCTTCCTGGTTGGGGATGATTAGCGAGCCTTTATTTGTGCCCATATGTGTAACTAGTCTAGTAGGTGATTCCTTAATAGTGGATTAGATTCGGAGGTCCTGTTTGGTGTCTATTATAGAGTATGACACTTGGGATGATCTTATCTTTCTTGATATGGTTGATTTTGATGCTATTTTGGGAATGGACTGGTTATCCCCTTATTACGTAGTCTTGGATTATTTCACCAAGATTGTTACGTTAGCTATGCTTGGTATTCCCTCGATCATGTGGTGGGGTTCTAAAAGTCACATACAGGTAGGGATTATCTCTTATATTTGGGCTAGGAGGATGGTTTCAAAGGTGTGTTTGGCTAATCTTTCTTATATTCGTGATACTAGTGCCGACACTCTTTCTCTTGATTATGTTCTTGTGGTCCGTGAGTTTGTTGATGTCTTCCCTACCAATTTGCTTGGCCTCTCGCATGAGCGTGGTATTGAGTTTGCTATCGATGTTGAGGTGGGCACCAGACCTATTTATAGTACACCTTATCACATGGCTACTGCTAAGTTGAGGGAGCTTATGTTCAGCTTTTGGATCTTTTGGATAAGGGTTTCATCATGCTGAGTGTGTCTCCTTGGGTTGCTCTTATCCTATTTATGAATAAAAAGGATAGTTCTATGCGTATATGAATCGATTACTAGCAACTGAACAAGGTGACTATAAAGGATATGTATCTGATGTCGCGTATTGATGATCTATTTGACCAGCTTCAGGGTGAAACTATGTTTTCTAAGATTAACTTTAGATCTGGCTACCATCAATTGAGGATTCAGGCGGCGGATATCCCTAAGACATTTTCAGGACTAGCTACGGCCAATACGAGTTCCTGGTGATGTCTTTTGGTTGACCAATGCCCCAGTGACATTCATGGACTTGATGAACCACGTGTTCAAGCCTTATTTGGATTCCTTTGTGATAGTATTAATCGACGACATCCTTATCTACTTAAGGAGAAAGGAGGAGCACAAGCAATATTTAAGGATTGTGCTCCACACTTTGTAAGATCAATGACTTTATGCCATGTTCTTAAAGTGCGAGTTTTAGCTTAAGTCTGTAGAATTCTTGGGGCACGTGGTGTCCAATGATGGGATTATGGTAGACCCGGCAAAGATTGAGTCAGTTCGTGATTGGGCTAGGCCTACTTCTCCTACCAAGGTTTGAGTATCATTAGGTTGGCAGGTGTTTACAAACTATTCGTAGATGGATTTTCTTCTATAGTAGTGCTATTGACTAGATTGACTAGGAAGGATGTCCCATTCCAGTGGTCCTCTGAGTGTGAGGCAAGCTTTCTAAAGCTCAAGGCCTTACTCACTTCAGCTCTAATTTTGACTCTGCTAGTTGAGGGCCAGGGATTTTTAGTCTATTGTGATGCGTTAGGCATTGGTTTGGGTTGTGTTCTTATGCAGTAGGGCCGTGTAAATGCAAATGCTTCTAGACAGCTAAAGGTACATTTGCACAACTACACCACCATGACTTGGAGTTGGCAGCTATAGTTTTTACGCTTAAGATTTGGAGGCATTAACTTTATGGCGTTCATTGTGAGATATTCATTCGTCATCACAGTCTTCAGTATATTCTAAGCCAAAAGGATCTTAATTTGAGGCAGTATAGGTTGCTTGAGTTACGAAGGACTCTGACATTTCTATTTTATACCATTCGGGCAAGACAAATGTGATAGCAGATGCCTTGAGTTGGAAGGCAGTGAGTATGAGGAGTTTGGATTTCCTTTTAATTTTGGAGTGATTATTGGCCTTTGATATCTAGTCCTTAGACAATAGGTTGGTTTGACTTGATATTTCCAACCCAGGAGGATTCTTACCTATATTGAGGCTCAGTCTACTTTATCAGAGCAGATTCAGGGGCGACAATTTGAGGATAGTCAACTATGTGGAATTTGAGATCAGGTGTAGAGGGGTGAGGCTGGTAAAACCACCTTAGATCCAGATGGTGCCTTGAGATTTGAAAAGGAATATAATGGACTTTATATCTCGGTGTTTGTGTTGTCAGCAGGTGAAGTCCGAACATTTGAGACTTGGTGGTTTGCTTCAGAGGCTATCCATTCCTGAGTTGAAGTGGGAGCGGATTACTATGAATTTCGTGATTGGTTTGCTGCACACTTCTCAAGGTTTTGATAGCATCTGGGTCATCATTGATCGGTTGACCAAGTTTGCTCACTTTCTACCTGTTCAGTCTTCATACAGTGCTGAGAGGTTGGCTCGTATCTATGTTCGAGAGGTGGTTCATCTTCATAGTATGCCAGTGTCTATTATTTCTGATAGAGGTTCCCAGTTCACCTTTAGCTTTTGGAGAGCTTTTTAGGAGGAATTGGGTGGCCAGGTTGATCTTAGTACAACTTGTTACCCCTAGACTGATGGTTATTCGAAGTAGACTATTCAAGTTTTGGAGGACATACTCCGAGCTTGTGTTATGGACTTCAGAGGTTAGTGGGAGCAATTTTTAGCATTAGCAGAGTTTGCCTATAATAACAACTACCATTAGAGTATACAAATGGCTTCATTTAAGGTATTGTATGGTAGGTGGTGTAGATCTCCTATCGGATGGTTTGATGCCTTTGAGGCTATGTCGCAGGGTATTGATTTGTTGTGAGAGTCTTTGGATAGAGTTTGGCTGATTCAAGATAGACTTTAGGCAACACAAAGCAGGCAAAAGAATTATACTGACTGTAGGCTTCATGTATTGAAGTTTGGAGTTGGTGACTGAGTATTTCATTGAGTGTTACCCTTGAAAGGCGTGAGAAGGTTCGGGAAGAGGAGTAAGCTCAGCCCTAGGTATATCGGGCCATTTGAGATTCTTTAGAAGGTTGGGGATGTAGCATATGAGTTAGCCTTACCTCTAGTATTTTCTTCCATTCACCGTATTTTCCATGTGTCGATGCTTCGACGTTACATTCTAGATGAGTCTCACGTGCTCCAGTGGGATTTAGTTCAGTTGGATGATAGGTTGACTTTTGTGGAGGAGCTAGTTGCTATTCTAGCTAGAGATGTTAAATGGTTGCATTTTAGGGATATTTTGGTGGTAAAGGTTCAGTGGAGACACCATCTAGTTGAAGAGTCTATCTGGGAGACCAAGCATGATATGCAGACCCAATATCCTCTCCAGTTTGAGCTTCAAGTACTTCTTGACTCTTGACTTTCCAGGATGAAAGTCCCTTTAGTAGTAGATGTTATAATGACCTTTTAGGTCACTTTTCTCTTTTTCATGTATTTTTTGTGTTTAGATATTTTCTATAGCTGCCCCAAGTCATTTATGACTTGCTGGGACTAGTAGGTCGGTTCCCAGACAGTTCGTTTGGATTTTATGTCAGTTTTACTGTTTGGAACTTTTGAAGTTGAGAAATTGGTCTTTGACCAAAAACTTTAAGTAAACGGTCTTAGATGAGAATTGCGACAGTTCCATTTACTTCAGAATATAGATTTTAGGCTAGGGGGTCTTTTAGTTTGGATCTCGAGGCTTCCGGGCTCATTTTAGGCAATTGGTTGGAATTTAGTATAAACAAAATAGTGGGTGTGGGGCCCATATTTTGTTGAAACAACCTCGGTCGGGAATTTAATGGTTCCATAGAGTCCGCAGTGTCATATCTGGTAAGATAGCATATCTATTTCCATGCACGGGGTTCCAAATGAATCTCAAGCTCCGTGACAGAGTCCTTTTGGACTTAGCTGAAAATTTTGGTGTAAAGCATCTGATGCAGCCGCCTTAGCGATTCTTTTGTCGCCTAAGCGGAGCTGCTTTAGTGGCTACTGATGATATCAGCATCCATCGCTTAAGCGTCCCCTTCTCTGCTTTAGCAGAGCCGCTTGAGCGGCTGGGGAACCGCTTTAGCAGGAGCTGGCTGGCATGGCAAGGACCGCTGTAACGGTCAAATGTTCTCTTAAGCGGTAAATTGGCTGCTTTAGCGGCCTGTGCTGGTGCCTATATAATCCATTCTTCACGATTTAAAACCTAAGTTTTCCTTCATTAAAGCATATTGGGCTTGGGAGTACTGGGATCACCCATTGAAGCTTAGGTTCGTTAGGTTCTTGTTCCTTGATTGTTTTCTCGTCATAAGCTCATAAGTTCCTAGCTCAAACGCGATTAATTCTTTAGTAGGTTTCTTGAAACTCCGCTAACTTTTGGGGTTGATTTGGGACTGTGTTAATGCTCAGATTGTACTTAATTTTGGGGCACGTGATCCTTGAGCTGAGAGAAAACTATTGACGAAACTAATTTTTGATTCTATTGGTGGGCCCCATGAGCCAATTTTTAACCCAATTTTTGGCTCGGTGTTTAAAATTACAAAATGGGTATTGTTATTCTTATGTTGATGCCTACATTATTATTTTAGTAGCGTGGCAGCGGTTGGAATCTTCTCAAAAAGGAAAAGCTCTGATATAGTGGGTTGCGAGCTCATTCTTTGGCATGGCCTTGTAGTAGAATTTTTCTTTGGAACCTTTAGGACTGATAGTCATTCCTCTTTTAAGACTTGACTTAGAGTTCATAGTATCCTTGGGGTTGGATTTAGATGCTTTAGTTTAGGCTCGGGTAGCTGTTTGCCTTTTGTCAGGTTTCTCGGGCTTTTAGCTAGTTTTACCACTTCTTTACGATAATTTGCCTTAGGATAGTGTATCTACCTGGTGTAGATGATCGTAAAACACCTAGATTGCATATTGGTGGCCTAATTATCAGTACCAGATTGTTTTGCTCACTCCATAACTCGACTTTGTGTGCAAGATTTTGATAAAATTCAACTTTCATCATCTGTCCCAACATTTAACAAATCTATATGCATCCTTAAAAAGAGAAGGCCAAAAGCCAATTGGTGCACTTTCACAGCTGTCTAATCACCATGATGATGTCCCTTATAAGGAGAAGAGTGATAATGTTCTAGTACTTGTGTGATCTCACTTTGTAGAATACATTGATTGATCACCTAGTTTTCTCCTTATTTAAACAAATATGGCTCATCCAATATATAGAATAGTCATATTTTCCTCTGCTGCAAACTCTCCCAAGGTGGGTAGATACCATTGATCATAAGATTCACTATGTTTCCATACCAGGAAAACTAATTTATGTTTAGAGAAGTAAAAATCCTTAAATTTACTTATAGGGTGATGTAGAAGACTTACCTAGCCTTGTGAGAGTGGGATAGAGCTCTTAGGTCTGTTAAAGTTGATCTGGAAGTGAATAAGTGGGAAATAAATGCAGGATGCATCTTTTATTAAAATCTGTATTTTTATTGTACGATCCGTCCTACAGACCATGGGCTTAGTTTATGTACCGTACTATGGCCCATATGAACACAAGGAGGAACCCCCTTAATTTTTTAGGTAGCGTGGTCCACCTTATGGGCCATACAACTATGGTATGAACTGTAACTCGGATCATGACTTCTTATGACCCAACTGGACACTGCTATGGAGCACTATATGGTACCACAAATTGTAATGGCCTGCTAGGGATCGTGTAAGTGTCAGTGATGACCTGGACTAAATTTCTAGCCCTTTGGTAAGGGAGCACAACTTGTGTTACCAATTGTACTCACCAGGTATGACCCCTGCACTTATTCGTGGTAACCTATCTATGTTGATTTCCACTGGTTTGGGAGCATGGTCCACTATACGGACCATGTACTGGCTGTATAATCTATAGAAGTGGCATTGCACACTTGGGTTCAGGTGTAAGTTAAACTAAAGACGGTTTAAGCACTAGCTCGAAATCTATGGTTTTACAACTAAATCTCTCTTCTTCATGGTAAAATTCATAACATATACTTTAATTTTATTTACATAAAAAACTATTTTCATTTATTCTACTGATATAGATCTAATTGTATCACACTCATTCAATTTATTTAAGTTTTTTTTCATTTATTCAGAAATTAAGTAAAACTACACTGACAAATAATGCTAAAAGATATGAGTGTAACATAATTTTTTTTTAAATATGTCAATTTAATTTATTTTCATTATTTCTTTCATTCCTTTGAAACAACATCACCTAAACCAGTTTTAGAGCAAGGTAAAGAATTTTTAAGTTGAACAAGTAATCATAGAATGTGCAGAAGCCTATATATGATACCCCTCATTGCTGCTATTACATATCAACAATCATGTTTAAATTGGCACGATAAAATTTTCACTGATCGAAACTATTTCTGCAAAATAGATCTAAAACAAACTTAAAATTTTAAATTTGAAACATTGAGAGCAACAATGAAAAATTCTATATAAGGAATCGTAGAATTTGAAAGGATACTTCATTATTGTATCTGTTTCTTTTATATTAAACAAAATCATAAAATGTAAATTTAAAAATTATAAAAATGATGGGTCAAGTTAGGAAGGTGGGTTATGATCCATTGTTTAGCCCATTTTAACCCAGTCCATCATAGTCCATTTTAACTTTTGGGACGGGGTTGGAAAATGTCTTATTTGTTGCTTCAGCCCATGATACCCACCCAAATTCAACTCAAATGACTCATTTTCCCCCCGTTGACATGTATATGTCTTTTATATGATGTTGAAAGTTGATAAATGTTTAGAGTACTAGTTGAAAGTTAGGATAAAAAGCTTAATGTAGTCTAACACCATTGTGTGAGTTGATTTTTGTTACTTTTGTGCTTATGCATGCTAGCTTGAACTTGCCTAGTTAGTCATGCCATATGTCTAAGAATAGCTTAGTTGACTCAACTTAGGTCTTCCTTGTGGAACAAAGTTCACTTTAGCCTAAATGATCCTTCCAAATGATAATAATATCCTAGTTTTTCATTTAGAGCTTTTAATCTTTTTGTTGGCTAGCCGTAATTGAACTCATAACCTTTGTGCAAAAGCAATCATGCTCTTTAACATATATCTCTTTGATACCGAAAGTAAAATAAGGCATAGAAAAGCCTAAGTCGGGGGGTGAAAATAAAAAGTAATAACTAAGGCTGGGAGGTAGTTATATATGACTGCAGAAGTAGAAAAAAATAGAGACAAATAAATCTGAAAAAAGAGAATAAAGTGATAAAAAAGCACAACATTAGAGTCAGTGGAAGAAAATGAAAGGGATAAAAAAAAATAAAAGGCTAAAAAGGTGAATAAGGTGTAGCACTCAAGGAGGATGTAGTTACTATTTATTGAATATGTATCATGTCAGTCCATTACAGGTTTAGAAAATTCCTAATGTTATTTCAATCGGGAATTCCAAGTATAATGGCAATAGAAAATTAGGGCAAGCATAAGGTATCTTCATGTGTAGCATATGCATTTTTTTGTTAGAGTTGAGTGTTTTATCCTTTCTTTAGTGTCTTTTTTCCGTTTATTCATTATATATATGTTTGTGGTTTTGTGACATTTATTGGGCCTATGTGAGGGCACTTAAATGAAAAGTACTTGAACAAATTAACTTTCTGAACTATGTCTCTTTTATAAATTATATAGTTGATAGACTATGATGTCACTGTTGAGGATACATTGTTAGTTGTATCAATTCAGAGTGAGTCAATGTATTTTTAAAAGCTTGAAAAATTACTAGAAATTTTATCTAGTGAGCTTCTAATAAATTTATCTAATAGGGAGGAAGACTTAAAGTCAACACATAAATTTGTTATCACACTAATAATTAAGCATGGAGACCTTTGAAATTAATTCTCATCACCACTTGATCACGTATAATCTATACATGGTACATCAAAAATATCAATTACTTAAACAAAATAGATTGCTTGGAGAAAGCTCTTTGTTAGTCATAATTCTCAATTCACGCATAGTATAATTTCACATGAAAATAAAATAAGAATAATCAATAATCTCAAATAAATAGCAAAAACTATTTATTAATAATAAATTCATATCCAAATAATATAGCATGCATGTGAAATTGTCACAACCCAATTTCTCAGGTCATGATGACACCTACTATATCCCACCAGTAGATAAGCCAACTCATAATCCGAAACAACGAGTAACGGACTATCAAGGGAAAAGAAGAAAGCAGCAAAAAATAATTTAATCAAAAGTCAATTATAGATATATAACCCCAAAACCTTGCGAAGTCAGTAGAGTCGCTTCTAATAATAACAAAGTACAAAATAAAGTACAGAATAAATGTACACAAAGTCATCTATGAAATACCAAATAGAGATCAGTCCAACAGTAAGAGGGAGAGCAGGAACACTCCGGACGTCAGGAACTCACCCCTAATCTTCGATCCATGGCTGCTCTACACGATGCACACATTAATGGCGAGAACGCATACTATGATCTGTAGGCTACAGAAGTGTAGTATGAGTATCAAACATGTGGTACTCAATAGGCATTGGCCAACTAAGATCCAAAGATAATGCAAGTATAAATAACATGTAAAGAAGGAATATAAACTACAGGAAACTACTCAAGAAATGAAAAATAATAACTCAAATGGAAAAGTAAGGATAAACTATCAGATACTACCAGAAATAAGGGACAAAGCGCGATTCCATAAGTAGCTAATCCATATACGATAGTATAATGAAGGAAGTAGTATACAATGTACAATAGAAGTACGAAGAAGGACATATATGAGAGATAAATAATAGTAATACGAAGAAGGGTATATATATATATATATATATTAATATTATGAAGGACATCAGTCATATATCATAGGAATAGCTAGACCTGAAAATGCTATCCTGAGGGAGCTGGCCTAGCAACCTAAATATCACAAGGATTATAATATCAAAAAGGGAGCAAACTCTAGCATGAACAGGGTCCCTAACCAAAATGTGAACAAGCATAAGCTAATCTAATAGTGATAAAACTTACCATAAAAAGGAGTGAAAGAACTCAGAAGCATACCTTCAACCTCGGGTACCAATCTATAACCAGCCAGCCACAAACTATACAACAATAACCGAACAAAAATGTAACCGGTAAGCCCGGACAACCAATAACCTAACTGGGCCTCCATAATCCCGAAGGAACAAGCAAAACACTCAACAAAAAGTAATCATAACCTGTACCTATACATCCCCCCATAAGACCGATAGATACAGATGCCAAACAATTATACTGGTGATAGGCAATGCATAATGAATGAATGTAAGGATAATCTAGTACCATTAACCAATCAAGTGCCATAACGTACCAAGTATATACACCTCCTTTGACTCGACAACTCGCAAGGCAGGACCTAGACATCACCTTATCTGGTACATGGTCTCCAAATAGAGGAATCCACAGAAGACTCGGGATATCCGTATATATTGCCTGGTCCCAAACCAGGACTTCTAGTGACCATCATAACTAATCTACTCCATTCAGTACCAGATATATATATAAAGTATAACAAGAAATGCCGTACTTGAACCAAACTTGAATAAGTGTATATCTGTAAATCCATTGCCTGAGATTGAATCTGGGACTAAAACAATGTAGTAATGTAGAAAGGATTGAAATCTCCCTCGATCTAAGTGAATAAGTAATGGTAAAAGAGAGTGGATCAATAATGGACCAGAATCAACCTCGGTGTAATTTCCAAAGTAATATGTTTAGTTTAAATATCATAATCCAATAATAGGGGTGGTACGACTTCCCTTTTTTAAGAATAAATTTTAAAAGTGAAAAGTGGGAATAAATCCCTTTTTAGAAAATAGTAGTAAAATCAAGGTTTTAGTTGGAATCATACCACTAAATGAGTGTAAATGCACCTAAATGTATGATTGCCATCACTAGTATTGAAATAATACAACAGTAAGAACCTAAACGTCTATAACTACAATCACATTCTTTCAAAGGATAGAATACTAACCTGGTGTCTAACTGGTATTGTAACCACGGCCTCGGGCTCAACAATATATAACTTAATAAGATATTGATACCATAAATCAGGAAACTAAGGTAAACAAGGGCATAAAGCTACTAGAAGGATCTAATTTGGGGAATACCATCCAATCCACTACGTAATATGGTAAATTTATTTACTATGCGATCCTTCATTTCATTCTATAGCTAAAGAAGTCTATAATCTGGTGCAATAGAATCCTATCACCATAACGGGTATTCTAGACTAAGGTTCGGGTTACATTTCTATTCTAAATCCCCTAAATAGTTAAGTCATGATATTACTAGGTATAAACCTATCCTATAATCCCTACCTAGCATGCAATCTATACAATACACAATCTCATAGGGAAAAGTAAATCGAAGCCTACCTCGAAGCCGAACCACAATCTCAAACCATCCATGAGTTGCTCGTCTTTTTTCCATGATCTCAAAATATTTTCACACTATCAAATTCATAATCTAGCATTAGTTCAAGTAAAACAAGACCCATATTGCAATATAAACTTCGGGGTCTAAAATTGGGTCAAAAATAGGCCCATGAGGCCAGTAACGAAATTCCAAAATTGAGTCCATCACGAGGTCCCTCGAAGGACAAGGACTACGTGATCAAAAGTTGAGCACGAACGGAGTCTCTATTGGGCTTCAAATCAGCCCCAAGAGTTAAGGAAAAATAAGAGAGAAAGTCAAGAATTTACGGATAATTAGGGTGGAAACTTACAAAGAAATTAACGGTGAATGATCACCTCAACACCCACTACACTTCCCAACTCCAATTTGTGATTCCCTACGATTTTCTTGAGCTCTTGGGACCTTTAATGGAGGAAAAAGCCCTAAAAATAGGCTTAGGATCGAGACTAGAGAAATATAAAGGGACTGCTAGGGGTCCTTCATGAACGCGGGACCCCTATCGCCAATGCGAGACCAGATCGGGCTAAGCCTTCGTGAATGTTGTCGGTCCAATGTGAAAGCAAAGAGCAAAACTGAGCCGGCCAGGCTGGCTTATCCTTTCAGAACGCGACGGCTGTCTCACGAATGTGTCAAGATCCTTGACCTTCGCAAACGCGGCCAAAGCCGCGTGAACGAGAAGGTAAAGATTAGCCTATACCAGATGCTGTGAACCAATAAAACAACTAAGTCTAAATAGACTCTGATTGGGTGCTCGAGATTCGTTCAGAACCCCGTACGCATAAATGAACTATGCTACCATACCAAATTCAGCATTTCGGACTCAATAGAACCATCAAAATTTCCATCCGAGGTTGTTTTGACAAAATGTGGCCCCACACCCAGAGTTTTATTTTTCACCAAATCTACCCAGTAGGCCAAAATGAGTTTGGAAACCTCGAATCCCGGACCAAGGATCCCCCTAGCCTAAAATCCATGTTCCGAAGCTAATGTCGTCTGAGTCTGTTTACTAGGAATTTTGGTCCAAGATCAATTCTTTAACAGCGAATGCTCCAAAAATAGAGAAATGAGCATAAAACCCAAATTAACTTCCCGAAAACCAAACCGATGGTTTTGGCAAGTTGTAAATGACCTGTAGCCGCTATAGGAAGGCATAAAATACCAAAAGTGCATTGAAATCGATAAAATAACCTAGAGGGTCATACAATATGCACTACTAAAAGGACTTTCATCCTCGAAAGTCAATGGATAGCCCAAAATCACAAAAAGATGAGGTACTGGGCCCGCATGCCCCAAACAAGACTCCCCAGATAACCTTTAAGGCAAAGCAACACTTAAAGGGATTTCGCTAAAGGTATCTCTTTTTCCCTTACAACCTTACTTCACTTTTCAAACTACCCAAAAACCCATTCTCAACAACCAATTGGCCTCCAGTTGAATCGTGCATGACTAAAGCGCACAAACCCAAACTGCAACATATTGACCTCTCACTTAAACAAGTACAACTAAGCAGATGCTCCACCAAGCTAAAGATAACCCAAGGCATGATCCATACAACCAACTCCAAACTCCAAACCTAACATTTTCTTGCCTTTCCAAAGCTGATGTCCACTCTGAAATGCACAGAATCTCACGAGAATCATCTGAGTCCTGTCCGCGTAATCACATCACGCTAACTTTGAAAGACTGAAGTTGTCCCATTGAAAATCCATATGGACTAGCACATGAACAAAGCCCCATAAGGTCTACCTGAATATCCAAATGGTGATGACCAATGTATGTGATCTCTGCCAAGCCACTAACTGATACGAATGACCCTCAAAACCAATAGTCATGAGTCCGAAGCACAAGCTCTCGAAATTGAATGATCTTTTCCCGGATGCCCTACCAAGTGTGGGTGAAATCATGCTAAGCCTAACTAGAATAAACTTCTCCCACCGAGTAGACATATAAAATTTCTTATGAAAATTGAGAATCAAGGCCAGAAGCAGTAGAAACCAACACCATGTGCCAACAAACTATCCTTGAAACATCTATTGAGTACAATCTATCTGACCTGAAGAAAACTGAACTGGTAGGTAATGAGTAGGCCTAGTCAGCTTGTCAACAAATGTTCAACTGCATGATAACCTTGAAATAGGGCAGCAACTAAGTTATACAATCCATGGCCATAATCTCGGCACCGAAGCTGAACTACTTGATCTCAACTGATCCTATTAACGACTAAGCATCCATACTCCAAAATCTATCATAACTTTCAAGCCATCATTCAAAAGAGTTAAAAGTCATAATTCGAGATGACAACTCTTCACTAAGGCCAACTACCCAAATTAATCTCACTATCAAAAATCAAGCATATACCCTAAATCAATCTCACCTTCAGAGACTAAGCATATATCCAACGGTTCCTGCAAGGGCTGAAATTGAATGTTATCGAAGAACATAATCACAACTAAGGAAAACCACAGGCTAAATACACGAGCAATCAAATCTGAATCTACTGAGGGTGTAGCATGTTAGGGCATAACCAAGAACTCACCAAGGCTACAAATAGTACCAATGGTAGCCAAATCTTGAGCAATTCAGAAAAATATGATCTCAGCTTGAATTTGGTCAAACTAATACTCAATTGTGGCAACAAATACTCACTCCTAAAACACACTGGCTTTGATTACCGAAAACTGATACACAAACACATATCACCAAGAAGAAGCATCCCACAAAGTCATATTAGTCCAAACAAATATCAAAATGAGAAATTTTTGAATCCAACCCAACTGGACCATGAACCACATTACAACAAGAATGGAGTACTCAACTTAACACCAACACCAAGATCAAATCTACTATCGAGAGACGAACCCGATAATTCAAAGTAACAAAACCTCAGAATTTTCAACAACAAGAACGGCTATAGAAAAGGATCGCTAAAACTAGAATCACCACCAACCCATAGAAGGCCAAACTTCCTTCACATTCACAATCTGCTCAACAACCAATAGCAGAAAAGAAAAACCAATCAACCAAGGTAGCCGTCTAAGCCAAACGAATAAGAATCACAAGAAAGGCGATACTAACTAGATAACGCTAGTCTAGCCGTCTATCAAGTAAGAATCAATTGCAACCAAAATAATAACAGCAACAATAGTAATGGTAGTATAAAGTGCATGTGACACAAAAATAAAAAACAACTAGTACCACTCTAAGATCACCACAAGGCCAAGATGCCAAAGGAAAAAAAAGGGACTTTAACCCAACTGCTACACCCCAAGGATATCACAATACTGATCACTCAATCCACTACTAAAAGAAAATATCTACGGGGGGTAGTCAAATATGTATAAAATCTACACAAAGGCTTACAACAGCCAATATAGTAACATCAAGGTATATAAACACCGATGGGTATGAAAGCCCCAACTCAATTCAAATGGTAACTAAAAGATAGTTAATTATCCACCTGTAACGATGGGATCCAAAGTCTTAGTCCTTGACGTTCCCAAAAAAGTACAAATCTGAATGCGTCCAAACCCGGACTGAGTGTCTGAACGGCCAACTAAAATACCAAGTGCACTACCTCTAATCGAAGGTACCACATCTCTAAGAGACTGATCCGGCTACACTGACTGCTCAATAATTCCATGCTGGGGACACTCTCTAGACTAATGGTCAATCTCTCTTTAGTTGTAGCAAATCCTTGAAGCTCCAACCTGGTAAAAAACATGAGCTGACCCTAATTGGCTGACCAACTGATGCCTGGGGACACTCCCTAGACCAATGACCAATCTCACCACAATCAAAACATACCCCTGGAACTCTCAGATGCATTGTACTTGCTGACCCAGAACGACCACCATAACCTGAAGACCTAGACTGAATACCCCGTGATGTCTGACCAAAACTCTATCCACTGTACCTACTACGACCTACTTGAGAATCACCCATAACCTGAGGTGCTACCCGCACGGACCTGATAGGCTGCAAGTGATGCTAACCTTTGTTGGAAGGATCCCTACCTCCAGAAAGAAAGCCACTAACACTAAACTACTGATATGGCCTCTTACTGCCACCCCCATATGTATCAAGACATGTCCTCTCTGTAGTCCTCACCCGATTAACATCCTGAGAGAAAGAAGACCCAGCTACTATCAAATGCTCCAATTCTATGCGGAGTGGTAAAGTTAATCCTCTGACAAATCCACGCACCATCTCATACTCTAAAGAAAATAACATAAGAGTATGCCTGGTCCACTCGAGAAACCCAATCTCATACTATAAAACTGAGGAAAAACCCTGCTGAACACCAACAAACCCAACTCTGGCTTGGGAACTACTCGATGTACCGGGGATCACCACTGACTGTGAAGTATCCACAAAAAGACTCAAAATCCCTAACATGGTATCCTTAAAAGATGAGGCATTCATAAATTCTATCGAAGCCTGGGCTGGCCCCAGACCCTCTAAGTGTCAATGAAAATCTTAGATATCAATCTCTAACTCCCAAGCTCAACGCTGAGCTGAAACTCTGGTAACACGGGCAAAAGTCCCTTCCGCATCTATCGATAACCTCGTGCTATCCATCTGGGAAATAATGAAGTTAAAAGAAGTACTTAGAGGTTCATAGAAGTACATACACATGATAAGGAATCAAGAATTAGAATTTTCCTAAGAATGCCCTATAGCCTCCCAAAGATAGGATATAAACGTCTCCGTACCGATCCATAAGACTCTACTAGGCACTTTGCTCTTGTATCAACTACACCGGTGAACCTATGCTCTGATACCAATTTATTGCGACCCAATTTCTCAGGTCATGATGGCACCTACTATATCCCACTAGTGGGTAAGCCAACCCATAATTTGGAACAACGAGTAACAGACTGTCAAGAGAAGAAAGAAAGCAGTAAAAATAATATAATTAAAAGCCTATTGTAGATATATAACTCCAAAACCCGATGAAGTCAGTACAAGAGCTTCTAACAATAATAGAGTATAAAATAAAGTACAGAATAAATATACACAAAGCCATCTCTGAAATACAAAATAGAGATCAGTCCAACAATAAGAGGGAGAGCAGGAACACTCCAGATGTCAGGAACTCACCCTAATATCCGATCTATGGCTTCTCCACATGATGCACACATTAACGACGAGAGCTCATACTATGATCTGTAGGCTGCAGAAGTGTAGTATGAGTACCAAATACGTGGTACTCAGTAGGCATCGACCGACTGAGCTCAAAAGATATTGCAAGTATAAATAACATTTAAAGTAGGAATATAAATTACAGGCAACTACTTAGGCAATGAAACATAATAATGCAAATGGAGAAGTAAGCGTAAACTATCAGATACTACCAGAAATCAGGGACGAAGAGTGATTCCATAAGTAGCTAATCCATATACGATAGTATAATGAAGGAAGTAGTATGGAATATACAATAGAAGTACGAAGGAGGAGATATATGAGATATATATAATAGTAATAAGAAGAAGGGTATATATATAATAATAATATTATGAAGGAAATCGATCATATATCATAGGAATAGCTTGACCTGAAAGTGATATCCTGAGGGAGTTGGCCTAACAACCTGAATATCACAATGATTACAATATCAAGAAGGGAGCTAACTCTAGCATGATCAGGGTCCCTAACCAAAATGTGAACAAGCATAAACTAATATAATAGTGATAAAACTTACCATAATAAGGAGTAAAAGAACTTGGAAGCGTACCTCCAACCTCATGTACCAATCTATAACCAGTCTGCCAGGAACTATACAATAATAACCAAATAATAATGTAACCAGCTAGCCCGGACAACCAATAACCTAACCGGGCCTCCATAAGCCCAGAAGGTACAAGAAAAAACACTCAGTAAATAGTAATCATAGCATGTACCTACATAGTCCCCCCATAAAACCGTTAGATACAGGTGCCAAACAATTATACTGGTGATATGCAATGCATAATAATGAATGAATGCAAGGATAATCTAGTACCATTAACCACTCAAGTGCCATAACGTAACAAGTATATACACCTCTTTCGGCTTGATGGCTCGCAAGACAGGACCTTCAGAATCACCTCTTCTAGTACATGGTCTCCAGACAGAGGAATCCATAAAGGACTCGTGATATCCGTATATACTGCCTGGTCCCGAACCAAGACTACCAATGACCATCATAACTAATCTACTTCGTCCAGTACTGGAGAGATATATAAAGTATAATAAGAAATGCTGGACTTGAACCAGAACTAAATAAGTGTATATCTGTAAATCCATTGCCCGAGATTGAATCCGGGACTAAAATAGTGTAGTAATGTAGAAAGGGTCGAAATCTCTCTCGATCAAAGTGAATAAGTAGTGGTAAAAGAGAGTGGATCAATAATGGACCGGAATCAACCTCGATCTAATTTCCAAAGTAATATGTTTAGTTTAAATATCATAATCACATAATAGGGGTGGTACAACTTCCATTTTTAAAGAATAAATTTTAAAAGTGAAAAAGTGGGAATAAATCCCTTTTTAGAAAACAATAGTAAAATCAAGGTTTTAGTTGGAATCGTACCACCAAATGAGTGTAAATGCGCCTAAATGTATAGATGCTATCACCAGTATCCAAACAATACAACCGTAAGAACCCAAGCATCTATAACTACTACCACATTCTTTCAAAGGATAAAATACTAACCTAGTGTCCACCTGGTATTGTAACCAAGGCCTCGGGCCCAACAATATATAACTTAATAAGATATTAATATTATAAACTGGGAAACTAAGGTAAACAAGAGCATAAAGATACTAGAAGGATCTAATTCGGGGAATACCATCCAATCCACTAAGTAATATGGTAAATTTATTTACTAAGGGATCCTTCATGTCAATCTATAGCTAAACAAGTCTATAATCTGGTGCAATCCTACAACCATAATGGGGTATTTTAGACTAAGGTTCGGTTTACATTTCTATTCTAAATCCCCTAAATAGGTCAAGTCACGATATTACTAGGTATAAACCTATCCTATAATCCCTACCTAGCATGCAACCTATACAATACACAATCTCATAAAGAAAAGTTGACCGAAGCCTACCACAAAGCCTAACCGCAATCTTGAACTGTCCAAAAATTGCTCGTCTTTGCTCCATGATCTCAGAATGTCCTCATGCTATCAAAATCATAATCTATGTGTTAGTACGAGTAAAAAAAGACTCATATTGCAATATAAGACTTTGGTAAAAAATAAGGCCCATGGGGCCTGTAATAAAATTCTAAAATTGAGTCCATCACGAGATCCCTCGAAGGATAAGGAATGCGTGCTCAAAAGGTGAGCACAAACGGAGTCTCGATTGGGACTCAAATCAGCCCCAAGAGTTCTGAAAAATAAGAGAGAAAGTCAAGAATTTACGGATAATTAGGGCGGAAAATGACAAAGAAATTAACGGGGAATGATCACCTTAACACCCACTACATGTACCCAACTCCAATTTGTGATTCCCCACTATTTTCTTGAGCTCTTGGGACCTTTAATGGCGGAAAAAGCCCTAAAAATGGGCTTAGGATCGAGAATGACATAAATATAAAGGGGCTGCTAGGGGTCTTTCGCAAATGCGGGACCCCTGTCACTAACACAGGACCAGACCGGGCTAAGCCTTTGCAGACGCGGCCTTTCCACCACGAATGCGAAGAGTAAAGCTGAGCCGGCTAGGCCAACTTACTTTTTGCAAACGCGACCGCTATCTCGCGACCACATAAGTTAAGATCTTTGACCTTCACAAACACGACCAAAGCCTCGCGAATGAGAAGGCCAAGATTCGTCTGCACCAGATGCTGTGAACCAGCAAAGCAACTATGTCCAAATGGATTTCAACCGGGTGCTCGGGATTCATTCAGAAACCCATGCGCGCAAATGAACTATGCTACCATACCAAATTTGGTATTTCAGACTCAACAAAACCATCAAAATTTTCATATAAGGTCATTTTGACAAAAAGTGGGCCCTACACACATATTTCTATTTTTCAGCAAATCTACCCAATAGCCCAAAATGAGTTTGGAAGCCTCGGGACCCGGACCAAGGGTCCCTCTAGCCTAAAATCCACGTTCTGAAGCTAATGGTACTGTCGAAATTCTCATTCGAGTCTATTTACTAGTATTTTTGGTCCAAGACTAATTTCTTAAAAGCGAAAGCTCCAAAATAGGGAAATGAGAATAAAGCCCAAACGAACTGCCCGAAAACCAAACTGACGGTTATGGCAAGTTATAAATGACCTGTAGCCGCTATGGGAAGGTACAAAATGCCAAAAATGCATGGAAATCGAGAAAATGACCTGGAGGGTCATTATAGAAACAACTTAAAGTAATGTATCATTGAATATTATGATTCACATCATACCACATATATATTTATGAAAGTCAAATTTCATCAAGAAAAGAACTATTCATCAACATACATATTTGATGTCAGATTTATTCACTTTAATAAATTAAAGCTAAAGCTAACTCAGATGGAGAGTATACTTATTAATTTAAACCAAGTGAATATCATCATTGTTATCCCTAGTTCTATTGATCCAACACATAACTCAGATAGAGAGTTAATACAAGTTATCAATAACTAGAGATTACACCTAGAGGCAATCCATAATTAATTTACCCGAAATGGAGGAAGACTTAATGTCAACACATAAATTTTTTATTTCACTAGAATTTAGTCATGAAGACCATAAAAAACAATATATATCACCATTAGATCATAACCAATTTATTTTCCTTAAAAATAGTTTTTAGAAAATATAAAACACCCAAAACACCATCTAAATGATCCTAAAAACCAAAAATGATGTGAATTAATGCATAGTAGTGAGTATTGCTTATTGTGTCGTTTTCAATGAACTTACCAAATTTTAAGTCAATTAGAGTTTGTAAAATTATTGGTCTCTAAATCTATGACCTAATTCGAAAAGCAACCAATTCGAGCGATTTAAGAAAAAATATTCTGACCTATATTCTTATCATAGTCTAATCACATAGCAGATTTAACATATATAAGACCCATATAGAAAATAGAGTTCTCAAACTTGAATCAAATTTTAATTCGACAAACTATCTAAACCAATCTCAACGACCTGTCACGACCCAATTTCTCGAGTCATGATGACACCTACTTTAATCCACCAGTAGGTAAGCTAAACCATAGCCCGAAATGGCAAGTAACAGGCTAACCGATAGAAAATAAGATAATAAAGGAAAAAGGCATACAATGGAAATACTAAGCAATAAAAAGTAGCGATATATATAAATATGAGCACACTATACAAAATAAAGGGAGGAGAAGGACAAAATATACAAAATGAGTTTCTCCCATGACTTGGTATGGTCAGTACAAGAGTTACTATACCAAAAGAGAGTACTAGACAATGTCAAATATACATCATAGTCTCAGAATGTACAAACAAGACTATAAAAAAATAGCAGAAGGAGGAGGATCACCTCCGGACTCTAAAAGCTCACTCTAACTCCGAACAGTAGCACGACCCGAGGATATTGTCAGTAGAGGTGACTCGTACTCGGATCTACATCAGGGAAAAGATGTAGAAGTGCAATATGAGTACCAAAACAATGGGTACTCACTAGGCATCATAGGCCGACTGAGCTTAATTACAGTAAAACCATAAATAAAGTGCAAGGATTTAAATAAAAGTCAGAAATAAAGGGGCAGAAAAAGAAATAATAGACCATACCGGGTGGACGTGATGTAGAAATGATAAGTAACTCAAAAGCAGAAATAAAGTTTCACTATAATCAAGATGGATCCCATAATCCCAGAAGGTACAAACAAGAAAAAATAACCCAATTGACCCCCATAAGCATGGTGGGTACAAACAAGCAAAAAGTAAACTAACATAAAGATGGAACAACATCAATAATAAATGTAAGACGAGCCAACGTGTGATAAGCGTACCTGAAACTCCTTTTTGATCATAACCCCAAGTCTTATCAGATTTCCAATCCCAAATCAATATCCATATAGATCATTTATGCCGAACTCGAACAAAAACTAGAGAATAGTTTCATAATAGTAGAATGCCGGACTCAAACCAGAACTGATAAATAATAAGCTAAAAGTAGTAAAAATCCAGGATTATAGATTCACTTAAGTCCGATTAGACATAAAATCCAAAGTTCAGGTGGTCAAGTCTTTAAACGCGACACAGGTCCAAATCACTAAGCTGACGGATGTGGTTTAAGGCCAAATACTAACCCACCCGAGGTAACAAAGCTAAATAGGGATTAATAAATTTCTAAATCATCCTAAAACTCAAGAATCAGTATAAGGAGGCGAATAAAGGTCATTGAGGTCAACAAAGAGCTATCTTAGGCATTCTACCTTAAAAAGGGCCGGTGGGGCCCATTACCAGTCTCAAAAAATTAACCTAAGGCAAACACCTCCTCAAACCTAGGATAAGGATTCTAAATCCTACCCCTAGGCACGAAGTATACTAAGAATAGTCCTAAGGGATAATCATAGGCAAATAGAAGGGAAGATAGGATCGAATTCTATCAAAAAGGGCCCCTAATCAGCTAATTAAGGTAATAAATGCTAAAATAACAACCGAGCCATAAGTAACCACCCCTAACTATTAAAATATCATATTAATAACATAAGCAATAATAGTCTGGGAGAAAGGTAAGCCTAGCCTACCTGGACGCTGCCAGAAGCACGTAAAATCCTCTACACTAGAGTTTTTCCCATTCGAGAAGCCTCTGACTGCTGCCATGCAACAAAAATATGATTCTACATGTCAAGACAAGAATATCGATACCCATATTGCATATTTACGCTCCAGATAAGAAATTGGACTAAAAATTTCATGTGGGGCCCGCTTATGGAATCATGAAATTGAAACCATCACAACGTCCCGCTCAGCTCAAGGATCATTTGCCCCTAAAAATTAGCAAAATCCAAGCCCAAATCAGTTCCCACATAATCTTGGAATTAACAAGTAATCAAAGAAATAAATGGAGAATTGACCAGAATCCTACGGGAAAAAGGGTACGAAAATAATCGCAATGCTGTCCCCAATTAAATCCCAGCACAAGGTATTAATTCCCACACTATTCTAAGCTCTCAATTGTCTTTAATGGAGTTTTGGACTTGTTTTTTGAGCTGATAAAATGAAGGCAACAACAATCTATACAGTTGGGGGTCCTTCGTCGCGAATGCGGAACCCTTATCGAGAATGAGGGAGCTGGCCTAGATAGACCTTTGCGAATGCAGCCGGTCCATCGCGATCACGATGAAGAAGGTTGGACCAGCCAGGCCGGCCTCCTCTTCGTGAGTGCAAAGGCTGGCCCGAGACTGTAGATGTCAAGAATCCATGACCTTTGTGATCCCGGCCAAGGCCACGCGAACACGAAGGCCAAACATGGCCTGCCCCAGGTGCATCAGCACCGATAATAGCTTAGTTGCAAATTTTTTTACCGGGCCCTCGGGATTCATTCAAAATCCAGTGAACACAAACGAACTATGCTACCCTACCAAATTTTGCATTCCAGACTCAATGGCACCATCAAAATTTCCATCCGAGGTCATTTCAATAAAAATTAGATGTTACCAAAATGAGCCTCTTCAATTTCCACTAGATATTTATTAGCTTTGTCCTTATTTTTTGTTTATTTTTTTGTGTTTCTTTATTTGTTTTTTTATTTATTGGTCTGGGTTTATATTTGGACCTAGTCCATCCTTTGTAAATATTTCTCTAATTTTATTTAATAAATGGGCTTGACCCGCTCCTTTGATTAAAAAATAAAAAATAACTAAAAAGTGGGTCCCACTCCCAAAGGTCTGTTTTAGCCAAAATCCATTCAATAGCCCAAACTGAGTCCGTAAGCCTCGGGACCAGGACAAAAGGTACCCCTAGCCTAAAATCAATATTCTAGAGCTAATGAAACTGTCAGTATTTGCATCCGACGCCGTTTACTTGATGTTTAGGCCCGAGACCCGTTTCTTAATAGTGAAAGCTTTAAAACAGGGAAATGACTCTAAAAAACAAACGAACTGTCCGATAACCAAACTATCAGTCCCAGCAAGTCATAAATGACTTGGGGTAGATACAGAAAACTCTAAGCACATAAAAAGTATGAAAAAGTGGGAAAGATATGGAGGGTCATTACAACATCCACTACTAAAAGGACTTTATTCCCCAAAAGTAAAGAAATAAGAAGTACTTGAAGGCTCAAACATGTAGGGATAATGGGTCCATATCTCATGCTCAGTATCCCAGCTAGCCTCCTCGACTGGATGGTGTCTCCACTGAACCTTAACCAAAGAAATATCTCTAGAATACAACCATCTGACATCTCTGGCTAGGATAGAAACTAAGTCCTCAACAAAGGTCAACCTCTCATCCAACTGAACCGAGTCCCACCGAAGCATGTGAGACTCATCTAGAATATAACACCATAGAATAAATACATGAAAAACTGGATGGATGGCTGAAAAGACTAGATGAAAAGCCATCTCATAAGCTACCTCTCTAACTATCCAAAGTATCTGAAATGGTCTGATATACCTGGGGCTGAGCTTGCCCCACTTTTCGAAACTCATCATACCCTTCATGGGCAACACTCGAAGAAAAACCCTATCACCAACTCTGAATCTCAAGGCATGAAGCCTTCGATCAGCATAACTCTTCTACCTGCTTTGAGCTACACGTAGCCTATCCTGAATCACCTAAACCCTATCTAAAGACTCACAAAGCAAATCAATACCACGGGGCCTAACCTCTGAAGTCCCAAACCAACCTATCAAAGATCAACAATGCATACCATATAACACCTTGAATGGTGCCTTCTGAATACTCGAATAGTTGCTATTATTATAGGCAAACTCCACCAAGGCTAAAAACTACTCCCACTGACCCCCAAAGTCCATAACACACACGCGGAGCATATCCTTCAAAACCTAAATAGTCCGCTCCAACTATCCATCAGTTTGGGGATGAAAAGCGGTGCTAAGATCAACTTGGGAAATCGACTCCCCCTGAAAGGCCCTCCAAAAGCTAGAAATAAACTGGGAGCCTCTATCTGAAATAATGGATACGTGCACTCCGTGAAGATGAACCACTTCTCGAACATAGATATGAGCCAACCTCTTGGCACTGATGGAAGTCTGAATAGGAATGAAATGGGTAGACTTGGTCAATCAATCTATAATAAACCAAATGCTATCAGAACCACTAGAAGTGCGAGATAAACCACCCATGAAATCCATAGTAATTAGCTCCCATTTCCACTCCAGAATGGGTTGTTTCTGAAGCAATACATCAGGTCTCAAATGCTCTACCTCACCTATTGATAACACAAACACCGAGCCACAAAATTAGCTATATCTCTTCTTATATTGCTCCACCAGTAATGCTGCCTCAAATCTCTATACATCTTAGATGTCCTGGGGTGAATAGAATATCTAGAGATATGAGCCTCCCAAAGTATCAACTAAATCAAGTCTCCTACCTTCAAAACACAAATGCAACTGTCAATGCCCTCAAAATCTAAGGTAGCCCCTCAAGACCTGATCTCGAATGCCATAGCCTACTATCTTCAAACTACCAGCCCTAAATCTGCTCCAACAAGGTAAATCTAGCCTAAATACTAGCAAAGATCCTCCAGGGATCTGAAATATCAAGACAAAACATCATGTTGGATAAGGACTAAATGTCTAAGGCCAACGGTCGCGTAGAGACTAAAATGAAGGCTAGACTACCCATACTCACTGCCTTCCGGCTCAAGGCATCTGCTACCATATTTCCCTTGCCCGGATGGTATAGAATAGAGAGGTCATAGTCCTTCAGTAACTTAATCCACCTACATTGCGTAGCATTAAGATCCCTCTGAGTCATGATGTATTAAAGATTATGATAGTCAGTAAAAATCTCACATTGAACACCATACAAGTAATGTCTCTAAATCTTAAGCGAGAAAACTACCGCCGCTAACTCTAAGTCATGAGTAGGGTAGTTACACTCATGCACCTTCAACTGTCTCGAAGCATATGTAATAACTCGGCCCTACTATATTAAAATAGACCCCAAACCAACACCAAAAGCATTATTATAAATAGTAAGCCCCTTTTCGTTAATTGGAAGAGTAAAAATAGGAGCTGAAGTGAGCAAGTCCTTAAGCTTTAGAAAGCTCGCCTCACAGCCGTTAGGCAACTAAAACAGAACCTCCTTTCTAGTCAATCTAGTCATAGGCACTACAATAGTAGCAAGTCTCTCGACAAACCACCCGTAGTTGCCTACCAACCCAATTAAATTATGAACCTCAGTTGGAGATGTAGGCCTAGCCCAATCACAAATGGCCTTAATCTTTGTTAGGTCCACCATAATCCCATCCTTGGACACCACGTACCCCTAGAAAGCTACAAAATCAAGCAAGAACTCACACTTTGATAATTTGGCATAAAGCCTATGATCTCTCAAAGTGTGGAGTATGGTCCTTCAGTGTTGCTCGTGCTCCTCGCTACTCCTCAAATAAAAAAGGATGTCATTGATAAGAATTATCATGAAAGAGTTCAAATAAGGCCTGAAAATATGGTTCATCAAGTCCATAAATGCAGCTGGGGCATTGGTCAACCCAAAAGACATCACAAAGAACTCGTAATGGCCATAGCAATTCCTGAAGGCTGTTTTAGGGATGTCCTCTGCCCGAATCCTCAACTGATGGTAGCTAGATCTTAAGTCAATAGTAGAAAACATGGCTGCACCCTGAAGTTGGTCAAATAGATTATTGATATGAGAGATATGTTACTTATTCTTCACTGTCACCTTATTCAGCTGCCTG
Source organism: Capsicum rhomboideum (assembly GCA_031232105.1). Classification (NCBI taxonomy): domain Eukaryota; kingdom Viridiplantae; phylum Streptophyta; class Magnoliopsida; order Solanales; family Solanaceae; genus Capsicum; species Capsicum rhomboideum. The sequence goes on from CP124709.1 coordinate 56,121,659, forward strand.
TAATAGATACACATATGCATAGAACCAGCTTTTTCTTTACAAACAGAATAGGATCACCCTAAGGTGATATTAATCACCCTGGTACACTTCAACAGTTAATCAACTCAAGGAAAGAGAGGAAACTTAGCTGCAAAGCACAATATAGATATGAGAGAAGGAAAATGCAATAAAGTCCCAGGTTGTTTTGCTCTTATCTTGATCATGTTGGCAATTATTTCTCCTATATTAACAGGTATACTACTCATAATGCAGCCCAAGAGGATGGACCTCTCAATATTAATGCTTTGACCATTGGTGGAAGGAAGCAACCATGTACCCACAAAGCCTAGCCAATGCTTGGCTTGAATAGAAAGATCATGCCTTTTGATTTGACCTTCACCATTTGCTGATATAGGAATGCCTTTAGCAATGATTGTAGCAAGCCAAGGAAATTGAGTGTTCCCACCATTCATCCACTTTTTACATTCAGTGATGGGCTCCGAAGGATTATCACAATAAATCTTGTTGATGGCCTCGGGGTGCAAGACACCTCAACCCCCGCACAAAAATACTAGGTAAGTAAGGTTGCAGCTCTATGGATTGTTTATACTTGTGTTGCTTATACCGAATGTGGTAGGAAGCACAGAACTCCCTAACAAGCTCTGGAAAGTAGGTATCCAGTCTTTGTGAAGCCTATTCATCCATAAAAATTTGCCATTCATGCTCCTCAATTTGCTGCATTATGTCGGGGAAGTGTTCAGGGACCCTTTTCAAGCTAAACACCTTTTCCAAGTTGAACCCTCGAGTGCATACCCAGTTAATATAAAGCTCATGTAGCCCCTCTACCACAAACCAAATCTTATGTTCTTTTTTTTTTCTAAGTGCCTCAACATCCTTGTCCAACCCCATAGAAAGATGAATAACTTTTTGATGCTCGGGGTCCAAAGGGTCATCATTTTGAGCCGGACCTTTCTTCTTAGAAGTGGTGGCTTGAGATTTACCCTTATCATTGACATTCTTTGCAGCACGAGCCATGGGTTTTCTGGAAGTCATCTCTGAAAAGAAAATAAAAGAAACAACCAAAACAAAAAAAAAGTCAAAACATATTTTTGGAATTTTTTATATAGTATAAAAGCAAAGAAATACTATGCTAAAATAAAGGAATGCAAAGTAAAAATACATGAAAGATCATATGAGAGCAAACGATTGGAAAAGACTGACTGTGCGAACCGCAGACACTGAGATGCAGATACATCCCAACACATGCAGACGCATGTCAGCACACAGGTGGGGATAGTGCAAACTAGTGTGTAACAAGGGTATGTACGAGGACCACATACGCATGCAAGTGCCTACGTGCATATGTATGTGACCAAAATTAGGCCTGACAGATTTGTTTCCAAAGTGAGTATTCCCTAGCTACTATATATTCTGGTTTTGAGGGTTTTGAGATAAAGTGTGTGTTCTGTAAAGACTCCAGGTGATTTTTGGGAGTTATACACCTCACTAGACTAGTGTTTTCAAGGACGCACAATAAGTTTCAAGCTATCCAAATCCCAAATGCAAGACACACATTTTAATAGGGCACACAACTCAAGATAAACTACTACATCAAGCATAATATCTCCCCATACAATTGACACTTAGCCCCAACAACGGATCATAACCACTGAATTGGGCAAAATGATGATTTTCCCTTAAGAATAATGTCACCCTATCTATCATCGGGCAAATCATATGTTTTACTAATGGGGTTACTCAGACTTTACCTTTAAAGTTGAAATTAAACACCATCCATTCAATTAATCAAAGCACAAAATTTTACGATAACACAATTCAATTATCAAGGCACTAATCAAAATAAACTACCGCCTAACTTCTTATTAGAAGATATTATGACTCGAATTTAAACACAAATAATATCAACAACACATCCCAAAACCAATTAAAGCATGCACCATTAAAGAACATGGCAAGAACTTCATTTGGGACTTTTAGCGAACACATGGTGGGTGCAAATACTCAATAATTCCCTAAATTTTATATTCAAAAGATGCACAATTTCCACAAAACCACAATATTCAATGCCACACCATTCACTTTATGTTCAAACAACACACAAAAATAAAGAAAAGAGAGAAAAATCGAAACAAATGACCATTTAAGCACATTCATGTGTTTGATTAAGTGAAGAGGTATTACCAAAATTGAGTCAGTAACCAAAGGAGAGGTTAAGCAAAGAGTGTGTTTGTAGGATTTGGACACAACATGGCAGTGGTTGTCGGAGTTGACACCGGCTGGCATGTGCTAGAAAGAGAACTATTGGGCATGGGGAGTGTTGGGTTTGTAGGTGTTAAGTGTTTAGATGAGTAAAGAGGGAAAAATTAGAAAATAAAAAAGGTTTTTTTGGTTGGTGGGTTGACCGGGTCGGGTCAGGCTCAAAACTTAATGAGACAATTTTTTTAAAAAAAGACTAACCTGATGCGTCACCACATGCTTGGTCAGATGTGCCCGTACAAGGGATTGTGCTAGCGTAGACGAGGAGTTTAACAAGACCAGAATGTCTAGGTCTTTCACCTGGGACATGCGCGCTCAGGTGCACCCGCAGGTGGGTGCGCATGTATATGAGCGTATTGCTGGACCAGCTTTTTGGTAGTGGACTACTTGGCACATGTGCTGCCATATGCACCCACATGTTGGCATACGTGCACACATGTACTTTTTTTGTGATCAAAATAGTGCCGCAACATGCTCCGAACATAGATTTCCACCTGCATTCACGAACACAACTTAAAATAGTTACACAACAAATATAAAATGATAACAAGTAATCTTGGGTTGCATCCCACTAAGCTCTTTATTTATCGTGGCATGACATTAGTCCTCATCAAAAAACATCCTTGAAATGGAGTGCCTCCACTTTTGCAACTCCATGTACACCAACATAGAAGTGTTTCAACCTTTGACGATTCACCATGAACCTTCTCTTCTCATGGTCTTCCAACTCAATAGTACCACTAGGATACATATTCACCACCGTGAAAAGACCCGGCCATTTAGACTTGAGCTTCCCCGCGAAGAGTTTCAACTTCAAATTGAAGAGCAACACCTCATCTCCGACACAAAATTCTCTCTTCAATATCTTGGCATCAAGCCACTTATCCATCCTATCTGTGTATAGCATCGAGCTCTCATACACCCTAAGACAAAATTCCTCCAACTCTTTGTATTTGCTCCACTATAGCTTGGAGGCATCCTTCCAATCCATATTCAACTTGAGCAAGCCTACAATGCCTTATTCTCTAATTCAATGAGGAGGTGGAAAGCCTTTCCAAACACAAATTGATATGGAGACATGCCAATAGGAGTTTTGAACGCGGTTCTATATGCCCAAAGAGCATCATCTAATTACCTAGACCAATTGGTGCATCCCACATTCACTGTTTTCTCCAAGATAAATTTGATTTCTCTATTAAAAACTTCCACTTGGCCACTCATTTAAGGATGGTATGGGGTTTCCACCTTATGCTTCACCCCGTACTTATCAAGCAAAGCACCAAACACCCAATTATAAAAGTGAGAGCCTTTATCACTAATAATTACCCAGTGAATCCCGAACCTTGTGAATATATGTTTTTTCAAGAAGGATATGACACTATTGCTCTCATTGTTTAGTAAAGCAATTGCTTTCTACCACTTTGACACATAATCCACAACCACTAATACGTACTTGTTCCCATACAAACTCACGAAGGGCCCCATTAAGTAGATGCCCCACAAATTGAACAACTCCACCTAAAGATTAGGCTTTAAGGGCATCTCATGCCTCCTTGAAATACCTCCTTGCATTTGGCATTGAGTATAAGTGTGAACCAATTCATGAACATCCCTATGGAAAGTGGGCCAATAAAACCAGCTTTGAAGGACTTCAGCGGCTGTTCCCACACAACCATGACGGCTACTAAATGGGGATGAATGGCTAGCCTCAAGAATGGCCCACATCTTTAATTCTACCACACACCTTCGGATCACTCCATCCATACATTCCCTAAATAAATAGGGTTCATCCTTATAATACTTCTTCACATCAGGGAGAAATCTCTTCTTTTGATAATGATTTATGTCATCGGGGAGCAAACCACATACCACATAATTTGCATAATCCGCATACCAGGGTTCTACACTCTCCAAAAGTGCTATGATTAGTTCATCAGAAAAGGTTTTATCAATCTCAATTTCACCCAACTTCTCCTTAATTGGACACAAGGCGGGATAAATGATCCTTCACTTGGCTTTCACAATTTTTCCGATTCTTAACTTTAAAATCTAACTCTTGATGGAGTTAGATCCACAAAATCAACTGGGTTTGGCCTCCTTCTTAGCCATCAAATATCAAAGAGCCGCATGGTCGATATGCATAATAATCTTCATGCCCAATATATAAGCACAAAACTTTTCAAAAGCACAGACTACTGTAAGTAACTCTTGCTCCATAACCATATAGTTCCGTTGTGCATAATTCAAGGACTTTATAGCATAATATATCAAATGAAAAAGCTTATATTTCCATTGACCTAATACCATACCCAACGCCAAACCACTCACATCATATATTAGTTTAAAATGATGGGTTCAATTTAGGGCCACAATTATGGGAGCCGACACAGGTTTCTCCTTGAGGCAATTAAATGCTCTCACACAATCACTATTAAAATCAAATTTTTCTTCTTTTTCAAGAAGCTTACACATTGGATGAGCGATTTTGGAGAAATCTTTAATGAAACTTCGATAGAAGCCGGCATGCCCAAGAAAGCTTCAAACACCTTTCACGAAGATTGGAGGGGAGTAACTTAGAAATAACCTCAACTTTAACTTGGTCAACTTGAATACCTTGACCTAAAATCTTATGCCCAAGTACAATGCCCTCATTCACCATGAAGTGGCACTTTTCCCAATTCAACACAAAATTTGTTTCAACACATCATTCAACCACCTTGCCTAAGTGTTCAAGACATGATTCAAAGGTATCACCCACAATGGAAAAATCATCTATAAAGACCTCCGTAGTATCCTCCACCATATCTGAAAAGATTGATAGCATGCACTTTTGAAAAGTGGCGGGTACATTGCATAATCAAAAGGGCATGCGCTTGAAGGTAAGGTACCATATGGACATGTGAAGGTAGTCTTCTCTTGATCTTTAGGTGCAAAAAAATTTGATTATATCTGGAGTACCCCATTAATAAATAATACCAACCATACCCTGCCGACCGATAAAGCATTTGATCCATAAATGGCAGGGGGAAGTGGTACTTTTTCATCCACAAATCCAATTTCTAATAATCCATGCATACTCTTCATCTCGTAACCGATATCATAGGGATAAGCTCATTGTTTTTATTAGCAACAACCTTGATTACCCTTTCTTCGCGACACATTAAACCAAGCTTACCCATGTGCTATCTGAGATCGAATACACAAGGCCCGCATCCATCCACTTGATTATCTCCTTTTTCACCACTTCTTACATTGGAGGGTTGAGCCTCCGTTGATGTTTAAAGCTTGGGACACAATTGGCTCCACCTTTATCTTGTGAGTACAAATGCCGAGATTAATCCCCATAATATCCATAATAGTCCACCCAATGGCTCAAATGACTTTTATCACAATCGACTTCAATGTTTTTATTTTCCAAGGAAACAAATTTCCTGCAATAATAATAGGTAAGGTGTTACCTTCCCCCAAAAAGACATAGCAAAGGTGCGGTGGAAATGATTTAAGCTTAATTTGTGGTAGATCTTTAATTTAAGGCTTCGCGGAAGGACTCTCCTAATTTTTAAAGTAAAGGTCCAATTTGCATGGCTTCTTGGTGTAGGAGCTAAGACCCATAAAGAAGCGCCGACCTCATCATACTCTTCAATTTATTCCCTTCCATAATTCCACAAGACATCGGCTAGTGTATCACTAAGGAAATCTATCTCCATAGCATCGGCCACTTCATCATTAATCATGTCAATTATGGAGCTCACTTGCATGTCCTTTGGTTGCTTCATGAACTTGCACACATTGAAAGTCACCTCTTCATTATTCACTCTAAACTTTATCTCTCCATATCCCACGTTAACTAATGCTATTCCTATAGCAATGAAAGGTCTACAAAGGATAATGGGAACTTCATAGTCTATCTTACAATCTAGGATCACAAAGTCGACAGAAAATATGAATTTGTCAACCAAAACAAGCTCATCATATAGAATTCCCATTGGTCTTTTGATATACCGATCCACCATTAAGAGCCTCATGGTTGTGGGCATTGGAGCAACCAACCCTAATTTCTTGAATATAGCTAGAGACATCAAGTTTATACTTTCCCCAAAGTCACATAATGCTTTGCCAAATTGATATACCCAAATGGTGTAAGGGATAATGAATGTGCCGGGGTATTCTTTCTTGACCACCACATGGCTTGAAATAATAGTGCTACAACTATGTGATACCTCCACAGTTTCAAAGTCCATTATTGTTTTCTTTGTCACCAAGTCTTTTATGAACTAGGCATACCCGGGCATCTCTTGCAAGGCTTCTAACAAAGGAATGCTCATCGATAAGTTGCTAAATTTTGAGAGGAACTTCTTAAACTTTGTATCATCCTTCTTATTCTTGAGTTTTTGAGGGAATGGTGGTGGGATCTTAATTTACGGCTTTGAAACAACTTAACTTTTCTCTGGTTTTGAGACATTATCATCAACTGCTTGAGGTATCTCTTCACTTTCAACCTTCTCTTCCACTTCATCTTGCTTCTCAACATTTAGCTCATTTAGAATAGGAACTTCATCATTTGACTTGTCAAGTCACTTTCTCTTTTCGCTCACTGGTTCATCAACCCCTCCTCTCATTGGGGTCATCATCAAGATTCACAACATTATTAACAAGAGTCCTACCACTCCTAGTGATAATTACCATGATATGAGCATCATTTTTTGGATTTGCCATGGTGTCACTAGGTAAAACACCCTTTTGCCTTGTGTTAAGATAAGCTGAGCTTGGTCCAATTGCATTTCAAGTTGCTTGATGGAGGCCGAATGTGAAGTGACCATTTGATTGAGTTTCAAAATTTCACTCTTCATCTCTTTTAACATCTTGTCACTCACCTCGACTCCCATAAGGATACAAGCAAGCACATCTTCTTTCTTATAACTTTTTGGATCCATGGTGATAGACTCTTTACCTTTTTGCCTATCAAGTGGATGGATGTATCTATCATGGTAATGCTTTTTGTCTCTCTAATCGAGGTCCCTATCTTTCTCATTATCCCTCCAATCTTTATCCTGGTCTTGGTCCCTCTAATTATGGTCCCTTTCCTTCCTACCTTGATTACTACCTAACTTTTGATAGGTAGGTCGGTAACCCCCTATTTGGTTCGATAAATACCAAATTTCTTCATCAAAAGACTCCGCATTATTATCTTTATATGCTTTAGTTCACTTTGTAACTATGGCATTGATCGCCTTTGGAGTTGCACCCATTACATATTTTGTGAGGATATTTAATTGTGTCATTACTTTAGCCATGATTTCATCTCTTTTCTCATCCTGCTTTCTTTGCTCTTGGTCACATAAGATGCGGAGGGAGCCTCCATGACCACCTTGATATCTTGTTTGTGCTATGCTCTACTTTGCTTTGTCACTTGGTCCAATAACCCCGAAGTAACTCCACAATATTGGTTTATCAAAGATCCTCCGACTGCATTATTCTCCACCATCTTGTTTAATTGGACTAATGATCTGTAGAAGATTTGGAGAAGCATTTTATTCGACACTTCATGGTTTGGACATTGCTAAAAAAAATTTGAATCTCAACCACACTTTATGCAATGGTTCACTATGCAATTGTCGGAAGTTTGTGATCACATCCCTTAATTAGAGTATACGAGATGGTGGGAAGAATCGATCTAGAAAGTATTCTATCAACTCAACCCAAGATGTTATAGATCCTTCGAGCTATTCTCGTAACCACAATACCGCTTCACCTGTCAATAAGAATGGAAAAAACCTCAACCAGATGGACTTTTGTGATATATGAGCAATGTCGATCGGGATGCACACATCTATAAAGTTTTTCAAGTAGAGGTATGCAACCCCATGAGCTTGACCACCAAATAGGCCATTCTTTTGGAGTAAGTAGAGCATCACACTTGTGATGTGAAATACTCCATTACCCTCTACGGGTGGAATGCAAATTGCACTTGCCCTTCTTGTATTATCTAGGTGATCTTCTTCATCAAGCTGTCCATCAAAGGTAGCGGTATCGCTACCATGTTGGCTCATCGTGTAGTGTAGACTTAGATTATCATCTAGACAAGACAAAAACAACAAATAAGAAAAGTTTACACTAAGGCTATCAAAAGTAACTTATAACACTACAATGAATAAATGCTACATTTCATTCCCTGACATCGATGCCATTTTGTTAACGCTCAAGATACACCTCAAGATGTATGCGGTCGTTAGTAATATAATTTTTACCCAACTTGGAGTCGGGGTTGATTCCACATGGAATTAAAGCAATAACTTCATCCTCAAGTGTCACAAGTGACTATGAGTTAGCACGCAAAACTAAAAATAATGAAATAAAGTAAAATGGAGGGTTTGTTCAATTGATTTCATGTTCAAATAGCTAATTTCAAAATTTGATTTGCAAAAGTGAAATCTAAAGTGCGTAATCAAGAGTAAGAGAGACTTGGGGTTATGCCCTCATGAGTGCAAATATATGTATGAGTAAGTACCAATTTGCCTAAATTCAACTAAGTGTTGCAGATACGCTAAGCTATACGTTTCAACGTCAATATTTCAATAAAACATTGAAATTTCATACGTAGGTTCTTTCGAACACCTCACACATGTTTCCTTTTAACCAATCAAATACCTCAATTAGTAGCCTTATGTCTAAGATCTACTATTAAATGCTAAAATCAAGTTATTGTTAATCACTACTCCTTATCCTTTTCCTCTTTGTCAAGGATGAAAAGGGATCTAAGCAAAACTAGAGTTTGCAACCTCTAATCTTAGGTTAAAACATAAAGTAATGATTAAATCCTCAACAATTAATTGATTATCTAGACAAATGAGCACTACCCCTACACAAATCACAACTCAATCATGCATACCCCAAGTTGGGGATTTAGCTACTTATAACAAGAGAAGAAGGAAATATACCTATATTCTCATTAAATTCCGCCATAAAATCCAAATATTCCAAGATATATTCCAAATTCCAAGAAAGAAATTAAGAACAAGCATTAAAATCCCACTCTAGGGTTTCAATTACAAGCTTTAGACTTCAAAATATGGCAAAAGATGGAGTTTTAGTCTGAAAAATAAATTTTATAGCAAAAAATGTATAACAGATAATTATGAAAATGCCACTGCGCCTGGCACATGTTGGCGTACATGCCACTGCATGTGGCCATGTGTGCGCGCAGGTTGCTGCGCATGTCAAATTTCTGCCTTTTTCCTGAATCTCTGCCTTGCCATTTACGCCCTTGACATGCTGGTACACATGCCCAGGTGCGGGTGCATGTGGCCACGCATGTCAGGAAAGTTTCTTCAGTTCTTGTGTATGCTGAGAAGTCCCCTCACATGTGGGGGTATATGGCAAGATGCTGGAGCATATGACCACACCAATCCTTATCTTCTTTCCATTCATCATCCTAAGTCCTTTTTCTACATTCTTGTGCACTTCTTGACTTGTAATGCTAGCTCATCCTAAAGTTCATCTACAACCTACACAAGTGAGCATTTTAACATAAGATATGCATTGAATCAAAGAAAACAAGACAATAATTCAAGCTAAAAGAGACTAAAAAGTTGGCAAAATGCCAACTTATCAATGCCTATCCTCCATAGTTTAAGCATAATATACAATATCCATAAAAGATCTGCCTGCATCAACCAAACTCTGAGTAGCCATGCAAAGTGGATGTCTCCGCCCTCAAACAAAACATCGAATCTGTTCATACTCGGTCGGTAGAATCATAGTGGCATGCTTAGCCAACTCATGGAACCTCACCACGTACTCTGCCATAGATATAGAACCCTGCTCCAGTTTTGTAAACTGATATCTCAGAAGCTCGTACAAGCTGCGAGGCATATACTTCTCCAAGAAAGCCTCAGAGAACTGAGTTCATGCCATAGGAGGAGACCCGAGTGGCGTAGAATCTATATAACCCCTCCACCGCTGTCTGACTTTTCGATCAAACTAAAAATTGGTGTAGTCCACACCACGTGCCTCTTACAAGCCCAAATTATGCAGCTCTCCTCACAGCTAGTCAGAAACTCGAATACATCCTCGCTTGGGGCCCCTGCAAATCAAGGTGAAGCTAATCTCAGAAACCATCCCAGCATATTCTTCTCCTCCACATTCATAAGTGGCTGGGCTACTATCGGTTATAGAACTACTAGTGCTGGAGAAACCTCTACTTAGGGAGCCGTAGCTGTAGGCTGCACTCCTAAACCAATAAGCGTTGGACTACAGTCTGAGCCCTATCTATCGATGGACCACCTACCAGTCCCAATAGCTGTACCAAATCATCGTGGATAATTGAAGAAGATATAAATCACGGTGGGGTGTGGTCTACCCCCTGGACCACCTGCTGCTATGGTGGCTGATTCTCTGGTGCTAACTCTGGTTTAAGATAATCGGATCTGTGAAGGCTCCCTGTCCTGGTATCTAGCTGGGGCTGCATCTCTAGCCTGACCTCGATCTCTAGGTTGACCTCGGCCTTTAACCGGTGACCTAGCTATAGGCTCGGGGTCCTAATCCTCGACCATCTTAGCCTACATCCTAGACATCTATGAAAGAGTGAAACAATGGAGAATCTAGAAACCAATATAGACAACGCATAAAAATGAACCAAAAAAGTGAGAATTTCTTAAGAATATCTTGTAGTCTCCCAAAGATAGTATGTGGACGTCATTGTATCGATCTACGGGACTCAACTAGATACTTGCTCATGTACCAACAATACCGGTGAACCTTGGCTCTGATACCGAACTGTCATGACCCAATTTCTTGAGTCATGATTGCATCTACTTTAACGCACTAGTAGGAAATCCAAACCATTGCTCGGAACGGCAAGTAACGGGCTAATCGGCGGAAGACAAAAAAATAAAAGAAATAGGCATATAATGGAAATACTAAGCAACAAAAAGTAGCGATATATATAAATATGAACATACTATATAATAGAGGGAGGAGGAGGACAAAATACAAAATGAGTTTCCCCCATGGCCTGGTAAGATCGATACAAGAGCCACTATACTAAAAAGGACTAGTCTCAGAATGTACAAATAAGACTATAAAAAAATAGCAGAAGCAGAAGGATTAGATTCAAACTCTAAAAGCTCACCCTAACTCCAAACATCAGTACGACCCGAGGTTATCATCAATGGCGGTGACACATACGCAGATCTGCATCAAGAAAAAGATACACAAGTGCAGTATGAGTACCAAAAAATGGGTACTCTATAGGCATCATAGGCTGACTGAGCTTTACAGTAAAAGTATAAATAAAGAGCGAGGATGTAAACTAAAATCAGAAATAAAGGGGCAGAAATGGAAATAATAAACCATACCGGGCGGACACGATGTTTATAAGATAAGTAACTCAAAAGCGGAAATAAAGTCTAACTATAACCTAACTGGCCCCCTTAAGCCCAGAAGGCACAAACAAAAAGAAATAACCCAATCGAGCCCCGAGCCCCCATAAGCACGGTGGGTACAAGCAAAAAGTAACACTAATATAAAGGTGGAACAACAATAATAATAAATGTAAGACAAACCAACGTGTGATAAGCATACCTAAAGCTCCTTTTTGGTCGTAACCCTAAGTCTTACTAGTCCTTATCGGATTTTAAATCCCAAATCAATATCCGTATAGATCATAAATAGAGGACTCAAATCGGAACTGGAGAATAATGCTATAAAAGGTGAATGCTAGGCTCAAACCAAAATTGATAAATAATAAGCTAAAAGTAGTAACGATCCAGGATTATAGCTTCACTTAAGCTTGATTAGTCATAAACTCCAAAGTCAGACGGTTAATTCTTTTAAGGTGACATGGGTCAAAATCACTAAGTCGACGGATGAGGTTTAAGGCCAAATACTACCTCATCTGGGGTAACAAAACTAAATAGGGCTCAATGAAATGACTATGTCATCCTAAAACTCAAGAATCAGCCTAAGCAAGTGAATGGAGGTCAACAAGGAGCTATCCTAGGCATTCTACCTTAAAAATGGCCGGTGGGGCACCTAGCAGTCCTGAAAACCTAACCTAGGGCAAGAACCTCCCCAAACCTATGCTAAGGATTCTCAATCTCAACCCTAGGCACTAAATATACTAAGACTAGTCCTAAGGGATAATCATAGACTAATATAAGGAAGAAGAGGCCGAATTCTACTGAAAAAGGCCCTTAACTGGCTAATTAAGGCGCTAAGTGCTAAATTAACAATCGAGACATAAGTACCCACCCCTAACTAGCAAAATATCATTTTAATACCGTAAGAAATCATAGTCTAGGAGAAAGGTAAGCCTAGCCTACATGCTCATAAAATCCTCTACACTAGAGTTTTTTCCTTTTTGAGAAGCCTCCGACCACTGCCACACTATCAAAATAAGGTTCTATATGTCAAGATGAGAATATCGATACCCATATTGTGTATTTACACTCTGGGTGAGAAATCGGACAAAAAATCCCACGTGGGGCTCACTTGTGAAATCACAAAATTGAAATCATGAAAGTGACCCTCTAAGCTCAGGGATTATTTGCTTCTTAAAATGAGTAAAATTCGAGCCCAAATCAGTCTCCAAAGTAATCCCCACATAATCTAGGAATTAAGAATTAACCAAAAACTTATAGGAAAAAGGGTAAGAAATGATCATAATGCTGTCCCCAATTCAATCCTAGCACCAACTATTAATTCCCATACTATTCTTAGCTCTCAAGTGTCTTTAATGGAGTTTTGGACTTGATTTTTGAGCTTACAAATGAAGGCAACAAATATTTATAAAGCCACGGGTCCTTCATCTCAAAAGAGGGACCCCTGTTGCAAACATGGGAGATTGCCCAGACAGACCTTCATGAACACGACCGATCCATCATGATCGAGATTAAGAAGGCTGGACCGGCTAATCCAGCCTCCTCTTTGCAAATGTGAAGGCTAGACCATGAACATGGAGGTCAAGAATCCTTGACACTCACGATGGAGGCCAAGTCCACACGAACAGAAGGTCAAACTTGGCCTGCACCAGGTGTATCAGCATCAACAACTTCTCTAAGTTGAAAATTTTCTGACCGAGCCCTCGAGATTTGTTTGGAATCCCATGAATGAAAATGAACTATATTACCCTACCAAATTCGGTATTCCATACTCAACAACACCATCAAATTTCCAATTGAGGTCATTTTGATAAAAAATGGGTCCCATACCCAAGGGTCCATTTTAGCCAAAATCCACCCATAGCCCAAAATGAGTCTGAAAGCCTCGGGGCTTAGAACAAGGGTCTCTCTAGCCTAAAATTGATATTGTGGATCTAATAAGACTGTCAGAATTGGCATCTGAGGTTGTTTACATGAAGTTTAGGTCCAAGACCATTTTCTTAACAACGAAAACTCCAAAATAGAGAAATGACTCTAAAAACCATACGAACTGCTCGTTAACTAAACTGTCAGTTTCAGCAAGTCATAAATGACTTAAGGCAACTAGAGGAAAGCTTTAAATGTAAAAAAGCACAAAAATGCGGGAAATGACCTTGAGGGTCATTACACGACCTTTGAATGATGAAAAAAATAAACCACCCATAGAAAATAAGTGAATATCGCTCGCCAGGTCTTTTTTGATGGACCCATCAAATTTTAGGCCAATTGAAGATTATGAAATTCATAACTGCCTAATTATAACCATTTAAGCATAGTTAAGGATTAAAAAATGGTCTATGTTTTCTTTCTTTTTTATAATTATTCCATGAACACAAGGCATACATTGTGTCCTTCTTTGATAAGACACACAACCCCTCCTTATAAAATAATATCCACTCAAGCAGAAGTGAATCAAGGATTTTAAGAAGACCGGTGCAATATTGCTTTAAAAATAAGATCTAAAATTTTATAATGACAACAACTTGGCAAACAAAAAATAAGTAATTATATTATCCCAAAAAATATTAAAAGTTCTAAGATTTTTTTTAACTTTAAGGAACAAATGGGAACGAAAAGTGCTATTATAACTGCTTCCAACTGCTATTAAAGAGAAAAAATGCTTCTATTTTCAATTTAAGGAAATGTTGAGTTTTAGGTTTTATTGTTTTAGAATATAATATAAAATAAAAGTCACTGTTTTAATAATTAAAAAAAAGAGTGTGTGTTACTGCTAGAGGTCGACCCCTTGACCTAGAGGTTAAAATCCATCCATTCAACCAGTGGACCATCTGGCTATTTTGAGCATGGGTTCCTTTGTTTCATATTTGATATAGTTTTTAAGAATTATTCAAATAATATACTGAGTTTAGTCGAATGTCCACGGGTTCTCGTGACCCATTTTTGTACATAGATTAGCCCCTGCTCTTAAGTCTTACTTGATATACTTGTGAATCCAAGATACCAACTTTTCTTCTATTGAGGTGAAAACCTCAATATCTATTCTCATGAATTAATTATATGTGACTAGTATCTAAAAGTACATCTCTTTCAGGTAAATAAACTTTTACCACCAATGAACACTTATTCAGTACAATTTATATATAATAACATTGAGCTAATTTTAATGACTCAAATAAATAGACCACTTTCATAGATCCTATTTATCAATCATAATTCTCAATCTATGTATTAATATAATCTCACATGTATAATGTCTTAAGAATTTTCAATGATTTCAAATACATAAATCACTTTAGTGATAACCATTTATTATTCATAAATTCTTAATTTATAAAATATTATATAAATACAAGGAGATAATAAAATCTTTTAATACTGGATTAAATAGAAGATCACCGTTAGATGCCCTATTTATGAACGCAATCCAAAATTGACAAGAATTGAAGTTAAGTGTCTTCTAACAGTGTCAAACACATAGTTACATCCATAAACACAAAGGCAATGCTTTATCCCAATCAAAAGGATCCAACTAGGAGCAATTATACTCCTGAATGAATTCTATTATATCACTGCCATAAACATACAATCCAAGAAAGATTTATATTAAAAAAATAACCACCAACATGCTATGGAAGTAACATGGAAACTACTCACTAAGGAGAGGATGATTAGGCTGGGGATTCAATGTGAGAACACTGTCTGTGTCATGTGTGAGCAAATGCAGCTGGAGAATGCTGAGCATTTGTTTGCTACATGCAGAGTAGTCCAGGAGGTTTGGCAAGGCATCACAAGTTGGCTGGAGATAAATGTTGGCATTCAAGCAATGGAGAGAACTGTCCTTCATTTTAGGAGCAAATAATGGAAAAGATTTAAGAAGGAGACAGTGGTAGCTGGTTATGGAGTAATGATATACAACATTTGGTTAGCTAGAAATAGCAAGATTTTTAAGGGTCACAATGTAAATGTTAGTTTTCTAATACAACAAATACAAATGACTGTCAGGGAGAGGGTACACATGTATAGAGGTTCAAAGTTTACTAGGAAATGTGAAGTCTATATTGATAGAATTTGTAATTAGTGTGTCTGTGAGGCTTAGACTAACCTGATACCCTTCCTAGAAGGTGATTAGGTAACTAAGTGCTCTTTAGGTATATTACTTTTGTTGGTATGGTAATATTTATATTCTATTGCCAAAAAAAAAAAAGTAACATGGAAAATACTACCCTTTCTTAGTGGACCATATGCTCAAAACCCTAGTTAATTTTTAATCCATTAAAAACAATTGGTTGTTAGCCAATAATCAAATAAAACTTGACTCAATAGCTAGGTACTACCTAATTTTCACTGTCAACAACCATGAATGCTACAAGAAGATAAGAAAATTCAATCTTCTCATTTAAAATAATTCCACATTGTCTCTCTTATTATTTAATGTAAAACTGTAAGAGTCACATTAGCGAGGAAATAGAATCAATAGGTAAGCAAAGAAGAATTAAACTTTAGCATAGCAACACGTTTAATTCAGCAACTATAGGTTTTAAAACAGTGTGTGTAACGATCCAAATCATTGTTACGCTGAAATAAGAAGTAAAACCTCTACCAAATTTCCCTTTAGACAATTTTTAAGAAATTCAAGACCGGCCTAGTATTAGGTGAATTTTGAGGGTTTAATAGTTTAAGGAAATCTGGTATTAATGTGAGTATTGGTGGGTGTATTTGACTTGATTTTTAGATAGAGGATGAGTTTAGAAAGTTGTAGCAACTTTCGACACATAAAATGGATCAATAGAACTCTGGTTCTAGAGTTTACCATGAAAGGATTGATTCGCGATGTCGTATTTCTAGGGATGTGTTGTAAAATAGACCCATTTGAGGAGAGGCCCTAAGATTCTACATTGGGACTGCTGCTGCGGTTCTTTTACTGGTGCAGCGGTAGCCTCAATTACACTATGAACCGTTGTAACTGTAACTTTACCACTGCAGCAGTAAATTTATCGTCACAACGGTAAAAATGTAGTTTACAGTTTTAAAACTCAAAAAAATATTTTCATTCCCTATTTTCTGAAAAACAAGTGAGAGCTCTAGGGGAGGCGATTTTTTACCAAATTTTGGAAGTTTTCATCTTTGGAGGTAAGTTCTTTACAGTCTAAACTTGAATTACTTCTTAGAATCATTGAAAATGGCTAGAATCATGTTCATGGTAGAAATTGGGGTTTAGCCCTAATTTATGAGTTGAAGGTGTTTCTCATGTCTTGACACTAGTCTTTCAAAAATTGCCTCAATTCACTTAGTGGTTTGTCTTGCTCATTTTACCCTAATTGAAACTAAGACATCACTCTCCACTTCAAAGAATTGATGACACTCACAAGTGAACATAACATAATGATAATCACAAGGAACATAGAGATAGAAAGAATTCCACTCTCTCTCCCAAAGAAATTCAAGTACAACAAGTAGAACCATAAGTTTTCCCTTTGTGTCATTCGCCACTAATGTAGACCTACAAGGTTTGAAATCACCAAGGATTTGCGGGCATTGATGCAGGCTAGGGTTAAGGAGGGAATTTTAAGGAACAAGTGACTAGAGAACCTCCTTAAACATACTCTCTTAAACAATCTCTAAGGCCCATTTCTTTCAAATTATCCCCCTTATTCACCCTCTTTTCTTTCCTTTCATTTCCCCAATTTTTTTTCATCCATTTGCTAGTCATACTTTTGATCTTTTCCTATTCATTCATTTCTTTGATTCTTTCAAGAGACTTTCCACTAACTAGCTATTCATGCCCACTCTTCTCATGCTTTTTGACTTATTTCTTTCACTTTCCATGGGCTAGGCTCTTTATTTTCATTTACAAGCTCATCTCTAGTTCTCATGAATAATTCTTTGAGACAACCAAGCATACACCTTTTATAAACAATTCTTGTACTTCCACCCAAACTTAGGCTTTTGGCCTAATTTTGTCATTATCACAACTATGTACTCCCAACTTAGGTATTTGACTACACTGGCTTACACTAGAAAAATGCGATGCATTCAAGGAGGTTGGGTGCTAAGAGAGGGGTTATTCAAAAAGGGTATGGCGTAATAGTATAGTTCTCATAAAGAAAGAATAAAATGGAAAGAGGTTTAAATGAGTTTGACTAGAGAACATGTTAAGGTGGGATTTAGGCTAGGTGACGGTCCAAAGAAGGCCTCAGGTCATCCTCCAAACGAAGCGTGGTCTAGGATTTTGCCTTGAATTGTAACACCCCGTACATTTCTGACCCTACTTGACAACTTTGAACAATGTTTACTTAGGTGTCGAGAGCCATAAGTATGTATTTTGTAGTGCCATTGATGAAATATTTGATATTGGGCCTAGTACATGTGGTTAGAACTTTGTAGTGGGTGGTGTTTGTGACTTTGTGGAGCATTTGTGGGGTGAAAAATTGAGGTTTAAGGGACATCCAAGCAAAGAATCTTAAAGCTAAGAGGTAAGCAAAAGGTTGGGACCTGAAAGATCCAACCAAATCCGCAAAGAAAAGCCAAAATCAAAAATTTGGCATGGGGCGCTGCAGAGGGCGTGCCAGGCTGCTCTGGCCCAAATTTTTGTTTCCACAGGCAGCAAAGGGGCGCGCCAAGCGGCGTGCCGGGGTGGTTTTCGCCAAAATTTTTCTTCGACTATTATGATGTAAATAAGACTTCTAAGTCATGGTATCATTACCCCATCATAGTAGGACTATTCTTAAGCGCGTTTAGCATCCGAGTTGGGGTTAATTCTTCGTCACAAGTGTTTTAACAAATTATGTTCAAATAATCCATGAGCGACTAGAATTTCTATTTTTGCGATTGAGGCTACGATCGGGGATCTCGTAAGTGAATATTGTCATGAAAATTATGGAAGTAATTAAACATGAGATATATGATGGATTACACATTGATTTTTGTGGGCTAAGATAATATGTGTTAATGGGCTCAAAGGAAGGCCCAAAATGAATTAAAAGACATGGCCCAATGGGTCAAATGACCCATTCTTGCTTTGACTTGTCAATTGTTGAACCAAATGGCTAAGGATGACTTTAAGAGGCTATATAAGGTGGCCAAAAATCATATTTTATTTCTACAAAACACACATGCCATTCTAGACTTTTCCAAGAAAGCAAAAAGAGATATTTTCTCTCAAACTCTCAAACCCTAAGTCCTCTTCTTGGGCAAGATCATCATTTGGTAAGACTTGGTAAGTGTTTATTCTTATGAATTAATATATTAGATTCATGAGAGATGATGTAGAGCATGTTGGTTATGCTTGGAAGTGTTGGATATGGCACTTTTGTTTTTTGTAAGAGATGTGCCATTTATGAGATTTAAACTTGAAAAGTGACTTGAGGTTTTGATGAAAGTTCATGGTATGGATGAAATATCAATATGTATGGTGTGGTTATGTTCCTTAACTTGTTATTTTTATATAAGTGTAAATTGTGGAATTGTGGCTGATATATTGTTATGAGGTGAATTAAGATGACTTGATGGAATAATGGTGATGTTGTGGTGATGGAGAAGTGTAAAGTATGAACTTGGTGTGACATGCTATTGGTGTATGATGTATTGGTAAATGTATGGAATGTTGTGGTATTGTTGGTATGATAATTTCATAAATGGTATTGTCAAGGGGGAAATGTCATGTTAAGGCAATCATGTAACTCATTATCGTTATATGCATTTGTAAGGTAGTTGGTGGTTAATGTAAACTCCGTTGTGTACTTGTGTTATAGAATGAAACATAAGGAAGGAGCGGAATTGTTGTACTCACATATTGGATTGTGTATTCATATTGGGAAGATAAGGTATGTAAGGTTACTCTTTCCATATCCTTCTGCAGCATATTGTTCATATTGACATTGGGCTTGTTCTATTCCGAGGGGTTTTGAAGTATATCAATTCAGGTTGACATATATTGTTATTCACATGTGTCCTATTCTTAGACGAATTATGATTCACTTATCTCTTATTCATTGTCTGAAGTTCCAAATGCTCTCATAATGTTGCAACTACTAAAAAGAACTATCTCAAAGAGAGTAAGATGTAAAGAGAATCTATTTATTCTTGAATAGCATTTTCCAATCATGTCATGTTCCAAAGTCCAATAATATGATGATTAGTTTTGTACCAATTTCGCCTAAGTAAAAGTACCAATCTCACAAAAGTAATGAAGGAAGTAATGTGTAAGCTAATGTATCTATCCCTCACAAGTAAAGGTATCAATCTTACAAGAGTAAAGACGTGAAGTAATGTATGTATGTGTTTCAAGTTCAAGACTGTTTCAATCACAAAGGTATCACTTCTAGAATGAAAGAAAGAGTAAGGAAAGAAAGAAGTAATGTTTAATTGAAGAGTATTCTTGGGTGGTATCCCAGGGGTGGAAGAAACACCTAGCATGGGTCGATCCCAATATATCATAAAGACATCCCAGGGGCGATACGAAAGCCTAGCATGGGTTACTATAACATCCCAGGGGTCAAAGTACCTAGCATGGGTTAATCTCATCCCAGGGGCGACAAAACAGCCTAGCATAGGTAGAACAATAAAGATGAACATATGTGAAGACAAGAGAAGTAAAGAACGTAATATACATGGTTCCTTACATACAGAAAGAGAGCTTATTCACATTGACTATTTCTCTTACATTGACTCCATTATTGTTATTATGTATGATGAAATTCTTATGGCCTTACATACTCAGTACATTCTTCGTACTGACCCCCTCTTGGGGGACTTACTTTAATTACTGCAGGCGTAGGTGCTAGTAGACCTCCTCTGTAGGCTGTGGATCATTTGCAGATTTTTTTGGTGAGCTCCAGTTGGTTCGGGGCTTTCCGAGTCACAGTTGTATATTTGTTTTGATGTTGTAAATGTTGTATAAAGCGGGGACTTGTCCTGACTTTAGTTGGTCTTATAGATGCATCTGTTAGAGGTTTTTGTAGACATATGTGGGTATATGAATGTAAGAGATGAATGTCCATTTTGAATTGATGGCCCCAACGGCCAAGTGTTATAACTATATATATAGCATATGTTTCCATGTCCATGACTTCCGCATAGTTGCATGAGGTAAAATATACGAGTTTATGCATACGAATGTTCATGAGCAAAGATTGGTTCTCTCGGGCCATATCGGATTTGGGAGCCAGTCCGCCTCAATGGGATTTGGGGCGTGACATGAATACACTCGGGGCAAGTTCTAGATTACAATACATGAACAAGGATTGAGTAAAAACCTCACCACACAAGGCACCACACTCTTAAAATAGAAAGCTAGTCTTCCAAACAATTTGAGCAAATGAACTTGACAAACTACTCCGAATCAGAAATTTCTTTTGTGAAGAAAGAGCCAACAATTGAATTTAAAGGTCACAATTCAAGAGAAAGCTTGAAAATTCTTTTCTCATTTCTTTTCAAAACTTGTTTTACTTTTCAAAAATCATTTTACTTGCCAATGACAAGTTTTTGGAAGTACCTTTCAAACTTTGCAACTCACTCATTGCTTGCCAATGACAAATTTTTAGAGGTACCTTTCAAACTTTGCAACTCACTCAATTGACTTTAACTTTAAAAGACAGACATTTCCCTTAAGAAAGTTGCCCCTTCTATCTATCATAGGGAAAAGCCATTCAGTTCGACAAAGAAAAAAAAATAACTAAAAGAAAACATGCTCCTTGGAAAAGAACCGAGTTTCGAAGAAAACCCTTGGAGTTTATTTGACATGTATTGACAAGAGGCGAATAAAACAAAATGCTCGTCCAACATTGACATCACCCAAAATCAATAACCAACACAAGAAAAATATGCATGGGCCTCAAATGATATTTCAAGCGCACAATACGAGCCAGGAAAGGGCTAATAGATTATAAACCAAAACACGAGCCCGACGAGGGCAATATCAAGAGTGTATCACAAATCACAAAGATGAGCCCAGCTAGGGAAATATCAAAGATGATCCCGGCAAGGGCAATGTCAACATCAAGAGAACATGAAAAGAGTATATCAAAAAGAGATAATATTACAGACCAAGAATAAAATGTCAGGAATAAAATGTCCCACCCTCAACTAAAGAATGTTGCAGTGTCCCTAATGCAATAATAGAGAATGATAGAAAGAAAGAGTTAGAACTACCTGAGGAGCACTAGGAGTGTGTATCCACATCATGAATGGTCTATAACTGATCATCATCTAAAATACGAGGTGCCTCCTCAGCTTGGGCTCTTTGGAATATAACCGAACTGACATGATGATCCTCAGGAGGCTGGGGACTAGAGCTAGCACTAACTAGTCTAGCATGATAATCATCTAAGGACAACTATCTGGTAACTTGAATCTGCTGGGCCTTAGTCAGCCTCACACCCAAGTCAACTCCTGTCTCACCTCTCTCAGCGATGCTCCCAAACAAATTAGCAAATGGTAGAATAAGGTCTAGAAAAACCTGAGGTAGTGTCATCTGGGCATCATCCAAAGATAAAGAAGGCTATACCAATCAGAACTCCTCTCAAAGGCTAGTACGATTGGCCCTGAGAGTATTAATTGCCTCTCTATCCTCTTTCCTTAATTACTGCCAATCTTCACTCATAATCTTACATCTGAGCACGTAAGGGCTCAAGGCTCCTCTCAATGGCCACCTGGATGAACTGCAGTGTATCAATGAAAAGCCGAGCTAGAGTGCTATTGTTTGCAAGTGTCATGGAGGCCGCCTTAGCAAACATGACAGTTGAACAGTCTCTAGGAGGCTGAGTAAGTTGAGGAGGAGGTTGTGTAGTGCTCGTAGGAGGTAGTGCAAGAGGTGGACCAACTGTTGGAGTAGTTCCACTAGAAGTCTGCAGGGCATACGATGAAAGTGAAATCATATGATGGGTGCTCATGCCCTCAAGACTAGGTAGCTCTCCCAAAGATGAACTAGACACCTCAGAAGCTTTCCACTTTTTCCTCTCGGGTTTGCATAATCTTGACTTTGAGTCATATCAATCACCCTGGTACACTTCAACAGTTGATCAACTTGAGAAAAGAGAGGAACCTTAGCAGCTCCCACATTAGCATGTATACTACTCATAATACAACCTAATAGGATGGCCTTCTCAATAGTAACGCTTTGATCATTGGTGGAAGGAAGCAATTGAGAACCCACAAAGCCTAGCCAATGCTTGGCTTGAATAGAAAGATCACGCCTTTTGATTTGACCTTCACCATTTGCCCATGTAGGAATGACTTTAGCAATTATTGTAGCAAATCAAGGAAATTGAGTACACCCACCATTCAGCCTCTTTTTACATTTAGTGACGATCTCTGAAAGATTATCACAATAAATCTTATTGATGGCCTCTAGGGTGCAAGACACCACAACCCCTGCACAATAACTTTAGGTAAGCAAGGTTGCAACCCTATAACTTGTTCATACTTGTGTTGCTTATGCCAAATATGGTAGGAAGCATAAAACTCCCTAACAATCTCTGGAAAGTAGGTATCCAGTCTTAGTGAAACCTTGTCATTCGTAAAGATTTTCCATTCACTCTCTTCAATTTGCTACACATATCAATAAAGTGTTTGGGGACCTCTTTCAAGCTAAACACCTTTTCTGGGTTGAATCCTCGGGTGCGTACCCAATCAACATAAAGCTCACGTACCCCCTCTACGACAAACTGGATCTTATGTTCTTTTTCCTTTTTAATGCCTCAGCATCCTTGTCCAACCCCACAGAAAGATGAATAATTTTTTGAAGCTCGGGGTCTAAAGGGTCATCATTTTGAGCCGACTTTCTTCTTATAAGTGGTGTCTTGAGATTTACCCTTATCCTTGGCATTCTTTGTAACACGAGGCATGGGTTTTCCAGAAGTCATTTCTGAAAAGAAAACAAAAGAAACGACCAAAACAAAAAAAAAGGTAAAACATATTTTTGAATTTTTTTATATAGTATAAAAGCAAAGAAATACTATGCTATAATAAAGAAATGCAAAGTAAAAATACATGAAATATCATACGAGAGAAAACGATTGCAAAAGGCTGACTGTGTGAACCGAAGACACTGAGATGCAGATGCATCACAGCACATGCGGATGCATGTCAATACGTAGGTAGGGACAGTGAAAACCAGTGTGTAACAAGGGCATGTACGAAGTCCACATGAGCACACAAGTGTCCATGTGTGCACGCATGTGACCAAAATTAGGGCTGGTAGATTCGTTTCCAAAGTGAGTATTCCCTCGCGACTGTATATTGGGGTTTTGAGAAAAGTTGTGTGTTCCATAAAGACTCCAAATGAGTTTTGGGAGTTATAAATCTCACTCTACTAGTGTTTTCAAGGACACACAACAAGTTTTAAGCTTCAAATCCCTAACGTAAGCCACATATTTTAGTAGGATGCACAACTCAAGATAAGGTACTACATCAAGCACAATATCACCCCATATGATTGACACTTTGCCCCAAGAATGGATCATAACCACTGAATTAGTCAAAATGATGATTTACCCTTAAGAATGACGTCACCCTATCTATGATCGGGCAAATCACATATTTTGCTTAACGGGGTTACTCAAACTTCACCCTTAAAGTTGAAATTAAACACCATCCATTCAATCATTCAAAGCACATAATTATACGACAATTAGATTCAAATATCATGGCACTAATCAAAACAAACTACCACCTAAATGCTCATTAAAAGACGTTACGACTCAAATTTAAACATAAACAATATCAAAAACACGTCCCAAAACTAATTGAAGTATGCACCATTATAGAACATGGCAAGAACTTCACTTGGGACTTTTAGCAAACACATGGTAGGTGCCAAAATGGGTACTCAAGAATTCCCCAAATTTTATATTCAAAAGATGCACAATTTCCACAAAACCACAATATTCTATGCCACACCATTCACTTCATGTTCAAACAACACACAAATAAACAAAAGAGAGAAAAATAGAAACAAATGGCCATTTAAGCATATTCATGTGTTTGAATAAGTGAAGAGGTAAAATTAAGTCAATAACCAAAGGAGATCTTCAGCAAAGAGTGTGTTCACCAGAGTTGGACATAATGTGGCGGTGGTTGCCAGAGTTGACACCAGCTGGCGTATGTAAGGAAGAGAACTATCAGGTGTGGGGAATGTTGGGCTTGTGGTGTTAAGTGTTTAGATGAGTGAAGAGGGAAAAATTAGAAAATAAAAAGGGTTTGTTGGTTTGTGGGCTGACTGGGTCGGGACAGGCTCAAAACTTTAAAAGAAACTTTTTTTAAAAAAAGATTTACCTGATGCACTGCCACATGCTTGGCAAGATACGCCCGCACGTGGGCTTATGTGTGCCCAGACGAGGAGTTTAACAAGACCAGAATGTCTAGGTCTTTCACCTAGGACATACACGCTCAGGTACGCCCATAGGTGGGTATATGCACACACACACGAGCGTGTTGCTGTACAAGATTTTTGGTAGTGGCCTGCTTGGCACATGCGCTGTCATATGTGCCCACATGTGGGCATGTGGGCACACATGTGCCCTTTTCGTGATCAAAATAGTGCTGCAAGATGCTCCAAACTTAAATTTTCACCTGCATTCACCAACATAACTTAAAATAGTTACAGAACAAATATAAAATGACAAAAAGTAATCTTAGGTTGACTTCCAAGAAGCTACTTAGTTATCATTGTGGCATGACATTGTTCCTCATCATCAAGCATTTTTGAAACAGAGTGCCTCCACTTTCGCAACTCCAGGTCCACCAACATAAAAGTGTTTCAACCTTTAACCATTCACCATGAACCTTCTCTTCTCGTGGTCTTCCAACTCAATAGCACTACTTGGATACACATTCACCACCATGAAAGTGCCCGACCATTTAGACTTGAGCTTCCCCGCGAAGAGTTTCAACCTCGAATTGAAAAGTAATACCTCATCTCTGACACAAAATTCTCTTCTTAATATCTTAGTATCATGCCACTTCTTTATCCTTTCTTTGTATAGCACCGAGCTTTCATACGCCTTAAGATAAAATTCCTCCAACTCTTGTATTTGCTCCACTCTAGACTTGGATGTATCCTCCCAATCCATATTCAACTTACGCAAGGCCCACAATGCCTTGTTCTCTAATTCAATGAGGAGGTGGCAAGCCTTTCTAAACACCAATTGATATGGCGACATGCCAATAGAAGTTATGAACGTGATTCTATAGGCCCAAAGAGCATGGTCTAATTGTCTAGACAAATTTGTGCATCCTACATTCGCAGTTTTATCCAAGATAGATTTGATTTATCTATTAGAAACTTCCACTTGGACACTCGTTTGAGAATGGTATGGGATAGCCACCTTATGCTTCACCCCAAACTTATCAAGCAAAGGACCAAACATCCGCTTACAAAATTGAGAGCCTCCATCACTAATAATTGTCCAGGGGGTCCCAAACCTTGTGAATATGTGTTATTTCAAGAAGGACATGACACTTGCTTTCATTGTTCAGCAAAGCAATTGCTTCCACCTACTTTGACACATAATCCACGACTACTAATATGTATTTGTTCCTATAGGAACTCACGAAGGGCCCTATAAAGTCGATGCCCTACAAATTGAACAACTCCACCTTAAGTTTAGGCTTCAAGGGCATCTTATACATCCTTGAAATACCTTCTTACATTTGGCATTGGGTACAAGTGCAAACCAATTTATGAGCATTCCTATAGAGAGTGAGACAAGAAAACCGCTTTGAAGGACTTTAATAGATGTTCTCAGACTACCATGATGTTTACCAAATGGGGATGAATGGCAAGCCTCAAGAATGGTCCGCATCTCCAATTCCATCACACACCTATGGATCACTCTGTCTGCACACTCCCTAAATAAATAGGGTTTATCTCAATAATTCTTCTTCACATCATGGAGAAATCTCTTCTTTTTATAATGATTTATGTCATCGGGGAGCAAACCATATACCATATAATTTGCATAATCCGTATAACATGGTTATACACTCCCCAAAAGTGCCATGATTAATTCATCGAGAAAGATTTAATCAATTTCAATTACACCCAACTTCTCTTTATTAGACTAAAGGCAGGATAGATGATCCACCACTTGGTTTTCACAACCTTTATGATCCTTAACTTTAAAATCAAACTCTCGAAGGAGAAAAATCCACCTAATAAGCTGGGGTTTGGCCTCCTTCTTACCTATCAAATACCAAAAAGCCGCATGGTCGGTGTGCACAACAACCTTCATGCCGAATAAATAAGCACAAAATATTTCAAAAACATAAACTACGACAAGTAACTCTTGCTCCGTAATCGTATAATTCTATTGTGCTTTATTCAAGGACTTACTTGCATAATATATCGGATGAAAAACCGTTTCCTTCCTTTAGCCTAATATCACACCCAATGAAAAACCACTTGCATCACACATCAATTCAAAAGGAAGAGCCCAATTTAGGGCCACAATTATAGGAGCCGACACAAGTTTCTCCTTTAGGCAATTAAATGCTCTCACACAATCACCATTAAAATCGAATTGTACTTATTTTTGAAGAAGCTTACACATTGGATGAGAAATCTTAGAAACATCTTTAATGAACCTTTGATAGAAGCCGGAATGCCCAAGAAAGCTTCGAACACCTTTCATGGAGATTGGAGGGGGTAACTTGGCAATAAACTCAACTTTAGCTTGGTCAACTTGAATACCTCGACCCAAAATCTTATGCCCAAGTACAATGCCCTCCTTCACCATGAAGTGACACTTTTCCTAATTCAATGCAAGATTAGTTTCAACACATTGTTCAAGCACCTCGCCCAAGTGTTCAAGACATGATTCAAAGGTATCACCCACAACTAAAAAATCATCAATAAAGACCTTTATAGTATCATCTACCATATCCAGAAAGATCGATAGTATGCACCTTTGAAAAGTGGTGGGTGTATTGCATAACCCAAAGGGCATGCACTTGAAGGCAAAGGTACCATATGGACATGTGAAAGTAGTGTTATTTTGATATTTGGGTGCAATGAAAATTTGATTATATTCAAAGTACCCATCTAAGAAACAATACCAACCTCTCCCCACCAATCGATCAGGCATTTGATCCATAAATGGCTTGGGGAAGTGGTCCTTTTTTGTCCACAAATTCAATTTCTGATAATCCATGCATACTCTCTATCTTATAATCAGTCTCATAGGGATAAACTCATTATTTTCATTAGGAACCATTGTGATTCCCCCTTTTTTCAGAACACATTGATCCGAGCTCACCCATGTGCTATCTGAGATCGAATTCACAACACCCGCATCTAACCACTTGATTATCTCCTTTTTTACCATTTTTTTCATCAGAGGGTTGAGCCTCCTTTAATGTTCAATACTTGGGACACAATCGGGCTCCAACTTTATCTTATGAGTACAAATGCCTGGAGCAATCCCAATAATATCCGAAAAATAGTCCACTCGATTGCTCGAATGAATCAACCAATAATAGATCGATAATGTCTACCATACAACGCCTTGAAAAGTGCCATCTCAATACTTGAATGGTAGCTATTATTATAGGCAAACTCTGCTAGGGCTAAATGCTTCTCCCACTGACCTCCAAAGTCCAAAACACAGTCATAGAGCATATTCTCAAAAACCTGAATGGTCCATTTTGACTGACCATCGGTCTGAAGGTGAAAAGTTGTACTGTGATCAACCTGAGTGCCCAACTTCTCCTGAAATGCCCTCCAAAACCTAGAAGTGAACACAGAACCTCTATCTAAAATAATATACATGGGCACCCCATGAAGACGAACGATCTCACTCACATAGATCCAAGCTAACCTCTCGGCACTAAAGAAAGTCTAAATAGGGATGAAATGGGCTGATTTGGTCAATCGATCCATGATGACCCAGATACTGTCAGAACTACTAGAAGAATGAATCAATCCACTCACAAAGTCCATACTGATCCGCTCCTACTTCTACTCCGAAATAGGTAACCTCTGAAGCAAACTACCCAATCTCTAATGCTCGGCCTTCACCTACTGATAACACAAGCAACGAGCTACAAAATCTGCCACATCCATCTTCATACCCATCCACCAGTTAAAGATGTCTCAAATCATGATACATCTTAGTAACTCTAGGATGAATAGAATATCTAGAATAATGCGCGTCATCCAAAATCGATCTTACCCAACCACCAACTCTCGGTACACAAACTCGTCCACCAATCCTCAACATACCATCAGAATCAAGAGAGGCTTCCTTAGCCTTTCCACTCATCACCTTATCCTGAATCACTCTCAAGTAATCATCATCAAACTGGTGAGCACGAATCTGCTCCATCAAGGAAGATCTATCATCAATGAAGGCTAAAGCACATCCAGGTGTCGAAATATCAAGCCTAACCATTTGGTTGGCCAAAGATTGAACCTTTAAGGCTAAGGGCCACTCCTGAGTCAAAAGATGAGCCAAACTTTCCATACTAGTTGACTTCCGACTCAAGGCATCCGCTACTACATTAGCCTTACCCGGATGATACCAAATAGCGATGTCATAATACTTAAGCAACTCAAGCCAACAATGTTGTCTCATATTAAGCTCTCTCTGGGTGAAGAAATACTGAAGACTACGATGATCCGAGAAAATCTCACAATGGACTCCATACAAGTAGTGTCTCCACAATTTCAATACAAAAACAACTGCGGCCAACTCCAAATCATAGGTAGGGTAATTCTTCTCATGAGGCTTCAACTGACGAGAGGCATAAGCAATCACCTTTCCCTCCTGCATCAACACTGCACCTTAACCAATACCTAAAGTATCAGAGAATACGGTAAAACCCACGCCTTCCTTAGGCAATTTCAAGATGGGAGCCAAAGTCAACAACTCTTTAAGCTTTTAGAAGATCTTCTCACACGTTTTCAACCACTAAAAGGTAATCTTCTTCTGATTCAACTTAGTTAAAGGAGCCGTAATTGAATCCAAGGTAATCTTTTTCTGCTTCTGATTCAAGAAAGCAAATGAATCCAACCAAAACTCACACTTAGAGAACTTAGCATACAACTTCTCATCACACAACCTCTGAATTACAGTCCTCAAGTGTCTCACATGATCGGCCTCATTTTTGGAATAATCCAAGATATCATTTTTAAATACAATCACAAAGGAGTCAAGATACGGTCTAAACACCCAGTTCATCAACTCCATGAATGTTGTTGAGGCATTGGTCAACCAAAATACATGACCAAGAACTCAAAATCATTGTACCGAGTTCGAAAAGCTGTCTTTGGAACATCCAAAGCTCTAATCCTCAACTGGTGATACTCGAATCTCAAATCAATCTTAGAAAACACGAAAGCACCCTGAAGTTGATCAAATAAATAATTAATGAGAGGAAGAGGATACTTGTTCTTAATCATCACCTTGTTCAATTACCGATAATTGATACACATATGCATAGAACCATCTTTCTTCTTCACAAACAAGACAGGCGCACCCCAAGAAAAAACACTAGGTCTAATGAAGCCTTTACTCAACAAATCTTGCAACTGCTCCTTTAACTCTTTCAACTTAGTCGGGGACATCCTATAAGGAGGAATGGAAATGGGCTTAGTGCCCAACTCAACATCAATATCAAAGTCAATATCACAGTCAGGAGGTACACCGATAAATCAGTAAGAAGCACATCCATGAACTCGTGACCTACTCGGATAAAATCAATGGGAGGCGGTGAAGCAACACTTGTATCACAAACATGAGCCTAATAAGACAAAAAAACCCTTTCTACCATGCAATGAGCACATATAAAAGATATAACCCTCTTCGGACCCGAATTAAGCATACCCTTCCAAGCTAGTCTTGGCATACCTAGTGTAGCTAAGGTCACGATCTTGGCATAACAATCCAAAATGGAATGATAAGGGGCTAACAAATCCATACCCAAGATAACATTAAAGTCAACCATATCTAGGCGAATCAAGTCTATCCAAGTCTCATGCCCCATAAAGGTAATCACACAAGATCGGTACACCCGATCCACTACTAAAGAATCTCCTACGGGGGTAGATACATGAATAGGCATAGCAAGAGGCTCACATGCAACACTAAGTACAAAAGCAAAATATGTAGACGCATAAGAGAATGTACACCCAAGATCAAATAACACGAAAGCAGATCTGTAGCAAACTGGGACAATACCTATAATAACTACATCAGAAGCCTCTGCCTCAGGTCTCCCAGGTATAGCATAACACTGTCCAAGTTCGCTTCCAGACTGAGCAACCCTACGACCACAACCACAAGCTCCCCTACCTCTACCATGAGCATCTCTAGCAGCACCTCTACCACTCTAAGAACCACCTCTCATTGGAAATATAGGAGTAGGTATGAAAACACGCTGGGGATAATCCTTGGCCACATAGCCAAACTTATCACATACGTAACACCCTCTACGGCTAGATTCAATCTGAGGAGGTGCGGCTGAACTAGAATAACCACTCTGGCTCAAAGTTTGGCTACCCATAATCACAGAACCTAAAGGTCTACTACTTGATCCCTGCAACACGGCCTAAACTAACCTACCATGATAACCACGGGAACATCTACTAGAGAAATCTCTACCTTGGGAGGCATGTCCACTAAACTCACCCTGACGACGCACCTTCTTGGTGCCTCCCTGAGTAGCCTGGATAATAGACTCGGTCAACTTGGCATGCTTAATAATACTCTAAAAAAAAGCCCCTGAAATAACATCTAAGCTATAGCCAACTGATACAAACCATCCAACCCCTTCACGAACTTCCGAATCCTTTCAGACTCGGTGGAGATACTAGCAGCAGAATATCTAGACAAGGTATGGAAATATGCCTCATACTCAGCAATGGACATGGAGCCCTGCTCCAAATGATCAAACTCATCTCTCATCTGATCTCTCAAGCTAAACGGCACAAACCTCTCCAAGAAAGCCTCGGAAAATTGAGTCCAAGTCATAATAAGTGAACCCAATGGCCTACAACTAGCATACGACCTCCACCAATCCCTAGCCACACCCGTTAACTGATAAGTAGTATAAGCAACTCTATGAGACTCAAGAGATCTAATATTATGCAACTTGTCCTAACAATAAATACAAAACTCATTAGCATCCTTGTCTATAACTCCACTAAACTTGGGTGTACCTAAGTGAATAATCCTCTCAAATCTCTTCTGATCCTCAGAAGATACAATTATACCCAAAGCAACCGGAGAGATAGTAAGTTTGGCAGGCAGTGAATCTACTTGTGAGGGCACCATAGATGATGGTTGTACCCCTAAACATAGAATACCATAATTAGCTACTAGCGCAGAAGGTGGAGCACCACTCGAAGTCTGCAAAGTACCATGAGTAGATGTCGGTACCGATGAAGGAATCACACTCAGAGTTGGAGGAATACCATAAGCAGGTACTGGTACTAACGACAATGCAACACTCAAAACTAGAGGAACGCCTAGTCTACTCAAAGGAACACCCTCCAAATAGGTCAGCAAATAAATCAACTAGCTCTCTAATATCGGGGTAGCAGTACCCTGTGGAACCTGAACCGACCCTATACTCTCTGTACGCCCAACCTCAGGATCAGGGGAGATCCCTCTAGCACTACCTCTGACTAATGAAGCTCCTCGTGCCCATCCTCTAACTCGAGATCATCCACGACCCCTACCTCACCTCCTAGTCTGGGCTCCATCATTGAGTGCTGGCTCAAAATCCCTAGCCTCTCAGGATCTAGTCCTCACCATCTGTGCAAAAAGAAAAATGGAACATAACTTAGAACATTGGGTAAGAACAACCCGCGGGATAAGGAATCAAATTAAGGAAGTTTTTCTTAAATATATCTTATAGCCTCTTGAAGATAGATACGGACGTCTATATACTGATCCACGAGACTCTACTAGACATCCTGCTCTTACACTTATGAGACTAGTGAAACCTAATGCTATGATACCAATTTGTCACGACCCAAACACTAGGTCATGATGGCACTTGTCGTGGTCCAGCCTTGACAAGTATGTCGATCACCTAAAATGATAAAGTAAAATAGAATTCACAATTACACAATTAAGGTGAGACATCTAGAACGAAGTCAGAACAACACAAGTACAATAATAGCGGAAGTTTGAAATAAATGTCATATTGAATCCCAAAAAATATTGTCAAAGGGAAATGGTATCTAATACAATCCAAATACTGAAATACAACTCTGTTTCAGAAAGTAAGTAAAGACATAAAAGCACAAGATGAGATCTAAAAGTCATCCCCGAACTCTGGAGCATATCAGTACCTCAAAGATCTACTCAACCTCGCACGAACTCAATCGCCAAGGGTCATGCTCATACCTGGATCTGCACTGAAAGGGCATAATAGGGATAACCACAGGTCTACTTGTACTCAGTAGGTATCATAGGCCAACTGAGAAAAGTAGAAAATAAAATAGATAAAGATAGACTATGAGTACGCAATCCTGCAAGTGAAAAATTTCCAAATGATAGCTCACACCATCTCCACTAATAGTTCAAATATAATAACGAGATAAACAGCATGAGTAAACACAGAAATACAAGAAATCAAGTCAAGAACAAAAAAACCAAAGAATATACGAATGGAATGCAATAAAGTGGTAATGATGGGGTGGTATGGTAAAAGTCATCGCATGACTTTTAGTAAATACCTATTGAGTTCACAACTCCGCAATAGGACTCATGGGGGTTCACATATCTCAATCTCAATTTCAATCTCAACACAACGCACCTCTCTGGTTCGTGTTCACGGAGAGGTTTTTTTTATGAATATGTCTCATTTTCTTTCAAAAATAGTGTTCCTCAATGGTACCAGTATCTCATGAATGTATATGTATGAAATAAGGATACAATGGTCATAATCAGATCAGTATAAAGATATATAATCAATTCAATATGATGTATATATGTAGGTGATCTCAGAAATCAACTCAGTATGTCCATAATTCATGATTCATCAATTATAAATAGGCACTATTAGAATAAATATTCATGTAAGACATCATAAATATCATATCAACCCCTAACTCGAGCATTTCAATCATGATAAAGCAATCAATGCTTAATAAGGCCTATAATAATAATTTAAGCCACCGCACAGGCTTCATATCTAAAATAAGTCATATCAATATACAGATAAGGCCAGATGATGTCAAATAATGCCACCACACAGGCTACACACAATATCAAATATCTCAAGTCAATATCCATACAAAATAAGCCCCCCCCCACGGGCATACAACAATAAATATAATCTCAAAATATAACCCCAGAGCCATTCTCCCCAACCCATAGCATGCTTTACCTATATATTAACTACTCAGCTCAATCTGAAAGAAGTTAAGTCATCACCTACCTCGAAATGATGAAATTCGGGCCTAAAGTGCTTTAACACGGAGCCTTCCCCTTTCAAACGGCCTTGCAATCAACTAAAACACACAAATATAGCATCTACACATTAAAAAAAAGCCAACAATACCCATATTACCCATATCTAGACCAGATCCAAAACGGACCTCAAAAATGGGTTTTAAAAATGAAGAGGTAAAACCAGAATTTTTCTTTAGAAAACCATTACTATGAACAAAGGCACTCATAGAAGAAAACCCAAGTGAATACAGGTTAAAATGAGTTATTAATTGATGAAAACCCCTTTTTAAACTTTTTGGGTAAAACCCCCAAAAATCCATTTTGATATCACAATTTAAAGAAAGTTTAGAAGATATAATCGAAGAAAAATAATGGAAAAGGGATTATGGAGCTTACTCAAGCTTAAGAAGAGAAGAAATCGCCAAAAAACTCTCAAACTCTAAGCTCCAATATCAAAAATAGAATAAAAATTATGAAAATGAGTTTATATATTAGCCCAGCCGGTACCGCTAAAGCGGCTAACTGACCTCTAAAGTGGCCTGGGTTGACCGACTAGGACCCCTAAAGCTGTCTCCTTTCCCTAAAATGGAACTAGCTATAGCAGTACTCGCTAAAGTAGTCAAGTGCCCATTTCAGCTGCAGGCCACACATTCGAAGTCTGCTAAAGTGGTGCTTGGCCACTAAAGCATTACTTGGGCCGCTAAAGCGGTTGCACAGATATCAGCAAATCAGCAACTTTACTAAGTAGCATATTTGTCGATGGACCCCTCGGGATTCATTCAGGATTCCGTGAATGCAAACAAACTATGCTACTAGGATAATTTCAACGTTCCGGACTCAATGACAATGTTGGATTTTTGAAAAAAAATTATTTCCAACAAATTAACCCTCAGGACCCTAATTCATAATTTTCCGAACCGTGGATCGAATTGAGATATAAAAGCCACAAATATAAGCCAACCCTGCTCCTAGCCCAAAATCAATGCTCCGTATCTTCTAGCACAGTCCGTTTTTCCATCCGGTACTCAAATCAAGAAATGTTGACCAAAGTCAACTATGAGGCTTTTCAAACCTCTAAAAACCACAAACTCGCACAAAACTTTCCCGATCGCATCAGGAATTGTGCCAACTATCCCCGAACCCTAAAATAAATATGAAGAAACTACGAAGAAGGAAAAAATGATCAAAACAAATAAAAATAGAAAATCACAAAAGCAGGTCTTTACAGTAACCAACTTGTATTTTCTATTGAAAACTCCTATAACCTTCAATTTGTTATGCACCCATTATTCTACTTAATTATGCTTGTAAATATTGTAACCAGTACTATATGATCTACCCACTAACTATCCCAGTACTCCCTCATTTACTAGATGGAAGAAATACTACACCTATATAAAGGGTGTTTTCTTCCTTGTATTTAGTAGAGAAGAAGGAGTATGAGAATTATGTGAAGTGTGGAAAAATATTGTAGTATGTAGTGAGGTGAGAATAGTGAAAGTGAGTTGAGACAATGAAAATATTCTAAGTATTCAACTATATTCACTTTACAAAAGAGAGTAAAATGAGGGTAATTATATGTTGATGAAAGGTGTTCTTTGGTGGAGATTTGGACCCTTCAACTAATCTGGAGTTGTTTGAGTCACACGATACTGTTGGCTATTATATCCTGAAGAGAAAAAGTCAAGAGTAATACTACTGGATTTGTTAGATTATGTTGTAGTAGGATTGAATTTCCTTAAAGAGAGTGAAATATCCACACCTCAGCCTGAATTCTATTTATTCATTTTGTTTGTTTTGTTTTCCAACTATAATTATTGTAATTTGTGGTATATTAGACCAACACTTTGTAAAAATATCTGTGAGCTGAAGCTGAGTAAGTATATAATGGATAACTGTATATAATGGACAACTAGATCACTATAGGAGGCACGCTCTTTGAAAAAATGATAATCAACCTTGATGTGCTTATTGCAACCATGGAGAACTGGATTGGCTGCAATATAAGTAGTAGAGATATTGTCACACAGGACCTTAGAAAGTTGACGAATAGCCACAACCATTTCATTCAGAAGATACTAAATCCATAATATCTTAGTGACTTTGTAAGCAACATCATGATATTCAGCTTCAGTGGAGGATTTTGAGACTGTTGGTTGCTTCTTAAAGCGCTAGAAAATCAAATTTGGACTCAGGAAGCCTACAAAACCAGTAATGGACTGAAAAGTGTTAGGAAACCTAGCCCAATCAGCATCTGAATAAGTCACCACCACAAAAAGATCTTTTGCTCCCTTCAACACAAGACCATGATTTACGGTACCCTATAGGTACCTAAATATATGCTGCACAAAAAGATGGTGAAGTAGTACGAAGGGCATACATGAACTGAGAAACAAGATTCACTGAATAAGAGATATCATGCCTATTTATAATCAAGTATTACATGCTCTAACCATACTGTGATATTCAGAAGGATCAGATAATAGTTCCCCAACCATTTATAACAATGAGGTCCTGAATGATAAAGGTGTGCAGACAGGTTTAAATTTAAGATATTAAATTTTGTGAACAAATCTTGAACATATTTAGTTTGAAAAAGAAACATAAATTCTGAAGACCGCACTACCTATACCCTCAGAAAATATTGAAGGTCACCAAGATCCTTCACTAGAAACTGATGGGAAAGAAGAGAAATACTATGGTGGAGTTAAGAAGAAGAGCTCTCGATTAAAATAATATCTTCCACATAAAGTAAGTAGAATAAGAATGTCAGTAGAAGAATGATAAACGAACATCGATGAATCATTCCGACCACAAGTAAAGCCCAAAGAAAATACGACTACTAAATTTATTGAACTAGGCCCGAGGAGCCTGTTTCAACCCATATAGAGATTTATTGAGTTTACACACATAACTTCCATATTCGGGATGAAAAAAACCTGGAGGTTGGGTCATGTAAACATCTTCAGTGAGATCACCATACAAAAAGATATTTTTAACATCTAACTGCCTAATGATCCAATCATTTATAATGGCAAGAGACAAAATGACATGAACAATAGTGGGCTTTACTATGGTGCTAAAGGTATCATGATAATTAAGTCCTACCAGCTGTCCAAAACCCTATGCAACCACCAAGCTTTATGACGTGTAATTGAACCATTAGAATAATATTTTATTCAATAAACCAACTTACAAGAGAGCAAATTTATGTGAGGTTGATAAGGTACTAAATGACAATTCTTATTTTGAGCAAGCGCATTAAATTCCTTTGTCATGGAAATTTACCAACATTTAAGTTTAGCAGCTTATGTATATATTTTTGGTTCATAACTTGAATTTTTAGTAGTATGCAAGGATAAAATAACATGTGGCTTAAATACTCCAAATTTTGACCTAGTCTGCTTGGCATGACTGATAATTGGACATAAGACTTGCACAAGAGACCCAGACATAGATTGAGGTGCATCAGGAATGCTTGGTGAACTCAACATAGAAGGCTCGGGATTAAATACTGGTGAAGAAGCTAATGGTGTTGTGATCTCATTCAGCCTCAGGGGGACAAATGACTCAGCAGTGAGAGAAGGTGGTGTAGATGCCTCTTCTGGAGGCATATAAGAAGGGATAAGTTGAGGCATAGGAATAAATTTATGGTTGATACATGAGGATACTGGTGTGGAACTGGATGAAGACATGGGAGGATCTAAAGAGATAGACGAAGTGACCAATAATTGTAAGGGAGAAGGTTTTGGTGAAGACAAAGAATATGAAATCAAGGAGGGATAGGGGAAAAGATTCTCATGAAAAAGAAATGCCTACTAACAGGATCAAGACACTGATATCCTTTATTATTTGAAGCATAGCAAATAAAGATACACCATATTGAATGAGCTCCAAGTTTATGGGATTGATTTAAAAGAGTTGGAAACTATTCACACCCAAAAAATTTTAAAAATGAATAATTAGAAGATTTAAATTACTCCCTCTATCTTATTTTATTTTTCCACTTTTTCTTTTATACGCATATTAAGAAATTATAAATAAGGAGGTCGGTTTACTAATTTACCCCTTAAGAAACTTTTTGGAACTTTTCCAACTAGTGTTCACACTTTCAAAATAAATTAATTAATTCTCTCTTGATTTAGTAAGATGGACAACTAATATGGTACAACTATTTTTAGTAAGATAGACAACTAAAATGAGACAGAGGGAGTAAATATAGTATGATAGTGTATACTTTGGACCAAGCACATAAATTATCCCCAAAAAATCTCATCATCATCATATTATTAAAAGTGGGAAAGCTCCAAAGGAAAATGTTATGTTATCATTTTTCCCCTACACCAAATTTAATTAAACATCTAATTAATTAAATATCAAATAATAACCATTTGTAACAATCGTAGTTGTTAATTTCACTTTTTTATATGTTTTGATCATTTTTCTCTTCCCCGTAGTTATTATATGCTATTTGTGAGTTGTGGGGATGGTTGAAATGATTTTCGACGCGTTCGAAAGTGATTTGAGTGAGTTTGAGACTTTTAGATGCTTCTAAAGCCATGAGTTTGACTTCGGTCAACATTTTATGTTTTGAGATTTGGATGGCAATTTGGACAGTTTCATTGGATCCGAAATGTCGATTTTGGGTTAGTAGCATAGTTAGTTCAGGTCCCAAGCCTTTATTTTATAATTTGACCCTTTTGACGAAAACTAGCTAAAATAAGCTTAAAGGGGTCTCAAGGGTTAAATTATTGTAAATGATCTTTTTTAGAAAATCCGATGATGTCATTGATTCAGGAACATCGAAAATAGCCTATTAGCATATATGGTTTAGTTTTGTGGGATCTCGAATGAATTCGGAGGGTCTATTGGGAGACTTTGGGACCATGCAATTTCAGCTAAATTGTTGATATCTGGTGGAGCTGACTCCCTTCTTCGGGAACATGGTCCTTGGGTCGAGAACGTGAAGAAGGAGAATGCCTTTCATCGTGATTGCGAGGTGGTGGCCAAGATCGCAAAGGGTTATCAGGGATCAGGTATGGCCTTGTTTCCCCGCAATCACAACCAGATCATCTTGAACGTGAGTGGTCTAGGTCATCAGCCTCCACGAATGCAAGGGGATAACCTCAAATGCAAAGGCCTATTTAATTGGTCGGTCAGTGTTAACCCTCACGAATGTGAAGGATAGATTGTGTTCTCGAGGTATTGTTCACTTGAACAGTATAAAGTCCCATTTTCATGATTTTTTCACTATTTTTGGACTTGGGAGCTTTGGGAAAGGCGATTTCAAAGGGTTTTCTCCATCATTTTTGCTTGTGTAACCTTTAAACTTCTATTTCCACAATTTCCTACTGATTTTATCTCCTAAATAGCTTTAAAAACTTGATTTCAAATTGAATTTTGGGGTTTTACCCAGTTAACCTAAAATTGGTTTTTCTTCGATTTGAGCTTAGTTTTTAACTTGTTTTACATGGGTTTTCAAATATAGATCATTTTTATATGATGAATATGTTTCTAAATAAAAATTCCCAATTTGCCCCTTTTGATTTCGAACCTACTTTTCAAACTATTTTTTGACCCGATTTAAATATAGCCAATATGGGTATCATTAGTTCCCTTTAGACGTGGAGATTACATTTTTGATAGATTTCATTCATTCCGAGACTGCTCTTAAAGGAAAGGCTCCACGTTGAAGGGTCTAAGCTTGGATTTTTGCTCTTCAAGGTAGGTTATGGCTTAACTTTCTTAAGACTGGGTTGAGTAGTTAACCATCATTGTAAAAAATGTTATGGGTTGGGGAATTAGATGGGGACATCATATTTTCAAATCATTATTGTTATTGTGTTGCCCGTATGGGGGCTTATTTGCATATTATTGTTGACTTGAGTGATATAATTGTGGTGATGCTCGAGTAAGGACTTTATTTGATATTATAGTCCTTATTTGTGCATTAAATGTCATTATTATTATTGTGATGCCCATGCAGGGGCTTGAATAGATATTATAGGCCTTATTTAAGCATTATTTGCCTCTATCATTATAGTGATGCCAGAGTGAAGGTGGTTTTTATGACATTATTGGTGTTTTACATGACAATTTACTCTAGTGGTGCTAAGCGAGGGATTATATCATGAATTATTGACATATTGAGTTGATTTTGAGCTCATTTATACCTGCATTGAATTGATAATTATCTTCATACTAATTGGTTGTTAGCATTGCATCCTCATTTCATCTATACATATTCATGAGATATTGGTATCACTGGGAAATACTAATTTTGAAAGAAAGTGAAGCACTTTTAAAAATTCCTTGGCCGAGGTCATTTGCCGGCAAAGTTGATTGTAATATTTTGAAAACCCTTGGTCGAGGTCACTTACCAGCAAGGTTGACTTGAGATTTGAGAGAGTATATGGGTTGCGAACCCCTGATGGATCCTATCTTGAAGCGCTGAGGCTCGAAATGTATATATAGAAAGTCATGCGATGGCTTTCATTCATTCTTATTCCATCATCATTACTTTGCATTGCATCATTGTACTTCCTCTATGTGTTTTATTGCCTTGTACATAGATTCCCTATATATAGTTTATGGGTAGTCTTCCTTTTGTATCTTCATATTGTAGAATTATTAGTGGAGATCGTGTGAGCTACCATTTGGGAACTTTTCTGCTTGTAGGTGGAACATGCTCATAGTATCTTGTACTTGATTAGTTTTCTACTTTGCTCAGTCGGCCTATGATACCTACTGAGTACAAGTGGACCATACTCACTCCTATTTTTGTACCTTTTTGGTGCAGATCCCCGTATGAGTGCAACCCACGATGGCTGATCTTGTGTTGTTCGATGTTGATATTTGAGGTACATATGAGCTCTAGAGTTTGGGGTAGATTTTGGACCTCTTCCTATCTTATCTTTTGTTTATTTATTTTCAGAGACAGATTCATATATTTTAGATTTTGGATTTCTATTAGATACTCTTCACACTTATGATACCGTATCATGGGGATTTTTATATTTTATTCGGATATTATGTTATTTATATATTATGGCCTGGCATCATTCTAGAAGTTTCAAATTTACTTAGTTTTCTTCATTTATCTATTTTCCTTTCTTTTTTGGGCTTTGGCTTACCTACCAAGGCTGGGTCGAGGTAGGCGCCGTCATGACCTCAACTTTTGAATCATGACAAATTGGTATCAGAGTGCTAGGTTCATTGCTCTCATGAGTGTAAGAGAAAGATGTCTAGCAGAGTCTCACGGATCGATACGTTCACGTCCGTATCTATATTTGAGAGGCTATAAGAAATCTTTAGGAAGAACTT
This sequence comes from Capsicum rhomboideum, assembly GCA_031232105.1. Lineage (NCBI taxonomy): Eukaryota > Viridiplantae > Streptophyta > Magnoliopsida > Solanales > Solanaceae > Capsicum > Capsicum rhomboideum. Next base: position 56,163,018 of record CP124709.1, read on the forward strand.
CTCTAAATTAATTCCTTATCGTGCGGGTTGTTCATACCCAATATTCTAAACTTGTATTCTATTCCTTTATGTGCAGATGGTGAGGACTAGATCCAAAGATGTTGAAGATACTAAGCTAACACCCACTGTTGGAGCCCCAATTAGGGGGTGAGGTAGGGGCGTGGCCAACCCAGAGGTAGAGGTCGAGCATGAGGAGCTACTCTAGCTAAAGGATGGGCTAGGGCGGCCTCTCTCGAGCCTGAGATTGACTATGCTGAGGATGATTATCAGACAGAGGATGCGAGACCAGCTTAGGTCCCACAAAGTTTAGTTTCTATCCTGGTGTTACAAGATATTTTGATTCATTTGTTGAGTCATCTGGATGGTGTTCCCCATGTTGGTGTTCCATTGAGTGTACCAGGTATTTCTCAGACTCCAGGAGGTATTCAGCCACCAGGGCTGGCTCCTACTTATGGTTTCTAACTTTAGGGATACAACCATCTTCTATGGTACCCCCACGTGTTGATTCACTGCCTACTAGACTCACTATTCCTCTTATTAGATTGAGTCCTATGATGTCTTTTGATAATCAGAATAGGTTTGAGAGGTTCATTCACTCAGATCCTCCTATGTCTAGCGGTGCCATTGGAGAGGACACCTATGAGTTTTTACTTGACTGTCAGGAGAGGTTACATAACCTCAGATCCCTTGAGTCCCGTGGTGTTACTTATATGACTTATTAGCTGACTGACATGGCCAAACACTGGTGTAGGTCTCTTACTAGCTGTAGACCATTGGGTTCGCCTACCATGACATGAACTCAGTTTTTTGAAGCTTTTCTAGAGAGGTTTAAGCCTTACAGCTTGAGGGATCAGATAAGAGATGAGTTTGATCACCTATTCTAAAGCTTCATAACTATTGTGGAGTATGAGGCACATGTTCATATACTATCCAGATATGCCACTACCAGTATCTCCACTGAGTCATAGAGTATTAGGAAGTTTGTCAATAGTTTGGTAGGTTATTATCAATTGGCTATAGCTTAGATGGTAGTATCAGTGACTTCTTTCGAGAGTATAGTAGAGCATGTCAAGTTGATTGAGTCAATTCATCAGGCTACTAATAAGTTGACATTTTACCCATTTCTTAATGCATTTGAGCTTGAATTATCTCGTATTTTACATTGATTCGATGTTATTCTCATGTTATATAGCTTCTTTATGTAGGTAGTGGATGAATACGAGCTCGAGCCAACCATGCGAGTCAATGGGAATGCGAAAAGTGAAGAAAGGAAGCTCAAATTAACACCTAGGGGGACTAAAGGCCACCTGTGCACGCATGTCATGGGTTGCGCACGTAGGTGGATAACTAAGCAACAAGGAAGTGTCACCTGCGCTAGTCTCCTGTGCGCGCAGGTCAGGCATCTGCGCTGGCACCTGTACCAGCAGGTGACTAGTGCGGTGGCATTCTCGTAATTTCCAGGAACGCGATTTTTGGCCTATAAAATGGATTTTTCCGGATCTGAAAAGGGATCTTTGGCATCTTGAAAAGCTAGAGAAAAAGAGAGTGAAACCCTAAGAGAAATTAATTACGTTCTTTTGTTTTTGTATTGAATTGGGATCAAAATCTTGTGATAAACTTGAACTCGATGGAATAAATGGAAGAGAATTTTGGTGATTTTCCTCTTTCTCATTCTATGAGTAGCTAATTTCTTTGCTTAGGGTTATGCTTGAGTAATATGTGAAAATTTGTATGGGTGTTGCTTATTTGTCTTCCTAATTATATAATTGTTGTGGGTTTTACTCCTATTTTATGTGCTCGATCTTAAATTGGAGGTTGCAAACTCTAATTAACCCTAGAACTCTCATCATCCTTGACAAAGGGGATGAGGGTGAAGAATAGAAAGTGAACAATGACTTGATATTTATCATTTAATAGTGTCTCTTTGACATAAGGACGCTAATTGAGGTATTAGATTGATTAAATAGATTCACTAGTGAGGTGTTCGAAAGAACCCACGTGTGATATCTTGGTGTTGGGTTGACAAATCAACCCTAAGTACCCATAATCTAGCCTACCCATAACTCTTAGCTAAATCTAGACAAATAGTCAATCACCTGTGCAACCTCTCACTTTTACAACAGCATAACCCCAAGTCTCATATTACACTTGATTTCAACTCTATTTCTCTAATCTTTGAATTGTGCATTTCAAACTACGTTCACTTCGATAATTTCCAATTGTTAACCTAATAATTTCCCCCATTTACCTTTATGTATTATTTTTGTAGCATCACGTGTTAGCACTAGTTGCTTCTGACACTTAGAGGTGAAAGTTATCGCATTCATTTCTCGTGGATTCGACTCCGACTCTAAGTTGGGTAATTATATTACTAACGACTGCGTAAACTCTATTCTAGGGTGTATTTGAGCGTTATAAAAAATAGCGTTGTTGCCGGGGAATGAAACGTAACGTTCATTTATTTTAGTGTTTTAAGTTACTTGTGTTTACCGTGGCGTAAGTTTACTTTATTTGTAGCTTTTGTTCTCCACAGGTGTCAACCAAAGTCTTGACGATTCAATGAGTCAACATGGTAGTCATGCCGCTTCATTTGACGGATATTTGGAAGATGAAGACTATTTGGGAGATACCGGGAGAGCTAGTGCCATCCGCATCCCGCCCGCGGACAGCAATGGAGTGTTTCACGTTACTAGTGTGATGCTCCACCTCTTTCAAATGAAGGGGTTATATGGGGGTCAAGCTCATGAAGATGCAAATCTTCATTTGACAAATTTCATTGATGTATGCATGCCGTTTGATATCGCCCACATATCACAAGAGTCCATCCGATTGAGACTCTTCCCCTTTTCATTGACGGGCGAAGCCGCATTGTGGTTTAGGCAATTGCCCGCGGGTTCAATCACTACATGGGTGGAATTAACGGAAGCATTCTTGGATCGGTTCTTCCCACCATCCCGGATGTTATAATTGAGTGATGAGATTATCAACTTACGCCAATTGAATAGTGAACCATTACATGAGGCTTGGCAATGGTTTAACAAGAAATTGATGCAATGCCCGACTCACGAGGTTTCGAATAAGATGCTCCTCCAAATATTTTATCGAGCATTAGATCAATTGAACAAAATGGTTGCGGACAACCCAGACGGTGGATCTTTGATGAAACAAACTTATGGTGTTGCATCGGCATTATTGGACCAAGCCACTAAACAAAGTCGAGGTTGGCATACAAGAGATTTCAAGGTGGCCGTGGGGGATCCCTCCGCATGTTTTATGAGCCAAGAGAAAAGAAAGAAAGACGAGAAGAGAGATGAGAGTATGGCCAAAATGATGACACAACTAGAGCTACTCACCAAGCATGTAATGGGGTCAACACCAAAGACGGTTAACGCTATTGCTCCCAATGGTGCTAAGCATTACGATGATGATTACGCAGAGGCTCTTGATGAAGAAATCCGATTTATGTCAAACCAAATAGGGGGTTCCCGCCCCACTTATCAAAGGAAAGTCGGGAATCAAGGTTGGATGGATAAAGACCGTGATTGGAAAGATCGTGCATGGAAAAATTGTGATAGATATCGTGAGTGGAAGGATTGTGAGAGAGACCGAGAGTGGAGGGACAAAGATAGAGACCGTGATTGGTGAATTGCAAATCGGGACTATGATAGGTATGTTCCTCCGCATAATAGGTCCAAGGGTAAAGAAACAACTTCTATTGATCCGGAGAAGTATAAGAATGAAGATGTGCTTGCTCGTATCCTCTTGGGAGTTGAAGAAAGAGATAAGATGATAAGGGAAATGAAAGGGGATTTGTCGCATCTGAATCAAACTGTCACCTCACACTCGGCTTTGATAAAACAACTTGAAACTCAAATAGGTCAACTCTCCTCCCAAATGAATGCAAGACAAAGAGGAGGACTCCCTAGTGATACAGTTGTGAATCCAAACAATGACGCTCACATCATGGCCATTGTTACTAGAAGTGGGAGAACTCTTGAAAATGATGTTGTAACTCTTGATTACAACCTTAGTAATAAGGGTGTTGGAGGACAAATGAGCAAAAAGAGAAATCGGCTTGATAATTCAAAAGATGAAACTCCAATGTCACAAGAGCAAAGTGTTGACGGGTCAAAAAAAATGGAAGAGAAGGTTGAAAATGATGCAGACCCACAAGTGGTTGATTGTGGTAATGCAAAACCGAATGAAAACTCGGTTGTCTCTAAGCCACAATTTAAAATCCCTCCTCCATTTCCACAAAGGCTTAAGAAGAAAGAAGATGATTCAAAGTTCAAGAAATTCCTTTTCTAAATTTAGCACCCTTTCGGTAAACATACCATTGTTGGAAGCCTTACAAGAGATTCCTGGGTATGCTAAGTTTATGAAAGAGTTGGTAACAAAGAAGCGAATCATGGACTTCGAAACAATTGAAGTTACACATAATTGTAGTGCTATCATGTCTAGTACAATGGTTGTGAAGAAGGATGATCCGGGGGCATTCACTATCCCATGTACTATTGGAGTGTACCAATTTGGGAAAGCTTTATGTGATCTTTTTGCAAGTATTAATTTAATGCCATTAGCCGTGTTTCAGAAGCTAGGATTAGGAGCTCCAAAGCCAACAACAATGCGGCTATTGATGGCCGACCGCTCTATAAAAATACCCGTGGGTGTGTTGTATGATGTACTTGTGAAGGTGGACCATTTCATCTTTTCGGCTGACTTTGTCATTTTGGATTGTGAAATTGACCATGAGGTCCCCATTATTCTTGGTAGGCCATTCTTGGCTATCGGTAAAGCTTTAGTTGATGTTGAATGCGGTGAAATGAAATTCCGAGTAAATAATAAAGAGGTGTCATTCAATGTCTGCAAGTCCATGAAATAACCTATGGATTTGCAAGTTGTCTCCGTAATCGATATGATTGATGATGTAGTGGCTAATACTATGGAGACTGAATTTGTTAGTGAAGCTTTGGTGGGGGTCTTGTGGAATCTTAAAAGCGAAGGGAATGAAAGATATGACAAAGAAGTTGCATCTTTGAAAGGTTTTGGGTCTTACCTGAAAAATCCTTGTAAGTTGGACCTTGACTTGAAAAATCGGGAAACTCCTCCCGCAAGGCCTTCAATTGAAGATCCGCCACAAATTGAGCTCAAGCCATTGCCACCTCATATTCGTTATGTGTTCTTGAGAGAAGGTGAGACTCTGCTTATTATTATTGTAGGAGACTTGTCATCTTGGCAAATTGAGGTATTGAAATCGGTGGTGATTCGGTATAGTAGGGAACTTGGATGGACCATAGCCGATATTATTGGAATTCCAACCGGCATATGCACCCACAAGATCAAGCTTGAGCCCGATTTTGTCTCAAGTGTAGAACATCAAAGAAGATTAAATCCTCCAATGCAAGAAGTTGTGAAGAAGCAAATCATGAAGTGGCTTGATGCGGGTGTAGTTTATCCTATCTCAGATAGTACTTGGGTAAGTCCAGTTCAATGTGTTCCTAAGAAAGGTTGTATTACCGTGGTCCCAAACAAAAATAATTATCTTATACCTGTCCGTCCGGCCACGGGTTGGAGAATGTGTATTGATTATAGAAAATTAAATTCATGGACCGAGAAGGATCATTTCCCCATGCCCTTCATGGATCAAATGCTAGCTAGGTTGGTGGGCAGGGGTTGGTATTGTTTTCTCGACGGATACTCGGGCTATAATCAAATCTCAATAGCTCCAGAAGATCAAGAAAAAACCACCTTCACTTGTCCTTATGGAACTTTTTCCTTCAGGCGCATACCCTTCGGGCTATGCAATATACCGGTTACCTTTCAATGGTGTATGCTTTCTATATTTTCTGACATGGTAGAGAGTTCTATGGAGGTATTTATGGATGATTTCTCAGTGGTTGGTGATACATTTGAAGATCGCCTTGATCACTTGGAGAAGGTGCTTGAAAGATGTGTAGCAAACAATCTTGTTTTGAATTGGGAGAAGTGTCACTTTATAGTTAAAGAGGGGATTGTTCTTGGACACAAAATATCGGGCCAAGGAATCCAAGTTGATCAAGCTAAGGTGGAATTCATTGCTAAGCTACCACCACCAATATCTGTCAAGGGGGTTCGGAGTTTCCTTGGCCATGCGGATTTTTATAGGAGGTTCATTAAAGATTTCTCTAAAATTGCCCATCTGATGTGCAAACTCCTTGAGAAGGAGGTCAAGTTTGAATTCAATGGAGAGTGTTTGAAGGCATTTAATTGCCTTAAAGAGAAGCTTGTTTCAGCCCCTATTATAGTGACCCCAAATTGGTCACACCCATTTGAACTCATGTGTGATGCTAGTGGGCTGGCATTGGGAGTTGTGCTCGGACAACGAAAGGAGAAACTTTTTCATCCCATCTATTATGCTAGCAAGTCATTGAATGATGCCCAAAGGAACTACACTGCTATGGAACAAGAATTACTAGCCATGGTGTTGACACCCAGTTTTGACCTCCCGACATTCCTCACAGGCTGCTATTTTATCAAAAATATTAGTTTTAAAATTTTTAATTATTATTTTTATATCAAATAAATTCTGACATTTCGTATTCATAATTCTAAGGTATGCAATTTATTTTTAGCATTTTTTATTTTATATTCTTATATAATATACAATTTACTAATATTTTATATAATTTTTGTAAAAATTTATCAAATTATTTCTGCAAATGTGTATACTCATAATTTACAAAAACATGTTTATTACTATTATTGTTGTTACCAATATTATTATTATTATTATTATTATTATTATTATTATTATTTATTAATAATAATATATATATTTATCATTTATTATTATAGCATTTCTTAAAATTCGCATACATAACTTACTCCCAAATTATTATTATTATTGTCAATTTTATATAATATTATTTACGTAATAATATTTTTTGAGACATCTTATTATTATTACGGAGTAATTATTTTTACAAAAAAATAGCAGTCTAATTGAATTCAATTTCCCCAATTTATTTTAAATCTAGCCATTCTGTACCTAATTTGGTATCAATTTAGCCTAAATTGATCTCAAATTGAAATCCCCAATCCAATTCTAATTGACCCTAATTTAAATAACCCAAATTTTAACCCTTTTTGTAATTTTAAATCACAGCCGTTGATCAAAATTGATCCAACGACTGAAATTAACTCCCCTTTTCTTTCCTTTTAATACCCTAACCCCCCAAAAGAACCCAAAAACCTAATTCCCTCAACCCTAAGCCGCCAACCTCGCCTTCTCTCTCCTCTCAACCCCCTTGTCGCGCCACCACGACGACGCCGGCGAGCCTACGCCGGTGAGCCGACCTCCCTCTCCTCTTCTCCGAACACACCCTACAGCCGCAAACCCCTGGATCTCTCTCTCGATCTCTCACGCGTCTCCACCATCGTCGGTCATCACCGACCGACGAACTCCCATCATTCCCCCCACCAGCCTATTTTCCTCTCTCACCTCAACCTCATGATGCCGCACCCTCTCTCCTTCAACCCTCTGTCTCCTCTCTTCCTCGATCTCCCTCTCAGATCCACCAAATAACCGCCACCGGTGGACCACCCTCACCGAAAAACCACCATTGCCGACACACCTTAGTCACCGGCTCGATCTCCTCTTCTCCAGCCACCACAGAATCTATGTAAGACACCACTGGCCTTTGACCGTCTAAGTTCTATGTTATTCATGGATTTTTAAGAAGATTTGGACTCTTCTACTCGCGTTTGTTCTTCGTTGGATTTTGAGGTTTGGAATTGCCTCACAGATATCTATAAATCATCTCTCGTATGCTTTATGTTCATTTTTTTGCTCAAATGATTTTGAGATTTGAACATTGGTATGAATTTAGCGATTAAATTTGATTAATACATGTTCCTTTGTGTTTGTTTATTGCTCTGTGTAAAAAGCCCCAAATATTGCCAACAACGATTGATCCTAATTTCAAGATTAGGGTACTGATTTTTGGGCATCTCAAGAACCTTTGTTCTTTGCTCGATTAATTGAACTTGTTGCCATGTTGATTAGCAAGGATTTACAATATCATGCCTTTATTTTGGTCAAAATGATTTCGGATGGGGTCTTATATGATTGAAATTTCCTCCTTGATTTGCTGATGTGACAATATTGTTTTTAATTAGATTAAGATAATTTGGTGCTATCCCTTAACATGTGACGTATTATTTGGCTAATTGAGGTTTAGTTGTTTGGAGTTTTGACCAAATTATTAGTATTCCTTTCCTACTTGAATTTGGATTTTGATAGCCCTTACATGCTAATGTGGTAGTTTGAGATTTCTTTATTCAGACTGATTTGTTTAAAAATCAAGCCTCAAAATTATTTGTTCAATATCTTTTTTTCCCTTAATTAATTTAGACAGATTTTTACTCATACATTCATGGCAAGTTAATATTTCTTTGGTTTATCTTACTGATTCTCATACCTTATTTAGCATGGACAGAATTGTTACTTATGGATTCTTGACCGAATTTACTACTGAATTGATTCACCCTATCCCTATAAGGAAAAAAATGTCTCTTAATTGATTCTGGCAATATCTTTTCTCCTTATTTCTTTATGACTCTATGGCTATAAAAAAGAAGGCTACTCCCTCATTATGGACAGACTTTTGGCTCCTCTCTTACGGACACTCTTAAGGTTTTTTTTTTACTATATTCTCCCTACACATAAATAAAGACTTGATAGTTGGAATTTGCATTTGGCTTCGAAGAAGTGGGCTCCTGGTTTGCTTGCCGCTTGCTGCTTGCTGCTTGTGCTTTGTTCTTTACTTTTGTCTCTTCTTGTTCTGTCATTAAACGGATAGTTTCCCTTCACTTTTATTACATGGTAGTCCAGTATGAATTTGTATGTTATCTGATTTATGTGATTATATACGATGCTTGTTTGTTTACACATGCTTTCACTATTTACCTTACTAATAAGTTACAAGTCGGAAGGGTTGTTTAGCATTCTCTTTGGGAGTATCCGAAATGATCTTGGTGCATCCCACAACCCCTTTGACGTGAGCCTGCTCGGGATCCATGAGATCCTTGGGATCTCGACAGCGTCAAAGGTCGGTTATGGGTTGCCCGAGGCCATTTTCAGATGTTTAGTGGTTGGGGTACTCTGTTTTGTTCTTGACAGGTTGGAGTCAGACATGTCATGATTCAAAGAGTTCGCCTATGGGAGGAAACTAGAAGATTTAGTTCTATATATTGTCGCGCCCCATTTTTCTAGCGAAAAGCGGGATTCGACGTGACAAACTCTTTTGGGATTTAATTGAAAGTGAAGAGTCGCCACCTAACGGATTAAGGTGCGTTAGGGCACCATTCTAGACTAATTACGAATTTATTTTAATAGTCTATGTCAACCATAGATTCGGGTAAGGGTTCAGGTTACCTCGAAAGGAAGGTGTTAGGCACCTTTCGAGGTCCACAATTGTGGGTCCCGACCGAATCCATATATTATGTGGGGAATTCTACGTGATAAGCGAAGGTCTATTGATTTTAATTGCTTAGGATTAACTAAGTGTTTAGGCATGAGAACTTTTAAATGAATAATAAATAAACTAGTCATACAACTCGATTATTATCTAATTAATACCAATTTAAATAACTAGGCGATAAAATTATCCATTTTATAAACAAATAAATAAAATTTGTAAAAATCTAGTTTTACCTAATTTATACTAGACTAGGTGATAAAGAATAAGGAGTATAAATTTGTTAATTAACAAGATGTATAAAAGGAAAGCAAATAAAAAACATTTGTCAGATAAGCGAGGAGACAAAAGTGATACCCAATATGTAGAGAACATATGTAATTATTAACTTCAATTAAACTAAACTACCCCAAAAATAAACAAAGGAAGAAATATGGTAATAAAATTAAGTTAATGAAATAAACATTTTAATTTTTAACAAACGAGAAAATATTTGTTACTTTATAGGAATGATGCCACGATATTAATAATCGCGCTCACTTGACCTTAGCAACATTTTTAATTGGAGGTCGGTCTTAAGTTAAAATAATAATATTATAATTTTATAAGGACAAGTGAAAATTTTGAGTTTTGAATATAAACACATAAACATATTTACGTATAAGTACACATATCCTCTTTTGCAAAGCTTTGGTAGATGATATTCCCGGGGATGCGTCGGCTTAATTTAAAACTTCAAAATTAGGCCTCGTAATTCCTTTCACTTTCCCGCTAACTATAGGTTAGGAGATAGCATTTATATAGCTAAATGACTTTAAGAAAATCAACACTGTCCAGTTCAAATAGTTAAAAACCAAACAGTGGTTTTAGCTTTGAGAATTGAAAATAGTGAAAAGATGAATAACAACATAAGTTTGGGAGAAAAATAAATATAATAGTTAAGAAGAAAAGCTTAAACACTTAGAACATAATGTTTCAAATATGCCTCTTATTTAATTAAAGTTAAATAAGTGATTAACATGCTTAAAAGATAATTATTTATTTTACGTGATTAAAGCCTATAGGCATGGTTTCTAAGAGAGATGTATTAAACAAAGTCCCGGAAATTAATTAAACGTACATGGAAATTGTTTAAAACATGGTAGAAGTTGATTAAAGTGTGCAGATTTGTTTTCAAGTGTGCAGTAAATTATTTAGAGTGTGCAGGAAATGATTTCAAGTGTGCAGGAAAATTTTAGAGTACGCAGAAAATAGATTAACTGTGCAGAAAACTACTTAATCTGTGTGAAAAATTATTTAAACTGTGCGGAAAATTGTTTAAAGATTGAAAAGTAATTTGGATATGCTGAAAAAATAATCTCCATATGTTGGAAATTAATTTTAATTACTGTAAAATGAATTTTAGATGCTGGAAGTTAATTTTAATTGCTGGAAAATAAATTACTATGCTAGAAATTAATATTTTGAAATGCTGAAAACTAGTGAATATATCAAAAATATTTAAACATTCTGAAAAACTAAATAGACATGCTGAAAATTAAATAAATATGCTGGAATTAAATTAAATAGACTGAAAATCAGTTTTAACATGCCACAAAAAAAATTAATTAAGCACGCTTAAATTAAATTAACACAATCAAAATTAATCTAATACGTCCGAAGGTTAGTTAATGATCTAAAAAAAAATGAATTCTACGTGATAAAAAATGATTAATTAATTATCCTAGATTGTTTGCCTAAGTGATAAAAATAATTTAACTAAGTAACATGAAATTTATTAAATAATCCTATAGGCATGGTTTCTAAGTGATAGAATATTTAACATATAGCATCCCCGTCCCCATAGCATCCCCAATATTTTATTAACGAGTGTTTATACTACAATATTACAGACCAAAAAATAATAATTAAACTAAAAAATATATATAGAACTAAATCCTCTAGTTTCCTCCCATAAGCGAACTCTTCGAATCATGACATGTCTGCCTCCAACCTGTTAAGAGCAAAACAGAGTACCCCAACCACTAAACGTCCGAAAAATGGTCTCGGGCAACCCATAACCGACCCTTGACGCTATCGAGATCCCAAGGATCTCGTGGATCCTGGGCAGGCTCACGTCAAAGGGGTTATGGGATGCGCCAAGATCATTTCGGATAATCCCAAAGAGAATGCAAAGCAGCCGTCCCAACTTATAACTAGTAGTAAGACAAATAGTGAGGACATGTGTAAACAAACAAGCATCTAATCTAATCACACAAGTCAGTCAACATGCCAATACATTATTATTTTTATACTAATAGAGGAAACTTATACATACTGAACTATCATGTAAGAAAAAATGAAGAAACACTTTGAAAGAAAACTAACCGGTTGAGGTGAGAATGATAAAAGACCAACAACACTTCCCAAAGCAGTGACCAATAAGCAATTGAAGTAGTCTCCAAAAGACAGAACCGACAGGAAAACCTTTTTTTTTTTAAAGTATTCAGGAGAGTAGTGCTATTAAGCCTTGAGGGATGAATGGGAGAAAGGTTGTTTATATAGCGTATATAAGGTAAATTAGTAAGGGAAGGGAATAAGTTAAAGAGTGAATCGTGGAAATTCTCTTACCTTAATTAACATGGTGAATCTATTAAAAGAAAAATACTAACAAATATCCTTAAATAAAAAAGGTAAAAGAAATCTGTTTGTACCAAATAATGGAGGAGAATTAGTAAATAAACCCCGAAACACATAATTTACCATAAATAAGGGAGTAAAGGAGCTGTCACAATTCAAAAATCAAACCAAAAAATCAATTGTACCAAAATCAGTCAAGATTCGAAAGATAGACTGAGCAAATTTTACTCAAAATTTACCAATAGTAGTCGATCATCAAAACTTTAATCGAGCTTGAATCAATACACACAGAACATTCAAATAAACATTTTTTTTTTAATTTTTTTGTCATCCAGAAGAAACATGCCAAGGAAGAAAAAAAATGATAACGATGAATCAATACACGGAGTTAAGATGCAAATTGTGATAAACAAGATTCATGAAATAACTAGCCATGGACACAATTGCAATATTCGGTTCTCAACCATGGAAAAAATTGGGTTTGGTCAAAGTTCATAACATTTGGGGCTTTTTTCGTATCTCAATCCAACGATAGAGATAAACATAAAATTAAAAGACTCAAGTCAAAATCATATCCCAAACATCATAAATTTCACATCTGAGAATCTGTCTATAAAAAATGTGAAAGAGAGGATAATATTAAATTAGGCACGAATTTAAACAATGAAACAAACCTGAGACGGATTCAGATTCTATGAATCCGTCCTGACCGGAGCACCGAACAGCGACTTGGGTTTGGCTCGTCGGAGCTGTGGGTGGTTCGCCGATGGTGTTGCTGCCGGCAGTGGAAGGAGGAGAGAAGTAGGGGTCGGCTGGTTTATGGTGGTAGTCGGAGTAGAGGCTGGTTGCGCGATGGTTGGTAGGTTTAGAAAGAGAGAGGGGGAGGCTGGTCGGCGTTGGTGGTTCACCGGCAGGGGTTCGCCAGTGGTCTCGATGGTTGTCGGTGCCGGAGAGATCGGGGAGAAGGGAGAGAAAAGAGAGGGGGCTGCTGATGGTTCACTGGTGGTCTGGTTTTGCCGGTGATGGAGGTGAGGCGGCTATGGAGTTTTCGGTGAGAAAGAGGAGAGAGAGAGAATAGAGGGACGCGGCTATGGTGGGGAGTGAAATTAGGGTTTGCTTTTGGTTGAGTAAAGCAATTAAAAAGGAAATAGAGGGGGAGTTGATCTCAGTCGTTGGATCATATTTGATCAACGACTGAGATTAAAATCCGAATGTGGGTCAGCTTTGGGTCATCTAAATTTGGATCATGAATTGGGTCCAATTGAAATTAAATGGGGAATTAGAATTGGGTAAAATATGAATCAAATTAGGCTAAAATTGACATTAATAGAGTACAAAATGGCTAGATTTTAAATAAATTGGGGAAATTGAATTGAATTAGACTGTTATTTAATAAAATTAGTAAATATGTAATAAAATATTATCGAGTTAATCAATGTCATAAACTCATTATACATTATGCAAGTAAAATAATGACACGTAATATATTACTTAAAAATTAGCGATAAATAATACTTTGAAATAAATTATGTACTTGTAAATTAGAAAAATGCAAATTTTAAGAAATATTATAATAATAATAATAATAATAATAATAATAATAATAATAGTAATAGTAATAGCAATAGACTACGTGTTTTGTAAATTATGAGTACGCATATTTGCGGAAATAATTTAATAAATATTTACAAAATTATGTAAAAATATTATATTTAAATTAGTAAATTATATATTATATAAGAATACAATACAAAAAAAATTAAAAAAAATGCTAAAAATAAATTTCATACCTTAAAAGTCATGAATACGAAATGTCAAAATTTATTTGATGCCAAAATAATAGTTAAAAATTCAAAACTAATATTTTTTTATAAAATAGCAGTCTGGGAGGATATCGAGAGGTCAAAATTGGGTGTCAACATATATTTTTTAGTTCAATTATTATTTTTGGGTCTGTAATATTGTAGTATAAACACTCCTGTAATAAAATTCGGGGATTATTGTCGGGGTTGGGGATTATGTTACTCGCATGACCTATCTTGTCACTTAGGCAAACGATCTAGGGTTATAAATTAAATTATTTTATAACCTAGAAATCATGCTCTAGGATCATTTAAACAACTTCAAGTGCGTTTTAATAAATAAGTTAATTTTCATTATGTTTAAACACCTTTCCAACATGTATAATTGATTTTTCAGCTTATTAAACTAATCTCCAGCAATTTTTCAAAACTTTTAACTGTTTTCTGTATATTAAATAATTTTCTTGCACAATTAAATTAACTTTCTGCAATTACATTAATTTTCTGCATATAAATCAATTTCCTGCATATTTAAATTAAAATTCCTGCACAGTTAAATTAATTTTTTGCACATTAAATTAATTTTCTGCAATTACATTAATTTTCTGCATATTTAAATTAAATTTCCTGCACAATTTAATTAATTTTCTGTAATTAAATTAACTTTCTACAATTACATTAATTTTCTGCATATTAAATCAATTTCCTGCATATTTAAATTTAAATTCCTGCACAATGAAATTAATTTTTACACAATTAAATTAGTTTTCTGCATATTAAAATATTTCCTGCATGTCTAAATCTAATTTCCTGTACAATTAAATTAATCTCCCGCATACAAAATTAGCTTCCTGCATATATAAAATAATTTTCTGCAAATGAAAATAATTTTTTTGCACACTTTTTTTAATTCCTTGCAAAACTTACACTAATTTTCTTATTATTTTCCTGCTCACATTTAAATAATTGTTTGCACATTTTAATTAATTTTTAGCATGTTCAAATTAATTTCTTACACATTTAAATAAATTTTTTGCATATTTAAATAAATTTTCTGCATTCTTAATTTAATATCTAGCATATTATTTAAATTTTCGGCACTTTGATTAATACTCCCCGCTTAGAAATCATGCCTGTAGGTCTCAATTACGTAAAATGAATAATTGTCCTTTTAAGCATGTTAATCACTTAATCAACTTTAATTAATCAAGAGGTTTGCGTGAAACTTTTATGTGCTAATTGCTAGTCTTGTTTGGTTTTGTTTGACGCGAGCTCCCAAGTTTAATTAGGCAGCTTAAGATTTTCTATGTCTAGATCCTTACCCAAAATAGTAAGTCTGACGCCTCTTGGGCATTAAGTTGGGACGGGTAGGTATTTTAGGGAACGTTAGTTTTATCACTTTCTCTAGAACGCCTTTAAGACTAATAATCAAACTAGGTGGGGTAGGTAGAAAATCGAAAATGATGGAAGTTGACCCGAGATGAATATGACAATGCGATATGCGACATTGTCATCCATTAATAAGCCGGGCGCTGATCCGAATAGGTTAAAATTAACTCCTTGTATAAAATCTTTTCTAAATCGATTTTCTTTATCTTATTTTGAATGTTCAATTATTTGGGGTAGTTTAGGTTCGTTATTATTTAAATAAAAATGTTTCGGTTATATAAATTGTGTCCTTCTCTCTTCTTGCTCATCCGATATTTTATTTTTCTTTTCATATATATCTTTCTAATGTGTATTACTTAGGTTTATATTAATTAGACAAATAACTATTTTTCTTGTTTAAACACTTAGTTAACATTAAGTTAATAAAATAATAGATCTTCACTTATCACATAAAATTTCCCCATAATATATAGATTCGGTTGGGACCCACATTGGTGGACCTCGAAAGGTGCCTAACACCTTCCTTTTGAGGTAACCTGAACCCTTACCCGAATTTCTGGTTGACATAGGCTAATAATTAACTAATCTTAATTAGTCTAGAATGGTGCCTTAACGCACCTCAATTCGTTAGGTGGCGACTCTTCACCCTTAAAATCCCAAAAAGAGTTTGTCACGTCGAATCTCGCTTTTCACGAGAAAAATGGGGTGCGACACATGGTTTATGGGTTTGAGAAAGTTCAAGCTTACTTGTTAGGCACAAAGGTTATTGTGCACACCGATCATGCTGCTCTCCGATATTTGATGGCAAAGAAAGAAGCAAAACCCCGAATGATAAGGTGGATTCTACTACTTCAGGAATTTGACTTTGAAGTGAAGGATCGAAAGGGTTGTGAAAACCAAGTAGCAGACCATCTGTCATGTCTTGAGACAAATGAGGAAATTTGGGGTGATTTTGATCTTGATGATACATTCCCTGACGAACATGTCATGAGCTTGAAAGAGAGCACTCCACCATGGTATGTTGATTTTGCAAACTATATAGTGAGCGGACTTCTTCCTAATGAGTTGAGTTACTATCAAAGGAAAAGATTCATCCATTATGTGAAGCGGTACTTTTGGGATGAACCCTATCTTTTTAGGGAATGCGCAGATGGAATTGTACGTCGATGTGTCATAGAAGGGGAGATGAAATCCATTCTTGAAGCTTGCCACTCCTCTCCATTTGGTGGCCATCATAGTGGTGTGAGAACCACTGCCAAAGTCCTTCAGTGTGGGTATTATTGGCCTACCATTCACCGGGATGCTTACGAATTGGCAAAAACATACATTCAATGTCAAAAGCATGGTGGTGTATCAAGGAGGCATGAAATACCTCTAAGGCCCAATCTTGAGGTGGAGCTATTCGATGTATGGGGTCTTGATTTTATGGGTCCATTTGTATATATTGGTGGCCGTTGATTACATGTCCAAATGGGTGGAGGCCATTGCCTTGCCGACCAATGAAGGTAAAAGTGTCACATTCTTCTTAAAAAAATGCATTTTCACCAGGTTTGGAACTCCCCGAGCTATCATTAGTGACGGTGGCTCTCATTTTTGTAATCGGCTATTCGGAGCTTTGCTTGAAAGATACGGGGTGAGGCATAAGGTGGCTACCCCGTATCATCCTCAAACGAGTGGCCAAGTGGAGGTTTCTAATCGCAAGATAAAGTCGATCTAGGAGAAAACTGTAAATGTCGGGCGCACAAATTGGGCAAGACAACTTGATGATGCTCTTTGGGCATATAGGACCACATTCAAGACTCCTATTGGCATGTCGCCCTATCAGTTGGTGTTTGGAAAGGCTTGTCATCTCTCGGTTGAATTAGAGCACAAAGCATTATGGGCCTTTCGTAAATTGAATATGGATTGGGTGGATGCCTCCAAATCAAGAATAGACCAAATTTATGAGTTAGAGGAGTTCCGACTTAAGGCATATGAGAGCTCAGCATTATACAAGGAGAAAATGAAGAAATGGCATGATGCTAAGAGCTTAAAAAGAGAATTTCACACGGGTGATAAAGTGCTACTCTTCAACTCGAGGTTAAAACTCTTTGCGGGTAAGCTAAAATCCAAGTGGACGGGCCTTTTTGTTGTGGTTAATGCCTTTCTTAGTGGTGTTATTGAGTTGGAGGACCATGAGCAAAGGAGGTTCATGGTGAATCGCCAAAGGCTAAAATATTTTTATGAGGGTGGATCTGAAGCGGCAAAGGTCGAGTTGCTCCGTTTCAAGGATGCATGATGATGAGGACCAACGTCGAGCCACGAAGATAACCAAGGCACTTCTTGGGAGGAAACCCAAGGTTCCTTATTGTCACTTTCAAATTATTTGATTGCTAATTCTTAGTTGTTTTGGTGGATGCAGGTGAAAAATGCTAAGTATGGGATATGGGATACACTCCTTTGGGCTAAATCAGCCACCTGCTGGCGCACTCGCCACATGCCTACGCATGTCAGGGCGCATGAGGCCATCAGGTGGAGTGCAACCTACTGGTTGAGGTCCAGTAGCCACCTACGGGCGCAGGCAAGGTACCTGCGTGCGCCGGCTGGCCAACGCAGGTGGCTCGGCTTTGTGGCTTTTTGGGGCAGTTCATTCACCTGCATGTGCAGGCATTCAACATGCATGGTTACCCTCCACCGCTGAGCCAGTACCATCAGGGTTTCTGCCCAGGTAAAACCAGCCCACTTGCGTGCGCATCTCCCCACATGTGTGCGCATGGTGGGGCGCAGGTGAGGGTTGGAGCTAGGTTTTTTAAATTAAGTGGTTGGGTCAACCCGACCCAGGTTGACCCATTATTTTATTTAAACCATAACCCATAACCCATATCTTTATACTTTCAAAATTTAACCCACACTGTTAACACAAGAAAAGAAAAAATCGGCTCTTCTCTCTCTCTAATCTCAAGTTTTCTCTTTCCTCACACTTCATCTATTTCACCTTCACTTCCAAAGGAGATTTGCACACTTCACTATTTACAATTCAAGAGCTCTTAATCTTCCACATTCTCTTTTCATTACTCCACATATTCTCTTGAGTTTGGTAAGTTCACTTGGTTTAATCTTCTCTAAGAAGCTTTTGGACAAAAATGGTGAATCATGTGCTATGATTAATTATTGTGAAGAGTTGATTCATATGGACTTCTTATGGTGTAATATTGATGGTTTTTTGGATTATTTGAATTAGGGGTGATGCTTTATATACAAAATGGGGAATTCTTGAGTACCTAAAATTTATGCACACCATGTGTTTGATTAAATTCCTACATGAGCATTTCTTTGTATTTTCTTTTGTGAATGATCTAAGAGACTTAATCATGGTTTTTGGAGATTATCTTGAGCACTATTCCATCAATAAATGATTTGTTATAATGTTGTAGTGGAGATGTGTAAATTGAGTGCTTTTTCAAGTTCCATGCCCCTTAGGGCATTTCTCCATTTTATGATGCATACCACATGTTTGTTCAAATTCACATGAGGAGGTTGTAACTTGATTGCTTCAAATGGTTGATAAATTTGATTGTGGAATATCTTTTGACTATTCTTTAAAGTCATTAACGATGGAACATAATCGGTAATTCTTTTTGGTGATATGAGTTATTAAGGATAATTGTTCATAGCAAAAATGCATAGTTTACCCTATGATAGATTAGGTGACACCATTCTTAAGGGTAACATGTTATTTTTGTTCATATAAAGGTCATGGATGGAGTGTGCATTTCAAGATGAAGTAGATTGTGTTTGAAGTTTAGTGGTACTTATTTACTCCTATGTGGTTTCTTATGATATTTTGCCTTGCATTCACCTCATTTAACATAGCTTTAACTTTCTTTTATATAACCAAAAAAAATAATCCAAAAACATGTTTTATCTTTTTGTGTTGTTTGGTTCTTTTGTTTTTTTAGGAATGGCTCCAAGGAAATCAATGCCGCGAGACGCAAATAAGGATAACATCAAATACAAAGGCAAGGCCATAGCTACTACTTCAAAGAAAAAGATTCCGACACAACAAGGCAATCCTAGCATCCCCGATGTTCAAAGTACACTTGATGTTTCAAGGGGACTAGCTAAGGATATTGATAAAATACGATTTGCAGTCAAAGAAATGCGGGAAATTTATGATGAATGGGTTTATTCTCGTGGTTTCAATCCCAAAAAAGTGTTCATCTTGAAAGGGGTTCACGATCACTTCCCGGACATAATAAGGCAAGTCAAAAAGTATGGATGGGAAGTCTTCACAGATATTGACCCTGAGTCTCCTCCAAAGGTTTATTATCCGGATCTTGTCAGGGAATTCTATGCCTCCTATGTCATCCGGCACAACCAAACATATGTATAAACCACTGATGGCAGACCATCCTTGTCTGCCTAGTGTACTTGTTAGGGGAGTAGAGGTGCCTTGCTCCACTTTTGCGATCAATAAGCTATATTTTGATTGTGAGGGAATACCTGGAACTAAAACCAAGACGCGGGTGCTAGGGGGTCATGCTCATTTTCAATGGCTTTCCCAAATAATTGCAAAAGGTATTCCACTTTGGGCAAATAGAGTAGGACAAATCAAAAGAAGAAACCTTTATATTCAAGCCAAACATTGGCTTGGTTTTATGGGCAACCGATTGCTTCCCTCCACCAATGATCAAGATGTCACCATCGAAAGGGCTATAATGGAGGGATGCATTATGGATGGATTGGATGTGAATTCGGGAGAGATTATTGCCGAAGTGATAAAACTCCGATCAAAACAAATGGGTACTTTACTACCTTCTCCTGCTCTTATATAGGCATTATGTACAGTCCACAAGGTTCCTCTCTTCCCAAAGATTGACAAGAAAATTAAATGTACGGGAGTCATTGATATTCGTACTAGTCAAGATGATGACAATCATGTGGGCCTAAAGAGAAAGTTTGGTGAGGTTTCTGATTCATCCATGAGAGAGGTACCCACTGCTAGTACCTCTCCTATGAATTCACATGCATCTGATGCTCCACCAAGTCACAGTGATACGACTTCAATTACTGATCTCCCTCCGGCACCGCTTCTATCACACACTACTCAGTTTACCGAGCCTCCACGATCTTCTACATTGACATTTGCTAAGGTTGCAGCTATGACCTTAGCAAATGACAGTTCCATATCTCGCTTGGTGGCTGATATAACCCACTTCATTCAGGTGGCTATTGAGAGGAGTCTTGGGCCTCTACGTGCTCAAATACTAGACTATGAGCGGAGATTATCCGAGGTTGAGGCCAGAGGGGATAGTGAAGTGGTTACTACATTGAGGACTGACCTTGATAGTCTACGTTTGGAGGTTTAGTCGATCCATCCTTCACTTTTGATGATGTCCAGATCACCATTCCACAGGCTGAGACTGGCCCTATCCTACCATTTGCTGACTTGTTCGGGTACTCTCCTGTGGGGAAAGAGACAATAATTGATTTTGGTGCAGGGCTTTTTGAGGCTCAACAGGTGGAGTTGGCCAAGCAAAAATCTATTGAGGATAAACATGCGCGGATAGTTGGTGCTGGTCCTAGTTCACAGCCTCTCGAGGAGGTACATACAGAAGCCCAGTCTGAGGAGGTTCCTACTATCACAGCCACAGTGTAGTCACAGTCTTCACATAAGATAGATCTGCGCACTTAGTGCGCCTTAGGGAGTTTTGTTTTTCCCCTCCTCTTTTCTCATTTTATAGTGTTGCATTGGGGACAATGCAATATTTTTTAGTTGGGGGGTGGGGCATTTTATGGTTTGTAATATTATTTCAGTTCATGATATTATTCGGATAGTGCCCTTACCGGGCCTTCTTTGTGCTATTGATTCAGATACGGATATTGCCCTTGTTGGCCCATCTTTATGATTATTTTTTGATTCGGATATTGCCCTTGTCGGGCCATCTTTATGATGTGATTCGGATACTGCCCTTGTCGGGCCTATATTGTGTGCGTGTTATTAAATGAGACCCTAATGTCATTATTCTGATGCTAATGCTTGTTTGGGTGATGTTTATTTTAAACATGCATACTTTCTTTATCGCCTCGTGTCTATACGTGTCAAATAAAATCCAAGGGTTTTCTTCGAAACTCGGTTCTTTCCCAAGGATCATTTTCTTTCTTTTTTCTTTATTTTTGTTTTCCTTGTCAAACCGAGTGGTATTACCCCATGATAGATGGATTGGGCATCATTCTTAGGGGAAATACCCATTGTCTTAAATTAGAGTCAAGTAGTAGTTGAAAAAGTTCAAAAAGTCCCCCCAAATTTGTCGTGGCAAACAAAAATGATTTGTGAAGGATAAAATAGTCTTTGAAAATGATTTTTTTTGAAAGGAAAAGAGCAAAGTGATTTCAAGCTTTCTCTTGTGTGTGACTTTCTAATTCAGTTGCTCATTCTTCATAAAAGAAAAGTCTTCGACTCAAAGTAGGTTGTCAAGTTCATTTGCTCAAATTAGGGGAAAGACTAGCTTTCTATTTTAAAGAAAAAGTGCCTAGTGTGGTGAGGTTGTTGATTAATTCTTGTGCACACATGATAGTCTAGAACTTGCCCCGCGTGTATTTAAGGCAAAATCTGGGACCTAGCTTGGTTTGGAGACTGACCCAAAGCCATCTTGATCCACCATTTGACCTAAATCCCACCTTGACATTTGTCCCTAGTTAACCCACTTGAACCTTTTCCCACTTTCATTCTCCTTTTGAAAATAACTATACTATGACACCCTACTTTTTTCTTTGCCAAATCCCTTTTTTTCACTCAACCTCCATAAACACATCGCGTGATTCTAACGTGGGCCAACGTAGGCAATTGCCTAAGCTTGGAGAAGCATGTTTGTGAGAACGATTGAGATGGAATCAAAATCTAAGTTGGGAGAAAAGGAGATGTGTAAGATTGTAAAGAGAGGTGTATGCTTGGTTATTTCAGAAAAAAAAAATAATAATAATATAAAAAAAAAATGATGAGAAAGTTTGTAAAAAGAAAAGAGGGGCATGAGTAGCTAAGGAGTAGAAAGTCTCTTGAAAGAGCCCCAAAAGCAAATGAAGAGGGAAGTTCGTTTGGAGGGTTAACAAAAGGGGGTTAGAAATCTAAATGTAGCAAAGTCAAAACAAGTGGGGGCGAATAACGTGGAAAACTTGAACGAAGTGGGCCTAAGAAGTGATAATGCGATTGTGTTTAGGGAGATCTTCTAGTCCCTTGATCCATAAATCATTTCCCTCAACCTAACCTTCATTATTGCCCGCAACTCCTTGGTGACTTGAAACCTCGTTGGTCCCCATTAGTGGCGAATAACACAAAGGGCAAGCCTATGGTTCTACTTATGGTACTTGAATTTCTTTGTGAGAGTGAGCGAAAGTTCTTTCTATCCTTATGCTCCTAGTGAACTATACTATCTTGTGGGAGTAAAAAAAAAAACTTTTGCAAGTGAAAGGCATGGATACCTTAAAATGGAGAGTGATGTCTTACCTTCAATTGGGGAAAATGAGCAAGACAAATTGCAAATTGAAAATGACGCAATTTCTGAAAAAATCTTGTGTCACACCTTGAGAAGCACCTCGACTTGAAAATTGTTTACTTGTTGATCTCTTATGCTCTTGATTGATGAAGATTGACTCTTGAAAAGAAAAGCGTAACTTACTTGTTTGTCATGACTTGTTGGAGGAATCGATTGAACTTAATAGTCGTAGTTGTTTAGTGTAGTCCCTTGTGGTTGTTTCATGGTTGAGAGTGCCCTTTTTCTTTTCACTTTAAACATACTTGATTGCTTGAGGACAAGCAATAGTTTAAGTTTAGGGGAGTTGATAAGTTGACATTTTACCCATTTCTTAACGCATTTGAGCTTGAATAATCTCATATTTTACATTGATTTGATGTTATTCTCATGTTATATAGCTCCTTTATGTAGGTAGTGGATGAATACAAGCTCGAGCCAACCATGCTAGTCAATGGGAATGCAAAAGTGAAGAAAGGAAGCTTAAATTAACACCTGGGGGGACTAAAGGCCACCTGCGCATGCATGTCATGGGCTGCGCACGCAGGTGGCTAACTAAGCAACAAGGTAGTGTCACCTGCACTAGTCTCCTGCGCACGCAGGTCAGGCATTTGTGTTGGCACCTGCGCCAGCAGGCGCAGGTGACTAGTGCGGTGGCATTCTCGTAATTTCCAAGAATGCAATTTTTGGCCTATAAAATGGATTTTTCCAGATCTGAAAAGGGATCTTTGGCATCTTGAAAAGCTAGAGAAAAGAGAGTGAAACCCTAAGAGAAATTAATTACGTTCCTTTGTTTTTGTATTGAATTGGGATTAAAATGTTGTGATAAACTTGAACTCGATGGAACAAATGGAAGAGAATTTTGGTGATTTTCCTCTTTCTCATTCTATGAGTAGCTAATTTCTTTGCTTGGGGTTATGCTTGAGTAAGATGTGAAAATTTGTACTTATTTGTCTTCCTAATTAGATAATTGTTGTGGGTTTTACTCCTATTCTATGTGCTCGATCTTAAATTGGAGATTGGAAACTCTAATTAACCCTAGAACTCTCATCATCCTTGACAAAGGGGATGAGGGTGAAGAATAGGAAGTGAACAATGACTTGATATTTATCATTTAATAGTGTCTCTTAGACATAAGAACGCTAATTGAGGTATTAGATTGATTAAATAGATACACTAGTGAGGTGTTCGAAAGAACCCACGTGTGATATCTTGGTGTTGGGTTGAAAAATCAACACTAAGTACCCATAATCTAGCCTACCCATAACTCTTAGCTAAATCTAGACAAATAGTCAATCACCCGTGCAACCTCTCACTTTTACAACAGCATAACCCTAAGTCCCGTATTACACTTAATTTCAAGTCTATTTCTCTAATCTTTGAATTGTGCACTTCAAACTACGTTCACTTTGATAATTACCAATTGCTAACCTAATAATTTCCCCCATTTACCTTTATGTATTATTTTTATAGCATCACGTGTTAGCACTAGTTGCTTCTGACACTTAGAGGTGAAAGCTATCGTATTCATTCCTCATGGATTCGACCCCGACTCTAAGTTGGGTAATTATATTGCTAACGATCGTGTACACTCTGTTCTAGGGTGTATTTGAGCGTTATCAGCTACTCAGGGTGGTGGCGGTGTTAAGAGGATCCATCTTCAAGGTGAGTTCAGTGGACATGCATTCTGAGGTAGGGATTTCTCCGGCAGAGGTGTTCACGGTTATCATAGTAGACCATTTTAAGTATCCTTATAGAGTTTGGGTAGTAGGTCTTCAATTTCTGTGACTATAGGTAGCCAGGGGTCAAGTTATGATGGTAGAGGCTCCAGTTTTAGTTCATCGGGTCAGGACGGGTATTCTGGCTCTTCTGGGACCTCTCAGCGCAATACATGTAGCAGAAATGTTTTGTATATTAGGAGATTGGTCATTATGTGAGGGACTGTCCTCAGCATGTATTGGTTCTTGCCTAGTAGGGTTCTCAGTTTCAGCATTGTCCTACTCTTATATCTACAGTCAAAGGTGGTTCATAGAGTGGAAGGGGTGGTACTAGAGATGCTCGAGGTAGATCTCGAGGACCTTATGGTAGTCGACATGGGGTTGCTCAGTTGGCAACGGGTATGGCCAACGCTATGCTATACCTGGGAGACCTGAGGTAGAGGCCTATGATGCAGTTATCACAGGTATCATCCCAGTTTACCATCATTCTGCTTTCGTGTTATTTAACCCTAGGTCTACATTCTCCTATGTGTCTATAAACTTTGCTAATAGTTTTTACGTTGAATACAATGCCCTTGTTATGCCTATTCGTGTTTCTCCCATAGTAGGAAATTCTTTAGTGGTGGATTGGGTGTACCGATCATGTGTAGTGACCTTTGAGAGGTGTGAGACCTGGGTGGACCTGATTATCCTAGATAAGGTTGATTTTAATGTTATCTTGGGTATGAATTGGTTGGCTTCTTATCATGCAGTTTTGGATTGTTATGTTAACACCGTGACTTTAGCTACTTCGGGTGTACCAAGGTTAGCATGAAAGGGTATGACTAATTCAGGTCCGAAGGGAGTTATATCTTTTTTGCGTTCTCTTCACATGGTAAAAAAGGGGTGTATGTCATATTTGACCTATTTTTGCGATACTAGTGTTGCTTCACTGCCTCCTTTGGATTCTATTCGAGTTGTTAGAGAGTTCCAGGACGTGTTTCCTACAAACTTACATAGTATACCTCCGAACTGTGATATTGACTTTACTATTGATATTGAGTTGGGCACCAAGCTCATTTTCATTTCTCCTTATAGAATGGACCCGACTGAGTTGAAGGAACTGAAGGAGCAATTGTAAGATATGTTTGGTAAGGGTTTTATTAGACCGAGTGTGTCTCGTTGGGGTGCTCCTATCTTGTTTGTGAAAAAGAAGAATGGATCTATGCACATATATATTAACTATCGGCAATTGAACAAGGTGACGGTCAAGAACAAGTATCCTCTTCCTTGCATTGATGATTTATTTGACCAGGTTCAGGGTGCCTGGTGTTTTCTAAGATTGACTTGAGATATGATTATCACCAGTTGAGGATTAGAGCTTTTGATGTATCGAAGATGGCTTTTCGGACTTGGTATAGTCATTATGAGTTCTTGCTCATGTTTTTTGGGTTGGATAATGCCCTAGCAATGTTCATGGAGTTGATGAACAGAGTATATTAACCTTATCTTGATTCCTTCGTGATTGTATTCATCGATGATATCATGGTTTATTCCAAGAATGAGGCTGATCATATGAGACACTTGAGGACTGTACTTCAGAGATTGCGAGATGAGAAGTTATATACCAAGTTCTCCAACTGCGAGTTTTGGTTGGATTCTGTTTCTTTCTTAAGTCATGTAGTAAGTAAGGATGGCATTGTGGTCGATACGGCCAAGATAGCGATAACTCATGATTGGGCTAGACCTACTTGTCCTATCGAGATTTGTAGTTTTATTGGGCTAGCAGGATATTATCGATGCTTTATGTAGAATTTCTCTTATATTAAGCTCCTTTGACCAAGTTGACTCAGAAAAAGATTATATTTTAGTGGTCAGATGCTTATGAGAAGAGCTTTCAAAAGCTCAAGGAGTTGTTGACTTCGGCTCTTATATTGACCTTGTCAAAGGAAGGCGTGGATTTTATCATGTTTTATGGAGCTTTAGGAGTCGATTTAGGCGGTGTTTTGATGCAAGAGGGTAAGATGATTGCTTATGCTTCAAGATAGTTGAAGAGTCATGAGAAGAAATACCCTACCCATGACTTGGAGTTGGTTGCAGTCATTTTTGTGTTGAAATTGTGGAGATATTACTTGTATGGGGTCCATTGTGAGATTTTCTCTGATCATCGTAGCCTTCAATACTTCTTCACTCAGCGAGATCTTAATATGTGACAGTGATGTTGGCTTGTGTTGCTTAAGGACTATGATCTCACTATTTTTTTATCAATCGGGCAAGGCCAATGTGGTAGCATATGCCTTGAGCCAGAAGGCGGCAAGTATGGGGAGTTTAGCTCATCTTTTGACCCAGGAGCGACCTTTGGCCTTGGACGTTCAGTCCTTATCTAACTAGTCGGTTAGGCTTGATATTTCGACACCTGAGCATGTGTTAGCCTTTGTTCAGGCTAGATCTTCTTTGATGGAGCAGATTTGAGATCATCAATTTGATAATGATAGATTGAGGGTGATTCGTGATAGGGTACTGAGTGTCTAGGCAAAGGTGGCATTTCATGATTCTGATGGTGTTTTGAGGATTAGTGGCCAAGTTTGTTTGTCGAGAGTTGATGAATGGGTTAGATTAATCTTGGTGGAGGCCCATAGTTCTAGATATTCCATTCACCTAGGAGCGGTTAAGATGTATCATGACCTATAGCAATATTATTGGTGGGGTGGTATAAAAAAAGATATTGTAGAGTTTGTGGTATGAAAAAGTATGAGCATCAGCGTCTGAGTGGTAAGATGCAGAGTATGCCCATTCTTGAGTGGAAGTGGGGGTGGATCACCATGGATATTATTATTGGCCTACCCCCGACCTTGGGAAAGTTTGATTCTATTTAGGTGATTGTAGACAGATTGAACAAATCAGTGCATTTTGTACCTATGAGAGCAAATTTTAATACGAAGAAGTTGGCCAAGATCTACATTAGAGAGATTGTTCGATTGTATGGAGTCCTTATATCCATTGTTTCTGATAGAGGTACTCAGTTTACCTCGAGTTTTTGGAGTACTATGCAGAGTGAGTTGGATACTCAGCTTGATTTGAGCACGACTTTTCATTCTCAGATGGGTGGTTAGTTGGAGAGGACTATTCAGGTGCTAGAAGACATGTTTCAAGTGTGTGCTATGGATTTTGGTAGTCGTTGGGACCAGTTTTTGCCCTTAACGAAGTTCGCCTATAATAACAGTTATCATTCTAGCATTCATATGGCGCCTTTTGAAGCTTTGTATGGATGGAGGTGTAGATCCCCCGTTGGATTGTTTGACTTCTTTGTGGTGAGGCCCTGGGGCATAGATTTGTTGCGTGACTCGATGGATAGAGTGAGACTGATTCAGCAGAGGCTAGTGGTTACCCATAGTAGGCAGAAGGGTTATGTCGATTGTCAAGCTTGTGATGTTGCCTTTATGATTGGAGATCGAGTTTTGTTGAAGGTTTCACCCATGAATGACATGGTTTTGGAAAAAAAAAAGGAAGCTTAGTCTGAGGTTCATTGTCCCTTTCGAGATCCTTGAGAAGTATGAAGATGTGAAGTATAGGCTAGCTTTGCCTCCACATCTATAAGTTATTCATCCCACATTCCACGTTTCTATGTTGAAGAGATACCGTCCAGATGATACACAGGTGATTCAGTGGGATTCTGTTGTATTGGAGAATGATTTATCCTTCGAGGAGGAGCCTGTTGTTATCCTAGATAAGCAGACTAGAAAATTAAGGTCTAAGACTATTGATTCAGTGAAGGTCAGCGGAGACATCGCCCTATTAAGGAGGCTACTTAGTAGGTCGAGTCCAATATGCGACTTAGATACCCCCAACTTTTTACCGCTTCAAGTACTTTATTTGCTTTTTAGTTCGAGAATGAACTTGTATTTTAATGAAGGATAATGTAACAATCGTAGTTTTGAATTTCACCTTTTTATGTTTTTTGACTGTTTTCCCTTCCTTGTAGTTGTTATATGATATTTGTGAGTTGTGGGGATTGTTTGCATGGTTCCCAATGCATTCGGGAGTGATTTAGGTGAGTTTGAGACTTTTAGAGGCTTCTAAAGCCATGAGTTTGACTTTGGTCAATATTTCATGTTTCGAGCATCGAATTGTGATTTGGACAGTTCCATTGGATTCAGAATGTCAATTTTGGGTTAGTAGCATAATTAGTTTGGGTCCGAAGGCTTTATTTTACATTTTGACCCTTTTGACAAAAACTAGCTAAAATAAGCTTAAAGAGGTCCCGGGGATTAAATTGTTGTTAACAAACTAGTTTCAAAAATCTGATGGTACCATTGAGTCCAGAACGTCGAAAATATCCTAGTAAAATATATTATTTAGCTCTATGGAGTCTCGAATGAATTTTGAGGGTTTGTTTGGAGGTTTTGGGAACATGAAATTTCAGCTGAATTATTGATATCTGGTACAGCCGATTCCCTTCTTCTCGAACGCGGGGCTTGGGTCTCAAATGTAGAAAATATAAATGCCCTTCATCGTTATCATGAGGTGGTGGTCGTGATCGCAAAGGGTTATCAGGGATCAGATTGGGTCTCGCTTCACTGTATTTGCAATCGAACTATCACGAACGACAATGGTTTGGGTCATCATTCTTCGCGTACGTAGAGGACTGACTGCGAATGCAAAGGCAAATTTAATTGTCCAGTTAGCGTTGACCCTTGCGAATGCGAAGGGTTGATTGCGTTCGCGAGGTACTGTCCCATTTTTGTAATTTTTTACTTTTTTTGGACTTGGGAGCTTTGGAAAAGGCGATTTCAAAGGGGTCTCTCCACCATTTTTGCTTGGGTAACCTCTAAACTTCTATTTCCATAATTTCCTATTGATTCTATCTCCAAAATAGCTTTAAAAACTTGATTTCAAATTGAATTTTTGGGGTTTTACTCGGTTAGTCTTAAATTGGTTTTTCTTCGATTTGAGCTCTGTTTTTAACTCATTTTTGAATGGATTTTCAAATATAGACTCCTTTGATATGAGGAACATGTTTCTAAATTAAAATTTCCAATTTGCCCCCTTCGATTTTGAACCTACTTTTCAAACTGTTTTTGGTCTTAATTTAAATATAGCCAATATGGGTATCATTAGTTCCATTTTGATATGTAGATTACTTTTTGGTAGATTTAGTTTGTTCCGAGATAGCTCGTACAGGAATGGCTCCGTGTTGAAGGGTCTAGGCTTGGATTTTCATCTCTTTGAGGTAGGTTATGACTTAACTTTCTTCAGACTAGTTTGGGTAGTTAACCATTCTTGTAAAGCATGTTATGGGTTGGGGAATTAGAGGGGGAAATCGTATTTTGAGATCATTATTGTTATCATATTGCCCGTGTGGGGGCTTATTTACATATTGTTGTTGACTTGAGAGATATATTTGTGGTGATGCCAGAGTAGGGGCTTTTTTTGACATTATAGGCCTTATTTATGCATTATATGTCATTATTATAATTGTGATGCCCATGCGGGAGCTTGAAGAGATATTATATGTCTTATTTGAGAATTATTTGCCTCTATCAATATAGTGATGCTCGAGTGAGGAGTTGTGATGATATTATTGGTGTTTTACATGACTATTTATTCTAGTGGTGTCGAGTGAGGGCTTATATCATGAATTATTGACATATTGAGTTGATTCTGAGCTCATTTATACCTGCATTAAATTGATTATTATCTTCATACTGATTGGTTGTTAGCATTACATCCTCATTTCATCTATATATATACAGAGATATTGGTATCACTGGGAAACAATGATTTTGAAAGAAATTGAAACACTTTTGAAAAATCCTTGGCTGAGGCCACTTGCCGACAAGGTTGATTTGAGATTTGAGAGAGTATACGGGTTGCGAACCCCCCATGGGTCCTGTCTTGAAGTGTTGTGTCACGACCCAAAATTAGGTCATGAAGGCACTTATCGTGGCCCAGCCTTGATAAGTAAGCCAATCGCTAAAAATGGAAAGAAATTCTCAGCAAGAATAATAATAATAAGGCGAGACCTCTAGAACGAAGTCAGGCCAACACAAAACATAAATAAAGCAGAAAAACTAAAAAAAATAATATAGAATCCCAAAATGTGGTGTCTTAAGTATAGAGCATCTAATACATCATCCGAATAAAACAAAGGTATAATGTTTGTCTGCGAAAACAAGTAAAGACATAATAAAGGTAAGAGAAGGTCCGAAAATCAACTCTGGTCCCTAAATTAACCCAGTACCTTGATCACAGTCTTTGAAAAGAACGATCAGCCACCGCGAGTCGTACTCCAACTAGGATCTGCACCGAAAGGACATAGTAAGAGTGAGTAAGCTCCACTTGTACTCAGTAGATATCATAGGCCGACTGAGCAAAGTGGAAAATAATACAAGTAAAATAAGACTGTGAGAACATCACCTGCAAGTAGAAAAATTCCCAAACGGTAGCTCACACCGTCTCCACTGACAGTTCTAATAAGAATACTGAAATGAAACAGCACAAATATACATGAAAAGTATACAAAAACTGAATACACGTCAAGACAACCATGAAAAATGCATAAGCAATACAATGCAATGATGATGGGATGAATAGTAAAAGTCTTCGCATGACTTTTTGTACACACCTACTGAGCTTGCAGCTCCTAAGATAGGACCCATGGGGGGTTCGCAACCCATATACTATATCTCAAATCTCAAGTCTCAACCCACCTCTCCGGCTCGTGTTCACGAAAGAGATTTTTATAAAAATATCTCATTATCTTTCAAAAACAGTGTTCCTCAATGGTACCGATATCTCATGAATGTATATGTATGGAATGAGGATGTAATTCTTACAATCAAATCAGTATGAAGATATCCAATCCATTAAATACATATATAAGTGAGCCCAGAAATCAACTCAATATGTCCATAATTCATGATATCAACTCTAATTAGGCACCATCGGAATAAGTATGCATGTAAGACATCATTAATATCACATCAACCCCTAACTCGGGCATTTCTATCATGATAAAGGAAACCAATGCTCAATAAGGCCTATAATAACAATTCAAGCCCCCGCACGGGCATCATATATAGAATAAAGGCATTTAAATGCACAAATAAGATCAATAATGTCAAATAAAGCTCCCACTTGAGAGCAACACGTAATATATAATATCACCAATCATCGACAGCAAGAATATAAGCCCCCACATAGGTGTCACGCCCCAAATCCCATTGAGACGTGATTGGCACCCGAAGCCGATATGGCCCGAGAGAACCAATCTTTACTCCTGAACCTTCGTATGCATATACTCATATGAATCTTATTGAACCTTATGCAATTATATGGAAAACATGAACATGGAAACATATGCTATAAACATCTATATATCAAACTTGGCCATTGAGCCATTACGTCTAACTAAACGTACATAGCTTACATCCATATACCCACATATGTCTACAAAAGCCTCTAACAGATGCATTTACCAGACCAACTAAGTCCCAACTTTATACAAAATTTATAATGCCAAAACAACTATACAACTATGACCCAGAAAGCTCCGACTCAAGTGGAGCTCACCAAAACTCTGCGAATGATCCCCAGTCTACATAGGAGGTCTACTAATGCCTGTACCTACAACATGTAAGGTAAGTCCCCCGAGGGGGTCAGTACGAAGAATGTACTGAGTATGTAAGGCTTATAAGAAATAACATCATACATGAGAATGTCAATCTAATAAAAATATGAGAGAATAGTCAACGTAGATGAACCATCATTTTAAATGTGGAAACATGCATATCGTAGTAATATGTTAGATCACTCACTTAACTCCTTATTAGTCATATAATATCATTCATACACATCCTCATTCAAGAGATTGTTCCTTCACTCAAAAGACTTACCTCCAAGAGGTTCTCCTATTCCCGATATTCTAGAGGTTCCTCTATTCCATAGATTCCAGAGATTCTTTCTTGCTTCTATGCCCACTACCATTACTAATCATCTCCTTGGTTGGTCAGTTGTAAAAGAATAATACTCATCCACATACATCCACTCCAGTGGTAGGGTAGTGAATTAATAATATAACGTACATCCACTCCATTAACGTACATCCACTTTATTGGTGGTTTATCCTACATCCACTCTCATGGTGGAAGAATATACATTCACTCTCTTAACATACATACACTCTATTGGTGATTTATCCTACATCCACTCTCATGGTGGAGGAATATGCATCCACTCCCTTAACGTACATCCACTTTATTAGTGATAATTTAACTTATGCGCACACCTTTCTTCATTTCTTACTTTTGAGTGATTGATAAATGGTCATCATAAAGATGTGTTCTTTCACCCCATGGATACACTCATACTATTAGGATCGTTATCAGACATAATAACAACAATAGTGAAAAGAATTAATGAACGTGAATAAACTCTCTTTCTGCATGTGGGGATCTATGTAAATTACGTTCTTTACTTCTCTTGTCTTCATATTCATTCATCTTTATTATTCTACCCATGCTAGGCTGTTCTGTCGCCCCTGGGATGAGATTAACCCATGCTAGGTACTTTGACCCCTGGGATGTTATGTGAACCCATGCTAGGCTTTCGTGTCGCCCCTGGGATATCATTAACCCATGCTAGGCTTATCGCCCCTGGGATGTTATACTAACCCATGCTAGGCTTTCGTGTCGCCCCTGGGATATCATTAACCCATGCTAGGCTTATCGCCCCTGGGATGTTATATTAACCCATGCTAGGCTTTCATGTCGCCCCTGGGATGTACCATCATAACCCATGCTAGGCTTATCGCCCCTGGGATGTATCGGGATCGACCCATGCTAGGCTTTTATATCGCCCCTGGGATACCACCCGTGTTATTGGGATCGACCCATGCTAGGTATTTTAACCCATGGGATACCACCCATGATTACTTCTTAATTATACACCTCTTATTTCTCTTGTTATTCTTACTTTCATTCTTAAGAGTGATACAATGAGGATCATGACATAGTTGGAATCACACATATATATATTACTTCTTCACTCTTGCTTCATGAGATTGACATCTTCACTTATGAGGAATAGATATATTATCTTGCACATCACCTCTCTTATTCCTATTATGAGATCTTATGAGATTGGTACTTCTACTTGTGAAAGATTGATACAAAGATAATCATCATAATTGAGTACTTGGAACATGTCATGATTGGAAAATACTATTCAAGAATAAATAGGTTCTCTTATGTTATTACTCTCTTGAGATCGTTCATTTAGGAATGATAACGTTATGACATTTTTGGAACTTCACTCAATGAACAAGAGACAAACGAATCATCAGTCATTTGAGAATAGGACACATATGAATAATAATATACGTCAACCTAAATTTAAGATACTTCAAACCTCTAGGAATTGAAACAAGTCCAATGTCAATGTGAACAACATGTTGTAGAGGGATATGGAAAAAGGAACCTTACATACCTTGTATTCTTAATACGAATACACAATCTTAGACGTGCATACAATATTCCTGCTCCTTCCTTATGTTTCGCTCTACAACACAAGTTTATAACGAAACCAACATTAACCACCAATTACCTTATAATGGCATACAACAACAATAAGTCACATGTTTAGCTTTAACATGTCATTTCCCCCTTAACAAAACCATTGATAAAATCATTATTCCAAAAATCCTCCAATATTCCCAACGTTGACCAATACATGATAATCCATACATTCCACCACAACACTTCCCCTTTACACTTTCTTATCCACACCACAT
Source organism: Capsicum rhomboideum (assembly GCA_031232105.1). Lineage (NCBI taxonomy): Eukaryota > Viridiplantae > Streptophyta > Magnoliopsida > Solanales > Solanaceae > Capsicum > Capsicum rhomboideum. The sequence goes on from CP124709.1 coordinate 56,197,281, forward strand.
CACAAACAATCCATCAATTCACCTTAATACACTTCATAGCACAAATCGGCCAACATCCCACAATTTGCACTTATAAAAAAAATAACAAATTAAATAACAAAATAACACCATAGACGTTCATATTTTATCCATACCATGATCTTTCATCAAAGGCACAAGTCCAAATTCAAGCTCAAATCCCATGGATCATAAATCTTATACAAAAGCACAAAGTGCCATGTCCAACATTTCAACCATAACCAACATGATATACATATTATCTCATGCTTATAATATGTTAAAGTACAATAATATTCACTTACCCAAGCTTGAAAGATGATGATCTTGCTCCAAGAAGTGCCTTAGGGTTTTGAAAGCCAAAGAGATGTTCTTGGGAAATTTCTAGAAAAAGATAGAAAAGGCATGGGTGTTTCTCATGATAAAATCAGATATTTGGCCCCTTTTATATACCTTGAGTCCATCCTTAAGTCATTAATGTGGCATTCTAGAAGGTCTTGGCAAGAATGGGTCATTTGATCCATTTTGGGCCATACTTTCATTTCATTTTTGGGCCCTTTTTGGGCCCAATTCACTTAACCCGATAAAATCAATAATTTCTCATGTTTAAGTTGTCTAATATGTATTACAATAATATTCCCACTCATTCTATTCATATTCGTAGCCTCAATCCAAAAACCAAGTGATTCTAGCCATGTTTGGCTTATTTTGACTATAGGGGTAAAATCGGCATTTTGGCCCCAAATTCGTTCTCGAGTAATTTTATCATACCAATATAATATGTCATTCATTTCATGTATATACTCTTGTTTGTAGAATAAACATAGCAAAAATCAGCTCGGTACGACCCCGGATACCCTTGGGACTTAGAAATTTTCAACTTTCGAAAAAGTGGAAAACCCAAGGTGGCACGCTCCTGGGCGCGCCAACCTACTGCCTCTGGGCTAAAAATTTTAGCCCATAGCGGTGTGGCACGGTCCCAAACGCACCCCTCCTTAAAATTTTTGAAAATTCCATTTTTCGACTTTTCTTCGCGGGTTTGGTTAGATACTTCAAGTCCTATTCTTTAACTCACTTCTTACCCTTATTATACTTTGTTTAGAGGTCTTATTAGCCTCATTTTGAACCCCACAAATGCGCAATGGAAATCTCAAAACACCTTCTATGCAAGTTTAACCACATAACAAGAGCAAAATTCACTTAGCTCACCAATAGCATTACCAAATGCATACTTATAGCTCTCGATACCTAAGTACATAACATTTAATGTCGTCAAGTAGGGTTGGAAACGTACGGGGTGTTACAATAGGCACACAAAAGTAATAATAATCTTGAAATACCATTTCCATAGTTATTTTTCCCAACCCATAGCATGCTTTACTTATTGATTAACTATCCAGCTCAATATGAGGGAAGTTAAGCCATAACCTACCTCAAAACGATGAAATACGAATCTAAAGTCCTTCAACACGATGCTTTACCCTTCCCAATGATCTCAAAATCAACTAAAATATACAAACATAGCATCTACGCATTAAAAAAAGAAGCCAATAATATCCATATTGACCATATTAAAGACGAGTCCAAAATGGATTTGAAAAATGAGTTAAAAAAATAAGAGGAGTAAAATCAGAATTTTATTTTAGAAAGACATTCCCAAAGGTTAAAGGAATCTATAGTTTAAAATTCAAGCAAAAACGAGTGAAAAACGAGGTCCAAATCGAAGAAAAACTATTTTTAAGCTTTTTCAGTAAAAACCTCAAAACAATATAATGATTAGAAGATGTTTTCAAAGATGTAATCCATGAGAAATAATGGGGATATGAGTTTAGAGAATGCCCATACGAAACACGATGAAGAAACCCTCAAAAATTGCATTTCCCGAAGCTTGGAGGTCCAAAATGGAAGTAATTCGCGAAAATGGGGTATTTATACTATTCTGTAAACAGTGTCTCATGATTGCGAACCCCACCTAGATATCGCGAAGTTCAATGCTGACCAGGACAACTAAATGGCATTCACGTTCGCAGACAAGGCATCGTATTTGTAAAGGCTGATGAATCAGGCCTTTGCATTTGCGACAGCCTTATCGCATTCGCGAAGAAGACTCGACCCGACCTCATTTGTTCTTCTCGATCGCGGAACCCTCCTCACAATCGCGATGAAGGAAATCATCCTTCTCTGCGTTCACGGTCGGAGGCCCACGTTTGCGAAAAAAGAGGTGACTTGCACCAGATATCAGCAAATATGCTGATTTGCATGGTTTCAAAAGTCTCTGAACGGACCCTCGGGATTCATTTGGGACTCCACAGAAATAAACCATATATGCTGCCAGGCTATTTTCGACGCTCCAGACTCAATGGCGACGTCGAATTTTCAAAAAAAAATATTTTCAATAAATTAACACCTGGGTCCCCTTTTAGGCATTTTTTCAAACGAAGGGTCGAAATGCAAAGTAGAGATTCCAAATCCAAAATAACCTCACTACTAACCCAAATTAGACATTTTGGACCTAATAAAACTGTCCAAATCACTATCTGGCACTCCGAACAACAAGTATTGACCGATTTCAACCATATGGCTTTTAAAGTCTCTAAAACCCACAAACTCACCCAAATCATCGCCGATCACATTGGGAATCATGCCAACCATCCCCATACCTCAAAATCAATATGTAGCAACTATGGGGAAGGGCAAAAATGGTTAGAACACATAAAAAGCAAGATTTCACAAATTAGGTCCTTACAGTATCCATTACTAGGACTCTAGTTCGTTCTCAAATTAAAAGGCCAGGAAATACCTGAATCGGTAAAGACCTGAGGGTAACTAATACGTATGTCAGACTCGACCTCCCAAGTAGCCTCATCAATGGAATGGTGTCTCCATTGAATCTTAACTACAGGAATATCTCTAGAACGCAATTCTCTATCATCCCTGGCTAAAATGAAGACTGGCTCCTCAACAAAGGTCAACCACTCATCCAACTAAACCGAATCCTAATAAAGCATGTGAGACTCATTAAGAATGTAGTGTAGAAGCATGAATACATGAAAAACTAGATGAATGGCTGAAAATTTTAGAGGTAAGGCCAACTCATAAGCAACCTCCCCAAATGTACCTCGGGCTAAGCTTTCCCTTCTTTCTGAACCGCATCATACCCTTCATGGGTGACACACGAAGGAAGATCCAATCACCAATTCTGAACTTTAAGTCATGAAGTCTGCAGTCGGCATAACTTTTTTGCCTACTCTAGGCTGCTCGAAAACTATCCTAAATTATCTGAACTCTATCCAAAGACTCGTGAAGAAAGTCGGTACCATGGGGCCTATCCTCGAAAGTCACGGAAACATATACTATATATGAAACTTGGTTGTTTGGGCCATCAAGTCTAAGTGGGCATACATCTCTTACATTAGTCTTTCCACATCCGTCTACAAAGCCTCTACAAATACATATACATAACCAACCTACAGTCGGGACAAGCCCCCGCTTAATACAATAGACATGAGAGTCGGAAAGCCCCGAACCAACTGGAGCTCACCAATGACTGGAAAATAATATGCAACCTACTGTGGAGTCTACTAGCACCTGTGCCTGCAGCAAGTAAGGTAAGTCCCCTAAGGGGAGTCAGTATAAAGAATGTACTGAGTATTTAAGGCTATAAGAAACTGCATCAATACATACGAACTTCAATGGAAATAATTATAAGAGAATGCCCAAAATGGATAAACCATCAATCTGTATGTTTGGAACTATGTACATTACGTTCATTACTTATCTTACCTTTACGTTCATTGCCATTATTAGTCATCCACCTTATCGGTGGGTCATAATATAGTCATCCACCTTATTGGTGGGTAGTCATCCACTTTATTAGTTGGTAGTCATCCACTTTATTAGTGGGTAGTCATCCACCTTTTTGGTGGGTCAATATAAATAGTATTAGGGTGCGCTCGAGCTAGGCTTATGTGCCCCTTTGAGTCATCCCGGTTCTCAAACATTAAACCATAAATGCATTACTTTATTCCTTTACTCTTGAAACCAACAAATATGCATTACGTTATTTCTTACTTTTGAGAGATTGATACACTCACTTGTGAGAGATTGATACACTCGCTTGTGAGAGATTTATACATTCGCTTCACTTGTGAGAGATTGATACACTCGCTTGTGAGAGATTGATACACTTGTAGTCATAACATTATTGTAACGTTGGAACATTAGTCCATGATTAAAATACATAAGATACTTTGAGACATTTCAGAATGGAATAAGTACGATGACAATGTGAACAATATGTGTTGTAGAAGGATACAGTAAGAGTAACCTTACATACCTTATCTTCCCAATATGAATATACAATCCTATATGTGAACACAATAGTCCAGCTCCTTCCTTACATTTCACTCTACAACACAAGTACATAACGAAACTTACGTTAACAACCAACTTCCTTACAAGTGCACAAGACGACAATGAGTTACATGTTTGCTTTATAATGTCGTTTCCCCCTTTACGATGTCATTCACGGCATTGTCATACCAACAATACCACAACATTGTATGCATTGACCAAAGCATTACAAACCAATAGCATTTTACACCAAGCTCATCCTTTACGCTTCCTCATTAATACGCCGTCACAATTATTCCATCAAGTCACCCCAATACACTTCATAACAATATATCCACAATAATCCCACAATTTATACTTATAGAAAAATAACAAGTTAAGGAACATAACCACACCATACATGTTGATATTTCATCCATACCATGCACTTTCATCAAAACCTCAAGTCCTTTTTCAAGTTTAAATCACAAGGATGCACATCTTTTAGCAAAAAGCAAAAGTGCACTATTTAACACCTTTCCAACATAAACACCATGATATACATAATCTCCCATTCATATAATATATTAAATCATAAGAATAAACACTTACCCAAGCTTTCAAAGTGATGATCTTTCCCAAACAAGTGTAGTTGCCTTAGGGTTATTAGGGTTTGAGTTGAGAGAAATGTTGTAGAAATTTCTAGATTGGCATGTGTGTTTGTGGGAATAAAATCTGATTTTTTTGTTCCCTTTATATAGTCTCTTGAATTCATCCTTATCCACTTTGATCAATCATTGATTAGTCAAAGGAAGAATGGGTCATTTTGCCCTTTTGGGCCATGTCTTTTGTTCCAATTTGGGCTTTAAATTGAACCCAATAACACATATCAACTGAGCCCACCTAATTCAATGCATGATCCACTATATATCTCATGTTTAAATAATTCCATAAATTTCACGACAATATTCACTCACGAACTTCATGTTCGTAGCCTCAATTTCAAAAAAATAAGAAATTCTAGCCACCCATGGCTTAATTGAACATAATTTGATAAAATACTTGTGACAAAGATAACTCCAACTCAGATGCAAAAATCTCTCAAGATTAGCCTTACTATGATGGGATAATGTTACCATAACCAAGGAGTCCTCTTTATAGACTTATAATCATGGAAGAAATTAGGCAAAAAGCACCCCGGCACTCTCCCGGGCGCCCTAAAGACTTAGAGAAAATTTCAGCAAATGAAAAGTGTGTAGGGGAGGCCTGGCACGCCCCTGGGCGTGCCCCCTTGCTGCCTGTTCCAAAAAAATTTCAGGCCAAAGCGGCCTGGCACGCCACCTGCAGCGCCCCACACTTAATTTTTGATTTCGACTTTTCTTTGTAGATTTAGTTGGATCTTTCAAGTTCCAACCTTTTGCTTGACTCTTATCTTTAAGATACTTTGCTTGGATGTCCTTTAAACCTCACTTTTCACCTCACAAATGTTACACAAAGTCACAAACACCTCCTACATTTACTAGCACAATATCAATTGTTCCATCAATAACAATACAAGATACGTACTTATTGCTCTCGAACCTAGGGTAAACATGGTTCAAGGTTGTCAAGTAAGGTCAGAAAGGTATGGGGTGTTACATTCTTCTCCCCTTAGAAACATTCATCCTCGAATGTTAACAACATCGTCTCATGTACAACACATGCATTTTTACGTTCACATATATACATATACACATAATACTTCTTTATTATTTCTTGTCTTTCGCACTTTGAACGTTTTCTTCCGTGTGAAACAAATGATGGTATTTAGATTTCATCAGTTCTTCAGCTTCCCATGTGATCTCTTCTACTTACTGATTTCTCTAAAGTACCTTTACGGAAGCTACGTCTTTATTCCTCAACCTCTTCACCTGTCGATCTCGAATAGAAATAGGTATCTTTTCACAAGTGAGATCCTCTGTAACTTGGACATCCTCTATGGCAGTAATATGAGATGGACCTCCTATGCACTTTCAAAGCATCGAAACATGAAATGCTGGATGAATTGTGGAGAGTTCTTGGGGTAGTGCTAATTCATACGCAACTTGCTCAAATCTTCGGATAATTTCATATGGACCTATATAGGGCCAACTTTCCTTCTTCCTGAATCTCATTACCCCTTTCATTTATGACACTTTCAAAAAAAAAAAAATACCCAATCACCTATGGAAAATTCTAATTCTTTCCTTCTAATATCGGCATATAACCTCCAGATTTCTGATGCTCTACTATTACCTGTTGACAATTCAAACACTGAGCTACCAATTCTGCAATGTTCTTTTTCTTTATATTGCCTTACCAACACATTTCTTCCACGCCATGGTACATTTTGATTGCTCCCAAATAAATAGAGTACGGTAAATAATGTGCTTTGGTCATAATTCATTTTCTTAACTCAAATATATTTGGTATACATAATCTACCTTGATATTGAATTATTCCTCCCTTATGTAAGCTCAAGTACCTTTTGCCAAACTTCTTTGTATATTCTTTTTCAATTGAAAGAAAATAGGATTTGCATATTGCTTTTCCTTCTCTCAGCTACAAATGAAGATTCTGCCGCATTGTTCACTATAATTCATTCATCTGGAGTTTCAAGAAGGTGAAACCCCATACTGGTTAATTGATGTAGATTTCTTGACTATATCTTTCTTTTCTGTGAGCTGGCCATTAGTACTTCTTACTGCATTGCAGCTTAATGAATCAGCTACCACGTTTGCTTTTCCCAAATGATACAAGATACCAATGTCATAATCTTTCAATAGTTCAAGCTACCTTCGTTACCTCAGATTTAAGTCCTTCGGCTTAAAGACATATTGCAAATTCGTATGGTCAGTATATATGTCAACATGAATCCCTTACAAATAGTGACACCATATCTTTAAAGCAACTATCACAGCTGCTAGTTCATGGTCATATGTTGGGTAATTTCTCTCATGTAGTCGCAACTGTCGAAATACACATCCGAGGCCAACCCCGAAAGCATCACAATATACTGCATAACATTCTGTGCCTTCGAAAAGTACTTAAAACTGGTGTGGAAGTTAATTTATCTTTCAACTCTTGGAAACTTTTCTCACATACATCATTCCACACTGGAACTTGATTGCCTTGTGTGTAAGCTTTGTTAAGGGTACAGGGATAGAAGAAAATCCTTCAGTAATTCTCCTCTAATAACCAACCAACCTAAGAAAATGATGAATCTTTGTAAGCATCGTAGGCCTTAGCCAATTTTTTCACCGTTTCTATCTTTTGCGTATCGACCTTCATTCATTCATCTTATACAATGTGACCCAAGAATGCTATGGATTGTAACCAATATTCACATTTAGAAAACTTCTATAACACCTGCTGCAAATGATTAACATGGTCCTCTTGTGATTTTAAATATCATCTCCAAACATGGTCACATACACATTTATAAGTGGCTTGAACACCCTATTCATCAAACCCCTAACAACTGCTGGTGCATTGGTTAGCCCCAATGGCATAACTAGAAATTCATAGTAACCATAACGTGTTCAGAAAGCTGCCTTGGGTATTTTTTTTTTCTTTCCAACTCCTACCTGGTGATATCCCGATCTCACGTCAATCGTTGAAAATATTTAGCACCCTGTAATTGGTTAAGTAAATCATCAATTCTAGGGAGGGGATACTTATTCTTAATTGTCACTTTATTCAATTGTCGATAGCCAATACACATCCTCAACGTGCCATCTTTCCTTAGTACCAGTAATACCCTTTGGGGACATACTAGGTCTTACTAGGTGACATATGTACACTTTGGACATCATTTCCTTACCTTAAGATAGGAAATAAATTTACCTCTCGATGCTCTAACATTACCCCTCCATTCAAGGACAGTCTTTTGTGGAGAATGGAAATGCACTTTCTTAGCTTGGCAATCTACGTGACATAACAAGAAGTCAACCAATTCATACCCATTACAACATTAAAATCTATCATTTCCATCCCGATAAGATCATCCAACGTAACATGATCACAAACATTTACTATACCATTACGATCTATTCTTTTTAACTATAAAACAAATTCACCAACTGGTGTAGATACTTCAATCGGCTTAACTAATAGTTCTGGTGTTCTTTCAAACTTCGCAGCAATCAATGGAGTAACATATGATAAGGTAGATCCCGGATTAATCAATGCATATATATTCTGTGAAAAAACAGATATTATACATGTACCCACATCAGGAGAAACCTCCAAATTCTGTCGATCAACTAGAGCATAGGTGCGATTCTGGGCTCCACTGGAACTAGCTGCTTCTCTAGTACCTCTACCACGACTAGTAAGTTGTACACCAGACGACGATGCCACAACGACTGATCCCATAGGTCGCGCCATACTACCCGTGTCTTCTTGTAGACACTCTCTCGTCAGATGTCCCGACATACCGCACCGCAAGCAAATATTTGGTCCATACCAGCATTCACCTGAATGAAACTTCCCGCAGTGCTGGCACAGCTGACGAGAAAATCTTACTGTCTGTGAACCTCGAACCACACTGCTCTGCCTCTCATGACTGCCTCTAGACCCTCAAAATTATGATGAAGTATCTACTGTAGGGGAAGAAAATGATGGTCTAGGCGGTCGAGAAGAACTCTGAGGCCCAGATCCTCCTTGGGACACAATAAACTGTCCCATAGGTCTAGCCCTCTTTGAAGGCCCTCTTTTAAATTCATGTACCCTCCTTCGTTGCCTCTGATGCTCCATCTTTTGTACAAAGGCCTGTATTCTGGCTATGTCCATATCTTTGTTCAAAGCAGCAATGGTACAGTCCCTTACCAAATGTGGCTCTAATCTGTCCACATATCGATGGACTCTGTCTGTTATTGTAGCCACTACATTTGGAGCATATCGAGCCAAAGAATTAAACTGAAGACTGTATTCTCTAACACTCATATTCCCCTGACGGAGATTTAGAAATTGGTCTGCACGTGCCTCTCGGATCTCATATGGGAGGTAGTGATCAAGAAAGGCCGTTTTAAATTCCTCCCAACCAGTTGGAGGTACATCAATACCCCTTGATCTTTTCCAGTCTTCATACCATAATATAGCTTTACCTTTCAATCTATAGGCCGCAAGTTCGATCGTTTCTACATCAGTCACGTGCATGACATCTAGAGCCCTTTGAATTTGATCTACAAAGTCCTGTGGATCTGCTTTTGGGTCTGACCCAGTGAATATGGGAGGGTCTAATTTCAAAAAATCCTCTGTCATCCGACTAGCTACTCCAGCCTCACTGTCATTGCCTGTCATTGGACCAACTTATCCTTGAGTTTGTGCAGCAACTAGATGGGTCAACATATGCACTGCATTTCTTAAATCCTGGTCAGTAGCATTCATAGGCGGTTCTGCGGGTACTTCTCTACCCCTTGGCTACTCAGAAAATGGAAAAGTAGAAGAAGACCGCGATGGAATTTCAGTGTCAGCCCCACCTTGACTAGCTTGGTCAGGTGGTGATTTACTCATTCCTTCTTCGAAAGGCATATCTACCTGCTTACCCTTACCTCTACCTCATCTTGTGATCGGCATTTTACTATAAACAAGAAAACCAATTCCATGGTCAAATATAATTTTCACTTACAACATTGGCTCTATTTCACGATCTAGTAACGAAGAAATGAAACAACTCCTAAATGTCTCGTAGACTCCTACTTATAAATGTGGCGTGCAACACATCCATAAGCAAGACTCTACTCAGACACAGCTTTGTAGACACACTTAGGACAACCTGCTCTGATATCACTTTTGTCACGCCCCGAATCTCATTCGGAACGGACTGGCACCCGAAGTCGTTGAGGCCCGAGAGAACCAATCTTTGCTCATGTACATTCATATGCATGTCTCTGTATGAACATCATTATATATCATGCAATTATGCGAAAGTCATGGAAACATATACTATATATGAAACTTGGCCGTTAGGGCCATCAAGTCTAAGTGGACATACATCTCTTACATTCGTCTTTCCATATCCGTCTACAAAGCCTTTACAGATACATATACATAACTAACCTACAGTCGGGACAAGCCCCCGCTTTATACAACATGTACAATGCCAAAACCAATGTACACATGAGACTCGAAAAGCCCCGAACCAACTGGAGCTCACCAATGACTGGCAAATAATCTGCAACCTACTGTGGAGGTCTACTAGCACCTGTGCCTGCAGCAAGTAAGGTAAGTCCCCCAAGGGGGGTCAGTACGAAGAATGTATTGAGTATTTAAGGCTATAAGAAACTGCATCAATACATACGAACTTCAATGGAAATAATTATAAGAGAATGCCCAAAATGGATAAACCATCAATCTGTATGTTTAGAACTATGTACATTACATTCATTATTTATCTTGCCTTTACGTTCATTGCCATTATTAGTCATCCACCTTATCGGTGGGTCATAATATAGTCATCCACCTTATTGGTGGGTAGTCATCCACTTTATTAGTTGGTAGTCATCCACTTTATTAGTGGATAGTCATCCACTTTATTAGTCGGTAGTCATCCACCTTTTTGGTGGGTCAATATAAATAGTATTAGGGTCCGCTCGAGTTAGGCTTATGTGCCCCTTTGAGTCATCCCGATTCTCAAACATTAAACCATAAATGCATTACTTTATTCCTTTACTCTTGCAACCAATAAATATGCGTTACTTTATTTCTTACTTTTGAGAGATTGATACATTCGCTTGTGAGAGATTGATACACGCGCTTGTGAGAGATTTATACATTCGCTTCGCTTGTGAGAGATTGATACACTCGCTTGTGAGAGATTGATACACTTGTAGTCATAACATTATTGTAACGTTGGAACATTAGTCCATAATTAAAATACATAAGATACTTTGAGACATTTCGGAATGGAATAAGTACGATGACAATGTGAACAATATGTGTTGTAGAAGGATACAGTAAGAGTAACCTTACATACCTTATCTTCCCAATATGAATATACAATCCTATATGTGAACACAATAGTCCAGCTCCTTCCTTACGTTTCACTCTACAACACAAGTACATAACGGAACTTACGTTAACAACCAACTTCCTTACAAGTGCACAAGACGACAATGAGTTACAAGTTTGCTTTATAATGTCGTTTCCCCCTTTACGATGTCATTCACGGCATTGTCATACCAACAATACCACAACATAGCATGCATTGACCAAAGCATTACAAACCAATAGCATTTTACACCAAGTTCATCCTTTAGCTTCCTCATTAATACGACGTCACAATTATTCCATCAAGTCACCCCAATACACTTCATAACAATATATCCACAATAATCCCATAATTTATACTTATAGAAAAACAACAAGTTAAGTGTAACACCCCGTACGTTTCTAAGTCTAGCTAACAACCGTAACAATTACAGAAATATGGAAACATGAGATAATTGATGAATTATGTATCAATATGTGGGCATTTAAAAGTCTTGCACAATCGGGCCCAAAAAGAAGCCCAAAAATCATAAGAAAACATGGCCCAAAAGACTTTTTGACCCATTCTTGCATTGCTCATCCATGGACCAAGTAAACCCACCAAGTGTGTGGATAAGAATCATTCAAAAGGGACTATATAAACCCATAAATCAGATTTTTAGTCATTAGATATACACATGCCTTTTTAACATTTTCTTAAACATTATTTCTCAAGATACAAACCCTAAGTCAACTACTTGTTGGGCCAAGATCACACTTTGGTAAGTATTTATTCTCATGGTTCAGTATATAATATGTGTAATATGATGTATAAATCATGTTGGTTGTGTTGGCAAAGTATTGGACAGTATGCTATGTGTAAAACTGTCTATTTTTGCAATCGGAGAATGGTTTTTGTCTTGTGAACTTGAACATGGACTTATGGTCATGAAGGAACTGAACTTGATGGATTAAATATTGAAATATGAGATGTTATTACAGTCTTACCTTGTTTCATTCTTGTGCATAATGTTTGGAGTTGCTATTGTAAAGTTGGTTATGGTTTTGGGTGACGTATTGGTCGTAAAGTGCAGTTTTGGGTGTTGTTATGTGTGCTGTGGGATCATGGCTGAATGTTGGTGTTTAAGATGATCAAAAATATTTCAAAATAAGTTTGGTTATGATCATGGACCATTCATGGCATGAAAATACCCCAAAAAGACCATTTCGGACCAAAACGGGCATCCGCCCCCGCAGACGGAGGCACCTGCGGGCGCAGATGCCAACGCAAATGCCTCTGGCTGCTTCCAGAGGGCATCTGCATGTGCACCTCAGCCACCTGTGGGCACAGGTGTCAGCACAGGTCATTCCAGATTTTTGTTTTGGGTGCTTCCGTCTCTAGTTGATCCCCGAAGGCCCCTATACCCTTTTTGGATGTAATTATCAACTTGTGATGTTGTTTTAATGACTTTAAAGTATCGTATGGAGGTGTGTTGGACTGTATTAAGTATGTATGGTTGTTCATATGTTGTTATGAAGGAGTAATTGTGATGGAATGATCAAGGGAAAAGAGTAAAGGATAAGTATGGTGTGAAATGCTATCGATGTATGATCTCTTGGTCAATGTGCATAGTGTTATGGTGTTGTTGATATGATAATTCCTTGGATTGTATTGTAAGGGGTGACATGACACTATATGACTGTCATATAGTTCATTGACGTCTTGTACACCTGTATAGCAACTAGTTGCTAATGTATGCTACGATATGTACTTGCATTGTAGAGTAAGACGTAAAGAAGAAGCTGGACTATTGTGTTCATACATAGGCTTGTGAATTCATACTTGGAAGTGAAGGTATGTAAGGTTTCTTTGTCCGTATCTTTCTGCAGCATATAGGATTCACATTGACGTTACACTTGTACTATTTCGAAATGTGTTAAGGTATACTATTCCGGTTCAAATGGTTATTATGACAAGTTTCCTATTCATTGCTCAATTATGAATCACATGTCTCCTCTTCATTGATATTGTTCCAAAAGCCCAATAAAGTTGTGTTCCAAAGTTCCAATATTGGTTATGCTCATGTATCTTGTTCATTGCTGGTTGTCCAATGGTTCCAATAGGGTTATGTTTTCCAAAAGGCTCTATATCCAAATAATGTTATTCACATGTCCCTTACTTATTTGTTAATGATCCAAAGCTTCAAGTCAAGTTATGACTATCATGTGTCAATCTCAAAGTAATAAACAACGTAATGCATATGTGGTCAATGATCAAGTATGGGTGGCAGCTTTGGGGGAAAAACGCCTAGCTCAAGCCGATCCCAAATCAGGGGGCAGTCCTAGGGGAATAAGCCTAGCTCGGACCGATCCTAAAAGGGGGAAGCTCTAGTGGTAATAACCTAGATCGAGCCAAACCTGAAATGTTGTACGGGTGGCAGCTCTAGAGGTACTAACCTAGCTCGAGTCGATCACGATATAGACATTGATTTATAGGGTGGCAGCTCTAGGGGCATAAGCCTAGCTCGAGCCGATCCCAACATAACATGATGTTATGTTTGAAACCCACTGTTCATTCGAGGCCCAGGTATCACAGGTCACAGTCAAAGCTAAACAATCATAGAAGCAAAGATACAAAGAAATTAACGAAAGCAATATACATGGTTTCCAAAGTACAGAATAGTGACTTATCTATGTTGGTCATTCATTGTATTTGATTTTATTAACATAGTTGCTTATCATGCAAGCTTCCTATGGCCTTACATACTCAGTACATTCTTCGTACTGACCTCTCTTGGGGAATTTACCTTACTTGCTGCAGGCGGAGGTTCTAGTAGGCCTCCAAAGTAGGTTGCCAGTTGTTGCGGATCATTGGTGAGCTCCAGTTAGTTCGAGGATTCTCCGAGTCGCAGTTGCACATATGTTTTGGTGTTGTACATGTTGTATAGCTCGAGGACTTATCCCGAATTTTGGTTCATTTTGGTCAATGCACTTGTTAGAGGCTTTTGTAGACAGGTGTGGGTGTATAAATGGAAAAGGTATATGTCATTTTTGACTTGGTGGCCTCAACGGCCGAGTTTCGCATATGTATATATAAATCACACATTCCATGAATTCCATTGTGGGTATCCAAAGTTATTATGTGATTATGGGTTTCTTATGGCATGCATATGAATAAAAATAGGCAAAGCTTGGTTCTCTCGGGCCTTATCGGCTACGGGTGCCAATCATGTCCCGATGGGATTTGGGGCGTGACAAAAGTGGTATAAGAGTAGGTCATTCTAAGGGTGTCTACAAAGCCGTGTCTGAGTAGAGTCTTAGTTATCAATGTGTTGTGCACCATATTTATAAGTAGGAGGCTATGGGACATTTAGGTTGATGTTTCTTTTCTTCAATTCTAGATCGTGCAATAGAGCCAGTGTTGTAAGTTGAAATGAAATCTTACCATGGTTAATTATTTTTCTTTGGTATAGTCAAAATGCCAATCACGAGAGGAGGTAGAGGTAAAGGAAAGCAGGTGGATGTGCCTGCTAGTGAAGGAATAAGTAGACTACCACCTGACCAAGCTAGTCAAGGTGGAGCAAATGCTGAAATTTCATTGCGGTCTTCATCTACTTTTCCAGCTCCGGAGGAGCCAGTTGGTAGAGAAGTACCCGCAGAACCACCAATGAATGCCACAGATCAGGATCTCAGAAATGCAGTTCACATATTGACACAGTTAGTGGCAGCCCAGAGTCAGGGACGAGCTGGTCCAATTATACATGATGATGATGCGGCTAGAGTGGCGAGTCGCAGAACACAGGATTTTCTGAAATTGGACCCTCCTATATTCACAGGGTCAGATCCGAAAGCAGATCCACAGGACTTCGTGGATCAGATTCAGAGAGATCTGGAAGTTATGCATGTGTCAGGGGTATAAACAGTTGAACTTGCTGTGTACAGGTTGAAAGGAGAAGCGATATTATGGTATGAGAATTGGAAGAAGTCACGTGGTATCGGTGCAATGCCAATAAATTGGGAAGAATTCAAAGCGGCTTTTCTTGACCATTATCTTCCGTATGAGATCCGTGAGGCTCGTGCGGATCAATTTCTAAATCTCCGTCAGGGAAATTTAAGCGTGAGAGAATATAGCTTGCAATTTAATTCCTTGGCTCGATATGCGCCAAATATTGTGGCTACGATGACAGACAGAGTCCATAGATATGTGGACCGACTAGAGCCATATTTGGTAAGGGATTGCACTATTGCCGCCTTGAATAAAGACATGGACATAGCTAGAATACAAGCCTTCGCCCAGAAAATGGAAGATCAAAGACAAAGACGAAGGGTACATGAATTTGACAGGGGACAGTCCAAAAGGGCTAGACCTATGGGACCACCTATGATGTCCCAAGGAGGATCTAGGCCGCATATTTCCGAGACCACCTAGACCATCGTTATCTTATTCTACAGGGGGTGCTCACTCTCAATTCCGAGGGTCTAGGGGTGGTCCATCTGGGCAGAGTAGCAGAGTTCACGGGTCACAGGCAGCCAATTTTCCTCGTCAACAGTGTCAGCACTATGGAAGTAGTCATGCAGGTACATCCAGAGTGGGGACAAATGCTTGCTTTTGGTGCGGTATGACGGGGTACATGATGAGAGAGTGTCCCCAGAGGAGCATGGGTGGTATAGCACAACCGACAGGATCGGCCGTTGCGTCATCAGTATCGGTTCCTTCTTTGGGCCGAGGTGTGCAGCCGGTTGGCCGTGGTAGGGGTGCCAGAGGAGCAGCCAGTACTAGTGGGGTCCAGAATCGCACTTATGCTTTAGTGGACCAACAGAATTCAGAGGCTTCCCCTGATGTTGTCACATGTACATTATCCATATTCTCATATAATGTCTATGCATTGATTGACCCTGGTTCTACATTTTCCTATGTTACTCCTTTGGTTGCCGCAAAATTTGCAAAGGCGCCAGAATTATTACTTAAATCAATTGAAGTGTCTACACCGATCGGTGAATGTATTATTGCAAAAAGAGTATATCGTGATTGTGTGGTAACTGTGTGTGGTCATGATACATTGACCGATCTCATTGAATTAGACATGGTGGATTTTGATGTGATCATGGGAATGGATTGGTTGGCCTCTTGTTATACCACGGTAGATTTCCAGGCCAAGAAAGTGCAATTTTGCTTTCCGCAAGAAAATGTTCTTGAATGACAGGGTAATGTAGGGGCGCCACGAGGAAGATTTATTTCCTATTTGAAAGCCAAAAAAATGATTGCCAAGGGATATATATGTCATTTAGTACGGGTGAAAGATACTGAAGTGGAACCACTAACTCCGCAGTTGGTTCCAGTGGTCAATGAATTTCTAGATGTGTTCCCAGAGGATCTTCCAGGTTTACACCCAGAACGGGAAGTAGAATTTGGCATTGATGTGATTCCAGGCACTCAGCCTATTTCTATTCCTCCATATAGAATGGCTCCAACAGAATTGGGTGAATTGAAGGAGCAATTAAAAGATTTGCTGGACAAGGGCTTCATTAGACCTAGTGTGTCCCCGTGGGGTGCACCGGTATTATTTGTACGAAAGAAATATGGCACGTTGAGAATGTGCATCGACTATCGGCAATTGAATAAGGTAACGATCAAGAACAAATATCCCATCCCTCGAATTGATGATTTGTTTGACCAGTTACAGGGTGCCAAGTGCTTTTCAAAGATCGACTTGAGGTCAGGTTACCATCAAGTCAGAGTTAGAGAAGAAGATGTGCCCAAGACAGCTTTTCGAACACGGTATGACCATTATGAATTCTTAGTTATGTCATTTGGACTAACAAATGCACCAGTTGTGTTCATGGATTTGATGAATAGTTTGTTTAAGCCATTCCTGGACGTGTTCGTCATGGTATTTATAGATGACATCCTGGTTTATTCAAGATCCCCAGAGGACCATGCTAATCACTTACGGAAAGTGCTACAGATTCTTCGTGAGCGTAAGTTATATGGAAAGTTCTCCAAGTGTGAGTTTTGGTTAAAATCAGTTGAATTCTTGGGTCACATTGTATCAGATGAAGGGATACAGGTTGATACACAGAAGATTGAAGCAGTGAAAAATTGGCCAAGACCTACGACACCCACAGAGATTCGTAGTTTTCTTGGACTGGCTGGTTACTACAGAAGATTTGTGGAAGGGTTTTCCTCTATTGCTGCACCAGTAACTAAGCTTACACATAAGGCAGTTAAATTTCAGTGGAATGATGCGTGTGAGAAAAGCTTCCAAAAGTTGAAAGACAAATTAACCTCCACACCAGTTTTAGTACTTCCTGAGGGTACCAAAGGTTATGCAGTCTATTGTGATGCTTCCGGGATTGGTCTTGGATGTGTGTTGATGCAGCATGGTAACGTCATAACATATGCCTCACGACAGTTGCTGCCATATGAGAAAAATTATCCCACACATGATCTTAAATTAGCAGCGGTGGTCTTTGCTTTAAAGATATGGCGTCATTACTTGTATGGAGTTCATGTTGATATCTATACGGATCACAAAAGTTTACAATATATCTTTAAGTAGAAGGAACTCAATTTGAGGCAACGAAGGTGGTTGGAGCTTTTAAAAGACTATGACATTGATATTCTATATCATCCAGGCAAAGCAAATGTGGTAGCTGATGCATTGAGTCGCAAGACAGTAGAAAGCACTAGTGGTCAAGGAACGGAAAAGAAAGATATAATCAAAGATATATTTCAATTAGCCAGCTTGGGGGTTCGTCTTCTTGAATCCTCAGAAGAAGGAGTTATTGTGCAGAATGCGACTGAATCTTTGTTAATAGCTGAGGTGAAAGAAAAGCAGTTTACAGACCCTATGTTAATGCAGTTAAAGGAGAATGTAGAAAAGAATTTGACAGAGGCATTTGATCTAACACAGGAAGGGGTACTCCAATGCCAAGGTAGAGTATGCGTTCCAGATGTAGATGAACTGCGAAAATGAATCATGACGGAGGCACATCACTCACGCTATTCTATTCATTCGAGTGCTACTAAAATGTACCATGATTTAAAAGCAGTGTATTGGTGGAGAAATATGAAGAAGAATATTGCAAAATTTGTCGCTCAGTGCCCGAATTGTCAACAAGTAAAGGGAGAGCATCAGAAACCAGGAGGTTACATGCAATGTATTAATCTTCCAGTCTGTAAATGGGATATGATTAATATCGACTTCATCACAGGTTTGCCTCGTACACTGCGAAAATTTGATTCTATATGGGTTATAGTGGACAGGCTTACCAAGTTCGCGCATTTTCTACCAGTCAAGACCACCTATACAGCTGAGGATTATGCAAAGTTATATGTTAAAGAGATAGTGCGATTGCATGGTATTCCACGTTCCATCATATCAGACAGAGGAGCACAGTTCACAGCGCACTTTTGGAGATCTTTTCAACAGATTTTGGGTACACAGGTGAATTTGAGTACGGCTTTCCATCCTCAGACTGATGTACAAGCAGAATGTACTATTCAGACACTTTAAGATATGCTATGAGCTTGTACGTTAGATTTTCAGGGCAGTTGGGATGACCATTTGCCTCTCATTGAATTTGCTTATAACAATAGCTACCATTCAAGTATTAAAATGTCACCTTATGAAGCATTATATGGACGAAAATGTAGATCACCAATTGGGTGGTTTGAAGCAGGTGAGACTGCTATACTTGGGCCAGACCTTGTTCATCAGGATATAGAGAAGGTTAAAGTGATTCAACAATGATTACAGACGGCCCATAGTCGACACAAGTCATATGCCGATGTTAGAAGAAGAGGACTTGAGTTCGCCATAGGTGATTGGGTATTTCTGAAAGTGTCACCAATAAAAGGGGTAATGCGATTCAGAAAGAAAGGGAAACTGAGTCCACGGTCTATAGGCCCATATGAAATTATTAAAGGATTTGGGCAAGTTGCATATGAGTTAGCTCTACCCCAGGAACTCTCCACAGTTAATCCGGTATTCCATGTATCGATGCTTCAAAAATGCATAGGGGATCCATCTCGTTTTACTCCTATTGATGAGGTACAGGTTACATAGGATCTTACCCATGAGGAGATACCTATTGCCATTCTGGATAGACAAGTGAAGAGATTGAGAAACAAAGACATAGCATCCGTAAAGGTACTTTGGAGGAATCAGCAAATAGAAGAGGTCACATGGGAAGCTAAGGAAATGATGAAATCCAAGTACCCTCATTTGTTACAAAAGGAAGAATGACAAGTAAGTATTTATAAGCTTTGAGTATATTTCTATATAATGACATGAAGAATGCTCCTAAACTTGTAATTGGTTTCTTTGAAATGATAACACTAACATTCGAGGACGAATGTTTCTAAGGGGGGGAGAATGTAACACCCCATACGTTTCTAAGTCTAGCTGACAACCGTAACAATTATGAAAATATGGAAACATGAGAGAATTGATGGATTATGTATCAATATATGGGAATTTAAAAGTCTTGCACAATTGGGCCCAAAAAGAAGCCCAAAAATCATAAGAACACATGGCCCAAAAGACTTTTTGACCCATTCTTGCATTGCTCATCCATGGACCAAGTAAACCCACCAAGTGTGTGGATAAGAATCATTCAAAAGGGACTATATAAACCCATAAATCATATTTTTATTCATTATATATACACATGCCTTTTTAACACTTTCTTAAACATTATTTCTCAAGATACCAACCCTAAGTCAACTACTTGTTGGGCCAAGATCACACTTTGGTAAGTATTTATTCTCATGGTTCAGTATATAATATGTGTAATATGATGTATAAATCATGTTGGTTGTGTTGGTAAAGTGTTGGACAGTGTGCTATGTGTAAAACTGTCTATTTTTGCAATCGGAGAATGGTTTTTGTCTTGTGAACTTGAACATGGACTTATGGTCATGAAGGAACTGAACTTGATGGATTAAATATTGACATATGAGATGTTATTACAGTCTTACCTTGTTTCATTCTTGTGCATAATGTTTGGAGTTGCTATTGTAAAGTTGGTTATGGTTTTGGGTGACGTATTGGTCGTAAAGTGCAGTTTTGGGTGTTGTTATGTGTGCTGTGGGATCATGGCTGAATGTTGGTGTTTAAGATGATCAAAAATATGTCAAAATAAGTTTTTTTATGATCATGGACCATTCATGGCATGAAAAGACCCCAAAAAGACCATTTCGGACCAAAACGGGCATCAGCCCCCGCAGACGGAGGCACCTGCGGGCGCAGATGCCAACGCAGATGCCTCTGGATGCTTCCAGAGGGCATCTGCGCGCGTACCTCATCTACCTGCGGGCACAGGTGGCAGCGCAGGTCATTCCAGATTTTCGTTTTGGGTGCTTCCGTCTCTAGTTGATCCCCGAAGGCCCCTATACCCTTTTTGGATGTAATTATCAACTTGTGATGTTGTTTTAATGACTTTAAAGTATCGTATGGAGGTGTGTTGGACTGTATTAAGTATGTATGGTTGTTCATATGTTGTTATGAAGGAGTAATTGTGATGGAATGATCAAGGGAAAAGAGTAAAGGATAAGTATGGTGTGAAATGCTATCGATGTATGATCTCTTGGTCAATGTGCATAGTGTTATGGTGTTGTTGATATGATAATTCCTTGGATTGTATTGTAAGGGGTGACATGACACTATACGACTGTCATATAGTTCATTGACGTCTTGTACACCTGTATAGCAACTAGTTGCTAATGTATGCTACGATATGTACTTGCATTGTAGAGTAAGACGTAAAGAAGAAGCTGGACTATTGTGTTCATACATAGGCTTGTGAATTCATACTTGGAAGTGAAGGTATGTAAGGTTTCTTTGTCCGTATCTTTCTGCAGCATATAGGATTCACATTGACGTTACACTTGTACTATTTCGAAATGTGTTAAGGTATACTATTCCGGTTCAAATGGTTATTATGACAAGTTTCCTATTCATTGCTCAATTATGAATCACATGTCTCCTCTTCATTGATATTGTTCCAAAAGCCCAATAAAGTTGTGTTCCAAAGTTCCAATATTGGTTATGCTCATGTATCTTGTTCATTGCTGGTTGTCCAATGGTTCCAATAGGGTTATGTTTTCCAAAAGGCTCTATATCCAAATAATGTTATTCACATGTCCCTTACTTATTTGTTAATGATCCAAAGCTTCAAGTCAAGTTATGACTATCATGTGTCAATCTCAAAGTAATAAACAACGTAATGCATATGTGGTCAATGATCAAGTATGGGTGGCAGCTTTGGGGGAAAAACGCCTAGCTCAAGCCGATCCCAAATCAGGGGGCAGTCCTAGGGGAATAAGCCTAGCTCGGACCGATCCTAAAAGGGGGAAGCTCTAGTGGTAATAACCTAGATCGAGCCAAACCTGAAATGTTGTACGGGTGGCAGCTCTAGAGGTACTAACCTAGCTCGAGTCGATCACGATATAGACATTGATTTATAGGGTGGCAGCTCTAGGGGCATAAGCCTAGCTCGAGCCGATCCCAACATAACATGATGTTATGTTTGAAACCCACTGTTCATTCGAGGCCCAGGTATCACAGGTCACAGTCAAAGCTAAACAATCATAGAAGCAAAGATACAAAGAAATTAACGAAAGCAATATACATGGTTTCCAAAGTACAGAATAGTGACTTATCTATGTTGGTCATTCATTGTATTTGATTTTATTAACATAGTTGCTTATCATGCAAGCTTCCTATGGCCTTACATACTCAGTACATTCTTCGTACTGACCTCTCTTGGGGAATTTACCTTACTTGCTGCAGGCGGAGGTTCTAGTAGGCCTCCAAAGTAGGTTGCCAGTTGTTGCGGATCATTGGTGAGCTCCAGTTAGTTCGGGGATTCTCCGAGTCGCAGTTGCACATATGTTTTGGTGTTGTACATGTTGTATAGCTCGAGGACTTATCCCGAATTTTGGTTCATTTTGGTCAATGCACTTGTTAGAGGCTTTTGTAGACAGGTGTGGGTGTATAAATGGAAAAGGTATATGTCATTTTTGACTTGGTGGCCTCAACGGCCGAGTTTCGCATATGTATATATAAATCACACATTCCATGAATTCCATTGTGGGTATCCAAAGTTATTATGTGATTATGGGTTTCTTATGGCATGCATATGAATGAACATAGGCAAAGCTTGGTTCTCTCGGGCCTTATCGGCTACGGGTGCCAATCATGTCCCGATGGGATTTGGGGCGTGACAAAAGTGGTATAAGAGTAGGTCATTCTAAGGGTGTCTACAAAGCCGTGTCTGAGTAGAGTCTTAGTTATCAATGTGTTGTGCACCATATTTATAAGTAGGAGGCTATGGGACATTTAGGTTGATGTTTCTTTTCTTCAATTCTAGATCGTGCAATAGAGCCAGTGTTGTAAGTTGAAATGAAATCTTACCATGGTTAATTATTTTTCTTTGGTATAGTCAAAATGCCAATCACGAGAGGAGGTAGAGGTAAAGGAAAGCAGGTGGATGTGCCTGCTAGTGAAGGAATAAGTAGACTACCACCTGACCAAGCTAGTCAAGGTGGAGCAAATGCTGAAATTTCATTGCGGTCTTCATCTACTTTTCCAGCTCCGGAGGAGCCAGTTGGTAGAGAAGTACCCGCAGAACCACCAATGAATGCCACAGATCAGGATCTCAGAAATGCAGTTCACATATTGACACAGTTAGTGGCAGCCCAGAGTCAGGGACGAGCTGGTCCAATTATACATGATGATGATGCGGCTAGAGTGGCGAGTCGCAGAACACAGGATTTTCTGAAATTGGACCCTCCTATATTCACAGGGTCAGATCCGAAAGCAGATCCACAGGACTTCGTGGATCAGATTCAGAGAGATCTGGAAGTTATGCATGTGTCAGGGGTATAAACAGTTGAACTTGCTGTGTACAGGTTGAAAGGAGAAGCGATATTATGGTATGAGAATTGGAAGAAGTCACGTGGTATCGGTGCAATGCCAATAAATTGGGAAGAATTCAAAGCGGCTTTTCTTGACCATTATCTTCCGTATGAGATCCGTGAGGCTCGTGCGGATCAATTTCTAAATCTTCGTCAGGGAAATTTAAGCGTGAGAGAATATAGCTTGCAATTTAATTCCTTGGCTCGATATGCGCCAAATATTGTGGCTACGATGACAGACAGAGTCCATAGATATGTGGACCGACTAGAGCCATATTTGGTAAGGGATTGCACTATTGCCGCCTTGAATAAAGACATGGACATAGCTAGAATACAAGCCTTCGCCCAGAAAATGGAAGATCAAAGACAAAGACGAAGGGTACATGAATTTGACAGGGGACAGTCCAAAAGGGCTAGACCTATGGGACCACCTATGATGTCCCAAGGAGGATCTAGGCCGCATATTTCCGAGACCACCTAGACCATCGTTATCTTATTCTACAGGGGGTGCTCACTCTCAATTCCGAGGGTCTAGGGGTGGTCCATCTGGGCAGAGTAGCAGAGTTCACGGGTCACAGGCAGCCAATTTTCCTCGTCAACAGTGTCAGCACTATGGAAGTAGTCATGCAGGTACATCCAGAGTGGGGACAAATGCTTGCTTTTGGTGCGGTATGACGGGGTACATGATGAGAGAGTGTCCCCAGAGGAGCATGGGTGGTATAGCACAATCGACAGGATCGGCCGTTGCGTCATCAGTATCGGTTCCTTCTTTGGGCCGAGGTGTGCAGCCGGTTGGCCGTGGTAGGGGTGCCAGAGGAGCAGCCAGTACTAGTGGGGTCCAGAATCGCACTTATGCTTTAGTGGACCAACAGAATTCAGAGGCTTCCCCTGATGTTGTCACATGTACATTATCCATATTCTCATATAATGTCTATGCATTGATTGACCCTGGTTCTACATTTTCCTATGTTACTCCTTTGGTTGCCGCAAAATTTGCAAAGGCGCCAGAATTATTACTTAAATCAATTGAAGTGTCTACACCGATCGGTGAATGTATTATTGCAAAAAGAGTATATCGTGATTGTGTGGTAACTGTGTGTGGTCATGATACATTGACCGATCTCATTGAATTAGACATGGTGGATTTTGATGTGATCATGGGAATGGATTGGTTGGCCTCTTGTTATACCACGGTAGATTTCCAGGCCAAGAAAGTGCAATTTTGCTTTCCGCAAGAAAATGTTCTTGAATGACAGGGTAATGTAGGGGCGCCACGAGGAAGATTTATTTCCTATTTGAAAGCCAAAAAAATGATTGCCAAGGGATATATATGTCATTTAGTACGGGTGAAAGATACTGAAGTGGAACCACTAACTCCGCAGTTGGTTCCAGTGGTCAATGAATTTCTAGATGTGTTCCCAGAGGATCTTCCAGGTTTACACCCAGAACGGGAAGTAGAATTTGGCATTGATGTGATTCCAGGCACTCAGCCTATTTCTATTCCTCCATATAGAATGGCTCCAACAGAATTGGGTGAATTGAAGGAGCAATTAAAAGATTTGCTGGACAAGGGCTTCATTAGACCTAGTGTGTCCCCGTGGGGTGCACCGGTATTATTTGTACGAAAGAAATATGGCACGTTGAGAATGTGCATCGACTATCGGCAATTGAATAAGGTAACGATCAAGAACAAATATCCCATCCCTCGAATTGATGATTTGTTTGACCAGTTACAGGGTGCCAAGTGCTTTTCAAAGATCGACTTGAGGTCAGGTTACCATCAAGTCAGAGTTAGAGAAGAAGATGTGCCCAAGACAGCTTTTCGAACACGGTATGACCATTATGAATTCTTAGTTATGTCATTTGGACTAACAAATGCACCAGTTGTGTTCATGGATTTGATGAATAGTTTGTTTAAGCCATTCCTGGACGTGTTCGTCATGGTATTTATAGATGACATCCTGGTTTATTCAAGATCCCCAGAGGACCATGCTAATCACTTACGGAAAGTGCTACAGATTCTTCGTGAGCGTAAGTTATATGCAAAGTTCTCCAAGTGTGAGTTTTGGTTAAAATCAGTTGAATTCTTGGGTCACATTGTATCAGATGAAGGGATACAGGTTGATACACAGAAGATTGAAGCAGTGAAAAATTGGCCAAGACCTACGACACCCACAGAGATTCGTAGTTTTCTTGGACTGGCTGGTTACTACAGAAGATTTGTGGAAGGGTTTTCCTCTATTGCTGCACCAGTAACTAAGCTTACACATAAGGCAGTTAAATTTCAGTGGAATGATGCGTGTGAGAAAAGCTTCCAAAAGTTGAAAGACAAATTAACCTCCACACCAGTTTTAGTACTTCCTGAGGGTACCGAAGGTTATGCAGTCTATTGTGATGCTTCCGGGATTGGTCTTGGATGTGTGTTGATGCAGCATGGTAACGTCATAACATATGCCTCACGACAGTTGCTGCCATATGAGAAAAATTATCCCACACATGATCTTAAATTAGCAGCGGTGGTCTTTGCTTTAAAGATATGGCGTCATTACTTGTATGGAGTTCATGTTGATATCTATACGGATCACAAAAGTTTACAATATATCTTTAAGTAGAAGGAACTCAATTTGAGGCAACGAAGGTGGTTGGAGCTTTTAAAAGACTATGACATTGATATTCTATATCATCCAGGCAAAGCAAATGTGGTAGCTGATGCATTGAGTCGCAAGACAGTAGAAAGCACTAGTGGTCAAGGAACGGAAAAGAAAGATATAATCAAAGATATATTTCAATTAGCCAGCTTGGGGGTTCGTCTTCTTGAATCCTCAGAAGAAGGAGTTATTGTGCAGAATGCTACTGAATCTTTGTTAATAGCTGAGGTGAAAGAAAAGCAGTTTACAGACCCTATGTTAATGCAGTTAAAGGAGAATGTAGAAAAGAATTTGACAGAGGCATTTGATCTAACACAGGAAGGGGTACTCCAATGCCAAGGTAGAGTATGCGTTCCAGATGTAGATGAACTGCGAAAATGAATCATGACGGAGGCACATCACTCACGCTATTCTATTCATTCGAGTGCTACTAAAATGTACCATGATTTAAAAGCAGTGTATTGGTGGAGAAATATGAAGAAGAATATTGCAAAATTTGTCGCTCAGTGCCCGAATTGTCAACAAGTAAAGGGAGAGCATCAGAAACCAGGAGGTTACATGCAATGTATTAATCTTCCAGTCTGTAAATGGGATATGATTAATATCGACTTCATCACAGGTTTGCCTCGTACACTGCGAAAATTTGATTCTATATGGGTTATAGTGGACAGGCTTACCAAGTTCGCGCATTTTCTACCAGTCAAGACCACCTATACAGCTGAGGATTATGCAAAGTTATATGTTAAAGAGATAGTGCGATTGCATGGTATTCCACGTTCCATCATATCAGACAGAGGAGCACAGTTCACAGCGCACTTTTGGAGATCTTTTCAACAGATTTTGGGTACACAGGTGAATTTGAGTACGGCTTTCCATCCTCAGACTGATGTACAAGCAGAATGTACTATTCAGACACTTTAAGATATGCTATGAGCTTGTACGTTAGATTTTCAGGGCAGTTGGGATGACCATTTGCCTCTCATTGAATTTGCTTATAACAATAGCTACCATTCAAGTATTAAAATGTCACCTTATGAAGCATTATATGGACGAAAATGTAGATCACCAATTGGGTGGTTTGAAGCAGGTGAGACTGCTATGACTATCATGTGTCAATCTCAAAGTAATAAACAACGTAATGCATATGTGGTCAATGATCAAGTATAGGTGGCAGCTTTGGGTGAAAAATGCCTAGCTCAAGCCGATCCCAAATCAGGGGGCAGTCCTAGGGGAATAAGCCTAGCTCGGACCGATCCTAACAGGGGGAAGCTCTAGGGGTAATAACCTAGATCGAGCCAAACCTGAAATGTTGTACGGGTGGCAGCTCTAGAGGTACTAACCTAGCTCGAGTCGATCACGATATAGACATTGATTTATAGGGTGGCAGCTCTAGGGGCATAAGCCTAGCTCGAGCCGATCCCAACATAACATGATGTTATGTTTGAAACCCACTGTTCATTCGGGGCCCAGGTATCACAGGTCACAGTCAAAGCTAAACAATCATAGAAGTAAAGATACAAAGAAATTAACAAAAGCAATATACATGGTTTCCAAAGTACAGAATAGTGACTTATCTATGTTGGTCATTCATTGTATTTGATTTTATTAACATAGTTGCTTATCATACAAGCTTCCTATGGCCTTACATACTCAGTACATTCTTCGTACTGACCTCTCTTGGGGAATTTACCTTACTTGCTACAGGCGGAGGTTCTAGTAGGCCTCCAAAGTAGGCTGCCAGTTGTTGCGGATCATTGGTGAGCTCCAGTTAGTTTGGGGCTTCTCCGAGTCGCAGTTGCACATATGTTTTGGTGTTGTACATGTTGTATAGCTCGGGGACTTGTCCCGACTTTTGGTTCTTTTGGTCAATGCACTTGTTAAAGGCTTTTGTAGATAGGTGTGGGTGTATAAATGGAAAAGGTATATGTCATTTTTGACTTGGTGGCCTCAACGGCCGAGTTTCGCATATGTATATATACATCACACATTCCATGAATTCGATTGTGGGTATCCAAAGTTATTATGTGATTATGGGTTTCTTATGGCATGCATATGAATGAACATAGGCAAAGCTTGGTTCTCTCGGGCCTTATCAGCTACGGGTGCCAATCATGTCCCGATGGGATTTGGGGCGTGACATTAAGGAACATAACCATACCATACATGTTAATATTTCATCCTTACCATGCACTTTCATCAAAACCTTAAGTCTTTTTTCAAGTTTAAATCACAAGGATGCACATCTTTTAGCAAAAAGAAAAAGTGCATTATTCAACACCTTGCCAACATAACCACCATGATATACATAATCTCCCATGAATATAATATATTAAATCATAAGAAAAAACACTTACCCAAGCTTGCAAAGTGATGATCTTTCCCAAACAAGTGTACTTGCCTTAGGGTTATTAGGGTTTGAGTTGAGAGAAATGTTGTAGAAATTTCTAGATTGGCATGTGTGTTTGTGGGAATAAAATCTGATTTTTTTGTGCCCTTTATATAGGCCCTTGAAGTCATCATTAGCCACTTTGATCAATCATTGATTAGTCAAAGGAAGAATGGGTCATTTTGCCCTTTTGGGTCATGTCTTTTGTTCCAATTTGGGCTTTAAATTGAGCCCAATAACACATATAAACTGAGCCCACCTAATTCAATGCATGATCCACTATATATCTCATGTTTAAATAATTCCATAAATGTCACAACAATATTCACTCACGAACTTCATGTTCGTAGCCTCAATTTCAAAAAATAAGAAATTCTAGCCACCCATGGTTTAATTGAACATAATTTGATAAAATACTTGTGACAAAGAATTAACTCCAACTAGGATGCCAAACTCGCTCAAGAGTAGCCTTACGGGCACCCTAAAGACTTAGAGAAAATTTCAGCAAATGAAAGGTGTGCAGGGGAGGCTTGGCACGCCCCTGGGCGCGCCCCTTTGCTGCCTGTGCCAAAAAAATTTCAGGCCAAAGTGGCCTGGCACGCCACCTGCAGCGCCCCACACTTAATTTTTGATTTCGACTTTTCTTTGTAGATTTAGTTGGATCTTTCAAGTTCCAACCTTTTGCTTGCCTCTTATCTTTAAGATGTTTTGCTTGGATTTCCTTTAAACCTCACTTTTCACCTCACAAATGCTACACAAAGTCACAAAAACTTCCTACATTTACTAGCACAATACCAATTGTTCCATCAATAACAATACAAAATACGTACTTATTGCTCTCAAACCTAGGGTAAACATGGTTCAAGGTTGTCAAGTAAGGTCAGAAAGGTACGAGGTGTTACACTAATGCACGGCCTTCACCTGCTGACAACACAAACAACGAGCAACAAAGTCTGCATCCTTCTTCCACTCTACCAATAAAGTTGCTTCAAATCATGGTACATCTCTGTCACCCCAGGATGAATAGAATATCTGGAATAATGCGCCTCCTCCAAAATCAATCTCACCCATCCACCAACACTCGGCCAACAATACTCAAAACACCATCAGAATCAATAGATGCCACCTTAGCCTTGCCACTCAACACCTTATCTCGAATCACCCTCAAGCTATCATCATCAAACTGGTGAGCTCGAATCTGCTCTATCATGGAAGATCTAGCATCAACAAAGGCTAAAACGCGTTCGGGTGACTAAATATCAGGTCTAACCATCCGATTAGCTAAAGGCTGAACCTCTAAGGCTAAAGGTCGCTCCTGAGTCAAGAGATGAGCTAAACTCCTCATACTAGTCGACTTCTGGCTCAGGGCATCCGCAAACACATTAGCCTTACCCGGATGATAAAGAATAGTGAGATCATAATCCTTAAGCAACTCAAGCCAATGGCGATGTCTCATATTAAGATCTCACTGGGTAAAGAAGTACTGAAGGATATGATGATTCAAGAAAATCTCTCCATACAAGTAATGCCTCCACAACTTCAATAAAAACACAACTGCGGACAACTCCAAATTATTCTCATGAGGATTCAATTGACGAGAAGCATAAGTAATCACCTTACCCTCCTGCATCAATATTACACTTAAACCCATACCAGAAGCATTACAAAATATGGCAAAACCCATGCCCTTCTTGGGTAAATTCAAGATAGGAGCCAAAGTCAACAACTCCTTGAGCTTTTCTAAAGCTCGCCTCACAAGTATCCGACCACTGAAATACAACCTTCTTCTGAGTTAACTTGGTCAAAGGAGCCGCAATAGACGAGAAACTCTCTACAAAACACCAATAATAACCTACCAAACCAATGAAACTCTGAATCTCGGTAGGAGAAGTAGGTCTAGCCTAATCATGAATCGCCGCTATCTTGGCCGGATCAACCATAATAACATTCTTAGTCACTACATGACCCAAGAAAGAGATAGAATCTAACCAGAACTCACACTTGGAGAACTTAGCATACAATTTCTCACATGCAATCTCTGAAGTACAGTCCTTAATTATCTTACATGATCGGCCTCATTCTTGGGATAAACCAAGATATCATCTATAAATACAATCACAAAGGTGTCGAGATATGGTCACAATACCCGGTTTATCAACTCCATGAAAGCTGCTGAGGCATTGGTCAACCTAAAAGACATGACCAAAAACTCATAACAGAATCCATAGGAGGTGGTGAGGTAACACTAGTATCATAAACATGAGCCAAATAAGATAAACACCCCCTTTCTACCAAGCGATAATCATATAGAAAAGATATAACTCCCTTCAAACCCAAATTAGGCTTACCCTTCCAAGCTATTCTCGGCACACTTAGCGTAGCTAAGGTCACGATCTTGGCATAACAATCGAAAATAGCATGGTAGGGAGCTAACCAATCCATACCCAGAATAACATCAAAGTCTACCATATCTAGGAGAATCAAGTCTACCCAAGTCTCACACCTCACAAAGGCAACCACACAAGATCGGTACACCCGATCCACCACTAAAGAATCTCCTACAGGGGTAGATACATGAAGAGGCATAGCAAGGGGCTCATATGCAGCATCAAAACTAGAAAAAAAAATATGTAGACACACAGGAGAATGTACACCCAGGGTCAAACAACACAGAAGCATATCTATAACAAACTTGGATGATACCTGTAATAACTGTATCAGAGGCCTCTACCTCGGGTCTCCCAGGTATAGCATAACACTAACCACGTCCACTCCCAAACTGAGCACCCCCATGACCACTACCACGAGTTCCCCTACCTCTATCTCGAGAACCTCTAGCACCACCCCTACTACTCTATGAACCACTTCTCACTACAGAAATCAGAGTAGGGCAAAGCTGAAGCTGAGATCCCTGCTGAGTAGTTCCAAACAAACATCGAGGGCAATCCTTATCTATATGGACAAAAACATCACATACAAAATATGCTCTACGGCCTGACTCAATTTGAGGAGGTATAGATGAACTAGAATGACCACCCTGGCCAGAAAAACCGAACCTGGAACCTCTACTCGTATGAACTGATACCTGGCTACCAGAAGTCGCAGAACCTAAAGGTATACCACCTGATCTCTTCAATGTGGCCTGAATCGGCCTACCATGACAACCATGGAAACCTCTACTAGAGAGGTCTCTACCTCAGGACTCAGTAGAGATGCTAGCAGCTGAATATCTAGATAGAGCAAGGAAACGTGCCTCTTTCTCGATAATAGACATAGAGTCCTACTCCAAATGGTCGAACTCATCCCTCATTTGATCTCTCAAGCTATACGGTACAAATCCCTCCAAGAAAGCCTTGGAAAACTGAGTCCAAGTCATAGTAGGCGACCCAAAGGCTGACAACTCGCAAGCGACCTCCACCAATATTTGGCCACATTCATCAACTGATAGGTAGTATAAGCAACTCCATGAGACTCAAGGGATCCAAGATTATGTAAATTCTCATAGCAATCAGTTAGAAACTCATAGGAGTCCTCGCCAATAGAACCACAGAACTTGGGCGGACCGAAGTGAATAAACCTCTCGAACCTCTTCTGATCATTAGAAGACATCACTATACCCAAAGCAACTAGAGGGATAGTAAGTCTGATAGGCAATAAATCCATATGTAGGGGTACCATAGATGATGGTTGTACCCCAGAAGTAGGAATACCATAAACAGATTCTGGAATGAATGGCGGA
Organism: Capsicum rhomboideum; assembly: GCA_031232105.1. Taxonomy (NCBI): domain Eukaryota; kingdom Viridiplantae; phylum Streptophyta; class Magnoliopsida; order Solanales; family Solanaceae; genus Capsicum; species Capsicum rhomboideum. The sequence goes on from CP124709.1 coordinate 56,229,296, forward strand.
ACACTACTCAAAGTCTGAGAAACACCTAGTACACTCAAAGGAACACCATCTCAAAAGGCAAACCAATAAATCTTTAAGCACTGGGGTGTCAACTGAACCCTGTGGGACCTGAGCTGGCTCCAAGTGGTCATCTCTGGCATACTCCACCTTAGGCTCGGGAGAGGCCTCTCTAGAACATCTTCTAACTGGGGCAGCTCCTCATTTCTGTCCTCTACCTCTAGGTCTTCCACGACCCCTGCCTCTTCCTCAGACCGAAGCTCCCATATAGGATTCCAACTCAGCATCCCTAGCATCTTTATACCTAGTCCTCACCATCAGCACAGAAAAGAATGGAATACTAGTTTAGAACATTGGGTATGAACAACCCGCACGATAAGGAATCAAATTAGAGAAGTTTTTCCTAAAGAGGCCTTATATCCTCTCAAAGATAGATACGAATATCTATGTACCGATCTGCGAGACTCTACTAGATATCCTGTTCTTACACTTATGAGATCGGTGAACCTAGCACTCTAATATCAACTTGTCACGACCCAAAACTAAGTCATGTTGGCATTTATGGAGTCCCAACCTTGAAAAGTAAGCCAATCACTGAAAAAGGAAAGAAATTCTCAGCAAGAACAATAATAATAAGGCGAGACTTCTAGAACGAAGTCAGGCCAACACAAAACATAAACAAAGCAAAATCTGAAAGAAATAACATAGAATCCCCCAAAATATGGTGTCATAAGTGTAGAACATCTAATACATCATCCAAATATAGAAAAGGTACAATGTATGTCTCCAAAAACAAGTAAAGACATATTAAAGGTAAGAGAAGGTCTGAAAATTCACTCTAGTCCCTAGAGCAACCTAGTACCTCGATCATAGTCTCTGAAAAACACGATCAGCCACCATGAGTTGTACTCAAACTAGGATCTGCACCGAAAAGGCACAGTAGGAGTGAGTATGGTCCACTTGTACTCAGTAGATATCATAGGCCGACTGAGCAAAGTAGAAAATAGTACAAGTAAAATAATACTATGAGCATGTCACATGCAAGCAGAAAAGTTCCCAAATGATAGCTCACACCGTCTTCACGAACAGTTCTAATAAAAATACTAAAATGAAACAGCACAAATATACATGAAAAGTATACAAAAACTAAATATATGTCAAGACAAGCAAAAGAACCACGAAAGATGCATATGCAATATAATGCAATGATGATGGGATGAATAGTGAAAGTCATTGCATGACTTTCTGTATACACCTACAGAGCTCGCATCTCCCAAGATAGGACCCATGGAGGGTTCGTAACCCATATACTATATCTCAAATCTCAAGTCTCAACCCACCTCTCCGGGTCATGTTCACAGAGGACGTTTTTATAAAAATATCTCATTTTCTTTCAAAAATGGTGTTCCTCGATGGTACCGATATCTCATGAATGTATATGGATGGAATGAGGATGTAATGCTCACAATCAAATTATTATGAAGATATCCAATCCATTCAATATGTATATAAGTGAGCCCAGAAATCAACTCAATAGGTCCGCAATTCATGAAATCAAATCTAATTCGGTACCATCAAAATAAGTATGCATGTAGGACTTTATTGATATCATATCAACCCCTAACTCAGGCATTTCTATCATGATAGAAGAAACCAATGCTCAGTAAGGCCTATAATAACAAATCAAGCCCCCGCACGGGCATCATATATAGAATAAAGGAATTTAAATACACAAATAAGGCCAATGATGTCAAATAAAGCCCCCACTCGGGCAACACATAATATATAATATCACTAATCATTGACAACAAAAATATAACCCCCCCCTACACGGGCACACAACAGTAATAATAATTTCGAAATACCATTCCTATAGTTATTCTCCCTAATCCATAGTATGCTTTACTTATTCATTAACTACCCAGCTCAATCTGAAGGAAATTAAGCCATAACCTACCTCAAAACGACGTAATCCGAACCTAAAAGTCCTTCAACATGGAGCTTTCCCTTTGTAAACAGTCTCGAAATCAACTAAAACATACAAATATGGCATCTATGTAAAAAGGCCTTTGCGAGGGTCAACTCTGACCAAGACAAATAAATGGCCTTCGCGCTCGCTGCCAAGGCTTCACGTTTGCGAAGAAGACTCGACCCGACCCCATTTGTTCTTCGCAATCGAGATAAAGAAAATCATCTTTCTCCACGTTCGCAGTCGGAGGCCCCCGTTTGCGAAGAAGGATTTGGCCTGCACCAGATATTAGCAAATATGTTGATTTGCATGGTTTCTAAAGTCTCCAAACAGACCCTCGAAATTCGTTCGGGACTCCACAGAAATAAACCATATATGCTACAGGCTATTTTTAACGCTCTGGATTCAATGGCGATATCGGATTTTTGAAAAAAAAATTGTTTTCAACAAATTAACCCCCGGGATCCTTTTAGGTAATTTTTCAAATGAAGGGTCGAAATTCAAAGTAGAGGTTTCAAATCCGAACCAACCTCGCTACTAACCCAAATTTGATATTCCGAACCTAATAGAACTGTCCAAATCACTATTCGACACTCCGATTAGCCTTTAAAACCCACAAACTCATCCAAATCATTCCTGATCGCATCATAAACTGTGTCAACTATCCCCACACTCCAAAATAAATATGTAGCAACTACGGGGAAGGGAAAAATGGTTAAAACACATAAAAAGCAAGATTTCACAAATCAGGTCCTTATACACTGAGGCTCAAAAGGTGTATACAGAAAGTCATGCGATGGCTTTCATTCATTCCTATTCCATCATCATTGCATTGCATTGCATCATTGTATATCCTCTATGTATTTTTTTGTCGTGTACTTAGTTTTCCTATAAATATTTCGTGTGTTGTCTTCCTTTTTTGTCTTTATATTATAGAACTGTTAGTGGAGACGATGTGAGCTATCATTTGGAAACTTCTCTGTTTGCAGGTGGAACGTGTTCATAGTATCTTTTACTTGTTTAGTTTTCTACTTTACTCAGTCGGCCTATGATACCTACTGAGTACAAGTGTACCGCACTTATTCCTACTTCTGTGCCCTTTTGGTGCAAATCCCAGTACGAGTGCAACCCGTGGTGGCTAATCTTGTGTTGTTCGGTGTTGATATTCGAGATACTGGTGAGTTTCAGAGTTCGGGGCAAATTCCCAACATCCTCCTATCTTATCTCGTCTTTATTTATTTTCAGAGACAGATTCATGTATTTCATATTCCTGATTTATATTAGATGCTCTTCACACTTTTGACACTGTATCTTAGGGATTTTTGTGTATTTCGTTCGGATATTATGTTATGTACATATTATGGTCTGACTTCGTTCTAGAAGTCTTATATTTACTTGTTTTTCTTCATTTATCGTTTTTCCTTCTTGTTTTTCTTCATTTATCGTTTTTCCTTTCTTTTCGGGTTTCAACTTACCTACCAAGGACTTTTTCCCTCAAAAACTACACTAATTCTTTTCTAAGTTCTTTAGATCACCAATTGATCATTATGTTCAAAAAGTGAAGAATCTATAAAGGTTGGAAAAAAGTAGTCGAATGTAGACCAAATTCATTTGATTGTATATAGATGGTTACTTCTTCATTAATCTACTTTAATGATGCCTTAAAATCCTAAGGAACTTGTATGATTTAGTGGTTTGAGGATGTGAAGTTAGACGACACCTCTTCACACTTCTCCTTACTTTAATTTAGACAGTTTCAACAAATGCTTTTGATGGAACATTTGCATCATATATATATATATATATATATATATATATATATATACTATATAGTTAATAAGTTAATCTTTTCATTAGTTATAAGTTATAATAATCTAAAAGTCATCATTATTACTATAATATTTCAACCTTTCATTACTTATGTTGAGAAGCCTAAAAGTCACTCTCATAATTATTCAAGTCACTATACATATCTATCTATCTATCTATATCTATACTTACCTTAAAAGCACCAACTCAAAAAACTTAAAGTGAAATTACTAAAATACCCCCAATTAAAAGACACCCAATCAAAAAGTTAAATTACCTAAATACCCTTTTAAAAATCTAATTATTCTATCTAATTAAACAAAAAAAACTCCCAAGCACACGCTTTGATACCAAAAGGTGTGTCCTTTTAATTGTGAAGAGTTGCAATGATTCTTTTAGAATTCCATAGGAACCTCGTGAATGAATCCTAAAAGTCATTAAAAAAGAAACGAACGGTTGAATTCCATTAGAATCCAAAATGCTCCACTCAAAATTTTTTTCTCTGAATTCCTCGGCAGTAACCAAACTACAAATATTATTTATATTTACGCATTATATTAAGATTTGCTTCTCAATCTTGGCACATCGTCTGTATAGAGTATACCACTGGACATTGACCTTTGTATATTATATTATTCGTACCAAAAAGGTTAGTACTACTTTATTCTTCATCAGAAATTTAAATATATCAAATTTTAATATAAATTACCCCAAATACAAAATTAAGAAAAGAAGAGAAAAGATCAGTATGCATGTATCAGATACACCATTCATTATAGTATAGTAATATACTCTCATATACGACATTCATTAAATATTCTTATTTTGATTTCCTTCCATTTACTCCTCCTATTTGTATGCATGTGAATGTGTATACATAAGTAGGTTTAATTCTTAACACCAAAGGATGTGGGATATTGGATGAGGTTGCTCCTGTCTGAGCCAGAAGTCTCAAATTTGAATAAAAATCCTTGGTAGGAATCGCTACACGAGCCAACTTTCATACTCCATTAACAGTCGCAATGCTTCACTTTCAACAAAGCTAAGTCATTTAACGGCTGTTACATAATATTTGAAATGAAACAGTCCATTTCTTGATGGCGATTAGGCACCAAAAGAAAACGTTTTGCAAGAAAAAAGACTTTAAACAAGGTAACAGAAAAGTAGAACATCAAGAAAGTTAAATAATTCTCTCTTATTCTTTGTTCTTCTATAAAAATAACTTGCTCAATAGTTTTATTTTGTCCTAACACAGATATATGCAAACTTACTGTCATGGCTGCCAGATGATGAAGTCTCCTCAAATAAATCTAAGACAACTTGATTGTCGTTTCCAATATATATTACAGGTAATCACTTTACTTCACCATTCAATTTGATATTTTAATTGTTATTCACTTGATGTATATTTTGTAATCCGACTTTATTGATGTTTCTTTCAAACGATTCTGTTAATTGATAATACAATATATAAACATGAGTACTATTCATCAATAATGCTTCCTTTTGGGTGGTTGTTTGTGATGTAATTTTCAATTTTTTCCTTGCCTATTTATATATTCTTTTCTTTTAATTTTCAAAAAGTAGAATGAGATGCTTAGTCTAAATATTTATAGACATCCGAGAGAGAGTTTTTTCCTTCCCCAACGAAAACAATTTGCTGAAGTTAGATGTTTTTACTCTCTTCTATTAATTTTAAAATTCAACACAAACGAGCACTGTGCACACTGTGATGCTACTGTAACTTTTCCTTTAGCTTATTTTTTCTTTAAAATAAAACTTATTATTTATTTAGTCTCGTGTTAGAAAAATATAATAAAACATCATCAACAACAATAAAACATATCCAATATAATCTCACAAGTGGGGTCTGAGTGGTTGTATGTATATCTACCCTATCTTATGAATGCAAGGAGACAGTTTCTGAAAGTCTCTCGACTCAAGTAAAATCATTCAAAGAAGGTTTGAAAAAGAGATATAGTAGTGAAGAAGTTATGTAGAAAATAATAGATAAAAGAACAGTGACAACTACAAATAATATGATATTGATTAAATTATTACATATGAATATTTGACCTTGAACTTTAAGTAGTAGTTTTAATTTAAACACAATTTTTTATTGTATAGTGTGTAGGAAATTAACCGTGCCATAAAGGTTGTTTGCTCCTTGATTACACCATGTAGTTCAAGGTTTAACTTCAACCAGTTAGCTTTTCTCTTTTATGAGAGGAACTATATGTTACAAAGTTAGTAATGCTTTCTTATTACTTTTTCGTTCTATGAACATTCTTGTCAAAATACACTTTTACAACTTATGAGTTGACCTTCTCAATATAATTGCTATAACTTTAAACTTCATCAATTTTATTTAATTAGTTCAAAAGGAAATCTCTTGATTAAAGACGAGACTTACATTGTACAGTCACTTTCTTTTTGTTTATTTTGTCTTAAATCTTTGATAATCTTGATTCTTGACTATGCTGAGCACCACAGGTAAATTGTTTCACTAATTTTTTTAATTTAATGCATGGCATTTTATCCTATGTTTCTTTCTGAGATTTTGGTATTCATACATGCAGGAATTACTACATGTCAATTCGCTAGCAAGCATATGTTCATTCCTAAAATTCAATTTTCTCCCTCTGAAAATGAAGGATATTCATTTAAATTTTGAAAATAATTTCAATACGTTTGTACTTTGTAAAGACGATAAATAAAACAGGAGATCAAACAATTCTCAATATATGATTGTGTCTACCTCAATATATATTCTCACACGTGGACAACTTATTAACGTTACACTTTCAAAAGGAATTTCAATATGTTGACAACAAGAGTTTTGATTATGACAGAGCAATCAAAATGAATAAAAGAAGAAACATATACCCGAGATAATGTCTATAAAGATGTATAAGGTGAGATATGACCAATTATATGATTGTACATCATAAAAGCAAAATAAGTAAAAGTAATTACATGTTCTGACTAAACTTTACCGCCTTTAAAGTTTTCATTAGACAATATACAATTATCTTGACATTGGCAAATAAATCACCATTTAACTATCAACATTAATCAGTCAAAAAATGCTTATTGTATTCATTTGTGTATATTTTTTTGACTTAATATTGATATTATAACTTAACAAGATAGTGTGTTCTCCAATATCAAGCTATATGTTCATCTTGACTACATGACTTGACAATCATCACGTACAACGCACTTATCGAGAGACTAGTTAGTACAAATATTTCTCATTTTCTTTTTTCTTCCACTGATTCCTCGTTTGCATTTCAATTTACGTTGTTTTTTGTTGAAGATTTTTAGTTGTGCTTATGAGTTATAATTATTTTACAATATAATCTTCATAACCTCTTCTTCTTTAAGTCACTTCTTCTCCATCATCTTCAGTTTCAGATACTTAATGAAACATAACAATTGGTAGATTATTCTTCCATATATTTAGGTTTTTGTTACTACACTAATATTTTCATGGGCACTATTGTCACGCCCGAATCCCATCGAGACATGATTGGCACCCGTAGCCGATAAGGCCCGAGAGAACCAACCTCTGCCTATGTTCAATCATATGCATCTCATAATCATAACCACCATTTCATAATAATATGAAAGACGAATAAAGGAGAACATGGGACATATTTATACATACATATGAAACTTGGCCGTTGAGGCCATCCAGTCAAAACAACATATGTCTTTTACACTGATACACCCACATCCGTCTACCAAAGCCTCTAACAAGAGCATTGACCAAAACAAACCAAAAGTCGGGACTAGTCCCCTCTTTACACATTATGTACAATACCAAAACATGTATATACTCTGACTCGGAGAAGCCCCAAATGAGCTGGAGCTCACCAAAGAACCGCTAACACTGGCACTCTACTGGGGAGGCCTACTGGGACCTGCGCCTGCAGCAAGCAAGGTAAATTCCCCGAGAGGGGTCAGTACGAAATAAGCACTGAGTATGCAAGGCTCAGATGAAACTATACAACACATGAATATTTTAATGAATATGTCAATGAACTCAAAACATATGAATACTCAATGTGAATAAGTCACCATGTTGCATTTTGGAAACCATGCGGATTGCTTTCATTGCTTTCATTACTTTCTTTATCACAATACTCACTTGTTATCACATATGTCACAATGTACCCGGGCCCCGACTGATCAGTGGGTCTTTCATATCATATCATTGTGTTGGGATCGAGTCGAGCTAGGCTTATGCCCCTAGACTTGCCACCCATACATCAATGCATCGGGATCGAGTCGAGCTAGGCTTACGCCCCTAGACTTGCCACCCATAAATCCAAACCTCGGGATCGAGTCGAGCTAGGCTTACGCCCCTAGACTTGCCACCCGTACTTGATCATTGACCACATTTGCATTACTTTGTTCATTACTTTGAGATTGATACTTTGATAATCATAACATCACTTTGGAACTTTGGAACATAACATTGTTGGAAACTTTGAATCATTGACCAATAAGTGAAGGACATGTGAATAAATATCAATGAGAAATATAACATTACTAGCACCATGATACCATTGGAACCATTGGACAATAATCCATGAACAAGAGACACAAGTATAGGCACTATTGGAATATTGGTACGTATCTTTATTTGAGCTTTCGGAACATTAACCATGAATATGAGACATGAGATTCACAAATGATCCATGAGTAGAAAATATATGACAATGACTAGTGATAAACGGATATCGGATACCTTAGCACATTTCGGGATAGGACTAGTGACATATCAATGTGAACACTATTTGCCGTAGGAAGATACGGACAAAGTAACCTTACATACCTTGGATTCACAATACGAATATACAACCTTTGATGCGTATACAATAATTCCTCTCCTTCTTTATGTGTCACTCTACAACATAAATACACAACGAAATTCACATTAACCACCAATCACTTTACAAATGCATACCATGTCAATGAGTCACTTGTTTGCCTTTAAACATGTCATTTTCCCTTGACAAAACCATTGATTATACTATTATTCCAAAAATTCCATAATATTCCCAACATTGACCAATACATGAAAAGCAATACATTTCACCACAATACTTCTCCTTTACACTTTCTTATCCATAACACATCACAAATAATCCATCAAAGTACCTTAATACAACTCATAACACATATCGGCCAAAATCCCAAAATTTTCACTTTTAGACAAGAACAAGTTTAATACCAAAAATAACACCATACATGTTCATATTTTGTCAATACCATGCTTTTTCATCAAAGGCACAAGGCCTAATTCAATTTCAAATCACCAAGATAGCACATCTTCCACCAAAAGCAAAAATACACTATTCACTACCTTGCCAACATAACTAACATAATATACATAATCTACCATGCATATAAGATGTTAAACCATAATATTAAACACTTACCAAAGCTTGGAATATGTTGATCTTGTCCAAAGAGTCCAAAGGATTTATTTGCTTTAGGGTTTGGAAATGAAAGAAATGTTTGTGAAAATATCCAAAAGTTATGAGAGGCTTTGGGGAATAAAATCTGATGTTGGGGACTTTATATAGACCCAAGGTCATCCTTATCCCCATGTGGCATGAATGGATATGTTCAATTGGTCAAATATTGGAAGAATGGATCACTTCCCTTTGGGCCTATGTATTTTATTCCATTTTGGGCCTCAAATTGGGCCCAATAACACATATCCATCATATTTCATTTATTATTCACCATATATCTCATGTTTACATAATTCCATAATGTCACGACAATATTCCCTTAAATGATTCTCATTCGTCCTTTCGATCGCAAAAATAGGCATTCTAGTCACCCTTGGTTTCATTGGACATTTTGGATCACTATTCACATTTCATGATTTGATCATGTAGGAGTATGTAGGAGTATATTGAAGTGTTTGAATCTTTAACAATGCTCAAATAACTCCAAAGAACCAAAAGAAACCATCTAGAAATCGTCGTAGAATTGCGTTACGAAACGACTCCGGAAGGGCATACTTATTGTGCCTTGCGCCACACCCCTGAAACAGGGTAGTGGCGCAAGTTTGCAGCCTTCTCTGAAGTTTTTGGCTGCAGGTGGCTTGCGCCACACCCCTGAAACAGGGTAGTGGCGCAAGTTTCAGCACTTTGCTGAAATTTCCAGCCACTTATCCAATGTTTACGTATCGTCCAATCCCTTATCCAAACACTACGAAATACTTACTTAGTGATCTTAATCATCAAGTAAACATGACTTAAAGTCACCAAATGAGGTTAGAATGTATACGAGTTCTTACCCAAATGCTCCACGAAATCACAACACACCTCCTACGACGATCTAATCGCACATGTTAAGTCCGATATCAAATGTTTCACCAATGACACTATAAAACACATATGCATGGCATCTCAACACCTATGTAGGTATGATCCCAAGGTATCAAGTGAGGTTATAAAAGTACGGGGTGTTACATTCTTCCCCTCTTAGAAACATTCGTCCTCGAATGTTAACGACATTGTCTTATATACAACAAATGCATCTTTACTTTAACATACCTATACACATTCACATAATGCTTTTAAATACTTACTTGTTATTGTTCCACCTCCGCACTGTGCACTTCTTGGTCCATTTAAAATAGATGGGGATACTTGAATTTCATCATTTCTTCCGCTTCCCATGTGATCTCCTCTACGTGTTGGTTTCTCCAAAGGACTTTTACGGATGCTATGTCTTTATTTCTCAATATCTTTACTTGTCGATCTAGGATAGCAATGGGCACTTCTTCATAAGTGAGATCCTCTGTAACTTGAACATCCTCTACGGGAACAATATGAGACGGATCTCTTATGCATTTCCGAAGCATCGACACATGAAAGACCGGATGGACTGAGGAAAGTTCTTGAGGTAAGACTAATTCATACGCGACTTGCCCAAATCTTCTAATAACTTCATAGGGGCCTATGTAACGTGGACTCAATTTCCCTTTCTTTTCGAACCGCATTACCCCTTTCATCGGTGACACCTTTAAAAACACCCAATCACCTATGGCGAATTCAAGCCCTCTTCTTCTAACATCGGCATATGATTTGTGACGACTTTGAGCCTTTTGTAACCGTTGTTGGATAACTTTAACTTTCTCCATAGCTTGGTGAACAATATCTGGCCCAAGTAAGGCAGTTTCACCTACTTCGAACCATCCGATTGGTGATCTACATTTCCTTCCATACAAGGCTTCATAAGGTGCCATTTTAATACTTGAATGATAGCTATTGTTATATGCAAATTCAATAAGAGGCAAATGGTCATCCCAACTACCCTGGAAATCTAACGTACAAGCTCGTAGCATATCTTCAGGTGTCTGAATAGTATGTTCTGCTTGTCCATCAGTCTGAGGATGGAAAGCCGTACTCAAATTCACCTGAGTACCCAAACTCTGCTGAAAAGATTTCCAGAAGTGTGCTGTGAACTGTGCTCCTCTGTCTGATATAATAGAAAGTGGAATACCATGCAATCGTACTATCTCCTTCACATACAACTTCGCATAATCCTCAGCTGTATAGGTCGTCTTGACCGGTAGAAAATGCGCTGACTTGGTAAGTCGGTCCACTATGACCCATATGGAATCAAACTTCCACAATGTACGAGGCAAACCCGTAATAAAATCCATATTAATCATATCCCACTTCCAGACTGGAAGATTAATACATTGCATGTAACCTCCCGATTTCTGATGTTCCACTTTCACTTGTTGACAATTTGGGCACTGCGCGACAAATTCTGCAATGTTCTTTTTCATGTTGCCCCACCAATACACTTCTTTAAATTCATGGTACATTTTAGTAGCACCCGGATGAATGGAATAGCGTGAATGGTGCGCCTCTGTCATTATTCGTGTCCTCAGCTGATCTACATCCGGTACACATATTCTCCCTTGACATTGAAGCACCCCTTCCGGGGTAATATCAAATGCCTTGGTCAAATTCTGCTGCACATTTTCCTTTAGCTGTAATAAATTAGGATCCGCAAATTGCTTCTCTTTCACTTCAGCTATCAAGGAAGATTCTGCTGCATTCTGCACCATAACTCTATCATCTGCGGTTTCAATAAGGCGAACTCCCAAGCTGGCTAATTGATTCAAGTCTTTGATTATCTCACGCTTTTCATTCAACTGACCACTAGTGCTTTCTACTGCCTTACGGCTCAATGCATCAGCTACTACATTTGCTTTGCCTGGGTGATAAAGAATATCAATGTCATAATCTTTTAAAAGCTCTAACCACCTTCGTTGTCTCAAATTGAGTTCCTTCTGCTTAAAAAGATATTGCAAGCTTTTGTGATCCGTATAGATGTCAACATGAACCCCATATAAATAATGACGCCATATCTTTAAAGCAAAAACGACTGCTGCCAATTCAAGATCATGTGTGGGATAGTTTTTCTCATGTGGCCGTAACTATCGTGAGGCATATGCTATCACCCTACCATGCTGCATCAACACACATCCGAGACCAATCCCGGAAGCATCACAATACACTGCATAGCCCTCTGTGCCTTCAGGAAGTACTAACACTGGTGTGGAAGTCAACTTATCTTTCAATTTTTGAAACCCTCTTTCACATGCATCATTCCATTGAAACTTAATTTCCTTGTGAGTTAACTTTGTTAATGGTGCTGCAATAGAAGCAAACCCTTCTACAAATCTCCGGTAATAACCTGCCAAACCCAGAAAACTACGAATCTCTGTGGGTGTCGTAGGTCTTGGCCAGTTTTTCACTGCTTCAATCTTTTGGGTATCAACCTGTATACCTTCATCTGATACAATGTGACCCAAGAACGCGACTGATTTCAACCAAAACTCACATTTGGAGAATTTTGCATACAACTTACGCTCACGGAAAATTTGCAGCACTTGCCGTAGGTGATAAGCATGGTCTTCTGGTGATCTTGAATAAACAAGGATGTCATCTATAAATACTGTCACGAACACGTCTAGGAATGGCTTAAGCACCCTGTTCATCAAATCCATAAACACAGCCGGTGCATTTGTTAGTCCAAATGACATAACTAAAAATTCATAATGGCCATACCGTGTTCGAAAAGCTGTCTTGGGTACATCCTCCTCTCTAACTCTGACTTGATGATAACCCGACCTCAAGTCAATCTTCGAAAAACACTTGGCACCCTGTAACTGATCAAACAAATCATCAATTCGAGGGAGGGGATATTTGTTCTTGATCGTTACTTTATTCAGTTGCCGATAGTCGATGCACATTCTCAAGGTGCCATCTTTATTTCGCACAAATAATACCGGTGCACCCCACGGGGACATACTAGGCCTAATGAAGCCTTTATCCAGCAAATCTTTTAATTGCTCCTTCAATTCACGCAATTCTGCTAGAGCCATTCTATATGGAGGGATAGAAATAGGCTGAGTGCCTGGAATCACATCAATGCCAAATTCTACTTCCCGTTCTGGGGGTAAACCTGGGAGATCCTCTGGGAATACATCTAGAAATTCATTGACTACCGGTACTGACTGTGGAGTTAATGGTTCCACATCATTATCTTTCACTCGTACCAAATGACATATGTATCCCTTGGCAATCATTTTTCTGGCTTTCAAATAGGAAATAAATCTCCCTCGTGGTGCCCCTACATTACCCTGCCATTCAAGAAGATTTTCTTGCGGAAAACAAAATTGCACCTTCTTGGCCGGGCAATCTATCGTAGCATAACAAGAAGTCAACCAATTCATTCCCATAATTACATCGAAATCCACCATGTCCAATTCAATGAGATCGGCCAATGTATCATGGCCACACACAGTTACCACACAGTTATGATACACTCTCTTTGCAATAATATATTCACCAACCGGTGTAGACACTTCAATTGACTTAATTAATAATTCTGGTGCCTTTGCAAATTTCGCAGCAACCAGTGGAGTAACATAGGAAAATGTAGAGCCTGGGTCAATTAGTGCATATACATTATGTGAGAATATGGATAATGTACCTGTGACGACATCTGGGGAAGCCTCTGAATTCTGGCGGTCCACCAAAGCATAAGTACGATTCTGGACCCCGCTAGTACTGGCTCCTCCTCTGTCACCTCTACCACGACCAATAGGCTGCACCCCTCGGCCCTGTGAAGGAACCGATGCTGATGACGCAACAGTCGACCCAGCTGGTCGTGCTATACCACCCATGCTCCGCTGTGGACACTCTCTCGCTATATGTCCCGGCATACCACACCAAAAGCAGGCATTCGTCCCTGTCCGACATGTACCTGTGTGCATACGCCCGCAGTGCTGACACTGCTGACGAGGGAAACCTGTTGCCTGTGATCCATGAACTCCACTACTTTGCCCAGCTGAACCACCTCTAAACCCTCGAGACTGCGAATAAGCACCACCTGTGGAATAAGAGAACGACGGTCTAGGTGGTCTAGGAAACATGCGGGGCCTAGATCCTCCTTGGGACATCATAGGTGGTCCCATAGGTCTAGCCCTTTTGGGTTGTCCCCTATCAAATTCATGTACCCTTCGCCTCTGTCTTTGATCTTCCATTTTCTGGGCGAAGGCTTGTATTCGAGCAATGTCCATGTCCCTATTCAAGGCCGCAATAGTGCAATCTCTTACCAAGTAGGGCTCTAGTCTGTCCACGTATCTATGGACCCTGTCTGTCATCGTAGCCACAACATTTGGCGCATATCGAGCCAAGAAATTAAATTGCAAGCTATATTCTCTGACGCTCAAATTTCCTTGATGGAGATTTAGGAATTGATCCGCACGTGCCTCACGGATCTCATAGGGCAAGTAATGATCAATAAAAACCACTTTGAACTCTTCCCAAGTAGGTGGGCTTGCATCAATATCACGGGATTTCTTCCAATCCTCGTACCACAATATTGCTTCTCCTTTTAACCTGTACGCAGCAAGTTCCACTGTCTCTACCCCGGTCACATGCATAACTTCCAAGGCCCTCTGAATTTGATCCACGAAGTCCTGTGAATCTGCTTTTGGATCTGCCCCTGTGAAAATAGGAGGGTCCAGTTTCAAGAAATCCTGTGTTCTGCGACTTGCCATTCTAGCCGCATCATCATCATGTGCCATTGCACCAGCTCTTCCCTGGCTTTGTGCCGCCACTAACTGTGTCAACATCTGTTGCAGCATTCCTAAGATCCTGATCTGTGGCATTCGTCGGTGGTTCCACGGGTACTTCCCTTCTTCTCGGCTCTTCTGGAGCTGAAGAAGTAGAAGAAGCTCGCGTTGCGAACTCAGTTTCAGCCCTACCTTGATCAACTTGTTCAGGTGGTGGTCTACTTGTTCCCTCTCCAGCAATTCTATCTATCAGCTTACTTTTACCTTTTCCTCTTCCTCTTCTAGTGTTCGGCATTTTGGACTATACCAAAGAAAATAAATACCAAGATCAGATACAATGCAACTGACAACATTGGCTCTATTGCACGATCTAGAATGAAGGAAAGAAACAACCTCCTAAATGTCCCGTAGCCTCCTACTTATAAATGTGGTGCACAACACATCGATAAGTAAGACTCTACTCAGACACGGCTTTGTAGACATCCTTAGACCGACTGCTCTGATACCACTTTTTGTCACGCCCCGAATCCCATCGAGACATGATTGGCACCCGTAGCCGATAAGGCCCGAGAGAACCAACCTCTGCCTATGTTCAATCATATGCATCTCATAATCATAACCACCATTTCATAATAATATGAAAGACGAATAAAGGAGAACATGGGACATATTTATACATACATATGAAACTTGGCCGTTGAGGCCATCCAGTCAAAACAACATATGTCTTTTACACTGATACACCCACATCCGTCTACCAAAGCCTCTAACAAGAGCATTGACCAAAACAAACCAAAAGTCGGGACAAGTCCCCGCTTTACACATTATGTACAATACCAAAACATGTATATACTCTGACTCGGAGAAGCCCCAAATGAGCTGGAGCTCACCAAAGAACCGCTAACACTGGCACTCTACTGGGGAGGCCTACTGGGACCTGCGCCTGCAGCAAGCAAGGTAAATTCCCCGAGAGGGGTCAGTACGAAATAAGTACTGAGTATGCAAGGCTCAGATGAAACTATACAACACATGAATATTTCAATGAATATGTCAATGAACTCAAAACATATGAATACTCAATGTGAATAAGTCACCATGTTGCATTTTGGAAACCATGCGGATTGCTTTCATTGCTTTCATTACTTTCTTTATCACAATACTCACTTGTTATCACATATGTCACAATGTACCCGGGCCCCGACTGATCAGTGGGTCTTTCATATCATATCATTGTGTTGGGATCGAGTCGAGCTAGGCTTATGCCCCTAGACTTGCCACCCATACATCAATGCATCGGGATCGAGTCGAGCTAGGCTTACGCCCCTAGACTTTCCACCCATAAATCCAAACCTCGGGATCGAGTCGAGCTAGGCTTACGCCCCTAGACTTGCCACCCGTACTTGATCATTGACCACATTTGCATTACTTTGTTCATTACTTTGAGATTGATACTTTGATAATCATAACATCACTTTGGAACTTTGGAACATAACATTGTTGGAAACTTTGAATCATTGACCAATAAGTGAAGGACATGTGAATAAATATCAATGAGAAATATAACATTACTAGCACCATGATACCATTGGAACCATTGGACAATAATCCATGAACAAGAGACACAAGTATAGGCACTATTGGAATATTGGTACGTATCTTTATTTGAGCTTTCGGAACATTAACCATGAATATGAGACATGAGATTCACAAATGATCCATGAGTAGAAAATATATGACAATGACTAGTGATAAACGGATATCGGATACCTTAGCACATTTCGGGATAGGACTAGTGACATATCAATGTGAACACTATTTGCCGTAGGAAGATACGGACAAAGTAACCTTACATACCTTAGATTCACAATACGAATATACAACCTTTGATGCGTATACAATAATTCCTCTCCTTCTTTATGTGTCACTCTACAACATAAATACACAACGAAATTCACATTAACCACCAATCACTTTACAAATGCATACCATGTCAATGAGTCACTTGTTTGCCTTTAAACATGTCATTTTCCCTTGACAAAACCATTGATTATACTATTATTCCAAAAATTCCATAATATTCCCAACATTGACCAATACATGAAAAGCAATACATTTCACCACAATACTTCTCCTTTACACTTTCTTATCCATAACACATCACAAATAATCCATCAAAGTACCTTAATACAACTCATAACACATATCGGCCAAAATCCCAAAATTTCCACATTTAGACAAGAACAAGTTTAATACCAAAAATAACACCATACATGTTCATATTTTGTCCATGCCATGCTTTTTCATCAAAGGCACAAGGCCTAATTCAATTTCAAATCACCAAGATAGCACATCTTCCACCAAAAGCAAAAATACACTATTCACCACCTTGCCAACATAACTAACATAATATACATAATCTCCCATGCATATAAGATGTTAAACCATAATAATAAACACTTACCAAAGCTTGGAATATGTTGATCTTGTCCAAAGAGTCCAAAGGATTTATTTGCTTTAGGGTTTGGAAATGAAAGAAATGTTTGTGAAAATATCCAAAAGTTATGAGAGGCTTTGGGGAATAAAATCTGATGTTGGAGACTTTATATAGACCCAAGGTCATCCTTAGCCCCATGTGGCATTAATGGATATGTTCAATTGGTCAAATATTGGAAGAATGGATCACTTCCCTTTGGGCCTATGTATTTTATTCCATTTTGGGCCTCAAATTGGGCCCAATAACACATATCCATCACATTTCATTTATTATTCACCATATATCTCATGTTTACATAATTCCATAATGTCACGACAATATTCCCTTAAATGATTCTCATTCGTCCTTTCGATCGCAAAAATAGGCATTCTAGTCACCCTTGGTTTCATTGGACATTTTGGATCACTATTCACATTTCATGATTTGATCATGTAGGAGTATGTAGGAGTATATTGAAGTGTTTGAATCTTAAACAATGCTCAAATAACTCCAAAGAACCAAAAGAAACCATCTAGAAATCGTCGTAGAATTGCGTTACGAAACGACTCCGGAAGGGCATACTTATTGTGCCTTGCGCCACACCCCTAAAACAGGGTAGTGGCGCAAGTTTGCAGCCTTCTCTGAAGTTTTTGGCTGCAGGTGGCTTGCGCCACACCCCTGAAACAGGGTAGTGGCGCAAGTTTCAGCACTTTGCTGAAATTTCCAGCCACTTATCCAATGTTTACGTATCGTCCAATCCCTTATCCAAACACTACGAAATACTTACTTAGTGATCTTAATCATCAAGTAAACATGACTTAAAGTCACCAAATGAGGTTAGAATGTATACGAGTTCTTACCCAAATGCTCCACGAAATCACAACACACCTCCTACGACGATCTAATCGCACATGTTAAGTCCGATATCAAATGTTTCACCAATGACACTATAAAACACATATGCATGGCATCTCAACACCTATGTAGGTATGATCCCAAGGTATCAAGTGAGGTTATAAAAGTACGGGGTGTTACAACTATTGTATTTTATTTCTATGCTCGGAAACAATTACTATACAATCATCTCCCTTTTTTTACTTTTTTTTAATTATATATTCATGTGTTTGAGTCGAAGCAAGATTCATATGACTTCTGACCGCATTTGGATTGATCATGACAGAATTCAACACATGCTTGTATCAGTTTAGTTTTTATTTTTCTCATGCATAATGGTTTTTATAATATATGTTTGAGTATCTATTTATCTTTAAATTAAAGTAATATATATGTCGTTAAAGTAGCATCAAGTTTGCAGGGATTTTTAATTAAGGGTGACAAAAAAGTTTGAAAATTAAAAAAAGGTGACACAAGTTTTAATTATTGAGTAGAGGTGACAATTTTGTCATTAGTTTAATAACATGCAGCAATTGCTGTAAGTTGCTGCAGCAACTTGCAGCAATTTCGATAGTTGCTGCAGCAACTTTGACTATTGCTGTAGCAACTATCGTAGTTGTTGTAGCAACTTCGAAAGTTGCTGCAGCAACTTGCAGCAACTTCCTAATGACTACTTAACAAAAAATTTGACTTCAGCTGATCAAACTTGTCACCTTTTTTTAATTCAACACTTTTTTGTCACCTCCTTCTCAATTCTCTCAAGTTTGCAAGATTGTTTAATTATTTAACCTCAACTTAATTACAAGTTGTTACTTTTCTTTTTTTTTTTGGTATGTTTTCATTTTTTTTTGATGGCACAAAGAAAGTCCAATAATATATGCAACATTTAAAATATATCATTTGCAAAGCACTACATGGACAGTATGGGGTCACCGAACCCCGTTAACTTCCAAACAAACTCTCTTTACATATATAACGATCATATAGTTCATTAGGCACCTTTAACACACAAAAGCTAGATGTAGCATCGCTTGAATTTGCTGCTTAGTGCCTTTACTCTACTGACTTCTGTGACTACGTGAGTTCAATTCCCAGTTATTTGCATTCTTTGAGTTTTTTCTTTCCGTTTTTTGCTGGTTAAGAGGCTTAAAAAACGCATAAAAGGTGTAGTTAGGCAGTAAGTTCTGAATTAGAAGCCTCAATTGTGCATAGTGGCACTCACACTCCGACCACGTAATGAACTTTTTCAAGCAGTGTCATTTGATTCAGATTATCCATTAGTGCATCAATTCTATCTTTAATACAATTTTCAGACAGAGGGTTGTTACATGACACCTATTCGATTAACATGTGTCCGCCCAACCCTTCGTCTTCAAGCCTTGTCCATTGCACTACACCTTTCACATTGGTTCTTTTTCTTGATAGCAATGTGAAACTTTATCTGCACACCTAAACCCCTTGTTTTATGCGAAAATTGAAGCTTGCGCCAACTATCTATGCATTCAAACAATATGATGACCCATAATGAGATTCCCTATTCATTACTTTTTTTTTCTTTCCGTTATCCATGTAAACCGATAGATGTGGTTGATGTGCGTCCCAACAAATAATACTGATATCCTCACTAACAAATGTAAAAGCTAAAGATCAGATCCATATATTATAACTACATTTTTACAATGAACCAATCCTTAGTGAGGTGCCAAAACAAACACTATGAAATTCCTTCGTGAACACAAGTGTGCAGTGGCTGACGTCCACAAATTACACATTGACAAAAAAACTCACTAATGCATTTTATCTTAATTTGAACCAAATTGAGGCTATTTAGCAAAAATTCCCAGTAGAGTTTGCCGAGTATATTACAGTCTAATCAATCAAAAAGCATGGAAAATCAGGGCTGAAAACTTTTTGTTTAACATGTATGCTTTGAAGTATAGTTCCTCGGTTTCCTTGTCTATGGGAGCTCGTTTTCAGTTCTTGGCCCTGTTAAGTTAAGAATGTTAACAGTACGTCAAAGAATGTAATGACAAACAATCAAACATCCACGTGACATCTAAGTTGTGCCCGACTTACGTGGTTTTATCTTTGGATCCTTCTTTTGGTGGATCTTCCTCTGATGACTCCGACGTTGGAAGGGCTGTCAGCTTACCAAATGACTCCTTAGCATCTCCGAAGAAGTCCTTCACCTTATCAACAACCGTTTTAAGCTTATCTGGGGTGGGAAGCTGAAAGGTTCAAATGAAGATTAGAAAGATATCATCTAGCGAAAAGAATAAAAAGGTGCTACTACACTAAGCAGTAAACCAGGCATATTCAGAGAATTACAAGGACCAAGTTGATATTCTTGTTCTCTAACTTTTCCAGATAAATTTGTTCTGCAAATCAGTGCCTTCAGCAAAGTTGTATGTTTATGAGCTACCTGGTACTCAAGATTTTGTTTATTTTCCCATGGTTTAGAATGCCCGACCACTTATAATTGTTGTTTACAAAAACGTTATAATGGCTGTCGGTTTCATACCTCAATCACATCAGAGGTAGAAAGGGCAGCTCTTATATTGTTATTCTCCTGCATATCAGACAGATTTAAAAAAGAATCAGCTCTTTCTTTTAAGAATTAGCAAGAATGCAAAATAAAACAACGAATCAATAATAAATGGTGCAGAGACTGAGAATATTACGACAAGTTTGTATCCGTATCTAAATTCTGCTGCGGACTTCAATACACGATGCTGTTTCATTGCCAATTTCTGTATTTCCTTTTCATCCTGCCCAAGTAGAAAGAAAGCTAAAGCATCTCAGTAACAGTATACCACAAAATTAAATGTAAATAAACATTGCAATAATGTCAGACGTATATGTCTTGATCATTTACTCATCTTTCAGGTACATCTTAAATTTCAAGGTGGGATCAATATCAATGCTTTGCCTTGTCATGTACTCTCAGACTACGAGGCTTCAGCAATCAGTTTCATATGGGTATCAATTCATCTACAACTACCTAGAACGATTTCGGAATATTCGTCTATTAGGAAAAGATATGTGGCTGACAAATCACTGTTTAAACATGGATCGCACACCTGATGCAATACCAAAACCTTAAAAGCTATCACCTATGCTAAACTATTGTACAAGAGTTAGGAGTAGGCTTAAAAGCAAAGTACAGTTTTTAGCTCATTCCCTTGCTGTTCATTGAAGAAAGTGAGCATGAGAGAAACCAAGTTCCAGCTGTCTCTTATAAAGGATGAACAAACTGGATAATAAGGGACTACGCAGTTATTTCACAGGTACTTACATTGTAAATCACTGCTGCTAGATTCCTAGCTAGAGTATCTTTGTATATATATTTCCCAAGAAAATTGTCTTTTGCAGCAACCATAATTTTTGCAGTCGTGCCACCTGTTACGATATTGAGGGGGTACCAAAGATAAACCTGTCCCAGGAATAAAACAAAACAAGAATCAGAATTCCCACAAGCACAAATGATTTGTGACAAATCTAAATCAGCAAGATTGTGAATTAGATTATGTGAAGGAAGAAATAAGAACAAGGCCACAAAGTTTTAAACTTTAAAGTAGTCATGACTCATGAGCTGCAGAACTGCCTACACTAATTTCAAAGTCAATTCCATGTGACCTCCTATAGGAAGCAATGAATGATGCTTAGTTAAGACAAAATGATAAAAGGGGGATGTGAGGATCAACTAGTAGATACCTACTTCAGCAGCATATTTTTCTATGAAAAGATTCAGTATCCTTAACTTTGAATATTCAACTCAAATCTTGCTTCTAGTTTTTGATAATAGCACACATACAAGACTAGCCCACTTATCAAAAAGACAAAAGAAAGGTACAAATCAAGCCATTTCTCTCAAGCGTCAAGAAAATGGAGATTTGTCTATTCCATCTCAAAATTTAGCTCACAAGGTAACGATAAGACAATATAATGACGACAAAACAATTCACTCCCTCGACCAATGTGTGATACTTAACACTCCAACACACCTAGGACTAGATATCTAGAGCATGGACAACATAACAAGGGGCCAAACATTGATAAACAACGAATTTATATTATTATGGCCGTGATATCATGTAAAGAAAATGAATATTGGGCTTAAATCAACTTAAAAGCTAGCTCATTAGCGGAAGATTGACAGAGACAACAACTCATTCCCTCAACCAATTAACAACAAGAGTGTCAAAGGAGCAATCTTTACTCTCCCAATCCACATAAAAATAACTAATCTTTACCAGCTAAACCCTCTGTTTCATGTTACTTGTCCATCATGACCTGACACACCTTTCAAAAAAACTTTAATTAAAAGTATATTTTACTAAACTAACCATATTAATGAAGCTTTTGAACTCTAAATTTGACTACTAATACTTTATGGAGTCATTTAATACTAAGAATAATATGGGGATAGCGTAAATAAACTATCTTGATTTACTAAAATGGATAAGTAAAATGAAATACTTTTGTTTTTTGGTACGGGGCCAAGTAAATAAAACGGAGGGATTATAAAGGTGAAAGATATAAAGAAAGTAGTTGAAGGGAGAACAAACATTAGCCATGCGGATAAAAATAACGAATTTGGGGTTGCCATCATCTTCAATCTTGGGCATAGGAGGAGCCATACGTTGATACTGACGAGCTGCCATTCCTCCTTTCTTTCCTTTTGCTTCAACCACTAACAATCTTCTCTTCTGAGTTGTTGTTGCTGTTTTTGTAGAGAATAGTGAATATTTAAGCAGTGAAAACTCATCATGGTTTCTTGAATTTGAAAGGGGTAATCTAACCAGTGGATTCAATGACATAGCCACTTCCATAGTCTTTTCTTTCTATTTTTTCTGCTACTATGAGCTTTCCTTCTCTCTTTTTTTGCCCCCCTGTTTCGTCTCACAGGTTTTTGGGGTACTTTTGCAAGGTGGATGGAGAGACAAATCACTCCTACTGCTTGTGAGTTGTGAAATTCTTAGATCACCTTATCCACAATTTTTTATTTTTTTATTTTTTCATTTTTTTTTGGAAATGAAAGCAACTACACTGCTACTAGTAATAAATATGTGCCATACACGTGGCATGCTAACTTCATTTCAATTCGGGATCACTATTTTAAAAGATAGGGCGGGGGAGGCGGAGCGAGAGGCGGGATGATTTAATTAGCATCCATGAACGGACGAAACATAAGCTCTCATGAATCTTTAAGTTTTTAATTTATAATATAATAAAATAATATAATGACATAAAAAAATTATAGTTTAATAAAATTAAAAAAACTTGATTAAAGAAATTGATAGAAAATAAAACTTTTAAGATTAGTTAACAAGTATAAATAATACAGCAATATAAAAATTATCATGAGATGCAAATCAACTCTAATATGTTAGCTTTCAAATAATAAAAGAATCATAATTTCTTAAAATACTATCATAAACTGTAATATACCTCCCTGAAAGAAATAATCAATAAACTTTACTAGGATTATAATTAAAACATCACTCCTTCATAATAAAATAAAATTACTTTCAAATAACAAATTAATAAAATATGATAATTTTGAGAGGTAGTATAAAAACTTGAAGATCAATGACAAGTGAAGACATAAATTTCGGCTATGTATTTTTTAAAAAGATATTAAGTGATATTCATCCTCATGGTGTTCTCCAATAGTAAATATACAATATTACGACTTGTTATTTGAGTTACTCATAATTTTATTATTTTTATAGATGCAAAAAAACTTTAAGCATCATTTATTTACTAAAGAATTATGAGGGTCAACAGTGTTTACTAAGAAATTTGATACATAATTTGTGTAAAAACTGTTAGACGAGCGTCGGACGTTAGGTGTGGTTAAGGAGCATGGTCGGACGCTTAGGACGTAAATCTAACAAAACTAAGCCCTACATGTGCGTCTCGGGGCTTTTTGATGTCCCGTCCCTATCACGATCCAACTAACCGGATCGTGCGGGCACCTACTCTAATCCACCTAGATAGGAGCATAATTACCACTCAATTAAGAATATGTGGAAGTCATAACGGAATATTAATAAACTCTTCAAGAATGATAAACTTATTACAATTTCGTTTATAAAAATACAACAAGAAATCTTTTACCCTAAGGATCTAGTCTACACAGATACAAGAGCTACTATAAGACAAAACAATATAAAAGACTCAGCTTCCACCATAGGAATAAGAAGACGGAAGCTGTTGAATATCTTTAGTTGTGTCAAGCAACGAAACCTCATCTGATCTTGCAACAGGCTATACCCTAAAAAGCGTATAGCAAGAGTAGTATCAGTACAACTATATGTACTGATAAGCATCATCGGTCGACCCAAGTTAAATCACATAAACACAACATAGATCTCAAAAACTAAACATGCACTTATAAGAATAACACCAGTTTACATTTCTTGACCACTTCCCAGTCACCACTCTCCTCCTCATCTTTCACTCTTAGCTATACATCTATCACCTAGTCAAATTTTGATCTCACGACATATATTTTGTTCAGGGACACCAAGGTAATTAATAAATCATTCGATTCTTAACTTATTCCTAATCATACTTATTCGAACACTACCTGAATCAGGGACAAAATATGAGTTAAACTTATACATTTTTGTTATACAATCAATGTCACCCACTACTACTTAACTCATAAGATCAACTCAGCATGTCACTTAATAGCAACTTTCAACCAACAAATTGTAAATAAGAAGCAACCATGTAACATTAACAATCACCCTTCAATTAGTCTTTTCCTTCACAAATTCACTTAAACAATCAATTTAGTAAACAAGGAAAGCTTATTACAAGTACAAATATTCAACTGAAGTCAATCACCAAGACTTACGAAACATATAACTCAACCTTGTCACAATTACATCTTTCTTGAACTTCAACATTATTAATTCAGTTTAAGTCTATCAATAACCCAGACCACTCATAGATCCAACTACAACAATATAATTTAGTTCACTCAAGGAACTAAAATAACAACAACAATATAACCCGGTTCATTCAAGGAGTCGTCAAACTATCCAATACCATGTACACACATGCTAAGGGTCTTATAAATATCCACTAAACATGACCTGCAGGGGACGAGCTCAGTCCATGTACCAAATAACCCAGACATCTAGTGTCTTCCACTCTTATCCCAACACAAATGTTATACCACTCTTATTCCAGCATCTCTACCCTTATACTCCCTAAAATCCACCAATCCCGTGATGATCAATCTTTACCGATTCATCTCACAATATCAACCCATGTCAAAGCATGTACAATCACGTAATGAGATAATTTAACCACATTGCACTTTAAACAAGACCTTTTTACATAATATCATTTCAAGTGATCAAACAACTTATAAAACTATCCAACAAGTCAATATACAATAGCATGCATTGCAATGAGTAGACAAATCGGCAGTTAACATGCACACATAAATCAAATTGAATTTTTAACTCCAATTCAACCATCACCTACACAATAACATCAATGCCCGGAGTCAATTAACACATAAAAGCCAGCAATCACATATTTATTTAGGATACCTTCAGGTTACCAATACTAGGGATACACACAACTCCTCTAATCTACGACTCAGTTATTTTCCTAAATTTCATCTTAACACTAAATCCTTTCTGAATCATACAATCAACCCATTAAGTAAGGAGTAAGGCATCCACATCAACCATACTAGAATTTATCCCATTTAATCACAATACACAAGTATAACCAAGCCATTTTTCCTCACTAATCGATTTGACACGCACAACGAATAACAAGAGAGCATTATTAACAACACAATATCTCATTCTGAAAAATCAATCTTATTCACATAGCCCTAAGTTACTGGTTTTATCCATTCAACCACCTTGCCCATATGCTTAAACATGAAATATCTCATCAATCTATGTTATGCATGCATTTTCTAACAGAGGTCTACTACTCAATTAAACCTAATCTACTTGGGCGCACCTAAGGGGTTTTTAGAATAAAGCCTCATTCTGGTTTACAACTGAAAAGAAAAAAGGGGTTTTTACCAATTTGGTTGGACTATTTTTGGCACCTTGCTACAGCAGCCGGCAGGTCGCTACCATAGCGCCACTATAGCGGAAAAATTTCTGCTATAGCGGGATGACGTTAGTCCATCCCAAAATTTTCTACTTTAAATTCATTTAAACTAAGTCATTGCAAACCCTTTTTAAAAATATTAAAGAAATTCCCGTACCCCGTGCCCTTTGGACGGGGTGATTTTAGTAACGGCGAAACAGATCATTACACCAGATACCAATTTACCCAACATTCATCTCGAACGATTATGGTAGGAAAAGAACTAGATGGAAGTGTACCAGGGGCATTAATACTCATTCATTGATTATAAAGTTCTTATTTCAAAACTGTAGCAACCTTTTTAGTCGTTACAGTTAAGTCTAGCGTGCCAAAATTCGGGTTAAGATTTTCCTCGAATTGGGAATTAGAAATTTCAAGCTAGGCTAGTCTTGGATAAAATCTGAGTGAGGTTTGGTCAAGGGAAATTTGGGAATGGATTGGGTAAATATGTAATGTTTAACTTGATTTTTTATTAGCTAAGACGATAAGGAACCCGTAGGACTTTTCAAAATTAAATTTGGGTAAGTAAAACTTCCGAAATTAATTTTAACGTAAAGGTTATTGTTTGTGATGTCCTGGATTTAAGGTGTGTTGTGAAAAAGGGTAAATTTAGAGAAAAATGGACATTCTGCCTCGTCCATGTCACTATAGCGACGTGCATGTCGCTAAATGCTGAGAAAGTCTCGCTATAGCACCCAGTCAACGGCCGCTATAGCGACATATGTCGCTATAGAGATGTCACTATAGAGACGTATATCTCTATAGCGACATAATTCACAGTTTTATTCAAAAACCCTCCAAAATGATTTATTTTTCTAAAACACGTTTTGGGGCAAAAGAGAAGTGATTTTGGGCGAAAATCTTCAGTTATTCTTCGATTTGCTTCGTAAAGGCAAGGATTCATCCCCGTTAACTAATAAATTAATAATCTAACCTTAAAATTGCTAGTTTACGTATCATGAGATGGGTTAAGGGCTGGTTTTAGTTGATTTTCTGGTGCAAAGGGGTAAATAAGGTCTAAAACCCTTGGATTTTAGTTGTTAATCATTAAATTACTCTTGCATGTCATTAATTCACTAATGTAACCATGAATTGGTAGTGTTGAGGTGAATTAATGGTAGGAAAACCCTAGAATGGGTAGAACTAATGGGTTTGAACTCCCAGAGTATTTGTTTGAAGAGTAGTTTATTGATTACTCTTATTATTGTTGTTTGTTAGATGATTAGCCTTCGAAAATGTGAAGAAAAAGGAGGATCATCCGTGGTATAACTTATTTGTTGCAGTAGCTTGGCACCCAGTTTTGTTATTGTTTTATGAGTAGTATACTGTGATTAGTAATCGCATTTGTAATATAGATTTGACAGGAGAAATCAATCTTAGGCCTGCGGGCATGGGGTTTGGATGGATAAAATGTGAATTTAATGTACTAAGGACCTAATTGTTTGTAATTATGTTAGTGTATGACTCCTTGATGGATGTTTTGGTTTTGTATGACTCCATGGTGGATTATAATGTGAATATAGATGTTAATAAGACAGTGTGAGCCTATAATCTAGTGGTTCGACCTACATACCATAAAAATGGTGAACTTTTGATATTGTGGGTGTTTGGAATACGGGATAATCTTGCTTAAAGTTAGTGACGAAAACTAATTATGGTACGAGGAGGTGGTAGCATAACATAAAATCCTAAAGTCAAGTTAGGCTAAGGGTTAGGAAGTAAAACGTATAAAGGTGTATGACTAAAACTAGACTGTAAGTTGAATAAAGTTGAATGATAGGCTAATGGAGTAGGTCTTGAACCTAGTAATGACTTGAATATAAGGGTTGCTAGATAATAGCAGAATCTCGGGTCTCGCTATAGATGAGGAGGTTTGGGTTAGTGAACGAATTTATGAATGTTGAACTAGAGTTTAGACTCCTTTTTGGGTTGAATGTGCACTCCTAAAATAAGTACTTGAATTAATGAATATGGCTTGATAATGCTTACTTGAGTAAGCTGTGGGTTGGTCTCCGGATATGTTGTAATTGATGAAACCAATAAATCATATCTACTTGTGATTTGGTGTGTTAAAGAATGAGTGTTGCTTGCATGGAATGATTAGCTCGAGTTGACCAAGTGTATGGGTGGTTTTCTATTGTTGCAATGGATGCTTAAGGAAGGTAATTGTTAAATGATATCTTATATTAATTACATATAATGAGGTTATATTAAAGGCTTATTTATTATACAAGTATGATTGCTTATTCTCATTGGTTGTCATTGTTGTGATATTTGTTATTATTATGGGGTGTACCGGTAGTTAGACATTTTCACAGGATTAGTTGATATTATGATTCATTGGTTAGCTAGGGTACCACGCTGGTACAGTACATTGATAAGAGCTCGTCCCCTACAAGTCATGGCTAATGGGCGACCCTAAGACTCTTAGCCTGTGTGTACAAGGTATTTTATGAGTGTGATGGTAACTTGAGTGGATCGGGTTCAAGATTACTTGTATGATTGTTGTTTACACTGGTTCTATGAGCAAACTGGGTCTATGTGTTTAATTTCTAAATACGGTTTCTCATGTATACCGAGATGTATGCTAATTGCCATGATTGTTTGTTTATGGATCTTTGAGTTGATCCGGGTTAAATGGACAAGATGCTTATTATATTTGTTGTTGTTATGCTCATGTTTAAATTGAGGTATGGATATTATTAGAGTCATGGATTGTTGACTTGGATATTGTTGTTGAGTCATAGTTGTGAATTGGGTTAACGATTGATAGTCAGGGTCTTGACCTGGTTTAATGTCTTTATTGACTACACTTGACTGAACTATTGGGATTTGTTTAAGAAAGGCTAAGTGGTATATATATTGACTACTAGCAAGGGATTAGATACAACTATGTCTGCAGGAATAAGAATGAAATACTCTCTGGTAATACAAGTGAATGAAAGTGATGTGGATTAAATTGTTATAGGAATGGTCATGCGTTCTTTCTATGATTTCTATATTTTGTTTATGTGATCTAACCCTGGTCGACTGATGATCCATACCAGTACATGTTGTTTGTACTGATATTACTCTTGCTATATCTTTTTTGGGGTATAGTCTGGTTGCAGGATCAGTTGATGTTTCACAGGCGATGTGGATAGTGATCTCCAACAGCTTCTACTCATCTCCTTCATTGTGAAAGTTGTGTCCAATCTTATCTTTCTCAATGTAGAAGCTCTTGTACCTGTTAAACTAGGTCCTTGGGGTAGTTTTGATTTTGCATTCAATATTTGTAAAATATGTGGTAATAAGGATTGGTATTTTATTATTTATTTAAGACTTTCACGTATCTTCTTAAAGGGTGGTAATGGGTTATCCTATCTAGGTGGATTAGAATAGGTGCCCTCACTATCTAATAATTTGGTCATGACAATTTGGTATTAGAGCCTAGGTTATCGGTCTCCCAGTACAAGAGCAAATATCGAGTAGAGTCCTATGAATTGGTGTGTTGACATCCACATCTAATCTTTGAAAAGCTATGAGGCATTCTAGGAAATTATTACACTTCTTTCTTTCTTCTCGTATGGTTTGTATAGTTGCTGGTATTGGTTGAATCCAATTGGTAGCTCTCGATTCCAATTGGTATCTCTACAATAATAATTGAAATCTAGTTGATTCCAATTGGTATCTTGAGGAGTTTGCAATTGAAATGTAGTTGTTTCCAATTGGTATCTGTCTATAAGGGATGGAACTTATGATTGTCATATGAATTATGATGAAATTGGTTGGTTGTAACTTTGTTGGTATAATATAAGATGTGATTGTGATTTTGAGTTATTTGGTTAAATTTGAATTGTGATAGGGAAGAATAATAAGTTGTTGTGCATTTTATGGTATGTGAAGGAATTTGAGTAGGTCTGTTGCTTGTCTTATTGGTAGTATCATGAAGTTTTGATTTGGTATTTAAGTTTGACGAAGTTGATACTTATATTAGTTGTGATTGATTGACTTGTGTGAATTCTTGAAATTGTGAAAGGTAGTAACTAAGTTATATGTTGATGGTTTAAGGAAATTATTTGCTCTATGGTTTAATGAAAATGGTATGCTAAATGTTGGGCATGGTCTTAGCATTGATAAAATGATAAGGAAAAAATGGAATATAATTGTGTAAACTTATGTTTCAAGTGGTTGCTATGTGAATAAGAACCATGGGCAAAGGGCTATTGTTGCTTGATAGCGGGAATTGCGATTAAAAAAAATTTGTGGTAATGTATGATTGTGACTTAAGGAAAATGTGTTTTGGTTTTGATTTTTTGTGATAACTTGAAGGTTTAATTGATGATTGAGTTATCGGTTAAGCGAATGAAAGGGTGGATATGGTAGCCCTTGGTATGAAAATTAAATATTTGATGTAGGTGATGTTTTCTGTTTGAGGTAACTTATATATTTGAACATTAGACTTTATTTGACTTGGTGATTTTTACTGTTGATTGAGTAACTACTTGCATTGTGATGATAATGTGTAGTTGATGAGGAAATCATGAGAATATGGTGGGACTAAGTTCCTTGGTATTTGTGAAATAGTGATTTTGGTTGTCTATTGGTAGGAATAGTCACCCATGTATCGATAAATAAAATGACTTATCATTGACTGATTATTGTTTGACATTGCTCATATGCTTATTATATGACAATAATCATTGATTAATAGTATCCCTTGCGAATGGTATAATTGAATTGCTAGGGTCCTTGCAATAAGATAGCTTGATTATGATTGAAGATCCTTAGTTGTAGGGTCAGTTGAGGGAATGGGGTTATTAGATATATTCTTGAATATTCATATCCCTCTCATTGATCATGATAATACTTGGTTGTTATTGCTCCTTGAGTGATAGAGGTATGTTGGGTCAGTAATTTAACTAGTTGTAAGCTAGTTGTGAGGCTAAATAAATATAGCTTGTCCTTGGGTAATAAATAAAAGCTGGTTGTTTACAAACGGTTGATTGTTGAGGGTCGAATAGACTAATGTAAGTTGTGGAGGAGAATCTATGTGTTAACGAATCCTATAGTGGTGTGTTAGTTGGTGGTTGTACTCTACATAGTCTATTCTTATGCGTTGATCATGGAAGGGTGAAAAGGAGGTCATAAAGTGGATGTCTCAAGAGGAAAAAAATGGTGTAGTGTTTTGTGGTGTTGTGTTCGTTATAGCATTGTTTATGGTGTAATTGCCCGAGTAGAGTTTCCCAAAGATAGGAGTTGATAAAATCTCAGGCTAGGGTGGGTTCTAATGGAAATTATGTGTTGTGTGATTTATAAATATTTGGTTTATCTAGGTATAGTGTTTGATGAAATTAAGCTGATATTATGATATGTGAGGGGGCATAGTGTCCCATAAAAGCTTTCGGAATGAAGTTCGGGTAAATAGAACTCTGAATATAGGTAAAGGGATTAGTAAGTTCCGTGGTTGTGATGTTGAGGGTAGGGAATATCTTTGAGTGATAGTATCTCTGTTGCTATAACTTATGTACCTTGATAATGTCACCATGGTCCTGTTACAGTAGGTAGGGATTGTAAGAGTGAGTGGGTCTAGCACTACTACAGGTAGTGGTACATATTCCCATTGTTTTGTTATTTATGATGACTCATGACGGATATAGTTAATAGAGTCATTATAAGTTCATAATTCTATCGCGTTCATAGAAAATAATTTCGGTGAATGGTTAGTACGAGTTCCAGAATGGTTGAGGCACTGAGGCATAAGTGCCTACTATATTTGTTTCTAGTAAGAGGGTGACAAACCTCTTAATAGTAAGGGACAGTGTTAACAGTTGAGAATAATGAGTTATTAAGGAACTTCCCTTACATCGCTTGACAAGCTATTGAGTTGAGTAAGGTGTTTCTTTTACCTTCAACCTCTTTCCCTGTGTTTCTTTTACCTTCAACCTCTTTCCCTCCTTACCTTGTGTCATTCGGGGATGAATGATGGATAAATTGATATCTGTTGTAATGACTTTTTCCGTCATTACGATTAAGTCTAGCGTGTCAAAATTTGGGTTAAGATTTTCCCCAAATTGGGAGTTAGGAATTTCAGGCTAGGCTAGTCTTGGGCGAAATCTGATTGAGGTGTGGTCTAGGGAAATTTGGGAATGGATTGGGTAAATGTGGTAATGTTTTAACTTAATTTTTTGTTAGCTAAGACGATAAGGAACCCGTAGGACTTTTCAGAATTGAATTTGGGTAAGTAGAACTCCCAGAATTGATCTTAGCATAAAGGGTATTGTTTGTGATGTCCTGGATTTAATATGTGTTGTAAGAAAGGGTAAATTTGGACAAAAACAGACATTCTGCCTTGTCCGTGTCGCCATAGCGACATGCCCAGCAGTGGAAAAAGTCTCGCTATAGCGCCTAGTCAACGGCCGCTATAGCGACATATGTCGCTATAGCAATGTAAATCGTTGTTTTATTCTAACCCTCCCCCCTCCCAAAAATAGTTTATTTTTCTAAAACATGTTTTAGGCCAAAGGAGAAGCTATTTTGGGCAAAAATCTTCAGTTGTCCATCGATTTGCTTCGTAAAGGTAAGGAATTCATCTCCGTTGACTAGTAAATTGATAATCTAGCCTTAGAATTATTAGTTTACGTATTTTAGAGAGGGTTAAGGGCTGGTTTCAGTTGATTTTCTGATGAAAAGGGGTAAATAAGGTGTAAAACCCTTGGATTTTAGTTGGTAATCATTAAATTACTCTTCCATGTTATTAATTCACTAATGTAACCATGGAATTGGTAGTGTTGAGGTGAATTAATGGTAGGAAAACCCTAGAATTGGTAGACGTAATAGGTTTGAACTCTCAAGGTATTTGTTTGAAGAGTAGTTTGTTGGTTACTCTTATAATTTTTGTTTGTTAGATGATTAGCCTTCTGAAACGTGAAGAAGAAGGAGGATCATCCGTAGTATAACTTATTTGTTGTAGCATCTTGGCGCCCAAGTAGGTTATGGTTTATGAGTAGTAGATTGTGGTTAGTAATCGTATTCGTAATATAGATTTGACGGGAGAATTCATGCTTAGGCCTGGGGGCATGGTGCTTGGATGGATAAAATATGGATTTAATGCACTAAGGACCTAATTGTGTGTTATTATGTTAATATATGAATCCTTGATAGATGTTTTGGGTTTGTATGACTCTATGGTGGATTGTAATGTGAATATAGGTGTTAATAAGAACACTGTGTGAGCCTATAATCTAGCGATTCGGCCTACATACAATAAAAAGGGTGAACTTGATATTTTGGGTGTTTGGAATACGGGATAATCTTGCTTAAAGTTAGTGACGAGAACTGATTATGGTACGAGGAGGCGGTAGCATAAAATAAGAGCCTAAAGTCAAGTTAGGTTAAGGGTTAGGAAGTAAAACGTATAAAGGTGTATGACTAAAACTAGATTGCAAGTTGAATAGAGTTGAATGATGGGCTAATAGAGTCAGTCTTGAACCTAGTAATGACTTGAACATAGGGGTTGCTAGATAATAGCGGAATCCCGGGTCTCGGTATAGATGAGGAGGATTGGGTTAGTGAACGAATTTATAAATATTGAACTAGAGTTTAGACTCCTTTTGGGGTTGAATATGCACACCTAAAATAAGTACTTGAATTAATGAATATGGCTTGATAATGCTTACTTGAATAAGTCGTGGGTTGGGCTCCGGACATGTTATAATTGATGAAACCAATAAATCATATCTACTTGTGATTTGGTGTGTTTAAAAATGAGTGTTGCTTACATGGAATGATTAGCTCGAGTTGACAAAGTGTGTGAGTGGTTATCTATTGTTTCAATGCATTCTTAAGGAAGGTAACTGTTAAATGATATCCTAAGTATCAATCACATATAATGAGATTATATTAAAGGCTTGTTTACTGTACAAGTATGATTGCTTATTCTCATTGGTTGTGATTGTTATGATATTTGTTATTATTGTGGGGTGTACCGGTATTTGGACATTTTTTCAGGATTGTTAATTTTGAATGTGTTTAAGCCTGTTTAATTTTTTTATTCTTTTTTGCATGTTAAAACTGATTTTCAGTATACAATAATGATTTCCAGTATTTTTAGTCAATTTTCAACACCTTTAAGTTATTTTACTGCATTAAAACATCAAATTTCAGTAACTTCTAAATACTTTCCAGCATTAAAAATTAATGTTCAGCGACTTTAAATTTATTTTTTTAGCACCTCTAATTTAATTTCCAGCATATAATAAATAGTTTTCAGCATATTAAAATAATTTTCAGCAAGTTTATTTAATTTCCAGTATATAATAAATAGTTTTCAGCATATTAAAATAAATTTTCAGCAAGTTTTAAATAATTTTCAGCATTTAAAAAGTCATTTTCAGTATATTTGCAGTAATTTCCAGCAACCTTAAAATAAATTTTCAGCAAGTTTTAAAAAAAATTCAGCATTTTAAAAATCATTTGCAGTATATTTAAAACAATTTCCAGCAACTTTAAAATAAATTTTTCAGCAAGTTTTAAATAATTTTATGCATTGAAAAATCATTTTCAGTATGTTAAAAAATAATTTCCTGCAATCCGAAAAAATAATTCTAGCAAGTTTTAGATAATTGTCAACATTTTTAATCATCTTTATGCAATCTAAATTAATTTTCACTGTATTTAGTAGTTGATTCACAATACTTTTAAATTTTCAGCATATTTAAATCAAGATTTTAGTATATTTAATATCTAGCACATTAATCAATTTTCGGCACCTTGATCAATACGTCTCTCCTAGAAATCGTGCCTATAGGTTTTAATCACGTAAAATGAATAATTATTCATGTTAATCACCTAATTAACTTTAATTAATCAAGAGCTTTGTTTGAAACCATTATTTGCTACTTGTTCGTTTTATGTGTTTTGTTTGACGCGAACTCCCGAGTCTAATTAGGCAACCTAGGCTTTTTCTTGTCTAGAACCAAATCCCAAAATAGTAAGTCCAACGCCTCTTGGACATTAAGTTGGGACGGGTAGGTATCTTAGGAAACGTTAGTTTTATCGTTTTCTTTAGAACGCATTTAAGATTAATAACCAAATTAGGTGGGGTGGGTAGAACATTCGAAAATGATGGAAGTTGCCCCGAGCAGTATTCGACAATGCGATATGCGTCATTGTCTCCCGTTAATAAGCCGGGCGCTAATCTGAATAATATAAAATTAACCTTTGTCTAGATTAGATCGATTTTTATTTATCTTTTATGCTTGTTTGGGGTAGTTTAGGTATAACTTAATGAATTTCTTTTCATTAAAAATAGTGTCTTTCTATCTTCTCGCTTCTCTAATTTCTTTATTTATTTATACATTTTTTTACTACTTTATCGCGTAGTTAATTATTAATTAGATAATAACTAAGTTGTATGTTTAATTTTGTTTATTATATCTTCCCTATTTTAACACTTAGTTAGCATTAGGTTAATAAAATAATAGACTTTTGTTTATCACATAGAATTTTTTCCCACGTAATATATTGATTCGGCCGGGACCCAC
Organism: Capsicum rhomboideum; assembly: GCA_031232105.1. NCBI lineage: Eukaryota > Viridiplantae > Streptophyta > Magnoliopsida > Solanales > Solanaceae > Capsicum > Capsicum rhomboideum. The sequence continues at coordinate 56,265,229 of CP124709.1, forward strand.
ATTTGTGGACCTCGAAAGGTGCCTAACACCTTCCTTTTGAGGTAATTTGAACCCTTACCCGAATTTCTAGTTGACGTAGACTAATTAATCGTAGTTAGTTTAGAATGGTGCCCTAACGCACCTTAATTCGTTAGGTGGCGACTCTTCACCCTTAAATTAATCCTAAAAAGAGTTGTCACGTCGAATCCCGCTTTTCGCGAGAAAAATGGGGAGCGACAGCATGGCGACTCTACTGGGGATACTTAGGTTCTAACTATTACGAGTTTATGTGTTATGTGGGATTTTCGTTTTTAATTATTTTGAGTTGTTTCGACTTTTTCTGACTATGGATGTTAATTTTATTGCGTCATCAGTTTTCTTAAATAATTATTTTTGCATTTTCTTATTTTTTGTTAGAAAGCATGTCAATCCTCTCCCCTTTCCCTATTTCGTTTGTCTTTTCATGTCTATCCACTCTCCTTTTCCCTTTTAATTGATTACTTGTTATTTTTGTCTCCCTCATGTCCCTTTAATTATGTATTTGTTTTAGTTTCATTATTATATTGATCAACATGTTACTGCTTTCTACTATGTGTTATGTGTTACTGCTTTATATACAAATGGCATTTCGCTCATATTTTCCTCCACTTGGAACCTCCTTTATTTTTTTTAAAGAACGGTTGCGTGGTTGCACGGACGTTCGTATTCTAAAAACACCTTTTGGGAAAAGTCTCGTGAATCGGTCGATCAATGGTGCGTTGACAGTCATGAGCCTTCCCACTCTCAAGTTGTCCGCTTGAGGGAACCGTGTCAAAAATCACTCTTGTTCGTAGATCCTGTCCGTCTATTCCTTTACTAAGGAATAGGCATCTTAAGGCCTAGGATACTATGCTAAGAAAACCATGCCCTAAGTTCTAAGGGATTTCACAATCCCGAAAAGGACGCCCTCATAATTTATGTGCATTTTTTAGAGATAAATATGTCTAAATGTTATCATGTTCTCTTTGGGGTAGGGTAGGCTAACCTTTTTGTTCTCCAGGTTCAATGGCACCACCTACATCATATCCGAGGTTTAGTATGGTTTGGTGCATGCCAAGGCAGATGGAGTCGTGGTGGCTAGACTTAGGTTTAGAGGGACAAGCCGCAGTAAGAAAGGTATTGGGGAGCTTGCCATCTCTTATGGATGTCACTCCGTTCAGGGAACTTATTGAGGATGCTACCGCGTTTTGGGATAAAAAAAGGTCTGTGTTCAGGTTCGGCGACATTGAGATGACCCCACTTCTTGAGGAAATCGAAGGATATGTTGAGGATATGAATTTGTTGCCAAAAAAGAGTTGGCCTAAAGCTGAGGTCATTATTCCAAAAAGTGTCACCTTGGAAGAGGTTCGAGACAAGCTAGGGCTTCAAGGCAGTATGATGGTGTCATATGTGATGAAATCCAAGATTTTGGGAAGTCATCTGTTTGATAAATTTGGACACCGTCATAGTCGACAAGCATATGAAGCAGAGAGTCCTGATCCTAAGTCATGGGAAAGTAAGAGGGTTTTTGCATTTATCGTCTACTTCTTAGGGATGGTGGTCTTTCCAAATGGAGCGGACGAATTCGTACACACCTGCTTAATCACGGTGGCTGATGCTTTTTGTAATGGTATTAACAAAGGCCCGTGCACGATTGTACCTATGATCCTAGCTGATATCTATCGGGCCCTGGGTTGTTGCAAGAATGGGGCCAGACGATTTGAAGGATGTAATTGTTTGTTGCAGTTATGGTTGATCGAACACCTTCAAAAGGTGCATGGGTTGAAAAGAATGCGTACACAAACTGGGACTGACAATATTGATGCACATCAATTTCGAGTTACCATGGGGGTCGCGAGAATCAAACGACCAAATAAGGTAGAAAAGTGGGGACAGATGCTGAGCGCTTTGACTGAAGATTCTGTTCAATAGATGTTTGACTGGTTTCCAAGTATTAACTTTGTGATATACAATCAACATCAAGTCTACTTGATTTTAATCGGACTTCATGGCCTTCAACCATATGCTCCTGCAATAGTAATGAGGCAAGCAGGCAGGAAACAAATAATACCAAAGGTGACCAACATGGATGAACATCGGGTGGATTATCAAAATAAAGAATTCTACATGCTACTGATATTGCCAAAACTTGGGGTAAGAAGACTTTTTTGGACTAGAAGAGTATCGAATCAGACAGATATCAAGCAGGTTATGTAGTAGGCTATATCGAATGGTTGCACGCTGACTTGAAAAATAATGTGATTTCGAGCGTTAGAAGGGGCAAACAGGTTAATGACAAAGAAGCTGATGCGCAAGTCCTATACCGCAAGTTTAAGAAAAGGGATTTGGAATCTGAGACACGACATCGCCAATTACATGATGATAATGCAAAGGAGATAGCAGAAATGGGCAAAGAGCTAGAATTTTAGAGGCAACACGCTCTAAGTGTCGGGGAAAAAGTGCAAGAACTTCATGAGGAGTTTGATCGAAAAGGCAAAGAGTGTATTAGCATAGGAAACCTGGGAGGAACACTGGCACTATCATATCTCCTGACCGGCCGCCATCGCTTTGACAAAGCTTTAGATGCCTACAAAAAAGAAGACAAAGAAGAAGATGTTTTCCGAATTTAGTTTATTTCTTTAATATTTCTTTGTATATCAGTTTTTGAGACAATTTAGTTTAATGAATTTTCAATTTTGTTGGGGTTTATTTTATGAGCAAATGACATATTTTACGACATATTTATCTCTCAAACAACGATAGGCCCACCTCTGGCTCAAAAGAGGCACCCAAAATAGGAAACGTCAAACAATGTGTCTAATGTGTGTTGTTTTTATTATTCTCCTTGTGCCACTAACGCACTAATTTTGGATCTTGTTGTTTTTGTCTTTCCCCTTTCCCAAAGGTTGATTTGTGCACTCTGGCCAATCACACGCGATCAAAAGGGGCTCCTCCTTCTCTTCCTCCTCCTACAAGTTTGAAAGTGACAATGGGAGATAACAACAGCGCTATAGATAAAAACACAGAAGGAAAAAGTGTCATGGGACAAAATGAAATTATCCTAAGAATGGGACAACAAATTCTCGAACTTCAAGGAGAATTAGCGTAAGTGCGCAACTTGGCCAATCTTTCTGTTACCCTCAATACTCCTCTCGAACCATAAGTGGACGGTCATACTGGTGCGAAATCCCAAACCTATACCCCAAGCCATCAATTGCCCTCAGCTCAAAACATCCAAAATCTTCCTCTTCCTCAAAACATCCAAAATCTTCCTCCTCCTCAAAACATCAAAAACCTCCCTCTTCCTCAAAATATCCAAAACCTCCCTCCTCCTCAAAACATCCAAAACCATTCCTTCCCTCAAAACATCCAAAACCTCTCTCTTCCTCAAAATACCCATAATACTCAAAATCCCATATATCCCACTCAGCATGTCCAAAATACTAAATATCCCGCCTACCTACATACGCATTTTGCTAACGCATCCTACAACCAAGCATCTGGTAGCAACTCTTTGAACCCCATCTATGTTGAAACAACCCCATTCACCTACCCTCAGCATGCACCTGATCCTTCAGAAAAGGACCCTATAATGCAATCTGTGGTTGAGAGGCTGAAGCAACTTGAGGGAAACAAAGGGTCCAGGGGGCTTAGTTATCAGGATTTACGTGTACACCCTGATGTAGAGTTACCGAAGGGGTACAAACCTCCAAAGTTTGAACTGTATAACAGGACTGGAGATCCCAAGGCATATTTACGCATGCATTGTGATAAGTTGGCTGGAGTCGGGAGAGACGAAAAGATAAGAATGAAAATGTTCATGAGAAGTCTCACTGGAGAAGCCTTAACATGGTATATTGAGCAGGATGTAAGGAAATGGAAAGGATGGATCGATATGGCATCAAATTTTATGGAACGGTTCGGGTTCAACATTGACAATGCTCCTAACTAGTTCTATATGCATACCTTGAAGAAGAAGCCCAATGAGTCATTCAGGGACTATGCTATAAGATGGAGGTCTGAGGCTGCAAGAGCTGGACCCCCGATTGAAGAGTCTCAAATGAAAGAATACTTTATTCGCGCGCAGGAGCCCCAATATCTTGAGAAAATGATAACCGTCGTACATAAAAGTTTTGCTGAAATCATCAGGGTAGGAGAAATGCTTGAGGAGGGTCTCAAGAATGGAAGCATTATCAGTCTGGAAGCTTTACAGGCTGCCAACAAGGCTTTACAGTCTGGAGGAATTGCTGAGAACAAGAAGAAAAAAGAGGTAGGTACAGTGATGTCAGCCCAACCTTCAAAAAGTGTGCCCAATTACCAAACTCCTATTACAACTCCACCCCCTACCCACAATATCCAATGTCATACCCAATATCTCCTTACCAAATGCAAACCCCAATGCCATATCATTCCCCTCTATACCAAGCACCTACCTTATATCCACTACATCCACAATTCCAAAGCCCTGCTTATCCCGTGTATAATGTCCAACCCACTCATGTCCAAACACCCCATCCTTCTCCCCAATAAAATCAAAGACCCAGAGCCAATTTCCAGAAAAAACAATACACTCCCTTAGCCAAACCTATAGCCCAACTGCATGAAAGACTAAAGAAAGCGGGCTATGTCACGCCCATTGCTGCCGGACGTGAGAATACTCAAGCCAAGTATTTTGATCCTACCAAGGTTTGCTCGTATCATTCTGGGATGAAGGGTCACACCATAGAAACATGCTATACTCTGAAGGATAAAATTCAGATGTTGATCGACACCAAGGCCATTCAGTTGAAAGATCCGACGTCGAACGTCACCAACAATTCGTTACCGGATCATCAAGTAAACATGCTCGATGTTTATGAATTGGTAGACCTGGAAAATTCTATCTGGTTCATCGAGAAGGCAAATGGTACACCCATCAGTACACCAAAGCGGGCACCGTTTGAGGTTGAGGTAGCAGTGCCTAAGACTCTTTTCACAGTCTTCAGAGCTCCCCCAATTGCTTATAACTCCCATGCAGTCCCTTGGAATTATGAGTAAAACACTTCAGGTAAAGCAAGAGTGGCTGAAGCAGATGTCGGCCAGGGCATCACCAGATCTGGGAGAATATATACACCAGAAAATCTGACTCAGGAAAGTTCTAGTAAAAACAAGGCACCCGTGATAGAAATGGAGGAGAGTGGTGCTTGGAAGAAGATACAGGCTAAAGAATACTCTGTGATATAGCAGCTGAACAAGACCCCAGCTCAAATATCCATCCTGATTCTATTGCATACTTCTGAACACCATAAAAATGCTCTGATGAAGGTGTTAAGCGAAGCCTATGTACCATCTACTATAACATGGGGAGAGATGGCCCATATGGTCGGGCATGTATTCGAGGCATACAAGATATCCTTTCACGAGGATGAGCTGCCACCTGAAGGAAGATCGCACAATAAAGCCTTGCATGTTACAGTGTAGTATGGAGAAAGGGTTGTATCTCGAGTGCTAATTGACCCAGGTTCAGGGTTGAACATATTTCCTTTGGATACACTGACAAGGTTGGAGGTCGATTTGGCTAAAATGCAAAATTGAAAGATGAACGTGAAAGCGTTTGATGGCTCCCAGCGAGATATTATTGGGGAAATTACATTGGACATGGTAATGGGTCCTGTCACTTTTCCCGTGACATTCCAAGTGATGGACATCCCCGCTTCCTACATTCTCTTGCTTGGTAGGCCATGGATCCACATAATTAGAGCAGTCCCCTCCACACTACACCCATGTCTCAAATTCGAGTACGATCACCAAGAGGTGGTAATACATGGTGAAAGAGGATATCCCGTATATGCTGTTGAGGGAAAGGAAGTTCTTGATGGAGAAATGTTTCACATATTAGAGATGTTTGGAAATGTGGAAGAAGAGCTGAGTTGGAAGATTAAAGGTGAGAAAATGCTCAAGTCTGGATATGAACCAGGTAAGGGTCTTGGGGCCAGATTACAAGGCATAGTTGAACCCATACACCCTTCTGTGAAGAATGACACTTTCGGGTTAGGCTACATGGACGAGGGTCAGGCACTTGATCCTTCGATGTCATTACATTAAATTTTTCACTCTACCGGGTTTCTTGATGATGGTGAAGATGAAATACTGGAAAGTCTGAAGAATTTATTTTGATCGAATCTGAAGAAGAAGGTTGTAACGTCATCATCAGTGAGGAGAGAGGAGACCCTACTCAGAACATTGAACGAAAGGCTACACTCAGCAACTGGACTGCCACTCCTTCCCGACCTCGCCAAGCACTTGGGTAGATTTGAAGATTTTAATTTTATATCATTATTTGAAATAAATAGACTCGATTTCGAGCTAATTTACATACTTTTGGTTACTTTGTTATGTTTGAAGACATTTAAAGTTATTTGAATTAATAAAATCTCTCTTTTCATTTTATTGATATTATTTATTTCTGTTTCTTTCAGCAAAATCACTTTTAAAAATGTTGAATCTGAGATTGTGACACAAAATGAGACTACGCAACATAATATAAGTGAATTAGAACAGGTGGAAGAAAGTGAAGTGCCCAAGGAATCTGTTAGTAAGGTTGAAGATTTTGAAGATAAACCCAAGGCAAACTTTGTAGAGTAGAAAATAGTGAACATAGGGAATTCTAAGATAGTAAAAGAAACCCGTGTTAGTATTTATATGCCAAAACATGAGAAAGAGGAATATATCCATTTTCTGAGGAAACACCCGAATGATTTTGCTTGTTCATATGCCGATATGACAGGACTGAGCACGTCAATTGTAGCCCACAGGTTGCCCACTGATCCATCGTGTCCTCCTATTAAACAAAAGCTGAGAAAATACAAACCCAATCTGAGTTTGAAAATTAAAGAGGAGATTTCGAAGCAAATTAAGGCCGACATCCTCCAAGTAACTGAGTATCCGACCTGGTTGGCCAATGTCGTGCCTGTTCCCAATAAAGATGGAAAGGTCAGAGTTTGTGTGGATTATAGGGATCTCAACAAAGCTAGTTCGAAGGATAATTTTCTGCTCCCGAATATACATTTGTTAATCGATAATTGCGCCAAGCATGAAACACAGTCATTTGTGGATTGCTTCGCCGGTTATCATCAGATAAAGATGCATGATGATGAAGCTGAGAAAACTGCTTTTATTACTCCTTGGGGAACATATTATTACAAGTTTATGCCCTTCGGGTTGAAAAATACTAGAGCTACGTACTTGAGGGCCATGACCGCTCTGTTCTATGACATGATCCACAAGGAAATTGAAGTTTACATGGATGATGTCATCATTACATCCAAAAAGGGATCAAGTCATCTGGACGACTTAGAAAAGTTCCTTAACAGACTGAGGAAGTACAATTTGAAGTTAAATCCTGCTACATGTGTCTTTAGGGTCCCTGCTGGTAAATTTTTGGGCTTCATTGTCAGTCGACGAGGTATAGAATTGGATCCAGCCAAGATCAAAGCTATTCAAGATCTTCCACCTCCAAAAAGCAAGAAAGAAGTAATGAGCTTCTTGGGCCGCCTCAACTACATCAGTCGCTTCATAGCTCAGTCTACTATTATTTGTGAGCCAATTTTTGAGCTACTAAAGAAGGATGCGGCTATAGAATGGACGACAGAGTGTCAGCAGGCATTCGACAAAATTAAGGATTATTTATCAAATCCTCCCATTCTGGTTCCCCCTGAACATGGTAGGCCGTTATTGCTATATTTATCTGTGATGGATAATGCTTTTGGTTGTATTCTGGGGCAACATGATGAGACAGGCAGAAATGAGCAGGCAATTTATTACATGAGCAAGAAATTCACATCGTATGAAGCTCGGTATTCCTTACTGGAACGTACGTGTTGTGCCTTGACCTAGATAGCTCAGAAATTAAGACACTATCTCTCGGCATACACTACCTATTTGATCTCCAGAATGAATCCTCTGAAGTATATATTTCAGAAACTAATGACTACAGGGAAGCTAGCTAAATGGCACATACTATTGAGTGAATTTGACATAGTCTATGTCACTCAAAAAGCTGTAAAAGCATAAGCATTGGCAGATTATTTGGCCGAGAATCCCGTGGTTGAAAAGTATAAGCCATTGAAAACTTACTTTCCTGATGAAGAAATGGCATTCGTAGGGGAGGATATCTCTGAAGAATATGATGGTTGGAGATTATTCTTTGATGGAGCGACAAATTTCAAAGGAGTAGGTATTGGCGCCGTTTTGGTGTCAGAAACTGGTCAACATTATTCTGTGTCGGCCAAACTCAAATTCTCCTGCACCAACAATGGTTGAATATGAAGCTTGCATTTTAGGGCTTCGTTTGGCAATCGATTTGAATATCCAGGAAATATTGGTGATTGGAGATTTAGATTTATTGATTCATCAAGTACGAGGTGAATGGGCCGCAAAAAACACAAAACTCCTACCGTACTTAGATTGTATACAAGAGTTGCGCAAGAGGTTTCACAAGATAGAGTTCAAGCATGTTCCAAGAATCCAAAATGAGTTCGCAGAGGCTTTGAACACTTTGTCTTCCATGATCCAGCATCCAAACAAGAATTATATCGACCCCATCCCCGTTCACATACAAAAGCAGCCTGCATATTGCTTTCATGTAGAGGAAGAAGTGGATGGAAAACCATGGTATACTGATATACAAAAATGTCTAAAAAATAGAGATTATCCAGAGAATGCAACGAGTATCCAGAAGCACACCATTCTAAGGTTAGCAAATCAATTCTTTTTAAATGGGGAAATCCTGTATAAGAGGACTCCAGAATTGGGTTTGCTAAGGTGCATTGAAGCTAGGGAAGCGTCCAGGTTTGTCGAGGAGATACATGCTGGAACATGCGGTCCTCACATGAATGGATTTATATTGGCAAAGAAGATATTGAGATCAGGCTACTTTTGGTTGACTATGGAGACTGATTGCATTCATTATGTGCAAAAATGTCATCAGTTCCAAACTCATGCCGACGTGATTCGAGTTCCCCCCAATGAACTCCACGTCACTAGCTCCCCTTGGCCCTTCGCAGCTTGGGGTATGGATGTTATTGGTCCTATTGAACCGTCCGCATCCAATGGCCAAAGGTTTATTCTTGTTGCAATTGACTACTTCAGTAAGTGGGTCGAAGTCACTTCTCATAAGTCCGTCACAAACAAGGTCGTAGATGATTTTGTTCAAAATCACATTATTTGCCGAATTGGAGTACCTGAGTCTATCATTACAGATAATGGTGCCAACACAATAGTGATTTGATGAGGACAATATGTGAAATGTTCAAAATTAAGCATCGAAACTCCACAGCATATAGACCACAAATGAATGGAGCGGTGAAAGATGCCAACAAGAACATCAAGAGGATACTTCGAAAGATGATTGATAATTACATGCATTGGCATGAAAAGTTACCTTTTGCCCTGCTAGGATATCGCACTACAATCAGAACCTCTACGGGAGCCACACCTTATCTTCTGGTTTATGGTAGTGAAGCAGTGACACCTGCTGAGGTAGAAATACCCTCTCTCAGAATTATTCAGGAAGCAGAATTGAGTGACGTTGAATGGGTACAAGGTAGAATCGAGCAACTGGCACTCATAGATTGAAATAGGATAAACGCAGTCCATCATGGTCAACTCTATCAAAATAGAATGGCCAAAGCTTTCAACAAGAAGGTTAAACCGATAGACTTCTCGCCCGGGCAGTTGGTTTTGAAAAAGATTTTTCCACACCAAGATGAAGCAAAGGGTAAATTCTCATCGAATTGGCAAGGTCCTTATGTGGTTCATCGGGTTTTGACAGGAAGAGCACTCATCCTTGCAGAAATGGATGGCAAAGTTTGGTCCAAGCCTATCAATTCAGATGTTGTTAAGAGATATTATGTTTAAGCTTTATTTCATGCCTTCTTACCTTGTAATTTGAACTATGTTTGACCTGATTCCCATTTAAGAAGGATACGTAGGCGCTCCTTTGGAGTTCGGTCCTATCATATTAAAATTCTCCTATTTCCCCTTATAAGCATGTAACTGGGCAGAATTTTTGAGAGGACATGGGACAACATTTGCACAACTATGATACTGGGGAAGAATTTTTAAGGGAATCTCAAAGATTCGAAGCAAGTAACCTTCACTTATTGAAGCAATCAAATCTACACTGGGGCAGAAATTTTTGAGGATAAAAAATTTCTAGACAAAAAGATATTCGATTATAACAAGTCGCGTTGTCTCGAAATGTGTCACAATCAATGATTCAATAATATTTCTTTTACAATAATGTTTTTCATTTCTCATTTTTTTTTAAGAGCAAACATTTTTCAAAACATGATTTTAAAACTTGTTTTTTTTTTTACCCAAGTGAAAACTCGGACGAAGCCAATTATCGGTCCACAATATCAAGAGAGGAGGAAGCACGCCAGTCATAGCAGAGGCACAAATCAACCTCCCCCTTTTTACAAACTTACATTTTTTCTTTGAGTATAGAAACAACAGGTACAAATGCAGCAGCTATCTTGCAACACCTGAACGATCATCATCAAAGAAAGCCCATTAAACATCCAACGTGGGAAAACAACTAAGCTACTCTATCCTCTCATCAACATTGCATGGCTCCTGCAAGGGTCAATATTGCATGTCTCCCGTAAGAGTCCACACCGCAGAAATCTACATTGCACGGCTCCTGCAAGGGTCAATATTGCATGGCTCCCGCAAGAGTCCACACCGCAGTGCATCCGCAGAAATCTACATTGCACGGACCCTGCAAGGGTTAATATTGCATGACTCCTGCAAGAGTCCACATCGCAATAAATCGGCAGAAATCTACATTGCACGGCTCCTGCAAGGGCCAATATTGCATGGCTCCCGCAAGAGTCCACACCGCAGTGCATCCGCAGAAATCTACATTGCACGGCTCCTGCAAGGGTCAATATTGCATGGCTCCCGCAAGAGTCCACACCACAGTGCATCCATAAAAAGAAGCATCGCATGGCTCCTACAAGAGTCCACATTGCAATGCATCTGCAAAAATCTATATTACATGGCTCCTGCAAGAGTCCGCATTACATTGCACCTGCAGAATTCGCAATCAAGTATACAAATTTCATCAAGCTGCTGAACTACATCAAATTATGCCATTCAAGACAGATACACTTTCTTTAATCATTATATAATTACCCTAAAGCGTCATAGTTCAAAGGCATCATCTTCATATCCTGCGGACATCATTCCATGGCCTAAGGATTTACTTTTTGCTTATAATGCTCTGAAGGCGTCATCGTTTAAAGGCGTCATTTTCATGGCCTGCGGACATCATTTCATGGCCTAAGGATTTACTTTCTGTTTATCATGCTCCAAAGGCGTCATAGTCTAAAGGTGTCATTTTCATGGCCTGCAGACATCATTTCATGGCCTTAGGATTTACTTTTCGCTATCATGGCCCTAAGACATCATAGCTTGAGACATCATCTTTTTCGTCTTAAAGCAAATGCTCATAGTCTAAAGGGAATATTGCATCATGTTTAAATATTTGCAACAATTACGTATTATTTATTCACATGCTCTAATCATTTTATCTAGTTATGCTAGAAAGTGCGCAGGTAACGAAAGAATTACAAGTTAAAATGGGAGTAACCCTCACTCCCATTTCCAAGATACAACTCCACTTTCTCTCCGTCACTCCAATACAGTTTGAAACATATTCACCTTTTTATTCCCACACTTCTCAATCAAAGACTATTTTGAATTCCACCTACTCCAATCTCATCGGCTCTTACTACCTTTGTTGTTGCCCGTATACTATATCATTCGAATTCTAGGAATATTGTTCGTTCCTAAATCTAGAACTACATACGGCCTGATTCTCATAAACCTGATATATGTAGGCGACTTGGAATCAAGTCTCGGCCCAACTATTTTGACAAACTACCTTTTGCTTTTTGAATCCAGCAAACCATCCTTTCGGTTGGACAAAATTGGCTACTACGTCAACGTTCGTTGCTTGACAATTCTTCTATCATTCCCAAGCAACGAAGGGGCAGCTGTTGACACCCAATTTTGACCTTTCGATATTCATCCCGGGTTGCTATTTTATCAAAATATTAGTTTTGAATTTTTAATTATTAGTTTTTTCCAAATAATTTCTAACATTTCGTACTCATGATTTTAAGATATGCGATTTTTTTTAGCATTTAATTTCATATTCTTATGTAATATATAATTTACTAATTTAAATATAATATTTTACATAATTTTGTAAATATTTATTAAATTATTTCCACAAATATGCACAGTCATAATTTACCAACACATTGGTTTATTATTATTATTATTATCATTATTATTATTATTATTATTATTATTATTCTTATTATTACTATTACTATTATAGCATTTCCTTAAAGTTCATAATTTATCGGCGTTTGATTTATTTCAAATTATTATTATCGTCAATTTCAAATACTATATTATGTGTCATTAACTTTTATTATAAAATTTATAGTTAATTGGGGAATAATTATTTTATGACATCGATTAATTTTGTTTACTGATTTATGACTACATTTACAAAATAGCAGCCTATTTCAATTCAATTTCCCCAATTATTTAATTTCTAGCCATTTTTATACCCAATTGTGTGCCAATTTTAGCCCAAATTGATTTTAATTTGACCCCAAATTGAATTCCCAATTCAATTTTAATTGACCCAATTTGGTGACCCATAATCTGACCCATCTTTTTGATTTAAATCTCAGCCGTTCAATCTTACATGATCAACGGCTGAGATTGAGCCTCTCATTTTCTTTCCTTTTTTAATTAAAAAAACCAAATTCCCCAAAAACCTAATCTATTTTTCCACACCCACCAACCACACCCTCTAAGTCGCCGCCCCACCCCCTTTCTCTCTCACCCCTTCTCTCTCCATGATATACCCGCGAACAAACACCGTCATCGCCAGTACACACCGCTGCCTCCTCCATCTCCCTCAATCTCCACCTCTCCGTCAGCCTCCTCTCCACTATCCCATCACCGGTGAAATCCCCATTGGTGAACCCAAATGCCGACCCACATCGCCACCGCCATCACTGGCCGGCGAAAAATTGACCCGCCCTCACTATCTCCAGCGAAGGCATCATCAGCAACAACCAGACCAGACGTCACTTTTTACTCTCTCACCCCTCGTTCATGTCTCTTTATCGACACATCCTCACCGGAGTTGATGATCGGCGAGGTTTGAACCACTGCGATTATTGGACGGTTTGGTCTACTTATAGTTTAAATTTCATTTTATTTTAGTTTCTTTGGCTTGCGAACTACCCGAATTGAATTTTCAGATTTAAAATTTGTGATGTTTGGCTTTGAATTTTGATTCGATTCTTTCAATTTTTGTGTTTGTTTACATCTCTAGACTATCATATGTGAAAACCCCCAATTTTCGCGACCCTTCTTTAAACCCTAATTTCTTAAATTTATGTTGAACGACTGCATACTAATTTGCAAATTCCAGTCTTATTCATCTCTCTGTTTAAGATGATCCTGTGGGTGTAAGGGGTATACCAATTCGAAGATTCTGCTATATTTTTACAAATATTGCTTGAATCTTATGCTAGGTTATACTTGGAAAGTTGATATACTTAATTCTGCTTTGTTTTTGATAAAACACTTCATTAATTGCTTATTTTTGGATTGATTTTCTTGCCTTTATTTAGCCGGGACAGACATCATCACACGTGATTAATTTTGGTAAATCTAGGTGATATTACAATTGACTAATTCCATTCTTTTCATGGTTTCCTTTAATAAGTTGAGCAAATTTTCTTTACTTATTTATTTATGGCAATTTGAATACTTTTTAACCAAAATTGATTCCTTCCTTTAAGAAAATTTGACTTTGATTGATTTGTTAAATATTCTTTTTCCTTCTTACCATACAATTGACTACACCTGCTATAAAAACAGCCCCTCTTCCTCATTATAGAGGGACTGGAAGCATCATTCTCCGAAAAGAAAAAAAAAAAACAGAAAGACTTTAACTTTTGGCTAGTATTCTAAAAAGAGGTTTCCGAGCATCTATCTTTGTTTGGCCATTGAAAGAAGCCGGCTCTTGGTTTCGTCTCGCTCTTTTATTGTTGTTGCTTGAAGTATATTTTATTACTATTTGTCTGCTGCTCAACCGGTTAGTCTCCATCAACGCATTTTTGATGTTCATATAATAGTTTTAACATTAGAGAAAGCTTAAAGGATTTAACTTGAATTAATGTTGAAATGCTATCCCGTTTTCTCGTATGTGTTTTTTTTTCTGTGGTTGTTGTATGTTTGTTTTGTACCTTTGGAATACGATTAGGTGATTAGCAGGTTCTATTAGAAGGCGAGCATTTCAAACTTAAAGAGTCGTTTGGAAATTGGAAGGCATTAGGGGGCTGCCTTTGCCTAATTTGTTTCTTTTCTCTTGTAGTTAAGTTTTCCATTTTTGGATATGTAATAAATTTCTATAAACCTCTACTATGTATAATGAAATTATGGGTATTGCTTAGGGGGCGGGGATTCTGTGATTTGAGCATTTTCATCACTTAGATGTTATGCCTATAGGATTTCATATGTTAATTAATTAAATTATTTTTTATCACTTAGGCAAATAATCTAGGATAATTAATTAATTATTTATCGCTTAGAAATTATGTTTTTAGGATCATTAACTAACCTTCGGATGTATTAGATTAATTTTGAATGTGTTTACGCCTGTTTAGTTTTTTATTCTTTTTGGCATGTTAAAACTGATTTTCAGTATACAATAATGATTTCCAGTATTTTTAGTCAATTTTCAACACCTTTAAGTTATTTTACTGCATTAAAACATCAAATTTCAGTAACTTCTAAATACTTTCCAGCATTAAAAATTAATGTTCAGCGACTTTAAATTTATTTTTTTAGCACCTCTAATTTAATTTCCAGCATATAATAAATAGTTTTCAGCATATTAAAATAATTTTCAGCAAGTTTATTTAATTTCCAGTATATAATAAATAGTTTTCAGCATATTAAAATAAATTTTCAGCAAGTTTTAAATAATTTTCAGCATTTAAAAAGTCATTTTCAGTATATTTGCAGTAATTTCCAGCAACCTTAAAATAAATTTTCAGCAAGTTTTAAAAAAAATTCAGCATTTTAAAAACCATTTGCAGTATATTTAAAACAATTTCCAGCAACTTTAAAATAAATTTTTCAGCAAGTTTTAAATAATTTTATGCATTGAAAAATCATTTTCAGTATGTTAAAAAATAATTTCCTGCAATCCGAAAAAATAATTCTAGCAAGTTTTAGATAATTGTCAGCATTTTTAATCATCTTTATGCAATCTAAATTAATTTTCACTGTATTTAGTAGTTGATTCACAATACTTTTAAATTTTCAGCATATTTAAATCAAGATTTTAGTATTTTTAATATCTAGCACATTAATCAATTTTCGGCACCTTGATCAATACGTCTCTCCTAGAAATCGTGCCTATAGGTTTTAATCACGTAAAATGAATAATTATTCATGTTAATCACCTAATTAACTTTAATTAATCAAGAGCTTTGTTTGAAACCATTATTTGCTACTTGTTCGTTTTATGTGTTTTGTTTGACGCGAACTCCCGAGTCTAATTAGGCAGCCTAGGCTTTTTCTTGTCTAGAACCAAATCCCAAAATAGTAAGTCCAATGCCTCTTGGACATTAAGTTGGGATGGGTAGGCATCTTAGGAAACATTAGTTTTATCGTTTTCTTTAGAACGCATTTAAGATTAATAACCAAATTAGGTGGGGTGGGTAGAACATTCGGAAATGATGGAAGTTGCCCCGAGCAGTATTCGACAATGCGATATGTGTTATTGTCTCCCGTTAATAAGTCAGGCGCTGATCCGAATAATATAAAATTAACCTTTGTCTAGATTCGATCGATTTTTATTTATCTTTTATGCTTGTTTGGGGTAGTTTAGGTAAAACTTAATGAATTTCTTTTCATTAGAATTTGTGTCTTTCTAGCTTCTCGCTTCTCTAATTTCTTTATTTACTTATGCATTTTTTTACTACTTTATCACGTAGTTAATTATTAATTAGATAATAACTAAGTTGTATGTTTAATTTTATTTATTATATCTTCCCTATTTTAACACTTAGTTAGAATTAGGTTAATAAAATAATAGACTTTTGTTTATCACATAGAATTTTCTCACGTAATATATAGATTCGGCTGAGACCCACATTTGTGGACCTCGAAAGGTGCCTAACACCTTCCTTTTGAGGTAATTTGAACCCTTACCCGAATTTCTGGTTGATGTAGACTAATTAATCGTAGTTAGTTTAGAATGGTGCCCTAACACACCTTAATTCGTTAGGTGGCGACTCTTCACCCTTAAATTAATCCCAAAAAGAGTTGTCACGTCGAATCCCACTTTTAGTGAGAAAAATGGGGCGTGACAATCTGACCATTTTATCTAGTTATACTAGAAGCACGCAGGTAACAAAAGAAAAACGAGTTACGAACGAGAGCAACTTTCGCTCCTGTTTCAAGATACAATTTTATTTATCCCCGTGTCACTCTAATTCAGTTCAAAACATGTTCACTTTTCATTTTTCACTTCTCATTTACATCATCGCATTCAATTCTATCCACTCCAATCTCATCGATCCGTGCTACCGTTATTATTGCCCGTATACCATATTATTAATTTTTTTTTAGGAATATCATTAATTCCTAAATCTAGAACTACACACGGCCTGATACTCGTGAACCCGAGATATGTAGGTGACTTAAAACCAAAGTTTTGGCCACACCATTTTAATAAACCTCTCTTGCTTTTCGATTTCTGCGAACCATTCTTTCAGTCAGACAAAATTGGCTACTACGTCAACGTTCTTTGCCCGATAATTCATTCTTCATTCTCGAGCAAAGAAGGGGTAGCTGTTGACACCCAATTTTGACCATCCTTTTTGTCATTTTACTCATTCAAGCGTTTATTAGATCACGAGGTCAAAAGACTACTTTTACTTATTATTATTTTTTTTTAATCAAATTTTGTGCTAACATGTATTATCCACATTATTTTAATATCATCTTATGATTATTATTATTATATCAACCTTCACTTGCAAAGGAATTTTATTTACTTGCTCTTTTATCTTACTATCTATTTATTTATTATTTTTAACAACTGCTCTAGTTATATATTCTTAGTAGAATTTATTTAGACCCATATATATATATATATATTGAGCCCAAAATTCAAATTTTAACTTTGCCAAATCTTTTTATATTTGGAAAATCCTCCTCATTAATTTTCCTTTCATGTGAAGAATATTATGATTTTTTCAAAATCACTCAAAATCAATTCTTTCCTTTTTACTCTCCCCCCAACATTATTTACTTTCTTTTTCTTCTCTCAACTATATGAATACATAGACCATATTTTCAGATTCTAATGACCCCAAAAAAGAAAAATCAATTCTCTAATTTTTTCCCTCCCTCCCCAACGTCCATTTTTTTTGTTTTTTCTTCTTCTGATACTTATAAAAAAGAAACCTATGCACATACTTCCGAAGGGGACTGACTCACGCACAGGATCATTCCGCAATCACATCAAGCAAATACTCCCTCACGTTCCAGCAACCCAAAACTCCATCAAATGTTACTCCCTTCACGTGTCTAACACCATACACACACATGGGGATACACACTCACTGATGGAGAAAAAGGGAGAAAGGAGAACAATCAGCCGCAATTCTTTCTTCCTCAGGCAGACATAACCATCCACACCCAAAATGCAGCAACAAAAGGGACGGAAGAACGATGTGGCAACGAGCTCAAAACAGAGCATCGACGTCCCCTTTCATCAGTGTTTATCCATATCGTCCAAACACCATAACTTTCGCTGGCTTCTCTCGAGTGTAGGTGTGATCTCGTTCAAGGTTGTCGGCTCCTCGTTGACGCTATCCCGTTTATGTCAAGACTTGTGAAGGAATTTCAAACATTTGTTCTCATGGTACGAGGAAAAGTTTTAAAATTTCAGCAATAAAAGTTCAATCTTTTTTCATTTTTTAGTCAATATTTCATCAAGTGTGTGCTTGTTTCTTTTTTTGTTATTTTCCTTTGGTTTCCATAGAAGTTGTTAAATTGATATTTGCAAATTGATGATTTGTTTAAAATGGTTGGTTTATTTCAATAAGTTAACTTCCTCATTTTAATTAAGTTAGGAAAAATATGATAGTTTGATCACATTTGTTTACTTTTGGCTTCATGTTTATTTGGACGGTTTCCAGTTTGGTTTGTAATTAGATGACATGAACAATGTTAATTGTATTTGAGGTTATTTGATGTTTAACATGAACTAATTAGTGGTCAGTAATAAGTTTAAGGTTGCTATTGGGTAGTGAAACATCATTTGAATATTTGGGTCTCTTATATATATAATATGTTTTAATAATACAATTACTTGGATCTTTGATAAAATAAAAGAATTGAGTAATTTTCTTTCTATCAGTATATCGCTTTCAATTTCTTCATAGCCGTGTGTGTGTATCTCTGTCATTTTCTCTCAATATATGTGTGCTCTCTATGAATTTGCTCTCAATGCATGTGACTGTACTTTTAGTTAATGTTTCAGTAAATTAACTGCGTCGTGGACTGTTATGGACATGACGTGAATTTTATTTACTTGTTATTAACTGAAATATGTTAGGCTCATTATTTAAGTTTTCATATGTGAAAGAGCAAAAAGAGTTATGGATTTTTTTTTCTTTTTTCTGAATTCCGTTGTCTAGTGAAAAGGAAAAGAGCGAAAAACTCCTTTTAAAGTCCTTTTACATCTTATCTGCTTAATTCGATCAAGAGTTATTATCACTTTATTATTTTAATTTTTCTTTTGAGTAGTTAAATGTTAAGAGCAGACATACTCTCACCCCCTATTTGAATATTTTTTACATGTATACCACAATGAGAGATATCTTTTGGAATCATGACGAGTGGGGAGCCAACACATAAAGCAAAGCTCAAATGGAGTCGTCACCCCATTGGGGGTCAGGTACATTTTGGGAAATGATGACAAATAAGACAGGCTATAGCTAACTTCTTGTATGAAGCATACTCATAGCTTTATTAAAATATAAAGCACCTCGTTACTCCCTTCCTTTCTTATTTAATATGTCACCCTTTTAAAAGTCTCAAAGACTTGACAACTCTTACAATTATACTAATTGTATGCTTTGATATAATTTATATATTATACCTACATTTTTTTTGCTTTACATGACTTTTAAATGCCAAAATATTTTATTTAGTACTCTTAAATAAGTTTCTTTAAGAATTATATTCTTCTTGTCTTGAGGCGTTTAAGAGCGTTGATCATATAAAAAATAGAGAAGAGGGATGTAACATCGCATTGGGCCCGTAGCAGCCTTGCCATACCCTGATCGCACATTCTCTCACTCTTACCCTAACTTTATGTATTGTTTATTTATTATCCATTCTATTACATTATATTAAGGTGACACGCATTTTACTAACAATTTCTTTTCTTATTTGAGATGTTATAATTTACGAGAGGTCTAGAACACTATGCGGAATAGAAAAAAGTTGAGGGCTCTTCAAGAATCTTGGCTGACTTATTGGAGTCCTGTTATTATTCATAACTCAACATTTTGAATATTTTAGCATTTCTATTAAATTGATGCTTCATAAATCAGGTCAGTCCCTCAATTTTTACAATTATTATTCTGTATAGTATAAGTTAATCAACTTAATCCCTTTCATTTCTTTATGCTCATATTATGTCACTAAGTAACAATTGAATTTGTATTTTTTTTAGTTTTAAAATAGGTTGCGTGTCAACTTGTATGATAATCTTAAATTGTGTTTGTATTTAAAAATGCATGTATTTTGTTAGGGTTTTATTCATCTTTTCATTACTCTTTCACTTGCTTTTATTCTTCATCTAGAATAATTAAGTTAAATATCGCATGCTTAGGCACTTGGTTATTTTAGATTAGTTAATTAACAATTCCTTTGTTTATCACGTAAGATCCCACGTAATATATGAGTTCGGCTGGGACCCACATTTGTGAACCTCGAAAGGTGCCTAAAACCTTCCTTTCGAGGTAACCTGAACCCTTACCCAAATTTCTGGTTGAGGTAGACTAAATAATTAAAATAAGTTCGCAATTTAGTCTCGAATGGTGCCCTAACGCACCTTAATTTGTTAGGTGGTGACTTTTCACTCTTAAACAATCCCAAAAAGAGTTGTCACGTCGAATCTCGCTTTTTGTGAGAAAAATGGGGCACGACAGTTGGAAATCCAAATGAATGGTGGTTAGATTCAGGAGCCACTAGACATGTTTGTGCAGACAAAGAAGCTTTTGCTACTTATGATACCCCTGGTCCCAAAGAAGTGATCTTTATGGGAAATAATTCAACAACCAAGGTTGAAGTAAGTGGGAAGATGTAACACCCCGTACCTTCCCGATCCTACTTGATAACCTTGACCCATGTTTACCCTAAGTTCGAGAGCAATAAGTATGTATTTTGCATTGTCATCGATGGAACATTTGATATTGTGCTAGAAAATGTGATTAGACCTTTGTAGTGGGTGGTGTTTGTGACTTTGTGGAGCATTTGTGGGGTGAAAAATTGAGGTTTAAGGGACATCCAAGCAAAGAATCTTAAAGCTAAGAGGTAAGAAAAAGGTTGGGACTTGAAAGATCCAACCAAATCCACAAAGAAAAGTCAAAATTAAAAATTTGGCATGAAGCGCTGCAGAGGGCGTGCCAGGCTGCTGTGGCCTAAAGTTTTGTTTCCACAGGCAGCAAAGGGGCGCGCCAAGCGGCGTGCCGGGGTGGTTTTTGCCAAAACTTTTCTTCGACTATTATGATGTATATAAGACCTTTGAGTCATGGTATCATTACTCCATCATAGTAGTACTATTCTTAAGTGCGTTTAGCATCCGAGTTGGGGCTAATTCTTCGTCACAAGTATTTTAACAAATTATGTTCAAATAAGCCATGAGCAACTAGAATTTCTATTTTTGCGATTGAGGCTACGATCGGGAATCTTGTAAGTGAATATTGTCGTGACAATTATGGAATTAATTAAACATGAGATATATGATGGATTACACATTTATTTTTGTGGGCTAAGATAATATGTGTTAATGGGCTCAAAGGAAGGCCCAAAATGAATTAAAAGACATGGCCCAATGGGTCAAATGACCCATTCTTTCTTTGACAAGTCAATTATTGACTTAAGTGGCTAAGGATGAGTTAAAGGGGCTATAAAAGGGCAAGGAAATCAGATTTTATTCATGAGAAGGCAAATGTATTTCTAGACTTTTCCAAGAAACCAAAAAAAAGACATTTTCTCTTAAATTCTCAAACCCTAAGTCATCTCCTTGAGCAAGATCATCATTCTACAAGCTTGGGTAAGTGTTTATTCTTATGAATTAATATATTATGTACATGAGAGGTTATGTATATCATGGTGGTTATGTTGGCAAGGTGTTGAATAGTTCACTTTGGCTTTTTGCTAAAAGATGTGCATTCTTGTGAATTAAACTTGAAAAAGAACTTGATGTTTTGATGAAAGTGAATGGTGTGGATGATACCTCAACATGTATGGTGTGGTTATGTCCATAAATTGTTATTTTTCTCTATGAGTAAATTATGGAATTTTGGTATAAAATATATTGGAGTGATTTGATGGATTCATTGTGATGTGGTGTTAATGAGAACATGTAAAGGAGGAACTTGGTGTGAAAAACTATTGGTTTATGATGTTTTGGTCAATGTATAGAATGTTATGGTATTGTTGGTATGAAAATACCATGAATGGTATTATAAAGGGTGAAATAATGTTATAGGGCAATCATGTAACTCATGGTCGTCTTATACACTTGGAATGTAGCTTATGGTTAATGTTGGTTCCGTTATGTACTTGTGATGTAGAGTGAAATGTAAGGAAGGAGCGGAATTGTTGTACTCACATATTGGATTGTATATTCATATTGGGAAGACAAGGTATATAAGGTTATTCTATCTGTATCCTTCTGCAGCATATAATAGTCACATTGACATATTATTTATCCCATTCTGAAATGTCCTAAGGTATCCTATATCCGGTTACCAATTGTTATTATCACATGTTTCCTATTCATTGATCAATTGTGATTCACATGTCTCATGTTCATTGACTAATGTTCCAAATGTCCCATGGTTCCACTAATGTTATGTTCCAAAGTTCCAATAAGTGTTTATACACATGTCTCTTATTTATTGACTATTGTTCCAATGCTTCCAATAATATTATGTCAAGTGCATGTAACAATCTCTCACAAGTGAATGTACCAATCTCTCACAAGTAAAGGTATCAATCTCAAAAGTAAAGAATAAAGTAATGCATATATGTGGTTAATGATTAAGTATGGGTGGAGCTTTGGGGGCGAAATGCCTAGCTCAAGCCGATCCCGAGATTATTGGATCAGGGGGAAGTCCTAGAGGCATAAGCCTAGCTCGGACCGATCCTGACAGGGGGTAGCTCTAGAGGTAAAAATCTAGCTCGACCCGAACCTGATAAGTTGATTGATGGGTGGCAGCTCTAGAGGTAATAACCTAGCTCGAGCCAAACTAGATGCTTTGATTTATGGGTGGTAGCTCTAGAGGCATAAGCCTAGCTCGAGTCAATCCTAACATAACATTATGTTATGTAAAGACCCACTGATCAGTCGGGGCCCGGGTACATAGTGACACAAGTGATGATGAGCAAGCAAAGAAGTAAAGAAGCAAAGCAAGTAATGAAAGCAATACACATGGTTTCCAAAGTACAGAAGGGTGACTTATCCATACTGATTATTCATTTGTATTTGAGTTCATTGAAGTATTTATGTATCATACAGTTTTATATGGCCTTACATACTCAGTACATTCTTCGTACTGACCCCCTTAGGGGGGATTTACCTTACTTGCTGCAGGCACAGGTACTAGTAGACCTCCATGGTAGAGTGCGGGTCATTTGCAGATTTTTGGTGAGCTCCAGTTGGTTCGGGGCTTTTCGAGTCATAGTGTACACTGATTTTGGTATTGTAAATGCTGTATAAAGCGGGAACTTGTCCCGACTCTAGCTTGGCTATGTATATGTATCTGTAGAGGCTTTGTAGACATATGTGGGATGAGGAATGTAAGAGATGGATGTCCATGTTGACTCGATGGCTCGAACGGCCAAGTTTCTTATATGCATATATCACATGTTTCCATAACTTCTACTATTGACATTTTATACCTCTATGTGATGGTGCTGCTTATTGAGTGATATGTATATGAATAGACATGAGCAAAGATTGGTTCTCTCGGGCCTCATCGACTTCGGGTGCCAGTCCGTCCCAAATGGGATTCGGGGTGTGACAGAAAATATTCCTAAAAATGACTTCCAGCAAGGTGTTGACTCTCAACAATGTTTTTCATGTTCCTACTATTAGGAAGAACTTAGTGTCGATAACACTACTCATTAAAAACGGGTTTAAATGTGTGTTTGTTTAGGAGAAAGTTGAAATAAACAAGAATGAAATGTATGTAGGAAAGGGATACCTCAATGAGGGCCTTTTCAAACTTCATGCATTGGTTGTTGAAAAGAATAAAGTTGAGGCTTCTTCTTACTTGCTTGAGTCAAATAAACTATGGCATGAACGTTTGGGACATATCAATTACAAAACCTTGCGAAAACTGATTAACTTGGAAGTTTTGCCTAACTTTGGGAAGCTCGGTGCACTAAAGCTACCGCTATGCGCGGTGTCCCGGTAAGGGCCCCACCACAAGGGTATATTGTATGCAGACTTTGAGTGCAGTAAATCAAAGTGTCAAACATGTGTTGAATTGAAGTATCCTAGGCATCCGTATAAGTCTGTTGAAAGGAATTCCAATCCCTTAGACTTAATTCACACAGACATTTGTGATATGAAGTCGACACCATCTCGTGGTGGGAAAAAGTATTTCATAACTTTTATTGACGACTGCACTAGATACTGTTATCTCTATTTGCTGAGTAGTAAGGATGAAGCAATAGATGCATTTAGGCAATATAAAACTGAAGTTGAAAATCAGTTGGATAAAAGAATCAAAATGATAAGAAGTGATAGGGGTGGAGAATATGAATCTCTTTTTGTGGAGATATATTTGGAAAAAGTAATTGTCCATCAAACTATGACCCCGTACTCACCTCAATCAAATGGGATTGTGGAAAGAAAGAACCGAACGTTGAAGAAAATGATGAATGCGTTACTAATAAGTTCAGGTTTACCGCAAAACTTATGGGGGAAAGTTATCCTTACGGCTAATCGAATACTCAATAGAGTGCCCCATAGAAAGACACAATCTATTCCATATGAGAAATGAAAAGGAAAAAAACCCAAATTGAAATATTTCAAAGTGTGGGGGTGTCTAGCGAAAGTACAAGTTCCTATACCCAAAAGGGTTAAAATAGGACCAAGACTGTGGACTGTGTTTTCATCGGATATGCTAAAAACAGTAAAGCATGTCGATTTTTGGTTCATAAATCTGAACATCCGAATATCCATAATAATACGATAATTGAATCAGAAAATGCTGAGTTGTTTGAACACATTTATCCGTATAAGACTAGACATGAGTTGTCTAGCGAAGGGTCTAAACGACCTAGGGATGAACCAAGGGAGAATATACTTAATGAAGAGAATCTAAGTCATAGTAAGCGACAAAGAACGTCGACTTCCTTCAGATTAGATTTTGTAACATTTCTTCTTGAAAGTGAACCTCTAACTTTTAAAAAAGCAATGTCGTCTGCGGACTCATCCTTTTGGAAAGAGGCTGTCAATATTGAGATTGATTCAATCTTGAGTAACCATACTTAGGAGTTGGTTGATCTTCCTCCAGGAAATAAACCTTTAGGTTCTAAATGGATCTTCAAAAGGAAAATGAAAGCTGATTGTACTATTGACAAATATAAGGCAAGACTTGTAGTGAAAGGCTTTAGACAAAAAGAAGGCCATGATTATTTTGACCCATACTCACCAGTAACAAGGATAACGTCCATTTGGATGTTGGTTCCATTAGCTGCGGTATATGGTCTTGAAATCCATCAAATAGATGTGAAAATAGCATTCCTAAATGGAGAATTGGAGGAAGAAATTTACATGGAACAACCTGAGGGTTTTGTGGTTCTTGGTAAAGAAAAGAAAGTGTGCAAACTTGTTAAGTCACTTTATGGACTAAAACAAGCACCCAAATAGTGGCATGCAAAGTTTGACTAAACCATGTTGGCAAACGGATTCATGATAAATGAATGTGATAAATGTGTTTACATTAAAGACACTCCAAATCACAAAGTCATTGTTTGTTTGTATATGGATGACATACTGATCATCAGTAGAGACGTTTCTGACATAAATGCTATGAAATGAATGCTTAAGAGCAAGTTTTATATGAAAGACTTTGGAGTTGTGGATGTGATCTTAGGGATAAGAATTCATAGAACTCCACAAGGGTTGGCATTGTCACAGTCTCATTACATTGAAAAGGTACTTGACAAGTTCAAGTATTTGGATTTCAATATTGCCAAGACTCCATTGGATGTGAGCTATACACTTTGAAAGAATGAAGGTGAAAGTGACTCACAATTGGAGTATGCAAGAGTGTTGGGAAGTTTGATGTATATCATGAATTGTACGTGACCAGATATAACATGCGCTATTAGTAAATTGATTCGGTACACGAGTAAGCCCAATCAAACTCATTGGATGGAAATGAAAAGAGTTTTGGGGTATCTAAAACATACTCAAGACTATGCTTTGCATTATAACAAATATCCTGCTGTAATTGAAGGATATAGTGATGCAAATTGGATCACCGGATCAAATAAAGTAAAATCCACGAGTGGATATGTGTTTACTTTAGGTGGAGGGGCAGTCTCTTGGAAATGATCCAAACAGACATGTATTGCCTGCTCTACAATGGAATTTGAATTTATCGCATTAGATAAAGCCGGTGAAGAAGCTGAATGGCTCCGAAATTTCTTGGAAGATATTCCTTATTGGCCCAAACCTTTGGCACCAGTATGCATACACTGTGATAGCCAAGTTGTGATAGGTAGGGTAGGGAGCATGATGTATAACGGTAAATCTCGTCATATAAAATGGAGACATAATACCGTTAGAGAACTACTCTCTAGTGGAATTATCACAATTGACTATGTAAGGTCAAAGGATAATGTGTCGAATCCACTTACAAAAGGCCTATCTAGAGATGTAGTTGAGATATCATCGAAGGGAATGGGTTTACGGCCTAGGACATGTCATCACGGTAGTAACTCTACCTATCAGACTGGAGATCCCAAGAGCTAGGTTCAAAGAGATCAAATAAAGTTGTGACTGACGGTTCAACATTGTCAATAAACTCAACTCATTCTCATGATGAAGACAATGTTTAGGAAATAAGGATAAGACTTATGGTTAGTAGTCTTTTAATGGTTTCTAAGTTTGGTAGATTTGACCAAATAGTTTGATCTATAGGATTGAAACGTTTAGGAATCACCTATGTGAGGGTGAAGTGGAAGCCGCTTCAAGGAGAATGATAGTAAAGGCCTATTCTCTACGCTCTCATGAAACCAGGTCATGTTCATGGATGAAACGAACAAAATCGTGAGAACCATAAATGGTAAAAGGCTGGTTGTGTGACTTGTGTTGTCTAGATGTACACTAAAGTTTGACGATTCAAAGATATCACATCTATTGATTGACCGAGTGCATCCGACGCAAGTTCACTACAAAAAGTTCAAAGGAAAACCTATTTATCCAGATGCAATTAGTATTTGCTTGTTGATCTCACACTTATCCGAATATTTTTAAAAGAAATAGCCATTCCCCATTCATGTGGGGGATTGTTGGGTTCTAAGTGAAATGTGAATGGAAAATGGAGGGAACAAATGGAGGGAAGAAGTGAATTGGGCTTTCACTTTAAAGAAGTAAAGTTTTTTCAAATTAGTGGGAGAAAGGAACTTTCTTGTTCATATATTGAGATGCATTCCTTCATGTGGATAGTGAGTCAAGAGCAAGTTATGCCTCACGCCGTCGTCGTCGCTTGCTCTGCTCGATTTCGGCTTCGTATTTGGATTTGTCAAATGATCGATCGAGAGATTATCTTTTTGGACAAAATTCATTTGAAACTTGATAATTAGTGAAGTTTTTAATCCAAAAATCTAATACAGAAAGATTTCTCCATTTGCGGACGCACCCGAGAATGTGTGGAAGCATGTCACAACGCACCTCGAAGGGATGTGATCCTTTGAGGCAAGAGACACACTGGTTGGAGGCGACGCAGTGACCTGCGCAAGCATGTGGCGACCTGCGGGTGCAGGTGTCAGTGCAGGCCAATGCAGAAGCTTCTGCTTCATGCAGTAATGTAACCTACGGACGCAGGTCGACCACCTGCGGGCGCAGGTGGTCGCAACGTACAGAAATAATGTGATTTTTTGAGAACCAATGCTTCTCTTTTGAAGCACCATCTTTTGGCTATAAATACCTGAATTTTTCCTCAGGTATCATGACATTTTTGAGAGAGTTAGATGTGTACTTTCACAGGCTAAACTTCCAAATTCCTTTTGGGAGGAAACACTTAATACTGTTGCTTATGTTATCAATTTGTCTTCTGCAGTTGCTTTGGATGGTGATGTTCCAAATAAAGTTTGATTTGCTAAGGATGTTTTCTATGATGACATGAAATTCTTTGGGTGTAAAGTTTGTATGCATGTTCCAAAAGATGAAAGGTCAAAACTGGATGTCAAAACTAAGCAGTGCATCTTCATTGGTTATGGTCAAGATGAGTTTGAATATCGCTTTTATAATCTAGTTGATAAGAAGCTTATTAGAAGTCGTGATGCGGTGTTCTTTGAAGACCAAACTATTAAAGATATTGACAAAATAGAGAAAAAGGATTCTCAGAATAAAGAGAGCTTAGTTGATGTTGATCCAGTTCCTATTGTTGATGCATCTATTGCACATGAAAAAACCCAAGATTATAATGCAGATGATGATCAAGAGGGTGTAGAACCTATTTACGGTTCAATTAATGATGTTGTAGTTGACCAACAACCAACTCCTGCTCAGGTAACTACTTCAGATATTCCTGAAACCTCTTGTAGAAGATCTTCTAGGGAGAAGCAAAAGTCAACTCGTTATTCTCCAAATGAGTATGTACTTTTGACTGACATGGGAGAACCTGGAGATTATGATGGAGCCATGCAAGATACTCACAGAGATGAGTGGGTAGAAGCTATGGAAGATGAGATGAAGTCACTTCATGAGAATGGCACATATGAGTTAGTGGAATTACCGAAAGGTAAGAAAACTCTAACAAATAAATGGATCTTTAGAGTAAAGCAAGAGCAACATACCTCTGCGCCTAGGTATAAGGCGAGGTTAGTTGTCAAAGTCTTTGGCAAGAGAAAGGGAGTTGACTTTGATGAGATTTTCTCTCTTGTCATGAAAATGTCTTCTATTTGTATGGTGCTAGGCTTAACTGCAAGTCTAGATTTAGAGGTTGAGCAGATGGATGTCAAGACTGCTTTTCTTCATAGTGATTTAGATAAAGAGATTTACATGGAGCATCCTAAAGGTTTTGTAGTCAAAGGAAAAGAAAATTATGTCTGCAAATTGAGAAAGAGCTTGTATGGCTTGAAACAAGCTCCAAGACAATGGTACTTGAAGTTTGAATCTGTCATTGAAAAGCAGGGATACAAGAAAACTTCTTCAGATCACTGTGTATTCTTTCAGAAATTCTCGTATTATGATTTCATTATTTTATTACTTTATGTGGATGATATGTTGATTGTTGGAAAAAATAAATCTAGATTTGCAATCTTTAAGAAGGAGTTGAGCAAATCGTTTGCGATGAAGGACTTGGGGCAGTAAAGAAAATTTTAGACATCTAAATACACAGAGATAGAGGTAAAAAGGAGTTATCATTATCCCAGACACATTACATTGAGAAAGTATTGAAGAGGTTCAATATAACAGAAGCAAAAGTCGTTAGTACTCCTTTTGCTAAACACTTCAAATTGAGTACAACTCAGAGTCCATCTACTAACGAAGAGAAGAAAGAGAGGTCTTGTATTCCCTACTCCTCTACAGTTGGTAGTTTGATGTATGCTATGGTTTGCACTAGACCAGATATTGCACATGCCGCTGGTACTGTTACCAAATTTCTTTCTAATCCTGGAAAGGAACATTGGGATGTTGTAAAATGGATACTAAGATATTTGAAGGGTACTGCAGATATAGAGTTGTGCTTTGGTATTGGCAAGCCTGAACTTGTTTGCTACACAGACTCTGATTTGGGAGGTAATCTTGATAATTCAAGATCCACTTTTGGTTATTTGATCACTTTTGCAGGGGGAACTATTTCTTGGAAATCAAGACTAAAGAAGTGCATAGCTCTATCCACCACAGAAGCCGAATATATTGATATCACTGAAGGTGCCAAAGAATTACTTTGGATGAAGGAATTTATGAAAGATCTTAATTTTGAGCAGTCAAGGTTCGTATTATTTTGTGATAATCAGAGTGATATTTTTCTCGCCAAGCACTCCACCTTTCATTCTAAGTCCAAGCATATTAGTAGAAAGTATCATTGGATTAGAATAGCCGTAGAAGAAAAATTATTTGAGGTTGAGAAGATACACACTGATGACAATCCTTCAGATATGCTAATGAAAGTGGTGGTTATATAGGAGGATGAGCATTGCAGAACTTTGGCAAGCATGAAGCCTGTCCTGAGTTCCTTCGCTTGAAGATCCATTTGGACCCTTGGCTGGAGGGGGAGTTTGTTGGGATGTAGCCCATGTTCCAGCCAAAGTCCCATGGCCTAATCCTATTCTCTTTTGGTTTCCAATCCTATTTGGAAAAGGATTTGGATTTTCTATTCCTATTTGGAGTTGGTTTGACTTTAGGAAAAAACACCACTCATCATCTATAAATAGGACAATTTGGGAGATAATTACTCATGCTCATTAGTTTTGTCTTTGAGAGACATTAGCACATAAGAGAGGTTTTTTGAGAGAGCTTTCACCAAAGAGAGAAGAGAGAAAGAGAGTTTAGTTGCTGCAATTTTTACTCTCCGACTAGCCAACTTTAGAACATATTTTCTAGCTCCTTCACCGTTGGATTGGGCTAGTATTTTGACTGAGTGTTCCTAACATCTTGGTGTTTTATTTGAACGGTGAAGATCGGATTTAGTTGTCCGCATAATTTGATTTTGAGTCCCGAACAGTAGCTCTGTTTCAGGTGATTTCTCTTGATTTACTTTTGTTGGTGTCGCTATTGTTTCTCCTTGTTTGACACTTGTTGTGTAGCCATTTGGGAGAATAATTGTAACCCTCTTATTGATATAGTGGAGCTGTTTGGATCTCTGTGATCCTGTGGTTGTTACCTTCGATTTGAAGGATTTTTTTATGTTAAACTTGGTGTTCTTTACTTTCTTTGTTTTCTTATTTACCTCTTTCCGTCATAACAGAAAGAGCATTTTGAATGCAACATATGCTCCCATCACTTTCCAACAGAACAACTCCGACTTGTCCACGTGGTAACTATCAACAAAAAAACTCATCCCTTGGTGTGTAAGAAGTGTGGCGCCGGATCTAAGATCTATCAAGGAGAACACTAAAAGAGCACAAACAATTTTTGTGTGTTTATGATACAAGATCAAACCCACAACACAAGATTTCAGCAACAACAACAAGATGAACAACTATCACAAGAACAACAAGTTGAACAACAAGTGCTAGTGAATCGAAAGAGCCCCACACGGCTTCACTAGACTTCAAGATTATAAACACAAGCTTAACAAGATTACAAAAAAAAGGATAGATAGCTTGACATACGAGATTACAAGAAATAGGAACCAAAACGTGTATCAAACGATAAGACCCCTAAGACCCGCAATAACAACACCAAACTCTTATGGTGACTGCTAAGGGAATCAACTCCGCCTTACAACCACCGTTTCTAAGAAAGGATCAATAATGGCTTTTCCAAGCCCTACACTACTTGGCCTTTCCAAGCCCTACACTACATTCTCAAAGAGAGAAGAAGAATTCTTTCAAATATCAATAATGAACTCCCTAGAAAATAAGACTAATGAAGCCTATTTATAACTATTACATCACATGACCAAACTACCCTTAATGAAAAGAGGCTCCTATGGAGTGTAAAGAAAAGGCACAAAAAGACCAAAACACCCTTAATAAGGGGCGGTCATGGAGTGTAAGGACTCCTTCTTCACACTTCAACCCTTGCAATTCTTTGGAGCCTCGGGTAGTCATCAAGGCAAGCCTCCAAGCAACCTTCCACACACGAATTTGCTTTATTATGTGTCCAAAATGACTTCATGACTTCCCCATGCATACTCTCGGGCCTTCAAGGTGTCCAAAATCAGATTCTCCACGTGTTGGCCACGAATGATGGCATTAAAAGTTATGATGGCCATTTGTCTTGTATCATCCTCCCCTTCTTGAAAAGGATTCGACCTCGAATGCAAACCTTGCAAAACCAAAGAAAGGGCAAACAAATACAAACTCTCATGGCATGAGGGTTAGGGTTAGCACAATAAATCATCTCAACATGCCAAGGTTGTTTATACTTGCAATATAACCAAGGATCCTTTGAATTAAATATTAAAAACTTATTAAAATATGCACAAAGGATTTGGCTATTTAAATCACCAAGAGATAAGGAAACTACAAAGGTCCTAATGGCATCAAATAATCCACAAGGTAAAGCTGCCTTCATCTTAGGAGCCATAAGACACAATTGCTTCTTTATCTCTTCAAGAGACCACACCAAGGGTGGAGCCTCAATTGGTTCTAATGTCCACAAGATCCATATAGCATTATCATTCATACAAGTGGACAAACCAACAAATTTCCTACCTCTACATAAAACAAATCCAAAACTAGCATGGATGTCATCATAGGCAAAGAGGTAGTATAGGAAAGAATCAAGTGTAAAGGCATACAAGGGTGAACACAAAGCATTTAAGCACATCCACATTCTTTCCTTCAAGCAAATAGAGAACTTGGAATCCACAAGTTGAGATTCTTGAAATTTAAACACAATTGTGTCAAGCAAGGATGCACATTTAGAAACATTACCCCAAGGAAACAATGATACTTTTGCTCTCGAGTTTTCAAGAATGACACTTTGCTTGTCATGTAGACCAAGCAACAAGTTGGGTGTGCCAACATCACCATTTCTATATTTGGCACCGGGGTCAAATAGAAAGAGTAGACATAGACAGGGGTCTATACAATACTCCCTTTCCCCATAGGCTTCACCCAAACTACAAGATATACTCTCTAAAATAGCATACATATCATCAAAAGCAAATAGAGAGTGGAGAATGGTATCACTCAAGTCAAGTTCAACTAAGGTGTCCTCATGTGAGTACTCACTACCAGTTTCAACATCATCACCATGAGTACTCTCAACAATAAGGTCACACATAGTAGAAGAAGTAATTTCCAAATAATGGACACCTTCCCTTTCTATGGAAGAACCCTCAAGTAGACACATACCACCACTAAAGTCCAAGGAATTATTACTTAAGTCTTTACAAGCAAGCAATTCATCCTTATAGTCATCAAACATGGGTAGGGTGTCATACAAAGGATCACAACCACAATCAATTTTCAAGGAAAAATCACTTATTGGGTTTCTTAAGAATTCAAGCAAATCAAAATTATCATCACCCAATTGATCATTCCTTTCCAAGACCTCACATTCCCTTCCCTTAAGAGTACTCTCATCTCCCAAGAAGAGATTTCCATCTTTAGGAGGAATGTTTTTACACCATAGTGGGTTGGCATATAGGCTATAACTTTCAAGACAAGCTATACCTTCAACGTCATTCTCACCACTAGGTTCTTTAGGAGTGAACTCATCATCTTCAAACAAGATATTGTACTTAAAGAGAGAAGGATCTATCCATGAAGAGGATATAGAACATGCAAATCCATTCTCTAAAAGATCATTATAAAGTATCAAAGATGTTTCAAGCACATGATTATCCCTATGAGCAAAACCGAGAGTAGAACATTTACTAGGGGTCATACTAAAGGGGTCACTCCTATTTATTTGATCAACATTTTCAATATAATCATTCACTTGAGATCCATTAAACACATCACACATATCCTCAAGTGGTGGAAAAATTCCGCACATAAGTTGATCAACACAATTCCCACAAGATGATGTACCATCATTCAACACATTGGCTTCAACACTAGGTGGACTTAAATTGACCTTACAAGAAGAGTCAATTCGATCATCAATAGGATCAACTAGTGTATCCACACTCCCAACAAGTACATCATAAACAAGAGGCAAAGAATCAATAGACTCACAAATAGGTAGGCTACTACTCACACTCAATGGGCTACTAGTCACACAATTATCATTCACATGCACAAAAGTGTAAGAGTAAGTGATTTTACCTTGAAGCTCTTGAGTAAATTCTTCTTTGCCGTGGTGTGAAGGTTTCCCAAATGCTTTGGCAGCAACTTCTCCTTGGCCTTGTGCTTCTCCGCTTGCCATGTTGGTACCTACACAAATGTCCTTAGAAAGAAAAGGACAAACATAGTTAGCATGATTTGGTGGCAATCTCCTCACTTCACTCCACACAACCTCTCCTTTTTCCCCTCTCGGATTACCACCTTTCACACACTTACTCTCATAATCATTCGGCTTGGAGTAAGTGATCACATCTCCTTGCGGTTTGGAAATAATTGAGGTAAAGAGATAATTTCCCCAATGGTCCACTATAACCTTAGGCCAATTTAGCACATTTGGAACTCTATGTTGTGCAAACCAATCGGCACCTAAGCATACATGACCTGGTGTCAAGGGAAAGATATCGCACCACACCTCCTCATAGTATTCAAATTGGGTGAAGACAATCCTCACTCTCTCGGTAACCTTATACCCGTCCAAGGAATATGGAACAAGTAAAGGTTCTCGAAATAACCCTAAATAGTCAACCATCGGTGGCATGATGTAGTTCTTATGGAGCCAATCATCTAGCACAAGGAGGCAGCCCGGTACCCCATCAATGCTTACCTTTCCGGAGTGAACACTTCTCCTAGGATCAACATTGTAGAGTTTAGGACAACCCAAGGGCACATGAGTACCCCTCGGCCTTGGAGATGTACTCTCTCTCCTTCTAATGGGACAACCTACACTATAGCTAGTATACCCATTCACACCGCTTCGACCTTGATAAGATGTACTACAAGGTGAAGAATATGAATCTTCATTCTCCATACGTGCACTCTCACCATGGCTCTCATAAGCTTTGCGAAGGGACGGGTTATACCTTACACCAATTCGGGGTTCGAAATGGGAAGTGTAAGACTCCTCATATGCCCCAACTTCATCATAAGAACTATCATAAGGCCCTACATCATCTCCATATTCACCATAAGAACTAGGCACTTCATTCACCTCATTTTCTCCCTCAAAACCATAACCCTCAAATCTGCCCATGTCTTGATCATGGCTATATTCATAGCCCCCATAATCTACAACATCATCGTAGCCATAAAATCCCTCACTATAATCATAGTCTCCCAAGTTGTAGTCACATAATACGAGGCTACCAAGACATGTCCCCCTTATATCACCTTGTACCTACAAAATGAACAAACAAGATTAGTAGTAAAAGCACCTCACCAATACTCGTATACACTCGCCTTTGTGATCCTCACCATTGGAGCGGCGAATATTGAAAGTTGCTTATACTCCGGTAGTTAATAAGGTGTCAATCACTACGTAGCGACCAGAATAGATTATTATTTGATCGACTCAAGACACAAAACAAAATCTACTTATGAACTTGAATCAAAGAAGTTCAACGAATCGAAATGAGAAAAACACACAAAGAACGAAAAACACGAAGAAAAACGGATTCAAAAACCAATTCACAATCTAGTAGGTGATTACTAGTTGTTAATTGGTACTAGAATCAAGAAATGAAACTAAAGAAACAAGGAAATGAAACTTAGAATCTGAAATTTGAGCTTAATAGTGATGTGGCAGCATGCAATTGGTCTTGGGCCCACACGAATATATATATATATATATATATATATATATATATATATTATTTTTTATTTTTTTTGTCACAAATCTGAAATTTCAAGATTCACACAACTTGTAATGGATGGCAATGGTTTTGGAGGGAAGGTAAAGTCTTGTACTCTTTTTCAACTTTTCAAACTCAAAAAGGTAGGATTTGACTATACTAATCCCACAAAACAAGGTTCCGTGTTTTAAGGAAAAGTGGTTGTCAAGTCTAGGAAGAGATGTGTGCAAGTCTTCTCACCAACAACTTTATAACTTTTGTCTTACAACCTTTTGGATCTATTTTATACTTTTGTGGTCTTAAGTTGTAAGAATAGATGAAGAACAAGATGAACACCACAACAACCTTCAAGAACACAACATCAACTTCTTCAAGAACTTAACACAAAAAACCACCCATGGTCATCAACAAGGTACAACCTACGGCCCACTTCAAATCACCACAACAATGGTCAATATTATAAGCTCAACTTTAGATCTAGACACTTTTAGTGTTGGTGAGAAAGAAACCAACACTAGAAACACACTAAACAAGTAAAATAACACCTAGATCTAAACACACAAACACCATGCTCGTCCAAGACAACAAGATGGACAGATTTCTCTTCTCTTTTTTTTTTTACCAAGACAGATTTCGTTTTTTTTTGTTTTTTTTTTCACCTTTCAAGATAACAATCCCAAGATTGATTTTGTTGGAACAAAATCAAACCTTGCTCTGATACCAAATGATACAAGATCAAACCCACAACACAAGATTTCAGCAACAACAACAAGATGAACAACTATCACAAGAACAACAAGTTGAACAACAAGTGCTAGTGAATCGAAAGAGCCCCACACGGCTTCACTAGACTTCAAGATTATAAACACAAGCTTAACAAGATTACAAAAAAAAGGATAGATAGCTTGACATACGAGATTACAAGAAATAAGAACCAAACCGTATATCAAACGATAAGACCCCTAAGACCCGCAATAACAACACCAAACTCTTATGGTGACCGCTAAGGGAATCAACTCCGCCTTACAACCACCGTTTCTAAGCAAGGATCAATAATGGCTTTTCCAAGCCCTACACTACTTGGCCTTTCCAAGCCCTACACTACATTCTCAAAGAGAGAAGAAGAATTCTTCTCTAATATCAATAATGAACTCCCTAGAAAATAAGACTAATGAAGCCTATTTATAACTATTACATCACATGACCAAACTACCCTTAATGAAAAGAGGCTCCTATGGAGTGTAAAGAAAAGGCACAAAAAGACCAAAACACCCTTAATAAGGGGCGGTCATAAAGTGTAAGGACTCCTTCTTCACACTTCAACCCTTGTAATTCTTTGGAGCCTCGGGTAGTCATCAAGGCAAGCCTCCAAGCAACCTTCCACACACGAATTTGCTTTATTATGTGTCCAAAATGACTTCATGACTTCCCCATGCATACTCTCGGGCCTTCAAGGTGTCCAAAATCAGATTCTCCACGTGTTGGCCACGAATGATGGCATCAAAAGTTATGATGTCCATTTGTCTTGTATCAGTTTAGAAATGTCCCGAAAAATGCAAATGGGATCCGTCAAAGTCAAAAATGAAAAAAAAAACTCATAGAAAATGAGAGAAAAACAACCGAAAAAGGGCTGGTGGATCCAACCCTTGTTTAGAAAAAAAGGGAAAATGCCGATTTTGGTTCTTGAGTTATTGGGTTATTCCAATTTCAGTCCCTGTATTATTTGACTAAGCGCATTAATTAAAGTGTGCAGTTTTGATCCTTGATGCTAACGGGAGTTAAATATCGAACTAATTTTTTATGCTAAAACCCATTAAAAAAACAAAAAGAGATGTATAATGGAAATAGAAAAGAGAAAGAGAAGCACGGCCAGGTCCACAGACATCCCGACTGCTGTCATATGTGCGACATGATCGCCGATGTTGCCGGTCTTCCTTCCATGAGAGCAGGGCGGGCTGAAGGGCGCCAAACAACTAAAGCTTAGGCTTTAGGCCACCCATTTCCTTAGGTCTCATATTTTATTACTTCCTCCGTCTAACAATAGTTGTCCACTATTAATAGAGACGTCAAAATGGGCTTGACCCTTGAGGCCAGCCCAACCCAGCCTGCTATTAGGTTGGGTTGGGCTATAATTTTTGAGCCCATTTAAAACTGGGGCTTATAAGCCCAGCCTAATTCACCCCGCTGGCCCTTGAGGCTTGATCGAGGCTGGGTTGGGCTGGCCTGTGGGCCAAAAATTTATTTAATTTAAATTAAAAATATAAAGATTGTAAAAAAAGAAATAAAAGTTAAGAATAGTACTTATAAATTAGTCTTAATATCTTATATAATATTTTACTTATTTAGTGTTAAATACTAATCACCAATTATAGAAATTTCATTTATGATTGCTATTCAATGTAAAACTTAAAATTTAAAAGAACATTGTGAACAAAAAGAATTTAAAATATAATTAGTGATTATTGAATAAGTTCTAGTTACTATTTAACACAATATTCTATTCATTTAGCATTAAATCTCAAATTCTAAAATTCCTAACCACCAATATAAAGATTGTATCCATCATGAAAT
Source organism: Capsicum rhomboideum (assembly GCA_031232105.1). Lineage (NCBI taxonomy): Eukaryota > Viridiplantae > Streptophyta > Magnoliopsida > Solanales > Solanaceae > Capsicum > Capsicum rhomboideum. Next base: position 56,302,977 of record CP124709.1, read on the forward strand.
GTTCAAATGCTTGTTGCTACTCGAAATCACGACAACTTTACCCAAATTCAAAGCGATAATATTTTTAAGTGAATTTAATTATTATTATTTTTTGATATATAGTTTTTTGATAATGTTTAACTTATTAAATTTGCACATGAATTTAGATGAAGGTGATGTTAATTAAGATAATTTTATCAACAAATTCAAATATATTTTGACGATGTATTGATGTTGAATATGTTATAAGTTATTGTAGAATTTTGTACTTTCATATAATCATATGTTAGAAATGTTAACAAATTGGCATACCTATAAGTTCAAATATAGATTAAAAAAGAAAATTTTAATTTAAAAAAAAATCGGTAAAAATGAAGGGCTAGCCTACCCCAATCCGTGACCTTTTTAGGGCTGGGTTGGGCCATACATTTTAAGGCCCTTTAAAATGAAGGGTCGGCCCATCCTAGCCCATCAAATTCTTTGGCCCGCGAGGCTTGGGTTGGGCTAACCCGTTTTGACAGTTCTAACTATTAACTTGACATACAGATTAAAAAATAATAAATAATAGGGGTAATTTTACAATATCATCCTATGAATATAATAAATTTAATGTCTTAAAAAATATATTGAGTGATGAATAGTATTTAATAGCAAGGGTAAAATGAGTAGAAAAGGATAAATTATCCAGTGATTTTTTAAACTGAATAAGTATTGTTGGACATCTATTTTTAGTATAGCGGACAGGTATTGGTGGATAGAGAAAATAATAAATAGGTTCTATTTTCTTTAATTAATTTTTATTCTAAATATTTTATATTCTAAGGTGATTAAGTACTGAAGATCTTTGTTTCAAAGGAAAAAGAATTCTTTTCTTTTTCATAAAGTAATTTTTTACTTTGTATTTTCTTTTCTTCCTCTTGTCTTAGATATATATATTACCTCAAAAGTAAGGTTGAGAGTGTAAAATAAATTGAATTGCACATTTTTTTAAATTTGTTTTCAATTTTTCAAGCATCATTACAAGCAAATAAAGTGAAATTTTGTTTGATATCAAGTAGCAACTTCAACAATCAGGTTCTATTATAATGGTTTTTTTATTTTTTATTTTAGTTTATATTAGTTTTTTAAATATATTTTTAGCTTATAGTTATAAACTAATATCTCAAGAAAGATTAAACGAATAGACTATATTCTCAATTGAAAAAAGAATTATTAAAAAAATCTATTATAAGTCATTTAATTACTAATAACTTCTCATCACTTATAGAAAAATAAACTTTGAACAAAAATACATATGAATCTTTAAAAAAAAAATTAACAAGGATTCTTATTAAATTTGGCTTTAGGCCACCTACTTTATTGAGCCGGCCCTGCATGAGAGTTGTTGAAGATGATATTTTGTTGAAAAAATAAGGACAAGAGAAGTGATAAAAAGAACGCACAAGCTCGATCAATCATTTGATTAATAAGAATACACAAATAGAATAAGTTAATCCAATCTTGAGACGTTTTCTGTCTACTCGTGATAAAGATAAATAATGCTAGAAACAAACATTGTTTGTGTCTTAAATCGATGTAGTAATTTTTTTTCCTAACCGTTGTGGTATGTGACAAAAGGAAAATAGATATCTAAAAGTATTTGTGGTTTGAAAGCTTCCAGTACACTCGCTCATTTCATGTGATTGTTAAATTTGCTAATTTGACTAATGTTCAAATTGTTTCTTATGTGAAGCAGGGGCAGCTCAACGGTACTTGTGGCCTAAAGCCAATTTTAAGAAAAGATCCTTACATTTATTAATAAATAAAAAATGTCACATAAATTGAAACATCAAATTACTTAAATTTCGTAACAAACATGCAATATGCGAGAAAAAAAGTGACGACATTTATAATAGAAAGACAAACAAGTCTTTTCTAATATTTTTAGAGTTAGATTACTTCTTATAGAGAGTGGATCAAGTCATTAATTCAATTCAAAATAAACTTACAACTATTATTCCAAATGTATGAAAAAAATTTGACATCTACTTAGTACTACAAAAATGGAGTCATTAAATGAAGAGAATTAATTGACATTGAGAGTCAAACTATATAAATTTTGACTCATATTTTGAATATATTTTTTCTTTATATTGACATGAGAAAAAAATTAATATATAGTATTTTTTATATAGTTTATGAACATCTAAATTTTAAAATATTGTATTAATATATTCTTCTTAATTTAGCTTAAAAAAATAGTCAAATTGATTCCCAAAAAGCAAAAAAGACACATAAATGAGTTTGAGGAATTATTTATCTAAATAACATATATTTGTTTCTAGATAAACTTTATAAAATTCCCAAAAGACAAGCATAAATCTAGTTTTTAAAAATAATAATAGTGCTGATTCTATAATACTAGAGGAGAATGCCCGTGTCAGCACGGGCCCAACATTATGAAAAGTAAAATTATTAATATATTATTTCTTTTCAATTTATATGTCACTTTTTAAATTTTGAGATTCAAACAAGTTTTTCTTTGACCATAATTTTTTCATATGATCTTTTAAATATTTTGAATTGTCAATAATTGTGACTTATATTACTTTTTACATAGTTTCCAAATATATAAATTTTATTTCAAAAATTTTGAAGATTTCATGCCCAAATTTATGGTCAAACTTAAATCGTTTGACTCTTGAAAAATAAAAAGTCACACATAAATTGGGACAAAGGAAATATTTTTATAATAATAATAATAATAATAATAATATAATTATAATTTCTATATATAATAAGGAGTAGTATACTTAACCAAATACTGAATGATTTCTTTTGCATATAAAAGAATAGTGTATTATTACATGTTTATTACTAATAAATTATATTTACTCCACACAAAGGAAAAATCTTATTAGGTATTTAACAAAAAAATTTCTCAATTCCTTTTTAATTGATTCATGTTAACTTTACATAGGCCCCATGGAAATATTTATTAGGAATTTTATTTTATTAAATTAATTATTTTAATATGCTTTGAAACATACACACTCCCTCTGCTTCTTTTGAGCTGTCATGTTTCAATTTTTTAGAGTTAAGTTGACTAATTTTTAAAGTTAAATTAGATTAGAATAATTTAAGATTTCAAAATTAAAATTTAGATATTCAAAATTTATATGAAAAGTGTCACGACCCATTATTTGAGTCATGATGGCGTCTACCGTAACCCACCAATAGGCAAGCCAAATCCTAGCCCGGAGCGACAAGCAACGGGCTAACGGGCTAACGGGCGGAACCTCAGAAAAACAGAGATGAGGTGGAAGTAACCGTACTAATAAGCATGCTAGAAATATAAAAAACAAAAAGAACCAAAATATACCCATACCGAGATTGAGAAGGAAGAGGACAATATATATAAAGTCAAGAACCCCTCCCAAGACCTGGTGAGGTCGATACAAGAGCCACTACTAGACATATTCAGAATACAAGATAGAAACCAAATATATATAACAAGTACAACAGTCTTGAGTGCAAAATACTATACAGTAGAGATGGAGTAGGATCTACCTCGGACGTCAGTAAGCCCACCCTGCTCCGGAATCAGTGCTGAGAAGAGCGTCACGTCAAAACCGTCGACTAGTGCCCGAATCTGCATCGAGGAAAAAGATGCAGAAGTGCAGTATGAGTACCGGGACAACGGGTACTCAGTAGGCATGATCGGCCGACTGAGCTCAATGTAATATAAGCAAGCTAAAATGCGAGGGTGCATGCTAAGTCCAGGGTATAAGTAATAAATACATAAGTAACTGCCGAGGCGTATAGATATGCTTAGAGGAAATAAATAAATGTGATATCGAATAATCAAGTAAATAAATGCGTAAGTAAACACACAAGTGAAACATAACCTATCTGGTCCCCCCAAAACTCGATAAGCACACGAAAGAAAACAATAACCCAGCCTGGCCCACATAAATCGACGGGACACACAAGAATAGTAAATGCATAGTCACCAGTGTCTCGAAGCTGTATCAGTGTACAGTAACCACAATAACCAACAAGAGTGCACCGGGCTTGAACCGGCACCAATGGGTAATAACAAGAGGCCAGACGCCGGAGTCGAATCGGGAACAGTGGGTAATAACAATAGGCCACATATATATCATATCTACTGAACTCGAACCGAAACTCAGAGAACAACAGTATCATAATCACGGTACCCAGTACCAGAGCTCATAGTGTACCTCAATTCGAAGCCGGACTCGAACCGGAACACTCAATAGTCAATAATCAAAATCATCATATCGGAATCAGTAGCCAGACTCGAACCGAAACTCATCATAGCCAGTAACCAGAACAGAATCAAATGTCATATCATATCAGATAAACGGGGAACGCCCTAGTCCCAAGTCAATACTAGTATATAGGTACAGAAGCTAACCCCACAACATGTTACAAGTCAATATCGGGGTCCTTCTAGGTCAAATATCTACTATAAGCAATATGTATATACAAGTCTGGGTATACATTATAAGTCATGGAAAGGTAGGTCCGTATTCTAAATCAAACTAGCCGATCCCGGTCAAATACGGTGCTATCAGGGACTAACAAGGCTAAACAGGCTAACCGGGTATAATCTGGGTGACTCAATTCTGTCACAACCCTAACAGGTCATAGAAGGCTTAACTAAATCCAAAGATGTCAAAGTTCTGACAAGTCGACCAAAAGGGTACGGGGCCCACTAACGGGTCTCAAAAACCAAGTCTAGTTATACCTGTCTAAGTTTGGGCTAAGTCTGCATAAGCCTGGAATAAGGTCCAACAATAACATTCCCCAACCAGAAATCAACACAACAATACTATCCGACCCTAAATAGGTCATCTGTGATGTACCTCGAGGATAACGGGCCTGGAATGTATCCGAATAGCCTTATCCTGCCTAGAAGGCCTAAATCACAGCAAAACACCACCACCAAGTTTATAATACCAGCCCACAACACCAGCACAATAGCATACATATATCACACATAAGCTCAATCTAAGTGTAAAGAAAGGTGAACCTAGCCTACCTGGAGCCGCCGAATACCTGCTAAAGCTAGTTAAATAGGAACCTTTCCCTTCTGAGAGGCCTCAGACTGCTGACATGCTACCAAAATAATAAACTACATGTCAAAACATGACTATTGATACCCATATTGCGTTAGTTCGGAAAATGTCCAAAAATCCCACGTGGGGCACGCTTGCGGAATCGAAAAACCAAAATCGTCAAAGCATACCAAATCACCCCGTGATCAATTGTCACAACTAGCACCACTCAATTTGAGCTCAAAATGTAGCTCAAACATCAATACCAATCCCAAAATGTATCATCGTAAACAAAAATTACCGTAAAAACAAGAAAACGTACCGTAGAAATGACGAGAGCGAGTCCACGGACTCAAATATATAAACCCCTAAGCTCAAACCTTAATGGATTAGCTCAATATTGAGCTTATATGATCAGAACGGTGAGGAATTAAGATGGAATTCGTGAGGATAATGTAATGTTATACATTTTGGACAATATGTATAACATTATGCCAATTTGTACCATCTAATTAACTCTCACATGCCAAGTGGCAACTATTACAGTGAATACTACCATGGTGTGCACCTCCCCACTTTCCACGTGGTGGTGGAGGTGGTACATCGATACAATTTTTATCCCATTATATATATATTTGGGTATTGCATAGGCTCGTGGTAAAATAAATACAACTTTTTAAATATATCATAATTAATAGAAAATTATTTCTAATAAAACCTCTATAAAATAAAAATATTAGTTTAACATATTTAAATTCACTATCTCCGCTTAAATTATTAATAAATTATAAAACTATTATAAAATAGTATAGTTATATCATAACTAAAGAATTTTATAAATTCCAAAAATATTTTCGAAAGGTAATTAACTATGTCATTTTACCAAATTCAAATTTAATTTAATATTTTACAACGTGCTCGGTCTAAATAATATTATCAAATGAACTGCCCGGGAATCGAACTATCAGTCCCAGCAAGTCATAAATAACTTAGGGCAGTTATAGAAAAGCTCTAAACGCTGAGAACACATGAAAACGAGGGAAATAACCGGAAAGGTCATTACAATATCCACTACTAAAAGGACTTTCGTCCGCGAAAGTCAAGAATAAACACATACCTGAAGACGTGAACAAGTAGGGATACTGGGCTAGCATGTCACGTTCAAGCTCCCAAGTAGCCTCCTCAACTGGACGGTGACGCCACTGTATCTTAACCACTGGAATGTCCCGGGAGCGTAACCGTCTGACATCTCTGGCTAAAATGGACAGTTAACTTATCGTCTAACTGAACTGAGTCCCACCGAAGCACATGCGACTCATCCGGAATGTATTGTCGCAGCATAGAAATATGAGACACTGGGTGGATAGCTGAAAATGCTGGCGGTAAAGCTAGCACATAAGCCACCTCTCCAACTGTCCGCAAAATCTCAAAGGGTCCAATATATCTGGGGCTAAGCTTACCCTTCCTACCAAACCGCATCACGCCCTTCATGGGCGATACTCGTAAGAAGACCCTATCACCCACCCTGAATTTCAATGGACGACGTCTACGGTCAGCATAACTCCTCTGTCTACTCTGAGCTGTCCGCAGCCTATCTTGAATCACTTGAACTCAGTCCAAAGATTCTAGGAGTAAATCTGTGCCACGAGGACTGACTTCTGAAGTTTCGAACCAGACAACTGGAGATCGACACCATCTGCCATATAAAGCCTCAAACGGAGCCATTTGGATACTAGAATGAAAGCTATTATTATACGCGAACTCTGCTAAAGGCAAAAACTGATCCCACTGACCCCTAAAGTCTAAGACACAAGCACGGAGCATACCCTTTAATACCTGAATCGTCCACTCTGACTGCACGTCGGTTTGAGGATAAAATGCAGTGCTGAGGTCCACCTGGGTACCCAACTCTTCCTGCAAAGTCTGCCAGAAACTGGAGGTAAATTGAGACCCTCGGTCTGAGATAATAGATATTGGCACTCCATGTAGGCGAACCACCTCCTAAATATATATACGAGCTAATCTCTCAGCACTATAGGAGACTCGAACAGGGATAAAGTGCGCGGACTTAGTCAACCGATCTACAATAACCCAAATACTATCAAAACCACGGGAGGTGCGAGGCAATCCAACAATGAAATCCATAATGACCCGCTCTCATTTCCACTCGGGAATGGGCAACTGCTGAAGCAATCCACCAGGTCTCTGGTGCTCGGCTTTTACCTGCTGACAACAAAGGCATCGAGCTACAAACCCTGCTATATCTCTCCGCTTACCACTCCACCAATAGTGCTGCCTTAGATCCCGATACATTTTAGCTGTCCCAGGATGTATAGAATACCTAGAGCTGTGTACCTCGTGCAAAATCAATTGAATCAAATCTCCAACCCTCGGAACACAAATACGACCGTCAAACCTCAGAACACCATCAGAACCCAAGGTAGCTCTCTCAGACTCAGCCCTCAATACCTGATCTCAAATGCTACGGAGACCGCTATCCTCAAACTGACGACTCTGAATCTGCTCCAGCAAAGTAGATCTCGCACCAACGTAAATGATAACCCTCCCGGGGTCAGAAATATCCAAACGCATCATCGAGTTAGCTAAGTACTGAATGTCCGAATCCAATGGCCGCTGAGAGACTGGAATGAAGGCTAAGCTACCCATACTCACTACCTTCAGGCTTAAGGCGTCCGCTACCACATTCGCCTTTCCCGGATGATAGAGAATAGAGATATCATAGTCCTTCAGCAACTAAATCCACCTGCGCTGCCTCGAATTAAGACCATCTGATTCATAATATGTTGAAGACTACGGTGGTCTGTAAAGATCTCACAATGAACACCGTAGAGATAATGCCTCCAAATCCGTAATGCAAACACAATCGCTGCTAACTCCAAATCATGAGTGGGATAGTTACGCTCGTGCACCCTTTAGCTGCCTCGATGCATAACCAATGACACGACCCCGCTGCATCAAAACACATCCCAAACCAATACTAGACGTATCACAATACACGGTGAAACCCTCGCCCTCAACTAGAAGAGTCAACACAGGGGCAGAAGTAAGTCGATCCTTAAGCTTCAGAAAGCTCGCCTCACAATCCTCATACCACTAAAACAAAACCTCCTTCCTGGTTAGTCTGGTCATAGGAGATACAATAGATGAGAAGCCCTCAACAAATCGCCTGTAGTACCCTGCCAACCCAACAAAACTGCGAACTTCAGTAGGCGATGTGGGCCTAGCCCAACCTCGAATAGCCTCGATCTTCGCTGGGTCTACCATGATACCGTGTCTGGATACAACATGCCCTAAGAAAGCAATAGACTCAAGCCAGAACTCACACTTTGAGAACTTGGCATAAAGCCGATGATCTCTCAAAGTGTGGGGTACAATCCTCAAATGCTGCTCGTACTCCTCGCTGCACTTTGAATAAACCAAGATGTCGTCAATAAACACAATCACAAAGGAGTCCAAGTATGGCCTGAATACATGATTCTTCAAATCCATGAAAGTTGCTGGGGCATTAGTTAACCCAAAAGACATCACCAGGAACTCATAATGGTCGTACCGAGTCCTGAAGGCTGTCTTTGGGATGTCTTCAGCCCTAACTCTCAACTGATGATATCCAGATCTCAAGTCTATCTTTGAGAATACTGCTGCACCCTGAAGTTGATCAAACAAATCATCGATACGAGGCATAGGATACTTAATCTTCACCATCACCATATTTAGCTGCCTATAATCAATACACATTCGCATAGACCCATCCTTATTCTTTACAAACAGAACTGGAGCACCCCATGACGACATACTCGGCCTGATAAAACCCTTCCCCAGAAGGTCCTAGAGCTGAGTACTCAATTCTCTCAACTCAGCAGGAGCCATACGATAAGGAGCCATAGAAATAGGTCGGGTGACCAACTCGAGGTTAATAATGAACTTTATATCACGCTCAGGGGGAAGACCAGGTAGGTTAGTCGGGAATACATCAGGAAACTCACGAACAACAGGGACGGAGTCAAGCGATGGGCTCTCAATACTAGCATCTCGAACATAAGCAAGGAATGAATCACATCCTCTCGACATCAATCTACGAGCCAAAACATATGAAATAATCCCTGTCGGTGTGCATCTAACAGAACCCTGCCATACCACCGGGGGTACGCCAGGCATGGCTAAGGTCACGGTCTTGGCAAAGCAATCTAAGACTGCATGATGAAAAGACAACCAGTCCATGCCCAGAATCACATCAAAGTCTATCATGGCCAATACAATAAAATCAACCCGAGTCTCAAACTCTCGAACAGTCACCAGACAAGATCTATATACCCGATCCACTACTAAGGAATCACCAAATAGGGTGGATACACGTAAGGGTACGAATAATAACTCAGAACATAAACCCAACCGTGGTGTATAATAAGTAGATACATAAGAAAATGTGGATCCAGGATCAAATAATGTAGAAGCTGGCTAATGGCATACGAAAATCGTACCTGTAATCACCGCATCTGAAGCCTCAGCCTCCGGCCTAGCCGGCATGGCATACAACCGACGCTAGCTACCACTAGTCTGAGCACCGACCTGACTACCAGTCCGACCTTCCTGCGCTCCACCTCGAGAACCCTGGGGACCACCCCGACGACCCTGTGCACCACCTCTGCCTACTGGCGGTATAGATCTGATAGGTTGTGTCGTCTGAACTGAAGGCTCAATAGCCCTGCGCTAAGGACACTCACGTGCGAAATAACCGACAACCCCACAAGTATAACATGCTCCTGGCTCCCTGCTCGGCCTAGAAGATCCAGCTGATCCAGTATGACCACCTCTAGTCAATGAACTAGACTAGCCACGTCCATGAGGCTGACTACCAGAACCACTATAGGCGGGCTGACCCCTATCAGAAATCTGCAAGGCTGACTGTACGGGCTTACTAGGCTGACCCTGTCGCTGAAAGGACTGATGCTGCTGCTATGGGTACCTACCTTAAAACCCGCGGCCTCTGAACTGTGAGCTGCTGTGACTGCCACTGTAACTACCCTGGAATCGGGGTCTCTTATCGCTGCCCCCTTGGGCCTCGCGATCCATCTCCTCAATAGAGTATACATGCTCAATAATCTCTGCGAATGACTTCCCTGAAGTCACTAAACTCTAGGTAGCCCTGCGGAGTGTTAATTGCAACCCTCTGACAAAGCATCTAATCCTCTCGTACTCATCAGGCAAGATCATAGTAGCATGTCTGGCCAAATCATGGAATGTCGCCTCATACTCAGCTACTGTCATAGAACCCTGTCTCAACCTGGAAAACTCATCTCGAAGACATTCACGCATGCTGCGGGGCATATACTTCCCCAAGAACACCTCGAAAAACTGTGCCTAAGTAACGGGTTGAGATCCAGCTGGCCTAGAATCAAGATAACCTCTCCACCATCTCCTCGCGATTGTATCAAACTGATAAGCGACAAAATCTACCCCGCGCGACTCCACTAATCCCAAACTTTCCCAGCTTCTCCTCGCAGCTAGATAAGAACTCATAAGCGTCTTTTCCTGGGGTACCCGCAAACCTGGGTGGAGCTAGTCTCAAAAAATGACTCAACATTTTCTGCTCCTCGGCAGACATAACTGGCTGAGCTACTACCGGCTGTGGAATTACCGGTACAGGCGGAACCTCTACTCTGGGTGCTGCAGCTGCAGGCTGCGCCCCAACACCAACTCCCTATATTGCTGGTTGGGCTCCCTCGGTTGACGAACCTCCAACTAATCCCAGCAACTGCACAAAAGTGTCTCAGAGCACTGAAGCATCGATAAATCCAGGTGAAACCTAGGCTGCTCCCTGGCCCACCGGCTGCTGTGGCGGCGGAAAATCTGGAGCTATAATGGGATCGGGTGACTAATCCCTAGCATGACCTCGGCCTGGGGCTGCTTCTCTGCCCTGTCCCCGACCTCTGGGTCTACCTTGGCCCCTAACAAGAGCCCTCGCTGCAGACTTGGGGTCCCGACCCCCGGCTCTCGCACTATGCGTCCTAACAATCTGCGTAAAGAGTGAACCAAATGAAGATTAGAAACCAACATAGACTTAACGCATGGACATGAGTCAAGAAAATGAGAGACTCCCCTAAGAATGCTCCATAGCCTCCTGAGGATAGGATACAGGTGTCCCTGCACCGATCCACAGGATTCTACTACACATTGGCTCATGTACCGACACTACCCGTACAACCTAGGCTCTGATACCAAGCTGTCACAACCCATTATTTGAGTCATGATGGAGCCTACTGTAACCCACTAATAGGCAAGCCAAATCCTATCCCGGAGCGACAAGCAACGGGCTAACCGGTGGAACCTCAGAAAAATAGAGATGAGGTGGAAGTAACCGCACTAATAAGCATGCTAGAAATATAAAAAACAAAAAGAACCAAAATATACCCATACCGAGACTGAAAAGGAAGAGGACAATATATATAAAGTCAAGAACCCCTCCCAAGACCTGGTGAGGTCGATACAAAAGCCACTACTAGACATATTCAGAATACAAGACAGAAACCAAATATATATAACAAGTACAAAAGTCTTGAGTGCAAAAGACTATACAGTAGAGATGGAGTAGGATCTGCCTCGGACGTCAGTAAGCCCACCCTACTCCGAAATCAGTGCTGAGAAGAGCGTCACATCAAAACCGTCGACTAGTGCCCGAATCTACATCGAGGAAAAAGATGCAGAAGTGCAGTATGAGTACCGGGGCAACGGGTACTCAATAGGCATCATCGGCCGACTGAGCTCAATGTAATATAAGCAAGTTAAAATGCGAGGGTTCATACTAAGTCCAGGGTATAAGTAATAAATACATAAGTAACTGCCGAGGCATATAGATATACTTAGAGGAAATAAATAAATGTGATACCGAATAATCAAGTAAATAAATGCATAAGTAAACACACAAGTGAAACGTAACCTATCTGGTCCCCCATAAACACGACAGACACACGAAAGAAAATAATAACCCAGCCTGGCCCCCATAAATCGGCGGGACATACAAGAATAGTAAATGCATAGTCAGCAGTGTCTCGAAGCTGTATCAGTGTCCAGTAACCACAATAACCAACAAGAGTGCACCGGGCTTGAACCGGTACCAATGGGTAATAACAAGAGGCCAGACGCCGGAGTCGAACCGGGAACAGTGGGTTATAACAATAGGCCACATATATATCATAACTGCCGGACTCGAATCAGAACTCAGAGAACAACAGTATCATAATCACGGTACCCAGTACCAGAGCTCATAGTGTACCTCAATCCGGGGCCGGACTCAAACCAGAACACCCAATAGTCAATAATCAAAATCATCATATCGGAATCAATAGTCGGACTCGAATCAGAACTCATTATAGCCAGTAACCAGAATAAAATCAAATGTCATAGCATATCAGATAAACGGGGAACGCCCTAGTCCCAAGTCAATACTAGTATATAGGTACAGAAGCTAACCCCACAACATGCTACAAGTCAATCTCCGAGTACTTCTAGGTCAAATATCTACTATAAGCAATATGTATATACAAGTCTGGGTATACATTATAAGTCATGGAAAGGTAGGTCCGTATTCTAAATCAAACTAGCAGATCCCGGTCAAATACGGTGCTATCAGGGACTAACAAGGCTAAACATGCCAACCGGGTATAATCTGGGTGACTCAATCCCGTCACAACCCTAACAGGTCATAGAGGTCTTAACTAAACCCAAAGATGTCAAAGTTCTGACAAGTCGACCAAAAGGGTACGGGCCCACTAACGGGTCTCGAAAACTAAGTCTAGTTATACCTGTCTAAGTCTGGGCTAAGTCTGCCTAAGCCTGGACTAAGGTCCAACAATAACATTTCCAAACCAGCAATCAACACAACAATACTATCCGACCCCAAATAGGTCATCTGTAGTGTACCTCGAGGATAACGGGTCTGGAATGTATCCAAATAGCCTTATCCGGCCTAGAAGGCCTAAATCACAACAAAACACCACCACCAAGTTTATAATACCAGCCCACAACACCAGCAAAATAGCATACATATATCACGCATAAGCTCAATCTAAGTGTAAAGAAAGGTGAACCTAGCCTACCTGGACACCGCCGAATGCCTGCTAAATTCAGTTAAATAGGAGCCTTTCCCTTTCGAGAGGTCTCATACTGCTACCACGCTACCAAAATAATAAACTACATGTCAAAACATGACTATTGATACCCATATTGCGTTAGTTCGAAAAATGTCCAAAAATCCCACGTGGGGCACGCTTGCGGAATCGAAATACCGAAATCATCAAAGCGTCCCAAATCACCCCGTGATCAATAGTCAAAACTAGCACCGCTCAATTTGAGCTCAAAATGTAGCTCAAACATCAATACCAATCCCAAAATGTATCATCGTAAACAAAAATTACCGTAAAAACAAGAAAACGTACCGTAGAAATGACGAGAGCGAGTCCACGGACTCAAATATATAAACCCCTAAGCTCAAACCTTAATGGATTAGCTCAATATTGAGCTTATATGATCAGAACGGTGAGGAATTAAGATGGAATTCGTGAGGATAATGTAATGTTATACATTTTGGACAAAATGTATAACATTATGCCAATTTGTACCACCTAATTAACTCTCACATGCCAAGTGGCAACTATTACAGTGAATACTACCATGGTGTGCAACTCCCCACTTTCCACGTGGTGGTGGAGGTGGCACATCGATACAATTTTTATCCCATTATATATATATTTGGGTATTGCATAGGCTCGTGGTAAAATAAATACAACTTTTTAAATATATCATAATTAATAGAAAATTATTTCTAACAAAACCTCTATAAAATAAAAATATTAGTTTAACATATTTAAATTCACTATCTCCGCTTAAATTATTAATAAATTATAAAACTATTATAAAATAGTATAGCAATATCATAACTAAAGAATTTTATAAATTTTAAACATATTTTCGAAAGGTAATTAACTATGTCATTTTATCAAATTCAAATTTAATTTAATATTTTACAATGTGCTCGGTCTAAATAATATTCTCAAACGAACTGCCCGGGAACCGAACTGTCAGTCCCAGCAAGTCATAAATAACTTGGGGCAGTTATAGAAAAGCTCTAAACGCTGAGAACACATGAAAACGAGGAAAATAACCGGGAAGGTCATTACAAAAAGTACTATAAGTTGTAATTATTTTTTCTTTAATATGATTAAAAAATACATCTTAAAATATTAATCAAAATATATTTTCTTAACTCTAAAAAGAAAAACTATGATAAGTAAAAGAATCGGAGGGAGTATATATTATCAAAGGATTACAAACAAATTGTCACTTTGAACTTTGAAGCCGTAGAAAGCAAAATGGATAAGAATTACGTCTACGTGTCTATTTAGTTGTAGGTTAAAAGAAAGGTGTAGTTATTGTCATGGGAGACAAAGTACTCCCTCCGTCCTATTGTAGTTGAGCATATTTCATTTTTACATGGTGATTAAGAAATCATAAATGGAGTGATAATTTTTACTATCTTACTCTTTATCCATATTAATGATATTCATTGGGCATAGAAATGAACATTGGAATTATAATTAATTATAGGGGTAAAATTGAAAAAAATTAATTAATTCCATCTTGATTCAGTAAGTGATCAACTAATATGTGACATTTATTTTTAGTAAGATAACCAACTAAAATGAGACGGAGGAAGTACATGCAACTAATGTTAAATGACTATAATGTCCTTATGTGGAATTGTATTGCCATTAAGCAGCCTAGTCGAAACCAATGCTTCTATACTATAGAAAAATATACTATATAATACTAATAGTGAGGAAAATATGGGGCCTTTAATTTATTTTTATTTTTTTGGAGGGCGGGGGGACTAAAGCAATGGTTGTAGTTGCTTCCCCCTTGAGCCGGCAGCGATGTGAAGTTCTCGGCATTCGTTTTAGTTGTGATGAATTCTACTATGACGTATCTTGCTTTGCTAGAAAGACTATATTGTAGCTTTTTCCAAGATAAATTTTAATGAGTTTTCAGAAAGAAAGAGAAAATTGGGCGTGGAGTTGGAGGCTGGGAGGACAATTTTTCCTATAGTGAAGCTCCACTATCAACCTTGCTGCACCGATTTCTCGAAAGAAAAAGCAGAGCCTTGTGATTGTCATTGTCATTACTTCGCAGTTTGGCTCATCTTCATTTTCCTTTACTATTACTATTTTCTTTTTTTATTATAAAGATTCTGTTAAGTATTTAACTCCTATTAGCATCAAAAGATCAAAATTGCACATTTAAATTAATTAAAAATTAAATGTGCTTAGTCAAATAATATAGGAACTAAAATCGAAATAACCCAATAACTCAAGGACCAAAATCGTCATTACTTCAAAAAAAAAAAAAACTATTCTTTTGCCTTTAAAGATTAATTCATGCATTCTTTAATTTATTTTTATTTTTTTTGAAATTACTTGAATTCTAGCTTTGATTAGCACTGATACCATTTAATAGACTCAATTTTTAAAAATTCATATTTTTCATGCTTTACTTATTACTTTTTTTGAAGTCACGTGAACAGTTTTTTGAATATTTTGGATGAAATTCTTCGGATGTTTAAAGATTAATGTTTTGCATTCTTTAATTTTTATTTTTTTTGAAATTAAAAGTTGAATTCGAAATTTAATTAGCTTTGGTACCAACTAGTAAACTCAATTTTTTAACAATCCATATTTTGCATGCTTTAATTATTAAGTTGTATCAAAGCTTTGATTAGATTAAATCAATATCTATATCTATATCTCTAATATTTTAAAAGTGGAAAGCCCCTTAATTAAAATTTGAATTACTAAAATACCCACTAAACATTAAATGACTTTTTTACCCGTCATTTAAAACCTACTTCTAACAATGTTTTTTACCAAAAAGTAATTTACCTTCAAGCAACTCCTATGAATTGTTACTATAAATGATCACTATAGTAAATGTGATTAATTTAAAATAATCATGACTTATAAGATAAACTAGTTAGAAGCGCGGTCTATTAGTGGAATTTGGAAATGATCTTTTTATAAATTAAGTTGAAACATATGAGAGAATTTGTTTCACTTAGATCCGAAGCTTGTTTTACCTATTAACAAATGATACCAAAAAAATAAAATGAATAAGTAAAAACGCCATAGAAAATAATCAGAAGAAAAGATAATTGTCTTTATAGATTGGATTTGCCCTGTCAAAAAAGAGCATACAATTTCTATCTTATTTTGGATATTGATCTTTTTTTTTTTTTTACTGATTGCATCTTATACAATTAAATTTAACTAAGACATAGATTATTTCAAGCAAGCTCAAACATCGAATTAATCTCCTTTTTATTCAAATTAACTTTCGAAAACAGAAGAAACAACGTTAAGATACAATATTGTTAATTTCAATTTCTTGACATAGTTAATTTGAAATTTTCAATTTAAGATAAAATAATTGAAGGCAGTAGACCTCTTTATATTTCCGATAAATAAATAATATATATTCTCTTTATTACAACAATAATATACCCAGTATATTCCCACAAAGTAGGGTCTAGGGAAGGCAGTAGAACGCAACATTGGAGCACCTAAATGACCGTGCTACGGGCTACCACATATACTTCTATGTGATGAAACAAAGCTGCTATACTGTAATGACCTTCCCGGTCATTTTCCTCTTTTTCGTGTGTTTTCGGTGTTTAGAGCTTTTCTATAACTGCCCCAAGTTATTTATGACTTGTTGGGACTGACAATTCGGTTCCCGGACAGTTCGTTTGAGAATATTATTTAGACCGAGCACGTTGTAAAATATTATATTAAATTTGAATTTGGTAAAATGACATAGTTAATTACCTTTCAAAAATGTTTTTGAAATTTATAAAATTCTTTAGTTATGATATATCTATACTATTTTATAATAGTCTTATAATTTATTAATAATTTAAGCGGAGATAGTGAATTTAGATATGTTAAAATAATATTTTTATTTTATAGCGGTTTTGTTAGAAATAATTTTCTATTAATTATGGTATATTTAAAAAATTGTATTTATTTTACCACGAATCTATGCAATACCCGAATATATATATAATGGAACAAATATTTGTAAGGGTGGCTTGTCGCAGCACCACGTGGAAGTGGCATAGGGTGGACAACAATTGTCTAAGGCTTGCTAAAATAAAAAATTTCATTGAATAAATATACATAGTGAATGATATGCATTAATGATATAGATATACAATTATAGTTTGGTGCTAGCTCGCCTATGATTCACAGTGAGTAGAGTTCTTGAAAATAAATAAATAAAAACAAAATATATAAGCTGGCCGATACAAGCAGAAAGAATATTAACTATCTACGTCAAGTTATTTAAGCTCGGGGATCGCTTGGTTGATAGTATAACGTCTTTATATCGTAAGTTTTTCAGTCAGTTTTAGTTTAAAGTTGTGTATGTAAATTATTATTTGGTGGTATTGTTGTTGATGTTGATTTAGAGCTTAATATGAGCTCGGATTGGATAGCATATATTGTGACTATTGGTCACAGAGTTATTTGAGACACTGTGACGGTTTCAATTTTACGATACCGCAAGCGGGCCCCACGTGGGATTTTCGGACATTTTCCGAACTAATGCAATATGGGTATCAATAGTCATATTTTGACATGTAGTTTATTATTTTGGTAGCTTGGCAGCAGTCAAGGCCTCTCGAAAGGGGAGGGCTCCTATTTAACTGGCTTTAGCAGGCGTTCGGCGGCGTCCAGGTAGGCTAGGTTTACCTTCCTTTGCACTTAGATTGAGCTTAGGTGTGATATATGTATGCTATTGTGCTGGTGTTGCAGGCTAGTATTATAGACTTGGTGGTGCTGGTTTGCTGTGATTTAGGCCTTCTAGGCCGGATAGGGCTATTCGGATATATTCCATGCCCGTTATCCTCGTGGTACACCACAGATGACCTATTTGGGGTCGGACAATATTGTTGTTGTTGTTGCTAGTCTGGGAATGTTATTGTTGGACCTTAGTCCAGGCTTATACAGACTTAGCCCAGACTTAGATAAGTATAACCAAACCTGGTTTTTGGGACCCGATAGCAGGCCCCGTTACTCTTTTTGTCGACCTGTCAGAACTTTGACATCTTTGGGCTCAGTTAAGCCCTATATGACCTGTTAGGGTTGTGACGGGATTGAGTCACCCCAATTATACCTGGTTGGTCTGTTTAGCCCTGTTAGTCCCTGATAGCACCATATTTGACCGGGGTCGGCTAGTTTGACTTAGAGCACTGGCCCGCCTTTTCGTGACTTATAATGTATACCCAAACTTGTATATACATAGTGTTTATAGTAGGTAGTAACCTAGAAGGACCCCGAGATTGACTTGTAGCATGTTGTGGAATTAGCTTCTGTACTTATATACTAGTGTTGACTTGGGACTAGGGCGTTTCCCGTTTATCTGATATATGACATTTGATTCTGTTCTAGTTACTGGCTATGATGAGTTTCGGTTCGAGTTCGGCCACTGATTCAGATATGATGGGTACTGATTATTATGAGTTTCGGTTCGAGTTCGGCCACTGATTATTATG
This sequence comes from Capsicum rhomboideum, assembly GCA_031232105.1. Classification (NCBI taxonomy): domain Eukaryota; kingdom Viridiplantae; phylum Streptophyta; class Magnoliopsida; order Solanales; family Solanaceae; genus Capsicum; species Capsicum rhomboideum. Next base: position 56,321,637 of record CP124709.1, read on the forward strand.
AGTTTCGATTCGAGTCCGGCCACTGATTATTATGAGTTTTGGTTCGAGTCCGGTATCTGGTTATGATATGATTGGAGATTTTTGGTATTGGGTACCATGGTTACTGGATACCGATACAGTTTTGAGACACTGGTGACTATGCATTTACTTTTCTTGTGTGTCCCGCTGGTTTATGGGGGCCAGACTGGGTTATTATTTTCTTTCGTGTGCCTATCGGGTTTATGGGGGCCCAGATAGGTTATGTTTGACTTGTGTGTTTACTTACGCATTTATTTACTCAATTATTCGGTATCACATTTATTTATTTCCTAAGCACATCTACACGCCTCGGTAATTACTTATGTATTTATTACTTATACTCCGGACTTAGCATTTCCCCCTACACTTTAACTTGCTTATATTATATTGAGCTCAGTCGGCCGCTGATTACTACTGAGTACCCGTTGTCCTGATACTCATATTGTACTTCTGCATCTTTTTCCCTGATGCAGATCCAGGCACTAGTCGTTGGTTTTGACGTGACTCTTTTCTCAGCATTGACTCCGGAGCAGGGTGAGCTTACTGACGTCCGAGGCAGATCCTACTCCATCTCTATTGTATAGTCTTTTGCTCTCGAGACTGTATTACTGGTTGTATATATTTGGTTTCTGTCTTGTATTTTGGACATGTCTAGTAGTGGCTCTTGTACCGACCTCACCAGGTCTTGGGAAGGGTTCTTGACCTTATATACTGTCCTCTTCATTCTTAGTCTTAGCATATATACATATTCTGATTCTGCCTTTAGCATTATAGCATGTTTATAAATATGGTTACTTCCACTTCATCTCTGTTTTATGAGATTTCGCCCGTTAGCCCGTCGCTTGTCGCTCTGGGCTAGGATTTGGCTTGCCTATTGGTGGGTTACGGTAGGCGCCATCACGATTCAAATATCGGGTCGTGACAGTTTGGTATCAGAGCCAGGTTGTATGGGTAGTGTTGGTACATGAGCCAAGGTGTGGTCGAGTCCTGCGGATCGGTGTGGGGACACCTGTATCCTATTTTCGGGAGGCTACGGAGCATTCTTAGGGGATTCTCTCATTTTCTTGCCTCATGTTCGTGCGTTGGGTCTATGTTGGTTTCTGATTTTCATTTGGTTCACTCTTTATGCAGATGGTTAGGACGCATGGTGCGAGAACCGAGGGTCGAGACCCCGAGCCTGCAGCGAGGGCTCCTGTTAGGGGCCGAGGTCGACCCAGAGGTCGGGGGTAGGGTAGAGCAACAGCCCCCGGCCGAGATCATGCTAGGGATCAGCTACCCGATCCCGTTATAGCTCCAGATGTTTTGCCTCCACAGCAGCAGGTGGGCCAGGGAGCAGCCCAGGCTCCACCTGGATTTATAGATTCTTCTTTGCTCCGAGGTACATTACTTCAGTTGTTGGGGATAGTTGGAGGTCCGTCAGCCGAGGGAGCCCAACCAGCAGTATAGGGAGTTGATGTTGGGGAGCAGCCTGCAGCTGCAGCACCCAGAGTTGAGATTCCGCCAGCGCCGGTAGCTCCATAGCCTGTTATAGATCAGCATGTTATGTCTGTCGATGAGCAGAAGATGTTGGGGAATTTCTTGAGGTTGACTCCACCGAGATTTGCTGGTACTCCGGGTGAGGATGCATATGAGTTCTTGTCCAGCTGCGAGGATAGACTGAGGAATTTGGAATTGGTACAGTCTCGTGGTGTTGATTTTGTGGCATATTAGTTTGATACTGCAGCCAGGAGATGGAAAAGGGGATATCTTGATTCCAGGCCAGCAGGATCTCCGCCGGTTACCTGGACCCAGTTCTCTGAGATTTTCTTGGGAAAGTATATGCCCCGTACTATGCGAGAACGACTCAGGGATGAGTTATCCAGATTGACTCAGGGTTCATTATCTGTCGTCGAGTATGAGGCAAGATTTCATGATCTTGCTAGGCACGCTACTTTTATTTTGCCTGATGAGTATGAGAGAGTTAGATGTTTTGTCAGGGGACTGAGATTGCCACTCCGCAGGGTTACCCAGAGTTTAATGACTTCAGGGAAGTCATTCGCAGATATTATTGAGCATGTATACTCTATTGAGGAGATGGATCACGAGACCCAAGGGGGTAGCTATAAGAGACCTCGTGTCCAGGGTAGTTTCAGTGGGAGCCATAGTGGTTTGCAGTTCAGAGGTCGTGGGTTCCAGTTTCAGGGTAAGTACCCACAGCAGCAGCATCAGTCCTTTAAGCGACAGGGTCAACCTACTAGACTCGTACTTTCAGCCTTGCAGATATTTGATAGGGGTCAGCCCGCCTATAGTGGTTCTGGTAGTCAGCCTCAGGGACGTGGTCAGTCCAGTTCATCGACTAGAGGTGGTCATACTGGACCAGTCAGATCTTCTAGGCCGAGTAGGGAGCCAGGAGCATGTTATACTTGTGGGGTTGTCGGTCATTTCGCGCGTGAGTGTCCTCAACACAGGGTGATTGAGCCTTCAGTTTAGACGGCACAGCCTATTAGATCTATACCACCAGTAGGCAGAGGTGGTGCACAGGGTCGTCAGGGTGGTACCAGGGTTCTCGAGGTGGAGTACAGGGAGGTCGGACTGGCAGTCAGGTCGGTGCTCAGACTAGTGGTAGCCAGCGTCAGTTGTATGCCGTGCCGGCTAGGCCGGAGGCTGAGGCTTTGGATTCGATGATTACAGGTACGATTTCCGTATGCCATCAGCCAGCTTCTGCATTATTTGATCCTGGATCCACGTTTTCTTATGTATCTACTTATTATGCACCACGATTGGGTTTATGTTCTGAGTTATTATCTGTACCCTTACATGTATCTACCCCCATTGGTGATTCCTTAGTAGTGGATCGGGTATATAGATCTTGTCTGGTGACTGTTCGGGAGTTTGAGACTCGGGTTGATTTTATTGTATTGGCCATGGTAGACTTTGATGTGATTCTGGGCATGGACTGGTTGTCTTTCCATCATGCAGTCTTGGATTGATTTTCCAAGACCGTGACCTTAGTCATGCCTGGCGTACCCCCGGTGGTGTGGCAGGGTTCTGTTAGCCGCACACCGACCGAGATTATTTCATATATTCGGGCTCGTAGATTGATGTCGAGGGGATGTGATTCATTCCTTGCTTATGTTCGGGATGCTAGTATTGAGAGTCCATCGCTTGACTCCGTCCCTGTTGTTCGTGAGTTTTCTGATGTATTCCCGACTGACCTGCCTGACCTTCCTCCTGAGTGTGATATAGAGTTTATTATTGACCTTGAGCTGGGCACCCGACCTATTTCTATGGCTCCTTATCGTATGGCTCCTGCTGAGTTGAGAGAGTTGAGTACTCAGCTCTAGGACCTTCTGGGAAAGGGTTTTATCAGGCCGAGTATGTCGCAGTAGGGTGCTCCAGTTCTGTTTGTAAAGAAAAAGGATGGGTCTATGCGAATGTGTATCAATTACCGGCAACTAAATAAGGTGATGGTGAAGAGTAAGTATCCTATGCCTCGTATCGATGATTTGTTTGATCAACTTCAGGGTGCAGCAGTATTCTCGAAGATAGATTTGAGATCTGGATATTATCAATTGAGAGTTAGGGCTGAGGACATCCCAAAGATAGACTTCAGGACTCGGTACGACCATTATGAGTTCCTGGTGATGTCTTTTGGGTTGACTAATGCCCCAGCAGCTTTCATGGACTTAATGAATCGTGTATTCAGGCCATACTTGGACTCTTTTGTGATTGTGTTTATCGACGAAATCTTGGTTTATTCAAAGAGCAGCGAGGAGCACGAGCAGCATTTGAGGATTGTGCTCCACACTTTGAGAGATCATCGGCTTTATGCCAAGTTCTCAAAATGTGAGTTCTGGCTTGAGTCTGTAGCTTTCTTAGGGCATGTTGTGTCCAGATACGGTATCATGGTAGACCCAGCAAAGATTGAGGCTATTCGAGGTTGGGCTAGGCCCACATCGCCTACTGAAGTTCGCAGTTTTGTTGGATTGGCAGGGTACTACAGGCGATTTTTTGAGGGCTTCTCGTCTATTGCATCTCCTATGACCAGATTGACCAGGAAGAAGGTTCCATTTCAGTGGTCTGAGGATTGTGAGGCAAGCTTTCTGAAACTCAAGGATCGACTTACTTCTGCCCCTGTGTTGACTCTTCCAGTTGAGGGCGAGGGTTTCACCGTGTATTGTGATGCGTCTGGTATCGGTTTGGGATGTGTTCTGATGCAGCGGGGTCGTGTCATTGCTTATGAATCGAGGCAGCTGAAGGTGCACGAGCGTAACTATCCCACTCATGATTTAGAGTTAGCAGCGGTTGTGTTTGCACTACGGATTGGAGGCATTATCTCTACGGTGTTCATTGTGAGATCTTTACAGACCACCGTAGTCTTCAGCATATTATGACTCAGATGGATCTTAATTCGAGGCAGCGCAGGTGGATTTAGTTGCTGAAGGACTATGATATCTCTATTCTCTATCATCCGGGAAAGGCGAATATGGTAGCGGACGCCTTAAGCCTGAAGGCAGTGAGTATGGGTAGCTTAGCCTTCATTCCAGTCTCTCAGCGGCCATTGGATTTGGACATTCAGTACTTAGCTAACTCGATGATGCGTTTGGATATTTCTGACCCCGGGAGGGTTATCGTTTATGTTGGTGCGAGATCTACTTTGCTGGAGCAGATTCAGAGTCGTCAGTTTGAGGATAGCGGTCTCCGTAGTATTCGAGATCAGGTATTGAGGGGTGAGTCTGAGAGAGCTACCTTGGGTTCTGATGGTGTTCTGAGGTTTGACGGTCGTATTTGTGTTCCGAGGGTTGGAGATTTGATTCAATTGATTTTGCACGAGGTACACAGCTCTAGGTATTCTATACATCCTGGGACAGCTAAAATGTATCGGGATCTAAGGCAGCACTATTGGTGGAGTGGTAAGCGGAGAGATATAGCAGGGTTTGTAGCTCGATGCCTTTGTTGTCAGCAGGTAAAAGCCGAGCACCAGAGACCTGGTGGATTGCTTCAGCAGTTGCCCATTCCCGAGTGGAAATGAGAGCGGGTCATTATGGATTTCATTGTTGGATTGCCTCGCACCTCCCGTGGTTTTGATAGTATTTGGGTTATTGTAGATCAGTTGACTAAGTCCGCGCACTTTATCCCTGTTCGAGTCTCCTATAGTGCTGAGAGATTAGCTCGTATATATATTTAGGAGGTGGTTCGCCTACATGGAGTGCCAATATCTATTATCTCAGACCGAGGGATCTTAATTCGAGGCAGCACAGGTGGATTGAGTTGCTGAAGGACTATGATATCTCTATTCTCTATCATCCGGGCAAGGCGAATGTGGTAGCGGACGCCTTGAGTTGGAAGGCAGTGAGTATGGGTAGCTTAGCCTTCATTCCAGTCTCTCAGCGGCCGTTGATTTTGGACATTCAATCCTTAGCTAACTCGATGGTGCGTTTGGATATTTCTGACCCCGAAAGGGTTATCGCTTGTGTTGGTGCAATATCTACTTTGCTAGAGCAGATTCAGAGTCGTCAGTTTGAGGATATCAGTCTCCGTAGCATTCGAGATCAGATATTGAAGGGTAAGTCTGAGAGAGCTACCTTGGGTTCTGATGGTGTTTTGAGGTTTGACGACCGTATTTGTGTTTCGAGGGTTAGAGATTTGATTCAGTTGATTTTGCACGAGGCGCACAGTTCCAGATATTCTATTCACCCTGGGACAGCTAATATGTATCGGGATCTGAGGTAGCACTATTGGTGGAGTGGTATGCGGAGAGATATAGCAGGGTTTGTAGCTCGATGACTTTGTTGTCAGCAGGTAAAGGCCGAACATCAGAGACCCGGTGGTTTACTTCAGCAATTACCCATCCCCGAGTGGAAATGGGAGCGGGTCACTATGGATTTCATTGTTGGATTGTCTCGCACCTCCCGTGGTTTTGATAGTATTTGGGTTATTATAGATCGGTTGACTAAGTCTGCATACTTTATCCATGTTAGAGTCTCCTATAGTGCTGAGAGATTAGCTCGTGTATATATTCAGGAGGTGGTTCGCTTACATGGAGTGTCAATATCTATTATCTCAGATCGAGGGTCTCAGTTTACCTCCAGTTTCTGGCAGACTTTCCAGGAAGAGTTGGGTACCCAGGTGGACCTCAGCACTGCATTTCACCCTCAAACCGACCGACAGTCAGAGAGGACGATTCAAGTATTGGAGGATATGCTCCGCGCTTGTGTGTTAGACTTTGGGGGTCAGTGGGATCAATTCTTACCTTTAGCCGAGTTTGCGTATAATAATAGATTCCACTCCAGCATTCAAATGGCTCCGTTTGAGGCTTTATATGGCAGACGGTGTCGATCTCCAGTTGGCTGGTTCAAAACTTTAGAAGTCAGTCCTAGTGGCACAGATTTGCTCCGAGAATCTTTGGACCGAGTTCGAGTGATTCAAGATTGGCTGCGGACAGCTCAGAGTAGACAAATGAGTTATGCTGACCGTAGACGTCGTCCGTTGAAATTCAGGGTGGGTGATAGGGTCTTCTTACGAGTATCGCCCATGAAGGGTGTGATGCGGTTTGGTAGGAAGGGTAAGCTTAGCCCCAGATATATTGGACCCTTTGAGATTTTGCGGACAGTTGGAGAGGTGGCTTATGTGTTAGCTTTACCTCCGGCATTTTCAGCTATCCACCCAGTGTTTCATATTTCTATGCGGCGATAATACATTTCGGATGAGTCGCATGTGCCTTGATGGGACTCAGTTCAATTAGACGATAAGTTAACATTTGTGGAGGAGCCTGTGTCCATTTTAGCCAGAGATGTCAGACGGTTACGCTCCCGAGACATTCCAGTGGTTAAGGTACCGTGGCGTCACCGTCCGGTTGAGGAGGCTACTTGGGAGCTTGAACGCGACATGCGAGCCCAGTATCCCTACTTGTTCACATCTTCAGGTATGTGCTTCTTCTTGACTTTCGCGGACGAAAGTCCTTTTAGTAGTGGGTATTGTAATGACCTTCCCGTTCATTTTCCTCTTTTTCGTGTGTTCTCGGTGTTTAGAGCTTTTCTATAACTGGCCCAAGTTATTTATGACTTGTTGGGATTGACAGTTCGGTTCCCGGGCAGTTCGTTTGAGAATATTATTTAGACCGAGCACGTTGTAAAATATTAAATTAAATTTGAATTTGGTAAAATGACATAGTTAATTACCTTTCGAAAATGTTTTTAAAATTTATAAAATTCTTTAGTTATGATATATCTATACTATTTTATAATAGTCTTATAATTTATTAATAATTTAAGCAGAGATAGTGAATTTAGATATGTTAAAATAATATTTTTATTTTATAGAGGTTTTGTTAGAAATAATTTTCTATTAATTATGGTATATTCAAAAAGTTGTATTTATTTACCACGAACCTATGCAATACCCGAATATATATATAATGGAACAAATATTTGTAAGGGTGGCTTGTCACAACACCACGTGGAAGTGGCATAGGGTGGACAGCAATTGTCTAAGGCTTGCTAAAATAAAAAATTTCATTGAATAAATATACATAGTGAATGATATGCATTAATGATATAGATATACAATTATAGTTTGGTGCTAGCTCGCCTATGATTCACAGTGAGTAGAGTTCTTGAAAATAAATAAATAAAAACAAAATATATAAGTTGGCCGATACAAGCAGAAAGAATATTAACTATCTACGTCAAGTTATTTAAGCTCGGGGATCGCTTGGTTGATAGTATAACGTCTTTATATCGTAAGTTTTTCAGTCAGTTTTAGTTTAAAGTTGTGTATGTAAATTATTATTTGGTGGTATTGTTGTTGATGTTGATTTAGAGCTTAATATGAGCCCAGATTGGATAGCATCTATTGTGACTATTGGTCACAGAGTTATTTGAGACACTGTGACGATTTCAATTTTACGATACCACAAGCGGGCCCCACGTGGGATTTTCGGACATTTTCCGAACTAATGCAATATGGGTATCAATAGTCATATTTTGACATGTAGTTTATTATTTTGGTAGCTTGGCAGCAGTCAAGGCCTCTCGAAAGGGGAGGGCTCCTATTTAACTGGCTTTAGCAGGCGTTCGGCGGCGTCCAGGTAGGCTAGGTTTACCTTCCTTTGCACTTAGATTGAGCTTAGGTGTGATATATGTATGCTATTGTGCTGGTGTTGCAGGCTAGTATTATAGACTTGGTGGTGCTGGTTTGCTGTGATTTAGGCCTTCTAGGCCGGATAGGGCTATTCGAATATATTCCATGCCCGTTATCCTCGTGGTACACCACAGATGACCTATTTGGGGGCGGACAGTATTGTTGTTGTTGTTGTTGCTAGTCTGGGAATGTTATTGTTGGACCTTAGTCCAGGCTTAGACAGACTTAGCCCAGACTTAGACAACTATAACCGAACCTAGTTTTCGGGACCCGGTAGCGGGCCCCGTTACCCTTTTTGTCGACTTGTCAGAACTTTGACATCTTTGGGCTCAGTTAAGCCCTATATGACCTGTTAGGGTTGTTACGAGATTGAGTCACCCCAATTATACCCGGTTGGTCTGTTTAGCCCTGTTAGTCCCTGATAACACCGTATTTGACCGGGGTCGGCTAGTTTGACTTAGAGCACTGGACCGCCTTTTCGTGACTTATAATGTATACCCAAACTTGTATATACATAGTGTTTATAGTAGGTAGTAACCTAGAAGGACCCCGAGATTGACTTGTAGCATGTTATGGAATTAGCTTCTGTACTTATATACTAGTGTTGACTTGGGACTAGGGCGTTTCCCGTTTATCTGATATGATATGACATTTGATTCTGTTCTGGTTACTGGCTATAATGAGTTCCGATTCGAGTCCGGCCACTGATTCAGATATGATGGGTACTGATTATTATGAGTTTCGGTTCGAGTCCGACATCTGGTTATGATATGATTGGAGAGTTTTGGTACTGGGTACTGTGGTTACTGGATACCGATACAGCTTCGCGACACTAGTGACTATGCATTTACTTTTCTTGTGTGTTCCACTGGTTTATAGAGGCCAGACTGGGTTATTGTTTTCTTCCGTGTGCCTATCGAGTTTATGGGGGCGCAGATAGGTTATGTTTGACTTGTGTGTTTACTTACGCATTTATTTACTCAATTATTCGGTATCACATTTATTTTTTTCCTAAGCATATCTACACGCCTCGACAATTACTTATGTATTTATTAATTATACCCCGGACTTAGCATGTCCCCCTGCACTTTAGCTTGCTTATATTATATTGAGCTCAGTCGACCGACGATGCCTACTGAGTACCCGTTGCCCCGGTACTCATACTACATTTCTGCGTCTTTTTCCCTGATGCAGATCCAGGCACTAGTCGACGATTTTGACGTGACTCTTTTCTCAGCATTGACTTCGGAGCAGGGTGAGCTTACTGACGTCCGAGGCAGATCCTACTCCATCTCTATTGTATAGTCTTTTGCTTTCGAGACTGTATTACTGGTTGTATATATTTGGTTTCTGTTTTGTATTTTGAACATGTCTAGTAGTGGCTCTTGTACCAATCTCACCAGGTCTTGGGAAGGGTTCTTGACCTTATATACTGTCCTCTTCATTCTTAGTCTTAGCATATATACATATTCTAATTCTGTCTTTAGCATTATAGCATGTTTATAAATATAGTTACTTCCACTTCATCTCTGTTTTATGAGATTCCGCCCGTTAGCCCGTCGCTTGTCGCTCCGAGCTAGGGTTTGGCTTGCCTATTGGTGGGTTACGGTAGGCGCCATCATGACTCAAATATCGGGTCGTGACATATACAAAATTGGCTTTTCTCTAGCTGAAGTTATAAACTTGCAATTCTAATATTTATATATTTAATGAAAAAAAAAGTTAAAAACTTGCATAGATGAATGATGCATTGAATTCATTGCTTCTTCTAGTGATAAATATTATTTACTTTAAAAAAGTAAAATAAATTTTACTTTATTTGAAAATCAATGTTTGATCATAAAAAATGTAAATACAACTTGAAGTTGTATTTTAAATTTGGAACTGTTTTTCAATTCACTTTTCACTTTTGAGTACATTCAAGAATGAACATCATTTCAAATATTCTTTGCAAAAAGTATAATCAAATACAGTTACATCTTCAATTCCAACTCGATAAATACCAAAAAAAAAAAAAGTAAAAAAAAATATATTTGAAATCTATGATTGAACACCTACTTACAAGATGAGGAAGTCATTTAAGGATGTCGAAATTGGAGTTTTTGACCAAAATGATACATTATTTAAAGCAATTAACGGAAGTAGTACATTACTTTAAAAAAATTCAGAAATAGAATAAACGTATGTGTGAGTAACGTTTTAGATAATATTTTACTAAAATATTTTAACGGTGAAAGTTAAAATAGATGGAGATAAAACGTAACTGTGAGTAACGTTTTACAAGTAATATGTTATTGAGAGTTACGACTCTCTCATAGTCCTTTCATTCTCTCACATTTTTTTACGTGCTACTTTTATTATTCCCTCCGTCCCATATTAGTTGGTTATCTTACTAAAAATAAATGTCTCAAATTAGTTGATCACTTACTAAATCAAGATAGAATTAATTAAAATTTTCCAATTTTGCCCCTACAATTAATACAATCTTTGGAAATTTAAGGGTATAGTAGTAAAATTAATCATTTCATTAATGATTTCTTAAGCACCATGCAAAATGAAAAATACTCAACTAATATGGGACGGAGGAAGTAGTACTTTTTACTCTTCTTTCTCTTCTATCTCTCCTAACAAACTACACCAAAAATCATATGTTTCCTCTGTTCACTTTTACTTGTCATATTTTGATTTGACATATTCAGAAAATAATTATTTTTCATATTAGAAGAGAAAGAAGAGTAAAAAGTACTATTCCCTCCGTACCATATTAGTTGAGTATTTTTCATTTTGCACGGTGCTTAAGAAATGATTAATGAAATGATTATTTTTACTACTATACCCTTATATTTCCAAAGAGTGTATTAATTGTAGGGGCAAAATTGAAATTTTTTAATTAATTCTATCTTGATTTAGTAAATGATCAACTAATTTGAGACATTTATTTTTAGTAAGATAACCAACTAATATGGGACGGAGGGAATAATAAAAGTAGCACGTAAAAAAATGTGAGAGAATGAAAGGACTCATAGTTGTACTTTGTCAGAGAACTTTATTGAAATGAGAAAGTCGTAACTCTCAATAACTTATTACTTGTAAAACGTTACTCACAGTTACGTTTTATCTCCATCTATTTTAACTTTCACCGTTAAAATATTTTAGTAAAATATTATCTAAAACGTTACTCACACATATGTTTATTCTATTTCTAAAATTTTTTAAAGTAATGTACTACTTCCGTTAATTGCTTTAAATAATATATTATTTTAGTCAAAAAACTCTCGAAATTGGGAATGGGCTTTACTCTTTTAAAATCACATCGAAATTGTAAGCTAACTACTCCGCATCTTCTTTACTCGTTCTTCCTTCCCATTATTTGCCATCACAATGTCACATCAATTGCCTGTTGAATCTCTTTTTAAACACTTTATAACCTATGAAAGATCACCCGTACATGCAATTCAAAACAAATATTTAAAAATAAAGTGAGTAATGACTGGACAATTTGGCTTTAACCCGTATGTTAGGCTAATGGAGCATTAGTTCTATTTTTTTAGATTCTATTATCTTCTTATCTTGTTTCTATTTTCCTCTCCCGATTCAATATGTCTTTTCTCTTTAGCAAAATTTCACCAAAAACAGAAAATGAACAAAAAAACTCTTTACGTTTAACTTACTCTACCGTCCACACTAGTCAAATTTTCCATTTTCTTCGTCCAATCCCTTCTGCAGAATTACAATATGGATTAGCTCCTTTTATTATTCCTATGAACACAAAGAAATTAAAAATCAAAAAGAAAAAAAGAAAATATAGGAGAAAGATCCTTTTTGACTTTTTTCTTAAATGTTTATACTCAATATAGGAGTGAGACTAAACATGCACATTAAAAGAAATTAAAAGACACCCAGAATCATACAATCATACCCGATAGAAGCTAGAATAATGTTGAAAACAAATTAAGAACATAAATTTAAAATAACTAAGGGGCAAGAATAGATATGGTACTCACAGTAATGACAAAGAAAATGACAGCATAAGCAACCAGCACTCACTCACTCACCATTCAATTCACATAAGTTCGATAAACACTCGGTTGGTCAGAAACTATATAATGATGTTAAAAGTTACTATTAATTGTGCAGCGCCTCTTCAAATTCTGTAATTAATTGATAAGAGTTTTGTACGTTTCCGTAACTCATGCACATTAGCCTTAAGACTCATCCAGTTATATTGAGAATGGGATATATATATATATACACTCCCTCCGTCCATAAATACTTGTCTATTTTTGACTTGACAAATATCTTAAGAAACAATAAATAAAGGGGTGATTCTACTATATCACCCTTTAAATATAACAAATATTTTGCTTTGAAAAATGCAATGAGAGATGTATTGTATTTAATACCAAGGGTAAAATGGGTAAAAATAGGTAAATTATCCATTGGTTTTATAAACTGGACGAGTATTGTTGGACATTCCAAAATAGAAAAGTGGACAAGTAAAGATGGACGGAGAAAATATATATACATATATATATATATATATATATATATATAACTGTAGATAGATAGATATTTTGACTATTCATTTCGAAAGCTTAATTGCATAGTGAATAAACACTTGTAACAGCCACCATTAACATAGAATTAATAAGGAATATAAATAGAATCCTTTTTTTTAATGGGCAACATTAGTGCATATATCAAAACAGAAACTATATAATGATGTTAAAAGTTACTATTAATTGTGCAGAGCCTTAATTTTTTTTTCTCTTCCTATTCATTTGCACTCAGCTATTACACCTACTTCTACTACTCTTAAGCAGATTAAGGGTCTGATTGCTGATTTCTTTTGGGGTTGGAAGAAAGAGAAGAAGAAATATCATTGGGATTGTTGGGACACCCTCAGCTATCCATATGAAGAAGGGGGTATTGGTGTTAAACAACTAGATGATATTTCTCTGGCTCTTCAATATAATAAGTGGTGGATTTTCAGATCTAAGATATCATTATGGGGTGATTTTCTCAGAGCTAAATATTGTCAAAGAGCCAACCCGGTCATCAAGAAGTGGCATACTAGTAATTCTCTTAACTGGAAGCAAATAATGAAGAATAAGAGTATCGTTGAAACTCATAGTCAATGATTTTTAAATTCTGGTACTTGTTCATTTTGGTGGGATGATTGGCTTGGAGTGGGACCTCTTGCTTACCAGAATGCTTACCTACCAAGACTAAACAACATGACAGTTTCTCAAGTTCTTAACAATGAAAATTGGGATGAAGAGTTAGTGAGACAGCATGCACCTTAGGCCTTTGTTCAGCAGATTCTTAATACTAATTTCAAATATCAAGAAGGTGTGCAAGACCAAGCTATCTGGAAATTAAATATAAGTGGTAGTTTCACATGTTCTTTAGCCTGGGAGCTAGTGAGAAAGAAGAAGAATAAGTCCATGTATGACACTCTCACATGGCACAATCACATCCCTTTCAAGATATCATTCCTTCTTTGGAGAACCCTAAGAGGAAAACTTCCAACAAATGAAAAAATCACCTCTTTTGGTCATGATGTAGCAGCTTGCTCTTGTTGCTATAGACCGGGGCTTGACACTATTGGCCATATCTTTGTTTCTGGAAGCTTTGCTAGACACATTTGAAAGTATTTCTCTTCTTGTTGGGGGGTGGAGCCTGCAGTTACTTCCTTGAGAAATTTACTTATGAAATGGTGGATTACTAAGCCAAACAATGTTGTACATAAACTCATGCACCAATCAAAATTCATCTTTATCTGTTGGAACTTGTGGAAGAACAGGTGTGAAAGTAAGTATGGGGAAAAAATCTCAAGTGCTACTAGAGTAAAATTCTCAATTATCAAAGAGATTAACATGCTACTGCATACATTTTTTCCTTACATTCACTGGCCTAACAATTGGAGGGACTTAGTGTTTATTGCTGAAAATTGTCAATATGAAACGAGGGTGGTACAGGTTAATTGGTTTAGACCTCCCTATTCCTTGATTAAACTTAATACTGATGGTAGAGTAATTAACAACCTAGTAAAGATAGGAGTTGGTGGTATTTTTAGAGATCATAACAGCAGCTTGATCTATGCATTTACTACACCTCTTGGTTTTGCTTCTACCAACCAAGCAGAGGTTCAGACGGCTATTCTGGGCATCACTTGGTGCATTCAACATGGTCATAACAGGGTGATACTTGAGGTTGATTCAGAATTACATGTGAAATGGCTCAGACAAATCTCAACTCCACCTTGCAACATCATCAGATACATCAATGAACTTCAAGATTTGATCAAGTTGTTGGATTATTTTCACTGCATACATGTCTACAGAGAAGGTAATTTTCCAGCAGATACTCTCTCCAAACATAGTCACTTGGTTGATACTCCTCAACATTTCTATAACTATCAACAACTCCCACAAGAAACTAGAGGTTATTTCACACTTGATAGAATTGACATGGCTAATTTCAGAAGAAGGAAAATGAAGAGAATCAAGTAACCACCTTGAAGTGATGAGTCAGTTGTACTATCTAAGTTAGTAACTTAAGTCTTGTGCAACTACGTAGGTTTCTCCTATGTTCTTTTAGTGATTAACTTAGGCTATATAGTCATAGGTATATCCTTTTTGAAGATTCTCTTTTTGTTTGAGTTTTTCCTTTACTTGTAAAGGGAGAGTCTCCCTTATTTATGCATTTCCTAGATTTCTTGTACTTGAGAAGAGTCCTCTCTTCTTAAGTGTTTATTTTCTAGGTTTCTTTCTAGTTTTGGGGATGAGTTGACAGGCCTTAGAAGGCTAGTCGACTTATGAACCACCATAGGGTCGGAGGTAAGGTTTATATCCCCCTTCTTGTATTTTCTGCTTTATTTATTTATAATAAGGCTTGGGGGTGTGCGGTTCAATCCCTGGCAGACTCTAGCCCCGTCTATTTAATAAAATAAAATTAAAAAATTCCGCAATTAATTGATAAGAGTTTTGTACGTTTCTGTAACTCATGCACATTAGTCTTAAGACTCATCCAGTTATATTGAGAATGGGATATATATATATATATATATATATATATATATATATATATTTAATGAAGAACCACCATTAACATATATTTAATGAAGAATACAAATAGAATCGGTTGCTTTTTTTTAATGACCAACATAGTACATACTAGTTTAGGGTACGTGCATTGCATGTGAATTTTAACTGACCATCATCAAGACATCACTCTTAAGATAATGCAAAATAAAATTCTGAATTGGGCTATTTAGAAATCCTAACTAATCAAACTGAAGCTAACACATAGAAAATATTCATAATCTATAACAGAATGACGTTATTAGATACAGATTAGAAGTAAAAAGATACTTACATATGTTTTGAGCTGGCGAATAAAAATGAAGAAACTATTATGCTTGAAAAACCTAGGGAGCAACGTGGTGGAGGATTTATGAGAATTTCTAACAATAAAGCTATTCTTAGCTCTGCTCCAAGAAATCACTGTAGTGAAGATATCAACGTTAGTACCCCGTATTAAGGAAATACTATGAAAATAAAATATGACAGTGAAGAAAACATGTCAATTAGTAAGGAAAACAGTGGATAATGGAAAAATAATACACGAAAAAATGTGGTAACTGAAACACAATATAAAATAGATGGAATAGACATCAAAAGCAAGAAAATATATGTATGAGGCTAAAAATACACCAGACACAATGCTCCCAGACTCTCATCAATCCTAAACCAGCCAATAAGCAACTCAAAGCATAACTACCTACTAACTTTCTACCCTAATCTATGACCTCCATACCCTCTTATCTAATGCACCTGTATGAAAAAAGAATCACAAATTTCTTAAAACAAATGTACTATACGGGCATGCAACAACATTAGAAATAAATTGCACATAAAACCTACGACATTACAAAAAAAATATGATTCATAAATCAAACAAAATTTCATCATTGTTATCAAAAGTCAAAATTATGTTGGTATTGATACACGAAAACAAACTGTAAATAAGAAATCGAAGGAAAAATGAACTACATTATATATATGAGCATAATAATATAAGACAACTACTTGCAACAAATTAACAATAACATGATGTAAATTTGTTTAATGCAAAGAATCTTCTTAATAATTTATATATTTGCATATGCTTATGTATAGATCAAAAACTAATTGAGCCTTCACTTTAAATTCTTGGTTGGTCCATAAAGATATTTTTTGTTAATTAATATATAACTCTAGATCATGAATGAGTGTATGGCTTTTACTGACCAAATAATTAAAACATGGTGACAAAATATAGAGTTAGGTTTATTTTGTAACTAAAGCAAGTAAGAATTCTGATCCTTGCAGCTACCATTTACAATTTCTTCAATTTTGTGAGTGAGAGTAGTTCCAAATTTCTTGTGAAATTCTTCAACAATTTGGTTAATATCTTCATCAGCTATTGTTGCAATGACTCTAACCACTGAGTCTCTGTCTGGTTCATCCACATCTAGTCTCAGTGATGTATCCACAACCTATAAATAAAAAAAAGAATTAAAAATATGAAGAAAAAGATAATAATTAAGTGCCTGATTTAGAGAATATTCATACTTTGTTGAAGTATGTTTGAGGTGTACAAAGACATTGTACTGTTTTGTTTTAAAATCAAACTGCCACCAAGGTCCTGAAATAAGGGAAAAACAGAAATTCACCCAAAAAGTCAATGAAATTATTGTGAAACAGATTGACATTTAATTTCTTAAAGATTTGAGAAAATCAACCACATGGTTATTTTGCTGATTTAGAATGCTTTTTCAAATTTGAAACCATTGATCAAGGGTGAAGGAATTTCATCCATCTCACTACCTCATCAAAAATTTCAAGCAAACGTCATATATAATATTTTTTTTGATTTGATTTTACCTCGTCCAAATAGTTGCCTCTAATTTCCTTGTAATAGGAATAAAGAGCCTAGAGATGGAGCTTGTTTCTTGTTGATAATATCCTGATCACAGCATTGTCATGATCCAAAAAAAAGGTCATGATGGCACTTATTGAGGTTTAGCCTTGATAAGTAAGCCAATCACCCCAAAAAGAACAAAATTCTCGACAAGCAACAATAATAATAATAAGAAACTTCTAGAACGAAGTTAGGCCAACACAGAACATAAATAAAATGAAAGTCTGAAAGAAATGACATAAACCACCCAAAATCTGGTGTCATAAAGTAAGAGCATCTAAGTACAATATCCGAAACTGAAATACAAAATACGTCTTTGATCCAAAATAAAGACAAGGTAAGAGATAGGATAAGATCTGAAATTCGTCCTGAATACTAGAACGGTCCAGTACCTCGAATCTGATCAACTCCGCTGAAAACCTCAACCGCCATGTGTAGTACTCGAATTGGAATCTGCATCAAAATGGCACAGTAGGGGTGAGTACGGTCCACTTTTACTCAGTAGATATTATAGGCCGACTGAGCAAAATAAAAAATAATACAAGTAAAATAACACTATGAGCACGTCATCTGCAAGAAGAAAAGTTCCCAAATGGTAGCTCACACCGTCTCCACTAACAGTTCTAATATAATACTGAAATGAAACAACATAAATATACATAAAAGGTATATGAAGCAAAATACACGACAAGACAAGCAAAAGAATCATGAAAGATGCATATGTAATGCAATGCAATAATGATGGGATGAATAGTAAAAGTCATCGCATGACTTTCTGTATACACCTACCAAGCTCGCAGCTCCCAAGATAGGAACCATGGGGGGTTCGTAACCCCTATACTATATCTCAAATCTCAATCTCAACCCACCTTTTCAGCTTGTGTTCACGAAGAAGGTCTTTATACAAATATCTCATTTTCTTTCAAAAATAGTGTTCCTCAATGGTACCGATATCTCATGAATGTATATGTATGGAATGAGGATGTAATGCTCACAATCAAATCATATGGAGATATCCAATCCATTCAATACGTATATAAGTGAACCTAGAAATCAACTCAATATGTCCATAATCTATGATAACAACTTTAATTAGGCACCATCGGAATAAATATGCATGTAAGACATCATCAATAACATATCAACTCCTAACTCAGGCATTTCTATCATGATAAGGCAGCCAATGCTCATTAAGGCCTATAATAACAATTTAAGTCCCTACACGGGCATCATATCTAGAATAAAGGCATTTAAATACACAGATAAGGTCAATGATGTCAAGTAAAGCCCCTACTCGGGCAACACGCAATATAAAATATCACAAGTCAACAACAACAGATTATAAGCCTCCACTCGGGAACACAACAGGAATAATATTCCCGAAATATAAACCCCATAGTTATTTTCCTTAACTCATAGCTTGCTTTACCTATTTATTAACTACCAGCTCAATCTGAAAGAAGTTAAGCCATAACCTACCACAAAATGACGAAATTCGAGCCTAAAGTCCTTCAACAAGGCACTTTCCCCTTTCGAATGACCTCAAAATCAACTAAAACATACAAATATAGCATCTACACGTTAAAAGAAAGCTATCGATACCCATATCGACCATATTTAAAATGGGTCCAAAATGGACTCGAAAAATGAGTTTGAAAATGAGAGGGGTAAAATCAGATTTTTTCTTTAGAAACACATTTCCCAAGGTTATAGGAGTCTACAGTTGAAAACCCATATGGAAATGAGGTCCAAATCGAAGAAATACCATTTTCAAGCTTTACCGACAAAGCCCCCGAAATTCCCTTTTGAAATCGTGATTTAAAGGTGTTTTTGAAGATATAATTGATAGGAAATAATAGAAAGATGATTTAGGAGCTTACCCAAGCAAGAATGGTGATAAAACCCTAAGATATCCCGAAGCTTGGAGGTCCAAAAATGGTGGAACTTGCGAAAAATGGAGCTTATATACTCCTCTGTGAACAGTACCTTGCAATTGCAGACTCCACCTCACGATTGAGAGGATCAACATTGACTGGGCCATTAAATAAGGGTTTGCGTTCACGGCTGAGGATGCGTATTCGCAAAGGTTTACCACTCGGACCATCACATTTGTGATAGCCTCGTCGCTTCGCGAAGAAGGTGTAACCTGACCCAACCCTAAATGCCCTTTGCGATCACTGTCAATACCTCGAGATCGCGATGAAGGGTAATTTCCTTCTCTGCATTCACACCCAGGGGCCCGCATTCATGAAGAAGGATCTGGCATGTACCAAATATCAACAACTTTGCTGATTTTGCATGTCTTCGAATTCTCTGAATGGACCCTTGGGATTCATTCGGGACCGCACAAAAATAAATCATATATGCTACTAGGCTAAGTTCGACATTCCAATCTCAATGACGATGTTAGATTTTTGTAAACAATATTGTTTTCAATAAATTAACCCCCGGGACCCCTGTTAGGCAATTTTCCAAACAAAGGGTCAAAATGTAAATTAAAGGTTTCAAATCCAAACCAACCCCGCTACTAACCCAAATTCGACAGTTCAGATCTAATGCAACTGTCCAAATTGCCATCCGGGACCCAAAATGTCAAATGTTTACCGAAGTCAACTATATGGCTTTTAAAGCCTCTAAAAATCTCAAACTCATCCAAATCTCTCCTGATCACATTGAGAACCGTGCCAACCATCTCCACACCTCAAAATCAATATGTAACAACTACCGGGAAGGGTAAAATGGTTAAAACTCATAAAAAGCAAAGTTTCACAAACCAAGTCATTATAATATCCACCATTAAGATTCTCGTTCGTCCTCGAACTAAAATGCAAAGAAATACCTGAGTCGGTGAAAAGCTAGGGGTAACTACTATGCATATTGGACTCGACCTCCCAAGTAGCCTCCTCAACAGAATGGTATCTCCACTGAACCTTAACTACAGGAGTATCTCTAGAACACAACTATCTAACATTCCTAGCTAAAATAAAAACTGGCTCCTCAACAAAGGTGAACCTCTCATCTAACTGAACCGAATCCCAACGAAGCACATGAGACTCATCCAGAATATATATCGGAGCATAGATACATGAAAACTGGATAGACTGATGAAAAGTCTGGAGGTAAAGCCAACTCATAAGCAACCTCCCTAACTGTCTGAAGAATCACAAAAGGTCCGATGTACCTCGGGCTAAGCTTGCCCCTCTTTCCGAACCTCATCATGCCATTCATGGGCGACACACAAAGGAAAACCCGATCTCTAATACCAAACTTCAAGGCATGAAGTCTGTGATTGGCATAACTCTTTTTCCTGCTCTGGGCCGCTCGAAGCCTATCCTGAATCACCCAAACTCTATCCAAAGACTTGTGAAGCAAATCGGTACCACGAGGTCTAGCCTCGGAAGTCTCAAACTAACTAATCGAAGATCGACAATGCCTACCATACATCGTCTACCATACAACACCTCAAAAGGTGCCATCTTAATACTCGAATGGTAGTTATTATTATAATCAAACTCCGCCAAGGCTAAATGCTGCTCCTACTGACCTCCAAAGTCCATAATACATGCACGGAGCATATCCTCCAAAACCTGAATAGTCCGCTCCGACTGACCGTCAGTCTGGGGGTGAAAAGCTATGCTAAGGTCAACCTGAGTACCCAACTCCTCCTGAAACGTTCTCCAAAAGCTATAAGTGAACACTGAACCTCTGTCTGAAATAATAGACACATGCATTCCATGAAGATGAACTACCTCTCGAACACAGATACGAGCCAACCTCTCAGTATTAGATAAAATCTGAATAGGAATGACATGGGCTGATTTGGTTAATCAATCCATGATGACCCAAATACTGTCAGAACCACGAGAAGTATGAGGTAATACACTCATAAAATCCATAGTGATCCACTCCCACTTCCACTCTGAAATGGGTAATCTCTGAAGCAAACCACCTGGTCTCAAATACTTGGCCTTCACCTGTTGATAATATAAGCAGCAAGCTACAAAATCCGCTACATCCTTCTTCATACCACCTCACCAGTAAAGTTGCTTCAAATCACGATACATCTTAGTCACCCCTAAATGAATGAAATATCTGGAAAAATATGCTTCCTCCAAAATTATTCTCACCCATCCACCAACCCTCGGCACATAAATCGACCACTAATCCTCAAAACACCATTAGAATCAAGGGATTCCCCCTTAGCCTCGCCACTCAATCCTTTATCCCGAATCACTCTCAAACTATCATCATCAAACTGGTGAGCACGAATTTGCTCCATCAAAGAAGATCTAGTATCGACAAAGGCTAAAATATGTCCGGGTGTCAAAATGTCAAGTCTAACCATTTGGTTAGCTAAGGACTGAACCTCTAAGGCTAAAGGTTGCTCCTGAGTTAAGAGATGAGCTAAACTCTCCATACTAGTCGACTTTCAACTCAAAGCATCCGCAACCACGTTAGCCTTACCCGGATGATAGAGAATAATGAGATCATAATCCTTAAGCAACTCAAGCCAACACTGTTGTCTCATATTAAGCTCTCACTGGGTGAAGAAGTACTGAAGACTACGTTGATTCTAGAAGATCTTACAATGGACTCTATACAAGTAATGCCTCCATAACTTTAGCACAAACACAACTGCAGCCAACTCCAAATGGGTAGGAAAATTCTTCTCATGAGGTTTCAACTGATGAGAAGCATAAGAAACCAGCTTGCATTCCTGCATCAACACTGCACCCAATCCAACACCGAAAGCATCATAAAATATGGTAAAACCCACACCCTCCTTAGGCAAGGTCAAGATAAGAGCCGAAGTCAACAACTCCTTGAGCCTTTGGAAGCTCTTCTCACACCTTTTCGACCACTGAAAGGTAATATTTTTCTGAGTCAACTTGGTCGAAGGAACAACAATAGAAGAGAAACCCTCAACAAAATGACTATAATAACCTGCTAAGCCAATAAAACTCCGAATCTCGATAAGACTAGTAGGCCTAGCCCTATCACGAATCGCTATAATCTTGGAAGGATTGACCATAATATCATTCTTGGTTACCACATGACCCAAGAAAGAGATGGAATCCAACCAAGACTCACACTTGGAGAACATAGCATACAACTTCTCATCACACAATGTCTGGAGTACGATCTTCAAGTGTCTCACATGATCGGCCTCATTATTGGAATAAACCAAGATATCATCTATAAATACAATCATAAAGGAGTCAAGATACGGTCTGAATACCCAGTTCATTAACTCTATGAACGCTGCTGGGGTATTTGTCAACCCAAAAGATATGACCAAAAACTCATAATGACCATATCGAGTCCGAAAAGCTGTCTTCGAAACATCCAAAGCTCTAATCCTCAACTGGTGATACCCGAATCTCAAATCAATCTTAGAAAACACGGACGCACCTTGGAGCTGATAAAACAAATCATCAATGCGAGAAAGAGGATACTTGTTCTTAATTGTCACCTTGTTCAACTGTTGGTAATCAATACACATGCGCATAGAACCATTCTTCTTCTTCACAAACAGGACCGGCACACCCCAAGGAGATACACTAGGCCTAATAAAACTCTTACTCAACAAATTTTACAATTGCTCCTTTAATTTCTTCAACTCAGCTGAGGCCATTCTATAAGGAGAAATGGAATCAGGCTTGGTGCCTGACTCCACATCAATAGTAACATAAATATCATGATCTGGTGGTATACCAGGAAAATCCATAGGAAACATATCCATGAACTCGCGAACAACCCAAATAGAATCCATAGGAGGTAGTTAAGCAACACTAGTATCACGAACATGTGTCAAATAAGATAAAACCCATTTTTTACTATGCGATGAGCATATAGAAAATATATAACTTCCTACGGACCCAAATTAAGAGTAGTCTTCCAAGCTAACCTTGGCACACCCATCGTAGCGAGGGTCACGGTCTTGGGATAATAATCCAAAATAGCATGATAAAGAGCTAATCAGTTCGTACCCAAGATAACATCAAAGTCAACCATATCTAGAAGGATTAAGTCTACCCATGTCTCACATCCTTTAAAGGTAACCACACAAGATCGGTACACTCGATCCATCACTAAAGAATCTCCTACAGGGGTAGATACGTAAAGAGGCATAGCAACGGGCTCGCATGTAATATCAAAACCAAAAGTAAAACATGTAGACACATAGGAGAATATAGATCCAGGGTCAAATAACACGAAAGTATATCTGTAACAAATTGGGACGATACCTGTAATGACTGCATCACAGGCCTCCGCCTCGGGTCTCCTAGGTATAGTATAACACTATTCATATCCACTCTCGAATTGAGCAACCCCACCACCACTACCACGAGCTAATCTACCTCTACCTCGAGTACTTCTAGCATCACCTCCACAACACTGTGAACCACCTCTGACTGCAAATCTAGGAGTAGGGTAGAGCTGAAGCTGAGATCCCTATTGAGTAGGTCCAAACACACGTCGAGGTCAATTCTTGGCCACATGTCCAAACTCATCACATACAATATATCCCCTATGGCCTGACTTAATTCGAGGAGGTATAAATGAACTAGAATGACCACCCTGGCTGTAATACCCCATATGTTTTTGAACCTAGCTGATTATCGTAACATTTATGGAATCATTTAGACATGAGTGTGTGGGGGTATTATACATTAAATTTGATGGGATGAATTTAATCTAGTGATTTGGGCTCAAATGAGGACCAAAATTATATAAAAGACATGACCCAAAATGGACTTGACCCATTCTTGGCATTGACCAAGTAAACATAGCATTTATGACCCAAGTGTGGCTAAGGATGGACTAAAAGGGACTATAAAAGGGCACAAAAATCAGATTTTTATTCAACAAAAGACACATGCCTCATTCTAGATTTTTCCACAAGTTTCTCTCTATTCAAAAACCCTAAGTCATCACTCCTTTGGACAAGATCACTCTCTTGTAAGTATTGGTAAATGTTTATTATTATGGTTTAGTCTATGATATGCTTAATATGGTTTATAAATCATGTTGGTTATGTTGGCAAAGTGTTAGACAGTACACTATGTGTAAAACAGTGTGCTTTTGCTCAATCGGTGAAGGGTTTTACCTTGTAAACTTAAAAATGGATTTGTGATCTTGAAGGAAGTGAGTTTGATGGATTAAATATCAACATGTAAGATGTGGTTATGTTCTTGACTTGCTTTATTTATGTGTATAACATGTGGGATTGTTGTTATAAAATTGGTCATGGAAATTGTGGTGTATTGAAAGGAAAATGTGGTTTTGGTGATGTTCATGTGTGTTGTGAAACCATGATGGTTTGTTGGCATCCAAGTGAATTAAAATATGTAAAGATAAGCTTATTCATGGCCATGGACCATTTATTACACAAAAAAAACCCAAAAGAGACCCTTTTTGGCCGAAACGAGCACCGCCCCCGCAGACAAGGTACCTGCGGGCGCAGATGCCAATGCAGGTGACCTTGGACCGGTACAAGGGTGACCTTCAGCCACACCAAAACCACATGAGGGTGCAGGTAGCTTCGCAGGTCAACCCAGAAACTCGTTTTGTACGTTTTTGTCTCTCTTTGATCCCCGAAGACCCATATACCCTTTTTAGATGTAATTATCAATTTATGATACCTATTGAATGAATTTAAGGGGTCATTTGGAGTCATGTTGGATTATATCAATTATGGATTGTTGTTAATATGTGGTTATGAAAGGTATTGAGGTGACTTGATGGAATAATTGTGACGTAGTGTTAATAAGGAAGCGTAAAGGGTAAACTTGGTGTGAAATGTTATTGGTTTATGATGTCTTGGTCAATGTGTGGAATGTTATGGTACTGTTGGTATGGTAATGCAGTGGATTGTATTATAAAGGTTGAAATGACGTTATATGGAAGTCATGTAGCTCATTGTCATTTTGTGTACTTTTAAGGTAGTTAGTTGTTAATGTGAGCTCCGTTATGTACTTGTGTTGTAGAGTAAAACGTAAGGAAGGAGACGGATTATTGTATTCACATATAGGACTGGGTGTTCATATTGGGAAGATAAGGTATGTAAGGTTACTCTTTCTGTATTCTTCTGCAACACATAGTATTCACATTGTCATTGTACTTGTTCCATTCCGAATGTTCTAAAGTATCTCAGTTCTGGTTGTCATCTATTGTTAATCACATGTTCCTTATTCATTGAGCAATTGTTATTCATGTGTCACATAATGGTGGACATGGTTCCAAAGGTCCAATAAAGTTACGATTCCAAAGTTCCAATTATGTTATGACTATCAACGTATCAGTCTCTCAAAAGTGAAGAAATAAAGTAATGCATAGTTGTTGATTATAAGAGTATGGGTGGCAGATCTAGAGTCATAAGCCTAGCTCGAGCTGAACCTAAGGTTATTGGATCAGGGGGCAGCTTTAGAGGCATAACCCTAGCTCGGGCCGAACCTGACAGGGGGCAGCTCTAGAGGTAAGAACCTAGCTCGAGCCGAACCTGATATATTGGTTTATGGATGGCAACTCTAGAGGTAAGAACCTAGCTTGAGACGAACCCAATATACATTGATTTATGGGTGGCAACTCTAGAGGAATAATCCTAGCTCGGGCCGATCCCAACATAACGTTATGTTATGTTAAGACCCACTGATCAGTTGGGGCCCGGGTACGGCATAGTACAAGTGATGATGAATGAACATGAAGCAAAGAAGTTAATGAAAGTAATGTACATGATTCCACATATTCAGAGCGATGGTTTATCCATATTGACTATTCTCTTATATTTGGTTCCATTGAAGTATATATGTATGATACAGTTTCTTATAGCCTTGCATACTCAGTACATTCTTTGTACTGATGTCCCTTGGGGGACTTACCTTACTTGCTGCAGGCGCAGGTGCTAGTTGACCTCCACAGTAGGTTGCAGGTCATTTGCAGATCTTTGGTGAGCTCTAGTTGGTTCGGGGCTTTTCGAGTCACAGTTGTACATTGGTTTTGTTGCTATGTAAATGTTGTGTAAAATGGGTACTTGTCCCGACTGTAGGGTGGTTATGTTCATGTATTTGTTAGAGGCTTTGTAGACGTATGTGGGAAGATGAATGTAAGAGATGTATGTACATTTTGACTTGATAGCCCTAACGGCCAAGTTTCATATATAGCATATGTTTGCCATGAATTTTGCCATTGGTATGTAGTTACATGAGATAGAATGATATTCATACAAAGAAATGCATATGAAATTACATGAGCAAAGATTGTTTCTCTCAGGCCTCAACGGCTTCGGGTGCCAGTACGCCCCGTTGGAATACGGGGCATGACAAAAGTGGTATCAGAGCAGGTCATCCTAAGGGTGTCTACAAAGCTGTGTCTGAGTAGAGTCTTGCTTATGGATGTGTTATGCACCACATTTATAAGCAGGAGGCTATGGGACATTTAGGAGTTGTTTCTTTTCTTCATTTCTAGATCGTGCAATAGAGCCAATGTTGTAGGTGGAATTATATCTGACCAATGTACTTGGTTTTCTTTGTTACAGTAAAATGCCGATGATAAGACGAGGTAGGGGCAAAGGTAAGTAGTTAGATGTGCTTGCCGGAAAAGGCACGAGTAAATCACCACCTAACCAAACTAGTCAAGGTGGAGCGGACACTGAAATTGCGTTGCGGTCTTCTTCTACCTTTCCAGCTCCAGAAGAGCTGAGGAGGAGAGAAGAACCTGCTGAACCGCCTATGAATTCCACTGAACAGGATTTAAGAAATGTAGTGCGTATGTTGACTCAGATAGTTGCTGCACAAACTCAGGGGCGAGGTTGTCCAACGACAAGTGAGGAGGACGCGGCTAGAGTAGCTAGTCGACGGACACAGGATTTTCTGAAATTAGACCCTCCCATATTCACTGGGTCAGATCCGAAAGCAGATCCACATGATTTTGTGGACCAAATTCAAAGGGCTTTAGATGTTATGCACGTGACTGGTGTAGAAACAATCGATCTTGCAGCCTATAGATTGAAAGGCGAGGCTATATTGTGGTATGAAGATTGGAAACGATCTAGGGGTATTGGTGCACTTCCAGCTAGTTGGGAAGAATTTAAAACAAACTTTCTTGATCATTATCTTCCATATGAGATCCGGGAGGCACGTGCAGACCAGTTTCTAAATCTCCGTCAAGGGAATATGAGTGTTAGAGAATACAGTCTGTAGTTTAATTCTTTGGCTTGATATGCTCCGAATGTAGTAGCCACAATGACAGACAGAGTCCATCGATATGTGGACAGATTGGAGCCATATTTGGTAAGGGACTGCACTATTGCTACGTTGAACAGAGATATGGATATAGCCAGAATACAGGCGTTTGCACAGAAAATGGAGGACCAGAGTCAAAGAAGGAGGGTGCACGAATTTGAAAGAGGGCCATAAAAAGAGCTAGACCTATGGGACAGTCTATGGTGTCCCAAGGAGAATCTAGGCCTCAAATGTTTCCTAGACCGCCTAGACCCTCTTTCTCTTATTCCACAGCAGGCACTCAATCTCAATTTCGAGGGTTTAGAGGTAGTCAAGCTGGGCAGAGTAGTGGACCTCAAGGTTCACAGGCAGTAGGATTTACTCGTCAGTTATGCCAGCACTGCGAACGGACTCATTCAGGTATATGTCGGTTAGGGACGACTGCTTGCTTTTGGTGAGGTATGACGGGACACATGATGAGAGAGTGTCCACAAAGGGGCACATGTGGTATAGCACGACCTACAGGATCAACCGTTGCATCATCATCATCGGTTCCTTCCCTAGGTAGAGGAGTGCAGCCTATTGGGCATGGTCGAGGTGCTAGAGGAGCAGCTAGTTCCACTGGATCCCAGAATCGCACCTATGCTCTAGTGGACCGGCAGAATTCGGAGGCTTCCCTTGACGTAGTCACAGGTACATTGTCCATATTTTCACACAATGTATATGCATTGATTGATCTGAGTTCTATATTATCATATGTTACTCCGTTGATTGCTGGAAAATTTATAAGAACACCAGAATTATTAATTAAGTCAATTGAAGTATCTACACCAATTGGTGAATATATTATTGCACAAAGAGTATATCGTAATTGTGTGGTAACTGTGTGTGGTCTTGATACGCTGGCTGATCTCATTGAATTGAAAATGGTGGATTTTGATGTCATAATGGGTATGGATTGGTTGGCTTCCTGTTATGCCACGGTAGATTGCCGAGCTAAGGAAGTACATTTTCATTTTTCACAAATGAATGTTCTTGAATGGAAGGGAAATGTAGGGGCACCGAGAGGAAAGTTTATTTCCTATCTTAAAGTAAGGAAAATGATAGCAAGGGGTACATATGTCACTTAGTAAGAGTTAGAGATACTGATGTGGAACCACTAACTCCTCAGTCGGTTCCAGTAGTCAATGAATTCCTTGATGTATTTCCTGAGGATCTTCCAGGTTTGCCCCCAGAACGGGAAGTAGAGTTTGGTATTGATGTGATTCCGAGCACTCAGCCTATCTCTATCCCCCGTATAGAATGGCTCCAGCAGAATTGCGAGAATTAAAGGAGCAATTAAAAGACTTGCTGGACAAGGGCTTCATCAGGCCTAGTATGTCCCCGTGGGGTGCACCAGTATTATTTATACGGAAGAAAGATGGCACATTAAGAATGTGCATTGACTATCGGCAATTGAATAAGGTAACGGTCAAAAAAAAATATCCCTTCCCCAGAATTGACGATTTGTTTGATCAGTTACAGGGTGCCAAATATTTTTTAAAGATTGACTTGAGATCGGGTTACCATCAAGTCAGGGTTAGAGAAAAAGATATACCCAAGACAGCTTTCCAAACACGGTATGACCATTATGAATTTTTAGTTATATCATTTGGACTAACAAATGCCCCAGCTGTGTTCAAGGATTTGATGAATAGGGTGTTTAAGCCATTTTTATACGTGTTCGTGATAGTATTTATAGATGACATCCTGGTTTATTCAAAGTCACAAGAGGACCATGCTAAGCACTTACGGCAGGTGTTACAGATTCTTCGAGAGTATAAGTTGTATGCAAAGTTCTCTAAATGTGAATTTTGGTTAAAATCCATAGCATTCTTGGGTCACATTGTGTCATATGAAGGGATAAGGGTTGATACGCAAAAGATAGAAGCGGTGAAGAATTGGCCAAGACCTACGACACCTACAAAAATTCATAATTTTCTTGGGTTGACAGGTTATTATCGCAGATTTGTTGAAGGATTTTCTTTCATTGTTGCACCTTTAACGAAGCTTACACATAAGACAGTCAAGTTTCAGTGGAATGATGCATGTGAGAGAAGTTTCCAAGAGCTGAAAGATAAATTGACTTCCACACCCGTATTAGTACTTTCGAAAGGCACAGAGGGGTATGCAGTATATTGTGATGCTTCCAGAGTTGGACTATGGTGTGTATTGGTGCAGCACAGTAATGTAATAACGTATGCCTCAAGACAGTTGTGGCCACATGAGAGAAATTATCCCACAGATGACCTTGAGTTAGCAACTGTGGTATTTGCTTTAAAGATATGGCGCCATTATTTGAATGGAGTTCGTGTTAATATATACACCGATCAAAAAAGTTTGTAATATATCTTTAAACAGAAGGATTTAAATCTGAGGCAGCGGAGATGGCTTGAGCTATTGAAAGACTATGATATTGATATCCTATATCATCCGGGAAAAGCCAATGTGGTAGCTGATGCATTAAGCCGCAAGGAAATAGGAGGAACTAGTGGCCAATTGATGGAAAAGCAAGACTTAGTCAAAGATTTACATCAACTAGCCAATTTAGGGGTCCATCTTCTTGAATCCTCAAATGAAGGGGTTATTGTGCAAAATGCAGCAGAATCTTTATTAGTAGCTGAGGTGAAAGAGAAACAGGATGCGAATCCTATAATGTTGCAGCTGAAAGAGAATGTACAACAGGGTTTAACAAAGGCATTTGATCTTACGCTAGAAGGAGTACTTCAATGCCAAGGTAGATTATGTGTACTGGATATAGATGAGATGAGGAGACAAATTATGACAGAGGCGCATCATTCACGATATTCTATTCATTCGAGAACTACCAAAATGTACCATTATTTGAAAGAAATGTATTTGTGGGGAAACATGAAGAAGAACATTGCAGAATTCATAGCTCAATGTCCAAATTGTCAACAAGTAAAGGTAGAGCGTCAGAAATTGGGAGGTTATATGCAATGTATCAATCTTCCAGTCTGGAAATGGGACATGATTAATATGGATTTTATCACAGGTTTGCCTCGTACACTGTAAAAATTTGATTCCATATAGGTAATAGTTGACAGGCTTACCAAGTCTGCGCATTTCCTACCAGTCAAGACCACCTATACAGCTGAAGACTATGCAAGGTTGTATGTTAAAGAGATAGTGCAATTAGATGGGATTCCAATCTCCATTATATCAGACAGGGGCACACAATTTACTGCACATTTTTGGAGATCTTTTCAGAAGAGCTTGGGTACACAGGTGAATTTGAGTATAGGTTTTCATCCTCAGACAGATGGACAAGCAGAACATACTATCCAAACACTTGAAGATATGCTACGAGCTTGCACGTTAGATTTTAAAGGAAGTTGGGATAACCATTTGCCTCTTGTTGAATTTACCTACAACAATAGCTATCATTCAAGTATCAAAATGGCACCTTATGAAACTTTATACGGAAGAAAGTGTAGATCACCGATTGGATGGTTTGAAGCGGGTGAAACTGCTTTACTTGGGCCAGATCTTGTTCACCAAGCTATGGAGAAAGTTAAAGTGATCCAACAACGGCTACAAACGGCCCAAAGTCGACACAAGTCATATGCTGATGTTGGAAGAAGAGGGCTCGAATTCTCCATAGGTGATTGGGTATTCTTGAAGGTGTCACCGATGAAAGGGGTAATGCGATTTGGAAAGAAAGGGAAGTTGAGTCCCCATTATATAGGGTCGTATAAAATTATTCGAAGATTTGGGCAAGTTGCGTATGAATTGGCACTACCCCAAGAACTCTCCCCAGTTCATCCAGTATTTCATGTTTCGATACTTCGAAAGTGCATAGGAGATCCATCTCATTTTGCTCCCATTGAAGATGTACAAGTTATGGAGGATCTCACCTACGAGGAGATACCTATTGCTATTTTGGATAGATAAGTGAAGAGGTTAAGGAATAAAGACATAGCATCCGTAAATGTACTTTGGAGAAATCAGCAAGTAGAAGAGATCACCTGGGAAACTGAAGAAATGATCACCTGGGAAACTGAAGAAATGATGAAGTCAAAGTACCTTCATTTGTTTCCAATGGAAGAAAAAGTTCAAGATACGAGATCAGAGCAATAACAAGTAAGTATTTATAAGCATTAAATAGATATATATGATAATATGGAACATGATCCTAGACTTGAATTTGTTAAACTGGATAATGTCCCTAACATTCGAGGATGAATGTTTCTAAGGGGGGAAGAATGTAACACCCCGTATGTTTTTGAACCTAGATGATTACCGTAACATTTATGGAATCATTTAGACATGAGAGTGTGGGGGTATTATACATTAAATTTGATGGGTTGAATTTAATCTAGTGATTTGGGCTCAAATGAGGCCCAAAATTATATAAAAGACATGACCCAAAATGGACTTGACCCATTCTTGGCATTGACCAAGTAAACATAACATTTATGACCAAAGTGTGGCTAAGGATGAGACTAAAAGGGACTATAAAAGGGCACAAAAATCAGATTTTTATTCAACAAAAGACACATGCCTCATTCTAGAGTTTTCCACAAGTTTCTCTCTATTCACAAACCCTAAGTCATCACTCCTTTGGACAAGATCACTCTCTTGTAAGTATTGGTAAGTGTTTATTATTATGGTTTAGTATATTATATGCTTAATATGGTGTATAAATAATGTTGGTTATGTTGGCAAAGTGTTAGACAGTACACTATGTGTAAAATAATGTGCTTTTGCTCAATCAGTGAAGGGTTTTGCCTTCTAAACTTGAAAATGGATTTGTGATCTTGAAGGAAGTGAGTTTGATGGATTAAATATCAACATGTAAGATGTGTTTATGTTCTTGACTTGCTTTATTTATGTGTATAACATGTGGGATTGTTGTTATGAAATTGGTCATGGAAATTGTGGTATATTGAAAGGAAAATATGGTTTTGGTGATGTTCATGTGTGTTGTGAAACAATGATGGTTTGTTGGCATACAAGTGACTTAAAATATGTAAACCATGGACCATTTATTACACAAAAATGACCCAAAAGAGACCCTTTTTGGCCGAAACGGGCACCCGCCCCCGCAGACAGGGCACCTGCGGGCGCAAATGCCAATGCAGGTGGCCTTGGACAGGGCCAAGGGTCACCTGCGGATGTACCTCAACCACCTTCGGGCGCAGGTGGATTCACAGGTCATCCCAGAAACTCATTTTGTATGTTTTTGTCTCTCTTTGATCCCCGAAGACCCCTATACCCTTTTTGGATGTAATTATCAACTTATGATACCTATTGAATGACTTTAAGAGGTCGTTTGGAGGCATGTTGGATTATGTCAATTATGGATTGTTGTTAATATGTGGTTACGGAAGGTATTGAGGTGAATTGATGAAATAATTGTGACGTAGTGTTAATGAGGAAGCGTAAAGGGTAAACTTGGTGTGAAATGTTATTGGTTTATGATGTCTTGGTCAATGTGTGGAATGTTATGGTGCTGTTGGTATGGTAATGTAGTGGATTGTATTGTAAAGGGTGAAATGATGTTATATGGAAGTCATGTAGCTCATTGTCGTTTTGTGCACTTGTAAGGTAGTTAGTTGTTAACGTGAGCTCCGTTATGTACTTGTGTTGTAGAGTAAAATGTAAGGAAGGAGACGGATTATTGTATTCACATATAGGACTGGGTGTTCATATTGGCAAGATAAGGTATGTAAGGTTACTCTTTCTGTATCCTTCTGCAGCACATAGTATTCACATTGTCATTGTACTTGTTCCATTCCGAATGTTCTAAAGCATCTCAGTTCAGGTTGTCATCTATTGTTAATCACATGTTCCTTATTCATTGAGCAATTGTTATTCATGTGTCACATAATGGTGGACATGGTTCCAAAGGTCCAATAATGTTACGATTCCAAAGTTCCAATTATGTTATGACTATCAACGTATCAGTCTCTCAAAAGTGAAGAAATAAAGTAATGCATAGTTGTTGGTTATAAGAGTACGGGTGGCAGCTCTAGAGACATAAGCCTAGATCGAGCCGAACCCGAGGTTATTGGATCAGGGGGCAGCTCTAGAGGCATAAGCCTAGCTCGGGCCGAACCTGACTGGGGGCATCTCTAGAGGTAAGAACCTAGCTCGAGCCGAACCTGATATATTGGTTTATGGGTGGCAGCTCTAGAGGTAAGAACCTAGCTCGAGCCGAACCCGATATACATTGATTTATGGGTGGCAGCTCTAGAGGCATAAGCCTAGCTCGGGCCTATCCCAACATAACGTTATGTTATGTTAAGACCCTCTGATCAGTTGGGGCCCGGGTACGGCATAGTACAAGTGATGATGAATGAACATGAAGCAAAGAAATTAATGAAAGCAATGTACATGATTCCATATATTAAGAGCGATGGTTTATCCATATTGACTATTCTCTTATATTTGATTCCATTGAAGTATATATGTATGATACAGTTTCTTATAGCCTTGCATACTCAGTACATTCTTCGTACTGATATCCCTTGGGGGACTTAACTTACTTGCTGCAGGCGCAGGTGCTAGTAGACCTCCACAGTAGGTTGCGGGTCATTGCTGATTTTTGGTGAGCTCCAGTTGGTTCGGGGCTTTTCGAGTCACAGTTGTACATTGGTTTTGGTGCTATGTAAATGTTGTGTAAAGTAGAGACTTGTCTCGACTGTAGGGTGGTTATGTTCATGTATTTGTTAGAGGCTTTGTAGACGTATGTGGGAAGATGAATGTAAGAGATGTATGCCCATTTTGACTTGATGGCCCTAACGGCCAAGTTTCATATATAGCATATGTTTTCCATGAATTCCACCATTGGTATCTAGTTACACGAGATAGAATGATATTCATACAGAGACATGCATATGAATGTACATGAGCAAAGATTGGTTCTCTCGGGCCTCAACGACTTCGGGTGCCATTCCGCCCTGTTGGAATGCGGGGCGTGACACTGGCCTGAAGAACCAAACATGAAACCTCCACTCGCATGACTTGATACCTGGCTACCAGAAGCCGAAGAACTTGAAGGTCTACCACCTGATCCCTACAACATGGCCTGAACCAGTCTATTGTGATAACCACAGGAACCTCTACTAGAGAAGTCTCTACCTCGGGAGACGTTTCCACTAAACTCACCCTAATGATTCACCTTCTTAGTGCCTCCTTGAGTAGCCTGGATAATAGACTCGATCATCTTGGCGTGCTCAATAATACTCTACAATAAAGCCCCTGAAACTACTATCTGGGCTGTAGCCAATTGATATGAACCATCCACCAATTGATATGAACCATCCAACTCCTTCACAAACTTCAGAATTCTCTTAGATTCGGTGGCGATGCTTGCGGCTGAATATCTGGATAGAGCATGGAACGTGCCTCATACTCAGCAATGGATATAGAGCCCTGCTGCAAATGATCAAACTGATCCCTCATCTAATCTCTCAAGCTATATGGTACAAACCTTTCCAAGAATATCTCAAAAAATTGAGTCCAAGTCATAACAGGCGAACCCAAAGGCCTACAATTAGCAAGCGACCTCCACCAATCTCTAGCCACTTCCGTTAACTGATGGGTAGTATAAGCAACTCCATGAGATTGGTATCCTTATAGGTATCAGTCAGAAACTCATAGGTATCCTCGCCAATAGCATCACTGAACTTGGGAGGACCCAAGCAAATAAACCTCTCGAACTTCTTCTGATCATTAAAAGACATCACTGTACCCAAAGTAATCGAAGGAATAGTAAGTCTGATAGGCAAAGAATCCATACATGGGGGTACCATAGATGATGGTTGTACCCCAAAAGTAGGAATACCATAAACAGATGTCGGTACAGATGGCGGAACACCACTCAAAATCTGAGGAACACCCGGTACACTTAAAGGAACACCATCCAAGCGACTCAAAAGGTGAACCACTAGAGTGTCAACTGAACCATGCGGGACCTGAGCTGGCCCCGTACTTTCTATCTAATAATAATCTCTAGCATACTCAACCTTGGGCTTGGGAGAGGCCTCCCTAGTACATCCTCTGACTGAGGAAGCTCCTTGTGCCCATCATGTACCTCTGGATCATCCATGACCCCTGCCTCATCCTCGAATTAGAGCTCCCATGTCGGGTGCTGGCTTAGTATCCATAGTATCTCTAGACTTAGTCATCACCATCTACACAGAAAGGAATGGAATACAAGTTTAGAATATTGGGTAAGAACAACCCGCATGATAAGAAATCAAATTAGAGAAGTTTTTCCGAAAT
Organism: Capsicum rhomboideum; assembly: GCA_031232105.1. Lineage (NCBI taxonomy): Eukaryota > Viridiplantae > Streptophyta > Magnoliopsida > Solanales > Solanaceae > Capsicum > Capsicum rhomboideum. The sequence continues at coordinate 56,357,258 of CP124709.1, forward strand.
ACATCTTATAGCCTCTCGAAGATATATACGAACGTCTAAGTACCGATCTGCGAGACTCTACTAGACATCTTGCTCTTACACTTACGAGACCGGTGAACCTGACGCTCTAATACCAATTTTTCACTATCCTAAAATGAGGTCATGATGACACTTATCGTGGCCCAGCCTTGATAAGAAAGACAATCACCCAAAAAGGAAAGAAATTCTCAACAAGGAACAATAACAATAAGATGAGACTTCTAGAACGAAGTCAGGCCAACATAGAACATAAATAAGATGGAAGTCTGAAAGAAACGACATAACCCACCAAAAATCTGGTGTCATATCGTAAGAGCATCTAAGTACAATATCCAAAAAAAATTACAAAATCTGTCTTAAATCCAAAATAAAGACAAGGTAAAAGATAGGATGAGATCTGGAATCCGTCTTGAACACTAGAACGATCCAGTACCTTGAATCTGATCAACTCTGCCTGAAACCTCAATCGCCACGCGTGGTACTCAAATTGGGATCTGTATTGAAAGGGCACCGTAGGGGTAAGTACGGTCTACTTGTACTCAGTAGACATCATAGGCCGACTGAGCAAAGTAAAAAATAAAACAAGTAAAATGGCACTACGAGCACGTCACCTGCAAGCAGAAAAGTTCCCAAATGGTAGCTCACACTGTCTCCACTAATAGTTCTAATATAATATTGAAATGAAATAACACAAATATACACGAAAGGTATACAAAGATAAATACACGACAAGACAAGCAAAAGAATCATGAAAGATGCATATTCAATGCAATGTAATGATGATGGAATGAATAGTGAAAGTCATCCCATGACTTTCTGTATACACCTACCGAGCTCGTAGCTCCCAAGATAGAACCCATGTGGGGTTCGCAACCCATATACTATATCTCAAATCTCAATCTCAACCCAACTTTCTGGCTCATGTTCACGGAGAAGGTCTTTATAAAATGTCTCATTTTCTTTAAAGAACAGTATTCCTCAATGGTACCGATATCTCATAAATGTATATGTATGGAATGAGGATGTAATGCTCACAATCAAATCAGTATGAAAATATCCAATCCATTCAATACGTATATAAGTGAGCCCAGAATTCAACTCAATATGTCCATAATCCATTCTATAAACTCTAGTTAGGCACCATAGGAATAAATATGCATGTAAGATATCATTAATATTATATCAACCCCTAACTCGGGTATTTCTATCATGATAAGGTAACCAATGTTTATTAAGGCCTATAATAATAATTTAAGCCCCTGCACGGGCATCATATCTAGGATAAAGGCATTTAAATACACATATAAGATTGATGATGTCAAATAAAGCCCCCACTAGGGCAACACATACTATCAAATATCACAAGTCAACAACAACAGATTTTAAGCCCCCACTAAGGCACACAATAATAATAATATTCTCAAAATAAAAACCCCATATTTATTATGCCCAATCCTTAGCATGCTTTACCTATTTATTAACTACCCAGCTCAATCTGAAAGAAGTTAAGCCATAACCTACCTCGAAATGACAAAATTCGAGCCTAAAGTCCTTCAACATGGCGCTTTACCCTTTCGAATGGCCTCAGAATCAACTAAAAAATATAAATATAGCATCTACGCATTAAAAGGAAACTATCGACACTCATATCGAACATATTTAAAATGGGTCCAAAACGGACTCAAAAAATGAGTTCAAAAATAAGAGAGGTAAAACCAAAAATTTTCTTTAGAAACACATTCCCCAAGGTTATAAGAGTCTAAAGTTGAAAACCCACATGAAAATAAGTTGAAAAAGAGGTCCAAATCGAAGAAAAACCATTTTCAAGCTTTACCGGTAAAACCCCCGAAATTCCACTTTGAAATCATGATTTAAAGGTGTTTTCGAAGATATAATTGATAGGAAATAATGGAAAGATGATTTAGGAGATTACCCAAGGAAGAATGGTGATAAAACCCTAAGAAATCGCCTCTTCTCAAAGCTTGGAGGTCCAAAAATGGTGGAAATCATGAAAAGTGGGGTTTATACACTATTTTGTGAACAGTACCTCGCTATTGCGAACCCTACCTTGTTATCGCGAGGATCAATGTTGACTGGCCCATTTAATAGGCCTTCAGGTTTGTGGTCGAGGCTTCACATTCGCGAAGGTCCACCACCTGGACCATAGCATTCGCGACAGCCTCGTCGAGTTCGCGAAGAAGGGGTAACCTGATCAGACCCCGAATGCCCTTCGCGATCGTGGCCACCACCTTGTGATCGTGATGAAGGGGAATTTCCTTCTCCACATTCATAGCCAGGGGATCGCGTTAGAGAAGAAGGAGCATGCACAAGATATCAACAACTTTGTTGATTTTGCATGTCTTCAAATTCTCCAAACAGACCCTCGAGATTCATTCGATATCCCACAGAAATAAACCATATATGGTACTAGGCTAATTTCGATATTCTGAACTCAATGACGATGTTTGATTTTTTTAAAAAAAGATTGTTTTCAATAAAATAACCCTTGGGACCCTTTTTAGGTAAATTTCTAAATGAAGGGTCAAAATGCAAAATAAAGGTTCCAAATTCGAACCAACCCCACTACTAACTCAAATTCGACATTTCAGATCTAATAGAACTGTTCAAATAGCCATCCGAGACCCACAACGTCAAATGCTGACCGAAGTCAACTATATGGTTTTAAAGCCTCTAAAAACCTCAAACTCGTCCAAATCACTCTCGATCACATCGGGAATCGTGTCAACCATCCCCACACCCCAAAATCAACATGTAGCAACTACGGGGAAGGAAAAAATTGTCAAAACTCATAAAAAGCAAAGTTTCACAAACCAGGTCATTACAAGTAGTCTGATCTTCAACAAGCTGCTTCTTTTCACCATCTGGGAAGGAAAAAATGGTCAAAACTCATAAAAAGCAAAGTTTCACAAACCAGGTCATTACAAGTAGTCTGATCTTCAACAAGCTGCTTCTTTTCACCATCTTTAATGATCTTCAGAAACTCCCTAGCCTCAGATTTTGCAAGATCTTCATTAACTCTTGGGCCTTCATAACGATATGAACTCACAAGGCCAACTAAGAGCTATTTCATCTAAACAGAATGAGTTTAATTAAGTAATAAAAATAAGCGAGATAACACTAGCTTAACTATCTAACTAACCTTCTACCCAAATCTGAGTCCTTCATAACCTCCTATCTAAGGTCATGTCCTCGGTAAGATGAAACCGTGTCATGTCCATTCCATACAGCATAACCAATCTAACGCCTTTAGCGTTCTGTAATAAAAACTCCTATCACTAAGAAGAAAAGGTATTGCAAGACGATAGAAATATATTTAGCGGTTACCTAAATTTAGGGAAAAGCGTCCATCAATGAAGAACCCATGATGCTCCTATGTTAACTTATCTAGAAACAATATATTTTAAATTTTAGATATGTTGAAAGTTTACATAAAATGCATGATATTCCATCCGAGAACATTTAAAGAAATGCACTTGCCTCACATATCATGAAACTATTGGAATAAATAACAAATAATGGAATTATTTTTTATATATAACATGATAAGACAAAGCAAGTTAGAGAAGCTTGGCTTGGATAAAAGGAAAAGATAACAAAGCTTCACAATTTTCTTTGAGAAAAATAAATAAGTGAAACCACTGATACGGTCATGGCAATAAAAAATAATTAAACATACATGAATAATATAAAAGAAGGTAGTAACAGAAGTATGAAGAGGAGGAAGAAGCACTGGACAAAAATAAATAAAAGGGAATTAGCGTTAATTATCTGGAGAAAAAAAAAAAAGCAAGGAGTTTTCTTTCGTTTAAAGACATGTACACACCGTAGCGCAGAGAAATATGTTGGTATTTGTAGGTATTTTTTAGGACTCTTTAATTATTACCATATCTTTTGGCAATTCTTTTTCACCTGCACAAGAAAAAAAAAAGGGAAAAATTTCAATTATATACAGAAAAATAAAATGTTTACCAAAAAGGTAACCCACTTTTCATTTACAGAAAAAATAGCCAAAAAGGGTCATGGGCTCAACAAAGCTCAATTCGGCCCAAGGCCATTAGGCCATTTTTGCTTCCTTTTATTTTTTTTTTTAAATTTTTTAAGCGTTAATTTTTTTTTTTAAAAAAAACAACTTCTTTTTTATATAAAAAAAACATTTCCCCTTTTGTTCAAAACTTTCTCCATGCAATTTTTTCATGTATCAATATTGTATAAATGGTGTATAAACATGTATATATGATATACAAATAGTTATGTAGTGTATATATAATGTATCAATATTGTATAAATAGTTATGTAGTGTATATTTAATGTATCGATACTATATAAATAATGTATAAACGTGTATCGATATTGTATAAATGATGTATAAATATGTATATGTGATGTACAAATAGCTATGTAGTGTATATATAATATATCGATATTGTATAAATGTGCATAAACGTGTATCGATATTGTATAAATAGTTATGTAATGTATCGACATTGTATAAATGGTGTATAAGCGTGTATCAATATTGTATAAATAGTTAAAATGTGCATATGTAAACGTGTATTGATATTGTATAAACGTGTATCGATATTGTATAAATGTTGTATTATGTATATCAATATTGTATAAATATTGTATAAACGTGTATCAATCTTTTTTTTTTTAAGTCAAGTTCTTATCTGCTCATTTGTCTAATGAGCTGTGTGATTAAAGTACAAATAGGTACATCTTTTCAGTCATTAAGTAGAGAACACAAATTATTTTTGATTCTTGTAAAATGCTCAAATATATACAATAAAATATACTCGATCATTAACTTTATCTTATTGTCTGTAGCAAGGTATGCACCAAAAAGAAACAAATGTCTACTTCCGTTAGAGAAAAAACAGGTAGAAAGTTACAAAACATGAAAACCTTGTACTATTACCTGAAGTCAACTCCCATTTTTGTCATTCAAGTTGGCAACTAAAATAGATAAAAGCCTATCTAATTTTTGCATAAAATCATTTTTTGAAGGTGACTGATATTGCTTCGTTGGATCTTGGAAAATAAAGCTTCATGTTAATTAAGAATAGGCTGGTAAATCAGTGGTTTGAACTGAAATTGAGCGAGGACTATATTTTTATGGACTACCCCTACTTGAAGGAAGCAAAAACCTTTTTTTCAACCATAACCATTTCGTAATAATTTGCATTAACTCCTTTCTTTCTTATTTTTCAACAGTAACGAGCCACGAAATCAAGTGATTCTTGGTAACAAAATTAAGCATTGCAAGGCAGCGAGCATACAATAGTCTGAGAAAGGGAAGGGAGCCTACTGTAATCTGAGTAATTAATCTGGAGAAACATAGCTATGTACATTTGAGAAGCGACACATAACTTCACGTTTTCAAGTAGTGTTATCTAAACAAGTTCTTTCAATTCCGACCAACTCAAAATCTCCTATAAACAGTTCCAAATTTTAGACATGAGTTCCTCTCGACGTTTTGAATCTTTGGGTATATAATTCGCTCGAAACGATTCACATTAGCGGTACGTCGATTTTTTTTTTTTTTAAAGGGTAAGCAACGAAGAAGAAGAAGAAGAAGAAGAAGGAGGAGGAGAAAGAGAATGAGGAGGAGGAGGAGGAGAAGGAGAAGAAGAAGGGAGGAAGAAGAAGAGAAAGGGTGAGTGGCCATGTCCAATATGTCGGCTATTTTATTGGTAAATAATATGGCCGAGAGGCCATTAGCGGTAATTAACCTACCAACATTTCTCCTACCATATATTTTTGGATTCCTGGAAAAAGAAAACTTACCAACATTAATTCTCCACATATTTTCCCCTTTCATATATTTTAGGAGTGTTGACACCTAATTTTTACCCTCCCCATTCCAAATTAGTTTTCGAGTTTCTTAATTTCAAATAATTTTAAAATAATTATTTTTCTCAGGCTTTCTTTTGAACTTTAGATGAAATTAATGTATTCTATGTTTAATTATATCGAATTACATAATTTTCATTTAAACAAATGTTTTAGAACTTATTTTGAGCGAAAAGTTTGTTTAAATTGCAAATACTTTACTTTTCACAAAAATAGATTGAAAATAAGGAATTGATGATATAATTAGTTTCTTAATCTTTTAAATAAATAATTGTGCTTTATCAAATATATATTTTTGAAATTATTGAATTTTAGAAGCTCATTAATTAATTAATTTCGTCTCATTTTTGATCCGTTTAATTTAATTTTGGCCATTTTATTAACCTAAATTGGCTAGAAATGCAATTAGACCTTTCCTCCCCTCTATTCTCTTATTTTTCAGACCATATTTTGAGCCCATTCTTCAACCATCAGCACCCCCCGGCCCAACATCAAACCACCGACCCGGCCCACCCTTATAACTCCTTTCTTCTTCACTTCAACACAACAAACTCCAACAATATCGACAACAAACAGCGTAGCTCCGTCAACAGCTCAACCAGCAACTGCAAACGACTCCTTTAGTCAATAAATAACTCCAAATCCCATTCAACTCCGTTAAAATTCCGTCTATAGTACAAAGGGGTGAGTTGTCCAACTTCTAGAAACCCCTAGAACCTGCCCAGGTGGCATCAAACGTTCGAATCCTGTGGAAATCGGTTAGTTCTCCGCGAATTCGTACCATCGTAGTACGACGTTGTTCAATTTCTATTGGCTATGGGGGAATTCGTTTTTTCCCCCCAAAAGCCCCAAAAATTCACCTCGAACTTGACCTTAATTTGGTCCAAGTTCATTGATCCCAACCTGAACGATCTATACCTTATCCAGCTTTGAATTTTGAATTTCTAAAATTTCCAATTCATTTTCCTAATTTACCCCTCCGTTTTCCCCCCCAAAACAACCCTAATTTCTTCTATAAATAGATAGTAAGGGTTGAGGGTTGGGTAGAGGATTTTTTTTTGGGGAAAAATTGGGGATTCTGGAGGCGCATGCTTCTAATCCCACGTAACCAAAAAATCCGGGGAGAAACAAGACTCGAAAACTCGATTTCGGCGAAAAAGATAAACTCCGATAAGTTGGAATTATAACTCCGATGGTGGAAGTCCATCGTCGAAGCTCGTAGTCCCACCTCGCTGCTCCAAAAAAGGTGTGATTTGAACTTGTCTGGTAATTATCCTTATTTTTCCTCAAACCATTGATCGAGAGATGATTTGATTACTGGTGTGATTCTTGGAAAAGTTTCAAACTGTGGCAGTGTTTTGCTGTGTAGACTGTTTGAATTAACGTTTCATAATCGTAGCATTGTCTAGTGTCTTTTTTTTTTAAAAAAAAAAAATAATAATAAAATGAATAAGATTTATCTGTGTTTGAGGCTTAGGCAGTGTCCTTCAAATGAGAGTTAAGTTTGAATATATAGCTTACACATTTCTCTGATTACGTATTTAGTGAGGGAAAGATATTTCGAGTCTCCACTTACACGTTCTATCTCTTTTTCTTTCTATCCATTTAAGTATGAGATGTTCAGGGACTTTTATCTAAACATTCCCTAGCACTATTAGCTCCCCAACTAGGATTGAATATTCATAAAGGCCTTTTGGTTCTATCAAAAAGAGTCAATGAACTAGGATCTGGGAGCAAATTGCTCTTGAATGATTGCCTCCAAAAATCATGATTAAGGCTTAAACATTTCCTTTTGCTTCTTTGTGTTAAATACGTGGCTTAGTTCTTGAAGTTGTCACTCTCGTTGTGTTTACGTGTTTAATCCATCACGCTCAGGGCTTTGTATTGGTTTCTCATATCAATGAAGAGCTCTTAGACGGCTGTAATAGCCCTTTTGTCGGTATTATTTCATCACCCTTTATGACATGAGAGTAAGAGGGTGAAGTGAGCTTTTGCCATAGCTCATTTTTACTTTGCCTTACAGGGTGGACTAACAACACCACACTAGCCTCTCTATTGCTGCCTGGTGATGTTATTAATGTTCTATTCTAAGAATGATACCCTCTTTAAGCTTTGTGTTCAAATTTGTCTCCTCTTCTGTTGGAATTTTCCTCTTTGTTGTTTTGATTATTTCTTTAAAAAAATCAAGGATGCCATGCTTTGTTTTTCTTACTTTACAGGTGAAGAGGATAATGATTCTATTTTTTATACAACCTTGTCGTTGGCTATTTTTAGATCATAGTTTAAATAGTCAATTTTGTTAAGATATATTTCTATGTGATCGACATGGAAGTAGTTCATGAGTGGTCAAATTTGTTAAAGTCAAATTCTCTGTGAGCTAGCTATGCCTTGTTGTGAAATGTCTCTGCAATTATGTATGAGCCTACTAGTGTGGATGTTGTTACAGTTAATTCCTTAGCATGCTGATTTGGGTCGATTATTTTTGGTAGTTGACCGCTACATGATTTAATCTGTGATCACATTACTTCTCTATGTAGAATATTAATCTATAAAATCCCTTTCCTTACGTGCTAGCAGCTTGTTAAAGATCGCACTGTTCACTTACTAAGTTTTAATCCTTTCTTTGTGCATGAACACCCCACTGAGTCCATCTTTGGACTCGAAACTTCTCCTGCATACTCTTGATGGGCCAAAGGGGCCCAAGCCATCGAGTCATCTCTTCAAGGCCCAAAAATGGGTAAAAATCAAAGTCGAAGAATGTGTAGCTAAATGCTATATTTGGAAGCTAGTATACAGGGTTGAAGACGAGGCGGGAAAATTTTGAAATGGCCCAAAGAGCCTATAAAAATTGAGGATTGAAGCCGGGCAGGTCCAAACGGGTTCAAAACCCGTTTTTGCTCAACTCTTCTCTTTTATTTATTTTGTAAATTTATCCTTGAATGTTTGTATGTAATTAATTCTCAAATTCGGTTAAAATCTAGCTAATTTCCCCTCCGAGTTGTTATTTCATTTTATCTTTGTATTTTCCTTTAAATAATCACATGTCGCGTATTCTAATATGTTGGACTCAATAAAAATAAGTTTTCTTATAATCTCTTTACACACACAAAAAAAAAATAAAAAAATGAACCTTCAAAAAATCAAAATGGCATTTTATCTTATTCATGCGTTAGATTGGTTTATTTAAATTAAAGAATATTCTCTCCAACATAAAATTATTTTCTTGTAAAAATCAAAACCTTTCATAATTAGATAAATATTTCATAATCTTGTTTAAATTTAGTATTCTCTTTAAAAAAAAATCTTCATTATTCAAAATTTGATATTTTCTAGCAAAAATCACTTTCTTTTTCTTTTCATTAAAATAATTTATTTTTCCTTAATTTGATAAAAGACTTGAATTTTGCTCAATCTTTCTTTTTGGGAGGATTTTTCTTTAAACTAAATAAATCATTTTTTCACGTGAATGAAATAAGTGCCATGTTTACAATTAATTCAAGATTTTACAAAGTTAGTCATGTTTTCAAATTTGGTCATTTTTACAAATCAGTCAAATTGTCTTTTGGTCAACCGCTTTCGCGGACGCTTCTTGAGTGCCTTAAAAACCGTCTCAAGGCGTTACCAGAATCCTTACCCATTTTCTCTAATTTTAAAGATTTGTTTCTGTTTTCGAGTCTTTAAAATTATTTAAGTTTTTCTTGATATTTTCTATAAAAAATCAAGTGGCGACTCTGTATTTTCTTAAATTGTTTCGAAATTTTCTCTAAAGTTTTGAAATAGTTTAAAAATTCAAAACCAAATGTTTTTTTTCAACCCTTCGAGCCTAGAAAGGGATAAAACAGAAATGGCGACTCTGCTGGGGAATTATTAAGATTCTAACCAAATTTAAGAATTGTTTGACTGATTTATGTGGCCTTATTTGAGTAATTATGCTAATATGATAATATTTTGTGATTGTACCTGTCATTTGCATTCATGGCATACTTCCTCATATGATATTTAACTATTTGGGGTTTCGCGGTTGCGCGGCCTCTATTGATCAATTCCAAATGAAACTGTTGGAAATACAACAGTTTATTGGTACGTTAGGCGTCCAATGGCTGTTTGTATTTCCAAACCCAAGTTGTCCACTTGGGAACCTGGTCAAAACCCACTCTAGATACCTAGGATAGAGCGAAGCCAAAACCTTTTTTTAGGCATGAGCCTAGGACGACCCAATACCTGAGGGGGTATTGGGCCCATTAGAAAAACCTACCCTACGTCTATTGACAACGAGTCAATCACAGACGAATCATGCTTATGTGTTGAAGGAGTATATGCCAATTAAATCTAATCCATTATCATTCGGGGTGGGGGGAAAGGCTTACTTTGTTTATTTTTGTGTAGGAATGGCTCAACCACTCCCCGTTAGAAGATTCAAAATGATTACCAAACCAGATGATTTCCTTAAGGTTTGGTGGGCCTACATGAGTCCGGAAGATAAGAAGACTATTAAGACGCATATCGGTCACCTACCTTCACTTCTAGAAATGGATGTTTAGCCTGAGATGATTCATGTGTTGACAGAATTCTGGGATGATGAAAACATGGTATTTCGCTTCGGCGAAGTTGAATTGGCCCCTACTATCGAAGAAGTGGTAGTTAGCTATGAAAGTGTCCACATGTGCAACAAAAGGAAAAAGACACCGGACAACAATATCTTAGTCCCAGAGGTGTGGAACCGTCAAAAGATCAAGGATGCCTTTTTGATCGAAGATGATACCTGGCTAGGGAAGCTTGATGGGCCAAATATTCCTTTTCGTGAGTTGTACTACAGATTCGGAAGATTCAATTCTTTTCAAAAGTTCGGGCATGAATTTGCATCTGAGTCAGAATGGAAGGATAGAAGGGCATTTGCTTTCGCGGTTAGTCTACTTGGAACTATGGTATTTCCACAAGGATCGAATCATACTATTCATCCAAGCATCATTATGGTAACACATGCCATCTTCTATGGGTTGGAATACGGCACTTCTAAGGTATTCCACACTTTAGCTCCTATGATCGTCGCAGAAATATACCGAGCTTTGGGAAATTGTCAAAAAGGGGCTCGTTTCTTCCAGGGGTGCAATCTTATTTTGCAATGGTGGATAATGAAACATTTGTTGAAGGATCCCAGAATGGAGAATACGGACCATCTGACAAGGTACGATCTTTTGTCATCCCATAGAATGTGGTTGACTATAAATAGATTTAAGAGGGAAAAAACTCTAGAATTTTGGTTCAAGCAATTCGGGGAATTGAGAGACGACAATGTCCAATGGTCAATCAAGTACCTCAATCCAGGGAAATACATAATTCGAGGAAACAAACAGCCTTTTCTAGTACTCGCTGGCCTTAGAGGGACTCGTACTTACATTCCCGCCAGAGTTCTCAGACAGTTTGAAATCAAATAGGAGACACCACAAACAGAACCCATGGCTAGATTCATCACCGAATATGGGGAAGGTGAGACACCGCTCAAAGAATTTATTATACAGGGGTGGAAGGAAAGAAAGACCAGAGAAATCTCTTTTAGTATTGGGTTTGAGCCTGAGGTTAGTGATACTTACAAAGAATGGTTGAAGAAGAACCTCGCAGGAACATTGATACCTGGTCCGAATGAGCCCACACAGATTGTTGATATAGAATCAGAGCATCAGATTCGGCTTCACAGGCTTCAGGATAGATTCCAGACAAGTGAGATTGCTCATCAGCGGCAACATAGGGAGGATGCTTCGACCATACACCAATTGAAGGAAGAGTTAAAGCGAGCCAGACAAGAGGCGAGTGACGCCAGACAGTGTTTGATTGATTTGGACGATTGCATGATTTCCCAAATTGCTAGCATAGGAGAGATGAACTATGAGAGTAGAGCACAATTATGTGGAAGTCACTTGATCAGCAACCGATATCGCATATGGCACGAGGTGGACAAGGCCAAAAAGGCGAAGACCGATGAGGGATCATCCGGATGCTAGTATTTTCATTTGTTCTCCCCTGCGTGGGACTATTTTTTCTTGCACTGTTATTTCCCTTTCCCTAAAGATTGTATCCCTTATTTTTCTACTTTGTAAACATTTATGCCTTTTTGAATATTTATGGAAACGTTATTTTGGGGATAATGGATTTGTTTTTAAAAGGCATATACTTCCTTCAAACTCGCTAGGCCAACCCTTGGCTCAAAAGGGTCACCCAAGTAGGATACGCGCTTATTATAATATGCTTGTGTGATATAACTGTCTTACGTGTTTATGTGCGTTGTTTGAATCAAAGGCAAATTGATCCAATCCCATTTTTTCATAAGAGCCCTTTTAGGCAGAATATATACACACACTAAATAAAAGTCCGACCAAACACTCTGGGTTTTCCAAGTTTCCCAGAAAAAACCTCAACCATTCTTTGTTAACTTTCTAAGATCCGTTCCTACTCTTTCAGGAAGATTGATCATGGATTCAAGAGCCGGTCAATTGAAAAGACAGATAGTGGAGTTAGCCCTAGTAGAAGAGGTGTTGAAGGAAGAAACCAAGAGGGTGGTTAGGAAGATCAATCAGACTGACAGGGAAATTACTAAGGTCAAACAGTTGATCGCGCAAGAGAAAGAGTCTGCCAAGTACAAGGTTGAAGATTCAACCAAGAGCCATGAGAAAGAAAGCATGGAGCAAGTCCTGTTTCCAAAAGTGAGAGATGACTATTGGGCTAAGCTAAAAGGGAACGCCGTTTGGCCAACTAGGATTAGGCCAGGAAGTGAAAAGATCATCCTCAAAGCTCACTTTAGAGGATCCTCTAGGAGCCCCAGGGTCATGACGTGTTCAGAAGTTTATCAGACTCTAAGAGATATGGAAATTCTCCAACCTGACCAAACAGAAGGGTTTGGCTGCCTTTCCAGAGATGCCCACAAGAAATGCTCATACCATCCACAACAACCTGGCCACACCACCAATGAATGCATCGCTCTGAAATCCAGAATTTGTAGCATGATCCGCAATGGTCAGATAAGTAGCCTGTGGGGATCACAGACCATTCTCACATGTGACCATGTCAACCCAGGCATGCCTATCACTGAAGAGGTGCAGATTTACAAGTATGACTTCACAAAGTTCGAAGAATCCTATCATGATATTTATTCAAAGCTCATCCATGCCAAAATCTTAGAGCCAGTGGAGAGAAAGCCTAACATGATGTCAAAGGCTTGGAAGAAATTCAAGGATGTTTGTCACTATCATGGAGGAAGAGGGGGGCATGACTTAGAGACTTGTCATGCTTTTAAAATGGAGTTGGAACTCCTGGTGGAGGCTGGAAGGGTCGAGTTGGAATTGCCACCATTTCACTCTTAGAAGATCAATAGGTAGAAGAAGTAGAATGAAGCGGGAATGCCCGCATTTATCTAAAAGCTAGTTGTTAAGGTTTTTCTTTAGCTGTTGTTATGTTTTCATGTTTCCTAAATGTAATGATTCCCAACAAGAGTGTAATGAAATGAAAATTTCCCTCAACTATTTGAACTACGTCGGACCTGATTTCCCCTTCGTGGGATACGTAGGCAGCCTTTTGGCTCGGTCCTTATCTTCAAAAAATTTTTGATTCCCCTGATTTTCTGGAAAGAGGCATAAGGACGAAGAAGAAGAAGAAGAAGAAGAGGAAGGCGTTTCACGATCAATCTTCCTGGCAAACTCGTTTATCCCAAATCAATGAACAAAATCCTGTTCATTAAAAATTCTGAGTCAATATCCCATGGATCAATTTGCTTACGATGAAAACAACTTTATGTGTTTACTTCCTGCCTAATTATCTTGCATTATGTATTACTAATAGAATCTAACGCATCGGCCTTTGAGTTGTTTTATTTTACAGATAATAGAAACTACTCCGTGTTGTCATAAGCTGGCTGAACATCATTACTTCACCCGATCAAAAGCTCGCAAAATCCCATCCCTTAGCCATCATTCAAATATGACTAGAAACGACGAGGATAGCGCATTGGCCATCAGGGACAATGTTATAGCAGAACAAAGCGAGATGATTGCTGAACTCGCAAGAAAGCTAGAAATGCTTCAAGAGGAGGTGAATCGTACTAGAGACTTGGCTAATCTGGCCATCACTACTAATGCTCCCGTCCTGGGAGGGCACGGTCCTCCACTCCAAACCTCTCCTCTCAACACGTCTGACCTCGGGAACCATCCAAATAACATTTCATTAGCTTCCGCCTCTCAACTTCCTACAGACCCAATCATAAATAATCCACCAATTCATCAAACTCATACTCCACCCATTCAAAACACCAACCAAGACAATAACCCAGAAGCTTACCATCCACAAAATCCTTCCCTAACTCCGCAAATCCATCCTCAAATCCCACAGAACCACTCTCAAACTCCACAAAACACCTTTAACCCCCAAAATGTCCTCCCTGCCTACAATCCAACTTCCGTTCATCCTCAAAATCACACTTCAGCATACCAAAACCCTTCCGCCACTATCCCAAATCCATCTCACATCCGACCTATACCCCCAACTGCTTTCCATGTCGTCACATCTCCCGATCTCCATAACCCTTTTCCTAATCCTGAGGTAGACTTTTATGAGGAGAAAGAAAAAGAATGGAGGATCGATCATGAAAAAAAGTTGCGTGCAATGAATGAAGAGATTATGAGGATCAAAGAGTCTCATGGACCGGGGGATAATGATGGCCTTGGTTATGATGATTTGTGTGTCCATCCCGGTGTAGACCTACCAGAAGGATACAAGGTCCCCAAATTTGAAACATTCGGTGGTACTGGAAATCCCATGGCTCACTTGAGGAGATACTGTGATCAAATGGTTGGAATTGGGAGGAACGAGGCGCTGCTAATGCGTCTATTTAGCCGAAGTTTAAACGGCGAAGCTCTGGATTGGTTCACGTCCCAGGAACTGAGAAAATGGTCTAGCTGGAAGGCTTTGGCCAAAGACTTTATCGACAGGTTCGCTTATAATGTGGAAATAGTTCCTGACCGGCATTCACTAAATAGAATCAAACAAAAGAGCGGTGAATACTTTCGAGATTATGCTTATCGCTGGAGAAAGAAAGCTGCTAAGGTACAACCTCCTATGACTGCGGAGGAAATGGTAGCGGTATTTTCCCGTGCTCAAGAAGGCGAGTTCTATACTAGAATGGTGTCTGCGGTTCGGGCAACCTTTGCAGATTTGGTAAAGATTGGTGAATCACTCGAAGAAGGGATTCGAACTGGGAAAATTATCCAGACTCCAACATCCGCGGGGTCCTCTGGGTTCCCTAGGAAGAAAAGAGAAGACGTGACTGCGGTATCCACTGATTCTATTGCTAATTTGAAAAGGAGATTCAGACCCAGGAATACTCTTTCTTCTCCGCCACCCCCGAGTCCTCAATCCGTATTCTACGCTCAACCCCAATACCAAGCTCCACAGCTAAATATCTTACCTCAATACCAAGCTCCCCAGCCAAATAGCTTACCTCAATACCAAGCTCCACAGCCAAATGTCCTACCTCAGTACCAAGCTCCACAACCAAACGTCCTACCACAGTACCAAGCTCCATTGCCAAATTATCAGCCTAATGTCCAAACCACCACCCCAAATCGCCAAGCTAACATCCACGTAGCTCCAAATTATCATCAAGTACCACCTCCTGCTACTCAAAACAACCTTCCTCGTCCAAACTTTGAAAAGAAACCTCTTCGAAACTTCACACCGCTGGTTGAAAGTCGCACTCAGCTTTTTGAAAGATTAAGAGCAGCCGGTTATCTCCAGCCTGTCCAACCAAAGCCCACTAATACTAATTCCCGATTCTATCATGCTGATCAAAACTGTGCCTATCATTCTGGAGGAGTCGGCCACAGTACCGAAGATTGCATTAATTTGAAACATAAGATCCAGGACCTAATCGATCATAAAGTCATTACTCTTCAAACACCAGCTCCAAATGTCAATAATAATCCGTTGCCTAACCATGGAGGGGCTACGGTTAACATGATTGAAATAGAAGATGAATGGGAAGTTAGTAAGACTATCACTAAGGTTGATTCAGAAAAGCCTAAGAGGACGGAAGGGGTAGAGAAGATAGAGAAGGCCGTGGCTGCCTTAAGTGTTAATAAAAGGCCCCCATTTGTGGTAATGACCGCCCCGACTCAGGCATATGTCCCAACACCGCCTAGAAAAGAGTTTATTGTAGAGACTGCTGCCGCCCATGGGATGACTCGGTCCGGAAGGTGCTACATTCTTGAGAATTTAGCCAACGACTCTTACAAGAAGGATTCACAGAAAAGGCCGATTACTGAGGGAGAAGCCGAAGAGTTTTGGAGGCGAATGCAACCAAAAGAATATTCTATTGTTAAGCATTTGGAAAAGACTCCAGCACAGATCTCCATGTGGGCATTACTAATGAGTTCCCAATACCACCGACAAGCGTTGTTGAAGGTCCTAGATGAAGCCTATGTGCCCGTTGGTACGAGTGTTGAAAATCTGGCCGCAATGATAGGTAACGTTGTGGGAAGTCATCTCATATCATTCAGTGAAGAAGAGTTACCTTTTGAAGGAATAATGCATAACAAAGCACTGCACATCTCTGTTATTTGTCGTGACCATGTGATTAATCGGGTTCTGATAGATGACGGATCTGGTCTGAACATTTGCCCCCTTTCCACATTGACTCAAATGGGTTACGATTTGGGAAAGGTCCATCAAAGCCATGTTAATGTGCGAGCTTTCGATGGAGGACAGAGGGACACTATAGGCGAAGTTGATTTGTACATCCAAATGGGACCCACCGAGTTCAAGACTAAATTTCATGTTATGGATATTAATCCTAGTTACAATCTGCTCCTCGGGAGACCGTGGCTCCATGGTGCAAAAGCGGTTTCATCACCTCTTCATCAATTATTGAAATTCATCTGGGATGGCCACGAGGTGGTCATCCAGGGCGAAGGGAGTCACTTGAGCCACCCTAATGGTTATGTACCTGTGATTGAAGATATTCCAAAGGGCAGTAATTTTTATACGGTGGAAATCGTGAATGCTGCTGAAGAGGACCTAACATGCCAGACTTCTATGCCTTCTATCTATAAGATGATGGCAACTGTGATGCTAAGAAATGGATTCGAGCCTGGTCGGGGCCTAGGAAAGAATTTGAAAGGTATCATTGAGCCGATCGTGATTCCAGAAAAAGCATTCAAATATGGACTAGGATACCAGCCAACAAAAGAAGATGAGAATGAGAAAAGAATAACGATGGGTCTGCACAAGCCCTTGCCACTGCTATACCAGTCTTTTTCTGTACGCGAGATGCCGATGGATGATGGTCTGGGGGATGGGATAGGAATTCTGTTCGAAGATTGCGATGCTATAATAGAAGATTTCCCAGAGACTAGTGGAGTAAGGAAAGCTGCACCTGGAGAAACTTTGAAAAATTGGACATCCACTCCGCTCCTGACTCCTCGCCCTCTGTGGTAGATGAAAGGGCAAATTTCTAGTTTTTGAAAATCGGTGATGATCCGGAGGAGGCCCCGCGATCCACCCTTTTATCTTTCAAATCCTCTTTTCGCATGTTTACTGCTTTCAAAAGGCATGGGCCTGTACTCGTGCAGGTCATGAGCCATAGTTTGTAAATATTTCCCAAGTTTCAATGAAAAGGCCTCCCTTTATCTAGAAAAACTATTTTTTTTTAGTAATGTTATTCCTATTTCCCTATTTTTGTGTTATCATGCTATTATCTGACTTGGTTTGTTTGTTTCTTTCAGTAATAATAACTTAAAACCTGCCAATATCATGTCATGTCAAGAGCTAAATGAACACAGTGGTCTGAATGACAATGAATGGGAAAGCTATGATGAGGAACAGCTAACAGAGGATTTGGAAGAATTTGAAAACCGCGAGAAGCCTAACCTGGAAGAAACTGAAGTGGTCAATCTAGGGGGCCATGATGAAGTTAAGGAAACAAGAATCAGTGTTCACCTGACGGAAGCACAGAAAAGAGAACTCATATGCTTGTTAAGCGAATACATCGATGTATTTGCTTGGTCCTATGATGACATGCCAGGATTGAGCACTAACATCGTGTCACATAAGTTGCCAATCAATCCAGAGTTTGATCCAGTAAAGCAAAAAATGCGAAAATTCAAGCCGGATTTAAGTTTAAGAATTAAAGAAGAAGTGACAAAGCAAATCCAGTATAAGTTGTGGAGGTCACAAAGTATCCAACCTGGATAGCCAATATTGTTCCGGTGCCAAAGAAGGACGGGAAAATCAGGATTTGCGTTGATTATAGAGACTTGAACAGGGCAAGTCCTAAGGATAATTTCCCTCTACCCAACATTCACATTCTCATCGACAACTGCGCGAAGCATGAAATGCAATCTTTCGTGGATTGTTTCGCCGGGTATCATCAAATCTTAATGGATGAGAAAGACGCAGAAAAAATGGCCTTCATCACGCCTTGGGGTGTTTATCACTACAGGGTAATGCCGTTAGGTCTAAAAAATGCTGGTGCAACATACATGAGGGCTATGACAACAATCTTTCATGATATGATCCACAAGGAAATTGAGGTGTACGTGGATGATATAATCATCAAATCCCGCGAGAGTTCGGATCATTTGACACACCTGAGAAAATTCTTTGATCGATTGAGAAAGTATAACTTGAAGTTAAATCCCGCCAAGTGTGCTTTTGGTGTGCCAGCCGGAAAGCTATTAGGATTTATAGTCAGTAGGAGAGGCATCGAACTCGACCCTTCCAAGATCAAGACAATTCAGGAGTTGCCCCCACCGAGAACCAAGAAAGAAGTCATGAGTTTCTTGGGACGTTTGAATTATATTAGCAGGTTCATTGCCCAGTCAACTGTCATATGTGAGCCAATCCTTAAGATGTTGAAGAAGGATGCATTGAACGAGTGGACAGAAGAGTGCCAAAAGGCTTTTGATAGGATCAAAGACTATTTATTCGCCCCGCCCGTTTTGGTTCCACCAAGAGAAGGAAGTCCGTTATTGTTATATTTGTCAGTCTCAGAGAATGCTTTTGGATGCGTCCTCGGACAACACGATGAAACCGGCAAGAAAGAGAAGGCGATCTATTACTTGAGTAAGAAGTTCACTCCGTACGAGGCTCGCTACACCTTGGTTGAGAGGACGTGTTGTGCTTTGACTTGGGTTGCCCAGAAGCTGAGACATTACTTATCTTCGTATACAACATATCTCATTTCCAGAATGGACCCGTTGAAATACATATTTCAGAAAGCCATGCCTACAGGGAAGTTGGCCAAATGGCAGATGTTGTTAAGTGAGTTTGACATCGTGTATGTGACCCAAAAGGCAATCAAAGGACAAGCCCTAGCAGATCATCTAGCTGAAAATCCAGTTGACAATGAATATGAGCCACTCCGTACTTATTTCTCGGATGAAGAAGTTTTGTTCGTGGGAGAAGACATAGCTGAAGCATACCCCGGATGGAGGATGTTCTTTGATGGAGCGGTCAATTTCAAAGGTTCAGGAATTGGAGCGGTTTTAGTGTCAGAAACAGGTCAGCATTACCCGGTAACTGCCAAGCTACGTTTCCCTTGCACCAACAACATGGCTGAGTATGAAGCTTGCATCCTAGGCCTCGATTTAGCACTTGACATGGGTGTTCGAGAGTTATTAGTCATTGGAGATTCAGATCTATTGATTCACCAAGTGCGAGGAGATTGGGCTGTGAAGAACTCCAAAATCACCTCTTATGTAGAGCTAGTACAGGATTTATGCAAAAGATTCAAGGAGATTGACTTCAGACATATCCCGAGAATACAAAACGAGTTTGCTGATGCTTTAGCTACTATATCCTCCATGATTCAACATCTAGATAGAAGTTACATTGATCCTCTGGAAATAAGTTTGAGGGAGAAACCTGTACACTGTGCACATGTTGAAGCAGAGGCCGATGGAAAACCGTGGTACTTTGATATCAAGAGGTATTTAGAGTCTGGGCATACCCCGAAGATGCCAGTAACATTCAAAAAAAGACAATACGACGTTTGGCAAAGAGTTATTTCCCAAGCGGGGAAATCCTATTCAGGAGGACCCCAAATTTAGGATTTCTAAGATGTGTTGATGCCGCAGAAGCCACAAAGTTACTGGAAGAAATACATACTGGAGTTTGCGGACCTCATATGAACGGATTCGCTCTCTCTAGAAAAATTTTGAGGACGGGTTATTTTTGGATGACTATGGAGAATGACTGCAACAAGTACGTACAAAAATGCCCAAAGTGCCAGATACACGGACACTTGATTCGGATGCCTCCACATGAACTCTACACAATGAGTTCACCATGGCCATTCGTAGCATGGGGCATGGATGTCATTGGTCCGATAGAGCCGACAGCATCGAATGGACATAGATTCATCTTAGTTGCTATTGATTATTTCACAAAATGGGTGGAAGCTATCTCATACAAAGCTGTGACCAAGAAAGTCATTACAGATTTTGTCAGGAACAACTTGATTTGCCAATTTGGGATACCAGAATCAATCATTACAGATAATGGAGCTAACTTGAATAGTCACTTGATGAAAGAAATTTGTGAAAAGTTCAAAATCACTCATCGAAATTTGACTGCGTATCGTCCTCAAATGAATGGAGCTGTAGAAGCCGCCAATAAAAACATCAAGAGGATATTGAGAAAAATGATTGAGAACAACAGATCTTGGCACGAGATGTTGCCTTATGCTTTGTTAGGATACCGTACGACAGTCAAGACTTCGACTGGGGCAACTCCATATCTATTGGTTTATGGAACTGAAGCCGTGATACCTGCCGAGGTGGAGATACCTTCCTTGAAGATTATTCAAGAGGCTAAACTGAGTAACGAAGAATGGGTTCGTGCTAGATGTGAACAACTCATGCTAATTGATGAAAAGCGAATGGAGGCCGTATGCCATGGTCAGCTATACCGGCAACGTATGATTCGTTCCTTCAACAAGAAAGTGAGAACTCGCACATTTGAAGTAGGACAATTGGTTCTCAAACGCATATTTCCCCATCAAGAAGAATACAAAGGCAAGTTTGCTCCAAACTGGCAGGGACCATATGTGGTACGTAAAGTGCTATCTGGAGGAGCCCTAATCCTGTCCGAGATGGATGGTCAAGAGTGGACCAAGCCAATCAACTCTGATGCGGTGAAGAGATACTACGTCTGAAGAT
The DNA here is from genome assembly GCA_031232105.1 of Capsicum rhomboideum. Lineage (NCBI taxonomy): Eukaryota > Viridiplantae > Streptophyta > Magnoliopsida > Solanales > Solanaceae > Capsicum > Capsicum rhomboideum. Next base: position 56,378,350 of record CP124709.1, read on the forward strand.
AGTCTCTTCTCTATGTTCCCTTTCCTTGTAATCACACTTTTCTTAGTATAATCATTTTATGTTTTGTAGTAGATTAAATATCCATTCCCCTTTATGTACAAACTACGTTTGACCTGAATTCTCAAGAATGAGATACGTAGGCGGCCTATGTCGGCTTCGGTCAACCCCTTAGGAAAATTTATCCTTCCCTTTTATGTACGAACTACGTTTGACCTGAATTCTCAAGAATGAGATACGTAGGCGGCCTATGTCGGCTTCGGTCAACCCCTTAGGAAAATTTATCCTTCCCTTTTATGTACGAACTACGTTTGACCTGAATTCTCAAGAATGAGATACGTAGGTGGCCTATGTCGGCTTCGGTCAATCCCTTAGGAAAATTTATCCTTCCCTTTTATGTACGAACTACGTTTGACCTGAATTCTCAAGAATGAGATACGTAGGCGACCTATGTCGGCTTCGGTCAACCCCTTAGGAAAATCTTCTTTCCCTTTTATGTATGAACTACGTTTGACCTGAATTCTCAAGAATGAGATACGTAGGCGGCCTATGTCGGCTTCGGTCAACCCTTTAGATTTTTCTATATTTCCCTAGAGTATTCCTGAACTACGTTTGACCTGATTCCTGCTTCAACGGGATACGTAGGCGCCCCAACGGCTCGGTCATATCACCCCAGGAAATGGAAACTGGGGCAGAATTTTCGAGAAGGAATCTCGAAAATTCCAAAGAAGAAGATCATCTTTTGGGAAAAAGAATGAAGACCAACAAAGATTCTGGGAGAAAGTCTCAAAATTCCCCAAAAGTCGAGATCATCTCAAATAGTATCTAACTGGGGCAGAAATTTTGAGGAAATCCTCAAAATTTCCACTAATACTTTGGAACAACTTCCAAATTCCCCAACACCGAGAGCTCAAGTCAACCTCAGAAATCACCGGTTGTGATATAGCACAAATAGCCTAAATCCCCAGCTATGACAAGCTTCTGTAAATTGAGCTATTAAACTTCCCCAGCAACAACAATGAGTTTTCAGGGATCCTTCATTGGATGTCAGACATAGACAGGCCTCAAGTGGAAGATGTTCATTGAGCTAGCACATGACATTGACTGACAGAGTTTTTCTAAAAAACTTTCACACAATTTTTCAAATCTATGATTTCAAAACCCTAATTATTTTTGAAAATCTATACATATTTTCTTGACTAGTTTTTCCTTACATCTATTCAAGCGGGGAGTCAGGGCGGAAGTCCAAACATGACGGAGCACCCGAAAGATAGCGAGAAGCAAACCAAAGATCGAAGGAGGTCAACGCGGAGTAGTTTCACCCAAAACTAACAATTTTTCTGTGGATGCAGGGATCACCGTACATAAATAGGGTCTCTTTCAAATACCCTGAGCAAATCAAGAATCGCACCAAAACGCATAATGCTCAAGAACGGTATTCTTGGACAGCTCCAAAGATGGGTTGAATAACTCATTCAGGATCAAGGGCCTCTTGATTTGTCTATCCGACTTCAAAAGATGTGGATGTCAAACAAAAGCGTCTTATCTTTGTTATGAAGATTTTATTCAAGACTTTTCCTAATAATAGTCGCTAGTAAAAGCGACTTTGTGTCTACTAAATGGTTTTCTTGAGCGCAGGTATACTCGAAAGAGTCGGCATAACGGTACGATCAAAGAGATCACCAGACAAGGAGAGTAGGGACATCCTCCTCCAATCCGTCATGGGTCAAAACGAACATATAACGTTCGAAAGTGGTATTTATAGTTGTCCCCAGAAATGGGTTTAACTATTCACTTATCTCCAAAATGATTTTTTGTTTAGCAAACCAGATCGTTTATATTGTAAATGCTCTCTTTAAAGCTTTCCCAAAATTTAACTATAGTCGCTAGAAAAAGCGACACTGTGTCTACTAATGGTTTACCTTAAGCGCAGGTACATTCAAAGGAATCAGCACATCAACAGATTAGCCCAAAGTCCATCTTACTACGTCAAAGATGAAAAGTCTGACGCTTGTCAATACCAAAAGAAGAGGATGGGGATCGTCAAAAAGGCTATTTTACTGCATCATATTACATCCCATACCATGCCATTGCATCATATTGCCTCATATTACGTCTCATTGCATTGCATTGCACCATAAGGCATTGCATTCTATTGCATTCCATTGCATCATATTGCATCATATTACATCCCATCACATCCCATTGCATCATATTGCATCATATTACATCCCATTGCATTCCATTGCACCATATTGCATCCCATCATATTGTGTCACATAACGTTTAATCGTATTTCATTATATGTCATCTTAGCTCATTGCAGGACATTTCATTCCATTGCCGAGAGGGCCATGCCGAGAGGGCCATTTCATTTTATTGCCGAAAGGGCCATGCCGAGAGGGCCATTTCATTTCATGCCGAGAGGGCCATGCCAAGAGGGCCATTCCATCCCATGTCGAGAGGGCCATTTCATTCCATGCCGAGAGGGCCATGCCAAGAGGGCCATTTCATTCCATCCCATTGCCGAGAGGGCCATTTCATTCCATCCCATTGCCGAGAGGGCCATTTCATTCCATTGCCAAGAGGGCCATGCCGAGAGGGCCATTTCATTTCATGCCGAGAGGGCCATCATGCCATTCAGATAAGTCTCCACAATCGCTCACCATGCCAGACAATAGAGTCTGATTTTGGAAGATGCTCTGGAGCACCTATATCCGTTGACCACGCGAAGATGACACAATCTGGAGTCGAGGATATCTCAGCATTTTATATCTGTTGACCACGCAAAAGGCAACATAGCCGGCGTCGAGGATATTTCAATACTTCATTAACCGATATTTGAATTCATCAACATATCAAAATTGAAGAAGTACATGATTCAAAGGGATGTTTTTAAGTCGATATCCGAAGACGGACGACAAACTAGACTTACCAGGAATTGATAATCTGAAGGTCATCTGTAAGTCACAATATTCGAGATCGGACAGTGTGCAAGATTTCCTTAGAATTGATAGTCCATGGGTCATTTATAAGTCGCAACGACATCCTAACTGGATAGTATGCAAGATCACCCAAAGATCGATAGTTTGAAGGTTATCCATAAGTCACAACTAAATCCTTACCAGAGAATATGCGAGATTACCGAATTGGTAGGTCCAAGGGTTCTCTATAAGCCGCGCCATATCCAAGATTGATTATGCGCAGGATTACCCAAAGACCTATAATTTGAGAGATATCTATAAGCCATATTATATCCAAGGTTGGATGATGTACAGGATTGCCCGAAAGCTAGCAATTCGAGGGATATCTATAAGTCATCTCTTATCCAAGGTCGGATAATGCGCAGAATTACCCAAAATCTAACAACTCAAAGGATATCTATAAGTCGCCTCATATCCAACATCGAATGATGCGCGAGATTACCCAAAGATTGACGATTCAAGGGATATCTATAAGTCGTATCGATACTAAGGATGCGCAGGACTTACCCGAGGTCATATATGATATTATACCGGTAGCCGAGAAGGCTATCAAACAAAATATGAAACGGTTACAGGGACCGTTCTACCCAAAATGTCGTCGGTGGCTAAGAGAGTCACCCCATTTTGAAGAAAGAATCAATTGCCAAAAGTCCATCATATCCAACAACTGAGATGGTTGTTGTACCTATACCGTTGTGGAAACCATTGTCTTCCAAAAGCAGGGTTAGGAAAGGACAACACTACTGATAAGAAATAATTCACACAGGAATATGGTAAAAGACTCTACCCCTTAGTGAATTATATTTTATCGCTAACAATTTTGTTTGAGATGTTATCGAGAGCATCCGAGAGGGTGAAAATCTCAAACCAAAACCACAGGTGCGGACGACCCCAAAAAGGACGCAGCACAACGTGGAACTTTTTTCTTAGCAGCGAACTGGGACATAGTCCGAAGAGGACTATCAAACTCTTTGGGCGCGAGCTAAAGGACACTTCCACCACCATCAAACCACACCCCTATCAGAAGGCATGTGGGCATTTGGTACTTTTGGTTTCAGTTTCACTTTTGGGGTACTTTTAAACTCACACCGAAAGTAACTTTCCTTTTTCTTCAAATTTGGGTGACAATACACCGAGAGACTTGGAAGATATGTCTTGGTAAATTCTTACCTATGGATATGGATAGATCCACATTCATAGTTAAGAGGTTACAAGCCTCTTTTCCATACCTCATCTTACTTGTCACTCGTCTCGAACCAAAGGTCGTTTTCAAATAAGCGATTACCTTTTCTACCGATTGAGTCGAACTACAAGCAGTCTGATTCCCTAAGTCTCGGGGATATGTAGGCTGGGCTCTTTGTTGAAAACTCGACTACATTCCAACCTCCCCCAATCTCCTCCTATTCCCCAGCTTTTTGGTTTTATAAAAATTTGAAACCGGGATAGCTTGTGAATTCTTTGAAAATCGTGCTTAAAAATCAAGCTTTATGAACTACAAATGGCCTGAATTCTCATGCAACCTGAGATATGTAGGAAATCCAAACGAATTTGTGGTCGGACAAAATTAGGAACGTCAAACTCCCTTTGCCCAGGGTTACTTGCATTCACCCTACCCAAAGGGAGGGGGCAGTTGTTGACACCTAATTTTTACCCTCCCCATTCCAAATTAGTTTTCGAGTTTCTTAATTTCAAATAATTTTAAAATAATTATTTTTCTCAGGCTTTCTTTTGAACTTTAGATGAAATTAATGTATTCTATGTTTAATTATATCGAATTACATAATTTTCATTTAAACAAATGTTTTAGAACTTATTTTGAGCGAAAAGTTTGTTTAAATTGCAAATACTTTACTTTTCACAAAAATAGATTGAAAATAAGGAATTGATGATATAATTAGTTTCTTAATCTTTTAAATAAATAATTGTGCTTTATCAAATATATATTTTTGAAATTATTGAATTTTAGAAGCTCATTAATTAATTAATTTCGTCTCATTTTTGATCCGTTTAATTTAATTTTGGCCATTTTATTAACCTAAATTGGCTAGAAATGCAATTAGACCTTTCCTCCCCTCTATTCTCTTATTTTTCAGACCATATTTTGAGCCCATTCTTCAACCATCAGCACCCCCGGCCCAACATCAAACCACCGACCCGGCCCACCCTTATAACTCCTTTCTTCTTCACTTCAACACAACAAACTCCAACAATATCGACAACAAACAGCGTAGCTCCGTCAACAGCTCAACCAACAACTGCAAACGACTCCTTTAGTCAATAAATAACTCCAAATCCCATTCAACTCCGTTAAAATTCCGTCTATAGTACAAAGGGGTGAGTTGTCCAACTTCTAGAAACCCCTAGAACCTGCCCAGGTGGCATCAAACGTTCGAATCCTGTGGAAATCGGTTAGTTCTCCGCGAATTCGTACCATCGTAGTACGACGTTGTTCAATTTCTATTGGCTATGGGGGAATTCGTTTTTTCCCCCCAAAAGCCCCAAAAATTCACCTCGAACTTGACCTTAATTTGGTCCAAGTTCATTGATCCCAACCTGAACGATCTATACCTTATCCAGCTTTGAATTTTGAATTTCTAAAATTTCCAATTCATTTTCCTAATTTACCCCTCCGTTTTCCCCCCCAAAACAACCCTAATTTCTTCTATAAATAGATAGTAAGGGTTGAGGGTTGGGTAGAGGATTTTTTTTTGGGGAAAAATTGGGGATTCGGGAGGCGCATGCTTCTAATCCCACGTAACCAAAAAATCCCGGGAGAAACAAGACTCGAAAACTCGATTCCGGCGAAAAAGATAAACTCCGATAAGTTGGAATTATAACTCCGGTGGTGGAAGTCCATCGTCGAAGCTCGTAGTCCCACCTCGCTGCTCCAAAAAAGGTGTGATTTGAACTTGTCTGGTAATTATCCTTATTTTTCCTCAAACCATTGATCGAGAGATGATTTGATTACTGGTGTGATTCTTGGAAAAGTTTCAAACTGTGGCAGTGTTTTGCTGTGTAGACTGTTTGAATTAACGTTTCATAATCGTAGCATTGTCTAGTGTCTTTTTTTTTTTTAAAAAAATAATAATAATAAAATGAATAAGATTTATCTGTGTTTGAGGCTTAGGCAGTGTCCTTCAAATGAGAGTTAAGTTTGAATATATAGCTTACACATTTCTCTGATTACGTATTCAGTGAGGGAAAGATATTTCGAGTCTCCACTTACACGTTCTATCTCTTTTTCTTTCTATCCATTTAAGTATGAGATGTTCAGGGACTTTTATCTAAACATTCCCTAGCACTATTAGCTCCCCAACTAGGATTGAATATTCATAAAGGCCTTTTGGTTCTATCAAAAAGAGTCAATGAACTAAGATCTGGGAGCAAATTGCTCTTGAATGATTGCCTCCAAAAATCATGATTAAGGCTTAAACATTTCCTTTTGCTTCTTTGTGTTAAATACGTGGCTTAGTTCTTGAAGTTGTCACTCTCGTTGTGTTTACGTGTTTAATCCATCACGCTCAGGGCTTTGTATTGGTTTCTCATATCAATGAAGAGCTCTTAGACGGCTGTAATAGCCCTTTTGTCGGTATTATTTCATCACCCTTTATGACATGAGAGTAAGAGGGTGAAGTGAGCTTTTGCCATAGCTCATTTTTACTTTGCCTTACAGGGTGGACTAACAACACCACACTAGCCTCTCTATTGCTGCCTGGTGATGTTATTAATGTTCTATTCTAAGAATGATACCCTCTTTAAGCTTTGTGTTCAAATTTGTCTCCTCTTCTGTTGGAATTTTCCTCTTTGTTGTTTTAATTATTTCTTTAAAAAAATCAAGGATGCCATGCTTTGTTTTTCTTACTTTACAGGTGAAGAGGATAATGATTCTATTTTTTATACAACCTTGTCGTTGGCTATTTTTAGATCATAGTTTAAATAGTCAATTTTGTTAAGATATATTTCTATGTGATCGACATGGAAGTAGTTCATGAGTGGTCAAATTTGTTAAAGTCAAATTCTCTGTGAGCTAGCTATGCCTTGTTGTGAAATGTCTCTGCAATTATGTATGAGCCTACTAGTGTGGATGTTGTTACAGTTAATTCCTTAGCATGCTGATTTGGGTCGATTATTTTTGGTAGTTGACCGCTACATGATTTAATCTGTGATCACATTACTTCTCTATGTAGAATATTAATCTATAAAATCCCTTTCCTTACGTGCTAGCAGCTTGTTAAAGATCGCACTGTTCACTTACTAAGTTTTAATCCTTTCTTTGTGCATGAACACCCCACTGAGTCCATCTTTGGACTCGAAACTTCTCCTGCATACTCTTGATGGGCCAAAGGGGCCCAAGCCATCGAGTCATCTCTTCAAGGCCCAAAAATGGGTAAAAATCAAAGTCGAAGAATGTGTAGCTAAATGCTATATTTGGAAGCTAGTATACAGGGTTGAAGACGAGGCGGGAAAATTTTGAAATGGCCCAAAGAGCCTATAAAAATTGAGGATTGAAGCCGGGCAGGTCCAAACGGGTTCAAAACCCGTTTTTGCTCAACTCTTCTCTTTTATTTATTTTGTAAATTTATCCTTGAATGTTTGTATGTAATTAATTCTCAAATTCGGTTAAAATCTAGCTAATTTCCCCTCCGAGTTGTTATTTCATTTTATCTTTGTATTTTCCTTTAAATAATCACATGTCGCGTATTCTAATATGTTGGACTCAATAAAAATAAGTTTTCTTATAATCTCTTTACACACACAAAAAAAAAATAAAAAAATGAACCTTCAAAAAATCAAAATGGCATTTTATCTTATTCATGCGTTAGATTGGTTTATTTAAATTAAAGAATATTCTCTCCAACATAAAATTATTTTCTTGTAAAAATCAAAACCTTTCATAATTAGATAAATATTTCATAATCTTGTTTAAATTTAGTATTCTCTTTAAAAAAAAATCTTCATTATTCAAAATTTGATATTTTCTAGCAAAAATCACTTTCTTTTTCTTTTCATTAAAATAATTTATTTTTCCTTAATTTGATAAAAGACTTGAATTTTGCTCAATCTTTCTTTTTGGGAGGATTTTTCTTTAAACTAAATAAATCATTTTTTCACGTGAATGAAATAAGTGCCATGTTTACAATTAATTCAAGATTTTACAAAGTTAGTCATGTTTTCAAATTTGGTCATTTTTACAAATCAGTCAAATTGTCTTTTGGTCAACCGCTTTCGCGGACGCTTCTTGAGTGCCTTAAAAACCGTCTCAAGGCGTTACCAGAATCCTTACCCATTTTCTCTAATTTTAAAGATTTGTTTCTGTTTTCGAGTCTTTAAAATTATTTAAGTTTTTCTTGATATTTTCTATAAAAAATCAAGTGGCGACTTTGTATTTTCTTAAATTGTTTCGAAATTTTCTCTAAAGTTTTGAAATAGTTTAAAAATTCAAAACCAAATGTTTTTTTTCAACCCTTCGAGCCTAGAAAGGGATAAAACAGAAATGGCGACTCTGCTGGGGAATTATTAAGATTCTAACCAAATTTAAGAATTGTTTGACTGATTTATGTGGCCTTATTTGAGTAATTATGCTAATATGATAATATTTTGTGATTGTACCTGTCATTTGCATTCATGGCATACTTCCTCATATGATATTTAACTGTTTGGGGTTTCGCGGTTGCGCGGCCTCTATTGATCAATTCCAAATGAAACTGTTGGAAATACAACAGTTTATTGGTACGTTAGGCGTCCAATGGCTGTTTGTATTTCCAAACCCAAGTTGTCCACTTGGGAACCTGGTCAAAACCCACTCTAGATACCTAGGATAGAGCGAAGCCAAAACCTTTTTTTAGGCATGAGCCTAGGACGACCCAATACCTGAGGGGGTATTGGGCCCATTAGAAAAACCTACCCTACGTCTATTGACAACGAGTCAATCACAGACGAATCATGCTTATGTGTTGAAGGAGTATATGCCAATTAAATCTAATCCATTATCATTCGGGGTGGGGGGAAAGGCTTACTTTGTTTATTTTTGTGTAGGAATGGCTCAACCACTCCCCGTTAGAAGATTCAAAATGATTACCAAACCAGATGATTTCCTTAAGGTTTGGTGGGCCTACATGAGTCCGGAAGATAAGAAGACTATTAAGACGCATATCGGTCACCTACCTTCACTTCTAGAAATGGATGTTTAGCCTGAGATGATTCATGTGTTGACAGAATTCTGGGATGATGAAAACATGGTATTTCGCTTCGGCGAAGTTGAATTGGCCCCTACTATCGAAGAAGTGGTAGTTAGCTATGAAAGTGTCCACATGTGCAACAAAAGGAAAAAGACACCGGACAACAATATCTTAGTCCCAGAGGTGTGGAACCGTCAAAAGATCAAGGATGCCTTTTTGATCGAAGATGATACCTGGCTAGGGAAGCTTGATGGGCCAAATATTCCTTTTCGTGAGTTGTACTACAGATTCGGAAGATTCAATTCTTTTCAAAAGTTCGGGCATGAATTCGCATCTGAGTCAGAATGAAAGGATAGAAGGGCATTTGCTTTCGCGGTTAGTCTACTTGGAACTATGGTATTTCCACAAGGATCGAATCATACTATTCATCCAAGCATCATTATGGTAACACATGCCATCTTCTATGGGTTGGAATACGGCACTTCTAAGGTATTCCACACTTTAGCTCCTATGATCGTCGCAGAAATATACCGAGCTTTGGGAAATTGTCAAAAAGGGGCTCGTTTCTTCCAGGGGTGCAATCTTATTTTGCAATGGTGGATAATGAAACATTTGTTGAAGGATCCCAGAATGGAGAATACGGACCATCTGACAAGGTACGATCTTTTGTCATCCCATAGCATGTGGTTGACTATAAATAGATTTAAGAGGGAAAAAACTCCAGAATTTTGGTTCAAGCAATTCGGGGAATTGAGAGACGACAATGTCCAATGGTCAATCAAGTACCTCAATCCAGGGAAATACATAATTCGAGGAAACAAACAGCCTTTTCTAGTACTCGCTGGCCTTAGAGGGACTCGTACTTACATTCCCGCCAGAGTTCTCAGACAGTTTGAAATCAAACAGGAGACACCACAAACAGAACCCATGGCTAGATTCATCACCGAATATGGGGAAGGTGAGACACCGCTCAAAGAATTTATTATACAGGGGTGGAAGGAAAGAAAGACCAGAGAAATCTCTTTTAGTATTGGGTTTGAGCCTGAGGTTAGTGATACTTACAAAGAATGGTTGAAGAAGAACCTCGCAGGAACATTGATACCTGGTCCGAATGAGCCCACACAGATTGTTGATATAGAATCAGAGCATCAGATTCGGCTTCACAGGCTTCAGAATAGATTCCAGACAAGTGAGATTGCTCATCAGCGGCAACATAGGGAGGATGCTTCGACCATACACCAATTGAAGGAAGAGTTAAAGCGAGCCAGACAAGAGGCGAGTGACGCCAGACAGTGTTTGATTGATTTGGACGATTGCATGATTTCCCAAATTGCTAGCATAGGAGAGATGAACTATGAGAGTAGAGCACAATTATGTGGAAGTCACTTGATCAGCAACCGATATCGCATATGGCACGAGGTGGACAAGGCCAAAAAGGCGAAGACCGATGAGGGATCATCCGGATGCTAGTATTTTCATTTGTTCTCCCCTGCGTGGGACTATTTTTTCTTGCACTGTTATTTCCCTTTCCCTAAAGATTGTATCCCTTATTTTTCTACTTTGTAAACATTTATGCCTTTTTGAATATTTATGGAAACGTTATTTTGGGGATAATGGATTTGTTTTTAAAAGGCATATACTTCCTTCAAACTCGCTAGGCCAACCCTTGGCTCAAAAGGGTCACCCAAGTAGGATACGCGCTTATTATAATATGCTTGTGTGATATAACTGTCTTACGTGTTTATGTGCGTTGTTTGAATCAAAGGCAAATTGATCCAATCCCATTTTTTCATAAGAGCCCTTTTAGGCAGAATATATACACACACTAAATAAAAGTCCGACCAAACACTCTGGGTTTTCCAAGTTTCCCAGAAAAAACCTCAACCATTCTTTGTTAACTTTCTAAGATCCGTTCCTACTCTTTCAGGAAGATTGATCATGGATTCAAGAGCCGGTCAATTGAAAAGACAGATAGTGGAGTTAGCCCTAGTAGAAGAGGTGTTGAAGGAAGAAACCAAGAGGGTGGTTAGGAAGATCAATCAGACTGACAGGGAAATTACTAAGGTCAAACAGTTGATCGCGCAAGAGAAAGAGTCTGCCAAGTACAAGGTTGAAGATTCAACCAAGAGCCATGAGAAAGAAAGCATGGAGCAAGTCCTGTTTCCAAAAGTGAGAGATGACTATTGGGCTAAGCTAAAAGGGAACGCCGTTTGGCCAACTAGGATTAGGCCAGGAAGTGAAAAGATCATCCTCAAAGCTCACTTTAGAGGATCCTCTAGGAGCCCCAGGGTCATGACGTGTTCAGAAGTTTATCAGACTCTAAGAGATATGGAAATTCTCCAACCTGACCAAACAGAAGGGTTTGGCTGCCTTTCCAGAGATGCCCACAAGAAATGCTCATACCATCCACAACAACCTGGCCACACCACCAATGAATGCATCGCTCTGAAAGCCAGAATTTGTAGCATGATCCGCAATGGTCAGATAAGTAGCCTGTGGGGATCACAGACCATTCTCACATGTGACCATGTCAACCCAGGCATGCCTATCACTGAAGAGGTGCAGATTTACAAGTATGACTTCACAAAGTTCGAAGAATCCTATCATGATATTTATTCAAAGCTCATCCATGCCAAAATCTTAGAGCCAGTGGAGAGAAAGCCTAACATGATGTCAAAGGCTTGGAAGAAATTCAAGGATATTTGTCACTATCATGGAGGAAGAGGGGGGCATGACTTAGAGACTTGTCATGCTTTCAAAATGGAGTTGGAACTCCTGGTGGAGGCTGGAAGGGTCGAGTTGGAATTGCCACCATTTCACTCTTAGAAGATCAATAGGTAGAAGAAGTAGAATGAAGCGGGAATGCCCGCATTTATCTAAAAGCTAGTTGTTAAGGTTTTTCTTTAGCTGTTGTTATGTTTTCATGTTTCCTAAATGTAATGATTCCCAACAAGAGTGTAATGAAATGAAAATTTCCCTTAACTATTTGAACTACGTCGGACCTGATTTCCCCTTCGTGGGATACGTAGGCAGCCTTTTGGCTCGGTCCTTATCTTCAAAAAATTTTTGATTCCCCTGATTTTCTGGAAAGAGGCATAAGGACGAAGAAGAAGAAGAAGAAGAGGAAGGCGTTTCACGATCAATCTTCCTGGCAAACTCGTTTATCCCAAATCAATGAACAAAATCCTGTTCATTAAAAATTCTGAGTCAATATCCCATGGATCAATTTGCTTACGATGAAAACAACTTTATGTGTTTACTTCCTGCCTAATTATCTTGCATTATGTATTACTAATAGAATCTAACGCATCGGCCTTTGAGTTGTTTTATTTTACAGATAATAGAAACTACTCCGTGTTGTCATAAGCTGGCTGAACATCATTACTTCACCCGATCAAAAGCTCGCAAAATCCCATCCCGTAGCCATCATTCAAATATGACTAGAAACGACGAGGATAGCGCATTGGCCATCAGGGACAATGTTATAGCAGAACAAAGCGAGATGATTGCTGAACTCGCAAGAAAGCTAGAAATGCTTCAAGAGGAGGTGAATCGTACTAGAGACTTGGCTAATCTGGCCATCACTACTAATGCTCCCGTCCTGGGAGGGCACGGTCCTCCACTCCAAACCTCTCCTCTCAACACGTCTGACCTCGGGAACCATCCAAATAACATTTCATTAGCTTCCGCCTCTCAACTTCCTACAGACCCAATCATAAATAATCCACCAATTCATCAAACTCATACTCCACCCATTCAAAACACCAACCAAGACAATAACCCAGAAGCTTACCATCCACAAAATCCTTCCCTAACTCCGCAAATCCATCCTCAAATCCCACAGAACCACTCTCAAACTCCACAAAACACCTTTAACCCCCAAAATGTCCTCCCTGCCTACAATCCAACTTCCGTTCATCCTCAAAATCACACTTCAGCATACCAAAACCCTTCCGCCACTATCCCAAATCCATCTCACATCCGACCTATACCCCCAACTGCTTTCCATGTCGTCACATCTCCCGATCTCCATAACCCTTTTCCTAATCCTGAGGTAGACTTTTATGAGGAGAAAGAAAAAGAATGGAGGATCGATCATGAAAAAAAGTTGCGTGCAATGAATGAAGAGATTATGAGGATCAAAGAGTCTCATGGACCGGGGGATAATGATGGCCTTGGTTATGATGATTTGTGTGTCCATCCCGGTGTAGACCTACCAGAAGGATACAAGGTCCCCAAATTTGAAACATTCGGTGGTACTGGAAATCCCATGGCTCACTTGAGGAGATACTGTGATCAAATGGTTGGAATTGGGAGGAACGAGGCGCTGCTAATGCGTCTATTTAGCCGAAGTTTAAACGGCGAAGCTCTGGATTGGTTCACGTCCCAGGAACTGAGAAAATGGTCTAGCTGGAAGGCTTTGGCCAAAGACTTTATCGACAGGTTCGCTTATAATGTGGAAATAGTTCCTGACCGGCATTCACTAAATAGAATCAAACAAAAGAGCGGTGAATACTTTCGAGATTATGCTTATCGCTGGAGAAAGAAAGCTGCTAAGGTACAACCTCCTATGACTGAGGAGGAAATGGTAGCGGTATTTTCCCGTGCTCAAGAAGGCGAGTTCTATACTAGAATGGTGTCTGCGGTTCGGGCAACCTTTGCAGATTTGGTAAAGATTGGTGAATCACTCGAAGAAGGGATTCGAACTGGGAAAATTATCCAGACTCCAACATCCGCGGGGTCCTCTGGGTTCCCTAGAAAGAAAAGAGAAGACGTGACTGCGGTATCCACTGATTCTATTGCTAATTTGAAAAGGAGATTCAGACCCAGGAATACTCTTTCTTCTCCGCCACCCCCGAGTCCTCAATCCGTATTCTACGCTCAACCCCAATACCAAGCTCCACAGCTAAATATCTTACCTCAATACCAAGCTCCCCAGCCAAATAGCTTACCTCAATACCAAGCTCCACAGCCAAATGTCCTACCTCAGTACCAAGCTCCACAACCAAACGTCCTACCACAGTACCAAGCTCCATTGCCAAATTATCAGCCTAATGTCCAAACCACCACCCCAAATCGCCAAGCTAACATCCACGTAGCTCCAAATTATCATCAAGTACCACCTCCTGCTACTCAAAACAACCTTCCTCGTCCAAACTTTGAAAAAAAACCTCTTCGAAACTTCACACCGCTGGTTGAAAGTCGCACTCAGCTTTTTGAAAGATTAAGAGCAGCTGGTTATCTCCAGCCTGTCCAACCAAAGCCCACTAATACTAATTCCCGATTCTATCATGCTGATCAAAACTGTGCCTATCATTCTGGAGGAGTCGGCCACAGTACCGAAGATTGCATTAATTTGAAACATAAGATCCAGGACCTAATCGATCATAAAGTCATTACTCTTCAAACACCAGCTCCAAATGTCAATAATAATCCGTTGCCTAACCATGGAGGGGCTACGGTTAACATGATTGAAATAGAAGATGAATGGGAAGTTAGTAAGACTATCACTAAGGTTGATTCAGAAAAGCCTAAGAGGACGGAAGGGGTAGAGAAGATAGAGAAGGCCGTGGCTGCCTTAAGTGTTAATGAAAGGCCCCCATTTGTGGTAATGACCGCCCCGACTCAGGCATATGTCCCAACACCTCCTAGAAAAGAGTTTATTGTAGAGACTGCTGCCGCCCATGGGATGACTCGGTCCGGAAGGTGCTACATTCCTGAGAATTTAGCCAACGACTCTTACAAGAAGGATTCACAGAAAAGGCTGATTACTGAGGGAGAAGCCGAAGAGTTTTGGAGGCGAATGCAACCAAAAGAATATTCTATTGTTAAGCATTTGGAAAAGACTCCAGCACAGATCTCCGTGTGGGCATTACTAATGAGTTCCCAATACCACCGACAAGCGTTGTTGAAGGTCCTAGATGAAGCCTATGTGCCCGTTGGTACGAGTGTTGAAAATCTGGCCGCAATGATAGGTAACGTTGTGGGAAGTCATCTCATATCATTCAGTGAAGAAGAGTTACCTTTTGAAGGAATAATGCATAACAAAGCACTGCACATCTCTGTTATTTGTCGTGACCATGTGATTAATCGGGTTCTGATAGATGACGGATCTGGTCTGAACATTTGCCCCCTTTCCACATTGACTCAAATGGGTTACGATTTGGGAAAGGTCCGTCAAAGCCATGTTAATGTGCGAGCTTTCGATGGAGGACAGAGGGACACTATAGGCGAAGTTGATTTGTACATCCAAATGGGACCCACCGAGTTCAAGACTAAATTTCATGTTATGGATATTAATCCTAGTTACAATCTGCTCCTCGGGAGACCGTGGCTCCATGGTGCAAAAGCGGTTTCATCACCTCTTCATCAATTATTGAAATTCATCTGGGATGGCCACGAGGTGGTCATCCAGGGCGAAGGGAGTCACTTGAGCCACCCTAATGGTTATGTACCTGTGATTGAAGATATTCCAAAGGGCAGTAATTTTTATACGGTGGAAATCGTGAATGCTGCTGAAGAGGACCTAACATGCCAGACTTCTATGCCTTCTATCTATAAGATGATGGCAACTGTGATGCTAAGAAATGGATTCGAGCCTGGTCGGGGCCTAGGAAAGAATTTGAAAGGTATCATTGAGCCGATCGTGATTCCAGAAAAAGCATTCAAATATGGACTAGGATACCAGCCAACAAAAGAAGATGAGAATGAGAAAAGAATAACGATGGGTCTGCACAAGCCCTTGCCACTGCTATACCAGTCTTTTTCTGTACGCGAGATGCCAATGGATGATGGTCTGGGGGATGGGATAGGAATTCTGTTCGAAGATTGCGATGCTATAATAGAAGATTTCCCAGAGACTAGTGGAGTAAGGAAAGCTGCACCTGGAGAAACTTTGAAAAATTGGACATCCACTCCGCTCCTGACTCCTCGCCCTCTGTGGTAGATGAAAGGGCAAATTTCTAGTTTTTGAAAATCGGTGATGATCCGGAGGAGGCCCCGCGATCCACCCTTTTATCTTTCAAATCCTCTTTTCGCATGTTTACTGCTTTCAAAAGGCATGGGCCTGTACTCGTGCAGGTCATGAGCCATAGTTTGTAAATATTTCCCAAGTTTCAATGAAAAGGCCTCCCTTTATCTAGAAAAACTATTTTTTTTTAGTAATGTTATTCCTATTTCCCTATTTTTGTGTTATCATGCTATTATCTGACTTGGTTTGTTTGTTTCTTTCAGTAATAATAACTTAAAACCTGCCAATATCATGTCATGTCAAGAGCTAAATGAACACAGTGGTCTGAATGACAATGAATGGGAAAGCTATGATGAGGAACAGCTAACAGAGGATTTGGAAGAATTTGAAAACCGCGAGAAGCCTAACCTGGAAGAAACTGAAGTGGTCAATCTAGGGGGCCATGATGAAGTTAAGGAAACAAGAATCAGTGTTCACCTGACGGAAGCACAGAAAAGAGAACTCATATGCTTGTTAAGCGAATACATCGATGTATTTGCTTGGTCCTATGATGACATGCCAGGATTGAGCACTAACATCGTGTCACATAAGTTGCCAATCAATCCAGAGTTTGATCCAGTAAAGCAAAAAATGCGAAAATTCAAGCCGGATTTAAGTTTAAGAATTAAAGAAGAAGTGACAAAGCAAATCCAGTATAAGTTGTGGAGGTCACAAAGTATCCAACCTGGATAGCCAATATTGTTCCGGTGCCAAAGAAGGACGGGAAAATCAGGATTTGCGTTGATTATAGAGACTTGAACAGGGCAAGTCCTAAGGATAATTTCCCTCTACCCAACATTCACATTCTCATCGACAACTGCGCGAAGCATGAAATGCAATCTTTCGTGGATTGTTTCGCCGGGTATCATCAAATCTTAATGGATGAGAAAGACGCAGAAAAAATGGCCTTCATCACGCCTTGGGGTGTTTATCACTACAGGGTAATGCCGTTAGGTCTAAAAAATGCTGGTGCAACATACATGAGGGCTATGACAACAATCTTTCATGATATGATCCACAAGGAAATTGAGGTGTACGTGGATGATATAATCATCAAATCCCGCGAGAGTTCGGATCATTTGACACACCTGAGAAAATTCTTTGATCGATTGAGAAAGTATAACTTGAAGTTAAATCCCGCCAAGTGTGCTTTTGGTGTGCCAGCCGGAAAGCTATTAGGATTTATAGTCAGTAGGAGAGGCATCGAACTCGACCCTTCCAAGATCAAGACAATTCAGGAGTTGCCCCCACCGAGAACCAAGAAAGAAGTCATGAGTTTCTTGGGACGTTTGAATTATATTAGCAGGTTCATTGCCCAGTCAACTGTCATATGTGAGCCAATCCTTAAGATGTTGAAGAAGGATGCATTGAACGAGTGGACAGAAGAGTGCCAAAAGGCTTTTGATAGGATCAAAGACTATTTATTCGCCCCGCCCGTTTTGGTTCCACCAAGAGAAGGAAGTCCGTTATTGTTATATTTGTCAGTCTCAGAGAATGCTTTTGGATGCGTCCTCGGACAACACGATGAAACCGGCAAGAAAGAGAAGGCGATCTATTACTTGAGTAAGAAGTTCACTCCGTACGAGGCTCGCTACACCTTGGTTGAGAGGACGTGTTGTGCTTTGACTTGGGTTGCCCAGAAGCTGAGACATTACTTATCTTCGTATACAACATATCTCATTTCCAGAATGGACCCGTTGAAATACATATTTCAGAAAGCCATGCCTACAGGGAAGTTGGCCAAATGGCAGATGTTGTTAAGTGAGTTTGACATCGTGTATGTGACCCAAAAGGCAATCAAAGGACAAGCCCTAGCAGATCATCTAGCTGAAAATCCAGTTGACAATGAATATGAGCCACTCCGTACTTATTTCTCGGATGAAGAAGTTTTGTTCGTGGGAGAAGACATAGCTGAAGCATACCCCGGATGGAGGATGTTCTTTGATGGAGCGGTCAATTTCAAAGGTTCAGGAATTGGAGCGGTTTTAGTGTCAGAAACAGGTCAGCATTACCCGGTAACTGCCAAGCTACGTTTCCCTTGCACCAACAACATGGCTGAGTATGAAGCTTGCATCCTAGGCCTCGATTTAGCACTTGACATGGGTGTTCGAGAGTTATTAGTCATTGGAGATTCAGATCTATTGATTCACCAAGTGCGAGGAGATTGGGCTGTGAAGAACTCCAAAATCACCTCTTATGTAGAGCTAGTACAGGATTTATGCAAAAGATTCAAGGAGATTGACTTCAGACATATCCCGAGAATACAAAACGAGTTTGCTGATGCTTTAGCTACTATATCCTCCATGATTCAACATCTAGATAGAAGTTACATTGATCCTCTGGAAATAAGTTTGAGGGAGAAACCTGTACACTGTGCACATGTTGAAGCAGAGGCCGATGGAAAACCGTGGTACTTTGATATCAAGAGGTATTTAGAGTCTGGGCATACCCCGAAGATGCCAGTAACATTCAAAAAAAGACAATACGACGTTTGGCAAAGAGTTATTTCCCAAGCGGGGAAATCCTATTCAGGAGGACCCCAAATTTAGGATTTCTAAGATGTGTTGATGCCGCAGAAGCCACAAAGTTACTGGAAGAAATACATACTGGAGTTTGCGGACCTCATATGAACGGATTCGCTCTCTCTAGAAAAATTTTGAGGACGGGTTATTTTTGGATGACTATGGAGAATGACTGCAACAAGTACGTACAAAAATGCCCAAAGTGCCAGATACACGGACACTTGATTCGGATGCCTCCACATGAACTCTACACAATGAGTTCACCATGGCCATTCGTAGCATGGGGCATGGATGTCATTGGTCCGATAGAGCCGACAGCATCGAATGGACATAGATTCATCTTAGTTGCTATTGATTATTTCACAAAATGGGTGGAAGCTATCTCATACAAAGCTGTGACCAAGAAAGTCATTACAGATTTTGTCAGGAACAACTTGATTTGCCAATTTGGGATACCAGAATCAATCATTACAGATAATGGAGCTAACTTGAATAGTCACTTGATGAAAGAAATTTGTGAAAAGTTCAAAATCACTCATCGAAATTTGACTGCGTATCGTCCTCAAATGAATGGAGCTGTAGAAGCCGCCAATAAAAACATCAAGAGGATATTGAGAAAAATGATTGAGAACAACAGATCTTGGCACGAGATGTTGCCTTATGCTTTGTTAGGATACCGTACGACAGTCAAGACTTCGACTGGGGCAACTCCATATCTATTGGTTTATGGAACTGAAGCCGTGATACCTGCCGAGGTGGAGATACCTTCCTTGAAGATTATTCAAGAGGCTAAACTGAGTAACGAAGAATGGGTTCGTGCTAGATGTGAACAACTCATGCTAATTGATGAAAAGCGAATGGAGGCCGTATGCCATGGTCAGCTATACCGGCAACGTATGATTCGTTCCTTCAACAAGAAAGTGAGAACTCGCACATTTGAAGTAGGACAATTGGTTCTCAAACGCATATTTCCCCATCAAGAAGAATACAAAGGCAAGTTTGCTCCAAACTGGCAGGGACCATATGTGGTACGTAAAGTGCTATCTGGAGGAGCCCTAATCCTGTCCGAGATGGATGGTCAAGAGTGGACTAAGCCAATCAACTCCGATGCGGTGAAGAGATACTACGTCTGAAGATAGTCTCTTCTCTATGTTCCCTTTCCTTGTAATCACACTTTTCTTAGTATAATCATTTTATGTTTTGTAGTAGATTAAATATCCATTCCCCTTTATGTACAAACTACGTTTGACCTGAATTCTCAAGAATGAGATACGTAGGCGGCCTATGTCGGCTTCGGTCAACCCCTTAGGAAAATTTATCCTTCCCTTTTATGTACGAACTACGTTTGACCTGAATTCTCAAGAATGAGATACGTAGGCGGCCTATGTCGGCTTCGGTCAACCCCTTAGGAAAATTTATCCTTCCCTTTTATGTACGAACTACGTTTGACCTGAATTCTCAAGAATGAGATACGTAGGTGGCCTATGTCGGCTTCGGTCAACCCCTTAGGAAAATTTATCCTTCCCTTTTATGTACGAACTACGTTTGACCTGAATTCTCAAGAATGAGATACGTAGGCGACCTATGTCGGCTTCGGTCAACCCCTTAGGAAAATCTTCTTTCCCTTTTATGTATGAACTACGTTTGACCTGAATTCTCAAGAATGAGATACGTAGGCGGCCTATGTCGGCTTCGGTCAACCCTTTAGATTTTTCTATATTTCCCTAGAGTATTCCTGAACTACGTTTGACCTGATTCCTGCTTCAACGGGATACGTAGGCGCCCCAACGGCTCGGTCATATCACCCCAGGAAATGGAAACTGGGGCAGAATTTTCGAGAAGGAATCTCGAAAATTCCAAAGAAGAAGATCATCTTTTGGGAAAAAGAATGAAGACCAACAAAGATTCTGGGAGAAAGTCTCGAAATTCCCCAAAAGTCGAGATCATCTCAAATAGTATCTAACTGGGGCAGAAATTTTGAGGAAATCCTCAAAATTTCCACTAATACTTTGGAACAACTTCCAAATTCCCCAACACCGAGAGCTCAAGTCAACCTCAGAAATCACCGGTTGTGATATAGCACAAATAGCCTAAATCCCCAGCTATGACAAGCTTCTGTAAATTGAGCTATTAAACTTCCCCAGCAACAACAATGAGTTTTCAGGGATCCTTCATTGGATGTCAGACATAGACAGGCCTCAAGTGGAAGATGTTCATTGAGCTAGCACATGACATTGACTGACAGAGTTTTTCTAAAAAACTTTCACACAATTTTTCAAATCTATGATTTCAAAACCCTAATTATTTTTGAAAATCTATACATATTTTCTTGACTAGTTTTTCCTTACATCTATTCAAGCGGGGAGTCAGGGCGGAAGTCCAAACATGACGGAGCACCCGAAAGATAGCGAGAAGCAAACCAAAGATCGAAGGAGGTCAACGCGGAGTAGTTTCACCCAAAACTAACAATTTTTCTGTGGATGCAGGGATCACCGTACATAAATAGGGTCTCTTTCAAATACCCTGAGCAAATCAAGAATCGCACCAAAACGCATAATGCTCAAGAACGGTATTCTTGGACAGCTCCAAAGATGGGTTGAATAACTCATTCAGGATCAAGGGCCTCTTGATTTGTCTATCCGACTTCAAAAGATGTGGATGTCAAACAAAAGCGTCTTATCTTTGTTATGAAGATTTTATTCAAGACTTTTCCTAATAATAGTCGCTAGTAAAAGCGACTTTGTGTCTACTAAATGGTTTTCTTGAGCGCAGGTATACTCGAAAGAGTCGGCATAACGGTACGATCAAAGAGATCACCAGACAAGGAGAGTAGGGACATCCTCCTCCAATCCGTCATGGGTCAAAACGAACATATAACGTTCGAAAGTGGTATTTATAGTTGTCCCCAGAAATGGGTTTAACTATTCACTTATCTCCAAAATGATTTTTTGTTTAGCAAACCAGATCGTTTATATTGTAAATGCTCTCTTTAAAGCTTTCCCAAAATTTAACTATAGTCGCTAGAAAAAGCGACACTGTGTCTACTAATGGTTTACCTTAAGCGCAGGTACATTCAAAGGAATCAGCACATCAACAGATTAGCCCAAAGTCCATCTTACTACGTCAAAGATGAAAAGTCTGACGCTTGTCAATACCAAAAGAAGAGGATGGGGATCGTCAAAAAGGCTATTTTACTGCATCATATTACATCCCATACCATGCCATTGCATCATATTGCCTCATATTACGTCTCATTGCATTGCATTGCACCATAAGGCATTGCATTCTATTGCATTCCATTGCATCATATTGCATCATATTACATCCCATCACATCCCATTGCATCATATTGCATCATATTACATCCCATTGCATTCCATTGCACCATATTGCATCCCATCATATTGTGTCACATAACGTTTAATCGTATTTCATTATATGTCATCTTAGCTCATTGCAGGACATTTCATTCCATTGCCGAGAGGGCCATGCCGAGAGGGCCATTTCATTTTATTGCCGAAAGGGCCATGCCGAGAGGGCCATTTCATTTCATGCTGAGAGGGCCATGCCAAGAGGGCCATTCCATCCCATGTCGAGAGGGCCATTTCATTCCATGCCGAGAGGGCCATGCCAAGAGGGCCATTTCATTCCATCCCATTGCCGAGAGGGCCATTTCATTCCATCCCATTGCCGAGAGGGCCATTTCATTCCATTGCCAAGAGGGCCATGCCGAGAGGGCCATTTCATTTCATGCCGAGAGGGCCATCATGCCATTCAGATAAGTCTCCACAATCGCTCACCATGCCAGACAATAGAGTCTGATTTTGGAAGATGCTCTGGAGCACCTATATCCGTTGACCACGCGAAGATGACACAATCTGGAGTCGAGGATATCTCAGCATTTTATATCTGTTGACCACGCAAAAGGCAACATAGCCGGCGTCGAGGATATTTCAATACTTCATTAACCGATATTTGAATTCATCAACATATCAAAATTGAAGAAGTACATGATTCAAAGGGATGTTTTTAAGTCGATATCCGAAGACGGACGACAAACTAGACTTCCCAGGAATTGATAATCTGAAGGTCATCTGTAAGTCACAATATTCGAGATCGGACAGTGTGCAAGATTTCCTTAGAATTGATAGTCCATGGGTCATTTATAAGTCGCAACGACATCCTAACTGGATAGTATGCAAGATCACCCAAAGATCGATAGTTTGAAGGTTATCCATAAGTCACAACTAAATCCTTACCAGAGAATATGCGAGATTACCGAATTGGTAGGTCCAAGGGTTCTCTATAAGCCGCGCCATATCCAAGATTGATTATGCGCAGGATTACCCAAAGACCTATAATTTGAGAGATATCTATAAGCCATATTATATCCAAGGTTGGATGATGTACAGGATTGCCCGAAAGCTAGCAATTCGAGGGATATCTATAAGTCATCTCTTATCCAAGGTCGGATAATGCGCAGAATTACCCAAAATCTAACAACTCAAAGGATATCTATAAGTCGCCTCATATCCAACATCGAATGATGCGCGAGATTACCCAAAGATTGACGATTCAAGGGATATCTATAAGTCGTATCGATACTAAGGATGCGCAGGACTTACCCGAGGTCATATATGATATTATACCGGTAGCCGAGAAGGCTATCAAACAAAATATGAAACGGTTACAGGGACCGTTCTACCCAAAATGTCGTCGGTGGCTAAGAGAGTCACCCCATTTTGAAGAAAGAATCAATTGCCAAAAGTCCATCATATCCAACAACTGAGATGGTTGTTGTACCTATACCGTTGTGGAAACCATTGTCTTCCAAAAGCAGGGTTAGGAAAGGACAACACTACTGATAAGAAATAATTCACACAGGAATATGGTAAAAGACTCTACCCCTTAGTGAATTATATTTTATCGCTAACAATTTTGTTTGAGATGTTATCGAGAGCATCCGAGAGGGTGAAAATCTCAAACCAAAACCACAGGTGCGGACGACCCCAAAAAGGACGCAGCACAACGTGGAACTTTTTTCTTAGCAGCGAACTGGGACATAGTCCGAAGAGGACTATCAAACTCTTTGGGCGCGAGCTAAAGGACACTTCCACCACCATCAAACCACACCCCTATCAGAAGGCATGTGGGCATTTGGTACTTTTGGTTTCAGTTTCACTTTTGGGGTACTTTTAAACTCACACCGAAAGTAACTTTCCTTTTTCTTCAAATTTGGGTGACAATACACCGAGAGACTTGGAAAATATGTCTTGGTAAATTCTTACCTATGGATATGGATAGATCCACATTCATAGTTAAGAGGTTACAAGCCTCTTTTCCATACCTCATCTTACTTGTCACTCGTCTCGAGCCAAAGGTCGTTTTCAAATAAGCGATTACCTTTTCTACCGATTGAGTCGAACTACAAGCAGTCTAATTCCCTAAGTCTCAGGGATATGTAGGCTGGGCTCTTTGTTGAAAACTCGACTGCATTCCAACCTCCCCCAATCTCCTCCTGTTCCCCAGCTTTTTGGTTTTATAAAAATTTGAAACCGGGATAGCTTGTGAATTCTTTGAAAATCGTGCTTAAAAATCAAGCTTTATGAACTACAAATGGCCTGAATTCTCATGCAACCTGAGATATGTAGGAAATCCAAACGAATTTGTGGTCGGACAAAATTAGGAACGTCAAACTCCCTTTGCCCAGGGTTACTTGCATTCACCCTACCCAAAGGGAGAGGGCAGTTGTTGACACCTAATTTTTACCCTCCCCATTCCAAATTAGTTTTCGAGTTTCTTAATTTCAAATAATTTTAAAATAATTATTTTTCTCAGGCTTTCTTTTGAACTTTAGATGAAATTAATGTATTCTATGTTTAATTATATCGAATTACATAATTTTCATTTAAACAAATGTTTTAGAACTTATTTTGAGCGAAAAGTTTGTTTAAATTGCAAATACTTTACTTTTCACAAAAATAGATTGAAAATAAGGAATTGATTATATAATTAGTTTCTTAATCTTTTAAATAAATAATTGTGCTTTATCAAATATATATTTTTGAAATTATTGAATTTTAGAAGCTCATTAATTAATTAATTTCGTCTCATTTTTGATCCGTTTAATTTAATTTTGGCCATTTTATTAACCTAAATTGGCTAGAAATGCAATTAGACCTTTCCTCCCCTCTATTCTCTTATTTTTCAGACCATATTTTGAGCCCATTCTTCAACCATCAGCACCCCCCGGCCCAACATCAAACCACCGACCCGGCCCACCCTTATAACTCTTTTCTTCTTCACTTCAACACAACAAACTCCAACAATATCGACAACAAACAGCGTAGCTCCGTCAACAGCTCAACCAGCAACTGCAAACGACTCCTTTAGTCAATAAATAACTCCAAATCCCATTCAACTCCGTTAAAATTCCGTCTATAGTACAAAGGGGTGAGTTGTCCAACTTCTAGAAACTCCTAGAACCTGCCCAGGTGGCATCAAACGTTCGAATCCTATGGAAATCGGTTAGTTCTCCGCGAATTCGTACCATCGTAGTACGACGTTGTTCAATTTCTATTGGCTATGGGGGAATTCGTTTTTTCCCCCCAAAAGCCCCAAAAATTCACCTCGAACTTGACCTTAATTTGGTCCAAGTTCATTGATCCCAACCTGAACGATCTATACCTTATCCAGCTTTGAATTTTGAATTTCTAAAATTTCCAATTCATTTTCCTAATTTACCCCTCCGTTTTCCCCCCCAAAACAACCCTAATTTCTTCTATAAATAGATAGTAAGGGTTGAGGGTTGGGTAGAGGATTTTTTTTTGGGGAAAAATTGGGGATTCGGGAGGCGCATGCTTCTAATCCCACGTAACCAAAAAATCCGGGGAGAAACAAGACTCGAAAACTCAATTCCGGCGAAAAAGATAAACTCCGATAAGTTGGAATTATAACTCCGGTGGTGGAAGTCCATCGTCGAAGCTCGTAGTCCCACCTCGCTGCTCCAAAAAAGGTGTGATTTGAACTTGTCTGGTAATTATCCTTATTTTTCCTCAAACCATTGATCGAGAGATGATTTGATTACTGGTGTGATTCTTGGAAAAGTTTCAAACTGTGGCAGTGTTTTGCTGTGTAGACTGTTTGAATTAACGTTTCATAATCGTAGCATTGTCTAGTGTCTTTTTTTTTTTTTTTAAAAAAATAATAATAAAATAAATAAGATTTATCTGTGTTTGAGGCTTAGGCAGTGTCCTTCAAATGAGAGTTAAGTTTGAATATATAGCTTACACATTTCTCTGATTACGTATTTAGTGAGGGAAAGATATTCCGAGTCTCCACTTACACGTTCTATCTCTTTTTCTTTCTATCCATTTAAGTATGAGATGTTCAGGGACTTTTATCTAAACATTCCCTAGCACTATTAGCTCCCCAACTAGGATTGAATATTCATAAAGTCCTTTTGGTTCTATCAAAAAGAGTCAATGAACTAGGATCTGGGAGCAAATTGCTCTTGAATGATTGCCTCCAAAAATCATGATTAAGGCTTAAACATTTCCTTTTGCTTATTTGTGTTAAATACGTGGCTTAGTTCTTGAAGTTGTCACTCATCGTTGTGTTTACGTGTTTAATCCATCACGCTCAGGGCTTTGTATTGGTTTCTCATATCAATGAAGAGCTCTTAGACGGCTGTAATAGCCCTTTTGTCGGTATTATTTCATCACCCTTTATGACATGAGAGTAAGAGGGTGAAGTGAGCTTTTGCCATAGCTCATTTTTACTTTGCCTTACAGGGTGGACTAACAACACCACACTAGCCTCTTTATTGCTGCCTGGTGATGTTATTAATGTTCTATTCTAAGAATGATACCCTCTTTAAGATTTGTGTTCAAATTTGTCTCCTCCTCTGTTGGAATTTTCCTCTTTGTTGTTTTGATTATTTCTTTAAAAAAATCAAGGATGCCATGCTTTGTTTTTCTTACTTTACAGGTGAAGAGGATAATGATTCTATTTTTTATACAACCTTGTCGTTGGCTATTTTTAGATCATAGTTTAAATAGTCAATTTTGTTAAGATATATTTCTATGTGATCGACATGGAAGTAGTTCATGAGTGGTCAAATTTGTTAAAGTCAAATTCTCTGTGAGCTAGCTATGCCTTGTTGTGAAATGTCTCTGCAATTATGTATGAGCCTACTAGTGTGGATGTTGTTACAGTTAATTCCTTAGCATGCTGATTTGGGTCGATTATTTTTGGTAGTTGACCGCTACATGATTTAATCTGTGATCACATTACTTCTCTATGTAGAATATTAATCTATAAAATCCCTTTCCTTACGTGCTAGCAGCTTGTTAAAGATCGCACTGTTCACTTACTAAGTTTTAATCCTTTCTTTGTGCATGAACACCCCACTGAGTCCATCTTTGGACTCGAAACTTCTCCTGCATACTCTTGATGGGCCAAAGGGGCCCAAGCCATCGAGTCATCTCTTCAAGGCCTAAAAATGGGTAAAAATCAAAGTCGAAGAATGTGTAGCTAAATGCTATATTTGGAAGCTAGTATACAGGGTTGAAGACGAGGCGGGAAAATTTTGAAATGGCCCAAAGAGCCTATAAAAATTGAGGATTGAAGCCGGGCAGGTCCAAACGGGTTCGAAACCCGTTTTTGCTCAACTCTTCTCTTTTATTTATTTTGTAAATTTATCCTTGAATGTTTGTATGTAATTAATTCTCAAATTCGGTTAAAATCTAGCTAATTTCCCCTCCGAGTTGTTATTTCATTTTATCTTTGTATTTTCCTTTAAATAATCACATGTCGCGTATTCTAATATGTTGGACTCAATAAAAATAAGTTTTCTTTATAATCTCTTTACACACACAAAAAAAATAAAAAAAATGAACCTTCAAAAAATCAAAATGGCATTTTATCTTATTCATGCGTTAGATTGGTTTATTTAAATTAAAGAATATTCTCTCCAACATAAAATTATTTTCTTGTAAAAATCAAAACCTTTCATAATTAGATAAATATTTCATAATCTTGTTTAAATTTAGTATTCTCTTTAAAAAAAAATCTTCATTATTCAAAATTTGATATTTTCTAGCAAAAATCACTTTCTTTTTCTTTTCATTAAAATAATTTATTTTTCCTTAATTTGATAAAAGACTTAAATTTTGCTCAATCTTTCTTTTTGGGAGGATTTTTCTTTAAACTAAATAAATCATTTTTTCACGTGAATGAAATAAGTGCCATGTTTACAATTAATTCAAGATTTTACAAAGTTAGTCATGTTTTCAAATTTGGTCATTTTTACAAATCAGTCAAATTGTCTTTTGGTCAACCGCTTTCGCGGACGCTTCTTGAGTGCCTTAAAAACCTTCTCAAGGCGTTACCAGAATCCTTACCCATTTTCTCTAATTTTAAAGATTTGTTTCTGTTTTCGAGTCTTTAAAATTATTTAAGTTTTTCTTGATATTTTCTATAAAAAATCAAGTGGCGACTCTATATTTTCTTAAATTGTTTCAAAATTTTCTCTAAAGTTTTGAAATAGTTTAAAAATTCAAAACCAAATATTTTTTTTCAACCCTTCGAGCCTAGAAAGGGATAAAACAAGGAGTCTTTAATTTTTTAAGATTATAATTAATATAATAAAGTTTATTAAATAATAATTAGATCCTCAGCTAATTATTTTTGAGAAAACAATTGATTAATTTTCAAGATTACTCTCTTTCTGATCCACAATAAGTAACTTTTTAGGGTTTTGACGGTTAAGTAAAAAATTAAGGTTAAAATATGTATTAATTAACTTTGATTTAACAATAAGAATATCAATTAAAACATGTATCATATATTTATTGGATTCATGTAAACATTGATGTGGGGTGTTCATCGGTTTGCAATCTATAATTAGTGATTAGTCCATAAATAAGGCTTAAATTTCAAAAATCCCGGCTTAAATTTCAAAAATCTTCTAAGCACGCATTGAAATTTATTGCATTTTTATCCATTTCTAAAATGTCCAATAAATAACTACTATATCGCTTATATTTTATTATTTTTGTTTAAGCTAAATACAAAACTTATCTAATATAGAAATATTACTAACTGCTAATTGTGTTTTATTATTTAATAATTGTTATATTTAATTAAAAATTCGGTTTTAGCAAGAACTGAGAAGTCTACTAACTATATCTATCTTGATTTGAACACTTTTGTCTTCTTTTTCTTCTTCTTGTTGACCTCTTGTCACATCCTTTTAAATCATTTCATTAGTTAAATATGTGTACTTGATTTATAATCAATTAATCACTTTTAGGCACCACTTCCTTCAAGTGATCTTACCCCTTTAGGCATCAATTTCTTCGAGAAATCTTACCCTTTTAGGCATCAATTCCTTCAAGTAATGTTTGGATCCCAAAGCTATCATTCATCCTGAAACAATGGCAGTAAAGACAAGTAAAAGTTGTAAGATAATTGGAGTACCTATGATTGTACATAAAGGTTATTAGTGTGTTAAGAAAGTGTTTGATCACTTTCTTATAGAAATTTCAATTGTACACGCTCATAGTGTCACGACCCAAAAACTTGAGGTCATGATGGAACTTATCGCGGCCCAGCCTTGATAAGTCAATAACCCAAAAAGGAGACCAATGCTAGATAATAAAGAAAATAAAGCAAGCGAGACTTCTAGAACGAAGTCAAGTCACATATACATAATAATGACGGAAAACTAAAGGAATGACATAAACTCTCCAAGACTGGTGTCACAAATGTAAGAGCGTCTAAGTACAACATCTGGATCTGGAATACAAAATTTGTCTTTGACTCAAATAAAGACAAAATAAAGGTTAGGATGAGATCTGGAATCTGCCCCGAACTCTGGAGCGAACCAGTACCTCAAAATCTGATCAACACCGCCCAAACTCAACCGCCACACATGGTACTCGAACTGAAATCTGCACTGAAAGGGCACAGTAGGGGTGAGAACAGTCCACTTATACTCAATAGGTATCATAGGCCGACTTAGCAAAGTATAAAATAATACAAGTAAAGAAATACTATGAGCACGTCACTTGCAGACAGAAAAGTTCCCAAACGGTAGCTCACATCGTCACCTATATTTAGTTTACTTATATATATATACAAGGAAGAACTAGTAGAAACAAAAACGTTCAAACAAGTAAAGAAACTAACTACACGCTAAGTATATGAAAACAACACCAAATGTGAATGCAAGCAATCAAGACGGGCTAATGATGAATGTTTTGAAATTCATTGCATGACATTTTATATACACCTACTGAGCCTCAGCGCTCCCAAGATAGAACCCATGGGGGGTTCGCAACCCATATACCTATCTTATATCTCAATCAACCTGACCGGCACATCCCTCGGTCTAGAAATTTTTAAAAGTGTCCCATTTTCTTTCAAAATCAGTGTTTCTCAGTGATACCAATGTTTCATGAATATGAATATATGAAATGAGAATGAAATGATCACAACCAATCAGTATGAAGATGATAATTCATTCAATACACGTAAGAGTAAGCTCAGGATCAACTCAATGTGTCAATAATCAAAGTCTTAATATCTCATTGGGCACCATCGGAAAATTAGTCATGTAGGACATCATTAATATCATATAAAACCCTCAATTCGGGTATTTCCATTATGATAAAGGCAAATACTGCTCAATAAGGCCTATAATATCTATTCAAGCCCTCGCACGACATCACATTAAGAATAAAGCAAGTAAGTGCACAAATAAGGTCAATAATATCAAATAAAGCCCCCACTCAGGCAACACGCAATATATAATATCACCAATCAATAATAACGAGAATATAAGCCCCCACACGGGCATCAAACAATATATCTATGACTCTAAAATAATTTTTCCATAGTTATTTTTCCCAACCCAGAGCATGCTTTACTTATTTATTAACTACCCAACCCAGTCTGAAGAAAGTTAAGCCATAACTTACCTCGAAGCATCGAAATCCAAGCCTAAAGTCCTTCAACCCGGAGCCTTCCCCTTCCCAACGGCCTCAAAATCAACTAAAACATATAAATACAACATCGAAGAGTTAAATGGAAGCTAATGATACCCATATCGACTACTTTTAAGACGGATTCAAAACGGACTCAAAAAACGAGTTTGAAAATGAAAGGGGTAAAACTAAAATTTTATTTTAGATACACATTCTCCAAGGTTATAGAAGTCTACAGTTAAAACTCCAAGCAAAAACTAGTTAAAATGAGGTCCACATCGAAGAAAAATCATTTTTAAGCTTTATCGACAAAACCCTCAAAAATCCATTTCAAAATCGACATTAAAAGGTGTTCTCGAAGCCCTAATCAATAGGAAATAGTGAGAAATGAGTTTAGAGCTTACCCCAGCTCAAATGGTGAAGAAACCCTATAAATCCCCAAAATTCGAAGCCTTAAGGTCCAAAATGGTGGAATTTACAAAAATGAGGTATTTATACTGTTCTATGAGCAGTACCTCGCGATCGCGGACTCCACATCACCATCGCAAGGGTCAACATTGACTCCGTCAAAAGTTTGGCCTTTGCATTCGCGGGCAAAGCTTCGCATTCGCAATAGCCTCATCTTGTCCGCGAAGAAGGACGGACCGACTCGGACACAACTACCCTTCGCAATCGCCACCCCACCTTCACAATTGCTATGAAGAAATAATTCCTTATTCCCGTTTGCGGCCAGTGGCTTGTGTTCGCGAAGAAGGTTCCATGCACCAGATATCAGTTATGCGACAACTGACTTTGCATGTTACAGTGTCTCTGAATGGACCCTCAAGATTCGTTCGGGATCCCATAGAATCATAGATGCTACCAGGCTATTTTTGATGTTTCGGACTCAATGGCAACATCAGATTTTTGAAAAAGGATCGCTTTCAATAAATTCACTCCCGGGAATCCCTAAAGCTTATTTTAACTAGATTCCACAACGAGGATCGAAAAGCAATATAAAGGTGTCCCAAACCTGTACCAACCTCACTACTAACCCAAATTTGACATTTCGGATCCAATGGAACTGTCCAAATCATCATCCAGCACTCAGAACATCAAATATTGACCAAAGTCAACTATAGAACTTTCAATGCCTCTAAAAACCACAAACTCTCCCAAAAGCCTCCCGTAGGCATTTGGAACCATGCCAACCATCCCCACACCTCAAAATTAACATGTAGCAACTACGGAGAAGGACAAATTGGTCAAATCAAATAAAAAGAAAAATCTCACATACCAGGTCATTAAAGTATCCAATACTAAGACTCTAGTTCGTCCTCGAACTAAAAGCAAAAGAAATACCTGAATCAATAAAGAGCTGAGGGTAACTACTACGCATGTTGGACTCGACCTCCCAAGTAGCCTCCTTGACGGAACAATGTCTCCACTTAATCTTAATCACAGGAATATATCTAGAATGCAACCGCATACCATCCCTGGCCAAAATGGAAATTGGCTCCACAACAAAGGTCAATCTCTCATCCACCTGAACCCAGTCCCAATGAAGCACGCGAGACTCATCCAAAATATAGCGTTGAAGCATGGATACATGAAAGACTGGATGAACAGCTGAAAAGTCTAGAGGTATGGCCAACTCATAAGCAACCTCCCCAACTATCTGAAGTATCTCAAAGGGTATAATATACCTCGGGCTAAGCTTGCCCCTCTTTTCGAACCCCATAACACTCTTTATGGGAGACACACGAAGAAAGACCTGATCACCAATCCCAAAGTTCAAGGCATGAAGCTTGCGGTTGACATAACTCTTTTTCCTACTCTGAGATGCCTGAAGCCAATCTTGGATCACCCAAACTCTGTTTAAAAACTTGCGAAGTAAGTCGGTACCATGGGGTCTATCCTTGGAAGTCTCAAACCAACCAATCGGAGATCAACAACGCCTACCATACAAAGCCTCGAAAGGTGCCATCTCAATACTCGAATGGTAGCAATTATTATAAGTAAACTCTGCTAAGGCAAAATGCTGCTCCCAACTGACCTTCGAAGTCCATAACATATGCGCAAAGCATATCCTCCAAAACCTGAATAGTCCATTCCGATTGCCCATCGGTCTGGGGTAGATAGCTATGCTAAGGTCCACCTGAGTACCCAACTCCTCTTGAAACATCCTCCAGAAACAAGAAGTGAACACTAAGCCTCTATCTGAAATAATAGATACGGGTACCCCATGGAGACGAACTATCTCTCGAACATAGATACGAGCCAAACTCTAGGCACTGAAGGAAACCTGAATGGGGATGAAATGAGCCGATTTGGTCAATTGATCCACGATGACCAACATGCTGTCAGAACCACAAGAAGTACGAGGCAACCCACTCACAAAATTTATAGTGATCCGCTCCCACTTCTACTCAGGAATGGATAAGCTCTGAAGCAAACCACCTGGTCTCAAATGCTCTGCCTTTGCCTGCTGATAACACAAGCAAAGAGCTACTAAGTCCATTACATCATTCTTTATACTACCCCACCAGTAATGCTTTTTTAGATCATGATACATCTTGGTCACCTCTAGATGAATAAAATATGTAGAACAATGCGCCTCCTCTAAAATCAATCTCACCCATCCACCAACTCTCGGCACATAAACCCGGCCACTAATCCTCAAAACACCATAAGAATCAAGAGATGCCGCCTTAGCCTCTCCACTCAACACCTTATCTCGAATCACCCTCAAGCTATCATCATTAAACTAGTGAGCTCAAATCTGCTCCATCCAAGAAGATCTAGCATCAACAAAGGCTAAAACACTTCGGCGTGCCTAAATGTCAAGCCTAACTATCTGGTTAGCTAAAAACTGAACCTCTAAGGCTAAAGGCCACTCATGAGTTAAGAGATAAGCTAAACTCCCCATACTAGTCGACTTTAGACTCAAGGCATCCGCAACCACGTTAGCCTTACCCGGATGATAGAGAATAATGAGGTCATAATCCTTAAGCAACTCAAGCAAATGTCGTTGTCTTATATAAGGTCTTGTTGGGTGAAGAAGTACTGAAGGCTATGATGATCCGAGAAAATATTGCAATGAACCCTATACAAGTAATGCCTCCACAACTTCAACACATATATAACCGCGGCTAACTCTAAATCAAGGGTAGGGTAATTCTTCTCATGAGGCTTCAACTAACGAGAAGCATAAATAATCACCTTACCCTCCTGCATCAACACTGCACCCAAACCCACACCAGAAGCATCACAAAATACTGTAAAACACATGCCCTCCCTAGGCAAAGTCAAGATAGGAACTGAAGTCAACAACTGCTTGATCTTTTAAAATCTCGCCTCACAAGCATCCGACCACTGAAATACAACCTTCTTCTGGGTCAACTTGGTCAAAGGAGCAGCAATTGATGAGAAATCTTCTGTAAAATGCTGATAATAACCCGCCAAACCAATGAAACTCTGAATCTCGGTAGGACTAGTGGGCCTAGCCCAATCCTGAATAGTAACAATCTTGGCCGGATCAACCATAATGCTACCTTGGTCACCACATGACCCAAGAAAGAGATAGAATCCAATCAAAACTCACACTTAGAGAACTTAGCATATAACTTCTCATCACCCAATCTCTGAAGTACAGTCCTCAAGAGTCTCACATGATCGGCCTCATTCTTGGAATAAAACAAGATGTTATCTATTAATACAATCACAAAGGAGTCAAGATACAGTCAAAATACCATGTTCGTCAACTCCATGAATGCTACAGGGGCATTGGTTAACCCAAAAGACATGACCAAGAACTCATAATGACCGTATCGAGTTCGGAAAGCCATCTTCGGGACATCCAAAGCTCTAATCTTCAACTGGTGATACCCAGATCTTAAATCATTCTTAGAAAACACGAAAGGACTTTGAAGCTGGTCAAATCGATCATCAATACGAGAGGATACTTGTTCTTAAACATCAATTTATTCAATTACCAATAGTCAATACAGATAAACATAGAACCGTCTTTCTTCTTCGCGAACAAGACAGGACCACCCCAAGGAGATACACTAGGTGAGCCCCTTACTCAACAAATCCTTTAACTACTCCTTCAACTCCTTCAACTCGGTCGGTGCCATCCTATTGAGGCAAATAGAAATGGGCTTGGTGCTCGACTCCACACTAGTAGCAAAATCGATATCACGATTCAGAGGCACACCAGGAAAATCCATAGGAAACACATTCAGAACTTGAGAACAACCCAAACAGAATCTATAGAAAGCGGTAAGGCAACACTAGTATCATGAACATAAGCCAAATAAGACAAGTACCCTCTCTCTACTATACGGTGAGCACGTAGAAAAGATATAACCCCCTTCGGACCTGAATTAAGAGTACCTTCCAAGCTAACCTTGGCATACCCGACATAGCTAAGGTCACGGTCTTAGCATAGCAATCCAAAATAGTATGATAGGGAGCTAACCAATCCATACCCAAGATAATATCAAAATCAACCCTATCTAGGATAATCAAGTCTAACCAAGTCTCATGGCCCACTAAGGTAACAACACAAGATCGGTACACTCGATCCACCACTAAAGAATCTCCTATGGGGGTAGATACATGAAGAGGCATAGCAAGGGGCTCACAAAAAGCATCAATACCAGAAGTAAAATATGTAGACACATAGGAGAAGGTAGACCCAGGGTCAAATAACACGGAAGCAGATCTGTAGCAAATTTGGATGATACTTATAATAACTGCATCAGAGACCTCTACCTCAGGTCTCCCAGGTATAGCATAACACTGTTCTAGTCCGCTCTTGGGTTGAAAAACTCCACATCCATTGCCACGAGCTCCCCTACCTCTACCTCTAACACCACCTCTACCATTTTATGAACCACCCCTGACTGTAGAAATAAGAGTATGCAAAGCTGCAGCTGAGAACCCTACTGGGAAGGACCAAATACACCCCGAGGACAATCCTTGGCCAGATGACTAACCTCCTTACAAACAAAACATCCTCTATGGCCTACCTCAATCTGAGGGGGCACAAATGAACTAGAACGATCGCCTTGGGCCGAAGAACTGAAGCTGGAACCACCACTCGTATAGCCTAATGCCTAGCTACCTAAAACTGCAGAACCTGAAGGCCCACCACCTGATCCCTATAAATCGTCCTGAACCGGCCTACCATAATAATCATGAGGATCTCTACTCTAGAAAACTTTGCCTCAGGAGGCACGACTACTAAATTTGCCTTGTCGACACACCTTCTTGGTGCCTCTTTGAGTAGCCTGGGTAATAGACTCGGTTAATATGCTCAATAATACTCTGAAAAGAAGCCTCTGAAATAACCATCTGGGCAGTAACTAACTGATAGAAACCATCTAACCCCTTAATAAACATTCAAATCCTCTCTAGCTTTGTGGAGATACTGACACCCGTATATCTGGATAAGGTATGGAAGAGTGCCTCATACTCGACAATAGACATAGAGCCCTGCTCTAAGGGATTAAACTCATCCCGCATCCGATCTCTCAAACTATACGACTCAAACCTCTCCAAAAAGGCCTCAGAAAACTGAGCCCAAGTCATAGCAGGCGAACCTAAAGGTCTACAACTGGATAGAGACCTCCATAAATCCCTCCGTCAACTGATAAGTAGTATAAGAAACTCCATGAGACTCAAGGAATCCAAGATTATGTAACTTCTCCTGGCAGTCAATCAGAAACTCATAGGCATCCTCTCCAATTGCCCCACTAAACTTGCAAGGAGCCAAGTGAATAAAACCCCTAAACCTCTTCTGGTCATCAGAAGATATCACTATACTCGAAATAACTGAAGGAATAGTAAGTCTGACCAACAATGAATCCACATGTGGGGGTACCATAGATGATGGATGTACCCCTAAAGTAGAAAACTCATAAACAGATGCCGGTATAGATGGCGGAACACCACTCTAAGTCTGAGGAACACATGGTACACTTGAAGGAACACCATCCAAGCAACTTAAAAAACTAATCAATAAATCTTAAAGCACTGGGGTATCAACTGAACCCTGTGGAACCTAAGCTAGCCCTGCATCCCCTGTCTAATAGTCATCCCTGGCATACACAACCTCAGGCTCGAGAGAGGAATCCCTAGCACATTCTTTGACTGGGGCAGCTCCTCGTGCCTGTCTTCTACCTCTGGGTAGGCCATAATCCATGCCTTGTCCTTGGACTGTAGCTCCTATATCGGGTGCCGGCTCAACATCCCTAGCATCTCTAGACCTAGTCCTCACCATCTGCGTAGAAAAGAATAGAATACAAGTTTAGAACATTGGGTACGAACCACCCGCATGATAAAGAAACAAATTACAAAAGTTTTTCCTAAAGATATATTATAGCCTCTCAAAGATAGATACAGATGTCTACATACAGATCCGCGAGACTCTACTAGACATCCTGCTCTTACACTTATGAAATCGGTGAACCTAGCGCTTTGATACCAATTTGTCACGACCTAAAAACTCGCGGTCATGATGGCACTTATCGTGACCCAGCCCTGATAAGTAAAGTAATCACCCAAAAAGGAAAGAAATGCGAGATAATAAAGGAAATAAAGAAAATGAGACTCCTAGAACAAAGTCAAGTCATATTTACATAATATTAATGGAAAATTGAAGGAATGTCATAAACTCCCCATGACTGGTGTCACAAATGTAAGAGCGTCTAAGTACAACATCCGGATCTGGAATACAAAATTTGTCTCTGACCCAAATAAAGACAAAATAAAGGTTAGCATGAGATCTGGAATCTGCCCCGAGCTATGGAGCCAACCAGAACCTCAAAATCTGATCAACACCGCCTGAACTCAACCGCGGTGCATAGTACTTGAATTGGGATCTGTACTGAAAGGGCAAAGTAGGGGTGAGTATAGTCAACTTGTAATCTCTAGGTATCATAGGCCGACTGAGAAAAGTAGAAAATAATACAAATAAAGAAATACTATGAGCACGTCACCTGCAGATAGAAAAGTTTCCAAACGGTAGCTCACACCCTCTCTACTAACAGTTCTAATATATATATATATATATATATATATATATATATATATATATATATATATATATATATATAAGGAAGAACGACTAAAAACATATACGATCAAACAAGTACAGAAACTAAATATATGACAAGTATATGAAAACAACACCAAATGTGTATGCAATGCAATACAATAAAGATGGGATAATGATGAATGTTTTGAAAGCCATCACATGAATTTCTGTATTTATACCTACTGAGCCTCAGTGCTCTCAGGATAGGACCCATAGGGGGTTCACAACCCAGATACGTGTCTCATATCTCCATTAACCCGATCGGCATATCCCTCGGTCTAGGTATTTTTAAAAGTATCTCATTTTCTTTAAAAATCAGTGTTTCTCAGTGATACCAATGTTTCATGAATATGAATGTATGAAATGAGGATGAACCAATCAGTATGAAGATGATAATCCATTTAATACATGTAAGATTGAGCTCAAAATCAACTCAATGTGTCAATAATCAAAATCTCAATATCTCATTGGGCACCATCGGAAAATTAGTCATGTAGGACATCATTAATATCATATCAATTCCCCAATTTGAGTATTTCCATCATGACAAAGGCAAACAATGCTCAATAAGGCCTATAATATCTATTCAAGCGCTCGCACAATATCACATTAAGAATAAAGCAAGTAAGTGCACAAATAAGGTCATTGGTGTCAAATAAATCCCCACTTGGGCAACACACAATATATAATATCACCAATCAACAACAATGAGAATATAAGCCCCCACACGGGCATCACGTAATATATATATAACTCAAAAACAATTTCCCCATAGTTATTTTCCCCAACGCATGGCATGCTTTACTTATTTATTAACTACCCAACCCATTCTGAAGAAAGTTAAGCCATAACCTACCTCAAAGCTTCAAAATTCAAGTCTAAAGTCCTTCAACACAGAGCCTTCCCCTTCCGAACGACCTAGAAATCAACTAAAATATACAAATACAATATCGACGCATTAAAAGGAAGCTAATGATACCCATATCGACTACTTTTAAGATGGATCCAAAATGGACTCGAAAAACGAGTTTGAAAATAAAAGGGGTAAAACATAAATTTTTTTTAGAAACACATTCCCCAAGGTTATAGGAGTCTATAGTTGAAACCCACATGAAAATAAGTGTCACAACCCGAAATCCCATTCGGGCCGGACTG
Organism: Capsicum rhomboideum; assembly: GCA_031232105.1. Taxonomy (NCBI): domain Eukaryota; kingdom Viridiplantae; phylum Streptophyta; class Magnoliopsida; order Solanales; family Solanaceae; genus Capsicum; species Capsicum rhomboideum. The sequence continues at coordinate 56,417,270 of CP124709.1, forward strand.
GCACCCGAAGCCGATATGGCCCAAGAGAACCAATCTTTGCTCATGAACATTCGTATGCGTAACCTCTTATGAATATTATTATACCTCATGCGACTTTGCGGAAGACATGAATCATGGAAACATATGCTATATAAATATACATTTAGGAAACTTGGCCTTTGGGGCCATCAAGTCAAACGGACATTCGTCTTTTACATATTCGTCTCTTACATCCATATACCCACATATGTCTACAAAAGCCTCTAACATATGCATCAACAAGATCAACTTAAAGTCGGTACAAGTCCCCGCTTTATACTATATTTACAATATCAAAACAAATATACAACTATGACCCAGAAAGCTCCGAACCGAGTGGAGCTCACCAAAATTCTGCAAATGATCCCCAGTATACAGAGGAGGTCTACTAATGCCTGCACCTGCAACATGTAAGGTAAGCCCCCCGAGGGGGTCAGTACGAGGAATGTACTGAGTATGTAAGGCTCATAAGAAATCATCATACATCATAATGGAATCAAATATAAAAGAATTAATGAACGTGAATAAACTCTCTTTCTGTATATGGGGAACCATGTATATTACGTTCTTTACTCCTCTTGTCTTTACATGCTTTCATCTTATTTGTTCTACCCATGCTAGGCTGTTCTGTCTCCCCTGGGATGAGATTAACCCATGCTAGGTACTTTGACCCCTGGGATGTTATGTGAACCCATGCTAGGCTTTCGTGTCGCCCCTGGGATGTCATTAACCCATGCTAGGTACTGTGACCCCTGGGATATTATCGTAACTCATGCTAGGCTTTCGTGTCGCCCCTGGGATGTACCGTCATAACCTATGCTAGGCTTTTCTATCGCCCTTGGGATGTATCGGGATCGACCCATGCTAGGCTTTTATGTTGCCCCTGGGATACCACCCGTGTTATTGGGATCGACCCATGCTAGGTATTTTAACCCCTGGGATACCACCCATGATTACTTATTAATTATACATTAGTTCTTTCTCTTGTTATTCTTACTTCCATTCTTAAGAGTGATTAAGACATTGAGGATCATGACATAATTTGAAGCACACATATATATAAATTACTTCACGTCTCTTACCTCATGAGATTGACGTCTTCGCTAATGAGAAATAGTTCTATTAACTTGCACATCACGTCTCTTATTACTCTTATGAGATTGGTACTTTTATTTGTGAAAGATTGGTATAAAGATAATCATCACATTATTGGACTTTGGAACATGACATGATTGGAAAAATGCTTTTCAAGGATAAATAGATTCTCTTATGTTATTACTCTCTTGAGATAGTCCCTTTTAGGAATTACCACGTTATGACATCTTAGGAACTTCAATCAATGAATAAGAGATGAATGAATCATAATTCATCTAAGAATAGGACACATATGGATACAATATACGTCAACCTGAATTGCTATACTTCAAGCCTCTCGGAATTGAAACAAGTCCAATGTCAATAGGAACAATATGTTGTAGAAGGATACTGAAAGAGTAACCTTATATACCTTGTATTCGCAATACAATTCTACAATCTTAAGTGTGCATACAATAGTCTCTCTCCGTCCTTATGTTTCACTCTACAACACAAGTACATAACGTAACCAACATTAACCACCAATTACCTTACAACGGCATACAATAACAATAAGTCACATGTTTGGCTTTCACATGTCATTTCCCCCTTGACAATACCATTTATGAAATTATTGTACCAATAATCCCACAATATTCCATACATTTACCAATACATGATAATCAATAGCATGTCACACCAAGTTCATACATTCCACTCTCCATTATCACAACATCACAATTATGCTATCAATTTACTTCAATACACCTCACAACAACAAATCGGCCAAAATTCCATAATTTACACTTATAGAGAAATAACAAGTTTAGGACCATAATAACACCATACATGTTGTTATTTCATCCATACCATGCTCTTTCATCAAGACAACAAGTCATCTTTCAAGTTTAAATTCCATAGATGACACATCTTTTACAAAAATACAAAGTGCCATATCCAACACTTACAAGCATAACCAACATGATTTACATACTCTCCCATGCATATAATATATTAATACATAATAATAATCACTTACCCAAGCTTGAAAAATGATGATCTTGCTCCAAAGATGACTTAGGGTTTGAGAGCCCAAAAGGGTGTTCTTGAGAGTTCTAGAAAAAAAAAAGATAGAAAAGCATGTGTGTTTGTGGATTAAAAATCTGATTTTTGGACCCTTTTATAGACATTTGAAGTCATACTTATACACTCTTGGCATTTAATGCAATGTATTGGCTTAGTCAATGGAAGAATGGGTCATTTGACCCATTCTTGGCCTATGTTTTCTTTCACATTTTGGGCTCTTTTTGAGCCCAATTCACTTAACCCAATAAAATCAATAATTTCTCATGTTTAATTCATTTCATACGTGTTACGACAATATCCCCACTCACGCAATTCATACTCGTAGCCTCAATTCCAAAAACAAGCAATTCTAGCCACGTATGGCCTATTTTGACCAAAAGGGTAAAATTGTCATTTTGATGCCAAATTCGTTGACGAGTAATTTTACCATACCAATATAATACTTCACTCATTTCATGTATATGCTCATGGTTGTAGAAGAAACGTGGAAAAAATTGGCTCGGTACGTCCCCGGGCACCCTTGGGACTTAAGAAAATTTCCAACTTTGAAAAGTGGCCGAAACCAGCCTGGCACGCCCTTGGGTGCGCCAGCTTGCTGCCTCTGGACTAAATTTTTTAGCCCAGAGAGGTGTGGCATGCCCTCTAGCGCGCCACACACTTAGTTTTTCAAAAAATTTCATTTTTCGACTTTTCTTCGCGGATTTGGTTAGATACTTCAAGTGCTATTCTTTAACTTACTTCTTATCCTTAATATACTTTGTTTAGAGGTCCTCTTAGCCTCATTTTGAACCCCACAAGTGCTCCACGAAAATCAAAAAACACCTCCTACGAAGGGCTAATCACATGTACGAGGCCAAATTTTAATTTTTCTCATCACTAACATTACAAATTACATACTAATGGCATCTCGACACCTAAGTAACCATTGTTCATCGTCGTCACATTGGGTTGGGAGTATACGGGGTGTTACAATAAGGTCCAAATTGAAGAAAAACCATTTTTAAGCTTTAACGGCAAAAACCTCAAAAATCCATTTCAAAATCGAGATTAAAAGGTGTTCTCGAGGCCCTAATCAATAGGAACCCTAATCAATAGAAAATAGTGAAAAGATGAGTTTAGAGATTAACCAAGATCAAATGGTGAAGAAACCCTACAAATCGCCAAAAATCCAAAGCCTTGAGGTCCAAAAATGGTGGAATTCGCGAAAATGAGGTATTTATACTGTTCTGTGAACAGTACATCGCAATCGCGGATCCCATATCACGATCGCGAGGGTCAACGTTGACTTGGACAAAAGTTTGGCCTTCGCGTTAGTGGCTAAGGCTTCATGTTCGCGGAGGCTGATAAATCAGTCCTTCGTGTTTGCGACAAGTCTGCGAAGAAGGATGGACCAACCCGAAACCAACCACCTTTCGCGATCGCTACCACTACCCTTGCGATTGTGATGAAGGAATAATTTGTTCTCTGCATTAGAGACCAGTTTCTCGCGTTCACGACGAAGATTCCATGCACCAGATATCAGTTGTACGCCAGTTGACTTTGCATGTTGATGTCTCCGAACGGATCCTCGGGATTCGTTTGGGATCCCACATTAATAAACCATATATGCTACCAGGCTATTTTCGACGTTTCAAACTCAATGGAAACGTCAAATTTTTGAAAAAGGATCGCTTTCAATAAATTTGCTCCCGGGACCCCCTAAAGCTTATTTTAACTAGATTCTACAACGTGGCTCGAAATGTAATATAAAGGTCCCAAACCTAAACCAACCTCGCTATTATCCCAAACTCAACATTCTGGATTCAATGGAACTGTCCAAATCGTCATCCAACACTCAGAACATCAAATGTTGACCGAAGTCAACTATAAAACTTTCAAAACCTCTAATAACCACAAACTTTCCCAAAAGCCTCCCAAAGGCATTGGGAACCGTGCCAAGCATCCCTACACCTCAAAATCAACATGTAGCAACTACGGAGAAGGGAAAATAATCAAATCATATAAAAAGTGAAATCTCACATACGAGGTCATTACACATAGTAATCATAAAGAACAAAATAACACACACACAACAAATTATAATTAAACCCACATAACACTTAAAGCAAGCACACTATAATTGAGAACACGACAAAAGTACTCATCAAGGTGTATAAGGATTAGGGAGGATTAAATTAAAGTAGATATAAAGATAGATATGGTAGTTAACACTGTAAATTTGTAATACCATGTGACAAATTTTGCCATAATTTCAGATTCTTAAGTAGGGCTTAGGGAGGGTAGTTGTGTACGCTGACCTTACCTCTTTCTTGAAAAGGAGGAGAGATTATTTCTGATAGACCCTCGATTTCAAATTGATGAAAAAGACGACAACATAAAAAAAAAATTTAGTAACAAAAATCGATAGCAAATATCTTATTTAGTTTGGTTATCGGTTTAACATGTTTATAAATCGAAAATCGATAAATCAAACCACTAATATACAAAATTGAGTTGACTAATGCACACCTCTACTAAAATCTCATCACCTCCATGGATATAATCGTGATAAAATACCTGGAGAAAATCGTCAACTAAAAGTAAATATCGTTCAATTTTTAACATTGATCTTTCCATGTCCGCAACGTTAACGAACCAGCAAGAACCAGTTCACTCCACCTTCTACCAATATGAGTATGATTCCTTTAATGCCACTTACCAACTACGTACATGTAAAGTCCGTCACACCCATTCAAGTATCCAACTCAAAATAAAATATACTTCAGCTAAATAACTATAAAGAAAGTTTTATTTTGATATTTTCCAATATACCAACAAAAAATGTCAAACATAATGCACAACTCATATCTATAACTCTTGATTTGTGCAAAGAAATCAGTATATACACCGTCCTTCAGGAGATCTACCAACTTTGGATCTCATCCAGGTTGCCATTACTCTGATTGTCTGATTAAAGCTGAATGGAATCTGATAAATGATCTTAACTAATTAAATTACAGTTGTTGATCTTCTCTGACTTGGCCACAACATATAATAATATTAGCATGAACACAAATTAATACTTATTTAATGAATCTAATAAAATTATTAATATAAACTCATAACCAAAAAATATGCCTAAATCCATGTAAAATAACATACATCATGCGAAAGCTAATAATTATAAAAATTGCGATAAATCATATGAAAGAAAATTATAATAAAAGTAACATAATGTTTAATATGATTTGGCCAAGTGACCTACATATTGAAAAAACTAATATTAGAAACACAAAACTTATTGAGAGAATCAGAGAATAATTCCCCCAAAACATAACTTTTACCGACTATATTGTTTGTGAAAGGAACGGATTCTCAATTTATAGAAGTTCAAAACTTTTTCGTCATGAAAAGATTAACCAAATATGGGAGAGATCTTTTTAATCAAGGAAACTTTTTTCGTCATTCAAAATGTAATTCTAATCATGATACAAAAAAATCAAAGCAAATCCTAACAAAAAAAACTCCAAACTTGAAAAAAAATATATTAAAAATAGTCAAAAGTAAAATACTACATAATCTATTTAAGTTTTACCCGAATTATTATGAAGCTATTGATGCACATGTGCCTAAATTAGTAGACGGTTGAAGTATTAAACACGACGTTGTGTTTTTTCTTTCTTTCTTTGTATAGGTATTATTCTCCTAAAGTGATTTGGGTACCACAAGAACATTATTATTATTATAGGAGCTTTACATTCCCATATATTTAGGAAGACCAAAACTTTCCATATATTTATTACAGTTAATATTTTAATAGTATAATAATTTGACAAAAATAGTAAAAAGATGATTTTATCTAAAACAGAGTATTTTAATGAAGGGCAAAAAGTTCAAACAACATTTCTAAGGCCCTTCACACTTTTAATATAACTAGTTTAGCTTCAATCCATCAGTTTAACTTTTGGCATTAATCAGCTTCAGTTCATCGGTTTAAAGATGCATTGTAATGATCCTCATTTTTTATTTTTAGAATTTTCTACATTTTAACCATTTTGCCCTTTCCCATTATTGCTTTGTCTCAATTTTGAGAGGTGGGAATGGTTGGCACGGTTTTCTAGGAGGTTGGAAATGTTTTGGTCGAGTTTGAGGTCGTTTTAAGGCTTTATGGGCCAATAGTTGATCTTGGTCAATATTTCTTGATCCGAGTATCGGATAGCAAAACGGACTATGCCAGCAAATTCGAAATGTTGATTTTGGATTAGTGGTGTGGTTGGTTCGGGTTCAGGGCCTTTATATCTCATTTCGATCCTAGGTTTGGAAAATAGTGAAATAGGGTCCCTAGGGTTAATTAGTTGAAAACAATCTTTTTTGAAAATCCGACGTCGCCATTAATTCTGGAACGTCAAAATTAGTCTACTAATATAGTTCGTTTGCGTGCACGATATTTCGAATGAATCCCGAAGATGTGATCGGAAACTTGGCATTTTGGGCTAAGTTGCTAATGTTGCTTCAGCTGGTGCAACCGCTTTAGCATCCAAATACCTCTTTAGTGGTAGCCGCTTAAGTGGCTAAGCACCACTTTAGAGGTCAGTCTTGATCTACCACCTACCGCTAAAGTGGGCATTTGACTGCTTTAGGGGTTGCCGCTTTAGCGAAAGATGACCGCTTTAGAGGTCCCTGCCATTTAGGTCAGACCGCTTTAGCAGTCAAATGTCGCTTAAGTGGTCATTTAGCAGCTGAAGCAGTCACTGCTGGGTTAGTCTATAAAAACACAATTTCATTTTTGAGCTTTTGAACTTCGAGTTTAATGGTTTTTGGTCAATTTCTCCACCTGGGTAAGCTCCAAAACTCTATTTTCATTACTTTACATTGATTATGTCTTCGAAAACACTTTCTAATCTTGTTTTTTTCAAAATGGAAAAAATGGCGGTTTTACCAGTAAAAGCTTGAAAATGGTTTTTTTCTTTGATTTGGACCTTGTTTTAAGCTTGTTTTCTTCTATGGATTCCTTTAATCATGGGTAATGTATTTCTAAAGAAATTTTTTAGTTTTATCTCGTCGTTTTCAAAACCCATTTTTGAGGTCCATTTTGGACCCGATTTAAATATAGGTAATATGGGTATCGATAGCTTCCTTTTGGCTTTTATATGACGTTGTTGACTTGATTGGATGCTTTTGGTGTTGATTCAGAAGAATTAGTCTTCCGATTGAGATTTTAGACTGGGTTTGAGCTTGCGGGTCTTCATTTAAGACAAATTGAGCTATACCTTAACTTTTTCCAAATTGTGTGTGTGTTTGTATGCTTGGTTGTTTGTATTTGGCATTTCATTAGGATTGGGGGTCCCACTTAGGAGAAATGTCAAACATCTCTGCGGGTGCCAGATCTTTTGGTGGATTGTAGTTAGGTTTTTGTCTTCCTTAGCTATTATTATTGTTAGTAATTATCCTTAAAGAAAAAACATAGATAGATAACTTAGTGATATTGTATTGTTAAGTATTGAATGCCTATCTTAGAGCTTGAATATTGTTTAGCGTATCTTAGTGTGATAATAGAGGGTTAATGACCTTTAGAGAACACTTAGAGTATAATTGGGTTGTAATAGTTGATGAGAATTGTAGTATGGAACAAGCTAGGTTTGGATAGTCTCACGTTGTATTGTTATTGGTATTGTTGTTATCTATCATTGTATGCCCCAGTGGGGGCTTATGTGCATATTATTACTGTTTGAGAGTATATATGGTGGTGATGCCCGAGTGGGGGCTTGAGTTGTTATTATTGGCTATGATTGTGCATCTAATTGCCATATTTATTATTGTGTCGCCCAGTAAGGGCTTGATTTGATGTTATTGGTCATGTTGCACATTAAATTTTTTATCTATTATTATGTCGATCGAGTGGGGTCTTGACTTGTTATCATAGGTCTTATCTGTGCATTAGAAATGCCATATCTATTATTGTGTCGAGTGACTGGGGGCTTGACTTGACATTAAAGGCCTTATTTGAGCATTTAATTGCATACTTATCATAGTGATGCTCGAGAGAGGGCTTGTAAATGATAATATTGATTACTGCATGACCATTTATTCTGTTGGTACCAAGTGGGGATTGATATCATGAATTATGGACATATTGAGTTGATTTCATAGCTCACCTATTTATATATATATATATATATCGAATTGATTGGATATCTTCATATTGATTTGATTGTGAGTGTTATATCCTCATTCCATACATATGTATTCATGAGATACACCACCATTGAGAAATACTATTTTTGAAAGAAAATAAGACATTTTAATAAAAACCATCTCCGTGAACATGAGTCGGAGAGGTGAGATGTGTTGGGATTGAGATTGAAATATGAGATAAAGTATATGGGTTGCGAACCCCCCATGGGTCCTATTGCGGAGTTGCGAACTCCATAGTTATGTAGTGAAAGTCATGCGATGACGTTCACTATTCCACCCCCATCATCTTCATCATCACATCATTATATTGCATCATTTGCATTATCATCCTTGGTATGTTTTGATGTTGTGTTAGTATTTACTCTGGTATAGCAAATTCAAAGTTAGGACCTTGTTTGTGATATTGTGTTTGAGCATTCATTTCACTTCATTACATTATCCTATGCCATTTTATATTGATTGAGAGGCGAGGTATTATGATACTTGAGGTATGACTATGGCTTAATCTGAGAGACTGTTGAATTACACTTCCAGGTCTTGTAGTTCATTTTTATATACACTCTCTCTGTCTTTATCCCATATGATTGGTTGATTGTCATTGAATAAGCCTGACTTATTGTGTTAGTAAAGCTCCCCATAGATGACCTCCCTTATCTTTGAGAGAAATGAATAGGATTGACTCATCTGGATTAGTGTACCTAACCCTGATTTTGATATGTGTATTGACCTTTGTGTTGGGTTACCCTGATAGGATGAGGTGTTGTATTTTTTTAGGATATAGAACCTTTGGGGAAACCTTGGGTAGTGAAGTGGTGGTTCTCTCCATCGCTTTGGATTAAGGTCGGTTATTGACGATGCTTGCTGAGTACATGTGGTTTCGTACTCACCCTTGCTCCTTTTTCCTTTTTCTTATTTTTCTGCACCCCATGCAGGTATTAGTCAGAGTAGCAGTTTTGTAGATTGTCTTCATCCGATATTGGTGTTGCGGCGATCGAGGTAGTGGCTATTAGACTTTAAGATATCAGATCTCTCTTTACTTATCTTATGCTTATCCACATTTAAGATACCATAGTTATTGATGTCTTTCCATATTTAGAGGCTTGTATTAGTGACACCAGACTTGGGAGGTTAGACTTATGTCTCGTTTATATTTACATTTGGGATTTATTTCTATTCTTCCATTTTCGCCTTTGATTTTTCGTATATTTGTGAATTCGGGTTGGGTTAGGCTTACTTGTCAGGAGCCTATTTTAGGTCGTGACACATTGGTATCAGATCCCCAGGTTTATTGGTTTCATTAGTACAAGCCGAGTTGAGTAGAGTCTTGCGGATCAGTGTGGAGATGTTCGTTATCTATCCTCGAGAGGCTACATGACTTTTGGAGATTTCCATTTCTTCATTCTTTCTCGTGCCTTTGTAGCTTTGTATAACTCAAAAACTTTTTATTCTATCTCTCTTATATGGTGTACATGCATTTGTCTATGGCTAGAGACTCAAAGATCATGTATTTGGTACGCGGTAGGAGTAGAGTTCGAGGTAGAGGTCGAATTAGGATCCAGACTAGCTAGAGGTCAGATTAGAGTATCCTCTTCAGGTTCTAGAGTTGTTAGAAGGGGTGGGTCTAGTGATTTAGAGTAGTTGAGGCCAGTGCAGACACCACCGGTGACCATACCTATGCTTGAGGATTGTTTGGTTTGAGCGTTGGGTTTCCTTTAGAGGGTGGCTCCTATTTTGATTCAGCATGCTACTTCAGGGCTTCAGACTTCAGATGCATTTGTGACTCCTTCTGGTTCTTCTAGTGTTGATGAGATATTGCCAGGGATTGCTCCACATTCAGTGACCTTATGTTTATGTCCTTGGAGGAACAAATTAGATTTGTAGAGTTCATGAGGACAGATCTTCCTCGATTCAATGGAGATCGTAGGGTTGATGCTTATATGTTCTTGCTTGGTTGCCATGAGAGGTAGCACAGGTTAGTCTTGGTGGATTCTAATAGATTAGACTTCACTTTTTTTTAGTTTTTCTGGCCAGCTAGGCAGGGGGGGGGGGCCTCCATAGAGAGTAGGCCAGTTGAATCACCTCCTCTTTTGTGGGATCAGTTTGCTTGAGCGTTCTTAGAGGAGTTTGTATATAGACATGAGTGTCTTGCAGGTCGGAAGGCCCAAGAATTTAATGCTCACCGTGAGATTTATGATGGAGGTCAGGATCTTCGTGGTTATGCCTTGAGAGGGTTAGATCACAGTGGTCGTTTGAGTTATTCAGGCATAGTTCAGTAGACCCCGACTTCTCTGAGTTGCTTCTTATGTGGGATCTGGGCACCATAGGAGAAGTTGTCTACAGGTTAGACAGAGAGATACTTTGCCAGTTACTCTGGGAGATGACAGATTCTAGTAGCATGTTTCACAGGATGGACTCAAGGCAGGAGCTTCTAGTACAGTAGCCACATGTATGATGCTTGGTACACCTTTGTTATGCCATAACGGTATTTGATTATAGTTCTACGTTCTCCTATGTGTTTGTTTATTTGGCATTGAGTCTTGACATGATTTCGTGAGTTTTTACTAGAGTTGTTGATGTTTGCTACCTCATAGATGTTTCCTTCGTGGTGGATCAGGTGTGCCGATTCTATATTAAGACTCGTTCAGAATGTATCGTTGGATTTGATTTGATCTCTTTGAGTATTGGAGATTTTGGTGTATTTGAGTATGGTATTCTTGATGATTATGTTGTGGATAGTTGTGGATTGATGCTCGATTTTGGTACACTTTTAGATTGTAGATTGGATTGGCCTCATGGTTTGGCATTTCAGATTATGGCATGCCTAGTTGTACTCATTAGAGGTAGACCCTGTGATAGCCTAGACTTATGTGTGAGGTCGCCCAAACTATACCTTGAGGAAAGTATAACGCGGTTGTTGAATCAAATATAGAACCTAACTAGGTTGGGGTAGATCCCACAAGGAATAGGACGAACTTCTATCGAGTGTTTGTCCGAGTAATTGGAAAGTAAGTAAAAAAAAGAGGGTTTTTTGAAAACAAATAGTAACAGTAACAATTATTGATTGTCGGATTTGTGATCAATACGAGAAAAGCACTAGGACTATGATCCCCAAGATTCCTTAACTCCACCAGGTACTTGTGCTGGCAAACTGTCCCGCTGCGTTGCATGCAAAATCTAACAAGACAGGTTCATCTAAACGTCTCTCGACCTTGGTTAGATAAATTTTGCTCTTCTCCTCTCAGTCTCCGAGTGTCGCGCTACTAACTCTTGTTCTTGATCTCAGATAACTATCCTTGTTATAACTCAAGTTATTAGATGAAGGTTGATAACTTAAATCTCTGTTGTTATTCTCTTTTCCCAATCTCTACCTCTCTCTCGAGCAAGTTTAGAATACAGGTGAGTTTCCAACATTTGCAACCGTTACAAGATCAATTATAACGAAGGAAATAACAATACATGCAGTCACACAGGTTCAGAATTGCTTCGCACTTAACCCATTTCGTTAATTCCTCATGGTTCAGACAACCCTAGTTGAGAGATTTAGCTACTCATGATTGCAAGAACACAAGAAGAATTCAATGATGAAAACATAATTATGAACTCACAAGAAGAATAAAACTCTGAAATCTCAATATAAATCAAAACCCTAGAATCGATGTTTGAGATTACAAGATCAATGTGTTTATGAACCTCAAAACAATGTAATAATAGCCTCCTTAACATAGGACAACATAGGAGTATTTATAGAAACAGAATGAATCCTATCCTAAAACATGTAAGAGAAAAAAATCGGCAACTTTCCACGGACCGTGACTTGAGGTCATGGAATCAACCCACGGACCATGGGTCCATGTCGTAGGAATCAGGCCTCCATGTACAACTGCAGAAGTTGACTCACGGACTTGACCTACGATCCATTTCTCTTCAAAAAATTCATTTCAGTGCATGCTTCTTCTCGTCTTCTCCATTTTGCCTCCAAAATCTATTTTCCTACAAGATAGAAATGAAAACACATCATACCTGCCAAACATACCTAAGTTATTGCATATTTTCCTTGTTTTAAGCATCGTGCCATGAAGTCATGGCACATCAACACCCTCAACTTAGAACTTTTGCATGTCCTCAGGCGAACAAAACAAGACAAACACATTTGATACTTAACTAAGAGAAACCTAAGAAGCCTATGACAGTCGATTCATTTCTTTCGGTACCGAAAATTTTGACCCCCTCCTATTCACAAGTCAAAACCATTGTGCGTATACATGCAACATATTATCATGACACAGAAGGGATCAAGTGATGGCACCAGATTATGAACAAACAACTAAGCATATATGCAAATGACATTATCCGAATAAATAGCAGCTAACAATGCAACCCATGTACTCTCACAGCAAAGAAGTCCCATACACTCATAGTATACTAATGAATATCAACATACGGACTGGATCAAAACACTCTCTCTCAGAAAGAAGTTCAAACAGTATCCGTGAAATACCATAGGCTTGCCCTTATTTTCTATGCCTTAGTTTTTCGGGCAGTCAGACTAGGATCACTATAAGACTTTCATCGGCTTGTAATGTAGGCTTGGGGATGGGTGTGGTACATATGGATATGGTGCCTCAACCCTCCTTGACACTACACTATTTTTGGCTCGACTTTCCAACTATTCCCATTTTATTCTCCCTTATTCTCCTTTATTTGTTTTCAGATTTTGGGTGTAATTTTCTTTACGATTTTAATATTATTTTCCTTTTTTTTTTCTTTTTACAAACTATTTTTTTTCTCTCTTTTTTCACTTCTTTTCTTTCTTCTTCACACCCAAATTTGTTCTCTTTTTTTTTACTAACCCTTTCTTCATACCCATATCAAGCTACACACCTCTATGATAGCCACCGTCAACTAAGACGATTTGCTTGAGTTGAGGTACACAATATCCAAGGAGGGATCAGGGCCGAGACAGGTCCATTATAAGTCAAAATGGGAAGGTGAATAGGCTTAATGAAAGAAAAAGGTCAATTAAGGCTCAAACTCGGGATCAAGGGATACTTACTTCATTTGGTCGGGCATTTAGTCTAAAAGTGGACTTATTCAAAAACGACCTATGATCCTTTCCTAACCACTATCCTCTAACTTAGGCAAGACTAACCGGGCAAGTTCTGGATCGCACACACAAAGTGAACTAGGTAATGACCTCACACACACATAGCACAGGGTTACACTATCAACTCCTACCTATCCAGTTCATGCATTGATAAGCTACAGTTATTTTGCCTATAATCCTAGTGCCATAACAAGATCCAACAGTTGTCACAAACTAACATAACCACACACAGAGTCCAAAATAAAATTTTCAGGAGGGGTGTCCTTCAAATAATTAAAAAGCATCATTATCATTCAAAGTTTGTTCAAAATTGACTGCACTAAGGTTCCCCTATTTTTCTCCTAACTAAACACCAAAACACATAATGAAACACAAACAACAACCTAAACATGTCGGTTCTACTATGATAGCACACTCGGGGGAAAAGAAACACGACAACAACAACCCCCGAATGGTGGTATACCCCCACCCCTAACTAAATAATAGTACACTGCCCTTAGTGCACAACTATAAATATGATAAGTATAAGGGAGTGAAAAACATACCTATGGCGCCCTAGGCACTGGATGTGGGCCTGCCCACAGCAGAATCGTTTGTATGCTCTCTAGGCTCCATACTGGGTACTGATGGTAGAGGTGTTGACACCCAATTTTGACCTCCCGATATTCCTCCCGGACTGTTATTTCATCAAATATTAATTTTTAAGTTTTTAATTATTATTTTTGTTTTTTGGTATTAAATAAATTCGACATTTCGTGCTCACGATTTTAAAAGTATGCAATTTATTTTCACATTTTAATTTACATTTTTTAATATAATATATATAATTTACTAATTTAAGTACAATATTTTACATAATTTTTTGTAAATATTTATTAAATTATTTCTTCAAATATGCATTCTCATAATTTACAAATACGTTATTATTATTATTATTATTATTATTATTATTATTATTATTATTATTATTATTATTACATTTATAAAATTCGCATGCATAATCTACAACTACATCATTTATTTCAAAATATTATTTATCGCCAATTTTAAAAAATATGTTACATGTCATTATTTTACTTACGTAATTTATTCATAGTGATTTTATAACATTGATTAATTTATTAAATAGCAGTCTAATTCAATTTTCCCAATCTATTTAATTTTTTGCCATTTCTATACTCAATTGCGTGCCAAGTTTAGCCTAAATTGATTTTAAGTTGACCCCAAATCGAAATCCCCAATTCAATTCTTATTAAACCTAAATCTTGACCCAATTTCAACCCAGATCCGACCCAGATCCGACCCATCCTATAAGTTTTAATCCCAGACGTTGATATCATATGATCAACGGCTGAGATTAAATCTTCCACTTCTTTCCTTTTTGATAAAAATCATCCCCCAAACCCTAATCTACACACACACACACACCACTCTCTCTCTCAATCCGCCTCCACCCCTCTCTACCCTTTCTCTCTTCCTCTTGATCTCCTTCCAACTGCCGTCGCTGCACCACCGGACAACCACCGGTCGGTGGATGCTAACCCCCACACCGGCGAGCTCAAACACCAGCCACTACACCTCCTCTTCTCTAGCCAAACCCCACATCAACCGCACCTCACTCCCTCTTTCTCTCTCCCCAATCTCAATCTCTCGACCTCTCTCGATCTCCCTCTCTTTCCCTCTCTCCTAATCTCTCCACCCCCGAAAACCACTGCACCGGCAAGCCTACACCGCCGCACCACCAGTGAATGGCGGATCTCATCCACCAAACGAAACCCCCATCAGTCACCACTGTGGCGAACGGAGAACAGCCACCAGCATTTCGCTAAACGAATCCAATGCGTGCTCCTTTCACTGGTTCTGTTGGATCTCAAAAGTCCATTCCGACAAGTTTCAAGAAACGCCCGTGACCATCAATTAGCCTTCGGTATGATCGTTTGGTATTTTTCTCGTGTTTGAGTAATTGTCCCTCTGTTTAGATTCATTATTTGTTACTTAGAAGATTCTAAGATCGGAAAACTTGTGCATTTCGTTTTGAGGAAATTCTTGTTTAATTTGTTGTAATTCCTACTGGTTTGTCCGTTTAGATTACCGTGTGTAGAAATTCCCAATTTCTTACGAACTCTGCCACTAGGTGGAAGGTAGAGTATTTGTCTCTTTGAAAAAAAATCTTTCTACTTTGACATACATCGAATAATTAAATTATTCGGTTCTGACATGATTATTTTCCATAAATAATTTTGATTTTGAAGAAATTTTTTTCATGATTCATTTTTGTTCCCTTTATTATTCTAGGACAACTTTGGTATGATTTTTTTATGGTAGATGTTGATTTGCCCACACTTAATTGAGAACGTTAATTGGCTGATTGGTGCCGAATTTGAATTGAAAGCGTGTGCAAGTTTCGTTCTTCATTTATTTGATAGATTCTATGGTCCTGTTTTCCTACCCCTATTCGATTTGGTCAGATTTTACTAGTCTATTTATGGTAACCTTGACATAATTTCTCCCCATAATTAATCTTGCTGATTTGATAAGGGAAGGATCTTTTGAACCGATTTGGAGAATATTCTCTCTTCCTTTCTTATGTGATTTCCTTGCACTCTCTACTTACTATTTAAACATTACCTCTCCTCACTATTGTAGAAGGGACTTTGGCTCTTCCCTGACATAGTCTCCTCACGAATTCTCCCTCTATAGACATGAAATATACCTACACTGCAAGTCTATTCTGTTTTGGCTCCTGGGAAGGGATTCACTCTCGTTTTCATCTGGCTGCACTGTTCCTTTATTGCTACTGTTTTGGTCTTCTTATTGTTATTTATTTACTGCCCAACAGGTTAGTTTTCCCAATTATGCATTCGATACCTATGTGTTAGTTCTGTGTAATCTCCACCATGGCTTTAATTGTTTCGTTTTCTTAATCCTTAAATATCAAATGTCCTTATGTTATTTATAGGGATTGGTGTAAGCCTTCCTAGACCCTCGTTTTTGGTGCCTCTTGGTATGCATATTTGTGTTTGACAGGTTCGCATTAAGGCATGACTGATTTTTGGGAAAACTTGAAGAGTTGCAAAGGGGTTTTATTAGGGGTGCTTAATTTAGGCATTTGTACTTTCTGCTTATTTCATTTATTTTTTTTGGCTCTGTAATAAACTTTGTATGAACTAGCTGTAATAAATATTGGGATGCTATGGGGGGCGGGGATTCTATATGTTTTATCACCTAGAAAACCATGTCTATAGGATTATTTCATCTCATGTATTAATTAAATTACTTTGTCACTTAGGCAAACAACATAGGATAATGAATTAATTCTATTTTATCACCTAGAGAATCATGTCTTTAGGATCATTAATTAACCTTCGACCTATGAGATTAACTTTGAACATGTTAGTCCAATTTAAGCCCGTCCAATAAACTTTTGGCATGATTAAATAATTTTTAGCATTTTTATATAGTTTTCAACATATCTTTAAATTTTCAGCATTTATATATAATTCCACACACTCAAAATTTAATTTTCAGTATATTTTAACAATTTCCAGCAACCTTTAAATGATTTTCAGCAGTTAAAAAATTTAATTTTCGGCATATGTTCATGAATTTCCAGCATTTAAATTAATTTCTAATAACTGTTTTAATTAATTTTTCAGCATTCTTAATTAATTTTCAGCGTGTTAAATATAATTTCCAGCAGTTAGAAAATTTAATTTTCAGCAATACTACATTACTTTACAGCATAATAATAATTTTCCGTATATCTAAAATAATTGCCAGTGGGTTTTAAAAAAAATATCTTTTTTTAGTAAGTTTTAAATAATGTCTAGTATTTAAAAATAATTTTTTAGTCATTCCAGCAAATAATAATATGTTTTTAGCAAGTGTTAGATAATTTTCAGCATTTAAAGAAAAGTCATTGTCTTTGTGTATTCTTAATAATTTTCAGCAACTTAAAAAAATATTTTTAGCAATTTCTATTATTTTTCAGTATGTTTAAACTAATTTCCACATTTTTCAGCATTTTAAAAATCAATTTCCAGCAACTTAAAAATATCCTAGCAAATTTCTGGCATCTTTCAGCATGTTTAAAATCTCCAGCAACTTAAGAAATAGTTTAACAAATTTCTGGCATTTTGTTAACATGTTCAAAATAATTTTCAGCAACTTTTAAAATATTCTTAGTAAGTTTTAAATGATTTCCAGCTCTTAAGAAATCATCTTCAGCCATTTTCAGCAGTATTAAATTTATCTTCAGTATTTGCTAATTAAGTTTCAACACTTCCAGTTAACTTTTCAGCATCTTTATTAATTTTCTGCAGCTCAAAAAATCAATTTTCAGCATTATTAAATCTATTTTCAGCACTTTTAATTAACTTTCAGCATTTGCATTAGCTCTTTCGCAACTAAAAAATTAATTTCTGGCACTTTGTTTAATACGCTTCGCCTAGAAATCATGCCTATAAGTATAAACCACATAAAATAAATATCTGTTCCTTTTTAAAAAACATGCTAATAACCCCCTAGTTAACCCAGAGGCTTACTTGAAACCTTTACGAGCTAAATGTTTGTTCTGTTTGTTTTTGTATGACGTGAATTTCGGGTCTAATTAAACGGCCTAAGCTTTTCTTGTCTAGATCTTTACCCGAAAATAGTAAGTCCAACGCCTCTTGGACATTAAGTTGGGACGGGTAGGCAATTTAGGGAACGTTAGTTTTTATCGCTTTCTTTAGAACGCCTCTAAGACTAATACCCCAACTAGGTGGGGTAGGTAGAAAAATCGGAAATGATGTAAGTCTCCCCGAGCAAATTCGATAATGCAACATATGACATTGTCATCCGTTAATAAGCCGGGCGCTGATCCGAATAGGCTAAAATTAACCCATTGTTTAAAGGCTTTTTTTCCTAAATCGGCTTTTTCTTATCTTATTTTGGAATGTCTTAAAATTATTTGGGGTAGTTTAGGTTCGTTAGTATTTAAAATAAATCTTTCAGTTATATAATTATATCATTCTCTCTTCTTGCTTATCTAATATTTTATTTTTCATGTATATTTTTCTTAATGTGTACCATTTAGGTTTGTATTAATTAGATAAATAATTATTTTTCCTGTTTAAATTCTTAGTCACTATTAGGCCAATAAATTAATTAATCGACCCTTGCTTATCACATAGAATTTCCACGTAATATACAAGTTCGGTCGGGACCCATATTTGTGGACCTCGAAAGGTGCCTAACACTTTTCTTTCGAGGTAACTTGAACCCTTACCCGAATTTCTGGTTGACATAGGCTAATAATTAATTAATCTTAGTTAGTCTAGAATGGTGCCCTAACGCACCTTAATTCGTTAGGTGGCGACTCTTCACCCTTTAAATCCCAAAAGAGTTTGTCACGTCGAATCCCGCTTTTCGCGAGAAAAAATGGGGCGCGACAAGAGGGGGTGGCTGACTAGAGGATGCACCCAGGGCTCTCTGCTCATGGGCAATCTGGATAACCTAGAACTCTTTTCGGGAGGCCTTAGTCGCCCTACTCATATCACTCTCAAACTCGTCTCCACTTTCACTCTAGCCCTCGGGACTCTGAGGCCTCTTGCCTCTAGCAATAAAAGGCTCCTCATCAGCAAACAAATCAACCACAAATGTTGGTGTTGTCTGGACCAATGTCGGCATAGGCGAAACGATAGGAGTGTGGCTGACTGCTAAAGCTCCAACCTTTGCCCTCAAAGAAGCCACCTCCTGTGTCAAACTCGTCAAGTCTGGAATATGGGCCTCCCGCAGCCGATTACCCATCCAGCGCTCAAAGTTGTCAATCCGCCCAAGTAGCTCTCGCATAAATCTATCCATGGCAGCCAGCATGCAGGCCCAGACTCTCATCTCAGATGCCTCAATCGAAGACCGAATCCATGGCTTAAGTTGAGTCACCAACTTAGCCATCTGGGCCTCTGTGTAAGTCTACCGCTCAATTACCTGTGTCTATCTATCCACTAGCTGCTGCAGAAAGTCTTTTGAGACTAAAACCATGCCAGACGGGGGTGGTGGTGCAGTGATGGTTGTTTCCCCCTTATCAATCACGGGGCCTGTGCCCTCAATAGGCACTCTTACAGCCTCAAGCTTACTAACCAGTGTTGGGGTGGCAGTTGGCTCCTCTCAATCCACATGCCCATCAAAAAGGGTCATTCCTGAAGAAGCAGAAGGCTGAGACCTACTCTGGGAAACCAAGTTGGCCCGATGCTGCATCAACCTCATATCAGCCACTTGGGTCACCTCAATGTGGTGATCAACTCTAGGTAGCGTGACCACACCAGCAATATTACATAAACCCTGAATCATACATGGGAAACAAATGCTGGTGAAATCTTGAAAAGCTCGCTCAAGAATCTCCTCAATAACGTAGCGGACGAAGTTGATGTCATAATGTACCATGATGATCGCCATTAGAACTGCTCGGTCAAGCATAAGAAAATTATCAGCACCTGTGGGACCGAGACGGTTCTGTACAACCGACCACCAAAACTTACCCGCAAAGCAAAGTGGGGACTTCTTAATGTCCGACTTCTTAGCTACCCATCTAGCATCTACCCCATCCTCAGCGATATAACTCGCAATCCACCGTAATAGCTCTAATCACTGATCCACATCCTTTATTTTATTCCTACTTTTCACCGTCTCTATACGGTGATCAAAATCAGTTGTATTTCCTGGAACCTCACGGACTACACCAAACACGAACCTCTATATCGTCTTCTCAGACATATCAACTCGTGTACCACGAACCAATGTATGAGTCAACGGTGGTTGGTCTCGAGCTCGCTGCTCCGGAGGTATGATCAAATCAATCGAAACAGCATACGAGGCATAGAATTTATAGGCCAACTCTGGACTATAACTACCACAAAGCTCTGTCATCCACCTGAAGCCATATCTATCAAATAGTGTCTTAATCTAGGGCATCTCATTCAAATCATCTATCCTAAACCGGGGATCCTCTATGATATTTCTCTTAAACAAACCCTGTTCAGTAGGCTCTGCATCCCTATCATAGATAGACTTCATATCCTGAACACACCACCTCATGTTCTCCCATCATACTACCGATGTGGCCCGTTATACAGCCAAGTGTCTCTGTGAGGAGGTCGTTGAATCCTGGACGCAAGTACCTGAAACAGAAGTTGTCTCAACATCCTCACCACTAAATTTGATGTCGCCCAAACTATACCTCCAGAAAAATATAATGCTATCGGTGAATCAAATATATTACCCAACTAGGTTAGGGTCGATCCCACAGGGAATAGGATGAAATTTTATCAAGTGTTTGTCCGAGTAATTGGCAAGTAAGTAAAAAAGGAGGGTTTTGTAAACAAATAGTAATAGTAAAAATTGTTGATTGTCAGATTTGTGATCAATACAAGAAAAGCACTAGGATTGTGATCCCCAAGATTCCTTAACTCCACCGAGTACTTGAGCTGGCAAACTATCCCGCTGCGTTGCATGTAAAATCTAACAAGATAGGTTCATCTAAAAATCTTTCGACCTTGGTTAGATAAATTTCACTCTTCTCCTCTCGGTCTCTGAGTGTCACACTACTAACCCTTATTCTTGATCTCAGATAACTATCCCTGTTATGGCTCAAGTTATTAGATGAAGGTTGATAACTTTAAATCTCTGTTATTATTCCCTTTTCCCAATCTCTAGCTCTCTCTTGAGTAAGTTTAGAATACAAGCGAGTTTTCAACATTTGCAACCGTTAGAAGATAAATTATAACGAAGGAAATAATAATACATGCAGTCACACCGATTCAAAATTGCTTCGCACTTAACCTGTTTCGTTAATTCCTCTTGGTTCACACAACCCTAGTTGAGAGATTTAGCTACTCATGATTTCAAGAACACAAGAAGAATTCAATGATGAAAACATAATTATAAACTCACAAGAAGAATAAAACTCTAAAATCTCAATATAAATCAAAGCCCTAGAATCGATGTTTGATGTTACAAGATCAATGTGTTTATGGACCTCAAAATAATGTAATAGAATCCAAAACAATGTAATAATAGTCTCCTTAACATAGGACATCATAGGAGTATTTATATATATATAAAACGAATCCTATCCTAAAATATGTAGGACAAAAAATTTGGTAACTTTCCACAGACCGTGACTTGAGGTCATAGAATCAACCCACGGACCATGGGTCCAGGTCGTAGAAATCAGGCCTCCATGTAAAACTACAGAAGTTGACTCATGGACTTGACCTATGGTGCGAAGGTCCACCTACGGTCCGTGATTCACAATCGTGGGTCACTTCTGTGAATTTCAACTATGCTCTTTTGTATTAAAAAACTTCATTCCAATGCATGCTTCTTTCTCTCTTCTCCATTTTACCTCCAAAACCTATTTTCCTGCAAGATAGAACAGAAAACACATCATACCTACCAAACATACCCAAGTTATTGCATATTTTCCTTGTTTTAAGCATCGAAAGTGTCATAAAATCATGGTACATCATGGCGGATTGATTCAAAGGGATCGCGAGTAAAGATTCTAGTTGGACAAGAAAGGATTTCAAGTGTTTGGGCCTTGTGATTTGTTACTTCCTTAGTGGTTAACCTCTATTCGTGTGGTTAAACTAGTTGGTGTTAATGTAACACCCCGTATTCTATAGACACTACTCTTACTTTTATGGAACTTAGTACGAACTTGTGGTAGTAGGCAATGGACTAGATATATTTTTTTTATGCAAGTTACAAAACCCCGTACATGTCCGAAACTAATACAACCAACCTAGCATGGATAAAAGTATTTAAACTTGAGATAATAAGGACGTATTTAAGCGTAAAGTTAAAGCTAAGTGGTGGATTAAGGTAGAAGGATTAAGACGTTGGAAATCGGGGAGAACATAAGTGAGGTGCTTTCGTGACTTAATTAAGATAGTAGGTGTATCACCTACTTAAACTATTGGGCTGCATTTGGACCTATGTTAATGGACTCAATTGAAGCCCAAACTAAGTACATAAAAATGGAAAGATGACCAGCCCAACACCTAAGATTAATTCAGGCCCAACAAGGTAAGATCCAAGTAGAAATAAAGTAAGTAAATGGACTGTTTTGGACAGCTTGAATAGCCAAGTAGGTGCATCACCTACTTGGACTATTTTGGACCAAAAACTTAGCTAAGAATGATCTAGATAGGTGGTTCAAAGAGGGAGTATATAAAGCTTATTTCAGATCATTTTTTCATTCATTTTGTTGCTGAAAAACAGTCCAGAAAATAAACACTCTCCTCTCTCTCTCAACCCTATCTAGCCGCCCCAAGTTTTCTTTGGGTTCTTGGACTAATCTTCCACTTTGAAAGCCTTGGTAAGTGTTTACACTTATATCTTAATGTAATATATTTATAATAGGTGGTGGAAATCATGTTGGTTATGTTTAAAATGTATAGGGCAGTCCCTCTTTTTGGTAGCAATCCACTTGTGCTTAATTTTAAAGGATTTGCCTTATTTGTGGTTTAAACTTGTAAAAGAGCTTAAGGTATTGAAGAAATGAAGTTGGAGGATGAATTTTCAGTATGTTAAAGTGTGGTTCTGCCCCTGGTTCATTTCTTTTTATGTATGGTTTGGTGAAAATGTTTATACGTGTTTGAATATGGAACGTTTGGCGTAGTGAAAAGAGAATACTCTCTTGTTATATTAAAGTGAATTCTAAAACTGTGTGGGCTGTTTTTGGTATATTGTTGTGGAATTTATTTATGTGACTTGATGGAATAAATATGTGGAGTTGCATTGAGGTAAAAATGTGAAGTATGCACTTGGTGGGAAACTTTGTCGGTTTGTGATGTCTATGTTGGTTTGTGGACTGTTTTGGTATTGTTGGTGTTGTGAGGTAGTAAATTGCATTGTAGGAGGGTGGAATGAAGTTATATGGCAGTAGGAAGTAAGGTGGAATGATGTACCATGTGTTTGGGATGTTTGATAGTTTTTACTTCCCGTTAAGTAACTAATTGTCGTCTTGCAAACTTGTAATGTAATTAGCTTTTAATGTTAGCTCTGTTATGTACTTGTGTTGTAGAGTAACACATAAGGAAGGATCTGAATTGTTGTAGCCACGTGGTGGAAAGATAAGGTATGTAAGGTTACTCTTTTCCGTATCCTTTGGCATCGTATACTGTCCACATAGTTAATGACCTTGTTTCCACACCGAAACGTTTTAAAGTGTCTCATTTCAGGTATGTTAGCAATTGTTATTCATTTGTCTCTTATTGTTGACTATTGTTCCAAAGCTCCAATAATGTTATGACCACCAATGTAACAATCTCACAAAAAAAGTAAAGAATGAAGTAATGCATATTTGGTTGAGTACAGGGGGCAGCTCTGGGGGCGAAAGCCTAGCTCGAGCCGAAACTGATTTATTAGATACAGGGGGAAGCTTTGGAGGCAAAAACCTAGCTCGAGACGAACCTGGTTTAGTGATTTATAGGTGGCAACTCTGGGGGCATAAGCCTAGCTCGAGCCGATCCCAATGTTACTTACCACTGATCAGTTGGTCCCGAGCATTGTATGATGTCTATTAATATGAAGGTAAAAGGAAAAAAATGAATGTAATGTACATGGTTCCACATATACAGTACGGTGGTATATCAGTATTATTTATTCACTGGTATTTGATTTCATTGGAGTTCCTATATTTTATTTAATTACTTATAGCCTTACATACTCAGTACATTCTTTCATACTGACGTCCCTTGGAGGACCTGCCTTATTTGTTGTAGGCACAGGAGCTAGTAAACCTTCACAGTAGGGTACAGATCATCTGCAGGCTATTGGTGAGCTCCAGGTTGATTCGGGGCTTTCCAAGTCAATTGTATATATTTTTGGTACTGTGTAGTAGTTGTGTTGCATAAGGCGGGGACTTGTCCCAACCTTAGTCATGTTTGTGTATATTTTAAAGGCTTTGTATATATTGTAAAGTCAAACATAGATGTGTCTTATCTTTTAGACGTTGTGGCCCCAACGGCCAAGTCTCGTATCTGTTTTGAACGTCTTTACATGACTTCCATCGTTGATATATTATATCTGCATGTGGTAGAATTTTTTTGTTCACTTAATGACATGTATAATAATGTACACTATTATAGGTTGGTTCTCTCGGGCCTTGACGGCTACGGGTGCCTGCCCGCCCCAATGGGAATTGAGGCATGACAAAAGTGGTATCAGAGTGGGTCATCCTAGGGTGTCTACAAAGCCGTGTCTGAGTAGAGTCTTGCTTATGGATGTGTTGTACATCACATCTATACGTAGAAGGCTACGGGACATTTAGGAGTTATCTCTTTTCTTTATCTCCTAGATCGTGCATTAGAGCTAAAGTTGTAGGTGGAGTAATATTTAACCACAAAATTTGTTTTATGTTTTTGTTTTCTCAGTATAGCAAAATGCCGTTTACAAGGAGAGACAAGGGTAAAGGTAAAAAGGTAGACACGGTTGCCAGAGAAGGAACTAGTAAATCCCCACCTAAATAAACTGATCAAGGTGAGGCTGAAGACGAGTTTGCATCGCGGGCTTCTTCTACTCTTCTGCCTCCCGGAGAGATAAGAAGAAGAGAAGTACCCCCAGAACCACCTGTTAATGCTACCGAGCAGGATTTAAGGAATGTGGTGCAAATGTTGACTCGTATAGTTGTTGCACAAAATCAATGACAAGTTGGTCCAACTACAAGTAATGACAGTGCGGATAGGGCAGCTAGTCGGAGGACACAAGATTTTCTTAAATAAGACCCTCCCACATTCACCGGGTCAGCTCTTAATAAAGACCCACAAGACTTTATGGATAAAATTCAAAGGGATTTAGATGTTATGCATGTATGTGGTACAGAAACAGTTGAGCTTACAACATATAGATTAAAAGGAGAGGCTATATTATGGTACGAAGATTGGAAACGATCTAGGGGTATTGGTGCACTTCCAGTTAGTTGAGAAGAATTCAAAGTGACATTCCTTGATCATTACCTTCCATATGAGATTTGAGAGGCTCGTACAGATCAGTTCTTAAACCTTCGTCAAGGTAATATGAGCGTTAGAGAATACAGTCTTCGATTTAACTCTTTGTCCAGGTACGCTCCTAATGTGGTAGCTACTATGGACGATAGATTTCATCAGTACGTGGATAGATTGGATCCATATTTGGTTAGAGATTGTACTATTGCTGCTTTGAATAGAGACATGGATATAGCCAGGATACAAGCTTTTGCACAGAAGATGGAGGATCAGAGGCAAAGGAGAAGAAGGCAAGAATTTGAAAGAGGACCGTCAAAGAGGGCTAGACCTATGGGACAATTCATGACGTCCCAAGGAGAATTTAGGCCTCGGGTTTTTAATAGACCACCTAGGCCATCATTTTCTTATTCTACAGCAGGTACTCCATCCCAATTTCGAGGGTTTAGAAGCAGCCAAGTTGGGTAAAGTTGTGGGATTCAAGGTTCACAGACAGCAAGGTATCAAGAACAAGGAAGGATGAGCCAATCGAGGTTTTCTTGTCAGCCATGTCAGCACTGTGGAAAGCTTCATTTAGTTGAATGTCGATTTGGGACAAATACTTATTTTTAGTGTGGTATGTCGGGGCATATGATGAGAGAATGCCCACAGAGGGGCACGGGTAGTATGGCACGACCTACTGGATCAGTCATTGCATCATTATCATCAGTTCCTTTCTTAGGTAGAGGTGTACAGCCTACTGGTCATGGAAGAGGTAGTAAAGGAGCAGCTAGTTATAGTGGAGCCCAGAATCGTACCTATGCTTTAGCGGATCGACAAAATTCGGAGGCTTCTCTGGATGTGGTTACAGGTACATTATCCATCTTTTCACATAATGTATATGCATTAATTGATTCGGGTTATACACTGTCATATGTCACTCCATTGATTTCTGGAAAGTTCAAAAGAACACCAGAATCACTGGTTAAGCCGTTTGAAGTATCTACACCAGTTGGTGAATTTATTGTAGCTAAGAGAGTCTATAGTAATTGCATAGTAACTATTTGTAATGATGATACGTTGGCTGATCTTGTTGAGCTAGAGATGGTAGATTTTAATGTTATAATGGGTATGGATTGGTTGGCTTCTTGTTATGCCACAATAGATTGCCGACCGAAGAAGGTACGTTTTTATTTCCCAAAAGAAACAGTCCTTGAATAGAGGGGTAATGTTGGAGCGCCAATAGGTAAGTTTATTTCTTATCTTAAGGCGAAGAAAATGATATCCAAGGGGTACATATGTCACCTAGTAAGGGTGAAAGATACAGATGTGGAGCCACCGACTCTTCAATTTGTTCCGGTGGTGAATAAATTTCTTGATGTATTTCCTGAAGATCTCTCGGGTTCGCCCCCAGAACGAGAAGTGGAGTTTGGTATTGATGTAGTTCTAGGTACTCAACCTATCTCTATTACTCCATATAGAATGGCCCCGACAGAATTAAGGGAATTGAAGGAGCAATTAAAAGACTTGTTACAAAAGGGATTCATAAGGCCTAGTATGTCCCCGTGGGGTGCACCAATGTTATTTGTACGTAAGAAAGATGGCACGTTGAGAATGTGTATTGATTACCAGCAATTGAATAAGGTGACAATTAAGAATAAATATCCCCTCCCTAGAATTGATGATTTATTTGACCAATTACAAGGTGCCAAATGTTTCTCAAAGATTGACTTGAGATCGGGTTATCATCAAGTAAAGGTCAGAGAGAGAGATATACCCAAGACAGCTTTTCAAACACGGTACGGTCATTATGAGTTTTTAGTTATGTCCTTCGGGCTAACAAATGCACCAGCAGTTTTTATGGATCTGATGAATAGGGTGTTCAAGCCGTTTTTAGACGTGCTCATGATAGTATTTATAGATGATATTCTTATCTATTCAAGATCAAAAGAGGACCATCCTAGTCACTTACGACAGGTATTGCAGATTATTTGTGATCGTAAGTTATTTGTAAAGTTCTCTAAATGTGAGTTTTGGTTAAAATCTGTAGCATTCTTGGGTCATATTGTATCTGATGAAGGGATAAGGGTTGATACTCAAAAGATAGAAGCTGTGAAGAACTGGCCAAGACCTACAACGCCTATCGAGATTCGTAGTTTGCTCGGGTTGGCAGGTTATTATAGAAGGTTTGTTGAAGGATTTTCTTCCATTGCTGCACCTTTAACAAAGTTAACACACAAGGCAACTAAGTTTCAATGGAATGATGCATGTGAAAGGAGTTTCCAAGATCTAAAGAATAAGTTGACTTCTACACCCGTATTGGTACTTCCAGAAGGTACAGAAGGGTATGCGGTGTATTGTGATGCTTCAGGAATTGGTTTAGGATGTGTATTGATGCAACATGGTAAAGTTATAGCTTATGCCTCAAGACAATTGCGGCCACATGAGAAAAATTATCCGACACATGATCTTGAGCTAGCAGTAGTAGGATTTGCTTTAAAGATATGGCGCCACTACTTGTATGGGTTTCATGTTGACATATATACCGACCATATGAGTTTGCAATATATCTCTAAGAAAAAGGACCTAAATATGAGGCAGCGGAGGTGGCTTGAACTATTAAAAGATTATGACATTGATATTTTATATCATCTGGGAAAGCTAATGTGGTAGTTGATGCACTAAGTCGTAAGGCAGTGGGGAGCACTTATGGCCAGCTCACATAAATACAAGGGATAATCAAATATCTACATCAACTATCTAGCTTAGGGGTTCGCCTTCTTGAAACTCCAAATGAAGGAGTTATTGTGCAAAATGCAGCAGAATCCTCATTAGTAGCTGAAGTGAAGGAAAAATAGTATACGGATCCTAGTTTATTGCAGCTGAAGGAGAATGTACAACAAGGTTTGACAAAGGCATTTGATCTTACGCAAGAGGGAGTGCTTCAGTGCTAAAGTAGATTGTGTGTACCTGATGTAGATGAGCTAAGGAGACGGGTTATGACAGAGGCACATCATTCATGGTATTTTATTCATCCGGGAGCCACTAAAATGTACCATGATCTAAAAGGAATATATTGGTGGGGTGACATGAAGAAGAACATTGCAGAATTTGTAGCTCAATGTCCAAATTATCAACAAGTAAAAGTAGAGCATCAGAAGCCTGGAGGCTATATGCAATGTATGGATCTTCCAGTCTAGAAGTGGGATATGATTAACATGGATTTCATCACTGGTTTGCCTCGTACATTTAGGAAGTTTGATTCCATATAGGTGATAGTTGATAGACTGACCAAGTCAGCACATTTTTTACTTGTTAAGACTACTTATACAGCTGAAGAGTATGCGGAATTGTATATTAAGGAGATAGTTCGACTACACAGAGTTCCAATTTCCATTATATCTGATAGGGGAGCTCAATTTATTGTAAATTTTTGGAAGTCATTTCAGAAGAGTTTGGGTACGCAAGTGAAATTTAAGTACAGATTTTCACCCTCAGATGGATAGACAAGCAGAACGTACTATACAAACACTGGAAGATATGCTACGAGCTTGTGTATTAGACTTTAAAGGTAGTTGGGATGATCATTTACCTCTTATTGAGTTTACCTACAATAAGAGTTATCATTCAAGTATCAATATGGCGCCTTATGAAGCCTTATACGGGAGAAAATATAGGTCACCGATTGGGTGGTTCGAAGTATGTGAGACTATTTTATTTGGACCGGATCTTGTTCATAAAGTCATGAAAAAGGTTAAGGTGATACAACAACGACTAGGAACAGCCCAAAGTCGACACAAATCATATGTCTATGTTAGAAGAAGAGGGCTAGAGTTTGCTATAAGTGATTGGGTATTTTTGAAAGTGTAGCCAATGAAAGAGGTGATGCGATTTGGGAAAAAGGGAAAGCTAAGTCCACGTTATATAGGACCATATAAGATTATTCGAAGATTTGGCCAAGTCGCATATGAGTTGGCACTACCCCAAGAACTCTCCACAGTTCATCCAGTGTTTCATGTCTCAATGCTTCAAAAGTGCATAGGAGATCCATCTCATATTACTCCTACTGAAGATGTACAAGTTACAAAATATCTCACCTATGAAGAAGTACCTATTGCTATTCTGGACCGACAAGTTAAGAAATTAAGAAATAAGGAAGTAGCTTCCGTAAAATTACTTTGGAGGAATCAACAGGTAGAAGAGATCACATGGGAAGCTGAGGAAATGATGAAATCTAAGTATCCTCAATTGTTTGAAACTGAAGAGAAAGCCTTAGATACTGAATTGGAGCAATAACAAGTAAGTATATATATATAAATAAGTATTATATACTAGCATAAAGATTAAACTTAGACTTGAACTTGTTTAGGTTGAGTAGTGATGATACTAACATTCGAGGACGAATGTTCCTAAGGGGGGAAGGATGTAACACCCCGTATTCTATAGACACTACTCTTGCTTATATGGAACTTGGTACGAACTTGTGGTAGTAGGCAATGGAATAGATATATTTTTTTTTATGCAAGTTACAACACCCCGTACATTTCCAAAACTTATACGACCAACCTACCATGGATAAAAGTATTTAAACTTGAGATAATAAGGACGTATTTAAGCGTAAAGTTAAAGCTAAGTGGTGTATTAAGGTAGAAGGATTAAGATGTAGGAAAACGGGGAGAACATAAGTGAGGTGCTTTCGTGACTTAATTAAGATAGTAGGTGTATCACCTACTTAAACTATTGGGCTGCATTTGGACCTATGTTAATGGACTCAATTGAGGCCCAAACTAAGTACATAAAAATGGAAAGATGACCAGCCCAACACCTAAGATTAATTCAGGCCCAACAAGGTAAGATCCAAGTAGAAATAAAGTAAGTAAATGGACTGTTTTGGACAGCTTGAATAGCCAAGTAGGTGCAACACCTACTTGGACTATTTTGGACCAAAAACTTGGCTAAGAATGAGCTAGATAGGTGGTTCAAAGAGGGAGTATATAAGGCTTATTTTAGCTCATTTTTCCATTCATTTCTTTGCTGAAAAACAGTCTAGAAAATTAACACTCTCCTCTCTCTCTCAACCCTATCTAGCCGCCCCAAGTTTTCTTTGGGTTCTTGGACTAATCTTCCACTTTGAAAGCCTTGGTAAGTGTTTACCCTTATATATTAATGTAATACATGTATAAGAGGTGGTGGAAATCATGTTGGTTATGTTTAAAATGTATAGGGAAGTCCCTCTTTTTGGTGGCAGTCCACTTGTGCTTAATTTTAAAGGATTTGCCTTATTAGTGATTTAAACTTGTAAAGAAGCTTAAGGTATTGAAGAAATGAAGTTGGAGGATGAATTTTCAGTATGTTAAAGTGTGGTTCTTCCCCTGGTTCATTTCTTTTTATGTATAGTTTGGTGGAAATATGTATACGTGTTTGAATATGGAACGTTTGGCGTAGTGAAAAGAGAATACTCTCTTGTTATATTAAAGTGAATTCTGAAACTGTGTGGGCTGTTTTTGGTATATTGTTGTGGAAGGTATTTATGTGACTTGCTGGAATAAATATGTGGAGTTGCATTGAGATAAAAATGTGAAGTATGCACTTGGTGGAAAACTTTGTTGGTTTGTGACGTCTATGTTGGTTTGTGGACTATTTTGGTATTGTTGGTGTTGTGAGGTAGTAAATTGAATTGTAGGAGGGTGGAATGAAGTTATATGGTAGTATGAAGTAAGGTGGAATGATGTACCATGTGTTTGGGATGTTGAATAGTTTTTACTTCCCGTTAAGTAACTAATTGTCGTCTTGCAAACTTGTAATGTAATTAGCTTTTAATGTTGGCTCCGTTATGTACTTGTGTTGTAGAGTAACACATAAGGAAGGAGCTTAATTGTTTTAGTCACGTGGTGGAAAGATAAGGTATGTAAGGTTACTCTTTTCCGTATCCTTTGGCATCGTATACTGTCCACATAGTTAATGACCTTGTTTCCACTCCGAAACGTTTTAAAGTATCTCATTTCAGGTTGTTAGCAATTGTTATTCATTTGTCTCTTATTGTTGACTATTGTTCCAAAGCTCCAATAATGTTATGACCACCAATGTAACAATCTCACAAAAAAAAAGTAAAGAATGAAGTAATGCATATTTGGTTGAGTACAGGGGGAAGCTCTGGGGGCGAAAGCCTAGCTCGAGCTGAACCTAATTTATTGGATACAGGGGGTAGCTCTGGGGGTGAAAACCTAGCTCGACCCAAACCTGGTTTATTGATTTATGGGTGGCAGCTCTGGGGGCATAAGCCTAGCTCGAGCCGATCCCACTGTTACTTACCACTAATCATTTGGTCCCGAGCATTGTATGATGTATATTAATATGAAGGTAAAAGGAAAGAAATGAATGTAATGTACATGGTTCTACATATACTGTACGGTGGTATATCAGTATTATTTATTCACTGGTATTTGATTCCATTGGAGCTCCTATATTTTATTCAATTACTTATAGCCTTACATACTCAGTACATTCTTTCGTACTGACGTCCCTTGGGGGACCTGCCTTACTTGCTGCAGGCACTGGAGCTAGTAGACTTTCATAGTAGGGTACAGATCATCTGCAGGCTATTGGTGAGCTCCAGGTTGATTCGGGGCTTTCCAAGTCAATTGTATATATTTTTGGTACTGTGTAGTAGTTGTGTTGTATAAGGCGGGGACTTGTCCCGACCTTAGTCATGGTTGTGTATCTTTTAGAGGCTTTGTAGACATTGTAAAGTCAAACATATAAGTGTCTTATCTTTTAGACGTTGTGGCCCCAACGACCAAGTCTCGTATTTGTTTTGAACGTCTTTACATGACTTCCGTCGTTGATATATTATATCTGCATGTGGCAGAATTTTTTTGTTCACTTAATGACATGTATAAGAATATACATGATCATAGGTTGGTTCTCTCGGGACTTGACGACCATGGGTGCCTGTCCGCCCCAATGGGAATTAAGGCGTGACAGTTACGACACTCTTCGGTCAGATTTGAAAGATTTTAGCTCATGAGGATATCTGCTTTTGATTTGGAAAGATTTTTGAATGGAAAGGGGTACCTAGTTTATGGCATTTGTTACTCTTGTAGCTTAGTGGCTTGGTGGAATATTTTGCTCATAAGCTTCAATTTGAGTATGTGTTTTTCTCCATGGACCTTGTGTTAAGAAATGTTGAATGAAAATCGAGTCAGTCTATGTTATACCTTATTAGTCCATGACTCTTGTGTTTAAGAATACTGAATGGGAAGAGAGTTAAGAAAAAGGATAACGATTCTTTTACATAAAGATGTTTGATTCATTTGGAATTTATCTATGAGTTCTAGTTAGTAAGTTGAAGTCCTGATTTTGTGGTTTATTGGTAGCTGGTGTAGAGTCTAGCGGTGATTCTGTTGATATTTGATTTGTGACATAGGTGTCCATCAGTGAGATATTGTGATTGTTGCGCTTCTCCTATGGGTTGGTTGTCCCTGATATGACCGTTTGCCTATGTGTGCGGGATTGGAAAGATTCTTTGTTCTACCAGATTATTGAGGACTTCTGATTGTGTGATGACTGTTAGGTATTGTGGTCTGCATGGGTCATTGTGATGAGTCACGTGAGGATCTGATGCCATTTTTGTATTTATGTCTATGGTATGTAGAGTGTATGGTGATTCTCGGTTGCCTTAGAGGGTTGAGCTTATGGGTATGACCATAGTGTAGTGCCTTCAGTAATCTAGGTGGGACTTTTGTGGTTCTGTGTAGTTTTGTTACCGGTTTTTGACCTAGTAGCTTTAGCTGGGGGCTATAGTATGGTTGATTCAGTATTTTGGTGGGTAGTTTTGTGATTTATGGATTCCTCGGCATTTGATAAGTCCAAAGATGATTTTTAGTCCTGTGGTGGTAGTCAGGGTATTATGGTGCCTTGGCTAGGTTTAGGTTAGCCGGGCATGGTTAGAACTTCTATTATGTGTACTCAGTTTATGGGTTTAGTGGAATTTCTTTGATATAGAATTTCAGCTTTATTGAGAATTTGGCCTTTTGATGCTAGTGTTGTGACCTGGTGAGTGCTTATGTGATTAATTTCTGGTTCTATGGTGAGGCCAATAGTTCCTTGGTTGTGACTCCATGTTGGAGTGCTTTCTTGATGTTTCTCGAGGGTATTTTTCTATCCTATACCTATTTTAGCATTTTCTTGCTTGTACGTTCGAGGGAAAACGTTAATCTTAGTGGTGGATACTGTAATGATCCTCATTTTTATTTTTAGAATTTTATGCATTTTGATCATTTTTCCTTTCCCCGTGGTTGCTTTGTCTCAATTTTGAGTTGTGGGGATGGTTGGCATGGCTCCCTAGGTGGTCGGGAATGTTTTGGTCGAGTTTGAGGTCGTTTTAAGGCTTTATGGGCTAATAGTTGACTTTGGTCAATATTTACTGATCTGGGTATCAGATGGTAAATCGGACTACGCCAATAGATCCAAAATGTTAATTTTCTGTTAGTGGTGTGGTTGGTTCGGGTTCAGGGCCTTTATATATCATTTAGACCCTAGGTTTGGAAAATAGTAAAATAGGATCCCGGGGTTTAATTTGTTGAATTTTTCTTTTTCAAATATCTGACATTGCCATTGAGTATGGAACGTCGAAATTAGTCTAGTAACATAGTTCGTTTGCGTACATGGGATTCCGAATGAATCCCGAGGGTGTGATAAAAAAGTTGGCATTTTGGGCCAAGTTGCTGATGTTGCTTCAGTTGGTGCAGCCGCTTTAGCGGCCACATACCGTTTTACCAGTAGCCGCTTAAGTGGCCAAGCACCGCTTTATCAGTAGTTGACTAGCCACCTACTGCTAAAGCAGGCACTTGACCGCTTTAGAGGTCCCAACTATTTGGGTTGGGCTGCTTTAGCGGTCAAATGCCACTTCTGTCACGACCCGAAATCCCATTCGGGTCGGACTGGCACCCGAAGCCGATATGGCCCGAGAGAACCAATCTTTGCTTATGTTCATTCGCAAGCCTATTCAGTATAAATCTTATTACACCTCATGCAATTATGCGGAAGTCATGGAAAACTTATACAATATATGAAACTTGGCCGTTAGGGCCATCAAGTCAAACAGAACACACATCTCTTACATTCATCTTCCCACATATGTCTACAAAGCCTCTAACCGATACATGAACACAACAACCTATAGTCGGGATAAGTCCCCGCTTTAT
Source organism: Capsicum rhomboideum (assembly GCA_031232105.1). NCBI lineage: Eukaryota > Viridiplantae > Streptophyta > Magnoliopsida > Solanales > Solanaceae > Capsicum > Capsicum rhomboideum. The sequence continues at coordinate 56,451,895 of CP124709.1, forward strand.
ACAATAATTACCATACCAAAATAATATACACATATGACTAGGAAAGCCCCGAACCAACTGGAGCTCACCAATGATCCGTGGATAACCCGTAGCCTATTGTGGAGGTCGACTAGCACCTGTGCCTGCAGCAAATAAAGTAAGTCCCCCAAAGGGGTCAGTACGAAGAATGTACTGAGTATGCAAGGCTATAAGAAACTTCATGAAACTTATAAACCTCAATGAACTTGATTGCAAGAGAATAGTCAATGTGGATAAATCATCATCATTCTGTATGTGTGGAAATGGGTACTTTACGTTCATTATTTCATTTGCCTTTATGTCTGTTACCGTTAGTAGTTAGAACCGTCAATATATGTATAACCGTTAATATGCAACCGTCAATATGCAACCATCAATATATATATAGCAGGTTCGGCCCTTAGGGATACCCCCTGTCAGGTTCGGTATCAAATTAGGCTTTTGCCCCACTGAGCTTCCCCCTGCCATCACTCGGAAATCAGTGAAGCAGGTTCGACATCAAGTTTGGCTTTTGCTTCACTGAGCTTTCCCCCTGATCCAACAATATCGGGATCGGCTTGAGTTAGGCTTGCGCCCCCACAAAGTTGTCACCCGTACTCAATAAGTATAAAGAAAATGTAAAGTAACCATAAGAAAAGTATAAAGTAACCATACGGGAATTACTTCTTTCATTACTTCATTGGATTACTTCTCTCTTTTACTTTTATGAGATTGATACATTGGGGGATCATAACCTTATTGGAAGTACATAAATGCGTTACGTTAGTCTTTTATGTTCATGAGATTAATACTTGGTAGTAATTATGACTTTATGGAAGCTTTGGAATTTTGATCCATGATTAAGAGACATATGAGTCATGATTGGTCCATGATTAAGAAACATGAGAATAATAACATATGACAACCTGAAATGAGAAACCTTTTAACATTTCAGAATGGAACAAGGACAATGACAACATGAACAATATGTGCTGCAGAAAGATACGGACAGAGTAACCTTACATACCTTATTGTCTCAATATGAACACTCAATTCTATACGTGAATACAATAGTCCCGCTCCTTCCTTATGTGTCACTCTACAACACAAATACATAACGGGATTTACATTAACCACCAACTACCTTACAAATGCATACAACGATAATGAGTTACACAATGGCCTCAAAATGTCATTTCCCCCTTGACAATACCATGTATGAAACTATCACACCAACAATACCACAATATTTCCAACATTGACCACAATATCATTTATGAATTATTATACCAATAATCCCACAATATTTCATACATTGACAAATACATGATAACCAATAGCATGTCACACCTAGTTCATACTTTCCACTTTCCATCATCATAACATCACAATTATTCCATCAAGTCACTTCAATACACCTCACAACAACAAATCGGCCAAAATCCCATAATTTACACTTATGGAAAAATAACAAGTTTAGGACCATAATCACACCATACATGTTGATATTTCATCCATACCATGCTCTTTCATCAAAACCACGTCATATTTCAAGTTTAAATTCCATAGATGGCACATCTTTTACAAAAACACAAAGTGCCATATTCAACACTTCCAAGCATAACCAACATGATTTACATAATCTCCCATGCATATAATATATTAATCCATAAGAATATCACTTACCTAAGCTTGGAAGATGATGATCTTGCTCCAAAGATGACTTAGGGTTTGAAGAGCAAAAGAGGTGTTTTCTTGAAAAGTCTAGAAAAGCATGTGTGTTCTTGTGGGTTAAAAATCTGATTTTTCCTCCCTTTTATAGACCCTTGAAGTCCTTTCTCAATGATTGATGAGTCAAAAGAAGAATAGGTCATTAGACCCATGTTTGGCCCATGACTTTTTTCTTCATTTTGGGCTTTATTGAGCCCAAATCACTTAACCCAATAAAATCAATAATTTCTCATATTTAAATCATTTCATACGCGTTACGACTATATTCCCACTCACGGTATTCATATTCGTAGCCTCAATCCCAAAAAAAGCAATTTTAGCCACGTATGGCTTATTTTGACCATAAGGGCAAAATCGTTATTTTGACGCCGAATTCGTTCACGAGTAATTTTATCATAACAATATAATATTTCACTTATTCCATGTATATGCTCATGGTTGTAGAAGAAACGTGGAAAAAATCAACCCGGTACGTCCCCGGGCACCCTTGGGACTTAGAAAAATTCCAACTTTTGAAAAATGGCCAAAACCACCCTGGCATGCCCTTGGACGCGCCAGATTTCTACCTATTGGCTAAAAAATTTAGCCCAAAGCGGCCTGACACGCCCTCTAGCGCGCCCCATCCTTTATTTTTTTGAAAATTCCATTTTTTGACTTTTCTTCGCGGGTTTGATTAGATACTTCAAGACCTATTCTTTAACTTACTTATTACCTTTAATATCCTTTGTTTAGAGGTCCTCTTAGCCTCATTTTGAACCCCACAAATGCTCCACGAAAATCCCAAAACACCTCCTACAAAGGGCTAACCACATGTACGAGGCCAAATTTCAATCTCCTCATCATTAACATTACCAAATGCATACTTATAGCTCTCGACCCCTAGGTAACCATTATTCAACGTCTTCACATAGGGTTGGGAAGGTACGGGGTGTTACAACTTTAGCGGTGACCGCTTTAGCGGTCATTTAGCTGCTTAAGCGGTCACTGCTGGGTTAGTCTATAAAAACTCAATTTCGCAATTTTCCTCCATTTTTGAGCCTTTGAGCTTTGGGTTTAAGGATTTTTGGTCGATTTCTCCACCATTTGAGTTTGGGTAAGCTCCAAAACTATATTTTCATTATTGTACATCGATTATGTCTTCAAAAATACTTTCTAATCCTGTTTTATTAAAATTAAAAAAATGGGGGTTTTACTGGTAAAAGCTTGGAAATGGTTTTTTTCTTTGATTTGGACCTTGTTTTAAGCTTGTTTCACTTGGGTTTTCTTCTATGGGTTGCTTTAATCATGGGTAATGTATTTCTAAAGAAAACTTTTAGTTTTATCCCTTCGTTTTCAAAACCCATTTTTATTTAAATATGGGCAATATGGGTATCGATAACTTCCTTTTGGCTTGTAGATGACGTTGTTGACTTGATTGGATGCTTTTGGTGTTGATTCAGAAGAATTGGGCTTCCGATTGAGGTTTTAGACTACGTTTGAGCTTGTGGGTCTTCATTTAAGGCAAATTGAGCTATACCTTGATTTTTTCCAAAGTGTGTATGTGTTTGTATGCTTGGTTATTTGTATTTGGCATTTCATTAGGATTGAGGGTCCCGCTTAGGTGAAATGACGAACATCTTTGCGAGTGCCAGAGTCTTTCGGTGGATTATTGTCTTCCTTAGCTATTATTATTGTTAGTAATTATCCTTAAAGTAGAACATAGATAGATAACTTAGTGATCTTGTATTGTTAAGTATTGGATACCTATCTTATAGCTTGAATCTTGTTTAGCGGATCTTATTGTGATAATTAAGGGTTAATGACCTTTAGAGTTCACTTAGAGTATAATTGGGTTATAATAGTTGATGAGACTTGTAGTATGGAACAAGCTAGGTTTGGGTAGTCTCGCATTGTATTGTTATTGGGATTGTTGTTATTTATCATTGTATGTCCGAGTGGGGGCTTATGTGCATATTATTACTGTTTAAAAGTATATATGGTGGTGATATCCGAGTGGGGGCTTGCGTTGTTATTATTAGCTATGATTGTGCATCTAATTGCCATATTTATTATTGTGTCTCCCAGTAAGGGCTTGACTTGATGTTATTAGTCATGTTGCGCATTAAATATTTTATCTATTATTATGTTGCCCGAGTGGGGGCTTGACTTGTTATCATAGGCCTTATCTATGCATTGGAAATGTCATATCTATTATTATGTCGCCCGACTGGGGGCTTGACTTGACATTAAAGGCCTTATTTGAGCATTTAATGGCATACTTATCATAGTGATTCCCGAGAGAGGGCTTGTAAATGATAATATTGATTACTACATGACCATTTTTCTATTGGTGCCAAGTGGGGATTGATATCATGAATTATGGACATATTGAGTTGATTTCAGAGCTCACTTATATATATATATATATATATATATATATATCGTATTGAATTGATTAGATATCTCATACTGATTTGATTGTGAGCATTATATCCTCATTCCATACATATGCATTCATGAGCTACTGGTACCATTGAGAAACACTACTTTTGAAAGAAAATGAGATATTTTCATAAAAACCCTCTCCGTGAACACGAGCCGGAGAGGTGAGATGTGTTGAGATTGAGATTGAGATTGAGATATGAGATAAAGTACATGGGCTGCGAACCCCCCATGGATCCTATTGTGGATTTGCAAACTCGGTAGGTATATACTGAAAATCATGCAGTGACTTTCACCATTCCACCCCATCATCATCATTGCATTGCATCATTTGCATTATCATCCTTGGTATGTTTTGATGTTTTGTTAGTATTTACTCAGGTATAGCAAATTCAAAGTTAGGACCTTGTTTGTGATATTATGTTTGAGCATTCATTTCATTTCATTACATTATCTTATGTCATCTTATGTTGATTGAGATGTGAGGTATTATGAGACTTGGGGTATGTCTATGGCTTAATTTGAGAGACTGTTGAATTAAACTTCTAGGTAGCTTGTAGTTCATTGTTATATACACTCTCTCTGTCTTTATCCCATATGATTGGATGATTGTCATTGATTAAGCCTGAATTATTGTGTTAGTGAAGCTCCCCATAGATGACCTCCCTTATCTTTGAGAGAAATGAATAGTGTTTACTCATCTGGATTAGTGTGCCTACCCTAATTTTGATATGTCTGTTGACCTTTGTGTTAGGTTACCCTGATAGGCTGAGGCATTGTATTTTTGCGGGACATAGAACCTTTGGGGAAACCTTGGGTAGTGGAGTGGTGGTTCTCGTCATCGCTTTGGATTAAGGGTGGTTATAAACGATGCTTGTTGAGTACATGTGGTTTCGTACTCACCCTTTCTCCTTTTTCCTTTTTCTTGTTTTTCTGCACCCCGTGCAGGTATTGGTCCTAGTAGCAGTTTTGTAGATTGTCTTCATCCGATATTGGCATTGCGGCGATTGAGGTAGTGGCTGTTGGACTTTAAGATATTGGATCTCTCTTTACTTATCTTATGCTTATCCGCATTTAAGATACCATAGTTATTGATGTTTTTCTGTATTTAGAGGCTTGTATTAGTGACAACCAGTCCTGGGAGGTATCATTGAGACTTATATCTCGTTTATATTTACATTGGGGATTTATTTCTATTCTTTCATTTTCGTCTTTGACTTTCCTTATATTTGTGAATTCGGATTGGGTTAGGCTTACTTGTCAGGAGGATTTGACAAGTGCCATCACGTGTCTATTTTGGATCGTGACATGCATAAAGGTTGGACAAGAAGACGTAGTTTCCTCCTGTTGTGGATTAATAATATAACACAACTATTTATAAGAAATTAACAATAACATGAAGAATAGTGATTTAGCAGAAGATGACAACCTAGAAATTAAAAAAATAGTATATATAAAGGCATGCCTTTTTACATACTACAAATAAAGCCAAACCCTATAAATACTAACTCAATATTTTAGCATCAGGAAGTAAAGGAGTACAAAGAAAGCAACCAAGCCATGTTATAAGAGAAATTGTATTTTGTTAGAGCATATGGTATTGAGAAGTTTTTTTTCTTTCCATGTAGAGTTTTTTTATTGATTGATGCACTTTTCTAAGTCCAATAGAACTCCTTTCCGTGATCTGGTATTTAGTTATAATATTTATATGTCAAATAAGTAAAAAAAAAAAAAAATTTAAAAAAAATTTTAGTCAATTTTAAATTACTAAATATTAGGAGTTCTTGCATTTTACACATAGGTAATGATTAATGTATTATCAATACATCACATATTCTGCATTAATTGGTCTTTAGTTTTTACATTAACCAAGTAACGGAGTCGGGATTTTTTTATTAAGGGGTTTAAAAATATGAAAAAGTAAATATATGAAGAAGTTTAGGGGATTCAACATGTACTGTATATATATAAAAAAAATAATGCGAGTACCTAGAAGATACAGTGAGTAGGTTGTCCGCTGTTAACCCACATTCCACAATATAATAGCTAGTGAAAAGATGGAAAATCCTAGCTTTCTCACAATCATCAAACACCAGCTCCATGCAATTAGAGATGATAAAGAGAAGATCAGTACACCAAGCTCTGTCATGTAAAGGGAAACGGAGCAAAATTACAGAAATATAGATTCCTTTCCTCACCCAGGCTTCCACTTCATTATTTAATGAGATTTCTATATGAGATATGAGAAAACACTTATTTGTTCATGATTGCTGGCCTATACGCATATTAACCGAGTGTCGGAGTTAAGATTTTTATATTAAGGGGATTCAAAAATACGAAAAAATAAATACACGAAGAAGTGAACTTAACTTCAGAGTTCAGACTTTCGTTCTGAAATCTTGATTGTCATCTCTTTTTTTCTTTAGTCTTACGAGTAAAAAAAAAAAAAAGCAAATCTCTCAAAAATTATGCTTTTCCTTTTGGACATATTTTAGAAAAATCAAGCATATTAATAAATAAATATTTACAGAAAAAAACATAAATGATAATGATATAGATATTTTTTATGTATATTAAATCCAGAAAGATAAAAAAACACAATACTTTTGCAACGATGGAAGAAGCAAAGAATTCACCAAACAAGTTAAATAAATATTAAAAAAACCTAGAAGATGATCGCCAAAAATTTGTAATCATGTATAATCACATGCAATTCTAATTTAGATAATCAACCAAAAAAAAAAAACATTACGTTGAAAAAATACCAGATGTCGAATAAACAAATAAAAAGGAAAAAAGCAAGACATGAAATTAAGGTAGTTTACTGAAAGAGAGTAAAACGGAAGAGACTTTGTACTGAAGCCAAAGAGAGAAAACAATGGAAAGAATTTTAGTGCATGGAAAAATAAAGAGGAAGAAGTCGTCAAATAGTACTAATAGGATCCAGAAAATCCCACATAAAGCCACAAACAACAATAAGTTCTTGTTCTGTAAAGACAAAGAAAGACATATGAGACTTTTGAATAGAATAGTTTACCGTAGATAAGAATATGTCCCGCGCATACATGGTATTCACGAGTGCCCTGCCTGTATTCCCTCCTACACAGTGAATGAATAATCAGCCAAAATTTTATCCATAAAACATGAATAAATGGACAAAATCAAAATCATAGCATCAACATGTAAAACACAGAAATTAGAGAAAAAAAATAAAGAGAAAAAAAAGAAGAAGAGAGATCCCTTTGATTGTGCCGCTATGGTGTCTATTTATGTACTACTCGTACGTGAAATATTATATATATATATATATATATATAACTAGTCAATCTGCCTGCATTTCGCGCGGTCCTAAAATATATAAGTGAGTTAGTTTAGGTGATCATTTTATATAGATCAGTAAATAATTGAATTGCTTATTTTCATCTATTTAAAATATGTCTAAACTACAGATAGTAAAAATTAAAAGTAAGTTAACATAATAACGACCAATTAAAAGAGCTTCTAAAATTATACTTAAACCTATCTAAATAAATAAAAAGATGCAAGAATCTTGAATTGCAAATCTACCAGCATAAACATAATCTTCTTTCCTCTCATGAGAATATATAAATATCATCAATCTTCTCCATAATATCTATAGTCTTCTTTTGACACCATTCATGAAATTATATAAATGTCAATCTTCACCATAATATCTACAATGACTTAATTCTTTTGACACAATTGTTTTTATGATGTATGTTGATGCACCAAATTTGAAAAATATTATATATCATTAATAAAATGGAGTTTATCTGAAAAGATGGCACCATGAAAAAATAAAGTTCCAAATTATAATACCTACTACAATTTCACTATCTACTTTAGAGACAAATCTTGGTGTCCAAGATTCAGGGTTTTCCTGAATGAATAGATTCCGAAACTTGAATGGATTGCAAAACCTAATATATGTATCCTTGAATCCATTTTGGTGAATGAGATGTTCATGTGGGTATCGTTTAATTATAAAGCCTGAAAAATCGCAACACCGAAGACAACTAAATGAGCATTTACCAATTAGTAAATATTTTGACACTATAACAACAAAAATATAGCATTTATTGTATTCGAATCAGAACTTTGAAAGTGCACTATTTACATGGCAGGTTTGAATACTGCAGAAGGATAAGAAAATTCAACTTCACATTAACATCAGCTTGATTAGCCAAATTTTATCATGAACTATTTTGAAAGTGTAAAGGTAAAAAAATTTTTAGTGAAAAGTAATAAGGTAAAGCAGCTCAATGTCAACCCATGACACTAAGATAATTTTGATATCCCATAACAAACCATAAATACAACTTCACACTAATCAATAAACAAAGAAATCATACTTAACTGTTAAATTTTGTGTTGGGTCCAAAAGTAGACTTTCTTCGCAAAGTAAAGACAACCTATACACATTCTGAAGTCAAAACAAACTTTCAAAGGGACCTAGTCTCACTACCTACAAAGAAAGATAGCACGCTTAGCAGGATGATTATTAACTATTTCACAAAAGATCTCAATTTCCCAGGTAAATAAACTAACTAAAAGAAAGGGCAGCCCAGTGCACTAAAGCTCCCGCTATGTGCGGGGTTTGGGGCCAGGCCGAACCATAAGGGTCTATGTACGCAGCCTCACCTTACATTTCTGCAAGGGGCTGTTTCCACGGCTTGAACTCGTGACCTCCTGGTCACATGGCAGCAACTTTACCAGTTACTCAAGACTCCCCTTCAAACATCTAGGGTGAATAAACTAAGCACAGAAATTGACTAAGTATTATCCTATCACCATTTCAAAGAATTTATTGAATAGAAAAGCTATAAAAACTATAGTCCCAACCTATTTGATATATTTTTCCCGAGAAAGAAAGACATGAGCAACTGCCCAGATACAAAAATATACTCCAAAAAAGGTAAATGACTAATTTGGCAACTAATGTATATAGTACTTTCTCAATTAAGGAGACAAATCTCGATGACATAACTACCCAACCAAAATATGCTATGAATCTTGAGGAAACATATGACGCAAAAGAATATTTCCACTTGCTGTTAAGATGCAAAATTTGTCACTCAATAACTCAAAGAACAGAGGGATATGTTGGTATAACATCATGGATGGAATAAAAAATTGAAAGATGGAGGAAGAAAAATCATTAGAAAATTCAGTATCTTCCATGTTTTCAACTTGCTTTGGAATGTAGTTTGACTTGTTACGATCATTTATGGATGCTTACTCAAATTAACAAAGCATCAGCATGTTTCCTGATCTATAAATAATCCCTGAATGTCAAATAGTGTAAAAGATTTTCGTAATATTCTTAGCAACAGTTCTTTGGTAAAAATGGGTTCTTGAATAAGCAAGAGAAAGGAACGTAAATTTGAGAATTATAACTGAAATTTCATATATACTTATATTACACATGAAAAAGAAACACTACATACGGAAAAAAGATTACCTGTTAGATATCTTGATGTCCATTCTATATTGGTTTAACCTACGTACCATGATGCCCATTAACTTTACTTCATTCTCAATATAGTAGGAAGCTTGAACAACTTCTAACTTTACACCTATAAGTTTTAAAAACTGAGAGAAACTTCATATTGCTAAGTTTTGCTGACAACAAAAAAGCATGGAATGACTTCCTCTCACAAAAGCAATAAACGGAACATTAACAACTATGAAGAGGATTGGATATTATCCCAAGGAGGAAAGGACCACCTTCCAATATCCGGCATGAGTTAAAACTTTCTTTGCTTGTGAAAAATACAGCATAACACAATATAAAATTCTATCAAGATAGATACTTATATAGAGGAACAATTTACTTAAATCTACCTTATTTTATTTAGCCATTTACCTAGTAAAACATTGTTTCTTCAAATAAGGAGTAATTAAAAAAAAAGGGCAGCCTGGTGCACTAAAGCTCCCGCTATGCGCAGGCTCCGGACAAGGGCCCCACCATAAGGGTGTATTGTACGCAGTCTTACCTTGCATTTCTGCCAGAGGCTGTTTCCAAATAAGGAGTAATATTACCAATAAATAAGTAACCATGAAAATTATAGTCCATCATCAATCACACACACAGAACCATAAATTATTATTAAAACAAAATTCAACCGAAATTCGACAATCACATATGTCCTCAAAATATATGCAAAGTCATTACTTTTGATGATACATAGTCGCAGGATTACCGAAGTGCACAAGGCTTCCCTATGGGCCATTTCATCAAACACTCATGGACATCAGAGGTAACTCCTGTTTTATAGAATAAGAAATGACAATTGGATCCAATCCCCCATTGACATGTTGATAACTGCTGAGAGAATGTTATCACTTGAAAAGACCCTCTTTTTTTCGTATCAAGAAAAAGTGCATATATAATACATTCAAGATACATATAGAATAGAGCACAAATGACACAACAATTACAAAGAAAAAATAGAACATAACATGGATAAAAGTGTGTAAGGGAAGAAAAAAATGCATATGTTTCAATCTGGAAAGAAAAAGAAAGTCAAAAGAGCTAGGGAGAGGAAACTTACACACAAAAAAAGGACATATCTGCTTCAACTCATCCTCTCTTAAGTTGCAAAGATATGCTCCCATGAATGTATATGTGGCTAAAAAAAAAAAGCATAAGCCCCGCAATAAGAAGAAAAAGACAAAAAACGATTAAACATGAAGATTCATATAGCTTCATACCGAATAAAATCACCATTTATTTATTCTTGAGTATTGTTGATTTCCGTTGAATTCTGAAGGGGCTGTTTTGAAGAGTCATTTCAATTGCGAACTGTGAAGAGGATGTTGGGGTTTGGTTTCTTATAGAATGATTTTTGGGAGTTTCTGATTATTTTAGGCGGGATTAAAAGGAAGACTAAAGAGAGAAAGTTGTTTTGAAGAGAGGAAATTATATGCTTTGTTTGCTTCATAGACCTGAATTGAAAGACAGGAAATCGCAGTGAGGTTGCTTCGTGGAGAGAAAAATTTTGTACCCGTACTGAAGAATGAGTTTTTTTTTTGTGTGTCGTTCTTCCAGTTAGTAACTGCTGGTTATAGGGTTGCTTTGGTTGGTAGTTGTTCCCGAAGGGACGCTTCTTGTTAAGGCCACTGACGTTTATTTTTATAGGAAACACCTTTAGGTTTTTTGCAAGAAAATCTTTTAAAAAAGAAAAAAAATAGATAAATAGGATTCCTAATTTCTAAGAGTGCCACGTGGCGGGACTATGACCCTCTTTTATATATATATAGATAGATAGATGCTTGAACCCTATGTAGAATTTTATTGAATTTCAAATAAGGAAAAGTAAGCATATTTTTACCATATATTTTAGGACTCCTTAATTATAAATATTAGAAAAATAATTAAATAATTGGAGGAAATAAGTGAAAAGACGAATTTGTCTATTGCGGAGTCTTTTAATGAAGGGAAAAAAGTTCAAATCACTTTTCTAAGGGTCTTCATACTTTTAATATATTATAGATTATAGAGTATATATAGATAGATAGAGAGATAGATATATTAAAACAATTCAGATTTTTTGTTACAACAAAATGAATTAAAGTAGGTGAAAAATGCCAAAAAAAGGAGAAAAAAGATAAATATGAATGAGAGCAATAGAGAGGTGTCACATCACCTTATCTATGATCCTCCTTTATATATATATATTGATAGATCCAAACATGACCGGATGCAACTCAGTTGGTACAACCTATTCAATAAGTTTGAATCAATTTCATATTCCAATATTTATTACTCTCTCTATCACATATTAGTTGGTCATCTTATTAAAATAGTTGTTCCATATTAGTTGGTCACCTTACTAAATCAAGAAAGCATTAATTAAAATTTTATCATATTACCCTTGCAATTAATTCTTTGTAAAAGTGTTCACACTTGTTTGTAGAGTTTCCAAGAAGTTTTTGAGGGGTGAATTAGTAAAATTACCTTCTTATTTATGACTTTTTAACATGCGTGTAAAATGAAAAATGGCCAACTAATATGGGACAAAGGGAGTACAATTTATAGAATGCTTATTTAATATTTTGGAGTTTTTTTTTTCATATGCATGTACAATGTATATACAATTAATTAATTCTAACTAATTAATTGTGCTACTTAATGATTGTTCTGAACTAAATTCTTGAACCATTTGCATTAAGAAAATATTTCAAACGGGAATACTAATGGACACTCTCTCTTGCTATATATTATAGTACTACTATGGGTTTATTCTGCCTCACTCCATGCATCAAGACACAATTAATCGTTATTACAAATAAAATACCCAGTTGATAGTTTCATCCATGAAACAAATCATTGTTGACGCTCTTCATACTGAGAAACCAAATGTCAACCGGGATAATGATGCTAAGGATTCAAGTGCTATATTTCTTCATGTCATACCCTATTTGGAGTTAAAAAATCAACAAATTTTTATTCGATTTATGGTTAAAGAATGCCAAACGTATGAGTTGTACAAGCTCATTAGAAATGGCCTTGAAACTACTATTGAGAAATTTAGAAAATAAGTTGAGAAGTTGACCGGCGATGATGCTAATGTTGGAAAGAGATGTGATCATTCTACTAGCCAAAAATCTCATTTTCAAATTCTTTTGCATGATCTTTATATTTTTCTTTTGGTATTGTTGCACAATGTATTGATGGTGTGATTGTTATTTGCTTCAGTTTTTGACATTTTATGAAATTTGTATATTGATCATAAGAAAACGTAGCGAGAAACTAGTATAATAATAAAGGAGAATGTAGAGGAGGTGATGTGGCACCTCCCAATAGCCTCTATTTCCATTTATCTTTTTTCTCCTTTTTTTGATTCCCCCCCCCCCCATATTCTATTTATTAATCAATTTATTTACTAATTAAAAAACTATCATTTTTATTACAATAATAATATCTAATGAGTTACAAAAAACCTTAACATATTTACATTCCATTTATTCATATTCTTTAATATAAAAAAGCTTAATGGTCTTTACTTCCATAATTCTCATGACTTTTGATAATCATAACTCCTAAATTATATTAATAGTCATGTTCGTAATATCATTTGGTATTCCATATTGTTCTCCTATAAATAGAGACATTGGAGTTTTCTTTCCATATACAATATTTATGCTCATATCACACAACTATGCATAAATATGTGGTGGTGATGTTTTGGTAGATCTTCATGAGTAGACCTATATTCTATTGCATATCCTATAAATAGAGACATTAGAGTTTTCTTTCCATATGAAATATTTATGCACATATCACACAACTATGCATAAATATGTGGTGGTGGTGTTTTGGTAGATCTTCATGAGTAGACCCATAATCTATTGCATAATAATTATCTTTAATTTGGTTGATTTACTTTTTAGGTTACTACATAAGAGTTATATTTTGGTATTTTCTTTTTAGGAATTTCAATTTTCAATAATTATCTATAAAACGATTGCTCCATATATAATCTGAAAATTTAGTTTGATTCTTAATGTATTATTTGAGTTTTCTTAAAGTGTTCAGTGGGGAAAGTTGAACATTCAAACTTTCATTGGCTGACTTCTTGAACAATATCATTAAAGAAGTTTATCGTCCTTGAGAAATACTTGAAGGTACAAGTTTTTTATTTTTTGATTCGTATTTTATTTCATGAATTTCTGAATTAAATTGTTTCTTTTTCCCTTTTTACAGTGAATTTTCGCAGAGTACGAATTCAAGCACAAATTTTCGGATAAAATTTTTCCTTGAACAACATCTATGGAAGAGAGATGATAATGGGATTAGTTAGAAATGACATGTTAGAAGTATATAGAAATGTAGCCATATACATTTTAATTTTCAGCCAAATTTTATAGTAAAATGCAGTTTTAGCAAAATTTTCGATCATCTTACCATCATGTAACCCATAGTTTAATTTATTTATTTTTCTTTGAGCTTTTCTTTGTACATATGATTTTATTCTCAATTTTGTATTTGTTTCCTAACTTTGTCGTCATAACTCATTTAGTATGAGCTTTCTTATTAATTGAATATATACCAATCTAATTTGTTTAAAGTTCAGGATGTTATTTTTCCCATTTTAGGATTAGATGGGAACTTCAAATTAGGTTGCAGAAACTTAATTTCAAACATTTTGAAAATGCATTTATTTTAAAACAAAGGCACTTGAAGGTTTCTCTTTGTTAATTACGTTTTTGTCTGTCTTTGTTCGATTGGATTTTGAGTTATTAAAATTATTGTATTGAATTAGTTGAGAGTTGATATTAAAATCAATTAGATAAGAATCAAAATTATAGAAAACATATAGATGAAATTTGATGTGCAAAAATATTATTCACTTCACCTGTTATAATTATTGTAATAGTTTCATAGTAAATCATGAAACAAATATTTGATCAATAAAAAAATATTTTCTTTAATTTTATATTATTTTCTTTAATTTTACATGACATATAATCTATCTATCTATCTACATATTATAAAAGCACAAATAATTTTTGCTAAATATTGTTTGATCAAAATATGTCTCAAATTTTGATCGACTTTTATACCCTTAATTATTTTAATAACAATTATTAGCAAATTTAACATTTATAATAATTAAGGGCATTTTAGTAAACTTACCAGTTACGATACAGTACCATACTGTTAAACCAAACAATAAAACTGTTATTAAACAGCAGCAAACAATACAGTCCATCCAAATATTATATTGTACTATACTGTACAGTACAATACCATACCATACAATACCGTACATTATGAAACCATGGAAAACCACCATCCAAACAAAGTGTAAGTAACACATAAAACAAACCAAATAGTAGTAGTAAAGGGACGGTGAACTCCTACAAACATATTTCTATTCTAATTTGATACCAATCCGTAATGGATATTTGACAATACATCAATAACCATACCTAATTCCTAATGGACTCCAATTGACTAAATAATATATTTTTGCTTAAGTAATTTGCATAACACTTGGCCTACTATTATACAACAACTAATTGTGTCTCCTCACGTGCATTTTTTTTTAGACATAAAGGATATATGAAGAACATCAATTTATTTAACTTGCAATTGAAAAATATTTGGCAATAACCAATTGAACCTTAATTACGTAGGATTAGCATAATTCTTATTTATTTGGATTTGTAATGACATTGTAACTTTTCCATCGTCTTAGGAGTTTGATTAAAGTTATTCAACACTTTAAAAATACTTTAATAATGTATAATTTTGTTAAATTTAGATATTAGTGATCGAACCATATGCAAAAATGCAATTTATTATTTTAATATGTGTATTATAATAATCGACAAGTGATATTCGTGCGATGCATCCTTGATTTTTGTTTTATGTTCTTCGTTAAATTTTTAAGGAGATCAATTACATTACTTTGTAATTACATCATCATGATTGTTGGCTGTTACATACTTTTTAAAAGGAAGAAATAATTTAAAATATATTTAACAGTAAAATGAAAAGCAAAGACAAACAAAATGAGAAATCACCTTTTTTGAGTTAACAGAGGTATCATGTCACGTTTCTAATGCCTATATATATATATTACTACTTGATTTTTGATTGGAATATCAATTTTAAAGGTGTGGTTGCAAATTACAATGTCAATAACAATGACTTTAGCAAATATACGTGGTATAAGAGGTGGACTATAGTCTAAGTCATGGTGCATGGGACTCGTGATCTAGTAAAAATAATGTGGCATATGTTTCTAAAGCCAACAAATCTATTTATCTCTTTTTGTGACATTTTTTTTGTTTCATTGCAGTTCTTCTTCTATTTGTATATTTAATTGGCCATTTACTTTTGAATATTTAAAACTCTATATCATCAATTACAAATTAATTACATTAATCACTATATATAGATGTTATTGTTGCAGGAAAAAATTTGCAGTGCAATATCTACAAAAATAAAAATTCATATGTATATATCCATTATATATTTTAGCACTTTATTCTCATAAAGTTGTGTTGAGAAAGTGTTTCTACTTTATATTCTTGAATATGTATGAGCTCTTTTTTTAAATTGATTTGATGAAACTTTTACATTTTGACATAGAAGTTAAATGTATATGTTTTAAAAGTTGTTGAATCTTTCAATTTACCATATCAATAGATTTGGTTATTGGGCTCCTTTTGGTGAAGTCATTCTTTGGGGGTTGGGGTGGGGGAGGGGACTTTTTTTTGTAACCTACAAATTAGTAACTGAAATCATGAGATAAGGTTTATCGACATAACAAAATATTTACTGCTTTTATTATTTTGGCTCTTTAGTACATCATATTCTAATAAATAAATTAAAAAAAAGGAGTGGTGGGTTCTTATAATTTCTTTTTTTAATACTACTTGAAAAAGTGTTTCAGTTGAAAATTGTGATAAATTTCTTAATAGAAAAATATTTAGCAACAAGTATGAGTCAATTATTTACTTTTAGACGCAAGTGATTTAATCACCCTATGTCTTTCCATCTAATTTTAATTTCATTTCATTGATGAGATGTTATGATCCTTTTATTAATTGAGGTTGAAATATTTTCAATATTTTTTAGTTCTCAGAAAAATTACTTTTCATTGCTTTTATTGTTCAAGTATTAGTAAAGATCTTTCATAAATTTAATAAATTTTTTATGATTGTGCGAAGCGCGGTTAAGTTACCTAGTTGTACGATAAAAGTATAATAAGGCTAATAGATTATTTTAGTTTAACCGTTCGGACTACTACACTTATTATGCAATTAATATGTTTAATTTACTTCAGTCATAAATTGTGAAAAGTCAAGGGATTTTCCACCTTTAAAAAAAATTTTGCCCATACTTTGCATTTTAATTTGACAAAATTAATACACATATTATAATTACACATATTCACCTAATTCCTTATATGTATATATAAAGTAGTATTTATTCTTCAGAAATGTACTTACCTATGTTTTAGCTTCTTTTTTTTCCCCTACCATTTATTTCATATTGGCATTATTTTTGGTCTTTGTTTCGACATTGTTCTAATTTAACTGTCAAATTATTGTTGAGTAGAAGAAATTAGTATATTTTGAATTTATAGATGATGCATGATTTTTCTTTGAAAATAAATTAGTTTATATCAATATATAAAGTACATGCAGATGACCAAATACCTAAGTTGAAAGAGGACAAATTTATAAAAGTTTATAACACATAAATTACACTTAGAATGGAGTAGATATCCTTTCTTTCTTTCGATCGATAGATAGATAGATTGAGAGAGAGAGGAGGGGGGGGGGGGGGGCTTTAATATTACAATACAACATTTATATTGTAAAATTTTCTTTTCTAGGTAGAAACAAATATTTTAAACTAAATGTTGATATAATGTATGTACCTTTATTTATTTATCTATGATATAAAAAATTATATTAGATTTTTATAATTATAAAAGAAAATATAGTTTACAATCGTGCGAAGCGCGAATCTTTTCACTAGTTATATATCATTAAAGATTAATTGATATAAATTATTATTAACAAAAAATAAACACTAAGTATGACATTATGTCTTTTCTTTTTCCATTTAAAAAATCTCATACAGAGACATTTATGACTTTAATTTTTCCCATTTTGAAAAAGTGAAAAGATTTCATCCAAAACTATACGTCCGAAATTTATCCAAACAACAGTAAAAGACTAAGCTAATCAAACCTCTGATGCTACTTACTTAAATCTATTTTTAAAGATTCTTGTTTTGCATGCTTTAATTATTACTTTTTTGAAGTTAAAATGGTATTAGATATTTGATTAGCCACCAATTCATAAAATCAAATTTTCTTTTTTGGGAAAATCAAAAGTTGAATTTAGAAATTGAATAACTATGATACCACTTACTCCCTCCGTCTCATTTTAGTTGGGCACGTTCCATTTTACACGGTGATTAAGAAATCATAAATGGAGTGATGGTTTTTACTATTTTACCCATTACCCGTATTAATGATATTCATTAGACGTAGGAATGGATATTGGAATTGTAACTAATTGTAGGGGTAAAATAGGAACAAATTAATTAATTCTATCTTGATTTAGTAAGTGATCAACTAATATGAGACATTTATTTTTAGTAAGATGACCAACTAAAATGAGACGGAGGGAGTAATAAATATTAATAAATTTGAACATAATAGATCAAAATATTTATAAGTGAATAAAAACTAACATAAATGGTTATTGTGGAGTAATAAAGACTCAAAAAGATATAAATGTGATAGATATGTAATGATACGAAAGGTTAGATTGTATCGTCACACAATGCTACTTAATCTTTAATTTTAAGAAGTTGATGATACTTCTTCCGTTAATTTATATAAAATTATTCTACAACATGTAAATGTGACATATTCTGATATGATTTTTATTTATTTTTTATTTGATAGCATTTTTAACAATGAATGACCTTCTTTATGCAAAAAATATATATAGATAATTTAAAAGATTTATTTGTTTAGACCGAAGTTTAAAGTTATATTACATATATAATCTAAATAATAGTTAAAAATTTAAAGTTAACATAAAACACATACAACATTATGCATCCAAATAATTGACCAGCGTTTGTCAAATAATATTAATTTGATGATTTAAATTACTATTATTCAATTTACTTATATATTTATTTGTTTTTATCATTGTTTAAATTAATTATATAGTATAATAATAGTCAAATTTAATTTTTCAAATCAACATTGATTAGAGTAAATAATATCTATTCTTTACTAAATTGTATACTAACTGTTCATTTGATCCATTAAAACGTTTGACTAATAATTAGCTGGGAAGAATTTTAAATAATCTATATATAATAATAAAGCTGAATGAGAACATGGTGATGTGGCACCTCTCATAGCTCAAGGATTGCATTTATCTTTTTTGTGGTTTTTTTCCCTTTTCTCCTAATTTTCATGTTTAATTTATTCTAAAAAAATATAAATGACACTAAATTATTACATTATTAAATGAGAAAAAATTCATCAACTTTTCACCTTCCATTATAATTGTCTTCTTTATTAGATATATTAATATGCATGCATGTATTCTTCCAGCTCCAACCTTAATATTCCTAATTAATTGTATTAATGTGTAGTAATAATGTGCTAACCATTGGGAGATAAAAAGACAAATACCAACCTATATCTCACACTATATATCAACTTATTTAACTTCAAGCTCCAATTCTATGAGTAAGAGTTCCACGGTATTTTATTTTTTATTTTTTGAAATCATATATTAGTGAATACTTTATCTTGATTGAACTTATTTATATGTGATCTATTCTCAATATGTTGAAATGAATTTATTTCTTTCCGGGCAAAGATTTTCCTTTTTTGGGTTGGAAAATTCACATCCTTGCATTTCACAATAATTTCTTGCTCAATTTTTGCTAAATTTTGGTGATTTAAGCTATGTCTTTTGTATCGAGGAGACTGGTACAAACGGCGAATCTATCTCAACGTTGATCCATTTCTTCTAAGGTAATTTTATGCACTCAACACTAAATTCATTAAAAAAAAAATCTACTCTTATTCGTATCAATTTCTTCTCCTTGAATAAATTTGTTCAAAAATATGATTTCTTTGTTTTATGTTCCTAGCAGTAGCGATTTTTTTTATATTGTCAAATTAAATTGAATAACTAAGGGTAATGATAGCTACACATCTTCATATTCTAGAATATATTTTTATGCACTATCTATTTAATGTTCTTTTTTACTATATTTTATGTTAAGATCAGTTGAGAATATTGTCTTTTTGTTACTTATTGTTACTATTAGAAATTTCTTGAATTTTTTTTTCTTTACATCTTTTAAGGAAAATAACTTTTTATTTTTCCCACGTTACATAGATTTTATAAGATTTTTTATAGAAGATTAATAATTGTTGAATGATCAAAAATCATAATAAATTGTATGAAGAGGAGCGCCACATGGCGGGGCTATGACCCTCTTATATATATAGATAGATAGATAGATAGATAGAGAGAGAGAGAGAGAGAGAGAGAGAAGGAAGATTATTGTTTTTTTTATTTTTATTTCCTGTTTTCATTAATATAAGTTTAAAATGTTGTGGTATTGATCTTTGTTTAAGGTTCTCCCTAATTTAATTACTAAAAGTTGTAGAGTTAGATGTGCTTAGAGTGTTAGTTTTTATTGTTTCTTTTATAATTTTTATAATTTATTAACTTTGAGTTTGTTAACTATTGCAGATTGTTGTTTAGGTTCCACAAGTGAATTTTTTAAGTCTATAATGAGGAATGGCATTGTTGCATCACTCCTTACTTTTTGGGACGACTAATTTGCTTCTTCTTTTCATATTATTATTCATAAAAATACATCAAATTAAGCATATGCAACTAGACACGTGACAAATAGATTTCAAGGCTTCCAAACATATTTTGTAATATAAAGGTTTTTTTTCCTTCCCTTCCATTTTTTCAGTGAAAACCAATATTAATGTATTCTCTACTATCGACTATGCTTTATGAGGTTGAATTTTTTAATATAATAATAAAGTTAGGAATAAAAAAAGTGACGTAAAAATCGCTCATTTAACTTTCATAATTATATTAAATATGTAATGTTACGAAACTAAAAAGTCATTTCTTTAATGTAAACTTAATGGTCTTTACTTTCATTACTACCACAACTTTTTATTATCATAACTCCTATAATAATTCGATAGTTAAATTGGTGACATTATTTGACATTTCATATTGTAGTCCTATGGAAAAAGACATTGTAGAAATGATAACATTAATTAGTCCTTTAAGTTGTTATGTCTCCGATGCTTATTATATTCATGCTTTAGTTTGACTTGAAGAATAAAATGAAGGCTATTGAATCGTAATCGGCTTGTGGGAGTGGATATCAACAAGAGCTTGGAAGATTGTTCATTGATTTCCTTTTTTTCTTCTATTATTTCAAGATTAAGTAAGAATGATGTTGCATTGTTTTGTATGTTCTCTCTAGGATTTCTCATTATTTTGTATTTTATATGAATTTATGATTGTAGTAAGTTTATAATTTTTTGGTTCAAAAATTAACTCCTGAATTTGTTGGAAGTTTGCTAACTACTAACCAAGCGTTTTTGGCCTCTTCTATTTATATTATATTTAATAAAATTATTAATATCTTATCGTCTTTTATAACCGCGCGAAGCGCGGTCAAATTCACTAGTAAAATAATTAAAGTTGTAGAAAGGAGCAGATGATGCTCTTCTAGTAAATTGGTCATTCTCTTAGTTTAGGTACCTTAGATCACGAGTTCGAATTTAGGCAACCTTTTCAAAAAATTGTTCGAGTCTATTCCAGCCTCTATAAAACATGCAAAATATTTTATTTAAAAAGTAATCACAAAACATACTTTTGAAAGAATTTTGAAATTTATTGATTTAAATTATATAAATAAATATGTGTGTGTAAAATATTTTATAAACTTTGGTTTGTTTAAGTTATAGTAATTTGTCATCTAAATTTTTAAAAAAACATAATAATGATTTTAAACTACATTTTCTCAACATTTTGTATATGTTTCTAAATTTAGTTGATCTAATAATTATTTGATTTTATTTTTGGTTAAGATTTATTTGTAATTTTTTTCTATTGAAAATTTAAAATAAAAATAATCTTACTTTACTTTCCTATGTATTTTTTTTGTAGAAAAAAATAAAGATATATTTCTTGATATATATGTATGCACATATATATAATTTTACTTACCTATATACTCCCTCTGTTCATTTTTTACTAGTCACTTATTTCTGAATTGAATTTTGATATATCAAGAAAAAATAATAATTATTTTTCTATATTTGACCCTTAGCATTATTTACTTATTCTTCAAATTATTTTTCAATACCTAATACTAAACATCAATTAATAGGGGTAGTATGGTAAAATAGCTATGCCAATTATTATATTTCTTAATTAGCGTGCCAAGGTAAAATATAACAAATAAAAATGAACAGAGAATGTATTTTTTTCATAGAAAAAAAGTAAAGATCCATTAGTTCTATTAGCCTTCTTTTATATAGATTTAGTGTTTCTCTTTAAATAGCTTGTAGGAAGATATTAGAATAAAAAAAGGAAATGAAAAAAACAAAAATATTAAATGAAACATTGAAAAAGAACAAGTAACATTTTTCAATGCAATATGTCCAAAAAAGTACTTTTGTTTCTCACGAATAACAAGAAAAATATCACGGCTCGAGTCTACACCCTTGTAATGACCTTCCCGATTATTTTTCTCGTTTTTGTGTGTTGTCAGCGTTTAGAGCTTTTCTATAACTGCCCCAAGTTATTTATGACTTGCTGGGACTGACAGTTCGGTTCCCAGGCAGTTCGTTTGAGAATATTATCTAGACCGAGCACATTGTAAAATATTAAATTAAATTTGAATTTTGTAAAATGACATAGTTAATGACCTTTCGAGAATGTTTTTGAAATTTATACAATTCTTTAGTTACGAGATATCTATACTATTTTATAATAGTTTTATAATTTATTAATAATTAAAACGGAGATAGTGAATTTAAATATGTTAAAATAATATTTTTATTTTATAGAGGTTTTGTTAGAAATAATTTTCTATTAATTATGGTATATTCAAAATATTATATTTATTTTACCACAGACTTATGCAATACCCGAATATATATATAATGAGATAAGAATTTGGTGGCATGGCCACCTCCACTCCACGTGGAGTGAAAGGGGTTGGACACCCTTCATTAGCATAATGGCATGCTGCCACCACATATAATATGTGTAGTGTATATGTAGTAATGTGAGGTTATATATATATGTGTATTCGGTGGTGGACAGAATGTAATATTTTACATTCTGTCCACTTTTTCCAATTACCTCTCACCATTATTGATTATTTAAGCTCAATCTTGAGTTATTCTGTTAAGATTTGAGCTTAGAAGTATATATATTTGAGTCCGTGGACTCGCTCTCGTCATTTCTACGGTACGTTTTCTTATTTTTACGATAATTTTTATTTACACGGTGATACTGTTGGGATTGGTGTTGATGTTTGAGCTATATTTTGAGCTCAAATTGAGGAGTGTTAGTTGTGACTATTGGTCACTGCATTATTTGGGACGCTGTGACGGTTTCGATTTTGTTATTCCGCAAGCGGGACCCACGTGGACTGTTCGGACATTTTCCGAACTAATGCAATATGGGTATCAATAGTCATGTTTTGACATGTATTTTATTATTTTGGTAGTTTGGCAGCAGTCTGAGGCCTCTCGAAAGGGAAAGGCTCCTATTTAGCTGGTTTTCTTGGCAGGTTCGCGGTAGGCGTCCAGGTAGGCTAGGTTTACCTTCCTTTACACTTAGACTGGGCTTATGTGTGATATATGTATGCTATTGTGCTAGTATTGTGGGATGGTATTATAGACTTGGTGGTGGTGGTTTGCTGTGATTTAGGCCTTCTAGGCCGGATAGGGCTATTCGGATATATTCCAGGCCCGTTATCCTCGTGGTACCCCACAGATGACCTATTTGGGGTCGGATAGTATTGTTGTTGTTGTTGCTAGTCTGGGAATGTTATTGTTGGACCTTAGTCCAGGCTTAGACAGACTTAGCCCAGACTTAGACAAGTATAACCAGACCTGGTTTTCGGGACCCAGTAGCGGGCCCCGTTACCCTTTTTGTCGACTTGTCGAAACTTTGACATCTTTGGGCTTAGATAATCCCTATATGACTATTAGTATTATGACGGGATTAAGTCACCCCGATTATACCCGGTTGGCCTGTCTAGCTTTGTTCGTCCCTGATAGCACCGTATTTGATTGGGGTCGGCTAGTTTCACTTAGAACGCTGAACCGCCTTTCCATGACTTGTAATGTATACCCAGACTTTTATATACATATTTTTATAGTAGGTAGTTGACCTAGAAGGACCCCGAGATTGACTTGTAGCATGTTGTAGAGTTAGCTTCTGTACCTATATAATAGTATTGACTTGGCACTAGGGCGTTCCCCGTTTATTTGATATGATATGACCTTTGATTCTGTTCTGGTTACTGGCTATGATGAGTTCTGGTTCAAGTCCGGCTACTGATTCAGGTATGATGATTTTGGCTATTGACTATTGGGTGTTCCGGTTCGAGTCCGACCCCGGATTGTGGTACACTATGAGTTCCGGTTCGAGTCCGGCCACTGATTATTATGAGTTCTGGTTCGAGTCCGGCATCTGTTTATGATATGATTGGAGAGTTTTGGTACTGGGTACCGTGATTATGATGTTGTTGTTCTATGAGTTCCGGTTCGAGTCCGGCAGATATGATATATATGTGGCCTCTTGTTATTACCCACTGCTTTCGGTTCGACTCCGGCGTCTGGCCTCTTGTTATTACCCATTGGTGCCGGTTCAAGCCCGGTGCACTCCTGTTGGTTATTGTGGTTACTGGATACTGATACAGCCTTGAGACACTGGTGACTATGCATTTACTTTTCTTGTGTGTCCCGCTGGTTTATGGGGGCCAGACTGGGTTATTGTTTTCTTCCGTGTGCCTATCGGGCTTATGGGGGCCCAGATAGGTTATGTTTGACTTGTGTGTTTACTTACGCATTTATTTACTCGTTATTATGTATCGCACTTATATTTTCCTGAGCATATCTATACGCCTCGGCCGTTACTTGTGTATCTATTACTTGTACCCCGGACTTAGCATGCCCCCTGCACTTTAGCTTGCTTATATTATATTAAGCTCAGTCGGCCGATGATGCCTACTGATTACCCGTTGCCCTGGTACTCATACTGCACTTCTGCATCTTTTTCCCCGATGCAGATCCAGGCACCAGTCGACGGTTTTGATGTGACTCTTTTCTCAGCACTGATTCCGGAGCAGGGTGAGCGTACTGACGTCCGAGGCATATCCTACTCCATCCTCTACTGTATAGTCTTTTGCTCTCAAGACTATTGTACTTATTAGACATGTTTGGTTTCTGTCTTGTATTTTGGGTATGTTAGTAGTGGCTCATGTACTGACCCCACCAGGTCTTGGGAGGGGTTCTGGACTTTATATACATTGTCCTCTTCCTTCTCAGTCTTAGCATGTTTATAAATATGGTTACTTCCACTTCTTCTCTGTTTTATGAGATTCCGCCCGTTAGCCCGTCGCTTGTTGCTCCGGACTAGGGTTTGGCTTGCCTATTGGTGGGTTACGATAGGCGCCATCATGACCCAAATATTGGGTAGTGACAGCTTGGTATCAGAGCCTAGGTTGTCTAGGTAGTGTCGGTACATGGGCCAATGTTTAGTAGAGTCCTGTGGATCGGTGCGGGGACGCCTGTATCCTATCTTCGGGAGGCTACGGAGCATTCTTAGGGGAGTCTCTTATTTTCTTGCCTCATGTCCGTGCGTTGAGTCTATGGTGGTTTCTGATTTTCATTTTGTTCACTCTTTATGCAGATGGTTAGGACGCAGGGTGCGAGACCCGAGGGTCAGGACCCCGAGCCTACAGCGAGGGCTCCTGTTAGGGGCCGAGGTCGACCTAGAGGTCGGGGGCAGGGCAGAGCAGCAGCCCCAGGCCGAGATCATGTTAGGGATCAGTTACCCGATCCCGTTATAGCTCCGGATGTTCCGCCTCCGCAGCAGCCGGTGGGCCAGGGAGCAGCCCAGGCTCCACCTGGATTTATAGATGCTTCTTTGCTCTGAGGTACATTACTTCAGTTGTTGGGGATAGTTGGAGGTCCGTCAGCCGAGGGAGCCCAACCAGCAGTACAGGGAGTTGGTGTTGGGGCGCAGCCTGCAGCTGCAGCACCCAGAGTTGAGATTCCGCCAGCACCGGTAGCTCCACAGCCAGTTATAGATCAGCTTGCTATGTCTGTCGATGAGCAGAAGATGTTGGCGCGTTTCTTGAGGTTGAATCCACCAAGATTTGCTGGTACTCCGGGTGAGGATGCATATGAGTTCTTGTCCAGCTGCGAGGATAGATTGCGAAATTTGGGATTGGTACAGTCTCGTGGTGTTGATTTCGTGGCATATCAGTTTGATACTGCAGCGAGGAGATGGTGGAGGGGATATCTTGACTCCAGGCCAGCAGGATCTCCGCCGGTTACCTGGACCCAGTTCTCTGAGATCTTCTTGGGAAAGTATATGCCTCGTACTATGCGGGAACGACTCAGGGATGAGTTCTCCAGATTGACTCAGGGTTCATTATCTGTCGCCGAGTATGAGGCGAGGTTTCATGATCTTGCTAGGCATGCTACTTCTATTTTGCCTGATGAGTATGAGAGAGTTAGATGTTTTGTCAGGGGACTGAGATTGCCACTCCGCAGAGCTACCCAGAGTTTAGTGACTTCAGGGAAGTCATTCGCAGAGATTACCGAGCATGTATACTCTATTGAGGAGATGGATCGCGAGGCCCAAGGGGGCAGCGATAAGAGACCTCGTGTTCAGGGTAGTTTCAGTGGGAGCCATAGTAGTTCACATTTCAGAGGTCATGGGTTCCAGTTTCAGGGTAGGTACCCTCAGCAGCAGCAGCAGTCTTTTCAGCGACAGGGTCAGCCCAGTAGGCCCGTACAGTCAGCTTTGCAAATATCTGATAGGGGTCAGCCCACCTATAGTGGTTCTGTTAGCCAGCCTCAAGGACGTGGTCAGTCTAGTTCATCGACTAGAGGTGGTCATACCAGCTCAGCCGGACCTTCTAGGCCGAGCAGGGAGCCAGGAGCATGCTACACTTGTAGGGTTGTCGGTCATTTTGCGCGTGAGTGTCCTCAGCGCATGGCGATTGAGCCTTCAGTTCAGACAGCACAGCCCCTCAGATCTATACCTCCAGCAGGTAGAGGTGGTGCACAGGGTCGTCGGGGTGGTCCCCAGGGTTCTCGAGGTAGCGCGCAGGGAGGTCGGACTGGTGGTCAGGGCGGTGCTCAGACTAGTGGTAGCCAGCGTCAGTTGTATGCCGTGCCGGCTAGACCGGAGGCTGAGGCTTCGGATGCAGTGATTACAGGTACGATTTTCGTATGCCATCAGCCAGCCTCTGCATTATTTGATCCTGGATCCACGTTTTCTTATGTATCTACTTATTATGCACCACGGTTGGGTTTGTGTTCTGAGTTATTATCTATGCCCTTACGTGTATCTACCCCCGTTGGTGATTCCTTAGTAGTGGATCGGGTATATAGATCTTGTCTGGTGACTATTCAGGAGTTTGAGACTCAGGTTGATTTTATTGTATTGGCCATGGTAGACTTTGATGTGATTCTGGGCATGGACTGGTTGTCTTTTCATCATGCAGTCTTGGATTGCTTTACCAAGACTGTTACCTTAGCCATGGTGTACCCCCGGTGGTGTGGCAGGGTTCTGTTAGCCGCACACCGACAGGGATTATTTCATATATTCGTGCTCGTAGATTAATGTCGAGGGGATGTGATTCATTCCTTGCTTATGTTCGGGATAGTAGCATTGAGAGTCCGTCACTTGACTCCGTCCCGGTTGTTCATGAGTTTTCTGATGTATTCCCGACTGACCTACCTGGCCTTTCTCCTGAGCGTGATATAGAGTTCATTATCGACCTTGAGCCGGGCACTCGACCTATTTCTATGGCTCCTTATCGTATGGCTCCTGCTGAGTTGAGAGAGTTGAGTAGTCAGCTTGAGGATCTTTTGGGGAAGGTTTTTATCAGGCCAAGTGTGTCTCCGTGGGGTGCTCCAGTTCTTTTTGTAAAGAAGAAGGATGGATCTATGCGCATGTGTATTGATTACAGGCAGTTGAATAAGGTAACTATGAAGAATAAGTATCCTATGCCTCGTATCGATGATTTGTTTGATCAACTTTAGGGTGCAGCGGTATTCTCAAAAATAGATTTGAGATCTGGATACCATTAGTTGAGAGTTAGGGCTGAGGACATCCCAAAGACAGCCTTCAGGACTCGGTATGACCATTATGAGTTCCTGGTAATGTCTTTTGGGTTGACTAATGCCCCAGCAGCTTTCATGGATTTGATGAATCGTGTATTCAGGCCATACTTAGACTCTTTTGTGATTGTGTTTATTGATGACATCTTGGTTTATTCAAAGAGCAGCGAGGAGCACGAGCAGCATTTGAGGATTGTGCTCCACACTTTGAGAGATCATCGGCTTTATGCCAAGTTCTCAAAGTGTGAGTTCTGGCTTGAGTCTGTAGCTTTCTTGGGGCACGTTGTATCCAGACACGGTATCATGGTAGATCCAGCAAAGATTGAGGCTATTCGAGGTTGGGCTAGGCCCACGTCGCCTACTGAGGTACGCAGTTTTGTTGGGTTGACAGGATATTACAGACGGTTTGTTGAGGGCTTTTCGTCTATTGCATCTCCTATGACCAGACTGACCAGGAAGGAGGTTCCATTTCAGTGGTCTGAGGATTGTGAGGCAAGCTTTCTGAAGCTCAAGGATCGACTTACTTCTGCCCCTGTGTTGACTCTTCCAGTTGAGGGCGAGGGTTTTACCGTGTAATGTGATGCGTCTGGTATTAGTTTGGGATGTGTTCTGATGCAGCAGGGTCGTGTTATTGCTTATGCATCGAGGCAGCTGAAGGTGCACGAACGTAATTATCCCACTCATGACTTAGAATTAGCAGCGGTAGTATTTGCACTGCGGATTTGGAGGCATTATCTCTACGGTGTTCATTGTGAAATCTTTACAGACCACCGCAGTCTTCAGCATATTATGACTCAGAGGGATCTTAATTCGAGGCAGCGTAGGTGGATTGAGTTGCTAAAAGACTATGATATCTCTATTCTCTATCATCCGGGCAAGGCGAATGTGGTAGCGGACGCCTTGAGTCGGAAGACAGTGAGTATGGGTAGCTTAGCCTTCATTCCTGTCTCTCAGCGACCGTTGGCTTTGGACATTCAGTCCTTAGCTAACTCGATGGTGCGTTTGGATATTTCTGACCCCGGAAGGGTTATCGCTTGTGTTGGTGCGAGATCTACTTTGCTGGAGCAGATTCAGAGTCGTCAATTTGAGGATAGTGGTCTCCGTAGAATTCGAGATCAGGTATTGAGGGGTGAGTCTGAGAAAGCTACCTTGGGTTCTGATGGTGTTCTGAGGTTTGACGGTCGTATTTGTGTTCCGAGGGTTGAAGATTTAATTTGGTTGATTTTGCGTGAGGCTTACAGTTCTAGATATTCTATTCACCCCGGGACAGCTAAGATGTATCGGGATCTGAGACAACACTATTGGTGGAGCAGTATGCGCAGAGATATAGCAGGGTTTGTAGCGCGATGTCTTTGTTGTCAGCAGGTAAAGGCCGAGCACCAGAGACCTGGTGGGATGCTTCAGCAATTGCCCATTCCCGAATGGAAATGGGAGCGGGTCACTATGGATTTCATTGTTAGATTGCCTCGCACCTTCCGTGGTTTTGATAGTATTTGGGTTATTGTAGATCGGTTGACTAAGTCTGCACACTTTATCCCTGTTCGAGTTTCCTATAGTGCTGAGAGATTAGCTCGTGTATATATTCAGGAGGTGGTCCGCCTACATGGAGTGCCAATATCCATTATCTCAGACCGAGGGTCTCAGTTTACCTCCAGTTTCTGGCAGACTTTCCAGGAAGAGTTGGGTACCCAGGTGGACCTCAGCACTGCATTTCATCCTCAAACCGACGGGCAATCAGAGCTGACTATTCAGGTATTAGAGGATATGCTCCGCGCTTGTGTACTTGACTTTGGGGGCTAATGGGACCAATTCTTGCCTTTAGCGGAGTTCGCGTATAATAATAGCTTCCACTCCAGCATTCAAATGGCTCCGTTTGAGGCTTTGTATGGTAGACGGTGTCGGTCTCCAGTTGGATGGTTCGAGACTTCAGAAGTCAGTCCTCGTGGCACAGATGTACTCCGAGAATCTTTGGACCGAGTTCGAGTAATTCAGGACAGGCTGCGGACAGCTCAGAGTAGACAGAGGAGTTATGCTGACCGTAGACGTCGTCCATTGAAATTCAGGGTGGGTGATAGGGTCTTCTTACGAGTATCGCCCATGAAGGGCGTAATGCGATTTGGTAGGAAGGGTAAGCTTAGCCCCAGATATATTGGACCCTTTGAGATTTTGCGGACAGTAGGAGAGGTGGCTTATGTGTTAGCTTTACCTCTGGCATTTTCAGCTATCCACCCGGTATTTCATGTTTCTATGCTACGACAATATATTCCAGATGAGTCGCATGTGCTTCAGTGGGACTCGGTTCAGTTAGATGAGAAACTAACATTTGTGGAGGAGCCTGTGTCTATTTTAGCTAGAGATGTCAGACGGTTACGCTCCCGGGACATTCCAGTGGCTAAGGTACAGTGGAGTCACCGTCCGGTTGAAGAGGCTACTTGGGAGCTTGAACGTGATATGCGAGTCCAGTATCCCTACTTGTTCACGTCTTCAGGTATGTGCTTCTTCTTGACTTTCGTGGACGAAAGTCCTTTTAGTAGTGGATATTGTAATGACCTTCCTGATTATTTCCCTCGTTTTCGTGTGTTGTCAGCGTTTAGAGCTTTTCTATAACTGCCCCAAGTTATTTATGACTTGCTGGGACTGACAGTTCGGTTCCCAGGCAGTTCGTTTGAGAATATTATCTAGACCGAGCACATTGTAAAATATTAAATTAAATTTGAATTTGGTAAAATGACATAGTTAATGACCTTTCGAAAATGTTTTTGAAATTTATACAATTCTTTAGTTACGAGATATCTATACTATTTTATAATAGTTTTATAATTTATTAATAATTAAAACGGAGATAGTGAATTTAAATATGTTAAAATAATATTTTTCTTTTATAGAGGTTTTGTTAGAAATAATTTTCTATTAATTATGGTATATTCAAAATATTATATTTATTTTACCACGGACTTATGCAATACATTGTGGGCTGGTGTTATAGACTTGGTGGTGGTGGTTTGCTGTGATTTAGGCCTTCTAGGCCGGATAGGGCTATTCGGATATATTCCAGGCCCGTTATCCTCGTGGTACCCCACAGATGACCTATTTGGGGTCGGATAGTATTGGTGTTGTTGTTGCTAGTCTGGGAATGTTATTGTTGGACCTTAGTCCAGGCTTAGACAGACTTAGCCCAGACTTAGACAAGTATAACCAGACCTGGTTTTCAGGACCCAGTAGCGGGCCCCGTTACCCTTTTTGTCGACTTGTCGAAACTTTGACATCTTTGGGCTTAGATAATCTCTATATGACTATTATGATTATGACGGGATTAAGTCACCCCGATTATACCTGGTTGGCCTGTCTAGCTTTGTTCGTCCCTGATAGCACCGTATTTGATTGGGGTCGGCTAGTTTCACTTAGAACGCTGAACCGCCTTTCCATGACTTGTAATGTATACCCAGACTTTTATATACATATTTTTATAGTAGGTAGTTGACCTAGAAGGACCCCGAGATTGACTTGTAGCATGTTGTAGAGTTAGCTTTTGTACCTATATAATAGTATTGACTTGGCACTAGGGCGTTCCCCGTTTATTTGATATGATATGACCTTTGATTCTGTTCTGGTTACTGGCTATGATGAGTTCTGGTTCAAGTCCGGCTACTGATTCAGGTATGATGATTTTGGCTATTGACTATTGGGTGTTCCGGTTCGAGTCCGACCCCGGATTGTGGTACACTATGAGTTCCGGTTTGAGTCCGGCCACTGATTATTATGAGTTCCGGTTCGAGTCCGGCATCTGGTTATGATATGATTGGAGAGTTTTGGTACTGGGTACCGTGATTATGATGTTGTTGTTCTATGAGTTCTGGTTCGAGTCCGGCAGATATGATATATATGTGGCCTCTTGTTATTACCCACTGCTTTCGGTTCGACTCCGGCGTCTGGCCTCTTGTTATTACCCATTGGTGCCGGTTCAAGCCCGGTGCACTCCTGTTGGTTATTGTGGTTACTGGATACTGATACAGCCTCGAGACACTGGTGACTATGCATTTACTTTTCTTGTGTGTCCCGCTGGTTTATGGGGGCCAGACTGGGTTATTGTTTTCTTCCGTGTGCCTATCGGGCTTATAGGGGCCCAGATAGGTTATGTTTGACTTGTGTGTTTACTTACGCATTTATTTATTCGTTATTATGTATCGCACTTATATTTTCCTGAGCATATCTATACGCCTCGGCCGTTACTTGTGTATCTATTACTTGTACCCCGGACTTAGCATGCCCCCTGCACTTTAGCTTGCTTATATTATATTAAGCTCAGTCGGCCGATGATTCCTAATGAGTACCCGTTGCCTTGGTACTCATACTGCACTTCTGCATCTTTTTCCCCGATGCAGATCCAGGCACCAGTCGACGGTTTTGACGTGACTCTTTTCTCAGCACTGATTTCGGAGCAGGGTGAGCGTACTGACGTCTGAGGCAGATCCTACTCCATCCTCTACTGTATAGTCTTTTGCTCTCAAGACTATTGTACTTATTATACATGTTTGGTTTCTGTCTTGTATTTTGGGTATGTTAGTAGTGACTCATATACTGACCCCACCAGGTCTTGGGAGGGGTTCTGGACTTTATATACATTGTCCTCTTCCTTCTTAGTCTTAGCATGTTTATAAATATGGTTACTTCCACTTCTTCTCTGTTTTATGAGATTCCGCCCGTTAGCCCGTCGCTTGTTGCTCCGGACTAGGGTTTGGCTTGCCTATTGGTGGGTTACGATAGGCGCCATCATGACCCAAATATTGGGTCGTGACAACCCTGAACAAGACACGGTGCTTAGAACCATAAGTGATCCCAAGATAACCCTTGACATAGCATATCTGAGCACAATAATGACATAAAGCAGAAGTTGTAACTAAAATCATAACTTATAATTTTTAAAACACAACTGAAAGTTTTAATGAACAAAATACTGAGCCCGAAGGTCTAACATAAACCATACTCTAATATATGTTAAGCCTCTAAGTCTGAGTAAAACAATATGCCGAGACAAGGCCCCCAACTACCTATAAAATAATGTCTGAAATAAAGGAAAGAACAGCTAAACTAGGTCCCCGAATGAGGAGGACTCACCAACTCCTTCGATCTGAACTGCTAATATCTATCCACAAGCCTAAGAACGATTGGCCTTATCTACATCAATGAAAAGGTAGCACAGAAGAGGTATGCGATCAGTATAGGGATGGTACTGAGTATGTAGGAACAAAACTAGATAACTGAAAACATAATTTTGAAATAATTTAAAAAAAAGACTCAAAATGTGAATTTCATAAATGTAAGTATCAACTGAGAGTAAAAGCAGTTAATGACTATAAATGAGAATTTTAGGTAAACAATGCATAATAAAAATCATACTATATGAAGTCATATAAGGATCATATCATGTAAACTATAAAAATGGAGTTGTGTCTTT
Source organism: Capsicum rhomboideum (assembly GCA_031232105.1). NCBI lineage: Eukaryota > Viridiplantae > Streptophyta > Magnoliopsida > Solanales > Solanaceae > Capsicum > Capsicum rhomboideum. The sequence continues at coordinate 56,485,453 of CP124709.1, forward strand.
TAGGTGGGAGTTTCTTATAATCGATATAAACCATGTCAGTATTATGGAGTCCAGTGTTATACACCCATACTGAAAAAGGTTGTTCTAACTGGCTAAAGTTAGAACCATAACATAAGGATTCTGAAATTGTGCCTAAAAAGGGATAATGACCTACGGTGGCAACATAGTTATGGAACTTGGGTTTATTTGGATCCTTATTCTCTCGGTGCTAAATAATACTCCCAAAATAGTTCACATAATCATATACTCATATCTAGGGGTGTGCATTGGTCGGTTCTGTTTGGTTTTATATATTATCGATTCGGTTTATCGATTTTTGATTTTTAAATATGCTAAACCAATAAGATATTTTTTTATCGATTTTTGGTTTATCAATTTTTAGTCCTTAACGGTTCAGTTTTCAGTTTAAACGATAAGAAAATAGTCATAAAATATAAATAGTAGCAACTAACATGAAAAGAGACTGAATCTTAGTTGCGGCCAAAATCCTACGTGATGTGTTTTAATTTACAATAATCTTCAAGCTTGAGCTGAATGTTAGTTCAAAAGCCTAAATCCTAGTAGCTCGACCCTCACCGTCGTCGTTGCAAACTCTCGCCTTCGGCTTACCAGAGAGAAAATTGAAAAGGTTTAACTTTATGTCTTTATCGGGTTATAGGTTTTTAGGAAATTGAATAGGTTTGTTAGTTTGTAGAAATTAAATAGAAATTAAGAGAAATATATATATATATATATATATATATATATATATATTCTTATAGTATATTCTTAATGGGTTATCAGTTTACCCAATAACCCAATAAGAAAAAATCAAAACCGAACCAATAACCCAATAATTTTTTTATAAAACCATTAAAAAACCATTAACCCAATAACCCAATAACAATAAACCAATAGCAATTTTATGGGTTCGGTTTATTGGTTGGTTCGATTTTTGCGCACCCTTACTCATATCATACTTCAATCACGTCCATTCATATAAAGCTTGATTCTTTATTAAAATTCGTATTTCAAAGCTATCATGGAATTCACCCTTCTTTAAGTTCATTGTATTTTCTTGAAAGTTCATAATGTCATAAAGATTCTAAAATCATGCTTGAGATATCAATTTTAAGAAAATAATATATAAAAATTATGTCAAGAATAAAAAGGGACGACAAGGAAACCTTGCTAAGCGTAAAAGTAAATGCAATATACATAAAAACCATAATCATAAGTAAAAGCTTCAAGAAATCATGAAATTTGCTACATGAAAAGATGAATTTTGAAAGTGGGTTTATGAACCCTAACCATAAACTTAAATTCGTGAAAATTAAGGAGTTTTGAACATGAAGATGGAAGGGAATCCTTATTGAAGTCTTACATACCTGAAAAAGAAGAGTTCTTGGAGAGAATCTTGAACTTGGGAGCTTTACAGTTTTAGGATTTGGAAAATCCTTCTATTTGTTCTTGAGTTTTGGGAGAGGGGAAAGGAATTGGGAGACACTAAACTATCGATGTTTCTTTCTGAGAAATAACCCTTACTAGGTGTTTAAATATGTGGGGAGGGGCCTTGGGTAAGGAAAGGACTAAACTATCCCTCAAATAACTATTTAAAAGTGCAGAAAAATCCCATTGGACGGATCATCCCACGAACCGTGGGTGGAATCCACGGACCGTGGTGTGATCCGTTATTTTGAGATAGAAATTTTAAAGTCTCTGGCTCGATCCCACGACTGTTCCTATGGTTAATGGGACATCCCATGGGTTGTGGTCCAAATCATTGACTTAGGGGCGTTTTTAAACATCCCTGGTTCGTTCTTATGAGTTGATCCCACAGATCGTGGCCCTCTCCACGGTTCGTAGATCCGATTCGTCGCTCTCTGGCAAAGAGAAATTTTATCATTCAACCATATTTGTAGTTTTTTGTTCTTGATACACAATATGTATCCAAATATGTGATATATAATCGGAGACTGACACTCTCTGGTAAAATGATCATAACTTTCTACTCCGAAATCAGATTTAACAATTGATCGGTGGCATTGGTGTAATGACCCTCCTGGTCATTTCTCAATTTTCGTGCTTTTTCGGTGTTTCAAGCTTCCTGATAGTTGCTACCCTTTATTTATGACCTGCCAGGGCAGGTGGTTCATTTTTGGGTAATTCATTTGAGAATTTCATTAACACCGATTTTATTCTGAAATGTTTAATTTAAATTAGAGTTTAGTAAATGTATGATTTTTATTTTAATTGTCTTTATAAAATATTTTAGATATTTATGAAAATTCTTTAGTCATGATATATTCATATTATTTTATAATAGTTTTATAATTTATTAATATTTTAAACGGAGATAGTAAGTCTAGTTATGTTGATTTTTTTTTATTATATAATAGAGTCTTTATTCGAAATAATTTTCTATTAATTATGATATATTTAAAATATGATATTTATTTTATCAGGAACCTATGCAATACTCGATTACTTAGATAATGGGATAAGTAACACATGATAATGACACCTCCACTTCCACGTGGAAGAGGAGGGATAGTGCAAACAGTTAATGCTAGTATAGATGGCACAAAAAGACCACCACTTAGCAATTATATATTTATTAATTTTGTGACTTTGTATCTTAAGGTAATCATTACCCAAGTCCTTTCCATTTTATAGAATTATATTCAGCATCAGCAAAACTCATTTTTAAACATTTTACATCAAGCTTCATAGCATTATATCATACTGTACATATATTACTCTTACCCTCATATTATTCATCCTCTGCATACAAATTGTTTAAGAGTTTTTAGCTTCATAACTTATTCATTAGTGGCATTTGTCCATGATCTCTTCATATGCCTATATATATATATATATATTATACTATGCACGATGAAGGAGACGTTAGTAGAAAAAAATGTTTTGATGATATATTTGACCTTGAAAGAATAATCAATTATCTACATCAAGTTATTCAAGTTCGGATTCTAGTGTTAAGCTCGGATCTAGGAGACTTTTTCCTAATTCTTGGAGGTTCCTGATGCGGTAGTTTTCGAAGATTGTATGGAGGGGACGAGCAGCTCGTGGATTGTTCGAGACTGTTGTTCGGCATCCAGGTAGGTTGCGGTCTACTCTTCTCTATGAGATTGTGTATTGTATAGATTGCATGCTAGGCAGGGATTATAGGATAGGTTTATACCAAGTAATATCATGACTTGACCTATTTAGGGGATTTAGAATAGAAATGTAACTCGAGCTTTAGCTTAGAATACCCGTTATGATTGTAGGACCCTATTGCACCTGATTATAGGCTTGTTTAGCTATAGATTGAAATAAAGGACCCCTTTAGTATAAGACTTACCATGTTACTTAGTGAATTGAGCGATATTCCCTGATTAGATCCTCTTAGTAGCGTTATGCCCTTGCTTACCTTAGTTTTCTAGTTTATGGTACTAACATCTTATTGAGTTATATATTGTTGGGCCCGAGGCCGTGGTTACGATATTAGTTGGATATCAGGTTAGTACTCTATCCTTTGAAAGGACGTGGATAGAGTTATGAATGTGTAGACGCTTACGGTTGTATTATTTGGATGCTGGTGATGTCATGCATACATTTAGACGCATTTACTTATTTAGTGGTACGATTCTGGTTGGAACCTTGATTTTACTACTATTTTCTAAAAAGGGATGTATTGCCACTTTTTCTTAACTTTTAATATTGATTCTTTTGAAATGGAAGTCGTACCACCCTTATTATTGGATTACGATATTTTAAACTAAATATACTACTTGAAAATTCGATCGAGGCTTATTTTGGTCCATTATTAATTCCCGACCCTTTTTATATTATTATATCATTTTAGTCTCGAATTCGATCTCGGACAATGGATTTACAGATTTATACTCATTTAGCCTCGGTTCAAGTCCGAGCAATTATTACTCTCTTATTTCTCTTTGGTACTGGATGGAGTAGATTGATTATGATGATTACTGGAAGTCCTGGTTTGGTACCAGGCAGTGTATATGGATATCTCGAGTCCCTTATGGGCCCCTTCGTCTGATGAGTCACAGTATCAGAGAAGGATGGTCGTCGTAGGTCCTTTCTTTGTGAGCTACTGAGCTGGATGAGGTATATACACTTGGTACATTCTGGCACTCAATTGGTTGATGGTACTAGATTATCATTGTATTTACTCATTATTATGCATTGCCTACCACTAGTATGATTGTTTGGTGCTTGTATCTATCAGTATTATGGAGGGTTGTATAGGTACATGTTATGGTTGCTGTTTACTGAGTGTTTGTTTGTGCCTTCCAGGCTAATAAGGGCCCAGTTAGGTTATTATTTATCCGGGCTAGCCGGTTACATATTTACTGGTTATTATTGTATAGTCCGTGACAGGTTGGTTACGAATGAGTACCCGAGGTTGTAGGTATGCTTTTGAGTTCCCTTATTCTTTATTATAGCAAGAATTGATTATCGTTAGACTATCTCATGCCTATGCACATTTCACTTAGAGAACTTGATTATGCTAGTGTTAGACCCCTTATTGTTTATAACCCCAGTGATTTTAGATTATCTCTCTCAGAGTAGTATCTTTGTATTTGGTTATCCGTATAGTGTGGTTATATATATATACATAAATATTCTTCTTTTGCTACTATTTGTATATCATTCCCATCCATCCTACTACAATCATATATTGTATATCTCTTTCATCATCTATGGACTAGTTACTTACAAAATCGTGCTTCATCCCTGATTACTAGTAGTACCTGGTAGTTTACCTTTACTTTCCTATTAGCACTTTAATGTTTTGTTGCTTAAGTAGTTGCCTTTAGTTATATTTTTTCTTTGCATGTTTTTTATACCTGAATTATCTTTGGAGCTCAATCGGCCGATGCCTGCTGAGTACCTTGTGTTTGGTACTCATACTACACTTTTGCAGCCTGCAGATTATAGTACGAGTTCTCGCCATTGATGTGTGTATTGTGCGAAGCAGCCACGGATTGGAGATTCGGGGTGAGCTCCTGACGTCCGAAGTTAACCCTGCTCTCCCTCTTATTGTTAGATTAATCTCTATTTTTGTATTTCAGAGACGACTTTGTACATATTTACTATGTATTCTACTTTGTACTCCTGTTTTATTAGAAACTCTAGTAATATGTATTCTACTTTGTACTCCTGTTGTATTAGAAGCTCTTGTACTGACCTCACTAGGTTTTGGGGATGTATTTACTTCCTTCTTATCTCTTCTTCTATTTTATTTAGTTTTTCTTTCATTTTTCTTATTAGTCTATTACTAGCTGTTTTGGACTATGGGTTGTCTAACCTACTGGCTACTGGTGGGTTATGGTAGGTTCCATCATGACCTGAGAAAATTGAGTTGTGACAAATTGGTATCAGAGTGCGAAAACGTCTGTATCCTATCTTCTGGAGGCTACAGGGCATTCTTAGGAAATTCTATTCCTTGATTCCTTGTTATGTGTTCATACTTCTATGAACCTCTAAGTACCTCTTTTGACTCCACTTTTCCCAGATGGATAGCACGAGGTTGTCGATAGATGCGGATGGGACTTTTACGCGTGTTACTAAAGTTTTAGCTCAACATCAGGTTAGGGAGTTAGAGATAGATATCGAGGATTTTCAGCATCTACCAAAGAGTCTGGGGTCAGCCCAGCTTCTGACAGAGTTTGTGACTGCCTCAGCTTTTCAAGATTCAGTTTTAGGGGTTCCTTATCTGTTCCTGGATACGTCACAACCAGTGATGACACTTGGTACATTGAGTGATTCTCAGGACAGAGTTAGTTTTATTGGTGTTCAATTGGGCTCTTTATCAGTTTTAGAGTATGAGATTGGGTTTTGTGAGTGGTCCAGACATACTCTTATGTTATTTCCTACAGAGCATGAAATGGTGTGTGGATTTATTAGAGTATTGACTTTACCACTCCGCTTGCCATTGGAGCATTTGATAGCAGTTGGGTCTTCTCTCTCTCAGGTTATTAATTACGTGAGGATTACAAAGAGGGCATGTATTGATACATATGGAGGCGGCGGTAAGAGGCCATGTCAGCAGTTCAATGTTAGTGGTATTTTGTTTAGAGGTAGGGATCCTGCTAGCAGAGGTCAGCATCACTTTCTACCTATCAGGTTCGTACATGTAACACCTCAGTTTATGGGTATCTCTCAGATAGATCATGGTGGTCACAGTGGACAGAGTTTTGGTCGGGTATTATGGGGTTCTCGATCTAGGTTCTAGGTCAACAGGTACATTGCATCAGAGAGGTTGGACATTGGTCTAGGGAGTGTTCCAGACATGAGTGGGTCGAACAGTTGGGGTCAACTCATGTTTATCACCAGATTAGAGCTTCAAGGGTTTGTTATGGCTACAGAGCGACCAATCATTGGTCCAAAGAGTATCCCCGATGAGGGATTATTAGTCAGTCAGTGCAGTCTCATTGGGTTATGCACCTTCGATTAGAGACGTTACCCTGGGTATTCCAGTTAGTCGTTCAGATACTCATCTCAAGGTCAGTCACATTCAGATTTGTATGTCTTCAGATAGGTCAGGGACCATGGCTTCAGATTCTATCGTATAGGTGCGATTTGATTTACTAGTTGTTAGTTTCTATTTGAGTTGAGTTTGGGTTTTCATACCCATCAGTGATTTTATACCTTAAGATTACTATATTGGTTGTTGTAAGCCTTTGTGTAAATTTTTATGATTATGTGACTACCTATGTGGATATTTTGTTTTAGTAGTGGATTTAGTGGATCGATATTGTGTTATCCCTTGAGGTGTAGTGCTTGGGTTAAAGTCCTGTTGTCCCTGGGTATAGTGGCCTTATTATGATCATAGAGCGGTACTGGTTGTTTTTCATTTTGTGCCACGTGCACCCTATACTATGGTTGTTGCTACTATTGTTGTTTTAACCTTGATTGGTCCTTACTTGATAGACGACTAGACTAGCATTATCTAGTTAGTATTTCCTTCTCTTACGGTTCTGGTCTATTGGCTTAGACGACTACCTTAGTTGGTTGGTTTTCTTTTTTTGTTAGTAAAGTCGGTTGTTGAGTGGGGTGTGACGATGAAGGTAGTTTTGGCCTTCTGTGGTTTTGTGGTGATTCTAGCTTGGGTGATGTTTCTATAGGCCACACTTATTGTTGATAAGTCTGAGGATTGTCATTTTGATTTATTTGGTTCGTCTCTCGGTAGTAGTCTTGATCTTGGTGTTGGTGTTGGTGTTGAGTCGGGTACTCAGTTCTTTGTGCAATGACGTTCAAGGTCCAGTTGAGTTGAGGGAGGTTTGAATTGGTGATTTTAATGGCTTCTCATTTAGGATGTTTCGCCTAGTGTGATTTCGTGGGATGCTTTCGTTTGGTGTAAAAGGATGGCTGTGTGTTCTTCTGTATCAGTTGTCGGCAACCAAAGGGTGTTACTTTAGGGAGCGTGTATCAGTGACCATATTTCCAATATTGCTCAAGATTTGGCTATCATTAGGACTCTTTACAGTCCCCATGGGTTCTTAATTATTCCTTGGTATTGCCTATGTTCTGTAGCAGGTGCGGAGTGTGTGGTCGTATTTTTTGCCTGTGATGTAACTCATTTGTGATTGTGTTCCTTGGCAGCACCTTAGCTTCAGCCCTTATGGGGGATGATGGATGAACCCCTGAGAGTTATGTTAGATTTTTTGTTTGGACGCTTGTTCGTTTGCGGGATCAGTTTGGGCAGTTGAGGCCGAGTGGTTCGAATCCATTGATAAGTTTATTGATATGGATTGCGTATCTAATTTGCAGCCTATGTTTTGAGGGTTTGTTTCAGTTGAGACATTTTTGGTAGAGGGAGTAGGCTACCCACTGCTTATCAATTCAGTTCTCTTTAGTTCAGAGAGATTGATTTAGATGATGTTCAAAGAATGGTCCGTTTGCATATGGTGTTGGTTTCTACTACTTCTGATCTTGGTTCTCAGTTTTCATCAGGATTTTCTGGAAGTCTACTCAGTGGGACTCCTCTAGCTTATGTTCCGTAGAGGCATTATTCTATTCAAGAGGGTGTTTGGGGAAACATGCGGGGCTTGCAAACTCAGTACCCTCACCTTCTTAAGCTTTCAGACACTTTTTGTTCCTTGACTTTCGAGGACGAAAGTCCTTTTAGTAGTAGATTTTGTAATGACCCTCCAGGTCATTTTTCAATTTTTGTTCATTTTCGGTGTTTCGAGCTTCCCGATAGTTGCTACCCTTTATTTATGACCTGTCAGGACAGGTGGTTCGATTTTGGGTAATTCATTTGAGAATTTCATTAATTTTGAGTTTATTCTGAAATGTTTAATTTAAATTAGAGTTTAGTAAATGTATAATTTTTATTTTTATTGTCTTTCTAAAATATTTTTGATATTTATGAAAATTCATTAGCCATGGTATATTCATATTATTTTATAATAGTTTTATAAATTATGAATATTTTAAACAGAGATAGTAAGTCTAGTTATGTTGAATTTTTTAAAATTATATAATAGAGGCTTTATTCGAAATAATTTTCTATTAAATATGGTATATTCAAAATATGATATTTATTTTATCAAAAACCTATGCAATACCCGATTACTTAGATAATGGGATAAGTAACACATGGTAATGACACCTCCACTTCCACGTAGAAGAGGAGGGATAGTACAAATAGTTAATGCTAGTATAGATGGCACAAAAAGACCATCACTTAGCAAATATATATTAATTACTTTTGTGACTTTGTATCTTAAGGTAATCATTAGCCAAGCCCTTGCCATTTTATAGAATTATATTCAACATCAGCAAAACTCATTTTTAAACATTTTACATCAAGCTTCATAGCACTATATCATACTGTACATATATTACTCTTACCCTCATATTATTCATCCTCTGCATACAAATTATTTAAGAGTTCTTAGCTTGATAACTTATGCATTAGCAGCATTCGTCCATGATCTCTTCATATGCCTATATATATATATATATATATATTATACTATGCACAAGGAAGGAAAAGTTAGTAGAAAAAATATTTTGATGATTTATTTGACCTCGAAAGAATAATCAATTATCTACATCAAGTTATTCAAGTTCGGATTCTAGTGTGAAGCTCAGATCTAGGAGAGTTTTTCCTAATTCTTGGAGGTTCCTAATGCGGTAGTTTTCAGAGATCGTATGGAAAGGACGAGCAGCTCGTGGACGGTTTGAGACTGTTGTTCGTTATCCAGGTAGGCTATGGTCTACTCTTCTCTGCGAGATTGTCTATTGTATATATTGCATGATAGGTAGGGATTATAGGATAGATTTATACCTAGTAATATCATGACTTAACCTATTTAGGCGATTTAGAATAGAAATGTAACTCAAGCCTTAGCCTAGAATACCCGCTATAGATTGAAATGAAGGACCCCTTTTGTATAAGACTTACCATGTTACTTAGTGAATTGACCGATATTCCCTGATCCTCTTAGTAGCTTTATGCCCCTGTTTACCTTAATTTCTTAGTTTATGGTACTAACATCTTGTTGAGTTATATATTGTTGGGCCCGAGGCCGTGGTTACAATACCAGTTGGATACCAGGTTAGTACTCTATCCTTTGAAAGGACGTGGACATAGTTATGGATGCATAGATGCTTACGATTGTATTGTTTGGATACTGGTGATGGCATGCATATATTTAGACTCATTTACTTATTTAGTGGTATGATTCCGGTTGGAACCTTGATTTTACTACTATTTTCTAAAAAGGAATGCATTGCCACTTTTTCTTAACTTTTAATATTGATTCTTTGGAAATGGAAGTCGTACCACCCTTATTATTGGATTACGATATTTTAAACTAACTATACTACTTGAAAATTTGACCGAGGTTTATTTCGGTCGATTATTGATTCACTCATTTTACCATTATTTATTTTACTACGGTCGAGGGAGATTCCGACCCTTTTTATATTATTATATCATTTTATTCTCGAATTCGATCTCGGGTAATGGGTTTACAGATTTATACTCATTTAGCCTCGGTTCAAGTCCGAGCAATTATTACACTCCTAAATCTCTTCGGTAGTAGACAAAGTAGATTATTTATTATAGTTACTTGAAGTCCTAGTTCAGGACCAGACAGTGTATATGGATATCCTAAGTTCCCTATGGACCCCTTTGTCTGATGAGTCACCGTACCAGAGAAGGATTATCGCCGTAGGTCCTTTCTTTGCAAGCTATTGAGATAGAGGAGGTATATACACTTGGTACATTCTGGCACACGATTGGTTGATGGTACTAGATTATCCTTGCATTCACTCATTGTTTGGTGCTTACATCTATCTATCTTATATGGGGCTGTGTAGGTACAGATTATGGTTGTTGTTTGCTGAATGTTTGTTTGTGCCTTCCGAGTTTATGTGGGCTCGGTTAGGTTATTGTTTGTCCAGGCTAGCCGGTTACATATTTACTGTTTATTATTGTATAGTCCGTGATAGGTTGGTTACAGATTGGTACCCAAGTTTGTAGGTACGCTTTCAAGTTCCCTTATTCTTTATTACGCTAAGAATTGATTATCGTTAGACTATCTCATGCCTATGCATATTTTAGTTAGAGACCCTGATAATGCTAGTGTTAGACTCCTTATTGCTTATGACCTCAGCGATGTTAGATTATCTCTCTCAAAGTAGTATCTTCGTATTTGGTTATCCATATAGTATGTGTGTATGTGTGTATATATATATATATATATATATATATATATATTCTTCTTTTGCTACTATTGTATATCATTCCAATCCTTCCTACTACCATCGTATATTGTATATCTCTTTCATTATATATGGACTCATTACTTATGTAATCGTGCTTCATCCCTGATTACTGGTAGTACCTGGTAGTTTACCTTTACTTTCCCATTAGCACTTTTATGTTTCGTTGCCTGAGTAGTTGCTTGTAGTTATATTCTTGCTTTACATATTATTTATCTCTGCATTATCTTTGGAGCTCAGTCGGCGGATGCCTACTGAGTACCTCGTGTTTGGTACTCATACTACACTTTTGCAGCCTGTAGATAATAGTACGAGTTCTCGCTATTGATGTGTGCATTGTGAGGAGCAGCCATGGATCAGAGATTCGGGGTGAGCTCCTGACGTCCGGAGTTATCCCTGTTCTCCCTCTTACTGTTAGACTAATCTCTATTTTTGTATTTCAGAGACGACTTTGTATATATTTACTATGTATTCTACTTTGTACTCCTATTATATTAGAAGCTCTTGTAATGAACTCACCAGGTTTTAGGGATGTATTTACTTCCTTCTCATCTCTTTTTCTATTTTATTTAGTTTTGCTTTCGTTTTTCTTAATCCGTTACTAGCTGTTCCAGACTATGGGTTGGCTTACCTATTGGTGGGTTATGTTAGGTGTCATCATGACCTGAGAAAATTGGATCGTGGCAATTGGAAAGAAGACTCGAAGAACTTTAAGTTGGTGAGTACTGGGTCTTGTAAATCTTCATATTCGGAAGAGAGATCGTTTGAAATTTACCCTAGTAAAATCATATCGGGAAACTCAATTGGTAAAGAATCTTTAAACTCAACTTTGTGCTAGAGGTTCCCTATGACCTTAATTCATATCCAAAGATCTTCCCACACTATTGAATTGATCTCATACCTATGTACAAGTAGAAATTATCAGATTCGGATCTATACGCATTTACCAAATGATTCACATCTCAACTTAGAATTTGCGGGGTGTTACAGAAAAATTAGAGAGAGAGAGAAACCTTTACTTTGAAAAGGTCATAAGGGTCATTTATTTGGAAAGAAATATTCATAAATTTACTTTGGACATTTAACAGCAATCATAAATTATTAAGAGTCAAGAAGACATGTAAATTAGTTACATTAAGTTAGGGGTATGGAATCTGGAAGTTTTGAGGTTAGGTACAACATTTTTTGGATTCTCAGCCATAAATTACCTTTTGAGGTTAGGTACAACGTCTTGGAGAATGGTCAGCTCATATATTTCACAAATTATACATTTTGACTGTACTATATATCGAGAGTTCCAGTTTAAATATTACTTTTCTAACTTCCATGAACTCAAATGGATTATGTATGATGTATTAGAAGCGTACACAAGCATGGACCAATGCTTTTCCTGGTACATATAGGCAGATGGAACAATTGTAAAAGATTAACTAACTGGAATAATGCATACTGGCATGAAAAATATATGATAAACTCCAAACATAACAAAATATGAGATTGTATATTTAATAATTTCACATCTTACTCATTAATGAATAAAAGTTACATGGAAGTACAAATTCTCCACAGATATACCATAAGCTAAAATACAACTAAATATTGAAATATAAAACAAATCTTAGCATCATGAAATAGATTACATGAACCAAGGGGTCTTTGATGACTCCCCAATCAAACCCAAATCCATTCAAACTATTCAAGGCATTGTTAGATCACCCTGATTTTGTTGGTATATTGGAAACTATTTGAGGTAGAAGCTACTATGGTATAAATATGTTTCAGCTCTGCATGAAGCTAAAGGCAATAAAGGAAGGGCTTAAGTGCCTGAATGATTATATGGCCTCCTACCATCAGAAATTGCAATAGGTTAGACAGAGTTTGGATATCACACAGGAGGTCACACAAAATCAGATTGATATTCAACCTCACTTTTCACTATTGATAAAGCAGGAAAAATACATTTTGAGTGATATTAACAAGTGGAGTCAAGTTGAAGAGCAGGTACTTAAACAAATGTCTAGAATCAATTGGATTACTATAACAACCCTTAGTTTAATTTTTTAAATTTTATATATTTTGACCAATTGGTATTTGTGAGTCACAGAAGTGGGTGGCGTGGTTCCCGAGGCTTTTGGTTGGGATTTAGGTGAGATTCTTATTTTGGAAGGGTTTAAAATTAGAATGGTTGTCTTTCATCAACATTTGGAGATCGAGTGTCATTTGGGAATTTTGTCAGTTTCATCAACTCTGGAACATTGATTTTTGGTTAGTAGCGTGATTGACTCCGGTCCCGAGCTTTCTGTGTGATTTTGAGCACTTATATGAGATGTTGGAATTTAAGCTTAAGAGTTTACTTTGGTCAATATTTAATGTTAATGACCTCCTTTGGGAATTTCAATGGCACCGTTGAGTCCGGAATGCTTTTTATGATTGATTTGCACTATTGTTTCATTTCTATGAGGTTTCCGATTAGTTTCTGGGGTTAAAAAATAAGTTTTGAAAATTGCTGATTTTTCTAGTATCTTGTGTGGTTGATGTTAGTGATGTAGGAGAGCTATATAAATCTATAGGCTAGCGCTCTAGGAGCGCCGAGGAAGTCTACAGGAAAGCGCTATATTCGCTGGTCGTGTTATAGTGACTCTAAAATTAACTTTCCTTCTCATTTTGGTCACGTCTTTCCTCCATTGTTGGACCTCTATACCTCTATTTTGGGTGATTTTTAGTGTGTTTTCTTCGTCTTGGAAGGGTATAAGTCTCCAAACCTTAATATTTTGTTTATCTCACTATTTTACCTAAGATTTTGGGCTAAATTAAGGTTAAGGGTTTGAAGTTAAAACTTAAATCTTACTCCATTTTCATCCAAACTTCAAACTCAAGTTCCTTAACCTATGAGTATGATTTATATACTACTTTTACATAAACTCCATTGATTATTTTAACATTTCACCTTCAAATCATGGTTTTGAACTTGATATTTTGGGATTTTCCCGGTAAAGTGAAAAATTGATATTTTGATGGTTTCAAACCCGATTTCAATTTCATTTCTATGGAATTTTAGATTTGAAATTTATAAACTATGGATAACTTGATTTTTTAAATAAAATTTCACTTTTGCCCTCATGGGTCAAGATCACTTTTTGGATTGACTTTTGAATCCGAAATTGAAGTGTATGGCTATCATTAACATTGTTTTATTTTTTTGAACTCATATTTGAATAGATTGAGTTCATTCAGAGGTGATTTAGAAGAGAAAAACTTCATTTTGATTTTGTCAGGATTTGTTAAGGTAAATTGAGACATTTTTTGACCCTTTTTTAAAGTGCTTATGTGTTAGATACGTGTAATGGGTGTAATGGGAATAGGGGTCGTCCCATATAAGTGAAGTAAAAAGCACTTATATGGGTACCAGTGTGATGTGTAGGGCTAAAAATGGCTAATGAACTTGTCTGAACTATATTTTCTTTACTTGTTAGTATGATCCATGTGAATTCTGGTTATAGTGTAAATTATTGGATATGATAGTTGTGGATGATACCTATGATAGGGTATGTAGGTTGTGAATTGATATTTGTGTTGCCCTGTGAGATAAGGTATATTAATTGAATTATATTGCTGATATAGGATCAGAATGTCACATCTGCATATCATACCTTGCATCTCATTGGGATCGGAGTGTATACCTGCATGCACACACCCTCATGGGTCTTATCTATCTATATAAGATAGCGGGTGTATACATAGCATATGTATTGAATTCATACATTTATTCTTTGATTTAAATGGAATTATGTGTATTAGCCGAACTTGAGTTGTGACTAAAGTGTTGAGAAATTACTATTTGACTCTACTTGTTTGAGACATTTCTTTTACAATGAGATAATTGTTATATGACTATTGTAGCTTGCTATATCTGTTAGACTATGGTGGCATTTCTTCAGTGCAAGTTGTGGTTGTATGGATGGTTGGTGTCGATATGTCCTCGCCATCGCTTTGAATATGGTTCGGTTGATGATGTTGCTGAGTACATGTGTTCCTGTACTCACTCCTTGATTTTCTACACCTTTTTTGTGGTGTTGCTTTCAGAGATTGTAAGGTAGCAGCCATAGAATTCCACAACCTCTTCAGCATGCAACTTAGGGAGGGATTGATCAAATAGGTGAAGCCATTTCTAAAATTTTACCATTGATACCAGGGCCCTCATTCCAGGCATTTCAAAGATGTCTGGATCAAAAACTCGTCCACAAAGAATAATTTTCAGCCTTAAAATTCCTTGTGTTTCTTCACGGGTGAGTTCCTTGACCTGCTCCTTCGTCTTCTAGACTTTTGCCTTAGTACCAGGTTCCACATTGACAGAGTCATCATTCTTCTTCTTTCTTTTTGACTGAAAGGTTGCCTTAGATAGACCTGGTGCATCAGCACCCCTTTCTCTCTTAGTACCCACTGCTATTTTCTTCTCAGTTAGTTTGGACACAACCCTTCTACGTCTTTTGGCTACACTAGCAGCCACATCAACATCCACATCTTCATTTTTCTTGTCCTCATCTATATTTACCACATTCGATGGTAGAGCATCATCTTCCATAATGTTCTTATTTTTAGTCTCCTTATTTGAACTGCCTGGACCTTATTTACCTTTAAGACATCCTAAATGAATTTCTTCTTGCTACCTCTAGTGGTGCAAGTCACATTAGGAACTGTCCCTTTGCATGCCTGTAACTCCTTCATCCTGAAAATTAGAGGCCTGCCATCACTTTCTATCTCAGATTCATCCTTGAGAGCCTGAGTAACATGGGACACAAGAGTCCCATTATACTTGGGAGGACTATCAAACTCAGACCCATCTCCAGCAGTATCATTTTATTCCATCATAGCAACAAGTTGAGAACTTATAGCCAGTATGTTTAAGGAAGTTCCTTTCTCCTGAGGTAGTCCTCGTGCACATAGTGTTTCAATAGACTCCTCAAACATCACTACATCCTCCACTCGAATGTTTACTTCAGAGCTTTGACCTTGGACCAAAACACCACCTGGTCCCTGATTGAGATCCTTCAATATAAGAAGAGTTTATTTCTCAGTAAATACAAACACATTTTTTTGTTTATTTACAGAAATTGTCTCAAAGGATAGCTTGCTAGAAATCTCCTCTGCAGTTTCCAGATTTACAGCTTCGACAGTCTTGCTGGAAATATTTTAGGAATCTATCTGAGAGGTGAGTTGAATAGGCAATGAAGAGTCCTTTTGGTTTGAACAATTTGGGGATTCAAAGGAGGGAACTAACACTAGAGTGACCATCAGAGGACTACATAACTCCTCAGTTAAAGGAGTCATTTCTATTTAAACAATATAGGCTAGTGTTTGTTCTTCTATTTGAGGCTCTGAGGGGCTTGAAGGGAAGTTTGTTTGAGACATTTCCTGAAAGAAGGGGATTGATTTTGTGGGATTTGAAGGCAATTTAAGAAGGGGATCGAGAAAGATGAAAAATGTTTGAAGAGAATGTCTAAATGGATTTGGGGGTCTTTAAAAAGGAATAAATGGTTGTAATTTAATAAAAGAGCAGAAAAGAAATGACGTGTCAAGCGAAGAAATGAGATGACACTTGGAATTCCTCAAACAAGCCAACATTACAAAGCGATGGGAACAGAAATAGCTGACATGGCAGGGGAAGTTTTAATTTTAAAATTTCAGCAGTAATGAAAGTTAGACTAACCTTTAGAAGGAACAGGTCCCTCTATGAAGTTTCTATTTCTACATTATATTTCTCCAATCCTCCCTTCTCTTTGTGCTGTTTCCTTTCTACCATAAGTGTATATCAATAAGGGTATGAGACTGAGTTAGATCTGATCTAGTATATGATTACTTGGATACCTGCAATTAATTTTCTAGCAAAAATAGAAGACATCCAATTAACAAGAAGAATTACTTAGGCTTCATCAAACCAAGCATTAAGCGATTCCTTTGGAACTGGTCCCTGCTTAGTGGCTTGGTAAAAATATCAGCAATTTGATCTCCTGTGCTGCAGAACTTTATGAAAATTATCCCTTTCTCTGCATTATCTCTTACAAAGTGATGTCTAACATCAATGTGCTTGGTCTTCTTGTGTTGCACTGGATTCTTAGCCATGTTGAGAGCAGTGGTGTTATCACACATGAGTGCCACACAATTATTCATCACCCCAAAATCTCTATGTTGCTGCTTAATCCACAGTAGTTGAGCACAACAGGATACAATAACTACATATTCTGTTGCTGTTGTGGAAAGAGCCACTAAGTTCTGCTTTTTAGTTCCCCAAGAGATCAGTGATGATCCAAGGAAATGAACCATCCCAGAAGTGCTTTTCCTGTCCACCAGGTACCCTATATAGTCAGCATCAAGATATCTCACCAATTCAAAATTGTCACTTGATGGATAGAAGAGGACCAGGTCTGGAGTTCCCTTGAAATATCTGAGGATTCTCTTAGCTGCTTTGAGATGTGACTCTTTAAGACAATATTGGAACCTCTTAAACATACCAACACTGAACACAATATCGGGTCTGCTTGCAGTAAGGTAGAGTAGTGAGCCAATGATTCCTCTGTACATTGTCTCATTTACTGAGGGACCAGGTTCATCATTGTCTAACTTGGGTGATATCCCAATAGGGGTGTCGATTGGCTTTTCATCCTCCATATTGTATTTCTTCAGAAGATCCTTTATATACTTTTTTTTGGCTTATCATGATTCCATTTGCTCCTTGCTTCACTTGTAGGCCAAGAAAGAAGTTTAGCTCCCCCATCATACTTATTTCAAACTCACTATTCATAAGCTTAGTAAACTCATCACATAATGAATCTAGAGTGGATCCAAAGATAATATCATCCACATAGGTTTGAACTATGAGAAGATTTCTACCCCTAGTCTTCAAAAGAGAGTATTGTCAATTCTCTCTCTTTTGAATCCATTTTCTAGCAGAAATTTTGAAAGCCTTTCATAACTGGCCCTTGGAGCCTACTTCAAACCATACAAGGCTTTGTCCAATTTAATCATATGGAATGGATGATCAGTATCTTCAAATCCTAGGGGCTGCTTAACATATACTTCCTCGTTCAAGTACCAATTGAGAAAGGCACTCTTGACATCTATTTGAAATAATTTGATCTCCATATAAACTACAAAAGCAATGAGAATTTTGATAGCTTCTAACCTTGCCACAGGAGAAAAGGTCTCATCATAGTAATTCCTTCTTCTTGATTGTTTCCCTGAACAACCAACCTTGTTTTATTTTTTGTTTTGGTCCCATCTTTATCTTTCTTGTTCCTGAATACCCATCTGGTTCCTATGATAGTCCTGTCAGCTGGTCTAGGAACCAGGTACCATACTTTCTTTCTTTCAAATTGATGCAGTTTTTCTTGCATAGCATTAATCCAATAAATATTCTTGAGTACTTCCTTGATACCTTTGGGCTCAATTTGAGAGATAAATGTTGAGAATGCTAGAGAATTTATGAACATGGACCTGGTATCCATCCCTGAGTTGAGTGAAGATATAAGATTGTCTAGAGAGTGAGATCTTTATGCTTTCAGTTTGACTTCCTTATTGATGACTCTTCCTGACTAGGACCAGGTCCCCTTTCCTATTGTTCACCATCTTGAGCTGTCTCCTAAGAAGGAGGATCTTCACTTTCTTAAAGAGACCCAGAAGAGGATGGTTCTTCTGTGGTCTCATGAGCTTGAGGGTTAGGATCAGAATCATTTCCAATATCTTGTTTTACTTGATTACCATACTCTTATTCCACAAGATCATCCTTTTGAAGTTCCAACAACTCTTCTATTTCATCTTCATTCAGAGTCTCCTTGTTTTTTAGATCACCAAACTTACCAAATAGCACATGAACACTTCCTTCAACATATTGAGTCCTTCTGTTGAATCAAACTTTCCCAGAACTGCCTTGCCATTGTTGAGCAAAAAACATTTATACCCAAAGGTATGAATGTAGCTCATCTTGGGTTTCTTCTAAAACAATAACTCATATGGTTTCTTATCCAGCAGGGACTTGATCAGACACCTGTTCTGTACATAGCAGGCCGTGTTCACTGCCTCTGCCTAGAAGCTTTGAGAAACATTGCCATCCACCAATATAGTTCTTGTACAATCTACTAGGGTTCTATTCTTTCTCTCTACCACCCCATTTTGCTGAGGAGTATGAGGAGCAGAGAAATTGTGACTGATACCATTTTATGCAAAAATTCATCAAACCTAGAATTTTCATATTCTGTATCATGATCTGATCTGATCCCATCAATGATTTCCTAGAACTTGACTTGAACTTTCTTAGCAAAAGTAATGAAGATTGAAAGGTATCATCCTTGTAATTGAGAAACAAAGTGTAGGTGAACCTATAATAGTCATCCACAATCACAAAAATGAACCTCTTACCTCTTCTGCAGGGAACACAAACTAGTCCACACAGATCTATCTGAAGGATCTTAAGTGTCCTTGATGAGCTAACTTGCTTCTTGGTATTTAATGATGATCTAACTTTCTTTCCTCTTGCACATGCACCATAAATCTTTCCTTCTAAGAGCTTTATTTTAGGCAAACCACGAACCAGGTCCTTGGAGATTAGCTTGTTGAGCAGAGATGAACTGACATATCCTAATCTTCAATGCTAAAGTTCTACTTCATCTTCTTGGGCATTCAGCCATGTAAGATCAGTTCCTGAGATTGAATCCAAGTCAGTAATATAGATGTTCTTGCTCCTTCTTGTTGTCAGCAATGCTTCACCAATCTTGAGATTTGTTACAGTGAAGCATTTGAGACAAATTTGACTTTGTTACCTTTGTCACAGATTTGTGAAATGATGAGCAAATTGTATTTTAGTCCCTCAACATAGTATACGTTCTCTATAACATGAGAAAGTAATTTTCTAATCTTGGCTACACCAAGAATATATCCATTTTTCCCATATTCAAAAGGAAACACTTCCCCCTTCAATTGCCTTGAGTGGGAGGAAATCTTTGATCCTTCCTGTCATATGTTTTGAGAAGCCACTGTCCATGAACTATCCTTGACTTCTCCCTCTCACTCTCCCCTACAATAAGCATCATTTTTTAGACTTGGGAACCCATTTTAATTTGAGTTCCCAGTAGAGAGACAAAGGAAGAACCAGGATCTGTTTGCCCAGGCAGGCATCTTAGTCCTCTTAGATTTAGGACTTGATGTTCTCTTGTGTTCCTTCTTATCAAAATAAGCAGAGTAGTTCCTTTCTGCTGATAGTTTTTCTCGATAACTAATTTTGACATGGCTATTTCTACCACAATGAGTACATAACAAATAGTTAGCAACAGAAACATACTTGCTATGAAGATTATATGGGGGATTTAACTTTTTATAGCCAAGACCATGACCACTACTTGACCTCTGACTAATTATACTAGCTAGGACTTGTGAAGAAGTTGTCCACTTAAGGGAATTTTCAAGTTCACTTTTTGCATGGACCAAGTCCTTTTCATGTGCCATGTTTCTCTCAAGAGAAGCAGTGATACTTAGTTGAGAGTTGTTCAACTTTTCTTTAAGCTCAAACTAAAGGTTACTGCCTTCCCCTTTTCCCTTTAAACCATGGTGAGAAGTCTCTATCAACTTCTCACACAAAACAAGATTTTCAGCTAGCAACATGCCACATTTTTTTTCAATCTCAGCAATTTGAACACATAAAATAGTTTTCTCACCTTTAGATTCATAAATATTTTTCTTAAGAGCCTCTTTTTCTTTTGTAAGATCACAAAAGGTATCTATCAAGACATTTTCTAGAGACTTCAGTTCCTTTAGTGAATAATCCTAAATATTTTCTTTAATATCTAAGTAAGTTACCTCATTATCATCTTCATACACTGACCTTTCCATAAGAGCAAAGAGTGAGTCAAACACTGAATCTTCAGCTTCAATCACCATTATTGAGGCATCTTCGGGACGTTCAGAGGTGTCTGCTTCACCGGAGGAGTCTCCCCACACAGCCAGAACCTGATTAATAACCTGATCAGTAGCTACTCATCTTTTGAACTTGTCAGGGACTCGGTCCTTCTTCTTTCCTTTGTCATTCCCATTTCTTGCATATTCCTTGTACTCAACTTTGTGTTGAGGAAAATCCTTGATAAAGTGACCTGGTTTTCCACACTTGTGGCATAAGTCATTGACGCTAGCTGATTTACTGGTGTTCCCTCTTCTAGAGAAGCCTCTATTTCTTTTGAATGCCTTCTAAAATCTTTTAGTGAGATAAACCATATCCTCATCTTTGTCACTTGAGTCACATTTGCCAACTTTAAGTGCCAGAGTCTTTTCCTTCTTGGGTTACTTTCTCCCTTGATCTTGTTGCTTCTTCAGTTCATGAAAGATTTCCTATCATCTTGTCCATGGTGAGAGTCGTAAGATCACGAGCCTCAGTGATTGTGTCAACATTTCTTTCCCAAGACTTGGGCAAGATCCTGAGAACTTTTCGAGCTTGCTTGCTTGGTTTTATCACTTCACCAAGATAGCAAAGTTCATTTGTGATAGTAGTGAATCTTGTATGCATCTACTGCATTGTCTCTCCTTCCTTCATAGTGAAGGCTTCATATTAAGTTGTAAGCATGTCGACTTTGGACTCTTTCACTTGACAAGTGCCTTTGTGTGCCATCTACAAAAATTCCCATATCTCCTTAGCTGACTCAGATGCGGAGATCATGTTATACTTATACCATATACCAACAACTTCTTAGCTCGATATCTTTTCTCTATCTTTTTCCTGTCATCTTCATCATACTCTTTTCTGGTCTTAGGAACAAAAGTAGTGACTTCTCTCCTATTTTGACTTCTTTCACATGAGGTCCATCAAGGATAACATCCCAGAGTTCATTATCTTCAACCATTATAAAGTCGTGCATACAAATTTTCCACCATCCGTAGTATTGACCATTGAAGCGAGGATGCCTGGTTATCGATTGAACTTCTTCCAAACTTGGTGGAGCTGCCATTAGAGCAAGATCTTTCCGAGATGTTAACCGTTTAGGAAGAACTAGCTCTATTACCAATTGAAGGCAGGTATGAATCCACCACAATCAAGGGACTAGGTCCTTGATACAAATAACAGTGCAACAGTAAAGAACAGTTGAAATAAAATAAGATTATCAACAAACACATGATATTACGTGGAAACCTCCTAACTCAAGTGAGAAAAAAACCACGAACTACCTCATAGGATTTATCAACTAATCCACTAAGCTCAAGCAACTTCAGAATTACAAACTCTTGCAACTCTAGGATTAAACATTTAATACTCAACCTACACAAGACCTCTGTTGTGCCTTCATTACAATAACTCTATTATAATCAGTCTAACAACTAACTTTAGCTATCTAGAAATAAAATGATGAATCAAGAATGAAACACGAGATACCTACATAAGACTCCTAAAGCAGAAGAGTAGGTTTTCATATAAAGAGCATTACAAAGACTCAACAATAAAAACTACAAAGAGACATTCTTGGAACAGGTCCTTGTTGTTGAGGCAGTGTGAGAAGAGACAACTTTTATTGAGGAATATCAATATCTAGGATTGCAAAAACTAGGATTTTCTTGTGTGATTTATTCTTAAATAGAAGACAAGAAAAAACCTACACGTCTCTTATTGGCTGTTACTCAAAAAGACTGCAACTGTTCTGCTGTGCGACTGGCAGAAAGTACAACTTCCAGCAGTACAATTTATTGAAACATCTGAGCACACATTCAGGGTACCAACTCCTTCTGTGAGGTTTGTCAAATCATCAAAATCAACATTCTAACATAATCTATCTTCAGTGGCACCATGATCTTTCATTTCCTGCAAGTACTGTGAAAATTTAGTAACATATCTATTAAAAATGGGGCATTAGCATTGGTCATATTATCAATAACAATTCCTGCTAGTTAGTTACCTGAGGCATGTCGACAGAGTACTTGACTTCATTAAATATGATGGAATGCTGTTTAAATGGAAGAACCATTCCTTTTTTCTTATTCTGACCCTAACTATTGGATTCTTCTTTCTCAGTGCTAGTTGTTTGGGCATCACTAGTGTCTTCTGGTATCATAGCTTGCGGCTTACCAAATACTGTAGATATTCATACTAAACATTAAATATTTTTTTCCCTTAGGGAAATAAAAATGGAGAAATTTGAGCGATACTCACATTTTAGGTAAGCGAGTGCGATGCTGTAGAATATGTTAAACATGATTGTGAATCCAACAAGTGCACCAAAGCCTATCCAGTACCACAATGCATCTGGGAAGAAACTTTGAGCTTTTACAGAATTAGACAAAGTAGATAATTAAAAATTTCACATTAGTCAGTTTAAGCAAATCAAGAGCTACTGCAGACATATAGACCAAATATACCTTGTGAAAGAATGAATCCTCCCAATGCAAATTGTAAAAGCAGAACAAAAGATCCAACTATACTAGCAACTCCTAGGGTCTTACCATGTGCCCCAAGGAATTGAAACAACGCTGATGCCATCTGGCTTACAAATGTGAGTAGCAAGAACTATTTGAACAATCTGTAAAAACAAAATCCTGATTAGTAATCACAGGGAAAAGGAAATAGCTGAAGGTAACCTGACCTTTATTCTTTATCATCTTTTTCTTCACATACCTTGTAGGGTGTGGATCAAATCTAATGACATAATAAGTGAGAAACACCCAGAGAGAAGTTTCAACTAATGTTACAGGGATTTTGAGAATCCATGAGGGAATTGCATAAGCGTATGAAGGGAAAAAGAGATGGTGGTCCCTTTGATTGAAAAAGATGGGAAGTTTATAAAGTATCAATCCGAGCTCAGACATTCCTTTTGTACTGACTTGCCAACCACATTTGAAGTTATTAAGCCAAAAGGAAATGGTTTTTGGACTACTTAAAGATGGGAATCTTGATTTTTGTGAAAGTTGTGATTATGGAAAACAAAGGAAAAATGTTTTTCTGTCGGCAAGTCTTGGAGAGCTTCTTTTTGTCTTGAGGTAGTAGATGTTGTGCGATATTTGAGTGTTGAATCCTTAGGGGGGGGGGGGAGTCGATACTTTCTGCTTTTTACTAATAACTATAGTTGCATGAGTTGGATATATTTCTTGAAATTTAAATGTGAAACATTTGAGAATTTCAAGAAATTTAAATCTTTTGTTGAGAGGCAAAGTGGATGTAGAATCAAAACTTTTCGGATAGATAAAGGTGTTGAGTTTATGTTAAATGAACTTAGTTCCTTTGGTGAAGAAAATGGAATACATAGAGAGCTCACAACACCTTCTACACCGGAGCAGAATGGTGTAGCCGAATGAAAGAACCGCACAGTTGTTGAGATGGACAGAAGCATGATGCAAGGTAGAGGTGTACTGAAGTTTTTTTGGGCTAAAACTGTTGCCACTGCTGTCTATTTGCTGAGTATTTTACCCACCAAGGCAATTTATAATGGAACACCATATGAAACATGGAGTGGTAACAAGCCCAAGGTAAGCTCCTTATGTGTCTTTGGATGTATAGCTTATGCTTTGGTGAATTCACAGGCTGAACGTAAGGTTGACAAAAAATGTGAAAAATGTATCTTTGTTGGATATAGTGTGCAATCCAAAGCTTATAAGATGTATAATCCAGTGAGTGGAAAAATTATAGTCAATAGAAATGTTATGCTTGATAAAGATGCAAGCTGGAACTTTATTCAAAGTCTTGTTTCTACTGGAAAAATTACTTTGAAGGCATGTGATACAAATGACCCCAAGAAGCAGATATCTTCATGAAGTCACTTCGGAAAGTAAAGAATGAGTTATTCAGAGGTCAACTTGGTTTTTACAATTTTGAATCAAGGAGGAGTGTTGAGAAGTGATTCAAAAATATTTGACTCAGTCTTAAAGAGTTTGTTAGTTAGTTTCCATTATTAAAGCAAGTTTAGATATTGTGAAATATAAGTAGCTAATTAGTGGGTTAGTGGACCTGGATTTTAATATTTCTATTTTCATTGTAAGCTTATTTATACCCAATTTTTGTTGGTTTCAAGAACTATCAGAAACACAAAAAAATTACAGCAGCTTTTCTTCTTCTCTTTTGCTCTATCTTCTGTTCATTTTCTCCATTAGATTTCCAACACATTTGATCCTGCAGTCATCACTGAATGAAAATCTTGGTCCTTCTGATATCTAGTGGATGGAGCTAGGTTTTCATTAAGAGTATTCAAAATATAAAGAATAAACATACGAAAAAGCCAAAGAAATTCGATAACATAGCAATACATAATTTTTTTAACCTATCTACAGAGTGTAATTTCCAGCAAAATAGTATCAATTGTCACCCCTACCATAAAAGTTTTTCCGTCATAGGTGATAGAGTGTTCAAGGGGGGAAAATGAAGAATCCATACAAATTTCCTCCATCAAAAATAATTGGAGAGTTACATAGGCTGAAGTAGAGTTGTTTCTTGGAAGGAAAAACCATTAGTGAGCCTGATCTAGAAATAATTTGTTAATAATCAGATGGAAAAAATGTCTCCCAGATGATGTCAGATTATGCTGCAGACATGAATAATTATGAGACAGCTGAAGACCTAGCTACATCTTTCGAAGACGTTAACGAGAGAATTTCCGATATGCAACCTTCAGGGAGAAATCGAAAACAATCCATTAGAAAAAGTCAATAGATCAAATTTTTTGAATTTCTGTACTGTTTATATAGAAATAATATAAAGACTGCAAGAGTTTAAGATTTCTTTTTTTGACAACCAAAGTCAAGTAGTGTGACACCCTAGCTTAGGATAAGAGTCATGTTGAAATGAGAATATGGCTGAACGGGATGCCACGCGGGATAAGCACATGGGACTACCACATACTCCTAAAAAACTTGGGGATTACATTTGGGAAGGGGGCAGTTCAGGTGAAGCAGGGGTCTTTCAGGAGCAATAGGTTTATGGAAAATTATGTTGAAACTTTGGCTTAGTCTGTTATCCCCTCCATGTAATTATGTGATTTCTCCATTTGTATTATTCACTATTACCTTGTATTCTACGTTAGTGTTGTGTTGAGAAATTCGATTTGTTACATCCACCTTGAATCCCCTTCCCCTTCCCCTACCCCCAATTGAAAAGTAAAAAACCTCTTTTTAGCATCTAAGAAATTGAAAATACAGAGTATATATGTTTGTATCAAGTTAAAGATAAAAAAAATGGAAACTCTTATTAGTCAAAATTTATACGAGAAAAGGTCAAAAATAGGTTTTTAAATTTGATCTTCGATTCAAATTGTCCTTTATACATATACTTTGGTACGCTAATGTTCCTTCTATAATGACTTGAGAAAGATAAAGCAAAGGATACTTTTATTAATCAACGATAAACTAAAATGTATACACAAATAAAATAATAGAGTCCCCTCCTACATTAGAGACTATCCAGAGGGAAATAAAATATTAAACTCGTAAAATAGTGGAAACAGAATAACTACCTATACAGTAAAATAAAACAGTAGCAGTAAAAAATAATCAGTAATAAACAATGTTCTAATACACCCCCCCTCAAGCTAGATGCTGTGTAACAACACCTAGCTGTGAGAAATGGCGATGAAATGAGGTTCTTGGAAATGGTTTTGTGAGAGAATCAGCCAGCTGGTCGGAACTAGGAATGCGCTTGAAGGTAAGATGCTTATCATTAACCTGTTGGCGAACATAGTGGAAGTCAATAGCTATATGCTTCGTGCGGCTGTGAAGATTGTTGTTCTCACATAAGTAGGTGTCACCGAGGTTGTCAAAAACAATGGTAGGTGGTGTGAGGATTTTGACATGGAGTTCCTTGAGAAGATTTTTAACCCATGTGGTCTCATCAATGGCACTAGCAACAACTCGGTATTCTGCTTCAGTGGATGAGCGAGCAATGGTACATTGTTTTTTTTTTATATCCAACTAACTAGAGTAAGCCCAAGAAAAGCAATATAACATGTGGTGGAACTTCGATCAGCGAGGTTTCCAACCCAGTCATCATCAGAAAACACAGAGAGATTGACTGGTGCTTGGAGCAATTCTATGGCCATAATTAGCAGTACTTTTGAGATATTGAATGAGGCATTTAACAGCCCTCGAGTGATCTTCAGATGGGGCATGCATATATTGAGACAATTTATTCACCGATTAAGAAACATCATGCCTAGTAAAAGACAAGTATTGCAACTTTCCAATGACCTTCCTATATTTAGTAGCTTCATGAGATGGAGTACCATCATTTTGTATAATTCATTGAGAAGAGCTCATGGGCGTAGAAACACCATTACAGTCTTGTATCAAAAGATCCTGGAGCAGATCTGAGACATACTTTACTTGTGAGAGCATGAGGCCTTTGTCATCTCAATAAACCTCAACTCCAAGAAAGTAGGATAAAGGGCCAAGATCTTTAACGAAAAAATGGGAAGCCAAAGAAGAAATAACCTGACGAACTATTGAAGAATTGTTTCCTGTAAGGATGATGTCGTCTACATAGACTAAAGATACACAACACCATTAGAGCCATGGCGAACAGATAGAGAAGGATCTGAGTAAGACTTAATAAATCCCAAATAAAAAATATAAGAAGTCAGTTCATTGTACTAAGCGCGAAGCGCTTGCTTGAGACCATATATAGCCTTACGCAAACGACAGATATGTGATGGATGAGATGCATCCTCAAATCCAGGTGGTTGTTTCATAAAAACCTCTTCTTCAAGTGTGCCTTGTAAAAATACATTGCTGATGTCCAATTGATGTAAACCCCAATTGTGCCGAACTTCAAGTGAAAGAACAACACGCATAGTCATAGGCTTGACAACTGGACTGAACATGCAGTGGTAGTCACCTGGATATCGAATGAATCTTTTGGAAACCAACCGAGCTTTGCACCTGTCAACCGAACCATCGGCTTTCTTTTTGATCCTATAAATCCACTTACAATGAACAACATTCTTATTAGAATCCTGAGGAACCAATACCCATGTTTAATTTTGAATTAACGCATTGAATTCAGCTTTCATAGCTGACCTCCACTCTAGGTGCTTTAAAGCCTGCTTGAAGGTATGAGGGGCAACTGCAGAAGGAAGCTAGACAAGGTTGTTAAATGTTGCTTTAAGGAATGCATGTGACTTCTTTTAGTTTTCTCTAGTTCTTTTTTTTTTTAAATAAGACTCCTAATCAAATTGGTATTCCTATTTTTGGTAGGAAACTGTTAGTTGTTTCTATTTTTTTTAGTAGTAAATTGCGTTGTTTTGTTATGGTAAGTTTAACCTATTTTTAATTGTTATAGGGATTATTTATGTTAGGAGGTGATTATCAATAAAGAAGGTTGATTTAACCAGAAAAGAAAAACCTCTCTACATCTACTCTTCTTTTACTCGATCTCTATTTTTAGCCTCTAGTTTTTGGCCCTCCTTGCTGTGTTATTTACCTTAAAGGTATTAAAAATAACAATTGGTATCATATCTTTAATCTTGAGGGATCTATGAGTGTGTGAATCAATCAGATTCAGTGGATACCATGAACGGAGAAACAAGTTTTTCTTTGATGGAACCACCAACTTTCGATGGAGAAAGTTATCAAATCTGGGTAGTTAGAATGCAAACATATCTCTGGGAGGCTGTGGAAGATGAATATGAGATATCTCACTTGACAATCAATCCCACAGTGGCATAGATTAAAACTCATAAGGAGATGAAAACCAGGAAATCAAAGGCAAAGGCATGCGTATTTACTGCAGTTTCATCCAATGTCTTTACTTGTATCATGTCTCTGAACTCAGCGAAAGAGGTATGGGATGATCTCAAGACTGAGTATGAAGGAGATGAAAGGATTCAAGGGATACAAGTGTTGAATTTGGTACGCGAGTTTGAGCTGCAAAGGATGAAGAAAAGTGAAACCATAAAGGAGTATTCTAACTGACTTCTTAACATAGCAAATCACATCACATTGTTGGGTTCCACTTTTAACGATTCAAGAATCGTTGAGAAAATCCTTGTAACGGTACCTGAAATATTTGAGGCTACTATTACAACCTTAGAAAATAATAAGGTCTTTTCCAAAATTACACTAGCATAGCTCTTAAGTGCTTTTCAAGAACAAGAGCAAAAGTACTTAAAAGAAACGACGTGTTATGAGACAAGAAGGAACTGTTGAAGGTGCCTTACCAACCAAGCATCATAATGATGGACGATAAAGAAGAAGAAGAATAAGAAGAACCAACCAATAGATGGAGAAGGTTCATCACACAACAACAAAAACAAAACATGTACTTTCAAAGGAAACTACCCTCTTTGTAAGCATTGCGGCAAGCTCGGACACGCACCTTTCAAGTGCTGGAAAGGGACTGATGCTAAGTGCACTAAATGCAATCAAATTGGGTATGTAGCAATCATTTGTAAGAACAAAACTCAGCAGTAGGATACAGATGCTTGATTTGTTAATGAACAGGAAGAGGATCAACTTTTCATCACATCGTGTTTTACAAGCAACATTTAAAGCAAATCTTGGCTGATCGATAACGGATGGACAAATTATATGACTTACAATAAAGAGATCTTTAAAGATTTGAGGCCTACTAAAATTTAAAAAGTTAGAATAGGTCATGGCAGTCATATTCCAGCAAAAATAAAAAGGAACCATTACAATCGAAACACAATCAGGTACTAAAACAATTTCTGATATTTTTTATGTACCCCATTTTGACCAGAACTTGTTAAGTGTTGGTCAATTATTAGGAAAAGGTTTCAAATTATATTTCAAAGATAAATACTTCTCGATCAAGGAAGCCTCTGTACAAGACTTGTTTAAAGTCAAAATGAGAGGTAAAAATTTCTCATTAAGTTCATTTGAGGAAGAGCAGATGGTGTATTCGGCAAAAGAAAACGTTGCTGAGTTATGGCATAGGAGACTCATACACTATCATTATCAAGGCCTTGTAAAAATGCAAAAATTGAAGATGGTGGAGAAACTACCTGATCTAGAAGTAAATTCTACCAAATGTCATTCCTGCCAATTTGGTAAACAACACAGAAAGCCTTTTCCTAAATCAACCTGGAGAGCCTCACAAAAGCTGCAACTGATTCACACTAATGTTGCAGTACCTCAAAGAACTCTATCACTAGAAGATAACATCTATTACCTTTTTTTCATTGATGATTTTACAAGAATGTGTTGGATTTTTTTCTTGAAATTCAAGTAAGAAGTTGTTGGTTTATTTTGGAAATTCAAGAAATTGGTGAAAAATCATAGTGGTTGTAAGATTCAAACTTTGAGGTTTGATAATGGAAAGGAATATACCTCAGCAGAGTTAAATTCATTCTATGAGGAGGCCGGTATTGTGCATCATCTTACAACACCATACACACCAGAACAAAGAGAAAATAGATGGATAATGGAGATGGCCAGGTGTATGTTACATGAGAAGGAGCTACCTAAAACTTTTTTGGCAGAGGTAGCAAATACTGTAGTTTTTGTGCAAAATCAACTTCCAACGAAGGCTTTGGAAGATAAAACACCATATTAAGCTTGGTATGGGTTTAAACCTTCACTAAATTTTCTTAAAGTGTTTGGTTGTATGTGTTTTGTTCATGTTCCTCAGGTTAAACGTGACAAACTTGACAAGAAAGCAATTCTAGACATCTTTGTGGGTTACAACAGAGTTTCTAAAGCTTACAAAGTCTATCATCCTCAAACTAGAAAGATGAATTACAAGAGATTTTCATGTTAGTGAGAATGAGCAGTAGGACTGGAATTCTCAAAAATCAAGAAATCTCTCACTATAAAGTAAACATCAACCCTCATGAAGAGAAAAGTTCTGAACAATGGCAGCAAGAACAAAAAGATGATCATCTAGTCAAAGGGAGAAGATTATTGTCAGATATCTATCAGAGATGTAATGTAGCCATCTATAAGCCTACTAGACTTGTAGAAGCTCTTCAAGACCCAAAGTAGATGAAATCAATGGAGGAGAAGATCTCCATGATTGACAAAAATAAAACATGCCTGTTAGTCGATAAGCCTGAATATAGAAAAGTCATTGGTATGAAATGGGTCTTCAGAACAAAGTTAAATGCAGATGGCTCCATCAACAAACACAAGGCCAGGCTTGTAGTTAAAGGATATGCACAAATTTATAGTGTTTATTACTCTAACACTTTCTCTCTTATTGCAAGATTAGACACAATCAGATTGTTGCTTGCAATAGCAGTGTAAATAGAATAGAAGGTGTTCCAAATTGATGTCAAATCAACATTCTTAAATGGCATATTGGAGGAGGAAATATAGGTCAAGAAACCATCAGGTTTCGTGAAACACGGTGATGGAGACAAGGTCTATTTTCTAAAAAAGCTCTTTATGGCCTAAACCAAGCACCAAGAGCTTGGTATAAGCAGGATAGATGATCATCTGTTAAGCTTGGGTTTTGAAAAAGGCTTATCAGAATCCACTCTTTATGTAAAACATAAATACAATTATATTATTATTGTGTCTCTTTATATTGATGATCTTCTGGTTATAGGAAATAATACAAGGCTGGTTGAGGAGTTTAAAGAAGAAATGATGCAAGTTTTTGAAGTGACAGATTTTGGTCTTATGACCTATTTTCTTAGGATGGAGATCAAGAAAAGCAAAAGTGAAGTGTTTATTTGCCAAAATAAATACTCAAAGGAAATTCTGAAGAAATTTCAAATGTAGGACTGTAAGCGGATGAGCACGCCAATGAATCAAAAAGAGAAACTTGTAAAGAAGATGGAGCCGATAAAATTGATGAAGGGTATTACAAAGCTTGATTGAATGCTTAATGTATCTCACTGCGACAAGGCCAAATATTCTATTTGTTGTAAGTCTCTTATCTTTTTTTATGCATTGTGCAAGTGAGATACATTTAAGAGCAGCAAAAAGAATATTACGATATATCAAAGGAACTGTTGACTATGGTGTAATGTTTGAGAAGTGTCAAAGCTTCAAGTTGCTGTCACAACCCGAACCGAGGCCCTGGCCATGATGGGCTTCCCGAACCAGTGATGGTCTAAGAAGTCCCCTTAGCATTATATCATAAGCATAGTCATAATAAAAGTGCGGAAAATAGACCCATAATGAAGAAGTTCAACTGAAATGATAATTTAAATCCAAATCTTAGAATGAAACTCAAAACCATAGCCATCATTGACTCTACGAAGCCTCTAACATTATGAATAAAATTTCTAGCTGGGACATGTCCTCGAAAATACAAGAAAACCCAAACAGTCTAAATTCAGCTAAAAACAAATCTAAGACATATGCCTTCCGAAAGATGGATGGCTCACCACTGGATAACTGCAACTCTGAATGTATTCTACTGTAGGGCAGAGTCTCGGGTAAGTTTTTCAAAACCTACATCATGAAAAGATGTAACATCCGGGGACGGTCAGTACGATAAGTACTGGCATGTAACCCGAGGAAAGGGAATCCAAAATAGTTTATGTAATATAATAATAATTAAAATTCGGAAAACTTCACAATATAAGTCTGTCATAAATGAGGTACAAAATAAGAAACAATTAAAAATATAAAATAAAGCAATCATTTGAAATTCTTAGTTCTGAACTATGTAGTTACACCGACATTAAGTAACCCACGAGCAATATGGGTCTAGTACTCCCTAACTGGCGGGGCCTCCATCCATGTTAGCCACATGGACTGAGATAACATAGTTGGCCAAATCATAACATAATCATAGCTACATACAACTGCTCAAGGCAAGTATATAGTGGTCATCCATTTTTCTAGACAAGACCTCCCAACGTCGGCAAACACGGTTTCCAGTATTGGACATAGGGAATACACCTTCTTGGTAAACTACATAATTATCTTTAAGCCCAATTAAAACATTTCTCATTACATTCATTTATGGAGTCTTTCATTAAGGCATTAACATGTTGGTATCGTCATACCAAGAACTTGCAAGTCACTCTTATCATGCCAAAAATTCATTATCATTAAACATTTATGACTCTCAATTCGTCATTTAATTCATAAACATAGCCATAACACGATTTTCATAAGTGTCATTTAAACCTTTCATTATTTCATAAGACATGTGGCTCAAAATACAGAGTAAACTTCATAATATCCTCATTGAAAAACAAGCTTGTGAAAAGGGTTGAAAATCATACTTTTCATATTCATGACCATTAACCTTGTAAACCCATTTAACGAAATTCATCCTTTCAAATAATATATTCAAGTCTCAAAACCTTCTTTTGATAATTAGAAAACAATTTATAACAAGAGGGAAAAATAATTATCAAGCTTTTCATAAGTTAAACATTAACCCCAATTTCAAACCTCTACAAAATATACGTAATATTAATCTTAATCATGTATTGAAATAGTAATTGAAATAGGGAGTGTTCAAACATGCCTTTTGACGGAGAGAACTTGAAGAAAGCTTGAATTTTTGGACCTTGAAGCTTGAACCCTAGTTGATTTTTCTCCTAGTGTTTAGAGAGGAGATGGAGTATGATTTAGGGGATTGAAATATGTTTCTAGGGTTTGGGAGGTGTTTTAAGCTGAAAAGGTATGATCTCATCATGGAAAATTAACCAAAATCCCCCTAGGATGACCCTAAAAAAATTTCCTCGAAATCAGTCCACGACTTGACCTACGGGCCATGGAACAGTTCACAGTCTGTGGGTCAAAGTTGTGGAAATTAGATGGATTTTTCAATTTGCAGGATCTGATCCACAACCTGAATTCTACATTTCGTGGAAACCCATCCACATCCTGTAGGTTAATCCACGTCCTGTGGGTCCATTCCGTGGGTTAGATTTTTTTTTTAAAACCTAAATGCATATAAATTTATGGGTTCTTGAAGGTTCTAAAATTTTGAGGTGTTACAGTTGCTTTGGTTCTTGGATAGTGATAGGGCTAGATCCCCTGATGATATGCGAAGTACTTCTGGACATTGTTTTAGCTAGGTTCAGGAATTTTCTCATGGTCATCTAAGAAGCAAGAAATTATTGCACAATCCACTATAGAGGCTGAATTCATGGCAACAACGGGAGCAGTAAACCAAGTCTTATGGCGTAGAAAGAACATGTGTGATTTACATATGGTACAGAAGGAAAGTACTGAGATTCCTGTCGACAACTAGGCAGCTATTGCAATCTCAAACAATCCGGTGTTTTATAGGAAGATCAAGCATTTCAACATCAAGTTTTATTTCTTGAGAGAAGTGCAACAAAAGGGAGAAGAAACTCTAATCTACTACAAGTTTGAAAACTAGCTAGCAGACCTATTTACTAAGTTGCTTCCAATCAGTAAGTTCGAGCTTCTACGTCAGAGAATTGGTGTTTGCATTTCCTAAAGCAAGGAGGAGTGTTAAAAGTTGCTTTAAGGAATACACGTGACTTTTTTTAGTTTTCTTACATTCTTTTTTTTTTTAATAAGACTCCTAGTCAAATTGGTATTCTTATTTTGATAGGAAACTATTAAGGAAGTTGTGTAAAAGTGTTTTGGCAGTTTCAACAATGTGCTGATGACGACGCTCCGCTATGGCCACTCTTTGATGTGTATGAGGAGGTGATACAAGGTGTTCAATTCCATTTGAATTAAGATAATCCCCTTGTATCACCTTATCCATCAATATACAGAGAGAGAATTTTTTTCTTAAAATATTTTTCCATTAAGTGATGAAACTTGGAAAAAATGTCTCGAACCTCATGTTTGTTTTTAAGAGTGTACAACCAAATATACTTGGTGTATTGGTCAATGAAAGCACAGTAATATCATTTTTTGTCAATGGGGAGGACAGGCGAGGGACCCCATAAGTAACTAAAAGTATTTGTAGCAGAGCAGTACTAATTAGAGACAAGCAATAGAATGGAAAAAGCTGAACTTTATTTGAACAACAAGAATTACAGAAAGTAAACATGTTCGGTGATGAAACTGTGAGAGAAAATTTATTCAAAAAAAGTTTAAGATTTTTGAATGGGTATGGCCAAGGTGATGGTGCCAGACCATTGTTGAGGAACCATTGTTGTGGCAATTCGAACAGTGGGCTTATTAACTGTGAAATTGGGTCATTCATAGATTCCATTCCTATTTCGGCCAGACACGAGCGGAGCCCACATTTTCAAGTCCTTCACAAAGAAAGAAAAAGGGAAAAATTCAATGGACGTCAGATCATCTTAACAAAATTTTGATCCAGACAGAATATTTTGTTTGATAGCAGGTGCACACAAAGTATTAGTTAGTCTAAAAGCATTATTTGATGCAACTAATTCAGTAGAACCATGGTGAGTAATTGGAATTCTTTACCATCGTCCATAGCTATGAATTTTTAACCATGATATTCTTCCAGATTGGTAGGCTCTGTTGTGACATGATGAGTAGAACCAAAGTCAACAATCCATTTGTTTTCGGCAGCTTGGTTACCTGAAAGAAAATTTGCCTTTGCCTCTAAATGATTGTGAGACGTTGACCCCGTTTGTTGTATAACTGACAACGAACAGGGTTATTGGTGTAACATCCTCGTGCAGGAGCATTTGTATGATTGCTGGAACGCCATTGTAAGTTGTTGGGTTGATGAGCAGTGCAGTTGTTGGAATTGGTGGATCTGTTGTGAGTTACCATAGCAACAGTTATTGTACTGGTTTCTGTCTTCAATTCCTCATGTTTGAGAAAGAGTTCATAATTAATTAGTTTTGCACACAACTCATCATACGAGATGATGGAATCTCTTACTCGAATTGCAACGAAAATCTCACAAAAATCTGACCCAATACCACTCAGAATTTTCACTACCAACTCATCATTGGTGAATGTGGCACCGGCAGTGGTGAGCTCATTATAGATAAAGCGCACTTGATAGAGATAATTGGGTACTGGGCGGGAGTCCTTTGATAGGACCGCGAGCTTGTCACTAAGGCTAAAAATTCATGTTTGGGACTTGTTGGCATAAGCAAGGTGCAGGGAATCCCAAGCAAGTTTAGCAGCGGAGGCAACAACTACAGTTGTAGCAATCGTCGAATTGACAAAAGCCATTATGGCATTCTGGATCAGTTGATCTTGACGGAACCAAATGCTATATGCTGGGTTCGCCACTTCTCTACTATTTTGTCTGATAGTTGTGGGAGGTGCGGGAGAAGAGCCATCAAGATGGCCAAACAAATTGTGTCTACGCATGAGCATGAAAATCTGGGCCTTCCAAGTAGAGAAGTTATGGCTGCCAACAAGATTTATCGGCAGCTGGGACACGAGATTAAACTGAACAACAACGTTAGAGTTGTTGCTAGTGGTAGAGTCCGCATTCCATACATTCTCAGGCATGTTAAGAGTGAGTTTGTGGTGGTAGTCAGAGGATAAAAAAAAACTCACAAGAGTTAAGATTTGAACCTCGAAACTATATAATAACTTGAGCAAGATGAAGGAAAAGATACTTTTATTAATCAATGGTAAATTGAAATATATACACACACAAAATAATAGAGTCCTCTCCTATGTTGGAGACTATCCAGAGGGAAATAAAATATTAAACATCTAAAATAGTGGAAGTAAAATAACTACCTATAGCGTAAAATAAAGCAGTAATAGTAAGAAATAATCAGTAATAAACAATGTTCTAATACCTTTAAGTACGTAAAACTGGTGCAGTTTTAAATTGAAATCAAACGATTTGTCTGTATTTTCCCAAATCTATCACTGAGTTTCTTATAAAAAAGCCCTGGTAATAGGGGCGGATCCAGAGAGTAATATGCGAGTTCACAGGAACCGGTAACTTTAATTTTGCAAAACAAGAGCTCCTCCTCCCTCTTTGACAATTCCATTGTCCACTAGCCAACCAATGAACATGCTGACCAAGCTCAACCTCCGCCAACAAAAACATGTGATTTCATAAATTTAACAATATAAATAAATTTAGAGCAATTACAATGGCAACAGGAATGGCACAAATGGTTGTTCACCCAGCAAATCTTTTAAATATTTGATAATCCTTGATAATAAACCACACATTATCTTACCAAATACAATTCTCTCTCAATACATCCCCTAGGAAGGGCCAAATAAAGAAGTATTTGCATTAATACAGATGAGCACAACACAAAAGTTATACTAAGAGGAGGATCCTTCTCTTCTTTATTCTGGACAAAACTGAATTCCTTGAACAATGAGGTCGCGTTGGAAATTTAAACACCTATGATCCATCAATCACGCTTCAACATCTCCGTCTTCTCCTATATCGTTGAAAAAATTTCTCATTTTTAATTCTATCCATCCATCATCTCTTCTCAAGTGTAGCCTTGCTATAGGTCCTCGTCCTAAATAAGGGACAAGTTTAGCTCGTTGCTCTAATTCACGGTCACTCTCAAAATCAAAAAATCTAACAACAATCTTAGCTGTTATAAGGCCAGAAAATCCATCTTCCAATTTGAACACTAGATAAGCAAAATAAGTGGTTCTTTATGACAACATTCGAGTTTCAACTTTTCCTCGGATATCAAGCCAAGAGATCCGATTAAGTTTAGCCACTTTAGAGAATCTACAAAATTTTTACAGTACTCAGTAATTATATTCAATAAAAGTAACTTCTTTCAAAATTTAGAGTACATGGAAAGGAACTGCAAAAATATAAAACCTGGAGTCCGGGTGAGACAACTATTCCCATTCCTCTTGAGTCTGGAGTACCAGCCCATATAATATCAAGTTCTCGTGTTGCGACCATCAAACATTTATTCCCCGTCTTCTTACCCAGTGAAAAACTCTATTTGATAGATCAAATCATAGATACAAAACATTAGGATTTAAAATCAAACCAAGAAGGCAGAAAAAGGCCATAGGCTACTGTTATTGATTCTCATTAGGATCAGAACGGGCCAACCACGCTCACTTGTCATGACTAGCTACCTGAAAGACGACCTGGATCCAGACTACCTAACAACCATTATGAATGGGATAGACCATTCTTTGGCCTATTCTTATCAAGTCGGGTTGGGCCAGTCACGGGCATACCCTACCCACTTGACTTGACTTCCACTGTTCAACTGGTACATAATACACAATCATCGACATAGGACCCTTTTTTATTGACAATTAGTCAAATATTCTTGTATTTACGGGAATAATGCATTTACAACTAAAATAAAAATTAAAATGGAAATGACACATATTTGATCCCTCAGATATCACATATGTTGCTCGGACTCTTCAAAAATGTCAACGACTGCATGTCAGATTCTCTAAAATTAATGATATTCGACACGAGTGCGACATTAAAAATGAAGAATCCGCGCAAGTTAGGATATCACTGAATGAAGATGGTGGTCCCTCTGATATTTAGTAGACGAACCTAGGATTTGCACTAAGAGGATTCAAAAGTAAAAAGGTAAACAAACAAAAAATCCAAGGAAATTCGATAACATAGTATACAGACATAATTTTATTAACATATCTACACAGTGTAATTTTCTAGCAACATTATTTCAATTGACGCCCCTCGGATAAAAGTGGATCCGCTACAAGTGACAGACTGTTTGAGCTAATGATGTTGTGATATTTCTACTAAATAGGATTTTATAAAAACCAAACTTTTCATGGAAAATAAGGCAAACACAAAAGGGAGGGGAGTAAAATGAAGAGACCATACCAATTCTCCTCCATCAAGAAGAATTGGAGAGTTACAGAGGCTGAAGTAAGTTGTTTCTTGGAAAGAAAAACCATTAGAGAACCTAATCTAGAAATAATTTGCTAATAATCAGAGGGCAAAAATGTCTCCCAGACAACGTCAGATTCTGCTGCAGACATGAATCTTCGGCGATGTTATAGAGAGAATTTCTGGTGTGCAACCTTCAGGCAAAAATCAGAAACAATCCATCGAAAAAAAAAATCAATAGATTAAAGTTTCTGAATTTCTATAGTGTTTATATATAAATAAAATGAAGACTAAAAGATTTTGAAACTTCTTCGATGGACAACCAAAGTAAAGTAGTGTGAAACCCTAGCTTAGGATAAGAATCACACATCGGCAATCTTACACCCTAGTGATGTATTTTAAAGTTGTATGTGCCTAGGCCCAGAGTGAAAAATATAACTAGCGGGCTAGAACGTTACAAGTAGTCAAAAATGCCTTCCCAAGAAACCAAAAGTTCAAACCTCTTCATAGCGGAGAACCTTAGTAGCTCAATTGGTTGACTACCTGAACTCTCACCTTGTTGGTGAGGGTTCAATTCCCCACCTTGTAATCCCCTCCCCCATTTCCCCTTCCCCTAATTGCAAAAAAAACCCTCTTCTTAATAACTAAGAAATTGAAAATATAGAGTATGTCTAAATCAAATTAATGAAATAAAAAATGGAAACTCTTATTAGTCATAATTAATACGAGAAAATTCCAAAATAGTTCATTAAGTTCGTCCTTCGATTCAAATGTCCTTTATACATATACTTTGGTATGCTAATGATCCTTCAAATATGAAAAATTGGTGCACTTTTAGCTCGAGATCAAACTATTTGCCTATGTATTCCTGGATCTATCACTAAGTTATTTATAAAAAGAGTCGTTGCAACAGGGGCAGATCCAGAGAGTAATATGCAAGTTCACAGGAACCTGGTAACTTAGTTTTGCCCAGAGATATAAATTAAAATATCCACTAAATATCTATAACCTAATCATAGTTGTATATTAACTTAAGGTCACTGTAGGAACACAAAACTTTAATACCTGGATCAACCTCAGCTCGTCAAAACAAGAGTTCCACCTCCCTCTTCGCCAACTCCATTGTCCATTAACCAACCAAAGTACATGCTGGCCAAGCTCAACCTCCACCAACATAAACATGTAATTTCCTAAATTTGACTATACAAATAAATTTAGAGCATTATATAGAACAATTACAATGGCAACAGGAACTGACACAAATGGTTGTTCATCTAGCAAATCTTTTGAATATTTGATAATATATTATTTAAAAAAACTGATCCTTGCTTACAAACCACACATTATCTAACCAAATATAGTTTTTGCTAGATAGTTCCTCGATAAGGGCCATATAAAGATGCATTTGAATCATTACAAATGAGACCAAACAAAAG
The DNA here is from genome assembly GCA_031232105.1 of Capsicum rhomboideum. Classification (NCBI taxonomy): domain Eukaryota; kingdom Viridiplantae; phylum Streptophyta; class Magnoliopsida; order Solanales; family Solanaceae; genus Capsicum; species Capsicum rhomboideum. The sequence continues at coordinate 56,525,263 of CP124709.1, forward strand.
GCATACTAAGAGGATCCTTCTCTTTTTCATTTTGGATGAAACTCAATTCCTCGAACATTGAGGTCGTGTTCCCAACTGAGATGCCTTATCTTCATCAATCGCGCTTCAACATCTCCATCTTCTCTTGTATCATTGAAAAATTTCCCCATTTTTTATTCCATCCACCCATCAACTCTTATCACTAGTAGTCTCGATCTAGGTCCTCATCCTGAAAAATGGACAACTTTAGCTCATTGCTCTACTTTATGGTCACTCTCATAATCAATAAATCTAACAACTGCCTAAGCATTTCGAAGGACATAAACAAATCTAACAACTGCCCAAGCTTTTTGAAGTCCATAAAATCCTTCTTCCAATTTGAACCCTAGATAATCAAAATATGTTGTTCTTTCCGATAGCATTCAAGTTTTTATTTTTCCTTGGATATCAAGCCAAAAGATCTGATTAAGTGGCTAAACTTAATCGGACCTTTAGGCTTGATATCTGAGGCAAAATTAAAACTCGAATGCTGTGGAAAAGAACCACTTATTTTTCTTATCTAGTGTTCAAATTGGAAGAAGGATTTTATGGCCTTCAAAAAGCTTGGGCAGTTGTTAGATTTTTTGATTCTGAGAGAGACCATGATGCGGAGTAACGAGCTAAGTTGTCCGTTTTTCAGGACGAGGACCTAGAGCGAGCCTATCCTTGAAGAGAGGTGATGGATGGATAGAGCTACAAAAGGGAAACTTTTTCAATGATACAGGAGAAGATGGAGATGTTGAAATGTGATTTATGGAGATTAAGCATCGAGATGGAAAAGGTGGCTTCATTTTTCAAGGAATGAAGTTTTGTCTAGAATGAATTAAGAGAAGGATCCTCCTTATACAATGCCTTTTGTTCTGGCCTCATTTGTACTGATTCAAATACTTCTTTATATGGCCCTTCTATAGGAACTATTCAGAAAGAATTGTATTTGGTTAAATAATGTGTGGTTTGTAAGCAAGGATCGGTTTATTTAACAACGTATCATCAAATATTCAAAACATTTGCTAGATGAACAACCATTTGTGCAAGTTCCTGCTGCCATTCTTATTTTTTGTAATGCTCTAAATTTATTTATATAGTCAAATTTATGAAGTTACATGTTTATATTGGTGAAGGCTGAGCTTGGTCAGCATGTACTTTGGTTGATTAGTGGACAATGGAGTTGGCAAAGAGAGAGGTGGAGCTCTTGTTTTGCCGGGCTGAGGTGGATCAAGGATTTGAAGTTTATGGGTTTCTGTGATGACCTCTAAGTTCATATACAACTATGATTGGGTTATATATATTTAGTGTATATTTTAATACATATAGAGGATCTGGGCAAAATTAAAGTTACCAGGTCCTGTGAACTCGCATATTACTCTTAGGATCCGCTAATGTTGCCAGGGCTGATCTTTTTATAAGCAACTCACTGATAGGTTCAGGAAAATATAGACAAATACTTTGATCTCGAGCTAAAAGTGCACCATTTTTATGTTCTTAAAGGATCATTAGCGTACCAACGTATATGTCTAAAGGACAATTTTGAATCGAAGGCAAAACTTAAGGAACTATTTTGGATCTTTTCTCGTATTAATTGTGACTAATAAGAGTTTCCATTTTTTAAACATACAAGGTGGGGAATCAAACCTGAACTAACAAGGTGAAAGTCTAGGTAGTCAACCAACTGAGCTGCTAATAAGATTCTCCACTTAGAGGAGGTTTGAATTTGAGGTTTCTTGTAAAGACATTTGTTGACTACTAGCAAAGGACTAGCCTGCTTGTGATATTGTCCGCTATGGGTCTAGGCCCGGATGACTTTAAAATACGTCACTAGGATGTAAGACCTGCTTACTTATATACCCAACATCTCTCCTGTGATTTGCTTAATACTTTTATCCTAAGTTAGGGTGTCACACTAATTTACTTTGACAGTCCACAAAAGAAGTTTCAAAATCTTGTAGTCTTTATTTTATCATATTATACTAAAAGTGGGAAGAATGTTAGGAAAAATTTAGATTACCATCTTGCCCTACACTAATAAAAATATAATAAAATGTTTAATTAATTAAATAGTAACTACATATTACATTAAATACTAAAAGTGGGAAGATGTTAAGTCAAAAGTTGCAAAACTCAAAAGTCACTCTTTAACTCTTTTAATTATCTGAAATAAAATATGCTATCATTATATATTTGTTAATTACAAGAAGACGTTTAGGAAGATTAATAATCAGAAGATCCTCTTTCCCTATTTAATGTGTTTAACTCAATTACTTTCAAAATTAAAGTGAGAAACGTAATAAACATTTTCTTTTTGGACTTGAGTCTTTTTGTCTTCTTGCAATCCTATCAAATTATTAATTATATTTTTGAGGGAGGAAGTGAAAACAAATTACATGAACTGATGAAAACAACAAGACGAAGAAATAACGAGCAAAGATTACAAAGTATTCTCTCCTCTGTTAATACTTTTATGTTATTTACAATATACGTTTATTTTATTTTTTTTGGATTACACATTTGTGCTTCATGTTTTCAAATTAACCTATTTTTCATTGGTATAATTTCAATAACCTCATTTTTAGCAGTCCAAGAACGACTAATGGGACTAGCGGAGGTGCCAGTTAATCCTCGATCAAGTAGGCATAAAATCTCAAGTTTCTCATAGTATTTGGGTACATTTTTTTAACTCTACACTTTTTTCCAACAAAATGTTGAATTATACTTTTCAGGATGAGTTGAAGAATGAATGACATGTTCTCAATATTTTTCATTAATTAACTCTAATAGTTTTTTTTTTAAATTTATCTAATTTATCAAGAACAGTAACTATGGGACAATTAGTATGAGATGACATATGAGTGGAGTGCAATTTTTTTAATTGATTCTATCATCAATTAGTTAGTTATTTTTATTAATTCTTGAACAGATCTTCACGTTGGTTCTGCATATCGTCTCCATGCTTTGTATTTATGATCCGATTTGGAGTGCATGATTCTTGTGTTGTTATATAATCAACTATTCTTTTGTTAATTCATTTGGATTATAAAATTTAGAGGTACTGTAATTATAGTGACTGAATATACATCTTCTTGATGTCTTTACTAATTTCCTTAAAGGCATTTACATGCATTTATTACTTTTCATGCGAGAATTCATTGACATATTCACACCATTAAATACTATATATCTTAATTAGCTTCACATATTTCTTGTTTGATTGATGGCAAACACACTATCCGGCTTTTAGAATTTTATTTAATAAATAAAATGTAAATGTTAAAGCTAATATTTTAATTTCAACATTTCCTATTTTAAAACTCAACTTTTTAAATATATAGAAATTTTATGATAATAAGAGACAAATGTGTGTTGCACGTTCCCAGAAACTAGTTTCTATTTAAACAGTAAAGGAATTCAACAACTTTAATCTATTGAGTTTTTTCGATGGATTATTTCTGATTTCTGCCTGAAGGTGGCATATCGGAAATCCTCTCCTTAACATCACCGAAAGATGTAGCTAGGTCTTCAGCTGTTTCGCAAACATTCATGTCTGCAGCAGAATCCGATGTCATTTGGGAGACATTTTTGCCATTTGATTATCAACAAATTGTTTCTAGATCAGGCTCTCTAATGGTTTTTCCTTCCAAGAAAAAACTTTATTTCAACCTCTGTAACTCTCCGATTCTTCTTGATGGAGGCAAATTGGTATGATTTCTTCACCGCCCTCACCCCCCCTTCTTTTTGTGTTTGTCTAGACTTTCATGAAATGTCTGGTTTTTGTAAAATTTGATTTATTGGTAAGATCACCACCTCGACTACTCTTTCACCTGTGGCGGAGACACTTTTATCTGAGGGGTGTCTGATAACATGCGGCTAGAAAATTACACTTGGTAGATAAGTAAATTTTTTTTTATGCATATATACTATGTTATCAAATTTCCTTGGCTTTTTTCGTTTGTTTACTTCTTCATATTTTGAATCATCTTAGGGCTCGTTTGGTTAAGGAACATGTTATTCCCGGATTAATTTTCCCAGGATTGTTATCCCACCTTCAACGTGGGATAAATATAACACTACAATTTCGGGATAAGTTATCTGGTGATTTTATCCCAACCAAACAAGGGATAAATTCATCCTAAAATTAAATTGGGAATTAGTTATCCTTTATCCTCACACCAAATGAGACCTTAGTGAAAATTTTAGTTCTATCCTCTAGATATTAGAAGGATCATCAAATGTGTTGGAAATGAAAAGGAAATTTAAAGGAGAAACTGAACAGGAAATAGAGCACAAGAAAGAAAAAGCTACAGTAATTTTTGTTTGTATTTCTGATACTTATTGAAACCAACGTGCCTATAAATAAGCTTACGATGGAACTGGAAATACTAAAATCTAGGTCCACCAACACCTCTAATTAGCTACTTATCTGCCACAATATCTTAACTTTCTTAAATAAAGGAAACTAAATAACAAACTCCTGAAGGCTGGGTCAAATATTTTTGAATCACTTCTCAACAAAATGTGTTAAGTGAATACAAAAATATTGAACTAATTGTCAATGAAAAGGGGTCCTATGGTCTATGATTGTGTAGTATGTACGATTTGAACAGTGGAAATCATGTCCACTAGGAAGAGTCTGCCTGTAACCCGCCTAACCGGACCTATTAAGAGCAGGCTAATGAATGGCCTGTCCCATTGATAAGGGCTTTTAGGTGGTCTGGATCCAGTCCACCTTTCAGGATGTGTACTATGCATGGTGGAATGTGCCTGTTGTAGCTAGTCATGTCAAGTGAGCTGGTCCATGATGAGCCCAATTAGACACAGTATGTATAGGACAATTACTAGCCTGATCAGCGCTGTTGAATGGCCTAGCGGCTTTTTTGGAATTTTGGTATGTTTTAAAATACTAGTAGAGCTTGTTGAATCCCGAGGATACCCTTACAACTAGTGAAATATACTCAAGGATAGTGTTTTTGACAACACCTCAAGTTCTAATTCATGATGTTTTGTATCTGTTATTTGATCTGTCAAATAGAGTTTTACACTGGATAACAAGACGAGGAAGAAATATTTTATGGTTGCAGCATGAGAACTTGGTATTATGTGGGATGATACACCATAATTTTGGGAATGGTTGTCTCACCAGGACTCCAGGTTTTATATTTTTGTGGTTCCTTTTGACGTACTCTAAGTTCTGAAAGAAACTACATTGTTAAATATAATTACTGAGAAAATGTAAAATCTTTGTAGATTCTCTGAACTGGCTAAAGTTAATTTGATCTATTGGCTAGATATTCGAGGCAAAATTGAAACTCGAATGTTGTCGAAAATAACCACTTATTTTGCTTAGCTAGTGTTCAAATTGGAAGAATATTTTTTAATGGCTTTAAAATGGCAAGGCAGTTGTTAGATTTGTTGATTCTGAGAGTGATCATGAAGTGGAGCAACGTGCTAAGTTTGTTCCTTTTTTAGGTCAAGGACCTAGAGCAACACTACCATTGATAAGTGGTGATGGATAGATGGAATCCAGAATGGGAAACTTTTTCAACGATATAGGAGTAGACAAATATGTTGAAGCGCGATTGATGGATCATTGGCATTTCAGTTTCAAAAGCGGCCTCATTGTTCTAGAAATTGAGTTTCAGTCAGAATGAAGAAGAGAAGGATCTTGCTCTTAGTATACTTTTTGTTTTGCGCTCATTTGTATTGATGCAAATACTTCTTTATTTGACCCTTCCTAGGGGACGTATCGAGAGAGAATTGTATTTAGTAAGATAATATAACCAGGATTTTCCAGATGAACAACCATTTGTGCCAGTTTCTGCTGCCATTGTAATTGGTCTAAATTTATTTATCTAGTCAAATTTACCAAATCACATGTTCTTGTAGACGGAGGTTGAGCTTGGTCAGCATGTCTTGTTTTGCCAGGCTAAGGAGGATCCAGGATTTTATGTTTATGGGTTTCTATAATGACCTCAAGTTAATATGCAATTCTTATTGAGTTACAAATATTTAGTGGATCTGGGTAAAATAAAAGTTACCACGTTCCTGTGAACTCACATATTACTCTCAGGATCCGCCCCTATTTCTGGGGCTCTTTTTAGAAACAACAGATTCAGGAATATATATATATATAAATAGTTTGATCTTGAGATAAAAGTGCACTAGTTTTACATACTTGAAGGATCCTTAGTGTGCCAAAGTATATCTATAAAGGACAATTTTGAATTGAAGACCAATCTTACTACGAACAAAGAAAAGGATGAAGGTGTTTTGACCCTACCACTAATCGAACATATGTGTCATAAAATGAGTTACTTGATAAAACATCAACATTGTGGTCCAAAGATGTTACCTACTAGACTTAATTGAACTTGAGCAAAAGCTGCAAGAAGAGCTCAAAGAAAAAGAACAGGGGAACAAGATAGAAACTAACCCCAAGGTAAGAGGAAAAGAATAGTTGATGACAAGCTGGAGCCTATGACACTCCACGCGTGTTGCAAGAAGAAGTCCAAGAAGCCCCACAAGTCCACAACCATAACTAAGGAGGTTTACATGACCGAGTATGTTCTCAAGAAAGAAGTGAGAGCAAGGTGTAAGGACGAAGCTAATCCTTACTGGACATAAATAAAATTCAAGTTGTGAGCAACCAATTGTACCCAACAATTCTCAACAAACATGTCAGGTGTGCGAATAAAAGTCCCATTTTAATAGCTGAAAAAGACTGAGAAGCTACATATAAGGTGTAGAATCTCTTAATGGTGTGTGGCCTTCTGAGGAAAATCATGCAGGCTTAGCCCAAAGCAAAAAATATCACACCATGTAAGAGTATATTTAGGCCAATTGAGCCCAACAATTGATATCAGAGCCTAGGTTCAGTGAGATGAGTATGGGGATGTGGCGGAGTGATGGAGTGTGGCGCTCGATTTGCTTACCCTTACAAGCTTGGTGATACACACAGAAGAAGAAGCTAGTTGCATGCTTCAGTTGCCATAAATATACTAAGACAATGTGGGTGGCATAGAATGAAATCTTAGTGACCCATGAATTGTGGTGATGGTCTACATGAAACTTAGTTTGAGGGGGAGATTATTAGGTTTACTAACAAAAGTCCCACATTGATAGCTAAAAAAGATTGGAAAACTACATATACAGTGTAGGATCACTTAATAGTGTAAGGCCTTTTGGGGAAAATCGTGCAGGCTTGGCGCAAAGCAGACAATATCACACCAAGTAATAGTATCTTAAGCCCAATAAAACATTTATTTTGTTGGATCTAGGCCACCACTCTTGGCACTCTACAAAGCTATTACTTGGAGTTACAACCTCAAGCATTAATCAATCTACTCTTATATCAATTACTATAAACTGAATAAGACAGACCAACCTTAGAAACTAGTCTATTAGATCGGATAGCCCACTCTAGCCTATAAACCCCTAAATATTATTCTTTTTAATCAATGAGGCTCAATTAACACACAACAAAGATGGTAAACATTCCACTGCAGTTAAAAAGATTGTTCGTACCTTTGAAAGAAATCACTTTTAATAGGAAGCTCTTAATTAGCCCCACCTAAGTTCACCTTTACATAATGTGAACCCAGACGTTGTCCACCAATGTTTTGATGTAACAAGAAAATGTGGTATAACAAGTTAAATTGCACAGATAGTACTATATATAACTCAATGTTTTAAAGATCCTTATTTTTTAGTTCAATCATCCAGTACCCCGGTACCCAAGGCCCATTAGTTCAAATTCGTATTTGGTAGATCTTCTAAGGATATAAAGCTACATATCATAAAAAATATTTATAAAATTTTCCTTCCAAATATTTTCTGTAACACTCTTGTAGATTCTCAGAAGATGCATATCAGTACTAATGCACCAGATCCCATCAGAATTCTGAAGATAAGCATGTTTGGGCGAGAGTAGTACTAGGATGGGTGAACCTCTGGAAAGTCCTAGTGTTGCATCCTTTATTTTGGAGCCTTGGGTTAACTGGTAAAGTTGCTGCCATGTGACCAGGAGGTCATGGATTCAAGCCAGGAAAATTTCTGGTAGGAATGTAAGGTAAGGCTGCGTACAATAAACCGTTGTGGTCTAGCCCTTCCTCGAACCCTGTACATATCGGGAGATTTAGTGCACCGAGCTGCCCTTCAAAAACAACGTATTATATTGCTCAGAATTTTTATTATTTCCAACTTTAACATTACATCAACTTGTTTAGTTTATATGTATTTGTTGGGTTATGCTAAACTTGTAATTGTGTTATGGCTTTCCCTCCCCTGAAGTTGTGATAATGAAGTTGAAGTGCGTTCAAGTTGGCTTGGACATTATAATTATTAAAATGAAAATCTAGATTTCATAAGTGATTTCTGTTAGCTCTCATTTACAAATTTAGCATTATATTGCTAACTTGTTTCGTTTACATGTATCTGTCTTGGAAACACGTAACTCCATTATGGTTCCGCCCCTGGAAGTTGTGATAATGTAGTTGAAGTGTGTTCAAGTTGGATCAAACATTATTGTTATTAGAAGAAAAAAAAACTCTAGCCTTTAAGAGTGACTTACGTTGCTTTTATTTCCAAAGTTTGCATCATCTATTAGCTTGATAAGTCTACATGTTGTTGGGTAACACCAACATTTTGTCTATGGCAAGGCCCGTGAGGGGACAGACTAGGGTGGCCTGGGTCTGAGTCATGATCGAACATGACCCTTTCTTGGTGGGCATCGTTAAGAAATAAAGTTACACCCTTGTTATCAGCTATAGATTTTGGCATATGATGGTAAGCACTTGGTCCTAACAAGTGGTATTAGAGCCAAGGTCATGGGTTCAATTTCCAAGAGCAACAGGCTACATGAGGCAGGTATTGGGAGAGGTATTGTTGGGTAACACCACCATCCTGCCTATGGAAAGGCCCACGAGGGGACTAGGGTGTCCTAGGTTGGAGTCATAATCAAACATGACACTTGCTTGGTGGCTTTAGCTTAGAAATAAAGTTGCGCCCTTGTTATGAGCTATATATTTTGGCATGAGGGTAAGTGTTTGATACTAACATATGTATGTACTTGATGTTTATTCATTTTCCAGTTTCAATCTCGAATAAAGGAGGGGTCACAGTATGAATCTTCGTAATATAGATATTATTGGGACGTGCCCACCTCATAATGTTAACTTGGGAAATAAGAGTAGTATAAATCACTCATAAATTAAAGTAGAGTTTTTATTAACAACCATAATGTGAAAGTCATGAGCACACTTCAAAGCCATAATAAAGTTACGACTTTGGTACAACCCAACAACTTTGGCTCAAATTCCGCATTAATATTAAGAAATTCCATTAATATATATAACTAATGTATCTCAAATACAGAAAGCAAAAAGAGTTATAGTTCAAAACCTGTAAAACTTAAAAAACTCAGATCCACCTCTGACGACTTAAACTCGATTATTTTGGGAGAAACTCAATTCCTTTAACAATGAGACCACCTTTTTCAACAAGACAATTACTCTCGATCAATCTTGCTTCAACATGACCATCACTACCTTTCTTGCTATTAAAATATCCCAATTCTACTTCCATCCATCTCCTCTCATTTTGGGGAATGTTGCAAGTTGCACTGTGTTGGCTTGTTCTTCAGTCTTAGTTTCACTCTCACAATTAACAAACCTAATAATTGAATTAGTAGATTCAAGTCCATAAGACCTACATGCCAATTTGAACACCAAATAAGTAGCATAATCTGTCTTCGGTGACAACATTTCTGTTCCTATTCTTCCACGAATATCCAATGAACTTGCATTAGCAAGATATGCCACTTCTGGAAATCTGCAAAATTATTGCAAGTAACATTTGTAAGGATAATTTTATAAATTTATTTTTGATGATATGTAGGGCCTTATATCCTTAACAGGTCTACCACATGCGGATTTAGACTAGTGGGTTTGGGATGATATAGATTGACTCAAATCTTCTTCCCTCCGTGATTAGAAAACGTAACTTTCAAGTTTCAATATCCTTTACATCATTCGATCCAAACATGGCATAGTTTTCAGAGGCTGTTAGTTGCAAAATAGATAAAAAGTTCTTCATATCCAAATCATGGTAGACATTTAGAAGTTACACTAGTCTTGAGCTATGCTGAGGCACAAACACTGTCTTGCTAATATCAGTTATTGACATTCTAGAATTATTTGTCGTTACCAATACTTGACCACCTTTATGTTTGCTCACATTGATAAGTTTTTTCTCATCACTAATCATGTGATTGGAGCATCCCGAATCAACAATCTAACTATCTTAATAATCGACCAACTTCTCACTTACAATTACATGTGCAAGCTACTTTTCTTTGCCAGAGTTAGAGGTGACAAACTCTTCTTGTTGACTGCTTGCTTTCTTCAACTTCATAGTAGGTCTCAAAATCCCAAGCTTCTTCTTCATCTTGCTTGTTTCGAGTAGAAGTGGCTATGTTACCTTCAATTATCTTGTAACAACAATCTCTAGCATATTTTCCTTTCTTTGTGCAATTGTAGCACTTTTCCCTTTGCGTTGTTGAAATTTTGGTTTGCCTTCTCATTTGCTCGCTGGCTTCTTTGATGTTGATTCTTCTAATCTCCCCTTGGCCATAACCTTTGCTCTTTATCCCATTTTCAGTAGCCTTGCCTTTTGTTGTGGAGTGCATTTATCAAGCAGGGAAAATAATTGTGTGCCGATTGTCTCTCATTAATTAGAAAGATAAATTCTAAGGGGTTCATAGGCTTCAATGGGCTCTCCCACCTAATAGACTGGCCTTTTTTGGTTAAGCTCTCCCATTGAATCTATAACAACTCTACAGTAATTTAACTTGTTAAAGTAGGTTCTTAATCTATTTTATAGGTTACCATATCAGACTTGATAGGAAAAATTACAAATTATGATAGGTTAACTTAACCTGATGGTGCATGCTATTCTTTATACGCTCGGTGTACATAACATAAACTCTAGTAAATATGCATTTCCTTAATTTGATCAACACAAACGAATAAACAATCTTTATGATAATCAAGCAAATAACTATACAATCTTTGAAATAAATGGGCAAAAAGAGAGAAATAAAGAGCAAATACATTGCATAAAAACATGTATACGAAAGAGCAATGAAGTTGTATATTATAAATCATAATAGTTAAAAACTTGATATATCTAAAAATCATATAAAATTTTGATTGACAATCTAAATTCTACATATATCACATAGATTGATATAAATAAAGTAATATATATTAGGCACAGGCTCTTTATATCAAGTCATATGATACAAGAGTAGAAAAGTTTACTACTCCCTCCGTTCGCTTTTACTTCACATTTTGACTTGACACACCCATTAAGAAAATAATTATTGATATGGCTATTTTACCGTAATACCCCAATTAATTGATGTTTAGAGTACTCCCTCCGTTCGCTTTTACTTGTCACTTATTTCCTAATTGCATTTTCATTTTTACTTGTTATTTTTGACATATCAATAAAAGACAACTTTTGTTTTCCTATTTTACCCTTAACATTAATTGTTTTTTCTCCAAATTAATTTCAAGACACAATAGTAAACATCATTTAATAAGGGTACTATGGTAAAATAGTCTTGTCAATAATTATTTTTCTTAATGGGTGTGCCAAGTCAAAATATGACAAGTAAAAGTGAACGGAGTGAGTATTATGTCTTGAAAATTATTTGGAGAATAAACAATTAATGCTAGGGGTATAACAGAAAAAATTATTTTGTCTTTTCTTGATATGTCTACAGTGACTAGTAAACATAAAAATCCATTTTAGAAATAAGTGACAAGTAAAAGCGAATGGAGGGAGTACCAACAAAACCCACATTCCTAATTTTTGAAGGAAGATTTTCCTACTACTCACCATGCATTCTACATCTTTTAGTAGTGACTCCTCACGCATGATCATTAATAAACGGGAAAAAATAGTACTTGAGAACAAGGAACCAAGAAGCTATTCTATAGAGAAATCTTAACTCTTTAACCAATGACTCGTAGCACCAATGATGTCCAAAAAATCTCTTACTTTTTGAAGACCTTCATCAAAATCAACTGTCCTTTTGATGCTTGCAATAGTAATTCGAGCTGCTTCCCTATCTCTTTCCCGTTGCAACTTGGCTTTTTGTTCTTGCAACTGCATCTCTTATAACTCAACTTTTTCCTTCATCTCTTTTTCGTCAAAGGCTTCGCCAAGAACTTGTTGTTGAGATATAAATATCACGTCAGCATAGCGTATCTTCAACTTCACGACCTGGAAGATCTTTTCATCTTTTTCTATGTCTTAACATCAATAACATGATCATCATTATATGTCGAAATCTTCCTCTTCCTATAGCATGTCACGATATTCTCTATGCCAAGTGATTAGATTTAAAATTTGGATCGATAATCATAAGAGATTAGATTTAAAATTTTAGTGAAAATAAAAAAAATAATATGTGATTATTTCTATCAACCTACTTGAGCTATTAGATTACCTAATATCAGGAGCTGAGCTAAAGGAAGGCAAAAGGTTCAATTAAATGACCTTGCTCAAAGTTACACCGACATAAATAGGGTAAAACAATTCTTTTAAGTTAAATATGAACTGTTGAATCCGCTTAACATTAGAATAAAATTCTAGTTTAGTAGCAAAGAGGATTAAAAGATTGCTTTAGTCTTTCTTTTATCTCCTTATATGAATTTTTAACTCCGCCAGTGCTTGGTATATGTGGGGTTTGAGAGGCAGAAGCAGATGTAGACAATTAGTAATACCAGATTCATCCGCTTTCATAGTGGAACATAAATTTATGTGTAAAAATTGATGAGAAATACAACAGATAGTAGATTCGAACCCACAACTAAGAAATATAATCATGTTAAGAACTTTAAAAATTCAATTCATAAAGCTTAAATTCTAAATTTGCCTCTGGTGAGAAATAGAAGGTACCTAATAAATAATTTAGATATGTACATGAAAACTGACTCATACACCACCGATACAAAAAAAATCATAAAAAATAACCAAATTTAAAATGGAATTTTACCAATTTGTCCCCATCAAGGAGAATGGGAGAATCACATAGACTAAAAAACAGCTCCCTTTTGGTGTTCTAAAAAGGAGGAATCTCAGATCGATTATTTCTAGATAGTCAGATGGCAAAAATCTTCCCCATATTTCATCTAATTCTACGGAAAATTTGAATACTTTCAAAAAAATTGATGATCTTGCTACATCTGTCGAAGTTGTCTTTGAAATTATTTAAAAAATGTAGCCTTTTGGCAACTTTTCAAAATAATTCATTGAAGCACTGGACTTAGAAAAATTCATGTCAAAATTCTTATAAAAGTTTATAACAAAGAAATAGAACCAAAGTTTTTTTGTTCCAAGTTTTATGTATATGATTAGATAATCAAAAGGGAAGAGATTTTAGATATTTATATTGTTCAATTATAATAATAAGTAAAGATAAACATACAATTACTTTTTTTCCATAAACAGTTAAGTTTCACTTTTTTTTTTCCACTTGTAGATTAACTAATAAAAGAGTCGAACTTATTCAAACTTCAAATAAGTCTGTGATTGGGCCAAAAGACTACTAGAAAGCGTTTGACTTAAGTAAACATACTAACATGACTGATCTTGATCTGGAGGTCAATGTAGGACATGACCAAACCATCTCAGTACTTTTACTTCTACTATGTGCTGGATTTATTCTTAATGCGCTATTTCAACATTGTTCTAATAATATGTAAATCTTATGAAACAACTTCCTTCCACATGATTTTAGGTCTACGTACCTCGTTTCTTTTTAACGCATTACTCACCATGGTTTCACACATTTAAGTCGGTGCATCTAAAAAATCAATGAGAACATGACCAAATAGCCATAACACATCATTGTTTATATCATGAAAAAACATAAGCTATATTATAGGATTGTACAATTTCTTCTTCATTCTGGTCTATACACAATTCCTTGAACAATAAAGCCACCTTTTCCATGAAGCCGCGTAATCTCCATCACTCCTGCTTCAAGTTCTCCTTATCTCCGGAATCATTGAAAACATTCCCCAATTCTATTTCCATCCATCCATCAGATTTTTTTCGTGGATGTTTCATGTTGCATTTGCATCTCCTAACATTTTTTCGACTAGACTCACGACACTAGCTCGTTCCTCGGCCTTTTTGTCACTGATGCGATTCTCAAATCTAACAAATGCATTAGCAATTTCTAGTCCTTCATGTCCCTCTACCGATTTGAACACTAAATAAACAACATATTTGGTTCTTTTTGACAACATTTGTGTTCCAATCGTGCCTCGGATATCAAGACAACTTACAACCTTCAAATGGGCCACTTCTGAAAATCTACAAAATAAAATGTATTGTCTAAATATATGTATTTAATAAGTTTAAATATATTCCATCAAAGTAAATAATTTTTGCACCATCAGATCCTATTTATCTGTTGTGGTAGATAACCTATTTTATTACACATTTTAAAGAGGATAACATGTAGATATTTCTTTGGTGTACTGATTTTGTAACACAAATTATACTGCCGACAGTCAGTAGTGGAGGCAAAGATTTCCAAAAATGAAATTAAAAAAAATAGAAGTAACTGTGAAATGATCCTCAGGGAATTCAATATTTAATATACATACATAAAAAGAAATTACCTTTTTTCGTATGCACCTTTTCAGTGAACCGGGTTCGGATGAACCTCCTCCAACCCCCAGCTCCACTTAGGCCAATAGTGTATATAACTAAACTAGTTTTTGATTAGAAAAGTCACTTCTTATAAACATAAATATGAGAAATGAACTTTTTTTACATGCACATTTTTAGCGAACAAGGGTAGGGTAAGTGCTCGTTTAGTGAAGCATACTTTTCAAAATAGTGGCAGTTATAAGTGGTAGTAGTGGTGGCCAATGATAATGTTTGTGAGATTGTGGTAGTTGGTTATACTTGCCAATTGTCAATGCCCATTGGTGGAGATATATCATTGACATGGTTATTATACGGTGTTGGCTAGTGGTAATGAATGTACAATGATAACTGTTGATGTTTGGTTACAATGAATTGACTCTATATATTTTGAAGGTTGGTGGTGATGATTGTATAGTGAAGACTGGCAATATAGTGGTGATAAAAGTCACTTTACATAAATTATTTGATTGAAAACCATAAAAGATATAAATGGATCAAAACCATTTAAAGAAAAAAAGTAATTACACTTAGTAAATTGATTTCTGAATGATTTAGATTCAAACTCATACTAAGTAAAGCCAAATAGGAACTAAGTCTCACTTTTCAAGTGATAAAATATCCTATAATTGTGATATCACATGTTGGACATTTTGATTGCTTCACAAATATCATATAACATCAATATAATACGACATAATCCATAATGACCCTCTAGGTCATTTTCTCTATTTTCGCATGTTTTCTATATTTTGTGCTTTCTTATTGCGGCTATAGGTCATTTATGACTTACTGAAATTGGTGATTCGGTTCTTGGGGAGTTCGTTTGGGTTTTAAACCCATTTTCATATTTTAGAGCATGTGAAGTTGAGAAATTAGTCTTTGGCCAAACTTTAGGTAAAGGGCCTCAGATGATAACTTTGATAGTTCCGTTAGCTCTGGAATATGGATTTTAGGCTAGGAGAATGTTTGATTTGGTTCTGAGGCTTTCAGACTCTTTTTGGGCTATTGGGTGGATCTTGATAAAAATAGAACAGTGGGTGTAGGGCCCATGTTCTATCGAAACAACCTTTGATGGGTATTTTACTGGTTCCGTTAAGTCCAAAATGCCGAATTTGGTTGGATAGTATAGTTCGTTTGCATGCACGGGGTTTCAAATGAATTCGGAGCATCCGGTCAGAGTCCATTAGGATTTAGCCAAAATTTATGGTGCCAAGTGCTGGTGCAGCTGCTTAAGTGGCCTGGAAACCCCTTTAGCAGCCTAGGACCACTTTAGCTATAGTTGGCCAGCTAAGGCAGAGGTCTCTTAAGAGCGCTTATTGACTCTTAAGCAGACACTGCTGAGGTTTTATATATATTCAATTTCATAAATTTAAGCTCCATTCCTAAGTGTTTTTCCTCCATTCTTGACCTTAGATCTCGTAAATCAGTGAGAATTGACAAATTGGAGTTGGGAACATTAATGTGACATTTTCTCATAAATATCTCATAAGTTTCCGGCTTAAATCTCCATTTCATTCTCAAATTAATTCTTGATTTTCTTAACTTTTAGGGTTGTTTTGGCTTCGATTCGAGCTCCCGTTGTGCTCAAATTTTGAGCGAGCATTCCTTGTTCTTCGAGGGACCTCATGACAGATTCAATTTCTAAATTCCATTAGTGGGCCCTACAGGTCTATTTTTTTTACCTAATTTATATTGCATTACGAGTCTCATTCTACTCATATTAATGAGTACATTATGATTTTGATAGCACGACGTCATTCAGAGATCGAGGAATAGAGATGAGCAGTTTGTGGATGGTTTGAGACTGCTGTTCAGCTTTGAGGTGCACTACAATCTACTTTTCTCTATAAGATTGTGTATTGTATAGACTGCATTTATGGTGGGGATTTATAGGATAAGTTTATAGTTATCTTGTCACCTTTGTCGTCTTAGCCTTCCTTTGGGAGTTTTAGTATAAATGTTATACCCCACGAGTTCCATGATTTTATTTTGATAGCTCCCGAGCATGTTGATGTGATCTTAAGGTTGATTTATGATTAAGAGGGGCAATGGGACTATTAGGAAGTGTTCCGAGGGGGTTCATATTATGGTTGTGCCACACTGCCCAGGAAACACGATGGCTCTATGCCACACTGCTGGCCTGGCGCATTTTTTTCGTGCCATGCCAGTGGACACCCAACCTAAATTTTCCATTTTCTTTTGGTTTTCCAAGGGTAAATCAGTCCTTTTGACCCTAAATGACCTTATAACTGATACAAAAATATTTTCCCTCATTACTTAACACAAATTAATTGTTCATTCTCCTCCTAAACTCTTAAGAACACCAAATTAAGGGTTTTCCTCAAAATTCTATCTCCAAGGCTCAAAACTCAAGCTTTACTTCAGGAAATCAACAAAACCAGGTATGTGGGGTTTCAACAAGGATTCCCTTTCATCCTTGTGCCCAAAACATCACTTTCTTGAATAAATTACGAATTTAGTTACTAGGGTTCAAAGCCCAAATTCTCATGAACATGAACTTTTTGCCTTCTTATGGAATTGTTTAAATAACTTTACTCAAATTCGTGATTTTATGATTTAAGTATGACTCAATTCACTTGTTATTTTATATTCTTCATGACTAGTTGGTTTTGATATAAAACCCCATGATTCCATGCTCATTACATCATGATAGTAAGATATGAACCAATAGATAGGGTTAAACTTCATGATTTCATGCTTGTACATGTGTCAAGAATAGTTGCATACTTTTATGGTGGCGGGTTATGAACACCCAATGACTTAGCATTCCATAAGTGTATATTTGAGCATTCAGTCTTTCATCGTAACATGTGTTTAGGATGCTTTTAGGTAAAGTGTCTATATTTGAGTCTTAAAATTTAGCATTTATGACCTTACCAGTTATTCAGTGTAAATTAAGTTGGGAGTGGTACTTAGCACCAAGCAGACCTAAGTATGAAGGCTCCTCCGTTTGTTAGGGTGAGACCTTTAGCAGAAGTCCTTAAGTCCCAAAACTACATTGCCGCCGGTGGTTGTAATGGGTCAGCCATCAGATTGGTTTGACACCTTAGTCCTTTAGGACATCAGATTAGTGGATCCACACCAGCCAGTGTTCATACCCTTAGTAAGGTATCGAACACACATCTAACTAGGGTTACCAGTTGGGCCCTTACTTAGCTCAGTTGGGGTATGTCGGTTAACAATAGCTCTCACAGTTCTGTCTCAGTTATTGCATGACCTCGTATTTAGTTTATTCTGTGCATTGTCAGTTACATGTTTCATTTACTTGGTCATTGCATCAGTTACATTGTTCAGTTTTTCATGCTCAGTTTATCCTCTCATGATCAGTATGTTCAGTTTCATATAGCAGAATACATACCACACATGCTCAGTACATTCAAAGTACTGACCGTATACTTTTTTGTGCTATGTTGTTTTGTAATATAGGTTCAGATGTTCATCATCCAGACCGCAGTTAGAACGATTCCATAGTACCTCAGCAGTAGAGTTTGGTGAGTTCTCATCATCAAGGGACTAGCTTCTAGTATCTTTATTTCAGTTCTGTTCAATTTTATACAGTTAGAGTTAGCTGGGGGCTTGTCCCAGTAGCTCATCTTAGTAGAAGGTTTTCAGACAGATAGACTCATGTTTTCAACTTTTGGTTGTGTTAGATGTTTTTCATATTAATTCAATATTGGTTTCCTTTTAAATATTATCATATGATTCAGACTTTCAGTTTCCACTGTGTGTTATTCAGTTGTTCTAATATCTTTAGTGTCATGCCTGGCCATGGGTTAGCTTGGGGTCACTCGTGCTCTGAGCACCGTTTTATGACTAAGGGGTAGTCTTGGGTTATGATAGACTTAGTATCAGAGCATTATGTTTAAAGTGTCCTAGTGTGTCTGAAAGTCGCGTTAAGTAGAGTCTTATTCATATATGTGAAGCGCGCCACACTTATGAATGAGAGGCTATGAAATATTTTAGGAAAAGTTTCACTTCTTTCATGTTCATATCGTGCTATATAGTGTGAACTCTATTTAATCTATTTCTAACTCGTGCTCTACGCGTTTACAGAAAATACCTCCCAAAAGAGCTTACGAAAGGAGAAATGGAAATGGAAATAAAAATGGGAACCAGTAAGCACCACCAGCTCCAGCAGGCCCTTTGACTGAACAAGTCTCCTATGCTGAGTTCAGGGCTGCAGTTTAGGTTCTAGCTCAGGCCATGACCAGCCAAGTGAATCAGTAGGCTATTGCACTGGTCAACCCAAATGGTGGTATAGCCGTGGCCAGAGTCAGGGACTTCACTCGGATGAATCCTTCTGAGTTTCATGGTTCTAAGGCTGAGGAGGATCCGCAGGAGTACCTGGATGATATTTAAAAAGTTACTGAGATCAGGGGTGTCACTCCAATCGAGAGTGAAAATTTGCCTGCTTATCAGTTAAATGGAGTGGATCACATTTGGTGCAAGCACTGGAAGGAAGAGAGGGGTGCGGATGCATGTCCGATGGAATGGGATATATTTGTAGTTGCTTTTCTAGACAGGTTCTTCCCACTTGAGTTGGGGGAAGCCAAGGTTCAAAAGTTTATTAATCTGAGGCAAGATAACATGACTATGAAAGAGTATTCTCTTATGTTTACTCAACTCTCAAAGTATGCTCTGGCAATGGTGGCCAATTCCATGGCCCGCATGGGTAAGTTTGTATCGGGTATTTCTGAGGATGTGGTTAAAGAGTATAAAATTACCATCTTGATCAAGGAGATGAACATCTCCAGGTTGATGGCTCATGCCCAACAAATTGAGGAGGAAAAAATTAAATATAAGGAAAGGGAAAATAAGAGGGCTAGAACTGGTAGTTTTAATTTTTCTCAGCAGAGGTCAGATGGTGTAAATCACTCTCAGTTTTGTCAGAAGTATTCAGCCCCAGCTTCATCCTCTACTAGTATTCTAGTACCTAAGTTCAGACAAGAATATTGTTATAGGGCAATAGGCTCTAAATCCCAGGCACTGTTACTAGTGGATGTACTAATCCAATTTGCAAGAGGTGTGGTAAGAACCACCAAAGAGAGTTTATGGTCAACTGGGGGAATTTTTTTGGATGAGGTAAGCCTATACATTAATTAAGGGAGTGGCAGTGGCCGTACAAAAGGGTGGAGAGGTTCATCAGTAGGCTCAGTCCAACACTTCAGTAGCTCTAGCAGGTCACCCGACTCAGTAGGCAGCCTCATCTAGTGTAGGCAGTGGTCAACATTAGAATAGGTTTTATGCACTTTAGAATCGATAGGATCAGGAGGGTTCCCCTGATATAGTCACTGGTATGTTATAAGTCTTTCATGTTAATGTCTATGCATTATTAGATCTCAGAGCCACCCTGTCCTTCATGACTCCTTATATAGCAGTCGACTTTGGTGTCCTAAAATCCTCTTAGAACCTTTTTCAGTCTCTATTCCTTTTGGTTATTCAGTCATAGCTAGATGGGTATACAAAAATTGACCTATCACAGTTTCCCAAAAAGTCACCTCAACTGATCTTGTAGAGTTAGATATGACTGACTTTAATGTCATTCTTAGCATGGATTGGCTACATTCTTTTTATGCCCCAGTCGATTGCAGAAATAGAGTAATCCAGTTTCAGTTTCCAAATGAGCCAGTCTTAGAATGGAAGGGTAGTACTTCAAAGCATATAGGTTGGTTTGTTTTTTACCTTAAGGCCAGAAAAATGATTTCCAAAGGTTGCATCTATCATCTTGTTCGGGTAAAGAATTCAATGTCTGGGACTGCAACTCTTCACTCAGTGTCTGTGGTTAATGAGTTTCCAAAAGTGTTCCCAGAAGATCTGCCCGGAGTTTCTCCTAAGCGGGAAATTGACTTCGGAATAGATCACCTTCCAGATACCCAGCCTATTTCAATTCCACCTTACAAAATAGCCCAAACTGAGCTTAAAAAGTTGAAGAAACAATTGAAAGGTCTTTTAGATAAGGATTTCATCAGGCCCAATATCTCTTCATGGTATGCTCCCATTCTTTTTGTTCTTAAGAAAGAGGGTTCTCTTAGAATGTGCATCAATTACCATCAATTGAACAAGTTCACAGTCAAGAATAAGTACCCCATTCCTAGGATTGATTACTTGTTTGACCAACTTTAGGGTGCCAGTTGTTTTTCTAAAATAGACCTTAGATCAGTCTACCATCAGCTTAGAGTCAGGGAATGTGACATTCCAAAGACAACTTTCAAAACTTGGTATGGTAACTTTGAATTTGTAGTTATATCTTTTGGACTAACGAATGCGCTTATAGCTTTTATGGACTTGATGAATAGGGTTTTCAAGTAGTACTTGGATATGTTTGTCATTGTGTTTATAGATAATATCCTCGTTTATTCTCGAAGTGAGGATGAGCATGCAGACTATTTGAGGATTGTCTTACAGAGCCTCAAAGATTGCCAGTTTTTTGCTAAATTCAACAAGTGTGAATTCTAGTTAAAATTTGTAGCGTTCCTTGGTCATATCATCTCTGGTGAGGGCATTCAGGTTGATCCTCAAAAGACCGAAGCAGTCAAAAATTAGCCTAGACCTATATCTCCATTAGACATTAAGAGTTTTCTGGGTTTAGCCAATTACTATGGACGGTTTGTTGAAGGATTCTCATCTATTTCTTGTCCCATGTATAGATTTACTTAGAAGAAAGTCAAATTTCAGCAGTCTAATGCTTGCAAGAAGAGTTTTCAGGAGTTGAAGACTCAACTAACCTATGCTCCAATTTTGACTCTGCCAGAGGGTTCAGATGGGTTTGTAGTTTATTGTGATAACTCAAGAGCTGGCCTCGACTATGTGTTTATACAGCATGGTAAAGTTATAACGTATGCTTCTAGACAACTCAAGCCTTATTTGAAGAATTGGCCGACTCATGATCTTGAGTTGGCACCTATTGTTTTTGCCTTAAAGATTTAGAGGCATTATCTATATAGGGTTCATATTGATGTGTTCACAGATCATAAGAGCCTGCAATATGTGTTTAGTCAGAAAGATCTAAATCTTCATCAAAGGAGATAGATAGAGTTGTTAAAGCATTATGATATGAGTGTCTTATATATCCAGATGAGAAGAGAGAGTTGGTTTGTGAGTTAACAAACTAGCTAGATTAGGAGTTTGATTGGTTGAATCAACCAAGGGTAGTATCTTGGTTTAGAATGGTTTGGAATCTTCTTTAATAGCTGAGGTGAAAGAAAAGCAAGACAATGATCCTATTTTGCTTAAGTTGAAGAAAGTCATCCAAAGTTAGAAAGTTGAGTTCTTCTCCCAAGGGGGAGATGATGTTCTACGGTGTTAGGGTGGACTTTGTGTTCTAGATGTGGATGATTTAAGATAGAGGATATTGGTTGAAGCTCACAGTTCTCTATATTCTATTCACCTAGAAGCCACTAAGATGTACCATGACCTGCGGGAAGTCTACTAGTGGAATGGCATGAATAAGGATATCATAGAGTTTATGGCTAAGTGTTCGAACTGCCATCAGGTTAAGGTTGAACACTCAAAACCTGGTGGTATGACCTAGAATATTAGTAGTCCTACTTGGAAGTGGGAAGTGGTGAATACGGATTTCATTACGGTGTTGTCTCGTACTCATTATAGCATGATTCTATTTGGGTCATTGTGGACTAAATGACTTAGTCAGCTCATTTCCTGCTAGTTAACACTTTAGATTCAGCTGAGTATTATGCTATACTTTACCTTAGAGAGTTGTTGAAATTGCATGGAGTCCCTTTATATATCATCTTAAATAGGGGTACGCAGTTTACTTCTCAGTTTTGAAAGTCTTTTCAGAAGGGTCTTGGTACCCAAGTTTATCTCAGCATAACTTTTCATTCGTAGAAAGATGGTCTGCTAGAGAAGACCATTCAAACCTTAGAGGACATGTTGAGAGATCGTATGAATTTCAAGGGAAGTTGGGATGATCACTTGCCTTTGATTGAATTTGTATATAATAATAGGTATCACTCTAGTATTCAGATGGGTTCGTTTAAAGCGCTTTATGGTAGGAGGTGTTGATCTTCTATTGATTAGTTTGAAATTGGTGAAGCTACCTTGATAGGTCCTGACTCAGTCTATGAGGCTATGGAAAAGGTTCAGCTAATTAGAGAGGTTGAAAATAGCTCAGAGTCACCAAAAGTCTTATGCAGATGTGACGAGAAGAGATCTTGAGTTCACAATTGGTGATTTGGTCTACCTGAAGGTTTCACCCATGAAAGGGGTGAAAATATTTAGAAAGAAGGGGAAACTTGATGTGTCATGTTCACATGGCACTTTCGATGCTTAAAATAAAGAAAATATGCAATAACTTGGGTATGTTTGGTAGGTATGATGTGTTTTCTTTTATATATCGCAGGAGAATAGGTTTTTAGAGGCAAAATGATCGATATGGAAGAATCATGCTTGAAAATAGAGTATCTGAAGATGAAAGAACCAGGACCTGCTCCTGAGAGTGACCCAAGACAGGACTCACGTGCCGTGAGTCCACTCACGTGCCGTGAGTCCACTCACGTGATGTGAGTGTGTGTCATGAGTCAACTTATAAAGATGCCTAATGTTGCCTGATTTCCATGGAACTGGCCTACGTGGCATGACTTGGTTCCACGACACCAAGTCACGATACCGTGGAAAGTTGCCAACTCTGTTTTCCTGTTTTCTTTAGGATATGATTCATCTTGTATCTATAAATACCCCTGTATTGTCCTATGTTCGGGAGTTAGCCAGTACATTATTTTGAGAGATATTTTCCATTATTTTGAATTGGAGAACATGTTATTGATTTTGTAATCTTGGAACA
Source organism: Capsicum rhomboideum (assembly GCA_031232105.1). NCBI lineage: Eukaryota > Viridiplantae > Streptophyta > Magnoliopsida > Solanales > Solanaceae > Capsicum > Capsicum rhomboideum. The sequence goes on from CP124709.1 coordinate 56,548,826, forward strand.
TCGATTCTAGGGTTGTTTATTGATATTGATATTTCAAAGTTTTCTTTATTAGTGTGAGTTTACAACTATGTTTTCATCTTCGAATTCTTCTTGAGTTCTTGCAATTATGAGTATCTAAACCCATCAACTAGGGTTGTGTGAACCATGAGGAATTAAAGAAATGGGTTAAGTGCAAAGCAATTCTAAACCGTTGTGGATGCATTTATTGTTATTACCTTCATTATAATTGATCTTCTAAAGATTGAAAATGTTAGAAACTCGCCTGTATTCTAGACTTGCTCGAGAGAGAGGTAAAGATTGGGAAAAGGGAATAACAATAGAGATTTGATGCTATCAACCTTCATCTAATAACTTGAGCCGTAACAGAAAAAGTTAGCTGAGATCTAGGATAAGAGTTAGTAGTGCGACACTCAGAGACCGAGAAGAGAAGAGTGAAATTCATCCAACCAAGGTCAAGAGACGTTTAGATGAGCCTAACTTGTTAGATTTTGCATACAACGCAGTGAGACAGTCTTGCCAAGCACAAGTAACCGGTGGAATTAAGGAATCATTGGGGATCACAGTCCTAGTTTATTTCTTATATTGTTTACAAATCCAAAAATCAGCAATCGTTACTGTTACCACTCATTCAAAAAAAAACCCAGTTTTATGTATTTGCCAATTACTCAGACTAGCATGCTACATAATTTCATCCTCTTTCCTGTGGGATCGACCTAAACCTAGTGGTGTTCTATATTTGATACAGTGACCGCATTATACTTTTCTAAAGGTATATTTTGGGGCGACAACTTTTGGCGCCGTTTTTAGGGAAGTACGGTTATGGAGTTGTGTATTTTGCTTGTTTGAGTTGATTGGTTTTATTTTATTATACTTTTAAGGGAACACGCCGGTGTATGCCCAACACTAGGAGTCAAGGCAATCCCCTGATGCCACTGGATCCTTAAATAGAAAGAACTCTGAGAGCTAATCGAAGAATGGTGAATACCGACGGAGTTCAGGAACCCGCAACTGTGGGAGACATTCATAACCAACCAATTCAACTAGTTGGTGATGAAACAGCGGACCAAACTACTGCTTGATTGACACGAGAGGAGCAAGCTAGGCAAACTGCTCTTAGGCAAGCAGATAGAGATAATCGAGCTATGCAAGAAGCAGCACAACGTCTGGCTGATCCTGAAGAAAGACAAAGAAGACTGAGGGCACACCAACCACCTCAAAGACTGCATATGCCAGTTTATGATGATCCTGAGGAAGAAGATATGGCTTATTTTGAGCCGATAGAGACTGGTGCCAAGTTTCCACCAGAATTACCTCAGGGCACTAAGTTTGACATTACAAGTTCCATGATCCACCTGCTTAACTTGAAAGGTGTACTCACCGGTCTTCCTTCTGATGATCCTAATATGCATGTGATAAACTTTGTAGGGGTCTGCACTTCTTATAATTTGCCCGAAGTGGACCAAGAGGCTATTCGATTGAGATTGTTTTCGTTCTCTTTAATAGGAGAAGCTACTTTGTGGTTGGCCGAGTGACCACAAGGTTCCATCACTACTTAGCAAGAATGGAGAAACCAATTTCTGGAGAGATTTTTCCCACCTTCTAAGATGCCGCAGTTGAAGGATGAGATTTACAATTCCAGACAACTACATTCTGAAGCATTTTACGAGATATGGCTAAGGTTCAAGAAGAAGCTGCAGAATGTGCCAAATAATAGGATGAGTAGTAGGAGTTTACTTGTAATTTTCTATAGGGCTTTAAATGCAAATACTAAGGTTGTAGCTAATACAATCACTGGAGGAGCATTTACGAGTCTGAGGTGGGAACAAGCTTCAAAGATTTTAGATCGTGTCACTAAGACCAACCGAGGATGGCATACTTAGGAGGCAGATACACCTGCTGGGACATACACTATTGGAGCATCAGCAGCACAATGGGCATTGGATGAATCTGTAGCTCAAGAGGTTGCATAACTGAGGACAGAAATTGGTTTGTTAGTAAAACTGATTGCGGCTATAGATGTTGAGAAGGTGCATGTTGTAGGCCCATAAGGCAAAACATCTAAGCATGATGATTAGTAATCTGATGAGGAAGCTAAGTACATGGATCGAGAAGTAGCGGGTTTTTGAGCCAAGGGCCAAGGGTCTAATCAAGACTCTTGGAACTCGAGGCAAGGGAATTAAGGTCAGAACTATTATAGAGACAATTACAACAGGTCAGGATATAGAGACAGAAAATGAGATCGTGATGGAGATTGGTGATGAAAAGATGATTACAAAGAGAAGAGCGGTGCTTATATTCCACCAGGGAATCGTGATGCTGACTACGAAAATTCACGAATGGAAACTCTTCTTAACAAATTGGTTAAAGGATTAGAAAACCAAGAAAATTTCTTGAAAGAAATTAGGGCGGATATTTTGAGAATAAGTCAGAAAGTTAAATCTCACTCAACTACTATAAAATAGTTGGAGCAACAGTTTAGGCAGATATCAGTGACATTGAACCAAAGTCAACCGGCACTCTTCCAAGTAACACCATCCAAAATCCAAAAAATGACGGTCATTGTTTAGCCATTACTACAAGAAGAGGAAGGAGCACGATGAACCCACCTATTCGTGCGAATGATGACAAGAAAGATGAACTAGTGGTGGTCGATGAAGAGGTTGATATGGAGCCAACAAATTTAACAGTGGACAACAGTATTAATAAGGAAGTTGCATCTGAGAAAAGGAAGGAGAAGGAAGTTCCATAATTATTGAAAACTATCCCACGACCTCCTCCTCCCTTTTCTCAAAGGTTGAAAAAGAAGGTCGAGGAAGGAAAATATTAGAAGTTTATTACAATATTGAAAGAGCATAAATATGCCTCTTGTTGAGGCTTTGGAGCAGATGCCCAGTTACGCGAAGTTCATGAAAGATTTGGTGACAAAGAAGAGAACTGCCAATTTTGAACCGGCAAATAACTTGCATCATTGTAGTGCAGTTGCTTCGTATTCCCTCGTAGAAAAGAAAGAGGATCCAGGAGCTTTCATAATTTATTGTACTATCGGGTCTTACAACTTTGCAAAGGCACTGTGTGATTTGGGAGCTAGCATTAACTTAATGTCGCTAGCCATTTTCAAGCAGTTGGGGTTGGGAGCACCAAAACCGACTTCGATGAGGCTTCTTATGGTAGATAGAACTATGAAAAAGCTGATGGGTATTCTGTATGATGTTTTGGTGAAAGTTGCATCTTTTTCCAGTTGACTTTGTGATTCTAGATTGTGAAGTTGATTTCGAGGTTTCTATCATCCTGGGGAGACCATTACTTGCCACTGACCGTGATTTGGTTGACATGGAAACTGGGTAGATGAGATTCAGGTTAAATGATGAACATGTTACTTTAAATATTTTTCGTTCCATGAAGCAACAGAAGGATATGCGGGTAATTTCTGTAATTGATATGCTTGATGAGAGTGCCATAGTAGTTCCAATTAAAGAAAGGTTAGGGATAGAAGCTCTTGCAGCTATGGTTATGAATTTTGACAGTGATGGTATTGAGGAATACGATGAGATGGTTGGAGCGCTTGCTGGTAGAGGATCCTATACTTATACTCCAAAGAAACTCGATCTGGATCTGAAGAATAGGGTAACACCACCAGCTCGCCCTTCTGTTGAGAAACCTCTAGTCTTAGAGCTTAGGTGCCAATAACACTTTGCACGTGATCATCTATTCTGAGTTAGCAGAAGGGCAGGTAGAAGCTCTGGTTTCGGTATTGAAGAAATTTAAAAGGGCCATTGGTTGGTCCATTGCTGACATTATAGGGATTCCACCCAACATTTGCACTCATAAGATCCAGCTTGTTCCGGAGTGTATTCCAAGAATTGAGTTCCAACGCCGTCTAAACCCACCTATGCAGAAAGTTGTGATGAAAGAGATCATTAAGTGGTTAAATGCAGGCATAGTTTATCCCATTGCTGATAGCAAGTGGGTAAGCCCAGTTCAGTGTGTACCAAAGAAGGGAGGAATCACTGTAGTTCCAAATGATAAAAATGAATTGATCCCAATGAGGCCAGTAACCGGATGGAGAGTTTGCATGGATTATCAAAAGCTGAATTCTTGGACCGAGAAGGACCATTTTCCTATGACCTTCATGGACCAGATGTTAGACCGCCGTGCTGGTGGAGGATGGTAATGCTTCCTCGACGGTTATTCGGGTTATAATCAGATGTTCATTGCTCCTGAAGACCAAGAGAAGACCACTTTCACTGGTCCTTATGGGACGTTTGTGTTCAAGAGGATGCCTTTCGGATTATGTAATACACCACCAACTTTTCAACGCTACATGATGTCCATTTTTTTTGACATGGTGGAAGATACTATTGAGGTATTTATGGATGATTTTCTGGTTGTAAGAGACTCTTTTGACGACTGTCTGGCTCACCTTGCTAAGGTATTGCAAAGATGCGAGGAGTGCAACGTGGTGCTAAATTGGGAGAAATGTCACTTTATGGTAAAAGAAGGTATTGTGTTGGGGCATCGAATCTCAAAGAAGGGTATCTAAGTAGACAAAGCAAATATTGAGGTTATTGAAAAATTACCCCCCACCTATTTCTGTGAAAGGGATTCAAAGTTTTTTAGGTCATGTTGGCTTTTATAGAAGATTTATTAAGGATTTCTCTAAGATTGCACATCCGTTATGCAAACTTTTGGAGAAAGAGGTAAAGTTCGTGTTTGATGAGGCATGCCTAAAAGCTTTTGATTGTCTAAAAGAGAAGCTGATTTCAGCCCCTATTATTGTCACACCAGACTGGACGATGCCATTTGAAGTTATGTGTGATGCTAGTGGAGTAGCTTTGGGTGTAGTCCTTGGACAAAAATTTGAAAAGATTTTACATCCAATTTACTATGCTAGCAAAGCACTTAATCCATCTCAAAAGAGCTACACTGTGACTGAGCAAGAGTTGTTGGCAGTGGTCTTCGCTTTTGAGAAATTTTGTTCTTACTTGATTAGCACAAAGGTAATTATGCATACAGATCATGCAACACTTCGGTATCTTATGTCGAAGAAGGATGTGAAGCCAAGATTGATTCGGTGGGTACTTCTACTACAAGAATTTGATTTTGAAGTCAAGAACCGAAAGGGAATCAAGAATCAGGTCGCTGACCATCTAACACGCCTTTAGGAGGAGGCCATGCTTAAATTAAGGGATGATCTCTATATTGATGATAATTTTCCAGATGAGAAGGTGTTGGCAGCATCACAAGACTTAATCCCTTGGTTTGCAAATTTTACCAACTTTTTGGCAAGTGACCTAGTCCCAAAAGATATGTCGTACCAGCAACAGAGCAGATTCATGAATGAGGTGAGAAAATTCTTCTGGGATGAGCCTTACTTTTTTAGAGTATGTGCGAATGGTATGATTCGAAGGTGTATCCCAGAGGCTGAAATGTTGAGTATCTTTGAAGCATGTCATTCATCTCCAGTTAGGAGTCATCATGGTGATATGCGGATTGCGCACAAGATCATACAATTCGGTTATTATTGGCCTACCATCTATAAAGATGCTCATGACTATGCTCGGGCCTGTGACCAATGTCAAAGATAAAGGAATATCTCACGCAGGCATGAACTTCCTATGACAACTATCCTTGAGCTTGAATTATTTGATGTGTGGGGAATTGATTTTATGGGCCCCTTTGTGAGCTCACATGGGATGAAATACATTTTGGTAGCTGTTGACTATGTTTTTAAATAGGTGGAGGCAATTGCACTTCCCAATAATGAAGGAAGAAGTGCCACAACATTCTTGAAAAAGAACATATTTTCATGATTTGGTACACCACGAGTAATCATTAGTGATGGAGGATCCCACTTCTGTAATCGGATGTTCAAGACCTTACTTGAAAAATATAGTGTCAAACATAAGGTTGCAACACCCTACGATCCTCAGACGAGCGGGCAAATTGAAGTGTCAAATCATGAGATTAAGTTTATTTTGGAAAAGATCGTTAACGCCAATAGAACTGATTGGATGAGAAGATTAGATGATGCTTTATGGGCTTATCGAACTACATTTAAGACACCTATTGGTTCCTCACTATATCAGTTAGTTTTTGGTAAATCATGCCACTTGCTTGTCGAACTTGAACATAAAGCACTATGGGTATTGAAGAGGTTGAATATGAAATGGAGTGACGCGGCTAAATTGAGGCTAGATCAGATAAATGAGATGGATGTATTTCATCTATGGGCTTATGAAAGTTCAGCACTTTATAAAGAAAAGATGAAACTGTATCATGACCGAAAAATCGAACGACGAGAATTTCACCCAGGAGATTTAGTGCTACTCTATAACTCTAGGCTTCGCCTTTTTCCTGTTAAACTGCGAACCAAATGGTCTGGACCATTCACTGTTGTTAGAGTGTTTCCACATGGGGAATTTGAGCTAAAAGGTGATAATGATGTCCTTTTTATGGTAAATGATCAGTGTGTGAAGCTATATTTGGGAACTGCGGAAGAAGTAAAGAGGAGTGAAGAGCTTAGTCTTGATGAAGTTTGAGTAGTCAAGCCATCCAGTTCGTGTCGCGATGTTTAATCAGGCTCTTCATGAGAGGCAACCTATGGGCTGATTGGTGAAGTTCGAATAGCCAACCTAGCCATGTCATACCAACATTAAATCTGGCGCTGCTTGGGAGGCAACCCAAGGTTCGAATTGGTTGTGATCTGATCATTGGAGGATAAGTTAGTAGGAACTTACACTATTGAAACTGATTATGTTCAGTACAACACACAACACTGTTTCACACCACGTAAGTTCATCCACATAATATGGGTTGGTACCGTAGAAGTCAGAGGAAATTACATGCTTGCTGAACTCGACCTATGCCAATGACCCACGTGACAATCCTCCCATGCAGCTCTCTCATAAATCTATCCATATCTGCAGTCATACGGGCCTCTACTCTAGCCTCCGCAGCCTGTCCTAACCCAAGGCTTAAACTGCTGCAGGAAGTCCCTCAAAACTGAAACCATACTAGAGGGGGGCGATGGTTCTATAGTGCTTGTGACCTCATTATCAATTGGGCCTGTGCCCTCAGTAAGTACACGAAAAGTCTCTAGAACACTCATCGGTGCTGGAAAGGGCATAGGTGTACTAACCGACTCCTCTCTATCTCCAGGCCCTTCAAAAAGGGCTGCTCCTGATGACCCGGAAGGTTGAGACCTCCGGGGAAGAACTGGGTGAGCTTCATGCTGCTGCATCAACCCAATATCTGCAATGCGGGTCACCTCAATATAATGATCTACTCTCGGCATCTTAACCACACCAGCACTATCACATAGACCCAAATCAGACAAGGGAAAGGGATGTTGGTAAAATCTCTAAAGGCCCACTCATGGATCTCCTTAATGATGTAGCGGGCGATATTTATGTCATAGCTGGCAATGATGCTCGCTACAAAAATAGCCCAATCCAAAGTGAGTGAATTATCAGCATTAGTGAGACCTAAATGGTGCCTCACCACCGACCACAAAAATTGGCCCGCAAAGTAGAGTGTGGACTTCTTGATGTTTAGCTTCCCAGTTACCCAATTAGCTTCTATGCCATCCTCTGCTATATACACCGCAATCCATCATAGTAACTCTAACCTATGATCGGCGTCTCTCATTTTAGTCCTATTTATGCCAGTCTCCATACGGTGATCAAACTCAGCAGTCGTGGCAGGCAATGGACATTCAGCCCCAAATAAGAATCTATGGATGGTCTGCTCAGAGATATCTACTTTGGTCTCCCGAACCATAGTATGAGTCAATGGTGGTTGGTTCCGAAGCCACTGCTCAATAGGTGCGATCAATTCAACAGATGTAGTATAAGAATCATAAAACTCGTGGACCAACTCTGGGCTATAGTGACCAGGAGGCTCCGCCATCCACCCAAATCTAAAATGATCAAACACTGCCTTAATATTGGGTAGTGCTTTTTAACTCCTCTAGACGATACCAGGGCTCCTCAGTAATACCACATCTACACACGCCCCGCTCAGTAAGTTTAGCATCCCTGTCATAAAAGTCCCTCATCCCCTGAACACACCAACGCTTGTTTTTTCTTCTCTGGGAGGAAGTCGTGGAATCTTGCCCTCTAGTGCCAGAAATAGATGTTGTCATCTCAACCACAAAATCTTCTAGACATGCAGAATTTTCCTCAAACTCAGATACATCAACCTCCTGCTCATCACCGGTTGCCTAGGCATCCTCTCCCTCTTCAAACTGGGGGGCGAAATCAGAAGACTGATCAGGAACAGGCGACTTGGTAGGTTGCAGAATAGGCTGAAATGCGGCTCGAGCAGCAACTTGTGCCCTAGTTTGTAGCCTTGTAGTATGAGGTACCAGTGTAGAATCAACAGTAGCAAGCTCGTATACCTCTTCAGACCTACTTTTATTGGACCCTGAAGGTTCATCACACAACCTAGTCATAAATTTGGGGTTTTTAGTGCGTATTCTTGACAAAGAACCCATATTTCCATATTTGGGGTTTGACTTAAGCAGCATTGGGTCGGGTGTTTGATCGAATTTTGGGTTGGGTGGGTTAGATATCGGGTCGATTAGGTCGTGACTTGGGTTGGGGTTGGGGGTGGAGGGTGGGGGGAGGGGGGTTGTTTTAGGGTTGGGTGGGTCAGATTTTGGGGATTGTGGGGTTTAGATAGTTGGGATTTGATGAATTTGAAAGTTGGTATTCGGGAATTTAAAGAATTTTGGATTTGGTCTATAGGAATTTGTTGAAATTTTGAAAATAGGGTTTATGATAGGATTTGGTTTTGAAAAGGTTTAGTTTGGATTGGAAATTGGGTCGGATATATATATAAATTTAGGGTCGGGTCGGGTCGGGTCGGATCTCGGGTAATTAGAGGGTTTCTGATTCTCACGGCACCACCCACGTGATGTGGGTTGACCTATGTCATGTGGGTCCTCTGTCGTAGGTAGGGTCCTGTAGGTTGCAGATGGACTCTGATTTTCACGGTATGAGGTGCATCCTCTAGTCAGGTACCCCCTTTACCGGACGCACCTAGCAGAGAGCCCAGAGAGCATGCTAATGATCCCAATATGGGCAGGCCCACATCTGGGTCCTAGGGCACCTCAGGTATGTCTTCACTCCCTTACACTTACCCTATTTATAGTTGTGCACTAGGGGTAGTGCACCATGTTTAGTTGGGGTTGGGAGTATACCACCACTTGGGGTTTTTTGTTGTCGTATTTTATTTTCCCCCAAGTGTGCAATCATAGTAGAACCGACATATTTAGGTCGTTATTATGTGTTTTTATGATTAATTAGAAGAAAAATAGGGGAACCTTAGTGCAGTCCAATTTTGAACGTATTTTTAATGATAAGGATGCTTTGTGTTTGTGTAAAGGACACCCCTCCTGAAATTTTTGTTTGGAATTATGTGTGTAGTATGTTAGTTGTGACAGTCGTTGGATCTTGTTATGGCATTAGTTTTATATGCAGAATGACTGTAGCTAGAAATGCATGAACTGGATAGGTAGTGGTTGATAGTGTAACCCTGTGCTATGTGTGTTTGAGGTCATTACCTAGTTCACTTTGTGTGTGCGATCCAGAATTTGCCCGGTTAGTCTTGCCTAGGTTATAGGATAAGTGGTTAGGAAAGGATCATAGGCCATTTTTGAATAAGTCCACTTTTAGCCTAAATGCCCGACCAAATGAATTAAATATCCCTTGATCCTAATTTTGAGCCTTAAGTGACCTATTTCTTTCATTAGCCTATTCACCTTCCCATTTCGACTTACAATGAACCTGTCTTAGTCCTGGTCCCTCCTTGGACATTGTGTACCTTAACTCAGGCAAATCGCCTAAGTTGAGGGTGGCTATTATAGGGGTGCGTAGACTGATTTGGGTATAAAGAAGGGGTTAGTAAAAAAAAACAACAGATTTGGGTGTGAAGAAAAAGAAAAAAAAAAGAGTCAAATGAATAGAAATTTCAAAAAGAAAAGAAAAAAAAAAGAGTTGTGTTTTGAAAGTGAAGAAAATCACACTCCAAAATCTAAAAATAAATGAAGGAGAATAAGGGAAAATAAAATGAGAATGGTTTGGATAATGTCATTTGCATATAGGCTAAGTTGTTTGTTCATAATCTGATGCCACCACTTAAACCCTTCTATGTCATGATAATATGCTTCATGATTACACACTGAGGTTTTGATTTGCAAGTAGGAGGGGCTAGAAAAGTTTTGAGGTCAAAAGCAATGAGTCGACTGCCAATAGGTCCCTTAGGTTTCTCTTAGTTAAGCATCATCATGTTTATTTTGATTTGTTCACCTGAGGACATGCAAACGTTCTAATTTGAGAGTGTTGATGTGTCATGTTCACATGGCACTTTTGATGCTTAAATAAAGAAAATATGCAATAACTTGGGTATGTTTGGTAGGTATGATGTGTTTTCTATTCTATATCGCAGGAGAATAGGTTTTTGGAGGCAAAATGATCAATACAGAAGAATCATGCTTGAAAATGGAGTATCTGAAGATGAAAGAACCAGGACCTGCACCTGAGAGTGACCCACGACAGGACTCACATGCCGTGAGTCCACTCACGTGACATGAGTGTGTGTCGTGAGTCAACTTCTGAAGATGCCTAATGTTGCCTGATTTCCACAGAATTGGCCTGCGTGGTGTGACTTGGTTCCACTACACCAAGTCACGATACCGTGGAAAGTTGCCGACTCTGTTTTCTTGTTTTCTTTAGGATAGGATTCATCTTGTATCTATAAATACCCCTATATTATCCTATGTTCAGGAGTTAGCTAGTACATTTTTTTGAGAGATATTTTCCATTATTTTGAGTTGGAGAACATATTATTGATTTTGTAATCTTGCAACATCGATTCTAGGGTTGTTTATTGATATTGAGATTTCAGAGTTTTCTTTATTATTGTGAGTTTACAACTATGTTTTCATCTTCGAATTCTTCTTGTGTTCTTGCAATTATGAGTAGCTAAACCCATCAACTAGGGTTGTGTGAACTATGAGGAATTAACGAACGGGTTAAGTGCAAAGCTATTCTGAACCATTGTGGATGCATCTATTGTTATTACCTTCATTATAATTGATCTTCTAACGGTTACAAATGTTAGAAACTCGCCTGTATTCTAGACTTGCTCGAGAGAGAGGTAAAGATTGGGAAAAGGGAATAACAACAGAGATTTGAAGCTATCAACCTTCATCTAATAACTTGATTTGTAACACAGAAAGTTGTCTGAGATCTAGGATAAGGGTTAGTAGTGCGACACTCAGAGACCGAGAGGATAAGAGTGAAATTCATCTAACCAAGGTCGAGAGACGTTTAGATGAACCTAACTTGTTAGATTTTACATGCAACGCAGTGGGACAATCTTTCCAAGCACAAGTAACCGATGGAATTAAGGAATCATTGGCGATCACAGTCCTAGTGTATTTCTCATATTGTTTACAAATCCAAAAATCAGCAATCGTTACTATTACCACTCATTCACAAACCCCCCCAGTTTTACGTATTTGCCAATTACTCAGACTAGCTTGCTACATAATTTCATCCTCTTCCCTGTTTGAACGACCCCAAACTAGTTGTGTTCTATATTTGATACAGTGACCGCATTGAACTTTTCTAAAGGTATATTTTGGGCAACATCAAAACTCAGTTCCCGCTATATTGGTCCTTATAAGATTTTAAGGTACATTGACAATGTGGCCTATGAGTTAGAATTGACTATAGACTTAGCATCGGTGCACCCAGTCTTTCATGTATCTTTGTTGAAGAAATACATTGGTGATCCAGCTTCAGTTGTATCCTTAGAGAGTGTGGGCATGAAAGATAGCCTCTCTTATGAAGAGGTCCGTCCCAGTGTCCCAGTTGAGATTTTTAACCGTCGGGTTCGTAGGTTGAGAAATAAGAAAGTCACATTAGTAAAGGTTCTTTGGAGGAAGCAACTAGTTGAGGGAGCTTCTTAGAAAGCAGAGGCAAACATGATGACCAAGTATCCCCACCTTTTCCCTTCGAGCTCTATACCAGCTTGAGGTAACAGTCCCTCCTCATTACTCCTCTCAGTTCCATTTCCTTTAGCTGCTCGTATGTTTTGTTATCCATTTATGAGTTCAGTCAATTCATGTTTCATTTACATATCCAGTTATCATGTTAGTATTCAACTCTTAGAAATCAGTGAAGGGATTATAGCTCTTCTCCTATTCTTTTCAGCCTATTTAGCCTTTGTTCATGGATGAATGATCCTAAGGGGGAGATATTGTTATGACCCACGAGTTCCATAATTTTATTTTGATAGCTCCTAAGTATGTTGATGTAATTATAAGGTTAATTTATGATTAAGAGGGGCAACGGGATCATTAGGAAGTGTTCTAAGATTTTTAGAATGAGTTTCAGGTTCAAATGCATCACAAAATCAATGGGGGTTCGCATTATGGATGTGCCACGCTACCCAGGCAGCACGATGGCTCCGTGCCAGGCTGTTGTCCTGGCACTTGTCCGAGCCACGCCAGTGGCCACCCTACGTAAATTTTTCATTTTTCTTTTGATTTTTCAAGGGCAAATCAATCCTTTTGACCCTAAATGACCTTATAATTTATACAAAAATATTTTCCCTCATTAGTTAACACAAATTCACTGTTCATTCTCCTCCCAAACTCTCAAGAACACCAAGGCGAAGGTTTGCCTCAAAATTGGATCTCTAAGGCTTCAAACTCAAGCTTTACTTTAGGAAATAAACAAGACCAGGTATGTGGGGTTTTAATAGGGATTCCCTTTCATCCTTGTGCCCAAAACATCTTTTTCTTGAACGAATTACAAATTCAGCAACTAGGGTTCAAAACCAAATTATCATAAACATGAAATTTATGCCTTCTTATGGAATTGTGTATTTAACTTTACTCAAATCCGTGATTTTATGATTTAAATATGACACAATTCACTTGTTATTTTTTATTCCTCATGACTAGTTGGTTTTGATATAAAGCCCATAATTTCATTCTCACGACATCATGATAGTGTGATGTGAACCAATAAACAAGGTTAGACTTCATGATTTCATGCTTGTTTATGTGGCAAGAATAGTTGCATACTTTCATGGTGGCGGGTTATGAACACTCAGTGACTTAGCATCCCATAAGTGTATATTTCAGCATTCAGATAAAGTGTCTATATTTCAGTCTCAGAATTAAGTATTTATGAGCTTACTAATTATTTAGTATAAATTTAGTTGGGAGTGGTACTTAGCACCGCACATACCTACGGATGTAGGCTCCTCTATCAGTTAGGGTGAAACCTTTAGTAGAAGTCCCTAAGTTCCAAGACTACGTTGCCACCATAGGTTGTAAAGGGTCATCCTTTAGATTAGTTTGACACCTTCATTCTTTTGGACATCAGATTAGTGGATCTATGCTATCCAGTGTTCATACCTTTGGCAAGGTATCAAACACCCATCCAACTAGGATTACTAGTTGGGGCCTGACTTATTTTAGTTGAGGTATGTCGATTAACAGTAGCTCCCATAGTTCAGTCTCAGTTATTGTATGACCTCGTATTCAGTTTATTCAGTGCATCATCAGTTACATGTTTTATTTACTTGGTCAGTTATATTATTTAGTTTTTCATGCTCAGTTTATCCTCTCATGATTAGTATGTTCAATTTCATATAGCATAATGCATACCTCACATGCTCAGTACATTCAAAGTACTGACTGCATACTTCTTTGTGCTATATTATTTTATAATATATATTCAGATGTTCAACATCTAGACCATGGTTAGAATGATTGCATTATACCTCAGCAATAAAATTTGGTGAGTCCTCATCATCTGGGGACTAGCTTCTAGTATCTTTGTTTTAGTTCTGTTCAATTTTGGAGAGTTAGAGTTAGCTGGGGGCTTGTCCCATTAGCTCATCTTAGTAGAAGGATTTTAGACCGATAGACTCATGTTTTCAACATTTAGTTGTGTTAGATGTTTTCTGTATTAACTCAGTATTGGTTTCTATTTAACTATTATCATATGATTCATACTTTTAGTTTCCGCTCAGTATTATTCAGTTGTTATAATATCTTTAGTTTCATGTCGAGCCATGGGTTAGCTTGGGGTTACTTGTGACTCTAAACACCGTGTTACAACTAGAGGGTAGTCTCGGGTCGTGACAATAGAATAGCAGATTGAGCGTTAGTTTAGAATGCATGCTATAGTTATAGGATTGTGTTAGGATCAATTATATGTACTAGTTATGACCTTAGATTGACATTAGTAATCCCTACTATAAGGTTTATGGTAGTAATTCTTTGATTGAACCCTCCTAGTAGCTTGATGCCTCTGTCTACCTTAGCTTTCTAAATTTTGATATTGATATTCTTTTGCTCTATATATTGTTGTGCCCAAGGCCTTGGTTACTAGACCAGTTGGATACCAAGTTAGTTTTCTATGCTTTGTGAGAGATATAATTTCAGTCTATAGACACTTGACTGCTTACATTTCCATTATTTGGATACTGGTGATGGCATGCATATGTTTATACGTGCTCAGGCTTAATTAGTGATACGATTCCAACTAAAACCTTGGTTTTACTATTGTTTTCCAAACAACTATTTATTCCCACTTTTTCACTTTTAAAACTAATTTTTAAATGGAAGTTATACCACCCTTATCATTGACTCATGATCTTTTAAACTCAACATACTACTGAAAAACTCAGATCGAGGCAGATTCTGATCCATTCTTGATCTACTTATTTATTACTATTTACTTAATTTGGGTCGAGGGAGATTCTGACCCTTTTCTACACTATCCTACCATTTTTAGTTGTGAATTCGATCTCAAGCACTGGATTTTATAGATTTCTACTTGTTTAACCTCAGATTGATTCCAAGCACTTATTATAATCTTACTTCTCTCTTGTACTGGATAGAGCAGATTATTTATCTCTATTAATGGTACGCTATTGATTTGTTGTGGTTGGAAGTCCTAGTTTGAGACCATGCAGTATATATGAATATCTCGAGTCCCTTATAGGTCCCTTTATCTGGGAACCATAAGCCAGAAGAAGGGATACCTCATAGGTCCTGCCTTGCAAGTCGCCGAGCCGAAGGAGGTGTATATACTTGGTACAATATGTCACTCCATTGTTATAGCATTATTGCATTTACTTTGCATTCATTCATTCATGTGAATTTCCTATCGTCAGTATGATTGTTTGATGTTTGTACCTACTGGTCTTATGGGCGGTCAGTTAGGTTATGTTTGCTGTTGTATACCAAATTACTATTTTTCTGGGCTTCCCTGGTTGTATCATTATTTTGATATTATTGTAGAGTTATGGCAGGATGATTATGGATTTGTACCCAAGGATATAGGTATGTTTCTGAGTTCCTTTCCTTTTTGATATTATGAGCATTGTTATTAGACTATTTCATGATTATTCATATTTCAGGTTAGACGTTCTAATTGTGCTAAAGTTAGATCCATTTTGATTTATAATCCTAGTGATGTTTAGGCTGTCAGGCTAGCTCCCTCCGGTTAGTACCTTCGTGTTTATCTTCCTATATAGTACTGACATATATCGCTTTCTTCTCTAGCTATTCTTATTGTATATCACCTTCTTCCTTCATTACTACTATTGTATAATACCTACATCCCTAGCTTTGTCTATTGTATAACACTTTAGTCTCAAGTTATGTGTAGTATATGGTAGTTTATCTTTACCTATCTATTATTCTTATTGTATTTCATCTCTTAGGTAGTTTCCAGTAATATATATTCTTGTGTTACATGTTATTTATACTTGTATTATCTTTGGAGCTCTGTCGGTCGATGCCTACTTAGTACCTCATGTTTGGTACTCATACTGTACTTCTGAACCCTGTATATTATAGTACAAGTTCTCACCACTGACTTGTGCATCGTATGAAGCTGCCATGGATCGGAGACTTAGGGTGAGCTTCTGGCATCCAGAGTTGTTCCCTCTCCCTCTATCTTTAGCTGAACTGATCTTTATTTTGTATTTAAGAGATAGTTCTGTATATATTGTGTTTACCTAGTAATCTTGTTATGCTAGTGGCTCTTTTATTGACTGACATCTAGTCTTGGGGGATATTTTCTATACTCTAGTTCTTTATCTCCTTTTATTCAGTTTTGATTATCTTTTTTCTCTTATTAGCCTATTAGTTGCCATTCTGGACTATGAGTTTGCTTACCTACTAGTGGGTTATAGTAGGTACCATCATTAGCTTAGAAATCGGGTCGTGACATAATCACTTTTAGCATTGCTTGTTGAAATATAGCTAATGTGTATAGAGTACTTGAAAAATAATCACAACTTAAAAATATGAAAGATTTAGATGATAGCCACTTTTTCCATAGAATATAATCTTCATTAAAATCCAATAATAATAGCTTTAGATTTATATATAAGAAACTCTAAATAGCTTTATCAACAAGTTTTCCAAGGACAATATTTTTTGACCTAGGTCAATGCTTTCTTGACCAACACAACAAATATACATGCCATTAATGGATAATGGATTGTCAAATCCCAACTCTACATGGCTTTGGTCAATCTAAAACAGAAGAACATGTCGGTCCTATTACAATATCATAGAATTAAAATATTTATCAACATGATGGTTTATGAGAAATTTAAAGTTATTGTATGACTGAGCCAGACTTAGAGTTTGTAAGTTCAAAGCCAAAGCTAGTACAAATTTATACATTGTAATAAAAAAATCATTTTAATGGAAACATTTGAAAATAGTAGGTGTCATTGTGCTTACCATTGACAACTTTGATCCACCATGTTTTGTAAGTTAATATTCTAACAATATCTTTATAAAAACCTTCTCAACATTATATACTTATGTTTCAAATATTATGTGTGTTTGCAAGTGACTGAGTAAGAGAGAGAGAGAGCATATGTTCCTTATCTTACGAGAAACATAATTGCAGGTTTAATTTTTGAATTCCATAAATGGGCCCCACAGGTTGATTTTTGACTCGATTTTCAGCCCGAAGTGTTAAATTTCAAGATAGATATTGTTCTTTTTAATGTTGATATATAGATAATTATTTTGATAGTGTGGCAGTAGTCGGAGGTTTCTCTGAAGGTAAAAGCTCTGATTTAGTGTTCGAGAGCATGTTGTTTGGTATCCAAGTAGGCTATGGCTTACCTACTCATAGACTTGGCCTATTTAAGGTATACATATGATGATTTGCTAATTGTCGGTGGGATATTATGGTTTAAATGCACTTTGCTTAGGTATTTATGATCCTATTAGCTTACTTGGTAGAATCAGAGTGGAATTACTGTTCATCCTTAGTCAAGGTGGTTCCCTCTCTCTTAGGCTTAGTGTAGGTTACTTGGTAGCCTTAGGGTTGTTATTGAAAGCCTTGGTCTAGGTTTGGGTATTTCTTTGCTTTAGGTCGGATTCCTTGGGGAGTTGTAGCAATAATATTGTTTCCGTCAGGTAGTTTGCTCTAGGATCGTGTCCTTCCTATATTGAGATAGTCCTGGTTTACCATGGTATTCTTTGGAGGGCTTAGCATTAGTTTATCGGTTGATTTCTTCATTTATTTATGCTTGTTATTATAGCATATTCTTGTTATATTAGTAATTTGGCCTAAAAATACTCTTTTCGGTTTCAAATGGGATTTGAGGAGTTTTTGACAAGATTTTGGATTTTGAAAAGGTAAAATGGACTATTTTAGCCCTAGTTTGATTCTGGGCACCCGATATTATTAATTATTATTTGGAATTCCTGGTTAGAGTTTGTAGAAGGTATACGGATATCCCGAGTCCCCAATGGATCCTACCTTTATGAGCCATAGATGTTGGAGGAGGAGTATACATTATTGTTGGACATGCCATTTATTTCATATTGCATTTCATGGTATCCATTCGGACTTATCTATTCTTATACATTATTTGTAATTAGTATTGTTTGTTGTTTATATCCACCATTCTTATGGGGTTGGTTGGGTCATACTGACTGTTGGTTGTGCCTTCTAGGCTTATGTGGTTCAGTTAGATTACTATTATTATTTGTATACTCTTCGAGGTAGTTTACTTATACTTCCCTTATTAGTCTAGATTTGACCTGTTACTCTCTTTCTGGCCCTTCTTTACTTAACCTTAGTTTATATTAACATTTTATTATAGTTATATCTTGTTTGAGCTCAGTCAGCCTATGATTCCTACTGAGTACCACCTGTTTTGGTGCGTATACTACACTTCTGCATGTTTTTCACTTATGTAGATACTAGAATGAGTTATCGCCGCTTATCCCTGCCTCATGTGGAGATTTTGGATTTGGAGACCTAGGTGAGCTCTTGATGACTAGAGTTAAACCATCTCCCTCTACTTTTTGGACTAGTATTTATTTTTTTATATTTAGAGATAGTTCTATATATATATTGTGTTATATTTATCTAGTACTCCTTATATATGTCGTGGCTCTTGCACTGATTGATATTAGGTCTTAGGTATTTTGTATATTCTGTCTTTCTCTCCCCATGTATATATGTATGAGTCTTATTTAATGTGTTTAGTCCCATTATTTGGCCTTTATTTTTCATGTATTTCTCTTTCCGTTATTAGCCCAATACTTATCATTCCAGACTATAGGTTTGGCTTATCTACTGGTGGGGTATAGTAGGTGCCATCATGACATGATTTTTTTGTCATGATAGTGTGGTATCAGAGCCTAGGTTCACTGATATCGCTGATACAAGAGAAAAATGTCTGGTAGAGTCTCACAGATCGATGCAATGACTTTTGTATCCTACCTTCGGAAGGCTATAGGACATTCTTAGGAAAATTTCACCCTTTTGATTTCTTGTCGTGTAAATTTATTCCTATCGATTCCTGGAATCTCACTTGTTTCACTCTTTCATATATTGTTAGGATGAGGGATACAATGGTTGAGGGCGAGGCCCCCGCATCGACATATAGGGCTACAAATAGGGGCCAAGGTAGAGGTCGACCCCGAGGTCAAGGCTGGCCTCGAACTGCCGGACCAACTCAGGACCATGCCAGAGAGCCATCAACAGAACAAGTTATTAAACCAGATCCAATTATCGATCCATAACCAACACCAGCAGATTTACTACCTTAGCAGTTGGCGGGTCTGGGACCAGCCTAGACTCTACCCAAATTTATGGCTACACTTGTATTACAGGACGCTCTAGTCTGCTTGTTAAATATTCTTGGAGGTATACTATAGATATTAGCTTAGGGAATGGCTCAAGGTATTCAGGGTATAGGAGCGTAGACTACACCGTGGCTCCTTACGTTGAGGTGCTACGAATTTTGATGGTTGCTCTTTTGATGGTACCCAGACCAGCCATGACTATAGAGGAGCAAAGGATGCTGAGTAGGTTTATTAGATTGGATTCTGCAAGATTTTCAGGTGCTACAGGAGGGAGTGCGTATGCGTTTCTTATCAGTTACTAGGAGAGGTTACACTATCTCAGTTTAGTGGAGTCTCATGAAGTAGATTATACCATATTTTAGCTAGATGGGTCAGTGAGGCAGTGGTGGAGGGCGTATATTGAGTGAAGACTAGCTGGGTCCCCTCCTATGACTTGGGCACAATTCTCTGAGGTTTTGTTAGGGAAGTATGTGCCTCATGACATGTGGGAGAAATTGAGATATGAGTTCACAGATTTGTAATAGGGTACTATGACTGTACTTGAGTATGAGTCGAGGTTCCATGAGCTATCCAGACATGCTGCTATGATTCTTCTTACTGAGCATGAGAGGGTGCAGCATTTTGTTAGAGGATTAAGACTATAGCTTCTCCTAGCTATTGAGAAGATGGTATCTTTGGGTCATCTATTTTTTAATATCATTGACTATACTCGTACTATAGAGGACATACATCATGAGGTTCGTGAGTGCAGCGATAAATGGCCCTACTTTCAAGGTACCTTCAATTAGTCTCTGTTTAGAGGTAGAGGTTCCTTTGGTAGAGGTAAACAACAGTAGTACTTATAGCCTAATAGGAGCGTGTAGGACACACTTTAGCTCTCTGGTTGTAGTGAGTCTGGTATAGTGGTTAGAGCTCAAGTTAATCTTTGCGGGGTTCTCATTTTGGGTCTTTAAGATATGGTGACCATTTTAGTTTAGCACATAATTCTTATCAGGTTAAAGATCCTTAAAGTTTTTATGATTGTGGAGAGGTTGGTCCTTTTACTAAAGAGTGTCCCTGGTGTGGAATGATCGATCCTTCAACATAGATGGTTCATCCTCTCAGGGTGATGGCACCGCTAGAGGTAATGCTCAAGGTAATAGGGGTGCTTGCAAAGGTGCTTAGCAGGGTAGGGTAGGTGTTCATTTGGGTACTCTATTCGATGGTGGTTGCGTACAATTGTATGCCTTTCCTAGTAGGCCAGAGTTATAGGCATCAGATGCTTGATCACATATATGATTTCAATTTTGTCGTGTCTGAATACTTTGTTTCTCATTGGGGTTGTCTAGCGAGACTTTGTCTGTTCCTATATATGTAGCTGCTTATGCAGGTGATTCTTTAGTAGTTGATCAAGTTTATAAATCTTGTGTGGTGACTATTCGGGAGCATGTCACTTGGGTAGACCTTGTTATGATTGATATGGTAGATTTCGATGGTATTCTGGGCATGGACTAGTTATCCCCTTATCATGTGGTCATGGATTACTTCACCAATACCATTACCTTAGTCATGCCTGGCATATCCCCAATTGTGTGGTAGGGCTTTGATAGTCACATAATGATAGGGATTATTTCTTATATTTAGGCTAGGAGGTTAATGCAAAAGGGTGCTTGACTGATCTTGCTTACATCTATGATACTAGTACCAACATTTCTTTGGTAGATTCTATTCTTGTGGGTTGTGTGTTTGCTGATTTTTTTCCTACCGACTTGCTTGGCCTCCCGCCTGATCATGATATTAACTTTGCTATTAATGTTGAGCCAGGCACCAGATCTATTTCTATTTCACCTTATCGTATGGCTCTTGTTGAGTTGAAAAACCTTAATATTCATCTTCAGGATCTTTTGGATAAGGCTTTTATAAGGATGAGTATTTCTCGTTGGGGTGATTCTGTCCTATTTGTGAAGAAAAAAGATGGCACCACGCATATATGTATCGATTATCGGTAGCTGAATAAGGTGACCATAAATAATAAGTATCTAATATGGCGTATTGATGATCTATTTGACCAGCTTCAGGGTGTAGCCACATTTTCAAAGATTGACTTGAGATCTTTCTACCGTTAGTTGAGGATTAGGGTGGCAGACATACCTAAGACAACCTACAGGTCTAGCTACAGCAATTACGAGTTCCTAGTGATGTATTTTGGGTTGACCAATGTCCAGAAGCATTTATGGACTTGATGAATCACATGTTCAGGCCTTATTTGAACTCCTTCGTGATCGTTTTTATATATGACATCCTTATTTACTCGAGGAGTAGGGAGGAGCATGAGTAGCATTTGAAGATTGTGCTTCAAACTTTGAGAGATCAATGGATTTATGCCAAATTCTTAAAGTGTGAGTTCTGGCTTGAGTATGTAGCATTCTTGGGGCACATGGTGTCCAAGGATGGGATTATCATGGACCCTACAATTATTGAAGTACTTTGTGATTGGGCTAGGCCTACATCTCCCACCTAGGTTCACAGTTTTATTAGGTTAGCAGGTTACTATAAATGGTTCATCAAGGGGTTTTATTCTATTGCAACACCACTGACCAGATTGACTAGGAAGGATGTCCCATTCCAGTTGTCTGACGAGTGTGAGGCGAATTTTCTGAACCTCATGTCTTTATTCACTTTATTTCCAATTCTGACACTTCCAGTTGAAGGCTAGGGATTTACAGTGTATTGTGATGCTTCTGGTGTTGGTTTGGGTTGTGTTCTGAGACAGAAGGGCCAAGTGATAACATACGCTTTTAGACAGCTAAAGGTGCACGAGCGCAACTACCCCACCCATGACTTAGAATTGGAAGTGGTGGTTTTGTGCTTATGATTTTGAGGCATTACTTGTATATTGTTTATTGAGATATATTGTTTGTTGAGAGATATTCACCGACCATGATAACATGCAGTTCATTCTTAGCCAGAAGGCTATTAATTCGAGGCAATGCAGGTGTCTAGAGTTGCTGAAGGACTATGATATTTCTATTCTGTACCATTCGGCAAGGCAAATGTAGTAGCATATGCCATGAGTCAGAAGGCAGTGAGTATAGGGAGTTTGGCATAGCTGGCAGCTTCAGAGAAACAGTTGGTGTTAGACATCCAATCCTTAGCTAATAGGTTGATTAAACTTGATATTTCTTACCCTAAAAGGATTCTTGATTGTGTTGAGGCTCAGTCTACTTTGTTAGAGTAGATTCAGGAGTGGCAATTTAAGGATAGCTGATTGTGTGGGATTCGAGATTAGGTGTTAAGGGGAGAGGCCAAGAAGGCCACGTTGGATCAGGAGGGTGTTTTGAGATTCGAGGGCCGTATTTGTGTTTCAAGGTTGGTGATTTGATTCATTTAATATTGTAGGAGGATCATTGTTCTTGATATTCCATCTATTCAGGGGCAACTACGATGTATATATACATGAGACCACATTATTGGTGGTGCAGTATGAAGAGGGATATAACAAAATTTGTATCTCAGTGGTTGAACTGTCGACAAGTGAAGTCTGAGCACTTGAGACCTGCTAGTTTGATTCAGAGGCTACCCATTCCCAAGGGGAAATAGGACCGAATTACCGTTTACTTTATGATTGGTTTGCTATGCACATTTTTTGGTTTTGATAGCATTTGGGTCATCATTGATTGGTTGACTAGATTTGCTCACTTTCTACCTGTTCAATCTTTCTACAGTGCTGAGAGGTTAGCCCAGATCTATGTTCAAGAGATAGTTCATCTTCATGGGGTGCCAATGCCTATTATTTCTGATGGAAGTACCTAGTTCACCTTTAACTTTTGGAGGGATTTTTAGGAGGAGTTGGGTACTCGGGTTGATTTTAGCATAATCTTTCATCCCCATACTGATGGCCAATCTGAGTGGACCATTCAGGTTCTTGAGATCATTCTTCAGGCATGTGTTTCCCATGAAGAGCATGATGAGTTTCAAAAAGAGGGGCAAACTCAGCCCCAGGTATATCGGTCCCTTCGAGATTCTGCAATGAGTAGGGGATGTGGCATATAAGTTAGCTTTGCCTCCAATATTTTTGGGTGTTCATCCTATTTTTTCTTGCATCAATGCTTCAACATTACATTCCAGATGAGTCTCCTTTGCTATAATGGGATTCGGTTCAGTTAGATGACCGTTTGACTTTTGAGGAGGAACCAATTTCTATTTTATCTAGGAAGGTCAGACGATTGAAATCTAGAGTGATTCTAGTTGCTAAAGTTCAGTAGAGGCACCGTCCTATTGAGGAGACTACCTGGGAGACCGAGTAGGACATATGGGCCTAGTATCCTCACTTATTCAAGCCTTTAGGTACTTCTTATATCTTAACTTTTGAAGACAAAAGTCTTTTTAGTAGTGGATGTTGTAATGACCCTCAAAGTCATTTTCTTCATTTTCATACATTTTAAGTATTTTGACTTTTCCTATAGCTGCTAGAAGTCATTTATGACTTTCCAAGATATTCAGTTCACTTCCTGGGCTGCTCGTTTGAGTTTTAAGCCAATTTCGCTATTTTGGAGCTTTTGAAGTTGAGAACTTTCACTTTGGTCAAAACCTCTAGTAAACGACTTTGGATGAGAATTTCGACAATTCTGTTAGCTCTAGTACGTGGATTTTAGGCTAAGGGGACCTTTAGTTTGAATTTTCAAGGCTTCTGAACTCATTTTGGACTATTGGGTGGTTTTTAGTTAAAAAATAGAAGATTGGGCATGAGAGCCACTTTTCATCAAATTGACTATTGGGTTCGAAATCAAAAGGGCGTCATGCGAAAGCTAATAGTTTGCAAACCATATAGGTTATAATTAAGACGACAAATAAAACAATAATAGAAATATATTATTGATATGGTTTGGTCAAATGACCTACATATTAAAAATAATATTGGAACATATAAAACCTATTGGGAGAAAATATCCTCCTAAACAAGACTCTCTTAATGACTACATTGTGGATGCTTTTATTTATAGAGGTTCAAAACCTTTCCTCCAAAAAAGAGGTTAGCCAAATATGAAAGAGTTTATATTTTTCTTTTAGGAAAAATAAAATTAATTATGATATTAATTTTATTTTTCTTCCAAGAAAAGTAAACCTTAAATATGTAAGAAAATCGGGGCAAAACCCCTAACAAATCTCCCCTTTTTGGCTGGATTTTCTTGACAAAACTTGATCCATCTTCTTCATATGCATGATCTTCGTTCGTCACATAATGTTCATCATTGCTGCTTTGCATGCTTAAAAATGGAGCCCTTTTGGGTTAAAAATATATGATCCCTTTCGAGTTAAAAGTATTGAAGCCCTTTGCAGGGTTAAAAGTGAGCTTTATTCTTAAAGATGTAACAACAGGATTGTTTAAAATTTGATTGACAATTGTTCCACATGTAGTTCTTTTTTTTTTTACTCTTTTTTTTTTTTGACAAAAAAACTTCACTATCGCCAAGTTTGTTGCAACTTTGATCTTGAGATGTCTTCAATCTGAACCGTCAGCTCTGATATCACTTGTTGGGTTCAAAATCGATAGGGCATCATGCAGAAGGTAATAGTTTGCAAACCATAGAGGCGATAATTCAGACGACAAATAAAAAAATACTAAAAACATATTATTGATATGGTTTGGTCAAACGACCTACATATTAAAAATACTATTGAAAAACATAAAACCTATTGGGAGAAAATGTCCCCTAAACAAGACTCTCTTAATGACTACATTGTGGATACTATTGTGTTATGGTATGAAAAGAGGGGTCTTTTATTTATAGAGGTCCAAAACCTTTCCTCCCAAAAAGAGGTTAGCCAAAATGGAAGAGTTTTATATTTTTCGTTTAGGAAAAATTAAAATATTTATTTTATTTATTTTATTTTCCTTCTAAGAAAAATAAAACTTAAATATGGTAAGATAATCAAGGCAAAACCCCTAACGTTGACCTCTGATTGAAATATTTTCAATTTTGTAGTATCTGAAATACCATTTTTGATAGGGAAGCATAATTTGTATGTGTGCACGGAGTTTCAAATGAATCCCGAGGACCCATTCGAAGAATTTATGAAATTGGTAAAGTTACTGGTGCATAACACCTGGTGTAGTCGCATTTGCTGCATAGTGACCGCTTGTATAGAAGTAGCTTCTTTTGCGGAGGTAGCTAATGTCGGCTCCTTTTGCTTTTACAAAGCCGCCTAAGTAGGCAAACCATCACTTTTGTGGAGACAAGCATGCAAAGTGACCTCCGCTTAAGCGTAGGGTTTGTCGCTTATGTGACTGCCATTTTTACGGCCATGCCAATACTTAAACGGTGGTAGCAGATTATATACTCCCTTCTCCTCCTTATTTTTAGAACATTTTCTACGTCTTATTTCACCATTATTGAATCTTGAAGCTTTGGGAAATCCTTTAACTAAGGTAAGTCAATTCAACCTTTCTTGATCATTTTCCACTATTTTCCCCATCAAATTCCTGCTCTAATTTCATGAAATTCTTAGCTTAATTCTTGATTTCTCTTTGGTTTTGTGGGCTGTTTTTAGTGCCAGTTTGGGGTCCTGTCTTGCTCAATTTTTGAGCATATGTTCCTTGTATTACGAGGAACTTAATAGCTGGTTCAATTTCTTGATGCGTAAGCAGGCCCCATAGGTTGATTTTTAACCCAATTTTCAACCCAGAGTGTTAAATTCCAATATCGCTAGTGCTTTTCTCGTGTTAACCTGTAGATCATTATTGTGATAGCATAGCAGCAGTCAAAGGCTTCTCAGAAGAGAAAATCTCTGGTTTAGTTTTGTGAGCGCCTTGTTCGGCCTTCAGATAGGTTACAACTTAACTACTATTGGACTTGGCTTTTTTAAGATATACAAATGATGATTTGCTTATTGTTGGTGGGACATTATGGTTTGGATATACTTTGCTGAGGTATTTATGATCTTATTACCTTACTTGGTTGCCCCGGGGTAGAATTCCACTGTTAATCCATAGTCTAGGTGGTTGCCTCTCTCTTGTGCTTAGTCTAGGTTTATTGGTAGCCTTATGGTTATTATTGTAAGCCTTATTATAGGTTCAGGTAGCTTCTTGCCTTAGGTCAGGTTTCTTGGAGAGTTGTAGCTATAATATTGTTTTCATAAGGTAGTTTTCTCTAGGATAGTGTCCTTTCTATAGCTAGATAATCCTGGTTTACTGTGGTACTTGTTGGTGGGCTTAGAATTGGTTTATTGATTGATTTATTTGCTTATTTATGCTTGTTATTGTTTCTTGGTGATTTGGCCTAAAATACTATTTTTGGTTTAAAATGGGATTTGAGGAGCTTTTTACTAAATTTTGGATTTCAAAAAGGTAAAATGGACTATTTTATCCCCGATTTGATTTCGGCCTCCATACTTTACTAATTATTATTCAGAAGTCCCAGTTTGATTTCGGGAAAGATATACGGATATCACGAGTCCCCCATGGGTCCTGCCTTTTTTAGCCATAGAAGCTAGAGGAGAATTATATGATATTATTAGACATGATATTCATTTCATATTGCATATCATGGTATCCATTCACACTTATCTATTCTTATGCATTGCTTATAGTTAGTATTGTTTGTTTCTTGTATCCACCGTGCTTATGGGTGGTGGTGGTGGTGGGTTATATTGACTGTTGTTTGTACCTTTTGGGCTTATGTGGACCCGGTTAGGTTGTTGTTAGATTATTATTTTTACACTTTTTGAGTTAGTTTACTTATATTTCCCTTACTCATCTAGATTTGACCTGTCACTCTCTTCTTTTCCCTTCTTTACTTAACCTTTGTTTATATACACATTTTATTATACTTATATCTTGTTTGAGCTCAGTAGGCCTAGGATGCCTACTGAATACTGTGTGTTTTTGTACTCATATTATACTAAGTGCTAGAGTCTTTTTCTTCTTGGGTTCCTTTCTCCCTTGATCTTGCTGCTTCTTCAGTTCACGAGTCTTCATTTATCCTATTATCTCATCCATGTTGAGAGTCTTAAGATCATGAACCTCAGTGATTGCATCAACTTTGCTTTCCCAAGACTTGGGCAAGATGCTGAGAACTTTTTGAACCTGCTTGCTTGGTTTTATCACTTCACCAAGACAGTAAAGTTCATTTGTGATAGCTATGAATCTTGTATACATCTCCTGAATTGAATCTCCTTCCTTCATGATAAACGCTTTATATTGAGTTGTATGCATGTCAACTTTGGACTCCTTCACTTGACTAGTGACTTCGTGTGCCGTCTCCAAGCATTCCCTTATCTCCTTGGCTGACGCATATGTGGAGAACCTGTTATACTAATCTGGTCCTATACCACATACCAATAAATTCTTATCTTTTCTCTATCTCTTTCCTGTCATCTTCATCATACTCTTTTTTGGTCTTAGGCACAAAAGTAGTGACTTCTCTCCTATTTTGACTTCTTTCATTGGCACATGAGGTCCATCGAGGATAACATCCCATAGTTCACTATCTTCAACCATTATAAAGTCATGAATATAAATTTTCCACCATCCATTGTACTGACCATTGAAGAGAGGAGGCCTAGTTGTCGAATGACCTTCGTCTAAACTTGGTGGGGAAGCCATTACAGCAAGATACTTCCTAGGTTTTAACCGTTTAGAAAGAACTAGCTCTGATACCAATTGAAGGCCGGTATGAATACACCATGATTAAGGGATTAGGTCTTTGATACAGATAATAGTGCAACAGTAAAGAACAGTTGAAATAAAATAAGACAATCAATGAACGCACAATATTATGTGGAAACCTCCTCGCTCAAGGGAGGAAAAAACCACGACCTACCTTATAGGATTTATCAACCAATCCACTAAGCTCAAGAAACTTCATAATTAAAAACTCTTGCAACTTTAGGATTAAACACTTAATCCTCAACCTACACAACAACTCTGTTGTGCCTTCATTACAATAACTCTACTGTACTCAGTCTAATAACTAACTCTAGCTTTCTGGGCACAAAATAATGAATCGAGAATGAAACACGAGATACCTACACAATACTCCTAAGAAGAAGAGTAGGTTTTTATATAAAGAGAATTACAAAGACTCAAAAACAAATTTAGAAAGAGACATTCTTCGAATAGGTCCTTGTTGTTGAGGCAGTGTGAGAAGCGATAACTTTTGCTGAGGAATATCAATATTTAGGATTGAAAAAACTAGGTTTTTCTAGTGTGATTTCTTCTTAAATAGAAGACAAGACAAAACCTAGATGCCTCCTATTGGTTATTGCTCAAAAGGACTGCAGCTACCCTGCTGTGAGACTGGCAGAAAGTACAACTTCCAGCTGTATAGTAGACCAGAACATTTAAGCACCCATTCAGGGTGCCAAGTCCTTTTGTGAGGTTTGTCAAATCATTAAAATCAACATTCTAGCACAATCTATCTTCAGTGGCACCGTGATCTTTCATTTCCTGCAAGTATAATGAAAATTTAATAACATATCTATTGAAAATGGGGCATTAGTGTTGGTAATATGATCAATAACAATTCCTGCTAGTTATTTAATTGAGGCATGTCGACAAAGTACTTGAATTCATCAAAGGTGATGGAATGCGGTTCAAATGGAAGAACCATTTCTTTTTTCTTATTCTAACCCTAACTATTGGAGTCTTCTTTCTCAGTGCTAGTTGTTTAGGCATCTTCAATGTCTTATGGTATCATTGCTTGAGGCTTACCAAATGCTGTAGACATTCATACTAAACATTAAATATTTTTTGCCCTTAGGGAAATACAAATGGAGAAATTTGAGTGATACTCACATTTTAGGTAAGCTAGTGCGATACTGTAGAAGATGTTAAACAGGATTGTGAATCCAACAAGTGCACCAAAGCCTATCCAGTACCACAATGCATCTGGGAAGAAACCTTAAGCTTTTACAACAGCTTATCCAAGTGGCTCGGTTCCATTTTATAGAATCTGGTTGATTAAAATGAGCTTCAGTATTCATGTAGGAAATTAATTCTTTGCACACTGCAGTAGATAGCAAAACTTACACGTCTCCACCTCTTTCCATCAAATTCGTTCATAAGTATTGCATTCACAAAATATATCATTGGTGAAATTCAGTAACACCATATCCACCAGTTCATCACATCATCTACAACATAAGACAAAGTAGATAATTAACAATTTCGCATTAGTCGGTTTAAGCAAAGCAAGAACTACTGCAGACATATAAATGACCAAATATACCTCGTGAAAGAATGAATCCTCCCAATGCAAATTATAAAATCAAAACAAAAGATCCAACTATACTAGCAACTCCTAGGGTTTTTCCAAGTGCCCCAAGGAATTGACACAACAGTGATGCGATCTGGCTTACTAATGTGAGTAGCAAGAACTGTTTGAGCAATCTGTAAAACCAAAATTCTAATTAGTATAGTTGGTGAAATTCAGTAACCCCATATCCACCAGTTCATCACATCATCTACAACATAATACAAAGTAGATAATTAATAATTTCACATTAGTCGGTTTAAGCAAAGCAAGAACTACTGCAGACATATAAATGACCAAATATACCTCGTGAAAGAATGAATCCTCCCAATGCAAATTGTAAAAGCAGAACAAAAGATCCAACTATACTAGCGACTCCTAGGGTTTTTCCAAGTGCCCCAAGGAATTGACACAACAGTGATGCGATCTGGCTTACTAATGTGAGTAGTAAGAACTGTTTGAGCAATCTGTAAAACCAAAATTCTAATTAGTAATCACAGGGAAAAGGAAATAGCTGAAGGTAACCTAACCTTTATTCTGTATCATCTTTTTCTTCACGTACCTTGTAGGGTGTGGATCAAATACAATGACATATTAAGTTAGAAACACCCAAAGAGTAGTTTCAACTAATGTTATAGGGATTTTGAGTATCCATGAGGGAATTGCATAAGCCCATGAAGGGAAAAAGAGAAGGTCCCTTTGCTTGATGAAGATGGAAAGTTTAAAAAGTATCAATCCTCAAACATTCTTTTTGTGCTGACTTGGAAGCCACGTTTGAAGTTTTTGAGCCAAAATAAAATGGGTTTTGGACTGCCAAAAGTTGGGAATCTTGATTTTTCTGAAAGTTTTGATTACGGAAAACAAAGATAAAAGATTTTTCTGCAGGCAAGTCTTGGAGCGCTTCTGTTTTTCTTGAGTTTGTAGATTTTGTGCGGTCTTTGAGTGTTGAGTCCTAAGGGGGGGGGGTTTCTATACTTTCTGCCTTTTACTGATAACTATAGTCGCATAAGTTGGATATGTTTCTTGAAATTAAAATCTGAAAAATTTGAGAATTTCAAGAAATTTAAATCTTTTGTTGAGAGCCAAAGAGGAGTGTAGAATCAAAACTCTTCGGACAAATTAAGGTGGTGAGTTTGTGTCAAATGAACACAACACCTTAAACACCAGAGAAAAATGGTGTAACCGAACGAAAAAACTGCATAGTTATTGAGATGGACAGAAGCATGATGCAAGGTAGAGGTGTACTAAAGTATTTTTAGGCTGATACTATTGTTACTGCTGTCTATTTGCTGAATATTTTACCCACCAAGGCATTTTTTAAAGGAACACCATATGAAGCATGGAGAGGTAACAAGCCCAAGGTAAGCCCCTTACGTGTCTTTGGATGTATACCTTATGCTTTGTTGAATTCATAGGCTCGGCGTAAGGTTGATGAAAAATGTATCTTTGTTGGATATAGTGCACAATTAAAGATTATAAGTTGTATAATCCAGTGAGTGGAAAAATAATAGTCAATAGAAATATTGTGTTTGATGAAGATGCAAGCTGGAACTTTATTCGAAGTCTTATTTCTTTTGGAAAATTACTTTGAAGGCTTGTGATACAAATGACCCCAAGAAGTAGATATCTTCACGAAGTCACTTCCGTAAGAAAAGAACTAGTTATTTAGAGGTCAACTTGGTGTTTGCAATTTTGAATCAAGAAGGAGTATTGAGAAGTGATTCAAAAATATTTGACTCAGTCTTAAAGAGTTTGTTGGTTAGTTTCCATTATTAAAGCAAGTTTAGATATTGTGAAAGATAAGTAGCTAATTGGAGAGTTAGTGGACCTAGATTTTAGTATTTCTAGTTTCATTGTAAGCGTTTTTATACCCAGTTCTTGTGCTGTTGTGATCTTAACACTAAATCAGATTTTATAAAAACAAAAATTTTCATGAAAAACAAGATAAACACAAAAAGGAAGGGGGGAAATAAAGAATCCATAAAGAATAATTGGAGAGTTACATAGGCTGAAGTAAAGTTGTTTCTTGGAAGGAAAAGCCATTAGAGAGCCTGATCTAGAAATAATTTATTGATGATCAGATGGAAAAAATGTCTCCTAGAAAATGTCGGATTCTGCTACAGACATGAATGATTGCAAGACAGCTGAAGACCTAATTGCATCTTTTGGAGACGTTAACAAGAGAATTTTTGATATGCAACCTTCAGGCAGAAATCGAAAACAATCCATTGGAAAAAGTCAATAGATCAAATTTTCTGAATTTCTGTACTGTTTATATAGAAATAGTATAAATACTACAAGAGTTTAAGATTTCTTTTTTGGACAGCCAAAGTCAAGTAGTGTGACACCCTAGCTTAGGATAAGAGTCATGTTGTGAATGAGTCGGAACAGTATTAGCAAAGCAGCACAATACCACATTAAGTGGTTATTTGTAGGATCCGAGTTTATAAATAGGGGTCTTTCAGGAGAAATAGGTTTAGGGAAAATTATGTTGAAGATTTGGCTTAGTCTGTTATCCCCTCCCTATAATTCTGTGATTTCTCCATTTGTATTATTCACTATTACCTTGTATTCTATGTTATAGTTGTATTGAGAAATTCAATTTGTCATATCCACCTTGAATCCCCTTCCCCTTCCCCTACCCCCAATTGAAAAGTAAAAAACCTCTTTTTAGCATCTAAGATATTGACAATACAGTGTATACATGTTTGTATCAAATTAAAGAAATAAAAAATGGTAACTCTTATTAGTCACAATTAATACTAGAAAAGGTCCAGAATAGTTTTATAAATTTTATCTTCGATTCAAATTGTACTTTATACATATACTTTGGTACGCTAATGTTCCTTATATAATGACTTCAGCAAGATGAAACAAAAGATATTTTTATTAATAAATGATAAATGGAAATATATACACAAAAAAAATAACAGAGTCACCTCCTACGTTGGAGACTATCCAGAGGGAAATAAAATATTAAACTCGTAAAATAGTGGAAACAGAATAACTACCTATACAGTAAAATAAAACAGTAACAGTAAGAAATAATCAGTAATAAACAATGTTCAAATACACAACCCTCAAGCTAGATGGTGTGCAACGACACCTAGCTTGGACAAATGGTGATGGAATGAGGTTCTTTGAAGCGGTTTTGTAAGAGAATCAGCCAGCTAGTCGGAACTAGGAATGTGCTTGAAGGTAAGAAGCTTATCATTAACCTGTTGGCGAACATAGTGGAAGTGAACAACTATATGCTTCATGCGGCTGTGAAGATTGTTGATCTCACATAAGTAGGTGTCACCAAGGGTGTCACAAAAAATGGTAGGTGGTCTGAGGATTTTGACATGGAGTTCCTTGAGAAAAATTTTCACCCATGTGGTCTCATCATCGGTACTAACAACAGCTCGGTACACTTCTTCAGTAGACGAGCGGGCAATGGTACTTTATTTTTTTTATGACAAAATAATTGGAGTAAGCCCAAGAAAAACAATATAACTGTGGTGGAACATTGATCAATGAGGTTTCCAGCCCAGTCATCATCAAAAAACATTGAGAGATTAAGACTGGTGCTTAAAGCAATTCTAAGGCCATAATAAGTAGTGCTTTTGAGATATCGAATGAGGCGTTTAACATCCCTCTAGTGAGCTTCAGATAGGGCATGCATAAATTAATACAATTTATTCACCGAGTAAGAAACATCAGGCCTAGTAAAAGACAAGTATTTCAACTTTCCAATGACCTTCCTGTATTCAGTAGCATCATGAGATGGAGTACCATCATTTAGCATAATTCATTGAGAAGAGCTCATGGGCGTGGAAACACCATTATAGTCTTGCATTAAAAGATCATGGAGAAGATCTGAGATATACTTTGCTTGTGAGAGTAGGAGGCCTTTGTCATCTCGATGAACCTCAACTCCAAGAAAGTAGGATAAAGGGCCAAGATCTTTAAGGGAAAAATGGGAAGCCAAAGAAGAAATAACCTGATGAACTTTAGAAGAATTGTTTCCTGTAAGGATGATGTCGTGTACATAGACTAAAGATACATAACACCACTAGAGTCGTGGCGAACAAATAGAGAAGGATTTGAGTAAGACTTAATAAATACCAAATAAAAATATAGGAAGTTGTCAGTTCATTGTACCAAGTGTGAGGCGCTTGCTTAAGACCATAAATAGCCTTATGCAAAAGACAAACATGTAAGGGATGAGATGCATTCTCAAATTCGAGTGGTTGTTTCATAAAAACCTCTTCTTCAAGTGTGCCTTGTAAAAATGCATTGTTGATGTCCAATTGATGTAAAAAAGCTATTGTGCCAAGTGAAAGAACAACACTAATAGTCATAGGCTTAACAACCGGACTGAACGTGCAGTGGTAGTCAAGACTTGGATAGTGAGTGAATCTTTTGGCAACCAACTGAGATTTGTACCTGTCAACCAAACCATCAAATTTTTTTTGATCCTGTAAATTTACTTACAATGAACATTTCATGACCCGAGCCTACACCCTGGACATAGCTGACTCCCAGAACCACGAATGGCCAGGGAGAACCACTTGGCCTAGCATGCAACTAACAAAAACAAATTTTTTTAATAAAAATGCGAAAGCTGGAAACATGGGCTAACTTTTGAAAACAATAATGAAATAAAAATAATATAAACTTTTATTAACCAACACATTATAAATGTTCAAAACTGGTTACAACTGACTTGACTTGACTATGTCTATGAAGCCTCTACTACACTCAGGGTACAACTACTACTATGTAACAAAAGAAAATTGCTGACTGACATACTACTAAGTCCTCAGGAATAGTGAGAACTCACACAAGATGATAACTCCTTCAAGATGATAGCATAGTCTACAGAAGAGTCTGTTCACTACCTGCATATCTGAAGCTGGCAGCTATATCGTCCAATGGTGTAGCACCGAAAAGAGGCATCAATACTTTGAATGTACTGGCATGTAAAGCAGTAAAGTGAAACAGTTTTAATATTTGAAACTGGTAAAGCTTGAAATTGAGACATGAATAATATAATCATAAATAGAGCTGAATAACTGAAAAGGAGAATGACTAACCTGAAGGCTGAAACTCAAAGTAATGACTAACCTTAAGGCTGAAACTCAAAGTAATATAAGTAAAACCTTCTTAAAACATTTTCATAAAACTAAAACTAAAACTAAAAACTGAATGACTAAAGTCTGAACAAAACTTAAAAATAATGCTCCATTAAATCTCTCTTTAAACTAGTGGCCTCGGCCAATCATACATTATCTTAAACTAAATAAGTTTTCCTTATGGGGAGTTTCTCTTAACCAACATAAACCATGTGAGCAACATGGAGTCCATTGTCTTGCCCACATTGAGAAGAGCCATACTATACCTTGCCAGGGTATAATATGAAACATATCTTATGGATCCAAAACTTAGCCCGAAGTCCCAAGATGGCAATGTAGTTCTGGGGCTTGTGACCTCAGACTCATACCCAATTCAATGCTAAATAATCCTCCCAAAATATACTAGCTGCTCATAATATAGTCTTAAAATAATTCTAAACATCATGCTTGACTCAAAATATCGTATCAAGAGTATATATATTTCTATGAGCCTTGGCTCTAAATCTCTTTAACTTTTCTTAACCTTTAACCTTTCGATATACGATAAGCTTCTTCTCTTTTCAAGGCATGGTATATCATAAAGATTCTTTGCAAACTTTTCATGAATATATACTTGAAAACTGTAAACCAAAATCTATGGAAATCATGAATAATCTAACAAGTCATGAAATTGGTTTCTCGATAACTATACTCTGCTTGAAAATTCAATAGACATGTAATGGGAATCAAATCAAGGGAAAGACTCTAAACTCATAAAATTCTCACTAAAAATCATAGGACATTCAAAAAGTATCATCAAGAGACCAAGAATTTAAATTAAGAATTTCAACTGTTAAAAACCCTAACATGATTCATAGCTTAACTAAAAATACAACTTAGTTGTGGGGAGAATAGGTTCCCACACTAAAGGAATAACTTTACATACCTGAGAAGTAGAGAAACTTGAAGAAGATTTGATGGAACCTTGCTTGGAGATCCTAAGCTTTGATTTTCTTGAAAATTTAGCCTTACGGTTTGGGAGAGGAGGAGGAAAATAACTCATGGTATTCTCACTGATTTGGGCTTAATAGGGTTAAAATAATCGGACTAAGAGGTTACTTAGGGTATAAAGAACATAATTCCCCTAATAATAATTAAAAGATGTAAAAATTTCACGCAAGGAGAGGGCCTATGTGTTGCGCCTTCCAAGGTGCAGTACTGGCTGCCGCGTCGTGCCTCCCAGTGATCTTTGCTGGTTGGTCCTGCAGCACGGACCCCAAAATGAGGACTCTTCGTGTACGGTGCACGAACTAGTCTCATGTCTAAAAAATACTTCTAAGTATCGAAAAAGCAACCCAAATGATTTCTAATCGTTTAAAGGATCTTGGGACATGATTTTTGAGATTTAAATACTCTAAGAAGTCTCAGAGTTATGGGCAAAATTTATCGGGTTATTACATTATCTCCCCCTTGGGATCATTCTTCCTCGAATGATGGCTATGGACCTTTTTAAAGCACTAAAAGTAAGGAGTAGATGGTGCAACTTCACCTTGGAACTCTCTCATGACTCATACTTACAAAAATATCATGAGAAACCTCATGTACGGAATGCAAGGGAGACCAATATGCATACACTATAAGATATGGGGCCTGAGTAAACATGGGATGAAACATGAGGTCATGGAATAAGAATGAACTACTCTTATCTTAAGTGACACATCCGTCAACCTTTAAGCTTATCAACATTTCTCAACTACGCTCCTCCCTCTAGGCACTATTTTTCACCACTTACAAATTATAACTCTTATTAATATACAAAAAACTACAAGGGTCTAAGTCTAACTACATACTCCTCCATGTTCAGGCCTACCTCAAAACTTCCATCCCTAGGTTCTCTATTCCTTTTTACTATTTCAAATAACTATCCCACGAGCTCTCATCAAGGATTTTCTAGTCTCACAATTCAATAGTCCACATGCATATCACGAGACATTCAGGCCTATTACTAAAATCATTTTGTGGACATCCACATAGAGTCAAACCATAAAACCCCTTCTAACTTTTACACATAACAATAACCTCTTCTCACTCTTTCTCTACACTTATATCTTTAGATGGAAAAAGTGCTCATCTATCATCTCCCCCTTAGTTCAAAAGCTACTAAGTCCGACCTGTACCCCAATTCATAAATCTAATCTATAAGCATAATATTTCGCATTGTCGGGGTATCACTATTCACAAGAGTGCATAAATTCTCTCTGAAAATTACACCTGAAGATAATATGGTTCTTCCTAGGACTCCTTTTTTATATCTTTCTTAATTTTCTTCTTACCTCTAAGATTCCCACTAAGGGATTCACACTCTTACTGTCTTACAGAAGTATAATCCCAATACTCTAGCCACCCATATAACATATTGAATCTTATTCTAAGAGTCTCAACACCACTCATTTGCAATCCCCCTTACTATAACTCTTAAGGACTTCATATAACACACATTAGCCTCCTCCATACTTAGCAACTAAAAGGTACTAACCAGGCACACATAACACTTACAAACTTAAGCACCGCTCTTTATTTATAAACTTATGGCTCTTTTTATCCACTGACTTAGCCATAATTCACTACTACAACTCTAGTCTATATATAAATCAGGCTTACACACTCTCACTTCTTATAAGCTATCACTTAAGCTCTTTCACACGCCACATCAAGCCTACTAGATGTACTTCCACAAATTCTTCATTACTACCCCCAAATAATTATTCTCTCTACCTCGGTGATTAGTCACAATTCAAACTTAGAATCTAACACTCAACTCAGATGACCACACAACTTCTCACATACTTTACTTACTTACAACTACTAGATAAGAATCAAGAAACACTAGTCCTCTATAACCTCATGGTAAATAGTAAATCTTAATCTTACAGTCTATAAGCATAAATTCCTTTCACTCACATTACTACCCATTCGATCATTTGTCTAAACTAACTTCATAACTCTATAAATACCAAAGGGTTCTTTCCCCCTTCAAAGTCACTAGGTGCAACCCAGATTTATCAATTCTTAATCACCCTACACATCTATTAAAACCTATACTTGATCTATACAAACATAACGTTAAGCTCTAAAATACTTTAACAAGCAACTCCTCTTCTAAATACTACCATTAAATCTACACCGCACTTACTACACCTTCGACGACACTTAGGATCATAACACCCAATCACTCACTATCTCTCGAGTTACTTCCCTACCCAAAAATCTATGTGCATACATTCTCCCCCTTTAAGGTCATTGTCTAAACCAATGCTTAGGGAAGGGTCTGAATACTCATTCTATTTGGGCTTAAATGCACGATTCATAAAAACAAGGGTGAAATCTCTTGAATCAAAGGACGTAAATGCACTAATGGGATCTTATTAAGCCCTTGTATAGTCTCTTAACTTTCTATTGGCTTTTTCTGAGGAAAACACCATGATAGGATTTTGAGCTCAACTACTTTTATCACCTAAAAGATGAGGCGTAGTTGGATGAACTTGATGCAAAACACGAAATTGTACAAGTTTCTTAAGGGATAGCTTTACTGCACGATCCAGAGTAAGAAAGAATGAGGAACTTTTCTTAAATGTTTGTAGTCCCTCATTTATAGAAGTGGGGCCCTCACAACCAAAAATAAGATCCTACCGACATGACTTCATAGGCTTCCTAGGACACTTGAAACATTGCTCTGGTACAAAGTTTGTCACGACCTGAGCCTACACCCTGGACGTAACCGACACCCAAAACGAGGAATGGCCACAGAGAACCACTTGGCCTGGCATGCAACTAACAAAAACCGAATTTCTAATAAAAATGTGGAAGCTGAAAACATGGGCTTACTTTTATAAACAATAATAAGATAAAAATAATATAAACTCTTATTAACCAAAATATTATAAATGTTCAAAACTGTTTACAACTGACTTGATTTGACTATGTCTATGAAGCCTCTACTACACTTTGAGTACAACTACTATTATGTACTAAAAGAAAACTCCTGAATGACATACTGCTAAGTCCTCGGGAATAATGAGAACTCACTCAAGCTGATAGCATAGTCTACTGAAGTGTCTGTTGACAACCTACATATCTAAAACTGACAGCTACATCGTCCAATGATGTAGCACCAAAAAGGGACGTCAATACTTTGAATGTACTGGCATATAAAGCAGTTAAGTGAAATAGTTTTAATATCTAAAACTGGTAAAGTTGGAAACTGAGACATGAATAATATAATCATAAATAGAGCTTAATAACTGAAAAGGAGAATGACTAACCTAAAGGCTGAAACTTAAAGTAATATAAGCAAAACCTTCTTAAAACATGTTCATAAAACTAAAACTGAAACTGAAAATTGAATGACTAAATTCTGAACAAAAATTAAAAATAATGCTCCATTAAAACTCTCTTTAAACTAGTGGCCTCGGCCAATCATACATTATCTTAAAATAAATAAGTTCTTCTTTTGGGGAGTTTCTCTTAACCGACATAAACCATGTGAGCAACATGGAGTCCAACGTCTTGCCCACATTAAGAAGAGTCATCCTATAACTTTCCTGGGTATAAGACGAAACATGTCTTATAGATCCAAAACTTTGCCCGAAGGCCCATGATGGCAACGTGGTTTTGGGGCATGTGACCTCAGACTCATACCCAATTCGATGGTAAATAATCCTCCCAAAACATACTAGCTACTCATAATATAGTCTTAAAATACTTTCTAAAAATCATGCTTGACTCAAAATATCGTATCAAGAGTATAT
Source organism: Capsicum rhomboideum (assembly GCA_031232105.1). Taxonomy (NCBI): domain Eukaryota; kingdom Viridiplantae; phylum Streptophyta; class Magnoliopsida; order Solanales; family Solanaceae; genus Capsicum; species Capsicum rhomboideum. The sequence continues at coordinate 56,588,124 of CP124709.1, forward strand.
ATATTTAATTGAGCCTTGTCTCTAAATCTCTTTAACTTTTCTTAACCTTTAACTTTTCGAGATACGATAAGCTTCTTCTCTTTTCAAGGCATGATATATCATAAAGATTCTTTGCAAATTTTTTATGAACATATATTTGAAAACTGTAAACCCAAGTCTATGGAAATCATGAATAATCTTACAAGTCATGAAATGGATTTCTCCATGACTTTTAAGGAAATTCGTAAACTTTGCTTGAAAATTCAATAGACATGTAATGGGAATAAAATCAATGGAAAGACTCCAAACACATAGAATTCTTATTAAAAATTATAGGATGTTCAAAGAATATCATCAAGAGACCAAGAATTTAAATTAAGAATTTCAACTCTTAAAAATCCTAACATTATTCATGGCTTAAACTAAAAATATAACTTGGTTGAGGGGAGAATGGTTTACCACATGAAAGGAATAACTTTACATACCTGAGAAGTCGAGAAACTTGAAGAAGATTTGACGAAACCTTGCTTGGAGATCCTAAGCTTTGTTTTTCTTAAAAATTTAGCCTTAGGGTTTGGGAGAGGAGAAGAGGAAAATAGCTCATGTGATTCTCACTGATTTGGGGCTAAATAGGGTTAAAATAATTGGACTAAAAGGTTAGTTGCAGTATAAAAACCATAATCCCTTAATATTAATTAAAAGCTGGAAAAATTTCACGCCGGAGGAGTGCCTGCGCACCATGCCTCCCAAGCCATAGTACTGGCTGTCGCGTCGTGCCTCCCAGTTCGGGGGCTAACAAGTGATCTTTACAGGTTTGTCTTGCGGTATGGACCCCAAAGCAAGGACTGTTTGGGTTCAGTGCACAGACTAGTCTCACGTCTAAAAACTACTTCTAAGTATCAGAAAAGCAATCCAAATGATTTATGATTGTTTAAAGGATCTTGAGACATGATTTTTGAGCTCTAAATACTCTAAGAAGTCTCATAGTTATGGGGAAAATTTCTCAGGGTGTTATAGAACAATATTTTTATTAGAATCCTGAGGAACCAATACCCATGTTTGATTTTGAATTAATGCATCAAATTCAGCTTTCATCGCTGACCTCCACTCTGGGTGCTTTAGAGCCTGCTTTAAAGTTTGAGGGGAAACAGTTGAAGGAAGCTGCTAGTTAAGGTAATTGAATGGTTTCTTGGGGTAGAAAATATTATTTTGTGATCGGGTCATTAGAAGGGTTGGAGAATGAGGTGGGGGCAGAGGAGGTGGTGGAAAATGAGTTAGGAGAGGAGGTGAGGGTAGATGATTTAGGGGAGAACTCGCTGGTTGGGAAAGATTGTTTGTAGAAGCAGGTGGAAGAGTTGGTGTTTAGTTTCGATGATCATAGGTGATAAGATTGGGGGCTCTATTATGTGAAGGGACACAAGTTTGGGGTTGCTGCAGAGAAGCAGAGGAAGGAGAAAACTAAGAAAGTGAATTACCTAAATCTGTGGGACACCCATGATTCTGTCCGGAGGAGACGGACTCACAAGCTTGGCCACTGATAGGAATTTCTTGGACAGGATGAGGAGAAGGAAGTGGAGAAATATTAGGTGAAAGGGTTTGAGTTTGATAATCTACACGAGTGTCAACAACTTCCCACGTGAGCGTAAAAGACTTATTTTTAAGATACGAGAATATTGTGTGAAAGGAGAAAATATTTTCAATAAACTTTACATTGTGTGAGATAAAAAATTTAGTGTTAATGGGATCAAACATTGGTGTTCATAATGAACTTGTGAGAATCCCAGATAGACACATGCAGTTGACCTAGGCTCAAGCTTATGATTTGTGTAAGGCTTAAGCCATGGGTAACATAGACAACCAAAAGTTCTAAGTGAATCGTATCTTGGTGCGACACCAAATAATTTTTCATATGGCAATGTGTTGTTTAAAATTTGTGTGGGCAATTGATTAATAAAATAGGCACCATGTTGACAAGCAAACGACCAAAAATTTGAAGATAGGGATACCTCGTGTAAAAGTGTTTTGGCAGTTTCAACAATGTACCGATGACGATGCTTTGCAATGGCCACTCTTTGAGGCATATGAGGAGGTGATACAAGGTGTTCAATTCCATTTGAATTGAAATACGGTTCAAGACCTTTATATTCACCTCCTTCATCAGTATACAGATAAATAATTTTTTTCTTAAAAATATATTTCCATTAATGGATGAAACCTGGAAAAAATGTCTCGAACCTCTTTTTTATTTTTAAGAGTGTACAACCAAATGTACTTGGTGTACTGGTTAATGAAAATGCAGTAATATCATTTTTTATCAATGGAGAGGACAAGCAAGGGACTCCAGAATTCACTAAAAGTATTTGTAGCGGAGCAGTACTAATTAGAGACAAGCAATTGAATGGCAAACTTTGAACTTTATTTGAACAACAAGAATTACAGAAAGTAAACTTTTTCAGTGATAAAAATAGGAGAGAAAATTTATTCAAAACAAAGTTTAAGATTCTTGAATGGGGATGGCCAAGGCGACGATGCAAGACTTGGCGAGGAACCATTGTTGTGGCAACTCAAACAGTAGGCTTATTAACTGTGAAATTGGGTCATTCATGATTCCATTCCTATTTCGACCAGAGAAAAGCAGAGCCCGCATTTTCAAGTCCTCCACAAAGAAAGAAAATGGGAAAATTTCAATAGAGGTCAGATTATCTTGACAAACTTTTGATACAGAAAGAATATTTTGTTTGATAGCAGGTTCACACAAAGTATCAGTTAGTCTAAAAGCATTATTTGATGCAACTAATTCAGAAGAAATATGGTGAGTAATTGTAATTCTTTTACCATCGCCCATAGCTATACCTTCTGAACCATGATATTCTTCCAAATTGGTAGGCTCTGTTGTGACATGATGAGTTGCACCATAGTTAACAATCCATTTGTTTTTGGCAGCTTGGTTAGCTGAAAGAAAATTTTCCTTTGCCTCTAAATGATTGTGAGACTATGACCCCTATTTGTTGTATGACCCTGTTTGTTTTATAACTAATAACGAACAAGGTTGTTGGTATAACGCCCTTGAGTAGGAGCATTAGTACAATTGCTGGAATGCCATTATGAGTTGTTGGGTTGACAAGCAGTGTAGTTTTTGGAATTGGTGGATCTATTGTGAGTTACCATAGCAGAAGTTATTGCACTAGTTTCGTTCTTCAATTCCTCATGTTTGAGAAAGAGCTCATAATCAATTAGTTTCGCATACAACTCATCATACGAGATGATGGAATCTATTGCTCACATTGTAGCAAAAATCTCACAAAAATCTTACCCAAGACAACTCAGAATTTTCACTACCAACTAATCGTTGGTGACTGTGGCACCGATACTGGAGAGCTCATTGCAGATAGAGAACACCAAATGAAGATAATCGGCTACTGGGCAGGAGTCCTTTGATAGGTGTGCGAGCTGGTCACGAAGGCTAAAAATTTATGTTTGGAACTTGTTGGCATAAGTAAGGTGCAGGGAGTCCCAAGCAAGTTTAGCAGTGGAGGCAGCAGCTACAGTTACAGCAATCATCGGATCGACAAAAGCTATTATGGAATTTTGGATTAACTGATGTTGATGAAACCAAATGATATATACTGGTTCACCACTTCTCTACTATTTTGTATGGTAGTTGTGTGAGGAGCTGGAGAAGAACCATCAAGATGGACGAACAAATTGTGTCCATGCATGAGCATGGAAATCTAGGCCTTTCAAGTTGAGAAATTATGTCTACCAACAAGCTTTATCGGTAGCTGGGACACAATATTAAACTGAACAACAATGTTAGAGTTGATGCTAGTGGTGGAGTCCGCATTCTATACGTTCTCAGGCATGTTAAGAGTGAGTTTGTGGTGGTAGTCAGAGGATAAAAAAAAACTCACGAGAGTTAAGATTTGGGCTCTGAAATCATATAATGACTTGAGCAAGATGAAGCAAAAGATACTTTTATTAATCAATGATAAACTAAAATATATACACACACAAAATAACTGAGTCCTCTCCTACGTTAGAGACTATCTAGAGGGAAATAAAATATTAAACTTCTAAAACAGTGGAAACAAAATAACTACCTATAGAGTAAAATAAAGCAGTAACAGTAAGAAATAATCAGTAATAAACAATGTCCTAATACCTTCAAGTATGTAAAACTGGTGCAGTTTTAAATCAAGATCAAATAATTTGTTAATATTTTCCCAAATCTATCATTGAATTTCTTATAAAAAAGCCCTGGCAATAGGGGCAAATCCAGAGAGTAATATGCGAGTTCATAAGAACTGGTAACTTTAATTTTGCAACAAAAAAAGAGCTCCACCTCCCTCTTTGAAAACTCCATTGTCTACTAATCAACCAATGAACATGTTGACCTAGCTCAACCTCCGCCAACAAAAACATGTGATTTCGTAAATTTGACTAGATAAATAAATTTAGAGCAATTACAATGGCAGCAGGAACTGGCACAAATGGTTGTTCATCTAGAAAATCCTGGTTATATTATCTTACCAAATACAATTCTCTCGTGATACGTCCCCTCGGAATGGCCAAATAACGAAATATTTGCATCAATACAAATGAGCACAAAACAAAAGGTATACTAAGAGGAGGATCTTTCACTTCTTCATTCTGGATAAAACTTAATTCCTTTAATAATAAGGTCGCGTTGGAAACTGAAATGCCTATGCTCCATCAATCGCACTTCAACATCTCTGTCTTCTCCTATATTGCTGAAATTTTTTCCCATTTTTAATTCCATCCATCCATCACTTCTTCTCAAGTGTAGCCTTCCCATAGGTCCTCATCCTAAACAAGGCAAAAGTTTAGCTCGTTGCTCTAATTCATGGTCACTCTTCAAATCAACAAATCTAACAACTATCTTACCTGTTATAAGGCGATAAAATCCATCTTCCAATTTGAACACTAGATAAACAAAATAAGTGGTTCTTTATGACAACATTCGAGTTTCAATTTTGCCCCAGATATCAAGACAAGAGATCCGATTAAGATTAGCCACTTCAGAGAATCTACAAATTTTTTACAATACTCAGTAATTATAGTAAATAAATTAATTTCTTCCAAAATTTAGAGTACATGTAAAGGAACCACAAAAATATAAAACCTGGAGTCTAAAGTAGTTTGCAGAAGAGATTGTTGTTCCTTTTATTGATAATGGGTAAGGTATTTATACAAGAGGGTGGATCCATAAGGACCAGGAAAGAAATCAATACAATCAATTAAATTAAATGGGAATCTTTAAAGTTATGAACTAGCTAAAATAGGAAAACTAAATCTGTAAATAAGGAGAGAAAATAATTCATAATCCTCTTAGATATATCTCTAATACGCCCTCACAAGATGGTTGTTCGATTAGAGATACCAATCTTGGAATGTAACAGCTCAAAAGAACTACCTGGAAGAGATTTTGTGAGCATATCAGCTAGTTGGTCCTTCGGTGAAACTTGTGAAACCCGAAGGAGACCTTGCTGGACTAATTTACAGATAAAATAATAATCAAGTTCAATGTATTGCATACGAGAGTGGAACACAGGGTTAGCACAAACATATGTAGCACCAAGATTATCGCGGTAGATGACCGGTTACTGATCGGGAGTAACCGATAGCTTTTTAAGAAGTTTGCGCTCCCAAAAAAGTCCAGCAATGGTAGAGGTGATGGCCCAGTATTCTACCTCTGTTGAAGAGTGAGCTAAAACTTATTGTTTCTTAGAACTCTATAAGACTAGATGACAGCCAGGAAACACAACATAGCCTGTAGTAGACAAGTGATCATTACGATCACCAGCCCAATCAAATTCGAAAAAGGCATGAAACAAGAGAGGAGAGTCTTTCCAAAGAAATAGACCACAGTCTGATGTCCCATATAGATAGCATAAGACATGTTTTACCATGGTTCAATGAGTTGTCGTGGGACAACTTGTAAACTGAGATAACTTGTTGACTATAAAAGCAACATCTGGGCGAGAAAACTTCAAATACTGTAAGCTTCCAACTACATTCCTGTATTGTGTAGGATCTTCAAGAGGAGAACCATCTTTAAAACCTGGACATGAACCAAAAGCCGTAGGTGTTCTCACTGGTTTTTCATCTACTATGTTGGTTCTTTCAAGCCGTAGGTGTTCTCACTGGTTTTTCATCTGCTATGTTGGTTCTTTCAAGTTTCTCACATACATATTTCTATTGGTTAAGAAATAAACCAACATGATACCGAATGACTTCAACACCCAAGAAAAAATTTAGATCACCAAGATCTTTTATGGAGAACCGAGTACCAAGAGGCTTGATCAATCCTTCAACATAGTGTGACTGATTGCCAGTAATTATGAGATCATCAACCTAAACAACTAGAAAGATAATAACTCCATGTTTTGCATAGATGAAGATACAATGATCACATTGAGTGTGATGAAAGCCAAAAGATAACCTTTCAGTTCATCATACAAGGCACGTGAAGCCTACTTTAAGCCATAGATAGCCTTGTGTAATTGATAAATATGATTGGGAAACTTGTCATTGACAAATCTAGCTGGCTGAGACATGTAAACTTCCTTAAATAGATGCCCATGTAGAAACACATTATTGACATCCAATTGCCTGATTGGCCAATCTTTAGAAACCGCAAGAGAAAGAACAACCCTCACTGTAGTAGGTTTAGCAACAGGAGAATAGGTTTCAAAATAATCCACACCATGTTGTGGAAGATAACCTTTAGCAACCAAGCAGGCTTTATAACGTCCAATGCTGCCATCCAAATTATACTTAACACAAAATACCCATTTGGAACCTACTGGTTTGGCATTTGGAATATATGGCACAAGAGACCAAGTGCCTTGACTTTGCAAAACTAAATTTTTTGCATTCATAACAGCACACCAATTTGGATCTCTTAAGGCTTGACAAACAGTAGGAGGTTCGAGACATGGACTTAATGGAAAACAAGACAAACACAAAAGGGAGGGGAATAAAATGAAGAAATCATATCAATTTTCCTCCATCAAGAAGAATTGGAGAGTTACAGAGGCTGAAGTAAGTTGATTCTTGGAAGAAAACATCATTAGAGAGCCTGATCTAGAAACAATTTGTTAATAATCAGAGGGAAAAAATGTCTCCCAGACAATGTTGGATTTTGCTGCAGACATGTATGTTTGCGAGACAACTGAAGATCTAGCTGCATCTTTCAGTGATGTTAAGGAGAGAATTTCAGATATGCCACCTTCAGGGAAAAATCGAAAACAATCCATTGGAAAAAAATCAATAGATTAAAGTTTCTGAATTTCTGTAGTGTTTATATAGAAATAAAATGAAGAGTACTAGATTTTGAAACTTCTTTGGTGGATAGCCAAAGTAAAGTAGTGTGCAAACCTAGCTTATGATAAGAATAACTAGTCGGCTAGGACATTTCAAGTAGTCAAAAAATGCCTTCCCAAGGAACCAAAAATTCAAACCTCTTCACAAAGGAGAGCCTTAGTAGCTCAGTTGGTTGACCTAAACTCTCACCTTGTTACTGAGGGTTTGATTCCCCACCTTATAATTCCCTCCCTCTTTTCCCCTTCCCCCAATTGCAAAAAAACTCTCTTCTTAGTAATTAAGAAATTGACAATACAAAGTATGACTAAATCAAATTAATGAAATAAAAAATAGAAACTCTTATTAGTCACAATTAATAAGAGAAAATTCTTAAATAGTTCTTTAAGTTCGGCCTTCGATTAAATGTCCTTTATACATATACTTTGGTATGCTAATGATCCTTCCAAAATGTAAAATTGGTGCACTTTTAGATCAAGATCAAACTATTTGCCTATATTTTCCTAGATCTATCACTAAGTTATTTATAAAAAGATCCCCGGCAACAGGGGCTGATCCAGAAAGAAATATACAAGTTCACAAGAACCTGGTAACTTAATTTTGCCCAGAGATATAAATTAAAATATCACTATAACACAATCATAGTTGTAGATTAACTTCAGGTCACCGTAGGAACACATAACTTTAATTCCCGGATCCACCTCAGCTTGGAAAAACAAGAGTTCCATATCCCTCTTTGCCAACTCCAATGTCCATTAAAAAACCAAAGTACATGCTGGCCAAGCTCAACCTCCACCAACATAAACATGTAATTTCCTAAATTTACCATACAAATAAATTTAGAGCATTATATAGAACAATTACAATGGAAGCAGGAACTGTCACAAATGGTTGTTCATCTAGCAAATCTTTTGAATATTTGGTGATACATTAGTAAAAAAATTGATCCTTGCTTACAAACCACACATTATCTAACCAAATACAGTTTTCACTTGATAGTTCCTCGATAAAGGCGGGGCCATATAAAGATTGATATTATACACTACCTAGATTAGTTGCCTTTAACTTAACTATTTCCTATGTATGAACAAGTTGCCTAACGTGTTTCAACAAGCAGTAAAAATAGAAAGTAAAAACACAATGTTTTTACATGGGAAACTCCCAGCTCACAAAAGGTGTAAAAAACCATGACCTGTACTTCTATAGGATTTAACCCCAACTTCACTAAATCGCAATGAGCCTTTCAACAAAAGATTACAAACCTATGTAGCCTAGGGAATTATAAACTCTAATTCCTAAGCAACTCACAAACCCCCAAGGTATGTGATCCCAAGTCTTTGAGTTTCCCCCAACTTAAAAACAATGATCCTAAATTAGTTTATACTTCATTGAAATAATATTACATCAACATTACAAATCAATAACCAACTCCTAATACATGTAGACAAAGACACCTTATCTAATTCAGTACTAGGACCAGGTTCAACGATGTGTTCCTTCAGTATTCAAGTAGCACATTTCCAAGTCAATTTACGAATTACCTTTTTTCTTTTGTAAGTGCATAAGGAATTATGAATAGCACTTCTTCTACTTAAGAACAACTCTCCAAAGAGTTATTCTTCATATCAAACTCTGTCTTGCATCCGAACTCTCATTGCATAGAGTTCTACTTTAAGTGAGAGTCCTTCTTTAATTCAAACTCGTGCCTCTTTAAGTGTTGTAGTCAAACTCCAACTCTTCAATTTAGTACATAGATTATTCCTTTGATTTTATCAGAAGTATTCATTATCCATTCCTTTATTCTTGCACCCTTGTCTCTAATCGTATGTGATTTTGTTACCAAGTAAGTGCCTCGAGATAGTATATCAATGAACCATCTTACCAGACATGTTTCATTCACTTTGTCAATCATCAAAACTGGATAGGACCCAACAAAGATGCATTTGAATTAATACAAATGAGACCAAACATAAGGAATACTTAGATGATCCTTCTCTTTTACATTATGGATGAAACTCAATTCCTTGAACATTGAGTCCATGTTCCCAACTGAGATGCCTTATCTCCATCAATCACGCTTTAACATCTCTATATTTGTAGTGACCCTCTAGGTCATTCCCAGTGTTTATGACATTTAGAAACTTTCCATGACTGCCCCAAGTCATGTATGACTTACTGGGACTGGTAGTACGTTTACCTGACAGTTCATTTGACTTTTAGAGTCACTTTCCTATGTTGAATTTTTTGGTAGTCAGGTATGGCTCTCGAGCTTAAAACCTTGTTAAACGGCCTCGGATGCTATTTTTGACCATCTCATTGGATCTATAATGTCAACTTTAGGTTACGTAGACCTTTGGTTTAGGTCTTGAGATTCCCAAACTTGTTTTGGGTGATAGGCCGACTATTAGCTAAAGTTGAGTCAGCCCTCGGGGCGTGGGCCCTAATTTTAGTCAGAACGACCTATGATAGAAATTCTGACAGCATTATTGAGTCCAAAGCTTTGAAATTAGTTAGATATCATAGTTTGTTTGCATGCACAGGACTCCGAATCGGTCCCGAACACATAGTCGAAATTGCCCGAGACTTGGCCATTTTTGGCATTGGCCATGTGCTTAAGAGGTCATAGGCATTCATTAGAGCTATGTGCTTAAGTGGCCCTAGGCGCGCTTTAACAGCCAAAGCAGGCTAGACTAAGGCGCTTTAGCAGCCAAGGGCATGACTAAAGCGGTCATAGGCACTTAAGCGACCCTTCGCTCCGCTTTAGCAGCCAAGCGGTGGAAGCGGTGGATCGCTTAAGCGAACACTTATGGAGCTTTAATGCTAGCTGTTTAAGTGGCCAAAGGGTGCTTTAGCGCCACCTGAATTGTCTATAAATAAATAATTCATCTTCTCTCTCATGTTTAAATACAAACACCATAGAAGCACCTTTTTCAAAGCTTCAAGCTCTTATATAGGCTTATATAGCACGGTCCAAGCTTGGACACTTACATATTTGAGTTTCTAGTTTCATTTAAGACATTTCTACGGTACGTTTTACCGATTTTACGGTCGTTTACATTTTTGTTGGATTTGTTGGTATTGTTATGGGTATTTGAGTTGTGTATTGAGCTAAGATGATAAGATAGATGTTGTGACTATTGGTCACCATGAGATTGGGGATGCTGTGACGGTTCTGGTTTGGTGAATTTTGTAAGCAGGCCTCACATGAGTTGTCCAGTCATTTTTTGACCTAGTGACATATGGGTATCTTTGGTTATGTTTTGAAATCTAGTTTACCATTTTGATAGCATGGCAGCAATTAGAGGCCTCTCAAAAGGGGAAAGCTCCAGCTTAGCGAGTTCTTTGGCAGGCTTACGGTGGTGTCCAGGTAGGCTAGGTTTCTTTTACCCTTAGATTGGGCTTATATGTTATATATGTATGCTATTGTGCTGGTGTTGTGGGCTGGTACTATAGGCTTGGTTGTAGTTTTCTGTGATTTAGGCCTTTTGGGCTAGATAGGGCTATTTGAATACATTCCAGGCCCGTTGTCCTCGTGGTACACCATAAATGACCTATTTGGTATCGGATAGTATTAGTGTTGTTATTGTTGGTTGGGGAAATGTGATTGTTGGACCTTATTCCAGGCTTAGACACACTTAGCCCATACTTAAACAGGTATAAATAGACTTGGCATTCTAGACCCGATAGTGCGCCCCATTACCCTTTTATCGACTTATCAGAACTTTGACATCTTTGGGCTTAGTTAAGCCCTAGTATGACCAGATAGGCTTATGACGAGATTGAGTCACCCCGATTAAACCCGATTGGCCTATTTAGCCTTTTAGCCCCTGATAGCACCACACTTGATCGGGATTACTTGCTTGATTTAGAATTGGGATCTGCCTTTCAAAAAGTTACTCTAGATTCCCAGACTGACTTAGAGGTTGTATGATAGTATACTATGGACTTAGGAGGACCTAGAGACTTACCTTGTAGCAGATGATTGGTTAGATCTTTTTTCTATATTTCAGCTTTGGCCTGGGACTAGCATGTTCCCTATTTATTGGTTATGATGTGACATTGGGTTCTATTCTGGTTACTGGCTATGATGAGTTTCGATTAGAGTTTGGGTACTGATTCAGGTATGATGATTTTGGTTATTGACTATGTGTCTCAGTTCTATTCCAGCCTCGGATTGAGTTACGCAATGAGTTCTGGTACTTGGTACCGTGATTATGATACTGTTGTTCTCTGAGTTTCGATTTGAGTTTGGCAGACCCAATGTGGTCGGTTCAATTCTGGTATCTAGATTCTTGTTATTACCCATTGGTGTCGGATCAAGCTCGTTGTGCTCCATTGGTTATTATGGTTAATGGATACTGGTACAACATTGAGACACAGGTGATTATGTATTTACCATTCCAATGTGTCCCACCGATTTATGAAGGCCAGGTTGGGTATTATATTCCTTCATGTGCCCAGTGGGTTTATGGGGGCCTAGTTGGGTTATGTTTGACTTATATGTTTAGTGTGCAATTACTTACTTATTATTCAGTATCATATTTACTTAGCATTTATACTCAGACTTAGCATGCGCCCCCGTACTTTAGTTTGTTATGTTACATTGAGCTCAGTCGGCCGATGATACCAATGAAGTACCCATTGCCCCGATACTCATACTGCACTTCTGCATCTTTTCCCGATGCAGATCCAGGCAGTAACCAACACCCGTGACCTGACACTCTTCTCAGCACTAATTTCAGAGTAGGGAAACCTTACTGACGTCTGAGGCAGATCCCACTCTATCTCTGATGTATAGTCTTTTGGATCCAAGACTGTTGTATATATATTGTTTATCTTTGGTTTCTATCTTGTATTCTGGATATGTTTAGTAGTGACTCATGTACTGACCTCACCAGGACTTGGGAGGGGTTTCAGAGTTATATACTGTCCTCTTCCTTTTATCCCGATATGTATACTCCCTTTGTCTTTACATTCATAGCATGTTGATGGTAGTATTTTTGCTTTATCTCTTTTCTTATGAGATCCCGCCTATTATCCCGTCGCTTGTCTCCCTGGGCTAGGTCTTCTCTTTCCCATTAGTGGTTCTCAATATGCGCCATTATGGCTCAGAAATTGGGTCATGACAGCTTGGTATCAGAGCCAGATTTTATGGGTAGTGTCAATACATGAGCCGATGTGTAGTAGGGTTCCATGGATCGGTACGGGGATGCATGTATCCTATCTTTCAGAGATTACAAAACATTTTTAGGGGATTTTTTCATTCTTGATTCACGTCCGTGCGATAGAGTCAGTGTTGGTTTCTGATCCTTGTTAGTACACTCTTTTAGCTGATGGCTCGGACCCTGAGCCTGCAGCAAGAGCTATATTCAGGGGTCGAGGTTGACATAGAGGTTGGGGGTATGATAGAGTAAGAGCCCTAGGTCGAGATCAGACCAGGGATCCATTATACGATCCCGTTATAGCCAAAGATGTTCCACCGCCACAGCAGCCGATGGGCCAGGTAGCATCCCAGGCTCCACCTAGATTTATTAATGCTTCAGTGCTCTGAGGTACATTGGTACAGTTGGTGTGATTAGTTCAAGGTTTGCCTGTTGCGGGAGTACATCCAGCCGCACAGGGAGTTGGTGTTGGAGCGCAGCCTGCAGCTGCAACACCCAGAGTTGAGGTTCCGCCTATACTAGTAACAGTCCAGCCACTTATGTCCTTGAAGGAGCACAAGATGTTGAGTCATTTTTATATATTAGATCCACCCAGATTTGTGGGTACTCCAGGAGAGGACGCTTATGAGTTCTTATCTAGTTGCGAGGAGAAGCTGAGGAATTTAGGATTTGTGGAGTCGCGCAGTGTAGATTTTGTTGCTTACCAATTTAATACGGTCGAGAGGAGATAGTGGAGAGGTTATTTTGACTCTAGGCTAGCTGGATCTCTACTCGTTACTTAGGCACAGTTCTCCGAGTTGTTCTTGGGGAAGTATATGCCCTGCAACATGCGTGAATGAATTTGAGATGAGTTTTCCAGGTTGAGGTTGGGGTATATGATAGTAGCTGAGTATAAGGCTAGATTTCATGACTTGGTTAGGCATGCTACGAATATCTTACCTGACGAGTATGAGAGGATCAGATGTTTTGTCAGGGGATTACAGTTATCACTTAGCAGAGCTACACAGAGTTTAGTGACTTCGGGGAAGTCATTTGCTAAGATAGCTAAGCACGTGTATTTGATTAAGGAGATGGATCATGAGGCCTAAGGGGGCAACAATAAAAGACCCCGATTCTAGGGTACTTACAGAGGTAGTTACAGAGGTAGTCACATCAGCTCGCAGTTCAGAGGTCATGGATTTCAGGGTAGGTACCCTCAGTAGCAATAATAGTCTTTTGAGTGATAAGGTCAGCCTAGTAGGCCCATACAGTCAGCCTTGTAGATTTTTGATCGGGGTCAGCCAACCTATAGTGGTTATGGTAGTCATCCTCAGGGACGTGGTAAGTCCAGTTCATCAACTAGAGGTGGTCATACTGGATCGGCTAGATCTTCTAGGCCGAGTAGTGAGCCATGAGCATGTTTTACCTATGGGGTTGTCAGTCATTTTGCATGTGAGTGTCCTCACTGTAGTGCGATTAATCCTTCTACTCAGATGGCACAGCCCATGAGATCTATACCACCAGCAGGTAGAGGTGGTGCACAGGGTTGTCGGGGTGGTCCCTAAGATTTCCCAGGTAGAGTTTAGGGAGGTCGGACTGGTGGTCAGGTCGGTGCTCAGACTGCTGGTAGCCAGCGTCAGTTGTATGCCGTACTGGCTAGGCTAGCAGCTGAGGCCTTCGATGCGGTGATTATAGGTATGATTTTCGTATGCCATCATCCAGCTTCTACATTATTTGATCCAGAATCCATATTTTCTCATGTATCTACTTATTATACACCATGGTTGGGTTTATGTTCTGAGTTATTATTTGTACCCTTACATGTATCTACCCCTGTTGGTGATTCCTTTGTAGTGGATTGGGTATATAGATCTTATCGGGTGACTGTTTGAGAGTTTGAGACTTAGGTTGATTTTATTGTATTGGCCATGGTAGACTTTGATATGATTCTAGGCATGGACTAGTTGTCTTTTCATCATGCAGTCTTGGATTGTTTTGCCAAGTCTGTTACCTTAGTCATGCCTGGTATACTCTCGGTGGTGTGGCAGAGTTCTGTTAGCCGCACACCAACGGGGATTATTTCTTACATTCGAGCTCATAGATTTATGTCGAAGGGATGTGATTCACTCCTTGCTTAATGTCGGGATGCTAGTATTGAGAGTCCTTTGCTTGAATCTGTCCCTATTATTCTTGATTTTCCTGATGTATTCCCCATTAATCTACATGGCCTTCCTCCTGAGTGTGATATAGAGTTTATTATTGACCTCGAGCCAGGCACCCGACCTATTTCTAAGGTTCCTTCTTAGTTGAGGGAGTTGAGTAGTCAGCATAAGGATCTTCTAAATAAAGGTTTTATTAGGAAGAGTGTGTCACCGTGGGGTGCTCCCATTCTATTCGTAAAGAAGAAAGATGGTTCTATCCATATGTGTATCGATTGCAGGTAGCTGAATAAGGTAATAGTGAAGAATAAGTATCCTATGCCTCGTATTGATGATTTGTTTGATCAACTTTAGGGCACAACAATGTTCTCTAAAATAGATCTAAGATCTGGTTACCATCAGTTCAGAGTTAGGGCAACAGACATCCCTAAGAAAGCTTTTGGGACTCATCACGACCACTATGAGTTCTTGGTGATGTCTTTTGGATTGACTAATGCCCCGACAGCCTTCATGGATTTGATGAATCGTGTATTCAGGTCATACTTGGACTCCTTTATGATTGACATCTTAGTTTATTCGAGGAGTAGCGAGGAGCACAAACAACATTTGAGGATTGCGCTCCACACTTTGAGAGATCATCGGCTTTATGCCAAGTTCTCAAAGTGTGAGTTCTGGCTTGAGTCTATAGCTTTCTAGGGGCATGTTGTGTCCAGACACGATATCATGGTAAACCCAATAAAGATTGAGGTTATTTGAGGTTGGGTTAGGCCCACATCGCCTACTGAAGTTCACAATTTTGTTGGATTGGTAGGTTATTACAGATAATTTGTTGAGGATTTCTCATCTACTGCTTCTCCTATGACTAGATTGACTAGGAAGGAGGTCCTGTTTTAGTGGTCTGAGGATTGTGAGATGAGCTTTCTGAAGCTCAAGGATCGACCTACTTTCGCTTTCTTATTGACTCTTCCAGTTGAGGATGAGGGTTTCAGTGTTTATTAGGATGCTTCTGGTGTCGACTTGGGTTGTGTTCTGATGCAGTGAGGTCTCATGATTACTTATATATCAAGATAGCTAAAGGTGCATGAGCGTAATTACCCTATTCATGACTTGGAGTTGGAAGCGGTAGTATTTGCGCTCAGAATTTAGAGGCACTATTTGTATGGAGTTCATTGTGAGATTTCTACTGTTCATCACAGTCTTCAGCATTTTATGACTCAGAGCGATCTTAATTTGAGGCAACTTCGATAGGTAGAATTGTTAAAGGACTATGACATCTCAATTCTCTATCATCTAGGAAAGACGAATGTAGTTGTGGATGCCTTGAGCTGGAAGGCAGTGAGTATGGGTAGCTTAGCCTTCATTCCAGTCTCTCAGCAGTCATTAGTTTTGGACATTCAGTCCTTCTCTAATTCGATAGTGCTTTTGGATATCTCTGATCCCAGGAGGATTATTGCTTATGTTGGGGTGAGGTCTACTTTATTAGAGCAATTTAAAATTCGACAGCTTGAGGATAGTGAACTTCTTAATCTTCGAGAGTAGGTAGTGAGAGGTGAGTCCCAGAGGGATACTTTTGGTTCTGATAGTGTACTGAGATATGATGGTTGTGTATGTGTTCCAAGGGTTGGAGACTTGATCCTTTGATTTTACATAAGGCAGACAGTTACAGATACTTTATTCACCCGGGGACAGCTAAGATGTACCGAAATCTGAGGCAGCACTACTGGTGGAGTGGTATGCGGCGAGATATTTCTTAGTTGGTGGCTTGATGCATGTGTCATCTGCAGGTAAAAGCCAAGAACCAGAGACCCGGTGGTTTGCTGCAACAGTTGCCCATTCCCGAGTGGAAGTGGAAGTGAGTCACTATAGATTTCGTTAGCGGGTTACTTCGTACGTCCCATGGTTTTGATAGTATTTGGGTCGTTGTAGAGTGGTTGACTAAGAAGACAAATTTTATCCCTATTTAAGATTTCCACAATGCTGAAAGGTTAGCTCGTGTATATATTCAGGAGGTTGTTCGCCTACACGGAGTGCCAGTATCTATTATCTCAGACTGAGGGTCTCAATTTACCTCTAATTTTTGGTGTACTTTCTAGGAAGAGTTGGGTAATCAAGTGGACCTTAATACTGCATTTCATCCTCAAACAGATGGGCAGTCAGAGTAGACTATTCAGGTATTAGAGTCTATGCTCCATGCTTGTGTGTTAGACTTTGGGGGTCAGTGGGATTAATTTTTGCCTTTAGTAGAGTTCACATATAGAAATAGCTTCCACTCCAACATTCATATGGTTTCATTTTAGGCTTTGTATGGTAGAAGGTGTCAGTCTCCAGTTCGTTAGTTTGAAACTTCGGAGAGTAGTCCTCATGGCACAAATTTGTGTCATGAATCTTTAGACTGAAATCGGGTGATTTAGGACAGGCTATCGACAACTCTGAAAAGACAGAAGAGTTATGCTAACCATAGACGCCGTCCGTTGAGATTGAAAGTTGGTGCTAGAGTTTTCTTATGAGTATCACCCATGAAGGGCGTGATGCGATTTGGTAGGAGGGGCAAGCTTAGCCCTAGATATATTGGACCCTTTGAGATTCTATGGACAGTTGGGGAGGTAGCATATTTGTTTGCTTTGCCTCTGGCATTTTCAGCTATTCACCAAGTGTTTCATGTTTCTATGCTATGATAGTACATTCTGGATGAGTGGCATATGCTATAGTGGGACTCGATTCAATTAGACAAGAAGTTAGTATTTGTAGAGGAGCCTGTGTCTATTCTGGCCAGAAATGTCAGAAAATTGTGTTAAGGTACAGTGGCATCACCATTTGGTTGAGGAAGCCGCTTGGGAGCTTGAGCATGATATGCGAGCCCAGTATCTCTACTTGTTCACATTTTCAGGTATGCGCTAATTCTTGACTTTCGCAGATGAAAGTCCCTTTTAGTAGTGGATTCTGTAATGACCCTCTAGGTTAGTCCAATTTTTTAAGATGTTTAGAGCCTTTCCATGACTTCCCCAGGTTGTGCATGACTTGCTGGGACTGGTAGTACGGTTACCTGGCAGTTCGTTTGACTTTTAGGGTCACTTTCTTATGTTGAATTTTCTGGTAGTTAGGTATGGCTCCCAAGCATAAAACCCTATTAAATAGCCTCAGATGCCATTTATAACTGTCTCATCGGATCTGGAATGTCGACTTTAGGTAAGGTAGACCTTTGGTTTGGGTCCTGAGATTCCCGAACTTATTTTGGGTGCTAGGCTGATAATTGGCTAAAATCGAGTTAGCCCTTGGGGTATGGGCCCAAGTTTTAGTTGGAACAATGTCTGATGGAAATTCCAACAGCGCTATGGATTCTAGAGCATTGAAATTAGTTAGATATCATAGTATGTTTGCGTGCACAGGACTCCGGATTGGTCCCAGACATGTAGTCAAAATTGCCCAGGACTTAGCCATTTTTGGTCTGGCCTGCGCTTAAGCGGTCAAGAAAGTCTAGACCAAGGTGATTTAGCAGTAAAGGGCATGGCTAAAGTGTCCATAGTCACTTAAGCGACCCGAGGCTCCACTTTAGCGACCAAGCGGTGGAAGCTGTGGAGCGCATAAGCGGCCACTTATGGCGCTTTAGCGCTAGGTGCTTAAGCGGCCATAAGGGCGCTTTAGCACCACCTGCATTGGCTATAAATACATAATTCATCTTCTCTCTCATGTTTAAACATACAAACACCATAGAAGCACCATTTTCAAAGCTTCAAGCTCTTATATAGGCTTATATAGCAAGGTCCAAGCTTGGACACTTACATATTTGAGTTCGTAGCTTCGTTCTCGACATTTCTACGGTACGTTTTTCCTATTTTACGGTCATTTATGTTTCTGTTGGATTTGTTGGTATTGTTATGGGTAATGGGTATTTGAGCTACGTATTGAGCTTAGATGAAAAAATAGATTTTGTGACTATTGGTCATGGTGAGATTTAGGACGCTGTGACGATTCTGGTTTGGCGGATTTCGGAAGCGAGCCCCATGTAAGTTGTTCATTCATTTTCCTACCTAGTGACATCTGGTTATCATTGGTTATGTTTTGACATCTAGTTTACCATTTTGATAGCGTGGCAATAATTAGAGGCCTCTCGAAAGGGGAATGCCCCAGCTTAGCAGGTTCTTTGGCAGGCTTACGGCGGCGTCCAGGTAGGCTAGGTTTCCTTTACCCTTAGATTGGGATTATATGTGATATATTTACGCTATTGTGCTTGTGTTGTGGGTTGGTACAACCTTCTGGCTCGAATAGGGCTATTTGAATACATTCTAGGCCCGTTATGCTCATGGTACACCACAGATGACCTATTTGGGGTCAGATAGTATTGTTGTTGTTGTTTTTGGTTGGGTAAATGTGATTGTCAGACATTATTCCAGGCTTATAAAGACTTAGCCTAGACTTAGACAGGTATTACTAGACTTAGCATTCGGGACTCGGTAGTGGGCCCCATTACCCTTTTGTCGACTTATCAGAACTTTGACATATTTGGGCTTAGTTAAGACCTAGTATGACCTAATAGGCTTATGAAAGGATTGAGTCACCCCAATTATACCCAGTTGGCCTGATTATCCTTTTAGTCCCTGATAGCATCGCACTTGATCGGGATTACTGGGCTTGGCTTAGAATTGGGACCCGCCTTGCCATAAGCTACTCTAGATACCCGGGTTGACTTAGATGCTGCATGATAGTAGACTATGGACCAAGGAGGACTCAAAGACTTACCCTGTAGCAGATGATTGGTTAACTCTTTTGCCTCTATTTTGGCTTCGACCTGGGACTAGCATGTTCCCCGTTTATTAGTTATGATGTGACCTTGGGTTCTATTTTGGTTATTGGCTATGATGAGTTCCTGTTTGATTCCGGCTACTGATTCAGGTATGATGATTTTGGTTATTGACAATTGGGTGTCCCGGTTCGAGTTCGATCCCGAATTAAAGTGCACTATGAGTTCTAGTACAGGGTATCGTGATTATGATACTGTTGTTCTCTGAGTTCCGATTTGAGTTCGGCAGACATAATATATATGTGGCCTATTGTTATTAACAACTGTGCTTGGTTCGATTACAGCGTCTGGCCTCTTGTTACTACCCATTGGTACCAGTTTAAGCCTGGTGTGCTCCATTGGTTATTGTGGTTACTGGATACTGGTACACCTTCGAGACACTGGTGACTATGCATTTACTATACCTATGTGTCCCGCCGATTTATGGGGGCCAGGCTAGGTGTTGTATTCTTTCATCTGCCCAGCGGGTTTGTGGGGGCCTAGTTGGGTTATGTGTGACTTATATGTCTAGTGCGCAGTTACTTATTATTCAGTATCGCATTTACTTATCAGTTATACCTGGACTTAGCATGCACCCCCGTGCTTCAGCTTGTTATGTTACGTTGAGCTCAGTCGGTCGATGATGCCTACTTAGTACCCGTTGCCCCGATACTCATACTGTACCTCTGCATCTTTTCCCGATGCAGATCCAGGCACAAGTCAAAAGTCGTGACGTGACTCTCTTCTCAACACTGATTTTGGAGCAGGGAAACCTTACTGATGTCCGAGGCAGATCCCACTCCATCTCTGATGTATACTCTTTTGGATCTGATACTATTGTATATATGTTGTTTATATTTGGTTTTTGTCTTGTATTCTGGATATATCTAGTAGTGTCTCGTGTACTGACCTCACCAAGTTTTGGGAGGGATTTTAGATTTATATACTTTCCTCTTCCTTTTTGTCCCGGTATGTATACTCTCTTTGTCTTTACGTCCGTAGCATGTTGATGGTTGTAGTTCTTCTTTATCTCCTTTCTTATGAGATCCTGCCTATTGGCCCATTACTTGTCGCCCCGGTCTAGGGCCTAGCTTGCCTATTGGTGGTTCTCGGTAGGTGCCATCATGGCTCAAAAATTGGGTCGTGACAATATTCTCCTGATTCATTGAAAATTTTGCCATTTTTAATTCCATCCACCCATCAACTCTTATCAGGGGTCGCCTCGATCTAGGTCCTCATCTGGAAAAACTGACATCTTTAGCTCATTGCTCTACTTCATGGTCACTCTCAGAATCAACACAACTACCTAAGAATTTTGAAAGCCATAAACAAATATAAAAACTGCCTTAGCATTTCGAAGGCCATAAAATTCATCTTCCAATTTGAACACTAGATAATCAAAATAAGTTATTCTTTTCGATAGCATTCAAGTTTTGATTTTTCCTCGGATAACAAGCCAACACATCTGATTAAGTGGCTAAACTTAATCGGACCTTTAGGCTTGATGTTTGAGCCAAAATTGAAACTTGAATACTGTCGAAAAGAACCACTTATTTTTCTTATCTAGTGTTCAAATTGGAAGATGGATTTTTTGGTCTTGGAAATGCTAAGGCAATTGATAGATTTGTTGATTCTGAGAATGACAACGATGCAGAGCAACTAGCTAAAGTTGTCTGTTTTTGAGGATGAGGACCTAGAGCGAGAGGTGATGGATGGATATAACCAAAAATGGGAAACGATTTCAATGATACAGGAGAATACGAAGATGTTGAAGTGCAATTTAAGGATATTAAGCATCGAGATGTAAAAGGTAGCCTCATTGTTCAAGGAATGGAGTTTTTTCTAGAATGAATTAAGAGAAGGATCCTCCTCTTACGATGCCTTTTGTTCTGGCCTCATTTGTACTGATTCAAATACTTTTTTATATGTCCATTCTAGAAGAATTATCGAGAATGAATTGTATTTGGTTAAATAATGTGTGGTTTGTAAGCAAGGATCGATATATTTAACAACATATCATCATATATTCAAAAGATTTGCTAGATGAACAACCATTTGTGCAAATTTCTGCTGCCATTCTAATTGTTCAATGTAATACTCTAAATTTATTTATATAGTTAAATTTACAAAATTACATGTTTATATTGGTGAAGGCTAAGCTTGGTCAGCATGTACTTTGGTTGATTAGTAGACAATGGAGTTGGCAAAAAGGAAGGTGGAGCTCTTATTTTGACGGGCTGAGGTGGATCCAGGATTTAAAGTTTATGGGTTTCTACGATGACCTCTAAGTTAATAGAAAACTATAATTGGGTTATAGATATTTAGTGGATATTTTAATACACATAGAGGATCTGGGAAAAATTAAAGTTACGAGGTCCTGTGAACTCGCAGATTACGCTTAGGATCTGCTCTTGTTGCCAGGGATGATCTTTTTATAAGAACTCACTGATAGATCCAGGAAAATTTAGAAAAATAGTTTGATCTCGAGCTTAAAGTGCACCAGTTTTACATTCTTGAAGGATTATTAGCGTACCAAAGTATATGTATAAAGGACAATTTTGAATCAAAGGCCAATCTTAAGGAACTATTTTGGATCTTTTTTCTTATTAATTGTGACTAATAAGAGTTTTCATTTTTTAAACATAAAAGATGGGGAATAAAAACTTAACTAATAAGGTGAACATCCTGGTAGTCAACCAACTGAGTTGCTAATAAGATTCTCCACTTAGAGATGGTTTGAATTTGAGGTATCTTCTAAAGACATTTGTTGACTACTAGTAACAACCCAGCCTACTAGTGATAATATCCACTCTGGGTCTAGGCTTTAAAATACATCACTAGGATGTAAGACCCAACATCTCTCTTGTTATTTGCCGATGTGAAACTCTTATCCTAAGCTAGGGTGTCACAGTAATTTACTTTGACTGTCCATAAAAGAAGTTTCAAAATCTTGTAGTCTTTATTTTATTTCTATATAAACACTAAAGAAATTCAGAAACTTTAGTCTATTGAGGTTTTTTGATGGATTATTTACGATTTCTTTCTAAAGGTGGCATATCAGAAATCCTCTCCTTAACATCACCGAAAGATGCAACTAGGTCTTCAACTGTTTTGCAAACATTCATGTCTATGGCAGAATCCGATGCCATCTAGGAGATATTTTTTCCATATGATTATCAACAAATTGTTTCAAGATTAGGCTCTCTAGTGGTTTTCCCTTCCAAGAAAAAACTTATTTCAACCTCTGTAACTCTCCGATTTTTCTTGATGGAGGAAAATTGGTATGATTTCTTCATCCCCCCTCTTCCTTTTTGTGTTTGTCTAGTCTTTCATGAAAAGTCTGGTTTTTGTAAAATCTAATTTAGTGGTATGGTCACGACCTCGAACACTCTTTCAACTATGGCGGAGCCACTTTTATCTGAGGGGTGTCTGATAACATGTTGCTAGAAAATTACACTTTGTAGATAGGTAATTTTTTATGTATATATACTATGTTATCGAATTTCCTTAGCTTTTTAATTTGATTACTTCTACATATTTTGAATAATCTTAGGGCTCGTTTGGTTGGGGAACATGTTATACCTGGATTAATTTTCCTAGGATTCTTATCCCACCCTCAATGTTGGATAAAGATAACACTACAATCCTGGGATAAGTTTTCTGGTGATTTTATCCTAACCAAACATGAGATAACTCATTTGAAAATTAAACTTGGGATTAGTTATCCTTTATCCCTCACACCAAATGAGCCATTACTGAAAATCCTAGCTCTATTCACTAGATATCAGAAGGATCATCAAATGTGTTGGAAACAAAAAGGAAATCTAAAGGAGAAACTGATTAGGAAAAAAAGCAAAAGGGAAGAAAAGCTACTGCAATTTTTTTTTGTATTTCTGATACTTCTTGAAATCAACGTGCCTATAAATAAGCTTACGATGAAACTGGAAATACTAAAATCTATGTCCACCAACACCACTAATTAGCTACTCCACTAATTAGCTACATATCTGTCACAATTTCTTAACTTTCTTAAATAAAGGAAACTAACTAACAAACTCCTGAAGACTGGGTCAAATATTTTTGAATCACTTGTCAACAAAATGTGTTCTTTTCATTCTAAAGTTTTTAGTTGTAAATATGTAATGTTATTTTTGTGAATACAAAAATATTGAACTAATTGTCAATAAAAAAGGGTTATATGGTCTATGATTGTGTAGTATGTACGGTTGGAGCAGTGGAAATCATGTCCAATGGGAAGGGTCTACCTATAACCGGCGCAACCCAACTTGATAAGAGCAGGTCAATGAATGGCCTGTTCCATTGATAAGGGCTGTTAGATGGTCAGGATCCAGGCCACCTTTTAGGATGTGTACTATGCATGGTGGAATGTGCCTGTTATAGCTAGTCTTGTCTAGTGAGCTTGTCCATGACGAGCCCAATTGGATACAATATGAATAGGAAAGTTCCTATCTTGATCATAGCTGTTAAGTGTTCTAGGGAATTTTTTGGCATTTTGATATGTTTCTAAATACTAGTAGATCTTGCTGAATCTTGCGGATACCCCTACAACTGGTGAAATATCCTCAAGGATAGTGTTTTTGACAACACCTCAAATTCTAATTCTTGATGTTTTGTATCTGTTATTTGATCTGTCAAATAGAGTTTTACACTGGATAACAAGATGGAGAAGAAATGTTTTATGGTTGTAGCATGTGAACTTGGTATTATGTGGGATGATACACCACAATTTTGGGAATGGTTGTCTCACCCGGACTCCAGGTTTTATATTTTTGTGGTTCTTTTCCACGTACTCTAAGTTCTAAAAAAACTACATTGTTAAATATAATTACTGAGAAAGTGTAAAATCTTTGTAGATTCTCTGAACTGGCTAAAGTTAATTTGATTTGTTGGCTAGATATTCGAGGCAAAATTGAAACTCGAATGTTGTCGGAAAGAACCAGTTATTTTGCTTTTCTAGTGTTCAAATTGGAAGAAAGTTTTTTATGGCTTTGGAAATGCCAAGGTAGTTGTTAGATTTGTTGGTTCTGAGAGTAATCATAAAGAGAAGCAACATGCTAAAGTTGTTCATTTTTCAGGTCAAGGGCCTAGAGCGATGCTACCCTTGATAAGAGGTGATGGATGGATGGAATTCAAAATGGGAAACTTTTTCAATGATATAGGAGTAGATGGAGATGTTGAAGAGCGATTGATGGATCATAGGCATTTCAATTTCAAGTGAGGCCTCATTGTTCAAGAAATTGAGTTTCACCCAGAATGAAGAAGAGAAGTATCTTTCTCTTAGTATGCCTTTTTTTTCCGCTCATTTCTATTGATGCAAATACTTCTTTATTTAGCCCTTCCTAAGGGACGTATTGAGAGAGAATTGTATTTGGTAAGATAATATAACTAGGATTTTCTAGATGAACAACCATTTGTGCCAGTTCCTGCTGCCATTAAAATTGCTCTAAATTTATCCATCTAGTCAAATTTACCAAATCACATGTTTTTGTAGATGGAGGTTGAGCTTAGTCAGCATGTCTTGTTTTGCCAGGCAAAGGAGGATCCAGGATTTGATGTTTATGGGTTTCTATAACGACCTCAATTTAATATACAATTTTTATTGAGTTACAAATATTTAGCGGATCTGGGAATAATAAAAGTGTCATGAAATGAGGTACTTGATAAAACATCAACATGGTGGTCCAAAGAAGTTATCTACCAGGCTCAATTGAACTTGAACAAAAGCTGCAAGAAGAGCTCAAACAAAAAGAACATAGGAACATGACAGAAACTAACCCCCAAGGAAAGAGGAAAAGAAGAGTTT
The DNA here is from genome assembly GCA_031232105.1 of Capsicum rhomboideum. Lineage (NCBI taxonomy): Eukaryota > Viridiplantae > Streptophyta > Magnoliopsida > Solanales > Solanaceae > Capsicum > Capsicum rhomboideum. Next base: position 56,613,348 of record CP124709.1, read on the forward strand.
ATGACAAGCTGGAGCCTGTGAAACTCCAGACGTGTTGCAAGAAGAAGTCTAAGAAGTACCACAAGTCCACAACCGCAACTAAGAAGGTCTATATAACTGTGTGTGAGTTCTCAAGAAAGAAGTGAGAGCAAGGTGTAAGGACAAAGCTAATCCTTACTGGACATAAATAATATTCATGTAGTGAGTAACCGATGGTGCCCAATAATTCTCAACAAACATATTGGGTGTGCAAACAAAAGTCCCACGTTGATAGCTAAAACAAACTGGGAAGCTATATATAAGGTGCAGAATCTCTTAATGGTGTGAGGCCTTTTGAGAAAAACCATGCAGGCTTGGCCCAAAACAAACAATATCACACCATATAAGAGTATATTTGGGCTGATTGATCCCAACAACTAGTATCAAAGCCTAGGTTCAGCGGAATGAGTATGGGAATGTGGTAAAGTGATGGGGTGTGGGGCTCAGTTTGTTTACCCTTACAAGCTTGGTGATGCACACATAAGAAAAAGCTAGTTGTGGGCTTCAGTTGCCATAAAGATACTCAGACAATGTGGGTGGCACAAAATGAAATCTTAGTGATCCATGGATCATGGTGATGGGCCGCACGAAACATAGTTCAACGGGGAGATTGTTGGGTGTGTGAACAAAAGTCCCACATTAATAGCTGGAAAAAAACTGGGAAGCTACATATAAGGTGTTGGATCACTTAATGGTGTAAGGCCTTTTGGGAAAAACCATGAAAGCTTGGACCAAAGCATACAATATCACACCATGTAAGAGTATATTTGGGTTGATTGAGCCAAATAAAACACTTATTTTGTTGGATCTAGGCCACCATTCTTGGCACTCTACCAAGCTATTACTTTGAGTTGCAGCCTCAAGCGTTAATCAACCAATTCTAATATCAATTTTTATAAACTGAATAAGATAGACCGACCCTAGAAACCATTCTATTAGGTGGGATAGCCCACTCTAGCCTATAAACCACTGAGTAGTTTTCTTTTAATATGGAATATTTTTTTCCATATAAAATAGACAAAGGTTAATATTTATAGCAATTTTATTAGTTTTGAAAACTTTCATAATACACCTAATCGGATACAAAATTGGATAGACATGGTTAATTAATGTTCCTTATATAATACTGATGTGCTTACTTAGTTGTTTACTCCTACTGATATATCAAATTTTTTCATCCAAACATTAGATCTTACGATCATTATTACTTCTTGTCCATTATTGTTATATTTGATCTCTAGGTTATGGAGGCACTTTGTAATTCTCAGCAAAAATCACTTGGCATGAAGAATATCATGACATGCTACAGGGAGGGGTAGATTTTGACATATAATGATGATCATGTTATTGAAGTTAAGATATTAGAAAAATATGAAAAGATCCTTCGGGCTGAAGTTGAAGATACACTATGATGACGTGATATTTAAATTTCAATAACAAGTTCTTGGAGAAGCCTTTGACGAAAAAGAGATGAAAAAAGTGTTTGGGTTATGGGAGATGCAGTTGCAAGAATAGAAAGCTAAGTTGCAACAGGAAAGAGATAGGGAAGCAACTCAAATTGCTATTGTAAGCATCAAAATGACAGTTGATTTTGATGATGGTCTTCAAGCAGAATAAGATTTTTTGTACATCATTGGTGCTACGAGTCGTTGGTTAAAGAGTTACGATTTTTCTGTAGAGTTGCTTCTTGGTTCGTTGTTCTCGATTACTATTTTTTTCCCATTTATTGATGATCATACGTGAGGAGTCACTACTAAAAAATTTGTAGAATGCATGGTGAGTAGTAGGAACATCTTCCTTCAAAAATTAGGAATCTATATTTGTAGGTTCTGTTGGTAGTAAACTTGTCTACTCTTGTATCATATGACTAGATATAAAGAGCCCGTGCCCAATATGTATTACTTTATTTGTCTCAATTTATGTGATTCACATAGAATTTAGATTGTCAATCAAAATTTTTATATGACTTTTAGGTATTTTAAGTTTTTAACTATTATGGATTATAATATTATTTTCGTAAACTAAGTAAACGAAAATAGATAACCTACAATTGGGTTATATCTTCACCCATTGCTACAAGTTATTGTTATCGCCCTATGAAATTATAAGCTCTTCTGGTGCTATGATAAAACACTTCTTCCCACCATGCTTATTAAGAAAAAAAACTCTGAGAAAAAACAAATTTAAACAATAATCAAAATGTATCGTATTGTATTTAAAACATGATTAGTCCAAATCCACACCACGTAGATCCGAGAAAGTTCTTCCTATTATTTTTTCATTCCCAAGAATTTCCAACTCACTTGTTTGGATGGTTGTTACAAGTATAATTTCGTAATGTATTATATTCTATTCTTTTGATGATACTACATTTGGATTTATCGATGTGATACAATAAATTTTAAGTAACAACAAGTGTTGACACCCAATTTTGACCATCCTTTACGTCACTTTACACATTCGAGCGCTATTTTGTTTACGAGGCCAAATCACTATTTTTACTTATTTTTATCAAAATTTGTGATAGTAGATACTATTCACATTATTTAAGTATTATTATTATTATATGATTATTATTTTAACTATTTTTATCTTGTCATACTCTTTACTTAACTTTACACATTTTTTGCTTTTATTCTATTTTAAAAATATTTTGATCAAATATTTTAAGAGTTATTATTCTTTTATTGTGAATTATTTTTTATATATATGTCATGACCCAATATTTGAGTCAAGATGGCGCCTACCGTAACCCACCAAGAGGAAAGCCCAACCCTAGCCCGGAGCGACAAGCTACGGGCTAACGGGCGGAATCTCAGAAGAACAGAGATGAGGTGGAAGTAACCGTACTAATAAGCATGATAGAAATATAAAAACAAACAGAACTAAAATATACCCATACCGAGACTGAGAAGGAAGAGGACAATATATATAAAGTCAAGAACCCCTCCCAAGACCTGGTGAGGTCGTTACAAGAGTCACTACTAGAAATATACAGAATACAAGACAGAAACCAAATATATATAACAAGTACAACAATCTTGAGTGCAAAAGACTATACAGAGAGATGGAGTAGGATCAGCCTCGAACTCCAGTAAGCTCACCCTGCTTCGGAGTCAGTGCTGAGAAGAGAATCATGTCAAACTCGCCGACTAGTGCCCGGATCTGCATCGGGGAAAAAGATGCAGAAGTGAAGTATGAGTATTGGGGCAACGTGTACTCAGTAGACATCATCGGCCGACTGAGCTCAATGTAATATAAGCAAGGTAAAATGCGAGGGTGCATGCTAAGTCCGGGGTATAAGTAATAAATACATAAGTAACTGCCGAGGCGTGTAGATATGCTTAGGAAACAAATAAATGTGATACCGAATAATCGAGTAAATAAATGCGTAAGTAAGTACACAAGTCAAGCATAACCTATATGGGCCCCCATAAACCCAATAGGCACACGAAGGAAAACAATGACCCAGCCTGACCCCCATAAATCGGAGGGACACACAAGAATAGTAAATGCATAGTCTCTAGTTTCTCGAAGCTGTATTAGTATCTAGCAACCACAATAACTAACAAGAGTGCACCGGGCTTGAACCGGCACCAATGGGTAGTAACAAGCGCCCAAACATCGGAATTGAACCGAACACAGTGGGTAATAATAATAGGCCACATATATATCATATCTGCAAGAATCAAATCGGAACTTAGAGAGTAATAGTATCATAATCTCGGTACCCAGTACCAGAACTCAGAGTGTACCATAATTCGGGGTCGGACTCGAACCGGAACACCCAATAGTCAATAATCAACCATCATACCTAAATCAGTAGCCGGACTCAAATCGGAACTCATCATAGCCAGTAATAAGAACAAAGCCAAGTGTCACATCATAACCAATAAACGGGGAAAAATATGTTAGTCCCAGGCCGAAGCCGATGTATAGGTAAAGGAGCTAACCCATCATTTGCTACAAAGTAAGTCCTCAGATCCTCTTAGGTCCATAGTCTACTGTCATGTAATATCTAAGTCATTCCGGGTATCTAGAGTAGCTTAGGGAAAGGCGGGTCCCAATTCTAAGCCAAGTACAGCAAATCCCAATCAAATACGGTGCTATCAGGGACTAAAATGCTAAACAGGCCAATCGGGTATAATCGGGGTGACTCAATCCCGTCACAACCCTAACAGGTCATATAGGGCTTAACTAAGCCCAAAGATGTCAAAGTTCTGACAAGTCGACAAAAAGGGTAACGGGTCCCACTAACGGGTCCCAAAAACCAAGTCTAGTTATACCTGTCTAAGTTTGGGCTAAGTCTGCCTAAGCTTGGAATAATGTCCAAAAACAAAATTCCCCAACCAGAAATCAGCACAACAATATTATTCGACCGCAAATAGGTCATTTGTGGTGTACCTCGAGGATAACGGGCCTAGAATATATCCGAATAGCCCTATCTGACCTAGAAGGCCTAAATCACAGCAAACAATCACAACCAAGTTTATAATACCAGCCTACAACACCAACAAAATAGCATACATATATCACACATAAGCTCAATCTAAGTGTAAAGGAAGGTAAACCTAGCCTACCTTGACGTTGCTGCAAGCCTGCCAAAAGAACCAATTATACAAGAGCCTTCCCCTTTTGAGTGGCATCTGACTGTTGCCAAGCTACCAAAATAATAAACTACATGTCAAAATATGACTATTGATACCCATATTGCATTAGTTTGAAAAAATGTCCGAACAGTCCACGTGGGGTCTGCTTGCGGAATCGCAAAACCGAAATAGTCACAGCATTCCAAATCACCCTGTGATCAATAGTTAAAACAGATGGTATCCAATCTGAGCTCATATTAAGCTCTAAATAAGCACCAACAACAATACCACCAAATAACAATTCAAATACGCGACTTAAGCTAAAATTAACCAAAAAAAGTTACGATATAATGACGCTATACTATCAACCATGTGAGTTCCGAGCTTGAATAACTTGATGTAGATAATTTATATCTTTTCTTTCAGAGATTAAATATGATACCAAAATATTTTTCCTCAAAAATCTCTTTAATGGTGTAAAGAAGATCGGGCAGTAGCTATACATGTGAAAAAGACCTATGCACTGGAAAATATATATTTTGCACTTTTTTGTAAGGAAAAAAATGAATGCCTCAAATGATATATGTACAAACTAATATATATGTATATCCTAGAGGAACACACTTAGCCGACAAATATATACATATATTAATGGTCAATCCTACCACTAACTACTAATACCAATAAATGCTAAGGTAGAATTTTGATTAATCACCCACTATGCTGCCATATACATATAATGAATACATGTTACACATAATCCATGTGGTTCCTCCCCTCCACTTCCACGTGGAGGTGAAAGTGTCAATCCTTTTTTTATCTTATCCCGTTACGTATATATTCGGGTATTGCATAGATTCGTGGTAAAATAAATATAACTTTTTAAATATATTATATTTAATAGAAAATTATTTCTAATAAATCCTCTATAAATAATAAGATTATTTTAACATATCTAGCTTTACTATCTCCGCTTAAAATATTAATAAATTATAAAACTATTATAAAGTAGTATAGATATATCATAACTAAAGAATTTTATAAATTTCAAACACATTTTCGAAAGGTAGTTAACTACGTCTTTTATCAAATTCCAATTTAATTAAATATTGTACAACGTTCTCGATCTAAATAATATTCTCAGATGAACTGCCCGAAAATTGAACTATCAGTCCCAGCAAGTCATAAATAACTTGGGACAGTTATAGAAAAACTCTAAACACCAAAAACGCACGAAAATGAGGAAAATGACCGGGAGGGTCATTACAATATAAAATATAATAATTGATTTAATAATTTAGTATTATTTTCCTTCGCTTTGTAATTTGGTAGTCATTTTATATATGTTTTGGTAGAAACTAATTTAGTACTAAACAAACTCAAATTTCAAATTTTAAATTTAAATTTTGTCAAATCTTCATAAGTAGGAAAATCCTCCTCACTATCTTTCCTTTCTTGTAATGAATATTTTTATTCTCAAAATCATTTCGAATTAATTTTACTTATTTTATTTTACTCCCTCCATATCCATAAAATCCTCCTAGAAAATCAGAAAATATTTTCTTAACTTGAAAGAATATTACTATTGTCTAGAATAATCCCTCCTATAATCCCTTTTCATGGAGAATATAGCTCCTCTTCCATTTTTGAACTCCACACCAACGTCATTTTTTTTTCTTTCATAAGGCCAACTCTAATCCTAGAGGGAAGGGGGACTAACTCTTATTCTTATCATTTTCATAGCCATGGACATGGTTTGAAGGCCAACGAGTTTTTTTATTCCCCATCTTTATACTACTTTCAACATTAACACCGCTCCAAGCATCCCTCTTCGACAATGAAAAAAATAGAAGTATCTCATGAAAAGATTGTAGCTTTTTCTTGTCGGGTGTCGCTTAGTTTAGAGGGAGGTTTTGTTCATAGTTTCAATCGTCAAGGTATTGGCTAAAAGGTTCACCTATTTGCACTTATCTTATTTAATTATTTTTTTATACTAAGTCTTATTTTTTATCTTGTTGGTCTTTTTGCTAAGCGTATTTACCTTTTCACTATCATGGTTAAGTTATAGATATTTTTCATGATAATCTCTTCCGTCTGCGCCTGTTTATATTAAATAAGCAGATGATGGATTGCTGAATTTTGGCTAATTTTAGTTTAGAACCAAATAATGACTATTGAGTTTTTTTTTCCCTTTATTTATCTACGTACGTGAAGGGGAGGCATCATAGGCAGTTGGAGATATCCATATTAATGACTCAAAACTTTTTCAATGGTTTAATTACTATTTCATCAAATGTCTACATGTTCCTTTTTCTGTCAATTTGTTTTTGTTTGATTTTAGTTTTCTTAGTTTCTAGTTAAAATTCATAATTAGTTTAAATATTGAGGTTTGAGCTAATAATTTATTAACTGTCTTTGCTTCAATTTAGTTAGGAAATATAGTATTTTGATGGTTTCCTTTTAATACTTGGTTTCACGTTTCTTGCTGTAATGGTTGTATTTTGGAATTATATTGATTGGATACAATTTTCCATCTCTAATTGACAAATATTGCTGATTAAAAAGGGTCATAAAACTTTATTTTTTTAACTCTTTTACTTTTATGTTTTTATTTTAGTGAAGAGTCTTTATTACTTTGTCGCTCTTTTTTAATTATAGTTAAATGTTAAGAACAGACATACTCTCACCTCTCTCTGAATACTTTTACATCAACATAACAATCAAATATCATCACTTGGAGTTCAAACATGGGAGGGGAGGAGTCAATGCATGAAGCGGAGCTCAAATGGAGTCGTCACCCCATCGGGGACCAGGTACGTTTTGGGAAATGATGACAAAAAAGACAGGCAAAAGCTGACTTCTCATATGAAGCACATATAGCTTTATTAAAATATAAAGCACCTCGTTACTCCCTTCTTTTATTATTTCATATGTCACTTTTTTAAAAGTCTCAAAGACTTGACAACTTTTACTACTATACTAAATTATCAACATGCTTCGATACGATCTATATATTAGACATATATATATTTAGCTTCACATGACTTTCAAATACTGAAATATTTTATTTAGTACTCTTGAATAAGTTTCTTTAAGAATTTATTTCGTCTTGTCTTAAGGCGTTTAAGAGAGTCGATCATAAAAATTGGAATAGAAGGAGTAACATCGTATTGAGCCGGTTTTAACCTTGTCATACCCTGATCCCACTCTCCCTCTCTCTCTCTCTCTCTCTCTCTCTCTCTTTCTATGCCTCTCTCAATTTTTATTTTATGTGTTGTCAATTTGTTTATTTTATTTAATTCAATTTACCACCAAATTAAGGTGGAACATCCTACCAACATGCCTCTCATTATTTGTAGTTTATTATTATTTCGATTAAGCTTGAATACTTCCTTTACTGGATATACTATAAAGCAAAGGAGTTCACCAAAGTCTGTAATTCGAGGAAGACGAAGAATACACAAATTATGGTGCCTTTCACTTATTATTTACTTGGTGTAAAGGGTCAGTCTCGCATCTCTTGTATTTTACATTCTTTGTATGGTATTTACACTAGTGGAAAGTTTTCTTTATTACATCACTTAGTTGATATTAGATTAATAAAATAATTGACATCTTCTTATAACATAGAATTCCCACGTAATATATGAGTTCGGCCGAGACCCACATTTGTGGACCTCGAAAGGTGCCTAACACCTTCCTTTCGAGGTAACCTGAACCATTATCTGAATTTCTGATTGACGTAGACTATTACAATAAGTTCGTAACACATCTTAATTCGTTAGGAGCCACTCTTCTCTTAAACCATCCCAAAAAGAGTTGTCACGTTGAATCCCGCTTTTCGCAAGAAAAATGGGGCGCGACAACATGATGATTGTGCTGGGGATACTTAGGTTCTAACCAATACAAATTTGTATATTATGTGGGATTTTAGTCTACTTGGGTCTATTCGTTTAGTATTAACTCCTTGTTTTTTTTATTTGTTAATTTTTAAATATTTGTCTTATCATGAATAAATTATTTGTTACCATGAAAAAAAAATCATGCTATATCTCGTTCTTCTTTCCCATTATTTTTTTTATTTAATTATTTTCTTTCATGTCAATCCCTTTCCTTACCTCCTTTATTTATTTATATGCAATTCCCTAGCTCTAAATTATGTATTTGTCTTTCTTTTTCTATCTGTTTATTTTTTATATATTGCTCAACATGCTATTATTTACTACGTGTTACTGCTTTATGTATTACTGGCATTCCGTTCATATTTCCCCCACTTGGAAATTTCACACTTTTACACACTTTCACTATACTCGGATGTTGTGCCTTCACACTTCTCCAAATTCTCTTCAAAACCCTGTTATAGAGAGTCGGGTAAGACGCGGTGGAACAGATAGTTTTACTACCGTGAGACCACGTGCCTTCTCGCATAAGATTACCCTAGTCCGTGTCTAACCAAATCTTAAAAAATTCTAAGTCATGCATGCATTAACCATTATGTGCTATGTGTTTACTATCTTTATTTAAGTTGTTATTCGACTCTTACTTTGTCTCCAACCACCATTCAAATTTCTCTAAGTCTAACTTTTGAACTACGTATGACCTAATTCTTGTCCAACAAGGTATGTAGGCAATCCTGTATAACGATGCGGTCCTCCTTCTTTCGTTCTTTTTGAAAACATCCTTGTGTTTAAAATTGTGGAGAATTTTTTGTCATTCAAATAATTTTTCTATCAAATCTTATATTCTTTCTTTCTTTCACCTTCCTATAATGTCGTAAGGCTGAAAACTAGAATATTTTTTTGAATTATTCAAATGATTTTTCACAACTTTTCAAATTCTCAAACATTTGAAATTAAATGTCTCTAAATCTTTAAAAACTTTTCAAACCTTCAATCCGTCTGTTCTTTTTAAAAATAAAATTATCTTTAAATATTCCATGTCATCTTTCAAATATTTTATCATTATTTACTTGTTCATCCATCAACTTTAAGTATGAGCCTAGTATTTAGGTCTTGCTTAGAGCCTATCTTCTACCTTTTGATATCGATGAACTTCTTAAGCTTAAATTCTAGCTCATCCATTCGTCCTAAAGTCCTCTTTGATAAGATAGCTAATATTTTCATACTATCTCTTTTCTTATTGGGTGCACTGACTCTTGTTTTTGTTCGATTTATTATTTTTGTTTAAAGGTTGTCTAGCATTTGAACGTCGACTTGATTGAAAATCTGTAATATGACAAATATGCTCAACGTCCAAAAAAGTTTCAGTCTTCTTCCTTCTCCAACAATGCAAAATACTTTTGGACCATATCTAATCATGCAATTCTTACTCTTACAATATCGTAACAAGAAAATGTCATTACTCTCCATTCATCCGCCCTATGGCTAGAAATTTTTTCAAATCGTGTCAGCTTTTTACAAGGTTTTCTATTCGATAAATCTAATTTATTTTAGTTCGTCCCATTACCTCTGTATTGGCAAAATACAGATTCAAAATTGAGACCTCGAAATTCAAATGTATAACAATCATTTCTTTTGATCTAATGTTTTTCTTTGAGTACAACAGGATTATAAGACTCAGTGAGTGAAAACTGGGGCAGAATTTTTGAGAAGGCCTCAAAAATTCCATGAGCAACCAAAATCCCAATTCATGAGATGCAAAAAGTATCTTTATTCTGAACTGGGGCAAAAATTTGCAAGGATTTCTCAAAAATTTCACCATAATAGAGTTCAAGTCTGTCCATGAAATCAAAACAATGACAAGGAGACTAGCTAAGCAAAGGTATGAGTCAACCTTGCTTTACAAAACTTACAATTTTCTTTAAGTGCAGAAACAACAGGTACAAAAAATAGCAGCTACCTTGCAATGCCTGAACCATCATCATCAAAGAAGCCCACTATACATCCAATGGGGAAAAACGGCTAAGATACTCTATCTCCTCAGAAAAACGGCTAAGATACTCTATCTCCTCATCTACATGGCATGGCTCCACAGAGTCTACATTGCATGCCTTCTACAAGAGTCCACACCACAGTGCATCCACAGAATCTACATTGCATGGCTCCTGCAAGAGTCTATACAACACATCCGCAGAAATCTACATTGCATGGCTCCCGCAAGAGTCTACATTGCATGGCTCCTGCAAGAGTCCATATTGCAGTACATCCAAAAAAATCTACATTACATGGCTCCCGCAAGAGTCCACAGTGTAGCACATCCGCAGAAATCTACATTACATGGCTCCTGCAAGAGTCTACATTTCATGGCTCCCGCAACAGTCCACATCACAGTGTATCCGCAAAATCTACATTTTATGGCTCCTGCAAGAGTCTACATTGCATGGCTCCCGCAAGAGTCCATATCACATTGCACCTGTAGAATCTGCATCAAGCACACAAATTGCATCAAGTTGCAGAACCACATCAAACTATTACATGCCAAGCTACTCAAATCACTCAACGACACGTTATGCTACTCAAGAAAGATACACTTTCTTTAATCATTATATAATTACCCTAAGGCGTCATAGTTCAAGGGCATCATCTTCATGGCCAGCGGACATCATCTCATGGCCTAAGGATTTACTTTCTACTTATCATGCTCTGAAGGCATCATAGTCTAAAAGAGTCATTTTCATGGCCTGCGGACATCATCTCATGGCCTAAGGATTTACTTTCCGCTTATCATGCTCTTAAGGAGTCATGGTCTAAAGGCATCATTTTCATGACCTACGGACATCATTTCACGGCCCAAGGATTTATTTTTTGCTTATCATGGCCCTAAGAGATCATAGCTTAAGACAACATCTTTGCCGTCTTAAAGCAAGTGCTCATGGTCTAAATGGGAAATTACATCATGTTTAAATACTTACAATAATCACTTATCATTTATTTGATCAACATGCTCTAACTATTTTATCTAGTTATACCAGAAAGCTGCAGGAAACAAAGGAAGATTGAGTTAAAAATGAGAGCAACTTTCGCTCTTGTTTCCAAAATAAAATTCTTTTTTATTTGTGTCACTCCAATTCAGCTTGAAACACATTGGCCTTTCATTTTTCACACTTCTCATTTACAGCGTTGCATCCAATCCTATCTACTCCAATCTCATTGACTCATACTACTGTTATTATTGCCCGCATACTGTATCATTAACTTTTTTTAGGAATCTCGATCGTTCCTAAATCTAGAACTACACATCGCCTGATTCTCATAAACTCGAGATATGTAAGCAACATAAAACCAAATTCTCGGTCATACCATTTTAATAAACCTCTCCTGTTTTTCGATTTCAGCAAACCATCCTATCGGTCAAACAAAATTGGCTACTATGTCAACGTTCGTTGCTCGACAATTCTTCCATCATTCTCAAGAAATGAAGGGATAACTGTTGACACCCAATTTTGATCATCCTTTACGTCATTTTACTCATTCGAGCGCTATTTTGTTTACTAGGCCAAATCACTATAGTTACTTATTTTTATCAAAAGTTGTGATAATAGATACTATTCACATTATTTTATTATTATTATTATTATTATTACTATTATTATATGATTATTGTTTTAACTATTTTTATCATGTCATATTCTTTACTTAACTTTTCACATTTTTCGCTTTTATTCTATTTTAAAAGTATTTTCATCAAATATTTTAAGAGTTATTATTATTTTATTATGAATTATTTTTTATATATAAAATATAATAATTTATTTAATAATTTAGTATTATTTTCCTTCACTTAGTAATTTAGTAGTCATTTTATATATTTTTTGATAGAAACTAATTTAGTACTAAACAAACTCAAATTTTAAATTTAAATTTTGTCAAATATTCATAAGTAGGAAAATACTCCTCACTATCTTTCCTTTCTTGTAATGAATATTTATTCTCAAAATCATTTCAAATTAATTTTACTTATTTTATTTTACACCCTCCATATCCATAAAATCCTCCTAGAAAATCAGAAAATATTTTCTTAACTTGCATGAGTATTACTATTGTCTTGAATAATCCCTCCTATCATTCCTTTTCATGGAGAATATAGATCCTCTTCCATTTTTGAACTCCACCCCAACGTCATTTTTTTTTCTTTCATAAGGCCAACTCTAATCCTAGAGGGAAGAGGGACTAACTCTTATTCTTATCATTTTCATAGCCATGGACATGGTTTGAAGGCCAAAGAGTTTTTTTATTCCCCATCTTTATACTACTTTCAACATTAACACCGCTCCAAGCATCCCTCTTCGACAATGAAAAAAATAGAAGTATCTCATGAAAAGATTGTAGCTTTTTCTTGTCGGGTGTCGCTTAGTTTAGAGGGAGGTTTTGTTCATAGTTCAATCGTCAAGGTATTTGGCTAAAAGGTTCACCTATTTGCACTTATCTTATTTAAATATTTTTTTATACTAAGTCTTATTTTTTATCTTGTTGGTCTTTTTGCTAAGCGTATTTACCTTTTCACTATCATGGTTAAGTTATAGATATTTTTCATGATAATCTCTTCCGTCTATGTGCTTGTGCGCCTGTTTATATTAAATAAGCAGATGATGGATTGCTGAATTTTGGCTAATTTTAGTTTAGAACCAAATAATGACTATTGAATTTTTTTTTCTTTATTTATCTACGTACGCGAAGGGGAGGCATCATAGGCAGTTGGAGATATCCATATTAATGACTCAAAACTGTTTCAGTTGTTTAATTACTATTTCATCAAATGTCTACATGTTCCTTTTTCTGTCATTTTGTTTTTGTTTTATATTAGTTTTCTTAGTTTGTTAGTTAAAATTCATAATTAATTTAAATATTGAGGTTTGAGCTAATAATTTATTAACTGTCTTTGCTTCAATTTAGTTAGGACATATAGTATTTTGACTGTTTCCTTTTATTAATTGGTTTCATGTTTCTTGCTGTAATGTTTGTATTTTGGAATTATATTGATTGGATACAATTTTCCATCTCTAATTGACAAATATTACTTATTAAAAAGGGTCGTAAAACTTTTTTTTTTTTAACTCTTTTACTTTTATGTGTTTGTTTTAGTCAAGAGTCTTTATTATTTTGTCGCTCTTTTTTAATTATAGTTAAATGTTAAGAACAGACATACTCTCACCTCTCTCTTAATACTTTTACATGTACGTAACAATGAAATATCGTCACTTGGAGTTCAACCATGGGAGTGAAGGAGTCAATGCATGAAGCGGAGCTCAAATGGAGTCGTCACCCCATCGGGGACTAGGAACGTTTTGGGAAATGATGACAAAAAAGACAGGCAATAGCTGACTTCTCATATGAAACACATATAGCTTTATTAAAATATAAAGCACCTCGTTACTCACTTATTTTCTGATTTCATATGTCACTTTTTTAAAAGTCTCAAAGACTTGGCAACTTTTACTACTATATTAAATTATCGACATGCTTTGATACGATCTATATATTATACATATATATATTTAGCTTCACATGACTTTCAAATAATGAAATATTTTATTTAGTACTCTTGAATAAGTTTCTTTAAAAACTTATTTCGTCTTGTCTTAAGGCGTTTAAGAGAGTCGATCATAAAAATTGGAATAGAAGGAGTAACATCGATTATTTGTAGTTTGTAGTTTGTTATTATTTTGATTAAGCTTGAATACTTCCTTTACTGGATATACTATAAAGCAACGGAGTTCACCAGAGTCTGTAATCCGAGGAAGACAAAGAATACACAAATTATGGTACCTTTCACTTGTTATTTACATGTCGTAAAGGGTCAGTCTCGCATCTCTTGTATTTTACATTCTTTGTATGTTATTTATACTAGTGGAAAGTGTTCTTTATTACATCACTTAGTTGATATTAGATTAATAAAATAATTGACATTTTCTTATCACATAGAATTCCCACGTAATATATGAGTTTGGACGGGACCCATATTTATGGACCTCGAAAGGTGCCTAGCACCTTCCTTTCGAGGTAACCTGAACCCTTATCCGAATTTTTGGTTGACGTAGACTATTAAAATAAGTTTGTAATTAGTGTAGTATGGTTCCCTAACGCATCTTAATTTGTTAGGTGGCTACCCTTCTATTAAAGCATCCCAAAAAGAGATGTCACGTTGAATCCCGCTTTTCGCGAGAAAAATGGGGCGTGACAACATGAACAAACACTATATTTAAAATAACAATACAATAGATAACAACCACCCAAAGTGTGAAAGGAAAAAAATAGATTTGAGAAATAATAGTTCTGTGAGTAAAAACGATAGAGAAGAAGAGAGTCTGTATAAGCGAAAGAAATTTTATTAACTGAATAATCAAGGCTACGACTGCAGTACTCCTTTTTTAAGAAAAATACATAACAAACATTAAGCTAAAATTTAGGAACTATCTCACAAGATTTTCTCCAAAATACTATATATCAACCCACATTTAAACTACTTCCTAAAGACTAGAACAAATAAAAACAAATACGCATTTTATTTACCAACAAGAATTTTTTAATACTAATACCCTCACTTAAACTGAAAGCTTTCAAACTTTAGTTTAACTTCAACTACTTGAACTCTTCCATAGTGCCGATACCCATCAACCTCCTCAGATTTTGGAAAGGGAGAAACTTGAGTGGTTTAGTGAAAATATCCACCAGCTTGTCTTCACTTCGACAATATTTCAACTCTATCATTCCTTCATCGATGATATCTCTGAGAAAATAGTACTTCACATCAATATGCTTGCTTCTTCCATGTAACACAAGATTTTTTGATAGTGTAACACCCCACACTTTCGAATTAGAATTTGAACCGGCCTTCATACGTGTATAGACCCGAACCCAATAATTTCTATTTATATATAAGTGTGAAGATTCGATTCTTTAGTATGGAAACATCTTTGGAGATGAATTGAGGTCATAGAAATCTCATAACTCAAAGTTGAGCTGAGAACTTTCATGCCGATTAAGTTTTAGTAGATGTTCTTACTTGGGTCAACTTCCAACGATCATTACTCCTAGAATATAATGAGTTAGGTTTCCTAGTACCTACCAAATTAAAGATTTTTTAGTCTTCTTTCCAAAGCCTCCAACCATTTGTCAATCCAAGTTTGGAGTAAAATGTTATGGATGTTTTAGTAAGACACTGTCTAGGGTGCACGATGGCCGCACGTGGCACAACTGGTACAGTACAATTGTCCATGCAAGGCACAACTGGTGCCACGCGATAGGACGTATGACGTACCCATACCTTCCCCGATGTAAACATACATTTTTTTCTCTAGTTAAATCAAGGGAAAACTAGTCCTTTCATCCTATGTAGGTCCCCCAACTCGTTTTAAATCCCCAAAGTCGTCTTAAACTAGCAGATTCATTCCTTAATACCTAATCCATCTTCTCTCTCAAATCTCATAAACTCAAGAAGGGTTTTTCAATTTCCAAATCTCCCAAGTCCAATACCTTTCCCTGAGATTATTTTTAATAAGGTTTTGCCCTAAATCAAATTAAACAATGCTCCTCTCATCTTCTCTAAAGTTTCAAGGCTCTCAAGGTATCAAAGGCTATGCTAGGGTCATCTCTCATGTTCTTTTTCTAGTTCTTCATCAAAAAGGCATGTTTAAGCACTCCCTATTTCAACTGCTTTTTCAATACATGATTAAGATTATTATAATTGTGTACAATGTTGATGTTTTGAAATTGGGGTTAATGTTTAACTTACAAAAAACTTGATAATTGTTTTCCCCCTTGTTATAAATTGTTTTCTAAATATTTAATGGAGGATTTCTAAATAGATAACACCCCTTGATAATTTCGTTAAATGAGTTTACAAGGTTAATGGTCATGAATATGAAAAGTATGGTTTTCAACACTTTTCACAAGCTTGTTTTCAATCAGGAAATAACGAAGTTTATTCCGTATTTTGAGCCACACGTGTTATGAAATAATAAAAGGTTTAAATGAAACTTATGAAAATCATGTTATGGCTATGTTAATGAATTTTAAGATGGGACTTAGAGTCTAAAATGTTTTATGATAATGATTTAGCATGATATGGATGGCATGCAAGTCTTGGTATGACGATACCAATAATGTTGATGCCTTAAATGAAAAAATCTATAAATGAATGAGATGAAAAATGTTTAATGTGGGCTTAAAGGGAATTGTGTAGTGCACCGAGAAGGGGTAGGCTCGAATGAGGGTCTATCACCTAAAACCAATGTTTGTCGACGTAGGGGTGGTTCGCTCCCAATGGGATGACCTTATGATGTTGTCCTCAATGAGGATTTTATGATGGCCAAGTTATGTTAATCTCAGTCCATACGGCTAACATGGATTGGGGGTACCACAGGTTGGGCATGATACCAGATCCATATAGCCTATGGGTTACTAATGTCGGTGCATACTACACAGTTCAGGCTTAAATGTTTCAATGGTCACAACTTTATGTTTTCAAATGTTTATTCTTGAGTTTCTTTTATCTTATGATTATGAACTCCCTATATTATTATGTAAACTGCTTTGGTCCCTTTTCCTTGGGCCGTATGCCAGTACTCATCATACTGACCATTTTTAGATGCTACATCCTTTCATGATTCAGGTTCTAAAGCCTTTGCTCGTGACCTGATCCAGCAGTAGACTATTTGTAGGACAACAGTTTGTAAGTGGTGAGCCCTTTATCTTTCAGAAGGCATTATGTTTACCTCCTTAGACCTTTATTTTGTCTTTATGGTATTGCCGGGGCCATGTCCCGACTTAGGATTTCTATTCATGATGTTAGAGGCTTCGTAGACTGAGTTGGATGTTGTTTTGATATTTCATTTAGAGTTTTGGATTTGATTTATTCTTCTAGTTGAACTTCCTATTATAGGTCTATTTCTGCACTGTATTTATAACTATGCTTATGATGTAATACTAAGGCGCTTCTCAGGAATTCATTGGTCTGGGATGCCAGTTGCATCAAGGTCCACTACTTGGGCTATGACAAACTTGGTATCAAAGCACGGTTCAAGGTCCCAGGGTTTTTACGTTGCCGTGTCTAGTAGAGTCTTGCTTATGTTTGTGTTGTGTACCACACTTATAATCAGGAGGCTACAGGGCATTTAGGATATGTTTCCCATTCTTTCATATTCCATATTGTGCAATAGTATTGTCTATAAGAAAGTTATCTAGATTCTTGCATGACTCTAATTCTATTGGCTATGTCTCAGTTCCAAGGTGATACAAGTATGAAAGCTCAAATTTCTAAAGATGGGATCCTTTCAAATTGATTTATCAAATGTTACAAAACTACATAAGTTCATAAGGAGAGTCCATTAGTGCGTTCAAGTCTATTAATTTTATGTGCATGCCCCTATTTTCATGAATCGTGCGGTTGAGTCAAGGTGAGATATGTATTCAGACCTTTTCAAGAACCTTGTTACGAATGTCTTGATTAAAATGGTAAAGTATGTAGCTTAATGTTGTGGTAATGTTTCCACCTAAGAAATAGTGTAAATTAGGGTGTTATAATAAGCTATGAGAAATAATATGATCCTAGAGTTAGAAATATGGAGTCATAAATTGAGAAGCCATAGAGTGGGGCTAGTGATTGATCAAAGAACGTAGCTAGTGTCTACCTATTAAGTGAGTGTTGGGTAGGTATACCCTTATGTTGGTTGTCTAAGGTTGTAGCAAGATTTGTAGATTTTGTAGTGGATAGTAGATGAAGTGATTAGTTATGAAGATTTATATTTATTTGAAATAGGGAAGAAGCTCATGATGGCTAGTTATTATAGTAGTAAAAAAATCATTTATAGGTTGTGAATAGAAGAATAGAGTGGTTAAGGATTTATAAATTTACGCTTCAAATTGTGGTTCTTATATATATATAGAGAGAGGCTCCTTGATATTTATAGAATTTTGAAGGTAGCTTAAATGTATGCATGGGTAAGTAGATATGATGTAAGGATGGAGAATGTGCTAATAGACGGTAAGGGGTAATATTATAAGATTTAGATCGACTATCCTTATAAAGTGGTTTTACCTCTTGATTTTTATCTAGTAGGTGTAAACTAGTATAGTACGTGAGAAGATGTGTAATGAAGATTAAAGTATAGTAGCAATGTTGTGAAGAAGAATGGGTTTGTAAGTCACAATTAAGTGGAATAAGAAATTTAGGTTTATTAATTTGTCACATATTGATGAACTAGTATAGTATATGGGATGTTCCGTTGATAGTCCATGATTGGTACTAGATACTAAGTTTGAAGCTTAGATGTTGAGTGTGGTGAAAAGAATGATAGCTTAAAAGTAGTAAAGTTGGCTTTAAAAAAAAATGGATCTATTAGGTTGGATTTAGTCTGTGGAACAGTTTAAGTTGATACCTTTATGGAAGGTTTAAATGTCTAAGTGTGATATATATATATGAGGACTAGGGTTGAAGTAGAAGATTATGGCTGAGTCATTCGGTGAGTAGCAACCTCAAGTTTATAAGGATATATTATACCAAGTTAGTATGATTTTAGGTAAGGTTTTAAGATTGTAAGTGTTATGTGTACCTAGCAATATTCTTGATTTTCTTCGCATGGAGGAGGCTAGGTGGTCATTATATGGTGTTCGTCAGAGCTCAATTGAGGGAATTATAGATAGACGATGTGAGCTCTTGATATGATTTTTGAATTTCACTGAATCGGACGGATATAAGATTAGAAGTTTAATGCTAGTAGACTAAGGAGGGGGAAATAGACTGTTAAATGTTATTGAACGTGGACGTGTATCCCCATGATAGTTACATTTTTGGATGATAACAAACTTGGTATAGATAAGGGTAGTGTATCTGAAAGGAGTGGCCTAGAAAGAAGTGAGTACCTTCCATCTATTATATCTTTTGTGTATAGAGTTACCCCATCGCACCGAGAATTGTGCTTGTCGCTCTGTCTATATAATAGGTCCACAAACTTAGGATGGTGACCTTGAAGTTAAGGGGGAGATGATAGGTATTGAACCAGGGTAGGTCTTGAGTTTTAGAAAGGGGTCTATGATGAGTTCCATAGTGGTCCCTTCTTATCCTAACAAATTCGCTGTATCTCTGTTAAAAAGACACTCAACCTATGTCATATGCATTCTAGCCATGATTTTTTCCAAGATCTAAATTCCATACACCCACTCATGTTCATGTCTTGACACTTTAATTGGAAGCAATCGTGTATCTCAATGATTCAAACTTTTCTATAAGATATAGAGACCCAGTTCCTATGTTATGATACTCATGATCCATGAACCTATGTCTCACTTTATGCTTAGACTTAAAAAGCTATACTTTCCCATATGTAACCGAATCCACTGCTAAATGTAACATCCCATATGTTTGAACGTCTTTGTAGAGCTAGAAATGAGCCTACATGACCCCTGTAATGCGTAGAAATTGATTGGGGATGCGTTTTATAGTGTTGGGAAGGTTTTTTAGTGCGAAACAGGATCATGCATCACATACTAGGAGGCGTGCTTTGGCCCTGTGTCGCACAGACCATTGCAAGTCCACTGCCTCGACCCTACGGTGGCCCATGCACTACAAGGGCCTAGCCTCGCGATAAGTCTCGTACCTCACGGGGGTCGGCCACACGATGGGGCATGCGCTGAACCCTCTCCCTTTGTTTCATTGATGGGATTCATTTTAAATTGGTTTTCAAGGGTGTTTGGGTTCTTTTTCCGTATTTTAATAAAGGTTATTACAATGATATTATGTCTATGTCAGAACGATCATTTATCTATTCTCTATGCATTTTATATATGAAGTATTCGTGCCTATTGTACCTTACTTTGTAGGTCCTATTTCAGGTATCAGGGCTCCAACAAATATAAGCCATGGTCAAACAATATCCCTCTCGTTCTTGACCCTTTTCACTTTAGTCCTCTAGTGACTTTGCTTATGGTATGATGGTAGTGTTTAAAGCTGTTGTGTAATGATGTTGGTGGGATAAAGTAAATGCTATTTATTGTGAAAATTAGTGGTGTAATTTCTCCATCCAAAGAAATTATAAGTGTGGATGACCTGTAGCATAAGGTATATTTGAATGGGAAAATATATGTTGTGACTTTATTAGAAGTGATTGAATTGATAATACTAGGTTTGGAAGACCCTAAACTACGTGCATTAGTAGGTTTGGATGACTTGGTTGATTTATAAGGGGGACAGATGATGTAAAGCCCTGCGAAAGTGATGGAAGTTGATAATCTTAAGTGTGAAGGTATGTAAAGTGGGTGTAGTAATGATAGGCTTGAATCCTATGATTGATAGATATTTAGACCATTGTGCTACGGGGCTAGTACTCCTTGATTAAGATTAGAGGTTGTTTATTATAGTGATAAGATGGAGTAGTAATCTTGGAGGGATGTAGAGTATTGAGTCCAATAGTTTAGCCTAGTACCTTTTGTCTCCGGGTTAGGATTTAACATAGAAACTCTAAGCAGTTAGACTTAGGCTCTTCAAGTTATGTGTTCCACTGGAGAATTATAAGTTTGAAATGATGAAGTGTGGTATTCATAGTTGAAAGCATAGTTGAGAAGTGTCGCTAAACTTAAGGGCTATTAGACGTACCATTTAAGATGGAGAATGCTTCTATCCTTATGTCCCGTGAAAATCTCATTTCATGTTTTGTATATATATTAACCAGGCTGATGATTTTTGAAAAATTCATGTCTTACATTGTTATGATCATGTTCAATAGAACTCATTTCCTAGATCATGCCTATTCTAAATCTCATACTTCTCATGATTTGTACTTGCATGATTTTCTTGGTGTTGTCATAAAGCTCCTTTTGACGTTTATGTATGTTTTGTTGAGGGAGAATTCCTAATGTGAAGTTACATCCTTTATTCCGTACTTCTATAGCTTCAATAAGTTCCTATCCATCATTCAAGGATGAATGATCCCAAGGGGAGGATAATGTAGCACACCACACTTTCAAACTAGAATTTGAACCATACTTCATACGTGTATAGACCTGAACCCAATAATTTATATTTAGGTATAAGTGTGAAGATTCAATTCTTTAGTGTGGGAACATATTTGGATATGAATTGAGGTCATATAAATCTCCTAACTCAAAGTTGAGTTGAGAACTTTCCTATCGATTGAGTTTTAGTAGATGTTCTTACTTGGGTCACCTTCCAACGACGATTACTACTAGAATATAATAAGTTAGGTGGCCTAGTACCTACCAAATTAAATATTTTTGAGTCTTCTTTCCAACGCCAATGCCGCCAACTGTTCGTCAATCCAAGTTTGGAGTAAAATGTTATGGACATTTTAGTGAGACACTGTCCAGGGTGCGCGATGGCCGCGCGAGGCACAACTGGTACCGTACGATTGTCCGTGAGAGGCACAGCTGGTGCCACACAATAGGATGTGAAACGCACCCTTCCCTTCCCCGACGTAAAAATATGTTTTTTCTCTTATTAAATCAAGGGCAAACTAGTCCTTTCACCTTATGTATGTCCCCCAACTCATTTTAAATCCCCAAAGTTGTCTTAAACTAGCAGATTCATTCCCAAATCCCTAATACCTCTTCTCTCTCAAATATCATAAACTCAAGAAGGGTTTTTCGAATCCCAAAGCTCCCAAGTCCAATACGTTTCCCTGAGATTCTTTTTAATAGGGTTTTTCCCTAAATCGAATTAAACAATCTTCCTCTCATCTTCTCTAAAGTTTCAAGGCTCTCAAGGTTTCAAAGGCTATTGTAGGGTCATCTCTCACGGTTCCTTTTCTAGTTCTTCATCAAAAAGGCATGTTTGAACACTCCCTATTTCAATTGCTATTTCAATTCATGATTACGATTATTATTATTTTGTATAATTGTTGATGTTTTGAAATTGGGGTTAATGTTTAACATACGAAAAGATTGATGATTATTTTTCCCCCTTGTTATAAAATTTTTTCTAAATATTTAAATGAGGGTTTTTGAGACTTGAATATATTATATGAAAGGGTAACTTCCGTTAAATGAGTTTACAAGGTTAATGGTCATGAATATGAAAAGTATGATTTTCAACCATTTTCACAAACTTGTTTTCAATGAGGAAATTATGAAGTTTATTAAGTCTTTTGAGCCACACGTGTTGTGAAATTATGAAAGGTTTGAATGAAACGTATGTAAATCGTGTTATGGCTATGTTTATGAATTTAAAGACGGAACTTAGAGTCTAAAATGTTTTATGATAATGATTTGGCATGATATAGATGACTTGCATGTCTTGGTATAACGATACCAATAATATTGATGCCTTAAATGAAAGACTCTATGAATGAATGAGATGTAAAATGTTTTAATGTTGGCTTAGTGGGAATTGTGTAGTACACTGAGAAGGGGTAGGCTCGAATGGGGGTCTATCACCTAAAACCAATGTTTGCCGACGTAGGGGTGGTTTGCTCCCAATGGGACGACCTTATGATGTTGTCCTCAATGAGTATTTTATGTTGGCTAAGTTACGTTAATCTCAATCTATGCGGCTAACATGTATTGGGGGTTCCACTGGTTGGGCATGATACCGTACCCATATAGCCCATTGGTTACTAATGCCGGTGCACACTACACAGTTCAGGCTTAAATGTTTCAATGGTCACAACTTTATGTCTTTAAATGTTTATTTTTGATTTTCTTTTATCTTATGATTATGAACTTCCTATATTATTATTATGTAAACTACTTTGGTCCCTTTTCCTTGGGTCGCATGCCAGTACTCATCGTACTGACCATTCCTGGATGCAACATCCTTTCATGATGTAGGTTTCGAAGCATTTGATCATGACCCGATCCAGCAGTAGACTATTTACAGGACAACAGTTCGCAAGTGGTGAGCCCTCCATCTTTCTAAAGGCATTACGTTTATCTCCTTAGACCTTTATTTTGATTTTATGGTATTACTGGGGCCATGTCTCGACTTAGGATTTCTATTCATGATATTAGTGGCTTCGTATGTTGAGTTGGATGTTGTTTTGATATTTTATTCAGAGTTTTGGATTTAATTTATTCTTCCAGTTGAACTTCCTATTATGGATCTACTTCCGCACTATATTTATAACTATGCTTATGATGTGATGCTAAGGGTCTTCTCGGGCCTTCATTGGTCTGGGATGCTAGTTGCGGCTAGGGCCATGGCTCGGGTCGTGACATATAGCTTGATAGTAGAGTTGTTATCACAGAAAATTATAGTTGCTCTTTCTTGTTTGAACTATAGCTCTTCAAGAATTCTTCTCAACCAACTAGTTTGATAAACACAAGCTGTAGTAGCAACAAATTCCACTTTAGTACTCAATAACATGACAATCTTTTGTTTCCTGGAAGACCATGAAACAACCCCCATGCCTAGCAAAAAAACATAGCCTAAAGTGCTCTTTCTGTCGTCCTAATCTCTTGCATAATCACTGTCACCAAAACCAAACAAACCTGATTTCTCACCCTGCTTGTAGAACAAACCAAAATCCTTAGTTCCTTGTAAGTAGCGAAGGATTCTCTTGCCAGTTAGCAGGTGAATTTTAGAGGGGCTCTCCATATATCTGCTTATAAGACTTACAACATACATGATGTAAGGCCTTATGGCAGTAAGATACATGAAACTACCTATAATTTGGCTGTAGAGTATGATGTCTACCATATCTCCTCTTCCAGTTTTGTTTAGGTTCAGGCCAAACTCAACTGGAGTATTGACGAAATTACAATTCTTCATCTTGAATCGGTCTAAAATTTGTTGTACATATTTCTTTTATGAAACAAATATACCATCATCAGATTACACTACTTCTAAACCCAAAAAATAATGCATCTTATGAAGATCAGACATCTCGAATTCATCCATCATAGACCTCTTAAAATTAGAAAATATGGCACTATCGTTCCCAGTAAATATAAGATCACCAACATATAAACACACAAAGAGCATTTTCCCAGATTCTCCAATTTTAACAAAAAGAGAGTACTCATATAGACATTTCAGAAAACCAACTTTTAGAAAGTAAGCCTCAATGAGACTATACCAAGCTCGCAGAGCTTGTTTTACTACGTAAAGAGCCTTTTTAAACTTGTATACCTTATGCTCAAATCAAATTTTAATATAACTAGAAGGTTTCTTGATAAATACCTCTTCCTCCAAGTATCCATGTAGGGAAGCTGAATTGACATCCAACTGAAAGATAGGCCACAAATTTTGTCTCGCCAAGGCAATTACCAATCTGATGGTGTCATGCCTTGCAACTGGAGCAAAAAATTCAGTGTAGTTCACACCATATTCCTGCTTATATCCCTTAGCCACCAATCCTGCCTTATACTTGTCAATTTCACCATTTTCTTTCAGTTTTGTCTTATAGACCCACTTGATACCAAAGGTTTTGTGCCCCTTCGGAAGATCTGATAACTCCCAAGTGCCATTTATTTCAATAGCATCAATCTTATTATCCTTAGCTTTCCTCCATTTCTCCCCTTTGACAGATTTCTCAAAAGTTATTGGATCGCAATCTGCAAACAATGCAAAGTTGGAAACATTTTCATTAACATTAATTCCCCTTACCTCATAATCCATAATCCACGTAGGCCTTATGCGAGCACGACGAATAGACTGATCTCCTGTACCAGTTTCTTCTAAAACTAATGGTAAAATTTTAGCAGCTACTGGAGTAGGATTTTCAGGAATTTTCGGTATAGCAACTGCTTCTTCAACTATATTATCAATTAATATTGGAGTTGACCGCTATTTATTCCAATCTCAAGTGCTCTCTTCATCAAAAACAACATCTCTACTTTTCATCACTTTCTTTTTTCAAAGGATTGAACAGCTTGTAGGCCTTGGATGCCTCGCTAACACCAAGAAAAACACATCTCTCACCTCTATCGTCAAGCTTCTTACTTTTTGCTTCTAGGACATGTGTATAAGAAATAGACCCAAATATTTTAAAGTGGTATACTGCCGGTTTCCTTCCAATCCAATCTTTCTCAGGTGTCACATCTCGAAGAGTAAAAGTGTGACTTCTATTCAAGATGTGAATGCTCCAATTCACTGGTTCCGAACAAAATTGCTTTAGAACTCTTCTTAGAGCCAACAAGCTATGAACCATGTTGAGAATGGTTCTATTCTTCCTCTCCGCCATACCATTTTGTTGCGGTGTATATTATGTTGTGAGCTCTTTTTGAATGACACAAGTCTCATAAAAATAATCAAATACCTTAGAGCAATATTCTCCTCCACGATATGTCCGAAGGTTCTTAATAGTCCTTCCAGTCTCATTCTTTACATGAGCATTAAAGCTTTTAAATACATTAAAAGACTCTGACTTTTCCTGCAAAATATACACCCAAGTCTTCCTGGAATAATCATCAATGAAGGTGATAAAATGTTTTTTATCTCCATTAGAAATTGGATTTATTGGCCCACAAATATTCGAGTATACCATCCCCAATACCTCCTTGGCTCTCCATGACTTACTTTTAGGAAACTGAGAATGATGTTGTTTGCCAACAACATATTCTTTACAAACTTGGGAGGGAACTATAATTTTAGAAAGCCCCGTCACCATACTCTTCTGTTGAAGGATCTTCAAGCCACCAAATTTCAAGTAACCATAACAAAAATTGCACAACCATGAAGGATTTTTCACTTCCGCCATAGAGCAAGATTGGACATTTTCAATCTTCAAAGGGAACAACCTATTTTTACAATAGCAATAACACCTCTAGAAGGCTCATAAACTTCACATGTGTCATTACATAAGGTGATAACATACCCTTTTTCTAACCGTTGACCATCAATCAATAAATTACTTTTCAAAGAAGGAACATAGAACACATTAAATATGATTTTCGCACATCCATTCTTGGTTCTAAAATTTATATTACCCTTTCCCATCACATTCACAGTTGAGAGATCACCAAAACTAACTGTCGACCGAAAGTTTTCATTTAAATAAAAAAAAAACTTACTTCCAGTCATGTGGTTACTGCAGTCAGTATCCACATACTAAATAACTTGCTCCTCGAGCTCGTTTTCAGCATGAACTGACATTAATAAGGTTTCTCCATCCTTATTTTCAGTAAAATTTGACTTTTCTTCTTTCCCATTAGGCAGCCTAGTATGACATTCAGAACGTTAATGACAATATTTATGGCAATGATTACATTCTACCTTGGATTTGTCAAAATCTCTCATTTTGCTTCCTCCATTTTCTCTCTTTTTTCCTCTACCTCTGCCCCTTCCTCTAGAATTGGAAGAAATAAAAGTAGAATCCTTCAAGGCATGCACATCAAAAGTGGAATTGCGGTTCATCTTCTATTCATGCACCAATAACTGAGATGCTGGTTACTACGAGTTCTGATTTGAGTCCGGCCTCTACAGGTATGATACTTTGAGATACTGGTTACTATGAGTTTCATTTCACGTCTGGCTACTACAGGTATGATTGTTCTGGATACTGATATTGGGGGATCCCAGCTTATGTCCGGCCCTGGATATATATTATATGTGTCCTGTCGTTATTACCCACAGTGATCGGTTCGAATCCGACGTTGGTTTTGGTATTATTATGGTGCTACTGGATATGGGATCAGCTACCAATTTATCGATGGTACTGTATTTACTATTCTTGTGTGTCCCAAAAGTTTATGGGGGCCAGGCTGGGTATTGTATTCTTTCGTGTGCCCAGCAGGCTTATGGGGGCCCCAGTTGGGTTATGTTTGACTTATGTGTTCTGTGCGCATTTACTTACTTATTATTTAGTAACGTGTTTGCTTATCAGTTATACCCGGACTTAGCATGCACCCCCGTACTTCAGCTTGTTTAGGTTACATTGAGCTCAGTCGGCCGACATAAATAGGTTAAAAATAATTCTGTTAAGTGAAATATAAACTGTTCAATCCTCTTAACATTAGGATAAAATTCTTGCTTAGTAGCAAAGAGGATTCAAAGATTACTTTAGTCTTTCTTTTATCTCCTTATATGAATTTTTAACTCCGCCACTGCTTGGTATTTGGGGTTTTGAGAGGCAGGAACATCTGTAGACTATTAGTAACACCAGATTCATCTGAACTTAGTACTTTCATAGCGGAACATAAATTTATGTGTTAAAATTGATGTCAAATACAATATATAGTAGATTCAAACCCACAACTAAGAAACATAATAATGTTAAGAACTTTAAAAATTCAATTCATAAAGCTGAAATTCTGAATTTGCCTCTAGTGAGTAGTAGCAGGTACCTAATAAATAATTTAGGTACGTACATGTAAAATGACTCATACACCACCGATACAAAAAAAATCATAAAAAATAACCAAATTTAAAATGGAATTATACCAGTTTGCCCCTATCAAGGAGAATGGGAGAATCGCGTAGACTAAAAAAGAGCTCCTTTTTGGTGTTGTAAATAGGAGGAATCTCAGATCGATCGATTATTTCTAGATAGTCAGGTGGCAAAAATCTTCCCCAGATTTCATCTAATTCTGTGGCAAATTTTAATACTTTCAAAAAAATTGATGATCTTGCGACATCTGCTGGAGTTGTCTTTGAAATTATTTCAAAGTTGCGGCCTTTCGACAACTTTTCAAAATAATTCATTGGAGCACTGTACTCAGAAAAATTTATGTCAAAATTCTTATAAAAGTTTATAACAAAGAAATAGAACCAAAGCTTTTTTGTTCCATGTTTTATTTATCTGATTAGATAAACAAAAGGGAAGATACTTTAGATATTTCTATTGTTCGATTATAGTAATAAGTAAAGATAAACATACAATTATTTTATTCCATAAACAGCTAAGTTTGACTCTTTTATTTTTTTTCATTTGTAGATTGACTAATAAAAGAGTTGAAATTATCCAAACTTCAGATAAGTCTATCACGACCAATATAAAATATTTTGGCGTATAAATGTGTGATTAGGCTAAAAGACTACAAGAAAGCGTTTTACCTGAGCAAACTTACTAACATGACTAATCGTGATCTTAAGTCTCAAATAACTAGTATCGCTTACATAATTTTTTTTCTTTTACTGTGCCTTACTTTTCACTAGGTTCGCATATGGAATTGTAAGACTATCGAGACAACTTTTTTGTGATTTTGGGTCTACCTCGTCTCCTTAAAATTCCTCCATTCACTGTGGTTTCATACAATAAAAAACTTAATTAATTTATGACTTAACAATGATAAATTAGTGTAAACATCAAAGGTGAATAATATCTTACCGAACTGATGAGTAAAAGTATCTAGAGGTCAATGTAGGACATGACCATGCCATCTCAGTACTTTAACTTCTACTATGTGCTCGATTTATTCTTAGCACGCTATTTCAACATAATTCCAATAGTATGTAGACCTTATGAAACAACTTCCTGCCACGTGATTTTAGGTCTACATAATACTCACCATGGTTTCACACATTTAAGTCGGTGCATCTAAAAAATCAATGAGTACATGACCAAATAGCCATAACTCATCATTGTTTATATCATGAAAACACATAAGCTATATCATAGGATTGTACAATTTCTTCTTCATTCTGGTCTAAACACAATTCCTTGAACAATAAAGCCACCTTCTCCATGAATCCCCATAATATCCATCAATCGTGCTTCAAAATCTCCATCATCTCCTGAATCATTGAAAACATTCCCCAATTCTATTTCCATCCATCCATCTGATCTTTTGCGTGGACATTTCACGTTGCGTTTGCGTCTCCTAACTTTTTTTTTACTAGACTCACAACACTAGCTCATTCCTCGGCCTCTTAGTCACTCATGAGATTCTCAAATCTACCAAATTCATTAGCAATTTTTCCTTCATGTCCCTCTACCAATTTGAACACTAAATGTAACACCTCAAAAATTTTAAGCCAAGATCCGAACCATTCTTCATGTGTGTATAGGCCGAAACCTGATGATTTCTTTTATACATAGATGTCATGATCAATTCCCTATTGTGGTAAGTGATTTGGGTGTCAATCTTCATTATAAGAAACACCTAGCATAGAGTTAAGTTGAGTGCATTCCTACCGATTGAGTTCTAGTATTGGATTTTACATGGATCAACTTCAAACAAGCATTTATCCTAAAATATGAAGAGTTACGTGACCCTTTACATATTAAATTAAATGTCTTTGAGTCTCATTTCCAACACCATAAACGGTTTGTAAATCGGAGTTCAAAGTGAAAAGTTATGAGCTTTCCGGTGAGGAGCCGCGATAGGTCCGTGGCACAGACCTTAGACTCCACTATATCACCATGCCTTGAAGCTTGGCATCCGTGATTTTTACTTTCCAAGGGTATGATGTCCAATGGTGACTCCATTTATTTTCCTACTTATTTTTAAGGGCCTTTTGGTCTTTTCCTTATCCAAAACTGTCCCCTATCATTCTAAAACATTCCTCTATGTTCCTATTATCCCTAAATTAATTAAAACCTCCTCTCTTATTCTCTCTAAGTCCAAGAAAACTCAAGATTCCATAAGGTGATCCTAAGGTTAAATTTCAAGGTTCCTCTTCTAAGATCTTCGTCAAAAGGTATATTGAACACTCCCTACTTCAACTACTACTACAAAGTGACGATTTATTAAGTACTTATGTATATTATGTTGATAGTTTGAAACTAGGGTTGAGAACTATTTCTATGAAAAGCTTGATATTGATTTTCCCTCTCTTTACAAATTGTTTTCTAATTTTTAGTTGTGGGTATTGAGACGTGAAACAAATATTTAAAATGGTGTACTTTCACATATGAATTCGAAAGGTTTAATGTTATAAGTGATGAAACTATGATCTTCAAGTCCTTCAAAATCTTTAATTTGCAATGATGAATGAAGAGTGTCACCCTATCCTTTTAAACTATTGAAAATGTTGAATTTGCAAAATACTTTAAAGGCCCTTATGGATAATTAATGATGGTTATGTTTATGGTTTGAATGATAGGGTTAAGAGTTAACAATATTTAATAATAATGATTTTGGCGTGATATGGATGACTTGCAAGTCTTGGTATGACGATACAAAAATGTAAATGCCTTCATGAAAGACTCTTTGAATAATGTTTATGAATAATGTTTAAATTGGGCTTAAAGAGAATTGTGTAGTTCACTGAGAAGGCGTAAGTCCTCGTGACCCAATGCCTGAAACTTATGTTTTGCCGACGTAGGAGTGGTTTGCTCTTAACACGACAACCTTATGATGTTTTCCTCTATGAGGAAGTTATAATGTCCAAATTATGTTTATCTTAATTCATGCGACAAACATGGATTGAGAGTCCCACCGGTTGGGCAAATATTAGACCCATATAGCCCATGGGTTACTTAATGTCGGTGATAACTACATAGTTCAGAATTAAAAGTTATTCAATGATTATGTAAAGTTTTAAATGCTTATGTTTTATTTATTTTGAGTTACTATTTACGTACCTTCCTCATGACTATGTTTTACTTATGTGACTTGCTTTATAAACTGTTTTGTCCGTTTTCCTGGGTGGAATATCAGTACTCGTCTTACTGACCATCCCCAGACGCTACATAATTTTATGATGTAGGTTTGGAGACCTTTTCCTATGGTTTTGTGCAACACTAGGATTCTCGGGACAACAATAAGCAAGTGGTGAACCCTCCATCTTCTATAAGGCATATGTTTACTTATTATTAGACTATCTTTATCCATTTTATGGTATCTTTGGGGCCATGTCCCAACTTAGGTTTTTCATTCGTATGTTAGAGGCTTCGTAGACTTACATAGATGTTGTCTAAATGTTTTGTTTCAAAGTTGGATAAATTTCTATTATATTTTAAAAGGATTTTCATTATGGGGTCTTTATTCCATAATTTTTTTTTTCTTGGAAATGCTCATGATGATATGCTAAGGGGTCCTCTCGGACCTTCGTTGGTGTGGGATGACCGTTATGTCCAGGGCGTAGGTTCGGGTCGTTACACTAAATAAACAACATATTTTGTTCTTTTTGACAACATTTGTGTTCCAATTGTGCCTCGGATATCAAACCAACTTACAACCTTGAAATGGGCCACTTCTGAAAATCTACAAAATCAAATGTATTGCCTCAATATATGTATTTAATAAGTTTAAATATATGCCATCAAAGTAAATAATTTCTGCGCCATCAAATCATATTTACCTGTTGTGGTAGATAACCTATTTTATTACACATTTTAAAGAGGATAACATGTAGATATTTCTTCGGTGGCCTAATTTTGTAATGCAAATTATATCGCGGATAGTCAGTAACGGAGGCAAAGATTTCCTAAAATAAAATTCAAAAAATAACAGAAGTAACTGTGAAATGATGCTTAGGGAATTCAACATCTAATATACATACATAAAAAGAAATGACCTTTTTTTTATGCACCTTTTCTCTGAACCGTGTTCGGATGAACCTCCTCCAATGCCTAGCTCCGCTTAGGCCAATAGTGTATATAGCTAAACTAGTTTTTGATTAGAAAAGTCACTTCTTATAAACATACATATAGGAAATGACCTTTATTTATATGCACTTTTTCAGCAAACAAAGGTCGGGTAGGTGCTCTTTTAGTGAAGAATAGTTTTAAAAATAGTTGTAGTTATAAATGTTAGTAGTGGTGGTCAACGATAATGTTTGTGAGATTGTGGTGGTTGGTTATAATTGCCAATTATTAATGCCCATTGGTGGAGATATATCATTGACATGGTTATTGTGCGGTGTTGGCTAGTAGTAATGAATGTACAATGATAACTGTTGATGTTTGGTGGCAATGAGATGACTCAATATATTTTGAAGGTTGGTAGTGATGATTGTATAGTGAATACTAGCAGTAATTACGCAAAGTAACTGAATATAGTGGTGATAAAAGTCACTTTACATAAATTCTTTGATTGAAAACCATACAACATATAAATGGATCAAAACCATTCAAAGCAAAAAAGTAATAACATTTAGCAAATTGACTTCAGAATGATTTAGATTTAAACTCATACTAAGTAAATCCAAATAGGAACTAAGTTTCACCTTTCAAGTAATTAAATGTCCTATAATTGTGATATCAAATGTTGGAGATTTTGATTGCTTCACAAATATTATATTACGTAAATATAATACGACATAATTTGTAATGACCCTCTAGGTCATTTTCTTTGTTTTAACATATTTTCTATATTTTATGCTTTCCTATAATAGCTATAGGTAATTTATGACTTGCTGGGACCGGTGGTTTGGTTATCGAGTAGTTCATTTGGGGTTTAAGTCAATTTCTATGTTTTGGAGCTTTTGAAGTTGAGAAATTGGTCTTTGGCCAAACATCAGGTAAACGACCTCAGTTTATAATTCCAACTATTCCATTAGGCCAGAACATGGATTTTAGTCTAGGAGAACCTTTGGTTGGGGTTCTGAGGCTTATGGGCTCATTTTGGGCTATTGGGTGGATTTTGATAAAAATAAAACAGTGAGTATGGGGACTACATTATGTAAAAAAGACCTTTGATGGGAATTTTGATGGTCCATGGAGTCCGGAATGCCTAATTTGGTAGTGTAGCATAGTTTGTTTGCACGTAAGGGGTTCCAAACAAATCTCGAGCACCCGGTTGGAGTTCTTTAGGACTTAGCCAAAATATTTGGTGCCAAGTGATGTGCCGGCTAATGACTGCACATTTTGTGGTTTTAACTAAGGATAATTGTAAGTTTTCAAGAAATCATTGGTATTTTTAATGTGTTTTATGTTTTTTGTAAAGAATTAAGTCTAAGGACAGAAAAGAGGGAACAATATGCTGAAAATGGGTGTGACGGCTCTTCTGACGAACTATCAGAGTCCTGATGAGCCACCAGCCCACCCGTCAAGGAAAAATAGAAGGAATGCCCAAAGGAATTTTGGTGATGGCTCAGCTAGTGATTCAACAGAATCCTAATGAGCCGCCGCTCAGGCAGTCGAGGTAAAATAAAATGAGTCACTTTTGACCAAACCATGACGGATCCAGCATCGACCCACCAAGAGCCTGACCGATCATCAATGCTTTCGCCAAGACAAAATAGAACCCAAGTTATTTCTGAGTCTAATGATGGTTTGAGTGGTGAGCAATCTCAAGGCTAGTGGACTGTTAGATGTCAATGGTGAAGCTGGTTTCCCAAATTTGAAGTTTAATCTTTTATTTATGGAGCCCATAAATACCTAGTCTAGGTTTTAGATTAGGGATCTTTTGACGCTGAATATTTTTATAATGTATCTTGTCTGGAGAAATGATTTCTGAGTGCAAAAACATGCTACTTCTTGGTATTTGTCAAGGGTTAGAGAACTAAATTTCTTCTTTGTAAGATTTAATCTTTGGATTATGAAATATATTTCTTTCATCTCTTTCATCACTCTGAGTTGATAAAAAGCCTATGACTAGGGTTGTGGAATCCTTAGTGGAAAATCACTTCTAGGGTTAATGTTTAGATGAATTTGTAATATCTTGTAATTATATTGCAAAATTCTTCATTCTTATAGATTTCTAATGGTTGCAAACATTAGAACAAGCCCTAGGTTTGACTTGCTTGAACAAAGGGATTAAAACCGCGAAAAAGATTTGGTAACGAGAATTCGGAGTTTCTGATCTCTGTCTAATGGTTAATGCTTTGACAAGATTAATCACTTAGGGTTAAAATCAAGTTTTAATTTTGTCACTTTAAGTTTGAAAGAATTAAAGTGAAAATCATCTATTTATGTCGAAAAACATTTAGGTGAACACTTGGAATCAATTGCTTTATAATTACATGTGTTGATGAAACTTTATCTTTTATTTAATCCAGAAGTGGTTAGAAGCCAAGGTGAACACAACCCTAGTTTTTCTTCTCTCTATTGATAAAACGTTGTGAATTTAACTGATGTAACTTACCATAAGTTGACATTGTTACACAAGCTTTAATAACAGACCCCCCTCCATTTCATGGAAATCATTCGCTAATGGTCATTAGAACTACATATAACTTAGTTAGCACCTCATTCCTTATGGGATTGGACCCCAACCTTTGTTGGGTTATATATTTAACAATGACTGCTTATGCTTCCTTAAGAGAGTTGTAGTTTTGACATATCACCAAGTGCTGTTGCAACCACCTGAGCGACCTGGCAACCTCTTTAGCGGTAGCTGGCCAACTGAGGTTGGGGTCTCTTAAGCATCCTTGTTACTGATTTAGAGGTGACCTCTTAAGCGACACTACTGAGTTATTATATATGTTCAATTTCATGTATTTCAGCTCCATTCCTAAGTGTTTTTCCTCCATTCTCCTCGGGAGCTCATAAATCTGTGAGAATTGACAAATTGGAGCTGGGATTGAGTTGGGAACATTGAAGTTACCTTTTCCTCGTAAATATCCCATAAGTTTCCATCTTAAATCTCTATTTATTTTTCAAATTAATTCTTGATTTTCTTAACTTTTGGGGCTATTGTGGGATTCAATTTGAGCTCCCGTTATACTCAAATTTGAGCGCATGTTCCTTTTCCTTCGAGGGACCTCATAACGGATTAACTTTCTAAATTATATTAGTGGGCCCCATGGGCCTATTTTTTTACCTAATTTTTTTATCCCAAAGTCTTATATTGTAATATTTGTCTCGTTTTACTCGTATTAATGTGTATATTATGAATTTTATAGCACGACATCTTTTCGATATGAAAGAGTAGATACGATCAGTTCACAGATAGTTCAAAACTACTGTTTGACTTCGAGGTAGGCTATGGTCTACTTTTTTCTATGAGATTTTGTATTGTATAGACTGCATTTATGGTGGGGATTTATAGGATAAGTTTAAGGTTATCTTGTCGTCTTTGTCGTCTTGATCTTCCTTTTTGAGTTTTAGTATAGAATAGCAGCTTGAGGCTTAGTTTAAAATGCCTGCTATAGCTGTAGAATTATGTTAGGATCACTATATATGCTAGTTATGAACTTAGGTTAACCTTAGTAATCCCTACTATAAGGTTTGTGGTAGTACATATTGATGTGGGAGATATTCTTCGGTTGAACCCTCATAGGAGCTTGATGCCCTTGTCTACCATAGCTTTCTGAGTTTCGATATTGATATTCTTTTACTTTGTATATTGTTGGGCCAGAAGCCTTGGTTACGAGACTAGTTGGATGCCAGGTTAGTTTTATGTGCTCTGAGAGAGATATGATTTCAGTCTATAGATACTTGAGTGCTCACATTTTTATTATTTGGATACTGGTGATGGCATGCATACATTAATATGAGCTCATGCTTAATAAGTGATACGATTCATACTAAAACCTTGGTTTTACTACTATTTTCCAAAAAGAGATTTATTCCCACTTTTTTAGTCTTAAACTGATTTTTAAACGGAAGTTGTACCACCCTTATCATTGGCTCATGATCCTCTAAACTCAACATACTACTTGGAAACTCAAATCGAAGTAGATTTTGGTCTGTTCTTGATCTACTTATTTATCACTATTTAGTTATTGGTCGGGGGAGATTCCTACCCCTTTCTACACTATCGTACCATTTTTAGTCCTGGATTCAATCTCAAGCACTGAATTTTATAGATTTCTACTTGTTTAGCCTCAGATTGATTTCGAGCACTTATTATACTCTTACTTCTCTCTGGTACTAGATGGAGTAGATTATTTATCTCTGATAATAGTATGGAGAGGATTTGTTATGGTTAGTTATTGGAAGTCATAGTTTGGGACCAGGCAGTACATACGGATCTCTCCAGTCCCCTATGGGTCCCTCTATTTAGGAACTACATACCAGAAGAGAGGATACCCCATAGGTCCTGCCTTGTGAGCCGGCAAGCTGAAGGAGGTGTATATACTTAGTACGATATAGCACTCAGTTGGTATGACAATATTTCATTTACTTGACATTTATTCATTCATGTGCATTGCCTATCACTAGTATGATTGTTTGATATTTGTACCTACCAGTCTTATGGGGGGTCGGTTAGGTTATGTTTGTTGTTGTGTACCTCCGGGCTTATGGGGTCCGATTAGGTTATTGTTTGTCTAGGCTTACCTGGCTATATTATTGTTTGGATATTATTATATAGTTGTGGATGGATGATTAGGGATATGTACCAGAGGATATAGGTACATTTCTGAGTTCTTTTCCCTTTTGATATCATGAGCATAGTTATTAGACTACCTCGTGATTATTCATATTTTGAGTTAGACATTGTGATTGTGATAGAGTTTGCTCCTTTCTCATTTATGATCCTTGTGATGTAATTGAGGCTGTTAGGCTAGATCCCTCCGGTTAGTACCTTCATATTTATCTTTGTATATAGTACTGTCGTATATCCCTTTTGTTCTCTAGCAACTCTTATTTTATATCACCTTCTTTCTTCATTACTACTATTGTAAATTACCTCCATCCCTAGCTATATCTATTGTATAGAACTTCCGTCCCTAGTTACATGTAGTATATGGCAGTTTATCTTTACCTCTCTATTACTTTTTTTATTTCATCTCTTCGGTAGTTACGTGTAATGTATATTCTTGCCTTACATGTTATTTGTACTTGCATTATCTTTAGAGTTCAGTCGGCTGATGCCTACTGAGTACCTCGTGTTTGGTACTCATACTACACTTCTGAACCCTATAATGGCTTGAGCAAGGTGAAGCAAAATATACTTTTATTAATCAATGGTAAACTGAAATATATAGACAAATAAAATAACAAAGTCCCTTCCTACGTTGGAGATTATCCAGAGGGAAATAAAATATTAAACTCGTAAAATAGTGGAAACAGAATAACTACCTGTACAGTAAAATAAAACAATAACAGTAAGAAATAATCACTAATAAACAATGTTCTAATACACCCCCTCAAGCTAGATGGTGTGCAACAACACCTAGCTTGGACAAATGGTGATGAAATGAGGTTCTTAGAAGCGGTTTTGTGAGAGAATCAGAGAGCTGGTTGGAACTAGGAATGTTCGTAAAGTTAAGACGCTTATCATTAACTTGTTGGCGAACATAGTGGATGTCAACAACTATATGCTTCATGCGACTGTGAAGATTGTTTTTCTCACTTAAGTTGGTGTCACCAAGGTTGTCGCAAAAAATGGTAGGTGTGATGTCGCCCAAAATATGCCTCTTGAGAAGTATAAAGCAGTCGCTGAATAAAATATAGAACCCAAATAGGTTGGGGTCGATCCCACAGGGAATAGGACGGAAGTAGATTGAGTTCTTGATCGAGTAGTTGGCGATTAAGTACAAAGGGCGATTGTTTGTAGCAAGTAGCGATAGTAACAATTGCTAATTCTTTGAAGTTGTTATCAATATGAGAAATACACTAGGACTGTGATCCCCAATGATTCCTTAACTCTATCAGTTATTGGTGCTGGCAAAACTGTCCCGCTGCGTTGCATGCAAAATTTGACAAGTTATGTTCATCTGAACGTCTCTCGACCTTGGTTAGACGAATTTCACTCTTCTCCTCTTGATTTTCGAGCATCGCACTACTAACCCTTGTCCTAGATCTCAGATAACTATTCCCGCTAAGGCTCAAGTTATTAGATGAAGGTTGATAGCTTCAAATCTCTATTGTTATTTCCTTTTCCCAATCTCTACCTCTCTCTCAAGAAAGTCTAGAATACAGGCGAGTTTCTAACATTTGCAACCGTTAGAAGATCAATCACATTGAAGGAAATAATAATACATGCATTCACACCGGTTCAGAATTGCTTTGCACTTAACCCGTTTTGTTAATTCCTCATGGTTCACACAACCCTAGTTAATGAGTTTAGCTACTCATGTTTGCAAGAGCATAATAAGAATTCGAAGATGAAGACATAATTGTAAACTCACAATAATGAAGAAAAACTGAAATCTCAATGATGAATAAAACTCTAGAATCAATATCCCAATATTACAAAACCAATAATGTGTTTCTGAACTCAAAATAATGAAAAAATATCTCAAAATAATGTAATGAATCCCTCTTGAACATAGGAAATACAGGGATATTTATAGATATAAGGCTAATCCTATCCTAATCAAAACAGGAGAACAGAGTCGAAAATGTTCCACAGTATCGTGACTTGGTGTCGTGGAAATCAGGCTCAAATAGACATCTTTATATGTTGACTCACGCCACCCAATCACACCACGTGTGTGCAGTCACGCCACGTGACTGCCTGTCATGGGAATCAAACAATATTTAGCATCTCTAGAGATAAGTCATGGTAGCCACTCACATCACGTGAGTGGACTCACGTCACATGAGTGCTGTCGTGGGTCACTCTTTTGGTGCAGCTCCTTATTCTTTTGTCTTCCGATACTTCGTTCTCGGGCTTGATTCTTCCTTTTTGATCATTTTGCTTCAAAACCTATTTTTCTGCAATGTAGGACAGAAAACACATCATACCAACCAAATACACCCAAGTTATTGCATATTTTCTTTGTCTTAAGCATCGAAAGAGCCATGTAACCATGGCTCATCAACACCCTCAACTTAGAACGTTTGCATTTCCTCAGGCGAACAAAACAACACAAACATATACGATGCTTAATTAAGAGAAACCTAAGGGACCAACGACAGTCAACTCATTGCTTTTGGCAAAACTTTTCTAACCCCTCCTTCTTGCAAATAAAAAACCATAGTGTGTATCCTTGCAACATATTATCATGACATAGAAGGGATCAAGTGATGGCATAAGATTATGAGAGCAAACAACTAAGCTTACATGCAAATGACATTATCCGAATAGATAACAGCTAACAATACAACTCATGTACTCTCACAGCAAAAAAGTCCCATACACTCTCAGTATGCTAATGAATCTCAGACTAGGGACTCGGTCAAAACACTCTCTTTCACAAAGAAGTTCAAATAGTGTGCATGAAATACCATAGGCTTGCCCTTATTATCTATGCCTTAGCTTTACGAATAGTTGGACTAGGATCACTATAGGACTTTCATCGGCTTGTAATGTAGGCTTGGGGACGGGTATGGTACATATGGGTATGGTGACTCAACCCTCCTTGACACTACACTATTTTTTTCACTCTAATTTCCAACCATTCTTATTTTTATTCTCCCTTATTCTCCTTCATTTATTTTTAAATTTTGGGTGTGATTTTCTTTATATTTTCAAAACACAATTTTTTTAAAAAAATTATTATTATTATTATTTTTTTCACACCCAAATCTATTTTCTCTCTTTTCTTTTACTAACCCCTTCTTCATACCCAAATCAATCTACGCAGCCCTATAATAGCCACCCTCAACTCAGGTAATTTTCCTGAGTTGAGGTACACAATGTCCAAGGAGGGACCAGGGCCAATACAGGTTCATTATAAATCAAAAAGGGAAGGTGAATAGGCTAAAGAAAGAAACAGGTCAATTAAGGCTTTAAATCGGGATCAAGAGATACTTAATTCATTTGGTCAGGCATTTAGGCTAAATGTGAACTTATTCAAAAATGTCCTATGATCCTTTCCTAATCACTATCCTCTAACCTAGGCAAGACTAACCGGGCAAGTTCTGGATCGCAAACACAAAGTGAACTAAGTAATGACCTCACACACATAACACAGGGTTACATTATCAACTAATACCTATCTGGGTTCATGCAATGCTAGCTACAGTTATTTTGTCTATAATTCTCATGCCATAAAAAGATCCAACAGCTATCACAAACTAACATACTACACACACAATTCAAAACAAAAATTTTCATGAGGGGTATCCTTTAGACAATCACAAAGCATCCTTAATATTCAAAATACGTTTCAAATTGGACTGCACTAAGGTTACCCTATTTTTCTTCTAATTAAACACAAAAACACATAATAATATAAATAACAACCTAAACATGCCGGTTCTACTATGATAGCACACTCAGGGGAAAAGAAACACGGCAACAAAACCCACCAAGTGGTGGTACACCCCCACCCCCACTTAATAATGGTGCACTGCCCTCAGTGCACAGCTATCAATAGAATAAACGCATGGGCGTGAAGATATACCTATAGCGCTCTAAGCACTGGAAGTGGGCCCACCCATAGCAGGATAATCAGTCTGCTCTCTAAGCTCTCTACTAGGTGCATCCGGTGGAGGGGGGGTGTGCCTGACTGGAGGATGCACCGTGTTCCCTATGCTCCTCCTCTAACTGGATAGCATGGTACTCCATCCTAGAGGTCTTAACCGCTCTCCAGAGATCACCCTCAAACTCATCACCACTATCTACCTGCTCCTCCGGACTGCGTGGTCTTTTGCCTCTATCAATAGGAAACTCCTCATCAGCAAACAAATCTATCTCAAAGGTCGGCCTCAGTGGGGCCAGAACAGGTATAGGTGGTATAATAGGGGCACTGCTTGGTGCCAAAGCGCGGACTTCCTCTCTCAATGAAGCTACCTCCTGCGACAATGCTTCTATACCAGGACCATGTACAGAACCCATTCGGGTGGCCATCCTTGCCTCAAAACTATCAATCTGCCCATACAGCTCTTGCATAAACCGATCCATAGCTGCAGTCATACGGGCCTCTACTCTAGCCTCGGAAGCCTCTACAGTGGTCCGAACCCATGGCTTAAGTTGGATACCAACTTAGCCATCTGGGCCTCAGTGTGAGCCTGCCGCTCAAACATCTCAGTCTGCCGATCAACCAGCTACTGCAGAAAGTCCTTAGAAACTGAAACCATACCAGAGGGAGGTGGTAGAGCTGTAGAGTCGGGTACCTCATCATCAATAGGGCCAGTTCCCCCAGTCGGTACATGAACATTCTCTGGTACCCGAACCGGTACTAGAATAGGCATAGATGTACTAATCGACTCATCTCTATCTCCAGGCCCTTTAAAAAGGGCTGCTCCTGAGGACCCAGAAGGCTGAGACCTCCGTGGAACACTAAGGATAGATCCCCGCTGCTGCATCAAACCAATGTTTGCTATGTGTGTCACCTCAATAAAGTGATCGACGGTAGGTAGCACAACCACACCAGCACTATCACACAGGCCCTAAATCAAGCAGAGGAAAGGGATACTAGTATAGTCATGAAAAGAACGCTCATGGATCCCTCTAACAATGTACCTCACAATATGAAAATCATAATAGACAATGATGCTAGCAACCACAACAGCTCGGTCTAAGGTGAGTGAATTATCATCATTAGTAGGCCCCAACCGATGCCTAACAATCGACCACCAGAATCTGCCAGGAAAATGGAGTGTGGATTTCTTTATATCCAGCTTCCCAGTCACCAAACTAGCATCAACCCCATCCTCCGCTATATAACCAGCTATCTACCACAGCAACTCCAACTTTTGATCAGCATCTCATATTTTAATCTGATTTCTGACAGTCTCTATGCGGCGATCAAACTCAGCAGTCGTAGCTGGCAAAAGATGGTCTACACCAAATAAGAATCGGTGGATGGTTTGCTCATATATGTCGACTCGGGTTTCTCGAACCAAAAGGTGAGTCAAAAGTGGTTGGTCCCAGAATCATTTTCCAGCCAGTGTGCTCAAATCAATAGATGCAAAATATGATGCATAAAATTCTCAAACCAATTCTGAGCTGTAGTGACCAGAAGGCTCTACCATCCATCCAAACCCATACTGCTCAAGCACATGCCAAATTTCAAGCAATGCCTTTAACTCCTCTTTCTGATATCGGGGATCTTCCATAATACCTCTTCGACACACACCCCACTCAGTAAGCTCGGTATCCCTGTCATAAAAATCCCGCATGCCCTCAACACACCATCAGTGGATATCCCTGTTCTGTGAGGGAGTCGGGGCACTCTATTCACCAGTGCCTGAAATAGATGTTGTAGCCTCCGCTGCAGACTCACCCTGTCCTATAGCATTGTCCCCAGAACCAGAAACCAAATTATCCTTCCCCTCATCAGGCTGGGGGGCGGACTCAGAAGACTTAGTAGGAGCAGCCGGCTGTACAGGCTGAAGTGCTTCCCGAGCAGCAGCTTGTGCCCGAGTCTGTAACCTCGTGGTACGAGGAACTAATGCAGTATCATCATGTCTAATCTCAAACTCCTCCACGGACCCACTCGGATCCAATCAAGATGGTTTGTCACACAATTTAGATGGAAATTCAGGATTTTTCATTCTAATTCATGATGAAGAATCAAGATGGTCACATTTGGGATTAGGTTTGGGTCGGGTTGGCTGGAATTGGGTGTGGGTTGGCCGAAATTTGGGTGTTGGGGTCTAGTTTTTGTAGTGAAGATGGAGTTGGAATTTGGAATTTGAAGGTATGGGATATGGTGACTTGTAGGTATTAGGGTTTATTTGTAGGATTTAAAGTGGAGAAGTTTGAAGAAGAATTGAATTGGGATCGGAATTATATGGGTAGGACCGATATATATTTTAATTTGGATCGGGTCGGGTCGGGTATGAACTTACCTGGGATTTATGCATTCACGATACCACCCATGTGACGTGGGTTGACCTAAGTCAAGTGGGTCCTCTGCCGTAGATAAGATTCTAATTTCTGAAATTTGCTTCTGCATTCACAATATCACCCACATGACGTGGGTTTACCTATGTCATGTGGGTCACATATCGTGGGTGAGAATCTGAAACATGAAATTTTTGCTCTGATTTTTATGGCACCACTCACATGACGTGGGTGGACCTACGTCTCATAGGTACCTGGCGTGGGTAGCGCTAAACCTGTTTAGGTAAATCTTATGAATTTCAGCTACTTGCTCCTCCAATGCTCAGATCACAACATCCTCAGATCGTGGGTTGCCTCCCAAGTAGCGCCTGATTTAATGTCGCGACACGACATAGCTAACTTGGATACTCAGACTTCACCAACTAGCCCATGGGCTGCCTCCCATGAAGCGCCTGATTTAGCGTCGCGGCACGACATAGCTAGCTTGACTACATAGACTTCATCAAGCTCAAGCTCCTCTCATGTCCTTATTGCTTACGAGATTCCCACATAATGCTTTACACGCTGCCCATTAACCTTGAGTAAAACATTATCATCACCTTTTAGTTCAATTGCCCCATGTGGGAATACCCTGACCACCATGAATTATCCGAACCATTTGGACTTTAACTTTCCAGCAAACAAGCGAAGCTTGGAGTTATAAAGTAGTACTAAATCTCCTGGGTGAAACTCTCATTTGGCAAGGTGTTGTTGGCTCCCAAAAATGTGTAGCGAAGGTGAGTCGAAAGAGCCTTAAGCTCCAAAACTGGAGGCTCCTCAATAGATGGACGACTGGTGGGGTCACCCTATTCTTCAAATCGAGATAAAGTTTCTTTGAAGCATAAGTGTATGCTCCCTTACCAGTGAGTGCACCCATCATCTTATCATATTCCTCAATACCATTGTTATCAAAATTCATAATTACGGCTGGGAGAGCTTCTACCCCCAACCTTTCCTCAATAGGCACGACAACATCATTATCCTCAACCACATCTATTACCTAAATCACCCGCATATCTTTTGGTTGCTTCATGGAACGACAAACATTGAAAGTGACTTATTCATCATTTAACCTGAATTTCATCTGCCCTGTTTCCATGTCTACCAATGCACGACCAGTGGCTAGGAATGGTATTCCCAATATAGTGGGAACCTCAAAATCAACTTCACAATCGAGGATCATAAAGTCAACGAAAAATATGAAAGATGCAACTTTTACCAAAACATCATACAAAATGCCCATTGACTTTTTCACAGTCCTATCTACCATGAGAAGTCTCAGAGAGGTTGGTTTTGGTTCTCCTAACCCTAACTACTTGAAAATGGATAACGACATTAAGTTAATGCTTGCACCAAAATCACAAAGTGCTCTAGCAAAGTTGTAGGACCCGATAGTACAAGGAATTATAAAAGCTCCTGGATCCTCCTTCTTTTCAACTAGGGAATGCGAAGCAACTGCACTACAATGATGTAAGTTATCTACCAGTTCAAAACTGACAGTTCTCTTCTTTGTCACCAAGTCTTTTATGAACTTTGCATAACCTGGCATCTGCTCCAATGCTTCAACAACAGGGATGTTTACCGATAGCTCTTTCAACATTGTAATAAA
This sequence comes from Capsicum rhomboideum, assembly GCA_031232105.1. Taxonomy (NCBI): domain Eukaryota; kingdom Viridiplantae; phylum Streptophyta; class Magnoliopsida; order Solanales; family Solanaceae; genus Capsicum; species Capsicum rhomboideum. The sequence goes on from CP124709.1 coordinate 56,657,906, forward strand.
CTTCTGATATTTTCCTTCCTCGGCCTTCTTCTTCAATATTTGAGTAAAGGGAGGAGGTGGTCGTGGGATAGTCTTCACCTTTTGTGGGACGTCATTTTGCTGCCTCTTTTTAGGTTTTGCCTTTTCTCTAGTATCATGAGGATTCAGAACTGTTTTGACCTTCAAATTATCCGGCTATATCTCAATTTCTATATCAACAACCATCGGCTTATTTGTCTTACCACTATCCACAGGTATATATGGGTCTGTGGAGCATTTCCCGCTTCTAGTAGTAATGGCCAGACAGTGGCTATCATTCTTTGAATTTTGGACGGTGTTGCTTGGAAGGGTACCTGGCTGACGTTGGTTCAATGCCACCGATATCTGCCCAAATTATTGCTCCAACTATTTGATAGCAGTCGAATGGGATTCTACTTTCTGACTTATTCCTGAGATGTCTGACCTAATCTCCTTCAGGAATTATTCTTGACTTGCTGACCCTTTCACCAGTTTATTGAGAAGGGATTCCATTCTTGAATTTCTAGAGTCAGCATCGCAGTTCCCAGGTGGAACATATACGCCACTCTTCTCTCTATAATAATCCTTCCTCCTCCAATCACCGTCACAATCTCGTTCTCTATCTCTATATCCCAACTTGTTGTAACTGTCCCCATAGTAGTTTCGACCTTGATTCCCTTGCCTCGAGTTCCAAGAGTGTTGGTTAGACCCTTGGCCCTTGGCTAAAAAACCCTCCACTTCTTGATACAGATACTTTGCCTCTTCATCAGATTCATAATCTTCATGTATAGACGTTTTGCCTTGTGCACCTACAACATGCACCTTTTCAGCATCTCTGGCCGCTATCTGTTTGGCCAGAAGTTCAATTTCTGTCCTCAACTGAGCGACCTCTTGAGCTACAAATTTGTCCAAAGCCCATTGTGCTGCTGAGGCTCCAATAGCATATATGCTAGCCAGCGTATCTGCTTCCCAAGTATGCCATCCTCGATTTGTCTTAGTGATATGATCTAATATTTTTTAAGCTTGTTCCCACCTCAGACTCATAAATGCTCCACTAGTGATAGTATCTGCTACAGCCTTAGTATTGATGTTTAAAGACCTGTAGAAGATTTCAAGTAAGTTTCTACCACTCATCCTATGATTTGGCACAGTTTGCAGCTTCTTCTTGAACCTTATCCATGTCTCATAAAGTGCTTCAGAATGTAGTTGTCTGAAGTTGTAGATCTCACCCTTCAATTGTAGCATCTTAGAAGGTGGGAAAAACCTCTCCAGAAATTGATTTCTCAATTCTTACCAAGTAGTAATGGATCCTTGTGGTAATTTTGCCAACCACAAAGTCACCTCTCCTGTTAGATAGAATGGAAATAATCTCAATCGAATAGCCTCTTGGTCAACTCCAGGCAAATTATATGAGGTACAGACCCCCACAAAATTCATTACGTGCATGTTTAGATCATCAGTAGGAAGACCGGCAAACACACCTTCAAGCTTAGCAGGTGACTCAGGAGGAACAATGGCACCAGTCTCTATTGGCTCAAAGTAGGCCATTTATTCTTCCTCAGGATCAGCATAAACTGGAACATGCAGTCTTTAAGTGGTTGTTGAGCTCTCAATCTTCTTTGTCTCTCTTCAGCCTCAGCCAGTCGATGAGCTGCCTCATGCATAGCTCGATTATCTCTCTCTACTTACCTAAGAGAAGTTTGTCTAGCATGCTCATCTCATGTAAATCAAGCAGTAGTTTGATCCGTTGTTTCATGACCAATCGGCTGAATTGGTTGATTATGAACATCTCCCATGGTGGCAGGATCCTGAACTTCGTCAGTATTCACCATTCTTCGATTAGCCCTCAGAGTCATTTCTATTTCAAGATTCAGTGGAATCAGGGGATTGCCTAGACTCCTATTATTGGGCATACACCGGCGTGTGCCCTTAAAAGCATAGAAAAACAACACCAATAAACTCCAACAAATAAACTAATCAACTCCATAACCGTAGTCCCCGACAACGGCGCTAAAATTTGATGTCGCCCACAATATGCCTCCTGAGAAGCATAAAGCGGTCGCTGAATAAAATATAGAACCCAACTAGGTTGGGGTTGATCCCATAGGGAATAGAACGAAAGTAGGTTGAGTTCTTGTTCGAGTAGTTGGCTATTAAGTAAAAAGGGGGATTGCTTGTAGCAAGTAGCGATAGTAACAATTGCTGATTCTTTGAAGTTGTTATCAATATGAAAAATACACTAGGACTATGATCCCCAATGATTCCTTAACTCTACCGGTTATTGGTGCTGGTAAAACTGTCCCGCTGCGTTGCATGTAAAATCTGACAGGTTATGTTCATCTAAACGTCTCTCGACCTTGGTTAGATGAATTTCACTCTTCTCCTCTCGATTTCCGAGCATCGCACTACCAACCCTTGTCCTGAATATCAGATAACTATTCTTGCTAAGGCTTAAGTTATTAGATGAAGGTGATAGCTTCAAATCTCTGTTGTTATTTCCTTTTCCCAATCTCTACCTCTCTCTCGAGCAAGTCTAGAATACAAGCGAGTTTCTAATGTTTTCAACCATTAGAAGATCAATCACAACGAAAGAAATAACAATACATGCATTCACACCGGTTCAGAATTGCCTTGCACTTAACTTGTTTCATTAATTCCTCATGGTTCACACAACCCTAGTTAATGAGTTTAGCTACTCATGTTTGTAAGATCACAATAAGAATTTGAAGATGAAGACATAATTGTAAACTCACAATAATGAAGAAAAACTGAAATCTCAATGATGAATAAAACTCTAGAATCAATATCCCAAGATTGCAAAACCAATAATGTATTTTTGAACTCAAAATAATGAAAAACTATCTCAAAATAATGTAATGACTCCCTCCTGAACATAGGATAATACAGAGGTATTTATAGATACAAGGCTAATGCTATCCTAATCAAAACAGGAGAACAGAGTCGGTAATGTTCCACGGTATCGTGACTTGGTGTCGTGGAACCAAGTCGCACCACGTAGGTGAGTGTCGTGGAAATCAGGCTCAAATAGACATCTTCAAAAGTTGACTCACACCACCCAATCATGCCACGTGAGTGCAGTCACGCCACGTGACTGCCTGTCATGGGAATCAGACAATATTTAGCTTCTCTGGAGATGACTCATGGCAGCCATTCACATCACGTGAGTGGAATTATGTCACGTGAGTGCTGTCGTGGGTCACTCTTCTGGTTCAACTCCTTGTTCTTTTGTCTTTCGATACTTCGATCTCTGGCGTGATTCTTCCTTTTTGATCATTTTGCTTCAAACCCTATTTTTCTGCAATGTAGGACATAAAACACATCATACCAACCAAATACACCCAAGTTATTGCATATTTTCTTTGTTTTAAGCATCGAAAGTGCCATGTAACCAGGGCTCATCAAGGTGGTGTGAGGATTTTCACATGGATTTCCTTGAGAAGATTTTTCACCCATGTTGTCGCATCATTGGCATTAGCAACAACTGGGTACTCTGCTTCAGTGGACAAGTGGTCAATGGTACATTATTTTTTGATGACCAATTAACAGGAGTAAGCCCTAGAAAAACAATATAACATGTGGTGGAACATCGATCAATGAGGTTTCTAGCCCAGTCAGAATTAGAAAACACAAAAAGATTAAGACTGGTGCTTGGAGAAATTCTAAGGCCATAATTAGTAGTGCTTTTGAGATATCGAATAAGGCATTTAACAGCGCTGTAGTGTGCTTCAGATTGGGTATGCATAAATTGAGACAATTTATTCACTGGGTAAAAAACATCAGGCCTAGTAAAAGAAAAGTATTGCAACTTTTCAATAACCTTCCTGGATTCAGTAGCATCATGAGATGGAGTACTATCATTTAACATAATTCATTGAGAAGAGCTCATGGGCGTAGAAACACTATTACAGTCTTGCATGAAAATATCATGGAGAAGATCTGAAACATACTTTGCTTGTACGAGCAGGAGGCTTTTTTCATCTCGATGAACCTCAACTCCAAGAAAGTAGGATAAAGGGTAAAAGATCTTTAAGGGAAAAATGGGAAGCCAAAGAAGAAATAACCTGATGAACTATCGAAGAATTGTTTCCTGTAAGGATGATGTCGTCTAAATAGAATAAAGATACACAACACCATTAGAGTCGTGGCGAAAAAATAGAGAAGGATCTGAGTAAGACTTAATAAATCCCAAATAAAAAAGATTGTTAGTCAGTTCATTGTTCCAAGCGTGAGGCACTTTCTTGAGACCATAAATAGCCTTATGGAAATGATAAACATTTGAGGGATGAGATGGATTCTCAAATCCAGGTGGTTGTTTCATAAAAACCTCTTTATTTAAGTATGTCTTGTAAAAATGCATTGTTGATGTCCAATTGATGTAAAACCCAATTGTACCAAACTGTAAGTGAAAGAAGAACAAAAATAGTCATAGGCTTGACAAATGGACTGAAAGTGCAGTGGTAGTCAAGACTTGGATGCTGAGTGAATTTTTCAGCAACCAACTGAGCTTTGTACCTATCAGCATAGACTTTCTTTTTGATCCTGTAAATCCACTTACAATGAACACTTATTAGAATCCTGAGGAACCAATACCCATGTTTGATTTTGAATTAACGGATCAAGTTCTGCTTTCATAGCTGACCTCTACTCTAGGTACTTTAGAGCCTGATTGAAGGTATGAGGGGCAACAGTGGAAGGAAGCTGGACAAGGTAATTGAATGGTTTCTTGGGAAAGAAAATATTATTTTATGATCAGGTCATTGAGAGGGTTGGTAGAGGAGGTAGTGGAAAATGTGTTAGGGGAGGAGGTGAGGGCGGAGGATTTGGGGGTGAACTTATTAGTTGTGCAGGATAGTTCGTAAAAGTAGGTGCCTGACTTGGTGTTTTATTTCGACGATGGTAGGTGATAAGATTGAGGGTTGTATTATGTGAAGGGACAAGAGATTGGTGTTGGTACAGAGAAGCAGGAGAAGGAGAAAACTGAGAATGTGAATTACATGAACCTGTGGGACGCCCATGATTCTGGCTAGAGGATACGGACTCACAAGTTTGGCCACTGGTAGGAATCTCTACATGAAGTGGAGAATAAAGTGGGGAAATATCAGGTGAAAGAGTTTGAGTTTGAGAATATGCAGGAGTGTCAAAAACTTCCCACGTGAGCGTAAAAGACGTATTTTTAAGATGTGAGAATATTCTGTGAAAGGTGAAAATATTTTCAATAAACTTTTCATCGTGTGAGATAAAATTTTTAGAGTTAATGTGATCAAACATTGGTGTGCATAATGAACTTGTGAGAAGCCCAGATAGACACATGGAGTTGACCTAGGCTCAAGCTTATGACTGGTGTAAGGCTTATGCCATGAGTAACATAGACAACCAAATGTTCTAAGTGAATTGTATCTTGGTGCGATACCAAATAATTTTTCATATGGCGATTTGTTGTTTAAAAGTTGTGTGGGCAATCGATTAATAAGATAGGCAACAGTTCACAAGCAAACAACCAAAAATTTGAAGATAGGGATGCCTTGTGTAAAAATATTTTGGCAGTTTAAACAATGTGCAGATGATGATGCTCCTCAATGGACACTCTTTGAGGTGTATTAGGAGGTGATACAAGGTGTTCAATTCCATTTGAATTGAGATACGGATCAAGACCTTTAAATTCACCCACTTCATTAGTATATTAAGAGATAATTTTTTTCTTAATATATTTTTCCATTAAGGGATGAAACTTGGAAAAATTGTCTCGAACCTCATGTTTGTTTTTAAGAGTGTACAACCAAATGTACTTGGTGTACTGGTTAATGAAAACAAAGTGATATTTTTTTTTATCAATGGAGAGGATAGGCGAGGGACTCCACAAGTCACTAAAAGTATTTGTAGTGAAGTAGTACTAATTAGAGACAAGCAATTGAATGGAAAACATTGAACATTATTTGAACAAAAAGATTTACATAAAGTAAACCTGTTCAGTGATAAAACTAGGAGAGAAAATTTATTCAAAACAAAGATTAAGATTCTTGAATGGGGATGGCTAAGGCGACGGTGCAAAACTTGGCGAGGAACCATTGTTATGGAAACTCGAACAGTAGGCTTATTAACTATGAAATAGGGTTATTCATGGATTCTATTCCTAATTCGACCAGAGACAAATGGAGCCCACATTTTCAAGTCCTTCACAAAGAAACAAAATGGGAAAATTTCAATAGAGGTCAGATTATCTTGACAAAAATTTGATACTAAAAGAATATTTTGTCTGATAGCAGGTGCAAACAAAGTATCAGTTAGTCTAAAAGCATTATTTGATGCAACTAATTCAGTAGAACTATGGTGAGTAATTGGAATTCTTTTACCATCACCCATAGCTATGCCTTATTAACCATGATATTCTTCAAGATTGGTAGGTTCTGTTGTGACATGATGAGTAGCACCAGAGTTAACAATCCATTTATTTTCTGCAGCTTGGTTACCTGAAAGAAAATTTGCCTTTACCTCTATATGATTGTGAGATTGTGACCCTGTTTGTTGTATAATTAACAGCGAACAAGGTTATTGGTGTAACACCCTTGTGCAGGAGCATTTTTACGATTGTTGGAATGCCATTGTGAATTGTTGGGTTGACGAGTAGTGCAGTTGTTTTAATTGGTGGATCTGTTGTGAGTTACCATAGCAGCAATTATTGCACTGGTTTCTTTCTTCAAATCCTCATGTTTGAGAAGGAGCTCATAATCAATTATTTTCACGTACAACTAATCATACGAGATGATGGAATCTCTTGCTCAAATTATAGAGGTAATCTCACAAAAATATGACCCCAGCAGTGGTGAGCTCATTGCAGATAGAGCGTACTTGATGGAAATAATTTTCTACTGGGTGGGAATCCTTTGATAGGCACGCGAACTGGCCACAAAGGCTGCGAATTCGTGTTTGGGACTTCTTGGATTAAGCAAGGTGCAGGGAGTCCCAAGTAAGTTTAGCAGCGTAAGCAGCAACAACAGTTGCAGAAATCATCGAATCAATAGAAGCCATTATGGCATTCTGGATCAATTGATCGAGAGTTAAGATTTGAACTCTAAAACCATATAATGACTTGAGCAAGATGAAGCAGAAGATACTTTTATTAATCAATGCTAAACTGAAATATATACACACACAAAATAACAGAGTCCCCTCCTACGTTGGAGACTATCAAACCGGAAATAAAATGTTAAACTTCTAAAATAGTGGAAACAGAATAACTACCTATAGAGTAAAATAAAGCAGTAACTATTGCAGAAGCCAAATATATAGAGAGTGATTAAGTTTCAACTACTATATCTAAAGGTAGCTATATAAATAGCAAATAAGAGAACAATAAGAGAACACCAGAAATTTATGAGGTTCGGAAAAACTTTATTTTCTGCCTACTCCTCGAACACAACCAATCAAATATTATTTCACTCCAAAGGATACAAGTGAAATACTACAAGAGAGAAAGGAGATTCAAATGCCTTTAAATATGAGAAGACAAGTGAGAGAGGTGTTTGACAAATGAACCAAGTGCCCCTAGTTATAGATGTAAATTCTTTCTCTTGATATCCTCAGTGAAATCATCATCATCTTGATGTCATCAGCGACATCGTCATCATCTTGATGTCATCAGTGACATCTTTATCATCTTGATGTCATCAGTGACATCTTTATCATCTTGATTTCATCAGTGACATCATCATTATCTTGATGTCATTAGTGATATCATCATTACGTAAATGTCAAAGTTCAACGAAGGAAACCAATTAATGGTAGTCAAAGATTTCAACTACAAGTTGAACTTGTACATTTCTTTCCAAAGAAGAATTACCCTTTTTTAAACGTTCACACTAGTTCTAGTCACACGTTCACACCAGTTCTAGTCATATGTTCATACTAGTTTTAGAATCTTGTCAAATTTAACAAATCTCTACCTTGGAAAGATTCTCCATTTTTAATTTTCTCTAAGCAACAAATTTTTATTGTGCCTTCAACCTCAATCTTCAATATTCAACAATGTTGATCAAGTTTAAACACAGTTGAAACTTGACCGCAGTAACTACTTTCATCAGTATATCGACAGGGTTATCTATAGTCCAAATTTTTGGCACTATGACTCCACCTTCTTCTATAATGTTTCTTACAAAATGATATCGAGCGTTAATGTGCTTCTTCCTTGCATGATAAACTTCGTTCTTTGCTAATTGTATAGCACTTTGATAATCACAAAATACTATGATGCCTTCTTGTTCGATACCAAGCTCTCGAATCAAACCTTGAAGCCAAATTGCTTTCTCATAGCCTCCGTTATTACCATGTATTGTGCCTCCATGGTAGATAAAGCAACTGTTGATTACAAAGTATATTTCCAACAAACTGATGTGTTTGCTAAAGTGAAAAAATAACCAGTAGTTGATCTTTATTTGTCCAAATAACCTGCGTAATCTAAGTCACAATATCCAATCAAATGCTAACCATCCTCCTGCTCAAAAATTAAACCAACATTTATAGTATTATAAATATACCGCATAATTCTTTTCACATCTTGACAATGTTCCTTTCAAGGATTATGCATATACCTACTTACAACTCCCACAACATGTGAAATATCAAGCTACCAACAATATTTGCATATGGTACTTTTGACATATATTCTTGTTCAAATTCATCCTATGGCAACATAGCGTCACTAAGCTTACAATAAGGAGACAGAAGAGTGCTAACCAACTTCATTAGATCATTCATATGAAATTGGTCTAGTACCCTCTTTAATTATTCTTTCTGAGATAAATAGAGTTTCTTTAAATGTCTACCTATTTTTATCTCCATTCCAAGAATCTTCTTTGCCTCACCCAAATCCTTTATTTCAAACTCATTGCTTAGTTTAATCTTCAACTTCTCAATTTCTTCTTGCTTCTTGATGCTATTAGCACATCATCAACATATAAGAGAAGATATATAAAGGATATGATGAGAGAAGATATATAAAGGATCCGTCTCCAAGCTTGCGCAAATACACACAATGATCGTACTTGCTTCTTTTGTACTTTTGCCACAACATAAACTTGTCAAATCATTTGTACCATTGTTTGGAAGATTGTTTCAATCCGTACATCAATCTTTCAAGTTTCCATACCATATTTTCCTTTCCAGCAACTTTGAATCCTTCTGGCTGAGTCATGTAGATTTCCTCTTCCAAGTCTCCATGTAAAAATGCAATTTTTACATCCAACTGAACTATTTCCAAATTCAACTGTGCTAAAAAATCTAACAAAATTCTAATGGATGAGTGTTTTACAATAGGAGAAAATACCTCATTATAATCAATTCCCTCCTTTTGGAAATATCCTTTGGACATCAATCTTGCTTTATAATGAATGCCTTCTTGGTTAGGAAATTCTTTTTTCTTTGTATATCCCCATTTGCACTTAATTGCTTTCTTTCCCTTCGAATGATTAGCCAAGCTCCATGTGTGATTCTGGTGAAGGGACTCCATTTCTTTATTCATGGAAATCCTCTACTTATCTTCTTCTTATCTTTGCACTATATTCTTATAAGTGGTAGGAATACCATCAACTACATTTGAGGCTGCAGAAACCACTATATCCATCAAACAAGCAGGTTTTCTTATTGTTATATTTGGCTTGCTGGTTGCTATAAATTGAAGTTTCGATTGAGGTTCCGGAGACAGAATATCCTCTTTAACTGACTCTTCTTCCCAAGGAAAATCTTCTATTGTTTCCTTGTTTGCTTCTTCTGTTGGGAATATTAATTTTTCCTCAAACTCCACTTACTTTGAAGCACCATCAGTTTATTTGACATCTTTAATTGTTACCTTATTTTGTCAAGGTAGATTCATCAAAGGTAACATCTCTGCTGAATAGAATTTTTCTCATCTCTGGACACTTTAATTGGTATCCTTTGACTCTCGAATTAATCCCCATAAATACAGCCTTTTTTGCTCTTAGATCCAGTTTGGACTCTCTTACATGATAATATATAATTGAGACAAATACATGTAAAGAACCATAATCTCCCGTAAGTTTTCCATACCATTTTTCTAATGGTGTCTTGCCACCAATTTCTACAGATAGTAGATGATTAATAAGGTGGAATGCATATGTTATTGCCTCAACCCAAAATTCTTTGCCCAAGCTAGCATTTGACAACCTACATCAAAACTTATCCAGCAATGTCTGATTCATGCATTCTACCACTCCATTATGTTATGGTGTATTTCTAATGGTGATGTGTCAACTTTTTTTGAAAATATCACTTTTGTATTCTCCATCATTGTCTGTACAAAGACACTTGATCTTTTAGCCATTTTGCGTCTCTATCATCATCTTTCATTTGACAAAAATTCCCAACATTTCATATTTAGTTTTCATTGTATACACCCACACTCTTCGAGAAAAGTCGTCAACAAAAGTTATAAAATAGTGTTTCCCATAAAACGAAGGTGTTTTGGAAGCACCCCAAATATCAGAGTGAACATATTCCAAAATACATTTCATATTATGGATAGACGATTATTATTTGCGGTGTGAATAACTCCACATTCTCTTACTTGTAAATCAGTGAACCAGTCCCAATTGGGATATATATGATAGCTGTATGATGAGTCCATCAATAATACTTTAGATGATTTGGATGGCTCTATTGTAACAAGTGAGAAATCTGAGTTATCAAAATCAACTTCATTTGAGTACATGACAGTCTTTCCATTGTTAAGTTTGGCCTTGTTTTCAACTTTGGATAATCTTTCATCCACTGACTTTTTTCTCAGCAAAAGACACATTAATCTTTACTGGGTTTGGATTTTTGACTTGGATCTTCCTTTCTTTGTTCTCATTTGATTTAAAGAATGACCTCTTACGAACATTGCTTCTCCTTCTTCTATGGTGTCTGGTTTCTTCTCTTTTATGGAAATATCTAGTCCTTATTGGAAAAGGACATCAACAACTTCGCGTTGCCACATCCAAAAATATCTTGAACCATAAAAGATTTCAACTGTAAATTTCTCATTTGACACATTTCATTTCATAAGCGAAGTTGTCAACGATGACGTATTATTGACACCCTATGTGGAATCATTATTTTTCTTGTCAGTGATTTCCACTACAGATACTATTTATTAGCTAATAGTATCAAAGACCAAAGTAATTCTTTTCTTATGTGAAAGTTCAGACTGTGTTGCAACCATAGTGTATACTCAGATAGAACCTTGGCTCTGATGCCAATTGTTGCAGAAGCCGAATATATAGAGAGTAATTAAGTCACAAGTACTATATCTAAAGATAGCTATATAAAATGTAAATGAGAGAACAATAAGAGAACACCAAACATTTATGAGGTTCTGTAAAACATTATTTTCTGCCTACTCCTCAGATACAACCAATCAAATTTTATTTCATTCCAAAAGGATACACGTGAAATACTACAAGAGAGAAAGGAAGTTCCAATGCCTTCAAATATAAGAAGACAAGTCAGAGAGGTATTTGACAAAAGAACTAAGTGCCCCTATTTATAGATGGGAATGCTTCCTCTTGATGTCATCAGTGACATCATTATCATATTGATATCATCAGTAACAACATAATCATCTTGATGTCATTAGTGGCATCATTATTATCTTGATGTCATCAGTGACATTTTCATTATGAAAATGTAAAAGTTTAATGTGTGAAATTGATACAAGTCAAATCGGCGTCAACCTTTCATGGCTTGTATTTCAAGGGCGACAACAAGAGATACAAGCCACAAAGAGCTCAAGGCCATAAGGACATCATTGGAGGGTCCATTTTGAACTTTAATTAGATAGCAATATTTCATATGAAAGATAGCTTAGAGTCAAAGAAGTCATTAGAGGGGCCATTGGGCAACAAAGAAGAGCTAAATGTCACCCTGAGAGCACCTATGAGGTCACCTGCGCCCGCAATCCCCTAACCTGCACCAGCAAGTGACCAAAACAGCCTATTCAGAGGCATCTGCACCCTGACCTTCATGGGCAATTGGTCCAACTGCGTGTGCAGGTCAGTCTAGGCGGCCAACTTGCTCCATTTTGTGAATTGGGTCACTTTTGGGCCCAAAAATGTAATAAAAGGCCCAAGGATATAAATTCTATTTTGTTTTTTCACTTTCCTTAGTTTTTAGATGATAAATATTGAGTGATATGAAACTTTTGAGAGAGTAGCTTGAAAAAGCTTTTGTTGATGTTTGCCTAGAAATGGTGGTTACGAGGGCATCTCAATTCTCTCAAGGTCCCGTAAGAGATTAGGTGCTTGTTGATTCTAGAATTACGGGTTTTTGAATTTAATATATTCAATAGTTCCTACTTCTCCTATCTCCTTTGTTTCTATCTATCTGTCTTTATCAATCTATCTTTACTTTCTTGCCTTTTTATCTTAGTTTATCCTTGTGTTTTTCGTGTTTGTTTCTTTTTTCGTATTTTGTCCGGTATCATTTGGTATCAGAGCTGAGCTTGAGTTCATTCCCATGAATTTAATCTTGGGTTTTGTTATCTAGAAAATCAAAAATCAAAAAAAAATCCAAAATTTTCTTTTTTGGAAATTTCCAAAAAAATTCAATTTTTGTTTTTTTTGAGTTTTATTGTCGTTTCAACACTATATTTGTTTCCTCTAGTGTTATTAGAGTCAAAATTTTGAATTTGGGGCTTGATTTGAGTGGATTTGAAGAAACTCCATTGTTGAGTTCCTGAGTTTTTTGAAAAAGTGATGTGGCTTCTTAGATCTAAAAATTTTGGGTTGGAATTGAATGAAAGGGGTTACTAGAAAGTATTCCCCATATCGAAAGGACCCTAGATCTAAAATTTGGAGTTTATTGGAGAGATCATGGCGAATCCACCATTTTTGAGTTGGAAGCTTGAAGAAATTTGCAAGTGGGTTGAAATTTTTTGAATTTTTGGTGTGGATTTGAAGGTTGAAGATTGTTGTAAAGTGTTCCCAACATTGAAGGGAACCTAGGGTTAAAATTTTGTGGAATTCCGATAAAAACTAAGAGAGTTATGAATTTTGGATCTTTAAATTTTTCTTGTTGTTCTTGAGGATATTCATATCTTCAAGAGAAAGATTCATCAAAAAAGTGTGTTAGATCCAAAAACAAAGAAGAGAAAAGAGTTTGGATGTTAGTACAAAATAATATCCAAGAGAAAAGGGAATATTCTAGGAGAGATAACCCAAAAGTGCCCACAAAAAGAACCAAAATCAGAGCTTCCAGCTAAGCTGACTAGAGCACCTGCAGGAGCAGGTGGCACATGCGGCCGCACCTGGCCAACGTAGGCCACTCTAGTGGCCTCCTAGTTTCACCTGCGACCTCCACCTACAGGGGCAGGTCACCACATGCATCCACAACCCATCCAAACTCACCTCAAGCACTCCAAAACAAATTTTACTCAGGTTACATTGTCTTAGTTTCATTTTTTGATTCCTAAACTAATTATCAAAGGGTAATCATCCTTACTTAGTTGATTAATTAGTCTTTGAGTCCATTTTTCTTTCTTAGTCTATTTTCTTTGTGTGATTTTCTAGTTTTATTTCATAGTTAACTTCTTGATTCAAGTCCTTTTGTTTATAATCGAGTCGTCCTTCTCTCTTTAAAGAAGAATCTATTCTGGCCAAGAGTAGCAATCGACACCTTGTGTACTATCAAAGTATAGGCAATCTTAAACCCTAGACGATCCAATTGTGAGGCAATCAAAGGTGTGTAAACACGAGTGATTATGAGCTTTATTTTACTAATGCTAACATTGTTGTTGTCTTTGTTGAGTGTTAAAATTGCTAGGTAAAATGGCTTCGGAGGAATAAACTCAAACTCCTATGAGCAATGATACATTGAAATATATATGGGAAAAGATTGAGTTCATGAACCAAATAATGGGAGTGATGAAAGATCATCTAACTTCCATTAAAGGTAGCATGTCAAGCATGGAAGGTAGAAGATGAACCTTAAGGACACCTTTGACTCTATGGATTCTACCTCCCAAACCAATTCACAAGTAGAACCAAGCAAACAAATACTTCCAATGGACTATCCAAGGAGAGTTCCATACGAACACATGCTTGAAGGCCTAATGGAGTTCTTAGCTAAGAAATCCAACTTTGGGAAGGTGATGAGAAGTTAACTCAAGGGAGTGGAATTGACAAACTCCTATGTGATGAGAACTTCCCAAAAGAGCAAATGAACTCTTATAATGAACACCAAGGTGTAGACCATACTTCTCATGAGGATAAGGTAACAATGATAACTTTTGCACTTTTTTAAACTTGAAATTCCATGATGTGTCTACTACCCAAATAAGTGTAAGTGATGGTTTATCTATGTTTGAGTATGATGAGTTTTCCCTTTGTGATACTCTTTATAGCACTTTGTTGCATGATGAACAAGTTCTTGTTGTGAGTTTGCAAACACTAGTTGATACTTTAGATGACCGAATTGACTCTTCTAGTAAGATCGATTTGTGTCCACCTAGTTTTGGCACTTATAGCTTTAATGAGGTTCTATTTTCATGTTATAAGAGTATTCACACACTAGTTGACCCTTGTGAAAATACAAGCGAGTCTAAGTTGGCATATGAATTGTCAATAACTAGTGATGGTGTGTGTATTGGTCAACTTACTTGTGAATCTGATCCACTACATGAGCATGTTTGTGGTGTGCTTGATGAGTTTCAAGTTAGTGATGATGTTGATAAATTTGATCATGTAAATGGAAATGATTCTTTTAGCATATCATGTGATGAAGATCTTATTATTAGTTTTGCTCATAGATATCATGTGAAAGAAGATGATGTGAAAGATGGCATATATCTTTTTGAGAGTGAACTTGCATGCTTCAAATCCTTACCTTTGGTTGTCGATACTCTCTTAAAGAAAGATGTCTTGTTAGAAAATAGTGAGATCACTCCTTGCTTGACACCTTGTAATGTACCTTTTGGTGTGCTTAAAAAGAGGGATGATATGCCCAAGATTCACATGCTATCCTATTTCTTGAAATACATTAAGAATATATGATTGAGCAAAGATTGTGCTAACTATCAAATTCTTGATAATGATCTCTCACTTGTGAAAAATAATGATCCATTGGGTGATGATAAATTTGATTTACTTGAATATTTGAGAAACCCAACAAGTGATTGTTCTTGTGAAAATGATTTTGGTTGTGATTCTTTGCATGACACCATACCATGGTTTGATAAATATAAGGATGAATTGTGTGATTCTTGCAATGACTTGAGTCGTGACTTCCTTGATGTTGGTAGTGGTTTGTGTCTACTTGAGGATTCTTCCCCTGGAAAAGAATGTGTTACTTGTTTAGAAATTGCTTCTACTTCTTCTTTGTGTGCTTCCTTAATCGAGGATTCTCATGGTGATGATCTTGAATCTAATAGTGAGTACATGGATGAGGACACCTTAGTTGAAGTTAACATGCGTGACACCTTTCTCTACCCTCTCTTTGCTTATGATATTATCAATGGTAGTATAGAGGGTATGTCTATTTTTGAGGTTGACACCTTTGGGGAAAATGGGTATTTCCTTGATCCATGTTCTTGGATACTTCTCCCATTTGACCTCGTTGACCTCTTGGAATGTGGTTATTCTTATACACCCAACTTGGTGCTTGGTCAAGACGACAAGCAAAGTTTGAATGAGGTTGTTGGTAGCCTTCCCTAGGATGGAAAGTCTTTCTTGAGGATTTACAATCCACTTGGTAGACACAAGTTGTGAATGATAGACATGTCCAACAAATATGAGTGTTCTTTAAGGAAGGGGAGCAATGAAATAGTACAAAAGAATTCTCCATTGTGTGTTTCCATTCTTTACCAAGGTTTTAAGACTTGTAGGTCAAAGTGTGAGTCTTCTCTTGACAACACTTTGGATGAATTCCACTTATGTGATACCATTCTTTATCACTTTTTTGCAATTGATGGCCCTTTTCTTAAAGGTGGTATCATTCTTGAGGACCCTAGGGAAAATATGTCATTGCCTCTTTTGGGTATTACTTATATACTTGCATCCTTATTTGACACACTTGTGCTTAAGTTATGTGGGCCACAACTTGTGGATTCTAAGTTGATTACTTGTTTGTGGGAGATTCCATGGTTGTTAAAGACTTCTTGCTACCTTCCTAAGGTTGGGCAACTTGAAGTGTCAAGTGGGACTCTTGGAAGCATGCTTATCATTAATACAGGGAACAAAAGTTCTTGGGAGAACCACTTGTCTTGGATTCATTTGTTGTATAAAAGGTTCTCCATTGTCCATAGTATCTTGACTCCATTGTTGAACTGCCTTCTCTTGGGAAGTTGCTTGAAAAAGAGAGGTTCTATGTGCTTGAAATTCCTTTTTCTCTTTTTGTGTGTTCCTACTCATGAGCGCACCTTATATGAGTGTACTGTCCTTCTCATGGAATTTTCATGTCAAACACAAGGGATCCTTGGTTATATCTTAAGTGTGTGCAACCTTGGCATGGTGCTATGATTGAATTTGCTAACACTAACCCTCATGCCTTGAGGAAATTATTGTTGTTTGTTCTCCCTATGATTTTGCAATGTTTGGATTCGAGTTCGAATCCTTTTCAAGAATGGAAGGATGATAGAAGCCAAATTGGCCTCAACTTTTCTTGGCTTGTATTTAAAGGGCGACAACAAGAGATCCAAGCCACAAAGAGCTCAAGGCCACAAGGAAATGGTTGGAGGGTCCATTTTGCATATCAAGTAGAGAGAAATATCAAAACATGTATGGAAGATAGATTGGAGTCAAAGGAGCCATTGGAGAGGTCGTTGGGCAACAAAGAAGGGCTAAATATCACCCTGAGAGCACCTGCGAGCTCACCTGCACCTGCAGGTCCCTCACCTGCGCCAGCAGCTGACCAAAACATCCCCATCAGAGGCATTTTCTCCCTAACCTACGAGGGCAAATGGTCCACCTACGTGGGCAGGTCAGCCTAGGAGGCCAACTTGCTCCATTTTGTGAATTGGGTCACTTTTGGGCTCATAAATATAATAAAAGGCCCAAGTCTATCAATACTAGTTTCTTCTTTCATTTTCCTTAGTTTCTAGATGATTAATATTGAGTGATATGAAATTCTTGAGAGAGTGTAGATTGGAAATTTTTTTGTTGACGTTTACCTAGAACTGGTGGTTACGAGAGCGTCTCAATTCCCTCACGGTCCCGTAAGAGATTAGGTGCTTGTTGATTCTAGAATTAGAGGTTTTTGAATTCAATATATTCAATAGTTCCTACTTCTCCTATCTCTTTTGTTTCTATCTATCTATCTTTACTTTCTTGCCTGTTATCTTAGTTTATCCTTGTGTTTTTCGTGTTTGTTTCTCTTTTCGTATTTTGTCCGGTATCAAAAGCCTTTTAATGGTAGTCAGATTTTGACTACTAGTTGAACTTGGACATTTCTTCCCAAAGAAGAATTACCCTTTTCCAACGTTCACACTAGTTCTAGTCAAACGTTCACGCTAGTTCTAGTCATATGTTCACACTAGTTCTAGAATTTTTTCAAGTTTAACAGTAACAGTAAGAAATAATCAATAATAAACAATGTTCTAATACATTCAAGTACGTAAAACTAGTGCATTTTTAAATTAAGATCAAAAGATTTGTCTATATTTTCCCAAACCTATCACTAAGTTTCTTATAAAAAAAACCCTGGCAACAGGGGCGGATCCAGAGAGTGATATGTTAGTTCACAGGAACCCGATAGCTTTAATTTTGCAAAACAAGAGCTCCACTTCCCTCTTTGACAACTCCATTGTCCACTAACCAACCAATAAATATGGGGACCAAGTTCAACCTCCGCCAACAAAAACATGTGATTTCGTAAATTGGGCTAGATAAATAAATTTAGAGCAATTAAAATGGCAGCAGGAATTGGCACAACTGGTTGTTCATCTAGCAAATCTTTTAAATATTTGATAATCCTTGATAATAAACCACACATTATCTTACCAAATACAATTCTTTCTTGATACATCCCCTAGGAAAGGCCAAATAAAGATGTATTTGCATTAATACAGATGAGCGCAAAACAAAAGGTATACTAAGAGGAGGATCCTTCTCTTATTCATTCTAGGCAAAACTCAATTCCTTTAATAATGATGTCATGTTGGAAACTAAAACGCCTATGCTCCATCAATCGTTCATCAACATCTGTGTCTTCTTCTATATCATTGAAAAAGTTTCCTATTTTAAATTCCATCCATCCATCACCTCTTCACAAATGTAGCCTTGTTGTAGGTCCTCGTCCTAAATAAGGGACAAATTTAGCTCATTGGTCTAATTCATGGTCAATCTCAAAATAAATATATCTAACAACTGCCTTAGCTGTTACAAGGCCATAAAATCCATCTTCCAATTTGAACACTAGATAAGCAAAATAAGTGGTTCTTTATGACAACGTTCGAGTTTTAATTTTGCCTCGGATATCAAGCCAAGAGATCCGATTAAGTTTAGCCACTTTAGAGAATCTACAAAAATTTTATAGTACTCAGTAATTATATTTCATAAAGTAGTTTCTTTCAAAATTTGGAGTACATGGAAGGAACCGCAAAAAATATAAAACCTAGAGTCCGGGTGAGACAACCATTCCCATTCCTGTGAGTCTGGTGTACCAGCCCATATAATATCAGTTCTCGTGTTGTGACCATAAAATATTTCTACCCTATCTTTTTATCCAGTTAAAAACTCTATTTGATATATCAAATAACAACGGGCCAATCGTGCTTACTTGTCATGACTAGCTACCTAAAAGGTGGCCTGGATCTAGACTACCTAACAACTATTATGAATGGTCATTGGCATGTTCTTATCAGGTTGGGTTGGGCCGGTCACTGGAAGACCCTACCCACTTGACATGACTTCTACTGTTCCACTCATACATAGTACACATTAAATAAACTACATTGTTAAATATAATTACTGAGAAAGTGTAAAATCATTGTAGATTCTCTGAAGTGGCTAAAGTTAATTTGATCAGTTTGCTAGATATTCGAGGAAAAATTGAAACTAGAATTTGTCGAAAAGAACCACTTATTTTTCTTATCTAGTGTTCAAATTGGAAAAATATTTTTTATGGCTTTGGAAATGCCAACACAGTCATTAGATTTGTTAATTCTGAGAGGGATCATGAAATAGAGAAACGTGCTAAAGTTGTTCATTTTTTAGTTCAAGAACCTAGAGCGACACTACCCTTGATAAGAGGTGATGGATGGATGAAATTTAAAATGGGAAACATTTTAAATGATATCGGAGTTGACGGAGATGCTGAAGCGCGATTAATGGATCATAGGAATTTCAGTTTCAAATTCGGCCTCATTTTTCAAGAAATCGAGTTTCATCCAGAATGAAGAAGAGAAGGACCCTCCTCTTAGTATGCCTTTTGTTTTGCGCTCATTCATATTGATGGAAACACTTCTTTATTTGGTTTTTAGTAGGGGACTTATCAAGAGAGTATTGTATTTGGTAAGATAATATAACAAGGATTTTCTAGATGAACAACCATTTGTGCCAGTTCCTACTGCCATTGTAATTGCTCTAAATATATTTATCTTTTCAAATTTACTAAATCACATTTTTTTGTAGATGGAGGTTGAGCTTGGTCAGCATGTCTTGTTTTATAGGGCTAAGGAGGATCCAGGATTTGATGTTTATGTGTTTCTACAACGACCTTAAGTTAATATATAACTATTATTATGTTACAAACAATTAGTGGAACTGGGCAAATAAAAAGTTACCAGGTTCCTGTAAACTCACATATTACTCTCAGGATCTACCCCTATTGTTGGGGCTCTTTTGATAAACAACTCACTAATAGATTCAGGAAAATATGTACAAATAGTTTGATCTCAAGCTAAAAGTGCAGTATTTTTACATACTTGAAGGGTCATTAGTGTGCCAAAGTATATCTATAAAGGACAATTTTGAATCGAAGACCAAACTTAGCACGAACAAAGAAAAGAATGAAGTTGTTGTGACCCTACCACTAATCAAACATATTTTTCATGAAATGAGGTACTAGATTAATCATCAACATGGTGGTCCAAAGAAGTTACCTACTAGACTCAATTGAACTTGAGCAAAAGCTGCAAGAAGAGCTCAAAGAAAAAGAACAGGAGAACAAGATAGAAATTAACCCCAAGACAAGAGGAAAAGAAGATTTCATGACAAGATGGAGAATGTGAAATTCCATACGAGTTTCAAGAAGAAGTCCTAGTATCACTACAAGTCCACAACAACAATGTTACACCCCAAAAATGTTTACTAGGATTTGGGCCATTCTTTGAACGGGTATAGGTTCCAAACCCGATGTTTCTAATTAAATATAAATATTAGGATCAATTAACTAGTTTAATGTGTGATTTTGATGTGACTCATGGTCAAAATAAACATTTAGGTCAAAGTTCAGTTGAGAGCATTTCGATCAATCGAGTTTTAATATGTGCTTTTACTTGGGTCAACTTCAAACAAGCATAAGTCCTGAAATATGAAGAGTTTTGTGACCTAAGACCTACCAAATGAAATATATTCGAGTCTTCTTTCCAACGCCACCAACTATTCTTAAATCCATTTCTGGAGTAGAAAGTTATGCCCTTTTTACCAAAAGGTAGCATTCTGGAAAGGTTCTGCGGACAGGATTTTTTTCAGGGTTGTTATTAAGGAAGTTTTTGTCATTCCCTTATATTATAAACTGCCCCATATATTCTAAGACATTTATTATGCTTAAGTTACCCTAAATCACAATCAAAAAGAAAAAAAAATATCTCCACTCTTTCTCTCTCAAGTTCAAAACCCTCAAGATTCAAAAAAAGTGTCAAAGACTAAGGCTTTTCTTCAAGATTCTTTCTCAAAATCCAAGATCAAGGTATGTAATAGCAACACCTTTTGTGAGGAACTCCGTTCTTCCCCACAATTGAGTCATAGTTTTGGATTTAATTCATATTTCAAGTTAGGGTTTTCAAGTGAATATTCTGAAGCATTTTTTTAGTCTTTTAATGATATTCCTTGTACGTTCCATGAATATTGTTGAGAATTCCCTGAGATAGATTCATTCTTATAAATTGAATATTTATTTCATGTTTTATGATTATTCTCCATGTATAGCCTATTATTCGGGATTTATGTATTAAAAGCTTATCTCACGTTTTAGTGCATTGATCTATTGATTTACCTGAAAATAGGTTTAAAAGTATTAAACAGTATTAAATTCATTAAAAGTTTTATGAAAAATCTTTATGCTCTAATCATGTCTTGAAAAGAGAAAAGCTTATCGTATCTTAAAAAGTTAAAGTTAAGAAACGATAAAGAGATTTTGAATCGAGGCTCACAGAGAATACATATGTTCATGATACGATATTTTGACTCAAGCATAATTTTTTTGAAAGTGTTTTAAGACTTATATTATGAGCAACTAATATGTTTTGGAAGGACTATTTAGCACCGAGACGGGTATGAGTTTAGATAACATACTCCCCAAAACTACGTTGCCACCGTAGTTTAGGATTGTCCGCAAATAGGGCGACTCCTCTATTATGTATAGCCTTTGGGCTCAGCTTTGGGATCCCCATATTATGTTTCATCTTATACCCCGATAAGGTATAGGATGGATCTACCAACATAGGCAATACGTTGGGTTCTGGCAACATGGATAAGACATTGTACTCCATGATGCTCATATGGTTTATGTCGGTTAAGAGAAACTCTCCAAAAAAGAAAACTTTCAAACATGGATAAGACGTTGTACTTCAACAAAGCGTTTGACCTAAGTAAATATATTAACATGACTGATCGTGATCTTAAGTCTCAACTAACTAGTATTGCTTACATAATATTTTTTATTTTATTGTGCGTTACTTTTCGCTAGCTTTCCATATGGAATTGTAAGTCTATCGATACAAACCCCTTGTGATTTTACGACTACCTTGACTCCTTAAAACACCTCCATTCATTATGGTTTCATACTATAAAAAACTTAATTAATTTATGATTTAACCATGATAAATTAGTGTAAATATCAATGTGAATAAGATCTTACCGAACTGATGAGTAAGTATCTAGAGGTAAATGTAGGACATGACAAAACCATCTCAGTACTTTTACTTCTACTATGTGCTCGATATATTCTTATCGTGCTATTTCAACATCATTCCAATAGTATGTAGATCTTATGAAACAACTTCCTTCCATGTGATGTTAGGTCTACATGCCTTATTTTTTTAATGCATTACTCACCATGGTTTCACACCTTTAAGTCGGTGCATCTAAAAAATCAATAAGAACATGACCAAATAGACATAACACATCATTTTTTATATCATGAATACACATAAGCTATATTTTAGGATTGTACAATTTCTTCTTCATTCTAGTCAAAACACAATTCCTTGAACAATAAAGCCACCTTTTCCATGAAGCCGTGTAATCTCCATCAATTGCGCTTCAATATCACCATTATCTCCTTAATCATTTAAAACATTCCCCAGTTCTATTTCTATCAATCCATTAGATCTTTTTCATAGATGTTTCACATTGCGTTTGCTTCTCCTAACTGTTTTTCGACTAGACACACGAAACTAGCTCGTTTCTCAGTCTCTTCTGACATGGTTATTATGCGGTGTTGGCTAGTGGTAATAAATGTACAATGATAACTGTTGATGCTTGGTGATAATGAGGTGACCCTATATATTTTGAAGGTTAATGGTGATGATTGGATAGTGAAGACTGGCAGTAATTATGCAAAGCTACTGAATATAGTGGTGATGAAAGTCGCTTTACATAAATTATTTCATTGAAAACCATACAAGATATAAATGGATTAGAACCATTCAAAGCAAAAAAGCAATTACACTTAGTAAATTGATTTTTGAATGATTTAAATTCAAAATCACACTAAGTAAAGATAAATAGGAACTAAGTCTCACTTTTCAAGTGATTAAATATACTATAATTGTGAAATCACATGTTGGAAATTTTGATTGCTTCAGAAATATCATATAACATAAATATAATACGGCAAAATCTGTATGACTCTCTTGGTCATTTTCTTTATTTCCGCATGTTTTTTGCATTTCGTGCTTTCCTATAGTGGCTATAGGTCATTTATGACTTACTGGGACCGGTGGTTCTGTTTTCAGATCGTTCATTTGGGTTTTAAGCCAATTTCCATATTTTTAAGCTTTTGAAGTTGAGAAATTAGTCTTCGGCCAAACTTTAGGTAAATGGCATTGGATGACAATTCAAACAGTTTTGTCAGCTCTAGAATGTGGATTTTAGGCTAGGAAAAATCTTGGTTTGGGTCCCGAGGCTTTCGAGCTTATTTTGGGCTATTAGGTGGATTTTGTTAAAAATAGAACAGTGGGTGTGGGGCCCATATTTTGTCGAAATGATCTTTGATGGGGATTTTGATGGTTTTTGTAATGACATTCCTAGTTATTTCCCTTGTTTTCATATGTTCTCAGCGTTTAGAGCTTTTCTATAACTGCCCCAAGTTATTAATGACTTGCTGGGACTGACAGTTCGGTTCCCGGACAGTTCGTTTGAGAATATTATTTAGACCGAGCACGTTGTAAAATATTATATTAAATTTTAATTTGGTAAAATTACATAGTTAATTACCTTTTGAAAATGTTTTTGAAATTTATAAAATTCTTTAGCTATGATATATCTATACTATTTTATAATAGTTTTGTAATTTATTAATAATTTAAGCGGAGATAGTGAATTTAACTATGTTAACATAATATTAGTATTTTATAGAGGTTTTATTCGAAATAATTTTCTATGAATTATGGTATATTTAAAAAGTTGTGTTTATTTTACCACGAGCCTATGCAATACCCGAATATATATATATATATGGGGATAAAATTGTACCGGTGTGCCACCTCCACCACCACGTGGAAAGTGGAGAGGCGCACACCATAGTGACTCCATCAACTTGACATGTGCTACATGGGCACTATATATATATATATACATTTTGGATGAAATGTCCATAATGTATAACATGATATTTACTTCACTGTTCTCATCTTATTCCCTCTCCGTTTTTGATCATATAAGCTCAATATTGAGCTAATCCATTAAGGTTTGAGCTTAGGGGTTTATATATCTGAGTCCGTGGACTCGCTCTCGTCATTTCTATGGTACGTTTTCTTATTTTTACGGTAGTTTTTGTTTATGGTGGTATTGATGAAATTGGTATTGATGTTTGAGCTATATTTTGAGCTCAAATTGAGCAGTGTTAGTTGTGACTATTAGTCACGGGGTGATTTGGGACGCTGTGAAGATTTTAGTTTTGCAATTTCGCAAGTAGGCCCCATGTGGGATTTTTGGACATTTTCCGAACTAATGCAATATGGGTATCAATAGTCATGTTTTGACCTGTAGTTTATTATTTTGCTAGCGTGGCGGCAGTCAAAGGCCTCTCAGAAGGGGAAGGCTCCTAAATAGCTGGTTCTTTTAGCAAGCTTGCGGCTGCGGCCAGGAAGGCTAGGTTTACCTTCCTTTGCACTTAGATTGGGATTATGTGTGATATATGTATGCTATTGTGCTGGTGTTACGGGTTGGTATTATAGACTTAGTGGTACTGGTTTGCTGTGATTTAGGCCTTCTAGGCCGGATAGGGCTATTCGAATATATTCCAGGCCCGTTATCCTCGAGGTACACCACAGATGACCTATTTGGGGTCGGATAGTATTGTTGTTGTTGTTGCTAGTCTGGGAATGTTATTCTTTCTTCTATATCTTTATTCGATTTCTTGATTCTCTTTATATTATATATATTTTTACATCAATTGGTATCAGAGCAAGGATAAATAATTGTTCTTAGAATTCTTTATACTTGAATTTATTATCCTATTTTTTGAAAATCCAAAAAAAAATGAAATTGTTTTGGAGGTTGTTTGATATTGTTTCTTGAACTATATATTGTTGTTTCTTAGTTAAAAATCAAAGAATACATGGCTTAAAAAGAATTAGAAGCCATTATTGAGATTTGAATCTTTGAAGAAGGTTGGAAATGGGTTTGTTGATTTAGTGTTTGTTTGAACAAAATTGTTGGTTGGAAGTTGTTGATAGAGTTGTGGGGAGATTGTATCTCAAATTTGAGCTCATTTGATTGAGTATTGATGGAGATAGATTTTGGATATTGTGTGCCTCCTTTGTGACCTTAGGTTGTTCTCTTTATCTCTTTATGAACCTCCTCTTGAATTCTTGGTAAGAATTCCATAGTATGAGTTCATTCTCTTCTCCCTTGGATTAGATCTAATAATTAATGTATTTTAATTGTTAGATTTTCCTTTCTTTTCTTCTAAATTTCTTCTCCCGTTCTTTATAGTTCTTAATTATATTTTTATATCTTGTCTTGCTTGGGTTTCTTATATCTCGTTTTACATCACTAGTTCACAACACCTGGTGCAACCATATTTGTAGCATGGTGACCACTTATATGGAAGTAGCCGCTTTTGCGGAGGTAGCTAATGTCATCTCCTTCCGCTTTTACAGAGCTGCCTAAGCGTTCAAACCATCGCTTTTGTGGAGACACACATGCACAGGGACCTCCGCTTAAGAGGAGGGTTTGTCGTTTATGCGACTGCCATTTTTGCTGCCAAGCCACCACTTATGCAGTGGTAGCAGATTGAATCATGAAGCTTTGGGAAACTGTGGGAAATTCTTTATCTAAGGTAATTTAATTCAACCTCTCTTGATAATTTTCCACTATTTTCCCCATCAAATTCCCCCTCTAACCCCATGAAATTCCTATCTTAATTCTTGATTTCTCTTTGGCTTTGTAGGCTGTTTTGAGTTCCAATTTAGGATCTCATCTTGGTCAATTTTTGTTCATATGTTTCTTGTATTATGAGGAACATAATTGCGGGTTCAATTTCTTGATTTGGTAAGAGGGCCCTATAGGTTGATTTTTGACCCGATTTTCAACTCGGAGTGTTAAATTCCAATATGGGTATTGCTTTTCTTGTGTTTACCTTTAGATTATTATTGTGATAGCATAGCAGTAGTCAAAGGCTTTACAAAAGGGAAAAACTCTAGTTTTGTGTTTGTGAGCCTATTGTTTGGCCTTCAGGTAGGTTATAGCATACCTACTCTTAGACTTGGCTCGTTTAAGGTATATATATGAGGATTTGCTAATTGTTGGTGTGACATTGTGGTTTGGATTTACTTTGCTGAGGTATTTACAATCTTATTAGCTTACTTGGTTGCCTCGGGGTAGAATTCCATTGTTAATCCATAGTCTAGGTGGTTGCCTCTCTCTTGGGCTTAGTCTAGGTTTCTTGGTAACCTTATGGTTATTATTGTAAGCCTTAGTCTAGGTTCGAGTAGTTTCTTTCCTTAGGTAGGGTTCCTTAGGGAGATGTAGCTATAATATTATTTTCGTAAGGTAGTTTGCTCTAGGATAGTATCCTTTCTATAGCTAGATAGTCCTGGTTTACTGTGGTACTTGTTTGTGGGCTTAGCATTGGTTTATCGGTTGATTTAATCATTTATTTATGCTTGTTATTGTTGCATATTCCTAGTATGTTGGTGATTTGACCTAAAATATTATTTTTTGTTTTAAAATGGGATTTGAGGAGCTTTTTACTAGATTTTGGATTTTAAAAAGGTAAAATGGACTATTTTAGGCTCGGTTTGATTCTGGCCACCTAACATTACTGATTATTGTTTAGTGGTCCTAGTTTGATTTTGGGCAAGGTATACGGATATCGCGAGTCCCCTATTGGTCCTGCCTTTTTTAGCCATAGATGCTAGAGGAGAAGTATATGATATTGTTGGATATGACATTCATTTCATATTGCATTTCATGGCACCCATTCACACTTTTATATTCTTATGCATTACTTGTAGTTAGTATTCTTTGTTGCTTGTATCCACTATGATTTTGGGGGCCGGTTGGGTTATATAGACTGTTGTTTGTGCCTTTTGGGCTTATGGGGACTCGGTTAGGTTGTAGTTAGATTATTATTATTACACTTTTGGAGGTAGTTTACTTATATTTCCCTTATTCGTCTAGATTTGACCTGTTACTCTCTTTTTGGCCCTTCTTTACTTAACCTTAACTTATATACATACTTTATTATAGTTATATCTTATTTGAGTTCAGTCGACCTATGATGCCTATTGAATACGGCGTGTTTTGGTATCCAAACTACACTAAGTGCCCAAGTCTTTTCCTTCTTTGGTTCCTTTATCCCTTGATCTTGCTGCTTCTTCAGTTCACGAGTCTTCAAATTTCCTATCATCTTGTCCATGGTGAGAGTCTTAGTATCACTAGCCTCAGTGATTGCATCAACTTTGCTTTCCCAAGACTTTGGAAATATGTTGAAAACTTTTTGAACCTACTTTCTCGGTTTTATCACTTCACCAAGACATAAAGTTCATTTGTGATAGCTATGAATCTTGTATGCATCTCCTGAATTGACTCTCCTTCCTTCATAGTGAAGAGTTTTAAGCATGTCGACTTTGGAATCCTTCTCGTGACTAGTTCCTCCATGTGCCATCTGCAAACATTCCTATACCTCCTTGGTTGACTGACATGCGGAGATCATGTTATACTCATCTGGTCCTATACCACATTCCAACAACTTCTTAGCTCAGTAGCTTTTCTCTATCTTTTTCCTGTCATCTTCATCATACTCTTTTCTGGTCTTAGGAATAGAAGTAGTGACTTCTCTTCTATTTTGACTTCTTTCATCGGCACATGAGGTCCTCAAGGATAAAATCCTAGAGTTCACGATCTTCAACCATTATAAAGTCATGCATACGAGTTCTCCAACATCTATAATACTGACCATTAAAGCAAAGAGGCCTTGTTGTCTATTGACCTTCTTCCAAACTTGGTGGAGCGGCCATTATAGAAAGATCTTTTCTAGGTGTTAACCGTTTAGGAAGAACTATCTTGATACCAATTGAAGGCTGGTATGAATCAACCACGATTAGGGGATCAGTTCCTTGATATAGATAATAGTGCAACAGTAAAGAACAATTAAAATAAAACCAGACAATCAACAAACACATGATATTACGTGGAAACCTCCTCACTCAAGGGAGGGAAAAACCACGACCTACCTCATAGGATTTATCAACAAATCCACTAAGCTCAAGCAACTAAAGAATTACAAACTCTTACAATTCTAGGATTAAAACACTTAATCCTCAACCTACACAACACCTCTGTTGTGCCTTCATTACAATAACTCTATTGTAATATGTCTAAACACTAACTCTAGATGTCTAGGCACAAAATGATGAATCGAGAATGAAACACGAGATACCTATACAAGATCCTAAACAGAAGAGTAAATTTTCATATAAAGAGCATTACAAAGACTCAACAACAAATTTACAAAGAGACATTCTTAGAACAGTTCTTTGTTGTTGAGGCATCGTGAGAAGCGGTGACTTTTGCTGAGGAATATATTTAAGATTGCAAAAACTAGGTTTTCTTGTGTGATTTATTCTAAATAGAAGACAAGACAAAACTTAAAAGCCTCCTATTGTTTGTTGCTCAAAAAGAATGCAGCTATCCTGCTGTGCGACTGACAGAAAGTAAAACTTCTAGCTGTACAGTTGATCAAAACATCTGAACATGTATTCAGGGTACCAGGTCCTCGATGAAATTTGTCAAATCATCAAAATCAACATTCTAACACAATCTATCTTTAGTAGCCAACAAGTGCACCAAAGCCTATCCAGTACCACAATGCATCTGGGAAGAAACCTAGAGCTTTTACAACAACATCTCTTAGTGGCTCAGTTCCATTTAGTGGAATCTGGTTGATTACAATGAGCTTTCGCATTCATATAGGAAATTGACTATTTGCATAATGCATTTGATAGAGAAACTTACACGTCTCCACATCTTTCCATCAAATTCATTTACATGGATTGGATTCACAGAATACAACATTGGTGAAATCCAGTAACCCCATATCCACCAATTCTTCACATCATAAATAGCATCATACAAAGTAGACAATTATCAATTTCACATTAGTCGGTTTAAGAAAAGCAAGAGCTACTGCAAACATAAATGACCGAATATACCTCGTGAAAGAATGAATCCTCCCAATGCAAATTGTAAAAGCAAAACAAAAGATCCAACTATACTATCAACTCCTAGGGTCTTGCCAAGTGCCCAAGGAATTGAAACAACACTGATTCCATCTAGCTTATTAATGTGAGTAGCAAGAACTGTTTGAACAATCTGCAAAACCAAAATCCTGATTAGTAATTATAGGGAAAAGGAAATAGTTGAAGGTAACCTGAACTTTATTCAGTATTATTTTTTCTTCATGTACCTTGTAGGGTGTGGATCAAATCAACTGATATAGTAAGTGTGAAACACCCAGAGAGCAGTTTCAAATAATGTTACAGGGATTTTGAGTATCCATGAGGGAATTGCATAAGCTCATGAAGGGAAAAAGAGAAGGTCCCTTTGCTTGAACAAGATGGGAAGTTTATAAAGTATCAATTCGAGTTCAGACATTCCTTTTGTAATAAATTGGCAGCCACGTTTGAAGCTATTGAGACAAAAGAAAATTGGTTTTGGACTGCCAAAAGTTGAGAATCTTGATTTTTATAAAAGTTACGATTATGGAAAACAAAGAAAAAATGTTTTTCTATAGGAAAGTCTTGGAGAGCTTCTGTTTGTCTTGAGTTCATAGATTTTGTGTGGTCTTTGAGTGTTGATTCCTTGGGGGGGAGTGGATACTTTCTACTTTTAACTGATAACTATAATCGCATGAGTTGGATGTATTTCTTGAAAGTTAAATCTGAAACATTTGAGAATTTCAAGAAATTTAAATCTTTGTTGAGAGGCAAAGTGGATGTGGAATTAAAACTCCTTGGATAGATAAAGCTAGTGAGTTTTTATCAAATGAACTCAGTTCATTCGGTGAGGAAAATGGTATACATAGAGAGCTCGCATCACCTTATACGCCGGAGCAGAATGGTGTAGCCAAACAAAACAACCGCACAGTTGTTGATATGGACAGAAGCATGATGCAAGGTAGAGGTGTACTGAAGTGTTTTTGGGTTGATAATGTTGTCACTGCTGTCTATTTGCTGAATTTTTTACCCACCAAGGCAGTTTGTAATGGAACACCATATGAAGCATGGAGAGGTAAAAAGCCCAAGGTAAGATACTTACTTGTCTTTGGATGTATAGCTTATGCTTTGGTGAATTCACAGGCTCTATGTAAGGTTGGCGTAAAATGTGAAAGCTATATATTTATTGGATATAGTGCACAATCCAAAGATTATAAGCTCTATAATCCAGTGAGGGGAAAAATTATAGTCAATAGAAATGTCGTGTTTGATGAAGATGCAAGCTGGAACTTTATTCAAAGTCTTGTTTCTACTGGAAAATTACTTTGAAGACTTGTTGTAACACCCCAAAATTTTAAAACCTTTAAGAACCCATATACTTATATGAATTTAGGTTTAAAAAAGAAAATAAAAAATTTGGAGTCACAACACCAACCCACGTGACGTGGCTATGACCTACATGACGTTGGTGGGTTCCACGACACCGTGGATCCAAATCATGGATCAGATCCTGCAAGTTGAAAAATCAATCTGATTTCCACGACATGGACCCACGGCACGTGAGGTGTTCCACGACACGTAGGTCAAGTCATGGATTGATTCCAAGAAAATTTTTATAGGGTCATCCTAGGGGTATTTTGGTCATTTTACCATGATGAGACTCGACCCTTTCAGCTTAAAAACACCTCCTAGACCCTAGAAACATATTTTATTTCCCCAAAAACATACTCCATCTTCTCTCTAAATATAAAGAGAGAAATCAACTAGGGTTTAAGCTTCAAGGTCCAAAGAGTCAAGGTTTCTTCAAGTTCTTTTCGTCAAAAGGCATGTTTGAACACTCCCTTTTACATCTATTATTTCAATACATGATTAAGATTAATATTATGTATATTTTGTTGATGTTTGAAATTGGGTTTAATGTTTAACTTATGAAAATCTTGATATGAATTTTCTCCATTTCTTTATGAATAATACTTCAATCTTAAATTAGGGTTTTTGAGACTTAATTGGCTATTTGAAATTAATGAACTATTATTGATATATGTTTTAGCCATGATTTCTAGTCTCTTGAAAGCTTTGAAATTTAATAAGGAATATATATGTCTTTCCCCGTCCTTGATATCATTGAATGTATTATCTTATTCGGATGGTTTGAAAATTATTATGAGAATTTCAACTATGATTTTAAAAGCGGGATTTTGGAGTACAAAAGAATGTTTAATGATATTGATTTGGCATGATAAAAGTGACTTGCAAGTTCTTGGGTATGCCGATACCAATATGTTAATGCATTAATGAAAGACTCCATGAATGAATGTAATGAAAAATGTTTTAATTGGGCCTGAAGAGAATTATGTAGTTTACCGAGAAGGTGTAGTCTCTGTGACTAACACTGGAAACTACCTTTGTCGACGTTGGGGGGTCTTGTCCTGAAATATGGATGACCATTGTATGCTTTCCTTGAGCAGTTGTATGCAGCTATGATTATGTTATGATTTGGCCAACGTTGTTATCTCAGTCCATGCGACTAACATGGGCTGAGGCCCCGCCAGTTGGGGAGTACTGGACCCATATTGCCCGTGGGTTACTTAATATCGGTGTAACTACATAGTTCAGAATTAAGAATTTTAAATGGTTGTTTTATTTTATACTTTCAAATGTTCTTTATTTCATACCCCATTAATGAAAGACTTATACTGTAAAGCTTCTCAAATTTCTATTATTATATTATATGAACTTTTTGGATCCCTTTCCTTGGGTTGCATGCCAGTACTCATCGTACTGACTGTCCCCGAACACTATGTACTTTTATGAAATAGGTTCCAAAGCCTTTGCTCGTGACCCGGTTCAGCAGTACACTATTCACAGGTCAACAGTTTGTAAGTGGTGAGCCCTCCATCTTTTTGAAGGCATTATGTTTATCCCCCTAGAACTTCATTTTTGATTTTATGGTATTACTGGGTCCATGTCCCAGCTTAGGATTTCTATTCATATTGTTAGAGGCTTCGTAAAACTAAGTTAATTATTATTTTGATGTTACATTCCAAAGATTTTGGACTTTAGAAATCTTTGATTTTATGGGTCTAGTTTCCGCATTTGTTTTTATTATGACTATGCTTATGATGTAATGCTAAGAGGTCTTCTTGGTCCATCATTGGTTCGGAAAACCCGTCACGGCTAGGGCCTCGGTTTGGGTTGTGACAAACTTGGTATCAAATCATAGTTCATGGTCCAGGGTGTTTACGAAGCCGTGTTGAGTAGAACTCTTTTTATGGGTGTGTAGCACACCACACTTATAAAGGGGAGGCTACAAGACATTTAGGAATATTTCCCTTTCTTTATACTTTAAGTTCGTGCTATAAAGTCTAGTTCTAAGAAAAATTCTTCTGACTCCTACTTTTCCACATTTTAGATCATGCCTCCGCGAAAGACTAACGACCAAGGAACTCCTGCAGGAACCTCTATCGCCGCTGGGGAAAAAAAAGTTAGAGATGCTTCCTACTCATGGGATGCGAACATGTAATGGAGTTCGTACCTCTAACCCGACTGCTCTTATTGGGGTTCCATCAGTCCCAACCAGTCCTCCACGAGCCCCTAGAATAGGCACCAATCGCACTCAGATTCCTCAGGGTGAGATTTCAAATGCTGAGTTCAAATAGACTAGTCAAATGCTTGCACAAATTGTGTCATCTCAGGCTTTTCAGTCAGGTAGTGATGGTCTACCATTGGTTCTTATGATGCTACCCGGGTGGGTCAGTTTATGCGACTGAATCCACCGATATTTACTAGGTCCAAAGTTGAGGAGGATCCTCAAGTGTTTATGGATGAAATGGAAAAGATTTTTAGGGTGATGAATGCTAGTGATACTGAAGAGGTGAAATTTGCAGGTTATCAATTGAAAGAGGTAGCTTATCAGTGGTATGATGAATGAGAAGAATTTAGGGGTGAAGATGTTGAGCCTGCAGTTTGGGAGGATTTCTCTCAAACCTTTCTTGATCACTTCTTTCCTCAGGAGTTGAGGGAAGCTAAGGCTGAGGAGCATATGAACTTGAAGCAGGGGAAGTTGAGTGTCAAGGAATATGCTTTGAAGTTCACTCAGTTGTCTGATTATGCTCCAGAATTAGTGTCCAATATGAGGTCTCGAGTGTGGAAGTTTGCTTCAGGTCTTAATGATGGTTTGGTACTGGAATGTAAAGGTGCGATGTTTAATAGAGACATGGATATATACAGATTGGTGGTGTTTATGCAACAGGTAGAGGATGAAAAGAAGAGATAGACAGAGGTTGAGGATAGGCAGAGTAATAGGGATAGATCGACAGACCAGGAGACTAATCAGCAGTCTGGTGGTAACGATAAGTGGGGTAAGAGATGGCAGAACAAGAAATCTTGGGGTAATGTTTAGTCTTCGGCTAGTGCACCTGCTCCTAAGCCTTCAGGCGACCAGTGATTTTAGCCAAGCAACGGTTCCATGGTGCAGGGCACTCAGTCTCAGGACAGTGTGACTCAATCTACTCCTTCTTATCCTCCTTGTCGCACTTGTGGAAAGTTGCACCGTGGGCCTTGTCGTTTGGGCAAGGGATTATGTTATGGTTGTGGTCAGGCTGGTCATTTTTAGTGGGAATATCCTTCGGCAAAGAGAACTTTTAGGGGAAATAAATTCCAAGTTACCGTTTCTTCAGCCCAGTAGCTAAGGATACTACTTCGAGGACCGATAGAGGCCATAACCGTTTATATGCCTTATCTACTCATCAGGATTCAGAGGCCTCACCATATGTTGTCACGGGTATGTTAAGATTTTCTCCCGTGATGTTTATGTGCTACTTGATCCCAGTTCCACTTTGTCTTATGTGACCCCTTATGTGGCTGTGAATTTTGATTTTGGTCCCGAAAATAATTCTGAACCCTTCTCAGTATCTACTCCTATTGGTGAGTCTATTATTACTAGACAGGTCTATAAAAATTGTGTGGTGTTTATTTTTCATCGGGACACTATGGTGGATCTGGTAGAACTTGATATGGTGGATTTTGATTTAATTTTGGGAATGGATTGGCTCCACTCTTGTTATGCTACCTTGGACTGTAGAACTCAGAGAGTCACTTTTCATTTTCCTAATGAGCCAGCTATAAAATGTAAGGGTGATTCCTTAGCACCAAAGGGAAAGTTTATTTCTTATCTTAGAGTCCGTAAATATCTAAGGGTTGTTTGTACCACCTAGTTCGAGTCAAAGATTCTAGAGTTAAAAGTCCCTCACTACAGTCTGTTCCGGTATTCAATGAATTTCCTGAAGTTTTTCCTGATGATCTTTCTGGTATTCCACCCGATAGGGAAATAGAGTTTGGTATTGATCTTTTGTCTTACACTCGACCTATTTCCATTCCTCCCTATAGAATGGCTCCAGCGGAGCTAAAAGAGTTAAAAGATCAGTTGAAGGACCTTTTTGATAAGGGTTTTATTCTCCCTAGTGTCTCTCCTTGGGGTGCTCCTGTACTCTTCGTGCGAAAGAAAGATGGGTCCCTTCGTATGTGCATAGACTATCGCCAATTAAATAAGGTCACTGTGAAAAATAAATACCCTCTTCCTAGGATTGATCATCTTTTCGACAAGCTTCAGGGTGCTAAGTGTTTTTCCAAAATAGATCTCCGTTTGGGTTACCATCAGTTGAAATTTAGAGAAGCGGATATTCTCGAGACCGCTTTTCAAACCCGTTATGGCCATTATGAGTTTCTAGTTATGTCCTTTGGTTTGACTAATGCACCTGCAACCTTTATGGATCTTATGAACAGGGTGTTTAGACAATTTTTAGACCTATTCGTCATAGTCTTTATTGATGATATTCTGGTATACTCCCGGAGTGAGGAGGAGCATTCCAATCACCTCCGTATTGTACTTCAGACCCTTAAGGACCAAAAGTTGTATGCCAAATTTTCCAAGTGTGAATTATGGCTTAATGTCGTGACATTCCTTGGTCATGTTGTTTCTAGTGAAGGAATTAAAATATATCCCCAAAAGATTGAAGTGGTTAATAATTGGTCTAGACCAATAACTCCGACCGATATTAGGAGTTTCTTGGGCCTGGCAGGATATTATAGGAGGTTTGTGGAGAATTTTTCGTCTTTAGCTGCTCCACTAACGAAATTGACTCAAAAAAAGGTGAAGTTCTTGTGGTCTGATGTATATGAGGGTAGTTTTGAGAAGTTGAAGGGTTGTTTGACCTCAGCCACTGTTTTGACACTTCCCAATGGTACTGAAGGATTTGTGGTGCATTGTGATGCGTCTCGGGTGGGACTTGGTTGTGTACTTATGCGGCATGGAAAGGTTGTGGCTTATGATTCTAGATAGCTTAAAGTGAATGAGAAGAATTATCCTACTCATGATCTTGAGTTGGAGGCTGTGGTTTTTGCACTTAAGATTTGGTGTCATTATTTATATGGAGTGCATGTGGATATTTATTCAGATCACAAGAGTTTGCAGTATATTTTCACATAAAAGGAGTTGAATCTCAGGCAGGGAAAGTGGCTTGAGTTACTAAAGGATTATGACATGAGTTTGCACTATCATCCAAGTAAAGCTAATGTTGTTGCTGATGCTCTTAGCAGGCTGTCAATCGGGATTCTTTCTCATTTTAAGGAAGAAAAGAGAGGATTAGTGAAGGAAATTCACAGGCTTGCTAATTTGGGAGTCCGACTGTTGGATTCTGAAGATGGGGGAGTGATTGTTCATGAAGTGGCTAAGTCTTCATTAGGTGCTGAAGTTAAGGAGAAACAGGTTGATAATCCCATAATTATGCAAATCAAGAAAGATGTTGGGCAACAAAAGGTTTTAGCTTTCGAGATTGGGGAAGATAGTATTTTATGGTATCAAGGGAGACTGTGTGTTACCGATGTCGATGGGCTTTGAGAGAGGATCTTGGTTGAAGCCCATGTCTCCAGGTATACTGTTTATCCCGGTTCTGCTAAGATGTATCATGACTTGAAGGAGATGTATTGGTGTAATAATATGAAAAGAGATGTTGCGAACTTTGTTTCTAAGTATTTGAATTGCCAACAAGTTAAGGTTGAGCACTTAAGGCCTGGTGGTATGTCTCAGGAGATAGCCATTCCCATGTGGAAGTGGGAGATGATAAACATGGATTTTATCACTGGTCTTCCGCGTTCTCGGAACCAATACGATTCCATCTGGGTCATTGTGGATAGGATAACCAAGTCCTCTCATTTTCTGCTTGTACTGACAAACTATTCGGGAGAGGATTATGCTAAGTTGTACATTCAGGAGATAGTTCATCTTCATGGAGCTCCAGTATCCATCATATCCGATAGAAGTATGCAATTTTCTTCTCAATTTTGGAAATCCTTTCAGAAAGGTTTGGGTACATAGGTGAACCTTAGTACCGATTTCCATCCTCAAAAGGACGGGCAAGCGGAGCATACTATTCAGACCTAAGAAGATATGCTAAGGGCTTTTGTTATTGACTTTAAAGGTATTTGGGTGGATCACTTGCCTCTTATTGAATTTGCTTATAATAATAGTTATCACTCTAGCATCCAAATGGCTCCTTTCGAAGCTCTTTATGGTAGGAGGTATAGGTCACCGATTGGATGATACAAAGTGGGCGAGACCCGACTGTTCGGGCCGGATCTTGTTCACCAAGAGATTGAGAAAGTTAAGGTTATTCACAAAAGGCTTAAGACTTCTCAAAGTCGCCAAAAGTCATATGCAGATGTGAGGCAAAGAGAGTTGGAGTTTGAGATTAGTGATTGGGTATTCTTGAAAGTTTCTCTTATGAAGGGAGTAATGAGGTTTGGAAAGAAAGGTAAGCTCAGTCCTCATTACATTGGCCCGTATCAGATTTTGAGAAAGTTTGGTAATGTCGCTTATGAGTTGGACTAGCCCGCGAGTTTGGCATTGGTTCATCTCGTGTTTCACGTGTCTATGCTTAAGAAGTGTGTGGGTGACCATTCTCTTGTGGATCCCGTAGAGAACATTAGTGTGGACGACTCTTTGCATTATGAGGAAGTTCCTATATATATTTTGGATAGGCAAGTCCGAAAGTTGAGATCCAAGGAAATAGCTTCAGTTAAGGTCTTGTGGAGAAATCAAAAGATGGAGGAGGCTACTTGGGAAGACGAGGAAGACATGAGGACTAGATATCCCTTCTTGTTTTCGACGCAGGGCGACATTGTTTGAGGTACTAACGCTATGCTCACCTTTTATCTTATAAGTTCATGTCCTTCAAGTTTCGTGCAATCTCTTTATTCAAGCTAAATATTCCCTAATCATCATTCACGGATGAATGATCCCAAGGGGGGGATATTGCAACACCCCAAAATTTTAGAACCTTCAAGAACCCATATACTTATATGAATTTAGGTTTAAAAATAAATAAAAAATTGGAGTCACGACACCAACCTACGTGACGTGGGTATGACCTACGTGACGTGGGTGGGTTCCACAGCACCGTGGATCCAAATCATGGATCAAATCCTGCAAGTTGAAAAATCAATATGAATTCCACGACATGGACCCACGACACGTGAGGTGTTCTACTACACGTAGGTCAAGTCGTGGACTGATTTCGAGAAAAAATTTTATAGGGTCATCCTACGGGTATTTTGGTCATTTTACCATGATGAGACCCGACCGTTTCTGCTTAAAAACACCTCCTAAACCCTAGAAACATATTTTGTTTCCCCAAAACCATACTCCATCTTCTCTTTAAACATAAAGAGAGAAATCAACTAGGATTTAAGCTTCAAGATCCAAAGAGTCAATGTTTTTTCAAGTTCTCTCCATCAAAAGGCATGTTTGAACACTCCCTTTTTCATCTATTATTTCAATACATGATTAAAATTAATATTATGTATATTTTGTTGATGTTTGAAATTGGGTTTAATGTTTAACTTATGAAAGCTTGATATGAATTTTCTCCTTTTCTTTATGAATAATATTTCAATCTTAAAGTAGGGTTTTTTAGACTGAATAGGCTATTTGAAATTAACGAACTATTATTGATATATGTTTTAGCCATGATTTCTAGTCTGTTGAAAGCTTTGAAATTTAATAAGGAATATAAATGTCTTTCCCCGTCCTTGATATCATTGAATGTATTATGTTATTCGAATGGTTTGAAAATTATTATGAGAATTTCAACTATGATTTTAAAGGCGGGATTTTGGGGCCGGATTTTGGAGTACAAAAGAATGTTTAATGATAATGATTTGGCATGATAAGAGTGACTTGCAAGTTCTTGGTATGACGATACCAATATGTTAATTCCTTAATGAAAAACTCCATTAATGAATGTAATGAAAAATGTTTTAATTGGGCCTGAAGAGAATTATGTAGTTTACCGAGAAGGTGTAGTCTCTGTGACTAACACTGGAAACCGCATTTGCCGACGTTAGGGGGTCTTTTCCTGAAATATGGATGACCACTATATGCTTTCCTTAAGCAGTTGTATGTAGCTATGATTATGTTATGATTTGGCCAACTTTGTTATCTCAGTCCGTGCGGCTAACATGGGCTGAGGCACTGCCAGTTGGGGAGTACTGGACCCATATTGCCGGTGGGTTACTTAATGTCGGTGTAACTACATAGTTCAGAATTAAGAATTTCAAATGGTTGTTTTATTTTATACTTTCAAATGTTCTTTATTTCATACCCCATTGATGAAAGACTTATACTGTAAAGCTCCTCAAATTTCTATTAATATATTATATGAACTGTTTGGATGCCTTTCCTTGGGTTGCATGCCAGTACTCATTGTACTGACTTAGCCCGGACACTATATTTTCATGATATAGGTTACGAAGCCTTTGCTCGTGACCTGGTTCAGCAGTAGACTATTCACGGGTCAACAGTTCGTAAGTGGTGAGCCCTCCATCTTTTGGAAGGCATTATATTTAGCTCCCTAGAACTTCATTTTTGACTTTATGGAATTACCGGGGCCATGTCCCAGCTTAGGATTTCTATTCAAGATGTTAGAGGCTTCGTAGACCTAAGTTAATTATTATTTTGATGTTACATTCCAAAGATTTTGGACTTTAGAAATCTTTTATTTTATGGGTCTAGTTTCCGCATTTATTTTTATTATGACTATGCTTATGATGTAATGCTAAGGGGTTTTCTCGGGCCATCATTGGTTCAGGAAGCCCGTCACGGCTAGGGCCTCGATTTGGGTCATGACCCGTGTGATACAAATGACCCCAAGAAGCAGACATCTTCACGAAGTCATTTCATCAAGCAAAGAATGAGTTATTCAGAGATCAATTTGGTGTTTGCAATTTTGAATCATGGAGGAGTGTTGAGAAGTGATTCAAAAATATTTGACTCAGTCATAAAGAGTTTTTTAGTTAGTTTCCATTATTAAAGCAAGTTTAGATATTGTGAAAGATAAGTAGCTAATTGGTGGGTTAGTGGACCTGGATTTTAGTATTTCTAGTTTCATTGTAAGCTTATTTATACCCAGTTCTCGTTGGTTTCAAGAACTATCAGAAACACAAAATAATTACAGTAGCTTTTCTTCTGTTTTGCTAGATCTTCGGTTCACTTTCTCCATTAGATTTCCAACTCATTTGATCCCGCAGTCTTCACTGAATGAAGATCGTGGTTATTCTGATATCTAGTGGATGGAGATAAAATTTTCACTAAGAGAATTCAAAATATAAAGAATAATCATATGAAAAAGCCAAAAAAATTTGATAGCATAGCATATATACATAATTTTTTTAAACCTATCTACAGAGTGTAATTTCCAGCAACATAGTATCAATTGACACCCTAGGATAAAAGTGGTTCCGTCACAGGTGATAGAGTGTTTGAGCTCGTGCTGTTGTGATCTCACCACTAAATCAGATTTTATAAAAACTAAATTTTTCATGAAAAACAAGACAAACTCAAAAGGAAGGGGGAAAGTGAAGAATCCATACCAATTTGCCGCCATTAAGAATAATCGGAGAGTTACATAGGCTGAAGTAGAGTTGTTTCTTGGAAGGAAAAACCATTAGAGAGATTGATCTAGAAACAATTTGTTGATAATCAGATGGAAAAAATGTCTCCTAGATGATGTCGGAGTCTGCTGCAGACATGAATGATTGTGAGACAGCTGAAGACCTAGCTGCATCTTTCGGAGACGTTAAAGAGAAAATTTTTGATATGCAACCTTCAGGCAGTAATCAGAAAAAATCCATTGGAAAGGTCAATAGATAAAATTTTATGAATTTCAGTACTGTTTATATAGAAATAATATAAAGACTACAAGATTTTATAATTTGTTTTTTAGACAACTAATTTCAAGTAGTGTGACACCCTAGCTTAGGATAAGAGTCATGTTGTGAATGAGAATATGGATGAACGGGATGCCATATGGGATGAGCAAATGGGACTGCCACGTACTCCTAAAATATTTGGGGATTATGTTGGGGAAGGGGGAGTTGATGTGAAGAAGGGTAAAATTGGCTAAATAATAGGCATAAAGCATCACTAGTGGAGCTCTGCACAACAGACATTTGATTATTATGACGAGCTCTCTTTCTCTCTCAATTTCCTCTGAGTTCCTCACATCATTCTTCTATCATTAGCTATTATAGTTATGTAATTTTCCCTTGTAATTTCTAATTTTAGAGACTTCAACCGAACTACTGCTTATAAGTTAATCTGAAGCTTACTAATACAAGTGTTGTTACTATTTTACTATGTCTATTTGTTTCCAGTCATACATCAACAAAACATAGGAGAGATGTTGAGTATATAAGTAAACATATCTTACACCCTAGTGACATATTTTAAATAGTGTAGGCCTACACCCAGATCAGACAATATCACTAACGGGCTGGGACGTTAAAAGTAGTCAGTCGTTCTACTAAATCAAAAATTCAAACCTCTTCTTAGCTGAGAATCTTAGTAGCTTAGTTGGTTAACTACTTGGAATTTCACCTTGTTGGTGAGTATTCGATATCCATCCACTTTTATGAATGGGCTGGACCTATACTAGCAAAGCAACCCATTACCACATTAAGTGGTTATTTGTAGGATCTGGGTTGATAAATAGGGGTCTTTTAGGAGCAATAGGTTTATGGAAAATTATGTTGAAGCTTTGGCTTAGTCTGTTATCCCCTCCTTGTAATTCTGCGATTTCTACATTTGTATTATTCACTATTACCTTGTATTCTACATTAGAGCTGTATTGAGAAATTTGGTTTGCTACATTCACCTTGAATCCCCTTCCCCTTCCCCCAATTGAAGAGTAAAAAACCTCTTTTTAGTATCCAAGAAATTGACAATACATAGTATATATGTTAGTATCAAATTAAAGAAATAAAAAATGGTAACTCTTATTAGTCACAATTAATACAAGAAAAGGTCCAAAATAGTTTTTTTAAATTTGATCTTCGATTCAAATTGTCCTTTATACATATACTTTGGTACGCTAATATTCCTTCTATAATGACTTGAGCAAGATGAAGCAAAAGATACTTTTATTAATCAATGATAAACTGAAATATATACACAAATAAAATAACAGAGCCCATCCTACGTTGGAGACTATCCAGAGGAAAATAAAATATTAAACTCCTAAAATAGTGGAAATAGAATAACTACCTATACAGTAAAATAAAACAGTAACAGTAAGAAATAATCAGTAATAAACAATGTTCTAATACACACCCTCAAGCTAGATTGTGTGCAACACCTAGCTAGGACAAATGACGATGAAATGAGGTTCTTGGAAGCGTTTTTGTGAGATAATCAGCTAGCTGGTCGAAATTAGGAATGTGCTTGAAGGCAAGACGTTTATCATTAACCTGTTGGCGAACATAGTGGAAGTCAACAGCTACATGTTTCATGCGGCAGTGAAAATTATTGTTCTCACATAAGTAGGTGTCACTAAGGTTGTCACGAAAAATAGTAGGTGGGGTGAGGATTTTGACATGGAGTTCCTTGAGAAGATTTTTCGCCCATGTGGTCTCATCATCGACACTAGCAATAGCTCGGTACTCTGCCTCAGTGGACGAGCAGGCAATAGTAAGTTGCTTTTTTTATGACCAACTAACTGGAGTAAGCCCAAGAAAAACAATATAACCTGTGATGGAACATCGATCAACGAGGTTTCCAGCCCATTCTGAATCAAAAAACACATAGAGATTAAGACTAGTTCTTGGAGCAATTCTAAGGCCATAAATAGCAATGCTTTTGAGATATCGAATGAGGTGTTTAATAGCGCTCTAGTGAACTTTAGATGGCGCATGCATAACCTGAGACAATTTATTCATCGAGTAAGAAACATCAAGCCTAGTAAAATACAAGTATTGTAACTTTCCAATGACCTTCCTATATTCAGTAGCATGATGAGATGAAGTACGATCATTTAGCATAATTCATTGAGAAGAGTTCATGGGCGTGGAGTCACAATTACAGTCTTGCATCAAAAAATCATGGAGAAGAACTGAGACATACTTTGCTTGTGAGAGTAGGAGGTTTTTCATCTCGATGAACCTCAACTCCAAGAAAGTACAGCAAAGGGCCAAGATCTTTAAGGGAAAAATGGGAAGCCAAAGAATAAATAACCTGATGAACTATCAAAGAATTGTTTCATGTAAGGATGATGTCGTCTACATAGACTAAAGATACACAACACCATTAGCGTCATGGTCAACAAATAGAGAAGGATCTGAGTAAGACTTAATAATCCCAAATAAAAAATAACGAAGTCAGTTCATTGTACCAAGCGCGAGGCACTTGCTTGAGACCATTGTACCTGTCAACCGAACCATCGACTTTCTTTTTTATCCTATAAATCCACTTATAATGAACAACATTTTTGTTTGAATCCCGAGGAACCAATACCCATGGTTGATTCCGAATTAACGCATCAAATTCAGCTTTCATAGCTGACCTCCACTCTGGGTGCTTTAGATATTGCTTGAAGGTATAAGGGGAAATAGTGGACGGAAGCTGGACAAGGTAATTGAATGGTTTATTGTCAAAAAATATTGTTTTTTGATCAGGTCATTGGGATGGTTGGAGGAGGAGATGGGGACAGAGGAGGTGGTGGAAAATGAGTTAGGGTAGGAGGTG
The DNA here is from genome assembly GCA_031232105.1 of Capsicum rhomboideum. Classification (NCBI taxonomy): domain Eukaryota; kingdom Viridiplantae; phylum Streptophyta; class Magnoliopsida; order Solanales; family Solanaceae; genus Capsicum; species Capsicum rhomboideum. The sequence goes on from CP124709.1 coordinate 56,701,087, forward strand.
AGGCGGAGGATTTGAGGGCGAACTCATTGGTTGTACAGGATAGTTTGTAGAAGTAGGTGGCAGACTTGGTGTTTTGTTTAGATGATGGTAGTTGATAAGATAGGGGGTTGTCTTATGTTAAGGGACAAAAGATTGGGGTTGCTACAGAGAAGCAGGGGAAGGAGAAAACTGAGAAAGTGAATTACATGAACCTATGGGATGCCCATGATTCTGGCCGGAGGAGACAGGCTGACAAGCGTGGCCACTGGTAGGAATTTCTCAGATAGGAAGTGGAGAAATATCAAGTGAAAGAGTTTGAGTTTGAGAATCTACAGGAGTGTCAACAACTTCCCACGTGAGCATAAAAAACTTATTTTTAAGATGTGAGAATATTGCTTGAAAAGGGAAAATATTTTCAATAAACTTTACATTGTGTGAGATAAACAAATTAGAGTTAAAGGGATCAAACATTGGTGTGAGTAATGAACATGTGAGAAGCCCAGATACACAAATGGAATTGTCCTAGGTTCAAGCTTATGATTGGTATAAGGCTTAAGCCATGGGTAACATAGACAACCAAAAGTTCTAAGTGAATCGTATCTGGGTGCAACACCAAATAAATTTTCATATGGCGATGTGTTGTTTAAAAGTTGTGTGGGCAATCGATTAATAAGATAGGCAGCATTTGACAAGTAGGAAGCAGTTTACAAGCAAACAACCAAAAAATTGAAGATAGGGATGCCTCGTGTAAAAGTGTTTTGGCATTTTCAACAATGTGCCAATGACGACGCTCTGTAATGGCCACTCTTTGAGGTGTATAAGGAGGTGATATAAGGTATTCAATTCTATTTGAATTGAGATATGGATCAAGACCTTTAAAGTCACCTCCTCCATTAGTATACTGAGTGGCAATTTTTAAAAAAAAATATTTTTCCATTAAGGGATGAAACATGGAAAAAATGTATCGAACGTCATGTTTGTTTTTAAGAGTTACAACCAAATGTACATGGTGTACTAGTTTATGAGAACACAGTAATATCATTTTTTATCAATGGAAAGGACAGGCGAGGGACTCCATAAGTCAATAAAGTATTTGTAGCATAGTAGTAGTAATTAGAGACAAGCAATTGCATGGAAAATGTTGAATTTTATTTTAACAACAGGAATAGCAGAAAGTAAACTTGTTTGGTGATGAAACTAGGAGAGAAAAATTATTCAAAACAAAGTTTAAGATTCTTAAATGTTGATGGACAAGGCGATGATGCATGGCATTGCGCGGAACCATTGTTGTGGCAACTCTAACAGTAGGCTTATTAACTGTGAAATTGGGTCATTCATAGATTCCATTCCTAATTTGACCAGAGACAAGTGGAGCCCGCATTTTCAAGTCCTTCACAAAGAAAGAAAATGGGAAAATTTCAATGGATATCAGACTATCTTGACAAAATTTTGATACAGAAAGAATATTTTGTTTGATAGCAGGTGCACATGAAGTATCAGTTAGTCTAGAAGCATTATTTGATGCAACTAATTCAGTAGAAACATGGTGAGTAATTGGAATTCTTTTACCATCGCCCATATCTATGCCTTCTGAACCATGATATTCATCCAGATTTGTAGGCTCTGTTGTAACATGACTAGTAGCACCAGAGTCAACAATCCATTTTTTCGGCAGCTTGGTTACCTAAAAGAAAATTTGTCTTTGCCTCTAAATGATTGTGAGACTGTGACCATGTTTATTGTATGACCTTGTTTGTTGTATAACTGACTGCAAACAGAGTTATTGGTGTAACACCCTTGTGCAGGAGCATTTGTATGATAGCTGGAATGCAATTGTGAGTTGTTGTGTTGATGAGCAGTGCAGTTGTTGGAATTGGTGGATCTGTTGTGAGTAACCATAGCTACAATTTTTTGAGATAGAGCTCATGATCAATTATTTCGCATACAAATCATCATACAATATAGTGGAATCTCTTGCTCGAATTACAGCAAAAATCTCACAAAAATCTGACCCAAGACCACTCAGGATTTTCACTACCAACTCATCATTGGTGACTGTGGTACCGGCAAGTGAGCTCATTGCAGATAGAGCACACTTGATGGAGATAATCGGCTACTGGGTAGGAGTCCTTTGATAGGTGCGCGAGCTTGTCACAATGGCTAAAAGTTTATGTTTGTAACTTGTTGGCATAAGCAAGGTGCAGGGAGTCCCAAGCAAGTTTAGCAGTGGAGGCAGCAGGTACAGTTTCAGCAATCGTCGGATCGACAGAAGCCACTATGGCATTCTGGATCAATTGATCTTGACGGAACCAAATGCTATATTCTAGGTTTGCCACTTCTCTACTATTTTGTGTGATAGTTTTGGGAGGAGATGGAGAAGAGCCATCAAGATGGCCGAACAAATTGTGTCCACGCATAAGCATGGAAATCTGGGCCTTCTAAGTAGAGAAGTTATTGCTACCAACAAGCTTTATCGGAAGCTGGGACACAGGATTAAACTGAACAACAACATTAGAGTTGCTGCTAGTGGTGGAGTCCTCATTCTATAGGTTCTCAGGCATGTTAAGAGTGAGTTTGTGGTGGTAGTCAAAGGATTAAAAAAAACTCACGAGAGTTAAGATTTGAGCTCTGAAACCATGTAATGTCTTGAGCAAGATAAAGCAAAAGATACTTTTATTAGTCAATGATAAACTGAAATGTATACACACACAAAATAACAGTGTCCCCGCCTACGTTGGAGACTATCTCGAGGGAAATAAAATAATAAACTTCTAAAATAGTGGAAAACAGAACAACTACCTATAGAGTAAAATAAAGCAGTAACAGTAACAAATAATCAATACAAAACAATGTTCTAATACATTCAAGTATGTAAAATTGGTGCAGTTTTAAATCAACATCAAACAATTTGTCTATATTTTCCCAAATCAGTCACTAAGTTTCTTATAAAAAAAGCCCTGGCAACAGGGTCAATCCAGAGAGTAATATGTTAGTTCACAAGAACCTGGTAACATTAATTTTCCAAAACAAGAGCTCCTCCTCCCTCTTTGACAACCCTATTATCCACTAACCACCAATGAACATGTTGACCAAGCTCAACCTCCGCCAAAAAAACATGTAATTTCATAAATTTGACTAGATAAATAAATTTAGAGCAATTACAATGGCAGCAGGAATAGGCACAAATGGTTGTTCATCTAGCAAATATTTTAAATATTTGATAATCCTTGATAATAGACCACACATTATCTTACCAAATACAATTCTCTCTCGATACATCCCCTAGGAAAGGCCAAATAAAGAAGTATTTGCATCAACACAGATGAGCACAAAACAATAGGTATACTAAGAGGAGGATCTTTCTCTTCTTCATTCTGACAAAACTCTATTCCTTGAACAATGAGGTCGCGTTGGAAACTGAAACGCCCATGCTCCATCAATCGTGCTTCAACATATCTATCTTCTTTCATCCGTCCATCACCTTTTCTCAAGTGTAGCCTTTCTATAGGTCCTCTCCTAAATAAGGGACAAGGTTAGCTCATTGCTCTAATTCATGGTCACTCTCAAAATCAAAAAATCTAACAACTGTCTTAGCTGTTACAAGGCCATAAAATCCATCTTCCAATTTGAACACTAGATAAGTAAAATAAGTGGTTCTTTATGACAACATTCGTGTTTCAATTTTCCCTCAGATATCAAGCCAAGAGATCTGATTTGGTTTAGCCACTTCACAGAATCTATAAAAAATTTACAGTACTCAGTAATTATATTTAACAAAGTAGTTTCTTTCAAAATTTAGAGTACATGGAAGGAACCGTAAAAATATAAAACTTGGAGTCCGGGTGAGACAACCATTTCCTCTGAGTCTGGTGTACTAGCCCATAAAATATCAAGTTCTCGTGTTGCGACCATAAAACATTTCTTCCCCATATTCTTATCCAGTTAAAAACTCTATTTGATAGATCAAATCACAGATACAAAACATTCGGATTTAAAAGTAAACCAATATGGCTAAAAAAGGTCATGGACCATTATTACTGATTCCCATTGGGATCACAACGGGCCAACCGGGCTCACTTGTCATGACTAGCTACCTGAAAGGCGGCCTGGATCCAGACTACCTAGCAACCATTATGAATGGGATAGACCATTCATTGGCATGTTCTTATTAGGTCGGGTTTGGCCGGTCACGGGAAGACCCTACCCACTTGACATGACTTCCCCTGTTCCACTCGTACATACTACACAATCATCAATATAAGATCCTTTTTTAATGACAATTAGTCGAATATTCCTGTATTCACAAGAATAATGCATTTACAACTAAAACAAAACTTAAAAAGGAAATGACACACATTTGATCACTCAAATATCACGTATGTTGCTCAGACTCTTCAAAAATGTCAACGGCTGCGTATTGGATTCTACAAAATTAGTGTATATCCGACATGGGTGTCATATAAAAATTAAAGAATCTATGAAACTTAGGATATCACTTAATATAGATGGCGATCCTTCTGATATCTAGTGGACGGATCTAGGATTTGAACTAAGAGGATTCAAAAATTAAAGAGGTAAACAAACGAAAAATCCAAGAAAATTTGATAACATAGTATACACACATAATTTTTTTAACATATCTACGAAGTGCAATTTTCTAGCAACATTATTTCAATTGACGCTCCTCGGATAAAAGTGGCTTCGCTACAGGTGACAGATTAGTCGAACACGTGAAGTTATGATATTACCACTAAATCAGATTTTATAAAAACCAAACATTTCATGGAAAACAAGAAAAACACAAAGGGAGGGGAGTAAAATAAAGAAATCATATCAATTTTCCTAAATCAAGAAGAATTGGAAAGTTACAGAGGTTGAAGTAAAGTTGTTTCTTGGAAGGAAAAACCATTAGAGAGGTTGAACTAGGAACAATTTGTTAATAATAAGAGGGAAAAAATGTCTCCCAGGCAATGTTGGATTCTGTTGCAACATGAATGTTTGCGAGACAGCTAAAAACCTAGCTGCAACTTTCGGCAATGTTAAGGAGAGAATTTCCGATATGCAACCTTCAGGCAAAAATCGGAAACAATCCATCAAAAAAAGATTAATGGATTAAAGTTTCTAAATTTCTGTAGTGTTTATATAGAAATAAAATGAAGACTATAAGATTTTGAAACTTCTTTGATGGACAGACAAAGCAAAGTAGTGTGAAACCCTAGCTTAGGATAAGATTCACACATTGGAAACCTTACACCCTAGTGATCTATTTTGAAGTTATGTGTGCCTAGGTCAAGAGTTAAAAATATAACTAGCGGGCTAGGATGTTACAAGCAGTCAAAAAATGCCTTCCCAAGAAACCAAAAATTCAAACCTCTTCATAGCGGAGAACCTTAGTAGCTCAGTTGGTTGACTATCTAGACACTCACCTTATTGGTGAGGGTTCAATTCCCCACCTTGTAATCCCTTCCCCCATTTCCCCTTCCCCTAATTGCAAGAAGACAATTCAGAGTATGTCTAAATCAAATTAATAAAAAAAAAAATGGAAACTCTTATTGGTCACAATTAATATGAGAAAATTCAAAAATAGTTCTTTAAGTTCGGCCTTTGATTCAAATGTCCTTTAAACATATACTTTGGTATGTTAATGATCCTTCAAATATGTAAAATTGGTGCACTTTTAGTTCGAGATCAAACTATTTGCCTATATTTTCCTGGATCCATCACTAAGTTATTTATAAAAAGAGCCCCGACAACAGGGGCGGCTCTAAAGAGTAATATTCAAGTTCACAGGAACCTGGTTACTTAATTTTGCCCAGAGATATAAATTAAAATATCCACTAAAAATCTATAACTCAATCATAGTTTTATATTAACTTGAGGTCACCGAAGGAACACATAACTTTAATACGCGGATCCACCTCAGTTCGACAAAACAAGAGTTCTTCCTCCCTTTTTGACAGCTCCCTTGTCCATTAACTAACCAAAGTACATTCTGGCAAAGCTCAACCTCCGCCACCATAAACATGAAATTTCCTAAAGTTTATTATATAAATAAATTTCGAGCATTAGATTGAACAATTACAATGGCAGCAGGAACTGGTACAAATGGTTGTTCATTTAGCAAATCTTTGAATATTTTATAATACATTATGAACAAAACTGATCCTTGCTTACATACCACACATTATATAACAAAATACAATTTACGCTAGATAGTTCCTCGATTAGAGCCATATAAAAATGCATTTGAATCAATACAAATGATACCAAACAGAAGGCATACTAAGAGGATCCTTCTCATTTTCATTCTGGACGAAACTCAATTCCTTGAAAAATGAGTCCGTGTTCCCAAAAGAGATGCCTTATTGATGTGTCATGATCATATGACACTTTTGAAGCTTAAAACAAAGAAAATATGCAATAGCTTGGGTATATCTTTTGGGTATGATGTGTTTTCTATCTTATATTGCAGGAAGATAGGTTTTAGAGGCTAAATAGAGGAAACGTGAAGAAGCAGGCACTAGAGTGGAGTATATGATGAAGAGAAGAGCCAAGTCTAAGACAAGAAGTGACCCACAATAGGGAATCACGTGCTGTGGAGTCCACCCACGTGATGTGGGTGGATGCCATAGGACACCTCCTGCAGCCTGGACAAGACCCTCACTTCCAAGACAAGACTCACGTGTCGTGAGTCCACCTACGTGGCGTGACTGGGTGGCGTGAGTCAACTTCTGAAGATGTCTACTTGAGCCTGATTTCCACAGATCTAACCTACGTGGCGTGACTTGGCTCCACAACACCAAGTCACGATACCAACTTTTAGATTTCATTCTCTCTTAAGGGTGGATGTATTCTTATTCTAACAACTTTTTAGATTTCACTCCTCTATTAAGGGTGGATGTATTCTTATGTTCATTTATTAAGGATTCTAAGTTTTCTCTCTTAAGGGTGGATGTATTCTTATGTTCATTTTAGTGGAAGTTGCCGACTCTGTTCTCCTGTTCTAATTAGGATAGGATTAGCTTTGTATCCATAAATACCCCTGTATAGTCCTATGTGCGAGAGTTAGTCAGTTCATTGTTTTGAGAGATATTTTCTATTGTTTCTGAGTTCATAAACATATTATTGGTTTTGTAATCAAAAACCCTAGATTCGAGTTTTATTCATAGTTGAGATTTCAGTTCTTCTTCATTATTGTGAGTGTGCAATTATGTTTTCATCTTTGAATCCTTCTTGTGTTCTTGCAATTGTGAGTAGCAAAACTCATCAACTTGGGTTGTGTGAACCATGAGGAATTAACGAAACAGGTTAAGTGCAAAGCAACTCTGAACCGTTGTGAATTCATGTATTGTTATTTCCTTCGTTGTGATTGCTTTTCTAATGGTTAGAAACTCGCTTGTATTCTAAACTTGCTTGAGAGAGACGTAGAGATTAGGAAAAGGAGATAACAATAGAGATTTGAAGCTATCAACCTTCATCTAATAACTTGAGCCTTAGCGGGAATAGTTATCTGAGATCCAAGATAAGGGTTAGTATTGTGCCACTCGGAGACCGAGAGGAGAAGAGTTAAATTCGTCTAACCAAGGTCAAGGGACGTTTAGATGAATATATCTTGTCAGATTTTGCATGGAACAAAGCGGGGGGCGATTTTGTTAGCACTAATTACCAGTGGAGTTATGGAATCATTGGGGATCATAGTCGTAGTGTACTTCTCATATTTACTACAAACTCTATAATCAGAAATCGTTACCGTTATTGCTTACTTAAAAAAAAATCCCAGAGTGATGTGTCATGATCATATGACACTTTTGAATCTTAAAACAAGGAAAATATGCAATAACTTGGGTATATGTTTTGGGTATGATGTGTTTTCTGTCTTATATTGCAGGAAGATAGGTTTTGGAGGCTAAATAGAGGAAACATGAAGAAGTAGGCACTAGAGTGGAGCATATGAAGAAGAGAAGAGCCAAGTCAAAGACAAGGAGTGACCCACGGCAGGGACTCACGTGTAGTGGAGTCTACCCACGTGATGTGGGTGGCTGCTATGGGACACCTCCTGCAGCCTGGATAAGACCCTAATTTCTAAGACAAGACTCACGTGCCATGAGTCCACCTATGTGGCATGACTGGGTGGTGTGAATCAACTTCTGAAGATGTCTACTTGATCCTAATTTCCACAGATCTAACCTACGTGGCATGACTTGGTTCCACTACACCAACTCACGATACCTTGGAAGTTGCTGACTCTGTTCTCCTGTTTTGATTAGGATAGGATTAGCTTTGTATCTATAAATACCCCTGTATAGTCCTATGTGCGAGAGTTAGTCAGTTCATTGTTTTGAGAGATATTTTCTATTGTTTCTGAGTTCATAAACATATTATTGGTTTTGTAATCAAAAACCCTAGATTCGAGTTTTATTCATAGTTGAGATTTCAGTTCTTCTTCATTATTGTGAGTGTGTAATTATGTTTTCATTTTTGAATCCTTCTTGTGTTCTTGCAATTATGAGTAGCTAAACTCATCAACTAGGGCTGTGTGAACCATGAGGAATTAACGAAACAGGTTAAGTGCAAAGCAACTCTGAATCGCTGTGAATACATGTATTGTTAATTCCTTCGTTGTGATTGCTATTCTAATAGTTGCAAATGTTAGAAACTTACCTGTATTCTAAACTTACTCGAGAGAGAGGTAGAGATTAGGAAAAGGAGATAACAACAGAGATTTGAAGCTATCAACCTTCATCTTATAACTTGAGCCTTAGCAGGAATAGTTATCTGAGATCCAAGAAAAGGGTTAGTAGTGCGCCACTCGGAGACTGAGAGGAGAAGAATGAAATTCATCTAACCAAGGTCAGAGACGTTTAGATGAACATATCTTGTCAGATTTTGCATGCAACATAGCTTGACGGTTTTGTTAGCATGAGTTATAAGTTGAGTTACAGAATCATTGGGGATCACAGTCCTAGTATACTTCTCATATTTACTACAAACTCTATAATCAGGAATCGTTACCGTTATTGCTTACTTACAAAAAAAACCAGAGTGATGTGTCATGATCATATGACACTTTTGAAGATTAAAACAAGGAAAATATGCAATAACTTGGGTATATCTTTTGGGTATGATGTGTTTTTTGTCTTATATTGCAGGAAGATAGGTTTTGGAGGCTAAATAGAGGAAACATAAAGAAGTAGGCACTAGAGTGGAGCATATGAAGAAGAGAAGAGCCAAGTCGAAGACAAGGAGTGACCCACGGCAGGGACTCATGTTTCGTGGAGTCCATCCATGTGATGTGAGTGGCTACCGTGGGATATCTCTTGCAGCCTGGACAAGACCCTGATTTCCAAGACAAGACTCACGTACCGTGAGTCCACCTATGTGGCATGACTGGGTGCGTGAGTCAACTTCTGAAGATGTCTACTTGAGCCTGATTTCCACGGATCTAACCTACGTGGCGTGACTTGGTTCCACGACATCAAGTCACGATACCGTGGAAGTTGCCGACTCTGTTCTCCGGTTCTGATTAGGATAGGATTAGCTTGATATCTATAAATACCCCTGTATAGTCTTATGTGCGAGAGTTATTCAGTTCATTGTTTTGAGAGATATTTTCTATTGTTTCTGAGTTCATAAACATATTATTGGTTTTGTAATCAAAAACCCTAGATTCGAGTTTTATTCATAGTTGAGATTTTAGTTCTTCTTCATTATTGTGAGTGTGCAATTATGTTTTCATCTTTGAATCCTTCTTGTGTTCTTGCAATTATGAGTAGCTAAACTCATCAACTAGGGTTGTGTGAACCATGAGGAATTAATGAAACAGGTTAAGTACAAAGCAACTCTGAACAGCTATGAATGCATGTATTGTTATTTCTTTTGTTTTGATTGCTCTTCTAACGGTTGCAAACGTTAGAAACTCGCCTGCATTCCAAACTTGCTCGAGAGAGAGGTAGAGATTAGGAAAAGGAGATAACAATAGAGATTTGAAGCTATTAACCTTTATCTAATAACTTGAGCCTTAGCGGGAATAGTTATCTGAGATCTAAGAAAAGGGTTAGTAGTACGACACTCAGAGACCGAGAGGAGAAGAGTGAAATTCATCTAACCAAGGTCGAGGGACGATATCTTGTCAGATTTTGCATGCAACATAGCGGGACAGTTTTGTTAGCACGAGTAACCGGTGGAGTTAAGGAATCATTGGGGATCACAGTCCTAGTGTACTTCTCATATTGACTATAATCTCTATAATCAGGAATCGTTATCGTTATTGCTTACTTAAAAAAAAAACCTAGCTTTTACTTATTTGCCAACTACTCAAATAGGAGCTTAACCTAATTTCGTCCTATTCCTCGTGGGTTCGACCCCAACCTAGTTGGGTTCTATATTTGACAGCGACCGTTTTATACTTCTTAGGAGGCATATTTTGGGCGACATCAAATTTTTGAGCCGTTGTCGGGGATTACGGTTAAAGAGTTGATTAATACTGGTTGGAGTTGATTGGTTTTGTTTTTACATACTTTTGGGGTACACGCCGGTGTATGCCCAATACTAGGAGTCAAGGCAATCCCCTGATTCCACTGGATCTTGAAATTGAAAGGACTCTGAGAGCTAATCGAAGAATGGTGAACACTGACGGAGTTTAGGATCCCGCAGCTGCGGGAGACATTCATCATTAACAGATTCATCCAGTTGGTCATGAAACCGTGGATCAAACTACCGCTTGATTGACACGGGAAGAGCAAGCGAGGCAAGCTACTCTTAGACAAGCAGAAAGAGTAAATCGAGCTATGCAAGAGGCAGCTCAGCGACTGGCTGAGGCTGAAGAGAGACAAAGAAGATTGAGAGCTCAACAACCAATTCAAAGGCCGCATGTGCCAGTTTATGTTGATCCTGAGGAAGAAGACGTGGCCTACTTCGAGCCAATAGAGAATGGTGCCATTATTCCACTGGAGTTACCTCCGGGCACTAAGTTTGACATTACTAGTACCATGATTCACCTGCTGAACTTGAAGGGTGTGTTTGCAGGTCTTCCTACTAATGATCCAAACATGCACGTGATGAATTTTGTGGGGGTATGCACCTCTTATAATTTGCCTGGAGTTAACCAAGAGGCCATTCGATTGTGATTGTTTCCATTCTCTCTAACAGGAGAAGCGACCTTGTGGTTGGCAGAATTACCACGAGGGTCCATCACTACTTGGCAAAAATTGAGAAATTAATTTTTGGAAAGGTTTTTCCTACCTTCTAAGATGCTGCAGTTGAAGGATGAGATCTACAACTTCAAACAACTGCGTTCCGAAGCAATTTATGAGACATGGATAAGGTTCAAGAAGAAGCTGCAGAATGTTCTGAATCATAGGATGAGTGGTAGAAACTTACTTGAAATCTTCTACAGAGCTTTAAACATCAATCCCAATGCTGTAGCAGATACTATCACTAGTGGAGTATTTATGAGTCTGAGGTGGGAACAAGCTTCAGAAATATTGGATCGCATCACTAAGACCAACCGAGGATGGCATACTCGGGAAGTAGGTATGTCGACTGGCACATATGTTATTGGAGCCTCAGCAGCATAAGGGGCTTTGGACGAATTGGTAGCTCAAGAGGTTGCTCAGCTGAGGATAGAAATTGGTCTTCTGGACAAACAGATTGCAGCTAGAGATGCTGAGAAGGTGCATACTGTAGGAGCACAATGTAAAACACCAATACATGATGATAGGAATCTGATGAGGAGGCTAAATACCTGGATCGCGAAGTGGCAGGTTTTCGAGCCAAGGGCCAAGGGTCTAATCAAGACTCTTGGAACTCAAGGCAAGGGAATCAAGGTTGGAATTACTATGGAGATAATTACAACAAATTAGGATATAGAGATAGAGAACGAGATCGTGACAGTGATTGGAGGCCAAAGGATGATTATAGAGAGAAGAATGGTCTTTATGTACCACCAGGAAGCCGCGATGCTGAGTTTGGAAATTCAAGGATTGAAGACCTTCTTAATAAACTGGTTACGAGGTCAGAAAGCCAAGAAAACTATCTAAAAGAGATCAAGACAGATATTTTGAGAATAAGTTAGAAAGTTGAATCTCACTCAAGTGCCATCAAACAGTTGGAGCAACAGTTCGGGCAGTTATCAGTGACATCAAACCAGCGTTAACTAGGTACACATCCGAGCAACACTATCCCAAACCCAAAAAATGATGCCCATTGTATGGCTATCACAACAAAAAGTGGAATAACTCTCATTGAGGCACCCAAACAAGTTGAGGGTGTCCATGAATAGAAAATGAACGCCACGAAAAAGGTAAAGGAAGCTCTAAAGAAGTGTCTTCCATTCTCAAAACTTCCTCAACCTTTCCCTCAACGTCTCAAGAAAAAGGTGGATGAAAACAAAATTGTTAGTAGGGTGATCATGTAAGAAGTTGACGAGACAAAGACTGATGAAACCGAGGTGAATGCTGAAATCAAGAAAGAAAAGAAAGCCCCACAAATGCTAAACCCCATTCCTAAGCCGCAACCTTCATTTCCTCAGCGCCTGAAAAAGAAGAAGGAGGATGGAAAATTTCATAAGTTCATGTCCATATTGAAGCAACTTTCTATAAACATCCATCTTGTTGAGGCATTGGAGCAGATGCCAGGTTATGCGAAGTTCATGAAAGAGTTAGTCACAAATAAGAGAATTGCTAGTTATGAATCTATTGGTGGTTTGCACCATTTTAGTGCTATTGCATACCGTTCTCTTGTGCAAAAAAAGACGATCTCGGTGCCTTCACAATTCCATGCACAATTGGGTCAAGTAACTTTCCCAGAGCTTTGTGTGACCTAGGTGCAAGCATTAACTTGATACCACTGGCGATATTCAAGGAATCAGGCTTGGGAACCCTCGAACCAACAAGGATGCGGTTGTTGATGGAAGATCGTACGATCAAGAAGCGTGTAGGCATATTATTTGATGTTTTGGTCAAGGTTGAACAATTCATCTTTCCTGCTGACTTTGTTGTCTTGGACTGTGAGGTCGATTTTGAGATACCCATAATTTTGGGGAGACCATTTTTAGCCACCGACAGATCACTGGTAGATATGGAGTGGGGTGAGCTGAAATTCAGGCTGAATAATAAGAAAGTCACATTCAATGTTTGCAGAACTATGAAGCAACCAACGGACATGAGGGTGGTTGAGAAAATAAATATTTTAGATGACCTTGGAGGCAAACCCATGGGATATCTTGATGAAGTCTGAGTAATCAAGACATCTGCGTCGTGCCGCGATGTTAAATCAGGCGCTGCTTGGGAGGCAACCCAAGGTGTCTTGCTATTTCTACATTTGCTTTAATTTTTGTTATTTTGATCGACATTAGACCCATGCACCTAGGGTGCCACAGGTATGTACCTAACTCCCTTGTTTTATTTTGGCCTAATGCCTTAGGGATAATGCATGCTTATAAGTTGAGGGTGTGAAGTACTTGTGGGTCTATATGTCCTCTTGGGGGTTTTTGTTGCCGTGTTTCTTTTCCCTTAAGTGCTATCATAGTAGAACCGGCATGTTTAGGTTGTTATTTATATTATTTATATATTTTTATGTTTAATTAGGAGAAAAGTAAGGGAACCTTAAAATAGTCCAATTGTGAACGTAGTTTGAATGTTAAGAATGCTTTTTGATAATCTAAAGGATACCCCTCCTGAAAATTTTTGATTTTTGAATTTTGTGTGTAGTATGTTAGTTTGTGACAGCTGTTGGATCTTGTTATGGCATGAGAATTATAGAAAAATAACTGAAGCTAGCATTGCATGAACTGGATAGGTAGTAGTTGATAATGTAACTCTGTGCTATGTGTGTGTGAGGTCATTACTTAGTCAACTTTGTGTGTGCAATCTAGAACTTGCCCGGTTAGTCTTGCCTAGGTTAGAGGATAGTGATTAGGAAAGGATCATAGACCGTTTTTGAATAAGTCCACATTTAGCCTAAATGCCTGACCAAATGAATTAAGTATCCCTTGATCCCAATTTAGAGCCTTAATTGACTTGTTTCTTTCTTTAGTCTATTCACCTTCACTTTTTGATTTATAATGAACCTGTATTGGCCCTGGTCCCTCCTTGGACATTGTGTACCTCAACGCAGGCAAATTGCCTAAGTTGAGGGTGGCTATTATAGGGGTGCGTAGATTGATTTGGGGTATGAAGAAGGGGTAGAAAAAGAAAAAGAGAGAAAATAGATTTGGGTGTGAAAGAAAAAAATAAAAAAAATAAAAAAAATTGTGTGTTGAAAATATAAAGAAAATCACACCCAAAATCTGAAAATAAAAGAAAGGAGAACAAGGGAGAAACAAATAAGCATCATTGAAAAGTGGAGCCAAAAATAGTGTAGTGTCAAGGAGGGTTGAGTCACCATAGCCATATGTACCATACCTGTTCCCAAGCCTACATTACAAGCCGATTAAAGTCCTATAGTGATCCTAGTCCAACTGTCCGAAAAACTAAGGCATAGAAAATAAGGGAAAGCCTATGGTATTTCATGCACACTGTTTGAACTTCTTTGTGAGAGAGAGCTTTTTGACCGAGTCCCTAGTTAGAGATTCATTAGTAGACTATGAGTGTATGGGACTTCTTTTGCTGTGAGAGGACATGGGTTGTATTGTTAGCTGCTATCTGTTTGGATAATGTCATTTACATGTAAGCTTAGTTGTTTGTTCATAATCTTATGCCATCACTTGATTCCTTCTATATCATGATAATATGTTGCAAGGATACACACTATGGTTTTTGAGTTGCAAGAAGGAGGGGTTAGAAAGGTTTTGCCAAAAGCAATGAGTTTACTGTTGTAGGTCCCTTAGGTTTTTCTTAATTAAGCATCGTATATGTTTGTGTTGTTTTGTTCGCCTGAGGACATGCAAACGTTCTAAGTTGAGGGTGTAACTTTTTCGACCCCTTCTATTTGCAAATCAAGACCACGGTGTGTATACAGGTAGCATATTATCATGACACAGAAGGGATCAAGTGATGGCACTAGATTATGAACAAACAACTAAGCATATATGCAAATGACATTATTCGAACAAATAGCAGCTAACAATGCAACCCATGTACTCTCACAATCAAAGAAGTCACATGCACTCACAATATGCTAATGAATCTCAAATTAGGGACTCGTTCAAAATACTCTCTCTCACAAAGAAGTTCAAATAGTGTGCATGAAATACCATAGGCTTGCCCTTATTTTCTACGGCTTAGTTTTTTGGACAGTTGGACTAGGATCACTATAGGACTTTACTCGGCTTGTAATGTAGGCTTGGGGTCGGGTATGGTACATCTGGATGTGGTGACTCAACCCTCCTCGATACTACACTATTTTTTGCTCCAACTTCCAACCTTTCTCATTTTTTTTTCTCCCTTATTCTTCTTTCTATTATTTTCAGATTTTGGGCGTGATTTTTCTCAAACTTCACTTTTTTTTTATTTACTTTATATATATATATTTTTTTTTATTATTTTTCCTCACACCCAAATCTGTTTTCTCTTTTTCTTTTATTACCCCCTTCTTCATACCCAAATCAATCTATGCACCCCTATAATAGCCACCCTCAACTTAGAATATTTGCTTGAGTTGAGGTACACAGTGTCCAAGGAGGGACCAGGGCTAATACAGGTTCATTATAAATCAAAAAGGGAAGGTGAATAGGCTAAAGAAAGAAACAAGTCAATTAAGGCTCTAAATTGGGATCAAGGGATACTTAATTCATTTGGTCAGGCACTTAGACTAAATGTGGACTTATTTAAAAACGGCCTATGATCCTTTCCTAATCACTATCCTCTAACCTAGGCAAGACTGACCGGGTATGTTCTGGATCGCACGCACAAAGTTGACTAAGTAATGACCTCACACACACATAGCATAGAGTTACATTATCAACTATTACCTATCCAGTTCCTGCAATCTGCTGGTGGTTTGCACCATTGTAGTGCTATTGTATCCCATTCTCTTGTGCAAAAAAAGATGATCTCGGTTCCTTCACAATTCCATGCACAATTGGGTCAAGTAACTTTGCCAGAGCTTTGTGTGACCTAGGTGCAAGCATTAACTTGATGTCGCTGGCGATATTCAAGGAATTAGGCTTGGGAACCCTCGAACCAACAAGGATGCGGTTGTTGATGGAAGATCATACGATCAAGAAGCCTGTAGGCATATTATTTGATGTTTTGGTCAAGGTTGAACAATTCATATTTCCTGCTGACTTTGTTGTCTTGGACTGTGAGGTTGATTTTGAGATGCCCATAATTTTGGGGAGACCATTTTTAGCCACTAGCAGAGCACTGGTAGATATGGAGCAGGGTGAGCTAAAATTTAGGCTGAATAATAAGGAAGTCACATTCAATGTTTGCAGAACTATGAAGCAACCAACGGACATGAGGGTGGCTGCGAAAATAAATATTTTAGATGACCTTGGAGGCAAACCCATAGGATATCTTGATGAAGTCTGAGTAATCAAGACATCTACGTCATGCCGCGATGTTAAATCAGGCGCTGCTTGGGAGGCAACCCAAGGTGTCTAGCTATTTCTACATTTGCTTTAATTTTTGTTATTTTGATCAACATTAGACCCATGCACCTAGGGTGCCACAGGTATGTTCCTGACTCCCTTGTTTTATATTGGCCGAATGCATTGAGGAAAATGCATGCTTATAAGTTGAGGGTGTGAAGTACTTGTGAGTCGATATGTCCTCTTGGGGTTTTTTATTGCCGTGTTTCTTTTACCTCAAGTGTTATTATAGTAGAACCGGCATGTTTATGTTTCTTTTACCTCAAGTGCTATGTGTGTGTGAGGTCATTACTTAGTCAACTTTGAGTGTGCCATCTAGAACTTGCCCGGTTAGTCTTGCCTAGGTTAGAGGATAGTGATTAGGAGATATGCCGGTTCTACTATAATAGCACTTGAGGTAAAAGAAACACGGCAATAAAAACCCCCAAGAGGACATATCGACTCACAAGTACTTCACACCCTCAACTTATAAGCATGCATTTTCCTCAATGCATTCGGCCAATATAAAACAAGGGAGTTAGGAACATACCTGTGGCACCCTAGGTGCATGGGTCTAATCTCGATCAAAATAACAAAAATCAAAGCAAATGTAGAAATAGCAAAATACCTTGGGTTGCCTCCCAAGCAGCGCCTGATTTAACGTCGCAGCAGGACGCGGATGTCTTGATTACTCAGACTTCATCAAGATATCCCTTGGGTTTCCCTCCAGGGTCATCTAAAATATTTATTTTCGTAACCACCCTCATGCCCGTTGGTTGCTTTATAGTTCTGCAAACATTGAATGTGACTTTCTTATTATTCAGCCTGAATTTTAGCTCACCCCGCTCCATATCTACCAGTGCTATACCGGTGGCTAAAAATGGTCTTCCCAAAATTATGGGCATCTCAAAATCGACCTCACAATCCAAGACAACAAAGTCAGCAGGAAAGATGAATTGTTCAACCTTGACCAAAACATCAAATAACATGCCTACAGGCTTCTTGATCGTACGATCTTCCATCAACAACCACATCCCTATTGGTTCGAGGGTTACCAAGCCTAATTCCTTGAATACCGCCAGCGACATCAAGTTAATGCTTGCACCTAGGTCACACAAAGCTCTGGCAAAGTTACTTGACCCAATTGTGCATGGGTTTGTGAAGTCACTGGGATCGTCTTTCTTTTGCATAAGAGAATGGGATATAATAGCACTACAATGGTGCAAACCACCAACAGATTCATAACTAACAATTCTCTTATTTGTGACCAACTCTTTCATGAACTTCGCATAACCTGTCATCTCTTCCAATGCCTCAACAAGCGGGATGTTTATAGAAAGTTGCTTCAATATGGACATGAACTTATGAAATTTTCCATCCTCCTTCTTCTTCTTAAGGCATTGAGGGAATGTAGGTGGCGGCTTAGGAACGGGGTTTAGTATTTGTGGGGCTTCCTTTTGTTTCTTGATTTCAGCATTCACCTCATTTGCATCAGTCTTTGGCTCGTCAACTTCTTTCATGATCTCCCCACTAACAATTTTGTTTTCATCCACCTTTTTCTTGAGATGTTGAGGGAAAGGTGGAGGAAGTTTTGGGAATGGAAGACAATTCTTTAGAGCTTCCTTTACCTTTTTCGTGGCGTTTGTTTGCTCTTCATGAACACCCTCAACTTGTTTGGGTGCCTCAATGAGAGTTATTCCACTTCTTGTTGTGATAGCCATACAATGAGCATCATTTTTTGGGTTTGGTTGGTGTTACTCGGAAGTGTACCTAGTTTAAACTGGTTTAATACCACCGATAACTTCCCAAACTGTTGCTCTAACTGTTTGATGGCAGTTGAGTGAGATTCAATTTTCTGACTTATTCCTAAAATATCTGTCTTGATTTTTTTTAGACAATTTTCTTGGCTTTTTGACCTCGTAACCAGTTTATTAAGAAGGTCTTCAATCCTTGAATTTCCAGACTCAGTATCGCGGCTTCCTGGTGGTACATAGTGACTATTCTTCTCTCTATAATCATCCTTTCTCCTCCAATCACCGTCGCGATCTTATTCTCTATCTCTATATCCTTATTTGTTTTTATTGTCTCTATAGTAGTTACGACCTTGATTCCCTTGCCTTGAGTTCCAAGAGTCTTGATTAGACCCTTAGCCCTTGGCTACAAAACCCGTCACTTCTCGATCTAGGTACTTATCCTCTTCAACAGACTCACTATCATCATGTCTAGGCATTTTACCTTGTGCACCCACAGCATGCACCTTCTTAGCATCTCTGGCTGCAATTTGTTTAGGTAGCAAACCAATTTTTGTCCTTAGTTGTGCAACCTCTTAAGCCACTATTTCGTCTAATGCCCGTTGTGCAGCTGATGCTCCAATAGCATATGTACCAGCAGGCGTATCTGCCTCCCAAGTATGCCATCCTCAGTTGGTCTTAGTGATACGATCTAATATATCTGAAGCTTGCTCCCATCTCAAACTCATGAATGCTCCACCAGTGATAGTATCTGCTACAGCCTTAGTGTTTGCATTCAAAGCCCTATAAAAATTTCAAGTAAATTTCTACCACTCATCCTATGATTAGGCATATTCTGCAACTTCTTCTTGAATCTGAGCCATGTCTCATAAAGTGCTTCAGAATGTAGTTGTCTAAAATTGTAGATCTCATCCTTCAACAGCAGCATCTTAGAAGGTGGGAAAAATCTTTCTAGAAATTGATTCCTCCAGTCTTTCCAAGTAGTGATGGAACCTCGTGGTAATTTTGCCAACTACAATGTCGCTTCTCCTATTAGGGAGAATGGGAACAATCTCAACCTAATCGCCCCTTGGTTAACTCCAGGCAGATGATAGGAAGTGCAGACCCCCACAAAGTTCATCACGTGCATGTTTGGATCATCTAAAGGAAGACTTGCGAACACACCTTTCAAATTTAGCAAATGAATCATGGCACTGGTAATGTCAAACTTTGTGCCCGGAGGTAACTCTGGTGGAATGATGGAACCAGTCTCAACCGGTTCAAGATAAGCCATATCTTCTTCTTTAGGATCATCATAAACAGGCACATATGGTCTCTGTTGTGCTCTAAATCTTCTTTGTCGCTCTTCAGCATTAGCCAGACATTGTACTGCTTCTTGCATTGCTCGATTATCTCTTTCTACTTGTCTAAGAGCAGCTTGCCTAGCTTGCTCTTCCCGTGTCAATCGAGTGGTAGTTTGATCCGTTGTTTCATGACCAACTGGCTGAATTGGTTGGTTATGAATGTCTCCCACGGCTCCGGGATCCTGAACTCCTTCGGTATTCACCATTCTTTGATTAGCTCTCAGAGTCCTTTCAATTTCAAGATCAAGTAGAATCAGGGGATTGACTTGACTCCTAGTATTGGCATACACCGGCGTGTACCCTCAAAAGTAAGTAAAAAACAAAACCAATCAACTCCAACCAGTACTAACCAACTCTATAACCGTATTCCCCGACAACGGTGCCAAAATTTGATGTTGCCTAAAATATGCCTCCTATGAAGTATAAAGCGGTCGCTGTCAAATATAGAACCCAACTAGGTAGGGGTAGATCCCACAGGGAATAGGACTGAAGTAGGTTAAGTTCTAGTTTGAGTAGTTGGCACTTATCTCCATCAATCGATCTTCAACTTCTCCATCTTCTACTGTATCATTGAAAAGTTTCCCTATTTTTAATTCCATTCACCCATCAACTCTTATCACGGGTAGCCTCGATCTAGGTCCCCATCCTGAAAAATGAACAACATTAGCTCATTGCTCTAATTCATGGTTACTCTCAAAATCCACAAATCTAACAACTGCCCACGTATTTCGATAGCCATAAACAAATCTAACAACTACCTAAGCATTTCGAAAGGCCATAAAATCCATTTTTCAATTTGAACACTACATAATCAAAATAAGTTTTTCTTTCTGATAAAATTTAGTTTTTTATTTTTCCTCGGATATCAAGACAACAGATCTGATTAAGTGGCTAAACTTAATCAGACCTTTAGACTTGATATCTGAGGCAAAAATAAAACTGACGTTGTCGAAAAGAACCACTTATTTTGCTTATCTAGTGTTCAAATTGGAAGATGGATTTTTTGGCCTTGGAAATACTAAGGAAATTGTTAGATTTGTTGATTTTGAGAGTGACCGTGGCACGTAGCAATGAGCTAAAGCTGTTCATTTTTAAGG
This sequence comes from Capsicum rhomboideum, assembly GCA_031232105.1. Classification (NCBI taxonomy): domain Eukaryota; kingdom Viridiplantae; phylum Streptophyta; class Magnoliopsida; order Solanales; family Solanaceae; genus Capsicum; species Capsicum rhomboideum. The sequence goes on from CP124709.1 coordinate 56,721,767, forward strand.
ATGAGGACCTAGAGCGAGGCTACCCTTGAAAATAGGTGATAGATAGATAGATCAAAAAATGTGAAACTTTTTCAATGATACAGGAGAAGATGGAGATGTTGAATTGCGATTTATTGAGATAAAGCATCGCGATGGAAAAGGTGGCCTCATTGTTCAAGGAATGGAGTTTTGTCCAGAATGAATTAAGAGAAGGATCCTCGTCTTACGATGCCTTTTGTTCTGGCCTCATTTGTACTTATTCAAATACTTCTTTATATGGCCTTTCTAGAGGAACTATCAAGAAAGAATTGTATTTGGTTAAATAATGTGTGGTTTGTAAGCAAGGATCAGTTTATTTAACAACGTATCATAAAATATTCAAAAGATTTGCTAGACGAACAACCATCTGTGCATGCTCCTACTGCCATTCTAATTGTTCAATGTAATGCTCTAAATTTATTGATATAGTCAAATTTATGAAATTACATGTTTATATTGGTGAAGTATGAGCTTGGTCAGCAGGTACTTTAGTTGATTAGTGGACAATGTAGTTGGCAAAGAGGGAGGTGGAGCTCTTATTTTGCCGTGCTGAGGTGGATCTGAGATTTGAAGTTTATGGGTTTCTACGATGACCTCTAAGTTAATATACAACTATGATTGGGTTATACATATTTAGTGGACATTTTAATACATATAGAGGATCTAAGCAAAATTAAATTTACCAGGTCCTGTGAACTTGCATATTACTCTTAGGATCCACTCCTATTGCCAGGGATGATCTTTTTATAAATAACTCATTGATAGATTCAAGAAAATATAGACAAATAGTTTGATCTCGAGCTAAAAGTGCACCAGTTTTACGTTCTTGAATAATCATTAGCGTACCAAAGTATATGTATAAAGGACAATATTGAATTGAAGGCCAAACTTAAGGAACTATTTTGGATATTTTCTAGTATTAATTGTGACTAATAAGAGTTTCCATTTCATAAAGATACAAGGTGGGCAATCAAACCTTAACTAACAAGGTGAAAGTTCAGGTAGTCAACCAACTGAGCTAATTATAAGACTCTCTGCTAGAAGTGGTTTGAATTTGAGGTTTCTTTTAAAGACATTTGGTAACCACTAGTAACGTCCCATCCCACTAGTAATATTGTCCGCTCTGGGTCTAGGACCGCACGACTTTAAAATATGTCACTAGGATGTAACACCTACTTACTTGTATACCCAACATCTCTCCTGTGATTTGCCGATGTGGAACTCTTATCCTAAGCTAGGGTGTCACCCTAATTTACTTTGACAGTCCATAAAAGAAGTTTCAAAATCTTGTAGTCTTTATTTTATTTCTATATAAACATCGAAGAAATTTAGTAACTTTAATCTATTGAGTTTTTTTGATGGATTATTTTTTATTTCTACCTGAAGGTGGCATATCAGAAATTCTCTCCTTATCATCACCGAAAGATACAACTAGTTCTTCAGCTGTTTTGCATACATTCATATATACAGTAGAATCCGATGTAATTCGGGAGACATTTTTGCCATCTGATTATCAAGAAATTATTTCCAGATCAGGCTCTCTAATGGTTTTTCCTTACAAGAAAAAACTTTATTCAACCTTTGTAACTCTCTGATTCTTCTTGATGGAGGAAAATTGGTATGATTTCTTCACCCCCACCCCCCACCCCCTTCCTTTTTGTGTTTGTCTAGTCTTTCATTAAAATTTTGGTTTTTATAAAATCTAATTTTGTGGTAAGATCACGACCTCGAACACTCTTTCACCTGTGGCGGAGCCACTTTTATCTGAGGGGTGTCTGGTAACATGTTGCTAGAAAATTACACTTTGTAGATAAGTAAATTTTTTTTATGTATATATACTATGTTATCGAATTTCCTTGGCTTTTTCAGTTGTTTACTTCTTCATATTTTGAATCATCTTAGGGTTCATTTTGTTAGGGAACATGCTGTACCAGGATTAATTTTCCTACTATTGTTATCCCACCCTCAACGTGGGATTAAGATAACACTACAATCTTGGGATAAGTTATTCGGTGATTATATCCCAACCAAACATGGGATAAACTCATCCTAAAATTAAACCCGGGATTAGTTATCCTTTATCCCTCACACCAAATGAGCCCTTAGGGAAAATCCTAGCTTTATCCACTAGATATCAGAAGGATCATCAAATGTATTGGAAATGAAATGGAAATCTAAAGGAGAAACTGAACAGGAAATATAGCAAAAGTAAAGAAAAGTTGTTGCAATTTTTTTTGTATTTCTTATACTTCTTGAAACCAACGTGTCTATAAATAAGCTTACGATGAAACTGAACTACTAAAATATAGGTCCACCAACACCACTAATTAGCTGCTTATCTACCATAATATCTTAACTTTCTTAAATAAAGGAAACTAACTAACAATCTCCAGAAGACTGGGTCAACTATTTTTAAATCACTTTTCAACAAAATATGTTCATTTTGTTCTAAAGTTTTTAGTTGTAAATGTGTTATTTTTTTTGTGAATACAAAAATATTGAACTAACTGTCAATGAAAAAGAGTCCTATGGTCTATGATTATGTAGTATGTATGGTTGGAACAGTGGAAATCTTGTCCAGTGGGAAGGGTCTGCCTGTAACTGGCCTAACCTAACCTGATAATAACAGGTCAATAAATGGCTTGTCCCATTGATAAGGGTTGTTAGATAGCTCGGATCCAGGCCACCTTTCAGGATTTGTACTGTGTGTGATGGATTATGTCTGTTGTAGCTAGCCATGTCCTGTGAGCTTGTCCATGATGAGCCTAATTGTACATAGTATGAATAGGACAATTACTAGCCTGATCACTGTTGTTGAGTTGTTTATGGACTTTTTCAACATTTTTATGTGGTTTTAAATACTAGTAGAGCTTGTTGAATACAGCGGATACCCCTACAACTGGCGAAATAACCTCAAAGATAGTGTTTTTGACAACACCTCAAGTTCTAATTCTTGATGTTTTGTATTTGTTATTTGATTTGTCAAATAGAGTTTTACACTGTATAACAAGACGGAGAAGAAATCTTTTATGGTAGCAGCTTGAGAACTTGTTATTATGTGGGATGATACACCACAATTTTGGGAATGGTTGTCTCACCCGGCCTCCAGGTTTTAAATTTATGTGGTTCATTTCCACATACTCTAAGTTCTAAAATAAACTACATTGTTAAATATAATTACTGAAAGTGTAAAATATTTGTAGATTCTTTGAAGTAGATAAAGTTAATTTGATCTATTGGGTAGATATTCGAGGCAAAATTGAAACTTGAATGTTGTCGAAAAGAACCACCTATTTTGCTTATCTAGTGTTCAAATTGGAAGAACGTTTTTTATGGCTTTGGAAATGTTCAGTTGTTACATTTGTTGATTCTGAGAGTGATCATGTACCGGAGTAATGCGCTAAAGTTGTTTGTTTTTTAGGTCAAGAACCTAAACCAACACTACCCTTGATAAGAGGTGATGGATGGATGGAATTCAAAATGGAAAACTTTTTCAATGATATAGGAGTAGATGGAGATGTAGAAGCGCGATTGATGGATCATAGACATTTCAGTTTCCAACGTGGCCTCATTGTTCAAGAAATTGAGTTTCATCTAGAATGAAGATGAGAAGGATCCTCCTCTTAGTATGCCTTTTGTTTTGCACTCATTCGTATTGATGCAAACACTTCTTTATTTGGCCCTTCCTAGGGGACGTATAGAGAGAGAATTGTAATTGGTAAGATAATATAACTCGGATTTTCTAGATGAACAACCATTTGTGCCAGTTCCTGCTGCCATTGTAATTACTCTAAATTTATTTATCTTGTCAAATTTACCAAATCACATGTTTTTTTGTCGATTGAGTTTGAGCTTGGTCAACATGTCTTGTTTCGCCAGGCTAAGGAGGATCCAGGATTTGATTTTATGGGTTTCTACAACACCTTTAATTTAATATACAATTATTATTGAGTTACAAACATTTAGCGAATCTGGGCAAAATAAAAATTACCAGGTTCCTGTGAACTCACATATTACTCTCAGGATCCGCCCCTATTGCTGGGGCTCTTTTTAGAAACAACTCAGTGATAGATTCAGGAAAATATATACAAATATATTTATCTCCAGCAAAAAGTGCACTAGTTTTACATACTTGAAAGGTCATTAGTGTGCCAAAGTATATCTATAAAGGAAAATTTTGAATCGAAAACCAAACTTACTAAGAACTAAGAAAAGGATGAAGGTGTTGTGACCCTAACACTAATCGAACATATGTGTCATGAAATGAGGTACTTGATAACGCATCAACATAGTGTTCCAAAAAAGTTACCTACCAGATTCAATTGAACTTGAGAAAAAGCTACAAGAAGAGTTCAAAGAAAAAGAATAGGGGAACAAGATAGAAACTACCCCCAAGGCAAGAGAAAAAGAAGAGTTCATGTAATGACCCTTGTACTGGAATTTAGAAATTTCTGTGTTTTGACCATTTTGCCTTTCCCCAAGGTTACTTTCTCTCACTTACGAGTTGTAGGGATGGTTTGTACGATTCCCGACACGTTCGGAAGTGTTTTGAATGAATTTTTGGTTTTGATCATCCTTAAAGAGGTTAGTTTGACCTTGGTCAACATTTAGTGATCCAAGCATCGGATGATGATTCTGACAGTTCTATTAGATCTAAAATGTCGATTTTGGATTAGAAGTATGGTTAGTTTGGGTACCGAGCCCTTGTTTTGCATTTTGACCTCTTAGACGAGAAACTAGTTAAATCATAGAGGGGGTCCCAGGGGTTAAATCATTGAAAATGTTTATTTTTCAAATATTCGATGTTGCCATTTAGTCCAAAATGTCAAAAAATAGTCTAGTAGCATTATTGGTTTGTTTCTGTGTAGTCCCGAATGAATCCCAAGGGTCCATTTAGAAAGTTTTAACTAGTGTATTTTGTTGTTTTCAGCTGTCTTCTAGTGCAGGGACCTTCTTCATCACAATCGTAAGGCTTAAGGCTGTGACCGCGATGTGTTGTTGTCTTGTTCATCGTAATATCGATGGTGGGGACCACGATCGCGAAGAATAGTTGGTGGCATGGGTCATTTTTGGTCATCACAATCGTAACTGGGCCTTCGCGACCATGATGTGTCCGGTTCGAGTAACCTCGTGATCCATGGTTAGTTGCCACAATCACGATGACGGGTTTACCTAGGCAGATATTAAATTCCCTTTTCATCCTAAAACCGCAATTTCTTCATTTTGGGACCTAGAGAGCTCGTATTAGGGCAATTTTAAAGGAGTTTTTGAGATTTTCTTCCATGTGTAAGTTTCAAAATTTTTATCCCATCATTTCCCATTGATTTCATCTTCAAAACAACTTCGAATATTTGATTTTAGACTTAATTTTGGGGGGTTTACCCGGTAATGTATAAATAGGATTTTCTTTAATTTGAATTCCGATTTCACCTTGTTTTTTCGGTGGGTTTCCAACTATAGATTCCTATGATTATGGAGAACATTATTCTAAAACAAAATCCAAATTTTACCTATTTATTTTTAGAAATAATTTTCAAAGCAGATTTTGGACCCAGAACAAATAGGGTTGATATGGGTATCGTTGGACTCATTTTAACTTCTAGATATTATATTTGATTATATTGGTCATGTTTGGTGTTGAATAGAGAGAGTTGAGATTCCAGTTGATGCTTTGGACTGTATTTGGGCTTGCAGATCTTCTTTTAAGGCAAGTTGAGATGTACCTTGACTTTTTCCAAAGTGTTTATGCATTGTATGCTTTTTTCTCTGTATTTTGTGATTTGTTCAGGATTGGGGGTCCCCCTTAGGTGAAATGGAGAGCATCTCCTCTAGTACCAAAGTCTTTTAGTGGAATATAGTTGGATTATTGCCTTTCTTATTTAGTATTACTACTTGTAAATTTCCTTAGAGTAGAATGTAGATAGATATATTAGTAATCTTGATTAATTTACATTGAATGCCTATTTTAGAGCTTGAATCTTGTTTAGTGCACTTTAATGTGACGATTGAGAATTAATGACTTTTAGAGAATACTTAGAGTATAAATGGACTTGTAATAATGGATGAGTCTTATTGTATGGAATAAGCTAGGTTTGGGTAGTCTTTCTATATATGTTGTTATTGGGATTTTTGTTAATTTTGTGTTGCCCGTGTGGGGGCTTCTGTGAACATTATTATTAACTTGAGAAATTATTTACTATCGTGTGCCCAAGTGGGGGCTTACTTATTTGGAGTATATGTACGGTGGTGATGCTCGAGTAGGGGGTTTGAGTTTATATCGCTGGCTATGATTGTGCATTTAATTGTCATATTTATCATTGTGTCACCTAGTAAGGGCTTGACTAGTTTTCATAGGCCATGTTAGTACATTAAATTACCTTTATCATATTGATGATACTTGAATGAGGGACTTGAAATGATATTATTGATGTCATGCATTACTATTTATACCAGTGGTGCCCTACGATGGCTTACATCATGGAACATTGTTATATAGAGTTGATTTTGAGCTCACTTATACTTGTATTAAATTGATTCATATCTTTATACTAATTTGATTGTGAGCATTATATCCTGATATCATTTATACATGTTCATGAGATTGATACCACTTAGTTTTTCCCCATTCAAATGAAAATGAGACACTTTAAAAAATGCCTAGACTGAGGGATGTGTCGATCGAGTTGATTGAGACATTTTATGAGATATTTTGGTAACCTTGATTCGTGAACATTATCCGTATAGGTGTATTGAGATTAGAGAAAGTATATGGGTTATGACTCTCCCCCCACCACCCCATGGGTCCTACTTTGGGAGAAGCATTGCTCGGTAGGTGTATACAGAAAGATATGCAATAACTTTCAAAGATTCATCATCATCCCATCATCATCACTACATTGCATTGCATCATTTGCATTGCATTGACATTTCTTGGCTTAATTTAGTATTGTGTTAGTATTTACTCTTGTATTGTATTACCGTCATAGAAATTGTTTGTGATACTGTGTTTGAGCATTCATTACATTTCCTTATATCATGTCATTTTGGAGGTTAAGGTATTGTGAGACGTAAGGTATGACAGTGTCTTAATCAGAGAGATAGTTGTGTAGCACCTTTGGTATCATGAGATACACTCTTATTTATGTAAACTCTCCCTATTTTGATCCCATAGTATTGGTTTATTATCATTGATTATGCCTGAATTATCATATTAGTGAGTCTTCTTCATAAATGACTTTTCGTATTTGTTGATCATGAAGTGAATAGGGTTGACTCACCTAGATTTATGGGCCTACACTATTTTATGGTAAAATTATTGAATGTTGTGTTGGATTAGCCTTATAGGATAAAGTACTATAATTTGGCAGGCTACAGAACATTTTGGTAAACCTTAGGTAGTTGGGGTGGTGGTTCTCGCCATCACTTTGGATTAGGGTCGGTTATCGACGATGCTTGCTAAGTACTTGTGGTTTCGTACTCACCCTTGCTTCTATTTCCTTTTTTTTTTTTATACCTCGTACAGGTATTGGACCGAGTAGCAGCTTATAGATTATTTTCTTCCAGTATTAACATTATGGAGATTGAGGTAGGGCTAGCAGACTCCAAGCTAACCCAAATCTCTCCTCTTTTTATCGTATGCTTTTACTCGCATTTAAGATACTTTAGATGATTTTTATTACTCTTAATCTTTACTAGAGGCTCGTGCGAGTGACAACTAGACCTGTGATGTATTTTTGAGACTTGTGTCTCATTTGTATATATATATGGGATTATTATACTCTTCTGCTTCCTCTTCTTCTTTCTTAATTTGTATTCTTTTGGGATGGGTTAAGCCTACTTGTCCGGAGGCTTTAACAAGTGTCATCACGTGCCTATTTTGGTTCGTGATAGTTCATGACAAGCTGGAGAATGTGAAATTCCAGACGTGTTGCTAGAAGAAGTCCAAGAAGCACCACAAGTCCACAACCACAACTAAGGAGGTCTACATGACTGAGTGTGGTGCTCAAGAAATAGGTAAGAGCAAGGTGTAAGGATGAAGCTAATACTTACTGGACATAAATAAAATTCAAGTTATGAGCAACCAATTGTGCCCAACAATTCTCAACAAACATGTCGGGTGAGCGAACAAAAGTCCCACGTTGATAGCTAAAAAAGACTGGGAAGCTACATATAAGGTGTAGAATCTCTTAATAGTGTGAGGCCTTTCGAGAAAAACCATGCGGGCATGGCCCATAACAAATAATATCACACTATGTAAGAGTATGTTTGGGCTTATTGAGGCCAACACAACACTTATTTTGTTAAATCTAGGCCACCACTCTTGGCACTCTACCAAGCTATTACTTTGAGTTGCAGACTCAAGCGTTAATCAACCTACTCTAATATCAATTATTATAAACTGAATATCATAGACCAACCCTAGAAACTAGTCTATTAGGTGAGATAATCCACTCCAGCCAATAAACCCTTGAATATTTTTCATTTTAATTAATGAGGCTCAATTAACACACAACAAAGTTGGTAAACATTCCAATGCAATTAAAAAGTTTGTTCGCACCTTTAAAAGAAATCACCTTTACTAGGAAGCTCTTAATTAGCCTCACCTAAGTTCACCTTTACACGACGTGAACTCAGACGTTGCCCATAAATGTTTTGATATAACAAGAGAAATGCAGTATAACAAGTTAAATTCCACAGATACTACTATATACAACTCAATGTTCTAAAGATTATTATTTTTTAGGTCAACCATCCAGTACCCAAGGCCCATTAGTTCAAATTCATATTTGGTAGACCTACTAAGGATATAAAGCTACATATCATAAAAAATATTTACGAAATTTTCCTAGAAAATATGTTTTGTAATACTTTCGCAGATTCTCAAAAGCGGCATATCAGAACTAATGCACCAGATCCCATCAGAACACTGAAGATAAGCGTACTTGGGCTATTATTTACAACTTTAGCATTACATCAACTTGTTTAGTTTATATGTATTTGTTGGGTTATGCTAAACTCATAATTGTGTTATGGATTCCCTTCCCCTGAAGTTGTGATAATGAAGTTGAAGTGCGTTCAAGTTGTCTTGGACGTTATAATTATTAAAATGAAAATCTAGATTTCATAAGTGATCTATGTTTTCTTTTATTTAAAAATTTAGCATTATATTGCTAACTTGTTTAGTTTACATGTATCTGTCTTCCAAACCCGTAACTCAATTATGGTTTCACCCCTAGAAGTTGTGATAATGTAGTTTAAGTGCGTTTAAGTTTGATCAAACATTATGGTCAATAGAAGTAAACAAACTAGACTTAAAGAATTATTTATGTTGCTTTTATTTCCAAAGTTTGCATCATATGTTAGCTTGATAAGTCTATATGTTGTTGGGTAAGTCTAACATTCTACCTATGAAAAGGCCAGTGAGGGGACAGGCTAGGGTGGCATGGGTCAGAGTCATGATCGAACATGACCTTACTTGGTGGGCTTAGTTAAAAAATAAAGTTTCACCCTTGTTATTAGTTATAGCTTTTGGCGTATGATGGTAAGTACTTGATCCTAACAAGTAGTATTAGATCCAAGGTCATGGGTTCAATTTCCAAGAGTAAAATGCTACATGAGGTAGGTGTTGGGAGAAGGATTGTTGGGTAACACAAACATCCTGTCTATGGAAAGGCCCACGAGGAGACTAGCGTGTCCTGCGTCGAACTGATAATCAAACATGACACTTGCTTGGTAGGTTTAGTTTAGAAATAAAGTTGCTCCCTTGCCTTTTAGCGTGAGGGTAAGTGTTTGATCCCTACATATGTATGTACTTGATGTTTATTCATTTACCAGTTTCAAGCTCGAATAAAGGAGTGGTCACAGTATGAAACCTCGTAATATAAATATTATTGGGACGTGCCCACCTTGTAATTCTAACTTGGGAAATAAGATCAAAATAAATCACTCATAAATTAAAGTAGATTTTTTATTAATAACCATAATATGAAAGCCTTGAGCTCACTTCAAAGCCATAATAAAGTTACGGCTTTTGTAGAACCCTACAACTTGGGCTCAAATTCCGTAATAATAAAGTTATTGTCCTTTCTTTGCACAATTGTAGAACTTGTCCCTTTGCGTTGTTGAAATCTTGGTTTACCTTCTCATTGGCTCACTGACTTCTTTGATGTTGATTATTCTAGTCTCTCCTTGGTTGTAACCTTTTCTTTTTATCCCATTTTTGGTAGCCTTGCCTTTTGTTGTGGAGTTTATTTATCAGGCAAGGAAAATAATTATGTGCCGATTGTCTCTCATTAATTATAAAGAGAAATACTAAGGGGGTGATAGGTTTCAATGGGCTCTCCCACCTAATAGACTAGCCTTTTTCGATTAAGCTATCTCATTTAATCTATAACAACTCTACTGTCACGCACCGTATTCTAACGGGGTGAATTGGCACCCGTAGCCGATAAGGCTTGAGAGAACCAAGCTTTGCTTCTATTCATTCATATGCATGCCATAGGAAACACCACTATCACATAAGAACATAAAAGGCTAATAACGGAAATCACGGAACATGTGATATATATACATATGTGAAACTTGGCCGTTGAGGACATCAAGTCAAAAACGTCATGTATCATCTTACATTCATATACCCACATACGTCTACAAAAGCCTCTAACAGATGCATTTACAAGAACAACTAAAATTCGGGACAAGTTCCCGCTTTATACAACATGTACAATACCAAAACACATGTACAACTGTGACTCGGAGAAGCCCCAAACTAACTGGAGCTCACCAATGATCCACAAACAACTGGCAACCTACTGTGGAGGCCTACTAGCATCTGCGCCTACAGCAAGTAAGGTAAGTCCCACAAGGGACGTCAGTACGAAGAATGTACTGAGTATGTAAGGCTCATAAGAAACTGTATGATATGTAAAAACGTCAATGAACTCAAATACAAGTGAATAGTTAATATGGATAAGTTAACATTCTATATGTTGGAAACCATGTACATTGCTTTCATTACTTTCTTTACTTCTTTACTTCTATGCTTATTCATCATCAGTTATGTCACTATGTACCCGGACCCCGACTGATTAGTGGGTCTTTACATAACATAACGTTATATTGGGATCGGCTCGAGTTAGGCTTATGCCTCTAGAGCTACCACCCACAAATCAATACATCGGGCTCGGCTCAAGCTAGGTTATTACCTCTAGAGCTGCCACCCATAAACCAACATATTAGGTTCAGCTCGAGCTAGGTTATCACCTCTAGTGCTACCCCCTGTCAGGTTTGGTCCGAGCTAGGCTTATGCCTCTAGGACTACCCCCTGAACCAATAATCTCGGGATTGGCTTGAGCTAGGATTTCGCCCCCAAAGCTACCACCCATACTCAATCATTAACCATATATTCATCACTTCATTCTTTACTTTTGAGGTTGGTAGAATGATAGTCATACATTTTTTGATGCTTTGGATCAATAATCAATGAGTGAGAGACAAGTGAAAAAACATTATTGAAAAACATAACATTATTGGGGACATAGGATCTTTGGAACATTAGTCTATGAATACAAGACATGTGAATCACAATTGTTCAATGAATAGGAAACATGTGATAACAACAATTGGTAACCGGGAATAGGATACCTTAGAACATTTTGGATTAGAACAGTTAATATGTCCATGTATCTACTATGTGTTGCAGAAGGATACGGATAAAATAACCTTACATACCTTGTATTCTCAATTGAATATACAATCTTAAATGTGCATACAATAGTCCCACTCCTTCCTTATGTTCCACTCTACATCACAAGTACACAACGGAGCTTACATTAACAATCAACTACCTTACAAGTGTACAAGACGACAATGAGCTATATGATTGCCATATAATGTCATTTCACCCTTTACAATACCATTTACGGATTGTCATGTCAACAATACCACAACATGCCCAAAATTGACCAAAATATCACAATTCAATAGCATTTCGTACCAAGTTTGTTCTTTACATTTCTTGATCGACACAACGTCATAAATACTCCCTCAAATCACCTCAATACGCCTCACAACAACATATCGGCCAAAATCCCATCATTTACACTTATAGAAAAATAACAAGTTTAGGATCATAATCACACCATACATGTGGATATCTCATCCATACCATTCACTTTTATTCAAACCTCAAGTTCTTTTTCAAGTTTAAATAACAAGAATGGCACATCTTTAGTAAAAAGTAAAAGTTCACTATTCAACACTTGCCAACATAAAAATCATGCTCTACACCATATCTCATGCATATTATATACGAAAGTACAATAATAATCACTTACCCAAGGTTGAGAAATGATGATCTTGCCCAAGAGGTGACTTAGGGGTTGAAGAGCCAAAAGGGAATTGTCTTGAAAATTCTAGAAATGTGATGTGTGTCTCTTGGAAAAAAAATCTGATTTTGGGGCCTTTTTATAGTACTCAAGTCATCCTTAGCCACACTTGGCATTTAATATAATGTTTACTTGGTCAAATATAGAAGAATGGGTCATTTGCCTTTTGGGCCCATGTATTTTAATCCATTTAGGGCCTTGAATTGAGCCCAATTGCACATAGTAGCTTTTCGATGTGAAATCTCCAATTCTCTCGTGTTTAAATACTTCCATAAATGTTACGACAATGTTCAACTCACGTAATTCATGTTCGTAGCCTCATTCTCAAAAATAAGGAATTCTAGCCACTCATGGCTTATTTGAACATAATTTCTTAAAATACTTGTGACGAAGGATTAACCCCAACTCGGATGCTAAACGTGCTTAAGAATAGTCTTACTATGATGGAGTAATGATACCATGACTCATTTATCTTATATACATCATAATAGTCAAAGAAAAATTTTGGCGAAAACCACCCCGGTACGCCGCTTGGCGCGCCCTTTTGCTGCCTGTGGCATAAAAAAAATAGCCCAGAGCGGCCTGGCGCGCCCCAGGGCTGCCTGTGCAAAGAAAATGTTTTCCAGAAGCGGCCCGGAACTCCCCAGGGGGCGCCCCACACCCAAAATGTGATTTTTTTCCGTTCTTCGACTTTTCTTTGCGGATTTAGTTAGATCCTTCAAGTTCAAGTCTTTTTCTTACCTCCTAACCTTAATATCCATTGCTTGGAAGTCCTCTAAACCTCATTTTTCACCCCACAATTTCTCCACGAAGTCACAAACACCTCCGACTAAGGTCTAATCACACATATTAGGCCCAATATCAAATGTTTCATCAATGACACTATAAAACACATACTTATGGCATCTCGACACCTAAGTAAACATTGTGCAAAGTCGTCAAGTAGGGTCGGGAAGGTACGGGGTGTTATATTCTTCCCCCCTTAGAAATATTAGTCCTCGAATGTTAACAATATCGCTTCAATTACAATAAATGCATCTCTATATTAACATACATATACATAATCACTTAAGGCTCCTGGATACTTACGTTTTATTGCTCCACTTCCGTACTTTGAAATTTTTCGTCCAATTGAAATAGATGGGGGTATTTGGATTTCATCATTTCTTCAGCTTCCTATGTGATCTCCTCTACTTGTTGATTTCTCCAAAGGACTTTTACGGAAGCTATGTTTTTATTCCTCAACCTCTTTACTTGTCGATCTAGAATAGCAATAGGTACCTCTTCATAAGTAATATCCTCCGTAACTTGGACATCCTCAATGGGAACAATACGAGATGGATCTCATATGCACTTTCAAAGTATCAAAACATGAAACACTGGATGGACTGAGAAGAGTTCTTGGGGTAGTGCCAACTTATACGCAACTTGCCCAAATCTTCTAATAATTTCATATGGGCCTATATAACGTGGACTCAATTTTCCTTTCTTTTCGAACCGAATTACCCCTTTCATCGGTGACACCTTTAAAAATACCCAATCACCTATGGCGAATTCAACCCCTTTCCTTCTAACATCAGCATATGATTTGTGGCAACTTTGGGCCGTTTGTAACTGCTGTTGGATCACTTTAACTTTCTCCATAGCTTGATGAACAAGATCTGTCCCAAGTAAAGCAATTTCACCCGCTTCAAACCATCCAATTGGTGATCTACATTTCCTTCCGTACAAAGCTTCATAAGGTGCCATTTTAATACTTGAATGATAGATATTGTTGTAAGCAAATTCAATAAGAGGCAAATGGTCATCCCAACTGCCTTGAAAATCTATCGTGCATGCTTGTAGCATATCTTCAAATGTTTGGATAGTACGTTCTGCTTGTCCATCAGTCTGAGGATGGAAAGTCGTACTCATATTCACCTGTGTGCCAAAACTCTGCTGAAAGGATCTCCAAAAATGCACAGTAAACTTAGCTCCCCTGTCTTATATAATGGAGATTGGAATCCCATGTAACCGCACTATTTCTCTAACATACAATCTTGCATAATCCTAAACTGTATAGGTGGTCCTGACTGGTAGGAAATGCGCGGACTTGGTCAGCCTGTCAACTATGGCCCATATAGAATCAAATTTCCGCAGTGTACGAGGCAAACCTGTAATAAAATCCATATTAATCATATCCCATTTCCAGACTGGAAGATTGATACATTGCATATAACCCCCTGGTTTCTAATGCTCTACTTTCACTTGTTGACAATTCGGGCATTGGGCGACAAATTCTGCAATGTTCTTCTTCATAGTTCCCCACCAATACACTTCTTTTAAATCATGGTATATTTAGTAGCACCCGGATAAATAGAATAGCGCGAGTGATGCGCCTCTGTCATAATTCGTTTCCTCAGCTCATCTACATCTGACACACATAATCTCCCTTGACATTGAAGTACCCTTTCTTGCATAAGATCGAAGGCCGCAGTCAGACCCTGCTGCACATTCTCTTTCAGCTGCAATAACATAGAATCCGCAAACTGCTTCTCTTTTACTTCAGCTATTAAGAAGGACTCTGCTGCATTTTGGACAATAACTCCATCATCTGAGGATTCAAGAAGATGAACCCCCAAACTGGCTAATTGGTGTAAATCTTTGACTAAATCCTGCTTTGCTGTCAATTGACCACTAGTGCCTCCCATTGCCTTGTGGTTCAATGCATCAGCTACCACATTTGCTTTCCCTAGATGATAGAGAATATCAATATCATAGTCTTTTAAGAGCTCTAACCACATTCGTTGCCTCAAATTAAGTTCCTTCTGCTTAAAGATATATTGCAAACTTTTGTGATCAGTATAGATATCAACATGAACTCCATACAAATAATGATGCCATATCTTTAATGCAAAAACCACCGCTGCTAATTCAAGATCATGTGTGGGATAATTTTTCTCATGTGGCCACAACTTTCGTGAGGCATATGCTATGACATTACCGTGCTGCATCAATACACATCCGAGTCCAACCCCGAAAGCATCACAATACACTGTATAACCTTTGGTGCCTTCGAGAAGTACTAAAACTGGTGTGGAGGTTAATTTATCTTTCAACTCTTGGAAGTTTTTCTCACACGCATCATTCTACTGAAATTTAACTGCCTTATGTGTAAGCTTTGTTAACAGTGCAGCAATGGAGGAAAAACCTTCCACAAATCTTCGATAATAACCTGCCAGTCCAAGAAAACTATGAATCTCTGTGGGTGTCGTAGGTCTTGGCCAATTTTTTACTACTTCAATATTCTGTGTATCAACCTGTATCCCTTCATCTGACACAATGTGACCCAAGAATGCGACGAATTTTAACCAAAACTCACACTTGTTGAACTTTGCATACAACTTATGCTCACAGAGAATCTGTAACACCTGCCGTAAGTGATTAGCATGGTCCTCTGGTGATCTTGAATAAACCAAGATGTCATCTATAAATACCATCACGAACACGTCTAGAAATGGCTTAAACACCCTATTCATCAAATCCATGAACACAGCCGGTGCATTTGTTAGTCCAAATAACATAACTAAAATGGTCATACCGTGTTTGGAATTCTGTCTTGGGTACATATTCTTCTCTAACTCTGACTTGATGGTAACCCGACCTCAAGTCAATCTTTGAAAACCACTTGGCACCTTGTAACTGATCAAACAAATCATCAATTCGAGGGAGGGGATATTTTTTCTTGATCGTTACCTTATTCAATTGCCAATAGTAGATGCGCATTCTCAACGTGCCATCTTTCTTTCGTACAAATAATATAGGTGCACCCCATGGGGACATACTAGGCCTGATGAAGCCCTTGTCCAACAAATCTTTCAACTACTCCTTCAATTCATGCAATTCTTCTGGAGCCATTCTATATGGCGGAATAGAGATAGGTTGAGTTCCTGGAATCACATCAATGCCAAACTCTACTTCCCGTTCTGGGGGTAAGCCTGGAAGATCCTCTGGAAATACATCAAGAAATTCATTGACCACTGGAACCGACTGCGCAGTTAGTGGTTCCACATCATTATATTTCACTCGTACTAAGTGACATATGTACCCCTTGGCAATCATTTTCCTTGCTTTCAAATAGGAAATAAATCTTCCTCTTGGTGCCCCCACATTACCCTGCCATTCAAGAACATTTTCCTGCAGGAAACAAAAATGCACCTTCTTGGCCCGACAATCAACCGTGGCATAACAAGAAGCCAACCAATCCATCCCCATTATCACATCAAAATCCACCATGTATAATTCGATGAGGTCGGCCAATGTATCATGACCACACACAGTTACCACACAATTACGATATACTCTTTTTGCAACAATATATTTACCAACCGGTGTAGACACTTCAATTGACTTAATTAATAATTCTGATGCCTTTGCAAATTTCGCAGTAATCAATGGAGTAAAATAGGACAATGTAGAACCCGTGTCAATCAGTGCATATACATTATATGAAAATATGGATAATGTACCTGTGACGACATAAGGAGAAGCCTCCGAATTCTGTCGGTCCACTAGAGCATAAGTGCGATTCTGGACCTCACTAGTACTGGCTTCTCCTCTGGCACCTCTACCGTGACCAACAGACTGCACACCTCGGCCTAAAGAAGGAACCTATGATGATGACGCAACAGCCGATCCTGCCGGTCATGCTATACCACCCATGCTCCTCTAGGGACACTCTTTCATCATGTGCCCCGTCATACCGCACCAAAAGCAAGCATTTGTCACCAATTGGCATGTACCTGCATTAATATACCCGCAGTGCTGACACTGCTGACGAGGAAATCCTGCTGCCTGTGATCCGTGAACTCCACTACTCTGCCCAGATTGACCACCTCTAGACCCTCGGAATTGAGAGTGAGCACCTGCTGTGGAATAAGAGAATGATGGTCTAGGTGGTCTGGGAAACATACGAGGCCTAGATTCTCCTTGGGACATCATAGATTGTCCCATAGGTCTAGCCCTTTTGGACTGTCCTCTGTTAGATTCATGTGCCCTTCTTCTCTGTCTTTGATGTTCCATTTTCTGGGCGAAGGCTTGTATTCTAGCTATGTCCATATCCTTATTCAAGGCAGCAATGGTGCAATCCCTTACCAAATATGGCTCTAATCTGTCCACGTATCGATGGACTCTGTCTGTCATTGTAGCTACCACATTTGGAGCATATCGAGCCAAGGAATTAAATTGCAAACTGTATTCTCAAACGCTCAAATTTCCCTGACAGAGATTTAGAAACTGATCTGCACGTGCCTCCCGAATCTCATATGGGAGGTAATGATCAAAGAAATGCTGCTTTAAATTCTTCCAAATTTGGTGGCATTGCACCGATACCACGAGACTTTTTTCAATCTTCATACCACAATA
The DNA here is from genome assembly GCA_031232105.1 of Capsicum rhomboideum. NCBI lineage: Eukaryota > Viridiplantae > Streptophyta > Magnoliopsida > Solanales > Solanaceae > Capsicum > Capsicum rhomboideum. The sequence goes on from CP124709.1 coordinate 56,739,574, forward strand.
TCGCTTCACCTTTCAATCTATAGGCCGCGAGTTCAACTGTTTCAACACTAGTCACGTGCATAACTTCTAGAGCCCTCTGGATTTGATCCATGAAGTCCTGTGGATCTGCTTTCGGATCCGACCCAGTGAATATAGGAGGGTCCAGAGAAAATCCTGTGTTCTGCGACTCGCCACTTTAGCCGCATCATTCTCATTTGTCGTTGGACCAGCTCGTCCTTGACTTTGTGCCGCCACTAACTAAGTTAACATATGTACTGCATTTCTTAGATCCTAATCCGTGGCATTCATTGGTGGTTCTGCGGGTACTTCTCTACCGACTGGCTCTTTCGGAGCTGGAAAAGTAGAAGAAGACCACGATGAAATTTTAGCATTTTCTCCACCTTGACTAGCTTGGTCAGGTGGTAATCTAATCATTCCTTCTCCAGCAGGCATATCTACCTGCTTACCTTTACCTCTACCTCGTCTTGTGATTGGCATTGTTACTATATCAAAGAAAATCAATTCCAATGGTCAGATACAATTCAACTTACAACACTGGCTCTATTGCACGATCTAGAAATGAAGAAAAGAAATGACTCCTAAATGTCTCATAGCCTCCTACTTATAAATGTGGTGCACAACACATCGATAAGTAAGACTCTACTCAGACACGGCTTTGTAGACACCCTTAGAACGAACTGCTCTGATACCACTTTTGTCATGCCCCGCATCCCAATGGGGCGGATTGGTATCCGTAGCCGATAAGGCCCGAGAGAACCAAGCTTTGCTTCTATTCATTCATATGCATACCATAGGAAACACCACTATCACGTAAGAACATAAAAAGCTAATAACGAAAATCACGAAACATGTGATATATATACATATGTGAAACTTGGCCGTTGAGGCCATCAAGTCAAAAAAGTCATGTATCATCTTACATTCATACACCCACATACGTCTACAAAAGCCTCTAACAGATGCATTTATAAGAACAACTAAAAGTCGGGACAAGTCCCCGCTTTATACAACATGTACAATACCAAAACACATGTACAACTGTGACTCGAAGAAGCCCCAAACTAACTGGAGCTCACCAATGATCCGCAAACAACTGGCAACCTACTGTGGAGGCCTACTAGTACCTGCGCCTGCAGCAAGTAAGGTAAGTCCCACAAGGGACGTCAGTACGAAGAATGTACTGAGTATGTAAGGCTCATAAGAAACTGTATGATATGTAAAAATGTCAATGAACTCAAATACAAGTGAATAGTTATTATGGATAAGTTAACATTCTGTATGTTGGAAACCATGTACGTTGCTTTCATTACTTTGTTTACTTCTTTACTTGTATGTTTATTCATCATCACTTGTGTCACTAAGTACCCGGGCCCCGACTGATCAGTGGGTCTTTACATAACATAACGTTATATTGGAATCGGCTTGAGCTAGGCTTATGCCTCTAGAGCTACCACCCACAAATCAATACATCGGGCTTGGCTTGAGCTAGGTTATTACCTCTAGAGCTGCCACCCATAAACCAACATATCAGGTTTGGCTCGAGCTAGGTTATCACCTCTAGAGCTACCCCTTGTCAGGTTTGGTCCGAGCTAGGCTTATGCCTCTAGGACTACCCCCTGAACCAATAATCTCAGGATCAGCTTGAGCTAGGCTTTCGCCCCCAAAGCTACCACCCATACTCAATCATTAACCACATATGCATTACTTTATTCTTTACTTTTTAGATTGGTACAATGATAGTCATACATTTTTTTAAGCTTTGGATCAATAAACAATGAGTGAGAGACATGTGAATAAACATTATTTAAAAACATAACATTATTAGAGACATTGGATCTTTGGAACATTAGTCGATGAATACGAGACATGTGAATCACAATTGTTCAATGAATAGGAATCATGTGATACCAATAATTGGTAACCGAGAATAGGATACCTTAGAACATTTTGGATTGGAACAGTTAATATGTCCATGTATCTACTATGTGTTGCAGAAGGATACGTATAAAATAACCTTACATACCTTGTATTCTCAATTGAATATACAATCTAAAATATGCATACAATAGTCCCACTCCTTCCTTATGTTTCACTCTACATCACAAGTACACAACGGAGCTTACATTAACAATCAACTACCTTACAAGTGTACAAGACGACAATGAGCTATATGACTGCCATATAATGTCATTTCACCCTTTACAATACCATTTACGGCATTGTCATGTCAACAATACCACAACATGCCCAACATTGACCAAAATATCACAATTCAATAGCATTTCGTACCAAGTTTGTTCTTTACATTTCTTCATCATTACAACGTCACAAATACTCCCTCAAATCACCTCAATACGCCTCACAACAACATATCGGCCAAAATCCCATCATTTACACTTATAGAAAAATAACAAGTTTAGGATCATAATCACACCATACATGTGGATATCTCATCCATACCATTCACTTTTATTCAAACCTCAAGTTCTTTTTCAAGTTTAAATAACAAGAATGGCACATCTTTAGTAAAAAGCAAAAGTTCACTATTCAACACTTGCCAACATAAAAATCATTCTCTACACCATCTCTCATGCATATTATATACTAAAGTACAAGAATAATCACTTACCCAAGATTGAGAAATGATGATCTTGCCCAAGAGGTGACTTAGGGTTTGAAGAGCCAAAAGGGAATTGTCTTGAAAATTCTAGAAATGTGATGTGTGTCTCTTGGAAGAAAAATCTGATTTTGGGGCCTTTTTATAGTACTCAAGTCATCCTTAGCCACACGTGGCATTTAATATAATGTTTACTTGGTCAAATATTGAAGAATGGGTCATTTGCCTGTTGGGCCCATGTATTTTAATCCATTTAGGGCCTTGAATTGAGCCCAATTGCACATAGTAGCTTTTCAATGTGAAATCTCCAATTCTCTAGTGTTTAAATACTTCCATAAATGTTACAACAATGTTCAACTCATGTAATTCATGTTCGTAGCCTCATTCTCAAAAATAAGGAATTCTAGCCACTCATGGCTTATTTGAACATAATTTGTTAAAATAATTGTGACGAAGGATTAACCCCAACTCGGATGCTAAACACGCTTAAGAATAGTCTTACTATGATGGAGTAATGATACCATGACTTAAAGATCTTATATACATCATAATAGTCAAAGAAAAGTTTTGGCGAAAACCACCCCGGCACGCCGCTTGGCGCTCCCCTTTGCTGCCTATGGCATATAAAAAACAGCCCAGAGTGGCCTGGTACGCTGGCTGGCGCACCCCAGGGCTGCTTGTGTAAACCAAAAATTTTGGCCAAAAGCGGCCCGGCAGGCCCCTGGGCGCGCTCCACACCCAAAATGTGATTTTTTTTCGTTCTTCGACTTTTCTTTGCGGATTTGGTTAGATCCTTCAAGTTCAAGTCTTTTGACTACCTCCTAAACTTAATATCCATTGCTTGGAAGTCCTCCAAGTCTCATTTTTCACCCCACAATTGCTCCACGAAGTCACAAACACCTCAGACTAAGGTCTAATCACACATATTAGGCCCAATATCAAATGTTTCATCAATGACACTATAAAACACATACTTATGGCATCTCGACACCTAAGTAAACATTGTACAAAGTCGTCAAGTAGGGTCAGGAAGGTACGGGGTGTTACATCTACAGTAATTTAGCTTGTTAAAGTCGGTTCTTAGTCAATTTTATAGGTTACCATATCAGACTTGATATGAAAAATTACAAAATGTGATAGGTCAACCTAACCTATTGGTGCACGCTATTCTTTAAACTTCTGGTGTACATAACATAAACTCTAGTAAATATGCATTTCCTTAATTTTATCAATACAAATGAATAAGCAATCTTTATGATAATCAAGCAAATAGCTACACAATCTTTGAAATAAATGGGCAAAAAGACAGAAATAAAGAGCAAATACATTCCATAAAAACATGTGTACAAAAATGCAATGAAGTTGTATATTATAAATTATCTATATAATATGTAACAACCCTCATAGTGAATTTTTGAAATTTCTGTGTTTTGACCATTTTTCTCATCCCCGTAATTGTTTTATCTCATTTATGGGTTGTGGGAATGGTTGGCATGGTTCCCAATGCTTTTGGGAATGATTTGGGAGAGTTTGAGGCTTTTAGAGGCTTTAAAAGTCATATAGTTGACTTCAGTCAACATTTTAGATTTTGAGTGATAGATGGAGATTTGGACAGTTCCATTAGATTCGAAACGTCAATTGTGGGTTAGTTGTGAGGTTTGTTTGGGTTCGAACCTTTATTTTGCATTTGGACCCTCCATTCGAAAACTAGTAAATTTAGCTGAAAGGGTATCCTAGAGGTTAATTTGTTGTAAATGATCTATTTTCGTAAATCCGATGATTTCATTGAGTCCAAAACATGTTTTATGATCAATTTGTATGATTGGTTCATGTTCATAGGGTTCTGGATGAGCTCCGAGGGTCAAAAATAGGTTTTTTAAATTACTGGTGTTGGTGTAGCCCCTAAAGCGGCTGATTGACCTCTTTAGCGGTCATTGACAATTCGACAGAGCCATTAAAGTGACCATTTGACCTCTTTAGTGGTAATTTGACCCTTTGACCAGGCTGCTTTAGCGAACGAAGTGTCGCTTTAGCGGCCATCGCTGAGTTTAAGGCAAAACCAAGCCTATTTCATATTTTTGATATTTTGGGAGATAGGAAGCTCGATTTTTGACGATTCTTGATGTGTTTTTCTCATATAATCATTTTCGATGCGATTCTAACTTCATATTGCTCACTTTCCAAAAATATCCATTCCGTTTTTCAAGACTTTTATCCAAAGTTGAGATTCGAAAACCCCATCCCACTATTTTCAAAGCTTCCAAGCTCGTTTTTAAGAGTTTTAATGTGGATTTTCAAGATTTGAACATTAGGTGAGCTTGTAAACTAGTATTTCATTATTTTCCATTAATTAATTCATGTTTCTATCTTCAAATCTTTGATTTTAAACTTGATTTTGGGGTTTTTTACCCGGTAAAGTACAAAATTGGTTTTTCTTCGATTTCAAATCCAATTTCACCTCATTTTTGCATGGGTTTTTAGGTATTTACTTCTATTGATCTGGATAAATTGTTTCTAAAAAAAATCCTGATGTTACCCTTTTGTTTTTGGAAAAATTTTCAAAGCGATTTTAGACCAAAAACCAAATATAGTTGATATGGGTATTGTTGGACTGCTTTTGACTTGTAGATGTCATATCTGATTAGATTAGACGTGTTTAGCACTTATTCGAGGGAGTATAGCTTTCAGTTGATGCCTTGTACTAAGTTTTTGACTTGCGTATCTCCTTTAAAGGCAAGTTGAGATGTACCTTGACTTTCTCTGAAGTGTTTATGTATTGCTTGACTTGTTTTCTTGTAATTAGTGATTCGTTTATGATAGGGGTCCCGCTTAGATGGAATGGCGATCATATCCGTGGGTATCGGAGACTGTTGATGGGTTGTAGCTAAATAAATGCTTATCCTAGTTAGTCTTGTTACTTGTAGCTATCCTTAGAATTGATTATAGATAGGCAACTTAATGATCACTAATAACTAATAGGGATTTACCTATATTATGAGCTTGTATTGGACCCAATGACCTTCTGAAGTATAGTTATGCTATTCTTGCCTTGTTATGGAAAGTTTGAGGTTTAGTAAATACTTAGAGTGTAAATGAACTAGTAATGGTCGACTTAGTCATTGGGGTCTAGTATCTCTTGTTAGGGTATGTTGTTATCTAGCGAAGTTTCCTTTGAATGAATTAGTCTAATGATTGGGAGAGATGGACCTAATATAAGGACCGTATGCTAGGTTTGGGTAAGTTCGCGATATCTTATTTTTTGAATTGTTTCTCATATTCGGGTTTCCACGTAGGGCTTATGTGTATATTATTACTGATTTCAGAGTATATAGATTTTGGTGAAGACCGAGTGGGGGCTTGAGTAGATATTGCTAGCTATGATTGTGTCTTTAATTATCATATTTATTATTTTGTCGCCGAGTAAGGTTTTGACTTGTTATCATAGACATTGATTGTGCATTAAGTTGCCATAATTATTATTGTACATTAAATTGCCTTTATCATATTGATAATAATCGAATAAGGGACTTTAAAAGATATTATTCATGTCATGAATGACTATTTATACCAGTAGTCCCCTGAGATAGCTTGCATCATGGAACATTGTCATATGAAGCTAATTCTAGGCTCATTTATACCTGTATGGAATTGATTTATATCTTCATACTGATTGGTTGTGAGCATTACATCCTCATATCATTTATACATGTTCATGAGATTGATACCACTGAGGTTTACCCCTATCCGATAGAAAATGAGATTTTTATAAAACCTTGGCTGCGGTCAATTGCCAGTAAGGTTGATTGAGACATTTTATGGGATATTATGGTAACCTTGATCCGTGAATATTATCCGGAGAGATGGATTAAGAGTATTAAAAGTATATGGGTTGCAAACCCCCCATGGGTCTTATTTGGGAACGCTGAGGCTTGGTAGTTGTCTACATAAAGTTATGTGATAACTTTTAAATATTCATCATCACCCAATCATCATCACTACATTGCATTGCATCATTTGCATTGCATTGATATTCCTGGGTGTGGTTTGATATTGTGTTAGTATTTACTCTTGTGTTGTTTACCATGATGGAACCTTATATGTGTTATTGTGTTTGAGCATTCATTTCACTTCATTACATTATCTTATATCATCTTATATTGATTTGTGAGGTTGACATATTATGAGATATGGGGCATGATTGTGGCTTGATCGGAGAGATAGTTGTGCAGCACCTCTTGGTAGCATTATATACCATATTAGTGAGTCTTTCTCATAAATGGCTTCCCTTATTTATATCATTAAATAAATAGTGTTGACTCACCTATATTAATATGCCTACCCCGTATTTGGTAAATCTATTGACCATTGTGTTGGGTTACCCTGATAGAATAAAGTGTTGTAATTGCGGGTTTTAGATTGTTTGGGAAATCTTGGAAAGTTGGGATGCTGGTTCTCATCATCGCTTTTGTCACGACCCAATTTCTCAGGCCATGATGGCACCTACTTCAACCCACCAGTAGGTAAGCCAAGCCATATCCCGGAACAGCAAGTAACGGGGCTAACGGGTGGAAGATGGAAAGAAGCAAGAAGGAAAACTAAGAACGACAATAATATAAGCTAAAGCGAATAAATATATACATACATAATATACCGCACAAGAAAAGGAACAGGACAAAATATACAAAATGAATCCCTCCCAAGACCTGGTAAGGTCGGTACTAGAGACACTACAACCAAAATCAAAGTAATAGACAGTATCCAAAATATACATAGACACAGTAGTCTTTGAATACAAAAGACTACAACTGGAACAGATGGAGGAGGATCAGCCTCGGACTCTAGAAAGCTCACCCCATCTCTGGATCAGAAGCTGGGTTTGAGGATAACATCAACATTGATGGCTGGTACTCTGATCTGCATCAGGAAAAAGATGCATAATTGTAGTATGAATACCAAAGCAATGGTTACTCAGTAGACATCATCGGCTGACTGAGCTCAAATGTAGTAAAAGCATATATATAATGCAAGAGTGTAAGCCAAGTCAATAGTAACAGGGGTAGAAATAAAAATATCTATAGTACTAAGAAGGTGCAGAATCGGAAGATAAATAACTCAAAGTAAGAAAGACAAGCTAACTACAATCTAACTGGGCCCCCATAAGCTCAGAAGGCACACAAAAGAAGACAATTAACCCTACTGACCCTGCATAAGTCAGTGGGTGCACACATGCGGTAAGTAAAATAAAAAGCATAAGTTGCCCATAGCCAAACCAATCTCAAGTAACCCTCTGATCCCAAATCCATGATAAAAACTATCTGAATGTGCACCTGGCTTGAACAGACACCAATGGGTAATAACGATAGGCCAGACGCCCATCTCGAATCGAACATAGTAGATAATAACGAGAGGCTATAGGTCGGGTTCGAACTGGAAATAGTGGGTAGTAACAAGAGGACACATGGATCATGTCCAACAGAACTCAATGCCCCAGTCAATACTCCCATAAAAATCATAAACAATACTAAAACACCCCGATCGTATCATAACCCGATGCCAGACTCGAACTGAAAATCATAGTAACCATACTGTAACCAAAAAACTAGTGCTCTCATAAATAACCAATCTCAACTGTAAAACTAATACCAAACCATACTGTTACCGATGCCATAGCCATGCCAGAACATATAATAATAGGAGCAGTAAAGCATATGTCGGACACAAATCGGAACTGAAATGCATTCATGTAGAAATAAATATCACTAGCTAATAGGAAGAAATCTAAGTTTTTCGAGCCTATCTATGGACCATAAGATAGTAAATACCAATCTCAGGAGGGTAAGTCCACTAAGGCAAGGCAGATCCCAAGTACTTGGTTGAGGAAGAGAGATCCACGTCAATTAATACTCCACCTAGGAAAAAGGGGCTCAAACAGGCTAGAAATCTAGTCTAAGTCAACCCATCCTTAGGAAAACCCTAAAGTGGTAGTTAAGAGTCTTACTAAGCCTAAAGAGTCTTCACGCCATAATACGTTATCTAAAAAGAGTTGTGGGGCCCACTACGGGGTCCCGATAACCAAACCTGGGTTGAAACCTAGCCTAGTCTAATCTAAGCCTTCCCATCCCCATCTCAAGGTACTAATAGAACTAAATCTAGCCCAAAAGGATGATAATTCACTATATTAGGTGATAAAGGGCCCAAAATTTATTTTTTAAAAAAGGCCCTAATGGGCCAAATAAGGCATAAAATACTAAAAACGATAGTTGGGCTAACATTACTTTCCCAAAACTAGCATAATAGTATGCTAATACCATAAATAAGATTAATCTCAAGATAGGGTAAGCCTAGCCCACCTGGATGCCGTCGAACGCTCGCCGAAACCTTTAAACTAGATCTTTCCCCTTTTGAGAGGCCTCCGAGAGCTACCATGCTATCAAAATAATTATCCAGGCGTCAAGACAAGTACAACGATACCTATATTACATATAAATGCTTCAAGTCAAAAATCAAACTAAAAATCCCATATGGGACCCGCTTACAAAATTACAAAAGTGAAACCGTCACAACGTCCCACGCAGCCCAAGGATCAAAAGCCACTAAAATGCAGGCAAACCTGAACCCAAAATAGTCGCAAACCAATCCCAACAACAATCCCAGAGTAAATAATTAAAATGGAGAATTATAAGGTAAATTGATGGGGAACTTATGGATTATCGATGATAGAGGGTCCACACACACGATGTCAACCTAATCCCATTTCAACTATACGATTTTCCCCTAATTTCAGAGCTCAAGGTGCCTTTAATGGTACTTACACTTAGAAAATTATGAGGGAAAGACAAAGAAGGTGATATATATACTGCAGGGGTTTTCTCATCATGGTCGTGAGGTCCCCTGGTCGCGGTCATGACATCCCACTAATGGGAACATCATGATCATAATGGACTAGCCACGCGATCACGATGAATAAGTTGGCTCGACCCCACGACCTCCTTCATCGTTGTCACGAGACCTCAAGCCTAGCGATCGCAATGACTAAGATCATGGCCCCTCGCGAATGGGGGGGGGGGTTGCTCATCGCTGTTGTGCTGAAGGAAATGGGCCTGCACCAGGTGCTTATGCACCAACAATTTTGGCAAGTTGTAAATATCCCGACTGAGCCATCGGGATTCATTTGGAATCCCGTGAATGCAAATGAACTATTCTACCCTACCAAATTTGGCATTCTGGACTCAACGACGCCATCAAAATTTCCATCTGAGGTCATTTCAATAAAAAATGGGTCCCACACCAAAAGTACCCTTTTTGCCAAATTCCACCCAATAGCCTAAAACGTGTCTGAAAGTCTTGGGACCCGGACCAAGGGTACCCCTAGTCTAAAATCGATGTTCCAGAGCTGTTGAGACTGTTAGAAATGGTATCTAAAGCCGTTTACCTGAGGTTTAGGGCCAAGACCTATTTCTTAACTTCAGAAGCTCCTAAACAGGAAAATGGCTCTAAAATCCAAACAAACTGCCCGGTAACCGAACTGTCAGTCCCAACAAGTCATAAATATCCTGGGATAGCTATGGAAAAGCTCTAAATATAGAAAATGCAAGAAAAGAAGGAAATGACCTAGAGGGTCATTACAACATCCACTACTAAAAGGACATATGTCTGCGAAAGTAAAGATAAAGGAGTACCTGAAGGCTCAAAAAGGTAGGGATACTGGGTCCACATATCACGCTCAGTCTCCTAGGTAGCTTCCTTGACTAGATGGTGATGCCACTGAACCTTAACTATAAGAATGTCTCTGGAGCATAACTGCCTGACATCTCTGGCCAAAATGGACATAGGCTTCTATACAAATGCCAACCTCTCATCTAACCGAACCAAGTCCCACTAAAGTATGTGAGACCCATCTAGTATATAGTGTCATACCATAAATACATGAAACATAGGGTGGATGGATGAAAAGGCAGGAGGCAATGCCAGCTCATAGGCTACCTCCCCAACTATCCGTAGGATGTTTAATGGTCCAACATACCTGGGGCTGAGCTTGCCCCTCCTCCTAAAGTTCATCACATCCTTCATGGGCATTACTGACAAAAAGACCAGGTCAAAAACTCTGAACCTCAAAGAACAACGTCTACAGTCAGCATAACTCTTTTGCCTGCTCTGAGCTACACGTAGCCTATCCTAAATCACCAAAACCCGGTCTAATGACTCAGAAAGTAAATTTGTACCACGGGGCTTAACAATAGAAGTATCAAACCAACAAACTAGAGATCTACATTGTCTACCATACAATGCTACTAATGGGGCCATTTGAGTACTTGAATGAAAGTTATTATTATAAGCAAACTCCGCCAAGGCTAAAAACTGATACCATTGACCTCCATAATCTAACACACAAGTATGGAGCATATCCTTAAAAATCTGAATAGTCCGCTTTGACTGTCCATCAGTCTAGGGATGAAAAGCGGTGCTAAAGATAATCTGGGTACCCAACTTTTCCTGAAATGTCCTCCAGAAGCTAGAAGTGAACTTAGAGCCTCAGTCTGAGATAATGGACATGGACACCCCGTGAAGGCAAACCACCTCCTCATTATAGATACGGGTCAACCTCTCGGTGCAATAAAAAGTCTGAATAGGGATGAAATGAGTAGATATGGTCAATCATTTTACGATGACCCAAATGCTATCAAAATCGCCAGAAGTGCAAGGCAAACCAGCTACAAAATCCATAGTAACCCAATTCTATTTCAACTGTGGAATGGGCAGCCTCTGAAACAATCCACCAGGTCTCTGATGCTCGGTCTTTACCTGCTAACAACAAAGGCATTGAGCCACAAACTTTGCTATATCTCTCTACATACCACTTCACCAGTAGTGTTGCCTCAAATCCATATACATCTTAGTTATCTCGGGGTAAATAGAATACCTGGAGCTATGAACCTCATAAAGAATCAACTGAATCAAATCTCTAACCATCGAAACACAAATACAATCGTCATATCTCAGAAGTGTCATAATAGGAGCTGAAGTGAGCATATTCTTGGGCTTAAGAAAGCTCACATCACAACTTGTGGACCACTGAAAAGGAACCTCCTTCCTAATTAACCTAGTCATAGGGGCTGCAATAGTAGTAAAACTCTCGATGAACCGCCTGTAATAGCCTGCCAACCTAATGAAATCGTGAACCTCAGTAGGAGATGTAGGCCTAGCATAACCACGAATAGCCTTAAAATTTACTGGGTCCACCACAATACTATCTTTGGACACCACATACCCCAAAACTCATACTTTGAGAATTTGGCATAAAGCCTATGATCTCTCAAAGGGTGGAGTACAGTCCTTAAATGCTGCTCGTTCTCCTCCCTATTCCTAGAATACACCAAGATGTCATCGATGAACACTATCACGTCGGAGTCTAAATACATCTTGAAAACATGGTTCATCAAATCCATAAACATTGCAAGGGAATTGATCAACCCAAAAGATATCTGTAGAAACTCAAAATAGTCGTAACGAGTCCTAAAGGCTGTCTTAGGGATGTCCTCTGCACTAATCCTCAATTGATGGTAACCAAACCTTAAATAAATATTAGAAAACACTATTGCACCCTAAATCTTGTCAAACAAATCATCGATATAAGGCATAGGTGTCACGCCCCGAATCCTATCGGAACGGATTGGCACCCGTAGCCGGCATGGCCCGAGAGAACCAAGCTTTGCTTCTATTCAGTCATATGCATATCATAAGCAACACCACCATCACGTAAGGACATGAAAGACGAATAACGGAAAAACACGGAATGTGGGACATATATATATATACATATGCGAAACTTGGCCGTTGAGGCCATCAAGTCAAAACGACATAAACCATCTTACATCCATACACCCACAAACATCTACAAAAGCCTCTATCAGATGCATTGACCAAAACAAATTAAAAGTCGGGACAAGTCCCCGATTTATACAACATGCACAACACCAAAACATATGTACAACTGTGACTTGGAGAAGCCCCGAACTAACTGGAGCTCACCAATGATCCGCAACAACTGGAAACCTACTGTGGAGGCCTACTAGTACCTTCCCCTGCGGCAAGTAAGGTAAATCCCCCAAGAGGGGTCAGTACGAAGAATGTACTGAGTATGTAAGGCCATATGAAACTTATATGATATGTAAAAATGTCAATGAACTCAAATACCAATGAATGAGCAATATGGATAAGTCACAATATAGATGAGTCATCATTCTGTGTTTTGGGAACCATGAATATTGTTTTCATTACTTTCTTTGCTTCTTTGATTCTATGATTATTCATCTTTACCTGTGACCTGTGATACCCGGGCCCCGACTGAACAGTGGGTTTTAACATAACATAGCGTTATGTTGGGATCGGCTCGAGCTAGGCTTATGCCCCTAGAGCTGCCACCCATGAATTAACAAATCGGGATCGGCTCGAGCTAGGTTATTATCCCTAGAGCTGCCACCCATACTAACATATCAGGTTCGGCTCGAGCTAGGTTATTACCCCTAGAGCTGCCCCCTGTCAGGATCGGTCAGAGCTAGGCTTATGCCTCTAGGACTGCCCCCTGATCCAAAAAATCTCGGGATCGGCTTGAGCTAGGCATTTGACCCCAAAGCTACCACCCGTACTTGATCATTGACCACATATTTGCATTACTTTGTTCATTACTTTAAGATTGACATAATGATAGTCATAACTTTATATGAAGCTTTGGATCATTAACCAATGATTGAGAGACATGAGAATAAACATTGTGAGAAACATAACATTATTAGCACCATAACACCATTGGAACCATTGGACAACAATCCATGAACAAGAGACATGAGTATAATCACTATTGGAACATTGGAACACAACCTTCTTGGGCTTTTGGAACATTATTCATGAAGATGAGACATGAGATTCATAATTGATCAATGAGTAGGAACTATATGATAATGACCATTGATAATTGCATATAGGATACCGTAGCACATTTCGGGATGGGACAAGCATAATGTCAATGTGAATACTATTTACCGCAGAAAGATACGGACAGAGTAACCTTACATACCTGGTATTCTCAATACGAATATACAATCCTAGATTTGCATACAATAGTCCCGCTCCTTATTTATATGTCACTCTACAACACAAATATATAACGGAATTCACATTAACCACCAACTACCTTACAAATGCATATAACGTCAATGAGTTACATGTTTGCCTTTAAACATGCCATTTCCCCTTGACAAAACCATTGATGAAATTATTATTCCAAAAATCCCCCAATATTCCATACATTGACCAATACATGATAATCAATACATTTCACCACAACACTTCTCCTTTACACTTTCTTATCCACACCATATCGCAATTAATCCATCAATTCACCTTAATACACTTCATAGCACATATCGGCCAAAATCCCATAATTTACACTTATAGAAAAATAACAAGTTTAATAACAAAATCACACCATACATGTTCATATTATATCCATACCATTCTCTTTCATCAAAGTCACAAGTCATAATTCAAGCTTGAATCCCATGGATCACAAATCTTTTACAAAAACACAAAGTACCATGTTCACACTTCCAAGCATAACCAACATGATTTACATACTCTCTCATGCATATAATATATTAATACATAACAATAATCACTTACACAAGCTTGAAAAATGATGATCTTGCTCCAAAAGTTGGCTTTGAGTTCTTAGGGTTTGAGAGCAAATATCTTATCTTTTGGTCTAAAAAGGCATGAGACTTGTGAAGAATAAAAATCAGATTTTTGGTCCCTTTTATAAGCCTTTAAGTCCATCCTTAGACAGTCTTATAGCATTAAATGCTTGGTCTAGAAGGTCAAGGCAAGAATGGGTCATTTGACCCATTTTTGGCCCATGTCTTCTTTTCATTTTTGGGCCTTTTATTGAGCCCAATTCACTTAACCCAATAAAATCAATAATTTCTCATGTTTAAATCATCTCATACGTGTTACGACGATATTCCCACTCACGGAATTCATATTCGTAGCCTCAATCCTAAAAACAAGTGATTCTAGCCACGTATGACTCATTTTGACCATAAAGGTAAAACCGTCATTTTGATGCCAAATTCGTTCTCGAGTAATTTTTTTATACCAATATAATACTTTACTCATTTCATGTATATACTCATAGTTGTAGAAGAAACGTGGCAAAGATCGGCTCAGTACATCCCCGGGTACCTTTGGGACTTAGAAAATTTCCAACTTTTGAAAAAGTGGCAAAACCAGCCTGGCACGCCCTTGGGCGCACCAGCTTGCTTCCTATGGGCAAAAAAATTTGGCCCAAAGCGGCGTGGCATGCCCTCTGGAGTGCCCCAACCTTATTTTTTTTTTAAAAATCATTTTTTGACTTTTCTTCGCGGGTTTGGTTAGATACTTCAAGTCCTATTATTTAACTTATTTCTTACCCTTAATATACTTTGTTTAGAGGTCCTCTTAGCCTCATTTTGAACCCCACAAATGCTCCACGAAAATCACAAAACACCTCCTACGAAGGGCTAATCGCATGTACGAGGCCAAATTTCAATTTTCTCATTATTAACGTTACCAAATACATGCTTATGGCTCTCAACACCTAAGTACACATTATTTAATGTCGTCAAGTAGGGTTGGGAAGGTACGGGGTGTTACAATAGGATACTTGTTCTTTACTGTCTCCTTATTCAACTGCCTATAGTAGATACACATAAGCACAGAGCCATCCTTTTTCTTCACAAATAAAAGTGGAGCACCCTAAGGTTATACACTCAGTCTTAGAAAACCCTTACCCAGAGGATCCTGAAGCTCAATATTTAGCTATTTTAGCTTGACAAAAGCCACACAATAAGGAGCCATAGAAATAGGTCAGGTGCCCAGCTCGAGGTCAATAGCAAACTCTATGCCACGCTAAAGAGGAAGGCCAAGTAGGTCTGTAGAAAAAACATTGGGGAAATAACGGATAATAGAAATGAAGTCAAGTGAAGGACTCTTAGTACTAACATCCTGAACATAAGCAATTGAATAACCTACGACCCCTAGATATCAGTCTACTAGCCCGAATGTAAGAAATAATCCCCGTCAGTACACAACTACAAGAACCCTACCACACAATCGGGGGTATGCTAAGCATGGCTAAAGTAACAATCTTAACAAAATAATCCAAGACCACATGGTAAGGAGATAACCAGTCCATGCCCAAAATCACGTCAAAATCTAGCATAACTAATATAATGAGATCAACTCAAGTAGCATACTCTCGAATAGTCACCAAACATGACCTATAAACCCAATCTACTACTAAGGAATCACCCAGGAGGGTCTCTACATGTAATGGCACAGATAAAGACTCAGAAGACAAACCCAACTACGGTACATAATAAGTAAAAACATACAAAAATGTGGAACTAGGATCAAACAAAGAAGAAGTTGGCTGATGGTATACGAAAATCATACTTGTAATCATAGCACACGAAGCCTTGGCATATGGCCTACCTGCCATAGCATATACATGGCCTTGTCTGCTATCATACATGGTGCCTTCCCAACCACTTATCCTACCTGCCTGAGGACCACCTCAAGAACTTTGGGGACCACCCCTACTATCCTGAGCACCACCCCTAACCGGCGGTGGCACTGATCTGATCGGTTGTACACTCTGAACCATAGACTCAATCATCCTATGTCAGGGACACTCTCGAGTGAAGTGACCAACAACCCCATAATCATAACATGCTCTTGGTACTCTACTCTGTCTAGATGGTCTGGCTGATCGGGAATGACCATCTTTACCTGATGGCCCTGACTGAACACCCCTCCATGGCTGACTGCTACTCTGACCACCAGAACTACTATAATCTGGATGACCACCATCTGATATCTGAAGCGTTGCCTGAACTGGCCTACTAGACTGACCCTGATGCTGATAAAGCTGCTGTTGTGGGTACCTACCCTGATACCCTCAACCTCTAAACTATGAGCTGTTGTGGCTCCCACTAAAACTACCCTGATAATGGAGTCTTTTATTACTGCCCCCTTAGGCTTCGCAATCTATCTCTTGTATAGAATAGACATGCTCAACAATATCAAAAAAAGACTTCCCTGAAGTCACCAAACTTTGAGTAGCCCTATACAGTAGTAGTATTAAACCCCTCATAAAGTATCGAATTTGCTCATACTCAGTAGGAAGAATCATAGTGGCATGTCTAGCTAACCTGTGAAGTCTCTCCTCATACTCGGGCACAGTCATAGAAACATATCTCAATGCAGAAAACATATCTCTCAGGCACTCACGCATGCTACGAGGCTTATATTTCCCTAAGAAAGCCTTGGAGAACAAAGTCCAATTCGCAGGTAGAGATCCAGCTTGCTTGGAATCAAGATAACCTCTCCACCACCTCCTCACTGTTGTGTCTAGCTGATAAGCAACAAAGTCCACTACATGCGACTCAACCAACCCCAAATTCCATAACCACTCCTCCCAAATGGTCAAGAACTCATAAGTATCCTCTTATGGGGTCCTGGCAAACCTGGGTGGAGTCAATCTCAGAAATTGGCCAACCCAATATCTTCTACTCCTCTGCATACATAACTAGATGGGCTACTACCAACTATGGAACTATCGGTGCTGGAAAAACCTCTACTCTAAGAGCCACAGCTACAGGTTGCACCCCTAAATCAATACCACCTTATGCTGTTGGCTAAGCTCCATCGGTTGGTGGTCCGCCAAATAAACCCAATAACGAAACCAATGGATCATGGAGAACTAATGATGATATAAACCCAGCTCAGGCCTAGGATGCCCCTAGCCCACCTACTACTGTAGCGGTGGAATCTCTGGATCTATCTCAGGCTCGGGAGCTATAATAGGGTATGGTGAGGGCTCCCTAGCCTGATCTCAAACTAGGGCTACTGCTCTAGCCTACCCTCGACATTGGGGTCGACCTCTGCCCCTAGCTTGAGCTCTAACTGCCAGCTCGGGGTCCTAATGCCCGGCTTTCATACCCCGTGGCCTAGCCATCTATAAAAAAGTGAAACAAATAAGGATTTAGAAACCAATACAGACACAGTGCACGAAAGTGAATCAAAAAGATGAGACTTTCCCAAAAATATCTCGTAACCTCCTGAATATAGGATATACCGTCTCTATATCGATCCGCGGGATCCTACTAAATATTGGCTCTTGTACAAATAGTATCGGTGAAACCTAGGCTCTGATACTAAGCTGTCACGACCAAATTTCTCAAGTCATGATGGAACCTACTTCAACCCACTAATAGGTAAGCCAAGCTATAGCCCAAAATGATAAGTGACGGGCTAAAGGATGGAAGATGGGAAGAAGCAAGAAGGAAAACCAACAATGACAATAATATAAGCGAAAGGAAAAAAATATATACATACATAATATGCCGTACAAGAGAAGGAAGAGGACAAAATATACAAAATGAATCCCTCTCAAGACCTGGTAAGGTCCATACTAGAGCCACTATAACCAAAATTAGAGTACTAGGCAGTATTCAAAATATATATATGCACAATATTCTCTGAATGGAAAAGACCTTAATTGGAACAGATGGAGGAGGATCAGCCTTAGACTCTAAAAATCTCACCCCATCTCTGAATCAGAAGTTGGGCTTGAGAATAACGTCAATGCAGGTGGTTCATACTCGAATCTATATCAAGGAAAAGATACAGAAGTGCAGT
Organism: Capsicum rhomboideum; assembly: GCA_031232105.1. Taxonomy (NCBI): domain Eukaryota; kingdom Viridiplantae; phylum Streptophyta; class Magnoliopsida; order Solanales; family Solanaceae; genus Capsicum; species Capsicum rhomboideum. The sequence continues at coordinate 56,757,926 of CP124709.1, forward strand.
ATGAATACAAAAGCAATGGGTACTCAGTAGACATCATCAGCCGACTGAGCTTAAGTATAGTAAAAGTATATATATAATATGATAGTGTAAGCTAAGTCAATAGTAGTAGGGGTAAAAATATGAATATCTACAGTACTAAACAGGTGCATAAGCGGAAGATAAATAACTCAAAGTTAGAAAGACAAGCTAACTACAACCTAACTACGCCCTCAAAAGCCCAGAAGGCACACAGAAGAAGACAAGTAACCCTACCAAGCCTCCATAAGCCGGCCGGTGAACACAAGCAGTAAGTAAAATAAAAAGCATAAGTAACCCATACCCAAACCGATCTCAAGTAGCCTTCTGATCCCAAATCCATAGTAAAAACTATCCATATGTTCACCAGGCTTGAACCGGTACCAATAGGTAATAATAAGAGGCCAAACGTCAGGCTTAAACCAGAAATAGTAGATAATAATAAGAGGTCATACGTCCAGTTCAAATTGAAAATAGGGGGTAGTAACGAGAGGCCACATGGATCATATACAATAGAACTCAATATTCCTGTCAATACTCATAGAATAATAATAAATAATACCAAAACACCTCGATCATGTCATAACCAAATGTCAGACTCAAACCAAAACTCATAGTAACCTTATCATAACCAAAAAACCAATGATCCCATAAGTAACTAATCTAAACAATAAAACTGTTACCAAACCATACTGTAACCGATGCCATAGCCATGCCAGAACTTATAATAATAGGAGCAGTAAAGCATATACCAGACTCAAACTGGAACTGAAATGCATTTATGTAGAAATAAATATAACTAGCTAACAGGAAGAAATCTAGGTTTTCTGAGCCTATCACCGGACCATAAGGTTAAAAATACCAATCTCATGTGGGTAAGTCCACTAAGGCAAGGCGGATCCCAAGTACTAGGTCGAGGACGAGCGGTCCATGTCAATTACTACTCTACTGGAGAACAAGGGGCTAAAATAGGCCAAAAATAAAGTCTAAGTTAACCCATCCCAAGGAAAAGCCTAAAGTGGTATTCAAGAGACTAACTGAGCCTAAAGAGTCTTCACGCCATATGACGTTAACTAAAATGGGTGGTGGGGCCTACTATAGGGTTCAATAACCAAAATTGGGTTGAAACATAGCCTAGTCTAGTCTAAGGATTCCCATGCCTATTTCAAGGTACTAATAACACTAAACCTAGCCCTAAAGGATGATACTTCACTATACTAGGGGATAACGGGCCTAAAATCTACAAAAATGGGGCCCTAACCGGCCAAATAAAGCATAAAATACTAAAAATGATAGTCGGGCTAACACTACCAATCAAAAACTAGCATAATAGTATGCTAATACCATAAATAATCTCAATCCCAAGATAGGGTAAGTCCATCCTACCTGGACGCCACCAAACGCTCGTCAAAACCTCTAAACTAGATATTTCCCCTTTTGAGAGGCCTCCGAGAGCTGCTACACTATCAAAAAAATTATCTAGGTGTCAATATGAGTAAAACTATACCCATATTATGTATAAATGCTTCGGGTCAGAAATTGGACTAAAAATCCCATGTGGGGCCCACTTGTGGAATGAAATTAACGTTGGACTAAAAATGCTTCCTACTGTAAAATTAAGATTCAAAAACATGAAGTTGATAGTTGGGGACCTTGAATTCCATAAATGTGGAACCTTTAGCTTTAAAACTCCATTAATGGAGTTGGGTGGAGGTTGAAGGAACTATTAAATGTTTAATTGACCCTTGGATAAATTTATAGACCATGAATAAGGGTAAGATTAGTGGTTTTGTATCCCCAAGGTATTTGTTTGAAGAGTAGTTTATTAATTACTCTTACAATTGTTGTTTAATAGATGATTTAGCCTTCCAAAATATGAAGAAAAAGAAAATCATCAATAGTATAACTTACTTGTTACAGTGGCTTAGTGCGTTGGTAGGTTATGATTTATGAGTAGTAGACTATGGTTAGTAATCATATCCATAATGTAGATTTGACGGGAGAAATCAAGCTTAGGCCTGTGGGCATGGAGTATGGATGGATAAAACATGGATTTAATATAATAAGGGCCTAAATATGTGTTATTATGTTAATATATAAATCCTTGATGGGTGTATTATGTTTGTATGACTCCATGGTGGATTGTAATGTAAATTATGTTAATATAGATGATAATAAGGTGATTATGGGAGCTTATAATCTATTGACTTATCTTTAATATCTTTAAAAGGGTGTACTTGTTATTATGTGTGTTTGGAACATAGAAAATGCTTGCCAGAGTATAGTTATGAGAATGGATTATGATAATAGGTTGTGGCATAACATAAGATCCTAAAGTCAAGTTAGGTTAGGGATTAGAAAGTAAAAGTATAAAGGTGTATGACTAAAACTAGATTGTAAGTTGAATAGAGTTGAATGATTAGTTAATGGAATAGGGACTTGAACCCAATGAATTGAATGTAATGGTTTTATAGATAATAGCGGAATCCCCAGTCTCCATATAAATGAAGGGGGATTAGATTAATGAATGAATTACTAAAGTTTAGGCTCCATTTGGTTAAATGTGCACTCCTAAAATGAGTACTTGAAGTTAATGAATATGGCTTCATAATGCTTATTTGAATAATCCATGGATTGGTCTTTGAACATGCTATAATTGATAGAACCAGTGAATCATATCGACTTGTGATTTGGTGTGTTAAAGAATGATTGTTGTTTACATGAAATGATTGACTCGAGTTGACCAAGTGTTTGGGTGGTTGTCTGTTGTTGTAATGCATGCTTAAGAAAGGTAATTGTTAAATGATATCCTAAGCGTTGATTACAGATAATGATGTTATATTAAAAGATTGTTGATTGTACAAGTATGATTGTTTATGCTCAATGTGGTTGTGATTGTTGTGATATCTGTTATTATTGTGGGATGTACCAATATTTGGAAATTTTCATAGGAATTATTGATATGATTCATTGGTTGGATCGAGTACCATGCCGGTATAATATATGGATAAGAGCTCCTCCCCTGCAGATCATGGCTAGTGGAAAACCATAAGACCCTTAGCATGTGTGTACAAGGTATTTATGAGTGTAACGGTTCCATGAGTGGACCAAGTTTATAATTACTGTTGTTGTTGCTGTTTATATTTGTTCCAAGAGTGATCCGGGTCTATGTGCTTAATTGCTAAAGATGGTTTCTCGTGTAAATTTGGAATGTTTGTTGATTTTCATTAATGTTTATTTATGGATCCTTGAGTTGATCCGAGTTAAATTGACAAATGCTTAGAATATTTGCTATTGTTATTCTCATGTTTGAATTGAGGTATGAATATTGTTATATCATGGATTTTTGACTTGGATATGGTTGTTGAGTAATGGTTGTACTTGTTACAAGGTTATACTTATTGTGCTCATTTATTATTAAGGTTAATCGAAACAAATTGTCTTATAATAATTGTTTGGATTAAGCAAGTAAGAGTTATGATAGATGGCATTTAATGTGAAAGGTGATGTATGATTAGTGAGATTAAGTGTGAAAGGTATAAGAGGAATCTCTATGGTATATATTGACTGCTAGCAATGGATTAAATCTAACTAAGTCAGCAGGAACAAGAATGGTATACTCTTAGGTAGCACAAGTGGATGAAAGTGATGTGGATTGAATTGTATATGAGTTGTCATGCTTCCTTTTTGTGATTTCTATATTTTTTTAATGTAATTTAACCCTGGTCAGCCGATGATACCTACTAGTAGGTGTTGTTTGTACTGATACTACTCTTGCTATACATTTTTAGGGTATAGCCTAGTTGTAGGATCAATTGATGTTTCTCAGGTGACTTGGATAGTGATCTCCAGTAGCTTCTACTCCTATCATTCATGGTGGAAGTTATGTCCAGTCTTATCTTTCTTAATTTAGAAGCTCTTGTACCTACTTAGACTAGGTCCTCGGGTAGTTTCATTCTGCTTTTATATATGTTGTAAAATCTACTTTAATAATGACTTTGGTATTTTGTTACTTATTTTTAGGCTTCTTCATATCTTGTTAAAAAGGTGGTAAGGGGTTCTCCAATCTAGGTGGATTAGAGTAGGTACCTTCATGATCTGATAATTTAGGTTGTGATAGTTTTTCTCCATACCTCTAATTTATCATTAGCACCTCCTCAAGTTTCATCAATACGAACTACATCATTCACAAATAGCATGTACCAAGTCAATTCCCATTGAATATTCCACGTCAAAACATCCATCACTAAGGTGAATAACAATGGACTTAAGAGTTGATCCTTGGTGCAACCCTGTCAAAATAGGAAAATGCTCTAAATCTCCTCCCATCGTCCTCACACGAGTCTTTTCTATGTCGTACATGTCCTTAATCGATATGATGTATGCCATCGGGACACCTTTAGCCTCAAAGAACCTCCCTAGGGACTTTGTCATACGCTTTCTCTAGGTCGATGAACAGGATGTGTAAGTCCCTCTTCCTCTCCCGATACTGCTCTATAATCTCCTCATGTGGTGAATTGCCTCTGTCGTTGAGCGACCTGGCATAAGTATGAACTGATTCATAGAAATAGATTCAATCCTCCATAATATCAACTCGACCACCCTCTCCTAAACCTTCATAATGTGATTCAACAACTAAATACCCCTGTAGTTATTGCAACTCTATATGTCATAGTAATCCACCTCCAAGCCTCGGGCATCTTCATCGTCCTGAAGGTCATGGGCCTTCTACTCCCTAGCCTTGGCAAGCCTATACAGCTTCTTTTTCCTACCTTTCTCCTTTAATCCTGCATACAAGCTTTTGAACGCTGCTACTTTGGCCACCATAACCGCTAACTTAGCCTCATTCCTAGCTAACCTATACTCTTCCCTATTCGCCCACATCTTATTTTCATCCTTACTCAACTAAATTAGCATAAGCCACCATCTTAGTCTCCACCTTTCTCTTAACTTCTCTGTTCCACCACTAGTCTCCCCGGTGCTGGCCAAATTGGACCCTCAAGACACCCAACACCTCTCTAGCTATCTTCATGATGCAACTGGCAGCCCTTTCCCATATAATATTGACATCCCTATACTCTCTCACACCCCCATATCCGCCAATTTCTCTCCCACCTCCAGAGTACTGGATAGAGTCAAGCTACTCCACTTAATTTTGGGCCGATTCGCCCCACCTCTCCTCTTTTTTCCCTTCTTGATATCCAATTCCATCACTAGAAGCTTATACTGGGTCGAAAGATTCTCACTAGGAATGACCTTACAGTTTTTACACAGTGCTCTATCACCCTTTCCAAGGAGCAAAAAGTCTATCTGAGTCATGAAAAACCACACTGCGAAAGGTAACTAAGTGTTTCTACTTCTTTGGGAAGCTCGAGTTCACTATCACCAAATCAAAGGCCCTATAAAATCCTAAAGTGTAGCTCCTCCTTCGTTCCTATCCCCGAAACCAAAGCCTTCATGTACATCATCATAGCCTCTCGATAATGACCTAATGTTCCCATTGAAATCCCCTTCTGTGAAAATCTTACCTGAGCTAGGCACGCCTTTCACCACCTCATCCAGAACCTCCCAAAATCTCATCTTCTCCTCCTTGTCCAAGCCCGCCTGCAGCGCGTAAGAACTAAAAATATTCAGTGTAGACCCTCCAATGACCAATTTAATCATTATCAATGTATTGTTGACCGTCCTAGCCTCCACTACTTGCCACCTAAGCTCTTAAACTACTAATATTCCTACCCATTCATATGCCTCTAGCTTTATGAGTACACAACTTATACCCATTCATATACCTAGCCTTAGCACAAACCCACTTGGTCTTCTGGACACACGCTATATTGATCCTCCTCTTTCTTGAATCTTCAAAAGCTCTATGGACTTACCTTGAAGAGTCTCTATATTCCAAGACCCTACTCTCAACCTAGAGGCTTTCACATCCCGCTTAACCCTACTACCCTTTGTGCCCAACCCCAAACCTGGACCTAACCCTGACCCTGTTCTCAACCCCGACATCCCCCGCACCCCCACACCCAAAACCAACCCCGACCTGTGACATGACCCTTGTCTACCATCAACCACCAATGCCACTACTCAAAAAAAAAAGGCATACATAAAGTACAAGAGATCCAACATACCCAAGGAAACAATCCAAACCTATAGCAACTAGGAAGACTATACTAGGAACACAAACTAACAACAATGGAAAGGCAAATAACAAACACATTGGAAAGGAAAAATAAAATAAAAAAGCGATAAACAACTAGCAAAAAATGGAGGCAGAACAGTCCCAACAAAAAGCTAACAAGTCAGGAGACAAAAAATAGAGACTAAAGGTTAGAAGTCACCGAGTTACGCTAGAGATTGAGGGTTTATTTTTAGCTTTCTTTATTGGATTCCAGCAAAATTTGGTACCAAAATTGTTCGCCGAAATGTTGTCGACGGTGCTGCACCGGATAAATCTTTTCTAGGAGTAACTAGAGTTTGCCAAGGTTGGGGGAACAAAAACCTGGTTTTTTGAATCCACCAGAGGGTCCGTCAAGCGTCGCCGAAGGTTATCGGTTCATCCCGATATGATCCTTTACGGACAGATCTACTTCTTTCTAGTTATCACTGGAGACTATTGTAGTTTACTGACTTACCGTCGTCGGAGTTACAACTAGGTGGCAGAAGCACAAACTTTTTGACGAATAGAGGTTGGTAGGATGAGAAAGACTGAGACAGAGAGAGAAAGAAGTTGGAAGGGTTGGAAGAGCAACTTACCTATTGCCAGAGATACTATGTCGCTGGCATTAACGGACTGAACATGGTCGCATCAAAAGAGACGTTAGAGAGAGTATAGAGAGAGATTGTTTTTTTAAAACATCAAATTAAAATTTGAGGAAAACTACCTAGAAAAATTTATAAAGTTGTTCATGGAATTGATAAAATGAAAATTAAGAAAACGAAAAGAGATAACTTGGAATTGGGTTATTTCTTCACCCATTGCAACAATTTATTATTATCACCCGTTGCAATTACAAGCTCTGTTGGTGCTATCATAAAACACTTCTTCCCACCAGCTTATCAAGGTAGAAACTCTGAGAAAAAAAAATTAAACAATAACCAAAATGTATCGTATTGTATTTAAAATCTGATTAGTCCAAATTCACACCATGTAGATCTAAGAAAGTTCTTCCTATTACTTTATCATTCCCAAGAATTTCCAACTCACTTGTTTGGATGGTTCTTACAAATATAGTTTCATAATGTATTATATTCTATTCTTTTGATGATATTATATTTGAATTTAATGATACGATACAATAAAGTTTAAGTAACAACAAAAACAAACACTAAATTTGAAATAACAATGCAATAGATAACAACCACCCAAAGGGTACATTGTTCAATTTTTCAAATAATCTAAACTTGGAGAGTGAAACATAATAATATTGGCACTCTGTATTTCCTCCCTCCCCAACAAAATCAAAAAGTATAAAAAGAAAAACATCAAGTAATTAAGATAAAAGCCCTCCGATCAATAAATTGGATCAATAATCATAAGAGATTAGATTTAAAACTTTAGTGAAAATAAAAAAATAATTCGTGATTATTTCTATCAACCTACTTGAGCTATTAGAGTTACCTAATATCAGGAGCAGAGCTAAAGGAAGGCAAAAAGTTCAATTAAATGACCTTGCTAAAAATTACACGGACATAAATACGGTAAAAATAATTCTTTCAAGTTATATATGAACTGTTTAATCCACTTAACATTAGGATAAAAAATTTGTTCAGTAGCAAAAAGGGTTCAAAGATTTCTTTAGTCTTTCTTTTATCTCCTTATATGAATTTTTAACTCCACCACTGCTTGGTAATTGTGGAGTTTTAGTGGCAGAAGCAGATTTAGACTATTAGTAATATTAGATTCATCTGAACTTTGTACTTTCATAGCGGAACATAAATTTATGTGTAAAAATTGATGACAAATACAACAGATAACCCACAACTAAGAAATATAATAATGTTAAGAACTTTAAAAATTCAATTCATAAAGCGTAAATTTTGAATTTGCCTCTGGTGAGAAGTAGAAGGTACCCAATAAATTATCTAGGTACGTACAAGCAAACTGAATCATACACCACTGATACAAAACAATTCATAAAAAATAACCAAATTTAAAATGGGATTTTACCAGTTTTCCCCATCAAGGAGAATGAGAGAATCGCATATACTAAAAAAGAACTTCTTTTTGGTGTTCTAAATAGGAGGAATCTCATATCGATCGATTATTTCTAGATAATCAAATGGCAAAAATCTTCCCCAAATTTCATCACATTCTGTGGCAAAATTTAATACTTTCGAAAAAATTATTGAACTTGCTACATCTCCTGGAGTTGTCTTTGAAATTATTTAAAAAATGCAGCCTCCCGTCAATTTTTCAAAATAATTCATTGGAGCACTGGACTCGGAAAAATTCATGTCAAAATATTTATGAAAGTTTATAACAAAGAAATAGAATTAATGTTTTTTTGTCCCAAGTTTTATGTATTTGATTAGATAATCAGAAGGGAAGAGATTTTAGGTATTTATATTGTTCAATTATAGTAATAAGTTAAGATAAACATACAACTTTTTTTTCCATAAACAACTAAGTTTGACTCTTTTATTTTGACTTAGATAAGTCTATCGCGACCAGTATAAAATATTTTGGCGTATAAATGTGTGATTCGGCTAAAAGATTTCTGGAAAGCATTTGACCTAAGTAAACATATTAACATGACTGATTGTTATCTTAAGTCTCAAATAACTAGAATCGCTTACATAATAGTTTTTCTTTTATTGTGCCTTACTTTTCTCTAGGTTTGCATATGGAGTTCTAAGTTTATCGAGACAACTCCCTTGTGATTTTAGGTCTACCACTTCTCCTTAAAACACCTCCATTCACTATGGTTTCATAAAATAAAAAACATAATTAATTTATGATTTAACCATGATAAATTAGTGTAAACATCAAATGTTAATAAGATCTTACCGAACTGATGAGTAAGTATCTAGAGGTCAATGTAGGACATGACCAAACCAACTCAGTACTTTTAATTCTACTATGTGCTCGATTTATTCTTAGAGCACTATTTCAACATCGTTCCAATAGTATGTAGATCTTATGAAACAACTTCCTTCCACGTGATTTTAGTTCTACATGCCTCATTTCTTTTTAACGCATTACTGACCATGGTTTCACACGTTTAAGTCTATGCATCTAAAAAATAAACGGGAACATGACCAAATAGTCACAACACATCATTGTTTATATCATGAATACACATAAGCTATATTATAGGATTGTACAATTTCTTCTTCATTCTGGTCTAAACACAATTTCTTGAACAATAAAGCCACCTTTTCCATAAAGCCATGTAATCTCCATCAATCGCGCTTCAATATCTCCATCATCTCCTAAATCATTGAAAACATTTCCATCCATCGGATTTTTTTTGTGGACATTTCACTTTGCATTTGTGTCTCTTAACTTTTTTTTTACTAGACTCACGACACTAGGGCATTTCTCGGCCTCTTTGTCGCTCATGCGATTCTCAAATCTAACTAATACATTAGCAATTTCTAGTCCTTCAAGTCCCTCTACCAATTTGAACACTAAATAAACAACATATTTGTTTCCTTTTGCCAACATTTGTGTTCCAATTGTGCCTCAGATATCAAGCCAACTTACAGCCTTCAAATGGGTCACTTCTGAAAATCTATGAAGCCGTGTAATTACTGCCATTCTTCACCATCCAACTTATAGCCATCTTTTCTATGAAGCCGTGTAATCTCCATCAATCACGCTTCAATATTTCCATCAGCTCCTAAATCGTTGAAAACATTCCACAATTCTAGTTCTATCCATTCATCATATCTTTTTCATGCACATTTTACAGTGCATTTGCGTCTCCTAACTTTTTTTTGACTAGGCTCATGACACTAACTCATTCCTCGTTCTCTTTGTAGCTTATGCGATTCCCAAACCTAACTAATACATTAACAATTTCTAGTCCTTCGTGTCCCTCTACCAATTTCAACACTAAATAAACAACATATTTGATTCTGTTTGACAACATTTGTGTTCCAGTCGTACCTCAGATATCAGGCCAACTTACAACCTTTAAATGGGCCACTTATGAAAATCTACAAAATACAATGTATTGTCTCAATATCTGAATTTAATAAGTTTTAAATATATGCCATCAAAATAAATAATTTCTACACCATCAGATCATATTTATCTGTTGTGGTAGATAACCTATTTTATCACACATTTTAAAGAGGATAACATGTCGATATCTCTTTGGTGTCCTAATTTTGTAGCACAAATTATATTGCCGACAGTCAGTGGTAGAGGCGAAGATTTCTAAAAATGAAATTCAAAAAATAACAGAAGTAATTGTGCAATGATGCTTAGGGAATTCAACATCTAATATACACACATAAAAATAAATGACCCTTTTCTGTATGCACCTTTTTAGTGAACCGGGATCGGATGAACCTCCTCCAACCCCTAGCTTCATTTAGGCCGATAATGTATATAACTAAACTAGTTTTTTATTATAAAAGTCACTTATTATAAACATACATATAAGAAATGACCTTTTTTAGATGCACTTGTTTAGCAAACAAGGGTAAGGTAAGTGCTCGTTTAGTGAAGCATAATTTTAAAAATAGTGGCAGTTATAAATGGTAGTAGTTGTGGTCAATGATAATGTTTGTGAGATCATGGTGGTTGGTTATACTTGCCAATTGTCAATTCCCATTGGTGGAGATATATCATTGACATGGTTATTATGCAGTGTTGGCTAGTGGTAATAACTGTACAATGATAATTGTTGATGTTTGGTGACAATGAGGTGACCCTATATATTTTGAAGGTTGATGGTGATGATTGGATGGTGAAGAATGGCAGTAATTATGCAAAGCTACTGAATATAGTGGTGATAAAAGTCACTTTACATAAATTATTTGATTGAAAACCATACAAGATATAAATATATAAGAACCATTCAAAGCAAAAAAGTAATTACACTTAGTAAATTGATTTCTGAATGATTTAGATTCAAACTCATACTAAGTAAAGCCAAATACGAACTAAGTCTCACTTTTCAAGTGATAAAATATCCTATAATTATGATATCACAAATTGGACATTTTGATTGCTTCAGAAATATCATATAACGTAAATATAATACAGCATAATCTGTTTGATACTCTAGGTCATTTCTCTGTTTCCGCACTTTTTTGAATTTCGTGCTTTCCTATAGCAATTATAGGTTATTTATGACTTGATGAGACCAGTGGTTTGATTTTCTAGCATTTCATTTGGATTTTAAGCCCATTTCCATATTTTGGAGCTTTTGAAGTTAAGAAATTGATCTTTAGTCAAACTTCAGGTAAACGTCCTAGGATGATAACTCCGATAGTTTCTTTAGCTCTGGAACATGGATTTTAGGCTAGGATAACCCTTGGTTTGGGTCCCGAGACATTTGGGCTCCTTTTAGGCTATTAGGTGGATTTTGGTAAAAATTAAATAGTGGGCGTGGGGGCCATATTCTATTAATTTGACCTTTGATGGGGATTTTGATGATTCTGTTGAGTTCAGAATGCTGAATTTGGTAGTGTAGAATAATTCCTTTTCATGTACAGGGTTCAAATGAATCTTGACCACCCAATCGGAGCCCGTTAGGACTTAGCCAAAATTTCTGGTGCCAAGTGCTGGTACATCCACTTAAGTGGCCTAGAAACTGCTTTAGAAGCCTATTACCACTTTAGCGGTAGCTGGACAGCTGAGGCAGGGGTCTTTTCAGTGCCTTTGTTTCTTTTTTATCGGTGACCTCTTAAGTGGTCATGGTCACTTAAGTCGACAATGCTGAGTTTTTATATATGTTCAATTTCACGAATTTCAGCTCCATTCCTAAGTTTTTTTACTCTATTCCTGACCTTGGGAGCTCGTAAATCAGTGAGAATTGACAAATTGGAGCTGGGATTGAGTGGGGAACATTAAAGAGACCTTTTCTTCATCAATATCCTGTAAGTTTCCAATTTAAATCTCCATTTAATTCTCAAATTAATTTTTGATTTTCTTAACTTTTGGGGATGTTTTGGGATTCGATTCGATCTCCTGTTGTGTTCAAATTTTGAGTGAGCAGTCCTTGTCCTTCAAGGGACCTCGTGATAGATTAAATTTTTGAATTCCATTAGAGGGTCCTATGAGCCTTTTTTTTACCCAATTATTTTAGTCCAGAGTTTTATATTGCAATATGAGTCTTATTTTACTCGTATTAACATATACTTTATGATTTTGATGTAGTTTGTGAAAGGTTTGAGACTGCTGTTCGACTTTGAGGTAGGCTACGATTTAGTTTTCTTTATGAGATTGTGTATTGTATAGACTACATTCATGGTGGAAATTTATAGGATAAGTTTGACGTTATCTTATTGCTTCTGTCATCATGGCCTTCCTTTAGGAGTTTTAGTATAGAATAACAACTTATGTCTTAGTTTAGAATGCCTGTTATAGTTGTAGGATTGTGTTAGGATCACTTATATATATTAGTTATGACCTTAGGCTTACACTAGTACTCCTTACTATAAGGTTTGTGGTAGTACATATTGATGTGGGTGTTATTTTTCGATTGAACCCTCTTAGTAGCTTGATGCCCCTGTCTACCTTAGCTTTCTGAATTTTTATACTGATATTCTTTTACTCTGTATATTTTTGGACCCGAGGCCTTGGTTACAAGACTAGTTGTATACCGCGTTAGTTTTATGTATTTTAAGCCCATTTCCATATTTTGGAGCTTTTGAAGTTAAGAAATTGATCTTTAGTCAAACTACAGGTAAACGGCCTAGGATGATAACTCTGATAGTTTCGTTAGCTCTGGAACATGGATTTTAGGCTAGGATAACCCTTGGTTTGGGTCCCGAGACATTTGGGCTCCTTTTAGGCTATTAGGTGGATTTTGGTAAAAATTAAATAGTGGGCGTGGGGGCCATATTCTATTAATTTGACCTTTGATGGGGATTTTGATGGTTCTGTTGAGTTCAGAATGCTGAATTTGGTAGTGTAGAATAATTCCTTTTCATGTACAGGGTTCAAATGAATCTTGACCACCCAATCGGAGCCCGTTAGGACTTAGCCAAAATTTCTGGTGCCAAGTGCTGGTACATCCACTTAAGTGGCCTAGAAACTGCTTTAGAAGCCTAGTACCACTTTAGCGGTAGCTGGACAGCTGAGGCAGGGGTCTTTTCAGTGCCTTTGTTTCTTTTTTATCGGTGACCTCTTAAGTGGTCATGGTCACTTAAGTCGACAATGCTGAGTTTTTATATATGTTCAATTTCACGAATTTCAGCTCCATTCCTAAGTTTTTTTACTCTATTCCTGACCTTGGGAGCTCGTAAATCAGTGAGAATTGACAAATTGGAGCTGGGATTGAGTAGGGAACATTAAAGAGACCTTTTCTTCATCAATATCCCTTAAGTTTCCAATTTAAATCTCTGTTTAATTCTCAAATTAATTTTTGATTTTCTTAACTTTTGGGGATGTTTTGGGATTCGATTTGAGCTCCCGTTGTGCTCAAATTTTGAGTGAGCAGTCCTTGTCCTTCAAGGTACCTCGTGACAGATTCAATTTTTGAATTCCATTAGCGGGTCCTATGAGCCATTTTTTAACCCAATTATTTTAGTCTAGAGTTTTGTATTGCAATATAAGTCTCATTTTACTCGTATTAACATGTACTTTATGATTTTGATAGCACGATGTCCTTCAGAGATCGAAGAGTTGAGATGAGTAGTTTGTGAAGGGTTTGAGACTGCTGTTCGACTTTGAGGTAGGCTACGATTTACTTTTCTTTATGAGATTGTGTATTGTATACACTACATTCATGGTGGAAATTTATAGGATAAGTTTGACGTTATCTTATTGCTTCTGTCATCATGGCCTTCCTTTGGGAGTTTTAGTATAGAATAACAACTTATGTCTTAGTTTAAAATGCCTGTTATAGTTGTAGGATTGTGTTAGGATCAGTTATATATACTAGTTATGACCTTAGGCTTACACTAGCACTCCCTACTATAAGGTTTGTGGTAGTACATATTGATGTGGGTGATATTCTTTGATTGAACCCTCTTAGTATCTTGATGCCCCTGTCTACCTTAGCTTTCTGAGTTTTTAAATTTATATTCTTTTACTCTTCATATTTTTGGACCTGAGGCCTTGGTTACGAGACTAGTTGGATACCGGGTTAGTTTTATGTGCTCTGAGAGAGATATAATTTCAGTCTATACACACTTGAGTGCTTACATTTCTATCGTTTGGATATTGGTGATAGCACACATACATTTATATGCGCTCATACTTAATTAGTTATACGATTCCAACTAAACCCTTGGTTTTACTATAATTTTCCAAAAACGAATTTATTCCCAGAAGTTGTACCACCCTTATCATTGGCTCATGATCTTTTAAACTCATAATACTACTTGGAAACTCAGATCGAGGCAAATTCTGGTCAATTCTTGATCTACTCATTTATCACTATTTACTTATTTTGGTCGAGGGATATTCTGACCCCTTTCTACACTACCATTTTTAGTCCTAGATTTGATCTCGAGCACTGGATTTTATAGATTTCTACTTGTTTAATCTTTGATTGATTTCAAGAACTTATTATACTCTTACTTCTCTCTGGTACTGGACGGAGCAGATTATTTTGCTCTGGTAATGGTACAGAGTGGATATTTTGTGGTTCGTTATTGCAAGTTCTATTTTGGGATCAGGTAGTATATACAGATATTTGGAGTCCTCTATGGGTCTCTCTTTCTAGGAACTACATACCAGAAGAGGGGATACCCCATTGGTCCTGCCTTGTAAGACGGCGAGCCAAAGAAGGTGTATATACTTTGTATGATATAGCACTCAGTTGGTATGGCAGTATTGCATTTACTTTACATTCATTCATTCATGTGCATTGCCTATTACCGGTATGATTGTTTGATGTTTGTACCTACTGGTCTTATGGGGGGTCGATAAAGTTATATTTGTTGTTATGTACCTTCAGGGCTTATGGGGGTCGGGTTAGGTTATTGTTTGTCTCGGCTTATCTAGCTGTATCATTATTTGGATATTATTGCATAGTTGTGGTAGGATGATTATGGATTTGTAACCGAGGATGTAGGTGTGTTTCTGAGTTCCTTTCCCTTTTGATATTATGAGCATCATTATTAGACTACCTTGTGATTATTCGTATTCGATTTAGACGTTCTTATTGTGTTAGAGTTAGCTCCATTCTCATTTATAATCCTCATGATGTTTAGGCTGTCAGGCTAGCTCCTTCCTGTCAATACTTTCTTATTTAGCTCCCTAAATAGTACTGTCGGATATCCCTTTTCTTCTATACCTATTCTTATTGTATATCACCTTCTCCCTTCATTACTACTATTGTATATTACCTCCATCCATAGCTATGTCTATTATATAGCACTTTTGTCCCTAGTTATGTGTAGTATATAGTAGTTTATCTTTACCTCTCTATTATTCTTATTTTATTTCATCTCTTAGGTAGTTACCTGTAATGTATATTCTTGCCTTAGATGTTATTTATACTTGCATTATCTTTAGAGCTCAGTCGGCTGATGCCTATTGAGTACCTCGTGTTTGGTACTCATACTACACTTCTGAACCCTGTAGATCATAGTACGAGTTTTCGCCGCTGACTTGTGCATCTTGATGAGCTGATATGGATCGAACACTTAGGGTGAGCTTCTGGCCTCCGTAGTTGTTCCCTCTCACTCTATCTTTAGCTGATCTTTAGTTTGTATTTTAGAGACGGTTCTGTACATATTATGTTTACCTAATAATCTTCTTATGCTAGTGGCTCTTGTATCGACTGACACCAGGTCTTGGGGGATATTTCTTTCCTTTAGTTCTTTATCTCCTTTTATTCAGTTTTTATTTTCTTTTTCTCTTATTATCCTAATACTCGCCGTTCTGGGTGATGGGTTGGCTTGCCTAATGGTGGGCTATAGTAGGTGTCATTATGAGCTGAGAAATCAGGTCGTGATATAATCACTTTAGCCATTGCTTGTTGAAATATACCCAATGTGTATAGAGTACTTGAAAAATAATCACAACTTAAAAATATGAAAGATTTAGATGATAGCCACTTTTTCCATAGAATATAATCTTCATTAAAATCAAATAATTATAGCTTTAGATTTACATATAAGAAACTCTAAATAGCTTTAACAACAAGTCTTCCAAGGTCAATATTTGTTGACCTAGGTCAATGCTTTCTTGACCAACACGACATGTTGGATCAACACAACAAATATACATGTCATTAATGCATTATCAAATCCCAACTCTACATGGCTTTGGGAAATCTAAAACAGAACATGCCGGTCCTATCACAACATCATTGAATTAAAATATTTATCATCATGTTGGTTTATGATAAATTTAAAGTTATTGTGTGATTGAGGCAGACCTAGAGTTTGTAAGTTCAAAGCCGAATCTATTCCTAATTTATACATTATAATAACAATTTCATTTTAATGGACAAATTTGAAAATAGTGGGTGTCATTGCGCTTACCATTGACATCTTTGATCCACTATGTTTTGTAAGTTAATATTCTAACAATATTTTTATAAAAACCTTCTTAACATTATATACTTATGATTAAAAAATTATGTGTGTTTGCAAGTGTCTGAGTAAGAGAGAGAGAGAGAGAGAGAGAGAGAGAGAGAGAGAGAGCATATGTTCCTTATCTTACGAGAAATATAATTGTAGGTTTAATATTCAAATTCCATAATCGAGCCCCAAAGGTTGATTTTTTACTCGATTTTCAGCCCGAAGTGTTAAATTTCAATATAGGTATTGTTTTTCTCATGTTGATATGTAGATAGTTATTTTGATAGTGTGGAAGCTTTCGGAGGTTTCTCGAAAAGTAAAAGCTCTGATTTATTATTTGAGAGCACGTTGTTTGGTCTCCAAGTAGGTTATGGCTTACCTACTCTTAGAGTTGGCTCGTTTAAGGTATACGTATGATGATTTACTAGTTGTTGGTAGGACATTATGGTTTAAATACACTTTGCTTAGGTATTTATGATCCTATTAGCTTACTTGGTAGCATTGGGGTGGAATTACTGTTAATCCTTAGTCTAGGTGGTTGCCTCTCTCTTAGGATTAGTGTAGATTTTTTGGTAGCCTTAGGGTTGTTATTGGAAGCCTTAGTCTAGGTTCGGGCGTTTCTTTCTTTTAGGTCAGATTCCTAGGGGAGTTGTAGCTATAATATTGTTTTCGTAAGGTAGTTTGATCTAGGATCGTATCCTTCCTATAGCGAGATAGTCCGGGTTTACCATGGTACTCTTTGGCGGGCTTAGCATTGGTTGATCGGTTGATTTATTCATTTATTTATGCTTGTTATTGTTGCATATTCCTAGTATGTTAGTAATTTGGCCTAAAAATACTCTTTTTGGTTTAAAATGGGGTTTGAGGAGCTTTTTACAAGAACTTGGATTTCAAAAAGGTAAAATGGACTATTTTAGCCCTGATTTGATTCTGGGCACCCGATATTACTGATTATTATTTGGAAGTCCTAATTTAATTCCATGAAAGGTATACGGATATCGTGAGTCCCTTGTGGGTCCTTCCTTTATGAGCCATAGATATTGGAGGAGTATACAATATTGTTAGACAGGCTATTCATTTCATATTGCATTTCATGGTATCCATTCGCACTTATCTATTCTTATGCATTGATTGTAGTTAGTATTATTTGTTGCTTGTATCCACCATGCTTATGGGGACCGGTTGGGTAATATTGACTTTTGGTTGTGCCTTCTAGGCTTATGGGGCTCGGTTAGATTGTAGTTAGATTATTATTATTATTATACTCTTTGAGATAGTTTATTTATATTTCCCTTATTAGTCTAGATTTGACCAGTTACTCTCTTTCTAGCCCTTCTTTACTTAACCTTAGTTTATATTAATATTTTATTATACTTATATCTTATTTGAGCTCGGTCGGCCTATGATTCCTACTGAATACTGCCTATTTTGGTACTCATACTACACTTCTATATCTTTTTCCCTGATGTAGATACTAGTATGAGTTATCGCTGCTTATACCTTCCTCATGTGGAGATTTTGGATTTGAAAACTTAGGTGAGCTCTTGACGACTAGAGTTAATCCATCTCCCTCTACTTTTTGGACTTGTATTTATTTTGTATATTAAGAGATAGTTCTGTATATGCATTTTATTTATCTAGTACTCCTTGTATATGTCATGCCTGTCACACTGATTGACACCAGGTCTTGGGGTATTTTGTATATTCTATCCTTCTCTCCCTATGTATATATGTATGTGTCTTATTTCATATATTTAGTCCCATTATTTGGCCTTTATTTTTCATGTACTTGTTTTTCTGTTATTAGCTGTTGACACCCAATTTTGACCTCTCGATATCTCTCTCAGGATGTTATTTTATAAAAATAATTAGTTTCAAATATTAACATTTTGTTACTTATTATTTTAGTGCCAGATAAACCCTGACATTTTTTGCATTCCTAATTTAAAAATATTTAACGTATTTTTATTTTTTTACTTTATTTATTTATTATCTTCAATTTCATATAGTATACCCATAAGTTATTAATTTAAAGATATTATATTACATAATCGTATTACTAAATTATTTATGAAAGTATGTTTAATTCATATTCGTGATTTGCAAATGCATAATCTGTATTTTATTATTATTAATAATAATATGTATTTAATATTGTTATAATATTTCCTAAAATTTCTATTCATACTTTGTAAATGCATAATTTATTTTTAAATTATTATTATGGTCAATTTTAAATAATATATTACGTGTCATTGACTTTATATACGTAATTTGTTCATACTAACGATTGTTAATTTATTACTATATTTATTAAATAACAGCCTAATTTAATTTAATTTTCCAATTTATTTAACTTTTAGCCATTTGTACCCAATTTTGTGCCAATTTTATCCTAAATTGATTTTAATTTGACCCCAAATTGAAATCCTCAATCCAATTCCAATTTAAACCCACCAGATTGACCCATGACCTGACCCACCCTACTTTAAAATCACAGTTGTTGATCTCATGTGATCAACGACTAAGATTAAATTTCACCTCTCTTTCCTTTTTAATATATTCAGCCCCAACATCTAATCAAAATCATTTTTCTCACCCCTTAGCCGCCTACTCCTTCTACCCGTTCTCTCTCTTCCCTCTCTCAATTCCCATCACTGGTGACCACCACACCGCCACAACCTCCGGCCACCGCAGCCGGTGAATAATCCAACAATGTCGCCTCCCTCTCTGTATCTCTCCACTCCACCCCACTCCATCCTTTCCATCTTCCACAACTTCGGCCACTATGGCCGATGCAACTCCACCACATCACAGCCAATGCCTCCCACAGGCGAAAAACTCCACCGAGCCACCACCAAACAAAACCTACCAGCCGTCACCCCCTTCTCTTTTTCCGACGTCTCTCTCTCAACTCTCCAGCTTTGCCTCCATCGCCGTGGACTACGTACAGCACCGCCATCGCATCTCCTGGCTCTCTCTTCTCTAGTGAATCTCTAAAAGCCCCGATAGAGCAAGCACCATGAATGGGATGCTCTGAATTGAATGTTTAGAGACATTCATCTTGTCTCGGTCTCTATTTGAAGCTTCAAAGTTTTGATTTTAATGAATCCGTCTAGGTATGGTCCTTTAGAGTTCAATCGATTATCCATCTACCTCAAGGCATGATCTTTTTCTCTGTGATTTGGTATTGGAATGAATTCAATTTTTAAACTTGATTATTATTTGCCTATTCATGTTCTGTGAAATGTTATAGATGGAATCGTCCTTAATTGAAATCTCTGTTCGATTCGTCTGATTGAATTTTCATGCCAAGTCGGAGCATTCTTGTTATAAATCCCAATATTGATCCATCTATTCCCTATCTTCTTGATTTTGAATTTGTGACAGAGTCTTACTTGCCAAATCATGGTAAAGCTAAAGATTTACAAATCAAATGACCTATTTTAGTATGTGAATTGATAGTTGATTAGGGTGGATTTGATTGGGTTACACCTAATTGAGGATGATTTCGAGTTGAAATTGTATGACAGCTTCCTTCTTTGTTTATTTTTTGTAAACTCTATTGTATAATGATGTCTTTACTTATTCTCATATCTTTTTTTGGTCTGACAGATTTTTACTTGTCTATTTATGGTAAACTTGACAAGATTTTCTCTCTTAATTGATTTGGCTAAGGTAACTGCATCTCCTAATTATTTTCTTCCTTTTAATAATCATCCTTTATTCACTATATAAACAACACCCTTTCTCATTAATTAGAGAGACTTTACCTCCTACTCATACGGAGGTTTACCATTTGCTCTCCTCTACACTTTAAAATATTTTTTCTGCTTTTTGGTATTGAAACGGCTTTGGCTACTAACTATTCTTACTGTCCTTCTGAAGTGCTTGGTGCCCATTTGTCCTTTCACTATTCTTGCTGCGAAACTGGTTAGTCTCTGTCGAATCACCGTTTATTTTCTTGCATGCTAGTTATGTGTAATTAAGCTTCCTACGTTAGTCTAAATAGTGATGTATGAACATGCAATTCTTATGTGGTGGTGTGATTTTGTTCATTGTTTGTTTGCTTCCATAAAGACCTGCTAATTCGAGGCTCACATTTTTCTATGCATATCATGTTTAGATAATTTCTATGATATAGAATACCTACTTCGTGTTCTCTTTGTGGGAATCCAAAAACAACCTTTGCATATCTCATGACCCCTTTGGCATGAGCCCGCCTTGGATCCTTGAGATACTTAGGATCTCGACAGCGCCAAAGGTACGTTATGGTCTACCAAAGGCGTGTTTTTGTGCGGTCCGGTGTCCTTATTTTTTTTTCATGTTTAACAGGTTGAAGGTGAGCATTTAGATGAGACAAAGAGTTGCCAGGGATTCGGGAATGGTTAGGGGTTGTCCAACCTAGCCTTTCTCCGTTTTCTTTTATTTTTTCATTCATTGGGTCTGTAATTATTATTGTATAAACACTACCATGTGTAATGAAATATTGGGACTGCTTATGGGGGCGGGATTCTGTGACTTAAATGTGTTAACACAATTATTTTATCACCTAGGCAATACTTTCTAGGCTCGTTAATTAAATTTCAGCATGTTAATTGATTGTTTTTACCACTCAGAAATCATGGTTATTAACTATTTAAATTAATTTCGAGCATGAAAATTTTTAATTTAATTGTGCTTAACTTTCTTCCGGCATGTTTTAATAAACTTTTGGATATTGTTTGATTAAATTTCGACGTTTTATCTATTTTTGGCATGTCTATTTAATTTTCACGTGTCGTATTAATTTTAGCATTTTTTTGTTCTTCCAGCATATCAAAATATGTTTTTCAAGTATATTTTAGTAATTCCAGCATTTTAAATATATTTTCAGCACATTAAAAATATGTTTTTCCAGGATATTTTTGCTAATTCCAGCACTTGTAACATATTTTCAGCATATTAAAATATGTTTTTGCCAGTACATTTTTGCTAATCCCAGTATCTTTGATATATTTTCAGCATAGTAAAGATATGCTTTTCAGTATATTTTTTACTAATTCCAGAACATTTAAATTGATTTTTCAGCATTTTGAATAATTTTCCAACATATTAAACTACTCTCTAACATTTTTAAATTAATTGCAGTATTTTTTTTAATTAATTTCATCATGTTAAACTTATTAGTTTTCACCTAAATATCATGTTTCGGTATTAATAAAAGTTCGGTAAGTTTTAAAATAAATTAATTGATTTCAACATGTTTTCGTACTACGCCTTGCCTAGACACTATGTCTTTAGGTTCGTTAACGAGTTTCAACATATTAAATAGACTTAGAAATCATGCCTATTGGTTTTAATTACGTAAAAATGAATAAATTATTGTTTTTAAGCTTGTTAATCACTTAGGCAACCTAAGAGTTCTTTTTCCTAGACCTAAATCCAAAATAGTAAGTCCAATGCCTCTTGGACATTAATTTGGGACGGGTAGACATTTTAGGAAACACTAGTTTTGTCGTTTTCCAGCCTTAGGCTTAATAATCGATTAGGTGGAATGGGTATATAGTCGGACATGATGGAAATCACCCCGA
Source organism: Capsicum rhomboideum (assembly GCA_031232105.1). Taxonomy (NCBI): domain Eukaryota; kingdom Viridiplantae; phylum Streptophyta; class Magnoliopsida; order Solanales; family Solanaceae; genus Capsicum; species Capsicum rhomboideum. The sequence goes on from CP124709.1 coordinate 56,780,173, forward strand.
ACATGATTCGACGATGCGATATGCGACATCGTCACCCGTTAATGAGTCGGGCGCTGATCCGAATAGGAAAAAATTCACCCTTGTCCAATTCTTTTAAACTTCAATTATATTTTACTCTTTGCATGTCTCTTTTTGTTTTGGGGTAGACTAGGTTTACTTTCTAAATAAAAAATAAATAAATAAAATATATATATATATATATGAATTGCGTCCCTTCTATCTTCTCCCTTATCTGATCTATTTTTTATTTATCTACGCATCTTATTACTTTGCCACTTAGATAATTGTTCACTAGATAATAATTGAGTTGCATATTTTGTTTAAATAATTATTTTTCTTATTTGAACACTTAGCCAATATTAAGTTAATAAAAAATTGACCTTTGCTTATAACGTAAATCCCCCACGTAATCTATGAGTTCGGCCGGGACCCACATTTGTGGACCTCGAAGGTGCCTAACACCTTCCTTTCGATGTAACCTGAACCCTTACCCGAATTTCTAGTTGACGTAGACTATTAAAATAAGTTTGTAACTAGTTTAGAATGGTGCCCTAACGCACCTTAATTCATTAGGTGCAGACTCATCACTCTAATTCACCTAAAAAAGAGTTGTCAGGTCGAATCCCGCTTTTTGAGAGAAAAATGGGGCGCGACAACATGGCAACTCTGCTAGGATACTTAGGTTCTAATCATTACAAATTTATGTATTATGTGAGATTTTACGTTTTCAAATTGATTTTCTTAAGTTGTTGTTTTTTTCATTTTTTTATGCATGTTAATCCTCTTCCCTTTTTTTTACCTTGTTTGTCTTTTCATGTCCCTCCACTTTTTCTTTTCCCTTTTAGTTGCTTATATGTTATCTCCTATTTTCCTTACTCCCCTTTAATTATGTTAATTTTTATTTGCTTTTATTATTTTCTTGTATTATTCAACATTTTACTGCTTTTCACTATGTGTTATGTGTTACTGCTTTATATAATTGGCATTTCGTTCATATTTCCCCCACTTGGGAATTTCACACTTTCACTATACTCGGATGTTGTGCCTTCGCACTTCTCCAAATTCTTTTCAAAACCCCATTATAGAGAGTAGGCTAAGACGTGGTGGAACGGATAGTTTTACTACTGTGGGACCACATTCCTTCTCGTATAAGAATATCCTCAGTCCATGTCTACCTAATTCTTAGAAAATTCAAAATCATGCATGCATTAATTGTTATGAGCTATGTGTTTATTATTCTTATTCTAATTGTCATTCGATTCATACTCTATCTCAAACCATAATTCAAAATTTTTAAAAGTATTAAGTTTCAAACTACGTCTGACCTGATTCTTGTCCAACAAGATACGTAGGCAATTCTGTGTAAGAATGTGGTCCTCTTTTATCCTTTCTTTTTCAAATTCTCCGCATATTTGAAAATGTGAAATAATATTTCCATCAAATCATATATCCCTCCTTCCTTTCGTCTTCACATAATGTCGTGAGAGCGAAAACTAAGGCTTTTGGATTTTTCAAATGACTTTCACAATCTTTCAAATTCTCCAACTATTTCAAACTAAGTTTAAAATTGGGCATTTTAAATTAATCAATTCTTCAAAATCTTCAAAAACTTTTCAAATCTTCAACCCTCCCACTTTTTCAAAATGAAATATCTTTAAATATTTTAAATATCTTATCATTATGTACTTTTTGACCCCGTCAGCTTTAAGTACGAACATAGTATTTAGGTCTTCTTTAGAGCCTATCTTCTACCTTTTGATATCGATGCACTTCTCAAGTTTAAGTTCTAGCCCACTCACTCGTCCTAAAGTATTCTTTAACAAGATGACTCATATTTTCATATTACCTCTTTTTTTATTAGGTACACTGACTCTTGTTTTTGTTTGATTTATTTATCTTGTTTAAAGGTTGTCAAGCATATGAACATCGACTCGACTGAAAATCTGCAAATATGAAAAATATGCTCAATATCAAGAAAGATCCCATCCTTCTTCCTTCTCGTCCAATACAAACCCATGTTTGGACTGTAGCTCCTTATTCTCGTCTTACTCATACTCCCACTCAACAGTTGCCTTCAGCACGCACCACTCTTGGAAATGAGAGAGTCGATTTAGATGCACGGCAATAAAAACATCATGACTTAGAAAAGAGGTTGGATGAGAATCTACGCTCCAAAGGTATTCATGACTTGAGGTATGAGAAACTATGTCTACATCCAAGGGTTGAGTTACCTCCAGGATACAAAGTCCCAAAGTTCAACATGTTTGATGCGCATGGAGACCCAATCACACATCTAAAGGACTATTGCGGTAGATTAATTGGCATAGGGCATAATGAGGCTCTCCAAATGAGATTGTTTATTCAAAGTTTGTCAGGGATAACACTTGCCTGATTCGCCAAACAAGATTTTGACAAATGGCATACATGAGAAGACATGGCTCAAGACTTCATGGGGTAACATAAGTTTAACATGACAGTTGATCCAACCATGTGGGATTTGTTTGAAGTAAAGAGAATGACTCATGAATCTTTTGAGGAATATGCAACACGGTGGAGATTGGATGCTTCTAAGATACGTCCATTTATGACTGAAGAAGAGTTAGTTCAAACTTTCATTAGGTCACTGGATGGAATATATCACCAAAACATGTGCTTCTTAAGCTGTCATAGTTTTGAGAGTCTGATTTCAATCGAAAAAAAGTTAGAATATAGTATTCAAACAGGGAGAATTATTGATATTTCTGAAATGCCTACCACTTTTCAAGCACCAGATAGTCCATCCGAGGAAAGGAAAGGGGATTTATCACCCTTCATACCTCAGAAACAAAACTATCAGAATAATGAAGAAGCCCATGTTGTGTTTTATTCCCGTAATGAGCATCTCTAACCTTATGACTCACAACACGAGGCTTATCAGATTCAACCCTACTCTTTCTAGTAAGCTTTTCAAGATGAGGCTTATCATACACAATCCAACTTTCAACATCGATCTTATTCGGTACAAGGTGATTTTCATCAACCAAAGAGAATGAGGCCTCGTACTTTTACTTCTTTGACTGAGCCACTAGAGAGCATAGTTAAAAGATTGGCGGCCCAAGGTATTGTGCAACCAATAAGGGGATGGATCCCTGAGTATCCACCTTCTAACTTTGACCCGTCTAAAAATTATGCTTATCACTCAAATATTCAAAGTCATGATATTAAGGAATGTTCAGCACTAAGGTACAAGATTCAGAATCTGATCGAAAAGGGAGAGATAAAAGTTCGTCAAGGCCTAATTAGCAACATTTATGATCCCATCACTACAAGAAAAATCATTATTCAAGATGATCCAACAAAAATATTTCCAAGAGGTTCGTGGAAAAAGCACAAATCCCATCACATGAAGTGATAGGGACAAGATCGTTATCACTCTCCATTCGTCCTCCCTATAGCCAATAAATTTTTCTATTTTCTTTACCTTCCTTTGCACTCATGAACTATGTTTGACCTGATTTCTATTTGGATACGTAGGAAGTCCATTATTAGGCCTGGTCTTAATCTAATAAAAAAAAAATCCCTTTATATCCAATTCAAACACTTCACTTAAATCTAAATCCAAATATCAGGATAATAGGCCAGACTCTTGAGCATATAAAAATAGATTCGAATTAAGATCACTATGTTCAAATGTAAGGCAACCATTTCTTTTGAACTAATATCTTTCTTTGAGTGAAGCAGGAATATAAGACTCCAAAAGTGAAAACTGGGACAGAATTTTTGAGGAAACCTCAAAAATTCCACAAGGAAGCAGTATATCAATTCACAAGGACGTGCGAAAGGCATCTTTTATTCAAAACTGGGGTGAAATTTTTGAGAATTTCTCAAAAATTTCACCATAAAGAATACAAGCCTCAATCTCTAAGATCAAAACAATGACAAGGAGCCAAGCCAAGCAAAGGTATGGGTCAACCTTACTTTTTGACTTACAATTTTTCTTTGAGTGCACATAGCAGGTACAAATGTAGCCACTCCCTTGCAACATCATCAAAGGAAACACAAACTACATCCTCAATCTGGAAAAGAAGCTAAGTCGCTCTATCTCCTTAACTTTGAGGACATTAAAATCGATAATACATTGCATTTATAATTTGGCATCAACTTAGCATTGGGTTCCTCAAACAGACCTTAAAACGACATTGGATTCCTTAAACAGACCTTAAAATGGCATTGGGTTCCTCAAATGGATCTTAGAATGACATTGGGTTTCTCAAAAAAATCTTAAAACGCATTGGGTTCCTTACACAGACCTTAAAACTGTATTAGGTTCCTCAAACAGACCTTAGAACGACATTTGGTTCCTCAAATGAATCTTAAAATGGCATGGGGTTCCGTAAAGCAGACCTTAAAACAGTATTGGGTTCCTAAAGTGGACATTAAAATGGCATTGGGTTCCTCAAATGGACCTTAGAACGATATTTGATTCCTCAAACGGACCTTAAAACAGCATTGGGTTCCTCAAACGGACCTTAAAATAGCATTGGGTTCCTCAAACGAACCTTAAAATGACATTGGGTTCCTCAAACAGACCTTAAAATGAAATTGGGTTCCTCAAATGGACCTTAGAATGGCATTGGGTTCCTCAAACAGACCTTAAAATGACATTGGGTTCCTCAAAATGGACCTTAAAATGGCATTGGGTTCCTCATATGGACCTTAAAACATCATTGGGTTCCTCAAAAGGACCTTAAAACGACATTGGATTCCTCAAACGGACCTTAAAACGACATTGGGATCGTCGTCGAACCTGAAAATAAGCTCTGTTGGGTTTCCTGTTAGACCTTAAAACAAGCTATAATTGAGTTTCTCGACAAACGAGAGAAGATTAAACAATTCTCTCTCTCTCCGCTTTTGAAATATAATTCATTATCTGCATGTCTCGCAACATGACATAAATCATTTTCATGCTTCATCTTTTACATTACTCATACTTGACTCACGCTATCCTCACTCAAATTCATCAGTCTCGTTAAGAACCTCATTCATTCCTAAATCTAGAACACATACGGCCTGATTCTCGTGAACCCGAGATATGTAGGCGACTTGAAATCAAATTCTCAGCCATACCCTTTTAATAATCCCTCTTGCTTTTCAATTCCAGTGAACCATCCTATCGGTCAGACAAAATTGGCTACTATGTCAACGTTCGTTGCTCGACAATTCTTCCATCATTCCCAAGCAACGAAGAGGCAACTGTTGACACCCAATTTTGACCTTTTGATATCTCTCCTAGGCTGTTATTTTATAAAAATAATTAGTTTCAAATATTAACATTTCGTTACGTATTATTTTAGTACCAGATAAACCATGACATTTTTTGCATTCCTAATTTTAAAATATTTAATGTATTTTTATTTTTTTTACTTTATTTATTTATTATCGTCAATTCCATATAGTATACGCATAGGTTATTAATTTCAAGATATTATATTACATATTTGTATTACTAAATTATTTTATGCAAGTATGTTTAATCCATATTTGTGATTTGCAAATGCATAATCTGTATTTTATTATTATTAATAATAATATGTATTTAATACTATTATATTGTTTCCTAAAATTTATATTCATATTTGGGAAATGTCTAATTTATTTTTAAATTATTATTATGGCCAATTTTAAATAATATATTACGTGGCATCGACTTTATATAAAAAATTTGTTCGTACTAAAGATTGTTAATTTATTACTATATTTATTAAATAGTAGCCTAATTTAATTTAATTTTCTAATTTATTTAACTTTTAGCCATTTGTGCCAATTTTAGCCTAAATTGATTTTAATTTGACTCCAAATTAAAATCCCCAATCCAATTACAATTTAAACCCACCAGATTGACTCATGACCCGACCCATCCTAGTTTTAAATCACAGTCGTTAATCTCATGTGATCAACGACTGAGAATAAATTTCTCCTCTCTTTCCTTTTTAATATATTCTGCCCCAAACCCTAATCAAAATCATTTTTCTCACCCCTTAGCCGCCTACTACTTCTCCCATTTCTCTCTCTTTCCTTTCTCAATTCCCATCACCGGTCACCACCACACCACCACAACCTCCGGCCACCACGGTCGGTGAATAACCCAACAATGTCACTAATGCACCTCCACTCCAACCGCTTCATCTTCCACAACTTCAGCTACTGTCACTGATGCACCTCCACCACATCACTGCCAAAGCCTCCCAAAGGTGAAAACCTCCAAAGAGACACCACCAATTAAAACATACCAGTCGTTACCTCCTTCTCTCTTTTTGACATCTCTCTCTCAACTCTCAAGCGTCACCTCCATCACTAGTGGACTACGAGCAGAGCCGCCATCGCATCTCCCGGCTCTCTCTTCTCCGATGAATCTCAAAAAGCCCCGATAGAGCAAGCACCATGAATGGGATGCTCTCAATTGAATGTTTAGAGACATTCGTCTAGTCTCGATCTCTATTTGAAGCTTCAAAGTTCTGATTTTAAGACGAATTCTTATGAATCCTTCCAGGTATGGTCCTTTAGTGTTCAATCGATTATCCCTCTACCTCAAGGCAAGATCTGTTTCTCTGTGATTTGGTATTGGTATGAATTCAATTTTTAAACTTGATTATTTTTTGCCTATTCATGCTTTGTGTAATGTTATATGTGGAATCATCCTAAATTGGAATCTCTGTTCGATTAGTATGATTGAATTTTCATGCCAAGTCAGAGTATTCTTATTATAATTACCACTACTGACCCGTTTATTCCCCATCTTCTTGATTTTGAATTTGTGACAGTCTCTTGTCAAATTATTGTAAAGCTAAAGATTTTATTTACAAATCGAATGACCTATTTTAGTATGTGAATTGATAGCTGATTAGGGTGGATTTGATTGGGTTACACCTAATTGAGGATGATTTTGAGTGGAAATTGTATGAAAACTTCCGTCTTTGTTTATTTTTGGTAAATTTTATTATCTAATGATGTCTTTACTTATTCTCATATCTTTTTTTGGTCTGACAGATTTTTACTTGTCTATTTATGGTAAACTGGACAAGATTTTCTCTCTTAATTGATTTGGCTAAGCTAATTGCATCTCCTAATTATTTTCTTTCATTTAAAAATCATCCTTTATTCACTGCATAAACAACACCCTTTCTCATTAGTTAGACAGACTTTGGTTCCTACTCACACGGAGGCTTAACATTTGCTCTCCTCTACACTTTAAAATATTTTTTCTGCTTTTTGTTCTTGAGATGACTTTGGCTGCTAACTATTCTTACTGTCCTTCTGAAGTGCTTGGTTCCCATTTGTCCTTTCACTATTCTTGCTACGAAACTGGTTAGTTTTTGTCGAAGCACTGTTTATTTTCTTCCATGCTAGTTATGTGTAATTAAGCTTCCCATGTTAGTCTAAATAGTGATGTATGAACATGCAATTCTTGTGTGGCTGGTATGATTTTGTTCATTGTTTGTTTGCTTCCATAAAGACCTACTAATTCAAGGCTCATGTTTTTCTATGCATATCATGTTTAGATAATTTCTATGATATAGAATACCTACTTCGTGTTCTCTTTGTGGGAATCCAAAAACAACCTTTGCGTATCTCATGACCCCTTTGGCGTGAGCCCGCCTTGGATCCTTGAGATACTTAGGATCTCGACAGCGCCAAAGGTACGTTATGGTCTACCAAAGGCGTGTTTTTGTGCGGTCCGGTGTCCTTGTTTTTTTTTTCATGTTTAACAGGTTGAAGGCGAGCATTTAGATGAGACAAAGAGTTGCCAGGGATTCGGGAATGGTTAGGGGTTGTCCAACCTAGCCTTTCTCCGTTTTCTTTTATTTTTTCATTCATTGGGTCTGTAATTATTATTGTATAAACACTACCATGTGTAATGAAATATTGGGACTGCTTATGGGGGCGGGATTCTGTGACTTAAATGTGTTAACACAATTATTTTATCACCTAGGCAATACTTTCTAGGCTCGTTAATTAAATTTCAGCATGTTAATTGATTGTTTTTACCACTTAGAAATCATGGTTATTAACTATTTAAATTAATTTCGAGCATGAAATTTTTTAATTTAATTGTGCTTAACCTACTTCTGGCATGCTTTAATAAACTTTTGGACATTGTTTGATTAAATTTCAGCGTTTTATCTATTTTTGGCATGTCTATTTAATTTTCACGTGTCATATTAATTTTAGTATTTTTTTTTTGTACTTCCAGCATATCAAAATATGTTTTCAAGTATATTTTACTAATTCAAGCATTTTAAATATATTTTCAGCACATTAAAAATATGTTTTTCCAGTATATTTTATCTAATTCCAGCACTTTTAATATATTTTCAGCATATTAAAATATGTTTTTGCCAGTACATTTTTGCTAATCCCAGTATCGTTGATATATTTTCAGCATAGTAAAGATATACTTTTCAGTATATTTTTTACTAATTCTATCACATTAAAATTGATTTTTTAGCATTTTGAATAATTCTTCAACATGTTAAACTACTTTCTAACATATTTAAATTAATTGCAGTATTTTTTTAAATTAGTTTCAGCATGTTAAACTTATTAGTTTTCACCTAAATATCATATTTTGGTATTAATAAAGTTTGGTAAGTTTTAAAATCTCGAAATTAATTGATTTCAACATGTTTTCGTACTATGCCTTGCCTAGACACTATGTCTTTAGGTTCGTTAACGAGTTTCGACATATTTAATAGACTTAGAAATCATGCCTATAGGTTTTAATTATGTAAAAATGAATAAATTATTCTTTTTAAGCATGTTAATCACTTAGGCAACCTTTAATTAGTCAAACTGTTTGTTTGAAACTATTACTTGCTACTTGTTCGTTTTATGTGTTTTGTTTGACACGAATTCCCGATTCTAATTAGGCAACCTAAGAGTTCTTTTGTCTATACCTAAATCCAAAATAGTAAGTCCAATGCCTCTTGGATATTAAGTTGGGACGGGTAGGCATTTTAGGAAACGCTAGTTTTGTCGTTTCCTATAGAACGCCCTTAGGCTTAATAACTAATTAGGTGGGGTGGATAGATAGTCGGAAATGATGGAAATTACCCCGAGCATGATTCGCCAATGCGAGATGTGACATCGTCACCCGTTAATAAGTCGGGCGCTGATCCGGATAGGATAAAATTAACCCATGTCCAAATCTTTTAAACTTCGATTTTATTTTACTCTTTGCATGTCTCTTTCTGTTTTGGGGTAGTCTAGGTTTACTTTCTAAATAAAAAATTTCTTTTATATGAATTGCGTCCCTTCTATCTTCTCGCTTATCTTATCTATTTTTTTATTTATCTACGCATCTTATTACTTTACCACTTAGATAATTATTCATTAGATAGTAATTGAGTTGCATATTTTGTTTAAATAATTACTTTTCTTATTTGAACACTTAGCCCATATTAAGCTAATAAAAATTGACCTTTGCTTATCACGTAAATCACCCACGTAATTTATGAGTTCGATCGGGACCCACATTTGTGGACCTCGAAGGTGCCTAACACCTTCCTTTCGATGTAACCTGAACCCTTACCCGAATTTCTAGTTGACGTAGACTATTAAAATAAGTTTGTAACTCGTTTAGAATGGTGCCCTAACGCACCTTAATTCATTAGGTGGAGACTCATCACTCTAATTCACCTAAAAAAGAGTTGTCAGGTCGAATCCCGCTTTTTGAGAGAAAAATGGGGCGCGACAACATGGCAACTCTGCTAGGGATACTTAGGTTCTAATCATTACAAATTTATGTATTATGTGGGATTTTACGTTTTCAAATTGATTTTCTTAAGTTGTTTTTTTTTTTCATTTTTTTATGCATGTTAATCTTCTTCCCTTTTTCTTACCTTGTTTGTCTTTTCATGTCCCTCCACTTTTTCTTTTCCCTTTTAGTTGCTTATATGTTATCTCCTATTTTCCTTACCCCCCTTTAATTATGTTAATTTTTATTTGCTTTTATTATTTTCTTGTATTATTCAACATTTTACTGCTTTTCACTATGTGTTATGTGTTACTGCTTTATATAATTGGCATTTCGTTCATATTTCCCCCACTTGGGAATTTCACACTTTCACTATACTCGGATGTTGTGCCTTCGCACTTCTCCAAATTCTTTTCAAAACCCCATTATAGAGAGTAGGCTAAGACGTGGTGGAACGGATAGTTTTACTACTGTGGGACCACATTCCTTCTCGTATAAGAATATCCTCAGTCCGTGTCTACCTAATTCTTAGAAAATTCAAAATCATGCATGCATTAATTGTTATGAGCTATGTGTTTATTATTCTTATTCTAATTGTCATTCGATTCATACTCTATCTCAAACCATAATTCAAAATTTTTAAAAGTATTAAGTTTCAAACTACGTCTGACCTGATTCTTGTCCAACAAGATACGTAGGCAATTCTGTGTAAGAATGTGGTCCTCTTTTTTCCTTTCTTTTTCAAATTCTCCGCATATTTGAAAATGTGAAATAATTTTTCCATCAAATCATAGATCCCTCCTTCCTTTCGTCTTCACATAATGTCGTGAGAGCGAAAACTAAGGCTTTTGGATTTTTCAAATGATTTTCACAATCTTTCAAATTCTCCAACTATTTCAAACTAAGTTTAAAATTAGGCATTTTAAATCAATCAATTCTTCAAAATCTTCGAAAACTTTTCAAATCTTCAACCCTCCCACTTTTTCAAAATAAAATATCTTTAAATATTTTAAATATCTTATCATTATGTACTTTTTGACCCCGTCAGCTTTAAGTACGAACTTAGTATTTAGGTCTTCTTTAGAGCCTATCTTCTACCTTTTGATATCGATGCACTTCTCAAGTTTAAGTTCTAGCCCACTCATTCGTCCTAAAGTCCTATTTGACAAGATGACTCATATTTTCATATTACCTCTTTTCTTATTAGGTACACTGACTCTTGTTTTTGTTTGATTTATTTATCTTGTTTAAAGGTTGTCAAGCATATGAACATTGACTCGACTGAAAATCTGCAAATATGAAAAATATGCTCAATATCAAGAAAGGTCCCATCCTTCTTCCTTCTCGTCCAATACAAACCCCTGTTTGGACTGTAGCTCCTTATTCTCGTCTTACTCATACTCCAACTCAACAGTTGCCTTCAGCACACACCACTCTTGGAAATGAGAGAGTTGATTTAGATGCACGATAATAAAAACTTCATGACTTAGAAAAGAGGTTGGATGAGAATCTACGCTCCAAAGGTATTCATGACTTGAGGTATGAGAAACTATGTCTACATCCACGGGTTGATTTACCTCCAGGATACAAAGTCCTAAAGTTCAACATGTTTGATGCGCATGGAGACCCAATCACACATCTAAAGGACTATTGCGGTAGATTAGTTGGCATAGGGCATAATGACGCTCTCCAAATCAGATTGTTTATTCAAAGTTTGTCAGGGATAACACTTGCCTAATTCGCCAAACAAGATTTTGACAAATGGCATACATGGGAAGACATGGCTCAAGACTTCATGGGGTAATATAAGTTTAACATGACAGTTGATCCAACCATGTGGGATTTGTTTGAAGTAAAGAGAATGACTCACGAATCTTTTGAGGAATATGCAACACGGTGGAGATTGGAAGCTTCTAAGATACGTCCATTTATGCCTGAAGAAGAGTTAGTTCAAACTTTCATTAGGTCACTGGATGGAGTATATCACCAAAAATTGTGCTTCTTAAGCAGTCATAGTTTTGAGAGTCTGATTTCAATCGAAAAAAAGTTAGAATATAATATTCAAACAGGGAGAATTATTGATATTTCTGAAATGCCTACCACTTTTCAAGCACCAGATAGTCCATCCGAGGAAAGGGAATGGGATTTATCACCCTTCATACCTCAGAAACAAAGCTATCAGAAGAATGAAGAAGCCCATGTTGTGTTTGATTCCCGTAATGAGCATCTCAAACCTTATGACTCATAAGATTCTCAACACGAGGCATATCAAATTCAACCCTACTCTTTCCAGCAAGGTTTTCCAGGTGAGGCTTATCATAAGCAATCAAACTTTCAACATCAGTCTTAGTCGGTACAAAGTGATTTTCGTCAACCAAAGAGAATGAGGCCTCACATTTTTACTCCTTTGACAGAGCCATTGGCGAGCATATTTGAAAGATTGACGGCGCAAGGTATTGTGCAATTAAGAAGGGTATGGATCCCTGAGTATCCACCTTCTAACTTTCACCCCTCTAAAAATTAGGCTTATCACTCAAATATTCAAGGTCATGATATTGAGGAATGTTCAGCGCTAAGGTACAAGATTCATAATCTGATCAAAAAGGGAGAGATAAAAGTGCATCGAGGCCCAATTAGCAACATTTATGATCCCATCATTATAGGCAAACTCATTGTTCGAGGTGATCCAATAAAAATATTTCCAAGAGGTTCGCAGAAAAAGCACAAAGCGTAACACATGAAGTGACAGGGACAAGATCGTCATCACTCTCCATTCGTCCACCCTAGAACTAATAAATTTTTCTATTTTCTTTACCTTTCTTTGTGCTTATGAACTACGTTTGACATAATTTCCATTTGGATACGTAGGCAGTCCATTATTAGGCCCAGTATCAATCTAATAAAAATTTCTTTTCCCTTTATATCCAATTCAAACACTTCACTCAAATCCAAATTCAAATATCAGGCTAATAGGCCCGACTCTTGAGCATATAAAGACAGATTTGAACTGAGATCACGATGTTCAAATGTAAGGCAACCATTTCTTTTGAACTAATATCTTTCTTTGAGTGAAGCAGGAATATAAGATTCCAAAAGTGAAATCTGGGACAGAATTTTTGAGGAAACCTCAAAAATTCCACAAGGAAGCAGTATATCAATTCACAAGGACGTGCGAAAGGCATCTTTTATTCTAAACTGCGTAGAAATTTTTGAGAATTTTTCAAAAATTTCACCTTAAAGTATACAAGCCTCAATATCTGAGATCAAAATAATGACGAGGAGCCAACCCAAGCAAAGGTATGGGTCAACCTTACTTTTTGACTTACAATTTTTCGTTGAGTGCAGATAGAAGGTATAAATAAAGTCGTTGCCTTGCAACATCATCAAAGGAAACCCAAAATACATCCTCAATCTGGAAAAGAAGTTAAGTCACTCTATCTCCTTAACTTTGACGACATTAAAATCAATAATACATTGCATTAATAATTTGGCATCAACTTAGCATTGGGTTCCTCAAACAAACTTTAAAACAACATTGGGTTCCTTAAACGGACCTTAAAATGGCATTGGGTTCCTCAAACGGACCTTAGAACAACATTGTGTTCCTCAAGTGAACCTTAAAACGACATTGGGTTCCTTAAACAGACCTTAAAACGGCATTGGGTTCCTCAAATGGACCTTAGAACGACATTAGGTTCCTCAAACGGACCTTAAAATGGCATTGGTTTCCTCAAGTAGACCTTAAAATGGCACTGGGTTTCTCAAATGGACCTTAAAAAAGCATTAGGTTCCTCAAACGGACCTTAAAACGACATTGGCTTCCTCAAACGGACCTTAAAATGGCATTGGATTCCTCAAACAGACCTTAAAATGGCATTGGGTTCCTCTAAATGGACCTTAAAATGGCATTGGATTCCTTAAAAGGACCTTAAAATGACATTGAATTCCTCAAACGGACCTTAAAACGACATTGGGCTCCTCACCTAACCTGAAAAATAAGCTTTATTGGGTTCCCTGTCGGACCTTAAAATAAGCTACTATTGAGTTTCTCGACAAACGAGAGAAGATTAAAAAGTTCTCTCTCTCTCCGCTTTTGAAACATAATTCTTTATCCCTATGTCTCGCAACATGACCTAAATCATATTTATGCTTCATCTTTTACATTACTCATACTCGACTCGTGCTATCCTCACTCAAATTCATCAGTCACGTTAGGAACCTCATTCATGCCAAAATCTAGAACTATACACAGCCTGATTCTCGTGAACGAGAGATATGTAGGCGACTTGAAATCAAAGTTTCGGCCATACCCTTTTAATAAACCCCTCTTTCTTTTTGATTCCAACGAACCATCTCATCGGTCAGATAAAATTGGCTACTATGTCAACATTCATTGCTCGACGATTCTTCCATCATTCCCAAGCAATGAAGGGGCAGCTGTAGACACCCAATTTTGACCTCCCGATATCTCTCCCAGACTTTTATTTTATAAAAATAATTAGTTTCAAATATTAACATTTCGTTACTTATTATTTTAGTGCTAGATAAACCCTGACATTTTTTGCATTCCTAATTTTAAAATATATAACGTATTTTTATTTTTTTAGTTTATTTATTTATTATCATCAATTTCATAAAGTATACACATAAATTATTAATTTAAAGATATTATATTACAGAATCGTATTACTAAATTATTTATGCAAGTATGTTTAATCCATATTCATGATTTGCAAATGCATAATCTGTATTTTATTTTTATTATTATTATTATTATTATTTATAATATGTATTTAATATTATTATAATGTTTCCTAAAATTTATATTCATAATTTGTAAATGTCTAATTTATTTTTAAATTATTATTATGGTCAATTTTAAATAATATATTACGCGGCATCGACTTTATATAAGTAATTTGTTCATACTAATGATTGTTAATTTATTACTATATTTATTAAATAGTATCCTAATTTAATTTAATTTTCCAATTTATTTAACTTTTAGCCATTTTGTACCTAATTTTAGCCTAAATTGATTTTAATTTGACCCCAAATTGAAATCCCCAATCTATTTCAAATTCAAACCCACCAGATTAACCCATGACCTGACCCATCCTAGTTTTAAATCACAGCCATTAATCTCATGTGATCAACGACTGAGATTAAATTTCTCCTCTTTTTCCTTTTTAATATATTCAGCCCCAAACCCTAATCAAAATCATTTTTCTCACCCCTTAGCCGCCTACTCCTTGTCCCCTTTCTCTCTCTTCCCTCTCTCAATTCCCATCACCGACGACCACCACACCGTTACAACCTCCGGCCACCATGGACGGTGAACAACCCAACAACGTCACCTCCCTCTCTGTCTCTCTCCACCCCACTCCAGCCGCTCCATCTTCCACATCTTTGGCCACTGTGGCCGATGTACCTCCACCACATTATCGCCAATGCCTCTTACCAGTGAAAACGTCCACCGAGCCACCATCAAACAAAATCTACCAGTCGTCGTCCCTTTCTCTCTTTTCGACGTCTCTCTCTAGACTCTCCAGCGCCGGTGGACTATGAGCAGCACCGCCATCGCATCTTCTATCTTTATCTTCTCTGGTAAATCTCGGAAAGCCCCGATAGAGCAAGCACCATGAATGGGATGCTCTCAATTGAAGGTTTAAATACATTCGCCTCGTCTCGATCTCTATTTGAAACTTCAAAGTTCTGATTTTAAGACGGATTCTTATGAATCTGTCCATGTATGGTCCTTTATTGTTCAATCAATTATCCCTCTACGTCAAGGCATGATCTGTTTCTCTATGATTTGGTATTGGTATGAATTCAATTTTTAAACTTTATTATTATTTGCCTATTCATGCTCTGTGTAATGTTATAGGTGGAATCGTCTTAAATTGGAATCTTTGTTTGATTCGTTTTATTGAATTTTCATGCCAAGTCGGAGTATTCTTATTATAATTCCCAACACTGATCCGTCTATTCCCCATCTTCTTGATTTTGAATTTGTGACAGTCTCTTACTTGTCAAATTATGGTAAAGCTAAAGATTTTATGTACAAATCAAATGACCTATTTTAGTATGTGAATTGATAGCTGATTAGGGTGGATTTGATTGGGTTACACCTAATTGAGGATGATTTCAAGTTGAAATTGTATGACAACTTCCGTCTTTGTTAATTTTTGGTCAATTCTATTGTCTAATGGTCTATTTACTTATTCTCATATCTTTTTTTGGTCTGACAGATTTTTACTTGTCTATTTATGGTAAACTTGACAATATTTTCTCACTTAATTGATTTGGCTAAGCTAATTGCATCTCCTAATTATTTTCTTTCTTTTATTAATCATCCTTTATTCACTATATAATTACTTCCTTTATTCACTTAATTATTTTCTTTCTTTTAATATCATCTTTTTTTTTCCAATTAAAGTGACGATATTGAATAGAGATTATTTTTAATTTATAGAGTCGCCACTTGGAATTGAGTTATGGTTTTCCAAGTCACCTTTTTGAATCTCTCATCTAAAGGAAGTTGACTCTTTTATTATTGGTCTGTGAAAACAAAAGACCGGGTAAGGAATTCTGCTGACCGAGGGGAAGATGTGAGGCTCCCATCGAGTCCCATGGTTCTAGCATGGTTATCAACTTGCACTTAACTTAAACTATTTTGAATAAATGTGTTAATAGGCCATAGTTCACTCATTTTAATGTCTAATTTTCATTGGTCTCGACTTAGATGCATAACTGCATTCTAAGTCTAGACAGACAATCTTCTTCACTCAAATGCACCATATCTATGAGGTTTCGTCTACAAGTTTCAGTTTTAATTAATTAATAAGACAATCTTTTCCAAGGTGTAATATTGCATCCTCGAATTTCATATTTGTTATTAAGGGTATCGAGAAAGATGAAAAATTGCATTCTTAATCGAAATCAAATTTATCTAGCCTAAAGCTTATCTAGCGTTAAAAGACATTTGTTCGCCTATTGTAAACTCGAGACCATTTTCTTATCCATTTTTTGGCTCTCTTTTCACTCTTTTCTTTTTTGTATTGCTTTGGGTGTTGAATAAATCCGCAATCCATTTCACTAATTCTCACATTAATTAATAAATTAGGCCTTACTTGCGTGGGCTGAGAACACTAATTAAATCGCAAGACCATATATGAAAATATGCACACTACTCACATTCTCTAGCCATGTTTCAATTTATCCACACGATTTTATATAAAACATATGCTACACATACAAAGACATTACTCATGTACAGACCATTATGATCCATGCACATCATGAAATACACAAACACACGCTCACCTGGAAACTTTCTTTTTTTAATATGAAAGAGTATTTAAAAGAAAAACCAACTAACCCCCCCCCCCCTCTTTTTTTTTTAACAAATATTTGCACACACACAAAAAAAGTCCTTTGAGGTTAATAGGATAAACAAATAATTTTTCAAAAGAGTATATACAATGAATAACGATAATACGTGGATAAAAATTTTAAAGAATATATTTTAGGTCCACTAAAAGTTTAACTTGAATAAAAATTCAGATTTAAATATAAAAAGAAAATGTGACTAATCTTAACAAAATCATCATCTAAGTTTTGTGTCTTAAAGAAAACATATTTTAATGACTTAAACTAAGCTAACCTTTTTTTTCAGTACTTAAACTAAGCTAACTGACCAACTAAGTCTAATCAATGATAACAACTGATATAGGAAGTCTTTCAAGAACTAGTTTAATTCTTACCTAACATTAAATTTAAAGAACATCATATTAAGATAGGAATCACCTAAAATTATAAACAAGTTATTAATAATAATAACAAAAATTGTTACCTTTTTGCATTGTTAGCCCTTACGTAATTACATAATCATTAAGAAGAGAAAGAGAATGAATCACTTCAAAAATAATCACTTTATGCCAACCAAAGAACCCATGCTTAACAGTTAATTTTAACATGTAATCCGGGATAACAAACTCTCACAAATAATCAACTTTGCATACTAAATAATGCATGAAGCCATTTAGACAATTTTATTCATGCTTTGATTCATATTAAAACTTATAAAAATAAGAGTACTGAATTGAATAAGAACCTATTCGACAAACTTAATTGAATATAGAAGTAAGAATGTCATCACCGGAAACTCAAAACGGGTACCAAAATCCAAACTCCAACCTACCAACCTTCAACTAACACTCACCGTTTTCCTTTTGCTCTCTGTTTTTTGTTTCTTCCCCTCTATTTTTTTGTTTGTTTTTCGGATGTGTTATCCTCTAAGTGTTTTTTTTCAAGTGTTCTTGTCTTTATCTTCTCTTGAAGTGTTGTTGTCTATCTTGTGTCTGGGAGTCCTCTGTGTCGTGTATGCATGTGGTTATATATAGGTATGGTGTATGTGTGATGTGTGTAGGGAGAATGAGGGAGTTTGACTTTGTGAGGGGGAGTGTGTGTGTGTGTGTGTACAAATTGTTACGTGAGGGAGTTAGTGTTGTGGGATTGAGGGAGTACGAGTGAGAGGAGTGGGAAGTGGGTAAGGTTGAGGGGGATCTTATATAGGGTGTGTAGGTGAGGGTTTTTAGGATATGTTGGGGTTGGGTAGTTTAGGATATGATTTTATTTTTTTTTAAGATAAAACAAAATATAGTAGTAAAAGATTTTACCTAATTATTTTAAATTAATAAAAATATAAAAAAGTTAAAACAACTAGTCTTAAAAATATATAACTAAGAAAAATATTAAAATTACTAGCATATTTATTAAAACCTAAATTAAAAGAAAGCAATTTTTAGAAAATTTGTCTTTTATTTTTCAAATTAAAAACAAAACTTATACTAAAATGTGACTCTATTTTTTGACATCTTTTTCACAATTTTTCAAAGAAAACCTACTAAAAATGAAATAGAAGCTAAAAAAAAAAGATTAGACATATAATAAATATTTAAAGCTAAAATAGGTTAAAGCTCGGGGAGGGTCAAAAATCATGTGTCTACATTTGCCCCTCTTTGTCTGAGAACATGAAGAGTTTTCATACAAAGAAGTAGACAACGAGACAAGTTTTATTTGAAATGGAAGAGAAAAGAAGGAAAAGTTGCGACCGAGTCCTCGTTTTGGACAACCTACATATCTCGGGTTATAAGGGAATCAGGTCACGTGTTGTTCAAGGGATAAGAAGAGAGATGGAACATACTTCGACGAAGAGTCAAGTGAGGTCCTGTTGAGATTTTAGTTCCTGACTCCTATCATTACATCAAAAATTTAAAATATAAGAAATGAAAGAAGAAAATACAAGATTCTATCTACTCTACTTGTCTTGGGTCTTCCTTTAGATCTCTGCCTTGGATTTTCAATTGTCATCTCACTCTCTTTTGGTGAGTACCTTGATTTTGAAGTTGAGATTTGAGACTAAAGCTTGAAACTTAGAGTAAATCTTTGACGCTCTTTCAATTGAAAGTCTGAGAATGTTCTTGAATGCTTGTTCTCTTGACCAATAGTTGAATATAAACTGACGTCTGGATGCCTGGCCGCTACATGCATTTGAAAACTAAACCTGATTGTCATTGAGATTGAAGGTCTGGTAAGAATTGGGACTATGTATTTGGACATCAAAATCATACTCTACCAGGAAAAACCTACAAGACATCATAAACAAAGAAACAAACAAAAAAATTTTGCCCCAGCTTTCAGCGAAAAATTTTTGTGAGTTATTAGCAATTGTAAACTTTAAATTAAACTCAGACCAGGAAATGTATATCATGGGAGAAAAGAAAATAAATATCTCAGACTGAAAAAGTGTTTATACCGGGAGAAATAAAAAACGACTATCTCGGACTAGGAAATGTCATCCTAGGGAAAATAAAAACAACTGTCTTGGACTAGAAAATGTCATCCTAAGAAAAAATTAAAAGTAACTGTCTCAAACTAGGAAATTTCATCCTAGGAGAAAAATGAAAAACGTCCCAGACTAGGAAATGTCATCAAAGGAGAAAATAAAAAAAATTATTGTCTCGGACTAGGAAATATCATCCTAGGAGAAAATTAAAAGTAATCGTCTCAGACTAGGAAATGTCATCCTAGGACAAAAATGAAAAATAATCGTCTCAAACTAGGAAATGTCATCCTAGGAGAAAATATAAATGAGTGTTTCGGACTAGGAAATGTCATCCTAAGAGAAAATTAAAAGTAATTGTCTCAAACTAGGAAATGCATCCAAGGAGAAAAATGAAAATGACTGCCTCAGACTAGAAAATGTCATCCTAGGAGAAAATTAAAAGTAACCGTCTCAGACTAGGAAATGTCATTCTAGGAGAAAAATGAAAATGACTGTCTCAGACAAGGAAATATCCTCCTAGGGGAAAATGAAAAACGTCTCAGACTAGGAAATGTCATCCTAGGAGAAAATTGTCACGCCTCGAATCCCATCGGGACGGATTGGCACTTGTAGCCGACAAGGCCCGAGAGAACCAAGCTTTGCCTCTATTCAATCATATACATGCCATAAGAAACCCATAGTCACATAATAACTTTGGATACCAACAATGGAATTCATGGAACATGTGATATATATACATATGCAAAACTTAGCCGTTGAGGCCACCAAGTCAAAAATGACATATACCTTTTATATTTATACACCCACAACCATCTACAGAAGCCTCTAACAAATGCATTGACCAAAATGAACTAAAAGTTGGGACAAGTCCCCGCTTTACACAACATGTACAACATCAAAACATATGTACAACAGTGACTCGGAGAAGCCCCGAACTAACTGGATCTCACCAATGATCCGCAATAACTGGTAACCTACTATGGAGGCCTACTAGTACCTGCCCCTGCAGCAAGTAAGGTAAATTCCCCAAGAGGGGCCAGTACGAAGAATGTACTGAGTATGTAAGGCCATATGAAACTTGTATGATAAGTAACTATGTTAATGAAACCAAATACAATGAATGACCAACATAGATAAGTCACTATTCTGTACTTTGGAAACCATGTATATTGCTTTCGTTACTTTCTTTGTATCTTTAATTCAATGATTATTCATCTTAGCTTGTGACATGTGATACCCGGGCCCCGATTGAACAGTGGGTTTCAAACATAACATAGCGTTATGTTGGGATCGGCTCGAGCTAGTCTTATGCCCCTAGAGCTGCCACCCTATGAATCAATGTATATATCGGAATCGTCTCAAGCTAGGTTAGTACCTCTAGAGCTGCCACCCATACAACATTTCAGGTTCGGTTCGAGCTAGGTTATTACCTCTAGAGCTGACCCCTGTTAGGATCGATCCGAGCTAGGCTTATGCCCCTAGGACTACCCCCTAGTTTGGGATCGGCTTGGGCTAGGCATTTCACCCCCAAAGCTGCCACCCGTACTTGATCATTGACCACATATGCATTACTTTATTCATTACTTTGAGATTGATACCTTTACTTGTGAGAGATTGGTACATTCACTTGTGAGAGATTGACACATTCAGTTGACATAGAATTTTTGGAAGCTTTGGAACCATAACCAAAATAGAAGACATGTGAGTAACATTATTGGAAACATAGCCTTATTGGAAACATAACACCATTGGAGCCATTGGACAATCATCCATGAACAAGATACAAGAGCATAATCACTTTTGGAACTTTTGAAAACAACCTTATTGAGCTTTTGGAACAATACCCATGAATATGAGACAAGAGATTCACAATTGATCATGAGTAGCAAACATATGATAATAACCATTGATAACCGGATATAGAATACCTTAGCACATTTCGGGATGGAACAAGCATAATGTCAATGTGAATACTATTTGCCGCAGAAAGATACGGACAGGGTAACCTTACATACCTTGTATTCCCAATACGAATATACAATATTAGATGTGCATACAATAGTCCCTCTCCTTCTTTATGTGTCATTCTACAACATAAATACATAACGGAATTTACATTAACCATCAACTACTTTACAAATGCATATAACATCAATGGGTTACATGTTTGCCTTTAAACTTGTCATGTCCCCTTGACAAAACCATTGATGAAATTATTATTCTAAAAATCCCACAATATTCCCAACATTTACCAATACATTATAATCAATACATTTCACCACAACACTTCTCCTTTACACTTTCTTATCCATACCACATTACAAATAATCCATCAATTCACCTTAATACACTTCATAGCACATATCGACCAAAATCCCATAATTTACACTTATAGAAAAATAACAAGTTAAATAAAAAAATCACACCATACATGTCCATATTTTATCCATATCATGCTCTTTCATCAAAGGCACAAGTCACAATTCAAGCTTGAATCCCATGGATCACAAATCTTATATAAAAACACAAAGTACCATGTCCAACATTTCCAAGCATAACCAACATGATTTACATACTCTCCCATGCATATAATCACTTACCCAAGATTGAAAAGTGATGATCTTGCTCCAAAATTGACTTTGAGTTCTTTAGGGTTTGAGAGCAAATATCTTCTTTTGGTCTAAAAAGGCATGAGACTTGTGTGGAATAAAAATCAGATTTTATTGCCCTTTATATAGGCCCTAAATTCCATACTTATACACTCTTTAACATTTAATATGTGTTCTAGAAGGTCAAGGCAAGAATGGGTCTTTTGACCCATTTTTGGGCCATCTTTTCTTTTCATTTTTGGGTCCTTTTTGGGCCCAATTCACTTAACCCAGTAAAATCAATAATTTCTCGTGTTTAAATCATCTCATACGTGTTACAACAATATTCCCACTCACTCTATTCATATCCGTAGCCTCAACCCCAAAAACAAGTGATTCTAGCCACGTATGGCCTATTTTGACCAAAAGGGTAAAATCGTCATTTTGACACCAAATTCGTTCTCGAGTAATTTTATCATACCAATATAATACTTGACTCATTTCATGTATATAATCATGTTTGTAGAAGAAACGTGGCAAAAATTGGCTCGATACGTCCCCGGATACCCTTGGGACTTAGAAAATTTCCAGCTTTCAAAAAATGGAAAAACAAGCGTGGAACGCCCTTGGGCGCGCCATATTACTTCCTATGGGCACAAAAATTTGGCCCAAAGTGGCGTGGCACTCCCCCCATCACGCCCCACACTTAGTTTTTCAAAAAATTCCATTTTTCGACTTTTCTTTGCGGGTTGGGTTAGATACTTCAAGTCCTATTCTTTAACTTACTTCTTAGACTTAATATACTTTGTTTAGAGGTCCTCTTATACTCAATTTGAACCCCACAAGTGCTCCACGAAGATCACAAAACACCTCCTATGAAGGGCTAATCACATGTATGAAGCCAAATTTTAATTTTCTCATCATTAACATTACCAAATACATACTCATGGAATCTTGACACCTAAGTAACCATCGTTCAACGTCATCACATAGGGTTGGGAGAGTATGGGGTGTTATATTCTCCCCCCCTTAGAAATATTCGTCCTCGAATGTTAACGATGTCGCTTCAATTACATCAAATGCATCTCTATATTAGCATACGTACACATAAACACTTAGGGCTCATGGATATTTACTTAACATTGGTCCACTTCCACATTTTGAACCTTTTCCTCCGTTTGAAACAAATATGGGTACGTCGATTTCATCATTTTTCTAGCTTACCATGTGATCTCCTCTACTTGTTGTTTTTTTCCAAAGGACTTTTCCGGAAAGCACGTCTTTATCTATTACCCTTCACACTTGTCGGTTTAAAATAGCCATAGCTATTTTTCCCTAGTGAGATCCTACGAACTTTGTATATTTGGGAACAATATGTAAGGAAACTCTTATACACTTTCAACAATTTCATATGGCATGTTGTATAGGGTCACTTTTCCCTTCTTTCTGAATTCCATTATACCTTTCATGAGTAACACTTTTAAGAGTACTTAATCATCTATGAGTGCAAATATCTACTATACCATTTCGATATATACCAAATTTTCTGACGGATAGAAATATTACATTGACTTAACTAATAACTCCGGTGTCCCATTAGGTTCGTAGTAACTGATGGAGTAACATACGATAGAGTAGTTATATATACATCATGTAAAATATGGTAATATACCTAACTACCGGTACCGTCATCAGGAGTTGCCTCTTCATTCTGCCGGTCCACTAGAGTATAGGTACAATTTTGGGCCCCACTGGAACTAGCTACTCCTCTCATATCTCTACCACGGCCCATAGACTAAACGCCTCTGCCTGGGGAAGGAACCGATGCTGATGATATAACGGTTGATCTCGCAGGTCGTACTATACCACTCGCACCCCTTTGTGGGAATTCCCTCATTATGTACCCCTCTGTGCCACACCAAAAACAAGCATTTGTCCCCACTCGGCATGTACCTGCATGAGTACGCCCACAGTGCTGACACTACTGACGAGTAACACCTATTGCCTATGATCCGTGAACTCCACTACTCTTCCCAGATGGATCACCTCTAAACCCTCAGAACTGAGAGTGAGCACCTGCTCTAGAATATGAGAATGAGGGTCTAGGTGGTAACATTTGAGAGCTAGATTCTCCTGGGGACACCATAGACTGGCCCATTGGTCTAGCCCTTTTTGATAGCTCTTCCTCAAAGTCCTGTGTCCCTCTTCTTTGCCTTTGGTCCTCCATTTTCTGTGCAAATGCCTGAATTCTAGCGATGTCCATGTCTCTGTTCAATGCTGCAATATTACAGTCCCTCACTAGATATGGCTCTAATCGGTCCACATATCAGTGAACCCTGTCAGTCATTGTAGCCACCACATTTGGAGAATATCGAGCCAATGAGTTAAACTGCAAACTGTACTCTCTCACACTCAGATTTCCTTGACGTAAATTTAGAAACTGATCCACACGTGCCTCACGGATCTCGTAGGGAAGGTAATGATCAAGGAAAGCTGTTTTAAATTCTTCCCAATCTGGTAGATTTACACCAATATCACAAAATTTCTTCCAATCCTCGTACCACAATATCGCCTCTCCTTTCAATCTATATGCAGCAAGTTCAACTGTCTCTACCCCCGTCACATGCATAACTTCCAAAGCCCTCTGAATCTGATCCACGAAGTCCTGTGGATCTACTTCCGGATCTGACCCTATGAATATGGGAGGGTCTAGCTTTAGGAAGTCCTGTGTACGCCGAATACCTGCTCTGGTTGCGTCATCTTCATTTATCAATGGACCGGTTCATCTTTGTGTCTGTGCAGCCACTAACTGTGTCAACATATGTACAACATTCCTTAAATCTTGGTTAGTGGCATTCATCAGTGGTTCTGCAGGTACTTCTCTACCTCTTGGCTCTCCCGGAGCTGGCAAAGTAGATGAAGACCGCAATGAAATTTCAGCATTTGCTCCACCTTGACTAGCTTGGTCAGGTGGTAATCTACTCATTCCTCCTCCAGTAGTCACATCTACCTGTTTCCCTTTACCTCTACCTCTTCTCGTGATTGGCATTTTGACTATACCAAAGAAAAACATGTACCATGGTCAGCTTCAATTCAACTTATAACACTGGCTCTATTGCACGATCTAGAAGTGAAGAAAAGAAACAACATCTTAAATGTCCCGTAGCCTCCTACTTATAAATGTGGTGCACAACACATCGATAAGTAAGACTCTACTCAGACATGGCTTTGTAGACACACTTAGAACGACCTGCTCTGATACCACTTTTGTCACGCCCCGAATCCCATCGGGAAGGATTGGCACTCGTAGCCGACAAGGCCTGAGAGAACCAAGCTTTGACTCTATTCAATCATACATGCCATAAGAAACCCATAGTCACATAATAACTTTGGATACCAACAATGGAATTCATGGAACATGTGATATATATATATACATATGCGAAACTTGGCCGTTGAGGCCACCAAGTCAAAAACGACATATACCTTTTACATTTATACACCCACAACCGTCTATAAAAGCCTCTAACAAATGCATTGACCAAAATGAACTAAAAGTCGGGACAAGTCCCCGCTTTACACAACATGTACAACATCAAAACATATGTACAACAGTGACTCGGAGAAGCCCCAAACTAACTGGAGCTCACCAATGATCCGCAATAACTGGCAACCTACTGTGGAGGCCTACTTGTACCTGCGCCTGCAGCAAGTAAGGTGAATTCCCCAAGAGGGGTTAGTACGAAGAATGTATTGAGTATGTAAGGCCATATGAAACTTGTATGATAAGTAACTATGTTAGTGAAACCAAACACAATTAATGACCAACATAGATAAGTCACTATTATATACTTTGGAAACCATGTATACTTCTTTCGTTACTTTCTTTGTATCTTTAATTCAATGATTATTCATCTTAGCTTGTGACATGTGATACCCGAGCCCCGACTGAACAGTGGGTTTCAAACATAACATAGCGTTATGTTGGGATCGGATCGAGCTAGGCTTATGACCCTAGAGCTGCCACCCTATGAATCAATGTATATATCAGGATCGGCTCGACCTAGGTTAGTACCTCTAGAGCTGCCACCCATACAATATTTTAGGTTCGGGTCGAGCTAGGTTATTACCTCTAGAGCTGCCTGGATCGGTCCGAGCTAGGCTTATGCCCCTAGGACTGCCCCCTAGTTTGGGATCGGCTTGAGCTAGGCATTTCGCCCCCAAAGCTGCCACCCGTACTTGATCATTGACCACATATGCATTACTTTATTCATTACTTTGGGATTGATACCTTTACTTGTGAGAGATTGGTACATTCACTTGTGAGAGATTGATACATTCAGTTGACATAGAATTTTTGGAAGCTTTGGAACCATAACCAAAATAGAAGACATGTGAGTAACATTATTGGAAACATAGCCTTATTGGAAACATAACACCATTGGAGCCATTGGACAATCATCCATGAACAAGATACAAGAGCATAATCACTTTTGGAACTTTTGAAAACAACCTTATTGAGCTTTTGGAACAATACCCATGAATATGAGACAAGAGATTCACAATTGATCATGAGTAGGAAACATATGATAATAACCATTGATAACTGAATATAGAATACCTTAGCACATTTCGGGATGTGAACAAGCGTAATGTCAATGTGAATACTATTTGCCGCAGAAAGATACGGACAGGGTAACCTTACATACCTTGTATTCCCAATACGAATATACAATATTAGATGTGCATACAATAGTTCTGGTCCTTCTTTATGTGTCACTCTGCAACAAAAATACATAACGGAATTTACATTAACCATCAACTACTTTACAAATGCATATAACATCAATGGGTTACATGTTTGCCTTTAAACATGTCATGTCCCCTTGACAAAACCATTGATGAAATTATTATTCCAAAAATCCCACAAAATTCCCAACATTGACCAATACATGATAATCAATACATTTCACCACAACACTTCTCCATTACACTTTCTTATCCGCACCACATTACAAATAATCCATCAATTCACCTTAATACACTTCATAGCACATATCGACCAAAATCCCATAATTTACACTTATAGAAAAATAACAAGTTAAATAACAAAATCACACCATACATGTCCATATTTTATCCATATCATGCTCTTTCATCAAAGGCACAAGTCACAATTCAAGCTTGAATCCCATGGATCACAAATCTTATATAAAAACACAAAGTACCATGTCCAACATTTCCAAGCATAACCAACATGATTTACATACTCTCCCATGCATATAATATATTAATCCATAACAAGAATCACTTACCCAAGATTGAAAAGTGATGATCTTGCTCCAAAATTGACTTTGAGTTCTTTAGGGTTTGAGAGCAAATATCTTCTTTTGGTCTAAAAAGGCATGAGACTTGTGTGGAATAAAAGTCAGATTTTATTGCCCTTTATATAGGACCTAAATTCCATACTCATCCACTCTTTAACATTTAATATGTGTTCTAGAAGGTCAAGGCAAGAATGGGTCTTTTGACCCATTTTTGGGCCATCTTTTCTTTTCATTTTTGGGTCCTTTTTGGGCCCAATTCACTTAACCCAGTAAAATCAATAATTTCTCGTGTTTAAATCATCTCATACGTGTTACAACAATATTCCCACTCACTCTATTCATATCCGTAGCCTCAACCCCAAAAACAAGTGATTCTAGCCACGTATGGCCTATTTTGACCAAAAGGGTAAAATCGTCATTTTGACACCAAATTCGTTCTCGAGTAATTTTATCATACCAATATAATACTTGACTCATTTTATGTATATAATCATTTTTGTAGAAGAAACGTGGCAAAAATCGGCTCGGTACGTCCCCGGATACACTTGGGACTTAGAAAATTTCCAGCTTTCGAAAAATGGAAAAACTAGTGTGGCACGCCCTTGGGCGCGCCATATTACTTCCTCTGGGCACAAAAATTTGGCCCAAAGTGGCGTGGCACGCCCCCCAGCACGCCCCACACTTAGTTTTTCAAAAAATTCTATTTTTCGACTTTTCTTTGCTGGTTGGGTTCGATACTTCAAGTCCTATTCTTTAACTTACTTCTTAGACTTATTGTACTTTGTTTGGAGGTCCTCTTATACTCAATTTGAACCCCACAAGTGCTCCACGAAGATCACAAAACACCTCCTATGAAGGGCTAATCACATGTATGAAGCCAAGTTTCAATTTTCTCATCATTAACATTACCAAATACATACTCATGGCATCTCGACACCTAAGTAACCATCGTTCAACGTCATCACATAGGGTTGGGAGAGTACGGGGTGTTACAAAAATAAAAAAAAATGATTTTCTCGGACTAGGAAATGTCATCCAAGGAAAAAATTAAAAGTAACTATCTCAGACTAGGAAATGTCATCCAAGGTGAAAAATGAAAATAACTGTCTTAGACTAGGAAATGTCATCGCAGGAGAAAAATAAAAAATGTCTCACACTATGAAATGTCATCCTAGGAGAAAATTAAAAAAATGATTGTCTTGGACTAGGAAATGTCATCCTAGGAGAAAATTAAAAGTAACCGTCTCAGACTAGGAAATGTCATCCTGCGAGAACAATGAAAAATAATCGTCTAAGACTAGAAATGTCATACTAGGAGAAAATAGAAATGACTGTCTCAGATTAGGAAATGTTATCCTAAGAGAAAATTAAAAGTAACCGTCTCAGACTAGGAAATGTCATACTAGGAGGAAAATGAAAATGACTGTCTCAGGTTAGGAAATGTTCTCCTAGGAGAAAATTAAAAGTAACCGTCTCAGACTAGGAAATGTCATCCTAGGAGAAAATAAAAAGTGACTAAATCTCATTATTTAGGAGGATCCTTCTACGCTAAATCCCATTATTCAGGAGGGGCCTGAGCTGAAATGTAAAGCCCCCTTTTTTAGGAGGGTCCTGGCCTAAAATGTAAAGTCCCATTTTTCAGGAAGGTCCTGAGCAAAAAATAAAAGTCCCATTATTCAGGAGGGTCCTGAGCTGAAATGTAAAGTCCCATTATACAAGAGGGTCCTGAGAATAAAATTAAAGTCCCATTATTCAGGAGGGTCCTGGGCTAAAATGTAAAGTCCCATTATCCAGGAGGGTCCTGAGCTGAAATATAAAGTCCCATTATTCAGAAGGATCTTGAGCTGAAATGTAAAGTCCCATTATTCAGGAGGGTCCTAATCTAAAAATTACCCATTATTAAGGAGGGTCCTGAGTTGAAATTTAAGGTCCCATTATTCAGGAGGGGCCTGAGCAAAAATGTAAAGTACCATTATTCAGGAGGGTCCTGAGCTGAAATGTAAAGTCCCATTTTCCAGGAGGGTCCTAAACAAAAATTTAAAGTCCCATTTTCCAGGAGGGTCCTGAGTTGAAATGTAAACTCCCATTCTCCAGGAGGGTCCTGAGTATAAAATTAAAGTCCCATTATTTAGGAGGGTCCTGAGCTGAAATTTAAAGTCCCATTATTCAGGAGGGTCCTGAGCTGAAATGTAAAGTCCCACTATTCAAGAGGGTCTTGAGCTGAATGTAAAGTCCCATTATTCAGGAGGGGCCTGAGCAGAAATGTAAAGTTCCATTATTCATTAGGGGCCTGAGCAGAAAATTAAAGTCCTATTTTCCAGGAGGGTCCCGAGCTGAAAAGTAAAGTCCCATTATTCAGGAGGGTCGTACTAATTCAATTTTTTCAAAAGGGTCCTGCTAACCCCATTTTTTCAGGAGGGTCCTGAACTGAAAAGTAAAGTCCCATTTTTCAAGAGGGTCCTGCTAATCCCATTTTTTCAGAAGGGTCCTGAACTAAAAATTCAAATCCCATTTTTCAGGAAGTTCCTGCTAAAATTAAGTTCTTAAATACAAACAACACGAATGATTTTTTTTTTCCAGTTTGCACCAGTTATTATTTTTGTGAATAACTTGTACGATGCAAAATACTTATGCCAAAGAAAACAAAATGCAAGAGAGATATGCAAATAGGATGTGTGGTCCCTTGAAATGAACGATCATAGGGATGTTTGATTCTAAAAATGCAACTAGGGTGTTTGTTCCCTAAAAACACCCTTAAGGTATTATTCTCTATAGTCAAAATGCAACTAGGATGTTTGTCCCCTGTGTTGAAAAGAGATAAAGTATTTGTTTCCTAACATACCCATAAGGTGTTTGATCCCTAAGGTGAAAGTACAACCAGGGTGTTTGTTCCCTAAAAACATCATTAGGATACGGTTCGTTCTCTGAGAACGCAAGAAGAAAAGAAGATTTTATTCTTCTTTTTTTAGAAGAAGAAAAAATAATTAATTATTTTTTTTGCCCTTGTTTTGATATTGGGGAACTTTGATTTTTTTTTTTCAAAAAAATAATAAAATAAAATATAATGTTCTAGCCTTTTTTTTTGTGACACAATATTTATTTGATGAGACCGAACCCCATTATAGGGCTGCCTACGTATCCTTCCATAGCAAGAATCAAGTCAAACATAGTTCACACAAAACATCTTTTGACTTCATATGGTACCAACAATCAGTATTATGCATAGGAATCACCACCAGCTACTTTCGGACAAACTCGAGATCAACTTAGAAGTAACTCCTATAATTTCAAATGGTACCTCAAACATACTTAAGTATTGACAAGATATGTTCACCTTACCTTAATCAAGGGTTTAGAATTATTTCTATCCTCATGTTTCAAATGCCCTTACCAAAAATAGAGTCCTAATTTACTCACAAAAGAATCGATTAAACTCTTAGGACATTGTGAAGCCACTCACACTCAGAAAGATATTCAATGCATAGAACAGAGATACCATATTCATGGCCGTCATGTAAGTATCCACTAATATAAGAACACTAAAAATAAGATCAAGTAGGACTTGTCATTGGCTTGTAATATAAGCTTAGGGGATGGGTAGGATATTCATTTAGGATAGAGTGACTATTCCCTCCTTAAGCATTGCACTATGCACTATGCGCTCAATATTTTGCATTTTCACACTTATTCTTCATTTGGTTTGATGTTTCTTCTCATTTTCTTTGACTTTTCACCTCACTTTTTGTTGAGTTTTTTTTTTTGGAGTTTCTTTCTTGCTTTTTTTCTTCTGACCCTGCATTTTTCTTGAACCTTCATATTTCTATCTTTTTATTTTTTCATCCAACTTAGATCTTTATTCGTGCGCTCAACAAGATAGGGTTAAAAGAGGGGTAGTGCATTTATGCATTGAAAAAGATATAGGTTAAAATTTGGTTGTCCAATAAAAGACTTTAGGCTCAAAAGCGGAAATCTAGGAGTTACATCTCATTTTGTAGGCTTCAAAGTCACAATCGTATCAACGAAAGCCTACAATTCTTTCTTAAGTCAAGTGTTTCTCAAAATTTTTCTTTAACAAACATTCGGGCCAAGTTCTAGATCAACGAAGTTATGTCATTGAATTTTTTATCTAAAGCTCA
Organism: Capsicum rhomboideum; assembly: GCA_031232105.1. Taxonomy (NCBI): domain Eukaryota; kingdom Viridiplantae; phylum Streptophyta; class Magnoliopsida; order Solanales; family Solanaceae; genus Capsicum; species Capsicum rhomboideum. The sequence continues at coordinate 56,811,807 of CP124709.1, forward strand.
CCACACAACACACATGAAACAATGAGATTAGATTTATTTTAACCCTGATTTTAAGCAAGAATTTCGCTAGTGACACTTTAGTATAATCAAGAGGTACCAAAAGAAATTATGGTTCATAGTAAAGTTGGCCCATCCATTATGCCGAGTAATTTAATACTTATTCTTTTATCATGCACATTTCTAAGTATATTGGTACCAACCAAATCGATATATTATTATTATACATATATATAAATATTTTAACTGGGACCGAACTCAAAAGAAGAGTTGCCTACTTATCTTGTTGAAACAAGAATCAGGTCAGGCGTAGTTCTGGAAGTTTCAAACAAAAGGTAGCAAGCTTTTCTTTTTTTTTTTTTGAATTTTTAATTAAAGATAACAATTTTTTTTTAGGATCACCGAACCTGAAAAGGCTGCCTAGGTATCTCATTAGGGCGAGAATCAGGTGTACGTAGTTCGTGTATTTTCAAATAAAAGGTAACAAACTTTGATTCTTTTTTTTTTGAATATTTAATTAAAGATAAAACTTTTTGCTTGATTTTTTTTTTTTAGGATCACCGAACCCGAGAAGGGCTGCCTACGTATCTCATCATGGTGAGAATCAGTTGAGCGTAGTTCGTGTAGTTCCAAATAAAAGGTAACAAACTTTGCTTCTTTTTTTTTTTTTTTGAATTTTTGAATAAGGAAGGAAAAAAAAATCTTTTTTTTTTTTGAATTTTTAATTAAAGATAAAAACTTTTTTCTTTATTTTTTTTTAGGATCACCGAACCCCAGAAGGGCTGCCTACGTTTCTCATCATGGTGAGAATTAGGTGAGCGTGGTTCATGTTAAATAGTGGTAGGTATATTCAGGGACTCAGAGGGGTGCGTGAGAGAGACAATTTATAAATACAGTCCAATAATATCAAAGTGATAAATGAGCAACAAGTAGCACATTAGGCCAACAAACACAATATCCAAATAATTAAAGCAAGTACAAGTCAATATCAAAAGCTCAAAATCTGGTTGTCCCCAGCAGAGTCGCCAGAGATGTCACACCCCTTTTTTGTTGGGTCGAAGGGTTTTTCCAATTAAAGTGACGATATTGAATAGGGATTATTTTTTATATATAGAGTCGCTACTTGAAATTGAGTTATGGTGTTTCAAGTCACCTTTTTGAATCCCTAATCAAAAGGAAAGTGACTCCTTTATTATTGGTCTACAAAAACAAAAGACCGGGTAAGGAATTATGTTGACCGAGGGGAAGGTGTGAGGTACCCCTCGAGTCCCGTGGTTCTGGCACAGTCACTTTTATCAACTTGCACTTAACTTAAACTATTTTGAATAAATGTGTTAATAGGCCTTAGTTCGCTCATTTTAATGTTTAATTTTCATTGGTCTCGACTTAGATGTATAATTACATTCTAAGTCATGACAGGCAATCTTCTTCACTCAAATGCACCATATCTATGAGTTTCGTCTACAAGTCTCAGTTTTAATTAATTAATAAGACAACCTTTTCCAAGGTGCAATATTGCATCCTCGAATTTCATATTTGTTACTAAGCGTATCGAGAAATATGCAAAATTGCATCCGTAATCGAAATCAAATTTATTTGGCCTAAAGCTTATCTAGCGTTAAAAGACATTTGTTCGCCTATTGTAAACTCGAGACCATTTTCTTATCCTCTTTTTTTTGCTCTCTTTTCATTCTTTTCTTTTCCGTATTGCTTTGGGTGTTGAATAAATCCGCAATCCATTTCACTCATTCTCACATTAATTAATAAATTAGGCCTTATTTGCGTGGGCTGAGAACTCTAATTAAATCGCAAGACCATATATGAAAATATGCACACTACTTACATCCTCTAGCCATGTTTTAATTTTTCCACATGATTTTATATAAAACAGATGCTACACATACACAGACATTACTCATGTACACACCATTATGTTCTTATTTCACCAATCCATGCACATCATGAAATACACAAACACACACTCACCTGAAAACATTCTGTTTTTAATATGAAAGAGTATTTAAAAGAAAAACAAACTAACCCCCCCTTTTTTTTAACAAATATTTCCTCACATACACAAAAAAAAGTCCTTTGAGGTTAATAGGATAAACAAATAATTTTTCAAAAGTGTATATACAGTGAATAACGATAATACGTGGATAAAATTTTTAAAGAATATATTTTAGGTCCATTACAAGTTTAACTTGAATAAAAATTCAGATTTAAATATAAAAAGAAAACGTGAATAATCTTAACAAAATCATCATCTAAGTTTTGTGTCTAAAAGAAAACATATTTTAATGACTTAAACTAATCAAACTTTTTTTTTCCAGTACTTAAACTAAGTCTAATCAATGATAACAACTGATATAGGAAGTCTTTCAAGAACAAGTTTAATTCTTACCTAACATTAAACTCAAAGCACATCATATTAAGATAAGAATCACTTAAAATTGTAAACAAGTTATTAATAATAATAACAAAAATTGTTACCTTTCTGCATTGTTAGCCCTTACGTAATTACTTGATCATTAAGAAGAGAAAGAGAATGAATCACTTCAAAAATAATCACTTTATGCCAACCAAAGAACCCATGCTTAACAGTTAATTTTAACATGCAATCCGGGATAACAAACTCTCACAAATAATTAACTTTGCATACTAAATAATGCATGAAGCCATTTAGACAATTTTATTTATTCTTTGATTCATATTAAAACTTATAAAAATTAGAGTACTGAATTGAATAAGAACCTTTTCGACAAACTTAATTAAATATAGAAGTAAGAATGTCGTCACCGGAAACTCAAAACGAGGACTCAAATCCAAACTCCAACCTACCAACCTTCAACTAACACTCGCCGTTTTCCTTTGGCTCTCTGTTTTTTGTTTCTTCCCGTCTTTTTTTGTTTGTTTTTTGGATGTGTTATCCTCTAAGTGTTTTTTCCAAGTGTTCTTGTCTTTGTCTTCTCTTGAAGTGTTGATGTCTATCTTGTGTCTGGGAGTCCTCTGTGTTGTTTGTGCATGTGGTTATATATAGGTATAGTGTATGTGTGATGTGTGTAGGGAGCATGAGGGAGTTTGAGTTTGTAAGGGTGTGTGTGTGTGCAGATTGTTACATGAGGGAGTTGGTGTTGTGGGATTGAAGAGTAAGGGTGAGAGGATGTAATGACCTTCCCGGTCATTTCCCTCATTTTCGTGTGTTCTCAGCGTTTAGAGCTTTTCTATAACTGCCCCAAGTTATTTATGACTTGCTGGGACTGACAGTTCGGTTCCCGGACAGTTCGTTTGAGAATATTATTTAGACCGAGCACGTTGTAAAATATTAAATTAAATTAGAATTTGGTAAAATGACATAGTTAATTACCTTTCGAAAATGTTTTTGAAATTTATAAAATTCTTTAGTTATGATATATCTATACTATTTTATAATAGTTTTATAATCTATTAACAATTTAAGAGAAGATAGTGAATTTAAATATGTTAAAATAATATTATTATTTTATAGAGGTTTTATTCGAAATAATTTTCTATTAATTATGGTGTATTCAAAATATTGTATTTATTTTACCACGAACCTATGCAATACCCGAATATACACAAGTGGGATATATAGGAGTGAGGTATTAAACACCTCCACTTCACACGTGATGGTCTTGGGATAGTTCAAATGTTGCATGCATTAAAGGTTTGCCACCAAATTATACAACTCATGATCTGTACTTTGTTAATTATGTATAAATGGTGAACTTGTCCTTAAATTTAATATTGCTATAGGCATACAGTAATATAATAGTGTATTAACTCTTTCACTATTTTCTTTCATTCTTTCCCCACAAAAATCAAACCAGCATAGTTATAACTTCTGCTTCTTACTAGTTAATTATCTACGTCAAGTTATTCAAGCTCGGATTCTAGTGAGGAGTGTTTGTGAACGTGTAATCGTCTTTATTTCGGTAAGTTTTATCGTATTTACGGTAGTTTTCCTATACATTGGTATTATTGTTGCTATTTGAGACATATATTGAGCTCGGATTTAACGGTGCTAGTTGTGACTATTGGTCACTGATTTATTTGGGACGCTGTGACGGTTTCAATTTTACGATACCGCAAGCGGGCCCCACGTGGACCGTTTGGATATTTTTTGAACTAGTGCAATATGGGTATTAATGGTCATGTTTTGACATGTAGTTTATTATTTTGGTAGCGTGGCAGCAATCATAGGCCTCTTGGAAGGGGAAAGCTCTTGAATAGCTGGTTCTTTTAGCAAGCTTGTGGTGACGTCCAGGTAGGCTAGGTTTACCTTCCCTTACACTTAGATTGAGCTTATGTGTGATATATGTATGCTATTGTGCTGGTGTTGTGGGCTGGTATTATAAACTTGGTGGTGGTTTGCTGTGATTTAGGCCTTCTAGGCTGAATAGGGCTATTCGGATATATTCCAGGCCCGAGGATACGGATGACCTATTTGGGGTCGGATAGTATTGTTGTTGTTGTTCCCAGTTTGGGAATGTTATTGTTGGACCTTAGTTCAGGCTTAGAAAAATTTAGCCCAGACTTAGACAGGTATAACTAGACTTGGTTTTTGGGACCCGATAGCGGGCCCCATTATCCTTTTAGTCGACTTGTCAGAACTTTGACGTCTTTGGGCTTAGTTAAGCCCTCTATGACCTGTTAGGGTTGTGACACAATCGAGTCACCCCAATTATACCCGGATTGGCCTGTTTAGCCTTGTTAGTCCCCCATAGCACCGTATTTGACCGGGGTCAGCTAGTTTGACTTAGAGCACTGGCCCGCCTGTTCATGACTTATAATGTATACCCAGACTTGTATATACATATTCTTTATAGTAGGTAGTAACCTAGAAGGACCCCGAGATTGGCTTGTAGCATGTTGTGGAATTAGCTTCTGTACTTATATACTAGTATTGACTTGGGACTAGGGCATTTCCCATTTATCTGATATGATATGACATTTGATTCTGTTCTGGTTACTGGCTATGATGAGTTCTGGTTCAAGTCAGGCCACTGATTCAGATATGATGGGTACTGATTATTATGAGTTTCGGTTCTAGTCTGGCATCTGGTTATGATATGATTGGAGAGTTTTAGTACTGGGTACCATGGTTATTGGACACTGATACAACTTTAATACACTGGTGACTATGCATTTACTTTTCTTGTGTGTCCCGCTGGTTTATGGGGGCCAGACTGGGTTATTGTTTTCTTCCGTGTGCCTATCGGGCTTATGATGGCCCATATAGGTTATGTTTGACTTGTGTGTTTACTTACACATTTATTTACTCGTTATTCTGTATCGCACTTATATTCTTCTGAGCATATCAATATGCCTCGGTAGTTACTTATGTACTTATTATTTATACCCCGGACCTAGCATGTGCCCTCTTACTTACTTATTATTCAGTATCGCATTTTCTTATCAGTTATAGCCGGACTTAGCATGCACCCCCGTACTTTAGCCTGTTTATACTACATTAAGCTCGGTTGGCCAATGATGCCTACTGAGTACCCGTTGCCCCGGTACTCATACTGCACTTCTGCATCTTTTTCCCCAATGCAGATCCAGGCACTAGTCGACGGTTTTGACGTGACTCTTTTCTCAGCACTGACTCCGGAGCAGGGTGAGCTTACTGACGTCCGAGGCAGATCCTACTCCATCTCTACTGTATAGTCTTTTTCTCTCAAGACTGTATTACTTGTTGTATATATTTGATTTCTATCTTGTATTTTGGACATGTCTAGTAGTGGCTCTTGTACCGACCTCATCAGGTCTTGGGAAGGGTTCTTGACTTTATATACTGTCCTCTTCCTTCTCAGTTTTGGAATATATACATATTCTGATTCTGTCTTTAGCGTTATAGCATGTTTATAAATATGGTTACTTCCACTCCATCTCTGTTTTATGAGATTCCGCCCATTAGCCCGTCGCTTGTCGCTACGGGCTAGGGTTTGGCTTGCCTATTGGTGGGTTACGGTAGGCGCCATCATGACTCAAACATTGGGTCGTGACAGAGGAGTGGGAAGTGGGGAAGGTTGAGGGGGATCTTATGTGGGGTGTGCAGGTGAATGTTTATAGGATAAGTTGGGGTTGGGTAGTTTAGGATATGATTCTCTCTCTCTCTTTTTTTTAAGATAAAACAAAATATAATACAACAACAACAACAACAATATTAAAAGATTTTACCTAATTATTTTAAATTAATAAGAATATAGAAAAGTTAAAACAAATAGTCCTTAAAATATATAGCTAAGAAAAATATTAAAATTACTAGATTATTTATTAAAACATAAATTAAAAGAAAGCATTTTTTAGAAATTTTTTCTTTTATTTTGCAAAGTAAAAACAAAACTTATACTAAAATGTGAGTCTATCTTTTTGACATCTTTTTCACAATTTTTCAAAGAAAACCAACTAAAAATGAAATAGAAGCTAAAACAAAGATTAGACATATAATAAATATTTAAAGCTAAAATAGGTTAAGGCTCGGAGAGGGTCAAAAATCACGTGTCTATACTGGCCTTATGAAGTGCTTGGTTCCCATTTGTCCTTTCACTATACTTGCTACGAAAGTGGTTAGTCTTTGTCGAAGCACTATTTATTTTCTTGCATGCTAGTTATATGTAATTAAGTTTCCTACGTTAGTCTAAATAGTGATGTATGAACATGCAATTCTTGTGTGGCTAGTGTGATTTTGTTCATTGTTTGTTTGCTTCCATAAAGACCTGCTAATTCGAGGCTCACGTTTTTCTATGCATATCATGTTTAGATAATTTCTATGATATAGAATATCTGCTTCGTGTTCTCTTTGTGGGAATAAAAAAACAACCTTTGCGTATCCCATGACCCCTTTGGCGTGAGCCCGCCTTGGATCCTTGAGATCCTTAGGATCTCGACAGTGCCAAAGGTCGGTTATGGTCTGCCAAAGGCGTGTTTTTGTGCGGTTCGGTGTCCTTGTTTTTTTTTCTTCATATTTAATAGGTTGAAGGCGAGCGTTTAGATGAGACAAAGAGTTGCTAGGGATTTGGGAATGGTTCGGAGTTGTCCAACCTAACCCTTCTCTGTTTTCTTTTATTTCTTTATTTATTGGGTCTCTAATTATTATTGTATAAACACTACCATGTGTAATGAAATATCGGGACTGCTTATGGGGGAGGGATTCTGTGACTTAAATGTGTTAACACAATTATTTTATCACCTAGGTTATAGTTTCTAGGCTCGTTAATTAAATTTCAACATTTTTACCACTCAGAAATCATGGTTATTAACTATTTAAATTAATTTCGAGCCTGACAAGTTTTAATTTAATTGTGCTTAACTTACTTCAGGCATGTTTTAATAAACTTTTGGACATTGTTTGATTAAATTTCAGCGTTTTATCTATTTTTGACATGTCTATTTAATTTTCACGTGTCGTATTAATTTTAGCATTTTTTTTTGTACTTCCAGCATATCAAAATATGTTTTTCAAGTATGTTTTACTAATTCCAGCATTTTAAATATATTTCAGCACATTAAAAATATGTTTTTCCAGTATATTTTTGCTAATTCCAGCATTTGAAATATATTTTCAGCATATTAAAATATGTTTTTGCCAGTACACTTTTGCTAATCCCAGTATCTTTGATATATTTTCAGCATAGTAAAGATATGCTTTTCAGTAAATTTTTTACTAATTCCATCACATTAAAATTGATTTTTCAGCATTTTGAATAATTTTCCAACATATTAAACTACTTTCTAACATATTTAAATTAATTGCAGTATTTTTTAAAATTAATTTCAGCATGTTAAACTTATTAGTTTTCACCAAAATATCATGTATCGGTAGTAATAAAAGTTCGGTAAGTTTTAAAATCTTGAAATTAATTGATTTCAACATGTTTTCGTACTACGCCTTGCCTAGACACTATGTCTTTAGGTTCTTTAACGAGTTTCGACATATTAAATAGACTTAGAAATCATGCCTATAGATTTTAATTACGTAAAAATGAATAAATTGTTCTTTCTAAGCATGTTAATCACTTTGGCACCCTTTAATGAATCAAGAGGTTTGTTTGAAACCATTACTTGCTACTTGTTCGTTTTATGTGTTTTGTTTGACGCGAATTTTTGAGTATAATTAGGCAACCTAAGAGTTCTTTTGTCTAGGAGAAAATCCAAAATAGTAAGTCCAATGCCTCTTGGACATTAAATTGGGATGAGTAGGCATTTTAGGAAACACTAGTTTTGTCGTTTTTCATAAACGCCCTTAGGTTTAATAACCAATTAGGTAAGGTGGGTAGATAGTCGGACATGATGGAAATTACCCCGAGCATGATTTGACGATGCGATAGTCGACATCGTCACCCGTTAATGAGCTGGGCGCTGATCCAAATATGATAAAATTAACCCTTGTCCAAATATTTTAAACTTCGATTATATTTTACTCTTTGCATGTCTCTTTTTGTTTTGGGGTAGTCTAGGTTTACTTTCTAAATAAAAAATTTCTTTTATATGAATTGCGTCCCTTCTATCTTCTCGCTTATCTGATCTATTTTTTGTTTATATATGCATCTTATTACTTTACCACTTAGATAATTATTTATTAGATAATAATTGAGTTGCATATTTTGTTTAAATAATTACTTTTCTTGCTTGAACACTTAGCCAATATTAAGTTAATAGAAAAATGACCTTTGCTTATCACGTAAATCCCCCACGTAATATATGAGTTCGGTCGGGACCCACATTTGTGGACCTCAAAAGGTGCCTAACACCTTTCTTTTGAGGTAACATGAACCCTTACCCAAATTTCTGGTTGACGTAGATTATTAAAATAAGTTCGTAAGTAGTTTAGAATGGTGCCCTAACACACCTTATTCCGTTAGGTGACGACTCTTCACTCTAATTCTCCTAAAAAAGAGTTGTCACGTCAAATCCCAATTTTTTTGAGAAAAATAGATCGCTACAAACCCATTACATTTTATTCCAGACTATTGGTTTGGCTTACCTACTAGTGGGGTATAATAGGTGCCATCATGACATGAATTTTTTGGTCGTGATAGTTTGGTATCAAAGCCTAGGTTCACTGATATCGCTGATACAAGAGAAAAATATTAGGTAGAGTCTCACGGATAGGTTTGATATCATTTGTATCCTACCTTCGGGAGGCTATAGGGCATTCTTAGGAAAATATTACCCTTTTGATTCCTTGTCGTGTGCCTTTATTCATATCGATTCTTGGAATCTCACTTGTTTCACACTTTCACAGATTGTTAGGTCGAGGATACAATGGTCGAGGATGAGGCTCCTGTGCTGATATCTAGGGCCCCAAATAGGGCCTGAGTTAGAGGTCGACCTCGAGGTCAACACTGGGCTAGAGCAATCACACTAGCTCAGGACAAGGCTAGAGTGCCATCACTAGAGTAAGTTATTGAACCAGAGCCAGTTATTGATCCATAGCCTGAACTAGCAGATCTGCTGCCTCAACAGTTGGTGGGTCAGGGAAAAGCCCATACTCCATCCGAATTTACGTTAACACTACTATTATAGGATTCTCTAGTCCACTTTTTGAATATTCTAGGAGGTATACCTTAGACATCAACTTAGGGAGTGGCTCAGGGTGTTTAGGTATAAGAGTGCAGCCTATCGCTGTGGCTCATCGTGTCAATGCCGATGGTTCCTCTTCAGATGGTAGCCTAACTAGCCAAAACTATAGAAGAGCAGAAAATGCTGGGTCGGTCTATTAGATTGGCTTCTCCAAGGTTTTTAGGTGCTACAAGAGAGAATGCGCATGAGTATCTTATTAGTTGCCAGGAGAGGTTGCACCACCTCAGTTTAGTAGAGTCTTATGAAGTAGATTATACCATCTTTCAGCTATATGGGTTAGCGAGGCAGTGATGGAGGGCTTATATTGAGTGAAGACCACCAGCTGGATACCCTCCCATGACTTAGGCAGAGTTCTTTGAGGCTTTCTTGGGGTAGTATGTACCTTGTAGCATCTGGGAGAAATTGAGAGACGAGTTTACAGATCTACAATAGGCTTCTATGCCTGTATCTGAGTATGAGTTGAGGTTCCATGAGCGATCAAGACATGCTACTTTGATTCTGCCTACTGAGCATGAGAGGATGCACCGCTTTGTTAGAGGATTGAGACTACAGCTTTGCCTAGCTACTGAGCATATGGTATTTTTGTGTCATCCATTCTTTGAGATTATTAACCATGCTCGACTATAGAGGGCATACATCACGAGATCCATAGGTGCAGTGATAAGAGGCCTCACTATCAAGGTAGCTTCAATGGTTCTCTCTTTAGAGGTAGAGGTTCCTTTGTTAGAGTTAGCAACAGTGGTACTTCTTGCCTAGTAGGCCTGTATAGGCCGTACTTCAACTCTCTACTGGTAATGAGCCTGGGTATAGTAGTTAGAGCTCCGGTTAGTCTTTGTGAGGTTCTCATTCTGGATCTTCAAGACATGGTGGCCATTCTGGTTCAACAGGTACTTCTCATCAGGGTAGAGCTCCTAGAAGTTTTTATGATTATGCAGAGGTTTGTCACTTTGCTAAAGAGTGTGCTTGGCATGGGATTATTGAGCTTTCAACATAGATAGTTCATCTTCTCAAGGTAGTACCACCATCACCAGAGGTGATGCTCAGGGTAGTAGGGGTGCTTGCGGAGGTACTTAGCTGGGTAGGGTAAGTGTTTGTTTAGGTACTCTATCTAGTGGTGGTTGTAGACAATTGTATGCCTTCTTTGGTAGGCCAGAGGTGGAGGCATCAGATGTTGTGATCACAGGTATGATTTCAGTTTGTCGTCCGCTAACCTCTATTTTATTTGATCCTATTCTATAAATTCATAACTATCTTCATACTTTGCTTCTCATTAGGGTTGTCTAGAGAGCCTTTGTCTGTACCTATACGTATAGTTACTCCTGTAGGTGATTCTTTAGTAGTGGATTAGGTTTATAGATCTTGTGTGGTGACTTTTCGGGAGTACGTCACTTGGGTAGACCTTGTTGTGATTGATATGGTAGATTTTGATGGTATTCTAGGCATGGATTAGTTATCCCTTATCATACAATCATAGATTGCTTCACCAAGATAGTTACTTTAGTCATTCCAGGAATATCTCTAATTGTGTGGTAGGGTTCTGCTTGTCACACAATAATAGGTATTATTTCTTATATTTAGGCATTGAGGTAATGTCAAATGGGTGCTTGGACGATCATGCTTACATCCGTGATACTAGTGCCAACATTCCTTTGCTTGATTCTATTCATGTGATTCTTGTGTTTGCTGATTTTTTCCTATCTACTTACCTGGCCTCCCACCTGACCGTAATATTGAATTTGCTATTAATGCTGAGCTGGGCACCCGATCTATTCTATTTCACCTTACCATATGGCTCTTGCTAAGTTGAATGAGCTTGATATTCAACTTTAGGATCTTCTAGGTAAGGCTTTTATAAGGTTGAGTATTTCTCCTTGGTGTTCTCCTATCCTGTTTGTAAAGATAAAATACAGCACCATGCATATGTGTATCGATTACCATTAGTTGAATAAGGTGACCATAAATAATAAGTATCTAATGCAGCGTATTGATGATCTATTTGACCAGATTCAGGGTGCAACCATGTTTTCTAAGATTGACTTGAGATTTTGCAACTATTAGTTGAGGTTAGGGTGGTGGACAACCCTTAGACAGGCTTCTGATCTAGCTACGGCTATTATGAGTTCCTAGTAATGTATTTTGGGTTGACCAATGTCCAAAAGTATTCATGGACTTGATGAACCGCATATTCAGGCCTTATTTGGACTCCTTCATGATAACGTTTATATATGACATCCTTATTTACTCGAGGAGTAGGGAGTAGCATGAGTAGCATTTGAGGATTGTTCTCCAGACTTTATGCAATCAGCGGCTTTACGCCAGATTCTCAAAGTGTGAATTCTAGCTTGAATATGTAGCATTCTTGGGGAAAATAGTGTTCAAGGATGGGGTTATTATAGACCCGACAAAAATTGAGGCACTCTGTGATTGGGCTAGGCTGACTTCTCCTACCAAGGTTCACAGTTTTATTGGGTTAGAAGGTTACTACAAACGGTTCATCGAGGGGTTTTCTTTAATTGCAGCGCCACTGACCAGATTTCCTAGAAAGGATGTCCCGTTCCAGGTGTCCAATAAGTGTGAGGCAAACTTTCTGAAGCTTAAGGCTTTACTCACTTAAGATCCAATTTTGATACTTCCAGTTGAGGGTTAGGGATTTATAGTGTATTATGATGCTTTTGGTGTTGGTTTGGGTTATTTTCTGATGCAGTAGGGCCTATGTTTCTAGATAGCTAAAGGTGCACGAGCATAACTACCCCACCCATGTCTTATAGTTGGCAGCGGTGGTTTTTGTGCTTATGATTTTGAGGGATTACTTGTATATTGTTTATTGAGAGATATTCACTAGCCATCATAGCATGAAGTACATTCTTAGCCAGAAGGATACTAATTTGAGGCAGCGCAAGTGTCTAGAGTTGCTGAAGGACTATGATATTTCTTTTCTGTACCATTCAGGCAAGGCAAACATAGTAGCATATGCCTTGAGTCAGAAGGCAGTGAGTATGGGGAGTTTTGCATATTTGGCAGCTTCAAAGCAATCGTTGGCCTTGTACATTGAGTCCTTAGCTAATAGGTTATTTTAAGTTGATATTTCTTACCCTAAGAGGATTCTTGATTGTGCTGAGGCTCAGTCTATTTTTTTGAGTAGATTCGGGAGTGTCAATTTAAGGATAGCCTATTGTGTGGGATTCGAGATCAGGCATTGAAGGGTGAGGAAAGGAAGGCTTCCTTGGATCTAAAGGGTGTTTTGAGATTCGAGGGCCATATTTGTGTTTAAAGGGTTGGTGATTTGATTAAGTTGATATTTTAAGAGGATCATTTTTCTTGATATTCCATCCATTCAGGGGAAACTACAATGTATAGAGACATGAGACAACATTATTGGTGGTGCAGTATGAAGAGGGATATAGCAAATTTCATATCTCAGTACTTGCACTATCGAGAGGTGAAGTCTGAGCACTTGAGACCTGGTGGTTTGATTTAGAGGCTACCCTTTTCTCGAGGGGAAATAGGAATGGATTACCATAGACTTTATGATTGGTTTTCCACACACTTTTTAAGGTTTTGATAGCATTTGGGTCATAATTCATTGGTTGACTTGATCTGCTCACTTTTTACCTATTTAGTCTTTCTACAGTTCTGAAAGGTTGACCCAGATTTATGTTTAAGAGATAGTTTGTCTTCATGGGGTGCCAGAGTCTTCACAGGGCACCAGTGTCTATTATTTCTGATAGAAGTACCTAGTTCACCTTTAACTTTTGGAGGGATTTTCAGGAGGAGTTGGGTACCCAGGTTAATTTTAGCATAACTTTTCATCCCCAGACTGATGGCCAGTCTGAGGGGATCATTCAGGTTCTGGAGAGCATGCTTCAGGTATGTTTTATAGATTTTGGAGGTTAGTAGGACTAGTTTCCAGCCTTGGTGGAGTTTGCGTATAATAACAGCTACTACTCGAGTAGGGGATGTGGCATATGAGTTAGCTTTGCATCTAATATTTGGGTTTTCATCCTATTTTTTCATATATCGATTCTTTAACATTACATTCCAGATGAGTCTCTATGTGCTCTAATGGGATTCGGTTCACTTAGATGATCGTTTGACTTTCGAGGAGGAGCCGATTGCTATTTTATCTACGGAAGTAAGACAACTGAGATCTAGAGCAATTCCAGTTGCTAAAGTTTATTAGAGGCACCGTCCTATTTAGCACACTACCTAGGAGACCGACCAGGACATACAGGCCTAGTATCCTCACTTATTCAAGCCTTCAGGTACTTCTTGTATCTTAACTTTTGAGGACAAAAGTCCTTTTAGTAGTGAATGTTGTAATGACCCTCCAATTCATTTTCTTTGTTTTCATGCATTTTTAGTATTTTGAGTTTTCTATAGCTGTAACAAGTCATTTATGACTTCCCAGGATATTCAGTTCATTTCATGGGTTGTTCGTTTGAGTTTTAAGCCAATTTCCCTATTTTGGAGCTTTTGAAATTGAGAACTTTGACTTTGATCAAAACTTCTAGTAAATGGCTTTGGATGAGAATTCTGACAAATTTAGCTGTGGTACGTAGGTTTTAGGCTAGGGGACCTTTAGTTTGGATTCATAAGGCTTCCAAACTTATTTTGGGATATTGGGTGGTTTTGGTTAAAAAATAAAAGATTGGGTGTGGAGGCCACTTTTCATCGAAATGACCTCTGATTGGAATTTTGTCAATTTCGTTGTGTCTGAAATGTCATTTTTGATAGGGTAGCATAATTTGTATGCATGCACGAGGTTCCAAACAAATCTCGAGGACCTATTTGGAGAGTTTACAAACTTGGCAAGGTTACTAGTGCACAACACATGGTGCAGCTGCATTTGCGGAATGGTGACTGCTTGTATAAAAGCAACCCGTTTTGCGTAGGTAGCTAATTCCAGTTCCTTCCGCTTTTATGGAGCAGCCTAAGTGTGTAAACCATCAATTTTGTGGAGACACGCATGCACAATGACCTCTACTTAAGAGGAGGGTTTGTCGCTTATGCGACTGACATTGTAGCAGCCAAGCTACCACTTTAGCAGTGGTAGCAGATTATATTCTCCCTTCTCCTCCTCATTTTTAGAACATTTTCTAATTCTTATTTCACTTTTATAGAATTTTGAAGCTTTGGGAAACTGTGGGAAATCGTTTAGCTAAGGTAAGTTAATTCAACCTCTCTTGATCATTTTCCACTATTTTCCCTGTCAAATTCCTGCTCTAATTCCATGAAATTCCTAGTTTAATTCATGATTTCTCTTTGACTTTGTGGGCTGTTTTGAGTTCTAATTTGGGGTCCCATCTTGTTTAATTTTTTAGCATATTTTCCTTGTATTATGAGGAACATAATTGCGGGTTCAATTTCTTGATTCGGTAAGCAAGCCCATAGGTTATTTTTTACCCGATTTTCAACCTGGAATGTTAAATTCCAATATGGGTATTACTTTTCTTGTGTTGACCTATAGATCATTATTGTGATAGCGTAGGAGCAGTCAAAGACTTCACAGAAGTCTTGATTTGAGGGTACTACTTTTCTCGTGTTGACCTGTAGATCATTATCGTGATAGCGTAGAAGCAGTCAAAGGCTTCACAAAAGTCTTGATCATTATTACGAGGAACATAATTGTGGGTTGAATTTTCTTATTCGGTAAGCAGGCCCTATAGGTTGATTTTTTGCCAGATTTTCAACCCGGAGTGTTAAATTCCAATATGGATATTACTTTTCTCGTGTTGACCAGTTGATCATTATTATGATAGTGTATAAGCATTCAAAGGTTTTACAAAAGGGAAAAGCTTTGGCTTAGTGATTGTGAGAGCATTGTTTGGCCTTCAGGTAGGTTAGAGCTTACCTACTCATAGACTTGACTCGTTTAATGTATACGTATGATGATTTGATAATTGTTGGTGGGACATTGTAGTTTGAATATATTTTGCTGAGGTATTTACGATCTTATTATCTTACTTGGTTGCCTCGGGGTAGAATTCCACTATTAATCCATAGTCTAAGTGGTTGCCACTCTGTTGGGCTTAGTCTAGGTTTCTTGGTAACCTTATGGTTATTATTGTAAGACTTTGTCTAGGTTCGGGTAGTTTCTTGCCTTAGGTCGGGTTCCTTGGGGAGTTGTAACTATAATATTGTTTTCATAAGGTAGTTTACTCTAGGATAATGTCCTTTCTATAGCTAGATAGTCCTAGTTTACTGTGGTACTTGTTGGTGGGCTTAGCATTGGTTTATCGGTTGATTTATTTGCTTATTTATGCTTATTATTGTTGCATATTCCTGGTATGTTGGTGAATTGGCCTAAAATACTATTTTTGGTTTAAAATGGGATTTGAGGAGCTTTTTACTAGATTTTGGATTTCAAAAAGGTAAAATGGACTATTTTCGCCTCTGTTTGATTTCGGCCACCTGACATTACTGATTATTATTTAGAAGTCCCATTTTGATTCCAGGCAAGGTATACGGATATCGCGAGTTCCCCATTGGTCCTGCCTTTTTTATCTATAGATGCTAAAGGAGAAGTATATGATTTTATAGGACATGACATCCATTTCATATTACATTTCATGCCACCCATTAGCAATTATCTATTGTTATGCATTGCTTGTAGTTAGTATTGTTTGTTGCTTGTATTCACCATGCTTATAGGGGCCGGTTGGGTTATATTGACTGTTGTTTGTACCTTCTGGGTTATGGGGACCTAGTTAGGTTGTAGTTAGATTATTATTATTATTACACTTTTCGAGGTAGTATACTTATATTTCCCTTATTCGTCTAGATTTGACCTGTTACCAATTGAAGGTTGGTATGAATCAACCATGATCAAGAGATCAGGTCCTTGATACAGATAATAGTGCAACAGTAAAGAACAGTTGAAATAAAACAAGACAATCAACAAACATATGATATTACATCGAAACGTCCTTGCTCAGGGGAGGAAAAAACCATGACCTACCATGTAGGATTTATCAATCAATCAACTAAGCTCAAGCAACTTCAGAATTGCAAACTCTTTCAACTCTAGGATTAAACACTTAATCCTCAACCTACACAATACCTTTGTTGTGCCTTTAGTACAATAACTCTATTGTAATCAATCAAACAACTAACTCTAGCTGTCTAGGCACAAAATAATGAATCGAGAATGAAACACGAGATACCTACACAAGACTCCTAAAGCAGAAGAGTAGGTGTTCATATAAAGAGCATTACAAAGATTCAACAACAAATTTACAAAGAGAAATTCTTGGAACAGGTCCTTTTGTTGAGATAGTGTGAGAAGCAGCAACTTTTGCTGAGGAATATCAATATATAGGATTGCAAAAACTAGGTTTTTCTTGTGTGATTTCTTCTAAATAGAAAACAAGACAAAACCTAGATGCCTCTTACTGGCTGTTGCTCAAAAGAATGCAGCTGTCCTGGTGTGCGACTTGCAGAAAGTACAACTTCCAGTTGTACAGTTGACCGAAACATCTGAGCACGCATTCAAGGTACCAGGTCCTTCTGTGAGGTTTGTCAAATCATCAAAATCAACATTCTAACCCAATCTATCTTCAGTGGAACCCTGATCTTTCATTTCCTGCAAGTATGGTGAAAATTTAGTGACATATCTATTGAAAATGAGGCGTTAGCGTTGGTAATATGATCAATAACAATTCATGCTAGTTAGTTACCTGAGGCATGTCGACAGAGTACTTGTCCATCAAAGGTGATGGAATGCGGTTCAAATGGAAGAACCATTCCTTTTTTCTTATTCTGACCCTAACTATTGGATTCTTCTTTCTTAGTGCTTGTTGTTTGGGCATCTTCAGTGTCTTTTGGTATCATAGCTTGCAGCTTGCCAAATGCTGTAGTTATTCATACTAAACATTAAATATTTTTTTCCCTTAGGAAAATAAAAATGGAGAAATTTGAGCGATACTCACCTTTTAGGTATGTGAGTGCGATGCTGTAGAAGATGTTAAACAGGATTGTGAATCCAAAAAGTGCACCAAAGCCTATCCAGTACCACAATACATCTGGAAAGAAACCTTGAGCTTTTACAACAACATCTCCAAGTGGCTCAGTTCCATTTGGTGGAATCTGGTTGATTACAATGAGCTTCAACATTCATATAGGAAATTAATTATTTACACACTGCAGTAGATAGAGAAACTTACACGTCTCCTCATCTTTCCATCAAATTCATTCACAAGGATTGCATTCACAAAATACATCATTGGTGAAATCCAGTAACCCTATATCCACTAGTTCTTTACATAATCTACAACATTAGACGGAGTAGATAATTAGCAACTTTATATTAGTCTGTTTAAGCAAAGAAAGCGTTACTGTAGACATATAAATGACCAAATACACCTCGTGAAAGAATGAATCCTCCAATGCAAATTGTAAATGCAGAATAAAATATCCAACTATACTAGCAACTCCTAGGGTCCTGACAAGTGCCCCAAGGAATTAAAACAACGCTGATGGCATATGGCTTACTAAGGTGAGTAGCAAGAACTATTTGAACAATCTGCAAAGAAAAAAAATCCTGATTAGTAATCACAGGGAAAAGGAAATAGTTGAAGGTAACCTGACCTTTATTCTGTATCAACTTTTTCTTCACTTACCTTACAGGGTGTGGATCAAATAAAATGACATAGTAAGTGAAAAACACCCAGGAAGCAGTTTCAACTAATGTTATAGGGATTTTGTGTATCCATAAGGGAATTGCATAAGCTCATGAAAGGAAAAGGAGAAGGTTACTTTTCTTGAAGAAGATGAGAAGTTTATAAAGTATCAATCTGAGCTTAGACATTCCTTTTGTGCTAACTTAGAAGCCACATTTGAAGTTTTTGAGCCAATAGGAAATGGGTTTTGGACTGCCAAAAGTTGAGAATCTTGATTTTGTTGAAAGTTGTGATTATGGAAAATAAAGAAAAAAGGTATTTCTGTAGGCAAGTCTTGGATAGCTTCTGTTTGTCTTGAGTTAGTAGATTTTGTGCGGTCTTTGAGTGTTGAGTCCTCAGGGGGGGAGTGGATTCTTTCTGATTTTTACTGATAATTATAGTCACATGAGTTGGATATATTTCTTGAAATTTAAATTTGAAACATTTGAAAATTCAAGAAATTAAAAGCTTTTGTTGAGAGGTAAAGTGGATGTAGAATCAAAACTCTTCGGATAGATAAACTTGGAGAGTTTATGTCAAATGAACTCAGTTCCTTCAGTTAGGAAAATGGAATACATAGAGAGATCACAACACCTTATACACCAGAGTAAAATGGTGTAGCCGAATGAAAGAACCGCACAGTTGTTGAGATTGACAGAAGCATGATGCAAGGTAGAGGTGTACTGAAGTGTTTTTGGGCTGATACTGTTGTCACTTCTGTCTATTTGCTCAATATTTTACCCACCAAGGAAGTTTTTAATGGAACACCATATGAAGCATAGAGAGGTAACAAGCCCCAGGTAAGCCCCTTACGTGTCTTTGGATGTATAGCTTATGCTTTGGTGAATTCACAAGCTCGACGTAAGGTTGACGTAAAATGTGAAAAATATATCTTTGTTGGATATAGTGCACAATCCAAAGATTATAAGCTGTATAATCTAGTGAGTGGAAAAATTTTAGTCAATAGAAATGTTGTGTTTGATAAAGATTCAAGATGGAACATTATTCGAAGTTTTGTTTCTACTGGAAAAATTACTTTGAAGGCTTGTGATACAAATGACCCCAAGAAGTAGACATCTACGAGAAGTCACTTCAGTAAGCAAAGAATGAGTTATTCAGAGGTCAACTTGGTGTTTGCAATTTTGAATCAAGGAGGAGAGTTTAGAAGTGATTCAAAAATATTTGACTCAGTCTTGAAGATTTAGTTAGTTAGTTTCCATTATTAAAGCAAGTTTAGATATTGTGAAAGATAAGTAGCTAATTGTCGGGATAGTGGACCTAGTACTTCTTGTTTCATTGTAAGCTTATTTATACCCAGTTCTCGTTGGTTTCAAGAACTATCAGAAACACAAAAAAATTGCAGCAGCTTTTCTTCTCTTTTTCTCTATTTTTTATTCACTTTCTCCATTAGATTTCCAACTCATTTGATCCTGCAGTCATCACTGAATGAAGATCATGCTCCTTCTGATATCTAGTGGACGAAGGTAAGATTTTCACTAAGAGGATTCAAAATATAAAGAATAAACATACGAAAAACCCAAAGAAATTCGACAACATAGCATATATACATAATATTTTTAAACCTATCTACAGAGTGTAATTTCCAGCAACATAGTGTCAATTGACACCCCTGGGATAAAAGTGGTTCCATCGCAGGTGATAGAGTGTTCAAGCTCGTGCCGTTGTGATCTTACCACTAAATTAGATTTTATAAAAACCAAAATTTTCATGAAAATCAAGACAAACACAAAAAGGAGGGGGAAAAATGAAGAATCCATACCAATTTGCCTCCATCAAGAATAATCGGAGAGCTACCTAGGCTGAAGTAGAGTTGTTTCTTAGAAGGAAAAACCATTTGAGAGCCTGATCTAGAAATAATTTGTTGATAATCAGATGGAAAAAATGTCTCCTAGACAATGTCAGATTCTGCTGCAGACATGAATGATTGCAAGACAGCCGAAGACCTAGCTGCATCTTTTGGAGACTCTAAAAAGAGAATTTTTGATTTGCAACCTTCAGGCAGAAATCGGAAACAATCCATCGGTAAAAGTCAATAGATCAAATTTTCTGAATTTCTGTACTATTTATATAGAAATAATATAAAGACTACAAGAGTTTAAGATTTCTTTTTTGGACATCCAAAGTCAAGTAGTGTGACACCCTAACTTAGGATAATAGTCATGTTCTGAATGAGAATATGGCTGAATGGGATGCCAAGCGGGATGAGCAAATGGGACTACCACGTTCTACTAAAATACTTGGGGATTTCATTTGGGAAGGGGGGAATTCACTTGAATAAGGGTAAAATTGGCCAAATAATAGGCATAAAGCATCACGTGTGGAGCACTGCACAACAGGCATTTGGTTGCTATGACAAACTCTCGTTCTCTCTCAATTTCCTCGAAGTTCCTTGCCTCATTCTTCTATCATTAGCTATTCTATTTCTGTAATTTTCCTTTGTAATTTCTGATGTTAGAGACTTCAACAGAACTACTGCATACAAGTTTAGTTGGAGCGTACTAATACAAGTGTTGTTAATATTTTACTATGTCAATTTGTTTCAAGCCTTACATCAACAAAACATAAGAGAGATGTTGAGTATATAAGTAAACATATCTTACACCCTAGTGACACATTGTAAAAAGTGCAGGCCTTCACCAAGATTAGACAATATCACTAGTGTCCTAGGACGTCACAAGTAGTCAGTTTTTGCAAGAAACAAAAAATTCGAACCTCTTCTTAGCGGAGAATCTTAGTAGCTCAATTGGACCAGGACTTTCTTGTTGGTGAGGGATTGATATCAATCCACGGATATGAATGGGTCGGACCTGTATTAGCAAAGCATCCCAATATCAAATTAAGTGATTATTTGTAGGATCCGGGTTGATAAATAGGGGTCTTTCAGGAGCAATAGGTTAATGGAAAATTATGTTGAAGCTTTGGCTTAGTCTGTTATCCTCTCCCTGTAATTCTGTGATTTCTCCATTTGTATTATTAACTATTACTATGTATTCTACGTTAGAGATGTATTGAGAAATTTGGTTTGTTACATTCACCTTGAATCCTCTTCCCCTTCCCCTACCCCCAATTGAAAGGTAAAAAACCTCTTTTTAGCATCAAAGAAATTGACAATACAGAGTATATATGTTTGTATCAAAGTATAAAAATAAAAAATGGTAACTCTTATTAGTTACAATCAATACGAGAAAAGGTCTAAAATAGTTTTTAAAATTTGATCTTCGATTCAAATTGTCCTTTATACATATACTTTGGTACGCCAATGTTCCTTCTATAATGACTTGAGCAAGATGAAGCAAAAGATACTTTTATTAATCAATGATAAATTGAAATATATACGCAAATAAAATAACAGAGTCCCCTCCTACGTTGGAGACTATCTAGAGGGAAATAAAATATTAAATTCCTGAAATAGTGGAAGCAGAATAACTACCTATACAGTAAAATAAAACAGTAACAATAAGAAATAATCAGTAATAAATGATATTCTAATACACCCTCATCAAGCTAGATGGTGTGCAACAACACCTAGCTAGGACAAATGACGATGAAATGAGGTTCTTGGAAGAGGTTTTGTGAGAAAATCAGCCAACTGGTCGAAACTAGGATTGTTCTTGAAGGTAAGACGCTTATCATTAACCTGTTGGAGAACATAGTGGAAGTCAACAACTATATGCTTCATGCGGTTGTGATGATTGTTGTTCTCACATAAGTATGTGTCACTAAGGTTGTCACGAAAAATGGTAGGTGGTGTGAGGAATTTGAAATGGAGTTACTTGAGAAGATTTTTCACCCATGTGGTCTCATCATCGGCACTAGCAATAGCTCGGTATTCTACTTTAATGAACGAGCGGGCAATGGTACATTGTTTTTTTGATGACCAACTAAAAAGGAGTAAGCCCAAGAAAAACAATATAGCCTAATGTGGAATATCGATCAGCGAGGTTTCCAGCCCAGTCAGCATCAGAAAACACAGAGAGATTAATACTGGTGCTTGGAGCAGTTCTAAAGCCATAACTAGCAGTGTCGAATGAGGTGTTTAATAGCGCCCCAGTGAGCTTCAAATGGGGCAAGAACAAATTGAGAAATATCAGTCCTAGTAAAACACAATTATTTCAACTTTCCAACAACCTTCCTGTATACAGTCGCATCATGAGATGAAGTACCATCATTTAGCAGAATTTATTGAGAAGAGTTCATGGGCGTGGAAATACCCTTACAGTCTTGCATCAAAAGATGATGGAGAAGATCTGAGACATACTTTGCTTGTGAGAGAAGGAGGCCTTTTTCATCTCGATGAACCTTAACTCCATGAAAGTAGGATAAAGGGCCAAGATCTTTAAGGGAAAAATGAGAAGCCAAAGAAGAAATAACCTGATGAACTATCAAAGAATTATTTCCTGTAAGGATGATGTTGTCTAAATAGACTAAAGATACACAACACCATTAGAGTCATGGAGAACAAATAGAGAAGGATCTGAGTAAGAATTAATAAATCCCAAATAAAAATATAGGAAGTCATTTCATTGTACCAAGAGTGAGGCGCTTGCTTGAGACCATAATTAGCCTTATGGAAATGACAAACATTTGAGGGATGAGAGGCATTCTTAAATCCAGGTGATTGTTTCATAAAAACCTCTTCTTCAAGTGTGCCTTGTAAAAATACATTGTTGATGTCCAATTGATGTAAAACCCAATTGTTCTGAACTTCAAGTGATAGAACAATACGAATAGTCATAGGGTTGACAACCAGCCTAAACGTGTAGTGGTAGTCAAGACCTGGATGCTGAGTGAGTCATTTGGCAACCAACCGAGCTTTGTACCTGTCAACCGAACCATCAAATTTCTTTTTGATCCTATAAATCCACTTATAATTAACAACATTCTTTTTAGAATCCTGAGGAACCAATACCCATGTTTGATTCCTAATGCATCAAATTCAGCTCTCATAGCTGGCCTCCACTCTGGGTGCTTTAGAGTCTGCTTGAAGGTATGAGGGGCAACAGTGAAAGTAAGCTGGACAAGGTAATTGAATGGTTTCTTAGGGAAAAAAATATTGTTTTGTGATCAGGTCATTGAGAAGGTTGAAGGAGGAGGTGGGGACGGAGGAGATGGTGGCAAAAGAGCTAGGGGAGGAGGTGAAGGCAGAGGATTTGGGGTCGAACTTGTTGGTTATACAAGATAGTTTGTAGAAGCAGGTGGCAGACTTGGTGTTTATTTCGACGATGGTATGTGACAAGATTGGGGGTTGTATAATGTGAAGGGACAAAAGATTAGGCTTGCTGCAGAAAAGCAGGGGAAGGAGAAAATTGAGAAAGTGAATTACATGAACCTGTGGGATGCACATGATTCTGGCTGGAGGAAACGGACTCACAAGCTTGGCCACTAGTAGGAATTTCTCGGACAGGAGGTGGAGAAATATTAGGTGAAAGAGTTTGAGTTTGAGAATCTGCAAGAGTGTCAACAACTTCCCATGTGAGCGTAAAAGACTTATTCTTAAGATGTGAGAATATTGCTTGAGAGGGGAAAATATTTTCACTAAACTTTACATCGTGTGAGATAAAAAATTTAGATTTAATGGGATCAAACATTGGTGTGTATAATGAACTTGTGAGAAGCCCAGATAGACACATGGAGTTGACCTAGGCTTAAGCTTATGATTGGTGTAAGGCTTAAGCCATGGGTAACATAGACAACCAAAAGTTCTAAGTGAATCGTATCTATGTGCGACACTAAATTTTTTTTCATATGTCGATATGTTGTTTAAAAGTCGTTCGGGCAATCGATTAATAAGATAGGCAGATTTTGATAAGCAAACAACTAAAAATTTGAAGATAAGGATGCCTCGTGTAATAGTGTTTTGGCAGTTTCAACAATGTGTCGATGACGACGCTCCACAATGGCCACTCTTTGAGGTGTATGAGGAGGTGATACAAGGTGTTAAATTCCATTTGAATTGAGATACGGATTAAGACCTTTAAATTTACCTCCCCCGTCAGTATATTGAGAGATAATTTTTTTCTTAAAATATTTTTCCATTAAGGGATGAAACTTGGAAAAAATGTCTCGAACCTCATGTTTGTTTTTAAGAGTGTACAACCAAATGTACTTGGTGTACTGGTTAATGAAAATGCAGTAATATAATTTCTTATCTATGGAGAGGACAAGCGAGGGACTGCACAATTCACTAAAAGTATTTGTAGCAGAGCAGTACTAATTAGAGACAAGCAGTTGAATGGAAAAAGTTGAACTTTATTTGAACAACAAGAATTATAGAAAGTAAACTTGTTCAGTGACAAAACTAGGAGAGAAATTTATTCAAAACAAAGTTTAAGATTCTTCAATGGGAATGGACAAGGTGACGGTGCAAGACTTGGCGAGGAACCATTGTTGTGGTAACTCTAACAGTAGGCTTATTAACAGTGAAATTGGGTCATTCATAGATTCCATTCCTATTTCGACCAGAGTAAAATGGAGCCCACGTTTTCAAGTCCTCCACAAAGAAAGAAAATGGGAAAATTTCAATGGAGGTCAGATTATCTTGACAAAATTTTGATACAAAAAGAATATTTTGTTTGATAGTAGGTTTACACAAAGTATCAGTTAGTCTAAAAGCATTATTTGATGCAACTAATTTAGTAGAAACATGGTGAACAATTGGAATTCTTTTACCATCGCCCATAGCTATACCGTTTGAACTATGATATTCTTCCTAATTAGTAGGCTCTGTTGTGACATGACGAGTTTGTTTTCGACAGCTTGGTTACCTGAAAGAAAATTTGTCGTTACCTCTAAATGATTGTAAAACTGTGACCCTGTTTTTTGTATGACCCTGTTTGTTGTATAACTGACAACGAATAGGGTTATTAGTGTAACACCCTTATTCAAGAGCATTTGTACGATTGTTGGGATGCCATTGTGAGTTGTTGGGTTGACGAGCAGTGCAGTTGTTGGAATTGGTGGATCTATTTTGAGTTACCATAGCAGCAGTTATTGCACTGGTTTTTTCTTCAATTCCTCATGTCTGAGAAAGAGCTCATAATCAATTAGTTTCGCATACAACTCATCATACGAGATGATGGAATCTCTTGCGCGAATTGCAGCGGAAATTCACAAAAATTAGACCCAAGACCACTCAGAATTAGACCCAAGACCATGGAGGGAAATAAAATATTAAACTTCTATAATAGTGGAAACAGAATAACTACCTATAGAGTAAAATAAAGTAGAAACAGTAAGAAATAATAAGTAATAAACAATGTTCTAATACCTTCAAGTATGTAATAGTGGCATAGTTTTAAATCGAGATCAAACAATTTGTCTATATTTTCCCAAATCTACCACTGAGTTTCTTATAAAGAAAGCCCTGGAAACAGGGGGGATCCAGAGAGTAATATGCGAGTTCACAGGAACCCGATAACTTTAATTTTGCAAAACAAGAGCTCCACCTCCCTTTTCGACAACTCCATTGTCCACTAACCAACCAATGAACATGCTGACTAATCTCAACCTCTGCCAACAAAAACATGTGATTTCATAAATTTGACTAGATAAATAAATTTAGAGCAACACCATGGCAGCAGAAACTGTACAAATGGTTGTTCATCTAGCAAATCTTTTAAATATTTGATAATCCTTGATAATAAACCACACATTATCTTACCAAATACAATTCTCTCTTGATACATCCCCTAGGTAAGGCCAAATAAAGAAGTATTTCCATCAACATAGATGAACGCAAAACAAAAGATATACTACAGAGAGGATCCTTCTCTTTTTCATTCCGGACAAAACTCAATTCATTGAACAATAAAGTCGCATTGGAAACTGAAACGTCTATGCTCCATCAATCACGCTTCAACATCTCTGTCTTCTCCCATATCATTGAAAAATTTCCCATTTTAAATTCCATACATCCATCACCTCTTATCAAGTGTAGCCTTGTTGTAGGTCCTCTTCCTAAATAAGGGACAAGTTTAGCTCGTTGCTCTAATTCATGTCACTCTCAAAATCAACAAAACTAACAACTGTCTTAGCTGTTACAAGGCCATAAAATCCATCTTCCTATTTGAACACTAGATAAGCAAAATAAGTGGTTCTTTATGACAAAATTCGAGTTTCAATTTTGCCTCGGATATCGAGCCAAGAGGTTTGATTAAGTTTAGCCATTTCAAAGAATCTACAAAAAATTTATAGCACTCAGTAATTATATTTAATAAAGTAGTTTCTTTCAAAATTTAGAGTACATGGAAGGAACCAAAAAAATATAAAATCTGGAGTCCGGGTGAGACAACCATTCACATTCCTCTAAAATCTATTGTACCAGCCCATATAATATCAAGTTATCGTGTTGCTACCATAAAACATTTCTTCCTCATTTTCTTATCAAGTGAAAAACTCTATTTGATAGATCAAATCACAGGTACAAAACATTAGGATTTAAAAGTAAACCAAGAAGGATGAAAAAGGCCATACACCATTGTTACTGCTTCCCATTGGGATACCAATGGGCCAACCACGCTCACTTGTCATGACTAGCAACCTGAAAGGCAGCCTGGATTCAGACTACCTAACAACCATTATGAATGGGATAGACTATTCATTAGCCTGTTCTTATCAGGTTGGGTTGGGACTGTCACGGGAAGACCCTACCCACTTGACATGACTTCCACTCTTCCACTGGTACATACTACACAATCATCGACATACGACCCCTTTTTATTGACAATTAGTCGAATATTTTTTTATTCACGAGAATAATGCATTTTCAACTAAAATAAAACTTAAAAAGGAATGACACATATTTGATCCCTCAGATATCACATATGTTGCTTGTACTCTTAAAAAATGTCAACGGTTGCGTGTCAGATTCTCCAAAATTAGTGTATATCTGACACGGGTACAACATCAAAATTGAAGAATTTGTGCAACTTAGGATATCACTGAATGAAGATGACGGTCCTTCTGATATCTAGTGGACAGAGCTAGGTTTTGTACTAAGAGGATTAAAAAAATAAAGAGGTAAACAAACAAAAAATCCAAGGAATTTCGATAACATAGTATACACACATAATGTTTTTAAACATATCTACGCAGTGCAATTTTATAGCAACATGATTTCAATTGACGCTTCTCTGATAAAAGTGGCTCCGCTGCAAGTGACAGACTATTTGTACACATGGCATTGTGATACTACCACAAAATCAGATTTTATAAAATGAAACATTTCATGGAAAACAAGACAAACACAAAAGGGAGGGGAATAAAATGAAGAAATCATACCAATTTTCCTCCATAAAAAAGAATTGGAGAGTTACACAGGCTGAAGTAAAGTTGCTTCTTAGAAGGAAAAACCATTAGAGGGACTGATCTAGAAATAATTTATTAGTAATCAGAGAGAAAAAATGTCTCCAAGACAACTCCAGATTCTGCTGCAACATAAATATTTACGAGACATCTGAAGACCTAGCTGCATCTTTCGGCGATGTTAAGGAGAGAATTTCAGATATGCAACCTTCAGGCAAAAATTGAAAATAAGTCATCGGAGAAAGATCAATAGATTAAAGTTTCTGAATTTGTATAGTGTTTATAGAGAAATAAAATGAAGACTACAAGATTTTGAAGTTTCTTTGATGGACAACCAAAGTAAAGTAGTGTGAAACCCTAGCTTAGGGTGAGTATCACATATCGGCAACCTTACACCCTAGTGATGCATTTTGAAGTTGTGTGTGCCTAGGCCAAGAGAAAAAAATATAACTAGTGGGATAGGACGTTACAAGTAGTCAAAAAATACCTTCCCAAAAAACCAAAAATTCAAACATCTTCATAACAGAGAACCATAGTATCTCAGTTGATTGACTACCTGGACTCTCACCTTATTGGTGAGGGTTCGATTCCCCACCTTGAAATCCCTTCCCCCATTTCCCCTTCCCCTAATTGCAACAAAACCCTCTTCTTAGTAATTGAAAAATTGACAATACAAAGTATGTCTGAATCAAATTAATGAAATAAAAAATGGAAACTCTTATTATTCACAATTAATATAAGAAAATTCAAAAATAGTTCTTTAAGTTCGGCCTTCGATTCAAATGTCCTTTATACATATACTTTGGTATGCTAATAATCCTTCAAATGTGTAAAATTGGTGCACTTTTAGCTCGAGATCAAACTATTTGCCTATATTTTCCTGGATCCATCACAAAGTTATTTATAAAAAGAGCCTAGACAATAGGGGCGGCTCCAGAGAGTAATATGCAAGTTCACAAGAACCTGGTAACTTAATTTTTCCCAGAGATATAAATTAAAATATCCACTAAATATCTATAACCCAATTATAGTTGTATATTAACTTGACGTTACCGTAAGAACACATAACTTTATTTCCCAGATCCACCTCAGCTCGGCAAAACAAGAGTTCCACATCCCTCTTTGCCAACTCCATTGTCCATTAACCAACCAAAGTACATACTGGCAAAGCTCAACCACTACCAACATAAATATGAAATTTCCTAAAGGTTACTATATAAATAAATTTTGAGCATTATATTGAACAATCACAATGGCAGCAGGAACTAGCATAAATTGTTGTTCATCTAGTAAATCTTTTGAACATTTGATAATAAATTATTAAAAAAACTGATCCTTGCTTACAAACCACACATTATCTAACAAAATACAGGATCCGCTAGATAGTTTCTCAATAAGGGCCATATAAAGATGCATTTGAATCAGTACAAATAAGACCAAACATAAGGCATTCTAAGAGGATCCTTTCCTTTTTCATTTTGGACGAAACTCAATTCCTTGAGCAATGAGGCCGTGTTCCAAACCGATATGCCTTATCTCTATCAATTGTGCTTCAACATCTCCATCTTCTCCTGTATTGTTAAAAAATTTCCCCTTTATTAATTCCATCCACGCATCAACTCTTATCATGGGTAGCCTCGTTCTATGTCCTTGGCATGAAAAATGAACAACTTTAGTTCATTACTCTACTTCATGGTCACTCTCGGAATCAACAAAGCTAACAACTACCTAAGCATTTCGACAGCCATAAACAAATCTAACAACTGCCCAAGCATTTCGAAGGCCATAAAATCCATCTTCCAATTTGAACACTACATGACCAAAGCAAGTTCTTCTTTTCGATAGCATTCAAGTTTTGATATTTCCTCGGCTATCAAGCCAACAGATCAGATTAAGTGGCTTAACTTAATCAGACCTTTAGGGTTGCTATCCGAGGCAAAATTGAAACTAGAATGTTGTCGAAAAGAACCATTTAATTTTCTTATCTAGTGTACAAATAGGAAGATGGATTTTTTGGCCTTTGAAATACTAAGGCAATTGTTATATTTGTTGATTGTGAGAGTGATCATGGAACGGAGCAATGAGCTAACGTTGTTCATTTTTCAGGACGAGAACCTAGAGCAAGGCTACTCTTAAAGAGAGGTGATGGATGGAACTAAAAATGGGAAACTATTTCAATGATACAGTGGAAGACAGAGATGTTGAAGTACAATTTATGGAGTTTAAGCATCGAGATGGAAAAGGTGGCCTCATTGTTCAAGGAATGGAGTTTTGTTGTAACACCCCAAAAATCTCAAGCTAAGATTAGAACCATGCTTCAAGTACATGTGAAATAAAATTACATGTTTTAGCTGTATTATAAGTATACCTTCCAACCAAAAAAGGGAAGAACGACCGTGGTTATAAACCATGATCTTAGGTACGATCGTGACTTCTAAAGTTGATCCGGTTGAAACTTACAACCTACGAACCAAGGCACGATCATAAGTGAGTCCCACGATCGTACCAAGGCTTGTATGATTGAGTCCATAGAACCCTAAAATCTAGATTATACCACGATCGTAGGTAGGACCCACGATTGTGGGAAGGTCTCTTGGGTTCCATCCTGTAGCTTTTCAGTTACGAATTTTAAAGGGTACAACAGTCTTTTACCACTCTTTTAACATCAAAAATTTTGTTGTTTAAGTTATTTAAAGGTTGATTATTAAGACTGATATTACCCTAAGCCCTCATTACATAGAAATTCAGTCGACACTTAGCCAAATACAGAGAAAGAGGAGATTTCTTCTCCCAAGGCCAAATTAGGGTTCTTCAACCTCAGACTCCAAATTCAAAGGTTTCACCAAGGTTGTCTTATCCAGGTATGTAATATTTCATCAATGGGTTCATTTCACCCATTGAATGTCTAAGTTAACTCAAATTACTCTAGTTTAATTCACTTTTCAATCTTACGATTTTTCATGGAAAGTGTGAATTCCTTTAATTTTAAGTTTCTTGCTTGACTAAACCAGGAATATATGTTTTCCCATAAATTTGAGCCTCCCTACATACTCATAGATATGAATTCTCATAATATTGGTAAATTCTATATTTTGGGCTTGAGTTATGAAATTTCATATTATGGTCAGTTTGTAGAATTGCCATTTGCAGTTGCATTCTTCTGAGATGGTGGGTTATGAACACCCGATGACCTAGGATATCATTCATTTTTAGTTGAATACATAATTATTCAGTTTTCACTATTTAGAATACTTTTAGATAAAGCACTTGTCTTTCAGTTTGAGCAAATCATTATTGTTGAGCATTTCAGTATATCAGTTTGATTTCAGTTGGGAGAAGTACTTAGAATCAAGAGTACAAGGGTTATAATAACCCAATTCCTAAACTATGTGCCACCACAGGTAAAAAGGGTCCTCTCTATTTGAGAGTGTCTCCCTTGCCCTTAATGGGCTCTTGATTAAATTCATTCCAATCATGGTTCGTACCCTTGGCAAGGTATATAACACCCTCCCAACATGGGTTATAGGTTAGTGTCCATATTGCTCACATGGTCTATGTCGATTACAGAAACCTCCCACAGTTTACTCTCAGACCTCGTTTGACCTTGTATTCAGTTTATTCAGCATCTTATCGTGTCATATATTTACTACTTGGTTATGGAATCAGTTTACAAAGCTCAGTCCTATGTTCAGGTCATTGTGTCACATTTATCATGTTCATATCATATAGTGTAGTGCATATCTCACATGCTCAGTACATTTAAAGTACTGACCGCATACTTTCCTTTATGCTATATTATCTTATAATATAGGTTTGGACGTTCAGCATCCCGATCATGGTTAGCTTGATCCAGCATCACATCACCAGCTGTGTTTGGTGAGTCCTCATTATTTGAGGGCCAATTATCAGTCTTTCTTTCTAGTACATTCAGTTTTAGACAGTTAGAGTTAGTTGGGGGGCTTGTCCCAACAACTTATCATATTTAGAGGTTTTTAGACAGAAATTAGATATTTAGTTTATGTCATGTTCAGTGGTTTTCTATTTTGTTTTAAACATTGACATTTGGTTTTGATTATTCATATATCAGTCAGACTTTAGCTTTCGCACAGTGTTATTCAGTTTATACAGTATTCTTAGTGTCCTGCCATATCATGGGTTAGCTTGAGGTTGCTTGTGACTCTAAGCATCGTCTTACGACTAGGGTGTAGTCTCAGATCATGACAAACTTGGTATCAGAGCATAAGATTTAACGTGTCCTAGGATGCTTGAAAGCCATGTTAAGTAGAGTCTTATTCATGGGTGTAAAGTGCACCATATTGATGTGTGAGAGTTTATAAAATGTTTTAGTAAAGATTTCACTTCTTTCATGTTCATATTGTGT
Source organism: Capsicum rhomboideum (assembly GCA_031232105.1). Lineage (NCBI taxonomy): Eukaryota > Viridiplantae > Streptophyta > Magnoliopsida > Solanales > Solanaceae > Capsicum > Capsicum rhomboideum. The sequence continues at coordinate 56,843,775 of CP124709.1, forward strand.
GATAGAGTGTGAACTTTATTAAAATCTGTGAACTTTCTTAAAATCTTCTTCTAACTCGTGATCTAGGCATTTACAAAAAATACCTCCCAGAAGAGCCAACGAAAGGAGAAATGGGAACCAACAAGCACCACCAGCTCCAGTAGACCCGTTGAACGAGAAAGTATCTCATTCTAAATTTAGGACTGCTTTCACAGTGCTAGCTCAGTATATGACAGTACAGACTAAACAACAGGCTGTTGCCCTAGTCAAGCCCACTGGTACCACGACAACGGCTAGAGTTAGGGACTTCACTCGATTGAATCCTCCTAAGTTCAATGGTTCTAAGACTGAGGAAGATCTGTAAGATTTTCTTGGTGATATTTAGAAGGTTACAAATATTATGGGTGTCACTCTAATTGAGAGTGCTGACTTGGCTGCTTATCAGTTGAAAGAAGTAGCTCACACTTGGTGCAAATAATGGAAGGAGTATAGAGGTACATAAGTAGGACCGGTAGAATGGAATTAGTTTGTTGCTGCTTTTCTAGATAGGTTTTTCTCACTTGAGTTAAGGGATACCATGGTTCTGGAGTTCATTAACCTAAAACAAGGTAGCATGAGTGTGAAGGAGTATTCTCTTAAGTTTACTCAGCTTGCAAAGTTTGCTCCAGCTATGGTTGCGGACTCTAGGGCCCGCATAAGTAAGTTCATGTCTTGTGTTTCTGAGGATGTAGTCAAAGAGTGTAGGACTGCTATATTGGTTAAGGAGATGTACATCTCTAGTTTGGTGGTTCATGCTCAGCAGATTGAGGAAGGGGAGGTTAAGGAGTAGGAAAAGAAGAATATGAATAAGAGAGCTAGAACATGGAACATTGACTATTCTCAGCAAAAGTCCGAAAGTGCTAATCTCTCTAAATTTCATCAAAGATCTTTAGCCCCAACACCATGATTTGCCATTGTTCTGTCCCCCAGGCCCAGGCAAGATCAAAAAGGTAGAGCGCCAGGCTCTAAGTCTCATTTTAGAGCTTCTAGTGGTTGTACTTTCCCAACTTGTAAGAAATATGGGAAAAACCATCCAGGAGATTGTTTGATAGGTAAGGATGGGTGTTTCGGTTGTGGAAAGCTAGGCCACAAACTTTTAGATTGTCCATTAGCCAACAGAGGTGATATTAGTGGGCTCACTCAGGGTATTTCATTAGCAGCTCCCGCAGGCCACCCGACTCAGCAGGGTGCCACATCTAGTACAGCAGGTGGACAATGTCAAAATAGGTTCTATGCCCTTCAGAATTGACAGGATCAGTAGGGTTCTCCTGATGTGGTCACTGGTATGTTACAGGTCTTTTATATTCATGTCTATGCCTTGTTAGATCCAGGGTCCACACTTTCCTTTGTGACCTCCTTTATAGCAATAGTCTTTAGTGTCAGTCTGAAACTCTTTCAAAACCATTCTTTGTCTCTACTCCAGTTGGTAAGTCAGTCATTGCTAGACGGGTATACAAAAATTGCCTAGTCACAGTTTCTCAAAAAGTCACCTCAGTTGATCTTGTAGAGTCAGACATGATAGATTTTAATGTCATTTTTGGCATGGATTGGCTCCACTCTTGCTATGCCTTTATTGATTGAAGAAATAAAGTAGTCCAGTTTCAGTTTCCAAATGAACCAGTCATAGAGTGAAAGGATAATACTTCAGTGCCTATAGGTTGGTTTGTCTCTTTCCTTAAGGCTAGAAAAATGATTTCCAAAGGGTGCATCTATCATCTTGTTCGAGTTAAGGATTTGAAGTCTAAGACTCTAATTCTTGAGTCAGTTCTGGTGGTAAATGAGTTTCCAGAAGTGTTCCCTGAAGATCTACCCGGAGTTCCCCCTGAGTGGGAAATTTACTTCGGAATAGATCTCCTTCCAGATAACCAGCCGATCTCAATTCCACTCTACCAAATGTCTTCATCTAAGCTTAAAGAATTAAAAGAGCGATTAAAGGATCTTCTAGACAAGGGTTTCATCAGGCCTATTATCTCTTCATGGGGTGATCTGATTCTTTTCATGTGAAAGAAAGATAGTTCTCTCAGAATTTGTATCTACTAAAGTCAGTTGAACAAAGTCACAGTCAAGAATAAGTATCCCATCCCCAGGATTGATGATTTGTTTTACCAACTTTAGGGTGCCAATTGTTTCTCTAAGATAGACCTCAGATCTAGCTATCATCAGCTTAGAGTCAGAGAATATGACATTCCAAAGACAACCTTCAAAACTCGATATGGTCACTTTGAATTTGTTGTTATGTCTTTTGGCCTAACGAATACTCTTGCAGCTTTTATGGACTTGATGAACAGGGTGTCCAAGCAGTACTTAGACATGTTCATTATAGTCTTCATAGATGACATCCTCATTTATTCTCGGAGTGAGGATGAACATGCGGACCATTTGAAGAATGTCTTGCAGACTCTCAAAGATAGATAGTTATTCGTTAAGTTTAATAAGTGTGAATTCTGGTTGAAATCAGTAGCATTCCTTGGTCATATCATTTTCAGTGAAGGCATACATTCGGGTTGATCCTCAAAAGACCAAAACAGTTAGCAATTGGCCTAGATCCATCTCTTCATAAGATATCAAGAGTTTCTTAGGTTTAGCTGGTTACTAAAGATGGTTTGTTGAGGGATTTTCCTCTATTGTTTCCCCCATGTCCATATTGACTCAGAAGAGAGTCAAATTTTCGTGGTTCGATTCTTGCCAGAAGAATTTTTAGAAGTTGAAGACTCGACTCACCTCCACTCTAGTTTTGACTCTGCCAAAGGGTTATGATGGGTTTGTGGTTTATTGTGATGAATCAAAAGTCGGCGTTGGTTGTGTTTTGATGTAGCATGGCAAGGTTATAACATATGCCTCTAGACAACTTAAGCCTCACGAGAAGAATTACACGACTCATGATCTTAAGTTGGTAGCAGTTGTTTTTTCCTTAAATATATGGAGGTACTACATTTATGGGGTTCATGTTGATGTGTTCACTGATCGCAAGAGCCTATAGTATGTATTCAGCCAGAAATATCCAATTTTTTGTCAGAGAAGCTGGCTAGAGTTTTTGAAAGATTATCATATGAGTGTCTTGTACCATCTGGGTAAAGCCAATGTTATGGCTGTCGCTCTTAGTAGATTGTCTATGAGGAGTGTTGCTCATATTGGGGATGAGAAGAAAGAGTTAGTTCGTGAGGTTCACTAGCTTTCCAGATTGGGAGTTCAGTTGGTTGTTCAGCCGAAGGTAATACCTTGATTAAGAATAGTTTAGAATCTTCCTTAATAGCTGAGGTAAAAGAAAATCAAGATAGTGTTCCCATTTTGCTTAAGTTAAAAGAAGTGGTCCAGAGTTAGAAGGTTGAGCTTTTCTCCCAAGGGAGAGATGATGTTCTTCGTTCTCAGGGCAGACTATGTGTTCCAAATATGGATGACTTGAGATAACGGATGCTAACAGAGGCTCATGGTTCTAGGTATTCTATTCATCTAGGAGCCACTAAGATGTACCATGACCTACGAGAAGTCTGTTGGTGGAATAGCATGAAGAAGGATATCGTGGAATTTGTGGCTAAGTGTCCAAATTGCCAGTAAGGTAAAGTTGACCACCAGAGACCTGGTGGAAAGCTTTAGGATATCATTAATCCTACTTGGAAGTGAGAAGTGGTGAATATGGACTTCATTATAGGGTTGGATCGTACTCGGCATCAACATGATTCTATTTAGGTTATCATAGATCGAATGACTAATTCAGCCCATTTTCTGCTAGTTAACACTTCTGACTCAGCCACAGATTATTCTAAACTCTATCTTCGGGAGTTAGTGAAGTTAAATGGTATCCTTTTGACCATCATCTCACATAGGGGTACTCTGTTTACTTCTCAATTTCGGAAGGCATTCCATAAGGTTCTTGGTACTTAAGTTCACCTCAGTACAAATTTTCACCCCCAGACAGATGGTCAGGAAGAGCAGACCATTCAAACTTTAGAAGATATGTTGAGGGCATGTGTGATCAATTTCAAAGTTAGTTGGGATGATCATTTTCCTTTGATTGAGTTTTCTTATAATAATAGTTATCATTCTAGTATTCAGATTGCCCCGTTAGAAGCACTTTATAGTCAGAGGTGTAGGTATCCTATTGGGTGGTTCAAAGTTGATGAGGCTACCTTGATAGGGCTAGATTCAGTCCAGGAGGCAATGGAGAAATTCAGTTGATTAGAGAAAGAGTGAAAATGGCTCAGAGTGGTTAGAAGTCTTATGCAGATGAAAGGAGAAGGGAACTTGAGTTTTCTATTGGTGATTTGGTTTACTTGAAAGTTTCTCCCATGAAAGGGGTAAAGAGATTTGTCAAGAAAGGGAAACTCAGTCCCCACTATGTGGTCCTTATAAGATTGTGCGTTGTTTTGGAAATGTATCCTATAAGTTAGACCTGCCCGAAGACTTAGCATCGATACATCCAATTTTTCATGTGTCTCAGTTGAAGAAATGCATTGGAGATCCCACATCGTTCGTTCCGCAAGACAATGTGGTGGTGAAAAATAGTTTTTCCTATGAGGAGGTACCAATTGAGATCCTTGATTATCAGGTTCATAAATTGAGGAATAAAGAGGTTGGTTCAGTAAAGATGTAACATCCCGTATACTCCCAACTCTATGTGACGAAGTTGAACAATGGTTACTTAGGTGTCGAGATGCCATGAGTAAGAAATTTGTAATGTTAGTGATGAGAAAAATTGAAATTTGGCCTCGTACATGTGATTAGCCCTTCGTAGGAAGTATTTTGTGACTTTCGTGGAGAATTTGTTGGGTTCAAAATGAGGCTAAGAGGACCTCTAAACGAAGTATATTAAGGGTAAGAAATAAGTTAAAGAATAGGACTCGAAGTATCTAACCAAACCCGCGAAGAAAAGTCGAAAAATGGAATTTTCAAAAAAATTAAGGTTGGGGCGCGCCAGAGGGCGCGCCCAAGGGCGTGCCAGGCTGGTTTTGCCACTTTTTCAAAAGTTGGAAATTTTCTCAGTCCCAAGGGTGCCCGGGGACGTACAGGGCCGATTTTTGCCACGTTTCTTCTACAACCACGATCATATACATGAAATGAGTGAAGTATTATATTGGTATTATAAAATTACTAGAGAACAAATTTGGCATCAAAATGACGATTTTACCCTTGTAATCAAAATAAACCATACGTGGCTATAATCGCTTTTTTTGGAATTGAGGCTACGAATATAAATACCGTGAGTGGAAATATTATTGTAACGCATATGAAATGAATTAAACATGAGAAATTATTGGTTTATTGGGTTAAGTGAATTGGGCTCAAAAAGGGCCCAAAATGAAGAAGAAAAATATGGGCCAAGAATGGGTCAAATGACCCATTCTTCCATTGACTAAGCCACACATAGCATTAAATGCCAAGAGTGGATAAGCATGACTTAAAAGGTCTATAAAAGGAGGCAAAAATCAGATTTTTAATACACAACAACACACATGCTTTTCTATCTTTTTCTAGAATTCTCAAGAAAGCTCCCTTTGGACTCTTCAAACCCTAAGTCATCTTTGGAGAAAGATCACCATTTTCCAAGATTGGGTAAGTTTTTATGCTTATGGATTAACATATTATATGCATGAGAGATTATGTAGATCATGTTGTTCATGCTTGAAAGTGTTGAATATGGCAGTTTGTGTTTTTGTAAAAGATGTGTCATCTATGGAATTTAAACTTGAAAGATGACTTGTTGTCTTGATGAAAGTGCATGGTATGGATCAAATATCAACATGTATGGTGTGATTATGTTCCTAAACTTGTTATTTTTCCATAAGTGTAAATTATGGGATTTTGGCCGATTTGTTATTGTGAGGTGTATTGAAGTGATTTGATGGAATAATTGTGATGTTATAATGGTGGAGAGTGGAAAGTATGAACTTGGTGTGTCATTCTATTGGTTATCATGTATTGGTCAATGTATGGAATATTGTGGGATTATTGGTATAATAATTTCATGAATGGTGTTGTCAAGGGGGAAATGACATGTTAAAGCCAAACATGTAACTCATTGTTATTGTATGCCATTGTAAGGTAATTGGTGGTTAATGTTGGTTTCGTTATGTACTTGTGTTGTAGAGTGAAACATAAGGAAGGAGCGGGACTATTGTATGCACGTCTAAGATTATAGAATCGTATTGAGAATACAAGGTATGTAAGGTTATTCTTTCCGTATTCTTCTACAACATATTGTTACTTTTGTCACGCCCCAAATCCTATTGAGGCGTGATTGGCACCCGAAGCCGATATGGACCGAGAGAACCAATATTTGCTCATGAACCTTCGTATATGTATCCTTTTATGAATCTTATTATGCCTCATGCAACTATGCAAAAGACATGAATCATGGAAACATATGCTATCTATATACATATATTTAGGAAACTTGTCCGTTGGGGCCATCAAGCCAAAATGGATATTCGTCTTTTACATATTCGTCTCTTACGTCCATATACCCACATATGTCTACAAAAGCCTCTAACATATGCATCAACAAGACCAACTTACAGTAGGGACAAGTCCCCGCTTTATACAACATATACAACATCAAAACAAACATACAACTATGACTCAGAAAGCTCCGAACCAAGTGGAGCTCACCAAAACTCTGCAAATGATCCCCAGTCTATAGAGGAGGTCTACTAATGCCTGCACCTACAACATGTAAGGTAAGTTCCCCCGAGGGGGTTAGTACGAAGAATGTACTGAGTATGTAAGGCTCATAAGAAATTCATCATACATAGTAACAACAACAACGCAGTCAATATAAGAGAAATAGTAATTGTGAATAAACTCTCTTTTTGTATGTGAACAATAGATTCTTTCTTGCTTTTACGCTCATCATAATTATTATTAAAACTTTCATAATTATACAATCATGTAAGGAATATAATCACACTTCTTTTACTACTATCTTCATTACTGTTCATCTAACTAGTTAGTGGTTCATAATATAATACCGGACATCCAGCTGATCAGTGGGCTTTAATATAAATCGGACATCCAGCTGATTAGTGGGCTATAATAAATAAATATAATGATAATAATACCGGACATCCAGCTGATCAGTGGGCTTTAATATAAATCGGACATCCAGCTGATCAGTGGGCCATACTAAATAAATACAATAATAATACCATAGCATGATATTGGGATTTTTCCATCCGAGCTTATGCCCTTTTTGATTGGATCCATACTCAATGAAATATAAAGCAGCCATGCATACATTACTACTAGGCATACTTCTTTCCCTTTTCATTGATGTGAGAATGATTCATTGATGATTGAAACATTATTGGGAACACATATATACATTACTTCATTCTTCACTTTTCATGAGATTGAGTCAATGATAGTCGTAACATTATTAGAACTTGGAACATACATTATCGAAATTTGGAGTCATACTATTGTTGGAACTTTGGAATTGCGTCCACCCTCTATTATCTTCCTTCACTCTTGCAACCAACAAACATATGTAACTTAATTTATTTCTTTTGAGAGATTGGTACTTTTGCTCTTGAGAGATTGATTCATTGAGGATCGTGATACTCTTGGAAACACAAACACTTTACTTCACCCCTTAACTTCATGAGATCGACTCCTTTACTTATGAGGAATAATTATACTAACTTGCACATCACCTCTCTTATTACTCTTATGAGATTGGTACTTTTACTTATGAAAGATTGGTACAAGGATAATCATCATATTATGGGACTTTGGAACGTGACATGATTGGAAAATGCTTTTCAAGAATAAATAGATTCTCTTACATCGTACTTTCTTTAAGATAGTTCTTTTAGAAATTTCATCGTTATGACATCTTTGGAACTTCAACCAATGAACAAGATATAAGTGAACCATAAGTCATCTAAGAATAAGTCACATATGAATAACAATATACGTTACCCTGAATTGATATACTTCAAGCCTCTCGGAATTGAAACAAGTCCAATGTCAATGTGAACAACATGTTGCACCCTGTATTCTCAATACGATTCTACAATCTTCGACGTGCATACAATAGTCCCGCTCCTTCCTTATGTTTCACTCTACAACACAACTACATAACGAAACCAACATTAACCACCAATTACCTTACAATGGCATACAATAACAATGAGTTACATGTTTGGCTTTAACATGTCATTTCCCCCTTGACAATACCATTGATGAAATTATTATACCAATAATCCCACAATATTCCATACATTGACCAATACATGATAACCAATAGCATGACACACCAAGTTCTTACTTTCCACTCTCCACCATTATAACATCACAATTATTCCATCAAATCACTTCAATACACCTCACAACAACAAATCGGCCAAAATCCCATAATTTACACTTATGGAAAAATAACAAGTTTAGGACCACAATCACACCATACATGTTGATATTTCATCCATACCATGCACTTTCATCAAGACAACAAGTCATCTTTCAAGTTTAAATTCCATAGATGACACATCTTTTACAAAAACACAAAGTGCCATATTCAACACTTCCAAGCATAACCAACATGATCTACATAATCTCTCATGCCTATAATATGTTAATCCATAATCATAAACACTTACCCAAGCTTGGAAAATTGTGATCTTGCTCTAAAGATGACTTAGGGTTTGAAGAGTCCAAAGGGAGCTTTCTTGAGAATTCTAGAAAAAGATAGAAAAGCATGTGTGTTGTTGTGTATTAAAAATCTGATTTTTACCTCCTTTTATAGACCTTTGAAGTCATGCTTATCCACTCTTGGCATTTAATGCTATGTGTGGCTTAGTCAATGGTGGCCCATGTTTTCTTCTTCATTTTGGGCCCTTTTTGAGCCCAATTCACTTAACCCAATAAACCAATAATTTCTCATGTTTAATTCATTTCATACGCATTACGATAATATTCCCACTCACGGTATTTATATTCGTAGCCTCAATTCCAAAAACAAGCGATTCTAGCCACGTATGGTTTATTTTGACTACAAGGGTAAAATCGTCATTTTGATGCCAAATTCGTTCTCGAGTAATTTTATAATACCAATATAATACTTCACTCATTTCATGTATATGCTCATGGTTTTAGAAGAAACGTGGAAAAAATTGGCCCTATACGTCCCCGGGCACCCTTGGGACTTAGAAAATTTCCAACTTTTGAAAAAGTGGTAAAACCAGCCTGGGGCGTGCCATCTTTCTGCCTTTGGGATAAAAATTTAGGCCCAGAGCGGAGTGGAACGCCCTCTGGCGAGGCCCAACCTTAATTTTTTTGAAAATTCCGTTTTTTGACTTTTCTTAGCGGGTTTGGTTAGATACTTCGAGTCCTATTCTTTAACTTACTTTTTACCCTTAATATACTTCGTTTAGAGGTCCTCTTAGCCTCATTTTGAACCCCACAAATGCTCCACGAAAGTCACAAAATACTTTCTACGAAGGGCTAATCACATGTATGAGGCCAAATTTCAATTTTTCTCATCACTAACATTACAAATTTCTTACTCATGGCATCTCGACACCTAAGTAACCATTGTTCAACGTCGTCACACAGAGTTGGGAGTATACGGGGTGTTACAAAATATTCTTTGGTGAAATCATCTAGTTGAGGGAGCTACTTGGGAAGCAGAGGCATATATGATGACCAAGTTCCCCCATCTTTTCTCCTCGAACTCTACTCCAGCTCAAGGTAATAGTTCCCCTTAATTAATTTTTCTATTCCAAGTCACCTAGTTACTCTCATGTCATGTCATGCATTCGCGAGTTCAAATTCATTCCATGTTTCAGTTATCATGTCAGTATTCAGCCCTTAGAAATTCAGTGTTGGGATTGCAGCTCTTTCCCTAACTCTTCAGCTTAGCTAGTTTTCAGTCGGGGATGAATGACCCCAACGGGGAGATATTGTAACAACCCAAAAATACCAAGCTAAGATTAGAACCATGCTTTAAGTACATGCAAAATCAAATTATATGTTTCATTTGTATTATATGTAATATAGACATGTATTAAGGCCACAAGTAACTCCTAGCTCATGGCCAAGTTGAAACCTTCCTTACTGGGGGTTTTCTTGTGAAGAATCATGCTATAGACTTTCAAACGAGTATATATACTATATTCTGATGAATTTTTGAGCTCAAGGCCCACCAAATGATATATATTTGAATTATCATTCCAACGCATCTATATTCGCCTTAATCCTATGCCGGAGCTAAGATTTATGGCCATTTTAGTGAAGCACTATCCAGCAGTAAGAACACACGATCATAGGTATGATTGTGGTTACATTGTACGATCGTACAATGCTCCCATATTATAGAAGAAGCCTTGAAAAACTCAAGGTTGACATGTATACCTTCCAACCACGAAAGGGAAGCACGACCATGGTTCAAAACCATGATCTTAGGTACGATCGTGACTTCTAAAGTTGATCCTGTTGAAGCTTACAACCTACGAACCAAGGCACGATCATGAGTGAGTCCTACGATGGTAACAAAGTTTGTCTGATCGAGTCCAGAGAACCCCAAAATCCAGCTTATACCACGATCAAAATCCACGATCATAGGTAAGACCCACGATCGTTGGAAGGTCACATGGATTCCATCATGCAACTTTTCAGTTACGAATTTAAAAGGAAACAACAGTCTTTTCCCAGTCTATTAACATCAAAACTACGTCGTTTAAGCTAGTTCAAGGTTGATTATTAACCCTAACATTACCCTAAGCCCTCATTACATAGAAATTCAGTTGACACTTAGACAAATACAGACAAAAAGGCAATTTTCTTCTCCCAAGGCCAAATTAGGGTATTTCAACCTCAAACTCCAAATTCAAAGGTTTCAAGGTTGTCTTCTCTGGGTATGTGGGATTTCACCAATGGGTTCCTTTCACCTATTGAGTCCTAAAGTTAACTCAAATTCCTTTAAGTTTAATTCACTTTTCAAGCTTAGGGTTTTTCATAGAAAGTGTAAATTCCTTTAGTTTTCAGTTTCTTGCTTGACTAAACCAAGAATATATGTTTTCCCATAAATTTGAGCCTCCTCACATACTTAGTTATGAAATTTCATATTATGGTCAGTTTGTAGAATTGCCATTTGCAGTTGCATTATTCTGAGATGGCAGGTTATGAACACCCGATGACCTAGTATATCATACATTTTCAGTTGAATATGTAATTATTCAGTTTTCATTATTTAGAAGGCTTTCAGATAAAACACTTATCTTTCAGTTTGAGCAAATTATTATTGTTGAGCATTTCAGTATATCAGTTTGATTTCAGTTGGGAGAAGTACTTAGCACCGAGAGGATAAGGGTTCAGATAACCCAAGTCCTAAACTATATGGCACCGTAGGAAAAAAAGGGGTCCCTGATAGTTTAGAGTGTTTCCCTTGCCCTTAATGGGCTCTTGATTGAATTCGCGCCAATCATGGTTCGTACCCTTGGCAAGGTATATAACACCCTCCCAACTTGGGTTACAGGTTTTATTCCATGTTGCTCACATGGTCTATGTCGGTTACAGAAACCTCCCACAGTTTACTCTCAGACCTCGTTTGACCTTGTATTCAGTTTATTCAGCATCTTATCGTGTCATATATTTACTACTTGGTTATGGAATCAGTTTACAAAGCTCAGTCCCATGTTCAGGTCATCATGTCACATTTAGCATGTTCATCTTATATAGTGTAGTGCATATCTCACATGCTCAGTACATTTAAATTACTGACCTCATACTTTCCTTTGCGCTATATTGTCTTATAATGTAGGTTCGTACGTTTAGCATCTAGATCGTGGTTAGGTTGATCCAGCATCACTTCAACAGCTGTGTTTTGTGAGTCCTCATCATTTTAGGGCCTATTATAAGTCTTTCTTTCTAGTATCATTCAGTTTTACACAGTTAGAGTTAGTTGGGGGCTTGTCCTAACAACTCATCGTATTTAGAGGCTTTTAGATAGACAATAGATATTTAGTTTATGTCATGTTCAGTGGTTTTTCGTTTTGTTTTAAACATTGACATTTGGTTTTGATTGTTCATACATCTGTCAGACTTTAGCTTCCACACAGTGTTATTCCATTTATACAGTATTCTTTGTGTCATGCCAGACCATGGGTTAGCTTGGGGTCACTTGTGACTCTAAGAACCGTGTTACGACTAGGGGGTAGTCTCGGGTCTTGCCATTTGTCCAAAATGAATTAAGAGAAGGATCCTCTTCTTATGATACCTTTTGTTCTGGCCTCATTTGGACTGATTTAAATACTTCTTTACATGGCCCTTCTAGAGGAACTATCGAGAAAGAATTGTATTTGGTTAAATAATGCATGGTTTGTAAGCAAGGATCGGTTTATTTAACAATGTATCATAAAATATTCCAAAGATTTGTGTCACGACCCAAACCAGTCATGAGTGGCACCCACACTACTCACCCGGTGGGAGAACCAACAACCCCGGAAGTATTGATATCCATTCAAGTAAAAGTAAGAGAACTATTCCATAAATAGTGTAATATCCATTCAATCTAACAACTTAAGAATGTACCTAAACAAAATACTAAGCGGAAATCCCCTAGGACACGAAAGTCGGTGTACCAAAACATACTAAGAATATCAAGTGGGGATGCAACCCCGAAACTGTAAGAAGTAACAATTCCAAACAAAGGACAATATCTAAATAAGAGAAAGATCTCATGGTAGCCCGGATGTGCTGCTCACCCTGAAATCTGAAATCGACTACTGAAATCACAAGTAAGGTCTTGATGAATTCGCTGTAATATGTGTTGTACTCATAGAAGTAAATACAGGTGTAGTATCAGTACACAAATAAACCACAGTAGAGTGGTAGGATCATTTGAATTACCCAAGATGGAAATGTGAACACTTAACCAAAGTATAGTACAATTAACTAACACATGCTTACATATCAAACATTCCACATATATATACACGTAGCATTCAAGAGGTAAGACAACAAGTCAACAAGTGTCATTAAGGAAATAATATGCAATTCAATTGAAGACAACAAACAAGGACAAGCACAACAATACAAATTCCCTGGTTCACTCAAGGAACCGTCGTACTAATACAAACCTTGAAACACGTACACACATGCTAAGGGTTATATACCTACCCTCTAGCTATAACCTTTAGGGGACAATTACCGTCCATGTACTAAAAACTCAGACATGAATGTCTATAATTCTCAATCCAAAAACCTGTGAGAAGGTCTTTAATGCCAAAATATTCCACAATTTACAATATAAAGAGGCCAAGTCATAAAACAAGTAGACAATGCAATAACCAAGCACACCACACGGATTAGCCAATAACCCAACAAAGTAGTTAATATGCACATATAACACAAGTTGGATTAAATACACCCCATTACCTACCTCAAACCAAGCTTGCACAACTCTAAGCTTGAGATTTGCCTTTTCGTATCTTTTCCTCTTGCTCGTGGTCTAAAACATGCATACAAACACCATATTAACGAAATGACCTAACATGGAGGGAGCTATAAGCCACCCCCAGCCTCCTAAGCTCAGTTTGTTATCATTCAATGACTGTTTTAGGACTATTTCCCTCGTAATTCACCTAAAACTACCAATTTCATGGAATAATTAGTGAATTACCGGAATGCAAGGCCAATTTCATGGTTAATAAAAAAAAAACCATTAACCCAATGCTCAATTTCACCCTTGCACTATCATACATACCAAAATTCTCCCTAAAACCCTCCCCAAATTTAGTAATTTATGCCTTCTAAGGATTAAGAAGTAAATACAAGTTAAAGGGAGCAAATTCCTTACCTTAAAGAAGTTAAATGGAGGTAAACCGGTGAGTTTCGCCCTAAATCACCTTTCTCTTGCCCCAAAATGAGTTTATAAAATAATAAACTGTTTTGGGGTTTAATCCCTTTAATTGCGGTTTCTACTGCTATAGCGGTAGGCCACCGCTATAGCGGCCTTGACAGCTTTTGGCCACCGCTATAGCGGTGTGTCAATCGCTATAGTGGTGTCGATGGGATAGAATGTCCATCTTAACCCAAAAATCCCCTTTTTACAACACACCTTGATCTTGGGACATTCTGAACAATGCCCTTTACGCTGAGGTCAATTTCGGGAGTTCTACCAACCCAAATTTTGTTTCGTAAAATCCTGTGGATTCTTTATCACCTTAGATAAATAGGAATCAACACCATTCCTGGCATACCGTTCTAAATTTTTACCAGATTTTCCAAGACTATCCCTTGCTTGAAACAAAGCAAAACTAGCCTAGTCTGAAATTTATAAATTTCAAACTGAAAGGAATTTAGAAACAAAATTGGGAACGTAAGACTTTTACAAAAAGACCAAGAGGGTAGTTACAACAGATACCAATTTACCCATCGTTCATCCCAAATGATCAAACTGGAAAAAAAAAGCCAAAATGAGAAAGGAAAAGAGTACCTATATGCTCAAACAGCTGAGGGTACTTATCCAATATATCTTTCTCGATTTCCCAAGTGGCTTCCTCAACTGGACGATGCTTCTATTAAACCCTCATCAAATAAATTTCCTTCATCCTCAACTTACGAACATCACGATCAAGTATCGCTATCGGTTCCTCCTCGAAAGCCATGTCCTTATCGAAAAGCACCGAATCCCACTTAATAATTTAGTCCCCATATCCATGGTACTATTTCAACATGGAAACATGAAATACTGGATGAACACCCAATAAATCCAGTGGCAGGGCTAAACGATATGCAACTGAACCTATTTCCTCAAGAACCTCGAAGGGACCAATATAATGAGGGCTGAGCTTTCCCTTTTTACCAAACCTCATGACTTCCTTCATAGGAGACACCTTGAGCTATACTTTCTCCCTATCCTTGTAGTACATGTCCCTCACCTTTTGGTCCGCATACTCTTTTTGTGTACTTTGGGCAGCCAACATCTTAGTCTGAATGAATTTTACCTTTCCTTGAGCCTCTTTCACCAAGTCGGTGTCCAAAGTTTTGACATCTCCCATCTCAAACCATCCAATAGGTGACCTGCACTTTCTCCCATAAAGTGCCTCAAATGGAGCCATATCAATGCTAAAGTGGTAGTTATTGTTGTATGAAAATTCACACAATGGGAGGAACTGGTCCCAATAACCACCAAAATCAATCACATAAGCTCTCAACATATCCCCCAGCACCTGAATTGTCCGGTCTGACTTACAATCAGTCTGAGCATAGAAGGTAGTGCAAAAGGCAAGCTTGGTGCCCAACTCCTCATGTAACCTATCCCAAAATTTGGAAGTAACATTTGCATCCCTGTCTGAAATAATAGAAAGCGGCACCCCATGAAGTCTGATGATCTCCTTGACATATTTTTGCCAACTGCTAAGAGCTATAATATGCTTGAACTAGCAGAAAGTCAGCTGATTTTATCAATCGATCAACTATCACCCAAATAGATTCATACTTTCCCAATGTCTTAGGGAGCCCCACCACAAAATCCATGGAAATATGCTCCCATTTCTATATAGGTATGGGAATCCTTTGAAGTAAGCCCGTAGGCTTTTGATGTTCATACGTTACCTGCTGATATTTATAGCACTTGAACACATAATCCACTATGTCCCTCTTCATCCTCAGCCACCAGTAAAGCTGTCTCAAGTCACGGTACATCTTAGTCGTGCTTGGATGAATAGAACAATGTGAGCCATGGGCCTCAAAAAGTATATTACTGATCAAGTCACCAACCCGAGGAACGCATAACCTTCCGTTAAACCACAACACCCTTCCATAGTCGAGAGTGGCGTATGCCCCCTCCTCACACACTACCTTATTTCAGAGTGCATTTAACTTCTTAACCTCAAACTGTATGGACTTAATCTTCTCTACAAAGGTTGATTTTACCTCTACATTAGCCAACATTCCACCCCTATCCTAGACCCCAAACTGCATGCTCATAGAGGTTAGAGCCCTAAAAATTTCTAGCTAATGGTCTCTTGGACTCTCTCAAGAATGACAAGTTTCCCATACTTAGAGCCTTTTGGCTCAATGCGTCTGCCACCACATTGGCCTTACTCGGATGATACTGAATAGTCACATCATAGTCCTTTAACAATTCCATCCACCCTCTCTGCCTTAAGTTTAAAACCCTTTAGGTAAACACATGTTGCAGACTACGATGGTCAGTGAAGACCTCACACTTGACACCATAAAGATAGTGTCCCTAATTTTTTTTATGGAAATACCACTGCTGCTAACTCTAAATGGTTGGGTAATTCCTTTTTATGAGGCTTCAACTGCATCGAAGCATACATAATAACATTCTTGTCCTGTATCAACATAGCACCCAAACCCAAAAGTGAAGCATCACAATACAAAATGAAATCTTTACCTTCAACCGGCAGTGAAAGAATAGGTGTTGTAGTCAAAAGTGTTTTGAACTTTTGGAAGCTCTCTTCACACTGGTCTGACCAAACAAACGACGCCTCCTTTTTGTGTCAATCTTGTCAATAGAGTTTCAATTGATCCAAAGTTCTTGACAAACCTGTGATAATAACTGGAAAGACCCACAAAACTCCTTATCTCGGTCATTAAACTAGCCCAAATCTAACTCTTAACTGCTTTAATTTTCTGAGGGTCCACTATCACTCCCTTCTTCGAAACCACGTGCCCCAACAAGGCAACAAAAGATAGCCAGAAGTCATATTTGGAGAACTTAGCAAATAATTGCTTTTCCCATAGAATCCCTAAAACTTTATAGAGATGGCCTACATGCTCTTCCTTAGTTTTGGAGTACACAAGAATATCATCAATGGACAGAATAACAAAAGAATAAAAAAGGATTTAAATATGCCATTCATCAAACTTATGAAAGCTGCAGGTGCATTAGTCAATCCAAAAGACATTACCAGAAACTCGTAATGGCCATACCGAGTTCTAAAAGTTGTCTTTGGAATATCCTCCAGTCCAATCTTTAACTAATGATAACCAAACCGCAAATTAATTTTTGAGAAAACTGTTGCACCTTGTAGCTGATCAAATAAGTCATTAATACGAGGGAAAGGATATTTATTTTGGATGGTGACCTTATTCAACTGCCTATAATTGATGCACATCCTCGTACTACCATCCTTCTTCTTAACAAAAAGAATCGAAGCGCCCCAAGGTGAAACACTTGGATGAATAAAACCCTTATGAAGTAGTTCCTGCAATTGAGCCTTGAGTTCCCTCAACTCTGTAGGAGACATTCGATATGGTGGAATAGTTATGGGGCGAGTGACCTACTCTAAGTCAATACAGAAGTTGATATCCCTATACAAAGGCATACTCGGTAAATCGAAAGGAATCACATCCTGGAACTCCAAAACGACCAAAACTGACTCAATAGAAGGGGACCCCGCACCCACATCTCGAAGATGAGCTAAAAATATTGAATACCCTTTCCCAACTAGCCTCCTATCCAAGACATATGATATAATCCTTACCGATTTGGCCTTATACACTCCCTCCTACTCTAGTTCCCTGATCCTGGTTCCTTGATCCCAGTTATAGTTAGAGTCACTGTTTTAGCATTACAATTTAAAAAAACATGATAAGGAGATAACCAGGTTATACCCAAGATTATATAAGTCTACCTATGCCTGAAAACCCACAAACAAAATAGGACAAGACCGATAAACATGGGTAACTACCACAGACAATCCAATCGGAGTAGACACATACACAGGATAGACAAGAATATCACAAACCAGACTCAGACCTATAGCTAACTGAACAGACACATAAGAATAAGTGGACCTTGGATAAAATAAGAAAGAAGCCATCCGGTCACAGACAAAAATAGTACCTGTGATCACTGCTCAGAAGTCTCGGCATCAGTCTTTCCCAAAAATGTATAACAATGGGCCTGGTCATCAATATGAGCTAACTCTCTACCCACCTGTGCTCTTTCGTCACCATTACCACGACCACCTGCTTGATTTCACTGTCCACCTCGTGGACGACCCCTACCACTTCCCCCTCCTCTACCTACTAAAACAACTACCCAAGCCTGCTACTATGTCTATCCATTCACCTGTCTCATCGAACACTCCCTCTTAAAATGACTAATAGCACCACAATGATAACACCCAAGCTCTAGAGAAGGCTGACTAGAAGAAGAATAAAAATCCCTTTGGCCTCTAACAACCTGAGTCTGAGAAGGTCTTTCAGCCGGTATTATAATAGAAGTTGGCATAGCTGACTGAATAGGGCGAGCTGAAAAGGCCCGATGGCCCTTAGAATAGGATCTACTGAAATTCTGAACATTTTGAGACTTCTTGGCTAACATCTTAGCCTGTATTGCCTGTGCCACACCTTCCAACTTATTCACATAATCTGACACATCATTAAACCCCTTTTTCGGAGAAGTCATTTGCACAGTCAACACCTGAAGGTCATAGTTCAACCCCTTAACAAAGAGATAAATCCTTTCCTTCTACGTAGTCAATAGCATAGTGGCACAACATATCACCCTGCTCCAAAGCAAAGAACTCATCTTTCTTGCCATCACGGAGGGCACGAGGTACATACTTATCAAAAAATAGAGCATAAAACAGCTCCCAAGTCAAAGGAGGGAAGATAGGTTACTGACACTCAACATATATTCTCCACCACTGTTCAACATCTTTCTCCAACAGAAAAGTCATAAACTCAACCTCATGCTGCTTCACAATACCCATCTTGTGCAACCTTTTGTAGCAATAAATAATAAACTCAAAAGCATCCTCAGATTTTGTACCCTAAAATATAGTAGGTTTTATCTTCAGGAACTTAGTCAGCAGGTCATGTTCAGTACCAACCATCACAGAACCCAAAATTGAATGAGAAAAAATATTTGTACCCAGAGTCTCATCCATCTTAGGAGCCATAACAACTGTAGGGTGCATAATTAGAGCCTGGTAAGCCGGAACAGTGGGGGTGGCTCCAATACCAGCCAACCAGCTCAGAAAAGCTAACACTTACTGAATAATCTAAGCAAACATGGGAGGTAGAGCTGTAAACCCACTTAGTTCCGCCACCTTGGGATCCATCTCCTGCTTCTCCACTGCTTCCCTCTTCTTAAAATGATCCACAAGTAGGGGAGGAGATGCTGCCCTCTTTTTAGCCTTACCAGCAGTTGTGTGAGCTCCACCCCTGCCTGGTATGGCTCGTCCCCTTCCTCTCCTTCCTCTCTCCCTCACTCGTCCCTTTTTCCTTGTGGATGGATCCTCAGCTGGAGCGGTCGGTGTGGGGGTTTGATGCTTGGGTTCTGTTAGATCTAGTATTCACCATCTGCGGACAAACGAGTGAAGAGATCAAATACCAATTTGGATCATCAGATACCAATTGGAATTAAGTCATAGCACAAAAGTAGCAAGAAAGACAGATTTTCTAAAGCCCAAAAGCCTCTTGAAAAAAAGTACAGTCGTCTCCATACTATTTTCTGAGACTCTACATAACCCATTTTGGTACAACGAAATCGATGAAACCTAGGCTCTGATACAAACTTTGTCATAACCCAAACCCATCATGAGTGGCACCTACACTACTCACCAGTGGAAGAACCAAGAACCCCAAAAGTATTGATCAACACTCAAGTAAAAGTAAGAGAACTATCCTATAAATAGTGTAATAACCCTTCAATCTAAAATCTTAAGAATGTGCAGAAACAAAATACCAAGCTGAAATCCCCTAGGACCCCAAAGTCGGTGTACCAAAACATACTAAGAATATCAAGTGGGGATGCAACCCTGAAACCATAAGAAGTATCAAGTCCAAACAAAGGACAATGTCTAAATAAGAGAAAAATCTCATAGTAGCCCGAATATGCTGCTCACCCTGAAATCTAGAATCGACTACTGAAATCACAAGTATGGTTTCGATGAATCCACTGGAATATGTGTTGCACCAATAGAAGTAAATGCAGGTGTAGTATCAGTACACATATAAACCACAGTGAACTGGTAGGATCATTTGAATAATCTAAGATGGAAATATGAACACATAACCCAAATATAGTACAATTAGCTAACACATTCTTACACATCAAACATTCCACATATATGTACAAGTAGCATTTAAGAGGCTAGTCAACAAGTCAACAAGTGTCATTAAGGCAATAATATGTGACTCAATTCAAGACAAACAAACAAGGACAAGCACAACAATACAAATTCCCGGTTCACTCAAAGAGCCGTCATACTAATACATACCTTAAAACTCATACACACATGCTAAGGGTTATATACCCTCCCTCTAGCTATGACCTACAGGGGGCAATTATCATCCATGTACTTAAAACCCCATACATGATTGTATATAATCCTTAATCCACCAACCTATGAGAACGTCTCAAATGCCAAAACATTCCATAATTTACAAAATAAAGAGGCCAAGTCATAAAACAAGTAGACATTGCAATGACCAAGCACACCACACGAATTAGCCAATAACCCAACAAAGTAGTTAATATGAACATATAACACAAGTTGGATTAAATACACCCCATCAACTACCTCGAACCTAGCTTGCACAACTTTAAGCCTGAGCTTTTCCTTTTCGTGCCTTTTTTTACTTGCTCGTGGTATAAAACATGCATACAAACACCGCATTAATGAAATGACCTAACATGGCAGGAGTTATAAGCCACCCCAAACCCCTAAGGCTAGTTCATAATCATTCCTTAACCGTTCTAGGGCTAATTCCCCCGTGATTCACCTAAAACTACAAATTTCATGGAATGATTAGTAAATTAAGGGAATGCAAGGCCAATTTCATGGTTAATTAAAAAAAACCATTAACCTAATGCTCAATTTCACCCTTGCACCAGTAAACATACCTAAATCTTTCCTAAAACCCTCCATGAACTCCGTAATTTATGCCTTCTAAGGATTAAGAAGTAATTTCAAGTTAAAGTGAGTGAATTCCTTACCTTAACAAAGTTAAATGGAAGTAAACCAATGATTTTCACCCTAAATCGCCTTCCTCTTTCCCAAAAGTGAGTTTATAAAATAATAAATTGTTTTAAGGTTTAATCCCTTTAATCTACAGTTTCTACTACTACAGTGGTAGGCTACCACTATGGCGGCCTTGACCGCTTTTGACCACCACTATAGCGGTAATTATTCTGCTATAGAAGTCACCGCTATAGCGGTGTATACGGGATAGAATCTCCTTATTCACCCGAAAATCCCTCTTTTTTCCAACACACCTTGATCCTGGGACATTTTGAACAATGCCTTTATATGCTAAGGTCAATTTTGGGAGTTCTACTAACCCAAATTCAGTTCTATAAAATACTACGAGTTCCTTATCGCCTTATCTAGGAATAAACATCTTTCCTGTAATACTGATCTAAATTTGATACAATCCAAATTGGCACTAACCTCACAAGACCCACAATTCAAGGCCAACACAAAGGGATCCATGCCATGATCATTTCATGGATGCAAGAACATGTTTGGAGGACCCTTATCAAGCCCCCAAGAGTACAAGACCGTGTATAGAGGGTAGCTTAGAGTCAAGGAAGCCTTGGAGAGGTCAAGAGAGAGCAAAAAAGAGCTAGGAGATATTCTGGAGGTACGTGTGAAGTCATCTGCACCCGCAGGTGGGGAGGTTCAGCCGCAGATGGCCATTTTGGCCACTTCCAAAGCCATCTACATTGGTACATGCATGGGTAGGTGCCACCTGCATCCTAACATGCGTATGCATATGCCTAATTTGCTGAAATGGGTCACTTTTTGGCCCATAAATGAAATAAATAGCCCATGGCTATAAATAGTAGTTTCCTTCTTTATTTTAAGAAGCTTGTGATGAATTAAGATGAGATATACACTTGAGAGTGTGAGAGCTAGGATTAGCTTATTTTGAATTACCATTTTGAAACGTTGGTTATGTGGGAGTTTGATTCCCTCATGGTTTATGTATGTGAATTGGTTCTTATAGGATTAATTCAATAGAGCTTTTAGGGTTTAAAATACCCTTTGGTTTCTTTGATTTTCCTATCTTTGTGTCATTCAATCTATCTTTACTTTCTTGCCTTGTTATCTTAGTTTGTTTTCATGATTTCCGTACTTTATTTCTTTTTTCATATTTTGTCCGGTATCAAAATTATTTCCAGATTTTCCAATACTACCCCTTGCCCTAAACAAAGAAAAACTAGCCTAGTCTGAAATTTGTAACTTCCAAATCGGAAGGAATTTAGACACAAAATTTGGAACGTAAGAATTTTACATAATGACCAAGAGGGTCATTACAATTTGCTAGATGAAAAGCCATTTGTACAAGTTTCTGCTGCCATTCTAATTGTTCAATGTAATGCTCTAAATTTATTTATATAGTCAAATTTATGAAATTACATGTTTATATTGGTGAAGTCTGATCTTGGTCAGCATGTACTTTGGTTGATTAGTGGACAATGGAGTTAGCAAAGAGGAAGGTGGAGCTCTAATTTTGCCCGGCTGAGGTGGATCTGGGATTTGAAGTTAATGGGTTTCTATGATGACCTATAAGTTAATATATAACAATAATTGGGTTATAGATATTTAGTGTATATTTTAATACATATAGAGGATCTGGGCAAAATTAAAGTTACCAGGTCCTGTGAACTCACATATTACTCTTAGGATCCACTCCTGTTGCCAACGCTGATCTTTTTATAAATAACTCACTGATAGAATAGGAAAATATAGACAAATCATTTGATCTCGAGCTAAAAGTGCACCAGTTTTACATTCTTGAAGGATCATTAGCGTACCAAAGTATATATATAAAGGATAATTTTTAATTGACGGCGAAACTTAAGGAATTATTTTGTATCTTTTCTCGTATTAATTATGACTAATAAGAGATTCCATTTAATAAACACACAAGGTGGGGAATCAAACCATATCCAGCAAGGTGAGAGTTTAGGTAGTCAACCAACTATGCTAATAGTAATGGCCCAACCCACTAGTGATATTGTTTTCTCTGGGTCCAGGCCGGCGCAACATAAAAATACATCACTAGGATTTAAGTCCTGCTTAGTTGTATACCCAACATCTCTCCTATGATTTGTTGATGTGGAACTCTCATCCTAAGCTAATATGTCACACTTATTTACTTTGACAGTCCATAAAAGAAGTTTCAAAATCTTGTAGTCTTTATTTTATTTCTATATAAACATTTAAAAAATTCAGCAACTTTAATCTTTTGAGTTTTTTCAATGGATTATTTCTGATTTTTTCCAAAAGGTGGCATATCGGAAATCATCTCCTTAACATAGCCGAAAGATGCAGCTAGGTCTTTAGCTATTTTGCAAACATTCAAGTCTGCAGCAGAATCAGATATCATATGGGATACATTTTTGCCATCTGATTATCAACAATTTGTTTCTAGTTCAAGCTCTCAAATGGTTTTTCCTTCCGAGAAAAAAAATTATTTCAACCTCTGTAACTCTTCAATTCTTCTTGATGGAGGAAAATTGGAATTATTTCTTCATCCCCCCTTTTTGATACCCTTATAACTGGTGTAATAACCTCAAGGATAGTGTTTTTAACAACATCTCAAGTTCTAATTCTTGATGTTTTGTATCTGCTATTTGATTTGTCAAATAGAGTTTTACACTGGATAACAAAATGTAGAAGAAATGTTTTATGGTTGCAGCACGAGAACTTGGTATTATGTGGGATGATACACCATAATTTTAGGAATGGTTGTCTCACCCGGACTCTAGGTTTTAAATTTCCGTGGTTCCTTTCCACGTACTCTAAGTTCTAAAATAAATTGTATTGTTAAACATAATTACTGAGAAAGTGTAAAATCTTTGTAGATTCTCTAAAGTTGCTAAAGTCAATTTGACCTGTTGGCTAGATATTCAAGGAAAAATTAAAACTCGAATGTTGTCGAAAAGAACCACTTATTTTGCTTATCTAATGTTCAAATTAGAAGAATGTTTTTTATGGCTTTGGAAATGCCAAGACAGTTGTTAGATTTGTTGATCCAAAGAGAGATGATGAAGGGGAGCAATGCACTAAAGTTGTTCATTTTTCAGGTCAAGGACCTAGAGCGATGCTACCCTTGATAAGAGATCAGGATGGATGGAATTCAAAATGGGAAACTTTTTCAATAATATAGGTGTGGACAGAGACATTGAAGCGTGATTGATGGACCATAGGCATTTCAGTTTCAAATGCAGCCTCATTGTTCAAGAAATTGAGTTTCATCCAGAATTAAGAGAGAAGGATCCTCCTCTTAGTATGCCTTTTGTTTTGTGCTCATTCGTATTGACGCAAACACTTCTTTATTTGGCCCTTCCTAGGGGACATATCGAGAGAAAATTGTATTTGGCAAGATATTATAACCAGGATTTTCTAGATGAACAATCATTTGTGCCAATTCTAGCTTCCATTGTAATTGCTCAAAATTTATTTATCTTGTCAAATTTACCAAATCACATGTTTTTATCGATGGAGGTTGAGCTTGGTCAGCATGTCTTGTTTTGCTAGGCTAAAGAGTATCCAGGATTTGATGTTTATGGTTTTCTACAACAACCTTAAGTTTATATACAATTATTATTAAGTTACAAACATTTAATGGATCTGGGTAAAACAAAAAGTTACCAAGTTTCTGTGAACTCACATATTACTCTCAGTATCTGCCCCAACTATTGGGGCTCTTTTTATAAGCAACTTACTGATAAATTCAGGAAAATATATACAAATAGTTTGATATCGAGCTAAAAGTGCACTAGTTTGACATACTTGAAGGATCATTAGTGTGCCAAAGTATATCTATAAAGGACAATTTTTAATCAAAGACCAAACTTACTACGAACAAAGAAAAGGATGAAGGTGTTTTGACCCTACCACTAATCTAAAATATGTGTCATAAAATTAGGTACTTGATAAAGCATCAACATGGTGGTCCAAAGGAGTTACATAGCAGACTCAATTGAACTTGAGCAAAAGTTGCAAGAAGAGCTCAAAGAAAAATAACAAGGGAAAAAAAGAGAAACTAACCCCAAGGCAAGAGGAAAAGAGGAGTTCATGACAAGCTGGAGACGGTGAAACTCCATAAGTGTTGCAAGAAAAATCCCAAGAAGCACCACAAGTACACAACCATAACTAAGGTGGTCTACTGGATTGAGTGTGTGTGCTCAAGAAAGAAGTAAGATCTAGGCGTAAGGACGAAGCTAATCCTTACTGGACATAAATAAAATTCAAGTTGTGAACAACCAATTGTGCCCAACAATTCTCAAAAAACATGTCAGGTGCATGAACAAAAGTCCCACATTGATAAATGAAAAAAATTTAGAAGTTACATATAAGGGGTAAAATCTCTTAATGGCGCGAGGCCTTTCAAGAAAAACTATGCAGGCTTGGCCCAAAGCGAACAATATCACACAATGTAAGAGTATATTTGGGTTGATTGAGCCCAAGAACTGGTATTATAGCCTAGGTTCAGTGGGATGAGTATGGGGATATAGAGGAGTGATCAGGTGTGGGGCTCAGTTTGCTTACCCTTACAAGCTTGGTGATGCACACATAAGAAGAAGCTAGTTATGGGCTTCAATTGCCATAAATATACTCAGCTATTGTGGGTGGCATAGAACGAAGTCTTAGTGACCCATGGATCGTGGTGATGGACCATATGGAACTTAGTTTGAAGGGGAGATTGTTGGGTGTGCGACAAATGTCCCATATTGATAGCTGAAAAAGATAGTGAAGCTACATATAAGGTGTAGGATCACTTAATGGTGTAAGGCATTTTGGGGAAAACCGTACGAGCTGGCCTAAAGCAGACAATATTAGACCATGTAAGAGTTTCTTTGGGTTGATTGAACCCAACAAAACAATTATTTTGTTGGATCTAGGACACCACTCTTGGCACTATACCAAGCTATTACTTTGAGTTGCAGTCTCAAACGTTAATCAACCTACTCTAATATCAAATATTATAAACTGAATAAGATAGACCAACCCTAGAAACTAGTCTATTAGGTGGGATAACCCACTCTATCCTATAAACCCTTGAATATTTTATATTTTAATTAATGAGGCTCAATTAACACACAACAAAGATTGTAAACATTCCACTGTAATTAAAAAGTTTGTTCGCATCTTTGAAAGAAATCACCTTCAATAGGAAGCTCTTAGTTAGACCTACCTAAGTTCACCTTTACAGGATGTGAACTCAGACATTTTCTATCAATGTTTTGATGTAACAAGAAAAATATGGTATAACAAGTTAAATTGCACAAATAGTACTATATATAACTCAATGTTTTACAGATTATTATTTTCAGTTCAACCATCCAGTACCCAAGGCCCATTAGTTCAAATTCACATTTGGTAGACCTACTAAGGAGATAAAGCTACATATCATACAAAATATTTATAAAATTTTCCTACCAAATGTTTCTTGTAATACTTTTGCAGATTCTCAAAAGTGGCATATCAAAACTAATGCACCATATGCCATCAAAACTCCAAAGATAATAGAGATTGGGCAAGAGTAGTACTAGGATGGGTGACCCCTTGGGAAGTCCTGGCGTTGCATCTCTCATTTTGGAGCCTTGGCTTAACTGGAAAAGTTTCTTCCATGTGACCAGAAGGTTATAGGTTCATAGAAAAATTCTGGCAGAAATGCAGGGTAAGGCTGCTTACAATAGACCATTATGGTCTGGCCCTTCCTCAGACCCCGCGCATATCGGGAGCTTTAGTGCACCGGGCTGCCCTTCAAAAGTAGTGCATTATGTTGCTCAGCATTATTATTTAAGTTGCTCTTATTTCCAAATTTAGCATTACCTCAACTTTTTTGGTTTAATATGTATTTGTTGGGTTATGCTAAACCCATAATTGTGTTATGGAATCCCCTCCCCTGAAGCTGTGATAATGAAGTTGAAGTGCATTCAAGTTGGCTAGGATGTTATAATTATTAAAATGAAAATCTAGAATTCATAAGTGATTTATGTTTGCTCTCATTTACAAATTTAGCATTATATTGCTAACTTGTTTAGTTTATATGAATCTGTCTTCCAAACCAGTAACTGCATTATGTTTCAACCCGTAGAAGTTGTGATAATGTAGTTGAATTGCACTCAAGTTGGATCAGATATTATGGTCATTAAAACAAAAAATTACTAGACTTTAAGAGTGATTTATGTTGATTTTATTTCAGAAGTTTGCATCATATATTAGCTTGATAAGTCTACATGTTGTTGGGTAATGCCAACATTCTACCTATGGAAAGGCCTGTGACGGGACAGACTAGGGTGGCCTAGGTTGGAGTCATGATCGAACATGACCCTTGCTTGGGGGGCTTAGTTAGGAAATAAAGTTACACCCTTGGTTTAGTTATAACTTTTGGCATATGATTGTAAGCACTTGATCCTAACAAGTGGTATTAGAGACAAGGTCATGGGTTTAATTGCATAGAGTAACATGCTTCATGAGGCAGTTTTTGGGAGAGGGATTGTTGGGTAACACCAACATCCTGCCTATGGCAAGGACGAAGGGACTAAGGTATCTTGGGTTAGAGTCATAATAAAACATGATACTTGCTTGGTGGGTTTAGTTTAGAAATAAAGTTGTGCCCTTGGTATGAACTATAGTTTTTTGCACTAGGGTAAGTGTTTTATCCCAACATATGTATGTACTTGATGTTTATTCATTTACCAGTTTCAAGCTCGAATAAAAGAGGGGTCACAGTACGAATCCTCATAATACAGATATTATTGGGACGTGCCCACCTTTTAATGCTAACTTGGGAAATAAGAGCAAGATAAATCACTCATAAATTAAAGTAGAGTTTTTATTAATGAACCTAATATGAAAGCCTTGAGCACACTTCAAAGCCATAGTAAAGTTACGGCTTTGGTAGAGCCAAACAACTTTGGATCAAGTTCCTCATTAATATTAAGAATTCCATTAATAAGTATAACTAATGTATCTCAAAGCCAGAAACCAAAAAAAGTTATAGTTCAGAACCCGTAAAACTTAAAAACTCAAATCCACCTTTGACGAGTTGAACTCAATTATTTTTGGCAAAACTCAATTCGTTTAATAAGACCACCTTTGTCAACAAGACATTTAATCTCGATCAATTTTTCTCCAACAGGACCATTACTACCTTCCTTGCTATTAAAATATCCCAATTCTGCTTCCATCTATCCATATCTTCTCATTTTGGTGAATGTTGAAAGTTGCATAGTGTTGGCTTATTCTTCAATCTCAGTTTCATTCTCATAATTAACAAACGTAATAATTGAATTAGAAGATTCAAGTCCATAAGACCTACATGCCAATTTGAACACCAAATAAGCAGCATAATCTGTCTTTGGCGATAATATTTCTGTTCCTATTCTTCCACGAATATCTAATGAACATATATTGGCAAGATATGCCACTTTTGGAAATCTGCATAAGTATTGCAAGAAACATTTGTAAGGATAATTTTATAAATTTATTTTTGATGATATGTAGAGCCTTATATCCTTAGCAGGTCTACCAGATGAGAATTTGGACTAGTGGGCTTTGGGATGATATAGATTAACTCTAATCTTCCTCCTCCGTGATTGGAAAACTCATAACTTTTAAGTTTTAATATCCCTTTACATCATTCTATCCAAACATGGCATAGTTTCTGAAGGCTGTTAGTTGCAAAACAGATAAAAATTTCTTCTTCATATCCGAATCATGGTAGACATTTAGAAGTTGCACTTGTCTTGAGCTATGCTGAGGCACATACACTGTCATGCTAATATCAGTTATTAATGACATTCTAGAATTATTTGTTGTTACCACTAGTTGACCACATTTATATTTGCTCATGTTGAAAAGTTTTTCTCATAACTAATCATGTGATTGGAGCATCCTGAATCAACAATCCAACAATCTTCATAATCGACCAACTTCTCATTTATGCATGTGCAAGCTACTTTTATTTGTTAGAGTTAGAGGTGAAAATCTCTTCCTGTTGACTACTTACTTTCTTCAACTTCATAGTAAGTCTCAAAATCCCAAGCTTCTTCTTCATCTTGGTTGTTTCAAGTTGAAGGGGCTATGTCACCATCAATTATCTTGTAACAACAATCTCTAGCGTATTGTCCTTTCTTTGCACAATTGTAGAACTTGTACCTTTGTGTTGTTGAAATCTTGGTTTGCCTGCTCGTTGGCTCACTGGCTTCTTTGATGTTGATTCTTCTAGCCTCCACTTAGCCGTAACCTTCGTTCTTTATCCCATTTCCGGTAGCCTTACCTTTTATTGTGGAGTGCATGTTACTTTCAACAGCACATGCAAGTGTACGTGGTCGTGCAAGTAATAAAGTAGCCCTTTCGAACCGGATGTCAAACCCACAGGGACTTGTCGTTTAACTATTCACTAGACTAAACTAGTTCTTGATTATTTATTTAGGCGGTGGAATATAGAGATATGATGGTTTTAAAGTATAAAATAACTATGAACTAAACTAACATGATTAACTTGGGGTATAAACAATGGCACGTTGAATTCCCAGGGTCAAGGCATCCCGAACGTCATCTCGAGTGCATGAATATTAATGGTTCAAGAAAATTGAGTTGTCTATCGTGGTTATTGATCACGAGGTTAATATTATGATTATATTCATCTCCAAACTATAACCTTCAACTAGAAATTGGAAACCTAACTACATCATTGAGCGGGGATAGATTTAACCAACTCTAACGCCATTAAGCTGTCTTCCTGTATTTGAATAAGCGCGGCGAATTAGGTACCTCTCGGTCCTAACCGCATATCAATCTCTTGGAATCTCTTCCTCGAGTAAAGATCGTGCTCCTTATATTTCCCATTCTATCTCTCAGTTTCTCTCTCGAGCTCACCTCAAGACAAGTGATTTATTTCAATGGTAATTAAGCATTAAAATAGTAAAATCAAGAATATAAGAATAACCAATAATTGATAAACTTCAGCAAAAACCAATTATATTCAACTCTAGAGATTCATGTTCATTGCCTCAACCCCAAGAATAAGCGATTTTAGCCACTCATGGCTTGATTTAACATCATAAATTGATAAAAACCCATAAAAAGAAATAAAAGATGAAAAGATGAAGTATTAACCCTAATTTGTATGCCAAAATTGCCCAAGAGTAGTCCAACAACTATGTAATAATGATACAATAACCCAAGAGCCCTATTTATAGACTAGAATTCGGAGAAGAAATTTGGCAAAAAGTCGCCCGGCACGCCCTTGGGCGCGCCTGACACTTAGCCAAATTTCTGTCCAAGAAATTTTGGCAATAGCGGCCCGACATGCCCCTGGGTGAGCCTCTCTGCTGTCCATCCCAACAAAATATTGGTCCAAGCGTCCCGGCATGCCCCTAGGCGCGCCTGACACTTAAACTCTGATTTTCTTTCTTTCTTCGACCTTTCTTCGTGGATTCAGGTGGATTCTTCAAGTTCAAATCTTTGGCTTGTCTCTTATCTTTAAGATCCTTTTCTTGTAAGACCTTCAAGCCTCAAGAACCACAATCAACTCAAGGTGACTCTATAATTACTACTAAAACTAAGACACTCAAGCTAGCACTACAACGACCACATGAATAGAAAGTTCTACATTCGGCATGTTATATTACAACTTGAAACACATGAATACTACTTCAAAACTTCCTAGCCTCAAGAATTGACTCTGCCAAGTTTGCAAACTCATGCACATTACTCAACAAAGTGATCATATAAGTCACCTATCTATCATCAAACATGTGCCCTCACCACAAGAGAGTCACCCACATTCACTCACAGATATACATTATCACAATAATGGGTGTAAGAATCAAATTCCGCTCACTCTCACACAGAATTCACATGTTACATAAGATGAACCATAAGCTTGCCCTTAGTGTAGTACTCCACTAGTACCAGAATGTCAAAGCTTAAGATCAAGGAGGACTTTAAGGGTTGTGATGTATGCTAAGGGACGGGTAGGAATTATTTGGTCAAGAATAGTGACTATCGTCCCTAAGCACTTTAATACACTACAATTTACATTAAGATCACCTCCAACCAACCTATATACACCACTTTTATCTTCCCAACTCTCTTTTATTTTGCCCCATCTCTTTAAGCTAGCTTACACATATTAGGCAAGGAGTATTTGCTATCAACACATGATTCACTTCTTTTGGTCAATTTTTTTTTCTTTTCGTTACGTTACTCCCTACCAACAACACATAACTTTTTCACCCACCGAAAGCTATTTACTTGGGGCTTCAACTTCCGTTTTTCTTTCTTCAATTTTTATATTCCTTAACATCTTAATTTCTCAACTAAAGCGCTTAGGATTTTTGGATCAAATTACGGTTAATTGAAAAAAAAGGATTAAGCTACATATAAGGCTACCAAAGAATAGGCTAAAGGCTCAACAGGGCTAACTAAGATCATGCAAAAAGGGTAGATAAAGTAGGTATTTCCACATGGCTATCAAAGAAATGCCTATATCATCTCCTAAACTCAACACCCTTTATTTCGTTTTGCAAACACACCGGTCAAGTTCTTGACATCAATATGCACATGGATTATCACAAAAACCTCACTCACACATGGCACTTGTCTAAATCAAGACGGATCCCTATAGACTCTCAACCAAGCAATAGCAAGAATTTCACATTAAGACAACATCACAAAAGAGTTAAACAAATGAGCCTAGGTGTCTCAACAATAGTCATTCAATTCACTACACATGTTTCAACATTCAAAACCAACTTGCATTATGCAATCATGCATAGCATCTGATTAGAGCATCTATAAAATTTTAAAATTACTCATAAAAATAAAAAGGATACTGGGTTCAAAGGGCTTCCCCTCGAAAAAGAACCGAAAAGATAAACCGAGGGGTGGATGAAGTGTGCTCCTAAATAAAACTAAAAATTACTAAAAGAAAATCTTTTTGTATTTTTCAAATTTTCAGCAACATAAGCAAAAAGCAAATAACCAAAAGAATCCTATAGCACACTCCAGCCTAACCAAATTGGAAGATTTCCCACCCCACACTTAAAATCATACTTTGTCCCCAAAGTATAACTCAAATAATAAAGAAAGATAAATACTCCCTAAGGCCTCTAGGCCTAGCTAGTAGCATTTTATCCATCAAAGAGGTCTGGAGGAGCCCCCACTTAGATTTTGCAATGCTCCTTAGCTTAGATTTTGGGTACTCAGACTTCCCCTAATCTGCAAAACAAAACAAACAAAAACAAAAACAAAGGTCACATTAATAAAAATAACAAGAAACAAACTACTTACTAAACGTTGGGGTGCCTCCCACAAGCGCCTAATTTAACGTCGCGGCACGACCCATCAACTTTTTCCTCCACCTTGAGGATATAAATTTCAACCCCAACATCGCATCCATCTTTTTGCTTCGCTCATAAGGTGGTGGTGCACAAATGAAGGGACCAAGTGATGGATGGTGCATGTTAAATCGCTTGGCCTTGAGGTGAGGCATGTTGTTTTGTTGCTTGTCTGGTGCAAATTTAAGAATGTAGAATTCTTATTTCTCATCTACACAATCCTCCACTAGTTCAGATGACTCAAAATACATGTCATCATCTAAACATAATGTAGAAAAATGCTTTGAATGAGATCCAATACGTCCCACTTTCCCGCTTGCACTAGCTGTAACATGCTCACATTTATACTCCCTCTCAACGTCAGCCTCAATCAAAGAATGATAGTCGAATTGTTGACATTCTTCTTCTTTCTCCATAAAATGGCTAGTCTCTGCAACTATTTGTGATTGGACATCAGACAACTCAATCTTTTTCATAAACTGAACACTCAAGTCACGAATATCTAAGAAAAAATGATCTATTTTTGAAATAAACTCATCTCTCCCCCCTTTTAATTGGGTTGCCATGGTTGTGAGACCATCCCAGAGACACTCATGAATTTTTAATTATTGTGCTTGCTCCATTAGCAATTCCTGGCTCACTATGTGTTCTTCATCACAATTTTGTTCTACTAGTGTCTCCCTTTCTTCATCAATCTGAGGTTCCTTTGATAAGACTGTAACTTGCTGACTGCATTTTCTCGGTGGCTTCCCTTATTCTCTGCATGTCTTCCATTTGTTGTGTCTGCAGCTCCATTACTCGCTTCAGCATATCCATAAAGTGAGCCTCATGTTCTGCCTCATTAGCTCCATTAGCCCTACCAACATCACAAATAATAGACTGATCATAATAGGGGTTCAAGGGAGGGGAATAATAGTTTGGACAATCACTTCCATGGCTATCTTGACCACAACACATCTGACATCTATTCAATTCAAAAGATTGGGCAGGTGAGCACAACCCTCTCTCATAAAGATCATGATAATTACCATCCAAGTGTGGTCCTCCACAAAAACAACAAAAATTTTCATCATTCAATGACCATCTATCCTAGGCTGACATATCAACAAGAGTGGTAGAAAAGTAAACAAAACTTTGTACAAAAATAAATTATATACAACTCAAACAAATAAAAAGAAAAAGTCCAATCTAGATAAATAATTAAAATCGAAGTCCCTGGCAACGGCGCCAAAGAGTTGTTGCTTCCAACTGCACACGCAACTGTACATGGTCGTGCAAGTAATAAAGTGGCCTTTTCGAGCCGGATGTCGAACCCACAGGGACTTGTTGTTTGACTATTCACTAGACTAAACTAGTTCTTGATTATTTATTTAGGTGGTGGAATATAGAGATATGATGGTTTAAAAGTATGAAATAACTATGAACTAAACTAACATGATTAACTTGGGGTATAAACAATGGCAAGTTGAATTCCCAGGGTTAAGGCATCCCGAACGTTATCTCGAGCACATGAATATTAATGGTTCAAGAAAATTGAGTTGTCAATCATGGTTATTGATCACGAGGTTAATATTATGATTATATTCATCTCAAAACTATTACCTTCTATTAGAAATTGGAAACCTAACGACATCATTGAGCAGGGATAGATTTAACCAACTTTAACGCCATTAAGTTGTCTTCCCGTATTTGAACAAGCACGGCGAATTAGGTACCTCTCACTCATAACCGCATATCAATCTCTTGAAATCTCTTCCTTAAGTAATGATCGCGCTCCTTATATTCCCCATTCTATCTCTCAGTTTCTCTCTCAAGCTCACCTCAAGACAAGTGACTTATTTCAATGGTAATTAAACATTAAAATAGTAAAATCAAGAATATAAGAATAACCAATAATTGATAAACTTCAGCAAAAACCAATAATATTCAACTCTAGAGATTCATGTTCATTGCCTCAACCCCAAGAATAAGCGATTTTAGCCACTCATGGCTTGATTTAACATCATAAATTGATAAAAACCCATAAAAATAAATAAAAGATGAAAAGAAGAAGTATTAACCTTAATCTGTATGCCAAAATAGCCCAAGAGTAGTCCAACAAAGATGGAATAATGATACAATAACCCAAGAGCCCTATTTATAGACTAGAATTTGGAGAAGAAATTTGGCAAAAAGCGGCCCGGCACGCCCAACACTTAGCCAAATTTATTCCCAAGAAGTTTGGGCTATAGCGGCCCAGCACGCCTCTGGGCGCACCCCTCTGCTGTCCATCCCAACAAAATATTGGTCTAAAGTGGCCCGGCACTCCCCTAGGCGAGCCTGACACTTAAACTCCGATTTTCTTTCTTTCTTCGACCTTTCTTTGTGGATTTGGGTAGATTATTCAAGTCCAAATCTTTGGCTTGTCTCTTATCTTTAAGATCCTTTGCTCGTAAAATCTTCAAGCCTCAATTTCCACTCCAAAAATTCTCCAATTTATCACAAATTCCACCTACAAGGGTCTAATCATATTTATTAGCACAATATCAAATATTCCATCAAAACAATACCAAATACGCACTTATTACTCTCAAAACTAATGTAAACATGGGTTGAAGTCGGCAATAAGGCATATAAATACACCCTAGATCAGTGCATTTACCAAGAAGGGACAATAATTGTGTGTAGTTTTTATCTCCTTAATTTGAAAGAGAGATACTAAGGGGGTGATAGGCTTTAATAGGCTCTCCCACCTAATAGACTGGATTTCTTCGATTAAGCTTTCCCGTTGAATCTATAACAACTCTACAGTAATTTAACTTGTTAAAGTATATTCTCGATCTATTTTATAGGTTATCATATCTGTCTTGATATGAAAAATTACAAATTATGATAGGTTAACATAACCTGATGGTGCATGCTATTCTTTATACTCTCAGTGTACATAAAATAAACTCTAGTAAATATGCATTCCCTTAATATTATCAATACAAATGAATAAGCAATCTTTATGATAATCAAGCAAGTAACTATACAATCTTTGAAATAAATAGGCAAAAAGAGAGAAATAAAGAGCAAATGCATTGCATAAAAACATATATACGAAAGAGCAATGAAGTTGTATATTACAAATCATCTATATATTATGTAGCAACCCTCATAGTGAATTATTGAAATTTCTATGTTTTGACCATTTTGCCCTTCCTCATAGTTGTTTTATCTCATTTATGAGTTGGGAGAATGGTTGGCATAGTTCCCAATACTTTCAGAAATGATTTGGAAGAATTTGAGGCTTTGAGAGGTTTTAAAAGCCATATAGTAGACATTGGTCAATATTTCATGTTTCGAGTGCCGAGTGGCAATTTGGACAGTTCCATTAGATCCGAAATGTCTATTTTAAATTAGGCGGGATGGTTTGTTCGGATTTGGAATCTTTATTTTGCATTCGAATCCTACTTTTGAAAACTAATAAATTTGGGTTAAAGGGGTTCCTGGGGGTTAATTTATTGTAAAAGATCACTTTTTATAAATTCTATGATTTCATTGAGTCATAAACATGTTTTATGATCAATTTGCACTATTGGTTCATGTTCATAGTATTCCAGATGAGTTTCGAGGGTCAAAAACAAGTTTTTGAAATTGTTGGTACTAGTCTAGCCGCTAAAGCCGCTGATTGACCACTTTAGAGGCCATTGACAATTTGACCGCTTTATCAGGCAAAATGCCGCTTTAGCTGCCATCATTGAGTTTAAGACTAAACCATGCCCATTTCATATTTTTGTGATTTTGGGAGCTAGGAAGCTCCATTCTTGATGATTCTCGATGATTCTCGATGTATTTTTCTTGTATAATCATTGTCTATGTGATTCTAACTTCATATTGCACACTTTCCAAAAATATCCATTACAGTTTTCAAGATTTGTATCCAAAGTTGAGATTCGAAAACCCCATCCCATGATTTTCAAAGCTTCCAAGCTTGTTTTCAAGAGTTTTAACATGGATTTTCAAGATTTGAACTTTATGTGAGCTTCTAACCTAGTATTTCATTATTTCCCATTGATTAATTCATGTTTTCATCTTCAAATCTTTGATTTTAAACTTGATTTTGGGGTTTTTTTCCTAGTAAAGTATAAAATTGGTTTTTCTTCGATTTCAAGTACGAAGTCACCTCGTTTTTGCATGGATTTTCAAATATTGAATCCTATTGATATGGAGAACTTGTTTCTAAAATAAAATGCCAGTTTTGACCTTTTATTTTTAGAAATGATTTTTAAAGTGATTTTAGACTTGGAACCAAATATAGTCGATATGGGTATTGTTGGACTCCTTTTCACTTGTAGATGTCATATTTGATTAGATTGGATGTGTTTTCTGTTTATTTCAGAGAGTAGAGCTTCCATTTTATACCTTAGACTGAGTTTTTGACGTGCAGTTCTTCTTTAAAGGCAAGTTGAGATGTACCTTGACTTTCTCTGAAGTGTTTATGTGTTGTTTTGCTTGTTTGCTTGTAATTAGTGATCATTTAGGATTGGTGGTCTTGCTTAGATGGAATGAAGAGTATCTCTGCAGGTACCAGAGTCTGTTAATGGATTGTTGTTAAATAAATGCTTATCCTAGTTAGTCTTGTTACTTGTAGCTATCCTTAGAATAGATTATAAATAGGTAACTTAGTGATCGTGAATAACTAATAGGGATTTACCTATATTATGAGCTTTTATTGAACCGAATGATCTTCTGAAGGTTATGTTATTTTTCCCTTATTATGGAATGGTTGAGGTTTAGTAAACACTTAGAGTGTAAATGAACTAGTAATGGTCGACTTAGTCATTGGGGTCTAGTATCTCTTGTTAGAGTATGTTGTTATCTAGCAAAGTTTCCCTTGAAAGACTTAGTCTAATGATGTCGTCCTTGGGAGAGATGGACTTATTGTAAGGATCAAATGCTAGGTTTGGGTAGTTTTGTGATATCTTGTTTTTTGAATTGTTTATCATATTTGGGTTGACAAGTGGTGCTTATGTGCATATTATTACTGATTTGAGAGTATATACATTTTAATGGTGCCCGAGTGGGGGCTTGGGTTGATATTGCTGGATATGATTGTGCATTTAATTGCCAAATTTATTTTCGTGTCGCCGAGTAAGGGCTTGACTTGTTATCATAGACCATGATTGTACATTAAGTTTCCATAATTAATGTTGTGCATTATTGGCTTTGTCCATATTGATGATACTCGAATAAGGGACTTTAAAAAATATTATTGATGTCATGCATGACTATTTATACAGTAGTTCCCTAACTTGAGTTACATCATGGAACATTGTCATATGGAGTTGATTTTGGTCTCATTTATACGTGTATTGAATTGATTTATATCTTTATACTGATTGGTTGTGATTATTACATCCTCATATCATTTATGCATGTTCATGAGATTTATACTACTGACGTTTTCCCCCATTTGAAAGAAAATGAGATTTTTATAAAACCCTTGGCTGAGGTCAATTGCTGGCAAGGTTGATTGAGATATTTTATGAGATATTGTGGTAACCTTGATCTGTGAACATTAGCCGAAGAGGTGGATTGAGATTATGGAAAGTATATGGATTGCGAACCCTCCATGGATCCTATTTGGGAGCACTGAGGCTCGGTAGGTGTATACAAAAAGTTATGTGATAACTTTAAAATACTCATCATTACCCCATCATCACCACTACATTGCATTGCATCATTTGCAATGCATTGACATTCCTTGGTGTGTCTTGATATTGTGTTAGTATTTACTCTTGTGTTGTATTACCGTGATAGAATATTGTTTGTGATATTATGTTTGAGCATTCATTTCACTTTATTATATTGTCTTATATCATCTTATATTGATTTGGGAGGTTGAGATATTATAAGATGTGGGGTAAAGCTATGGCTTGATCGGAGAGATAGTTGTGTAGAACCTTTTGGTAGCGTGATATACCGTATTAGTGAGTCTTCTTCAAAAATGGCTTCCCTTATTTTTAACATTAAATAAATAGTGTTAACTCACCTAGATTAATGTGCCTACCCAGTATTTGATAAATTTGTTGACTATTGTGTTGGGTTACCCTGATAGGATAAAGTGTTGCAATTGTTGGTTTTAGATTGTTTGGGAAACCTTGGGAAGTTGGAATGCTGGTTCTAGCCATTTCTTTGTATTACGGTCGGTTATTGATGATACTTGCTGAGTACATGTGGTTTAGTACTCACCCTTGATTCTCTTTCCATTTTTTCTGGTTTTCTTCACCCCGTGCAGGTATTGGTTCATGTAGTAGATCATAGACTGTGTTCCTTCAGCTTTGGAGTTGCGGAGATAGAGGTAGTGGCTGACAGATTTAGGTTATGAATTTCTTATGCTTACTCATATAAGATACTTAGGTTATGAATTTTGTTCTGTATTAGAGGGTTGTACTAGTGACAACCAGACCTGGGATGTATCTTGAATTATTAGTAATTCTATAAATATTTTGGATCTATTCTTCTTCTTTTTCCTCTTCCATTTCTAATTTACTTAATTATTGAGTTGGGTTGGGATAGGCTTACCTGTATCGGAGGGTGTGACAAGTGCCATCACGTACTCTATTTTGGATCATGACATATTATTAATAGGAGAGGAAAAAGCCTCCACATTAAGCCATGTGGCAGCATAAGTATAAGCCACTTGGCAGTTTAAGACAAAAGATTAGTTAGGTTAGTTATTTGTTATTATTATCGTTGAGTTTACTTCTTACTGTTTTTACAAAGTTTCAAATTTTGACAGTTTTTTTTAAATTTTTACAGTTCTATTCTTGAATTCAAATTTTGGCAAGACAATCTTCCAAATAAAAAAGGAACTAAACAATTAAGAGGAAAATTGAAATTCACGATAGTTTGAATGAAACATTTAAATTTCGAATTTAAGTCTAACCTTGATAGTTTTTCAGTTTAGCATTAGCCTGAAAGTAACCCACTATTTACGTTATTCATCACTTTAAAGTCGTTTCATACCAAAAGATTCAACCTTTAATTATAATTTCTCTGAAAGCAGATCGTTCTTAAAGACCACATCCTATACTTCATATCCATATACAGTCCTAAATATCACTGACGGAATCCACTAATTCACGACAAATCTACTTGGTGTTTATCATCAAGACAGGGATCTACATTTCAGAACAAAACAAGATTTCTAATAACTATGGAATTCATCAGAAACATTTTGAAAGAAAAATAGTCAGAAATATTATTTGGCTTAACTCCTTAAGGTAGTCTTCTATTCCTTTTCCTTTCAAAGAAGAAAATCTCAATTTTTTGAATTTGCTGTTTTGTTTGTGCATATTAAACGGGTAGAAGTCAAATATTTTTACTGTGCATAATTTGTTACGAATATTGCTTTAGCATTGGTTTTAACTTTTAGGTGGTATATCAATCTATATTTTGAGTTTATTCACATTCTGATTGTATGGTTGTTACATATTATTTCATAGTGCATTATATTGTGTTGTAATGTATCGTCTAATTTTGAGGATAAACCAACAAGAAAAGTGTCACGACCCGATTTTTTGAGTCATGATGGCACCTGCCGTAACCCACCAATAGGCAAGCCAAACCCTAGCCTGGAGCGACAAACGACTGGCTAACGGGCGGAATCTCAGAAAGCAGAGATGAAGTTTAAGTAACCATACTTATAAACATGCCATAAACATAAAAACAGAATCAGAATATATATACATGCTAAGAGTGAGAAGGAAGAGGACAGTATATAAAGTCAAGAACCTCTCCCAAGACCTGGTGTGGTCGGTACAAGAGCCACTACTAGACATAGCTAAAACACAAGACAGGAACCAAATATATTTTACAAGTACAACAGTCTTGAGAGCCAACGACTATACAGTAGAAGATGGAGTAGGATCTGCCTCAGACGTCAGTAGGCTCACCCTGCTCCGGAGTCAGTGCTGAGAAGAGAGTCACGTCAAAACCGTCGACTAGTGCCCGAATCTACATTGGGGAAAAAGATACATAAGTGCAGTATGAGTATCGGGCAACGGGTACTCAGTAGGCATCATCATCCAACTAAGCTCAATGTAATATAAGCAAGCTAAAATGAGAGGGTGCATGCTAAGTCCGGTGTATAAGTAATAAATACATAAGTAACTGCCGAGGTGTATAGATATGCTTAGGAAATAAATAAATGTGATACCGAATAAAGAGTAAAAAAATGCGTAAGTAAACACATAAGCCAAACTTAACCTATCTGGGCCCCCATAAACCTGATAGGCACACGAAAGAAAACAATAACCCAGTCTGGCCCTCATAAACTTGCAGGACACAAAAGAATAGTAAATGCATAGTAACCAGTGTCTCAAAGCTGTATCAGTATCCAGTAACCACAATAACCAACAAGAGTGCACCGGGCTTGAACCGGCACCAATGGGTAATAACAAGAGGCTAAACACCGAAATCGAATCGAATGCAGTGGGTAATAACAATAGGCCACATATATATCATATCTGCTGGACTCGAATCAAAACTCAGAGAACAACAGTATCATAGTCACGGTACCCAGTACCAAAACTTATAGTGTACCACAATCCGGGGTCGGACTCGAACCAGGACACCCAATAGTCAATAATCGAAATCATCATACCTGAATCAGTAGCCGGACTCGAACCGTAACTCATCATAGCCAGTAACTAGAACAGAGCCAAATGTCAAATCATAACCAATAAATGGGGAACATGCTAGTCCCGGGCCTAAGCCAAAGTATAGGTACAGGAGCTAACCCATCATCTGCTACAAGGTAAGTCCCCGGGTCCTCCTAGGTCCATAGTCTACTATCATACAATATCTAAGTCATTCCGGGTATTTAGAGTAGCTCATGGCAAGGCGAGTCCTAATTCTAAGCCAAGGCCAGCAGTCCTGATCAGATGCGGTGCTATCAAGGGCGTAAAGGCTAAACAAGCCAACCGGGTATAATTGGGGTGACTCAAACCCGTCACAAGACTAACAGGTCATGCTATGGCTTAAATAAGCCCAAAGATGTCAAAGTTCTAACAAGTCGACAAAAAAGGTAATGGGGCCCACTATCAGGTCTCGAAAACTATGTCTGGTTATACCTGTCTAAGTCTGGGTTAAGTCTGTCTAAGCCTAGTCTAAGGTCCAACAATAACATTCCCCAACCAGCAACAACAACAACAATACTATACGACCCCAAATAGGTCATCTATGGTGTACCACGAGGATAACGGGCATGGAATGTGTCCTAACAGCCCTATCCGGCCTAGAAGACCTAAATCACAGCAAACCACCACCAAGTATATAATAGCATCCCACAACACCAGCATAATAGCATACATATATCACACATAAACCCAATCTAAGTGTAAAG
Organism: Capsicum rhomboideum; assembly: GCA_031232105.1. Classification (NCBI taxonomy): domain Eukaryota; kingdom Viridiplantae; phylum Streptophyta; class Magnoliopsida; order Solanales; family Solanaceae; genus Capsicum; species Capsicum rhomboideum. Next base: position 56,885,459 of record CP124709.1, read on the forward strand.
GAAACCTAGCCTACCTGGATGCCGACGCAAGCTTGCCAAAAGAACCAGCTATACAGGAGTCTTTCCCTTCCGAGAGGCCTTCGACTGCTGCCAAGCTACCAAAATAATCAACTACATGTTAAAAAATGACTATTGATACCCATATTGCATTAGTTCAAAAAATGTTCGAACAGTCCACGTGGGGTCCGTTTGCGAAATAGCAAAATTGAAATCGTCACCGTGTCCCAAATAACTCTGTGACCAATAGTCACAACAGATGCTACCCAATCCGAGTTCATATTAAGCTCTAAATAAGCACCAAAAACAATACCACCAAATAACAATTCAAATACGCGACTTTAAGCTAAAATTAACTAGGAAAACTTACGATATAAAGACGCTATACTATCAACCACGTGATCCCCGAGCTTGAATAATTTGATAAAATGGATTACTTTTTCTTCCACTGGTCTAATAAAGCATCGAAATATTTTTAATGAAAAACCTACTCTAAATGGCAGAGACATATACACATCAACGTTATATGAATAACAGTTGTAATACATTAATATACATACTAACTATGTTAGTTACACCTAGGTAGTGTGTAAATGTGACATGTGGCCACTTAAGTGTCTTTAAAACCATTGTTGTGCACTTTCTTAAGTCACACGTGGATTAGAGACTTCCACCATAAAATATTTTGTCACATTACTACATACTCGGGTATTGCATAGATTCTGGTAAAATAAATACAATATTTTGAATATACCATAATTAATAAAAAATTATTTCGAATAAAATCTCTACAAAATAATAATATTATTTTAACATATTTAGATTTACTATCTTCGCTTAAAATATTTTCGAAAGGTTGTTAACTATATCCCTTTACCAAAATCTAATTTAATTAAATATTTTACAACGTGCTCGGTCTAAATAATATTCTCAAATGAACTGTCTAAAAACTGATTTGTCAGTCCCAGCAAGTCATAAATAACTTGGGGTAGTTATAGAAAAGCTCTAAACGCCGAGAATGCATGAAAACGAGTGAAATGACCGGGAAGGTCATTGCAACAAGTAGGATACGAATAGAGCTACTATAAAAGCTATTTAAATGATAAAATAAGATTGTTAATTAATAAGTAGATATACAATGAGAGGGAAAAAAAGAAACGATGCTATCACACTAAGTCAGTAGTCGTTACACAGAATATATATTTTCGTTATTACCTAAAGATGAATTTAACAATACAACACAATAAAATTCAAGTAAAAATTAAAATAACTATTATAGTTAAACTAACAACACAATACAATATAATAGGAAATGATGACCATCCATACAAGTTGTTAGCAGATGGTTGTTGTTCTCTTAATCTTAAACACAATATAATATACTTCATCGGAACCAAAATTATGGGATGGGCAAATTTACATCTATTAATTTTTTGTAAATGTTTTCCTGTTTCTTATTTTTTCTTAAATTGACAAGGGAATTTGTTTATGACTACAGTTTTGCGGGAGAGTCTGATAGAGATAGAGAATGAATTTACCATTAACTTTAAATTTGTTTTTCTTCCGGTGACTGACTATCATACAGTTTAGCACAGACATGATTGTGCGATTGGAATCTTATCACATTTTAGTGTAGCGTTATGGAGAAACTCTTGATGTGTGAAAGAAGGAAAAACACAGTAAGTAACCTACTTCTTTACTCTGAGATGGCTTACAGATATCAAATATGTTCCTAACATCATTTGGAATGTAAAGAGTATTGACAAGAGAAATCCATGAATACTTTGCAATCTGAATGAGGAATAAAATACCTGTGGGACACTACTCCTAAAGTAGAGTGTAAATTGCAATGAAGGAAATGGAGGAGTTACCATTGTTTCTCGAAATACTCTCAAATCCTTGAAGGTTCTAATTTTGATTCCTTTTCAACCTATTTCTGACGTGAGGTGAGAAGATTTTTTTTGTACTCTGATCAGTATTTCTTTTCGGTCCAGCAAGCTTGTTGAATAAAGCCAATACTTGGCTAAGAAAGAAATTAAATTTTCAAGTTCGTTCTATGGTTTCGACATTGTCTCATAAAATGGACAAATTTATATTTTAGATTTATTGATTAGCCAGAAGTTCGATATTGCTAGCAATGTCATGGAGGAACTAATTAGGCTTTTACAAACTAATGAACTTTGTGGACAAAGTCAACAAATGAAAACAGAGATGCACTTAACATTAATTGCAATATCCAAAATTTAAAAAATGCTAACCGTTACGTTGAAAAATCCAAATGTTCGTAACGAGATTTCCAAGGATTCAAGTGTTGTGATCATGAACATTAGTCAACATGTTCATGGGCACAGTTAGTTATCTCCTCACTTGCTGCTCTTCATTTAGATTTTGAGTAACATGATCATTAACAAATAAATCATTCAAAAGATTTTCATATTAAGCTTTGTTAGTGTGGGTTCATAGAAGAGATAGTACTACATTCAAAAAACTGTTGAAGTAAATCATTACCCCTATTGAAAATATTTCAGATTTAGCATTGGAATGGAAAGCTGCACAATCTCACAAGTTGGTAGCAAGCAAATTAGTTTATTACAGCTATTTACATCTCTTGAAATTTTAATTCTTAAATGATGGCTTATCATTTCCTCTCTCCTTCATAGGTCCAACAAGCTTCTCAACTCAAGCCACTGCTTTGGTCATAAAGACTCTTACTTTTCAGGTTCATTTTGTGGTTTTGAAGTTGCTCAAATTATGGACAAATTGAATTTTCAGAGTTGATGATTTCCTAGAAATCTGATATTGCTAGAAATGCCGTACAGGGAACATACTTTCTTGGATCGAAGTAGTTATCCGCATACTTCACTTCCAGCAATTTGGTTTGCTATACAAGTCTCTTCTAAATGATTTCTTAGATTTCAAATTCCTATCAACTATCTCTATGCAGGTTTCTTAAGTTGTTCATTGCATAAGTAAGCTTCAGATTCTCTTTCTATATATGTTGATAATTCTTTTTTCCAAATTGAACATTGAATTAGTTTTTCCTATTGTAATAGAAATCTAGGCTTATATATTTGTTGTCTTTATTATATTGCATCAGTGAGAAAGATCCACAAGTGTTATTACCGACCTTCTGTCACGATCCAATTTTTCGAGTCATGATGGCGTCTATCGTAACCCACCAATATGCAAGCCAAACCCTATCCCGGAGCGATAAGCAACAGGCTAACTTGCAGAATCTCAGAAAACAGAAATGAAGTGGAAGTAACCATACTAATAAACATGTTAGCAATGTAAAAAACAGCACCAACATATATACATACCGATACTGAGAAGGAAGAGGACAGTATATAAAGTCAAGAACCCCTCCCAAGATCTGGTGAGGTCGGTACAAGAGTCACTACTATACATACCCAAAATACCAGACAAAAACTAAATATATACAACAAGTACTACAGTCTCAAGAGCAAAAGACTATACGGTAGAAATGGAGTAGGATCTGCCTCGGACATCAGTAAGCTCACCCTGCTCCGGAGTCAGTGCTGAGAAGAGAGTCACGTCAAAATCGTCGGCTAGTGCCCGAATCTGCATCGAGAAAAAATATGCAGAAGTGCAATATCAGTACCGGGGTTACTGGTACTCAGTAGGCATCATTGGCAAACTGAGCTTAATATAATATAAGCAAGCTAAAATGTGAGGGTGCATGCAAGGTCTGGGGTAAAAATAATAAATACATCAGTAACTGCCGAGGCGTATAGATATGCTCAGGAGAAAAATAAGTGTGATACTGAATAACGAGTAAATAAATGCGTAAGTAAACGCACAGGTTAAACATAACCTATCTGGGCCCCCATAAACTCGATAGGCACACGGAGGAAAACAATAACCCAGCCTGGCCCACATAAACCGGCGGGACACACAAGAAAAGTAAAAGAAAGCGTAAATAATCCGTAATTGATCCAATGCCAAGTAACCATAGTAACCATCTAGGTGTGCACCTGGCATGAACCAACACCAATAGGTAATAACGAGAGGCTAGATGTCGGGTTCAAACCGGTAATAGTGGATAATAACGAGAGGCCACATATATAATGTATCAGATCTCATAGCCAGATGCCAGACTCAAACCGAAACTCAGTGATTCACAATATCAGAACCACGATACCCAGTACCAGAACTCTCAAATAGTATTGCAATCAGTAGCCGGACTCGAACCGAAACTCATAATAATCAGTAACCATCATATCTGAATCAGTGGTCGGAATCGAATCGGAACTCATAATAATCAGTAACCAAGTGACAAAATAGTGCTAGAGTCCACACAAATACAAATAAACGGGGACATACCAGCCCCAGACTGAACCCAAAACATAAATAAAGGATCTAACCACAACGTACTACAAGTCAATCTCTGGATACTTCAAGGTAAACTATCTACTATAAACAATATGTATATACAAGTCTGGGTATACATTATAAGTCATGGCAAGGCGGGTCCGCATTCTAAATCTAACTAGCCGACCCCGGTCAAATACAGTGATATCAGGGACTAACAAGGCTAAACAGGACAAAAGGGCATAATTGGAGTAATTCAACCCCACCATAAGCCTATCAGGTCGTCCTAGGGCTTAACTAAGCCTAACAACGTCGAAGGCTAAACAGGCCGACTGTGAAGGGTAGTGGGGCCCACTATGGGATCCCGAAATCAAGCCTGGCTACACCTGTCTAAGTCTGGGCTAATGTATCCAAATCACCAACCCACAACAATAATAATACTAACCGACCCCAAATAGGCTATCTGTGGAGTACCATGAGGATAACGAGTCTGTCATATGTCCGAGTAGCCCTATCCGGCCTAAAAAGCCTAAATCACAGCAAACCACTGCCAAGTCTATAATACCAGCCCACAACACAAGCACAATGGCATACATATATCACACATAAGCCCAATCTAAGTGTAATGGAAACCTAGCCTACCTGGACGCCGCTGCAAGCTTGCCAAAGGAACCAGCTATATAGGAACCTTTCCCTTTCGAGAGGCCTCTGACTGCTGCCAAGCTACCAAAATAATAAACTACATGTAAAAACATGACTATTGATACCCATATTACATTAGTTCAAAAAATGCCCAAAAGGTCCACGTAGGGCCCTCTTGCTGAATCGTAAAAAAATCAAACCAGTCACAGCGTCCCAAATCACCCTGTGACCAATAGTCACAACTAGAACCTCTTAATTTGAGCTCAAAATATAGTTCAAACATCAACCCCAATCCCAACTATACCACCGTAACAAAAACTACCGTAAAAAAAAAGAAGAAAACGTACCGTAGAAATGACAAGAAAACAACCACGGATCCAAATCTACCAACCCCTAACCTTGAATCTCACTAGAAATGCTCAAAGTTGAGCTTAAATTGATCAAAGATGGTGGAATATAGAAAGAGAAATGTTGGAAATGGTTTAGAAGAAAATGGTGGGGTTATGTGTATATATAAAAATCATTTTTTTCTACTAAAACATACATATACCCTACACATATTACTTAGATGGTAATATACCATAATTAATAGAAAAAATATCTTGAATAAAACCCCTATAAAATAAAAAATATTATTTTTACATATTTAGATTTACTATCTCCGCTTAAAATATTAATAAATTATAAAACTATCATAAAGTAGTATAGTTATATCATAACTAAGAATTTTATAAATTTTAAAAAAAAATTCGAAAGGTAATTAATTATATCACTTTACCCAATTCAAATTTAATTTAAATATTTTGTAACATGCACGCTATAAATAATATTCTTAAGCGAACTGCCCGAAAACCGAACTGTCAGTCCCAGCAAGTCATAAATAACTTGGGACAGTTATAGAAAAGCTCTAAATGCTGAGAACACACGAAAACGAGGGAAATGACCGAGAGGGTCATTACAACATCCACAAAAGGACTTTCGTCCGCGAAAGTCAACAATAAGTGCATACCAGAAGATGTGAACAAGTAGGGATACTGGGCTCGCATATCACGCTCAAGTTCTCAAGTGGCCTCCTTAACCGGACGGTGACGCCACTGAACCTTAACTACTGGAATGTCCCAGGAGCGTAACTGTTAAACATCTCTGGCTAAAATAGGTACAGGCTCCTCTACAAATGCTAATTTCTCGTCTAATTGAACCGAGTCCCACTGAAGCACATGTGACTTATCTGGAATATACTGTAGCAGCATAGAAACATGAAATACCGGGTGAATAGCTAAAAAGACTGGAGGTAAAGCTAACACATATGCTACCTCCCTAACTGTCCGCAGAATCTCAAAGGGTCCAATATACCTAGGGCTAAGCTAGCCCCTCCTTCCAAACCGCATCACACCCTTCATAGGCGATACTCGTAAGAACATCCTATCACCAACTCTGAATTTCAACGAACGACGTCTACGGTCAGCATAACTCCTCTGTCTACCCTAAGCTGTCCGCAGCTAGAGTGGAAGCTATTATTATATGCGAACTCTGCTAAAGGTAAGAACTGATCCCACTGACCCCCAAAGTATAACACACAAGCGCGGAGCATATCCTCCAATACCTGAATAGTCCATTCCGACTGACTGTCAGTCTGAGGATGAAATACAGTACTGAGGTCCACTTGGGTACCCAACTCCTCCTGGAAAATCTACTAGAAACTGGAGGTAAACGGAGAACCTTGGTCTGAGATGATAGACACTGGCACTCCGTGTAGGCAAACCAACTCCTAAATATATACACGAGCTAATTTCTCAGCACTCTAAGAAATTTGAACAGGGATAAAGTGCGCTGACTTAGTCAACCGATCTACAATAACCCAAATACTATCAAAGCCACGAGAGGTGCGAGATAACCCACCAACGAAATCCATAGTGACTCGCCACTTCTATTTGGACAACTGCTGAAATAGACCACCGGGCCTATGGTGCTCAGCCTTTACCTGCTGACAACATAGGCATCAGGTCATAAACTCTGCTATATCTCAATTCATACCACGCCACCAATAATGCTGCTTCAGATAATGATACATCTTAGCTGTTCCAAGATGAATAGAATATTTAGAACTGTGCGCCTCGTACAGAATCAACTTAATCAAATCTCCAACCCTCAAAACACAAATACGACCGTCAAACCTCAGAACACCATCAGGACCCAAGGTAGCTATCTCAGACTCACCCCTCAATACCTTATCTTGAATGCTACAGAGACCTCTATCCTCAAATTAACAACTCTGAATCTTCTACAGGAAAATAGATCTTGCACCAATATAGGCGATAACTCTCCTAGGGCCAGAAATATCCAAATGCACCATCGAGTTAGCTAAGGACTGAATGTCCAAAGCCAACAGCCACTGAGAGAATGGAATGAAAGCTAAGCTACCCATACTCATTTCCTTCCGGCTTAAGGCGTCCGCTACTACATTCGCCTTGCCCGGATGATAGAGAATAGATATATCATAGTCCTTCAGCAACTTAATCCACCTGCACTGCCTCAAATTAAGATCTCTATGAGTCATAATATGCTGAAGACTATGGTGGTCTGTAAAGATCTCAAAATGAACACTGTAGAGATAATGCCTCCAAATCTGTAAGGCAAACACAACCGCTGCTAACTCCAAATCATGAGTGGGGTAGTTATGCTCATAAACCTTTAGCTGCCTCGATGTGTAAGAAATAACAAGACCTTTCTGCATCAGAACACTTCAAAAACCAATCCCAGATGCATAATAATATACGGTAAAACCCTCGCCCTCTACTGGAAGAGTCAACACGGGCAGAAGTAAGTCGATCCTTGAGATTTAGAAAGCTTACCTCACAATTCTCAAAACACTGAAATGGAGCCTTCTTCCTGATCAATCAGGTCAAAGTGCAATAGATGAGAACCAAACAAAACTGTGAACCTCGATAGGAGACGTGGGCCTAGCCCAACCTTAAATAACATCAATCTTTACTGGGTCTACCATGATATCATGTCTGGATACAACATGCCCCAAGAAAGCTACAGAATCAAGCCAGAACTCACACTTTGAGAACTTGGCATAAAGCCGTTGATCTCTCAAAATGTGGAGCACAATTCTCAAATGCTGCTCGTGCTCCTCGCTACTCCTCGAATAAACCAAGATGTCGTTGAAAAATACAATCATAAAAGAGTCCAAGTACGGCCTGAATACATGATTCATTAAATCCATGAAGGTTGTTGGGGCATTAGTCAACCCAAAAGACATCACCAGGAACTTATAGTGGTCGTACTGAGTCCTGAAGGTTGTCTTTGGGATGTTCTCAACCCTAACTCTCAATTGATGATATCCAGGTCTCAAATCTATTTTTAAGAACACCGCGACACCCTAAAGCTGATCAAACAAATAGTCAATACGAGGCATAGGATACTTATTCTTCACCGTCACCCCACTTAGTTGCCTGTAATCGATACACATTCGCATAGACCTATCCTTTTTCTTTACAAACAGAACTGGATCACCCTACGATGACAGACTAGGTTTGATAAAACCCTTTCCAAAATATCCTCAAGCTGACTACTCAGCTTTCTCAACTCAGCAAGAGCCATACGATAAGGAGCCATAGAAATAGGTTGAGTGCTCGGCTCGAGGTCAATAATAAACTTTATATCACGCTCAGGAGGAAGGCTAGGTAGGTCAGTTGGTAATACATCAGGAAACACACACGCAACAGAGACAGAGTCAAGTGACGGACTCTCAATACTAGCATCCCCAACATAAACAAGGAATGAATCACCTCCCCTTGACATCAATCTATAAGCCTAAACATATGAAATAATCCCTATCAGTGTATAGCTAATAGAACTTTGCCACCCCACCGGGGGTACACCGGGTATGGCTAAGGTAACGGTCTTGGCAAAGCAATCCAAGACTGCAAGATGAAAAGACAACCAGTCCATGCCCAGAATCACATCAAAGTCTACCATGGCCAATACAATAAAATCAACCTAAGTCTCAAACTCCTGAATAGTCACCAGACATGATCTATAAACCCGATCCACTACTAAGGAATCACCAATGGGGGTAGATACACGTAACGGGATAGATAATAACTCAGAACATAAATGCAACCATGGTGCATAATAAGTAGATACATAAGAAAACATGGATCTGGGATCAAATAATATAGAAGCTGGCTGATGGCATACAGAAATAGTACCTGTAATCACCGCATCCGAAGCCTCAGCCTTTGGCCTAGCCGGCAATGCATACAACTGATGTTGGCTATCACTAGTCTGAGTACCGACCTGACCACTAGTTCGACCTCTCTGTACTCCACCTTGAGAACCCTGGGGACCACCCCAATGACCCTGTGCACCACCTCTACATGCTGGCGATATAGATTTGATGGGTTATGCTCTCAGAACTGAAGGCTCAATCGCCCTGCGCTGAGGACACTCACGTGCGAAATGACCGACAACCCCATAAGTATAACATGCTACTGGCTCTCTGCTCTTCCTAAAAGATCTGGCTGATTCGGTATGACCACCTCTAGTCAATGAACTGGACTGACCACGTCCCTAAGGCTGACTACCAAAACCACTATAGGCGGCCTGACCCCAATCAAAAATCTGCAAGGGTGACTTTATGGGCCTACTAGGTTGATCCTGTCGCTGAAAAGACTGCTGCTTTTGTTGAGGGTACCTACCCTGATACCTGCGGCCTCTGAACTGCGAGTTGCTATGACTACCATGGTAACTACCCTGGAATTGGGGTCTCTTATCGCTTCCCCCTTGGGCCTCGCGATCCATCTTCTAGATCAAATACACATGCTCAACTATCTCCACAAAGGACTTCCTTGAAGTCACTAAACTCTGTGTAGCTTTGCAAAGTGATAACCGCAATCCCCTAACAAAACACCTGATCCTGTCATACTCTTCAGGTAGGATAATCTTAGAATGCCCGTCTAGGTCATGGAATCTAGCCTCATACTCAGCTACTGTCATAGATCCCTGCCTCAACCTGGAAAACTCATCTCGAAGATGCTCACGCATGCTGCGGGGCATATACTTCCCCAAGAATACCTCAGAGTACTGTGCCTAAGTAAAGGGTGGAGATCCAGCTGGCCTGGAATCAAGATAACCTCTCCACCATCTCCTCACAACTTTATCAAACTGATAAGCAACAAAATCTAACTTGCGCGACTCTACTAATCCCAAATTCCTCAGCTTCTTCTCGCGGCTGGATAAGAACTCATAAGTGTCCTCTCCTGGACCCAAAAATCTATGTGGAGCTAGTCTCAAAAAATGACTCAACATCTTATGCTCCTTGACAGACATAACTGGCTGGACTATTACCGGTACAGGCGGAACCTCAATTCTGGGTGTTGCAGCAGCCGATTGTGCCCCAATTCCATCTTCCTGTGCGGCTGGCTATACTTCTGCAACAGAAGAACCTCCAACTAATCCCAACAACTGCACCAAAATATCTCGAAGCACTGAGGCATTAATAAATCTAGGTGGAGCCTGGGCTGCTCCCTGCCCCGCTGGCTGCTGTGGCGGCGGAACATCTGGAACTATAATGGGATCGGGTGACTGGTCCCTAGCATGATCTCGGCCTTGTACTACTACTCTGCCCTGCCTTCGACCTCTAGGTTGACCTCATCCCCAAATAGGAGCCCTCGCTGCAAGCTCGGGATTTCGACCCCCGGCTCTCACACAATGCATCGTAGCCAGCTGCGTAAAGAGTAAACCAAATAGAGATCAGAAACTAACATAGACACCAACGCATGGAGGCAAATCAAATAAATAAGATTTACCCTAAACATGCTCTGTATGTTCTCAAAGATAGGATATGGACATATCCGTACCGATCCATGAGACTCTACTAAACATCGCCTCATGCACCAATAATACCAGTAAAACCTAGGCTTTGATACCAAGCTGTCATGACCCAATTTTTTGAGTCATGACAGTGCCTACCGTAACCTACTAATAGGCAAGCCAAACCCTAGCTCGGAGCAACAAATGACAGGCTAACAGGAGGAATCTCAAAAAACAGAGAAGAAGTGGAAGTAACCATACTAATAAACATACTAGCAATATAAAAATAGCACCAACATATATACATACCAAGATTGAGAAGGAAGAAGAATGTATATAAAGTCAAGAACCCCTCCCAAGATCTGGTGAGGTCGGTACAAGAGTCACTACTAGACATACCCCAACTACAAGACAAAAACCAAATATATAGAACAAGTACTATAGTCTCGAGAGCAAAACACTATACAGTAGAGATGGAGTAGGATCTGCCTCGGACGTCAGTACTCTCACCCTGCTCCGGAGACAGTGCTGAGAAGAGAGTCACGTCAAAACCTTCGGCTAGTGCCCAAATCTGCATCAGGGAGAAAGATGCAGAAGTGCAGTATGAGTACTGGAGCAATGGGTACTCAGTAGGCATCATCGGCCTACTGTGCTCAGTATAATATAAGCAAGCTAAAATGCGAGGATGCATGCTAGGTCTGGGGTATAAATAATAAATACTTAAGTAACTGCCGAGGCGTATAGATATGCTCAAGAGAAAAACATGTGCGATACTGAATAATGAGTAAATAAATGCGTAAGTAAATGCACAAGTCAAATATAACCTATCTGGGTCCCTATAAATCCGATAGGCACACGGAAGAAATAATAACCCAGCCTGGCCCCCATAAAATGGCAGGACACACAAGAAAAGTAAAAAAAACCATATATAATCTGAAACTGATCCAATGCCAAGCAACCATAGTAACCATCCAGGTGTGCACCGGTCTTGAACCAACATCAATGGGCAATAATGAGAGGCCAGATGTCGGGTTTGAACCAGTAATAGTGGATAATAATGAGAGACCACATATATAATATATCAGATCTCATAGCCAGATACTGAACTCAAATTGAATCTTAGTGAATCACAATATCACAACCACGATACCCAGTTCCAGCACTCTCAAATAGTATCGCAATCAGTAGTCGAACTCAAACCAAAACTCATAATAATCACTAACTATCATATCTGAATCAGTGGCTGAACTCTAACCAGAACTCATAATAATCAGTAACCAAGTGACAGAATAGTACCAGAGTCAACACAAATACAAGTAAATGGGGACATATCGGCCCCAGATCGAACTCGAAACATAAATAAAGGAGCTAACCTGTAACGTACTACAAGTCAATCTTGGGATCCTTCCAGGTCAACTATCTACTATAAACAGTATGTATATACAAGTCTGGGTATACATTATAAGTCATGGCAAGGCGAGTCCGCATTTTAAATCAAACTAGCCGACCCCGATCAAATACGGTGCTATCAGGGACTAACAAGGCTAAACTGGCCATTGGTGCTAAGAGTCATTGGTTAAAGAGTTAAGATTTTTCTGTAGAATTGCTTCTTGGTTCCTTGTTCTAGATTACTATTTTTTTCTATTTATTGATGATCATGCGTGAGGATTCACTATTAAAAGATTTTTATAATACACAGTGAGTAGTAGGAAAATATTCCTTCAAAAATTAGGAATCTATATTTGTAGTTTTTGTTGGTAGTAAACTTGTCTACTCTTGTAACATATGACTAGATATAAAGAGCCCGTGCCCAATATATATTACTTAATTTTTTTCAATTTATGTGATACAAATAGAATTTAGATTGTCAATCAAAATTTTTATTTGATTTTTAGATATTTTAAGTTGTTAACTATTATCATTTATATATTACAACAAAAACAACATACCCAGTGTATTACCACAAAGTGAGGTCTGGGGAGGGTAAAGCGTAAGCAGTCTGTACCTCTACCTCAGAAGAAGTAGGGCTATTTATGATAGACCCCGACTCAGGATGGAAAAAAATAGTATACATAGAGTTAATAAAACATAAAACAAGATGGAATAACACACTAATAAAGAAAAAAACAGAAACAAGACACCCACAGAGTAGTACTATAAACTATCTAACCGAAAGCACACACATCACCCAAACCCCACGAATAATAAACTCCAAGATACACGCATAGCACTACGACTACTAGCATGGCTACAACAAATCATCCCTCTCTACAAGCTTAGACTCCCTCTAACAAACTAGCTTTCTATCGTAATATGCATCCTCCACACCTTCCTATTTAGGCTCATGTCCTCATTACGCAGTAACTGCTCCATGCCATATCTAATCACCTCCCTCCAATACTTCTTCGGCCTATCTCTACCCTGCCTGAAAAAATCCATAGCCAACCTCTCACACCTCTAAAATGGGGCATTCATACTCCTTCTCATCACATGCCCAAACCATCTCAACCTCACTTCCCACATCTTGTCTTCCACCGAAGCCACTCCCACCTTCTCCTGAATAATCTCATTTATAACCCTATCTCTCCTAGTAAGACTACACAACCAATGCGACATCCTCATTATTGCTATCTTCTACTTTTGGATGTGGGAGTTCTTGACTTACCAAAACTCAGCTCCATACAACATGGCCGGTCGGACTGGCACTCTGTAGAACTTGCCTTTAAGCTTAAGAGGCACCATCTTATAACATAAAACTCCATAGGCGAGCCTCCATTTCATCCATCCTGCCCTAATAGATTGAGTGACGTCCTTATCAATCTCTTCATTCCCTTGGATCTATCATGACCCAATATTTGATTCATGATGGCGCCTACCGTAACCCACCAATAGGCAAGCCAAACCCTAGCCTGGAGCGACAAGCAACGGCCTAACGAGCAAAATCTGATAAAGCAGAGTTGAAGTGGAAGTAACCATACTTATAAACATGCTATAAATATAAAAATAGAATCAAAATATATATACATGCCAAGACTGAGAAGGAAGAGGACAGTATATGAAGTCAAGAACCCCTCCCAAGACATAGTGAGATTGGTACAAGATCCAGTACAAGACATATCCAAAACACAAAACAGAAACCAAATATACCTCCGGTGCTGGCAAGGCCGGGATCGTGGTCGTCCGTCTCTGATTTGCCAGCCGATAAGATCTCTGAGATTGACCAGCCAGCTGGATTGGTTTGGCTATTATGACAAGTATAATAGTCTCTAGATAAAAGGACTATACTGTAGAAGATGGAGTAGGATCTGCCTCGAACGTCAGTGAGCTCACCCTGCTCCGAATTTAGTGCTGAGAAAAGCGTCACGTAAAAACCGTCGGCTAGTGCTCAGATTTGCATCAGGGAAAAAGATGCAAAAGTACATTATGAGTACCGGGCAACGGGTACTCAGTAGGCATTATCGGCGGACTGAGCTCAATGTAATAGAAGCAAGCTAAAATGTGAGGGTACATGCTAAGTACGGGGTATAAGTAATAAGTACATAAGTAACTGTCTAGGCGTACAGATATACTTAGGAAATAAATAAATGAGATACCGAATAATCGAGTAAATAGATGCGTAAGTAAATACACAATTCAAACATAACCTATCTGGGCCCTCATAAACCCAATAGGCAAATGAAAGAAAACAATAACCCAGCCTGGCACGCATAAATCGGAGGGACACACAAGAATAGTAAATGCATAGTCACCAATGTCTCAAAGCTGTACCAGTATCCAATAATCATAGTAATTAACAGGAGCGTACCGGGCTTGAACCGACACCAATAGATAATAACAAGAGGCTAGACGCCAGAATTGAGCCTGACATATATATATATCATATCTTCCAGACTCGAATCGAAAACTCAGAGAACAACAGTATCATAATTACGGTACCCAGTACCAGAACTCATAGTGTACCATAATCTGGGGTCGAACTTGAACTGGGACACCCAATAGTCAATAACCAAAACCATCATGCCTGAATTAGTAGCTGGACTCAAATCGAAACTCATCATATCCAGTAACCAGAACAAAGCCAAATGTCACATCATAACCAATAAACGGTGAACATGCTAGTCCTAGGCCGAAGCCGAAGTATAGGTAAGGGAACTAACCCATCATCTGTTACAACGTAAGTCCCCGAGTCCTCCAGGTCCATAGTCTACTATCATGCAATATCTAAGTCAGTACGGGTATCTAGAGTAGCTCATGGCAAGGCGGGTCCTAATTCTAAGCCAAGGCCAGCAATCCCGATCAAGTGTGGTGCTATCAGGGACTAAAAGGCTAAACAGGACAACCAGATATAATTGGGGTGACAAAATCCTATCACAAGCCTAATAGATCATAGGGCTTAACTAAGCACAAAGATGTCAAAGTTCTGACAAGTCGACAAAAAAGGTAAAGGGGAACATTATCGTGTTTCGGAAACTAGGTCTAGTTATACCTGTCTAAGTCTGGGCTAAGTATGTCTAAGCCTAGACTAAGGTCTAACAATAACATTCTCCAACCAGCAATCAACAACAACAATACTATCGTACCCCAAATAGGTCATCTGTGGTGTACCACCAGGATAACAGGCCTAGAATGTATCCGACTAGCCCTATCCGACATAGAAGGTCTAAATCATAGCAAACCACCACCACAAAGTTTATAACACCATCCCACAACACCAACACAATAGTATACATATATTACACATAAGCCCAATCTAAGTGTAAAGGAAGGTAAACCTAGCCTACCTGGACGCCCCCGCAAGCCTGCCAAAAGAACCAGTTATAGAGGAGCCTTCCTCTTTCGAGAGGCCTCTGACTTCTGCCAAGCTACCAAAATAATAAAATACATGTCAAATCATGACTATTGATACCCATATTGCATTAGTTTGAAAAATGGCCGAACAGTCTATGTGGGGCCCGCTTGCGGTATCATAAAATTAAAACCGTCACAGCGTCCCAAATAACTCAGTGACCAACAGTCACAACAGATGCTATCCAATTCGAGCTCATAGTAAGCTCTAAATCAGCACCAACAACAATCCCACCAACAATATATAAAAAAATATATCGTAAAAACGACAAAGCTTATCGTAAAAATAAGAAAACGCATCGTAGAAACAACGAGAACGAGTCCACAGACCCAATATATAAACCCCTAAGCTCAAACCTTAATGGAATAACTCAATATTTGAGCTTAAATGGTCGATAATGGTGAAGCAAAATATGGAAATAGTGGAAGCATGTACTGCATAATGCATATATTCAATATATGTACATTATACAAAACATACTACTGTAATCACTTGCCTAATTGCCAAATGGCAACCACAACCTATCAAGTCACCAAAGTGTGCACCTCCCCACTTTCCACGAGGTGGTGGAGGTGACACATCAATATAATTTTTATCTCATTATATCTATATCCGAGTATTGCATAAGCTCGTGGTAAAATAAATATAACTTTTTGAATATATCATAATTAATAGAAAACTATTTTGAATAAATCCTCTATAAAATAAAAATATTATTTTAACATATTTAGATTTACTATCTCCTCTTAAAATATTAATAAATTTTAAAACTATTATAAAGTAGTATAAATATATCATAACTAAAGAACTTTATAAATTTTAAAAACATTTTCAAAAGGTAATTCACTATGTCATTTTACCAAGTTCTAATTTAATTAAATATTTTACAACGTGCTCGGTCTAAATAATATTCCCAAATGAACTGCCCGAAAACCAAATTGTCAGTCCCAGCAAGTCATAAATAACTTGGGGTAGTTTTAGAAGAACTCTAAACACCGAGAATGCACGAAAATGAGAAAAATGACCGGGAAGGTCATTACAGGATCATAGACCCAAGATACTTAAAACTATCTCTCTTTTTAATAGCCTGGGAATCCAACCTCACTGTTCTGTCTTGGACCTTCTCAATCTGAACCTTTTAGGCTCAAGGGTTCATCTCCAAACCTCTAATTTATCATTAACCCGTCCCCGAGCCTCGTCAATCAGAACTACATTATCCATAAATAACATACACCAAGGAACTTCCCCTTGAATATGTTGTGTCAAAACATCCATCACCAAGGCGAATAAAAAAGGACTAAGAGTTGATCCCTGGAACAACCCTGTCAAAATAGGAAAATGCTCTGAATCTCCGCCCACCTTCTTCACTCGAGTCCTTGCTCCATTGTAGATGTCTTTAATTAATCTGATGTACGCCATATGGACACCTCTAGCCTCCAAGAACCTCCAAAGAACCTCCCTAGGGACTTTGTCATACGCCTTCTCTAGGTCGATGAACATCATGTGTAAGTCCCTCTTCCTATCCCTGTACTGCTCCACTAATCTCCTCACGAGGTGAATTTCCACTGTCATCGAGCAACCTAGCATAAATCCAAACTAATTCTCAGAAATAGACGCGATCTTCCTCAACCTTAGCTCGACCATCCTTTCCTAAACCTTCATAGTGTGACTTAACAAATTAAAACCCCTGTAGTTGTTGCAACTTTTAATGTCACCCTTATTCTTTTATAAATAAATCATCATACTCTACCTCCAAGCCTCAGGCATATTCCCCATCCTTAAAATATAGTTAACCAACTCGATCAGCCACCCAAACATTCTCCGCCAGTGTTCTTCCAAAATCTATCGTGATCTTATCTGGCCCAGTTTCCCTACCTTACGCATCCTATGAATAGCTCTCTTGACCTCTTCAAACTTTATATGTATACAATAAACATAATTACGATACCCCTCTGAGTTCTCCAAGTCCCCTAACACAATGGCATTTTCCCCTTCGTCATTCAAGAGGTTATGGAAATAAGACTGCCACCTTCTCGGCATCCTTCACTAATACTCCGTCATCCTTCCCCTTGATGAACTTCACTTGGTCAAGGTCCCGTACCTTCCACTCCTTAACCTTAGAAAGCCTATATAGCTTCTTTTCCTGCCTTTCTCCTCTAATCTTGTATACAAGCTTTTGAACGTTGCTACTCTATCCACCGTAACTGCTAAATTAGCCTCCTTCCTAGCTAACTTATACTCCTCCTTATTCGCCCACTTCTCCTCTTTATCCTTACTCTCAACAAACTTAGCATAAGCCACCTTCTTAGTCTCCACCTTTCTCTTAACTTCTCCGTTCCACCACCAGTTCCCCCAGTGCTGGCCGAATTGACCCTTTGAGACACCCAAACATCCCTAGCCATATTCTTGAGGCAACTAGAAGCCCTCTCATATATACTATTGATGTCCCCCTACTTTCCCATACCCCCATAGCCGCCAACCTTTCTCCCATCTCCAGAGCACTAGCCAGAGTCAGGAAACCCCACTTAATTTTGAGACAATTCGCCCCACCCCTTCTCTTGCTGCCCTTTTTTATATCCAAGGCCATCACCAGAAGCTTATGCTGGGTAAAAATATTCTCACTAGGAATGACCTTACAGTCTTTACACAACACTCTATCACCCTTCCTAAGTAGCAAAAAGTCTATCTGAATCCTGGCCAACCGCACTGTAAAAGGTAATCAGGAGTTCCTCCTTCTTTGGGAAGCTCGAGTTCACTACCACTAACCCAAAAGCGTTACAAAATCCAAAGGTGAGGCTCCTCCTTCGTTCTTATCCCCAAAACCAAACCCTTCATGCATATCGTCAAAGCCTCTCGATAATGACCCGATGTTCCCATTAAAATCCCCTCCTATGAAAATATTCTCTGTGCTAGGCATGCCCTTCACTACCTAATCAAAGACCTCCTAAAATCTCATCTTCTCCTCCTCGTCCAAGCTAGCCTGTGGCACGTAGGTACTAAAAATGATTTGCGTAAACCCTCCAATGACCAACTTAATCATCATCAACCTATACTTTACCCTCCTAACCTCCACTACTTGAGTCCTGAGTACTACAACTTATACCCATCCACCTACATAGCCTTAGAACCTACTCACTTGGTCTCTTGGACACACGCTATATTGATCTTCCTCTTTTTAAGAATCTTCACGAGCTCTATGGACTTACCTTGAAGGGTTTCTATGTTCCAAAACCCTGCTCTCAACCTAGAGGCTCTCACATCCCCCTTAACCCTACTACCCCTTTCCTCCAACCCTAAACCTAGCCCTAACTTTGAACTTATCCCCAACCCCAACCTCCCCCTCTCCCCCAGACCAAAAATCGACTCCAACCCCAATCCCAACCCCAACCTCAACCTATGACATGACTCTAGTCTACCATCAACAACCAAACCAACTACTAAAATAGAAACGAAAAAAGAAGGCACGCACAAAGTACACAAGATCCAATACACCCAAGGCAACAATCCAAACCTATAGAAACTAGGAAGACAATACTAGGAACATAAACTAACAACAATGGAAAGGCAAACAACAAACACACTGGAAAGGTAAAAGAAAATAAAAAAGCAATAAACAACTAGTAAAAACTAGAGGAAGAATAGTCCCAAGAAAAAGTTAACTAGTCAGGAGTCAAAAAAAATAGAGATTAAAGGTTAGAAGTCACCGGGTTACGCTAGAGATCAAGGGTTCAGTTCTTGCTTTCTTTGTTGGATTTCGGTAAAAGTTGTTGTAAAAATTATTCTCCAAAATGTGTCGCCGGATCTTTGCCGAAAGGTCATTGGATAAATCTTTTCTAGGAGTAACTGGAAGTCGCCAAGTTTGGATGAATAAGAACCTGGTTTTCTTAATCCGTCGGATGGTCCATCGGGGATCACCGGTGGTCATCAGTTCGACCCGATCTGATTCTTTATGGAAAAATCTACTTCTTTCCAGTTATCATTTGAGACTGCTATAGTTTGCTGACTTATTATTGCCGAAGTTAGAATGGGGTAGCAGAAGCATGAACCCTCCGGCGAATGGAGGTCGGCTGGACGAGAACGACAGAGATAGAGAGAGAAAGAGAGGGAGAGAGAAACTGGAAGGCTTGGAAGAGCAACTTACCTGTTGTCAGGGGAGGATCTATGTGCATTTGTGGGGGTGCCACGACACTCAAAAACCTCAGTTGAAACTCTGTATATGTATGTTTATATATAAGAATTTGAATATATATTACACTTGCCACCCGTTAAAGAGAGTAGCAGCTTGTGCCACTGGCAAAGAATGGAACGCCCCACACTCTAGACGAGGGTTCGAGGCTCGTCGTTAGCACTTTTTTTTGGGGCAATTTTTGCTTATGCGAGCGTTCAACTCTTTCTTTTTTCCTTTTTTCTTCTTGGTCTTTTTTCTCACTCTCTTTTTCATTTTTTTTTTCCAGTAGTTTTCATTACTTGCTATTTCTTTATTAATTCAAAACTGACTTTTTCCTTTAATTAATTCTTGATTTATTTAATATCCTGTTTATCAACCTCTTGATAAGAGTGTTGCATGTGCATCTTATATCAATTAATTACTAAATCTTCAACGTTACATAAATATTAGTAAAATTATATTTAAATAGTATTTTTTTTAAAAAATTAAGTTTTAAAAATGATGGATATTATTTTGTTAGAGTTTTTAAAATTTAAAAGTTCTTTTGATATTTCATCGACGTTTGCTCTAACTGAAGATGACTTGGTTGAAACTATAGCTTTTTAAGTTTTTCTCAATTATATATCTGCAACAACACTCTCAACACATAAAGGTAATGAAATATGAATATATTAAGGTAACTGTATTATATGGTTTATACAAGTTCAAATTTTTAGCGTAAAAAATCTTTTTTTTTTCCTCAAAATTATAAGGCCGTTTATTCCTAAAAAAGTTTAACTTCTTAGGTTGATTTTTTCTCTCAAAATTATAAGGCCTCTTATTCCTAAAAAAATTAGCTGCTTCAGTATTTTTTATCTCAGAATATCTAATGGAACATTACTAAAAAAGCGTATTAGATCAATTTGTCTATAAAAATGGAAAAAGATAAATAACCCAAATTGTAACACAAAATTGAAGAAATCCACCCGTTTATCCTATTTGGATGATATGGCACCTGGAACCTCCAAATCTTGTGTCCGCCTCTACCAATCATCGGAGATACTATGACACCGGTGTCAATGCATTGAACGTGGTCATGTCAAAGCGATGTTAGAGGCAGTAGAGAGAGAGAGAGAGATCGTTTTACCAAAAGATCGAAGTAAAATTGGAGGAAAACCACTTGGAAAAATTCTAAAAGTTGTTCCTGGAATTGAGAAAATGAAAACAGACAACCTGGAATTGGGTTATTTCTTCACCCATTGCAACAAGTTATTGTTATCGCCTATTGAAATTATAAGCTCAGCTGGTGCTATCATAAAACTCTTCTTCCCACCACACTTATCAAGAAAGAAACTCAAAGATTTTTTTTTTAAACAATAACCAAAATCCATCGTATTGTATTTAAAATATGATTAGTCCAAATTCACACCATGTAGATCCTAGAAAGTTCTTCCTATTACTTAGTCATTCCCAAGAATTTCCAACTCACTTTTTTGGATGGTTGTTACAAATATAGTTTCATAATGTATTATGTTCTATTCTTTTGATGATACTATATTTTGATTTAACGATATGATACAATAAAGTGTAAGTAACAACAAAAACAAACACTAAACTTAAAATAACAATACAATAGACAACAACCACCCAAAGGGTACATTGTTCAATTTTTCAAATAACCTAAACTTGGAGAGTGAAACAAATAATATTGGCACTATGTATTTCCTCCCTCCCCAACAAAATCAAAAAGTATAAAAAGAAAAACATCAGGTAATTAAGATATAAACCCTCCGATCATTGAATTGGATCAATAATAATAAGAGATTAGATTTAAAATTTTAGTGAAAATAAAAAAAATACTATGTGATTGTTTCTATCAACCTAGTTGAGCTATTAGAGTTACCTAATATCAGGAGCAGAGCTAAAGGACGGCCAAAAGTTCAATTAAATGACCTTTCTCAAAATTACACCAACATAAATAGGGTAAAAACAATTCTTTTAAGTTATATATGAACTGTTGAATCCGCTTAACATTAGGATAAAATTCTTGTTTGGTAGCAAAGAGGGTTTAAAGATTGCTTTAGTCTTTCTTTTATCTCCTTATATGAATTTTTAACTCCGCCACTGCTTGGTATTTGTGGGGTTTGAGAGGCAGAAGAAGATGTAGACTATTAGCAATACCAGATTCATTTGAACTTAGTACTTTCATAGTGGAACATAAATTTATGTGTAAAAATTGATGACAAATACAACAGATAGATTTGAACCTATAACATAGAAACATAATAATGTTAAGAACTTTAAAAATTTAATTCATAAAGCGTAAATTCTGAATTTGCCTCTGGTGAGAAGTAGCAGGTATCTAGTAAATAATTTAGGTACGTACATGCAAACTGAGTCATACACCACCGATGTAAAAAAAATCATAAAAATAACCAAATTTAAAATGGGATTTTACCATCAAGGAGAATGAGAGAATCGCATAGACTAAAAAAGAGCTCCTTTTTGGTGTTGTAAACAGGATGAATCTCAAATCGATAGATTATTTCTAGATAATCAGATGGCAAAAATATTCCACAAATTTCATCTAATTCTGCAGCAAATTTGAATACTTGCAAAAAAAATTGATGATCTTGCTACATCTGCTGGAGTTGTTTTTGAAGTTACTTAAAAAATGAAGCCTTCCGGCAACTTTTAAAAATAATTCATTGGAGCACTGGACACAGAAAAATTCATGTCAAAATTCTTATGAAAGTTTGTAACAAAGAAATAGAACCAAATTTTTTTTGTCCCAAGTTTTATGTCTATGATTAGATAATCAACAGAGAAGAGATCTTAGATATTTATATTGTTCAATTATAGTAACAAGTAAAGATAAACATACAATTATTTGTTTTGATAAACAACTAAGTTTGACTCTTTTATTTTTTTCCTTTGTAGATTAACTATTAAAAGAGTCGAGCTTATCCAAACTTCAGATAAGTCTATCGCGACCAGTATAAAATATTTTGGCATATAAATGTATGATTGGGCTAAAAGACTACTAGAATGCGTTTGACCTAAGTAAACATATTAACATGACTGATCGTGATCTAAACTCTCATATAACTAGTATCGCTTACATAATATTTTTTCTTTTATTGAGCCTTACTTTTTGCTAGGTTTGCATATGGAATTGTAAGTCTATTTAGATAACTCCCTTGTGATTTTAGGTCTACCTCATCTCCTTAAAACACCTCCATTCATTATTGTTTCATACAATAAAAAACTTAATTAATTTATGATTTAACCATGATAAATTAGTGTAAACATCAAATGTGAATAAGATCTTACCAAACTGATGAGTAAGTATCTACAGGTCAATGTAGGACATGACCAAACCATCTCTGTACTTTTACTTCTACTATGTACATGATTTATTCTTAGGGCGCTATTTCAACATCGTTCCAATAGTATGTAGATCTTATGAAACAATTTACTTCCATGTGATTTTAGGTCTACCTGCCTCATTTCTTCTTAACGCACTACTCACCATTGTTTCACACGTTTAACACGTTTAAGTCGGTGCATCTAAAAAATCAACGAGAACATGACCAAATAGTCAGAACAAATCATTATTTATATGATGAATACACATAATCTATATTGTAGGATAGTACAATTTCTTCTTTATTCTGGTCTAATCACAATTCCTTTAACAATAAAGCCACCTTTTCCATAAAGCTGTGTAATCTCCATCAATCACGCTTCAATATCTCCATCATCTCCTGAATCGTTGAAAACATTCCCCAATTCTATTTCCATCCATCCGTCAGATCTTTCTCGTGGATGTTTGGCATTGCATTTGCGTCTCCTAATTTTTTTTTGACTAGACTAATGACACTTGATCGTTCCTCGGCTTCTTTGTCACCCATGCGATTCTCAAATCTAACAACTACATTAGCGATTTCTAGTCCTTCATGTCCCTCTACCAATTGGAACATTAAATAAACAAGATATTTGGTTCTTTTTGACAACATGTGTGTTCCAATCGTACCTCGATTATCAAGCCAACTCAAAACCTTCAAATGGGCCACTTCTGAAAGTGTACAAAATAAAATGTATTATTTCAATATCTGTATTTAATAAGGTTAAATATATGCCATCAAAGTAAATAATTTTTGCACCATCAGATCATATTTATTTGTTGTGGTAGATAACCTATTTTATTACATATTTTAAAAAGGATAACATGTCGATATTTCTTCGGTGGCCTGATTTTGTAGCACAAATTATATTGCATACAATCAGTGGTGGAGGCAAAGAATTCCAAAAATGAAATTCAAAAATAAAAAACATAATTGTGCAATGATGCTCAGGGATTTCAACATCTAATACACATACATAAAAAGAATTGACCTTTTCCTCTATGCACCTTTTAAGTGAACCGGGTTCGGGTGAACCTCCTCCAACCCCTAGCTCCACTTAGGCCGATAGTGTATATAACTAAACTAGTTTTTGATTAGAAAAGTCATTTCTTATAAACATACATATAAGAAATGACCTTAAGTATATACACTTGTTCAGCAAACAAGGGTCGGGTAAGTGCTCGTTTAGTGAAGCATACTTTTAAAAATAGTGGCAGTTATAAATAGTAGTAATGGTGGTCAATGATAAATGTTTGTGAGATCGAGGTGTTTTATTATACTTGCCAATTTTCAATACCCATTGGTGGAGATATATCATTGACATGGTTATTGTGCGGTATTGGCTAGTGGTAATGAATGTACAATGATAATTGTTAATGTTTGGGGACAATAAGGTGACTCTATATATTTTGAAGGTTGATGGTGATGATTGGATAGTGAAGAATGGTAGTAATTATGCAAAGCTACTTAATATAGTGGTGATAAAAGTCACTTTACATAAATTATTTGATTGAAAACCATACAAGATATAAATGGATCAGAAACATTCAAAGAAAAAAAGTAATTACAATTATTAAATTGATTTTTAAATGATTTAGATTCAAAATCATACTAAATAAACCCAACTATGAACTAAGTATCACTCGTCAAGTGATTAAAAATCCTATAATTGTTATAAGACATGTTAGACATTATGATTGCTTCAGAAATATCATATAACGTAAATATAATACCGCATAATCTGTATGACCTTCTAGGACATTTTCTCTGTTTCCGCATGTTTTTTGAATTTCGTGCTTTCATATAGTGGCTATAGGTAATTTATGACTTGCTAGGACCGGTGGTTTGGTTTTCGGACAGTTCATTTGGGTTTAAGCCCATTTTCATGTTTTGAAGCTTTTGAAGTTGAGAAATTGATCTTTGGCCAAACATCAAGTAAACGGGCTCGGGAAAAATTTTGGTAGTTCCATTAGCTTTGGAACATATATTTTAGGCTTGGAGAACCCTTGGTTTAGGTCCCGAGGCTTCAAGATTCATTTTGGACTATTGGGTGGATTTTTGTAAAAATAGAATAGTGGGTATGGGGCTGGTCCCATATTCTGTCAAAATGACCTTTGATAGGTATTTTAATGGTTCTGCTGAGTACAGAATGTCAAATTTTGTAGTGTAGAATAGTTTCTTTGCATGCACGGGGTTCCAAATGAATCCTGAGTACCCCGTCGGAGTCCGTTAGGACATAGCCAAAATTTTTGGTGCCAAGTGCTGGTGCAGCCGCTTAAGGGGCCTGACAATTGCTTTATCTGCCTAGTACCTCTTTAGCGGTAGCTAGCCAACTGAGGCAAGGGTCTCTTAATCTCCCTTTTTATCAATTTAGCAGTGACCACTTAAGCCGACACTGTAGAGTTTTTATATATGTTCAATTTCACAAATTTCAACTCCATTCCTACATTTTTTCCTTTATTCTTGGCACTAGGAGCTCGTAAATCAGTGAGAATTAACAAATTAGATTTGGGATTGGGTTGGGAACATTAAAGTGACCTTCTCCTTGTCCATATCCCATAAGTTTCTAACTCAAACCTCTGTTTAATTCTCAAATTAATTTTTAATTTTATTAACTTTTGGGGTTATTTTGGGCTTCGATTTGAGCCCCCATTGTGCTCAAATTTTGAGCGCGCAGTCCTTGTCTTTTGATGGACCTCGTGACAAATTTAATTTTTAAATTTCATTAGCGGGCCCCATGGACCTCCCTAATTTTTTTAGCCCAGAGTTTTATATTGCAATATGAGTCTCATTTTACTTGTATTAACATTTACATTATGATTTTGATAGCGCAACATCATTCAGAGATCGAAGAGTGGAGATGAGCAGTTTGTGGGTGGTTCGAGACTATTGTTTGGCTTTGAGGTAGGCTACGATTTACTTTTCTCTATGAGATCGTGTATTGTTTAGACTGCATTTATGGTAGGGATTTATAGGATAAGTTTAAGGTTATCTGATCACCTTTGTCGTCTTGTCCTTCCTTTGGGAGTTTTAGTATAGAATAGCACTTAAGTCTTAGTTTAGAATGTTTGTTATAGTTGTAGGATTGTGTTAGGATCACATATATATACTAGTTATGACCTTAGGTTGACACTAGTAATACCTACTATAAGGTTTGTGGTAGTACATAGTTGATGTGGGCGATATTCTTTGGTTAAACCCTCCTAGTAGCTTGATTCCCTTGTCTACCTTAACTTTATGAGTTTTGATATTCATATTCTTTTACTCTGTATATTGTTGGGCTCGAGGCCTTTGTTACGAGACCAGTTGGATACGAGGTTAGTTTTTGTGCTCTGAAAGAGATATAATTTCAGTCTATAGACATTTGAGTGCTTACATTTCTATCGTTTGGATACTGGTGATGGAATACATACATTTATACGCGCTCATGCTTAATTAGTGATACGATTTCAACTAAAAAATTGGTTTTACTATTGTTTTCCAAAAAAGAATTTATTCTCGAAAGTTGTACCACCCTTATCATTGGCTCATGATCTTTTAAACTCAACATATTACTTGGAAACTCAAATCGAGCAAATTTTGGTCCATTCTTGATCTACTCTTTTATCACTAATTACTTATTCAGTCGATGGAGATCCCGACCCCTTTCTACACTATAATTTTTAGTCCCGAATTTGATCTCGAGCACTGTATTTTACAAATTTCTACTTGTTTAGCTTCGAATCATTTTTGAGACCTTATTATACTCTTGCTTCTCCCTAGTACTGGACAGAGACGATTATTTATCTCCAGTAGTGGTACAGAGCGAATTTGTTATGGTTGGCTATTAGAAGTCCTATTTCGGGACCAGGCTATATATATGGATATCTGGAGTCCCCTATGGGTCCCTCTATCTGGGAACCACATGTTGGAAGAGGGGATACCCATAGGTCCTGCCTTGCTAGTCGACAAGTCAAATGAGGTGTATATAATTGGTATGCTATAACACTCAGTTGGTAAGGAAGTATTGCATTTACATTGCATTAATTCATTGAAGTTTGTACCTACCGGTCATATGGAGGGGTCAATTAGGTTATATTTGTTGCTGTGTACCTTTCGGGCATATGGGGGTCCGGTTAGGTTATTATTTGTCTAGGCTTACCTGGTTGTATTATTTTTTAGATATTATTGTATAGTTGTGGCAGGATGATTATGGATTTTTACCCAATGATGTAGGTGCATTTCTGAGTTCCTTTTCCTTTTGATATTATGAGCATTGTTATTAGACTACCTCGTGATTATTCGTATTCGGGTTAGACGTTCTTATTGGGATAGAGTTAGCTCCAATCTTGTTTATGATCCTCGTGATGTTTAGGCTGTCAGGCTATCTCCCTCTGATTAGTACCTTCATATTTAGCTCCGTATATAATACTGTCATATATCCCTTTTCTTCTTTAGCTACTCTTATTGTATATCACTTTCTTCCTTTATTACCACTACTGTATATTACCTCAATCCCAAGCTATGTATATTGTATAGCACTTTCGTCCCTAATTACGTGTAGTATATGGTAGTTTATCCTTACCTCACTATTATTCTTATTTTATTTCACCTCTTAGGTAGTTACTTGTAATGTATAT
This sequence comes from Capsicum rhomboideum, assembly GCA_031232105.1. Classification (NCBI taxonomy): domain Eukaryota; kingdom Viridiplantae; phylum Streptophyta; class Magnoliopsida; order Solanales; family Solanaceae; genus Capsicum; species Capsicum rhomboideum. Next base: position 56,913,269 of record CP124709.1, read on the forward strand.
TCTTGCCTTACATGTTATTTATATGTGCATTATCTTTAGTGATCAGACGGCTAATTCCTACTGAATACCTCGTGCTTGGTACTCATACTACAATTTTGATCCATTTAGATCATAGCACGAGTTTTTGCTGCTGACTTGTGCATCGTACGGAGCTGCCATGGATCGAACACTTGGGGTGAGCTTCTGGCATCCGAAGTTGTTCCCTCTCCCTCTATCTTTAACTGAACTAACCTTTATTTTGTATTTTAGAAACGGTTTTGTATATATTATGTTTACCTAGTAATCTTGTTATACTAGTGGCTCTTGTATCGACTTACAATAGGTCTTGGAGGATATTTTATTTCCTATGGTTCTTTATGTCCTTTTATTCAGTTTTGATTATCTTTTTCATTTATTAGTCTGTTACTCTGCATTCTAGGTTATGGGTTGGCTTACCTATTAGTAGGTTATAGTAGGTGCCATCATGAGCTGATATATCGGGCTGTGACATAATCACTTTTAGCGTTGGTTGTTGAAATATAGCCAATGTGTATAGAGTACTTGAAAAATAATCACAATTTAAAAATATTAAAGATTTAGATGATAGCCACTTTTTCCAAGGAATATAATCTTCATTAAAATCCAATAATTATAGCTTTAGATTTATGTATAAGAAACACTAAATAGCTTTTACAACAAGTCTTCCAAGGTCAATATTTGTCGACCTAGGTCAATACTTTCTTGACCAACGCGACATATTGGATCAACACAAAAAATATACATTCCATTAATGCATTGTCAAAGCCCAACTCTGTATGGCTTTGGGCAATCTAAAACAGAACATGTTGGTCCTATCACAACATCATAGAATTAAAATATTTATCAGCATGTTGGTTCATGAGAAATTTAAAGTTATTGTATGATTGAGGTTGACCTAAAGTTTGTAAGTTGAAAGCCTAAGTTATTACTAATTTATACATTGTAATAACAATTTCATTTTAACCAACAAATTTGAAAATAATAGGTGTCATTGTGCTTACCATCGACAACTTTGATACACCAGGTTTTGTAAGTTAATATTCTAACAATATTTTTATAAAAACCTTCTTAACATAATATATTTATGATTCAAATATTATGTGTGTTTGCGAGTGATTGAGTAAGAGAGAGAGACATAGAGAGCATGTGTTCCTTATCTTACGAGAAACATAATTGCTGGTTTAATTTTCAAATTTTATAAGCGGGCCCCATATGTTGATTTTTGACTCGATTTTCAGCCCAAAGTTTTAAATTTTAATATAGGTATTGTTTTTATCATGTTGATATGTAGATAATTATTTTAATATCATGGCAGAAGTCAGAGGTTTCTCGGAAGGTAAAAGCTCTGATTTAGTGTTTGAGAGCACGTTGTTTAGTCTCCAAGTAGGTTATGGCTCACCTACTCTTAGAGTTGTCTTGTTTAAGGTATAAGTATGATGATTTGCTGATTATTGGTGGGACATTATGGTTTAAATACACTTTGCTTAGGTATTTATGATCCTATTAGCTTACTTGGTAGCATCGGGGTGGAATTATTGTTAATTCTTAGTCTAGGTGGTTTCCTCTCTCTTGGGATTAATGTAGGTTTCTTGGTAGCCTTAGTATTGTTATTAGAAGCCTTAGTCTAGGTACGGGTTGTTCTTTGCTTTAGGTCGAATTCCTCGGGGAGTTATAGATATAATATTGTTTTCGTAAGGTAGTTTGATCTAGGATCGTGTCCTTCCTATAGCAAGATAGTCCTAATTTACCATGGTACTCTTTGTAAAGCTTAGCATTGGTTGATCGGTTGATTTATTCATTCATTTATGCTTGTTATTATTGCATATTCCTGGTATGTTAGTAATTTGCCCTAAAAATACTCTTTTCGATTTAAAATGGGATTTGAGGAGCTTTTTACAAGATTTTGGATTTCAAAAAGGTAAAATGAACTATTTTATCCCTGGTTTGATTCTATGCACATGATATTATAGATTAATATTTTTAAGTACTGGTTCAATTTCGTTGAACGTACATGGTTATCGCGAGTCCCCTATGGGGCCTACCTTTACGAGCCTTAGCTATTGGAGGAGGAGTATACAATATAGTTAGACATGCCATTCATTTCATAGTGAATTTCATGGTATCCATTCACACTCATCTATTCTTATGCATTGTTTGTAGTTAGTATTGTTTGTTGCTTGTATCCACCGTGCTTATAGGGGACGGTTGGGTTATATTGACTTTTGGTTGTGCCTTCTAGGCTTATGGGGCTCGGTTAGGTTGTAGCTAGATGATTATTATTATTATTATTATTATTATTATTATTATTATTATTATTATTATTATTATTATTATTATTATTATTATTATACTCTTCGAGGTTGTTTACTTATATTTCCCTTATTCGTCCAAACATGACCCATTACTCTCTCTCTAGCCCCTATTTACTTAACCTTTGTTTATATTAACATTTTATTATGCTTATATCTTATTTGAGCTCAGTCGGCCTATGATTCCAACTAAATACCGCATGTTTTGGTACTCATACTGCACTTCTATATCTTTTTCCCTAATGTAAATACTAGTACGAGTTATCGCCACTTATGGCTTCCTCATATGGAGATTTTGGATTTGGAGACTTAGGTGAGCTCTTGATGACCAGAGTTGATCCATGTCCCTATACTTTTTGGACTAGTATTTATTTTCTATATTCATAGATAGTTCTGTCAATGTATTGTATTTATCTAGTAATCCTTGTATATATCGTGGCTCTTGCACTGATTGATACCAGGTCTTGGGGTATTTTGTATATTCTGTCCTTCTCTCCCTATGTATATATGTATGTGTCTTATTTCATCTATTTAGTCCCATTATTTGGCATTTATTTTTCATGTATATCTGTTTCTATTATTAGCCTATTACTTATCATTCTAGACTATGGGTTTGGCTTACCTATTGATGGGGTATAGTAGGTGCCATCATAACATGGATTTTTTTGTCGTGATAGTTTGGTATCAAAGCCTAGGTTCACTAATATTGCTGATACAAGAGAACAATATTAGCAGAGTCTCATGGATAAGTGTGATGACGTTCGTATCCTACCTTTGGGAGGCTCTAGGGCATTCTTAGAAAATTTTTACCCTTTTGATTCCTTGTTGTGAGCCTTTATTCCTATAGATTTTTGGAATCTCACTTGTTTCACTCTTTCATGGATTGTTAGAATGAGGGATACAACAATTGGGGGTGAAGCTACCATGCTGGTATCTAGGGTTCCAAATAGGGGCTAAGGTAGAGGTCGACCCCGAGGTCAAGGCAGGGCTTGAGCAATTGCACCAGCTAGGGGCCAGGCTAGAGTGCAATCACCAAAGTAAGTTATTGTTCCATAGCCAGCACCAGCAAATCTGCTGCCTCAGTAATCGGTGGGTCAAGGACAAGCCCAAACTCTACCCAAATTTGTGGCTACACTAGTATTATAGGATGCTCTAGTCCACTTGTTGAATATTCTAGGAGGTATACCATAGAAATCAACTTAGGACTCAAGGTATTCAGGGTATAGAAGTGAATCCTACCACTACGACTCCTCATGTTGAGGTAATACCTATGACGATGGTTCCTCTTTCGATGGTAGCCCAATAAGCCATGACTACAGAGGAGCAGAAGATGCTGTGTTGGTTTATTAGATTGGCTTCTCCAAGGTTTTCAGGTGCTACTAGAGAAATGTGCATGGGTTTCTTATCAGTTGCCAAGAGAGGTTGCACCACCTCAGTTTAGTGGAGTTTCATGAAGTGGATTATACCATATTTTAGCTAGATGGGTCAGCGAGGCAGTGGTAGAGGGCGTATATTGAGTAAAGACCAGTTGGATCTCCTCTCATGACTTGGGCAGAGATCTCCAAGGCTTTCTTAGGGAAGTATGTACCTCGTAACATATGGGTTAAATTGAGAGACGAGTTTATAGATCTGCAATAGGGTTATATGACTATATCTGAGTATGACTAAAGGTTCTATGAGCTATCCAGAGATGCTGCTATGATTTAACGTAGTCTGCATGAGAGGGTGCACCACTTTGTTAGAGGATTGAGACAACAACTTTGCCTAGCTACTAAGAAGATGGTATATTTGGGTCATCCATTCTTTGAGATTATTGACCGTTCTCATACTATAAAGGGAATACATCACGAGGTCCACGAGTGCAAAGATAAGAGGCCCCACTATCAAGGTAGCTTCAAAGGTTCTATGTTTAGATATAGAGGTTCCTTTGGTAGAGGTCAGTAGCAGCAGTACTTCTTAGCCTAGTAGACATGTACAGGTCGTACTTCAACTCTCTTGTGGTAGTGAGTCTGGGTATAGTGGTTAGAGCTCCGATTAGTCTTTGCGCGGTTCTCATTCTGGGTTTTTAAGGTGTGGTGGCCATTCTAGTTTAGTAGGTACTTTTTAACAGGGTAGAGCTCGTCAAAGTTTTTATGATTGTGGAAAGGTTAGTACTTTACTAAAGAGTGTCCCTAGCGTGGGATGATTGAGCCTTTAACATAGATAGTTTGGCCTCTTAGGGCAGTGTCAGCATCGGCCAGAGTTGATGCTCAGGATAGTTGGGGTGCTTGTTAAGTTACTTAGCTGGGTAGGATATGTGTTCATTTTTATACTCTGTTCGGTGGTAGTTATAAATAATTGTATGCCTTCCCTGGTAGGCTAGAGGTGGAGGCATTAGATGTTGTGATCATAGGTATGATTTTAGTTTTCCATCAGCCAACCTCTATTTTATTTGATTTGATTCTACATATTCATATATGTCTGCATACTTCGATTCTCATTGGGTTGTCTAGAGAGCCTTTATTTGTGCCTACGTGTGTAGCTACTCCTATAGGTGATTCTTTAGTAGTGGATCAAATTTATAGATATTGTGTGGTGACTATTTGGGAGTATGTCACTTGGGTAGACATTATTATGCTTGATATGGTAGATTTTGATGGTATTTTTAGCATGTACTAGTTATCCCCTTATCATGTGGTCAAGGATTGCTTCACCAAGACTGTTACTTTAGTCATGCCTAGCATATCCCCGATTGTATGGCATGGTTCTGATAGTCACACAATGATAGGGATTATCTCTTATATTTAGGCTAGGAGGATAATGTCAAAGGGGTTCTTGGCTGATCATGCTTACATCCGTGATACTAGTGCCGACATTCCTTCTCTTAATTCTATTCTTGTGGTTCATGTGTTTGCTAATTTTTTTCCTACCAACTTGTCTGGACTCTTGCCTAACCGTGATATTAACTTTGCTATTAATATTGTGTCAGTCACCCCGATCTATTTCTATTCAGCTTCAGAATCTTTTGGGTAAGGCTTTTATAAGGCCGAGTATTTCTCCTTGGGGTTCTCATGTCATGTTTGTAAAAAAAAGGATGGCACCATGCATATGTGTATCGATTACCGACAGTTGAATAAGGTGACTATAAAAAATAAGTATCTAATGTAGCGTATTGATGATCTATTAGACCAACTTCAGGGTGCAGCCATGTTTTCTAAGATTGACTTGAGATTTTTCTACCATTAGTTGAGGATTAGGGTGGAAGACAACCCTAAGACAGTATTTAAATCTAGTTATGGCTGTTATGAGTTCCTAGTGATGTATTTTGGGTTGACCAATGTCCAGAAGTGTTCATGGACTTGATGAATCGCATGTTCAGACTTTATTTGGACTCCTTCTTGATAGTGTTTACCTATGGCATCCTTATTTACTCGAGGAGTAGGGAGGATCACAAGTAGCATTTGAGGATTTTGCTCCAGACTTTGAGCGATCAGTGGCTTTATGCCAAATTTTCAAGGTGTGAGTTCTGGCTTGAGTCTGTAGCATTCTTAGGGCAGAAGGTGTCCAAGGATGGGATTATTATAGACCTGGTAAAGATTAAGGCACTTTGTGATTGGAATAGGCTATCTTCTTCCACCGAGGTTCATAGTTTCACTAGGTTAGAAGGTTACTATAGACGGTTCATCGAGGGGTTTTCTTTAATTACAGTGCCACTGACCAGGTTTTCTAGAAAGGATGTCCCGTTGTAGTTATCTGGTGAGTTTGAGATGAGCTTTATGAAGCTCAAGTCTTTACTCACTTTATATTCAATTCTGAAACTTCCAGTTGAGGGTTAGGGATTTACAGTGTATTGTGATGCTTTTGGTGTTAGTTTGGGTTATGTTCTGATGAAGCCGAGCCAAGTGACAACATATGCTTCTAGACAACTAAAAGTGTACTAGCACAACTACCCCACCCATGACTTAGAGTTGGCAGCGGTGGTTTTTGTGCTTATGATTTAGAGGCATTACTTGTATATTATTTATTGAGAGATGTTCACTAGCCAACATAGCATGCAGTACATTCTTAGCCAGAAGGATATTAATTTGAGGCTGGGCAGGTGGCTAGAGTTGCTAAAGGATTATGATATTTCTATTCTGTACCATTTGGGCAAGGCAAAAATAGTGGGAGATGCCTTGAGTCAGAAGACAGTGAGTATGGGGAGTTTGGCATATCTGACAGCTTCAGAGCAACCATTTGCCTTGGACATCCAGTCCTTAGCTAATAGGTTGGTTCAACTTGATATTTTTTTCCCTAAGAAAATTCTTAATTATATTAAGGCTCAGTTTACTTTGTTGGAGTAGATTCAGGAGTGGCAATTTAAGGATAGCCAGTTGTGTGGGATTCGAGATTAGGTGTCGAAGGAAGAGGCAAGAAAGGCCACCTTAGATTTGGAGGGTGATTTCAGATTTAATGACCATATTTGTGTTTCAAGGTTTGGTGATTTGATTCAGTTGATATTGTAAAAGGATCATTGTTCTTGATATTCCATCCAGTCGGGGGAAACTGCGATGTATAGAGACATCAGACAACATTTTTGGCGGCGCAAGATGAAGAGGGATATAGCAAACTTCATATCTCATTACTTGAACTGTCGATAGGTGAAGTCTGAGCACTTGAGACCTAGTGGTTTGATTCAGATGCTACCTATTCCTTAAGGTAAATAGGAACGGATTACCTTAGACTTTATGATTGGTTTGCCGTACACTTTTGGAGGTTTTTGATAGCATTTGGGTCATCATAGGTTGGTTGACTGGATCTGCTCACTTTCTACCTATTTAGACTTTCTACAATGCTGAAAGGTTGACACAGATCTATGTTCAAGAGTTAGTTCAGCTTCACAGGGCAACAACGTGTATTATTTATGATAGAAATACCTAGTTCAACTTTATCTTTTAGAGGTTTTTCAAGAGGAGTTGGGTACCCAGGTTGATTTTAGCATAAATTTTCATCCCCAGACTAATGGCCAGACTGAGTGGACCATTCAGGTTCTGGAGAGCATTCTTCAGGCATATGTTATAGATTTTAGAGGTTAATGGGATAGTTTCTAGCCTTTATGGAGTTTGCGCATAATAACAACTACCACTCGAGGATCCAGATGGCTCCATTTGTGGCATTGTATGGTAGGCAATGTAGATATCCACTCAGTTGGTTTGATCCCTTTGAGGCTAGGTCGTGGGGTACTAATCTTTTGTGTGATTCATTGGATAGAGTTTTGGTGATTCAGGATTGGTTGTCGATAGTCCAGAGTAGGCAAAATAGTTATGCTGACTGTAGGCTTTGAGTTTTAGTGTCAGAGGTTGGTGACTGAGTGTTCTTGCATGGGTTTCTTATGAAAACCATGATGAGGTTCGAAAAGACGGGCAAGCTCAGCCCTAGGGATATCAGTTCCTTCGAGATTCTGCAACAAATAAGGGATGTGGCATATGAGTGAGCTTTCCTCCAATATTTTTAGGTTTTTATTTTATTTTTTCATGTATCAATGCTACAACATTACATTCCAGATAATTCTCATGTGCTCTAATGGGATTCAGTTCACTTAGATGATCATTTGTCTTTTGAAGAATAGCCAATAGCTATTTTATCTAGGGATGTTAGACGACTAAGGTCTAGAGCAATTCGAGTTGCTAAAGTTTACTAGAGTCACCATCCTATCAAACACACTACCTAGGAGACTGAGCAGCACATACGGGCTTAATATCCTCACTTATTTAAGCCTTCAGGTACTTCTTGTATCATAAATTTTGAAGACAAACGTCCTTTTAGTAGTGGATATTGTAATGACCCTCCAAGTCATTTTTTTATTTTTATATATTTTAAATATTTTGAGTTTTCCTATAGCTGGAACAAGTCATTTATGACTTGCCAGGATATTTGGTTCATTTCCTGGGCCATTCATTTTAGTTTTAAGCCAATTTCCCTATTTTGGACCTTTTAAAGTTGAAAACTTTGACTTGGTCAAAACTTTTACTAAACTGAATTGAATGAGAATTATGACAATTCTGTTAGCTTCGATACGTGGATTTTAGGCTAGACGACCTTTGGTTTGGATTCACAAGGTTTTTAGACTCATTTTGCATTATTGGGTGGTTTTTAGTTAAAAAATAGAAGATTGGGCGTGGGAGACACTTTTCATCGAAATGACCTCTAATTAGAATTCTGTCAATTTTATTGTGTCTAAAATGTCATTTTTGATAGGGTAGCATAACTTTTATGCGTGCATGGGGTTCCAAAGTAATCTCGATGACCCATTTGGAGAATTTAAAAACTTGGAAAAGTTACTGGTGCACAACATCTGGTGCAACCGCCTTTACGACATGGTGATCGCTTGTATGGAAGTAACCACTTTTGCAGAGGTAGATAATGTCAGCTTCATCCATTTTTACAGAGCTGCCTTGTCACGCCTCAAATCCCATTGGGGTGGACAGGCACCCGTAGCCGTAAAGGCCCAAGAGAACAAACCTATGAACATGTTCTTCTCATGCATGTAATTGAACTAACAAATGTGCTGCAGTGTATGGACATGATGTATCGATAAAGTAAACCCGATAGGTAAATACAAAATAGATATACAGGACTTGGTCGTTGGGACCACAACTTCTAAAAGACAATACACTACCATGCTTAACTTTACAATGTCTACAAAGCCTCTAAAAGATACACAGACTTAGTAAGGTCGGGACAGGTACCCGCCTTATACATAACTACTACACAATACCAAAAATATATACAACTGACTCGGAAAGCCCCGAATCAACCTGGAGCTCACCAATAGCCTTTACATGTCTTGTACTCCTACTGGGGAGAACTATTAGCTCCTGTGCCAGCAGCATGAAAGGTAGGTCCCCCAAGAGGGACGTTAGTACGAAAGAATGTACTGAGTATATAAGGCTAAAATCAATTGTACATAATCCAAAAGTTTAAGTGACATCAAGTAAAAGTGTATAGATAATGTTAATAACCCACCTTAGCTGGTCTTTGGGGAACAACGTACATTACATTCTTTACTTTCCTTTTTCCTTCTTTCCTTTATAATCTTTAATAAGCCATGTAGTACAAATGACCAACTGATCAGTGGTATACAAATCGGGATCGGCCCATGCTAGGCTTACGCCCCTGAGCTGCCACCCACACAAATCAATTGGGATCAACCCATGCTAGGCTTTCGCCCCTGAGCCACCACCCGCTCAAATCAATGGGGATCGGCCCATGCTAGGCTTTCGCCCCTGAACTGCCACCCGCTCAACCAACTTTAAGTTGCTTACTTTATTTAGTCTTTGATATTGTTATATTGGTGGTTATAACATTATGGAATTTTTGGAATAACAGTGCTCGAGTAAAAGAAAACACGTGAATAAATATTTGATGTAATTGCCATAAAGTAAAAAATACTTGTACACCATTGAAATGCTTAGGAGACACACTAATAGATAGATCTTAGTTGACTAAGATGGGAATACCAAAAATTGGCTAGTAAAGGTAGACATGCCAACTTGACAATAAACATATATTGAGGTACGTTAAGACATTACGGAGTGGAAACAAGGTCGTTAACTACGTGGATATTATATGCTGCCAAAGGATACGAAAAAGAGTAACCTTACATACCTTATCTTCCCACCACGTGCCTATAATGATTCAGCTCTTCCTTTAAGTGTTACTCTACAATTTAAGTACATAATGGAACTAACATTAAAAGCTAATTACATTACAAGTTTAGAAGACGGTAATTAGTTACTTAATGGGAAGTAAAAACCGTCAAACCTCCTAAACACATGGTGTATCACTCCCCCTTCTTTATACTGCCATATAACCTTATTCCACCATCTTACACTATAACTTACTTCCTCACAATGACAATAACACCAAAACAGTCCACAAAACAACACAAACGTTACAAACAGATAGGATTTCCTACCAAGTTCATACTTCACATTATCACCTCAATGCAACTCCACATATTTATTCCATCAAGACACCTAAATGCCCTCCATAACAACATACTAAAAACAGTCCACAATGGTTTCATAATTCACTTAAACATAACAAAAGAGTATTCTCTTTTCACTACACCAAACATTCCATATATAAACAAGTATAAACATTTCCACCAAGCTATACATAAAGAGGAACGAATTAGGGACAGAACCACACTTTAACACACTAAAATTTCATCCCTCCAGCTTAATTTCTTTAAGATCTTAAGCTCATTTACAAGTTTAAACCACAAGGAAGGCAAATCCTTTAAAACTAAACACAAGTGGACTGCCATCAACATAAGGGACTTCCCTATACCTTTTAAACATAACCAACATGATTTCCACAACCTAGGGTAAACACTTACCAAGGATTGCAAAGTGGAGAATTTGTCCAAGAACCACAAGGAAAAATCGGTCTGCTGGATAGGGTTGTGAGAGAGAGGAGAGTGTTAATTTTAAAGAATATTTTTTAAAATAGAAATTAATGGAAAATAAACTGAAATGAGATTTATATACTCCCTCTTGAACCGCCTCTTTTAGCTCATTCTTAGCCAATTTTTGGTCAAAAATAGTCCAAGTAGGTGATGCACCAACTTGGATATTTAAGCTGTCCAAAACAGTCCATTTACTTACTTTATTTCTACTTGGATCATATCTTGTTGGGCCTAAATTAATCTTAGGTGTTGGGCTGGTCATCTTTTCATTTTTATGTACTTATTTTGGGACTCAATTGAGTCCATTAACTTATATCGAAATGCAGTCAAATAGTTTAAGTAGGTGATACACCTACTATCTTAATTAAGTCGCGGAAGCACCTCACTTATGTTCTCCCCTTTTTCCAACGTCTTAATCCTTCTACCTTAATCCACCACTTAACTTTAACTTTACGCTTAAATATGTCCTTATTATCTCAAGGTTAAATACTTTTATCCATGTTAGGTTGATCGTATAAGTTTCGGAAATTTACGGGGTGTTACATCCTTCCCCTCTTAGGAACATTCATCCTCGAATGTTAGTATCATCACTATTCATCCTAAACAAGTTCAAGCCTAAGTTTAATCTTTATGTTAGCACATAATAATTATATATATATATACTTACTTGTTATTGCTCCAATTCAGCATTTAAGGCTTTCTCTTCGGTTTCAAATGATTGAGGATACTTAGATTTCATAATTTCCTCAACTTCCCATGTGACCTCTTCTGCCTGCTGATTCCTCCAAATTACTTTTATAGAAGCTACTTCGTTATTTCTTAACTTCTTAACTTGTTGATCCCGAATAGCAATAGGTACTTCTTCATAGGTGAGATCTTCCATAACTTGTACATCTTTAGTAGGAGTAATATGAGATGGATCTCCTATGCACTTTTGAAGCATTGAGACGTGAAACACTGGATGAACTATGGAGAGTTCTTGGGGAAGTTCCAACTCATATGCAACTTGGCCAAATCTTCGGATAATCTTATATAGTCCTATATAACGTGGGCTTAGCTTTCCCTTTTTCCCAAATCACATCACCCCTTTCATTGGCGACACTTTCAAAAAAACCCAATCACCTATAGCAAACTCTAGCCCCCTTCTTCTAACATCGGCATATGATTTGTGTCGACTTTGGGTTGTTCCTAGCCGTTTTTGTATCACCTTAACCTTTTCCATGGCTTGATGAACAAGATCTGGTCCAAATAAAACAGTCTCACCTACTTCAAATCACCCAATTAGTGACCTATATTTTCTCCCGTATAAGGCTTCATAAGGCGCCATCTTGATACTTGAATGATAGCTTTTATTGTAGGCAAACTCAATAAGAGGTAGATGATCATCCTAATTACCTTTAAAGTCCAATACAAAAGCTCGCAATATATCTTCAAGCGTTTGTATGGTACGTTCTGCCTGTCCATCCGTTTGAGGGCGAAAAGCTGTACTTAAATTCACTTGTGTACCCAAACTCCTCTGAAAAGACTTCCAAAAGTTTGCAGTAAATTTAGTTCCCCTATCAGATATAATAGAGATTGGAACTCCGTGTAGTCGAACTATTTCTTTAATATAATTTCTCATACTGTTCAATTGTATAAGTAGTCTTAACAGGTAAGAAGTGTGTTGACTTGGTAAGTCTGTCAACTATTACCCATATGGAATCAAATTTTTGAAATGTACGAGGCAAACCAGTGATGAAATCCATGTTGATCATGTCCCACTTCCAAATTGGAAGATTCATACATTGCATATAACCTCCAGGCTTCTGATGCTCTACTTTTACTTGTTTACAATTTGGACATTGGGCTACAAATTCTGCAATGTTCTTCTTCATGTTACCCCACCAATATATTCCTTTCAGATCATGGTACATTTTAGTTGATCCCGGATGGATAGAATACCTTGAATGATGTGCCTCTGTCATAATCCTTCTTCTTAACTCATCTACATTAGGTACACATAATCTGTTTTGCAACTGAAGAACTCCTACTTGCGTAAGCTCAAATGCTTTTCTCATACCTTGTTGTACATTCTCCTTAAGCTGTAATAGAAAAGGATCTGCATACTGCTTTTCCTTTACTTCAGTTACTAACGAGGATTCTGCCGCATTTTACATAATAACTCCTTCATTTGGAGTTTCAAGAAGGCGAACCCCTAAGATAGCTAGTTGATGTAGATCTTTGATTATCCCTTGTCTTTCTGTGGGATGACCATAAGTGCTCCCCATTGCCTTATGACTTAGTGCATCATCTACCACATTTGCTTTCACCGGATGATATAAAATATCAATGTCATAATCTTTTAATAGTTCAATCTACCTCCGCTGTCTCAGATTTAGGTCCTTCTGCTTAAAAATATATTGCAAATTCTTATGGTCGGTATATATATCAACATGAAACCCATACAAATAGTGGTGCCATATATTTAAAGCAAATACTACTACTGCTAGCTCAAGATCATGTGTCGGATAATTTTTCTCACGTGGCCGTAATTGTCTTGCGGCATAAGCTATCACTTTACCATGCTTCATCAATACATATCCCAAACCAACTTCTGAAGTATCACAATACACAACATACCCTTCTGTACCTTCTGGAAGTACCAATACAGGTGTAAACGTCAACTTATTCTTCAGATCCTGGAAACTCTTTTCACATGCATCGTTATATTGAAACTTGGTTGCCTTGTGGGTTAGCTTTGTTAAAGGTGCAGCGATGGAAGAAAATCCTTCAACAAACCTTCTATAATAACCTACCAATCCGAGGAAACTATGAATCTCTGTAGGCCTTGTAGGTCTTGGCCAATTTTTCACAGCTTCTATCTTTGTAGTATCAACCCTTATTCCTTCATCAGATACAATATGACCCAAGAATGCTACAAATTCTAACTAAAACTCACATTTAGAGAACTTTACAAATAACTTACGATCACAAAGAATCTGCAACACCTGTCGTAAGTGACTAGCATGGTCCTCTTTTGATCTTGAATAAACAAGAATATCATCTATAAACACTATCACGAACACTTCTAAAAAAGGCTTGAACACCCTATTCATCAGATTTATAAAAGCTTCTGGTGCATTTGTTAGCCCGAAGGACATAACTAAAAACTCATAATGACTGTACCGTGTTCAAAAAGTTGTCTTGGGTACATCTCTCTCTCTCTGACCTTTACTTGATGGTAACCCGACCTCAAGTCAATCTTTGAGAAATATTTAGCACCTTGTAATTCATCAAACAAATCATTAGTTCTAGGGAGGGGATATTTGTTATTAATTGTCACCTTATTCAATTGTCGGTAATCAATACATATTCTCAACGTGCCATCTTTCTTGTGGACAAATAACACTGGTGCACCCCACGGGGACATACTAGGCCTTATGAATCCCTTTTCTAGTAAATCTTTTAATTGCTCCTTCAATTCCCCTAATTCTGTTGGGGCCATTCTATATGGAGGAATTGAAATAGGTTGAGTACCTGAAATCACATCAATACCAAACTCCACTTCTTGTTCTGGGGGCAAACCCGAGTGATCTTCAGAAAATACATCAAGAAATTCATTTACCAGTGGAACAGATTGAAGAGTTGGTGGCTCTACATTGGTATATTTCACCCTTACTAGGTGACATATGTATCCCTTGGATATCATTTTCTTCGCCTTAAGATAATAAATAAACTTACCTTTTGGCACTACAACATTACCCCTCCATTCAAGGACTGTCTCTTTTGGGAAATGAAAATTTACCTTCTTCATTCAACAATCTACTGTCGTATAACAAAAAGCTAACCGATCCATACCCATTATAACATCAAAATCTACCATCTCTAGCTCAACAAGATTAGCCAACGTATCATGATTACAAAAAGTTACATCATTGTAGTGCAATTGCATCCTGTTCTCTTATACAAAATAAAGATGATCCCCGTGCCTTCACAATTTCATGCACAATTGGGTCAGTTAACTTCGGTAGAGCTTTTTGTGACCTAGGTGCGGGCATTAACTTGATGCCGCTGGCAATATTCGAGAAATTAGGCTTGGGAACCCCCGAGCCAATAAAGATGCAGTTATTGATGGTAGATCGTACTATCAAGAAGGTTGTGGGCATATTATTTAATGTTTGATCAAGGATGAAAACTTCATCTTTCCTGCTGACTTTGTTGTCTTGGATTGTGAGGTTGATTTTGAGATGCCCATAATTTTAGGGAGACCATTTTTAGCCACTGGTATAGCATTTATGGATATGGAGTGGGGTGAGCTAAAATTTAGGCTGAATAATAAGGAAGTCACGTTCAATGTGTGCAGAACTATGAAGCAGTCAACGGATATGAGGGTGGTTTTGGAAATAAATTGTTTAGATGACCCTGGTGGACAACCCAATGGATATCTTGATGAAGTTTGAGTAATCAAGACACCCACATCGTGCCACGATGTTAAATCAGGCGCTACTTGGGCGGCAACCGAAGGTATCTTGCTATTCCTACATTAGTTTTGATTTTTGTTATTTTGATCGACATTAGACCCACGTATCTAGGGTGCCACAGGTATGTTCCTAACTCCCTTGTTTTTACTTTGATCTAATGCATTGAGGACAATGCATGCTTATTTGGTGGGGGCGGAGGTACTTGTGGGTCTATACGTCCTCTTGGGGGGTTTTGTTGCTGTGTTTCTTTTCCCTCATGTTCAATCATAGTAGAACTGGTATGTTTAGGTTGTTATTTATATTATTATGTGCTTTGGTGTGTAAGTAGGAGGAAACTAGGGGAGCCTTAGTATAGTCAATTTTTAATGAACTTTGAATGATAATGATGCTTTTTTTGTGTTCAAAGGATACCCCTCCTGAAATTTTTGTTTTGGAATGTGTGTGTAGTTATGGTAGTTTGTGACATCTATTGGATCTTGTTATGGCATTAGTATTATAGGCATAATAACTGTAGCTTAGCAATGCATGAACTGGATAGGTAGTAGTTGATAGTGTAACCCTGTGCTATATGTGTGTGAGGTGATTACCTAGTTCACTTTGTTTGTACAATCCAGAACTTACCCAGTTAGTCTTGCCTAGGTTAGAGGATAGTGGTTAGGAAAGGATCATAGACCATTTTTGAATAAGTCCACTTTTAGCCTAAATGCCTGACCAAATAAAGTAAATATCCCTTGATCCCGAGTTTGAGCTTTAATTGACCTTTTTATTTCATTAGCCTATTCACCTTCCCATTTTGACTTACAATAAACCCGTCTTGGCCCTGGTCCCTCCTTGGACATTGTGTACCTCAACTCAGGCAAATCGCCTAAGTTGAGAGTGGGTATCATAGGGGTGTGTAGCTTGATATGGGTATAAAGAAGGGGTTAGTAAAAGAAAAGAGGACAAATTTGGGTGTGAAAAAAAAAATTAAGTACAAAAAAATAGAGTTTGCAAAAAGAAAAAAAAAAGAGAATATTGAAATCATAAGGAAAATCACACCCAAAATCTGAAAACAAATGAAAAAGAATAAGGGAGAATAAAATGAGAATGGTTGGAAAGTGGAGACAAAAATAGTATGGTGTCAAGGAGGATTGATTCATCGTATCCATATGTACTACATCCACCCCCAAGCCTCCATTACAAGCCGATGAAAGTCTTATAGTGATCCTAGTCCAACTGTCCGAAAAACTAAGGCATAGAAAATAAGGGCAAGCCTATGGTATTTCATGCACACTGTTAGAACTTCTTTGTTTGAGAGAGTTTTTTGACCCAATCCCTACTTTGATATTCATTAGTATACTGTGTGTGTATATGACTTCTTTGTTGTGAGAGTACATGGGTTACATTGTTAGCAGCTATTTGTTCGGATAATATCATTTGCATATATGCTTAGTTGTTTGTTCATAATCTGATGCCATCACTTGATCCCTTCTGTGTCATGATATTATGCTGCATGTATACACACTGTGGTTTTGATTTTCAAATAGGAGCGGGTCAAATGCGTTGGTTTTTTTTGTTCACCTGAGGACATACAAACGTTCTAAGTTGAAGGGGTTGATGTTCATGGCACTTTCGATGCCTAAATAAAGAAAAATATTCAATAACTTGGGTATGTTTGGTAGGTATGATGTGTTTTCTGTTCTATCTTGTAGGAAAATAGGTTTTGGACGAAAAATGGAGAAGACAGGATGAAGCATGCACTGGAAGGAAAATATGCAGTTGTGCAGAAATGCCTGATTCCTATGGTCTGGAGCCACGGTTCGTGGGTTGATTCCACGACCTCAAGTCATGGTCCGTGGAAAGTTGCCATCATTTTTCTCCTACTTTTTTTAGGATAGGATTCACTTTGTATCTATAAATACCCTTGGGTTGTCCTATGTTTTTTAGTTAATTATTACATTTTTTTGGATTCTATTACATTGTTTTAAGGTTCATAAACACATTGATCTTCTAATCTCAAACATCGATTCTAGGGTTTTGATTTGTATTGAGATTTTAGAGTTTTATTCTTCTTGTGAGTACATAATTATGTTTTCATTATTGAATTCTTCTTATGTTCTTGCAATCATGAGTAGCTAAATCTTTCAACTAGGGGTGTGTGAACCATGAAGAATTACAGAAATAGTTTAAGTGCGAAGCAATTCTGAATCGGTGTGACTGCATGAATTTTTATTTCCTTTGTTATAATTGATCTTCTAATGGTTGCAAATGTTAGAAACTCGCTTGTCTTCTAAACTTGCTCTAAAGAGAAGTAGAGATTTGGGAAAGGGAATAACAACAGAGATTTGAAGCCATCAACCTTCATCTCATAACTTGAGCCTTAACTGGAATAGTTATCTGAGATCAAGAATAAGGGTTAGTAGCGCAACACTCAGAGAACAAGAGTAGAAGAGTGAAATTCATCTAACCAAGGTCGAGAGACACTTAGATAAACCTATCTTTTTAGATTTTGCATGTAACGCAGTAGGATAGTTTGCCAGTACAAGTAATCATTGGAGTTAAGGAATCTTGGGGATCACAGACCTAGTGCCTTTCTCGTAGTGATCAAAAATCTGATAATCAATAATTGTTACTATTACTATTTGTTTACACCCCCCCCCTTTTTACTTACTCACCAATTACTCAGACAAACACTCGATAGAATTTCATCCTATTCCCTTTGGGATCGACCCCAACCTAGTTGGGTTCTATATTTGATACAGCGAATGCGTTATACTTTTCTGGAGGTATAGTTTGGGTGACATCAGTGGTATACCCCCCATCCCCAACCTTGAAATCATGCAATGTCTCCATTGCACGAAACCATATAAAAAAAAACTAGGGTAAAGGGCATACCTGGTGTACTCTAGGAATCGATGGAACTCAGGTCAGATGAGGATATGTCTAGGTCCCTCATAGTAACATCAGTCGTAGTGGTCTCGGCTGTGGTCTTGGAACTCACAGTCTCGTTGGCCCGAATGATGTAGGGGAACTCAAATGAACAAATATTAGGATAGTCTCTTAACCCACTCCTGTAGTCTCACCCTCCGAAATAACTCCCGAAGAGGTCTCCTTAGCAACTCTCTCCTTTCTTTAGCTCTACTATCCATATCTCTTTCTCTTCATACCCTAGACAGACACATCCTCCCTCAGCCTCTTCCTAGGGTCAAGACCTCTATCCTCCTCCTCATTGTCATCTAACTCAATCTGCGAAATAGGAAAAGTGTAGAATGGGGTTACAAGTGAGGCAATATCCACATGAATTGATGTAGTGGAACGTATAGGTGGTGGTGGAGGTGGAGGTGCCAAATCAACTCTATCAGCTAAGGCCTGGACTTCTTCCTTCAACTCGGTGAACTTTGTCCGAATAGAAACCATGTCAGGTTGCTGGACTACGTCAATTTGGGTCATCAGCCGACCCTCCATACTGTCCATCTGTATTTGTACCAATCGTACAGTCACCCGAATCTCATCATCAACATAGGGCTTTACCCCTACTTCTAAGTTTCGGATCCTGGCATCATGTAAGACTTGGTTCCTGAGAATCTCAACCAACTGAGCGGATAAAATCAATGTGTAGTCTGCCTGAACTAATTTCCTAGGCTGAGAACTTGCTGGTGTGGAAGAATGAGAAGCACCCGCATCAAAAGTTGATGTAATATCACCACTCAGGGCATCCCCACCTACCTTTGGGATCCCCAAACCTCAAACTGGGGCTGCTAGGTTGCATATGTTTTTTATCATTGCCAGGTCCACAGTTTTAGAGGGATGAAGAAATTTATCCATTAGCAGAATTTATGGAACCTTCACATTTTGCATCAGCAGAGTAACTAAACATGGGAACGAAAGGGTGGAGATGCTCTCTAAGTCTTGGTCTCTGATCTCATATGTGATAATACGCAAAATGTTTAGCTCCAACCCTGCTACAAATATAGCTACCAGACAGGCATTAGTAGCACCCAACGTATTATCATTTGCTGCCACCATGCCTTGGCGGCAAACTTGAGACTCTTCTTTGTAATATATGAACTATTTACCCAAGAAGCATTTACGCCAGCCTCAGCAATATGTCCCGTTAGCCAAGTGAAGTGCATCGTCTTGTCCACAGTAGATAACTATTTAACCTTCTTCAATTCCGACATTCGGTAATCATACTCCAAAGTCTCTGCAAGAGGTGTAAAATCCTCTCAGTATAAGACCCTGGAAATAGCCTCAATAGAATTATCTACTTCCTTTTCTCTCACCATTATCATGTCCAAGCGGGGATGCTTCTTTATATCATTGTCCTTGCCAGAGGGAGCTATATTCCTGAGGTTCTTGGCATAGTTCATGTAGAACTCCCTCATGAGCTCTCCACTATAAAAGTAAAGTTGCATTTTCATCCACCCTAACTAGTACCGCTGAAAAATCTACACTACTTCCAGCATCCTCAGTAAAGACTCATTCAATATATATGGTTCCTCTTGGATGCTCCTCTGTTGGTTCCCATTATCCTTGAGAGAGACCCAGTCAACATAATATTGGCGAGAGTTTGGAATAAGCCAATGTAGTGGATCGGGCCTCCTCTGACTAGCTTCTACTAGAGGATCATTGTTTGCTAGTGCTGAGTATGTCTCCACAGATTTGGAATCATCATCATCAACCACACTCCCGCCTTGTTGGGTGTATTTTGTTCCCTCTTCAAACTAGGAAATGTTGACGGGAGAGGCTACTACAACAATAGCCGTAAAGGTGGCAACCTCCTTGGTCTTTTTTTGGTTCCTGGTCTTCCTGGTGGTGACTTGGTCATTTGAGGAGCTAATGTCATACTCCTCCTCTGACCCACTCATACTTGATCAACTCTCTGAGGTACTTAGTAGGGCCCTCTTCTTTGAAATTTGTTCTCGGAGAGCCTTATTGGAAACAACCATCGATTTGGGTACCACGGTACCTGTATATGCAAAACATGTTAGAGTACAGTTCAGTATATGTACAGGTTCACTTGTATAAACAGAAGACCCAACCTACTATCATGCATTGAAGGTACGATTGTGCCTTCTAATCGTAGGTTGGTCCAGAAAACTTTTACCTGCAGTATATCCATCAGACGATCACAACCCACAATTGTTTATTGATTGTACGATCATACCATCAAACCGTAGGTTAGAAACCAGAAACCAGTAAATTTATGTCATATCAGATGATCACATACCACCATCGTATGTTGATGTTACGACTGTGGGATATGTTCGTATGATAAACTCCTAAAGATCATCAACCAGTATCCTACAACGATCCAGCCCACGATCGTAGGTTTAACTCACGATTGTGGGTTGTTTCGTAGGACCTCAAACATGACCAGATTTGACCACTTAACATTTGGACCCATAATTTTACCCTTTTTGACCCCACTTTTAACTAGACTTTGAAAATACGTAAACACTATTTGGTACTCGGACTTCCCCTGTGATTTTGAAACCATACACACCTATTTCCATTCCTCTTCACTTTAAACTAAGTAATTCATTAACAAAATTGAAGTAAAATACCCATAAATTTTAGGTTAACAAGTGATGTAAACTTACTGTGTGAAGTGGAAGTGATGAAAAATGAGTGAAATGATGAAATCTGACTTGAAATTAAAGGTAACTGTCCTTTTTAGCATTTTAAATATGTAGGGTTTGCTATTTTATCTTAATAAAATGCTTTGAAAATGTGAGAAAAGGCATGGGGACGATTTCAAGATGTATTTATAGCTTTAGGGTTTAAATTTGAGTCAGGTCGGGTTGCGATTTTAAAAACTGTTTGGCCTTTCAGACGAAGGGGTTGTACAATCATGGTTGGATTCCACAATCGTACATTTATTTTGTAAGTTTATGTATATATAAAAATTTCCTGAGAACATATGACTCTGAAGTACGATCGTGGGTTGCACTTATGATCGTGACTAAAGGTCGTATGTTCAATACCTTAGTTTTTTTATGGTTTGCAGGAGTATCATCAGACGATAAATACCACCATCGTGCATTCATGTTACGATTGTGATACCCAATAGTGGGATGAATCCTTAATTTGTCATCTTCCAAAACTCTCATCAGACGACTGAACCCACGATCGTTTGTTCTAGTTACGATCGTACAATCCCTTTTATGGGTTTAGTCTGGAGTTTCAATTCAGCACTAATTTTCTTCAATGGTTTGCCTGTACCAAAAAACATATTGCCCTATAAAATTTAAAGTACAAAACATAGTTTGCCTCCCATGAAGTGCTTGATTTAATTTCGTGGCACGACGTGGATATGTATGTTACTTAAACTTTATCAATAATCCCATGGGCTGCCTCCCATGAAACACCTAATTTGATATCACTACATGACATAGGTCAGCTTGATTACTTGATCCTCGTTTAATTCCATATCACAAATCATTCAGGCCTCTTTTCTTTAGTCCATATAGTGTTTCACCCTTTGGCCACTGACTTTAAATTTCTTTCCATCCTTATTCTCTAATTCAATTGCGCCATAGGGGAACACGGTGACCACTCTATATGGTCCATTCCATTTCAATCTTAATTTGCAAGGAAAGAGCTTCTGCATTGAATCAAATAATAGTACTATATCGCCTACCGTAAATTCTCTTCTCTCAATGTTGCGATCATGATACAATTTCTTCTTCTCTTTGTACAAGGTAGAGTTTTCATACGCGCGGAGATAAAACTCATCCATCTCATTCATCTGCTCCAGTCTTAACTTCAATCTATCTTGCCATTCTATATTCAACCACTTCAATGCCCATAATGCCTTATGTTCAAGTTCCACAGGAATATGGCAAGCTTTTCCATAAACAAACTGATATGGGGATACACTAATTGGTGTCTTGAATGTGGTCAGGTATGCCCGTAGTTCATTATCTAATCTACTTGCCCAAACTGTCCTATTGGCATTTACACTATTCACCAAAATGGACTTGATCTCACGATTTGAGACCTCAACTTGTCTGCTTGTTTGAGAATAGCAAGGTGTTGCTACCTTGTGTTTTACACAAGATTTCTCAAACAATGCTTTGAACAATCGATTGTATAAATGGGATCCTCCATCACTAATGATAATCCGAGGTGTTCCAAAACGTGAGAATATGTTCTTTTTCAGGAAAGTAGTGACACTCTTACCTTCATTATTGGGAATCACAATAACCTCTACCCACTTAGATACATAGTCAACAGCTACCAATATTTACTTCATACCATGAGAACTCACGAACGGACCCATAAAATCAATAGCCCATACATTAAACAATTCGAGCTTAAGGATCGCAGTCATCGGGAGTCCATGTCGTCTTGAGATATTTCCTTCCCTTTGGAATTGGTCACATGCCCTAGCATAATCATAAGCATCCTTATGAATGGTAGGCTAATAGTAACAACATTGCAAGATCTTGTGCACAGTCTGCGCACCTCCATGATGAACCCCAACTGAAGACGAATAACATGCTTCCAATATGCTCACCATCACCTCAGAAATACACCTTCGAATCACCCCATCTCCACAAACCCTAAAAACATAAGGCTCAACCCAGAAGAATTTTCTCACCTTATACATGAACTTTTTTTATTGCTGATATGTCATATCTTCTGGAACTAGATCACTTGTAAAAAAGTTGGCAAAATCTGCAAACCATGAGATTAAGTCATGTGATGTTGCCATCACTTGCTCGTCTAGAAAAGTATCATTAATTTCAAGATCATCCCTCCGTTTTAGCATATCCTCCTTTTCAAGGCGTGATAAATGGTTGGCAACTTGATTCTCCATCCCTTTTCGGTCCTTCACCTCGAATTCAAACTCTTGCAACAAAATCACCCATCTAATCAACCTTAGATTGGCATCCTTCTTTGCCATAAGATATCAAAGAGCTGCATGATTAGTATGCATAATAAGCTTCTTTTCAATCAAGTACGATCGAAATTTCTGGAATATAAAGACCACCGCAAGCAACTCTTGCTCAGTCACAGTATAATTATTATGGGATGGATTAAGTATTTTGCTAGCATAGTAAATAGGGTGCAAAATCTCCTCGTGCCTTTGACCAAGGACTACACCCAAGGACACCACACTAACATCACACATAACCTCAAATGGTAAGGTCTAATTCGGAGACACAATGATGGGAGCTGAAATCAACATCTTTTTTAAGCACTCGAATGCCTTTAGTCATGCATCATCAAACACAAACTTTACCTCTTTCTCTAAGAGCTTGCACAATGGATTTACAATCTTAAAAAAGTCCTTGATGAACCTTCTATAGAATCCCGCATAGCCTAAAAAATTACGAATACCTTTCACAGAAATAGGTGGTGGTAACTTTGCAATTACCTCAATCTTTGCCTTATAGACTTCAATTCCCTTTGTCAAAATCTGGTGTCCCACCAGTATTCCTTTTTTTACCATAAAATGGCACTTCTCCCAATTTAACACTAAATTGCATTCTTCCCATCTTTTCAGAACATCAGTGAGGTGTGCCAAGCAGTCCTCAAATGAGTCGCCTACCACAGATAAATCATCCATAAATACCTCAATAGTGTCTTCCACCATGTCGAAAAATATGAACATCATGCAATGTTGAAAAGTGGACAGTGTATTACATAGACCAAACGACATCCTTTTGAATGCCAACGTCCGTATGGACAAGTGAATGTTGTCTTCTCTTAATCTTTGGGGGAGATGTAAATCTGATTGTACCCCGAATATCCATCAAGAAAATAATACCATCCTATACCAATAAGACGGTCTAACATCTGGTCCATAAAGGGCATAGGAAAATGATCCTTCTCGGTCCAAGAATTTAACTTTTGGTAATCCATAAAAACCCTCTATTCGGTCACCGATCTCATGGGGATTAACTATTTTTTCTCGTTCGAAACCACAGTGATTCCACCCTTCTTTGGTACACATTGAACAGGACTCACCCATATGTTATCTGCAATAGGGTAAACCACACCTGCATCTAACCACTTCATGATATCTTTCTTCACAACTTCTTGCATTTGTGGGTTGAGACGGTATTGATGCTCAATGCTAGGTATACAATCTAGCTCAAGATGGATTTTATGCTTACAAATTTTGAGTGGAATCCTAATGATATCAGCAATGGACCAACCAATGGCTCGCTTAAACCTCTGTAATACAGAAACTAAGGCCTTGAATTACCAATCTAACAAGTCTGCTGCAATGATAACCGACAAAGTGTTATTGACCCCCAAGAATGCATAACAAAAATGGGAAGGAAGAGACTTAAGCTCCAAAATAGGTGGCTCCTCAGTAGAAGGATGAGCCAGTGGGGTGACTCTATTCTTCAAATCAAGATCAAGCTTCCTTGGCGCATAAGTATAGGAACCCCTACCAAAAAGTGCTTTTACTATCTCATCATATTCATCAATACCATCACTTTCAAAATTCATGATAACTGCAGCAAGTGCCTCAACTCCCAATCGCTTTTCAAATGGAACAACATGTGCCTCCTCATCCACAGTATTAATAACCAACATCACACGCATCTCCTTCGACTGCTTCATGGATTTGCAGACAATGAAAGAAAAATGCTCATTATTCAATTGAAACTTTATCTGCCCAGATTCCAAATCAACTAAATCACAGCTAGTTGCAAGGAATGGTCTTTCCAAGATGAAGGGAACCTCAAAATCTACCTCATAGTCTAGAATTAAAAAATCAGCCAAAAAAATGAAAGATGCCACCTTTACCAACACATCATAAAAAATTCCCACCGGCTTCTTCACAGTTTGATCCACTATGGGTAGTCTCATAGAAGTTGGCTTATGTGACCCCAGTCCCAACTGCTTGAAAACTACTAGCGGCATCAAGTTAATGCTAGCACCCAAGTCACACAAAGCCTTTGCAAAATTGTATAACCCGATAGTACAAGGAATTATGAATGCCCCCGGGTCTTTCTTTTTCTCAACAAGGGAATGAGAAGCGATTGCATTATAATGATGCAAGTTATCAGTAGGCTCAAAAATAATAGTCCTCTTTTTCATCACCAAATCTTTCATAAATTTTGCATAACCTAGCATTTGTTCCAAAGCCTCAAGAAGAGGGATATTCACCGATAATTCCATCAATATTGAAATAAATTTTTGATGTTTCCCCTCTTCAACTTTCTTCTTCAACCTTTGTAGAAAGGGAGGAGGAGGTCGTGGAATAGGCTTTACTACTTGGGAGGCCTCTTTCACCTTCCCTTTATCAGACTTAACCTCCTTTTCAGCAACTTGAGGCTCTTGAGCTACCTTGTCCTCAACCACCAAGTCTTATTTTCGTTCTCATTCTCTTCATCAAGTATTTCTGGCTCATCATCAAGTACTATAGACATAGGTGGATCAGCAGTAGTCATACCACTTTGAATAGTTATAAATAAGAAATGACCGTTATTTTTGAGATTTTAGATGGTGTTAATAGGAAAAGTGCCTGGTTGACGTTGATTTAATGTGGTAGACATCTGCCCAAATTGTTGCTCAAGTTGTTTGATGGCAGTCGCATGAGACTCCACCTTTTGGCTTATCCGTAAAATGACTGCCTTAATCTCCATAAGGTAATTTGCTTGACTTTCTGACCCCTTAACAAGTTTTGTAAACTTGACTTCCATTCTTGAATTTTTGGACTCAGCATCGTGGTTCCCCGGTGGAACATACAAACCACTCTTGTCTTTGTAATCATTCTTTTGCCTCCAATCACCATCACAATCTCTGTCTCTGTTTATACACCCAGACTTGTTATAGATGTCTCTGTAATATTTCCGACCTTGATTCCCTTACCTCAAGTTCCAATTGTCTTTATTAGACCCTAGGCCCGTGGCTCGAAAACCCGCCACTTGTCTATCTAAGTACTTAGCCTCCTCTTCAGAATCATATTCTTCGTACCTAGGTTCTGCAACTTCTTCTTGAACCTCAACCATGTTTCATAAAGTGCCTCTGAATGTAGCTGTCCAAAGTTATAGATATCATCTTTTAATTGCAACATCCTAGAAGACGGAAAGAATTATTCTAGAAACTGATTTCTCAACTCTTTCCAATTGGTAATAGAACCTCGTGATAATTCAGTCAACCACAAAGTTGCTTCCCCCATAAGAGAGAACGAAAATAGCCTCAATCGAATTGCCTCTTGACTCACTCTAGGAAGATTGTACAAAGTGCAATTTCCCACGAAATTCATCACATGCATGTTCACATCATCAGTAAGGAGGCCAGCAAACACTCCTTTTAAGTTCAAGAGGTAAATCATAGCACTTGTAATATCAAACTTAGTTCCTTTAGGCAGTTCGAGTGGGATAATGGCACCAGTCTCTACCGGCTCCAAATAGGCTAAATCTTCTTCTAGCTTTTAATAGATTAGGGGATAATATAGTGGTTGTTGTTGCACTCTAGGTCCTATCTATCTTTTCTCAAGTGCAGCAAGATGTTGCACTGCCTCTTACATTGCTCGATGATCTCTGTCTGCTTGTCTAGCAGCTGTTTGTCTCACATTCTCATCAGCCATCAACCTAGCAGTTATTTGTTCCACAGTCTCTTGACCTGTCGAATTAAGTGGTGGGTGATTATGAATGTCACCCACAACTGCGGGATCTTGAACTTCATAGTTATTCACCATTCTTCGATTATTCCTTAGAGTTCTTTCAATTTCTTGGTCAAGTGGAATTAGGGGATCCGAGTGTTGGCCATGCACCTGCGTATGCCCTCAGAAAATCATAAAAGTAACTAAAGTAACCGCAACCAATCATCTCCAACAAGTAAAATCAACAAACTCCATAATTGTTTTCCCCGAAAACGGTGCCAAAATTTGATGTCACCCAAATTACACCTCTAAGAAAGTATAAAGAGTTCGTTTGTTCAATTATAGAACCTAACTAAGGTTGTGGTCGATCCCAGAGAAATAGGTCAAAATCCAATCAACTTTGTTTGTTTGAGTTTCTTGGTAAATACGCAAATAAGTAAAAAGGGGATTTTATAAAGTAAACTAGTAATCATTTGTTGAGGTTGAAATCAAGATGAGAAAAGCACTAGGATTGTGTTCCCCAATAACTTCATAACTCCAGCTCTCTATACTTGGTGTTCTTTTCAGTATCTAGCAAGCAGAATCGATAGGCTAAGTATCATCTAACCAACTATGTTACACACCTTGTAGACAACTATCCTCAAATAGAATGGTTAATGTGTCATAAGTGTTTCTATGTTGCCCCCTATCAATGATCCCAATACAGCCTTTCACGTATCACGGCTCAAGCCTGATTAAATGAAGATAACTCTAAGTCTTGTTGTTGAATTGCTAGTCCTCTCTTACTACCCTTTCTATAGTCTAGGGTAGAGACAGGATGAGTCCCAATGCATGCACTCATCAGAAAGCAATTAATTAGGAAGAAACAACAATACTTGCCCTAATCCTCTTGAAGAAACACCTTGTACTTCAAACTCTACTTCGTTAATCCACTATGGTTCACACATACCTAGCTATGAGGTTTAGTTACTCAGAATTCTGAGAACAAATAAGCATTCATGAATGAAAACATCAATTACAACATACAAGAATGAATAAACTCTGAAATCTCAACTTTAATTTAAACCGTAAAAACCAATATTCATAAAGTCCCAAGAAAGTGCCTTGGAATCCCACAAAATAGTGTTATAGAATAATAATAATGTCTAATACATAAAAATAACCCTAAAAGAGTATTTATCGACTTAATGAAGCCTATCCTAAAGAAAACAGGAAACTGATGTCGGCCTCTTGAACGAGAAAAACATCAACCCATGATCGTGCTTGGCCTGTAGTCTAATCATTATTCTAAAACTCATTCACTTTTTAAAATCTTATCTTCCTCCCAAGATCACAAGGTACGATCGTGCAACCACCATACGATCATGGGATCCATCCTTTAACCATCTCACACTTGACTCCTGCAAGTTGAACTTCTATCACATGTCACGATTTCAACGTATGATCGTATCATCATACCATGATCCTATAATGCAATTATCTAATATGCTCCTGAGTATGGCATCTCTTCATAAACTTACGATAGCCTACCCACGATTGTGGTTTGAACCCACTATCGTGGCATAGCTCGTTTGATACCTCTTTTTGTCCAGTTTTCACATTATTCTTCTCTGAGTCCTTAAGGCTTGTAAACACTCAAAAAATACATTAAATCCACAAAATGTACCCTTAAACTTGAAAATATCCTTCTTTTAAGCGTCTCAATTTTCGTAAATCTCCGGTACATCAGTTTAGCGTATCCTAATCTCAAAAACTACGTGGCTCCGTAGGATGTTCTTGCCCCAAATGTGTGTATGAGTGAATTCACGCCAAATCATGGTTCTTTACCCCTGGAAAGGTATTGAACACCCTCCCAACAAGGATTAAAAATTGGGCTCTACGTTGCTTAGGTGGGGCATGTTAGTTAAGAGAATATCCCATAGAAACACAAGATATTAACAAAGTATACAATGGCTCACTGCACTATGATTTTTGTGCTTCAGCATCATGCTGGTTCTCATTATGCTTTCTTGTTTACTTCATGTTTAATGTGAGTCATTTATACTCATTAGCATTCCCAACTTTAATGCATAATTTCTAAATTAGTATAATTGGTTCACTACACAGGCATTCATATTTCCTTATCTTGTCAACTCTTATTATGTTTCAGTCATTCATGTACAATTGTTAACCATTTATACTTGTCAACATTTTTTCAACTCTAGGCATGATTTATTACTTTCGTTTTACTTATGCATCGCACCTGCATTCCCCCATGCTCAGTACATTTTGTTGTACTGGCCATATATATGTTTGTGTGGCTATATAGTTTTATAATGTAGGTATCAGTTCTAGCTCACAAAATCATGATCATGTAGATTACAACTTCCAGTCAGCAGGTGATGAGTTTTCTTTATTCAAGGACTGAAGTCAGTTTGTAGTTCTAGAATTTTACTCCTATTTATGTGTATTAATTAGGGATAGCTGGGGGTGATGTCCCGACTACCTATAGTCAGTATCTGTAGAGGCTTCATAGATAGTCAAACATAGTTGTATTTAGTTTCAGTTTCTTTTTTTTAGTTACAGTTGTTGTAAAAATTTTAATAGTTAGGTATTGAATTAGTTTATTTTATAATTAAGCTTTGGCTCAGTCAGTTTAGCTTTTAGACATATTTAATCAGCTACTCATGCATTATGTCAGTACAATAGGTTAGCTTGGGATCACTTGTGGTTCTAACCACCATGTTACATCCGGGGGTAGTCTCGGAGTGTTACAAACTTGTATCAGAGTACAGATTTCAAGTGTCCTAGGGTGTCTATGAAGCCGTGTCTAGTAGAGTCTTGCAAAACTGTACAGAGATGACTGTACTTTTCTTCGAAAAGCTATAGGACATTTAGAAAATGTCTCCATTCATTCATATTCTTTATCATGTCGCAAAGCCATTATCACGACCCAAACCTATCGTGAGTAGCACCCACACTACTCACTCGGTAGGAAAACAAATAACCCTGGAAGCATTGATCAACACTCAAGTGAAAGTATGAGAACTATCACATAAATAGTGTAATAACCATTCAATCTAACAACTACAGAATGTGCGAAAGCAAAATACCAAATGGAAATCCCCTAGAACCCGAAAGTCGGTGTACCAAAAACATACTAAGAATATCAAGTGGGGATGCAACCCCAAAACTTAAGAAGTAACAAGTCCAAACAAAGGACAAAGTCTAAATAAGAGAAAGATCTCATGGTAGCCCGGATGTGCTGCTCACCCAGTAATCCAAAATCGACTGCTGAAATCATAAGTGAGGTCTCGATGAATCTACTGGAATATGTGTTGCACTTATAGAAGTAAATCCATGTGTGGGATCAGTACATAAATATACCACTGTGTATTGGTAGGATCATTTGAATAACCTAAGATAGAAATATGGACACTTAACCAAAATATAGTACAATTATCTAACACATGCTTACACATCAAACATTCAACATATATGTACAAGAAACATTTTAGAGACAATCCAACAAGTCAACAAGTGTCACTAAGGCAATAATATGCAACTAAATTCAATACAACCAAACAAGGAAAAGCACAACAATACAAATTCCTCGGTTCCCTCAAGGAATCATCATACTAATACATACCTTGAAACCCTTACACACATTCTTAGGGTTATATACCCACTCTCTAGCTATGACATACAGGGGATAATTACCGTCAATGTACTAAAAACCCCAGACATGAATGTCTGTAATCCTTAATCCAACAACCTATGAGAACGTCTCAAATAACGAAACATTTTACAATTTATAATATAAAGAGGCCAAGTCATAAAACAAGTAGACATTGCAATGACCAAGTAAACCATACAGATTAACCAATCACACTACAAAATAGTTAATATGCACATATAACACTAGTTGGATTAAATACACTCCGTCACTTACCTCGAACCAAGCCTGCACAACTCTATGCTAGAGCTTTGCCTTCAGTGCCTTTTTCAGTGGCTTGTGGTCTAAGACATGCATACAAACACTGCATTAATGAAATGACCTAACATAGCGGGAGTTATAAGCCACACCCAACCCCCTAAGATCACTTCATAATCATTCATTCACTATTCTAGGGCTAGTTCCCCCGTAATTACCTAAAACTACCAATTTGATGGAATGATTAGTGAATTAATGGAATGCAAGGCCAATTTCATGGTTAATAAACAAAACGCATTAATTTAATGCTCAATTTCACCCTTGCACCAGCAAATATACAAAAATCCACCCTAAAAGCCTCCCAAAACTCCGTAATTTACACCTTCTAAGGATTAAGAAGTAATTATAATTTAGAGGGAGTTAATTCCTTTCCTTAATGAAGTTAAACGGAGGTAAACCGGTGATTTTTTCCCTAAATTGCCTTCCTCTTACCCCAAAATGAGTTTATAAGATAATAAACTATTTTGGGGTTTAATCCCTTTAATCTGTGGTTTCTACCGCTATAGGAGTACTTGACCGCTACTATCACGGTAGGCCACCGCTATAGCGACATTGATGCTTTTGACCACCGCCATAACAGTAATTATTCCACTATAGCTGTGTGTCAACCGCTATAGCGATGTCGACAGGATATAATGTCCATATTAACAAAAAAATCCCCCTTTTTACAACAAACCTTGATCCTTGGACATTCCGAACAATGCCCTTTACACTAAGGTCAATTATCAGGAGTTCTACTAACCCAAATTCAGTTCCGTAAAATCCTACGGGTTCCTTATCACCTTAGTTAACTAGGAATCAACACAGTTCCTGCCAAACCAGTCTAAATTATTCCCAAATTTTCCAAGACTACCCCTCACTCTGAAATAGAGCGAAACTAGCCTTGCCTAAAATTTGTAACTTCCAAACAGGAAGGAATTTAGACATAAAATTTGAAATGTAAGACTTTTACATAACAACCAAGAGGTTTGTTATATCCATTCTCAATAAATATATGCAGATTCAACACTTACTCTATTTCCACAGACTAAGCCTCAATTTTGAGGTAATAGAAATAGTCACATTTATATATCTACTTTTAAAGTTTTCTCAGACAGAGCGTACAAATAGTTATGAAATTGTACAACTGATTTAGAGGATCCTACTAGTGCTTTTGTGTTCAGTGATTCAAAAGCATCCACTCTTGTTCATGCAAGTCGTGCGTTTGAGCCAAGGTATGATATGCTCCTAGACCCCTTCTCTAAATCCTATAGTAAAATGACCTAATGTTAAAAGCGTGAGTCTAGAAGTGTAACATGTATAGAGTGGTTAGAAGATGGTTAGGTTTAGATAACAGCATGTGATTGAATAGGTGTATAGTGTATTGTGTGGTGGTAAGGGAGATTAGTAAGTCTATGAAAGAATAATGTACATGTAGAATAAAGTTAGATATGAGATTTGTCTTAATTTGATTATATGTTATTATAAAATTTGATTGACTTGTAGTTGTCATATTTGATTAGCTTAGATGCATTTAGTGCTTATTCTAGGGAGTAGAACTTTTGGTCGATGCCTTGGACTGAGTTTTTGACTTGCGGATCCTCTTTAAAGAAAAGTTGAGATGTACCTTGACTTTCTCTGAAGTGTTTATGTATTGCTTGGCTTGTTTGCATGTAATTAGTGATTTGATTAGGATTGGAGATCCCACTTAGATGGAATAGTGAGTATCTCCGCGGGTACCAAAGTCTGTTGATGGATTGTAGTTAAACAAATGCTTATCCTAGTTAGTCTTGTTACTTGTAGCTATCCATAGAATTGATTATAGATAGGTAACTTAGTGATCATGAATAACTAATAGGGATTTACCTATATTATGAGATTGCATCAAACCGAATAATCTTCTGAAGGATAGTTATGTTATTCTTGCTTTGCTATTGAAAGGTTGAGGTTTGGTAAACACTTAAAGTGTAAATGAACTAGTAATGGTTGACTTAGTCATTGCGGTCTAGTATCTCTTGTTAGAGTATGTTGTTATCTAGTGAAGTTTCCTTTAAAAGGCTTAGTCGAATGATTGGGAGAGATGGACCTATTATAAGGATCTAATTCCAGGTTTGGGTAGTTTCGTGATATCTTGTTTTTTTGAATTGTTTCTCATATTCGTTGCCATATGGGTCTTATGTTCATATTATTACTAATTTCACAGTATATATATTTTGGTGATGCCCGAGTGGGGGCTTGAGTTGATATTGCTGGCTAT
The DNA here is from genome assembly GCA_031232105.1 of Capsicum rhomboideum. Lineage (NCBI taxonomy): Eukaryota > Viridiplantae > Streptophyta > Magnoliopsida > Solanales > Solanaceae > Capsicum > Capsicum rhomboideum. The sequence goes on from CP124709.1 coordinate 56,946,250, forward strand.
GATTGTGCATTTAATTATCATATTTATTATTGTGTCGTCGAGTAAGGGGTTGACTTGTTATCATAGCCCATGATTGTGCATTAAGTTACCATAATTATTGTTGTGAATTAAATTTCCTATATCATATTGATGAAACTCAAATGAGGGACTTTAAAAGATATTATTGATGTCATGCATTACTATTTATACCAGTGGTCCCGTGAGATGGCTTACATCATAGAACATTGTCATATGGAGTTGATTCGGGGCTCATTTATACCTATATTGAATTGATGTATATATCTTCATACTAATTGGTTGTGAGCATTACATCCTCATATAATTTATACATGTTCTTTAGATTGATGCCAGTGAGGTTTTCCCCTATTCAAAAGAAAATCAATTTTTTATAAAACTGTGGCTGAGGTCAATTGCCGACAAGGTTGATTGAGACATTTTATGAGATATTTTGTTAACCTTGATCCGTAAACATTAGCAAGAGAGGTGGATTGATATTATGGAAATTATATAGGTTGCGACCCCCCCATGGGTTCTATTTGGGAGCGCCGAGGCTTGGTAGGTGTATACAGAAAGTTATGTGATAACTTTCAAATATTCATCATCACCCCATCACCATCACTACATTGCATTGCATTGACATTCTTGGGTGTGGCCTGATATTGTGTTAGTATTTACTCTTGTATTGTATTACTGTGATAGAACCTTATTTGTGATATTGTGTTTGAGCATTCATTTCACTTCATTACATTATCTTATATCATCTAATATTGATTTGGGAGGTTAAGATATTATGAGATGTGGGGTATGACTATGGCGTGATCTGAGAGATAGTTGTGTAGCACCTTTTGGTAGCATGATATACCGTATTAGTGAGTCTTCTTCATAAATGGATTCCTTTATATTTATCATTAAATGAATAGTGTTGACTCGCCTAGATTAATGTACCTACCATGTATTTGGTAAATCTGTTGACCGTTGTGTTAAGTTACCTTGATAGGATAAAGTGTTGTTATTACGGGTTTTAGATTGTTTGGGAAATCTTGAGAAGTTGGGATGGTGGTTCTCGCCATTGCTTTGGATTAGGATCGGTTATCGATGATGCTTGCTGAGTACACATGGTTTCGTACTCACCCTTGCTTCTAATTCCTTTTTCTTGTTTTTTGCACCCCATGCAGGCATTTGTTCGAGCAGTAGATCATAGACTGCATTCCTTCAGCTTTTGAGTTGCGGAGTTCTAGGTAGTAGCTGACAAACTTCAAAGAATACTGAATCTTTTTTTATTTATCTTATGCTTACTCACATATAAGATACTAAGGTTATGAATTTTATGCTGTATTAGAGGCTTGTACTAGTGACAACCAAACCTGGGATGTATCTTGAATTATTAGTCATTCTATAAATATTTTGGGACTCTTCTTCTTCTTCTTCTTCTTCTTCTTCTTCTAATTCCTCTTCTAATTTACTTAATTATTGATTTGGGTTAGGATAGACTTACCTATATCAAAAAGCGTGACAGGTACCATTACGTACTCTATTTTGGGTCATGACATATTATTAATAGGAGATGAAAAGGCCTCCTCATTAAGCTATGTGGCAGCATAAGTATAAGCTACTTGGCAGTTTAAGACAAAAAAATTGTTAGATTAGTTATTAGTTATTATTATTGTTGAATTTACTTCTTACTGTTTTTAAAAAGTTTCAAATTTTGATAGTTTTTTTTTTTTTTTTTTTTTTTTTTTTTTTTTTTACAGCTCTGTTCTTAAATTCAAATTTTGACAAGACAATCTTCCAAATAAGAAAAGAACTAAACCATAAAGAGGGAAATTGAAATTCACGATAGTTTGAATGAAACATTTAAATTTCGAATTTTAAGTCTAACCTTCATAGTTTTTTAGTTTATCATTAGCCTAAAATTAACCCTTTATTTACGTTCTTCATCACTTTAAAACCATTTCATACCAAAATTTTCAACCTTTAATTATAATGTCTCTGAAAGCAGATCGTTCATCAAAAATCCACATCTTATACTCCATATCAACCAGAATGGATCACCATTTTTCAACAATCGAAAGGGAATATAGTCCTAAATATCACTAACAGAACCCACTAATTCACGACAAATCTACTTGGTGTTTATCATCAAGACAAGGATCTGCATTTCAGAACAAAACAAGAGTTCTATTAACCACGGGATTCATCAGAAACATTTTGAAAGAAAAATGGTCAGAAATATTATTTGGCTTAACTCCTCAAGGTAGGCTTTTGTTCCTTTTTCTTTCAAAGAAGAAAATCTCAATTTTTTGATTCTGCAGTTTCGGTTGTGCATATTAAACGGGTAGAAGTCAAATATTTGTTTATTGTGCATAATTTGTTACGAATATTGCTCTAGCAAAATGAGTTGGTTTTTAACTTTTAGGTGGTATATCAATCTATATTTTGAGTTTCTTCACATTCTGATTGGATTGTTGTTACATATTGTTTCATAGTGCATTATATTATGTTGTAATGCATCATTTAATTTTGAGGATAAACCTACAAGAAAAGTAGGAAAAGAATAGAGCTACTATAAAAGATATTTCTATGATAAAATAAGATTGTTAATTAATAAGTAGACATAAAATGAGAGGGAAAAAAGTTAACGATGCTATCACACTAAGTCAGTCGTCGTTACACAAAATAGAGATTTTCGTTGTTACCTAAAGATGAATTTAACAATACAACACAATAAAATTTAAGTAACAATTAAAACAAATATTATAGTTAAACTAACAACACAATACAATATAATAGGTAATGATGACCATCTAAACAAGTTATTAGCAGATGGTTGTTGTTCTCTTAATCTTTTACACAATATACCATACTTCGTCGGAACAAAAATTAATGTGATATACAAAATTACATCTATTATTTTTTGGTAAATATTTTCCTGTTTCTTATTTTTTCTTAAATGGACAAGGAAATTTGTTCATGATTACAGTTTTAAAGGAGAGTTCGATAGAGATAGAGAATGAATTTACCATTAACTTTAAATTTGTTTAGCAAAAACATGATTGTGCGATTGGAATCTTATTAAATTTTAGAGAAGCGTTAAGGAGAAACTCTAGCATTTGATGTGTGAAAGAAGGAAAAACACAGTAAGTCACCTACTTCATTACTGTGAGATGGCTAAGAGATATCAAACATGTTCCTAGCATCATTTGGAATGTAAAGAGTATCTACCAGAGAAATCCATGAATGCTTTGCAATCTGAACGAGGAATAAAATGCCTGCGTGACACTACTCCTAAAGTAGCGTGTAAATTGCAACGAAGGAAACGGAGGAGTTACCATTGTTTCTCGAAATACTCTCAAATCCTTGAAGGTTCTGATTTTGATTCCTTTTCAACCTGTTTCTGAATGGAGGTAAGAAGATTTTTTTAGTACTCTGACCTGTATTTCTTTTTGGTCCAGTAAGCTTCTTGACTAAAGCCAGTACATGGCTAAGAAGGAAATTAAATTTTCAAGTTCGTTCTATGGTTTCAAAATAGTCTCATAAAATGGACAAATTTAGATTTTAGATTTATTGGTCAGCCAGAAGTTTGATATTGCTGGCAATGTCACGGAGGAACAAATTAGGCTTCTACAAACTAATGAACTTTGTGGACAAAGTCAACAAATGAAAACCGAGATGCACTCAATAGTAATTGCTATAACCAGAATTTACAAAATGCTAACAGTTACGTTGAAAAACCAAATGTTTGTTGGTTATTGTTTTTCTCTTTCAGTTGTTAGCTAGTGTTTAGTTGACCGAGTCTTTAGCAAGTAAGTATTTAGTTGAATAAAAGTAGGAGAATCTTTTGAGTTTGTTAGTAGTTGAGTGATAGTAGGAGTTAGTGGATTGCTACGTTATTTTTCAGTTAGTAAAACTCTATTTAAAGAGTTCAATTGATGTACTTCAGATGGATGAGAATTCTAGCCAATTGAATAGAGTCCAAGTATTCTCTCATAAATATCACTCTCTGTTTTTTTTCTATCATCAGTGGTATCAGCGCCAGGTTTGTGAGAGAAACGCATAAGAAAAATTGCAGCAGCAACGTTAACCTATGGCTTCAGAAAACTTTGTGCAGGCATCCATTCCTCGCTTTGATGGTCACTATGACCATTGGAGCATGTTGATGGAGAATTTTCTAAGATCAAAGGAGTATTGGCAAGTGGTTGTGGATGGCATACCAGAACCAGCAGAAGGCACTGCAGTGTCAGACGCACAAAGAGCAGAAGCACAGGCAGCAAAGTTGAAGGACCTCAAGGCGAAGAATTATCTTTTCCAAGCCATTGATCGTTCAATCTTGGAAACTATTCTTTCTAAGGACACTTCTAAGCAGATTTGGGACTCCATGAAGAAGAAATATCAAGGATCAACAAGGGCAAAGAGGCAGCAGCTTCAAGCACTTCGTTCGGAGTTCGAAACTCTTCGAATGAAATCTGGAGAGTCAGTTACTGACTATTTTTCACGGGTGATGACAGTCGTCAACAAGATGCGGACCCACGGTGACAAGTCAAATGAAGTTACAATTGTTGAAAAGATTCTTCGGACAATGACACCAAAATTTAACTTTGTCGTTTGTTCTATTGAAGAATCTCATGATATTGATATGCTTTCAATTGATGAATTACAAAGCTCTTTGTTGATCCACGAGCAAAAAATTACTCAACAAGAAAAGGAGGAGGTAGCATTGAATGCCTCAACAGATGATCGTTCCGGAGGACAAGGTTACAACAGAGGTAATGGTAGAGGTAGAGGTAGAGGTAGAGGTCGAGGCTCTAGTGGAAATCATCAGCAACGTCAACACCATGATAATCAAGGCAGAGGAAAGGGACGAGGTGGCTACAACTCAAAGCCATCAGACAAGTCTAAAATTGAATGTTACAGGTGCCACAAGTTCGGTCATTATAAATCAGAATGCCGGACAGATTTGTCTAAGGTGCGTGGAGAGGAATCCAATTTTGCAGAACAAGAGGAAGAGGAGATATCTTTGTTGATGGTTTGCCACATAAAGGAGGAAACAAATAAGAATTTATGGTACCTCGACTCCGGATGTAGCAATCATATGAGCGGAGATAAGTCAGTTTTCTCTGCCTTGGATGAATCTTTTCGAGATAGCGTGAAGTTCGGGAACAACTCCAAAGTTGCAGCCATGGGAAAAGGGCAGGTTCTAATTCAGACCAATAGAGATTTCACCCAGACAATTGCTGATGTTCTTTTTGTTCCAGATTTGAAGACCAATCTTCTGAGCCTTGGCCAATTGCAAGAAAAAGGGTACGAAATTTCTATAAAAGATGGAGTTTGTAGAATTTGAGATGCCAAATTTGGACTAATTGCTCAAGTTAAAATGACTAGAAATGTTCCTCTCTATCTCCACAATGTTCATCACACATGTTTTTCTGCCAAACTAAAGGATGAGGCATGGTTGTGGCATTTCCGTTATGGGCACCTTAATTTTAACGTACTGAGAACGCTACATCAAAAGAACATGGTGAACGGTCTTCCTCAAATTGCAGCTCCTTCGGGTACTTGTGAAAGTTGTGTTGTTAGCAAACAACCTCGCAATCCATTTCCACAAGGCAAATCTAGGAGAGCAAAGGCGTTTCTGGAATTGGTGCACTCGGATCTCTGTGGACCAATAAATCTAAATTCCAATGGTGGTAAAAGGTACTTCATAACCTTTATTGATGACTTCAGTCGAAAAACATGGGTGTATTTTTTACAAGAAAAGTCTGAAGCGTTTGACGTTTTTAAACGTTTTAAAGTACTTGTTGAGAAAGAAACTGGTAGTCCATTGGAAGTTCTTCGTACTGATCGTGGAGGAGAGTTCAATTCTCAAGAATTTACAAAATTTTGTGAGGAAAATGGAATCAAGAGGCAACTTACGGCAGCTTACACACCTCAGCAAAATGGTGTCTGTGAGCGGAAGAATCGTACAATCCTCAATATGGTACGCAGCATTTTGACAAGGAGCGGTGTCTCTAAAAGTTTTTGGCCGGAAGCTGTTGACTGGAGCATTCATATTTTAAACAGAAGTCCAACTTTCTCTGTTCAAAATATGACTCCGGAGGAGGCATGGAGCCGGCAGAAACCAAGTGTTGACCATTTCAGAATATTCGGATGTGTGGCTTATGCTCATGTTCCAGATCAGAAAAGGATCAAGCTAGATGATAAAGGAGAAAAATGCATTTTTCTTGGTGTTAGTAATCAATCTAAGGCTTATAAGTTATATAATCCTAACACCAAGAAAATTGTCATTAGCCGTGATGTAATTTTTGATGAAGATGCTACCTGGTCATGGAAGGACAAAGGAGATCAACAGCTTGTTCCAGTAGCTTTTGAAGAGGAAACACTGCAACTGGAGGAGACAGAACAGCCGGCAAATTCAGATCCAGTTCATTCACCGATTTCAGCTCCTACACAAGAAGAGGAGAGGCCTCAACGATCAAAAAGAAGACCCGCATGGATGACAGATTTTAAGGTAACTGGAATTGGTCAATCGGAAGATCCACTCATTCATTTTGCCCTATTTTCAGAATGTGATCCTACCAGTTTTGAAGAAGTTGTTAAAGATGCAAAATGGCGAAAGGCAATGGATGAAGAAATAGCAGCAATTGGTAGAAATGACACTTGGGAGTTGACTGAGCTTTCAAAAGGGCATAAGACAATCGGTGTCAAGTGGATATACAAGAAAAAGATGTACAAGGAAGGTGAAGTCGAGCGGCACAAAGCACGCTTAGTAGCTAAAGGCTATAAGCAAGAGTTCGGTGTGGACTACAGAGAAGTTTTTGCTCCGGTGGCACGACTTGACACTATCAGATTAGTGATAGCTTTGGCTGCTCAACACTCATGGCCCATTTTTCAAATGGACGTCAAATCGGCCTTCTTACATGGGGACTTGGATGAACAGGTATTTGTTGATCAACCTCCTGGTTATGTCAAGTTTGGAGAAGAACATAAGGTGTGCAAATTAAAAAAAGCATTGTATGGACTAAAACAAGCTCCACGAGCTTGGTATAGTCGTATAAATACTTATTTTTCTAAGGAGGGATTTAAGAAATGTCCATATGAGCACACACTTTTCACAAAGATTGATGATAAAGGAAAAATGCTCATTGTTTGTTTATATGTGGATGATTTAATTTACACCGGAAATGATATCTCCATGGTCGAAAGTTTTAAGAAGTCCATGATGGTGGAATTTGATATGACGGATATTGGAATGATGCATTATTTTCTTGGCATTGAAGTTGTTCAATCTGCTGATGGGATTTTCATCACACAAAAGAAGTATGCTCAAGATATTTTGGACAGGTTTCAGATGAAGAGTTGCAACTCTGTCAGCAGTCCCACTGAGTTCGGTTCGAAGCTCACTAAAGAACCTGGAGGAAGAAGAGTTGACAACACTCTTTACAAGCAAATAGTGGGAAGTTTGATGTATTTAACGGCCACAAGGCCTGATATTATGCATGCTGTAAGTCTTATTAGCAGATACATGGAAAGTCCCAAAGAGATGCATCTTCTAGCTGCAAAGAGAATTTTTCGCTACTTGCAAGGAACTACTAATTACGGTCTGTTCTACGCGAAAGGAGAAAAATCAGATTTGGTTGGCTTTACTGACAGTGATTATGCTGGAGATTTGGATGATCGGAAGAGTACGTCTGGTTATGTCTTTCTGATGGGGTCGGGAGCAATTTCATGGTCTTCACGAAAGCAATCAATTGTGACTTTATCAACTACAGAAGCTGAATTTGTAGCAGCAGCAGCATGTGCCTGTCAAGCAATTTGGATGCGCAAGGTTCTTGAAGAAATTCATTTCAAGCAGAATGGCTCTACTACCATTTATTGTGACAGCAGTTCAGCAATAAAGCTTTCCAAAAATGCTGTTCAGCATGGGCGAAGTAAACATATTGATGTCAAATTTCATTTCTTAAGGGACCTCACAAAAGATGGAGTAATTGATCTCATCTTCTGCAGAAGTGAAAATCAGATTGCTGATGTGTTTACCAAATCTCTCAAGTTAGCATCCTTCCTGAAGTTCAGAAAATTACTTGGTGTTTGCACTCTGAAAAATCACGTTTGAAACAAGTTGTCTGTTGCAAGAATGTTAAACTGATAGTGTGACTTTCAGTTTAAGGGAGCGATTGTTGGTTATTGTTTTTCTCTTTCAGTTGTTAGCTAGTGTTTAGTTGACCGAGTCTTTAGCAAGTAAGTATTTAGTTGAATAAAAGTAGGAGAATCTTTTGAGTTTGTTAGTAGTTGAGTGATAGTAGGAGTTAGTGGATTGCTACGTTATTTTTCAGTTAGTAAAACTCTATTTAAAGAGTTCAATTGATGTACTTCAGATGGAAGAGAATTCTAGCCAATTGAATAGAGTCCAAGTATTCTCTCATAAATATCACTCTCTGTTTTTTTTCTATCATCAATGTTCGTAATGACGCTTCCAAGGATTCAAGTGTTGTGATCCTGAACAGTAGTCAACATGTTCATGGGCACAGCTAGTTATCTCCTCACTTGCTGCTCTTCATTTAGATTTTGAGTAACATGATCATTAATAAATAAATCATTCAAAAGATTTTCATATTAAGCTTTGTTAGTGTGGATTCGTAGAAGAGATGATACTACATTCATAAGACCGTTGAACTAAATAATTAACCATTTTGAAAATATTTCAGATTTAGCATTGGAATGGGAAGATGCGCAATCTCACAAGTTGGCAGCAAGCAAATTAGTTCATTACAATGATTTACATCTCTTGAAATTTGAATTCTCAAATGATGGCTTATCATTTCTTCTCTCCTTTTATAGGTCCAACAAGCTTCTCGACTCAAGCCACTGCTTTGGTCATGAAGACTTTTACTTTTCAGGTTCATTTTGGAAGTTGCTCATATTATGGACAAATTGAATTTTCTGATTTGTTGATTTCCTAGAAATCTGATATTGCTAGAAATGCCATACAGGGAACATACTTTCTTGGATCAAAGTGGTTATCCGCATACTTCACTTCCAGCAATTTGATTAGCTATACAAATCTCTTCTAAATGAATTCTTAGATTTCAAATTCTCATCAAAGATTTTTATGCAGGTTTCTTAAGTTGTTTATTGCATCAGTAAGCTTCAGATTCTCTTTCTATATATGTTGATAATTCTTTTTTCCAAATTGGACAATGAATTAGTTTTTCCTATTGTATAGAAATTTAGGCTTATATATTTGTTGTCGTAATGTGAGAAAGATCCACAAGTGTTATTACCGGCCTTCACAATTACTTCTGACATTGACTTTAAAATTAGTCTAAACTGCAATATGCATCCATGTATCAATAGACCGCAGTCGCCGCTGTGACCTATTATATTGTTTTAATTTTGTTTCCTGATGAAATATCTATTCTTTGGAGATTATGGGTATAGACATATTCTGAATTGACGGTATGCGTTAAAAGAGTATTACATTGTGCAACTTGCTATCTAAATAAATGTGATATGTCATTTCTTCACTACACACTTAAAATGTCATCATGGTTGATATTTTGCTATATATATTTGAACAAATTGTGTCAAGAAAATTTATATTTGGATCAATACTCTCCCGTACATTGCCATTTTAGAGCATGCTTATTCTTTCCAACATGTAGATCATTTTTGCTACGTCTTTTTTTTTTTTCAAATTAATGAGTTTAGGGCCACAATGATTGTGCAACTCAATACTCTTCTCATCATCTTTTTTAGTTAATATAATTCAATCTATTAAATTAAATTGTGTGATAATTGGTTGCTTGCTTCATATACAATCTGTTTGTGGGATTATTGGCTCAGTTTCAGATCATAGGTTTAATTTGACAGAAATTCTAATGGATCAAGAAAGGTTATGGATGATCATTATGAGAATATAAAGAAATCTTTGAATCATTGTGAATGATTTTCCTGGACATGGTGTTGTCCCAAAAAAAAATGGAAGGAAAATTAATTGTTGCACGATGGACCTCCTGGCTTGCTGTAGTTGCTTGTGGATGTTTTATTGATTGGCTTGCTGTAGCGCATAGGGAAGAGTGGTATTGTTCTGTGTTCATGATATTTTTTAAGCTCAATTGTTCACAACAATGTTAAAGTTCATGATATTTTTTAAGATTATTTGTTCACAACACTGTTAAAGTATTGGATAAAACAAGTGATGTGGAGTAAGAATTGAATATTTAATTGTAAGAGTAAAATAATCTTTCTATTGTTTTCTCCCTCTCTTCTTAATCAGATCTCTTTATGTTATCCTTTAACTGCAATTTGCTATAAGTAGGCCTACAACTAGACTTGACGCAACTCTGATTTGCCGCGAAGGATGGTTTATTATTTGATGGTGGTTCATTATGATGATGAATCTAAGGTTCAAATTGCTTTTGGTATGAAAAATGTTCTGTGGAAAATAGTTTCTGAAACATCATTTCCTCAAACATTGTTTAATGGTTAGATAACACATGTAATATTACGAGGTATAGGATAGGAAATAATAGTGCTTTATGATATTTCTAATGATTAAATGTTCACAACAATATGTAGAAGTCTTTGATGAAGCAAGTTATATGGAGTAAGGATTAGACGCTTATAATCTCATTGTAGGAAAAATATTAGAATTTCTTCTCATGTATAGATGATTTTGTGGATAGAGTTACCTGATACTTATATTGGTAGGAGATTGCAAATACCCATAAAATTAATCCAGCACATCCATACATCATAATTATCAAAACAAAAAGTGATTTGAAAAAGAAACAATAAATAGCCCATAAGCAACAAAGTCATTCTCCTCCATTTGGTATAAACAATTTTCATGAAGAAGACAGTTGATACCAATTTGGGGGTGTGTGGGATCATTCATTTAGATTGAGTGTTTAGCGGAATTCATCTTAGATATTGTATATCTTGGGTTCTTTGATACTTAGTTTCATTAATCTGAGTAGTATAAATCTAGCTCATATCTATCATCGTTATAATCTGATATGTTAAATTCTAGCCAATTTTGTTGCATTAATTCTATTATTTCATAAGTAACTAATATATCATATATTTTTCTTCTAACATCACTGTCAAGATGTCTTAGTGTATGTAGTAAAAGTATTTTGTAATTTTCATTATTATCTAATAAGTATGTATAAGTACTTAGTTGGTATGTATCTATTTCAGTGTTATGTGTATTCATTTCAGTATTATTTGTATTCATTTCATTGTTATGTATTTTCTAAACATATTCCCTCTAACAACCACTTTTTTTATCATTACCCGTATCATTTTATAATAATTTTATTCTGAATAATCTTTTCTGGCCACTACTATGATTTTTCAGCTTCAATCGTTTACCCTAACAGCGCCTCAACTTTGTCTACTCCCCTTTAACGGCCTCCTTGCCTACTCGGTTTCGACCTTAGGATGACATAGTCTGGGCTTAACTACTCTTAGCCTAATATTTCATAGCAAGCTTTCTCAAGATATTCAATAGAACAATACTATAACATGATAAATAGTAATGATATTCAAGAGATTATAAGAAATATAATAGTTTAGCTATACATATTTATGAATAGATATACCTTAGTTGGTAGCTTATCGGAATCGGTATGTTCCATAACTTATAGTTTATATATCTGCAAAAGAGAGAATTTTATTAAGTTGGGTGCTCAACACATGAGCTGATTGCTGAGGATGATTCCTCTTTCTCTTCTTACGTTCCTTTATATAGGAATTACATATGGCCTTTACTATTTACATCTGGCCTTTCAAAAACTTAAAAACTAAAATGACCTTTACTATGCGGCCTATACTATTTATAAATAGTATTTGACTCTACTATTCACTACTGTTTACTTGTCACATCTTTGTGACTTTTGGCAAAAGAAAACAAAACTCTTTACATCTATCTACTTTACGACTTATTCAAAAAACTTTAAGTAGTACAATAATTTACATATGTCGGGGAATCTTGATGTCCCTATCTGCTTTATGTCATATCTGCTTTAGCTTCTCCATTTTTCTGTGTTGTTTATTCTAGCTGGATTTCTGGCATATCTACCTTGTCTTCTCCATTGCATTTTGTGCATTGGTGATCGGGGTATTTATGTCCAATCAGCTTGCAATATCTGGTCAATAATTCTTCTGAAATAAATTTTTTCTTAAGTGCTCTTGTTGTAGGTTGTTCCTCTGGTCGAAGTAAGGATAATATCCATTTTTTAACTTCTTCCATATCTGCTTCTCGTAGTTCTCGTGAGTTTACATAAATCATTAGCTGGTCTCGTGAATAATAACTCCATATGGCATTGCCATTTAAATAATTGTTTGCTAGCTTTTGAATAATAGTTGATATGCGAATGATTCTTTTGTTGGCATAAAAACCTGGTATCTCTATCTCTGGTATCTCGGGTTGCTGTTCAATATCTTCGGGAATTATCATATCTCTGGTTAATCCTATCTTTACCACTTGTATGATGGGTTTTACCTCATTGTACAGTATCTCTGCTGGTGCTGTATAAAATTTGATATAAAATAAATTTCCTTTTGTAATTCTTTTATATGTCAAAAATGCTTTATGTACTTCGAGTATTCCGCTTATCTCTTCGCCGTTGTATGTATATACAGTGTTCAATAGTCCATAATGATAGCAAGTTTTTACTAGATTGGAATTGATTTTTGGTTGTGCGATTAGTTTATTATAACCTTGTAATTTTTGGGTTATGTAATCCTGGGTTTTTTCTTGGGTTGTGGTAGATCTTGGTTGAAGATTCAAATATGTCTGGATTTTGTGGATATTTTTTATATAGGTTTGGGAGATGTGGTTGTATATCTTTTTATCCTGATTTAAACTGTCTGCGTATGTAGAGGTTTGAGGTTGTGTGGCATTTTGTAGCTTTTGTATTTTTGGTGTAAATGGTTTTGCAAATATACTGTTTAAATTGGTATTTGCATATGGTTTCTTGGTAGCTGGTCCACTTGTACCTGCAACATTAGTAAAGTTGTCATGGGTTTTTCGGAGTTTCCCAACGTCTCCTTCTACCTCTGGAAATTTAGAGTCTTCCGATCGACTTATCTAAGCATATTTATAGTCATGCGGCTGATTTGTACTAGCTTTAGATTTCAGTTTAGCTTCATCAATCTTTAGCTTTTGTACTTCAAAGTCTATACTGTCCACTTTTATACAAAGTGTAGTTAGAGCTTTGAGGATATCTTCCATTGTACTATCTGGTTCAGTTTGAGTAGCTTTGTCTTGATAAGTAATCTGCAATGACATTTTTATTAGATTTAACTAACTGAATTGTAAATGTAAAATTCTGTATATTTAATACTAATCTCCGTATTTCTTTTATTGTCACTGAATCGTGTATCTTCCGTGTTATCCACCATTTTACTTGTGTATTATCTGTTCTTACAATAAATTTGTTATATACAATATATGGCTCAAATGCTAATAAACATTTATATAATGCAAATAGTTCTTTTCTATTTATTTCCCATTTCAATTGTGGTTCGGTATATGATCCTGAATAATATCTACAGTGATATTCAATTTTTTCATTCTCGTATTTATACTTAAGAATTCCTCCTTAGCTATGATTGCTAGAGTCTGTTTCTACTAGTATATGAATTGTTTATTTTCATCCGGAAAATATAATTTTGGTAATTTTTGGCACATAGTTTTAATTTTTTGTATGTATGTCTTATCTTTCTCATCAAAATAGTATTCACTATCTTTCTTTAATTTTTTCTGTAAAGGTTTTAAATTTTCTGCTAACTTAGGTACATATTCTCTTACTTGGTTAACTAGTTCTAAGAAGGATTGTAATTTTTTTTTTTGTATCTAATGCTTCGTTTGAATTAATTATTTTTTGCACTATATGAGTTTGCATTTTTATTCCATTTTTATCTATTTGTATGCCTAAAAATTCTATCTGATTTTTCATTATTTCTGCTTTCTTTTTACTTAAACTAATTCTTGATATTTCTATTATATGTATAAATTTTTCTAATAGTTTTATATGTTCGTCTTGTGTTCTAGAATATAATAGTATATCATCTATATATACTATGCAATTTTCTAATTGGTTAAAATAATTATCCATAAAATGTTGATATCTACCTGGTGCATTTTTATATCCGAAGGGTAATACGTTCCATTCATAAAATCCTTGGGGTACCGAGAATGCTGTTAACTTTTTAGAATTATCTTCTAGCTTTAAATGGTAAAATCCTGATTTACAATCAAATTTACTAAAATAATTATATCCTTGTATTTGTCTTATTTTTAGTATCTTGTTTGAAATTGGGTAATTATATGTTTTTGTTTTTGCATTTAAATTTCTATAATCTATAACCATTCTACTTTTTCCTCTTTTTTGTTCACTATGTTTATTTACTATAAATGCTGGGATAGTGTGTTTACTATTGCTTTCTTGTATATAATTATTGTCAAGTAATTCTTTTATGTGTAGTTTAAATTCTGTTAAATCATCAAAATTGTATTTTAGTGGTTTTTGTGTTATTGTACTATTTTCATCTATTAATTCAATTTTTACTTTTGTTTTGTGTTTTTCCCATCCTTGTAAGGGATTATCATTATACAATAATTCTAGTTTGTCTTGTATTATTTTTATTTTATTTATCGAAAATATAATTATTTCTATCTTTTGGTCACTAGTTTTTGTGTTTTCTAGCTTCTGGGTAATTTTTTCACTTCCTTTTATTTGTTCAAATATATTGTTATCAAATATTATTTTTTGGTCTGAAGATTCTTCATCTTGGTAGTCTTCATGTTTAAGTATCTGTATGTCTTTTTCAGTCATATTCTTCTTCTATTTCATTTATTATATTATCAGTATCTGAGAATTCATATATACTATCTTCACTTTCTAGTTCATAATCTATATATTCTATTTGCGTATATTCATCATTTTCTATTAGTATTTTTGTTATCTATTTTTTCTTTGGAACTTTGAGTATTTTACAATCTTTAGCTAAATGTCCTAATTTTCCACAGTTATAACAGGTACATTCTGCTAATTTTTTCTTTTTCTTATATGTTTTTTTAGTATTGTAATTCTTTACATAATATCTTCTTCTTGGTTTCTTATATTTATATTTAGATTTATATGGTTTATATTTACTATATTTTTTTGTTTTCTTACCTCGTTTATAATACTTATCTGTGCATCTGAATTGCGGTGCTGTTTTATTTTTGCAACATGCTAAATTTTTTACTAATATTTTATCCATCTTTTTATTTTCTTTGTATTTTTCACATAGTTCTTGTAACACCCCGTACCTTCCCAACCCTATTTGATGATGTTGAATAATGTTTTGTTAGGTGTCAAGAGATATAAGTATGTATTTGGTAATGCTAACGACGGGAAAATTGAAATTTGGCCACGTACATGCAATTAGACTTTCATAGGAAGGGTTTTGTGATTTCGTGGAGCATTTGTGTAATACCCCGTACACATTCTAACCTCATTTGGTGACTTGGAGTCATGTTTACTTGATGATTAAGATCACTAAGTAAGTATTTTGTAGTGTTTCGATAAGGTATTGGACGATACGCAAGTGTTGGACAAATGGCCGAAAAATTCAGCAAAGCATCAAAACTTGCGCCACTACCCTGTTTCAGGGGGTGTGGCGCAAGCCACTGATTCAGAGGAGGCTCAATTCTTGCACCACTGCCTTGCTTTGCAGCAGTGGCGCAAGGCACGAAAAAATGTGCCCTTCCGGACTCGTTTTGTAACACAATTCTACGACGATTCTTGGATGGTTTCTTTTGGTTCTTTGGAGTTCTTTGAGCATTGTTAAAGCTTCAAACACTTCAATACACTCCTACATACTCCTACATGATAAAATCATGAAATATAAATAAGTATCCAAAATGTTCAATGAAGCCATGGACGCCTAGAATTCCTATTTTTACGATTGAGACGACGAATGAGAATCTCGTAAGAAAAAATTGTTGTGATATTATGGAATTAATTAAATACGAGATACAAGATATATGATGGATTATGCATGAAGAGTGGTGGGCTAAGATTGGAATGTATTATTGGGCCCAATTTAAGGCCCAAAAGTGGAAGAAATACATGGGTCAAATGACCCATTCTTCCATTTGACCTTCTAGAAAACATTAAATTCCATGGAATGGCTAAGGATAGAATTAAAGGCTTATATAAAGGATCACAAAAATCTGATTTTTATTCAAGAGACATACACATGTTTTTTTCTATCTTTTCTAGAGAATTCTTAAGAAAGCCTCTTTTGCTCTCAAAACCCTAAGGCACTTTTGGAGAAGATCATCACTATTCAAGCTTGGGTAAGTGTTTATTATTATGGTTTAACATATTATATGCATGGGATATTATGTATGTTATGCTAGTTGTGTTGGAAAGGTGGTGAATAGTGTATTTTTGCTTTTGGTGAAAGATGTGCTATCTTGGTGATTTGAACTTGAATTAGGACTTGTGCCTTTGATGAAAGAGCATGGTATGGACAAAATATGAACATGTATGGTGTTATTTTTGGTATTAAACTTGTTTTTGTCTATAAGTGGAAATTGTGGGATTTTGGCCGATATGTGTTATGAGTTGTATTAAGGTCATTTGATGGGTTATTTGCGATGTGATATGGATAAGAAAGTGTAAAGGAGAAGTGTTGTGGTGAAATGTATCAATTATCATGTATTGGTCAATGTTGGGAATATTATGGAATAATAATTTTATCAATGGTTTTGTCAAGGGGAAATGACATGTTTAAAGGCAAACATGTAACTCATAGATGTTCTATGCATTTGTAAAGTAATTGGTGGTTAATGTGAAATTGTTATATATTTATGTTGTAGAGTGACACATAAAGAAGGAGCGGGATTATTGTATACGCATCTAAGGTTGTATATCCGTATTGAGAGTACAAGGTATGTAAGGTTACTCTGTCCGTATATTTCTGCGGCAAATAGTGGTCACATTGACATTACGCTTGTTCATCCCGAAATGTGCTAAGGTATCCCATATCCGGTTATCCATGGTCATTGTCATATATTTCCTACTCATTGAGCAATGGTGAAACTCATGTCTCTTGTTCATTGATTATTGTTCCAATGGCTCCAATGGTGTTATGTTCTTGATGATATTGTGTTTCCAACAATGTTACTCATATGTCTCTCACTCATTGATTATTGATCCAAAGTTTCAAATAAGGTTATGGCTACCATTGTATCAATCTCTCATAAGCAAAAGTATCAATCTTTCACAAGTAAGGTATCAATCTCAAAAGTAAGAAATGAAGTAAGAATAAAGTAATGCCTATTGATTGTGTTCACGGGTGTTATCCATGGGGTACAAATACCCGCATGATGATGGCCATTTATCCATGGGGTGCAAGAACACCCGCATGATGATATGATCTTATCCATGGGGTAGAAAGAATACCTGCATGAAGATGATATGTTATCCATGGGGTGAAAAGAACACCTGCATGATGAGGGCCCTCACAGTATATGAGCAATGTAAAAGAAGTAAAGGCAAGCGAAAGAATGAATGTAATATACATGGCTTCCAAAGTACAGAATAGTGACTCATCTACACTGTGACTTATCTATATTGGTTGTGCATTTGAACTTGAGTTTTTGACATGTTTTCATATCTTACAAGTTTCATATGGCCTTACATACTCAGTACATTCTTCGTACTGACCCCTTTTGGGGAATTTATTTTACTTGCTGCAGGCGCAGGTACTAGTAGGCTTCCACAGTAGATTGTCAGTGTTGCAGATCTTTGGTGAGCTCCAGTTAGTTCGGGGCTTCTCCGAGTCACTGTTGTACATGTGTTTTGATTTTGTACATGTTGTATAAAGCGGGAACTTGTCCCAACTTTTAGTTTCTTTTGGTCAATGCATTTGTTAGAGGCTTTTGTAGACGGATGTGGGTGTATCAGTGAAAAAGACATATGTTGTTTTTTACTGGATGGCCTCAACGGCCAAGTTTCATATGTATGTATATATATGTCCCATGTTTCCTGTTATTCGTCGTTCAAGTTCTTAAGTAATGGTGGTGATGCTTCTGTGATGCATATGATTGAACATAGGCAAAGGTTGGTTCTCTCGGGCCTTATCGGCTACGGGTGCCAATCATGTCTCGATGGGATTCGGGGCGTGACAGTTATACAAACCAATTTTGTAAAAAATTTATTCTATCTCCTAGGGTATCTGCTAATCCTGCTTCATTCCAATTTTTCGTTATTTTTGAACTAAATGGTTCTGGTAGTTTAGTAAAATATAACTTTCTTATTTCTTCACTTTCATCTGTACTGTATGTTCCTTTATAGTAATAATCTCTAAATGCACAAGTATATTCATCTATATAGCACATATTACATATTGCTAATTTTGACATTAAATTTTTGTTTATAGTTTTTTCTTTATTTTGTTCTTCTATTTCTGTTGTCATACTACTAAATTCATTTCTTATTGCTATCTCATATTTATATAGGATTTCCGTTGTTGTTGTTGCAGCTGTTCCATCATGTTGTCTATTACTTCTTAATGTGGTTAGGCTTGCTGTTGATAGGTTTTGTAACCATAATTTTACTGTTCCTATCAGTGTTCTTTCTATGTATCCTGGTGTTTCGGCCATTGATATTTTATTATCTATTAATTGTTTTGAAATATATCCTACCCATAGTTGGATTGTTTTATTTATATCTGCTACACAGTCTAAGTCCAAGAAATTATATTGTTCCGTTACTTGTCTTGGTGTCCATTTCCTATTTAACCTTTCATCCCATAAAGTTTTGTTTCTATCGTATGATTCATAACTTCTATTAGCATAATTTGTATCTAGATGTTTTGGATTTTTTACTCCTGATGTACTTGACTTTATATCTCCTGTATTTATTTCTGCATTTATTGTAGTTTCGTTTATTTTTTCTATCAGTTCTGTGTATGTTTCACTTGTTTCTGAATAATTTTCTTGTGTTATATCATTGTCACTTTCTGCGTTTATTTCGTCTATTCTTACTCCAAGTAACTTATCTTGTTCTTCTTCCAGTTGTAATTTTGTTTTAAACTGTTATATTTCATTTGCTAGTTTTAGTTCTCGTTCTTGTTCTTTTCGTTTGTCTTTTTCTTTTTATTTGTCTGCATATAATTGTTTGAGCATTTCTAATTCTTTTTCGAGTTCTATTATTTTAGTATTTTTTGTTTCTTCTATTTGTTGTATTTCTTCCTTAGCTTTTTTTTTTTTTTTTCAATTTCTCTTTTTCTATCTATTTCTTCATTCTCTTTTGTTATTCTTACCATAGCAGTTAAGCTATCTTCTAATTTAACCGTTTCTTTTTGTAGCATTAAATTTAAAGTATTTCCTATTTTCTTATATCTTCTTCCTAGATTTGAAAATATTATAGTTATTTTTAATCCTTCTGGATTTTCATAGGTTTTTTCTTCTAGTGCAAATTCTTCTTTATTCATCTATAACCCGTGTTGATATTTATATTCTAAGTGTTGTATTTGTAGTTCTAAGTCAAATATAATGTTTCTTTGTACTGTTAAGGATTTGTGGCAAGTTCCTGCAAATATATTGTAGTTTAGTCTATCTTGTCTATGTTTTAACTCTTGTCTTAATTCTCTAATTTTTTCGGAAAGTTGTTGTCTGTATTCAGTATTCATATTTTATTTTTAAGGTATCGAATATATTTATATTCTGTTTTAGATATTATATCTATTAATTGGGATAGTCTGTCATTATCTGTTTTACTAGTAGTTAGATATTTATATTCTGGGTTAACTTTTTTAGTTTCTTTCTTATCTTCCTTAGATTTTTATCTTTCCTAGCCTTTTTTCTTGTGTCAATATTTTGCCTAGTTGTTTGGACTGATTCCTCTTTAGTTGATTCCTCACTATTATATTATATCGCTAATATGTGTATGTTGGTTCTTAATGTGTTGTTCTAATGTTATGCCAATTCCTTCATAGCTTTTCATTTTTGTTATATTATCTGAGTTCATGTTTTGTTCATAGTTCTCATAATTATTTGTCTCATAATTATTTGTCTCATAATTATTTGTCTCATAACTCTGATACCAATTGTGTTCAATTTGAAATTGGAGAAAATGTATTCAATTTTTTTGGGTTCTACTTCCTTCATGAAATATGGTGTTGTGTTATTATGATTTCTTAATCTTTTAGCACTATTCAAGATGACTAAAACTTAAAGATAGATTGTTACAATTATCCCTCCGCTCGTTTTTTTTAAAAATAATTTGTGCATCGCGCGGGTATATATAATAGTAATAGTTAACAACTTAAAATGTATAAAAATCATATAAAAAATTTGATTAACAATTTAAATTCTATTTGTATTACATAAATTGAGACAAGTAGAGTAATATATATTGGGCACGGGCTCTTTAAATCTAGTCATATGATTCAAGAGTAGACAAGTTTTCTACCAACAAAACCTACAAATAGAAATTCCTAATGTTTGAAGGAAGATTTTCCTCCTACTCAACATGCATTCTGCAAATCTTTTAGTAGTGACTCCTTACACATGATCATCAATAAACGGGGAAAAATAGTAATCTAGAACAAGGAACCAAGAAGCAATTCTACAGAAAAATCTTAACTCTTTAACCAATGACTCGTAGTAGCAATGATGTTCAAAAAATCTCTTTCTACTTGAAGACCAACATCAAAATCAACTATCCTTTCGATGCTTGCAATATCAATTCGAGCTGCTTCCTTATCTCTTTCTCGTTGCAACTTGGCTTTTTCTTCTTTCAACTGCATCTCCCATAGCTCAATCTTTTCCTTAATCTCTTTTTCGTCAAAGGCTTTACCAAGAACTTGTTGTTGAGATATAAATATTACATCATCATAGCGTACCTTCAACTTCACAGCCCAAAGGATCTTTTCATCTTTTTCTAATGTCCTAACATCAATAATATGATCATCATTATATGTCGAAATATTTCTCTTCCATTAGCATGTCACGATATTTTCCGTGCCAAGGGATTTTGGCTGAGAATTACAAAGCGCCGCCATAACCTAGAGATCAAAGATAACAATAACGGACAAGAAGTAATAAGAACCCTAAGATCTAATGCTTGGATAAAATAAAATTTATATATGAGTAGTAGTAAACAACTAAATTTATATATGAGTAGTAGTAAACAACTAAGTACGCACATCAGTATTATATACAAGAACATTAATTAACCAGTCTATCCTATTTTGTATCAGATTAGGTGCATTATAGAAATTTCCAAAACTAATTAAATTACTATAAATATTAGCCCTTTTTTCATTTTATATGGAAAAATATTGATGAAAATTTCTTGAACGAACAAAATTACTCCGTTGTTGAACCCAAATATGAATTTTTTTTGCAATGTAACTTATTTATTATAACAATAATGATTTAAGTCTATATATATTTCTGTAACAATAAAAAAGTTTCATTGAAAATGTTTTCATATTTTGGTTCAACAACGGAGTAATTTTGTTTGTTCAAGAAACTTTCATCAATCTTTTTCCATATAAAATGGACAAAGGTTAATATTTACAGTAATTTTATTAGTTTTGGAAACATTCATAATGCACCTAATCGGATACAAAATAGGATAGACTGGTCAATTAATGTTCCTGTATATAATACTGATGTGCTTACTTAGTTGTTTACTACTTCTCATATATCAATTTTATTTCATCCAGATATTAGATCTTAGGGTTCTTATTACTTCTTGTTCATTATTATTATATTTGATCTCTAGGTTATGGTGGGACTTTGTAATTCTCAGCCAAAATAATTTTCCACGGAGAATATTGTGACATGCTATAGGAAAAAGAAGATTTCGACTTATAATGATAATCATGTTATTGATGTTAAGACATTAGAAAAAGATGAAAAGATCCTTCGGGACATGAAGTTGAAGATACGCTATGCCGAAGTGATTTTTAGATCTCAACAACAAGTGCTTGGCAAAGTCTTTGATAAAAAAGATGACGAAAATGGTTGAGTTCTGGGAGAAGCAGTTGCAAGAAGAGAAAACAAAGTTGCAACAGGAAAGAGATAGGGAAGCAACTTGAATTGCTACTGCAAGAATCAAAAGGACAGTTGATTTTGATATTGGTCTTCAAGCAAAAAGATATTTTTTGGACATCATTGTTGCTACGAGTCATTGGTTAAAGAGTTAAGATTTTTCTGTAGAATTGCTTCTTGGTTCCTTGTTCTTGATTACTATTTTTTTTGGTTTACTGATGATCATGCGTGAGGAGTTACTGCTAAAAGATTTGTAGAATGAATGGTGAGTAGTACGAAAATCTTCCTTCAAAAATTAGGAATCTATATTTGTAGGTTATGTTGGTAGTAAACTTGTCTACTCTTGTATCATATGACTAGATATAATGAGCCCGTGCCCAATATATATTACTTTATTTGTTTCAATTTATGTGATACAAATAGAATTTAGGTTGTCAATCAAAATTTTTATATGATTTTTAGATATTTTAAGTTGTTAACTATTACGATTTATAATATTATTACAACAACAACATACCCAGTGTATTACCACAAAGTGAGGTTTGGGGAGGGTATAGTGTACCAGTCTATACCACTACCTCAGAAAAGAAGAGAAGCTATTTTCGATAGATCCCCACCTCAGGACAGGAAAAAATAGTATACAAAGACATAATAAGACATAAAACAAGATGGAATAACAAACTAATAAAGAAAAACATAAACAAGACACCGACAGAGTAGTACTATAAACTATCTAAACGAAAGTACACATATCACCTAAACCCCACGAGTAAGAAACTCCAAGATACACGCATAGCACTACGACTACTAGCATGGCTATAACAAAGCATCCCTCTCTATTAGCTAAGACTCTCTTCAATGAACTCACCCTCTATCCTAATCTGTATCCTCCACACCTTCCTATCTAGCTAGGGTCATGTCCTCAGTAAGAGGTAATTACTCCATGTCATGTCTAATCACCTCCCTCTAGTACATCTTCGGCCTACCTCTACCCCACCTAAAACATCCATAGCCAACCTCTCACACCTCTGAATTGGGGCATCCGTGCCCCTCCTAATCACATGACCAAACCATTTCAACCTCACTTCCTGCATCTTGTCTTCCATCGAAACCACTCCCACCTTCTCCCAAATAATCTAATTTATAACCCTATCTCCCCTAGTAACACCATACATCCAACACAATATCCTTATTTCCACCACCTTAAACTTTTGGTCGTGGGAGTTCATGACTGGCCAAAACTTAGCTCTATACAATATGGCCGGACAGACTGCCACTCTGTAGAACTTGCCTTTGAGCTTAGAAGGCACCTTTTTATGACACAAAACTCCATAGTCAATCCTTCATTTCATCCACCCTTCCCCAATACAGTGAGTGATATCCTCGTCAATCCCTTCATTCCCCTGGATCATAGACCCAAAGTACTTAAAACTATCTCTCTTTTGAATAGCCTGGGAACCATCCTCACTACTACATCACCCATATGCTTCAAATTTTTGAATTTGCACTCCAAGTATTCTATCTTGGTCCTTCTCAACCTAAACCCTTAAGACTTTAGGGTTTGTGTAATGACCGATTCCATCGTTACTGAAAATATATGTGGGAAAGGTGTACTAATATCATTCATCGTATATGTTAAGATCAATTATTTATTATGCGAGTGCATTTGATATGTACTAAGATCATACAATACTCCTAGCACAAAGTTAAGTTGAAAGTGTCCTTACCGATTTAGTTTTGGGCTAAGTTTAAACTAGAGTAAACTTCAAAAGAACATTTCTCCTAGAATAAAAAGATTTAGAGGGCCTAATGACCACCAAATTAAAGATATCTGAGTCTTTTTTAGAACGCAACCAATCATTTGTTAATCTGCTTTCTGAATAAAACTTTATGACCATTTTACTGAAGAATATCCATGCTGAAAAGTTGAGGGAGCTGTAGTGGGTTCAGGTCGCTATAGCGATGTCACTATAGCAACATGTACATCGCTATAGCAATGTAACAGTAGTTTAAAACATTATTTTGATGGGTTTCAGCCCCCAAACTCCTAAATTTCATTCCTAAGCCCTTGAGAGGCGATTTTCTCTTTGTTTGGGTGGAAATCCTTCGTTAAGGTAAGATTTTTGCTTCTTTTTAAAATTGGTTAATCCGTTTATCTTCTAGAATCACTAGCATGGGGAATCTATGGTGAAATTCTTGTAGTTTAGAACCCTAGGTTCATGAAATTATGGGAAAAACCCATGGGTATAAGTATGTTCATCTAGAATTGATTTTAGTTTGTGAATTAACTCTTCCTAATATGAAATTAAGGTTCAAAAACATGAAAGTTGATAGTTAGAGACCTTGAATTCCATAAAGGTGGAACCTTTAGCTTTAACACTCAATTAATGGAGTTTGGTGGAGGTTGAAGGAACTATTAAATGCTTAATTGACCCTTGGGTAATTTTATAGACCATGAATAAAGGAAAAATTAGTGGGTTTGAATCCCCAAGGTATTTGTTTGAAGAGTAGTTTATTAATTACTCTTATAATTATTGTTTATTAGATGATTTATCCTTCAGAAACATGAAGAAGAAGGAAAATCATCAATGGTATAGCTTACTTGCTGCAGCAACATGGCATCAAGGTATGTTATGGTTTATGAGTAGTAGACTATGGTTAGTAATCATATCCATAATATTGATTTGACGAGAGAAGTAATGCTAAGGCCTGTGGGCATGTAATTTGGATGGATAAAACATGGATTTAATATAATAAGGGCCTAAATATATGTTATTATGTTAATATATGAATCCTTGATGAGCGTTTTGTATTTGTAGGACTACATGGTGGATTGTAATGTGAATTATGTGAATATAGATAATGATAAAAGATTATGGGAGCTTATAATCTTATGACTTATCTTTAATACCTTAAAAAGGGTGAACTTGTTATTATGTGTCTTTGGAACATGGAACATGCTTTCCAGAGTATATTTATGAGAATGGATTATGCTAAGAGGTGGTGGCATAACTTAAGAGCCTATAGTAAAGTTAGGCTAGGGATTAGAAAGTAAAAGGTATAAAGTTGTATAACTAACACTAGATTATAAGTTGAATAGAGTTTAATGACTGGTTAATGGAATAGGGCCTTGAACC
Source organism: Capsicum rhomboideum (assembly GCA_031232105.1). NCBI lineage: Eukaryota > Viridiplantae > Streptophyta > Magnoliopsida > Solanales > Solanaceae > Capsicum > Capsicum rhomboideum. The sequence goes on from CP124709.1 coordinate 56,971,453, forward strand.
TAGTAATGACTTGAATGTAAGGATTTTCTAGATAATAGCGGAATCCCCTATCTCGGTATAAATAAAGGGGGATTGGATGAATGAATGAATTACTAAAGTTTAGACTACATTTGCTTGAATGTGCACTCCTAAAATGAGTACTTGAATTTAATGAATATGGCTTTATAATGCTTACTAGAAAAAGCCATGGATTGGTCTTCAAAAGTGCTATAATTATAGGAACCAGTGAATCATATCTACTTGTGATTTGGTGTGTTAAAGAATTATTATTGTTTACGTGAAATGATTAACTCGAGTTGACCAAGTATTTGGGTGGTTGCCTATTGTTGCAATGCATACTTAAAAAAGGTAATTGTTTAATGATATCCTAAGTATTAATTACAATAATGAGGTTATATTAACATCTTGTTGACTATACAAGTATGATTGATTATTCTCATTGTGGTTGTGATTGTTGTTATATCTGTTATTATTGTGGGATGTATCAAAATTTATACATTTTCATGGGATTGGTTTATATGATTCATTTGTTTGCTTAGGTACCACACCGGTACAATACATGGATAAGAGCTCATCCCCTGTAGGTCATGGCTAGTGGGCAACCATAAGACCCTTAGCATGTATGTACAAGGTATTTATGGGTGTGACGGTTCCATGAGTGGACCAATTACTGTTATTGTTGATATTTACATTAGTTCCATAAGAGAACAGGGTCTATATGCTTAATTTCTAAAGGTGGCTTCTTGTGTAAATCTAGAATGTTTGTTGATTTCCATTATTATTTAAATATGGATCCTTGAGTTGATCCAGGTTAAATTGACAAATGCTTAGTATATTTGTTGTTGCTATTCCCATGTTTAAATTAATGTATGAATATTGTTAGAGTCATGGATTGTTGACTTGGAAATGGTTGTTGATTCATGGTTGTACTCGTTACAAGGTTATCGTTATTGTGCTCATTTATTATTAAGGTTAATTGAAATATATTGTCTTATAATAACTATTGGGATTAAGCAAGTAAGAGTTATGAAGGTTGGCATTTAATGTGAAGGGTGATGTATGATTAGTGAGATTAAGTGTGAAAGGTACAAGAGGAATATCAATGGTATATATTGACTACTAGCAATGGATTAGATATAACAAAGTCAGCAGGAACAAGAATGGTATACTCTTACGTAACACAAGTGGATGAACACAAGTGGGATTGGGCCACAATAGCAGGATCAAGAGAGAAATTGTTCTGTTTTATCCAAGTTTAGACGTTACCTCATTATAAATTCTCAAGGCCTCAATCTTAGACTGATGAGGGAAATAATTAATTCATGCTTCTCTTCACCCAATGCCCCATTCGGTGACTAACGAATGGAAAATTGGTATCTGTTGTAACGACCAGTTTTGTCGTTACTACAAATATTTGTGGTAAAGGCATGCTAATCTCATTCATCATATGTGTTAGGATCAATTATTTAGTATGGGAGTTCATTTGATATGTACTAAGGTCATACAATACCCCTAGCACAAAGTTAAGGTTAAAGTGTCCTTATTAATTTAGTTTTGGGCTATGTTTAAACTAGAGTCAACTACAAACGATCATTTCTCCTATAACATAAAAAGTTAGGGGCCCAATACACACAAAATTAAATATATCTAAGTCTTCTTTCCAACGCAACTGACCATTCGTTAATTCACTTCCTAAGTAAAAGTTATGACTTTTTTACTGAAGACTATCTGTACTGAAAAGCTGAGAGTGCTGTAGCGGGTCAAGATCACTATATCAACATGTACATCCCCCCAAATTCCAAAATTTCATTCCTAAGCCTTAGAGGGGCAATTTTCTCTTGGTTTTGTTAGAAATCCTTTGTTGAGGTAAGATTTTTTAATCTTTTTAACATTGATTAATCTGTTTATCTTCTAGAATCACTAGCACGGGGAATCTATGGTGAAATTCTTATGGTTTAGAACCCTAGGTTCATGAAACTGCGGGTCATGGCTAGTAGGCCACCATAAAACCCTTAGTATGTGTGTACAAGGTATTTATGAATGTGACGGTTCCATGAGTGGACCGAGTTTATGACTACTGTTATTGTTGTTGTTTACATTGTTCCAAGTGTGAACCGAGTCTATGTGCTTAGTTGCTAAAGGTGGTTTCTTGTGTAATTTTGGAATGTATGTTGATTTCAATTAATGTTTATATATTGATCCATGTGTTGTTCCAGGTTAAATTGACAAATACTTAGCATATTTGTTGTTGTTATTCCCATGTTCGAATTGAGGTATGAATATTGTTATATCATAGATTGTTGACTTGGATATGGCTATTGAGTCATGGTTGTATTTGTTACAAGGTTATGGTTGTTGTGCTCATTTATTATTCAGGTTAATTGAAACAAATTGTCTTATAATAATTGTTGGGATTAAGCACGTAAGAGTTATAATGGGTGGCATTTAATGTGAAGGGTGATGTATGATTAGCTAGATTAAGTGTGACAGTTATAAAGGGAATATCAATGGTGTATATTGACTACTAGCAATGGATTAGATATAACTAAGTCAGCAGGAACAAGAATGGTATACTTTTAGGTAACACAAGTGGATGAAAGTAATGTGGATTGAATTGTCTATAAGTTGTCATGCTTCGTTTCTGTTATTTCTATATTTTGTTTATGTGATCTAACCCTGGTTGGCCAATGATACCTACTAGTATGTGTTGTTTGTATAGATACTACTATTGCTATACACTTTTGGGGTATAGCCTGATTGCAGGATCAATTGGTATTTCTTAGGTGACGTGGATAGTGATCTCTAGCAGCTTCTACTCCTCTCATTCATGGTGGAAGTTGTGTCCAAACTTATCTTTCTTAATTTAGAAGCTCTTGTACTTGTTTAAACAAGGTTCTCGGGTAGTTTCATTCCTCATTTATATATGTTGTAAAATCAGCTGTAATAAGGACTTGGGTATTTATTTACTTATTTTCAGACTTTCTCATATCTTGTTTAAAGGGTGGCAAGGGGTTCTCCTATATAGGTGGATTAGAGTGGGTGCCCTTAGGATCCGGTAATTTGGGTCCTGACAGCTTGTCTCCGAACCTCTAATTTATAATTAACACCTCCCCAAGTCCCGTCAATAAGAACTACATAATCCGTAAATAACATACACCAAAGCACTTCCCCTTGAATATTCTGCATCAAAACATCCATCACTAAGGTGAATAAAAATGGACTAAGAGTTGATCTCTAGTGCAACCCTGTCAAAATAGGAAAAAGCTCTGAATCTCCTCCCATCGTCCTTACACGAGTCTTTACTCCATCGTACAAGTCCTTAATCGATCCGATGTATGCCATAGGGACACCTCTAGCCTCCAAGAAACTCCAAAGAACCTCCTTAGGGACTTTGTCATATGCCTTCTCTAGGTCGATGAACACCATGTGTAAGTCCCTCTTCCTCTCCCTATATTTCTCCACCAATCTCCTCATGAGGTGAATTTCCTCTGTCGTAGAGCGACCTGGCATAAATTCAAATTGATTTTCAGAAATAAATGCAATCCTTCGTTAAGGTAAGTCACCCAAGAGGGGTCAGTACGAATAAAGTACTGAGTATGTAAGGCCATATGAAACTATAACAGCACATAAGTACTTCCAAGAAATTAAGCGTAAGAGAATAATCAATATGGATATACCTTCGTCCTAGATATGTGGAACCATGTTCATTACTTCTATTATTTCATTACTCGGTCATTCAGTCGCATCATCATCATCATTATCATAACCTTTATATTTATGTATTCATGCAAGGGATATAGTCTCATCTCTTTTACAACTACCTTTATTATTGTTCACTCAACTAGTTAGTACCGGGCCTCCACCTTTGGTGGGCTATAATATATGAATATACTACCGGACATCCACCTTTGTTGGGCTATAATATATATGTATATAGCACCGGGCCTCCACCTTTGGTGGGCTATAATATATGAATATACTACCGGACATCCACCTTTGGTGGGCTATAATATATGAATATACTACCGGACATCCACCTTTGGTGGGCTATAATATATATGTATATACTACCGGGCCTCCACCTTTGGTGGGCTATAATATATGAATATAATATCGGACATCCACCTTTGGTGGGCTATAATATATAAAGATAATACCGGACATCCACCTTTGGTGGGCTATAATAACTAACATAGCATAATATTGGGATTACTCAATCTTAAACTTATACCCTTTACATTGTGATCCATACTCAATAAGGCATAAAGTAACCATATGCACATTTCTTCTTTACAATACCTTTTACTTTCCATAGTTATAAGAGTGACACATTAGAGATCATGACATTGATTGAAGCACACACTTATATACCCATACTCCTTTATTTCATGAGATTGACATCTTCACTTATAAGAGATTGATACTTTTACTTGTGTGAGGATGATACATTGAGGATTATGATAATATTAGAACACACATATATGCCTTACTTCACTTCCTTACCTTCAATAATAAATAGATTCTCTTACACCTAACTTTCTTTGAGGTAGTTCTTTTAGAAATTTCAACGTTATGGCAACTTTCCTTGAAGTTTTGGATCATTAACCAATGGGTGAGAGATATGTGAATAAACATTGTGAGAAACATAACATGATTAGAAACATAACACTATTGAAACCATTGGACCATAATCCATGAACAAGGGACATGAGTATAACCACCATGGGAACCGTGGAACACAACCTAATTGGGCTTTTGGAACATTAACCATGAATATGAGACATGTGGTTCATAATTGAGTAATGAGTAGGTAATATGTGATAATGACAATTGATAACCGGGTATAGGATACCTTAGCACATTTCGGGATGGAACAAGTGAAAAGGTACTGACAGAGTAACCTTACATACCTTATCTTCCCAATGTAAGTACACAATCCAATATGTGAGCACAATAATTCTGCTCCATCCTTACGTTTCACTCTACATCACAAGTACATAACGGAACCAACATTAACCACCAACTACCTTACAAATGCACATGATGACAATGAGTTACATGTTTATCTTTAAAATGTCATTTCCTTCTCTACAATACCATTTACGGCATTGTCATACCAACAATACACCATTCATGCCATACATTGACCACAAGCTACATTCCAAGTGCATAAGACAACCATGAGTTACATGAGTCCCCTATAACATTATTTCACCCTTTACAATACCATTTATGGCCTTTTCATGCCAACAATATCATAACATCATATACATTGACCACACCATCATATACCAATAGCATTTCACCACAAAGTTTCTCCTTTACACTTTCTCACAAATACCATATCACAATTATCCCATTAAATTGCTTCAATACACCTCACAACAACAAATCGGCCAAAATCCCATAATTTACACTTATAGAAAAATAACAAGTTTAGGACCATAATAACACCATACATGTTGATATTTTATCCATACCATACTCGTTCATCAAAACCACAAGTCATAATTCAAGTTACAATCCCATGGATAACACATCTTTTTAACAAAACCAAAAGTGCCATGTCCAACACTTCCAAGCATAACCAACATGACCTAAATAATTTCTCATGCTCATAATATGTTAAAGTACAAGAATAATCACTTACCCAAGCTTGGAAGATGATGATCTTGTCCAAAAATGCCTTAGGGTTTGAAGAACTAAAAGAGTTATCTTGAAAACTCTAGAAAATGAGAGAATGTGATGTGTGTGGCTAATTAATTAAAATCTGATTTTTGGCCACCTTTTATAACCTCTTAAATTCATCCTTAGCCATTAATTCCATCATTGACAAGTCAAGGCAAGAATGGATCATTTTGACCCATTGGGCCTTTCATGTTTTGTTCATTTTGGTCTCAAATTAGGCCCAATAACCCATATCATATTAACCCACTAACATCAATGTATAATTCACCATGGCTTACTAAATTCCATAATATCACGACAATATTCTCTTACTAAATTCCATAATATCACGACAATATTCTCTTACTAAATTCTCATTCGTCGTCTCGATCGCAAAAATAGAAATTTTAGTCGCCCATGGCTTCATTAGACATTTTGAATAACTATTTATGTTTCATGATTTGATCATGTAGGAGTATGTAGGAGTGTATTGAAGTCTTTTAAGCTTTAACAATGCTCAAAGAACTCCAAAGAACCAAAAAAAACCATCCAAGAATCGTCGTAGAATTGCATTACAAAACGAGTGCGGAAGGACACAATTTTTGTTCCTTGCGCCACTGCTGCAAAGCAAGGCAGTGGCGCAAGAAATCCTTGTCCTCTGAATCAGGGGCTTGCGCCACACCCCCTAAAACAGGGTAGTGGCGCAAGTTTCAGCACCTTGCTGAATTTTTCGGCCACTTCTTCAATACTTGCATATCGTCCAATACCTTATCAAAACACTACAAAATACTTACTTAGTGATATTAATCCTCAAGTAAACATGAATCCAAGTCACTAAATAAGGTTAGAATGTGTACGGGGTATTACCCAAATGCTCCACAAAATCACAAAACACCTCCTACGAAGGTTTAATCACATGTCCGAGGGCCAAATTCCATTATCTCATCAATAACATTACCAAATACATACTTGTGGATTTCGACTCCTAAGTAAACATTGTTCAACGTATTCAAGTAGGGTTGGGGAGGTACGGGGTGTTACATTCTTCCCCCCTTAGAAACATTCATCCTCAAATGTTAGTACATTGTTTTACTGTAACAACTTAAGTCGAAGTGAATCCTTTAATTATCATATACACATAGAATACCTGTAAAGACTTACTTATTATGACTCCAATTCCATATCCTGTACTTTTTCTCTCGTGTCCAACACTTAACGAGTACTTTAGATTTCATTATTTCTTTGGTCTCCCTTATGACTTCTTCCATGTGTTCGTTTTCCCTATTGTGATTTTATGGAAGCTTCTTCTTTACCTCTTATTACTTGCGCTTATTGAGCTAGAATAGTAAGCCTTACTTCGTCACATGTGAGATTTTTTTTTTTCGTAACTGGTGGATTTCCACTGGGAGCAACACGGGATAATCTCCTAGACACTTTCAAAGCCTCGCATATGAGATACTGACTAAACTATAAAGATTTCTTGGGATACTTACAAAGTCATATACGACTTGACCACATCTTTAAACCATCTTAGAAGGTACGCTATATAGAACTAACTTCTTATGCTTAAACAGTACGGTTTGCTTGTTCCTCTGTCCAAAGACGAAAACCATGCTTACATTCACTTGGGTTCCCAGAAACATTTCTACAACTGTGTTAACTTGGTAAGCCTATCAATTATTACCCATATGGCATCACATCTATTTCTAACTAAAAAGATTCTCTACATAGCCTATAACCTTCAGATTCCAAGTACTTTACCTTTACTCGCCATCCCTTCGATTACCGAAGTATAAATTTCGCATTATTCTTTTCATGTAATCTCATCAATAAGTCGCTTCCAAATCATGGTACCTATTGATTACTCCCTACTAAATATCATATCATGAATGATTTGCTTTACCATAATGCATTTCTTTAGCTAACCAAGTCATACCCATGGTAACATTAAAATCTATCATGTCCATATCAGTAAGATTAGTCAATGTAACATGATCACAACATTTACTATACAATTGTGACATACTGGTGTGGACACCCCAACTGACTTGACTATTAACTCTAGTGTTCCTTCAAATTTTCCCGCAGTCAATAGAGTAACATATGATAGGGTAGAACCCGAATCGATTGATGCATATTCATTAGGTAAACATATAGATAACGTACCTGTCACTATATCAAGAAGAGCCTCCGAACTCTGCTGACCCCGTAGGTCGTGTCATACTACCCGTGGCCCTCTGTGGGCAGTCTCTCTTCACATGCCCTGGCTTTTTACACCAAAGCAAACCTCCATCTCAAACCAGCATTCACCTAAATGAAACTTTCCGCAGCGCTGGCATAGTTGACGAAAAGATCCCGCTGTCTGTGAACACCGTATTCCACTACTCTGCCCAACATGACTACCTTTAGATCCTCAAAATGAAGGTGGAGTACCCGCTGTAGGGTAGGAAAATGATGGTCTAGGTGGTCTAGGGAAAACCCGAGGCCTAAACTATCCCATGGTTTTAGCCCTCCTTGATGGCCCTGTCTCAGATTCTTGTATCCTTCCCCTTTGCCTTTGGTCCTCTATCTTTTGCGCGAAGGCTTGTATTCTGGCTATATACATATCTTTATTTAACGCAGCGGTACAGTCCCTTACCAAATATGTCTCTAATCTGTCTACATACCGATGAACTCTATCGGCCATAGTCGGTACCATATTAGGAACATATTTAACCAACAAATTAAACTGAAGACTGTACTCTCTGACGTTCATATTTTCTTGACACAAATTTTAAAACTGATCTGCACGAGCCTCGCGGACCTCATATGGAAGATAGTGATCAAGGAATGCCACTCTGAATTCCTCCCAACTAGCTGGAGGTGTACCGATACCTCTGGATCGTTTCCAATCTTCATACCATAATATAGCCTCTCCCTTCAGTCTATATGCTTCAAGCTCCACTGTTTCAACACCAGTCACATGCGTAACATCTAGAGCCCTTTGAATTTGATCGATAAAGTCTTGCGGATCTTCATTAAGATCGGACCCAGAAAATGTGGGAGGATCCAATTTCAAGAAATCCTGTGTCCGCCGACTAGATATCCTAGCCGCACCATCATCACTTGTCACTGGACCACGTCCTTGACTCTGAGCAACAACTATCTAAGTCAACATTTGTACCACATTTCTCAAGTCCTGTAACTCCCGCCTAGTAATATTAACAGGCGATTCTGGGGATACTTCCCTCCTTTGTGGTCTCCCTGGAAAAGGGGGAGGAGAAGGAGCCCGCGATGTAAACTCAGTTTCAACCCCATATTGACTAGCTGGGTTAGGTGGTGATTTACTAATTTCTTCTCCCGCATTCATATCTACCTGCTTATCTTTGCCCATACCTTGTCTTGTAGTCGTCATTTTACTATATCAAAGAAAACCAATTACAATGGTCAGATGTAATCCCACTAATGACAATGGCTCTATTGCACGATCTAGAATGAAGAAGTGAAACTCCTAAATGTCCCGTAGCCTCCTACTTATAAATGTGGCGCGCAACACATCCATAAGCAAGACTCTACTCAGACACGGCTTTGTATACACCCTTAAAATGACCTGCTCTGATACCACTTTTGTCACGTCCCGAATCCCATTTGGGCCGGACTGGTACCCTGAGCCGATAAGGCCCGAGAGAACCAATCTTTACTCATGTACTCTCATATGTATGTTCGCGTATGAATATCATTTTATCTCATGTAATTAAATATCAATGGTGGAAGTCATGGCAATATGTGCAATATTTGAAACTTGGCCGTTAGGGCCATTGCGTCAAAATGAACGTACATCTTTTACTTTCATGATACCCCACATATGTCTACAAATCCTCTAATAGATACATGACCATGTCTATACAATATTTACAAAATGCCAAAATCTAATATACATATGTGACTTGGGAAGCCCCGAAGCAACTGGAACTCACCAACAATCTACGGATATCTCATCACCTACTGCGGAGATCCACTAACACCTGTGCCTGCAACATGTAAGGTAAGTCCCCCAAGAGGGGTCAGTACAAATAAAGTACTGAGTATGTAAGGCCATATGAAACTATAATAGCACATAAGTACTTCCAAGAAATTAAGCGTAAGAGAATAATCAATATGGATATACCTTTGTCCTGGATATGTGGAACCATGTTCATTACTTCTATTATTACATTACTCATTCATTCAGTCGCATCATCATCATCATTATCATAACCTTTATATTTATGTATTCATGCAAGGGATATAGTCTCATCTCTTTTACAACTACCTTTATTATTGTTCATTCAACTAGTTAGTACCGGGCCTCCACCTTTGGTGGGCTATAGTATATGAATATACTACCGGACATCCACCTTTGTTGGGCTATAATATATATGTATATAGTACCGGGCCTCCACCTTTGATGGGCTATAATATATGAATATAATACCGGACATCCACCTTTGGTGGGCTATAATATATAAAGATAATACTGGACATCCACCTTTGGTGGGCTATGATAACTAACATAGCATAATATTGGGATTACTCAATCTTGAACTTATACCCTTTACATTGTGATCCATACTCAATAAGGCATAAAGTAACCATATGCACATTACTTCTTTACAATACCTTTTACTTTCCATAGTTATAAGAGTGACACATTAGAGATCATGACATTGATTGAAGCACATACTTATATACCCATACTCCTTTACTTCATGAGATTTACATCTTCACTTATAAGAGATTGATACTTTTACTTGTGTGAGGATGATACATTGAGGATTATGATAATATTAGAACACACATATATGCCTTACTTCACTTCCTTACCTTCAAGAATAAATAGATTCTCTTACACCTAACTTTCTTTGAGGTATTTCTTTTAGAAATTTCAACGTTATGGCAACTTTCCTTGAAGTTTTGGATCATTAACCAATGGATGAGAGATATGTGAATAAACATTGTGAGAAACATAACACTATTGAAACCATTGGACCATAATTCATGAACAAGGGACATGAGTATAACCACCATGGGAACCGTGGAACACAACCTTATTGGGCTTTTGGAACATTAACCATGAATATGAGACATGTGGTTCATAATTGATCAATGAGTAGGTAATATGTGATAATGACAATTGATAACCGGGTATAGGATACCTTAGCACATTTCGGGATGGAACAGGTGAAAAGGTACGGACAGAGTAACCTTACATACCTTATCTTCCCAATGTAAGTACACAATCCAATATGTGAGCACAACAATTCCGCTACTTCCTTACGTTTCACTCTATATCACAAGTACATAGCGAAACCAACATTAACCACCAACTACCTTACAAATGCACATGACAACAATGAGTTACATGTTTATCTTTAAAACGTCATTTCCTTCTCTAAAATACTATTTACGGCATTGTCATACCAACAATACCCCATTCATGCCATACATTGACCACAAGCTACATTCCAAGTGCATAAGACAACCATGAGTTACATGAGTCCCCTATAACATTATTTCACCCTTTACAATACCATTTATGGCCTTTTCATGCCAACAATACCATAACATCATATACATTGACCACACCATCACATACCAATAGAATTTCACCGCAAAGTTTCTCCTTTACACTTTCTCACAAACACCATATCACAACTATCCCATTAAATTGCTTCAATACACCTCACAACAACAAATCGGCCAAAATTCGATAATTTACACTTATAGAAAAATAACAAGTTTAGGGCCATAATAACACCATACATGTTGATGTTTTATCCATACCATACTCGTTCATCAAAACCACAAGTCATAATTCAAGTTACAATCCCATGGATAACACATCTTTTTAACAAAACCAAAAGTGTCATGTCCAACACTTACAAGCATAAACAACATGACCTACATAATTTCTAATGCTCATAATATGTTAAAGTACAAGAATAATCACTTACCCAAGCTTGGAAGATGATGATCTTGTCCAAAAATGCCTTAGGGTTTGAAGAGCTAAAAGAGTTATCTTGAAAACTCTAGAAAATGAGAGAATGTGATGTGTGTGGCTAATGAATTAAAATCTGATTTTTGGCCACCTTTTATAACCTCTTAAATTCATCCTTAGCCATTAATTCCATCATTGACAAGTCAAGGCAAGAATGGGTCATTTTGACCCATTGGGCCTTTTATGTTTTGTTCATTTTGGTCTCAAATTAGGCCCAATAACCCTTATCATATTAACCCACTAACATCAATGTATAATTCACCATATATCTCATTTTTAAATAATTCCATAATTTCATGACAATATTCTCTTACTAAATTCTCATTCGTTGTCTCGATCACAAAAATAGAAATTCTAGTCGCCCATGGCTTCATTAGACATTTTGGATAACTATTTATGTTTCATGATTTGATCATGTAGGAGTATGTAGGAGTGTATTGAAGTGTTTGAATCTTTAACAATGCTAAAATAACTCCAAATAACCAAAATAAACCATCCAAGAATCGTCGTAGAATTCGTTCCAGCAATGGGGCCTAGGGACCGATATGATGATTGGTTTAGGTAGGGCGGTCGGCCTACTACGACGTTACAAAATGAGTGCGGAAGGACACAATTTTTTTGCCTTGCTCCACTGCTGCAAAGCAAGGCAGTGGAGCAAGAAATCCTTGTCCTCTGAATCAGGGGCTTGCGCCACACCCCCTAAAATAGGGTAGTGGCGCAAGTTTCAGCACCTTGCTGAATTTTTCGGCCACTTCTTCAATACTTGCATATCGTCCAATACCTTATCAAAACACTACAAAATACTCACTTAGTGATCTTAATCCTCAATTAAATATGACTCCAAGTCACCAAATTAGGTTAGAATGTGTACGGGGTATTACCCAAATGCTCCACGAAATCACAAAACACCTCCTACGAAGGCTTAATCACATGTACGAGGGCCAAATTCCATTATCTCATCAATAACATTACCCAATAAATACTTGTGGCTTTTGACACCTAAGTAAACATTTTTCAACGTCTTCAAGTAGGTTTGGGAAGGTACGGGGTGTTACATCATTGTCCTGAAGGTCACGAGCCATCCACAACCTAGCCTTGGCAAGCCTATACAACTTCTTTTCCCCGCCTTTCTCCTCTAATCCCGCATTTAAGCCTCTGAATGATACTACTTTAGTCTCCATAACCAATAACTTAGTCTCATTCGTAGCTAACTTATACTTCTCCCTATTCGCCCGCTTCTCTTCTTCAACCTTACTCTTAATGAAATTAGCATAAGCCACTTTCTTAGTCTCCACCTTTCTCTAAACTTCTCTGTTCCATCATTAGTCCCCCCGGTGCTGGACGGATCGACCCCTCAAGACACCCAACACCTATCTAGCCATCTCCTTGATGCAACTAGAAGCCCTCTCCCGCATACTATCGACGTGCCCCTACTCTCCCACACCCCCATAGCCTCCAACTTATCTCTCATCTCAAGAGCACTGGACGGAGTAAAGCTACTCCAGTTAATTATGGCTGATTTTCCCCACCCCACCTCTTTCTGCCCTTTTTGATATACAAGTTCATCACCAGAAACTTATGCTGGGTCGAAAGATTCTCACTAGGAATGACCTAGAGTCTTTTACAGAACGCTCAATCACCCTTTCTAAGGGGCAAAAATTCTATCTGAGTCTTGTCTAACCGCACTGTGAAAGGTAATCAGGCATTTCTCCTTCTTTGTGAAGCTCGAGTTCACTACCACCAACCCAAAGGCCCTACAAAATCAAAAAGTGAGTCTCCTCCTTCATTCCTATCCCCAAAATAAAGCCGTCATGCACATCATTAGAACCTCTCGATAATGAACCAATATTCCCATTGACATCCCTTCCTATGAAAATCTTTTCTTATCTAGGCACACCTTTCACTACCTCATCCAAAGCCTCCCAAAATCTCATCTTCTCCTCCTCGTCCAATCCCTTTTGTGGCGTGTAGGCACTAAAAATGTTCAGTATAGACCCTCCAATGACCAATTTAATTATCATCAACCTATTGTTGACCCTCCTAACCTCCACTACTAGCCTCCTAAGATCTTAATATACTAAGATACCTTCCCCATTCCTATGTCTATCTCTTCCTGAGCACCACAACTTATACCCATTCACATCTCTAGCCTCAAAACCTACCCACCTATTCTCCTGGACACACGCTATATTGATCCTCCTTTTTCTAAGAATCTTTACAGGCTCTATGGACTTACCTTGAAGGGTTTCTATGTTCCAAGACCCTACTCTCAGCCTAGAGGCTCTTACATCCTGCCTAACCCTACTATCCCTTGCCCTCAACCCTAAATCTGGCCCTAACCCTTACTCTAACCCTATCCCCAACCCTGACCTCCTCCTCGCCCCTACATCCAAAACCAACCCCAACCCTAACCCTAACCCCGACCCCAACCTATGACATTACCCTAGTCTACCATCAACCACCAAAGCCACTACTCAAAAAGAAATGAAAAAAAGGCACGCATAAAGCACACGAGATCAAACATACACAAGGCAACAATCCAAACCTATAGCAAGTAGGAAGACAATACTAGGAATACAAACTAACAACAATGGAAAGGTAAATAAAAAACACAAAGGAAAGGCAAAATAAAATAAAAAAGAAATAAATAACTAGTAAAAAACAGAGGAAGAAGAGTCCCAATAAAAAGTTAACAAGTCAAGAGACAAAAAAAATATATATTAAAGGTTAGAAGTCATCGGGTTATGCTTGCGATAGAGGGTTCATTTCTTGCTTTCATTGTTGGATTCCGGCAAAAGTTGGTGCAGAAATTGTTCGTCAAAATGTTGTCACCGGAGCTTCGCTGGAAGGTCACCGAATAAATTTTATCTAGGAGTAACTAGAAGTCGCCAAGCATGGGGAAGGAACAACCTAGTTTTCTGAATCCGTCAGAAGGTCCGCCGAGGGTCGCTGGAGGTTGTCGGTTCAGCCCAATCTGATCCTTTACGGATAGATCTACTTCTTTCAAGTTATTACTGGAGACTATTGTTATTCGTAGCCCGAGTTAGAATGGGGTGGAAGAATCGTGAACTCTTCGAAAAATGGAGGTCGATAGGATGAGAATGATCGATTCTCATCAGAGTGAGAAAGAAACTGGAAAGGTTGGAAGAGTAACTTACCTGTCGCCGGATACACTATGCCGCCAAAATCAACGGACTGAATGTGGTCACATCAAAGAGACGTTAGAGAGAGAGATTGATTTTTCCAAAACATCAATGAAAAATTGGAGTAAAACTACTTGGAAATATTCTAAAAGTTGTTCCTGGATTTGAGAAAATGAAAATTAAAAAACCTAAAAGAGATAACCTGGAATTTGGTTATTTCTTCACCCATTGCAACAAGTTATTGCTATCGCCCATCGAAATTACAAGCTCTGCTGGTGCTATCATAAAACACTTCTTCCCACCATGCTTATCACGAAAGAAACTCTGAGAAATTTTGTTTTAAAACAATAACCAAAATGTATCGTAATGTATTTAAAATCTGATTAGTCCAAATTCACACCACGTTGATCCGATAAAGTTCTTCTTAATACTTTTTCATTCCCAAGAATTTCCAACTCATTTGTTTGGATGGTTGTTACAAATATATTTTTATAATGTATTATATTCTATTCTTTTGATGATATTATAATTGGATTTAACGATATGATACAATAAATTTTAAGTAACAACAAAAAAACACACTAAATTTAAAATAATAATGTAATAGAAAAAAACCACCCAAAGGGTACATTGTTCAATTTTTCAAATAACCTAAACATGGAGAGTGAAACACTACAATATTGGCACTCTGTATTTCCTCACTCTCCAACAAAATCTAAAAGCATAAAAATAAAAACATCAAGTAATTAAGATATAAGCCCTCCGATCAATGAATTGGATCAATAATCATAAGAGATTAGATTTAAAATTTTAGTAAAAATAAAAAAATACTACGTGATTAGGAGCGGAGCTAAAAGAAAGCAAAAAGTTCAATTAAATGACCTTGCTCAAAACTACACCAACATAAATAGGGTATAAACAATTCTTTTAAGTTATATATGAACTATTGAATCCACTTTACATTAGGATAAAATTCTTGTTTAGTAGCAAAAAGGGTTCAAAGATTGCTTTAGTCTTTCTTTTATCTCCTTATATGAATTTTTAACTCTGCTATTGGTTGGTATTTGTGGGGTTTGAGAGGCAGAAGCATATGTAGACTATTAGTTATACCAGATTCATCTGAACTTAGTACTTTCATAGAAGAACATAAATTTATATGTAAAATTGATGACAAATGGAACATATAGATTCGAACCCACAACTAAGAAGCATAATAATGTTAAGTACTTTAAAAATTCAATTCATAAAGCGTAAATTCTGAATTTGCCTCTAGTGATAAGTAGCAGGTATCTAATAAATAATTTAGGTACGTACATGCAAACTGGCTAATACACCACCGATACAAAAAAAATTCATAAAAAATAACCAAATTTAAAATGGGATTTTAACAATTTTCCCCCATCAAGGAGAATGAGAGAATTTCATAGACTAAAAAAGAGCTCCTTTTTGGTGTTGCAAACTGGAGGAATCTCAGATCGATTGATTATTTTTAGATAATCAGATGGCAAAAATCTTCCCCAGATTTCATCTAATTCTGCGGCAAATTTGAATACTTTCAAAAAAATTGATGATCTTGCTACATCTACTGGGGTTGTCTTTGAAATTATTTCAACAATGCAGCCTTCTGGCAACTTTTTAAAATAATTCATTGGAGCACTGGACGCAGAAAAATTCATGTCAAAATTCTTATGAAAGTTTATAACCAAGAAATAGAACCAACGTGTTTTTGTCCCATATTTTATGCCTATGATTAGATAATCAAAAGGGAAGAGATTTTAGATATTTATATTGTTCAATTATAGTAATAAGTAAAGATAAACATATAATTAATTTTTTCCATAAACAACTAAGTTTGACTCTTTTATTTTGACTCAGATAAGTCTATCGCGACCAATATAAAATATTTTGGTTTATAAATGAGCTAAAAGACTACAAAAAAGCATTTGACGTAAGTAAACATATTAACATGACTGATCATGAGATTAAGTATCAAATAACTAGTATCGCTTACATAATAGTTTTTCTTTTATTGTGCCTTACTTTTCGCTAGTTTTGCATATGGAGTTGTAAGTCTATAGAGACAACTCCCTTGTGATTTTAGGTCTACCTCGTCTCATTAAAACATTTCCATTCACTATATTTTCATACAATAAAAAACTTAATTAATTTATGATTTAACCATGATAAATTAGTGTAAACATCAAATGTGAATAAGATCTTACCGAACTGATAAGTAAGTATCTAGAGGTTAATGTAGGACATGACCAAACCATCTTAGTACTTTTACTTCTACTATGTGCTTGATTTATTCTTAGCGCACTATTTCAACATCGTTCCAATAGTATGTAGATCTTATGAAACAACTTCCTTCCACGTGATTTTAGGTCTACATGCCTCATTTATTTTTAACGCATTACTCACCATGGTTTCACACGTTTACGGTGCATCTAAAAAATCAATGAAAACATGACCATATAGTCATAACACATCATTGTTTATATCATGAATACACATAAGCTATATTATAGGATTGTACAATTTCTTCTTCATTCTTGTCTAAACATAATTCCTTGAACAATAAAGCCACCTTTTCCATAAAGCCATGTAATCTCCATCAATTGCGCTTCAATATCTCCATCATCTCCTAAATCATTGAAAACATTTCCATCCATCGGATTTTTTTCGTGGACATTTCACTTTGCATTTGTGTCTCCTAACTTTTTTTTTACTAGACTCACGACACTAGGGCATTTCTCAGCCTCTTTGTCGCTCATGCGATTCTCAAATCTAACTAATACATTAGCAATTTCTAGTCCTTCAAGTCCCTCTAACAATTTGAACACTAAATAAACAACATATTTGGTTCTTTTTGCCAACATTTGTGTTCCAATTGTGCCTCAGATATCAAGCCAACTTACAGCCTTCAAATGGGTCACTTCTGAAAATCTACAAAATAAAATGTATTATCTCAATATCTGTATTTAATTAGTTTATATATATTCCATCAAAGTAAATATTTTTTGTACCATCAGATCATATTTATCTATTGTGGAAGATAACCTATTTTAGTACACATTTTAAAGAGGATAACATGTCGATATTTCTTCGGTGGCCTTATTTTGTAGTACAAATTATATAGCCGACAATCAGTGGTGGAGGTAAAGATTTTCAAAAATGAAATTTTAAAAATAACAGAATTAACTATGCAATGATGATCATGGAATTCAACATCTAATATACATAAATCAAAAGAAATGACCCTTTTTTGTATACACCATTTCAGTGAACCGGGTTCGGATGAACTCCCTCCAACCTCTAGCTCCGCTTAGGCTGATAGTGTATATAACTAAACTAGTTTTATATTATAAAAGTCACTTATTATAAACATACATATAAGAAATAATCTTTTTTATATGCACTTGTTCAGAAAACAAGGGTAAGGTAAGTGCTCATTTAATGAAGCATAGTTTTAAAAATAGTGGCAGTTATAAATGTTAGTAGTGGTAGTCAATGATAATGTTTGTGAGCTCGTGGTGGTTTGTTATACTTGCCAATTTTTAATGCCCATTGGTGGAGATATATCATTGACATGGTTATTGTGTTGTGTTGGCTAGTGGAAATGAATGTACAATTATAACTGTTGATATTTTGTGACAATGAGGTGACTCTATATATTTTGAAGGTTGATGGTGATGATTGGATAGTGAAGACTGGCAGTAAATACACAAAGCTTCTGAATATAGTGGTGATAAAAGTAACTTTACATAAATTATTTGATTGAAACCATACAAGATATAAATGGATCAGAACCATTCAAGCAAAAAACCAATTACACTTAGTAAATTGATTTCTGAATGATTAAGATTCAAACTCATACTAAGTAAAGCCAAATAGGAAATAATTCTCACTTGTCAAGTGATTAAATATCCTATAATTATGATGTCACATATAGTACATTTTGATTTCTTCAGAAATATCATATATCGTAAATATAATACAACATAATTTGTATGACCTTCTAGGTCATTTTCTCTTTTTTCGTATTTTTTTTGCATTTCGTGCTTTCCTATAGTGGCTTTAGATCATTTACAACTTTCTAGGACCGGTGGTTTGGTTCCCTGGTAGTTCATTTGGATTTTAATCCCATTTCCATGTTTTAGAGCTTTTGAATTTGAGAAAATGATCTTAGGCCAAACATCAGGTAAACAGCCTCGGATGATAATTTCGATAGTTTTATTAGCTCTATAATGTGGATTTTAAGCTAGGATAATCCTTGGTTTAGGTCATGAGGATTTCAGGCTCATTTTGTGTTATTAGGTGGATTTTGATAAAATTGAATAGTAGGTGTGAGGCCCATATTCTATCGAAATGACATTTGATGGAGATTTTGATAGTACTGTTGACTTCAAAATGCCAAATCTGGTAGTGTAGAATAGGTCCTTTGCATGCACGGGGTTCGAAATGATTCCCGAGCACCCAATCGAAGTCCGTTAGGACTTGGCCAAAATTTCTGGTGCCAAGTGCTGGTGTAGCCTCTTAAATGGCCTGGTAACTTCTTTAGCGGCGTACCACTTTAGCGGTAGCTGGAAAGCTGAGGTAGGGGTCTCTTTATCGCCCTTGTTGTTATTTTAGCGGTGACCTCTTAAATGGTAATTTCGCCACTTAAGTCGACACTGTTGAGTTTTTGTATTTGTTCAATTTCACAAATTTTAGCTCCATTCCTAAGTTTTTTACCTCTATTCTTGACCCTGGGAGGTTATAAATTAGTGAGAATTGACAAATTGGTGGTGGGATTGAGTTGGGAACATTAAAGTGACCTTTTCCTCATCAATATCCCGTAAGTTTCCGGCTTAAATGTCCGTTTAATTCTCAAATTAATTCTTTGTTTTCTTAACTTTTGGGGTTGTTTTAGGATTAGATTCGAGCTCCCATTGTGCTTAAATTTTGAGCGAGCAGTACTTTTCCTTCAAGGGACCATGTGACAGATTCAATTTTTGAATTCCATTAGCGGGTCTTGTGGGCCTTTTCTTACCCAATTACCTTAACCCAGAGTTTTCTATTGCAATATGAGTCTCATTTTACTCGTATTAATGTGTACATTATGAATTTGATAGCGCGACATCATTCAGAGGTCGAAGAGTAGAGATTACTAGTTTGTGGGTTTTTCGAGACTGTTGTTCAGCTTCAAGGTAGTCTATAATTTACTTTTCTTTATGAGATTGTGTATTGTATAGACTGCATTGATGGTGGGGATTTATAGGATAATTTTAAGGTTATCTTATCGCTTTTGTCATCTTGGCCTTCCTTTGGGAGTTTAAGTATAGAATAACAACTTATGTCATAGTTTTGAATGACTTTTATAATTGTAGGATTGTGTTAGGATCACTTATATATACTATTTATTACCTTAGTTTGACACAAGTACTCCCTACTATAAGGTTTGTGGTAGTACATATTGATGTGGGCGATATTCTTCGGTTGAACCCTCCTAGTAGCTTGATGCCCCTATCTACCTTAGCTTTCTGAGTTTTGATATTGATATGCTATACTCTGTATATTGTTGGGCCTGAGGACTTGGTTACGAGACTGGTTGGATACCAAGATAGTTTTCTGTGGTCTAAGAGATATATAATTTCAGTCTATAGACACTTGTGTGCTTACATTTCTTTCAATTGGATACTGGTGATGGCATGCAAACATTTAAATGCACTCATGCTTAAATAGTGAAATGATTCCAACTAAAACCTTAGATTTACTAATATTTTCCAAAAATGGATTTATTCCCAAAAGTTGTAGCACCCTTATTATTGGCTCATGATCTTTTAAACTCAGCATACTACTTGGAAACATATACTGAGGTAGATTTAGGTCTATTCTTAATCTACTCATTTATTATTATTTAATTATTTTGGTCGAGGGACCCTTTTCTACACTATCATTTTTAGCTTTGAATTTGATCTCGAGCACTAGATTTTATGGATTTCTACTTGTTTATCCTTGGATATATTCCGAGCACTTATTATACTCTTACTTCTCTCTTGTACTGGACGGAGCAAATATTTATCTCTGTTAATGATATAGAGCGAATTTGTTGTGGTTGGTCATTTGATATCCTATTTCTGGATTAGGCAGTATATATGTATATCTGGTGTCCTCTATGGGTACCTCTATCTGGGAACTATGTGTTGGAAGAGGTGATACCCTATAGGTCCTGCCTTGTATATCGGCGAGCCAAAAGAGGTGTATATACTTGGTATGATATATCACTTAATTGGTATGATAGTATTGTATTTACTTTGCAATCATTCATTCATGTGCATTGCCTATCACAAGCATGATTATTTGATGTTATTACCTATCAGTCTTATGGGTGGTAGGTAAGGTTATATATGTTGTTGTGTACCTTTCTGGCTTATGAGGGTTAGGTTAGGTTATTGTTTTTCTGGGCTTACCTGGTTGTATTATTGTTTGGATATTATTGTGTAGTTATGGAAGAATGATTATGGATTTGTACCCACGGATATAAGTACATTTCTGAGTTCCTTTCCCTTTTGATATTATGAGCATTGTTATTAGACTACCTTGAGATTATTTATATTAGGGTTAGACGATCTTATTGTTCTAGAGTTAGCTCCATTCTTGTTATGATTCTCGTGATGTTTAGGTTGTCAAGCAAGCTCCCTACAGTTAATACCTTCATGTTTAGATACCTATATAGTATTGTCTTATATCTCTTTCCTTCTCTAGCTATTCCTATTGTATATAACCTTGTCCCTTCATTACTACTATTGTATATTACCTTCATCCCTAGCTATGTATATTGTATAGCACTTTCATCCCTAGTTATGTGCAGTATATGGTAGTTAATCTTTACCTCTCTGTTATTCTTATTTTAGTTCATCTCTTAGGTAGTTTACCTGTAATGTATATTCTTGCCTTACATGTTATTTATACTTGCATTTTCTTTTGAGCTCAGTCGGCTAATGACTACTGAGTACCTCGTGTTTGGTACTCATACTACACTTCTAACCCTATAGATCATAGTATTTGCCGCTGACTTGTGCATCTTGTGAAACTGCTATGGATAGAACAATTGGGGTGAGCTTCTAGCCTCCAAAGTTGTTTCCTCTCCCTCTATCTTTAGCTGAACTGATCTTTAGTTTGTATTTTAGAGACGGTTTGGTGTATATTATGTTTACCTAGTAATCTTGTTATGCTAGTGGCTCTTGTATCGACTAACACCAGGTCTTGGGGGATATTTTCTTTCCTCTAGCTCTTTATCTCATTTTATTCAGTTTTGATTATCTTTTTCTCTTATTAGCCTGTTACCATTCTGGGCTATGGGTTGGCTTACATATTGGTGGGTTATAGTAGGTGCCATTATGAGCTGAGAAATCGAGTCGTGACATAATCACTTTTAGCATTACTTGTTAAAATATAGCCAATGTGTATAGAGTACTTGAAAAATAATCACAACTTAAAAATATGAAAGATTTAGATGATAGCCACTTTTTCCATAGAATATAATCTTCATTAAAATCCAATAATTATAGCTTTAGATTTACATATAAGAAACTCTAAATTGCTTTAACAACAAGTCTTCCAAGGTCAATATTTGTTGACCTAGGTCAATGCTTTCTTGACCACCATGACATGTTGGATCAACACAACAAATATACATTCCATTAATACATTGTCAAATCCCAACTCTTCATGGCTTTGGGCAATCTAAATCAGAACATGTCGGTCCTATCACAACATCATAGAATTGAAATATTTATCAGCATGTTGGTTCATGATAAAGTTAAAGTTATTGTGTGATTGAGGCAGACCTAGAGTTTGTAAGTTCAATGTCGAAGTTATTACTAATTTATACATTGTAACAAAAATTTCATTTTAATGGACAAATTTGAAAATAGTAGGTGTCATTGCGCTTACCATTGATAACTTTGATCCTCCATGTTTTGTAAGTTAATATTCTAACAACATTTTTATAAAAACCTTCTTAACATAATATAGTTATGATACCAATATTATGTGTGTTTGCGAGTGACTAAGCAGGAGAGAGAGAGAGAGAGAGAGAGAGCATATGTTCCTTATCTTACGAGAAACATAATTGTAGGTTTAATTTTTGAATTCCATAAATGGGCCCCATAGGTTGATTTTTGATTCGATTTTCAGTTCAAAGTGTTAAATTTCAATATAGGTATTATTTTTCTCATGTTGATATGTAGATAATTATTTTCGTAGCGTGGTAGCTGTCGGAGGTTTCTCGTAAGGTAAAAGCTCTGATTTAGTGTTTGAGAGCTCGTTGTTTGGTCTCCAAGTAGGTTTTACCTACTCTTAGAGTTGGCTCGTTTAAGGTATACGTATGATGATTAGATAATTATTGGTGGGACATTATCATTTAAATACACTTTGCTTAGGTATTTATGATCCTATTAGCTTTCTTGGTAGCATTGGGTTGGAATTACTATTAATCCTGTGTCTAGGTGGGTGCCTTACTCTTGGGATTAGTGTAGGTTGCTTGGTAACCTTAGGGTTGTTATTGGAACCCTTAGTCTAGGTTTGGGTAGCTCTTTCCTTTAGGTCAGATTCCTAGGGGAGTTGTAGCTATAATATTATTTCTGTAAGGTAGTTTGATCTAGGATCGTGTCCTTCCTATAGTGAGATAGTCCGGGTTTACCATGGTACTCTTTGGCAGGCTTAGCATTGGTTGATCAGTTGACTTATTCATTTATTTATGCTTGTTAATGTTGCATATTCCTAGTATGTTAGTAATTTGGCAAAAAAATACTCTTTTCAGCTTAAATGGGGTTTCAGGAGCTTATTAAAAGATTATGGATTTCAAAAAGGTAAAATGGACTATTTTAGCCCTGGTATGTTTCTGGGCACCCGATATTACTGATTATTATTTGGATGTCCTGATTCAACTACAAGAAAGGTATACGGATATCATGTGTCCCCTATGGGTCCTACCTTTGCGAGCCATAGATGTTGGAGGAGGAGTACCCCATATTGTTTGACATGCCATTCAATTCATATTGCATTTTATGGTATCCATTCACACTTATCTATTCTTATGCATTGTGTGTAGTTAGTATTGTTTGTTACTTGGATCCACCGTGCTTATGGGGGCCGGTAGGGTAATATTGACTTTTGATTGTACTTTCTAGGCTTATGGGGCTCAGTTAGGTTGTTGTTAGAATATTATTATTATTATTATTATTATACTTTTTGAGGTAGTTTACTTATATTTCCCTTATTAGTCTAGATTTGACCCGTTACTCTCTTTCTAGCCATTCTTTAATTAACCTTAGTTTATATTAACATTTTATTAAACTTAAATCTTATTTGAGCTCAGTCGGCCTATGATTCCTACTGAATATTACCTATTTTGGTGCTTATACTACACTTCTGTATCTTTTTCCCTAATGTAGATACTAGAATGAGTTAGCGTTGCTTATGCCTTCCTCATGTGGAGATTTTGGATTTGAAGACTTAAGTGAGCTCTTGACGATCGGAGTTGATCCATCTCCTTCTACTTTTTGAACTAGTATTTATTTTGTATATTAAGAGATAGTACTGTATATGTATTGTATTGTATTTATCTAGTACTCTTTGTATATGTCGTGGCTCTTACACTGATTGATACCAGGTCTTGGGGTATTTTGTATATTCTGTCCTTCTCACCCTATGTATATATGTATGTGTCTTATTTCATCTTTTTAGTCCCATTATTTGGCCTTTATTTTTCATGTACTTCTCTTTCTTTTTTTAGCCCATAATTTTCTATTCCCGACTATGGGTTTGAATTACCTACTGGTGAGGTATAATAGGTGCCATCATGACATGAATTTTTTTGTCGTGATAGTTTGGTATCAAAGCCTAGGTTCACTGATGTCACTGATATAAGAGAAAAGTATTGGGCAGAGTCTCGCGGATCGGTGTGATAACGTATGTATCCTACCTTTGGGAGGCTGTAGGGCATTCTTAGGAATGTTTTACCCTTTTGATTCCTTGTCATGTGCCATTATTCCTATCGTTTTGTAATAACCCTCCCGGTTATTTCCCTCATTTTCGTGTTTCCTCGGTGATTAGAGCTTTTCTATAACTGCCCCAAGTTATTTATGACTTGCTGGGACTGATAGTTCGATTTCTGGGAAGTTCATCTGAGAATATTATTTATATCGAGCACGTTGTGAAACGTTTAAATTAAATTAGAACTTGGTAAAACGATATAGTTCGTTACCTTTCAAAAATATTTGGATTTATAAAATTCTCTAGTTATGATATATTCTTACTACTTTATAAAAGGTCTATAATTTATTAATATTTTTAAATGGCGATAGTAAATCTAAATATGTTAAAATAATATTATTATATTATATATATTTTATCCAAAATAATTTTCTATTAATTATGGTATACTCAAAATATGATATTTATTTTACCACGGACCTATGCAATACCCGAAAATACACATAGTGGATAAATAATTAAGGAGGGGGTAGGGGTATTGCCACATTCACTTTCCGTGGAGGTAGATGAAGGTAGTAAGCAAGGGGGGCACTAAAAGGTGTCATTCACCTACACCAGCACAAATATAACCTTAAAAACAATTACATTACATTTTCCTTAAACAAAGTAAAAGTTTCATTTAAAAGTATGTAGGCTGCCACATATCTTCTTCTCTATACTTACACCTTTTTGTGATCATTTTAAGCTCATAATTGAGCATTTCTAGAGAGATTTGAGGTTGAGGGTTGTTATATTTGGATACGTAGATGCGTTCTCATCGTTTCTATGGTATGTTTTCTTGTTTTTATAATAGTTTTCGTTTACGGTGGTATTGTTGGGATTTTTGTTGGTATTTGAGCTATATTTTAGGCTCAAATGAAGCGATGCTTATTGTGACTATTGGTTACAAGGTAGTTTGGGACGCTGTGATGGTTTCGGTTTCGCGATTCCGCAAGTGGACCCTAGGTGGACTGTTCGGACATTTTTCGAACTAATGCAATATGGGTATCAATAGTCATGGTTTGACATGTAGTTTATTATTTTGGTAGCTTGGCAACAGTCATATGTCTTTCAGAAAGGGAAGGCTCTTGTACAGCTGGTTCTTTTGGCAGGCTTGCAGCGACGTCCAGGTAGGCTTGGTTTCCTTTACACTTAGATTGGGATTATGTATGATATAAGTATGCTATTGTGCTGGTGTTGTGGGTTGGTATTATAGACATGGTGGTGGGTTGCTGTGATTTAGGCCTTTTAGGCCGGATAGGGCTATTCAGACATATTTCAAGCCCTGTATCCTCGTGGTACACTACAAATGACCTATTTGGGATAGGATAATATTGTTGTTGTTGTTGTTACTGGTTGGGGAATGTTATTATTGTAACTTAGTCCAGGCTTAGACAGACATAGACATGTATAACTAGACTTAGTTTTCGAGACCCGATAGTGGGCCCTATTACCCTTTTTATGGACTTGTCAAAACATTGACATCTTTGGGCTTAGTTATTCCCTAGTATGACTTGTTAGGCTTGTGATAAGATTAAGTAACCCCGATTATACCAAGTTGGCCTGTTTAGCCTTTTACTCCCTGATAGCACCGCACTTGATTGGGATTGCTGGCCTTGGCTTAGAATTAAGACTCACCTTGCCATGAGCTACTCTAGATACCCAAATTGACTTACATATTGCATGATTGAAGACTATGAACCTTGTAGGACCCGAGACTTACCTTGTAGTAGATGATAGGTTAGCTTTTTTCCCTATACTTTGGCTTCGGCCTGGGACTAACATGTTCCCTGTTTATTTGTTATGATGTGACATTTGGCTCTGTTCTTTTTATTGGCTATGATGAGTTTTGGTTCGAGTTCGACTATTGATTCAGGTATGATCATTTTGGTTATTGACTATTCGGTGTCCCGATTTGAGTTCGGCCCCAAATTTTGGTACACTATGAGTTCTGGTACTGGGTACCGTGATTAAGATACTATTGTTCTCTGAGTTCCAATTCGAGTCCAACAGATATGATATATATGTGGCCTAATGTTATTACCCACTATGTCCGGCAATGTCTGGCCTCTTGTTATTATCCATTGGTGCCGGTTCAAGCACGGTGCGCCCCATTGGTTATTGTGATTACTGGATACTGGTACAACTTCGAGACACTGGTGACTATACATTTACTATTCTTGTGTGTCTCGCTGGTTTATGGGGGCCAGGCTTGGTTATTATTTTCTTCTGTGTGCCTATTGGGTTTATGGGGACCTAGGTAGGTTATGTTTGACTTGTGTGTTTACTTATGCATTTATTTACTCTTTATTCGGTATCACATTTATTTATATCCTGAGCATATTCGTATGCCTCAGCAGTTACTTATGTATTTATTACTTATACCCCCATGCATTTTTGCCTACTTATATTACATTGAGCTCAGTCGGCCGATGATACCCACTGAGTACCCATTGCCCGGTACTCATACTGCACTCTTGCATCTTTTTCCATGATACAGATCTGAGCACTTGCCTACGGATTTGACGTGACTCTCTTTTCAATACTAATTTCAGAGCAGGGTGGGCTTAATAACGTCCAGGGCAGATCCTACTCCATCTTGTACTGTACAATTTTTTCCTCTCGAGACTATTGTACATGTTATATATATTTGGTTTATGTCTTGTATTCTGGATATGACTAGTAGTGGTTCTTGTACCAACCTCACCAGGTCTTGGGAGGGATTTTTCTTGACTTTGTATACTGTCTTCTTCCTTCTTGGTCTCAGTATTTTTGTATTTTATTCTATTTTTTACATTCTAGTCATATTTACTAATGTGTTTACTTTTGCTTCATCTCCTCCTCTTTTGAGATTCCGCATTTTAGCCCGTTGATTTTTGTTCCGAGCTAGGGCTTGGATTACCTATTAGTGGGTTATGGTAGGTTACATCATGACTCGGGGAATCAGGTAGTGACAACTTGGTATCAGAGCCTAGGTTGTATGGGTAGTGTCAGTATATGAGCCGATGTGTGGTTGTGTCCTGCGGATCAGTACGGGGATGCCTGTATCCTATTATCAAGAGGCTACAGAGCATTCTTAGTGGAGTCTCTTATTTTTTTGACCCATGTCCATGCGTTGAGTTTATGTTGGTTTCTGATCTTTATTTGGTTCACTCTTTACGTAGATGGCTAGGATACGTGGTGCAAGGGTTGGGGATCGGGAACCCAAGCCCACAGTGAGGGCTTCTGTTAGGGGCCTTGGTCAACCTAAAGGTTGGAGGCAGGGTAGAGCAGTAGCCCGGGGCAGAGATCATGCTAAGGATCAGTTACCCGATCCTGTTATAGCTACAAACACATCATCGCCACAACAACTGGTGGGCCAGGGAGCATCCCAGGTTCCACCCAGATTTATTGCTACATTAGTGCTCCGAGATACTTCGGTGTAGTCTTTGGGATTATTTAGAGGTCCTCCAGGCAAGGAAGCAAAGCCAGCCATACAGAGAGTTGGTATAAGGGTACAACCTGTGGCTGCGGAACCTAAAGTTGAGGTTTCGCCTGTACCTGTAGCAGTCCAGCCAGTTAATTCTGCTAAGGAGCAGAAGATGTTGAGCCTTTTTTTGAGATTAGCCCAACCCAGATTTGCGCATACTCTAGAAGAGGACGCTTATGAGTTCTTATCCAGGTGAAAGGAGAAGCTGAGGAATTTGGGATTAGTTGAGTCGCGCGGCTTAGATTTTGTTTCTTATCAATTTGATACAGTCCCGAGGAGAGGGTGGAGAGGTTATATTGATTCTAGGCCAGCTGGATCTCCGCCGGTTTCTTGGGCTCAATTCTCCAAGGCCTTCTTAGGAAAGTATATGCCTCGTAATATGTGCGAGTGGCTCTGGGATGAGTTTTCTTGGTTGATATAGGGTTCGATGTCACTAGCCGAGTATAATGAGAGATTTCATGACTTATCCAGACATGCTACGATAATCCTATCTGATGAGCATGAGGGGATAAAATGTTTTGTCAGAGGATTGTTGTTATAACTTTGTAAAGCTATATAGAGTTTAGTGACTTTGGGGAAGTCATTTACAGAGATAGTTGAGCATGTGTATTCGATCGATGATGTGGATCACGTGGACCAAGGGGACAGCGAAAAGAGACCCCAATTCCAGGGTAGTTACAATGGCAGTTACAACAACTCACAGTTCAGAGGCCGTAGGTTTAAGAGTAGGTACCCTCAATAGCAGCAACAGTCTTTTCAGTAATAGGGTCAGCCTAGTAAGCTCATACAGTCAGCCTTGCAGATTTTTGATATGGGTTAGCCGGTCTATAGTGGTTCTAGTAGTCAACCTGAGAGACGTGGGGTTGTTGGTCATTTTGTGCGTGAGTGTCCTCAACATGGGGCAATTGAGCATTCAATTTTGATGGCACAGGCCATCAGATCTATATCGCTAGCAGGCAGACGTGGTGCACAGGGTCGTTGGGGTGGTCTCCAGGGTTCCCAAGGTGGAGTGCAGAGAGGTCGGACTGGTGGTTAAGTCGGTGCTCAAACTAGTGGTAGCCAGCGCCAGTTGAATGTCATGCCGCCTAGGATGGAGGCTGAGTCTTTAGATGCAGTAATTAGTGGTACGATTTCCATATGCCATCAACTAGCTTCTGCATTATTTGATTCTGGATCCACGTTTTCTTATGTATCTACTTATTATGCACCATGGTTGGATTTATGTTCTAAGTTATTATCTGTATCCTTATGTGTATCTACCCCCGTTGGTGATTCCTTAGTAGTGGATTAGGTACATAGATCTTATCTAGTGACTGTTCGGGAGTTTGAGACTCTGATTGATTTTATTGTATTAGCCAGGGTAGACTTTGATGTGATTCTGGGCATGGACTGGTTGTCTTTTCATCATGCAGTCTTGGATTACTTTTCCAAGAATGTTACGTTAGCCATGCCCCATGTACCCCTGGTGGTATGGCTGAGTTCTGTTTGCCGCACACCGATAGGGATTAGTTCATATGTTCGGGATCATAGATTAATGTAGAGGGGATGTGATTCATTCCTTACGTATGTTTGGGATGCTAGTATTGAGAGTCTATCACTTGACTCCATCCATATTGCTCATGAGTTTCTTGATGTATTCCTGACTAACCTACCTAGCCTTCCTACTAAGCGTGATATAGAGTTTATTACTGACCTCGAGATGGGCACCCGACCTATTTCCATGGCTCCTTACCATATGGCCCCTGTTGAATTGAGAGAGTTGAGTACTCTGCTCCAAGACCTTCTAGGGAAGGGTTTTATCAGGCCGAGTGTGTTGTCGTGGGGTTCTCTAGTTCTATTTGTAAATAAGAAGGACAGATTTACGCATAGGTGTATCGATTACAGGCAGCCTGACGATAAAGAATAAGTATCCTATGCCTCATATCAATGATTTGTTTGATCAACTTCAGGGTGTAGCGGTATTCTTAAAGATAGACTTGAGATCATCATATCATCAATTGAGAGTTAGGGCTGAGGACATCCCAAAGACAACCTTCAGTACTCGGTGTGGCCATTATGAGTTCCTGGTGATGTCTTTTGGGTTGACTAATGCCCCAACAACTTTCATGGACTTGATGAATCATGTACTCAGTCCATACTTGGACTCTTTTGTGATTTTGTTCATCATAACATCTTGGTTTATTTGAGGAGTGTCGAGAAGCACGAGCAGCGTTTAAGGAATTTGCTACACATTTTGAGAAATCATCGGCTTTATACCAAATTCTCAAAGTGGTAGTTCTATCTTAAGTCTGTAGCTTTATTGGGGCATGTTGTATCTAGAATGGTATCATAGTAGACCCAGTGAAGATTGAGGCTATTCGAGGTTGGGCTATCCCCACGTCACCTACTGAGGTTCGCTGTTTCATTGGGTTGGCACGGTACTATAGGCTATTTATTGAGGTTTCTCAACTATTACATCTCTTATGATTAGTCTAACAAGGAAGGAGGTTCCATTTCATTGGTCTGAGGATTGTGAGGTGAGCTTTCTAAAGATCAAGGATCGACTTACTTCTGCCCCTGTGTTGACTCTTTCAGATGAAGTCTAGGGTTTCACTATGTTTTGTGATGCATCTGTTATCGGTTTAGGATGTGTTCTGATGCATTAGGGTCATGTCATTGATTACGCATCGAGGCAACTGAAAGTGCACAAGCGCAACTACCCCACTCATGATTTGGAGTTAGCAGCGGTTGTATTTGCACTGCGGCTTTAGAGGCATTATCGCTACAGTGTTCATAGTTAGATCTTTACAGACCACTACAGTCTTCAGCATAATATGGCTCAGAGGGATCTTAATTCAAGGCAGTGCAAGTGGATTGAGTTACTAAAGGACTATGATATCTCTATTCTCTATCATCCGAGCAAGGCGAATGTGGTAGCAGATGCCTTTAGCTGGTAGGCAGTAAGTATGGGTAGCTTAGCCTTTATTCCAGTATCTCAGCAGTCGTTGGATTTGGACAATTAGTACATAGCTAATTTGATGATGCATTTGGATATTTCTGACCCCGGGAGGGTTATCGCTTGTGTTGGTGCAAGATCTACTTTGCTGGAGCAGATTCTGAGTTGTTAGTTTGAGGATAGCGGTCTACATAGCATTCTAGATCAGGTATTGAGTGGTGAGTCTTATAAAGCTACCTTGGGTTCTGATAGTGTTCTGAGGTTGGACAGTCGTATTTGTGTTTCGAGGGTTGGAGATTTAATTCAGTTGATTTTGCACGAGGTGATTAGTTCTAGATATTCTATTTAGGTCGGGACAACTAAGATGTACCCAGATCTAAGGTAGCACTATTAGTGGAGCGGTATGCAGAGAGATATCTCAGAGTTAGTGGCTCGATGCTTGTGTTTTCAGCAAGTAAAGGTTGAGCGCCAGAGACTTTGTGGTTTACTTTAGCAGTTGCCGATTCCCGAGTGGAAGTTGGAGCAGGTCACGATGGATTTCATTGGTAAATTACCTCACACTTCCCGTGGTTTTTATAATATATGGGTCATTGTGGATTGGTTGACTAAGTCAGCATATTTTATCCCTGTTCGAGTTTCCTACAGTGCTGAGTGGTTAGCTCGTGTATATATTCAGGAGGTGGCTCACCTAAATAGAGTGCTAATATCTATTATCTAAGATCGAGGGTTTTAGTTTATCTCCAGTTTCTAGTAGACCTTCTAAGAGTAATTGGGTACTCAGGTGGACCTCAGTACTGCGTTTCATCCTCAAACCAACGGGTAGTCAGAGCATACTATTTAGGTATTGAAGGATATGCTCTGCACTTGTGTGTTAGACTTTGGGGGTCAGTGGGATCAGTTCTTGCCTTTAGCAGAGTTCACATATAATAATAGCTTTCTCTCCAGCATTCAGATGGTTCTGTTTGAGGCTTTGCATGGTAGACAATGTCGGTCTCCAGTTGGTTGGTTCGAGATTTCATAGGTCAGTTCTCATGGCACAGATTTGCTCTTAGAGTCTTTATATCGAGTTCAAGTGATTCAGGACAGGCTGCGGATAACTCAGAGTAGACAGAAGGAGTTATCCTGATCGTAGACCATTAAAATTCATAGTTGGTAATAGGGCCTTCTTACTAGTATCGCCCATGAAAGGCGTGATACAGTTTGGTAGGAGGGGCAAGCTTAGCGTCGGATATATTGGACCCTTTGAGATTCTGCATATAGTTGGAGAGGTGGCTTATGTGCTAGCTTTACCTCCGACATTTTCAGCTATCCACCGACTGTTTCATGTTTCTATGCTGTGACAGTACATTCTGGATGAGTCGCATGTGCTTCAGTGGGACTCGATTCAGTTAGAAAAGAAGTTAGCATTAGTGGAGGAGCCTGTGTCCATTTTAACCAGAGATGTGAGACGGTTACGCTCCCTGGACATTCCAGTGGTTAATGTATAGTAGTGTCACCATACAGTTGAGGAGGCCACTTGGGAGCTTAAGAGTGATGGGAGAGCCCAATATCCCTACTTGTTCACTTCTTCAGGTATGCGCTTACTCTTGACTTTCATGGACGAAAGTCCTTTTAGTACTGAATGTTGTAATGACCCTCCCGGTCATTTCCCTCATTTTTGTGTGTTCTCAGCATTTAGAGCTTTTCTATAACTGCCTAAGTTATTTATGACTTGTTGGGACTGATAGTTCTATTTTTGGGCAGTTCGTCTGAGAATATTATTTATATCGACCACGTTGTGAAATGTTTAAATTAAATTAGAACTTGGTAAAACGATATAGTTCGTTAACTTTCGTAAATGTTTGGATTTATAAAATTCTCTAGTTATGATATATCTATACAACTTTATAAAAGTTCTATAATTTATTAATCCTTTTAAATGGAGATAATAAATATAAATATGTTAAAATAATATTATTATTTTACAGAGGTTTTATCCGAAAATTTTCTATTAATTATGGTATATTCAAAATAAGCTATTTATTTTACCACGGACCTATGCATACCCGAAAATACACATAATGGATAAATAATTAAGGAAGGGGTGGCGGTATTGCCACCTCCACTTTCACGTGGAGGTAGAGGAAGGTAGTTAGCAAGGGGGGCACCAAAAGGTGTTATTCACCTACACTAGCACACATATAACCTTAAAAACAATTACATTACATTTTCCTTAAACAAAGTAAAAGTATCATTTAATAGTATATAGGCTGCCACATTTCTTCTTCTCTATACTTACACCTTTTTGTGATTATTTTAAGCTCATAATTGAGCATTTCTAGTGAGATTTGAGGTTTAGGGTTGTTAGGTTTGGATCCGTAGATGCGTTCTCGTCATTTCTACAGTACATTTTCTTATTTTTACGGTAGTTTTCGCTTACAGTGGTATTGTTGGGATTTTTGTTGGTATTTTAGCTATATTTTAACCTCAAATGAAGCGGTGCTAGTTGTGAATATTGGTTACGAGGTAGTTTGGGATGCTGTGAAGGTTTCGGTTTTGTGATTCCAAAGGTGGACCCCAATGGGTTGTTCGAACATTTTCCAAACTAATGCAATATGGGTATCAATAGTCATATTTAGACATGTTGTTTTATTATTTTGGTAGCTTGCCAGCAGTCAGAGGCCTCTAGGAAGGTGAAGGCTCCTGTATAGCTGGTTCTCTTGGCAGGCTTGCGGCGGTGGCCAGGTAGGCTAGGTTTCCTTTACACTAAGGTAGGCTTATGTGTGATATATGTATGCAATTGTGCTGGTGTTGTGGGCTGGTATTATAGGCTTGGTGGTAGGCTGCTGTTATTTAGGTCTTCTAGGACGGATAGGGCTATTCAGACAGATTCATGGCCTGTTATCCTCGTGGTACATCACAAATGACCTATTTGGGGTTAGATAGTATTGTTGTTGTTGTTCCTGGTTGGGGAATGTTATTATTAGACCTTAGTCCAGGCTTAGAAAGGCCTAGCTCAGACTTAGACAAGTATAACTAGACTTGGTTTTTGGGACCCAGTAGTGGGCCGCCCCGTTACCTTTTTTGTCTACTCGTCAGAACTTTGACATCTTTGGGATTAGTTAAGACCTAGTATGACCTGTTAGGCTTTTAACGGGATTGAGTCACACCGATTATACCCGATTGGCCTTTTTAGTCTTTTAGTCCCTGATAACACCACACTTGATTGGGATTGCTGGCCTTGGCTTAGAATTGGGACCCGCCCCGCCTTGAGCTACTCTAGATACCCAGACTGACTTCGATAATGCATTACAATAGACTATGGATCTAGGAGGACCCGAGGACATACCGTGTAGCAGATGATTTGTATTTGTAGGACTACATGGTGGATTGTAATGTGAATTATGTGAATATAGATAATGATAAAAGATTATAAGAGCTTATAATCTTATGACTTATCTTTAATACCTTAAAAAGGGTGAACTTGTTATTATGTGTCTTTGGAACATGGAACATGCTTTGAGAATGGATTATGCTAAGAGGTGGTGGCATAACTTAAGAGCCTATAGTCAAGTTAGGCTAGGGATTAGAAAGTAAAAGGTATAAAGTTGTATAACTAAAACTAGATTATAAGTTGAATAGAGTTTAATGACTGGTTAATGGGGCCTTGAACCTAGTAATGACTTGAATGTAAGGGTTTTCTAGATATTAGCGGAATCCCCTATCTCGATATAAATGAAGGGGGATTAGATGAATGAATGAATTACTAAAGTTTAGACTACATTTACTTGAATGTGCACTCCTAAAATGAGTACTTGAATTTAATGAATATGACTTTATAATGCTTACTAGAAAAAGCCATGGTTTGGTCTTCAAAAGTGCTATAATTATAGGAACCAGTGAATCATATCTACTTGTGATTTGGTGTGTTAAAGAATAATTATTGTTTACGTGAAGTGATTAACTCGAGTTGACCAAGTATTTGGGTGGTTGCCTATTGTTGCAATGCATACTTAAAAAAGGTAATTGTTTAATGATATCCTAAGTATTAATTACAATAATGAGGTTATATTAACATCTTGTTGACTGTACAAGTATGATTGATTATTCTCATTGTGGTTGTGATTGTTGTTATATCTGTTATTATTGTGGGATGTATCAAAATTTATACATTTTCATGGGATTGGTTTATATGATTCATTTGTTTGCTTAGGTACCACACCGGTACAATACATGGATAAGAGCTCATCCCCTGTAGGTCATGGCTAGTGGGCAACCATAAGACCCTTAGCATGTATGTACAAGGTATTTATGGGTGTGACGGTTCCATGAGTGGACCAATTACTGTTATTATTTATATTTACATTAGTTCCATAAGAGAACCGGGTCTATATGCTTAATTTCTAAAGGTGGCTTCTTGTGTAAATCTAGAATGTTTGTTGATTTCCATTATTATTTAAATATGGATCCTTGAGTTGATCCGGGTTAAATTGACAAATGCTTAGTATATTTGTTGTTGCTATTCCCATGTTTAAATTAATGTATGAATATTGTTAGAGTCATGGATTGTTGACTTGGAAATGGTTGTTGATTCATGGTTGTACTCGTTACAAGGTTATCATTATTGTGCTCATTAATTATTAAGGTTAATCGAAATATATTGTCTTATAATAACTATTGGAATTAAGCAAGTAAGAGTTATGAAGGTTGGCATTTAATGTGAAGGTTGATGTATGATTAGTGAGATTAAGTGTGAAAGGTATAAGAGGAATATCAATGGTATATATTGACTACTAGCAATGGATTAGATATAACAAAGTCAGCAGGAATAAGAATGGTATACTCTTACGTAACACAAGTGGATGAAAGTGATGCGGATTGAATTGTATGTAAGTTGTCATGATTTCTTTCTTTCATTTCTATATTTTGTTTACGTGATATAACCCTAGTTGGTAGATGATACCTACCAATACAGGTTATTTGTACAAATACTACTTTTGCTATCCCTTTTGGGGCATAGTCTGGTTGCAGGATCAGTTGATGTTTCTCAAGTGACATAGATAGTGATCTCCAATATCTTCTACTCCTCTCATTCATGGTAAAAGTTTAGTCCAGTCTTTTTTTTTTAATTTAGAAGCTCTTGTACCTGTTTAGACTAGGTCCTCAGGTAGTTTCATTTCGCATATATATATGTTGTAAAATCTTATGTAATACGGACTTGGGTATTTTGTTACTTATTTTCAGACTTCCACATATCTTGTTGAAAGGGTGGTAAGGGGTTCTCTTATCTAGGTGGATTAGAGTAGGTGCCCTTACGATTCAATAATTTGGGTCGTGACAAATTTGGTTTCAGAGCCAAGGTTATCGGTCTCCCAGTAGAAGAGCAAATGTCAAGTAGAGTCCTGTGGATTGGTGTGTTGACATCCACATCTAATTTCGGAAAGCTATGGAGTATTCTAGAAAATTTTTGTACTTCTTTTTTCTCTCGTGTGGGTTGTACAGTTGCTTGTAGGGGTTGAATCCATTATGTATCTCTCGATTCCAATTGTTATCTCTACAATCATACTTGGAATATAGTCGATTCAAATTTGTATCTCGAGAAGTTTGCAATTGGAGCCTAGTGTTTTTCAGTTGGTATCTGTCTATAAGGGTTGGAACTTATGAATGTCATATAAATTATGATGAAATTGATTGGTTGTAACTTTATTGTTGTAATATAAGATGCAATTATGATTTTAATTTATTTGGTTAAATTTGGACCTTGATAGGTAAGAATTGCAAGTTATTGCGCATTTTGTGGTGTGTAAAGGAATTTGAGTAGGTCTGTTGCTTATCTTGTAGGTTGTAGCATGAAGTTTTTATTTGGTGTTTAAGTTGAAAAAATTGATGCTTATATTAGCTGCGATTGATTGACTTGTGTGAATTCTCAAAATTATGAAAGGTGGTAACTTGGTTATGTGTTGATGGTTAAAGAAAATTATTTGCTTTGTGGTTTAATGGAAACTATATTCTAAATAATTGGCATGGTTTTTTCTTTGGCAAAAATGATCTGGGAAATATGGTTTTTTTAATGGGGGAAACTTTTGTTTCAGGACAGTCGGAATTTAGTTAAGGATCATGGAAAAAGGTGTTATTGTTGCATGATAATGGGACTTGTTGTAATGAAAGGTTCTTGTTGTGATTCAAAACTAATTTAGAGTAGTGAGTTGTTGTTTCATGAATTGCTGGGTTCGGTCTTGAGATTATAATGTGATTGATAAGATATGATATATTGATAAGCTTGTTGTCTGATATGGGTGTTGTGGTCTATTTGAGGTGACCTACATATTCAAATGTCAGACTCTATTTGACTTTGTCGTTTTTACTGTTGGTTGAGTAACTAGTTGCATTATGATGATAATGTATAGTTGAGGAGGAAACCATGAGATTATGGTGGGACCAAGTTCCCTTGTAAATGTGAAAATGTAATTATGGTTGTTTACTCATATGCTTATTATATGACAATAATTATCGATTAATAATATCCCTTGGGAATTGTATAATTGAATTTTTAGGGTCCTTACAGTAAGATAGCATGATTATGCTTGATGATCCTTAGTTGTAGGGTCGATTGAGGGAATGGGGTAGTTAGATATATTCTTGAATATTCATATCCCTCCAATTGATCATGATAATACTTGATTGTTATTGCTCCTTGAGTGATAGAGATATGTTGGGTCGGTAATTTGACTAGTTGTAAACTAGTTGTGAGGCTCAATAAGTGTAGCTTATCCTCGGGTGATAACTAAAAAGCTTGTTGTTTATAAAAAATTGATTGATGAGGATTGAATGGACTAATGTAAGTTGTGGTGGAGAATCTATGTGTTAATGACACCCATAGTGGTGTGTTGGTTAGTGGTTGTCTTTAGATCGATGGTCTATTCTTATGCATTGATCATGGAAAGGTGAAAAGGGTTGTAAGACAGATGTCCCAAGGGGAAAATACAATGTAGTGTATGGTGAGGTTGTATTCATTATAACATTTTTTAGGGTGTAGTTTCCCGAGTAAAGCTTTCCCCTAGGATAAGTGTTGATAAAATCTCAGGCTAGGGTGGGTTCCAAAGAAAATTTGGTGTTTTGTGGTTAAGAGATATTTGGTTTCTTGACGTGTAATGGTTGATGAAATTAAGGTTATATCATTATATATAAAGGACATAGTATTCCACAGAAATTTTTGTAATGGAGTTTGAGTTAGTAGAACTCTGGGTATAGTGTTTAAGGTAAAGGGCTTAGTTTGAAATGTAAAATATCTGAGTCTTGTGTGAGGGCTTAGTTTGAAATGTAAAAAATATGAGTATTGTGTGGTGAAAAAGGTAAAACTGGGAAGATTCTTCAGTTTCTGCCTCGCCTATATCGCTATAGCGACGTGCATGTCGCTATAGCAATGTCACTATAGAGGAATAACTCCTACTATAGAGATGTCACTATAGCGGGATTGGGCCGCTATAGCGGGATCAATATAGAAATTGTTCTGTTTTGTCCGAGTTTAGACGTTACCTCATTATAAATTCTCAAGGCCTTATTCTTAGACCGATGAGGGAAATAATTAATTCATGTTTCTCTTCACCCAATGCCCCATTCAGTGACTAACGAATGGCAAATTGGTATCTGTTGTAACGACCAGTTTCTTCGTTACTACAAATATTTATGGTAAAGGCATACTAATCTCATTCATCATATGTGTTAGGATCAATTATTTAGTATGGGAGTTCATTTGATATGTACTAAGGTCATACAATACCCCTAGCACAAAGTTAAGGTTAAAGTGTCCTTATTAATTTAGTTTTGGGCTATGTTTAAACTAGAGTCAACTACAAACGAGCATTTCTCCTATAATATAAAGAGTTATGGGCCCAATACACACAAAATAAAATATATCTAAGTATTTTTTCCAACGCAACTGACCATTCGTTAATTCACTTCCTAAGTAAAAAGTTATGATTGTTTTACTAAAGACTATCTGTGCTGAAAAGCTGAGAGCGCTGTAGCAGGTCAAGATCACTATATCAACATGTACATCCCCCCAATTCCAAAATTTCATTCCTAAGCCCTAGAGGGGCAATTTTCTCTTGGTTTTGTTAGAAATCCTTTGTTGAGGTAAGATTTTTTAATCTTTTTAACATTGATTAATCTATGGTGAAATTCTTATGGTTTAGAACCCTAGGTTCATGAAATTGCAGGTCATGTCTAGTAGGCAACCATAAAACCCTTAGTCTGTGTGTACAAGGTATTTATGAATGTGACGGTTCCATGAGTGGACCAAGTTTATGACTACTGTTGTTGTTGTTGTTTACATTGGTTCCAAGTGTGAACCGAGTCTATGTGCTTAGTTGCTAAAGGTGGTTTCTTGTGTATTTTTGGAATGTATGTTGATTTCAATTAATGTTTATATATTGATCCATGTGTTGTTCCAGGTTAAATTGACAAATACTTAGCATATTTGTTGTTGTTATTCCCATGTTTGAATTGAGGTATAAATATTGTTATATCATAGATTGCTGACTTGGATATGGTTGTTGAGTCATGGTTGTATTTGTTACGACGTTATGGTTGTTGTGCTCGTTTATTATAAGGTTAATCCAAACAAATTGTCTTATAATAATTGTTGGGATTAAGCAAGTAAGAGTTATACTGGATTGCATTTAAGCTAGTAATAGTGGGATTGGGCGACTATAGCAGGATCAAGAGAGAAATTGTTCTGTTTTCTCCAAGTTTATACGTTACCTCATTATAAATTCTCAAGGCCTCAATGTTAGACCGATGAGGGAAATAATTAATTCATGCTTCTCTTCACCCAATGCCCCATTCGGTGACTAACGATTGGCAAATTGGTATCTGTTGTAACGATCGATTTCGTCGTTACTACAAATATCAGTGGTAAAGGCATACTAATCTCATTCATCATATGTGTTAGGATCAATTATTTAGCATGGGAGTTCATTTGATATGTACTAAGGTCATACAATACCCCTAGCACAAAGTTAAGGTTAAAGTGTCCTTACTAATTTAGTTTTGGGCTATGTTTAAACTAGAGTCAACTACAAACGAGCATTTCTCCTATAATATAAAGAGTTAGGGGCACAATACACACCAAATTAAATATATCTAAGTCTTCTTTCCAACGCAAGTGACCATTCGTTAATTCACTTCCTAAGTAAAAAGTTATGACTATTTTACTGAAGACTATTTGTGCTGAAAAGCTGAAGCACTAGCGGGTCAAGATCGCTATATCAACATGTACATCCCCCCAAATTCCAAAATTTCATTCCTAAGCCCTAGAGGGGCAATTTTCTCTTGGTTTGGTTGGAAATCCTTTGTTGAGGTAAGATTTTTTATTCTTTTTAACATTGATTAATCTATTTATCTTCTAGAATCACTAGCATGGGGAATCTATGGTGAAATTCTTATGGTTTAGAACCCTAGGTTCATGAAATTGTGGGTCATGGCTAGTAGGTAACCATAAAACCCTTAGTATGTGTGTACAAGGTATTTATGAATGTGACGGTTCCATGAGTGGACCGAGTTTATGACTACTGTTATTGTTGTTGTTTACATTGGTTCCAAGTGTGAACCGAGTCTATGTGCTTAGTTGCTAAAGGTGGTTTCTTGTGAAATTTTGGAATGTATGTTGATTTCAATTAATGTTTATATATTGATCCATGTGTTGTTCCAGGTTAAATTGACAAATACTTAGCATATTTGTTGTTGTTATTCCCATGTTTGAATTGAGGTATGAATATTGTTATATCATAGATTGTTGACTTGGATATGGCTATTGAGTCATGGTTGTATTTCCTACAAGGTTATGGTTGTTGTGCTCGTTTATTATTCAGGCTAATCGAAACAAATTGTCTTATAATAATTATTGGGATTAAGCACGTAAGAGTTATAATGGGTGGCATTTAATGTGAAGGGTGATATATGATTAGCTAGATTAAGTGTGACAGTTATAAAGGGAATATCAATGGTGTATATTGACTACTAGCAATGGATTAGATATAACTAAGTCAGCCGGAACAAGAATGGTATACTCTTAGGTAACACAAGTGGATGAAAGTAATGTGGATTGAATTGTCTATAAGTTGTCATGCTTCGTTTTTGTTATTTCTATATTTTGTTTATGTGATCTAACCCTGGTCGGCTAATGATACCTACTAGTATGTGTTGTTTGTATAGATACTACTATTGCTTTACACTTTTGGGGTATAGCCTGATTGCAGGATCAATTGATATTTCTTAGGTGACGGGGATAGTGATCTCTAGCAGCTTCTACTCCTCTCATTCATGGTGGAAGTTGTGTCCAAACTTATCTTTCTTAATTTAGAAGCTCTTGTACTTGTTTAAACAAGGTTCTCGGGTAGTTTCATTCCTCATTTATATATGTTGTAAAATCAGCTGTAATAAGGACTTGGGTATTTAGTTACTTCTTTTCAGACTTTCTCATATCTTGTTTAAAGGGTGGCAAGGGGTTCTCCTATATAGGTGGATTAGAGTGGGTGCCCTTAGGATCCGGTAATTTGGGTCCTGACAGTTTGTCTCCGAACCTCTAATTTATAATTAACACCTCCCCAAGTCCCGTCAATAAGAACTACATAATCCGTAAATAACATACACCAAAGCACTTCCCCTTGAATATTCTGCGTCAAAACATCCATCACTAAGGTGCATAAAAATGGACGAAAAGTTGATCTCTAGTGCAACCCTGTCAAAATAGGAAAAAGCTCTGAATCTCCTCCCATC
Source organism: Capsicum rhomboideum (assembly GCA_031232105.1). Lineage (NCBI taxonomy): Eukaryota > Viridiplantae > Streptophyta > Magnoliopsida > Solanales > Solanaceae > Capsicum > Capsicum rhomboideum. The sequence goes on from CP124709.1 coordinate 57,013,461, forward strand.
GTCCTTACACGAGTCTTTACTCCATCGTACAAGTCCTTAATCGATCCGATGTATGCCATAGGGACACTTCTAGACTCCAAGAAACTCCAAAGAACCTCCTTAGGGACTGTGTCATATGCCTTCTCTAGGTTGATGAACACCATGTGTAAGTCCCTCTTCCTCTCCCTATATTTCTCCACCAATCTCCTCACGAGGTGAATTTCCTCTGTCGTAGAGTGACCTGGCATAAATTCGAATTGATTTTCAGAAATAAATGCAATCCTTCTCAACCATAGCTCGACCACCCTCTCCCAAACCTTTATAATATGACTCAACAACTTAATACCCCTGTAATTGTTGCAACTCTAAATGGCACCCTTGTTCTTGTATAAAGTAATTATCATACTCCACCTCCAAGCCTTGGGCATCTTCATCTGTCATGTCCCGAATCCCATTCGGGCCGAACTGGCACCCGGAGCTGATAAGGCCCGAGAGAACCAATCTTTGCTCATGTACTCTCATATGTATGTTCGCGTATGAATATCATTTTATCTCATGAAATTAAATATCAATGGCAGAAGTCATGGCAATATGTGCAATATATGAAACTTGGTCGTTAGGGCCATTGCGTCAAAATAAACGTAAGTCTTTTATTTTCATGATACCCCACATATGTCTACAAAGCCTCTAATAGATACATGACCATTTCTATACAATATTTACAAAATGCCGAAATCTAATATACACATGTGAATTGGGAAGTATTCATGTATTCATGTATTCATGTATTCATCATTCAGTCGCATCATCATCATCATTATCATAACCTTTATATTTATGTATTCATGCAAGGGATATAGTCTCATCTCTTTTATAACTACCTTTATTATTGTTCACTCAACTAGTTAGTACCGGGTCTCCACCTTTGGTGGGATATAATATATGAATATAATACCGGACATCCACCTTTGGTGGGCTATAATATATAAAGATAATGCCGTACATCCACCTTTGGTGGGCTATAATAACTAACATAGCATAATATTCGGATTACTCAATCTTGAACTTATACACTTTACATTGTGATCCATACTCAATAAGGCATAGAGTAACCATATGCACATTACTTCTTTACATTACCTTTAACTTTCCATAGTTATAAGAGTGACACATTAGAGATCATGACATTGATTGAAGCACATACTTATATACCCATACTCCTTTACTTCATGACATTGACATCTTCACTTATAAGAGATTGATACTTTTACTTGTGCGAGGATGATACATTGAGGATTATGATAATATTGTAACACACATATATGCCTTACTTCACTTCCTTACCTTCAAGAATAAATAGATTCTCTTACACCTAACTTTCTTTGAGGTAGTTCTTTTAGAAATTTCAACGTTATGGCAACTTTCCTTGAAGTTTTGGATCATTAACCAATGGGTGAGAGATATGTGAATAAACATTGTGAGAAACATAACATGATTAGAAACATAACACTATTGAAAACATTGGACCATAATCTATGAACAAGGGACATGAGTATAACCACCATGGGAACCGTGGAACACAACCTTATTGGGCTTTTGGAACATTAACCAAGAATATGAGACATGTGGTTCATAATTGATCAATGAGTAGGTAATATGTGATAATGACAATTGAGAACTGGGTATAGGATACCTTAGCACATTTCGGGATGGAACAAGTGAAAAGGTACAGACAGAGTAACCTTACATACCTTATCTTCCCAATGTAAGTACACAATCCAATATGTGAGCACAATAATTCCGCTCCTTCCTTACGTTTCACTCTACATCACAAGTACATAACGGAACCAACATTAACCACCAACTACCTTACAAATGCACATGACAACAATGAGTTACATGTTTATCTTTAAAACGTCATTTTCTTCTCTACAATACCATTTACGGCATTGTCATACCAACAATACCCCATTCATGCCATACATTGACCACAAGCTACATTCCAAGTGCATAAGATAACCATGAGTTACATGAGTCCCCTATAACATTATTTCACCCTTTACAATACCATTTATGGCCTTTTCATGCCAACAATACCATAACACCATATACATTAACCACACTATCATATACCAATAGCATTTCACCACAAAGTTTCTCCTTTACACTTTCTCACAAACACCATATCACAATTATCCCATTAAATTGCTTCAATACACCTCACAACAACAAATCGGCCAAAATCCCATAATTTGCACATATAGAAAAATAACAAGTTTAGGACCATAATAACACCATACATGTTGATATTTTATCCATACCATACTTATTCATCAAAACCATAAGTCATAATTCAAGTTACAATCCCATGGATAACACACCTTTTTAACAAAACCAAAAGTGTCATGTCCAACACTTCCAAGCATAACCAACATGACCTACATAATTTCTCATGCTCATAATTATTTAAAGTACAATAATAATCACTTACCCAAGCTTGGAAGATGATGATCTTGTCCAAAAATTCCTTAGGGTTTGAAGAGCTAAAAGAGTTATCTTGAAAACTGTAGAAAATGAGAGAATATGATGTGTGTAGCTAATGAATTAAAATATGATTTTTGGCCACCTTTTATAACCTCTTAAATTCATCCTTAGCCTTTAATTCCATCATTGACAAGTCAAGGCAAGAATGGGTCATTTTGACCCATTGGGCCTTTCATGTTTTGTTCATTTTGGTCTCAAATTAGGCCCAATAACCCATATCATCTTAACCCTTTAACATCAATGTATAATTCACCATATATCTCATGTTTAAATAATTCTAGAATGTCACTACAATATTCTCTTACTAAATTCTCATTCGTCGTCTCGATCGCAAAAATAGGAATTCTAGTCGCCCATGGCTTCATTAGACATTTTGGATAACTATATATGTTTCATGATTTGATCATGTAGGAGTATGTAGGAGTGTATTGAAGTGTTTTAAGCTTTAACAATGCTCAAATAACTCCAAATAACCAAAAAAAAACCATCCAAGAATCATCGTAGAATTGCGTTACAAAACGAGTGCGGAAGGACACAATTTTTGTACCTTGCGCCACTGCTGGAAAGCAAGGCAGTGGCGCAAGAAATCCTTGTCCTCTGAATCAGAGGCTTGAGCCACACCCCCTAAAACAGGGTAGTGGCGCAATTTTCAGCACCTTGCTGAATTTTTTGGCCACTTCTTCAATACTTGCATAGCGTCCAATACCTTATCAAAACACTACAAAATACTTACTTAGTGATCTTAATACTCAAGTAAACATGACTCCAAGTCACCAAATGAGGTTTGAATGTGTACGGGGTATTACCCAAATGCTCCACGAAATCACAAAACACCTCTTACGAAGGTTTAATCACATGTACGAGGGCCAAATTCCATTATCTCATCAATAACATTACCAAATACATACTTATGGCTTTCGACACCTAATTAAACATTTTTCAACGTCGTCAAGTAGGGTTGGGAAGGTATGGGGTGTTACATTCTTCCCCCCTTAGAAACATTCGTCCTCGATTGTTAGTACATTGTTTTACTGTAACAACTTAAGTCGAAGTGAATCCTTTAATTATCATATACACATAGAATACCTGTAAAGACTTACTTATTATGACTCCAATTCCATATCCTGTACTTTTTTTACTCGTGTCCAACACTTACGAGTACTTTAGATTTCATTTTTTCTTTGGTCTCCCTTATGACTTCGTCCATGTGTTCGTTTTCCCTATTGTGATTTTATGGAAGCTTCTTCTTTACCTCTTATTACTTTCGCTTATCGAGCTAGAATAGTAAGCCGTACTTCGTCACATGTGAGATTTTTTTTTTTTATAACTGGTGGATTTCCACTGGGAGCAACACGGGATAATCTCCTAAACACTTTCAAAGCCTCGCATATGAGATACTGACTGAACTATAAAGAGTTCTTGGGATACTTCAAAGTCATATACGACTTGACCACATCTTTGAACCATCTTAGAAGGTACGCTATATAGAACTAACTTCTCATGCTTAAACAGTACGGTTTGCTTGTTCCTCTGTCCGAAGACGAAAACCATGCTTACATTCACTTGGGTTCCCAGAAACATTTCTACCACTGTGTTAACTTGGTAAGCCTATCAAATATTACCCATATGGCATCACATCTATTTCTAACTAAAAAGATTCTCTACATAGCCTATAACCTTCAGATTCCAAGTACTTTACCTTTACTCGCCATCCCTTCGATTACCGAAGTATAAATTTCGCATTATTCTTTTCATGTAATCTCATCAATAAGTCGCTTTCAAATCATGGTACCTATTGATTACTCCCTACTAAATAGCATATCATGAATGATGTGCTTTACCATAATGCATTTCTTTAGCTAACCAAGTCATACCCATGGTAACATTAAAATCTATCATGTCCATCTCAGTAAGATTAGTCAATGTAACGTGATCACAACATTTACTATACAATTGTGACATACTGGTGTGGACACCCCAACTGACTTGACTATTAACTCTAGTGTTCCTTCAAATTTTCTCGCAGTCAATAGAGTAACATATGATAGGGTAGAACCCAAATCGATTGATGCATATTCATTAGGTAAACATATAGATAACGTACCTGTCACTATATCAAGAAGAGCCTCCGAACTCTGCTGACCCCGTAGGTCGTGTCATACTACCCGTGGCCCTCTGTGGGCAGTCTCTCTTCACGTGTCCTAGCTTTTTACACCAAAAGCAAACGTCCATCTCAAACCAGCATTCACCTGAATGAAACTTTCCGCAGCGCTGGCACAGTTGATGAAAAGATCCCGCTGTCTGTGAACCCCGTATTCCACTACTCTGCCCAACCTGACTACCTCTAGATCCTCGAAATAGAGGTGGAGTACCCTCTGTAGGGTAGGAAAATGATGGTCTAGGTGGTCTAGGGAAAACCCGAGGCCTAAATTGTCCCATGGTTTTATCCCTCTTTGATGGCCCTGTCTCATATTCTTGTATCCTTCCCCTTTGCCTTTGGTCCTCCATCTTTTGCGCGAATGCTTGTATTCTGGCTATATACATATCTTTATTTAACGCAGCAATAGTACAGTCCCTTACCAAATATGGCTCCAATCTGTCTACATACCGATGAACTCTATCGGCCATAGTCGGTACCTTATTAGGAGCATATTTAGCCAACAAATTAAACCAAAGACTGTACTCCCTGGCGCTCATATTTCCTTGATGTAAATTTTAAAACTGATCCGCACGAGCCTCGTAGACCTCATATGGAAGATAGTGATCAAGGAATGCCACTCTGAATTCCTCCCAACTAGCTGGAGGTGTACCGATACCTCTGGATCGTTTCCAATCTTCATACCATAATATAGACTCTCCCTTCAGTCTATATGCTGCAAGCTCCACTGTTTCTACACCAGTCATATGCATAACATCTAGAGCCCTTTGAATTTGATCGATAAAGTCATGCGGATCTTCATTAAGATCAGACCCAGTAAATGTGGGAGGATCCAATTTCATGAAATTCTGTGTCCGCCGACTAGCTATCCTAGCCGCACCATCATCACTTGTCACTGGACCACGTCCTTGACTCTGAGCAACAACTATCTGAGTCAACATTTGCACCGCATTTCTCAAGTCCTGTAACTCCCGCCTAGTAACATTAACAGGCGATTCTGGGGATACTTCCCTCCTTTGTGGTCTCCCTGGAGAAGGGGGAGGAGAAGGTACCCGCGATGTAAACTTAGTTTCAACCCATATTGACTAGCTGGGTTAGGTGGTGATTTACTAATTTCTTCTCCCGTATGCATATCTACCTGCTTATCTTTGCCCATACCTTGTCTTGTAGTCGACATTTTACTATATCAAAGAAAACCAATTACAATGGTCAGATATAATCCCACCAATGACAATGGCTCTATTGCACGATCTAGAATGAACAAGTGAAACTCCTAAATGTCTGGTAGCCTCCTACTTATAAATGTGGCGCGCAACACATCCATAAGCAAGACTCTACTCAGACACGGCTTTGTAGACACCCTTAAAATGACCTGCTCTGATACCACTTTTGTCACGTCCCGAATCCCATTCAGGCCGGACTGGCACCCAAAGCCGATAAGGCCCGAGAGAACCAATCTTTGCTCATGTACTCTCATATGTATGTTCGCATATGAATATAATTGTATATCATGTAATTAAATATCAATGGCGGAAGTCATGGCAATATGTATAATATATGAAACTTGGCCGTTAGGGCCATTGCGTCAAAATGAACGTACATCTTTTACTTTCATGATACCCCACATATGTCTATAAAGCCTCTAATAGATACATGACCATGTCTATACAATATTTACAAAATGCCGAAATCTAATATACACATGTGACTTGGGAAGCCCCGAAGCAACTGGAACTCACCAACAATCTACGGATATCTCGTCACCTACTGCGGAGATCCACTAACACCTGTGCCTGCAGCACGTAAGGTAAGTCCCCCAAGAGGGGTCAGTACGAATAAATTACTGAGTATGTAAGGCCATATGAAACTATAATAGCACATAAGTACTTCCAAGAAATTAAGCGTAAGAGAATAATCAATATGGATATACCTTCGTCCTGGATATGTGGAACCATGTTCATTACTTCTATTATTTCATTACTCGGTCATTCAGTCGCATTATCATCATCATTATCATAACCTTTATATTTATGTATTCATGCAAGGGATATAGTCTCATCTCTTTTACAACTACCTTTATTATTGTTCACTCAACTAGTTAGTACCGGGCCTCCACCTTTGGTGGGCTATAATATATGAATATACTACCGGACATCCACCTTTGGTGGGCTATAATATATATGTATATAGTACCAGGCCTCCACCTTTGGTGGGCTATAATATATGAATATACTACCAGACATTCACCTTTGGTGGGCTATAATATATATGTATATAGTACCGGGCCTCCACCTTTGGTGGGCTATAATATATGAATATAATACCGGACATCCACCTTTGTTGGGATATAATATATAAAGCTAATACCGGACATCCACCTTTGGTGGGCTATAATAACTAACATAGCATAATATTCGGATTACTCAATCTTGAACTTATACCCTTTACATTGTGATCCATACTCAATAAGGCATAAAGTAACCATATGCACATTACTTCTTTACAATACCTTTTACTTTCCATAGTTATAAGAGTGACACATAGAGATCATGACATTGATTGAAGCACACACTTATATACCCATACTCCTTTACTTCATGAGATTGACATCTTCACTTATAAGAGATTGATACTTTTACTTGTGTGAGGATGATACATTGAGGATTATGATAATATTAGAACACACATATATGCCTTACTTCACTTCTTTACCTTCAAGAATAAATAGATTCTCTTACACCTAACTTTCTTTGAGGTAGTTCTTTTAGAAATTTCAACGTTATGGCAACTTTCCTTGAAGTTTTGGATCATTAACCAATGGATGAGAGATATGTGAATAAACATTGTGAGAAACATAACATGATTAGAAACATAACACTATTGAAACCATTGGACCATAATCCATGAACAAGGGACATGAGTATAACCACCATGGGAACCGTGGAACACAACCTTATTGGGCTTTTGGAACATTAACCATGAATATGAGACATGTGGTTCATAATTGATCAATGAGTAGGTAATATGTGATAATGACAATTGAGAACAGGGTATAGGATACCTTAGCACATTTCGGGATGGAACAAGTGAAAAGGTACGGACAGAGTAACCTTACATACCTTATCTTCCCAATATAAGTACACAATCCAATATGTGAGCACAACAATTTTGCTCCTTCCTTACGTTTCACTCTACATCACAAGTACATAACGGAACCAACATTAACCACCAACTACCTTACAAATGTACATGACAACAATGAGTTACATGTTTATCTTTAAAATGTCATTTCCTTCTCTACAATACCATTTACGGCATTGTCATACCAACATACCCCATTCATGCCATACATTGACCACAAGCTACATTCCAAGTGCATAAGACAACCATGAGTTACATGAGTCCCCTATAACATTATTTCACCCTTTACAATACCATTTATGGCCTTTTCATGCCAACAATACCATAACATCATATACATTGACCACACCATCACATACTAATAGCATTTCACCACAAAGTTTCTCCTTTACACTTTCTCACAAACACTATATCACAATTATCCCATTAAATTGCTTCAATACACCTCACAACAACAAATTGGCCAAAATCCCATAATTTACACTTATAGAAAAATAACAAGTTTAGGACCAAAATAACACCACACATTTTGATATTTTATACATACCATACTCGTTCATCAAAACCACAAGTCATAATTCAAGTTACAATCCCATGGATAACACATCTTTTTACCAAAACCAAAAGTGCCATGTCCAACACTTCCAAGCATAACCAACATGACCTACATAATTTCTCATGCTCATAATGTGTTAAGAGTACAAGAATAATCACTTACCCAATCTTGGAAGATGATGATCTTGTCCAAAAATGCCTTAGGGTTTGAAGAGCTAAAAGAGTTATCTTCAAAACTCTAGAAAATGAGAGAATGTGATGTGTGTGGATAATGAATTAAAATCTGATTTTTGGCCACCTTTTATAACCTCTTAAATTCATCCTTATCCATTAATTCCATCATTGACAAGTCAAGGCAAGAATGGGTCATTTTAACCCATTGGGCCTTTCATGTTTTGTTCATTTTGGTCTCAAATTAGGCCCAATAACCCATATCATATTAACCCACTAAAATCAATGTATAATTCACCATATATCTCATGTTTAAATAATTCCATAATGTCAAGACAATATTCTCTTACTAAATTCTCATTCGTCGTCCCGAATCACAAAAATAGGAATTCTAGTAGCCCATGGCTTCATTAGACATTTTGGATAACTATTTATGTTTCATGATTTGATCATGTAGGAGTATGTAGGAGTGTATTGAAGTGTTTGAAGCTTTAAAAATTCTAAAATAACTCCAAAGAACCAAAAGAAACCATCCAAGAATAGTCGTAGAATTGCGTTACAAAACGAGTGCGGAAGGACACAATTTTTGTGCCTTGCGCCACTGCTGCAAAGCAAGGCAGTGGCGCAAGAAATCCTTTTCCTCTGAATCAGGGGCTTGCTCCACACCCCCTAAAACAGTGTAGTGGCGCAAGTTTCAGTACCTTGCTGAATTTTTTGGCCACTTCTTCAATACTTGTATATCGTCCAATACCTTATCAAAACACTACAAAATACTTACTTAGTGATCTTAATCCTCAATTAAACATGAATCCAAGTCACCAAATGAGGTTAGAATGTGTACAGGGTATTACCCAAATGCTCCACGAAATCACAAAACACCTCCTGCGAAGGTTTAATCACATGTACGAGGGCCAAATTCCATTATCTCATCAATAACATTACTAAATACATACTTGTGGCTTTCGACACCTAAGTAAACATTTTTCAATGTCTTCAAGTAGGTTTGGGAAGGTATGGGGTGTTACATCATCGTCTTGAAGGTCACGAGCCATCCACAACCTAGCCTTGGCAAGCCAATACAACTTCTTTTCCCCGCCTTTCTCCTCTAATCCCGCATATAAGCCTCTGAATGATGCTACTTTAGTCTCCATAACCAATATCTTAGTATCATTCGTAGCTAACTTATACTTCTCCCTATTCGCCCGCTTCTCTTCTTCAACCTTACTCTTAACGAAATTAGCATAAGCCACTTTCTTAGTCTCCACCTTTCTCTAAGCTTCTATGTTCCACCATTAGTCCCCCCGGTGCTGGACGGATCGACCCCTCAATACACCCAACACCTCTCTATCCATCTCCTTGATTCAACTAGAAGCCCTCTCCCGCATACTATCGACGTTCCCCTACTCTCCCACACCCCCATAGCCTCCAACTTATCTCTCATCTCAAGAGAACTGGACAGAGTAAAGCTACTCCAGTTAATTATGGGCTGATTTTCCCCACCCCACCTCTTTCTACCCTTTTTGATATACAAGTTCATAACCAAAAACTTATGTTGGGTCGAAAGATTCTCACTAGGAATGACCTAGAGTCTTTTACAAAACGCTCAATCACCCTTTCTAAGGGGCAAAAATTCTATCTGAGTCTTGTCCAACCGCACTGCGAAAGGTAATCAGGCATTTCTCCTTCTTTGTAAAGCTCGAGTTTACTACCACCAACCCAAAGGCCCTACAAAATCAAAAAGTGAGGCTCGTCCTTCATTCCTATCCCCAAAATAAAGCCTTCATGCACATCATTATAACCTCTCGATAATGAACCAATATTCCCATTGAAATCCCTTCCTATGAAAATCTTCTCTTATCTAGGCACACCTTTCACCACCTCATCCAAAGCCTCCCAAAATCTCATCTTCTCCTCCTCATCCAATCCCTTTTGTGGAGTGTAGGCACTAAAAATGTTCAGTATAGACCCTCCAATGACCAATTTAATTATCATCAACCTATTGTTGACCCTCCTAACCTCCACTACTAGCCTCCTAAGATCTTAATATACTAATATACCTTCCCCATTCCTATGTCTATCAATTCCTGAGCACCACAACTTATACCCATTCATATATCTAGCCTCAAAACCTACCCACCTATTCTCCTGGACACACGCTATATTGATCCTCCTTTATCTAAGAATCTTTACAGGCTCTATGGCCTTACCTTGAAGGGTTTCTATGTTCCAAGACCCTACTCTCAGCCTAGAGGCTCTTACATCCTGCTTAACCCTACTATCCCTTGCCCTCAACCCTAAACCTGGCCCTAACCCTTACTCTAACCCTATCCCCAACCCTGACCTCCTCCTCGCCCCTACACCCAAAACCAACCCCAACCCTAACCCTAACCCCGACCCCAACCTATGACATTACCCTAGTCTACCATCAACCACCAAAGCCACTACTCAAAAAGAAATGAAAAAAGGCACGCATAAAGCACACGAGATCAAACATACACAAGGCAACAATCCAAATTTATAGCAAGTAGGAAGACAATACTAGGAATACAAACTAACAACAATGGAAAGGTAAATAAAAAACACAAAGGAAAGGCAAAATAAAATAAAAAAGAAATAAACAACTAGTAAAAAACAGAGGCAGAAGAGTCCCAATCAAAAGTTAACAAGTCAAGAGACAAAAAAAATATATATTAAAGTTTAGAATTCATCGGGTTACGCTTGCGATAGAGGGTTCATTTCTTGCTTTCATTGTTGGATTTCGGTAAAAGTTGGTGCAGAAATTGTTCGTCGAAATGTTGTCACCGGAGCTTCGCTGGAAGGTCGCCGGATAAATCTTATCTAGGAGTAACTAGAAGTCGCCAAGCATGGGGAAGGAACAACCTAGTTTTCTGAATCCGTCAGAAGGTCCGCCGAGGGTCGCTGGAGGTTGCCGGTTCAGCCCGATTTGATCCTTTACGGATAGATCTACTTCTTTCAATTTATTACTGGAGACTATTGTTGTTCGTAGCCCGAGTTAGAATGGGGTGGAAGAATCGTGAACTCTCCGACAAATGGAGGTCGACAGGATGAGAATGATCGATTCTCATTAGAGAGAGAAAGAAACTGGAAAGGTTGGAAGAGCAACTTACCTGTCGCCGGATACACTATGCCGCCAAAATCAACTGACTGAATGTGGTCACATCAAAGAGACATTAGAGAGAGAGATTGATTTTTCCAAAACATCAATGAAAAATTGGAGGAAAACTACTTGGAAATATTCTAAAAGTTGTTCCTGGATTTGAGAAAATAAAAATTAAAAAACCTAAAAGAGATAACCTGGAATTTGGTTATTTCTTCACCCATTGCAACAAGTTATTGTTATCGCCCATCGAAATTATAATCTCTGCTGGTGCTATCATAAAACACTTCTTCCCACCATGCTTATCACGAAAGAAACTCTGAGAATTTTTTTTTTAAAACAATAACCAAAATGTATCGTAATGTATTTAAAATCTGATTAGTCAAAAGTCACACCACGTTGATCCAATAAAGTTCTTCTTAGTACTTTTTCATTCCCAAGAATTTCCAACTCATTTGTTTGGATGGTTGTTACAAATATATTTTTATAATGTATTATATTCTATTCTTTTGATGATATTATAATTGGATTTAACGATATGATACAATAAATTTTAAGTAACAACAAAAACAAACACTAAATTTAAAATAATAATATAATAGAAAACAACCACCCAAAGGGTACATTGTTCAATTTTTCAAATAACCTAAACATGGAGAGTGAAACACTACAATATTGGCACTCCGTATTTCCTCCCTCTCCAACAAAATCAAAAAGCATAAAAATAAAAACATCAAGTAATTAAGATATAAGCCCTCCGATCAATGAATTGGATCAATAATCATAAGAGATTAGATTTAAAATTTTAGTAAAAATAAAAAAATACTACGTGATTATTAGGAGCGAAGCTAAAAGAAAGCAAAAAGTTCAATTAAATGACCTTGCTCAAAACTACACCAACATAAATAGGGTAAAAACAGTTCTTTTAAGTTATATATGAACTATTGAATCCACTTTACATTAGGATAAAATTCTTGTTTAGTAGAAAAAAGGGTTCAAAGATTGCTTTAGTCTTTATTTTATCTCCTTATATGAATTTTTAACTCTGCTATTGGTTGGTATTTGTGGGGTTTGAGAGGCAGAAGCAGATGTAGACTATTAGTAATACCAGATTCATCTGAACTTAGTACTTTCATAGAAGAAAATAAATTTATATGTAAAATTGATGACAAATGGAACATATAGATTCGAACCCACAACTAAGAAACATAATAATGTTAAGTACTTTAAAAATTCAATTCATAAAGCATAAATTCTGAATTTTCCTCTAGTGAGAAGTAGCAGGTATCTAATAAATAATTTAGGTACGTACATGCAAACTGGCTAATACACCACCGATACAAAAAAATTCATAAAAAATAACCAAATTTAAAATGGAATTTTAACAATTTTCCCCCATCAGAAGAATGAGAGAATTTCATAGACTAAAAAAGAGCTCCTTTTTGGTGTTGCAAATTGGAGGAATCTCAAATCGATTGATTATTTTTAGATAATCAGATGGCAAAAATATTCCCCAGATTTCATCAAATTTTGCGGCAAATTTGAATACTTTCAAAAAAATTGATGATCTTGCTACATCTACTGGGGTTGTCTTTGAAATTATTTCAAAAATGCAGCCTTCCGGCAACTTTTTAATATAATTCATTGGAGCACTGGACTCAGAAAAATTCATTTCAAAATTCTTATGAAAGTTTATAACCAAGAAATAGAACCAATGTGTTTTTGTCCCATATTTTATGCCTATGATTAGATAATCAAAAGGGAAGAGATTTTAGATATTTATATTGTTCAATTATATTAATAAGTAAAGATAAACATACAATTATTTTTTTCCATAAACAACTAAGTTTGACTCTTTTATTTTGACTCAGATAAGTCTATCGCGACCAATATAAAATATTTTGGTTTATAAATGATTGATTGGGCTAAAAGACTACAAGAAAGCATTTGACCTAAGTAAACATATTGACATGAATAATCATGATATTAAGTCTCAAATAACTAGTATCGCTTACATAATAGTTTTTCTTTTATTGTGCCTTACTTTTCGCTAGTTTTGCATATGGAGTTGTAAGTCTATAGAGACAACTCCCTTGTGATTTTAGGTCTACCTCGTCTAATTAAAACATTTCCATTCACGATATTTTCATACAATAAAAAACTTAATTAATTTATGATTTAACCATGATAAATTAGTGTAAACATCAAATGTGAATGAGATCTTACCGAACTGATAAGTAAGTATCTACAGGTTAATGTAGGACATGACCAAACCATCTTAGTACTTTTACTTCTACTATGTGCTTGATTTATTCTTAGCGCACTATTTCAACATCGTTCCAATAGTATGTAGATCTTATGAAACAACTTCCTTCCATGTGATTTTAGGTCTACATGCCTCATTTATTTTTAACGCATTACTCACCATGGTTTCACACGTTTACGGTGCATCTAAAAAATCAATGAAAACATGACCATATAGTCATAACACATCATTGTTTATATCATGAATACACATAAGCTATATTATAGGATTGTACAATTTCTTCTTCATTCTTGTCTAAACACAATTCCTTGAACAATAAAGCCACCTTTTCCATAAAGCCATGTAATCTCCATCAATCGCGCTTCAATATCTCCATCATCTCCTAAATCATTGAAAACATTTCCATCCATCGGATTTTTTTCGTGGACATTTCACATTGCGTTTGTGTCTCCTAACTTTTTTTTTTACTAGACTCACGACACTAGGGCATTTCTCGGCCTCTTTGTCGCTCATACGATTCTCAAATCTAACTAATACATTAGCAATTTCTAGTCCTTCAAGTCCCTCTACCAATTTGAACACTAAATAAACAACATATTTGGTTCTTTTTGCCAACATTTGTGTTCCAATTGTGCCTCAGATATCAAGCCAACTTACAACCTTCAAATGAGTCACTTCTGAAAATCTACAAAATAAAATGTATTATCTCAATATCTGTATTTAATTAGTTTATATATATGCCATCAAAGTAAATATTTTTTGTACCATCAGATCATATTTATCTATTGTGGAAGATAACCTATTTTAGTACACATTTTAAAGAGGATAACATGTCGATATTTCTTCGGTGGCCTTATTTTGTAGCACAAATTATATAGTCGACAACCAGTGGTGGAGGTAAATATTTTCAAAAATGAAATTTTAAAAATAACAGAATTAACTATGCAATGATGATCATGGAATTCAACATCTAATATACATACATCAAAAGAAATGACCTTTTTTTGTATACACCATTTCAGTGAACCGGGTTCGGATGAACTTCCTCCAACCTCTAGCTCCGCTTAGGCTGATAGTGTATATAACTAAACTAGTTTTATATTATAAAAGTCACTTATTATAAACATACATATAAGAAATGATCTTTTTTATATGCACTTGTTCAGAAAACAAGGGTAAGGTAAGTGCTCATTTAATGAAGCATAGTTTTAAAAATAGTGGCAGTTATAAATGTTAGTAGTGGTAGTCAATGATAATGTTTGTGAGCTCATGGTGGTTTGTTATACTTGCCAATTTTTAATGCCCATTGGTGGAGATATATCATTGACATGGTTATTGTGTTGTGTTGGCTAGTGGAAATGAATGTACAATTATAACTGTTGATATTTTGTGACAATGAGGTGACTCTATATATTTTGAAGGTTGATGGTGATGATTGGATAGTGAAACTGGCAGTAAATACACAAAGCTTCTGAATATAGTGGTGATAAAAGTAACTTTACATAAATTATTTGATTGAAACCATACAAGATATAAATGGATCAGAACCATTCAAGCAAAAAACCAATTACACTTAGTAAATTGATTTCTGAATGATTAAGATTCAAACTCATACTAAGTAAAGCCAAATAGGAAATAATTCTCACTTGTCAAGTGATTAAATATCCTATAATTATGATGTAACATATTGTACATTTTGATTTCTTCAGAAATATCATATATCGTAAATATAATACAACATAATTTTTATGACCTTCTAGGTCATTTTCTCTTTTTTCGTATTTTTTTTTGCATTTCGTGCTTTCCTATAGTGGCTTTAGATCATTTACAACTTTCTAGGACCGGTGGTTTGGTTCCATGGTAGTTCATTTGGATTTTAATCCCATTTTCATGTTTTAGAGCTTTTGAATTTGAGAAATTGATCTTAGGCCAAACATCAGGTAAATGGCCTCGGATGATAATTTCGATAGTTTTATTAGCTCTATAATGTGGATTTTAAGCTAGGATAATCCTTGGTTTAGGTCATGAGGATTTCAGGCTCATTTTGTGTTATTAGGTGGATTTTGATAAAATTGAATAGTAGGTGTGGGGCCCATATTCTATCAAAATGACATTTGGTGAAGATTTTGATAGTACTGTTGACTTCAAAATGCCAAATTTGGTAGTGTAGAATAGGTCCTTTGCATGCACGGGGTTCGAAATGATTCCCAAGCACCCAATCGGAGTACGTTAGGACTTGGCCAAAATTTCTGGTGCCAAGTGCTGGTGCAGCCTCTTAAATGGCCTAGTAACTTCTTTAGCGGTGTACCACTTTAGAGGTAGCTGGCAAGCTGAGGTAGGGGTCTCTTTATCGCCCTTGTTGTTATTTTAGCGGTGACCTCTTAAGTGGTCATTTCGCCACTTAAGTCGACACTGTTGAGTTTTTGTATATGTTCAATTTCACAAATTTTAGATCCATTCCTAAGTTTTTTACCTCTATTCTTGACCTTGGGAGGTGATAAATTAGTGAGAATTGACAAATTGGTGGTGGGATTGAGTTGGGAACATTAAAGTGACCTTTTCCTCGTCAATATCCCGTAAGTTTTCGGCTTAAATGTCCGTTTAATTCTCAAATTAATTCTTTGTTTTCTTAACATTTGGGGTTGTTTTAGGATTAGATTCGAGCTCCCATTGTGCTTAAATTTTGAGCAAGCAGTACTTTTCCTTCAAGGGACCATGTGACAGATTCAATTTCTGAATTCCATTAGCGGGTCTCGTGGGCCTTTTCTTACCCAATTACCTTAACCCAGAGTTTTCTATTGCAATATGAGTCTCATTTTACTCGTATTAATGTGTACATTATGAATTTGATAGCGCGACATCATTCAGAGGTTGAACAGTAGAGATGACTAGTTTGTGGGTTTTTCGAGATTGCTGTTCAACTTCAAGGTAGTCTACAATTTACTTTTCTTTATGAGATTGTGTATTGTATAGACTGCATTGATGGTGGGGATTTATAGGATAATTTTAAGGTTATCTTATCGCTTTTGTCATCTTGGCCTTCCTTTGGGAGTTTAAGTATAGAATAACAACTTATGTCATAGTTTTGAATGACTTTTATAATTGTAGGATTGTGTTAGGATCACTTATATATACTATTTATTACCTTATTTTGACACAAGTACTCCCTACTATAAGGTTTGTGGTAGTACATATTGATGTGGGCGATATTCTTCGGTTGAACCCTCCTAGTAGCTTGATGCCCCTATCTACCTTAGCTTTCTGAGTTTTGATATTGATATTCTATACTTTGTATATTGTTGGGCCTGAGGACTTGGTTATGAGACTGGTTGGATACCAAGTTAGTTTTATGTGGTCTAAGAGAGATATAATTTCAGTCTATAGACACTTGTGTGCTTACATTTCTTTCAATTGGATACTGGTGATGGCATGCAAACATTTAAATGCACTCATGCTTAAATAGTGAAATGATTCCAACTAAAGCCTTAGATTTACTACTGTTTTCCAAAAATGGATTTATTCCCAAAAGTTGTAGCACCCTTATTATTGGCTCATGATCTTTTAAACTCAGCATACTACTTGGAAACATATACTGAGGTAGATTTAGGTCCATTCTTAATCTACTCACTTATTATTATTTAATTATTTTGGTCGAGGGACCCTTTTCTACACTATCATTTTTAGCTTTGAATTTGATCTTGAGCACTGGATTTTATGGATTTATACTTGTTTATCCTTGGATATATTCCGAGCACTTATTATACTCTTACTTCTCTCTGGTACTGGACGGAGCAAATATTTATCTCTGTTAATGATATAGAGCGAATTTGTTGTGGTTGGTCATTTGATGTCCTATTTCTGGATTAGGCAGTATATATGTATATCTGGTGTCCTCTATGGGTACCACTATCTGGGAACTATGTGTTGGAAGAGGTGATACCCTATAGGTCCTGCCTTGTATGTCGGCGAGCCAAAAGAGGTATATATACTTGGTATGATATATCACTTAATTGGTATGATAGTATTGTATTTACTTTGCAATCATTCATTCATGTGCATTACCTATCACAAGCATGATTATTTGATGTTATTACCTATCAGTCTTATGGGTGGTAGATAAGGTTATATATGTTGTTGTGTACCTTTCTGGCTTATGAGGGTTAGGTTAGGTTATTGTTTTTCTGGGCTTACCTCGTTGTATTATTGTTTGGATATTATTGTATATTTATGGAAGGATGATTATGGATTTGTACCCGCGGATATAAGTACATTTCTGAGTTCCTTTCCCTTTTGATATTATGAGCATTGTTATTAAACTACCTTGAGATTATTTATATTAGGGTTAGACGTTCTTATTGTTCTAGAGTTAGCTCTATTCTCGTTATGATCCTCGTGATGTTTAGGTTGTCAAGCAAGCTCCCTCCAGTTAATACCTTCATGTTTAGATCCCTATATAGTATTGTCGTATATCTCTTTTCTTCTCTAGCTATTCCTATTGTATATAACCTTGTTCCTTCATTACAACTATTGTATATTACCTTCATCCCTAGCTATGTCTATTGTATAGCACTTTCATCCCTAGTTATGTGCAGTATATGGTAGTTAATCTTTACCTCTCTGTTATTCTTATTTTAGTTCATCTCTTAGGTAGTTTACCTGTAATGTATATTCTTGCCTTACATGTTATTTATACTTGCATTTTCTTTTGAGCTCAGTCGGCTAATGACTACTGAGTACCTCGTGTTTGGTACTCATACTACACTTCTAACCCTGTAGATCATAGTATTTGCCGCTGACTTGTGCATCGTGTGAAGCTGCCATGGATAGAACAATTGGGGTGAGCTTCTAGCCTCCAAAGTTGTTTCCTCTCCCTCTATCTTTAGCTGAACTGATCTTTAGTTTGTATTTTAGAGACGGTTTGGTGTATATTATGTTTACCTAGTAATCTTGTTATGCTAGTGGCTCTTGTATCGACTGACCCCAGGTCTTGGGGGATATTTTCTTTCCTCTAGTTCTTTATCTCATTTTATTCAGTTTTGATTATCTTTTTCTCTTATTAGCCTGTTACCATTCTGGGCTATGGGTTGGCTTACATATTGGTGGGTTATAGTAGGTACCATCATGAGCTGAGAAATCGAGTCGTGACATAATCACTTTTAGCATTACTTGTTGAAATATAGCCAATGTGTATAGAGTACTTGAAAAATAATCACAACTTAAAAATATGAAAGATTTAGATGATAGCCACTTTTTCCATAGAATATAATCTTCATTAAAATCCAATAATTATAGCTTTAGATTTACATATAAGAAACTCTAAATTGCTTTAACAACAAATCTTCCAAGGTCAATATTTGTTGACCTAGGTCAATGCTTTCTTGACCACCACGACATGTTGGATCAACACAGCAAATATACATTCCATTAATACATTGTCAAATCCCAACTCTTCATGGCTTTGGGCAATCTAAATCAGAACATGTCATTCCTATCACAACATCATAGAATTGAAATATTTATCAGCATGTTGGTTCATGATAAAGTTAAAGTTATTGTGTGATTGAGGCAGACCTAGAGTTTGTAAGTTCAATGTCGAAGCTATTACTAATTTATACATTGTAACAAAAATTTCATTTTAATGGACAAATTTGAAAATAGTAGGTGTCATTGCGCTTACCATTGACAACTTTGATCCTCCTTGTTTTGTAAGTTAATATTCTAACAACATTTTTATAAAAACCTTCTTAACATAATATAGTTATGATCCAAATATTATGTGTGTTTGCGAGTGACTAAGCAGGATACAGAGAGAGATAGAGAGAGCATATGTTCCTTATCTTACGAGAAACATAATTGTAGGTTTAATTTTTGAATTCTATAAATGGGCCCCATAGGTTGATTTTTGATTCGATTTTCAGTTCAAAGTGTTAAATTTCAATATAGGTATTATTTTTCTCATGTTGATATGTAGATAATTATTTTCGTAGCGTGGTAGCTGTCGGATGTTTCTCGTAAGGTAAAAGCTCTGATTTAGTGTTTGAGAGCTCGTTGTTTGGTCTCCAAGTAGGTTTTACCTACTCTTAGAGTTGGCTCGTTTAAGGTATACGTATGATGATTAGATAATTGTTGGTGGGACATTATCATTTAAATACACTTTGCTTAGGTATTTATGATCCTATTAGCTTTCTTGGTAGCATTGGGTTGGAATTACTATTAATCCTGTGTCTAGGTGGTTGCCTCACTCTTGGGATTAGTGTAGGTTGTTTGGTAGCCTTAGGGTTGTTATTGGAACCCTTAGTCTAGGTTTGGGTAGCTCTTTCCTTTAGGTCAGATTCCTAGGGGAGTTGTAGCTATAATATTATTTCTGTAAGGTAGTTTGATCTAGGATCGTGTCCTTCCTATAGTGAGATAGTCCGGGTTTACCATGGTACTCTTTGGCAGGCTTAGCATTGGTTGATCAGTTGATTTATTCATTTATTTATGCTTGTTAATGTTGCATATTCCTAGTATGTTAGTAATTTGGCAAAAAAAATACTCTTTTCAGTTTAAATGGGGTTTCAGGAGCTTATTAAAAGATTATGGATTTCAAAAAGGTAAAATGGACTATTTTAGCCCTGGAATGTTTCTGGGCACCCGATATTACTGATTATTATTTGGATGTCCTGATTCAACTACAAGAAAGGTATACGGATATCATGTGTCCCCTATGGGTCCTACCTTTGCGAGCCATAGATGTTGGAGGAGGAGTACCCCATATTGTTTGACATGCCATTCAATTCATATAGCATTTTATGGTATCCATTCGCACTTATCTATTCTTATGCATTGTGTGTAGTTAGTATTGTTTGTTACTTGGATCCACCGTGCTTATGGGGGCCGGTAGGGTAATATTGACTTTTGATTGTACTTTCTCGGCTTATGGGGCTCAGTTAGGTTGTTGTTAGAATATTATTATTATTATTATTATTATTATTATTATTATTATTATTATACTTTTTGAGGTAGTTTACTTATATTTCCCTTATTAGTCTAAATTTGACCCGTTACTCTCTTTCTAGCCTTTCTTTACTTAACCTTAGTTTATATTAACATTTTATTAAACTTAAATCTTATTTGAGCTCAGTCGGCCTATGATTCCTACTGAATATTACCTATTTTGGTACTTATACTACACTTCTATATCTTTTTCCCTAATGTAGATACTAGAATGAGTTATCGTTGCTTATGCCTTCCTCATGTGGAGATTTTGGATTTGAAGACTTAGGTGAGCTCTAGACGATCGGAGTTGATCCATCTCCTTCTACTTTTTGAACTAGTATTTATTTTGTATATTAAGAGATAGTACTGTATATGTATTGTATTGTATTTATCTAGTACTCTTTGTATATGTCGTGGCTCTTACACTGATTGATACCAGGTCTTGGTGTATTTTGTATATTTTGTCCTTCTCACCCTATGTATATATGTATGTGTCTTATTTCATCTTTTTAGTCCCATTATTTGGCCTTTATTTTTCATGTACTTCTCTTTCTTTTTTTAGCCCATAATTTTCTATTCCCGACTATGGGTTTGACTTACCTACTGGTGAGGTATAATAGGTGCCATCATGACATGAATTTTTTTGTCGTGATAGTTTGGTATCAAAGCCTAGGTTCACTGATGTCACTGATATAAGAGAAAAATATTGGGCAGAGTCTTGCGGATCGGTGTGATAACGTATGTATCCTACCTTTGGGAGGCTGTAGGGCATTCTTAGGAATGTTTTACCCTTTTGATTCCTTGTCATGTGCCATTATTCCTATCGTTTTGTAATAACCCTCCCGGTTATTTCCCTCATTTTTGTGCGTCCTCGGTGATTAGAGCTTTTCTATAACTGCCCCAAGTTATTTATGACTTGCTGGGACTGATAGTTCAATTTCTGGGCAGTTCATCTGAGAATATTATTTATATCGAGCATGTTGTGAAACGTTTAAATTAAATTAGAACTTGGTAAAACGATATAGTTCGTTACCTTTCAAAAATATTTGGATTTATAAAATTCTCTAGTTATGGTATATCTTTACTACTTTATAAAAGGTCTATAATTTATTAATATTTTTAAATGGCGATAGTAAATCTAAATATGTTAAAATAATATTATTATATTATACAGATTTTATCCAAAATAATTTTCTATTAATTATGGTATACTCAAAATATGATATTTATTTTACCACGGACCTATGCAATACCCAAAAATACACATAGTGGATAAATAATTAAGGAGGGGGTAGGGGTATTGCCACATTCACTTTCCGTGGAGGTAGATGAAGGTAGTAAGCAAGGGGGGCACTAAAAGGTGTCATTCACCTACACCAGCACAAATATAACCTTAAAAACAATTACATTACATTTTCCTTAAACAAAGTAAAAGTTTCATTTAAAAGTATGCAGGCTGCCACATATCTTCTTGTCTATACTTACACCTTTTTGTGATAATTTTAAGCTCATAATTGAGCATTTCTAGAGAGATTTGAGGTTGAGGGTTGTTATATTTGGATACGTAGATGCGTTCTCATCGTTTCTATGGTATGTTTTCTTGTTTTTATAGTAGTTTTCGTTTACGGTGGTATTGTTGGGATTTTTGTTGGTATTTGAGATATATTTTAGGCTCAAATGAAGCGATGCTTATTGTGACTATTGGTTACAAGGTAGTTTGGGACGCTGTGATGGTTTTGGTTTCGGGATTCCGCAAGTGGACCCTAGGTGGACTGTTCGGACATTTTTTGAACTAATGCAATATGGGTATCAATAGTCATGGTTTGACATGTAGTTTATTATTTTGGTAGCTTGGCAGCAGTCATATGTCTTTCAGAAGGGGAAGGCTCTTGTACAGCTGGTTCTTTTGGCAGGCTTGCAGCGGCGTCCAGGTAGGCTTGGTTTCC
This sequence comes from Capsicum rhomboideum, assembly GCA_031232105.1. Lineage (NCBI taxonomy): Eukaryota > Viridiplantae > Streptophyta > Magnoliopsida > Solanales > Solanaceae > Capsicum > Capsicum rhomboideum. The sequence continues at coordinate 57,036,317 of CP124709.1, forward strand.
TTTACACTTAGATTGGGATTATGTGTGATATAAGTATGCTATTGTGCTGGTGTTGTGGGTTGGTATTATAGACTTGGTGGTGGGTTGCTGTGATTTAGGCCTTCTAGGCCGGATAGGGCTATTCAGACATATTTCAAGCCCTTTATCCTCGTGGTACACTACAAATGACCTATTTGGGATAGGATAATATTGTTGTTGTTGTTACTGGTTGGGGAATGTTATTATTGTAACTTAGTCCAGGCGTAGACAGACATAGACAGGTATAACTAGACTTAGTTTTCGAGACCCGATAGTGGGCCCTATTACCCTTTTTATCGACTTGTCAAAACATTGACATCTTTGGGCTTAGTTATTCCCTAGTATGACCTGTTAGGCTTGTGATAAGATTGAGTAACCCCGATTATACCAAGTTGGCCTGTTTAGCCTTTTACTCCCTGATAGCACCGCACTTGATTGGGATTGCTGGCCTTGGCTTAGAATTAAGACTCACCTTGCCATGAGCTACTCTAGATACCCAAACTGACTTACATATTGCATGATTGAAGACTATGAACCTTGTAGGACCCGAGACTTACCTTGTAGTAGATGATAGGTTAGCTTATTTCCCTATACTTTGGCTTCGGCCTGGGACTAACATGTTCCCTGTTTATTTTTTATGATGTGACATTTGGCTCTGTTCTTTTTATTGGCTATGATGAGTTTCGGTTCGAGTTCGACTATTGATTCAGGTATGATCATTTTGGTTATTGACTATTCGGTGTCCCGATTTGAGTTCGGCCCCAAATTTTAGTACACTATGAGTTCTGGTACTGGGTACTGTGATTAAGATACTGTTGTTCTCTGAGTTCTAATTTGAGTCCAACAGATATGATATATATGTGGCCTAATGTTATTACCCACTATGTCCGGCGACGTCTGGCCTCTTGTTATTATCCATCGGTGTCGGTTCAAGCCCGGTGTGTGCCATTGGTTATTGTGATTACTGGATACTGGTACAGCTTTGAGACACTGGTGACTATACATTTACTATTCTTGTGTGTCCCGCTGGTTTATGGGGGCTAGGCTAGGTTATTATTTTCTTTCGTGTGCCTATTGGGTTTATGGGGACCTAGGTAGGTTATGGTTGACTTGTGTGTTACTTACGCATTTATTTACTATTTATTCGGTATCACATTTATTTATATCCTGAGCATATCCGTACACCTCGGCAGTTACTTATGTATTTATTACTTATATCCCCATGCATTTTTGCCTACTTATATTACATTGAGCTCAGTCGGCCGATGATACCCACTGAGTACCCATTGCCCGGTACTCATACTTCACTCTTGCATCTTTTTCCATGATACAAATCCGAGCACTTGCCTACGGCTTTGACGTGACTCTCTTCTCAGCACTAATTTCAGAGCAGGGTGGGCTTAATAACGTCCAGGGCAGATCCTACTCCATCTTCTACTGTACAATTTTTTGCTCTCGAGACTATTATACTTGTTATATATATTTGGTTTATGTCTTGTATTCTGGATATGACTAGTAGTGGTTCTTGTACAAACCTCACCAGGTCTTGGGAGGGATTTTTCTTGACTTTGTATACTGTCTTCTTCCTTCTTGGTCTCAGTATTTTTGTATTTTATTCTATTTTTTACATTCTAGCCGTATTTACTAATGTGATTACTTTTACTTCATCTCCTCCTCTTTTGAGATTCCGCATTTTAGCCCGTTGATTGTCATTCCGAGCTAGGGCTTGGATTACCTATTAGTGGGTTATGGTAGGTTATATCATGACTCAGGGAATCGGGTAGTAACAACTTGGTATCAGAGCCTAGGTTGTATGGGTAGTGTCAGTATATGAGCCGATGTGTGGTTGTGTCCTGCGGATTGGTATGGGGATGCCTGTATCCTATTATCGGGAGGCTATAGAGCATTCTTAGTGGAGTCTCTCATTTTTTTAACCCATGTCCATGCGTTGAGTCTATATTGGTTTCTGATCTTTGTTTGGTTCACTCTTTACGTAGATGGCTAGGATACGTGGTGCGAGGGTTTGGGATCAGGAACCCAAGCCCACAGTGAGGGCTTCTGTTAGGGGCCTTGGTCAACCTAAAGGTTGGAGGCAGGGTAGAGCAGTAGCCCAGGGCAGAGATCATGCTACGGATCAGGTACCCGATCCCGTTATAGCTCCAGACACATCATCGCCACAACAGCTAGTGGGCCAGGGAACATCCCAAGTTCCACCCAGATTTATTGCTACATCAGTGCTCCGAGATACTTCGGTGCAGTTTTTGGAATTATTTAGAGGTCCGCCAGGCGAGGAAGCAAAGCCATCCACACAGAGAGTTGGTATAAGGGTACAACCTGTGGCTGCGGAACCTAAAGTTCAGGTTTTTCCTGTACCTGTAGCAGTCCAGCCAGTTAATTCTGCTAAGGAGCAGAAGATGTTGAGCCTTTTTCTGAGATTAGCCCAACCCAGATTTGTGCATACTCTAGAAGAGGATGCTTACGAGTTCTTATCCAGCTGCGAGGAGAAGCTGAGGAATTTGGGATTAGTTGAGTCGCGCGGGCTTAGATTTTGTTTCTTATCAATTTGATACAGTCCCGAGGATAGGGTGGAGAGGTTAGAAGCAGTAATTAGTGGTACGATTTCCATATGCCATCAACCAGCTTCTGCATTATTTGATTCTGGATCCACGTTTTCTTATGTATATACTTATTATGCACCAAGGTTGGATTTATGTTCTAAGTTATTATTTGTACCCTTATGTGTATCTACCCCCGTTGGTGATTCCTTCGTAGTGGATCGGGTACATAGATCTTATCTAGTGACTGTTCGGGAGTTTGAGACTCTGATTGATTTTATTGTATTAGCCAGGGTAGATTTTGATGTGATTCTGGGCATGGACTGGTTGTCTTTTCATCATGCGGTCTTGGATTACTTTGCCAAGAATGTTACATTAGCCATGCCCCATGTACCCCTGATGGTATGGCTGATTTATGTTAGCCGCACACCGATAGGGATTAGTTCATATGTTCGGGATCAGAGATTAATGTAGAGGGGATGTGATTCATTCCTTACGTATGTTCGGGATGCTAGTATTGAGAGTCTATCACTTGACTCCGTCCATATTGCTCATGAGTTTCCTGATGTATTCCCGACTAACCTACCTAGCCTTCCTACTGAGCGTGACATAGAGTTTATTACTGACCTCGAGATGGGCACCCGACCTATTTCCATGGCTCCTTACCATATGGACCTTGTTGAATTGAGAGAGTTGAGTACTCTTCTCCAAGACCTTCTGGGGAAGGGTTTTATCAGGCCGAGTGTGCTGTCGTGGGGTTCTGTAGTTCTATTTGTAAATAAGAAGGACAGATTTATGCATAGGTGTATCGATTACAGGCAGCCTGACGATAAAGAATAAGTATCCTATGCCTCATATCAATGATTTGTTTGATCAACTTCAGGGTGTAGCGGTATTCTTAAAGATAGACTTGAGATCATCATATCATCAATTGAGAGTTAGGGCTGAGGACATCCCAAAGACAACCTTTAGCATTCGGTGTGGCCATTATGAGTTCCTGGTGATGTCTTTTGGGTTGACTAATGCCCCAACAACTTTCATGGACTTGATGAATCATGTACTCAGTCCATACTTGGACTCTTTTGTGATTTTGTTCATCGATAACATCTTGGTTTATTTGAGGAGTATTGAGAAGCACGAGCAGCATTTAAGGAATTTGCTACACATTTTGAGAAATCATCGACTTTATACCAAATTCTCAAAGTGGCAGTTCTATCTTAAGTCTGTAGCTTTCTTGGGGCATGTTGTATCTAGAATGGTATCATAGTAGACCCAGTGAAGATTGAGGCTATTCGAGGTTGGGCTATGCCCACGTCGCCTACTGAGGTTCGCTGTTTCATTGGGTTGGCACGGTACTATAGGCTATTTATTGAGGTTTCTCAACTATTACATCTCTTATGATTAGACTGACAAGGAAATAGGTTCTATTTCATTGGTCTGAGGATTGTGAGGTGAGCTTTCTGAAGATCAAGGATCGACTTACTTCTGCCCCTGTGTTGACTCTTCCAGATGAGGGCTAGGGTTTCACCATGTTTTGTGATGCATCTGTTATCGGTTTAGGATGTGTTCTGATGCATTAGGGTCATGTCATTGATTACACATCGAGGCAACTGAAAGTGCACAAGCGCAACTACCCCACTCATGATTTGGAGTTAGCAGCGGTTGTATTTGCACTGCGGCTTTAGAGGCATTATTGCTATAGTGTTCATAGTTAGATCTTTACAGACCACCACAGTCTTCAGCATAATATGGCTCAGAGGGATCTTAATTCAAGGTAGTGCAAGTGGATTGAGTTACTAAAGGACTATGATATCTCTATTCTCTATCATCCGAGCAAGGCGAATGTGGTAGCGGATGCCTTTAGCTGGTAGGCAGTAAGTATGGGTAGCTTAGCCTTTACTCCAGTATCTCAGCAGCCATTGGATTTGGACAATTAGTACATAGCTAATTTGATGATGCGTTTGGATATTTCTGACCTCGGGAGGGTTATCGCTTGTGTTGGTGCAAGATCTACTTTGCTGGAGTAGATTCCGAGTTGTTAGTTTGAGGATAGCGGTCTCCATAGCATTCTAGATCAGGTATTGAGTGGTGAGTCTGATAGAGCTACCTTGGGTTCTGATAGTGTTCTGAGGTTGGACGGTCGTATTTGTATTTCGAGGGTTGGAGATTTAATTCAGTTGATTTTGCACGAGGTGATTAGTTTTAGATATTCTATTCAGGTCGGGACAACTAAGATGTACCCAGATCTAAGGCCGCACTATTAGTGGAGAGGTATGCAGAGAGATATCTCAGAGTTAGTGGCTCGATGCCTGTATTGTCAGCAAGTAAAGGTTGAGCGCCAGAGACTTTGTGGTTTACTTTAGCAGTTGCCCATTCCCGAGTGGAAGTTGGAGCAGGTCACGATGGATTTCATTGGTAAATTACCTCACATTTCCCGTGGTTTTTATAATATATGGTTCGTTGTGGATTGGTTGACTAAGTCGGCGCATTTTATCCCTGTTCGAGTTTCCTACAGTGCTGAGTGGTTAGCTCGTGTATATATTCAGGAGGTGGCTCACCTAAATAGAGTGCTAATATCTATTATCTAAGATCGAGGGTTTTAGTTTATCTCCAGTTTCTAGTAGACCTTCTAAGAGTAATTGGGTACTCAGGTGGACCTCAGTACTGCGTTTCATCCTCAAACCAACGGGTAGTCAGAGCATACTATTTAGGTATTGAAGGATATGCTCTGCACTTGTGTGTTAGACTTTGGGGGTCAGTGGGATCAGTTCTTGCCTTTAGCAGAGTTCACATATAATAATAGCTTTCTCTCCAGCATTAAGATGGTTCTGTTTGAGGCTTTGCATGGTAGACAATATCGATCTCCAGTTGGTTGGTTCGAGACTTCATAGGTCAGTCCTCATGGCACAGATTTGCTCTTAGAGTCTTTATATCGAGTTCAAGTGATTCAGGACAGGCTGCGGATAACTCAGAGTAGATAGAGGAGTTATCCTGATCATAGACGATTAAAATTCATAGTTGGTAATAGGGTCTTCTTGCTAGTATCGCCCATGAAAGGCGTGATACAGTTTGGTAGGAGGGGCAAGCCTAACGTCGGATATATTGGACCCTTTGAGATTCTGCATATAGTTGGGGAGGTGGCTTATGTGCTAGCTTTACCTCCGATATTTTCAGCTATCCACCGATTGTTTCATGTTTCTATGCTGTGACAGTACATTCTGGATGAGTCGCATGTGCTTCAGTGGGACTCGATTCAGTTAGACAAGAAGTTTGCATTAGTGGATGAGCCTGTGTCCATTTTAACCAGAGATGTTAGACGGTTACGCTCCCTGGACATTCCAGTGGTTAAGGTATAGTAGTGTCACCATACAGTTGAGGGGGCCACTTGGGAGCTTAAGAGTGATGGGAGAGCGCAATATCCCTACTTGTTCACTTCTTCAGGTATGCGCTTGCTCTTGACTTTCACGGATGAAAGTCCTTTTAGTACTAAATGTTGTAATGACCCTCCCGGTCATTTCCCTCATTTTTGTGGGTTCTCAGCATTTAGAGCTTTTCTATAACTGCCCTAAGTTATTTATGACTTGTTGGGACTGATAGTTCTATTTTTGGGCAGTTCGTCTGAGAATATTATTTATATCGACCACGTTGTGAAATGTTTAAATTAAATTAGAACTTGGTAAAACGATATAGTTCGTTAACTTTCGTAAATGTTTGGATTTATAAAATTCTCTAGTTATGATATATCTATATGACTTTATAAAAGTTCTATAATTAATTAATCCATTTAAATGGAGATAATAAATATAAATATGTTAAAATAATATTATTATTTTACAGAGGTTTTATCCGAAATAATTTTTTATTAATTATGGTATATTCAAAATAAGTTATTTATTTTACCACGGACCTATGCAATACTCGAAAATACACATAATGGATAAATAATTAAGGAAGGGGTGGCGGTATTGCCACCTCCACTTTCACGTGGAGGTAGAGGAAGGTAGTCAGCAAGGGGGGCACCAAAAGGTGTTATTCACCTACACTAGCACACATATAACCTTAAAAACAGTTACATTACATTTTCCTTAAACAAAGTAAAAGTATCATTTAATAGTATATAGGCTACCACATTTCTTCTTCTCTAGACTTACACCTTTTTGTGATCATTTTAAGCTCATAATTGAGCATTTCTAGTGAGATTTGAGGTTGAGGGTTGTTAGGTTTGGATTCGTAGATGCGTTCTCGTCATTTCTATAGTACATTTTCTTATTTTTACGGTAGTTTTCGCTTACAGTGGTATTGTTGGGATTTTTGTTGGTATTTTAGCTATATTTTAACCTCAAATGAAGCGGTGCTAGTTGTGAATATTGGTTACGAGGTAGTTTTGGATGCTGTGAAGGTTTCGGTTTTGTGATTCCACAGGCGGACCCCAGTGAGCTGTTCGAACATTTTCCAAACTAATGCAATATGGGTATCAATAGTCATATTTAGACATGTTTTTTATTATTTTGGTAGCTTGCCAGCAGTCAGAGGCCTCTAGGAAGGGGAAGGCTCCTGTATAGCTGGTTCTCTTGGCAGGCTTGCGGCGGCGGCCAGGTAGGCTAGGTTTCCTTTACACTAAGGTTAGGCTAATGTGTGATATATGTATGCAATTGTGCTGGTGTTGTGGGCTGGTATTATAGACTTGGTGGTGGGCTGCTGTTATTTAGGCCTTCTAGGACGGATAGGGCTATTCAGACAGATTCATGGCCTGTTATCCTCGTGGTACATCACAAATGACCTATTTGGGGTTGGATAGTATTGTTGTTGTTGTTCCTGGTTGGGGAATGTTATTGTTAGACCTTAGTCCAGGCTTAGAAAGACCTAGCTCAGACTTATACAAGTATAACTAGACTTGGTTTTTGGGACCCAGTAGTGGGCCGCCCCGCTACCTTTTTTGTCTACTTGTCAGAACTTTGACATCTTTGGGATTAGTTAAGCCCTAGTATGACCTGTTAGGCTTTTAATAGGATTGAGTCACACCGATTATACCCGATTGGCCTTTTTAGCCTTTTAGTCCCTGATAACACCGCACTTGATTGGGAATGCTGGCCTTGACTTAGAATTAGGACCCGCCCTGCCTTGAGCTACTCTAGATACCCAGACTGACTTAGATATTGTATTACAATAGACTATGGATCTAGGAGGACCCAGGGACATACCGTATAGCAGATGATTGGTTAGCTTCTTTACCTATACTTCAGCTTCAGCCTAGGAGTAGCATGTTCCCTATTTACTGGTTATGATATGACATTTTCCTCTATTCTGGTTACTGGCTATGATAAGTTCTATTTTGAGTCCGGCTACTGATTCAGGTATGATGATTTTGGTAATTGACTATTGGGTGTCCAGGTTCAAGTCCGGCCCCGAATTGTGGTACACTATGAGTTCTGGTACTGGGTACCATGATTACGATACTATTGTTCTCTAAGTTCTTGTTTGAGTTTGGCAGATATGATATATATGCGGCCTATTGTTATTGCCCACTATGTCCGATTCAATTTTGGTGTCTGGCCTCTTATTATTATCCATTGGTGCAGGTTCAAGCCTGGTGCGCCCCGTTGGTTATTTTGATTACTGGATACTGGTATAACTTTGAGACACTGGTGACTATGCATTTACTATTCTTATTTGTCCTGCAAGTTTATGGGGGCCAGACTAGGTTATTGGTTTCTTTAGTGTGCCTATCGCATGTATGGGGGTCCAGATAGGTTATGTTTGACTTGTATGTTTACTTAAGCATTTATTTATTCATTATTTGGTATCACATTTATTTATCTCCTGAGTATACCTATATGCCTCAGCAGTTACTTATGTATTTATTAATTATACCCCGGATATAGCATGCCCCCTTCTAGTTTAGCCTACTTATATTACATTGAGCTAAGTCGGACGATGATGCCTACTAAGTACCCATTGCCCAGACGTGACTCTCTTCTCAGTACTAATTCCGGAGCAGGGCGGACTTACTGATGTCTAGGGAAGATCCTACTCCATCTTCTAATGTATAGTCTTTTGCTCTCGAGACTATTGTACTTGTTATATATATTTGGTTTATCTCTTGTATTCTGTATATGTATAGTATTAGCTCTTGTACCGACCTCACCATGTCTTTGGAGGGGTTTTTCTTGACTTTGTATACTATCCTCTTCCTTCTTGGTCTAGGTATGTATATATTTTATTCTATTTTTTACATTTTAGTCGTATTTACAATTGTGGTTGCTTCTGCTTTATCTCCCCCTCTTTTGAGATCTCGCATGTTAGCTCGTTGCTTGTCACTCCAGAATAGGGCTTGAATTACCTATTAGTGAGTTACGGTAGGTGCCATCATGACTCGAGAAATTGGGTCATGACACGATTCCTAGATTCTCAGTTGTTTCACTCTTTCACTGATTGTGAGGATGAGGCATACAACGGTCGAAGGTGAACCTCTCATGTCAGTATCTAGGGCTTAAAATAGGGGTCGAGGTAGAGGTCGACCCCAAGGTCAAGTTTGGGCTTGAGCAACCGTACAAACTCAAGACCAGGACAGAGTTCCATCACCAGAGAAAGTTATTAAACCAAAGCTAGTTATTAATCCATAGACAGCACCAGCAGATCTGCTGCCTCAGCAGTTGGTGGGTCAGGGACAAGCTTAGACTCTACTTGGATTTTTCCTACACTTGTGTTACAGGATGCTCTGGCCCACTTGTTGAATATTCTAGGACTTATACCATAGACATTAGCTTAAAGAGTAGCTCAAGGTTTTTAGGTATAGCAACGCAGCCTACCATTGTGGCACATCGTGTTGAGGTGCTACCAATACCAATGGTTTCCTCTTCTGATGATAGCCTTACCAGCCATGACTACAGAGGTGCAAAAAATGCTGGGTTGGTTTATTAGATTGGCTTCTCCTAGGTTTTTAGGTGCTACAGGAGAGAATGTGTATGAGTTTCTTTTTAGTTGCCAGGAGATGTAACACCACCTTAGTTTAGTGGAGTCTTATGATGTGGATTATGCCATATTTAAGCTAGAGGGGTTAGCGAGGCAGTGATGAAGGGACTTATATTGACTAAAGACCAGCTGCATCCCCTTCCATGACTTAGGCAGAGTTCTTCAACGATTTCTTGGGGAAGTATGTACCTCGTATCATGTGGGAGAAATTGGCAGACGAGTTTATATATCTACAATAAGGTTGTGTGACTATATCTGAGTATGAGTCAAATTTCCATGAGCTATCCAAACATGCTGCTATTATTCTGCCTACACAACATGATAGGGTGCACCGCATTATTAGAGGATTGAGACCATAGCTTTGCCTAGATACTGAGTTGATGGTATCTTTGGGTCATCCATTCTTTGAGATTATTGACCATACTCATACTATAGAGGGCGTACATCACGAGGTCCATGGGTGTAGCGATAAAAGTCCCCACTATTATGGTAGCTTCAATGGTTCTTTATTTAGAGTTAGAGGTTCTTTTGTGAGAGGTCAGCAGTAGCAGTACTTCTTACCTAGTAGGCTCATGTAGGCCGTACTTCAACTCCCTAGTGGTAGTAAGCCTGGGTATAGTGATTAGAGCTTCAGTTAGTCTTTGCGGGGTTCTCATTCTGGGTCTTCAAGATGTGGTGACCATTCTAGTTTAGTAGGTACTTCTCATCAGGGTAGAGATCTTCAATGGTTTTATGATTGGGGAGAGGTTAGCAATTTTGCTAAAGAGTCCCCGGCGTGGGATGATCGAGCCTTCAACATAGATAGTTCATCTTCTCAGGGCAGTGGCACCATTGCCAGAGTTGATGCTCAGGGTAGTAGGGGTGCTTGCGAAAGTAGTTAGCTAGGTAGGGTAGGTGTTCCTTTAGGTACTTTGTCCGGTGGTGGTTGTAGACAATTGTATACCTTCCCTAGAAGGCCAGAGGTGGAGGCATCATATGCTGTGATCACAGGTATGATTTCAGTTTGTTGTCCGTCAACTTCTATTTTATTTGATCCTATTCTACATATTCATATTTTCCTGCATACTTTGCTTCTAAATAGGGTTGCCTATAGAGCCTTAGTCTGTTCTTATATGTATAGTTACTCCTATAGGTGATTCTTTAGTAGTGGATCAAGTTTATAGATCTTGTGTAGTGACTATTCGGGAGTATATCACTTAGGTAGACCTTGTTGTGCTTGATATTGTAGATTTCTATGGTATTCTGGGCATGGACTAGTTATCCCTTTATTATACAGTCATGGATTGCTTCACCAAGACTGTTACTTTAGTTATTCCTTGCATATCCCTGATTGTTTGGCATGGTTCTGATAGTCATACAATGACAGGTATTATTTTCTATGGCTAGGAGGATAATGTCAAAGGGGAGCTTGGCCTATCAAGCTTACATCCATGATACTAGTACTGACATTCCTTTTCTTGATTTTATTCATATGATTTATGTGTTTGTTGATGTTTTTTATACAGACTTGCGTGGCCTCCCTCCTGACAGCGATATTGACTTTGCTATTAATGCTGAGCCAGGCACCCAATCTATTTCTATTTCACCTTATCAAATAGCTCTTGCTCAGTTGAAGGAGCTTGATATTCAGCTTCAGGATCTTTTGGGTAAAGCTTTTATAGGACCAAGTATTTGTTCTTGGGTTCTCCTATCCTATTTGTGAAGTAAAAGGACAATACCATGGATATATGTATCGATTACCAGTAGATGAATAAGGTAACCATAAATAATAAGTATATGATGTAGCATATTGATGATCTATTTGACTAGCTTTAGGGTGCAACCATGTTTTCTAAGATTGATTTGAGATCTTACTACTATAAGTTGAGGATTAGGGTGCGGACATCCCTAATACAACCTTCAGATTTTGCTACGGCTACTATGAGTTCCTAGTGATGTATTTTGGGTTGACGAATGTCCAATAGCATTCATGGACTTGATGAATTGCATGTTCAGACCTTATTTAGAGTCCTCCGTGATAGTGTTTATCTATGACATCCTTTTTTACTCGAGGAGTACTGAGGAGCATGAGTAGCATTTGAGAATTGTGCTTCAGACTTTGAGCGATCAATAGCTTTACGCCAAATTCTCAAAGTGTGAGTTCTGCCTTGAGGCTGTAGCTCCATTCTTAGGGAACATAGTGTCCAAAAATGGGATCATTACAGACCCTAAAAATATTGAGGAACTTTGTGACTGGGTTAGGCATACTTCTCCCACAAAGGTTTATAGTTTTATTGAGTTAGAAGGTTACGACAGACGGTTCATCGAGGGGTTTTCTTTAATTACAGTGCTACTGACTAGATTGTCAAGAAAGGATATCCCATTCCAGTTGCCTGACAAGTGTGACCTGAACTTTCCGAAGCTCAAGCCTTTACTCACTTTAGATCAAATTCTTACACTTCTAGTTAAGGGTTGGGGATTTACAGTGTATTGTGATGCTTCTGGTGTTGGTTTGGGTTGTATTTTGATGCAGTAGGGCCAAGTGATAATATATACTGCTAGACAGCTAAAGGTGTACGAGCCTAACTCACCCAATCATGACTTAGAGTTGGCAGCAGTGGTTTTTGTACTAATGATTTGGGGGCATTACTTGTATATTGTTTATTAAGAGATATTCACCGACCATCATAGCATGAAGTACATTCTTAGCCAGAAGGATATTAATTTGAGGCAGTGCAAGTGTCTATATTTATGGAAGGACTATGATATTTTTATTTTGTACCATTCGTGCAAGGCAAACATAGTAGCATATGCCTTGAGTCAGAAGGCAGTGAGTATGGGGATTTTGGCATATCTGGCAACTTCAGAGCAACCGTTTGCCTTGGACATTGATTCCTTAGCTAATAGGTTGGTTCAACTTGATATTTTTTACCCTAATAGGATTTTTGATTGGGTTGAGGCTCATTATACTTTATCAGAGTATATTCGGGAGTGTCAATTTAAGGATAGCCGATTGTGTGGGATTCAAGTGGATATTGTAAGAGGATCATTGTTATTGATATTCGATCCATTTAGGGATAACTATGATGTATAGAGACATGAGCCAACATTATTGGTGGTGTAACATGAAGAGGGATATAGAAAACTTCATATCTCAGTGCTTGAACTGTCAATAGGTGAAGTCTAAGAACTTAAGGCCTGGTGGTTTGATTCAGAGGCTACCCATTCCCGAGGGGAAATATGAACGGATTACCATCGACTTTATGATTGGTTTGTCGTGCACTTTTTGAGGTTTTGTTAGCATTAGGGTCATCATTGGTTGGTTGACTAGATCTACTCATTTTCTACCTGTTTAGACTTTCTACATTGCTGAGAGGTTGACTAAGATCTATGTTTGAGAAGTAGTTTGTATTCAGGTGGCGCTAGTGTCTATTATTTCTAATAGTAGTACCTAGTTCACCTTTAACTTTTGGAGGGATTTTTAGGAGGAGTTGGGTACACAGGTTGATTTTAGTACAACTTTTCATCCCCAGACTGATGGCCAGTCTGAGTGGTTCATTCAGATTTTGGAGAGCATGTTTCGAGCATGTGCTATAGATTTTGGATGTTAGTGGGACTAGTTTCTAGCCTTGCTTGAGTTGCGTCTAATGAAAACTACCACTCGAGTATCTAGATGGCTCCATTTGTGGCATTGTATGGTAGGCTGTGTAGATCTCCAGTTGGGTGGTTTTATTTCTTTAAGACTTGGCATTGGGGTACTGATTTATTGTGTGATTTCTTGTATAGAGTTTGGGTGATACAGGATAGGTTGTAGGCAGTCTAGAGTAGGAAAAAAAAGTTATGCTGACTTTAGGCTTTGAGTTTTAGTGTTTGGGGTTGATGACTGAGTCTTCTTGCATATATTGCCCATGAAAGGTGTGATGAGGTTCGAAAAGAGGGGCAAGCTCAGCCCCAGGTATATCAGTCCCTTTGAGATTCTGCAGCGAGTAGGGGATGTGGCATATGATTTAGCTTTGCCTCTAATATTTTTGGGTTTTCATCCTATTTTTTATTGTATCGATGCTTCAACATTACATTGCAAATGAGTCTCATGTGCTTTAATGGGATTTGGTTCACTTAGATGATCGTTTGACATTCGAGTAGGAGCCGATTGCTATTTTCTCTAGGGATTTAAGATTACTGAGGTATAGATCACTTCCAGTTGCTAAAGTTTAGTAGTGGCACCGTCCTATTGAACACACTACCTGGGAGATCGAGTAGGACATATGGTCCTAGTATCCTCACTTATTCAAGCCTTCAGGTACTTCTTGCATCTTAACTTTTGAGGACAGAAGTCCTTTTAGCAGTGGATGTTGTAATCCCTCCAAGTCATTTTCTTTATTTTCATACATTATTAGTTTTTTAAGTTTTCCATAGATGCTACAAGTCATTTATGACTTTACAGGATATTTGGTTCATTTCATGGTTTGTTCGTTTGAGTTTTAAGCCAATTTCTCTATTTTGGAGCTTTTAAAGCTGAAAACTTTGACTTTGATCAAAACTTTTAGTAAACGGCCTTGTATGAGAATTCTGACAAATCTGTTAGCTACTGTACATGGATTTTAGGCTAGGGTACCTTTAGTTTTGATTTACAAGGCTTTCAGACTCATTTTGGGCTATTGGATGTTTTTAGTTAAAAAATAAAAAATTGGGTGTGGGAGCCACTTTTCATCGAAATGACCTCTGATTGGGATTCTTTTGATTTTGTTATGTCTAAAATGCAATTTGTTTGATATGGTAGCATAATTTGTATGCGTACCGGGTTTCAAAACTAATACAAACTTCGCAAAGTTACTAGTGCTCAACATCTGGTGCAGCTGCATTTGTGGCATCGTGACAGCTTATATGGTAGCAATCGCTTTTGCATAGGTAGATAATGCTAGCTTCTTCTGCATTTGCGAAGATGCCTAAGTGGGTAAACTATTGCTTTTTTGGAGAGATGTGTGCACAATGACCTCCACTTTAGATGAGGGTTTGTCTCTTATGCGAATGACATTTTTGCGGCCAAGAACATTTGTTAAGTCTTATTTCACCTTTATTGAATCTTGAATCTTTGGGAAACTGTGGGAAATCGTTTAACTAAGGTAAGTTAATTCAACCTCTCTTGATTATTTTCCAGTACTTTCCCCGTCAAATTCCCGCTCTAATTCCATGAAATTCCAAGCATAATTCGTGATTTCTCTTTGGCTTTGTGGGATGTTTTGAGTGCCAATTTGGGGTCCCATCATGCTCAATTTTTGAGCATATGTTCCTTGTATTAATATGAACATAATAGCGGGTTCTATTTCTTGATTCAGTAAGCTGGTCCCATAGGTTGATTTTTGACCCAATTTTTAACTCAGAGCATTAAATTCCAATATAGGTATTACATTTCTCATGTTAAACTGTACTTCATTATTTTGATAGCATTGAAGCAGTAAAAGTCTTCATAGAAGGGAAAAGCTCTGATTTAGTATTTGGGAGAGCATTATTCGACCTTTAGGCAGGTTAGAGCTTACCTACTCTTAGACTTGGGTCGTTTAAGGTATATGTATGATGATTTTCTAAGTGATGGTGGGACATTGTAGTTTGGATATACTTTTATGAGGTATTTATGATCTTATTAGCTTACTTGGTTGCCTCGGGGTCGAATTCCACTGTTAATCCATAGTCTAGGTGGTTGCCTCTCTATTGGGCTTAGTGTAGGTTTCTTGGTAACCTTATGGTTACTATTGTAAGCCTTAGTCTAGGTTCGGATAGATGCTTGCCTTAGGTCAGGTTCCTTAGGGAATTGTAACTATAATATTGTTTTCATAAGGTAGTTTGCTCTAGGATAATGTCCTTTCTATAGCTAGATAGTCCTGGTTTACTGTGGTACTTATTGGTGAGCATAACATGTTTGTCGGTTGATATATTCGCTTATTTATGCTTGTTATTGTTGCATATTCCTGGTATGTTAGTGATTAGGCCTAAAATACTATTTTTGGTTTAAAATAGGATTTAAGGATCTTTTTACTAGATTTTAGATTTCAAAAAGGTAAAATGGACTATTTTATCCTCGGTCCGATTCCGTCCATGTGACATTACTAATTATTATTTAGAAGTCCCAGTTTGATTATGAGCAAGGTATACGGATATCGCCTGTCCCCCATTGGTCCTGCCTTTTAAAGCTATAGATACTAGAGGAGAAGTATATGATTTTGCTAGGCATGACATTTATTTCATATTGCATTTCATGGCACCCATTAGCACTTATCTATTTTATGCATTGCTTGTAGTTAGTATTGTTTGTTACTTGTATCCTCCATGCTTATGTGAGCCGGTTGGGTTATATTGACTATTTTTTGTGCCTTTTGGGATTATAGGAACCCGATAGGTTGTAGTTAGATTATTATTATTAAACTTTTTGAGGTATTTTACTTATATTTCCCTTATTCTTCTAGATTTGACCTGTTACTCTCTTCTTGTCCCTTCTTTACTTAACCTTAGTTTAACTATGTATTTTATTATACTTATATCTTATTTGAGCTCGGTCGGCCAATGATGCCTACTGAATACCGTGTGTTTTGGTACCCATACTACACTAAGTGCAAGAGTCTTTTCCTTCTTGGGTTCATTTCTCTCTTGATGTTGCTGCTTCTTTAGTTCATGTATCTTCAGATTACCTATCAGCTCGTCCATGGTGAGAGTATTAAGATCACAAGCCTCAGTCATTGCATCAACTTTGCTTTTCCACGACTTGGGCAAGATGCTGAGAACTTTTCAAACCTGCTTGCTTGGTTTTATCCCTTCACCAAGAAATTAAAGTTCATTTGTGATAGCTGTGAATCTTGCATGCATCTCCCAAATTGACTGTCTTTCATTCATGGTGAATGCTTCATATTGAGTTGTAAGCATGTTGACTTTGAACTCCTTCACTTGACTAGTGCCTTCGTGTGCCGTCTGCAAACATTCCCATATCTCCTTGGCTGACTGACATGCGGAGATCCTATTATACTCATCTTGTCCTATATCACATACCAACATCTTCTTAGCTCGGTAGATTTTCTCTATCTTTATCTTGTCATCTTCATCATACTCTTTTCTGGTCTGAGGAACAAAAGTTGTGACTTCTCTCCTATTTTGACTTCTTTCATCGGCACATGAGTTCCATCAAGGATAACATCCTAAAGTTCACTATCTTTAACCAATATAAAGTAATGCATAAAAGTTCTCCACCATCCGTACTACTGACCATTAAAGCGAGGAGGCCTTGTTGTCGATTCACCTTCTTCCAAACCTGGTGGAACGGCGCCGTTAGAGCAAGATCCTTCTAGGTGTTAACCGTTTAGGAAGAACTAGATCTGATACCAATTGAAGGCTAGTATGAATCAACCACGACAAAGGGATCAGGTCCTTGATACAGATAATGGTGCAACAGTAAAGAACAGTTGAAATACACCAAGACAATAAAAAAAAACACGATATTATGTGGAAACCTCCTCACTCAAGGGAGGAAAAAACCACGACCTACCTCATAGGATTTATCAATCAATCCAATAAGCTCAAGCAACTTCATAATTACAAACTCTTGCAACTCAAGGATTAAACACTTAATCCTCAACCTACACAACACCTCTGGTGTGCCTTCATTATAATAACTCTATTGTAATTAGTATAACAACTAACTCTCATTGTACGGGCACAAAATGATGAATTGAGAATGAAACACGAGATACTTACACAAGAATCCCAAAGCAGAAGAGTAGGTTTTCATATAAAGAGCATTACAAAGATTCAACAACAAATTTACAAAGAGACATTCTTAGAACAGGACCTTGTTGTTGAGGTAGTGTGAGAAACGGCGACGTTTTTTGAGGAATATCAATATTTAGGACTGCAAAAACTTGGTTTGCTTATGTGATTTCTTCAAAATAGAAGACAAGACAAAACCTAGATGCCTCATATTGGCTGTTGCTCAAAAAGATGCAATTGTCCTGCTGTGTGACTTGCAGAAAGGACAACTTCCACCTGTATAGTTTACCAAAACATCTGAGAATGCATTCAGGGGACTAGATCCTTCGGTGAGGTTTTTCAAATCATCAATATCAACATTCTAACATAATATATCTTCAGTGGCACCCTGATCTTTCATTTCCTACAAGTATCATGAAAATTTAGTAACCTATTTGCTTAAAATAAGGCATTAGCATTGGTAATATGATCTATAACAATTCCAGCTAATTAGTTACCTGAGGCATGTTGACAAAGTACTTAACCATCCGAGGTGATGGAATGCGGTTCAAATGGAAGAACTATTCTTTTTTTCTTCTTCTGACCCTAATTATTGGATTCTTCTTTCTCAATGCTTGTTGTTTGGGCATCTTCAATGTCTTCTAGTATCACAACTTGCGGCTTACCAAATGTTGTAGATATTCATACTAAACATTAAATATGTTTTACCATTAGGGAAACACAATGGGAGAAATTTGAGCGATACTCACCTTTTATGTATGCGAGTATGATGTTATAGAAGATGTTAAATAAGATTGTGAATCTAACAAGTGCACCAAAGCCTATCTAGTACCACAATGCATCTTGAAGAAACCTCGAGCTTTTACAACAACATATCCAAGTGGCTCAGTTCCATTTGGTAGAATCTGGTTGATTACAATGAGCTTCAACATTCACATAGGAAATTAATTATTTCCACACTGCAGTAGATAGAGAAACTTACACGTCTCCACCTCTTTCCATCAAATTCATTCACAATGATTACATTCATAGAATACATCATTGGTGAAATCCAGTAACCCCATATCCACCAGTTCTTCACATCATCTACAACATTAGACAGAGAAGATAGCTAGCCATTTCACATTAGTTGGTTTAAGCAAAGTAAGAGCAACTGCAAACATATAAATGACCAAATATACCTCGTGAAAGAATGAATCCTCCTAATGCAAATTTTAAAAGCAGAACTAAAGATACAACTATACTAGCAACTCTTATGGTCCTGTTAGGTTCCCTAAGGAATCAAAACAATGCTGATGCCATCTGGCTTACTAAGGTGAGTAGCAAGAACTATATGAACAATCTATAAAAACAAAATCCTGATTATTAATCACAAGGAAAGGGAAATTACTGAAGGTAACCTAACCTTTATTTTGTATCATCTTTTTATTCACGTACCTTGCAAGGTGTGAATCAAATCAAATGACAAAGTAAGTGAGAAACACCCAGGAAGTAGTTTCAACTAATGTTACAGGGATTTTGAGCATCCATGAGGGAAATGTATAAGCCCATGAAGGGAAAAGGAGAAGGTCCCTTTGCTTGAAGAAGACAAGAAGTTTATAAAGTGTAAATCCAAGCTCAGACATTCTTTTTATGCTAACTTAGAAGCCTCGTTTGAAGTTATTAAGCAAAAAAAAATGGGTTTTGGACTGCCAATAGTTGAGAATCTTGATTTTTTTGAAAGTTGTGATTATGGAAAACAAAGAAAAAAGCTTTTCCTGCATGGAAGACTTGGAGGGACTCTGTTTGTCTTGAGTTAATAGATTTTGTGCGGTCTTTAAGTGTTGTGTCCATAGGAGGGAGTGGATACTTTCTCGTTTTTACTAATAACTATAGTCACATGTGTTTGATATATTTCTTGAAATTTAAATCTGAAACATTTGAGAATTTCAAGAAATTAAAATCTTTTGTTGAGAGGAAAAGTTTATGTAAAATCAAAATTCTTCGAACAGAAAAAGGTGGTGAGTTTATGTCAAATGAACTCAGTTCCTTAGGTGAGGAAAATGGAATACATAGAGAGCTCACAAAACCTTATACACCAGAGCAGAATGGTGTAGCCATATGGAAGAACCACACAGTTGTTGAGATGGACAGAAGCATAATACAGGGTAGAGTTGTACTGAAGTGTTTTTGGGCTTATACTGTTGTCACTACTATCTATTTGCTGAATATTTTACCCACCAAGGCCGTTTTTAGTGGAACACCATATGAAGCATAGAGAGGTAACAAGCCCAGGTAAGCCCCTTACGTGTGTCTAGATGTCTAGCTTATGCTTTAGTGAATTAACAGGCTCGACGTGAGGTTGACGTAAAATTTGAAAAATGTATCTTTGTTGGATATAGTGCACAATCCAAAGATTATAAGTTGTATAATCCAGCTTATTTATACCCAGTTTTCGTTGGTTTCAAGAACTATTAGAAACACAAAAAAAATTGCAGTATATTTTCTTCTCTTTTTCTCTATCTTTTGTTCACTTTCTCCATTAGATTTCTAACAAATTTGATCTTGCAGTCATCACTGAATGAAGATCGTTCCCCTTCTGATATCTAGTGGATGGAGCTAAGAGTTTCACTAAGAAGGTTCAAAATATAAAGAATAAACATACGAAAAATCCAAAGAAATTCGATAACATAGCATATATACATAATTTTTTTGACCTACCTACAGAGTTTAATTTCCAGCAACATAGTATCAATTGACCCCCCTAGGATAAAAGTGGTTCCGTCACTGGTGATAGAGTGTTCGAGCTCTTGCTATTGTGATCTTACCACTAAATCTGATTTTATAAAAAAACAAAATTTTCATGAAAAACAAGGCAAACAAAAAAAAAAGGGGGGGGGGGGGAAATAAAGAATTCATACCAATTTTCCTCCATCAAGAATAATCAGAGAGTTACATAGGCTGAAGTAGAGTTGTTTCTTGGAAGGAAAAGCCATTAGAGAGGCTGATCTAGAAACAATTTGTTGATAATCAGATGGAAAAAATGTCTCCCAAATAATGTCGAATTCTTCTACAGACATGAAAGATTACAAGACAGCTAAAGACCCAGTTGCATCTATTGGAGACGTTAAAAAGAGAATTTCTGATATGTAACCTTCAGGCAGAAATCAGAAACAACCCATCGGAAGAAGTCAATAGATCAATTTTTTAAAATTTTTGTACTGTTTATATAGAAATAATACAAAGACTACAAGAGTTTAAGATTTCCTTTTTGGACAGCCAAAGTCAAGTAGTTTGACACCCTAGCTTAGGATAAGAGTCATATTGTGAATGAGTATATGGCTGAATGGGATGCCATGCGAGATAAGCAAATAGGACTACCACGTACTCCTAAATACTTGGGGATTACATTTGGGATTGGGGGGAGTTCACATGTACAAGGGTAAAATTGGACAAATAATAGGCATAAAGCATCACGAGTAGAGCACTACACAAAAGGCATTTGACTGTTATGACAGACTCTCTTTCTTTCTCAATTTCCTCTGAGTTTCGTGCCTCCTTCTTCTATGATTAGCTATTCTATTTTAGTAATTTTTCTTTTTATTTTCTGATTTTAGAGACTTCAACAGAACTATTGCCTATAAGTTAAGTTGGAGCTTATTAATACAAGTGTTGTTACTATTTTACTATGTCAATTTATTTCAAGCCATACATTAACAAAACATAGGAGAAATGATGAGTATATAATTTAACATATCTTACACCCTAGTGATTCATTTTAGAGAATGCGGGCTTACGTCGAGAGTAGGTAATATCACTAGCAGGCTGGAACGTTACAAGTAGTCTGTCGTTCCAAGAATCCAAAAATTTAAACCTCTTCTTAGCGGAGAATCTTAGTAGCTCAATTGGTTGACTACAGGGACTTTCACCTTATTGGTGAGGGTTTGATATCCATCCACTATTATAAATGGGTCAGACCCATAATAGCAAAGCAGCCCAATACCATATTAAGTAGTTATTTGTAGGATCCGGGTTGATAAATAGGGGTCTTTCAGGAGCAATAGGCTTATGGAAAATTATGTTGAAGCTTTGGCTTAGTCTGTTATCCCTTCCCTGTAATTCTATGATTTCTCCATTTGTATTTTTCACTATTACCTCGTATTCTACGCTAGAGTTGTATTGAGAAATTTTTTTTGTTACATCCACCTTGAATCCCCTTCTCTTTCCCCTACCCCCAATTGAAAACTAAAACACCTCTTCTTAGCATCTATGAAATTGACAATACAACATATATATGTTTGTATAAAATTAAAGAAATAAAAAATGGTAACTCTTATTAGTCACAGTTAATACGAGAAAAAGTCCTAAATAGTTTTTTAAATTTGATCTTTGATTCAAATTGTCCTTTATACATATAATTTGGTACACTAATGTTCCTTCTATAATGACTTGAGCAAGATCAAGAAAAAGATACTTTTTTTAATCAATGATAAATTGAAATATATACTCAAATAAAAGGACAGAGTCCCCTCCTACGTTGGAGACTATCCAGAGGGAAATAAAATATTAAACTCCTAAAATAGTGGAAACACAATAACTACCTACACAGTAAAATAAAATAGTAATAGTAAGAAATAATCAGCAAGAAACAATGTTTTAATGCATGTTGTTTGGTGTGGTCATTGTAATGATTTTACGTACTTATTGATTTGACCTACCTTATTTCTAAAATATTGAATGTTTCGGTATTTGCGATGCTATCACGGGTTATTGGTGAAATAATGCTGGCAGACACTTATGTCTGGGGTTTAGTAAATGGACAGAATTTATCTCCTGTAGGTTATGGCTAGAGGGTGGATTTATTACCCATAGCGTGTATGTACGAGGTTCAGGTGATTTTTACGGTTCCATAAGTGAACCGGGGAATATATTTATCTATGCTTGATAGTTTCTTAAGTTGTCTTGACTTGTTGACTTGGCTTGACTATACTTGACTGTTGTTTAAAATTCTAAACTACTATTTGGTGTTGTGTGCTAAGTGTATAATTGTTTTGAGCATGTATTAACTTGTTGTACTATTATTTAGTGACGTGTTCATATTTTCATCTTGGGTTGGCCAAATGATCGTACCAGTACATTATTCTTCTTATGTGTTGATACTAATGCAGTCCATATTTCAGCGGCTCCTACACGACCTCACTTGTGATTCCAGCTGTTGATTCCAGATTTCAGGGTGAGCAGCTTATCCAGGCTACCATGGAATCTCTCTCTATTATCATAGTTCTCTATTTCCAGACTTATAATTATCTTAGTTTTGGGATCACATACCCTTCTTGACATTCATAGTTGTTTTGGTACGGATGACTTTCGGGTTCTAAGGGTGTTTTGCTAAGTACTTTTTCTACTTTAAGTTGTACTTACGGTATTTGGTTTAGAATGTATATTATTTTATTGATGTATTAGTTCTGCTTATTTATTCTAAGTGTTGATTATGGGATGGTCTTCGGGGTAGTTGGTTCTCCCACCGGATGAGTAGTGTGGGTGCTACTCACGACGGGTTTGGGTCGTGATAATTTTTCACCGATATGGTCTCATCATCGACACTAACATCCCGATACTCTACTTAAATGGATGATCGGGAAATGGTATGCTATTTTTTTGATTACCAAATAACTGGAGTAACCCTAAGAAAAACAATATAACCTATTGTGGAACATCAATCAGCGAGGTTTCCAGCCCGGTTAGCATCTGAAAACACAGAGTGATTAAGACTGGTGCTTGGAGAAATTCTAAGGCCATAACTAGCATTGCTTTTAAGAAACCAAATGAGGTGTTTAACAGCGCTCCAGTGATCTTTAGATGGGGAATGGATAAATTGAGATAATTTATTCACCGAGTAAGAAATAGCAGGACTAGTAAAAGACTAGTATTGCAACTTTCCAATGACCTTCCTGTATTCAGAAGCATCATGAGATGGAGTACCATCATTTAGTATAATTCATTGAGAAGAGTTCCTAAACCGGAACATGGTCCTTGAAAATACCAATAAAATCGGATAGTCTAAGTCTAACTGAAAAAAAGAAACATATGCCTTCCGAAAGATGGATGGCTCACCACTTGCTAGTTGTTGTCCCAAATGAATCCTAATGTTGAGCAGGATCATTGGGAAAATGCTTTGGAAACAACATAATGAAAAAAAGTAGAGTCTGGGGAAGGTTAGTATGATGAGTACTAATATGCGAACCATGGAAAAAGGGACCAAAGCAATTTATATAATAGTTCATAAATTTATAACGTAAATCCATCATATAAGAAATAAGAAACAAGTGGCTTAAAACATAAAAGAAATATAATTCACTTGAAAACCTTTAATCATAAACTACATAGTTTATACCGACAACTAGTAACCCGCGGGCTACATGGGTCCAACCAACTGGCGGGGCCTCAAACCATGTGAGCCGCAATGATTGAGATTACATATTAGGACAATCATATCATAAACATAAACTGTAATACTACTGCGTGAAGCAAGCATACAACGGTCATCCATATTTCAGGACAAGGACTTTCCCACATCGGCAAGTGTGGCTTCTGGTGTTGAGTCACAAGGTCTACACCATCTTGGTGAACTACATAATTCTCTTTAGGCCTAGATTAAAACACTTTCAAATCATTTATTCATGGAGTCTTTTATTAATGCATTCAAATTTTTGGTATCGTCATACCAAGACTTGCAAGTCACCCATATCATGCCAAAATCATTATTATTAAACATTTAGGACTCTTAATCCTGTCTTTGAAATCATAACATAACAAAAATCAGATTTTCACAAGGATCTTAAAACATCTCATTATTTCATACTTTACATAGTTCAAAAGATAGGGAGGGAAACATTATAAGCCTCATTGAATTACAAAGATTTTGGGAGGCTTAAAAGTCATCTTTTTCATCATTCAAAGCATTTAACATTTCAAATTCATATAATGAAGTACACCATTTCAAATAGTATGATCCAGTCTCCAAAACTCTCTACTAGTGATTAGAAACAATTTATAATGAGAGGGAAAAACAATATTAAGTTTTCTAAAAGAAAATTCTCAACCCTAATTTTGAAACATCAACTTAATATACATAAATAATTATTAAATTCTCACTTTAGGATATTTGTAGAAGTAGGGAGTGTTCAACATGCCTTTTTGGTGAAGAACTAGAAAAAGGAGCCGTGAGAATTAACCTTAAGCCTTGCTTCTTTAAGCCTTGATAGTTCTTGGACTTAGGGAGGATAAGATGAGAGTTTTTAATTTGATTTAGGTCAAACCCCGATAGAAAGAATCGTTGGAAAACCATATTGAACTTAGGAGCATTGGAGCTTTTGAATTTGAAAACCCTTTTTTGAGTTCATAAGATTCGGGAGAGAACAGGTATTAGGGATTTGGGAATGAATCAAATAGCTTAGGTCATCTTTGGGATTTAAAATGATTGGGGGATTTACATGGGGTGAAAGGGCTAGTTTTCCCCTGATTTAATAAGAGAACAACATAATTTTTACCTCTGGGAAGGGGGGGGGGTGTGCATTGCATGGCCAATCGTGCGGCACCTAGCCGTACCTCATATGGACAATCGCGAGACACCTAGCTGTGCCGCGAATGGCTCATCATGCATCTTGGACAGTGTCTCAATAAAATGCACATAACCTTTTACTCCGAGCTAGGATTGACAAATAGTCAATGTCGTTGGAAAGAAGACACAAAAACCTTAAATTTGATAGGTAGTTGGCCACCTAACTCATCATATTGTTGGAGTAATGGTCGTTGTAAGTTGACCCAAGTAAGAGCATCCACTAAAACTTATTTGGTAGGAAATTTCTCAACTCAACTTTGAGCTAGGAGATTTCTATGACCTCGATTCATCTCCAAAGATGTTCCCACACTAAATAATTTATATTCACACTTATATCTAAATAGAAATCATTAGGTTCGGGTCTATAAACGCATAAAGGACAGTTTAAATTCTAGCCCGATTGTGTGGGGTGTTACATTATCTCCCTCTTGGGATCATTCTTCCTCGAATGAGGGCTAAGGACTAATTGATGTTGTATAAGCACGACATAAGGGCTGAAACTTCACCTCAAGTATTCTCTTTTAACTCACTTTCATCAAGAGAGGATGCATGAAAACATAAAGCAATTTGGTTAAACACGAATCATGAGAAGTATGAGATTTAGCATAGACATGATCTAGGACATGGGTTCTACGAAACCTTATCATAACAATGTAAGGCATGATTTTTCCAAAAATAATCGGTCTGATTAAGATTGATACAAAACATGAAATAAGATTTTCGAAGAACATAAGGATATAAACATGCTCCACCTTAAATGATACATTTAATAGCCCTAAAACTTAGCGATGCTTCTTAACTATGCTTTCAACTATAAATACCACACTTCATCATTTCAAACTTATAATTCCCCCCGCGAAACACATAACTACAAGATGCTAAGTTTAAATGCATATTGATTTCATGTAAAAGACTAACCCGGAGTTAAAATGTGCTAGCCTAAGCTATGGGACTCAATACTCTACATCACTCCAAGAATACTACCCCATCTTATCCCTATAATCAAACCAACTCAAACTCTAATTAAGGAGTACTAGCCTCATAGTATCATGATCTGCATATCTATCAATCACAATATTCAAGCCTATCATTACCACATCCACTTTATGGATCTCTCCCCTAAACACCAACAACTTTGATCATTTTCGTATGGATTTACAACACATATCCCCTTTCTAACCAATGCACATAATGAAAGTTCATCTCGTTCTTCCCTCTTCACCTATAAACTTAGCTCCAGTTGTCACACCTCAATTTTATACAATAAGGAACATCTACTCTCTTATCCATATCATTACACCACTGCCATCACCACTGTCATCATCATAACATAAGGAATGTCGCTAAGGTACTAGAATATGAGCTTCAGGGATAAGAGTGATACTATTTAATCATAAGTTATATTTATTGCACTACTAAAGGTGGGGCATGTGATGTTAGATACGATACAATAGGCAGGAAGTGCTTCATATATCAAGCACCTAGATCATAATAGAGGGTCGTTCAGACATAAACATAACATAGCATGAGTTCTTAGGACTAGGCACACTGAGAAAAACTAGTGTATATATCATGAGTTGTATAACATAAAGTTGGGATTCATAAATTCAAGAAATAAGAAAAGGATTACTGCTTGAAGCTATTGAATCTCATTCTAAGAACTGAGAATGGTCATGAGTTTGCATAGATAGTGTCGCTTTGGGCTTAGACAAGACATAAAATGTGTTGGTAACATATAGAAAAGTATAATTTCTTAGAACTAAGAATAATGTGATACATGGGTTTATAGATCATAAGTGTCATAACATAGAGCTTGAATACTTGGAAGCTTGAATTGCTGAGAGACATTATTTCTTCTAGTTCAGGGGTCGAAGCATGGACATAAGTTTCATAGAGAACTCTGACCTTAGGCATAAGCAGGACTTGAATACATAAGACATTAGTAGAATGTCGTTTTAAATTAAAGTAGGAGGAATTTTCTAGAATAAGAATAGATCACATCATTACTCTTCCCACTCGCCACAATGAGAAAATTCAAGATCTGCCTTAGTTCATCATCTCCCCCTTAGCTCAAAGGTCACTATCCTAGACTTGCAGACATATCCTCTCATTAAATCTATAAGCACAACACTCATCACAATAGGGGTATCACTATACACATGAACACTAAATTCACCTAGATAAACTATAATATGAAGACACTAACTTCATTCTAGAACATTCCTTTCAAGGACACTACACTTATCTATACCAAGTTTGTCACCATCCCAAAACTTAACTCTCATGGGGATACATGTCCACGTCCTCTAATACTTAACATTCTATTTCCCATTGCTTAGCTTACTATCATTAAACTTTTATTCTTATATCCGCCCAATTCAATAAAATTCAAAAACCATACAAAGAGCTCACATCGTCTATCTATAATTCTCTCAATTCAGCTCTAACGAACAGTATATAATAATCACCTAGCCTCCTCCATGTGAAAAAAATCAAGAATATTACTAGGTACACATAACACTTACAAACTTAAAATTGAGGTCAACTTATTCTTATAACTGAAGGCTCTTATATAGCTAATAACTTAGCCATAATTCACCATTTCAACACTAGTCCTCATATATATATATATATATATATATAAAAATCAAAACTACATACTCAAACTTTCTATAAGCTATTAACCTGTGCTATTGAGCACATCATATCAAACCTACTAATCCTTTTCCCCACAAATCTTGCATCACTATCCTTGAGCTACCATTCTTTTCACCACTACCAGCATATAAATTCAAACTTAATATCTAGTACCAATCATGGACTGCCAATGAAACATCTCATTTTTTATACTAGTCCATAAAATATGTTATAAATTAATCAACCTTAATTTCTTATTATGCTTAACTGTAGCTTCTTAGCACATTCTTCTTCACAACATTACTACTACACCTTAATATTTATTACACATCTTCTCACATACTATACTAGTTTACTGCTACTAGAAAAAAATTGAGGTGCAAAACCACTTAATAAGGATAGTCGATCTAAATCTTATAATATAACCCATTACGGTCTATTAGCACATTCTCCTTCCTCACATCATATCTACTTACCCATGCATACATTAAAAATACCTTCCAAATTCTATAAACACCATTGAGTCCTTCTTTCTAAGATTTCCCCAATTGAAGTATACATTTATAAATTATTAGACACTATATCCTTCCATTCACAACCTATAAATGATCTTACTACTATAATAACTAGCCATCATGAGCTCCTTCCTTTTTTAAAATAAATTCTAAATCATCATAACTAATCACTTCCTCCAATAACTACAATAAGATCTACAAATCTTTCTGTAACCTTAGCCAATCACCATAAAGGCATACCACCCCAACACTCACTTAATGGGTAGACTCTAGCTACATTCTTTGATCAATCACTAACCCCACTCTATGGCTTCTAAATTTACGACTCTGTATTTTTAACTCTGGGATCATCATACTGCTCGTAGCTTATTATAACACCCTAATTTACACTATTTCTTGGGTGGAAACATTGCTCTAACATTAAGCTACATACCTTCCCCCTTAAGCAAGTCATCTGTAGCAAGGTTCTTGAATAGGTCTGAAAACACGTATCACCATGACGCAACCGCACAATTCATGAAGATAGGGGAATGTACATAAAATCAATAGATTTGAATGCACTAATGGACTCCCTTCAAGTCCTTGGGCAGTTTTTGTAACTTTTTGATGCCTCGATCTGAAAGGATCACTTCATTAGAAACCTGAGCTTTTGTACTTCTATCACTTTGAAAATGAGGCATTGCCAGTGAAATTAGAGTAAGGCAGGAAATCTGGATAACTTTCTTAGGAGTAACACTATTGCACGATCTAAAGTATGAAAGAATGGAGAACATTTCCTAAATGTCTTGTAGCCTTCCATTTTTAAGTGTGGGGCGTTACACACCCGACTCGACTCGACACGTCTTTGTAAACACCTTGGGACCTTGAACCTGGCTCTGATACCAAGTTTTTCATGACCCGAATCAAGGCTCTAGACATAAAGAGCATCCCAAACCAATGACCTCAGCATAACATCATAAGCATAGTCATAAATAAAGTGCGGAATTAGGCCCATACATATGAAGTTCAACTTAAATAACAACTCAATTCAAGTCTTGAAATAAGACTTAAAATTAATTGTCCAACACAGTCTATGAAGCCTCTAACATTATGAATTAAAATCCTAAACCGGAACATGGCCCTAACAAATACCAATAAAATAGGATAGTCCAAGTCTAACTAAAAGAAAAGAAACATATGCCCTCCAAAAGATGGATGTCTCACCACTTGCTAGCTGCTTTCCCGGATGAATCCTAATGATGAGCAGGATCATTGGGAAAATACTTTGAAACCTACATCATGAAATGATATAGCGTCCGGGGATGATCAGTATGATGAGTACTGGCATTCAACCTAAGAAAAAACGGATCAAATCTGTTTATATAACAGTTCATAAATTCATAACGTAAATCCATCATATAAGAAATAAGAAGCAAGTGGCTTAAACATAAAAGAAATATGATTCACTTGAAAACCTTTAATCCAGAACTATGTAGTTTACACCAACATCTAGTAACCCACGAGCTATATGGGTCCAGTAATACCCAACTAGCGGGGCCTGAATCTAAGTGTGCCACATAGATTGATATAATATATTTGGTTAATCATATCATAAACATAAAATGTAATACTACTGCACGAAGCAAGCGTACATCGATTATCCATATTTCAGGATAGGGACCTTCTCACATCGGCAAATGCAGTTTCCTGTGTTGGATCACAAGAACTACACCATCTCGGTGAACTACTTAATTATTTTTAAGCCTAGATTAACACCCTTTCTAATCATTTATTCATGAAGTCTTTCATTAAGGCATTCACATTTTTGGTATCGTCATACTAGGACTTGCAAGTTACCCATATCATGCTAAAATCATTATCATTAAACATTTAAGATTCTTAATCCCATCTTTGAAATCATAACATATCCAAAAATCAAATTTTCATAAGGATCTTAAAACATATCATTATTTCATACTTTACATAGTTCAAAAGACGGGGAGGGAAACATTATAAACCTCATTGAATTACAAAGATTTTGGGAGGCTTGAAAGTAATCATTCTCATCATTTAAAGAATTTAATTTTCCAAATTCATATAATGAAGTACACCATTTCAAATATTATGACCCAGTCTCCAAAACCCTCTACTAGTGATATGAAACAATTTATAATGAGAGGGAAAAACAATATTAAGTATTCGAAATGAAAATCCTCAACCCTAATTTTGAAACATCAACTTAATATACACAAATAATAATAAAATTCACACTTTAGGATAGTAGTTGAAGGAGGGAGTGTTCAACATGTCTTTTTGATGAAGAACTAGAAAAAGGAATAGAGAGAATTAACCTTTAACCTTGCTTCTTGAAGCCTTTGGAGCTCTTGGACTTAGACAGGATAAGAGGGGAGTTTTTAATTTGATTTAGGGCAAACCCCAATTAGAAAGAATCTTTGGAGAACCATATTGAACTTTGGAGCTTTGGAGCTTTGGAGCTTTGGAATTTGAAAATCCCTTCTTGAGTTCATGAGATTTGGGAGAGAAGATGGATTAGGGATTTGGCAATGAATCTAACAGTTTAGGACATCTTTAGGGATTTAAAACGAGTTGGGGGAGTTACATGGGGTGAAAGGGCAAGTTTTTCGTTGATTTAATATGAGAACAATAGAATTTTTACGTCTGGGAAAGGGGGGTACCAGCCTTGCCTAGCGTGGCCAATTGCACAGCACCCAGTTATCCTCGCATGGCTAATCGCGTATCTTAGACAGCGTCTCACTAAAAATGCATATAACTTTTTACTCCGAGCTCAGATTGACGAACGGTCGGTGGAGTTGGAAAGAAGACTCAAAAACCTTTAGTTAGGTAGGTAGTACACAATCTAACCATCCTATTCTATGACAAATGGTCGTTGGAATTTGACCCAATTAAAAACATCTACTTAAACTTATTCGGTAGGAAATTTCTCATCTCAACTTTGAGCTAGGAGATTTCTATTACCTCAATTCATCCTCAAAGATGTTCCTACATTAAAGAATTGATCATCACACTTATATTTAAATAGAAATCATTGGGTTTGGGTCTATACACATATGAAGGACGGTTCAAATTCTAGCCCAAAAGTGTGGGGTGTTACACAAGTTTAGCAGCAGAGGCAACAACTACAGTTTCAGCAATCGTCAGATCGACAGAAGCCATTATGGTGGAGCAACTGATCTTGGCTGAACCAAATGCTCTATGATGGGTTCGCCACTTCTCTACTATTTTGTGTGATAGTTGTGGGAGGAGAGGGAGAAGAGCCATCAAGATAGACGAACAGATTGTGTCCACTCATAAGCATAGAAATCTGGGCCTTCTAAGTATAAATGTTATGGCTACCAACAAGCTTTATCGGCAGCTGGTACATAGGATTAAACTGAACAGCAACGTTAGAGTTGCTGCTAGTGGTGGAGACCGCATTCTATATATTCTCAGGCATGCTAAGAGTGAGTTTGTGGTGGTAGTCAGAGGTTTAAAAAAAACTCATGAGAGTTAAGAGTTGAGGTATGAAACCATATAATGACTTGAGCAACATGAAGCAAAATATACTTTTATTAATCAATGATAAACTAAAATATATAAACACACAAAATAACAGAGTCCCCTCCTACCTTGGAGACTATCTAGAGGGAAATAAAAAATTAAACTTCTTAAATAGTGAAAATAGAATAACTACCTATAGAGTAAAATTAAGCAGTAACAATAAGAAATAATGAGTAATAAACAATGTTCTAATACCTTCAAGTATGTAAAACTGGTGTAGTTTTAAATCGAGATCAAATGATTTGTCTATATTTTTCCAAATCTATCACTGAGTTTCTTATAAAAGAAGCCCTGGCAACTGCATTGTCCACTAACTAACTAATGAACATGTTGACCAAGCTCAACCTCCGCAAACAAAAATATGTGATTTCACAAATTTGACTAGATAAATAAATTTAGAGCAATTACAATGGCAACAGAAACAGGCACAAATGGTTGTTCATCTAGCAAATCTTTTAAATATTTGATAATCCTTGATAATAAACCACACATTATCTTACCAAATACAATTCTCTATCAATGCATCCCCTAGGAAAGGTCAAATAAGGATGTATTTGCATCAATACAGATGAGCGCAAAACAAAAGGTACACTAAGAGGAGGATCCTTCTCTTCTTTATTCTGGACAAATCTCAATTCCTTGAACAATAAGGTTGCGTTGGAATCTGAAATGCCTATGCTCCATAAATCACGCTTAAACATCTGTATCTTCTCCCATATCATTAAAAAAGTTTGCCATTTATAATCTCATTCATCCATCACCTCTTCTCAAGTGTAGCCTTGTTGTAGATCCTCGTCCTAAATAAGGGATAAGTTTAGCTCGTTGCTTTAATTCATGGTCACTCTAAAAATCAACAAATCTAAAAACTGTCTTAGTTGTTACAAGGCCGTAAATCCATCTTCCAATTTGACCACTAGATAAGCAAAATAAGTGGTTCTTTATGACAACATTCGAGTTTCAATTTTGCCTTGGATATCAAGCCAAGATATCCGATTAAGTTTAGCCACTTCAGAGAATCTACCAAAATTTTGCAGTACTCAATAATTATATTTAATAAAGTAGTTTCTTTCAAAATTTAGAGTACATGAAAGGAACCGTAAAAATATAAAACATGGAGTCCAGGTGAGACAGCCATTCCCATTCCTCTTGAGTCTAGTGTTCCAGCCCATATATTATGAAGTTCTCGTGTTGTGACCATAAAAAATTTCTTCCCCGTATTCTTATCCAGTTAAAAACTCTATTTGATAGATCAAATCACAGATAAAAACATTGGGATTTAAAAGTAAACCAAAAAGGCTGAAAAAGGCCATAGACCACTGTTACTGATTCCCATTAGGATAACAACGGGCCAATGGTGCTCACTTGTCATGACTAGATACTTGAAAGGTGGCCTAGATCCAGACTACCTAACAACCATTATGAATGGGATACACCATTCATTTGCCTGTCATACGCAGGCCCTACCCACTCAACATGACTTCCATTGTTCCACTTGTACATACCACACAATCATCGACATAGGACCCTTTTTTATAGAAAATTAGTTGAATATTCTTGTATTCATGAGAATAATGCATTTACAACAAAAATAAAACTTAAAAAGGAAATGTCACATAATTGATCCCTCAGATATAACATATGTTGCTTGAACTCTTCAAAAACGTTAACGGTTGTTTGTCGAATTCTCTAAAATTAGTGTATATCCGACATAGGTGTGACATCAAAATTAAAGAATCTGTGCAACTTAGTATATCACTGAATGAAGATGGCGCTCCTTCTGATATCTAGTAGATGGGGCTAGGATTTGTACTAAGAGGATTCAAAAAATAAAGAGGGAAACAAACAAAAAATCCAAGGACATTTGATAACACAATATACACAGATAATTTTTTTTTAACATATCTACGCAGTGCAATTTTCTAGC
The DNA here is from genome assembly GCA_031232105.1 of Capsicum rhomboideum. NCBI lineage: Eukaryota > Viridiplantae > Streptophyta > Magnoliopsida > Solanales > Solanaceae > Capsicum > Capsicum rhomboideum. Next base: position 57,069,827 of record CP124709.1, read on the forward strand.
AACATGATTTTATTTGACGCCCTCGAATAAGAGTGGCTCCTCTACAGGTAAGAGACTATTCAAACACATGAAGTTGTGATATTACCACTAAATAAGATTATATAAAAACCAAACATTTCATGGAAAACAAGACAAACACAAAAAGGAGGTGAATAAAATGAAGAAATCATACCAATTTTCCTACATCAAGAAGAATTGGAGAGTTACAGAGGCTGAAGTAAAGTTGTTTCTTTGAAGGAAAAACCATTAGAGAGCTTGATCTAGAAATAATTTATTAATAATCAGAGGGCAAAAATGTCTCCCAAACAACGTCGTATTCTACTGCAACATGAACGTTTGCAAGACAGATGAAGACCTAGCTGTATCTTTTGGTGATGTTACCTAGCTGCATTTTTCGGTGATGTTAAGGAGAGAATTTCCAATATGCAACCTTCAGGCAAAAATCAGAAACAATCCATCGTAAAAATATCAATAGATTAAAGTTTCTGAATTTCTGTAGAGTTTATAAAGAAATAAAATGAAGACTACGAGATTTTGAAACTTCTTTGATGGAAAGCCAAAGTAAAGTAGTGTGATACCCTAGCTTAGGATAAGAATCACACATAGGCAACCTTACACCCTAGTGATGTGTTTTAAAATTATGTGTTCCTAGGCCCATAGCAAAAAATATAACTAGCGGGCTAGGACGTCACAAGTAGTCAAAAAATGCCTCCCCAAGAAAATGAAAATTCAAACCTCTTCATAGCGGAGAACCTTAGTAGCTCAGTTGGTTGATTACCTAGGCTCTCACCTTATTGGTGAGGGTTTGATTCCCTACCTTGTAATCCCCTCCCCCATTTCACCTTCCCCTAATTGCAAAAAAAAAAACCACTTCTTGGTAACTAATTAATTGACAATACAGAGTATGTCTAAATCAAATTAACAAAATAAAAAATGGAAACTCTTAGTTTTCACAATTAATATGATAAAATTCCAAAATAGTTCTTTAAGTTCGGCCTTTGATTCAAATTTCCTTTATACATATACTTTGGTATAATAATGATCCTTCAAATATGTAAAATTGGTGCACTTTTAGCTCGAGATCAAACTATTTGCCTATATTTTCCTGGATCTATCACTAAGTTATTTATAAATAGAGCCCCGACAACAGGGGCGACTATAGAGAGTAATATGCAAGTTCACAGGAACCTGGTAACTTAATTTTGCCCAAAGATATAAATTAAAATATCCACTAAATATCTATTACCCAATCTTAATTGTATATTAACTTGAGGTCATCGTAGGGACACATGACTTTAATTCCCAAATCCACCTCAGCTCGGCAAAACAAGAGTTCCACTTCCTTCTTTTCCAGCTCCATTGTATATTAACCAACCAATGTATATGCTGACAAAGCTCAACCTCCGCCAACATAAATAAGAAATATCCTAAAGTTGACTATATAAATAAATTTAGAGCATTATATTGAACAATTACAATGGCAGCAGGAACTGGCACAAATGGTTGTTCATCTAGCAAATCTTTTGAATATTTGATAATACATTATTAAAAAAATTAGTCCTTGCTTACAAACCGCACATTATCTAACCAAATACAGTTTTCGTTAGATATCTCCTCGATAAAGGTCATATAAAGATGCATTTGAATCAATACAAATAAGACCAAACAGAAGGCATACTAAGAGGATCCTTCTCTTATTCATTTTGGCTCAAACTCAATTCCTTGAACAATGAGGCCGCGTTCCCAACCGAGTTGCCTTATCTCCATCAATCACGCTTCAACATCTCCATATTCTCCTATATTTATGAAATTTCCCCATTTTTAATTTCATCCACCCATCAACTCTTATCACGGGTAGCCTCGACCTAGGTTCTCGTCCTGAAAAATGGATAACTTTAGCTCATTAATCTACTTCATGGTCTCTCTCAAAATAAATAAATCTAATAACTGTCTAAGCATTTCGACAGCCATAAACAAATCTAACAACTGCCTAAACATTTTGAAGGCCATAAAATCCATCTTCCAATTTGAACACTACATAATTAAAATACGTTATTCTTTCCGATAAAATTTAAGTTTTGATTTTCCTTGGATATCAAGGCAGCAGATCTAATTAACTGGCTAAACTTAATCCGACCTTTAGGCTTGATATTCGAGGCAAAATTGAAACTAGAATGTTATAAAAAACAACCACTTATTTTGCTTATCTAATGTTCAAATTGGAAGATGGATTTTTTGGCCTTGGAAATACTAAGGAAAATGTTAGATTTGTTGATTCTGAGAGTGATCGTGGTGCGGAGCAATGAGCTAAAGTTGTTCATTTTTCAAGACGAGGACCTACAGTGAGGCAACCCTTGAAGAGAGGTGATGGATGGATGGAACTAAAATGGGAAACTTTTTCAATGATACAGTAGAAAACAGAGCTATTGAAGTACAATTTATGGAGATTAGGCATCGAGATGGAAAAGGTGTCCTCATTGTTCAAGGAATGGAGTTTTGTCCAGAATAAATTAAGAAAAGGATCTTCATCTTATGATGCCTTTGGTTCTGGCCTCATTTGTACTGATTCAAATACTTCTTTATATGGCCCTTATAGATGAACTATCGAGAAAGAATTGTATTTGGTTAAATAATGTATGGTTTGTAAGCAAGGATCAGTTTATTTAACAACGTATGATCAAATATTCAAAAGATTTGCTAGATGAACAACCATTTGTGCAAGTTCCTGCTTCCATTCTAATTGTTCAATGTAATGCTCAAAATTTATTTATATAGTCAAATTTGTGAAATTACATGTTTATATTGGTGAAGTATAAGATTGGTCAGCATTTACTTTGGTTGATTAGTGGACAATGGAGTGGGCAAAGAGGGAGGTGGAGCTCTTGTTTTGTCGGGCAGAGGTGGATCTGGGATTTGAAGTTTATGGGTTTCTACGATGACCTCTAAGTTAATATACAATAATGAATGGGTTATAGAAATTTAGTGGATATTTCAATACATTTAGAGGATCTAGGCAAAATTAAAGTTACCAGGTCCTATGAACTCACATATTGCTCTTAGTATTCGCTCTTGTTGCTAGGGATGATCTTTTTACAAACAACTCACTAATAGATTTAGGAAAATATAGACAAATAGTCTGATCTCGAGCTAAAACTGCATCAGTTTTAGGTTCTTGAAGGATCATTAGCATACCAAAGTACATGTATAATGGAAAATTTTGAATTGAAGGCAAAACTTAAGGAACTATTTTGGATCTTTTCTTGTATTAATTGTTACTAATAAGAGTTTCCATTTAATAAATATACAAGGCGGGGAATCTAACCTTAACTAACAAGGTGAAAGATCAGGTAGTCAACCAACTGAGCTGCTAATAAGATTCTCCGCGAGAGGAGGTTTGAATATGAAGTTTCTTCTAAATACATTTGTTGACTACTAGTAGTGGCCCAACCCACTAGTGATATTGTCTGCTCTGGGTCTAGTCTCACATGACTTTAAAATACGTCATTAGGATGTAAGACCTACTTACTTGTATACCCAACATCTCTCATGTGATTTGCTGATGTGGAACTCTTATCCTAAGCTAGGGTGTCACACTAATTTACTTTGACAGTCCATAAAAGAAGTTTCAAAATCCTATAATTTTTATTTTATTTCTATATAAATAATAGAGAAATTCAGTAACTTTCATCTATTGAGTTTTTTTGATGGATTATTTCCAATTTCTGCCTAAAGGTGGCATATAGAAAATCCTCTCCTTAACATCGCCAAAAGATGCAGCTAGGTCTTTAGTTGTTTTGCAAACATTCATGTCTGCTGCAGAATTCGATGTCATTTGGGAGACATTTTTTCTATCTGATTATCAACAAATTATTTCCAGATGAAGATCTCTAATGGCTTTTCCTTCCAATAAAAATCTTTATTTCAACCTCCGTAACTCTCCGATTCTTCTTGATGGAGGAAAATTCGAATGATTTCTTCATCCCCCCCTTCCTTTTTGTGTTTGTTTAGTCTTTCATGAAAAGTCTGGTTTTTGTAAAATCTGATTTAGTGGTAAGATCTAGACCTCAAACACTCTTCATCTGAGGGGTGTCCGATAACATATTGCTAGAAAATTACACTTTGTAGATAAGTAATTTTTTTTATATCTATGTACTATGTTATTGAATTTCCATGGATTTTTCATTTGTTTACTTTTTCATATTTTGAATCATCTTAGGGTTCGTTTGGTTGGGGAACATTTTATCTCCGGATTAATTTTCCTAGTATTGTTATTCCACCCTCAACATTGGATAAAAAGAACACTACAATCCTAGGATAACTTATCCGGTGATTTTATCCCAACCAAACATGGGATAAACTCAACCTAAAATTAAACTCGAGATTAGTAATCCTTTAAGCCTCACACTAAACGATCCCATAGTCAAAATCCTAGCTCCTTCCACTAGATATCAGAAGGATCATCAAATGTATTGGAAACAAAAGGGAAATCTAAAGGAGAAACTAAACATGAAATAGAGCAAAAGAAAAGAAAAGCTACTGCAATTTTTTTTGTATTTTTGATACTTCTTGAAACCAATGTGCCCATAAATAAGCTTATGATGAAACTGAAATACTAAAATCTAGGTCCACCAACACCACTAATTAGCTACTTATCTGCCACAATATCTTAACTTTATTAAATAAAGGAAACTAACTAACAAACTCCTGAAGACTATGTCAACTATTTTTTAATCACTTTTTAACAAAATGTGTTCGTTTCATTCTAAAGTTTTTAGTTGTAAATATGTTATGTTGTTTTTGTGAATACAAAAATACTGAACTAATTGTCAATAAAAAAGGATCCTAAGGTGTATGATTGTGTAGAATGTATGGTTGGAACCGTGAAAATCATGTCCAGTGGGAAGGATCTGCCTGTTACCTGCCCAAACCGACCTGATAAAAGTAGGCCATTGAATGGAATGTCCCATTGATAAGGGTTGTTAGGTGGTCTGGATCTAGGCCACCTTTTAGGATGTGTACTGTGCATGATGGAATGTGCCTGTTGTAGCTAGTCATGTCAAGTGAGCTGGTCCACGACGAGCCCAATTGTACACACTACGAATAGGATACTTACTATTCTTATTAGGGATGTTGAGTGATCTACGGGATTTTTTGACATTTTGATATGTTTTTAAATACTAGTAGAACTTATTGAATACTGCGAATACCCCTACAACTAGTGAAATAACCTCAAGGAAAGTGTTTTTGACAACACCTCAAGTTCTAATTCTTGATGTTTTGTATCTGTTATTTGATCTATCGAATCGAGTTTTACACTAGATAATAAGACAGTGAAGAAATGTTTTATGGTTGCAGTACGAGAACTTTGCAATATGTGGGATAATACACCAAAATTTTGGGAAAGGCTGTCTTACCCGGACTCCAGGTTTTATATTTTTATGGTTCCTTTCCAGGTAATCTAAGTTTTGAAATAAACTACATAGTTAAATATAATTATTGAGAAAGTGTAAAATATTTGTAGATTCTCTGAAGTGGCTAAAGTTAACTAGATCTGTTGGCTTGATATTCGAGGCAAACTTGAAACTCGAATGTTGTTGAAAAGAACCACTTATTTTGTGTATCTAGTGTTAAAATTTGAAGAACATTTTTTATTGCTTTGGAAATGCCAAGGAAGTTGTTAGATTTGTTTATTATAAGAGTGATCAGGAAGCGGAGCAACACGTTAAAGTTGTTCGTTTTTCAGGTCAAGGACCTAGAGCGACCCTACCCTTGATAAGAGGTGATAGATGGTAGGAATCAACTTTTTCAATAATATAGGAGTAGACATAGTTGTTGAAGTGCGATTCATGGATCATAGATATTTCAGTTTCAAATGCAACCTCACTGTTAAAGAAATTGAGTTTCATCCAGAATGGAAAGAAGGTTTCTCTTTTCAGTATGCCTTTTGTTTTATGCTCATTTGTACTGATGCAAACACTTCTTTACCTAGGGGTTATATTGAGAGAGAATTGTATTTTGTAAGATAATATAACCAGGAATTTCTAGATGAACAACCATTTGTGCCAGTTCTTGCTGCCATTGTAATTGCTCTAAATTTATTTTTCTAGTCAAATTTACCAAATCACATGTTTTGGTCGATGGAGGTTGAGCTTAGTCAGCATGTCTTATTTTGCCAGGCTAAAAAGGATCCAGGATTTGATGTTTATGGGTTTCTATAGTGACCTCAAGATAATATACAATTATTATTGAGTTACAGACATTTAGTGAATCTGGGAAAAATAAAATTTACCAGGTTCCTGTGAACTCACATATTACTCTAAGGATTAGCCCCTATTGCTGGTGCTTTTTCATAAACAACTCACTGATAGATTCAGGAAAATATATACAAATATTTTTATCTCGAGCTAAAAGTGCACTTGTTTGACATACATAAAGGATCATTAGTGTTGCCAAAGTATATCTGTAAAGGACAATTTTGAATCAAAGACCAAACATACTACAAACAAAAAAAAGGATGAAGGTGTTAAGACCCTACCACTAATCAAACATATGTGTCATGAAATGAGGTACTTGATAAAGCATCAACATGGTGGTCCAAAGGAGTTACCTAGCACTCTCAATTGAACTTGACCAAAATCTGCAAGAAGATCTCAAAGAAAAAGAAAAGGGGAACAAGATTAAAACTAACCCCAAGGCAAGAGGAAAAGAAGAGTTCATGAAAAGCTAGAGCCTTTGAAACTCCAGACATGTTGCAAGAAAAATTCAAAGAAGCACCACAAGTCCACAACAATAACTAAGAAGGTATACATGTCTAAGTGTGTGTGCTCAAGAAAGAAGTAAGAGAAAGGTGTAATGATGAAGCTAATCCTTACTGGACTAAAATAAAATTCATGTTGTGAGCAACCAATTATGCCTGATAATTCTCAACAAACAAGACAGATGTGCGAAAAAAAGTCCCACGTTGAAAGCTGAAAATGACTGGGAAGCTACATATAAAGTGTAGAATCTCTTAATGTTGTGAGGAATTTAGAGAAAAAACATGTGGGATTGGACCCAAGCTAACAATATCACACCATGTAAGAGTATATTTGGTCTGATTGAGCCCAACAACTTGTATCAGATCCTAGGTTAAGTAGGAGGAGTATGGGGATGTAGAGGAGTGATGGTGTGCGGGGCTCGATTTGCTTACCCTTACAAGGTTAGTGATGTACACAAAGGAATAAACTAGTTGCGGGCTTCAGTTGCCATAAAGATACTCAAATATTGTGGGTGGCACAGAATAAAATCTTAGTGACCTATGGATCGTGGTGATGGACCACATGGAAGTTAGTTCGAGAGGGAGATTGTTGAAATACCCCATCCGTATGTAAGACCTTTAGAGTTTAAAAATGGACCTAGATAGCCCCTAGTTTGAAGTAAATCATTTGGGATGAGTTTGAGGACGTCAACAAAAGTTTTCTCATAGAAAAAGTGTAGTGTGTTGCACTGAGGGAGGTGGGAACCTAACCCTTGCATTGTGCCGCAAGTTTGAAGGGGCTACTATTTTTGGCCCCACTATGGGGTGTGCATGGCGTAGGTAGGGGTCGCGCGATGGGTTGCTTGCTGCGCCCCCCTATTTTGCCTGACGGGACTTCGTTTCACTTATAATATTTAAACAGTATTTTGGTCCTAACACTTGGTAAACCACCCCCTATTACTCCAAAATTTTACTATTACGTTCTAATTACCCTAAAATGATTAAAAACCTCTCCTCTCTTCCTCTCTAAGTCAAGAAGCAAAACAAGTCCATAGGTGAATTCAAGGTTCAAGCTATAAGATCTCCCATATAGTTCATCGTCTAAAAGGTATGCAGAACAATCTCTTCTCTATATACCTCTAAGTTGATAATTTTATAAGCCCTTCCATATGTATATGGATTTCAAATGATGAACTAGGGTTAAAAGTATTTGCATATGGAATTTCCGAAAGAAACATGAAATTATATTATAATGCTTTGTTCTTTGAATTGCCTTTAGATACATGTTGATTTGAACCTTGAAAATATGAAATGAATTATATTTTTCTCCAATTACCTAAAGTGTTTTGGTTATTTGTTGGGTCAAAGAGGAATTTCTATTTGATGGATTTCAATATTGTATTTATGTTCTAATGGTTAAGGGGTGGTTTGACCCACATTAAGAAAACTTATTTATGTTCTATTGTTAAGAACTGCCTAATACATAAATTGTGACGAGTTGGGCATGATAAATTGACAACATACCTTATCGTTAAATGATTAATGAAATAGATGACTTGCAAGTCTTGGTATGACGATACCAAAAATGGTCTATGCCCTTAATAGTGATGGAATTGTTTTAATGATGTTTGATTACATGAAAAGTCTAAAAGATGAGCTTAAAGAGTATTAGATGGTTAGTCGAGAAGGCATGAGTCCAAAACAATGGAAATCTTGTCCAGTGGGAAGGGTCTGCCCGTAAGCGGCCCAACCTGACCTAATAAATACAGTCCAATGAATGGCATGTACCATTGATAAGGGCTATTAGGTGGTCTGTATCCAAGCCACCTTTTAGGATGTGTACTGTACATGATGGAATGTGCTTGTTGCAACTAGTCATGTCAAGTGAGCTGGTCCATGATGATCCCAATAAGACATAGTATGAGTAGGACAGTTACTAGCCTGATCAAGGCTATTGAGTGGTCGGGCTTTTTTGGCATTTTGATATGTTTTAAATACTAGTAGAGCTTCTTAAATCATACAAAAAACCCTACAACTATTGAAATAACTTCAAGGATAGTGTTTTTTACAACACCTCAAGTTCTAATTCTTGATGTTTTGTATCTGTTAAGACCTGTCAAATAGAGTTTTACACTAGATAACAAGACGGAGAAGAAATGTTTTATGGTTGCAGCATGAGAACTTGTTAGTATGTGGGATGATACACACAATTTTAGGAATGGTTGTCTCACCCAGACTCCAGGATTTATATTTTTGTGGTTCCTTTCCATGTACTCTATGTTCTGAAATAGACTACATTTTTAAATATAATTACTGAGAAAGTGTAAAATCTTAGTGGATTCTCTGAAGTGGCTAATGTTAATTTGAGCTGTTGGCTAGATATTCCAGGCAAAATTGAAAATTGAATGTTGTGGAAAAGAACCACTTATTTTTTTCATCTAGTGTTCAAATTGGAAGAATGTTTTTTATGGATTTGGAAATGCCAAGGCAGTTGTTAGATTTGTTGATTCTTTGAGTGATCATGAAGAGAAGCGACACACTAAAATTGTTTGTGTTTCAGGTCAAGGACCTAGAGCGACTCTACCCTTGATAAGAGGTGATGGATGGATAGAATTCAAAATGGGAAGCTTTTTCAATGATATAAGAGTAGACAGAGATGTTGAAGCGTGATTGATGGATCATAGACATTTAACTTTCAAACGAGGCCTCATTATTCAAGAAATTGAGTTTCATCCAGAATGAAGAATTGAAGGATCCTCCTCTTAGTATGCCTTTTGTTTTGTGCTCATTCGTATTGATGCAAACACTTCTTTATTTAGCCCTTCCTAGGGGACGTATCGAGAGAGAATTGTATTTGGTAAGATAATATACCCAAGATTTTCTAGATGAACATCTATTTGTGCCAGATCCTGCTACCATTGTAATTTTCTAAATTTATTTATCTAGTCAAATTTACCAAATCACATGTTTTTGTCGACGGAGGTTGAGCTTGGTCAGCATGTCATGTTTTGCCAGGCTACGGAGGATCTAGGATTTGATGTTTATGTGTTTCTACAACAAGCTCAAGTTAATATACAATTATTATTGGGTTACAGACATTTAGTAGATCTGGGCAAAATAAAAGTTACCAGGTTCCTGTGAACTCACATATTACTCTTAGGATCTACCCCTATTGCTAGGGCTCTTTTTATAAACAACTCACTGATAGATTCAGGAAAATATGTACAAATAGTTTTATCTCGAGCTAAAAGTAAACTAGTTTGACATACTTGAAGGATCATTAGTGTGCCAAAGTATATTTATAAAGGACAATTTTGAATCGAAGACCAAACTTACTACGAACAAAGAAAAGGATGAAGGTGTTGTGACCTTACAACTAATCAAACATCTGTGTCATGAAATGAGGTACTTGATAAAGTATCAACATGGTGATCCAAGGAAGTTACCTACCAGAATCAATAGAACTTGTGCAAAAGCTGCAAGAAGAGCTCAAAGAAAAAGAACAGGGGAACAAGATAGAAACTAACTCCAAGGAAAGAGGAAAAAGAAGAGCTCATGACAACCAGGAGCCTGTGAATCTCCAGACGTGTTTCAAGAAAAAGTCCAAGAAGCACCACAAGTCCACAACCACAACTAAGGAGGTCTACATGACTGAGTGTGTGTGCTCAAGAAAGAAGTAAGAGCAAGGTGTAAGGACGAAGCTAATGTGCCCAACAATTTCCAACAAACATGTTGGGTGCACAAACAAAAGTCCCACGTTGATAGCTGAAAAAGACTGAAAGCTACATATAAGATGTAGAATCTCTTAATGGTGTGACACTTTTCGAGAAAAACCATGCGGGCTTGGCCCAAAGTGAAAAATATCACACCATGTACGAGTATATTTGGGTTGATTGAGCTCCAAAATTGGTATTAGAGGCCAGGTTCAGTGGGGTGAATATGGGGAAATGGAGGAGTAATGGGGTGTGGGTCTCGATTTGCTTACCCTTACAAGTTTGGTGATGCACACCCAAGAAGAAGCTAGTTGCAGGCTTTAGTTACCATAAAGATACTCAAATATTGTGGGTGGCACAAAATGAAAAATTAGTGACCCATGGATCGTGATGATGAGACCACATGGAACTTAGTTCTAGGGGTGATTGTTTAGTGTGCGAACAAATATCCCTTATTGATGGCTAAAAAAGACTGGGAAGCTACAAATAAAGTGTAGGATCACTTAATGGTGTAAGGCCTTTAGGGGAAAATGGTGCAGGCTTTGCCCAAAGCATACAATATCACAGCATGTAATATCTTTGGTTGATGGAGCCCACCAAAACACTTATTTTGTTGGATCTAGGCCAGCACTCTTGGCACTCTACCAAGCTATTACTTTGAGTTACAGCCTCAAGCGTTAATCAACCTACTTTAATATCAATTAATATAAACTAAATAAGATAGACCAATCCTAGAAACTAGTCTATTAGGTGGGATAACCCACAGTAGCCTATAAACCCTTGGATATTTTTCATTTTAATCAATGAGGCTCAATTAAAACACAACAAAGATGGTGAACATTCCACTGCAATTAAAATGTTTGTTCGTGACATTGAAAGAAAACACCTTTAATAGGAAGCTCTTAATTAGCCCCACCTAAGTTCACCTTTACACGACGTGAACTCAGATGTTGCCCATTAATGTTTTGATGTAACAAGAAAATTGTGGTATAACAAGTTAAATTGCACAGATAGTACTATATACAACTCAATGTTTTAAAGATTATTATTTTTTAGTTCAACCATCCAGTACCCAAGGCCCATTAGTTCAAATTCGCATTTTCAACAACGGTACATCATAACTAATGCACCAGATCCCATCAAAACTCCGAAGATAAGCATGCTTGGGTGAGAGTAGTACTAGGATAGGTGAATCCCTGGGAAGTCCTGGTTTTGCATCCCTCATTTTGGAGCCTTGGGGTAACTGGCAAAGTTTCTTTCATATGACCAGAAGGTCATAGGTTCAAACCATGGAAAAATTCTAGCAAAAATGTAAGGTAAGACTGTGTACAACAGACTGTTGTTGTCTGGACCTTCCTCGGACCCCGCGCATATCAGGATCTTTAGTGCACCGGGATGCCTTTCAAAAGCAACGCATTATTATACTCATAATCATTATTTATGTTGCTCTTATTTCCAACTTTAGCATTCAATCTACATGGTTAGTTCATATTCATTTGTTGGGTTATGCTAAAATGAAAATCTAGATTTCATAGGTGATTTATGTTTGCTCTTATTTCCAAATTTAACATTATATTGCTAACTTGTTTAGTTGACATGTTTCTGTCTTCTGAACCCATAATTCCATTGTGGTTCCTCCCCTAAAAGTTGTGATAATGTAGTTGAAGTGCATTCAAGTTGGATCAGACATTATGGTCATTAGAAGAAAAAAATAGACTTTAAGAGTGATTTATGTTGCTTTTATTTCCAAAGTTTGCATCATATATTAGCTTGATATGTCTAAATGTTGTTGGGTAACACCAAAATTATGCATAAAGAAAGAAATTTGCACCCTTGTTATCAGTTATAACGTTTTACATATGATGGTAAGCACTTGATCCTAACAAGTGGTATTAGAGAAAATTTCATGGGTTCAATTTCCAAGAGCAACATGCTACATGAGGCAGGTGTCGGGAGAGATATTGTTGGCTAATACCAACATCCTACCTATGGCAAGGCCCACGAGGGAACTAGGGTGTCCTGGGTAGGGGTCATAATCAAACATGACACTTGCTTGGTGGGTTTAGTTTAGAAATAAAGTTGCGCCCTTGCTATGAGCTATAGCTTTTGGCACGAGGGTAAGCGTTTGATACCAATATATGTATGTTCTTGATGTTTATTCATTTGCCAGTTTCAAGATCAAATAAAGGAGGGCTCACAATATGAATCCTTGTAATACAGATACTATTAGGACGTGGCCAACTTGTAATGCTAACTTGGGAAATAAGAGCAATATAAATCACTCATAAATTAAAGTAGAGTTTTTATTAATAACCATAATGTGAAAGCCTTGAGCTCACTTCAAAGCCATAATAAAGTTACTGCTTTGGTAGAACCTAACAAATTTGGGTCAAATTCTGAATTAATATTAAGAATTCAATTAATAAGTATAACTAATGTATTTCAAAGCCAGAAAGCAAAAAGAGTTATAGTTTAGAACCCGTAAAACATAAAAACTCAGATTCACCTCAACTTGAACTCGATTATTTTGGGCAAAACTCAATTCTTTCAACAATGAGACCACCTTTATCAATAATACATTTAATCTCGATCAGTCTTGCTTCAACAGGACCAACACCACCTTCCTTGCTATTAAAATATCCCAATTATATTTCCATCCATCCATCTACTCTCATTTTGGTGAATTTTGCAAGTTGCGCAGTGTTGGCTTGTTCTTCAATCTTAGTTTCACTCTCATAATTAACAAACCTAATAATTGAATTAGAAAATTAAAGTCCATAAGACCTACTTTCCAATTTGAACACCAAATAAGCAGCATAATCTGTCTTTGGTGAAAACATTTCTGTTCCTATTCTTCAACGAATATCAAATGAATGTACATTGGTAAGATATGCCACTTCTGGAAATCTGCAAAAGTATTACAAGAAACATTTGTAAGGATAATTTTATAAATTTATTTTTGTCACGACCCAATATTTGAGTCATGATGGCGCCTATCGTAACCCACCAATAGGCAAGCCAAACCCTAGCCCGGAGCGACAAGCGACGGGTTAACGGGCGGAATCTCATATAACAGAGATGAAGTGAAAGTAACCATATTTATAAACATGCTATAACGCTAAAGACAGAATCAGAATATGTATATATGCCAAGACTTAGAAGGAGAGGACAATATATAAAGTCAAGAACCCCTCCCAAGACCTGGTGAGGTCAATACAAGAGCCATTACTGGACATACCCAAAATATAAAAGAGAAACCAAATATATATCAAACCCAACAGTCTTGAAGGCAAAAGACTATACAGTAGAAGATGGAGTAGGATCTGCCTCAGACGTCAGTAAGCCCACCCTGCTCCGGAACCAGTGCTAAGAAGAGAGTCACGTCAAAGCTGTCGGCTAGTGCCTGAATCTGCATCGGGGAAAAAGATACAGAAGTGCAGTATGAGTACCGGGGCAACAGGTACTCAGTAGGCATCATCGGCCGACTGAGCTCAGTGTAATATAAGCAAGCTAAAATGTGAGGGTGCATGCTAAGTCCGGGGTATAAGTAATAAATACATAAATAACTGTCGAGGCGTACAGATATACTCAGGATAAAAATAAATGCGATACTGAATAACGAGTAAATAAATGCATAAGTAAACACACAAGTCAAACATAACCTATCTGGGCCCCCATAAACCCGATAGGCACACGAAAGAAAATAATAACCCGGCTTGGCCCCCATAAACCGGTGAGACACACAAGAATAATAAATGCATAGTCACCAGTGTCTCGAAGCTGTATCCGTATCCAGTAGCCACAATAACCAACAAGGGTGCACCGGGCTTGAACCGGCACCAATGGGTAATAACAAGAGGCCAGACGCCGAAATTGAACCGGACATTGTGGATAATAACAATAGGCCACATATATATCATGTCTGCTGGACTAGAACCGGAACTCAAAGAACAACAGTATCATAATCACGGTACCCAGTACCAGAACTCACATCCGCCGGACTCAAATCGAAACTCAGAGAACAACAGTTATCATAATCATGGTACCCAGTACCAGAACTCATAGTGTGCCACAATCTGGGGCCAGACTCAAACTGGAACACCCAATAGTCAGTAACCAGAATCATCGTACCTGAATCAGTAGCCGGACTCGAACCGGAACTCATCATAGCCAGTAACTAGAACAGAGCCAAATGTCACATCATAACCAATAAATGGGGAAAACATGCTAGTCCTAGGCCGAAACCGAAGTCTACAAGGTAAATTCCTGGATCCTCCTAGGTCCATAGTCTACTATCATGCAATGTCTAAGTCAGTCTGGGTATTTAGAGTAGCTCATGGCAAGGTAGGTCCTAATTTTAAGCCAAGGCCAGTAAACCCGATCAAGTGCGGTACTATCAGGGACTAAGAGACTAAGTAGGTCAATTGGGTATGATCGGGGTGCCTAAATACCGTCACAAGTCGAACAGGTCTCAGAGGGCTTAACTAAGCCCAAAAATGTCAACGTTCTGACAAGTCGACAAAAAGGGTGACGGGGCCCACTATCGGGTCCCGGATACCAAGTCTAGTCATACCTGTCTAAGTCTGGGCTAAGTCTGTCTAAGCCTGGACTAAGGTACAACAATAACATTCCCCAACCAGCAATCAATAACAATAATACTATACGACCCCGAATAGGTCATCTGTGGCGTACCACGAGGATAACGGGCCTGGAATGTGTCCAAATAGCCCTATCCGGCCTAGAAGGCCTAAATCACAGCAAACCACCACCTCCAAGTCTATAATTCCAGCCCACAATACCAGCACAACAGCACACATATATCACACATAAGCTCAATCTAAGTGTAAAGGAAGGTAAACCTAGCCTACCTGGACGCCGCCGAACGCCTGCTATTGAGCGGTGATAGTTGTGACTATTGAGCTCAAAATTTAGCTCAAACATCAATACCAATCCCAAAATGTACCATCGCAAACGAAAACTACCATAAAAATAAGAAAACGTACCGTAGAAACGACGAGAACGAGTCCACGAACTAAATATATATAAACCCCTATGCTCATACCTTAACAGAATAGCTTAATATTGAGCTTAAATAATCAATAATGGTGAGAGGTAATTGGAAAAAGTGGACAAAATGTAAATAATTTACATTTTGTCCACCGAATGAGTGTATATATATATGTGCACCGCATAGTGGATAATCATTAAGGTGACACAATGCCATGTTAATGAATGGACACCCCTCCACTGTCCACGTGGAGTGAGGTGTCCATAACCAACTTCATCTATTCGTTTTGTATATTCTCGGGTATTGCGTAGGCTCGTGGTAAAATAAGTACAATATTTTGAATATACCATAATTAATAGAAAATTATTTCTTACAAAACCTCTATAAAATAAAAATATTATTTTAACATGTTTAAATTCACTATCTCCGCTTTAATTATTAATAGGTTATAAAACTATTATAAAATAGTATAGATATATCATAACTAAAGAATTTTATAAATTTCAAAAATATTTTCAAAAGGTAATTAACTATGTCATTTTACCAAATTTTAATTTAATTTAATATTTTACAACGTGCTTGGTCTAAATAATATTCTCAAACGAACTGCCCGGGAGCCGAACTATCAGTCCCAACAAGTCATAAATAACTTGGGACAGTTATAGAAAAGCTCTAAACGCCGAGAACACACGAAAAGAAAGGAAATGACCGGGAAGGTCATTACAATTTTTGATTATATGTAGGGCCTTATATCCTTAGCAGGTCTACCAGATGCGAATTTGGACTAGTGGGCTTTGGGATGATAAAGATTGATTCTAATCTTCTTCCCTCCGTGATTGGAAAACTCGTAACTTTTATGTTTTAATATACCTTTACATCAATCGATAAAAACATGGCATAGTTTCTGGAGGCTGTTAGTTGCATCTGAATCATGGTAGACATTTAGAAGTTGCACTTGTCTTGAGCTATGCTGAGGCACAAATACTGTCTTGCTAATATCAATTATTGACATTCTAGAATTACTTGTTGTTACCACTACTTGACCACCTTTATATTCAGTCATGTCGATAAGTTTTTTCTCATCACTAATCATGTGATTGGACCATCCCGAATCAACAATCCAACTATCTTCATAATCGACCAACTTCTCACTTACAATTGCACATTCAAGCTACTTTTCGTTTTCAGAGTTAGAGGTGACAACCTCTTCCTGTTGGCTGCTTGCTTTCTTCAACTTCGTAGTAGGTCTCAAAATCCCAAGCTTCTTCTTCATCTAGCTTGTTTCAAGTAAAAGTGTCTATGTTACCTTCAATTATCTTGTAACAACAATCTCTAGCGTATTGTCCTTTCTTTGCGCTATTGTTGCACTTTTCCCTTTGCATTGTTGAAATCGTGGTTTGCCTGCTCGTTAGCTCGCTGGCTTCTTTGATGTTGATTCTTCTAGTCTCCCCTTGGTCGTAACTTTCGCTTTATCCTAATTTCGGTAGCCTTGCCTTTTGTTATGGATTGCAGTTATCAAGTAGGGACAATAACTGTGTGCCAATTGTCTCTCATTAATTAGAAAGAGAAATACTAAGGGGGTGATAGGCTTCAATGGGCTCTCCCGCGTAATACACAGGCCTTTTTCAGTTAAGCTTTCCCGTTGAATCTATAACAACTCTACAGTAATTTAACTTGTTAAAGTAGGTTCTTGATCTATTTTATAGGTTACCATATCAGACTTGATATGAAAAAATACAAAATGTGATTGGTTAACTTAACCTGTTGACACTATTTTTATACTCTCGGTGTACATAACATAAACTCTAGTACATATGCATTCCTTTAATTTTATCAATACATACGAATAAACAATCTTTATGATAACCAAGCAAATAACTATACAATCTTTGAAATAAATGGGCAAAAAGAGAGAAATAAAGAGCAAATGCATTGCACAATGGGCAAAAAGAGAGAAATAAAGAGCAAATGCATTGCATAAAACATGTATACAAACGAGGAATGAAGTTGTATAGTATAAATCATCTATATATATATCTATGTATTATTAATAGGAGAGGAAAAAGCCTCCACATTAAGCCATGTGGAAGCATACGTACAAGCCACTTGGCAGTTTAAGACAAAATATTAGTTAGGTTAGTCATTAGTTATTATTATTGTTGAATTTACTTCTTAGTGTTCTTAAAACGTTTCAAATTTTGACAGTTTTTTTTAAAATTTTTTATAGTTCTATGCTTAAATTCAAATTTTGACAAGACAATCTTCCAAATAAAAAGGTAACTAAACAATTAAGAGGGAAATTGAAATTCACGATAATTTGAATGAAACATTTAAATTTTGAATTTAAGTCTAACCTTGATGATTTTTCAGTTTATCATTAGCCTAAAAGTAACCCACTATTTACGTTCTTCATCACTTTAAAACCATCTCATACCAAAATCTTCAACCTTTAACTATAATGTTTCTGAAAGCAGATCGTTCATCAAAAATGCACATCCTATACTCCATATCCACCAGAATAGATCACCACTTCTCAACAATCGAAAGGGAATATCTATGTATTATTAATAGGACAGGAAAAAGCCTCCACATTAAGCCATGTGGAAGCATACGTACAAGCCACTTGGCAGTTTAAGACAAAAAATTAGTTAGGTTAGTCATTAGTTATTATTATTGTTGAATTTACTTCTTAGTGTTCTTAAAAAGTTTCAAATTTTGACAGTTTTTTTTTAAATTTTTTATAGTTCTATGCTTAAATTCAAATTTTGACAAGACAATCTTCCAAATAAAAAGGTAACTAAACAATTAAGAGGGAAATTGAAATTCACGATAGTTTGAATGAAACATTTAAATTTCGAATTTAAGTCTAACCTTGATGGTTTTTCAGTTTATCATTAGCCTAAAAGTAACCCACTATTTACGTTCTTCATCACTTTAAAACCATCTCATACCAAAATCTTCAACCTTTAACTATAATGTTTCTGAAAGCAGATCGTTCATCAAAAATCCACATCCTATACTCCATATCCACCAGAATAGATCACCACTTCTCAACAATCGAAAGGGAATATCTATATATTATTAATAGGACAGGAAAAAGCCTCCACATTAAGCCATGTGGAAGCATAAGTACAAGCCACTTGGCAGTTTAAGACAAAAAATTAGTTAGGTTAGTCATTAGTTATTATTATTGTTGAATTTACTTCTTACTGTTTTTAAAAAGTTTCAAATTTTGACAGCTTTTTTTTAAATTTTTTATAGTTCTATGCTTAAATTCAAATTTTGACAAGACAATCTTCCAAATAAAAAGGTAACTAAACAATTAAGAGGGAAATTGAAATTCACGATAGTTTGAATGAAACATTTAAATTTCGAATTTAAGTCTAACCTTGATGGTTTTTTAGTTTATCATTAGCCTAAAAGTAACCCACTAGTTACGTTCTTCATCATTTTAAAACCATCTCATACCAAAATCTTCAACCTTTAACTATAATGTCTCTGAAAGCAAATCGTTCATCAAAAATACACATCCTGTACTTCATATCCACCAGAATAGATCACCACTTCTCAACAATCGAAACGGAATATAGTCCTAAATATCACTGACGGAACCCACTAATTCACGACAAATCTACTTGATGTTTATCATCAAGACAAGAATCTGCATTTCAGAACAAAACAAGAGTTCTAATAACTACGGGATTCATCAGAAACATTTTGAAAGAAAAATGGTCAGAAATATTATTTGGCTTAACTCCTCAAGGTAGTCTTTTATTCCTTTTTCTTTCAAAGAACAAAATCTCAATTTTTTGATTCTGCAGTTTCGGTTGTGCTTATTAAATGGGTAGAAGTCAAATATTTGTTTATTGTGCGTAATTTGTTACGAATATTGCTTTAGCAAAATGAATTGATTTTTAACTTTTAGGTGGTATATCAATCTATATTTTGAGTTTTTTCACATTTTGATTGGATGGTTGTTACATATTGTTTCATAGTGCATTATATTGTGTTGTATTGTATCGTCTAATTTTGAAGATAAACCTACAAGAAAAATAGGATATGAATTGAGCTACTATAAAATATATTTAAATTTAAATGATAAAGTAAGATTGTTAATTAATAAGTAGATATAAAGTGAGGGACAAAAAGTAACGATGCTATCACACTAAGTCAGTCGTCGTTACACAAAATAGAGATTTTCGTTGTTACCTAAAGATGAATTTAACAATATAACAGAACAAAATTAAGTAAAAATTAAAACAAATATTATAGTTAAACTAACAACACAATACAATATAATAGGTAATTTTGACCATCCAAACAAGTTGTTAGCAGATGGTTGTTGTTCTCTTAATCTTTTACACAATATAATATACTTCGTCGGAACCAAAATTAATGGGATATACAAAATTACATCTATTAATTTTTGATAAATGTTTTCCTGTTTCTTATTTTTTCTTAAATTGACAAGGAAATTTGTTTATGATTACAATTTTGTAGGAGAGTCCTATAGAGATAGAGAATGAATTTACCATTAATTTTATATATTTTTTCTTCCGGTGACTGACTATCGTACAGTTTAGCAAAAACATGATTGTGCGATTGGAATCTTATAAAATTTTAGAGTAGCATTATGGAGAAACTCTAGCATTTGATGTGTGAAAGAAAGAAAAACGCAGTAAGTCACCTACTTCTTTACTGTGAGATGGCTAAGAGATATCAAACATGTTCCTAACATCATTTGGAATGTAAAGAGTATTGACGAGAAATCCATGAATGCTTTGCAATCTGAATGGGGAATAAAATACCTGCAGGACACCACTCCTAAAGTAGTGTGTAAATTCCAATGATAGAAACGGAGCAGTTACCATTGTTTCTCGAAATACGCTCAAATCCTTGAAGGTTCTGATTTTGATTCCTTTTCAGCCTGTTTCTGAATGGAGGTAAGAAGATTGTTTTAGTACTCTGATCTGTATTTCTTTTTGGTCAAGCAAGCTTCTTGACTAAAGCCAATACTTGGCTAAGAGAGAAATTAAATTTTCAATTTCGTTCTATGGTTTCGGCATTCTCATAAAATGGAAAATTTATATTTTAGATTTATTGATTAGCCAGAAGTTCGATATTGCTATTAATGTCATGGAGGAACTAATTAGGCTTTTACAAACTAATGAACTTTGTGGACAAAGTCAACAAATGAAAACAAAGATACACTTAACATTAATTGCTATAACCAGAATTTACAAAATGCTAACAGTTACGTTGAAAAATCCAAATGTTCGTAATGAGGCATCCAAGGATTCAAGTGTTGTAATCATGAACAGTAGTCAACATGTTCATGGGCACGGTTAGTTATCTCCTCACTTGCCTTCTCTTCATTTAGATTTTGAGAAACATGATCATTAACAAATAAATCATTCAAAAGATTTTCATATTAAGCTTTGTTAGTGTGGGTTCGTAGAAGAGATGGTACGACATTCAAAAGACTGTTGAAATAAATCATTACCCATGTTCAAAATATTTCAGATTTAGCATTGGAATGGAAAGCTGCACAATCTCACAAGTTGGAAGCAAGCAAATTAGTTTATTACAGCGATTTACATCTCTTGAAATTTGAATTCTCAAATGATGGCTTATCATTTCTTCTCTCCTTAATAGGTCCAACAAGCTTCTCGACTCAAGCCACTGCTTGGGTCATGAAGACTTTTACTTTTCAGGTTCATTTTGTGGTTTTGAAGTTGCTCAAATTATGGACAAATTGAATTTTCAGATTTGTTGATTTCCTAGTAATCTGATATTGCTGGAAATGCCATACAGGGAGCATACTTTCTTGGATCAAAGTAGTTATCCACATACTTCACGTCCAACAATTTGATTTGCTATACAAATCTCTTTTAAATGATTTCTTAGATTTCAAATTCCCATCAAATATCTCTATGCAGGTTTCTTAAGTTGTTCATTGAATCAGTAAGCTTCAGATTCTCTTTCTATATATGTTGGTAATTCTTTTTTCCAAATTGGACATCGAATTAGTTTTTCCTATTGTAATAGAAATTTAGGTTTATACATTTGTTGTCTTAATGTGAGAAACATCCACAAGTGCTATTACCGGCCTTCACAATTATTTCTGACATTGACTTTAAAATTTGTCTTTAAAATTTGTCTAAATTGCAATATGCGTCCATGCATCAATATACTGCAGTCACCTCTGTGACCTATTATATTGTTTTAATTTTGTTTCCTGGTGGAATATCTATTCTTTGGAGATTATGGATATCGACGTATTTTGAATAGACGGTATGCGTTAAAAGAGTAATACATAATGCAACTTGCTATCTAAATAAATATGATACGTCATTTCTTCACTACACATTTAAAATGTCATCATGCTTGATATGTTGCTATATTTATTGGAACAAATAGTTTCAAGAAAATTTATATCTGGATCAATGTTAATTCCTTGAAGGAGTCATTTTAATAAAGTGTGTACTGGCATGTTAGTTTTAAATAAGTTTTGTGCATATCTCACACTAACAGAAACAAGTAGGTGAAGGATATGGCAACAATGGGAAAAATAATTGTTCCGTACAGTAGAACAGAAATTAAGAGGCTCTAGAGTATAGGTGTAGCAATACTCTTCCATACATTGCCATTTTAGAGCATGCTTATTCTTTCTGACATGTAGATCATTTTTGCTATGTTTTTTTTTTTCAAATTAATGAGTTTAGGGCCACAATGATTGTGTAACTCAATACTCTACTCATCTTCTTTTTTAGGTACTATAATTCAATCTGTTAAATTAAATTGTGTGGCAATTGTTTGCTTGCTTCATATACAATCTGTTTTTTGGATTATTGACTCAGTTTCAGATCATAGGTTTAATTTGACAGAAAGGATAATGGATCAAGAAAGGTTAAGGATGATCATTATGAGTAGATAAGGAAAACCTTTCAATCATTGTGAATGATTTTCCTGGACATGGTGTGTTATAAACCAAATGGGAGAGTCTAACCCAAAAGATTAGTCTAATAGTTGAGAGAACCCATTTAGCCTATAAATCCATTAGCATTTCTCTATTTTTTCAATTTGAGACAATTGGTACATAACAATAGCCTTCGCTTGAGAACCAACGACCTCGTTGGTCACGGTTGGCACCCCCTTTTGGATCCAGGCCACCACTCCGAGTCGCGGCTCCATGCGTAGATAGATCCTCGTTGGTCATAGCTGGGCCTAGTTGGTCTAGCCCACCACTCCGAGTCACGGCCCCATGCATGGGACTCTCAGTGGAAGCATCAATGCTATAAACCAAACGGGAGAGCCTAACCCAAAAGACTAGTCTGATAGGTGGGAGAACCCATTTAGCCTATAAACCCATCAGTATTTCTCTCAATGAAAGTACCAATGTTATAAACCAAATGGGAGAGCCTAACCCAAAAGACTAGTCTAATAGGTGGGAGAACCCATTTAGCCGATAAACCCATTAGCATTTCTCCATTTTTTCAATGTGGGATAATTAGTACATAACATGGTGTTGTCCCAAAAAAATTGGACGGAAAATTAGTTGTTGCACGATGGACCTCCTGGCTTGCTGTAGTGGCTTGTGTATGTTTTATTGATTGGCTTGCTGTAGCTCATAGGGAATAGTGGTAGTGTTCTATGTTCATGATAGTTCTTAAGATCAATTGTTTACAACAACGTTAAAATTCATGATATTTTTTAAGAGTATTTGTTCACAGCACTGTTAAAGTATTGGATGAAAGAATTGATGTGGAGTAAGAATTGAATATTTAATTGTAAGGATAAATTAATCTTGCTGTTGTTTTCCCTCACTCTTCTTAATTACAAGATATAAGAGCAAAACCCCCAATTAAATATGTACACTTAGGAGGAACAGAAATATTAATAAAAGCATGTTTTAGAGAAGGAATAGATACCCCAATAGAAATATATTTAGCAGATGATAGAATCATATACCCTATAGAAAAAAGCATTATAAGTGCAGTAAAAGGAAATCTAATATACCAAAAATTTAAATTTATAATAACCGTCAATTACTCAGTAGCAGTAACTGATAAAAATATAGACAAATCATTAGTATTATACTGGAAAATGTCAGGAATAGAATTAGCACCAGGAAGTAAAATATTTACAGTAAGATGTAAAAATTTATATATATACACTACAAAACATAAAATAATAGCAAAAAATAAAATAGATAAAGTAAAGATTGAAAATCCTTTTGAAAAAATAGTCACTATTATAGATAATAATGATTATAGTTACCAAGAACTAGATATAGAACAAGACTTAGAAATAGTAAAAGAAAGACTTAATACCTCAAAACGATTAACAAATGATACACCTACATCCTCATCTAGAATGAGTACATCTAGAAGAATAGATTATGTAACTCCACAAAATTTAATAGACCATAAGATAGAAGAAATAAAACCATACCATTACTATATCACAGGAATAATGGACCAACGAAAATACTTAATATTAATAAATACCGGACAAGAAGAAAATTACATTCTAAGAGAATTAGTACCAGAAAAAGAAATCATAACAAATGAACAATTATGTCCAGAGTTACCAAAGGCATTGACAAATATTGAAGAAATAACAGAAAAAGAATTAATTATTGGAGGAATACCAATATCAATAAAATTCAAAATATACCAAGGAGATAAGAACATTACCTTAGGAATAAGATGGTTAGAAACAGTAAAACCATACAATTTAGAAGATAAACAACTAACAATAACTTATGAAAATAAGAAAATAGTAATAAAACGAACCTTGATATGAGAAAATAACACCAAAACATATAAAATGACAAAAATATATATACTTGCCAAAATAATAATAGAAGGATATTACAATAGATATTATACACCTATGATAGAAACAGGAGCAGAAGCTAATTTATGTAAACATAACTGTCTGCCAGAAGAAAAATGGGAAAAATTAACAACGCCTATGATAGTCACAAGATTTAATAATGAAGGAAGCGTGATAACATCTAAAGCAAAAAATATAAAAATACAAATATGGGATAAAATATTAACTATAAAAGAAATGTATAGTTATGAATTTACAAATAAAGATATATTACTAGGAATGTCATTCTTAGACAACTTATATCCGCATATACTAACAAGAACATATTGGTGGTTTACTACCCCATGTAAACAAAAAGTAGGAGCTAAAAGAGTAAACAATAAATTAAGAAAAACAACACCTTGGATTAAAGGAAGTGAAAAAATTACCCAGAAGCTAGAAAACACAAAAACTAGTGACCAAAAGATAGAAATAATTATATTTTTGATAAATAAAATAAAAATAATACAAGACAAACTAGAATTATTGTATAATGATAATCCCTTACAAGGATGGGAAAAACACAAAACAAAAGTAAAAATTGAATTAATAGATGAAAATAGTATAATAACACAAAACCACTAAAATATAATTTTGATGATTTAACAGAATTTAAACTACACATAAAAGAATTACTAGAGAATAATTATATACAAGAAAGCAATAGTAAGCACACTAGCCCAGCATTTATAGTAAATAAACATAGTGAACAAAAAAGAGGAAAAAGTAGGATGATTATAGATTATCGAAATTTAAATGTAAAAAAAAAAACCATATAATTACCCAATACCAAACAAGATACTAAAAATAAGACAAATACAAGGATATAATTATTTTAGTAAATTTGATTGTAAATCAGGATTTTACTATTTAAAGCTAGAAGATAATTCTAAAAAGTTAACAGCATTCACGGTACCCCAAGGATTTTATGAATGGAACGTATTACCCTTCGGATATAAAAATGCACCAGGTAGATATCAACATTTTATGGATAATTATTTTAACTAATTAGAAAATTGCATTGTATATATAGATGATATACTATTATATTCTAGAACACAAGACGAACATATAAAACTATTAGAAAAATTTATACATATAATAGAAATATCAGGAATTAGTTTAAGTAAAAAGAAAGCAGAAATAATGAAAAATCAGATAGAATTTTTAGGCATACAAATAGATAAAAATGGAATAAAAATGCAAACTCATATAGTGCAAAAAATAATTAATTCAAACGAAGCATTAGATACAAAAAAGAAATTACAATCCTTCTTAGGACTAGTTAACCAAGTAAGAGAATATGTACCTAAGTTAGCAGAAAATTGATAGTGAATACTATTTTGATGAGAAAGATAAGACATACATACAAAAAATTAAAACTATGTGCCAAAAATTACCAAAATTATATTTTTCGGATGAAAATAAACAATTCATATACATAGTAGAAACAGACTCTAGCAATAATAGCTATGGAGGAATTCTTAAGTATAAATACGAGAATGAAAAAATTGAATATCACTGTAGATATTATTCAGGATCATATACCGAACCACAATTGAAATGGGAAATAAATAGAAAAGAACTATTTGCGTTATATAAATGTTTATTAGTATTTGAACCATATATTGTGTATAACAAATTTATAGTACGCACAGATAATACACATGTAAAATGGTGGATAACACGGAAGATACACGATTCAGTGACAACAAAAGAAATACGGAGATTAGTATTAAATATACAGAATTTTACATTTACAATTGAGTTAGTTAAATCTAATAAAAATGTCATTGCAGATTACTTATAAAGACAAAGCTACTCAAACTGAACCAGATAGTACAATGGAAGATATACTCAAAGCTCTAACTACACTTTGTATAAAAGTGGACAGTATAGACTTTGAAGTACAAAAGCTAAAGATTGATGAAGCTAAACTGAAATCTAAAGCTAGTACAAGTCAGTCGCATGACTATAAATATGCTGAGATATGTCGATCGGAAGACTCTAAAATTCCAGAGCTAGAAGGAGACGTTGGGAAACTCCAAAAAACCCATAACAATTTATCTGAAAATGATGCAGGTACAAGCAAACAAGTTAGCAGGAAGCAACATACAAACAGCAACCTAAATAGCATATTTGCAAAACCATTTACCCCACCAAAAATACCAAAAACACCAGTCACAACACCACAGACGTCTACATACGCAGCAAGTCTGAACCAAGATAAAAAGATATACAACCACATCTCCCAAACCTATATAAAAAATATCCACAAAATCCAGACATATTTGAATCTCCATCCAAGATCTACCACAACAACAGAAAAAACCCAAGATTACATAACCCAAAAATTACAAGGTTATAATAAACTAATAGCACAACCAAAAATCAATTCCAATCTAGTAAAAACTTGCTATCATTATGGACTACTGAACACTGTATATACATACGACGGCGAAGAGCTAAGCGGAATACACGAAATACATAGAGCATTTTTGACATACAAAAGAATTACAAAAGGAAATTTATTTTATATCAAATTTTATACAGCACCAGCAGAGATACTGTACAATGAGGTAAAACCCATTATAAAAGTAGTAAAGATAGGATTAACCAGAGATAGGATAATTCCCGAAGATATTGAACAACAACCCGAGATACCAGAGATAGAAATACCTGGTTTTTATGCCAACAAAAGAATCATTGGCATATCAACTATTATTCAAGAGCTAGCAAATAATTATTTAAACGGCAATGCAATTTGGAGCTACTACTCAAGAGATCAATTAATGATATATTCAAACTCACGCGAATTAAGAGAAGCAGATATGGAAGAAGTCCAGAAATGGATACTATCCCTACTCAGACCACAAGAACAACCTACAACAAGAGCACTGAAGAAAGAATTTATTTCATCAGAATTATTAACCAGATATTGCAAGATAATTGGACACAAATATCCTGATCACCGATGCACGAAATGTAATGGCGAAAATACCATAGACATTCCAGACGTACAACTAGAATAGCATGGGATAAATCAAAGTAGATAAACAGATAAAGCCAACAAGATATATGTAAATTATTGTTTTCTTTGTCAAAGTCGTAAAGTATACGACATATGTGAAATATGATGTGACAAGGAAATAGTATGGTTTTTGTTTTCTTTTGTAAATTAGTCAAAGTTGTAATAATAAGATATGACCTATGAATAGTAAAGGTCAGAGAGGAATAGTAAAGGCCGCATAGTATGTAAATAGTAAAGGCCATATATATTTCTTATATATAGCGTAGTAAGAGAAAGAAAGGAGGCAGGCTGAAAAAATCCGCTCATGTATTGAGCAACCAGTAATAAAAACTCTCTCTTCTCTTCATAAATAAAATATCTATTTACATACAGCTATGGATTCCGATAAGATACCCACTCAGGTATATCTATTCATAGATATGTATAGCTAAACTGTTATATTCCTTATAATCTCTTGAATATCATTACTGTTTATTATGTTATAGTACAATTATATTGAACATCTTGAGAAAGCTTGCCATGAAAATAGGCTGAGAGTAGTTAAGCCCAGACTATGCCATCCTAAGGTCGAAACCGATAAGGCAAGGAGGCCGTTTAAGGGGAGTAGTTAGAGTCGAGGCGCTGTTAGGGTAAATGATTGAAGCCGAAAAGCATGGTAGTGGCCAGAAGAGATTGTTTAGAATAATGTATTAGAAAATGATAAATATAATGATAAACAAAGAGGTTAGAGGGAATATGTTTAGAAAATACATAACAATGAAATGAATACAAATAATACTGAAATGAATACACATAACACTGAAATAGATACATACCAACTAAGTACTTATACATACTTATTAGATAATAATGAAGATTATAAAATACTTTTACTACATACACTAAGACATCTTAACAGTGATGTTAGAAGAAAAATCTATGATATATTAGTTACTTATGAAATAATAGAATTAATGCAACAAAATTGACTAGAATTTAACATATCAGATTATAACGATGATAGATATGAGCTAGATTTATACTACTCAAATTAATGAAACTAAGTATCGAAGAACCCAAGATATACAATATCTAAGATGAATTCCGCTAAACACTCAATCTAAATGAATGATCCCACGCACCCCCCAAATTGACTTGACACAACCCTGATTTGCCGCGATGGATGGTTAATTATTTGATGGTGGTTCATTATGATGATGAATCTAAGGTTCAAACTGTTTTTGGTATGAAAAATGTTTTGTGGAAATTAGTTTACCCTGAAACATCATTTTCTCAAACATTTTTTAATGGTTAGATGACGCATGTAATATTATGAGGTTGAGGATAGGGAATAATAGCATTTCATGATGTTTCTAATGATTAAATGTTCACAACAATATGTAGATGTCTTGGATGAAGCAAGTTATATGGAGTAAGGATTGGACGCTTATAATCTCATTGTAGGAAAAATATTAGAATTTCTTCTAGTGTATAGAACACTTTGTGGATAGAGTTACCTGATACTTATAGGTGATTGCAAATACCCATGAAATTAATCAAACACATCCAGACATCATAATTATCAAAAAAAAAAAAAAACTGATTTGAAAAAGAAACAATCTATAGCCCATAATCGACAAAGTCATTCTCCTCCTTTTGATATAAACAATTTTCACGAAGAAGACAGTATCAACAATATAAGTTGACTATAAAAAAAATGATTTCAACTAGGTTGAATTTTAATGAGCTCCCCTATCCTCCTTCTTTCATACAATTTCTTAGTAAATAAAGTAAATAAAAAATATTTCAACAGGAACATATTTTACAAAAAAAAATTGTCATTACTCCAAATTCCAAATACAGCTACACAAACTATTAATTTTTGTTCATCTAAGTGTGACGGTGGGAATGTGTGTTTCATTTTGCAAGGTGCAAAATTTTGATTAGGAGCATTGTTGAAAAGGTTTCTCATTCCCTTCTTGCTACCAACTCGGAATACATAAATAGATGTCGGAGTTGAGGAAATTGGTGTTCAATTTGGAGAAGATGTACTCATTTTTTTTGGGTTCTACTTCTTTCATGAATTATGATGTTGTGTTAGTATAATTACAATATTGTGTTATTATGATTTATTAATCTTTTGGCACTATTCAAGATGATTAAAACTTAAAGATAAGATTGTTAAAATTATCTCTCCACTCTTTTTTTTAAAAAAAATAATCCGTGCCTCGGGTGGATACATATACTAGTAATAGTTAACAACTTAAAATATATAAAAATCAGAATTGACAATCTAAATTTTATCTCTATCACATAAATTGAGACAAATAAAGTAATATATATTGGGCACGGGCTCTTTATAACTAGTCATATGATACAAGAGAAGACAAGTTTACTACCAACAAAACCTACAAATATAGATTCCTAATTTTTGAAGGAAGATTTTCCTACTACACACCATGCATTCTGCAAATCTTTTAATAGTGACTCCTCACGCATGATCATCAATAAACGGAGAAAAATAGTGATCTAGAACAAGGAACCAAGAAGTAATTCTACCGAAAAATCTTAACTCTTTAACCAATAACTCATAGCACCAATGATGTTCTAAAAATCTCTTTTTGCTTGAAGTGCATCATCAAAATCAACTGTCCTTTTGATGCTTGCAATATCAATTGGAGTTGCTTCCCTATCACTTACCCATTACAACTTGGCTTTCTCTTCTTTCAACTGCATCTCCCATAACTCAACCTTTTCCTTCATCCCTTTTTCGTCAAAGGCTTCGCCAAGAACTTATTGTTGCGATGTAAATATTACGTCGGCATAGCGTATCTTCAACTTCACAGCCCAAAAGATCTTTTCAACTTTTTCTAATGTCTTAACATCATAAGATGATCATCATTATTTGTCGAAATCTTCCTCTTCCTACAACATGTCACGATATTCTCCATGCCAACTGATTTTGGCTGACAATTATAAAGCGTTTCCATAACCTAGAGATCTAATATAACAATAACGTACAAGAAGTAATAAGAACCCTAAGATCTAATGCTTGGATGAAATAAAATTGATATATGAGCAGTAGTAAACAACTAAGTAAGCACATTAGTATTATATACAAGAACATTAATTAGCCATTCTATCCTTTTTTGTATCTGATTAGATGAATTATGAAAGTTTCCAAAACTAACAAAATTACTATAAATATTAACCTTTTTTCATTTTATATGGAAAAAAGATTGATGAAAATTCCTGAACGAACAAAATTACTCCGTTGTTGAACCAAAATATGAATGTTTTTGCAATATAACTTATTTATTGTAACAATAATGATTTAAGTCTTTATACATTTCTGTAACAATAAAAAAGTTTCATTGAAAATGTTTTCATATTTTGGTTCAACAACGGAGTAATTTTGTTAGTCAAAAAATTTTCATCATTCTTTTTCCATATAAAATGAAAAAAGGTTAATATTTATAGTAATTTTATTAGTTTTGAAAACTTTCATAATGCACCTAATCTGATACAAAATAGGATAGACTGGTTAATTAATGTCCTTGTATATAATACTAATGTGTTTACTTATTTGTTTACTACTACTCATATATCAATTTTATTTCATCCAAGCATTAGATCTTAGGGTTCTTATTACTTCTTGTCCGTTAAAATTATATTTGATCTCTAGGTTATAGCGGCGCTTTGTAATTGTCAGCCAAAATCAGTTGGCATGGAGAATATCATGACATGCTGTAGGAAGAGGAAGATTTTGACATATAATGATGATCATGTTATTGATATTAAGACATTAGAAAAGGATGAAAAGATCCTTCAGGCTGTGAAGTTGAAGATATGTTATGCCAACATAATATTTATATCTCAACAACAAGATGTTGGCAAAGCCTTTGACGAAAAAGAGATGAAGGAAAAGGTTGAGTTATGGAAGATGCAGTTGAAAGAGGAGAAAGCCAAGTTGCAATGGGTAAGAGATAGGGAAGCAGCTCCAATAGATATTGCAAGCATCAAAAGAACAGTAGATTTTGATGATGGACTTCAAGAAGAAAGAGATTTTTAGGACATCATTGGTGCTATGAGTCATTTGTTAAAGAGTTAACATTTTTCTGTAGAATTTCTTCTTGGTTCCTGTTCTAGATTACTATTTTTCCCCGTTTATTGATGATCATGCGTGAGGAGTACT
This sequence comes from Capsicum rhomboideum, assembly GCA_031232105.1. NCBI lineage: Eukaryota > Viridiplantae > Streptophyta > Magnoliopsida > Solanales > Solanaceae > Capsicum > Capsicum rhomboideum. The sequence goes on from CP124709.1 coordinate 57,101,369, forward strand.
AAAAGATTTGTAGAATGCATGGTGAGTAGTAGGAAAATCTTCCTTAAAAAATTTGGAATCTATATTTGTAGGTTTTGTTGGTAGTAAACTTGTCTACTCTTGTATCATATGACTAGATATAAAGAGCCCGTGCCCAATAGATATTACTTTATTTATCTCAATTTATGTAATACAAATAGAATTTAGATTACCAATCAAAATTTTTTATATGATTTTTAGATATTTTAAGTTGTTAACTATTATGAATTATAATATTACAACAAGAACAACGTACCCAGTGTATTACCACCAAGTGAGGTTTGGGGAGGATAAAGTGTATGCGATCGATATGACTACCTTAAAAGAAGTAGAGAAGCTATTTTCGATAGACCCCCATCTCAGGACATCAAAAAAAAGTATACAAGGACGTAGTAAACTATAAAACAACAAGGAATAACACACCAATAAATAAAAACAGAAATAAGACACCCACAGAGTAGTACTATAGACTATCTAACCGAAAGCATACATATCACCCAAACCCCACGAATAAGAAACTCCAAGATACGCGCATAGCAGTACGACTACTAGCATGAACACAACAAAGCATCCCTCTCTACTAGATAAGACTCCCTCCAATGAATTAGACCGTTATCCTAATCTACGTCCTCCACACCTTCCTATCTAGGGTCATATACTCAGTAAGATGTAACTGCTCCATGTCATGTATAATCGCCTCCCTCCAATACTTCTTCAGCCTACCTTTACCCCGCCTGAAACCATCCATATCCAACCTCTCACACATCCAAACTAAGGCATTCGTGCCCCTGCCCATCACATTCCCAAACCATCTCAACCTTACTTTCCACATTTTTTCTTCCACTGAAGCCACTCCTACCTTCTCCCGAATAATCTCATTTATAATCCTATCTCAACTAGTAAGACCACACATACAACGTAACCTTCTTATCACACAAAACTCTAGAGGTGAGCCTCCATTTCATCCATACTATACTGATACAGTGAGTGAAATCCTTGTCAATCTCTCCATTCCCCTAGATCATAGAGCCAAGATACTTAAAACTATCTCTCTTTTGAATAGCCTGGGAATTCAACCTCACTACCACATCACCTTCATGCTTCAAATCACTGAACTTGCACTACAATCATTTCATCTTAGTGCTTCTCAACCTAAACCCTTTAGACTCCAGGGTTTGTCTCTAAACCTCTAATTTACCATTAACACCTCCCCGAGTCTCGTCAATCAGAACTACGTAATCTGTAAATAACATACGCCAAGGAATTTCCACTTGAATATGCCGCGTCAAAACATCTATCACTAAGGAAAATAAAAAAGGACTAAGAGTTCATCCCTAGCACAACCCTGTCAAATTAGGAAAATGCTTTGAATCTCTTCCCACCATTCTCACACGAGTCTTTGCTCTGTCATACATGTCCTTAATCGATCTGATGTACGCTATAGGGACATCTCTAGCCTCCAAGAACCTCCATAGGGACTTTGTCATATGACTTCTGTAAGTCTATGAACATCATGTGTAAGTCTCATTTCCTCTCCCTATACTGCTCCACTAATCTCCTGACGAGGTGAATTGCCTCTGTTGTTGAGTGACCCGGCATAAATCCAAACTAATTCTCATAAATAGATGTGATCCTTCTCAATCTCAGCTCGACCACCCTCTCCCAAACCTTCATAGTGACTACCCCTGTAGTTGTTGTAACTCTGAATGTCACCCTTGTTCTTGTATAAAGGAATCATCATACTTCACCTACAAGCCTCGGGCATCTTCACCGTCTAAAAATGTCATTAAATAACTCGGTCAGCCACCCCAAACCTACCCCGCCAGTGTTCTTCCAAAATCCATTGAGATCTAGTCTGGCCCAGTTGCCCTACCCCTACGTATCCTACGATTATCCCTCTTGACCTTCTCAACCTGTATACGTCTATAATAACCGTAATCGTGACACCCATCTGAATGCTCTAAGTCCCCTAACACAATGTTGTTGTACACCTCGTCATTCAAGAGTCTATGGAAATAAGACAACCACCTCCTCCTAATGAGGATGTCCTCCAGCAATACGCTGCCATTCTCTCCTTTAATGCATTTCATTTGGTCAAGGTCACAGGCTTTCTACTCACTAGCCTTGGCAAGCCTATACAACTTCTTTTCCCCACCTTTCTCCTCTTATCCCGTATATAAGCGTGTGAACACTGCTGCTCTAGCCACCATTACCTCTAACTTAGCCTCCTTCCTAGATAACTTATACTCCTCCCTATTCACCCGTTTCTCCTCTTCATCCTTACTCCCAACCAACTTAGTATAAGCCACCTTCTTAGCCTCAACTTTTCTCTTAACTTCTCCATTCCACCACCAGTCTCCCTGGTGTTGGCTGAATTGGCCCCTCGAGACACCCAATACATCTATGGCCATCTCTCTGATGCAACTAGCAGCCCTCTCCAACATACTATTGATGTCCCCCCTACTCTCCCACACCCTCATAGTCACCAACTTCTTTTCTATCTCAATAGCACTGGACGGAGTCAAGCTACCCCACTTAATTTTAGGCTGATCCTCCCTACCCCTCCTCTTTATGCCCTTCTTAATATCCATGTTCATCACTAGAAGCTAATGCTAGGTTGAAAGATTCTCACTAGGAATGACCTAAAAGTCTTTACACAACGCTCTATCACCCTTTCTAAGTAGGAAAAAAAATCTATCTGAGTCTTGTCCAACTATACTGCGAAAGGTAATCAGGTGTTCCTCCTTCTTCGGGAAGAACAAGTTCACTACCACTAACCTAAAGGCACTACAAAATCCAAAAGTGAGGCTCCTTCTTCATTCCTATCCCCGAAACCAGAGCCTTCATGCACATTGGTATAGCCTCTCAATAATGACCCAATGTTCCCATTGAAATCCCCTCCTATTAAAATCTTCTCTAAGGTAGACACACCTCTCACCACCTCATCAAAAACCTTCCAAAATATCATCTTCTCCTCCTGGTCCAAGCCCGCTTGAGGCGCGTAGGCACTTAAAATGCTCAGCGTAGACCCTTCAATGACAAACTTAATTGTTGTCAACCTATTGTTGACCCTCCTAACCTCCACCACTTTCCCCAAACCACTTAATCTACTAAGATACCTACCCCTTTTCAACGCCTCTCGCTTTCTAAGTACCACAACTTATACCCATCCATATACCTAGCCTTAGAACCTCCCCACTTGGTCTCCTGGATACACTCTACATTGATCTTCCTCTTTCTAAGAATCTTCATGAGCTTTATACACTTACCTTAAAGGGTCTCTATGTTTGAAGGCCCTACTCTCAACCTAAAGGCTCTTACATCCCGCTTAACCCTACTATCTCTTGCCCCCAACCCCAAACCTTTCCCTAAACCTTACCCTGACCTTATCCCCAACCCCAACCTCCCCCTCGCCCCTATACCAAAAACCAACCCCAACCATAACCCGAACCTATGATATGACCCTAGTTTACCATCAACCATAAAAGCCACTACTTAAAAAGAAACAATAAAAAATGGCACGCACAAAGTACACGAGATCCAACACACCCAAGGCAACAATCCAAACCTATCGCAACTAGGAAGACAATACTAGGAACACAAACTAACAATAATGGAAAGGAAAATAACAAACGTATTGGAAAGGCAAAAAAAAATAAAAATTTAATAAACAACTAGTAAAAAATAGAGGCAGAACAGTCCCAAGCACAATTTAACAGGTTATGAGACAAAAAAATAGAGAGTAAAGGTTATAAGTCATCAGGTTAGGCTAGATATCAAGGACTCTTTTCTTGCTTTCTTTGTTAGATTCCGGCAAAAGTTGGTGCAGAAATTGTTCGCCAGAATGTTGTTGTCGGAGCTTCGCCGGAAGGTCATCAGATAAATCTTGTTTAGGAGTACCTGGAAGTCAACAAGTTTGGGGGGAAAAAGAACCTGGTTTTTGGAATTTGTAGGATGGTCCACTGGGGTCGCCGGTTTAGCCCAATCTAATCCTTCATAGACAGATCAACTTCTTTCCAGTTATCATCGGAGACCACTCTAGTTCGCTGACTTACCATCATCGGAGTTAGAATGAGGTGGCGGAAGCACAAACTCTACAGCGAATGGAGGTCGACTGGATGAGAATGACCAAAATAGAGAGAGAAAGAGAGGGAGGGAGAGAGACTAGAAGGGTTAGAAGAACAACTTACCTATCACCGGAGGCACTATTCCACCAGCGTCAATGGAATGAACATGGTGGTGTCATAGAGACGTTAGAGAGAGTAGAGAGAGAGAGATCGTTTTACCAAAACATTGAAGTAAAATTGGAGGAAGACCACCTGGAAAAATTCTAAAAGTTGTTCCTGGTATTTAGAAAACAAAAAAAAAAAAAGAAAACAAGAAGAGATAACATAGAATTGGGTTATTTCTTTACCCATTACAACAAGTAATTATTATCGCCCAATGAAATTATAAGCTCTGCTGGTGCTATCATAAAACACTTCTTCCCACCATGCTTATCAAGAAAGAAACTCTGAGAATTTTTTTTTAACACTAACCAAATTGTATCGTATTGTATTTAAAATCTTATTAGTCCAAAGTCACACCAAGTAGATCCAAGAAAGTTCTTCCTATTACTTTTTCATTCCCAAGAATTTCCAACTCACTTGTTTGGATGGTTGTAACAAATATAGTTTCATAATATATTATATTCTATTCTTTTGATGATACTATATTTGGATTAATGATATGATTCAATAAAGTTTAAGTAACAACAAAAACAAACACTAAATTTAAAGAAACAATACAATAGATAACAACGACCCAAAGGGTACATTATTCAATTTTTCAAATAACCTAAACATGGATGGGAAACATAATAATATTGGCATTCTGTGTTTCATCCCTCCCCAACAAAATCAAAAATTAAAACAAGAAAAACATCAAGTAATTAAGATATAAGCCCCCGATCAATGAATTGGATCAATAATCATAAGAGATCAGATTTAAAATTTTAGTAAAAATAAAAAAAGATACTACGTAATTATTTCTATCAACCTACTTGAGCTATTAGAGTTACCTAATATCAGGAGCGGAGCTGAAGGAAGGCAAAAAGTTCAATTAAATGACCTTGCTCAAAATTACACCGACATAAATAGGGTAAAAACAATTCTTGTAAGTTATCTATGAACTGTTGAATCCGCTTAACATTAGGATAAAATTCATGTTTAGTAGCAAAGAGGGTTCAGAGATTGCTTTAGTCTTTCTTTTATCTCCTTATCTAAATTTTTAACTCCGCCACTGCTTGGTATTTGTGGGGTTTGAGAGGCTGAAGCAGATGTAGACTATTAGTAATACCAGATTCATCTGAACGTAGTACTTTCATAGCGGAACATAAATTTATGTGTAAAAATTGATAACAAATACAACAGATAGTAGATTCGAACCCACAACTAAGAAACATAATAATGTTAAGAACTTGCAAACTGACTCAATCATAAAGCATAAATTCTGAATTTGCCTCTAGTTAGAATTAATAGGTACCTAATAAATAATTTAGGTACGTACATGCAAACTGACTGATACATCACCGATACAAAAAAAATTTATAAAAAATAACCAAATTTAAAATAAGATTTTACCAGTTTCCCCCCATCCAAGAGAAATGAGAGAATCACATAGACTAAAAAAGAGCTCCTTTTTGGTGTTGCAAATAGGAGGAATCTCAGATCCATCAATTATTTCTAGATAATTAGATGGCAAAAATCTTCCCCAGATTTTATCTAATTATGCGGTAAATTTGAATATTTTCGAAAGAATTGATGATCTTGCTACATCTGCTGGAGTTGTTTTTGAAATTGCTTAAAAAATGCAGCCTTTCGGTAACTTTTCAAAATAATTCATTGGAGCACTGGACTCGAAAAAATTCATGTCAAAATTCTTATGAAAGTTTGTAACAAAGAAATAGAACCAAATTTTTTTTGTCCCAAGTTTTATTATATGATTAGATAATCAAAAGGGAAGAGATTTTAGATATTTATATTATTCAATTATAGTAACAAGTAAACATAAACATACCATTATTTTTTTTTCCATAAACAACTAAGTTTGACTTTTTTTTTTTTTTTTCCATTTGTGGATTAACTAATAAAAGAGTCAAACTTTTCCAAACTTCATATAAGTCTATCGCGACCAATATAACATATTTTGGGGTATAAATGTGTGATTGGGATAAAAGACTACTAGAAAGCATTTGACCTAAGTAAACATATTAACATGACTGATCATGATCTTTAGTCTCAAATAACTAGTATCGCTTACATAATATTTTTTCTTTTATTGTGCCTACTTTTCACTAGGTTTGCATATGGAATTGTAAGTCTATTGAAATAACTGCTTTAGGTCTACCTCGTCTCCTTAAAACAACTCCATTCACTATGGAATACAATAAAAAAAAATTAATTAATTTATGATTTAAGCTTGATAAATTAGTGTAAACATCCAATATGAATAAGATCTTACCGAACTGATGAGTAAGCATCTAGAGGTCAATGTAGGACATGATCAAATCATTTAAGGACTTTTACTTCTACTATGTGACTAGGAGGTCACAAGTTCAAGCCTTGGAAATAGCCTCTGGCAGAAATGCAAGGTGAGGCTGCGTACAATACACCCTTGTGGTGGGGTCCTTCCCCAGACCCCACACATACCAGGAGCTTTGGTGCACTGGGCTGCCCTTATGTGCTTGATTTATTCTTAGCGCACTATTTCAACATTTTTCCAATAGTATGTAGATCTTATGAAACAACTTCCTTCCAAGTGATTTTAGGTCTACATGCCTCGTTTCTTTTTAACACATTACTCACCATGGTTTCACACGTTTAAGTCGGTGCATCTAAAAAATCAACTAGAACATGACCAAATAGTCATAACACATCATTTTTTATATCATGAATACACATAAGCTATATTATAGGAATGTACAATTTCTTCTTCATTATGGTCCAAACACAATTCCTTGAACAATAAAGCCATGTTTTCCATGAAGTTGTGTAATCTCCATCATCTCTTGAATCGTTGAAAACATTCCCCAATTCTATTTCCATCCATCCATCAGATCTTTTTTTGTGGATGTTTCACACTGCGTATGCGTCTCCTAACTTTTTTTGACTAGACTCATGACACTAGCTCCTTTCTCGGCTTCTTTGTTGCTCATGCGATTCCTAAATCTAAAAAATACATTAGCAATTTCTAGTCATTCATGTCCCTCTACCAATTTGAACACTAAATAAACAACATATTTGGTTCTTTTTGACAATATTTGTGTTCCAATCGTTCCTCGGATATCAAGCCAACTTACAACCTTCAAATGGGACACTTCTGAAAATCTACAAAATAAAATGTATTGCTCAATATCTGTATTTAATAAGTTTAAATATATGCCATCAATGTAAATAATTTCTTCACCATCAGATCATATTTATCTATTGTGGTAGATAACCTATTTTACTACACATTTTAAAGAGGATAACATGTCGATATTTCTTCGGCGACCTGATTTTGTAGCACAAATTATATCATCGACAGTCAGTGGTGGAGGTAAAGATTTCCAAAAATGAAATTCAAAACTAACAGAAGTAACTGTTCAATGATGCTCAGGGAATTCAACATCAAATATACATACATAAAAAGAAATGACCTTTTTCTGTATGCACCTTTTCAGAGAACCGAGTTCGGATGAACATCCTCCAACCCCTAGCTTTGCTTAGGCCGATAGTGTATATAAATAAACTAGTTTTTGATTGTAAAAGTCACTTCTTATAAACATACACATAAGAAATGACCTTTTTATATGCACTTGTTCAGCAAACAAGGGTCGGGTAAGTGCTCGTTTAGTGAAACATACTTTTAAAAATAGTGGCAGTATGTTTGTGAAGCATACATTGTTAGAGATTTATAATTGACATGGTTATTGTGCAGTGTTAGCAAGTTGTAATGAATGTACAATGATAACTTTTGATGTTTGGTGACAATGACGTGACTCAATATATTTTGAAGGTTGATAGTGATGATTGGATAGTGAAAACTGGCAGTAATTATGCAAAGCTACTAAATATAGTGCTGATAATAGTCACTTTACATAAATTATTTGATTCAAAACCAGATCAGAACCATTCAAAGCAAAAAAGAAATTACACTTAGTAAATTGATTTCTAAATGATTTAGATTCAAACTCATACTAAGTAAAGCCAAATAATAAGTAAGTCACACTTGTCAAGAGATTAAATATCCAATAATTGTGATATCACATGTTGGACATTTTGATTGCTTCAGAAATATCATATAACGTAAATATAATATGATGTAATATGTATGACCTCGAGGTCATTTTCTCTATTTCCACATGTTTTCTACATTTCGTGTTTTTCTATAGCAGATATAGGTCATTTATGACTTGCAGGGACTGGTGGTTCAGTTCTCGAGTAGTTCGTTTAGGTTTTAAGCCCATTTCTATATTTTAGAGATTTTGAAGTTGAGAAATTAATCTTTGGCCAAACTTCTAGTAAACAAGCTCAAATGACAATTCCTACAGTTCAGTTAGCTCTGGAACGTGGATTTTAGGCTAGGAGAACCTTCGGTTTAGGTCCCGAGGCTCTCAGGCTCGTTGTAACACCCCGTACCTTTTCGACCCTACTTGCTTGGTGATCTAGGGCGCATTTATATGTCGTATTTGAACCATGTTTATATTAGTTCTAAGAGCAATAAGTGCATATTTTGTATTAGTTTTGATGGACTATTGATATTGTACTAACGTCCGCAAAGAAAAGTTGAAGAAAGGAGAAAAATCAAATTTTTTTGGTCAGGCGCGCCCAGGGGCATGCCAGGCTGCTTTCTGCTAAAATTTCTATGGCACAGGCAGCAAAGGGGCGCGCCCAGGGGCGTCCTAGGCCGCTCAAGCTCCCCTTTTCCAGAGCTGAAATTCAGCTAAGTTTCAAGGGCGCCCAACGGCATGCCGGGGTGCTTTTTGCCAAATTTCTTCTCCGATTATTAGTCTATAAAGAGGACTCTTCGGTTATGGTATCATTATTCCATTGTAGTAGGACTACTCTTGAGCGCGTTTGGCATCCAATTTGGGGTTAATTCATTGTCATAATTATTTTATCAAATTATGTTAAATTAAGCCATGAGTAGCAGAAATTGCTTATTCTTAGGATTGAGGCTACGAACATGAATCTCGTGAGTTGAATATTGTCGTAACATTTATGGAATTATTTAAACATGATATTGTTGGGGTATTACACATCGAATTTGGTGGTCTAAGTTAACATGTGTTAATGGGCTCAATTTAAGGCCTAAAATGGATTAAAAGACATGGCCCAAAAAGGGCAAATGACCCATTCTTCCAGGTTGACCAAGTAAACATGGCATTTAATGCCAAAAATTGGCTAATGCTGACTTGAGGGCCTATATAAAGGGGAAAAATCAGATTTTTATTTACATAAACAGACATGCCAATCTAGACATTTCCATAAGACATTTCTTTAAGCTCTCAAAACCCTAAGTCATCTCTTTGGACAAGATCCTCATTTTTAAAGCTTGGGTAAGTTCTTATTCTCGTGATTTAATATATTATGTGCATGAGAGATGGTGTAGATCATGATGGTTATGTATAAAAGTGTGAGTAGGGCACTTTTGCCTTTTTGCTAAAAGATGTGTCATCTTTGGGATTTGAACTTGAAAGGAGACTTGAGGTTTTGATGGAAGTGAATGGTGTGGATGAAATATCAACATGTATGGTGTGGTTATGTCCTTAACTTATTTTTTTTTTCCTATATGTATAACTTTTGGGATTATTGTTATGCAACATATTGACTTGATGGAGTAATTGTGATGTTGTGTTGATGGAGAAGTGTAAAGTATGAACTTGGTGTTACATGCTATTGGTTTATGATGTCTTGGTCAATGTATGGAATGTTGTGGTATTGTTGGTATGATACTTCCATGAATGGTATTGTAAAGGGTGAAATGAGGGTATAGGGCAATCATGTAACTCATTGTCATCTTATGTGCTTGTAAGGTAGTTGGTTGTTAACGTAAGCTCTGTTATGTACTTGTGTTGTAGAGTGAAAAGTAAGGAAGGAGATGGATTGTTGTATTCACATATAGGATTGTGTATTCATATTGGGAAGATAAGGTTAAGGTTACTCTTTTTGTATCCTTCTGCAGCACATAGTGTTCACATTGTCATTGTACTTGTTCCATTCCGAAATGTTCTAAGGTATATCATTTCAGGTTGTCATATTTTGTTATTCACATGCCTATTATTCATTGACTATTGTTCCAAAGTTCCAACAATGTTACAACCAACAATGTATCACTCTTATAATAAAAGAATTGAAGTAATGCATACTTGTTAAGTACGGGTGGCAACCCAAAGAGGCAAAAGCCTAGCTAAGGGAGATCCCAAATAAATGTTGAGTACGGGTGGCAACTCGAAGGGGCGTAAGCCTAGATAGAGGTGATACCAAAGGAATATTGGGAACGGGTGGCAACTCGAAGGGGCGTAAGCCTAGCTAGCGGCAATCTCGAATGAGTGGCAACTCAAAGGGGCGAAAGCCTAGCTAGAGGCGATCCCGAAAGATTAGATGAATGATATTACATGAGCAATAGTTCATGAATTATTGGGACAATGATATGAACGAAAATGAAAGAAATGAATGCAATGTATATGACTCCACACATGTATATTATGGTGGCTAATCTATATTGCCCACCCATTGGTACGTGATTTCATTGAAGTCCTTATATCTTATGTAGTTACTTATAGCCTTACATACTCAGGTGCAGGTGCAGGTGCTAGTAGACCTCCACAGTAGGTTGTCGGTCATTTGCAGAACTTTGGTGAGCTCCAGTTGGTTTGGGACTTTCTGAGTCATAGTTGTACATTTGTTTTAGTATTGTAAATGTTGTATAAAGCGGGGACTTGTCCCGAATTCAGGATGGTTATGTATATGCATCTGTTAGAGGTTTTGTAGATGTATGTGGGAATATGAATGTAAGGGGATGTATGTCCATTTTGATTTGATGGCCCTGAAGGCCAAGTTTCTTATATGTATATATCACATGTTTTCCATAACTTCCGCTATTAGCATCTAGTATGTATACATGATGATGATGTTTCTTGAATAACATGCATACGAATGGACATGAGAAAAGATTGGTTCTCTCGGGCCTTGTCGGCTTCGGGTGCCAGTTCGCCTCAATGGGATTTGGGGCGTGACAATTGTAATGCCCCGTAAGTTTATAGGCCTTTTTAGAGCGAAAACACGAACCCATATAACCCTTAGAGTGAGTATATATCGATTGGGGATGAGTTTTGTTACATTTGGGAGAGTTTATGGAGACGAGAAGGACTGTGCATCGTATGGGGTAGGGCTTCGAGATGGCCCCATATTGTACAAGATGCCGCAAGAGGCTACTGCCTCGGCCACACTTTAGCCTAGTGCCACACGGGTCCTGGCTCGTGATGGGGCCATGCCACACGAGTGGGGATCGCGCGATGGGGTGTGCACCGCACCCCTCTATTTTCCCTTACAGGACTTCATTTTAAAGCACTATTTTAAGGGAAATTTGGTCCTTTCGCTATGGACACCATTGCCCACTACTTATATATGTTTTCCTAAGTTCCTTTCATCCTAAGTCAATATCAAAAGCTTTTCTGTCTTCCTCTCTAAGTCAAGAAGCTAGGGTTCAAGTTTCAAGCAAGGGAATCACGTTTTCTTCAAGTTCCTCCATTAAAAGGCATGTTTGAACACTCCCTACTTCAACCATGATTACAATATGTTAATTTATTTACTATTACATATATTAAATTGATGATTTGAAACTAGGGTTGAGGAGTTTATTTGTGAAAAGTTTAATATGGAATTCCCTATTGTCACAAATTGTTTTCTAACTACTAGTAGAGGGTTTGATAATGGAACATCCCTTTTGAAAGGGTGAATTTCATTACATGAATTTTGTAATGTTAGATGTTATATAAGATGGCACTGAAACCCTCAACCCTTTTTGAAAAGCTTGTTGTAAATGGAGAATCATGATGTTTATTCCGTCTTTTGAGCCACACATGATATGAAATGATGAAAGTTTTAAATGACTCTTATGAAAATCATGTTATGGCTATGTTTATGAATTTAATGTCGGAATTTAGAGTCTATAATGTTACATGATAATGATTTGGCATAGTATGGATAACTTGCAAGTCTTAGTACGACGGTAATAAAATGTAAATGCCATAATTAAAGACTCTATTGATAATTTCTTATGAAAAATGGTTTAATGGGGCGTACTTTGGGATTACGTGGTTCACCGAGAAGGTGTAGACCTTGTGAACATCACTGGAAACCTATGTTTACCGACATGGGGATGGTTTGCTCTTAAATGAGATGACTGTGATACACACCTCTATGAGTGCGGTATGTTATGATGTCTGCCCTATGTTCATCTCAATTCATACAACAAGCATGGATTAAGGCCCCGTCGGTTGGGTGAATACAGTACCCATATCAGCCTGTGGGTTACTTAAGGTCGGTGAAACTGTATAGTCCATAACATATAAGTTTTTTGAAGATAATTATGTTTTATCACACAATGTCTTATCATAATTTTTACACTTGGAAGTTACATCGTGGGTCTTATGGTTTATAAATGTTTAACTCTGATTTTTTGTATTTACCTGATGATGTAAATGTTTTAGAATTTTATATTATTATTGTACTACTTTGGTCCCGTTCCTTGGGTTACATGCCAGTACTCATCGTACTGACCATCCTCAGACGCTACATCCTTTCATGACGTTGATTCCGAAGCCTTTGCTCGCAACCCGACTAAGTAGTAGGATATTCGTAGGACAGTAGCTCGTAAGTGGTGAGCCCTCCATCTTTCGAAAGGCATTATGTTTTATCTCCTTAGACCTCTATTTTGGTTTTTATGGTATTACGGGGGCCATGTACCGGCTTAGGATTTCTATTCATGATGTTAGAGGCTTCGTAGACTAAGTTGGATGTGGTTTTGAAATTTCATTCAAAATTTTGGATTGATTTATCCTTTCAGTTAAACTTCCTATTATGGGTCTATTTCTGCATTTTATTTGACTATGATTTTGATGTAATGCTAAGGGGTCTTCTCTGGCCTTTATTGGTTTGGGATGATCGTCACGGCTTGGGCCTTGGTTTGGGTCATGACAAACTTGGTACCAGAGCACAGTTCAGGATCCAAGGGTGTATACAAAGCCATGTCGAGTAGAGTCCTTTTTATGGGTGTGTAACACGCCACACTTATAAATGGGAGGCTATAAGATATTTAGGAATTGTTCCCTTTTCTTCATTTTCTAAGTTCGTTCTAGAAAGTCTAGTTCCATGAAATTTCTTGTGGCTCCTACTTTAGACATTTAGGAATTGTTCCCTTTTCTTTATATTCTAAGTTCGTGCTAGAAAGTCTAGTTCCACGAAATTTCTTATGGCTCCTACTTTTTACATTTCAGATCATGCCTCCATGAAGGACTAACGGCCAAGAAACTTCGGTAGGAACTTCTGTCCCTACTAGGGGAAGTGTTGAAGAGATTCTTCCTACTCATAGGATGTAGACCCATAATGGAGTTCGTGCCTATGGCCCGACTGCTCCTGTTGGAGTTCCACCAGTCCCAACTAGTCCTCCACGAGCTTCTCAAACCGTCACCAATCGCACCTAGGCTTCTCAAGGTGAAGTCTCCAATGCTGAGTTCACACGATCTGTTCAGATGCTTACCCAGATTGTGTTGTCCCATGCTTAACAATCAAGTAGTGGTAGTTCTGCCATTGGTTCTTTAGATACTACCCGTCTAGGCCAGTTTATACGACTGAATCCATTGACTTTTACTGGGTCCAAAGTTGAGGAGGATCCTCAAGGGTTTGTAGATGAAATGGAAAAGATTTTAAGGGTGATGAATGCTAGTGACACTGGAGGGATGAAATTTGTAGCTTATTAGTTGAAATAGGTAGCTTATTAGTGGTATGATGAATCAGAAGAACTTAGGGGTGAAGATCCTGACACTGCAGATTGGGAGGATTTGAGGGAAACTAAGGCTGAGGAGTTCATGAACTTGAACAAGGGAAAGATTAGTGTCAAGGAATATGCTTTGAAGTTCACTCAACTGTCCTGTTATGCTCCAGAGTTGGTGTCCAATATGAGGTCTCGAATGAGAAAGTTTGCTTCTAGCCTTAAGGGTGAATTGGTGCTGGAATGTAAGGGTGTGATGCTAAATAGTGACATGGATATATCTAGGTTGGTGGTGTTTATACAACAGGTAGATGATGGGAAGAAGAAATAGACAAAGGCTGAGGACAGGCAGAGTAACAGGGCTAGGCCATCAGACCAGGAGACAAATCAACAGTCTAGTGGTATGTCGGGTAAAGGATGGCATAAGAAGAATTCTTGGGGCAATGTTCAGTCTTTAGCTAGTGCACCTGCCCCTAAGCCTTCGGGTGATAAGCGATTTCAGCATGGTAATGGCTCTAGGATGTAGGGAACTCCGTCGACTATTGGAAATTAGACATATAGCAATGGTTTTATTATTGTCACCACATATACCAAAATCGTCTCTATATAGCCATGGAGACGGTTAACACACCTGGTACAACTTATCTCTTCACAATAAATCAATTGCGATGGTTATTTTCGATGGTTATAATAACTGTCGCCACAAGTGACCTATTGGGACAGTTTCTGTTCCAAAATATTTGTAATGGTTTATCACCTTATGCAACGGCTACTACCCATTACACTATTACTTTATGCAACGGTTACTACCCATTACACTAGTACTTTATGCAATGCTTATAAATCGTTCCAATGGATCTTTTTGTTCCGACTATGAATTATCCCAATAGATCTTTAAGCGACGGCTAAGAACCGTCTCAATAGAACTTTATGCAACAACTTCAAACCATCCCAATAGATCTTTATGCAACGGTAGTCATATGCTATTGCGACGTTTATTTCTATTCAATTATGGACATGTTACATTTGTTGGGACGGTTATGTTTGTCTAATGCAACGATTGTAACCGTTATTCTTTTGTGGCTATTGATATGACTTATTAGGCTACTGCAACAGTCTTTATTAGGTTATAACAATAGTTATTGATGGGATACTACAACCGTTATACTTATTAGGACACTTCTACAACACAAAATTAGGCTAGCTATTGCAAATGATTTTAAAAATTAACCATAACATATATACATACATTTTTGACCAAGAACCAAATATTTTTGGAACAAGAGTAGAAAATATTCATTACAAGCAAAAACCAATTTTTTTTGGACCTTCTAAAAGTGCAACACATAAGTTTCAATGTTCAACAACAAAAGATGTTTGAAACTTAGTCAAAATTTTCAACATGATGTAGCATGATGAACCTGCCAATCTGACCGATCTGGCCTAGGTCAGTCTAGTTCGTCGCTTTCATTCCCATCTTCAATGTTATCACCTACAATAATAATAGAAAATAATTAATAAAAACTTGCAAGTCGTATATAAATAACCACAATTTCCAACCATAAAAAACATTAAATCACAACAAATAATTCAAAAACCAATCAATTCCAGTAGCTAAAAGGTAATAACCAATGCATATCAGACCAATGTCTACTGACCAATCTTAAAGTAAAATGGCTTCTAATAATCTCTTTTTATTTGTTACTATCCTCTTATTTTAAGTTGTATCACTATTTTAGAAGAGGATAATCTTAGCCTTGTAACGAACTACTACAAGAATACTTGCCCTCAAGCTGAGGATATCATCAAAGAACAAGTCACACTTCTCTACAAAAGCCACAAGAACACTGCATTTTCTGGAAAATAGTCCCCTCAAAACTGGAAGATGAGATGGAAGGAAGAGCATATTAGAGGCACACCCATGATTTTGGACAACAACTACTATAGGAACATATTAGACAACAAGGGCTTGATGTTAGTTTACCACCAAATAGCAACAGACAAGAGAACTACGCCCTATGTAAAAGGAAATCGCAAAGAGCCAAGATTATTTCTTCAAGGAATTTTCAAGAGACATTACTATTATATCATCAAGGATTTTTTCTATGTGCTTGTACTCATTATCACTTTTCCCTTTCCTTTATGTATATGTAAGGTAGAGAGTGGACAGTGAAATAATAGGAATAAAATGGCTTTACTTTATTCTATTTGTAAAATTCACTGTTTTAGCTACTCTCCAAAGTTATGGCGGTGTTAATTTGATATGTTTTCTATGAAAGAGTGGTGATGATTCATTGAACATGATTCTGGCACAAACATTCAATTTTTAATAGTATAAGTTAAAGATTCCAGCAACTTCATGTGGCATTCAATGATAAAAAGAAGCATCTTCATGAAAAAATTTAAAGTTGAAAAAGTAAATTAAGGACCTCATACTTTGGATAAACTATGGCAGGAAAGTTTGTGCAGGGGCATGAAAGTGGTAATGACCATGTCCATTACATTTCATGGTAACTCAACCCCCATTTAGTATTAGAGATACAACATTTATCAAACTCAGAGGTGAGTACATCAGATGAAATATGTGTGCAAGTGCCACCAAAGCCTTAGGAGATGGTAGAATTGTAACAATAACTTAGTGAGATAGTTTTTTTTTTTTGGTTTTTAGATCCTAAAATGTCATCCTTTTTTGTCCTATTTTGCAGCTTAGTCTTGAAAAATTTAGGATGTAGTTTTCTCTATCAAGTAATGTATGTATATTATTATCCTCAAGGAAAAAAACCAGAATGTTATTATAGAGAATAACACCAAAAATGAACGCCCTATCATTCTCCAGCCAGGCCCCACATCGGATTTCTCACTTAGCACATCACTACAAGTACCATCAATGCGTATCACACTTCCCAGAACATGATTTCAAGAAAAAATAGATATTTTCAAGAACTAAAATCAGTACCAACAACAACAAAAGATTTTTTCAGGAACTAACCAGACAGTGGCTAAAACATAACCAAATCCCATTTTGAAAAAGCAAAACAATAGTCGCAACAGTGACACGAAAAAAATACTCATAATAAAAGACGAGGAAGAAAAAGATTAAAAAGAAGAAGAAGAAGAAGAGGAGGAGGAGGAGGAAGAGGTAGCAACACTAACCTTTGTTTCTCCCTGTAGCCGGTTGTGCAGAATTAGATTCTGGTGAAGGAACGGACAACGCTGCTAGTATGTTAGAATCAATTAATCCTGCTTGCTGAAGTTGTGTGAGTAATTCTGCCATAATTTCTTGTCGCATCATTTTCTTTTGTTCCTTAATTTTTTTCTCCATGTCCTGTATTTTGTCTTGCAGTTGTTTCACTGCATCGTTTGTGGCATTTAAAGTTGATTCAGAATTGCCAACTTCTTTTTTCAAAGAAGTCTTTGTCACTCCCGCACCATACAGTCTCAGACGACCTGGAGGTTCAAGACCCATGACCACTGAAAATGCATCAACAGACTGACCATCCACACCTGACTAATGTGTTTCAATTTACTCCATTGCAATCTAATAAAGCGTATTCAAAAAGCACATCCAAGTAAATAAAAATTAAGAACAACTAATTGATACCAATAAAACTAGAAAATAGATAACATTCATACAATTTTAGTAGTTGTGTCTTCATTCGAGGTCTTGTATGAACGATCGGGTTTCCTTGTTCTTGTGGCCATAAAGATATCCCTAAGTGACATAGTTCCCTTTTCCTTTTCCTAGTCATATGAAAATAGATATTAAAAGTTTTTTGAAATGACGACATATTAAGTTTATAATAGATAAGAGAACACACCAATTTATTATGGATTAAAGCAAAGCTCTTTTTGTCGACAGTGTGTGGATTCAACAGCTTCTTTCAATTCTCGGTATTTGTTTCAGACATTTTTTATTAATAAATAATCAATAAATATTAACTGAAAGTGTAAAAGGCTAAGCATCAGAGTTGAAACATTGAAAAACAGATGAAAAAACTTCTGGATACTGCTGAAAATGAAATCAAAACAGTGAGTGAAGAACAAGATAGAGCGATGGAACTTGTAAAGAATAAACAACAAACTACTGTCAATCTAGAGCTTCAGATAATTCCACTTTAACTGTTGCCCAAATAATAATTTATGTGTTGATTTGTAGATCACACCCTTACCAGATTTGTATGGTATGGAAAGTTCCATGGAAGATAGTAGAAAAGTGGGAGATATTAAAGATGCAATATCTAACCTGGCACTTCAAAGGCACCACAGGAAGAAAATGAAAAAAGTCCAGTGTTAAAACCAATACAAAGATGCTAATTCCTCCAAGCGCTATGTCTTAATCATGGCTAAGGTCATACAAAATAGTTCAAGAAAAGTAGCTTTCCTACTTTCAAATCCTCTTGTTTTATTCTTTGTTAGATCCTAGATCATGATGTAAAGGTAGGAATAGGTAGCAACTACCAAACAGATCAGAAAATTTATTCAGTGGAGCATCAAATTCCATAATCATAAATATGCAACAACATGACTAAACTGAGATGCTGAAGTGAAACATATATAGAGAGAAGTTAACAAACTTACTGACTATTTAGCTAATCTAGCTATTGAAACAAAAGATTGTGACGACAATATCATGTTCTATTTTACTCTTCTTCTAACTTGGACATTAATCTTTCAAGTTTCCAACCTTATATATGAGTCCAGATTCATTGCTGAGTGTCTAGGTTGAGATACATTCTTATATGCAGAAGAATCTATACAACTACATAAGAAACATAAAAATATATTGTTAAATAGCTGCCACTTATTAGTTGTCCAGATTAATTTACCAATTGTTGTGAGCAAATCTATTCAGTCCCCTCCAGTTGGATTTGAGCAAATCTGTGAACAATTACATAATGCCCAACAGGAGGAACTGGACAGAATGGCTACAGAGTAATCTTACTAGCAACACCGATAACACAATAAGGAACAACATAAATAAGATGCAATATTTGAGATTCTCAAATACATTTTACCTTGAATTTCTCAAACTTCCAATATATGAGAAGCTTTTAAAATTGACAATCTGGAATACTATCGAATTTCTTGGTCATTTGAACTTCATCATTGGAATATGGATAGTAGTAATCTACCTTCAAATCAGATCTATGTTTTCTCCAAGCTTCTCTAATTCTTTCCAAAGCCCAACCTTTTGCTTTATCAGGGATATCATATTTCATCTACAATATGGTGTCATTTAGTTAGCTGATATACGTAAAATACTTTTACGAATAATTAAATATTGAAAACTTCAAAGCTAGATATACTCCCATAAATCATTTTTAGTGTCCATGTGACTCCAATCAAATACATCCAATGGACAAAGGGTTGCGTTTCTTGCTAGTGTTCCTAGGAAGCTACTTAGCTCTATTACAACTTCTTCAGTAGGACCAATGGGTTGATATGTACTATTTAGTAGGATCAATTTTTTATCAGTTCTTCTATATACCTTGTGCATTTGAGTTTTGCCTCTAGTTTTTTTAGTGGAAAGCCCTTCAGCTATAATAAAATACAAGAAATTAGAAGAGCCTATTAAATTCAATTAGTTCTAAGTTATATGTTATCTTGATCTTCAGAATGTTCATTTGTTGGAAGAGTGGTCGAATCCATTTGCACTTGATCCTCTACAGGTTGTTCCTTTATAAGTTACTCCGCTGTAGATTGTACAGATGCTTCAGATTGTGCTACTTGTTCTTCTACTACCTGTTGTTTATCAACTAATTTTAGAAGATGCTCTTTCTCCGACCGTATGGCTTGAACAGTTTCATTTGTTGTCATTAGCTACCCTCTTTTATTTTCCAAAGTTGTTAACAATCTAGGTTTAGCAAATGTCCTTTTTTTTCCTCCTTTGCTTCTTGTTGCAGACCCTTGTTGATTTGTGACTATCCAAAGTGAAAATAAAAAATGAAACAAAATAATTAGAATCTTTCTCAATCCAGAAATCCAGAAGAAATAACAACACCTCTAACCACAATCGACTTCTAAGGCCACACCTGTATTGAAAAAAATTGATTCATTTGCACTACATGTGTTACTCAAAATACATATCCAACAACAAGTAGAAAACAGAATGCAGAAACATTAATGTATTGAAACAAAAAATTGCACTCAACTTCCTTATCCACCAAACAGAGACATTAATGTATTGAAACACATATACAAAGACACATACAAAGACACATATTGAAACATATACAGAGACATATGTAGAGAACACATATTAAACAAAATTGAAACATATACAGAGACTTTGTATAGCCACATATATACAGAACACATATACAGAGACACTATATTGAAATACAGAACATATACAGTGACATTGTATTGAAACTTATATACATAGTAGGAGTCTCACTCAACCTCCATAGCCAAAAAACATAAAACAGAGACAAAAATTCAATTTATCAGTCATCAGCTTCCATCCAATCCCAATCAGTATCATCAAGGTCATCCTCTTCTTCTGATGTTTCCATAGTTACATCTTGTGAATGTTGTGCAACAAAAGGCACGTCAATGATATCAACAGGGAGATCTTCTCTCGACCATCTTACATCAACATTGAGTACTCTTTCTGATGTACCAATGTCATCATTAGGCTCCCCCCAATATGTTTCTTCTATATTAGGACACCTCTCTTCCTCCAAATCATAAAAATTAATAGGAACTTTATTTCTTGCATAGTAAACATCTTTCTCAGTTGTATCTTCAAAAAAACTTGATGCACTTGAGATGCTAGTACAAAAGGGTCATCTGAGCTACATTTTTTATTGAAGTACACCCGAGTCAGCCCATATTCATCTAATTCATTATGAAACCAATCACATCTAAATAGTACAACATCAAAGCAACCCCAATAATAAATCTCAATGATATCCTGAATAACTCCATAATAGATAACCATTCCATCGATAGGATTCTGGTCCCTAGCACTAACAAAACTATCTGGTGTTGCTGACAAAGTCACTCCACAATTTTGAGTCTTACATGGGGCATTCCGTGTCATCGTGTGAAATCGATATCCATTTATGAAATATCTCGTATATCTTTTATCCACAAAATTAGGCCCTTTAGCTAGCCATTTTAAATGCTTTGGCACTTCAATATTTTTAACTTTTTCCCTAAACCAATCAGTGAATTCTCGACTGTGAATCCGTGCTTTTACCCATGCATTTCCTCTAGTATGATTATCAATTAAACATTTATGTTTCCTGCAAGCATGTATTGCCAATTTAATTAATAAATGAAATTTAAACAGATTATAATAACGTATAAATGTAGTTAAAACACAAATAACTATTTTTTCTTACTTGTTAAATGTATCTACTTGTTCATCTCCAGTATTGAACAATGCATACCGATGTGCTTCAACACATTGTTGATTATCCATATCAAAAGTGTTGCCTTTCTTTTTCTTCTTACTTCCAATTGGATGGCCTGTCTTAGGAAATATATGTGAAAAATCATTTTCCTCTATTTGAATGTCCTCATCATCCTCTGTTGGATATCTACTGAACTTTGTCTTCACCATATCATCTAGGTATCTCGAACAAAAGTTCAAACATTTTAAAGCCAAAAAACCCTATGCTATTGATGCTTCGGCAGTATTTTGATTACGAACAATCCCATTAAAGTCACATAATTCTCTTTCAACAGGATACATCCAACTTAAATGAATCGTGTCCCCAAGATTAATTTCATCTATTAAATGGATAGGCAAATGAGTCATTATATCAAAAAAGCTTGGAGAAAAAATCTTTTCAAGCTCACACTCTATATCTATGATTTCTGCCTTCAATTTATCAAGATCACTTCGTCTTATAACCTTACTACATATGGCTCTAAAATAATTCCCCAACCTAATGAAGACCAAAGATACATTCTTGGGTAACACTTTCCTAACTGTAATCTGGAACAAGTAATGCAATATGAAATGAGCATCATGGCTTTTGTATCTTGATACTTTCATCTTATCTACTTGCACACGAATTGATATATTAGAGGCACACCCTTTTGGTAGTTTGACGTCTTTTAAGATGGTGCAAAAGAACCTTTTCTCCTCAGGTTTCATGGAGAAACAAGCTTTAGCCAGATGAACTTTTCCATGGTTATGATCTTCTACTGGTTGAAGCTCTTTGCATATCCCCATCTCATGCAAGTCATAGCGAGAATTTACATAATCTTTGGACTTTCCAAGTATATCCAACAAAGTACTGAGCAAACTATCACACACATTCTTCTCTATGTGTATCGGGTCAAGATTGTGCCTTAATTTTTTTTGTGGCCAATACGGCAACTCAAAAAATAAGGATTTTTTTTCCATGGACCATCGTTCTTTTGTTTTCTTTTCTTTTGGATATTTCCAAACACATTAGTGAATTCACATAGTTCTTCAAGGACTTGTCCACCTGATATGGCAGTAGGCGCAGCTCTATGCTCTTCTTTACCATCAAATGATTTCTTATCTTTTCGATATGGATGATCAAGAGGCAAGAATCTTTGATGACCCAAGTAACACGGCTGTGTTTGAGATACTGATAGAAAGTATCATGATTACAAGTGGGGCATGCCCATCTCCTCTTGGTGCTCCATCCAGAAAGCATTGCGAGTGCTGGAAAATCACTTACTGTCCACAACAAAGTTGAACGCATATTAAATGTTTCATTAGTTTCAGCATCATATGTTTCCACTCCCACTTGCCATAGTTCATTCAACTCTGCAATTAGTGGTTGTAAGTATACATCTATATCATTTCCAGGAGATGATGGACCTGGAATAATTATTGACAAAATTATATCCTCCAGCTACACGCATATCTATGGTGCTAAATTATAATTCATTAACAATACCAGCCATGTGCTATAACAAATGCTCATAGTTCGGAATGGATTGAAACCATCGGTTGAAAGACCAAATCTAACATTACGAGCATATTTAGAGAAGTGGGGGTACAAGGAATCAAAGTCTTTCCAAGCTTCCCTATGAGCAGGATGTTGTAAATTCCCATCTTTGGGTCATTCAGTAGCATGCCATCTCATAGCTATAGATGTTTCAGAATACATGTATATCCTCTGAAGCCTAGGCTTTAAAGGAAAGTACCGTAAAACCTTTGCTGGAACTTTAGTGGTCTTGTTAGTCAACTCATCAGAAACATTCTTCCACCTAGAAGACCCACACACCGAGCAATTATCGAGTTTTGCATTGTCATTCTAGAATAACATGCAATTGTTAGGGCATGAATGAATCTTTTCATAATTAAGACCCAAATATTTTATCACTTTTCTTGCCTTTTGGAAAGACTCGGGTATCTTAGCAAACGGAAAAGCCTATTTTATCAATGCTAACAAGTATGAAAAGGGCCACAATACTCAGCCCGTGAATGCATTTGAACAAGTACAACCAGATGGCGAAACTTAGCTTATAAAAATTCTTACACCCCAGATACAACTCTTGTTTCCCTTCATCAACAAATTTAAAAAATTTCTTTGCATCTTCAGATGCTCCCTTTCTTACTCCTTCATGCTGCTGATCATCTTCTATATTTCTAAAAGTATCATGAAGTAGTTTATCAATACCATCAGGCATGTGAGAAGTTTCAGCATCAGTGGTTGAGTATGACATATTTGGATGTGGCATATTTGTAACACCCCGTACATTTTCAAAACTTATACGATCAACCTAACATGGATAAAGGTATTTACACTTGATATAATAACGACATACTTGAGTGTAAAGTTAAAGTTAAGTGGTGGATTAAGGTAGAAGGATTAAGACGTTGGAAAAAGGGGAGAACATAAACGAGGTGCTTCCGTGACTTAATTAAGATAGTAGGTGTATCACCTATTTAACCTATTGGGCTGCATTTGGACCTATGTTAATGGACTGAATTGAGGTCCAAACTAAGTACATAAAATAGGTGAGATGACCAGCCCAACACCTAAATATCACTAAGGCCCAACATGCTATGATCCAACTAGAATTAGCCCAAGTAAGTGGACTGTTTTGGACAGCTTATATAGCCAAGTAGGTGCATCACCTACTTGGACTATTTTTGACCAAAAAATTGGATAGGAATGAGCTAAAAGAGGTGGCTAAGAGGGTGTATAAAGATCTGGAATTCAGCTCAATTATCCATTCATTTCATTTTCCAAAAACAGAATATTGAAACACTCCCAAACCCTCCCAAAACAGAAGCAGCCGCCCTAGTTTTCCTTTAGGGTTCTTGGACTAATCTCCTATTTTTCAAGCCTTGGTAAGTCTTTACCCTTATATATTAATGTAATATATGTATAATAGGTTGTGTAAAACATGTTGGTGGTGTTTAAAATGTATAGGGCAGTCCCTTAATTAAGTTGGCAGTCCACTTGTCTTAGTTTTGATGAATCTGTCTTCCTTGTGGCTTGGACTTGTATAGGGGCATAAGCCTAGCTCGACTCGATCCCGATGTATTGATTTATGGGTGGCAGGTCTAGGGGCATAAGCCTAGCTCGACCCGATCCCGATACATTGATTTATGGGTGGCAGGTCTAGGGGCGTAAGCCTAGCTCGACCCGATCCCAACATGACGATATGTTATGTAAAGACCCACTGATCAGTCGGGGCCCGGGTACAGTATGACACATGTAATGACAAGTAAGCATTGAAGGAAAGAAGCAATCAAAATAATACACATGGTTCCCAAAATACAGAATGGTTACTTATTCATTGGATTATTCATATGGATCTGAGTTCATTGAAATATTCATGTGTTGTATAGTTTTATGTGAGCCTTACATACTCAGTACATTCTTCGTGCTGACCCCTTTGGGGAATTTACCTTACTTGCTGCAGGCGCAGGTTCTAGTAGACCTCCACAGTAGGTTACAGGATATTTACAGCTTTTGGTGAGCTCCAGTTGTTCGGGGCTTTCTCCAGGTCAAAGTTGTATATATGTTTTGGTGTTGTACATGTCGTATAAAGCGGGGACTTGTCCCGACTTTTAGTTCATTTTGGTCAATGCACTTGTTAGAGGCTTTTGTAGACGGATGTGGGTATATGTATATAAGATGACGCATGAAGTCTTATTTTGATGGCCTCAACGGCTAAGTTTCACATATGTATATTTGTATATGTCATATGTTCTATGAATTTTCGTTGTTAGCATAATAAGTCCTCACGTGTTAAAAGTGTTTCTGATGGCATGTATACGAATGCACATAAGTACAGGTTGGTTCTCTCGGGCCTTATCGGCTACGGGTGCCAATCACGTCTCGATGGGATTCGGGGCATGACAAAAGTGGTATCAGAGCAGGTCGTTCTAAGGGTGTCTACAAAGCCGTGTCTGAGTAGAGTCTTACTTATCAGTGTGTTGTGCACCACATTTATAAGTAGGAGGCTACGGGACATTTAGGATGTTGTTTCTTTTCTTCATTCTAGATCGTGCAATGCAATAGAGCCAATGTTATAAGTTGAAATGTGTCTGACAATAGTAATTGTTTCTCTTTGATATAGTAACAATGCCGTTCACGAGAAGAGGTAGAGGTAAAGGGAAGCAGGTAGATGTGCCTGCTGACGAAGGAATGAGTAGACTACCACCTGACCAAGCTAGTCAAGGTGGAGCAAATGCTGAA
Organism: Capsicum rhomboideum; assembly: GCA_031232105.1. NCBI lineage: Eukaryota > Viridiplantae > Streptophyta > Magnoliopsida > Solanales > Solanaceae > Capsicum > Capsicum rhomboideum. The sequence continues at coordinate 57,127,051 of CP124709.1, forward strand.
ATTTCATCGCGGTCTTCGTCTACCTTTCCAGCTACGGAAGATACAATTGGTAGAGAAGTACCTGCAGAACCACCGATTAATGCTACAGATCAAGATCTTAGAAATGCTGTACATATGTTGACACAGTTAGTGGCGGCACAAAGCCAGGGACAAGCTGGTACAATGACAAATGAGGACGATGCGGCTAGAGTGGCAAGTCGCAGGACACAGGACTTCTTAAAACTGGACCCTCCTATATTCACTGGGTCCGATCCAAAAGCAGATCCACAGGACTTCGTGGATCAAATTCAGAGGGCCTTGGAAGTGATGCATGTATCGGGGGTAGAGACAGTTGAACTTGCAGCGTACAGGTTGAAGGGAGAAGCGATATTGTGGTACGAGGATTGGAAGAAATCCCGTGATATTGGTGCTAATCCACCTACGTGGGAAGAGTTTAAAGAGGCTTTCCTTGATCATTACTTGCCCTATGAGATCCGTGAGGCACGTGCGGATCAGTTTCTAAATCTCCGTCAGGGAAACCTAAGCGTCAGGGAATACAGTTTGCAATTTAATTCCTTGGCTCGATATGCGCCAAATGTGGTGGCTACGATGACAGATAGAGTCCATCGATACATGGACAGACTAGAGCCATATTTGGTACGAGATTGCACCATTGCTGCCTTGAATAAGGACATGGACATAGCGAGAATTCAGGCCTTCGCGCAGAAAATGGAAGACCAACGACAGAGGAGAAGAGTGCATGAATTTGATAGGGGACAGTCCAAAAGGGCTAGACCTATGGGACCACCTATGATGTCCCAAGGAGGGTCTAGGCCTCGTATGTTCCCTAGACCACCTAGACCGTCATTTTCTCATTCCATGGCAGGTTCTTATTCTCAGTCTCGAGGGTTTAGAGGTGGTTCAGCTGGGCAGAGTAGTGGGGTTCACGGATCACAGGCAGCAGGTTTTCCTCGTCAGCAGTGTCAGCACTGCGGGCGTATTCACTTAGGCACATGTCGGTCAGGGATGAATGTCTGCTTTTGGTGTGGTATGCCAGGGCATATAGCGAGAGATTGTCCACAGAGGAGCATGGGTGGTATGGCACGACCGGCAGGATCAGCCGTTGCATCATCAGCATCGGTTCCCTCTTTGGACAGAAGTGTACAGCCGGTTGGCCGTGGTAGGGGTGCCAGAGGAGCATCCAGTACTAGTGGTGTCCAGAATCGCACTTATGCTTTAGTGGACCGATAGAATTCAGAGGCTTCCCATGATGTTGTCACAGGTACATTATCCATATTCTCATATAATGTATATGCATTGATTGACCCTGGTTCTACATTGTCCTATGTTACTCCATTGATTGCGGCAAAATTTGCAAAAACACCAGAATTATTAATTAAATCAATTGAAGTATCTACACCGGTGGGTGAATGTATTGTTGCAAAAAGAGTATATCGAAATTGTGTGGTAACTGTGTGTGGCCATGATACATTGGCCGACCTTATTGAATTGGACATGGTGGATTTTGATGTGATAATGGGGATGGATTGGTTGGCTTCTTGTTATGCCACGGTAGATTGCCGGGCCAAGAAGGTACATTTTCATTTCCCACAAATGAATGTTCTTAAATGGAAGGGTGATGTAGGGGCACCACGAGGAAAATTTATTTCCTATCTGAAAGCCAGGAAAATGATTGCTAAGGGATACATATGTCATTTAGTACGGGTAAAAGATACTGAAGTGGAACCACTAACTCCGCAGTCGGTTCTGGTAGTCAATGAATTTCTAGATGTATTTCCAGAGGATCTTCCAGGCTTGCCCCCAGAGCGGGAAATAGAATTTGGCATTGATGTGATTCCAGGCACTCAGCCTATTTCTATTCCTCCATATAGAATGGCTCCAGCAGAATTGCGTGAATTGAAAGAGCAATTGAAAGATTTGCTGGATAAAGGCTTCATTAGGCAGAGTATGTCACCGTGGGGTGCACCGGTATTGTTTGTACGGAAAAAAGATGGCACGTTGAGAATGTGTATCGACTATCGACAACTGAATAAGGTGACAATTAAGAATAAATACCCCCTCCCTAGAATTGACGATTTATTTGATCAATTACAAGGTGCTAAATGTTTCTCAAAGATTGACTTGAGGTCGGGTTACCATCAAGTAAAGGTCATAGAGAGAGATGTACCCAAGACAGCTTTTCGAACACGGTACGGTTATTATGAGTTTTTAGTTATGTCCTTTGGACTAACAAATGCACCAGCAGCTTTTATGGATCTAATGAATAGGGTGTTTAAGCCGTTTTTAGACGTGTTCGTGATAGTATTTATAGATGATATTCTTATCTATTCAAGATCAAAAGAGGACCATGCTAGTCACTTACGACAGGTGTTACAGATTCTTTGTGATCGTAAGTTATATGCAAAGTTCTCTAAATGTGAATTTTGGTTAAAATCTGTAGCATTCTTGGGTCATATTGTGTCGGATGAAGGAATAAGGGTTGATACTCAAAAGATAGAAGCTGTGAAGAATTGGCCAAGACCTACAACGCCTACAGAGATTCGTAGTTTCCTCGGGTTGGCAGGTTATTATAGAAGGTTTGTTGAAGGATTTTCTTCTATCGCTGCACCTTTAACAAAGCTAACACACAAGGCAACTAAGTTTCAATGGAATGATGCATGTGAGAAGGGTTTCCAAGATCTAAAAAATAAGCTGACCTCTACACCCGTATTGGTACTTCCAGAAGGGATAGAAGGTTATGCGGTGTATTGTGATGCTTCAGGAGTTGGCTTGGGATGTGTATTGATGCAGCATGGTAAAGTAATAGCTTATGCCTTCAGACAATTGCGGCCACATGAAAAAAATTATCCAACACATGATCTTGAGTTAGCAGTAGTGGTATTTTCTTTAAAGATATGGCGCCACTATTTGTATGGGGTCCATGTTGACATATATACCGACCATAAGAGTTTGCAATATATCTTTAAGCAGAAGGACCTAAATTTGAGGCAACAGAGGTGGCTTGAACTATTGAAAGATTATGACATTGATATTTTATATCATCCGGGGAAGGCAAATGTGGTAGCTGATGCATTAAGTCGTAAGGCAATGGGGAACACTAATGGCCAGCTTAGAGGAAAACAAGGGTTAATCAAGGATCTACATCAATTAGCTAGCTTAGGCGTTCGCCTTCTTGAAACTCCAGAGGAAGGAGTTGTGGTGCAAAATGCGGCCGAATCATCATTAGTAGTTGAAGTGAAAGAAAAGCAGTATGCAGATCCCATTCTATCACAGCTTAAGGAGAATGTACAGCAAGGTATGACAAAGGCATTTGAGCTTACTCAAGAAGGAGTACTTCAGTGCCAAAACAGACTATGTGTACCTAATGTAGATGAGTTAAGACGAAGGATTATGACAGAGGCACATCATTCCAGGTATTCTATTCATCCGGGATCAACTAAAATGTACCACGATCTTAAAGGAGTGTATTGGTGGGGTGATATGAAGAAGAATATTGCAGAATTTGTAGCCCAATGTCCAAATTGTCAACAAGTAAAAGTAGAGCATCAGAAGCCTGGAGGTTACATGCAATGTATCAATCTTCCAGTCTGGAAGTGGGATATGATTAATATGGACTTCATCACAGGTTTGCCTCGTACATTGCAGAAATTTGATTCTATATGGGTTATAGTTGACAGGCTTACCAAGTCCACACATTTTCTACCAGTCAAGACCACTTATACAACTGAGGATTATGCAAAATTATATGTTAAAGAGATAGTGCGGTTGCATGGTATTCCACTCTCCATTATATCAGACAGGGGAGCCCAATTTACTGCACACTTTTGGAAATCCTTTCAGAAGAGTTTGGGAACCCAAGTGAATTTAAGTACGGCTTTTCATCCTCAGACAGATGGACAAGCAGAACGTACTATCCAAACACTTGAAGATATGCTACGAGCTTGTGTATTAGACTTTAAAGGTAACTGGGATGATCATTTACCTCTTATTGAGTTCGCCTACAATAATAGCTATCATTCAAGTATCAAAATGGCGCCTTATGAAGCCTTATATGGGAGAAAATGTAGGTCACCGATTGGGTGGTTTGAAGTAGGTGAGACTATTTTATTTGGACCAGATCTTGTTCATCAAGCCATGGAAAAGGTTAAGGTGATACAACAACGGCTAGGAACAGCCCAAAGTCGACACAAATCATATGCCGATGTTAGAAGAAGGGGGCTAGAGTTTGCTATAGGTGATTGGGTATTTTTGAAAGTGTCACCAATGAAAGGGGTAATGAGATTTGGGAAGAAGGGAAAACTAAGTCCACGTTATATAGGGCCATATAAGATTATCCGAAGATTTGGCCAGGTTGCTTATGAATTGGAACTACCCCAAGAACTCTCCACAGTTCATCCAGTGTTTCACGTCTCAATGCTTCGAAAGTGCATAGGAGATCCATCTTATATTACTCCTACTGAGGAAGTACAAGTTACGGATGATCTCACCTATGAAGAAGTACCTATTGCTATTCTAGATCGACAAGTGAAGAAGTTAAGAAATAAAGAGGTAACTTCTGTAAAAGTGCTTTGGAGGAATCAACAGGTAGAAGAGGTTACATGGGAAGCTGAGGAAATGATGAAATCTAAGTATCCTCAATTATTTGAAACCGAAGTGGAAGCCTTAGATGCTGAATTGGAGCAATAACAAGTAAGTATATAAATATATAAGCGTTATATGGTAGTATAAAGATTAAACTTAAGCTTGAACTCGTTTAAGCTGAATAGAGATGATACTACCATTCGAGGACGAATGTTCCTAAGGGGGGGAGGATGTAACACCCCGTACATTTTCAAAACTTATACGATCAACCTAACATGGATAAAGGTATTTACACTTGATATAATAACGACATACTTGAGTGTAAAGTTAAAGTTAAGTGGTGGATTAAGGTAGAAGGATTAAGACGTTGGAAAAAGGGGAGAACATAAACGAGGTGCTTCCGTGACTTAATTAAGATAGTAGGTGTATCACCTATTTAACCTATTGGGCTGCATTTGGACCTATGTTAATGGACTGAATTGAGGTCCAAACTAAGTACATAAAATAGGTGAGATGACCAGCCCAACACCTAAATATCACTAAGGCCCAACATGCTATGATCCAACTAGAATTAGCCCAAGTAAGTGGACTGTTTTGGACAGCTTATATAGCCAAGTAGGTGCATCACCTACTTGGACTATTTTTGACCAAAAAATTGGATAGGAATGAGCTAAAAGAGGTGGCTAAGAGGGTGTATAAAGATCTGGAATTCAGCTCAATTATCCATTCATTTCATTTTCCAAAAACAGAATATTGAAACACTCCCAAACCCTCCCAAAACAGAAGCAGCCGCCCTAGTTTTCCTTTAGGGTTCTTGGACTAATCTCCTATTTTTCAAGCCTTGGTAAGTCTTTACCCTTATATATTAATGTAATATATGTATAATAGGTTGTGTAAAACATGTTGGTGGTGTTTAAAATGTATAGGGTAGTCCCTTAATTAAGTTGGCAGTCCACTTGTCTTAGTTTTGATGAATCTGTCTTCCTTGTGGATTGGACTTGTATAGGGGCATAAGCCTAGCTCGACTCGATCCCGATGTATTGATTTATGGGTGGCAGGTCTAGGGGCATAAGCCTAGCTCGACCCGATCCCGATACATTGATTTATGGGTGGCAGGTCTAGGGGCGTAAGCCTAGCTCGACCCGATCCCAACATGACGATATGTTATGTAAAGACCCACTGATCAGTCGGGGCCCGGGTACAGTATGACACATGTAATGACAAGTAAGCATTGAAGGAAAGAAGCAATCAAAATAATACACATGGTTCCCAAAATACAGAATGGTTACTTATTCATTGGATTATTCATATGGATCTGAGTTCATTGAAATATTCATGTGTTGTATAGTTTTATGTGAGCCTTACATACTCAGTACATTCTTCGTGCTGACCCCTTTGGGGAATTTACCTTACTTGCTGCAGGCGCAGGTTCTAGTAGACCTCCACAGTAGGTTACAGGATATTTACAGCTTTTGGTGAGCTCCAGTTGTTCGGGGCTTTCTCCAGGTCAAAGTTGTACATATGTTTTGGTGTTGTACATGTCGTATAAAGCGGGGACTTGTCCCGACTTTTAGTTCATTTTGGTCAATGCACTTGTTAGAGGCTTTTGTAGACGGATGTGGGTATATGTATATAAGATGACGCATGAAGTCTTATTTTGATGGCCTCAACGGCCAAGTTTCACATATGTATATTTGTATATGTCATATGTTCTATGAATTTTCGTTGTTAGCATAATAAGTCCTCACGTGTTAAAAGTGTTTCTGATGGCATGTATACGAATGCACATAAGTACAGGTTGGTTCTCTCGGGCCTTATCGGCTACGGGTGCCAATCACGTCTCGATGGGATTCGGGGCATGACAATATTGGGTTATGACATATTTTTGGAGGAAAACCCTTCTCCATGGAAAACCCATTGTTTGTATTTAGGAACAAACCTATGACCAAACAAGTGATTCTCCACCACTTCTCGGCAATTCCAATAATGATTAAAGCATTTTCTATAGGGGTATAATATTCGATTTCCTAAGGAAGCTCGTTCAAAAGCCTTATCGAGAAAATCCTTGACTCTACGTTCATACTCATCGGTGGATCTTGGGAGATACATCCAACTTTTATCTCCAATATCCATCGAATATCCTATGTGACATGAATAAACTATCAAAGCCAAAAGTTATGAGGTCAGGTAACATCAAGAATACTTAACCTTTCATGAGTACAAATAGTATTTTTATAACATATATTTAACAGAGAATAAAATAAAGAAATGCTAGTAATACATTTAGTTATATATTTTACTTGTTGTAGAAAAAATAGAAACAAGAAACACAAAAACTATTTAATAATAGACTCCTAAATAGACAAGTAAATGCAGCATCCCAGTGTAATCTTAAGCAACTAGTTTGACATAGCAACAGTCCGCATTTTCACCCAGCTACCTATTGTTTAAAATTTTCATTACCCTCTTCTATAAGAAAATTTCAAACCTCCACAATTAATTAAAGATCAAATGTGGCAGTCTTAAGAGTAGAAAGCAACAAACATTGACGAATTAAGTGGTTTATAGCTTTTACCATTTCAGATGCTACATATAAACGGATGACAGAATCAAACACAACTAATTATAAAAAGTTGGTATTCAAATTAATATTCAACTAATTCACTCAATATTTTTTACTAAATCGACCTCATTAAAGATAATGCATTACATATACATACACAATAGAGAACCTGAAAGCTTCACAACTTCATAAAAAACTGTAAACCATCACTAAAATCACCAATAATCGCATTTTTGTAAAGGTTTAAGAAATACCAAAGGAGACGATAGAACAACAAGACGGACTAGATGGAACAGACAGAGGAATATAAGATAAAATAGAAAGACCATTGAAGTATAAATGTCCCAGTGAACTTTGATGTTGTTCATGTTAATGGCCTAATAACTTAAAAAATCAAGGTGCACAAAAATAAATCTGTCCATCAGAACAATGACAATAACCAAAATTGAAACACCAAATAAAAATCCTAACTGCCTTATTACAAAACAAAACCAATTAAAATCAGATAAAGAAAGGAAAAAGTTTCTCACCACATCATTCTCAGTAGTAACAAAACATTAACCAAATAAAAGGAATTTTTTAGAAAAGAGTTTGAGTTAGCACTTTGCTTTCTAGAAGATATTCTGTCAGCTGGAGCGTCTCGTCAACTCTTGAACCACTCGATCGTAAGCTGGAATCATAGAAAATAGTTAACTATATCAACATGTCTTCTTAGCACTAATAAATAACTTTAACTTTAGTACAACAAAATTAGCCATACATATCAAATACTAAGAACGTTTTTGTTTCTTGATAATATATATGCAATGCTAATAAAATGCTAAGAACATTATTAGATGCTGAAACTTGTTTTGATGCCATTTATGTTTTTGGTGTACAAAGAGCTCCCCTTTAGATGTTGAAGTAATCTTAGAAGTTTTAGAATCCTGTTAGGTTTGCTGTTTTTGTACTTAGATATTATTTATTCTCTTGTAAATAAAGGGGTTTTACAGTACTACCTAAGTACTGGTTCTTAACACAAAATGTTACCTTCTCAAAAAAAATGCTAATAACATTTACGTTTCTTGATAAAGAAAAATGGAAGTCTAGAAGGAGAATGGAAATAGAAATAGTGTTCATCTAGATACTCAAATGATTATAGATTTGTGTTCTGCTACCACATGGTTTTGATATTAAATAGGCCTAAGAAATGTTAGCAGTCCGAGCATATTACGTGTTCGATTCTTATTAAACAAACACTATGCATCCTATTCACAAGCTAATTTAAACCCTTTGATAACAAATATAAAATGTGCAGCAGCAATTGAAATTCCAATAACCAGATATGAAATGTTCAACAACCCAATAACTTAAAAAATAAAGGTGCACAAACATAAATCTGTCCATCAGAACCACAGTAAATCTCTCAGAATGAAATGGTTGTGGAAATATGCTAATGACAAACAATTATTATGGGGGACGGTCATTCAAGCTAAGTACGAGGAGGAAGATAAATGGATGGCAAAGAAAGTAAAAGCTCCATATGGTGTAAACCTGTGGAGATCCATCAGATCTCTATTGATTGATCTCAAGAATAGCACCAAGGTAAAAGTAAAGAATGGAGAAAAGACACATTTTAGGAGAGATGATTGGCATGAGGTGTGCGTCTTGGAAAGTCTATATCCAGACATTCAAAATTTAATGTCACAACAGAAGAGGGCCATTGCAGAAATATGGACACTGGAAGGGTGGGTAGTTAACTTTCAAAGATAAGTAAATGGCTGGGAAATCACAAAAGTTGCACACTTCTTCAGCATTATTGGCCAGTTTAATGGAACACAAGAAGGGGAGGATGAACTTTTGTGGCAGTGAAGTAACAACTGAACTTTCTAGGTTGGTAAAATATATAAGAAGTTGAAGAATTGCAACCAACAATTTGTCGATTAGATATGGAATAATATCTTGAAGGTTAATATTACTTACATGGTAGCTTGTTTTACTTAGTTACTGTCTAAGAAATAAGTTCTTACAAAGGGAAATCTGATAAAGAGGGGGTTAAATTTATGTCCTAAATTTGTATATTATGGAGAGTAAGGTGAATCGATTAATCACCTATTCCTTCACTGCAAGACTATGGGAAAACTATGGCATCTTATCTTAAATCTCAAAGGTTTTTCCTGGTGTATGACTGGTAGGGTTACAGAGGCTATTCTAAGTTTGGAAGAAGCTGGGATCCAGACAAAGAGTAGAAGAAGATGGAGAATGATGGACAATCTGGAAGGAGAGGAATGCTAGGTATTTTGAGAATGTAGAGAATAGGTATAGAACAGATCAAGTTGAATTATATCTTGATACTGTGTTTTTTATGTAACCAGATCTGGTCCAATTATCTTGTATTTATTATTGATGTGTTAGATTCATTATAGACATAGGATCATACATGTTTGTATTTATACAATGATAAATAAAGGAAAAAGTTTCTTATCACATCATCCGCAGTTGTAACAACGCATTAACTAATTAAAAAAAAATCAGAAAAGAGTTTGAGTTAGCACCTTGCTTTTTAGAAGATGTTCTGTCAGATTAAGCTTCTCGTCAACTCTTGAACCACTCGGCCGTAAGGTGAAATCATAGGAAAACAGTTAACTATATTAGATTGCAGGAGGGTACATACTTTTCAACATGACAAGTTTCGCAGGGAAATTGTAATTAACATACACATCAGAGGTCAAGCCTTTCCTAAATGGACAACTACTCTTAGTAAGCATGGTGGAAGCCCTTGGACTAATCTCCTATTTTTCAAGCCTTGGTAAGTCTTTACCCTTATATATTAATGTAATATATGTATAATAGGTTGTGTAAAACATGTTGGTGGTGTTTAAAATGTATAGGGCAGTCCCTTAATTAAGTTGGCAGTCCACTTGTCTTAGTTTTGATGAATCTGTCTTCCTTGTGGCTTGGACTTGTATAGGGGCATAAGCCTAGCTCGACTCGATCCCGATGTATTGATTTATGGGTGGCAGGTCTAGGGGCATAAGCCTAGCTCGACCCGATCCCGATACATTGATTTATGGGTGGCAGGTCTAGGGGCGTAAGCCTAGCTCGACCCGATCCCAACATGACGATATGTTATGTAAAGACCCACTGATCAGTCGGGGCCCGGGTACAGTATGACACATGTAATGACAAGTAAGCATTGAAGGAAAGAAGCAATCAAAATAATACACATGGTTCCCAAAATACAGAATGGTTACTTATTCATTGGATTATTCATATGGATCTGAGTTCATTGAAATATTCATGTGTTGTATAGTTTTATGTGAGCCTTACATACTCAGTACATTCTTCGTGCTGACCCCTTTGGGGAATTTACCTTACTTGCTGCAGGCGCAGGTTCTAGTAGACCTCCACAGTAGGTTACAGGATATTTACAGCTTTTGGTGAGCTCCAGTTGTTCGGGGCTTTCTCCAGGTCAAAGTTGTACATATGTTTTGGTGTTGTACATGTCGTATAAAGCGGGGACTTGTCCCGACTTTTAGTTCATTTTGGTCAATGCACTTGTTAGAGGCTTTTGTAGACGGATGTGGGTATATGTATATAAGATGACGCATGAAGTCTTATTTTGATGGCCTCAACGGCCAAGTTTCACATATGTATATTTGTATATGTCATATGTTCTATGAATTTTCGTTGTTAGCATAATAAGTCCTCACGTGTTAAAAGTGTTTCTGATGGCATGTATACGAATGCACATAAGTACAGGTTGGTTCTCTCGGGCCTTATCGGCTACGGGTGCCAATCACGTCTCGATGGGATTCGGGGCATGACAATATTGGGTTATGACATATTTTTGGAGGAAAACCCTTCTCCATGGAAAACCCATTGTTTGTATTTAGGAACAAACCTATGACCAAACAAGTGATTCTCCACCACTTCTCGGCAATTCCAATAATGATTAAAGCATTTTCTATAGGGGTATAATATTCGATTTCCTAAGGAAGCTCGTTCAAAAGCCTTATCGAGAAAATCCTTGACTCTACGTTCATACTCATCGGTGGATCTTGGGAGATACATCCAACTTTTATCTCCAATATCCATCGAATATCCTATGTGACATGAATAAACTATCAAAGCCAAAAGTTATGAGGTCAGGTAACATCAAGAATACTTAACCTTTCATGAGTACAAATAGTATTTTTATAACATATATTTAACAGAGAATAAAATAAAGAAATGCTAGTAATACATTTAGTTATATATTTTACTTGTTGTAGAAAAAATAGAAACAAGAAACACAAAAACTATTTAATAATAGACTCCTAAATAGACAAGTAAATGCAGCATCCCAGTGTAATCTTAAGCAACTAGTTTGACATAGCAACAGTCCGCATTTTCACCCAGCTACCTATTGTTTAAAATTTTCATTACCCTCTTCTATAAGAAAATTTCAAACCTCCACAATTAATTAAAGATCAAATGTGGCAGTCTTAAGAGTAGAAAGCAACAAACATTGACGAATTAAGTGGTTTATAGCTTTTACCATTTCAGATGCTACATATAAACGGATGACAGAATCAAACACAACTAATTATAAAAAGTTGGTATTCAAATTAATATTCAACTAATTCACTCAATATTTTTTACTAAATCGACCTCATTAAAGATAATGCATTACATATACATACACAATAGAGAACCTGAAAGCTTCACAACTTCATAAAAAACTGTAAACCATCACTAAAATCACCAATAATCGCATTTTTGTAAAGGTTTAAGAAATACCAAAGGAGACGATAGAACAACAAGACGGACTAGATGGAACAGACAGAGGAATATAAGATAAAATAGAAAGACCATTGAAGTATAAATGTCCCAGTGAACTTTGATGTTGTTCATGTTAATGGCCTAATAACTTAAAAAATCAAGGTGCACAAAAATAAATCTGTCCATCAGAACAATGACAATAACCAAAATTGAAACACCAAATAAAAATCCTAACTGCCTTATTACAAAACAAAACCAATTAAAATCAGATAAAGAAAGGAAAAAGTTTCTCACCACATCATTCTCAGTAGTAACAAAACATTAACCAAATAAAAGGAATTTTTTAGAAAAGAGTTTGAGTTAGCACTTTGCTTTCTAGAAGATATTCTGTCAGCTGGAGCGTCTCGTCAACTCTTGAACCACTCGATCGTAAGCTGGAATCATAGAAAATAGTTAACTATATCAACATGTCTTCTTAGCACTAATAAATAACTTTAACTTTAGTACAACAAAATTAGCCATACATATCAAATACTAAGAACGTTTTTGTTTCTTGATAATATATATGCAATGCTAATAAAATGCTAAGAACATTATTAGATGCTGAAACTTGTTTTGATGCCATTTATGTTTTTGGTGTACAAAGAGCTCCCCTTTAGATGTTGAAGTAATCTTAGAAGTTTTAGAATCCTGTTAGGTTTGCTGTTTTTGTACTTAGATATTATTTATTCTCTTGTAAATAAAGGGGTTTTACAGTACTACCTAAGTACTGGTTCTTAACACAAAATGTTACCTTCTCAAAAAAAATGCTAATAACATTTACGTTTCTTGATAAAGAAAAATGGAAGTCTAGAAGGAGAATGGAAATAGAAATAGTGTTCATCTAGATACTCAAATGATTATAGATTTGTGTTCTGCTACCACATGGTTTTGATATTAAATAGGCCTAAGAAATGTTAGCAGTCCGAGCATATTACGTGTTCGATTCTTATTAAACAAACACTATGCATCCTATTCACAAGCTAATTTAAACCCTTTGATAACAAATATAAAATGTGCAGCAGCAATTGAAATTCCAATAACCAGATATGAAATGTTCAACAACCCAATAACTTAAAAAATAAAGGTGCACAAACATAAATCTGTCCATCAGAACCACAGTAAATCTCTCAGAATGAAATGGTTGTGGAAATATGCTAATGACAAACAATTATTATGGGGGACGGTCATTCAAGCTAAGTACGAGGAGGAAGATAAATGGATGGCAAAGAAAGTAAAAGCTCCATATGGTGTAAACCTGTGGAGATCCATCAGATCTCTATTGATTGATCTCAAGAATAGCACCAAGGTAAAAGTAAAGAATGGAGAAAAGACACATTTTAGGAGAGATGATTGGCATGAGGTGTGCGTCTTGGAAAGTCTATATCCAGACATTCAAAATTTAATGTCACAACAGAAGAGGGCCATTGCAGAAATATGGACACTGGAAGGGTGGGTAGTTAACTTTCAAAGATAAGTAAATGGCTGGGAAATCACAAAAGTTGCACACTTCTTCAGCATTATTGGCCAGTTTAATGGAACACAAGAAGGGGAGGATGAACTTTTGTGGCAGTGAAGTAACAACTGAACTTTCTAGGTTGGTAAAATATATAAGAAGTTGAAGAATTGCAACCAACAATTTGTCGATTAGATATGGAATAATATCTTGAAGGTTAATATTACTTACATGGTAGCTTGTTTTACTTAGTTACTGTCTAAGAAATAAGTTCTTACAAAGGGAAATCTGATAAAGAGGGGGTTAAATTTATGTCCTAAATTTGTATATTATGGAGAGTAAGGTGAATCGATTAATCACCTATTCCTTCACTGCAAGACTATGGGAAAACTATGGCATCTTATCTTAAATCTCAAAGGTTTTTCCTGGTGTATGACTGGTAGGGTTACAGAGGCTATTCTAAGTTTGGAAGAAGCTGGGATCCAGACAAAGAGTAGAAGAAGATGGAGAATGATGGACAATCTGGAAGGAGAGGAATGCTAGGTATTTTGAGAATGTAGAGAATAGGTATAGAACAGATCAAGTTGAATTATATCTTGATACTGTGTTTTTTATGTAACCAGATCTGGTCCAATTATCTTGTATTTATTATTGATGTGTTAGATTCATTATAGACATAGGATCATACATGTTTGTATTTATACAATGATAAATAAAGGAAAAAGTTTCTTATCACATCATCCGCAGTTGTAACAACGCATTAACTAATTAAAAAAAAATCAGAAAAGAGTTTGAGTTAGCACCTTGCTTTTTAGAAGATGTTCTGTCAGATTAAGCTTCTCGTCAACTCTTGAACCACTCGGCCGTAAGGTGAAATCATAGGAAAACAGTTAACTATATTAGATTGCAGGAGGGTACATACTTTTCAACATGACAAGTTTCGCAGGGAAATTGTAATTAACATACACATCAGAGGTCAAGCCTTTCCTAAATGGACAACTACTCTTAGTAAGCATGGTGGAAGCCCATGACATAGGGTATATGACTACCAGACTGCAGAAGAAGTGGAATGGTTCGGCTGCACTTGCTTACTTCTCTTAGCTTATTGTTTTTTAAATGTAATCAGCTCAAGCTTAAGCTAGGGTTGGTTGTGTAGGTAGCTAGAATTGAGAAATAGATTGTCTGCATCTATTTAGCTTTGTATTATAATTTTTTTGGTATAAAATGAAAATTTGATGGTTTATCAAAAAAATTGATTATAGATTTGTGTTCTGCTGATATCTAACGGGCCTAAGAGCTGTTAGCATTTCGAGCACACTAACAGTCTGATTCTTATTTGTCAAACACTATGCATCCTATTAACATCACTAGTTGCAAGTCTAGAGCTTCTAAGAAAGAATGAGAAACTACACTTTACTTTCATATTTATTCAACAAAAAGATCAACTCATAAACATTTGAAGAAGAAGAATCCTTAACTAAATCCCACTTACGGCTTGGTCTCCACAATTTATATTCACAAGCTAATTTACATCCTTTGATAACCATATATGAAATTTGCAGCATCAATTGACATCCCAATAACATGTATTGATTACTTGAACCAGGAAAAACAGATGTACTATCAGCATGAGCTTAGATCGACAGTAATGCATACATCATAGACATACTTCACATAAATGAAGCTCGATGTCTTCTACTACCATGTATGAAATATCTAATTATTGAGCCAACTTAGCTTTGTTAACATATGCTCTTTTTTTGGCATCAAATGGCAATGCAAATTACTTGACTAACAAAAGAAAAAAATACACATTCCCTTTATTCACATCGACAAACAGATAGGAATTCTCTTGTTTAAATGACTGAGATAGCCAATGAGACATTCCACTATCAAAAGACTTAACTATCAGTTAACAACAGTTTTCAACAATTTATGAAAACTCATGACTATTGATAGCTAGAACATTAAGATATACAAGCTTTACCATATATTAGCAAACACATATGCTAGCAATGTCCCTCTTGGTTAATGAAAAGAAAATAATATTTTAGACATACATGCAAAAGAGAAACATCTTTGTATGTGAAAGAGTTCTCAAATCTTCACCAAATTTGAGACAATAATAATAATAATAATAATAATAACTAAAAGTAATGAAAACAAATCAATTACCCCAAAAAAGAAGCAAAAAATATAATTTTTATATCTATTTTCAGTGAATTTTAGTCTAAACCACAAGTAACAGAGATTTCATAGACACCCAAATGTGTATTCTCATTTTGAAAAATTGTACATGCATAAAAATTAAATATAGAGGGATGGATTCTTACATGCAAAGAAAACACTTTCACCGGAGAATTCCACTTTCGCCGCTGCAGAGAATTCAGTTCACCGAAAAAAAAACTTTCACTGTACTGGAGAAAACACTTTTAGACAGTGGAGCTTATAATCTAAGCTTAGACGATGGAGCTAAAAATCAATGGAGCTTAGGATCTAAGCTTAGAAATCAATGGAGCTTAGAATCTGAGCTTAGATAATGGATTTTTCTAGAACTTGGATTTTTACTGAGAAATAAAGGATTTTAGAGAGAGAAGTAACATTTTAGATAGTGTGAATAAGGAAATAAAGGTAGGGTCTATTTTTGATATATTAAAAGGATTTTGATTTTTTTTTTTTTTGGTGAAATAATGAAAATTTTTGCAGGTTCACAAAATTAGTGAAGGGAAATATTATTTTTTTAACCATACACAACCGTTACTATAGATGCCTTATAGCCACGGTTCAAATATCTGTTACAATAGATATATCTAAAGCGACAGTTTTGGATATTATGTGACGATTTATATTAAAAAGTGTCCTATTAGATACAAGGATGTATTGCGACGGTTTTAACCATCGTATTAGACTATATATAGCGACCGTTGTATAACCGTCGCTACATAAGCGTTGCTATATGTCTAATTTCCAGTAGTACTCACAGACTAGTACAACTTACTAGACCATATCCCATCCTCCTTGCCACACCTGTGGTAAGCGCCACGGGGGAGTTTGTCGCCTAGGGAAGGGTGTCTGTTACTTTTGAAGGTAGCTCGATCATTTTTAGCGAGAGTGTCCCCCGATAAAGGGGACCCAAGGGGATAAAAAGTCCCCAACTACCACTTCTTCAACCCCGGCAGCTAAGGGTGCTACTTCGGGGACCGACGAAGGCCGTAACCATTTGTATTCCCTATCTACACGTTAGGATTCAGAGGCCTCGCCAAATGTTGTCATGAATATGTTACAAATTTTCTCCTGTAATGTTTACGTACTACTTGATCCAGATTCTACTCTATCTTATGTGACCCCTTATGCAGCTGTGAATTTTGATGTTAGTTCTGAAAATATTTCTGAAACCTTCTGAGTCTCTACTCCAGTTGGTGAGTCTATTATTACTAGGAGGGTCTAAAAAAAATTTTTCATGTCTATCTTTCATCGGGATACTTTGGTGGATTTGATAGAACTTGATATGGTGGATTTTGACTTAATTTTGGGAATGGATTGGCTCCACTCTTTTTATGCTACCTTGAACTGTATAACCCGTAGAGTCACATTTCATTTTCCTAATGAGACAGCTATAGGCTGGGAGGGTGATTCCTTAGCACCAAAGGGAAAATTTATTTCTTATCTTAGAGCTCAGAAGTTGATATCCAAGGGTTGTTTATACCATCTAGTCCAGGTTAAGTATTCTAATATTGAAAGTCCCTCACTGCACTATTTTCCAATAGTCAATGAGTTTCCCAAAGTTTTTCCCAATGATCTTCCCGGTATTCCTTCCGATAATGAAATAGACTTTGGTATTGATCTGTTGCCTGACACATAACCTTTTTCCATTCCTCTTTGTAGAATCGCTCCGATGGAGCTAAAAATATTAAAAGATCAGTTCAAATACCTTTTCGATAAGGGCTTCATCCACCCTATTGTCTCTCCTTGGGGTGCTCCGGTACTCTTTGTGTGAAAGAAAGATAGGTCCTTTCATATGTGCATTGATTATTGTCAGTTCAATAAGGTCACTGTGAAAAATAAATACCCTCTTCCTAGAATTGATGATCTTTTTGACCAGCTTCAGGGTGCTAAGTGTTTCTCCAATATAGATCTCCGTTTGGGTTACCATCAGCTGAAAGTTAGGGAAGCAAATGTTCCCAAGACTGACCCGGTATAGCCATTATGAGTTTCTAGTTATGTCCTTTGGTCTGACAAATGCACCTGCATCTTTTATGGATCTTATAAATAGGGTGTTTAAGAAATTCTTGGATCTATTTGTCATAGTCTTCATCGATGATATTCTGGTGTACTCTTGTAGAGAGTAGGAGCATGCCAATCACCTCAAAATTGTACTTTAGACCCTTACGGACCAAGATTCGTGTGCCAAATTTTTTAAGTACGAATTTTGGCTTAATGCTGTGACTTTCCTTAGTCATATTGTTTCTAGTGAAGGAATTAAAGTAGATCGCCAAAAGATTGAGGTAGTTAAGAAAAGGTCTAGACCAACCACTCTGACCGATATTAGGAGCTTCTTGGGTTTGGACGGGCATAGTAAAAGGTTCGTGGAGAGTTTTGTTTTATAGCTGCTCCACTAACAAAGTTGACTCAGAAAAAGGTAAAGTTTTTATGGTCTAATTCTTGTGAGGGTAGTTTTGAGAAGTTGAAAGATTATTTTACCTCAACCCCTGTTTTGACACTTTTTGATGGTACTGATGGGTTTGTGGTGTATTGTGATGTGCCTTGGGTGGGACTTGGCTGTGTACTTATGCATTATGGGAAGGTTGCGGCTTATGTTTCTAGACATCTTAACGTGCATTAGAAGAATTATCGAACTCATGATCTTGAGTTGGCGATTGTGGTCTTTGCACTCAAGATCTGGCGTCATTATTTGTATGGGGTGCATGTGGATATTTATTCAGATCACAAGAGTTTGCAGTATATTTTCTCTCAAAAGGAAATGAATCTCACGCAAAGAAGGTGGCTAGAGCTTGCACTATCATCCAGGTAAAGCTAATGTTGTTGTTGATGCTCTTAGAAGATTGTCCATGGGAATTCATTCCCATATCAAGGAATAAAAAAGGTGATTAGTCAAAGATATTCACTAGCTTGCTAATTTGGGAGTCCGACTATTGGATTACGAAGATGGGGGAGTGACTGTTCACGAAGTGGCTAAGTCTTTACTAGGTGTTGAAGTTAAGGATAATCAAGTTAATAATCCCATACTTATGCAAATCAAGAAAAATGTTGGGCAGCAAAAGATTTTGGCTTTCAAGATTGAGGGTAATAGTGTTTTACGGTATCAAGAGAGATTGTGTGTTCCCGATGTCGATGGGTCACGAGAGAGGAGCTTAACCAAAGCCCATGTTTCCAGGTACACTGCTCATCCTTGTTCCACTAAGATGTATCATGACCTGATGGAGATTTATTGGTGGTACAACATGGAAAGAGATGTTGCGAATTTTATAGCCAAGTGTATGAATTGTCAACAAGTGTGTAGGTGATCATTCTCTTATTATTTCGATTGAAAATATTTGGGTACAAGATTCCTTGTCTTACAAAGAAGTCCCTATCAAGGTCCTTGATAGTCAAGTTTGGATGTTGAGAACCAAAGAAATATCTTCGGTTAAGGTCTTGTGGAGGAATCAAAAAGTAGAGGAAGCTACTTGGGAATCGAAAGATGATATGCGGGCTACATACCCTCATTATTCATATCTTCAGACGAATTTATGGAAGGTACTATCCTAAAAATACTCTTGGCATTTAATATATTCCTTAATCATGCTAAATGTGCCAATAATCATCATTCGGGGATGAATGATCCCAAGGAGGGATAATGTAAATCCATGTAAGTTTGTATTCCTTTTTAGAGCTTAAAATCAAACCCATATGACCATTAAAGCAAGTATAAATTGATTGGGGACGAGTTTTGTAGCATTTGGGAGAGTTTAGGGAGAGGAGAGGGACCATACATCACACGGGGTTGGGCTCCGCATTGGCCCCGCATCGTACAGGACGACGGGGGATGCTACTGCCTCGGCTACACATTAGACTCATGCCGTATGGGTCCTGGATCGTGATGGGGCAGCGCCACATGGGTGGGGGTCGCTATGGGGTATGCGCTGCACCCCCCTGTTTTGCCTTACGGGACTTTATTTTAAAACACTATTTTAAGGGAAATTTGGTCCTTTTTCTATGGAAACCATTTCCCACTACTTTAATACGTTTTCCCACCAATACACTTTTTTTAAATCATGGCATTGAGCGACAAATTCTGCAATGTTCTTCTTCATGTTTCCCCACCAATACACTTTTTTTAAATCATGGTACATTTTAGTAGCACCCGGGTGAATAGAATAGCACGAATGATGCGCCTCTGTCATAATTCATCTCCTCAGCTCATCTATATCTGGTACACATAATCTACCTTGGCATTTAAGTAACCCTTCCTATGTAAGATCAAATGCCTTTGTCAAATTCTGTAGTACATTTTCTTTTAGCTGCAATAATATAGGATCTGCAAACTGCTTCTTTTTTACTTCAACTATCAATAAAGATTCAGTCGCATTCTGTACAATAACTCTTTCATCTGAGGATTCAAGAAGACGAACCCCTAAACTGGCTAATTGATGTAAATCATTGACTAAATCCTGCTTTTCTGTCAATTGTCCACTAGTGCCTCCTCTCGCCTTACAGCTCAATACATCAGCTACCACATTCGCTTTTCCTGGATGATATAGAATATCAATGTCATAATCTTTCAATAGCTCAAGCCACCTTCGTTGCCTCAAATTGAGTTCCTTTTGCTTAAAGATATACTGTAAACTTTTGTGATCAGTATAGATATCAACATGAACTCTATACAAATAATGACGCCATATCTTTAAAGCAAAAACCACCGCTGCTAACTCAACATCATGTGTGGGATAGTTTCTCTCATGTAGCCGCAACTGTCATGAGGCATATGCTATGACATTACCGTGCTGCATCAATACACACCCTAGGCCAATTCCAGAACCATCACAATATACTACGTAACCTTCGGTGCTTTTCGAAAGTACTAACACCGGTGTAGAAATCAATTTATTTTTCAGCTCTTGAAAAATTTTCTCACACGCATCACTCCACTGAAATTTGACTGCCTTGTGTGTAAGCTTCGTTAAAGGTGCAACAATGGAAGAAAAACCTTCAACAAATCTTTGATAATAACCTGCCAACCCTAGAAAATTATGAATTTCCATGGGCGTCGTAGCCTTGGACAATTTTTCACCGCCTCAATCTTTTGTGTATCAACTCGAATCCCTTTATCTGACACAATGTGACCCAAGAATGCTACGGATTTGAACCAAAAGTCACACTTAGAGAACTTCGCATACAACTTACACTCACGGAGAATTTGTAACACTTGCCGTAAGTGCTTAGCATGGTCCTCTTATGACTTTGAATAAACTAGGATGTCATCTATAAATACCGTCACGAACACGTCTAGAAATGGCTTAAACACCCGATTCATCAAATCCATGAATACAGCTGGTGCATTTGTTAGTCCAAATGACATAACTAAAAATTTATAGTGGCCATACCGTGTTCGGAATGCTGTCTTGGGTACATCTTCTTCTCTAACTCTGACTTGATGGTAACCCGACCTCAAGTCAATCTTTGAAAAACACTTGGTTCCCTGTAACTGATCAAACAAATCGTCAATTCGAGGGAGGGGATATTTGTTCTTGATCGTTACCTTATTCAATTGCCGATAGTGAATGCACATTCTCAATGTGCCATCCTTATTCCATACAAACAATACCGGTGCACCCCACGGGGACATACTAGGCCTAATAAAGCCCTTGTCTAGCAAATCTTTCAATTGCTCCTTCAATTCACGTAATTCTGCTGGAGCCATTCTATACGGAGGAATAGAGATAGGTTGAGTGTCTGGAATCACATCAATGCCAAACACTACTTCCCATTCTGGGGGTAAGCCTGGGAGATCCTCTGGAAATACATCAAGAAATTCGTTGACCACTGGAACCTACTGCGGAGTTAGTGGTTCCACATCATTATCTTTCACTCGTACTAAGTGACATATGTAGCCCTTGGAAACCATTTTCCTTGCTTTCAAATAGGAAATAAATTTGCCTCTCGGTGCCCCCACATTACCCTTCTACTCAAGAACATTCTTTTGTGGAAAATGAAAATGTACTTCTTTTGCTCGGCAATCCACCGTGGCATAACAAGAAGCCAACCAATCCATCCCCATTATCACATCAAAATCCACCATATCTAGTTCAATAAGATCGGCCAGTGTATCATGACCACACACAGTTACCACATAATTACGATATACTCTTTTTGCAATAATATATTCACCAACCAGTGTAGATACTTCAATTGACTTAGTTAATAATTCTGGTGCTTTTGCAAATTTCACAGCAATCAATGAAGTAACATAGGACAATGTAGAACCTGGGTCAATTAGTGCATATACATTATATAAAAATATGGATAATGTACCTATGACGACATCGGGAGAAACCTCCGAATTCTGTCGGTCCACTAAAGCATAAGTGCGATTCTGGACCCCACTAGTACTGGCTGCTCCTCTGGCACATCTACCATGGCCAACAGACTGCACACCTCAGCCTAGAGAAGGAACAGATACTAATGACGTAATGGCCAATCCTGCCGGTCGTGCTATACCACCCATGCTCCTCTGGAGACAATCTTTCATCATGTGTCCCATCATAATGCACCAAAAGCAAACGTTTGTCCCCATCCGAAATGTACCTGAATGAATACGCCCGCAGAGCTGACACTGCTGATGAGGAAATCCTGCTGCCTGTGATCCGTGAACTCCACTACTCTGCCCAGACTGACCACCTCTAAACCCTCGGAATTAAGAGTGAGCACCTGCTGTGGAATAAGAGAATGATGGTCTAGGCGGTCTGGGAAAAATCCGAGGCTTAGATTCTCCTTGGGACATCATAGACTGTCCCATAGGTCTAGGTCTTTTGGACTGTCCTTTGTCAGATTCATGTACCCTCGTTCTCTGCCATTGATCTTCCATTTTTTGGGCGAATTCTTGTATTCTGACTATGTCCATATCTTTGTTCAAGGCAACAATGGTGCAGTCCCTTACCAAATATGGCTCTAATTTGTCCACATATCGATGGAATCTATCCGTCATTGTGGTTACCACATTCGGAGCATATCGAGCCAAGGAATTAAACTGCAAACTGTATTCTCTAACGCTCAGATTCCTTGACGGAGATTTAGAAATTGATATGCACGTGCCTCTTGAATCTCATATGGAAGGTAATGATCAAGGAATGCTGTTTTAAATTCTTCCCAATTTGGTGGCATTGCACCTATACCACGAGACTTCTTCCAATCTTTATACCACAATAGCGCCTCTCCTTTCAATCTATAGGCCGGAAGTTAAACTGTTTCAACCCCAGTCACGTGCATAACTTCTAAAGCCCTCTGAATTTGATCCACGAAGTCCTGTGGATCCTTTTTCAGATCTGACCTAGTGAATATAGGAGGGTTCAATTTCAGAAAATCCTGTGTTTTGCGACTCGCCACTCTAGCCGCATCATCCTCATTTGTGGTTCGACCAGCTCATCCTTGACTTTGTACCACCACTAACTGAGTTAAAATATGTACTGCATTTCTTAGATCCTGATCCATGGCATTCATTGGTGGTTCTGCGGGTACTTCTCTACCGACTGGCTCTTCTAGAGCTGAAAAAGTAGAAGAAGACCACGATGAAATTTCAGCATTTGCTCCACCTTGACCAGCTTGGTCAGGTGGTAATCTACTCATTCCTTCTCCAGCAGGCATATCTACCTGCTTACCTTTCCCTCTACCTCTTCTTCTGATCGGCATTGTTACTATATCAAATCAATTCCAATGGTTAGATACGATTCCACTTACCACATTGGCTCTATTGTACGATCTAGAAGTGAAGGAAAGAAACAACATCCTAAATATCCAGTAGCCTCCTACTTATAAATGTGGTGCTCAACACATCGATAAGTAAGACTCTACTCAGACACGGCTTTGTAGACACCCTTAGAACAACCTACTCTGATACCACTTTTGTCACTCCCCAAATCCCATTGAGGCGGATTGGCACCCGTAGCCAATAAGGCCCGAGAGAACCAAGATTTGTTCATGTCCATTCATATGCATGCTGTAAGAAACATCACTATCACGTAAGAACATAAAATGCTAAGAACGAAAATCATGGAACATGTGATTTATATATATATACATATGTGAAACTTGGCCGTCGAGGCCATCAAGTAAAAATTGGTACACACCTCTTACATTCATACCCACATACGTCTACAAAAACCTCTAACAGATGCGTTTACAAGACAAACTGAAATTCGGGACAGGTACCCACTTAATACAACATGTACAATACCAAAACACATGTACAACTGTGACTCGGAGAAGCCCCGAACTAACTGGAGCTCACCAATGATCCGTAAACAACCGGCAACCTACTGTGGAGGCCTACTAGCACCTGCGCCTGCAACAAGTAAGGTAAATCCCACAAGGAATGTCAGTACGAAGAATGTACTGAGTATGTAAGGCTCACAAGAAACTGTATGATACGTAAATACGTCAATGAACTCAAATACAACTGAATAATCAGTTTGGATAAGTTAACATTCTGTATTTTGGAAACCATGTACATTGCTTTCATTACTTTCTTTGCTTCTTTACTTCTATGCTTATTCATCATCGCTTGTGTCACTATGTACCCGGGCCCCGACTGATCAGTGGGTCTTAACATAACATAACATTATGTTGGGATTGGCTCGAGCTAGGCTTATGACTCTAGAGCTACCACCCATAAATCAATACATCGGGTTCGGCTCGAGCTAGGTTATTACCTTTAGAGCTGCCACCTATAAACCAATATATCAGGTTCGGCTCGAGCTAGGTTCTTACCTTTGGAGCTACCCCCTGTCAGGTTTGGTCCGAGCTAGGCTTATGCCTCTAGGACTACCCCCTGATCCAAAAATCTCAGGATCGTCTTGAGCTAGGCTTTCGCCCCCAAAGCTACCACCCATACTCAATCATTAACCACATGTACATTCCTTCTTTCATTACTTTTGAGATTGGTACGATGATAGTCATAACATTATTGGAAACATAACTTTATTGGAACTATGGGACCTTTGGGACATTTTTCAATGCATATGAGACATGTGAATCATAATTGATCAATGAATAGGAAACATGTCATAACAACAATTGGTAACCGGGAATAGGATACCTTAGAACAAGTACAATGTCAATGTGAATACTATGAGCTGCAGAAGGAATACGGATAGAGTAACCTTACATACCTTCACTTCCAAGTATGAATACACAAATCTATATATGAACACAATAGTCCAGCTCCTTCCTTACGTTTCACTCTACAATACAAGTACATAACGGAGCTTACGTTAACCACTAGTTATCGTACAAGTGTACAAGATGACAATGAACTATATGACTGTCGTATAATGTCATTTCACCCTTTATAATACAATCCACTGCATTATCATACCAACAACACCATAACATTCTACACATTGATCAGGACATCATACATCAATAGCATTTCATACTACATTTACCCTTCATGCTTCCTTATTATCATTCTATCTCAATTACCCTATCAACTTGCCTCATAACAACTTATGAACAATAATAAACACTTAATACAGTCCAACATACCTCCATACGACCCTTTAAAGTCATTAATATGGCATCATAAGTTGATAATTACATCCAAAAAGGGTATAGGGGCCTCCTGGGATCAAAGAGAGACGAAAACATCCAAAACTGTATCCTGGGATGACCTGCGAATCTTCCTGCACCAGAAGGTTGCTGAGGTGCACCCGCAGGTGGCCTTTGGCAGAAGCCAGAGGCACCTGCGTTGGCATCTGCGCCCGCAGGTGCCCTCGTCTGCGGGGGCGGATGCCCGTTTGGTCAAAATGGGTCTCTTTTGGGTCTTTTATGCAATGAATGGTCCATGATCATAACTAAAATTCTTTTGACATATTTTTTATCATCTTGGATGCCAACAATCAACCATGGTCTGACAACACACATAAACAACACCCAAATACTAAAATCTTCTTTATGATGAAATGAATGATGAGGTCAATAATGATGAGTTTTGGGAGCATTGAGGTAGGGGTGAATATGGAGTGCCAAGTGAAGGAGTCCAGCCTTGGGAATTGAGGTGGGACCATGTCATGTAAGGTAAAAAATATAGGAATAGAGGAGATAGGAAAGTAAATAGAAGAGATTGGATGGGATATAGAGGCGATAGGATGGGAAATAGAGAAGATAGGTTTGGGGAGAGTAATGATCATGATAGGAGATTGAGCACTATCAAGGTCACACTTCCAATGTTCAAAGAAAGTAGCAACCTTGATGAGTTCTTGGAATGGAAATTTCAAAGTGAGTGGATCTTTCTCACAAACAATATCTCATAAATTTTGAAGGCAATTTATGCTCACACACAATTCAAATGGTATGTGTCCACTTGGTGGGCATCCAAGAGGCGGGAAAGAGAGAGTCATCACAACTATGAGTTACCTACTTGGCAAGAGTTAGATATGGTTATGGAGTTGAGGTACATGACTCCAAACTACTACCAAGAAATGCTAAAGAAGGTGTTCATGTTGAGGCATGGTTCTAAAATTATGGAAGAATATTATGATGAGTCTTAAAACTTGAGAATGAAGTCCAAGCTTGAAGAAAACATGTAATGTACGATGATTCAGTTTGTGACAAATTTGAGGTATGACATCTTGAAAACTTTGAAGCTTAAACACTATAATACTCTTTAAGGGACTTTTCATGAAGCCTCAAAGGGAGAAGCGGATTTCAAAGGAGAAAAGTCATACAAGATCAAGAGTTCCTCAACTTCCACAAGGGACAAGAGTAGAGATAATTGGAAGACGACATCTTCTAAGGAGCAACCTAGTGGTAGTGGTCAAGACACTCAACTCAAGTTTGATTACAAATCCAAAGAAAGTGAGAAGCAACAAGGAGGTAACTATACTAAACCTAAATTTTCTCGACCTTTTACCATTCAATGCTTTAGATTTTATGAAATGAGGCACTTCTAGTAAGTGTCCCAATAGGAGGACAATTGTTGCACTTTGGGGTAGGTATAGAACCGAGGAAGAAAAAGAGGGTGATTAAAAGAGTGAGTGATAGAGAGATAAAAGTGAGAAAGAGGGGGATGCTTTGGGGGATGAAGAAGAAAGGTAGTATGAAAGAGTGAATTTTTCTTACTTCATTGAGAAAGGGAAGCCTTTTCTTGATGATGATGAAGAATTGAAGGTGAAAACCAATCTTTCACGTGTAGTGAGGCAAATTATAGGAGCCTATACCAAATAAGAACTTGATAAAAGAGAGAACCTATTTCATGCTAGGTGCAAATCCAAAATAGGGTGTGTTCTTTAATTATCCAAGATAAGGTGTTTTCTTTAATTATACTTTGATTTCTACCGCCCAGTTGGCGGACCTTATTCGAAACAATAAATTACATGATGCCCAAATCCAAAATTTTGAGGTAGGGGTCAAGCCCTATGTTAATGATCAGATTTGAATGGCAGTTCATGTGGTACAGACACGCATGGATAGTATAAAGTGTCAGGTCATAGCCCACCTCGATGCAGTACAGGAACTCGACTTGGCAAAAATTAGGGCAGATATTAATGAGCTGAAGAGTGCCATTTAGACCCTTGTTGCCAGAGTTGATATGGCTTCTCCGCCCCCGCCACCATCTATGCCATTAGTGGCATCACCTGTGGAGGATATTGACTTCTCGATTACTCTATTTTATGTTCCTCCTGTTGAGCTGTCGGAGGAAGTATATGAGGAGGAGAATGGAGGCCTTGAGCAAGGATGAGTCCGAGGGATAGTGCATCCAGAGAGCCATGTATGAAAATATCAGGTAAGAAGAGGAGAATAAGAGAAAGAGCTATTGAGCAGACCCCCTTGGTAGTTATTTTGGAGGGTCAGACTACTAGAGGGGGTTCAGAGATGGCCCCTTTTGTTGTTACTGTGAGTGCCCGGACCACCATTAGGGCCAACATTGATTTGAGAACCCCTGCTACCATTGGTGCTTATAAGACTCTGAGCACCTCGACCAAACCTGAGGTCACTACTGCTGATGTCACTATGGGGGACCCTTCCATACCCCTACGTGACCCACCTTCCACCGGTGCCTAAGGTACCCCAGGTATATCCCTTTCCCCTTAGTTTTCATTGTCCTATCTGATTTAGTGCAATGGGGACATTGCATGATTTTATGGTTGGGGGTGGAGGGTATACCACAGCTGAGCATTTTTTTGGCCGTGTTTCTTTTCGCTCGACTACGTTATCATAGTAGAACTGGCATGTTAAAGCGCATATTTTTTTTTAGTTTTTTTGTTTTATTCTTGTATTTTGAAGTGTTATAGTTTAACTTGGGGTAATAAAAGAGAACTTGGTGCAGTCTGAGTATATGAGCATGCTTATTTTTTTTTATTTTGAAAATGTTTTAAAATAATACCCCTCCGAAAAAAAAATTATGATGTTGGTGATGTAGTGTGTGCATATGCTGTGTTGAAACCAATGTGGGCTCTAGATATGGCATTAGGATTGTAAATAGTATAACCTGTCTGACGTTGTATGAACTAAATAGGTAGCGACCTAGATGAAAGCCCCGAGCCATAAGTAAGTGAGGTCTTACCTAGTCGGTGTGTGTGTGCGATCTAGAACTTGCCCGGTTTGTCTCGCTAAAAGCCGTAGAATTAGAGGTTAGGAAAGGATAATAGGCCGTGTTTTGAATTAGCCCACTTTTCCTTAAATTACCTACCAAATGATCATGTACCCCTTGAACCCAAAATTTTGATACTTAGACCATTTCTTGGAACTACCTATAACACCTTCCCAATTTCACAATGAACCTTCTTTGGCCCTGGTCCCTTCATAGACACTGTGTTCCTCAACTCAGAAAAATCTCCTAAGTTGAGGGTGGATATTGTGTAGGAGTGTGTAAAAGTTGGGTATAAAGTTTAAGTAGTAGAAAGAGAGAAGAAAGGAAGTGAGCGCGAAAAAAAATTAATATATGAATGAAACTCATAAAGGCGAAAACATAATCTAACTGGCCGTCTGACATAATTAATATGCTAAAAATCTAACTGTCTATCTGAAAACCTCTAAATCATATGAGTTTTTGGGATGAGACCCTAACTAACTCCAACTGTATGAAACTGAAATACCCTAAAATGAAATACTAATAACTAGTCCTCGAATGATGAGGACGAACCAAAGTACTGCAGTAGATGTGATAGGAGATCATACTAGTCGAGATCCGAATGTTGAATTTCAAAACCTATATTATAAGACAACATAGCATAAAGGAAAGTATGCGATCAGTACATGGAATCTACTGAGTATATATAACTGAAGTAGGATGAACATAATGCAGGTGGCATGAAAAAACTAATGCAAGACCAAGAAATCAACATGTATTAATAGATAAATTAAAATACTGAATACATGGTCAAGCAAGGTCTGAGACTAAACAGTGGGATCTACTTTTAACCGGCATACCCCATCTGTGCTAAATAGGACCCAATTAGTAACCCTAGTTGTATGAGTGTTCAGTACCTTGCCAAGGGTACGAACGCTGGAAGATGTGGATCCACTAACTGATGTATAAAAGGACTATAATATTAACCTATGGTGGAAGCGTAGTTCAAGGACTTGGGTTATCTGTATCCGTGTCCTCTCGATGCTACGTACTACACCCAACTGAAGGTAAACTGATTTACAGAAATGCTCAACAATAATGATTTTCTCAAACTGAATGATAAGTGCTTTATTTGAAAGAATACTAAATCATGAAAACTGGATGATTGAGTATTGAACTAAAAATTCATGATATCCTAGGTCATCGGGGTGTTCATAACCCGCTATATCAGAGGAATGCAACAATAAATTGCAATTCTATAAACTGGCCACAATATGGAATTCCATAACTCAAGCCCTAAGTAAAGAATTCTTAAATATAATAAGAGTTCATAATCATGAGTATGTAAAGGTTCTCAAAGTTAAGGGATAATATATATTCATGGTTCAGTCAAAGCAAGAAACTGAAAGCTAAAGGAATTCACACTTTCCATGGAAACCCTAGGCTTGAAAGGTGAATTAAACTTGAGGAATTTGAGTTAACATTGGGACTCAATGGGTGAAAGGAACCCATTGATGAAATACCACATACCTGGAAAATAAAAACTTGGTGAAACCTTTAAATTTGGAGTCTGAAGTTAAAGAACCTAATTCTGCCTTGGGGGAAGAAAATTACCTCTTTCTCGGTATTTGTCTAAGTGTCGACTTAATTTGAGTATTGAGGGACTTAAGTAAAACTTAGGATTAATATTCATCCTTTGGATAGTTAAAACAACGTAGTTTAGGTGTTAAAAGAGTGGGAAAAGATTGGGGTTTCCTTATAAGAACGTACTGGAAAAACAACTGAGACAAACCAATGAGACCTACCCACGATCATGGGTTCTACCTACGATCATGGGTTGTGATCGTGGTGTGAGACTGGTCATTTGGGTTCTTTAAACATGATCCGATGAGCCATAGTACGATCATGGGACCCATTCATGATCATTCCTTGGTCCGTAGCTTGGAAGTTCAAATTGTATCAAGTTTCGAAGTCACAATTTTGCCTTTGATCGAGGTTTCAAAGCACGGTCGTGGTTTTCTCTCATGGTTGGAAGGTATACATATCAACTTTCAAGTTTTTGGGACTGTTTCGATCAGATGGGAGAATGGTACAATCGTACGTTGTAACCACGATTGTACCTATGCTCGTATGTTCTCAATACTGGACAGTACTTCACTAAAATGGCTATAACTTTTTGCTTCGACATCGAATTAAGGTGAATCTGGATGAGTTGGAAAGATAATTAAAATATCTATCCTTTGGTAGTTATTGTGCTCATAAATTCATCAAAATCTAGAAGTTATACTCGATTGAAGTTGACTATGGTATGACTCTTCACAAGAAAACCACCGGTAAGGAAGGTTTCAACTTAGCTATGAGCTAGGAGTTACTAGAGGCCTAATACATGTGTAAATCACTTTTCATGCAGATTAAACATGAAGTTTAAATTCACATGTACTTGAATCATGGTTCTAATCTTATCTTGGGATTTTTGGGGTGTTACAATATCTCCCCCTTGGGGTCACTCGTCCCAGAATGAAAACTAACTAAGCCGAAAAGTTAGGGAAGGAGCTGCAATCCCTACACTGAATCTCTAAGATCTGAATACTAACATGATAACTGAAACATGAACTAAATTTGAACTCACAAATGCCTTATAGAACATGAGAGTAACTAGGTGACATGGAATAGAAAGAATTAGTTAAGAGGAAACTATAACCTTGAGCTGGAGTAGAGTTAGAAGAGAAAAGATGAGGGTACTTTGTCATCATAACCGCCTCTACTTCCCAAGTAGCTCCCTCAACTAGATGATTTTACCAAAAAACCTTTACTGAAGCGATCTCTTTATTACTCAACTTATGAATCTGACAGTCAAGAATCTCAACTGGGACCTCTTCGTAAGAGAGACTATCTATCACACGCACACTATCTAACCAAACAACTGATGCCAGAACACCAATGTACTTCTTTAATTGAGACACATGAAAGATGCACTGAAGCTAAGTCTGTGGGAAATTCCAACTCATAGGCCTTATTGCCAAAACGACCCACAATCTTATAGTGACCAACATAGATGGGAGAGAGTTTCCTTTTTTTTCCAAATCTCTTCACCACTTTCATGGGTAAAACCTCAAGTAAACTAAATCACCAATAGAAAATTCAAGTTCCCTTCTCTTCGCATCTGCATAAGACTTCTGACGACTCTAAGCTATTTTCAGTCCTTCTCTAATCAACTGAACTTTCTCCATTGCCTCATGGACTGAATCTGGCCCTATCAAGGTAGCTTCACAAACTTTGAACCAGCCAATAGGAGACCTACACCTCCTACCATAAAGTAATTTGAACAGGGTTATCTGTATATTAGAATAATCGCTGTTATTATAAGCACCCTCAATCAAAGGCAAATTATCATCCCAACTACCTTTGAAATTGATAACACATTCCCTCAACATATCCTCTATCATCGGAATAGTCCGCTCTTCCTGACAAACTGTCTATAGGTGAAAAGTTGTACTAAGGTGAACTTGAGTACCAAGACCCTTTTGGAATGTCTTCCAAAACTGAGAGGTAAACTGAGTACCCCTATCTGAAATAATGGTCAAAGGGACATTGTGTAACTTGAACTATTCCCGAATATAAAGTCTAGCATAATCCTAGGCTAAGTCTGAGGTATTAACTAGCAAAAAATGGGCTGACTGAGTCCTTCGGTCTATAATGACACAAATGGAATCATGCTGACAACGAGTATGAGGCAACCCAGTAATGAAGTCCATATTCACCACTTCCTACTTTTGAAGTAGGAATACTGATATCCTGAATCTTACCACCAGGTCTCTGGTGCTCAACCTTAACCTACTGGCAATTTGGAAACTTAGCCAAAAATTTCACGATAACTTTCTTCATTCCATTCCACCAATAGACTTTCCATAGATCAAGGTACATCTTAGTGTCTCCTGGGTGAATAGAATATCGAGAACTGTGAGCTTCTGTTAGCATCCTCTGTCTCAATTCATCTACATCCAGAACACATAGTCTACCCTGACAATGAAGAACACCATCTCCCTCTTGGGAAAAAAAACTCAACTTTCTGACTCTCGACTGCTTCTTTTAACTTAAGAAAAATGGGATCATTATCTTTCTTTTCTTTTACCTCAGCTATGAAGGAAGATTCAGAACCATTCTGAATTAAAATATTAACTTCGGCTGAACCAACCAATCGAACTCCCAATCTAGCAAGCTGGTGAACCTCACGAACTAACCCTTTCTTATCATTCTCAATATGAGTAATGCTTCGCATAGACAGTCTACTGAGAGTGTCAGCCATAACATTGGCTTTAACCAAATAGTATAAGACATTCATATCATAGTCCTTTAATAACTCTAGCCATCCTCTCTGATGAAGTTTCAGATCTTTTTGACTGAACACAAACTGAAGGCTCTTGTGATTAGTGAACAAATCAACATGGACCCCATAAATATAATTCCTTCAAATCTCTAAGGAAAAAATGACAGCTGCCAACTCAAGATCATGAGTTGGGTAATTCTTCTCATGAGGCTTGAGTTTTCTAGAGTCATATGCTATAACCTTGCCATGATGCATAAACACACAACAAAGACCAACTATAGAAGCATCATAATAAACCACAAAACCATCTGAACCCTCTGGCAGAGCTAGGACTAGAGCGGAGGTGAGCCGAGTTTTCTACTCCTGAAAACTCTTCTTGCAAGAATCGAACAACTGAAACTTGACTTTCTTCTAAGTCAACCTGGAAATGGTAGAAGAAATAAGGGAAAATAACTCTACAAACCATCTGTAGTAACCGGCTAAACCCAAGAAACTCCTGATATTTGATAGAAAGATGGATCTAGGCTAATTCCCTACTGCTTCGGTCTTTTGAGGATCAACCCTAATGCCTTCACCAAAAATGATATGACCAAGGAATGCTACTGATTTCAACCTGAATTCACACTTACTGAACTTCATAAATAACCAGTGATCTTTGAGAGTCTGCACAAGACAATCCTCAAATGGTTTGCATATTCATCTTCGCTTCTAGAATAAACGAGGATGTCATCAATAAAGACAATGATGAAAATGTCCAAGTACTGCTTGAACACCCTATTCATCAAGTCCATAAATGCTAGAAGAGCATTTGTTAGTCCAAAAGACATAACGACAAATTCAAAGTGACCATACCGAGTTCTAAAGGTTGTCTTTGGAATGTCACATTCTCTAACTCTGAGCTAATGATAGCCATATCTAAGGTCTATCTTAGATAAGGAATTTGCACCCAGAAGCTGTTCAAACAACTCATCAATCCTGGGTATGGGCTACTTATTCTTGAATGTGACTTTGTTCAACTGACGGTAGTCTATGTACATTATAAGAGAACCATCTTTCTTTTGCATAAAAAAACTGGAACACCCCATGGAGTGATGTTGAGCCTGATTAAACCTTTGTCTAAAATATCTTTCAGGTGTTTCTTTAATTTTTAATCTCATATGGAGCCATTCAGTAGGGTAGAATTAAGATCGACTGGGTATTTGGGAGGAGATTTATTTCGACGTCAATTTGACGCTCGTGAGGAACTTTGGGTAGATCTTCAAGAAAAACTTCTAGGAACTAATTAACCACTGGGACTGACTCAAGAGATGGGGGCTTAGACTTTGAATCCTTAACTCAAACAAAATGATAGATCTACCTTTTTGAAATTATTTTTCTAAGCTTAAGGTAAGAGACAAATTGACCTATAGGCACTAAGGTATTACCCTTCCGCGCTATGACTGGTTTATTTGGAAACTGAAATAGACTGCTCTATTTCTACAATCAATAGAGGCATAGCAAGAGTGGAACCAATCCATGCCCAAGAATGACATCGAAATCTATCATGTCTAACTCTACAAGATCAACTAAAGTGACTTTCTGAGAAACTGTGACTGGGTAATTTTGGTGTACCCATCTAGCTATGACTGAATCACCAACTGGAGTAGAGACCGCGAATGGTTCTGAAAGAGTTTTGGGACTGACACATTAGTCTACTACTAGATAGTGGGTAACAAAGAAAAGTGTCGACCCAGGATCTAATAATGCATAGACATGAATTTGAAAGACCTGTAATGTACCAGTAACCCTAACGTTATCTGCTAGCTAGGCTAGATGAGGCACGCTATTGAGTTGGGTGACCTGCTGAAGCTGATCAAGTGTTGGATTGAGTTTGCTGACGAGCATATCCACCCTTTCGATTGGAACCTGGGCACTCCTTTAAGTGATGCCCTGGCTTACCGCACCTAAAATAATTTCAACTATCGTCCATACACACTCTTTGGTAATTCTTAGCACACCTTTTGGAAATTGGGTTAGTATGACCACTAGTAACGCTGCCTTGGGATTTAAAACCTGGTGCTCTCTCCCAATTATCCTGCCTGAACTTATGCATTGGAGCACTAGGAGAAGAAGGGAATAGAATAGATAATTTATAGCAGAACTGAGAATGGTTACCACTATCTGATATCTGTTGAGAGAAATTAAAGCTACCTTTCCTGGCCTCTTGCTATCTTTCTCTCTTTCCCTGACTTACTCTTCCTCAATCTGCTGAGCATGAACCATCAATTTGGAGATATTTATCTCCTTAACTAATATAACAGTCCTACACTCCTTGACCACGCCCTTAGAAACACCAGACATGAACTTACTCATTCGGGCCATAGAGTCAGCAACCATAGCTGGAGCATACTTTTCCAACTGAGTAAACTTAAGAGAATACTCTTTCACGCTCATGCTTCCCTATTTCAGATTAATGAATTCTTGCACCTTAACCTCCCTTAGTTCAAGTGGGAAGAACCTGTCCAGAAAAGCAGTGACAAACTCATCCCATTCTACCGATCCTCCTTCTGTACCTCTATCCTTCTTCTACTACTTGCACTAAGTGTGAGCTACTCCTTTCAATTAATAAGCAGCCAAGTCAGCACTCTCAACTAGAGTGACATCCATAATCTATGTAACCTTTATAATATCATCAAGAAAATCTTATGGATCTTCCTCAGTCTTAGAACCATGGAACTCAAGAGGATTCATTCTAGTGAAGACCCTGGCCGCTGTCGTGGTACTAGTGGGTTTATGGGGAAACAACCTGCTGATTAGTCTGGGCGGTCATGGATTGATCTAGCACCGTGTAAGCAACCCTGAATTCAACATGGGAAACTTGTTCATTCAAAGGGTCTATGGGAACTGGTGGTGCTTGCAGATTTCCATTCATGTTGCCATCTGCATTTATTTCTCTTTTCGTTGTCTCTTCTGGAAGGAATTTCCTATAAATGTGTAGAGCACGAGTTATAAGAACATTTTAGTAGAGTTCACACTCTATCTCACGCTATGAACATGAAAGAAGAGAAATTTTTTCCTAAAACGTTCATAGCCTCACTTATAAGTGTTGTGTGCTTCACACCTATTAATCACACCCATAAATAAAACTCTGCTTAATGCAGTTTTTAGACACCCTAGGATACTTTAAACCTAATGCTCTGATACCAAGTTTGTCACAACCCAAGACTATCACCTAGTAGTAACATGGTGCTTAGAGCCACAAGTGAGCCCAAGCTAACCCATTGCCTGACATTACTCTATAAATACTGAAATAATCTGGAAATCACTTATGCGAAAGTTAATAAATTGGATAATGAGTTTAAAAATACGCCCAAGTGAAAATATCTAAATGAAACTCAAAAAGACGAAAACATAATCTAACTGACTGACTGACATAAATAATATGCTGAAAATCTAACTGTCTGTTTGAAAGCCTCTAAATCATATAAGTTGTTAGGAAAATCCCCCAACTAACTCCAACTATCTAGAACTGAAATAGCATAAAATAAAATACTGATAACTAGTCCTCAAATATTGAGGACTCACCAAGGTACTGTAGCTGATGTGATAGGAGATCGTACTAGGAACGATTCGAATGCGGACTGTCAGAACCTATATTAAAAGACAATATAGAGCAAAGGAAAGTATGTGATCATTAATTTCAATGTACTAAGTATATGTGATTGGAAAATAACTTAAGTACGTTGAACATAATGTATGTGGCATGAATAAACTAATGTACGACTAAGAAATAAACATGTACTTATAGATAAACTGAAATGCTGCATACATGGTCAAGTGAGGTCTAAGACTAAACTGTGGGATCTACTATTAATCAACATATCCCATATGAGCTATGTAGGATCCAACTAGTAACCCCAGTTGGATAGGTGTTCAGTACCTTGCAAAGGCTACGAACACTGGTTGATGTGGATCCACTAACTGATGTCCAAAAGAACTATTATATTAACTTACAGTTTCAACTTAGTTCTGGGACTTGGGTTATCTGAACTCATGTCCTCTCGATGCTAAATAGTACTCCCAACTAAAAGTAAACTGATATACCGAAATGCTCAATAATAATGATTTTCTCAAACTGAATGATAAGTGCTTTATCTGAAAAAATACTAAATCATGAAAACTGAATGATTGAGTACTCAACTGAAAATGCATGATAACCTAGGTCATCGGGTTTTTATAACCCTCCATCTCAGAAGAATGCAACTACAAATAGAAATTCTATAAACTGGCCACAATATGGAATTCCATAACGCAAACCCAAAATCAAGAATTCTTAAATATAATGAGAGTTCATAATCATGAGTATGTAAAGGTTTCAAATTCATGGGATAACATATATTCAAGGTTTAGTCAAAGCAAGAAACTGAAAGCTAAATAAATTCACACTTTCCATGGAAACCCTAGGCTTGAAAGGTGAATTAAACTTGAGGAATTTGAGTTAACTTTGGGACTCAATGGGTTAAAGGAACCCATTGATGAAATCCCACATACCTGGATAAGACAACCTTGGTGAAACGTTTGAATTTGGAGTTTGAAGTTAAAGAACCCTAATTCTGCCTTGGGGGAAGAAAATTACCTCTTTCTCGGTATTTGGCTGAGTGTCGACTTAATTTGAGTAATGAGGGACTTAGGCGTAAACTTAGGCTTAATATTCAGCCTTAGGATAGTTAAAACGATGTAGTTTAGGTTTTAAAAGAGTGGGAAAAGCTTGGGGTGTCCTTATAAAAACATACTAGAAAAACAACTGAGATGAACCCACGAGACCTTCCCATGATCATGGGTTGTGATCGTGGTATGGGAATGGTCTATTTAGTTCTCTGAACATGATCAGATGAGCAATGGTATGATTGTGGGACCCACTTATGATCGTGCCTTGGTCCATAGCTTGGAAGTTCATGGTGGATCAAGTTTTGAAGTCACAATCGTGCCTTTAATCCAGGTTTCAAAGAACAGTCGCGGTTTCTTCTCATGGTTGGAAGGTATACATATCAAATTTTAGGTTTTTGGGACTATTTTGATCAAACGGGAGCATGGTACTATCGTACGTTGTAACCACAATCGTACCTACGCTCATATGTTCTCACTGTTGGACAATGCTTTATTAAAATTGCCATAACTTTAGCTCCGACATTGTATTAAGGGGAATTTGGATGTGTTGGAAATATAATTCAAATATCTATCATTTGGTAGGTCTTTATCTCTAAAATTCATCATAATCTAGGAGTTATGGTCATTTGAAGTTGACTATGGCTTGACTCTTCACAAGAAAACCACCGGTAAAGAAGGTTTCAACTTGACTATGAGCTACGAGTTACTTGAGGCCTTATTAAATGTCTAAATCACTTCTAATGCAGCCTAAATATGAAGTTTAAATTCAAATGTTTTTGAAGCATGGTTCTAATCATAACTTGGAATTTTTGGGGTATTATAAATATTGTGTTTTCCCTTGGGGTGTATCGCTTGGGTTAAAGTCCTGTTATCCTTGGGTATAGTGGCCTTCTTGTGATCTTAGAGTGGTACTGGTTGTTTTTCATTTTGTGCCACCTGCACATTATATTATGGTTATTATTATTGTTATTGTTTAAAATTTGATTGGTCCTTAGTTGATAGACGACTAGACGAGCGTTATCTAGTTAGTATTCCTTTCTCTTGCGCTTTTGGTCTGTTAGCTTAGATGGATACCTTCGTTAGTTGGTTGGTTTTCCTTTTCTGTTAATAAAGTCGGTTGTTGAGTAGGGTGTGATAGTGAAGGTAGGTTTAGCCTTGCATGGTTTGGAGGTGATTCTAGCTTAGGAGATCTTTCTATAGCCCATACCTTTTATTGATAAGTCTGAGGATTTTCATTCTTATTTGTTTGGTTCATCTATGGATAGTAGTCTTGATCTTGTTGTTGGTTGTGAGTTAGGTACTCCGTTCTTTCTACTATGTGGTTCATGGTTTAATTGAGTTAAGGTCGGGTTAAGTGGATAGCTTCAGAAATTTCTCGTTTTGATATTTTTTTGAACTAATATGACTTCGTGAAATATTTCTGCTTTGTGGTATATCCTTTGGTATTAGTTGTGGTAACCAAGCGGGTGTCTATTTGTAGTGATATTCTTTGTCATAAATTGAGTATTGGTTTGACTAATTCAGGCTATGATCATATTTTCTGAGTTACATGAGAATCAGCTACCATTGATACTCTTTGAAGCCCTTGTGAGTTCTTAGTTATACCCTGGTGTGTTATGCCCTCGACAGATGTGGATTTGATTGCTCGTATCTTTGCACGTAATTTTTCTCAGTTGTGATTGTGCTCTTCAAAAATATTTTACTTTCATCCATTGCGGGAATTGTTGGGTATATGCTTGATTTCTTATAGTGAGATTGATTTGAGTCTTTGACCTTAGTGAAGGCTTGTTGGCTCCAGTGGTGATTGTTGACTTTTTTGAATGATGGAGTGGAAGTTGTGATAGATTTTGGAGTATGGATGTTTACTCGTCAACAGGATCGGTATGGATAGTGGTGCTCGAGAAGTGCAGCTTCCTTGTTGAGATTATAGCTATGGATTGTGTGACTTGGTTGCAGCCTCCATTTTGAAATTTTATTCTATTGAAACTCTGTCAACAGGTTGACTTGGACTACTCATTACCTACTGGATTCGTTTTCCTTAGTTCGGGAAGATTGCATTAGCTAAATGCTTGGAGGATAGTCCATTGGTACATGGTATTGGTTTCTACTGCTTGTGGCCTCGGTTCTTAATTTTCGTTAAAATTTTGATTGTCTTCTCAGCTGTAGAAGTCTACTCAAGTTGGGCTTAGCATGGTTTCACCCACAGTTGTTGGGGCTCTCTGGAGCGTACTGTTTAGTTGTGAGAGATTATGCTTCGACCTCATGACTTTTGGTTTTGAGGGTCATCCAGACCTTATACATGCCGAATTACCCCAAAGATCCTCACTCAAGGTAATTGGCACTGTTTTAGAGATGACGAGGAGTATTGCAACCCACCATAATGATTTTGGCAATAGAGGAGTCTCACCCTATGAGTATTTGGCTCCTTGGGTCACTTTTGACCCATTTGGCATTTTGGGTCACCTTTGGGTCCATATTTGTAATAAATAGCCCATGGCTATAAATAACTAGGTTTCTTCCTTTCTTAGACTTAGATTATTTTGAATGAGTTTACACTTGAGAGTGTTTATTGAGCCTTTTGGTAGCTTGTTGATTTGCTTAAACACGTTGGTTATGAGAGGTGTAATTTCCCTCTCGGTCTTCGTAGGAGTAAGGTTCTTGTATTAGGTTAATCATTTTAGGACCTTTGGTTTAGTATACCATTGGTTTGTTTATGATTCCTCTTCTTGTGTCTATCTTTATCATTTTTCTTGTATCTTTTAATTTCCTTTACTTTGTTCTCCTTCTCGTATTTTGGTTCATATCATTTGGTATCAGAGCTGAGCTTACAGTAGTTCCCATGATTCTAGTATTGGGTGTGGCGTTTAAGAAAAATCAAAAAATTACAAAAAAATTTAGGGTTTCACATTTTTTGGGTCTATTTCAAATTTTGAGTTTTTAATTTCTGTGTTTTCTTGAGTTTCTCGTACTAGATATTTGTTCCCTAGTACTATTTGAGTCTAAATATAAGATTGGGGCTTAATCGGAGTTGATTTGAAGGTTTTACTATCGTTGAGTTGAGCTTGAAGAAATTCAAAAATGGGTCTTCAAATCTGAGCATTTTGTGAGTGAAATTGAGGTTTGAAAAGCATTGGGGTTTGTTACCCATATCTAAGGGAGCATGGATCTCAAATTTAAGTGAATCTGAGTTGAAATGAGTGAGTTGGGTTTTAAGATCTTTAACCTTGTTCGTGTAGTTCTTAGAGAAGAAGAAGCAAGAAAGTACAATTTGTTCCAACATCCTTGGTGTAAATTTTGGGAAAAGTGTTTTTCTACCCATAAAGGGTAAATATGAGGAGAAGTGGGCCTAAAAAAGTCAAGAAATTTATGAAATCGGCCTCGAGAATCGGAGTTCAACTAACCCCAAGTCTGGTTGTTGTTGACGACTTCAGTGACTAACCACCAAAATAGTGACGATCCGCTAACCCAAGCCGCCACTACAACGAAGGTTGGGCACCATTCTGGTTGAGCTTGATGGTTTGAGTGACTGACCGTCAAGACCTTGACGGGTCGCCAAGCCAATCTGTCAATAAATAAAGGTTATGAACCCATTTTTTCTAGGTGTGATGGAAGCCTTGATGGTTCAACACAAGACTGACGATCCACCAGCCTAACCATCACTCCCTCACTCAAAGTACTTTTAACACCTATTCTGGTTAAGGTGTGATGGTTGGTCTGACAAACCACCACCCTCCCGATGAACCACCACATGAATCGTCATATTGTCGAAAAATCAGTAAGCTCAATCTTTGATTCCTAGTTTCATTTCTTTGATTCTTAATCATCTTTTGGTGATTCTTAAGCTAATTAACAACTAGTGATTACACTACTTAGTTGTAATTAGTGCTTGAGTCCGTTTTTTTTTCTTTTCTTTTTATTGTGTGTTTTTATCATTTATTTCTTAGTTAACTTCTTCGATTCAAGTCCTTCAGTTTTTAATAGAGTTGACCATTCTTTTTTCAACAAGAATCGATTCTAATCGAGAGTAACAAATTGGCACTTCATATACCAACAAAAAGAAGCAAAGCTCAACAAGGTCGAGCTAATTGTGAGAAAATACAAGTGAGAAAACACTAGTGGTTGTGGGATTTGATTTCACTAATGTTAACCTTATTGTTAGTTATGTCGAGTGTCTTGTTAATAGTTACCATGGCACTAGGAGATGAGATCCAACCTACCATAGGCGGGGCTAACTTAGACACTTTGGTCTAGGCAGACATGGGCTTGCGACAACATACAAATATGATGAGGGTAGAGATGTCAAACAAGAATGATAAGATATCAAATGTGGAAGGGAGAGTGAAGAATATATATGGAAGGATGGTGAGTGTGGAGGGGAATCTTAACTCCTCAAATGCTACTCCGCAAAATAATCTCTAAGCATCCTCAAGTGGGCAAGCCCAAGAGATTTCGGCTACCATTTCACCTAGAACTCTCCACCATATTTTTTACCCTCCCCAACTGGGTAATGCTCCCTTGCCTCCTCCTCCTACTACCAGTCAAACTCCACGAAATATAGTCGGACCCCTACAATTTAACCCACTACCACCTCAAGCTCCATAAATTCTCACTCCACCCTATCAAACACCACAAAACTAAATCCCAAACTACCAAATGTCCCAAGGATTGAACCTACAAGGCCTCAACCCACCCTACTTCATACCCTATAAAGTTCCACAAATCTAAGTACCACACCACAAAACACCATAAAATCCAAACCCGCTTTACCTTATTGTGTCTATCTTTATATTTTTTCCTTGTTATCTTTTAATTTCCTTTACTTTGTTCACGTTCTCATAGTTTGGTTTGTATTAGGACCAGTTGGTAGCTTGTACAGAGATCACAGACTTTAGCCACCATCATTAAGTATTTAGGTAGACCTTATGGGATTTGGTCATATACTAGTCCGTGTGGATTTTCCATGGGTTAGCTTCAGTTTTTTGAGGTTAGCGTGATGTGATTATGTGGACAGGACTCGAATGATGCTGGAGAGATTCTATGTGGTTCAGAGTAGACATCAGGTTTTGAAAGGAAAGAAAATATTAGGCTTGGAGGTAGTGGTATGGTTCATCCCTTGGGTTGTCCTTAACCTGGTTGAGTATCTGCTTGGTTGTGCTTGTTTCTGTGTGATGTCATTATGTTGTGGATTGGGTTTGCATGCTTAAGTTGAGCTCAATTCAGTTTGAGGTTAGTCAGCATTTGAAGATGATCTAATGGTTATTTTGAGCAATGGAGTAAGATAGTTGAAATCTAGGGGATTCCTTTAGCTTATGTTCCGTAGAGGCATTATTCTGTCCAAGACGGTGTCTGGGGAACCTTGAAGGGAATGCGGACCCAGTACCCTCACCTTCTTGAGTTTGAAGGACTAAAGTCCTTTTAGTAATAGATGTTGTAATGACCTTCCAGGTCATTTTTTTCAATTTTCATTCATTTTTGGCATTTTGAGCTCCCCGATAGTTTCTACCTGTTATTTATGACATTTCAGGACAGGTGGTTCAGTTTTTGGGTAATTTATTTGAGAATTTCATTAATACCGAGTTTATTCTAAAATGTTTATTTAAATTAGAGTTTAGTGAACTTATAATTTCTATTTTTATTGCCTTTCTAAAATATTTTTTATATTTATGAAAATTGTTTAGTTATGATATATATATATATATTATTTTATAATAGTTTTATAATTTATTAATATTTTAAATGGAGATAGTGAGTCTAGTTATGTTGAAAATTTTTATTATATAATAGAAGCTTCATTCAAAATATTTTTCTATTAATTGTGGTATATTTAAAAAGTTATATTTATTTTACTACGAACCTACGCAATACCCCGAATACATATATGATGGGATAACAACATATTTTGGTACTTCCACCTCCACTCTACGTGAAGGTGTGGAAAGTGTATAGGAGCAACTATTAGCTAGGTAATGACATAACTCATTCTGTGGCACATGTACCGTAAGTGTCATTATGAGCTGCTACTATTCTTCTTAGCTAAGAACATAATATTCCTATATAATTTGTACTTCTGTAAGGTGTTTTGTTTCATGTTGCTTACCAAGTTAAATACCATATTTGCTACTATATATATAGAGACAGGGTTACTGTACGTGTGGGTGTAGGATCATATATGCTTAAGTGTTTTTTCTCTCTCTTCATTTTTCCATTCATGGTTGGTCCAAAGTGCTCTATGTGACATGCTGCACATTTATTCACGTGCAATCAATTATCCACATCAAGTTATTCAAGCTCAGGTTCTGGCGAGGCACAATTTGGAGACTACTCAGAGGGGGTAGACTTCGGCACGGTGATTGTGAGCATAGCATTTGGACTTCAGGTAGGCTACGGTTTACTCTTCTCTTCGAGATTGTGTATTGTATAGATTGCATTCTAGGTAAGGGATTATAAGATTAGAGCCAAGGTCATAGGTTTAATTTCTAAGAGCAACATGCTACATAAGGCATGTATTGGGAGAGGGATTGTTGGGTAACACCAACATCATGCCTATGGCAAAGCCAACGAGGGGACCAGGGTGTCCTGTGTCTGAGTCATAATCAAACATGTCACTTTCTTGGTGGGGTTAGTTTAGAAATAAAGTTTTTCCCTTGCTATGAGCTATAGCTTTTGGCATAAGGGTAAGTGTTTGATCCCAACATATATATGT
Source organism: Capsicum rhomboideum (assembly GCA_031232105.1). Lineage (NCBI taxonomy): Eukaryota > Viridiplantae > Streptophyta > Magnoliopsida > Solanales > Solanaceae > Capsicum > Capsicum rhomboideum. The sequence continues at coordinate 57,170,895 of CP124709.1, forward strand.
ACTTGATGTTTATTCATTTGCCAGTTTCAAGCTTGAATAAAGGAGGGATCACAGTGTGAATCATCATAATACAGTTATTATTGTGATGTGCCCACCTCCTAATTCTAACTTGGGAAATAAGAGCAACATAAATCACTAATAAATTAAAGTAGAGTTTTTATCAATGTCCATGATGTGAAAGTCTTGAGCACACTTCAAATCCTTAATTAAGTTACGGATTTGGTAGAACCTAACAACGTTGGCTCAAATTTTGCATTAATATTATAAAATTCTATTAACAAGTATAACTAATGTATCTCAAAGGCAGAAATCAAAAAGAGTTATAGTTTAGAACCCATAAAACTTAAAAACTCAGATCCACCTCTGACGACTTGAATTCAATTATTTTGGGTTAAACTTAATTCCTTCAGTAATGAGACCACCTTTGTCAACATGACATTTAATATCGATCAATCTTGCTTCAACAGGACCATCACTACTTTCCTTGCTATTAAAATATCCCAATTCTACTTCCATCCATATCCTCTCACATTTTGGGGAATGTTGCAAGTTGCACAGTGTTGGCTTATTCTTTAGTCTCAGTTTCACTCTCTTAATTAACAAACCTAACAATTGAATTATTATATTCAAGTTAAAAATACATGTGTGCCAATTTGAACACCAAATAAGCAGTATAATCTATCTTCGGTGACAACATTTTTGTTCCTGTTCTTCCACGAATATCCAATAAACGTACATTGGCAAGATATGCCACTTCTGGAAATCTGCAACAGTATTGCAAGAAACATTTGTAAGGATAATCTTATAAATTTATTTTTGATGATATGTAGGGCCTTAAATCATTAGCAGGTCTACCAGATGCGAATTAGTTCCAGTGGGCTTTGGGATGATATAGATTGACTCTAATCTTCTTCCCTCCATGGTTAGAAAACTCGTAAATTTCATGTTTTAGTAGCCCCTTACATCATTTAATCCAAACATTGCATCATTTTCGGAGGCTGTTAGTTGCAAAACAGATAAAATGTTCTTCTTCAAATCCAAATCATGGAAGACATTCAGAAGTTGCACTTGTCTTGAGCTATGCTGAGGCACAAACACTGTCTGGCTAGTATCAATTATTGACATTCTAGAATTATTTGTGGCTACCACTACTTGACCACCATTACAATCGCTCATGTTGATAAGTTATGTCGCAAGAGTTTTCATATTTTGGTTCAACCACGGAGTAATTTTGTTAGTTAAGAAACTTTTAGCAATCTTTTCCATATAAAATAGACAAAGGTTAATATTTATAGTAATTTTATTAGTTTTAGAAACTTCCATAATATACCTAATCGGATACAAAATAGGATAGACTAGTTAATTAATATTCCTGTATATAATACTGATGTGCTTACTTAGTTGTTTACTACTACTCATATATCAATTTTATTTCATCCAAGCATTAGATCTTAGGGTTCTTATTATTTCTTGTCCATTATTGTTATATTTGACCTCTAGGTTATGGCGGCGCTGTGTAATTCTCAGCCAAAATCACTTGGCACGGAGAATATTATGTCATGCTATAGGAAGAGGAAGATTTTAACATATAATGATGTTCATGTTATTGATGTTAAGACATTAGAAAAAGATGAAAGATCTTTCGGGCCGTGAAGTTAAGGATACGCTATGGCGACGTGATATTATAATCTCAACAACAAGTTCTTGGCGAAGCCTTTGACGAAAAAGAGAGAAAGAAAAAGGTTGAGTTATGGGAGATGCAGTTGCAGGAAGAGAAAGCCAAGTTGCAGCGGGAAAGAGATAGGGAACAACTCAAATTGTTATTGCAAGCATCAAAAGGACAGTTGATTTTGATGATGGTATTCAAGAAGAAAGAGATCTTTTGGACATTATTGATGCTACAAGTCATTGGTTAAAGAGTTAAGATTTTTCTGTATAATTGCTTCTTGGTACCTTTTTCTCGAGAACTAATTTTTCCCGTTTATTGATGATCATGCATGAGGAGTCACTACTAAAAGATTTGTAGAATGCATGGTGAGTAGTAGGAAAATCTTCCTTCAAAAATTAGGAATCTATATTTGTAGGTTTTGTTGGTAGTGAACTTGTCCACTCTTGTATTATATGACTAGCTATAAAGAGCCCGTGCCCACTAAATATTACTTTATTTGTCTAAATTTATGTGATATAGATAAAATTTAGATTGTTAATCAAACTTTTGATACGATTTTTAGATATTTTAAGTTGTTAACTATTATGATTTATAATATTGTTTTTGAAATTTAAGAAAATGAAAAGAGACAACCTAGAATTGGGTTATCTCTTCACCCATTGCCCCAAGTTATTGTTATCGCCCATTGAAATTATAAGCTTTGCTGGTGCTATCATAAAACAATTCTTCCCACCATACTTATCAAGAAAAAACTCTGATAAAAAAAATTTAAATAAATAACCAAAATGTATTGTATTGTATTTAAAATATGATTAGTCTTAATTCACACCACGTAAGATCCAGGAAAGTTCTTCCTATTACTTTTTCATTCCCAAGAATTTCCAACTCACTTGTTTGGATGGTTGATAAAAATATAGTTTCATAGTGTATTATATTCTATTCTTTTGATGATACTATATTTGGATTCAATGATATGCTACAATAAAGTTTAAGTAACAACAAAAACAAACACTATATTTAAAATAACAATAGAATATATAGCAACCACCCAAAGGGTACCTAGTTGAATTTTTCAAATAACCTAAAATTGGAGAGTGAAACACAATAATATTGGCACTATGTATTTCCTCACTCCCCAACAAAAATCAAAAGGTATAAAAAGAAAAACATCAAATAATTAAGATATAATCCCTCCTATCAATGAATTGGATCGATAATCATAAGAAATTAGAGTTAAAATTTTAGTGAAAATAAAAAAATACTACGTGATTACTTCTATCAACCTACTTGAGTTATTAGAGTTACATAATATCTGGAGCGGAGCTAAAGGAAGGAAAAATGTTCAATTAAATGACCTTTCTCAAAATTACACCGACATAAATAGGGTAAAAAAAATTCTTTTAATTTATATATGAACTGTTGAGTCTTTTTAACATTAGGATAATACTCTAGCATAGTAGGAAAGAGGGTTCAAAGATTGCTTTAGTCTTTTTTATCTCATTATATGAATTTTTAACTCCGCCACTGCTTGGTATTTATGGGGTTTGAGAGGAAGAAGCAGATGTAGACTATAGTAATACCAGATTCATCTAAACATAGTACTTTCATAGCGGAACAAAAATTTATGTGTAAAAATTAAGGACAAATACAACAGATAGTAGATTCGAACCCACAATTTTACGAAACATAATAATGTTAAGAACTTTAAAAATTCAATTCATAATAACGTTACCTCCAAAACATGAATTTTATTCTACGAGAACCCTTGGTTCGGGTGGGTCCTGAGGCTTTCGGGCTCATTTTAGGCTATTGGGTGGATTATGCTAAAAATGGAACAGTAGGTGTGGGGCCCATATTTTGTCCAAAAAACTTTGGATGGGAATTTTGATGGTTTTATTGAGTCTAGAATGTCAAATTGATAGGTTAGAATAGTTTTATTGTGTGCACGGGGTTCCAAATTAATCTCGAGCACCTGATCGGAGTCTGTTAGGACTTAGCCAAAATTTCTTGTGCCAAGTATTGGTGCAGCAGCTTAATCAGTCTGGCAACCGGTTTAGCGGTAGCTGGTCAGCTGAGGCAGGGGTCTCATAAGCGCCCTTGTTGGCGCTTTAGCGGTGACTGCTTAAGTGGTCATTTGGCCGCTTAAGAGGACACTACTGAGTTTTTATATATGTTAAATTTCATGAATTTCAGCTCCATTCCTAAGTGTTTTTCCTCCATTCTTTACCTTGGGAGCTCACAAATCAGTGAGAATTGACAAACTAGAGTTGGGTTTCAGTTGGGAATATTAAATTGACCTTTTCCTCGTTAATATCCTATGAGTTTCCAGTTTCCAGCTTAAATCTCCTTTTAATTCTCAAATTAATTCTTTATTTTCTTGAATTTTTGGGTTATTTTGGAATTCAATTTGAGCTCCTGTTGTGTTCAAATTTTGAGTGCCCATTACTTGTCTTTCGAGGGACCTCGTGGCGAATTCAAATTTTAAATACCCTTAGCAAGCCCCATGGGCCTATTTTTTTTAATCCAATTTTTTTGTTCTGGAATTTTATATTACAATATAAGTCTCGTTTTACTCGTATTAACATGTACATTTTTATATTAATAGTGCGACATAATTTAGAAATCAAGAAGTGGAGACAAGCAGTTCGTGGATAGTTTGAGACTATTGTTTAGGTTTGAGGTAGGCTATGGTCTACTTTTATCTATAAGATTGTGCATTGTATAGACTGCTTTCATGGTGGGAATTTATAGGATAGGTTGAAGGTTATCTTGTCACATTTGTTATCCTAGCCTTCCTTTGGAAGTTTTAGTTTCGAATAGCAGCTTGAGGCTTAGTTTAGAATACCTTCTTTAGCTGTAGGATTGTGTTAGGATCACTTATATATACAAGTTATGACCTTAGGTTGATACTAGTAATCCCTAGTATAAGGTTTGTGGTAGTACATATTGATGTGGGCGATATTCTTCGATTGAACCCTCCTAGTAGCCTGATGACCCTATCTACCTTAGCTTTATGAATTTTAATATTGATATTCTTTTACACTGTATATTATTGGGCCCGAGGCCTTGGTTATGAGACCATTTGGATACCAGGTAAGTTTTCTTTGCTATGAGAGAGACATGATTTCACTCTGTAGACACTTGAGTGCTTACATTTCTATTGTTTGGATACTAATGATGGCATGAATACATTTATAAGTGTTCATGCTTGATTAGTGATATGATTCTAACTAAAACCTTGGTTTTACTACTGTTTTCCGAAAAGTGATTTATTTTCGAATGTTGTACCACCCTATCATTGGCTCATGATCTTTTAAACTCAGCATACTACTTGGAAAATCAGTCCGAGGCAGATTTTGGTCTATTTTTTATCCAGACATTTATCACTAATAACTTATTTCGGTCGAGGGAGATTCTGACCCGTTTCTACACTACCATTTTTCGTCCTGAATTTTATCTCGAGCACTGGATTTAAAGATTTCTACTTGTTTAGCCTCGAATCTATTTCGATAACTTATTATACTCTTACTTCTCTATGGTACTAGATGGAGCAGATTATTTATCTCTGGTAATGGTACAGAGCAGATTTGTTGTGGTTGGTTATTGGAAGTCCTATGGTACGGAGCAGATTTTAACACTAGATAACCAAAATAAGTGTTTCTTTATGACAACATTCGAGTTTCAATTTTTCCTCAGATATCAAGCCTAAGGATCCGTATTAATTTTAGCTATTTCCAAGAATCTACAAAAATTTTACAGTACTCGGTAATTATATTTAATAAAGTAATTTTTTTCGAAATTTAGAGTACATGGAAAGGAATGAACCACAAAAATATAAAACCTGGAGTCTAGGTGAGGCAACCATTCCCATTCCTTTGAGTCTGATGTACCAGCCCATATAATATCAAGTTCCCGTGTTGCAGCCATAAAACATTTCTTACCAGTCTTCTTATCTAGTTATAAACCATACTCGATAGATCAAATCACAAATACAAAACATTAGGATCTAAAAGTAAACCAAGAAGGCTGAAAAAGGCCATAGACCACTGTTACTGATTCCCATTGGAATCACAATAGGCCAACTGCTCTCACTTTTCATGAATAGCTACCTCATAGGCAGCCTGGATCTAGACTACCTTACAATTATTATGAATGGGATAGGCCATTCATTGGCCTGTTCTTATCAGGTCGGGTTGGGCCGGTCACGAGCAGACCCTACCCACTAGACATGACTTCCACTATTCCACTCGTACATACTACACTATCATCGACGTAGGACCTTTTTTTATTGACAATTAGTCGAATGTTCTTGTATTACCGATAATAATGCATTTACAACTAACATAAAACATACAAAGGAAATGACACGCATTTGATCCCTTAGATATCACATATGTTTCTCGTACTATTCGAAAATGTCATTGGTTACATGTCGGATTCTCCAAAATTAGTGTATATCTGACACGGGTGCGACATCAAAATTGAAGAAATCATGCAACTTGGGATATCACTGAATGAAGATGGCGGTCCTTCTGATATCTAGTTGATGGAGTTAGGATTTTAACTAAGAGGATTAAAAAAATAAAGAGGTAAACAAAAGAAAAATCCAAGGAAATTTGATAACATAGTACACACACATAATTTTTTAACATATATATGCAGTGCAATTTTCTAGCAACATGATTTTAATTAACGCCCCTCGGATAAAAGTGGCTTCTCTACAAGTGACAGACTTTTTGAACTCCTGACGTTGTGATACTATCACTAAATCAGATTTTATAAAAACCATACTTTTCATGGAAAACAATACAAACACAAAAGGGAGGGGAGTAAAATGAAGAAATAATACCAATTTTCCTCCATCAAGAAGAATTGGGGAGTTACAGAGGCTGAAGTAAAGTTGTTTCTTGGAAGGAAAAACCATTAGAGAGCCTGATATAGAAACAATTTGTTAATAACCAGAGGGCAAAAATGTCTTCCAGAAAACCCTGAATTCTACTGCAGACATGAATGTTTTCAAGAAAGCTGAAGACTTAGTTGCATCTTTCAGCGATGTTATGGAGAGAATTTCTGATATGCAACATTCAGTCAAAAATCAAAAACAATCCATCGAAAAAAAAAAACAATAGATTAAAGTTTCTGAATTTCTATAGTGTTTATATCAAAATAAAATGAAGAATACAAGATTTTGAAACTTCTTTGATGGAAAGCCAAAGTAAAGTAGTGTGAAACCCTAGCTTAGGATAAGAATAACACATCGGCAACCTTACACCTTAGTGATGCATTTTAAAGTTGTGTATGCCTAGGACCAGAGTGAAAAATATAACTAGCGGGCTAGGACATTACAAGTAGCCAAAAAATGTCTTCTCAAGAAACCAAAAAATCAAACCTCTTCATAGAGGAGAACATTAGTAGCTCAGTTAGTTGACTACCTGGTCTCTCCCCTTGTTGGTGAGGGTTGATTCCCCACCTTGTAATTCCCTCCCCCATTTCCCCTTTCTCTAATTGCAAAAAAAACCTCGTCTTAGTAACTTAAAATATTGACAATACAGAGTATGTCCAAATCAAATTAATGGAATACAAAATGGAAACTCTTATTAGTCACAATTAATATGAAAAAACTCCAAAATAGTTCTTTAAGTTCGGCCTTCGATTCAAATATCCTTTATACATATACTTTGGTATTTTAATGATCCTTCAAATATTTAAAATTGGTGCACTTTTAGCTTGAGATCAAACTATTTGACAATATTTTCCTGGATCTATCACTAAGTTATTTATAAAAAGAGCCCCGACAATAGGGGCAACCATGTGACCAGGAGGTCACGGGTTCAAGCCTTGGAAACAGCCTCTGGCAGAAATGCAAGGTAAGGCTACGTACAATACACCCTTGTGGTGGGGCCCTTCCTCAGATACCGTCCATAGCGGCAGATTTAGTACACTGGGCTGCCCCTTTTTTTAGCCCCGACAACAGGGGCAGCTCCAGAGAGTAATATGCAAGTTCACAGGAACCAGGTAACTTAATTTTGCCTAGAGACATAAATTAAAATATCCACTAAATATCTATTATCCAATCATCGTTGTATATTAACTTGAGGTCACCGTAGGAACACAACTTTAATTCCCGGATCCACCTCAGCTCGAAAAAATAAGAGTTCCACCTCCCTCTTTTCCAACTCTATTATCCATTAACCAACCAAAGTACATAATGGCAAAGCTCAACCTCTGCCAACATAAACATGAAATTTCCTAAAGTTGACTATATAAATAAATTTAGAGTATTATATTGAACAATTACTATGGCCACAAGAACTGGCACAAATGGTTGTTCATGTAGCAAATCTTTTGAATATTTCGTAATACATTATTTAAAAAACTAATCCTTTTTTACAAACCACACATTATCTAACCAAATATAATTTCCAATAGATAGTTCTTTGATAAGGACCATATAAATATGCATTTGAATCAATACAAATGAGACCAAACAGAAGGCATTCTAAGAAGATCCTTCTCTTTTTTATTTTGGACGAAACTCAAATCCTTGAACAATGTGACCGTGTTCCCAACTGAGATACCTTAGACCAATAAATCGTGCTTCAACATCTCGATATTCTCCTGTATCATTAAAAAATTTCCCTATTTTTAATTCCACCCACCCATCAACTCTTATCACAGGTAGCCTCGATCTAGGTCCTCATCCAAAAAAAATGGACAACTTTAGCTCATTGATCTACTTCACGGTCACTCTCAAAATCAAAAAATCTACCAATTGCTAAAGCATTTTGAAAGCCATAAACGAATCTAACAACTGCCTATGCATTTCGAAGGCCATAAAATCCATATTACAATTTGAACACTAGATAATCAAAATAAGTTTTTCTTTCTGATAGCATTCAAGTTTTGATTTTACCTCAGATATCAAGACAACATATCTGATTAAGTGGCTAAACTTAATTGAACCTTTAGGCTTGATATCCGAGGCAAAATTGAAACTCGAATGTTGTAAAAAAGAACCACTTATTTTTCTTAGCTAGTGTTCAAATTGGAAGATGGATTTTTTTGGCCTTGGAAATACTAAGGAAATTGTTAGATTTGTTTATTCTAAGAGTGACCATGATGTGGAGCAATGAGCTAAAGTTGTTTGTTTTTCAGGATGAGGACCTAGAGCGAGGATACCCTTGAATAAAGGTGATGGATGGATGGAACTAAAAATGGGAAAAATTTTCAATGATATCAGAAGAATACGGAGATTTTGAAGTGCGATTTATGGAGATTAAGCATCGAGATGGAAAAGGTGGCCTCATTGTTCAAGGAATGAAGTTTTGTCCAGAATGAATTAAGAAAAGGATCCTCCTCTTATGATGCCTTTTGTTCTGGCCTCATTTTTACTGATTCAAATACATTTTTATATGTCCCTTCTAGAGTAACTATAGAGAAAGCATTGTATTTTGTTGAATAATGTGTGGTTTGTAAGCAAGGATTGATTTATTTAACAACATATTATCAAATATTCGAAAGATTTGCTAGATGAACAACCATTTCTGGAAGTTCCTAATGCAATTCAAATTGTTCAATGTAATGCTCTAAATTTATTTATATAGTAAAATTTATGAAACTACATGTTTATATTGGTGAAGGCTGAGCTTGACCAGCATGTACTTTGGTTGATTAGTGCACAATGGAGTTGTCCAAGAGGTAGGTGGAGCTCTTGTTTTGCTGGGTTGAGGTGGATCCAGGATTTGAAGTTTATGGGTTTCTACAATGACCTCTCAGTTAATATATAACTATTATTGGGTTATAGATATTTTGTGGATATTTTAATACATAGAGGATCTGGACAAAATTAAAGTTACCAGGTCCTGTGAACTCGCTTATTACTCTTGGGATCTGGGGCGGATCTTTTTATAAATAACTCACTGATAGATTTAAGAAAATATAGACAAATAGTTTGATCTCAAGCTAAAAGTTCACCAGTTTTATGTTCTTGAAGGATCATTAGCGTACCAAAGTGTATGTATAAAAGACAATTTTTAATCGAAGGCCAAACTTAAGGAACTATTTTGGATCTTTTATCGTATTAATTGTGACTAATAAGACTTTCCATTTTTTTAAACATACAAGGTGGGAAATCAAACCTTAACCAACAAGGTGAGAGTCCAGGTAGTCAATCAACAACGCTAATAAGATTCTCCGCTTAGAGGAGGTTTGAATTTGAGATTTCTTGTAAAGGAATTATTTGACTACTAGTAAAGGCCCAACCCACTTGTGATATTGTCCATTCTAGTTATAGGCCCACACGACTTAACAATACGTCACTAGGATGTAAGACCTTCTTACTTGTATACCGAACATCTCTCCTGTGATTTGCCGATGTGAAACTCTTATCCCACGCTAGGGTTTCACACAAATTTACTTTGACATTCCATAAAAGAAGTTTCAAAATCTTGTAGTCATTATTTTATTACTATATAAACAGTAAAGAAATTCAACAACTTTAATCTATTGAGTTTTTTTGATGGATTATTTTTTATTTCTGTTTGAAGGTGGCATATTAGAAATCTTCTCCTTAACATTGCTGAAATATACAGCTAGGTCTTCAGCTGTTTTGCAACCATTCATGTCTGTAGCAGAATCCTATTTCATTTGGAAGATATTTTTTCCATCTGATTATCAACAAATTGTTTCCAGTTCAGGGTCTCAAATGATTTTTCGTTCCAAGAAAAAACTTTATTTCAACCTCTTTAACTCTCAGATTCTTCATGATGGAGGCAAAATGGTACGATTTATTCATCCCCCCCTCCTTTTTGTGTTTGTATAGTCTTTCATGAAAAGTTTGGTTTTTGTAAAATCTAATTTAGTGGTAAGTTTTTAATTGTAAATATGATATGTTATTCTTATAAATAAAAAAATATTGAACTAATTATCAATGAAAAAGAGTCCTATGGTCTATGATTGTGTAGTATGCATGGTTGGAACAGTGGAAATCATGTCCAGTGGGAAGGGTCTGCCTGTAATAGACCCAACGCTACCTGATAAGAGTAGGCTAAAGAATGGCCTATCCCATTTCAACGGGTTGTTACGTGGTCTGAATCCCGTCCACCTTTCAGGATGTGTACTGTGCATAGTGGAATGTACCTGTTGTAGCTAGTCATGTCAAGTGAATTGGTCCATGGCGAGCCCAATTAGACACAGTATGAATAGGACAGTTACTAGCTTGATTAGGGTTGTTGAGTGGTCTAGGGGATTTTTTGGTATTTTGATATGTTTTTAAAAACTAGTATAGCTTGCTGAATCCTGTGGATAACCCTACAACTAGTGAAATGTCTTCAAGGATAGTGTATTTCACAACACCTCAAGTTCTAATTCTTGATGTTTTATATCTGTTATTTGATCTATCAAATAGAGTTTTACACTGGATAACAAGATGGAGAAGAAATGTTTTATGGTTGCAGAATGAGAACTTGTTATTATGTGGGATGACACACCACAATTTTTGGGAATGGTTGTCTCACTCGGACTCCAGGTTTTATATTTTTGTGGTTCTTTTCGACGTACTCTAAGTTCCAAAAGAAACTACATTGTTAAATATATACTGAGAAAGTGTAAAATCTTTGTAGATTCTCTAAGTGGCTAAATTTAATTTGATCTGTTGGCTAGATATTCGAGGCAAAATTCAAACTAGCATGTTGTCAAAAAAACCCACTTATTTTGCTTATCTAGTGTTCAAATTGGAAGAGTGTTTTATATGGCTTTAAAAATGCCAAGGCAGTTATTAGACTTGTTGATTCTGAGAGTGATCATGAAGCAGAGCAACATGCTAAATTTGTTCATTTTTCAGGGGAAGGATCTAAAGCGACGCTACCCTTGATAAGAGGTGATGGATGGATGGAATTCTTAATGGGAAACTTTTTCAATGATATAGGAGTAGACAGAAATGTTGAAGCACAATTGACGGGTCACAGGCATTTCAATTTCAAACGCTGCCTCATTGATCAAGAAATTGAGTTTCATATAGAATGAAGAAAAGAAGGATCCTCCCTTAGCATGCCTTTTGTTTTGCACTTACTTGTATTGATGCAAATACTTCTTTATTTAGCCCTTCCTAGGGGACTTATCGAGAGAGAATTGTATTTGGTAAGATAATATAAACAGGACTTTCTAGATGAACAACCATTTGTCCTGGTTTTTACTGCTATTGTAATTTCTTTAAATTTATTTATCTCGTCAAATTTATCAAATCACATGTTTTGTCGACGGAGGTTGAGCTTAGTCAACATGTCTTGTTTTGCCAGGCTAAGGAGTATCCAGGATTTGATATTTATCGATTTTTGCAATGACCTCAAGTTAATATATAATTCTTATTAAGTTACAGACATTTAGCGGATTAGGGCAAAATAAAAATTATGAGGTTACTGTGAACTCACATATTACTCTTAGGATACACCCCTATTGTTAGGTCTCTTTAAAACTCACTAATAGATTGAGGAAAATATATTAAAATAGTTTGATCTCGACTAAAAGTGCACCAGTTTTACATACTTGAAGGATCATTAGTGTGCCAAAGTATATCTATAAAGGACAATTTTGAATCGAAGACCAAACTTACTACGAACAAAGAAAAGGATGAAGGTGTTGTGACCCTACCACTAATCGAACATATGTGTCATGAAATGAGGTACTTGATAAATCATCAACATAGTGGTCCAAAGAAGTTGCCTACCAAACTCAATTGAACTTGAAAAAAAGTTGCAAGAAGAGCTCAAAGAAAAAGAACAGGGGAACAAGATAGAAACCAACCCTAAGGCAAGAGAAAAAGAAGTGTTTATGACAAGTTGGAGCTTATGAAACTCCAGAAGTGTTGTAAGAAGAAGTCCAAGAAGCACCACAAGTCCACAAACACAACTAAGGAGGTCTACATGAATGAGTGTGTGTGCTCAAGAAAGAAGTGAGAGCAAGGTGTAAGAACAAAGTTAATCCTTACTGGACATAAATAAAATTCATGTTGTGTGCACGATCAAAAGTTCCACATTGATAGCTGAAAAAGACTTGGAAGATACATATAAGGAGTAGAATCTTTTAATGGTGTGAGGCCTTTCAAGAAAAACCATTCGGGCTTGGCCCAAAGCAAATAATATAACACCATGTAAGAGTATATGTCGGTTGATTGAGCCCAAAAACTGGTATCAGAGCCCAGGTTCAGCGGGATGAGTATTGGGATATGGCAGAGTGATGGGGTGTAGGGCTCAGTTTTCTTACCCTTACAAGCTTGGTGATGCACACACAAGAGGAAGCTACCTGCAGGCTTCAATTACCATAAAGATACTCAGAAAATGTGGGTGGCACAAAATGAAATCATAATGACCCATGGATCATGGTGATGGACCACATGGAACTTAGTTCGAGGGGGATATTGTTGGGTGTGTTAATAAAAGTCCCATATTGATAGATGAAAAATACCGGGAAGTTACATATAATTTGTAGGATCACTTAATGGTGTAAGGCCTTACACCATGTAAGAGTATAATTTGGGTTGATTGAGCCCAATAAAACACTTATTTTATTAGATCTAGGACACCACTCTTGGCACTATACCAAGCTATTACTTTGAGTTGTAGCCTCATAAGTTAATCAACCTACTCTAATATCAATTATTATAAACTGAATAAGATAGACCAGACCTAAAAAATAGTCTATTAGGTGGAATAGCCCACTCTAGCCTATAAACCCCTGAATATTTTTCTTTTTAATGAATGAGACTCAAATAATGCACAACAAATATGGTAAACATTCCACTAAAATTAAAAAGTTTGTTCACGCCATTGAAAGAAATCACCTTTAGTAGGAAGCTCTTACTTTAACCCACCTAAGTTCACCTTCAGACGACGTGAACTCAGACGTTGTCCATCAATGTTTTGATGTTACAAGAAAAATGTGGTATAACAAGTTAAATTGCATAGATAGTACTATATATAACTCAATGTTTTAAAGATTATTAATTTTTAGTTCAACAATCCAATACTCAAGGCCGATTAGTTCAAATTCGCATTTTGTAGACCTACTAAGGAGATAAAGCTACATATCATAAAAAAAATTATAAGATTTTCCTACCAAATGTTTCTTGTAATATTTTTGCAGATTCTCAAAAGGGGCATATCAGCACTAATGCACCAGATCCCATCAGAACTTTAAAGATAAATGAGCTTGGGCGAGAGTAGTATTAGGATGAGTGCCCCCCTAGAAATCCTGGTGTTGCATCCCTCATTTTGGAGCTTTTGGGTGGCTGGTAAAGTTGCTTCCAGGTGACTGCAATAGACCATTGTGGTCTGGCCCTTCGTCAGACCCCGCACATATTGGGATCTTTAGTGCTCTGGGCTGCCCTTCTAAAGTAGCATATTATGTTGCTCATAATTATTATTTATGTTTCTCTTATTTCCAACTTCAGTATTACATCAACTTGTTTAGTTTATATTTATTTTTTGGGTTATGCTAAACCTGTAACTGTGTTATGGTTTCCCCTCCCTTAAAGATATGAAAATGAAGTTGAAGTGCGTTCAAATTGGCTTCGACCTTATAATTATTAAAATGAAAATCTAGACTTCATAATATTTATGTTTTCTCTTATTTCAAAATTTAGCATTATATTGCAAACTTGTTTAGTTTGCATGTATCTATCTGTCAAACCCGTAACTCCATTATGGTTCTGCCTTTGGAAGTGGTGATAATGTAGTTTAAGTGCGTTCAAGTTGGATAATACATTATGGTCATTAGAAGAAAAAAAAACTTTATACTTTAAGAGTGACTTATGATGCTTTTATTTCCAAAGTTTGAATCATATATTAGCGTGATAAGTCTATATGTTGTTGGGTAATGCCAACATTCTGCCTATGGAAAGGCCCACGAGGGGACATACTAGGGTGGCCTGGGTCGGAGTCATGATCAAACATGACCCTTGCTTGGTGGGCTTAGTTAAGAAATAAAGTTGCACCCTTGTTATCAGCTATAGCTATTGGCATATGATGGTAAGCACTTCATCCTAACAAGTGGTATTAAAGCCAACGTCATAGGTTCAATTTCCAAGAGCAACATGCTACATAAGATAGGTGTTGGGAGAGGGATCATTGGGTAAAGCCAACATCCTGCCTATGGGAACGCCCACGAGGGGACTAAGGTATCCTGCGTCAGAGTCATAATCAAACATGACGCTTGGTGAGTTTAGTTTAGAAATAAAGTTGCACCCTTGCTCTGAGCTATAACTTTTGGAATAAGGGTAAGCGTTTGATCCCAACATATGTATGTACTTGATATTTATTCATTTGCCAGTTTCAAGCTCGAATAAAGGAGGGGTCACAATATGAATCCTCATAATACAGATATTATTGGGATGTGCCCACCTCGTAATGCTAACTTGGGAAACAAGAGCAACATAAATCACTAATAAATAAGAGTAGAGTAACATAGTATGAAAGCCTTGAGCATACATCAAAGCCATAAAAAAGTTACGACTTTGGTAGAACCCAACAACTTTGGCTCAAATTCCACATTAATATTAAGAAATTCCATTAACAAGTATAACTAATGCATCTCAAAACCAGAAAGTAAAAAGTGTTATAGTTCAGAACCTGTAAAATTTTAAAACTAAGATCCGCCTCTGACGACTTGAACTCAATTATTCTGGTAAAAAATCAATTCCTTTAACAATAAGACCACCTTTGCCAACATGACATTTAATCTCAATCAATGTAGCTTCAACAGGACCATCACTACCTTCCTTGCAATTAAAATATCCCAATTCTACTTCCATCTATCCATCTCCTCTCATTTTGGGGAATGTTTCAAGTTGCACTGTGTTGGCTTGTTCTTCAGTCTCAATTTCACTCTCATAATTAACAAACCTAATATTTGAATTAGTAGATTCATGACCACAAGACCTACATGCCAATTTAAACACCAAATAAGCTGAATAATCTATCTTCGGTGACAATATTTATGCTCCTATTCTTTCATGAATGTACATTGGCAATACATGCCACTTCTAGAAATCTGCAAAATTATTGCAAGACACTTTGTCATGATGATTTTATTAATTTATTTTTGATGATATGTAGGGTCTTATATCCTTAGCAGGTCTACCAGATGTGAATTTGGACTAGTGGGCTTTGGGATAATATAGATTGACTCTAATATTGTTCCCTCCTTGGTTGGAAAACTCGTAACTTTTAAGTTTCAATATTCCTTTACATCATTTGATCAAAACATGGCAATGTTTTCGGAGGCTGTTAGTTGCAAGACAGATAAAAGGTTCTTCTTCATATCTGAATCATTGTAGACAGTTAGAAGTTGCACATGTCTTGAGCTATGCTGAGGCATAATCACTGTCTAGATAATATTAGTTATTGACATTCTAGAATTATTTTTCGTTACCACCACTTGACCACCTTTATATTTGCTCATGTTGATATGTTTTTTCCCATCACTAATCATGTGATTGAAGCATCTCGAATCAACAATCCAACTATCATAATAATCGACCAACTTCTCATTTACAATTACAAGTGCAAGCTACTTTTCTTTATCAGAGTTAGAGGTGTCAAGCTCTTTCTGTTGACTGCTTGCTTTCTTCAACTTCATAGTAGGTCAGGGTCTCAAAATCCCAGTCAGCTTTTTTATCTTGCTTGTTTTGAGTAGAAGTGGCTATGTTACCTTCAATTATCATGTAAAAAAAATCTCTAGTGTATTGTCCTTTCTTTGCGTAATTGTAGCACTTGTCCCTTTGAGTTATTGAAATCTTTGTTTGCCTGCTCTTTGGCTGGCTGGATTCTTTGATGTTGATTCTTCAAGTCTCCCCCTGGCCGTAAACTTCGCTCTTTATCCCATTTTTGGTAGCCTTGCCTTATTTTGAGGACTGCATTTATCAAGCGGGGACGATAATTGTGTGCCAATTATCTCTCATTAATTAGAAAGAGAAATACTAAGGGGATGATAGGCTTCAATGGGTTCTCCTAACTAATAGACTAGCCTTTTTCGATTAAGCTCTCACGTTGAATCTATAACAACTCTGCAATAATTTAACTTGTTAAAGTAGGTTATTAATCTATTTTATAGGATACCATATCAGACTTGATATGAAAAATTACAAATTGTGATAGGTTAACTTAACCTAATGGTGCACGCTATTCTTTATACACTTGGTGTACATAACATAAAATCTAGTAAATATGCATTCCCTTAATTTGATCAATACAAATATTATAAATCATACTAATAGTTAGCAACTTAAAATATCTAAAATCATATAAAAAAAATTATTGACAATCTAAATTCTATATGTATCACAAAAATTAAGAAATATAAAGTAATATATATTGGGTACGGGCTCTTTATATCTTTTTATATGATACACAAGTAGACAAGTTTACTACCAACAAAACCTACAAATATAGATTCCTAATTTTTGAAGGAAGATTTTCCTACTACTCATCATGCATTCGACAAATCATTTAGTAGTGACTCCTCATGCATGATTATCAATAAATAGGAAAAAATAGTACTCGAGAACAAGGAACCAAGAAGCAATTCTACAGAAATATCTTAACTATAACCAATGACTCATAGCACCAATGATGTCCAAAAAAACTCTTTCTGCTTGAAGACCATCATCAAAATCAACTGTCCTTTTAATGCTTGCAATAACAATTTGAGTTGCTTCCCTATCTCTTTCCTATTGCAACTTGGCTATCTATTCTTGCAGCTGCATTTCCCATAACTCAACCTTTTTCTTCATCTCTTTTTCGTCAAAGGCTTCACCAAGAACTTGTTGTTAAGATATAAATATCATGCCGGCATAGCGTATCTTCAACTCCACGGCCAGAAGAAAAGTTTCATCTTTTTCTAATGTCTTAACATCAATAACATAATTATCATTATATGTCAAAATCTTCCTCTTCCTATAGCATGTCACGATATTCTCCGTGCCAAGTGACTTTGGCTGAGAATTACAAAGTGTCGCCATAACCTAGAGATCAAATATAACAATAAGACAAGAAGTAATAAGAACCCTAAAATCTAATGCTTGGATGAAATAAAATAGATATATGAGTAGTAGCAAACAACGAAGTAAGCACATCAGTATTATATACGAGAACATTAATTAACAGTCTATCCTATTTTGTATCAGATTAGATGCATTATGAATGTTTCCAAAACTAATAAAATTACAATAAATATTAACCATTGTTCATTTTATATGGAAAAAGGTTGATGAAAGTTTCTTGAACGAACAAAATTACTCCGTTGTTGAACCAAAATATGAAAGTTTTTGCAACGTAACATATTTATTGTAACAATGACGATTTAAATCTATATACATTTATATCACAATAAATAAGTTACGTTGGAAAAGTTTTCATATTATTGTTCAACAACGGAGTAATTTTGTTAGCTGAAGAAACTTTCATCAATCTTTTTCCATATATAATGGACAAAGGTTAATATTTATAGTAATTTTATTTGTTTTGAAATCTTCCGTGATTCACCTAATCTGATACAAAATAGGATAGATTGGTTAATTAATGTTTGTGTGTAAAATAATGTTGTGCTTATTTCGTTGTTTACTACTACTCATATATCAATTTTATTTCATCAAGCATTAGAACTTAGGGTTCTTATTACTTCATGTCCGTTATTGTTATATTTGATCTCTAGATTATGGCGGTGCTTTGTAATTCTCTGCCAAAATCACTTGGCACGGAGAATATAGTGACATGCTATAGGAAGAGGATGTTTTCGACATATAATGATGATCATTTTATTGATGTTAAGACATTAGAAAAAGATGAAAAGATCCTTTGGGCTATGAAGTTGAAGATATGCTTTGCCGACGTTAAATTTAAATCTCAACAATATGTTCTTGGAGAAGCCTTCGATGAAAAGGAGATGAAGAAAAAGGTTGAGTTATAGGAGATACAGTTGCAAGAAGAGAAAGCCAAGTTGTAAAGAGAAAGAGATAGGGAAGCAGCTAAAATTGTTGTTGCAAACATCAAAAGGAAAATTGATTTTGATGATGGTCTTCAAGCAGAAAGAGATTATTTGGGCATCATTGGTTCGACGGGTCATTGGTTAAAGAGTTAAGATTTTTCTGTAGAATAGATTCTTGGTTACTTTTTCTCAAGTACTATTTTTTCCCGTTTATTGATGATCATGCGTGGGGAGTCACTACTAAAAGATTTGTAGAATGCATGGTGAGTAGTGGGAAAATCTTCCTTCAAAACATAGGAATCTATATTTGTAGGTTTTGTTGGTAGTAAACTTGTCTACTCTTGTATCAAATGACTAGATATAAAGAGCCCATGCCCAATATATATTACTTTATTTGTCTCAATTTATGTGATACAGATAGAATTTAGATTGTCAATCAAAATTTTTATATGAGTTTTAGATATTTTAAGTTGTTAACTATTATGATTTATAATATTGTTTTTGTAAATTAAGAAAATGAAAAGAGATAACTTGGCATTGGGTTATTTCTTCACCCATTGCCACAAGTTATTGTTATTGCCCATTGAAACTATAAGTCTGCTGGTGCTATCATAAAACACTTTTTCCCACCATGCTTATAAAGAAAAAATCTCTAAGATAAAAAATTAAAACAATAACCAAAATGTATCGTATTGTATTTAAAATCTGATTAGTCTAAATTCACACCACGTAATATCCGAGAAAGTTCTTCCTATTACTTTTTCATTCCCAAGAATTTCCAACTCACTTGTTTGGATGGTTGATACAAATATAGTTTCATAATGTATTATATTCTATTCTTTTGATGATACTATAGTTGGATTCAATGATATGATACAATAAAGTTTAAGTAACAACAAAAACAAACACTATATTTAAAATAACAATAGAATAGATAGCAACCACCCAAAGGGTACCTAGTTGAATTTTTCAAATAACCTAAACTTGGAGAGTGAAACACAATACTATTGGCACTTTGTATTTCCTCCATCTCCAACAAAAGTCAAAGAGTATAAAGAGAAAAAACATCAAGTAATTAAGATATAAGCCCTCCGATCAATGAATTGGATCAATAATCATAAGAGATTAGATTTAAAATTTTTGTGAAAGTAAAAAAAACACTACGTGATTATTTCTATCAACCTATTTGAGTTATTAAAGTTACCTAATATAAGGGGTGGAGCTAAAGGAAGGCAAAAAGTTCAATTAAATGACCTTACTCAAAATTACACCAATATAAATCGGGTAAAAAAAATTCTTTTAAGAAACATAATAATGTTAAGAACTTTAAAAATTGAATTCATAAAGCTTAAATTCTGAATTTGCCTCTTGTAAGAAGTAGCAGGTACCTAATAAATAATTTAGGTACGTACATGAAAACTGACTAATACACCACCGATACAAAAAATTAAAAAAAATAACCAAATCTAAAATGGGATTTTACTCGTTTGCCCCCATCAAGGAGAATGGGAGAATCGTTAGGTTTTTCCTAAGTGCTTTTCCTCCATTCTTGACCATGGGAGCTCATAAATCAGTGAGAATTGACAAACTGGAGCTAGGAACATTAAAGTGAACTTGTCCTCATCAAAATACCATAATTTTCATCTTAAATCTCCGTTTAATTCTCAAATTAAATCTTTATTTTTGAAAATTTTGTGATTTTTTTGGGATTTGATTCGAGCTCCCATTATGCTCAAATTTTAAGCGTGCATTCCTTGTCCTTCGAGGGACCTCGTGGAGGATTCAATTTCTAAATTCTATTAGCAGGCCCCATGGGACTTTTTTATACCTAATATTTTTGTCCTAGAGTTTTATATTGCAATATGAGTCATGTTTTACTTGTATTAACATGTACATTTAGATATTGAAGCACGACATCATTCAAAAATCAAGGAGTAGAGATGAGTAGTTCGTGGATGGTTTGAGACTATTGTTTAGCTGAAAGGTAGCTACGACCTACTTTTCTCTATAACATTGTGCATTGTATAGACGACATTTATGGTGGGGATTTATAGGATAGGTTTAAGGTTATCTTGTTGGCTTTGTCGTCTTGGCCTTTCTTTGGGAGTTTTAGTATAGAATAGCAGCTTGAGCCTTAGTTTAGAATGCCTGCTATAGGTTTAGGATTATGTTAGGATCTCTTATATATAATAGTTATGACCTTTGGTTGATACTAGTAATCCCTAGTATAAGGTTTGTGGTAGTACATATTGATATGGGCAATATTCATCGACTGAACCCTCCTAGTAGATTGATTCCCCTATCTACCTTAGCTTTCTGAGTTTTGATATTGATATTCATTTACTCTATATATTATTAGGCCCGAGCCATTGGTTATGAGACCAGTTGGATACCAAGTTAGTTTTCTATGCTCTGAGAGAGATATGATTTAAGTCTACAGAAACTTGAGTGCTTACATTTCTATTGTTTGGATACTAGTGATGGCATGCGTAAATCATTACGCGCTCATGCTTAATTAGTGATATGATTGGTTTTACTATTGTTTTTCCAAAAAAGGATTTATTCCCACTTTTTCACCTTTAAAAATGATTTCTAAATGGAAGTTGTACCACCCTAATCATTGGCTTATGATATTTTAAACTCAGTATATCACTTCAAAATTCATACGGAGGCAGATTTCGGTCCTTTCTTGATCTACTCATTTATCACTGTTAACTTATTTCGATCGAGGGAGATTCAAAACCATTTCTACATTATCCTCCCATTTTTAGTCTCAGATTCAATCTCGGGCATTGGATTTTATGGATTTCTACTTGTTTAGCCTCGAATTGATTCCAAACACATATTATACCCTTATTTCTCTTCTATACTGGATGGAGAAAATTATTTATCTACGATAATTCTACGGAGTGGATTTGTTATGGTTGGTTATTGGAAGACCTAGTTCAGTACCAGGCAGTATATATGGATATCTCGAGTCCCCTATGGGTCCCTCTATCTGGGAACTACTTGCTGAAACAGAGGATACCCAATAGGTCCGGCCTTATTAGCTTATGAGCCGAAGGAGGTATATATATTTTGTATAATATGGCACTCATTTGGTATGGGGTATTGAATTTACATTGCATTTATTCATTCATGTGCATTGCCTATCTCCAGTATGATTGTTTGATATTTGTACCTTCCTATATTATGGGGGGTTGATTACGTTGTGTTTGTTGTTGTGTACCTTCCAGGCTTTTGGGGGTCCAGTTAGGTTATTTTTTGTCTGGGATTATCCGGTTGTATTATTATTTGTATGCTATTATAAAGTTGTGGCAGGATGATTATGGATTTGTACCTGGGGATGTAGGTACATTTCTGAGTTCCTTACCCTTTTGATATTATAATCATTGTTATTAGACTACCTCATGATTTTTCATATTTTGGGTTAAATATTCTGATTGTGCTAGAGTTAGCTCCATTCTTGTTTATTATCCTCGTGATGTTTAGGCTTTCAGGCTAGCTCCCTCCGATTAGTACCATCGTGTTTAGCGCCCTATATAGTACTGTCGTATATCCCTTTTCTTCTCTAGCTGTTCTTATTATATATCACCTTCTTCCTTCTTTACTACTATTGTATATTACCTCCATCCCTAGCTATGTATATTGTATAGCACGTTCGTCCCTAGATACGTGTAGAATATGGTAGTTTATCTTTACCTCTCTATTATTATTATTATTGTATTTCATCTCTTAGGTCATTTCCTGTAATGTATATCCTTGCCTTATAAGTTATTTATACTTGCATTATCTTTTGATCTTAGTCGGCTGATGCCTACTGAGTACGTCCTGGTTGGTACTCCTACGAAACTTCTGTACCCTGCAGATCATAGTACAAGTTCTCGCTGCTGACTTGTGTATCGTGCGGAGCTGCCATGGATCGGAGAATTGGGGTGAGCTTCTATGTAACACCCCAAAATTTCCAAGCTTAGTTAGAACCATGCCTCCAGTACATGTAAAATTAAATTACCAGTTTCAGCTGTATTAAAAGTGATTTAGACATGTATTAAGGCCATAAGTAACTCCTAGCTCATGGCCAAGTTTACAGGGGGTTTTCTTGTGAAGAATCTTGCTATAGTCAACTTCAAACAATAATAAATCCTATATTCAAATTAATTTTTAAGCTCAAGACCCACCAAATGGTAGATATTTGAATTATCTTTCCAACGTATTCAGATTCTTCATAATCTAATGTCGGAGCTAAGAGTTATGACCCTTTTAGTAAAGCACTGTCCAGCAGTAAGAACACACGATCGTAGGTACGATCTTGGTTACATTGTACGATCATACAATACTCCCATCTGATAGAAACATCCCCCAAAACCTTAAGGTTGACATGTTTACCTTCAAACCATGAAAGGGTAGCATGACCATGGATATAAACCGCGTTCTTTGGTACGATCGTGACTTCTAAAGTTGATCCGATTGAAACTTATAACCTATGAACCAAGGCACGATATTGAGAGAGTCCCACGATCATACCATGGCTCGTCTGATCAATTCCATAGAATCCAAAATCCAGCTCAGACCATGATCACAACCCATGATAGTAGGTAGGACCCATGATCGTGGGAAGGTCTCATGAGTTCCATCCTACAGCTTTTTAGTTATGAATTTAAAAGGGCACAACTGTCTTTTCCCACTCTTTTAACAACTAAACTACGTCATTTAAGCCATCCCATGTTTGATTATTAAGTATACTATTACCCTAAGCCCTCATTATATGTAAATTCAGTCAGCACTTAGCCAAATACAGGGAAAGAGGCGATTTTCTTCTCCCAAGGCAAAAATTAGGGTTCTTCAACTTCAGTCTCCATATTCAAAGGTTTCACAAAGGTTGTATTCTTTAGGTATGTGGTATTTAATCATTGGGTTTCTTTCACCCATTGATTCCGAAAGTTAACTCAAATTCCTCAAGTTTAATTCACCTTTCAAGCTTAGGGTTTCCATGGAAAGTGTGAATTCCTTTAGTTTTTAGTTTATTGCTTTGATTAAACCATGAATATATGTTTTCCCATAAATTTGAGCCTCCTTACATACTCATGGATATGAATTCCTATAATATTGATAAATTCTTGATTTTGGGCTTGAATTATGAAATTCCATATTGTGGCCAGCTTATAGAATTGCCATTGTAGTTGTATTCATCTGGGATGGCGGGTTAAGAACTCTCTATGGCCTAGGATATCATGCATTTTCAGTTGATTACTCATTCATTCAGCTTTCATGATTTAGAATGCTTTAAGATAAAGCACTTATCTTTCAGTATGAGAAAATCATTATTGTTGAGCATTTTAGTATATCAGTTTGCTTTCAGTTGGGAGCAAGACTTAGCACCGAGATAACAAGGTTTCAAATAACCCAAGTCCTAAACTACGTGCCATCGTAGGTAAAAAGGGGTCCTCGCTAGTTGAGAGTGTCTCCCTTACCCTTAATGGGCTCATGAGTGAATTCACGCCATTCATAGATCGTACCCTTAGCAAGGTATCTAACACCCTCACAACTTGGGTTACAGGTTAGAATCCATGTTGCTCACATGGTTTATGTCGGTTATATAAATCTCCCATAGTTTAGTCTCAGACCTTGTTTGACCATGTATTTAGTATTTCAGCTTATCTATCAGTGCATGTTTATTACTTGGTCTTGCATTAGGTTATTCATATCACATGCATTATATTTAGCCTACTTCAGTTATTTTCCTATCCCATATACTTAGTACATTCAAAGTACTGATCACATACTTCCCTTTGTGCTATATTGTCTTATAATATAGGTTTCGGCATTCAGTATTCGGATCGCCCCTAGTACGATCTCCTACCACATAGGCTACAGTACATTGGTGAATCCTCAACGTTTGATGACTAGTTATCAGTATTTCATTTTATGCTATTTCAGTTTCAGTTAGTTGGAGTTAGTTGGGGACTTGTCATAACAACTCATCTTATTTAGAGGTTTCAGACAATAAGTTAGATTATGTTTTAGCCTTATGAGTTTTATTTAGATATTGTCATTTGGGCGTATTACCAAACTTATTATCTAGATTCTTTCAGTATTTATTGTGTCATGCCAGGCCATGGGTTAGCTTGGGGTCACACGTGGCTCTAAGCACTGTGTTACGACAAGTGGATAGTCTCAGGAAGTGACAAACTTGGTATCAGAGCATTAGGTTTAAAGTGACCTAGGGTCTCTGAAAGCCGCGTTTCGTAGAGTTTTGTTCATGGGTATAAAGCGTTCCACACTTATGAGTGAGAGACCATAAAACATTTTAGGAACAAGGTTCACTTCTTTCATGATTCATATCGTGCGATAGAGTGTGAACTCTATTACAATCTTCTTCTAACTTGTGCTCTATGCGTTTACAGAAAATACCTCCCAAAAAAGCCAATGGAGGAGGAATAGAAATACAGATGGTAACATGAATGGGAATCCGCAAGAACCACTAGTTCCCGCAGACCCTTTGAATGAAAAAGCCTCGCATGCTGAATTTAGGGTTGCTTTCATGGTGCTAGCTCAGGCCATGACTGCCTTGACTAATGAAAAGGTTGTTGCCCCAGTAAAACCCACAGGTACCACGACAGTGGCTAGAGTCAAGGACTTCACTCGAATGAATTCTCCTGAATTCCATAGTTCTAAGACTGAGGAAGATCTGCAAGAGTTTCTTGATGATATTCAGAAGGTTAGAGAAATTATGGATATCACTCCAGTTGAAAGTGCTGACTTGGCTGCTTATCAATTGAAAGGAGTAGTTCACAATTGGTGTAAGTAGTGGAAAGAGGATAGAGGTAAAGAAGCAGGATTGGTAGAATGGGATGATCTTATTGCTGCTTTTCTGGACAGGTTCTTCCCACATGAGTTGAGCATCGTATTCTCTTAAGTTTACTCAGCTTGCAATGTTTTCTCTAGCCATGGTTGCTGACTCCAGGGCCCGTATGAGTAAGTTCATGTCTGGTGTTTCTGGGGATGTAGTCAAATAGTGTAGGACTGCTAAGTTGGTTAAGGAGATAGACATCTCCTGGTTGATGGTTCATGCTCAGCAGATTGAGGAAGAAAAGGTTAAGGAGAAGGAAAGAAATAATATGAATAAAAAAGCTAGAACATGGAACTTTTATTATTCTCAGCAAAAGTCTGATAGTGATAATAACTCCCAATTTCAGCCGAGATCTTCAGCCTCAGCACCATCATCTGCTAGTGTTCCATCCCCCTAGCCTAGAAAAGATTAGAAAGGTACAGCGCTAGGCTCTAAGCCTCATTTTAGCACTGCCAGTGGTCGTACATTCCTAATTTGTGAGAAATATGGGAAAACCCATCAAGGAGAATGTTTGATAGGTAAGGATTGATGTTTTGGTTGTGGTAAGCTAGGACATAAACTTCAAGATTGTCTATCAGCCAAGAGAGGTGATATCAGTGGGCGTACTCAGGGTACTTCATCAGCAGCTCCAGCAGGCTGCCAGACTCAATAGGGTGCGTCATCTAGCACGCAGCTGGCGGACAACGTCAGAATAGGTTTTATGCTTTTTATACTCGATAGGATCTAGAAGGTTCTCCTAATGTGGTCATTTGTACATTACAGGTCTTTCATATTCATGTCTATGCATCATTAGAACCTGGTTCCACACTTTTCTTTGTGACCCTCTATATAGAAGTACACGTCGATGTAAGTCCTGAAGCTCTTTCAAAACCATTCGTAGTTTCTACTTTAGATGGTGAATTAGTTATTTTTAGACGGGTATACAGAAATTACCTAGTCACAGTTTCTCAGAAAGTCACCTCAATTGACCTTGTAGAGTTAGACATGATAGATTTTGATGTCATTTTTAGCATGTATTGGCTCCACTTTTGCTATACCTCTATTGATTGTAGTAAGAGAGTAGTCCAGTTTTAGTTTCCAAATGAACCATTCATAGAGTGGAAGGGTAATACTTTAGTGCATATAGGTCGGTTTGTCTCTTGCCTTAATGCTAGAAAAATGACTTCAAAAGGGTGCATCTATCATCTTGTTCGGGTTAAGGATTCAAATTCTGAGAAACTAACTCTGGAGTAAGTTCCAGTGGTTAATGAGTTCCCAAAATTTTTTCCAGGAGATATTCCCAGAGTTTCTCCCAAGTGGGAAATTGACTTCAAAATAGATCTCTTTCCAGATACCCAACCGATCTCAATTCTACCATACCGAATGGCTCCAGCTTAGCTCAAAGAATTAAAGGAGCACTTAAATAATCTTTAACACAAGGGTTTCATGAGTCCCAACATCTCTCTATGGGTTGCTCTAGTTCTTTTCATACAAAAGAAAGACGGTTCTCTCAGAATGTATATCAACTACTGTCAGTTGAACAAAGTCATAGGCAAGAATAAGTATCCCATCCCTAAGATTGATGATTTTTTTGACCAACTTAAGGGTTCCAATTATTTCTCTAAGATAAATCTCAGATCTAGCTGTCATCATCTCAGAGTCAGAGATTATGACATTTCGAAGACAGCCTTCAGAACTCGGTATGGTCACTTTGAATTTGTTGTTATGTCTTTTAGAAAAATGAATGCTCCTGCAGCTTTTATGGACTTTATGAACAAGATGATCAAGCAGTACTTGGACATGTTCATTATAGTAGATGACATCCTCATTTATTCTCGGAGTGAGGATGAATATACGGACCATTTGAGGATTGTCTTGCAGACTCTCAAAGATCTCCATTTGTTTGCTAAGTTTAGCAAGTGTGAATTCTGGTTGAAATCAGTAGAATTCCTTGGTCATATCATTTTCGGTGAAGGCATTCGTGTTGATCCTCAAAAGATCGAAGCAGTTAGGAATTGGCCTAGACCCATCTTTCCATTAGATATTAGGAGTTTCTTGGGTTTAGCTAGTTATTACAGATGGGTTGTTGAGTGATTTTCTTATATTGCTTCCTCTTTGTCCAGATTGACTCTGAAGAAAGTCAAATTTCATTGGTATGATTCTTGCGAGAAGAGTTTTCAAAAGCTGAAGGCTCGACTCACCTCCGCTCTAGTTTTGACTCTGCTAGAGGGTTTTGATGGATTGGTGGTTTATTGTGATGCATCCAGAGTTAGCCTTGGATGTTTGATGCAACATTGGAAGGCTATAGAATATGCCTCTAGACAGCTCAAGCCTCATGAGAAGAATTACCTAACTCAAGATCTTGAGTTGGCAGTAGTTGTTTTTGCCTTAAAGATTCGGAAGCACTATCTTTATGGGGTTTGTGTTGATGAGTTTTAAGCTAATTTTCCTATTTTGAAACTTTTGAAGTTGAAACCTTTAACTTCATTCAGAACTTCTACTACATGGCCTTGGATGAGAATTTTAAATATTCTGTTAGCTCTACAACATGGATTTTGGGCTATGGGAACCTTTTGCTTGGGTCTTGAGGATTCTGAACTCATTTTGGGCTATTTGGTGGTTTTTAGTTAAAAATGAAAGATTGAGTGTGGGACTCACTTTTCATTGAAATGATTTCTGATGGGAATTTCATCAATTTCGTTGAGATTAGAACATTATTTTTGATAGGGTAGCATAATTTTTTTTTCATGCGTGGTGTTCTAATGAATTCTGAGGATCGAGTTGGAGAGTTCCCATACTTAACACAACACCTGGTGCAGTACCATTTGCGGCATGGTGGCAATTTTTTCTAAAGCAGCTTAAGAAGCTGAGGAGCTGCTTTTGTGAAGGTAACTGATGTCAGCTCCTTCCGCTTAAGCGGAGCCTCTTTTGATTTTGTAGAGCCGCCTAAGTGGGCTAACCTTATCTTTTGCAGAGGCACACATGCACAATTACGTCCTCTTAAGTGGAGGTTTTTTCATTTAAGTGACTGCAACTTTTGCGGCCAAGAAACCGCTTAAGCGGTGGTAGCAGATTATATACTCCCTTATCCTCCTCATTTTTAGAATATTTTCTATGTCTTATTTCACCATTACTGAACCTTGAAGCACTGGGAAACTATGGGAGATAATTTAGTTGAGCTAGGGTAAGTTAATTCAATATCTCTTGATCATTTTTCACTATTTCCCCTGTCAAAATGCCCATTCTAATTCCGTGAAATTCCGAGATTAATTCTTGATTTCACTTTGTCTTTGTGAGTTGTTTTAAGTACCAATTTGGGGTCTCATCTGTCTCCATTTTTTAGCATATGTTCCTTATCTTACGAGAACATAACTGCAGGTTTAATTTTTGAATTCCATAAGCGGGCTCCATATGTTGATTTTGACTTGATTTTCATCTTGAAGTGTTGAATTTCAATATAGGTATTATTTTTCTCGTGTTTATATGCAGATAATTATTTGGATAGCGCGATAGCAATTGGAGGTTTGTGGAAAGGTAAAAGCTTAGATTTAGTGTTCGAGAGCACATTTTTTGGTGTCCAAGTAGGTTACAGCTTACCTATTATTAGAATTGGCTCATTTAAGGTATACATACGATGATTTTCTAATTGTTGGTGGGACATTATGGTTTAAATACACTTTGGTTAGGTGTTTATGATCATATGAGCTTGCTGGGTAGCATTAGGGTGGAATTACTGTTAATCTTAGTCTAGGTGGCTGCCTCTCTCTTAGGATTAGTGTAGGTTGCTTGGTATCCTTATGGTTGTTATTAGAAGTCTTAGTCTAGGTTTGGGTAGTTCTTTGCTTTAGGTCGGGTTCCTAGGGAAGTTGGAGCTATAATATTAATATCGTAAGGTAGTTTGCTCTAGGAACGTGTCTTTGTTATAGTGAGATAGTCTTGGTTTAACATGTTACTCTTTGGCGGGTTTAACATTGGTTGATCAGTTGATTTATTCATTTATTTATGCTTGATATTATTGCATATTACTGGTAATTGTTAATTTATCCTAAACATACTCTTTTCTGTTTAAAATAGGGTTTGAAGAGCTTTTTTGTCACGCCCCGAATCCCATCGGGACGGATTGGCACCCGTAGCCGACATGGCCTGAGAGAACCAAGCTTTGCTTCTATTCATTCATATGCATGTCATAAAAAACCCATAACACGTAAGAGCTTTAAATACCAACAACATATATATATATATATATATATATATATATATTCATATGCGAAACTTGGCTGTTGAGGCCACCAAGACAAAACGACATAAACCATCTTACATCCATACACCCACAAATGTCTACAAAAGCCTCTATCAGATGCATTGACCAAAACAGATTAAAACTCGGGACAAGTCCCCGCTTTATACAACATGTACAACACCAAACCATATGTACAACTGTGACTCGGAGAAGCCCCGAACTAACTGGAGCTCACCAATGATCCGCAACAACTAGCTACCTACTGTGGAGGCCTACTAGTACCTGCGCCTGCAGCAAGTAAGGTAAATCCCCCAAGAGGGGTCAGTACGAAGAATGTACTGAGTATGCAAGGCTCAAATGAAACTGTATGATAAGTAAAGATGTCAATGAACTCAAATACAAACGAATGATCAATATGGATAAGTCACTGTTCTGTACTTTGGAAACCATGTATATTGCTTTCATTACTTTCTTTGTATCTTTACTTTTGTGATTATTCATCTTTGCCTGTGACTTGTGATACCCGGGCCCCAATTGAACAGTGGGTTTTAACATAACATATTGTTATGTTGGGATCGGCTCGAGCTAGGCTTATGCCCCTAGAGCTGCCACCCATGAATTAATATATATCGAGATCGGCTCGAGATAGGTTATTACCTCTAGAGCTGCCACCCATAAACCAACATTTCAGGTTCGGCTCGAGCTAGGTTATTACCCCTAGAGCTACCCCCTGTCAGGATCGGTCCGAGCTAGGCGTATGCCTCTAGGACTGCCCCCTGATCCAACAAATATATGGATCGGCTTGGGCTAGGCATTTGCCCCCAAAGCTGCCACCCATACTTGATCATTGACCACATATTTGCATTACTTTATTCATTACTTTGAGATTGATACAATGATAGTCATAACTTTATATGAAGCTTTGGATCATTAACCAATGAGTGAAAGACATGTAAACAAACATTGTGAGAAACATAATATTATTAGAACCATAGTACCATTGGAACCATTGGACAATAATCCTTGAACAAGAGACATGAGTATAATCACTATTGGAACATTGGAACATAACCTTATTGAGCTTTTGGAACATTAACCATGAATATGAGACATGTGGTTCACAATTGATCAATGAATGAGAACTATGTGATAATGACCATTGATAACCGGATATTGGATACCTTAGCACATTTTAGAATAGGACAAGCGTAATGTCAATGTGAATACTATTTGCCGCAGAAAGATACAAACAGAGTAACCTTACATACCTTGTATTCTCAATACGAATATACAACTTTAGTTGTGCATACAATGTCCCGCTCCTTCCTTATGTTTCACTCTACAACACAAATACACAACGGGATTTACATTAACCACCAACTACCTTACAAATGCATATAACGTCAATGTGTCACATGTTTGCCTTTAAAATGTCATTTCCCCCTTGACAACACCATTGATGAAATTATCATACCAATAATCCCACAATATTCCATACATTGACTAATACATGATAATCAATAACATTTCACCACAACACTTCTCCTTTACACTTTCTCATCCACACCATATCACAAATAATCCATCAATTCACCTTAATACACTTCATAGCACATATCGGCCAAAATTCCATAATTTACACTTATATAAAAATAACAAGTTTAATAACAAAATCACACCATACATTTTCATATTTTATCCATACCATGCTCTTTCATCAAAGTCACAAGTCATAATTCAAGATTGAATCTCATGGATCACAAATCTTATATAAAAACACAAAGTACCATGTTCAACACTTCCAAGCATAACCAACATGATTTACATACTCTCTCATGCATATAATATATTAATCAATAACAATAATCACTTACCCAAGCTTGAAAAATGATGATCTTGCTCCAAAAGTTGGCTTTGAGTTCTTAGGGTTTGAAGGAAAATATCTTATCTTTTTGGTATAAAAGGCATGAGACTTGTGATTAATAAAATCATATTTTTGGTCCCTTTTATAATCCCTTAAGTCCATCCTTATACACTCTATGGCATTAAATGTGGTGTTCTTGAAAGTCAAGGCAAGAATGGGTCTTTTGACCCATTTTGGCCAATGTTTTCTTCTCATTTTGGGCCTTTTATTGAGCCCAATTAACTTAAACCAATAAAATCAATAATTTATCATGTTTAAATCATCTCATACATTTTTTAATAATATTCCCACTCACACTATTCATATCCGTAGCCTCAATTCCAAAAACAAGCGATTCTAGCCACGTAGGGCCCATTTTGACCATAAGGGCAAAACTGTCATTTTGATGCCAAATTCGTTCTCGAGTAATTTTATCATACCAATATAATATTTCATTCATTCCATTTATATACTCGTGGTTGTAGAATAAACATGGCAAAAATCGGCTCGGTACGTCCCCGGGCACCCTTGGAACTTAGAAAATTTCCAACTTTTGAAAAAGTGGTAAAACCAGCCTGGCATGCCCTTGGGTGCGCCATATTACTGACTCTGGGCTAAAAATTTTGGCCTAGAGCGGCGTGGCAAGCCCCAACCTTATTTTTTTGAAAATTTCGTTTTTCAACTTTTCTTCGCGGGTTTGGTTAGATACTTCAAGTCCTATTCTTTAACATACTTTCTTACCCTTAATATACTTTGTTTAGAGGTAATCTTAGACTCATTTTTAACCCCACAAATGCTCCACAAAAATCACAAAACACCTCCTACGAAGGTTTAATCACATATACGAGGGCCAAATTCAATTATCTCATCAATAGCATTACCAAATACATACTTATAGCTCTCGACACCTAAGTAACCATTATTTAATGTTCTCAAGTAGGGTTGGGAAGGTACGGGGTATTACATTCTTCCCCCCTTAGTAACATTCATCCTCGAATGTTAATAATATCATTTCAATTACGACAAATGCATCTCTATACTACCATCTATATACATAAACACTTAAGGCTCATGGATACTTACTTTTTATTGCTCCACTCCCGCGCTTTGAACTTTTTGGTCCATTTGAAATAGATAGGGGTACTTGGATTTCATCATTTCCTCATATTCCCATGTGATCTCTTCTACTTGTTGATTTCTCCATAATACCTTTACGGAAGCTATGTCTTTATTCCTCAATCTCTTTACTTGTCGATCTAGAATAGTAACGGGTACCTCTTCATAAGTAAGATACTCTGTAACTTGGACATCTTCAATTGGAATAATACGAGATGGATCTCCTATGCATTTTCGAAGCATCGAAACATGAAATACTGGTTGGACTCAGGAAAGCTCTTGAGGTAGTGCTAATTCATAAGCAACTTGCCCAAATCTTCTAATGATTTCATATGGGCCTATGTAACGTGGAATCAATTTCCCTTTCTTTCTGAACCACATTACCCCTTTCACCGGTGACACCATTAAAAATACCCAATCACCTATGGCGAATTCAAGCCCTCTTCTTCTAACATCGGCATATGACTTGTGGCGACTTTGGGCCGTTTGTAACCGTTGTTGGATCACTTTAACTTTCTCCATAGCCTGATGAACAATATCGGGCCCAAGTAAAGCAGTTTCACCCGCTTCAAACCATTCAATTGGTGATCTACATTTCCTTCCATACAAGGATTCATAAGGTGCCATTTTAATACTTGAATGATAGCTATTGTTGTAAGCAAATTCAATAAGAGGCAAATGGTCATCCCTACTGCCTTGGAAATCTAACGTACAAGCTCGTAGCATATCTTTAAGTGTCTGAATAGTACGTTCTGCTTGTCCATCAGTCTGAGGATGGAAAGCCGTACTCAAATTCACCTGTGTACCCAAACTCTGCTGAAAAGATCTCCAAAAGTGCGCTGTGAACTGTGCTCCTCTGTATGATATAATGGAAAGGGGAATACCATGCAATCGTACTATTTCTTTCACATACAACTTTGCGTACTCTTCAGCTGTATAGGTGGTCTTGACTGGTAGAAAATGCACTGACTTGGTAAGCCTGTCCACTATAACCCATATAGAATCAAATTTTTGTAATGCACGAGGCAAACCTGTAATGAATTCCATATTAATCATATCCCATTTCCAGACTGGAAGATTGATACATTGCATATAACCTCCCGATTTCTGATGTTCTACTTTCACTTGTTGATAATTCGGGCATTGCGTGACAAACTCTGCAATGTTCTTTTTCATATTTCCCCACCAATACACTTCTTTTAAATAATGGTACATTTTAGTAGCACCAGGATGAATAGAATAGCGCGAATGATGTGCCTCTGTCATAATTCATTTCCTCAACTCATCTACATCTGGTACACATAATCTACCTTGGCATTGGAGTACTCCTTCTTGTGTAAGATCAAATGCCTTTGTCAAATTCTGTTGTACATTTTCTTTTAGCTGCAATAACATAGAATCTGCAAACTGCTTCTCTTTCACTTCATTTATTAAGGAGGATTCCGCTGCATTTTACACAATAACCCCTTCACTTGGAGATTCTATAAGGAGAACTCCCAAGCTAGCTAGTTGATGTAGATCTTTGATTTTCTCTTGCTTTTCAGCCAACTGGCCACTAGTGCTTTCTACTGCCTTGCGGCTCAATGCATCAGCTACTACATTTGCTTTGCCTGGATGATAGAGAATATCAATATCATAATCTTTTAAGAGTTCTAACCACCTTTGTTGCCTCAAATTGAGTTGCTTCTGCTTAAAGAGATATTGCAAACTTTTGTGATCCGTATAGATATCAACATGGACTCCATACAAATAATGACGCCATATCTTTAAAGCAAAAACTACCGCTGCCAATTCAAGATCATATGTGGGATAATTTTTCTCATGTGGCCGCAACTGTCGTGAGGCATATGCTATGACATTACCGTGCTGCATCAACACACATTCGAGGCCAACCCCGGAAGCATCACAATACACTACATAACCTTCGGTACCTTCGGGAAGTACTAAAACTGGTGTGGAGGTTAATTTATCTTTCAACTTTTGGAAACTTTTCTCGCACGCATCATTCCACTGAAATTTTACTACCTTATGTGTAAGCTTTGTTAACGGTGCAGCAATGGAGGAAAAACCTTCCACAAATCGTCGGTAATAACCTGCTAGTCAAAGAAAACTTTAAATTTCAGTGGGTGTCGTAGGTCTTGGCCAATTTTTCACTGCTTCAATCTTCTTTATATCAACCTGTTCCCCTTCATATGACACAATGTGACCCAAGAATGCTACTGATTTTAACCAAAACTCACATTTGGATAACTTTACATACAACTTACGCTCACGGAGAATCTGTAGCACCTGCCGTAAGTGATTAGCATGGTCCTCCGGTGATCTTGAATAAACTAGGATGTCATCTATAAATACTGTGACGAACACGTCCAGGAATGGCTTAAACACCCTATTCATCAAATCTATGAACACAACTGGTGCATTTGTTAGTCCAAATGACATAACTAAAAATTCATAATGGCCATACCGTGTTCGGAAAGCTGTCTTGGGTACATCTTCTTCTCTAACTATGACTTGATGGTAACCCGACCTCAAGTCGATCTTTGAAAAACACTTGGCACCCTGTAACTGATCAAACAAATCATCAATTCGAGGGAGAGGATATTTGTTCTTGATCGTTACCTTATTCAACTGTCGATAGTCAATGCACATTCTCAACGTGCCATCTTTCTTCCGTACAAATAATATCGGTGCACCCCACGGGGACATACTAGGCCTAATGAAGCCCTTGTCCAACAACTCTTTCAACTGCTCCTTCAATTCACGCAGTTCTGCTGGAGCCATTCTATATGGGGGAATAGAAATAGGCTGAGTGTCTGGAATCACATCAATGCAAAATTCTACTTCCCGTTCTGGGGGTAAGCTTGGAAGATCCTCTGGGAATACATCTAGAAATTCATTGACCACTGGAATCGACTGCGGAGTTAGTGGTTCCACATCATTATCTTTCACCCTTACTAAATGACATATGTAACCCTTAGCAATCATTTCCTGGCTTTCAGATAGGAAATAAATCTCCCTCGTGGTGCCCCTACATTACCCTGCCATTCAAGAACATTTTCTTGCGGAAAACAAAATTGCACCTTCTTGTCCTGGCAATCTACCGTGGCATAACAAGAGTCCAACCAATCCATTACCATTATCACATCAAAATCCACCATATCTAGTTCAATAAGATCGTCCAGTGTATCATGACCGCAAACAGTTACCACGCAGTTATGATATACTCTCTTTGCAATAATATATTTACCGACCGGTGTAGACACTTCAATTGATTTAATTAATAATTCTGGTGCCTTTACAAATTTCGCAGCAGCCAATGGAGTAACATAGGAAAATTTAGAACCGGGGTCAATCAATGCATATACATTATATGAGAATATGAATAATGTACCTGTGACAACATCAGGGGAAGCCTCTGAATTCTGTCGGTCCACTAAATCATAAGTACGATTTTGGACCCCGCTAGTACTGGCTGCTCTTCTGACACCCCTACCATAGCCAATAGGCTGCACACCTCGGCCCAAAGAAGGAACCGATGCTGATGACGTAACGACCGATCTTGTCGGTTATGCTATATCACCCATGCTCCTCTGGGGACACTCTTTCATCATGTGTCCCGTCATGCCGCACCAAAAATAAGCATTTGTCCCCACTCGGCATGTACTTGTATGAATACGCCCGCAGTGCTGACACTGCTGACGAGGAAAACCTGCTGCCTGTGATCCGTGAACTCCGCTACTCTGCCCAGATGGACCACCTCTAGATCCTCGAAACTGAGAATGAGCACCCCCTATGGAATAGGAGAACGATGGTCTAGGTGGTCGAGGAAACATACGGGGCCTAGATCCTCCTTGGGACATCATAGGTGGTCCCATAGGTCTAGCCCTTTTGGGCTGTCCCCTGTCAAATTCATGTACCCTCTGTCTCTGTATTTGATCTTCCATTTTTTGGGCGAAGGCTTGTATTCTAGCTATGTCCACGTCTTTG
Source organism: Capsicum rhomboideum (assembly GCA_031232105.1). Classification (NCBI taxonomy): domain Eukaryota; kingdom Viridiplantae; phylum Streptophyta; class Magnoliopsida; order Solanales; family Solanaceae; genus Capsicum; species Capsicum rhomboideum. The sequence continues at coordinate 57,207,619 of CP124709.1, forward strand.
TTAAAGGCAGCAATGGTGCAATCCCTTACCAGATATGGCTCTAACCTGTCCAGGTATCGATGGACTCTATCTGTCATCATAGCCACCACATTTGGCGCATATCGAGCCAAGGAATTAAATTGCAAACTGTATTCCCTGACGCTCAGATTTCCTTGACGGAGATTTAGAAACTGATCCACAAATGCCTCACGGATCTCATAGGGCAAGTAATGATCAAGGAAAGTTGTTTTAAATTCTTCCCAAGTAGGTGGATTTGCACCAATATCTCGGAATTTCTTAAAATCCTCGTATCACAATATTGCCTCCCCCTTCAATATATACGTAGCAAGTTCAACTGTTTCTACCCCCGTCACGTGCATAACTTCCAAGGCCCTCTGAATTTGATCCACGAACTCCTATGGATCTGCTTTCGGATCTGACCCAGTGAATATAGGAGGGTCCAGTTTCAGAAAATCCTGTGTTCTGCGGCTCGCCACTCTAGCCGCATCATCATCATGTGTCATTGGACCAGTTCGTCCTTGACTTTGGGCTTCCACTAAGTGTGTCAACATATGCACTGCGTTTCTAAGATCCTGATCTATGGCATTCATTGTTGGTGCTGCGGGTACTTCTCTACCAATCGGCTCTTCTGGAGCTGGAAAAGTAGACGAAGACCACGATGAAATTTCAGCATTTGCTCCACCCTGAATAGCTTGGTCAGGTGGTAATCTGCTTATTCCTTCTTCAGCAGGCATATCTACCTGCTTCCCTTTACCTCTACCTCTTCTCGTAATTGGTATTTTGACTATACCAAAGAAAAACAATTACCATGATCAGATACAATTCAACTTACAACACTGGCTCTATTGCACGATCTAGAAGTGAAGAAAAGAAACAACATCCTAAATGTCCCATAGCATCCTACTTATAAATGTGGTGCCCAATGTGGTGCACAACACATCGATAAGTAAGACTCTACTCAGACACGGCTTTGTAGACACCCTTAGAACGACCTACTCTGATACCCCTTTTGTCACGCCCCGAATCCCATCGGGACGGATTGGCACCCATAGCCGACATGGCCTGAGAGAACCAAACTTTGCTTCTATTCATTCGTATGCATGTCATAAGAAACCCATAATCACGTAAGAGCTTTAAATACCAACAACAAAATTCATGGAACATGATATATATATATATATATTCATATGCGAAACTTGGCCATTGAGGCCACCAAGACAATACGACATAAACCATCTTACATCCATACACCCACAAATGTCTACAAAAGCCTCTATCAGATGCATTCACCAAAACAGATTAAAAGTCGGGACAAGTACCCGCTTTATACAACATGTACAACACCAAACCATATGTACAACTGTGACTCGGAGAAGCCCCGAACTAACTGGAGCTCACCAATGATCCGCAACAACTAGCTACCTACTGTGGAGGCCTACTAGTACCTGCGCCTGCAGCAAGTAAGGTAAATCCCCCAAGAGGGGTCAGTACGAAGTATGTACTGAGTATGCAAGGCTCAAATGAAACTATATGATAAGTAAAGATGTCAATGAACTCAAATACAAACGATTGATCAATATGGATGTGTCATTGTTTTGTACTTTGGAAACCATGTATATTGCTTTCATTACTTTCTTTGTGTCTTTACTTTTGTGATTATTCATCTTTACCTGTGACTTGTGATACCCGGGCCCCGACTGAACAGTGGGTTTTAACATAACATATCATTATGTTGGGATCGGATCGAGCTAGGCTTATGCCCCTAGAGTTGCCACCCATGAATTAATATATATCGGGATCGGCTCGAGATAGGTTATTACCTCTAGAGCTGCCACCCATAAACCAACATTTCAGGTTCGGCTCGAGCTAGGTTATTACCCCTAGAGCTTCCCCCTGTCAGGATCGGTCCGAGCTAGGTGTATGCCTCTAGGACTGCCCCCTGATCCAATAAATCTCGGGATCGGCTTGAGCTAGGCATTTGCCCCCAAAGCTGCCACCCATACTTGATCAATGACCACATATTTGCATTACTTTATTCATTACTTTAAGATTGATACAATGATAGTCATAACTTTATATGAAGCTTTGGATCATTAACCAATGAGTGAGAGACATGTAAATAAACATTGTGAGAAACATAATATTATTAGAACCATAGTACCATTGGAACCATTGGACAATAATCCTTGAACAAGAGACATGAATATAATCACTATTGGAACATAACCTTATTGAGCTTTTGGAACATTAACCATGAATATGAGACATGTGGTTCACAATTGATCAATGAACAAGAACTATGTGATAATGAACATTGATAACCGGATATTGGATACCTTAGCACATTTCGGAATAGGACAAGCGTAATGTCAATGTGAATACTATTTGCCGCAGAAAGATACAAACAGAGTAACCTTACATACCTTGTATTCTCAATATGAATATACAACCTTAGATGTGCATACAATGTCCCGCTTCTTCCTTATGTTTCACTCTACAACACAAATACACAACGGGATTTACATTAACCACCAACTACCTTACAAATGCATATAACGTCAATGAGTCACATGTTTGCCTTTAAAATATCATTTCCCCCTTGACAACACCATTGATGAAATTATCATACCAATAATCCCACAATATTCCATACATTGACCAATACATTATAATCAATAACATTTTACCACAACACTTCTCCTTTACACTTTCTCATCCATACCATATCACAAATAATCCATCAATTCACCTTAATACACTTCATAGCACCTATCGGCCAAAATTCCATAATTTACACTTATAGTAAAATAACAAGTTTAATAACAAAATGACACCATACATGTTCATATTTTATCCATACCATGCTCTTTATCAAAGTCTCAAGTCATAATTCAAGCTTGAATCTCATGGATCACAAATCTTATATAAAAACACAAAGTACCATGTTCAACACTTTTAAGCATAACCAACATGATTTACATACTCTCTCATGCATATAATATATTAATCCATAACAATAATCACTTACCCAAGCTTGAAAAATGATGATCTTGCTCCAAAAGTTGGCTTTGAGTTCTTAGGGTTTGAAGGAAAATATCTTATCTTTTGGGTATAAAAGGCATGATACTTGTGATTAATAAAATCATATTTTTGGTCCGTTTTATAATCCCTTAAGTCCATCCTTATACACTCTATGGCATTAAATGTGGTGTTCTTGAAAGTCAAGGCAAGAATGGGTCTTTTGACCCATTTTGGCCAATGTTTTCTTCTCATTTTGGGCCTTTTATTGAGCCCAATTAACTTAAACCAATAAAATCAATAAGTTATAGTGTTTAAATAATCTCATACATTTTTCAATAATATTCCCACTCACACTATTCATATCCGTAGCCTCAATTCCAAAAACAAGCGATTCTAGCCACGTAGGGCCCATTTTGACCATAAGGGCAAAACTGTCATTTTGATGCCAAATTCGTTCTCGAGTAATTTTATCATACCAATATAATATTTCATTCATTTCATTTATATACTCGTGGTTGTAGAAGAAACGTGGCAAAAATCGACTCGGTACGTCCCCGGGCACCCTTGGAACTTAGAAAATTTTCAACTTTAGAAAAAGTGGAAAAACCAGCCTGGCACACCCTTGGGCGTGCCAGATTAATGACTCTGGGCTAAAAAATTTTGCCCAGAGTGGCGTGGCACGCCCTCTGGCGCGCCCTAATCTTATTTTTCTGAAAATTTCATTTTTCGACTTTTCTTCGCGGGTTTGGTTAGATACTTCAAGTCCTATTCTTTAACTTACTTCTTACCCTTAATATACTTTATTTAGAGGTCCTCTTAGCCTGGTTTTGAACCCCATAAATTCTCCACAAAAATCACAAAACACCTCCTACGAAGGTTTAATCACATATACGAGGGCCAAATTCAATTATCTCATCAATAACATTACCAAATACATACTTATAGCTCTCGACACCTAAGTAACCATTATTTAATGTTGTCAAGTAGGTTTGGTAAGGTACGTGGTATTACATTTTTACAATACTTTGGATATCAAAAATGTCAAATGGACTATTTTAGCCCTGGTTCAATTTTGGGAACCCGATATTACTGATTATTCTTTGGAGCCCCAGTTCAATTCCATGGAAGGTATACGGATATCGCGAGTTCCCCATAGGTACTACCTTTACAAGCCATATATGTTGGATAAGGAGTATACAATATTATTAGACATGCGATTCATTTCATAATGCATTTTGTGATACATATTCACACTTATCTATTCTTATGCATTGTTTGTAGCTAGTATTGTTTGTTTCTTATATCTACTGTGATTATAGGGGCTGATTGGGTTATATTGACTGATGGTTGTGCCTTCTAGGCTTATGAGGTTCGATAATGTTTTAGATAGATTGTTATTATTATTATTATTATACTCTTTGAGGTAGTTTACTTATATTTCACTGATGAGTCTAGACCTATTACTCTCTTTATAGCCCATTTTACTTAACCTTATTTTATATTAACATTTTGTTATACCTATTTCTTATTTGTAATCAGTCGGCCTATGATTTCTACTGAGTACTGCATGTTTTTGTACTCATATTACATTTCTGCATATTTTTCCCTGATGTAGATGCTAGTATGTTTTATTACCGCTAATGCCTTCCTCATGTGGAGATTTTGGATTTGGAGACTTAAGTGAGCTCTTGACGACCAGAGTTGATCCATCTCCCTCTACTTTTTGGACTAGTATTTATTTTGTATAGTTAGAGAAAGTTTTGTATATGTATTGTAGTTATCTAGTAGTCCTTGTCTATGTCTTGGCTCTTGCACTGATTGATACCAGGTCTTGGGGTACTTTGTATGTTCTATCTTTCTCTTTCAATGTATATATGTATGGATCTTATTTTATGTGTTTAGTCCCATTATTTAGCCTTTATTTTACATGTATTTCTCTTTTAGTTATTAGCCCATTACTTGTCATTCTAGAATATGGGTTTGGTTTACCTACTAGCGGGCAGAGGCGGAGCTACAGCCTTGGAAGGGTGGTCAGCCGAACACCCTTCGTCGGAAAATTATACCATATGTAGAGGTTAAATATCGTTTGAAATGGATAAATAGCTACTGCTGAACAACCTTGACACAACTGAGGCGATAGCTCAGCGGCCTAAGGTTGTTCAATTGACGAAAGTAGCGCAGGTTCGAATCCTATTTCTGCTACTAGTGTTCTTTTTTGATTCTAAAGCCAAATGACTAAAGTAGAGCTTAAAGGATACTTCAACAGCAAGTATATGTGCAGTTGCATATAGTATCTTTGGAAAAAAAGGAACTATTTGAAACACTTCCCAATAATCTCTAGATTGGCATCTTTTCCACGAACAAACAGAGAAAGTTTTAGCAATGAAGAAATATTCTAATCAATGCTCAGCAATATAAAATCACCATTCTTTCCTGAGACAAGTAGCCAACTACATCAGTTAATTTGTTAGTATTAACCAGTATTTTAGCCCCAAAAAAAAAAGAAAGAAGAAGACTCAATCTTAACGCTCAATAATATCAAATTTTAGTTTCAAAGATACTATAATTTGACTCTCAAAAAGAAAAAAGGTGTCATTATAATATGAAACTAAGGGATATTGTTTATAGGCATCATAAAACTAAGTGCAAAACATAGAATCTTTTTCCTTTATTAGTAAATATTTTGGTGACAGTTACATATAGTGGCTAAGCTACGTTTTACATTTTTTTTGCTTGGATTACTATATTATTTCTTGAAATTATTTTTATGATTGGAATATCTTATAATTCAATTTAAAGTTTTAATCGAGAAATATTTTTCTTTAACTATCAATAAAATTTAGTCTTACAATTAAAATGTTCTACGATTTTTAGGCGATATCATAGTGTCGGATGTAAGAAGAGATAGTTAATATTGTTTCTAATGAGCTTATTGTAAATATTAAAGATATGAATCTCCTCGAGTAGGATTGACTATATATGGATTATGCTTTCACTAGAATTTTTTTTTCATTTTATGCGTTAGTTTTAATTTATACAATTGTTAGTACTATAACTAGTGTTTTTATGGCTTAGCTTAATATTACGTAGCTTGACTTAAAATTTTTGCACCTATTCATTGTGTTTTTTTTTTGTATTTACCTCCTCAAAGTTTGAACACCCTTCATTAAAATCCTGGCTCCGCCACTGCTAGTGGGGTATAGTAGAGGCCATTATGACATGAATTTTTTTGTCGTGATAGTTTGGTATCAGTGCCTACGTTCACTGATATAAGGGAAATATGTCTGGTAGAGTCTCGCGGTTTGGTGCGATGAAATTCGTATCCTACCTTCTGGAGGCTATAGGGCATTCTTAGGAAAATTTCACCCTTTTGATTCCTTGTCGTGTGCCTTTATTTCTATCGATTCCTGGAATCTCACTTGTTTCACTCTTTCACAGATAATTAGGATGAGGGATACAATGGTCGAGGGCGAGGACCCTGCACGGGTATCTAGGGCCCCAAATAGGGGTCGAGGTAGAGGTCGACCTTGAGGTCAACACTGGGTTCAAACTGCCACACCAGCTTGGGACCAGGCCATAATGTTATCACCAGAACAAGTTATTAATCCAAAGCCAGTTATCAATCCACAGTCAGTACCACCAAATATGTTGCCACAGTAGCTGGCTGGTTAGGGACCAGCCCACTCCACCTAAATTAGTGGATGCACTGGTATTACATGATGCTCTAGTACACTTGTTAAACATTCTAGGAGGGATGTCATAGACATCATCATAGGGAGTGGCTCATGGTATTCAGGGTATAGGAGTGCAGCCTGCCGCTGTGGCTCCTTATGTTGAGGTACTACCAATGCTGATTGTTTGCTCTTCCCATGCTAGCCCGTCCAACCATGACCATAAAAGAGCATATGATGCTAGGTCTGTTTATTAGATTGGATTCTCCAAGGTTTTTAGGTGCTACAGGAAAAAATATACATGAGTTTTTTCTCAGCTCTCAGGAAAGGTTAGTACCACCTCAGTTTAGTGGAGTCTCATAAAGTGGATTATACCATATTTCAGCTAGATGGGACAGTGAAACAATAGTAGAGGGCATATATTGAGTTAAGACCAGTTGGGTCCCCTACCATGACTTGGGCACAGTTCTTCAAGACTTTGTTACGAAAGTATGTGCCTCATAACATTTGGGAGCAATTGAGAGAAAAGTTTACAGATTGCAACATGGTTCCATAATTGTATCTGAGTATGAGTCAACATTTCATGATATATCCAGATATGCTTCTATGATTTTTCCTACTGCACATGAGAGGGTGGCTGCTTTGTTAGAAGATTGAGACTACAACTTTGCCTAGCTATTAAGAAGATGGTATCTTTGGGTAATCCATTTTCTGAGATTGTTGACCATGCTCGTACTATAGAGGGCATACATCATGAGGCCTACGGGTGCAACAATCAGAGGCCCCACTGTAAAGGTAGCTTTAATGGTTCTCTATTTAAAGGTAGAGGTTTCTTTGGTAGAGGTCAGCAACAGCCGTACTTCTAGCCTAGCAGGCACGTGCAGGCTGCACTTCAGCTTTCTGGTGGTAGTGAGCCTAGGTATAGTGGTTAGAGCTCTGGTTAGTCTTTTTAGGCTTCTCATTTTGGTCTTTCAAGATGTGGTGGCCATTTTGATTCAGCAAGTACTTCTCATCAAGGCAAAGCTCCTTGGAGTTTTTATGACTGTGGGGAGGTTGAGAGTATCTCTAGAGTAGGATGATTGAGCCTTCAGCATGGATAGATCAATCTCTCAGGGCAGTGGTTCCATCGACCAGAGATGATTCTTAGGGTATTAGGGGTGCTCGCAAAAGTGGTCAGCTGGGTAGGGTAGGCAATCATTTGGGTACTCTATTCGGTGGTAGATGTAGATATTTTTATGCCTACCCTGGAAGGCTAGGGGTGGAGGCATCAGATACCTTGATCACAGGTACGATTTTAGTTTATCGTAAGCCAGCCTCTATTTTATTTGATCAGATTCTACATATTCATATGTGTCTACTTACTTTTCTTCTCATTGGGATTTTCTAGAGAGCCTTTGTCTGTGCCTATGTGTGTAGCTACTCTTGTAGGTGATTCTTTAGTAGTTGATAACATTTATAGATCTTGTGTGGTGACTATTCAGGAGTATGACACTTGGGTAGACCTTGTTGTGCTTGACATGGTAGATTTCTATGATATTATAGGCATGGACTAGTTATCCCCTCGTCATGTGGTCATGGATTACATCACCAAGATTGTTACCTTAGTTATGCCTAGCATATCCCTAATTATGTGGTAGGGTTCTAATAGTCTCACAATGACAGGGATTATTCTTTATATTTAGGCTAGGATGTTAATGTCAAAAGGGTGCTTGGTCGATCTTCTTTACATCCTGATACTAGTGCCGACATTCGTTCGCTTAATTCTATTCTTATGGTTCATTTTTTTGTTGATGTTTTTCTTATCGACATGCCTTGCCTTTGCCTGATTGTCATATTGACATTTCTATTAGTTTATAGCCAGGCACCCGATCCATTTATATTTCACCTTATTGTATAGCTTCTGCTGAGTTGAAGGAGCTTAATATTAAGCTTTAGGATATTTTGGGTAAGGCTTTTATAAGGCCGAGTATTTCTCCTTAGGGTGCTCATATCCTATTTGTGAAGAAAAAGGACGGCACCATGCGTATGTATATAGATTATCGACTATTTAATAAGGTAACCATAAATAATAAGTATCTGATGTGGTGTATTGATGATCTATTTGACCAGCTTCAGGGTGTAACCATGTTTTCTAAGATTTACTTGAGATCTTGCTTCCATTAGTTGAGGATTAGGGTGGCGTACATCCCGAAGATAGCATTCAGGTATAGATATAGCTATTACAAGTTCCTAGTGATGTCTTTTGGGCTGACCAATGTCCAAAAATGTTCATTAACTTTATGAACCATATGTTAAACCCTTGTTTGGACTCCTTCGTTATAATGTTTATCTATGACATCCTTATTTACTCGAGGAGTAGGGAAGAGCACAAGTAGCATTTGAGGATTGTGCTCCAGACTTTGTGAGATCAGCGACTTTATGCCAAATTCTCAAAGTGTGAGTTCTAGCTTGAGTCTTTAGCATTCTTGCGGCACTTGGTGTCTATGGGTAGGATTATTGTAGACCCGACAAAGATTGAGTCACTTTGTGATTGGGCTAGGCCTATTTCTCCCTCTGAGGTTCACTATTTCATTAAGTTATCAGGCCGCTACAGATGGTTCATCATGCGATTTTCTTCTATTGCATCATCACTGAACAGATAGACTAGGGAAAATGTCCCATTCCAGTTGTCTAACGAATCTCATGCGAGCTTTTTGAAGCTCAAGTATTTACTCACTTTAGATCTGATTCTGACACTTCCAGTTTACGGATAGGGATTTATAGTGAATTGTGATGCTTCTGGTGATGGTTTGGATTATATTCTGGAAGCAGGGCAAAGTGACAACATATACTTCTAGACAGCTAAAGGTACACGAGCGCAACTACTCCACCCATGACTTAGAGTTGGCAGCGGTGGTTTTTGTGCTTAAGATTTGTTGTCATTACTTGTATATTGTTTATTTCGAGATATTCACCCACCATAATAACATGTAGTACATTCTTAGCCAGAAGGATATTAATTTGAGGCAGCGCAAGTGGCTAAAGTTGCTGAAGGACTATGATATTTCTGTTCTGTAGCATTCGGGCAAGGCAAATGTGGTAGAAGATGCCTTGAGTCAGAAGGTAGTGCGCATAGGGAGTTTAGCAATTCTAGCAGCTTCAAAGCAACCATTGGTCTTGGACATCCTGTCCTTAGCAAAATAGGTTGGTTCAACTTGATAGTTCTTACCCTAGTAGGATTCTTGATAGTGTTAAGGCTCAATCTACTTTGTTGGAGTAGATTTGGGAGTTCCAATTTAAGGATAGCCGATTGTGTGGGATTCGAGATCAGCTATAGAGGGGCGAGGCCAGGAAGGTCGCCTTTGATCTGGAGGGTCTTTTCAGATTCGAGGGCCGACTTTGCATTTAAAAGGTTGGTGATTTGATTTAGTTAATATTGTAGGAGGAACATTGGTCTAGATATTACATCCATTCAAGGGAAACTATGATGTATAGAGACATGAGACAACATTACTAGTGGTGCAGCGTGATGAGGGATATAGCTCAATACACAGCTCAAACACCAATAACAATACAAAAAAATCCAATAAAAACGTAAACGACCGTAAAATTGGGAAAACGTACCGTAGAAATGTTGAGAGCGAAGCTACAAACTCAAATATGTAAGTGTCCAAGCTTGGACCTTGCTATATAAGCTCCTATAAGAGCTTGAAGCTCTGAAAATAGTGCTTCTATGGTGTTTGTACCTTTAAACATGAGAGAGAAGATGAGTTATGTATTTATAGCCAATGCAGGTAGTGCTAATGCGTCCTTATGACCCCTTAAGGGCCTAGCGCTAAAGCGCCATAAGTGGCCGCTTAAGCACTCCACAGCTTCCACAGTTGGCCGCTAAAGAGGAGCCAAGGGTCGCTTAAGTGCCTATGGCTGCTAAAGTGCCTTGGCCTAGCCTGCCTTGGCCGCTAAAGTGCGCCTAAGGCCTCTTAAGAACATAGTTCTAAGGTGTGCCTATAGTCTCTTAAGAGCATGGCGAATGCCAAAAATGGCTAAGTCCCAGGCAATTTTGATTATGTGCCCGGGATCGATCCGTAGTCCCGTGTACGCAAATGAACTATACTACCTGACTAATTTTGATGCTTCGGACTCAATTATGCTATCGAAATTTCCATCAGAGGTCGTTCTTACTAACACTGGGGCCCACGCCCCAAGGGCTGACTAGACTTTAAGCAATAGTCGTCCTATCACCCAAAACAAGTTTGGGAATCTCAAGACCCAAACCGAAGGTCTACCTAACCTAAAGTCAACATTTCGAATCCGATGAGATAGTCAAAAATGGCATCTGAGTCCATTTAATAGAAGTTTAGGACCTGGTGCCATACCTGACCACCAAAAAATTCAACATATAAAAGTGACTCTAAAAGTCAAACAAACTGCTAGGTAACCGTACCACCAGTCCCAGCAAATGATACACGAACTGGGGACATCATGGAAATGCTATAAATTTCATAAACATGCGTAAACACTAGGAATAACCTGGAGGGTCATTATAGTATCCACTATTAAAAGGGACTTTCATCCGCGAAAGTCAAGAATAAGCGCATACCTGAAAACGTGAACAAGTAGGGATACTGGGTTTGTGTATCACGCTCAAGATCCCAAGTGGCCTCATCAACTGGATGGTGATGCCACTGTACCTTAATCACTGGAATGTCGCAGGAGCGCAATCGTCAGGCGTTTCTAGCCAGAATAGACACAGGCTTCTCTACGAAAGCCAACTTCTCATCTAACTGAACAGAGTCCCACTGTAGCACATGCGACTCATTCAGAATTTAATGACGCAACATAGAAACATGAAACACTAGGTGAATGGCTGAAAATGTGAAAGGCAAAGCTAACATATATGCAACCTCCCCAACTGTCCGTAGATTTTCAAAGGGTCCAATATATTTGGGGCTAAGCTTGCCCATCCTACCAGATTGCATCACGCTCCTTATGGGCGATAATCGTAAGAAGACTCTATCACCAACTCTGAATCTCAACAGATGATGTCTATGGTTAGCATAACTCTTCTGTCTACTCTGAGTTGTCCGTATCCTATCCTGAATCACCCGTACTCGATCTAAAGATTCACGGAGAAAATCTATACCACGAGGACTAATGTCTAAAGTTTAAAACCAACCCACTAAAGATAGACATCGTCTACCATACAAAGCCTCAAACGGAGCCATCTGAATGTTGGAGTGAAAGCTATTATTATACGCAAACTCTACTAATGGCAAGAACTGATCCCACTGACCCCCAAAGTGTAACACACAAGCACGGAGCATATCCTTTTATACCCTGAATTGTCCACTCTGACCGCCCGTCTGTTTGAGGATAAAACACAGTACTAAGGTCCACTTGAGTACGCAACTCTTCTTGGAAAGTCCTCCAAAAATTGTAGGTAAACTGAGACCCTCGATCTAAGATAATAGCTATTGGCACTCTATGTAGATAAACCACCTCCTGAATATATACACTAGCTAACTTTTTGGCATTGTAGGAAATTCGAACAGGGATAAAATGCGCCATCTTAGTCAACCGGTCTACAACGACCCAACTACTATCAAAACTGTGGGACGTACGAGGTAATCCACCAACTAAATCTATAGTGTCTCTCTCCCACTTCTACTCGAGAATAGGCAACTACTGCAGCAAACCATCGGGTCTCTAGTGCTCGGCCTTTACCTGCTGACAACATAGGCATCGAGCCACCAACTCAGAAATATCTCGCCGCATACTACTACACTAATAGTGCTGCCTCAGATCTCGGTACATCTTAGCTGTCCCGAGGTGAATAAAGTATCTGGAACTGTGTGTCTCACATAAAATCAAAGAAATTATCTCCAACCCTCGAAACACATAGATGACCATCATATCTCAGTACACCATCAGAACCCAAAGTAGCCCTCTGGGACTCACCTCTCACTACCCACTCTCAAAGACCACGAAGTTCACTATCCTCTAACTATCGACTCTGAATCTACTCTAACAAAGTAGACCTTGCCCCAACACAAGCAATAATCATCCTGGGATCAGAGATAACCAAACGCGCCATCGAATTATATAAGGATTGAATGTCCAAAGCCAATGACTACTAAGAGACTGGAATGAAGGCTAAGCTACCCATACTCACTGCCTTTCGGCTCAAGGAGTCCGCAACTACATTTGCCTTTCCCGGATGATAGAGAATAGAGATGTCATAGTACTTTAACAATTCTACCTATCGGTGCTGCATCGAATTATAATCCCTCTCAGTCATGAGATGTTGAAGACTGTGATGATCAGTATAAATCTCACAATGAACTCCATACAAATAGTGCCTCCAAATTCTAAGTGCAAATATTACTGCTGACAACTCCAAGTCATGAGTAGGGTAATTACGCTCGTGCACCTTTAGCTATCTCAATATATAAGAAATCACGCTACCTCACTGTATCAGAACACAACCCAAGCCGATACCAGAAGCATCACAGTAAATAGTGAAACCCTCACCCTCAACTGGAAGAGTCAACACAGGAGCAGAAGTAAGTCGGTCCTTGAGCTTCAGAAATCTCGCCTCACAATCCTCAGACCACTGAAACAGGACCTCCTTCGTGGTCAATCTGGTCATCGGAGGTGCAATAGATGAGAAACCCTCACCAAATCATCTGTAATAACTTGCCAACCCAACAAAATTGTGAACTTCAGTAGGTGACGTAGGCCTAGTCCAACTTCACATAGCCTCAATCTTCGTTGGATCTACCATGATACCGTGTCAGGACACAACATGCCCCAGGAAAGCTATCGACTCAAGCTAGAACTCACACTACAAGAACTTGGCATAAAGTCGGTGATATCTCAATGTGTGGAGAATAATCATCAAATGCTTCTCGTGCTCCTTGTTGACACCCAATTTTGTCTCTCTTTTTTCGTAAAATTAATTTTTTTTTCTATGCTTATGAGTCCCAGTGACTTTGCCAAAATATCTTTCTTACTTTTCGAATTAATTTTTATAAATTTGACACAAATAAAATGATTTTGAGAATATTAGTTTCCTTACTTTCTATTCTACACACATATATATATAGTAACTACTAATATCGTATCTTATAAATTTACACGAAAAATATATTTCTTTATATAATTTATTCTTTTCACTATTTTTTTTTTCAACAAAAGTATTAGCGTGTTAACTTTTATCTCAAATTCTAAATAAATTCTGGTATACTATTACACGATTCTATTTGTAGTTTCATTTTATATCGAAATATAGCTATGTGCCTAAAATAATTTAAAGTATAATATATTTATATATACATATATGTGTGCGTGTGTATACATATATCTTTTGAAAAATTAGTCGGGACGAAAACAAGCATCGCTAATTTAAATAAGTGAAAAAAAAATTTGGCAAAATCAATTTCATAACTTAACTCACCTACGCTTGGGCTAATTTTCTATTTAATTTACCAAAATCTAATCAGCCCAAAACCCAATTACCCCTCACCTGACCGGGCCTAACTTTACACTTAGTCTATTAAACCCCATCTTCCTCACCCTTTTCTTTTCCATCGACAAGAAAAAAAAATACCAACTACACCCTATATCGCCCTTCTCCCTACACCAAAAATCCGCTGTATTTCATGCTCTATTTGTCACTCTACGCCTTTTTCCTTTCCTTTACACTTTCAGAGTTGCAGATGACTTACCCTTCTCACTGTCGGATCCAAAAAAGAGGAGAGAAGCTCGAAAACGTCCCCAAACATCAATACCAACGTCTCTTTGGCTGAAATGTCAAACTTTTAGATCAAATTCAGAAGATAAGATTTTCTCTCTGTTCACCGTATCTTCTTTGTCTTTCAATCTATTCAGGAAGATGACATTTTATCTTATTGTATTTTTTGAATCCAGACAGTCTGTTTTCAAACAAATGGAACTTTGTTTTTTCACTATAAATAGGGTCTCAAATGCCCTAAACAGACAAGGTTTTGAATAGTCCAAAATCACCTCCGTATCCTTATGTTTAAGATTTCAATATTCTTAGTTCTCTTTTGCTAAAGTTTTTTCTTGTCCTTTGAAAAATTTGAATCTTTTCGAAGGAGTTGATAGCGGAGTCGAAGTAGCTAGCTTGAAACTCAACGCTTGACGACCTCAATCGCTGCACCACATAAGGTAAATTCTATCCCATCTTAATTATTCGTGCTTAGTTTTTTGCGAATTCTTAACCCTGTGATCAGTCGGGATGTTAATCGTTTTTGACCGACTGATTTCGGGCATGAAAAAAACCGTGAAACAAAATCAATTTTTTTCCAGCTTTCTAATTTTCTCACATTAGATGGTATGTTCATAGAGTGTTTGCAACTTGCGATTCAGATCGAGTAAACTCTATAAGGTTTGAGGTTTTTTAAGTGTTGTCAACTACCTATATAAAATGGTTGTGACATCGGTTGGGTTGTTTGCAATTTGCTGTAGCTATTTTAACTATTTCTATGCCCGTCCGTGAGTTTACAAGGTACTAGTAGCCTATAAGTCGGGTAGATTTGGTTGCCCATCATGGAATCCTTATGGTGTGGTCTTCAGTATTTAATAATGGAATCAGTTGCCCCATATGTACTGATCTAGTTGTGCACTGGTCTAGTCGTGTACTCGAATAGATTTTTTTTTAAAAAAACTTCTAACTTAGCGTGAAAAGAGGCTTTACAAGTTTTAGACTTTGAAATATGATTCATTGGTTGTTTATAGATCGTTGTGTTATTTTTGTTTCATAACATAGAGATGGAAGTAGTAATCTTGAATCTTGAACATGTTTAACCAAGACTCATGAAGATAGGTCACCCGTTATCCTACTCCAAAGCTGACTATTTGGAATTACGTTGAAATTTATTCTTAAAACTGTTTTTTACTGAAAATTAAGGCTAGCTAAAGAGTTTTAATCATACTACTATAGTTGGCAACCTTCTCTTATTTCTATTTTACAAATTATGGCTTGTTAAAAGAAGTTATTTTCAATCCCTACATAGATCACTTGGGGATTTTGAACGAATTAGTTGCAGGTAAACGATACGTACAAATCCTAATTGTTTTTTTTTCTGCTCTTGAGATTGCCTACATGATTTTCTTTAGTCAAATAGTTCTGGACTACAGAATCAGTGTAGGTGGTTTTGAACCACTATTTACTAAATCTGCTCAACTAGTATATTTACCCTTGTAGTCTAGTATATTTACCCTTGTAGTATAGTTTTCACTCGCTAAGATACCTTGAAATTAGTCATTCCATTCATATCTCTCCACAGTCTATATTCGATTAAGTCATGACTTTGTGTTCATCCATCACATAGCCTAGCTTTTAACTTTTGTGTTGTTTGATTTTCAAATCTATGCTCCAAGTAGTAAGAAAATTACCTTCATGAATCTTTATTAATCGTCTCATTTTAGGATCTATAAAATTCATGTTTTCAACTTAAAAAAAATCCAAGAGTATGATGGCCAACTTTTGTTTCTGAACCTAAGTCAAATTCGATTAATGTGTCAAATTTGACAAGGACTTTAGGTGAATTTGTGAACACTCGGTGCTTGGAATTTTGAGTTAGAAAATTAATAGTCATATTTAGCCATTTTTAAAGATCGGTAAAGTGAGTATAAAGTCAGCATGTTCCCATGGTTGTTTGGACAACTTCTGTACGTATTGAAATTACAATCTATTTAAAAAAATTTTAAAGCACTTTGAACTCGTAGAACTCAAGGTTGTCACACCCTATTTCTAGAAATAAAACGTATGAACGTTCTCATCTAAAATTGTGGCGCAGTTTTATGTGGTCTGTCTATCATGTTCTTCACACATAACTTTCCATTTTTTCTAAGAAAATAAAATAAAATAGAACATGTAAAAAAGGAGACCAAGTGAGGAAAGTTATAGGTATGTTAATTGAACATTCTATAACTATGTGACTGACTTGTTTTTATTCTAGCAATTAATATAACAAGCTTTAAAATTAACTAAATCATGCTACCTGAGATTTCATTCCACGTCCGGTCGTCTTATTAATATGGGATATGTATGTTTCTCGCAGCATCTGCCCCTCCTTTACTCTCATTTCTTATCTCTGTCTTGGTAGGGGTGTAAGTTATAATAAGTTCCCCAAACGGTCACTGTTTTGATTTCCGTTGATCCCTTATTAAGAGTTTACTTTTATTCATGTATGTGCTAATTGATAAGGGTAAAAAATGTAGTTCTTCTTCAAACAAAAATGATAGAAGCATTTGTTAGTTTATTTATTCTTCACACACACGCACACTTGAGTTAGATGTAGTTGTTAAGTTATAAGATGTTGTTTAAAGAAGAAAATAAGTCTTGATTACGATTATTGTTATTTTTGGTTTGCTCCAGATTAGCGTATGTAGTTTAGGATTACTTTCTTACAATTGTTCAAAGGGTATGACTTAGGTGCTTATTTATTCAAATGTTCCAACACTAGGTAATGCTTTGAGTTTCAATATTTGAGTGTTCACTTGCTTTCATTGATCTATATTTAGCTCGTTCCTAATCCTTATCTTCTTTTGTCTCATGTGAACTCGGAGTTGGAGTTTCAATCGAAACTCATTTTGTCCCAAAGATCGGGTCAATGGCTATAGGATCACAGAGCTTGGGGTCTAAATCGCTAGGAGCCGGTTCCTCCGATAGGAACTTATAGTACCGAGTTCCTTACTTTCCTCATTACTTTATTGTCCTCATTTATTTCACTAACATGGTATCATTTTGAATATTGTATATTTTTTACGTGGCTTTGTTTGAAATTCATTAATGTTTTGTCTAGTTTAAGTTGTCTAGAATTAGTTCTCCTCGGTTAATCCTTTGTATATTCGACATTTATGGATTTAATCATAAATCAAACCTTTTAGAATAAAAGAAGCAATTATGGTTTTAAGTGCGAGCTTAAATAGATTTTTTTTTCCAGAACTAATTCAAAAGGTTAGCGATTTTTAAAAAATATTAATTATTGGTTTTAATCGTCCTTATTGGAGATTTTTTAAATAAACCACTAAATAAATTTTAATTAGTCAAACCCTTCCAATTTGCCAAATAATTCGCCTATCAAAATTCAATTTTTATACAACTTATATTTACCGCATCCTATATTTACTTCTAAAACATTATTTCATGTTTTCAGATTTTCCAAGCCTCCGAAATGCAAGGTATATATGTGTTCTTATGCTATCATATAAAAGGTATTTTCATTATTATTTATTTATTTATTACTACTACTATTATTATTTACACCTTATTTCAATTCTATATTTATATTTTACTATTACATTTATTTTTATCTATTTTTAAACTATTACTTTAAAACTATTACAAATAAATGAACAATATCATGATTTCTTATATTTTTAATATACGCAAGTCTATTTTACTCAAGAACTAATACGTTAATGCGTTTTGACATCCTTTTTATATATATTTTTATTTATTTATTTTTACTTTGCGATAAACGCATTTGTATAAATTTACTCTCAAAATAAATAATTTGCATTTTTTAGGCATACATAATAATGTTTATAGTAAATAAATTTTCACATGCTTTTAAAATTATACTTTCTTCTACCTCGCAATGATTTCATTAATATACTTGACTTTACATGTCATTGGACTTCACAATTTTGTAAAATTATAAATCTTTAAATTTCTTTTAATATACATATCATAACAAAATACTAACGTTAACTTTTACTCTTCGTTCTCATATTTTTGAAAACATTGTAAAAATTCTATTGTGTCCTTGTATATTGTAGTGACACATCTTATATGCCTTGAGTTTCTTTTGTCAAAACTAATAAACGTTTTCTTATCACCATTTTTAGCAAATAATAAAGCAAAATATTCTAAAATATCTTTTCGAAAACTAAGTTTAAGGACTATCTTCGGATAGGCTCTGAGGGGTGCTTAACACCTTCCCCTCTTGTAACGAAAACCCTTTTCCAGAATCTCAAATATTTTCAAAGACCAAAACAGAGTTTTACATTACAAAATGATGGTTTTCCTAATTTTTCCTAAAATTTAGGTGGCGACTCTAAACCTTTTCAAAACCAGGTAGAAGAACTGAACGTTGCAAACGTATTTTGACCAAGTTCAAAATAAGGGCGCGACAGAATAGCGACTCTGCTGGGGAATGTAACTTAGGTTTTTATCCTATTAGGCTTAGTCTAGGAATTTTATTTGGAATATTTGTTTATTTT
Organism: Capsicum rhomboideum; assembly: GCA_031232105.1. Classification (NCBI taxonomy): domain Eukaryota; kingdom Viridiplantae; phylum Streptophyta; class Magnoliopsida; order Solanales; family Solanaceae; genus Capsicum; species Capsicum rhomboideum. Next base: position 57,226,545 of record CP124709.1, read on the forward strand.
CAGTATATTGCTTGCTTTATTTATGTTTATATCACGCTTTGTTTGAAAGGATGCAGGCCAAATCCAAACTTGCGTTTCTTATTTGCTTTAAAACATTACTTGTTACTGCTTTCTCATTTGCAATTTCTATCGAGTCTTTGGCCGTATACAAACACACACTAAACATGCAAGGGGTGTCCTGCACTTCTCCGAACCTTCCTTGGATTCCTTAGTTTCAGAGTCGGAGCAATTAGGTTAGTGCGTCTTCTCGTAATTATTCAGTCCTACTCTAAAATATCTAGGGAAAACTCTTACTCTAGAAATAGGTCAGGTTGCATATACCTTAGGCTGGATGGTTCAAGGCATCGTCTCTGCAATTAGGAAACCACCCTTCACATCAACGGGTTCTTCATAAACCCAACGACGTTCTTTGTGTGAAAAATGTTTGACTGATCCAAATGTTAAAACTGTTTAGGACATTAGGCTTACCTCTTCTTTCTTTTATTCAGATGCAGATCAATCAAAACCTTGCAAACACCTAAAAAATGTCCGAGGTCCCTCGAATTCTAAGGCATTAATAGGGAAACATTCGGGTAACTCATGGAGAAGAAATAATGTCGCATGTAAGATCCTTGACCGATTTGTTAGAGTTGAGGGTGAACAGGTTATTCACTCAGCTAATGATTGAATTTTGGGATCCAACCACGGTTACATTCAGGTTCTCAGACTTTGAAATCACGCCCGCATTGGAGGAAGTGAGCCAAATCGCTAACTTACCATTGGTTGGACGGGCACCTTTGGCCCCGCGTACTACATCCGGAAGTGGTTTCCTTCTCTCGTTGGGAATAAAAGTTGGTCCAGAATTGAGAATGGTTGAGACAAGCTGGGTCAGCCTAGAGTATCTTTTTGAGAGATTTGGTCGAAGATAAAGTTACGATCTATTTTAGAATGATTTCTTCTTTTCCAGGATTGATTGGGAAAGACACAGGGCTATCGTCTTCATAGTGGCTTTTTTGGGGATTATGGTGTTCCCAATGAGAGAAAATCGAATAAATATCAATTTGCTTCTAATGGTTTTTTTCATGTTCAGAGGACCACTTAGGGTGACAATCGTGCCGATGATCTTAGTGAAAATCTTTCGATCATTGTCTACATGCTCCAGGGGGTATGAATTTTTTTAAAGGATGCAATTTGATACTGCAAGTATGGACATTGGAGCACCTATATAAGAGGAATGCATATAATGTCATCAGAGAGGCTGGGTGTAGTAAAATTCACAGTCATGAGCTTAAGATGAACATGTGAGATGTCCCAAAAAATGAAGAACAATGGCGTATTTTTCTGACTCACCTCACTGGAAATCTCATCCAATGGCGGTTACCATGGGTCAACGGTCGTGTGATGTTGAGGAGACATTACTGCTATTTCCTTAAATTTATTGGACTAGAAGGAATCCATCCCTACGCACCATTGAGGGTTCTTCGACAGTTTAGGATAACACAGGATGTCTCTTTATGGTCAAACATGGCACTAGAGAAGGAGACTATGAAGGGAGGATCCCTATTGAGAGACTCAGGAACTTGATAGAAGGATAGGGTGACTTTTTTAGCCCAGGCATGGGGGTCGATTTACGGTGTACTCCAGAATACTACACATGGTATATGGCAGGAGTAGTTTTTTCCAAGCCGAGTTATGAAGGACTACAGGGGATCGCCAACATCCACAGGGTGAATCAGATCAAGAATCAACTCTTGCACCTCATGCCATTCACTACTTCTATGTACCAGTGGATAAATCCATGGTAAGTTGACCATCTCATACCCTTAGTTAACAATGAACCAGAAGAAGATCCGAAGGAGGATTTAAAAGAAGATCCAGAGGAAGATCCAATGGAAGATATGGAGGAAGATTCAAAAGAGGAGCCAATAGAGGAAATGGAGGAAGATCCAGAAAAAGAGTTAGAACATGATCCAGATGAGTATGACCCTATAAACGGGGGAGTAATACATGTGGACTTAGAAGAAAGTGAACTCACTTCGGATACACACTCTGAGTATGAACCAATAGGATTTGGAAGTGAAGAGAATGTGGATCACCAGGGGTGGCAGCCTGACGAGTCTCTAGTGTACCACCCTGGGCCTTATTATGATTTGGATAACGATGAAAAGGATCCCCCGACCTGGCCTTAGGCCTTTGTTTCCTTATCATTAGTTTTCCTAAAGGTCTTGCCTGACCTATCTTGATTTATCCATACTTTTATTTCCTATCTTTTACTTTTCCTAAAGGTCCTGCATGACCTATATTGATATTTCCATATTGGTATGCCAACTATTATGTAATTCTAAAGTCAAGACTTTTCTTGAATTCAATTTTCATTATGTAACTCGGGGTTTTCCACCCCTTTTCGAATATTAATGAAGTTAGATTTTCCCTGAATTTTAGAACGTGTTGAAAACTTTGGATCAATTAATCATTAATGTTTGCACCGTAGGCCCACCTTTGGAAAAAAGAAGAACTATATTAGGATGTGTTTTGTGAATGTCGCCAACTTGGTGTATATATGTGCCACATATTTGTTACATCTTTCAATATCTCCCAAACTAACATGGTTTCCCTTTTCTTTTTCTTTCTTTTCATTATTAATCCCCCCCCAAAAAAAAGAACACTGATTTGTGTCAATTTGCGAACTGGCTGAATCACAATACAACCTTCGATCTAAACAAAAAATGATGGAAGAATCCAACAACGCCTCGATGGTACCGATAGATGGTGCCGAAAGCTCCCAAAAGCTGATAGATACTCAAAACAATGAACAAATAACCAACATGGCACAAGAAATTGAGATCCTAAAGGAAGAACTATGCCAAGTGAGGACTTGACTAAGCTTACGGCTGCTACCTTCCTTGCTCAATTCCAATTTTCAAATACTGAACTACCTCTTGTCACTCCTGCAACATAACAAACCCACCTACTCAAACACTACATGTTCCCACTTATGCTCAAGCTCCACTTGCTCCCCCACCCGCTGCCAGGGCTGCACCTGATCTATCCTTGCCCACTCAGAACGTTATCATTTCCATTCACCCAATAATGCAGCACATACCTGAGGTACACGTCAATTGTGAGATACTTGTGCCACCTGTATATGCTACTGAAGCTCCTAGTTGCGCTACACCCGCAGCTGTCAAAGTGCCCTATGAAGTTGATCAGTACATGCGATTGGAGAAGGGTGTCTGATTGAATGAAGAAAGGTCGATAGCAGCTCAACTCGAAAGTCTGAAAAGGGCATTTAGAAATATGCAAGTCACCAGGGGAATCGAGATCTTGGATTATGATGACTTATGCATCCATCCGGACATAAACATGGCAGTTGGGTACAAACCACTGAAGTTCAATGTATTTGATGGAAAGGGTGATCCTCATGCACACCTTAGGGCCTATTGCGACAGGCTGGTCGGTGTAAGAAGGAATGAAAAATTGAGGATGAAGTTATTCATTTGAAGTCTGTCAGGAGAAGCTTTGACTTGGTACACTCGCCAAAACCCTCGTAAGCAGCATGATTGGAAGAAAATGGCCGAAGATTTCATGAGTCATTTCAGGTTCAATATCGAAATCACCCCAGACAGGTTCACATTGGCCAACATATAGAAGAAGCCATCTGAGTCATTTCAAGAATACGCGTGGCGATGGAGGACTGAAGCGGCTAGGATCCAAACCTCACTAGACGACAGTGAACTCTCTAAGTACTTTATCCAAGCCCAAAAAGGTGTTTATTTTGAAAAAATGATATCAATGATGGGCCAAAAGTTTACAGAATTGGTTAAGATGGAAGATTTCATAGAAGAAGGCATCAAGTTAGGAAAAATTCAGTCTATGGTTGCATTGCAAGCTACAAGTAATGCCATACAGTTAGGTTCTATTGGTTGTAACAAGAAGAAGAAGAAGGAAGATGTCTCGACTATCACACCATACTGCTAACCTGGAAGTTCTTCCTACCATTACCCTAACAACCCCCAAATTATTGCACACGTCCCTGTATACAATACTCAACCACACTATAATCCACCTGGAGCCTGGGCATACCAAAATCCACCAAGACAATATGCCCTAGTCCAAGCTCCAATTCACCAAAATAGACCAGCATATGCACCAAGACCACATCCAAATATTAAAGCCAGAAATACCCACACGTATACATCTATTGCAGAACCTTTGGCTCAATCATTGGAGAGGTTGAAGGCAGCAGGATTGTTGCATCTGATCAAAGGAAAAACCCCTGATCCAATCTCTCAAAACTTTGATGGAAACAAATGATGTGCTTATCACTCGGAAGTCCAAGGGCATGACACGAAAGAGTGTTATGGTTTGATGAACCAGATCAAGTCTCTAATTAGAAAGGGAGTGATCGAATACACCGCAGCTTCTCCAAATATGAACAATAACCCATTGCCAAATCATGAGAATCGAAAAGTCAACATAATTACTCTAGAGAAAGAGTATGACTTAGAGGGAACCATTGTGTCTGTCGAGAACACAGAACAAGTTTCCACTACATCTCCAGCATAACCTTTTATCATAGTTCAGTTGAGGAAGCCTTTGATTATTCAAACCTACCTGCCAAGAGTTGTAGTAACCACTATAGCCGCTGGAAAGCCTAACTATAATACTAAAGCTGTCCCATGGGACTATCGAGTGGAAGCCAAAGGCAAGACGATAGACGTTGATGTAGCTCACGGCATGACCATATTAGAAAGGTGTTATGCCACAGAGGATCTAAATCTAGGGGTTCCTAGGAAAGAAAAAAATCCAAAGAAGAATGCTACTGATGCTGAAGCCGCAAAATTTTTGAAGAAGATGCAACCTAAGGACTATTTCATCGAAGAGCAGCTGAAGAAAACACCAGCCTACATATCCGTTATGTCCTTGCTTATGAGTTTTGAAGCCCATAGGAATGCTTTGATGGAATTATTGAGCGGAGTTAGCATACCGAAAGAGACCACGAGTGAAACGTTGGCTGCAACAATCGAACGCATGGTGGAAGCTAATAAGATCTCTTTCCATGATGATGAGCTACCATGAGAAGGAGTCGGGCACAACAAAGCACTCCATATCACCATCAAATACTGTAATAAAGTCATGAACAGGGTTCTAATCGATGGTGGTTCTTGTTTTAGTATCTGTTCATTCTCCACTTTGAGAGATTTGGGTGTGAACATTGAAGAAATAAGAGAAAGTCGAGTGAAAGTTTGAGTTTTTGATGGATTGAAAAGGAGCATCATTGGAGAAATCTACCTAATATTGCAAGTAGGGCCAGCTGAATTTCCCATTTTATTTCAAGTGATGGATGTGGCATCCAGTTACAACCTGTTGTTAGGAAGGCCATGGGTCCACATGGTGAGAGCAGTTCCATCTACTCTCCATCAGTGTGTATAGTTCGAGTGGGATCATATGGAAGTTACCATTAATGGGGAGCTCAGTCATCCCATCTATTTTGTTAATTCTGCTCCAATCACGAAAGAGTTAGATGGAGCCACTTTCCATACTCTGGAGAACATGCAAGCTGCAAGGATCGATGAGAAAGTAGAGCTGGTTGAAGTGAAAATGTCGAGTGCAACAAAGATGGTTTCGTCAAACATGTTGAAATATGGGTATCAGCCTAAGATAGGACTAAGGCCAAAATCCAATGGCATAATTGAACCAATCCAGTTGAAACATCAGAGAGGTACCACTGGGCTTGGATATAATCCCACTTCTGGAGGAGTTTACAGTGAAGGATCAGGAAAGACAGTGTTTGTGCCAGCCCAAGTCCCAATTTTAGAGCAAGCAGTTGATAAGGATATCATAGAAGGAATAGGGAATCTATTTGTAGTCGTGATTGAGGAAGGACTGGAGATAGATCTCAAGGAGTTAACCATCCGTGATGCTGAGCCTGTAGAAGTTTTGTGGAATTGTACCATAAGTCTATCCCTATTTTGACAGGAGTCCTGGTAGTGTGAACTTGTAGTTGATTTCAAAGTTGTTTTGCATGATCAATTGAGTCTTGAATCATACCTAAGCCCTTTGTGCTACTCGCCTCCTGCTAAAAGCCGAATGCTTTTCTATTAATAAAAGTCTTTATTTTCCAAATATATATATATATATATTCCCTATTTTTCTTTAATATCTATTTATTTTACTCACCTTTTATAATTTTCAGCACTATTATTAGTATAAATCCCCATTCAACGATTATGACATGTAACGAATCCACTGAGAAAAATGCGAGTGATGGGCAGGATTATGAGGAATATGACGAAAACATGGTGCCTGAAAACCTGCTGCATGAGATCGAGCAACTTGAAAGTTAGAAAAAGTCTAACCTTGATGAAACTGAGGTTGTCAATTTGGGTGACAAAGAAAAGGTGAAGGAAACGCGAGTTAGCATACACATGGAATCCAAGGCAAAACAAGAGTTGAAAAAATTGCTCAAACAATATATTGATGTGTTTGCGTGGTCCTATGATGATATGCTAGGGTTGAGCACCGATATCGTCTCACACAGGCTTCCAATTAATCCCGTTTGTCCACCAGTGAAGCAAAAGACGAGGAAATTTAAACCCGATTTGAGTTTGAGAATCAAGAAGAAGGTGACCAACCAGATAGAAGCAAACATCGTTAGGGTCACAAATTACCCCATATGGTTGTCCAATATTGTGCTAGTGCCTATGAAGGATGGGAAGATCAGGATATGTGTAGATTATAAAGATCTCAACAAGGCTAGCCTTAAAGATGACTTTCCTCTTCCAAACATTCACATACTCATTGATAATTGTGCAAAACATGAGTTGTAGTCATTTGTTGATTGCTTTACGGGGTATCATCAGATCTTGATGAATGAAGATGATGCTGAGAAGACAAACTTCATCACTCCATGGGGAGTATATTGCTATAGGATAATGCCATTTGGACTCAAAAATGCCGAAGGAACTTAAATGAGGGACATGACTATCCATTTCCATGATATGATTCATAAGGAGATTGAAGTGTACGTGGATGATATCGTTATCAAGTCACAAAAGAGTTTGGATAACCTGTATGACTTACGAAAGTTCTTTAAAAGGTTGCAAAGGTACAACCTGAAGTTGAATCCATCTAAATGCACTTTTGGAGTTCTCGCGGGAAAATTATTGGGGTTTATTGTTAGCAGGAGGGTTGTAAAGTTGGATACTTCCTAAATTAAGGAAATCTAGGAATTACACCTATCAAGACTAAGAAGGATGTAATGAGTTTCTTGGGAAGGCTCAATTATATTAATCAGTTCATAGCTCAGTGGACGATAATCTATAGACCCATATTCAAGTTACTGAAGAAGGATGCCGCCACAAGATGGATGGAAGAATGCCAAAAGGCTTTCGATAGAATCAAGGAATACTTATCCAACCCGCCGTAATTGGTTCCACCAGAGCCCGGGATACCATTGTTATTATACCTATCTATTATGGATAGTGCGTTTGGATGTGTATTGGGGCAACATGATGAGACAGGAAGGAAGGAGCAAGCCATTTACTACTTGAGCAAGAAGTTCACACCGTACGAAGTGAGATATACATTGTTTGAACGAACCTGTTGCGCTTTGACCTGGGTTGCACAAAAGTTGAGGCACTACCTGTTTGCATACACTATGTACTTGATTTCAAGAATGGATCCACTCAATTACATCTTTCAGAAACTGATGCCTACTGGAAAATTGGTGAAATTGCAGATTTTGTTGAGCGAGTTCGATATTGTGTACGTGACACAAAAACTCGTTAAGGGACAAGCTTTGGCTGATCACCTGCAAGAAAATCAAGTAGATCAAGATTACCATCCACTCAAGACTTACTTCCCCAATGAATAAGTATTATTCGTAGGAGAGGATATCTTAGAGTCGTATGATGGATGGAGGATGTTCTTTGATGGAGCATCGAACTTTAAAGGTGTCGGGATCGGGGCAGTCTTGGTTTCAGAAATAGGTCAACATTATCCAATCTAAGCAAAGATTAGGTTTCCTTGCACGAAGAACATGTAAAAATATGAATCTTGCATTCTTGGAACTAGGATGGCAGTAGACATGAACATCAAGGAGCTTTTGGTGATATGAGATTCTGATTTGTTGGTTCATCAGTTACAAAGAGAGTGGACCACTAAGAATGTCAAGATCCTTCCTTATGTGCAATGTGTGGAGGAGTTGAGAAAAAGATTCATGAAGATTGAATTCAAACATGTCCCTCAAGTTTAAAATGAGTTTGCCGATGCCCTGGCAACAAAATCTTCAATGATCCAACATCCCGATAAGAATTACATCAATCCTATCAAGGTAGAGATACAAGATTAAAATGTATACTATATTCATGTAGATGAAGAACTGTATGGAAAGTCGTGTTATTATGACATCAGAAGGTTGCTCGAAGCAAGAGAATATCCAAAAAGCACTACCAGCAAGCAAAAGCAAACTTTGAGAAGGATGGCCAATCACTTCTTTCTCAATGGAGAAGTCCTATATAGGAGGACTCCAGATTTGGGATTGCTACGATGTGTCGACGCCACTGAAGAAACAAGACTATTAGAAGATATACATGCAGGAACTTGTGGACCCCATATGAATGAGTTCATGCTAGCAAAGAATATTTTGAGAGCAGGATACTTCTGGATGACCATGGAGAGGGATAACATCCAATATGTGCAGGAATGTCATCAGTGTCAAGTTCATGGGGATTTTATACGTGTTCCATCAAATAAGCTCAATGTGATGGGTTGTCCTTGACAATTTGTTGCTTGGGGCATAGATGCTATTGGGACCGTTGAGCCTTCCACATCGAATAGACACCGTTTCATCCTCGTAGCTATTGATTATTTTACAAAATAGGTTGAAGCTTCGACGCACAAGGCAATAACTAAGAAAGTGGTAGCAGATTTTATTCACAATAACATAATTTGTCGGTTTGGGATTCTAGGGTCAATTATAATAGACAATGGGGCCTATATTAATAGCGATCTCATAAGAGAGACTTGTGAAATGTTTAAGATCTCTCATCAAAATTCCACAGCATATCGGCCACAAATGAATGGAGTAGTTGAGGTCGTTAACAAAAATATCAAGAGGATCTTAAGAAAGATAGTGGACAGTAGTAGAGAATGGAACGAGAAGTTGCTCGGCTATTGCACCACAATTATAACATCCACTGGGACAACTCCCTACATGTTGGTTTATGGTTCGGAAGCAGTGATACCCGCAGAAGTGGAAATCCCTTCTTTAAGAGTCATCCAAGAAGTTGGTTTAGATGACACAGAATGGACTTGTAGCAAGGTTGAATAATTAATGCTTATTGATGAGAAGAGAATGGATGCAGTCTGTCATGGCCAACTCTATCAAAATAGAATGATCAAGGTATTCAACAAGAAGGTCAAGCCTAGACGATTTGCACTGGGACAGTTAATATTGAAGAAGATATTCCCCCACCAAGATGAAGATAAAGGGAAATTTGCGCCAAATTAGCAAGGTCCCTATATGGTTCATCGAGTACTCTCAGGATGAGGAATAATCCTCGCCGAAATAGATGGCATAGTGAGCACGAAGCCGATCAATTCAGACACTATCAAGAAGTACTATATCTCAAGACATCAAATTAGTTGCTATTTTCTTGTACTTTTGCATTTTTCTCTAATGTAACAGAACTATGTATTAGCTTGACTTCCGACAGCGGGATACGTAGGAAACCCTCATCGGGTCTGGTCTCCCTTAGAAAAAACAAAAACATCATCCTCCATATATTCAGAACTACGCTTGACCTGACATCCCTTGGTGGGAATCGTAGGCAATCCTTATCGGATTCAGTCACTTCATATTTTACTTCCCTTTTGTACTTGAACTACGGCCTGACCTGATTCCACTTGGATACGTAGGCAGCTTGAGTCATGCTCAGTCATTGCATTGCATATTTTTGTTTCTCCCTTTGTACTTGAACTACGTTCTAACCTGATTCCATTTGGATATGTAGGCAGCCTGAGTCAAACCTGATTTCCATTTTGGGATACGTGGGCAACCTAAAAGGTTTGGTCATACCCTTAGTAAAACCCTTCTTTACCCATAGCATGCCCTAAGAATATACGTGATCTCGCCATCAAAATTGTCATAGCATCGACAAAAGCCAGAGAAGTGTCATCCCAAGGATAAGGCTACGTGGGTTACAATCAATAAACAGAGGCTCAACAGATTTTGAAACATGTCATAATCTAAAAATGATAAAGGATTACTATATATATATACTCAATATATATTTAATATATTTGCAAAAATATATATACTTTTACTTCTTCAAATAAACTCGACCAATCGGAGCTCGCCACTTGACTGCATCGAATAACTTCGCCAATCGAGGAATCACCATCTAATTGTGTCGAATAACTCCGCCAATCGGAGAATGTTGTCTAACTTAATCAAAGGCTCCATGTCCCAAAGACTGTACATAAGAAAAAAAGTCAAGCTCCCACATTTAGAAGATTGTACATAAGCAAACAAAGATGAAATCTCTCATTCTGAGGACTGTATATAAGCAAATAAAGTCAAATTTTGCATCCCAAAGATTGTACGTAAGCCAGAGAAACGACTCTCTGCCATATTGGAGGTTGTACATGAGTAAAGCGATACTCCACCATATCGGAGGATGTAAATAAGCAATGCAACTCTCTACCATATCGAAGGTTGTACATAAGCAAAGCGACATTCTGCCACATCAGAGATTGCATATAAGTAAAACGATGCTCTGCCATATCAGAGAATTGTATTTCAGAAAAAAAAGCACACTCTGCCAATCAGAGATTCTCACCATAGCAAACGCCATCAAAAATCCACTATCGTAACAACATCAGAAGTCCACTATAGCAGCAACATCAGATTCCCATAGTAACATCATCGTCAAGTTCACATTGTGAATCACCTTGCCAGAAGTAGGCCTTTACTTTTTAGCAACTCCCCGCCAGTCGGAGGCTTTTAAGCAATTGCTCTGCCGACAGAGGGTTTTACATTTTAGCAATTGCTTCGCCGACAGAGGCTTTTACATTCCAGCAATTGCCCCGCCAAGTCGGAGGCCCATACAGAACAGAGAGTACACCACTAGTTTGAATATGTACACTTTACTTTTTACATTACAATTTCAATTTTAATTTTTGAACCACAATAGGTATTTTTCACCCTTTTACCTATTTTGCAGGACAACACATTACCATGTGGAACTATCACTGAGCAACGATTGAGGCATTGCTTGATGAGGAATACCAAACTCACAAGCTAGAGTTCAAGACTAGCACTCTGACTCCAATTCTTGCAATCAATCGTTCATACTTCAAAATAGAACTCATCTATTCTTATGAACATCATTATTCCTCTCTAGTCCATCTTCCAAAATCCTCAGAATTCAACATTTTATGTTCGAGAGCCTACTCCCCATCCAAAAGTCAGACATGATCTTATAGAGATGCGAGTCATACTTAAGTGGAAACCTGTTTATGATTGTTTTGTGCACCACATTTATAGGCAGGAGGCTACAAAGTTTGCCCCACCCCGAAAGGGATTTCCATCATTTGGGAGTTTTTATCTATCTTTAACACCACAAAGTTATTTCTAAAGAAACCAGTGTCAACCATAAATCTTACACTAGGGAAAAATTTTAAGGATCACCTCAAAATTTACCATAATCATTCATTTCAAAACCGCAACCGGCCTGATTTCTTAGGAATATGTAGGTAGCTCAATTTCGAGCACGATCGTGCCACGCTCCATTCATACCAAAGTATTCTTATCTCTATTGAAATTGATTCAGTGCCATGTTAAAACCAACACTGGGGCAAACTTTTGAGGACCTCTCAAAATTCTATCATTACTCCATTTTCGAACTACATCGGCCTGATTCTCGTGATACTCGAGATATGTAGGCAACTCAGAGACTAGGGTTCAGTCGAATTCATAATCTCTCTCATGCAGACTCTAGCTTTGCATTCCACTTTCTAGGTGCCTTCTTTTCAAAAACCAATCTGATTTACCAGTCTAGACAAAATTGGTTAACGTCAACGTCTTCGCCCAAGGTTTCTTTCATTATCTTTGGTCTAAGAGGGGCAAGCTGTTGACACCCAATTTTGGCTCTCCTTTTTCCTAAAGTTAATTTTTTTTTTCTATGCTTATGAGTCCCAGTGACTTTGCCAAAATATCTTTCTTACTTTTCGAATTAATTTTGATAAATTTAATACCAATAAAATGATTTTGAAAATATTATTTTCCTAACTTTCTATTCTACACATATATATATAGTAACTACTAATATCGTATCTTATAAAATTACTCAGAAAATATATTTCTTTATATTATTTATTCTTTTCACTATTTTTTTTCAACAAAAGTATTAGCGTGTTAACTTTAAATTATGTTATACTATTACACGATTCTATTTGTAGTTTCATTTTATAACGAAATATAGCTATGTGCCTAAAATTATTTAAAGTATAATATATGTATATATACATATATGTGTGTGTGTGTATACATATATCTTTTGAAAAATTAGTCGGGAAGAAAACAAGCATCGTTAATTTAAATAAGTGAAAAAAATAATTGGGAAAATCAATTTCTTAAATTAACTCACCTACGCTTGGGTTAATTTTCTATTTAATTTACCTAAATCTAATCAACCCAAAACTCAATTACCCCCTACCTGACTCGGCCCAACCTTACACTTAATCTATTAGACCCCATCTTCCTCACCCTTTTCTTTTCCATCGACAAGAAAAAAAAAATACCGACAAAATTCCAACTACCCCCTGCATCGACCTTCTCCCTACACCAAAAATCCATCGGATTTCACGCACTATTTATCACTCTATGCCTTTTTCATTTCCTTTACGCTCTCAGAGCTATAAAAAAAGAGGAGAGAAGCTCGCAAACGTCCCCAAACATCAATACCAACGTCTCTTTGGCTGAAATGTAAAACTTTCAGATCATATTCAAAAGTTAAAATTTTCTCTATGTTCACCTTATCTTCTTTGTCTTTCAATCTATTCAGGAAGATAACATTTTATCTTATTGTATTTTTTGAATCCAGACAGTCTGTTTTCAAATGAATGGAGCTTTGATTTTTCACTATAAATATGGCCTCAAATGCCCTCAACAGACAAGGTTTTGAATCGTCCAAAATCACCTCAGTAGCCTTAAGTTTATGATTTCAATATTCTTAGTTCTCTTTTGCTAAAGTTTTTCCTTGTCCTTTGAAAAATTTGAATCTTTTCGAAGGAGTTGATAGCGGAGTCGAAGTAGCTAGCTTGAAACTCAACGCTTGACGACCTTAATCGCTGAACCACATAAGGTAAATTCTATCCCTTCTTAATTATCCGTGCTTAGTTTTTTGCGAATTATTAACCCTGTGATCAGTCGGGATGTTAGTCGTTTTTGACCGACTGATTTCGGGCATGAAAGAAACCGTGAAACAAAATAAATTTTTTTCCAGCTTTCTAATTTTCTCACATTAGATGGTATGTTCATAGAGTGTTTGCAACTTGCGATTCAGCTCGAGTAAACTCTATAAGGTTTGAGGTTTTTGAAGTGTTGTCAACTACCTATATAAAATGGTTGTGACATCGGTTAGGTTGTTTGCAATTTGCTGTAGCTATTTTAACTATTTCTATGCTCGTCCGTGCGTTTACAAGGTACTAGTAGCCTATAAGTCGGGTAGATTTGGTTGCCCGTCATGGAATCCTTATGGTGTGGTCTTCAGTATTTAATAATGGAATCAGTTGCCCCATATGTACTGATCTAGGTGTGCACTAGTCTAGTCGTGTACTCGAATAGATTTTTTTTAAAAAAAAACTTCTAACTTAGCGTGAAAAGAGGCTTTACAAGTTTTAGACTTTGAAATATGATTCATTGGTTGTTTATAGATCGTTGTGTTATTTTTGTTTCATAACATAGAGATGGAAGTAGTAATCTCGAATCTTGAACATGTTTAACCAAGACTCATGAAGATAGGTCACTTGTTATCCTACTCCAAAGCTGACTATTTGGAATTACGTTGAAATTTATTCTTAAAACTGTTTTTTGCTGAAAATTAAGGCAAGCTAAGGTGTTTTAATCATACTACTATAGTTGGCAACCTTCTCTTATTTCTATTTTACAAATTATGGCTTGTTAAAAGAAGTTATTTTCAATCCCTACATAGATCACTTGGGGATTTTGAACGAATTAGTTGTAGGTAAACGATACGTACAAATCCTAATTGTTTTCCTTTCTGCTCTTGAGATTGCCTACATGATTTACTTTAGTCGAATAGTTCTGGACTATAGAATCAGTGTAGGTGGTTTTGAACCTCTATTACTAAATCTGCTCAACTAGTATATTTACCCTTGTAGTCTAGTATATTTACCCTTGTAGTATAGTTTTCACTCGCTAAGATACCTTGAAATTAGTCATTCCATTCATATCTCTCCACAGTCTATATTCGATTAAGTCATGACTTTGTGTTCATCCATCACATAGCCTAGCTTTTAACTTTTGTGTTGTTTGATTTTCAAATCTATGCTCTAAGTAGTAAGAAAATTACCTTCATGAATCTTTATTAATCATCTCATTTTAGGGTGTATAACAGTAATATCTTGTATTCTTTGTTATTATCTATCAAGTATGTATAATCACTTAACTGATAATTATCCATTTTTAATGTCATGTTTGCTGAATGATATTCCTTCTAACCTCTAAATGTTTTATTACTATTTATCATTTGTTAGTACAGTATCTTGGAATGTTTTTCTGGTCACTACTATGGGTTTCAGCCTCAATCAGTTACCCTAACAATGCCTTCAACTTTTGTCTACTTCCCTCTAACGGCATTCCTAGCCTTCTTGGTTTCGACTCTTAGGAGGGCTTAGTCTGGGCTTACTTACTCTTGGCTTACCTAACCATAGCAAACTTGCTCAAGCATTCCAAAATAATCATACTAATATATGATAAATAATAGTAATAATCTAGAGATTATTAGGAATATAAGATTTAGCTACACATAGTTGGATATGAGTGTACCTTGTTATGTATGTTTTCTGTAGGTGAAGTGTCGGTATGTGATTCAGTATGCATATCTGTATTTGTATCTATATTCTCCATGTTGTACCTGTTGAAAATATTTATTTATATATCTGGAATTCTCAACACATGAGGGGGAAGAGGAAAGGATTTTCAGCTGTTAAGCCTACTCTGCCTTCTCTCGTTTCTCAACTCTCCTATATATACAAAAGAAAGAAAAGAAAGAGTGGCCTTTCAAACTTCCCAATGGCCGTTCTTTCAAAAAAGTAAAAGGCAAAACACTATTTGCATAGTAAAGGGCACAACTGTGCACTTTACGACTTATACTAAACGACAAAAGCTAAAAAGTAAAAGCTAAGGAATCTTAATAATTTACATAACTTTTTCTTTTCCTATCTTGTCTTTGTCGGTTGGTTGTTGTCTGCTCCTTTTCGTTTGTCTAGCTGGATTTACTCTAGCTGGACTTCTGGAATCTCGATTGTATCTCCACCATTGCACTTTGAGCATCGGTGATCTGGATATTTTGGTCCTATCAATTGGCAATATCTAGTTAATAAATTTTCTGAAATGAATTCCTTTTTTAAAGCTCGTGTTGTTGGTATCTCTTCTGGTCTAAGTAATGAAAGGGTCCATTGTTTGACTTCTTCCATATCTGCTGATCGTAGTTCATTTGAATTTGCATATATCATCATCTGGTCTCTGGCAACATATTTCCATATGGCATTGCCGTTAAAATAATTGTGTGCTACTTCTTGGACAATTGTTGTTAGTCCAATAATTCTTTTGTTTCTTCGGCCTAAAGAAGGAACCGATGATGATGACGCAACGGCTGATCCCATAGGTCATGTTATACCACTTATGCTCCTCTAGGGACACTCTTTCATCATGTGCCCCGACATACCGTACCAAAAGCAAGCATTCGTCCCTAATCGACATGTACCTGAATGAGTACGCCCGCAGTACTGACACTGCTGATGAGAAAATCCTGCTGCCTGTGATCCGTGAATTCCACTACTCTGCCCAGATTGACCGCCTCTAAAGCCTCAGAATTGAGAGTGAGTACCTGTTGTGGAATAGGAAAATGATGGTCTAGGCGGTCTAGGAAATATCCGAGGCCTAGATTCTCCTTGGGACGACATAGACTATCCCATAGGTCTAGCTCTTTTGGACTGTCCTCTTTCAAATTCAAGTACCCTTCTTCTCTGTCTCTGATCCTCCATTTTCTGTGCGAAGGCCTATATTCTGGCTATGTCCATATCTTTGTTCAAGGCAGCAATGGTGCAGTTCCTTACCAAATATGGATCTAATCTGTCCATATATCAATGGACTCTGTTGTCATTGTGGCCACTACATTCGGAGCATATCGAGCCAAGGAATTAAACTGAAGATTATATTCTCTAACGCTCATATTCCATTGACGTAGATTTAGGAACTGGTCTGCACGTGCCTCCCGTCTCATATGGGAGGTAATGATCAAGGAATGCCATTTTAAATTCTTCCCAACCAGCTGGAAGTGCATCAATACCCCTCGATCTTTTCCAGTCTTCATACCACAATATAGCTTCACCTTTTAATCTATAGGCCGCAAGTTCAACTGTTTCAACAACAGTCACGTGCATAACATCTAGAGCCCTCTGGATTTGATCCATGAAGTCCTGTGGATCTGCTTTTGGATCTGACCCAGTGAATATAGGAGGTTCTAATTTCAAAAAGTCCTATGTCCTGCGACTCGCCACTCTAGCCGCATCATCCTTATTTGTGTCACACCCCGAGCCTACACCCTGGACGTAACCGGTACCCGAACCATGAATAGCCTGAGAGAACAACTTGGCCTGGCATGCAACTAATAAAACTGAACTTTTTATAAAAATGCGGAAGCTGTAAACATGGGCTAACTTTTGTAAACAAAATAAAATAAACTAACTTAAACTTTCATTGACTGAAACATTAAAAAAAAATTATAAACTAATACAACTGACTTGACTTGACTATGTCTATGTAGCCTCTACTATATCATAAGTACAACAAAACCTTATGTAACAAAAGAAACTAGTGACTGAGACATTGTTAAGTCCTCAAAAGAATGAGAACTTCCTCAAGCTGATGTCATAGCCTATTGAAAAGTCTGAACACGAACCTGTATATCTGAAAGTTGGGCACTACATCGTCCAATGATGCAGCGCAAAAAGAGCATCAATACTTTGAATGTATTGGTACATAATAGCGGAATAAAAACTGAACTGAATAAACTTTTGAATTAAATCATAACATATGACATGAGTAAGGAGATATGGGACCAAAGACTTACTAACCTTTTCTTACAAATCTGTCGGGACTAAAGTAGTGCAATTGAATAAGTTATTTAAAAGCATTAAAAGCATGTAAAAACTTAAATAGTAAACTTTGTGAAATATAAGCCCGACAACAATAATTACAATATTGTAATAAAACAACTTTAATAAAATTCATCAACTAAAACTGAGACTAGAGAATAAATGACTGAAGTCTAGACAAAACTTGAAAACAATGCTTCATTAAACTTTCTTTAAACTAGTGGCCTCGGCCAATCATATAGTCTCTCAAAATAAGTAAGTTTTCTTTTGGGGAGTTTCTCTTAACCGACATAAACCATGTGAGCAACATGGAGTACAACGTCTTATCCACGTTGCCAGAACCCAACGTCTTTCCCACGTTGGCAGAGCCATCCTATACCTTGTCGGGGTATAAGACGAAACATAATATGGGGATCCCAAGCTGAGCCCGAAGGCTATAAGTAATAGAGGAGTCACCCTATCTGCAGGCGATCCTATCCTACGGTGGCAACGTAGTTTTGTGGTATGTGACCTCGGACTCATACCCAACTCGGTGCTAAATAATCTTCCCAAAACATACTAGCTGCTCATAATATTGTCTTAAAAACATTCTTGAAACCATATTAGTATCTAAAATATCGTATCAAGAAACATATCTTTCTCTGCGAGCCTTGGCTCTAAATCTTTATAACTTTGCTTTACTTTTCAAGATACGATAACTTCTTTCACTTTTCAAGTCAAATTATGCATAAGGGTTTTTCATAAACTTTTCATAAATTGACTACTTTTGAATATACTTTATAACAAGACTATAGTTAAAACCATTGGAGTATCAAATCAATTTTCAATACAAATTCCCAAGTCATAAGCTTTATGTGAAAACTAAATCTTGGATATGGAAATAAAAATTAAATTCAAGAACGACCTTAACTTGGAAAATAATTCACAATACTTAAAGCATATAGAAGGAAATTATAACAAGACTCATGAACAATACTCAGGAGATCTAAATCTTAAAACCCTAACTTCAAATCATGACTTATCATGGAATTATGACTCACTTATGGGGATGAACAGGGTTCCCCACGAAAGGTATTTCTCTTACGTACCTCGAAGATTAACGATGGGGAAGAATCCTTATGATTTGGAACCCTAGCTTGATTTTCCTTGTAACTTGAAGGTTGAAAGCTTGAGAGAATAGGAGAGGAGAAGAGTTTATAGTTACTTATGAAATCTGAATGAATTTGTCTTTTAAGGGAAGTTAATAGGCTTGATTAGGGTTATGGGATGTGGAAAGGACAAAAACGACCTTTTTAAATAAATTTCCGTCAGCCAAAACGCGGCCCAGTTCACTGCACTGCGTCATGTTAGTAAAATGATCATAACCTTTTACTCGGGACTCGGATGGATGAACGGTTGGTGGAGTTGGAAAGAAGACTCGAAGATCTTTCATTTGGTAGGTATTAGGTCACAAAATTTGCATATTTCAAGAGTTATGCTTGTTTGAAGTTGACCCAAGTAAAATCACATACTAAAACTCGATTGATCGAAATGCTCTCAACTCAACTTTGCGCTAAATGTTTCTTATGACCATAATTTACATCAAAAGAACTCATTACACTAGGGAATTGATCCTAACACTTATATTTAATTGGAAACATTAGGTTTAGGGCCTTTTCTCGTACAAACAATAGTTCAAATCCTAGTCAAAATTTTTGGGGTGTTACAATATCTCCCCCTTGGAATCATTCGTCCTCGAATGATGGTTAACGCTAAGATGAAAGAAAGAACCAAATTATTTTCAACACTTCTAAACCCTTAGGCTGTAAATATGAGTCAGGATGTTTCGATTTAAAATCAGGATATGTAGCCAAATGTGTAACACAAACCCGAGTTCTTTTCGAGCATGAATACTATGACTTGGAAGACATGGAACGTGCCTAAGAGTGCATAACATAGGTAAGCCCTTCTCTTCTTTCCCTAGGGACTGATTTGTAGACTGGAAGAGGAAGTGTTAACACATGAATGTTGGATTAGAGCAACGTCTCAACTAACATAGAGAGAAAATACGCAAGCAATATAAAACGCGGTCATGCACAGCCCAAATCTCTAAAAGAAACTCAATGACACTAAAACTAGCCTTTGATTAACATTTCACCATCTCCCCCTTATACTCAAGTCGATAACTTAGGACTGCAACTATACCCAATTACTAAATCACCCTCACTAAAATCCACGGAACAACATCACATCAACCATACATAATTCAGACCTCCAAAATCATTATTTTTCCTACCTTAGTGATCATTCGAGACTCAAAATTATAGCCTAACACTCAAATTAGAAGGCCGCACAACTTACTTTCACACATCGTACTACTCATTCGATCATCTGTCTAAACTTGCTTTACAACTCTATAAACATCAAAGGGTTCTTTCTTCAAGCTACAAAGTGCAACCTAGTTCTATCCATTCTTAACCACACTTTACTTCCATTCAAAACCTATATATAATCTATACTAACACAGTGACAAGTTCTAAAACACCATAACAAGCAACTCCTCCTCCAAATACTATCATAAAATCTACACCACACTTGCTACACTTCAACCAATACTTAAGAACATATCAGCCCATCACTCACACTATTCCCGGGTCACATTACTTGCAACTCTAAACACATACTTCCAATAAGATTAACGATGTTCAAGGTGGTTTTAGTGGAAGATGAAGGGTCAACCTTTCCAATGATTTTGAACAATTTGGGCTTGATTTTACCCACATTTTAGTGTAAAAGAGTTCACACAAACTTTACCATGCCCAGTTTATACATAGAAATCAAATTTTAAAGAAAAGCTGGAATTCCACCATGGGAGGTGGATCAAGTCTGGATGAGGAAAAAGGTATCGTTGCTGTGTCGATTTACCACTACAGCGGCACCGCTGTAGTGACAAAATTATTATTATAGCGACACCAGGTAATAACTCTTTAAATTTTTTAATTTTCCAATTTTTGAATTTCCTTTCCTCCCATAGCATCCGGACTTGTTTCCTAATACTGTAATTCTGATATTTGCTAGACTACTATGGCTAACCAACCCCAAAACCAAAGGTTTCCTGACTCCACTAGTCATTTTTGTTATGAGGCAGGGCACCATAATAGGTGCTTTCTTTGTGAAAGGTGTTTCGTGATGAGGGATGTGGAGGATGAGGAACCAGACCCCTATAACTGGTTGAAAACCTTTGGTTTGGAGATACTAACCGACCTCATCCTTGAGTGTAATCTGGACATAAATTGGGAGTTCTGCTCCATACTCCCAACCATAGACAGGTTTATTCCCCTTCCAACCATTCACATTCAGGGGTAAAACATTCTGGTAGATACTTTCACTATCAACGATACCTTGGGGGTTCTATACCCCTCCAATACCATCTTTGAGGCTAAAATTACAGAGTAAGATGTGAAGTGGGTGGCATGGGTATTGCCTTTATTGGGTAAGGTGAAGTGGACCAGCATCAAGGGAACCAAAAGCACACCCTTTTCAGTGGAGGCTCAGATGTGGCTGCAATTGGTGTCCCAGAGGATTTGTCCTTCATGTAATGCGATTGATGTAACCTTCAACCAGGATATCGTGTTTTCATGTTCTCTTTTGAGGATCAAGGTGAATGTGGGGATGCATATTATTTATGAGTGGTGGCATTTCTACACGAGGGGAGGATCTTTGAGGGATTTTTTCTTGCCCTACCTGGTCAATAAGCTATGCAAGTGGATGGAGGTGCCACATGAGGTCCATGACACCGTGAAGGAATATGATGTGGCCTTCAACTCAGTGAGAGGCAAGGTTTCACAAGGAGTGAGCAAGAAGAAGAGGAAGGTAGGTGAGAAAGGTGAGAGTAGCAGGGTTGAAGGGGGCGAGGTGACTTGTACCCCTTCCACACAGACTCTTGCATCACTTGGTGGCTGGGAAACTGCTAGCCTAACAGATACATTAGGAGCTAGAATAAAATTCCTACAAGATTGGTTTACAGAATTATGTGATAAACAAAAAGAGTCACAAAAATTAGAAAAAATATTAAATAAAAACATGGCTTGTTGTACAGATAAAACAACACTGCAATTTGGATGCAAAATATCAAATAAATTTAGATATAAGAAAAAACCAAAAATATACGAAACACATAAATCTAGGTACAAATATAGACAACCAAGAAAAAGATATTATATAAAAAATTATAAACAGAAAAAACCATATAGGCCTAAAAAGAAAATAGCAGAATGTAAATGTTACAATTGTGGAAAACTAGGACATCTAGCAAAACATTGTACCATACCTAAAGACCCTAAGAAAAAACAAGTAACTGAGATAAAGATACAAGAAGATCTATACACAGAATTACCCTTTATAAGTTATGACATAGAAAGTGATGATAGTATATACGATCTAGAAGAAGATAACGAATATAATTCTGATGAAGAAATTGAAGAAGAAAACCTAGGAACAAATTTAAGTAACTATGACTGAAAATAATATAAGAATAATTAGTCGAGAAGAACACCAAGATGAAGAATCTACAAGTCAAAAGATAATATTTGATACAACTATATTTGACCAAATTAAAAAACAAGAAACACCATTAAGAATAGACAAGATACTAGACGTACCTACAGTAAAATATTGGTTTAAAAAAGATAAAGAAGAATACTATGTCATAAGCCAAAGAGAACATACAATTGATTGTAAATACGCAAAAGGAAAAGCTATGGTACCTATAATAAACAAAAAAGAACTAAATAAAGAAATCCAAAAATTAAAGACAAAAAGTAATATAACATATGTACATTTGGGAGCAATAGAAATATTAATAAAAGCATGTTATAGAGAAGGAATAGATACACCTATAGAACTTTATTTAGCAAACGATAGAATAATACACCCAATAGAAAAAAGTATAATTAGTGCAGTAAAAGGAAATCTAATATACCAAAAATTCTCATTTATAGTAAGCCCTAACTACTCAGTAGCGATACACGATAAAAATATAGATAAATCATTAGTACTATATTGGAAAATGACAGGAATAGAATTAGCACCAGGAAGTAAAATATTTACAGCAAGATGTAAAAATTTATACATATTAACCACACAACATACTGTAAAAGCAGTAAACAAAATTCAAAAAATTAAAATAGATAACCCCTTTGATAATATAGTAACAGCTATAGATAATAACGATTATAGTTACAAGGAATTAGATATCGAAACAGACTTAGAAATAGTCCAGGAAAGAATAAGAACCCCTTCTAAAAGAATAATGGATACCCCATCAACATCATCTAGAAGAATCGAAAACATATCAATGGAACTACAGACACACCAGTACTACATAACAGTAATATTAAACCAAAGAAAATATCTAATACTTATAGATACCGGAGAACAGGAGAACTATATCACCAAAGAATTAGTACCAGAAAATGATATTACACATAAAGAACAAGTATGTATAGATTTACCTAGAGAATTAAGACAAACTCAAGAAATCACAACTCAAGAGTTAATTATAGGAGGAATACCAATTAGTATACAATTTATAATAACACAAGGACAAACAAATGAAAATATAGTCTTAGGACTTACATGGTTAGAACAAGTTAAACCTTATAACCTAGAAGACAAACGACTAATTATTTACTATAATAATAAAAAAGTTGTTATTAGTAGAACATAAACTAAGAATGTAATGACAAAAGTATATATACTAGCCAAAATAATAGTAGAAGGATATAATAGAAGATATTATACACCAAGGTCCTCCTAGGACCATAGTCTACTGTCATACAATATCTAAGTCAGTCTGGGTATCTAGAATAGCTCAGGGAAAGGCGGGTCTTAACTCTAAGCCAAGACTAGTAATCCCGATCGAATGGTGCTCTCAGGGACTAAAAGGATAAATAGGCCAACCGGGTATAATCTAGGTGAATCAATCCTATCACAAGCCTATCAGGTCACACTAGGGCTTAACTAATCCCAAATATGTCAACGTTCTAACAAGTCGACAAAAAAAGGTAATGGGGCCCACTATCGGGTCTCGAATACCAAGTCTAGTTATACCAGTCTAAATCTAGGCTAAGTCTGCCTAGGCCTGAGGTAAGGTCCAAAAATAACATTCCCCAATCAGTAACAACAACAACAATACTATCCAACCCCAAATAGGTCATCTGGATGTACCATGAGGATAATGGCCTGGAATGTATCCGAATAGCCCTACCCGGCCTAGAAGGCCTAAATCACAGCAAACCACCACCAAGCCTATAGTACCAGCCCACAAAATCAACACAATAGCATACATGCATCACATATAATCCCAATATAAGGGTAAAAGAAACCTAGCCTACCTGGATACCGCCGTAGGTCTGCCAAAGAACCCGGCTAATCTGGAGCTTTCCCCTTCCGAGAGGACTCTAATTGTTTCCTTGCTATCAAAATGTTAAACTAGATTTTAAAACATAACCAATGATACCCATTTGTCACTAGGTCATAAAATGATCGGACAACTCACGTGGGGACCACTTGTAGAATTCGCCAAATTGAAATAGTCATAGCGTCCTAAATCTCACCATGAACAATAGTCACAACATCTATCTTATCAGTTGAGCTCAGTGCACATCTCAAACAACAATAAAAATACCAACAAATCCAATGAAAACATAAACGATCATAAAACTGGGAAAATATACTGTACAAATGTTGAGAGCAAAGATACAAACTCAAATATGTAAGTGTCCAAGATTGGACCTTTCTATATAAGCTCCTATAAGAGCTTATAGCTTTGAAAATAGTGCTTTTGTGGTGTTTGTACGTTTGAACATGAGAGAGAAGATGAGTTATGTATTTATAGCCAATTCAGGTAGCGCTAAATTGCCCTTATGGCCGCTTAAGCGCTCCACCGCTTGGCCACTAAAGAGGAGCCAAGGTTTGCTTAAGCGCCTATGACCACTTTAGCCATGCCCTTTGCCACTAAAGCTCCTTGTCCTAGCCTGCCTTGGCCGCTAAAGTGCTCCTAGGGTGGCTTAAGCGCATAGCGCGCCTAGGGTCGCTTAAGAGCATAGTGCTAAGGCGTGCCTATGGCCGTTTAAGTGCATGTCCAATGCCAAAAATGGCTAAGTCTCGAGCAATTTCGACTATGTGTCCGGGACCGATCTGGAGTCCCGAACACATAAACGAACTATGTTACCTAAATAACTTCGATGCTCCAGAATCAATAGCATAGTTGGAATTTCCATCCGAAGTCATTCTGACTAAAATTGTGGCCCATACCCTGAGGGCTGACTTGGCTTTAGTAAATAGTCGGCCTATTACCCAAAAAAAGTCTGAGAATCTCAAGACCCAAACTGAAGGTCTACCTAACCTAAAGTCAACATTTTGGATCCGATGAGAAAGTCATAAAATTCATCCGAGGCCGTTTAACAGGGGTTTAGGCCCGGGATTCAAACCTGACTACCAAAAAATTCTTCATAGGAAAGTGACTCTAAAAGTCAAATGAATTGGTAGGTAACCGTACTACTAGTCCTTATAAGTCATACACGACCTGGTGCGGTCATGACAAGGCTTTAAACGTCATAAACATGTGTAAACACTAGGAATGACCTTGAGGGTCATTACATAATTATACTAATTTAGAAATTTTATATAGGACTTGGGCATGCTAATAAGTACAAATGACTCACGTTAAACATGAAGTGAACTAGAAAGCATAATGAAAATCATACTGCAGTGAGCCATTGTATACTTAGTTAAAATTTTATCTTTCTGTGGGAAATTCTCTTAATCGACATAAACCATGTAAGTGACATAGAGTCTGATGTATACGCCCTTATTGAAAGGACCCTATATACCTTGCCAGGGTATAAAGGCGTATCTATATGATCACTTGTCCGATCCCATTAGGGCAAGCATAATACCTACGGTTGCATGTAGTTTCTAGGACTAGGATATGCTAAACCCTTTCCCACAAGGTGCTAGATACTACTCCCAAAATATACTATTTGCTCATACTGTAGATAATTTATCATGAAAGTAAACATGAAACTAGTTTTATTAAAACTGATGACCGTAGTCCTGGCATACTGAAAACTTGTCATGCTTCTTTACTATTTCTTAGATCATTGATGGCATATCTTGATTTCATACTGCATAAGCATTGATGGCATACCTGACTGTCATACTAATCATGAATCATATACTTGAAAATCATGGGTTCATGGTAAACTGAGACTATAAGGTCAAATTATGTCAAACTCATGTAATTCATGCTAAATATTGAAATTCATATCATCTTGTGTACCTCATGCTAATTTTTATGGTAAAACCCCCAAGTCTCGTAACTTATGTAAGAATATTGAAACTTTAGGTAAACTAGGCCTATAGCATGTACATGCTTCAAATTCATGCTTGTTCATGCTAAATCATGCTAAGTTATGCCAAATCATATTTAGAACATAAAAAAACTTGTAAATTCATATTCATTTCATGTACTTGCTCATAATTTAGGCTAAATCATGTCAAAGGAAAGAACTAGTTTTCAATTTATGCTTGAAATCATGAAATCATACTAAGGATGTGTAATTCTTACGAATTCCAAAGGTTCAATAACAATTTATAGGGAGTTCATGAACATTCCATCAAATGATAAACAAGGGTTTGAAAATACGTGAATAAGAATGCATTTAAACCATGGGAGTTCATGAATTATTATCAATTACTTAGGAAAACTCATAAATGGATCATCAAAATTTGAATTAAAAGCTTGGGGGTTAATTCCTAACACAAAAGTACGCATATACGAAATTTAAAAACTTGAGTTTGGGTAAAAGAATGAAAGGATTATCGTTGTTGAAACCCCACTTACCAGAACTTGAGGAACACTTGAGAAGATTCTTGCACTTGACCCTTTCAAGCTTGAGTTTTTGAAACCCTTCTAGTTTTACTTTGGAACCTTAGCAAAATAAGAGCTTCTGAATTGTTATTAAGTGTTTGAGATTACATTTTGTGGTTCAAAATGGTTTGGGGAGGTTACATGTGGTCATAAGGATGAAATTACCCTTAATTTTTTAAGGAGAAGTGGAACTTTTATGCCTAGGAAGAGGGAGTGCATCATGCGGAAAATTGCACTGCACCCAGCCGTTCCTCGCACGACACCCAGTTGTGTCTCGCATGGCCTATTGATCATATTGGACTGTGTCTCACTAAAATGCCCATAGCTTATTTCTCAGTACTCGAATTAATGAATGGTCAGTAATCACTGGAAACAAAACTCAAAGACCTTTCATTTGGTGGGTTTTCAACTCTAAAACTCTTTAGAATCTAGGAGTTATACTCATTTGAAGTTGACTATAAATATATTATATACATGAATTCAATCTAAAAGAAAGCTTTCAACTTTGTTATGTGCTAGGAGTTACTCGTGGCCTTAATTCATGCCTAAGGCTCTTCACACACTAAAAAATTGATCTTAACACCTATGTACAATTAGGAATCATTAGATTTGGCACTATATGATTTTGAATAATGGGTCGATTCTTAACTCAGAAATTTAGGGAGTTCGAATATCTCCCCCTGGGGATCATTCATCCTCAAATGAAGGTCAAAGCTACAATGAGTATATAAATGGCGTAAAAAAAGATTTCTTTGGGCTATCTATGCCACATATACTAGCATGAACTAAACAGTCTTAGCAAAAAGGGTTCTAGGTATCAATACTTAGAGATGTAGAAGCACGAACTCTTACCCCAAGAACTAGCATAAGCATGACGGACATAAAAAAGGACGTGAACTTGGCCTCTATTGGTCTCTGTAAGACTTGAAAAGGGAACTAATATTACATTTTAAGGTAAGGAATCATAGGAATGATTTATATAAGACAAATGACATATGTTCATAAAGTATGAATGATATAGTTTCAAACATAGGCCACACACTATTTGAAGCTACATGACATGAAACGTGGGTACCCTATGCATGAGGTAAGAATAGAACTACTATGCCTTAAGCTATACAACTAATTACTTCTAAACTTAGCAATACTTCTCAACTATGCTTCTCCTATTGAAGACTGCACTTCATTAGATGCCACTTATAACCTAAAAAAGGGTACATGTCACGCCTCGAATTCCAACGTGGCGGACTGGCACCCGAAGCCGTTAAGGCTCGAGAGAACCAATCTTCATTCATATACACTCATATGCATGTCACTCAATGAACATCCCTATCACATTTAGATATAAGATGCCAATGGAGGAAAGCATGGAAATTACATGATATATATGAAACTTGGTCGTTGGGGCCACCATGTCAAAAGCATACGTTCCTTACATTTCCTTCATTTGTCCCACAAAATCTACAAAGCCTCTACAGATACATGGGCATAATCAACCTAAAGTCGGGACAAGTCCCCGCTTTATACAACATTTACAATACCAAAACAAATGTACATAATGACTCGAAAAGCCCCGAACCAACTGAAGCTCACCAATATTCCACAAATGACCCGCAACCTACTGTGGAGGTCTACTAGTACCTGTGCCTGCAACAAGTAAGGCAAGTACCACAAGGGACGACAGTACGAAGAATGTACTGAGTATGTAAGGCTATAAGAAACTGCATGATATATAAGTACTTCAATGAAATCAAATATAAGAGAATAGTCAATATGGATAAACCATCGTTTTGTATGTGTGGAACCATGTACATTACATTCATTACTTTCTTTACCTTTACGTTCATTCATCATTATCGTTCATTACTTAACTTTATCCTTCTTTGCATTAAGAGATTGTAAAGCATATGATAAACAAATGACCAACTGATCAGTGTTAAAAGAGGATGACCCATGCTAGGCTTTTCTGTCGCCCCTGGGATGCTACTGTGATAACCCATGCTAGGCTTTTCTGTCGCCCCTAGGATGTTACTATGATGACCCATGCTAGGCTTTTCTGTCGCCCCTGGGATGCTATTGTGATATTGGGATCGACCCATGCTAGGTATTTAAACCCTTGGGATATCACCCATGATATTAGGATCAACCCATGCTAGGTGTTTCTTCCACCCCTGGGATGCCACCCAAGAATACTCAAACAATTATACATTACTTCATTCTTTTATTATAAGAGTGATACAGCAAAGTCTGTAGAAAGGAAGTGATCTGAAATATTAGAAAAAACGAAAAAGGCAATAGTTTATAAGTGTAAAAGGAAGAAAGGCATGCAACATCCTTCTTAAGACCTTTAGTTTGAAGAGAAGAGTGAGAAATTATGCTATCAAAGGGTGTTGAATGGGAGTGTGTTTGTTCATGATATTGCTGACATATTTGGAATAAATTCTCTTATAACCCTGTTGGAGGTGAAAGAATAGAAAAACTTATTTGAAAAACCTGGTGTTCTCTATGAAAAAGAAGTTCAGGACTTCTATGATGATCTACAAATCTTTGAAAGGGAAGAATCTTTTGCAGCAACTGTGAATGATGTTAAGTTTGTCTTAACTGAGTCAGTTTTTGGAGAAATTTTCAAATTTCTTGTGGTTAGAATTAACACAGTGGTGGATAAGTTTGCATCTAAGGAATTTCTTGATAATATTGTTAGATTTAAAAGAATTCTTTGTGGAAAAAGGCTATAGAAGAAGAAACTGAAACTAAAGTATCAACTATTGTTTGAATTAGTGAACAAGGTGTTGCTTCCCAGGATAAAATAAAGGTTTGTTGCCTCAATTGTAGATCTGTTCCCTATAGAGGTTCTCAATTTATGTGTTCCAATCAATTTTCTAAGAATAATAATTGAGCATATTGTTAAGATATCTAATTCTAAGGAACTCAATCATGGTCTTGGATACGCTTTTCTTCTGTTAAAAATGTTTGATTATTTTGGGTTAAAGCCCAACTAAAGGATATTTTTGACAATGAAACAAACCTTCACACTCACCACTCTGGAAGAATGTGAGTGTGTTCCTAAGAAATGAGGAGTGGGGCTAACATTTATGATTTTCATCCTGACTACTGCTCAAGAGAAGAGTACCATGGAGTTGGAGAAGATGTCTGCTATAGTGGTTGAGAAAGAATAAAAAATTATAGTTTTAAAGGCTCAACTTCTTTAGACCACTCATGGATCTGGTCCTGGTTCAGGTTCCTCAACAGCTCTTCAACCTCAGAACAATCTACTTATAGCTGAAAAGGTAGAGCTTAAGAAAAATGTTGCTGAGTTAACTTAGCAAATTATTGATGATAATTGTGCTGCTATGCGACATCTTGATGCGGTCATGATCAAATTATTTTCTTCCTCCTAAGTCTCAAATAATTTCCCATTTGTGTCAGTTTCTTTTTATCTTGAATCTAAGTTATGTCCTAGCCATGTGCATTATTTTTTAATTTTCTTATCTTAAGACTTGAATATTGACTCTGTTTTCGAATGCTTGTGTTTTAAATCAATCTTTTCCTATTTACTTCTACTTCTATGTTTCCCTATATTTGTCATGGTGTCATTTTAATGATGCCAAAAAGGGGAAGATCAATGTAATTATGTGTGTTTTTTAAAAGGAGGAAGATATATTTGGGCTTTATGGTTTGATTAGATGATGTTGGTGATAAGGAGAACTGATGTGTGAATTGTTACCCTAAGAATTACGGAACTAATATGTGAATTGCTTCTCTAAGAATCTAAGTTTGTCATCATTAAAAAGGGGGAAAATGTTATAATGCTATGTTTTGATGATTGACAAAGTTCATCACTAGACATGGTCCATGCCTGATTGTGATTTATGTTTTTATGATTGCCTAACCTAGTAGAAGGACCAATTAAGTTTTGCAGTGGCAAGCATCTCTTCTTATGTACCAGTTGTGCCATACTTTTTGGTAGTGTCAGTACATTAGTAGGACAGATTTTTAGTGGTCCTTTACAGCATCCCCCAATAAGGAATATTCTCTCCCAATACTAATCATATATATATACTCATTATCCTTGAGGAGAGTAGATTAATCTTTTGCACCAATCCAAAAAGTATTTTTTCAAGCAAAGGCCTTACCTCAGCTGATAATGGAAGACTCAACAATTTAGAAACTCGTTGCTCATAGTGATATATTTTTTGTTTCTAGGTTGATTGAGGTTCTTATTTTGTCTTATAATTGTAAACTCATGTCTCATTCTAGAGATTCCAGTGAATATTTTGTTTTGCTTCTTTTGTTCAAATCTGAGTTGTTTTCTAGCTGTAGATAGCTAATGGAGTTCTCATAGTAGAGGTATTATGAGGGTATGTTGCAATAGATAGAGGCCCAAAATCACATGGAAGACATGGCCCAAATATGGAAAAGATCCATTCTTGTGTTTGACCAAGCCAACAAGAATTAAATTGTATAAGGATGACCATTAAATACCATATAAAGCAACAGAAAATCAGATTTTTATTCAACAACTACACACATGCTTTTTTCTAGAATTTTCTCAAGCATTTCTCTCTCACACAAACCCTAGGCCTTCATCCCTTTGGCCAAGATCATCATCTTGCAAGACTTGGTAAGTGCTTATGTTTATGGTTTAATATATTATGTGCATGATAGGGTGCCTATATGATGTTGGTTATGTTGGTGGAGTATTGAGAAGTTCACTATGTGTGTAATGTTACATGTTTGCTAAATCGGATGAGGTTTTGCCTTGTAAACTTGAACAAGGACTTGTGGTCTTGAAGGAAGTGAACTTGATGGAGTCAATATTGACATGTGAGATGTGATTATAGTCTTATATTGTTTTATTCTTGTACATAATGTTTGGAATTGTTATTGCAAAATTGTGCATAGATTTGGTGGTGTATTGAAGGAAAAGTGTGGTTTGGTGATGTTCATGTGTGTTCTGAAACCATGGCTGTTCTTTGGAATTTAAGATGATCTAAAATATGTCAATAGAAGTTTAGTTATGATCATTGACCATTCATTGCATAAAAAAGACACAAAAGAGACCCTTTTTGGCCGAAATGGGCACCCGCCCTCACAGACGAAGCACTTGCGGGAGCAGGTTTCGCAGGTGACACTGGATACTCACAAAGGTCACCTGCAGATGCAGGTAAGCCACCTGTGGGAGCAGGTGGCTTATCAAGTCAGCCCAGAACCCCAAATTGCTTGTTTTTGCATCCCTTTGGCCCCCCGAAGCCCCTATACCCTTCATGGATGCAATTATCAACTTATGGTACCTTTTGAATGACTTGAAAGGAGTATACCGAAGGTATTTTGAATGTTATCAAGTATGTATTATTGTTCATGTGTTGTTACGAAAGGTACTGACATGACTTGATAGGGTAATTGTGACGTAGTGTTAATGTGGACATATAAAGGGTAACCTTGGTGTGAAATGCTATTGATGTATGATATCTTGGTCAATGTGTGGAATGTTATGGTGTTGTTGGTGTGATAATGCAATAAATGGTATTGTAAGAGGATGAAATAACATTATACGACAGTCACGTAACTCATTGTCGTAGTATGCACTTGTAAGGTAGTTGGTTGTTAACATGAGCTTTGTTATGTACTTGTGTTGTAGAGTAACACATAAGGAAGAGATGGATTATTGTATCCACATATAGGACTGTGTATTCATATTGCTAAGATAATGTATGTAAGGTTATTCTATCCATATCCTTCTGCAGCACATAGTATTCACATTGACATTGTACTGGTTCAATTCTGAAGGGGTTTTGAAGTATCTCAATTCAGGTTGACATATATTGTTATTCACATGTGTCCTATTCTCAGATGGATTATGATTCGCTTATCTCCTATTCATTGACTGAAGTTCCAAAGTTGTCGTAATGTTGTAAATTCTAAGCAAACTATCTCAAACAGAGTAATGCTGTAAAGAGAGTCTATTTATTTTGAATAGCATTTTTGTTTCCGATCATATAATGTTCCAAAAGTCCAATAAGATTATGTTTATCTTTGTACCAATCTCTCACAAGTAAAAGTACCAATCTCATAAGAGTAATGAAGGACGTAATGTGCAAGCTAATATATCTATCCCTCACCATTAAAGGTATCAATCTCATGAAGTAAATGAGTGAAGTAATATATATATGTGTGTGTGCTTCAAATAATTTCATCATCCTCAATGTATCACTCTCAGAACGGAAGTAAGAATAATAAGAGATATAATTAATGAGTATTTGTGGGTGGTATCCCAGGGGTTAAAATGCCTAGCATAGGTCGATCCCGATACATCCCAGGGGCGATATAGAAGCCTAGCATGGGTTATCATAGTACATCCCAGGGGAGACACGAAAGCCTAGCATGGGTTAATATAACATCCCAGGGGTCATAGTACCTAGCATGGGTTATCACAGTGCATCCCAGGGGCGACACGAAAGACTAGCATGGGTTAATATAACATCCCAGGGGTCTAAGTGCCTAGCATGGGTTAATCTCATCCTAGGGGCGATAGAATAGCCTAGCATGGGTTGAACAATAAGGATGAACATATGTGAAGACATGAGAAGTAAAGAACGTAATATACATGGTTCCTCACATACAAAAAGAGAGTTTTTTTACATTCCCTATTTCTTTTATATTGACTCCATTGTTGTTATATGTATGATGCAGTTCTTATGGCCTTGCATACTCAGTACATTCTTCGTACTGACCCCTCTCGGGGGACTACTTTACTTGCTGCAGGCGCAGGTGCTAGTAGACCTCCGCAGTAGATTACCGAGTATTTGCAGATCTTTGGTGAGCTCCAGTTGGTTCGGGGCTTTTTGAGTCACAGTGTACATTTGTTTTGATGTTGTAGATGTTATGTAAAGCGGGGACTTGTCCCGAATTTAGGTTGGTCATGTATGTATTTCTGTTAGAGGCTTTTGTAGGCATATGTGGGTATATGAATGTAAGGGATGATTGTCCGTTTGGACTTGATGGCCCCAACGACCAAGTTTTATATATATATATATATGGCATATGTTTCCATGTCCATGACTTCCGCATAGTTGGATGAGGTATAATAAGATTCATACGAGGATATGCGTACGAATGTACATGAGCAAAGATTGGTTCTCTCGAACCATATCGGCTTCGAGTGCCAGTCCGCCTCAATGGGATTTGGGGCGTGACAGTATATCTTTCAAAGACAAATCTTTCTCTAATTGTTTTATCCAAATGATGAGAATAAGAATAAAAATCATGCATGCACATATGTCAATTAGTGTGCTGAAGGTGGATAATAACCAAGACCATTGTTGTGTATATTGCACTTTAATAAATACAACCTTGATGTACACTCCCTTTCACTTCCACGTGGAGAGTAGGTGTCCATAACAAAATAATTTTAGTCTGTTACGTATGTAATCGTGTATTGCATAGGTTCATGGTAAAATAAATGTAACATTTTGAATATACCATAATTAATAGAAAACTATTTTGAATAAAGCCTCTATGATATAATAATAATATTTTAACATATCTTGATTCACTATCTCCGCTTAAAATATTAATAAGTTATAAACTATTATAAAATAATATAAATATATCATAACTCAAGAATTTTCATAAATATCTAAAACAATTTAGAAAGCTAATGAAATATATCTTTTACCAAATTCTAATTTAATTTAAATATTTCACAATACGTTTGAAATTATAAAACTTCTCAGGTGAACTGCCCAAAAACCGAACTGCCAGTCCCAGCAAGTCATAAAAAACTTGGGGCAGTTATAGAAAAGTTCTAAACACCAAAAATGCATTAAAACGAGGGAAATGACTGGGAGGATCACTACAAGAAAAATGGCTAACAATGAAGGGAAATATGGTCCCTAAAAGCCTATTTTCGGTCCTTAAAAATCATTAGCGACCAGAAAACTCTGGTCGCCGCCTGTCCTTATAGGCTTCGCCTCTAAAAGTCAATAGCGACGAGAATTTTCTACTTGTCCCTAAAAGTGTTCAGCGACCAGCATATGTCTGGTCCCTAAAGATGTTTTGACGGCCAACTTTCTGGTCCTTAATTAAAGATTACATGCATGTTCTTTTGGTCCCTAAAGAACTTTAGCGACCATTTTTGACTGGTCCAAAAAAATATGTAGTCCCTAAAATGTGTTTAATAGACAATAAATTATGGTCTCTAACTAAATATATAATTTTCTTTGTCCAATTTCTTAAAATTATTTTAAAATACAATATATAGAACGGGATGCATCTAAAAATATATAAAGAAAACCTTTGTTTATATTACAAGCAAATGTATTTACATCTCAATTGTTGTAAAGCCATGACATAAATGTCATAGCACTATTTACACAATCCCAAATCTAACATTCCTAGCATGTATTGTAATGTTTTGCCTAAAAATCATAGCAATGATGAAAATCAACTTTGAATAGCTTGTACGAGGTCTTCAAAACTTGTTTCTACAAACATTCAAACCTATAAAAAGAAGTCATATTGAGCTTTATCTAGAAAACACACAATATAATTGAGGGAGTTTTCGCAAGTAATTAGCAAATAGAATGATTCAGTTTGATACTTTAGAACAATTTATCACTATAAAGTAAGAAGACCTCTCCCAGAAATAATATCACACACACGAATAAATCTACAATCTCACACATTTACTAACCTTCATATTTGCTCTTTAGCTAGGCAGTTGCATAATTTCTTGACAGCTGCAAAAAATGATGAGCATAGTAAAAATGTGAACAAAAAAAAGCACTTGAACAAATTGCAGGGACATGGACACACTTAATAATCCTATACATTTAATTAACTTTAAGGAGGGTAGGCAATCTATCTTTCAAATAGTCCATATTTGAAAAGGATATGCATCTAAGTAAGCCATAATAATTATTTCTATTAGTTAACAACAAACAAGGCAGAAGATACCATTAGCAAAACAGATAGAAAAGTTCAAGCGCACACACATCAGGAGATGTGTTTGTTAGCTTTGGAGTATCTGCATTCATTTAGCCAAAAAAAAACTGCATTCAAACCATACTAATCACAAATACCTCAAGTTATGTAACACATTCATCATAAAGAACAACGACATCAGGTTAGGTGATTTTTTATTAGAAAAATTGCTCGATGGAGAAGGCCTTGCCTTGCTTACTGGGTAACTGGCACTCCAAACGGTTTGTGTCCTGAGCTCTTTGTCAATATACCCTATGGCTAAAAATTTGATATATGGTTTCTTAGATGCTGCATAATTAACTGGGGCCTATTCTCATCACTTCCGATTATACTCCCCCACCATAGTAAGATAATAAAAAGCATGCTAAAGAAAAATCCAGAACATAGACCTACAACTGCCAAGTTGTTAAGGCATCAACATTTGCAACCAATATAATACACACACTTTCTAGAGAAGAGAGTTGATCTAACAAGCTACTCAGTTAGGATCTCTCTAGATAGTAAGTGTTCCAAAAGTGGGGAGATGAGTGAGGCACCAATAACCAAAACATAGCAGCAGTATCTCTTGAGCAAGATAAACTGCTTGCTCAAGTACTCGAATATGTTCTGAAGCACCAATATAATACACACACAAAAAAACAAGCCAGAAATGTTAAGGACTCAACTTACAGCTTTTATAATTACTGAATCAACTGCACTGCAGAACAATGAAAATGTTCAAACTACAAATCTAATAGAATGTGACAATGTCCCGATAACAAAAATATGAGATGAAAATGCTTAACATGTACATCCGTCAAACAGAGTTTGAAACTATGATATCCATAAATTTCTAATCAGTGCCACGACTTTAGATAACCCTTATTTCCATAAAATGTAAGTAGCACAGTAAAAAATTTTTTTTAAAAAAGCTTAAGTGTGAGTTTGACAGAGGACTGTAACGTCTTTCTAACATTTATTTGGCCTTAATGAGAACTTCTATACCATACAACAGAGACACATATATGGTACAATATGGAAATGGGGTTGCTTGATAGATGATGATGGAAATCTAGATGAACTGCCAGATCAATTAGAGATATAGACACAAAGTAATGGCTGATCAGACAGGACCATGAGAGAAAGAGTAGGTGAATGTCGTACTAAATGTCCTGAGCCAAATGGCCATATGCAATTAAGAACACATCAGATTTGAAAAATAACACATCAGATTTGAAAAAGATTACTTGTTTCAACTTCTTTGGTGCATTGCTTAACTTGATTAGTAGATGGAGGAAATGGAGTGTGAACTTGCATATACTTTTAGTTAGAATTTTTCCTTTTGATGTCAAAGCTTTAAGCCCTCATCTCTTCACAATGGCACCAGGCACGACAGATGAATATCTAATAGTACACTTCATAGTTGATCCATGCTCATTTTCAGTCTTTATATCGAACCTGCAAAAAGAGCCACAAGTAAAAAAAATATTAAGAAAACCTCTTATCCAATGAACTAAGGATAGAAGCAAAGTAGTCTTTGAGATTTGCAAATCTCAAAAACATGTTGCCCGTAAAAATGAGCAAAGAGTGGATCAATCAGAACCAGAAATCAGCTACGTCAACAAGTGGAGCCCACACGGTACTACCTGACCTATTCCTATACCCATACTGTAGATCTAGGCTTTGCATCAACGATACTAGAACTCTCTAAAAACATAAAACTTGTAAAGTATGAATGGTAAATATCCAATAGGAAAAAATCTATGATCTTACTTTCTACTGGAACTAGGCTCCTTTTTCAGTTAAAGCATTGCAATATACAATGAAATGGCATTAAGATATATAAAAGATTATAAATTAACTTGTAATTAAGATGAGGATTCCCGAAACGTGTATACAAGGTCCCTTCTAGCCTATCTCGAGTAGTTAAAGCTGATTGTGTATATTTAATCCACTAATTGAACCAAAATGTTCCTTCCGACCAAAACACATTTCCTAGAAATATACTTTGATTTCAATACTACCAGATACATTTGCCAAGTTCATTTAAATTGGTCCTTTATCATTCTTGATCGATAAATTCTATATAACAATATGTCCAGTTCAGCCAAACCCAATAATTCTATTAAAACAAATGAAAAACAGAAACCAAACTACTTCACACAAAATATGTTGTTTAACAGAACATTTTAAAACCTCTTTTAAGCTATACCAGCCAACTAATTACATATCATAATCCTCGCCATTTGAGTAGTAGAACAGTGTTTTACATGTTACATCGGTTATATGTCCAAACTCCAGAACACTCCAATTTCCCTCTGTAAATCATAGTGGAGGTTCACATTTATATAACTTTGAACATGAAAGTTATATTACATATTTAGTTAGCCCTGCTTCAAAAATATTTTAGTTTTTTCCGATTGTGAGTCAAAGTATTTCAATGAAACAACAAGAAATTACAACTTTCCAGATGCTAGTATTTTCCATGTATGTTAAATACAAATGACAGTAGAGACTAGAAATGTTATAAGGAGTAAATGAACTTAGTCGAATCCTTTACAAATGTCAAATAAAAAAATCAATAGGAACAACAGGACTTGTCCCTATTTGGCTTGCAAAATCTCAACACCGAAGACATAAAACTAATAGGTCATTCATGAACAAATTAGCTTTTTCAAAACCAATATACACTCTTTATGAAATATGATTTTTCAGACACACAATACACTTCAGAAAATCAAATAACAATTTTGCAACCCAATAATTTTATCATTGATTGCACAAATAGAGAAAAACGACCATATTTAGCCAATCTAATGTTATAGAAGAGGAAAAGAAGAAGAACAAGAGTAACTCTAATAAACCAGGCAATAAAACAAATTTCAAACAAATTATCCATTGCATGTCAATAAAAAAAAATGAATTAGGAACAAAAAAGTAATTGTCTAAATAGTCCTGCTTCTTGGTAAGCAAGAGAAATTCAAAAAGAAACAAAAGAAGAAGAAGAGGAACTAACTAAAGAGGTCAAAATAATCGAAACAAAATCTGAAATAAATCTGAAATAACTTAAGGAAAATCGATCCCTAAGACCAAAGCACATGCATAATGTAGAAATCTAAGAAAAAAATAAAGAATAACTACCCAGAGAACAATAAATCTAAGAAAAATATAAAGAACAAGACCCCATCTCAGAGAGCAAGAAGACCAATGAAGATCAGTTCGATGGAGACCCTTGCCACGATGGACTTCGACCAAGAGTAGTTCTATGGAGAAAACTTGTAGAGCAACTCGATGTGGAGAGCTGAATTAGGGCAAATAACAATGATATGTTTTGATGGGGAAAATAGAGAGTTTTTAAATTTTTAGAATTTTTACTTCAGATTTTTTTATTTTTTTTTAATATTTTAGTGTTAGATTTGGCGCACTATCTCCCGCTCAACAACCCTCAATTATAATTTTGGACCAGTTACTAAATTTTTTGGGGACTAGATTTAATATCTTCGCAATAAAGTGAAAAATTAAGGACCGGATTTTGATCTCGTCCCAATATATATATTTTTAGAGATGAGATTAATAGCTCGTCCCTGAATGTTGGTCTTAAATAAGGTTTTTTCTTATAGTGGATC
The DNA here is from genome assembly GCA_031232105.1 of Capsicum rhomboideum. Classification (NCBI taxonomy): domain Eukaryota; kingdom Viridiplantae; phylum Streptophyta; class Magnoliopsida; order Solanales; family Solanaceae; genus Capsicum; species Capsicum rhomboideum. The sequence goes on from CP124709.1 coordinate 57,265,434, forward strand.
AGTGCAGCGTCCACTACTAAAATGACTTTCATCCGCAAAAGTAAAGGATAAAGAAGTACCTGAAGGCCCGAATAGGTAGGGATACTGGGTCCATATATCACACTCGGTCTCCCAGCTAGCCTCCTCAACTGGATAGTGAAACCACTGAACCTTAACTACAGAAATGTCTCTGGAATGCAACCGCCTGACATCTCTAGCCAAAATGGACACAGGCTCCTCTAGAAATGCTAACCTCTCATCTAACTGAATCGAGCCCCATTGAAGCACGTACGTCTCATATGTGATATACTGCCGCAGTATAGATACATGAAACATCGAGTGGATGGCTGAATAGGTAGGAGGAAATGCCAACTCATATGCTACCTCCCCAACTATCTGTAGGATCTCAAATGGTCCACTATACCTGGGGTTGAGCTTGCTCCTCCTTCCGAACCTCATCACGCCTTTCATGGGTGATACTAGCAGAAAGACCCTGTCACTAACTCTAAACCTCAATACATGATGCCTACAATTAGTATAACTCTTCTGCCTACTCTGACCTGCCCTTAGCTTATCCTGAATCATCTGAACCCGGTCCAATAACTCACGAAGCAAATCTATACATCGAGGCCTAATCTTAAAAGTGTCAAACCAACCAACCGGAGATCGACTTCGCCTACCAAACAATGCCTCAAATGGAGCCATCTGAATACTAGAATGGAAGTTGTTATTTTATGTAAACTTCGCCAATAGTAAAAATTTGTTCCACCGACCCCCAAAATCCAATACACAAACGTAGAGCATATCCTATATAATCTGAATAGTTCGCTCTGACTGCCCATCAGTCTGGGCGTGAAAGGCAGTGCCAAGGTCAACCTGGGTACCCAACTCCTCCTGAAATGTCCTCCAAAAGCTAGAAGTGAACTGAGAGCCTTAGTCTGAAATGATAGATACAGGTAACCCATGTAGGCGAACCATCTCTCGAACATAGACATGGGGCAACCTCTCGGCACTGTAAGAGATCTGAATAGGGATAAAATAAGCAGATTTGGTCAATCAATCAATGATGACCCAAATGCTATCAAAATTCACGGGAAGTGTGAGGCAAACCACCTACGAAGACCATAGTAACTTGCTCCCATTTCCACTAGGGAATTGATAGCCACTAAACTAATCCACTAGGTCTTTGGTGCTCAATTTTACTAACAACAAAGGCATCGGGCCATAAACTCCGCTATATCTTTCCGGATACCAATCAACCAGTAATGCTACCTCAGATCCCTATAGATCTTGGCTGTCCCATGGTGAATAGAATACCTGCAGCTATGAGCCTCACAAGGAATCAACTAAACTAAATCTCCGACCTTCAAAACAGAAATATGATCGTCAAACCTCAACACACCATCAAAATCTAAGGTAGCCCTTCTGGACTCACCTCATAACACTTTCCCGTGAATGCTATGAAGCCTACTATCCTTAAACTGATGACCCCAAATCTACTCCAACAAGGTAGATCTGACCTCAACACTAGTAATAATCCTCCTGGGTCAGATATATCAAGACGAACCATTAAGTTAGCTAAAGAATGGTTATCAAAAGCCAACAAATGTTGTGAAATTGAAATGAAGGACAAGCTACCCATAATCACTAGCTTCCAACTTAACCCGTCCGTTACCACATTTGCCTTGCCCGGATGATATAAAATAGAGATATCATAGTCCTTCAGCAACTCAATCCATCTACGCTACCTCGAGTTAAGCTTCCTTTGGGTCATGATATGCTAAAAACTATGGTGGTCGGTGAAGATCTCGCAGTGAACCCCATACAAGTAATGCCTCCAAATCTTAAGTGCAAACACTAACACTGCCAACTCCAAATCATATGTAGGGTAGTTGCGCTCATGCACCTTCTACTGCCTTGACGCATATGTAATAACATGGCCCTGTTGCATCAGAACACACCCTTAACCAACACCAGAAGCATCATATTAAATGATAATCCCCTCACCCTCAACTGGAAGGGTCATATAGGAGCTAAAGTGAGAAAGTCTTTGAGCTTCAGAAAGCTCACCTCATAACACGTGGACCACTGAAATAAAACCTCTTTCCTGGTAAATTTAGTCATAGGGGCTGCAATAGATGAAAAACACTCAACAAACTGCCTTTAGTAGCCTACCAAACCAACTAAACTGTGAACATCAGTAGTGGGATCGGGTCCTGATCTCTAACTGCCGCACCCCGCATACTATCCATCTATGTAAGTGTGAAACAAATAATGATTTAGAGACCAACACAGACCCAACATACGAAAGTGCATCAAAAAGAAGAGATTTTTCCTAAAAATGTTTTGTAGCCTCCTGAAGATAGGATACAGACGTCTCCGTATCAATCCATGGGACTCTAGTAAATATTACCTCCTATACTAACAATATCGATAAAACCTAGGCTCTAATACCAAGCTATCACAACCCAATTTCTCAAGTCATGATGGTGTCTACTATATCCCACCAGTAGGCAAGCTAAGCCATAACCCGAAATGGCGAGTAACGAGCTAACAAGAGGAAACTAAGGAAAGACAACAATAAATCAACACCAATAATAAAGACATAACTAGAAGAAAAGAAACATACATACATAGTATACCATATTGGGGAAGAAAGAGGACAAAATATATAAGATGATCCCTTCTAAGACCTGGTAAGGCCAGTACTTGAGCCACTATAAATAAAATAAGAGTACTAGACCTTATCTAAAATATACATAACATATACACAATAGTCTCGAAGGAAAAAGACTATACTGGAACAGATGGAAGAGGATCAGTCTCAGACACTAGAATGCTCACCCTTGTCCATATCAGTACTGGGTTAGAGAAACACGTCAACACCAATGGTTCATACTCAGATCTGCATTAGGGAAAAGAAGCAGAACTACAATATGAGTACCGAAGCAATGGTTACTCAGTAGGCATCATTAGCTGACTGAGCTCAAATATAGGAAAAGTATCACTAAAATGCGAGGGTATAACTAAGTCATCAGTGGTAGGGGTATAAAAGTAAATAGCCACTGAACTATGTAAATGTGGTAAAGAAATAAATAAATGAATAAAGGTAATACAGGACGGTAAGAAAATCAAGCTAACTATAACCTAACTGGGCCCCCATAAGCCTAGAAGGCACACAAAAAAAGAAAATTAACCCTACCAAGCCCCCATAAGTTGGTAGGTGCATACAAGAAGTAACTAAAGTAAAAGCATAAGTAATCTGTGGTCGAACTGACCTCCAGTAACCATCTGATCCCAAATCCATGATAAAACCATCCAGATGTGCACCGAGCTTGAACCGACACCAATGGGGAATGATGGGAGGCTAGATACCGGGCTCGAACAAGTAATAGTGGATAATAATGAGAGGTATACACCGAATTCGAACATAAAATAGTAGGTAATAATAAGAGGTCACATAAATCATGTACAACAGAACTCAGTACCAATGTCAATACTCTCAGAACAATCGTAATCAACACCAAAGTACCCCGATTGTATCATAACTAGATGTCGGACTCAAACCAAAACTCAAAGTAGCCATAGCATAACAAGAATCTAGTGAACCCATAAGTAACCAAACTCAACCATAAATAAAAATTCAAACCATATCATAACTGATGCCAAAGCTGTGCCAGAACTCATAATAAATTACTGAAATAAAGTATATGACGTTCCTGAACCAAAATTGAAATGCATTTATGTAAACATATGCATAACAAGCTAAAAGGAAGGAATCCAAGGTTTCCTAGCTTAATGCCACGCCCTAAGCTCACAAATACTACACCATATTAAGGGATAACAGGCCTAAAATTTAGCAAAACGGGGCCCTAACCAGATAAATAAGGAATAAAAAAATACTAAGTCAACAATCGGGCTAAAACTACTGGCTCAAAAACTAGCACAATAGTATACTAATACCATATATAAGCTCAATCTAAAGATAGAGTAAGCCTAGCCTACCTGGAAGCCAGATAGCAGCCTAAGATCGACCGCGAGCTACTCGTCCCCTCTACTTGACCTCAGATGATGTCGCGTCAAGAATATCCAAGACTCAAGAAAATAGCTTCTAGATCCAAGCTTTATACTAGAATCTGAGATTGAATAACTTGGTGCAGATAATTAATTTTCTTTCAAATATAAAATGTTACGCCAAATAATTATTCCAAAAAACTCCACTTTATCGTGACTATGTAATCATGCAACATATTGATTGATGAAATTGAAGTTCTTGCATCCTATAAAACAATTGAAAGCACTAAAATATATTACTCTAGACATTTATATTTATAATAACATAGATTTTCCTAGTATATCTTTCAAAGATAAATTTTTCTTAATTATTTTTTCCAAATGATGAGAATAAGAATCAAAATCATTCATGCACATATGTCAATTAGTGTGCTGGCAATGGATAATGACCATGACTATTGATGTATATATGGCACTTTAACAAATGCAACTCTAATTTACACTCCCTTCACTTCCACGTGGAGAGTAGGTGTCCTTAATAATATAATTTTAGTTCATTATGTATGTACTCGCGTATTGCATAGGTTCATGGTAATATAAATATAACATTTTGAATATACCATAATTAATAGAAAATAATTTCTAATAAAGCCTCTATTATATAGTAATAATATTTTAACATATCTAGATTCACTATCTCCACTTAAAATATTAATAATTTATAAGACTATTATAAACTAATATAAATATATCGTAACAAAATAATTTTCATTAATATATAAAACAATTTAGAAAGATAATGAAATATATCTTTTACCAAATTATAATTTAATTTAAATATTTCACAATACATTTAGTATTATAAAACTTCTCAAACGAACCATCCAAAAACCAAACTGCCAGTCCCAGCAAGTCATAAACAACTTGGGGAAGTTATAGGAAATTTTTAAATGCCAAAAATGCATGAAAATGAGGAAAATGACCGGGAGGGTCATTACAACATACCTCTAACTTATGTAAAACTTATACTCTTGGACCATTTAGAAGCACCTAGTTCAATAACATAGCGTCTAATATCACACAGTCATAACCTAGTCTGGTTATTATTATTTCATCCATCCAACACTATGCTCGAAGGCCTAAAACATGAAATCTCCAAACATTACTTTCATTATTATGTGCATCTAGCCCAAGTCTACTATAATTAAACCAAAACCTACCTAGTAGGTGGATTCCACTTTTATGGAGAGCAGAGAGTTGTCCCGTACTCATCTGGCCTATTATAACATTGGAATTCCCTCAAAAACACCTCCGAATAACCCTCATGGAGCTTGGCCCCTAAATCCTGATTATTCTAAGTGTTAGTATTACTTGGGGTGCTTTTGAAGGTGAAGGATGACCTAAGAAGGCTCAGCTAAAAGAGGTTTTTAATTAATCCTCAGGCTGGCTACTGCCCAACTATCACCACAATATTGGGAGTATTACTGCAGCGGTGGATCTACTGCTGCAACAGTATGTAAGTGGCCAAGACCACTTCATCCCAATCATAGTATAATTAAAGTTGGGCCATGCATTTTCCCATGAAATAATTTCTACATAGTTTGGAACAAATATTTCTTTGTTGCAATTTTTTTCTAGGCTGTATTTAAATATGACGATGATTTGGGTTGTTACAACTCATCATTATAAAGTTGTTATTTATCATAGTGATATGGTCTTGTAGACTTGTTATCTTATCAACTTATAAAACATATGTAGTATTCTTTGTAGCATATATATTGGACTGAGTGATCCATTGGATTACAAGGTGCTAAACTGTTAAGTGAGAGAACTAACTCATCATAAGTCTTTTCCAATGCTTCTCCACGTACAACTGAATCAAGAAATACTTTGGAATGAATATCTAATCTCTGAATAAAAGTATTTTCTATAACTTTCTACTTTTATTTGTGATGAAAACAATTTGGCAATAAATTTTTGAATCGTTCCCAAGCTTGGGGTAAGCCTACTCTTTCCTTTTGTCTGAACCTCAAAATCTCACTTTTCACCTTAGTAGTCATTCCAAATAGAGTGACTCATGCAATGAATTTTTATGCAAAGTTAGCCTATGAAGTGATCAAATTTTAAGGGTCAGCTATCAGCCACCTTTTAGGTAATGAGAAAAAAGTGAGCCTTACATGGTGTGATGAAACTTCTTCCATAGTATAAGTGTCAGCAATCTCCAAGAAATTATGAAGATACACTTTTGGATCCTTGTATGGTAAACTTGTAAAATGCCTACTTTAGTGCAGTAGATGCACCATGTTTTCTTTTAGCTCCTATATTCCAATAATTGTCAGATTGAAAATATTAGATGTTATATTGTCAACGAGTGGGACTTCCACTTCATTAATAGTAACTTAAGATATTGGTGGTTTTATCTCCATGTTGCCAACTATTATTATAAGCAACTTGTTATGTTATGCACGTAACAAAGCTTGCTCCTTCAACCTTTGTTAAACGAACCTTTCAGGTTTTCTATGTAATGACCCTCCAAGTTATTTCCTACATTTTCATACTTTTTCTGCATTTAGAGCTTTTCTATGCTGTCCTAAGTCATTTATGACTTACTGTGACTGACAGTTTGATTACTGAGCATATAGTTTGGTTTTTAGAGCCATTTTCCTGTTTTGGAACTTTTATTGTTAAGAATAGGGTCTCGGGCCTAACATTTAGGTAAACAGCCTCAGATGATAATTCTGACAATCTCATTATCTCTAGAATATTTATTTTATTCTAGGGGACCCTTGGTTGGGGTCTCGAGGCTTCTGGACTTATTTTAGGCTATTGGGTGGATTTTGGCTAAAATGGCGCCTTGGGTGTAGGGCACACTTTTTATCAAAACGACCCCGGATGGAAGTTTTGATGGTACTATTGAGTCTAGAATGCTAAATTTGGTAGGGTAGCATAGATCATTTGCATTCATGGTAGTCAAAATAAATCCCAAGGGCACTGTCAAAAAGTTGGCAACTTAGTAATGTTGATGGTGCTGGTACATCTGGTACAGTCCAAAAATGGCTTTCGTATTTGTGTGGTCTTGGCCGTGTTCACTAGGGTCAAGGATGTTAACCTCCATATTTATGATCCAACCTTCGCATTCGTAAAGAGGTGGATTGCTAGGCCGGTCCATCCTTTTTCTTCACGATAATGGTGGACCGGTCGTGTTTACGAAGGTTTATCACTGCAACACCCACTTTCCCGTCAGGGGTCCTGCGTTCGCAAAAAAGGACCCCTGGCAGTATATATCTTCTTCTTCATTTTTCCAACATAATTTCTAAGTACCAAACACTATTAGTGGATCCTTGAGCTCTGAAATTGTAGGGAAATCTTATAGTGGAGCTAGGATTAGCTTGGGGGCATGTTTGTGGGCATTATATCATCGATATCCCATAATTTTCTGATTAATTTCATTGATTAACTCTTCAATTTAGTTTTTATTTTCTCAGACCTTGTGGGACTGTTTAGGTTCTGAATTAATCTCAGATTTTTCCCAATTTTAGGGGCAAATTATCCTTAAGATGAGAGGGAAACTGTGACTATTTCAATTTTGTGATTCCTTATGTAGGCCCTACATGGGATTTTAGTCCAATTTCTAAATCAAAGCACTTATGTGTAATATAGGTATTAATATTCTTGTCTTATTACACAGATTATTATTTTTATAGCGTGGCAACGGTCGGAGGCTTCTCAGAAGGAAAAAGCTCTGGAGTTGAGGATTTGTGAACTTTCGGTAGCGTCCAAGTAGGATAAGCTTACTTTTCCTCTAGACTTAGCTTCATTATAGTATTAGGTAGTATTATGCTAGCTATGGGTAGGTATTTATGTCTCTATTATTATTTTAGTATTTTTTTGGCTTATTTAGCCGATTAGGGGCCCTTTTCGCTAGGTTTCTACCCCGTCTCCTTTATATTAGTTCATGTTCATGGTTACCCCTTAGGTCATGCCTTAGTATACTTATTTACTTGGGCCGGGATTGAGAAACCTTAGCATAGGTTTGGATAGTTGCTTGCCTTAGGACTAGGTTTTGGGAATTGTAGTAGGCTCCACTTTCTTTGTATAAGTGAAGATGCCTAGAGTAGTTTATTTTTGACTTAGAATGATCCCTATGAAATTCCTTAGGCTAGTATTTCAGTTTGAGCGGTCTTAGTTACCTTATATATAGCCTATTTGACCTTGTTACCTTGGATAGGGTAGTATTTTCCCTAGACTAGTGCCTAGTGTCACGCCTCGAATTCCAACGGGGCGGGCTGGCACCTGAAGCCGTTAAGGCCCGAGAGAACCAATCTTCATTCATGTACACTCATATTCATGTCCCTAGAAGAACCACACTCTACCTCATTTATATACAAATTACCAATGACGGAAGTCATGGAAAACATATGATATATTTAAAACTTGGCCGTTAGGGCCACCATGGTACAAGCATACATTCTTTCATTCATCTTCCCACACACGACTACAAAGCCTCTAACAGATATATGTATATAACCACCCTAAATTCGGGACAAGTCCCCGCTTTATACAACCTTTACAATACCAAAACATATGTACATAGTGACTTGGAAAGCCCCGAACCAACAGGAGCTCACCAAAGATCCGCAAATGACCCGCAACCTACTGTGGAGATCTACTAGCACCTGTGCCTGCAGCAAGTATGGTAAGTCCCCCAAGGGACGTCAGTACGGAGAATGTACTTAGTATGTAAGGCTATATGAAACTGCAAGATACATAAGTACTTCAATGGAATCAAAATATAAGAGAATAGTCAATATGGATACACCACCGATCTGTATGTGCGTGTGGCGCCATGTATATTACATTCATTACTTTCTTTGCTTTTACGCTCGTTAACATTATCACTCATCCATCTGATTAGTGGGTCATAAGATAACAATCATCCACCTTATCGGTAGGTCATAATATAGGTCATAATGTAACATTCATCCACCTTATCGGTGGGTCATAATATAACATAAAGTAACCATAAAGTAACCATATATGCAGTACTTCTTTTCCTTACTTTTATGAGATTGATATATTAGGGGTTATAACATCATTATCGGAACTTGAGAACGTAATATTGTTGGAACTTTGGAACAATGTCCACAATTATGTGACACATGAACAACCATTGGTCAATGAATAAGAAACATGTGAATAACAATATATGACAACCTGAAATGAGATACCTTAGAACATTTCGGAATGGAACAAGTGCAATGACGATGTGAACAATATGTGCTGCAGAAGGATACGGAAAGAGTAACCTTACATACCTTATCTTACCAATATGAATATACAATCATATATGTGAATACAATAGTCCAGCTCCTTCCTTACATTTCAATCTACAATACAAGTACATAGCGGAGCTCACGTTAACAACCAACTACCTTACAAGTGCATAAGACGACAATGAGTTACATGATTGCCTTATAACATCATTTCCCCCTTCACAATACAATTCACAGAATTTTCATACCAACAATACCACAACATTCCACACATTGACCAAAACATGATAACCCAATAGCATTTCACACCAAGTTCATCCTTTACGCCTCTTCATTAACACTATGTCATAATTACTCCATCAAGTCACCTCAATACATTTCATAACAATATCTCAACAACAATCCCACAACTTATACTCATAGAAAAATAACAAGTTAAGGAACATAACCACAACATACATGTTAATATTTTATCCACTCCATTCACTTTCATCAAAACCTCAAGTCTCCTTTCAAGTTTAAATCACATAGATGACACATCTTTTTCACATAGATGACACATCTTTTAGCAACAAGAAAAAGTGCACTGCTTACACTTTTAAACATAACCATCATGATCTACATACTCTCCCATGCATATAATATATTAAACCATAAGATTAAACACTTACCCAAGCTTGAAAAATGATGATCTTGTCCAAAGAGATGACCTAGGGTTTGAGAGACCAAAAGAAAAATCTTGGAAATGTCTAGAATGGGATGTGTGATTTTTGGAATAAAAATCTGATTTTTCCTTGTCTTATATAGCCCCTTATTGTCATCCTTAGCCAATTCTTGGGCATTAAATGCCTTGTTTACTTGGTCAATGGAAGAGTGGGTCATTTGCCCCATTTGGGCCCTGCATTTTGCTCCATTTTGGGCCCTAAATTGAGCCACCCAATACACATGTTAACTTAGCCCACCAAATTTCATGCATGAACCACCATTTATCTCATGTTTAAATAATTCCATAAATGTTACGACAATAGTCAACTCACGAGATTCACATTCGTAGCCTCAATCCCAAGAACAAGCAATTCTAGCCACTCATGGTTTAATTGAACATAATTTGATAAAATAATTATGACGACAAATTAACCCCAACTTGGATTCCAAACTCATGCAAGAGTAGTCCTACTACGATGGAATAATAACACCATAACCCAAGAGTCCTCTTTATAGACTAATAATCGTCAAAGAAATTTGGCAAAAAGCACCCCGGCACGCTCCCGGGCGCCCTAGGGACTTAGAAAAATTTCAGCTCTGGTAAAAGGTGTGTTGGGGCGGCCTGACATGCTTCCTGGCGCGCCCCCTTTCTTCCTGTGCCATAAAAATTTCAGGCCAAATCGGCCTGGCACGCCACCTGGAGCGCCCCGTACTAAATTTTTGATTTCGACTTTTCTTTGCTGATTTGGTTGGATCTTTCACGTCCAAACCTTTTGCTTGCCTTTTATCTTTAATATCCTTTGCTTGGATGTCCCTTAAACCTCACTTTTCACTCCATAAATTCTCCACAAAGTCACAAACACCTCCTACGAAGGTCTAACCACATTTACTAGCATAATATTAAATGTTTCCATCAATAACAATACAAAATTCGTACTTATTGCTCTCGAACCTAGGGTAAACAAGGTTCAAGGTTGTCAAGTAAGGTTGGAAATGTATGGGGTATTACATTCTTCACCCCGTAGGAACATTCGTCCTCAAATGTTAATGACATTACCTAAGTTAACAAATTCAAGTCTAGAATCATCCTTTAAGTTATCATATATATAACATCGTCTCATGTACAACAAATGCATCTCTATATTACCATATATATACATATACACTTAATTCTCATAGACACTTCCTTGTTATAGCTCCACTTCCGCACTTTGAACTTTTTCTTCCATTTGAAATAAATACGGGTACTTCGACTTCATATTTTCTTCAGTTTCCCATGTGATCTCTTCTACTTGTTGATTTTTCCAAAGTACCTTTACGGAAGCTACGTCTTTATTCCTTAACTTATTCACTTGTCGATCTAGAATAGCAATAGGTACCTCTTCATAGGTGAGATCCTCCGTAACTTGTACATTTCTAATGGGAGCAATACGAGATGGATCTCCTATGCACTTTCGAAGTATCGAAACATAAAACACTAGATGAATTATGGAGAGTTCTTGGGGCATTTCAAATTCATACGCGACTTGATCAAATCTTCAATCAATCTTATACAACACGTCACATAGTGCCCACCTTCCTTTCTTTTCAAATCTCATTACCCCTTTCATTGCTGACACTTTCAAAAATACCCAAACATCTATGGCAAACTCTACTTCCTTCCTTCTAGTATCAGCCTATAACTTGTGTCGACTTTGGGCCGGTTGTAGCCGTTGTTGTACCACATTAACTTTCTCTATAGCTTGATGAACAAGGTTTGGCCCGAGTAAACCAATTTTAGCCGCGTCAAATCATCCAATTGATACTTGAACAATAGCTATTATGGTAAGTAAATTCAACAAGAGGTAAATGATCATCCCAACTACCTTTAAAGTCCCATGTGCAAGCTCGTATCATAGTTTCAAGTGTTTGGATAGTACATTTTGCTTGTCTATCTGTTTGGGGATGAAAAGCTGTACTTAAATTCACTTGGATTTCCAAACTCTTCTGAACTTTTTTTTTTTCAAAAATGTGCAGTAAATTGAGCTCCTCTGTCTAATATAATAGAAATTGGAATCGTACTATCTCTTTAACATGCAACCTAGTATAATCTGCAGTTGTACAAGTGGCCTTGACAGGTAAAAAGTATGCTAACTTGGTAAACCTGTAAACTAGCACCCATATGGAATAAAATTTTCAAAGTGTACGAGGCAAAATTGTGATAAAACCCATGGTAATTAGGTCCCACTTCCAGCCTGGAAAATTGATACATTGCATATAACCTCCAGGTTTCTGATGCTCTACTTTTACTTGTTGACAATACACCTCTTTCAAATCATGGTACATTTTTTTTTTGGTAGCTCCCATATGAATAGAATACCGTGAATGATGTGCCTCTGTCATAATTCGTTTCCTTAAATCATCTCCATCCGGTATACACAATTTACCTTGGCAGTTAAGTACTCCCTTTTGCGTAAGGTCAAATGCCTTTATCGAACCTTGTTGTACATTCTTTTTCAGCTACACTAAAAATAGGATTCGCATATTACTTTTCCTTCACCTCTACAAATGAAGACTCTGCCGCTTCTTGCTCTAAAATTCTTTTATCTAGAGTTTCAAGAAGCTGTGCAATTGATGTGGATCCTTAACTATACCTTGCTTTTCCATGAACTGACCATCAGTACCTCCTAGTGCTTTGAGGCCTAAAGCATCGGTTACCACATTTGCTTTTCCCGGATGGGGTCTCAATATCATAATCTCTTAATAGTTCGAGCCATCTCCACTGCTTCAGATTTAAGTCCTTCTGGTTAAAGATATATTGTAAACTCTTTGAAACCCATACAAGTAGCGGTGCCATATTTTTAAAGCAAATATCACAACTGTTAACTCAAGATCATGTGTTGGATAATTTCTTTCAAGTGGACACAATTGTCTTGAAGCATAAGATATCACATTGCCGCACTATATCAATATACACCCTATGCCGACTCCTGAAGCACCACAATATACTGCATACACTTTTGTACCTTCGGGAAGTACTAATACGGGTGTAGAGGTCGAGTTATCTTTTGCTCTTAGACACTCTTCTCACATGAATTATTCCACTAAAACTTGGTTACTTTGTGTGTTAGCTTGTTAAGGGTGATGAAATGGAAGAAAAACTCTGCAACAAACCTTCCCATATAAACTACTGGCGCATTTGTTAGCCCGAATGACATAACAAAAACAAAGTCATAGTGACTGTACTGTGTTCGGATAGCTGTCTTGGGTATATCTTTTTCTCTAACCCTTACCTGATGATATCCTGATCTTAGGTCACTCTTTGAAAAACATTTGGCACTCTGTAATTGGTCAAATAAAGCATCCATACTGGGGAGGGGGTATTTATTCTTAACTGTCACCTTATTCAATGTCGATAATCAATACACATTCTCAATGTGCCATCTTTCTTCTGTACAAATAATACTGGTGCACCTTACGGGGACATACTAGGCCTTATGAATCCCTTGTCCAACAAGTCTTTTACTTGCTCCTTTAATTCACGTACCTATTCTGGGGCCATTCTGTACGGCGAAATAGAGATAGGTTGAGTTCCTGGAATCACACACATACCAAACTCTACTTCCTGTTTTGGAGGCAACCCCGAAAGATCTTCAGGAAATACCTCAAGAAGTTCATTTACTACTGGAACCGATTGAGGAGTTAGTGGTTCCACATCAGTATCTTTCACCCTTACTAAGTGACCTACGTACCCTTTGGCTATCATTTTCCTTGCTTTAAGATAGGAAATAAATTTTCCTCTCGGTGCCCCTACATTACCCATCCATTCCAGAACATTCGTTTGTGGAAAATGAAAATGTACTTTCTTAACTCAGCAATCTATCGTGGCATAACAAGAAGCCAACCAACCCATACCCATTATAACATCACACTCTATCATTTCCCCAGCTCAATAAGAGCAGCCAACATATTAGTGCCTATGCAATTACGATAGATTGTCTTAGCTACAATAGATTCACCTACGGGTGTAATACTCTAAATGACTTACCTAATAATTCTGGTGTTCCTTTATGTATTATATTTTTTTTCTCTACAATCAAGGGAGCAACATATAATAGGGTAAAACCCGAATAAATCAATGCATATACCTTATGTAAAAAATATGAATAGTGTACTTGTATCTACATCATGAAAAGCCTCTGAATTCTATCGATCCGCTAAGGCATGGGTACGGTTCTGGGTTTCACTAGAACTAGCTGCTCCTCTAGCACCACCATCATGACCAGCAGGTTGTACACCTAACAATGATAACGCAATGGCTGATCCCAAAGGCCGTGTCATACTACTCGTGCCCCTCTGTGGGCACGCTCTCATCATGTGCCCTGACCTACCACACCAAAAGCAAACATTCGTTCTAAACCAGCATTCACCTGAATCAAACTTCCCGCAGTACTGGCACAGCCGACGAGAAAATCTCGCTGTCTGCGAACCCCGTATTCCACTACTCTGCCCCACTTGACTACCTCTAAACCCTTGGAATTGGGATTGAGTGCCTGCTGTAGGATAAGAAAGGGATGATCTAGGCGGTCTAGGAAAAACCCGAAGCCTAAATTCTCCTTGGGACGTCATAAACTGTCCCATAGGTCTAGCCCTTTTGGAAGGCCCTCTGTCAACTTCGTGTTCCCTTCTCTTTTGCCTTTGATTCTCCATTTTTTGTGCAAAGGCCTGTATTCTGGCTATATCCATATCTCTATTTAACGCAACAATGGTACAATCTCGGACTAAGTATGGACCCAATCTATCCACGTATCGATGAACTCTGTCGGCCATAGTGGCTACTACATTTGGAGCATACCAAGCCAAGGAGTTAAACCGGAGACTGTACTCTTTGACACTCATATCCCTTGATGAAGATTTAAAAACTGATTCGCACGAGCCTCTCGTATCTCATAGGGAAGATAGTGATCAAGAAATGTCGTTCTAAATTCCTCCCAACTAGGTGGAAGTGCACCTATACCCCTAGATCTTTTCCAATCTTCGTACCATAATATAGCCTCGCCTTTTAGTCTATATGTTGCAAGCTCCACTATTTCTCTACCAGTCACATGCATAATATATAGATCCCTTTTGATTTGGTCCACTAAGTCTTGTGGGTCTTCATTCAGATCTGACCCGGTGAACGTGGGAGGGTCTAATTTCAGAAAATCATGTGTCCATAGACTAGCTGCCCTATCCGCACCATCATTACTTGTCATTCGACCTACTTGTCCTTGATTCAGTGCATTAACTATACAATCAACTATACGAGTCAACATTTGCAATGCATTTCTTAGATCGTTCTCAGTAGCATTAACAGGTGTTTCGGCAGGTTCTTCTCTCCCTCTCAGCTCTTCTAGAGCTGGAAAAGTAGAGGAAGCCTGCGTTGCAAACTTAGTTTTAGCCCCACCTTGACTAACTTGTTCAGGTGATGATTTACTAGTTTCTCCTCTGGCAAGCATATCTACCTTCTTACCATTGTCCCTACCTTGTCTTGTAATCGGCATTTTTACTATATAGAAGAAAACCAATGTCAATAGTTAGATATGATTCCACCTACAACTTTGCCTCTACTGCACGATCTAAGAAATGAAGAAAAGAAACAACTCCTAGATGTCCTGTAGCCTCCTGCTTATAAATGTGGCGCACAACACATAGATAAGTAAGACTCTACTCATACACTGATTTGTAGACACCCTTAGGACAACCCGCTCTGAAACAACTTTTGTCACGCCTCGAATTCCAACGGAGCTGACTGGCACCCGA
Organism: Capsicum rhomboideum; assembly: GCA_031232105.1. Classification (NCBI taxonomy): domain Eukaryota; kingdom Viridiplantae; phylum Streptophyta; class Magnoliopsida; order Solanales; family Solanaceae; genus Capsicum; species Capsicum rhomboideum. The sequence continues at coordinate 57,281,186 of CP124709.1, forward strand.
AGTCGTTAAGGCCTGAGAGAACCAATCTCCATTCATGTACACTCATATGCATGTCCCTAGAAGAATCACACTCTACCTCATTTATATACAACTTACCATTGGCGGAAGTCATGGAAAACATATGATATATATAAAACTTGGCCGTTAGGTCCACCATGTCACAAACATACATTCTTTCATTCATCTTCCCACATACGTCTAAAAAGCCTCTAACAGATATATGTACATAACCACCCTAAAGTCGGGACAAGTCCTCGCTTTATACAACCTTTATAACACCAAAACATATGTACATAGTGACTTGGAAAGCCCCGAACTAACAGGAGTTCACCAAAGATCCGCAAATGACCCACAACCTACTGTGGAGATCTACTAGCACCTGTGCCTGCAGCAAGTAAGGTAAGTCCCCCAAGGGATGTCAGTACGGAGAATGTACTGAGTATGTAAGGCTATATGAAACTGTATGATACATAAGTACTTCAATGGAATCAAAATATAAGAGAATAGTCAATATGGATACACCACCAGTCTGTATGTATGTGTCGAGCCATGTATATTACATTCATTACTTTCTTTGCTTTTACGCTCATCAACATTATCACTCATCCATCTGATTAGTGGGTCATAATATAACATTCATCCACCTTATCGGTGGGTCATAATATAGGTCATAATATAACATTCATCCACCTTATCGGTGGGTCATAATATAACATTCATCCACCTTATCGGTGGTTCATAATATAACATAAAGTAACCGTAAAGTAACAATATATTCAGTACTTCTTTTCCTTACTTTTATGAGATTGATATATTAGGGGTTATAACATCATTATTGGAAATTGAGAATGTAATATTGTTGGAACTTTGGAACGATGTCCACAATTATGTGACACATGAACAACCATTGGTTAATGAATAAGAAACATGTGAATAACAATATATGACAACCTGAAATGAGATACCTTAGAACATTTTGGAATGGAACAAGTACAATGACGATGTGAACAATATGTGCTGCAGAAGGATACGGAAAGAGTAACCTTACATACCTTATCTTCCCAATATGAATATACAATCATATATGTGAATACAACAGTCCAGCTCCTTCCATATGTTTCACTCTACAACACAAGTACATAGCAGAGCTCACGTTAACAACCAACTACCTTACAAGTGCATAAGACGACAATGAGTTACATGATTGCCTTATAACATCATTTCCCCCTTCACAATACAATTCACAGAATTTTCATACCAACAATACCACAATATTCCACACATTGACCAAAACATGATAACCCAATAGCATTTCACACCAAGTTCAGCCTTTACGCCTCCTCATTAACACTATGTCACAATTACTCCATCAAGTCACCTCAATACATTTCATAACAATATCTCAACAACAATCCCACAAAATATACTCATAGAAAAATAACAAGTTAAGGAACATAACCACACCATACATGTTAATATTTTATCCACTCCATTCACTTTCATCAAAACCTCAAGTCTCCTTTTAAGTTTAAATCACATAGATGACACATCATTTTCACATAGATGACACATCTTTTAGCAACAAGAAAAAGTGCACTACTTACACTTTTAAACATAACCATCATGATCTACATACTCTCCCATGCATATAATATATTAAACCATAAGATTAAACACTTACCCAAGCTTGAAAAATGATGATCTTGTCCAAAGAGATGACTTAGGGTTTGAGAGACCAAAAGGAAAATCTTGGAAATGTCTAGAATGGGATGTGTGATTTTTGGAATAAAAATCTGATTTTTCCTTGTCTTATATAGCCCCTTATTGTCATCCTTAGCCAATTCTTGGGCATTAAATGCCTTGTTTACTTGGTCAATGGAAGAGTGGGTCATTTGCCCCATTTGGGCCATGCATTTTGTTCCATTTTGGGCCCTTAATTGATCCCAATACACATGTTAACTTCCATGCATGAACCACCATTTATCTCATGTTTAAATAATTTCATAAATATTACGACAATATTCAACTCACGAGATTCACGTTTGTAGCCTCAATCCCAAGAACAAGCAATTCTAGCCACTCATGGCTTAATTTAACATAATTTGATAAAATAATTATGACGACGAATTAACCCCAACTTGGAAACTCGCTCAAGAGTAGTCCTACTACAATGGAATAATAATACCATAACCCCAGAGTCCTCTTTATAGTCTAATAATCGTCGAAGAATTTAGGCAAAAAGCACCCCGACACGCTCCCGGGCGCCCTACGGACTTAGAAAAATTTCAGCTCTGGAAAAGGTGTGCAGGGGTAGCCTGGCACGATGCCTGGCGCGCCCCCTTGCTGCCTTTGCCATAAAAATTTCAGGCCAAAGCATCCTGGCACGCCACCTGGAGCGCCCCATAATAAATTTTTGATTTTGACTTTTCTTTGCGGATTTGGTTGGATCTTTCAAGTACCAACCTTTTTCTTGCCTCTTATCTTTAAGATCCTTTGGTTGGATATCCCTTAAACCTCACTTTTCACCCCACAAATGCTCCACAAAGTCATAAATACCTCCTATGAAGGTCTAACCACATTTACTAGCACAATATCAAATGTTTCCATCAATAACAATACAAAATCCTTACTTATTGCTCTCGAACCTAGGGTAGACATGGTTCAAGGTTGTCAAGTAAGGTTGGAAATATATGGGGTATTACACCTAGAGTTTGTAAGTTGGACCCGTCCTGCTTTAGGTGATTGGTTGCCTAGGATCAGTAGTTATCGTTAGAGGATATGTGAAAGAAATGGTAATTCAAGAATGTCTTGTCTTTTATACTATTTGGTAGTCCCGGTTAAAGTTCACCACTAGGCATGTTCTTACTTATTATCAGTTCTGATTTAGGGCCGACACTTACTATTATGATGTTACTTATTATAAGTTCTGGTTCAATTCTAGCATCCATTGCACTTACAGTAACCTATTTTGGGTTTGGAATTCCGCTACAGACCGGTAAGACTTAGGATTATGATTAAAAAGGAGTTTCAGGTATGCTTTTACACGTTGGCTCACATTATTTCTATTGTTCCTGATAATTTCATCTTCATATTAGTGTACTCTTTGTTTGTATCCACTAAGTTATAGGGGCTCGATTAGCTTATTTCCTTTCTTATTTGTGCCTTTTGGGCTTATGGGGGCTTAATTAGGTTATAGTTAGGCTTTATTTCCATTTTTCTAGTTATTTAACTTGTATATATCACATCCGATTGGTAGGGTTCATTATTTTCAATTTAAACCCTTTATTTCTGACTTTAGTCTATATTCTCGCATTTTATTATACTTTTACTGTATTTTAGCTCAGTCGGCCTATGATGCCTACTCAGTGCCCATTGGTTTGGTACTCATACTAAACTTCTGCATCTTTTACCTGATGCAGATCTATGTATGAGCCATTACCATTGGTGTTATCCTCGAGCTTGCTGCTGATTCGGATATAAAGTGAGCATTCAGAGTTCAGAGTTGATCCTCCTCCTTTTGCTATGTTTGGATAGTCTTTTTTTTGTATATTTTGAGACTATATGTATATTTGACACTATTTAGTACTCCGTTTTGGATTAGTGGCTCTTGTACCGACCTTACCAAGTTATTTAGAAACTCATTTTGTGTATATTTTCTCCATTTTTCCCTTGTATAATATGTTCATATTTGTATATTTCGCTACCTTTCTCTATGTAGTGCTTCCATTGCATGCCTATATTCTGTATTCTTTTTTCTTCCACCGGTTAGCCTATGACATATCGTTCGGGGCTATAGTTTGGCTTACCTACTGGTGGGTTAATGTAAGTTCCATTATGACTCGAGAAATTAGGTCGTGACAGTTTAGTATCAGAGCCAACGCTTAACGATATTGTTGGTATAGAGCAAGTGTCTAGCAGAGTCCCGTAGATTGGTATGATGATGTTTATTTCCTATCTTCGGGTGGGTACATGATATTCTTAGGAAAATTTCACCTTTTTGGTTCAATTTCATGCGTTGGGTCTATGTTGGTTCCTAAATTCTCAATTGTTTCACTCTTTTGAAGATGGCTAAGATGCGAGCTATGACGACCGAGGGCAAGGACCCCGAGCCAGAAGCCAAAGCACTCATTAGAGGCCAAGGGTCAAGGCCAGGCTAGAGATGCAGCAGTAGCTAGGGTCAGGACAAGGAGCCTTCAACAACCTAAATATTGCTCCCGAGCCAGAGGTAGCTCAAGAGGTTCAGCCACCCCAATAGCAGGTGGGCTAGGGGGCAGCCCAGGCCCCACCTGGGTTTATATCCTCCTCAGTTCTTAGAGATGCTTTTGTTTAGATGTTGGGGTTACTAGGTAGTATGCCAACAGATAGGGCACAGACAGCAGCCCAGGGCGGTATTGGTTTAGAGACACAACCTTTAGTTGCGGTGTCACACCTCAAATCCCATTGAGATAGACAAGAACCTAACGCCCTAAAGACTTGAGAGAACCAACTTATAACCTATGCTTACCATGCATATAACTATTATAATCATGAAACTTTGAAAAATATATATATGTATAAGTTATAGTAATAAAAGACCAGCATAGATAGGCCCAACCACATATACATGACTTGGCCGTTGGGGCCACTATTGTTATGAGACAAAACATATTTGAACTTAATACGTTAGTCTACAAAACCTCTACCAGATAGAAAACATAATCTAGGCCGGGACAAGTCCCGCCTTACAAAACTACTAGACAATACAAAAATGCATATATCAAAGACTCAGTAAAGCCCCAAATCAACTTGGAGCTCACCAATCGCAGCTGAGTATCCTGTGCTCCTACTAAGGAAGTTTATTAGTTGGAGTACATGTACCTGTGGCATTAAACACAGTGTCTCCCATGAGGGAAGTCAGTAAGAAAGAGTGTACTGAGTATGTAAGGCATAAAGTGACCATAGGTAAGATAAGAGTTCAATGAAATTTCATATCAATATATAGCTATATTGATAAGGATAAAAGACCATTTTTCCTTGTATTTGTGGAATCATGTACTTTACATGCTTTAATTTATTTTATTCTTCTTCGCTTTATAAACCTGTAAGGCATATAATACAATTGACCACCTGATCAGTGGTAAAAGAGGATGGCCCATGCTAGGCATTTTAATTCCTGGGATGACCCATACAAATGACCACCTATTCGCTAACGACTTTGTCCCCATTCCTTAGTGTTTTAAAGTACTTCAAATTGAGTCTGTGACTAGATCTGCATATTTAATCCTCTAAGTAATTTGTAGATCCTCAGTGTTAAAAGAGGATGATCAGGATGCCCAGATTTACTAGTTTCCTACAAAACATCAACTTTTGTGCACTTTGACGTGCTTTATTAAAACATACACAAAAGCATTATATCACAAAAAACATACAAAACAACTACAAAAGTTCTACATTAAAAATTATGAAATGTGCCATAAAATCTTGTCACATCACTCGGCATGAATCCGAACAAGTTCTCAAAAATGGATATGCACTTCCTCACCCTTATCTCCACAACCCTCCACTAAACCTTAAATATATGGCTTAATAATTTGATACCCCTATCATTATTTAATTCTAAATATCACCCTTTTTATTAAAAAATAAGTATTGTACTCTCCTCCATTTGTCGGCACGTTTAACATCCTCAAAATGACACTAAAAAACTCAGTCAGCTAGTCCATTATTGCCCTGTCTACTCTCTTCCTAAATTCTATTAAATGTTCATCTATCTTGGTCACTCTCCATTACACTTCCTACCAATAACTCCCTTAACCTCTTTTACATGTATAAACCTATAATACCTGAAATTAAAATGCCACTCAGAATGTTCTGAAACTTCTAATACTATGGCTTTTTCCCTTCTTCGACCAATAGCTTATGGAAGTATGACTTCCATCTCTATCTAATAATTGTGTCCTCTACCTAAACTTTTTTGTCTCATCCTTGATACACTTCACATGGTCTAGGTTTCATTTTTTCCGTCATCTTACCATCATATATACAACCATCATATAGACCCAACACAACTAGATATTAACTCCATGGAACTAGTAGCCCTATCCCACATATCATTCGCATCTGTACTTCTCCCCCAAGATCCCATCGGCAATAACTTTTTACCCATCTCCTAGGAAGTGGCCATGATCAAACTAACCCATTTTACCCTTGGACAATCATTGATGGCTCTCTTTTACTTCATACTCTTGATAGCAAAATTCATCACTAGGAGCTTATGTTGACTCCTGAGGCTCTAACTCAGGATAACCTTGAAATCTTTACATAGACCTCTATCATCCTTCCTAATGAGAATGTAGTTTGTTTGAGTCTTAGCCATTGTATTTTGAAAGGTTACTAACTGATCTTGTTTCTTTGGGAAACTTGAATTTTCTTTGCCTATCCCAAAAAATAAACGAAATAAAAAAAAAGTCAACTCCTTCCATATTCCCATCCTCAAGATGTAAACCTCTATGGACATTATCATAACCCCTTAGAGTTGACTTGAGGTGTCTAGTAAAATCTCCTCATATGAAAAGATTCTCCATGCACAGTATACCACTCACTACCGCATCCAAATACTCCCAAAAGCATTTCTTATCCTTATCGTCTATGGCAGTTTAGGGCATGCAACACTAATAATGTTCTAAGTGAACGAGATGCTGAAGAAGTACAAGAAGTGTTTGAATTCCATATGTTGGTTTGCGAGTCATGGACTATTTCACTAATTATGAACCCAATGGTCGAAACATGCCTACTTTATTGTCACGACCCAATTTATCTGGTCATGAGGGAACCTATCCTAACCCACTAGTAAATAACCCAACTCGTAGTCTGAAATAGCTAGTAGCAGACTTATAAGAGAAGCAAAATTCAAGACTAATAAGATGAGAAGAAAACAAGAAAAAGGTAAACATTTTTCCCCAAAACCTAGTGAGGTTAGTAAAAGAGCCACTATCAATCAAGAGTACAAGGTGAACACAATATCTAACTATAGAATTATCTCCGAAAGACAAAATAAAGATCAGTCCAGCAAAACAGGCAGAGCAGGATCAAATCCAAAAAACAGGAGCTCACCCCGAATCTCAGAGCTATGACATCTCTGCATGATGCACATGTCAGTGGTGAGGACTCGTACCATAATCTATAGGGTGCAGAAGTGTAGTATGAGTACCAACATGAAGTACTCAGTAGGCATCGATCGACTGAGCTCCAAAAATAATGTAAGTATAAATAACATGTAAAAAAGGAATATACATAAATGGTAACTATCTAAGACATGGAATGCAATAAGGGAAACAGAGAGTTACATGTAACCTATAATACAACACTTGTAATCAAAACGACGGTGCTTTACAATAAGTAGCTGAAAAATATACTATAGTAGTATAAACGAAGAGATATACAAGATATATATAATAGTAATATGAAGAAAAGGGTATCTATATATAATAATATTATGAAGAAAATTGGCCATATATCATAAGAATAGCAAAACCTGAAAGTGCTAACCTAAGGGAGATGGCCTAATGTCTCAAGGACCATAACCAATTAGGGGAGCTAACTCTAGAATAATCTGTGGTTCTAACCAAAATATGAATGATCATAAGATATTCTAATAATAATAAAACTCATCATAATAAGGGAAAAGGAATCAGAAGCATACCAAAAAACCCTGGTACCAGTCCATAACCATCCTACCATGAACTATATAGTAATAACCAAATAATAGTGTAACCATCTAGCCTGGACAAATAATAACCTAAAAAGCCCCTTATAAGCCCGCAAGGTACAATCAATCACTCAGCAAATAACAAACATAACCTATACCTATGCAGCCCTGTATAAGACTGATAAATACAAGTGCCAAACAATTATACTGGTGAAAGGCGATGCATGTGAATGATTGAAAGCCATGAAAAGAATTCGATGAAGCAAGATAAACCAAGCACCATATCCAACACAAATGTATACACCTCTTCCAGCTCAACAGCTCGTAAAGGCAGGTCCTACGACAACCATCCTCCTCCAGCACTGTGGTTCACGAATAGAGATGCTCATAAGGGACTCGGGATATCTATATACACTACCTGGTTTCAAACCAGGACTTCTATAATCCAAATCCATAATATTAGCAATAACAAGAACCGAATTCAAAACAGAACCAGTGGATAATAACAAGAGGCCAAATGATCCATAATTGTACCCCAGAACAACCAAATCATTATCATAGACAGATGCCAAAGTTTAATTGGAACTCAAAGTAACCAACCATAACGAGAATAGGTGATCCCATAGGAAGCCAACGTTAACCATAAATTGATGCCAAAACTCATATCGAAATTCATAAGCATGACATAACTAGCGGTAATCCAAGGGTCCTAAGCCTATCACCAATCCATTTATTTAGTAAAGTTCAATCTCAAGTGGTCAAATCTTCTAAGGCTAGGTGGGTTCCAATCACTAGGAATGAGAGGTGCGGTCAAAGGTTAGATACTGCTCTCTCCAAGGGTAAAGAAGCTAAATAGGCGTGCTATCAAGTCTAAGTCAACCCAGACTGATGGTAATATCCTAAGGAAGTAGTCATAAGCCCATCGCAACCTAAATGAGAGTCATTCGAAGCATTCTATCTAAAAAGGGCAATGGAGGCCACTACTAGACTCTGATAACCCAAACTAAGACAAACACCTACCCAAACATAGGCTAAGGTTTCTCAATCACGTCCCAAGGCTCTAAATGAACTAAGTTTAGTCTTAAAGGCAGTCTAGATACTAACCTAAGGGAAAGCAAGCCCAAATTCAGGCAAAGAGGGGCCTTAAATTGATCATTTCCCACAAGTTTCTTGAGCTCCCATGACCAGATATGGAGGAAAAAAGTTGAGAAAATTGATAAAAATTTCATAGTGAAGAGGGTTTAAAGACCCAGCAGTGACCAATTAAGCAGCCACTTATCCACTAAACCAACTACGGCTAAAGTAGCATTTGACGGCTAAAGCAGCGGGTAGGCGGAGGCAAGGGACCACTAAAGCAGCACCCTGGTCGCTAAAATGACTTTCTGCTAATATGGACAAGGATTGCTAAAGTGACCCTCAGCCTGGTAGCCAAGGTCGCTATATCGGTGCAAGGTCACAAAAGAGACCAACACTAAGGGGGGCCCCAAGACCGCTTTAGTGGTTACACTAGATACCAGACATCAGAATTTTCATCAAGTCCAAATGTACTCCGACCGAGTGCTCGAGATTCGTTTAGAACCCCGTACGCTCAAAAAAACTCTGCTACTATAGAAAATTCGACCTTTCAAACTCAACCAAACCATTAAAATTTCAAAACGGGTTCGTTTTGATAAAAAATGGGCCCTATACCCTTGGATACATTTTTACCAAAATCTACCCCATTGCCTAAAATGCATTCAGAAACCTCGAGGACCCAGATGAAGGGTCCCCTATACTAGAATCAATGTTCCGGAGGTAACGACGCTGACAGAATTCTCATCCGTGGTCGTTTACTAGAATTTTTATTTCGTGACCAATTTCTTAACTTTAAAATCTTCATAATAGAGAAATGGGCTTAAAACCCAGACCATCCTCGGAGCCTAATAGCTCAAAAGGACAAAGTATTGGGCTCACGTACCCTGCAAGGCTCCCAAAATAACCTCTACCGCCCCCCACCAATGCTTCCAAGGGATTTTGCTAAAGGTTTCCCTCTTTTCTTCATTTTTTTACTTCACTTCCCAAATACCCAAAACTTATCCTCAACTACCAACTGTTCTCCAACTGAACCGAGATCGACTGAAGCACGCCAACCCAAACCACAACCTACAAACATTATACCGATACAAGCATAACCAAATAGATATCTGACCAAGTTAAGGACAACCTAAAGCATGACTCATACAACCAAATCCAAATTCTATATCTAATATTCTCTTGTCTTTCCAAACCTGATATCAAATCTGAACTGTGTAGAATCTCTCCAGCATCATCTGAGTCCTGTCCGTGTAATCATACCACACTTATCTTGAAAGACTAAAGCTGAACCACTAAAAATCCATATGAACTGGCGTATGAACAAGGCCTCATAAAGTTCTACCTAAATGCTCAAATAGTGGTGATCAATGTCTGTGATCCCTACCAAGGTCACTAATTGGTCCCGATGACCCTCAAAATAAAAAATCATGAGTCCGAAGTACAAACTCTTAAAACTAAACAATTCTCTCCAGAATGCCCCACCAACTGTAGGTGAAACCATGCTAAGCCCTACTCAAGTACACTTTTTTTGCTTTATAGAAATTCAAAACTTCTTATGACAATTGAGAAACCAAGGTCAAAATAGTAGAAACCAATACCATATACTGATAGACCATCCTCGGAGCACCTATCAAGTACAATCCATCCAAACTAAAGGAAACTAAATTAGTAGGTAATGAGTAGGATTAATTAGACTGTCACCAAATGCACACCAGAACAATTCTTGAAATTGGGGTTGCAACCAAGTTACGCACTTCATAGAAAAAATCTCAACACTAATGTTGAACTAATCGATCTAAACTATCAAAACTGATCTTGTTGATGAGTAAGCATCCATACTCCAAATTCCATCACAACCTTCAAGCCATTATTCAACAGAGTCAAAAACCATAGCTGGAGCCAACAAGTCTTCTCTATGGTCAAAAACCCAAATCAAACTCACAATTAGAGACTAAGTACATATTCAATGGTTCCTACAGGGGCTAAAATTGAAATGTTACCGAAGGACATAATCACAATTGAGAAAAACCATAGACTAAAGATATGAGGGATCAAATCCAAATCTGCTGAGAGCATAACACATCAAGGAATAACCAAGAACTCACTTCTAAAAGACATCCATTATGGTTACTGACACTGATAAATAGGCACATATCACCAAGTAGAAGCATTCCTTGAAGTCACATTAGGCCAAACAAATACAAAAATGAAAGATTTTTTAATTCACCCCTTCTCGCTGATGTTAACTTAATTGAACCATAAACCACATTGTTAAAAGAATGGAGTACCTAACTCATCACCAACACTAAGATCAAGACTACTACTATGTGATGAACCAGTCAAATCGAAAGAACAACCTCAACTTACCAATCTCAAGAACAGGCCATAGACTAAGGATCAACAATGCTAAAATCACAACATAATCATGGAAGGACAAATCTAGCTTCCTTACAATGATCCTCTTTACAATCGACCTTACCTTACAAACAGAAAGGAAAACCAACCAACCAAGGTTCTAAGCCAAATGAACAAGAATTGGAAAAAGGGACACTACTAGATAATGCCAGTTTAGCCATCTACCAAGTAAAGATTTATAGCAACTAAGGTAATAACAACAACAATAGCAATACCAGTATAAGGAGCATGAGGCATAAAATAAAAGATAACCAGTACCATTCTAAAATCATAACAAGGCCACTATGCCAAAGAAAGGGACTTTAACCCAAGCGCTACACCCCAAGAAAAAACATAACAAAAACTTATCCACTCAATCCATTACTAAAAGAAATCATCTATGAGGGTAGTTAAACATATATAAATCTACACAAAGGCTTACAACAACCCATATATTAATATCAAGGAATGTAACCATGAAAAGAACCAAATTTACACAAAGGCTTACATCAATGTGGTTAATAAAAGATAGAAATCAAATAGCACCTACATTGATGGAATCCAAAGTCATAGTCCCTGACCTTTCTAAATGAGTACGAATTTGAGTTTATCCAAACCTGGACTGAGCGTCTAAGCTACTAGCTGAAATACTAAGTGCACTGCCTCTGACCGTAGGTTTCATAATCCTAGGAGACTAATCTGATTGTGCTGTCTGCTCAATAATACCATGTCCCAGACACTCTCTGGACCAATGATCGGTCTCTCTACAGTCATAACAAACCCCCAAAGATCTAACTTGGAGAGTAACATGAGCTGACCCCAATTGGCTGACTAACTTATGCCTGGGGAACTCTATAGACCAACGACCAATCTCCCTACAATAAAAACATGCCCCTGGAACTCTCTAATGCACTGCACCTATTGACCCAGAATGGTTACCACAGCCTAAAAGCCTAGATCAAGAACCCCGTGATGCCCATTCGCAACTCCGCCCACTGTGACCAAGATTTATATTACTATTATGTAGATTCAAATAGAAACTAAAAGATACAAATCAAATCACACCTACATTGATGGAATCCAAAGTCATAGTCCCTGACCTTCCCAAAAGAGTACGTATCTGAACATATCTAAAATTGGAAGCGTCTTAGCTTCCAGTTGAACTATTTAGTGCACTGCCTCTGACCGAAGGTGTCACAACCCTATGAGACTGATTTGACTGCTCAATAATCCCATGCCGGGGACACTCTCTAGACCAATGATCGATCTTTCTATAGTCATAACAAACCCCTAAAGCTCTAACCTGGTGATGAATATGAGCTAACCCTAACTAGGTAACTAAATTATGCCTGGGGCACTCTCTAGACAAATGACCAATCTTCCCACAATAAAATCATGCCCCTGGAACTCTCTGATGCTCTGCGCCTGCTGACCCAGAATGGTCGCCTTGGCCTAAAGACCTAGATCGAGAACCCCGTGATGCCTGTTCGTAACTCCGCCCACTGTGACCACCATCTCCTATCAGAGAACCACCTATACTCTGAGTTGCTACCTGAACTGACCTGACAGACTACAAGTGATGCTGACCTCTGTTAGGAGGATCCCTACTTTTGGATGGAATACCAATAACACTATACTGCTAACATGGCCTCTTATTGCCACCTCCATACATCACAAGACGTACCCTCTCTATTGTCCTTGCATAATCAACAACCTGAAGAAAACTAGACCCAGCTGCTATCAGATGCTCCAACTACAAGCAGAGTCGTAAAGCTAATCATCTAATAAATCCATGCACCATAATATTCTCTATAAAATATAATACAGAAGTATGCCTGGCCCACTCGAGAAACCTAATCTCATACTCTAAAACTAAAAGAGAACCCTACTAAACAACAACAAACCCAACTTTAGACTGAGAACCACTCGATGTACTGAACACCACCACCGACTATGAAGTATCCACAAAAAGAATCAGAATCTTTAACACAATATTCTGAAAAGAGTAGGCGATCACAAACTCTATTGGAGCCTGGGCTGGCCCCAGACCCTCTGGCTGATGTTGAAGATCCTCAATTCTAAGCTCTAACTTCCTTGTCTGATTCTGAACTGAAACTCTGGCAACATGTGTAGAAGACCCATCGACATCTATCGACAATCTCGTGCTATCCATCTGAGAAGGAGTGGAGCCAAAGGAGGTATTTAGAAGTTCATAGAACTCAAAATACATGATAATGAATCAAGAATTAGAATTTCCTAGGAATACCCTATAGCCTCCCAAAGATAGGATTACCAATCTGTAGGACTCTACTAGGCATCTTGCTTTTGTACCAACTGCACCGGCGAATCTAGGCTTTGATGCCAAACTTTCACGACAAAATTTCTCAGGTCATGATGGCACCTAACCTAATCCACTTGTAGGTAAGCCAACCAGTAGTCTAGAACAGCTAGTAGCGGACTAATAAGAAAAGTGAAAGTCAAGACTAATAAAATGAGAAGAAAACAAGAAGAATGTAAACATTTTCCCTAAAAATCTTGTGAGGTTAGTAATAGAGCCACTGTCAATCAAGACTACAAGCTGAACATAATATCTAAATACAGAATTGTCTTTTAAATAAAAAATAAAAAATAGTCCAGTAAAAGAGGGAGATCAGGAACAACTCTGAATGCCAGGAGCTCACCCCGAATCTTCGATCCATGGTAGCTCCGTACAATGTACATGTCAGCAGGGAGGACTCGTACTATAATTTGCAGGTTATAGTAGTGTAGTATGAATACGAACATGAGGTACTCAGTAGGCATTGACTGACTAAGCTCCAAAGATAATGTAAGTATAAATAACATGTAAAGAAGGAATATACATAAATAGTAACTATCTTAGAATGGAATGCAATAAAGGAAACAGAGAAGTATAGGTAACCTACCATACTCCACCAGTAATTATGATGATGGTCCTTTATAATAAGTAGCTGAACAATATACTATAGTAGTATGAAGGAAGAGATTTACAAGATATATATAATAGTAATATAAAGAAAAGGGTATATATATAATAATATTACAAAGGAAAACTATCATATATCATAAGAATAGCTAAACCTGAAAGTGCAAACCTAAAGGAGCTGGCGTAATATCTCGAGGATCATAACAAACTAGGGGAGCTAACTCTAGCATAATCAATGTCTCTTACCAAAATATGAATGATCATAAGATAGTCTAATAATAATAAAAATCATAATAATAGGTGAAAAGGATTCAGAAGTGTACCAACAAACCGTGGTACCAGTCCATGACCATCTTGCCATGAATTATAAAGTAATAACCAAATAATCATGTAACCAACTAGCCCAGACAAACAATAACCTAACTGAGCCCCCATAAGCCTGGAAGGTACAATCAGTAACTCAACGAACAACAAACATAACCTATACCTATGTATCCCCCCATAAGACTGATAGTTACAAATGGCAAACAATTATACTTGTAATAGGTGATGCATGAAAATGAATGAAAGCTATAAAAAGAAACAGATGAAACAATATAAACCAAGCACCATATCAAACACAAGTGTATACACCTCCTCCAGCTCAACAGCTAGCAAAGGTAAGACCTACGATGACCATCCTCATCCAACACTGTGGCTCACGAATGAAGGGGCCCATAGGGGACTCAAGATATCAATACACACTGCCTAGTCCTGAACCAGGACTTCCATAATCCGAATAAATAACAATAGTAATAACGAGAATCAAAATTGAACCAGAACAAGTGGATAATAACAAGAGGCCATATGATCCGTAACAGTACACCAGAACACCCAAATCGTAATCATAGATAGATGCCAGACTCGAACCAAAACTCAATGTAACCAACCTTAACCAGAATATTTGATCCCATAGGAAGCCAACCTCAACCATAAACTGAGGCCAAAACTCATATCGAAACTCATAAGCATGACATAGCTAGCGGTTATCCAGGGGTCCGAAGCCCATCACCAATCCATTTATTTAGTAAAGTTCAATATTAGGAAATCAAGTCTTCTAAGGCCAGGTGGGTTTCGACCACTAGGATTGAGAGGTGTGGTCAAATATCAGATATTGCCCTCCCTAAGGGTAAAGAAGCTAAATAAGCAGGATATCAAGTCTAAGTCAACCCAAACCCAAGGTAATAGCCTAAGGAAGTAGTCATAAGCCCATTTAATCCTAAAGGAGAGTCATTCAAAGCATTCTATGGAAAAAGAGCATTGGGGTCCACTATCGAACCCTGATAACCCAACCTAAGACAAACACCTACCTGAACCTAGGCTAAGGTTTCTTAATCCCATCCCAAGGCACTAAAAGGGCTAAGTCTAGTCCTAAAGGGGGTCCAGATACTAACCTAAGGAAAGCAGGCCCACATTCAGGCAAACAAGGACCTTAACTGACTAAAATTAAGTATGAGAATGCGGATAATGCATGCATACCAACACCTACATCCAAACAAGCAAACGTAAGAACCAAAATATCTATAAACCAAGCCACAACTCCTTTAAAGCATAAAGAACTAACCTGGTGTCCATGGTCTCATAACCAAGGCCTCGTACCTATTAATGTAATATATAAAATAATAAGAGTATATACGTATATGTAGAAAGTTAGAAGCTAGATCAACAGGAAAGATCATTCTACAAGGTTAATTTAACTGAGGAATATCTTCGAAGTGGATATGTACTACTCCAACTCCTACACTAAGGATTACCAGTGTCATCCTAAGGTCGTATGTAGAACAAATCAGGCTTAACAGTATAATAAAGCTATGGAGGGTATTCTAGGCTAAGGCTAAATTTACAATTCTATACTCAATCCCCTATACAGGACAAATACTAATACAAATAGCCCTAACCCTATCTTATACTAGCCACCTAGCATGCAATCAATACAAAATATAGTCTCATAGAGAACAGTAGACCAAAGCCTACCTCGATGTAGTACCGCAGTCCCAAACCATCCACAAAATACTCGTCTCCACTCCATGAACTCTGAATGATGTCGTGTTATCAAATCACAATCTACACATTAATACAAGTAAAATTAGACCCATATTACAATATAAAACTCTTGGCCAAAAATTGGATCAAGAATTTTGGCCCATGGGGTCCGCCAATGAAATTCTAAAAATTGAATCCTTTACGAGGTCCCTCAAAGGAAAAAGAATGCATCCTAAAAAAATTAAGCACAATCGGAGTCTCAATTGGGGCTTAAAACAGCCCCAAGAGCAAGAAAAACAACAGTAAAATCAAGAATTTAAATGGAAAATTAAGGTGAAACTCATGGAATAATGATGGAAAAAGGATCACTAGAATTCTACCAACTCAAACCCGGCTTAAATTGATGATTTGCCACAAGTTTCTTGAGCTTCCATGACCAAATATTTAGGAAAAGAGTTGAGAAAATAGATGAAAAATTCATGGAGAAGAGAGTTTAAAGACCCAACAGTGACTACTTAAGTGGCCATTTAGCCGCTAAAATGACATTTGACCGCTAAAGCGACTGGTAAGTGGAGGTGGGGGACCTATAAAGTGGCACCCTGGTCACTAAAGTAATGTCCACTTGAGAGGACAGAGACCACTAAAGCAACCCTCAGCCCAATAGCCAAGGCCGCTAAAGTGGTGCAAGGTCACTAAAGGGACCATAACAAAAGCAACTCTAATACCACTTTAGCGGTTGTACTAGATACCAAACATTAGAATTTTTACCAAGTCCAAATGGACTCCGACTAAGTGTTTGGGATACTTTTGGAACACCGTGCGTGCAAATGAACTATGCTACCATACAAAATTCTATATTTCAGACTCAACGAAACCATTAAATTTTCCAAATGAGGTTGTTTTGATAAAAGTAGGCCCCATACCTTTAGATTCATTTTTACCAAAATCTACCCCATAGCCAAAAATGAGTCTTGAAGAATCGAGACCCAGACCAAGGGTCCCCCTAGCCTAAAATCCACATTCAACAGCTAACGACACTGACTAAATTCTCATCCGTGGTCATTTACCAGAAGTTTTGGTATGAGACCAATTTATTAACTTTAAAAGCTCCATAATAGGGAGATGGGCTTAAAACCCAGACGAACTACCCGAAGACAAAACCGATGGACCCAGCAAGTCATAAATGACCTGTAACCGCTATGGGAAGCGACAAAATACTGAAAACATATAGAAATAGTGAAAATGATCTTGAGAGTCATTACATTTATTTTCCTGTAAAGTTAAGAATAGGATTTCTTTTGTATCTATATATACTCCTGAGAGGTTTTATGTTTGAGGTGAGACACTACTACTATTTTTTAGGCCTTAGAAACATATACATTGATTAGTTCTTGTGTTTTAAAGGACTCATTCATCTAACAATTATTTGTTATTAAATTTTCTTTGAGAATTCAAGTTTTTAGGTTTTCCTTCTACTCAACCTCATAAGTTTAAAATTATGAATTCATCTACAATTTATGATTGTGATTATTCAAGCACGAGTAGCTAAATTCTCGCAATTAGGGTTGTAGGAACCATGATGAATTAACAAAGTAGGCAAAGTAGTTAGGGTTGCTTGAATGGTGTTTATGAATGTGTTGTTATTTCCTTCATAGTGATTGCTTTTTCATTGTATGCAACGTTAGATCTTGCCTTAAGTCATTACTTGCTTAACCAAAGAGGTAGAGAATAGTAAAGATGAAGTAACAATAAAGATTTGAGACTACCAACCCTCATCTAATAGCTTGAACTTGTTTATGAATAGCTAATCTGGGATCAAAGGTAAGGGTTAATACGTAAATCTCATAAAACCTCATCGGTAATTGAGAATAGTCATTTTTAAAGGAAACCATCCATTTAGATAAACCTACCTTATCGATCTTGTATGCTAAGTACCAGGATAGAAAACTACGACACACTTATTGAGCTATCAAATCATAGGGAACACAATCTTGGTATATCATCTCTCATTGATTAAAAACAACTTTAATTAAGACTCTATTACTCTGCTACTCATTGTCTTCAAGCGTTATTAGTTACAAAAAACCCCATTTGGAAATAACCGACTAATAGATTAAATAACCACATCGACCAAGCTCCTAGACATATTCCCTGTTATATCAACCCCAAACTTGGTTGAGTTTTATATTTTATTTAATGACTGCTATATATCTCATTGTGAGGTATAATTTGTATGATATCAAATTTTAGTGTTGTTGCCAGGGAATACAGTTTAGAGTTAGATCAATTGTGTTTATTTGAATGTAAGTCCTGATTTACGGTATATATATATATATATATATATATATATATATATTTTATTATTTTTTTTATTTTATAATTTTTGTAATATTTTACCATTCTTGATATGGCATCTTCACAAGAAAAAGTATGAAGTGATAGGTACTCATGTTTTATTGAACATTATCTTTTTGAGAGTATTGATTCATACAGAAAATTGTTAGATTAATTTGGGTATCTCTGTAAGAGCATGAAATATACGTCGATACACTGCATAAAAGAAAGAATTGAGCTTGTTTGAGAGTTTGAGAGGTTTAGCTAGGATATTTAAAACTTAGATAAAGATTTAAGTGCAAAGGTTGATGCATGTAACACCCAGCAATTTAGTTATGAGTTGTGTGAGGCTGAAAAAATTCTCATAAGAGAGATTGAGAAGCTAAAATTAGAGGGTCAATTACTTTACCAAACTTTTATTTATGTTGTCACTGTTGAAAAGAGTACACTAGAGTTATGTGGGGAAATAGATAATATTATTTTTAAAAAACTCTAGTGTGTGTGAATATGAGGATGTAAAAAATAATGTAATTCATGAGTTAGAACCTATTGGACCTCATTCTAATCATTTTTCTACATTGTGTTTATATAGTAAGATATTAATTGAGCCATCTGAGCCTATGAAAAAGTGTAAAGAGGAGGAAAAATATGTCTATATTCTTGAATTTGTTGTGTCAAAATCAAAAAAATACATTCCTCACTTAAGGATCAAGAATTACAACATGTGACCTCTATTGCTTAGTTTTTTTTATTTTTTTACACCACCGCCCCATGAGCATAATAAAAAATTAGAAAAGAAATTAGAGGTGCAATCATATCCTTAAAGTGGAAGGAGAAGTGTTGAAGTTGATAGCTTCATGTTGTGATGTTAAATCAAGTGCTGCTTGAGAGGTAACCTAAGGTGTCTTGTTATTTCTACAGTTGTTTTTATTTTTTTTATTTTGATCAACATTAGACCCACATTCCTAGAGTGCCACAGGTATGTTCCTAACTCCCTTATTTTACTTCTATCGAATGCATTGGGGACAATGCATGTTTATTTAATGGGGGCGGGGGTACTTATGGGTCTATATGTCCTCTTGGGGGCTTTTTTTCATATTTCTTTTCCCTTAAGTGATATCTGGTATAACCAGCATGTTTAGGATTTTATTTTTGTTCTACAACTTTTATGTTGTGTTTATATGTAATTAGGAGAAAAACAAGAGAACTTAGCACGGTCAATAAATAGTTTTGAGTGTTTTGAATTCCATGTTTTAAGTGATATACCTTCTAAAAATATTTTAGACTCTATGTGTGTTGGTTTTTAATAGTGACTACTCTAGATCTTGTTATGGAATTAGAATTACAGGCATGATAACCGTAGCTTAACGATGCATGAAATGGATAGGTAGTAGTTGATAATGTATCCATGTGCCATGTATTTGTGAGGTGCTTACCTAGCTCAACTGTGCGTGTGCAATCTAGAACTTGCCTGGTTAGTCTTGCCTAGGTTGTAGGATAGTTGGTTAGGAAAGGATCATTTGCCAATCTTGAATAGTCCACTTTCACCCTAAATGACCTACCAAATGCAATAAATGTCTCTTGTTCCTAATTTTGAGCCTAAATAGATCTATTTCTTTCACTAGTCCATTCATCTTCCCATTTTGACTACAACGGACCTCTTTGGGCCCTAGTCCCTCCTTGGACATTGTGTATCTCAACTTAGGCAAATTACCTATGTTAAGGGTGGCTATAATAGGGGTGTGTTGTTGGAAGTATGTATGAATAATAAGTTAGTAATTGAAAAAGGACTCGGCCTTGGTAAGTGTGACAAAAAAAGAAAAAAGAAAAAAAAAGAAAGGAATTGCAAAAAAAGAGTGCTTTGGTTCAATTTCTGTTTTGATATACATGGTTATGCTGTGACTGTACAAGACTTCTTTGGTGTGAGGGAACATGGGTTGCATTGTTAGATACTATTTGTTTGGGTAATTTTATTGGTATATATGATTGGCTTTCTGTTGATAATGTGATACCATCTCTTGATCCCTGTGAGACATGGTAAGAAGTTGTAAATATACGCAAAATCATTTTTTATTTTGACTGTATAGGAGAGGGTTAGAAATATTGGTAAGCTAAGATGACTATATTTACCATTGTAGGTCTCCTAGGTTTCTCTAAGTTAAGCGTCACATGTGTTTGTTTTGTTTTGTTTGCATGAGAATATGAAAATGTTCTAAGTTGAGGGTGTTGATGTGCCGTGGTTTGGCAACACTTTCTACACTTAAATTGAAGAAAATATACAAGAACATAGGTGTGTATTTATGGATACGATGTAATTTTTTTATTTGTGTAGGAAAACAGGGTTCTGAAGCAAAGGTTTTTGTTAGTTGTGTAGGAAAACATGGTTCTAAGGCAAATCCAAGGAAAAAAGACTCAAAAATGACCAAATAAGGAATCGTGTATAGTGTCCACAGGTTATCAAACAAGATTGTGAACTAAATTAGGAATAATTGCAAAGTGGCCTGAGTTCCACGAATCAGTTTATAGACCGTGAACTGTTTCACGAATTCAGTCTACGAATTTTGAATAAGAAGAGTAAAAAGTCTGAATTCCATGAATGGAGTCCAAAAATTGTGGACTTGGTATACGAATCATGGAATGGGTTCGTGAATGAGATGCTGAAGAAGTGCAAGAAGAGTCTGAATTCCACGAGTTAGTTCATGAGTCGTGGACTATTTCACAAAGCGTGAACCCAATCGTGGAAACGTACCGACTTTATTTTCATATACAGTTTAGGATAGGATTTCTCTTGTAGCTATAAATACTTCAGATAAGTTTTATTCTTGAGGTGACACACTAATACTCCTTTGTAGGCCTTAGAAATATATACGTTGATTTGTTCTTGTGTTTTGAAGTATTCATTCATCTATCAATTATTTGTTATTAAGTTATATTTGAGAATTCAAGTTTTCAAGTTTTTCATCTACTCAACCTCATAAGTTTAAAATTATGAATTCATCTACAATATATTATTATGATTCTTCAGGCATGCGTAGCTAAATCCCGCAACTAGGGTTGTGGGAACAATGATGAATTATAAAATTAAGCAAAGTACTTAAGGTTTCTCGAATGGTGTTTATTCATGTATAGTTATTTCCTTTGTAGTGATTGATGTTTAACAATGCACAATATTAGAACTTGCCTTAAGTGTTTACTTGCATAACCAAAGAGGTAGAGAATGGGAAAAGAGAAGTAATAATGGAAATTTTAGCGTCCAACCCTCATCTAATAGCTTAACCTTGTTCAGGAATAACAAATTTGGGATAAAAGGTAAGGGTTAATATGCAAAACCCATGAGACATAACCAGTAATAGAGAATAGTCATCTTTATTGGCAACCATCCATTTAGATAAGCCTAACTTACCGTTCTTGCATGCAAAGCACCAAGATATAACAATAGTACAATATGCTTATTGAGTTATGAAATCATGGGGAATACAATCCTAGTTATCATCTCTCATTGATTAAAAGACATTAATTAACACTCTGTTACTCGGTTACTCATTGTCTGCAAGCATTATTTGTTACATCACCCCCTTCAAGAATAATCGATTGATAGATTAAATAACCGCATCAACTAAGCTCCTAGCGATATTCCCTGTGGGATCGACCCCAACCTTGGTTGGGTTCGATATTTGATTCAATGATCACTTTATATCTCATTAGGAGGTGTAATTTGGTGACATCAATAAACTCTTGAAAAACTAATTTAACCATCACCATTCTATAGTTGATCCTCCTAACCTTTACCACTTCTCTCTCAGTTACATATCTACTAAAATACCTAATCCATTCGTATCCCTCACAGCTCCCAAGTACCAAAACTTTTACCCTTCCATATCCCGAGCCTTAGTTCCTACCCATTTGATTTCCTCGACACAAGCAATATTAATCCTCCTTTTCTTGAGAATTTTTAATAACTCAGTGGACTTTCTTGTTAACGACCGTCTATTCCAGGATCCTACTCTATGACTTGAAGCTCCCGTAACCCACTTACCACTACCGACCTTAACCCCTACCCCGCTCGAGAACATGAACCAAATCTACTATCAATAACCACTAAAGAAAATTAATTAAACTAGTCAAGGGTTTACACTAAAACAAGCATAGAGTTTAAAATACAACTAAAGACAAGAAACATTAATGTGGAGGTAATAAATTATGTGACTATTGATAATAGAGTCTAAAAGGTATGATATAATTTTGATATGATTTAATTGTTGCAACCTACTAATGATTTTCTTAGATAAACCATTTTTCTACTTGGTCAACTAATTAATCTTAAGAAATAGTTACCAAAAAGTTGCAGTCCAGATTCATTATGTGTGGCTACTGAATGGTGAAGTTTCATGTATCAAGAATTACTCCACTATCGAGGCGTGACCCCGACATGTTCAGTTAAGTGTGGGGGGATCTCATACATCTTACTATATTAGTGGTGCAAATCCAATTACTTAGATAAAAATGGTATCTATATAACAATAATTTAGTTTCTTACCTAAGCTATATAATATTATCATTCTTTTTTGTATGGTATAATCTAATAAGAGTCGCTCAATCTTAATGATGTGAGTTCTATTGACATAACAAATTAACTACCACTTTTTGGTAACTACATTTTGAAGTTAATTATTTGACAAAATAGAAAAATTGTTTGATTTGAAAATGGTAAGCAGGTAGCAATAGTTAAATAATTGTAACATCCCCAAATTTTTAACATGTTCACAGTAGTTTTTCTATGGGTTTATAGTCATAAAATAAGGTCATTTGACACTTAGGGATGTTAGAAATTATTTGGGTTGAGTATGGGGTCGTAAAAGGACGTCTTGGTCTGAGAAATAGGGTCGTACATTGCACACGAGAGCCTTTACTTTGGTTTTCGCTGTGTGGAGCACTTATTTAGGAGCCACTAGATGGCCTGCACGATAAGGGTCTTGGTGTACAGGGCACACCTCTGTGTTGGGGTGTGTGGCATGCCCGACTCTTCCCAGACGCAAAATTTTGCTTTCTCTTGTATACTAAGGGCATTATCATCCTTTCACCCAAAAGAGACCTTGATAACGATCTCAATAGAGTGACTAAAATCGTTATCGAAAATGCGAAATTAACAACAAAAATAAAGGATAGTTGAGAAATAAGAGATGAGAAGTAAGGAAAGAAAGGCCCAATTGAACAACAATTAAACCAAGGGAGAAAGAAAACTCAATCAAATGCACGAGAAACCAAATTGAATCCACAATATGATAACTCGATGATAAATCAAGCGAAGAAGATAACACAAGCAATTCTGGAATCCACCCTAATCACTCGATCTAAGCTAACAATTGGAATTGAACCCAATTACTATCCTAGCCTAGAGTAACTAAATATCAAGTATATTCAAGACAATTCAATCATCCAAAATCTAATCCAACAAATTTCTACTCCATATTAGCCCAAATTTTAGATCTGAACTTCAAATGAAAAAGAGAACAAACCCCAAAGCAAATAAACTTCCAATTTAACCCCGATCTAAGAATCCACTTGTTCTTCATCAAAAAAAAACCCTTCAAACCTTCAAACTCCAATAATGGTAAAATCTTCAAATCAACTCAGAATCAGACCAAATCTAGGAATCGTACTCCAAATATCATAGATAACAAACCCTAATAGCTTTAAACCCTAGATTTCCACCAAAAAGTTTTAGATATGAAAACTCATTTCAAAACCTTCAACTCAACAATGATGGAAGGCTTAAAACAACTCGAAATGACTCAAAACTCAAGGTCTAGACTCTATTTATACTAGAGAATGCAAACTATTAGAAACCTCAAACAAGACTCAAATCAAAAATATTTTTTTAAAAAAATTTTCCAAAAATGTTTTTCACTTTTTTTTAAATTTTTTTTTCCAGATTTATGAACCTAGGGTTGAGATTCGTAAAGGTGAATCTCTAGCATAAGCTCTGATACCAAATGATAACAATCTCAATCGAGTGATTGAGTTATTGCGCATTTCTATCCCCCCAAGTAAAACCAATGATTTTTGGGTCACGATAAAAATCAACTGTATCAATTTCCACTTTACAGAAGCATAGAAAATGAGAATGAAAGAAGAAAAATGACAAAAATTGAAGTGTATTTGGAAGGTTAAGAGAAAGGGAATTGAAGGAGTGTGTTTTTCTTATAGAGAAATGGATTTCATTTTCATATATTCTGAATGAGCTTAATATTTATAAATATAGTATGAAGTGTAAAGAATTTTTACTGGTCAATTTACAAGAGAGTCTATAATATAGACAAACAATACGTCCCAAAACATTTAGAATCATCTCAAATCCCTCATCCCTCTTCTCTCCTAAAACTCAAGAACTCAATAAAGGGTTTTTCAATTCCCAAGCTCTAAAGGCTCAAATCTCAAGATTTTCTCCATGATTCCTCTACTCTCACGTATGTATGACGTCAATGAGGATTTTCTTACATTCTTAGGTCCAATACTCTATATTGTTCATGAATTTATGTTCATATAGCTGAATATGAATTTTATAAATATTGTATTTACTTTTAAGCTTAGCAAGGTTTCCTTGTTTCCCTTTATATTCTTGACATGATTTTTATATATTATTCTCTTGAAATTTATATCTCAAGCCTGATTTTTGAATACTTATGCTATTATGAACTTTTAAGAAACTAGAATAAATCCAAAGAAGGATAAATCCAATGATAGTTTTGAAATAAATATTTTTGGAAAGATTCAAGCTTTACGTACAAAAAGATATGATTTAAGTATGTTATGAGCATATGATTATATGCCTTTTTTTGGGAATATTATTTAGCATCAAGAGAACAATGGTTTAAATAAACTCATGCTCCATAACTACGTTGCCGCCGTAGGTTTTTGTTCATTTTTAGGCACAATTTTAGGATCCTTATGTTATGGTTCTAAGTTTGACTAGTTAGAACAACTTTTTTATAACAACCCTCATAGTGAATCTTAGAATTTTTTGTATTTTGATTATTTTTCCCTAATCCGTTGTTGATTTATCTCACTTATGAGTTATGGAAATGGTTTGCATGGTCCCCAATGTATTCTAGTTGATGCTTTGGACTAAGTTTTGGTTTGCAGATCTTCTTTAAAGACAAGTTGAGATGTACCTTGACTTTTTTTGAAGTGTTTGTGTTGTATGTTTTTTCTCTTGTGTTTTTGTGAATTGCTTAGGATTGAGATCCCGCTTAGGTGAAATGGCGAGCATTTTTGTGGGTACCAAATTTTTTTGATGGATTATAGTTAAATAATTGCTTGCCATAGATAGTCTTGCTACTTGAGGATATGCTTAGAATAAGTTGTAGATAGTTGGCTTATTGACATTGAATATTTAATAGTGGATACCTATTTTATAGCTTGAATCATGTTTAGTGGACTTTATTTTGATGATCGGGGCTTAGTGATCTTTTAGGAGAAAATTATGTTATTATTGTTAGTGATGAAGTGATTAAGGTATAGAGAATACTCAGGATATCAATGGAATTGTAATAGTCGATGTAATTATCAGAGTTTAGTATCTCTCTTTAGATCATGTTGTTATCTAGAATAGTTTTACTTTTCATAATTTAGGCTAATGACGTCATCCTTGGAAAATATGAGACACATTATATGGAACAAGCTAGGTTTGGGTAGTTTCGCTATATATTGTTATTGGGATTACTGTGTTGTCCATGTGGGGTTTTATGTGAACATAACCTTTGACTTGAGATATAATTTTTTTAAAAAAAATTAAAATCGTGCCAGTGACCTATTTATTAAACCAAAAAAACATAGTCTTATGTAGAAAGACCAAGCCCAAAAGTGGCCTGGCCCAACAAAATTAACACTCCTTCAGACAAAAAGCAACAAAATGTAAACAATTAGGAAATTTGAACCATCATATTCCCATCGAAGTGCTCCTTGTCTTCTTCATTCTTATGCACGCCTCTATTGATGAAATCAGCAACTCGGAGAACCAAGCTTTCACCTATTATTATCTACTCTGAGGTAAGCTACGAATCTCTTCTCTTTCTCTTATTTCATTATAAAATCTGTGGACTGAGCTTAACGCTAGTACCACCACAATATCTAATAAATCAACTCAAGAAAGATGTTATCAACTCTATTTGCTCTGATTTAGCTAGTTTCTCCTTTTTCTCTCATATATCCTTAAATAGGTTGGTTGAGCCTTCCACTTTCTTTAAGAAAACAACTCGATTAGAGGGAGAAAATTATCGATCTAACAGATGATTTTGTGTATTAGGGACATACAACATCATCACTGGAAGAGTAATGTCGGATCTGAACTCACCTTTGCTTGAATATACTGATCATTGACACCCCATATCTCACTGAGTGTTGGTTGTAGTATTCATGGAAATCGCTTCCAACAAAAGGTAATTTCATACCCATGTTCAATTTTTCCAGTTAATTGTCACGCCCCGAATTCCAATGGGGTGGACTGGCACCCGAAGCCGATAGGTCCTGATAGAACCAATCTTCATCTATGTCCATTCATATGCATGTCATTCAAGAAACATCACCATCACGTATACATACTACATGCTAATAGCGAAAGTTATGGAAGCATGTGATATATATATATAAGAAACTCGACCGTTAGGGCCATCAAGTCAAAATGGACATACATCCCCTTACACCCATATTCCCACATACGTCTACAAAGACTCTAACAGATGCATACATATAACCTTCTTAAAGTCGGGACAAGTCCCCGCTTAATACAATATTTACAATACCAAAAAAAATGTACAACTGTGACTCGAAAAGACCCGAACCAACTGGAGCTCACCAAAGATCTGCAAATGATCGACAACCTACTATGGAGTTATACTAGCACCTGTGCCTACAACAATTAAGGTAAGTCCCCCAAGGGACGTCAGTATGAAGAATGTACTGAGTAAGTAAGGCCATAAGAAATTGTATGATACATAAAAATGTCAGTGGAATCAAATACAAGTGAATAATCAATATGGATAAGTCACCATTATGTATGGGTGGAACCATGTACATTACGTTGATTACTTTCTTTACTTTTACGCTCATTCATTCATCACTAACTCCTTCATTTATTACTTATCCTTCCACTCATATAATGTCCAGGCCCCAAGCTGATTAGTGGGTACTCATTAATTATTCGGGATCGACCCATCCTAACGCTTTTCTTTTGCCCTGGGATACCACCCGTAGTGGCAGGATTGACCCATGCTAGGTGTTATTTTCACCCTTGGGATACCACACGAGGTATTGGAATAGACCCATACTAGGTATTTTAACCCTTGGGAGACCAGCCAAGAATAGAGACACTATTACCTCACTTCTTTAATTTTCGCAATAGTTCATTCGATGGTCATGTCATTATTGGAACTTTTGAATGTAACATTATTGGAACTTTGGATCCATGTCCACAGTTATGTGACACATGAGTAACAATAGATCAATGAATAAGGTATATTTGATTAACAATAGATGATAACCTGAAATAAGATACCTTAGAACATTTCTGAAATGAACAAGTACAATGACAAGGTGAACACTATATGTTCCAGAAAGATACGAAAAGAGTAACCTTACCTAACTTATCTTCTCAATATGAATACACAGTCCTATGTATGAATACAGCAATCCAGCTCCTTCTTTACGTGTTACTCTACAACACAAGTTCATAACGAAGCTCACATTAACGACTAGTTACCTTACAAGTGCACAAAATGACAATGAGCTACATGACTGCCTTATAGCGTCATTTCACCCTTTACAATACAATCCACTGCATTACCATACCAACAACACCATCACATTCCACACATTGACCAAGACATCATAAACCAATAGCATTTCACACCGAGTTTACCCTTTACACTTCCTCATTATCATTACATCACAATTATTCTGTCAAGTCACCTCAATACCTTTCATAACAAATTATTAACAAAAATCCATAATTTTTATAATCCAACATGCCCCCAAATGACCCCTTAACGTCATTCAAAAGGTTTCATAAGTTGATAACTACATCCGAAAAGGGTATAGGGGCCTCCGGGGATCAAAGAGAGACAAAAACATGCAAAATGAGATTCTGGGTTGACCTGTGAAGCCACCTATGCCCACTGGTGGTTGAAATACAGCTGCAGGTGACCTTGGCCCTGTCCAAGGGTACCTACATTGGCATCTGCGCCCGCAGGTGCCCTGTTTGCGGGGGCGGGTGCCCGTTTCGGCCAAAAGGGGTCTCTTTTGGGTCCTTTTTGTGTAATAAATGGTCCATGGACATGAATAAGATTATTTATACATATTTTAAGTTACTTGGATGCCAATGAACCATCATGGGTTCACAACTTACATGAACATCACCAAAACCATATTTTTCTTTCAATACACCACCAAATTCATGCACAATTTTGTAATAACAATTCCAAACATTATCTACAAGGATAAAACAAGTTAAGGCTATAGTAACATCTCACATTTCAACATTGAATCCATCAATTTCACTTCCTTCAAGACCACAAGTCCATTTTCAAGTTTACAAGGCAAAATCCTTCTCCGATTGCAAAAATAGACAGTTTTACACATAGTGACCTATCCAGCACTTTGAAAACATAACCAACATGATTTACACACCATATTAAAAATATCATATACGAAAACACGAGAATAAATACTTACCAAGGCTTGCAAGAGAGTGATCTTGTCCAAAAGTGTGATGACTTAGGGTTTGTGTGTGTAGAGAAACATATCTTGAATATTCTATAAAAAGCATGTGTGTTGATATGAATAAAAATCTGATTTTTCCTTGATTTATATAGTACTTAATGGTCATCCTTAGCCACATTAAATGCATTATTGCTTGGTCAAACGCAAGAATGGGTCATTTCCATTTTTGGGCCATGTCTTTTATATGATTTGGGGCCTCATTTGAGCCCACTAGCATATGATTCATTTAAGCCCAACAAATTAATGCATAATTCACCAACCCTATAATGTTTAAATAATTCCATAAATGTTAAAGTAGGCTCATGGGTTCGAAAAGGTACGGGGTGTTACATCCTTACCCCCTTAGAAACATTTGTCCTCAAATGTTAGTGACACTATTCAAATTAAACAAATTCGGGTCTAGGATCATTCTTCATGTTATCACATATATATATATATGTAATGCTTATAAGTACTTACTTGTTATTTCTCCATTCCCGTATCTTGAAACAAATGAGGGTATTTTGACTTCATTATTTATTCAGCTTTCCATGTGATCTCTTTTATTTGTTAATTTCTCCAAAATACCTTTATGGAAGCTATGTCTTTATTCCTCAACCTCTTCACTTTTCTATCCAGAATAGCAATAGGTATCTCCTCATAGGTAAGATCCTCCGTAACTTGTACATCTTCAACGGGAGTAAAATGAGATGGATCTCTTATGCACTTTTGAAGCATGGAAACATGAAATACTGGATGAACTGTGGAGAGTTCTTGGGGTAATGCTAACTCATACGCGACTTGCCTAAATCTTCGGACAATTTCATATGGCCCTATATACCGGGGACTCAACTTCCCTTTCTTTCCAAATCTCATTACCCCTTTTATCGGTGACACCTTCAAGAATACCCAATCACCTATGGAAAATTCGAGCCCTCTTCTTCTAACATCAGCATATGACTTGTTTCAACTTTGGGCCATTTGTAGCCGTTGTTGGATCACTTTAACTTTCTCCATAGCTTGATGAACAAGGTCTGGCCCAAGTAAAGCAGTTTCACCTGCTTCAAACCATCCAATCGGTGATCTACATTTCCTTCCATATAAAGCTTCATAAGGTGCCATTTTGATACTTGAATGCTAGCTATTATTGTAGGCAAATTCAACAAGAGGCAAATGATCATCCCAACTGCCTTGAAAATATAACGTGCACGCTCGTAGCATATCTTCAAGTGTTTGGATAGTACATTATGCTTGTCCATCTGTCTAAGGATGGAAAGCTGTACTCAAATTCACTTGTTTACCCAAGCTCTTCTGAAAAGATCTCCAAAAATGCGCAGTAAATTGAGCTCCCCAGTCTGATATAATGTAGATCGGAATTCCATGTAACCGTACTATCTCTTTGACATATAACCTTGCATACTCCTCGGCTGTATAGGTGGTCTTGACTGGTAGGAAATGCGCTGACTTGGTAAGCCTGTCAACTATGACCCATATGGAATCAAATTTCTGCAGTGTACGAGGCAACCGTGTGATGAAGTCCATATTAATCATGTCCCATTTCAAGACTGGAAGATTGATACATTGCATGTAACCTCCTGGTTTTTGATGCTCTACCTTTACTTGTTGACAATTCGGGAATTTAGCTACAAATTCTGCAATGTTCTTCTTCATATTTCCCCACCAATACATTTCCTTCAAATCATGGTACATTTTTGTAGCTCCCGAATGAATAGAATATCTTGAATGATACGCCTCTGTCATAATTCGTCTTCTCAGCTCATCTACATCCGGTACATATAATCTACCTTGGCATTGAAGTACTCCTTCTTGTGTAAGATCAAATTCCTTTGTCAAACTCTGTTGTACATTCTCTTTTAGTTGCAATAACATCGGATCCGCAAACTGCTTCTCTTTCACTTCAGCTATTAATAAAGATTCTGCCGCATTTTGCACAATAACCCCTACATCTGAGGATTCAAGAAGACAAACCCCCCAAGCTGGCTAATTGATGTAGATCCTTGACAAAGTCTTGCTTTTCCGTCAATTGGCCACTAGTGCCTCCTTTTTCCTTGCGGCTCAATGCATCCACTACCACATTTGCTTTTCCTGGATGATATAGAATATCAATATCATAGTCTTTTAAGAGCTCTAGCCACCTTCGTTGCCTCAAATTGAGTTCCTTCTGCTTAAAGATATATTGCAAACTTTTATGATCAGTATAAATATCAACATTAACTCCATACAAATAATGACGCCATATCTTTAAAGCAAATACCACCGCTGCTAACTCAAGATCATGTGTGGAATAGTTTTTCTCGTGTGGCCGCAACTGTCGTGAGGCATGTGCTATTACATTACCGTGCTTCATCAATACACACCTTAGAAGAACTCTGAAAGCATCACAATATACAGCATACCCCTCTGTGCCTTCCGAAAGTACCAATACCGGTGTAAAGGTCAATTTATCTTTCAGTTCTTGGAAACTTTTTTCACATGCATCATTCCACTGAAATTTAACTGCCTTGTGTGTAAGCTTTGTTAATGGTGTAGCAATGGAAGAAAACCCTTCAACAAACCTTCGATAATAACCTGCCAACCCAAGGAAGCTACGAATTTCCGTAGGCATCGTAGGCCTTGGCCAATTTTTCACCTCTTCAATCTTTTGTGTATCAACCTGTATCCCTTCATCTGACACAATGTGACCCGAGAATGCGACTGATTTTAACCGAAATTCACGTTTAGAGAACTTTGCATACAACTTATGCTCACGAAGGATTTGTAACACTTGTCGTAAGTGATTAGCATGGTCCTCCGGTGATCTTGAATAAACCAGGATGTCATCTATAAACACCATCATAAACACGTCTAGAAATGGCTTAAACACCCTATTCATCAAATCCATGAACACAGCTGGTGCATTTGTTAGTCCAAATGACATAACTAAAAATTCATAATGGCCATACCGTGTTCGAAAAGCTGTCTTAGATATATCTTTTTCTCTAACTCTGACTTGATGGTAGCACGATCTCCAGTCAATCTTTGAAAAATAGTTGACGCCCTATAACTGATCAAACATATCATCAATTCTGGGAAGGGGATATTTGTTCCTTATTGTTACCTTATTCAATTGCCGATAGTCAATACACATTCTCAATGTGCCATCTTTATTTCGTACACATAATACCGGTGCACCCCACGGGGACATACTCGGTCTGATGAAGCCCTTGTCCAGCAAGTCTTTCAATTCCTCCTTCAATTCACGCAATTCTGCCGGAGTCATTCCATATGAAGGAATAGAGATAGGCTGAGTGCCTGGATTCACATCGATCTCAAACTCTACTTCCTGCTCTGGAGGCAAACCGGGAAGATCCTCAGGAAATATATCAAGAAATTCATTGACCACTGGAACCGACTGAGGAGTTAGTGGTTCCACATCAGTATATTTCACCCGTACTAGGTGACATAGGTACCCTTTGGCTATCATTTTCCTTGCTTTAAGATAGGAAATAAATTTCCCTCTCGGTGCCCCTATATCACCCTTCCATTCAAGAACATTCATTTTTGGAAAATAAAATGTACTTTCTTAGCCCGGCAATCCATCATGGCATAACAAGAAGCCAACCAATCCATACCCATTCTGACATCAAAGTCCACGATGTCCAGTTTAATAAGATCAGCCAGTGTATCATGACCACACACAGTTACCACACAATTATGATATACTCTTTTTGCAACAATATATTCACCAACTGGTATAGATACTTCAATTGAATTAATTAATAATTCTGGTGTTCTTTCAAATTTCGCAGCAATCAATGGAGTAACATATGACAATGTAAAACCCGAGTCAATTAATGCATATACATTAGATGAAAATATGGATAATGTACCTGTGACGACATCTGGATAAACTTCCGAATTCTGCTGGTCCACTAGAGCATAGGTGCGATTTTGGGTTCCACTGGAACTGGCTGCTCCTCTGGAACCTCTACCATGACTGGCAGACTGTATACCTCTGCCTGGGGGAGGAATTGATGATGATGATTCAACAGTTGATCCCGCAGGTCGCGCCACACTACCCAAGCCTCTTCGTGGGCAGTCTCTCTTCATATGCCCCATCATACCACACCAAAAGTAAAATTTTGTCCCAAGCCCGGCATTCACCTAAATGAAACCGTCTACAGTGCTGCCACGGCTGACGAGAAAATCCAGCGGTCTGCGAACCTCAAATCCCACTACTCTGCCCAACATGGCTGCCTCTAAACCCTCGAAATTGAGATTTAGTGCATGTTGTGGTATAAGAGAATGATGGTCTAGGAAACATCTGAGGTCTAGATTCTCCTTGGGACGCCATAGACTGAACCATAGGTCTAGCCCTCTTCGAAGACCCTCGTTTTTATTCGTGTATCCTTCTTCTTTGCCTTTGGTCCTCCATTTTCTGTGCTAAATCCTGAATTCTAGCTATATCCATATCTCTATTTAAAGCGGCAATAGTCCAGTCCCTTACCAAATATGGCTCCAACCTGTCCACATATCGATGTACTCTGTCTGTCATTGTGGCTACTACATTTGGAGCATATCGATCCAAAGAATTAAACTGCAGACTGTATTATCTAACACTCAGATTCCCTTGATGGAGACTTAAGAACTGATCCGCACAAGCCTCTCGGATCTCATAGTGATCAAGGAATGCCACTTTAAATTCTTCCCAATTAGGTGGATTTGCACCAATACCACGAGATTTCTTCCAATCTTTGTACTACAATATAGCTTCACCTTTCAATCTATAGGCCGCAAGTTCAACTGTTTCTACACCAGTCACGTGCATAACATCTATAGCCCTTTGAATTTGATCTATAAAGTCTTGCGGATCTTCATTCAGATCTGACCCAGTGAATGTGGGAGGGTCCAATTTCAGAAAGTCCTGTGTCCGCCAACTAGCTGCCCTAGCCACACCATCATTACTTGTTGTTGGACCGGCTCATCTTTGACTATGTTCAACAACTATCCGAGTCAACATTTGCACCACATTTCTGAGATCTTGCTCAGTAGCATTAACATATGGTTCTACAGGTTCTTCTCTCCTTATCGGCTCTTATGGAGCTAGAAAAGTAGAAGAAGCCCGCGATGCAAACTCAGCGTCAGCCCCACCTTGACTAGCTTGGTCAGGTGGTGATCTACTTGTTCCTTCTCCGGCAAGTATATCTACTTGCTTACCTTTACCTGTACCTCATATTCTAATCGGCATTTTACTATACAAAAGCAAACCAAGTCCAATGGTTAGATATGATTCCAATACAATATTGGATCTAATGCACGATCTAGAAATGAAGAAAAGAAACAACTCATAAATGTCCCGTAGCCTCCTACTTAAAAATGTGGTGCACAATACATCCATAAGAAAGACCTACTCAGACATGGATTTGTAGATACCCTTAGGACGACCTACTCTGATACCACTTTTGTCATGCCCTGAACTCCAACGGGGCGTACTGGCACCCGAAGTCGATAGGGCCCGAGAGAACCAATCTTCATCCATGTCCATTCATATGCATGTCATTCAAGAAACATCACTATCACGTATACATACTACATGTTAATAGCGAACGTTATGGAAACATGTGATATATACATATAAGAAACTTGGCCGTTAGGGCCATCAAGTCAAAATGGACATACATCCCTTTACACCCATATTCTCATATACGTCTACAAAGCCTCTAACAGATGCATACACATAACATCTTAAAGTCGAGACAAGTCCACGCTTTATACAATATTTACAATACTAAAACAAATGTACAACTGTGACTCGAAAAGACCCGAACCAACTGGAGCTTACCAAAGATCTGCAAATGACCGGCAACTTACTGTGGAGGTCTACTAGCACTTGTGCCTGCAGCAAGTAAGGTAAGTCCCCCAAGGGACGTCAGTACGAAGAATGTACTGAGTATGTAAGGCCATAAGAAATTGTATGATGCATAAAAATGTCAGTGAAATCAAATACAAGTGAATAATCAATATGGATAAGTCACCATTTTGTATGGGTGGAACCATGTACATTACGTTGATTACTTTCTTTACTTTTACGCTCATTTATTCATCACTCACTCCTTCATTCATTACTTATCCTTCCACTCTTATAATGCCCGGGCCCCAAGCTGATCAGTGGATACTCATTAATTATTCGGGATCGACCCATGCTAGGCTTTTCTTTTACCCCTGGGATACCACCCGTAGTGATGGGATTGACCCATGCTAGGTGTTATTTTCACCCCTGGAATACCACCCGAGGTATTGGGATCGACCCATGCTAGGTATTTTAACCCCTGGGATACCACCCAAGAATAGAGACTTTATTACCTCACTTCTTTAATTTTCGCAATAGTTCATTCGATGGTCATGTCATTATTAGAACTTTTGAATGTAACATTATTGGAACTTTGGATCCATGTCCATAGTTATGTGACACATGAGTAACAATAGATCAATGAATAAGGTATATGTGATTAACAATAGATGATAACCTGAAATGAAATACCTTAGAACATTTCGGAAATGAACAAGTACAATGACAAGGTGAACACTATATGCTGCAGAAGGATACGGAAAGAGTAACCTTACATACCTTATCTTCTCAATATGAATACACAGTCCTATGTGTGAATACAACAATCCAACTCCTTCTTTATGTGTTACTCTACAACACAAGCTCATAACGGAGCTCACATTAACGACTAGTTACCTTACAAGTGCACAAAATGACAATGAGCTACATGACTGCCATATAGCGTCATTTAACCCTTCAAAATACAATCCACTGCATTACCATACCAACAACACCATAACATTCCACACATTGACCAAGACATCATAAACCAATAGCATTTCACATCAAGTTTACCCTTTACGCTTCCTCATTATCATTACATCACAATTATTCCGTCAAGTCACCTCAATACCTTTCATAACAACATATTAAAAAAAATCAATAATTTTTATAATCCAACATTCCCCCAAACGACCCCTTAATGTCATTCAAAAGGTATCATAAGTTGATAATTACATCCAAAAAGGGTATAGGGTCCACGGGGATCAAAGAGAGACAAAAACATGCAAAACGAGATTCTGGGTTGACCTGTGAAGCCACCTGAACCTGAAGGTGGATTAAATGCATCTGTAAGTGACCCTTGTCCCTTTCTAGGGGCACCTGCATTGGCATCTACGCCCGCAGGTGCCCTGTCTGTCGGGGCGGGTGCCCGTTTCGGCCAAAAAGGGTCTCTTATGGGTCCTTTTTGTGTAATAAATGGTCCATGGCCATGAATAAGCTTATCTTTAAATATTTTAAGTCACTTTTATGCCCATGAACCATCATGGGTTCACAACACACATGAACATCACCAAAACCACATTTTTTTTTTCAATACACTACCAAATTCATGCACAATTTTGCAATAACAATTTCAAACATTATCTACAAGGATAAAACAAGTTAAGGCTATAATAACATCTCACATGTCAACATTGAATCCATCAAGTTCACTTCCTTCAATACCACAAGTCCATTTTTAAGTTTACAAGGCAAAATCCTTCTCCGATTTCAAAAATAGACAGTTTTACACATAGTGACCTATCCAGCACTTTGAAAACATAACCAACATGATTTACACACCATATTAAAAATATCATATACGAAAACACGAGAATAAATACTTACCAAGGCTTGCAAGAGAGTGATCTTGTCCAAAAGTGTGATGACTTAGGGTTTGTGTGTGTAGAGAAACATATCTTGAATATTCTATAAAAAGCATGTGTGTTGATATGAATAAAAATCTGATTTTTCCTTGATTTATATAGTACTTAATGGTCATCCTTAGCCACATTAAATGCATTATTGCTTGGTCAAACGCAAGAATGGGTCATTTCCATTTTTGGGCCATGTCTTTTATATGATTTGGGGCCTCATTTGAGCCCACTAGCATATGATTCATTTAAGCCCAACAAATTAATACATAATTCACCAACCCTATCATGTTTAAATAATTTCATAAATGTTAAACTAGGCTCATGGCTTCGGAAAGGTATGGGGTGTTACATTAATAATGTCTTTATCTCCCTCTTTTGCATATTAATCCTTATTTGAAGTAGTTGTTAACTTGATTGAGTGTTGTTATTATGACTGCTACCTGTTGTGACATCTTGTTATTTTATCTTGTTTTTATATGCCTTGTATTAACCTTTTGAGTTGTGGTGTCCCTGCCTTTTCTTGATTAATAATATTTTTCACCTTTGCTAGAACTTCATTGAAATTATTAAATTGAAAATCACCTGCAAAATGAAAAACTAGGTTAGAAAAAAAGTGAGAAAGAGTGTTGCCTTCCCTAAAGAAATGTACCACTCTCACTGATGTTCATCAAGTATCTAATGAAGTTGACAATCATTGTCACACTCCATGGTACATCTAAAATCCCATTGATAATTTGAAGCATGGTACATACATGGTCCATAAATCAGACTCTACAATAATCTGTTGTATGCCTCTTTCTCTAAAATATCTCAGACAATCTTTGATTGCTGAAGCCTCTGCCACCAAGCTTGTTATTTCTTGTAATCTCCCACTCTTAGAAACCACTAGGTTTCCTTCATAGTCCCTAATATAGAAACCCAATGAACTAGGACCAGGATTTCCTTTTGATGCACCATCAGTATTCCCTTTACACCAACCTTGTTCAGGGGCACTGCCATCTCATTTTTCTTATAGTAACATTTATGATATGTGCCTGCAGTTCTGCAACTATACTAGGCCTATCTCCCCCTACTATCTCCTTTTTAAATCTCATCTTCACAAATTTGATAATATGGCCTTTAACTCTCTTCTAAGTGTAAATATGTGATATATTCATCTTTAGCCCTGTGCATCACAACCATTTTCTCTTGAGAAGGATCTTCTTCAAACAGTTTCTCCTTTAATTTGGCAATCTTTTCTCTTATGATCAATTGTTGAAAGATATGACCATACACTTACCTTCTCCATATAGTAAGTTCCTTTTTCACCTATTTGAATTTCCTTTTAAAATCCACAAAAGGATTATTAGACAATTCAACATCCCAATTGCTTTTAACCACCTCTTTGAAATCAACTTGTTCTATCCAAAACTTTAAGAATTTAAATAGCCTCAAAAAAGTCTTGAATTTATTCTCACAATTTAGTAGTAGGGTTGCATGATAAGAACCATCTCTAGAAATATGTTCTACTTCTGTATGAGAATAGATAGTTTGAAATTTAGAGGTAGTTAAAATTCCATCAAGCCTCTCAAATAAACAATCTGGCCCAGCTCTCCCATTCTACCATATAAAAGGACTTCCTTTATATTGAATTTATGTCAAGTCACATGATTTAATACAATTTTGGAAGTCCTCTACATCTGCAACAACTATTGGTACACCACCTATCTTTTCAGATCCATTAAGAACAACATTGAAGTCTCCACATATCATCCAAGAAATGTTCAAACTATTGGAAATATAATAAATACTCTCCCTAAGTTGTATTTTCTGAACTTTGTCACATTTGGCATACACAACTATTACCAAAAATTCTTGCCCACTACCTTGGTCCTTAAATTGCAAAGTTAATTATTGGTCAATATCATTGACAACAACTACACAAACCCTTGATTAACAAAACGCCAAATCTTCCCAGAATAATTATGAAAAACCAAAGGCATTTGAATTCTTTTTTTGTATCTGTTAATCGTTCTTGTGTGTTGAAAAGGCTCAAGCAATGCAATGAATACAAATCTATGAAATTTGTGCAACATCTGGACCCTTTTAAAGGCCTTTTGTGATCTAACAGATCTTATATTCCAAATAATAGCCTTTCATTGATTTTTTTACTTTTGTTATCCACCATTTCTCTTTGGTTGAGTTCTGGTAGGTTGTGAAACCTCAGCAATACCCTATTTCTTTCCCTTTTTTGCAGTTTTGATGGCCTTAATAGCCCTTGAAGAAAGATAAGCATCTCTCAACATTTCACCTTCAACCTAGGAATCAACAATCTTATCTTCAAGCTGTGCACGTTTCTCTCCTTCATCAATATTATGTGTTAAAATGTTATGGAGAACTACATTGGGTGACTCAATGTTACTATTCCAGATTTGAGACTCATCCACTTCCTAAGGAGTATCAATTGGTACCAAAGAATTATTCTTTATTGATGATAGGATCCTAGAAGATACATGTTTTCCTTTTTCTATGTTGGTTGTTGATATTATGCTTTGTTCCTGCTTCTTACTATTTTTTGCATTTTTTCCTCTTCAGAAGTTGCTTTCTCAGGACTATACAACTTGTTGCTCCTCTGCTTGACTACTATCTTCAGGGCACATGTTTGATGTTGCATTATTTTTAACACTTGAGGCCTCATCATCTTCATCAACACTATTACCTAAGGTATTAGTATCCTTTTCTGTCATTGTATTATGCTCTTCATTATTAGCTGAATCCACTTCATTTTGTGTTGCAGGTATTTACACTACAGATGATGCTTGAGTTTCATTGACCTGATTTTGGAATGAATTTTAAATCCATCCTTTTGTAGACTTTACCTTGGTCCTTTCACCTTGTTTATCTTCTCCTTTATTTGTATTGACTGCTATTGGCTGATCATTATCATTAACTGAAAAGGCTTCAAATGGGTTACTATTGCAAATGCCTTTGTCTGGTGTAACTGCCTTCTCATAGAGATAACCCTTGTTACTGAACCTTCTTCTTGTGTTATTCCATTGTGGAAATGTTCGCCTTCTTCCATAACCCTTTGCTTTCCTCGTTTCCACTTCACCATCTTGTGAGTTGTCCTCTTTATCAATAGTTGTTGGTTTTAATTTTGGATGTAACACCCTACACTCTTGCTCATCATGCCCTTAAAGTTTACATTTTTTGCAAAATTTAGGCTGAAAAGCATACTTAATCTTCACTTTTTCAATCCTTGACTCCTTTATAGTATCATTTATTATCTCCATTTCCACACATTGAGAAAGTTCAGCCTATAAGTTAACCTACACCTTAACCCTAGCACAACTAGGTCTTATTTTATTCACTGTCGCCAAATCCAAGTGAATTGTTTTTCCAACAGTTGCAGCTAGAGAGAATAATGGTTCTTTTACAAAAAAGGTTTGCTTGAGATTCGGGAAAGAGATACAGGTCATGGCTTTCCTGGTTTCCCCTTTTATTTTAAATTTTGCATCATATATTAGGGGCTTCATTTGATGCGAATATCCATCTTTTGCATTAATATAATAGACAATCTTTGCTAAAACA
Organism: Capsicum rhomboideum; assembly: GCA_031232105.1. Taxonomy (NCBI): domain Eukaryota; kingdom Viridiplantae; phylum Streptophyta; class Magnoliopsida; order Solanales; family Solanaceae; genus Capsicum; species Capsicum rhomboideum. The sequence goes on from CP124709.1 coordinate 57,321,712, forward strand.
TTTATGAAATCCTCCATTCTATCAAATCTCATAGTATGTGCCAGTTTCTCAAGAAACCTATTTTACAATCTCATTTTATGTTAAGTTGTTTGGGCAATTAGATTCAAAGGTCATCCAATTCCGGCCATCCATAGGAGAACTTACCCACTATTTCAAACTATAATTCTTCAGTAACATTCATTTTATGCACTTCTTCCTCAGTCTACACCACTCGAGGAACACCATTAACAAAGTTAAGTTTTTAATAGGTATAGGTTGCACACATTCTTTAGTTATGGCAGTAGAAACATTAATACTCTTGGGTTTCAACAAATCTACAAATTTCTCCTGTTGAGATGAAGTTCCAATCTCCAGCGATGGGTTAGTAGGTAAAATATTAGGAGCATTTTAGGGTTGGGAGGGAAAATTATCAAGTGAGTAATTAAGTGTTGATTGGCCAGCCATATTCTCAGGCTAACCAATTGCCAAATTGGCCATTTCCGATGAAAAAATTAGGTCAGGCAACAATGATAACTTGGGTATTTGGACAACTTTCTTATCCTCTTTTTTCTGGCAAAATTAATTGAGCCAACGTCCCCTATGCGCTCGAGTAGGGGCTTATATGCATATTATTATTCACTGAATAGAATATATTATAGTGATGCCAGAGTGGGGGGCTTGAATTAATATTGTTGGCTTTGATTGTGCATTAAATTTCCATATTTAATATTATGTCATCGAGTGGGGCTTGACTTGTTATCATAGGACTTATTTGTGTATTAAATTTCCTTATCATATTGATGATTCTTGAGTGAGGATTTGAAATGATATTACTGATATTTTACATGACTATTCATTTTAGTACCAATCCTTTTTACATAACACTCTCGGTCGCCCAAGAGGACTGGCTATCTTTCTCTTTATACGCAATATCTTTCAAGGCAAAGAAAAAGATCTACCTTGGCAACGAGAGGGATATTATCATGAATTATTGACATATTGAGTTGATTTTAAGCTAAACTTTTACATGTATTAAATATATTATCATCTTCATACTGACTGGTTGTGAGCATACATCCTCATTGTATACATACATATTCTTGAGATATTTGTAACACTGAGAAAAACATTATAAAACCTTTCATCCGTAAACAATAGCTGGAGAGGTAAATAAGAAACTTTATAAAACCCTTGATCTATGAACAATAGCCAGAGAGGTGAATAAGACACTTTAAAAACCTTGATACATGAATATTATACGGAGAGGTGGATTGAGATTATGAGATAGTATATGGGTTGCGACCCCTCCATGGGTCCTATCTTGGGAGCACTAAGGATTGGTAGGTGTATATAGAAATTTATGCGATAACTTCCAATCATTCATCATCATCCCATCATCACCACAATATTGCATTACATCACTTGCATTGTATGGCATTTTCTTGGTATTTTTTGATATTGTGTTTGAATATTTACTTTTGTATTGAATTACCCCGATTAAACCTTGTTTGTGATATTGTGTACTCCATATTCATTTCACTACATTACATCAAGTTGTACTGCCTCTTGGGTGATTTGGGAGTTGAGTTATTCATGAGACGTGGGATATGGGTATGGATTGATTTAGTGAGACATGTAGTGTCACACCTATTGGTTGCATGATACACACATAATTGTACACTCTCACTACTTTATCCTAAACTATTGGTTGAACATGATAATTGAGCCTGATTTACTGTGTTAGTGATCCTCTCTTATAATGACTTCCTTCTACTTGTTGATCAAAAAAATTACTAGTGTTGACTCACTTGGATTATTTAGCCTACACTGAATATTGATATTCCTATGGCTGATGTGTTGGTATGCCCTATTAGAATAAGATGGTATATTTTGCTAGTTGAAGATTTATGGGGAACCTTGGGTAGTTGGGTTGGTGGTCCTCGCCATTACTTTGGATTACGGTCGATTATCAATGATGCTTCCTGAATACACGTGTTTCGTACTCACCCTTGCTTTCTTTTTCTTTTACGTATTTTCTGCACCCTATGTAGGTATAGGTTTGAGCTATAGATCATAGATTGCATTCATTCAACATTGATGTTACGAAGATCGAGGTAGTGACTAACGCTCCACAAAGCTTACCCCAAATTTTATTTATTTATCTTATGCTTTATTCAATTTAAGATACTTTAGATTATTTATATCTTTCTATATTTAGAGGCTTGTACTAGTGACAACTAGACCTGGGATATATCTTGAGTATTAATTCATCTTAAATTATTTTTTGGGATTTATTCTATTCATCTTCCAATTATTATTTAGTTATCTAGTGAGTTTTGTATTCGGATAGACTTACTTGTCTGGAGGGTGTGGTTCCACCACATACTCTATTTTAGGTTGTGATAAATTAGTATCAGAGCCCCAGGTTCATTGGTCTTATTAGTACAAGTCGAGTGTAGTAGAGTCTTGCGAATTGATGCAGAGACGCTCGCTATCTATCTTCAACAGGCCATATGACTTTTAGGAGAAATTCATTTCTTCATTCTATGTTGTGCGTTCATAGCTCTGTTTTACTTAAAACCCTCTTGTTGACTCTCTAACAGATGGTGAGCATGTGTTCTTCCTCAGCTAGAGATTCAGAGACCCTAACTTTGGTGCGCGGTAGGAGTAAGGTTCGAGGCAGAGGTTTGAATGGGATATCTAGACCAGCTAAAGGTCTTGTTGGGGTTGCCTCTTTAGACTCTAGAGTTGCTACTGGTATTGGTTCTATAGAGATAGAGGGATTGAGGCTAGTACAGACACCACCCATGACTATACCTATGCTTAAGGATTACCTGGTTTGAGTGTTGGGTTTCCTTTAGAGGGTGGCTCGTATTTTGATTCAGCATGCTACTTCGGGTTTCAGACTCCAGATTTATAAATGACTACTATAGGCTCTCCTATTGTTGGTGAGATATTATCAGGGATTGCTCCACATTTATTGACCATACCCTATATGTAACACCCCGTAAGTTTTCGAACCTATTTTATTACCATAACATTTATGGAATTATTTAAATATGAGACTCATGGGGTATTACACATTTAATTAGTGGGCTTAATTAATCTTGTGCCATTGGGCTTAAATGAGGCCCAAAAATGAAGTACAAGACATGGCCCAAAGGGGTATTTGACCCATTCTTGTAAGACCAAGTCAATATATCATTAGTGGACCAAGTGTTTGGCTAAGATGACCATTAAAAGGACAATAAAAGTCAACCAAAAATCATATTTTTATTCATGTTGGACACACATGCCATTTTCTAGAATTTTCCACAATTCTCTCTACACTCAAACCCTAAGGCAACTACACTTGTTTGGGAAATATCACTCTTTGGTAAGTGTTTATTTTTATTGTTTGATATATTATATGCATGGAATATGGTGTAGATCATGTTGGTTATGTTGGTGAAGTGTGAGAAGTTCACTATGTGTCAAACAATTTGTGTTTGCTTAATCGGTGAAGGGTTTTGCCTTGTAAACTTGAAAATGGACTTGTGTTCTTGAAGGAAGTGAATTTGATGGATTAAATATTTACATGTGAGATGTTATTATAGCCTTAACTTGTTTTATTCTTGTACATAATGTTTGGAATTGTTATTACGAAATTGGGCATGGAATTGGTGACGGATTGAAAGAAAAATGTAGTTTGGTGATGTTTATGTGCGTTGTGAAACCATGGATGTTAGTTGGAATTTAATATGATCTAAAATATTTTAATAGAAGGTTAGTTACGATCATGGACCATTTATTACAAAAAAGGACCTAAAAGAGACCCTTTTTGGCCGAAACGGGCACCCGCCCTCGCAGACGAAACACCTGCGGGCGCATGTGACTTTCTAGGTGCCCCTGGACACTAAAAAAGGTCACCTACGAATGTAGGTCATCCATATGCGGGTGCATGTGGCTTCGCAGGTCAGGCCAGAACCCCGTTTCGATTGTTTTTGCATCTCTTTGATCCCCCAAAGCCCCTATACCCTTTATGGATTCAATTATCAACTTATGGTACCTTTTAAATGAATATAAAGGAGTGTCTCGGAGTTATTTTGAATGGTATAAAATATGGATCAAAGTGTTATTGTGAAAGCTATCGAGTGACTTGACGGAGAAAAGATAATGTAGTGTTAATGAGGAAGTGTAAAGGGTAAACATGGTGTGAAATGCTATTGATGTATGATGTATTGGTCAATGTGTGGAATGTTATGATGTTGCTGTCATGGTAATGCAGTGGATGGTATTGTAAAGGACGAAATGACGCTATATAGCAGTCACGTAACTCATTGTCATCTTATGCACTTGTAAGGTAACTAGTTGTTAACGTGAGCTCCGTTATGCACTTGTGTTATCGAGTGACAAGTAAGGAAGGAACTGGATTGATGTATTCACATCTAGGACGGTATATTCATATTGAGATCATAAGGTATGTTACTCTTTCCGTATCCTTCTGCAGCATATAGTATCTATCTTACTATTGTACTTACTCATTTCCAAAGTGTTCTAAAGTATTCCTAGCTTAGGTTGACAAATATGGTTATTCACATGTTTCTTATTCTTAGACCAATTGTTATTCACATGTCTATTATCCATTGACAGAAGTTCCTAAGCTCTCATAATGTTGTAACGACTAAAAGAAACTATCTCAAGAAAAGTGATGATGTAAGGAGAATCTATTCATTCTTGAGTAGCATATCCAATAATGTTATGTTCCAAAGTTCCAATAATGTTATTACCGCCAATGTATTAATCTCTCACAAGCGAATGTATCAATCTCTCAAAAGTAAGAAATAAGTAATGCATTTATGGTTTAATGTTTGAGAACCGGGATGACTCAAAGGGGCACATAAGCCTAGCTCGAGCGGACCCTAATACTATTTATATTTGACCACTAATAAAGTGGATGGATACCCACCGATAAGGTAGATGACTACCCACTAATAAAGTGGATGACTACCCACCGATAAGGTTGATGACTACCCATCGATAAGGTGGATGACTACCCACTAACAAAGTGGATGACTACCTACTAACAAAGTGGATGACTACCCACCAATAAGGTGGATGACTAACCACCAACAAGTGTATGATTATATTATAACCCACCAATGAAATGGATGACTAAGAATGATGATGAACGTAAGGGCAACAAAAGTAATGAACGTAATGTACGCAGTTTCAAACTCTCAGATTGATGGTTTATCCGTATTGGGTATTCTCTTATAATTTTACATTGAAGTTCTTATTTATTGATGCAGTTTCTTATAGCCTTGCATACTCAGTACATCATTCGTACTGACCCCGTTGGGGGACTTACCTTACTTGTTGCAGGTACAGGTGCTAGTAGACCTCCACAGTAGGTTGCGGATTATCTGCCAGTCATTGGTGAGCTCCAGTTGGTTCGGGGCTTTCCGAGTCCCATGTGTACATTGGTTTTTTGGGCATTGTATATGTTGTATAAAGCGGGGACCTTTCACGACTGTAGGTTGATTATGTATATATATCTTTAGAGGCTTTGTAGACGTATGTGTATATGACTGTAAGAGATGAATGTCTATTTTGATTTGATGTCCCTAATGGCCAAGTTTCATATATAGTATATGTTTGCCATGACTTCCGCTATTGATATCTGGTTACGTGAGATAGGGCGATATTCATACATAGACATGCATAGGAACACACATGAGTAAGGATTAGTTCTCCCGGGCCTTATCGGCTTTGGGTGCCAGTCCGTCCTGAATGGGATTCGGGGTATGACAAAAGTGGTATCAGAGCAGGTCGTTCTATGGGTGTCTACAGAGCCGTGTCTGAGTAGAGTCTTGCTTATCGATGTGTTGTGCACCATATTTATAAGTATGAGGCTACAGGACATGTAGGAGTTGTTTCATTTCTTCATTTCTAGATCGTGCAATAGAGCCAATGTTGCATGTGAAAATTGTATCTGACCATGGAATTGGTTTTCTTGTTTACAGTAAAATGCCGATCACAAGACGAGGTAGAGGCAAGGGTAAGCAGGTAGATATGCCTTCCGGAGAAGGAATGCATAAATCACCACCTGACCAAGCTAGTAAAGGTGGGACTGACACTGAAATTTCATCGCGGTCTTCTCCAACTTTTCTATTTTCTGAGGAGCCCAGGGGTAGAGAAGTACCCGTAGAACAACCTATGAATGCTACTGATCAGGATTTAAGAAATGTAGTGCATATGTGGACCCAGCTAGTTGTTGCACAAACTCAAGGACAAGTTGGTCCAATGACAGGCAATGACAGTGAGGCTAGAGTAGCTAGTCGGAGGACGCAGGATTTTCTGAAATTAGACCCTCCCATATTCACTGGGTCAGACCCAAAAGCAGATCCACAGGACTTTGTAGATCAAATTCAAAGGGCTCTAGATGTCATGCATGTGACTGGAGTAGGAACAGTCGAACTTGCGGCCTTTAGACCGAAAGGTGAAGCTATATTATGGTATGAAGACTGGAAAAGATCGAGGGGTATTGATGTACCTCCAGCTGGTTGGGAGGAATTTAAAATGGCCTTTCTTGACCACTACCTCCCATATGAGATCCGAGAGGCACGTGCAGACCAATTTCTAAATCTCCGTCAGGGTGATATGAGTGTTAGAGAGTACAGTTTACAGTTTAACTATTAGGCTCGATATGCTCCGAATGTAGTGGCCACGATGACAGACAGAGTCCATCGATATGTGGACAGATTAGAGCCATATTTGGTAAGGGACTGTACCATTGCTGCTTTGAACAAAGATATGGACATAGCCAGAATACAGGCCTTTGCACAAAAGATGGAGGATCAGAGGCAACGAAGGAGAGTACATGAATTTGAAAGAGGTCCTTCAAAGAGGGCTAGACCTATGAGATAGTTTATGGTGTCTCAGGGAGGATCTGGTCCTCGGAGTTCTTCTCGACCGCCTAGACCATCATTTTCTTCCCCTACAGTAGATATTTCATCACAATTCCAAGGGTCTAGAGGCAGTCATGCGGGGCAGAGTAGTGTGGTTCGAGATTCACAGATAGTAAGATTTTTTTATCAGCTGTGCCAGCACTGCCGGAAGTATCACTCAGGTGAATGCTTGTATAGACCAAATATTTTCTTGTGGTGTGGTATGTCGGGGCATCTGATGAGAGAGTGTCAATAAGGGGACACAGATAGTATGGCACGACCTACGGGATCAGCCGTTGTGGCATCTTTGTCTGGTGTACAACCTGCTGGTCGTGGTAGAGGTGCTAGAGAAGCAACTAGTTCCAGTGGAGCACATAATCGCACCTATGCACTAGTCGACCGACCGAATTTGGAGATTTCTCCTGATGTGGGTACAGGTATAATATCTGTCTTTTCACAACATGTTTCTGCATTGATTAATTCAAGCTCTACCTTATCACATGTTATTCTATTGCTTGTTGCGAAGTTTGAAAAAAACACCAGAATTATTAGTGAAGCCAATTGAAGTAGATATACCAGTTGGTGAATTTATTATAGTTAAAAAAAAAGAATAGATCGTAATGGTATGGTAAATGCTTGCGATCATGTTACGTTGGTTGATCTTATCAGGATGGAAGTGATAGATTTTAATGTTGTAATGGGTATGAATTGGTTGGTTATTATAGGAGAATTACTAAAAAATTTCTTCTATTCCTGCACCCTTAACGAAGCCTACACACAAGGCAATCAAGTTCCAGTGGAATGATGCATGTGGAAAAAAAATAAATTCCAAGAGTTGAAAGATAAATTAACTTCCACACCAGTTTTAAGTACTTCCCAAAGGCACAGAATGTTATGCAGTATATTGTGATGCTTCCGAGGTTGGCCTCGGATGGGTATTGATATAGCAGGGTAAGGTAATAGTGTATGCCTCACGACAGTTACGACCACATAAGATAAATTACCCAACACATGACCCTGAACTATAGCTGTTATATTAGCTTTAAAGAAATAGTGTCACTATTTGTAAGGGATTCATGTTGACATATATACTGAGCATAAGAGTTTGCAATATATCCTTAAGCCGAAGGACTTAAATCTGAGGTAGCGAAGGTGGCTTGAACCATTAAAAGATTATGACGTTGGTATCTTGTAACATCCAGGAAGAGCAAATGTGGTAGATGATTCATTAAGTTGCAAAGTAGTACGAAGCTCACAGAAAAAGAAGATGTAGTCACGAAATCTACATCAATTAACCAGTATGGGGTTTCGTCTTCTTGAGACTCCAGATGAAAGAATTATCGTGAACAGTGTGGTAGAATCTTCATTTGTGGCTGAGAGAGAGAAAAGCAATATGCAAATCCTATTTTCTTTCAGTTGAAAACGAATGTACAATAAAGTTCGGCAAAAGGTACTTGAGCCTACATAAGGGAGGAATACTTCACTATCAAGGTAGATTATATATACCAAATATATTTGAGTTAAGAAAATGAATTATGACCAAGCATATCATTTACGGTAGTCTGTTTATTCGGGAGCATTCAAAGTGTACCATGGCATGAAAGAAATGTGTTGGTGAAGCAATATAAAGAAAAAGAACATTGCAGAATTGGTAGCTCATTGTCCGAATTGTCAACAGGTAATAATAGAGCATCAAAAATATGGAGGTTATATGCCGATACTAGAAGGAGAGAATTAGAATTTACCATAGGTGATTGGGTATGTTTGAAAGTACCACAAATGAAAGGGGTAATGAGATTCGGGAAGAAGGAAAGGCGGCCTATATAGGTCCATATGAAATTATTCGAAGGTTTGAGCAAGTTGCGTATGCATTGGTACTATTCCAAGAACTATCCATAGTTCATTCATTGTTTCATCTTTCGATACTTCAGAAACGTATAGGAGATCCATCTCAAACATCTCCCATTGAAGATGTGCAGTTTACGGAAGATCTCACATCTAAAAACTGCTCATTGTTATTTTGGGGTTAACACATGATGAGGTTAAGGAATAAAGAAGAAGCTTACATGAAAGTACTTTGAAGAAATCAATAAGTAGAAGAAGTCACCTGGGGAATCAGAGAAATGATAAAATCAAAGTATCCGTATTTGTTTCCAATGGAATAAAAAGTTCAAAGTGCGGAAGTGAAATAATATCAAGTCGGTATCTATAAACCATTATGTCTATATATGATAACAAGAAGAATTATCCGAGACTTGCATTGTTTGATTGGATGATGTCACTAACATTCGTGGACGAATGTTCCTAAGGGGGGAAGAATGCAACACCCCGTACGTTTCCGAACCTATTTTATTACCATAACATTTATGGAATTATTTAAATATGAGATTTATGGGGTATTACACATTTAATTAGTGGTCTTAATTGATCCTGTGCCATTGGGCTTAAATGAGGCCCAAAAATGAAGTAAAAGACATGGCCCAAAGGGGTATTTGACCCATTCTTGTAAGACCAAGTCAATATATCATTAGTGGACCAAGTGTTTGGCTAAGATGACCATTAAAAGGACAATAAAAGTCAACCAAAAATCATATTTTTATTCATGTTGGACACACATGCCATTTTCTAGAATTTTCCACAATTCTCTCTACACTCAAACCCTAAGGCAACTACACTTGTTTGGGAAATATCACTCTTTGGTAAGTGTTTATTTTTATTGTTTGATATATTATATGCATGGAATATGGTGTATATCATGTTGGTTATGTTGGTGAAGTGTGAGAAGTTCACTATGTGTCAAACAATTTGTGTTTGCTTAATCGGTGAAGGGTTTTGCCTTGTAAACTTGAAAATGGACTTGTGTTCTTGAAGGAAGTGAATTTGATGGATTAAATATTTACATGTGAGATGTTATTATAGCCTTAACTTGTTTTATTCTTGTACATAATGTTTGGAATTGTTATTACGAAATTGGGCATGGAATTGGTGACGTATTGAAAGAAAAATGTAGTTTGGTGATGTTTATGTGCGTTGTGAAACCATGGATGTTAGTTGGAATTTAATATGATCTAAAATATTTTAATAGAAGGTTAGTTACGATCATGGACCATTTATTACAAAAAAGGACCTAAAAGAGACCCTTTTTGGCCGAAACGGGCACCCGCCCTCGCAGACGAAACACCTGCGGGCGCATGTGACTTTCTAGGTGCCCCTGGACACTAAAAAGGGTCACCTATGAATGTAGGTCATCCATATACGGGTGCATGTGGCTTCGCAGGTCAGGCCAGAACCCCGTTTCGATTGTTTTTGCATCTCTTTGATCCCCCAAAGCCCCTATACCCTTTATGGATTCAATTATCAACTTATGGTACCTTTTAAATGAATATAAAGGAGTGTCTCAGAGTTATTTTGAATGGTATAAAATATGGATCAAAGTGTTATTGTGAAAGCTATCGAGTGACTTGACGGAGAAAAGATAATGTAGTGTTAATGAGGAAGTGTAAAGGGTAAACATGGTATGAAATGCTATTGATGTATGATGTATTGGTCAATGTGTGGAATGTTATGATGTTGCTGTCATGGTAATGCAGTGGATGGTATTGTAAAGGACGAAATGACGCTATATAGCAGTCACGTAACTCATTGTCATCTTATGCACTTGTAAGGTAACTAGTTGTTAAAGTGAGCTCCGTTTTGAACTTGTGTTGTAGAGTGACACGTAAGGAAGGAACTAGATTGTTGTATTCACATCTAGGTGGTATATTCATATTGAGATCATAAGGTATGTAAGGTTACTCTTTCTGTATCCTTCTACAGCATATAGTGTCCATCTTGCTATTGTACTTACTCATTTCCGAAGTGTTCTAAAGTATTCCTAGCTCAGGTTGACAGATATGGTTATTCACATGTTTTTTATTCTTAGACCAATTGTTATTCATATGTCTCTTATCCATTGACAGAAGTTCCTAAGCTCTCATTATGTTGTAATTACTAAAAGAAACTATCTCATGGAAAGTGATGATGTAAGGAGAATCTATTCATTCTTGAGTAGCATATCCAATAATGTTATGTTCCAAAGTTCCAATAATGCTATGACCGCCAATGTGTCAATCTCTCACAAGAGAATGTATCAATCTCTCAAAAGTAAGAAATAATTAATGCATTTATGGTTTAATGTTTGAGAACCGGGACGACTCAAAGGGGCACATAAGCCTAGTTCGAGCGGACCCTAATACTATTTATATTTACCCACTAATAAAACAGATGACTACCCACCGATAAGGTAGATGATTACCCACCAATAAGGTGGATGACTACCCACTAATAAAGTGGATGACTACCCACCGATAAGGTGGATGACTACCCACCGATAAGGTGGATGACTACCCACTAACAAAGTAGATGACTACCCACTAACAAAGTGGATGACTACCCACCAATAAGGTGGATGACTAACCACCAACAAGGTGGATGATTATATTTTAACCCACCAATAAATGGATGACTAAGAATGATGATGAATGTAAAGGCAAGATAAGTAATGAACGTAATGTACATAGTTCCAAACTCTCAGATTGATGGTTTATCCGTATTAGGTATTCTCTTATAATTTTCCATTGAAGTTCTTATATATTGATGCAGTTTCTTATTGCCTTGCATACTCAGTACATCATTCGTACTGACCCACTTGGGGGACTTACCTTACTTGCTGCACGCACAGGTGCTAGTATACCTCCACAGTAGGTTGTGGATTATCCGCCAGTCATTTGTGAGCTCCATTTGGTTCAGGGCTTTCCGAGTCCCATGTGTACATTGGTTTTTTTGGGTATTGTATATGTTGTATAAAGCAGGGACTTGTCCCGACTGTAGGTTGATTATGTATATGCATCTTTAGAGGCTTTGTATACGTATGTGGGTATATGAATGTAAGAGATGAATGTCTATTTTGATTTGATGGCCCTAACATCCAAGTTTCATATATAGTATATGTTTGCCATGACTTCCGCCATTGATATCTAGTTATGTGAGATAGGACGATATTCACATAGAGACATACATAGGAAGACACATGAGTAAAGATTGGTTCTCCCAGGCCTTATCGGCTTCGGGTGCCAGTCCGTCCCGAATTAGATTCGAGGTGTGACACTATATATCCTTGGAAAGAAATATTAGGTATGTGGAGTTCGTATGGATAGATCCTCCTTAGTTCGATGGAGATCCTTGAGTTGATGCTTATATGTTCTTACTTGGTACCCATGAGAGGTTACACAGGTTGGGTTTGGTAGACTTTAATGGACTAGATTTCACTTGATTTAGTTCTTTGGTCTAGTGAGACAGTGGTGGAGGACTTTTATAGAGCGTAAACCAGTTGGATTACATTTTTTTTTGTGGGATCAGTTTGGTCGAGAGTTTCTAAAGGAGTTTATGAAGGGACATGAGAGGCTTACGGGCCAGAGACCCCATAGGTTCGATGATGATAGAGACATGTATGGTAGAGGCTAGGATCCTCATGGCTATGCTTGGAGGGGGTTAGATCATGGTGGTCGTTCAGGTTCGTTAGGTATAATTCAACAAATTTCTCCTACTTCTTCGGGTTGCTTCTTATAAAGGAAGCTCGGGCACTATAGAAAGGATTGCCCATGGCTTAGATAGAGAGATGATTCGTCAGTTGCTCTACGACATAATAGGCCTCAGTATCAGGTTCCACAGAATGGACTCAAGGCATGAGTTTCTGATATAGTAGTCTCAGGTATGATTTCAGTACTCCTTTGATCTGCCCCGATAGTGTGTGGTTGTGGTACTATATTCTCCAATGTGTTTACATATTTGTCATTGAGTTTAGATTTGATTCATGAGTTTTTGTTGGGTCTATTGATATTGATATCCCATAGATTATTCTTTAATGGTGGATCGGAGGTACCAATCTTAAGTTGTGACTCATTAAGAGTATATCGCTGGGTTAATTTTGATTATGTGAGTATTGTGGATTTTAGTGTGATTTGGATATGATATTTTTTATGGTTATGTTGTGCAATGGTGGTGGATTGATTGTATGTTTGTCATATTTGGATTGTTGGATGTCAAGTGGTACTTACCAGTGGTAGACCACGTGATGACCTAGACTTGTGGTGTCTCAAATTCAAAAGGATAGCAAGTAAAGGATTTTAGTTGGATACAAGAAGGTTTGCAGGCATTCTTGCCTTGCAATTTGTTACTTACTTAATGGCTAGCTTTGCTTGCATGGAAATACTTATGGTATGACCCTCAGTAGGTTTGAAGGATTTGTCTCATAAGGAATCTTGCTTTTATTTTGAATAGATTTTTAAATGGGAAGGCACCTTGTTTGTAGCATTTATTACTTTTGTAGCTTAGTGACTTAATGAAATATTTTGCTTATGAATTTGATTAGAGAATGTGTTATTATTCCAAGGTTCTGGTGTTAAAGAATGCAGAATGGAAATAGAGTTAAGGAAAAAGATAAGGATTTTGTATAAAAGGAATTCTAATATATTCAGAGTTTAGATATGGGCTCGAGTTGGAAATTCAAAGTTCTAGCAGTGTGGTTCATAAGTAGCTTACGGGAAGTTTAGTGGAGACTTTTCCAAGTATTGATTTATGATTTGGGCGCACGTCTAAGACAGTGATTGTTGCACTTCTTCGGCGGGTTGATTTTCCCTAATATGGTAGGTTGTTTATATGTGCGTGAGAAGAGAGGCTTTTCATTCTACCGGATTATTAAGGACTTTGTGTTGATTGATGTCACTTGAGTTTTGGGCATTGTATGGGTATTTGTGATGAGTTACATGGAATTTTGGCGTCTTTTAGAGTATTCATGTCTTTAGTATGTAGATTTTTATAATGATTTGCGGTTACCTTAAAACGTTGAGCATATGTATATATGACTATTTCGAGAGTGATTTAAGTGTGCTAAGTGTGACTTTTGAGGTTTTTTGTGGTTTTGATATTGATATTTGTCCAGTTACTCTAGTTTAAGGATATAGAGTTGTAGGATTTGATATTTGTAGTATCGATTTTTAGTAGGTTGATTCAGTATTTAGGTGAATGGCTATGTGATTTCATGAGTTCCTTGGTATTATATGGGCCTGAGAATGATTTTTGGTTTTACAGTGAGGCAGTGTCTTGTGGTGTCTTGGTCAGGTTTAGGTTGCCGGGTATGTTCAAAACTTTTGTTGTGTTCTACTCAATTTTTAATATAGAGAAAGTTCGACAATAAAGGAATTTGGATTCATTGAGAAGTTTGGCCTTAGATGCTAGTGTTGTGACCTGGTGAGTCATTGTGTGATAGATATCTTGTTCTATAGTGAGACCAGTAATCCTATAGTTGTGACTCTTCTTTAGAGTGCTTGCTTGAGGTTCTCGGGGGTAATTTCTATCCTTTATCTATTTTGAAGCTTTCCCTTCTTGTACGTTCGAGGACAAACATGAATATTAGAGATGGATAATGTAACAACCCTCGGAGCAAATTTTAGAAATTTTTGTGTTTTGGACATTGTACCCTTCTCTATGGTTGCTTCATCTCACTTATAAGTTGTGGGAATGGTTTGAATTGTCCCTGATACATTCGAGAGTGGATTATAGGATTTTATCGTTTTGAATATCTTTAAAGTGATTAGTTTGACTTCGGTCAACATTTTGTGATCTGAGCTTCGGATGGTGATTCTGATGCTTCCATTAGATCCAGAATGTCAATTTTGGGTTAGTAGAATGGTTAGTTTGGGCCCGGAGCCTTTATTTTTTATTTTAACTTCTTAGACAAAAATTAGTAAAATTTGACCAAAAGGGGTCTCAGGGGTTAATTGGTTGTAAACGACCTCTTTTCGTAAATACAGTGGTTCCATTGAGTTTGGAACGTCGAATTTAGCCTAGTAGCATTCTTGATTTGTTTTTGTGCGTTCCCAAATGAATCTCGAGGGTCCAATCGAGACTATTTTTCCAAGTCCCAACGACTGGATTATTGTTCCTAGTCCAGCTCATATACCTTCTTCGCATTCCCGATCCCCTAGCTGCATTCGCGAATAAGGAATTCATTACTAATTTCCAAGGCGACGGTAGGACCGCATTCACGAAGACTGGCTTTCCCTATGCATTGCGATCGCAGTGTCTCGACCATGTTTGCGAAGGGTTAACTGGTTTGGGTTTGGGTCGGCGTTCATTGTATTTGTGAGGACCTGACTACGAAAGAGGGATTTGGGTTGGATTTTCCATTGCATTGGTGAGCTAGAGCTTGCATTCGTGATGGGCATTTATTTGCCTGGAAAGATTAAATCCTCTTTCTCGACCCAAAACCCTATCTCCTCCATTATTAGACTTTAAGAGCTCAGATTTAGGCGATTTCATAGGGGTTTCTGAGATTTCTTCTATGGGTATGTGTCTAAAACTTTATTTCATCAATTCCCATTGATTTCCTTACAAATATTTCATCAAATCCTTGCGTTGGAACAAGATTTTGGGATTTTTACCCGGTAAATTATAAAATGAGTTTTTCTTCAATTTAAAGGCAGATTTATAGTCGATTTTACTTGGGTTTTCATATTTACTCCTATATTCATGGAGAGAATTATTCTTAAATAATATTCCAATTTTACCCTTGTATTTTCATAAATAATTTCCAAAGCAAATTTTGGGCATGGAACAAATATAGTCAATATAGGTATCGTTGGACTCTTTTCGACTTATAGATGTCATATTTGATTAGATTGGATGTATTTGTTGTTAATTTGAGGGAGTAGGTCTTCCGGTTGATGCTTTAGACTGAGTTTTGGCTTGCAGATCTTCTTTAAAGGCAAGTTGAGATGTACCTTAACTTTTTTTGAAGTGTTTATGTGTTGTATGTTTGTTTCCTTGTGTTCTTGTGAATTTTTTTAGGAATGGGGGTCCCGCTTAGGTGAAATGGCATGTATCTCTGTGGGCACCAGAGTTTTTTGGTAGAATATAGTTATATAATTGCTACCTTAGCTAGTCTTGCTACTTGAGGATATGCTTAGAATAGGTTGTAGATAGTTAACTTATTGACTTTGAATAATTGATAGCGGATACCTATTTTATAGCTTGAATCGTTAGGGGAATTTATTGTGAGGATCGGGGCTTAGTGACCTTTTAGGAGATAATTATGTTATTATTGTTAGTGATGGAATGATTAAGGTATAGAGAATACTTAGACTATAAATAGACTTGTAATAGTCGATGCAATTATTCAAGTTTTGTATCCCTCATTAGAGCATGTTGTTATCTAGCATAGTTTTCTTTACATAATTTAGTCTAATGACGTAAAACTTGGAAAAGATAAGATGTATCATATGGAACAATCTAGGTTTGGGTAGTTTCGTGATATATTGTTATTGAGATTATTGTATTACCAGAGTAGGGACTTATGTGAACATTATCCTTGACATAGATATTATTTATTATCGTGTGCCCTAGTGGGACTTATATGCATAATATTATTGACTAGAGAGAATATATTATTGTGATGCCCGAGTGGGGGTCTTGAATTGATATTGTTGGCCTTGATTGTGCATTAAATTGCCATATTTATTATTGTATCACCTAGTGGGGCTTGACTTGTTATCATAAGCCTTATTTATGCATTAAATTGCATTATCATATTGATGAAACCCGAGAGAGGGGTTTTAAATGATATTACTGATGTTTTATGTGAGTATTCATTCTAGTGGTGTCGAGTGAGGGCTGATATCAAGAATTTTTGAAACATTGAGTTGATTCTGAGCTCACCTTTACATGTATTGAATGGATTATCATTTTCATGCTGACTGGTTGTGAGCATTACATCCTCATTTCATACATACGTATTCATGAGATATTGGTACCACTGAGAAACACTTTACAAAACCCATGATACGCGAACAATAGCTGGAGAGGTAAATGAGACACTTTATAAAACCCTTGATCTGTGAATAATACCCGAAGAGGTGAATAAGACACTTTATAAACCTTCATCCGTGAATATTAGTCGGAGAGGTGGATTGAGATTATGAGAAATTATATGAGTTGTGAACCCCCCTTGGGTCCTATCTTCGGAGCGCTGAGGTTTGGTAGGTGTATACAAAAAGTTATGAGATAACTTTCAATCATTTATCATTATCCCATCATCATCACTACATTACATTACATCACTTGCAATGCATGACATTTCCTTGGTATATATTTATATTGTGTTCGAATATTTACTTTTGTATTGAATTACTGTGATTGAACCTTTTTTTGTGATATTGTGTATTCTGCATTCATTTCACTATATTATATCACATTTTACGACCTCTTGGTTGATTTGGGAGTTGAGATATTCATCATACGTGGGGTATGGCGATGGCTTGATTTAGTAAGACATACAATGTCACACCTATTAATAGCATGATATACACATAATTTCACCCTCTCACTACTTTATCCCAAATTATTGGTTGAATATGATAATTGATTCTGATATACTATGTTAGTGAGACTCCCTTATAAGGACTTTCTTCTACTTGTTTATCATAAAAATAACTAGTGTTGACTCACTTGGATTATTTAGCCTACCCTGCATATTGATATTCCTATGAATGGTGTGTTGGGATACCCTGTTAGGATGAGATGGTGTATTTTGTCAGTTGTAGATTGATGGTGAACCTTGGGTAGTTGGGTTGGTGCTCCTCGCCATCACTTTAGATTAGGGTTGATTATCAACGATGCTTGTTGCGTACATGTGTTTCGTACTCACCATTGCTTTCTTTTCCCTTTTCTTAATTTCTGCACCTCATGCAAGTATTGGTTCGAGTTGTAGATCGTAGATTGCTTTCCTTCAGCATTGACGTTACAGAGATCGAGGTTGTGACTGACGCTCCACAGATCTTACCTAGATCTCTCTTTATTTATCTTATGCTTTATTCACATTTAAGAGACTCTAGATTCTTTATATCATTCTGTATTTAGAGGCTTGTACTAGTGACAACCAGACCTGGGATGTATAGACTTGGGTCGTTACAAAATATCTAAATATAACATACCTTTAATACATTTAAAATATAAAATAGTTAAAGGATGATAAAAATTAAAGATTGTTTTTCTCTAACTGTCTCATTATCATTCTTATCGATACACTAGGAACTATCATTTCTCTTTCTTCTTTTTGCTATTTAAATCTAATATTTTTCTCATAGTCTTCCTGTACGTTTTCATGGTACTATCACTTGCAACTTCTTTCCAACTTACATATAAAATCCAGACAAAGTATCATGCTTTCATTTCTACCATCTTACATCAAATCAATTCTCTCATTCTTTTGCTTCAACTCTTTTTTTTATCACTCTTTGTCCCTCTTTGCACTCTTTTGCTTGTAATCAAAGTTAGATTTGGTTCATTGATATGATTTTTATTGTCCAAAAAGTGATTAAACATATTGAAATGACGCCAATTGTAATTAGTTTCAACCAGACTTCTATCATTATTTCAGCATTAAAATTGTCGAGTTCTAGATCTTAGTACCAATCGTTCAACCCTACCAAGAAATCATTTGATGGAACTAAAGAAGCTACTGCAGTTGGTTGAGGTAAGTATGATTTTTGAAATTGTTTGTTTATTACATAAGGAACTCTTTTGAATTTAGTACAATGAAATCGTTTACATTGCCTGAAAAGTGATAAAATGTATTAAAATGTTACAAACAACAATGAAACTCAAGAATGTTTTGATATATGTGTATATGCACAAAATTGAAGCAAATCAAAAAGCATAACACTAGGATAATAATCACTTGCTCTGCATATATGCTTTCATCTTATTATGAGGAAATCTTCTCTCAATCTTTTGTACTACCATAGCTAGAGTTTGAGATTAATACTGAAGATTCCAGTTACTACTTGTGGCCTGTGTTTGAGATTCATGAATTCCAGTCATTTGTTGCGATATTTGTTGTGATATTGGTTGTGTATAAGAATGGAATTGATATGGATTTTGTCACTTTTATAAGATATCCATCTCAATTCCATTCTTATACACATCAAATATCACAACACACGACTAGAAGCTATGGATCCCAAGAATAGGTTAGAAGCAACAATTGGAATCTTCAATATCAATCCTAAACTCTCGCTATAGTGCTACAAAAGATTGAGAAAAGATTTTCTCACAATAAGATGCCAACACAGATATAGAACATGGGATTATTAACCTCACGTTCTGTATTTTGACTTGCTTCTGTTAGGTGTCTCTACACATAGTGTAACACATTCTTGAGTTTCTTTGTTGAATAAAACATTTAATAAATTAAATCACTTTCTAGACAATGAAAATCATTCTAATGCACTGAATTCAAATGAGTTCCTTATGAACTACAATTAACCACTTTAAGAATCATACTTACCTCAACCACCTGCAATACCTTCTTTAGTTTCATAGAATGATTTGGTCATAGAGTTTAATGGTTGGAACCAAGATCTAGAATGCGAGAATCCCAATGTATTAAATGTTAACAAGTTCATTATGGACTTCAATGAACCACTTCAAGACGCATACTTACTTCAACCACCTGTAGTACCTTCTTTAGTTCAACCGAAATATCTCTTCACAGGCTTGAATGGCTGGAACCAATAGCCAGAACTAACCAATATCAATGGTGAAAAAATAACAGAAAATCAGGTCGAAACTTATTACAACTCAACTTAAGATAATATCTCGACAAGATTTGTTTTGAATAGAGAGGACCCTGCTGATGTAGAGGACATGCTAGGACAAATTGGGAAAAGGAAAAAGGTTGAAATTCCAATAACAAGCCTTGCTAACTATGATTGGAGAAAATCTCATCCATTCAACAAATTTATCAACTACATTGACTTCAGAGAAGAGAAGTTTGGGTTTCTTTCACCGTCAGAAGAGAAGGTTGCCACCTTGCAGCTTGAATCGAAAATAAGTGATGAGATATGACATGTTGCACCAACAATGAGATTTATTTTTTTGAGTTTCCAGAGTATATTTTGTTAACGTATGATAGTGAATTTTTTAGAGAACATACCCACTAACATTTGTACATTCGGATTTAGTTTGAAAATCCAACAAGAGAACTACTTGAGATTTTGTTTATTTCTACTTTGAAGCAAATATTCATTGATAAGTAAACTATGTATGTTATTAGTTCTGTCTAAAACACCTAATTATTTTTTGCATCAATGAAAATAGAGATATTACCTCATAGTCACAAATTTAGATAATTAAACGATGAGCATTCTATAGGAAAGTTAAACATACTATAGCTAGAGTTTCCATCACAATTTATATACACCAAATCTTAATCAATAGTTAATATATTAGAAATAAAAGAAAACCAATATATTATAAAATGTTCTTGATTTGTAAGTACTAAGTTTAAATCATTGCAATGGCCCAAATAGAGTGAAAGTGTGGTGCTCATTTTAGCGAGAACGAGACTTATTAGTGTTCAGGTTACTTCGGCGTTCCCTTACTACTCTGAATTAGTACGTGAGAGAAGTTTTATTGAGACCATTATCACCTTAACATTTATTTTGGAAAGGAAAACAATTGACGAATTTATCCATATTTTGTCAAGCGTTTATATTTTATCATATATTAACTTGAACACAAAGATAGATTGTTAAAATCTTGCTTAATTGGCATTATCTCAATTATCAGCTAAGAC
This sequence comes from Capsicum rhomboideum, assembly GCA_031232105.1. Lineage (NCBI taxonomy): Eukaryota > Viridiplantae > Streptophyta > Magnoliopsida > Solanales > Solanaceae > Capsicum > Capsicum rhomboideum. Next base: position 57,342,292 of record CP124709.1, read on the forward strand.
ATAATATGCACAAGTTATTGTTTGACTAAAAATGTTAGATTTTTCAAATCTATTATTACTACAATCTCGCTCGCTTGACCAGTCTTTTTTTTATATATAATTACTTGATTCCTAGTTTTGGCAATTGTACAACAATAAAATAGACTATGACAAATGTAACTTTAAAGACATGTATTTTTTTTTTTCCATTTAATAAATGTAAAGCAATTTAGATAACCTAATACAAGAAAAATTATGTGTGAGATCCTAATGCGCACAAAAAAGGACATAATTAATTGATTTAATAAATTGAGAGTGCAAATAGAAAAAATGAGCATTTGAAGAAAAAAATCAGAAAAAATAAAAAGCATATAAATTATCTAAGAAAGGAAAATTACACATAATTACCTTATCTTCACTATGTAACCTAGAAAAGGTTTTCCTTTATGTAGTAAAAGTTTGCAGCAACCAAAGAAATCAAAGAACAAAAAACTTTGAAATATGATTTTTTTTTCTTCAAATTTTTCGTCGAATAACAAGAGAAAGATTTTGAGAGTTATATTAGTGGAATTCCTTCTAGATTTAGTGGCCTAATATTACAATTTCTCTGTCAAACATAGCATCAAATCTTGAAGAACATTCTTTCAATGGTACGCCATTCTTATCATTCATGACTTTCATTTAGGATGGTGACCCAGCTGGTCTGTAATCAAGATATGACCTACACCACTTCTTCACCAGTCCTACCATATAAAAATTAGTGTAGTCAAAAATATGAAACTTAATAAATTGAGGTTATAAAACCTCTATTGACAACTACCCAAAAACTCATAGGCATCTTTCTCAGATGCATTAATGAATCAGGGAGGACCAATCTATCACGACCCGAAATTGAGCTATGATGGCACCTCTTATGATTCCCCAGTAGGTAAGTCGAACCCTATAATCAGATACAGTAAGTAACAAGCTAGTAGATCAAGTAAAGAATATCAGGATCAACTGGGGCCGACTATATAGATAAATATAGATAATAGGGGTCCATAAGTAGCAAAGGAAGAGAACAATATATACAACCATCTACAAGGACATGGTGTCACTAGTATAAGAACTACTATATACAAGGAGTAGTAATAAATAAGTGTGTATATATATATATATATATATATATATATATATATATATATAAACCAATAAATGTAAGTTCTCATAGAAACTAGGGAAAGTTCCCTCCACACAGATACCATAACCAAATAGGACCCCGCTCGATACCATCATCGACTCGCATGCCCCATAACCTGACCGCATAAGGGAAAAAGAGCAAAAATAAAAGCTAAGTGGAACTCCGACAAGCTCAACTAAATATCCTTTGAGAATCTACCCTAACTTAGCCTAAAAGGTAAATTGATTAATAAAATCCTTTCCTACCGCTAAGTCGTACTCAGCAACTATATAAAGGATCCCTAATCTAGTCCTATGACTTATCACGCAACCTAAACTAAGTCTTAAGCATTAATTCTAATCTAAGCTCCTCGAAACAAGCCACATAAATAGGAAATTCTAGATAATATAATCTTAATTAATAGTTTACCCTAACCAATAAGTGATTTATTTCATGTACAGTCTGACCGAGCTAAGTCTAGGTTAAAGAAAGTCGTAACCTATATCAAGGTCAAATGACAAATATAGATAGTAACATAAAAACCTTATCTTTTTGTCACACCTCAAAACCCTGTCACGTTATCAAATAAATGATCCACTCCATAAGATGAGGTAAATGATACCCATTTTAGTAAAATAGAATTTAGGCTAGAAATTGGGTCAAAACCCGACCTTTAGATCCCATCAAAGAAATCCAAAATTTTCAACTTAATCACCCCTCCCCCCAAGGGTATGAAACCCACCCATGCCTAAATGTTGGGGAAAGATGGAATCAAGTTCTAACTTCTATTGGTCCAAGAAGCTTACAATAATGGTGGAAGAATCTAGAATATACAACCCAATTTCACAAATTTAAGACTGGATGGAAGGGAAATGAAGTAAAAGGAACATAAATAGGAAGGAGTTGAACTTACTAGGTGAAAATTTTTTCATGAATAATCAAAATTCTCCTTAACCCGTGCTTTCCAGCACTATGAAAATATAATGAACATCAAATTGAGAAAAGAGGAGTATATATACAATGATCGTCGCATCTGAAGTGATTTGTCCACAGGAGAGGGGAGTATATACACAATGATCGTCGCATCTGAAGTGATTTAGCTGCAGGAGCAACGTCCCTTCAGCGATGAATCCTCCTAAAAGAGAAGATCACTAATATTTTGTGCCTCTGTTCAAGCGGAGAAAGTTCAAAAATAGCGGACCTGCTACAATGAAAAAATCCTAAAAAAGTAGAGTTGTTGTACAGTGCACTCTCTGCAAGAGCAGTGAAAGCTCCACAAGAGTGACCACTCTAGACGTTAGCTACTCATCTCAAGTGCAGCCAGCTCTTGGCAGGAGCAGCTTTGGAGGTGCGAGCAATGCTCCACAGGAGTGGTTTCACTAGACATCAACAACATAAGAAGTTAGGTAAAATTCACCAAGTAGAAAACAAACCTCAAAAATTCATTCAGAGTCCCCTAAATGCAAACTAAATATTCTATCCCATTGGAAATAACATTTCGGACTCAAGAGAATTAAGAAATGATCAATCGGAGGTTGTCTCGATAAAATGTTTACCGAAGTCAACACCTATCCAAATTTAATAAAAACCCAGCGAAGCACCTAAAATAAGTCTGAAAGCCTCCAGACCCAAACCAATGGTCCCCCCTAACCCAAAGTCCACATTCCAAAGCTAACATAACTGTTAGAATTATCATCTGATGACGTTTACTATAAAGTTTGACCTAAGTTAAACTTCTTAATTTAAAATCTCCAAAATATGAAAATTGGTTTAAAACCCAACCAAACTCCTTGGGAACCAAACCAACTATCCCAGTAAGTCACTAATATGGTGCAACAACTACATGAAGGGTCACAATATAGAAATGTATAAATATGATAGAAATGACCTGGAAGGTCATTGCATCATCCACTACTACAAGAACTTTCATCCTAAAAAGTCAGGGAATATTAGGTACCTAAACGCTAAAAAAAGTGAGGATATCCATACTGTATGTCTTTCTTGATCCTAGGCAGCCTCCTCGATGGTGCGATGTCTCCACTTGAATTTAACATATGGAATCTTCCAAATCCTTAACTTTCTGACCTCTGTCCAAAATTACAACTGGCTCATCCTCGAAGGCTAAACTCTCATACAACTAAATTGAATCCTACTAAAGTACGTAAGACTCATCTAGATCATATCGCCTCAACATCGAGACATGGAAAACTGAGTGAACACCATCAAGAGGTAGAGGCAAAGATAACACATATGCAATATCACCAATAGACCATTGCATGTAAATGAGATAATAAATCTAGGGCAAAGTTTCCCCCTCTTCCAAAACTTCTTCACGCCCTTCATGGGTGTTAATTAAGGAAATAGCCTATCCCCAACTAAAAACACTAAGTCTTGTACCATCCAGTCAGCATAACTTTTCTGCCTGCTCTAAGCTATACAAAGTTTGTCCTAAATTACCTAAACAATATCAAAAGAATCATGCATTAGATCGGTGCCCTATGGTTTAATGTTGTCGCCCAAATTACACTATACAATGAAGTATAAAAGGGTCATTGAATCAAATATAGAATCCAACTAGGTTGGGGTTGATCCCATAGGGAATATTGATAAAATCTTGATCAATGTTGTTATTTAAGCTATTAATTAATTATTTCTGAGAGGGGTTTTTTGCCCATATTAGATGAATATCACTCAGTCAATGGTTAGGTCTATGAGTATTTGTGCACTAACCCTTACTCATAGTCATTGATTAGCTATCACTGGAAAAGGGTCAAGCTATTTGATGAGGGTTGATAGACTTTAATATCCCTTGTTAATCTCTTTTCCAATTCTTTACCCCTACGTTTAAGAAAGTAAGAATTAAGGTGAGTTCTAACTTTTGCGATCGTTAAAAAATAGTAAAAATGAAGGGAAGAACAATACATGTATAAACATTACTCAAGAATCATTAAGTATTTTAACCTAATTTGTTAATTCATCATGAATCCCACAATCCTAGTTATGAGATTTGGCTACTCATGGTTGTAGAATCACAATTAGAATTTGTAGATGAAATCAAAATTATGAAATTACAAATTGAGTAGAAGAAATCTGCAAACTTGAATCATTAAAAAAATATCAACAATCAAGAATCAAACTAGAACAATATGTTTCTAAGGGTAAAGAGTGCGTAAATTGTAAAGAAAACTTAGGAAAGGTAATCAGAGACTAAAACAAAGCCTATCCTATACACACTAGGATTGTAGCCCAGCTAGTTTGTAAGATTCGTACAATGTAGGTATGGCTCGTAGGTTGGAGTTCACGACTCATGGTTATCCAGCAGCACAGGATTATTTTCTAGTCCCTACAAGTCAATGTAAGAATCATGTCTTAACTTATGAATCGTACTGATACGCATTCTCTTAATGTCCAGATGGCACTTTTTTTAATCTTCCTCCTTAATAATATCAATATGAGTTAGGGTAACTCATACTTTCACTTTACAACTTGTAGGCTGCATCCGTGGTTACTGTTTACTGTTTTTAGATTGCATCTAATCAATTCTTCTTCTTCACTAATTTGAGAATGAGTTATGTTGATTCGTAGGCCGATCATACGTGTCATAGGATAACTTATCTTATTGAGCATACTTTCACTACTTTGCAATTCAGTCTTGGGCACTTAGTACAGTTCATACTACAAGTCATGAGTCATTAGATGAGTTGTGGTATAAACCTTCAGAATCCTATCTCTTTCAGTCCTTAGTACGAGCCTTGGTATGATTTATGCACTAACTCTATGAGTCGTATCTTGGCTTAACAAGTTAACACTTAATATTTTCAGCTCATTTTCCAATCTTCACTTTTGGGACCTATTTTCCTACATAGACACACAAAAGCACATCAAATCTACCAAAAAGTTCTTAAGAACATACAACAATTGCATGTTTTAAGTGTCGAAAGTTCTATAAAATCACGACACATCAACACCCTAAACTTAGAACGTTCACTTGTCCTCAAGCCAAAAAACTATTATAACATGATTTTTAAATGAAATAACCCTAGAAATGGCACTCACATAGTAGTAGACAACTTATTTTGCAAGTTCAATTCCCCCTCATTTATTTAATCATTACAAAACAGTTACACATAATCCACTCATCAAATTGACACAAAAGGACCTGTGGATGACATTATGATATCAATGGACAATAATGCATACACATATGAAAATCACCCTAACAACTAGCATTCAACAGTGTTACCCTAGTGGCCTCATGTCACGCCCCGAATCCCATCGAGACATGATTGGCACCCGTAGCCGATAAGGCCCGAGAGAACCAACCTTTGCCTATGTTCAATCAAATGCATATCATAATCATAACCACTATTGTGTAAGAACATGCAAGACGAATAAAAGAAAACATGGGACATAGTTATACATGTACATGAAACTTGGCCGTTGAGGCCATCCAGTCAAAATAACATATGTCTTTTACACTAATACACCCACATCCGTCTACAAAAGCCTCTAACAAGAGCATTGACCAATACAAACCAAAAGTCGAGACAAGTCCCCGCTTTATACAACATGTACATCATCAAAACATATAGCTACTCTGACTCGGAGAACCCCGAATTAACTGGAGCTCACCAAGGAACCGCAAACACTGGCAATCTACTGAGGAGGCCTACTGGGACCTGCGCCTGCAGCAAGTAAGGTAAATTCCCCAAGAGGGGTCAGTACGAAATAAGTACTGAGTATGTAAGGCTCAAATGAAACTTTGAAACACATGAACATACCAATGAACTCAATACAAATGACTAGACAATGTGAATAAGTCACCATGTTGCATTTTGGGAACCATGTGAATTGCTTTCATTACTTTCATTACTTTGTTTACATTCAATGCTTGCTTGTCAATACATGTGTCAAAATGTACCCGGGCCCCTACTGATCAGTGGGTCTTTCCATGACTTATCGTCATGTTGGGATCGGGTCGAGCTAGGCTTATGCCCCTAAGACCTGCCATCCATAAAGCACTGCATCGGGATCGAGTCGAGCTAGGCTTATGCCCCTAGACTTGCCACCCATAAATCAATACATCAGGATCGAGTCAAGCTAGGCTTACGCCCCTAGACTTGCCACCCATAAATCAATACATCGGGATCGAGTCGAGCTAGGCTTACGCCCCTAGACTTGCCACCCATACTTGATCATTGACCACATTTGCATTACTTTGATCTTTACTTTGAGATTGATATTTGATAGTCATAACATCACTTGAACTTTGGAACATAACATTATTGGAAACTTTGAATCATTAACCAATGAGTGAGAGACATGTGAATAACTTGGCAACATAACATTATTAGAATCATAACACCATGGGAACTATGGGACAATAATCTATGAACAAGAGGCATAAGTAATATCACTAGTGGAACATTGGAACATTAACCATGATTATGAGACATGAGACTCACAAATGATCCATGAGTAGGAAATATATGACAATGACTATTGATAAATGGATGTAGGATACCTTAGCACATTTCGAGGTAAGACTAGTGAAATTGCAATGTGTGTACGTTTGGCCGCAAAAAGATACGGACAGAGTAACCTTACATACCTTGTACTCTCAATACGGATATACAATCCTAGATGTGCATACAATAGTCCCGCTCCTTCTTTATGTGTCACTCTACAACACAAATACATAACGGAATTCACATTAACCACAACTACTTCACAAATGCATATAACGTCAATGGGGTACATGTTTGCTTTAAAACATGTCATTTCCCCTTGACAAAACCATTGATAGCATCATTATTCAAAAAATCCTCCAATATTCTCAACATTGACCAATACATAATAATCATTGCATTTCACCATAACAAATCTCTTTTACACCTCCTTATCCATACCACATCACAAACAATCCATCAATTCACCTTAATACACTTCATAGCACATATCGGCCAAATTCCCACAATTTACACTTATAGACAAGAACAAGTTTAACAACAAAAATAACTCCATAGATGTTCATATTTTATCCATACCATGATTTTTCATCAAAGGCACAAGTCCTAATTCAAGTTCAAACCCCATGGATCACACATCTTATACAAAAGCACAAAATACCATATCCAATATTTCCAAGCACAACCAACATGATTTACACACTCTTTCATGCATAGAAATATATGAATCCATAATAATATTCACTTACCCAAACTTGCAAAGGGATGATTTTGCTCCAAAATTGCCTTTTGAGCCTTTAGGGTTCTTGAGAGAATAGTGTAGAATGTTTGAGAAAATGTATAGAAAGCATGAGAGGTTAAATTAATAAAAATCTGATTTTTTGGGTCTATTTATAGTCCTTGGGTCATCATTAGCCTTTCTTGATATTTAATGCCTTAATTGACCAAGTCAATAGAAGATTGGGTCATGTGACCCATGTCTTTTATCCCATTTTGGGCTTTTATTGAGCCCAAATCACTTAACCCAATAAAATCAATAATTTCTCGTCTTTATATGTATTACAATAATATTCCCACTCATAATATTCATATCCGTAGCCTCAATCCCAAAAACAAGTGATTCTAGCCACGTTGACTTACTTTGACCTTAGGGGCAAAACTGTCATTTTGACTCCAAATTCGTTCTCGAGTAATTTTATCATACCAATGTAATATGTCATTCATTTCATGTATATACTCTTGGTTGTAGAAGAAACGTAGCAAAAATCGGCTCGGTACGTCCCCGGATACCCTTGGGACTTAGAAATTTCCAACTTTCAAAAAAGTGGAAAACCCAAGGTGGAACGCTCCTGGGCGCGCCAACTTGCTGCCTCTGGGCTAAAAATTTTAGCCTAGAGCGGCGTGGCATGGTCCCAAATGCGCCCCTCTTTAATTTTTTCCGAAAATTCCATTTTTCGACTTCTCTTCGCGGGTTTGGTTAGATACTTCACGTCCTATTCTTTAACTCACTTCTCAACCTTATTATACTTTTCTTAGAGGTCTTCTTAGCCTCATTTTGAACCCCACAAATGCGCAATGAAAATTCCAAAACACTTTTTATGCAAGTTTAACCACATAACAAGAGCCAAATTCAATTATCTCACCAATAGCCTTACCAAATGCATACTTATATCTCTCGATACCTACGTACATAGTAGTTAACGTCGTCAAGTAGGGTTGGGAACGTACGGGGTGTTACATTCTTCCCCCCTTAGGAACATTCGTCCTCGAATGGTAACAATATCATTTCATTTACAACAAATGCATCTCTAGATTAGCATACATATACATAAACTCTTAAGGCTCATGGAGACTTACTTGTTATTGCTCCACTCCCGCACTTTGAACTTCTTGATCCATTTGAAATAGATGGGGATATGTGGATTTCATCATCTCTTCTCCCATGTGACCTCCTCTACTTGTTGATTCCGCCAAAGGACTTTCACGGAAGCTACTTCTTTATTCCTCAATCTTTTCACTTGTCGATCTAAGATAGCAATGGGTACCTCTTCATAAGTAAGATCCTCTGTAACTTGAACATCTTCAATGGGAACAATACGAGATGGATCTCCTATGCATTTTCGAAGCGTGGAAACATGAAATATCAGATGGACTGAAGAAAGTTCTTGAGGTAGTGCTAATTCATAAGCAACTTGCCCAAATCTTCTATTAACTTCATATGGGACTATGTAACGTGGACTCAATTTCCCTTTCTTTTCGAACCGCATTACCCCTTTCATTGGTGACACCTTTAAAAACACCCAATCACCTATGGCGAATTCAAGACCTCTTCTTCTAACATCCGCATATGACTTATGACGACTTTGAGCCGTTTGTAACCGCTGTTGGATCACCTTAACCTTTTCCATAGCCTAATGAACAATGTCTGGCCCAAGTAAAGCAGTTTCACCTGCTTCAAACCATCCTATTGGTGATCTACATTTCCTTCTGTACAAAGCTTCATAAGGTGCCATTTTAATACTCGAATGATAGCTATTGTTATACGCAAATTCAATAAGAGGCAAATGGTCATCCCAACTGCCTTGAAAATCTAACGTACAAGCTCGTAGCATATCTTCAAGTGTCTGAATAGTACGTTCTGCTTGTCCATCAGTCTGAGGATGGAAAGCTGTACTCAAATTCACCCGTGTACCCAAACTCTGCTGAAAAGATTTCCAGAAGTGTGCTGTGAACTGTGCTCCTCTGTCTGATATAATAGAAAGTGGAATACCATGCAATCGTACTATCTCTTTCACATACAACTTCGCATAATCCTCAGCTGTATAGGTCGTCTTGACCGGTAGAAAATGCGCTGACTTGGTAAGCCTATCCACTATAACCCATATAGAATCAAACTTCCGTAATGTACGAGGCAAACCCGTAATGAAATCCATGTTAATCATATCCCATTTCCAGACTGGAAGATTGATACATTGCATGTAACCTCCTGGTTTCTGATGATCTACTTTTACTTGTTGACAATTCGGGCATTGAGCGACAAACTCTGCAATGTTCTTTTTCATGTTGGCCCACCAATACACTTCTTTCAATTCATGGTACATTTTAGTAGCACCCGGATGAATAGAATAGCGCGAATGATGTGCCTCTGTCATAATCCGTGTCCTCAGCTCAGCTACATCCGGTATGCATAGTCTTCCTTGACATTGAAGCACCCCTTCCGGTGTAATATCACATGCCTTGGTCAAATTCTGCTGCACATTTTCCTTTAGCTGTAACAAAATAGAATCCGCAAATTGCTTCTCTTTCACTTCAGCTATTAAGGAGGATTCTGCTGCATCCTGCACCATAATTCTATCATCTGAGGTTTCAATAAGGCGAACTCCCAAGCTGGCTAATTGATTCAAATCTTTGACTATCTCATGCTTTTCATTCAACTGACCACTAGTGCTTTCTCCTGCCTTACGGCTCAATGCATCGGCTACTACATTTGCTTTGCCTGGGTGATAAAGAATATCAATGTCATAATCTTTTAAAAGCTCCAACCACCTTCGTTGCCTCAAATTGAATTCCTTCTGCTTAAAAAGATATTACAAGCTTTTGTGATCCGTATAGATGTCAACATGAACCCCATATAAATAATGACGCCATATCTTTAAAGCAAAAACTACCGCTGCCAATTCAAGATCATGTGTAGGATAGTTTTTCTCATGTGGATGCAACTGTCGTGAGGCATATGCTATCACCCTACCATGCTGCATCAACACACATCCGAGGCCAATCCCGGAAGCATCACAATACACTGCATAGCCCTCTGTGCCTTCAGGAAGTACTAACACTGGCGTGGAAGTCAACTTATCTTTCAGTTTTTGGAACCCCTGTTCACATGCATCATTCCATTGAAATTTAATTGCCTTGTGTGTTAGCTTTATTAATGGTGCTGCAAATAGAAGCAAACCCTTCTACAAATCTCCGATAATAGCCTGCCAAACCCAGAAAACTGCGAATCTCTGTGGGTGTCGTAGGTCTTGGCCAGTTTTTCACTGCTTCAATCTTTTGGGTATCAACCTGTATGCCTTCATCTGATACAATGTGACCCAAGAACGCGACTGATTTCAACCAAAACTCACATTTGGAGAACTTTGCATACAACTTTCGTTCACGAAGAATCTGTAAGACTTGTCGTAAGTGATTAGCATGGTCCTCCAGTGATCTTGAATAAACTAGGATGTCATCTATGAATACCGTGACGAACACGTCCAAAAATGGCTTAAACACCCTATTCATCAAATCCATGAACACAGCTGGAGCATTTGTTAGTCCAAATGACATAACTAAAAATTCATAATGGCCATACCGTGTTCGAAAAGCTGTCTTGGGTACATCTTCTTCTCTAACTCTGACTTGATGGTAACCCGACCTCAAGTCAATTTTTGAAAAACACCTGGCACCTTGTAACTGATCAAACAAATCATCAATGCGAGGGAGGGGATATTTGTTCTTGATCGTTACCTTATTCAATTGCCGATAGTAAATGCACATTCTTAAGGTGCCATCTTTCTTTCGCACAAATAAGACCGGTGCGCCCCACGGGGACATACTAGGCCTAATGAAGCCCTTATCTAGCAAGTCCTTCAATTGCTCCTTTAATTCACGTAATTCTGCTGGAGCCATTCTATATGGAGGAATGGAAATAGGCTGAGTGCCTGGAATCACATCAATGCCAAATTCTACTTCCCGTTCTGGGGGTAAACCTGGAAGATCCTCTGGGAATACATCTAGAAATTCATTGACCACTGGGACTGACTGCGGAGTTAACGGTTCCGCTTCGGTATCTTTCACCCGTACTAGATGACATATATAACCTTTTACAATCATTTTTTTGGCTTTCAAATAGGAAATAAACCTTCCTCGTGGTGCCCCTACATTACCCTGCCATTCTAGACCATTTTCTTGCGGAAAACCAAAATGTACTTTCTTATCCCGGCAATCTACCGTAGCATAACAAGAAGCCAACCAATCCATTCCCATGATTACATCAAAATCCACCATGTCCAGTTCAATGAGATCGGCCAATGTATCATGACCACACACAGTTACCACACAGTTACGATACACTCTCTTTGCAACAATATATTCACCAACCGGTGTAGACACTTCAATTGATTTAATTAATAATTCTGGTGCCTTTGCAAATTTCGCAGCAATCAATGGGGTAACATAGGAAAATGTAGAACCTGGATCAATCAATGCATATACATTATGTGAGAATATGGATAATGTACCTGTGACAACATCAGGGGAAGCCTCTGAATTCTGGCGGTCCACTAAAGCATAAGTACGATTCTGGACCCCGCTAGTACTGGCTGCTCCTCTGGCACCTCTACCACGGCCAATAGGCTGCACCCCTCGGCCCTGTGAAGGAACCGATGCTGATGATGCAACAGCCGACCCAGCTGGTCGTGCTATACCACCCATGCTCCGCTGTGGACACTCTCTCGCTATATGCCCCGACATACCACACCAAAAGAAGACATTCATCCCTGACCGACATGTACCTGTGTGCATACGCCCGCAGTGCTGACACTGCTGACGAGGAAAACCTGCTGCCTGTGATCCGCTACTCTGCCCCGATGGACCACCCCTAGACCCTCGAAACTGTGAGTAAGCACCCCCTGTGGAATAAGAGAACGACGGTCTAGGTGGTCTAGGAAACATGCGGGGCCTAGATCCTCCATGGGACATCATAGGTGGTCCCATAGGTCTAGCCCTTTTGGACTGTCCCCTATCAAATTCATGCACTCTTCTTCTCTGTCGTTGGTCTTTCATTTTCTGAGCAAAGGCTTGTATTCGAGCAATGTCCATATCCTTATTCAAGGCAGCAATAGTGCAATCTCATACCAAATATGGCTCCAGTCTGTCCACATATCTATGGACCCTGTCTGTCATCGTAGCCACAACATTTGGCGCATATCGAGCCAAGGAATTAAATTGCAAGCTATATTCCCTCACGCTCAAATTTCCTTGACGGAGATTTAGGAACTGATCCGCACGTGCCTCACGGATCTCATAGGTCAAGTAATGATCAAGGAAAGCAATTTTAAACTCTTCCCACGTAGGTGGAGTTGCACCAATATCACGGGATTTCTTCCAATCCTCGTACCACAATATTGCCTCTCCTTTCAGCCTATATGCAGCAAGTTCAACTGTTTCGACTCCTATCACATGCATAACTTCCAAGGCCCTCTGAATTTGATCCACGAAGTCCTGTGGATCTGCTTTTGGATCTGACCCAGTGAAAATAGGAGGGTCAAGTTTTAGGAAATCCTGTGTCCTGCGACTCGCCATTCTAGCCGCATCATCATCATGTGTCACTACACCAGCTCGTCCCTGGCTTTGTGCCGCCACTAACTGTGTCAACATATGTACAGCATTCCTAAGATCCTGATCCGTGGCATTCATCGGCGGCTCTACAGGTACTTCTGTACCAATTGGCTCTTCCGAAACTGGGAGGGTAGATGAAGACCGCGATGATATTTCAGCATTTGCTCCACCTTGACTAGCCTGGTCAGGTGGTAATCTGCTCATTCCTTCTCCAGCAGGCGCATCTACCTGCTTCCCTTTACCTCTACCTCTCGTGATTGGCATTTTGACTATACCAGAGAAAAACAAAATACCATGATCAGACACACTTCAACTAACAACACTGGCTCTATTGCACGATCTAGAAGTGAAGAACAGAAACAACATCCTAAATGTCCCGTAGCCTCCTACTTATAAATGTGGTGCACAACACATCGATAAGTAAGACTCTACTCAGACACGGCTTTGTAGACACCCTTAGAACGACCTGCTCTGATACCACTTTTGTCTCACCCCGAATCCCGTCGAGACATGATTGGAACCCATAGCCGATAAGGCCCGAGAGAACCAACCTTTGCCTATGTTCAATCAAATGCATATCATAATCATAACCACTATTGTGTAAGAACATGCAAGACGAATAAAGGAAAGCATGGGACATAGTTATACATGTACATGAAACTTGGCCGTTGAGGCCATCCAGTCAAAATAACATATGTCTTTTACACTAATACACCCACATCCGTCTACAAAAGCCTCTAACAAGAGCATTGACCAATACAAACCAAAAGTCGGGATAAGTCCCCGCTTTATACAACATGTACATCATCAAAACATATAGCTACTCTGACTCGGAGAACCCCGAATTAACTGGAGCTCACCAAGGAACCGCTAACACTGGCAATCTACTGAGGAGGCCTACTGGGACCTGCGCCTGCAGCAAGTAAGGTAAATTCCCTGAGAGGGGTCAGTACGAAATAAGTACTGAGTATGTAAGGCTCAAATGAAACTTTGAAACACATGAACATACCAATGAACTCAATACAAATGACTAGACAATGTGAATAAGTCACCATGTTGCATTTTGGGAACCATGTGAATTGCTTTCATTACTTTCATTACTTTCTTTACATTCAATGCTTGCTTGTCAATACATGTGTCACAATGTACCCGGGCCCCTAATGATTAGTGGGTCTTTCCATGACTTATCGTCATGTTGGGATCGGGTCGAGCTAGGCTTATGCCCCTAAGACCTGCCACCCATAAAGCACTGCATCGGGATCGAGTCGAGCTAGGCTTATGCCCCTAGACTTGCCACCCATAAATCAATACATCGGGATCGAGTCGAGCTAGGCTTACGCCCCTAGACTTGCCACCCATAAATCAATACATCGGGATCGAGTCGAGCTAGGCTTACGCCCCTAGACTTGCCACCCATACTTGATCATTGACCACATTTGCATTACTTTGATCTTTACTGTGAGATTGATATTTGATAGTCATAACATCACTTGAACTTTGGAACATAACATTATTGGAAACTTTGAATCATTAACCAATGAGTGAGATACATGTGAATAACTTGGCAACATAACATTATTAGAATCATAACACCATGGGAACTATGGGACAATATTCTATGAACAAGAGGCATAAGTAATATCACTAGTGGAACATTGGAACATTAACCATGATTATGAGACATGAGACTCACAAATGATCCATGAGTAGGAAATATATGACAATGACTATTGATAAACGGATGTAGGATACCTTAGCACATTTCGAGGTAAGACTAGTGAAATCGCAATATGTGTACGTTTGGCCGCAAAAAGATACGGACAGAGTAACCTTACATACCTTGTACTCTCAATACGGATATACAATCCTAGATGTGCATACAATAGTCCCGCTCCTTCTTTATGTGTCACTCTACAACACAAATACATAACGGAATTCACATTAACCACAACTACTTCACAAATGCATATAACGTCAATGGGGTACATGTTTGCTTTAAAACATGTCATTTCCCTTGACAAAACCATTGATAGCATCATTATTCAAAAAATCCTCCAATATTCTCAACATTGACCAATACATAATAATCATTGCATTTCACCATAACAAATCTCTTTTACACCTCCTTATCCATACCACATCACAAACAATCCATCAATTCACCTTAATACACTTCATAGCACATATCGGCCAAATTCCCACAATTTACACTTATAGACAAGAACAAGTTTAACAACAAAAATAACTCCATAGATGTTCATATTTTATCCATACCATGATTTTTCATCAAAGGCACAAGTCCTAATTCAAGTTCAAACCCCATGGATCACACATCTTATACAAAAGCACAAAATACCATATCCAACATTTCCAAGCACAACCAACATGATTTACACACTCTTTCATGCATATAATATATGAATCCATAATAATATTCACTTACCCAAACTTGCAAAGGGATGATTTTGCTCCAAAATTGCCTTTTGAGCCTTTAGGGTTCTTGAGAGAATAGTGTAGAATGTTTGAGAAAATGTATAGAAAGCATGAGAGGTTAAATGAATAAAAATCTGATTTTGTGGGTCTATTTATAGTCCTTGGGTCATCATTAGCCTTTCTTGATATTTAATGCCTTAATTGACCAAGTCAATAGAAGATTGGGTCATGTGACCCATGTCTTTTATCCCATTTTGGGCTTTTATTGAGCCCAAATCACTTAACCCAATAAAATCAATAATTTCTCGTCTTTATATGTATTACAATAATATTCCCACTCATAATATTCTTATCCGTAGCCTCAATCCCAAAAACAAGTGATTCTAGCCACGTTTGACTTACTTTGACCTTAGGGGCAAAACTGTCATTTTGACCCAAATTCGTTCTCGAGTAATTTTATCATACCAATGTAATATGTCATTCATTTCATGTATATACTCTTGGTTGTAGAAGAAACGTAGCAAAAATCGGCTCGGTACGTCCCCGGATACCCTTGGGACTTAGAAATTTCCAACTTTCGAAAAAGTGGAAAACCCAAGGTGGCACGCTCCTGGGCGCGCCAACTTGCTGCCTATGGGCTAAAAATTTTAGCCCAGAGTGGCGTGGCACGGTCCCAAATGCGCCCCTCTTTAATTTTTTCCGAAAATTCCATTTTTCGACTTCTCTTCGCGGGTTTGGTTAGATACTTCACGTCCTATTCTTTAACTCACTTCTCAACCTTATTATACTTTGTTTAGAGGTCTTCTTAGCCTCATTTTGAACCCCACAAATGCGGAATGAAAATTCCAAAACACCTTTTATGCAAGTTTAACCACATAACAAGAGCCAAATTCAATTATCTCACCAATAGCCTTACCAAATGCATACTTATAGCTCTCGATACCTACGTACATAGTAGTTAACGTCGTCAAGTAGGGTTGGGAACGTACGGGGTGTTACACCTCACCTCATAAAAGTCCCATACACATAGTATCTGATAAAATCGAGACTAAGACAAATATGCTCCCTTCCTCTCACAAACAAGTTCCAATAATGAATGTACAATACTTTATGGTGACCTTATTTTCAATGCCTAAGCTTTCACACAGTTGGACAAACCTACTCGGCTTGTAATGGAGGCTTGGGGATGGGTATGATATATTTAGGAATAGGGACTCAACCCTCTTTGACACTACACTAACTTTATTCCACTTTTGACCTTTTATTTTCCTTCCTTTTCTTCTTTTATATCTTCTCAAATATGGGTGAAACTTTATTTCAAACTCAACTCTTTTTTTTAATCAACTTGTTCAACTTTTCACTACATGCCACACCTATTTTCCCTTTTAATAACTAGTCTTTTCTTTTCATACCCAACCCTTATTCTTATTTACCCCTACATTAGCCACCCTCAGCTTAGGCTATTTGGCTGAGTTGAGGTTTACAGTGTCCAAGGATGTACTATGGTAAAAACAAAGTTTCAAATAAAAATTGGGAAAACGTATAGGCTAATCAACAAAAAGGTGTATTTAGGCTCAAAATCAGGGATCTAGGGATTATTGCATTGCTCGATAGGTCATTTAGGCTCAAGTGCACTCTTTAAAGAATGATCTATGATCCTTTCTCAACCAATTACCTATGACTTTAACAAGACTAACCAGACAATTTCTTGATTGTACACATAAAGCAACAACTAAGCTAATGCAGCTCACATGCACACCCCACAGGGCTACACTATCAACCACTAACTATTGGGTTAATGCACTAGCATAAGCAATGATTATCACATTCATATGCATAATGTCATGCAAGGAGCCATTGTGGTCAATATATCAAAGCAAACAAGCACACAACATGAAAATTGTAGGGGTATCTTTTTTCAAACAAATTTATGTTCATGTACCACAGTTTTATGTCGGACTACACTAAATTCTATTTTTCCTCTACTTAACAAAAGACATACAAAACACACACAAAAAAAAACACAAAACACTTAAACAAATTAAAAATATCATAAATATGTCGGTTCTACTAGATAGAACACTTGTGGAAAAAATAATACGACAAGAAAATCCCTCAAGTTTAGAACAGACCCTTAAGTAACTCACCCCATAAAATAAGCATGCATTGTCCCCAATGCATCAGATCAAAATAAAAAACTAGAGGTAGGAACATACCTGTGGCACCCCAGGTGCTCGAGTTTGGCGAATTATTATGGTCTACGAGTGCAGCTCTAGTATCAACAATAGTGGCGCTGGTGGTGTCCAACACACTTAATAGATCAACAACAGTCGCAGTGTTAGTGACTGGTACACCCAAATAATGAGGCTTGATATAAGTGTCATCACCTACAATAACATTAGCACTGTTGGGTGCCGCACTCCCAGATATTTCTCTTAATACTCAACAACCTCCTTCTCTATTTGATCCCACTCATCTAAAGAGACTCTCTATGATATATAAGTATGTTTCTTAAATATCTTTTATGCCCTCAGTGGGCAGTCTAATCAGTATCATCATTACTCCTCTTTCTCTTTCTCCCTCAGCTGGGGGTTGAACATGGTTCTATAAATCAAATATCTCTACATCATCCTCCTACTCCTTCATAATTGTTGGGATGGCCGACATGGTATCATAGGTGTCTGTTGGGTAGACAACTCTGTAACATCCACTCTAGCAAAGTAAGCTCCTCCGAAAGCTTCATTAACTTAGAAGAATGTATAGCTGCTAGTCTCTCAATTATTTGCAACTCAAATGCGTCTAGGCAACTGTACAAACCCTACAAAACCTCTACAATCTTAGACTGTACACATAGCTTAAGTTTATCCAGTAACCGCTCCAACTATCTCCTAATATAAGATTGCATCACTATATCTAGTAGAAACTCTCTATGTGACTGTGACTAGTCAAGTGGTTGGGGAACAAAT
Organism: Capsicum rhomboideum; assembly: GCA_031232105.1. Classification (NCBI taxonomy): domain Eukaryota; kingdom Viridiplantae; phylum Streptophyta; class Magnoliopsida; order Solanales; family Solanaceae; genus Capsicum; species Capsicum rhomboideum. Next base: position 57,360,678 of record CP124709.1, read on the forward strand.
AATGGAAGGTGCTGAAGAAGTAGTCATAATACAAGCTGAGGTCGGTGTTTAAGTAGGGGTTGTAGTTGTGGTTGTGAAATGATCTGCCTCAGTGGTTGTGGTCACAACTTGTAGCTCCGCAGAAGTTATATCAATATCACTCTAAAGTAGGGTATCAACCTGCTCGACCTTTTCTGCCAACCCCTTAAATAATGCCGCAACAAAAAAAAAATGGAGGGATGGCCTTTAGACTTAGAAATCAGGTTTGTATCATCTTGAATCAAGTCGATATCTATGGTCTGAGTTACCTTAGTAATCTGATTTACAATCCACCAAGTCTGTTTGGAGGACTCTCTACATTGGGCTAAACACTGCATATACAAATGGTATACGCGTGTTATCTTTGAGAGTGTGCTCTTGAATCTTCTCTACAATGTATCATGGTATGTTCAAAGCATAACCATACATAATATTAGCCACAAGTGTTGCCTAGTTGGTAGTTAATAGATTATCATTATTTGTTGATCCCAAACTATGCCACACTATTGACAACCAAAATAGACAGCATAGAATTTTTTTACCATTTCTGGGTTGTATTTGCTGGAGCAGCCCCTATCCAGCCTAACTAATAATTTGAGAACAAATTTTAAATCTCTGGTACGTCATTGATCCCGGCGTTCAGTAACCGTGGATCCTCATAAATGTTCCACTTTGGATTTCCTTTTTCATTAGGTGCCTCATCTCTTTTATATATGCCCTGAATGCCCAAAACTGTCCATCTATTTGTTCTCTGCTCAATTCTCCTTTGCCTTTCTGAAGATCGAGTCATGACTAAACTTTCTACTCTAGAATCAATTTTTGAATCCATAGTACTGGACATGCTTGCATTGCTTTTACTTGATGATCCCTCTGCCACTTCAGACTGGGGAGAGCTTACTGGAGTAGGAGAAATGATTAGAGCTTGTTCTTTAATCTTTTATTTTACCTCAGATTGTGAGGATCCATCTTGTTCTCTTTTATTTAACAGCACTCCTCAGAGCCACTCGACTCTTTGGAAATAGTTGGCTCATCAACCAATTTGGATTGGAAAGCCTTTGCTTGTTCCTTTTTGGAGGGTGAAATATTTGTACCCTTCTTCGGTGTGTTCTTTAGAGGCATAGTACCTGTGGGTGAGAGTAATAGGCCCAAGACATAAAGAAAAATGAAAAAGAGAAATTAGTCTGCAGGTTTACAATATGAATTATAGTATGAGTCATTAATGGAAGGTACGATATATGACTCGGCCCGTAAACAAGAGTCCAGAAAATAGTAAGTGTGTCCGACTCAGTATGAGTCAGCCTACGTATCTTGAAATAAACCTACGACTCGTGGAATGATACATACATAAGATTTTAAATCGTATTAATTTTGCACTCATCAATACCGGTCACACTATGGCACGTGGTGTGAAACCATGACTCATAGGGTAACCTATGATATAGAGTCCATCAAGTGAAGTTTCAAGATAGGTTAACACAAGTTTCAATATGACTTTTCACTTGAAAGTACAACTCGTACTGAGGGTCATGGTCCTTAATCTAAAACATAATAATTTAGAGCAGGGACCATGACTGATATTATTACCCATAGGGTGAAACCACGAATCGTGAAGTCAGTTGTAGTTCTTGCTCTTTACCCTCTTTTAACCTTTTTGAGGTTTGAAACTTGATATTTTCATTACATGTTAAGATTACAGCCAATAAAAAAGTTTCCATAGGTTGTAAGTTTTACCGTAGATTGAAATTATCAAGTTTCCATCATGCTAAACAATTTCAAACATTAAGTATGTTCATCAGAATCGTGAACATTACAAATTCCTCCAATTTTCAAATTCAAGCCCATTAGGTCACTCAGACTACACTCGTACTAAGAAACAATCTGATATTTGGGAGATAGGCAGGCAAAACAATCCTTGTTTCTTTTTTGATTCAAATTTTGGTTTGTGATGCCCGCTGACTTAATGGGTATGAATACCCAAACCAACCATCATCAAGTTAAGCATCTAGTGAAATTATTTTTCCAATTTTCAGGCTATTTAATCCAATCCTATGGGTATAACCATTTCCATATTAAATTTTTCAAACTTGTATTCCCCAACATCAATTTAATTAGTCTAAGCACGAGTGCAATATGTTTTACTCAGGTCAGACAAGCATGAAGAATTTGGCATAGATTTCACACACATAAAATAATCTCAAAATTACCATAGGGTTCCTAAAACATCCAATTCAAGTACTGAACCCTTTGGTATCAATCAAAATCAATGCTAAAGTAAAATAAAGTGGTGCTTTACTTACTTGAATATGCATTTTAATTCTTGAGAGAGAGTGAAAATAAATGCACAATGTGTAGTTGACTAAAAGTGATTGGGTTTAAGTAATAGATGATGTTTTCAAGTAATTTAGGGATGGGGGAGTGATTATTAGATTAATTTTTGGGAATTTTGAACTTGAAAGAATGGAGGGAGTAATTAGCCGTCGAGTAGTAAGCAAAAAATGGGTATTGGGTTATGGTTCTAGGTTTATCGACAAATGGTAAAGGAACTAGTTTGGGTCGCATTTTGATTTAAAATTTTGACTGTTAGACCATGACCCATGGAACATGACCACGAGTCATACAAGAAAGCTACGAGTCACAAGTTCAAGGTACATACCTAGGATCTACGAGTGCGTAGTATGATTTGTAGTGTGAAACTACAACTCATACCATGGCTCAAAAATCAGAGCTTTTGCCCCCTTTTTGACCTAGTTCACACGAGTGACATTACGACTCTTGATGATAATTTATGAATCGTACTGAGAATCGTGGGTCTCTGGTCAAGAAAATTACAATTTTAGTTTGGATAATACAATTGATTACATGACTTGTTTGTTGTGAGTACGGTTTATGTATTCCAACCATAATTCCACTCAACACTTGTTCATATTAGGTTCCAGTGATCTCAAATCGGTCCACGTGTTGTGCAACCCATGTATAACTCATACAAGGACTCGTGGACTCCTACTTTGCCTAGTTTTTATTTTCATTCTTTTTATTGTCCAAGCCATACCTGCACACTTCAACAAACATTAAACCTACACTAAAAACAAAAGTAAAAGTAAAGAAAAAGAGAAAAACCTTAGATTGCCTCCCAAGAAGTGTTTGATTTAACGTCGCAGCAAAATACAAGTATCTTGATTACTCAGACTTAACCAAGATACCCTCATGATTTGCCTCATAAGAAGCTCCTGATTTAATATCGAGGCACCACTTGAGTTCTTTGATTACTCAGAATTCATCAAGGACCCAAATACCTACTACATTTACTTCATCAGTTGACCCCAAGTACAACTTCACACTCTACTCATTCACCTTGAATTGCTTTCCTTCATGATTCACAAGTTTAATAGCACCATACAAAAATGCTTGTACAATACGGAATGGACCCAACCACTAATAAGCAAAGTCTTGAATTGAACAATAAGACCAGATCAGCCAAATTAAACTTTCTTTTCTCAATATTCTAGTCATAACGTATCTTAATCTTTTTTTTGTAAAGTGATGCACTTTCATAAGCTCCAAGTTGGAACTTATCCATCTCATTCAGCTAATCAAGTCTTTAGAGGCATCGCTCTAGTTTAAATTCAACTTCTTCAGCACCCACAAGACTTTGTGCTCAAGTTCAATCGACAAATAGCTTGATTTCTGAACCCAATATGATATGTAGATATACCTATAAGGGTCTTGAAAGTAGTCTTGTATGCCTATAGAGTATTATCCAACTTCTTAGACCAACCTATCCTTTTTGCATTCACCATTTTACAAGAATTGTCTTTATCTCACAGTTGGGGACCTCAACTTTCTCATGTGACTGCGGATATCTCATGACCCGAGTCTACAGCCTGGACGTAACACAGTTCTTAGATCCATAAGAGACCCCAAGGTAACCCATGGCCTGGCATAATAATATAAATACTTAAATAACTAAATAAACTTATGCGAAAGCTAACTGAATATAAGAATGGTTTATCAAAAGATCATTATAAATCTGAATAATCACTAAAACAAATACGGCTTTTGACACAAGCTATAAAGCTAAAAACATCTACAGTCTATTCGAAAGCCTCTACTACTGAGGAGTTGTTGGGACATGACCCCAGCTAACTCTAATCATTTAAAACTCAAAATAATTACTAAAATAAATAAATAATGAAATGACATCCTCTAATGATGAGGACCTCACTACTGTTTGTTGCTGAGAAGGTACAAAAATCCTAATAACGGGTCTGATGCTAAACGCCTAAACTTATATCATAAAATGATACAATGTAAAAGAAAATAGGCAATCAGTACTTCGAATATACTGAGTATATGAGATATGCAACCATAGTAAGCTGAATATGTGGGAAGATTACATATATACTAAACTTAAATGCAATACTAAATGCAAAGCTGAATTATAGTATAATGACACTATTATAGATGCATGTAAATTGATATGAAAGATAAAGGTATGAAATCATAGTTTAAAAGTAAACAAAACTAAACTAAGGGTCAGGTACAAATACTAAGTTTGAATATGTGGGAGTGTCCATTAACAGACATAAACCAAGTGAGCTAACCGTGGAGTCCGATGTATAAACCCTATCGAAATGGCCCAATATACCTTGCCAGGGTTATAAAGGCAAGATTGGTGTGATCACTACACTGATTCCCAACTGAGAGGGCTAAATAAACCTACAATGGCACGTAGTTATAGGACTTGGGTGTGCTTAACCCTAGTTCAACTCAATGCTAAGTACTACTCCCATACTCATTATTACTGTTAGCTTGTAAAACTGATATACTGAAACTGATTAAAAACATATTTTATCTGAAAGTATCCTAAAGTTAGAATAACTGAAATTATAATGTAGGTCTATAAACTGAGGCTAATTGCTTTATTCATGCTAAAATCAACAATTACTGGTATCGTGAGTTCATAACATGCCAAGCTTTCAGAAAACATAGCTAAATGATATCGAAATACTATAAATAATATCATCTAGTAAAATAATGGAATACTGAGTCATGCTAGGTGTAAAGTCATGAGAAATATGAAGTCTAAGAATAATAACAATAAAAGTGTGAGATAAAAAGGGAAATCATAAATTGAATAATAACCCTAACTTTGATTCATGGTAAAAACTGAGAATTTCTGAGTTATTTGGGACTAAATGGGTGAAAGGATGCCCATTGATGGAATCCCACACACTTGTAAAAGAGTTTTTGCTAAGAATTTTGAGAGATTCTTAATTTTAAATGGAACCCTAGCTTCTTAGGTCTTGAGAGGTTTGAATCACTTTTATATTATGTTTTCTGTGTGATTAGGATAGAATGAGGGTAAAGAAATATTTAAGTCCCTTTAACCCATCCACAATAGGCCCTATGATGATGTATTTTAAGCCTAGGAAATAGGGAAAGTACAAAAATACCCCTGGGGAAACATATTTAAAACTTCTGAATCGCGACGGATGAGTCTTAGGAGGACTCATCCTCACTTACAATAACTCATCGTCTGATTCATTGTGAAGGGATGGATTTGGGTAACCTAGCGATGGGTGGTAACAATGACTCATCGTGAGACACAATGACCCATCGTCAGAGGTCTTCATCATTGGAATGATTTTCATCCTTCAGAACTTTCTCTAGATTTTTCTAGATAGATGCACATAATGAATCATTATGGAAGACAACTACTTCTAATTTGGGGTTGTTTTCACTTTGTAGGAAAATATTCCTTTAGGAAATTTGGCTAGACCTTCCAAATGGCTCACCCAAAGAGTTGTTGGTTCTGACCACGACTCATTGTCTGAGTCATTCTATGAAGAATTTTCAGGTTTGGATCTGGTTTTCTGTGCTAAGTTTGAGACATGATCTTAGGGACTTTTGGGGTGTTACAATATCTCTGCCTAAGCAACATTCGTCCTCAAATGAAGACTAACTAGCCTATAAAGATAGGGAAAAAGCTACAATCCTAATACATTCTTAATGCTGATTACTGACATGATAACTAAATTTTTGAATGAAATATAAGCTAAACTGAATTCATGAAACATGCATGCACACTAAGACATGAAAGCAACTAAGGGACATAAAACTGAATGGAATAGAATACTGATGAAACTATTACCTCAAGATGGAACTGAATTAGAAGGGAAAAGGTAAGGGTACTTGGTCATCATATCTGCTTCTTCTTCCCAAGTATCTCCCTCAGCAAATTGATTTCATCAAAGAACTTTTACTTAAGCAACTTCCTTATTCCTAAAAATAAGAACTTGACAGTCAAGAATCTTAACTGGAATCTCTTTGTAAGAGAGACTATATTTTTCGCCCACACTCTCTAAAGGCATAACTAAAGCTGGATCATTAATGCATTTCTTCATTAGGGACACATGGAAGACTGGATGCACTAATGCTAAATATGCAGGAAAATCTAGCTCAGACGCCAAATTGACAATGCACCTTAAAATCCTATAAGGACAAACATATCAGGGACTGAGTTTCCCTTTTTTGCCAAACATCATCACCCCTTTCATGGGTGAAATTTTCAAGTAAACACAATCATCAACTACGAATTCAAGTTCCATTATTCTCGCATTTACTTAGGATTTCTGATGACTCTGAGCTATTTTCAGCATCTTTATAATCAACTAAACTTTCTCTATAGCCTCAAGAACTGCATTAATCCTTATCAAGGAGGATCACCAACCTCAAACCACCCAATAGGAGATCAACATCTCCTACCATAGAGCACCTCAAATAGAGACATCTGAATACTGGTGTAATAAATTTTTGTAACACCCTGTACCTTTCTAACCCTACTTGAAGATGTTGATCAATGCTTACTTAGGTGTCGAGAGCCATACATACGTATTTTGTAATGCTATGGATGAGATAATTGACTTTTGGCCTTGTATATGTGATTAAACCTTCATAGGAGGTGTTTTATGATTTTTGTGGAATGATTGTGGGGTTCAAAATGAGGCAAATAGGACCTCTAAACAAAGTATATTAATGTTAAGAAGTAAGTTAAAGAATAGGACTTGAAGTATCTAACCAAACCCGCGCAGAAAAGTCGAAAAATGGAATTTTCGAAAAATCTATGTGTGGGGCGTGCCAGAGGGTGTGCCATGCCGCTATGGGCTAAAATTTTTAGTCCAGAGGCAGAAATTTGGCACGCCCTTGGGCGTGCCACGCTGGTTTTTCCACTTTTTCGAAAGTTGGAAATTTCTAAGTCCCAAGGGTATCCGGGGTCGTACCGAGCCGATTTTTGCCATATTTATTCTACAAACATGAATATATACATGAAATGAATGAAATCTTATATTGGTATTATAAAATTACTCGAGAACGAATTTGGAGTCAAAATGACAGTTTTGCCCTTAAGGTCAAAATAAACCAAACGTGGCTAGAATCACTTGTTTTTGGGATTGAGGCTACGTATATGAGTAGCATGAGTGGGAATATTGTTGTAACACGTATAAGATGACTTAAACACAAGAAATTATTGATTTTATTGGGTTAAGTGATTTGGTGATTTGGGCACAATAAAAGCCCAAAATGGGGCAAAAGGCATGGGTCACATGACCCAATCTTCTATTGACTAAGTCAAATATTGCATTAAATGCCAAGAATGGATAAGGATGACCCTAAGGACTATATATAGACCCAAAAATCATATTTTATTCAATTGGAACTCTAATGTTTTTCTAAATATTTTCTCCAACATTCTCTCAAACCCTAAAGAACTCAAAGTCAATTTTGGAGCAAGATCATCACTTTTCAAGCTTGGGTAAGTGATTATTGTTATGGATTAATATATTATATGCATGAAAGAGTATGTAAATCATGTTGGTTGTGCTTGTAAATGTTGGACATGGTACTTTGTGTTTTTGTATAAGATTTGTGATCCATGGGATTCAAGCTTGAATTAGGACTTGTGCCTTTGAGGAAAAAGCATGGTATGGATAAAATATGAACATGTATGGTGTTATTTTGTTATTAAACTTGTTATTTTTGTATAAGTGTAAATTGGGTGATTTTGGCCGATATGTGCTATGAGGAGTATTAAGGTAAGTTGATGGATTATTTGTGATGTGGTATGGATAAGAAAGTGTAAAGGAGAAGTGTTGTGGTGAAATGTATTGATTATCATGTATTGGTCAATGTGGGGAATATTATGGAATTTTTGGAATAATAATTTCATCAACGGTTTTGTCAAAGGAAAATGGCATGTTTAAAGGTAAACATGTAACCCATTGATGTTATTTGTAAAGTAGTTGATGGTTAATGTAAATCCCGTTATGTATTTGTGTTATAGAGTGACACATAAAGAAGGAGAGGGATGATTGTATGCACATCTAGGATTGTATATCCATATTAAGAGTACAAGGTATGTAAGGTTACTATGTCCGTATCTTTCTGCGGCAAATAGTATTCACATTGACATTACGCTTATACCATCCCGAAATGTGCTAAGGTATCCCATATCCGATTATCCATGGTCATTGTCATATATTTCCTACTCATTGATCATTTGTGAATTTCATGTCTCATAATCATGGTTAATGTTCCAAAAGCTCAAATAAGGTTATGTTCCAATGTTTCCAATAGTGATTATACTTATGTCTCTTGTTCATGGATTCTTGTCCGATGGTTCCCATGGTGTTATAGTTCTAATAATGTTATGTTGCCAAGTTATTCACATGTCTCTCACTCATTGGATAATGATCCAAAGTTTCAAGTAAAGTTATGACTTTCACAGTATCAATCTCAAAGTAATGAATAAAGTATCAATGACCAAGTAAGGGTGGTAGCTTTGGGGGCGAATTGCCTATGTCAAGCCGATCCCAAATCAGGGGGCAGTCCTAGAGGCATAAGCCTAACTCGGACCGATCCTGACAGGGTGAAGCTCTAGGGGTAATAACCTAGCTCGAGCCGAACCTGAAATGTTGTATGGGTGGCAGCTCTAGAGGTACTAACCTAGCTCGAGCCGATCCCGATATATACATTAATTCATAGGGTGGCAGCTCTAGGGGCATAAGCCTAGCTCGAGCCGATCCCAACATAACGTGATGTTATGTTAAAACCCACTGTTCAGTCGGGGCCTGGGTATCACAAGTCGCAATTAAAGACGAATAATCATGGAATTAAAGATACAAAGAAGGTAACGAAAGCAATATACATGGTTTCCAAAGTACAGAATAGTGACTCATCTACATTGTGACTTATCTATATTGATTATGCATTTGAATTGGAGTTCTTTGACATATTTACATATCTTACAAGTTTCATATGGCCTTACATACTCAGTATATTCTTTGTACTGACCCATCTTGGGGAATTTACCTTACTTGCTGCAGGCGCAGGTACTAGTAGGCCTCCATAGTAGGTTGCGAGTTGTTGCAAATCTTTGGTGAGCTCCAGTTAGTTCGGGGCTTCTCCGAGTCACTGTTATACATATGTTTTGGTGTTGTACATGTTGTATAAAGCGGGGACTTGTCCCGACTTTTAGTTCATTTTGGTCAATACATTCGTTAGAGGCTTTTGTAGATGGTTGTGGGTGTATAAATGTAAAAGGTATATGTCATTTTTAACTTGGTGGCCTCAACGGCCAAGTTTCGCATATGTGAATATATATATCATGTTCCATGATTCCATTGTCGATATCTAAAGTTATTATGTGATTATGGATTTCTTATGGCATGTAGATGATTGAATAGAGGCAAAGTTTGGTTCTCTCGGGCCTTGTCATCTACGAGTGCCAATCCGTCCCGATGGGATTCGAGGCATGACAAAAGTGGTATCAGAGTAGGTCGGTCTAACGGTGTCTACAAAGCCGTGTCTGAGTAGAGTCTTACTTATCGATGTGTTATGCACCACATTTATAAGTAAGAGGCTACGGGACATTTAGGACGTTGTTTATTTTCTTCACTTCTAGATCGTGCAATATAGCTAGTGTTGTAAGTTGAAATGAGTCTTATCATGGTAATTGTTTTTCTTTGATATAGTCAAAATGCCAATCAATAGAAGAGGAAGAGGTAAAGGTAAGCATGTGGATGTGCCTGCGGAAGAAGGAATGAGTAGGCTACCACCTGACCAAGCTAGTCAAGGTGGAGCAAATGCTGAAATTCCATCACGGTCTTCGTCTACTTTTCCATCTCCGGAAGCGCCAGTTGGTAGGGAAGTACCCGTAGAACCACAAATGAATACCACAGATCAAGATCTTAGAAATGCAGTTTATATGTTGACGCAGTTAGTGGCAGCACAAAGTCAAGGACGAGCTGGTCCAATGGCACATGATGATGATGCGGCTAGAGTGGCGAGTCGCAGGACACAGGATTTCTTAAAAATTGACCCTCCTATATTCACTGGGTATGATCCAAAAGCAGATCCACAGGACTTCGTGGACTAAATTCAGGGGGCTTCGGAAGTTATGCATGTGATGGGGGTTGAAACAGTTGAACTTGCTGCGTATAGATTGAAAGGGGAGGCAATATTATGGTATGAGGATTGGAAGAAATCCCGTGACATTGGTGCAAATCCACCTACATGGGAAGAGTTTAAAGTGGCTTTCCTCGATCATTATCTTCCTTATGAGATCCGGGAGTCACGTGCTGATCAGTTCTTAAATCTCCGTCAAGGAAATTTGAGTGTCAGAGAATATAGATTGCAATTTAATTCCTTGGCTCGATATGCGCCAAATATTATGGCTACGATGACAGACAGGGTCCATAGATACGTATTCAGGCCTTTGCCCAAAAAATGGAAGATCAAAGACAGAGACGAAGGGTACATGAATTTGACAGGGGACAGTCCAAACGGGCTAGACCTATGGGACCACCTATGATGTCCCAAGGAGGATCTATGCCCCGTATGTTTTCGAGACCACCTAGACCATCGTTCTCTTATTCCACAGGGGGTGCTCACTCACAGTTTCGAGGGTCTAGGGGTGGTCCATCTGGGTAGAGTAGCGGAGTTCACGGATCACAGGCAGTAGGTTTTCCTCATCAGCAGTGTCAGCACTGTGGGCGTATTCATGCAGGTACATGCAGAGTGGGGACAAATGCTTGCTTCTGGTGCGGCATGATAGGACATATGATGAGGGAGTGTCCCCAGAGGAATATGGGTGGTGTAGCATGACCAGCAGGATCGACCGTTGCATCATCAGCATCGGTCCCTTCTTTGGGCTAAGGTGTTCAGTATGTTGGCAGGGGTAGAGGTGCCAGAGGAGCAGCCAGTACTAGTGGGTTCCAGAATCGCACTTATGCTTTAGTGGACCGACAGAATTCAGAGGCTTCCCCTGATGTTGTCACAGGTACATTACTCATATCCTCACATAATGTCTATGCATTGATTGACCCTGGTTCTACATTTTCCTATGTTACTCTATTGGTTGCTGTGAAATTTGCGAAGGCACCAGAATTATTAATTAAATCAATTAAAGTGTCTACACCGGTTGGTGAATATATTATTGCAAAGAGAGTATATCGTGACTGTGTGGTAACTGTGTGTGGTCATGATACATTGGTCGATCTCATTGAATTGGACATGGTGGATTTTGATGTGATCATGGGAATGGATTGGTTGGCCTCTTGTTATGCCACGGTAGATTGCCGGGCCAAGAAGGTGCAATTGTGTTTTTCGTAAGAAAATGTTCTTGAATAGCAGGGTAAAGTAGGGCACGAGGGATATTTATTTCCTATTTGAAAGCCAGAAAAATGATTGCTAAGGGTTATATATGTCATTTAGTATGGGTGAAAGATACTGAAGTGGAACCACTAACTCTGCAGTCGGTTCCAGTGGTCAATGAATTTCTGGATGTCTTTCTAGAGGATCTTCCAGGCTTGCCCCCAGAATGAGAAGTAGAATTTGGTATTGATGTGATTCCAGGCACACAGCCTATTTCTATTCCCCCGTATAGAATGGCTCCGGCAGAACTGCGTGAATTGAAGGAGAAATTGAAAGATTTGCTAGACAAGGGCTTTATTAGGCCTAGTATGTCCCCGTGGGGTGCACCGGTATTTTTTGTACAAAAGAAAGATGGCACATTAAGAATGTGCATTGACTTTCGGCAGTTGAATAAGGTAACGATCAAGAACAAATATCCCCTTCCTCGAATTGATGATTTGTTTGATCAGTTACAGGGTGCCAAGTGATTTTCAAAGATTGACTTGAGGTCGGGTTACCATCAAGTCAGGGTTAGAGAAGAAGATGTACCCAAGACAGCTTTCCGAACACGGTATGGCCATTATGAATTTTTAGTTATGTCATTTGGACTAACAAATGCACCAACTGGGTTCATGGATTTGATGAATAGGGTGTTTAAGCCATTCCTGGACGTGTTCGTCACGGTATTTATAGATGACATCCTAGTTTATTCAAGATCACCAGAGGACCATGCTAACCACTTACGAAAAGTGTTTCAGATTATCTGTGAGCGTAAGTTGTATGCCAAGTTCTCTAAGTGTGAGTTTTGGTTAAAATCAGTTGCATTCTTGGGTCACATTGTGTCAGATGAAGGCATACAGGTTGATACACAGAAGATTGAAGCAGTGAAAAGTTGGCCAAGAACTACAACACCCACAAAGATTCATAGTTTTCTTGGACTGGCAGGTTATTACCGAAGATTTATGGAAGGTTTTTCCTCCATTGCTGCACCGTTAACAAAGCATACACATAAGGAAGTAAAATTTTAGTGGAATGATGCGTGTGAGAAAAGCTTCCAAAAGTTGAAAGACAAATTAACCTCCACACTAGTTTTAGTGCTTCCCAAAGGCACCGAAGGTTATATAGTGTATTGTGATACTTCCAGGGTTGGCCTCGGATGTGTATTGATGCAACACGGTAATGTCATAGCATATGCCTCACGACAGTTGCGGCCACATGAGAAAAATTATCCCACACATGATCTTGAATTGGCAGCGGTAGTTTTTGCTCTAAAGATATGGCATCATTATTTGTATGGAGTCCATGTTGATATCTATACGGATGATAAAAGTTTGCAATATCTCTTTAAGCAAAAGGAACTCAATTTGAGGCAAAGGAAGTGGTTAGAGCTCTTAAAAGATTATGATATTCATATTCTTTATCATCTAGGAAAGGCAAATGTAATAGCTGATGCATTGAGCCGCAAGGCAGTTGAAAGTACTAGTGGCCAGTTGAATGAAAAGCATGAGATAATCAAAGATTTGAATCAATTAGCCAGCTTGGGAGTTCCCCTTATTGAATCCTCAGATGATAGAGTTATTGTGCAGAATGCAGCAGAATCCTCCTTAATAACTGAAGTGAAAGAGAAGCAGTTTGCGGATTCTATGTTATTGCAGCTAAAAGAAAATGTTCAGCAGGATTTGACAAAGGCATTTGATCTTACACAGGAAGGGGTACTTCAATGTCAAGGTATATTATGTGTACCGGATGTAGATGAGCTGAGGACACGAATTATGACAGAGGCGCATCATTCGCGCTATTCTATTCATCCGGGTGCTACAAAAATGTACCATGATTTTAAGGGAGTGTATTGGTGGGGAAATATGAAAAAGAACATTTCAGAGTTTGTCGCTCAATGCCCGAATTGTTAACAAGTGAAAGTAGAGCATCAAAAATCAGGAGGTTACATGCAATGTATCAATCTTCCAGTCTGGAAATAGGATATGATTAACATGGATTTCATTATAGGTTTGCCTCGTACATTGCGGAAGTTTGATTCTATATGGGTTATAGTGGACAGGCTTACCAAGTCAGTACATTTTCTGCCGGTTAAGACTACCTATACAGCTGAGGATTATGCTAAGTTGTATGTGAAAGAGATAGTACGATTGCATGGTATCCTACTTTCCATTATATCAGACAGAGGAGCACAGTTCACAGCGCACTTTTGGAGATCTTTCCAGCAGAGTTTGGGTACATGGGTGAATTTGAGTACGGCTTTCCATTCTCAGACTGATGGACAAGCAGAATGTACTATTCAGACACTTGAAGATATGCTATGAGCTTGCACGTTAGATTTTCAAGGCAGTTGGGATGACCATTTGCCTCTTGTTGAATTTGCGTATAACAATAGCTATCATTCAAGTATTAAAATGGCACCTTATGAAGCTTTGTACGGAAGGAAATGTAGATCTCCAATAGGATGGTTTGAAGCAGGTGAAACTGCTTTACTTGGGCCAGATATTGTTCATCAGGCTATGGAAAAGGTTAAGGTGATCCAAAAGCGGTTAAAAACGGCTCAAAGTCATCACAAGTCATATGCCGATGTTAGAAGAAGAGGTCTTGAATTCGCCATAGTCGATTGGGTGTTTTTAAAGGTGTCACCGATGAAAGGGGTAATGCTGTTCGAAAAGAAAGGGAAATTGAGTCCATGTTACATAGGCCCATATGAAATCATTAGAAGATTTGGGAAAGTTGCTTATGAATTAGCACTACCTCAAGAACTTTCCTCAGTTCATCCGGTATTTCATTTTTTGATGCTTCGAAAATGCATAGGGGATCCATCTCGTATTGTTCCCATTGAAGATGTTCAATTTACAGAGGATCTTACTTATGAAGAGGTACCCATTTCTATTCTAGATCGACAAGTAAAGAGATTGAGAAATAAAGACATAGCTTCCATAAATGTCCTTTGGAGAAATCAACAAGTAGAGGAGATCACATGGGAAGCGAAAGAGATGATGAAATCCAAATATCCCCATCTATTTCAAAAGGACCAAGAAGTTCAAAGTGCGGAAGTGGAGCAATAACAAGTAAGTCTCCATGAGCCTTAAGTGTTTATGTTTATGTATGCTAATGTAGAGATGCATTTGTTGTAATTGAAATGATATTGTTAAAATTCGAGGATGAATGTTCCTAAGTGGGGAAGAATGTAACACCCCATACATTCCTAACCCTACTTGACGATGTTGATCAATGCTTACTTAGGTGTCGAGAGCCATACATACGTATTTTGTAATGCTATGGATGAGATAATTGACTTTTGGCCTCGTATATGTGATTAAACCTTCATAGGAGGTGTTTTATGATTTTCGTGGAACAATTGTGGGGTTCAAAACAAGGCTAAGAGTACCTCTAAACAAAGTATATTAATGTTAAGAAGTAAGTTAAAGAATAGGACTTGAAGTATCTAACCAAACCCGCGAAGAAAAGTCGAAAAATGGAATTTTTGAAAAATCTAAGTGTGGGGCGCATCAAATGGAGTGCCACGCCTCTCTGGGATAAAATTTTAAGTCCATAGGCAGCAAGTTGGCGCGCCCAAGGGCGTGCCACGCTGGTTTTTCCACTTTTTCGAAAGTTGGAAATTTCTAAGTCCCAAGGGTATCCGCGGTCGTACCGAGCCAATTTTTGACACGTTTCTTCTACAACCATGATTATATACATTAAATGAAAGACATATTATATTTGTATGATAAAATTACTCGAGAACGAATTTGGAGTCAAAATGACAGTTTTGCCCTTATGGTCAAAATAAACCAAACGTGGCTAGAATCACTTGTTTTTGGGATTGAGGCTATGTATATGAGTAGCATGAGTGGTAATATTGTTGTAACACGTATAAGATGACTTAAACACAAGAAATTATTGATTTTATTGGGTTAAGTGATTTGGACTCAATAAAGCCCAAAATGGGGCAAAAGGCATGGGTCACATGACCCAATCTTCTATTGACTAAGTCAAATATTGCATTAAATGCCAAGAATGGATAAGGATGACCCCAAGGACTATATATAGACCCAAAAATCAGATTTTATTCAATTGTAACTCTCATGTTTTTCTAGATATTTTCTCCAACATTCTCTCAAACCCTAATGAACTCAAAGTCAATTTTGGAGCAAGATCATCACTTTTCAAGCTTGGGTAAGTGATTATTATTATGGATTAATATACTATATGCATGAAAGATCATGTAAATCATGTTGGTTGTGCTTGGAAATGTTGGACATGGTACTTTGTGTTTTTGTATAAGATTTGTGATCCATGGGATTCAAGCTTGAATTAGGACTTGTGCCTTTGATGAAAAAGCATGGTATGGATAAAATATGAACATGTATGGTGTTATTTTGTTATTAAACTTGTTATTTTTCTATAAGTGTAAATTGGGGGATTTTGGCCGATATGTGCTATGAGGTGTATTAAGGTAAGTTGATGGATTATTTGTGATGTGGTATGGATAAGAAAGTGTAAAGGAGAAGTGTTGTGGTGAAATGGATTGATTATCATGTATTGGTCAATGCGGGGAATATTATGGAATTTTTGGAATAATAATTTCATCAACGGTTTTGTCAAAGGAAAATGGCATGTTTTAAGGCAAACATGTAACCCATTGATGTTATTTGTAAAAGTAGTTGATGGTTAATGTAAATCCCGTTATGTATTTGTGTTGTAGAGTGACACATAAAGAAGGAGAGGGACGATTGTATGCACATCTAGGATTGTATATCCGTATTGAGAGTACAAGGTATGTAAGGTTACTCTGTCCGTATCTTTCTGCGGCAAATAGTATTCACATTGACATAATGCTTGTACCATCCCGAAATGTGCTAAGGTATCCCATATCCGATCATCCATGGTCATTGTCATATATTTCCTACTCATTGATCATTTGTGAATCTCATGTCTCATAATCATGGTTAATGTTCCAAAAGCTCAAATAAGGTTATGTTCCAATGTTTCCAATAGTGATTATACTTATGTCTCTTGTTCATGGATTCTTGTCTGATGGTTCCCATGGTGTTATAGTTCTAATAATGTTATGTTGCCAAGTTATTCACATGTCTCTCACTCATTGGATAATGATCCAAAGTTTCAAGTAAAGTTATGACTTTCACAGTATCAATCTCAAAGTAATGAATAAAGTATCAATGATCAAGTAAGGGTGGTAGCTTTGGGGGCGAATTGCCTATCTCAAGCCGATCCCAAATCAGGGGGCAGTCCTAGAGGCATAAGCCTAACTCGGACCGATCCTGATAGGGGGAAGCTCTAGGGGTAATAACCTAGCTCGAGCCGAACCTGAAATGTTGTATGGGTGGCAGCTCTAGAGGTACTAACCTAGCTCGAGCCGATCCCGATATATACATTGATTCATAGGGTGGCAGCTCTAGGGGCATAAGCCTAGCTCGAGCCGATCCCAACATAACGTGATGTTATGTTAAAACCCACTGTTCAGTCGGGGCCTGGGTATCACAAGTCGCAAGTAAAGACGAATAATCATGGAATTAAAGATACAAAGAAGGTAACGAAAGCAATATACATGGTTTCAAAAGTACAGAATAGTGACTCATCTACATTGTGACTTATCTATTTTGATTATGCATTTGAACTGGAGTTCTTTGACATATTTACATATCTTACAAGTTTTATATGGCCTTACATACTCAGTACATTCTTCGTACTGACCCCTCTTGGGGAATTTACCTTACTTGCTGCAGGCGCAGGTACTAGTAGGCCTCCACAGTAAGTTGCCAGTTGTGGCAGATCTTTGGTGAGCTCCAGTTAGTTCGGGGCTTCTCCGAGTCACTGTTATACATATGTTTTGGTGTTGTACATGTTGTATAAAGCGGGGACTTGTCCCAACTTTTAGTTCATTTTGGTCAATGCATTCGTTAGAGGCTTTTGTAGATGGTTGTGGGTGTATAAATGTAAAAGGTATATGTCGTTTTTGACTTGGTGGCCTCAACGGCCAAGTTTTGCATATGTGAATATATATATCATGTTCCATGATTCCATTGTCAATATCCAAAGTTATTATGTGATTATGGATTTCTTATGGCATGCAGATGATTAAATAGGGGCAAAGTTTGGTTCTCTCGGGCCTTGTTGGCTACGAATGCCAATCCGTCCCGATGGGATTCGGGGCGTGACACTTTTATCGTTAGCAAACTTAGTATGAGTCAATTGATCATCTCAAGTACCTTTATAGTCAATCATGCAAGCTCTTAACATATACTCTAAGGTTTGCATGGTCTACTCTGCCTGACCATCTGTCTATGGGTGAAAAGTTATGCTGAGATAAACTTGGGTACCTAGACCATTCTAAAAAGACTTCCAGAACTATAAAGTAAACTGAGTACCCCTATCTGAAATGATAGTCATAGGGACTATGTTCAACTTAACCAAGTCTCTAAGATAGAGTATAGCATAACCCTTGGCTAAATCTATAGTGTTAACTGGTATAAAATGTGCTGACTTAGTCATTCAATCAACAATAACCCGTATAGAATTATACTATCGTCGAGTATGAGGTAACCCTGTAATGAAGTCCATATTTACCTCTTTCTATTTCTAAGTAGGAATACTAATATTCTGAGTCATACCCCTATATCTCTGGTGTTCAACCTTAACCTGGTTATAATTTGGACACGTAGTCATAAATTATATGATATCCTTTTTCATGCCACTCCACTAGTAGACTTCCCTAGGTCACGACACATTTTGGTGGCACTTGGGTGGAAAAAATATTGAGAACTGTGAGCTTTCAGCATTCGCTGTCTTAAATCATCTTCATTTAGAACACATATTTGACCTTGACAATAAAGAATACCATCTCCCCCTTGGAAGAAAACCTCCACCTTCTGACTTTGGACTACCTCCTTCAACTTAAGCAAAATAGGATCTCTATCTTGCTTCGCCTTCACCTCTGCCACTAAAGAAGATTCCAAACCATTTTGTACCATAACACTAACTTTTACTGAATCAACTAAATGAACTCCCAATCTAGCAAGTCGTTGAAACTCACAAACCAATTCTTACTTCTAATCCTCCACATGAGCAACACTACCCATCAAAAGTCTACTAAGTGCATTAACCACTACATTTGCCATACCCAGATGGTATGAGACACTTATATAATAAACTTTCAACAACTCTAGCCATCCCTTTTAAAAAAGAATTAGATATTTATGACTAAAAACATACTCAAGGCTCTTGTGATCGGTGAACACATCCCTATGAACTTAATAAATATATTGCCTCCGAATATTTTAGGAAAATACAACTGCTGCTAACTCATGAGTCGGGTAATTCTTCTCATGAATTTTGAGTTGTCTAGAGGTATAAGCTATTACCATACCATGCTACACCAACACACAATCAAGGACAACTCTAGAGGTATCACAGTTACAACAAACCCATCTGGACCCTCTATGTAACACTTTGAGAATCCAAGCTAAGATTAGAACCATACCTAAAGTACATGTACAATCAAACATCAAGTTTTGGTAGTATGAGAAGTGATTTAGACATATAGTAAGGCCACAAGTAACTCTTAGCTCATAGCCATGTTGAAACCTTCCTTACTAATTGTGTTCTTGGGATGAATTTTTCTATAATAAACTTCAAATGATCATAACTCCTAGTATATAAAGAGTTTTAGGGATCAAGACCCATAAAATGAAGTTTCTTTGAGTATTCCTTTTAACATAGCTGACTGTTCGTTAATTCGTTATCGAAGTAAAAAGTTTTGTTGAATTTACCAGAAGGCGTCTTTCTGTCATAGTGTGACAGCTCAGGTGAAAAATCAACACAACTGTGATGACCCATCAAGGCAAGCCATCAGGCTTAACTTGTAAGACCAAAATTAGGTCATTTTATGATGGTTTGAGTAACGGTTCGTAAAGGGTTTGACGGTTCGTCACCCGAATAGTCAGATGGAACTACACTATTATAACATTTTCAAAGGGGTTGTTTGGTTTTTTCCTACTCTTTCAACCCCTAAAATATGTCGTTTAAGCTACCCTAAGGCTGAATATTAAATCTAAGCACTCCATATCCATCATTCTTTAAAAAAAATCAATTGACACTTAGGAGAAATTCAGAGAAATCAGTGACACCTTCCTCTTCAAAGCAAGAAACTAGGGTTTCTCTTCTCCAGGCTCTAAGTTCAAGATTCTAAAAGAAATTCTCCACTCCCGGTATATGGGATTTCATCAATGGGTTCCTTTCACACATTCAGTTCCTAAGTGAACTAAATTTTCTTAATTAAATTCATTATTCAGAACTAGGGTTTCATTAAAAATATGGATTTTGTTGTATTTCAGTTTCTCATCAAGAGTAATCCATGAATACATGTCCCTCTAAAAAATTTAATGTTATTATGGAGTTATCATTATGAACCCTCATTATATTTATCAAATTCTTCATTTTGTGGGTTGCTTTTTATGAAGTTTCATGTTCAATTCATGTCATAGAAATTGTCGGGAGTAGTTACATTCTGCAGAGATGGCGGGTTATGAATAACCAAAGACTTAGTACTTCATGCATTGATAATTAACTATTCATTCCTTAAGTTTCATATGTTTTAGGATGCTTTTTGATAAAGTGTCTCTCGCTCCATCTTAGATATCAGAATTAGTGAACTCCAGTATTATCAGTCTTGCAGACTATCAAAATGATATCCAATAAAGTGTATACTAAATAGTATTATCAGATAATATATATACTATTATACAATAAGCACCTTTATGTGTCAAGAATTAAGATTTAGGTCCAGACTTATAGAATCATTCTAAAGCTTAATCCTCTTATATTCCGTCTATGTATTTACTCCAGCCAACTCGTGTCCCTCATAAATGTACAGGTCTTATGATTCAGAAATACATGATATATGTTTGTATTCATATCATAACCAGAAACTTTAGCTCATAACAGTAATATACATGACATGCATGACATCCAGATTTGCCATCAATGCTCCTAAACATTTTTACCAAAAGTATGTTTCTCGATTAGTATGAAATCTAGAATGCCATCAATGATCGTGGATCAATTTTATTATAAAAGCAAGGTTCAATAGTGGTATGATAGTTAGGTATGAAATCCATGATTATGGATAGGTTGACATCTAGATATGTTATATCAGATTGACACCTAGATATGTCATCTCATCCAGCTATCAATTATGTTCAGTTGGGAGTAGTACTTAGCACCAAGCGGATGAGAGGATGAAGGCTCACCCACCCCTTAGGATGACACCTTTATAAGTAGTACCTAAGTTATCAAACTACATGCCATTGTAGGTCTATTTACACCACATCAGATAAGTTCAACCTTTATATCTTGGCAAGGTATATTGGGCCCTTTTCAATGGGGATTATACATCGAACTCCATATTTAGATCACATGGCTATATGTCAGTTAATAGTGTCTCCCACAGTCTCAGACATGGGTTTTTGCATGACCTTCAGCTCAGTCTAGTTCACAGAATCTCAGTTGTATCAAAATATTTATGCATTCAGTATTTATGATTATCCAGATGGATCCGTGCATCTTAGTGTACCAAGTATTACTTTTGATTTAAATATTCCATCATCAACACATCAATTTGTATATCTCTTTAGGGCTTCAGAATATCCATGTATTCAGTTTACGTAGCATTTTATTATCATTTTGTTACTTGTTTACTTTACTTGGTTGTTGCATCAGTTTACGTTCCTCACTTCATGTTCAATTTACTTTCTCATACTCCGCATATATAGTATGCTGCATATCTCACATCAGTACATTCAAAGTACTGATTGTATACTTTATTTTGCACTATATTGTATCATAATATAGGTTTAGATGCTCAACATCAAGCTCACGGTTAGCATGATCACGTATTAACTTAGCTACAAAGTTTGGTGATTCCTTATTTTTCATGGACAAGACTTATATTTACTTTTTTTAATTTAGTCATTCAGTTTCAGATAGTTAGAGTTAGCTGTGTGCTTATCCCAACAACTTATCTTAGTGGAGGCTTTCAGACAGATGAACTAGTATGTTCAACTTTATGGTTTATTGGATGATTTCCATTTTGACTTCAATATTGAAATACATTTTAAATATTATTATATTATTTAGATTTTAGCTTCTCCTCAGTGAATCTAATTTTTTACAGTATTCTTAGTGTCATACCAGACCATGGGTTGGCTTGAGTTCACTCGTGGTTCTAAGCACCAAGTTACGACTAAAGGGTAGTCTTTGGTCGTGAAAAACTTAGTATCAGAGCATCAGGTTTAAAGTTTCCTAGGGTATCTAATAGCCTTATTAAGTAGAGTCTTGTTCATGGGTATGAAGTGTGCCACACTTATAAATGACAGGCTATGAAACATTTTAGGAAATTTTCACTTCTTTCATGATCATATCATACGATGGAGTTTAATTCTATCTATCCTTCTAAGTAGTGCCTTATCTGTATCAGAACATGTCTCCTAAAAAAGACATCTGTCAAAAAAGTGATCTAAATGGTAACCTTTTCACACAAGTCGATCAGCCTGTAAGTTCTGATATTTCTAATGTAAAGTTTCATGATGCCGTCCAATTATTAGCTCTATCTATGACTGTTCAATTATATCAGCATGTAGTAGTCCCTTCAAATTCTGTTGGTAAGAAGAGAAGAAAGGATAGAAAGAGGGTCATACCAGGGAATGGTAACTCTAACTATCAGAAGATCGCTAGTGGGGACCTATCTTTTTTTTTGCAAAGGTTATTAGGTCCAGCACTATCATCATCTAGTACTTTGTCTCTGGCCCCCAGGCAATGTTATGATCAGAAGGAGGGATCATCTGTTTCTAATCCTTAGAAAAATATTGTAAGGGAAAAATCCCTGCCCAGTTGCAACAAGTGTGGCAAGCACGACATAAGGTAATACAAGGCAGGCCATGAAGGTTGTTTTAGGTGTGTTAAACTAGGCCACATGTTGAGAGATTGTCTAGTAGCTTTGGCAAAGGGCAGGGAGGTTTGCTAGCAAGCTCAGCCTACTTCCTCAACAGCCCCTCTAGGTCACCCAAATCTACAGGTTACCTCTTTTAGCATAGGTTGTGGTCAGCACTTAACTCAATCCCATTAATCTTCTAGCAAGTTGTGATAGGATGGTTCACCTAAGGCCGAGTTTGGTATTTTTCCAGATTTTCTTTCTTATGAATTTATAAAATAGTCCTCAAAACCTTACTCTTCAATAATGGTAAATAGGCATAGTTCAGAATGAAGTAGTGTAGGTGGATTGTAGTAAAATGGCAGACTCTAGGATCAAAGAGTTGTTGGGAGTATATCCTTTAAGGTTGAGTAGGTTATTAAAAAAGAAAGGTAGAAGACCATGAATGTAGCCTACTTCATACCTTAGAAGAAATAAAAAGGTTAAACTAAAACTTGCAGACTTAGTGTGGTGACTTTGATATAAGGGGGAGATGTTAAAGTGTAGAACTAATTAAGTTGTGGAGGTTCAGGTAGTAGTATTAGTAGGTTCTAGAAAAGAGATAGCTGGAAGTTGAGGGCCATTATTATCTAGCCCACTCAGTATACTTACATTATTACGACATTTAACTCCTGTCTTACGTCATTCTGATGTACGCACCTTGTACAGATGTATGTCTATTCTCAGTTCCTAGTATAAGGAATAATAGTCTCGCTCAGAAATCCAAATCACTCTCCGTGAGACCATGAATATCAATCTCACACCATGCATCTTATGACTTATACACCCATGATTTCTCAGCATGCTCAGTTCTGTGCACTCATAATACATTCTTAGTGATTAGTGAAATCATTATACGTCAGGTATGTCCTCCGACCAACTTTTGTGAATAAGCTCGTTTGTACTATATTATACTCATCAGACCCCAATTGAGTGTCAAAGTTAGGAAATTCCCTGAGTCATGATTCTGCATTATCCCTCTTACTCTAGATGTTTCTAAAAGAGTCTTTGTAACTTTTAGTATAGTATGGTAGAGGGGTTGATGACAACTGACTAGTAGGCTTAGATACTTTGGGGATGTACCTTGTAGATTTTAGTGTTGGGCGGATAGCATCCCCTTGATTAGAACTCTTATTTGGTGTTGTAAAGTTTAACTCTAGTGTGTATAGAGTTCATATTACCGTAGTTAAGACTAGCCTATTCATTTAATAAGCAATTCCTAGTGCTTTGTAGTATGCTCAAACATGATGAGAACATGCAGACACTTAGCCTTTAGCAACCTTGGACAGTGTACCCTTAAGAAAATTTGAAGTAAAGCCTATAAGGTGTAGTGTTGTGTAGTTGAGGATTGATGCTATGTTAGAATTTATCATACATTTTTCTTAAAGCTTAGTATTCCTATTATTCTATTCGTCCAGGACACTCTTACTGCATGCTACAAAATTTCAGAGTAAGAGTGTCTTATGGTCAAATCCATACCGTTTCCTTTTTTTATGAACTCAGATCAGCGGGATAGGATTCTCAAACCATGTTAGTATTTCTCCAGTCGAATATATGACATAGATCATGCCCATGATTTCTTTCCCCTAGTGGCAACTAAAATTTCTAACAAGGAGTGTTGAAAGAAGGAAAGTCTCTTTCTCAATGACTATTAGGAATTTCATTCCAATATCCATTGCTTGTACTTCCATGTGTATGTTTTAGTCTTGAATACTTCAGTTTAGTTCTAAACTCTCAGTATGGATTACTCCATATACCCAATGGTTTAGTTCATAGATCAGACAGATAATACTAGTGGCTTTCTCTTTTTCCTTCTAGCCATACTCTTTTAAGTCCATGATAGTGCCTATCCTATGCGAGTTCTTAGGTGCATTTGTGATGTGTGTAAGTATAGTGGAGTCTCATTCCCAGCCTAAAATAAGCTTAGAGTAATAGTTTCCCCTTTATTACTTCTCACAGTCCCATGTCACCTAGATACTCTCATGTCATAGTATGCATTCATGAGTCTAGTCCAGTCCATGTTTAGTTATAAACGCAGTTATCATGTCAGTATTCAGCTTTTAGAAATTCAGCATTGGGATTGCAGATCTTTCCCTAATTTTTTTAACTAAGTTAGTTTTCATTATGGGATGAATGACCCAAGGGGGAGATATTGTAATAACCCGAGAATCCAAGATAAGATTAAAACCACGCTTAAAGTACATGTAAAATTAAACATTATGTTTTGGTAGTATGGGAAGTGATTTAGACATGTACTAAGGCCTCGGGTAACACCTATCTCATAGCCAAGTTGAAACATTCCTTACCGATTGAGTTCATATGAAGAATCTTTGTATAGTAAACTTCAAATGATCATAACTCCTAGCATATAAAGAGTTTAAGGCGCAAGACCCAACAAATTAAGTTCCTTTTAATCTTCTTTCCAATATCACTGACCGTTCATTAATCCGTTATCGGAGTAAAACATTATCCTAAATTCACCAAAGAGTGTCTGTCTGTCAGAGTGTGACGGATTCGGTGACGAACTGTCACACCTGTGATGAGCCGTCACGACAAGCCATTAGGTTTAACTAGTAAGACTAAAATTTGTTTATTTTGTGATCGTTTGATTGATGGCTAGTCAAGGGTTTGATGGTTCATCACCCGAACAGTCAGATGGAACTATTTTGCACTGTTATAACGTTTTCAAAAGGGTTGTTTTGCAGACTATCAAAATGATTTTCGATAAAGTGTATTCTCAATAGTATTCTTAGATAATATATAAACCATTAAAATATAAGCATCTTCATGAGACAAGAATTAGGATTTAGGTCCAGCATTATATAATTATTCTAAAGCATAATCCTCATATTTTCCATTTACATATTTACTCCAGCCATCACATGACCCTCATAAATGTACAAGTCTTGTGATTCTGAAATACATGATATATGTGTGTACTCATATCATAACTAGAAAAATTCAACTCGTAACAGTAATTTACATGACATGCATGACATCCAGATATGCCATCAATGCTTCTAAACATTTTTCCTAAAAGTATGTTTCCCGATTGGTATGGTATCCAAAATGCCATTAATCATTGTGGATCAGTTTTCTTATAAAAGCAAAGTTCAATAGTAGTATGACAGTCAAGTATGACATCCATGATTAGGGACATGTTGACATCTAGATATGTCATCTCAAGTTCACATCCAGATATGTCATCTTATCGAGCTATCAATTATGTTAAGTTTGGAGTAGAACTTAGCACCGAGATGATAAAGGGATGAAGGCTTACCCAGCCATTAGGATGAGACCTTTAAAAGAATTCCCTAAGTCACAAAACTACGTTCCCCCATAGATTTATTTATACCACATCAAATTAGCTCAACCTTTATACCTTGGCAAGGTATTTTGGTCCCTTTTTTATGGGGATTATACATCAAATTCCATGTTTAGCTCACACGGTTATATGTCTGTTAATAGTATCTCCCACAGTCTTAGACTTTAGTTTTTGCAAGACCCTCAGCTCTGTCTAGTTCATAGTCTCTTAGTTGTAACATAATATTTATGCATTCAGTAGTTATGATTATCCAAATGGATCCATGCATATTAGTGTACCCCAGTATTACTTTTGATTTAATTATGCCATCATCAGTACGTAAGTATGTATATGTCTTTAGGGCTTCAAAATATCCTTGTATTCAGATTACTCAATAGTTTATAATATTCGGTTACATGTTCACTTTACTTGGTCGTTGCATCAGTTTACATTTCTTACTACATGTTCAATTTTTTTTTCTCATGTTCAGCATATATAGTGTGGTGCATATCTCACATGCTCAGTACATTCAAAATATTGACCACATACTTTATTTTGCACTATATTGTGTCAGAAAATAAATTTAGATGCTCATCATCTAGCTCATGATTAGCACGATCCCGAATCACTTCAGCAACAGAGTTTGGTGAGTCCTCATTTTCCAAGGTCAAGATTTATGTTTACTTTCTTTATTTTAGTCACTCAGTTTTCAGATAGTTAGAGTTAGTTGGGGCCCTATCCCATCAACTCGTCTTATTAGAGGCTTTTAGACAGACAAACTATTATGTTCAGCTTTGTGGCTTATTAGATGATGTCAATTTTGACTTCAATTTTGAAATTCATATTAAACATTATTATTTTATTCAAATTTTAGTTTCTACAAAGTGAATCTCATTTAATACAGTATTCTTAGTGTCATGCTAGACCATGGGTTAGCTTGGGATCACTTGTTGTTCTAGGCACCATGTTACGACTTAAGGGTAGTCTCGAGTTATGACAAACTTAGTATCAGAGCATCAGGTTTAAAGGGTCCTAGGGTATCTGATATCCACATTAAGTAGAGTCGTATTCATGAGTGTGAAGCGTCCCACACTTATGAATGATAGGCTATGAAACATTTTTAGAAAGTTTCACTTCATTCATGCTCAAATCCTGCGATAGAGTTTTACTCTATCTATCCTTCTAACTCGTGTCTTATGTGTTTTAGAACATGTCTTCTAAAAAAAGACATTTGTTAGAAAGGTGATCAAAATGGTAACTCTTCCGCAGTAGTCGATCATCCTGTAAGTGCTGATATTTCTAATATAGAGTTTCATGATGCCATCCAATTATTAGCTTGAGCTATGACCACTCAATTATATCAGCATATAGTAGTCCCTTCAAATTCTGTTGGTAAGAATAGAAGAAAGGATAGAAAGAGGGTTATACCAGGGAATGATAACTCTAACTATCAGAACATCACTAGTGGGGATCGATCTTCTTTTCCACAAAGTTCATTAGGGCCAGCACCATCATCATCTATTACTTCATCTCTGGCTCCCAGACATCAGTATGATCAAAAGGGAGAGCATCTATCGCTTATCCTCAAAAAGATTTTGTAAGGGAAAAATACCACCCTACTTGAAACAAGTGTGGTAAGCACCACATAAGGGAATATATGGAAGGCCATGAAGGTTATTTTAGGAGTGGTAAGCTAGGCCACAGGTTCAGCAAAAGAGCAGGGAGGTTTGCCCGCAGGCTCAGCCTACTTCCTCAATAGCCCCTCCATGTCACCCAAATTAACAGGTTACCTCTTGTAGTGTAGGTTGTGGTCAGTACTTAACTCAATACCATTCATCTTCCAACCATCCAGGTCAGTATAGTTCACCTAAGGTCGAGTTGGGTATTTTTCTAGATTTTTTTCCCTATGAATTTATAAAATAGTCCTCAGACCCTTACTCTTAAATATTGGTAAATAGATGTAGTCAAGAATGAAGAAGTGTAGGTGGAGAGTAGTAAAATGGCAGGATCTAGGATCAGAGAGTTGTGGGGATTCAATCCTTATAGGTTTAGTATATTATTGTAAGAGATAGGCAAAAGACCATGAATGTAGCCTACTTCAGCTCTTAGAAGAAATAGAAAGATTAAACTGAGATTTGCAGACTTAGTGTGGTGACTTTGATATAAGAGAGAGATGTTAAAGTATAGAAACAATTAGGTTTTGGAGGTTCAGGTAGTAGTATTAGCATGTTCTAGAACAGAGATAGTTGGAGGTAGAGGCCCATTCTTATCTAGCCCACTTAGTATACTTAAATCATTATGACACTTTACTCATGCCTTACATAATTACTATGTACACACTTTATACAAATATATGTCTATTCTCAGTTCCTAGTAGAAGGAGTAATAGTCTCGCTCAAAAATACAAATCATGCTCCGTGAGACAATAAATATTAGTCTCACACCATGAATCTTATGAATTATAAACCCATGATTTGTCAGCATGCTCAGTCCCGTGTACTCATAAGAAATTCTTAGTGATTGGTGAAATCATAATACGTCAGGTACGTCTTCAAACCAACCTTTGTGAACAAGCTCGTTTACACCATATTATACTCATCATACCCCAGTTGAGTGTCAAAGTTATGAAATTCCCTAAGTCATGATTCTGCAATATCCCTCTTACTCTAGATCTTCCTAGAAGAGTCTTTGTGACTTTTAGTATACTATGGTAGAGGGGTCGATGGCAACTGACCAGTAGGATTAGATACTTCGGGGATGTACGTTGTAGATTTTGATATTGGATGGACAGTAACCCCTTGATTAAAACTCAGATTTGGTGGTTTAAAGTTTGACCCTAGTGTGTATAGAGTTCAGATTACTATCATTAAGACTAGCATATTCATTTTATGAGCAATACCTAGTGCTTTGAAGTACGCTCAAACATGATGAGAACATGTGGACACCTAGCCTTTAGCAGCCTTGGACAGTGTACCTTTAAGAAAATTTTAAGTAAATCCTATAGGGTGTAGTGTTGTGTAGTGGTGGATTGATGCTATGTTAGAATTTATCAGACAATTTGCTTAAAGCATAGTATTCCTATTATTCCATTCGGGTCAGGACACTCTTACTATATGCTGCAGAATTTCAGTGTAAGAGTGTCTTATGGTCAAATCTATACCATTTCCTTTTTTTGTGAACTTAGATCAACATAGGATGCTCAGACCATGTTAGTATTTCTCTTGTCGGATATACCACCTAGATCGTGCCCACAATTACTTTCCACTAGAGGCAACTAAAATTTCTAACAAGGAGCGTTGAAAGAAACAAAGTCCCTTTCTCAATGACTATCAGGAATTTCATACCACTATCCATTGCTTGTAGTTCCATGTGTATGTTTTAGTCTCGAATACTTCAGTTTAGTTCTAAACTCTCAATATGGATTAGTCCATATAGCCAATGGTTTAGTTTAGAGATCAGACAGATAATACTAGTGGCTTCCTCTCTTTACTTCTAGCCATACTTTTTCAAGTCCATGGTAGTGTCTATTCTATTTGAGTTCTTTGGTGAATTTGTGTTGTGTGTAAGTACAGTGGAGTCTCATTCCTAGCCTAAAATTAATTCTAAGTAATAGTTTCCCCTTTATTATTTCTCTCTGTCCCATGTCACCCAGTCACTCTCATGTCATAGTATGCATTTGTGAGTCTAGTACAGTCTATGTTTCACTTATAAACTCAGTTATCATGTTAATATTCATCTCTTAGAAAGTTAGCATTGGGATTACAACTTTTTCCCTAACTTTTCATGATAGTTAGTTTTCATTTAAGGAAGAATGACCCAAGAGGGACATATTGTAACACCACAAGAACCCAAGATTAGATTAAAACCATGCTTTTTGTACATGTACAATCAAACATCATGTTTTGGTAGTATAAGAAGTGATTTAGACATGTTCTAAGGCCTTAAGTAACTCCTAGCTCATAGCTAAGTTGAAACCTTCATTACCGATTGAGTTCTTATGAAGAATCTTTATATAGTCAACTTCAAACAATCATAACTTCTAGAATATAAAGAGTTTAGGACATAAGACCCCCAAATGAAGTTCCTTTGAGTCTTTTTTTCCAACGTCGCTAACTATTCGTTAATCAGTTATCAAAGTAAAAAGTTATGTTGAATTTACCAGAGGGTGTCTGTCTGTCAGAGTGTGATGGTTCGGGTGACGAAAAATCACACCTGTGATGAACCGTCAACGAAAGCTATTAGTCTTAACCAGTAAGACCAAAATTTGGTTATTTTATGATCGTTTGGGTGACGGTTAGTCAAGGGGTTGACGGTTCATCACCCGAACAGTCATATGGAACTATTCTGCACTGTTATAACATTTTCAAAGTGGTTGTTTGGTTTTTATCCACTCTTTTAACCCATAAACTATGTCTTTTAAGCTACCCTAAGGCTGAATATTAAGTCTAAACCACTACCAATCCATCATTCTCTCAAAAAAAACATTCAACACTTAAGAGAAATTAATCGAAATAAGCGACACCTTCTTCTTCAAAGCAAGAAACTAGGGTTTCTCTTCTACAGGATCCAAGTTCAAGCTTCTAAAAGAAATTCTCCACTCCAGGTATGTGGGATTTCATTAATGGGTTCCTTTCACCCATTAAGTCCCTAAGTGAACTTAATTTCCTCAATTAAATTCATTCTTCAGAGCTAGGGTTTCATGAAAAATATGGGTTTTGTTATATTTTTGTTTCTCATCAAGAGTAATCCATGAATACTCGTCCTTTTCAAAAATTTAATGTTATTATGGAGTTATCATTGTGAACCTTATTATATTTATCAAATTCTTGGTTTTGGGTGTTGCTTTTCATGAAATTTCATGTCTTATTAATTTTATAGAAATTGTCAAGAGTAGTTGCATTCTCCAGAGATGGCGGGTTATGAACACTGGATGATTTTGAACTTCGTACATTGATAATTAAATATTTAGTCCATAAGTTTCATATGTTTTAGGATGCTTTCTGATAAAGTGTCTCTCAGTCCATCTCAAACATCAGAATCTGTGAACTACAGTATTATCAGTCTTGCAGACTATCAAAATGATTTTTGATAAAGTGTATTATCAGATAAAATATATACTATTAGAATATAAGCATCTTCATAAGACAAGAATTAGGATTTAGGTCTAGCATTGTCGAATCATTCTAAAGCTTAATCCTATTATGTTCCTTTTACACATTTATTCCTGCCATCTTATGAACCTCATAAATGTACAAGTCTCATGATTCAGAAATACATGATATATGTGTGTACTCATATCATAACTAGAAACTTCAGCTTATAACAATAATTTACATGACATGCATGACATTCAAATATGCCATCAATGCTTCTGAATATTTTTCCTTAAAGTATGTTTCCTGATTAGTATTGTAGCTGAAATGCCATTAATAATCGTGGATCAGTTTTTCTTATAAAATCAAGGTTTAATAGTAGTATGATAGTCAGGTATGGAATCCATGATTATGGACAAGTTGACATCTAGATATTTTATCTCATGTTGACATCCAGATATGTCATCTTATCGAGCTATCAATTATGTTTAGTTTTGAGTAGAACTTAGCACCGAACGAATGAGGGGATGAAGGATTATCCGGCCGTTAGGCTGAGACCTTTAAAAGAAGTCCCTAATTCACAAAACTACGTGCCACTATAGATTTATCTATACCATATCAAATTAGCTCAGCTTTTATACCCTGGCAAGGTACATTGGGCCCTTTTTTATGGGGATTATACATGGAACTCCATGTTTAGCTCACATGTTTATATGTCGGTTAATAGTATCTCCCACAGTCTTAGACTTTAGTTTTACATGACCCTCAGCTCAGTCTAGTTCACAGTATCTTAGTTGTCACATAATATTTATTCATTCAGTATTTATGATTATCCAGATGGATCTGTGCATCGTAGTGTACTCCTATAATACATTTGATTTAAATATTTCATCGTTAGCATGTCAGTATGTATATATTTTTAGGGCTTCAGAATATCCTTGTATTCAATTTACTCAATAGTTTATTATTATTCTGTTACATGTTCACTTTACTTGGTCGTTGCATAAGTTTATGTTCCTCACTCCATGTTCAGTTTATTTCTCATTTTCAGCATATATAGTCTGGTTCATATCACACATGCTCAGTGCATTCAAAGTACTGACCACATACTTTCTTTTGCATTATATTGTATTAGAATATAGGTTCAGATGCTCAATATCCAGCTCACGATTAGCACGATCCAGTATCACTTCAGCAACAGAATTTGGTGAGTCCTTATTTTCCAAGGACAATGATTATGTTTACTTTCTTTATTTTAGTCATTTAGATTTCAGATAGTTAGAGTTAGCTGGGGGGGTTTCCCAGTTACTCATCTTATTAGAGGCTTTCTGACAGACAGACTAGTGTGTTCAGCTTTATGGTTTATTAGATGATTTCCATTTTGATTTCAATATTGAAATTCATATTATATTATTCAAATTTTAGCTTCCACTCAGTGAATCTCATTTTATACAGTATTCTTAGTGTCATGCCAGACCATGGGTTAGCTTGGGGTTACTTGTGCTCTAAGAATCGTGTTACGACTAGGGGGTTGTCTCGGGTCATGACACTTTGGTAGAGTAAAAAATGGAGTAGTTGTGAGTCGAGTCTTCAACTCCTGAAAACTCTTCTCACAAGCATCGGATCGCTAAAACTTGACTTTCTTCTGAGCCAATCTGGACATACAAGAAGCAATTGATGAAAATTATTTAACAAACCATTTGTAGTAACCTACTAAACCTAAGAAACTGCTAAATTCTGATGAAGAGATGGGTTTAGGCTAGATCCTAACTACTTCATTCTTTTGAGGATCAACCCGAATGCCCTTACTGGAAATTATATGACTTTAGAGTGCTACTGATTTAAGCTCGAATTCACACTTGCTAAACTTAGAGAATAAGTGGAAATCCTTAAGACTCTGGAAGACAATCCTTAAGTGGTTTGCATTTTCATCCGTACTCCGAGAATAAACGACGATGTCATCTATGAAGATAATGATGAATATGTACAAGTACTGTTTGAACACGTTGTTCATCAAATATATAAAAGTTGCAAAGTCATAACCAAATATTCTTAGTGACCATAGCGAGTTCTGAAAGTTGTCTTCAGAATGTCATATTCTCTGACTCTAAGATGAATATAGTAAGATCTGAGGTCTATATTTGAAAAGAAACTAGAACCCTGAAGCTAGTCGAACAAGTCATCAATCCTAGAAATAGGATACTTATTCTTGATTGTGACTTTATTCAACTGACGGTAATTGATCTGCATTTTAAAGAAACTGTCTTTCTTACACACAAAGTAAACTAGAGCAACCCATGGAGAGATACTGGGTCTGATGAAACCTTTGTATAAAAGACCATTTAACTGTTCCTTCAATTCCTTAAGCTCAATTAGATCCATTATATAAAGAGGAATTGATATAGGTTGGGTATATGGAAAAAGGTCTATTCCAAAGTCTATCTCTCGCTCGCTTGGGTCTTGGGGGAGATCTTCAGGAAATATTTTTGGGAACTAATTCACAACTAAAATTAATTGAAGTTTTGGGGTTTCAGTCATAGAATCCTTAACTTGAACTAGATGGTAGATGCAACACTTAGAGATCAATTTTCTAGCCTTAAGGTAAGATACAAATCAACTTATAGGCGTTGAAGTACTACCCTTCCATTCTAAGACCAGTTGATTTGGGAACTGAAACTTAACAACTCTGGTACTACAGTCAACTGAGGAATAATAGACTACAACAAATCTACCAAAAGAATGACATCAAAATCATCCATTTCTAAATCTATTAGTTCAACCGTGGTGGTTTTCTAAGAAATTTTGACTAGGCAATTTCTATATATCGATTTAGCTATAACTGTGTCACCAACATGAGTAGAGAATAAAAAAAGTTCTAAAAGGTTTTCGGGACTGACACCAAATCCTACTGCAATATAAGAAGACACAAAGAAAAGTGTGGCTCCGAGATCTAAAAAGGCATAAAAATTAATATGAAAGACTCGTAATGTACTAGTAAGTATATCTGGTAAGATCCATGATCCTGATGAGAAGACAAAGCATAGAAGCAGTTCTAGCACTGACCATGGTTCACATCTGAAAAAGCACCCTGCTAAGTTGGGCGACCTGAAGGGGCTGCTGAAGTAGTAGACTGCGCCTTATTTCCTCCATTTTCATGTCTGACATAAAGGTAATGTATTAACCTATAAAACATCTGGTTACACCTTAAAAAACCCTCCTTTCAAAGATGGAACTCACTTGGATGGTTCTTACCACACTTAGGACATGCTGGAAAAGAGTGTTTGCCTGTAACACTGCCCTAAGACTTAGAGCCTAATGCCCTATTCTTCTTATCATGATAAGGCCTAGGGGATGGTTCACTGGCTGATGAAGTTTCTAGAGCTGAAGGCCTCTACTAAAACATAGAATGATTACCACCACACTGCCTCAACTAAAAGTAGTCAAATTAATTATTCTAGATCTCTTGGTCTCTCTTTCCTTCTCCTTTATCTTTTGCTCCTCAATTTGCTAAGCATGAGTCATGAGCCTAGATAATACATATACCCAACAAGAATAGCGTTCATGCACTCCTTGACTACTAACTCAGAAACACCTAAAACAAACTTTCTCATTCGAGCCCTTGTCTATACAACCTTCTCTAGAGCATAAGTGAAGAGTTGGGTAAACATCAAAGAATACACCTTCACCAATATGTTACCTTGATTCAAATTGATAAAATACTAAAACTTAGCCTCCCTCAACTCATGAGGAAAGAACTAATCCAGAAAAGTAGTGACAAACTCATTCTAATAAAATGGTCCTGCAACCACATGCCTACTTTCTTTCAATTCTTTCAACTATTTGAACCAAGTTTGAGACACTCCTTTCAAATGATTAGTGGATAAATATTCACTATCAATTGAAGTAATTCCCATGATCCAGGTGATCTTCTAAACCTCATCAATGAAATCATGTGGATCTTCATCCACATTCGACCTATGGAACTCTTGAGGGTTTGTCCGAGTGAAATCTCGGACACTCATAATAGCTGCATTCCTTTTAGGATTAGCAGATGCAATAGCCTACTGATTAACATGAATGGTCATGGCCTAAGCAAGCACTTGTAAGGAAGCCTTGAATTTAACATGAGTGACTTGCTCATTCTGGGGACTTGCTGGAGCTGGCAAAGCTTGCTAGTTACCATTGGCGTTCTTTCATCCATTAGCTCTTCTGAGAGGTATTTTTTGTAAATGCGTAGAGCATGAATTAGAAAGATATTAAATATAGTTTACACTCTATTACATGATATGAGCATGAAATAAGTGAGACTTTCCAAAAATCTTTTGTAGCCCCTTACTCATAAGTATGGTGCATTTCACACCCATGAATAAGACTCTACTTAATCCAGCTTTCAGACACCCTAGGACACTTTGAACCGAATACTTTGATATCAAGTTTTTCATGACCCAACTCTATGCCCTGGATGTAGCATAGTGATTAGATCCATAAGAAACCCCAAGCTAACCCATGGCATAGCATATTACTAAGAATACTGAAATAACTAAAAAACAGGTACAGAAGCTAACTGAATATGAAAATGGTTTACCAAAAAATCATTATAAATTTTAATAATCAGTAAAACAATTGTCTGACCCAAGATATAAGTTGAAAACATCTTCTGACTATCTGAAAGCCTCTACTACATATGAGTAGCTGGGACAGGCCCCCAGCTAACTCTAACTATCTAAAACTAAAATTAAAATTTTAAATAAATAAATAATGAAATCTTGTCCTTAGATGCTAAGGACTCACCACTGTTTGCCGCTAAGAAGGTACCAGAATGTACTAGTTATGGGTTTGACGCTGAGCGTTGGAACCTATATCATAAGATGATACTATGCAAAAGAAAGTATACAATCAGTACATTGAATGTACTGAGTATGTAAGATATGTAACTGTAAAGTAAGCTGAATATATCATAAGAATACTGATATGTTGAACTGAAATGCAATGCTTAATACAAAGTTTAAATTCACTACAATGACCCTATTATAGATGAATGTAAATTTATATGAAAGTTAAAGGTGTAAAATCATAGTTTAAAAGTAAACAAAACTGAACTGAGGGTCATGTACAAATACTAATTCTGAATCTATGGGAGAGTCTGTTAACCGACATAAACAACGTGAGCTAAACATGGAGTCTGATATATACATCCCATTAAAAGGTCCCTATATACCTTGTCAGGGTATAAAGGCATGGCTGGCATGATCACTAAACTTTTTTCTAACTGAGAGGGCTAGATAAACCTATGGTGGAACGTACTTCTAGGACTTGGTTATCCTAAACCCCAGTCCAAATCGATGCTTAGTACTACTCCTATACTGGTTATTACTATCAGCTCATAAAACTGATATTCTAAAACTAATTCAAAACACACTTTATCTGAAGGTATTCTGAAGTTAAAATAACTGAAATTCTATTGTAGGCCTGTAAACTGGGCTAATTACTTTGTTCATGCTAAAAATCAATAATTACTAGTATCTTGTGTTCATAACACGCTAAGCTTTTAGAAAACATATCTAAATCATATGGAGATACTATAAATTATATCAACTAGTGAAATAATGGAATATCGAGTCATGCTAGGTGTAAAGTCATGAGAAATATGAAATCAAAGCATTAGAACCATGAAAGACTAAGATAAAAAGGGAAATCATAAACTGAATGAGAACCCTAACTTTGATTCATGGTAAAATTGAGAATTGCTAAGAACTTGAAAGATTTTGAATTTGAGATGGAACCTTAGCTTCTTGGGGCTTGAGAGTTTTGAATCACTTTTTTATTATATTTTTTTAGTAAATAGGATAGAATGAGGGTAAATAAATGTTTAAGTCCCTTTAAATCCACCCAAATAGGCCCTAACACAATGTAGTTTAATTTTGGAAAATAGGAAAAGTACGAAAATACCCCAAGGGAAATGTATTTAAAACTGTTGAATTGCGACAGATGAGTCTCAGACTCGTCGTCACTTATAATGACTCATTGTTTGAGTCATTAAGAGGGGACTAGTTCTATGTAACTTGACGATGGGTGGTCACAATGACTTGTCGTGACACATAATGACCCGTCTTTAGAGGTCGTCTAACTAGGATGATTTTCATCATTTAGAACTTTCTCTGGATTTCTTCAAGATAGATGCACACGATGACTTGTTATGGATGACAACAACTCATCATTTGGGGTCATTGTATCTAGGTAGGAAAATATTCCTTCAGGACTTTTGGCTAGACCTTCTGGATGGCTCACCCAAAAAGTCATTGGTACTGACCATGACTCATTGTCTAAGTTATTCTGTGAAGAATTTTTTGGTTTCCGACTGGTTTTGTATGCTAAGTCTGAGACATGATCTTTGGTACTTTTAGGGTGTTACAATATTATATGGTACTGCCACCCTATGCTTGACACCATACATCTCAAGTAGAGCCCGAAACAACTTATTACAAAAATAAGAGCCTCCATCATTAATAATTTCCCTTGGCGAACCTAACCTAGAAAAAATATTACACTTCAACAACGATATGACACTTTAGCCTTCATTGTTGGAAAGTGAAACTGCCTCCACCCACTTTAAAACATAGTCAACAACTACATGTATGTAGTTTATCATATTAGAACTCACAAATGGACCCATGAATTCAATATACCAAACATCAAAAAGCTTTATCTCAAGAATAGGGGTAAGAAGAAAGTCATGCTTCCTTGATATGCCCCCTTACCTTCGGCATTGGTCACAAGCCTTAGCATAGCCATGCATATCTTAATGGATAGTGGCCTAATAATGACATATTGCAAGGTCTTGTTGTTACTTCGGATGCTACTATAATGACCCCCAATATGGGATATGTGATAGGCCTCCAGTATGCTCATCATTTCCTATTCCGGAACACACCTCATAATCATATTGTCGGCAAAAATACTAAACAAATATGGATCATACAATAAGAGCATCTTTACATCATGAAGAAACTTCCTTTGCTGATTGAAGGACAAATTCACTGGCATCACATCACTCACCAAGAAATTAGCATAATCTGCAAACTATAAAATCAAATTAAGAGATGCAGCCAATACTTGCTCATCAGGAATAGCATCATCAATATCAACTTCATCTTTCAGTCTTAGAGTAGCCTCTTCCTCAAGTCTGGACAAGTGGTCAGACACTTGATTTTTTTCCCCTTTCAGTCCTTGATCTCAAAATCAAATTATTGCAAAAGAATTACCCATTGAATCAATCTTGGCTTTGCATATTTATTCGTTATAAGGTACCTAAGAAATGCTTGGTCAATATGCACAATAACCTTAGAGCCAAGAAAATAAGACCTAAACTTCTTAAAAGAAAAAACAACAGCAAGTAACTCTTACTCTATCACAGTTTAATTTTTCTGAGCCGCATTTAGTGCTTTACTAGCACAATAGATGGGATGAAGAATCTTCTCATGCCTTTGGACTAGGATTTCTCCTACCGTCTCTCCACTAGCATCGTACATAACCTCAAAAAACATGGACAATAAAGAACAATAATAATAGGGGTTCATCAAAGAAAATATCACCTCCTTCTCAAGAAACTTGCAAAGAGAAGTGTTTTATGAATCGATAATAAAAACTGGTATGCCCCAAAAAGCTATGAATACCCTTGAAAGAAATCAGTGGGGGTAATTTTTTTAATGACCTTGATCTTCACTCTATCAACCTCAATCCTTATTTTAGAGATACTGTGGCCAAGCACTATCACTTCTTTCACCATAAAGTGGCATTTTTTCCAGTTCAGCAAGAAGTTAGTCTCCTTGCATCTTTTCAACACATCACCTAAAAGAGCCAAACATGCCTCAACTGAATTACCCACCATTTAGAAACCATTCATAAATACCTCAATATTATACTCTACCATATAAGAGAATATATACATCATACACTACTAATAAGTAGTTGGAGCTTTGCACAATTAGAAAGGCATCACTTGAATGCAAAAGTTTAATATGGATAAGTGAAAGTGGTTTCTCTTGGTTTTCATGAGCAATAAAAATTTGATTGTACCTGGAATAACCATCAACAGAATAATACAATCCTCTACCAGCAAGCCAGTCTAACATCTGATCGATAAAAAATATTGGAAAGTGATTTTTTTGGGTCCATTTATCTCCAAAAAAGATTTTAAGTTTAATTCATTTTTTTGGTCAGGTCAATAAGGATACGAAATTATTCTTTTTTGATTTTTATAGGACTATTATGGATATACAATTCAATTTAAGTAGTAATATTCCATTTCAGTTTGAAAATACAGTCAGATGTTTGGGGTAATTTTTCTTGCGTGAAAATGTTTTAGAATATACAATCCCTAAGTGAATATGATCAACACTTATTCTTTTTTCAATGGAAATAAAGTGAGTAAATAGAATTCTATACTAGATATCACCTCCAGTAAGATCTGATAATGATTTAGGTGTCTCACCTGATCAAAAAGTTTTCCAACTTTCTAACCGGGGCTCTTATTTTGCTTCCTATAATCTATACATATACCTGATACGCCATGGTTAAATGACACTTTCAATGCTTAAAATAAGGAAAATATGCAATAACTTGGGTGTATTTGGTTGGTATGATGTGGTTTCTGTCCTAGAAAACAGGTTTTAAAGGTAAACTGATCAAAAAGGAAGAATCAAGCCCGAGAACAAAGTGTCTGAAGATGGAAAAAACAAGAATCTGCACCAGAGAGGGACTCATGACCCCACTCACATACCGTGAAGACCACTCACGTTATGTGAGTGGCTGGCGTGAGTCCATATCAGAGATCAAGAAAGGTTCTGATTTCCATGCCAGCCAGTCACGTGGCATGACTCAACTTCTGAAGACATCCAATTGAGCCTGATTTCCACGACACCAACCTACGTGGCGTGACTTGGTTCCACGACAACAAGTCACGATACCGTGGAAGTTGCCGACTCTGTTCTCCTATTTTGATTTGGATAGGATTAGCTTTGTATCTATAAATACCCCTGTATAGTCCTATGTGCGAGAATTATTCATTACATTGTTTTGAGAGTTGTTTCATATTGTTTTTGAGATTATAAACATATTCTTGGTTTTGTAGTTACAAACCCTAATTCGAGTTTTATTGATAATTGAGATTTCAGTTCTTCTTCATTATTGTGAGTGTGCAATTATGTTTTCATCTTTGAATTCTTCTTGTGTTCTTACAATTATGAGTAGATAAACTCATCAACTAGGGTTGTGTGAACCATGAGGAATTAACGAAACCGGTTAAGTGCAAAGAAACTCTGAACCATTGTGAATGCATTTATTGTTGTTTTCTTCATTTCGATTGCTATCTAACGGTTGCAAACGCTAGAAACTCGCCTGTATTCTAGACTTGCTTGAGAGAGAGGTAAAGATTGGGAATCGGAGATAACAACAGAGATTTGAAGCTATCAATCTTCATCTAATAACTTGAGCCTTAGCGGGAATAGTTATCTGAGATCCATGACAAGGGTTAGTAGTGCGACACTGGAAGACCGAGAGGAGAAGAGTGAAATTCATCTAACCAAGGTCGAGAGATATTTAGATGAACATATCTTGTCAGATTTTGCATGCCACATAGCGGGATGGTTTTGTTAGCACAAGTAACCGGTGGAGTTGAGGAATCATTGGGGATCATAGTCCTAGTGTACTTCTCTTATTATCTACAAACTCGATACAATCAGCAATCGTTACTTTATTACTTCTTCACAACCCCCCCCCCCTTTTTTACTTACTTACCAGTTACTCAATCCAGCATTCTATATAAACTTTGACCTATTACTTGTTGGATCGAACCCAACCTAGTTGGGTTCTATATTTGATTCAAGGACCGCATTATACTTTTCTGGAGGTATATTTTAGGCGACATCAAATTTTGGCGTCGTTGCCGGGGAATTAGGTTACAGAGTTGATTAGTACTGGTTGGAGTTGATTGGTTTTGTTTTTACATACTTTTGAAGGTATACGCCGATGTATGCCCAATACTAGGAGTCAAGGCAATCCCTTGATTCCACTTGATCTTGAAATTGAAAGAAATTTGAGAGCTAATCAAAGAATGGTAAATACTGACAGAGTTCAAGAGCCCGCAGCCGCGGGAGACATTCATAACCAGCCAATTTATCTGGTTGGTCATGAAACAGCAGATCAAACTACTGCTCAATTGACTCAAGAAGAGCATGCTAGACAGGTTGCTCTTAGGCAAGCAGAGAGGGATAATCGAGCTATGCAAGAGGAAGCCCAGCATCTAGCTGAGGCTGAAGAGAGACAAAGAAGATTGAGAGCTCAACAACCACTTCAAATACCATATGTCCTTGTTTATGATGATCCTGAGGAAGAGGATATGGATTATCTCAAACCGGTTGAGACTGGTGCCATCATTCCACCAGAGTTACCTCCGGGCACGAAGTTTGACACTACCAGTGCCATGATTTATTTGCTAAATTTTAAAGGTGTGTTCACCGGTCTTCCTTCAGATGATCCAAAAATGCACGTGATGAATTTTGTGGGGGTCTGCACTTCTTATAATCTGCTTGGAGTTAACCAAGAGGCGATTCAATTGAGATTGTTCCCATTCTCCCTAACAGGTGAAGCGACATTGTGGTTGGCAGAATTACCATGAGGTTCCATCACTACTTGGCAAGACTTGAGGAATCAATTTCTAGAAAGATTTTTCCCACCTTCTAAGATGTTGCAGTTGAAGGATGAGATCTACAATTTCAGATAACTACATTCTGAAGCACTTTATGAGACATGGCTCAGATTCAACAAGAAGCTGCAGAATGTACCGAATCATAGGATGAGTGGTA
This sequence comes from Capsicum rhomboideum, assembly GCA_031232105.1. Lineage (NCBI taxonomy): Eukaryota > Viridiplantae > Streptophyta > Magnoliopsida > Solanales > Solanaceae > Capsicum > Capsicum rhomboideum. The sequence continues at coordinate 57,402,636 of CP124709.1, forward strand.
GAAATTTACTTGAAATTTTCTACAGGGCTTTGGATGCAAACACTAAGGCTGTAGCAGATACTATCACTGGTGGAGCATTCATGAGTCTGAGATGGGAGCAAGCTTCAGCGATCTTAGATCGTATTACTAAGACCAACCGAGGATGGCATACTCGAGAGGCAGATACGCCTGCTGGTACATATGCTATTGGAGCTTCAGCTGCACAAAGGGCATTGGACGAAATAGTGGCTCAAGAGGTCGCGCATCTAAGGACAGAAATTGGTTTGCTATCCAAACAAATTGCAGCTAAAGATGTTGAGAAGGTGCATGTTATAGGTGCATAGGGTAAAACGCCTAGACATGATGATAGTGAGTCTGATGAAGAGGCTAAGTACCTAGATTGAGAAGTAGTGGGTTTCTGGGCTAAGGGCCAAGGGTCTAATCAAAAATCTTGGAACTGGAGGCAAGGGAATCAAGGTCAGAACTATTATGGAGACAATTACAACAAGTCGGGAAATAGAGATCGAGAACGAGACCATGATGGTCATTGGAGACGGAAGGATGATTATAGAGAGAAGAATGGCCTTTATGTACCCCCAAGAAGCCGTGATGAGGAGTCTGGAAATTCAAGGATGGAGGCCCTTCTTAAAAAACTGGTCAAGGGGTCAGAGAGCCAGGAAAATTACTTGAAGGAGATTAGGTCAGACATTTCGGGAATAAGTCAGAAAGTGGATTCTCATTCAACTCCCATTAAACAGTTGGAGCAACAATTCGAGCAGATTTCATTGGCACTGAATAAACGTCAGCCAGGCACACTTCCAAGCAATACCGTCGAAAATCCAAAGAATGATAGCCATTGTCTAGCCATTACTAAAAGCGGGAAATGCACGATAGATCCACCTATACCTGCCGACAGTGGTAAGACCAATGATCCAATGGTTATGGATGTAGAAACTGAGTTAGGGCCAGATAATTCAAAGGGTGAAATGGTTCCCGATCATCATGATACTAGAGAAAAGGCGAAGGCTGAAAAGAGGCAAGAAAAGGAGGTACCACAAGTGCTGAAAACTATCCCACGACCTTCTCCTCCTTTTCCTCAAAGGTTGAAAAAGAAGGCTGAGGAAGGAAAATATCAGAAGTTTATTACAATGTTGAAGGAACTGTCAGTAAACATCCCTCTTGTTGAGGCATTAAAGCAGATGCCAGGTTATGCGAAGTTTATGAAAGACTTGGTGACAAAGAAGAGAACTGTCAGTTTTGAGCCAGCAGATAACTTACATCACTGTAGTACAGTTGCTTCACATTCCCTAGTTGAAAAGAAGGAGGATCCAGGAGCTTTCACAATTCTTTGTACTATTGGGTCCTACGACTTTGCTAAAGCACTTTGTGATTTAGGTGCTAGCATTAACTTAATGCCATTAGCCGTGTTCAAACAGTTAGGGTTGGGAGCACCGAAACCAACCTCTATGAGACTTCTTATAGCCGATAGGACTGTGAAAAATCGGTGGGCATTTTGTATGATGTTTTGGTAAAGGTGGTATCTTTTATCTTTTCGACTGATTTTGTGATTCTTGATTCTGAAGTTGACTTCAAGGTTCCCATTATACTGGGAAGACCATTCCTTTCCACTAGTCATGCACTGGTTAATATGGAAACAGGGCAGATAAAATTTAGGTTAAATGATGAACATGTCACTTTCAATGTTTGTCGTTCAATGAAGCATCCAAGAGATAAGCGTGTGATTTCAGTGATAGATGCGGTCGATGATAGTGATGTTGTTATGTCTCTTGAAGAAATGTTAGGGGTAGAACCTCTTGCGTCTATGATTATGAATTTTGATAGCAATGTCACTGAGAAATATGATGAGGTGGTGGGTGTACTCGCTGGTAAGGGAACATACACTTATGCTCCAAAGAAACTGGATCTCGATTTGAAGAATAGGGTAACCCCACCAGCTCGTCTGTCTATTGAGGAGCCTCCAGTTTTAGAGCTTAAGGCTTTTCCGGCCAACCTTCGCTACACATTTTTAGGAGCCAACAATACCTTTCATGTGATTATTTCTGCTAAATTGGTGGATTGGCAGGTTTAGGCTTTGGTTTCAGTATTGAGAAGATTTAAGAGGGCCATTAGTTGGTCCATTGCTGATATTATAGAAATTCCACCCGGCATTTGTACTCACAAAATTCAATTCACTTCTGAGTGTATACCGAGTATTGAGCACCAAAGTCATCTAAACCCACATATCCAAGAGGTTGTGAAGAAAGAGATCATCAACTGGTTAGAGGCAGGAGTGGTTTACCCTATTGCGGATAGCAAATGGGTGAGTTCGGTTCAGTGTGTGCCAAAAAAAGAAGGTATCACTGTGGTTCCAAACGACAAGAATGAGTTAATTCCAATGAGGCCGGTTACTGGATGGAGAGTTTCCATGGATTATCGAAAGCTGAATTCTTAGACTGAGAAAGATCATTTTCCTATGCCCTTCATGGATCAGATGTTAGACCGTCTTTCTGGTAGAGGATGGTATTATTTTCTTAATGGCTATTTGGGGTATAATTAGATTTTTATTGCCCTCGAAGACCAAGAGAAGACCACTTTCACTTGTCCATACGGGATATTCGCATTTAAGAGGATGCCCTTCGATTTGTGTAATGCACTGGCAACTTTCCAATGTTGCATGATATTTATTTTCTCCGACATGGTGGAAGACACTATTGAGGTTTTTATGGATGATTTTTCTATTGTGGGAGGCTCGTTTGATGGTTGTTTGGCACACTTTGCTAATGTGCTGAAAAGATGCGAGGAGTGCAACTTAGTGCTGAATTGGGAAAAATGTCACTTTATGGTCAACGAGGGTATCGTATTGGGGCATCAGATTTCAAAGAATGGCATTGAGGTGGATAAGGCAAAGATTGAGGTAATTGAGAAGCTCCCTCCACCTATCTCCGTGAAAGGTATTTGAAGCTTCTTAGGTCATGCTGGTTTTTATAGAAGATTCATCAAGGATTTCTCCAAGATTGGACATCCTTTATGCAAACTTTTGGAGAAAGAGGTAAAGTTCGTGTTTGATGAGGCATGTCTAAAAGCATTTGAGTATCTTAAGGAGAAGTTGGTTTCAGCCCCTATTATTGTGTCACTAGATTGGACTATGCCTTTTGAGGTTATGTACGATGATAGCACAGTGGCTTTGGGTGCAGTCCTTGGCCAAAGATGTGAGAAGATGTTACATCCGATTTACTATACTAGCAAAGTGCTTAATCCAACTCAAAAGAATTATAATGTGACTGAGCAGGAATTATTGGCAGTAGTATTCGCTTTTGAGAAATTCAGATCGTACTTGATAGGTACGAAGGTGATTGTGCATACAGACCATGAAGCTCTTCGGTATCTTATGTCAAAAAAAGATGATAAGCCAAGACTGATTCAGTGGGTACTGCTATTACAAGAATTTGACTTTGAAGTCAAGGATCGTAAGGGAACCGAAAATCAAGTTGCTGACCATCTATCATGCCTTGAGGAGGAGGCCATGCTTAAAATAAGGGATGATCTTGAGATTAATAATACTTTTCCAGATGAGCAAGTACTAGCTGCATCTCAAGACTTAATCCCTTGGTTTGCTGATTTTGCCAACTTTTTGCCAAGTGATCTAGTTCCAGAAGATATGTCATATCAGCAGAGAAAGAAGTTCATGCATTAGGTAAGAAAATTCTTCTGGCATGAGCCGTATTCATTTAGGGTGTGTGCTGATGGCATAATTCGAAGATGTGTTCCAGAGGTTGAGATGATGAGTATCTTGGATGCATGTCATTCATCTCCAGTTGGGGGTCATCACGGAGGTGCGCGGACTGCCCATAAAACCTTGTAATGTGGGTACTACTGGCCCAGTATTTACAAAGATTCTCATGATTATGCTCACGCCTTTGACCAATGTCAAAGGCAAGGGAATATTTCACGCAAGCACGAACTTCCCATGACAACTATACTTGAGATTGAATTGTTTGATGTGTGGGGAATTGACTTCATGGGTCCTTTTGTGAGCTCGCATGGAATGAAATACATCTTGGTATCTGTTGACTATGTTTCTAAGTGGGTGGAGGCAATTGCGCTTCCTAATAACTAAGGAAGAAGTGTCACAACATTCTTGAAAAAGAACATATTCTCACGATTCGATACACCACGAGTTATTATTAGTGATGGAGGATCCCACTTCTGCAACTGTCTGTTCAAGGACCTGCTTGAAAAATATGGTGTTAAGCATAAGGTGGCAACACCTTACCATCCTCAGACAAGCGGGCAGGTTGAGGTGTCAAATCGTGAGATCAAGTCTATTTTGGCAAAAATAGTGAATGTCAATAGGACTGATTGGGCTCAAAGACTGGATGATGCGTTATGGTCATATCTAACTGCTTTTAAAACGCCAATTGGTGCATCACCATATCAGTTGGTTTTTGAAAAATCTTGCTCTTTGCCTGTCGAACTTGAACATAAGGCTTTGTGGGCATTGAAAAGGTTGAATTTAGACTGGAGTGAAGCGGCTAAATTGAGACTTGAGCAGATGAATGAGATGGATGAATTTCATCTCCGGGCTTATGAAAGTTCAACATTATATAAAGAGAAGATGAAATTGTATCATGATTGTCGAATTGAGAATCGAGACTTTCACCTGGGAGATTTGGTGTTACTTCATAATTCCAAGCTTCGCTTGTTTACTAGAAAATTAAAGTCCAAATAATCCGGACCATTCACAGTGGTTAGGGTATTCCCACATGGAGCAATTGAGATAAAAGGGGCGGATAATGTTCTATTCAAGGTCAATGGACAGCGTGTTAAGCATTATGTGGGTATCACGTAAGAAATAAAGACATGTGAGGAACTTGAGCTTGATGAAGTCTGAGTAATCAAGATACTCATGTCGTGCCGCGACATTAAATCATGCGCTTCATAGGAGGCAACCCATAGGCTAGTTGGTGAAGTCTGAGTATCCAAGTTAGCCGTGTCGTGCCGTGACATTAAATCAAGCTTGAATGGGAGGCAACCCATGGTATTATTATGTGTGATATCTGGTGAAGACTGAGCAATGGAGGATAAGTTAACTGGAATCTGCAAGAGTGAACGAATTATGTTTAATACCACTCACGACACCTAATCACGTGATGTAGGGTGTCACACGTCACATGAATGGTTCCGTGGTAATCAGAGAAATATTTTGGCTTTTTGAAACTAACCTACGATAGGGTACCCACGTCACATAGGTTGTCTCACGTCACGTGGGTTGTATCGTGGAAATCAGAGGCAATTTCAGGTCTCAGGATCTCAGTTACGTCATGAACCCACGTGACGTGAGTACAAACCACGTAACGTGGGTGGTTTCATGGAAACTTGGATCTGCAGACAACCCAAATTCTGACCCGACCCGGTCCATTTTTTTTTATAAAATCTGGTAGCCTCCTTCTTTACCCGCTACAAATCCAAACCCACTCCATTATTTCTCTACTTTCAATTAATCCAATTAAACCCTAAATTTCCAACTTTCTCTACAATCTCCACCTTAAATCCAAATCCTCACCTTCTCCAAATCCCAAAATCTGAAAAACCCCTCCTCTGAATCCATAAAATTCGAACCCACAACCACTAACCCGACTCCATTTCAAAAATCCAACCCCCATACCTGATAATTGTCCAAACCCAACCCAAACCATCCAAAATTCAACCCTAACTCGACCCAAATACAAAAAAAAATCCGATTCTAAACCCGTTACCATGCCTCCCAAATCAAACCCCAACAGCGACCATCTTGATTCTTCATCCCGAATTCGCACCAAAAATCTAGAATTACCAACCCGTCTGTGTGATGAACCAATTGAATATGATAAAAGTGGGTCCGTGAGGAGTTTTCCATTGGCCATGATGATACTCATTTAGTACCTCGTACCACGAGGTTACAGACTCTGGCTCAAGCTGCTGCCCGGGATGCACTTCAGCAAATTCCACCACCGATAGCGCCTGTTGTTTTAGATCAGTCTTCCGAGTCTGCCCCCCAGTCTGAAGAGGGACAGGATGCTTCGGAGTCGGGCTCTGCGAATGAGGCTACAAGCCAAGGTACCTCTGCAGTGGAGGCTACAACTTCTATTTTAGGTACTGGTACCCAGAGTGCTCTGACTCCCGAACAGAGTAGGGAGGTTCAGTGGTGGTGTGTGTAGGGCTTGAATGCTTTTTATGATAGAGATGTCGAGCTGAGGGAGCGGGGTGTCTGTAGGAGGAGCATTATGGAGGAGCCCTGGTATAGGCTTGAGGAGTTGAAGGCCTTACCTGATATTTGGGCTATTTTTTAGCGGTATGGATTGGGTTGGATGGCACAGCCTTCTGGTCATTATAGCTCGGAGTTAGTTTGAGAATTTTATACTTCTTATGCTGCGTCGGTTGACTTGAGTACTCCTATGGGGCATCGATTCAGGGATCGGTCCTTATTGATGCACCTTTTTGTTCGCAGTACCCGAGTGGATATATCGGAGCAGACCATCTACTTTCGATTTTGACTGATGAATTTAATCACCGAATGGACACTGTCAGAGATAGGGTTAAGATGCGGGATGCAGATTAGAAGTTAGAACTGCTGAAATGGATTGTGGGGTACATAGAAGAGGATGGCGTGGCAGCTAGTTGGGTGACTGGTAAGCTGGACATCAATAAGTCCACGCTACATTTTGCAGGCATATTCTAGTGGTCCGTTGTTCAGCATCGGTTGGGTCCAACTAATGCTGAAAATTCACTTACATTGGATCGGGTTGTGGTGGTAGCCAGCATCTTGGCTGGTTATGAGATTCATATTTCTAGATACATCATCTAGGAGATTCATGAGCGGGCCTTCCGAGATCATACGAGTATACCATTCCCATGCTTGATCCAGGGCCTATGTGACAGGGGGGTGGTGGCTAGGATACCTACCCTCGATCATTATATAGAGGTGACCCGCATAGCGGATATTGGTATGATGCAGCAGCGGGGTTCTCACCCCATTCTTCCACATGGGTCACAGCCGTCAGAGTAATCAGTAGCACCCCTAGATGAGCCGATTAGTACTCCTATGACTATTCCAGTATCGGTTAGGGTACCTGAGACTATTCCTACACAGGTTAAGGGCACTGGCCCTATTGATGATGCATTACCTGCTACTACAGCTCCACCGCCTCCCGCTAGTATGGTTTCTATTTCTAGGGCTTCCTACAGTTTTTGGTTGATCGGCAGACGGAGATATCTGAGCGACAGGCTCACACTGAGACCCAGATGGCTAAGTTGGTATCGCAGCTTAAGCCTTGGGTTACGACCACTGTAGAGGTTGCGGAGGCTAGGGTGGAGGCCAGGATGACTGCGATGATGGATCAGTTTATGAGGGGGCTGCATGGGAGGATTGACAGCTTTGAGGCACGAATGGCCTCCCAGATGAGTTCGGCCCAGAGTCCGGATATAACAGGTTTGACATAGGAGGTGGAAGCATTGCGGGAGGAGGTTAGAGAACTACCCCTATTATACCACCTATGCCTGTTCCATCCCCACTGAGGCTGGCCTTTGAGGTGGATCTATTTGCCGACCAGGAGCCTCCGATCGATTGAGGCAAGAGGTCGCGCATTCCAGAGGACCAGGTTGATAGTGATTCTGAGTATGAGAGTGATCTTTGGAGGGTGGTTAAAGCCTCCCGGGTGGAGTATCATGCTAGCCAGATCGAGGAGGCGTAGAGGGCTCATGGTGCATCCTCCAGTCAGGCACTACCTCCATCGGATGTACCAACCACTGAGCAGACTGATGATCCCGCTGTGGGTGGGCCCACTTTCGGTGCTTAGGGGTGCTGCAGGTACGTCTTCACTCCCTTGTATTTTATTGATATCGATGCATTGAGGGCAGTGCACCATTGTTAGTTGGGGGTGGGGGTGTACCACCACTTGGGGGTTTTTGTTGCCATATTTATTTTCCCACGAATATGTTATCATAGTAGAACCGGCATGTTTAGGGTGTTATTGTGTTTCTTGCTAAATTAGGAGAAAAGTAAGGGAACTATAATGCAGTCCAGTTTAGAAAATTTTTATGCTTTTTGAATGTTAAGGATACCCCTCCGATTTTTTTTTTATTTTTGATGTATATGTGTGTAGCATGTTTATATGTTACAGCTGTTGGATCTTGTTATGGCACTAGGATTATAGGCAAATAACTGTAGCTAGCATTGCATGAATCGGATAAGTAGTATCTGATAAGACAACCATGTGCTATGTTTGTGTAAGGTCATTACTTAGTTAACTTTGTGTGTGCGATCCAAAACTTGCCCGGTTAGTCTTTCCTAGGTTAGAAGATAGGGGATTAGGAAGGAATCATAGGCTGTTTTTGAATAAGTCCACTTTTAGCCTAAATGCCAGACCAAATGAATAAGTATCCCTTGATCCCGACTTTGAGCTGTAATTGACCTATTTCTTTCATTAGCCTATTCACCTTCCCATTTTAATTACAATGAACCTGTCTTGACCCTGGCCCCTCCTTGGACACTGTGTACCTCAACTCAGGCAAATCGCCTAAGTTGAGGGTGGCTATTAGAGGGGTGCGTAGATTGAGTTGGGTATGAAGAAGAGGTTAATAAAAGAAAAAGAGAAAATAGGTTTGGGTGTGAAGAAAAAGAAAAAAAAATATAGAGTGAAAAGAAGAGAAATTGCAAAGAAAAAGAAAAAAAAGAGAAGAGAAAATTTTGTTTTGAAAGTAAGAAAAATCACACCCAAAATCTGAAAAATAAAAGAAAGGAGAATAAATGAGGATAAAAATGAGAAAGGTTGGAAGTTGGAGCCAAAAATAGTGTAGTGTCAAGGAGGGTTGAGTCACCATATCCATATGTACCATACCCGTCCCCAAGCCTACATTACAAGTCGAGTAAAGTCTTATAGTGATCCTAGTCCAACTGTCCGAAAACGTAAGGCATAGAAAATAAGGGCAAGCCTATGGTATTTCATGCGCACTATTTGAACTTCTTTGTGAGAGAGAGTGTTTTGACCGAGTCCCTAATTTGAGATTCATTAGCATACTGTGAGTGCATGGGATTTCTTTGATTGTGAGAGTACAAAGGTTGCATTATTAGCTGTTGTTTGTTCGAATAATGTCATTTGCATATATGCTTAGTTGTTTGTTCGTAATCTAGTGCCATCACTTGATCCCTTGTGTGTCATGATAATATGTTGTCTATATACACACTTTGGTTTTGATTTACAAATAGGAGGGGTCGAAAAAGTTTTGTGCCAAAGGCAATGAGTCGACTGCCATAGGTCCCTTAGGTTTCTCTTAATCAAGCATCGTATATGTGTGTTTTTGTTTTGTTTGCCTGAGGACATGCAAACGTTCTAGTTGAGGGTGTTGATACGCAATGGTTACATGGCACTTTCGATGCTTAAAACAAGGAAAATATGCAATAACTTGGGTGTAATTTGTTGGTATGATGTGGTTTCTGTCTTACTTTGCATGAAAATAGGTTTTAAAGGCAAAATTATCAAAAAGGAAGAATCAAGCCCGAGAACGAAGTGTCTAAAGATGGAAAAAAAAGAATATGCACCAGAGAGGGACTCACAACACCACTCATATGCCGTGAAGAACACTCACGTGATGTGAGTGGCTGGCGTGAGTCCACATCAGAGATCAAAAAAGGTTCTGATCTCCATGCCAGCCAGTCACGTGGCGTGACTCAACTTCTGAAGACATCCAATTAAGCCTGATTTCCACGACACCAACCTACGTGGCATGACTAGCTGGCGTGACTCAACTTCTGAAGACATCCAATTGATCCTGATTTCCACAACACCAACCTACGTGGCATGACTTGGTTTCACGACACCAAGTCAAGATACCGTGGAAGTTGCCGACTTTGTTCTCCTATTTTGATTTGGATAGGATCAGCTTTGTATCTATAAATACCCCTGTATAGTCTTATGTGAGAGAATTATTCATTACATTGTTTTGAGAGCTGTTTCATATTGTTTTTGAGATTATAAACATATTCTTGGTTTTGTAGTTACAAACCCTAATTCGAGTTTTATTGATAATTGAGATTTAAGTTCTTCTTCATTATTGTGAGTGTGCAATTATGTTTTCATCTTTGAATTCTTCTTGTGTTCTTACAATTATGAGTAGCTAAACTCATCAACTAGGGTTGTGTTAACCATGAAGAATTAACGAAATCGGTTAAGTGCAAAGAAACTCTGAACCACTATGAATGCATGTATTAATGTTTCCTTCATTTTGATTGCTTTCTAACGGTTGGAAACGCTAGAAACTCGCCTGTATTCTATAATTGCGCGAGAGAGAGGTAGAGATTGGGAAAAGGAGATAACAACAGAGATTTGAAGCTATCAACCTTCATCTAATAACTTGAGCCTTAGCGGGAATAGTTATCTGAGATCCAGGACAAAGGTTAGTAGTGCGACACTCAGAGACCAAGAGGAGAAGAGTGAAATTCATCTAACCAAGGTCGAGAGACGTTTAGATGAACATATCTTGTCAGATTTTGCATGCCACATAACAGGACGATTTTTTTAGCACAAGTAACCGGTGGAGTTGAGGAATCATTAGGGATCACAGTCCTAGTTTATTTCTCTTATTATCTACGAACTCGATACAATCATCAATCGTTACTTTAGTACTTCTTCACAAAAACCCCTCTTTTTACTTACTAGTTACTCAAACCAGCATTTTATATAAACTTCGACCTATTCCTTGTGGGATCGACCCCAACCTAGTTGGGTTCTATAATTGATTCAACAACCGTATTATACTTTTTTGGAGGTATATTTTGGGCGACTTCAATACCCTAGCCTATGACTAGTCTCATTGGAATAAGCTCATTCTTAAAATTTGGGACCACGGTGATCCCACCCTTTTTTGGCACATATTGGATTGGGGTCACCTATTTTACTGTCTGAGATGGGGTAAACCATGAATGTTTCTAGCCACTTAATAATTTCTTTCTTCACCACCTCTTCGATAAGTGGAGTTAGCTTATGATGACACTCAATAATCAGAATAAAATTAGGCTCATGTTGGATTTTAAGAGTGAAAATACTGAGTAGAATCCCAATGATGTCTTCAATAGACCAACCAATTTCCCTTTTGAACCTCCTCAGTAGAAACACAAGAGCTTCCACTTGCCACTCAACCAAATTTGTTGGTATAATAATTGACAAAGTGTTGTTAGCTCTGAAGAAAGCATATCTAAGGTGAGATATAAGAGTCTTAAGCTACAAAATTAGAGGCTTCTCACTAGAGACTTAGCCAATAGAGTTGAATAATTTCTTCATTGTTATATTAGTATAAGATCCCATACCGAAAAGTGCTTGAACCATCTCATGGTACTCATCATCGTGATCTCTATCAAAATTAATGATGATTGTGGCAAGAGTCTTAATAATAAATCTCTCCTTAATATATACGTCATGTCCATCTCATCAATCACATCTATGATACAAACAATTCTCATGTCATTTTGATGCTTCATCAATCGACGCACATTTAATACCACCTCTTCATCATTCAATCAAAATTTTGATTCACCACTCTCTATGGAAACAAGTGCCAATTTGGTAGCAATGAATGGTCGCCCCAAGAAAGTGGTGTCACACCCCAAATCCCATTGAGGCGGACTGGCACCCAAAGCCGATAAGGCCTGAGAGAACCAATCTTTGCTCATTTCCATTCATATGCATGTCATTCAAGAAACATCATCATCACGTATACATACTAGATGCTAATAGCGAAAGTTATGGAAACATGTATTATATACATAAAAAAATACTTGGCCGTTTGGGCCATCAAGTCAAAATGGACATACATCCCCTTACATTCATATTCCCACATACGTCTACAAAGCCTCTAACAGATGCATATACATAACCATCCTAAAGTCAGGACAAGTCCCTGCTTTATACATCATTCAATACCAAAACAAGTGTACAACAATGACATGGAAAGCCCCGAACCAACTGGAGCTCACCAAAGTTCTGCAAATGACCGGCAACCTACTGTGGAGGTCTACTAGCACTTGCACCTGCAGCACGTAAGGTAAGTCCCACATGGTACATCAGTACAAAGAATGTACTGAGTATGTTAGGCTATAAGAAACTGCATCAATGCATAAGAACTTCAATAAATAATTATAAGAAAATACCCAATATGGATAAACCATCAGTCTGTAAGTTTGGAACTATGTACATTACATCCTTTACTTCTTTTGCTTTTACATTTGTTCATCTTTAGCGTTCTACCCATGCTAGGCTTTTCTGTCACCCTTGGGATAAGATAAACCCATGCTAGGTATTTTAACCCCTGGGATGTTATATTAACCCATGCTAGGCTTTTATGTTGCCCCTGGAATGTTATTAACCCATGCTAGGTACTTTGACCACTGGGATGTTATATTAACCCATGCTAGGCTATTCAGTCGCCCCTAGGATGTTATTAACCCATGCTAGGTACTTTGACCCCTGGGATGTTATATTATGATATATTGGGATTGACCCATGCTAGGTATTTCAGCCCCTGGGATACTACCCAAGATTTATACAAACCATTATACATTACTTCATTCTTTCGTTAGAAGGGTAATACCTTACTTCATTTCTTTACTTCTGTGAGATTTACACGTTGAGGATCATGACATTATTGGAAGCACACATATATGCATTACTTCACTTCCTTTCCTCTTGCAACCAACAAATATGCGTTGCTTTATTTCTTACTTTTGAGAGATTGATACATTCGTTTGCGAGAGATTGATACATTTGTTGTCATAATATTATTGGAACTTTAGAATGTAACATTATTGGAAATGCTACGCAAGAATGAATAGATTCTCCCTACATCATTACTTTTCTTGAGATAGTTCTTTTAGTCGTTACAATATTATGAGAGCTTTGGAACTTCAGTCAATGAATAAGAGACATGCAAATCACAATCGGCCTAAGAATAAGAAATATGTGAATAACAATATATGTCAACCGAAGCTGGGATACTTTAGAACACTTTGGAATGGAACAGGTACAATGTCAATATGAACAATATGTGCTGCAGAAGGATACGAAAAGAGTAACCTTACATACCTTATCTTCCCAATATGAATATACAGTCCTATATGTGAATACAACAATCCAACTCCTTCCTTACGTTTTACTCTACAACACAAGTACATCATGAAGCTCCCGTTAACAACTAACTATATTACAAATCCATAACATGACAACAAGTTACGTAACTATCACAAAACGTCATTTCACCCTCTTACAATATCACGTATTGCATTAACGTTACCAATACATGTCACACATCACCCAAGATAGCATAAACCAATAGCATTTCACACCACGTTTACCCTTTACGCTTCCTCATTATCATTCCGTCATAATTACTCCATCAAATTGCCTCATAACAACATATGAACAAAAATACATAATTAATATAATCCAACATGCCTCCATATGACCCCTTAAAGTCATTAAAAAGGTATCATAAATTGATAATTACATCCAAAAAGGGTATAGGGGCTTTGGGGGGTCAAAAAGATGCAAAAACAACTGAAACGGGGTTTTAGCCTGACCTGTGAAGCCACATGCACCTGCATGTGGGGACGCAGGTCCCTTGGCAGTGTCCAGGGGCACCTGCGAAGTCACCTGCACCCGCAGGTGATTCGTCTACGAGGGCGGGTGCCCGTTCCGGCCAAAATGGGTCTCTTTTGGGTCCTTTTTTGTAATGAATGGTCCATGATCATAATTAATCATCTCTTTTAATATTTTAAGTTATATTATGTTCCAACTAACAGCCTTGGTTTCACAACGCACATAAACATAACCAAAACCATATTTTTCTTTCAATACACCACCAAGTCCATGCACAATTTTGCAATAACATTTCCAAACATTATATACAAGGATAAAACAAGTTAAGTCTATAATCACATCTCACATGTCAATAAATAAGCCATCAAGTACACTTCCTTCAATACCACAAGTCCATTTTCAAGTTTACAAGGCAAAACCCTTTTTCGATTGCAAAAATAGACAGTTTTACACATAGTGAACTGTTCAACACTTTACCAACATAACCAACATTATTTATATACCATCTCAATCATATAATATATTAAACCATGAAAGCAAACACTTACCAAAGCTTTCAAGAGAGTGATCTTGTCCAAACAAATGTAGTTGCCTTAGGGTTTGGGTGTAGAGAGAATTGTGGAAAATTCTAGAAATTGCTTGTGTGTCCAACATGAATAAAATCTGATTTTTTTGTTTCCTTTTATAGTACGTTTAATGGTCATCTTATCCAAACACTTGGTCCAATAATGATATATTGACTTGGTCATACAAGAATGGGTCAAATACCCCTTTGGGCCTTGTCTTTTGTATCTTGTTGGGCCTCCATTGAGCCCCATAGCTCAAGATTAATTTGGCCCATCACATTTGGTGTATAATACCTCAAAATTCCCATGTTTAAATAATTCCATGAATGTCATGGTAATCAACTAGGTTCAGAAATGTACGGGGTGTTACATCTTTCCCCCCTTAGGAACATTCATCCTCGAATGTTAGTAACATTATCTCATTGAAACAAATTTAAATCTAAGTGTATCCTTCATGTTCTTCTAATATACACATGATACTGATAGATATTTACTTTTTATTGCTTCAATTTTGCACCTTGAACTTTTTCTTCTGTTTACAACAAATAAGAGTACTTTAGATTTCATCATTCCTTCGGTTTCCCATGTGATTTCGTCTACCAGTTGATTTCTCCAATAGTACCTTTACAGAAACTACTTCTTTATTTCTTAATCCTTTCACTTATCGATCAAGAATAGTAGTAGGTACCTCTTTATAAGTGAGATCCTCCATAACTTGTACATCTTCACTGAAATCAATACAAGATGGATCTCCCCAAATACTTTCGAAGCATTAACACATGGAACACTGAATGAAATGTGGAGAGTTCTTGGGGTAGTACTAACTCGTACGCAACTTTACTAATTCTTCGGACAATTTCATATGACAAGTTATCTAGGGCCAACTTTCTTTTCTTTCCAAATTTCACTATCCCTTTCATTAGTGACACTTCCATGAATACTCTATCATCTATGGAAAATTCTAACTCTCTTCTTCTATCATTGATATAGTATTTGTGTCGACTTTAGGTCATTTGTAGCCTCTGTTGTATCATCTTAACTTCCTCTATATCTTGATGAACAAAATTTGACTCAAGTAAAGCAGTTTTATCCGCCTACAACCACCCAATTGGTGATCTATGCTTTCTTCCATACGAAGCTTCGTAAGGTATCATTTTGATCATTGAATGATAGCTATTATTGTAGGCAAATTCCATAAAAAGTAAATGACTATCCCAACTACTTTGAAAGTTCAATGTACAAGCTATCTTCAAGTGTTTGGATGGTACGTTCTGTTTGTCTATCTGTCTGATATAATAGAAATTAGAATCCCATGTAATCGTACTATCTCATTAACATACACCCTTGCAGAATTTCCACTTGTACAAGTGGTCCTGACAGGTAAAAAGTGTGCTACTTGGTAAGTCTGTCAACTATCATCCACATGAAATCAAATTTCTGAAATGTACAAAGCAAACTTGTGATAAAACCCATGTTAATCATATCCCTCTTTTCAAACTGGACGATTCATTTATGGCATATAACCTTCAGGTTTTTGATGCTCTACCTTTATCTGTTGACAGTTTGAACATTGAGCTACAAATTCTATAATGTTCTTCTTCTTTAAATTGCCTCACCAATACATCTCTTCCAAACCATGGTTCACTTTGGTAGCTCCTGAATGCATTGAATACTATAAGTGATGTGTTTCTGTCATAATTTGTGTCCTTAATTTATCTATATCCGGTACACACAATCTACTTTTGCACTGATTCACCTTCTTTTGCTTAAGATCAAATGCCTTTGTCCAACCTTGCTGTACATTCTATTTCAGCTGAAATACAATAAGATTCGCATATTGCTTTCCCTTCACCTCAGCTACAAATGAAGACTCTGCCATTTTTTGCGCTATAATTCTTTCATCTGGTGTTTCAAGAAGACCAACTCCGAAGCTGGCTAGTTGATATAGATCCTTAACTATACATTGCTTTTTTGTCAACTGACCAATAGTGGTTCCTATTGTTTTACAACTTAACGCATCGACTATCACACTTGATTTCCTAGATGGGATATCAATATCATGATCTTGAATAGGTCCAGTCACCTTTGCTGCCTTAAATTTTTGGTTTTTCTGCTTCAAAATACACTACAAACTTTTATGATCGGTATATATATCAACGTGAAATCCATACAAGTAGTGGTGCCATACTTTTAAAGCAAATATCATGACTCTTAACTCAAGGTCATGTGTTGGATAATTTCTTTCATGTGAACATACTTGTCTTAAAGCATAGGCTATCATATTACCACGCTGCATCAATACACTTGAAGCCTCACCATAAACTGCATACCCTTCTGTACCTTCTGGAAGTACCAACACAGGTGTAGAAGTCAATTTATCCTTCAGATCTTGGAAACTCTTTTCACACGCATCATTCCTCTAAAACTTGGTCGCCTTACGTGTTAACTTTGTCAAGGGTGCCGAAATGGAAGAAAACCCTTCAACCAACCTCCTGTAATAGCTTGCCAACAAAACCCTTCAACCAACCTCCTGTAATAGCTTGCCAACCCAAGGAAGCTATGAATTTTCGTAGGCGTTGTAGTCCTTGGCCAATGCTTCACAGCTTCTATCTATTGTGTATCAACTCTTATTCCTTTATTATATACAATATGACCCAAGAACACTACGGATGTTAACCAAACTCATATTTAGAGAACTCTGCCTATATCTTATGGTCATGAAGAATCCGTAACACCTGTCATCAATAATTAGCATGGGCCTCTTGTGATCTTAAGTAAACCAGAATATCATCTAAATGCTCTGTCATGAATTCATTTAGAAACGGCCTAAACACCCTATTTATCGAACCCATAAACACGGCTGGTGCATTTTTTAGCCCGCATGACATAACTAAAAATTTATAACTACCACACCGCGTTCAAATGGCTATCTTGGGTATATTTGTTTTCTCTAATCCCTACCGAATGATTAGTGCCCCATAACTAGTCAACTAAATCATAACTTCCGGGGAGGGGATATTTATTCGTAACTTTCACCTTACTCAGTTATTGACTAAAAGTAAGTCGAGTGCCTGGCATCACTATACCAACTCATACATCGAGGAAATTCATTTACCCTCGGAACCAAGTGAAGAGTTGGTGGTTCTACACTAATATCTTTCACGCTTACTAAGTGACATATATACCTCTTGGATATCATTTTCCTTTCCTTAAGATAGGAAATAAACTTACCTCTCGTTGCTCTAACATTACCCCTCCATTCCACCACAAATAGTGACTATACAAGTATGATATACTCTTTTAGCTTCACTAGATTCACTAACTAGTGTAGATACTTCAAATGGCTTATCTAGTAATTCTGGTGTTCTTTCAAACTTTTTCCGTAATCAATGGAGTAACATATGATACTGTAGAATAAGGATCAATAAATGTATATACCTTATGTAAGAAAATGAATACTGTACCTGTGTCTACATCAGGAGAAACCTACAAATTCTGTCAATCCGCTAAGGAATAGGTACGGTTCTGGGTTCCACTAGCACCAACTGTCCCTTTAGAACCTCTGCCACGTCCCGTAGGCTGTATACCTGATGAGGAGGATACAACGGCTAATCACGTATGTCGCGCCCTACTACCCGAGCTCTTCTGTGGACACTCTCTCATTTTGTACCCCGACATACCGCACCAAAAGCAAGCAGTCATCCCTAACTGGCATATGCCTGAATGTATACGTCTGCAGTGCTGACACGGCTGGCGAGGGGACTTCAATTGGCTCATACTTACTTGTGCTTGATACCCCACTGTCCATGAATCCTGAATCTCACTTCTTTGCCTAAACTAGTTGCCTCTAAACCCTCAAAATCGAGGTAGAGCATTTACTGTAGAATGATAAAATAATGGTCTAGACGGTCTGTTAAAGACCTGAGACCTAAATCCTCCTTGGGATGCCATGAACTGTCCCATAGGTCTAGCCCTCTTTGACTACCCTCTTTCAAATTCCTGTGCCATTCTCTCTTGCCTTTGATTCCCCCTCTTCTGTGCAAAGGCTGGACCAACTTGTCCTTGGTTTTGTGCAATGACTATCTCAGTCAACAAGTGCACCACATTCCTTATATCCTGCTCAGTAGCATTAACAGGTGTTTAGGCAGGGTCTTATCTCTTTCTCCGCTCTTCCAGAGCTGGAAAAGTAGAAGAAGCCCGCAATGCAAATTTAGTTTCAGCCCCACCCTGACTAGCTTGGTCAGGTGGTGATTTACTAGTTCCTTCTCTGGTCTCTACCTTCTTATATTTGCCCCTATCTTGTCTTGTATTCGTCATTGTACTATACAGAAGAAAACCAATTTCAATGGTCATATATGAATCCACCTACAACATTGTCTCTACTGCACGATCTAAGAAATGAAGAAAAGAAACAACTCCTAAATGTCCCGTAGCCTCCTACTTATAAATGTTGCGCGCAACACATCCATAAGCAAGACTCTACTCAGACACGGCTTTGTAGACACCCTTAGGACGACCTGCTCTGATACCACTTTTGTCACACCCCAAATCCCACTGAGGCGGACTGGCACCTGAAGTCGATAAGGCTCGAGAGAACCAATCTTTGCTTATGTCCATTCATATGCATGTCACTCAAGAAACATCATCATCACGTATACACACTAGATGCTAATAGAGGAAGTTATGGAAACATGTATTATATACATAAAAAAAAACTTGGCCGTTAGGGCCATCAAGTCAAAATGGACATACATCCCTTTACATTCATATTCCCACGTACGTCTACAAAGCCTCTAACAGATGCATATACATAACCATCCTAAAGTCGGGACAAGTCCCCACTTTATACATCATTCAATGCCAAAACAAGTGTACAACAATGACTTGGAAAGCCCTGAACTAACTGGAGCTCACCAAAGTTCTGCAAATGACCGGCAACCTACTGTGGAGGTCTACTAGCACTTGCACCTGCAACAGGTAAGGTAAGTCCCACAAGGGACGTCAGTAAAAAGAATGTACTGAGTATGTAAGGCTATAAGAAACTGCATCAATGCATAAGAACTTTAATAAATAATTATAAGAAAATACCCAATATGGATAAACCATCAGTCTGTAAGTTTGGAACTATGTACATTACATCCTTTACTTCTTTTGCTTTTACATTTGTTCATCTTTATCATTCTACCCATGCTAGGCTTTTATGTCGCCCCTGGGATGAGATTAACCCATGCTAGGTATTTTAACCCCTGGGATGTTATACTAACCCATGCTAGGCTTTTATGTTGCCCCCCTGGGATGTTATTAACCCATGCTAGGTACTTTGACCACTAGGATATTATATTAACCCATGCTAGGATTTTCAGTCGCCCCTGGGATGTTATTAACCCATGCTAGGTACTTTGACCCCTTGGATGTTATATTATGATATATTGGGATCGACCCATGCTAGGTATTTCAACCCTTGGGATACCACCCAAGATTTGTACAAACCATTATACATTACTTCATTCTTTTGTTAGAAGGGTCATACCTTACTTCATTTCTTTACTTCTGTGAGATTGACAATTGAGGATCATGACATTATTGGACGCACACATATATGCATTACTTCACTTTCTTTCCTCTTGCAACCAACAAATATGCATTACTTTATTTCTTACTTTTGAGAGATTGATACATTCGTTTTTGAGATATTGATACATTCGTTGTCATAATATTATTGGAACTTTAGAATGTCACATTATTGGAAATGCTACGCAAGAAGATTCTCACCTACATCATTACTTTTCTTGAGATAGTTTTTTTAGTCGTTACAATATTATGAGAGCTTTGGAACTTCAGTCAATGAATAAGAGACATGTGAATCACAATCGGTCTAAGAATCACAAACATGTGAATAACAATATATGTTAACCTGAGCTGGGATACTTTAGAAAACTTCGGAATGGAATAGGTACAATGTCAATGTGAACAATATGTGCTGCAGAAGGATACGGAAAGAGTAACCTTACATACCCTATATTCCCAATATGAATATACAGTCCTATATGTGAATACAACAATCCATCTCCTTCCTTACGTTTTACTCTACAACACAAGTACATCACAAAGCTCCTATTAACAACTAACTACATTACAAATTCATAACAGGACAACAAGTTACATAACTATCATAGAATGTCATTTCACCCTCTTACAATATCATGTATTGCATTACCATTACCAATACATGTCAAACATCAACCAAGATATCATAAACCAATAGCATTTCACACCACGTTTACCCTTTACGCTTCCTCATTATTATTTCGTCACAATTACTCCATCAAATTGCCTCATAATATCATATGAACAACAATCCATAATTAATATAATCCAACATGCCTCCATATGACCCCTTAAAGTCATTAAAAAGGTATTATAAGTTGATAATTACATTCAAAAAGGGTATAGGGGCTTTGGGGGGGTCAAAGAGATGCAAAAACAACCGAAACGGGGTTCTGGCCTGACCTGCGAAGCCACCTGTGCCATAAAGTGGCTGAGATTCGGCCTCAACTGACCCTTGGCAGTGTCCAGGGGCACCTGCGAAGTCACCTGCGCCCGCAGGTGCTTCGTCTGCGAGGGCGGGTGCCCGTTTCGGCCAAAATGGGTCTCTTTTGGGTCCTTTTTTGTAATGAATGGTCCATGATCCTAATTAATCTTCTCTTTTCATATTTTAAGTTATATTATGTGCCATCTAACATCCATGGTTTCACAACACACATAAACATCACCAAAACCACATTTTTCTTTCAATACACCACCAAGTCCATGCACAATTTTGCAATAACATTTCCAAAAATTATATACAAGGATAAAACAATTTAAGGCTATAATAACATCTCACATGTCAATATTTAATCCATCAAGTACACTTCCTTCAAGAACACAAGTCCATTTTCAAGTTTACAAGGCAAAACCCTTTTCCGATCTCAAAAATAGACAGTTTTACACATAGTGAATTGTTCAACACTTTACCAACATAACCAACATGATTTATACACCATATCAAGAATATAATATATTAAACCATGAAATCAAACACTTACCAAATCTTTCAAGAGAGTGATCTTGTCCAAACAAGTGTAGTTGCCTTAGGATTTGGATGTAGAGAGAATTGTGGGAAATTCTAGAAATTGCTTGTGTGTCCAACATGAATAAAATCTATTTTTTTTTTTTTTATAGTCCCTTTAATGGTCATATTAACCAATTAACCAAACACTTGGTCCAATAATGATATATTGACTTGGTCATACAAGAATGGGTCAAATACCCCTTTGGACCATGTCTTTTGTATCTTGTTGGGCCTCCATTGATCCCCATAGCTCAAGATTAATTTGGCCCATCACATTTGGTGTATAATACCTCAAAATTCCTTTGTTTAAATAATTCCATGAATTTCACGGTAATCAACTAGGTTCGGAAATGTACGGGGTGTTACAAATGGGGACCTTACAATCGACCTCACAGTCCAATATGACAAAATTAGCAAGAAAAATAAAGGTGTCAATCTTCACAAAAAATCATACACTATGCCCATAGGTTGTTTCATAGAGAAATCCGCTATAATTAGATGCATATTAGTTTAATTGGGAGATTCCAGACCCAATTGTTTGAACATAGAAAGTAGCGTAATATTAATGTTTGCACCTAGATCACACAACAACTTTGTAAAATTAAATGCCCTAATAGTACATGGAATAGTAAAAGCCCTAGGTTCCTCCTTTTTCTTTATAAGAGAATAAGAAGTTGTTGCACTACAATGATTCAAACTATCAACTAACTCAAAACCAGTAATCCTTTTGCTAGTTAAAAGATCCTTCACAAACTTTGAATAACAAGGTATCTGCTCAAGTGCCTCAACTAATGGAATGTTCACAGAAAACTATTTCAACATGGATATAAATTTGTTGAATTTTCCATCTTCCACTTTCTTCTTAAAGATCTACAGGAATTGAGGTGGAGGCCTTGAATAGGAGTCAATATTCTTGGGACCTCCTTTTCCTTCCCATTTTCAACACTAGACTCTTTTGAATTACTTAGAGGCTCTCTAGATTCATCTTTTTTCTCATCAACCACTACATAATCATCTTCATCATTCACATTAGTTTGATCAAGACCATTAGCAACATAAGCTACCTCATGATTATCGACGACAACTTGCTCGAGCCACTCATTCAACTATTTTTTGCTTCTAGTGGTGACTGCTATATAATGACTTAGATTTGGCACTATGTCACTTAGTAATATACCATTCTTCCTTGGATTCAAATACAATGGATATCTTCCCTATTTATTGTTCAAACTACTTGACGGCGGTAGAGTGAGAGTTAGCGACTTGGGAAACCTTAGAAAATTCACCAAGTAACTCTTTTATCTCAGAACTAGTGGACTCCATCTATTTTAGAACCTTAGACATCATGTCTTCCAATTGCGAACCACTCAACTAACCTTGATCATGACCTACTGGAGGAACATAAAGGATACTACAATCCCTCTTATAACTATCATTGTTCCTCTAGTTGCCTTCAAATCTACTATAACTTGTATCTCTATACCTTGACAAATCATAATTATTATCCTTGTTGTAGCTCCTACCTTTATTTCTTTAAACTTGGCACTAAGAGTCTTTTTTAGACCCTTGGCCATTGGCCTGAAAACCCCCCATCTGGTTGTTCATATAGTTCGCTCCCTCTTCAGAATCAAAATCACTGTCATCGACCTTGGATCTTTACCTTAGGATCCAACCACATTCACCTTTTTAGAGTGGGGCCCTAAGAAGTGTTTTGTAAGAAAATTAATCTGAGTTTTCATGTGAACCATATCTTGATCATGCTCCTCTTCTTTTTGTTGTTGCTTAGCCAATATGTTGATCGAATAAGAACCCACTGAGACCTCAAATTTTATAACGTGCCATGATCTATTTGTCTCAGTACCTTGATCAAGCGTCACAACCAACTCTGCATAGGTGTGTAACATCAATGACCCTCCAGTAATAGTATCCACCATTGGCTTTGTTATAGAATTTAGTGCCCTATAAAATATCTCAAGGAGATAGTCATCAGAAAGCTTATGGTTAAGGAGTTATCTTATTTTCTTATTGAACTTCAACCAAACCTCATGCAAAGCTTCTCCAGGAAGTTGTCAGAAGTTATTAATCTCATCTCTAAGCTATAGCATTCTAGAAAGAAAAAAAATCTCTGAAGAAAAGCAGCCTTCAATTCCCTGTACTTAGCAATGAAGTCATTTGAAAGTTCAGTCAATTATAGTATTGCTTTCTCAGATTGTGAAAAGGGAGACAACCTCAACCTGATAACATTTTAATTCACACCCGACAATGTGTACGACTTACATATCCCCATAAAATTGATCAAGTAGAGGTTTGGATCATCTCCTAGAACACTTCTATACTGACCTTTCAGATTTAAAAGTTAGATTATATTACTCACAATGTCAAACTATACACCAGGGGCTAAAGCAGGAGGGACAATGGCATCAGTGTCATCCATTCCATCAAAATCAGCATCCTCATCATCATCCTGACTATCATACTGAATGACCAGCCTTTGGTGCTGGCCCCTAGGCCTATTGTTCCTTTGAGCATTCATACCATCTTCAACAGCTATTGCAACTTCTTAGTTAGCACAGGTTGCACCAGTTGTATCCTGATGGGATACCTCTTGCTATTCGAGTTCTTAAGCATTCCTTTTTTTAATAGTTCATTTGAGTTTGTGATCGATAGAAAGTAAACAATTCCCTTAACTTTAGGTATTTGGCGCAAACTAAACTGTACCGTGAAAGAAATGAGAACAACAAAAAAAGTAAACTAGGAAATAAGGACTAATAGTCAAATACACAAAATTAAACTATTCCTAAATAGTATTCCTTGACAATGGTGCCAAAATTTGATGTCTCACAAATAATAGCTCACAATGAAGTATAAAGCAGTCTTTGAAAAAAATATAAAACCCAACTAGGTTGGGGTCGATTCCACGGGAAGTATGGATAGAAGCTAGGTCAATCCAGTTATTTAAGCTATTAATCAAATATTTCTGAGAGGGGAGTTTGTGGTATAAAGTAACAGTTTGTAGACATTATGTAACATAGTAACAAATTATCAATTATAGTTGTAACAATCAGTGAGAATGGACAAGGATTTTGTTTCCCATGATTTTATAACTCAGTAAGTGTAGCATACTAGATCTTTATCCTGGTGTTTTGCATGCAAAATCAGTAAGTTATGTTCATCTAAACGACTTTTGGCCCCTAATAGATAAATATAACTCATTAAATGGTTAGGTCTATAAGTTTCTACGTATTAACCCTTACCCTGAATCTCATATTATCTATACCTGGACAAGGCTTAAGCTATTAGATGAGGGTTGATAGACTCAAATATTCATTGATATTTTTTTTCCTATGGCTTACCCCTATTGTAAAGCAAGTGAGAATTAAGGTAAGTTATAATGTTAGCAACCATTAAAAAGCAATCAAAACGAATAGAAGAATAATACATGCATAATCACTGTTAAAGAATCACTAAGTACTTTAACATAGTTTGCTAATTCATCATGGATCCTAAAACCCTAGTTATAGGATTTAGATACTGAAGGTTGTAGAATCATAATTGGAATTTATAGAAGAAATCATAATTATGAACTTACGATTGAGTAGAAGAAATAGGGACTCTTGAATTATCGAAACAATATCAAAAATCAAGAATCAAAGTATGTATTTGATCTAAGAACCAAATAACAAATTGTATCAATCTAGAACAATACGTTTCTTAGGCTAAAGAGTGCATAAACTGTGAAAGAAAATCTAGAAAGGTATTTATAGAGAAAAATAAAACGTATCCTACACACATTAGTATTGCAGGCCTGATAATTCGAATAATTCATACAATGCAGGTATGACATGTAGGTTGGAGTTCACAAATCATGGTTTGCTAGTAGAAGAAGATTATTTTCTAGTTCCTATGATTTAATGTATGACTCTTGTCTTAACTTATGAGTCGTATTGAGACTTCTGCCCTTGAAGTCAAGATGGCATCTTTTTTTATCTTCCTCCTTATGGATCTCAGTATGAGTTAGGGAAACTCGTACATTCACTTCATGGCTCATAGGTTGCATCCGTGGTTACTGTCTTCATATTGCATCTTTTTTGCTCTTCTTCTTCATGACTCTAAGAATGGGTTAGGTTGATCTTTATGTCCATCATACGAGTCATAGGATGAATCATCTTATGGAGATCACTTTCAGTGCTTTTGGACTCATTCTACTGGCACTTAGTATGGTTCATACTATAAGTCATGAGTCATTAAATGAGTCAAGGTACAAATCATCATAATCCTACCATCTCAGGTCCTCAGTACGAGCCTTGGTAAGACTTGTGCATTGACTCTACAAGTCATACCTTGGCTTCACGAGTCAACACTTGGTATTTTTAGCTTATTTTCTAATCTTAACTTCTGAGAAATTTTTTCCTACATAGACAGACAAAAGAACATCAAATCTACCAAGAAGTTCTTAAGAACGTACAATAATTCCATGTTTTAAGTGTCAAAAGTGTCATAGAAACCACGGTAAATCAACACCCTCATCTTAGAACGTTTATTTGTCCTCAAGCAACAAAATAACTATATGGAGATGGTGCTTAACTAAAAAAACCCTAAGAAAACTACAACACTGACACAATATTTAGCAACACATTTTACAAGTTCAACCTCCCTCCTTTTTTCAATCATTACAAAATAATTGTGCGTAATTCACTCATCAAATTGACACAAAAGGATCTATGGATGGAATTATGATATCAATGGACAATTATACATACATAGATGACAATCACCCTAACAATCAACAATCAATAATGTTAACCTAGTTCCCTCACCATAAAACCATGACACATTACTTAACCTCGAAAGCATCAAACCAACCCACCAGAGACCTACACCTTCTACTATACAACACCGCAAATGGTGTCATCCTAATACTCAAATGATACCCGTTATTATATGTGAAATCTATAAAGGCTAAGAATTAGTCCCACTGACCTCCAAAGTCAATAACATAGGCCCAAAGCATATCCTGAATAGTCCACTAAAACTGACCAGCAATCTGAGGGTGAAAAGTTGTCTTAAGCTCAACCCGAGTGCCCAACTCCCTCTAAAACAACCTCTAAAATGATAATGTGAAATAAGTACCACCATCGGAAATTATTAAAACTGGCACCCATGCAAACAGCCTATCTCAAGGGCATAAATCTGAACCAACCTCTCTGAACTATAAGACATTTGAACCCGCAAGAAGTGGGAAGATTTTGTCAATATATCAATAATGATACAAATGTAATCAAACCCCTACAATGTGCATGCCAAACCAATCACAAAGACAATAGCCATCTGCTCGCACTTTTACTCAGGAATGGGTTACCACTGAGTCAAACCACTAAGCCTTAAGTGCTCAAACTTCACCTTTTGACTATTCAAGCACTGAGATAAAAAAACTGCAATATCCCTCTTTATCCCGCTCCACCAGTAATGGTGTCTCAAGTCCCCATATATCTTCACTGCCCTTTATGAAAAGAATATCTAGAGCGACAGTCCTCTTTACATCTAATCAAGTCTCCAACTCTAGGAACATAAATACGCCCCTCGATCCTTAAAACATCATACGGATCTAAGGTAGCCTTTCTAGAATCCCATAAGAGAGTGGAAACACTAGTATCCCTTTGTAAGCAAAACACAATTTCTCTACTATACTCTTAGGCCATAAAAATAAAATCACCTTTTTTCATAATGTCTAATTGTACCCTTTTATACCAACTGTGAGATACCTAGCATAACTTGAGTGAAATTCGTGGGATAGAATTCCAAGACAACAGAATAAAAAGACAACCAATCCATACCCAAAAATGCATAAGTGTCATGCCCCATCAAAGTGAATTCAACATATCGATACACTCTATCCGCTACTAATGAATCACGTATGGAGCTAGAAACATTAATGAGGACTACCAAGAAATCACACATCATATTCAGGTGCATAGAAAAATAAGTTGACATACATGAATAAGTAGAAATAGGACAAAATAATACAAAAGTTGGCTGATCGCCAACTGAAATAATACCCATAATTATTGTATCTAAAATGTCAGCATCTATTCTGTTTGGTAAATCAAAACACCAAACAAATCTTCCCCTAAACTATGTGCCCTATGATTAAACCCATGTCCTACATAAGTACGCCCAATAGAAACCAGAGAAAAACCTCTACCACTTAGTGTACTTTCTCTAGCTGGTGATAGTGGTGCCCTATGGGACAGCATCTAAGAACCTTATTGTGCCCGACTTTTGTTGTGCTAGGTAAACACTCAAGAAATATGATCAAGCTCTGAAAATTTGAAGCAGCCATCACTAGTAATTAGCTGATGGTATGGCACAGGTGAACAAGAGTATCCACTATGACCTGAAAACCCATAATAAGAACCCCTAGTTATCTACCCTAAACCCTAGTTGTCCTAATCACTAAACCTAGAATAACGACTATTTGAAGTCTATAGTGATGCATGAATGGGTCTACTAGGCTGAAAATGATGACCCCTACCTTCTAGGCTGGTAATAAGAAACTTGGTTTTAAATTGAAAGTCATGTTGCAAAAATCCAAGAACAATAGTAAGTACTCCTTTTGCTATGTTTCCTCTAAGATGCATTATTAATAATAAAATAACATCCAAGGAGAAAATTTATAGGCAATGGAAAATCAAATCCTAAATAAACTGGGGAAAGGTCCTACGTTATGTACCACGGAATGTACAAGGGTTTCACGATCCATTCAAGATAGAAGTTAATGATGGTTTCCAAGTCAAACCCTAGGACTTTAGATTCTAGGAGAGATGTCACGGTCCATGATGTACATCTATGATTTGTCCTCTTGACCGTGGCACTTGTTCCATTCACAAACTCTAGTGAAACTATGGTCCGTAAAAGGATTTTATGGTTCATCAACACGGTTCATGATTTGTGTGTTAGTTTATAGCCGGTACTTACTAGTTTCCTGCAAAACATCAACTTTTGTGCACTTTGACATGCTTTTCTAAAGCATACACAAAATCATTATATCATAACATAACTAAAGAACTACAAAAAATCTGCGTTAAAAAGCATCAACTGTGTTGTAAACTTCTGACACATCACTCGACATTAATTCAAATAGGTTTTCAAAAATAGATATGTCCTTCCTCACCCTTAGCTCCACTAACCTCTTTTAAACCTTCATATTGTGGCTTAATAGTTTGATATCCCTATCATTTTATAATTTTAAATGTCACCCTTGTTCTTAAATAACAGCATTATTGTACTCTCATCCATTTTTCTAGCATATTTGCAATTATAAGAATTACATTAAACAACGTTGTCAAATATTTCATTGCTGCCCTATCTACTCTCTTCCAGAATTCTATTGAAATTCCATCTACCTTGGCCACTCTCCACTTTAGATCCTACCAATAACTCTCTTATTTTTCTTAACATATATACGCCTACAATACCTAAAATCACGATGCCACTCAAAATATTCCAAATCTTATAGCTCTATGTCTCTTTCCCCATTTCGTATAATAGCTTTTGGAAGAATGATTTCCATCTCCGTCTAATAAGTGTGTCCTCCGCCTAAAATTTCTTCTCATCATTGATGCACTTTACATTGTTCAGGTTTCATTCATTCCACTATAATACCTTAGAATTTATTATTTATAGTGTAGGGAAACTTGAATTTAAACTAAATTTTTGGTCTGGCCCCCTCAAAGTTGACGATAAAGTTGACGACTTGTAAATAAGTTGACAGCTCATCAATTGAGTGCTTCTTGATTTATATTCTACCTAAGGTTGATGACAACAGTTGACATCTTACCAACTGAAGTCTTCAACTAAATTTTTATTAACTGATGTTTTTCTTAAGGTTTACGATATCATTTGACGGCTTTCCACAAGTTGGCAGCTCGGCAACTAGCCTTTTTAGCTCATTTTCCCTTCTTTTCTCATATGTTAACTTATCCTGCACAATGAAGTAAAATACAATTAAAAAAAATTAAAGTTTCTTCAGAACTTACAACTATTCTTAGTCAAAAGCCTCAAATGTGCCATCAAAGTGTCGGCACATCAACACCCTCAACTTAGAACATTTGCTTGCCCTCAAGAAACTAAACAACACTGTATTATGCAAACATCAAGATTTCTAAGGAATGGAACAACAATTGTACATTAAAATTAACCTCATCAGATTAGTTAACTCCATATACATAAACTGTCTACCAACAAACCAACAGGGTTCCATGCTTGGCATTACAATACAAATAGACAACATTACATACACTTAAAGTAATCAATCTAACAGCCAGTAGTCCAAAGTGCTATCCACATGACCTCACTGCAAAGAAGTCCCTCACAAAGAATATCGACCATACTTTGAGACTAAAAATCAAATCCCTCATTCTCACAATGAATTTTAAACATTACACATGTGATACCATAGGCTTGACCTTACCATTCCATCTTAGTTTTTCAGCAGGTTGACTAGGAATAATACAGGACTTTACTTGGCTTGTAACGAAGTCTTGGATGCAGGTAGAATACCTTTGGGAGTAAGTGACTCAGCCTTCCTTATCATTTACGGGCTTCCATTCTCACCTATGATTGCTAATTCCACCCTTATTTGCATTTTTCTCTAGATCGACTTACATTCATGAGTGCACAACTCTTTTGACCAGGCTTCCTCTTTTTCTTTTCACTCTTTTCATTTTCTTTTTTTCTCTCTTTTCCTTTTTTTTCTTTTGCAAGCTCACACCCCGTAGTTTTTTTTTCCTTTTTATGTCAATATCCAATCTCTACATACCAAATTTTACTTGTCATTGTCTCTATAGTAGAAACTCTCAAATTAGGTAATTTGCTTGAGTTGAGGTGCACAATGTCCAAGGAAGAACCAGGGCCAAAATAGAGTTTTAATGGTAAAAATAGGAAGGTGAAAGGTAATTGAACAAAAAGGTCTGATCAACTCAAATAGGGATAAAAGGGATTAATAATGTCATTTGGACGGTCTATTTGGGCTGACTGGACTAAACTCAAATAAGTTCTAGATGCATGCACAAAGTAAGAAAGATATCTAATAGGCTCACACACTCTTGACATGGAATAGCACAATCACCACTAACTATTCATTTCATTCTCAAGCTTAAGAAAACATCACCAAATTCATATACTACAAATGACTCGCACAGATCTACAGTAGTAAATTTTAATAACAATACCACACATATACAAAAAATTTGATTGGTCTTCATTTTTCAAAATTCTAAAACAGCAACTGCAATCTATTTCATATCTTTTTTTTTTGCATACACAAGACAAACATAACAATAACACAAATAAAATAACCTAAACATTCCTGTTCTAATAGATAGCACGTGAGCAAAAAGAAACATAGTAAGAAAAACCCTCGTGTGGACACGGTACCCCACCCCAACAAAAAGCTATGCATTGTCCCCAATGCATTATCCAACAAGTGTAAGAACTAGGGTGAGTATGTACCTATGGTGACCTAGGTGCTGGTGTAATATGACATGGAGTGGACCATAACATCAATTACAGCATCAGCAGTAGTGGAACTAGGAATGACCAGTGCGCTCAAAATAGTCGTTGGTGGAGTAAAAGACTCCACACTCAGCTCAGTAGCAACAAGTTCCCTCGCTGGGTGACTAGCGAAAGCTCCAACAATGCGAGCTCTCAACACTTCTTCACATGGTTCATTTGCCTCTTTTTTTTCTAATTTCCTCTTTCATGTCCTCTTTTCTGGCTTCTTTCTTCTTTTCTTGATTTTTGTCTGGTCCTCTGTGTCTCTTTTCTTTCTCTTACGCTTAACTTTGATATCAATAGGCTTACTGGTTAAATCATACAATACTTTTTCCTCCTTCTCCGACTCCTAATAAGCCTGAGTTGGAAATATTAGGGCCGATCTATTTTGTAGTGCAGTTCTGTCCACTCTAGCCTTCTCCAACTCTGCTTCAAACCTGGAAAGATCAGGTATCATTATTAGCTTCAACCTGTCATTGATTCAGCACTCCATGTAATTAATGCACCCGTGAAGAGTAGCATAGGGTACTAATGCCTCTATTATTTTTCTATCCATGAATGGTTCAAACTATTCTGCGAACAGTTTCAATTGTACATCCAATCTTTTCCCTTGCTTGGTCACCTTCTTAAAATTATGTGGAGTAATAGCATACTCTGATGTCTGAACTGTAGCAGTATCCATATTCATTGTCTCAACTGTAGGTGTAGTACCCGTAGATAAAGGAATAGGTGGAGCTCTAGCTAAGGTTAGTTGTATACCTGGTGCCAACCCTGAGGCTTTAGTAGTGGCAGTGGGACCCCCTGTGGTTAGAGTATCATCCTCCAAGTCAATATGTTTTCCCAATCACAGTGTGGGCTTGCTCTCATCATTGGATCTCTCAAAGTTATGAGTCCTCATGGCATTTGTTTTGATATTTATTCCTGTCAATATGGGAGCATGAACAGCTTAACACAACCTTGTGATAAGGCATAGGAATGGGTATGAAGTGTTAGACCTCATAGCTCTTATATTGATCTTATCTGTTTTGATTTCTCCATAATTTAGCTTGAACCCAGATATCAAGCTCGCCACTAACACAACTTAATCTTCACACAAAGTGTAATCAACCTAAATCTCACAACTCCCCACCAGAATTTTGCCACTTGAGATAGCGCTGCCTTAGTGATTTTACCATTAGGATTTGTCAACAATTCCGGCTCAACTTCATTCAATACTTGAGCTAACCACTGAAATTGATGTGCACGATTATTCATCTTATGGTAGAAATCAAGAGTGGTAGCTAGTGGCACAAATTTCTCCCCATGCAAGAACTGATTAATCATTTGATCTGATAAGTTTACCGACACAACCCAATCTATAATTCTGTTCATGTTGGGTTATTCCATAGATTTTTCCCCCTTCTTACATGCGTTCTCCAGGATGGCAATATAATTTGCATAAAATTCACACACCATATCCAAATAATATGTTCCCTAGTCTGTGCTAGTCCACCCCAAGTCGTAGTGGTTGAAACATAATCCAATTTTAGGGAACTTCTTGATTCCGTAGGTGATTATCTTTACCTCTTCAACCATAAGTCTCTTAATCTTATGTTTCTTTGTTAAAGAGAGACCCTCCTAATAAATTTTGTCTGCGTCGTTGACTTTCCATCGGACACTGTCTCAGATACCAGGGTTTTTACTCTTGATCACATCACCTTGATTTTGTTTAGG
Source organism: Capsicum rhomboideum (assembly GCA_031232105.1). NCBI lineage: Eukaryota > Viridiplantae > Streptophyta > Magnoliopsida > Solanales > Solanaceae > Capsicum > Capsicum rhomboideum. Next base: position 57,435,185 of record CP124709.1, read on the forward strand.
TTCTATTTTTGGTAGCTTGATTCACTTTCATTCTACTCAGCCCCCTTATCACACTGGAGAGCTAGTGCTTTCTGTCATGCATGTTGTCTTGTTCTTTACCCTTGGGCTTCGGTCTCATCGACTTTATGTTCAGACTCATCAATTAATTTCTGAGTCAAAGATTCCTTGCCCATTTTCTTTGTGGCACCACCACATTTAGGAGGAAAATTTTGAGGCATTTTGTACCAGGGGGATAAGAATGTTAACTTTGTAAACAAAAGAGACACGAAACAAAACAAAACAAAATTTAACAATGTATTTACATGCTTGATGACTTGAATTGATGGCTTTTCCACTTTGTTATCAAGCTTAGACAATGTGTAAGTTTTTGTTGACGACATGGTGACTTCTCGTCAATAGGTTGACAGCTCGTCAACCTTCATCGTCAAGCTAAAACAGAATGGGTGACAACAAATATTATAGTTGACGACTTAGGTTGACAGTTCGTCAACCTTCATCTTCAGCCCTAGGCAGTTTACTTCTTGAATATCTTCTTGTTGACAATGCGAGTTGACAGCTTGTCAACTTCATCATCAACCCAACCAAAAAAGAATTTACATGCTTGGAAATCAAGAGCACTCTGATGAGTTATCAAGATTACTGACTCAAATGATGTGTAAGTATCATAAAACAATGGAGTGTTTATGAATTCCAAAAGTACAAAGGGGTTACTCAGACTTCACCATAACAAAGTTGGTGGGTACTTATAATTTTCTAAGAATTTTTTAATTCAAAGAAAAATAGGTTACCCTCCAATTCTACGAGTTGCTCACTCATCCAAACCAACTCAATACAAATTACCTCACGCACCAAAAGAAGAGAAGAAAATTAATGGAAATAACATATCTTGTTACGGTTGAACAGATGAAATAATAGAATTGAACTTAGAACTTGATTCTCTTCTTGCTTTCACTATGTGAACAGGCATTGGGAGAAATGGGTGATTTATTGGTATTGGTATTTTTGTGTAGGGGGATTGAAAGCTTAAAAAAGGAAGATGAACTGATGGGAGATTTTTTTAGGGGCAATGAATGTCAATGTACACGGGTGCTAAGGGGGGTGGTTTTCGAAAAGGAGTTACGAAGGAGTTAAGGAATTGGAAATGTTTGAATTTTAATTTGGTCCATTTATTCCTCAATTAGGTGGATTGGGTTAGGGTTAAAGATTTGGGTGATTTGGGCGAAGGTGGTCAGGTTGGGTTGGTGAGGTTAAGGGTTGTGGATTGAGCTTTAATTGGTTGAAGAAAGTAGGACCGTGTGATTTAAGATGAATACATACTTACCTGGGCCCAAAGTTTGGGTGAAGCCACATCAAATAGTTACTCATCAACGAGCTTATCAACCTTAAGTAGATTAGTTCCAATTCACACACCAATTGATGACTTAAGTTGACGGTTTGTCAAATGGTTGACGGCTCATCAACAAAGTCGTCAGCCTTATCCATATTGTTTATCTCCATCACACTACTTGATGACTTAAGTCGATGGCTCGCTAACTTTGTTGACAACTCATAAAACTTCTTCATCACCCTTATCCAGAATGTTTCATTCACGTTTACCAAGTGACGACTTATCAACTTGTTAACGGCTTATCGCTCTCATTTTCACTGCTAACCACTGACTCCATATTCTTTGTTTCTAGCCTCCTATACACATTAACAAACAAATTAACCATTCTCAAGTGTAAAACCTATTCCAATATGATTTCACAACAACACAAGATATAGTTACCTCTTATTAGCACCTAATTTAACGTCACGGCATGACTCGCGTATCTTGATAACTCATACTTTATCAAGATACACTAGCGATAATACCTTTACCTCTTTAGGTGACCCAATATATGGCTTGACCCGTTGACCATTCACTTTAAATAGCTTCCCATCCTTGTTTTCCAACTCTACCAATTCGGAAGGAAACACTTGAGCTACTCTTCGATGTCCTCGCCATCAAAATTGATTAATACCGCAGGTAAAGTTTTTACAATAAATCTCTCTTCAATAGGAACTTCCATATCAACTTCTTTAATAATGTCAATGAGTGAAACAACACTCATGTCTCTTGGTTGCTTCATCGATTGACACACATTAAACTTCACTTTCTCATTATTTAGCCTGAATTTTAATTCGTTGCATTACATGTCCACCAACACTCTTCCAGTGGCCAAAAATAGTCTACCCAAGATTATGGGTACTTCAAAGTCTACCTCACAATCAAGAATTACAAAATCCACCGAAAATATAAAATTTGCCACCTTTAAAAGCACATCATATAAGATCCTAACTAGCCTTTTGACTGAACGATCGACATTAAAAACCGCATTGGCGTTGGTTTAGGGGATCCCAAGCCGAACTGCTAATAAATAGCTAGCAGCATCAAGTTGATGCTAGCTCTCAGATCATATAATGCCTTAGCACAATCGAATGGACCAATTGTGCATAGAATAGTAAATACTTCTGATCTGATTTCTTTTGGACTAGTAATTTCAAAGTAATAGTACGGTAATGATGGATATTGTACACCGGCTCATAGCTCACTGTCCTTTTTTTAGTGACTAAGTCCTTTATGAACTTAGCATATCCCAGTATTTTCACAAAAGCCTCCACCAGTAGGATATCAACTAACAACTGCTTCAATATGGATAGAAACTTATGAAACTTACCATCTTCCACTTTCTTCTTTATTCTATGTGGAAATGGAGGAGGAAGCTTAGTAATTTGAGTTGGTGGACCTGCAACCTATTAATCTTTCTCCTTGTTCACAACTCCATCATCATTTTTTTTACAGACTCATCTGTGTCTACCATTTTATCATCAACACTTTATGGCTTCTTAGACTTGGCCAGAATCTCATCAACACACATCTCATCATCCACCATCTCATAATCATCCACCATATTTTCCATCTATGTTTGAATCATCGGCTGTGGATTAGGGAAAACTTTACCACTTCTCGTGGTGATAGCTAAACAACTTCCATCATTCTTTGGATTTTAAATCGTTTCACTTGGTAACGGGCCACTCTTTCTCTCATTGAATGTTGGAGACAACTTACCTATTTGATATTCTAGTTACTTGATGTAAGTGGAATAAGAGTCAACTAGCTGACTTAATAAAGCCAAGTCGGTCTTCATTTCCTTAATACATGCTTCAGTGGATTCTACTCCTTTTAGCAACTATACCATCACCGTTTCCTTAGAAGGCTTTCTGAGTCGTTATTAGAACTATCACAATTCCCTAGGGTATATACAACCCACTTCTATAGTTCTTACTCTTTCGATTTCCTTGCTCACAATCTCTATAACCGACTTTGTCATAGTAGTTATCGTTTTAATAGTTCCAACCTTTTTTTCCTTGGCCATTGACCAAAAAAACCCCTGGTTATTCAGATAATTTGCTTCTTCTTTAGAATTAGATTCAGCTGCTCTACCTTTCAAACCTACCAATTTTACCTTCTCAATTCCTTCATCTAACAAGTGTTTTGTTAGCAAATCCATTTGAGTTTTCATGTGATACATATCCTAGTCACGCTCTTATTCTCTTCGGCGCTGCTCGACCAACATACCCACAACATATGTATTCCTTGCTACCTCAGAATCTTTGGTATCCTAAGCTCTACTAGTTTTAGGCAGCCTATCAAGCATCATATTTGCATCTGTGAAATTGTGTGCCATAAAAGTACCTCTACCTATGTTATCAATCGTTGTCTCAGTATTCAAATTCAATGACCTATAAAATGTCTCCATCAGATGTTCATTAGTCAACTTATGATTAAAACATTGGGTCAGCTTCTTCTTAAACCTAAGCTAGGTCTCATGTAATTCCTCATTTGGTAGCTGCCTGAAGTTGCTAATTTCACTCCTCAACTGTAACATCCTGGAAGGCCGAAAGAACCATTCTAATAAAGATCCTTTCAATTGCCTCAAGTTTGTTATAGAAGTGAGCACCAGCTCAGTTCACTAGAAAGTTACCTCCCTAGACAGAGAAAATGGAAACAACCTTAACCGAATTACATTTTGACTAACTCCAGAATAATCAAAGGACTTGCATATGTTTTTGAAGTTAACCAAATACATATTTGGATCATCACCAGGCAACCCTCTTGATAAACCCTTCAGGTTCAACAACTGAATCATCATACTGGTGATGCTAAACTTTATCCCAGGAGCTAGTGATGGTAGGACAATGGCTCCAGTGGAACCAACCCCATTTAGATCAGCGTTGTCATCGCCATCAAGAGCAAAGTTTACTGCGGGCTGTTGACGCCCTCTACCCCTTTGTCTCTTATTTTTGTTGGCTAGAACAACATTGCCAACACATTTTCCATCAACAGCATCACCCAACTCGTCATCACCCAAATCTTCATTCTCATTATTTTGTGCGTGATTGGGTGCATCCAAATTCTGTTAATTCAATTGGGCAACAACAAGTGCAGCAAGTCTTAGTGCTTCCTGTTTTTGTGCATCAATGTTTCTTCTCAAAGTTCTATTCAACACTGGAATATAGGGTAATAATGGTTCACCCGAGAGTCGAGTACTTGGCATGCACAACTAGTAACCTGCAAATACAAAAATAATAAATAAAATTAAAATTTAGGAAATGGGACTACTAGACAAATAAACACAAATTAACATACAATCGTATTCCCCAACAACTGCACCAAAATTTGATACGCCCAAATTACAACTCCTTAAAGAAGCATAAGCGGTCGTTGTCAAATATATAACCCGACAAATGTTGGGATCGAATCCCATAGGGAATATGGTGATAACTAAGTCATATGTAATTCAAATAACTATTAGTCGGTAATTTTCATGAAATGGGGGGTTTGTTATGAATGTTTTTAAAACAATATCCTATTTTATTGCTAGTAACAATGGTAAATTATCAAGATATAAATCAGTAGAGAAGTTGAACTAGGTTTGTGTTCACCATGGATATTATCGCAATTGTGCGTCAATCATTGCATAGGATTCTCATGATATTGTTAAATATAAAATTATCGATTTATAACATTCACACAAATGTTTCTCGACCTAATTTGGGTGATTAATACTTTAATTCTTTTGAACTTAAAGTTGATCTTTTTCAAATTTGATTTCACTTCGAGTTGGTCAATCTAGATAAAGCATTAACCATTAGACAGAGGTTAAAGCTCCAAATCCTCATTGAAAAATATTTTTCCTATTTTAATTCCTTATTTCAAGTAAATAAACACTAAGGCATGTTCTAATGTTTGCAACCATTAGAAATCTGTTAAGACAAGAAGACTATCAATACAATTCTCGTTATCACTGGAGTCCCAACAACAATCAATGTTCAAATAACGAATTCACCATGGCTCCCACAACTAGAGTTGTGGGAGTTTAGCTATTCATGACTTTAAAAGAAAATATAGAAAAGGAATTCATAGATTAGAAAGTTACCCTTACAAAAAATGGATTCACACTTCAATTGTCTTTCAAGAATAAACAAGGTTTCCAAAACCCCCAGAACACGTTCAAAACATCAAAATATTCTTCACTTGTAACGTCTCAAGTAAAAATAACATAAGATAATGAGAAAAAACCTAAAAGCTGCTATTTATAGTGCAAGAAAACTTGAATATAAAATAAATTTCAGATCTGGCCCGCTCAAAGTTGACGATGTAGTTGATGGCTCGTCAACAAGTTGACAGCTCATCAAATCAAGTCTTTAACTGAATGCTTCTTGATTGATATTCTGCCTAAGGTTAGAGACAACAGTTAACAGCTCTCCAACAAGTTGACAGCACATCAATTGATGTCTTTAACTAAATTATTCTTAACTGATGGTCTGCTCAAGGTTGACGATATCAGTTGACGGCTTGTCAATAAGTTGGTAGCTCGTCAACTTGCCTTTTTAGCTCATTTTCCCTTGTTTTCTTACATATCAACGTTTCCTGTACAAAAAAGTAAAATAATTAAAAAAGAACAAAAGTTGCTTAAAAACTTAAAACTATTCTTAGTCAAAAGCCTCAAATGTTCCGTCAAAACACTGGCACATCACCCACCCATTTTGTTTTCTGGACACAAGCTATATTAATCCACTTGTTTTTGATAATTTTTACCAGCTCAATGGACTTTCTTTTTAATGACTATATATTCCATGATCCTACTCTAAGACTCAATGCTCCCGTAACACTATCTCACATAATATTTGTATCCTTATATCTCCCCCAAGCTCCCATCGCCAATAACTTCTCACCCATCTCTTGGGCAGCGGCCATGGTCAGACTACCTTATTTGACCCTTGGCCATTCATGCATTGCTCTTTTTTTTCCTCTTCCTCTTATTCTCCAATTCCAACACCAAGAGCTTATGTTGAGTCGTGAGTCTCAAACTCAGGATAACCTTGCAATCTTTACATAGACCTTTATCATCCCTCCTAATGAGCAAGCAATTTGTCTAAGTCTTAGTCATTGCATTGTAAAAGGTTACTGAATGATCCTCTTTCTTTGGAAATATTAAATTCGTTTCCACCAACCAAAAGGCTTTTGTGAATTCCAAAAAGTCAACTCCTCCCTCATTCCTATCCTTAAAATGAAAACCACTATGGACATCCACATAACCCCTTAGTGTTGAGTTGAGTGTCCATTAAAAGCTCCTCGTATGAAAAGCTTCTCCATATGATGTATATCTCTTACTACCTCATCCAAATCCTTCCAAAAAGACTTCTCCTTATAATGTTCCAAGTGAACTCTTCAAAAAGAAATTTAACCGTCATTATCCTATCGTTGATCCTTCTAGTCTCTACCACTTGCTCCCTCAGCTCCATATCTACCAAAATGCTTAATTCATTCCTATTCCTCACATCTCCCGATTACACAAACTTGTACCCGTCCATATCCCAAGACTTAGTTCCTACCCATTTGATTTCCTAGATACAAGCTATATTAATCCTCCTATTCTTGAGAATTTTCACCATCTCAATGGACTTTCTTGTTAACGACCGTATATTCTAGGATCCTACTCTAAGACATCAATTTCCCTTAACCCACTTACCACCAGTGACCTTATCCTGAACATCACCCTTATCCCACACGAGAACATAAACGTAGTCTACCATCAATTACCATAGACACTAAAGCAAATTAATAAAATAAGTCAAGGTTGACACTACAACAAGTGGAGAGTTTAAATACAACTAAAGGCAAGAAACAATAAGGTGGAGGTAATAAATTATTTGACTACAGCTAATAGAGACTAAAAGGTATGATATATATTAGATATGATTGAATTGTTGCAACCAACTACGGATTTTCTTAGACAAAACATTTTTCTACTTGGTCAATTATTAATATTAAAAGGTGGATAGAAAAAAGTTGCATTCAAGATTCATCATGTGTAGCAATTGAAGAGTGGAGTTCTGTGTATCAAGAATTACTCCGTTCTCGGGTGTGAACCCATCATGTTTATATAAGTGTAGGGGATCTCATTCATCTTACTATATTAATGGTGCAAATCCAATTACTTAGACAAAAATGGTATCTTTTTAATAATAATTTAATTTTTTACCTAAGCTATATATTCTTATTAATCTTTTTTGTATAGTATCATCTAATTGAGTCACACAATCTTAATATTGTGAGTTCTATTGACATAAATAATTTGACTATCACTTTTTGGTTACTACATTTTGAAGTTAATTATTTGATAAAATAGAAAAATTATTTAACTTGAAAATAGTAAGTAGGTTGCAGTAGTTAAATAATATCTTAATATATCATACTTTTAAAAATTTAAAAAGGTAAAATAGTTAAATGATGATAAGAGTTAGATCTTTTTTTCTCTGACTATCTCATTATCATTCTTATCGATACACTAAGAACCACTATTTGTCTTCTTCTTTTTTCCATTTAAATCTCATGTTTCGTTCATTTTCTTCATACACTTTTGCATGATACTGATACTTGCAACCTCTTTCCAACCTACTTATAAATTATTGACAAAGTATCATGCTTTCATTTTCACCATCTTACATCAAATCAATTTTCTCATTCTCTTACTTCAACTCTCTTTTATTAGCTCTCTTTGTCGCTTTTTACATTCTTCTGTCTGTAATCAAAGTTAGATTTGGTTCATATGATTTTTATTATCCGGAAAGTGACTATACATATTGAAATAATGTCCATAGTAATAAGTATCAATCTAACTTTTTGTCATTATTTCATCATTAAAATTGTCGAGATCTAGATTTGGGTTTCAGCAATACAATCCTATCAAGAAATCATTTGGTAGAACTAAAGAAGTTTCTCCAGTTGATTGAGGTAAGTATGCTTCTTAAAGTTGTTCAAGAATTGAATAGGGAAATCTTTTGAATTCAGTAGAATGAAATGGTTTTCATTGTCTGCAAAGTTATTAAATATATTAAAATAGTACATTCAACAAAAAAACTCAAGAATGTGTTGCAAATAAGTGTATTATGCATAAAATAGAAGCAATTCAAAAATAAAAAATTGAGGATACTAATCTCATGTTCTGCATCTATGATAACATTTTATTGTGAGAAAATCTTCTCTCAATTTTTTTTTATCACCATAGCTAGAGTTTGAGATAAATACTGAAGATTCTATTTACTGTTTGTGGTGGGATCCATAGATTCCATTTATTTGTTAGAATACATATTGTGATTTATGTTGTGCATAAGAACGAAATTGAGATGGATTTTGTCATTTTTTTAAGATATACACCTCAATTTCGTTCTTATACACAGCAAGTATAAAAACACATAGTCCAACACATGATTGAAATCCATGGATCCCAAAAATAAGTCAGAACCAGTAACTGGAATCTTTAGTATCAATCCTCAACTCTCACTATAGTGGTAAAAAAAATTGAGAGAAGAATTTCTCACAATAAGATGCCAGTACAGATGTAGAACATGGGATTATTAGCTTCGCGTTCTAAATTTTAACTTGCTTTTATTAGATGTCTCTACACATATTGCCACAGATTCTTGAATTTCTTTATTGAATAAAATATTTAATACATTTAATCACTTTCTATACAACATACATTCCAATGTACAGAATTAATATGAGTTCCCTGTGAACTTCAAAAAGCATACTTACCTCAACCTCCTGCAATGTCTTCTTTTGTTCCATCAAATGATTGTTCATAAAGTTTAATGGTCGCAACCATGATTTAGAACTCGACCATTCCAATGTACTAAATTCAAAGAAGTTATTTATGAACTTTATTGAACCACTTCAAGAAACATACATACATAAACCACCTGCAATATCTTCTTTAGTTCAACCGAATTAGCTATTCACATTGACTGATAGGTATACTATGTATGGTAAATTATTTGTTGCATCAATGAAAATAAAGATATTAACTCATAGTCACAAACTTAAGTAATTAAATGATGAGGATTCCGTAGTAAAGTTAAGTATACTGTAGCCAATGTTTCCATCATAACTTATATCAACCAAACATTAATCAATAGATAATATGTGAAAGAAGAAAAAACAATAATTTAGAAAAAGTTCTTTATATAAAAGTACTAAGTTTAAGTTATTGCAATGGTCCAAATAGAGTTAAAGTGTCGTGCTCATTTTAGCGAGAATGAGACTTATTAATGTTCCAGTTACTTGGGTGTTCCCTGATTATTCTGAATTAATACGTGTGAGAAGTATTACTGAGAACATTATCACCATAAAATTTATTTTTAAAAAGAAAAACAAATGAAGAATTTATCCATATTTTGTCAAGCCTTGATATTTTATCATATATTAATTTGACCACAAAGGTAGATTGATAGGTAGATTGTTAAAATCTTGCTTCATTAGCATTATCACAATTATCAACTAAGACTTAATGTGCACTAGTTCTTGTATTGACTAAAAATGTTAGATTTTAAAAATCTATAATTTCTACAATCATGCTCGCTCGTCTAGTCATTTTTTATATATAATTACATGATTTCTCATTTTGTTCAATAATAAAATAGTCTATGGAAAATGTAATTTTCAAGACATGTATTTTTTCCCATATAATAAAAGGAAGGCAATTTAGATCACCAAATACAAGAGAAATTATGTGTGAGCTCCTAATGCGCACCAAAAAGGACTTAATTAATTTATTTATTAAATCAAGGAGTGCGAATAGAAAAAAGAATATTTGAAGAAAAAATTTAGAAAAATAAAAAAGCATATAAATTATCTAAGAAATAAAAATTACACATAATTTCCTTCTCTTTGCTATGTAACTTAGACAAGGTTTATCCTTTATGTAGTAAAAGTTGGTAGAAACCGAAGAAATTAAAGAACAAAAAACTCAAAAATATTATTTTTTTTCCTCAAGTTCTTCATGTCACAATCCAGAAACTCAGGTCATGATGGCACCTACTTTAATCCATCAGTAGGTAAGCCAAACCATAGCCCAGAACGGTGAGTAACAGGCTCACAAGCGAAAAATAGAGGAATAGGGATAAAGCAGTAATAATAAATGGCTAAAGGAGGAATATATATATATATATATATATATATATATATATAAAATATACACATGCTATACAAGAGAGGGAAAAGGACAAAAATACCAAAATGAATCCCCCAAGACCTGGTAAGGTCAGTACCAAAATATACATCATAGTGTCAGAATATATAAAATACGACTCACAACAGTAGAAGGTGAAGGATCAGCTTCGGACTCAGAAATCTAACTCAAATCTCCAGTCAACAGCACGGCTAGAGGTCAGTGTCAATGGTGTTTACTCGTACAAGGATCTGCATCAAGGAAAAAGATGCAGAAGTGTAGTATGAGTACCAAAACACGGGGTACTCAGTAGGTATCATAGGCTGGCTGAGCTATATTACAATAAAAGTATAAATATGGTGCGAATATATATTCTAAAGGCAATAAATGAGGGTCAGAAATGGAAATAATAGGCTACACTAAGCAGATGCGATAAATCAAGTATGAATAACTCTTAAGTATAAATAAATGCTTAGATATAACAAAACTAGACCCCCATAAGCTTAGAAGGCACACACAAGTAGAAATAAACCCAATCGAGCCTCAATAAGAGCGGAGGGTACAAATAAAGAGTACTACTAATATAAAGGCAAGTACAACATAAAGTGTGTTAAGATCAATCCAATAAGTGTGATAAGCAAAACGTACATTCTTTTTCCAGCCATAACCATAAATTTTAACGGTCTCTAATGGATTCCTATCCCAAAAGCTATAACAATAATGATAATTATTGCCAGACTCGAACCAGAACTAATGATATGTAATCAATATACTAGACGTTGGACTTGAACATAACTAATGGATAATGAGCAATATTCTAGATGCCGGACTCAAATAGAAACTCATAAATAATAAGCAGTAAACAATATGTCGATCTCAAATCAAAACTAATAGCTAATAAGTAGTATATCCAGATGCCGGAGTCAAACCAAAACTAATGTATAATAACCAGTAACCTAGGTGCCGGACTCAAACAAGAACTAACCAACAGAAAGTAATAATAACCCAGAGGTTTGATGCATATCAATTCTATCTAGAGATATTCCTCATTTTAGAAGGTCAAGTTCAATAAAAGAATTTCAAAATTCCATTTATTAAGTCAAAAACTATGATCAAGGTTGAAAATACCCACATGTCAAGGATACCAAAACTAACAAGCATAATATAGCAGTTAAGCCAACCCAGTCGCAATAAACAGTCTCTTGAAACCATCCTATAATTATTTATATCAAAGGGGATTGCTATCCTAAAGCAGCTTACCTTAAAAAGAGTGATAAGTTCAACTACAAGTCTTAGGAGCCCAACCTAAGGAAAGAACCTACCTGAACCTAGGATAAGGCTTCTCAATCATGTCCCAAGGCTCTAAGTAAGCTATAATAAGTACGAAAATATAAGAAACTACTAACTTAAGGGAAATGAGGCTGCAATCTACCCGAAAAGACCCCTAATCAGTTGAAAGATACAGAAATTTACCAAACAAAAATTTGAGCCATAAGAACCAACCCATAACTAGAACAATATCACACTAATACCATAACAGATCAAAGTCTAAGAGAAAGGTAAGACTAGCCTAGTTGGATGCCATAGAAACTATGCAAAAGCCACTATAACAGAGCTTTTCCTTCAGAGAAGCCTCTGACTAATGCCACACTATCAAAATAATATTCTACGTATCAAGACAAGAACAAAAATACTTATATTACGAATATACTCTTTGAGTTAGAATTTGATCTAAAAATCACTCATGAGGCCTGCTTGTAGAATTTTAAAATTAAAACTACCACAGCATCCCTCAGGTCATAATGAGCTAGTGCTTAAAAATTAGGCATGAATAGCTATAATGACCCTCTAGCTCATATTCATCATTTTCATTCTTCTTCTGCATTTAGACCACTCCTATAATTTCCCTAAGTTATTTATGACTTACTGAGATTGACATTTTGGTTACCGGATAGTTTAAATGGTTTTTAGAGACATTTCCCTGTTTAGGAGCTTTTAAAGTTGAGAAATGGATCTTGATCCAAAACTTCAGTCAAATGACCATAGATGCCATTTCTGACAATCTCATCACTTATACTAGGCAAAGAGCAAGGCAAGAAGCTCAGACTTCCCAATCTAATGAGGAGGATGAGTAATCAAATGGAGAATACAATAGTGATGGGGATAGTAGTGATGGTTCAAGCTTGAATCCAAATAGAGAGAGTGGTATTGAGGCCAGCAAAAGTTTAGAGAAGGAACCTGAACTTGAGGGGGGTTGAAGCAATCAAAAGTAAGGCCCCAGGAGTTAGGGATGATATTCGGTGGCAAGTTGAGGGTGCAGAGAAACATTAACAAGATGGTCTCCCTCTAACTGGGAAATGGGACTTGAAGAGACCTATGGCTGAGGAGGCTGAGATCATAATTACAAAATTATCTGAATACCCATATATTGGGAAGCAGTTCAAAGACTATGGGTTTGGTTGGATGAGCATACCGCCTGGGAGTTACTACCTAGCTATGGTTCAAAAATAATACACGAACTAAATAGCCACCCTTGATAAATTATGCAAGAAGAGACAAAAATCGTTTGAGCCGTAAGTGTTAAATAGGGTCCCGGTTTGTGAGGTTTCAATTAATATTTTTGAGCATAAGATCAACAAGAACATTTATGGACAAACTTATGTACCTCCAGCAACCACTCCAGAGTTTGAACACCAAATAATGTCAACATCAAAGCAGCGACCATAGATGGCATAGGTGCTGACTAAAGGAGAAGCTTCATGGTTGACAAACACAAAGGAGTGGATAGCCAAGTCATCGTTGAATTTTCCAGCTAAATTTTGGTAGGCTTTGGTACGACTGTAATTAACGCCTCTAGGTGGAGATGCCAACTATGATGAGAGTAGGGCAGTGATGGTTGCTAGTATGATGTCTGGTTTTATAGTAATCTTCGAACTTATGATTGCGAATGAAATTCATGCGAGGTCCACAAAGCTGGCAATATCTTTGCTATTCCCATGCTTATTAGCCAAACTTTGCAGAGATGTAAGGGTGACCATATTGAGCGAGATTGATGATGAAGTGGTGGCCTTAAAAAGCAAGATATCAACAAAACTCAGGGTGACTGAAAATTTGACCTGAGGGTGCACAAACCTCTATCATTTGGACCTCACACTCAAACTACGCTAAAGGCATCCGACACTCCTTCAGGTATAAATCTAACTGTCCTTTTTGCTGATCCACAGGGGGTCTTTTCTACATCTGGGGCTGCTGATACTGCTCCAACTTTTGAGATTGCAGACACAATCTCCACGCCACATGTATATATGGAGTTCCAGTTGACGTGCAGAGAAACATTACCAAGATGGTCTCCTTCTAAATGAGAAAAGGGACTTCAAGAGACCTAAGGCTGAGGAGGCTCAGATCATAATGATAGAATTACCTGAATACCTTGATATTGAGAGGCAGTTCAAAGAATATGGGTTGGGTTGGATGATAAAACCGCCTGGGACTAGCCATAGTTTGTGAATTCTATGTGAACTATATATCCACCCATGATAAATTATGCAAGAAGGGACAAAAACAATCTAAGACACAAGTGTTGAACAGGGTCCTGATTTGTGAAGTTTTAGTTGATATTTCTGAGCATACTATCTATAGGATCCTATATGTCCAAAGGTATGTACCTCCAGCAACCACTCTTGAGTTTAAACATCGAATAATAACAGTATCAGAACAGTGACCATGGCTGGCACAGGTACTGAATAAAGGTGAACCTTCATGGTTGTCAAACACGACAGAAAGAATAGTCAAGTCATCATTGAATTTTGATGCTAAATTTTGGTTGTCAATGGTATGGTTTTGATTAATGCCTACAGGTGGAGATGCTAACTTGGATAGGAATAAGGCAGTGACGGTTACTAGTATGATGAATGGGTTTATAGTGAACTTCGAACTTGTGATTGCAGATGAAATTCATGTGAGATCCATAAAGCTAGCAACATCTGTGCGATTCCCATGCCTATTAACCAAACTTTGCAGAGATGCAAGGGTGCCCATATTGAGTAGGATTGATGATGAAGTGGTGGCCTTAAAAATAATGGTATCAACAAAACTTGGGGTGACTGAAAGATTGAGTTGAGGGTGAACAAACCTCTATCATTTTGACCTCACACTCAAACTACTCTAGAGGCATCCGACACTTCTTCAGGTATAAATCTAACTATCATCTTTGCTGATCCACAGGGGGTCTTTTCTATATCTGGGGCTGCTGATACTGCTCCAACTATTGAGACTATTGATACAACCTCCATGCCACATGTATATGTGGAGTTCCAGTTGACGGTGCAGAGAAATATTACCAAGATGGTCTCTTTCTAACAGAGAAGAGGGACTTAAAAAGACCTAAGGCTGAGGAGGCTCAGATCATAATTATAGAATTACCTGTATACCTGGATATTGAGAGGCAGCTCAAAGGCTGGGTTGGGTTGGATGATCACACTGCCTAGGAGTTACTACCTAGCCATGGTTTGTGAATTCTATGCGAACTACATGTCCACCCATGATAAATTGTTCAAGAAGGGACAAAAACAATCTATGACACAAGTGTTTAACAGGGTCCTGATTCGTGGGGTTTTAGTTGATATTTCTGAGTAAACTATCAATAGGATCCTATTTGTCCTAAGGTATGTACCTCCAGAAACCATTCTTCAGTTTGAACATCGAATAGTAACAGTATCACAGCAGTGCCCATGGCTGGCATAGGTACTGAATGAAGGTGAACCTTCATGGTTGTCAAACACAAAGGAGAGGATAGTCAAGTCATCATTGAATTTTGATGCTAAATTTTGGTAGGAAGTTGTATGGCTTTAATTAATGCCTACAGATGGAGATGCCAACTTGGATGAGAGTAGGGAAATGATGGTTTCTAGTATGATGTGAGGGTTTATAGTGAACTCCGAACTTGTGATTGCAGATAAAATTCATGTGAGGTCCACAAAGTTGGCAACATCTTTGCAATTCCCATGCTTATTAACAAAATTTTACAGAGATGCAAGGGTGCCCATATTGAGCGGGATTGATGATGAAGTAGTGCCATTAAAAATATAGGTATCAACAAAACTCGGGGTGACTGATAGTTTGAGTTGAGGGTGCACAAAACTCTATCATTTAGACCTCATACTCAAACTACTTTAGAGTCATCCGACACTCCTTGAGGTATAAATCTAACTATCATTCTTTCTAATCCATAAGGGATCTCTGCTATATCTGGGGTTGCTGATACTGCTCCAACAGTTGAGACTGTTAACACAACCTCCTTGCCTTATGTATATATGGAGCTCCAATTGACAGTGCAGAGAAATATTACCAAGATGGTCTCCTTCTAACTGAGAAGAGGGACTTAAAATGATCTAAGGTTAAGAAGGCTCGGATCATAATGATAGAATTACCTGAATAACCAAATATTGAGTGGCAATTCAAAGACTGGGTTGGGTTGGATGAGCACACCCCCTAGGATTTACAACCTAGCCATGGTTTGTGAGTTTTATGTGAACTACATATCCACCCATGATAAATTGTGCAAGAAGGGACAAAAATAATCTATGACACAAGTGTTTAACAGGGTCCTGATTCATGGGGGTTTAGTTGATATTTCTGAGAATACTATCAATAGGATCCGATATGTCCAAAGGTATGTACCTCCAGCAACCACTCTTGAGTTTGAACATCGAATAATGGCAGTATCACATCAGTGACCATAAATGGCACAGGTACTGAATGAAGGTGAACCTTCATGGTTGTCAAACACGACGGAGAGGATACTCAAGTCATCATTGAATTTTGATGCTAAATTTTAGTAGGTAGTGGTATGGCTTTGATTAATGCTATAGGTAGAGATGCCAACTTGGATGAGAGTAGGGCAATGATGGTTGCTAGTATGACGTGAGGATTTATAGTGAACTTCAAACTTGTGATTGCAGATAAAATTCATGTGAGGTCCACAAAGTTGGCAACATCTTTGTAATTTCCATGCTTATTAACCAAACTTTGCAGAGATGCAAGGGTGCCCATATTGAGTAGGATTGATGATGAAGTGGTAGCCATAAAAATATAGGTATCAACAAAACTCGGGGTGACTGAAAGTTTTAATTGAGGGTACACAAACCTCTCTCATTTGGACCTCACACTCAAACTACTCTAGAGGCATCAAAGACTCCTTCATGTATAAATCTAACTATCATCTTTGCTGATCCACGGGGGGTCTCTGCTATATTTAGGGCTGCTAATACTGATCCGACTATTGAGACTATTGACAAAACCTCCATGCCTCATGTTTATATGGAGTTCCAGTTGACTGTGCAGAGAAATATTACCAAGATGGTCTCCTTCTAACTGAGAAAAGGGACTTAAAAAGACCTAAGGCTGAGGAGGCTCAGATCATAATGATAGAATTACCTAAATACCTAGATATTGAGAGGTAGTTCAAAGACTGGGTTGGGTTGGATGAGCACACCACCTAGGAGTTACTACCTAGCTATGGTTTGTGAATTCTATGTGAACTATATATCCACCCATGATAAATTATGCAAGAAGGGACAAAACTAATCTAAGACACAAGTGTTTAACAAGGTCCCGATTCATGGGGTTTTAGTTGATATTTCTGAGCATACTATCAATAGGATCCTATATGTCCAAAGGTATGTACCTCCAGCTACCATTCTTGAGTTTGAACATCAAATAATGACAGTATCACAGTAGCGATCATGACTGGCACAGGTACTGAATGAAGGTGAACCTTCATGGTTATCAAACACGATGGAGAGCATAGTCAAGTCATCATTAAATTTTGATGCTAACTATTAGTAGGCAGTGGTATGGCTTTGATTAATGCCTACAGGTGGAGATGCTAACTTGGATGAGAGTGGGGGAATGATGGTTGCAAGTATGATGTGAGGGTTTATGTTGAACTTCAAACTTGTGATTACAGATGAAATTCATGCAAGGTCCACAAAGCTGGCAAGATCTTTACAATTCCCATGCTTATTAACCAAACCTTGCAGAGATGCAAGGATGCCCATATTGAGTGGGATTGATGATGAAGTAGTGGCCTTAAAAATAAAGGTATCAACAAAACTTGGGGTCACTGAAAGTTTGAGTTGAGGGTGTACAACCTATATCATTTGGACCTCATACTCAAACTGCTCTAGAGGCATTCGACACTCCTTCAGGTATAAATCTAACTATCATCTTTGCTAATCCACAGGGGGTCTCTGCTATATCTGGGGTTGTTGATACTGCTCTAACTGTTGAGACTGTTGACACACCCTCCATGCCTCATATATATATGGAGTTCTAGTTGACGATGAATAGAAACATTACAAAGATGGTCTCCTTCAAACTGAGAAGAGGGACTTAAAAAGACATAAGGCTGAGGAGGCTCAGATCATAATGATAGAATTACCTGAATACCTTGATATTGAGAGGCAGTTCAAAGACTGGGTTGGGTTGGATGAGCACACCCCCTAGGATTTACAACCTAGCCATGGTATGTGAGTTTTATGTGAACTACATATCCACCCATGATAAATTATGCAAGAAGGGACAAAAATAATCTAAGACATAAGTGTTTAACAGGGTCCCGATTCATGGGGTTTTAGTTGATATTTCTGAAAATACTATCAATAGGATCCTATATGTCCAAAGGTATGTACCTCCAGCAACCACTCTTGAGTTTGAACATCGAATAATGGCAGTATCACAGCAACGACCACAACTGGCACATGTACTGAATGAAGGTGAACTTTCATGGTTTTCAAACACGACGGAGAGGATAGTCAAGTCATCATTGAATTTTTATGCTAAATTTTAGTAGGTAGTGGTATGGCTTTGATTAATGCCTATAGGTGGAGATGACAACTTGGATGAGAGTAGGGCAATGATGGTTGCTAGTAAGATGTGAGGATTTAAAGTGAACTTCAAATTTGTGATTGTAGATGAAATTCATGTGAGGTCCACAAAACTGGCAATATCTTTGCAATTTCCATGCTTATTAACCAAACTTTACAGTGATGCAAGGGTGCCCATATTGAGTTGGATTGATGATGAAGTAGTGGCCTTAAAAATAAAGGTATCAACAAAACTCGGGGTGACAGAAAGTTTGAGTTGAGGGTGCACAAACCTCTTTCATTTGGACCTCACACTCGAACTACTCTAGAGGCATCCGACACACCTTCACGTATAAATCTAACTATCATCTTTGTTGATCCACAGGGGGTCTCTGCTATATCTGGGCTGCTGATACTGCTCCAACTGTTGACACAGCCTCCATGCCTTATGTATATATGGAGTTCCAGTTGACGGTGCAAAGAAACATTACTAAGATGGTCTCCTTCTAACTGAGAAGAGGGACTTAAAAATATCTAAGGCTGAGGAGGCTCAGATCATAATGATAGAATTACCTGAATACCTGGATATTGAGAGGCAGTTCAAAGACAGGGATGGGTTGGATGAGCACACCGCCTAGGATTTACTACCTAGCCATGGTTTGTGAATTCTATGTGAATTACATATCCACCCATGATAAATTATGCATAGAGGGACAAAACTAATCTAAGAAACAATTATTTTACAAGGTCCCAATTTATGAGGTTTTAGTTGATATTTCTGAGCATACTATCAATAGGATCCTATATGTCCAAAGGTATGTACCTCTAGCTACCACTCTTGAGTTTGAACATCGAATAATGACAGTATCATAGTAGTGATCATGACTGGCATAGGTACTGAATGAAGGTGAACCTTCATGGTTGTCAACCACGATGGAGAAGATAGTCAAGTCATTATTAAATTTTGATGCTAAGTATTGGTAGGTTGTGGTATGGCTTTGATTAATGCCTACAGGTGGAGATGCCAACTTGAATGGGGGTAGGGGAATGATGGTTGCTAGTATGATGTAAGAGTTTATAGTGAACTTCAATATTGTGATTGCAGATGAAATTATTGCGAGGTCCACAAAGCTGGCAACATCTTTGCAATTCTCATGCTTATTAACAAAACTTTACAGTGATGCAAGGGTGCCCATATTGAGTGGGATTTATGATGAAGTGGTGGCCTTAAAAAGAAAGGTATCAACAAAACTCGGGGTGACTGAAAGTTTGAGTTGAGGGTGCACAAACCTCTATTATTTGGACCTCACACTCAATCTACACTAGAGGAATCCGACACTCCTTCGGGTATAAATCTAACTGTCATTTTTGCTGATCCATAGGGGTTATCTGCTATAGATGGTGCTGCTGATACTGCTCCAACAGTTGAGACTATTGACACAACCTCCATGCCTCATGTATAAATGGAGTTCCAGTTGATGGTGCAGAGAAACATTACCAAGATGGACTCTTTCTAACTGAGAAGAGGGACTTAAAAAGACTTAAGGTTGAGGAGGCTCGGATCATAATGACAGAATTGCCTGAATACCTGGATATTGAGAGGCAGTTCTATGACTGGGTTGGGTTAGATGAGCACACCGCCTAGGAGTTACTACCTAGCCATGGTTTGTGAATTCTATGTGAACTACATATCCACCCATGATAAATTATGCAAGAAGGGACATAAAGAATCTAAGACACAAGTGTTTAACTGGGTCCTGATTCGTGGGGTTTTAGTTGATATTTCTGAGCATACTATTAATAGGATCCTATATGTCCAAAGGTATGTACCTCCAGCAACCACTCTTAAGCTTGAACATCGAATAATTACAGTATCACAGCCGCGACCATGGTTTGCACAGGGGCTGAATGAAGGTGAACCATCACGGTTGTCAAACACGACGGGGAGGATAGTCAAGTCATCATTGAATTTTGATGCTAAATTTTTGTAGGCAGTGGTATGGCTTTGATTAATGCGTACAAGTAGAGATGCCAACTTGGATGAAAGTAGGGCAATGATGGTTACTAGTATGATGTGAGGGTTTACGGTGAACTTTGAACTTGTGAATGCAGAGGAAATTCATGCAAGGCACACAAAGCTGGCAACATCTTTGCAATTCCCATGCTTATTAACCAAACTTTTCTAAGATGTAAGGATATCCATATTGAGTGGGATTGATGATGAAGTAGTGCCCTTAAAAAGAAAGGTGTCGACAAAACTCGGGGTGACTGAAAGTTTGAGTTGAGGCTGCACAAACCTCTATCATTTGGACATCAAAGTCAAACCACTTCGGAGGCATCTGACACTCCTTCAGGTATAAATGTAACTGTCATCTTTGCTAATCCACAGGGGGTCTCTACTATATCTAGGGCTGCTGATACTACTCCAACTGTTGATACTATTGACATAACCTCCATGCCTCATGTATATATGAAGTTCCAGTTGACGGTGCAGAGAAACATTACCAAGATGGTCTCCTTCTAACAGAGAAGAAGGACTTAAAAAGACCTAAGGATGAGGAGGCTCAGATCATAATGATAGAATTACCTGAATACCTAGATATTGGGAGGCAGTTCAAAGAATGGGTTGGGTTGGATGAGTACACCGCGTGGGAGTTACTACCTAGCCATGGTTTCTGAATTCTATGTGAACTATATATCCACCCATGATAAATTATGCAAGAAGGGACAAAAATAATCTAAGACTCAAGTGTTTAACAGGGTCTCGATTCATGGGGTTTTAGTTGATATTTTTGAGAATACTATCAATAGGATCCTATATGTCCAAAGGTATGTACCTCCAGCAACCACTCTTGAGTTTGAACATCGAATAATAATAGTATCACAACAGCGACCATGGCTGGCATAGGTACTGAATGAAGGTGAACCTTCATGGTTGTCAAACACGACGGAGAGGATAGTCAAGTCATCTTTGAATTTTGAAGCTAAATTTTGGTGGGCAGTGGTATGGCTGTGATTAATGCCTACAGGTGGATATGCCAACTTTGATGATAGCAAGGAAGTGATGGTTACTAGTATGATGTCAAAGTTCAAAGTGAATTTCATACTTGTGATTGCAGATTAAATGCATGCGAGTGCCACAAAGCAAACAACATCTTGGCAAATCCCATGCTTATTAACAAAATTTTGCAAAAATACAAGAGTGCCCATATTGAGTGGGATTGATTATGTGTTGGTGGCCTTAAAAAAGCAATATATCGACAAAATTTAGGATGACTCAAAGTTTGAGTTGTGGATACACAAACCTATCTTTTGGACCTCACATTCAAACTACTCCAGAGGCATTCGACACTTCTTTAGGTATAAATCTTGCTATCATCTTTGATGATCCACAGGGTGTCTTTGCTACATCTGGGGCTACTACTACTACTTTAACTACTGCAACTATTAACACAACATACATGCCATTTGCATATACAAATTTTTGGTTGATTCCACAGATTTTTGTAAAAGTTGTTGGGAGGAAGAATAAGTTTGAGAAGTAGTTGCAAGCATTGGCCAAATAATTTATGCCTTTTATAGATCAAGATATTAGAGAAGTACTAAAACCATATGCGGGTTTGCATGCCTAGATTAATGACATGGAGACAAGGATGAATGATAAGTTAAAAGAAACGACTATTCTAGACATGGACAAATTTATAGCCAAACTAAAAAAGGCCCAAGCCGACATTGCTGCACAACAAGATGTAACTATCATGGTGTTCCCGATTCCAGAGTTATAGGAATCAAAGAAGGATGACTCCATAGTTGATTTTATAGGTGACCTCTCAAAGTTAGTTGTAAAAAGCCATTCAAGGGTGGTAAAGAGAAAACAGAGTCAAGGAAAAGAAAACACCACAATAAGACACTAAAAAAATAAATCTAAATAAGGCAAAGAAGCAGTCTAAAAAATATGCGGCATTAAGACAAGAGCAGGTACTAGCCTAACTTACATATTTTGCCTACACCTACTCTAGAGACTAGGGCTATTGTGGATGATTTGAGCATGCCGATCGGCACTAATATCAGTGTTCCTGATTCTGAGGCCCCAGCAGCCTCAAACATTTTGCCAGACTCTAAGGCCTAAGGGCTTCACATGTATTCCTTCCACTTAAAAGCATACTTATTATTTTTATGCATTAGGGACAATGTTTGATTCTTTTGATGAGGGGTGTTGGTACATGTAAGTATGTCACCACCTAAGGGTTTTTGTTGTCGTATTTTTTTCCCTCGGGTGTACTATCTAGTAGAACTAGTATGTTTAGGTTATTTTACTACTTTTATTTCTTTTAGCATAAACTGTTAGAATCAATGGCTTGATTTTGTGGTGTGTGATAAATGGAGACCCCTCTGAAACTTGTTTAGAACATATGGTTGGTTTGCTATTGTTGACTATTCTGGATCTTATAATGACATTAGTGCATATAGATGTCATAGCTTTGCTTAAGATGAATTGATATTGCGATAGTTGCTATTGCAATAGTTGGATGTCATAGTACAAATCCGGTGGAACTCAACTAGAAACATACTCTCATACCAGTGACCGATGAACCTAAGGCTCTTATACCATGCTGTCAGAACCTAAAATTGGGCTATGATGGCACCTACTATGTCCCCCAATAAGTATGTTGTAGAAACATATGATAAGTAACAAGCTAATTAATAAAGTAAGGAATAACAAGATAAACTGGGTCAACTATGTTGATAAATACAGATGATAGGGACCCATAAGCAGTAGAAGAAGAGAACAAAATACACAACCATCTCCCAAGACCTTTTGTAAGTAGCACAAGAGCTACAACATACAAGGAGTAGCATTAAATTATTATATACATACACTAGTAACTGTAATTACGCACACAAACTAGGTAAATGTTCCTTCATGCCAATACCATCATGATGTACCGGCATTTAATGGCACATTTTACACTTTTAACCAAGAATAAACATGAGTTTTTAAGCAACTGTTGTTAGATTTGATGGTGTTTTGTGTTTAAATGTAGGAAATTGACTCAAGGCTAAAAAGTAAGGAAAATATGCTTAAAAAAGACTATGTGATGGTTCACTTGATGAACCATCACTCTAACCGTCGCACCAAGACAAAACCAATAGTTGAAGAACTCAGTGTGACCTCTTGGCTGACAAACTATCAAGCATGTGATGAGCCATCACACCAAGACATCAAGGTCAAGCAGAATGGAGGATCCAATAAAGTCGAGTGACGAGTCGTTGTGATGAACCGTCATAAGCCTGACGAATCGTTAGGCAAATCATCACAGCTAAAGAGTTCAGCTCTAATTTAAATTTGGATTCAAATTTCCCTGAGGCTTATAAATACCTAGTTTAGGGTTTAGAATAGGCATCTTTCATATTGTGAACAAGAATACATATTTTTCTGCTAAGTGTTGAGTTTTTGGGTTTTGATACTACTACTTTGGTTTTTGTTAAGGATTAAAGTATTGGATTTTATCTTTGTAAGAATTCTTCTTTCAATTATGAAATGCATTACTTTATTCATCTCAAGAACTATGAGTGTAAAATTCCACAACTAGGATTATGGGATCCATGGCAAAATAACAACTCTAGGGTTGATTTTTGGTTTGGATTCAAATAGTATTTATTGATGTATTGTTAATATTTTCACTTTAAAACTTTTCTAACTGTTTCAAACATTAGAACAAGCCCTAGTTTTAACTTGCTTGAAATAAGAGGTTAAATATCTGAAAAAAGGATTAACAACAAGGATTTTGAGTCTTTAACTTCCGTCTAATAGGCAATTCTTTATCCAAATTAACCAACTTGAGGCTAAAATTTACGTTCCAATCTTCATCTCTTTAAGTTAAAAAGAATTAAGGTGATAGTTATCTAAAAAGGTTGAGAAATACTTAGACGCATATTAGAAATCAATTGCCTTGCATTAATAGTAATAAAAGAATCCATTTACGTTATTAATCCAAAAGTATTATAAAGCCATGGTGAATACAAGCCTAGTTTTCTTTCTCTATTGATTAATATTTCCTAAGTTTGTTGATTGTTACTTCAAACAATATGGTTACTAATTTCAAACATTATCCATAAACCCCCATTATTCCAGAAATCATAGACTAATAGTCATTTTACTCACAAATGACTTAGTGTTCACCATATTCCCTGTGGGATTCGACCCCAACCTTTGCTGGGTTATATTTTTGACAACGATTGCTTATACTTCTTAAGGGAGGTGTAATTCTGACATATCAAATTTTGGCATCGTTTTCAGGGAATATGGTTGTCTATTAAGTTTGTTGTATTTATTTGATGCTTAGTCATATTTTATTATTTTACTATTGTTTGTTGTTTTTGTAATTGCAAGGTACATATTTGTGCATGCCAAGTACCTAAAGCTTGGATGAACCATTATTACTCTACGATCCTGAGCTTACAATGACATTAAGACTGAACATCAATGCACAAGAGGATGAAGCAGCAAGGTTTCAACAGCTTGTTGCTGACCAATTTAATAACTAAGACCTAAATGCACCCAACAATACAGATGATAATGCTTTGGGTGATGTTGTTGATGCGCAACATGCTAGAAATATTTCCCCATTCAACCCAAGAAAGCGATAAAGAGGGAGAGGTTGACAACAACAACCTATGCCATTTGAGTTTGGTGATAAAGATGATGCTTATTTGGATGAGATTGGTGCTACTGGAGGATTATTCTTCCACCATTATCTTCTGAAGAAAAATTCAATATTATTAGCACTATGATCCAGTTGTTGAACTTTAAAGGTCTATTTAGGGGGATGGCTGGTGATGATCCGAATCTATACTTGATAAATTTCATAGGGATTTGCAAGTCACTTTAATTTCAAGAAGTTAGTCAGAATACCATTCAACTGAGGTTGTTCCTATTGTCTTTGTCTTGGGATGCAATATTGTGGTTGACTGAGATGCCTCCAGATTATATTAAAAACTGGGGTCAGCTAAAAGAAGCTTGTCTAGAAAGGTTATTTTTACCCTCCAGGTTGTTGTAGTTAAGGAATAAAATCACTAATTTCATGTAGTAACCTAATGAAGCATAACATAAAATATGGCTGAGGTTTAAGAAGAAGTTGACTCAATGCCCCAATCACAAGCAGACAGATGAGCACTTAATGGAGACTTTTTGCAGGTCTCTAAACTTGGTAACCCAAATGATTGTTGACAATACAACAGGAGAATCTTTCATGGCACTTACTTTTGTAGATGCTACAGTGATCCTCGATAGGCTTGTGAAGATAAAGAGAGCTTGGCATACTGGGATTTTGAGGTTAGAAGCAGTACTTATACTGTGGGCATGATGGATGAACAATGCCAAAGAGAAGAAGAGCGTGATCAAAACATGGCTCACATGACTTAATTATAAAGCATTTATTGGCAGGTGTTATTGAAAAAGTGAAAGTTGTTAGTTTATAGGGTAAGGCAGTTGAGTCTGATTTCGAAGAAAAAGCAAACTACCTGAATAACCAGGTGGGGGATTTCTGAGCTAATGACCAAGAATAAGGTTGGAACTACCAAAGTGATAGTTATTATAATAAGGTTGGTTACAAGGATAGAGATCAGGGCAATTGGAAAAGTAAGAATGAATGAGGATGTTTGTATATACCACTTGGAAGTTGTGATAGAGCCAATAATGATTCAGGAAACTCAAAGATTGAAGACATGTTGGCTAAGGTACTACAAAGGGTGGAATCCACTGACTCAGAATTTCTGAGCTAATGGACAAAGAAGCTAAGGTTGGAACTACCAAAGTAATAGTTATTATAACAAGGATAGTTACAAGGATAGAGATTAGGGCAATTGGAAAAGTAAGAATGAATGAGGATGTTTGTATAGACCACTTGGAAGTTGTGATAAAGCCAATAATGATTCAAGAAACTCAAAGATGGAAGACATGTCGGCTAAGGTGATACAAAAGGTGGAATCCACTAACTCAGAAGTGAAACAAATGATGAGAGAACTATCTTCAATGCGTCATCTTGTGGATTCACACTCTACTTCCATTAAATAGTTAGAGTACCAGATGGGGAAGTTGTCCTCGGTATTCAATCAACGGAAGAGCGGCACTCTACCTAGGGATACTATTAAGAATCTGAGAAATGATGGAAACTGCATGGCTATTACTATGAGAAGTGGTAAAGTTCTACTTGAACCATATCTTCTTGTTCAAACACAGGTGGAGGATGTTTTCTACGATTACAAAATAGTGGCTGCAGATACTAGTGTTGATGAAAATCTAGTTAAGTCTACAAAGTCAAAAAAGATTGATAATCAAGAGGTAGATGCCGAAAAGTCTATCATGTCAAAATATGATATGTCAAAAGATGATGGCCCCGTGCTCAAGGGGTAAGGCAAAAAGGCTAAAAAGCATCAAACGCAAATACATAGGCAACCCCTTTTCAATTTTGCACTAAGTAAAGAGGACGGTAAAGGATGGTAAATTACATAAGTTTATCTCTATTTGAAACAAATATCGGTGAATATTTCATTAGTGGATGCCATTGAGCAAATGTCGGGCTATGCTAAGTTCATGAATGACTTAGTCACAAAGAAGAGGACTGTAAGTTTCAAGACATAGGATAATCTTCATTAATATACTTTGATTGTTTCGTTATCGCTAGTTCAAAAGAAGGAAGATCTAGGTGCTTTTACTATTCTTTGCTTAATTGGTGCATTTAACTTTGCAAAGGCATTATTCGATCTTGGTGTGAGCATCAATTTGATGCTGCTAGCTATTTATCAACAGTTGGGCTCATGAGCCCCCAAACTAAAGACTATGTAGATATTGATGGTTGACCGTTCGGTCAAGAGGCCAATGGGGATATTATATGATGTACTAGTAAAAGTTGAGAATTTTATATTTTCGACTGACTTTGTTATCCTTGGCTGCGAAGTGGACTTCAAAGTACCCATAATCTTGGGTAGACTATTCTTAGACACCAAAAGAGTGTTGGTTGACATTAAAAGTAATGATGAATTTTGATGGTGAAAACATCCAAGATTATGAGGAAACTGTGAATGCTTTGGTTGGAATGGGGTCTTATTTCTATACCCCAAAGAACTTGGACCTGAATTTGAAGAATAAGCCAACTCCTCCAGCAAAACCTTCAATAAAAGAGCCACCAGTACTGGAACCCAAAAAATTATCTAGCCATCTTTGAGATGCATTTTCTAGTGATCATATTACACTGCCTATGATTATAGTAGCTGATTTGGTGGAATGGTCAGTTCAAGTACTTATTTCTATGTTGCAAAATTTCAAAAGGGATATTGGTTGGACTATTATGGATATTATTAGAACTCCACCAGGTATTTGCACCCATAAGATTCAGTTGGAAGAGGAGTGTAGTCCAACCATTAAGCACTAGTGAAGACTTAACCCATTAATGTAAGAAGTGGTGAAAAAATAAATAATCAAGTGGCTTGATACAAGTGTTGTATACCCAATATCGTATAGCAAGTGGGTAAGTCCTATATAGTGTGTCCCAAAAAAGGAAGGTATGATAGGTTAGAAGTGAGAGGTTGGTATTGCTTTATGGATAGTTATTTGGGTTATAGTCAAATGTCCATTACACCTGAAGATTAGGAGAAGACTACATTTACATGCCCCTATGGGACATTCACCTTCAAGTGTATGCCCTTCGGTTTATGCAATGCTCCTGCTACATTCCAAAGGTGTATGAAGTCTATTTTTTCGACATGGTTGAAGACACTTTTGAGGTATTTATGGATGACTTCTCAGCTGTTGGTGTTGCTTTTGAAGAATGCTTAGCAAACCTTAGCAGTGCCTTGCAAAGATGTGAAGAGTCTAATCTTATGCTTAATTGGGAAAAATGCCACTTCACAGTGAAGGAGGGAATTGTTTTAGGGTACAGGATTTTGGTAAAAGGTATTGAGGTGGATAGAGCTAAGATAGAGGTGATTGAAAAACTATATCCACCAATCTTAGTGAAGGGAGTTAGAAGATTTCTTTGCTACATAGGGTTCTACAGCAGATTCATTAAGGACATCTCCATAATTGGTAATCCGTTATGAAAATTATTGGGGAAGAAAGAAGATTTGTGTGTGATAGTGACTTCTTTAAGGCATTTGAGTGCCTTAAAGGAATTTTGGTGGATGCACCTATTATTGTTGCTCCAGATTGTTCAAAACCATTTGAAGTGATATGTGATGTGAGTGGGGTTGCACTTGGGGTTGTTCTTGGGAAAAAGTGGTAGAAGATCTTTCATCCTATTTATTATGCTAGCAAGGTATTAAATACGGTATAGAAAAATTACACTATTACAAAATAGGAGTTACTTGCAGTTGTGTATGCTTTTGAGAAGTTTAGAGCATACTTACTTGGTGCAGGAGTTATTGTACAAACTGATCATGCTGCCTTGAGATATCTCATGGAAAATAAATATGCCAACCCTTGGTTGATTAAATGGTTATTGCTACTCTAGGAGTTTGATTTTCAGGCTAAAGATCGCAAGGGTTGTGAAAATTAAGTAGCAGGACATCTTTCTAGACTTGAAGACAAAGGAAGGGTGCAAAATAAGTTGGAGATTGATGACTTTTATGGATGAACATGTATTAACTATATATCTCGATCTTGTGCCTTGGTATACTAATTTTGCTAATTATCTTGTCAGAAAGGTAATGCCAAAAAAGCTAACTTATCATCAGAGAAAGAAATTTCTCCACGGTGTGAGCAAACACTTTTGGGATGAGCCATTTCTATTCTGCCTATGTGGTGACAATATAATTAGGAGGTATGTACCAGAAGTGGAGATGTTGAGCATTACACAAGATTGTCATTCTTCCTAAGTGGGGGGACATCATGCTAGTGAGCGCACGACCTAAAAAATACTGCAATATGGGTAACTGGCCTACCATCCACAAAGACTTCTGGGACTTTGTCAAGGCATGAGATCAAATCCAATGACAAGGATCTATCTCTCGAAAGCAAGAATTGCCTATGTCCATGGTTCTAGAAGTTGAATTATTGGATATGTGGGGCATCGACTTTATGGGCACATTTGTGATTTCTTATGGACACTATTACATCTTGGTGGTGATGGATTATGTATCAAAATAGGTGGAAGCTGTTGCTTTGGCAGACAACCATGGTAAGAGTGTGGATATATTTTTGAAAGAGAATATTTTCTCTAAGTTTGGGACACCACAAAAAATCATAAGTTATGGGGCGTCACATTTTTGCAACAAGGTATTCTGTACACTTCTAGATAAGTATGGAGTGAATAAATACAAGGTAGCTACCCCTTATATCCATCATTTGAACCTCACACTTAAAATACTCTAGATGCATTCGGCACTCCTTCAAGTATAAATCTAACGGTTGTCATTGTTGATCCACAGGGTGTCTCTGCTATATCTGGGGCTGCTGCTACTACTCAAGTTGCTGATACTTTTGACACAACCTCTATGCCACATGCATATGTAGAGTTCTAGTTGACTCTGCAAAATTTCATTAAAATGGTTAAGAGGCAGAATAAGTTTGAGAAGTAGTTGTCATTGTGGGTTAAACAATTCAAGCCCTTCATGGATCAAGCTATTGGAGAAGCACTAAAACCATATGCGAGTTGGCATGCCCTCATTGATGATATGGAGTCAAGGATGATTTATAAGTTAAAAGAAATAAATGTTCTGGACTTGGCCAAATTTACAGTCGAACTGATAAAAGGCCCAAGCTGACATCGCTGCACTACAAGGTGCAACTACCATGGTGTTTTCAGTTCCAAAGGTGGAGCAATCAGAGGAGGATGACTCCGTAGTTGATTTGATAGAGCGACCTCCTAAATCCAGTGGTAAGAATCCAGTCGAGGGTGGTGAAGAGAAAACAAAATCAAGGAAAAGAAAACACCGCAAGAGAATGCTAGAAGAAAAAGATCTAAAAAAGGCAAAGAGGTATTCTAAAAAAAAATCAGGCATTGAGACAAGAGTGTGTATGATCCCAACTTGTTAGGGCTTCTTCTAGATTGGTTCATGGATTTGAGTCTTACTTACAGATTTTTCCCATACCTACTATAGAGAACGAGTCTATTGTGGGTAATTTGAGCACGCCAATCGGCACCAACATCACTTTTCCTAATTTTGATGCCCCAATGGCCTATAACATATTTCCAGACTCCAAGGCCTAAGGGATTTACAGGTATTCCTTCATCTCAAAAGCTTAGTTATTATTTTTATGCATTAGGGACAATGCATGATTCTTTTGATGGGGTATCTGGGTACCTGTGAGTCTGTCAACACCCGAGGGTTTTTATTGCCATGTTTCTTTTCCCTCGGGAGTGTTATCTAGTAAAACCAACATGTTTAGGTGATTTTACTACTTTTATGTGTTTTAGGATAAATTCTTAGCAATCAATGGCTTGATTTTATGGTGTGTCATAAATAGAGACCCCTTAATAACCTTTTTAGCACATATGGTTAGTTTGCTATTGTTGACTGTTCTAGATCTTTGAATGAAATTAGTGCATATGGATGGAATAACTTTGCTTAAGTTGAATTTCTATTGCGATAGTTGCTATTGATAAGTGTTTTTCTATGCCAAGTGTGTGTGAGCTTATTATATTTTTTCTTACTTTGTGCATGCATCTAGAACTTGCCCTGTCTCTCCTATTAAGTTATAAGTTGGTTGGTTAGAAAAGGATTGCGTACCTTGTTGAATTGAGTCCACTTAGCCTAAAATGATCGTCCAATTAATGTTAATAATTTTTTTGAACCCTATTTTTAGCTAATTAGACCTTTTTTTTCATTTGCCATTCACCTTTCCTATTTTATCTTTGAACCTCTATTTTGTCCCTGGTCCCTCCTTGGACATTGTATACCTCAACACAGGCAAATCACCTAAGTTGAGAGTAGATACTCTAGAGGCGTATGATAAGTTAAATGGGGTATGAAAAGATTGGGTGTTGATGAAAAAGAACTAGTAGGTTTGAGCATAAGAATGAAAAAGATAGAAAATGAATGAAAAAGAAAGAAAAAGAATGAAAAAGATAGAAAGAGAATAAAAAGAAGGATGTAGAATCAAAAGAGATTGCTACACCCGTGAATGCAAATAATTGGTAGAAAAAGGTAAGTAAGGGTGGAATGACTAGCCTTAAGTGAAAATAGAAGTGTGTTGATGTCAAGAAGGACAGAGTCACTAATCCCTAAATGTATCCTACCTGCACCCAAGCCCACATTACAAGCCATGAAAATTCTTGTAGTGATCTTCATCAACCTTCTAAAGAATCGAAGTAGAATAATAAGGGCAAGCCTATAACATTTAATGTTCATTGTTTGAAACTCTTTGTGAGCGTGAGTGTATTCTTTCCAGTCCCTAGTAGAATTGATTATGTGTGTGTGGGACTTGTTTGTAGTGAGGGCACCAGAAAAGCATTGTTCATCACTGACTGTTAGGGTAATGGGTGTGTTGATGCAAGTTGTTCATTGATATTGTAATGACATTCTTAGATCCTTACTAGTTTACATATCGAATGATTGCCATGTGCTTTGCTGAATAATGATAAGGAAGGGTTCAATTTTGAAAAGAACTGGGAGTGTTAATTAATTACTATTTTTTAGCTTAAATTTTCTTGGGTTTCTAACATCTATCTAGTATAAGTTTGTGTTGTTGCTTGAGGACAAACGAACATTCCAAATTGAGGGTGTTGATGTGCCAGCATTTGATGGCATATATTACGCTTTTAACTAAGAATAAATGTGAGCTTTTAAGTAACCATTGTTAGATTTGATGGAGTTTTGTTTTTAAATGCAGGAATTTGAATCAAGGCTAAAAAGTATGGGCACTATGCTTAAAGAACACCATGTGATGGTTCACTTGACAAACCATCAAGAGTGTGATGAATTGTCACTCTCATCGTATCACCTAGACAGAACCAACAGTTGAAGAACTCAGTATGACGGCTTGGCAGACTAATTGTCAAGCCTGTGATGAGCTGTCACTCTGAGCTATCAATGTAACACCCCGTACCTTACCAACCCTATTTGATGGCATTGAATAATGTTTACTTAGGTGTCGAGAGTTATAAGTATGTATTTGGAAATGTGAAAGATGAGAACAATTAAAATTTGGCCTTGTACATGTGACGAGCCTTGCATAGGAAGTGTTTTGTGACCTCTTGAAGCATTTCTGGAATACCCCATACACATTCTAACCTCATTTGGTGACTTGGAGTCATGTTTACTTGATGATTAAGGTCACTAAGTAAGTATTTTATAGTGTTTTGATAAGGGATTGGACGATACGTAAACATTGGATAAGTGGCCGAAATTTCAGCATTTTGCTGAAACTTGCGCCACTACCCTGTTTCAGGGGTGTGGCGCAAGCCACCAGCCTGCATAAACTTCAGAGAAGGCCAGATTCTTGCACCACTACCCTGTTTCAGGGGGTGTGGCGCAAGGCACAACACTTATGCCCTTTCCGGCGTCGTTTCGTAACGCAATTCTACGACGATTTCTCGATGGTTTCTTTTGGTTCTTTGGAGTTATTTGAGCATTGTTAAAGATTCAAACACTTCAATATACTCCTACATACTCCTACATGATCAAATCATGAAATGTGAATAGTGATCCAAAATGTTCAATGAAGCCAAGGGCGACTAGAATTCCAATTTTTGCGATCGAAAGGACGAATGAGAATTGTTTAAAAGAATATTGTCGTGACATGATGGAATTATGTAAACATGATATATAAGGTGAATAATACATGAAATTTGGTGGGTTACATGGATATGTGTTATTGGGCCCCAAAATTAGGGCCCAAAATGGAACAAAAGAGAAGGCCCAAAGGCAAAAATGACCCATTCTTCCAAGATTTGACCAAGTAAACCTATCAATTAATTCCAAATGTGGCTAAGGATGACTTGGGGTCTATATAAAGGCCCCAAGATCAGATTTTTTTTACTGTCCAAAGCCCTCATGCCTTTATGATATTTTCTCCAATATTTCTACAAGTTCCAAACCCTAAAGCAAAATATCCTTTGGACTCTTTGGCAAAGATCATCCTATTCCAAGCTTTGGTAAGTGTTTATTTTCATGGATTAACATATTATATGCATGGGAGATTATGTATATTATGCTAGTTGTGTTGGCAAGGTGATGAATAGTGTATTTTTGCTTTGGTGAAAGATGTGTCATCTTGGTAATTTGAACTTGAATTAGGCCTTGTGCCTTTGATGAAAAAGCATGGTATGGACAAAATATGAACATGTATGGTGTTATTTTTGGTATTACACTTGTTCTTGCCTATAAGTGGAAATTGTGGGATTTTGGCCGATATGTGTTATGAGTTGTACTAAGGTCATTTGATGGGTTATTTATGATGTGTGATGGCTAAGAAAGTGTAAAGGAGAAGTGTTGTGGTGAAATGTATCAATTATCATGTATTGGTCAATGTTGGGAATATTATGGAATTTTTGGAATAATAATTTTGTCAATGGATTTGTCAAGGTAAAATGACATGTTTAAAGGCAAGCATGTAATTTATTGACATTGTATGCATTTGCAAAGTAATTGGTGGTTAATGTTGGTTCCATTATGTAATTGTGATGTAGAGTGAAACGTAAAGAAGGAGCGGAATTGTTGCGCTCACATATTTGATTGGGTGCTTACCTTGGGAGGATAAGGTATGTAAGGTTACTTTTATATCCTTCTGCAACATATGATGTTCACACTGTCATAGCACTCACTTGATTCCGAAATACTCTAAGGTATTTCATATTCAATAGTTGGCTAGAGTTACTCATATGCTCCTTATTCATTGGTCAATGGTGAATCGTATAACTCATGTTTATTGATTGACTCATGTCCATTGGTTGACTCACGTTCATGGGCTAATATGTCAAAAGTTCCAAATGGTCTAAGGTATGGCATCGCAGGGTGATGAATAGTTAGTATCGCAGGGTGATGAATAGTTAGTATCCACATGTATCGTATTTAGTGATCATTATGTTAAGGTTCCAAAAGTGTACTATACCAAGGGGGTTCTATAGTATGCCAACTAGGGGTGATATATTGATAGTCATATGTGTTTTACTCCTATACGATTCATGAATCACTTAGTTCTTATTTATGGGTGGAAGTTCTTAAGTTGTCATATGTTGTTGATCCTAAGAGAATTATCCCAATAAGAGCAATGAGGTAAAGAGAGCTTGTTTAGTTGAAACATCATTGTTCCAATCATGTTATGAGTCCTATGGTATGATGCTTATCCTTGTACCAATTGTAAGAGTATCAATCTCATAAGAGTAAGAAGAGAGGTGATGTGCAAGTTAGTATAGTTATACTTCATAAGTGAAATTGTCAATCTCATAAGATAAAGGGGTGAAGTGAGATATGCATGTAAGTACGTGTTTGGCTAAGGTGTTAATCTCATAAAGTACAAGAGTAAGGTAAAGTATATGGGTGTGTTCCAATTAGTGTCATGATCCACAGTTCCAATAGAGTTCTACACATGTCTCATATCCTGCAGTAATGTTCCAACAGAGCAATGAGGTTATGTTCCAAGGGTTCAATAGTGATCATACTCATGTATCTTGTTCATTGATCATTGTTCAACGGTTCCAACAGTATGTTTCCAAGAATTTTTATATACACGTCTTTAGCTCATTGGTTATTGTTTCAAAGCTTCCAACAATGCCATGGCTACAAAAGTATCAATCCCTCATAAGCCAAGGTACCCTAATTTCGGGTATCAATTATGGTTCATCATATGTTCTTTATGCATTGATCAATTGTCATTCACATGTTTCATACACTTTGCGTAATGTTATCAATATTTCATGGTTCCATCAATGTTATGTTCCAAATCAAAGTATCAATCTCTCACAAGTTGAAGTATCAATCTCAAAGTAATGAAATAAAGTAAGAATCAAGTAATGAAAATGTGGTTAATGATTGATTTATGGGTGGCAAGTCTAGGGGCATAAGCCTAGCTCGACTCGATCCCAACATGATGATGCTAATTTATCCATGGGGTACAAATACTTGCATGATGATGGCCATTTATCCATGGGGTGCAAGAACACCTACATGATGACATGATCTTATCCATGGGGTGAAAGAACACACCTGCATGATGTATCCATGGGGTGAAATGAACACCTGCATGAGGACATGATTTTATCCATGGGGTGACAAGATCACCTGCATGATGAGGGCCCTAACAGTGTAACAGTGTTTGAGTAAAGTAAAGTAAAGTAAAGGCAAGTGAAAGAAAGAACGTAATGTACATGGTATCCCACCTACAGAAGGAGAGTTCGTTTACATTTGCTATTTCTCTTATGTTGATTCCATGGTTATTTTATTATGTATGCATCATTGGAGATGATAATAATGAAGGAAAGGTACAGGATTCCACATATTGAGTTTCTCTTATAATTATTTCCATTGAAGTTCTTATGTACTGACTCAGTTTTTCTTATGGCCTTACATACTCAGTACATTCTTCGTACTGACCCCTTTTGGGGACTTACCTTATATATTGTAGGTGCAGGCACTAGTAGGCCTCCACAGTAGATTGGCAGTGCTGCAGATCTGTGGTGAGCTTCAGTTAGTTCGGGGCCTCTCCGAGTCACTGTTGTACATGTCGTATCAAGCGGGAACTTGTCCCGATTGTTACTTCATTTGGTCAATACATTTTGTTAGAGGCTTTTGTAGACAGATGTGGGTGTATCAGTGTAAAGGACATATGTTGTTTTGACTGGATGGCCTCAACGGCCAAGTTTCATATGTATGTATAAAGATGTCCCATGTTCTCCTTTATTCGTCTTTCACGTTTTGATGCAATGGTGATTATTATATGCGTATGATTGAACATAGGCAAAGGTTGGTTCTCTCGGGCCTTATCGGCTACGGGTGCCAATCATGTCTCGATGGGATTCGGGGCGTGACAATCAAGGCCAAGCATAATGGAGACTCAGATGAAGTTGAGTAACGAGTTGTTGTGATGAACTGTCACAAGCTTGACAAACAGTCAGGCAAATCATCACAGCTAAGGCAGCCAACTCCGATTTAAATTTGGATTCAAATTTTTCTGAACCCTATAAATACCTAGTTTAGAGTTTAGACAGGCATATTTGATATTGTGAACAAGAATACATATTATTCTACTAAGTGTTGAGTTTTTGGGTTCTGAAACTACTGCTTTGGTTGTTGTCAAGGATTAAGGAGTTGGATTTCATCTTTGTAAGAATTCTTCTTTTGATTATGAAATACATTGCTTTATTCAACTTAAGAACTATGTGTGGCTTAAAATCCCACAACTAGGATTATGGGATCCATGACAAAGTAACAACTCTAGGGTTGATTTCGATATGGATTCAAATAGTATTTATTAATGTATTATTAATATTTTCACCTTAACAACTTTCTAATAGTTGCAAACATTAGAACAAGTCCTAGTTTTAACTTGCTTGAAATAAGAGGTTAAATATCGGTAAAAAGGATTAACAACAAGGATTCGGAGTTTTCAACCTTTGTCTAATGGGTAATGCTTTAACCATATTAAACAACTCGAGGCTAAAATTTAAGTTCCTATCTTTATCTCTTTAAGTTCGAAGGAATTAAGGTGATAGTTGTCTAAAAATGTTACGAAACATTTTAACGCATATTAGAAATCAATTGTCTTGCATTAATGGTATTAGAAGAATCCATTTTCATTAGTAAACCAAAAGTGTTATAAAGCCATGCTGAACACATGCCAAGTTTGCTTTATTCACAAATTCATATTTCCTAAGTTTGATGATTCAGAGTTTTCAACCTTTGTCTAATGGGTAATGCTTTAACCAGATTAAACAACTTGAGGCTAAAATTTAAGTTCCTATCTTCATCTATTTAAGTTCAAAGGAATTAAAGTGATAGTTGTCTAAAAAGTTTATGAAACATTTTGACGCATATTAGAAATCAATTGTCTTGCATTAATGGTATTAGAAGAATCCATTTTCGTTATTAAACAAAAAGTGTTATAAAGCCATGCTGAACACATGCCTAGTTTCCTTTCTTCACAAATTCATATTTCCTGAGTCTGATGATTGTTACTACAAACAATTCGGTTACTAAATTCAAAACATTATCTACAAACCCCCCATTATTCTGTAAATCATAGACTAATAGTCATTTTACTCACAAACGACTTAGTGTTCACCATATTCCCTGTGGGATTCGACCCCAACCTTTGTCGGGTTATATATTTGACAACGATCGCTTATACTTCTTAAGGGAGGTGTAATTTGGGCGTAT
Source organism: Capsicum rhomboideum (assembly GCA_031232105.1). Classification (NCBI taxonomy): domain Eukaryota; kingdom Viridiplantae; phylum Streptophyta; class Magnoliopsida; order Solanales; family Solanaceae; genus Capsicum; species Capsicum rhomboideum. The sequence goes on from CP124709.1 coordinate 57,472,902, forward strand.
CACATCACAAAATAGCACCCTAACTAACACCATCCTCGACCTGCAGGCAATACAACCTCTTCGCAAAAGGGAAAAAGAATCGAAATAAAAGCTCAATGTAACTCTTACAAGCTCAACCAATTATCCTTCGAGAATCTACCCCATCCTAGCCTAAAATGTAAATTAATGTATAAAAGCCTTTTCTACCACAACATCATACTTCCCAACTATACTGAGAATGACTAATCTAGGCCTAGGACTAAGCACACAACCTAAACTAAGACTTAAGAATGAAATATACTCGAAGGCCCTCGAAATATGCCACATAAATAGGAAATTCAAGATAATCCAATCCTAATTGATAATTTCCCCCAAAAAATAAGCAATTAATATCATATAGAGTCTATCCAAGCTAATTCTAAGATAAGGAAAGTCGTAACATACCTCAAGGCCGAACGACTAACACAGACGACCACACCGAAGCCTTTCCCTTCCATAATGCCTTGGAACGTTGCCATGCTATCAAAGAAATGTTTAACTTGTTAAGACAATAATAATGATATCCATATTAATAAACTAGAATTCACGCCAAAAATTTGGTCAAAACCAGACCCTCATAGCCCATCGAGAAAATATGAAATTTCCAACTCAATTATCCTCTCCCAAGGTAGCAGAAAACGAAGACCAATACATACCTATAACATTCCAATAAGATAACTTTAATGGTGGAAAAATCAAGAATTTACAACCAAATTCATGAATTTAAGACTAGATTGAAGGGAGATAAAGCAAAGTAACGTATATGAGAAGGAATTGAACTTACCAAGTGAAGAATCCTTTAAAAATTGCCTAAATTCTCCTTAACCTGAGCTTCCCAACACTTACAAACTATAATAGGAATGCAATGGATAATAGGGGAGTATATATAAAGTGATTGTCACTACTACAGAGATTTAGCCATAGGAGTGACGTCACATATATAAAGTGATTGTCACTACTACAGAGATTTAGTCGTAGGAGTGACGTCGCTTTGACGGTGAATCTTACATAGAATTAAAGGGCTCACTAATATTAGATGCTTAAATTAAAGTGAATAAAGTTCCACAAAAGCATACTTGTGATAGTGAAACAAACCCGCTGAAGCAAAGCCGGGTGTAAAGTGCACCCTCCTTAAAAGCACAACTTCTTTCATAGGAGAGGTAAAATATCTACAGAAGTGACCACTCCTGTCGTTAGTAGCAACTTTGTTTTGAATTCAAAGTCACATAGGAAATACCAAAGAATAATAGTAAGAACTCATTCAGCATATTTTCCACTCAGATGCATTATAGAAAATAAAAGAAAATCTAAGAAGACAATTTATAGGTAATAAAAAGTTGAATCCTAAATGAACTAGGAATGGTCTCGGCATCATGTTCCATGGATTATGCATGGGTGTCACAGACCATGCAAGGTAGAAGTCAACCTCGGTTTCCTAGGCAAACCCTTGAACTTCAAATGCTAGAGGAGCTTACCTGGTCTGTGTTGCACTTCTATGATTCATCCTCTTGACAGTGGAACTTGTTCTTCTAAAAATCATGAGTAATTCTATGGTATGTAGGAGGGTTTCATGGTCCTTCAACTTGTTTCATGATTTGTGTGTTAGTTTTATAGCCCGTATTTACTAGTTGCTACAAAATTCAACTTTTGTGCACTATGACATGTTTTCTTGAAACATACATAAAAGAATTATATCACAAAAAAACATTCTAAAGAACTACAAAAATTCTACATTAAAAAGCATCAAATATGTCATAAAATCTTTTCACATCACTTGACATGAATCCAAACTGGTCTCAAAAATAGATATGCCCTTCCTCGCCCTTAGCTCCATAACCTTACCCTAAACCTTAATTATGTAGCTTAATTATTTGATACCCTTATCACTGTTTAATTTTGAATTTCACACTTGTTCTTAAATAATAAGATTATTGTACTCTCCTCCATTTTTTACATCCTCAGAATGATATTAAACAACCCAGTCAGCTATTCCATTATTGCCCTATCTACTCTATTCCAAAATACTATTGAATTCTCATTTATCCTGGTCTCTCTCTTTTACACAACCTACCAATAACTCCCTTAACCTCCTTAACATGTATACACCTCTAATATCAAAAAATAAAAATGCCAATTAGAAAGTTTTGAATCTTCTAGTACTATGTCTATTTCCCCTTCTTCGTTCACTTGCTTATGGAACTATACTTCCATCTATTTCTAATAATTGTATCCTTCACCCTAATTTTTTTGTAATCATCCTTGATGCACTTCACATGGTCTAGGTTTCATTTATTCCTCTATCTCACAATCACAGTACAAGCATTATTGCTTCTATTTTTCTTTGGATATCCCCATTCCACGACCAATCTCATTAATTCCCACAAATGTTACCGCTTAATACCCCTAAAATCACTCTAGCTATTGCCTCTATGGAACTAGTAGTCCTATCTTACATACCTTTCACACCATTACTTGTAACATCCAAAGATTTTTTAGTGTTGATATGGCTTATCTATGATAATTAAAGCTTTAAAATAGACATAGTTGACCCTTATGTCAAGTAAGAAATTATTGGGGTGAGTTTTGGAATGTTTAAGAAGGTTTGTACATGATAGAGGACCTATACGCCACTCCAAAAGGGACCTGGCTTTAGGATCCTTTCCACAAAACCAAGTGGGGGAACTCACTAGTTCACCTATGTTGTATCATGTGCATCACACCGGAGGTAGCTACATGATGGAGGGCTCCGCACACCCCCTCAGTTGTCTTGTGGTACATCATTTTATTTTGGTATTTTAAGGGTATTTTGGTCATTCTTTTGTTTAGAAACAATCCCCTATCACTCAAAAACATTCCCTACTCTATTATTTTGCCCTAATCCCTCATTATAACATTCCCTCTCATCTCCCTAAAAATCCAAAGCATCTAAGTCTAAGTCGCAAGAGTCAAAACTTAATTTCATGGTTTCCTTATCACTCTCTCCATCAAAAGGTATGTAGAACAATCCTCTTACAAGTTAAATTCAAACTAATGGTTTTGTATCCTTTATTTATGTATAAATAATGAATTTTGAATTAGGATAATGGGTGGTGTATTGAACTACGAACAAGTACTTGAATTATATGAATAGTTCCCTATGAAAATGCTTTTGATTTCTTAATTGAATTGTTCTTGAGGATATCACTTTAATTATAAAATCCCTCTTTTACTGAATTGAATAAGAATGTGTTTTGGGGTCAAAAGTCCATATTATTTCATAAGTTGATTTGATAGTCAAATATTATGATTAAATGAGGCAAATTAAACCATGTTTAAAAGATTTGCAAAAGTGATGAACGTGTTGTGACTCTTGAAACCTTCAATAGAATTTCCTATGGTGTTTATGGTCAACCTTTATAATTATGGGGCTAATGAATTATCAATGTTTATGATGATGATAAGAGATCACATGTCGTTCTTGCAAGTCTTGGTATTTAAATGAATGCCCCAATGAATATTAAATGTTCCTAAAGAATGATTTATGATTTGAGATATTAAAAGATGGGCTTAAAGAGAATTTGATGATTAACCGAGAAGGTATGAGTCGAAAAGGCTCATTACCCAAAACTGCGTTATGCCAACATGGGTATGGTTTTGTCTTAAAATATGGACAACCTCACTGTATGATTGCTTCGAGCACTAGTATACAAAAGATGACATGATACGATCTACCTCAGTCTGGGTGGTAGACATAGATTGGGGGCTTAGTCGGTAGATCGATGGTTGGACCCACATAGCACATGATATATAAATGGATATATGTGATACCATCTAGTTTAGAATTAAAAAAAAGAATGTTTAACCATTTCACTTTGAAATCTCTATTATATTCCTTTTATGCTATGGTTTTACTATCATAATTATTTTGTATAAAGCATACCTTATTATTTTTCTTATTCTGTATACAATATATTTCACATATTGACCGACCCTGGGTGCTACATCACTTCATTATATAGGTTCAGAGGCATATTCTTGTTGTTCTATGCACCGTCAGATTGTCGGGATAGCATCAGCTTTGCTGAACCCTTAACCCTTTAGAAGAAAGACATTATTCAAATTTCTTAGTCTTTTTATTTAATGGCATTGTTGGGTCCTTGTCTCGTCCTAGACAGTTCTTTATGTTTAGAGGCTTTGTAGACTGATGTTGATGTTGAATAGAAGTTTTCGTGTTCCCGAATTATTTTCTTTTGAGATTATTGAAATGGTTTATTGGTTTTCAGATAGATTGATATATTCTCTTATAAGTGTTTTCTTCTGAAAACTTTAATAGAATTCTTATAATGAATTCTAAGAGGTTCTCTCGGGCCTTAACTAGTTTTTGGTGCCTATTACATCCAGGTCATAGTCTTGGGTTGTGACAAATATTGTATTAGAGCACAGAGTTAATGTATCCTAGGGTCTCTATGAAATCATGTCTAGTAGAGTCCTTTTTATGGGTGTGTAAAGCACCACACTTATAAAGGGGAGGCCATGAAGTATTTAGTAATGTTTTTCTTTCTTTCATGTTCTAGTTCGTGCTATGAATTCTGATTCTAAGAAATAACTCTAATTTTTTTTTGCATTTTAGATCATGCCTCCTAAAAGATCTACTGGTCAAAGGACTTCAGCTGGAACCTCCGTCCTTAGAATGACAAATGCTGAAGAGGTCCGACCTAATTATGTGATGCAAGCCCATCAAGGAGTCTGTACTTCTACCCTAACAATAGGTATTGGGGCCCCACCTTCCCCAATTAGTCCTCTGAGGGGTCCCAGAACTGGCCCTACTAAGAGTCATCCCCCTCAGGGTGATTTCACCAATATAGAGTTCACATAGACTATACATATGCTTACTCAAATTATGTCATCTCAGTCTTGTTGGTCTAATACTGTTGGTTCTGCTCATGATCCCACCGACACTACTAGGGTTAGATAGTTCAAGTGATTAAACCATTCGATATTCACTGGGGCCAAACTCAGGGAGGATCCTAATGATTTTGTTGATGAGATGGAGAAAGTTTTTAGGGTTATGCATGTTAGTGATACAAAAGGAGTTGATTTGGTTACTTATTAGCTAAAAGGTATGGCTTATCAGTGCTATGACCAGTGGGAGGAATTTAAGGTTGAGTGTGTTGCACTTGCTATTTGGGAAGATTTTTTTGAAGCCTTTCTTCATCACTTTATCCCACAGGGGCTAAAGAAAGCTAAGGCTGAGGAATTTGTGAATCTGAAATAAGGAAAAATGAGTGTGAACGACTATGGCCTGAAATATACCCCAGTTGTCCCACTGCGCCTCTGAATTGTTGTCGAACATGTGGGCTAGAATGAGGAAGTTTGTTTCTGGTACTTCTGATGATGTGATGTTCAAGTGTAAGGAGTCAATGTTGAACAATGACATGGATATATCCAGGTTTATTGTGTATGCTCAATAGGTAGAAAAGGAGAAAAAGAATAAAGATGAAGAAGAAGAGTAATAGAGTAAGAGGGCAAGGCCAGCAGACCTGGAAGTGAGCCACCAGAATAGTAGCAAGAGTAGCAGGCAGTTTTTCAGGAAGAAGTCTTGGGTCATGTTCATTCTTCAGCTAGTACATCTGTACCTAGTCATCAGGCGATTAGGGTTTCTAGTCTAATCAGGGCTCAAAGATGTAGGGTTCTCATTCCTAGGGCAATGTTGCACAGTTATACCCATCTTACTCTCCTTACAGTATTTGTGGGAAATTGCATTAGGGAAAGTGCCATTTTTGTAGGAATTTGTGTTAAGGGTGCGGTCAGTAGGGTCATGTTCAATGGGATTTCCCATCAGTAAAGAGAGATTTTAGGTGCAATAAGGCCCAAGCTACTACTTCATCAGCCCTAGTAGACAAGGAGGCTACTTTTGGAACAAACGGGAGTCGAAACCGTCTGTATGCTTTATCTACTCGCTTGGATTCTGAGGCCTCGCCAGATGTTGTCACGGGTATGTTACAGGTTTTATCCTGAGATGTTTATGTGTTATTTAATCCTGGTTCTACCTTATCTTATGTGTCCATTACTGTAAATTTGGGTTTTGTCCCAAAAATATTCATAAACCTTTCTCTGTTTCCACTCTTGTCAACGAGTCCATTATGGATAGAAGGGTCTATTGATAACATTCAATTACACTCGTTTAAGTACATGTGATCGTTAACAATACATTAATCGGGGTCGATTCCATGAGGAATGATCTTGTAAGTTTCATTTTAGAGTTTAAGTAAATCACTAGATGCTTGCTCTTATTGATTTTAAACAATAAAATTAAATGGGGGTATTTATAACTAGTTTACAACACTTTTGATAAAAATTATCACAAGAGTTTAATTGCAATAACAAGAACTTAAGAGTAGTAATCAATAGTAAAGGTTACTTGGGGTTGTATTATTTTGTGTGAGTTCAGGCATGGGTATGTAATAATTTGCCTTAATTTGATTAAAGTCATAAGTAGGGTAGGTCTTAGGTATTAATGTTAATCTCTCAATTAAACACTAAATTTTATGAGTGAGTTCTTTGGAACCCTCATGTGTACCAACATAACCAACCTTCAACCTCAATTTAATTCAAATATTCACAAGAAATTCTTCAAATCTAATGAAGAAAACCAAGATAAAAGCTAATCCCAACCTTAGGATTTGATTACAATTTGTCTCAGCTCAAAATTATGCAAAACGAGATGAGGTTTGAAGTTTCAAAAGTCAATTTATATTTTAAGCAAATCGGGGTCAAGATAAATACAAAATTGCCACCGTGCTCACTTTGGCGGAGGAATAGTGTTTTGTTGAACTTAACTGCGATGCACCGATTTGCACCCACGTCGTCCGAACTGACTTAGAGATTGAGCTTCAATTGCTTGCCTTTGTTACTTTTGGCGATGGAGACCTATCATCACCGAAATCCATGGCGATCCGCCAAACTTCTCTACTGCTTGCCAAACTGCTTCTTTCAGGACTTAAATTCACTGATATTTTTAGTGATGCGATCCTTTCTTTGGCGATGCACCATAGAGTTTGGCGATGCCCTAAACTACTTGAGAGATGCCTCTTCTATTTTTAGCTTTTTTTAATCCATTTTTTTCTCCCTCATGCTTCGTTGAACATTTTTTGGATTCAACCTTGAAAAAAAAAATAAACTAACATTAAAACTAGCTCAAAATGGCATTGAGGACTTGATGTCTTTCAAAATCTTGGCTAAATGAGTCGTGAAATTCGGACTCATCAACAACCCCTACATATATCTTTACATGTCCTCGAGCAAATCAATGCACACACAACAAAATCATCATTGTCTACAAATTGTACTACTTGGGAGTTCAAACACATGCTTTTTTGTGAAAATTATCTTGCACTCACGATTTTAAAAAAGCATTGGCACAAGCATCGAATATCAAACATTCAATTCATGACCTACAAGCCTCAAGCATTAACTAGCCACTACCAAATCAAGCTCATCCTCATAGATATCAACCAAGGTCAATCAATGTACTCGAATGAATGCAATCAAGTACCCTCACAATAATAATATCCCTTTTTCTCATAACCCAATAAAATTTAAAAATCAAGGAATTAATCATGAATCACTCTTGCTCCTAAAGAAGATCATGCACAAGAATACCATACCATATACTTGTCCATATTTTCCATCTCACCACAATTGAGCATGTTAAGCTGGAGATCACAAAGGTCTTTTGTCGGCTTATAATGTAGGCAATGGGTAAGGTAGGATATCATATAGTTATAGTGACTCTACCTCCTTGAATCACTACACGATACCTTAACTTAATTCTTCCCCAAAGCTCACTTGATTTGACATGCTATGGACTATTTCTCTTGGCTTCACTTGCCAACTTCCTTCTCCCATCCTTTTCAAAGCAAAACAACTCACATATTTACAATTTAAATCTACAATTGCAACTCTTTTTCATTTATTTTCACTCTCTATCTCTCTTTTTTTATGTATTTTCAAGGAATACTAAGATGAACTAGAGAAAGAAGTAAGCGGTACCAGTTTCTACAAACTTCCAATCATAAATTTTACCCGATAGGTCCTCCACCTCCAATAACAAATTTGGCCTATATTGGTCTAAGGCCTCACCTACATGCTTTAAGATGGTTTTAGTGAGGGTATCATAGGGGGGACGTTTTATGGCTTGAAATATGGTTTCCCAAGAAATAGGCTACAAGGAACAAATTAGGGCAAAGATTGGTCGCTCAACTCAAAATAGGAATTCCTTAATGGTCAATTCAAAGGCTCCATCTCTATTAATGTCCTAAGGACCTTTCTCCAATGTCAAAATGTTGTATGCTTAGTGAGAGATCAATCAGGCAAGTTCTAGATAGACTCAAAGAACAAGATCAAATCGAAGCCTCGCCACTCATGGACTCATAGAACTCAATCACACACTCAAGCAACACCTACAATTCCTCAATTGACATACCACATTCATTGCACATATCAAGAGAGGTATTCAAGTAGTCAAAACAAGATCCAAATATTCACAAGAATGAGTGCCTAACCGCTTCAACTCAACCAACTAAAATTTTAAAGAATGGGTACATTTTGAACGGTGGATCAATTCATAAACCAATTTGCCATTTTCGAGTGTAATAAATGTCAGAGATATCCCCAAAAGTAATCTTGGAGACAAAGTGCTCTATTGCTAGCACATTTCTGCTTGAGTACCAAGCCAAAAAAAGCCTTTTTCATCAAACATGTTACTATTCACTATAGTACGAAATAAGAAAAAAAAAATGCAAGTCACAATACACACTCAAATCAAGTTTCAAAACACATGTACCCTTGACATAAAAATTACCCAAAAATAATTCAAGCTGAATCACAAAATAGTATCAGAATCAGAATCAAAACAGTACCAAAAACCTCAAAAAATTGAATATCAAAATATTACAGATCCAAAAATAATATCTCTAAACCAACTAATAATAAAGTAATTTCTTAATGCAATAGGACTAAAATAGATAAGAATAATGAGTGGAAGGGTCCACCTATAAGGCGCTAAGCCTGAGGCAATGACTGGCTCGCCAACGAAGCCTCGGTCTGGGCATCAGTGTCTGACTCAACTCCAAATGTACTTTGTGGGGCTAAATCGGTGGTAACCACAGGTATTACCAATGTCGCCTCTGGGTCAGTAGCAGGATCAAATGTCTCCTCAGCGGGTTTAGACCTACTACTGCCAATCTATGAAGTCTCCTGAGTCGACCACACCAAAGCCTCCACCACTATAACCTTCTCAATAGTTTGGGTATCATCCTGTATCTCAACAACTAGATCGGCATCACCATTGATATCTTCCTCTCTCTTATCCTCGGTCTCAGAACCCTTCTCTTCCTCAATAAAAGCCTAAACACTCTCCCCACCTACCATCATCTTGAATGGTGCAGCCCATGATGCGAAAAGTCAGGGAATTGGAGCTGATCTACATGAGTTCATAATGACGTGAGATCGATATTCTTAGATGTCCACTCCGTATCCTATGTACTACTCTTCTGCTGCAAGCTCATGTTATCAAGCTTCTCACCATATGTTTATAATGTCTCACAAAATCCATGCATCTCCTCAAAAATGAGCACCAAAGCTTCCCTAATAGCATTCTGACTCATTTGAGGCATATGAGTATTCAACTTAGCCGACCTCACATAAGTACACTAGGCTAAGTAACCTATCTAAATCACAACAGCTTGAGTCGAAGGAACACCTGAAATGCCTAAAGTAATGAAAGGTCGTAGCCTAGGGGTACTAGGTCGAGGGGGCTATGAGGAAGTCTCATTGGAGGAATCTGGAGGAGGTGGAGTTGTGTCAATCTGAGTGGAATGTGGATCACCACTGTCTAACCCTACAACATCAACAACAGGGGAGGTGTCGACTTTCTCTTTCTCTTTCTTTTTTCCTCTCTTCTTCTTTGTAGTCATGCTCGATACGAACAATATCACAAGTAGACTGGGAAATAACCTCAAAATCTATCTTCATTCTTAAAGGGACTTTTGCTCATCTGCACATCTTCATAATCAAACACGATAAAGGAAGTGAAGTATTGGTTGGTTGTGCTCTCATCCTATTTAGCGGGGCAACAAACATACCAAGATTCAATTTCTCTCAATCAATAATGGCCCCAAGCAACACTACATTTGGATGACGAAGGATTGATTCATTCTAAGAGGGCATAAGGTTGCTACACACACAAAAACTTAACTAAAATTGGGTGGGGACATTAATATGAGTATTCTTCATGTCCACCCCAACTTAATCCACAGAGATGACATGTCACTAAGTAGGGGTTCCAATCAATCCCTTTGATCATCCAATAACATCCCAAGTCTTTCTGCCAAATGATGTCGACCACCCATTTTGCAACCTAAGATTTCATTAATTGTGCCTCTATCACATGGAACATGAACTCTATGCATTCCAAAAATGCCCTTAACCTCTTGCAGCTTGTCTTTCTGACCCTTAGAAGGCAACAACTCACCATAAGCAGTTTAGACCTCACGAACCTAAGTTAGGATATAAGATGTCTGAGGTTTAGTAAAAATTTCAAAGACATGGTACTGAATGTTGTATAAATAAGATAGATATTTATCAGCTAATCTGTTCAAAGACAACCTCTTCTCCTTAAGAATAATGCATTACTATTTAACTTTTAACATGTTCAGCAATTTGGGAACTACCATGGGGTAAGGGTCTATGGCTGATTTGGAGCATTGTTCATCCCACTTTCTTTTAGCTTGTGTAACTACTGGAATATTTAGTGGTTCATCAATTTGAGTATTGTTCCCCATTTCTTCTATCTCATCGGAGGCATTCAAATGATATTTCAAGGAGTTAGAACTATTTTCAGAGTCTTATCCCTCATTATCGGACAAACGAGGCTGAGTCATTGCTTTTTTTCTTTTTTAGCAGCCAACTACCTTTTCTTTTGAGCATTTCTTTTGGGGGACCCAAAATTGATCGTCTAACCCATTTCAAACTTCAAGCCTTTAATGGCGATTCCTTCACATATTTTGCAAAGGGTACTCAGACTTCCAAAGATTTTAACACCAAATACAAATAATATGATGATTTTTCCCTTAAGAACTTTGTCACCCATTCCATCATCAAGAAAAATCGAGTGAATTCAAAGTATAATTAGCACAACTGACCCCCAAATTCAACATTCATACAAGCATCTAATTGAAATTAAAATGTTAAACATGGCTTCACTCATAGCATAATCATGGGAGCAACAACATACACAAGGCAAATTCATCAAATTTTTCAACCTTAAACAAACCCATTTCACAAAAAACCCCAAACTATAGCATACGCTACGACTCTTCAACCATATTTAACACTTTATGCTACAAATAAAGAATATTAAGCACAAAACTAGTAGTGAAACAAGTTAAACCCGAGCCATGGATCTCTAACCTTTCAGATGAAAAGTTATACGATTAGGGTCGGGGATTGGAGATTATTTTGGTACGGTGGAGCAGTGGGGATGACGATGCATGATGGTTGTTTAAGTGAGTAAGTGTGTTTGTGTGTATGAGCTGTTCAGATAGTGAAGGTGAGTAAAAAGGTGAGTGAGGGTTTTGGAAAGGATAAAGGGAAAGAGAGAGAGAGTTAAGAAGTTAAACCATATAGTTTTCCTTAAGTGAGCACGAGTTTGGTGGTAGACATAGGTGTCGCCAAAGTGTTTGGTGATACACTGAACTTGTTATTTATTGCCAAATGTAACAATTTCCAGAGCTTAGAGGACCCATTTTGGTTAAAGAATTTGTCAATACGGAAAAGTGTTCAGCGATTCGCCAAAGTACCTCCCCTAGAGCTAAATGCAAGGCCTCTACACTGTCACTTTCGACGAGCACTCTAGCCATATGCCAAAGTGTTTAGAGATACGCCAACGTGACTTGCCAACATTTTCTTTTTCCAACTTGTTTTGTGACATGTTTTCCACATTCCAACCCAATCATACACCTGTACCACTCAAAAAACATTATTCAAATGGATAGGTGGGTAGACCAACCACAAAGTACATAGTAATCCACTCCCATTTCCTATCTGGGATAGGCATCTGCTGTATCATACCTCCCGATGGCTGATGCTAATACTTCACTTGTTGATAATTCAAATACTTGGCCACAAACTCTACAATATCTGTATTTACCCCACACCACCAATAGTGTTGCTTCAAGTCATAGTATATTTTAGCTGCTTCTGGATGAATAGATTACCTCGAACAATGAGCCTCCTCCAAGATCAGTCTAATCCAACCACCAACTATCGGCACAAAAATATGACCATTAATCCATAAAACACCCTCGGGACCAAGACATGCCACCTTCTCCTCGCCACTCATTATTTTATCATAAATTATTCTCAACTTTTCATCATCAAACTGATAAGCTTGAATCTGCTCCATCAATGAGGATCTAGCCTCAATATACACCAAAACATGCCCAGGCACTAAAACATCAAGTCGAATCAACTGGTTAGCAAAATACTGAACATCTAAGGCTAAAGGCCACTCCTTCGCTAAAACATAAGCCAAACTCCCCATACTCACCGCCTTCTAATTAAAGGCATTAGCTACCACATTAGCGTTGCCCAGATGATAATAAATAGTTAGATGATAATCCTTAAGCAAATCCAACCACCTACGCTATATCATAGTAAGATCTTACTGACTAAAGAATTATTAAAGGCTCCGATGATCGGAGAAAATCTCACAAAAAACCCCACAGAAATAGTAACACCATAACTTCAACACGGACACAACCATCGCTAACTCCAAATCATGAGTAGGTTAGTTCTTCTCATGTACTTTCAACTATAAAGAAGCATAGGGTTTCACCGTACCCTTTGTGCATTAACACACCACCCAAGTCAACTCCTAAAGCATCATAAAACACAGTAAAATCTATGCCCTCCTTTGGTAAAGTCAAGATAGGACTCGAAGTCAACAACTCCTTGAGCTTTCGAAAGTTGCTCTCACATCGCCTGACTACTAGAAAACAACCTTTTGCCGAGTCAACTTAGTCAAAAATGTCGCAATGGAAGAGAATCCCTGCACAAACCAATGATAATAGCCCGCTAACCCATCAAAACTCTAAATCTCGGTAGGGGAAGTATGCCCAGCCCAATCACGCACCACCGCTACCTTGGCCTGATCGACCATGACACCATCCTTGGTCAACACACGACCCAAGAAAGAAATAGAATACAACTAAAACTCACACTTAGAGAACTTGGCATACAACTGCTCATCTCTCAATTTCTAAAGTACGACCCTCTAGTGCCTCACATGCTCAGTCTCATTCTTGGAGTAAACAAAGATATCATAGATGAACACAATCACAAAAGAATTAATATAAGGTCTAAACACCCTATTCATCAAATCCATAAATACTGTCAGGGTTTTAGTCAGCCTAAAAGACATAAATAAGAACTCATAGTGGACATACCAAGTCTTGAATACCATCTTTGGAATATCTAAAGCTCTAATCTTTAACGAATGGTAACTTGTCCACAAATCGATCTTAGAAAACATTGTCGTACCTTGAAGCTAATCAAACCATTCATTGATACATGGAAGAGGATACCTGTTCTTAATAGTCAATTTATTCAACTGCCAATCTAATGAATCCTTTAATTAAGACAAGAGCACCCTAAGTTGAAACACTAGATCTAATAAACCCTTTACTCAACAAGTCTTACAAATTACTTCTTTAATTCCTTCCACTCTACCAAGGTCATTCTGTAAGAAAGATTTGAAATGGACTTAGTGCCCTGCTCCACATCAATAGCAAATTCAATATACCTATCCGAAGGAACACCAGTCAAGTTTATAAGAACACTGGTATCGCACATAATCCTAGCAAGAAAGACACCTCTTTTCTACTATGCGATGAGCATGAAAAAAAGGTACAACCCCTTTCAGACACGAACTAAGATTACCCTTCCAGTCTAACCTCGACATACCAGAATGGCTAAGGTCATGGTCTTGGAATAATAATCCAATACTGTATGATAAAGAGACAACTAATCCATACCCAATATGACATCAAAGTCAATCATATCAATAATGATCAAATCTACCCAGGTTTCATGCCCTAAAAGAGTCACTACACATGATGGTTAAATCCAATCAACCACTAAAAAATCACTTATAGGGGTAGAAACACAAATGGGTACGTCAAGGGACTAAGACATAGTATCTATACCAGAATAAAAATATATAGATACATAAGAAAATATAGACCTAGGGTCAAACAATACTGAAGCAGAATGATGACAAATCGGGACGATACTTGTAATCACAGAATCAAAAGCCTCTACCTCAGGTCTCCCTAGAAAAGCATAGCACTGCCTGCGTCTGCTACGAAACTAAGCAACTCCTCATCTACTACCATGAGCTCCCTGAGCTCCCCCTCTGTGCACCCTCACGAACTAATGACACTGGCGTCGAACAAATTTGAAGTTGAGAACCCTGCTAGGGAGAATCCATCACACGTTGAGGGGAATGCCTTCCTAAGTGTCAAAACTCATCACACACATAATATCTACTAATAGACAAATCGTGTTGTGAGGGCCCAAAAGATTTTGAATGCCCTCTATAATCTGATGAACTAGAATGATACCCACGACATATATGCCCTAACCTTTGACCACTCAAAACCTCAAAACCTGTAAACCCACCATCTGATATCTGTAAAGCTGCCTTGATCGGTCTGTTGTGGCAACTATGAGAACCTTTACCTAGAAAATCCCTACCTTAAGATGAATGATCACTAAAAGTGCCCTGTCAGTATCCTCTCTTACCACCACCACTCTGAGCACACTGGTGAATAGTCTCGATCCTCTTGGCATGATCCACAATACCCTTAAAGGAGCTACCTAAATTCACTTACTGAGCCATCACCAACTGAAAAGAAGTAGTCAAACCCTTAACAAACTTCCTAATCCTCTCAGACTCTATGGAGCTAGTAGTTGTGGTATACCTAGACAATTCATGGAAACAACCCTCATAATCAGCAATAGTAATCGAGCCCTACTCCAAATCATCAAACTCATCCCTCAGCAAGTACCTCAAGCTAAAGCACATAAACCTCTCTAGGAAAATTTTTAAAATTGGGTCCAAGTCAAAGGAGGGGAACCCACTGGTCTACAACAGATAAAAGATCTCCACCACTGCTTAGCCACACCAGTCAACTGGAATGTAGTATAATCAATACCATGAGACTCAAGCAAACTGAGATTATGCAACCTCTCTAGATAATTGACCAAGAACTTATAAGCATCCTCGCTAATAGCAACACTATACTTGAAAGGGGTCAATCTTATAAATCTCTCAAACTTCTTATGCTCATCAGCCAATATCACTCGACCAGGAACCACAGGCGGAATTATAAGTCTAGCAGACAACACTTCTACATATAGGGCCACAATCGCAATTAGTTGTGCCTTGGAAGTCTGAAAAATCCTAAAAAGGAACCTTCCCTAGTGGCTAAACATCCTCTCTCATCTGAGAATCATCTATTGTACCCGGTAAAGTACCTTCTTGAGAGGTCCCATCCCAATGAATCAAGAGCCGAATCAATAAATCCTGTAACATTGGAGTAGCAACAAAACCCTGAAGGGCCTAGGCTGGTCCCATAACCTCTGTCTAATAAACCCCCTCAAGATGATCAATCACTAGATCAGGCGAGGTCGCTCTAGGTCACCCTCTAGTCGGAACCAATCCTCGTGCTTGGACTCTACCTCAGTCTCGATTGTGACCCCTGCCTCATCCCTGACTAGGGCTCATACAATGGGTGCTGGCTCAGTATCATCAATAGCTCCTGATCGAGTTCTCACCATCTGTATAGAAAGAATGAGATATAAGATTAAAATACAGAGGGTGAATAATATGCATTATAAGGATTCAAATTAGAGGAGTTTCCTAAAAACTTCCCATAGCCTCTAGAAGATAGATACAGACGTCAATATATTGATCCTTAAGACTCCATTAAACATTTTACTCTTTTACTCATGAGATAGGTGAACTAGCACTCTGATACCAATTTGTCATGACCCAGAATCTGAAGTCATAATGGAACCTACCTTGTCCCAACCTTGTTAGGCAAGTCCAACTCTCAAAAAGGAAATAAATGCGGAAAAGACAATAACAAGAGAGTATAATACAAGACTTTAGAATAAAGTAGACCAAAATACGATATGAAGAAAAATCTCAGAAATAAAACCTCAAAATCCCCCAGAAACTAGTGTCATGAGTAATGGGCAACTCTATCTCTCATAAGAATATGTAATACAAACATTTGTATCTCTCAAAACTAAAATAAAGTCATCCTAATAATAATATGGAAGCCTAGAACATGCTCTAGATGAGGATCTCAACACGACTTTGAAGTAACCTCAACTCAATACGAAATTAAGCTCCGGAGGTTGCACTCAATTTAGGATCTGCACTGAAAGGGTATAAAAAAGTAGTAGTGAATACGGCCTACATGTACCCAGTAGGCATTATAGGCTAACCAAGCAAAGTAGGTAAATAAACATATAAAGAAAACTATGAGCAATGCTTCCACCTGCATACAGAAAAGTTCTAAATGACGGACAGCTCATAGCATTATAACTAATAAAATTACAATAATAGTATAATAAGTATCAACACCACAGCTAGACATACAAGGAAGACTAAAATATACAATATCAGTCACATAAGACTGATGCAAGTGATGCAATATAATGAAATAATATGAATGCCATGTTTAAATTTTCACCTCGTATACACCTTCCAGGCCTAATCTTCTAGGAGAGGACCTATGGGGTGGGGGTGGGGGGTTCGGAGCCCATATACTATCACAATCTCATCAATCAACCTTATCGCCATATTCCTTAGCTAAGGCATTTATAAAATGTATCATTTTCTTTCGAAATAAATATTTCTCAGTGGAACTAGTTTCATGAATATGTATCAATGAATGACTACACATGTTCATAACCAGCTCAATAATATATAATAAATCAACTCAATAATAATATAAATGAGCTCAAGTCAACTCAAATCTCAATTGATCATAATACAAGCCCTCTCATGGCAACACAGTAGTAAAGAATAATGTAAGACATCAATAATATTAGTCCAAGGCCCCACACGGGCATCACAATAAGGATCAAGAATAAATAATGCTCAAATAAGACCAATACCTGCCCCTACATGGGCATCTCAATGATAATAATATTCACATAAGCCCCCACATAGGCAACACAATAAAATAATGATCTCAAAAGATGGATACCATGATAAAATCTCAAACCCATAGCATATGATGGCCTATTAGAAGACTTCCTTTGTCAAGCAGCTTCAGAATGCTCCCAATCTATCAAAAATGGATTCTATATGTAAATAGGAGTCTATTGATACCCATATTAGAATACTTTAATTCTGGGTCCAAAATCACTCTAAAAATTGACCCCAAAAATAAAATGATAAAACTAGAATTTTAATAAAGAATCATATTACCCATGCTTTAGGGGTTCTAAATTTTAAATCTCATTGAAAACCAAGTTAAAATTGAGCTTGAAATCATTGAAAAAATCATTTTTCACTTTACCTTGTAAAACCTAAAATCTTAAGTTTAAAATTCAAGTTTTGAAGATGTTTTTGAAAAATAATCCATGGGTAATGATTAAAAATATGTTTAGAAACTTACCCAAATCAAAGTTGATTAAAAACACTCTTGAAATCATCAAAAACCCTGTTCCCCGGGCTAAAAAATGGTGAAAATGGAGAAAAATTGCGAAAAGGAGGTTTAAATACTATTAAAGTGAATTGTACATTTTTCGTGAACATGGTCAGCCCCTTGCATTCGCATAGGCTACTAACCCGAAACAACCGCGAACGTGGTGGACCGATCGCTAACGCATATAAGGAAACACCCGACCCGGTCCCTAATGACTCTTTGCAAACATGGTCCTACCCATGCATTCTCAAAAGAGAATAATTACCTTCTCAACAAACACAATGGCGGGGCCGCAAACGCAAAGAAGGCCTGGGAACCCTTTTAGGCCAAAATAACTAGTTTCTCATCTAAATGTTCAAAACTCAAAATATATCCTTAGAACCCAAACCAACCATGCTACTCACCCAAAATCAACATTTCAGATCTAATAAAACTGACAGAATAACCATCCATCGCTCGGATCACAAAATGTTGACCGAAGTCAAATATATCACATTAAAGGCTACTCAAAACATCAAACTTATACAAATCCTCCCGAATGCTTTGGTGATCATGAAAACCATTCCCACAACTCATGAATGACATAAAGCGACTATAGGGAAGGGAAAAATAGTCAAAACACAGAAAAATCTAAAAATTACTATGAGGGTTGTCACAAAAAGCTAACGCATATGCAACCTCACTAACAAACTATTGTATCTTAGATGAACCAATGAACCCAGGGCCATGTTTTACCCTTTCCCAAACCTCATCGTGCCCTTCTTAGGTGATACCCATAAAAACACCCTATCCCCAACTAAAAACACCAAGTCTTGCACCATCCGATCAACATAACTTTTTTGGCTACTTTGAGAGCAGTATGATGTCTATTTTAAATTACCTAAACCATGTCCAAAGAATAATGTAATAGATCGGTGCCCCACGTCTTAACCTCTAAAGTATCAAACCAACCCACAAGAGACCTACACCTCCTACAATACAACACCTCAAAAATTGCCATCCCAATACTCAAATGGTACCCTTTATTTTACGGGAACTCTACCAAGGCTATGAGCTGATCCCGCTGACTTACAAAATCAATAACATAGCCCCAAAGCATATCTTTTTGAACCTAAATAGTTCACTCAGAGTGAGCATCATTCTAAGGGAGGAAAGTGATGTTAAGCTTAACCCGAGTACCCAACTTCCTCTAAAACAACCTCCAAAAAGATAATGTGAACTTAGTATCATAATCAAAAAAGATAGAAACTAGTACCCACACAAACAGAAAATCTCAAGGACGTATAGCTAAGCCAACCTCTCTGAACTGTAGGACATCTTAACCAACAAAAAGTGAGAAGATTTAGTCAATCTATCAATAATGATCCAAATGTAATAAAAAACCCCAAAAGGTGCATGCCAAATCAATCACAAAGTCCACATCTACCCGCTCCCACATCCACTCGAAATGAGTAACCTCTAAGTCAAACCACCAAGCCTCAAGTGCTAAAACTTAACCTGTTGATAGTTCAAGCACTGAGATGAGAAGTTTGCAATATCCCTCTTTATTCTGCTCTACTAGTAATGTTGTATCAAGTTTCGATACATCTTCATTGCCCATAGATGAATAAAATATCTGGAGCAATAGGCCTCCTCACTAATTAATCTAATCAAGTCTCTAGCTCTAGGAACACAGATATGACCCTCGATCCTTAAAACACTATATAGATCTAAGGTCACCTTCCTAGAATGTCGTGAGAGAGTGTCAACACTAGTATCCTGAATGTAAGTGATGTCGCCTAAATTACATCTCTAAATAAATGTGTAAAGTGGTTGATGTTCAAATATAGAACCCAAATGAGGTTAAGGTCAATCCCATAAGGAATATGGTCAGGACCTAGGTCGATGTGATTACTCAGTCTTTTGGTCATTTATTTCTAATTGAGGGATTTAAATTTAAAGTAACAGGTAATTGTGAATCAAATTTATTACCAGTTGATAAGTAACAAGCAATAAGTTAATGTTGTTTCTAATCAATTAGAATGACGAACTAGGATTGTGTTCCCCATGATTTCATAACATAGGAAGTGTGTTGTACTAGTAATATATCCTAGTTCTTAGTATACAAAATCGGTAAGTTAAGTTCACCTAAATGGTTAGTCCCATATCTATAAGAATACCACTATATAACTTGGTCCATCTATGAGTGTTTGCTTTACTAACTGTTACCTTTGATCCCAAATTAGTTATTCACGAACAGGGATCAAACTATTAGATGAGGGTTGATAGCCTCAAATCTCCATTGTTAATCCCTTTTCTTATTCTCTACCTCTTTGGTCCAAAAAGTAAAGAATTAAGGCGAGTTCTAATGTTCGTGGCCATTAAAAATAATCAATACAAATGAAAGATCAATACATGCCTAAATACCATTCAAGAACCACTAAGTACTTTAGCCTACTTTGTTAATTCATCATGATTCCATCAACCATAGTTATGAGTTTAGCTACTCATGTTCATAAGAAAACAACCAGAAAAAGATGATGAATTCATGATATTAAACTTACAAGATGAATCAGAAACACCCGAAATCTTGAATTATTAAAGAAAACTCAATAATCAAGAATCAATGCATGAATAATATCTCAAATCAAAGAACAAAACAATGGTGTATGTTTCTCAGACTTAAGAGTAAGTAATATAGCGTAAACTATAAAACAGAACCTACGAAAGGTATTTATATACAAAAACAAAACCTATCCTAAACACAATAGGATTGTAGGTTAGACAGTTTTTATGAGTCGTAGGGTGTCCTCACGACTTGTAGGTCTAGGTCATGTATCCTTCATCATCCATCTTCATTTCTACTGCTATAGCTCAGTACGACTCGTTCTTTGATCATATGAGTCATATAGTGATTCGAGTCCACTAGGTCTTAATTTGAAACATTTCAGTAGTTGCTTCCTAGGACTTCTTAGAATGAATGATTGTGATCCATGTGTTGAGTTTATGAGTCTTACTTCCCATCCATGATCATTGACTTGATATGTCATTTTTCTTTTTTTTAACCTCACGGCTCTCAGAACGAATCAAGAGGACTCGTGGCTTGACTTCACGACTCATAACTAGCAGTTGTATATTGCACCTTTATTTCAGTCTTCTAGACTTTACTTTTTTCATCAGGATAGGCCTTGGTTCAACTCGTGCCTTGTCTGTACGAGTCATACCTTGGCTCTAAGAGTCAGTACATATCCATTTTTAATCCTCTTTTCATTATTCACTTTTGAGACCTATTTTTCTGCACAAACTCATAAACGCATATTATATCTACCAAAAAGTACTTAAGAATGTACAACAATCCCTTGTTTTAGGCTTCAAAAGTGCCATAAATCCACGGCACATCAATACCCTCAAATTAGAATATTTATTTATCCCCAAGCAATAAAATAAAACTATACTACACAACACTCAAACAAAAGAAACATAAAAAAACTACGATAGTCACATGGCATTCGAAAGTATTCTTTTTTCACAAATCCAATCCCCCTCATTTTTAAATCTTTATGCATTAGTTGCGATCATTCTACATTTAACAAAATAACACAAAAGGGATCTATGGATGTCATCTTTATATAGATAAATATATAATTATGCATACACAAATGACCACCATCTAATAATCAACAATCGACAAGGTAGCCCTAGTGCCCTAACTACAAAGAAGTCCCGCATACGCACATATGTTCATTAAAAAAAGGGGACTCAACTAATATGCTCGCACTCACAAAGAAGTTCAAATACTGAATCTACAATACCATAGGCTAGCCCTTATTTTCTATACCTCTATTTTTGAACAGTCGAAATAGGATCACTATAAGACTTTACTTGGCTTGTAATGTGGGCTTCGGTACGAGTATTTTTTCATTGCTTTTTTTTTTCTTTTTCAGCATACCACACCCGCTATCTTTTTATGACTAACCTATTATTTTTATATCCAACTTTTGCTTTTCATTTCCCCTACAGTAGACACCCTCAACTTAGGTGATTTGCCTAAGTTAAGGTACATAATGTCCAAGGAGGGACCAGGGCTAAAATAAAGGTCAAAGTAAATTGGGGAAGGTGATTATGTCAATCGACAAAAAGGTCAATTTAGGCTCAAAATAGGGATCAAGGGATAAATGCATTCATTAGACTATCATTTAGACTATAGGGGATTGTGAATCAATAATGGCCTATGATCTTTTCCTAACCAACAGTCATACCACATTAGTATGACTAAACAGGGAACTTATAGATTGTATACACATGTAAGAACTAGGAAAGTGAATCTCACACACAAATGACACAGGTTTTACTATCAATCACTAACTATTAAATCTATGTCCTAGCTTTAGCACAGATTAACACATCAACATACATAATGTCTTGCAGAGATCCATAGAGGTTATTTTATCAAAGTACAAAAACATGCAACACAAAAATTTTGGAGGGGTCTCCATTTTCCATTCAAAACATCATGCCATTCAAAACTAGCAAGACTACAGTCAGTTTTACTATTTTTCTTCTACTACACCAAACAAAACACACAAAACACAAACTTTGACTAAATATGCCGATTCTGCTAAATAGAACATCCGTGGGAAATGAAATATGGCAACGAAAATCCCCAGATTCAAAATACAGACTTTCAAGTAAGTGCACCCCCACCCTTATCAATAATAGTGCATTGTACCTAAAAAGGGTCATTGTAGTATAATGGTGAGTATTCCCGTCTATCACGTGGGTGACCAACTTTCGTTCCTTAGCAATGAAGCCAAAATTTTATGCCGCCCAAATTACACCTCTAAACAAAAATATAAAGTAGTCATTGTTCAAATATAGAACCCAATCGAGGTTGGAGTCTATCCCACAAGGAATATGATTAGGACCTAGGTCAATATTATTACTTAGGCTTTTAGTCATTTATTTCCAATGGAGGGATTTAGAGTAACAAGTAATTGTGAATCAAATTTGGTTACAGTTAATAAGTAACAAGCAAAAAGTTAATGTTGTTTGTAATCAATCAAAATGATGTACTAGTATTATGTTCCCCATGAATTCTGAACTTAGTAAGTGTGTCGTACTTGTGATTTATCATGATGCTTAGCATGCAAAATCGGTAAGTTAGGTTTACTTAAATGGTTGGTCCCCTATCTAGATGAATATCACTATGCAACTTGGTCCTACTACAAGTGTTTGCTTTACTAACCCTTACCCTTTATCCCAGATTAGTTATACTTGGATAGGGATCAAGCTATTAGATAAGGGTTGATAGCCTCAAATCTCCGTTGTTAAGTTTTTTTCGTATGCTCTACCTCTTTGGTCTAGAAAGTGAAGAATTAAGGCAAGTTATAATGTTCACAATCGTTAAAATGCAATCAATACGAAGGGGAGTATAAATGGGAGTAGACCTCATTTGGATCCTATAGCTAAAGGATAGTTCGTTAGACCTGGTGCATCTTGTATCTACAGTTTACCGTTATAGACCTCGCTAGGAGGATGGTAGAACTAGCTTACTGTTATTGATCTCCCTCAAGTAAGGTTATATTGATATGTATAATTGACTCATTTACGAGGTGTCCAATGCTATTGGCTATTTCTTTGCTACACTAATTACATGATTCATTCTTGGAAACCTCCCAAATGTATTATCTTTGATATGATACCATGCTTACTGAGTTTATTACTGAACAGTTATTTGATTTTGCTTACATGGAACAAATATGACTGCTTATTGTTATTATTTGCAAAAAGGGCACTTACTTCATGATTTTCCTAATAATCATACTAGAATGTTTTCTGACTTATCCCTATTTGAACTATTTGGGTTAAGTGTTATTACTCACTGAGCTAGTGTCTCACTCCTTGCTATATTTTTTTAGAGAGCACAGGTGACACTGGTGATGATTTCATTAACTAGAGCATATGAGTTGGCATATTCCTGGTAAGTCCCGCATTTGTTCGCGTGGGCAGCGATTTATTTATTTGTTATGGACATTGATTTGAACTCTTAGAGTTGCTCCATAGACATTTCCTTAATTAGAGTCATGAGTATATTCTTTATTATAGACTTGTGAAATATTTAACTTCTTCTTGTATTTTGGAGATGGACTTAGTATTATTTTGTTGAGAATGGAATGCTGATGAAATTATGCATTATTGTGGTGATATTAGATAGTTGGTTGTTATTTTAAGGTAGGGAAAACTTTTGGAAAGGCCAAAACAGGGGAAATTCTGCCCTATTTTCTGTAGATTATCGATGAGGCTTACTTGGACCGCTAGCTCCTAAGCGTCGGTTATGACCCTAACTTGGGTCCTGACTTTGGTCCAGCAAGTGAAGAATTAAGGCGAGTTCTAATGTTCATGATCATTAAAAAGTAATCAATACGAAAGGTAGAATGATGCAAGCATAAATTTCATTCAAGAACCACTAAGTATGTTAGCCTACTTTGTTAATTAATTATGGTTCCCATAACCCTAGTTATGGGTTTAGCCACTCATGTTTGTAAGAATACAATCAGAAAAAGATGATGAATTCATGATCATAAACTTACAAGATGAATAAGAGAAACCCGAAATCTTGAATTATTAAAAAAAACTCAATAATCAAAAATCAATGTATGAATAATTTCTCAAATCCAAGAACAAAACAATGTTGTATGTTTCTCGGACTAAAGACCAAGTGATAGAGCGTAAAATATAAAATAAAACCTATAAAGGTATATTTATAGATAAAAACAAAACCTATCCTAAACATAATGGGATTACAGGTTCGGCAGTGCCTACAAGTCTTAGGTGTCCTCACACCACATAGGTCTAGGTCACTACTCCTTCTTCATCCATCTTTAGTTCTGCTGTTATAGCTTAATACGACTCATTTTTATCATACAAGTCATATAGTGACTTGTGTCCACTGGGTCTTGTTTTGCAACTTTTCAGTAGTTACTTCCTACGACGTCTTAGAACAAATGATTGTGAACCGTATGTTGACTTCACGAATCGTGCTTGCCATCCGTGATCACTAACTTGATATTTCATCTTTCTACTTTTTAATCTCACGGCTCACAAAATGAGTTAAGAGGACTTATGGCTTGACTTCACTACTCGTAACTAGAAGTTGTAGATTGCATGTGGATTTCAGTCTTTTGGACTTCACTTTTGCCATTAGAACGGGCCTTGGATAGACCGGTGCCTTGTCTCTATGAGTCATACCTTGGCTCTAAGAGACAGTACTTAGCCATTTTTAGCCCTCTTTTCATTGTTCGCTTCCAAGATTTGTTTTCCTACACAAACTCATAAACACACATTATATCTACCAACAATTACTTAAGAACGTACAAAAATCCCTTGTTTTAGGCTTCTAAAGTGTCGTAAAACCATAGCACATCAGTAAGATAAGTAAGCCAAATACCATTTCTCTACCACCCTCTTAGCCCATAAAAATAAAATCACTTTTCTAGAGAATAACTAATTGTACCCTTCCATACCAATCGTGAGATACCTAGCATAACTAGACTGGCGGTCGTGGCATAACAATCCAAGACAACATGATACAAAGACAACCAATCCATATCTAAAAATGCATGAAGTGTGATGCCCCATCAAAGTAACCACACTAGATTCATACACTCGATCCACTACTAATGAATCACCTATGGCAGTAGAAACATGAATGAGGACTACTAAAAAATCACGCATCATATCCAGGTGTATAGCAAAATATGTAGACATATATGAATAAGTAGAAATAGTATCAACTAACACCAAAGTTGGTTGATGGCAAACTTAAACAATACCTATAATTATTATATCTAAAGTGTTATCCTCTGGTCTATCTAGAAAAGCATAACACCAAACAAATCTGCCCCCAAACTATGTGCCCCATGATTAACACCATGACTTACATAGGTATGACCATAAAAACCTCTACCACTTGGTGCACCTTGACATTGGTTCCCTATGGGACTGAATCTAAGAACCTTGTTGTGCACGATTTTGCCTGTGCCAAGTACACGCTCAATAAATATGATTGAGATATCAAAATTTAAAGCAACCACCCCTATTAATAAATTGATGTTATGGTACAGGTGAACTAGAGTATCCAATATGGCATGAAAACCTAGAATAAGAACCCCTAGACCTCTACCCTGAACGCTAGCTACCCTAATTACTGAACCTAGAATAACCACTATATGAAGTCTATAGTGATGTATGAATGGGTCAACTAGGCTTATAATGATGACCCCTACCTACTAGGCTGGTAATAAGAAACTTGGTTTTGAATTCAATGTCAAGTGGCAAAAACCCAACAACAATAGTGAGTACACCATCTGCAATGTTTTCCTCAAAGACACATGATTAAAAAAAATAAAATCTAAGGAGAAAATTTATAGGCAATGAAAAATTGAATCCTAAATGAACTGGGAATGTCTCCGGGTCATGTACCATAGGCTATACAAGGTTGTCACGATCCATGTAAGCTAGAAGTTAACGATGGTTTCCAAGTCAAACCCTAGAACTTTATATGCTAGGAGAGCTTTCATGGTCCATGTTGAACTTCAATGATTCATCTTATTTACTGTGGCACCTACTCCTCTCACAAGCACCAGTGAGTCTATGTTCCATAAAAGGGTTTCACGGTTTTTCAACTTTGTTCACAATTTTTGTGTTAGTTTTATAGCCCGTACTTATGAGTTTCCTGCAAAACTTCAACTTTTGTGCACTTTGACATGTTTTCCTGAAAACATACACAAAGCATTATATCACAAAAATTATACTAATAAACTATAAAAATTATACGTTAAAAAGCATCAACTATGTCATAAAATCCTGAGACATCACTCGACATCAAACGGGACTATTTTTTAAAAATGGATATGCCTTTCCTCACCCTCAGCTCCAAAATCCTCTACTAAACCTTTATTTCGTGGCTTAATAGTTTGATGCGGCTATAATTTTTTAATTCTGAATGTCACCTTTTTTCTTAAACGATAGGATTATTGTATACTCCTCTATTTGTTTGGAAAATTTGCAATCCTAAGAATGACATTAAACAACTCAGTCAGCTATTCCATTATTGCCATGTCTACTCTCTTCTAGAATTATATTGAAGTATCATCTAGCCTGGTCGCTCTCCTTTTTAATTACTACCAATAACTACCATATCCTCCTTAATATGTATACACCTATAATACCAAAAATCACAATTCCACTCAGAATATTTCGAATCTTCTAGCACTATGTCTCTTTCCTCTTTTTCGTATAATAGCTTATGGAAGTATGACTTCCATCTATGTCTAGTAAGTGCGTCCTCCACCTAAATTACTTTATCCTCATCCTTGATTCACTTCACATGGTTCAGGTCTAATTTATTCCTCTATCTCACCAACACATATGTAATATTCATTGTTTCTAATTTCCTTTAGATGTCCTGATACCACCATAAGTCCTGTTAATTCCCACCAATGTTACCTCTTAATACCCCCAACAGCACTTTGGCAACTACCTATATAGAACTAGTAGTCCTATACCACATACCATTCACATCTTTACTTCTCCCTCAAACTCTCATCACCAATAACTTCTCCCAGATATCTTTGGCAATGGCCATGGTCAAACTACCCTTTTTGAGCCTTGTCTATTCATTCATGTCTCTCTTCCTCTTCAACATCTTTATCTCTAAATCCACCACCGAGAGCTTATGTTTAGTCCTGAGTCTCTAAATTAGGATAACCTTGAAATCTTACACAGACCTCTATCATCCTTCCTAATCAAAAAGTAGTTTGTCTGAGTCATATCCACCGCATTTTGAAAGGTAACTAAATTATCTTCTTTCTTTGGAAAACTCAAATTTTCATTCACTAGCACAAATGCTTTAGTGAAATTCAAAAAGTCAACTTCTCCCATATTCCTATCATCAAAATGAAAACTTCTATGGATAATATCATAACCCCTTATGGTTTACTTGAGGTGTCCATTAAAATCCCCTTGTATACTCTCTCACTACCTCTTCCAAATACTCCCAAAAGCACTTGTTGTCCTTATCATCTAATCCTACTTGGTGTGCGTAATGCTAATAACATTCCAAGTGAACTTTCAAAACACAACCTTAACCACCATCATCATATCATTGATCCTACTAACCTTTACACTTGATCCATTAGCTCCATATCTTCAAAATACAAAATCTATTCATATTCCTCACATTTCGCGAGTACCAAAACTTGTACCCGTCTTTATACTGAGCATTAGTTCCCACCCATTTGGTTTCCTGGAGACAAGCGATATTAATCCTTTTCCTTTTGATAAGTATCACTAGCTCAATAAACTTCCTCTTTAACGACCGTATATTCTAGGATCCTACTCTGACTTAAATCTCTTGTAACACTATCCCACATACAATTTGCATCCTTACATCTCCCCCAATCTCCCATCACCCCTAAATTCTACCCCATATCTTGAGAAATTTCCATGGTCAAACTACCTAATTTGACCCTTGGTCATTCATTCATTGCTATTTTCTTCCTCGTCCTCTTCATCTCTAAATCCAACACCAAGAGTTTATGTTGAGTTATAAGGCTCTAACTCAGTATAACCTTGCAATTTTTACACAGACCTTTATCATCCTTCCTAATGATCAAGTAGTTTTTTTGAGCCTTAGCCACTACGTTGTTAAAAGTTACCGAATGATCCTCTTTCTTTTGGAATCTCAAATTTGTTTACACCAAACACAAGGCTTTTTCTATATCAAAAAATTCAAATCCTCACGCATTCCAATTCTGAAAATGAAAACCTCTATGGACATCATTATAACCCCTTAGTGTTGAGTTGAGGTGTCCATTAAAATCTCATCGAATGAAAAACTTCTCTATGTGCAGTATACCTCTTACTACCTCATCCCAATCCTCCCAAAAGCATATCTTTTCCTCATAATGTTCCAAGTGAACTCTTCAAAAACTAATTTAATAGTCATTATCCTATTGTTGATCCTTCAAACCTCTACCACTTTCTCCCTCAACTCCAAATCTATAAAAATCTCTAATCCATTCCTATTCCTCACACCTCCTGAGTACCAAATCTTGAATTCGTCCACATCTTGAGCCTTAGTTCCTACCCATTTGGTTTTCTAGATACAAGCTATATTAATCCTCCTATTCTTGAAAATTTTCACTAGCTCAATGGACTTCCTTGTTAACGATCGTATATTCTAGGATCCTACTCTACGACTTCAAGATCCCTTAACCCACTTACCACCACTGAACTAACCCTGAACCTGTCCCTACCATGCCTGAGAATATGAACCTAAACTACCAACAATCACCATAGACTCTAAAGCAAATAAATAAAATAAGTCAAGGGTTTACACTACAAAAAGCAGAGAGTTTAAAATATAACAAAAGGTTAGAAATAATAAGGTGGACGTAATAAATTATGTGACAATCAATAATAGAGATTAAAACGTATGATATATTTTAGATATTATTGAATTGTTGCAACCTACTAAATTTCTTGGATAAAACATTTTTCTAGTTGGTCACCTAATTAGTCTTAAAAAGTGGATAGCAAAAAGTTGCAGTCAAGATTCATAATGTGTGGCCTTGAAGGGTGAAGTTCTGGGTACTAGCAATTACTCCATTCATCACCCAACATGTTTATATATGTATGGGGCTATCTAATCCATCTTACTATATTAATGGTGAAAATCCAATTACTTAGCCAAAAATGATATCTATTTAATAATAATTTAATTTTGTACCTAAGCTATATAATCTTATCAATCTTTTTTGTATGGTATTATCTAATTAAGTCATACAATCTTAATGTTGTGAGTTCTATTGACATAAATAATTTGACTACCACTTTTTTGTAACTACATTTTGAAGTTAATTATTTGATAAAATAGAAAAAATATTTGACCTTTGAAAATGGTAAGTAGATAGCAATAGTCAAATAATATCTAAATATATCATACTTTTAAAACATTAAAAAGGTAAAATAGTTAAATGATGATAAACATTAAAGATCTTTTTTCCTTTGACTGTCTCATTATCATTCTTATCGATACACTAGGAACCACTATTTCTCTTTCTTCTTTTTTTCTATTTAAATCTAATGATTTGCTCATTTTCTTCCTACACTTTTGCATGGTTGTGACACTTGCAACTTCTTTCCAACCTACATATAAAATCCTGACAAAGTATCATGTTTTCAATTCCATCATCTTACGTCAAATCTATTTTCTCATTCTCTTACTTCAACACTCTTTTATTAGCTCTCTTTGTCCCTCTTTGCATTCTTCTGTCTATAATCAAAGTTAGTTTTAGCTCTTTGATATGATTTTTATTTTTCAAAAAGTGATTATACATATTGAAATGATGTCATTATTATAAGTGTCAATCTGACTTTCTATCATTATTTCACTATTAAAAATGTCGAGTTCTAGATCTTGGTTCCAGTCGTTCAACCCTACCAAGAAATCATTTGGTAGAACTAAAGATGTTTCTGTAGTTGGTTGAGGTAAATATGCATCTTGAAATTTTTCATGAATTTCAAAGGGAAATCGTTTGAATTCAGTACAATGAAATGGTTACTATTGTCTGAAAAGTTATTAAATGTATTTAAATGTTATATTCAATAAAGAAACTCAAAAATGTGCTGCAAAAATGTTTATATGCATAAAAAACAAGCAATTTAAAAATCAGAACATGAGGATAGTAATCACATGTTCTGCATCTATGCTAGAATTATATTTTGAGAAAATCTTCTCTCAATATTTTGTATCACCATAACTAGAGTTTGGGATAAAACTTAAAGATTTCAGTTACTGTTTGAGGCCTGTGTTTGGGATCCATGGATTCCAGTCATTTGTTGGGTTATGTGCTGTAAAATTTGTTGTGTATATACTACAAAAACCCAAAATGTCGCCGTTAAATGTTTTCTGTGGTTACCCTTGAGCCGTGGCAATTACTTCCATAGCTAAAAGTTATTTGTGGCGACTATGAAGTCACTACTAAAACAACCATTTTGTGGCGACTTTTGTCGCTACCAAAAAAATTGGATATGGTCATGACAAGGTTCAAGGTCGGCACTTTAAATTATCTTTTAGTGGCGACCAACCTCGAGACAAAAAGTTTATATTTTCAGCAGCAACATTTGTCGCTGCAATAGCCACTGCCCTTTAGTGGCAACCGTAGTTGCCACAAAATATTATTCCTTTAGCAACAACATCTGTCGCTGCAAATAGCTACTAACTTTTACTGGCAGCTATAAGTCACCACGTAAAGCCATCTTTCAACAAAAAAATAAATGCGGATAGATTTTAATTAATTTTATAAAATCAATATATCTATCAATACTAAAAACAACCAATATAATTTGGGAAAGCACCAAAAATACTTCTCAACTCAAATATCATAAATCATTCAGCCACTAACAAGTCAATTAAATATATACTCCTACTACAAAATAATTTATTTTACACTATATAAATCTACGTATGAAAAGAAAAAATAAAGCAAAACGTAGAGTGTATTCAAACTCCTCCTTGACCGACTTCATTTGCGATTGTTAACAATATTATCCCTGTTATTAAGAAAACAAACACACAATCATTCTTATAATTTAATACTAATAGAAAAAGAGGTGACAATGGTATCCAGTAATACCAATAACTTCTATGGTTGTAACTACTTTATTATATATAACATAATATATCCTTTTATCCAGTCAGTGAAAAGATTGATGACATTCTGCTAAGCAATGGTATCCAGTAATGCCAATGATGGAACAACAAAAGGCTATCAAAACCACAAACAAGATGATATATATTCCTCCTCATATCATTCTCATTCATTTCATATGCCAAAATAGAAAAAAAAAACTATGTTTAATTCTAACTCCAGTTCTTACTACTCATCAAAACTATATAAATAAGAATACCACCTAAAATACAACTAGCTCAAGTAAACCAAATAGATACGCCAACTAGATTAAAAACTTTTTGTTCTCTGTGGTTCAAAGTGAAAGTCAGTAGCATGTCTTACACATACGACAAGATCTAGCATATTTTAGAGTGTTGGATAATGTAATTATACACATTCTAGCTAGTATCTTGTCTTAATTCATTTTTTTACTGAAAACAAAGCTCAATATAGCAAGTTTTTCTACCTAAAACAACCCCAACAGTGTTTCATATCTACTATTTAGTTCAATTATGGTAATAAATTAGCTCAAATCTCCTCAATATTACAATAATTCATCATGATATGAATCATAATATAGCACCACTATAATGAACATTCATGTAAGACATCAATAATATCATATAAACGCCTTCATTTAGGCAATATAATGTTTAAATAAGGCATTTAATGCTCAGACAAGACCAAAATCAACCCCCACTTGGGTATCACCACAATATAAACCTACCAAGTCAAATATAATGTTCACATAAACCCCCACACAAGCAACACTACAATAAATAATGATCATATAAGCCCCCACAAAGGCAACACAATAATAAATAATGATCACATAAGCCCACACACGGGCAAGTGCAACATGAATAAAACACTATCTCCGAATATGAATCTCATGACAACCCCTAACCCATATCATACTTTACATGAATGGTTAATTACTCAGCCCAGTCTGAAGAAAAGTTAAGTCATAACCTACCTCAAAAGTTGAAACTCTAGCCTAGACCCATCAACAAGGGGCTTTTCCTTTTTGTGAATCCTTAGATCAAACCCACTCTATCAAAAATATAATCTAGAAGTTAAGAGGAGTCTAACGATACCCATATTAGCCACTTCCAAATCGGGTCCAAAAATAGTTCAAAAATCGACTACAAAAGAAATAGGATAGAATTGGAAATTTTATTTAAAAATCATGTTTTCCATGACAAAGGGAGTCTAAATCTGAAAATCCAATGAAAAAGAGTTGAAATTGGACTTGAAATCGAAGAAAAAACAAGTTTATAGTTTAACGGGTAAAACCCCAAAATTCAAGTTTGAGGTTAAAGTTTTGAAGTTATTTTAAAGATGGAATCAATAGGAAATGATGAAAATAGGAGTTTAGAGTTTACCCACATAAGATTGATGAAGAATCTCCTTGAAATTACAAAAAACTGAGGTCTCAAAGATGAAAAATGATGGAAAAATCAAGAAAAGAGGTTTTACACTATTTAGGTGAACAATACCTGGCGATCATGGCCCCCACCTTGCAATAGCGAGGGTCAACATTGAATGGCAATTAATAAGCCATCACATTCGCTGGAGGTGGGCCTCATGACCAAAATGGATAAACCCAACCCGGTCCACCAACCTTATATTTACGATAGCGGTACCCCACCATGCGATCATGATGAACAACATAACCAGAGCCCGCAATCATAATATGTGTCCATACGATCGTGATGAAGGGTCTGATTTGCACCATGTATCAACAATCAGCTGAAGGAAAAATAATAAAAATCCTCTGAATGGACCCTCAGTAATTGTTTGGGACCCTATAGAACTAATCTGATAATGCTACTAGACTAATTTTGATCTTTTAGACTCAATGGAAACTTAAGATTTATCAAAAGAGGTTCATATCAATAAGTTAATCCCCAGGACCCTTTTTTAAGTTATTTTAACTAGTTCTCGCCTAATAGGTCAAAACTAAATATAAAGGCTCAAAACCCAAACTGACTATGTTACTAACCCAAAATCGATATTTTGGATCTAATGGAACTGCAAGAATCACATCCGATGCTCGAATTATGAAATGTTGAGAAAAGTCAAACTAATCACTTTCAAAGCCTCCAAGAATCTCAAACCACTCCCAAATGCTTCAGGGACAGTTCCAACCATCCCCACAACACAAAATTGACATATAGCAACACAGAAAAAGCTAAAAAATTACAACAAAGGTCATTACATTATCCACCACTAAGACACGCATTTGTCCTCGAATGAAAAATCAAATAAAGCATCTGAATCGATCAAAAGTTAGAGAGTATCTGCACCTCATATCGGACTCAACCTCCAATGTAGCCTCTTTAATAGGGCGATGTCACTACTGAATTTTCACAAACAATATGCTTGGACCTCAATTTCCTAGTCTACCTATCTAGGATAGTAATGGGCTCCTCCTCGAAGGACAAATCATGATCTAATGCTATGGAATCCCAATGGATCATATGAGAATCATTTGTATAGTATTTCTTAAATATGGAAACATAGAATATCGGATGAACAACTGACAGATTGTAATGATGTATTCCTTTATTATTAAAGGACACCTCGTTAAGGGTATGGGTTATGGAAAATTTTGAAAATATGATCTTGAATTCGTATGGGATGACGCTGCTAAAATTTTAGAATTTATAATTTTCAGGTCGAGCTGATATCATCCTTCTACAGAGGGAATTTTTTCACAATAGCGGCATCGCCATATCAGCCGACAGGCTGCTATAGCGGCGGGATGATGGGACTAGAAACCCTAGGTACGATTTTTATATTCTCTTTTCTCCTTTCTAGTTGTAAAAGGAATGAGATTTATTCTAAAAAATCTCATAGGGTTACCTCATGGCCTGGGAGTAATGGAGAGGACGGATTTTATGTTAATAGAGTAAAACCCATGGTTTTTCTGGTGATTTCACATTAGAATTTATCCCCGCGAAGTCAAAAGCTACGTTCATACCTCTATAGCATTTGCTTGGTGTCCAAGTAGGCTAAGTTTAACGGAGTAGTTTAGACTTGGGTTAGAAAGTATAAGCATGACATAGATTGATGGGATATTGTATGCTTAGGCCTTCACGCACAGTGTTTGGATGGATAAATAGATGAAAACCTGGTCAATTAGGTGGGAAATTGTTTTTATATTGTGATATTTAAATGGTCTATGAATTTATGTGTTCACTTATTGTTGTCCATCCTTATATAATTTAATAACTGTGTAGTACCCGAAAATTAGGTTAAACTTAATTGACATAGATTGATGGGATATTGTATGCTTAGGCCTTCACGCACAGTGTTTGGATGGATAAATAGATGAAAACCTGGTCAATTAGGTGGGAAATTATTTTTATATTGTGATATTTAAATGGTCTATGAATTTATGTGTTCACTTATTGTTGTCCATCCTTATATAATTTAATAACTATGTAGTACCCGAAAATTAGGTTAAACTTAATTAAATGCCAATTCACTAAAGGTAATTAGTGTTGGCGGATTTCAAAGAAACTACGATGGTAACCAGAGGAATAGGGAAATTGGTAGTGTATCAAAGGTTAGGATGAACAGTTAGGAGTGGCTATTCTACCAGATATATGTGCAAGTTGTAGGTGGTGGTTTAAATATTATTAAAACCCAATTTGTGTTATTTGTGCATTTTAACTATTCCTTAGTATTACTTGTACAATGCATGTTCAAGGAAAGTGAATGACTATTTGATATTCTAAGTGTTAATCACATGCAATGAATTTAAATAAAAGCTTGTTTGTTTTAAAGTGGTGTTTCTAATATCATTATATGTGATTTTTGTGATATCTTTCATTATTATGGAATGTATATGTAATTGGACATCTCTGGAGAATTGGTTGATATAAGGTTGGTAGACACTTGATGTCTAGGATTTGTCACATGGACAAGAGCTCATATCCTACAAGTCATCGCTAGTAGAAGACCATACGACCCTTAGCATATGTGTACAGCTATTTGGTGAGTTTGATGGTTCCTTGAGTGAACCAGGGATTATGTGTTTTCTCTGTATATGTTGGTTCCTTGATTTGGGTTGGGCTTATCTATTTAATTGAGATATACATTGGTTCCTTGAGTTGGACCGACTTTATCTATTTATTTGAGATATATATTAGTTCTTTGAGTTGGACCGAGCTTATCTGCTTATTTAAGATATATGTTGGTTCCTTGATTTGGGTTGGGCTTATCTGTTTATTTGAGATATATGATGGTTCCTTGAGTTAGGCTGAGCTTATCTGTTTACTTGAGATATATGTTGGTTTCTTGAGTGAACCAAGTTTATGTGCTTAATTGTTATATTTGGTTGCTAAATGCATTTTGGGTTTTCTTGATTATAGTCTATAGAATTGAGGGGATGGATCCTTAGGTGGTCTGGGTTAATTGCAATGGAGGTATAATTTGGTATTACCTAATGACTTGTGTAATTGATAGATGGTGGATTTAATCATCTAAATCATGGTTGTTAACTTAGAGTCTTATTGGGGATGGACTTATTGACTTGAGCTGATGTCTATGTTAACTCAGTATTGGGGAAGGTAAGGGGTAATTGTTATTGTCTTGTTAATTGCTCACTTAGACTTAAAATGAATCCCTAACTTCTAGGGTGTTTATTCATAACCAGGCGTGTGGAACAATGGTACGTGTTCGTAGGGGTCTTAATCGATAAAGTGCTAAGGTAATAAACCTTAGGTGGACTATTATTGAACTTATTTGTTATTATGGAATGAGGTCTGACTTGATGACGTAGTGGATAATTGATGATTAGACTAAACATGATAATAAGGAAAGTTTACCAGTGATAAGGCTTATAATATCCCAAGGTGTTAAGGAATGGTTTGATAAAAGACCTTTGGTTAATAACTTTTAAGTTGTATGTTTCTTTCTAGATATTTAAGTGATGATTATATGATTTAATTTAGGTCGACCGATGATGCCTACCAGTACGTGTTATTTGTATTGATACTACTCTTACCTTACCCTTTTTGGGGTATAGTCTGGTTGTAGGATCAGTAGATGTTTCAGGTTTTACATGGTAAAGATCTCCAACAGCTTTCGTTATTTTTCCCAACGTAAAAGTTGTGTCTTTTGTTTTGTACTTTCTCTTAAAAGGTCTTGTACTTGTTTCAACTAGTTCCTTTTAAAGGGTTTTAGTTGTATTTTAAAGGTTTCCAGTTGTAATAAGGTAAACCTGGTTGTAATAGTTAAAAGTATTTCACTATTTTCTTATTGACTTCTGCATAACTTTTTAAATATGTGTTAAGGGTTCTGCTATCTAGAAGGATTAAAGTAGGTTTCCGCACGATTCGAGTAGTTGGGTCGTGACAAGTTAGTATCAGAGCCTAGGTTATCGATTTTCCAGTACAAGAGCAAATATCGAGTAGTGTCCTATGGATTGGTGTGTTGATGTCTACATCTAATCTTCAGGGAGCTATGAGACATTTTAGGAAATTGTTCTACTTTTTCTCTCCTTTCATGCGGTTTGTGTACTTGCTTGTATGAGTTGAGTCCAATTGGTATCTTTAGATTCCAATTGATATCTCACCGAGGTAAATATATGTCAACTAACTCCAATTGAATTAACACAAGCAAGAGAAGTTGGAATCGGGAAGGTTCTAATTAGTATCTAGCCATTGAGGCTATGTAAATGCATGGACAATCGGCTAACGGTTATCCATAAGGCGAATAAGGATAATAAAAGGGCTTGTTCAATGATGAAACTTGTGGTTTATACTTATGTATATTAATGTTGCTTGAGTGGTTGTGATTATGTGCAATGTGATTGGTGGATTGTTGTTAAATTCATGGTTGATGAAAGCTCATAACTTGGTTATTGTTGATGGATAAAGCTATTGATTACTATGTGATTTAAATGGACATTGTATGCTAAATGCTTGGCATGGACTTATCATTGGTAAAATGATAAGGGGATAGAAATGGTTTATGACTGTGGGAAATTCTTATTTCAAGACAGTCAAAATTTGGTTAAGGGCCATGGGACAAAGGGCTATTGTTGCATAATAGTGGGATTTGTTGCTATGAAAAGTTTTCTTGTTGCGACTCATAACCGATTTTAAATACTGTGATGCTAAGCTCTTGTTAATGCATCGTTGGGTTTGGTCTTGGGATTATGTTGAAGGACACAATGTGATTTCATGTGTTAATGTTTAAAACAAAGAAGAGGAATGAGGGAATTTTGTAGAAAATAGTAAAAATTTTAGGTTGTTGCTGTTGGGGCAGCCATAACGGTGCTGACCCACTACGGTGAACCCACTATAGTGGGAATTTTTCTATTATAGCAGCATACCCATAGCGGCGTGCAACCCGCTATAGCGGGATGGATGTGGCAGAATCCCTTCCCTATTTTCCCCTATTTTATTTTTCATTCCCGGTTTGTTTGAATCGTTAGTTTGAGCTACGACCTACTGCATGAAATATAGAAATCGTATATAGAAAAGTAGAGCATGCATTCAATATAAAGGTTATTAAAACTAGTATCCATGCATGATAAAATTAAAAGAAGGGAAGGGAGAAATATTGTCTGTTACATGCCCCAAATAGGAGAAACCCAATGAATAATAGAGTATAAAAAAGTGGAGAGCAGGGTTGATATGCATCGAGGGCCCTAGCTGGATGACCTGTCACCATCGTGGCCTTCCAGGGTAGGGTTCTCTCCATCTACATTACTCAGGAAGGGAAACTCCCGCATATCCTTTGGCTCCAACTGGAGAAGCTCCTGGTCAGGGACTGCTCACCTAAACATGACCTTCACAATCCTCCACATCCGTGTGAACATGCGGTCCCAGGAGCACCTCTTCCTCTTCTCCTCATCAAGCTCTCTCCGGAGCGCGACATAGTTCTTGGCAGTAGGAGGTGGGGCTGTGAAGTTAAGAGGGGCATGCTCCATATATCTCCTGAACAAAGCCAAGTCAGCCTCCAGGTGACTGCTAGAATCTAGGGCTAGGGATGGGACTGGGAGGGAGAGGCATTATCATCACCGTCATCATCGACCTCCTCTGCAGCCTGTCTTTCCTCGGCCTCACCAACCTTCTTCTTCCTCCTCCTCTTGGTTGTAACCACCTTCACCCGAATAGGGTGAAAGGGGATGTCCATCTCCACCTCAGTGTTATCCTTCTCCTCGGGCACCCCAACACGCCTGCACAGTATAGAAACCAGATCGGGATGGTAGGGACCCTTTTTGCTGCCCCGGTAAATGTCCTTCTACTCCATCATAA
Source organism: Capsicum rhomboideum (assembly GCA_031232105.1). Lineage (NCBI taxonomy): Eukaryota > Viridiplantae > Streptophyta > Magnoliopsida > Solanales > Solanaceae > Capsicum > Capsicum rhomboideum. The sequence continues at coordinate 57,511,680 of CP124709.1, forward strand.
TTTGTAACCCCACATTCAGCTGAATCCCATGTATAGCGCAGGCCACCACCAGAGCCCAAGGGAAGTTCTTGTTGGAAAGGTTTCCCGACGGACGAACCCCCCATGACCCCAGGTTCATCCACCTCCTAGTATCGACTGAGAAAAATATATTTGTGATGCCCTCGGTAGTGGTCCAGTAGACCTGGTCTCTAAACTCCTCCTCAACCAAAGTATCCAGTAAGCGCTTCATGTCCATCTCTCGGGCCTTGGCTAGGTACTCAACATTTGAGATGTGCGACATCCCCAAAAGAAATACTATGAGCATGCTTCCACTTTCACACCTAAAAGTTCCCAATGGTGGCTCAAATTGTATCTCCTAATAATAACTACAATATATTATCAAGCTAGAACTACACACAAATATACATACATAAAAGAAGGCTACGTATACGAAATCAAACACACAAGATATATGCAAGTGTTGAAAATGTAATGCAATGGCCATGTGGTGGTATCTCAATATCAGTTAGTATACACCTTCCGAGCTTAAGCTTCAAGGATAGGACACCATGGGGGGTTTGCAACCTGTATACTCTCATAATCTAAACCTCGTATCTCATCTCAACCTTGCCACTATGTCCTTCGAGCAAGGGGTTTTATAAAATGTTTCATTTACTTTCAAAATCTGTATTTATCTGTGGAACCAAATCCACATATAAGGATGAATGAAACTCAGAATCATGCTCATTACCAAGACAATATCATGTGGTGTATTCAATTAATTAATGGTAATAAATAAGCTCAAATCTCCTCAATATTTAAATAATTCATGATATGAATCATAATATAGCACACAGTAATGAATAGTCATGTAACACATCAATAATATCATATAAAAGCCTCCATTCGAGAAAAATAATGCTTAAATAAGGTAATTAATGCTCAGCCAAGAAAAAAACCAACCCCCACTCATGTATCACCACAATATAAACCTACCAAGTCAAATATAATGTTCACATAAGCCCCCACACAGACAACATAACAATAAATAATGATCACATAAGCCCCCACATAGGCAACACAATAATAAATAATGATTACATAAGCCCCCACACGGGAAACATGAATAAAACACTATATCCAAATATGAATATCATGATAACCCTTAACCCATAATATACTTTACATGAATGGTTAACTATCTAGCCCAGTCTGAAGAAAGTTAAGCCATAACCTACCTCATAAAGCTGAAACTCTAGCCTGGACCCATAAATAAGGATCTTTTCCTTTCTGTGAATCCTTTGATCAAACCCAATCTATCAGAAACATAATCTAAAAGTCAAAAGGAGTCTAACGATACCCATATTGGCCACTTCCAAATTGGGTCTAAAAATAGTTCAAAAGTTAACCCCAAAAGAAAAAGGGTAGAATTGGAAATTCTATTTAAGAATCATGTTTCTCATGACAATGGGAGTATAAATCTAAAAACCCAATGAAAAATGAGTTTAAATCAGACTTGAAATCAAAGCAAAACCAATTTTGTAGTTTAACGGGTAAAACCCCAAAATCCAAGTTTGATATTAAAGTTTTGAAGATATTTTAAAGATGGAATCAGTGGAAAATGATGAAAATAGGAGTTTAGAGTTTACCCATACAATATTGATTAAGAATCTCCTTGAAATTACCAAAAACTAAGGTTTTAAAGATGAAAAATGGTGGAAAAATTGAGAAAAGAAGTTTTACAATATTTAGGTGAACAATACATCGAGATCGTGAGGGTCAACGTTGACCAGCGATTAATAAGCCATCACGATCGTAGGAGGTGGTCCTCATGACTGCAATGTATAAACTCTACCCGATCCACCAACCTTATCTTTATGATTGCAGTACTCCACCATGCGATCATGATGAGTAACATAACCAGAGCCCGTAATCGCAATACGTGTCCATGCGATCGCGATGAAGGGTCTGATTTGCACTAGTTATCAGCAATCAGCTGAAGGGAAAATGATAAAAATCCTCTAAATGGACCCTCGGTATTTGTTCAAGACCCCTCAAAAATAATCTGATAATGCTACTAGACTAGTTTTGACATTTCAGACTCAATAGAAACTTCAGATTTATCAAAAGAGGTCGTAAGTTAACTCTCGAGACCCTTTTTTATGCTATTTTTACTAGTTCTAGCCTAATAGATCAAAACTAAATATAAAGTCTCAAATACAAACTGGCTATGCTACTACTTTGTCATTCCAGATCTAATGAAACTGCAAGAATCACCATCCGATGCTCGAATCACGAAATGTTGACCAAAATCAAACTAATCACTTTCAAAGCCTCTAAAAATCTCAAACTCACTTAAACCAAATAAGAAATTATATCTTTACACACACACTATCTAAAGGCACAACCAATACGGGATTACCAATGCATTTCTTCAACTGAGACACATGAAAAACATGATGCACTGGTGTTAAGTCTATAGGCAAATCTAACTCATAGGCTATATTGCCAAAATGACCCACAATCCTATAAGAACCAACATAGCGAGGACTAAGTTTCCCTTTCTTACCAAATCTCTTTACCCCTTTCATGGGTGAAACTTTGAAGTAGACATAATCACCAATAGCAAACCCAAGCTCCCTTATCCTCATATCTGCAGAGGATTTTTGATGACTCTGAGCTATTTTCAGTCTTTCTCTAATCAACTGAACCTTCTTCATTGCCTTATGGACTGAATCAGGACCTATTAAAGCAGCTTCATCGACTTCAAACCAACCAAAAAGAGATCTACAGCTCCTACCATAAAGTGCTTTGAATGGGGCTATTTGAATACTAGAGTGATAACGTTTATTATAAGCAAACTCAATCAAAGGTAAATGATCATCCCAACTACCTTTGAAAGCGATCACACATGCCCTCAATATATCTTCTATAGTCTGGATGGTCCACTCCTCCTGACCATCTGTCTGCGGGTGAAAAGTTGTACTGAGGTGAACTTGGATAGCAAGACCCTTCTGGAAATCATTTTTCTAGCCTTAAGGTAAGAGACAAACTGACCTATAGGTACTAAGGTACTTTCCTTCCACTCTATGACTGGCTCATTCAGAAACTGAAACTGGACTACTCTGTTTCTATAATCGATAGAGGCATAGCAAGAGCGTAACCAATCCATGCCAAGAATGACATCAAAATCTACTATGTCTAACTCTACAAGATCGACTGAGGTGACTTTCTGAGAAATTGTGACTGGGCAATTTTTGTATACGTGTCTAGCTATGATTGAATCACTAACTGTAGTAGAGACTGAGAAAGGTTCTGAAAGAGTTTCAGGACGGACATTGAAATCTACGACTATATATGAAGTTACAAAGAGAGAGAGGCTCTGAAATCTAATAATGCATAGACATTAATATGGAAGACCTATAATATACTAGTGACTACATCATAAGAACCTTCCTGATCCTGTCAGGCCTGAAGGGCATAAAACCTGTTCTAATGTTGATCGCCACCTGCACTAGATGAGGCACCCTGTTAGTGGGGTGACCTGTTGGAGCTGCTGAAATGTTGGACTGAGTCTGCTGATGAGCATCACCACTCTTCTGATTGGCACCTGGGCACTCCTTCAAACGATGCCCTGGCTTACCTCACCCAAAATAATTCCCACTACCGACCATACACTCTCCTTGGTGATTCTTACTACACCTCTTACAAACCAGATTAGTACAACCACTAGTAACGCTGCCTTGGGACTTAGAGATTGGTGCTCTATCCTGATTATCCTGCCTGAACTTGGGCTCTGGAGCACTATCAGAAGATGGGGGTGGAACTAATGACTTTTGGTGGAACTGAGAACGGTTACCACCATCTAACCTCTACTGAGAGAAATTAAAGCTACCTGTCCTGGCCCTCTTTCTATCTTTTTCTCTTTCCTTGACTTTCTCTTCCTCAATCTACTGAGCATGAACCATTAACCTGGAGATATCCATCTCTTTAACCAACATAGCATTCCTACACTCCTTGACCATGTCCTCAGAAACACCTGACACAAACTTACTGATATGGGACCCTAAGAGCCAGCAACCATAGCTGGAGCACACTTTGCTAACTGAGTAAACTTAAGAGATACTCATTCACGTTTATGCTGCCCTGCTTCAGATTAATGAATTCATGCACCTTAGCCTCCCTTAGCTCCAGTAGGAAGAACCTATCCAGAATTGCAGCAACAAACTCATCCCTTTCAACTGGACCTGCATTTACATCTCTATCCTTCTTCCACTATTGACACCAAACATGGTTAGGAGTTTACAACATAGATAAGGCTTCCTCTTTTTTTTCCCTAGGGATGGATCATGGGCTGGGAAAGGAAGGGTTAACACGCAAACAACTAGAGTAGAGTGATGTTTCAGCTAATATAGAGAGGAAAATATGTAAACAAGATAAAACACGGTCATGTACAAGCCCAAATCTCTGAAAGAAACTCATTGACACTAAGACTAACCTTTGCTTAACAATTCACCATCTACCCCTTAGACTTAAGTCAATAACTTAGGAACGCAACTATTCCCATTTACTAAACCATCATCAACAAAATCCATGAAACAACATCATATCAAACATACAAAAATCATACCCTTAAAATCAACATTAGCACCCTCATACTACTCACTCATCTATGTTCTAAGCTAAGAAAACTCACGCCAAGAATTAGGAATTTGGGGACACTAACTTTCTATACACAGGGAAAGTTAAATAATGTACTAGTTGCAACATCGGGAGAGCTATCTAGGTTCTACTTACTAGTCAAGGAATACAATCGGTGCCGACATCCACCTACTACTGAATTAGTTCCTTTTTGAGCCATTTGGCCTGCTGGAGCGGATGATGCTGAGATAGAAGTCTTACCCTTATCATTGTACCTTGCAAACGGACATTTCTTCAAGAAGTAACCCACTTGCCCTCATCGTAAACACCCATCTATACTAATCATACAATCTCCCAAGTAAGGCCTACCACGCTTTCTATAAGAAGGATAACTAGAGGACATCTGAGAAACACTACCATAGGACTGGGATTCAGGTGCAGGTGTTCTAGTTGAAGATGGGGTTGGACCAGACGATCTCTTAGGAAAGAAATACCTATTACCATTCTTATTATGGTTCACCTCATAGTCTACTAATTTTTCCTTTTTCTTCTACGCTCCTCAGCCTCCGCTTTCTTTTTTTTTTTCCTTCGCTACCTGTTGGGCATGCACCACCAACCTGGAAATATCGATGTCACTGGTAAACATTGCCCCTTTACACTCTAGTTTCACATCATCAGACACACCAGCCACAAACTTTCTCATTTTGGCTCTCACAGAAGACACTAACTCCAGAGAATAGCAAGGCAACTTAGTAAACTTTAGAGCATACTCCTTAACACTCATAATTCCCTGCTTCAAGTTCACAAATTCCTCAGCCTTATCCTCCCTCAACTCCCGAGGAAAGAAGTGATTAAGAAAAGCCATAGAAAAATCTTCCCAAACTACAGGTTCAACATCCTAATCCCTTCCCGCTCATCATACCACTGATAAGCCACACCCTTCAGCTAATAAACCACAAATTCAACTCCCTTGGTATCACTGACATGCATAATTCTAAAAATCTTCTCCATCTCATCAATAAAATCTTGAGGATCCTCCTTAACTTTGGACCCAATGAAAATCGCAGGGTTCAGTCGTATGAACTAATAGACTCTAGTAGTGTCTGTAAAATTATGAGCAGAACCAGCACTATCTGACCGGCGAGACAGAGATGACACAATCTGAGCAAGCATCTGAATGGTCTATCTAAACTCAGCATTAGAAACTTTACCCTGAGGGGACTAGGTACAAGTAACGCCAGTTCTAGAAGCCCTTGGAGGACTAACTGGGATAGGTGGGACCCTAGTAGGTGCAGTTGGGCCAGAAGTGCAGACTTCATTACCAGTCTGCATCCCATGAGTAGGAGGTACGGATGTGGCATTGGTCCCAGTTGGGATGCTAGAAGTTGTTGAGGCTCACTGACCGGAGTTCACTTTGGAGGCATGATTTGAAATACAAAAGGGTAGGAGTCAGAAGATTTCTCTTAAAGTTTTAACTACATTGCACGAACTAGAACATGAAAAAAGGGAAATATTCCTAAATGCCTTATAGCCTCCCATTTATAAGTGTGGCATGCTACACACCCACAAAAAGGACTCTACTTGACACGGCTTCATAGACACCCTAGGACCCTAAACTATGCTCTGATACCAAGTTTTTCACGCCCTGAGCCTACACCCTGGACGTAACATGGCACCTGGAACCACGAGTGATCCCAAGAGAACCCTTGGCCTGGCAAACTGTTCAAAAACTCAACTTTGAAAATATGCGGAAGCTAGAAATACAATTATGGGCTAAATCTCTAGAAATAATGTAAACTTTAACTTGAAATACTGAATGTCAACTTGAAAGACAACAAATCATGCAATAGTCTAATGTCTAATGAAGCCTTTATAACTCATGAATTGAAAGAGTTGTTGGGACATGGCCCCGAGCAACCTTTATTGAAAACTAACAACTGAAACTTAAATTGTCTACTAAGCTGAAAAATTAGCAAATCATCACCAAGTCCTCTGAATGCAAGTAGGACTCACCACAAGCTAACACTGGATGGTCTAATAAAGAGAGTAGTTGTGGTCTTGAGCCTGTATGCCTGAATCAGCATCAGGAAACAATATAGCGCAAAAGAGCGTCAATACTTTGACTGTATTGGTACATAAGAACGAAAAGAAAACTGAAACTGACATATCTTTGAAATTAAAACATAATATATTGTATGAGTAGGGAGACGTGAAGCAAAAGACTTACCAACTCTTTTCTTACAAAGTTGCCTGGACTAAAGTAGTACAATTAATGAATTATTTAAAAGCATGTGAAAACTCAAATAGTAAACTTCAAGAAATGTAAGCCCGGAAACAAGTAATCGAAATACTGTAGTAAAACAACTTTAATGCAAACTTTCTACATAACAAGTAACTTGAACAATTATTAAACTTTTCTAAATTGGGGGAGTTTCTTTTAACCGACCTAAACCATATGAGCAACATGGAGTCCAATGTCTTGCCCACATTGAGAAGAGCCGTCCTACACCTTGCCAGGGTGTAATACAAAACGTAACTTATGGATAAATATCTTAGCCCGAAGGCAAAACCTACGGTGGCGACGTAGTTATAGGGCATGTGACCTCGGACTCATACCCAACTTGGTGCTAAATAATCCTTCCCAAAATATAATAGTTGCTCATCTAATAAGTCTCAAAACATTTTTAGAAACCATACTAGTCTCAAAAATATCGTATCAAGAAACATAGCTTCCTCTGTGAGCCTTGGCTCTAAATCGTTATAACTTACTTTTCTTTTCAAGATACGATAACATTTTTTCACCTTTCAAGTCATGGTACAATACATTAGGGTTTTTCATAGACTTTTCATAATTAAGTACCTTTGAATATACGTTATAACAAAGCTATAGTTAAACCCATTGAAGCATGAAATCAACCTTCAATACAAATCCCTAAGTCATAACTTTATGTGAAAACTAACTCTTTTTTATGGACATTAAATTTAAGTTCAAGAAATGACCTTTACTCGGGGAATAATTCACAATAGTTTAAATATATAAACGAAAATTACAACAAGACTCAAGAATAACACTTTAGAATATTTGAATCTTAAACCCTAACTTGAAATCGTGACTTAACACGAAATTTTAACTCACTTATGGGGATGAACAGGTTTTCCCATGAAAGTTGTTGCTCTTATGTACCTTGGAGATGAACTATAGAGAAGAATCATTTGGATTTGGAGACCTAGCTTGAGTTTTCTTAATGTTTGAATGTTTGAAACTTTGAGCGGATTTGAAAGGATGCTTTTAATCCTATTAGGGTAAATAGAGAAGTGGGAAACATTTTAGAAGGGTGGGGGAATGGTTTCTAAATGGGAAAGGACCTTTGTACCCCTAAAATAACAATTTAAAATGAAAATTGAAAAAATATAACGTCAGGGGAGGGGGGGTGCACCGCACCCCTCATCGCGGACCACCACCATGTGCGTCGCATGTCCAATCGCGCGGCACCAGCTGTGCCTCGTATGGCCCGTCGCGCACCTTGGATGATGTCTCACTAAAATGCCCATAACTTTTTACTCTGAACTTGGATTGACGAATAGTTGGTGGCGTTGGAAAGAAGACTCAAAAAGCTTTAATTTGGTAGGTACTAGGACACCTAACTCATTATATTCTAGGAGTATTCATTTCATTTGCTTACAAACATTTTTCAAATTGTTAATGTTCATTTAACATTAAATAATCTCTATTTATAAGATATAATGGATACAATAGGTCCTTGTGGTTTTCCCTTTCACCGAACCTCACACATATCAAAAACAAATTCTTGTGGTCCGTCCTTTTTCGAATTCCACTCATAGCAAAAGCTTAGTACATTAAACTGCTTTGTAAATCCTGTCTCAATAATTAAGAACTTAAAGAACATTGAGAGAAAATAACAATCGCTAAAAACCTTGTAATAATCAACTCTTCTTTTAGTGTAAATTGCTTTAACGACATTTCAACCATTTGATCGATTAAACACATCAATTATTGCTTTTCAGCTTAACTGCCTTTATCTAAATTTATAATTGATTGTCAAATTATAAACAGAGAAGGTTCAAAAATATCCTGAACATATTAGAAAGGGTTCAAAAAAGTCCTCTTTCCATCTATTATATCAAATTCATCCCTCCTGATCTCACCTATTGAATGAAAAATGTCTTTAAACCATTAGAAATAGTTCAAATTTTCCCTTCTTTCTCCCCATTAGATCAAAAATGTCCTTAAACTATTAGAAGTGAATCAAAAATATTTTCTTATGCCAATTATATATGTCACTATTTCTTTTTACTGTACTTTGGAATTTATTTAGTTTCCTTTTAATTTTTATTTATTTATTTTTTTGGAAAGTTTTTTATTGTTTGTCTAAATGTTTTTCTTACCTAATAGAAGTACTTGCTTTAAACAAAGGGGAACTTACCTAAATATACCATATTTAGAAAATATTTACCATTTATAGCTATATAATTTTAATACATGCATAATTCACTTTTAATACATAGTGTAAATTTTTTACCAAAACAAGCATAATACGTTTAAGACACTTATAATATATTTATATTGCATGCATAATTAACTTTTAGTATAGTACATAGTGTAATACATCTAAATTACATACATAATTCATTTTTAATCCATAGTCCATTTTTCTTACCAAAACAAGTATATTACATTTTAATACACTTCTAATACATCTATATTGCATACATAATTTACTTTTAATACATAATACAGTTGCTATAGATAATAAATATTTTCTAAATTTGATATATCTAGGTAATAAATAAAAAATATATTTAAAAGAAGTAAATATTTTATAAAAAGTACTCAAATAGGTAATTTTTCCTTAAAGAAAATATATAAAGTAACGTATGAACTGACCCGAATATATTGTTTAAAAATATGTTTTTATTCGCTGATAAAGAGAACTTCATTATGCTTGCCCACAAAAAGATAACTTTTTTTTGAGAATTTTTTTCTTTTGAGATGTTTCTTAAGAAAGAATGTAAATACAGTATCACTTAATATAAATTATATACAAAAATCTCAGTAGCTTTAAAATGCTAGAACTATTAAGTAATGGAAGAAAAAAAGATATATAAGTAAACTGCTAATAGTAGTAAAATTGACTAAAAAGCTAAAATTTGATCTATTAGAATTTGAAGGGTAAAAAGAATTTTTAAAAATATTTGATATTATAAAAATATTGTATTTATAAATTCTAATACGATATGTTAAAACTGCACAAAGCGCGGGCATATTAACTAATATTTAATAGTTGATACATAATATTTTAGGTAGAAAGAGGACAAATTTAAATAGTTTCTAATAGATTAAGGACATTTTTTATTTTATAGGTGAAGGAGGGGCAAATTTGATCCAATATATAAAATGATAGACATTTTAAAACTATTTCTAATACGTTGAAGATATTTGTTTTTATTGTTTTCCGAATTATAATTTACTGTCGTTTAAATTATTGCACCCAATTTGAGGTTGACATCATTATTAATTTAATAATTATGTTGATGTAAAAAAAATCAAGGTTGTTACACAGAATCCATGTACTTTACCCTTAAAACGTCTAAAACTAATCAATGAGCCAATATTTACAATATTAACTAAAGTGGGATGATTACGATGTGAGTGCGACTCCGATTTCAAATCAACAGCAACACAAGTTGGACCGAATATTTACAAAATATATATATATATGGTTTGGTTAAATCTGCATAAATTAAAAAAATTGTAAGTCTCGCTAAATAACTTTTTTTATATGATTTTGGTTACTTGTTTAGGATACGTGCGTTGCACGTGAATTTTAACTGATCATCACCAAAACATTACTCTTAATATAATACAAAATAAAATTATGAATTGGGTTATTTAGATATCCTAACTAATTAAACTGAAGCTTACACATAGAAAATATTCATAATCTAGAATGGGATAACATTATTAGATATGGATTTGAAGTAAAAAGATATTGGCATATGATTTAAGCTGACGAATGAAACTGAAGAAACTATTGTGCTTGAAAAATCTAAGCGGCAACGTGGTGGAGGATTTATGAGAATTTCAAATAATAAAGCTATTCCTTGCTCTGCTCCAAGAAATCACTGCAATAAAGATATCAACGTTAGCACCCCGTATAAGAAAATATTATGAAAAAAATATGACAGCAAAGAAAACATGTCAATTAGTAAGGAATGTAGTGGATGCACAAAATAATGCGGTAACTGAAATACAATATACAATAGATGGTAATAGACATCAAAAGCAAGAAAATACATGTATGAGGTTAAACTACTACAGACACAATGCTCTCAAACTCCCACCAAACCTAAACCTGCCGAAAAGCAAGTCAAAGCATAACTACCTATTAACCTTCTACCCAAATATGTATCCTCCATACCCTCCTATCTAATGCACCTATATAAAAAAAAAAGAATCATTATTTATTAAAACAAATATACTACGGACATGCAACAACATTATAAAAACATGATTCATAAAATGTAAAAGAATTTAACCTTCTACCCTAATCTGTGACCTCCATACCCTCCTATCTAATGCACCTGTATAGAAAAAATTCACAAATTTATGAAAACAAATATACTACGGGCATGCAACAATATTAGAACTATATTGCACATAAAAGCTACGGCGTTACAAAAACATGATTCATAAATAAAAATGAATTTAACCTTCTACCCTAATCCTCAACCTCCACACTCTTTGCATAGTTCAAATAAAGAATACAAATAACAATAATATACTTAGTATAATCTCAAAAGTCGGATCTAAGAAGGTATGTGTAGACAATAAAATTCGCGACCGAGAAAATAATAATCGGGACAAGAAAATATTGCAACAATTGTTTATTGATTTCAATATGTAAGTGTTACAATCTTTATGAATCCTCTGATTCGCCTTTTCAAATATAAATTCAAGGGCTTCGAGCTTAATCTTGAATTTGATGAACTTGAACTTGATTTGTGGATTTAATGAATTTGATCTTGACTTGTGAATTTGGATTCAAGGGTTTTTGAGCTTGATCTTGAATCTTCATCTTGATCTTCAGTTGTTTATGAACTTGAATGCTTGAACTTGTAGCTTGTAGAGAAATTTGTGGTGTTTGATCCACGAGCTTTCTCTTGCTTATTGTTAGAATTGTTGGTCCATTTTTCTGAATTATGAGACCCCTATTTATAAAAGAGTCAAGGTGAAGATGGACTTCTTTTAGCCAATCAGATTTAAGTGACGCGATGCATTTTTATGGGCCTTTGATTTCACTAGGCTTGATGCATCATTTTGACATGTGGCACGGTCCTATTGGCTCCTTTACTTGACTTGGCATGCCACGTCATTTGACACGTGGCGCCAAATTGGGCCTCTAGAATAAGATGACATATTGGGCTTAACCAAGTGGGCTCATTATTTGTAGCCCAAATTAATGGACTAGCCTGATGAATTTTGTACTTTAATTAAATCCATATTTATTGGACTTAAATAATTAATTCAATTATATTAATCCACCATATTTATTTGGACTAATATATTTAAAATTTATATGATCACAGTATGATATACGCAGATTTTACTCGTATCTATGTGGGGACGTGATCTTCCATTTCATAAGTACGACATTATCGTCAATCTCCTCATTTTTTTGAAATGTTATAACCCCAAGATACCTTAAACTTCCTCGGTCTCTTAGGTATGACTTTTGTATCAATCTTTACTTCCACATTCGCTTCATATGTCACGTAACTAAACTTGCACTCAAATTACTCTTTTTTAGTCCGATTTAACCTAAAATTTTTAGATGTTAGGATCTATCTCCAACTTCCAGCCTATTGATAACTCCACCACGTGTCTCGCCTATTGCGTATTTTTTTAATCGTAATATTTTAGAATTCCTTTATTGAAAAATAAAGATACCATATATTTTAAGACTTCTTTTTCATATACACAAGAAAAAAGAAAATCTACCAACATTAATTCTCCATATATTTAATTAAATGAATAGACCCTCGAATCAAGAAAGCTAGGTGAAACAGCTAGCACAACTAATCTAGAAAGAACATTTATGAGATTACTTTGGTTTACAAATTAAAATGTCAAAAAATGGAAGAAGTATAAGGCCGCCTTACAATCCCATTCCAGCAGCAAGTCCATTATTATCTACAAACATCAACAGCCTAAACACAAACATTGTTGTAGAGTCAAGTTGTATTGAAAAAGGGTAAACTTGAGATATACAACCAAAAAAACTCAAAGCAAAGCAACCCTTTATTTTCGTTTTCCAAAGAAATTTCTTGATACCCATCATGATCCAGATGTGCAAAGAGTATATAAAAAGATGGTAACGCTTTCAGTTGATAGCCACAATGATTATACGGTGTGTACATTATAAAGGACTTCTAAACACCTAAAATAGACTCCTAAACCTATACGTTATTGATATATAACATAAAAAGGAATTTCTTAACTTACAATATCTAAAATAGACTCTACGCCTACGAAATATAGTCAATTAATTTCTATAAAGTTAAGACTTCTTTCAATATATTAATAAAAATTTGAGGGGAAAAATGACAATTTGATCTATTACACAGTCTTTTAATGAAAGACAAAAAGTTCAAATCACATTGCTAAGGACCTTTACACTTTTAATATACTTGCAAAGCACGTGTGTCAAATTTTCAATAAAATTATAAGATTGATATTTGAAGTTGTTTTTCTAAGTTAATTAAACTAAATACTCTTATAATATGACTCGATGTCAAATAGCAAAAACCAAAAAATGAATTGTTTGATCTTTAGAGATCTGTGAATAAAAAGATTGGTTCGATATATCTCTTAAAAAACTAATAGCAATAATGTAAAGTTTAAATAATGATTAATATTAAATTGATATTTTACAACAAATTTCGATGGCTCATTATTTACACACCATATTGGATTTATTCCATCCGCTAATTATCTTTTATTCTCACTTGAAAATCACTTTGCGTATTCCTTATCATAGCCCAAAGGCTCATCTCCTTTGGCAGTAATTGAACTTAATATCGAAAAATATATTCTAATTTATCCACATGACATAGTAGTTAGTTCAATTTACTACGATAACTCAATAGTGCCAAATACTATTATCACTTATTTCATTAACGGCTTTTGCGATTTGACATAGTCGGTTGAATCATAATTATAATTATTCAATAAACATATACTAACTACATCAATGCTAACCTATGCACTCTTTTAACGGGCTTCCGAATATCACCTCTCCCTCAATCACCCCTCTCAACGCACCATTATACTGATGAAAATCAAATGCAATGATCCCCTAGCACAAGGATGAGTAAAAAGCTCAATACGAACGGCGCAACATCTAACCAACACAACTTAACAACCATCAATATAGTATTTAGACATGTTTTGGGTTACTGGATACTTGGTGTCATTAGGAATATCCCTCTGCAAACAACTTTCAAACAAAACTTTTGACTCATTTTTGTGGGTTCAACTGTCTTACCAGAGTCATTATGTGGCTTCGAAAAGATAATAGCAACGATTGTTTAAAGAAGATAAGAAGGTGATAACTTTACAAAGACAACAAAAAATAATACTCCACTTTAAAACATAAATATGATGAAAATTTAGATTTTCCTTCCACCTTGTACACATATGTTCATATGGAACTAAAAATAGTTGATATTCCTAATAACTCAAAGTAGAAAAAATCTTAACAATTCTAAATTAAAAAGAAAAAGAATTTAGCTCCTAACTAAAATTCCTATTTATCTAACTCAATAAACGAAGATATCTACATAACGAAAGTTCTCAGACTATGTTGCTCGGACTATCCAAAAAATTTGTCGCACCCGTGTCTAATCATCCTTCATCAATACGCTATTTTTGGAGGATCCAATACGCATCCGTCGATATTTTTGAAGAGTGCGAGCAACATAGTTCTCAGGTACCTTATTATTTGGACTTCCGTTAGAGATAAATTTAATATTTTCCAACAACCAAACTATTTAAAACTCATGAAAAATCAGGATTAAAGAAAACACCTCTTAATTTAATCAAAAATAGAAATTACGTCACATAAAGTGGGACAAATGAAATTCCTTTAATTTCTTCTCTATTCCAAACTCTATGATCTAATAAACGACATATAAAAAAATTTAGTATAAGGTAACTAAAGATTAATTTTTGTACAAAAAAGTTATATGTAATAATTCTCACCTCCTTTAGTCATTAAAAGAATATTACAGTAATTGATTCTTCTTGTTGTAGTCGTGTTGTTGGTTTCTTGATTCTCCGGCTAAAATCTACCGGAATCATCGTGGATAATCGAACCATACGCATATGGTTCTTTTCCCTTTTCTAATTGGTGAAGCTTTTCGTTTAATGCCACGGTTGGGTTTTGGTGTTGGTGGACATGTTGTCAAAATTGAGATTTTGGACTCCAATGAATTTGGAGTCCTAAATCCATCATCTTCATCTTCTGGTACTACTTTGTTGTCAACAGGTTGTATGATTACTACCTCATTGACAACGACTACTTCGTCTTCAACACGTTGTGCTACTACTGTTTCATTGACAACACCATCTTCTCTACGAAGATCTTGTGCAATACTATTGCCATTAGGATCTTGGTGTAATATTACTATTTTGTTGGTATCATCATCTTTTTGATGATCCATTTTAATATCTTGAAACCCTTTTGGATATTAATGCAATATTTGTGTTTTGTTGGTATCATCATCTTTTTATTGACCCATTGTAATATCTTGACACCTTTTTGGATCTTGGTGTGACATTGATATTTTGTTGGCATCATCATTCTTTTGATCATCCATTGTAATATCTTGACACCATCCTTTATAGGCAGATCTGATTATTACCATGATAAAGAGTTTATACATGCTAACAATTGCTCTTAGTTTTTTAAGCTCAATCGGTCAGCCAAAAATATATAGTACTAAATATCAAATTTTACTTAATTTGATATTTATTTGTTATTAAATACAATAAATATATACTAAATGGATTTATCGATACCATGACAAACAACAAATTTTTATACAAAGTTTGAAAAATGGTTTATTGACGTTTTCTTTAAAAAGAATTGCTTGCGTTGACAATAGATATTAACACTTTTAACATTAGCAACCTAAAAATCTTCAAAATATTAGCAATAGGTCCTTTTAGGCATAGGACTTCAGTATTTTATGAAGGGTATTTATATAAATAGTATAAATATGTAGTCTTATTTACCAATTATAGTACATGATTTGAAAGCATAACTTTTTTTTACCAAAAATAGCACAATACATATATAATACATTTTTAAACACAATTTTAATATAGTAACACATAAACTAACTTGAATAGCATTTAAATGTTTCAAATTTAATTATAATCAGTGTTTTAAAAGGCGTTCGCAGGGAGAGCCCCGGGGCGAGCCTCAGCTAAAACGCACCGAGGCGTTGTGGGGGGGGGGGGGGCGAAAGTACCTAAAAGCGTACGCCTCACCACTTGGGGCGTACGCCTAGGCGTGAGGCGCGCTTTTTTCTCAAGGAGTAAGCCCCGTGAACTACTAAAAATTAAAATATATTTTCCTATTTAATCTTTAATTTAAGCTTAAAGAGTAAAAAGACTAAAATATTTTACGTATTAAACACTTAAAGAGTATTTAAACTCTTTGATTTCTACAATACCCAAAGTGAAACAAATTAAAAGGGTTTTCAGATTGTTGATAGAGTTAGACATACTACAACAAATTCTGAAAATTTGATTGGCAATATGGATGATGATGAAGAGCTCTTCTTTGATAGTGACTGAATGTTGAATCAAAAATTCAGAATTATCTATTTTGTTCCCAAATAGGGGTGGGGGTTGATTAATTATGCACTTTTTTTTGGGCAAACTTGTATTTTTGAGGACATATAATGGTTTATTACTTTATTATATAAAAAGTTGACGTTATATATTGAGTGTAAAATGTTGCTTTGATTAGTTATTTTTACCTGAAATAGTTTGAGATACATACTCCATTTATTTTTTATTTTTTATAATTTATGTATGTAGTTTTACTTATTTTTTTGGTGATTTATCCTTTTTTAAAATATTTTTTCTAATAATATTAATTTATAAAATATTTAAAATTAAAGTTCCATAAGGCTTACACCCCATCGCCTCGGGGCTTATGCCTCGCCCCGTGACAGGTAAAACGTCTCACCTTACGCCCCCGCCTTTTAAGATACTGATTATAATATGTCTTTAACATCATTAATAAGAGAAAAAAAATAAATAATAAATTTAATACATTTTGAATTCAATATATTATACAATGTGGGGGGGTCCCTTCTTGTCTTTGTTTAGTCATTGTTGTCTAAATGCGGATTCGTAGTAATTATCTCTTTGTCTAATTAGTCTTAGTATTTGGTTAATATCTTCCACTATTAAGTCTAAATAAGCGCTATTCTGGGTTTGTATATATTTGTCTAGGTTATATTGTATTAAAGTTTCTCTTTCCCTTAATTCATTTATAGTTTTTTGCCAATTTTCTAAGTGTTCTTGATTCATTATCTAATTAAAATCTAAATAACCTTCTGAGTCTATGTCATCGTATATGTCATTATTTTTATAATAATCTTCATCTTCATCAGTGTTGGCTATTAATATACTATCTAGTAATGCTTCTTTCATTAAGTCTATAATTTCATGGGTAAATAGTAAGTTATATATTTTTTGTATAGAATCTTTGTCTAAGTTCCTTAGTTTATATAAAAGTAATATTTTATAACTTTCATCTTCATTTATTAAATATCTAGGTGTTTTGTCCTGGTGATTTTCTATGTTTCTACTAGATGAGACCATATTTTTCATTCTTATGTGTGGTCAAATCATATTCCTTTTAACCTCTAATCCTATTATTATCTTTATCATTTAGTAATCCAGTATGTTTACTTATCCTTTGTGTCACTACTATGGGTTTCAGCTTCAATCAGTTACCCTAACAATGCCTCAACAATGGTCTACTACCCTCTTGACGGCATTCCTAGCCTTTTTCGGTTTCGACCTCTAGGATGGCTTAGTCTGGGCTTACCTAACTCTCAGCTTACCTAACCATAGCAAACTTACTCGGATAATATAACATAATCAAACTACTACATGATAAACATTAATAATATTCTAGAGATTAGCAGGAATATAAGATTTAGTTACACATAATTAAATATGAGTGTACCGTAGTTATTATCTCCTCTGTGGTATGTGATACTGAAGTCTGTATGTTGGATTCTTCCATAGCTAGTTGAAAACGATTAGATTACTGAAAGATTTTTTATTTATAGGGGTTTCTCAACACATGAGAGAGGATTAGGTTTCGATTGCTCGATGCCCTTCTCCTTCTCTTTGCTCTTCTATTTATATACATAAGAGGCTTTGCCTCTAACACGGAAAGGTGCAGTAACTACACTGTGCACTTTACGACTTTCTAAAAGAAAACGCGTAAAATAAAGTAGTGCCTGTCTATCCTATCTTTACATTATTACTAAACGACAAAAATAAAAAAAAGAAAGCGTGTAAAGAGCATTATGCTCTTATCCTAAAACACGGAAAGAATCTAATAAAGAAAAAGTAAAGTAATTACATAACTGCTTTCTTAGTTTGTTGGTAGGTGATGTTTGACTAGATGGTCATCCTGCTCCGCTTGTTTTATCCTAGTTGAACATCTGGTATATTGACAGTAGTTCCTCCATTACATTGTGAGCATTGGTGATCTGCATATTTTGGTCCAATGTATTGACAATATCTGGATAATAGATGAGTTGAAATAAATCCTTTCTTTAGTGATCTTGTAGTAGGTGTATCTTCTGGCTTTAACAAGGAAATGATCCATTGTCTAACTTCTTCCATGTCTGCTTGTCGTAGTTCTCTTGAGTTGGCATAAATCATAACTTGGTTTCTACAGTAGTAACTCCAACTAGCATGTCCGTTTGTATAATTATTGGCTAGTTCTTGGAGAATAACTTGTAATCCTATAAGTCTTTTATTTGCATAAAATTGCGGTATTTCTTCTTCAGGTATTTGTTCTTGTGGTTCTATCTCTTCTGGTAGTATCATGTCTCTAGTTAGTCCAATTTTGACTACTTGAATATTCGGTTTTATTTCGTCAAATAATATCTCAGCTGGTGCTGTATAGAATCTTATGTAGAAAAATATTCCTCCGGTAATTCTTTTATAGGTAGAGAATACGTTGTATATCTCTGGTATTTTCTGAATTTCATGTCCATCCTTGGTGTACACGGTAGCTAATACCTGAAGAGATAGAACCACAAGAAGAAATACCGCAATTTTATGCAAATAAAAGACTTATAGGATTACAAGTTATTCTCCAAGAACTAGCCAATAATTATACAAATGGACATGCTATTTGGAGTTACTACTGTAGAAACCAAGTTATGATTTATGCCAACTCAAGAGAACTACGACAAGCAGACATGGAAGAAGTTAGACAATGGATCATTTCCTTGTTAAAGCCAGAAGATACACCTACTACAAGAGCACTAAAGAAAGGATTTATTTCAACGCATCTATTATCCAGATATTGTCAATACATTGGACCAAAATATGCAGATCACCAATGCTCACAATGTAATGGAGGAACTACTGTCAATATACCAGATGTTCAACTAGGATAAAACAAGCGGAGCAGGATGACCATCTAGTCAAACATCACCTACCAACAAACTAAGAAAGCAGTTATGTAATTACTTTACTTTTTCTTTATTAGATTCTTTCCGTGTTTTAGGATAAGAGCATAATGCTCTTTACACGCTTTCTTTTTATTTTTGTCGTTTAGTAATAATGTAAAGATAGGATAGACAGGCACTACTTTATTTTACCCGTTTTCTTTTAGAAAGTCGTAAAGTGCACAGTATAGTTACTGCACCTTTACGCGTTTGAGGCAAAGCCTCTTATGTATATAAATAGAAGAGCAAAAAGAAGGAGAAGGGCATCGAGCAATCGAAACCTAATCCTCTCTCATGTGTTGAGAAACCCCTATAAATAAAAAATCTTTCAGTAATCTAATCGTTTTCAACTAGCTATGGAAGAATCCAACATACAGACTTCAGTATCACATACCACAGAGGAGATAATA
The DNA here is from genome assembly GCA_031232105.1 of Capsicum rhomboideum. Lineage (NCBI taxonomy): Eukaryota > Viridiplantae > Streptophyta > Magnoliopsida > Solanales > Solanaceae > Capsicum > Capsicum rhomboideum. The sequence continues at coordinate 57,531,509 of CP124709.1, forward strand.
ACTACGGTACACTCATATTTAATTATGTGTAACTAAATCTTATATTCCTGCTAATCTCTAGAATATTATTAATGTTTATCATGTAGTAGTTTGATTATGTTATATTATCCGAGTAAGTTTGCTATGGTTAGGTAAGCTGAGAGTTAGGTAAGCCCAGACTAAGCCATCCTAGAGGTATACCAAAAATAGCCGAACATTTAAAACCATTACAAAAGAAATTAAAAAAGGATGTTGAATACCATTTTGATAATACAGATAAAACACATATACAAAAAATAAAAGAACTTTGCCAGCAATTACCTAAATTATATTTTCCATATACAACAAAACACTTTGTATATATAGTAGAAACAGACTCAAGTGACTATAATTATGGAGGAGTATTAAAGTATAAATATCTAAATGAAACTATCGAACATCATTGTAGATACTATTCAGGACATGCTATTTGGAGTTACTACTGTAGAAACCAAGTTATGATTTATACCAACTCAAGAGAACTACGATAAACAGACATGGAAGAAGTTAGACAATGGATCATTTCCTTGTTAAAGCCAGAAGATACACCTACTACAAGAGCACTAAAGAAAGGATTTATTTTAACGCCATCTATTATCCAGATATTGTCAATACATTGGACCAAAATATGCAGATCACCAATGCTCACAATGTAATGGAGGAACTACTGTCAATATACCAGATGTTCAACTAGGATAAAACAAGCGGAGCAGGATGACCATCTAGTCAAACATCACCTACCAACAAACTAAGAAAGCAGTTATGTAATTACTTTACTTTTTCTTTATTAGATTCTTTCCGTGTTTTAGGATAAGAGCATAATGCTCTTTACACGCTTTCTTTTTATTTTTGTCGTTTAGTAATAATGTAAAGATAGGAATGAACTAACACCAGGAAGCAAAATATTTACAGCAAGATGTAAAAATTTATATATTCTGACAACAAAACATATGGTAAAAGCAGTTAGCAAAATTGATAAAATAAAAATAGAAACACCATTTGACAATATAGTAACAGCAATTGATAATAATGAGTATAGTTATGATGAACTAGATATAGATCAAGAGTTAGAAATTGTAAATGAACGAATAGGAACATCAAAAAGACTAATAGATACCCCAACAACATCATCCAGGATGAGTACATCAAGAAAATTAGATTATGAAAGACCTATGGAAATACAACCATACCATTATTATATAACAGGAGTATTAGGACAAAGAAAATATTTAATACTTATAAATACAGGAGAACAAGACAATTACATCACCAGAGAGGATTAGGTTTCGATTGCTCGATGCCCTTCTCCTTCTCTTTGCTCTTCTATTTATATACATAAGAGGCTTTGCCTCAAACGCGTAAAGGTGCAGTAACTACACTGTGCACTTTACGACTTTCTAAAAGAAAACGCGTAAAATAAAGTAGTGCCTGTCTATCCTATCTTTATATTATTACTAAACGACAAAAATAAAAAGAAAGCGTGTAAAGAGCATTATGCTCTTATCCTAAAACACGGAAAGAATCTAATAAAGAAAAAGTAAAGTAATTACATAACTGCTTTCTTAGTTTGTTGGTAGGTGATGTTTGACTAGATGGTCATCCTGCTCCGCTTGTTTTATCCTAGTTGAACATCTGGTATATTGACAATAGTTCCTCCATTACATTGTGAGCATTGGTGATCTGCATATTTTGGTCCAATGTATTGACAATATCTGGATAATAGATGCGTTGAAATATATCCTTTCTTTAGTGCTCTTGTAGTAGGTGTATCTTCTGGCTTTAACAAGGAAATGATCCATTGTCTAACTTCTTCCATGTCTGCTTGTCGTAGTTCTCTTGAGTTGGCATAAATCATAACTTGGTTTCTACAGTAGTAACTCCAAATAGCATGTCCGTTTGTATAATTATTGGCTAGTTCACTTTTTGTTTGTTGTTGGTGTCACGCCCCGAGTTCCAACGAGGCGGACTGGCACCCGAAGTCGTTGAGGCGCCGAGAGAACCAACTATCACCTTGTACATTCATACACACGTCATTCATTGACCATCACTACCATGTATAGACGCAAGACACCAATGGCGGAAATCATGGCAAAACAGGTGATTTATATATGCATATGTGAAACTTGGCTTTTAGGGCCATCATGACATGACATACATTTTTCATTTGTCCAACATCGTCTACAAAGCCTTTATACGTACGTGAACATAACCATCCTAAAGTCGGTACAAGTCCCCGCTTTAGACAACTGTGATACATTATCAAAACCAATATGTGCATAGGACTCGGGAAGCCCCGAAGCAAACTGGAGCTTACCAACAAAACCGCAGATAAATCCAAGTACTACTGTAGGTGCCTATTGGTACCTGTGCCTGCAGAAAGTAAGGGAAGTCCCACAAGGGACGTCAGTACGAAGAATGTACTGAGTATGTAAGGCTATAAGTAAATGTATGAGATATAGAAACTTTGATAAAATTAAGTACAAGTGAACACATCATGTGAATAAATTACCATAGGTATACATGTGGAATCATGTGCATTACTTTCTTTACTTTTATTTCACTTTACTTTACTTTGTCGTCAATCAAGTGATCATCAATCATGTAATGCCCGAGCCTAACTGATCAGTGCGAAATAACATTGGGATCGTCTCTAGCTAGGCTTATGCCCCTTTGAGCTGCCACCCATAAATCAATAAAGCAGGTTCATCTCTAGCCTCTCTCATGTGTTGAGAAACCCCTATAAATAAAAAATCTTTCAGTAATCTAATCGTTTTCAACTAGCTATGGAAGAATCCAACATACAGACTTCAGTATCACATACCACAGAGGAGATAATAACTACGGTACACTCATATTTAATTATGTGTAACTAAATCTTATATTCCTGCTAATCTCTAGAATATTATTAATGTTTATCATGTAGTAGTTTGATTATGTTATATTATCCGAGTAAGTTTGCTATGGTTAGGTAAGCTGAGAGTTAGGTAAGCCCAGACTAAGCCATCCTAGAGGTCGAAACCGGAAAAGTCTAGGAATGCCGTCAAGAGGGTAGTAGACCATTGTTGAGGCATTGTTAGGGTAACTGATTGAAGCTGAAACCCATACAAACCAAAGAAAAAATTATCTGAATGTATATGTTATAATCCAGCTTCAATCAGTTACCCTAACAATGCCTCAACAATGGTCTACTACCCTCTTGACGGCATTCCTATCCTTTTCCGGTTTCGACCTCTAGGATGGCTTAGTCTGGGCTTACCTAACTCTCAGCTTACCTAACCATAGCAAACTTACTCGGATAATATAACATAATCAAACTACTACATGATAAACATTAATAATATTCTAGAGATTAGCAGGAATATAAGATTTAGTTACACATAATTAAATATGAGTGTACCGTAGTTATTATCTCCTCTGTGGTATGTGATACTGAAGTCTGTATGTTGGATTCTTCCATAGCTAGTTGAAAACGATTAGATTACTGAAAGATTTTTTATTTATAGGGGTTTCTCAACACATGAGAGAGGATTAGGTAAAGACGTATTTCAATATGCGTGGTGAATATATATAACTACAACATTTTTAATACAAATGTATTATAAGTATTATACGTAAATTTCAAACATTCTAAATTCATTAAAATGCATAATATTGAATTCGAATTTTATTACAACGATCCTTTACGTTTAATACATTTTGAATTCAATATATTATACGTATTAAAGGCGTATTTCAATATGCATGGTGAATATATATAACTAAAATATTTTTAATACAAATGTATTATAAGTATTATACGTGAATTTCAAACATCCCATTACAATTTAAATTAGTTTACGTTGTTAGAAATGTATTATATTTGTTATGAAATAACAACTATCGAAATCATAAAAATGTATAATATTAAATTCGAATTGTATTACAACGGTCCTATACGTTTAACACAATTTTAATACATTTTGGATTCAATATATTATACGTATTAAAGACGTATTACAATATACGTGGTGAATATATATAACTAAAACATTTTTAATACAAATGTATTACAAGTGTTATATATGAATTTCAAACACCCCGTTACAATTTAAATTAATTTACGTTGTTAGAAATGTATTATATTTATTGTGAAATAACAACTATCGAAATTATAAAAATGTAGAATATTGAATTCGAATTGTATTTCACATCAAAAAAGTGCAAAATTTCTCCAAAATTTCAAAAATAATACCATCGAAAATCGCACAATTTTAATCCGTAAATTCTATAAAAAAAAAAAAAAAAAACCAACAAAAACGACGCTGACATTAGAACAGAAAATCAAATATATCCAAAAAAATCACATAAAAATACACGAAAAAAGTAGAAAGGAGAAAAATAATATCTCTGTGATTTTTGAAAATTCAAGATTTGTCAAAAAACATCAATAATAAAACAAAGTAAAAAACGTTACATACAGATAGAGAAGAGAATGGAGAATGTACCTAAGGTTGAGAAGCAAAAGAGGAAAGTGAAGTGAAGAAGTAAAGAAGAAAGGAATAAACAAATAAAACATGATATTAAAGAGAAAGCCGTTATTAAAGTCAAAGTTGAGCTAAAAGTCGTAATTAATGATAAAGTTAAGCTAAGAGTCGTAATTAAGTAAAAGCTTTACTATTAATGATAATATAAAGCCTTAAAAGTTATTAATTATGTAAAAAACTGTTTTATGAAGTCTTTCTTTTCCTAATAGATATGCTTAGGAGCCTTTTCAATTGAAAAATCCAAAAAAAAAAACAAATAAATAAAAATCCAACAGTGTCATACTGAAGCACTCCTTTTTTTTTTTTTTCTGTATGTCTTCCCCTTTTTTTTAAGGTCATAAGGGAACTTATACATATCTCCTCCTTAACACCTTTATGCGATGCCATGTTAAAGAAATGGGGTCACTCTTCAATATCCATGACTCTCCAACAACACCAACAAGCTTACCATCAATACTATTAATGTAACACCCCGTACATTTCCGAACCTAATTGAGTGTCTTAACATTTATGAAATTATTTAAACATGAGATGGGTGGTGTATTACACCTTAATTTTTGTGGGCTGAATTAACATGTGCTAATGGGATCAATAAAAGCCCAATAATTGAGCAAAAGACATGGCCCAAAAATGGGAAAATGACCCATTCTTCCTTTGACCAAGTAAACACCTCAATGATTGACCAAAGGGTGGCTAAGGATGACCATGAGGCACTATATAAGGCAAAAAATTAGATTTTTAATCAACAAAACACACGTCTCATTTCTAGATTTTTCCACAACATTTTCTCTTCAACCAAACCCTAAGGCAACTACACTTGTTTGGACAAGATCATACTTTGCAAGATTGGGTAAGTGTTTACTCTTGTGATTTAATATATTATATGCTTAATATGGTGTGTAAATCATGTTGGTTATGTTGAAAAAGTGGTGAGAAGTTCACTATGTGTGAAACAGTCTATGTTTGCTTAATCGGTAAAGGGTTTTGCCTTGTAAACTTTGAAGTGGACTTGTGGTCTTGAAGGAAATGAATTTGATGGATTAAATATCAACATGTAAGATGTGGTTATGTCCATAACTTTCTTTCTCTTTGTGAGTAACATTTGGGATTGTTGTTGTGAAATTGTACATGGAACCAGTGGCGTATTGAAAGGCAAATGTAGTTTTGTGATGTTTATGTGCGTTGTGAAACCATGGCTGTTCGTTGGCATCCATGATAACTAAAAATATGAAAATAGAAGTTTAATTATGATCATGGACCATTCATTACAAAAAAGGACCCAAAAGAGACCCATTTTGGCCGAAACGGGCACCCACCCTCGCAGTCGAAGTCACCTGCGGGCGCAGGTGACCTTGCAGGTGACTCTGGACACTGCCAAGAGGCATCTGCAGCCACACCTCATCCACTTTCGGGCACAAGTGGCTTCGCAGGTCAGTCCAGAACCCCGTTTTGCATGTTTTTGTCTCTCTTTGATCCCCCGAAACCCCTATACCCTTCATGGATTCAATTATCAACTTATCGTACCTTTTGAATGACTTTAAAGGAGTATCCTGAAGGTATTTTGAATGGTATCAATTATGTATTGTTGTTCATGTATTATTGTGAAAGGTATTGAGATGACTTGATGGAGTAATTGTGACATAGTGTTAATGAGGGAGTGTAAAGGATAAACTTGGTGTGAAATGTTATTGGTTTATGATGTCTTGGTCAATGCGTGAAATGTTATGGTATTGTTGGTATGGTTATGCAATAAATGGTATTGTAAGAGGGCGAAATGACGTTATGTGGCAGTCACGTAATTCATTGTCGTCTTATGCACTTTTAATGTAGTTAGTTGTTAACGTGAGCTCCGTGATATACTTGTGTTGTAGAGTAACACGTAAGAAAGGAGATGGATTATTGTATTCACATATAGGACTGTATATTCATATTTGTAAAGATAAGGTATGTAAGGTTACTCTTTCTGTATCCTTCAGCAGCACATATTGTTCACATTGACATTGTACTTGTTCCATTCTGAAGTGTTCTAAAGTATCCCAGCTCAGGTTGACATATATTGTTATTCACATGTTTCTTATTCTTAGACCAATTGTGATTCACATGACTCTTATTCATTGACTGAAGTTCCAAAGTTCTAATATTGTTGTAACTACGAAAAGAACTATCTCAAAGAAAGTAATGATGTAATGAGAATCTATTCATTCTTGAGTAGAATTTCCAATAATGTTACATTCTAAAGTTCCAATGATGTTATGACTACCAATGTATCAATCTCACAGGAGTAAAGAAATGAAGTAATGTATCGCTCTTATAATGAAATAACGGAAGTAATGTATAATTGTTTGAATAATCTTGAGTAACATCCCAGGGGCGATAGAAAAGCCTAGCATGGGTTATCATAATAACATCCCAGGGGTTATAATACCAAGCATGGGTTAATCTCATCCCAGGGGAGACAGAAAAGCCTAACATGGGTATAACGATAAAGATGAATAAGCGTAAAGGCAAAAAAAGTAAAGAATCTAATGTACATGGTTCCATATATGCAGACCGATGGTTTATCTGTACTGACTCTTCTCTTATATTTGATTCCATGGAAGTACTTATATATCATGTAGTTTCATATAGACTTACATACTCAGTACATTCTTCGTACTGACGTCCCTTGGGGGACTTACCTTACTTGTTGCAGGCACAGGTGCTAGTAGACCTCCACAGTAGGTTGCGGGACATTTGCCGAACATTGGTGAGCTCCAGTTGGTTCGGGGCTTTTCGAGTCATTGTGTACATTTGTTTTGGTATTGTAAATATAGTATCAAGCGAGGAAATCTGTAGAAATCTGTAGAGGCTTTGTAGATATTGTGGGACAGATGAAGGGATGTGAAGAAATGTATGTCCATAGTACTTGATGGCCCTAACGGCCAAGTTTCATCTATAGCATATGTTTGCCATAACTTCCGCCATTCATATTTTATAGTTACATGAGATAGAGTGATATTCATACAGAGAAATGCATACGAGTGTACATGAATAAAGATTGGTTCTCTCGGGCCTCAACGGCTTCGGGTGCCAGTCCGCCCCGTTGGAATTCGAGGCGTGACAAAAGTGGTATCAGAGCAGGTCGTCCTAAGGGTGTCTACAAAGCTGTGTCTAAGTAGATTCTTGCTTATGGGTGTGTTGCGCGCCACATTTATAAGTAGGAAGCTATGGGACATTTAGGAGTTGTTTCTTTTCTTCATTTCTAGATCGTGCATTAGAATCAAAGTTGTAGGTGGAATCATATCTGACCATGGGAATTGTTTTCTTGTGTTAAAATAGACATGCCGATTATAAGACAAGATAGGGGCAAAGATAAGAAGGTAGAGATGCTTGCCAGAGAAGGAACTAGTAAATCACCACCTGACCAAGCTAGTCAGGATTGGGCTGAAACTGAATTTGCATCGCGGGCTTCTTCTACTTTTTCAGCTCTAGGAGAGCCGAGAAGGAGAGAAGACCCTACCGAAATGCCTGTTAATGCTATTGAGCAGGATATAAGGAATGCGGTGCACCTATTGACTCAGATAGTTGTTGCACAAAATCAGGGACAAGTTGGTCCAGCCTTTGCACAGAAGAGGGGGAAACAAAGGCAAAGGAGAATGGCACAAGAATTTGAAAGAAGGTCGTCAAAGAGGGCTAGACCTATGGGACATTTCATGGCGTCCCAAGGAGAATTTAGGTCTCGGGTGTTTAACAGACCGCCTAGACCATTATTTCCTCATTCTACAGTAAATGTTCTACCTCGATCCTAAGGGTTTAGAGGCAACCAGTTTGGGCAAAGAAGTGAGACTCAGGACTCACGGATAGTGGGGTATCAAGCAGAAGAAAGTAGGAGACAACCGAAGTCTCCTCGTCAGTCGTGTCAGCACTGCGAAAGGTTTCATCTAGGTGAATGTCGGTTGGGGACAAATGTTTGCTTTTGGTGCGGTATGCCGGGGCACAAAATGAGTGAATGTCCACAGAGGGGCACAGGTAGTACGGCGCGACCTACGGGGTCAGTCGTTGCATTATCATCGTCAGGTGTACAGCCTATGGGGCGTGGCATAGGTTCTAGAGGGACAGTTGGTACTAGTGAAACCCAGAACCGTACCTATGCCTTAGCAGATCAACAGAATTTAGAGGCTTCTCCTAATGTAGATACAGGTACACTATTCATATTTTTACATAAGGTATATGCATTGATTGATCCAGGTTTTACCCTATCATATGTTACTCCATTGATTGTTGAAAGAACACCAGAATTACTAGATAAGCCATTTGAAGTATGTACACTAGTTGTGAATCTATTATAGCTAAAAGAGTATATCATAATTGTATAGTAATTGTTTGTGGTTATGACACACTGGTTGATCTTATTGAACTGGAAATGATAGATTTTGATGTTATAATGGGTATGGATTGGTTGACGTCTTGTTATACCACAGTAGATTGTCGAGCTAAGAAGTTACATTTTCATTTTCCACAGAAGAATGTTCTTGAATGGAAGGGTAATGTGAGAGCACCGAGAGGAAAATTTATTTCCTATCTTAGGGAAAAGAAAATGATACTCTAAGAGGTATATATGCCACCTAGTGATGGTACAGGATACCAATGTGAAGCCATCAACACTTTAATCGGTTCCACTAGTAACTGAATTTCTGGATGTGTTTCCTGAAATGAAAAGTAGAGTTTGATATTGATGTGATTCCAAGTATTCTATTTCTCCGTATAGAATGGCTCCAGCAGAGTTACGGGAATTGAAAAGCGCAATTAATAGACTTGTTGGACAAGGGATACATAATATCTAGTATGCCCCCTTGGGTTGCACATGGCACATTGAGAACGTGCATTGACTATCGACAACTGAATAAGGTAACAATTAAGAATAAATATTCCCTCCCCAGAATTGATGACCTATTTGATTAGTTATAAGGTGCCAAATGATTCTCAAGGATTAACTTAAGATCGTATTTTCATCAAGCAAGGGTTAGAGAAAAAAATATACCCACTACAGCTTTCCGAACACAGTATGGTCACTATGAATGTCTAGTTATGTCATTTGGACAAACAGATGCACCAGTTGTTTTTATGGATTTGATAAATAGGGTGTTCAAGCCATTTCTAGACGTGTTCGTGACAGTATGTATGGATGATATTTTAGTTTACTCAAGATCACAAGAGGACCATGCTAATCACTTACGACAGGTGTTACGAATTCTTCGTGACCGTAGGATATATGCAAAGTTCTATAAAGGTGAGTTTGGTTAAAAATCCGTAGAGTTCTTGGGTTACATTGTATAGGATGAGGGACTAAGGGTTGATACATAACAGATAGAAGCGGTGAAAAGTTGGCTAAGGCCTACTACGCTTACAGAGATTCATAGTTTTCTTGGATTGGCTGGTTATTATAGAAGATTTTTTGAAGGATTTTCTTCTATCTCTGCACCCTTGACAAAGTTAACACACAAGGAGACCAAGTTTCAGTGGAATGATGCATGTGAAAAGAGTTCCCAAAAGCTGAAAGATAAATTGACTTCCATACCCGTATTAGTACTTCCCGAAGGAACAGAAGGATATGCAGTATATTGTGATGCATACGGAGTTGACCTAGGATGTGTATTGATGCAGCACGGTAATGTAATAGCATATGCCTCATGACAGTTGCGGCCACATGAGAGAAATTACCCAACACATGACCTTGAGCTAGCTGCCGTAAAATTTGCTTTAAAAGATATGGCGCCACTATTTGTATGGGGTTCATGTTAATATATATATATATATATATATATATATATATATTTGCACTACTTTTATAAGAAGAAGGACCTAGACAGCGAAGATGGCTGGAATTACTAAAAGACTATGACATCGATATTTTCTACCATCCGGGAAAAGCAAAGGTGGTAGCCAATGCATTAAGTCGTAAAGCATTAGGAAGCACTAGTAGCCAGTGGATGGAAAAAGTAAGATATAATTGAGGACCTACATCAACTAGACAGCTTGGGAGTTCATCTTCTTGAAACTCCAGAAGAAAGAACTATAGTGTAAAATACGACAGAGTCTTCACATGTAGCTGAGAGAAGGAAAAGCAATATGCAAACCCTATTTTATTTTTGTTGAAAAAGGAATGTACAACAAAGTTCGACAAAGGTATTTGAGCTTACGCAAGGGGGAGTACTTCAATGCCCAGGCAGATTTTGTGTACAGGATATAGATGAGCTAAGGACATGAATTATGACAGAAGCACATCATTTACGGTATTCTTTCATCCGGGAGATACCAAAATGTGAAGGAATGTATTGGTAGGGTAACATGAAGAAGAACATTGCAGAATTTGTAGCTCATTGTCCGAATTGCCGACCAGTAAAAGTAGAGCATCAGAAACCTGGAGGTTATATGCAAGGTATAGATCTTCCAGTCTGGAATTGGGATATGATTATATGTATTTCATCACAAGTTTGCCTCGTACACTCCGAAAATTTGATTCCACATGGGTAATAGTTGACAGACTTACCAAGTCAGCGCATTTCCTACCAGTCAGGACCACTTATACAGCTGAAGATTATGCAAAGTTGTATGTTAAAGAGATAGTACGATTATATGGGATTCCAATTTCTATTATATCAGACATGGGAGCTCAATTTACTGCACACTTTTGGAAATCTTTTCAGAAGAGTTTGGAAACCCAAGTGACTTTAAGTACGACTTTTCATCCTCGGACATATGAACAAGCAGAACGTACTATCCAAACACTTGAAGATATGCTACGAGCTTTCACATTGGACTTAAGAGGTAGTTGAGATGACCATTTACTTCTTGTTGAATTTGCCTACAATGATAGGTATCATTCAATGATCAAAATGACACCTTACGAAGATTTGTATGGAAGAAAGCGTAGATCACCAGTTGGGTGGTTGGAAGCGGGAGAAACTGCTTTACTTGAGTCAGATCTTGCTCATCAAGATATAGAGAAAGTTAAGGTGATACAATAGCGGCTACAAACGGCCCAAAGTTTACACAAGTCATATGTCGATATTCAATTACGGGAATTAGAAATTACCATAGGTGATTAGGTATCTTTGAAAATGTCACCAATGAAAGGGGTAATGAGATTCGGAAAGAAAGGAAAGTTGGCCCTATATAACGTGCCATATGAGATTAACCAAAGATTTGGGCCACAGTTTATTCAGTATTTCATGTTCGATGTTTTGAAAGTGTACAGGAGATCCATCTCGTATTGCTCCCAGTGGAGATGTACAAGTTACGGAGGATCTCACATATAAAGAGGTACCTACTGCTATTCTAGATCGATGACAAGTGATAAGGTTAAGAAATAAAGAAGTAGCTTCCGTAAAAGTACTTTGGAGGAATCAACAAGTAGAAGAAATCACATGGGAAGCTGAAGAAATGATGAAGTCTAAATACCCTCATTTATTTCAAATGGGAGAGAAAGTTCAAGATGCAAGATTGGAGCAATAACAAGTAAGTCTTTACAATCATTATGTTTATGATAACATGACGTATAATCCTAGACTTGAATTTGTTTAAAATGGATAATGTCACTAACATTCGAGGACGAATGTTTCTAAGGGGGGAAAGATGTAACACCCCGTAGATTTTCGAACCTAATTGAGTGTCTTAACATTTATGGAATTATTTAAACATGAGATGGGTGGTGTATTACACCTTAATTTTTGTGGGCTGAATTAACATGTGCTAATGGGCTCAATAAAGGCCGAATAATTAAGCAAAAGACATGGCCCAAAAATGGGAAAATGACCCATTCTTCCTTTGACCAAGTAAACCCCTAAATGATTGACCAAAGGATATCTAAGGATGAACATGAGGCACTATATAAGGCAATAAATCAGATTTTTAATCAAAAAAACACACATCTCTCATTTCTAGATTTTTCCACAACATTTTCTCTTCAACCAAACCCTAAGGCAATTACACTTGTTTGGACAAGATCATACTTTTCAAGATTGGGTAAGTGTTTACTCTTGTGATTTAATATATTATATGCTTAATATGGTGTGTAAATCATGTTGGTTATGTTGAAAAAGTGGTGAGAAGTTCACTATGTGTGAAACAGTCTATGTTTGCTTAATCGGTAAAAGGTTTTGCCTTGTAAACTTTGAAGTGGACTTGTGGTATTGAAGGAAGTGAATTTGATGGATAAAATATAAAAATGTAAGATTTGGTTATTTCCATAACTTTCTTTCTCTTTGTGTGTAACATTTGGGATTGTTGTTATGAAATTGTACATGGAACCGGTGGCGTATTGAAAGGCAAATGTAGTTTTGTGATGTTTATGTACGTTTTGAAACCATGACTGTTAGTTGGCATCCATGATAACTAAAAATATGAAAAGAGAAGTTTAATTATGATCATGGACCATTCATTACAAAAAAGGACCCAAAAGAGACCCATTTTGGCCGAAACGGGCACCCTCCCTCGCAGACGAAGGCACCTGCTGGCACAGGTGACTTCGCAGGTGACTCCGGACACTACCAAGAGACACCTTCAGCCATACCTCATCCACCTGTGGGCGCAGGTGCCTTTGCAGGTCAGTCCAGGACCCCTTTGCATGTTTTTGTCTCTCTTTGATCCCCCGAAACCCCTATACCCTTCATGGATGCAATTATCAACTTATGGTACCTTTTGAATGACTTTAAAGGAGTATACCGGAGGCATTTTGAATGGTATCAATTATGGATCGTTGTTCATGTGTTATTGTGAAAGGTATTGAGATGACTTGATGGAGTAACTGTGACGTAGTGTTAATGAGGGAGTGTAAAGGATAAACTTGGTGTGAAATGTTATTGGTTTATAATGTCTTGGTAAATGTGTGGAATGTTATGGTATTTTTGGTATGTTGATGTAATAAATGGTATTGTAAGAGGGCGAAATGACGTTATATGGCAGTCACGTAATTCATTGTCGTCTTATGCACTTGTAATGTAGTTAGTTGTTAACGTGAGCTCCGTGATGTACTTATGTTGTAGAGTAACACGTAAGGAAGGAGATGGATTGTTGTAATCACATATAGGATTGTATATTCATATTGGTAAATATAAGGTATGTAAGGTTACTCTTTCTGTATCCTTCAGCAGCACATATTGTTCACATTGACATTGTACTTATTCCATTCCGAAGTGTTCTAAAGTATCCCAGCTCAGGTTAACATATAATGTTATTCACATGTTTCTTATTCTTAGACTAATTGTGATTCACATGACTCTTATTCATTGACTGAAGTTCCAAAGTTCTCATAATGTTGTAACTACGAAAAGAACTATCTCAAAGAAAGTAATGATGTAATGAGAATCTATTCATTCTTGAGTAGCATTTCCAATAATGTTACATTCTAAAGTTCCAATGATGTTATGACTAACAATGTATCAATCTCACAGGAGTAAAGAAATGAAGTAATGTATCGCTCTTATAATGAAAGAACGGAAGTAATGCATAATTGCTTGAATAATCTTGAGTAACATCCCAGGGGCGACAGAAAAGCCTAGCATGGGTTAATCACATCCCAGGGGTTATAATACCTAGCATGGGTTAATCTCATCCCAGGGGCAACAGAAAAGCCTAGTATGGGTAGAACGATAAAGATGAATAAACGTAAAGGCAAAAGAAGTAAAGAATGTAATGTACATGGTTCCACATATGCAGACCGGTGGTTTATCTGTACTGACTATTCTCTTATATTTGATTCCATGGAAGTACTTATATATCATGCAGTTTCATATAGCCTTACATACTCAGTACATTCTTCGTACTGACGTCCCTTGGGGGACTTACCTTACTTGTTGCAGGCACAGGTGATAGTAGACCTCCACAGTAGGTTGCGGGACATTTGTGGAACATTGGTGAGCTCCAGTTGGTTCGGGGCTTTTCGAGTCATTGTGTACATTTGTTTTGGTATTGTAAATATAGTATCAAGCGGGGCAATCCTGTAGAGGCTTTGTAGATATTATGGGACAGATGAAGGGATGTGAAGAAATGTATGTCCATAGTACTTGATGGCCCTAACGGCCAAGTTTCATCTATAGCATATGTTGCCATAACTTCCGCCATTCGTATTTTATAGTTACATGAGATAGAATGATATTCATACAGAGGCATGCGTACGAGTGTACATGAATAAAGATTGGTTCTCTCGGGCCTCAACGGCTTCGGGTGCCAGTCCGCCCCGTTGAAATTTGAGGTGTGACAATTAAACACATAATTTTATTATTGGATGGGATCACCATCTGTAACTGACAAAAACGTTATAGAATTGTCGAATTCTTTAATTTTTGACGTGAATACAAATTATGTAGGATCCTCTTCTATTAGGTGGAAAGAACCATCAATTATGAATCCTCAAAACCTTTTGACCATTTGATTCCCTTAATAAAACAACAATTTAGCTTTTCAACTTTTCACCTCTTTATACCTCCCCTACTTGCAATTTTTTTGCGGAGAGGATAAGGTCGGAACTATCAGTATATGATTAACTGTTCTTTTGTATCTTAGAACTTCTTCAGCTATTCTTTTCGGCAAGGGCAGATTTAGAGTTACCACGCCTGGTTACTTTCGATGTGGAGCATAAATTTATGTGTAAAAATCTGAAAGTAGGTTCGAACTTATAAATTTTTTTTAAAAATGAATTCAATGCGAAGAACCTTAAAGATTGAATCTATAAAGTTTAAATTCTTAAAAAGTCAACCACAAATTAATACTATACTAATATGTTCCTCTTCAAATCTCATCCTATTGTAATATATGAATAAATTTAGCTCAATCAAAACAATCTCACATATAAGAAAGAGTCCATGAACATATTATCAAAAAGAGAGAAGAAAAGAACTGGCAACACTCGTTTAGAGCCATGTTCCATCTAGTGTGCCTTTACAATTTAATCTTTCAATCAATATATCTTCCTTTTGCTTTCAAGCATTTCTGTATTCATACAAAGAGATTGTCAATAATCAGACGTGGTACAATGACACAGCACAAGAAAATCAAATAGAACTCACTAATCAAAATAAATTATAACTCACTAAAAATAAGCAAATAAGAACAATATAATACTAAATATTAAAAAACTTCAATTCTCGAATGATGATAAATAAAATAAGTTGGTGTTAAAATATTAATATGTGAACGTGAGCTCAGTCAAAAACAACACAGGCGTGGTATTCCTACAAACATATTGAATATTTTATATACCACAAATCAACAAACAAAAATTCTCAATACTCTAATATATCACATCAAAAAGATGCTCAAACAGTAAAAGAAATACTTAAAATTTCAACATGTATATTGTTGGTCTTTTACCTAACTGTTTTCCGCCAAATTGATTACTGCAACAGATACTGTCCATTATAACACAATACTAACTAAACCAAAAACACAACAAAATCATCACATATTAGAAACCAACAAATACTTATTAAGAAAAACTATGATTTTTCAAGCCCATTACCGTAAAATCCCAAACCAGCAATCGGAAATCACTTTGAAACTTAGCATCTGCAAGAAAAAAAATTGATGAAAAGTTGTTGAGAGAAAAAATGATGAGAAAATCTAAAAGGACAAGTGTTTTTATAGAAGTTAATATTTTTGGGAAAAATTTGAGCAATCCTTTTTAGGAGTCCTCTTTTTTACACGATTTTTGTTACCTTTTGTAATTATCCCTATATATATATATTTTATGACTCCTAATTTAATAAAAAGACTTACCATATATTTTAGTCTGAATCCCATATATTTTAGGACTAACTATTATGAAAATAATTAAATAATAAATTGAGGAAAAAAGTGAAAAGATAATTTTGTCCATTGCATAGTCTTTTAATAAAGGGCAAAAAGTTCAAACAACATTTATAAGGACTTTCACACTTTTAATATAACTAGTTTAGTGTACATGCGTTGCACGTGTATCAAGCGTTTATTAATAAAAGTAATAAAAATATGTGTTTTGATATCTATATTAATTAATTATAGTAAAATATACAAACAACAACAACAACATACCCAATATAATCCCACAAAGTAGGGTCTGGGGAGGATAGAGTGTACACTCTACCGATACCTTAGAGGTAGAGAGTCTGTTTTCGATAGACCATCAAGTCAAACAAAAAATATGTCAAAGCAGTATAGAGAAAGAAATAACAGAAATAAATACAACCATAGCAAATACCATAGACAACCTGCCAAATCATCCTGAATAGTAGTCGTAGTAGGATACAATGATAATCAACGTGTAAAAGCCACAACTAATAACCAAACTCAAAGGACAAGAAACTATAAGAGAAATACGGCTCATAGTATGACTAATAGTACATAAGAATAAGTGAGACAACACTCAATTATCTAACTACTCTCCTACCTTAATCCGTACGCTACATAACTTCCTATCTAAGCCCATGTCCTTGGTAAGCTGAAGTTGTGTCATGTCCTGTTTAATTACCTCTCACCAATATTTCTTCGATATACCTCTACCCTTTTTAAAACCATGTATATATATCCAACCTCTTAAGCTTTTGCACAACTGCATCTCCTCTACACATGCCCAAACCATCTAACCTCGTTTCCTGCATCTTTTTCTTTATCGATGTCACTCCTACCTTGTCCCGAATATCTTCATTCCTAATCTTATCTCTCCTAGTATTTACACACATCTATCTCATCATCATCATCTCTGCAACTTTCATCTTCTGGATGTGGGATTTCTTGATTGGCCAATATTCTGCTCCATACAACATGGTTGGTCTAACCACCGCTTTATAGAATTAGCCTTTAAGTTTTGGTGGCACCATTCTATCACATAGTACTCTGGATGCGAGCATTCATTTCATCTACCTTTCACTTGTATGATGTGTGACATCATCATCAATCTCTATATTTCCTTGGATAATAGACTCAAGATACTTGAAACTTTTTTCTTTCTAAATGACTTTTGTATCAAGCTTCACTTCCACGTCAGCCTCAGATGTTACATCACTTAACTTGTACTCTAAATATTCTGTCTTGATTCTACTTAACATGAACCCTCTAGAATGCCTACAAATCTGCAACTTAGTGTTAACTCTACCTCGGGTCTCGTCAAACATAACTATGTCATCTGTAAATAACATATACCATGACACTTCTTCTTGGATATGTTGCGTCAATACATTCATTACCAATGCAAATAGAAATGGGCTAAGAGCTGATCCCTAATGCAACCCCATTACAATTGGAAAGTGTTTTGAGTCTCATCCCATTGTCCTTACCCTGATCTTGGCTCCATTATACACATCCTGGATCACCTTAATTTATGCCACATGTACACTTTTATCCTCCAAGCATCTTCATAAAACCTCCCTAGGGACTTTGTCGTAAGCCTTTTCCAGTTGAATGAACACCATATGCATGTACTTTTTCCTCTTCCTGTACTGCTCCACCAGTCTCCTTACAAGTTGAATGGCTTCCGTAGACGAGCGTCCCTGCATGAAACCAAACGGGTTCACAGAAATAGTCATGTCCTTCCTTACTCTCATCTCCACCACCCTTTCCAAAATTTAATATTTGAGAAAATAGTAAATGACTATTTTGTCTATTGCGGAGTGTTTTAATGAAGGGTAAAAAGTTAAAACAACATTTTTAAGGGTCTTCACACTTTTAATATAATATAGATGTATGTGATTTGCACGTATGTGTTCCGTCGATATAAAAATTGTATACAAAAAGAATGAAGTATATAATATTGCAACTGAAGTTACAATATATGCAACAATATACTCATTTAAATAACAAAAATATGTGTTCTTCTAATTTTAGTATACATGACTATAACTCCCTAAAAATGACAAATCTTGACCATTTTAACAACTTGGATACAACACAACTTCAAGATATTTTTGAAAATATATATCTATTTAATAATAATAATAATAATAATAATAATAATAATAATCAAAATTTAATTGATTTCAAAGTTTAAATGTTAGGACTTTTAATATAATTCAAAAAAGAAAATGATTTAAAAAATAAAATTTTAGTCAATGTACTATATATTAAGAATTTTACATCTTACAATAAATAAAAAATGAATAGTTATATGACATATTTTACTAATGATGTACGGTGATAACGTGCTCTAAGTTGCAAGGTAAAGGTTGAAAAGAAAAAGGATTTCACATAAGGCAAAATCTTCATTGATTTATATTAGATTTTTTTACCTAATGCAAATAAGAAATGATTTAATAATTAAATATATTTAAGAAAATAAATTAAATTTGCCTAAGAATTTCATTGCTGTTAAATTCCTCGTTCCAATTTAACTCCAAGTATAGAATAATTAACGTGATCTACAATTTGGTGACTCCCATAGTTTTGTCCATTGAAAAATTTAATGTAACTAATAGGAGTACTTCCTCCATCCCATATTAATTATTCATTTTCCTTTTTATACGTATCTTAAAAAATCATAAATAAGAAGATAGTTTTACAAATTACCCCTTAAGAATTTTTTTTACTTTACAAATAAATGTTCACTCTTTCAAAAAGAATTAATTGTAAGGGTCATATAGAAAATATTTAATTAATTCGCTGTTGATTTAGTATGGTGGACACCTAATACGAGACAAATAATTTTTAGTAAGGTGGATAAATAGTATGGAAGGAAGAGAGTATTTTCATTGATTTCAAACTCCTAAATATAAAAAAAAAATTATAAAAATATTAACTTACTGCTAAATTAACTTTTTCATGTGAATTCCAACTAATTTATACTTAAAATTAAACCAAAATTCTTAAATAACTAAATGAAAGAAAAACGTAATGCTGATGCATGATATCCCACGATTTTAGGTAATCTATACTAACAATTACTTATGTATCCAACAACTTAGGAATAGAAACTTTTAATTGGTACGTAAAAACTTCAAACCTTGTTAAAGTTCATAAAAATATAAGCCTTTTTAAATGAAAAAAATAATGTTATGACATTGTGTTTGTAGGAGGCACTGATAAAAGTATTGGGACATTAAATAATAGTAATAAGATTTATATAAGGTAAAATTTTGATTACTTTTAAATTTTAAATAGTAGGACTTTCTACCTATATTAAATTAGGAGATCTTTTTGTTAATTTTAAATTCATAAATATTAGAAAAATAGTGAAAAAGACGATTTTGTATATTGCAGAGTTAATTAATGAAGGGTAAAAAGTTCAATCAATTTTTCTAAGGACCATCACACTTTTAATATAGTATAGACTAGTTTAGGGTACGTGCCTCGCGCGTGTACCTCGTTCAATGAGTTCAATTTTATAAAATCACTTCAATATTATAAAAGAAAATATGTCTTGATTAATAAATAAATTGATGATTTTATGTGCAAAAATATATATTATCTATTATCTATTATTAATATATAAGCGACAATAAGCAGACACCTCATAGTCGACGTGCCTGCTTCAGCTGCTTCAATTGGCACTTCATGGTCGACGTGCCTGCTTCGCTTCAATTGGTACCCTCATAGTCGACATACCTATTATACTATCAATATATAGTCATTGGATTACAATTCTACTTTTACTTCTTTTAATTTTATTATCGAATGAAATTATTTGCTGTCAGTAGAATTCAATTCAGTTAGTATTTTTCTAGAAGTTAATTTGTTAATTTAACTAAATCTCCTAATATTTGATGTGGGAAAAAGGAAAAAAAAACTATCGATATTTTCCTTATTTCCTCTCACCATATATTTTAGGATTCCTTTTTTCTCACAGACATGAAAAAAGAAAACCAACCAATAATAATTTTTCATATATTTTTCTCTTAAATAATAATCCAAAAATTTGAAAAAATAGTAAATGAGTCTATTGCGAATATGAAGGAGCAAAATTGTTAGAAAGTTACAGTATATTGATGTTAGAATAAATTCAATATCTATTTAAATGATATAACTTGTAACAAGAAAAAAATAAACTATTAAAGCTTATTATTAAAAATAAAGAAGATACGTCAAATTTCATCGTTTATCCACAGTTGAAACAATTGCATATAATTAAATCTTAAAAGAGAATTCATAGAGAATAAGAGTTACTAACCAATTTCTTATGACGAAATATAATCCAAACAATCTGGTCAAAATTGTAAATAAGTCAATTTTAAATTATTAATTGTATATAAGTCATTATAAAAAAATCACAAAAAAAATCTCAATTAGCAATTACCTATCAAGAATGCATGATACTTTATTGTTTAAACTTCAAGAACATACTAAAATCATAAAAGAAAACTTCTCAATTAGTAACTGTCTATCAAAAATACATGATAATTTATTTATATAACATAAAAAATATACTAAAATTTTAGAAAACTTACCTCAAATCACAAGAAAATTTGTCTCTTCAATCATAGATACTATCAATAGTTCACTAAAAACTTCTCAATTAGAAATTGTCTATCACAAACATATGATGATTTATTATTATAAATTTCAAGAACAAACTAAAATTTTAGAAAACTTACCTCCAATCACAAGCAAATTTATTTCATTTTAGAAAACATACCTTAAATCACAATCAAATTTGTGAATGACGATAATAAAGAAAAATTTGTTTGAGAACTACATTGTGGACGTATTATTGTAGAAAGGAAGGATTCTCAATTTATAAGAAATTTTAAGTTTAGTTTACTTTGTTTCTTTGTCAGTTCAAATTTGTATTTATTTAATTTAATAAATTAGCCTTTGTGGTAATTTTTTTGTTTTTAGGTTGAGTTTTTTTTTTCTTTCTTCTTTTTTTCCTTTTTTCCTCCACGCGTTTTTTTTTGGTCCTTTTCAATTGAAATTAGTTTTCTTTCCATTTATATAATTTATTTCTTTTTCCTTTTTTCTTTGTTCCCTTTTTCCTCCGGATGTTTTTTTGTGTCCTTTTCAATTCAAATTAGTATTCTTTTTCATTTGTTTAATTTATTAACAAATTCTATATTAGGTAAGATTTGAATTGATTTAGAACTGTTAAATATTATAATTTCTTTCCTAACTCAAAAAAGGACTTTAATTAATTTTAAAGCCCTAATATTAATAATAATTAAATAACAATAATTTGAGAAAAATAGTGAAAAGATGATTTTTTCTAAAGATGAGACTTTTAATGAAGAGCAAAAAGTTCAAACAACATTATTAAGGAACTTCGCACTTTTAATATAGTAGAGATAGAGATTCTTAAAATAGTACAATTGAATTTGCATATGAGGTTAAAGGATATGTGAGTTGAATTGACTAAGTGATAAAATTAAAATGAACTAACTTGTAAGAAATAGACAGTAAAATGCATAACTAAACAATATAATTGAAATATAAGATTCAAATAACCTGAGCTCTGAGGAGGTTGTTTGGCAAAGACATCGGAAAGTAAGCGACTATGTATTATGGGCTTGAAAGCTTAGTAACTTAGGGGTAGATTGATTACTGAATAGGAGTAAAGATATTCATGTAAAATTATGCATAACTTATACAACATTTGTGTAACACCTCAGATTCTTAACCTATGAAGACTCAGCGGCTAGTACGAAAAAACTAAAACCTGAGACTTGAAGTCCCAGGTCACCACGAATCAACATACAGATCATACAATGGGACCACAAATTGCGGTATGACTTGTGGTATCAGATATCAACTTGTTCCAAAGTTACCCAGTGTAATATCCCGCAAGTTCTTTAATTTTATTTTGATAGCTCCAGTAAAGTTTGAAGTGATTTCGAGGTTGTTTGTTGGTTAGGAGGTACTACGGGTCAATTAGAAAGTGATTCAGAAATTTTAGTATGAGTTGAGGGGTCAAAAATATCGCCAAAATAGTGAGAGTTGGTTTTAGGGCCATGCCATGGAGGCAAGGCACAAGCCAAAGGCCAAAACAGCGGGGCACCGCATTGGCTCCGTGCCACACTGCCTAGGCAGTACATTAGCTCCATGCCACGCTGCTTGCATGGAATTATGTCCCTGTGCCACGCCAGTGCCCCATGTAACATAATCCCTCCATTTTTCTTTCTGTTTTTCAAGGGCAAATCAGTCTTTCTGACCCTAAATGACCGTATAACCAATGTATAATCATACTCCCTCAACACTTAAAGAAAATTCACCATACATTCTTCTCTCAACTCTCAAGAAATCAAAGCAAGGTTTTCTCTCAAAAATTCAACTTTCAAGGCTCCAACTCAAACTTTCCTTCAATAAATCATCAAGTCCAGGTATGTGGGGTTTTCAACAAGGATTTGCTTTCGTCCTTATGCCCAAAAATTTTATTTCCTTTAACGAATTTTGAAACTAATAACTAGGGTTCAACCCCAATTTCCATGCTCTTGAGTTTTATGCTTTCCTATGAAATTATTTATGCATTCTTACTAAAATTCATGAACTTTGTGGTTTATTTATAACTTTATTCACATGCTTGACCTTATGATTTGGTTTTTAACATCCTTGGCATAAAATCCTATGACTTGGTAAATGTTACATGATTTTTGCATGATATAAACCATTCAATATGAAATTTGGTATTTTTTTATGATCTCAAACTCATTATGAAATTCATGAATTGATTTATGGATATGAGCATAAATAAAAGCATATTTGGTTTTCAGACTTTCTAACTTGTATGCTTATTTCATGATGAATTTTATATAATATGGGCAATAGTATGATTTTGAGATACGTATTGATCACCGAGAGGATGCGGGTTCATCGTACCTAATATCCCAGACTACGTGCCACCATAGGTTAAGGGGTTCTCATCAGTTAAGAGTGTCTCCCTTAGTCCTTAATGGACTTATGAGTGAATTCACGTCAATCATGCTTCCTTAACCATGGCAAGGTATTGAACACTCTCCCAACATGGGTTACTAGTTGGGCTCCATATTTACTTAAATGGGGCGTGTCGGTTAAGAGAATCTCCCACAGTAAATTAGTTTTGTAACTTAACCGTAAATGACTAACTGGATTTGCCAAATTATGTCTTATACTCCCTACGTGTATGATATTTTAGCTTCAGCTTACTTCATAAAAATGGTGAGTCTTTATATACTTATTATGCATATCCTTATCACATAATTCTCACTATTTTTTATATGTTGCATGCATTCCCTATATACTCAGTACATTCCATAGTACTAACCACATAATTATTGTGCTTTGCATCCTATCATGATATAGGTTCTGGTACTGGCGCTCAGCACCATGATTAGTTGCGATCACCAGTGCTTAATCCAGTTCAGTTGATGAGTTCTTATGTTCCAAGAACTATGGTTATCTTTCTTGCTTTTAGTAGTTTAGGTTATTATTCAGTTGAGACTTTCATGAATCCGGGCAGTTGGGGGTCTGTCCCAGCGGCTCTTCAGTAGTTTAGAGGCTTATATAGATATAGTAGTATTTCATCTCACTTTTATGTTGGGATTATTTTCAGTTAGTATTGACAGATTTCAGACTTGATATTTCTTATCCACATTTCTTTTGAACAAACATTAGTTTGCTCTCATGACTTTAAGTTATTTGAATATGGTTTCGTGTTATGCCAGATGTCATGGGTTAGATTTGGGCTAATTGTAGTCCTAAGTACCGTGTAATTTCCAGGGGATAGTCTCATGCCATTAAAAACTTGGAGTCGGAGCATAGAGTTTAAGGCATCCTAAGGTGTCTTACAAGTCGTGTCAAGTAGAGTCCTGTTCATGGGTGTGAAGTGTAACACCCCGTACCTACCAAACCCTACTTGACGACATTAAACAATGGTTACTTAAGTGTCGAGAACCAAAAGTATGTATTGTGTAATGTTATTGATGAGATAATGGATATTGGGCCTAGTACATGGGATTAGACCTTCGTAGGAGGTGTAACACCCCATATGTTGTCGAACCTATACGACTACGTTTACATTTATGAAATTAGTAAAACATGAGAGAATTGATGAATTATCCATTAATTTGTTGGGTATTAAATGAGTCATGAGCCATTGGGCTTAAATGAGGCCCAAAATCACATGGAAGACTTGGCCCAATGGGGCAAAGATGACCCATTCTTCCATTTGACTAATCAACCATTTCATGTAATGCCAAGATTGGATAAGGGAGACTAAAAGGTACTATAAAAGGGCACAAATCAGATTTTTATTCCATTGTGACACCCATGCCAATTCTAGAATTATCTCCAATATTCCCTTATCTCACACAAACCCTAGAACTTCATCTTTTGGACCAAGATCATCATCTTGCAAGACTTGGTAAGTGTATATTATAATGGTTTAATATATTTTATGCATGGAAGATGGTTTATGTCATGTTGGTTATGTTGGTGAAGTGTGAGATGTTCACTATGTGTAAAATAATTTGTGTTTGCTAAATCGGAGGATGGTTTTGCCTTGTAAACTCGAACATAGACTTGTGATCTTGAAGGAAGTGAACTTGATGGATTCAATATTGATATGTGAGATGTTATTATAGTCTTTCCTTGTTTTATTCTTATGTATAATGTTTGGAATTTTTGTTGTAAATTTGGTTATGGATTTGGTGGCGGATTGAAAAGAAAGTGAGGTTTTGGTGATGTTTATGTGTGTTGTGAGACCATGGCTGATGGTTGGCATATGATATGACCAAAAATATGTTAAAATAATTTTAGTTATGATCATGGACCATTCATTGCATAAAAAGACCATTCATGGCACCCGCCCTCGCAGACGAAGCACCTGCGGGTGTAGGTGCCAACGCAGGTGCCTTTGACTACTACCAAAGGCCACCTTTAGGGTAGGTCAGCCCAGAACTTCGAATTGCTTGTTTTTGCATCCTTTTGGCCCCCCGAAACCCCTATACCCTTCATGGATGCAATTATCAACTTGTGGTACCTTTTAAATGACTATAAAGGAGTATACCGGAGTTATTTTGAATGGTATAAAATATGGATTGATGTTAAAGTGTTATTGTGAAAGCTATCGAGTGACTTGATGGAGAAAAGGTAACGTAGTGTTAATGGAGAAGTGTAAAGGGTAAACTTGGTGTAAAATGTTATTGGTTTATGATGTGTTGGTCGATATGTGGTATGTTATGGTGTTGTTGGTATGATAATGCAATGGATTGTACTGTGAAGGACGAAATGATGTTATATAGCAGTCACGTAACTAATTGTGACACTTATACATTTGTAAGAGAGTTGATTGTTAACGTACGCCGTTACATACTTGTGTTGTAGAGTGAAACGTAAGGAGGAAGCTGGACTACTGTATCCCCATATAGGATTGTGTATTCATAGTGAGACGACAAGGTATGTAAGGTTACTCTTTCCGTATCCTTCGGCAGCATATAGTATTCACCTTGTTATGGTACTTACTCATTTTCGAAATGTCCTAAAGCATCTCATTTCATGTTATCATCTATGCCTTATTCTTGATCTAAGGTCATTCATGTATCACATAATTATGAACATGAATCCAAGCTCCAATAATGTTATGTCCCAAAGCTTCCAATAATATTGCAACTTCAAAGTATCAATCTCATGAACGTAAAAGACTGAAGTAATGCGGTTATGTGTTTCCCATAAGTGTATGATCTCCCATGTATCAATCTTATTAAAGTAAAAGAGAGAAGTAATAAGAAGTAATGAAAGAAGGAATTTCCCCATGGTTACTTTATAGTTTTCCTCATGGTTACCTTATATTTTTCTTATGGTTACTTTATATTTTTCCTTATGGTTACTTTATATTTTCCTTATACTTATTGAGTACGGGTGATAGCTTTGTGGGGGCGCAAGACTAACTCAAGCCGATCTCGATATTGTTGGATTAGGGGGAAAGCTCAGTAAAGCAAAAGCCAAACTTGATGCCGAACCTTCTTCACTCCTTTCCGAGTGATGGCAGGGGGGAAGCTCAGTGGGGCAAAAGCCTAACTTGATGCCGAACCTGACAGGGGGTAGCCCTAAGGGCCGAACCTGCTCTCTCTCTCTCTCTCTATTGACGGTTGCATATTGACGGTTGCATATTAACGGTTCATTGCATATTGATGGTTACTCTAACTACTAATGGTAACGGACATAAAGGCAAATGGAATAATGAACGTAAAGTACCTATTTCCACACATACTGAACGATGATTTATCCACATTGGCTATTCTCTTAAAATCAAGTTCATTGAGGTGTTTAAGTTTCATGAAGTTTCTTATAACCTTGCATACTCAGTACATTTTTCGTACAGACCCCTTTTGGGGAACTTACTTTATTTACTGCAGGCACAGGTGTTAGTAGACCTCCACAATAGGCTACGAGTTATCCGCGAATCATTGGAAAGCTCCAGTTGGTTCGGGGCTTACCGAGTCACATGTGTACATTATTTTGATATTGTAATTATTGTATAAAGCGGAGACTTGTCCCGACTATTGGTTGTTGTATCTATGGATCGGTTAGAGTCTTTGTAGATATATGTGGGTTATGGATGTAAGAGACAAATGTCCGTTTTGACTTGATGGCCCCAACGACCAAGTTTCCTTGATATATTTATATAGCGTATGTTTCCATGTTCATGTTTTCCGCATTGTTGCATGAGGTATCATAAGATTTATACGAGGATATGCATATGAAGGTTCACGAGCAAAGATTGGTTCTCTGGGGCCATATCGGCTTCGGGTACCAGTCCGTCTCGTTGGGATACGGGGTGTGACATGAAGCATGCCACACTTATGAGTAAGAGTCTATGAGACGTTACTAGGAATTTTCCCCTTCTTTCATGATCCTTATCGTACTTTAGAGTTTGACTCCGTATCTCTTCTAATTTGTGTTTTTCACGTGACAGACGCTGCTTCCTTATAGAGCCAATGGTCTCCAAAAATGGCAACTAGCCAACACCACCAGCACCAGCAAATCCTTTGAATGAAAAGGTTACCCATGCTGAATTTGGGCTACTTTTTAGGTGTTGGCCCAAGATGACCAGGTCAATCAATAGGCTGTGGCCCCAATCCAGGAAAATGAAAACTTAGCTGTAGCTAGGGTCTGTGACTTCATGAGAATGAATCCACCAGAGTTTATGGTTCCAAAGTAGATGAGGATCCACACCACTTAATAAATGAGACATAAAAGGTTACCCAGGTTATGCATATCACTAGAGTAGAGAATGTGGAGTTAGCATCGTATCAGCTGAAAGGTGTTGCTCATGATTGGTATAAATAGTAGAAGAAAGGTAGAGGTGGGGATGAAACTTTAATTGATTAGAGAGTGTTTAAGGTAGATTTTCTTGATAGGTTCTTTCCTCGATAAATAAGGGAAGCTAAGGTAAAGGAGTTCATAAATCTTAAGCAGGGATCTATGACAGTGAAGGAATACGCCTTTAAATTCACTCAACTTTCTAGGTATGCTCCAGAAATAGTGTCTGACCTAAGTGCCTGCATGAGTAAGTTTGTTGCTGGTGTGTCTGACTTAGTAGTCAAGGAGTATAAGACTGCCATGTTGATTAGGGATATGGATATTTCCAGGCTGATGACCCATGCTCAACAAATTACGGTAGAAAACTTAAAGGAGAAGGAGAGAGAGACTAAGAGGGCTAGGACCGAGTAGTTTGAGTATAGTTAGCACAAGTCAGGTGGGTGAAATCTCTAACAATTTTAGAATCGCTCATCATCCCCTACACCATTTTCAGCTAGTTCCCCAACACACAAGTCCAAGCAGGAGTAGTGTGGTAGGGCACCGGTTACTAGATCGCAGGATAGTATCACTAGGAGATGTACCTACTCAACTTACAAGAAGTGTAGTAAGAATAATCTAAGGGAATTTTTGATAGGTAGAGATATTTGTTTTGGGTGTGGAAAGCTAGGCCATAGGGTGAAGGATTGTCCATCCACTAGATAGGGCAATAGGGATGCTCCCCCTTAGGCTCAGTCTACTACCTCAATAACTCATTCAAGCAGCTTAAATCAGCAACAAGTTGCTTCATCTAATATTGGTGGCGATTAGCGTCAGAACTGATTTTATGCTTTGTCTTCTCATCAGGAAAAGGAAAGCTCTTCAGATGTGGTCACCGGTATGCTTTGAGTCTTTAATATTAATACTTATGTGTTGTTAGATCTAGGGTCCAATCTTTCTTTTGTAACCCCATTTATTACTGTGAAATTTAGTGTTAGTCTCAAAAGTCTTTTTGAACCTTTCTCAGTTTCAACTCCTATTAGAGAGTCAATTATTGTTAAAAGAGTTTAAAGAAATTTCCCTATTATAATCCCTTGTTGGGTCACTTCAATAAACTTAGTAGAATTAGAGATGACTGATTTCAATGTCATTCTTAGCATGGATTGGCTCTATTCATGCAATGCCTCAGTTGATTGTCAAACCCAAATGGTGAAATTTTAGCTTCATAATGAACCAGTTCTTGAGTGGAAGGGTATCCTAGCAGTACCTAGAGTTTGATTTCTTTCCTATCTCAAAGCCAAAAAATTAATCTTAAAAGGGTATATCTATCATCTAGTTTGGGTTAAGGATTCTAAATTCGAGGCCCCAAATCTCTAGTCAGTTTGTATAGTCAACAAATTCCCAGAAGTCTTTTTTGAGGATCTACCTGGAGTTTCTCCGTATCGGGAGATTGACTTTGGGATAGACCTTCTCCTAGATACCCATCCTATCTCTATTCCTCCTTATGAAATAGCTCCAACAGAGCTTAAAAAGTTAATGGAACAACTCAAAGATCTTCTAGATAAAGGTTTTATTAGGCCTAATATTTCTCCATGAGGTGTTACTGTATTATTCATATGAAATAAGGACAATACTCTTAGAATGTGTATAGACTACATGCAGTTGAACAAGGTCACAATAAAAAATAAGTATCCTATCCCCAGGATTGATGACCTATTTGACCAATTTCAGAGTACTCATTATTTCTAAAAAATTGACCTCAGATTGGGATATCACTAGCTTAAGGTGAGGGAGTGTGTCATTTCGAAGACTACCTTTAGAACCCGATATGGTCACTATGAGTTTGTAGTTATGTCCTTTGGACTGACAAATGCTCTTGCAGTTTTTATGGATTTGATAAACAGGGTCTTTAAGCAGTATTTAGACATGTTTTTTTAGTGTTTTGATCAATGACATCCTTGTCTATTCTCGGAGTGAGGAGAAGCATGCATATCATTTGAGAATAGTGTTGCAGACTCTCAAGGATCGTCAACTATTTGCAAAATTTATTAAGGTGAATTTTGGTTGTAGTCCATTGCTTTTCTAGGTCACATGGTTTCCAGTGAAGGTGTTCATGTGGATCGTCAAAAAATTGATACAGTGAAGAATTGGCCTAGGCCCATTACTTCATATGGTATTAGGAGTTCTCTGGGCTTAGCCGATTACTACAGGAGGTTTGTTGAGGGTTTCTCTTTTATAGTTACACCACTGACCAGGTTAACTCAGAAGAAAGTGAAGTTTTAATGGTCAGACTCGTGTGAGAAAATTTTCCAAGAGTTGAAGGATAGGTTGGCTTCAACACCTGTGCTGGCCTTGCCAAAAAGACTAGATGGGTTCGTAGTTTACTGTGATGCTTCTAGGGTTAAACTTGGATGTGTTTTGATTCAAATTGGGAAAGTTACAGTCTATGCCTCTAGACAGCTCAAAGTTCATGATATGAACTATCCGACCCATGACTTAGAGTTGGCAGTCATGATCTTCGCTTTGAAAATTTGGAGACACTATTTATATGGGGTGCATATAGGTGTTTTTACTGATCAGTCAGAAGGAGTTAAATCTTCATCAAAGGAGGTAGCTTGAATTGTTGAAAAACTAAGATATGAATGTGCTCTATCACCTAGGTAAAGCTAATGTAGTTACAGATGCTCTTAGTAGATTGTCTATGAATAGTATGTCCCATGTTACATATTACAAGAAGGAGTTGGTTAGAGAGGTGCATAGGTTAGCTAGGTTAGGAGTCCATTTAGTTGATGTGGATGATAGTGAAATGATAGTACAGAATAGTTCAGCATTGTCTCTAGTAGCGGAGGTGAAAGAAAAGCAGCATAAGGATCTGGTGATAGCTTAGTTAATAGATGCAGTCAACCAGCAGAAGGTGAAGGTTTTCTCCAAAGGGGGATATGGTGTACTTCACTATAAGGGTCATCTATGTGTTCCCAACATAGATGGTTTGAGAGATTGAATGTTAGCTGAGGCCCACAGTTCTAAGTATTTGATCTACCCTAGTGCCTCTAAGTTATACCGCGGCCTATGGGAAGTTTATTGGCGGAAAGGCATAAAGAGGGACATAGCCGAATTTGTGGCTAAGTGTTCCAACTATCAACAAGTTAAAGTTGAGAACCAGAGGTTGGGGGGTACACTTCAAGATATTAGCATACCCACTTAGAAGTGGGAAGTTATCAATATGGATTTCATTATGGGACTTTCTGGCACTAGACGCTAGCATGATTTATTTTGGGTTATTGTAGACCAAATGACCAATTTAGCTCACTTCTTACTATTTAAGACCTCAAATACAACAAAGGATTATGCTATAATATATATCCATAAGTTATTCAGACTTCATAGCGTACCCTTATCAATCATATCAGACCGAGTCACCAGTTCACATCTAAGTTCTGGAAATCCTTCTAAAAGGGTCTTGGTATAAAAGTGAACCTTAGTACAACATTTCATTCCCAGATAGATGGTAAGGCTGAGCATACTATCCAAATGTTAGAAGATATGTTATAAGCATGTATGATTGATTTCAAAGGGAGTTAGGATGACCATTCACCTCTCATTGAGTTCGCACATAATAATTACCACGCCAACATCCAATCTACACCGTTTAAGGCTTTGTATGGGTGGAGATATATGTCCTTGATAGGTTGGTTTGAAGTTGGTGAGTCTACCTTGATTGGGCCAGATTTATTTCACAAGGCTATAAAAAAGGTTCAATTGATTAGGGAGTAGTTGAAGACAACTCAAAGTCATCAAAAGTCATATGCTAATGAAAGGAGGAGAGTGATTGAGTTTATTGTGGATGATTGGGTGTTCTTGAAAGTTTCTCCCATGAAAGGAGCGATGAGGTTTGGAAAGAAGGGGAAATTAGTCCCATATTGACCTTTATCAATTTTTGAGGCGCATTGGATATATTGCCTATGAGTTAGATCTTTTAACAGAGTTAGCCGCAATTTATCCAGTCTTCCATGTGTCTAGATTAAATAAGTGTATTGGAGATCCATCTTTGGTTGTGCCTGTGGAGAGTACTGGTGTAAAAGATAGCTTGTCCTATGAGGAAGTTCTGGTCGAGATCCATGATTGTTAGGTTTGAAGGTTAAGAAATAAGAAAGTTACTTTAGTGAAGGTGTTATGGATAAATCAGTCAATTGAGGGACTGACTTAGGAGGCAGAGGCACACATGATAAGAAGATATCTTTATTTATATACTCCTAGAACCAAATCAGAGTGAGATATAGCTTTCCTCCTAGTCTCATCCCCTCAAAATTCATATTCTTAATCATTTCAAGCTGTTCTATTTATTCATGCATGTTCAGTGTGTTTCAGTCAAATTCGAACCTTCAGTATAAGTCAATTTCTAGCTATAGTGTATGATTAGTTTCAAACTTTAGCTTAATGCAACTATATGTGGCCTTTTGATCCAATCTAAGTTACCATTTGAGGACGAATGACCCTAAGGGGGAGATATTGTAATACCTCATAAGTTTAATAATTTTATTTTTATAACTCCCACAAAGTTTGAAGTGATTTTGAGGTTGTTTGTTGGTTGGGAGGTACTACAGGTTAATTAGGAAGTGTTCTGGAATTTATAGTATGAGTTTTAGGGTTTAAAACATTGCCAAAATAGTAATGGTTAGCATTAAGGTAGTGCCGCGAAGGCAAGGTACGAGCCAAGGGCCAAAATAGTAGGGCACCGCGTTGGCTTTGTGCCACACATCCTAGACAGTGCATTGGGTCCGTGCCACGCTGCTTGCCTTGCATGATGGTCTCGTGTCACGCCAGTGCCCCAGGCGACGTAATCCCTCTATTATTCTTTAGGTTTTTCAAAGACAAATCAGTCCTTTTGACCCTAAATGACCATATAACCAATGTATAATCATATTTCCTTAACACTTAAAGAACTTTCATGGTACATTCACCTCTCAACTCTCAAGAAACAAAAGCAAGGGTTTTGTTTCAAAAATTTAACTTTCAAGGCTCCAATTCAGACTTTTCTTCAAGAGATCATCAAGTCCAGGTATGTGGGGTTTTCAACAAGGATTCTCTTTAGAACCAAGCTTTGCCTCTATTCAATCATATGCATGCCATAAGAAACCCATGATCACGTAAGATCTTTAAATACCAACAACGGAATTCATGGAACATGTGATATATATATATACATATGCGAAACTTGGCCGTTGAGGCCACCAAGTCAAAAACGACATATACCTTTTACATTTATACACCCACATCCGTCTACAAAAGCCTCTAACAAATGCATTGACCAAAATGAACTAAAAGTCGGGACAAGTCCCCGCTTTATACAACATATACAACACCAAAACATATGTACAACTGTGACTCAGAGTAGACCCAAAATAACTGGAGCTCACCAATGATCTGCAATAACTAGCAACCTACAGTGGAGGCCTACTAGTACCTGCGCCTGCAGCAAGTAAGGTAAATCCCCCAAGAGGGGTCAGTACGAAGAATGTACTGAGTATGTAAGGCCATAAGAAACTTGTATGATATGTAAATATGTCAAAGAACTCAAGTTCAAATGCATAACCAATATAGATAAGTCACATTGTAGATGAGTCACTATTCTGTACTTTGGAAACCATGTATGTTGCTTTCATTACATTCTTTGTATCTTTACTTCCATGATTATTCAACTTTGCCTGTGACCTGTGATACCCGGGCCCCGACTGAACAGTGGGTTTTAACATAACATATCGTTATGTTGGGATAGCCTCGAGCTAGGCTTATGCCCCTAGAGCTGCCACCCATGAACTAATATATATCGGGATCGGCTCGAGCTAGGTTATTACCTCTAGAGCTGCAACCCATAAACCAATATTTCAGGTTCGACTCGAGCTAGGTTATTACCCCTAGAGCTGTCCCCTGTCAGGATCGGTACGAACTAGGCGTGTGCCTCTAGGACTGCCCCCTGATCCAAAAAATCTCGGGATCGTCTTGAGCAAGGCATTTGCCCCCAAAGCTACCACCCATACTTGATCATTGACAACATATTTGTATTACTTTATTCATTACATTGAGATTGATACAATGATAGTCATAACTTTATATGAAGCTTTGGATCATTAACCAATGAGTGAGAGACATGTAAATAAACATTGTTGGAAGCATAGCCTTATTGGAAACATAATACCATTAAAACCATTGGACAATAATCAATGAACAAGAGACATGAGTATAATCACTATTGGAACATTGGAACAATAACCTTATTGAGCTTTTGGAACATTAACCATGAATATAAGACATGTGGTTCACAATTGATCAATGAATAGAAACTATGTGATAATGACCATTGGTAATCGGATATAGGATACCTTAGCACGTTTCGGGATGGGACAAGCGTAATGTCAATGTGAATACTATTTCCCACAGAAAGATACGGACAGAGTAACCTTACATACCATGTATTCTCAATACGAATATACACTCCTAGATGTGCATACAATAGTCCCGCTCCTTCTTTATGTGTCACTCTACAACATAAATACATAACGGAATTCACATTAACCACCAACTACCTTACAAATGCATATAACGTCAATGAGTTACATGTTTGCCTTTAAACATGCCATTTCCCCTTGACAAAACCATTGATGAAATTCTTATTCCAAAATTCCCACAATATTCCCAACATTGACCAATACATGATAATCAATACATTTCACCACAACACTTCTCCTTTATACTTTCTTATCCACACCACATCACAAATAATCCATCAAATTACCTTAATACACCTCATAGCACATATCGGCCAAAATCCCACAATTTACACTTATAGAAAAATAACAAGTTTAATAACAAAATCACACCATACATGTTCATATTTTATCCATACCATGCTCTTTCATCAAAGTAACAAGTCATAATTCAAGCTTAAATCCCATGAATCATAAAACTTTTACAAAAACACAAAGTACCATGTTCAACACTTCCAAGCATAACCAACATGATTACATACTCTCCCATGCATATAATATATTAATCCATCACAATAATCACTTACCCAAGCTTGAGAAATGATGATCTTGCTCCAAAAGTTGGCTTTGAGTTCTTAGAGTTTGAGAGAAATGTTGAGAAAATATCTAAAAAGCATGAGAGTTCCAAATGAATAAAATCTGATTTTTGGGTCTTTATATAGCCCTTGGAGTCATCCTTAGCCACTCTTGGCATTTAATGCTATGTTTGGCTTAGTCATTTGACCCATTCTTGGCCCATGTATTCTTCCTCTTTTTGGGCTTTTATTGAGCCCAAATCACTTAACCCAATGAAATCAATAATTTCTCATGTGTAAATCATTTCATACGTGTTACGACAATATTCCTACTCACGGGATTTATATTTGTAGCCTCAATCCCAAAAGCAAGAGATTCTAGCCACGTATGGCCCATTTTGACCATAACGGCAAAACTGTCATTTTGATGCCAAATTCGTTCTCGAGTAATTTTATCATACCAATATAATATTTCATTCATTCCATGTATATACTCGTAGTTGTAGAAGAAACGTGGCAAAAATCGGCTCGGTACGTCCCCGGACACCCTTGGGACTTAAGAATTTTCAGACTTTTGAAAAAGTGGCAAAACCAGCCTGGCACGCCCTAGGGCGTGCCATCTTGATGCCTCTGGGCTAAAAATTTTAGACCAGAGCAGCATGGCATGCCCTCTAGCGCGCCCCACACTTAGTTTTTCAAAAAAAATTCCGTTTTTCAATTTTTCTTCGCGGATTTGGTTAGATACTTCAAGTCCTATTCTTTAACTTACTTCTTACCCTTAATATACTTTGTTTAGAGGTCCTCTTAACCTCATTTTGAACCCCACAAGTGCTCCACAAAAATCACAAAACACCTCCTACGAAGGGCTAATCACATGTACGAGGCCAAATTTTAATTTTCTCATCATTAACATTACCAAATACATGCTTATAGCTCTCGACACCTAGGTAAACATTATTCAATGCCGTCAAGTAGGGTTAGGAAGGTACGGGGTGTTACATTCTTCCCCCCTTAGAAACATTCATTCTCGAATGTTAACAATATTGCTTCAATTACGACCAATGTATCTCTATATTAGCATACATATACATAAACACTTAATGCTCATAAATACTTACTTATTATGACTCCATTCCCGCACTTTGAACTATTTCATCAATTTGAAATAGATAGGGATACTTGGATTTCATCATTTCTTCCACTTCCCATGTTACCTCCTCTACTTATTGATTTCTCCAGTGGACTTTCACGGAAGCTATGTCTTTATTCCTCAATATCTTTACTTGTCGATCAAGGATAGCAATGGGTACCTCTTCATAAGTAAGATCCTCTGTAACTTGAACATCTTCAATGGGAACAATACGAGATGGATCTCCTTTGCATTTTCGAAACATGAAACACTGGATGGACTGAGGAAAGTTCTTGAGGTAGTGCCAACTCATACGCAACTTGCCCAAATCTTCTGATAATTTCATATGGGCCTATGTAACGTATACTCAATTTCCCTTTCTTTTCGAACCGCATCAACCCTTTCATCGGTGACACCTTTAAAAATACTCAATCACCTATGGCAAATTCAACCTCTCTTCTTCTAACATCGGCATATGACTTGTGATGACTTTGGGCCGTTTGTAACCGCTGTTGGATCACTTTAACTTTCTCCATAGCGTGATGAAAAATATCTGGTCCAAGTAAAGCAGTTTCACCTGCTTCAAACCATCCAATTGGTGATTTACATTTCCTTCCGTACAAAGCTTCATAAGGTTCCATTTTAATACTTGAATGATAGCTATTGTTGTAAGCAAATTCAATAAGAGGCAAATGTTCATCCCAACTGCCTTGAAAATCTAACGTACAAGCTCGTAGCATATCTTCAAGTGTCTGAATAGTACGTTCTGCTTGTCCATCAGTCTGAGGATGGAAAGCCGTACTCAAATTCACATGTGTACCCAAACTCTGTTGAAAAGATCTCCAAAAGTGCGCTGTGAACTGTGCTCCTCTATCTGATATAATGGAAAGTGGAATACCATGCAACCGCACTATTTCTCTAACATACAATTTTGCATAATCCTCAGCTGTATAGGTGGTTTTGACTGGTAGAAAATGCGCTGATTTGGTAAGCCTGTCCACTATAACCCAAATAGAATCAGATTTTTGCAAAGTAAGAGGCAAACCTATAATGAAATCCATATTAATCATATCCCACTTCCAGACTGGAAGATTGATACATTGCATATAACCTCCCGATTTTTGATGCTCTACTTTCACTTGTTGACAATTCGGGCATTGCGCGACAAATTCTGCAATGTCCTTTTTCATATTTCCCCACCAATACACTGCCTTTAAATCATGGTACATTTTAGTAGCACCCGTATGAATAGAATAACGCGAATGATGCGCCTCTGTCATAATTCGTTTCCTCAACTCATCTACATCTGGTACACATAATCTACCTTGGTATTGGAGTACTCCTTCTGGTGTAAGATCAAATGCCTTTGTCAAATTCTGCTGTACATTTTCCTTTAGCTGCAATAACATAGAATCCGCAAACTGCTTCTCTTTCACTCCAGTTATTAAGGAGGATTCCGCTGCATTTTGCACAATAACCCCTTCACTTGGAGATTCTATAAGGCAAACTCCCAAGCTGGCTAGTTGATGTAGATCTTTGATTATCTCTTGCTTTTCAGCCAACTGACCACTAGTGCTTTCTACTGCCTTGCGGCTCAATGCATCAGCTACTACATTTGCTTTACCTGGATGATAGAGAATATCAATATCATAGTCTTTTAAGAGTGCTAAAAACCTTCGTTGCCTCAAATTGAGTTCCTTCTGCTTAAAGAGATATTGCAAACTTTTTTGATCCATATAGATATCAACATGAACCCCATACAAATAATGACGCTATATCTTTAAAGCAAAAACTACCGCTGATAATTCAAGATCATGTGTGGGATAATTTTTCTCATGTGGCCGCAACTGTCGTGAGGCATATGCTATGACATTACCATGTTGCATCAATACACATCCGAGGCCAACCCCGGAAGCATCACAATACATTGCATAACCTTTGGTACCTTCGGGAAGTACTAAAACTGGTGTGGAGGTTAATTTATCCTTCAACTTTTGAAAGCTTTTCTCGCACGCATCATTCCACTGAAATTTTACTGCCTTATGTGTAAGCTTTGTTAATGGTGCAGCAATGGAAGAAAACCCTTCCACAAATCTTCGGTAATAACCTGCCAGTCAAAGAAAACTATAAATTTCTGTGGGTGTCGTAGGTCTTGGCCAATTTTTCACTGCTTTAATATTCTGTGTATCAACCTGTATCCCTTCATCTGATACAATGTGACCCAAGAATACGACTGAGTTTAACCAAAACTCATATTTGGAGAATTTTGCATACAACTTACGCCCACGGAGAATCTGTAGCACCTGCCATAAGTGGTTAGCATGGTCCTCCGGTGATCTTGAATAAACAAGGATGTCATCTATAAATACTGTGACGAACACGTCCAGGAATGGCTTAAACACCCTATTCATCAAATCCATGAACACAGCTGGTGCATTTGTTAGTCCAAATGACATAACTAAAAATTCATAATGGCCATACCGTGTTCGGAAAGCTGTCTTGGGTACATCTCCTTCTTTAACTCGGACTTGATGGTAACCTGACCTCAAGTCGATTTTTGAAAAACACTTGGCACCCTGTAACTGATCAAATAAATCATCAATTCGAGGGAAGGGATATTTGTTCTTGATCGTTACCTTATTCAACTGCCGATAGTCAATGCACATTCTCAATGTTCCATCTTTCTTCCGTACAAATAATACCGGCGCACCCCACGGGGACATACTAGGCCTAATGAAGCCCTTGTCCAGCAAATCTTTCAACTGCTCCTTCAATTCATGCAGTTCTGCTGGAGCCATTTTATATGAGGGAATAGAAATAGGCTGAGTGCCCGGAATCACATCAATACCAAATTCTACTTCCCGTTCTGGGGGAAAGCCTGGAAGATCCTCTGGGAATACATCTAGAAATTCATTGACCACTGGAACCGACTGTGAAGTTAGTGGTTCCACATCATTATCTTTCACCCGTACTAAATGACATATGTAACCCTTAGCAATCATTTTCTTGGCTTTCAGATAGGAAATAAATCTCCCTCGTGGTGCCCCTACATTACCCTGCCATTCAAGAACATTTTCTTGCGGAAAACAAAACTGCACCTTCTTGGCCCGACAATCTATCGTAGCATAACAAGAGGCCAACCAATCTATTCCCATTATCACATCAAAATCCACCATGTCTAATTCAATGAGATCGACCAATGTATTATGATCACACACAGTTACCACACAATTACGATATACTTTTTTTGCAACAATACATTCACCAACCGGTGTAGACACTTCAATTGATTTAATTAATAATTCTGGTGCCTTTGCAAATTTCACAACAACCAATGGAGTAACATAGGAAAATACAGAACTGAGGTCAATCAATGCATATATATTATATGAGATTATGGATAATGTACCTGTGAAAGCATCAGGGGAAGCCTCTGAATTCTGTCGGTCCACTAAAGCATAAGTGCGATTCTGGACCCCGCTATTACTGGATGCTCCTCTGGCACCCCTACCATGGCCAACAGGCTGCACACCTCGGCTCAAAGAAGGAATCGATGCTGATGATGCAACGACCGATCCTGCCGGTCGTGCTATACCACCCATGCTCCTCTGGGGACACTCTTTCATCATGTGTCCCGTCATGCCGTACCAAAAACAAGCATTTGTCCCCACTCGGCATGTACCTGTATGAATACGCCCACAGTGCTGACACTGCTGACGAGGAAAACCTGCTGCCTGTGATCCGTGAACTCCGCTACTATACCCAGATGGACCACCTCTAGATCCTCAAAATTGAGAATGAGCACCCCCTGTGGAATAGGAGAACGATGGTCTGGGTGGTCTAGGAAACATACGGGGTCTAAATCCTCCTTGGGACATCATAGGTGGTCCCATAGGTCTAGCCCTTTTGGACTGTCCCCTGTCAAATTCATGTACCCTTCGTCTCTGTCTTTGATCTTCTATTTTCTGGGCGAAGGCTTGTATTCTAGCTATGTCCATGTCCTTGTTCAAGGCAGCAATGGCGCAATCCCTTACCAAATATGGCTCTAACCTGTCCACGTATCGATGGACTCTATCTGTCATCGTAGCCACCACATTTGGCGTATATCGAGCCAAGGAATTAAATTACAAACTGTATTCCCTGACGCTCAGATTTCCTTGATGGAGATTTAGAAACTTATCCGCACGTGCCTCACGGATCTCATAGGGCAAGTAATGATCAAGGAAAGCTATTTTAAATTCTTCCCAATTAGGTGGATTTGCACCAATATCACGGGATTTCTTCCAATCCTCGTACCACAATATCACCTTCCCCTTTAATCTATACGCAACAAGTTCAACTGTTTCTACCCCCATCACGTCCATAACTTCCAAGGCCCTCTGAATTTGATCCACGAAGTCCTGTGGATCTTCTTTCGGATCTGACCCAGTGAATATAGGAGGGTCCAGTTTTAGAAAACCCTGTGTTCTGCGACTCGCCACTCTAGCCGCATCATCATCATGTGTCATTGGACCAACTCGTCCTTGAATTTGGGCTGCCACTAACTGTGTCAACATATGTACTGTATTTCTAAGATCCTGATCTGTGGCATTCATTGGTGGTTCTGCAGGTACTTCTCTACCAATCGGCTTTTCTGGAGCTGGAAAAGTAGACGAAGACCGCGATGAAATTTCAACATTTGCTGCTCCACCTTGACTGGCTTTGTCAGGTGGCAATCTACTCATCCCTTCTTCAGCAAGCACATCTACCTGCTTCCCTTTACCTCTACCTCTTCTCGTAATTGGCATTTTGACTATACCAAAGAAAAACAATTACCATGATCAGATATAATTCAACTTACAATACTGGCTCTATTGCACGATCTAAAAGTGAAGAAAAGAAACAACATCCTAAATGTCCCGTAGCCTCCTACTTATAAATGTGGTGCACAACACATTGATAAGTAAGACTCTACTCAGACACGACTTTGTAGACACC
Source organism: Capsicum rhomboideum (assembly GCA_031232105.1). Lineage (NCBI taxonomy): Eukaryota > Viridiplantae > Streptophyta > Magnoliopsida > Solanales > Solanaceae > Capsicum > Capsicum rhomboideum. The sequence continues at coordinate 57,572,364 of CP124709.1, forward strand.
CTTAGGACGACCTGCTCTGATACCACTTTTGTCACGCCCCGAATCGCATCGGGACGGATTGGCACTCGTAGCCGACAAGTCCTGAGAGAACCTTGCTTTGCCTCTATTCAATCATATGCATGCCATAAGAAACCCATGATCACGTAAGATCTTTAAATACCAACAACGGAATTCATGGAACATGTGATATATATATATACATATGCGAAACTTGGCCGTTGAGGCCACCAAGTAAAAAATGACATATACCTTTTGCATTTATACACCCACATCCATCTACAAAAGCCTCTAACAAATGCATTGACCAAAATGAACTAAAAATTGAAACAAGTTCCCTCTTTATATAACATATACAGCACCAAAATATATGTACAACTGTGACTCGGAGAAGCCCCAAAATAACTGGAGCTCACAATTGATCTGCAACAACTGGCAACCTACAGTGGAGGCCTACTAGTACCTGCGCCTGCAGCAAGTAAGGCAAATCCCCCAAGAGGGGTCAGTACGAAGAATGTACTGAGTATGTAAGGCCATAAGAAACTTGTTTGATATGTAAATATGTCAAAGAACTCAAGTTCAAATGCATAACCAATATAGATAAGTCACACTGTAGATGAGTCACTATTCTGTACTTTGGAAACCATGTATGTTGCTTTCATCACATTCTTTGTATCTTTACTTCCATGATTATTCATCTTTGCCTGTGACCTGTGATACCTGGGCCCCGACTGAACAGTGGGTTTTAACATAACATATCATTATGTTGGGATCGGCTCGAGCTAGGCTTATGCCCCTAGAGCTTCCACCCATGAATTAATATATATCGGGATCAGCTCGAGCTAGGTTATTACCTCTAGAGCTGCCACCCATAAACCAATATTTTAGGTTCGGCTCGAGCTAGGTTATTACCCCTAGAGCTGCCTCCTGTCAGGATCGGTCCGAGCTAGGCATGTGCCTCTAGGACTGCCCCCTGATCCAACAAATCTCAGGATCGGCTTGAGCTAGGCATTTGCCGCCAAATCTACCACCCATACTTGATCATTGACCACATATTTGCATTACTTTATTCATTACTTTGAGATTGATACAATGATATTCATAACTTTATATGAAGCTTTGGATCATTAACCAATGAGTGAGAGACATGTAAATAAACATTGTTGGAAGCATTGCCTTATTGGAAACATAATACCATTGAAACCATTGGACAATAATCAATGAACAAGAGACATGAGTATAATCAATATTGGAACATTGGCACATAACCTTATTGAGCTTTTGGAACATTAACCATGAATATGAGACATGTGGTTCACAATTGATCAATAAATAGGAACTATGTGATAATGACCATTGATAATCGGATATAGGATACGTTAGCACATTTCGGGATGGGACAAGCGTAATATCAATGTGAATACTATTTGCCATAGAAAGATACAGACAGAGTAACCTTACATACCTTGTATTCTCAATACGAATATACACTCCTAGATGTGCATACAATAGTCCCGCTCCTTCTTTATGTGTCACTCTACAACATAAATACATAACGTAATTCACATTAACCACCAACTACCTTACAAATGCATATAACGTCAATGAGTTACATGTTTGCCTTTAAACATGCCATTTCCCCTTGACAAAACCATTGATGAAATTCTTATTCCAAAATTCCCACAATATTCCCAACATTGACCAATACATGATAATCAATACATTTCACCACAACACTTCTCCTTTACACTTTCTTATCCACACCACATCACAAATAATCCATCAAATTACCTTAATACACCTCATAGCACATATCGGCCAAAATCCCACAATTTACACTTATAGAAAAATAACAAGTTTAATAACAAAATCACACCATACATGTTCATATTTTATCCATACCATGCTCTTTCATCAAAGTCAAAAGTCATAATTCAAGCTTAAATCCCATGGATCATAAATCTTTTACAAAAACACAAAGTACCATGTTCAACACTTCCAAGCATAACCAACATAATTTACATACTCTCCCATGCATATAATATATTAATCCATAACAATAATCACTTACCCAAGCTTGAGAAATGATGATCTTGCTCCAAAAGTTGGCTTTGAGTTCTTAGGGTTTGAGAGAAATGTTGAGAAAATATCTAAAAAGCATGAGAGTTCCAAATGAATAAAATCTGATTTTTGGGTCTTTATATAGCCCTTGGAGTCATCCTTAGCCACTCTTGGCATTTAATGCTATGTTTGGCTTAGTCAATGGAAGAATGGGTCATTTGACCCATTCTTGGCCCATGTATTCTTCCTCTTTTTGGGCTTTTATTGAGCCCAAATCACTTAACCCAATGAAATCAATAATTTCTAATGTTTAAATCATTTCATACATGTTACTACAATATTCCTACTCACGGGATTTATATTTGTAGCCTCAATCCCAAAAACAAGCGATTCTAGCCACGTATGGCCCATTTTGACCATAAGGGCAAAACTGTCATTTTGATGCCAAATTCGTTCTCGAGTAATTTTATCATACCAATATAATATTTCATTCATTCCATGTATATACTAGTGGTTGTATAAGAAACGTGGCAAAAATCGGCTCGGTACGTCCCCGGACACCCTTGGGACTTAAGAATTTTCCAACTTTTGAAAAAGTGGCAAAAACAGCCTGGCACGCCCTTGGGTGCGCTAGCTTGCTTCCTCTAGGCTAAAAATTTTATCCCATAGCAGCGTGGCATGCCCTCTAGTGTGCCCCACACTTAGTTTTTCAAAAAAATTCCATTTTTTCGACTTTTCTTCGCGGATTTGGTTAGATACTTCAAGTCCTATTCTTTAACTTACTTCTTACCCTTAATATACTTTGTTTAGAGGTCCTCTTAGCCTCATTTTTAACCCCACAAGTTCTCCACGAAAATCACAAAACACCTCCTACGAAGGGCTAATCACATGTACGAGGCCAAATTTCAATTTTTTTATCATTAACATTACCAAATACATGCTTATAGCTCTCGACACCTAGGTAAAAATTATTCAATGCCATCAAGTAGGGTTAGGAAGGTACGGGGTGTTACATTGGCATTAAATCCTATGATTGGGTAAATGTTACATGACTTTTGCATAATATAAACCATTCGATATGAAATTTGATATTTCTTTTATGATCTGAGACTCGTTATAAAATTCATAAATTAATTTATAGATATGAAGCAGAAACAAAAACATATTTGGTTTTATGACTTACAAACTAGTATGCTTATTTCATGATGAATTTTATATAATATGTGCAACAGTATGGTTTTGAGAGTAGTATTGAGAACCGAGAGGATGCGGGTTCAGCGTACCCAAAATCCCAAACTACCTGCCACCATAGGTTAAGGGGTCTTTATTAGTAAAGGGTGTCTCCCATCGCCCAAAATGGACTAATGAGTGAATGCATGCCAATCTTGGTTCCCCACTCCTAGCAAGGTACTGAACACCCTCCCAACACAGGTTATAAGTTGGGCTCCATATTTGATCATATGGGGCATGTCGGTTAAGAAAATCTTCCACGGTAAATTAATTTTGTAACTTAAGTGTAAGTGGCTCATTGGATTTGTCAAATTATATTTTGTGCTCCCTACGTATATAATATTTTAATTTCAGCTTACTTCATGAAAATGGTGAGTCTTTATATACTTACTATGCATATCTTTATCGCATTATTCTTATCATTTTTACTTGTTGCATGCATCCCCCATATACTCTGTACATTCCATAGTACTGACCACATACTTTTTGTGCTCTGCATCATATCATAATGTAGGTTATGGTACTTGCCCTCAACAATAAAATTAGCTACGATCACCAGTGTTTACTCCTATTCAGTTGGTGAGTTCTCATGTTCCGAGGACTATCGTTATGTTTCTTGATTTTAGTAGTTCAGGTTATTATTGAGTTCAGACTTTCAAGACTCTAGGTCAGCTGTGGGTCTGTCCTAGCGGCTAATCAATAGTTTAGAATCTTGTCTAGACATAGTAGTATTTTAGCTTACTTTCATGTTGGGATTGTTTTCAGTTAATATTGACAGATTTCTGACTTGATATTTCTTATCCACATTTCTTTTGAACAAACATTAGCATCAGATCATGACTGTAAGTTATTTGAATATGGTTTTGTGTTATGCCAGATGCCATGGGTTAGCTTTGGGATACTTGTAGTCCTAAGAACCATGTGATGTCCAGGAGGTAGTCTCGGGACGTTTCACCTAGGTACCACGACTCATACCTTGAGTCGTTGAGTGATTCATGAGTCATATTGTGGACTCATGGAACTTTGCCTGAGACTTGACATAATTTCCTTAAAATCACTACTTAGTGTATGAGTCATAGAGTCATGTAAGTGTCGTGAAATCATCATGAGGCCATTGATTTTAATTATACCTAAGCGTTAAGGTCAATTTTTAAGTGTGCTAACAATACTACATGTGATTCAAGGTCATAAGAAATCCCTAGCATAAAGTTGAGTTGAAAACTCCTCTACCTATTAAGTTCTAGTATAAAATTCTACCAGGATCAATTTTAAATAATTATTACTCTTAGAACATTAAGATTTACATGGTATAATATCTACCAAATTAAATATTTTTGAGTTTTCTTTCCAACGCCTCCAACCGTTCGTAAATCTAAGTCCGGAGCAAAGAGTTATGGGCATTTTAGTGGAGCACTGTTAGTAAGTATGAGTCATAGGACGAGTTGTACTATGTGGGTACGGACTGTAGGTTGGGATTACGAGTCGTGGGTTAGGATTATGAGTCATAAGTTGGGATTATTTATCATGGGTTGGGAGTATAAGTCCTGCACTAGAAAATTCACCAACGTCTTATTATGTGCAAATTCAACTTTTCCGTATCGCTTAACCCTTTCCCACAATATTTTGGTCACTAAAACATATATATATGAGATCCTAAGGCCTATTGTCCCCTTCTCCAGAAAAATTCTATATCAAGTCTATGATAGGATCAAGCAATTTAGGGGAATAAAAACAAGTCTATATCAAGTCATTGATAATATCTCAGAATCAGAGAGTTCCAAAATAGAGGATTCATCATCAATGGGTATTAATAAAAATTAAGTCCAGGTATGCAGATAAGGGAAGCAACACTCATACAAGCAAAAAAACAAAGAAATCCTTATAAAGCAATAGGTTATCCAATTATAGCTGTAGCAAAAGTGAATTAGATTCTCAAGACAATGACAGGACCTACAAGTGATTGGTTGGATGATTTACCTATTTTTCGTGAATCTTTGGCAGTGGTATAAGCTTATTTTAAGCTTAATCTGCTGAGAAGCAAGGAAAATAGAGAACCAAACAACCAATTAGACTAAACATATAGCAATATAAATTTGGTCCATAAAGAAGGAAATCTAGATATACCATAACAGTTTCTTCTTGATTTTGCAGTGATTTCAGCTTTTCCAAAGCTCAATATGCAGGAAAAGGGGAGCTACAGTGGATTATTCACTCCAACTATCCTAATAGAAATGGAGAAACATAACTAACTATTATAGTACTCACTAAATCTGCTCACATAGAGTTGAAGAAGTCCTTATTGGGTTAGTTTTCATTGCATTCGTGAGAGTCTTTGAACGTCTTAGTTGAAAACAACCCAAGCTCGATGAATTACAGATTTGTGGTTGAGTTTATGACATAGTTAGTGGAGTTTCGATCTTTTCCAACTTCATCTCATCAATGTTGATCGGCATTTTTTGTCAATGGAAGATTCAGTGAGAACAATGAAGATAAAAAGATGACTTCTCTTCGATTATTGTGTGATATTTTTTGCTTTTTATTTTTATCTCTTTTTTTCTTTTTGGATTATTTGCATTTGGTCCTGTCTGGTTGGACCAGGTCTGGTTCTCTTTTGTTTTATTCTAATAAAATGGCTCATGTGACCGGCTTTAGTTTTAAAAACACATTTTTTCTCATTTTTGGCGCTTTCCTGCTCCTTTGTGGTTTACTTGATTTCATCACCTACATCTAAGAAAACTAACATAAGATTCAACTCAGATTGTCATTGAAGACAGTAATTTCTTATCCAATTAATGTAAATGAGCCGTAAACTACCGGTTCATCAACACCCCTCAAATTAACCTTTTCGCTTCTCCTCAAGCTAATCAAGACCAACAATAAAGAAACAGTGACTACAATTGGTACTTATTGTGATCTTGCATACATGCATTTTTTGTGAAAAACATCCTTCTCCCTTTGGATTGAAAAAAAATGGAATGCAACTTAATTTTCAATCAATCATATCTTGACATACATATCTCATGTATTGACTATCCATTATCAAACCATGCACATGCTTAAATATACCAATCAATGTCTCTCAATGTGACAGTTATTTACAATTTAGGTTCCCTTACACAAATAATATCCCTTCACTCGTCATGAAGTCAATTGCATAAACAAGGGATTATAATAAAATACTCACACTCTCAAAGAAGATCAAGTACTGTGAATGCCATGCCATAGGCTTTCCTAGATTTACCATCACACAAAATTTGGGAATGCTTGTTTGAAGATTTTAAAGGACTTTTGTAGCTTGTAATGTACGAAATGGGTAAGGCAGGATATTCATATGGTTCAAGTGACTATATCTTCTCAATCACTTCCTGAGACCTTAAATCACCCTCTTTTGATGATAATCCAACATGACACTTCCTCTATGCACGGAGTTTATTTCTTGATTGTGCTATTCAACTCCTTCCTTCTCTTAAAAAACTTATTTCCAAAAAACTTTATTTATTTACATCAACAGTATTGTTTAGAAGTTTCTTCTATTTACACTAAGTACTGTAGATACTAGAGAATGAAGTCATTAACCCTTATTTCTTTTCACTTCCACTTACAACCTTTGTCCTACAATTATTTCACCCCCAACTAAGGCTTTTGACCTCACTTACGTGCTTCAAAGAGAAATTGGTTCAAAAAAGGGGGCTTTGCAAGGCTTGTAATGTGGTTATTCAAGAAAAAGGCTAATAGGCACAAAGGGGAAAATCTAGATCACTCGACTCCTGGGTTAGAAAACTAAAGAGTCTTTTTGAGGGTTCTCTCTATTCAATGCCTAAGGTTATTCTCCAACTTCTCACAACCCAATATTTCAGTGACAGACTAATAAGGCAAGTTCTAGATGGAAACACAACACAAGATCCAAGACGAAGCCTCACCACACATGGCATTAAAGTACGCATGCACACATCATTTCAATTACCTAATTGGCATAGTAAAATCATTGCAAATTCAGAGGTCAGTACTATGATAGTCAATAAAATATGTATACATTCACAACAATGATTACCCAACTATATCAGCCAACCAGATATTTTGGAAAATTCGGCTATAGGAATGGGTTATTTATCAAATCAAAACTCTTTTTTTCATGTGAGAATATCGACAAAAGTATCCCTTAATTTAAAGCATTATATCATTAGCATATGATTACCCGAGCATAATAGCAAAGATAGTCTATTAAAAAACTACAAAAACAACTAGAATTCAAAATAAACCATAAATACACTTGAATTAAAATTAACCCAAAGTCACAATGGACCACACACAACAAACATAAAAGTAAAATGAGTGTCTTTGAATCAATCACAACCCAAAATTAGTATCAACATAAAATACCCCACCCTTAACTTAGATACATCCTTTGTCCTCAATACATAAACATCTAAATAGAAATAAGACAAAGATGAGGTCATCCCTGTGATACGCTATGGCTGAGATAGAGTCTAGCTCACTGAAGTAGTCTCAATCTGTGCATCACTGCTTGGTTTTATCCAGAAGGAAGCTGTGGTGTGGTACCGGATGCAAGGTCGGGTGTACTAGCAACAACAACATTGGTATCCTTTGTACCGCAAGTACACATAATCAAAGTATCTTTCCTAGACAACTCCATGGTATTATGCACTAGAGCATCCTCCAAGTCTTGTAAGGAATCATACCCATTCTGGAGTAAGTCATCATCATTCTCAGCCCTTTTTTCCTCTAATTCCTCCTCCCCAGTCTCGAATGCATCATCACCATCATGAAGTTCTTTCTGGGACCTACTTTATAGTGGGCCCTGGTATTACCTGTTATGCTCTCACTAAGGCAACAAAAATTGGCTGTGTTAGTAAAAAATCAATATTGGTGGACCGCAGCTGGTCCACATTATCCTTAATGGCTATCCAATCTCCACACCTATGTCATTCCAGTCACTCTTTTCAACTCGATCAGTTAATGTTGTTATTCTCTCATTAACCTTCATTTATTTTCACTTCCATTTATGGCCAATAAAATCTACTTTGTGTCACCTTTGATGCAGTTCTCATGATACTATGGTGGGACTTAACCGGTGATGAATGACATATATCAAAGATAGGCCTCATCTTAAGCTTTGAGACATATCGACTACTCATGTTCTCCACACACCAGGAAAATGAATGGATCATCCCAACAATACTTACATACATCATGAAGGAGCATTGATGTGAATTGAAGTCATCAGCTAATATGTCACACACAAGATAGTTAGCAAAATTCGCATACCAAGCGACTATACCATCGGAAATCTTCATCGAATATTCATCGGGGAATGATTCATTAATGTCAACTTCCCCCAAATGCTTCTAATTTACTTTAAGCCTAGATAAATGGTTGGCTAATTAATTCTTGTAGCCTTTGCAATCCTGATGCGCCATGGTTACATGGCACTTTTGATGCTTAAAACAAGGAAAATATGCAATAACTTGGGTGTATTTGGTTGGTATGATGTGGTTTCTATCCTACATTGCAGGAAAATAGGTTTTGAAGGCAGCAAATGATCAAAAGGAAGAATCAAGCTCGAGAACGAAGTGCTTGAAGATGAAAGAACAAGAATCTGCACCAGAGAGGAAGTCAAGACACCACTCACGTGCCGTGAAGTCCACTCACGTGACGTGAGTGGCTGTCGTGTGTCAACTTTAGAGATTATCAAATATGGTCTGATTTCCACGGCAGTACTCACGTGGCGTGAGTCCACTTACATGACGTGAAAGGGTGGCGTGAGCCAACTTCTGAAGATGTCTAATTGAGCCTGATTTCCATGACACTCACCTACTTGGCATGACTTGGTTCCACGACACCAAGTCATGATACCGTGGAAGCTTGCAGACTCGGTTCTCCTATTTTGATTAGGATAGGATTAGCCTTATATCTATAAATACCCCTGTATTGTCCTATGTTTGGGAGTTAGTCAGTATATTGTTTTGAAAGATATTTTCTATTGCTTCTGAGTTCATAAACATATTATTGGTTTTGTAATAAAAAACCCTAGATTCGAGTTTTATTCATAATTAAGATTTCAGTTTTTCTTCATTATTGTGAGTGTGCAATTATGTTTTTATCTTTGAATCCTTCTTACGTTTTTGCAATTATGAGCAGCTAAACTCATCAACTAGGGTTGTGTGAACCATGAGGAATTAACAAAACAGGTTAAGTGCAGAGCAACTCTAAACCGTTGTGAATGCATGTATTGGTATTTCCTTCATTGTGATTGATCTTCTAATGATTGCAAACATTTGAAACTCGCCTGTATTCTAGAATTGCTCAAGAGAGAGGTAGAGATTGGGAAAAGGAGATAACAATAGAGATTTGATGCTATCAACCTTCATCTAATAACTTAAACCATAACGAGAATAGTTATCTGAGATACAGGACAAGGGTTAGTAGTGCGACACTCGGAGACCGAGAGGAGAAGGATGAAATTCATCTAACCAAGGTCGAGAGACGTTTAGATGAACATATTTAGTCAACTTTTGCATGCAACATAGCGGGATGGTTTTGTTAGCACAAGTAACCGGTGGAGTTAAGGAATCATTGGGGATCATAATCCTAGTGTACTTCTCATATTGACTACAAACTCTATAATCAGAAATCGTTACCGTTATTGCTTACTTACAAACCCCCCTCAGTTTTTACTTATTTGCCAACTACTCAAACAAGAACTTAACCTACTTCCGTCCTATTCCCTGTGGGATCGACCCCAACCTAGTTGGGTTTTATATTTTACACAGCGATCTCTTTATACTTCTTGGGAGGTATATTTTGGGCGACATCAAATTTTGGCGCCTTTGTTGGGGAATACAGTTACGGAGTTAATTAGTTTATTTGTTTGAGTTGATTGGTATTATTTCCCTATACTTTTAAGGGCACACGCTGGTGTATGCCCAATACTAGGAGTCAAGCCAATCCCCTGATTCCACTTGATCTTGAAATAGATAGTACTCTAAGAGCTAATCGAAGAATGGTGAATACAGACGGAGTTCAGGATTCCACAACCGCGAGAGAAATTCATAACCAGCCAATTCATCCGGTTGGTCATGAAACAATGGATCAAACTACTGCTTGATTGACTTGAGAAGAGCATGCTAGACAAGATGCTTTAGGCAAGCAGAGAGGGATAATCGAGCTATGCAAGAGGCAACTCAGCATCTGGCTGAGGCTAAAGAGAGATAAAGAAGATTGAGATCTCAACAAACTCTTCAAAGACCACATGTGCCAGTCTATGATGATCCTGAGTAAGAAGATGTGGCCTACTTTGAGCCAATAGAGACTGGTGTCATTATTCCATCAGAGTTACCTCCGAGAACTAAGTTTGACATTACTAGTGCCATGATTCACCTGCTAAATTTGAAGGGTGTGTTTTCTGGTCTCCCTACTGATGATCCAAACATGCACGTGATGAAATTTGTGGGGGTCTGCACTTCATATAATTTGCCCGGAGTTAACCAAGAGGCTATTCGATTGAGATTGTTCCCATTCTCTCTAACAGGAGAAGCGATGTTGTGGTTGGCAGAATTACCACGAAGATCCATCACTACATGGCAAGAATTGAGAAATCAATTCCTGGAGAGTTTTTTCCCACCTTCAAAGATGCTACAATTTGAAGGATGAGATCTACAATTTCAGACAACTGCATTCTGAAGAACTTTATGAGACATGGCTAAGGTTTAAGAAGAAGATACAGAATGTGCCAAATCATAGGATGAGTGGTAGGAACTTACTTGAAATCTTTTACAGGGCTTTAAATGCCAACACGAAGGCAGTAGCAGATACTATCACTGGTGGAGCCTCAGTAGTAAGAGCATTCATGAGTTTGAGATGGGAACGATCTTCAGAGATATTAGATCGTATGACTAAGACCAACCGAAGATGGCATACTCGAAAGCCAGAAATGCCTGCTGACACATATGCTATTGGAGCCTCAGTAGTAAAACGGGCTTTAGACAAATCTGTAGCTTAAGAGGTAGCTCAGCAGAGGACAAAAATTGGTCTTCTGGCCAAGCAGATTGCGGCTAGAGAAGCTGAAAAGGTGCATGCTGTAGGTACAAAAGGTAAAACACCTAGACATGACGATAGTGACTCTGATGAGAAGGATAAATACCTGGATCGAGAAGTGGCGGGTTTTCGAGCCAAGGCCCAAGGTTCTAATCAAGACTCTTGGAACTTGAGGTAAGGGAATCAACGTCGAAACTATTATGGAGACAATTACAACAAGTCGGGAAATAGAGATCGAGAACGAGACCGTGATGGTGATTGGAGTTGGAAGGATGATTATAGAGAGAAGAATGGCCTTTATGTATCACCAAGAAGCCGTGATGATGAGTCTAGAAATTCAAGGATGGAGGCCCTTCTTAATAAACTGGTCAAAGGGTCAGAGAGCCAGGAAAATTGCTTGAAGAAGATTAGGTCAGACATTTCGAGAATAAGTCAGAAAGTGGAGTCTCATTCAACCACCATTAAACAGTTGGAGCAACAGTTTGGCCATATATCATTGGCACTAAACTAGCATCAGCCAGGCACCCTTCCAAGCAACACCGTCCAAAATCCAAAGAATAATAGCCATTGTCTAGCCATTACAACTAGAAGCGGGAAATGCAGGACAGATCCACCTATACCTGCCGACAGTGGTAAGACTAATGAACCGATGATTATTGATGTAGAAACTGAGTTAGAGCCAGAAAATTCAAAGGGCAAAACAATTACAGAGCATGATGATACTAGCAAAAAGGCGAAAGCTGAAAAGAGGCAGGAAAAGGAGGTCCCACAAAAGTTGAAGAATATACGACAACCTCATCCTCCCTTTCCCCAAAGGTTCAAAAACAAAGTTGAGGAAGGTAAATATCAGAAGTTTATCACAATATTGAAGGAGCTTTCAGTAAACATCCCTCTTGTTGAAGCATTGGAACAGATGCCAGGGTATGCTAAGTTCATGAAAGACTTGGTGAAAAAGAAGAGACCTGTCAGGTTTGAGCCAGCAGATAACTTACATCATTGTAGTGCAGTTGCTTCGCGTTCCCTAGTTGAAAAGAAAGATGATCCAGGAGCTTTCACAATCCCTTGTACTATCGGGTCCTACAACTTTGCTAAAGCACTTTATGATTTGGGTGCTAGCATTAACTTAATGTCGTTAGCCATTTTCAAGCAGTTGGGGTTAGAAGCACCAAAACCAACCTCTATGAGACTTCTCATGGCCGATAGGACTGTGAAAAAGCTGGTGGCCATTCTGTATGATGTTTTGGTAAAGGTTGCATCTTTCATCTTTTCAGCTAACTTTGTGATTCTTGATTGTGAAGTTGACTTCAAGGTTCCTGTCATACTGGGAAGACCATTCCTTGCCACTGGTCGTGCACTGGTCAACATGGAAACAGGGCAGATGAAATTCAGGTTAAATAATGAACAAGTCACTTTCAACATTTGTCGTTCCATGAAGTAACCGAGAGATAAGTGGGTGATTTCGGTAATAGATGCGGTTGATGATAGTGATGTTGTTGTGTCTCTTGAAGAAAGGTTAGGGGTAGAAGCTCTTACGGTCGTGATTATGAATTTTGATAGCAATAGTATTGAGGAATATGATGAGATGGTTGGTGCACTCACTGGGAAGGGAGCATACACTTATGCTCCAAAGAAACTTGATCTCAATTTGAAGAATAGGGTGACCCCACCAGCTCGTCCATCTATTGAGGAGCCTCCAGTTTTGGAGCTTAAGGCTCTTTCGGCTCACCTTCGCTATATATTTTTGGGAGCCAACAACACCTTGCCTATGATTATTTATGCTAAATTAGAGAAGTGGTAAGTAGAGGCTCTGGTTTCGGTATTAAGAAGATTTAAGAGGGCCATTGGTTGGTCTATTGTTGATATTATAGGAATTTCACCCGGTATTTACATGCACAAAATTCAACTTACTCCTGAGTGCATACTGAGCCTTGAGCACCAACGTCGTATAAACCCACCTATGTAAGAGGTTGTGAAGAAAGAGATCATTAAGTGGTTAGATGTAGGAGTGGTTTATCCCATTACTGATAGCAAGTGGGTGAGCCCAATTTAGTGTGTGCCAAAGAAGGGAGGAATCACTATGGTTCCAAACGATAAGAATGAGTTAATCCCAATGACGCCGGTTACCGAATGGAGAGTTTGCATGGATAATCGAAAGCTGAATTACTGGACAGAAAAAGATCATTTTCCTATGCCCTTCATGGATCAGATGTTAGACCATCTTGCCGGTAGAGGATGGTATTATTTTCTCGATGGCTATTCGGGGTATAATCAGATTTTTATTGCTCCCGAAGACCAAGAGAAGACCACTTTCACTTGTCCATATGGGACATTCGCATTTAAAAGGATGCCTTTCGAGCTATGTAATGCACCAGCCACTTTCCAACAATGCATGATGTCTATTTTCTCCGACATAGTAGAGGACACTATTGAGGTTTTTATGGATGATTTTTCTGTTGAGACTCATTTGAGGATTGCTTGGCACACCTTGCTAATGTGCTGCAAAGATGAGAGGAGTGCAACTTAGTGCTGAATTGGGAAAAATGTCACTTTATGGTAAATGAGGGTATCGTATTGGGGCATCAGATTTCAAAGAAAGGTATTGAAGTTGATAAGGCAAAGATAGAGGTAATTGAGAAGTTACCTCCACCTATCTCCGTGAAAGGTATTTGAAGTTTCTTAGGTCATGCTGGCTTTTATAGAAGATTCATCAAGGATTTCTCTAAGATTGCACATTCTTTATGCAAACTTTTGGAGAAAGAGGTGAAGTTTGTGTTCGATGAGACATGTCTAAAAGCATTTGAGTGTCTTAAGGAGAAATTGGTTTCAGCCTCTATTATTGTGTCACCAGATTGGATGATGCCTTTTGAGGTTATGTGTGATGCTAGCAGAGTGGCTTTGGGTGCAGTCCTTAGCCAAAGACGTGAAAAGATGTTACATTCGATTTACTATGCTAGCAAAGTGCTTTATCAAGCTCAAAAGAATTATACTATGACTGAGCAGGAATTGTTGGCAGTGGTCTTTGCTTTTGAGAAATTCAGATCTTACTTGATAGGTACGAAGGTGATTGTGCATACAGACCATACAGCTCTTCGGTATCATATGTCAAGCCTCAAATCCCATTGGGGCGGACATGGCACCCGAAGCCGTTAAGGCCCGAGAGAACCAATCTATACGTCACATACTTATTGTCAATGGGCTAGCATCCAGTCACTTATGGTCACAACATATCAATAATTGAAATCAAATAAGAACATTTATATAAACATGAGACATGGCCGTTAGGGCCATATGGTCAAAAAGGTACAATGTTCCTTCCTTTAACTGTACAAAGTCTACAAACCCTCTAACAGATACAAACCAAACCTATAGTCAAGACAAGTCCCTGCTTTACGTAACTGTGATAAAATACCAAAACCAACATATACATAGGACTCAAAAAGACCCGAAGCAACCTTGAGCTCACCAACAATCCGCATAAAAATCCAAGTCCTACTGTGGAGGCCTACTAGTACCTGTGCCTGCAGCAAGTAAGGTAAGTCCCCCAAGGGACGTCAGTACAAAGAATGTACTGAGTATGTAAGGCCATAAGTAACTGTATGAGATATAAGAGCTTTAATGGAATTAAGTACAAGTGAATGAGCAATATAGATAAACTACCATAAGGTATATGTGTGGAAGCATGTACATTGCTTTCTTTATTTTACTGCACTTTACTTTACTTTACTGTACTTTACTTTACTTTATTTCACTATACTGCACATCATCAATCATCAATCATATAATGCCCGGGCCCAACTAATCAGTGGAAAATAACATAATAATCGGGATCGTCATCCATGCGGATGTTCCTTTCATCCCATGGGATACCACCCGTAATAATGGGATCGACATTCATGCGAGTTTTTCTTTTACTCCATGATATACCACCCATTCTATAATAATCGGGATCGACATTCATGCGGATGTTCCTTTCAATAACAATGCAAAATACGTACTTATTGCTCTCGAACCTAGGGTAAACATGGTTCAAGGTTGTCAAGTAGGGTTGGGAAGGTACGGGGTGTTACATTCTCCTCCCCTTAGGAACATTCGTCCTCGAATGTTAACAACATCTTTTCAATTACAACAAATGCATCTCTATAGTAGCATATATATACATATACACATAATGCTCATAGATACTTACTTGTTATCGCTTCGATCCCTCATTTTGAACTTTCTCTTCCATTTGAAATAGATGAGGGTACTTGGACTTCATCATTTTCTCAGCTTCCCATGTGATCTCTTCTACTTGTTGATTTCGCCAAAGTACATTTACGAAAGCTATGTGTTTATTCCTCAACCTCTTTACTTGTCGATCTAGAATAGAAATGGGTATCTCTTCATAAGTAAGATCCTCCGTAACTTGGACATCCTCAATGGGAACAATATGAGATGGATCCCCTATGCACTTTCGAAGCATCGAAACATGAAACACTGGATGGACTAAGGCGAGTTCTTGGGGTAGTGCCAATTCATACGCAACTTGCCCAAATATTTGGACAATTTTTATGGCCCTATATATAGGGGACTCAACTTCCCTTTCTTCCCAAATTACATTACCCCTTTCATCGGTGACACCTTCAAGAATACCCAATCACCTATGGCAAATTCAAGCCCTCTTCTTCGAACATCAGCATATGACTTGTGGCGACTTTGGGTCGTTTGTAGACGTTGTTGGATTACTTTAACTTTCTTCATAGCTTGATAAACAAGATCTGGCCCAAGTAAAGGAGTTTCACCTGCTTCAAACCATCCAATCGGTGATCTACACTTCCTTCCGTATAAAGTTTCATAAGGTGCCATTTTGATACTTGAATGATAGCTATTGTTGTAGGCAAATTCAATAAGAGGCAAATGATAATCCCAACTGCCTTGAAAATCTAACGTACAAGCTCGTAGCATATCTTCAAGTGTTTGGATAGTACATTCTGCCTGTCCATCAGCCTCAGATGGAAAGCCGTACTCAGATTCACCTGTGTACCCAAACTCTGCTGAAAAGATCTCTAAAATGCGCAGTAAACTGAGCTCCTCTATCTGATATAATGGAGATCGAAATCCCATGTAATCACACTATTTCTTTAACATACACCCTTGCATAATCTTCAACTGTATAGGTGGTCTTAACTGGTAGGAAGTGCGCTGACTTGGTAATCCTGTCAACTATGACCCATATGGAATCAAATTTCCGCAGTGTACGAGGCAAACCTGTGATGAAGTCCATATTAATCATGTCCCATTTCCAGATTGGAAGATTGATACATTGCATTTAACCTCCAGGTTTCTGATGCTTTATTTTTACTTGTTGATAATTTGGGCATTGAGCTACAAATTCTGCAATGTTCTTCTTCATGTTTCCCCACCAATACACCTCTTTTAGATCATGGTACATTTTGGTTGCTCCTGGATGAATGGAGTACCGTGAATGATGTGCCTCTGTCATAATTCGCTTCCTTAAGTCATCTACATCTGGTACACATAATCTACCTTGGCATTGAAGTACTCCTTGTTGTGTAAGATCAAATGCCTTTGTCAAATTCTGTTGTACATTCTCTTTTAGTTGCAATAACATAGGATCCACAAACTGCTTCCCTTTCACTTCAGCTAGTAATAAAGATTCTGCCGCATTTTGTACAATAACCCCTTCATCTAAGGATTCAAGAAGACGAACCCCCAAGATAGCTAATTGATGTAGATCTTTGACTAACTCTTTCTTTTCCGTCAATTGGCCACTAGTGACTCCTATTACCTTGCGGCTCAATGCATCAACCACCACATTTGCTTTTCCTGGATGATATAGAATATCAATATCATAGTCTTTTAATAGATCAAGCCATCTCCGTTGCCTCAGATTGAGTTCCTTCTACTTAAAGATATATTGTAAACTCTTGTGATCAGTATAAATATCAACATCAACTCCATATAAATAATGACGCCATATCTTTAAAGCAAATACCACCGCTGCTAATTCAATATCATGTGTGGGATAGTTTCTCTCGTGTGGCCGCAGCTATCGTGAGGCATATGCTATGACATTACCGTGCTGCATCAATACACATCCAAGGCCAACTGCGGGTGCATCACAATATACTACATACTCTTCTGTGCCTTCCGAAAGGACTAATATCGGTGTAAAAGTCAATCTATCTTTCAGCTCTTGGAAACTTTTCTCACATGCATCATTCCACTGAAATTTGACTGCCTTGTGTGTAAGCTTTGTTAAAGGTGCAGCAATGGAAGAGAACCCTTCAACAAATCTTTGATAGTAACCTGCTAGTCTAAGGAAGCTACGAATTTCTGTAGGTGTCATAGGCCTTGGCCAATTTTTCACCGCTTCAATCTTTTGCGTATCAAACCTTATCCCTTCATATGATATAATGTGACCCAAGAATGCCACGGACTTCAACCAAAATTCACATTTAGAGAACGTTGCATACAACTTATGCTCACGAAGGATTTGTAACACTTGCCACAACTGAGTAGCATGGTCCTCTTGTGATCTTGAATAAACCAGAATGTCATCAACAAATACCATCACGAACATGTCTAGAAATGGATTAAACACCCTATTCATCAAATCCATGAACACAGCTTGTGCATTTGTTAGTCCGACTGACATAACTAAAAATTCATAATGGCCATACCATGTTCGGAAAACTGTTTTGGGTACATCTTTTTCTCTAACTCTGACTTGATGGTAACCCGACCTCAAGTCAATCTTTGAAAAACACTTGGCGACCTGTAACTGATCAAACAAATCATCAATTCAGGGGAGGGGATATTTGTTCTTGATTGTTACTTTATTCAATTACCGATAGTCAATACACATTCTCAATGTGCCATCTTTATTTTGTACAAATAATACTGGTGAACCCCACAGAGACATACTAGGCCGTATAAATCCCTTGTCCAGTAAATCTTTTAACTGCTCCTCCAATTCTCGCAATTCTGCTGGAGCCATTCTGTACGGAGGAATAGAGATAGGCTGAGTGCCTGGAATCACATCAATATTAAACTCTATTTCCCATTCCGGAGGTAAACCTGGAAGATCTTTAGGAAACATATCAAGAAATTCATTTACCACTGGAACTGATTTAGGAGTTGGTGGTTTCACTTCAGTATCATGCACTCTCACCAATTGACATATATACCCCTTGGATATCATTTTCCTTGCCTTAAGATAGGAAATAAATTTACCTTGTGATGCTCCTACATTACCCTTCCATTCAAAAACATCCCTTTGCGGAAAATGAAATTATACCCTCTTAGCGCGGCAATCTACCGTAGCATAACAAGAAGCTAGCCAATCCATTCCCATTATAACATAAAAATCTATCATGTATAGCTCAACAAGATCGGCCAATGTATCATAACCACAGACAGTGACTATACAATCACGATAAACTCTCTTTGCTATAATCGATTCACCAACCGGTGTAGTTACTTCAATTGACTTAACTAGTAATTCCGGCGTTCTTTCGAATTTTTCAGCAATCAGAGGAGTAACATATGATAATGTAGAACCTGGATCAATCAATGCATATACATTATGTGAGAACATGGACAAGGTACCTATAACTACATCGGGAGATGCTTCCAAATTCTGACGGTCCGCTAGAGCATATATGCGATTTTGAATTCCGCTGGAACTAGCTGCTCCTCTAGCACCTCTACCTCATCCCATAGGCTGTACTCCTCTACCTACGGAAGGCACCAATGTTGATGATGCCACAGTGGATCGCGCAGGTCTTACCATGCTTCCCGAGCCTCTTCGTGGACATTCCCTCAGTATGTGCCCCATCATGCCACACCAATAACATACATTCATCCCCAACCGGCATTCATCTTAATGATATCGTTTGCAATGCTGACATGGCGGACGAGAAAACCCTGCTGTTTGTGAACCACGACTCCTACTACTTTGCCCGGCTTGATTACCTCTAAACCCTCAGAATTGAGATGAAATGCCTGCCGTGGAATAAGAAAATGATGGCCTAGGCGGTCTATTAAAACTCCGAGGCCTGAACTCTCCTTGGGATGCCATAGACTATCCTGTAGATCTAGCCCTCTTCGACGGCCCTTCTTCAAACCCTTGTGTTCTTCTTTGTTGCCTCTGATCTTCCATTTTCTGTGCAAGGGCCTGTATTCTAGCTATGTCCATATCCCTGTTCAACACAGCAATAGTGCAATCTCGGACCAAATATGGCTCCAGTCTGTCCACATACCGATGAACTCTATCGGTCATCATAGCTACCACATTCGGAGCATACCGGGCCAAAGAGTTAAATCGAAGGCTATACTCTCGGAAGCTCATGTTACCCTACCGCAGATTCAAAAACTGGTCAGCACGAGCCTCTCGGACCTCATAGGGGAGGTAGTGATCAAGGAATGCCATTTTAAATTCTTCCCAACTAGCTGAGAGTGCGTCAATACCCCTCGACCGTTTTGAATCTTCATACCATAGTATAGCCTTGCCCTTCAATCTATAGGACGCAAGCTCAACCGTTTCCACACCGGACACATGCATAACCTCCAAAGCCCTTTGAATTTGATCTATAAAATCTTGCGGGTCTTCATTTGGACCTGATCCAGTGAATGTGGGAGGATCTAATTTTGGAAAATCCTGCGTCCGTCGACTAGCTTCTCTAGCTGCACTATCATCACTTGTAGTTGGACCACCTTGTCCCTGAACTTGTGCAGCAACTATTTGGGTCAACATTTGCACTGCATTCTTTAAGTCCTGGTTAGTAGTATTTACTGGTGGTTCTGCAGGTACTTCTCTTCCACTTGGCTCCTCGGACCCTACCTTATCATATGTTACCCCATTAATTATTGCGGAGTTTGAAAGAACACTAGAATTACTAGTTATACCATTTGAGGTCTATACACCAGTTGGTGAATTTATTATAGTTAAAAAGAATAGATCATAATGGTATAGTGAATGTTTGTGATCATGTTATGTTGGCTGATCTTACTGGGATGGAAATGATAGATTTTAATGTTGTAATGGGTATGAATTGGTTGGATTCTTGTTATGTCATGTAGATTGCCAAGGTAAGACAGTGTATTTCCATTTTCTACAAAAGACTATCCTTGAATGGAGGAGTAATGTTGGAGCATCGAGAGGTAAATTTATTTCCTATCTTAAGGTAAGGAAATGATGTCCAAAGTGTACATATGTCACCTAATAAGACCTAGTATGTGCCTGCGGGGAGGGTGCACCAATGTTGTTTGTACAAAAGGAAAATGGCACATTGAGAATGTGTATTGGTTATCGGCAACTGAAGAAAAAAATGATGACGATTAAGAATAAGTATCCCTTCCCTAGAATTGATGATTTACTTAACCGATTATAGGATACTAAATATTTTCAAAGATTGACTTGAGATCGGGATATCACCAGGTAAGGGTTGAAAGAAAAAGATATACCCAAGACAGCTTTTCGAACACGGTATGGTAATTATTGAGTGTTAGTTATGTCATTTGAACTAATGACTGCACTAGTAGTTTTTATGGGTAACGAATAGGGTGATACAAACCATTTTTAGATGTATGTGAGACCATGTTAGAAATGATATTCAAGATAACGAGAGAACCATGCTAATCACTTGCGACAAGTGTTATGGATTCTTTGTGACCGTAAGCTATATGCAAAGTTCGCTAAACGTGATTTTTGGTTACAATCCGTATCGTTCTTGGGTCACATTGTATAGGATGTGTATTGATGTAACCCGGTAATGTAATAGCGTATGTCTCAAGACAATTGCGCCCACATGAGAGCACTTATCCTATACATGGATTTGAGTTAGCGGTGGTGATATTTGTTTTAAAGATATGGCGTCATTATCTGTATGGGGTTCGTGTTGATATCTATACTGATCACAAAATTTTACAATATATCTTTAAGAAAAAAGAACTCAATTTGAGGCAACGAAGGTGGCTAGAGCTCTTAAAAGACTAGATGTTGATATATGACACCATCCAGGGAAAGCAAATGTGATAATCGATGCATTAATCCACAAAGCAATAGGAAACACTAAGTGTCAGTTTACGAAAAAGTAAGGTATAGTCAAGGTGGCTAGTTCGTCTTCATGAGACTCTAGATGAAAGAATTATAGTGTATAATGCGGCAGAGTCTTCATTTGTAACTGAGAGAAAGAAAAGCAATATGTAAATCCTACTTCCTTTCAATTGAAAAAGAATGTACCTCGAAGTTCGACAAAGGTATTTGAGTTTACGCAAGAGGGAGTCCTTCAATATCAA
This sequence comes from Capsicum rhomboideum, assembly GCA_031232105.1. NCBI lineage: Eukaryota > Viridiplantae > Streptophyta > Magnoliopsida > Solanales > Solanaceae > Capsicum > Capsicum rhomboideum. Next base: position 57,594,009 of record CP124709.1, read on the forward strand.
GGTAGATTATGTATACCAAATATAGACATCATTCACGTTATTCTATTTATTCGGGAGCAATCAAAATGTACCATGGCGTGGAAGAGATGTGTTGTTGAGGCAATATATAAAGAAAAAGAACATTGCAAAATTGCCAGCTCAATGTCCGAAATGTCAACAGGTAATTGTAGAGCATCAGAAATCTGGGGGTTATATGCCGATATTAGTAGAAGAGAATTAGAATTAGCCATAGGTGATTGGGTATTTTTGAAAGTGTCACCAATGAAAGGGGTAATGAGATTCAGAAAGAAAGGAAAGTTGGCCCTATATAACGTACCATATGAAACCGTCCGAAGATTTGGGCAAGTGCGTATGAATTGGCACTACCCCAAGAACTCTCCACAGTTCATCCAGTATTTCATGTTTCGATGCTTCGAAATTGCATAGGATATCCATCTCATATTACTCCCATAGAGGATTTCCAAGTTACGGAGGATCTTACTTATGAAGAGATACCTATTTCTATTTGAGATCGACAGGTGAAGAGGTTGAGGAATAAAGACGTAGCTTCCGTAAAAGTACTTTAGAGAAATCAACAAGTCGAAGAGATCACCTAGGAAGCTGAAGAAATGATGAAATCAAAGTACCCATATTTGTTTCAAACGGAAGAAAAAGTTCAAAGTGCGGAAGTGGAGAAAGAATAAGTAAGTATCTATGAGCATAATGTGTATATGTATAGATATGCTAATATAAAGATGCATTTGTTGTACATGAAATGATGTTGTTAACATTCAAGGACGAATGTTTCTAAGGGGGGAAGAATGTAATACCCCAAACATTTCCGACCATACTTGAAAATTTTGAACCATTCTTACCTAGGTTTCTAGAGCCATAAGTACATATTTTGTATTGTTATTGATAGAAAAATTTGATAGTGTGCTAGTACATGTGATGAGACCTTTGTAGGAGGTGTTTGTGACTTTGTGGAGCATATGTGGAGTGAAAAGCAAGGTTTAAAGGACATCCAAGTAAAGGATCTTAAATATAAGCGGCAAGCAAAAGGTTGGAACTTGAAAGATCCAACCAAATCCGCAAAGAAAAGTAGAAATCAAAAATTAAGTGTGGGGCGCTGCAGGTGGCGTGCCAGGCCGCTTCTGGCTAAAATTTTTGTGGAAAAGGCAGCAGAGGGGTGCGCCTGGGGGCGTGCCACGCCGCTAATGTGCACCTGTTCAGGTGCTGAAATTTTGCTAAGTCCCAAGGGCGCCCGGGAGCGTGCCGAGGTGCTTTTGGCCAAATTTCTTCTACGATTATTAGTATATAAAGAGGACTCTTGGGTTATGATATTATTATTCCATCATAGTAGGGATACTCTTGAGCGAGATTAGCATCAGAATTGGGGTTTTAATTCTTCGTCACAAATATTTTATCAAATTATGTTCAATTAAGCCATAATTGGCTAGAATTTCTATTTTTGAGAATTGAGGCTACGAACATGAATCTCATGAGTTGATAATTGTTGTAACATTTATGGAGTTATTTAAACATGAGATAATTGGAGTATAACGCATTGAATTTGGTGGGCTAAGCTAACATGTGAAATTGGGCTCAATTTAAGGCCCAACATGAAGCCAAAGTGCAAGGCCCAAAGGGTAAATGACCCATTCTTCCATCATTGACCAATTAAACATGGAATTTAATGCCAAGAAGTGTCTAAGTATGAATTGAGGGCTTATATAAAGGCCAAAAATTAGATTTTTATTCCAAAGACCACACATGCTTTTCTAAACATTTTCCAAAAGATATTTCTCATATCTTCCAAACCCTAAATCATCTTTTTGGACAAGATCACTCATTTGAAAGCTTGGGTAAGTGATTATTCTTATGGATTAATATATTATATGCATGGGAGAGTATGTATATCATGATGGTTATGTCTAAAAGTGTAAATAATGCATTTTTGCTTTTTGCTAAAAGATGTTTCATCTATGGGATTTAAACTTGAAATGAGACTTGAGGTTTTGATGGAAGTGAATGGTTTGAATGAAATATCAACATGTATGATGTGGTTATGTTCCTTGAATTGTTATTTTTCTATAAGTATAATTTGTGGGATGGTTATCGATATGTGGTTATGAAGTGTATTGAGGTGACTTGATGGAGTAATTGTGATGTTGTGTTGATAGAGAAGTGTAAAGTATGAACTTGGTGTGACATGCTATTGGTTTATGATATATTGGTCAATGTATGGAATGTTGTGGTATTGTTGGTATGATAATTTCATCAATGGTATTGTCAAGGGGTAAATGACATTTTAAGGCAATTGTGTACCTCATTGTCGTCGTATGCACTTGTAAGGTAGTTCGTTATTAACGTAAGCTCCGTTATGTACTTGTGTTGTAGAGTGAAACGTATGGAAGGAGCTAGACTATTGTATTCATATTTAGGATTGTATATTCATATTGGGAAGATAAGGTATGTAAGGTTACTCTTTCTGTATCCTTTTGCAGCATATTGTTCATATTGACATTGTACTTATTCCATTCCGAAATGTCCAAAGGTATCTCATTTCAGGTTGTTATCTATTGTTAAGTCACATATTCCTTATTCATTAGTCGTTGTTGTTCATGTATGGACACGGTTCCAAAGTCCCAATAATGTTATGTTCCAAAGCTTCCAGTAATGTCATGACTACAAATATATCAATCTCTCATAATCAATGTATCAATCTCTTAAAAGTGAGAAATAAAGTAACGCATATTTGTTGGTTGCAAGAGTAAAGGAAATAAGTAATGCATATATGGGTTAATTTTTGAGAACCGGGACGACTCAAAGGGGTACATAAGCCTAGCTCTAGCAGACCCCAACACTATATTACTACCCACCAAAAAGGTGGATGACTACCCACTAATAAAGTGGATGACTACCCACTAATAAAGTGGACGACTACCCACCAAAAAGGTGGATGACTACCCACTAATAAAGTGGATGACTACCCACTAATAAAATGGATGACTACCCACTAATAAAGTGGATGACTACCCACCAATAAGGTGGGTGACTACCCACTGATAAGGTGGATGACCATAATAACCCACCAATAAGGTGGATGACTAATAAAGATGATGAACGTAAAAGTAAGGAAAATAATAAAGGTAAGGTACATGGTTCCACACATTTCGAACGAAGATTTATCCGCATTGACTATTCTCTTATATTTGATTCCATTGAAGTTCATATGTATGATATAGTTTCTTATAGCCTTACATACTCAGTACATTCCTCGTACTGACCCCCTTGGGGGACTTACCTTACTTGCTGTAGGCACAGGTGCTAGTAGACCTCCACAGTAGGTTGCAGAGCATTTGCCAGTCATTGGTGAACTCCAGTTGGTTTGGGGCTTTTCGAGTCATTGTGTACATACGTTTTGGTATTGATTGTAGTATTGTGTAAAGTGGGGACTTGTCCTGACTTAAGTTGGTTTTGTAAATGTATCTGTTAGAGGCTTTGTAGATGTACGTGGGAAGATGAACATAAGAGATGTATGTCCATGTTGACTTGATGGCCCTAACGGCCAAGTTTCATATATAGTAGATATTTGCCATGACTTCCGCCATTGGTATGTTATATTTTATAAGTTACACGAGATAGAATGCTATTCATATAGAGTCATGCATACGAAGGTACATGAGTAAAGATTGGTTCTCTCGGTCCTCAACGGCTTCGGGTGCCAGTCCGTCCCGAAGGGGATTCGGGTCGTGACACCGACCAAATGAAATAAGTATCCCTTGATCCCGATTTTGAGCCTAAATTGACCAATTTATTTAATTAGCCTATTCACCTTCCCATTTTAATTATAATGAACCTGTCTTGGCCCTGGTCCCTCCTTGGACACTGTGTACCTCAGCTCAGGCAAATAGCCTAAGTTGAGGGTGGCTATTATAGGGGTGCGTAGATTGATTTTTGTATGAAGAAGGGGGTAATAAAAGAAAAAGAGAAAATAGATTTGGGTGTGAAAAAAAGAAGAAAAAAAAAGAGTTGTGTTGTGAAGTTTGAGAAAAATCACACCCAAAATCTGAAAATAAAAAAAAGGAGAATAAAGATAAGAATGGTTGGAAGTTGGAGCCAAAAATAGTATAGTGTCAAGGAGGGTTGAGTCACCATATCCATATGTACCATACCCATCCCCAAGCCTACATTACAAGCTGAGTAAAGTCCTATAGTGATTCTAGTCCAACTGTCCGAAAACTTAAGGCATAGAAAATAAGGGCAACCCTATAGTGTTTCATGCACACTATTTAAACTTCTTTGTGAGAGAGAGTGTTTTGACTGAGTCCCTAATTTGAGATTCATTAGCATACTATGAGTGCATGGGACATCTTTGATTGTGAGAGTACATGGGTTGCATTGTTAGCTGCTATTTGTTCGAATAATGTCATTTGCATATATGCTTAGTTGTTTGTTCATAACTGGTGCCATCGCTTGATCCCTTCTGTGTCATGATATTATGCTGCCTGTATACACACTATGGTTTTTATTTGCAAATAGGAGGGGTTGGAAAAGTTTTTATGCCAAAGCCAATGAGTTGACTGCCATAAGTCCCTTAGGTTTCTCTTAATTAAACATCGTACATGTCTGTTTTTGTTTTGTTCGCCTGAGGACATGCAAACGTTCTAAGTCAAGGGTATTGATGCACCATGGTTACATGTCACTTTCGATGCTTAAAACAAGGAAAATATGCAATAACTTGAGTGTGTTTGGTTGGTATGATGTGGTTTCTATCCTACATTGCAGGAAAACAGGTTTTGAAGGCAACAAATGATCAAAAGGAAGAATCAAGCTCGAGAACGAAGTGTCTGAAGATGAAAGAACAAAAATCTGCACTAGAGAGGAAGTCACGACACCACTCACGTGCTGTGAAGTCCACTCACGTGACGTGAGTGGCTGTCGTGAGTCAACTTCAAAGATTATCAAATGTAGTCTGATTTCCACGGCAGCACTCACGTGGCATGAGTCAACTTCTGAAGATGTCTAATTGAGCCTGATTTCCACGACACTCACCTACTTGGCGTGACTTGGTTCCACGACAGCAAGTCACGACACCATGGAAGTTTGCCGACTTGGTTCTCCTATTTTGATTAGGATAGGATTAGCCTTGTATCTATAAATACCCCTATATTAGCCTATTTTTGGGAGTTAGTCAGTACATTTTTTTGAGAGATATTTTCTATTGCTTCTGATTTCATAAACATATTATTGGTTTTGTAATCAAAAACCTTAGATTCGAGTTTTATTCATAATTGAGATTTCAGTTTTTCTTCATTAGTGTGAGTGTGCAATTATGTTTTCATCTTTGAATCCTTCTTGTGTTCTTGCAATTATGAGTGCATAAACTCATGAACTAGGGTTGTGTGAACCATGAGGTATTAACGAAATAGGTTAAGTGCAGAGCAACTCTGAACCGCTGTGAATGCATGTATTGGTATTTCCTTCGTTGTGATTGATCTTCTAACAGTTGCAAATGTTAGAAACTATCCTGTATTCTAGACTTTCTCGAGAGAGAGGTAGAGATTTGGAAAAGGAGATAACAACAGAGATTTGAAGCTATCAACCTTCATCTAATAACTTGAGCCTTAGCGGGAATAGTTATCTGAGATCCAGGACAAGGGTTAGTAGTGCGACACTCGAAGACCGAGAGGAGAAGGGTGAAATTCTTCTAACCAAGGTCGAGAGACGTTTAGATGAACCTATCTTGTCAGATTTTGCATGCAACATAGCGGGACGATTTTGTTAGCACAAGTTACCGGTGGAGTTAAGGAATCATTGGGGATCACAATCATAGTGTACTTCTTTTATTGACTACAAACTCTATAATCAGAAATCGTTACCGTTATTGCTTACTTACACCCCCCCCCCCCCCCAAGTTTTTACTTATTTGCCAACTACTCAAACAAGAACTTAACCTACTTCCGTCCTATTCCCTGTGGGATAGACCCTAACCTAGTTGGGTTCTATATTTGATACAACGACCGCTTTATACTTCTTGGGAGGCATATTTTGGGCGACATCAAATCCTTTACCTCAAATTCAAATTCTTATAAGAGCCAATTTATAAACCTCAACTTGCATTTTTCTAGACATCAAGTATCGAATAGCAGCATGGTCCGTGTGTACCACTACTTTGATACCCAAAAGGTAAGCAAAAACTTTTCAAATGCATAAACAATAGTCAATAGTTCTTTCTCGATGATCGTATAGTTCTTTTAGGAATCGTTCAAAGTTTTTCTTGAGTAATACGCCGGATCAAAGATTTTGTCTCTTCTTTACCCAAACACAACCCTCAAAGCAACACCACTGGCATCACACATCAATTTGAATGGTTGAGACCAATCAAGTGCCACTATAATAGGGAAGGTGGTAAACCTTTCTTTCAAATATTTGAAGGCTTTAAAACAACCTTCATCAAAGTCAAACTTAGCCTCCTTCTCTAGGAGTTTACACAACAGATAAGAAATTTTGAAGAAGTCCTTGATGAGCCATCTATAAAATCCCGCATGATCGAGGAAACTTATAACTTCATGAACATAGGAGGTGGTAACCTTAAGATTATCTCCATTTTAGCTTGATCCACTTGAATCCACTTTTTTGGAATTTTGTGCCCCAACACTATCCCTTATTTTACCATAAAATAACACTTCTCCCAATTAAGTACTAGGTTGGTATCTTCACACCTCTTCATGAAATCGCCCAAATGTGCCAAATACTCCTCAAATGAATCTCCAACCACCAAAAAATCATCCAGTAAATCTCTATGGAGTCTTCTACCATATCAGAGAATATAGACATCATACACCTTTGAAAGGTAGCTAGAGCACTCCAAAGGCCAAATAACATTTGTTTGAAAGTAAAGGTACCATCAGGGCATGTAAGAGTTTTTTTCTCTTGGTCCTTCGGGGCAATAGAGATTTGATTATATCCCGAATAACTATCAAGGAAGCAATAGTAGGCTCTACCCGCTAGCCTATCGAGTATTTGGTCCATAAAAGGAAGGGGAAAATGATCCCTCTTGGTCCACAAGTTCAATTTGCAATAATCCATGCAAAACCTCCATCATGTCAGAGGCCTTGTGGAAATCAACTCATCTTTGGAATTTGGTACCGCTGTGATACCACCTTTCTTTGGTACACATTTTATCGATCTCACCTATGTGTTATCGAATATGGGATATACAACACCAACATCTAACCATTTAATGTGTTCTTTTTTGACTACCTCTTCCATGGAAGTATTTAGACACCTTTAGTGCTCAATAAATGGAATGCAATATTCTTCAAGCTGAATTTTATGTGAACATACCCCCGAAAGACTACTACTTATCTCCATAATTATACAACTAATGTCCCAGATGTGCCTTTTAAAATAGACAACAATGCCTCTACTTGCAATTCTTTTAACTCAATAGAGATAATAACTGTAAGGGACTCATTAGCACCAAGAAAAGCATACCAAAAGTGAGAAAGGAGCGATTTGAGCTCCAAGACAGGAGGCTAGATGATTGAAGGGTTAGATGGAGGGGATTCCATTTCTTCAAATCGAGGTCAAGTTTCTTTGGATTATAATTATAGGACTCAACCCTATCAAAGAATTGCAAACTTCATTATAACCTTCGATTTCTTCAACATCATAGTTCAATAATATTGCCACTAATGACTCCCTAATAAATTTGGTTTCACAATCAATTGCCACCACCACATCAATAGAATCAATGATCAAAATCACATGAAAGTCACTTGGTTTCTTCATTGACTTACAAAAATTAAAAGTGACTTCTTCGTTATTCACCTATAAATTCTATTTCCCACTTTCAACATCAACTAGAGCATTCTCGGTAGCTAAAAGTAGTTTTCCCAAAATGAACGAAACTTTGAAATCAACCTCACAATCAAGAATCACGAAGTCCACAGGGAAGATGAACTTATCATCCTTAACCAAAAAATCATATAAAATCCAAAATGGATGCTTGATAGAAAGGTCCACCATTAATAGTCTCATAGTCATCGACTTTGGAGCCCCAAGTTCCAAATTGCTGAAAATTACAAAGGCCTTCAAATTTATGCTTGCCCCCAGGTCACACACACCTTAGAAAATTGATAAAATCAAATTATACATGGGATAGTGAAAGTACTAACATCTTCCTTCATTGACACCTAATTAGTTGGCATAACCGAACTACAATGATGCGATACCTCTACGATTTTGAAGTCTACACTCCTCTTTTTAGTGACCAAGTCCTTCATGAATTTTTTATAGCCCGACATTTGAACCATGGCATCTACCAAGGTAATATTAAGAAAAAGTTTTATGATCATTGTGAGGAATTTGCTAAATTGAGCATATTATTTCTTCTTGTTTAGCCTTTGAGGAAAAGGAGGGGGCACTGCGGAATAGGCATAGGAACCATAGGAACCTCATCATCAGTTGCTTCCTTATTATCAACCACCACTTTGTTGAATTGGGTCTTGCACATAATCATCAACAACAGAATCAACTCCTGAAGGCTTTGCAACTCTATTTCTTTTGACATTAGATTACTCAACATCACCTACTTTATTTAGAGATTCATTGACATCTTCCACTTCATCACCTAGATTTTTCCCACTTCTAGTAATAAGTTTATTCAATGGGCATTATAATTTTTAGGATTAAGAATTATGTCACTTGGGATAATTCCTTTTAGCCTTGGATTGAGTACGGTGGAGTCTTGGCTCATATAAGCCTCAAGTTGTTTAATTGAAGTAGAGTGTGACACCACCATTTTATTCATGGATGAAAGGTCACCTTACATATCTTTGATACCCTTCTCCATATTTTAAAATAAATTAAGAATTTCAGCAATCAATTCCTCCTCTTTAGAACCCGTGGGGTCGCTAATAGATTCCTGGGTAATAAGCTTTTATCTATCCTTTAGAAGTACATAATGATATCAATCTCTTTCCTTGTCTCTCCTATCTATATCTTTATCAATCTAATTTTGATCTTTTTCTCTATATCTCTAACCTCTCTCTGGATCACATTAATTATTATTTTTAACCTTTTTTGTCCAATCTCGGTCCCAATCTTTGTTCTAAACTTGAGTCCCACTTTCTTGGCTCAAAGACCCTTGATTAGGGCCTTGGTAAACAGAATGGGAATCTACTAATTGATTAGATACAAATTGGGCCTTCTGCTTAGAAAGGGAGTCTAAATCATCATCATCAAGATATCGACCCCCTTTAGGTGCCACAATATTTACACTTTTGGTACTCGGACCCAAGACATGCTTTGTAAGGAATTACATTTGAGTCATAAGATTTTCCATGTTTTATTTTTGTTCTTCATCCTTTCTTCGCATTCTTTTAGAGATAGTAACGGAGGGAGCACCTGTTGCCACCTCAGCTTCAATAGTATGCCAAGCTCAGTTGGTTTTCATCATCCTATCTAGCAACACACTTGCAACTATAAATGATTGATCTATTAAACAATCTCCGGCTAGATTATTAGAAACCGACTTGTTAATGAAATCCAATGAACGATAAAGTTTTGCCTCAAGACATCATCAAAAAGATCATGAGTAGAACATTGTTACAATTTCTTCTTAAAGTGAAACCATGCCTCATTAAGAGGCTCATTAGGAAATTGACGAAAGCTAATGATCTCATGCTATAGATGGATCATCCAAGATGGTTGGTAAGACCTTTCAAGAAAAACTGCTTTGAGTTTATTCTGTGAAGTAATATAGACCTGGGCAATTCTTCTAGCCATGTGGTGGCCTTTCCTATTAAAAAGAATGAGAAGAGTCTCAATCAGATGGAGTCTTGAGTAATATTAGTGATGTTGAATAGTTGACACACCTCCACAAAGTTTTTGATATATCTATTTGCATTCTCTTAGAGTATACCCCAAATAAGCCTTACATTTTGAGCAAATGCAACATTGTGCTAGTGATGTGGAACACTGCATTGCCTACCATAGTGTTAAGCGAATGTCACTAACCAATCCCGCTTGACCTAAGGGGTCATCATCATCCAGGTTTCCATCGTAGCTAGCATTTTCACTAGCTTGGTTACTCATATTATCACCTAAAAAGAATAAAGACAACAAACAAATGTAAAGTTAAACAATATGAAAGGCAAGAGTGATTCAAAACACTAAGAAGGGAAATCTAAAACCCTAGTGCTCGAAAATGACACAACTATTGATAATGTCCAAATCCACTTCCCAAATTAAGAAATTTTACACGATCATCACAATATAATTTACCCTACATGAGTAGGGGTTGATACAACAAGGAATAGAATTAGAGTTTTAACTCTATAAGTGTAATAACTGTCTATTTGTTCTCAAATATAGTAAGTAAAAATAGGGGGTATCATTGTAACAAAAAACAAGATTATAAATTATTTGTAACTTAAATCAATGTATAACACTTATAAATTTAATTCAATAAAGGTGAACCTAGGGGTGTGCTTGGTTGGGTCAATATAGAGTAATTTAGTAGTGATGATTTTCTTCTTAATCAACATTCTCTATGGGTAGGATAAAGTTTATCTAAAATTATGATTTCTCAATCCACAAAGTTATTTCACCTTGGGTTTTCTGAAACCCCATGGTGTGTTCATTTTACCCTATCTATAACCCTCATGTTAATAGTTCTATCTCTAGAAAAAAGTATTAAATGAAGTAATCATGGTTCTCTCTGGGAAATTCTTCCCTCAATTCTCATCTTCTTTCTCAAGCAAGATAAGGATTGAAGCATAATTAGGGTTTGCAACCCCAAAATATCAATTAAACTATGAAGAACTGACTAGACCCTAAACGGTAGATAATAATCAAAAGAAACTAATATATCCAACTACAAATTATTGACCTGCCATTACACACCCCTAGATATGGGGATTTAGCTGCTTATAATCAAAGGGAAAGAAAAAATACCAAATTCGTCGACTAAACCATCCATATTTTAATCATCCAAAGAGAAATCCAAAGTATTTCTTCATAAAATCTCAAGTACTTGCTTACAAAGTAAAAATATCTATGAATAGCTGAATGAATGCTCTAAAATGAAAAAAATTTCTTTTTATATGGCTAGAATTCATAGCACGAGAATTAAAAAAATTCCATCGATGAAAGAAATGCAAACCTGATGGAGCTCACATAATAGTAATGTGATCTGCATCCCTTCGCTCCATCTCTCATAAGTGACTTCACCTTGCTTGGCTCCTTCCACTGACTATCTTTTTGTGTGATGGAATTTGGCGATCACACAATACTTATGAGATATGCATAACTTAGAACCTAGCTTGCATAAACGTCACTTGAAAATTTCTGCAAATCTCTCCTTTTGCGCGATCTTAAGTTGGCTTGATTTGCATTGGACTTGTGTGATCTGTATTTTTGAAGCTTCTTCTTTTCTTCTATGTTTTTACACATTTTTGGTACTTTGCTTCTCCTTTGTGATTTTTTTAACTTCATCACCTACATCGAAGAAACCTAACATAATATTATACTCGAATTTACATTAAGGACAACAATTTCCTATCCAATTGATGCTAAATGAGCCATTAATTACCAGTTCATCACTTCTTCTCTTTCTATTTCTTCTTCTGCTTTGACTTCTTCTTCTTTTCTTCTTTGTCTTCTCTTTCTCTTTCTTCTCAATTTTCTTCTATTGCTTTTTCTTCTCTTTCTTCTTCTTATTTTTTTCTTCTTCTTCTTCTTCTTATCCTTATTTTCCTCCTCCTTCTTCTTCTTTGTTTCTTTCTTCTTCTCCTCCTCCTCCTTCTTCTTCTTTGTTTCTTTCTTCTTCTCCTCCCCTGTCTTGTTCTTCTTTTCTCCTCCTCCTACTCTTTTTTCTACTTCTTCTTCTTTTTCTTCTCCTTCTTTAGCTTCTCCTTCTTTTGCTTCTCCATTTTCTTATTCTCCTTGTTCTTCTTTAACCAGTGAGTTTAAGAACTTAAACTCATAAAATTATTGGATGTTACTTTTCTATAGTTGTTTTGATAATTAAACATAAGTGAGGGGTCGTAAAACATGAAGATTATAGCTGCTCCACCATTTTTGGTCATGTTTGATCTTTGAAAAAATTATTATATGAATATATATACACATCGATGATACATAGTTATATATTATATAGACACGATTATATATTATTTATATAAAATACATACATTATATATACACAACATAACTATTTATACAATACCGATACATTACATATACATGCGACCATTTTTGCTAAAAAAATTTTGTCACCTATATACTTATGTAAGAAGACCCCTAGTTACAAAAGTATCAAGGGACTAAACCCACACAATATTTCCTCTTAAATCCTTTTACAGTCAAGTTAATTGCTCATAGGCATGTGTAAATGCTGATCATTTGATTACTTTGATTTAGTTTGTATCCAATACCATTCATCCAAATATAGATGGACTCCTAAAAACACCATATGTTGATGGAAGATTGTTGAGCTTTCTATGTACTAAAGTGCTTTTCCTCCGGCTTCTATAATGCCATCATCTGTTAACTCAAGCTTGATATTTTTTTTCAAGCGTTGCTTCCCAATTCATCCACCAATTGTGTCTGGAATTTTTCCTATATAGATAGTCCACCTATTTGTCAATTAGCCACTAGTTTATGACTAGGAAGTGGAAAGGTATAACATTCTTTGGCAGTAAATAACGTGAAAATACGTTTGATATCACTAATTTCATGGGCGCCTATTCACATTTAATGAACAAGGCACGTGGTCATGAATGATTTGACTTAATTCTATGATTTCTCTTTTAGAATGATAACTTCTTCCTTATTTAAACACTACTTTGTTCTTGTATTTCGATACTCTATTCCAAACTTCTTGTTCATTATCTCAAACTTTGCTCTTCCTTTGCCTTTTGCCTGTTCAAGCGAGATTATGTCTTTTTTCCCTCATTCCCCTTCAACACCGTTAATAACCAAAACTCCTATGCAATATTATAATGATGAGAAGACTACAAATAAGAGTTCTTCATTGGTCCAATGTGTAAGACATGCTCCACAAATAGTCAAATGGAAGAAATTGGCAAAGAGTCACTTGTCATCGATGTTTTTCCCAAAACTCTCATTTTTCTAGTGATTACCTAAGTTAGGTAATGACAAAGTGGTGATGGAGTACAAATTTTAAGTGTAGTAGAAATACCTACCTAATGTGATTTCATGACCCAAATTACAAGATCGTGCGGGCAGTTATTTGATTCTAACTTGACAGGAGAATCATTTGCTACCCAATCATTTTTAGTGGAATTTCTTGAAAATAACATCACTATAATAATCAATTCAATTGAAAATGCATAATCATATTTAGTATCTTCAAAATCATACAAGTCTTTAATTCAACAAAATAAAATATTTCCCCAGAACGTAGTCTAGACATGTACAAGAGCTTATAATATAGAGAAATGACTGGAAAATAAAAGACAAAAATTTCTCCTAAGGAATAAGGTATGTAGAAGTTGAGATGGATACTCACCACTTCAACCAAGAAAATTCAATCAACTTGTAATATACCTACGTCCCAAAGAGTGTAGCAAGATTTGTATTAGTATAGCACAAGTACTAGTAGGCATCATTAGTCGACTAGGATTACTTCACGCAACACCATATATAAATCAACAAAATCATAAGGCAATCTCGTGCAACAACTTTACATCCTAATTTCACACCACTTATTATGCTTTCTCAACAAGTCTAAAGATTTAAAATTATCTTTCTTATTTCAATTAGACCCTAGTAAATAATACTAAGCATTCTGTTTAACTTGTGATAAGTTTGACAACTACTAACACAATTACTGACACTTAGCGTCATAAAGATTACCCAAACCCATTATCACTACTAGGCAGTTTAACTATCATGTAATATTACTCTTAAGTCACCTATCACCTATTACAAATTCCTCATACATAACCCAAATCAACCCAGCAATAAGGCACAACAGTATATAAATTAGTCTTAGAAAATAAGGAACCAATTAAGGACTTTACCAACCAATTGGGGGCATATTCATGTAAATTAAGTTACCCCAACAGCATAGGAAATCATATAGTCCATACCAATAGGTAGTTATAAAATATCTAAATACATCAAAGTCAAACAATTAAGGACATATAAGTCACAAAAATAGACATATCGGGTCATCTTGGAACCCTGCAACTATAAGCAGTCAAATCACATAACATGGATCTTGTCCATTCTGATTTCACAATTGTATAGACTTTGCATCTCATTAGTCTCACTCTAACTATATCAGGACTTACAATAATCACTCATATGTATGCATATGCTAAAGGGTTTTATTTCTGTTGAACTAGTCATGACCTGCAGGGGACGACCTAGGGTCCATGTACTATACCGGTGTGGTATCTGATCCACAACATAACCTCCCATTCGTAAGCTCACATCAAACTCGAGCAACTCAACATTAGAATAGTATGTATATCCTCAGTTCTCATCAACATATCTTATTATGTTCTCATCTCACTCATCTCTCAGGATAGTACTATAAGTACATAAAATATAATAAGTGCACTTCATTATCATATTGTCTAGCCAAACAAATACATTACCACAAACTATGTCTGAGACCAATCAATATACTTATTAATCACAATACATACAAGAGACTAAATAAAGTGTAAATCCACATAAACACCCATAAGTTCCTCTTAATTACTCAATAATAATTATTATGCCAAGGACCATTGAATCCAGTTTCTAAGTGTAGGGACCTACCCATCATTAATATTATTATCATATTTATGAACACTACAACATTAGTCATTTATCTGACAGTTTGTCAACATTCTATTTACAATGCCAATCCTAGTTTATCCACCTTTTACTATAGATCATAGTTTAATATTTAGTTATGTTTCCCTTTAGGACATCTATGTTATGACACTACTTCACACTCCATACCCAAACCACAAGAAAAAATCACCAAAAGGTGCACACACTATCAAGAACACACATAAATAGGTTTATCAATCCCACAATTCCTTCCAATCTATAATATTGTTAGTCTGAGTTTATAGTTGCATTAGCACATAATCTTTCTTCCACTAATAACATTAGTCTTATTCAAATTAAGAACATAAAATTATAACCACACACACACACACACACACACACACACACACACACACACACACACATACACACACACACACACACATATATATATATATATATATATATATATATATATATATATATATATATTTTATTGCACGTGCAATCCTTCTTAAGTTATTCTAAGTATTATCCATCTGAACACTATGCCCAAAGGACTAATCATTATTCCTCCATCAATTCTACATAGTACATGCAATTCGCTAATCCAAGTCTACTACTCAATAAACCATAACCTACCTCAACGCCAAGTTGCTGCCAAATGATACATGAAACCTTGCTCCTTATTCTTAATCCAAAAGTTTTTGATGTAGAATCCTCAAAGAGGATGATGAAATCTCATTTCCTTGAGATTTTTCCCTCTGTGTTCTTTATGATCTAAATTAGGAA
This sequence comes from Capsicum rhomboideum, assembly GCA_031232105.1. NCBI lineage: Eukaryota > Viridiplantae > Streptophyta > Magnoliopsida > Solanales > Solanaceae > Capsicum > Capsicum rhomboideum. The sequence goes on from CP124709.1 coordinate 57,609,585, forward strand.
TAACCCTACGGGCATTTTTAGAAGAGAACCCCCTTTAGAATGAGAGCTAGAATTTGAAATTAACCTAAATTCTGGATTCCAGTTTGCAGGCTTCGCTATAGTAGTCGTATTCTCATTATAGCAAGCTTGTTATAACAGTCAGCGGACCTCTATGGTAGACTCATCTGGTTGGTCCCACATCTTTTGATTCTATTTTATTAACGTTTATTAAAAAATTAATTATCATCCCAAGCTCAAATTCATATTACTTTTATCACAGATATTTCAATAACAATGGAACAGATTGTTAAATCAGATACCAATCAAAAGACCATTCATCCTCAAACGGACTTGGGTGATGTGAAGTAAGAGGCCAAAATTTGAAAGAAATTATTTTTAAGGTCACTTATTTTGCTTTATTACTTGACTCTCTTTCTCATATTTATCAAACCAAACAACATTTCACACTTGGCCTCTCTATCGAGACCCTTCGGAATAATAAAGTGCAAAATTAAGTATTACACACAAATCAAATTATTTCTCTCGTAATTTCCCAACTTGGGGAAGAATTTATTTATGCAATTTTTTACAAGAACTCATGATACATGAAAGAATATGATTAAGCATTAGGCATATAATTCCACAAAATCATAACATGGGACAACACATAAGCCGCTGCAGCGATGGGATCCTTGTTGCAACAAGTTTGTTATAGAAGAAAATGGGCCTCTATGGTGAGTCATCTGGTCGATTAAGGGAAAAGAAAGAGGTATATTTTAGTACTTTTGTAAAAACTCAAATCCCCTATTCTTAAAACTTCTCTCTACAAACTCCCCTCCTACTTTGAGTTCTCTTGGTAAATCCCTTTTTTATTGCATTATTTAGTTGCTTAGAACTTCTAAATCTTGTTGTTCATGCCTAAGTTACTTGGTTTGATACAAAATTGGGGTTTAGGGGTAAGGGTTTGTTTTTATGTTGTAGGGGAGTAAATTTGAAGCATGCTAGTACAGTTTACGTTCTTAACTTTCCTATATCATTCTCAGCATAAGATTTATGGAGTTCATGAATATTTGAACTCGACAATGGGATGGGGTAACTAGAAGGAAGTTTACGAAATTTTTTAAGCCCTTGAGGCTTGATTTGGGTATTAATCATTATAAAATCAAAGTGTAGAATTCAGACATCTTGACATAATACTTGATATTGGTTAAAAACTGATAAGATGAAGCAAAGTTTGGAAAACACCAATTTTTAGGGTCGAGGTCTTGCTAGGGATGATGACTCTTCTATGACGGAAGTCCTCCCACTATTGTGGACTCACCATAGAGATTATAGCCTTTCCTTTTCAATCGTGTCCACTCTAGCGAGCCTTTTCTCACTAGAGGGACTGAAATTACCCGTTTCAGTGAAGGCCTAGAGGCAGAATCACTAACTTGGAGGGACTGGACTTCTTGAACTAATTTTATACTACTTCCTTAGCTTTATGGTTAACTTTTATTGTTGATAATCAAAAAGATTATCTAACGCACTTCTTTTCCTTTTATAGATACTACTATTACTATGTCCAGTAGCAATGTTTCCTACAAAAGGTTTACCAGTGCTGTGTGTAGAAGGCAATACATGCAGCAAAAAGTTTAAGGCTTCACATGCAAGTGAGTTTTTGTGATGACATGGTGGAAAATGATGCGCAGTAATTTTATAACCAGTTACAAGTGATAGGATGGATGCCTCTGGTAGAGCAACCTTATAGCAGCAGTGAGAATTGAGTGAGGGAATTGTATGCTATGCTCCCGAACATAGACTGGACTATTTTAGACCCAAAAATTTGTATCAGGGGTATGGACATCCAGGTCCAGGCGATGGCCATAAATGAAGACCTAGGGTTTCCAAATCCCCTGGAGAATGAACTCAAGGAAAAAGAGAGGATCTAGATGACAAGCAGTGGCTAGTAAATATGTTAGTGTTGGAGGATAAGTGGGACAAAAACCCTTGGGTCAATAGCCATACAGGGATTAAAAGAACCAATTTATCCCAGATGTTGAAAGGTGGATGAATCTAGTTTCTAAGAGGATTCATATTTCAACCAATGTCAGCGATGTGACCTATCCATGGGCATTGGTGGTCTCTTGCATCCTAGACTAGGTATCGGTGAATGTGGGGGTACAGAGTATGGAGGAGTTGAGGTTCTTTGCTACAGCTAGTACAAGGGATCTACCATTTTCCTCTCTAATTATTACACTGTGCCAATGGGTGAATGTGTCCAAAGAGTGGGATGACGTTACCATTTAGTGCGATGTGTCCTTTGACCCATTGAGAGTGTAAGGCGCACGAAGGCATAACAAAAGAAGAAGAATGTGGGTTTTGAGGGAGAGAACAGTGGTGGTTAGGGGTATGGTGGAGCTGGGGCTAGCTCTTCATAGCTTTCAAGCCCTTTTGAGTGCAAAAGAGCAGACATGATTGTTATAAAGGACCTCCTAGGGAGTTTGTTAATGCCTTCCCTATAGCCTATATCATCAAGCACTAAAGGTTTATCAGATGCCCTTCAAGGATCTTTTGAGTCTCTGGACCAAGTTCATGTAGAGATCCGAGTAGATTTGAATGTGTAAAATAAGAATAAAGTGCTCCCGAGATAAAATGATAGTCCGAATATAAAAGGAGCTTAAGACCCTAGCCTCGAGTGAGAAGGTTCCAAAAGTAAGAAAAGAAGATGCTCAACAGTTCTTGTTCTTGGGTAGAATGGACAAAGAGATTCCAATGACTCAAGCACCAAAAGGAATGGTGCATCTAGCTAGGCCGTGACACGATTATTTCCTACACCTTATACCCCCTTATTTCAGATTATTGATCATTATCCCTTGTAAAGCTCTTTTTAGACAATTTTTACATTCTCCTATGTTTTGAATAATCTCCATAAGTTGTTGGATGATTTTATTGATTTTGATTTACGATTGCCATTGGTGGCACTTAGAGAGACGATGGCTTTTTTTTAGGTCGGTATATTTTATGATATACTTTTTGTATGAACATTACTCTTGAATTGAATTGAAAAAGTAAAGTCCCTAGTATAGGGAACTGAATCTGAGGATTCAGTCTCATGCATATCTATTGTAGTAGATGATATTACGCTACGGTGAAGATGCTATGACGAAGATAGGTTTGCTACAATGGATTTTTCAAACTCGTAGAGGTGCGCTGTAACAAGTATGAATCATAAACTCGATAGATGGCATGGTGGAAGCCAAGGGTTGGCATGAATGAATTTGTCAAGGGCCTAGGTATGGGTTGCATCAATCATGTGGGCAATGGGGGTGGCATTGGCAAGATGGTGACAAGCAAGGTTGATAAGGCAGCATGTTGTAGCATTGTAAGGGTGCTGGCTGACATAGGCAGTGGACAAGTTGACATAAGGCATATGCCATGGTCAGATCAAGATTCAGGCAAATAAAGTCAAGCTAAAGGCAAGACTAGAAAGAGGAAAAGCTAAACAAGAAAAAATATGAAGAATGACACGATGCAAACAAGAGGTAGCATGCACAAAAAATTTGCAGGCGAGGCATTGGCATGGCATGTGTGGCTAGTTTCAAGGCAGCAGTGAAAAGGCAATACCTAGGCAATGCGTACAAAATTCTTTAGCAGTAAGAACAAGGCACAAAAATGGCCTTTAGGGTGAAAATGAGTCAGCACCTGTGCACATGCCATGAACATGTGGTGGTTAGGTTTTGTTACAATTTTGTGGACAACTTTCTTATCTTTATTGTAGCTTTGTAAATTCAAATTGTGAATGCCTAAGCAGTTGGGGATGTCAACTACACTTTAGTTGATTGCCTTTGATTATGACAAGTGTCAGCAAACTATTGGTTGTAAGCCAAAGGCTGCCACATGCTCTATAAATGTGCAGCCTTGGCCTTGGAAAAAAATAGAGAGTGAATAAGGGATATTCTGAGTCTAAAATTCACTAGGAACATTAGAAGAAATATGAAGGTTTTAATAGAATGTTAAGGCAACAATCTACTTGTGATTGTGCCTAAGTCAAAGTAGAAGTTATGGTAAAATTGTTGTCATAACGAGTGAGGGTCCTTTTGTATTGTTTTAAATTAATATAAAGGTTGGAATTTTCCCATATATAATTATGTTCATTTCAGTTTGAGCATCAAAAATATTTCTAAGTCCAAGCAGTTGGCATTGTTGCAAAACATGCAGACTTGACTACACACAGTTTGAGTCAAGCAGACAAACTTGACTGACACACGGTGGGCTAACCTCTGACAGATTTGAGTGTATTGAATTGCATATATGACAACTGGTATCAGAGCATAGACTGGACTTAGATGATGGCTAATGGAAATGCTGAATTATGGGAAAGAGTAGCACAATTGGACACACTTGTTGATGTCAATGATGGTGAAGATCTGGTAGACATAATCACCTTAATTCATGGGGTAAATATAGAATTGATGTTGGTGTGCAAGTCCTTTGACTTAGATGATGGCTAATGGAAATGCTGAATTATGGGAAAGAGTAGCACAATTGGACACACTTGTTGATGTCAATGATGGTGAAGATCTGGTAGACATAATAACCTTAATTCATGGGGTAAATATAGAATTGATGTTGGTGTGCAAGTCATAATTTTGAGGTAAACTATGTTAAAGCATGAGAAAGCCCAGACAGAAATGGAACTTGTTCGCAAGGAAAAGAAAGAATTATATGGTGAAGTTCTTCTTCTTCGATGGGCCTTACAAGGGAATGTTAACCACAGAAAGTGGAAGTTACTAGAACCAAAGTCTTACAATGGTTTGAGGAGCACTAAGGAGATGAAAAATTTTCTGTGGGACATGGAAAATTATTTCCAAGCAGCCAAGATTGTAGCTAATAAAAAAAGTGTCAGTCACCATAACGTACTTAAGTGATGATGCCAAATTTTGGTGGAGAACAAGGGTTGCAGAAGTGGAGAGCGTGGGGTTGCCACGAATTGAAAGGTTAAAAGTCTTAAAGAAGGAGTTAAAAACCCAATTCCTTCCAAGCTACTCATCTTATGTTATAAGTGATGGGTTGCGGCTATTGAAACAAATTAGTACGATGAGGATGTATGTCAAGGAATTTTTTTCCTTAATGCTCAACATAGACAACATGGACGAGGAGGACGTAGGAACAAAGAGAGCTAAGAAGGTTGAATGTGTAAACTCTCACAATAGCTATTGTTGTAGTGGAAACGTTGGTTGACATCAATGAGGGTGACAATCCAAGGGATACTTTGCATTCTAAGTCTAAGGACAAGAGGAAGGATTGGAAGAAAAATAGGAACGACCATGCTGTCGAAGACAAAGATGGAGTGGGGAAAACAAGACAAGGGGAGTCTTTTTGTCAAAAATAGAAGGGTGGCTTGTTTGGTGGCTGCATTACTTACGTCAAGACACACTTAAAAAGGGACAGTCTGGTACAATTAAAGGTGAATACATTAATTGCTATCGAATTGGACAAAGGGAAAGATGCAGAGATAGTAATCGTCAATGCTCTAACATTGGTAGTTGTTGAAGGGGTAGGACAGGGGATATGTATTCCCAATATTAACTTACATATAAGGTGAAAATAGTCCTCAATGAGGACGTCAATTTTCCAAGAGTGTGGGTAGTTTGTAAAAGGTTTGACGCTTAAACTTGAAAGATGGCATTGTGGCAAAAAAGGTTTGGCATTAGTGACTTTATCAGGGGACTAGGTGTGGGTTGAATCAATCATGTGGGCAATAGGGTGGCATTGCCAAGCTGGTGACAAGCAAGGTTGACAAGGCAGCATGTTGTGGCATGGCATGGTCACTGGCCGACGTTAATAATGGAAAATTTGGCATATGGCACATGCCTAGGTTGGATCAAGATGCAAACAAATCAAGTCAAGCTAAAGGCAACACTAGAAAGAGCCAAAGCTAAACAAGTAAAAAGATAGAGAATGGCTTGAGGTAAATAAGATGTAGTATGTCCAAGAAAGACATAGGCGAGGTATTGACATGGAATCGACAGTGGCATGTGTGGTTGGTTTCAAGGAGCAATGAGAAGGCAATGGCTAGGAAATACCTAGACAATTCATTAACAGCAGGAACAAGGCACAAAAATGGCCTTTAGGGTGAAAATGAGTTAGCACATGCTATGAACATATGGTAGTTAATTTTTTGTAACTATTTTGTGGATAGCTTTCTTATCTTTATTGTAGCTTTGTAAATTTAAATTTTGAATTGACTACGCAGTTGGGGACGTCACCTGCACTTTAGTTGATTGCCCTTGATTATGAAAAGTGTCTATAACCTATTGGTTGAAAGAAAAAGGCTATCATATGCTCTATAAATGTGCAGCCTTAGACTTGGATAAAAATAGAGAGTGAACGAGGGAGATTCTTAGTTTGAAATTCACTAGGAACACTAGAAGAAATATGAGGGTTTTAATAGAGTGTTAAGGTATCAATCAACTTGTGATTGTTCCTAAGTTGAAGTCGAAGTTGTGGTAGAATTTTTGTCATTACGAGTAAGGGTCCTTTGTATTCTTTTGAATTATTATAAAGTTGGGATTTTCTTGTATATCATTGTGTTCATTTCAGTTTGAGCATCAAATATATTTCTAAGTCCAAACAGTAGGCATTACTGTAAAATATGAAGACTTGACTATACGCAGGTTGAGTCAAGTAGGCGGATTTAAATGTCGTACAGTAAGCTAACCTCTGACAGATTTGAGTGTGGTAAATTATCCCTAAGATAACTGGTATTAGAGCATAGGATGGACTTAGATGATGGCTAGTGGAAATGCTGAATTATAGGAAAGAGTTGCATGATTGGAGGCATTTGTTGGTGTCAATAATGATGGTGAAGATTTGGTAGATATAATCGCTAAAATTCAATGGGTGAATGCAGAATTGATGCTGTGCGGGATTTCTTTGATGAATAAGTCATAATTTGGATGTAGTCTATGTTGCCAAGCATGAGCAAGCCCAGGAAGAAATTGTACTTTTTGGCAAGGAAAAGGAAGATCTACATGGTAAAGTTCTTCTTCTACAATGTGACTTAAAAGGGACTGTTAACTACACAAAGTTAAAGGTACCATAACCAAATCCTTATAATAGTTTGAGGAGTGCTAAGGAGTTAGAAAATTTTATGTGGGAATTGGAAAATTATTTCCAATCAGAAAAGGTTTCAGTCACAATAATGTACTTGAGTGATGATGCCAAAGTTTGGTGGAGAACAAGGGTTGCAGAAGTGTAGAGCGTGCGGCTGGCATGAATTGAAATGTAAGAAGTCTTAAAGAAGGAGTTAAAAACCCAATTCCTTCCAAACAACTCATCTTGGGTTGCAAGGGATGGGTGGTGGTGATTGAAATAAAGCACCACAGTGAGAATGTATGTTAAGGAGTTTTCTTCCTTGATGCTCAACATAGGCAACATGGCCGAGGAGTACAAGTTGCACTATTTTATGAGTGGGTTGAAGGTGTGGGCTCAAAGATAGTTATAAAGGCACAATGTTTTTCTATGTTTTGACCATTTTGCCTATCCCCATAGTTGCTTTAAATAGTTTATGAGTTGTGGGGATGGTTTTCATAATCCCCAAAACTTTCGAGAGTGATTTATATGAGTTTGAGGTTTTGAGTAGCCTTTAAAGTGAGACTTTTGACTTTGGTCAATATTTTGTGATCCAAGCTTCGGATGGTGATTCTGTCAGTTCCACTAATCTGGAATGTCATTTTAGGTTAGTAGCATCGTTGGCTTGGTATTCGAGTCTATATTTTGAATTTTGAGCATTTGGATGAGAAACTAGTTATTTTTGCTTAAAGGGGTTCCCAATGGATAACTTGATGAAAACAACCTCTTTTGGTAAATCTAATGGTTCCATTAAGTTTGGAACAGGCAACTAGCCAAGTAGCATTATTGATTTATTTCTATTGGGTCCCAAAAATATCACGAGGACCCATTCAAAAATATTTTCTCCTTGGATTGCAATTGGTTTAATTATGCTGGTGTAGTGTGTACCTTAAGTGGATTATGGGGTTTTTTAGCAGACATGGGACATCTGTGCCGACCTTGCTTATGTGGTAGCCTTTCCGCTTTGGCAGCAATCTACCTGCTTAAGTGACCAGCTGCATGGCAAGTAACTGCCACTTAAGCGGTAGTCTGACCACTTAAATGATGGTTGCTCAAGCTATCATATGACTTCTTAAGTAGTGATCGCTATATAAAAACTCCCTTTTCGCGATTTTACTCTATTTTCACCATTTTTGGAACTTGAGACCTCAGAAAAAGCAATCTCAAATGGAATTTTTCATCAAATTTGCTTGGGTAAGCTTTTTAACCCCAATTTTACCATTACCCATTGATCTTATCTCAAAAATAACTTCAAAACATGGATTTTAAATTTGGAATTTTGGGGCTTCACTCGGTAAAGTGAAAAAAATGTTTTTTCAATAATTTCAAGCTCAATTTCAACTTGTTTTTCAATGGGTTTTCTTATTTAGAACTTTTAAAGTATGGGTAAAATGTTTCTTCATTAAAATTCCAATTTTACCCTTTTATTTTTAGAGATGATTTTTGAAGTGATTTTGGACCCTGGACTAATGTATGCCAATATGGGTATCAATAGACTCTTTTAGATGTGTAGATTATGTTTTTGATAGATTGGATTCATCCCTAGGCCACACAGAAAGAAAAGGCTTCTTGTTAAGGGGTCCAGGCTCGAGTTATGGCTTTCGAGGTAGGTTATAGCTTAATTTTCTCAGACCAGGCTGGGTAGTTAACTATTCATGTTCAATATGCTATGGGTTGGGGATTTTATCATGAGATTCATCTTTTGAGATTATTATTTTATTGTGTTCCTTGTGTGGGGGATTCTTTGAACTTTATTATTAACTTAAGAGATTATCATTATTGTGATGCCCGTGTGGGGGCTGGTATTAGTCGTGTTTGAGCATTATTTTCCTTTATTATTATTGTCCCCAGTGGGGCCTTGGATTGATATCATTGATGTTGTACATGACTCTTTACTACTATGTTTTCATGTGATGGCTTGTATCATGATCTATTGGGAATTGAGAAGACTTGAGCTTATTTCATACCATTATTGATTTGAGTCATTACATGATGTTGAATTGGTTATAAGCATGCATCCTAATTTATTCATCCATATTTATGGAACTGGTACCATTAAGAAACACTGAATTTTGAAAGAAAATGAGACATTTATAAAATACCTTAGTCGTGGGATTTCCCGACAAGGTTGATTGATGAGATCGTGATATGTATATTGGTTGCCAATCCCCCATGGGTCCTTTATTGTAAGCTTATTATTGGAATGTGTATACGAGGTGATATTGAGACATTTTATCTTTATTATATCATTGCATTGAACTACTTGCATTTCTCTAATATTTGTTATCGTGTAATTTAGTCTTCCTCTTTATATCTGTATGTAGTTACTCTTATACTGTTATTGTAGTTATACTATGTATACTGTTAGGAGATGTACAACTTGAGATGCCATTGGGAACTTTTCTGTATGAAGGTGGAAGTGTGCTCATAGTATCTTTTATATGTTACGTTTTCTACTTTGCTTGGTCGACCTATTATGACTACTTAGTATAAACGAACTATACTCACTCCTACTTTCTGTAACTTTTTGGTGCAAATCCAAGTTCAAGTGAGATCTACAAAGCCTGATTTTGTGCTAATTGAGATATTTTGGAGTACTGGTGAGCTCCATGTTTAGAGCACATTCCAAACTTTCTCTTTATCATTATCTTATCTTTACTTTATATTCAAAGATAGAGTGTTATGTACTTACATTCAGTATTTTGGTTATAGAGTGCTCTTTACTCATGCCATTAGATTTTTGGATTTGAGTTGTATCTATTCATGATATTGGAGTTGTTTTATATATTTGGCCTAACTTTAGCCTAAAAGCCTCATATTTGATTATAATTCATTTTCCTTTCATATTTCATATCTCTTGTGGAATTAGGCTTACCTACCAAGGTTGAGTTAGGGGTAGGTGCAATCATGACATCAGATTTTGGGTCGTGACAAATTGGTATCAGAGTTCTAGGTTCACCAATCTCATGAGTAAAAGATCAAGATGACTAATAAAGTACCACTGATTGATATGTTGATGTTTGTATCTATCTTTGGGAGGCTATAAGATGTTTTTAGGAAGACTTTTCTACTTTGATTCCTTATCGTGCGTATTGTTCATGCCCAATATTCTAAATGTGTATTCCACTCTTTTTATGCACATAGTGAGAACTCGATTAGGAGAGGTTGAGGATGCTAAGCCAACACCTACTATGGGAGTCCCAGTCAGGGGACTAGGCAGGGGTCACAACCGAGACTGAGGATGAGGCATGGCACGAGAAGCGGCTCCGATTATAGAATGAGTTACAGAGCTCTCTTCCATGACTTAGATTGATCATGTTTAGGTGGCTTATCAGCCAGAGGATATGGGACTATCTCGGACCCCTCAAGGTTTTATTACCACCCATTGTTACAGGAAAATTCTAATTTAGCTCTTGGGCCATTTAAATGGCACCTCTTAGGCAGGTATTCTATAGGGTATGTCAGATGTTCTCAGATAAGAGAGGGTGTTCAGCCACTAGGGTAGGTTCATGTTTATGGTTTTCATAATTCTAAGGTACATCTAGTCATTGTTATGGCCCCACGTGTTGAGGCATTACCTAACAAACTTATTTTTCTGCTTATAGCTCTTGGTCCTGTGATATTTGCTGATGAGCAGAAGAGAATTGAGAGACTTATGAGATTGTCCCTTACCAAGTATAGTGATGCTATTAGTGAGGATTCTTATGAGTTTTTGATTGATTGTCAAGAGAGGTTGCATAACCTTAGTTTGCTTGAGTCCCATGGTATTGATTATAATACCTTCCAGTTGACTGATGTGGCTAAGCAGTGGTGGAGATCTTTTGTCAATTATAGACCAGTGGATTCCACTCTTTTGACTTAGACCCAATTTTTCGATATCTTCCTAGAGAGGTTTTATGCTCTATATCTTAAGGGAAAAGCTGAGAGATGAGTTTGAAGATTTGAAGCAGGCCTCCATGACTATTACAAAGTATGAGGGATGAGTTTGATGATTGGGAGTAGGTATCCATGACTATTGTAGAGTATGAGGCTTATTTTCATGCCTTTTCTAGGTATGCCACTACCAGTATCTCCATAGAGTTTGAGAGGATCAGAAAGTTTGTTAAGGTTTTGATACTTCTTATCATTTAGCGATGACTTAGATTATGACTTCACGTGACTCCTTTTAGAGTATTGTGGATCATGCCAAGATAATCAAGACTATTCAATAGGGTACTTAGAGTGGTAGTGCTAAGAGGGTATGCTGACACGGCGGTTTCAGTGGTCATTCAACCTGAGGTAGAGATTTATTTTGTAGTGGTTCTCATATTTACAATAGTAGATAGATTTAGGAAGCTTTGCAGAGTGTAGATAGTGGATATTTAGGTTTTAAAGTTTTGAGCAGTCAAAGATCAGTCATGTATGCTCAAGGTCTTCTTTTGGTTCATCAGGTTATGAAGGGAATTTTGTTTCATCTGGACCCTCACAGCATGATTCATCTAGTAAGGGATGTTTTGTGTATAATGAGTTTGGACACTTAGAGAGGGATTATCCCCGACGTTCGATGGGTCTTCCCCAACAAGGTTTAAAACTTTAGCTTTGTCCGATGCCAATGTCAGTAGTTAGAGGGGTTACACAGGGAAGTAGAGATGGATCTAGAGGTACCAAAACTAGATCTCAAAGATCTCGTGGTAGTGTATAAGGAGTTGCTCAATCTGGTAGTGGGCGAGGTCAATGCTATGCTTTTCTTGGGAGACCTGAGCTAGAGGTTTTTGATGTAGTGATTACAGGTATCATCCTAGTTTTACATTGTCCCACTTACGTATTGACATATTGTTTGAAACTGGGTCTATATTCTCTTATGTCTCTATATGTTTTTCAACATGTATTAATGCTATATGTGAGTCCCTTGCTATGTCCATTCATGTTTCTATCCCTGTAGGTGATGCTTTAGTGGTGCATCAGGTGTACTAATCATGTGTGGTGACCTTTTTAGGGAGTGAGACTTGGGTAGACTTGATTATCCTTGAAATGGTTGACTTTGATGTCACAATGGGTATGGATTAGTTCTCTCCTTATCAAGCAATTTTGGATTTTTTTGTCAAGACTGTGACCTTAGCTATTTCGAGAGTGCCAAGATCAGAGTGGAAGAGTGCTCCTAGTCTGTGTCCAAAGGGGTTATATCTTTTCTTTGTTCTCTTCATATGGTAGGGAATTGGTGTCTTTATTATCTGGCCTATGTGCGTGATAACAGTGTTAATTTATCACCTCCTTTGGATTTTGTAAGACTCATTAGATAGTGCATGGATGTGTTTCCTATGGACTTACCTGGTGTTCCTCCGAATAGAAATATTGATTTTGATATTGATGTAGAGAAGGGCACCAAGCCCATTTCCATTCCCCTTTATAGGATGGATGGCCCCGATAGAGTTAAAGGGATTGAAGGAACAATTATAGGATTTATTGAGTAAGGATTTTATTAGACCGAGTGTGTTTCCTTGGGGTGTTCCTGTCTTATTTGTGAAGAAGAAAAATGGATTCAAGCACATGTGTATTATCGAGAATTAAATAAAGTGACTATCAAGAACAAGTATCCTCTCCCTCGCATCAATGATTTATTTTATCAACTTAGGGTGCCTCAGTATTTTCTAAGATTGACTTGAGATCTAGTTACCATCAATTGAGGATTAGAGCTTCGGATATTCCGAAGACAACTTTCCTGATGTGGTATGGCCACTATGTGATCTTGGTTATGAATTTTAGGTTGAGTAATGCCTCGACAATATTTATGGAGTTAATGAATAGATTATTTTGGCGTTATCTTAATTGTTTTGTACTTGTGTTCATCTATGATATCTTGGTTTCTTCAAAGAATAAGGCTGAGCATGTGAGGTATTTGAGGACCATACTTCAGAGATTGAGTGATGAGCAGTTGTATACCAAGTTCTCCAAGTGTGAATTTTGGTTGGATTCTATTTCTTTCTTGTCATGTGGTGACCAAGGATAGGATCATGGTCAATTCGGCCAAGGTGGTGGCGGTTCATGATTGGGCTAGACCTACTTCTCCTATGGAGACTTGGAGTTTTGTTAGGTTAGTAGGCTATTATCGATGGTTTGTGCAGGGATTCTCTCCATTGCGGCTACTTTGACTAAGTTGACTCAAAAAAACGTTATTTTTTAGTGGTTGAATGATTATGAGAAGGGCTTTCAAAAGCTCAAGGAGTTGTTGTATTCAGCTCATATCTTGACTGTGCCTGAGGACGGCGTGGGTTTCACCATATTTTGTGATTCTTCAAGAGCTGGCCTAGGCGGTGTGTTGATTCAAAAAGGTAAGGTGATAGCCTATGCTTCTAGTAAGTTGAAGGTCTATAAGAAGAACTACCCTATTCATGATTTGTTGCTAGTTGCGGTGTGTTTATGTTGAAATTGTGGCATCACTATTTGTATGGAGTTCATTGTAAGATCTTCTCCGACTTCACTCAATGAGATCTTAATATTAGATAGCAAAGATGGTTAGAGTTGCTTAAGGAGGATGATCTCACTATTCTTTATCATCTAGGCAAGGCTAATATAGTAGTAGATGCATTAAGTTGGAAGGCGACAACAATGGTGTTGATTGTTAAGAGAAGTTGCATAACCTCAGTTTGCATGAGTCCCATGGTGTTGATTATAATACCTTCTAGTTGACTGATATGGCTAAGCAGTGGTGGAGATCTTTTGTCAATTGTAGACCAGTGGATTCTACTCCTTTGACTTAGACCCAATTTTTTGAGATCTACCTAGAGAGGTATTATGCCCTATAGCTTAAGGGAAAAGATGAGAGATGAGTTTGAAGATTTGAAGCAGGCCTCCATGAATATTGCAGAGTATGAGGGATGAGTTTGATGATTTGGATTAGGGATCCATCACTATTATAGAGTATGAGGCTCATTTTCATGCCTTGTCTAGGTATGCCACAACCAGTATCTCCACAGAGTTTGAGAGGATCAAAAAGTTTGTTAAGGTTTTGATACTTCTTATCATTTGGCGATGACTTAGATTATGACTTCACGTGACTCCTTTTAGAGTATTGTGGATCATGCCAAAATAACCATGACTATTTAATAGGGTACTTAGAGTGGTGGTTCTAAGAGGGTATACTGACACGGCGGTTTCAGTGGTCATTCAACCTGAGGTAGAGATTTCTTTTGTAGAGGTTCTTATAGTTACAATAGTAGATCGATTTAGTAAGCTTTGCAGAGTGTAGATAGTGGACATGTGGGTTCTAAGGTTTTGAGAAGTCAAAGATAAGTCATGTACGCTCAGGGTTTTCTTTTGGTTCATCAGGTTATGAATGGAATTTCGGTTCTTCTGGACCATCACAGCATGATTCATGTAGTAAGGGATTTTTTGTGTATGATGAGTTTGGACACTTAGAGAGGGATTGTCCCGTACGTGCGATGGGTCCTCCCCATCAGGGTTTAAAACTTCAACTTTGTCCGATGCTATTGTCAGCAGTTAGAGGGGTTACACAGGGTAGTAGAGATGGATCTAGAGGTACCAAAACTAGATCTCAGAGAACTCGTAGTAGTGGATGAGGAGTTGCTCAATATGGTAGTGGGCGAGGTCAATGCTATGCTTTTCTTGGGAGACCTGAGGTAGAGGCTTCTGATGTAGTGATTACAGGTATCGTCCTATTTTTCCATTGTCCCACTTACGTATTGACATATTGTTTGAAACTGGGTCTATATTCTCTTATTTCTCTATATATTTTTCAACATGTATTAATTCTATATGTGAGTCCATTGCTATGTCCATTCGTGTTTCTATCCCTGTAGGCGATGCTTTAGTAGTGCATTGGGTGTACTAATCATGTGTGGTGACCTTTTTAGGGAGTGAGACTTGGGTAGACTTGATTATCCTTGAAATGGTTGACTTTGATGTCACAATGGGTATGGATTAGTTGTCTCCTTATCAAGCTATTTTGGATTATTTTGTCAAGACTGTGACCTTAGCTATTCCGACAGTGCTAATATCAGAGTGGAAGAGTGCTCCTAGTCTGTGTCCAAAGAGGTTGTATCTTTTCTTTGTGCTCTTTGTATGGTAGGGAAGGGGTGTCTTTCTTATATGGCCTATGTGCGCGATACTAGTGTTAATTTATCACCTCCTTTGGATTTTGTAAGACTCATTAGAGAGTTCATGGATGTGTTTCCAATGGACTTACTTGGTGTTCCTCTAAATAGAAATATTGATTTTGATATTGATGTAGAGAAGGGTAACAAACCCATTTCCATTCCCCCTAATAAGATGGATGACCCCGATAGAGTTAAAGGAATTGAAGGAACAATTATAGGATTTGTTGAGTAAGGGTTTTATTAGACCGAGTGTGTCTCCTTGGGGTGTTCCTGTCTTATTTGTGAAGAAGAAAAATGGATTCATGCGCATATGTATTATCGAGAATTGAATAAAGTGACTATCAAGAACAAGTATCCTCTCCCTCGCATCAATGATTTATTTTATCAACTTAGAGTGCCTCAGTATTTTCTAAGATTGACTTGAGATCTAGTTACTATCAATTGAGGATTAGAGCTTCAGATATTCCGAAGACAACTTTCCTGATGTGGTATGGCTTTTAGGTTGACTAATGCCTCAACAACATTTATGGAGTTAATGAATAGAGTATTTTGGCGTTATCTTAATTGTTTTGTGATTGTGCTCATCGATGATATCTTGGTTTATTCAAAGAATGAGGCTGAGCATGTGAGGCATTTAAGGACCGTACTTCAGAGATTGAGAGATGAGCAGTTGTATGCCAAGGTCTACAAGTGTGAGTTTTGGTTGGATTCTATTTCTTTCTTGTCATGTGGTGACCAAGGATAGGATCATGGTCGATTCGGCCCAGGTGGCGGCGGTTCGTCATTGGGCTAGACCTACTTCTCCTATGAAGATTTGGAGTTTTGTTGGGTTAGTAGGCTATTATCTATGGTTTGTGTAGGGATTCTCTCCATTGCGACTCCTTTGACTAAGTTAACTCAAAAAAAAGATTATTTTTCAGTGGTTGAATGATTGTGAGAAGATCTTTCAAATGCTCAAGAAGTTGTTGTATTCAGCTCCTATCTTGACTGTGCCTGAGGAGGGCGTGGGTTTCACCATATTTTGTGATGCTTCTAGAGTTGGCCTAGGTGGTGTGTTGATTCAAAAGGGTAAGTTGATAGCCTATGCTTCTAGTAAGTTAGAGGTCCATAAGAAGAACTACCCTACTCATGATTTGTTGCTAGCTGCGATGTGTTTATGTTGAAATTATTGCATCACTAATTGTATGGAGTTCATTGTAAGATCTTCTCTGACTTCACTCAATGAGATCTTAATATAAGAAAGAATAGATAGTTAGAGTTACTTAAGGATAATGATCTCACTATTCTTTATCATCCAGGCAAGGCTAATATAGTAGTAGATGCCTTAAGTTGGAAGGCGACAACAATGGGGAGTTTGGCTAATTTTTTAGTAGAAGAACGACCTTTAGCCTTAGATGTTCTGTTATTGGTTAACCAATTGGTTTGGCTTGATATTTCAACACCTGGGCATGTTTTGGTGTATGTTGAGGCTAGATCCTCATTGATGAAACAGCTATGAGCTTGATAGTTTGATGATGAGAAGTTGAGAGAAATTTGTGATAAAGTGGTGAGTAATGAGGCAAAGACTTCATCTCTTGATCTTGAGGGTGGTTTGAGGATTGGTGGTCATATTTGTATGTCGAGCATTGGTGGTTGAATTAGACTGATCTTGGAGGTGGCTCATTGTTTAAGGTATTTTATTCATCAAGAAAGAGCTAAAATGTACCACGAATTAAAGCAACACTATTGGTGGTGTGGGATAAAGAGGGGCATTGTGGAGTTTGTGGCCAAGTGTTTGAATTGTCAATAAGTGAAGTATTTGCATCAGTGACCGACTGGTACAATGTAGAGGATGCCTTTCCCCAAGTGGAAATGGGAGCGGAGCACTATAGACTTTGTGGTTGGTCTACCCCCGACTTTGGGGAAGTTTGATTCCATTTGGCTGATTGTGGATAGGTTGACTAAATCAACATACTTTGTGCCTATGAAGGTGAATTATAATGCGGAGAAGTTGGACAAGATCTACATTCGTGAGATTTTTTTGTTGCATGGTGTGCCTATCTCTATTATTTTTTTATAGAGGCACGTAGTTCACCTCAAAGTTTTGGAGTTCTATGCAGAGTGAGTTGTGTACTCAGCTTGAGATGAGCACAACTTTTCACCCTCAGATGGATGGCCAATCAGAACAGAACATTCAGTTGTTTGAGAACATTTTTCAAGCGTCTGTTATGGATTTTGGTGATCATTGGGACCAGTTCTTATCCTTAGCGGAGTATGCCTTCAACAATAGTTACCATTCCATCATTTAGATAGCAGCTTTTGAGGCTTTATATGGGAGGAGGTATAGATCCCCTATGGGATGGTTTGACACATTCGAGGTTAGGACTTGGGGCATTGTGTTGTTAAGAGACTCGATAGATCAAGTGAGATTGATTCAGAAGAGGCTTGTGGCTTCCTAGAGTAGGAAGAAGAGCTACATCAATCGACAAGTTCTTAATATGGCATTCATGCTTGGTGAGCGGGTTTTGTTGAAGGTGTCACCCATGAAGGGTGTGATGAGATTTGGGAAGAAAGGGGAGCTTAGTCTGAGGTTTATTGGGCTTTTTGAGATTCTTGAAAAGGTTGGAGATATAGCCTATAGGTTGGATCTACCTCTAAACCTGTTGATTTTTTAGCCCGTATTCCATGTTTTGATGTTAAAGCGATACTGTCTTGATGATTCTCATGTTATCTGGTGGGATTCAGTTGCATTAGATCGTGATTTTTCTTTCGAGGAGGAGCCTATTGATATATTGGATAGGCACACTAGAAAGTTGAGATCCAAACATATTGATTTTGTGAAAGTTCAGTGGAGACATAGCTCGATTGAGGAGGATGTGTAGGAGGTTGAGTTTGATATAAGGAGTAGATAGCCCCAATTTTTTACTGATTCAGGTACTTTCTTTGTTTTTCATTCAAGGATGAACGTGTGGTTTAGTAGTGGATAATGTAACAACCCTTATTGTGATTTTTACCTTTTCCTATGTATGACCATTTTGCCCTTCTCCATAGTTGCTTTATATCATTTATGAGTTATGGGGATGATTTGCGTGGTCTCTAAAGCATTCGAGAGTGATTTATATGAGTTTGAGGGTTTGAGTAGCCTTTGAAGTGCAACTTTTGACTTTGGTCAACATTTTGTGATCCACACTTCAGATGGTGATTATGATAGTTTTGTTAGATCCACAATGACATTTTGAGGTTAGTAGCATGGTTGGTTTGAGTTTCGAGTCTTTATTTTGATTTTTGAGAGTTTTGACAAAAAATTAGTTATTTTAGCCTAAAGGGATTTTGTGTGTATGGGTCATTTGTTTAAAATGACCTCTTTTACTAAATCTTATGGTTCTATTGAGTTCGAAATGTCGAAATTAACCTAGTAGCATAATTGGTTTATTTCTATGGGGTCCCAAACAAATCTCGAGGACCTATTCGAAAAGATTTTCTCCTTGGACTGTTGTTGTTTAAGCTATGCTGGTGCAGCAGGTTAAGAGGACACTTGGTCTTTTTAGCGAATATCGCTTAAACAGACTATAGGTTTCTTTAGCATACATGGGCCAGCTGGGCCATTCATAGGCAATGACCTTTTTGCTTTAGTGGGCATTGCTTTAGCAGCAATCCGAGCGCTTAAGTGACCAGCCGCATGGCAAGTGACTGTCGCTTCCGTGGTAGTCTGGTCACTTAAATGATGGTCGCTTAAGCGATCAGATGACCGCTTAAGTAGTGATCTCTATATAAAAACTTCATTTTCACGATTTACTTTATTTTCACCATTTTCAAACCTTGAGACTTTGGTAAATGCAATTCCAAAGGGATTTTTTTCATCAAATTTGCTTGGGTAACCTTCTAAATCCCATTTCTATCATTACCCATTGCTTTTATCTCAAAAGCAACTTCAAAACTTTGATTTTAAATTTGGAATTTTGGGGTTTCACCAGGTAAAGTGAGAAAATAGTTATTTCAATGATTTCAAGCTCGATTTCAACTTTCTTATTGATGGTTTTTCATATTTAGAACCCTTAAAGTATGGGTAACATGATTCTTTATCAAAATTTTAGTTTTACCCTTTTAATTTTGGAGCTGATTTTTGAAGTGATTTTAGACCCAGAAGGAAGTATGCCAATATATTGATAGAATCCTTTTGATATGTCTATTACGTTTTAGATTGGGCTGCACATAAAGGAAAGGCTTCTTGTTAAGGGGTCCAGGATTGAGTTTCAGCTTTTGAGGTAGGTTATGGCTTTACTATCTTCTGACTGGGCTGGGTAGTTAACCATTCATGTAAAGTATTCTACGGGTTGGGGATTTTATCATGAGATTCATCTTTTGAGATCATTATTTTATCATGTTGCCCGTGTGGGGGCTTATGTGAACCTTATTATTGACTTGAGAGGTTATTATTATTGTGATGCCTGTGGGGGGCTGGTATTGGTCTTGTTTGAGCTTTATTTTCTTTTATTATTATTGTGATGCCCGAGTAGGGGTTTGGATTGTAATTATTAGTGTCTTACATAACTCTTTACTACTGTGTTGCCATGCAATGGCTTGTATTATGATCTATTGAGAATTGAGGAGACTTGAGCTCATTTCATACCATTATTGATTTGATTCTTTATATGATGTTGAATTGGTTATGAGTATGCATCCTCATTCATTCATTCATATTCATAGAACTGGTACCACTGATTTTTTAATGAAAATGAGACGCTTTATAAAATGCCTTAGTTGAGGAATGTGCCGGCAAGGTTGATTGATGAGATTGTGATATGTATATGGGTTAGGAACCCCCCATGGGTCCTCTCTTGGAAGATTATGCTCGGAAGGTGTATACGAGGTCATAATGAGACATTTCATATTTATCAAATCATTGCATTACATCACTTGCATTTCTCTTATGTCTTTGTTATAGTGCAATTTATACTTCCTCTTTGTATATTTGTGTGTAGTTACTCTTATACTGCTATTGTAGTTATATTATTTATACTGTTAGGAGTTCTACGGCTTGAGCCGCCCTTGGGAACTGTTCTGTGTGTTGGTGGAAGTATGCTCATAGTATCCTTTATATGTTTAATTTTCTACTTTTCTTAGTCGGTATATGATGCCTACTGAGTACATGTGGACCGTACCCACTCCTATTTTCTATACCATTTCGGTGTAGATCCCAGTTTGAGTCCGACTCGCAGAGCCTGTGTAACACCCCATACATTTCCAAACCTAGTTGATTACCGTAACATACATGGAAATAATTAAACATGGGAGTTTTGAGGTATTATATACTAAATTTTGGTGGGCTAAAGTAGTCTTGAGCCATTGGGCTCAAGTTAAGGCCCAAACAAAAAATTAAGTTACAAGACATGGCCCAAAAAGGGGTATTTGACCCATTCTTGTGAGACCAAGTCACCATAGTCATTATTGGACCAAGTGTGTGGTTAATAAGGACCATTAAGGGACTATATAAGGTGGAAAAATCAAATTTTTAATCCACAAAGCACCCATGCCATTTCTAGAAATTTCCCAAATTATTTTCATTCTCTCAAACCCTAAGCAACAAACTCCTTTGGACAAGATCATCCTTTCCAAGCTTTGGTAAGTATTTATTCTCATGGTTTAATATATGATATGCATGGAAGATGGTGTAGACCATGTTGGTTATGTTGGTGAAGTGTGAGAAGTTCACTATGTGTGAAAAAATTTGTGTTTGCTTAATCGGTGAAGGGTTTTGCCTTGTAAACTTGAAAATGGACTTGTGGTCATGAAGGAAGTGAATTTTATGGATTAAATATCAATATATAATATGTTGTTATGTCCTTAACTTTCTTTCTTTTTGTGTATAACGTTTGGAATTGTTGTTGTGAAATCTTACATGGAACCGGTGGCGTATTGAAAGGAAAATGTAGTTTTGGTGATGTTTATGTGCGTTGTGAATCCATGGCTGTTCGTTGGCATTTAATAGGATCTAAAATATGTTAAGAGAAGGTTATTTATGATCATGGACCATTCATTGCAAAAAAAGACCCAAAAGAGACCCTTTTTGGCCGAAACGGGCACCCACACTCGCAGACGAAGCACCTGCGGGCGCAGGTGACTTCGCAAGTGCCTCTCGCTACTGCCAAAGGTCACCTGCGGATGCAGGTCAGCCACCTGCGGGCACAGGTGGCTTCGCAGGTGAGCCCAGAACTCCGAATTTATTGTTTTTGAGTCCCTTTGACCCCCCAAAGCCCCTATACCCTTCATGGATGTAATTATCAACTTATGGTACCCTTTGAATGACTTTAAAGGAGTATCCCGAAGGTATTTTGAATGGTATAAATCATACATTGTTGTTCATGTGTTATTGTGAAAGCTATCAAGTGACTTGACGGAGAAAAGCTAACGTAGTGTTAATGAGGAAGTGTAAAGGATAAACTTGGTGTGAAATGTTATTGGTTTATGATGTCTTGGTCAATGTATGGAATACTATGGTATTGTTGGTATGATAATTCCAAGAATGGTTTTGTAAAGGGAGAAATGATGTTCTAGGGCAATTGTGTAACTCATTGTCGTCTTATGCACTTGGAATGTAGCTTGTGGTTAATGTTGGTTCCGTTATGTACTTGTGTTGTAGAGTGAAATATAAGGAAAGAGCTGGATTGTATTCACATATAGGACTGTGTATTCGTATTGAGACCATAAGGTAATGTAAGGTTACTCTTTCCGTATCTTTCTGCAGCATATAGTGTTCACATTATCATTGTACTTATTCTATTCGTGTTCTAAAGTATTCCTATCTCAGGTTGACAGATATGGTTAATCACATGTTTCTTATTCTTAGACCAATTGTGATTCATATGTCTCTTATCCATTGACTGAAGTTCCTAAGCTCTCATAATGTTATAACTACTAAAAGAAACTGTCTCAAGAAAAGTGATGACGTAAGGAGAATCTATTCATTCTTGAGTAGCATATCTAATAATGTTATGTTTCCTAGTTCCAACAATGTTATAACTAACGTACCAATTTCTCACAATCTCCCAAACGTAAAGAAATAAATATGTTACAACTACCAATGGATCAATCTCACAAAAGTAATGAAATGAAGTAATGTATATATGTGTTCCCAATAATGTTTCAATGAGTATGGATCACAAATCTAAGGGCATAAGTTCGGATGGAACAATCCCAATATTGTGCTATGGTATTATTATGATATATATGACTATGGCCCACTGATCAGCTGGATGTCTGGTTTACATTATAGCCCACTGATCAGCTGGATGTCCGGTATTATTATTATATATACGACTGTAGTCCACTGATCAGCTAGATGTTCGATTTATACTATAGCCCACTAATCAGCTGGATGTACGGTATTAAATGAGTGATATCATACGACTGATAATGATACGAAGAATGATCACACAATGAAAGTATATACCTTGCATGAATATATATATAAATAAGAATGAGACTATATGAATGATGAGGATATGAATGATTGATCAGAAATGACAATAACCTAAGCAATGTACATGCTTCCACATATAAAACATTGGTTTATCCACATTGACTATTCTCTTATATTTAAGTCCATAGAAGTTTTTATGTATGATGTAGTTTCTTATAGCCTTACATACTCAGTACATTCTCCGTACTGACCCCCTAAGGGGACTTACCTTACTTGTTGCAGGCACAGGTGCTAGTAGACCTCCACCGTAGGCTATGAGTCATCCGCAGATCATTGGTGAGCTCCAGTTGGTTCGGGGCTTTCCGAGTCATAGTGTACATTTGTTTTGATACTATGTAAATATTGTATAGGCATGGTAATGTATCTAGTAGAGGATTTGTAGACATATGTGGGGAGTTGAAAGTAAAAGATGTAAGTTCATTTTGCCTTGATGGCCCTAACGGCCAAGTTTTATATAGTATATGTTTGCCATGACTTTCGCTATTGATATTTAGTTACATGGGATAGAATGATATTTATACGTAAACATGCATATGAGAGTACATGAACGAAGATTGGTTCTCTCGGGCCTTATCGGCTTCGGGTGCCAGTCTGCCTCAATGGGATTTGGGGCGTGACAAAAGTGGTATCAGAGCAGGTCGTCCTAAGGGTGTCTACAAAGCCGTGTCTGAGTAGAGTCTTGCTTATGGATGTGTTGCGCACCACATTTATAAGTAGGAGGCTATGGGACATTTAGGAGTTGTTTCATTTCTTCATTTCTAGATTGTGCAAGTAGAGCCAAAGTTGTAGGTGGAATCATATCTGACCATTGACGTTGGTTTTTCTTTGTATAGTAAAATGCCGATTACAAGACAAGGTATGGGCAAAGATAAGGAGGTATACATGCTTACTGGAGAAGGAATTAGTCAATCACCACCTGACCCAGCTAGTCAATATGGGGTTGAAACTGAGTCCCCAGAATCACTTGTTAATACTACGAAGCAGGAGTTACAGGATTTGAGAAATGTGGTGCAAATATTGACTCAGATAGTTGTTGCACAGAGTCAAGGGCGAGTTGGTCCAACAACAAGTGATGATGGTGCGACTAGGGTTGCTAGTCGGCGGACGCAAGATTTCCTGAAATTGGATCCTCCCATATTTACCGGATCAAATCTTAATGAAGATCAACAAGACTTTATAGATCAAATTCAAAGGGCTCTAGATGTTATGCATGTGACTGGTATAGAAACAGTGGAACTTGCAACATATAGACTGAAAGGAGAGGCTATATTATGGTACGAAGATTGGAAACGATCCAGGGGTATTGGTACACCTCCAGCTAGTTGGGAGGAATTCAAAGCGGCATTTCTTGATCACTATGTTCCATATGAGGTCCGCGAGGCTCGTTCGGATCAGTTTTCAAATCTTCATCAAGGAAATATGAGCGTCAGGGAGTACAGTCTTCGATTTAATTCTTTTGCTAGATACGCTCCTAACATGCTAGCTACTATGGCCGATAGAGTTCATTCGTATGTAGACAAACTGGAGCCATACTTGGTAAGGGACTGTACTATTATTGCGCTAAATAAAGATATGGATATAGCTAGAATACAAGCCTTCGCACAAAAGATGGAGGATCAAAGGCAAAGGAGAAGGATACAAGAATTTGAAGAAGGGCCATCAAAGAGGGCGAGATCTGTGGGACAGTTCATGGCGTCCTAAGGAGAAGTTAGGCCCCGAATGTTTCCTAGACCGCCTAGACCATTAATTTCTTATCCTACAACAGGTACTTCATCTCAATTTCAAGGGTTTATACATAATCAAGCCGGGCAAAATGATGGGACTCAGGGATCACAGACAGTGGGGGATCGAGAACAAGTAAATCTGAGACAATTGAGGTCTTTTCGTCCGCGATCCCAGTGCTGCGGGAAGTTTCATCCAGGTTACTGCTGGTTTGGTGTGGATGTTTGCTTTTGGTGTCGTAGGTCAAGGTACGTAAAGAGAGAGTGCCCACAGAGGTCCACGGGTAGTATAACACAACCTACGGAATCAGCCGTGGCGTTATCATTGTTGGGTGTACAACCTGCTGGTCGTGGTAGAGGTGCTAGAGGAGCAGTTGGTTCCAGTGGAGCACAGAATCACACCTATACACCAGTCGACCGACAGAATTGGAGATTTCTCCTGAAGTGGGTACAGGTATAATATCTGTCTTTTCACAGAATATATTTGCATTGATTAATTCAGGTTGTACCTTATCATATGTTATTCTATTGCTTGCTGCGAAGTTTGAAAAGAAAAAATGCCAGAATTATTAGTGAAGCGAATTGAAGTAGCTTTACTAGTTGGTGAATACATGGTAATTAAAAGAACATACCAAAATTGTATAGTAACTGTTTTGGTTGATCTTATTGAGCTAGAAATGGTGGATCCTGTTAATTATAATGAGTATGGATTGGTTGGCTTCTTGTTATGCCACGACAAATTGCCAAGCTAATGACACCTTGAAAATGTGTATTAATTATAGGCAATGGAAGGAAGTGTCAGGTAAGAATAAAGACCACCTCCCCAGAATTGGTGAATTGATTGACCAATTACAGGGTGTCAAATGTCCCTAGAGGAAAGGATATACCCAAGACAATTTTTTGAACATGGTAGGGTCATTATGAATTTTTCAGTTATGACTATTCGATAGGATGTTCAAGCCATTTTTAGATATGTTTGTAACATTCTTGAGTCACATGGTATCAGATGAAGGAATAAGGGTTGATACACAAAAGCTAGAAGTTGTGAACAATTGGCTAAAAACCTACAACGTCTACAGAGATTCGTAGTTTTCTTGGGTTGGCCGGCTAGTACAGAAAGTTTGTTGGAAAGTTTATCTTCCATTTCAATACCCTTAACAAGTTAACACAAAACAACCATGTTTCAAGGGAATGATGCACGTGAGAAGAGTTTCTAAGAGCTGAAAGATAACTTAACTGTATTAGCACTTCCCGAAGACACAGAAGGGTATGCATTATATTGTGCTGTTGCAGGGGTCGGCTTAGGATGTGTCTTGATGTAATACGGTAATGAAATAACTTATGCTTCAAGACAATTGTGTTCATATGAATAAAGAATTAGCCAACACATGATCTCGAATTAGCAGTCGTGATATTTGCTTTAAAAGTATGGCGCGCCGCTAATGGTATGGGGTTCACATTGATATATATATATACACTAATCATGACAGTTACAAAAAGCAGAAGGACCTGCTTTTGAGACAGCAAAGGTGGTTGAGACAACTAAGAGCTTCGAATATTGATATCTCATACCATCTAAGAAAAGTAAATGTGGTAGTCAATGTGTTAAGCCGCAAAATGTTGGGAAGCATTAATGGTCAACTTACTAAAAGGCGAGGTATTATTAAGGATCTACGTCAATTAGACAGCTTGGGAGTTCGTCTTCTTGAAACTCCAGATGAAAGAATTATAATATAAAATGCAACAGAGCCTTCGCTTGTAGCTACAGTGAAGAAAAAAGGTAATATAAAAAAATCCTATGTTATTTCAGATGAAAAAGAATGTACAATAAAGTTCGACAAAGATGTTTGAGCTCACATAAGGGGGGCGTGCTTCAATGCCAAGGTAGATTTTATGTATCGGATATATAAATGAGCTAAGGAAATGAATTATAGCAAAAACACATTATTCACAATATTCCATTTATTCTGGAGCAATCAATGTGTACCATGGTTTGAAAGCGACGTATTGATAAGATTACATGAAAAGAACATTGCGAAATTTATAATTCAGTGACCGAGGTGACAACAAGTAAAGGTAAAGTGTTTGAAATCTAAAGGTTATAGGAAATGTAGATATTTTTCTAGTTGGAAATGGAACATAATTAACATGGATCATTGATTCCACATGGGTAATCATTGACTTGACAGGTTTACCAAGTTTAGACATTTGTGGAAGTCTTTTCAGAAGAGTGTAGGAACCCAAGTGAATGTATTTATGGCTTTTCATCTTCAGACAGATGGACGAGTAAATCGTACTATGTAAATATGGAAAGTTAGTACTATATTAGCGTGCCTTATATGATTGTTCGACTATGTGGCCAATTTGCATATAAATTGGAGCTACACCAAGAATTATCCACAGTTCATATGCGATGGTTGAGAGTGTATAGGAGATCGATCTCGAATTGCTTTCAGTAAAGATGTACAAGTTATGAAGAATCTCACATATGACGAGGTACCGATTGCTAATCGAGATAATCACTAAGTAGATGAGGTTACATGGGAAGTCGAAGAAAGAATGAAAGCAAAGTATCCATATTAGTTTCAAACCAAAGAATGTATTTAGACATACATTTGTTGGATTGAGTACTGTTATTAACATTCGAGGACGAATGTTTCTAAGTGGGGAAGGATGTAACACCCCGTACATTTCCAAACCTAGTTGATTATCGTAACATACATGTAATTAATTAAACATGGGATTTTTGAGGTATTATACACTAAATTTTGGTAGGCTAAAGTAGTCTTGAGCCATTGGGCTCAAGTTAAGGCCCAAACAAAAAATTAAGTTACAAGACATGGCCCAAAAAGGGGTATTTGACCCATTCTTGTGAGACCATGTCACCATAGTCATTATTGGACCAAGTGTGTGGTTAATAAGGACAATTAAGGGACTATATAAGGTGGAAAAATCAAATTTTTAATCCACAAAGAACCCATGCCATTTCTAGAAATTTCCCAAATTATTTTCATTCTCTCAAACCCTAAGCAACAAACTCCTTTGGACAAGATCATCCTTTGCAAGCTTTGGTAAGTATTTATTCTCGTGGTTTAATATATGATATGCATGGAATATGGTGTATACCATGTTGGTTATGTTGGAGAAGTGTGAGAAGTTCACTATGTGTGAAACAATTTGTGTTTGCTTAATCGGTGAAGGGTTTTGCCTTGTAAACTTGAAAATGGACTTGTGGTCTTGAAGGAAGTGAATTTGATGGATTAAATATCAATATATAATATGTGTTTATGTCCTTAACTTTCTTTCTTTTTGTGTGTAACGTTTGGAATTGTTGTTGTGAAATCTTACATGGAACCGGTGGCGTATTGAAAGAAAAATGTAGTTTTGGTGATGTTTATGTGTGTTGTGAAGACATGTCTGTTCATTGGCATTTAAGATGATCTAAAATATTTTTAGAGAAGGTTAGTTATGATCATGGACCATTCATTGCATAAAAAGACCCAAAAGAGACCCTTTTTGGCCAAAACAGGCTTCCACCCTCGCAGACGAAGCACCTGCGGGCGCAGGTGCCTTTGCCTACTGCCAAAGGTCACTTCCGGACGCAGTCCAGCCACTTGCAGGCACAGGTGGCTTCGTAGGTGAGCCCAGAACTCCGAATTTATTGTTTTTGCGTCCCTTTGACCCCCCGAAGCCCCTATACCCTTCATGGATGTAATTATCAACTTATGGTACCTTTTGAATAACTTTAAAGGATTATACCCGAGGTATTTTGAATGGTATAAATCATATATTGTTGTTCATGTGTTGTTGTGAAAGCTATCAAGTGACTTGACGGAGAAAAGGTAACGTAGTGTTAATGAGGAAGTGTAAAGGATAAACTTGGTGTGAAATGTTATTGGTTTATGATGTCTTGGTCAATGTATGGAATACTATGGTATTTTTGGTATGATAATTCCATGAATGGTTTTGTAAAGGGAGAAATGATGTTCTAGGGCAATTGTGTAATTCATTGTCGTCTTATGCACTTGGAATGTAGCTTGTGGTTAATGTTGGTTCCGTTATGTACTTGTGTTGTAGAGTGAAATATAAGGAAGGAGCTGGATTATTGTATTCATATATAGGACTGTGTATTCGTATTGAGACCATAAGGTATGTAAGGTTACTCTTTCCGTATCTTTCTGCAGCATATAGTGTTCACATTGTCATTGTACTTATTCTATTCCAAAGTGTTCTAAAGTATTCCTATCTCAGGTTGACAGATATGGTTAATCACATGTTTCTTATACTTAGACCAATTGTGATTCATATGTCTCTTATCCATTGACTGAAGTTCTTAAGCTCTCATAATGTTGTAACTACTAAAAGAAACTGTCTCAAGGAAAGTGATGACGTAAGGAAAATCTATTCATTCTTGAGTAGCATATCTAGTAATGTTATGTTTCCAAGTTCCAACAATGTTATAACTAACATACCAATTTCTCACAATATCCCACAAGTAAAGAAATAAAGATGTTACAACTACCAATTGATCAATCTCACAAAAGTAATGGAATGAAGTAATGTATATATGTGTTCCCAATAATGTTTCATTGAGCATGGATCACAAATCTAAGGGCATAAGTTCGGATGGAACAATCCCAATATTATGCTATGGTATTATTATGATATATATGAATATGGCCCACTGATCAGCTGGATGTACGGTATTATTATTATATATACGAGTGTAGCCCACTGATCAGCTGGATGTCTGGTTTATACTATAGCCCACTGATCAGCTGGATGTCCGATATTATATGAGTGATATCATACGACTGATAATGATGCTAAGAATGATCACACAATGAAAGTATATACCTTGCATGAATATATATATAAATAAGAATGAGACTATATGAATGATGAGGCTATGAATGATTGATGAGAAATGACAATAACCTAAGCAATGTGCATGGTTCCACATATAAAACATTGGTTTATCCACATTGACTATTCTCTTATATTTAAGTCCATAGAAGTTTTTATGTATGATGTAGTTTCTTATAGCCTTACATACTCAGTACATTCTCCATACTGACCCCCTTGGGGGACTTACCTTACTTGTTGCAGGAACAGGTGCTGGTAGACCTCCACTGTAGGCTACGAGTCATCCGTGGATCATTGGTGAGCTCCAGTTGGTTCAGGGCTTTTTGAGTCATAGTGTACATTTGTTTTGATACTATGTAAATATCGTATAGGCATGGTAATGTATCTAGTAGAGGCTTTGTAGACATATATGGAGAGATGAAAGTAAAAGATGTAAGTTCATTTTGACTTGATGGCCCTAACGGCCAAGTTTCATATATAGTATATGTTTGCCACGACTTTCGCTATTGATATTTAGTTACATGGGATAGAATGATATTCATACGTAAACATGCATATGAGAGTACATGAACGAAGATTGGTTCTCTCGGGCCTTATCGGCTTCGGGTGCCAGTCCGCCTCAATGGGATTTGGGGCATGACAGCTGGAGTTTGTGTTGATTGAGAAGGCTCATAGTACTGGTTAGCTCCTTGTCCTAAGCATATTCTAGACTTACTCTTTATCGTTATCGTGTATTTACTTTATATTCAGAGATAGAGTTTTATGTATTTTCATACACTGTCGGTTTTAGAGTGCTCATTAGTCATGACACTAGATTTTGGGATTTGAGTTGTATCTATTTCTGATCTCGGAGTTGTTTTACATATTTAGCCTGACTTTATCCTAAAAGTCTCTTATTTGATTATTATTTATTTTCATGTCATATTTCATATCTCTTATGGAGTTAGACTTACCTATCAAGATTGGCTCGGGGTAGGTTCCATCAAGACCTTAGATTATGGGTCATGACAAAATGGTTGGCATGAATGACTTTGTCAAGATCCTAGGTATGGGTTGAATCAATCATATAGGCAATATGGTGGCATTGCCAAGCTTGTGACAAGCAAGGTTGACAAGGAAGCATGTTGTTGCATAGCATGGGCATTGGCCGACGTCAGCAATAGGCAAGTTGGTATATGGAATGTGCCAAGGTCGGATCAAGATGTGGGCAAATCAAGTTAATATAAAAGAAAGTATAGGTAGAGGCAAAGTTAAATAAGCAAAAATATAAAGAATGGCACGAGGAAAACAAGAGGTAGCATGTCCAAAGAAGACGCAGACGAGGCATTGGTATGGTATCGGTAGTGGCATGTGCAGCTAGGTTCAAGGTAGCAGTGACAATTCAATGGAAAGGTAGTTACTAGAAAATTCCTTAGCATCAGGAACAAGGCACAAAAATTGGCCCTTAGGGAAAAAATGAGTCAGCACATGCAACAGTTACATTTTGTAACTATTTTGTGGACAACTTTATTATCTTTATTGTAGCTTTGTAAATTCAACTTTTGAATTGCCTATGTAGTTGGGGATGTCAACTGCACTTTAGTTGATTTCCCTTGAGCATGAAAAGTGTCAGTAAACTATTTGTTGTAAGCCAAAGGCTGCCACGTGCTCTATAAATGTGTAGCCTTGACCTTGGACAAAAATAGAGAGTGAATGAAGGAGATTCTAAGCCTGAAATTCACTAGGAACACTAGAATAAATGTGAGAGTATCAATAGGGTGTTAAGGCAGTGATGTTCCATGATTTTACGGCACTTTCGATGATTAAAACTAAGGAAATATGCAAGAACTTAGGTGTACTTATGGATTTGGTGTGTTTGTTTCATTTTTTTGCATGAAAACATGTCTTAGTATTGATCGAAAGAAAAAGGAGATGAAATTGGCTAAATTTGGGAGTCTACTACCTGGCCATAGCTCGTTGGGTCACATTTTGAGTCGTGGCATGAGTCATCCTACAGAAATGATCCAAAGTCCCGCAGATGTGCAACTCCGGACACTGGAAACGACTACTCCCTACGAGTCTTCAGGAGAGGGGATGAGTCATTGCTTTACTCGTCCTAAAGAAATATGGCCAAAGTCCTGAACGATGACAAAGTAGGCTTCAGTGGAAATGCATCACACTACGAGTTGTTACGAGTCCCTATGACTCGTCATGAAGAGGCGTCACCAGCCAACATCAAACCAACCAATGAGTCGTAGCCACACGCAATGATTCGTGGTGTCTCCCTATGATTCATTGCCACTGCCAACTTTTCTCTCCTACATTATTAAGGATAGGATTTCTTTTTTATCTATAAATACTCTTATTAGGTTTTATGTTTAAGTTTATGCTCTATTACCTCTTGTGAGTTCGTATACACACTTTTGAGGATTGTAGAATAGATTTGAAGATTAATCATAGTTTACATTCACGGTTTATTCTTTTCTTCTTGAAAGTGCATGATTATGTTTTCTTGTGGTAATTATTGTCGTGTTCTTGTAACTATGAGTAGCTAAATCCTGCAACTAGGGTTATGGAAACTAAGATGAATTAACAAAGTAGGCAAAAGTACTTTGGGTTTCTTCAATGGTGTTTATGATGAATTAACAATGTAGGCAAAAGTACTTTGGGTTTCTTCAATGGTGTTTATGCATGTATTGTTCTTCCCTTCGTTTTGATTGCTTTTTAATGGTGCACAGTGTTAGAACTAGCTTTAAGTTTTTACTTGCTTAACTATAGAGGTAGAGAACGGGAAAAGGGAAGTAACAATGGAGATTTGAGGCTACCAACCTTCATCTAATAGCTTGACCCTAACCAGGAATAGCTAATCTGGGATCAAAGGTAAGAGTTAAAATGCAAAGCTCAGATAACCTAACCGGTATTGAGAAAAGTCATCTTTATAGGCAACCATCCGTTTAGATGAACCTAACTTACCGATATTGCATGTTGAGCACCAAGATAGAAAACTAGTACGACACACTTACTGAATTATGAAATTATGGAGGACATAATACTAGTACATTATCTCTCATTGATTAAAAACAACATTAATTAACATTTTGTTACTTGGTTACTCACTTTATACAAATATTATTTGTTCCAAAAAACCCTTTTTAGAAATAACTGACTGATATATTAAATAGTCGTATCGACCGAGCTCCTAGCCATATTCCCTATGGGATCAAACCCAACCCAAGTTGGGTTCTATATTTGATCCAATGACTACTTTATAGCTTATTTCAAGGTGTAATTTGGGTGATATCAGGTAGCAATTGACTTGTGATTGTGCGTAAGTCGAAGTCGAAGTTGTGGAAGAATTGTTGTCATAAAGAGTAAGGGTCCTTTATAATGTTTTGAATTAATATTAAGGTTGGGATTTTTCTGTATATCATTGTGTTCATTTAAGTTTGAGCATCGAAAATACTTCTAAGTCCAAATAGTAGGCGTTGTTACAAAACATGCAGACTTGAGTGCACACAGGCTAAGTCAAGCAGGAGGACTTGATTGCCGCACTGTAGGCAAACCTCTAACAGATTTGAGTGTAGTAAATTGCCCTATTACATTTGATATGGTGAGGGAGTTCTCAGTATGGTAAACCTCCATACTTTTACATGTGTGCTATAGCGGTCACTTCTTTTCGAAAGCAGGACCGCTAGCACGCAGATTACTTTGCTGCAGCAAAAAGGTTCAACCAGAATTCAGTGCTAAAATTTTTTACTTCCTAGAAGGCTTAAATATTTTTCACTATCTCATCAATACACAAAATACCTTAGTATTATGCCAACACACCACAATGTATCATAGTCTTAGCATATGCCAATTTTCCTATTGCCTCAACAAACATCAATTTAATATTATATCTTCATACAGTCAACACACTTACATGAATTATATCGCTGAATACCAATTGGAATTGACTAAACACCAATGTAACTCATCAAGATACCAATTGGAATCGACTATATACCAATTGGACTCGACCTATATAGATGATAAATTGAGATAGCATGATAGAAAAGAAGAAAGGAAATTACTCCTAGATGCCTCATAGCTTTCCAAGGATTTTATGTGGACATCTACACACCAATCCACATGACTCTACTTGGCATTGCTCTTGTACTTGTAAGACCGATAACCTAGGGATATGATACCAACTATCACGACCCAAATTACGAGATTGTGCGGGTACATATTTGATTCTAACTCTATAGGAGAACCCCTTACTACTCAATCATTTTTAAGTGGATTTTCTTGAAAATGACATCATTATAATAATCAATTCAATTGAAAACTCATAATAATATTTAGTATCTTCAAAACTATATAGGTCTTTAATTCAACAAAATACAAAATTTCCCAAGGACTTAGTCTAGACATGTACAAGAACTTCAAATATAGAGTAATGACTAGAAAATAAAAGACACAACTTCTGCCTGGGAATGAATTATGCAAAAGTTGATGATGGATACTCGCCACTTCAATTAACCTGTAACACACGTACACCCCAAAGAGTGTAGCAAGAGTAATATCAGTACACCATACGTACTAGTAGGCATCAACGGTCGACTAGGATTACTTCACGCAACACCATATATGAATCAAAAAAATCAACAGAGAATCTCGTGCAACAACATTACATTCAAATTTCACACCACTCATTACACTTTCTCAACAAGTCTGAAGATTATGAATTATATTTCTTATTTCAATTAGAGCATAGTAAATATTATTAAGCATTCTATTTCACTTTTGATTAGTTCGACAACCCCTAACACAATTACTGACACTTAGCATCATCAAGATTAAGCAAACCCATTATCACCACTTGGCAGTTTAACTATTATTAAATACTACTCTCAAGTCACCTATCACCTATCACCTATTATAGATTCCTCACCCATAACCCAAATCAACCCAGCAATAAGGCACAACAGTACATACCTTTAGTCTCAGAAGACAAGGAACTAATTAAGGATTTGACCAACCAATTAAGGGCATATTTAAGTTAATTAAGTTACCCCAACAACACATGAAATCAAATAATCCACAAAAACTTGTATTATCCAAATATCCATACACATCAAAGTCAAACAATCAAGGATATATAAGTCACCAAAACAGACATATCATGTCATCACGAAACCCTACAATTATACGTAGTCACAACATAAAACATGGATCTTGTCCATACTGATTTCACAAATGTATAGCCTCCGTATCTCATCAGTCTCCCTTTAACCATATAATGGCTCACAATAATCACTCATTTGTACACACATACTAAAAGGTCTTATTTTTGTGCAACTAATCATGACTTGTAAGGGACATTCTAGGGTTCATGTACCATACCGGCATGGTACCCACTCCACAATATAACTGCTCTTCTATAAGCTCACATCAGACTCAATCCACTCAATATTATAGTATGTATATCCTCAGTTCTCAACAACATATCTTAGTATGTTCTCATCTCACTCATCTCTCTGGCTAGTATAATAAGTACAGAAAATATAATAAGTGCACTTCATAATCATAAGTCATTTAAATACAAGCTTCAAACAATTACACAACTTATTTAACCAAGAAATGTCAAGCCAAAACAATACACAACCAATAACTATGTCAGCAAATCAATCAATATGCTTATCAATCACAATACATACAAGAGACTAAATCAAGTCTAACTCCACATACACACCCATAAGTTCCTCTGAATTACTAAACATCAATTATTATGCAAAGCAACATTGAATCCAGTTTCTAAGTGTAAGGACCCTTCATTAATATTATTATCATATTCATGAACACCACAACATTAGCCATTTATCTGATAGTTTGTCAACATTTAACGTACAACACCTACCTTAGTTTATCCACCTTTTACTACATATCATACTTTAACATTTAGTAATGGTTCCCCTTAGGACATCTATTTTATGACAATACTTCACACTTCATAGCCATACCATAAGAAAAAATCACCTCAAGGTGAACACACCATCAAGAACACACAAAAATAGGTTCATCAATCT
The DNA here is from genome assembly GCA_031232105.1 of Capsicum rhomboideum. Taxonomy (NCBI): domain Eukaryota; kingdom Viridiplantae; phylum Streptophyta; class Magnoliopsida; order Solanales; family Solanaceae; genus Capsicum; species Capsicum rhomboideum. The sequence continues at coordinate 57,644,869 of CP124709.1, forward strand.
CGCAATTTTTTCCAACCCATAATATTATTAGTTCGTGTTTATATTTGTATTACCAAATAATATTTACACCACTACTAACATTATTCTTATTCAAATTAAGAGCACATAATGAAAACCACATAATGAAAACCACATATATATATTATTGCACGTTCAGTCTTTCTTACCTTATTCTAAGTACTGTCCATCCAAACATCATGCCTGAAGGCCTAATCATGCTTCTTCCCATTAATTCTACATAGTATATGTGATTCCCTAATCCAAGTAGTAGACTCAATAAACCATAACCTACCCCAACAACAAGCTGCAGTCATAGGATACATGTAATTTTGCTCCCTATTCTCAATCCAAAAGTTTTTGATAGAGAATCCATGAGAAGAATAATGGAATCGCATTTCGTGTGAGCTTTTCATCTCCGTTCTTGGTTTTCTAACTTGGGAATAACCCTAGGAGAATCTTTAGGAGAGAATGATCTTGGGCGTATTAATATGCCCACTTGTCGTATTTTACCTATATTTGGCTGAGTTTTAAGAATGATAATGATATATAGTTGCTTGTTTTGATTGAATATTCTAGCTAGCAAACTAACTAATTTGATTATGTATTTTATAGGAAATGGTGGTGGAAATGGACCTGTGGAAGCATAAGGAAAGGTTCAGAGCTTTTGGAGAAACTATGGATGAGTTTTCGGGCAACAACATAGTTGGTGCTGTAGTAGAAGCCTAACCCTAGCAACCAAACTTCAATAGGAAATTAGACATTCCTATATAGGTTCATGTAAATAAGATCTCAACTCTAGGAATCTCATCTTGGTGCTACAGGAGGTACCCAGCACCAAGGTGTGCCCAGAATAGGAATTCTACTTGTTTAAAGTCTGAATCCCACTAGGATTAGGGTTACTTTTCCAACTACTATATATATTCCTTCTACATATTTTTAGGGTATTATTCATTATTTGTGGAGGCCAAAAATGCAGAGAAAAGTTCAACATTATGTTTCTTATTCCCTTTAATTTCTTAGTCATTTCTTTTGATGAAAACATCAAACTATTGTGATTTTATCATTAGCATGAGTGGCTAAGAACCTTAATTATAGGGTTGAGGCTATAAAAATGATCGTATAGCTTTATTTCAAGTTGGTTATTGTTATTTATCATATTTGGTTGTACTTACGTTCTTGTTCTTACTATTCTAAAGATTCGTGAACTTTAGGATAAACATATAAATCTTGTGTGAGTACGAAAGGAGTATCATTAGATTAGAATAAAGAATGAATGGGGTGGGTTCTTATCTTTAATAAGAAGAGATTAGATTCGTGATTAAGATAGGAATATATCTAATTTTCCCCATTTAGTTCCAATAAGGGAAGAAATATAAATGCATTCAAATCAGATCCTCACATCCCCGCTCAATGATGTAGTTATGGGGCTAGGGTGAATAGATGATTAGAGGCTTAGAAGACCATAATCATGATATTAACCCCATGAACCAACAACCAAGATAGATAACTTAACGAACGTGATCAAATAGCTTTACATGATTGTTCGGTATGCCTTGACCCTGGAATCCTCCTCAATATTGTTTACAAAAATTTTAATTATGCTTACATTTCATTGTTACATTTAGAATCCCAAAACTCCAAGACTTTCTTTGGTTACAAATCGCAGTTGTTTAATTTTATAGTATTGCTTAAATTAGGAATTTGCTAAGTCTGCAAGTCTCTGTTGGTTCGACATCCAACTTCCAAGAGCCACTTTATTACTTGTATGACTACTTACACTTGTGTGTGCATTTGGATGCAATAAGTTTTTAAAGTGTTGCCATGGAGTTGAATTTTTTTTAGCATATTTCTAATTTGGGTTTTAATATTTCAACTGATATGTGCTAACAACTTGGTATTAGCAACCAAATTTGCATGTACAGGTGTGAATTTATAGCAAGCTAGCAAGAGAAAGGGATTTAGTTTAACCGCATCCTGAACCTTGTATCAGTTAAGAAAAGAAGCAGCACTTCTTTATCCCATTTTGCAAGTTCAGCATGATCAACAGGATGAGGTTGCTCCTAAAGTGATGGCATCTCAGATATCATTTCACGAAGTGGAAATCCCACTCACAACTAATATTACCTCTAGTATCCACAAACTAAAACAGGGAGGTAGATTTGAATTGAAACAAAATATAGTTCAGTTGTTGCACACCAGCGGGCATTTTACAGGCTTGTCACATAAGGATCCACAACAACATTTGCAGAACTTCTTAGAGATTAGTGACACATTCATTCCCACTGGAGTCTTCATAGATTATGTGAGGCTCAGACTTTTCCCCTTCTCACTATTAGGAGAAGACAAGAAATAGTTGAAGACAGAACCTTCAAATTCAATCACTACTTGGGAAATCTTGCTAGAAAGTTCCTGATTTGATTTTTCTCATCTGGTCAAACTGTAAGGTTGAGAAGTGAGATCCTAAGTTTCAAGCAAAAGCCAGACAAAAAATTATATAGTGTTTGGGAAAATTTCAAGTCCCTTCTCAGAGATTGCCCGCACCACCAATAGATGATCCACACTTTCGCTGAAAGTCTTGACTATAACACCAAAATTTTGCTAGATTCAGCTATAGGTGGTCAAGATCTGGAGAAAACCTATGATGAGCTATATACTCTTCTCAACTGTATTGCACAAGGTAATCTAGAGTGGCATGGTAATGCATCTAGAGGCATGGTAAAAAAGCCTATTGGGATGATTGAAGTGGATAACATCACAACATTAGCTGTACAGTTGGCCTTTTTTCAGAACCAGATGATGACCCAATTTAACAGGTTGAGTGTGACTCAAACTCAGGCCCCAGTGAATGCAGTTCAGCAGGTTCAGACTTGGTGTGAAATTTGTGAAGGTAGTGGTCATGTTGCCAACTTATGTTGAGTAAATCCAAATTCAGTTAATTTTGTGGGTAATGCACAAAAATAAAATCAGAACTTTAGTAACACCTACAACCATAATTGGCAGAGTCACCTAAATTTCTCATGGGTTGGCAACCAAGGGCAGAACCAGAACTTTAAGTAGCAGGATCAGGGAGGTAATCCTAGTTTTTAGTCCAGTAATATTGAAGAAATGCTAAAGAAGATCATGGCCAACCAATAGCAAATGGCTATAGAAATAAAAAATCAGCAAACGGAACAAAAGAATCTAGAGAAACAAATGGTTTAGTTAGCTGAAGCTCAGAATACAAGACCTCAAGGGGGTTTACCTAGTGACACATATCCTAATCCTAAACAAGTAATGGAAATCTCCTTGAAGAGTGGCAAAGAATTGGATGAAGTGCCTCACAAGCAGAAGAAGCATGAGGTACAAGATGAATTGATTAAATCAAGCTCATTTATAGAGGAGGCATGCTTCAAGAAGTTCTTTGACATTATCAAAGAACTACATATCAGTCTTCCTCTACTTGACGGTTTGTAGGATATGTCTAAGTTTGCTAAGTACTTGAAGGATGTGGTGACAAATAAGAAGCGACTTGTAGATTTGGAAACTATGGAACTCACTGAGGAGTGTAATTATAGGTTGCTGAGCAAACTTCTCAAGAATCTTAAGGACTTCGGAGTTTCAACCTCCCCATACAAATTGGTTAAAGTGAGTTGATGCAGGCCTTGTGTGACTTGGGGGAAAGAGTAAATTTGATGCCCCTATCTGTGTTCAATACTTTTGGCTTGGGGAAACCTAGGCATTCCAAAATAGTTCTACAGCTTGCGGATAGATCAAGAGTAGATCCTCAGGGAATCATTCAGGACATGCTTATTAAAGTTGGTAAGTTGGTAAGTCCTGTTGATTTTATCATTCTTCGCTATAAAGCAGATGACAAGGTTCTAATTATATTAGGACATTCATTTTTAGCCACTGGTGAAGCTTTAATTGATGTGAGAAAGGGCAACTTAAAGATGAGAGTGAATGATAAAGAGGTTGCTTTTAGAGTGTACAATACACTCAACAAACCTACGCACTATAGAGATCTATATATGATCACAAATGTAAAAAGGATGAGTGTGGGGTGCAAAAGTGTGAGCTATTAAATGTCCATCCCTTGAAATCTCTTATAAAATGGACCAATGTACAATAAGATACAACACACAAGCTATTAGAGGAGCATCAATGGGGTTATAAAATGAGAAAAAGAGAAAAGTTTGATGGTTCTCTTGGTAGATCGAAAAAGAGAAGAAAGTTGTGGCCAAAAGGGAAAAAGAGGTTGAAAGAGTCTTGAGTTTGATTGTTACATGAGTCGTGCCACAATGTTAAATCAAGAACTACTTGAGAGGCAACCCAAGTTGTAATATAGGTAGTTTTTCATTTGTTTTTATAGTGTCACCTTTGTTTTTGTTTTCGTTTATTTGTTTTGCAGATTAGGGGAAGTCTAAGTACCCAGAATCTAGATAAAGAGCATGGTAAAAGCATAAGTGTGGGGTTCTCCAGCCCCCATGATGGAAATTTTAGAAAGTGACATACTGTGTCTAGAGGCCTCAAGAAGTATTCCTAACCCATGTTCTTAATTTTGATTTATGCTTTAGGGACATATCATTATTTCAAGTGTGGGGTGGGATATCTTCCAAGTTGTTTAGGGTAAAGTGTGCTATAGGATTTTCTTTTAATTCTTTAGCTACTTGCATTGAAAAAAATTGAAAAAGTTCAAAATAAAAAAAGATTTTCTTTTGGTTCGTTAGATTAGACTAGTTTTAGTTGGTTTCAATTTTTTAGTTCTGTAGTAGAAGCACACTTCACCTACCCTTTGATTTTTCTTTTTGGTTCTATTCCGAGGGGCCTTTGAAACGACTATCCTTTTTCATTTTTTAGGAGTAAATTTTTGTTTTTTAGGTATAGTTAGGGATTTTTCCCAATGATAGATAAATGAGGACCGTCTTGAGGAAAAATTAGTCATTAGGAATAAGTGGAACTTTTAACAAATTTGATGCTAGGTGCTACAGATGACTGATTGATCCAAGTTGGTTTTGAATTCAAAAGCATGTTATGAAAATTGAATGACTGTGGTTTAGACACCTAGGCTTTTTTATCTGACTCTTGTATGATATTGGCTTAAAATTAAACTTTTGTGTTTGTTGGATTGAGAGTATTTATGGATCCTTCTTGGTTTGAACATGTGCCATGAGTGTTAGGTGTTTGTGATATTCCATGCTTTCATATTGATGTCTAGAACTTGCCTGGTGTGTTTGCTAAGCAAGATAAAGAATCTTGAGTTTAGGAGATGATCTAGGAATTTCTTTGATTAGACCGGTTTTTATCCTTTGCTTTACCTAACCATAATGAATAACCCTAGTTAGCCCCATTGAGACTTTAGCCTTTTCTTTGGTAGCCATGTATTAAACTTATTCCTCTTTTTACAATTGACTGTAATTTGATTCGAAACTCCTAAGTGCTTTAATTAAAACATAAAATTCAAGGGAGTGACAATTGAAAAAGGGAGAGAGTTGAGTTGGAAGCCTGAAAAGAAGACTAAGGGGTCAAGTGTTTACAATTTTTTATGTTATTGGAAGGGAGTAGAACAATAAAATCAAAAGAAAAAAAATAGGTTTGATAAGTGAGCACTCCTTACTAGTGATATGTTTGCTTGCTTAAAGAGATGGGAAAACAAAGAAAGTCTATGGATGGGAAGAGTATAGGAAGAAGTTGGTTGATCAAATAAGGTGGTTAATGAGAAAATTATGATGTATTAAAGAGCTTAGGGAAGATAGTCACTATTACTGGCCAGAATAGTTCCTACCCATCCCTTAGCCTACATTACAACCCAAGAAGTCCTACTTGAACTTAAATTTTAAAATTCTTATATTAGAGGAGTAGTACACTAAGGGCAAACTTATGTTTCATCATATGTAGCATGTGAACTTCATTGTGAAAGTGAGCGTAATTTTATTTTTATACCCATTCTTGTGATAAATTGCACACTTTTGAGTGAAATATAGGTAACTCTCTTGTTGTGAGGGCACATGGTTTATGAAAGAAAGGTGACGTACTTGTTTTTTTGGATGAATGACTTGCATGAGTTTACTAATATCGTAGAGTGACTTCTTGAGGCTAGGATATTTTGAAATAGTTGTTCATGAGTGTGACTTTGTTGAATAAATCATGTGTGCTAAGAACTTGTCATCTATGTTAGTCATTATGGCCTTAGCATGAGTGATCTTTAATCGATTGGTTATATTAAAGCTTTTCATGTAGCATGAGATATAAAAGATTTTTTTGAGAACGAACAAGGCTTTAAGTGTGAGGTGGAGATCTTAGGCATATTTATACACCTGCTAGTCGTATTCTACTCGCATTTGGCCGAGTTTTGAGAATGATAATGATATATAGTTGCTTGTTTTGATTGAATATTCTGGATAGCAAAATAATCAATGTGATTAGGTATTTTGTAGGAAATAGTGGTGGAAATGGACCCATGGAAGTATAAAAGAAGGTTCAGAGCTTTTGGAGCAACTTTGGATGAGTTTTCAAGCAAGAACATAGTTGGTGCTATGGTAGGGGCCTAAACCCAGTAACCAAAAATCAGCAGGACATCAAAGACACCTGTAAAGGTGCATGGAAACAAGACCGACCTGAACTCCAGGCAGCCCATCTTGGCACTACAGGAGGCGCCCAACGCCAGGGTGTGCCTAGAATGGGAATTCCACTTGTTTCAAGTCCGAATTCCACTAGGATTAGGGTTACTTTTCCTAATACTATATGTATTATTTCAACACATTTTTAGGGGATTATTCATTATTTGTGGAGGCCAAAAATGCAGAGAAAAGTTCAACATTAGGTTTCTTCTTCTCTTTAATTTCTTAGTCTTTTTTTTGATGAAAACATCAAACTATTGTGTTTTTATCATTAGCATGAGTGGCAAAGAACCCTAATTCTAGGGTTGAGGATATGAACATGACTGTATAGATTAATTTCAAGTTGGTTATTGTTATTTATCATATTTGGTTATTCTTAGGTTCTTGCTCTTACTATTCTAAAGATTCGCAACCTTTAGGATAAACCTATAAATCTTGTGTGAACCCGAAAGGAGTAACATTAGATTAGAATGAAGAATGTACGGGATGGGTTCTAATCATTAATAAGTAGAGATTAGATTCGCGGTTAGGATAGGAATATACCTAATTTTCCCCATTTGGTTCCAATACGGAAAGAAATATAAATGCGTTTAAATTGGATCCTCACATTCCCGCTCAATGATGTAGTTGTGAGGCTAGGGTAACTAGACGATTAGAGGCTCGGAAGACCATAATCATGATATTAACCCCATGAATCAACAACCAAGATAGATAATTTAACCAACAAGATCGAATAGCTTTACATATTTTATTTTTCAGTATGCCTTGACCCTGGAATCCTCCTTAATATTGTTTACAACACTTTCAATTATGCTCAAGTTTCATTGTTACATTTAGAATCAGAAAACTCCAAAACTTTCTTTGGTTACAAATCACACTTGTTTAATTTTATAGTATTACCTGAATTGGGAATTTACTAAGTCTACAAGTCCCTGTGGGTTCGACATCCGGCTCTCAAGAGCCACTTTGTTACTTGTACGATAGCGTACACTTGCGTGTGCATTTGGAAACAATATAGAACTCCCTTTAGAATGAGACCTGAAATCTAAAATAAACCTGAATTTGGGATTTTGGTTCTCAAGCTTTACTGCAATAGTCATATTTTTTTGCAGCAAGCTCATTATAGTGGCTAGCAGATTGCTATGATGGACTCATCTAGTTGGCCCCATTTATTTTGGTTTTATTTTATTCAATGTTTATTAAAAATAAATTAATTTTTATCCAAACTCAAATTCATATCGATAAAATTTTTAAATTCTTATACACTTGTTGTTGATATTTCAATAACAATGTAATGGATCATCACATGCTAAATAAGGGTGTGACTAAGGTGATGAAGTAAATATTGTTGCCATCCTCGAAGACACACAAGTTACACATTATATTAGTGATGTTTGTTTGATTTATACTTATCCGTTCTCCATTTGCTTCGCACTTTCTTGTTCCCGTAATAGTAGAAGAATTTTTTTGTAGGTGTCAAGTTTTCTTGGCTCAATAATCAACATCCCTCCCATTCTCGAAATCCTGTAATCGCAACTATAAAATCCTTGAACCTTTATTTTTTCTATGATTTTTTTATCCTTGTCTACATTTTATCCACTTATTACTCTTATCATGTATCTGGTGGAGTTCTGCTCAGTAAAGTATGACCTAATATGATTATTGGGTGAAAATGATCCTCTAAATCTTTACCAAAGAGGACATAGCATGGAAGACCATGTTTTTTGACTTATGCAAAGGAAAAAACTATGGTATGCATATCTAAAAAACATCTTCTCTTTATTTATCACTAGATCGATGGCTCTCAATTCAACTCATAACTCTAAAAATTTTCACATATTTATGCCACAAAAACTAACACTTCAACTATCTCCTTCTCACAAAGCTGCTACTTTTAATATCTAGAGCCTCACGACCTCCATCTGATGACCTCTAGCTTATTGAGGATAAAGAGAATATCTAACCCTACCAAATTGAGCACTAAAGGAATAAACTCTACCATTTTTGAGGCTGACGGTAAAGCATAACAAGAAAGAAAGTACGCCTAAAGTAGTGGGGTTAAAAGATGTTAATGAAGAAGGTGCAGAGACTGAAACCTTGAATGTTGAAATGCCCTTGATTGAGTCAAACACAATTTTTGTATCTCCCAATACTGATGATTTGATTGGTTTGATGATGCAAAAATGGGTAATTGTTGGCTTTAGATCACCTAGTGTATGTACCACCCCGTAATTTTCTGAGTCTAGTTGACTACCGTAACATTCATGAAAATATTAAAACATGAGAGATTTGATGAATTATGCATTTATTTGTTGGGCATTAATGAGTCATGTGCCATTGGGCCCAAATGAGGCCCAAAAATCATAAGAAAGACATGGCCCAAAAAGGGGATTTGACCCATTCTTCCATTGCTCTTTCATTGACCAAGTAAACACATCAAATGTGTGGATAAGTATCATTATAAAGGTACTATATAAGTCAAGAAAATCATATTTTTATTTCATCAAAGCACACATGCCCTGTTCTAACATTTTCCAACTTTTCTCTCTACACACAAACCCTAAGCCCTCATCTATTTTTGGATAAGATCACTCTTTGGTAAGTATTTATTTTCATGGTTTAGTATATTATATGTGTAATATGGTGTATAAATCATGTTGGTTATGTTGGCAAAGGGTTGGACAGTGTACTATGTGTAAAACTGTCTATTTTTGGCAATCAAAGAAAGGTTTTTGCCTTGTAAACTTGAAAATGGACTTGTAGTCTTGAAAGAAGTGAACTTTATGGATTCAATATTGACATGTGATATGTGATTATGGTTTTAACTTGTTTTATCCTTGTGTATAATGTTTGGACTTGTTATTGTGAAATTTGTTATGGATTTGGTGATGTATTGAACGAGAAGTGTAGTTTTGGGTGTTGTTTATGTGGGTTGAGAGACCATGGCTGATTTTTGGCATCCAAGATGACCAAAAATATGTGAAAAGAAGTTTAGTTATGATCATGGACCATTCATTGCATAAAAATACCCAAAAGAGACCCATTTTGACCAAAACGGGCATTCGCCCCCGCAGACGAGGGCACCTGCGGGCGCAAATGCCAACGCAGGTGCCTATGGCTTCTACCAAAGGCCACCTGAGGGTTTAACTCATCCACATGTGGGTGGGGTGCAGGTTGATTCGCAGGTCAGCCCAGGATACGGTTTTGGATGTTTTCATCTCTGTTTGATCCCCGGAGGCCCCTATACCCTTTTTGGATGTAATTATCAACTTGTGATGCTATTTTAATAACTTTAAAGGGTCGTTTGGAGGTATGTTTGACTATATTAAGTGTTTATTTATGTTCATAAGTTGTTATGAGGCAAGTTGATAGGGTAATTTTGACGGAATGATAATGAGGAAGCATAAAGGGTAAATGTGGTGTGAAATGCTATTGATGTATGATGTCTTGGTCAATTTGTGGAATGTTATGGTGTTGTTGGTATGATAATGAAGTGGATTGTATTATAAAGGGTGAAATGACGTTGTACGACAGTCATATAGTTCGTTGTCATCTTGTACACTAGTACGATAACTAGTGGTTAACGTAAACTCCATTATGTACTTGTATTGTAGAGTGAAACGTAAGGAAGGAGATAGACTATTGTGTTCATATATAGGATTGTGTAGTCATACTTGGAAGTGAAGGTATGTAAGGTTACTCTATCTATATTCCTTCTGCAGCATATAGTATTCACATTGACATTGTACTTGTTCTATTCCGACATGTTCTAAGGTATCCTATTCCCGGTAACCAATTATTGTTACTATATGTTTACTACTCATGGATAAATTGTGATTCACATGTCTCATAGGTATTGACAAATGTCCCAACGGTCCCATGTTTCCAATAATGTTATGATTCCAATAATGTTATGTTTCCAATAATATATGACTATCATCATATCAATCTCAAAAGTAATGATAGAAGTAATGCACATGTGGTTAATGATTGAGTACGGGTGGTAGCTTTGGGGGCGAAAGCCTAGATCAAGCAGATCCCGAGATTATTGGATTAGGGGGTAGTCCTAGAGGCATAAGCCTAGCTCGGACCGAACCTGATAGGGGGTAGTTCTAGAGGTAAGAACCTAGCTCGAGCCGAACCTGATATATTGGTTTATGGGTGGCAGCTCTAGAGGTGATAACCTAGCTCGAGTCGAGCCCGATATATTGATTCATGGGTGGTAGCTCTAGAGGCATAAGCCTAGCTCGAGCTGATCCCAACAAAACATTATGTTATATAAAGACCCACTGATGAGTCAGGGCCCGGGTATATAGTGACACAAGTGATGATGAATAAGCATAGAAGTAAAGAAGCAAAGAATGTAATGCAAGCAATGTACATGGTTTCCAACATACAGAATGTTAACTTATCCATATTGATTAGTCATTTGTATATGAGTTCATTGAAGCATTTGTGATTCATACAGTTTCTTATGAGCCTTACATACTCAGTACATTCTTCGTACTGACGTCCCTTGTGGGACTTACATTACTTGCTGCAGGCGCAGGTGCTAGTAGGCCTCCACAGTAGGTTGCCAGTTAATTACAGATCTTTGGTGAGATCCAGTTGGTTCGGGGCTTTCCGAGTCACAGTTGTATATGTGTTTTGGTATTGTACATATTGTATAAAGTGGGGACTTGTCCCTACTTTCAGCTGGTCTTGTAAGCGCATCGGTTAGAGGCTTTTGTAGACGTATGTGGGCATGAATTTAAGAGGGGTGTACCAATTTTGACTTGATGGCCTCGACGGCCAAGTTTCACATATGTGTATATATATATATATATATATATCACATGTTCCATGATTTCTGTTCTTAGCATTTTATGTTCTTACGTGATAGTGGTGTTTCTTACAGCATGCATATGAATGGACATGAGCAAAGCTTGGTTCTCTCGGTCCTTATCAGCTATGGGTGCCAATCCGCCCCGTTGGGATACGGGGCATGACAAAAGTGGTATCAGAGCAGGTCATTCTATGGGTGTCTACAAAGTCGTGTCTGAGTATAGTCTTACTTATCGATGTGTTGTGCACCACATTTATAAGTAGGAGGCTACGGGAAATTTAGGATGTTGTTTCTTTCCTTCACTTCTAGATCGTGCAATAGAGCCAATGTGGTAAGTGGAATCGTATCTAACCATTGGAATTGATTTTCTTTGATATAGTAACAATGCTGATCACAAGAAGAGGTAGAGGTAAAGGTAAGCAGGTAGATATTCCTGCTGGAGAAGGAATGAGTAGATTACCACCTGACCAAGCTAGTCAAGGTGGAGCAAATGCTGAAATTTCATCGCGGTCTTCTTCTACTTTTCCAGCTTCAAAAGAGCAAGTCGGTAGAGAAGTACCCGCAGAACCACCAATGAATGCCATGGATTAGGATCTAAGAAATGCAGTACATATGTTAACTCAATTAGTGGCGGCACAAAGTCAAGGACGAGCTGGTCCAATGACAAATAAGGATGACGCGGCTATAGTGGCGAGTCGCAGAACACAGGATTTTCTAAAACTGGACCCTCCTATATTCACTAGGTGGCATCTGAAAGCAGATCCACAGGCTTACCCCCAGAACGGGAAGTAGAGTTTGGCATTTATGTGATTCCAGGCACTCAACCTATCTCTATTCCTCCGTATATAATGGCTCCAGCAGAATTGCATGAATTGAAGGAGAAATTAAAAGATTTGCTGGACAAGGGCTTCATTAGGCTTAGTATGTCCCCGTGGGGTGCACCGGTATTATTTGTATGGAAGAAAGATGGCACATTGAGAATGTGCATTGATTATCAGTATATGAATAAGGTAAAGATCAAGAACAAATATCCCCTCCCTTGAATTAACGATTTGTTTGATCAGTTACAGGGCGCCAAGTGTTTTTCAAAGATTGACTTGAGGTCGGGTTACCATCAAGTCAGAGTTAGAGAAGAAGATGTACCCAAGACAGCATTCCGAACACGGTATGGCCACTATGAATTTTTAGTTATGTCATTTGGACTAACAAATGCACCAGTTGTATTCATGGATTTGATGAATCGGGTGTTTAAGCCATTTCTAGACATGTTCGTGACGGTATTTATAGATGACATCCTGGTTTATTCAAAGTCACAAGAGGACCATGCTAAGCACTTATGGCAAGTGTTACAAATTCTCCGTGAGCGTAAGTTGTATGCAATATTCTCTAAGTGTGACTTTTGGTTGAAATCCGTAGCATTCTTGGGTCACATTGTGTCAGATGAAGGGATTCGAGTTGATACACAAAAGATTGAGGCGGTGAAAAATTGGCCAAGGCCTACGACGCCCATGGAAATTTGTAGTTTCTTGGGGTTGGCAGGTTATTATCAAGGATTTGTTGAAGGGTTTTCTTCCATTGCTACACCTTTAACAAAGCTTACACACAAGGCAGTCAAATTTTAGTGGAGTGATACGTGTGAGAAAAGTTTTCAAGAGCTGAAAGATAAATTGACTTATACACAGGTGTTAGCACTTTTGGAAGGCACCGAAGGTTACGCAGTATATTGTGATGCTTTCAGGATTGGCCTAGGGTGTGTATTGATGCAGTTAATGTCATAGCATATGCCTCACGACAGTTGCATCCACATGAGAGAAACTATCCCACACATGATCTCAAATTAGTAGCGGTGGTATTTGCTTTAAAGATATGGCGTCATTATTTGTATGGAGTTCATGTTGACATCTATACTGATCACAAAAGTTTACAGTATATTTTTAATCAAAAGGAACTCAATTTGAGGCAACGAAGGTGGCTTGAGCTATTGAAAGATTATGACATTGATATTCTATATCATCCAGGAAAAGTGAATGTGGTAGCTGATGCATTGATCCGCAAGGCGATAGGAGGAATTAGTGTCCAATTGACAGAAAAGCAAGACTTAGTAAAAGATCTACATCAATTAGCCATCTTGGGGGTTCGCCTTCTCGAATCCTCAGATGAAGGGGTTATTGTAAAAAATGCGGCTGAATCGTTACTAATAGATGAAGTGAAAGAGAAGCAGTTTACAGATCCTATGTTATTGCATCTAAAGAAAAATGTACAATAGAATTTGACAAAGGCATTTGATTTTACACAAGAAGGGGTGCTTCAATGCCAAGGTACATTATGTGTACCAGATGTAGATGAGCTGAGAAAACGAATTATGATAGAGGCGCATCATTCGCACTATTCTATTCATCCTGGTGCTACTAAAATGTACCATAATTTAAAAGAAGTGTATTGGTGGGGAAATATGAAGAAGGATATTGCAAAGTTTGTTGCTCAGTGCCCGAATTGTCAGAAATAAAGGTAGAGCGTCAAAAACCAGGAGGTTACATGCAATGTATCAATCTTTCAGTCTGGAAATGGGATATTATTAATATGGATTTCATCACAGGTTTTCCTCATACAATGCGGAAATTTGATTCTATATGGGTTATAGTTGACAGGCTTACCAAGTCAGCGCACTTCTTACCAGTCAAAACCACCTATACAGCGGAGGATTATGCGAGATTGTATGTGAAAGAGATAGTACGGTTACATGGGATTCCGATATCCATCATATCAGATAGAGGAGCATAATTTACTGTGCATTTTTGGAGATCTTTTCAGCAGATTTTAGGTACACAGGTGAATCTGAGTACGGCTTTCCATCTTCAGACTGATGGACAAGCAGAACGTACCATCCAAACACTTGAATATATGCTACGAGCTTGCACGTTAGATTTTCAAGGCAGTTGGGATGACCATTTTCCTCTCATTGAATTTTCTTACAACAATAGCTATCATTCCAGTATTAAAATGTCACCTTATGAAGCTTTGTACGGAAGGAAATGTAGATCACCGATTGGATGGTTTGAAGCAGGTGAAACTGCTTTACTTGGGCCAGATCTTGTTCATCAGGCTATGGAGAAAGTTAAAGTGATTCAACAACAATTACAAATGGACCAGAGTCGACACAAGTCCTATGCTGATGTTAGATGAAGAGGGCTTGAATTCGTCATAGGTGATTGGGTATTTTTGAAGGTGTCACCGATGAAAGGGGTAATGCGATTCGGAAAGAAAGGGAAATTAAGCCCATGATATATAGGCCCGTATGAAATTATTAGAAGAGTTAGACAAGTTGCATATGAGTTGGCACTACCCCAAGAACTCTCCACAGTTCATCCAGTATTTCATGTTTCGATGCTTCAAAAATGCATAGGAGATCCATCTCGTTGTACTCCTATTGACGATGTACAGGTTACAGAGGATTTTACCTATGAGGAGATACCTATTGCCATTTTGGATAGACAATTGAAAAGGTTGAGGAATAAAGATGTCACTTCCATAAAGGTACTTTGGAGAAATCAGCAAATAGAAGAGGTCACATGGGAAGCTGAAGAAATGATGAATTCCAAGTGCTCTCATTTGTTCCAAAGGGAAGAACAAGCTCACGATATGAGATCGGAACAATGACAAGTAAGTACTTATAAGCATTGAGTATATATATATATATATATATATATATATATATATATATATGATAACATGAAGAATGCTCCTAGACTTGTAATTGTTTACTTTGAATAATGTCACTAACATTCGAGGACGAATGTTTCTAAGGGGGGAAGAATGTAACACCCCGTAAGTTTCTGAGTCTAGTTGACTATCATAACATTCATGGAAATATTGAAAAATGAGAGATTTGATGATTATGCATTTATTTGTTGGGCATTAATGAGTCTTGTGCCATTGGGCCCAAACGAGGCCCAAAAATCATCAGAAAGACATGGCCAAAAAAGGGATTTGACCCATTCTTCCATTGCTCTTTCATTGACCAAGTAAACACATCAAATGTGTGGATAAGTATAATTATAAAGGGACTATATCAGTCAAGAAAATCAGTTTTTTATTTCATCAAAGAACACATGCCCTTTTCTAACATTTTCCAACTTTTCTCTCTATCCACAAACCCTAAGCCCTCATCTATTTTGGGACAAGATCACTCTGTGGTAAGTATTTATTTTCATGGTTTAGTATATGATATGTGTAATATGGTGTATAAATCATGTTGGTTATGTTGGCAAAGGGTTGGACAGTGTACTATGTGTAAAACTATCTATTTTTGGCAATCAGAGAAAGGTTTTAACCTTGTAAACTTGAAAATGGACTTGTAGTCTTGAAGGAAGTGAACTTAATGGATTCAATATTCACATGTGATATGTGATTATGGTTTTAACTTGTTTTATCCTTGTGTATAATGTTTGGACTTGTTATTGTGAAATTTGTTATGGATTTGGTGACGTATTGAATAAGAAGTGTAGTTTTTGGTGTTGTTTATGTGGGTTGTGAAACCACGGATGATTTTTGGCATCCAAGATGATCAAAAATATGTCAAAAGAAGTTTAGTTATGATCATGGACCATTCATTGCATAAAAAGACCCAAAAGAGACCCATTTTTACCAAAATGGGCATCCGCCCCCGCAGACGAGGGCACCTGCGGGCGCAGATGCCAACGCAGGTGCCTCTGGCTTCAGAAAAAGGCCACCTTCGGGTGAACCTCAGCCACCTGCGGGTACAGGTGGCTTCGCAGGTCAGCCCAAGATACGGTTTTGGATGTTTTCATCTCTCTTTGATCCCTGGAGGCCCCTATACCCTTTTTGGATGTAATTATCAACTTGTGATGCCATTTTAATAGCTTTAAAGGATCGTACGGAGGTATGTTGGACTATATTAAGTGTGTATTGTTGTTCATAAGTTGTTATAAGGCAAGTTGATAGGTTAATTGTGACGGAATGATAATGAGGAAGCATAAAGGGTAAACGTGGTGTGAAATGCTATTGATGTATGATGTCTTGGTCAATGTGTGGAATGTTATGGTGTTGTTGGTATGATAATGCAGTGTATTGTATTATAAAGGGTGAAATGACATTATACGACAATCATATAGTTCGTTGTCATCTTGTACACTTGTACGATAACTAGTGGTTAACGTAAGCTCCGTTATGTACTTGTATTGTAGAGTGAAACATAAGGAAGGAGCTGGACTATTGTGTTCATATATAGGCTTGTATATTCATACTTGGAAGTGAAGGTATGTAAGGTTACTCTATCCGTATTCCTTCTGCAGCACATAGTATTCACATTGACATTGTATTTGTTCTATTCCGACATGTTCTAAGGTATCCTATTCCCGGTTACCAATTATTGTTATCACATGTTTCCTACTCATTGATCAATTGTGATTCACATGTCTCATAGGTATTGACAAATGTTCCAAAGGTCCTATGGTTCCAATAATGTTATGATTCCAATAATGTTATGTTTCCAACAATGTATGACTATCATCGTATCAATCTCAAAAGTAATGATAGAAGTAATGCACATGTGGTTAATGATTGAGTATGGGTGGTAGCTTTGGGGGCGAAATCCTAGCTCAAGCCGATCCAGAGATTATTGGATCAGGGGGTAGTCCTAGAGGAATAAGCCTAGCTCGGACCAAACCTGACAGGGGGTAGCTCTAGAGGTAAGAACCTAGCTCGAGCCGAACCTGATATGTTGGTTTATGGGTGGCAGCTCTAGAGGTGATAACCTAGCTTGAGCCGAGCCTGATATATTGATTCATGGGTGGTAGCTCTAGAGGTATAAGCCTAGCTCGAGCCGATCCCAACATAACGTTATGTTATGTAAAGACCCACTGATCAGTCGGGGCCCGGGTACATAGTGACACAAGTGATGATGAATAAGCATAGAAGTAAAGAAGCAAAGAAAGTAATGAAAGCAATGTACATGGTTTCCAACATATAGAATGTTAACTTATCCATATTGATTATTCATTATTATATGAGTTCATTGAAGCATTTGTGATTCATACAATTTCTTATGAGCCTTACATACTCTGTACATTCTTCGTACTGACGTCCCTTGTGGGACTTACCTTACTTGCTACAGGAGTAGGTGCTAGTAGGCCTCCACAGTAGGTTGCCAGTTAATTGCGGATCTTTGGTGAGATCCAGTTGGTTCGGGGCTTTCCGAGTCACAGTTGTATATATGTTTTGGTATTGTACATGTTATATAAAGCGGGGACTTGTCCCGACTTTTAGTTGGTCTTGTAAACGCATCGGTTAGAGGCTTTTGTAGACGTATGTGGGTATGAATGTAAGAGGTTTTTACCAATTTTGACTTGATGGCCTCGACGGCCAAGTTTCACATATGTATATATATATCACATGTTCCATGATTTTCGTTCTTAGCATTTTATGCTGTTACGTGATAGTGATGTTTCTTACAGCATGCATATGAATGGACATGAGCAATGCTTGGTTCTCTAGGGCCTTATCGGCTACGGGTGCCAATCCGCCCCGTTGGATACGGGGCTTGACAGTATAGGAGATAAATCTTTGCAGAATTTGAGTGCCAATGATCCGATCTCTTCCTCCCACCAGGTGAATATTAAAAATCCTACATAAAAGAACTTTTGGGAGACCTTTCACTAGCATTATAACTTTTTTGGAGCCCGCTCGACTCAACAGAAGAGAAGAGGCTAAGTGGCCATGACTTATGGGATTCTTTCAGCCAGCTAACGACTTTCATCCTTCAGGTCCAACTCTTTATAACTATATTATATGGCTTGTCTACTTTTAATTCAGATTGACTAAACCATTTTTTCCTTTTCTAGAACTACCTGATTACCACGGCTACTCAATAGAAAGATACCGACCAAGAGAGTAAACTTGTGGCATGATTTAACTATGCTAACATTTGAAGGCAATAATGGAAATTTTGCTAGTTGAATTGGCTA
The DNA here is from genome assembly GCA_031232105.1 of Capsicum rhomboideum. Taxonomy (NCBI): domain Eukaryota; kingdom Viridiplantae; phylum Streptophyta; class Magnoliopsida; order Solanales; family Solanaceae; genus Capsicum; species Capsicum rhomboideum. Next base: position 57,663,273 of record CP124709.1, read on the forward strand.
GATTCCAAGAAGAGTACACCAAACTCCAGGATAATACTATTATGCTCTAAGATGAGAAAACTTCTTTGTCTCAATTACTAAGCAAGATATAAAAAGAATGAGAAGCCTCAAAATAAGGTATGACCACCATCGATAGAGAACTACAAAATATAATTTCATTGTAAGGAAATGAATATGCGCCCTATGGAAAGAGGTGGTCGATAGAAGGACAACTTAAAATTGGCCCATGAGCATCATATCTAAGATGAGTCTGACTAGGAGAAGCTTAATTCCAATCTTAAAATAGTGAAAGCACGTCACAAGACCGATAAGTTTGTGGGTGAATTGGACCAGAATTGGGTGGCTTTGAATACCTAATAAATGTTTTTATGGGGTTCAAGATGATAAAATCGACCTTTACTTAATTGCTACCGAAGTCGAAGCTGACAAAAAGGCTGCCAAAGTTGCCTTGGATAAATCCTTGATGATAGGGGTATGTGATTACTTAGATAACAAAGACTCCCCGAGATATTCTTTGATGATGAAGAAGAAGGTAGCTCAGGATGATCTCCCCTAGATTGTCATTGAATTGAGACATTTGAGCTTGCAAGCTCTTTTTTTCTTTTGGTGATTTTGTTAAAGTTCCAAACGTTATCGGAGCATGTATTTCGAATGACATTTTCTTTCTACATATTTAATATGTTTGCATTTTATTTTCCTTTTTTCACATGCTTGAGTATTTCCCATCTTAATGAGTTTTGCAAGCTTAGGCTAGAGAAATAGGCTAGAGAAATAGTTGTTTTGAATTAACCCCAATATCCTAATCAAACTTACTCATCCGCCAGTGGTTTGTGGCTTCTTAGTTTAAACCCATTACCTGGTTTAAGATTAACATTTAGATATTTATAAGCACCTTGCTCCAACCTTGATTCAACTTCAGAGCATTAAATTAAAGCACCAAGAGCTAATGTTTAGGAATCGCTTAAGCTTGGGTACATTTTTCCCAATAACCTTTCTGGCCTACAAATAATTGATTTTGGCCTTCATCATTATGGTTTTTGTGTTATTACTTACGGCCTAAGAATTTAACTTTTTTTAACTCATGAAACTAAGGATCATAACATTCAGCTTTGAGCCTTTTTAAGGCATGCACTTTTTTTCTTGCCTAAGAAGACGACCTCCCATGTTCATATTTCCACAATTATTCAGAATTCATGGTCCTCACATGTTTGTTTTTTAGCCTTACTTCTTTAAGAAATCTTTTAATTAATCAGACATTCAACTTTAGGTTTTCATAAAAGTTTTTAATTAATTCGGCCCAATAATGACATCTGATAATTCTTTTTTCTGAGAAATAATATATATTGTTTTCAACCTTTTCTTTTGTGAAGACTTCTAATTATCTTGGTCAGACAATACAACATTTGATAACTTTTTAGGTTGAGAATTTTAGTATTCATCGCTAACCATTAACCATTTTCATGAAAGTGGGACCTTATATTTTTTGGTCCTTATGAAGAGGACGTCTCCCATTCATCTAGGCATGATGTTTTGACTCGTGGTCCTTCCTGGATATTCAAAATGTGACGACATTTGAGAAAGTCAAACAAACTTTCATTTTCTATATGAACAAGAATTGTTGGATGGTAAAACTTTTACTTTATTTTATTGTGGTAAAATGGTTCAAAACATACCCAAACTTTGGTGAAATTTGTTGTAACACACTCAAAATTTTGGAGGGTCCTATTAACTCTCCCTCCCTTTCTCGGGACTATTTTGTAATGTATTTTTGTGACCTTTATTTGTTTAGCTAGACCGCTAACTCAGTTAATCCAAAGATGGTGCTTCACAAGCACCATTGAAATAAATAAATAAAATTTATTATTTTAATTAATTTATCTTAACTCTCTCTTTCTATAATTTCTACAGAAATAGAAAATCAGTGGCTATTTTTGTAAAATGTGATTATTGCTGCAAATTTGAGAATCTCTTGACCTATAACTTGTTCGTACAACTATGGATGTAAATTAATGCAAAGTCACCTGATACTTTCTCTAAATCACCCCAAATACTAGATATGAGCTCCTCTTCACATCCAGGTTCTATTGGTATCTATCAATGTTTTAAAAGGCAGAGTCCGGACTCGCCCCGGGCGGGGCACTGGCAAAATGTCTTGGGGCTCATGTGTGGGACTTAGTTCTGTGAGGCTTAAGTTCTAAGCGCCCGACTGTACTCCCTAAACACGCCTAACACCCAACGTCCGGGACTCGCCTAATAGTTCTTACACAAATTGTGTCAAATTCGCTAGTCAACGCTGTTGATACTCATAATTCTCTACTAATTAAATGATGCTTAGTAGTTTTTTTCATCTGTTGAAATAAGAAAATTAAAAGTAACTAGCTTAAGTACTAATTGAGAATGCATGAGGGTGAAAATGACTTAACATTTTTGTTTAAAATACATATCCGAATTTTATATATTCACTTGTCATTGATCGTTATGTTTTTGTCCTATATTTCAAAATTATCATATTTTATTTTGTTATTTGAATGTATTTTATTTTTATTCATGAAAGAGTTTGTGTTTTAATTATAATATTAATAGTTTATTGATTATTTCTCTTAGGGAGGTAAATTCATAGTATGATAGTCATATATTTTAAGAAATTATTTGTAGAATAATTGAAAATTTTGTTGTTACTTATATTTTTAGTAATCAAATTATAAAAATAAAGATACATGAGATATACGCCCCATAGATCCTTAGGACTTATACCCCATGTCTCAGGACTTACGCCTCGCCCTGTGCTATATAAAATGCCTCGTCTCATGCCCCCACATTTTAAAACACTGGTATATATTACCCACTAAAAATGAAACTCGTTTGCGGAACTTGAAATTTGAGATCGAAGCTTCAAGCTTCGTTAATATCTTCCAATGGAGTTCCTATTTCAAGTTTCTTACTCCAGATCCATGATAACCCCAAAATAAACTTGAAAACAACAACAAACGGACGAAAATCAAATAGCTTCAGCTTTTTTTTTAACCCGCTCAAATTTTAGTTAAATGAGCTGAAAATTTCCACCAAAACTTCACAACATCAACCCCATCAATATTCAATAATATTTGAATCAAAATAACCACATATTCACAACACCCATTTTTGAATTCTCAGGTTCAATATTTCTTTTTCTCCAAGATTCTCAAACCAGCAACTTTATTTAATATTGAGTCTCAACAAAAAAGCGCCAAAAAGAAGTTTCTCAGTAAAGAAATACAAATTAATACACCATAAAATCTACAATAGTGAACTTGAAATAGAGAACTCAAGACTGAACAATGATTTTTTTTTATTTTGATGGTGAAATTAATGAATCAATTGAGTATAAGAATACTCAATTAAAAGGAAAGCATACCTCTTCAGTGATAATGGTGAGATAGGTTTGAACGGGAGGTACAAGGTAAGAATGTAATATTTTTGGAGTATTTAATTAAAAAAATTATAAATAAAGAACACTTGTACTACTACGTGGCAAATAGAAATAGGTTTATATAACTTTATTTTGGCCCCTTATCACTCAGTGCGCTTGTATCCACTTAGTGGTCTAGCTAAGAAAATAAAGGTAATAAAAGTACACTACTAAATAGTCCAGGGGGTCATAGGACCTTCGCATAATTTGGGCGTGTTACAACAAATTTTCCCAAAGTTTGGATATGTTTTGAACCATTTTCCCTTTCCTTGCTTGAGTACAATATTTTAGAAAGAAAAGATACATATACATTACTGTGTTGACATCTATTGTGTCTAACCAGTTTCATATATATTTTTACTCCTAACGATCTGATTGGGGCATTCCCAAGTTCTAACTCTTTGAATTATATGGTTGATTGGGTAGTCCCCATTATGCCACCAATACCTTATTATGGTAGTCCCCGTAGGGTGATCCTTTCCAGTTTCTAAGTGAGAATTATTAAGATTCAAACACTGGAGTTCTTCCTTATACAAGTACCAATAAGTTATTTCAAATACTGTATAACACAATCCAAAATATACCCATAATGATTTTAAAATATTTAAGCATGGATGATATTCCCATAGATGGTTTCTTAGAGCTTCATAAATTTTGGTTGCCCGTATTGATGTTCTTTTTATATTAAAATATACTTTGTTCCTTACTTTCTCTATCTCCCTTAATAAAGTAATATTGTTGGGGGGAGTTACACTCATACTGTAGCTATGGATACTCATGTTGCAGACCATTCTACTAGGCTATTGGCACTACCATCCAACAAGAGTTAGTGAGCTACATTTTTGCCTAGAGTTGTTATTTTTCTTAAAAAAAACCTTTTTTATATATGTTGATATATATTTATACATGATAGGTAGGTCAAGGCCCTATCTCGACCATAATCCCTTGATAAGTATTTGTAGAGGCTTCATAGATACTTTTGTAGGTTGTACATGCTTATAAATAGAGTACCAACACTTGTAGGTGTCTGATGTTGTAACAATCCTCATAGAATTTTTTTATTTTTGATGTATTTTGACTGTCTTAACCCTCCCTATAGTTTTATTATGCTATTTATAGTCTGGATTCATTGGTGATGTGGTTCCTGAGGTTGTTAGTTGAGCATTATGCGGGTTTTTTTAAATTTTGGTAGGTTTTAAAGATGGTATGATTAACTTTGGTCAGCATTCAGGGGTTTAGAGGTCACATGGGAATTCCATAAGTTCTGTTAGATCTGAAATATCATTTCTAGATTAGTAGCACCTTTAGTTAGCATACTGAGGCATTTTGTTGGTTTTTGAGGAGCTAGTAGGGAAGTTAGAAGTTTATGGCATAGAGTTGGCTTCATTTAAAATCCATTGTAAATGACCTTTGTTTGGTGTTTTGATGATTTCGTTGAGTATAGAATGTCAATTTTGGTCTAGTATCATAGTCAGATTATGTTTGTGGGGTTTTAGGTGAATTTCTAAGGTCAATTTCATGTTTGTGGAATGGTTGTTGTTGTTGTTGTTATTGTACATTGTTGTATCTAGTGCAATCCCACCTGAGACCCTTGGCCCACACCTATGTATCTAGTACAATTCCACCTTTTTGGCTTTTTTATAAGATAAGTTGAGATTTTCCAAGACTCTTTTTACAAAGTGTTTATGTGATATTTGTATGTTTTAGGAGTAATAGGGACATGGGGGTCATGTATAGGTGAGATGATGAGCATCTATGTGGTACAGGTGTTTCTGTAAAGGGTTAAAATGAATAATCAATTTGATTAGATTGTTTCTTCTCGTTATTGGCATATGACTTACTATTTGAACAGTGGAATATGATTCTGTTAGTTTTATAGTGGGTGATATTGATTATACCTCCCTTGTAGAATGTAATTGGATTAGATTAAGAGATTGATGAAATTGGGGCGTGCAACAAGTATTTTTGAGTTGAGTTTGGCTTTGTGTACTTGTCTTGAGAGAAATATGGTCTTGTTGTTATTATAAATCATTCATACTCACTCATATTTTATAGCATAGTACTGTTAAAGAGATATTTTGAGAAAAGTGATTTAAAAACTGACTTGCATGCCTTATGGGAAAGTGTTCCAGGCAGATTATTGATTTGCGACCCAATGGAAATGGTTTTGGGAGGATAATTGATTGTGTTCATGATGGGAAATAGTTTTGAGTGGGTATATGGACCTCGTGAGTCCCCTATGGATCCCAACAAGTGATATAGAGAAGCGGGTGTATACTCCACAATTATGTTACATCATTTGCACTCATCTCATTACTTATGTTTAGTTATATTAATATTATTGTGACTCTTTATTGAGGAGTGGTTACTTTCCTTTTAATTTGAGGAGTCGTGGATTTGTCTTGTGTTTTAGTTCATATTGTTGATATATACTTACTAGATTAGGTGTGGCCTTATTATTTGCAGGTTTATTGGGTTGTATTGGATGGGAGTGAGTTGGGTGGTTCTCACCATCACTTTAAGTCAGGGTTGATTGATGATGTTGTTGAGTACTTGGGGTTCGGTACTCATTTTTATTTATTTTCTACACTTTATGTGCAGGTGTTCAGCCATTTCTTCCCGGGCATTGATTTGGAGATTATGCTTGGAATTACTCTATTGAGACTCAAAGGTAGCGGCCGATTGATCTAGTGCCTACCAGATTGTCACAACCCGAATTCCAACGGGGCGGACTGGCACCCGAAGCCGATAAGGCTCGAGAGAACCAATATTTGCTTATGTCCATTCATATGAATGCCATAAGAAACATCACCATCACGTAAGGACTTAAAATGCTAATAGCATAAATCATGGAACATGTGATACATACATACATGAAACTTGGCCGTCAGGGCCATCAAGTCAAAATGGACATACATCTCTTACATTCATATACCCACATATATCTAAAAAAGCCTCTAACAGATGAACATACATAACCATCCTAAAGTCGGGACAAGTACCCACTTTATACAACATTTATAATACCAAAACCAATGTACAACTGTGACTCGGAAAGCCTCGAACCAACTGGAGCTCACCAAAGATCAGTAGATGACCCACAGCTTACTGTGGAGGTCTACTAGTACATGTGCCTACAGCAAGTAAGGTAAGGCCCACAAGAGACGTCAGCACGAAGAACGTACTGAGTATGTAAGGCCATAAGAAACAGTATGATACATAAATACTTCAATGAAATCAAATATAAGTGAATGACCAATATGGATAAGTCACCATTCCGTATGTATGGAAATATGTACTTTACGTGGATTACTTTCTTTACTTTTACGCTCATTCATTCGTTCATCACTCATTTCTTCATTCACTACTCATCCTTTCATTCTTACAATGCCCGGGCCCCAAGCTGATTAGTGGGTAATCAACAGTTTTCGGGATCAACCCATGCTAGGCTCTTCTTTTGCCCCTGGGATACCACCCGTGGTAGCGGGATTGACCCATGCTAGGTGTTCTTTTCGCCCCTGGGATACCACCCGAGATATTGGGATCGACCCATGCTAGGTATTTTAACCCCTGGGATACCACCCAAGAATAGAGACTTCATTACCTCACTTCTTAGTCTTTGAAATAGTTCATTTGATGATCAAGTCATTATTGAAACTTTTGAATATAACATTATTGGAACTTTGGAACCATGTCCACAATTAGGTAACACATGAATAAAAATATATCAAGAATAAGGTATATATGATTAACAATAGATGATAACCTGAAATGAGATGCCTTTGAACATTTCGGAAATGAGTAAGTACAATAACAAGGAGAATACTACATGCTGCAGAAGGATACGGAAAGAGTAACCTTAAATGCCTTATCTTCTCAATATGAACACACAATCCTATACGTGAATACAATAGTCCAGCTCCTTCCTTACGTCTTACTCTACAACACAAATACACAATGGAGTTCCCGTTAACAACTACTTGCCTTACACAAGATGACAACTAGCTATATGACTGCCATATAACATCATTTCACCCCGTAAAATACAATCCACTACATTATCATGCCAATAACACCATAACATTCCATACATTGACCAAGACATCATAGACCAATAGCATTTCACACCACTTTTACCCTTTACGCTTCCTCATTATCATTCCGTCACACTTACTCCATCAAATTGCCTCATAACAACATATGAACAACAATCCATAAGTAATATAATTCAACATGCCTCCATATTACCCCTTAAATTCATTAAAAAGGTATCATAAGTTAATAATTACATCCAAAAAGGGTATAGGGGCCTTCAGGGATCAAAGAGAGACAAAGCCATACAAAATGACTTTCTGGGGTGACCTGCGAAGCCACCTGCACCTATAGGTGGATGAAATGCATCCGTAGGTGACCCTTGGCAGTGTCCAGGGGCACCTGTATTGGCATCTGCGCCCGCAGGTGCCTTCGTCAGTGGGGGCGGATGCCCAAATCGGCCAAAAAGGGTCTCTTTTGGGTCCTTTTGTCTAATAAATGGTCCAAAGCCATAAGTAAGCTTTTATTTACACATTTTTGGTCACTTGGATGCCAAAAAACACCCATGGTTTCACAACACATATGAACATCACCAAAACCATACTTTTTCTTCAATACACCACCAAGTCCATGCATAATTTTACAATAACAATTCCAAACATTATGTACAAGGATAAAACAAGTTAAGTATATAATAACATCTCACATGTCAACATTGAATACATCAATTTCATTTCCTTCAAGACCACAAGTCCATTTTTAAGTTTATAAGGCCAAAACCCTTTTCCGATTGCAAAATAGACAGTTATACACATAGTGAACTGTCCAACTCTGTGTCAACATAACCAACGTGATTTATACACCACATTAAGCATATAATATAGTAAACCATGAGAATAAATACTTACCAAAGCTTTCAAGATGATGATCTTGGCCAAAGAGAATAGTTGCTTAGGGTTTGTGTGAGAGAGCAATATTTTAGAAAAGTCTAGAATGGTATGTGTGTTGTGTTGAATAAAAATCTGATTTTTCTTGATTTATATAGTACCTAATGGTCATCCTTATCCTTAATCAATTCATGCTTGCTTGGTCAAACACAAGAATAGATCATTTCCATTTTGGGGCCATGTCTTCTTATATTTTGGGCCTCATTTGAGCCCAATGGCACAAGATTTATTTAATCCCAACAAATTAATGCATAATTCACCAATTATCTCATGTTTAAATGATTCCATAAATGGTAAGGTAGTCTCATGGGTTCGGAAAGTATGGGGTGTTACATCCTTCCCCCCTTAAAAACATTCGTCCTCGAATGTTAGTGACATCATTCAATTTAAACAAATGCAAGTCTAGGATCATTCTTCATGTTATCATACATATATACTTAATGCTTGTAAATAATTACTTTTCATTGTTCCGATCTCATATCTTGAACTTTTTCTTCCCTTTGAAATAAATGAGGGTACTTGGACTTCATCATTTCTTCAGCTTCCCACATAACCTCTTTTATTTGTTGATTTCTCCAAAGTACCTTTACGGAAGCTACGTATTTATTCCTCAACCTCTTCACTTGTCTATCCAGAATGACAATAGGTATCTCCTCATAGGTAAGATCCTCCGTAACTTGCACATCTTCAATGGGAGTAAAACGAGATGGATCTCCTAGGAACTTTCGAAGCATTGAAACATGAAATACTGGATGAACTGTGGAGAGTTCTTGGGGTAGTGCCAACTCATATGCAACTTGCCCAAATCTTCTAATAATTTCATACGGGCCTATATATCATGGGCTTAATTTCCCTTTCTTTCCGAATCGCATTACCCCTTTCATCGGTGACACCTTCAAAAATACCCAATCACCTATGACGAATTCACGCCCTCTTCATCTAACATCAGCATAGGACTTGTGTCGACTCTGGGCCGTTTGTAATTGCTGTTGCATCACTTTAACTTTATCCATAGCCTGATGAACAAGATCTGGCCCAAGTAAAGTAGTTTCGCCTGCTTCAAACCATCCGATTGGTGATCTACATTTCCTTCTGTACAAAGCTTTATAAGGTGCCATTTTAATACTTGAATGATAGCTATTGTTGTACGAAAATTCAATAAGAGGTAAATGGTCATCCCAACTGCCTTGGAAATCTAACGTGCAAGATCGTAGCATATCTTTAAGCATTTGGATAGTACGTTCTGCTTGTCCATCTATCTGAGGATGGAAAGTCGTACTCAGATTCACATATGTACCCAAACTCTGCTGAAAAGATCTCCAAAAATATGCAGTAAACTGAGCTCCCCTGTCTGATATGATGGAGATTGGAATCCCATGTAACTGTACTATTTCTTTGACATACAACCTTGCATAATCTTCTGCTGTATAGGTGGTCTTGACTGGTAAGAAATGCGCTGACTTGGTAAGCCTGTCAACTATAACCCATATAGAATCAAATTTCCGCAGTGTTTGAGGCAAACCTGTGATGAAATCTATATTAATCATATCCCATTTCCAGACTGGAAGATTGATACATTGCATGTAACCTCCTGGTTTCTGATGCTCTACCTTTACTTGTTGATAATTCGAGCATTGAGCGACAAATTCTGCAATGCTCTTCTTCATATTTCCCCACCAATACACTTCTTTCAAATCATGGTACATTTTGGTAGCTCCCGGATGAATAGAATATTGTGAATGATGCGCCTCTGTCATAATTCATCTCCTTATCTCATCTATATCCGGTACACATAATCTACCTTGGCATTGAAGCACCCCATCTTATGTAAGATCAAAGACCTTAGTCAGACCCTGTTGTACATTTTCCTTTAGCTGTAATAACATAAGATGCGCAAACTGCTTCTCTTTCACCTCAGCTATCAATAAAGATTCAGTTGCATTTTGTACAATAACCCCTTCATCTGAGGATTTGAGAACACGAACCCCCAAGCTGGCTAATTGATGTAGATCTTTGACTAAATCTTGCTTTTATGTCAAGTGGCCACTAGTTCCTCCTATTGCCTTGCGGCTCAATGCATCAGCTACCACATTTGCTTTTCCTGGATGATATAGAATATCAATATCATAATCTTTCAATAGATCAAGCCACATTCGTTGCCTCAAATTGAGTTCCTTCTGCTTAAAGATATACTGTAAACTTTTGTGATTAGTATAGATGTCAACATGAACTCCATACAAATAATGACGCCATATCGTTAAAGCAAATACCACCGCTGCTAATTCAAGATCATGCGTGGGATAGTTTCTCTCATGTGGCTGCAACTATTATGAGGCATATGCTATTATATTACCGTGTTGCATCAATACACACCCTAGGCCAATTTTGGAAGCATCACAATATACTGCGTAACCTTCAGTGCCTTTCGAAAGTACTAACATCGGTGTAGAAGTCAATTTATCTTTCATCTCTTGAAAACTTTTCTCAGATGCATCATTCCACTGAAATTTGACTTCCTTGTTTGTAAGCTTCATTAAATGTGCAGCAATGGAAGAAAACCTTTCAACAAATCTTCGATAATAACCTGCTAACCCTAGGAAGCTATGAATTTTTGTGGGCGTCGTAGGCCTTGGCCAATTTTTCACCGCCTCAATATTTTGTGTATCAACTCGAATTCCTTCATCTGATACAATGTGACCCAATAATGATACGGATTTCAACCAAAATTCATATTTAGAGAACTTCGCATACAACTTACGCTCACGGAGAATTTGTAACACCTGCCGTAAGTGCTTAGCTGGTCCTCTTGTGACTTTGAATAAACCAGGATGTCATCTACAAATACCGTCACGAACACGTCTAGAAATGGCTTAAACACCCTATTCATCAGATCCATGAACATAGCTGGTGCATTTGTTAGTCCAAATGACATAACTAAAATTCATAATGGCCATACCGTGTTCAAATTTATACCGATCAGCCATAGCCTAGGTACTGCCCTCAATGCCACTAGAACTAGATGCTCTTCTAGCACCTCTGCCATGATCAATAGGTTGTGCACCTCTACCTAGAAGAGGCACAGAGGATGTCGATGCGACGGTTGGTCCCGTGGCTTGTGCCATGCCACCCATGAATCTTTGTGGGCACTCTCTCACCATGTGCCCTGGTACGCCACACCCAAAGCAAACATTGGTTCCCAATCGGCATTCACCTAAATGATACTTCCTGCAGCACTGACACTGCTGAAACCAGCATTCACCTAAATGATACTTCCCGCAGCGCTGACACTACTGACGAGGAGGCCTCGATTGACTCATACCTCCTCGTGCTCGATATCCCACTAGCCGTAAATCTTGAATCTCACTTCCTTTCCAAAACTGGTTACTTCTAAACCCTTGGAGTAGAGGGGGAGTCTTTGCTGTGGAATGGGGAAATGATGTCCTCGGTTGTCTAGGAAAACAACGAGGCCCAAATCCTCCTTGAGACGCCATGAACTGTCCCATGGGTTTCGCCCTCTTTGACGATCCTACTTCTAATTCCTGCATCTTTCTCCTTTGCCCCTGTCCCTCCTTCTGCTGCACAAGAGCTTGTCTTTGAGCTTGTACAGCAACTACACGGGTCAATATTTACACTGCACTAATTAAATCCTGCTCAATAGTATTATCGGGCAGTTTCGAAGATACTTCTCTCTTTCTCGGCTCTTCTGGAGCTGGAAAAGTGGAAGAAGCCTGTGATGCAAATTCAGTATCAGCTCCACCTTGACTGGCTTGGTCAGGTGGTGGTCTACTCGATCCTTCTCCGGCAAGCATAAAAACCTGCTTACCCTTGCCTTTACCTCTTCTTTTCATCGACAGTTTCTATATCAAAGAAAACCAATCACCATGGTCAGATATGATTCCACTACAATATTGGCTCTAATGCACGATCTAGAAATGAAGAAAAGAAACAAAATCCTAAATGTCCCGTAACCGCCTACTTATAAATATGGTGGACAACACATCCATAAGCAAAACTCTACTTATACATGGCTTTGTAGACACCCTTAGAACGACCTGCTCTGATACCACTTTTGTCATGCCCCAAATGCCATCGAGGCGGACTGGCACCCGGAGCCGATGAGGCCCGAGAGAACCAATCTTCATCCTCACACACTCATGCGTATACTACTCAATAAATATCATCACCACCAATAGATATAAGATGCCAATAGCGGAAATCATGGAACATACATGATAACTATAAAACTTGGCCGTTGGGACCTTCAAGACAAAACATACGTTTCTTATATTTTCTTTATCTGTACCACAACATCTACAAAGCCTCTACAGATACATAACCATAACCAACCTAGAGTCGGGACAAGACCCCGCTCTATACACATATACAATACCAAAATAAATATACATAGCAACTCAGAAAGCCCCGAACCAACTGGAGCTCACCAAAAGTCCGCAAAAGATTCGCAACCTACTATGGAGGTCTACTAGTACCTGCGCCTGCAGCAAGTAAGGTAAATCCCCTAAGAGGGATCAGTACGGAGAATATACTGAGTATGTAAGGCCATATAAAACTGTCGCAAACACGCCAATAGAATCAAAATGTAATAGGATAGCCAATATGAATAACCCATCGATCTGCATATGTGGCACCATGTACCTTACATAAAATATTTTCTTCGCTTTATTGTTTATTCCTCATCGCTTATATCATATCGTAACCGAGCACCAACTGATAAGTGGGTCTTAACATAACATAACGTTATGTTAGGATCGGATCGAGCTAGGACTTTGCCTTTAGAGATACCACCCATAAATCAATATATCGAGCTCGGCTCGAGCTAGGTTATTACCTCTAGATCTGCCACCCATAAACCAACATATTAGGTTCGGCTCGAGCTAGGTTATTACCTCTAGAGCTACCACCTGTCAGGATTGGCCCGAGCTAGGCTTATGCCTCTAGGACTACTCCTTGATCCAATAAATTCGGGATCGGTTCGAGCTAGGCTTATGCCTCTAGAGCTACCACACATACTCTCGCAACCAATAAATATGCATTACTTTATTTCATACTTTTAAGAGATTCATACTTTTACTGGCGAGAGATTGATTCATCCACTTATGAGAGATTGATACTTTTGTTTGTGAGAGATTGATATATTTGTAGTCACAACCTTATTGGAAGCTTTGGAACATAACATTATTGGGACTTTGGAACCATGTCCACAATTATGTAACTCATGAACAACAACGACTAATGAATGAGGAATATGTGACTTCAGAATGAATAGATTCTCCTTACGTCGTCACTTTCCTTGAAACAACTTCTTTTAGTAGTTACAACATTATTGGAACTTGGAACCATGTTCATAATTATGTGACCCATGAATGAAAATACACCAAAAATAATATATATATATATATATGATTAAATATAGATGATAACCTGAAATGAGATGCCTTAGGACATTTCGGAAATGAGTAAGTACCACAACAAGGTGTTCACTATATGCTGCAGAAAGATACGAAAAAAGTAACCTTACATACCTTGTATTCTCAATATGAATACACAATCTTAGATGTGCATAGAATAGTCCCACTCCTTCGTTATGTTTCACTCTATAACACAAATACATAATGGATTTTACATTAACCACCAACTACCTTACAAATGCCTATGACGACAAGGAGTTACATGTTTGCCTTAAAAATGTCATTCCCTTCTCTACAATACCATTTACGGCATTGCCATTCCAAAAATACACCAATTATGCCATACATTGACCACAACATCATATACCAATAACATTTCACAACAAGTTCATACTTTCCACTCTCCATCACCACAACATCACAATTATTCCAACAAATCACCTCAATACACCTCATATCAACATATCGGCCAAAATCCCATAATTTACACTTATAGAAAAATAACAAGTTTAATAACATAATCACACCATACATGTTGCTATTTCATCCATACCATGCTCTTTCATCAAAACCACAAGTCATATTTCAAGTTTAAATTTCATAGATAGCACATCTTTTACAAAAACACAAAGTGCCATGTTCAACACTTTCAAGCATAACCAACATGATTTATATACTATCCCATGCATATAATATATTAATCCATAAGAATAATCACTTACCCAAGCTTGAAAAATGATGCTCTTGCTCCAAAAGATGGCTTAGGGTTCTTAGGGTTTGAGAGAAAAATGGTTGAGAAATATCTAGAAAGAATGAGAGTTCCAAATGAATAAAAATCAGATTTTGGCCCTTTATATAGACCTTGGGGTCATCCTTAGCCACTCTTGGCATTTAATGTTATGTTTGGCTTGGTCAATGGAAGAATGGGTCAGGGCTTTTATTGAACCCAAATCACTTAACCCAATAAAATCAATAATTTCTCATGTTTAAATCATTTTATACGTGTCACGACAATATTCCCACTCACGCGATTCACATTCGTAGCCTCAATCCTAAAAATAAGTGATTCTAGCCACGTATGGCCTATTTTGACCAAAACGGTAAAACCGTCATTTGGATGGAAAATTCATCCACGAATAATCTTATCAAATGGAATGCCAATTAATTCAATTATTCCATGTATAGGCTCGTGGTTGTGGAAGGAATGTGGAAAAAATTGGCCCGGTACGCCCGCGGGCACCCTTGGGACTTAGAAAAATTTCCAACATTTGAAGGGTGCGCACAAGTAGCCTGGCACGCCCTTGGGTGCGCCACCTTGATGCCTGTGGGCTAAAAATTTTAGCCCAGAAAGGCCTGGCACGCCCCACCCCTATTTTTTTTAAATTTTCATTTCTTCGACTTTTCTTCGCGGATTTGGTTAGATACTTCAAGTTCTATTCTTTAACTTACTTCTTACCTTTAATATCCTTTGTTTGGAGGTCCTCCAAGCCTCATTTTTAACCCCACAAGTGCTCTAGGAAGTCACAAAACACCTCCTATGAAGGTCTAATCACATGTACGAGGCCCAATATCAATTATCTCATCAATAACATTACAAAATACATACGAGGTGTTACATTCTTCCCCCCTTGGAAACATTCATCCTCGAATGTCAGTAACATCGTCTCATGTTCATCCCAAGCATTTCTATCTTAAAATATATACGCATATACACATAATACTTATGGATACTTCCTTGTTATGGTCCCAACTCCATAAGTTGAACTTTCTCCCCCGTTTGAAATAGTCACGGGTACTTTGACTTCATCATTTCTTTGGCTCCCTACGTGATTCAGTTTCTCCACTGTACCTTTACCAAAGCTATATTTTTTTCTCATCTTTCCACTTATCCATATAGAATGGCAATATATATCCCTTCATAAGTGACATCCCGCATAGCTTGTACATTTAATAAAAATAATGGATCTCAGAATATGACTTGTTTTAGCTTGTAGGTACTGTTGTACCCCCTTAATATTCTCTATAGCGTAGTGAACCAAATCTATCCCCAAATAAGGCAGTTCCACTCAGTTTAAATCACCCAATTCATGATTTAACCTTTCTTCTACATAAACTTTCGTACGATACCATTTTGATACTTGAACAATAGCTATCATGATAAGCACATTCAATAAGGGGTAGATGTATACCTTCAAGTATTTGGATAGCATACTCTGTTTGTCCGTTCGTCTGAGGGTGAAAAGCTGTACTCAAATTCACGTATGTACCCAACCTTTTCTGAAAAGAAACTTCCAAAAATGTGTAGTAAATTGAGCTCCCCTGCCTAATGTAATAGATTTTGGAACTCTGTATAGTTGTAATTTCTCTTTAATATACAACCTCACATATTCTTCAGCTATATAGGTGGTCTTAAAAGGCAACATGTGTGATGATGAGGTAAACCTGTCAGCTATCTCTCACTCATTAAAAATCAAATTTCCACAATGTACTAGACAAACCTATGATAAAATCCATATTACTCATATTCCACTCCCAAACTGGAAGATTGATACTCTGCATATAACCTCCAGGTTTCTAATGTTCTACTTTGACTTGTTAACAATTTGGACATTGAGCTACAAATTCTGCAATGTTCTTCTTCATTTTCCCCCACCAATACATGTCTTTCAAATTATACTACCTTTTGGTAACTTTCGGATGAATATTTAGCTCATCTACATCCAATACACATGATCTACCTTGACATTGAAGTACTCCCTCTTGCGTAAACTCAAATTCCTTCATCTAACCTTGTGGTACGTTCCTTTTTCAGCCGAACTAAAAATTGGATTCTCATGTTGCTTTTCCTTCACCTCTACGAATGAAGACTTTATCGCATTTTGCGCTATACCTCTTTGATCTGGAGTTTTAAGTTAAGGTGGACTATACCTTGCTTTCCCATGACCCGACGGTTCGTACTTTCTAATGTTTTGCGGCTTAACGTATCGGCCATCGCATTTGCTTTTCTCGGTTGTGATCTCGATATCATATCATCATCTCCTAATAATTTGAGTCACCTCCCCTACCTCAGATTAAGTCCCTCTACTTTTAGAAATATTGCAAACTCTTATGATCAATATTTATATATCAATATGAACCCATCTTTCAAATAAATACCACAACTGTTACCTCAAGATCATATGTGGGATAGTTTCTCCCCAATGACTGCAACTGTCATGAGGCATACACTATTATCTTACCACGCTGCATTAACACACATCCGAGATCAACCCCGAAAGCATCACAATACATTGCATAACCTTTTGTGCCTTCGAGAAATATTAAAACTGGTGTAGAAGTTAATTTATCCTTCAGCTCTTGGAAACTTTGCTCACATGCATCGTTCTACATAAACTTAATTGTCTTGTGTGTAAGCTCTCTTTTTTTTTTCCACCATTTCTATCTTTTGTGTACAGACCTTTATTCCTTCATCCTATACAAGGTGGCCCAAGAACGCTATGGATTATAACCAAAATTCACATTTAAAAAACCTCTATAACACTTGCTGCAAATGATTAGCGTGGTCCTCTTGTGGTCTCGAGTAAACCAGAATATCATCCATGAACACGGTCACAGATACATTCAAGAACGGTTTGAACACCCTATTCATCAAATCCATAACAACAGCTGGTACATTTGTTAGTCCCAATGACACAACTAAGCATTCATAATCGTCATACCGTGTTCGTAAAGTTATCTTGGGTATATCTTTGTTTCTAATTCTGACTTGGTGATAACCCGATCTTTAAGTCACTCTCGTTCTAGATAAATGGAGAGAAATTGGTGCAAGAAAGAGTGGGTACAGTCCTTTTGATAAAAGGAACAACACACTTGGCACTGTGTAACTGATCAACCAAATCATCAATTCTGGGGAGGGAATATTTGTCCTTGATCGGTACTTTATGTTGTTGCCAATAGTCAATACACGTTCTCAAGTACCATGTCATTTTTTATTTTTTATTTTTTTTCACACTCACACGGATGCGCCCCAAAAGGCATATAGATCTTATGTATCCCTTGGCTATCACTTTCGTTGCTTTAAGATAGAAAATAAATTTTTTCTCTTGGTGACCCCACATTACCCTTCCATTCAAAAGCATCTTCTTGTGGAAAATGTATATGTACCTTCTTAGCCCGACAATCTACCGTGGCATAACAAGAAACCAACTAATACATTCCCATTATAACATCAATATCCACCAGTTTCAATTCAATAAGATCAGCCAATGTATCATAACCCCACACCGTTACCACACAATCATGACGCATTCTTTTAGCTACAATAAATTCACCTTTTGGTGTAGATACCCCAAATAGGTTAACTAAAAATTCTAGTGCTCTTTCACCACAATTTTTTTTCCATAGTCAAGGGGATAACATATGATAGGGTAAAACCCGAATCAATCAATGTAAATACATTACGTAAAAAGATAGATAATATAACTGTCACGTCATCAGGAGAATCCTCAAATTTATGTCGATCCGCCACGGCGTAGGTACTGCCCTCAATGCCACTAGAACTAGATGCTCCTCTAGCACCTCTACCATGACCAACAGGTTGTGCACCTCTACCTAGAAGAGGCACAGAGGATGTTGATGCGACGGTTGGTCCCGTGGTTTGTGCCATGCCACCCATGAATCTTTGTGGGCACTCTCTCACCATGTGCCCTGGTACGCCACACCAAAAGCAAACATTGGTTCCCAATCGGCATTCACCTAAATGATAATTCCTGCAGCGCTGACACTTCTGAAACCAGCATTCACCTAAATGATACTTCCCATAGCGCTGACACTACTGACGAGGAGGCCTAGATTGACTCATACCTCCACGTGCTCGATATCCCACTAGCCGTAAATCTTGAATCTCACTTTCTTTCCCAAACTGGTTACTTCTAAACCCTTGGAATAGAGGGGGAGTCTTTGTTGTGGAATGGGGAAATGATGTCCTGGGTGGTCTGTGAAAACAACGAGGCCCAAATCCTCCTTGAGACGCCATGAACTATCCCATGGGTTTCGCCCTCTTTGACAATCCTACTTCCAATTCCTGCATCTTTCTCCTTTGCCCCTGTCCCTCCTTCTGCTGTACAAGAGCTTGTCTTTGAGCTTGTACAGCAACTACACGGGTCAATATTTACACTGCACTAATTAAATCTTGCTCAATAGTATTATCGGGCAGTTTCGAAGATACTTCTCTCTTTCTCGGCTCTTCTGGAGCTGGAAAAGTGGAAGAAGCCCGTGATGCAAATTCAGTATCAGCTCCACCTTGACTGGCTTGGTCAGGTGGTGGTCTACTCGATCCTTCTCCGGCAAGCATAACAACCTGCTTACCCTTGCCTTTACCTCTTCTTTTTATCGGCAGTTTCTATATCAAAGAAAACCAATCACCATGGTCAGATATGATTCCACTATAATATTGGCTCTAATGCACGATCTAGAAATGAAGAAAAGAAACAACATCCTAAATGTCCCGTAACCTCCTACTTATAAATATGGTGCACAACACATCCATAAGTAAGACTCTACTTAGACACGACTTTGTAGACACCCTTCGAACGACCTGCTCTGATACCACTTTTGTCACGCCCCAAATGCCATCGAGGCGGACTGGCACCCGGAGCCGATGAGGCCCGAGAGAACCAATCTTCATCCTCACACACTCATGCGTATACTACTCAATAAATATCATCACCACCAATAGATATAAGATGCCAATAGCAGAAATCATGGAACATACATGATAACTATGAAACTTGGCCGTTGGGACCTTCAAGACAAAACATACGTTTCTTACATTTTCTTTATCTGTACCACAACATCTACAAAGCCTCTACAGATACGTAACCATAACCAACCTAGAGTCGGGACAAGACCCCGCTCTATACATATATACAATACCAAAATAAATGTACATAGCAACTCAGAAAGCCCCGAACCAACTAGAGCTCACCAAAAGTCCGCAAAAGATCTGCATCCTACTATGGAGGTCTACTAGTACCTGCGCCTGCAGCAAGTAAGGTAAATCCCATAAGAGGGGTCAGTACAAAGAATGTACTGAGTATGTAAGGCCATATAAAACTGTCACAAACACGCCAATAGAATCAAAATGTAATAGGATAGCCAATATGAATAACCCATCGATCTGCATATGTGGCACCATGTACCTTACATAAAATATTTTCTTCGCTTTATTGTTTATTCCTCATCGCTTATATCATATCGTAACCGAGCCCCAACTGATCAGTGGGTGTTAACATAACATAATCGGATCGAGCTAGGACTTTGCCTCTAGAGATACCACCCATAAATCAATATATCGAGCTCGGCTCGAGCTAGGTTATTACCTCTAGATCTGCCACCCATAAACCAACATATTAGGTTCGGCTCGAGCTAGGTTATTACCTCTAGAGCTACCACCTGTCAGGATTGGCCCGAGCTAGGCTTATGCCTCTAGGACTACTCCTTGATCCAATAAATTTGGGATCGGCTTGAGCTAGGCTTCTGCCTCTAGAGCTACCACACATACTCTCGCAACCAATAAATATGCATTACTTTATTTCATACTTTTAAGAGATTCATACTTTTACTGGCGAGAGATTGATTCATCCACTTATGAGAGATTGATACTTTTGTTTGTGAGAGATTGATATATTTGTAGTCACAACCTTATTGGAAGCTTTGGAACATAACATTATTGGGACTTTGGAACCATGTCCACAATTATGTAACTCATGAACAACAACGACTAATGAATGAGGAATATGTGACTTCAGAATGAATAGATTCTCCTTACGTCGTCACTTTCCTTGAAACAACTTCTTTTAGTAGTTACAACATTATTGGAACTTGGAACCATGTTCATAATTATGTGACCCATGAATGAAAATACACCAAAAATAATATATATATATATATGATTAAATATAGATGATAACCTGAAACGAGATGCCTTAGGACATTTCGGAAATGAGTAAGTACCACAACAAGGTGTTCACTATATGCTGCAGAAAGATACGAAAAAAGTAACCTTACATACCTTGTATTCTCAATATGAATACACAATCTTAGATGTGCATAGAATAGTCCCACTCCTTCGTTATGTTTCACTCTATAACACAAATACATAATGGATTTTACATTAACCACCAACTACCTTACAAATGCCTATGACGACAAGGAGTTACATGTTTGCCTTAAAAATGTCATTCCCTTCTCTACAATACCATTTACGGCATTGCCATTCCAAAAATACACCAATCATGCCATACATTGACCACAACATCATATACCAATAACATTTCACAACAAGTTCATACTTTCCACTCTCCATCACCACAACATCACAATTATTCCAACAAATCACCTCAATACACCTCATATCAACATATCGGCCAAAATCCCATAATTTACACTTATAGAAAAATAACAAGTTTAATAACATAATCACACCATACATGTTGCTATTTCATCCATACCATGCTCTTTCATCAAAACCACAAGTCATATTTCAAGTTTAAATTTCATGGATAGCACATCTTTTACAAAAACACAAAGTGCCATGTTCAACACTTTCAAGCATAACCAACATGATTTATATACTATCCCATGCATATAATATATTAATCCATAAGAATAATCACTTACCCAAGCTTGAAAAATGATGATCTTGCTCCAAAAGATGGCTTAGGGTTCTTAGGGTTTGAGAGAAAAATGGTTGAGAAATATCTAGAAAGAATGAGAGTTCCAAATGAATAAAAATCAAATTTTGGCCCTTTATATAGACCTTGGGGTCATCCTTAGCCACTCTTGGCATTTAATGCTATGTTTGGCTTGGTCAATGGAAGAATGGGTCAGGGCTTTTATTGAACCCAAATCACTTAACCCAATAAAATCAATAATTTCTCATGTTTAAATAATTTCATACATGTCACGACAATATTCCCACTCACGCGATTCACATTCGTAGACTCAATCCCAAAAATAAGTGATTCTAGCCACGTATGGCCTATTTTGACCAAAAGGGTAAAACCGTCATTTGGATGAGAAATTCGTCCACGAATAATCTTATCAAATGGAATGCCAATTAATTCAATTATTCCATGTATAGGCTCATGGTTGTGGAAGGAATGTGGAAAAAATTGGCCCGATACGCCCCTGGGCACCCTTGGGACTTAGAAAAATTTCCAACATTTGAAGGGTGCGCACAAGCAGCCTGGCACGTCCTTGGGCGCGCCACCTTTCTGACTGTGGGCTAAAAATTTTAGCCCAGAGAGGCCTGGCACGCCCCACCCCTATTTTTTTTAAATTTTCGTTTCTTCGACTTTTCTTCGCGGATTTGGTTAGATACTTCAAGTTCTATTCTTTAACTTACTTCTTACCTTTAATATCCTTTGTTTGGAGGTCCTCCAAGCCTCATTTTTAAACCCACAAGTGCTCCACAAAGTCACAAAACACCTCCTATGAAGGTCTAATCACATGTACGAGGCCCAATATTAATTATCTCATCAATAACATTACAAAATACATACGGGGTGTTACATTCTTCCCCCCTTGGAAACATTCATCCTCGAATGTTAGTAACATCGTCTCATGTTCATCCCATGCATATCTATCTTAAAATATATACTCATATACACATAATACTTATGGATACTTCCTTGTTATGGTCCCAACTCCATAAGTTGAACTTTCTCCCCCGTTTGAAATAGTCACGGGTACTTTGACTTCATCATTTCTTTAGCTCCCTACGTGATTCGGTTTCTCCACTGTACCTTTACCAAAGCTATATTTTTTTCTCATCTTTCCACTTATCCATATAGAATGGCAATATATCCCTTCATAAGTGACATCCCGCATAGCTTGTACATTTAATAAAAATAATGGATCTCAGCATATGACTTGTTTTAGCTTGTAGGTACTATCGTACCTCCTTAATCTTCTCTATAGCGTAGTGAACCAAATCTAGCCCCAAATAAGGCAGTTCCACTCAGTTTAAATCACCCAATTCATGATTTAACCTTTCTTCTACATAAACCTTCGTACGATACCATTTTGATACTTGAACAATAGTTATCATGATAAGCACATTCAATAAGGGGTATATGTATACCTTCAAGTATTTGGATAGCATACTCTGTTTGTCCGTTCGTCTGAGGGTGAAAAGCTGTAATCAAATTCACGTATGTACCCAACCTTTTCTGAAAAGAAACTTCCAAAAATGTGTAGTAAATTGAGCTCCCCTGCCTAATGTAATAGATTTTGGAACTCTGTATAGTTGTAATTTCTCTTTAATATACAACCTCACATATTCTTCAGCTATATAGGTGGTCTTAAAAGGCAACATGTGTGATGATGAGGTAAACCTGTCAGCTATCTCTCACTCATTTAAAATCAAATTTCCCCAATGTACTAGACAAACCTATGATAAAATCCATATTACTCATATTCCACTCCCAAACTAGAAGATTGATACTCTGCATATAACCTCCAGGTTTCTAATGTTCTACTTTGACTTATTAACAATTTGGACATTGAGCTACAAATTATGCAATGTTCTTCTTCATTTTCCCCCACCAATACATGTCTTTCAAATCATACTACCTTTTGGTAACTTCCGGATGAATATTTAGCTCATCTACATCTAATACACATAATCTACCTTGACAGTGAAGTACTCCCTCTTGCGTAAACTCAAATTCCTTCATCTAACCTTGGGGTACATTTCTTTTTCAGCCGAACTAAAAATTGGATTCGCATGTTGCTTTTCCTTCACCTCCACAAATGAAGACTTTATCGCATTTTGCACTATACCTCTTTGATCTGGAGTTTTAAGTTAAGGTGGACTATACCTTGCTTTCCCATGACCCGAAGGTCCGTACTTTCTAGTGTTTTGCGGCTTAACGCATCGGCCATCGCATTTGCTTTTCTCAGTTGTGATCTCGATATCATATCATCATCTCCTAATAATTTGAGTCACCTCCCCTACCTCAGATTTAAGTCCCTCTACTTTAAGACATATTGCAAACTCTTATGATCAATATTTATATATCAATATGAACCCATCTTTCAAATAAATACCACAACTATTACCTCAAGATTATATGTGGGATAGTTTCTCCCCAATGACTGCAACTGTCATGAGGCATACACTATTATCTTACCACGCTACATTAACACATATCCGAGATCAACCCTGAAAGCATCACAATACATTGCATAACCTTTTGTGCCTTCGAGAAATATTAAAACTGGTGTAGAAGTTAATTTATCCTTCAGCTCTTGGAAACTTTGCTCACATGCATCGTTCTACATAAACTTAATTGTCTTGTGTGTAAGCTCTCTTTTTTTTCCCACCATTTCTATCTTTTGCGTACCGACCTTTATTCCTTCATCCTATACAAGGTGGCCCAAGAACGCTATGGATTATAACCAAAATTAACATTTAAAAAACTTCTATAACACTTGTTGTAAATGATTAGCGTTGTCCTCTTGTGGTCTCGAATAAACCATAATATCATCCATGAACACGGTCATAGATACATTCAAGAATGGTTTGAACACCCTATTCATCAAATTCATAACAATAGCTGGTACATTTGTTAGTCCCAATGACACAACTAAGCATTCATAATCGTCATACCGTGTTCGGAAAGCTATCTTGGGTATATCTTTGTTTCTAATTCTGACTTGGTGATAATCCGATCTTTAAGTCACTCTCGTTCTAGATAAATGGAGAGAAATTGGTGCAAGAAAGAGTGGATACAATCCTTTTGATAAAAGGAACAACACACTTGGCACCGTGTAACTGATCAACCAAATCGTCAATTCTGGGGAGGGAATATTTGTCCTTGATCGGTACTTTATGTTGTTGCCAATAGTCAATACACATTCTCAAGTACCATTTCATTTTTTTTTTCTTTTCACACTCACACGGATGCGCCCCAAAAGGCATATTAGATCTTATGTATCCCTTGGCTATCACTTTCGTTGCTTTAAGATAGAAAATAAATTTTTTCTATTCGTGCCCCCACATTACCTTTCCATTCAAAAGCATTTTCTTGTGGAAAATGTATATGTACCTTCTTAGCCCGACAATCTACCGTGGCATAACAAGAAACCAACCAATACATTCCCATTATAACATCAATATCCACCAGTTTCAATTCAATAAGATCAGCCAATGTATCATAACCCCACACCGTTACCAAACAATCATGACGTACTCTTTTAGCTACAGTAAATTCACCTTTTGGTGTAGATACCCCAAATAGGTTAACTAAAAATTCTAGTGCTCTTTCACCATAATTTTTTTTCCATAGTCAAAGGGATAACATATGATAGGGTAAAACCCAAATCAATCAATGTAAATACATTACGTAAAAAGATAGATAATATAACTGTCACGTCATCAGGAGAAGCCTCAAATTTATGCCGATCCGCCACGGCGTAGGTACTGCCCTCAATGCCACTAGAACTAGATGCTCCTCTAGCACCTCTACCATGACTAACAGGTTATGCACCTCTACCTAGAAGAGGCACAGAGGATGTCGATGCGACGGTTGGTCCCGTGGCTTGTGCCATGCCACCCATGAATCTTTGTGGGCACTCTCTCACCATGTGCCCTGTTACGCCACACCAAAAGCAAACATTGGTTCCCAATCGGCATTCACCTAAATGATAATTCCTGCAGCGCTTACACTGCTGAAACCAGCATTCACCTAAATGATACTTCCCGCAGTGCTGACACTACTGACGAGGAGGCCTCGATTGACTCATACCTCCTCGTGCTCGATATCCCACTAGCCGTAAATCTTGAATCTCACTTTCTTTCCCAAACTGGTTAGTTCTAAACCCTTGGAATAGAGGGGGAGTCTTTGCTGTGGAATGGGGAAATGATGTCCTGGGTGGTCTGGGAAAACAACGAGGCCTAAATCCTCCTTGAGACGCTATGAACTGTCCCATGGGTTTCGCCCTCTTTGAGAATCCTACTTCCAATTCCTGCATCTTTCTCCTTTGCCCCTGTCCCTCCTTCTGCTGCACAATAGCTTGTCTTTGAGCTTGTACAGCAACTACATGGGTCAATATTTACACTGCACTAATTAAATCCTGCTCAATAGTATTATCAGGAAGTTCCGAAGATACTTCTCTCTTTCTCGGCTCTTCTGGAGCTGGAAAAGTGGAAGAAGCCCGTGATGCAAATTCAGTATCAGCTCCACCTTGACTGGCTTGGTCAGGTGGTGGTCTACTCGATCCTTCTCCGGCAAGCGTAACAACCTGCTTACCCTTACCTTTGCCTCTTCTTTTCATCGGCAGTTTTTATATCAAAGAAAACCAATCACCATGGTCAGATATGATTCCACTACAATATTGGCTCTAATGCACGATCTAGAAATGAAGAAAAGAAACAACATCCTAAATGTCCCGTAACCGCCTACTTATAAATATGGTGGACAACACATCCATAAGCAAGACTCTACTTAGACACGGCTTTGTAGACACCCTTCGAACGACCTGCTCTGATACCACTTTTGTCACGCCCCAAATGCCATCGAGGCGGACTGGCACCCGGAGCCGATGAGGCCCGAGAGAACCAATCTTCATCCTCACACACTCATGTGTATGCTACTCAATAAATATCATCACCACCAATAGATATAAGATGCCAATAGCGAAAATCATGGAACATACATGATAACTATGAAACTTGGCCGTTGGGACCTTCAAGACAAAACATACGTTTCTTACATTTTCTTTATCTGTACCACAACATCTACAAAGCCTCTACAGATACATAACCATAACCAACCTAGAGTCGGGACAAGACCCCGCTCTATACACATATACAATACCAAAATAAATGTACATAGCAACTCAGAAAGACCCAAACCAACTGGAGCTCACCAAAAGTCCGCAAAAGATCCGCAACCTACTATGGAGGTCTACTAGTACCTGCGCCTGCAGCAAGTATGGTAAATCCCCCAAGAGGGGTCAGTACGGAGAATGTACTGAGTATGTAAGGCCATATAAAACTGTCGCAAACACGCCAATAGAATCAAAATGTAATAGGATAGCCAATATGAATAACCTATCGATCTGCATATGTGGCACCATGTACCTTACATAAAATATTTTCTTCGCTTTATTGTTTATTCCTTATCGCTTATATCATATCGTAACCGAGCCCCAACTGATCAGTGGGTCTTAACATAACATAACGTTATGTTGGGATCGGCTCGAGCTAGGACTTTGCCTCTAGAGATACCACCCATAAATCAATATATCGAGCTCGGCTCGAGCTAGGTTATTACCTCTAGATCTGCCACCCATAAACCAACATATTAGGTTCGGCTCGAGCTAGATTATTACCTCTAGAGCTACCACCTGTCAGGATTCGCTCGAGCTAGGCTTATGCCTCTAGGACTACCCCTTGATCCAATAAATTCGGGATCGACTCGAGCTAGGCTTATGCCTCTCGAGCTACCCCCCATACTCTCTCAACCAATAAATATACATTACTTTATTTCTTACTTTTAAGAGATTCATACTTTTACTGGCGAGAGATTGATTCATCCACTTATGAGAGATTGATAATTTTGTTTGTGAGAGATTGATATATTTGTAGTCACAACCTTATTGAAAGCTTTGGAACATAACATTATTGGGAATTTGGAACCATGTCCCCAATTATGTAACTCATGAACAACAACGACTAATAAATGAGGAATATGTGACTTCAGAATGAATAGATTCTCCTTACGTCGTCACTTTCCTTGAAACAACTTCTTTTAGTAGTTACAACATTATTGGAACTTGGAACCATGTTCATAATTATGTGACCCATGAATGAAAATACACCAAAAATAATATATATATATATATGATTAAATATAGATGATAACCTGAAACGAGATGCCTTAGGACATTTCGGAAATGAGTAAGTACCACAACAAGGTGTTCACTATATGCTGTAGAAAGATACGAAAAAAGTAACCTTACATACCTTGTATTCTCAATATGAATACACAATCTTAGATGTGCATAGAATAGTCCCACTCCTTCGTTATGTTTCACTCTATAACACAAATACATAATGGATTTTACATTAACCACCAACTACCTTACAAATGCATATGATGACAAAGAGTTACATGTTTGCCTTAAAAATGTCATTCCCTTCTCTACAATACCATTTACGGCATTGCCATACCAAAAATACCCCAATCATGCCATAGATTGACCACAACATCATATACCAATAACATTTCACAACAAGTTCATACTTTCCACTCTCCATCACCACAACATCACAATTATTCCATCAAATCACCTCAATACACCTCATATCAACATATAGGCCAAAATCCCATAATTTACACTTATAGAAAAATAACAAGTTTAATAACATGATCACACCATACATGTTGCTATTTCATCCATACCATGCTCTTTCATCAAAACCACAAGTCATATTTCAAGTTTAAATTTCATGGATAGCACATCTTTACAAGAACAAAAAGTGCCATGTTCAACACTTTCAAGCATAACCAACATGATTTATATACTCTCCCATGCATATAATATATTAATCCATAAGAATAATCACTTACCCAAACTTGAAAAATGATGATCTTGCTCCAAAAGATGGCTTAGGATTCTTAGGGTTTGAGAGAAAAATGGTTGAGAAATATCTAGAAAGCATGAGAGTTCCAAATGAATAAAAATCAAATTTTGGCCCTTTATATAGACCTTGGGGTCATCATTAGCCACTCTTGGCATTTAATGCTATGTTTGGCTTGGTCAATGGAAGAATGGGTCATTTGGCCCATGTTTTCTTCCTCATTTTGGGCTTTTATTGAGCCCAAATCACTTAACCCAATAAAATTAATAATTTATCATTTTTAAATCATTTCATATGTGTCACGACAATATTCCCACTCACGCGATTCACATTCATAGCCTCAATCCCAAAAATAAGTTATTCTAGCCATGTATGGCCTATTTTGACCAAAAGGGTAAAACCGTCATTTGGATGCCAAATTCGTCCACGAATAATCTTATCAAATTGAATGACAATTACTTCAATTATTCCATGTATAGTCTCGTGGTTGTGGAAGGAATGTGGCAAAAATTGGCCCGGTACGCCCCCGGGCATCCTTGGGACTTAGAAAAATTTCCAATATTTGAAGGGTGCGCACAAGCAGCCTGGCACACCCTTGGGCGCACCAAATTGCTTCCTGTGGGCTAAAAATTTTAGCCCAGAGCGGCTTGTCACGCCCCTGGGTGCGCCCTACCCCTATTTTTTTTAAATTTTCGTTTCTTCGACTTTTCTTCGCGGATTTGGTTAGATACTTCAAGTTTTATTCTTTAACTTACTTCTTACCTTTAATATACTTTGTTTGTATGTCCTCCAAGCCTCATTTTTAACCCCACAAATGCTCCACGAAGTCACAAAACACCTCCTACGAAGGTCTAATCACATGTACGAGGCCCAATATCAATTATCTCATCAACAACATTACAAAATACATACGGGGTGTTACATTTTTCTTGATTTATATAGTACCTAATGGTCATCCTTATCCTTAATCAATGCATGCTTTCTTGTTCAAACGCAAGAATAGATCATTTCCATTTTTGGGTCATGTCTTCTTATGATTTTAGGCCTCATTTGAGCCCAATGGCACAAGATTTATTTAAGCCCAACAAATTAATGCATAATTCACCAATTATCTCATGTTTAAATGATTCCATAAATGTTAAGGTAGTCTCATGGGTTCGGAAAAGTATGGGGTGTTACACAGATCTCCTTTATCCTATTTAGTTATGTTATATTTTCATTATTTTGGAGACATTTCATATCGTCTATTGTATTTTTCCTTTCTTGAGAGGCTTATACCTTGTGACTAACAGGTTTTGGGATGGTTGTTATATTTCATACTTTTGTACTCATTAGTTTATGATATTCAGTTTGAGACTTGTCATTATTTTCCTATTCTGCATATTTAAATTCATTTTGGTTGCTCGTGTGTTGGTTTGACTTACCTAACGTGGGGTGTGTGGTAGGTGCCATCATGACTCAAATTTTGGGTTGTGATAAATGTATTTTTCTAAAATGATGTTGTAGGCCCGAAACCCTTTCATGTATGTTTATATTAACCAGTATCAAATTGTCTATGTTACATAATATTTCTATTATATTTCTAAGTTGTCAATCATAATTTGTTATATCATTTAGTATGTCTTAAGTATATATGTTTAGATAGGGTTGTACACCCCATTAGGATTGAGAGTGACTATATATACACAAATTCAGCTCATTTTCTAGATATTCATAAGATAAGTAAGACACAAAACTCATTCTCTCTCTCGCTCGCTCTCTTTGAAGCAAAAGGCTTCCCCTTTCTTCCTCTCTCGAGATTCATGTCTTACTCTACTCTTATAAGAGTTAAAGGTAAGTATTTTACAGTGGATTCTTATGATATTAACATAGTAGAGGTTGTTAATGGTAGGCATACAAGTGTGGGAGATTGGGTTGACCTTTAAGCAAGAATCTCCTTTGCCACCCCTTTTGGCATAGTTGTATTCTTCACTTATTTTCTTCTTCTTTTAAGGGGGTGTTGTGAACAGAAAATTATGGTATTTGAGATTTTTTGTATTGGTTCAAAATTTCTAGTAAGTTCAATGTAAATTTCGTCCTCCTCCATTCCTTATTATTTGTTTAAAATAATAGACATACTTTAGACATAATTATTGTACGAACTCACGAAATGGCAATTGGAAGCTATGCATTTGAGTTATTTTATTGTGCTAGAACTTTTTGGGGCTGCGTTATATGAATTGTTGGTTGTAAAGGTATGAAGCCTCATGATTGGGGTTGGTTGTGGCTGTTTTGGGCTTTAAATTTAAGGTTGTGGTGATACACCATGTTTTTGGTTATTGTGCAGACATGTTGCCTATTTGGTCTATTCTGCAAGTCCCACATTGTTATTAGATGTTGTAAATATGTTAATCACGTGTCTATAATATGGCTATAATAAGAGACAAACAGTAGAAAAATGCATGTGTATATAAAGAGTCTAACAAGCAACTCGGTCACCTAATAGTTGACATATTGCCGGTATTGCTCAAGTGTGTTAATTGGATCTTTGTAATGATTTTACCACTTCAATTTTGTGTAAATTACTTTCTACAAATTAAGGGGTACAGTCTATCTTTATTTTACAGGACCTAAAATTGAGGTATGTAAGGCTAAAACCTCTTCGTCGTAAGGCACGATCCTACGTCACATGTTTCTCTACAAGGGTCAATATCAATTATACTATATAGAGAGAGAGGTATTATATGTTTATGTGTCATATAATTGATTCTATTTACCCCCAAATTTTAGTTGATTCATTTTTTATATGTTCAAAGTAATTGAGCTAATCTTTACGAGTAGGGTGTCCATATTATTATTAGAACTATGCTTACCTCCATTTGTATTTCATAGAACTCATATAGTACATTTGCTATATGTTTCTAGATATGAATCATTTTTCATATCATTGTCATCATATATATAGTAATTCCATGTCTATAGGATTTATTTGCAACAGAGCAGAGTTTACTAGTTGATTTATTTAATCATAGATTATCATCTGTTACCTCGAGTTCATTTATTGTCATTCTAGCTTACTATTTGTAAAATTGATCTAATAGGATTATTTATTCAGAGGAATTCACGATATCCATTGCTAAAAGATAAATTAAGTTTTGGAGGGGATGGTTAAAGATATTATATTCACTTGACTCATGATGCGAAGTATTCGTATGGATAAAGTTGAGATCGTAGACCCTCATAGTTGAGCCTATGGGTGAACGAGCCTATTATGGTTATTTAATCTAAGATTTGAGCTATTTATGGCATACCTGCCTTCGGTCAGACCCTTGGAGTTATGCCTTCATGGTATACCTTCGGATATCACTGAATACGAGTAACATTGTTTTATGAGATTCAAAGATAACACAGTTCATATGTTATCCATGTGATATAAATCCCTTGAGGATCATTGATTCACATGCTATCATTTGTTCACTTGAACGTGTATAAGTTATACGATTCCACAAATAATTGTATCATTTGATCACAAATTAAGGAATCAAGAAGATACTTGTAAAATAATTACAAAGTGATTCCAGCTGACTTAAAGTTTCATAAATTTCTACTTGACACAGGTATATCTTGTCTCTCCCAATTGCACACACAAATGTATGCAATCGTACAAGTAAAATTGTTATTGCAAGCAATCAGACATCAAACCCACAGGGGTTTATGATTAAACATTTACCTAATTAAACTAGTTTTCATAGTTACTCAAGCTAACAATTCTCAGGAACTGGTGATTTATACTACTTCTTATACTAAAAAAAGAAGGTAATTAATAGTAAATATCACATAGGTTGTTCAAAGAGATGATAAAACCTAGATCAATGGCTCTTGCATAATCCCACTGTATCTATACACATTTGATAAACTAATTTAAGAGATCTACCATTTTGGTGACTCACATGGTTGATATTATGGTCATGGTCTATCTAGCTAGTAACTATCTACCAAAATTAGCATCATACCAACATTGTTAACTGGTGTTAGTTATAACTTCTTTGAATGCATTTATATATATTTCTGTATGGGAATCAAATAGGTCTATCTTGGTATGATTTCCATCCTAGCCACAAATCCATTTTGCAAAATGCATCCTACTCCCTTAATCCATGTTATATCTCTAAATTAATCTCAAGATCCATTGGAAATTTTCTATTTATCCGATTGAAAGCTAAGCAACATATTAGTAAGCATAAGATAAACTTTAGAGGTAGAAATCTGTAATAACAATATATATATCTAGAATGATGCTTCTAGTTATTTTTCATGTTTTCATGCATTTTTTCCATTTCTACCCTTCCTGTAGCTTTGCTAGAGTGTTTTTGATATATGGGAATAGGTAGCGTGGTTCTCAAAGTGTTTAGTTAAGTTTTTTGTAAGTCATTGCCTTTGGAAGCTTTGAGTTGGAAAGGTTTGACTAGGATTAACATTCTTGGAAACCAAGATTAAATAGGAATTCTGTCAGTTCAATTAGCTTCGCAAGGTGGTTTTCGGGCCAGTGGGACCTTTGGTTTGGGTACTGAAGCTTTTGACTTATTTTGGGTGCGTGGTTGGATTTTTAGAATTTTAATAAAAGTGTTGAGGTCAACGTTTGATCAAGACTATCTTGGTTGGTCATTTTAATGATTTCATT
This sequence comes from Capsicum rhomboideum, assembly GCA_031232105.1. Taxonomy (NCBI): domain Eukaryota; kingdom Viridiplantae; phylum Streptophyta; class Magnoliopsida; order Solanales; family Solanaceae; genus Capsicum; species Capsicum rhomboideum. Next base: position 57,696,442 of record CP124709.1, read on the forward strand.
AAGTCTGAAATGTAGTTTCTAGTTAGGTAGCATATTCGGTTTGCGTTCACGGGGTTTTGAACGAATTCTGAGGATCCATTAAGAGTTTTTTTTAAACTCAAGAGTTGATGGTTTTTCAATTGCTAGTGCAAAGGCATTTTTCTCTTCATAATCGTGAGGGGTCCATCGCGTTAGCAAAGGGATGGTGCATTACACTTCATAATCGCGTGGTGGGGATCATGATCACTAATTTGAGGCTAGAATTAATGATTTTATAGTATAGTTTGCCTTACATTTTACTTATTTTAATATTATTTTGAGCTTACATTGTATGAAATACACTTATATTACTTGTCTTGGTGTGTAGGAATAAGAACGATGGAATTTGCACATATTTGGAGCTTATTAGAGTGATAATTTAGCTTTAAAGTCTGAGTAGGAGTCGAGGATCATGATCCGGAGTATATCCAAGGGTGGTAGATCATTATGGGAGCTTAACGAAATAAAAAAATCAAAGAAAAGGCAAACAAACACTACAAAAAGGTCAGTCTCAGGGCAGCGTTGCAAAAAGGGATTCATACCCTTACTGTAATAAGTATAGGATGCACCATCCAAGTAAGTGTCTTTATGGAAGGGATGTTTGCTTTGGATGTGGTCAGCAGGGTAATATTTTGAGGGATTACCCTTCGGCTAGGCAAGAAAATGGATGTAATAGAGCCTACACTACCCCATCAACGTCAGCAGGATGTGTTCATCAGAAAATAAATGCCTCAGTGAAGTATTATGCTAGGATGTACTATCAAGTATATAGTTATGTAGGGTTATTAGGTACACAGAGATCCTTATTGCATGTGGTCGAGTTCAGCTGATTATTGGTACGCTCTATTCTTTTTGAATTTGCTGAGTCTGGAGTCCTCTTCTACTTTACATAACTGATGGGTTTGTCGGGTCCTTGTCCCGACTAGTTATTAGTGGTTCTTCATCTTAGAAGTTTATAGACATTTGTTGTGGGTATTTGAGTCAGTTGTAATCTTTCTTTTTGGCCTTGCCAACCTCGCATATATTTTGATGGGCTGGCTTCCATATAGTTTGTGGTTTAAGTTACCTTATCAATCAATTGTATTATTCTCTTGCTTTTATACTATGAATGATTGGTGTCGTTCAGGCCTCGTCATCCCCGTCTTGTTGCAAGTTATGTTATTTGGTTGGGTGTTTGTTGGTTTGCTCAGTCAAGTAAGGCATTGAGTGCCAGTTGTGCTCCTTTGAGTTTGGGGTGTGACAACAATAGTACAAATATTTCAATATCTTGTAGACTCTCCAAATGTCACTAAGATGACCCCCAACATGGGATGAATGACATGCCTCTAAAATACTCATCATCTCCTCTTCAGGAACACATCTTTGAATTACAATATCAGCACAAACTCAAAACAAATATGGATCATCCTAAAAGAATTTCCGCACATCAGAAAGAAACTTTCTTTACTGGTGGAAGGTCAAGTCCGCAGGCATCACATCACTTACCAAGAAATTAACATAATCCGCAAACCATGGAATCAAATCATGAGATGCGACTAATAGTTGCTCATCAGGAATGCATCATCAATGTCAATCTCGACTTTCAATTTTAGAATAGCCTTTTTCTCAATTCTAGATAAGTGGTCAGCCACTTCATTTTCTGTCCCCTTTAGGTCTTTGACTTCAAAATCAAATTCTTGCAACAGAAGTACCCATTGAATCAAGATTTTTGGGACCTCCTTTTCCTTCCCATTTTCAACACTTACCTCATTTGCATTAACTGGAGAATTTATAGCTTTCTCTTGTTTCTCAATAACAATGACTTACTCATATTTGATATTCACATTTTTTTGCTTAAGACTATCATTAACAATAACTACATCACTATCATCAACAATAATCGGCTCAAACAGCTCATTCAACTGCTTTCTGCTTCTAGTAGTGACTGCCTTACAATGACTTGGATTTGGCACTATGTCACTTGGTAGCATACCATTATTCCTTGGGTTCAATGCAATAGAAATCTGCCCCATTTGTTGCTCGAGCTGCTTGATGGGTGTAGAGTGAGTGTCAACCACTTGGCTCACCTTATATTATTCATATTTCAACTCTTTGATCCTAGAATCAGTAGACTCTATCTGTTTGAGCATCTTGGAAATCATGTCCTCCACTCACAAACCACTCAACTCTCCTTGATCATGACCTTTAGGAGGAATATAGAGACCACTATGATCATTTTTATTACCATCCTTGTTCCTCCAGTTTTCTTGATCTCTACCACAACTTTAGTCTCGATACCAGACCGATCATACTTATCATCCTTGTAGTAGTTCCTACCTTGATTTCCTTGACATTAGCACGAAGAATCTTGGCTAAATCCCTGTGAGTTAGCCTAAAAAACCCCTGTCTATTTATTCACATAGTTTGCTTCCTCTTAAGAATCAAAGTCACTATCATCATGCCTTGGAGCTTTACCTCGGGACCCAATTGTATGCATCTTCTCAGAGCCGGCCCCCAAGAAGTGCTTCATAAGAAAATTTATCTAAGTCTTCATGTGAGCCATATCTTTATCACGTTTCTCTTCTTTTTGGAGTTGCTTAGCTGACATGCTCATAGAATAGGACCCGTAGAAACCTCAGACTCGCTTGTATGCCATGACATATTTGTCTTAGTAACCCGATCAAGCATCACAACTACCTCAGCATGGGTGTGTAACGACAACCACCCTCAAGTAATAGTGTCAACAATTAGCTTTGTTGCTGAATTTAGTGACCTATAAAATGTCTCCAAAAGATAGTCATAAGAAAGCTTGTGATTAGGACTCTACTTCACCTTCTTATTGATCCTCAGTCAACCCACATACAAAGTTTCTCTAAGATGTTGCCTGAAGTTATTAATCTCATCTCTAAGCTATAGCATTATGGAGGGAGGGAAAAATCTCTCAAGGAAAGCAGCTTTCAATTCCCTCCAGTTAGTAATAGAGTCATCAAGATGCTCAGTCAACCATAATGTTGCTTCCTTGGATAGTGAAAGGGAAACAACACCAAACTGATTGCATTTTGATTCACACTCGACATCTTGTACACCTTACAGATTCCCACAAAGTTGATCAAGTCGAGGTTTGGATTATCTCCAGTAACATATTTGAACAGACCCTTTAAATTCTGTAGCTAGATCATGGTACTTATGATGTAAAACTTGATGCCAGGGGCTAAAGCAGGAGGGATAATGGAACTAGTAGCACCAACTCCATCTAAGTCGACCTCATCCTTGTCATCTGAATCATCATACTGAATAATCTGCCTATGATTATTGCCCCTGTGCCTTTGGTTCTTTTGAGCATTTTCAGCAATTGTTACATCTTCTTGATTAATATGGGCTATATTCAATGCATCCTGCCTATCTACAACAGTCTGGCGGGTAGCCTCTTGCTCTACGAGTTCTTGAGAATTCACTATTCTTAGAGTTCATTGAAGTTCGTGATTGATGGGAAGCAATGGATTGCCCTTCCTTCGATAATTGGCATAAACTCCATATGCCCTGAATGAAACAAAAACAACGATAAAAAAAGTAAATCAGTAAATAAGGACTAATAGTCAAATAAATAAATTGAATAATTTCTAAATTTTATTCCTCGGCAACAGCGCCAAAATTTGATGTCACCTAAATTACCCATCGTGATAAGGTATAAAGCTGACGTTGACTCAAAGATAGAATCCAACGAGTTTGGGATCAATTCCATTGGAAATACGGCTTAGAATGCTAGGTCAATGTCGTTATTTTAACTATTAATCTATTATTTCTGAGGGAGGGGTTTAAAGTAACAAGTAAACAGTTTGCAAGTTTGGTACCAAGTAGCAAAGTATCAGTTTATATTGTAACAATCAGAGAGAATAAACTAGGATTGTGCTCCCCGTGATTTTATAACTCAATAAGCATAGCGTACTAGTGATCTATCCCGGTGCTTAGCATGCATAATCAGTAAGTTAGGTTTACCTAAATGGCTGGTCTCCCCTATTAGATGAATATTGCTCAGTCACCGGATAAGTATATGAGTGTTTGCACATTAACCCTTACCCTTGATCTCTGATTAGATATCCCTGGACAAGGCTCAAGCTATTGGGTGAGGGTTAATAGCCTTAAATCTTCATTGTTAATCATTTTTTCCATTCTTTACCCCTATGGTCAAGCAAGTAAGAATTAAGGAAAATTCTAAATGTTTGTGACTATTAAAAAGCAATCAATACAAAGGAAAGAACAATACATACATGAACACCATTCAAGAATCACTAAGTTCTTTAACCTACTTTGTTAATTCATCATGGTTTCACAATCCTAGTTATGGGATTTAGCTACTCATGTCTTTAGAATCACAATTAGAATTTATAGACAAAATCATATTTATGAACATACGGATTGAGTAGAAGAAATTTGTAATATTTAATTATCAAAGAGAGATCAATAATCAAGAATCAAAGTATCTAATTTCTTGAAAAAAAACAAAGAACAATGTATAACAAAACAATGGAATACGTTCTTTTACTCTAAGAGTGTGTAAAATATAAAAGAAAACCTAGAAAAGGTATTTATAGACAAACACAAAATCTATCCTAAACACAATAGGATTGCAGGCCAGCAGTGCATACGACTCATAGGTTGCTCATACGGCTCGTAATTTGGAGTCACAACTTATACGTAGCCATCCTTATTCTCTAATTCACTACCAAGGTATGATTCATGGCTATTAACTATGAGTCGTACTAATGATTCTTGCCCACTGAGCTCTGATGGAACCTTTTCTACTTTTTCTCTTATGACTCTCAGTATGAGTCAAGGATGACTCCTACCTTCACTTAATGACTCATAGGTATCACTCGTGGTCACTGACTCAACTTTGCACCTTTTTTGTTCTTCTTCTTCATGACTCTCAAAACGAGTCATCTTTATCCGTTGGTACAACCCATGACTCGTAGGTAGGAGTCGTATAGTAGGCATTGATTTTTTAGATCTTATCTATCATTTTAAGTTACTCTCTATATGTTTTTTTTCATGATTAGTTACTCAGTTTATGTTATGTATATATAGTGAAGTGTTGAAAATACCCCAAACTTGGCACAGATTATTACTTTAGTCCTTGAACTATATCTAGTATTAAAAACACCCCTATACTTGACTTAATAAATTTAAAAATGTCCCTATTTTGCCATAACTAACTAGCGTGTGTTCACTCGCGGTCCAGTTAAACTTTTCTGCTGAAGTGTTATTTATGTGGCATCCATGTGGATATTTAAAGGCAAAAAGAAAATAAAAAAGACATTTATAAAATAAAAAATAGACTAAAATAACTGTATCTGGTGAAATCACCTTATAAACTCTCTCACATCTCTAGAGCTCTTCCGCTCCTCCTCAAATTCTCCAAAAATTCTCCAACATAACCCTTTGATTTCCATTTCCATGGAAATCAAAGGGTTTTAGCCTAAACATATTTGATAAAAGTATTGGTACTAATCTCCCTTCTTTTTAATTTGTGGTTTATATAGTGTGGACTGTTCTAGTTAAATCTCCTTCTGAGATTGTCATCCGACCATGAAATTTTCAAAGAAACCAAAAATCCACATCTACAAAGTAGAGTCATCAAAATAATTGAGGTTAAGAAATTTATCAATTAAATAAGATGGTAAAAAAAGTTTACGTTCAAACTTAGGTGTGTTTTAATGGTGAAAAATATAAATAGGAAGAAAAAGGGTTGTGGTAGCAGTTAGGGTACGATGAAAATTAAAGAAAAAAGTTTAAAATGGAGTTTTTTCAATGTTTAATGCTTATGTGGTAGTGTTTTTAAGCAGTTTATGCACCCACAAGAGTTTGAGAACACTTGATAGGCCATGTGGCATCTTAGGAGAGTTTAAATTTATTTAGTCAAGTTTAAGGGTGTTTCTAATACTAGGTATAGTTCGAGGACTAAAGTAATAATCCACGCCAAGTTTGGGGGTGTTTTCAATACTTCTATATATATAAAAAAAAACTTGTGTACCAATATATTCCATTATATTGACTACGTCTTGCACTATATAATTTTTATGATGTAGAGTTAGATACTCGAGCTTAATTGTTGCTGTTATGCTTTCGATAGCACATGACATTCCACAGATTAGTGAGCTCTTGTATCATCATTACCTTATAGGTATGCTATGCCAAGGGTCCTTTAGGACCACTAGTGATAAGTAGATATGGCTCACGACTAGTGTGTGGGTCATGACAAACTTGGTATCAGAGCTTTAGATTCAAGGGTCCTAGGGTATCTGTGAAGCCATGTCTAGTAGAGTCCTACTTATGGGTGTGAAGCGCACCATATCTATATTTGGGAGGCTATAGGGAATTTAGGAACATTTCCCTTCTTTTATGATCTAGTTCATGCAATAGAGTTTAACTCTATGTCTCTCTTCTAACTCGTTCTTTATGTGTGTTGCAGATCATACCTCCAAAGAGAACAGCCAGTCATAGGGTCACTGTTAATGTTGGAGTCAATTCCACTTTGGTACCTCCACACTGCACTGTGCATACCAGGAACGGAGCCCATTTCTCCTGTCAGAATGCTAACACCTTGACTCTACCTGTGCCATCAGATACACAGAGGGGTTTCGGTTCAATATGCTACTCATCTGCCGAATGTTGATCCTAATGTCGAGTTCAGAAATGTTGTTCAGATGTTGACTTAGATAGTGGCCAATCTGGAAAACCAATCAGCCCCAACCAATTCCATTTCACCAATGCCTCTAAGATCCACAACTTTCTCAGAATAAACCCTCTAGAGTTCACAGGGTCAAAGTGTGGTTAAGATCCCCAAAATTTCTTTAATAAGGTATCACAACCCAGAAACTGAGGTCATGATGTCACCTACCCTGACCCAAATTTGTTAGATAAGCCAAAAACCCATAACACATAAGAAATATGAGAAAGAGAATAAATAAAACAATACGAGACTTCTAGAATGAAGTCAGGCCATAATGATCATAAAATACGATATATGTGAATAAAATTCAACTGAATCCTAAAACATGGTGTCATGAGTATAAAGAGAACCTAAGACAATACTGAAATCTAAAATACATCAGTGTCTCTGAATACAAATAAAGACATAAAAGATAGATGGAGGCTGGAACAAGGATCCAAACATGGAGCTTACCAGTACTCCGAATCAGCTATCACTGTACAAATCATCTACCTTGGGTCGCACTCGAACAGGGATCTACACTAAAAAGGCATAGAAGTAGGAGTGAGTACGTTCCACTTGTACTTAGTAGGTATCATAGGTTGACTAAGCAAAGTAGAAAACTAAACAAGTAAAGAATACTATGAGCACGCTTCCACCTACATACAGAAAAGTTCCCATGGGTGGATCAAACTGTATCTCCTAACAATTTTACAAGTATAATATTATTATAGAACTACACACGAATAAAATACATAAAGGAAGGATAAGTACACGAAAACGAACACATAAAATAGATGCAAGTGATGCAATACAATGCAATGGGCATATGGTAATGTCCCCATATCACTTAGTATACACCTTCCGAGCTAAAGCTTCAAGGATAGGACATCATGGGGGGGTTCGAAACCCGTATACTATCACAATCTCAATCCCATATCTCATTTCAACCTTGCTGGTATGTCCTTTGGCCAAGGGGGTTTATAAAATATCTCATTTTCTTTCAAAATCAGTATTTGTTTGTGGTACCAAGTCCACATATAAGGATAAATGAAATGAGGATTCATTCTCATAACCAAGACAATATCATGTATTACATTCAATTCAATGATGGAATTAAATGAGCTCAAATCTCCTCAAATTTCAATATATCATGATATTAGTCATCGCATAACACCACAATAGTGAATATTCATGTAAGACATCAATAATATCATTTAAAACCTCCATTCAAGCATCATAGTATTTAAGTAAGGCAATTAATGCTTAAAAAAGACCAAAACCAACCCCCACTCGGGTATCATCACAATATACACCTATCAAGTCAAATATAATGTTCACATAAGCCCCCACATGGGCAACGCAATACTAAATACTGATCACATAAGCCCCCACACGAGCAATACGAATAAAATAATATATCAAAATATGCATCTCATGATAGTTCCCTAACTCATAGCATACTTTACATGAATGGTTAACTACCCATCCCAGTTTAAACAAAATTAAGCCATAACTTACCTCGAAAAGTCAAAACTTTAGCCTGGACCCATCAGTAAGGAGGCTTTCCCTTTCGTACGGCCTCAAATCAAAGCCACTCTATTATAAACATGATCTATAAGTCAAGAGGAGTTTAACGATATCCATACTGGCCACTTTCAACTTGGGTCCAAAAATATATTGAAAATTGACCCTGAAACAAAAAGGGTAGAAACGAAAATTTTACTTAAGAATCATGTTTCCCATACTTAGATGAGTTTAAATATGTAAATCCATTGAAAAAAAAAAGATGGAATCGAAGAAAAACTATTTTTACACTTTACTGGGAAAAACCTCCAAAATTTCAGTTTGAAATTAAGGTTTTGAAGATATTTTGAGATAAAATCGATAATTAATGATTGAAATCAAGTTTAGAAGCTTACCCAATCACTTTTGATGAAAAAAACCCTTTGAAATCACCAATCTCTAGGTCCCAAATTTCAATATAGTGAAAAATTGAGAAATAAATGTTTTACACTGTCCAAGTATGTGTTACCTCTCAATTGCGATCCCCACCACGCGATTGCGAGGGTTAACATTGACCTCACCCATTAAATAGTCATCGCGATCATAATAGAGAGTCATACAATCGTGACAGTGCCCTAACTCAAACCATACAATTACGACTTCCCTCCATGCTATCGCGATGAAGGAATATCGGGTGCACCAGAAACTGGGCACCAGTAATTAGTCCAAGGCCAAAAATGCTCTGAATGGACCTTGAGATTCATTTGGGACCCCACAGAAATAATCTAATAATGCTACTAGGCTATTTTCGACGTTCTGGACTCAATGGAACCATCAGATTTGTCAAAAAAGGCTCCCTTTTAACAAGTTAATCCCTGGAACCCCCTTAGGCTAAATTTAACTAATTTTCATCTAAAAGTTCAAAATCAAATATAAAGACTCAGAACCCAAACTAACCATACTATTAACCCAAAATCAATATTATGGATCTACTGGAACTGACAGAATCACCATTTGATGCTCGGATCATAAAATATTGATCAAAGTCAAACTAATCACTTATAAGGCCACTCAAAAGGCTCAAACTCACCCAAATCACTCCTGAACGATTTGGGAACCGTACCAACCATCCCCACAACTCATAAATGACATATAGCAACTACAGGGAAGGACAAAATGGTCAAAATATAGAAAAGCTAAAATTCACACCAAGGGTCGTTACATTATCAACCACTAAAAACACACATTCATCCTTAAATGAAAAAAATAAATAAAGTACCTGAATCGGTAAAAAGCTGAGGGTATCTACACCTAATATCGGAATCAACCTCCCATGTATCCTTCTCAATTGGGTGATGTCTCCACTAAACTTTCACAAAATCAATATGCTTGGACCTCAATTTCCAAGTCTGCCTGTCTAGGATAGCAATGGGCTTCTCCTAAAAGGACAAATCATGATCCAATGCAATAGAATCCCACCGGATCACAGGGGCATCATTTGGACAGTATTACTTTAACATAGAGACATAGAATACCGGAAGAATAGCTGATAGCTATGGAGGCAAAGCTAGCCTATACTCCATATCTCAGAACTTCTCAAGAATCTCAAAAGGTCCAATAAATCTCGGACTAAGCTTTTCTTTATTTCCAAATCTCATCACACCCTTAATGGGTGATACCTAAAAAAAAAATTCACTCACCAAGCATGAATGCTACATCTTAAACTCATCAATCGACATAACTCTTCTACCCACTCTGGGCAATTACAAGCCTATACTGGATCAATCTAACTTGAGCCATCGAGTCTCTTAAAAATCAATGCCCCAATGCCTAACCTCAAACGAATCAAACCATCCCACAGGGGATCTACACCTTTGCCCATATAAACCCTCAAAAAAAGGCATTGGAATATTGGAATGGTAACGTTATTGTAGGCAAACTCCTCTAAGGGAAAAAACTGTTTCTAATGACCACCAAAATCTATAGCACATGCTTGAAGCATGTCCTCAAGCACCTGAATGGTCCGCTTTGACTGGCCATCTGTCTGAGGGAGAAAAGTTATGCTCATCTCAAGATTAGAACCCAACTCTTGCTTCATAGAACTCCAGAAATTTGAGGTAAACTATGTACCTCTATCAGAAATAATAGAGATAGAAACTCCATGCAACCAAACAATCTCACGAATGTAGATCTAGTCCAACTTTTCCGTAGTGTAGTTCACTTTCACATGTACAAAATACGTTGATTTAGTCAACCTTTCCATAATCACCCAAATAGAATCAAACTTCCCTAAAGTTTGGGGTAGGCCAACAATAAAATCCATAGAGATCCATTCCCATTTCCACTAGGGAACTGGCATCCTCTACATAGTACCACCCGGTCATTGATGCTCATACTTCACTTGATGACAATTCAAACACTTGGCCACAAACTCAATAGTGTCCTTTTTCATAACACACTACCACTAGTGTTGCTTCAAATCATAATACATCTTGGCCGCTCCTAGATGGATAGAGTACCTAGAACAATGAGCCTTCTCCAAGATCAGTCTAATTCATCCACCAACTCTCTGCATGCAAACACCACCACCAATCCTCAAAACACCATTGGGATTAAGGGATGTAGTCTTCGTCTCACTACTCAACCGTCTCACTACTCAACACTTTATCATGAATCACTCAACTTCTCATCATTAAATTGGCCAGCTCGAATTTTATCCATCAATGAAGATCTAGCCTCAACATAGGCCAAAACACGTCCAGGTGTCAAAATGTCAAGTCGAACCAACTGGTTAGCCAAGGACTAAACATCTATGGCTAAAGGTCGCTCCCCTACCAATAAATGAGCCAAATTCCCCAGACTCACCTTCTTTTGACTCAAGGCATCCGCTACCACATTAACCTTGCCCGGAAGATAAACGATAGTGAAATCATAATCCTTATGCAATTCTAACCATCTATGTTGCCTCATATTAAGATCTCGTTGAGTGAAGAAGTACTGAATGCGATGATGATCAGAGAAAATCTCATAATGAACCTCATAAAAATAGTGTAGCCATAACTTTAACACCAATACAACTGTGGCTAACTCTAAATCATGAGTAGGGTAGTTCTTCTCATGAGGCTTCAACTGTTGAGAAGCATAAGCTATCACCTTACCCTTCTGCATTAATACACCACCCAAGCCAACTCCAGAAACATCACAAAACACGGTGAAACCTATACTCTCCTCAGGCAAAGTCAAGATAGAAGCCAAAGTAAACAACTCCTTGAGCTTTTGAAAGCTCTTCTCACAAGCATCCAACCACTAAAAGATAATCTTCTTCTTAGTCAACTTGGTCAAAGGAGCCGTAATAGAAGAGAAACCCTTTACAAAGCACCAATAATAGTCTGCTAACCTAACAAAACTCTGAATCTTGATTGAAGAAGTAGGTCTAGCCCAATCACGAACTACCGCTACCTTGGATGGATTGACCATAATACCATCTTTGGTCACTATATTACCCAAGAAAAAAATAGAATCCAACCAAAACTTGAACTTGAAGAACTTGGCATACAACTTCTCCTCTCTCAATCTCTGAAGTAAGGTCCTCAAATATCTCACATAGTTGGCCTTATTCTTGGAATAAACCAAGATATTATAGATTAACACAATCATGAAATAATTAAGATAAGGCCAGAGTACCCTATTCATCAACTCTATAAATATTGTTGGGACATTACCAAGAACTTATAATGGTCATACCGCATCCGAAAAGCAGTCTTCAAAACATTTGAAGCTCTAATCCTCAACTGATTGTAAATATATCTCAAATCGATCTTAGAAAACACCAAAGCACCCTGAAGCTGATCAAACAAATTATCAATAAGAGAAAAAGGATACTTGTTCATGATAATCACTTTATTCAATTTCTGATAATCAATACACATGCGCATGGATCCATCTTTCTTCATCAGAAACAAGACAAGAGCACCCCAGGGAGATACACTCAATCTAATCAAACCCTTATCCAACAAGTTTTGCAATTGCTCTTTCAAGTTCTTTAATTCTGTCGGGACCATCCTATAAGGAGGAATGGAAATGGGCTTGGTGCCCTGCTCAACATCAATGGAAAAATCAATATCCTGGTCTGGAGGCATAACAAGTAAATTCGTAGGAAACACATCCATGAACTTTCTAACAACTCGTAAAGAATCCAACAGATGCGGTGAATCAATACTAGTATCGCAAATATAGCCCAAATAGAAAAGACATCCCTTTTCTACCATGCGACAAGCACTTAGAAAAGATATAAAACCCTTCAAACATGAGCTAGGGGTATGTTTACATTCTAACTTAGGAATACCAGGATTAGGTAAGGTCACAGTTTTGGCAAAATAATCCAAAATTGCATGATAAGGAGCTAACCAATACATACCCAAGACAACATCAAAATCAACCATATAGAGGATAATTAGGTATACCCAAGTCTTACTCAAAGAAAAGGTCACAACACATGATAGGTACATTTGATCTGCCACTAAAGAGTCGCCTACGGGGGTAGAAACATAAATAGGCATAGCAAGGGGCTCATATATAACATTAGTACCAGTAGCAAAATATGCAGACACATAAGAGAATGTAGACCTATGATCAAATAGTATTGTAGCAGAACAATGGAAAACTAGGACAATACTTGTAATCACTGCATCAGAGACCTTTGCTTCGAGTCTCCCAGAAAAAGCATAGCACTGACCACGCCTGTCACCAGACTAAGTGACTCCTAGTCCACCACCACGAGCTTCATGAACCCCACCTCTAGTACCTCTAGAACAACCTCTACATCCCTGTGTACCATCTCTAGCTACTAAAACTGTAGTCGAACAAAGCTGAAGCTAAGATATCTATTGGGAGGAACCAAACACACGGTGTGGACAACCCTTCGCTAAGTGACTAAACTCATCACACACATAAAATCTTCTCCTATATGAATCATGCTGAGAGAGCCCAGAAGAACCAAAATGCCCTTTATAACCCGATGAACCAGAATGAGTCCCTCAGCCTGCATGGCCCAATCTCTGACTAACAGAAGCCTTAAAACCTGCAAACCTACCATCTGAACTCTGTAAAGCTACCTGAACCAATATTTAATGGTAACTATGAGAACCTTTGTCATAGAAATACCTACCTCGAGATGGATGATCACTGAAATCGCTATGTCAGCATATACGTTTAGCACCACCACCCTGCATACCCTGGCAAATATTCTTAATCAACTAAGCATTGTCCAGTATACTCTGAAAAGAACCACCAAAAACCACTAATTAAGATGTCACCAACTGATAATAACTCTTCAAACCCTTAACAAACTTCTTGATCCTCTCAGGCTCTGAAAAGATGCTAGCAATGGCATATTTGACAAAACATGAAAGCAAACCTCAAACTCAGCAATAGTTATGTATCCCTCCTCTAAATGATCAAACTCGTCCCTATTCTAGTTCCTCAAGCTAAAGGGCATAAATCACTCTAGAAAAGCCTTAAAAAATTGGGTCCATATCTACTAAGGGAAACCCACTAGTCTACAACTTACAAGAGATCTCCACCACTGCCTAGTCACATCAGTCAATTAGTAGGTAGTGTAAGCAACACCATGAGACTCAAGTGAATTGAGGTTTCGCAACCTCTCATAAAAGTCAATTGAAAACTTATAAGAATTCTCACAATTGGCACCGTTGAACTTGAAAGGAGACAATCTGATGAACCTCTCATATCTCTTCTGCTTCTCAGTACAAAAAATAGAACCTAGAGCTGTAGGCAGAATGCCCAAACTAGTAGGCAAAGTCTTAATATGTAGGGCCACCACAGGAGTTGGTTGTACACCTGGAGTCTGAATTCCATAAGTAATAGCTTATGATATCGGACAAAATATGAAAAGAAGAACAAGATATTAAAATGAGATAAACAAGGAATCAAAAGGTAAAAGATAGAAAGATAAAGAAATAGATAGACACTAAGAAGGAATTGAATGCAAATTAAGGGTATATTAAACCCTAAATCCTCAATCAAATAATCCTACAAAGCACCTAAATCTTACGTAGACCACGAGGGAATCAAACTCCCAAGCAACCAACATTTCCAAATAATTGTTCAACGTAAGCTAATCCTAGCTCACTCACACTCTCAAGTGTATAATTATTCATTAGCATCAAAGTTAACCTAAAAATGAAGAAGAAGCTATTATTTATAGCCATGGGCGAATTACTACAACTATGGGCCCAAAAGTGATCTATTTCCATCAAAGGAATAATTTCAGCCACCAAGAGTCATCTGCCCAGGCAGATTGGCCATCTACCCACGCAGATGGAGGGACGCAGATGCCACTGGTTTCATATTCTGGAGTATGTACTTCACCTACAGCTGCAGGTGAGCTTGGAGGTCCTTCCAAGGCCACTTTTAGCTCGTCTTTGCTTCCCTTTGACCTCTTTAAAGCCCTTCTACCCTTCTTGGACACAATCACCAACTCATGGAACCTTTTGGATAACTCTAAGGGGTTGTCAAATACCTCTCGCTACATTATAATCCCATCAAAAGGTCCGGAGGCATTTTGGATTGTATCATCCTCCCTTTCTTGAAAAAGATTCATCCTCGAATCTAAGTCCTAAAAGCACAAGAGACGAACAAACAACCAATATTTCCTCGAAGCATGAGGGTTAGCAATAATATTTCAATGCCAAGGGGATACACATTTGATATACAACCAACGATCCTTTTTTATCAATAAAACAAACTCATCATACAATGCACAAAGTTGTTGACTATTAGAAGCATCATGAAACAAAGAAACTACTAAGGTCGTAAGACACAAGTGTTTCTTTATCCCATAATAAGACCATATCCAAGGATTCCCACCTCTATCTAAAACAAATCCAATATCAATATGGACATCATCAAATGCAAAGAGGTAGTAAAGAAAGGCATGAAGAAAATGAGTCTCATCCAAGGTGTTTTCATACGTAAGAGTATCAAGGTACTCAATAAAGCTAGCAATCAAGTCTCTAGAAGTTGGAACAACCAAGGATGGAGTCAAGTCATTAGGGTGCAAATTACCCTTCCTTTCAAGACATCCCATGCTTACACAAAATGTATTTTCAACACAAGCATGGCTATCATCATAGGCAAAGAGATAGAAAATAAAAGAGTTAAGGACATCATTCTCATCTAAATTACTCTCAAAAATAAGTACATAAAAATATGAGGTAAGACAAGTTAAGCATATTACGTCTTTTCCCTTCAAGCAACTTCCCAAAAGAAGTGCGTTCACTAATGGAGTCATGCTATTAGAAAAATTAGAGGATCTATAAGAAACTAATTCACTCCAAAACAAATAGTATACCTAAAAAGTTGGGTACCCTCTATTCATGGAATTTAGCATACTCCTAAGAGTCCTTCCTATCACTCCAACTTGTCCAACCACATAAGTGTGACAAGGATTAGGAAGAAAGAGTTGGACATCAAGTATGCACCAAGGACTCTTTTCAAATCAACAAATAGACTGGGCATTTAGATTGCAAGGGATTGCAAGGCTCACATAATTTAAGCACAAAATAAATACACCATGAAGAAATCTTGGAGACACTAATACTCTCATGGTATGATATGATATCAATCAATTTCAAGGGTCTACTCAATATGAGAAAAATATCATCATACCTCAAAGGATCACTAGGAGTAGGAGGGGGTAAGTATATACCTTGGAAACAAAGCCTTGAACTTGTTCTATGCACCAACTTGGACCATGCTTGGTCCTCTTGATTATTTGTAGGAGTTTCCTTGCTAGGTAACTCTTTCTTTCAATCTATGGGGTTAGATATTTCACCCCTTGTCATCAAGCATCCATCAATCCTTAGGAGTTGATTTAGAAGCCTTCCTTCATCAACTTTAGTGTCCTTATATAAGAACTCATCTAGGCCTTCAATCCTATGCTTGTGAGGGATTTTCTTTGAATCCTTCATTGGGAGCATTTGCTCATGAACCTGCAAGAGAAAAGTATTGGTACAAGGCAAAATACTAGTACCATGGTTAGTATGTAACAAAGGTTTGGGGTTGACAAGTTCCATAAATAGGTGATCCTTGTCCTCCTCCTCTAACTCATGGCGTGGCTCAAAATTAGCACACAAATCCCCTTCTTGATCCAAGTTTTTCTCCACCTTCCCAATTTTCTCTCTCTCTACTCCCTTGACTTGAGCAAGTTGGTTTTTTTTATTTGGAAAAGTAGTAGAAAGGGTGGAGTTTGGATGTTCATTCAAGTTGGACACTTCTCTTTTTATGGACCTCAAATGGTTTCTTATTGATCCCATTCGGCTATCTATAGCATTAAACTTCTCACTCATATCTTGCTTCATACCCATGATAGCCGTCATTAAGTTTTCCATGGTAACCTTTCCCATGGTATTTTGACTTTCAATCCCCTTAGCCATTGTACCTACAAAAAATAAATACTAAATAAAAACAACAAACAACTTAGCGTTAAGAAATCAACCTCACAATCTCTCGGAGTACACACCTTTGTTTACCTCACAATAGGCGTCGCTAGTGTTGAAAGATCATTTCTACTCCGATGGAAGACGTGGTGTCAATGACTACATGTTGTCAGAATGGATTCTTTTTTGAAGAAGATTAAATGACTCAAACAAATAAACACTAACTTGAACCAAGAAATAACAAAGAAACAAAAAGAGAAAAGCACAAAAAGAAATGGACGAAGAAAGAAAAATGAACTCAAGACTAACTAATCAACTAAGTAGACAAAATACTAGTTGTTAATTGGTAAGGAATCAAGAAATGAGATTAAGAATCAAGGAATAGAATTAAGATGTTGGGACCTGAGCAAAATTGGTTTAGAAGTGCTTGACATGCATTTTCAGAGTTGTGGGCGCAGATGGTTCACATGCCCTCGCAGGTGGCTTCGCATGTCACAAAATAGTGCTGCTGGAAGTCACCTGCGTGGGCAAGTGAATGACCTGCGTGGGCAGGTGACGACGCAGGTGGGCTAGGCAAATCACCTGGAAACCTCCAATTTTTAGCTTTTTATGGGCCCTTTTTGCACTCTCTCTCTTAGAATATTCCCTTTTATTTTGGATATTCTCTTGTACTAACACCTAAACACCTTTATCTTTCTTTCCTTGTGTATCTAACAACAATTTTTTGATAAATCTTCCCCTTGAATATATGAATCTTCTTCAAGAACATCAAGAACACAAAATTCCCAACTAACTCATTTTAGCTCGGATTTACATGAAATGTTAGATTTGTACTCTCTTCAACAAGGGGAACAACTTTCAACAATTTGTAACCTTCAAATCCACACCAAAATAGCAAGATATTAAAACCCACTTTACCTTTTCTTCAAACTCAAGAACAACAATGGAGTTTTTCTTCAAATCTCTTCAAAACGCACCCAAAACTCAAGATTCCAACCTTAATAGTACTAGATGGAACAAATCTAGTATACAAAACTACAAAAATGACTCAAAAACACAAAAATATTTGTGGGGTTTTTGTTAAAAATTTTGACTATTTTTTTTGATATATCAATCCCAAGACTTAGGATTGTGGAAACAACCCTAAACCAAGCTCTTGCTACCAAATGATAACGGACAAAATACGAAAAAAAGAATAAGATACGAAAATGAGATAAATAAGGAATCAAAAGGGAAAAGATAGAAAGATAAAGAAATAGATAGACACAAAGAAGGAAATTGAATGCAAATTAAGGGTATATTAAACCCCAAATCCTCAATCAAATTTTCCTACAAAGAACCTAAATCTTACATAGACCACAAGGGAATCAAACTCCCAAGCAACCAACGTTTCCAAACGATTGTTCAACTTAAGCTAATCCTAGCTCACTCACACTGTCAAGTGTATAATTGTTCATTCGCATCAAAGTTAACCTAAAAATGAAGAAGAAGCTATTATTTATAGCCATGGGCTATTTATTACAACTATGGGCCCAAAAGTGACCCATTTCCATCAAAGGAACAGTTTCAGCTGCCAAGGGTCATCTGCCTACATAGATGTGCCATCTGCCCACACAGATGGAGGAGCGCAAATTCCACTTGTTTCATCTATTTGCCCATATCCTTCACCTGCGGCCGTAGGTGAGCTCGTAAGGCCCCTCTACCCTTCTTGGATGCAATCACCATCTCATGGCATCTTTTGGATAGCTATAAGGGTCGCCAAACACCTCTCACTTTACTATCATACCATCCGGTGTACTCAATAGAATACTTGTCTGAGGAATGCCATCCAAATGGCTCAAGAGATAAATCAACAAATCCTACAATACCGATGTAACCATGAAACACTAAGGAACCTGAGATGATCCTATATTGTCTAGATAATAATATACCTTTTCACTCTCAATCTCAAGCTCGAAAGAGGTTGCTCTATCTTGTACTCTTCCTGGAGTCGCTCTAAGGGGTCTTCCTCTACATCTGTCTCGATTGCACCTCCAGCCTCGCCCTCTAACTAGGGGTACAACAGCGGGTGCTGGCTCAGCATCCTCAACAACTCAGGATCTAGTCCTCACCATCAATGTAGAAAGAATGGAATACAAGTTTAAAATATTGGACATGAATAATACGCATGATAAGAAATCAAATTAGAAAATTTTTTCTACAAATATCATATAACCTCCTAAAGATAGATATAGACGTCAATGTACCAATCCGTGGAACTCTAGCCTGGACCTATCAATAAGGAGCATTTCCCTCTCGTGCAGCCTTAGATCAAACATACTCTATCAAAAACATGATCTAGAATTCAAAAGGTGTCTAACGATACCCATATTAACCACTTTAAACTCGGGTCCAAATATAGTTTGAAATCAACCCCAAAAGAAAAGATGTATAATCGGAAATTTTATTTCAGAATCATGTTTCCCATACTTATAAGAATCTAAATATGAAAAACCATTGAAAAACAAGTTGAAATCAAAGAAAAACCATTTTTACACTTTATCTGATAAAACTCCAAAGGTCCAAATTTAAAATCAAGGTTATGAAGATATTTTTCAGATAAAATTGATGAATAATGATTGAAAACAAGTTTAGAAGCTTAACCAATCACTTTTGATGAAAACCCCTCTTTAAAATCATCAATCCCGAGGTCTCAAGGTTTAAAAATTATGAAAAATTAAGAAATAGAGGTTTTACACTATCTTGGTATGTAGTACCTCGCGATTGTAGTCCCCACCACGTGATTGCGAGGTTCAACATTGACCTCGCCCATTAAATGACCATCGCGATCATGACAGTGACCCAAACCAAACCACGTGATCAAAACTTCCATCCATGTGATCACGATGCACAACTACACAATCCTTTCTGACCCAACCCATGTGATCCCAATGAAGGGATATACAGTGCACCATAAACTAGGCACCAATAACCAATCCAAGGCCAAAAATGCTCCGAACGGATCCTCGGGATTCCATCGGGACCCCATAAAAATAATATAATGATTCTACTAGGGTAATCTCAATATTTTGGACTCAATGGAACTATTGGATTTGTAAAACAAGATCGCTTTCAACAAGTTAACCCCGGAACCCCCTTAGGCTAAATTTAGCTAGTTTTCATCTAAAAGGTCAAAAACTAAATATAAAGGTTCAAAACTCAAACTAACTATGCTACTAACCCAAAATCAACATTCTGATCTATTGGAACTGACAGAATCACCATCCAATGCTCGAATCAGAAAATGCTGATCAAAGTCAAACTAATCACTTATAAGGTTACTCAAAAGCTCAAACTCACTCAAATCACTCCCAAATTGTTTGGGGACCATGTAAACCATCCCTATAACTCATAAATGAGATATAGAAACTATGGGGAAGGGGAAAATGGTCAAAACACAAAAATTATAAAATTCACAACAAGGATCTTTACATAAGGTTTAGAAGATTCTTCAAGTTATGCATGTCACTAATATAGAGAAGGTTGAACTTGTTTCCTATCAGCTCAGGGATGTTACAGGCATATGGTTTAAGTAGTAGGAATATGTTCGAGGAAAAAATATTGTACCTGTAGTATGGATGAGTTTGAGAAGGCTTCGTGGGGTGTTTCTTTTCCTGAGGGTTGAAGGAGACAATGACCTAGGAGTTCCTAAATTTGGAGCATGGTTCTATAAGTGTGAAGGAGTATAGTTTTATGTTCACCCAGTTATCTTGTTACGCTCTAAATATGGTATCTAATATGAGGAATAAGATGAGCATGTTCCTGTCATAACTTTCCAGGCTTTTGAGTAAGGAGGGTAAGGCAAATATATTGATTAAGGACATGGACATAGCTTGTCTTATGATTCATATGTAGTAGGTCGAGGAGGATAAGTTGAAGGAGAGGGAAGAGAGCTAGAGTAAGAGGGCCAAGATGGCCAACTACAAGTCCAGTCAATAGAGGGACGAGAAAGGAACTAGTCCTTCTTTCATTAGAAGTCATTTTGATTAGGCTCATCTTCAGCTAGTGCACTAGCTCCTAGGTTCAAAAATGATCAAAAACCCAGAGCTTCAGGTCCTCAGTCTCAGGGAAGCATTGGAAAAAGGTATTCATACCCTTCTATAACAAGTATAAGATGCAACATCCCAGTAAGTGTCTCTATGGTAGGGATGTGTACTTTAGATGTGGTCAGCAGGGTAATATTTTGAGGTATTACCCTTCGACTAGGCAAAGAAATAGAGGTAATAGAGCCTAGACTACCCCATCGACTTCAACAGGCCTTGTTCGTCAGAAAAAAAAAATACCTCAGTGAAGTATTATCCTAGGATGTACATCAAGTAGATAGTTATTTGGTACACAGATAACTACACTCATGCCTACATCAAGAAGATAGTTAAACTTCATGGGATTCCATTGTCCATAATTTTAGACATAGGTGTACAGTTTACAGCTCACTTTTGGCAGTCATTTTAGAAAGGTTTAGGTACAAGGGTGAACTTTAGTATCTCTGTCCATATGTAGACCGATGGTTAGGTAGAGCACACTATCAAGACTCATGAGGACATGTTGAGAGCTTTTATTATTAATTTAAAAGGTAATTAGGATGATTACCTACCTCTTATTGAGTTTACTAATAATAACAACTGCCACTCTAATATCCAAATGGCACCATTTGAGGCTCTTTATGGGCAGAGATATAGATCTCCTATTAGCTGGTTTGAGGTTGGTGAGGCTGTATTGATAGGGATAGACATGGTTCATAAGGCTTTGGAGAAAGTTAAGATGATTCAAAAGTAGTTAAATACAGCACAAAGTCAACAAAAATCATATTCAGATGGGAGAAGAAGAGACTTAGAGTCGATATTCATGATTAGGCCTTCTTGAAGGTTTTACCCATGAAGGGTGTTATGAATTTTGGTAAAAAAGTAAATCTCGATACTCAATTTATAAGTTCCTATTAGATTTTAAATAAGATAAAAAAAAAGGTGCCTTATGAGTTGGAGTTACCTACAGAGTAAGAATTCGTACATCCAGTATTTCACATCTCTATGTTGAAAAAGTGTATTGGTGATCCTTCACATATTGTCCTTATAGAGAATGTTAGGGTTAAGGACAACCTATTGTATGAAAAGATTTTGGATCAGATTTTAAATTGTCAGGTTCGTAAGTTAAGAACCAAAAAGGTTACATCAATTAAAGTCTTATAGAGGATTCAGCCAGTTAAAGAAGCTACATAGGAAGCTGAAAAAGATATGAAATTTAGATATCCTCATCTTTTCACTCCGTACAAAAAAAGCAATCAAGGTAGCAATACTATTATTATAGTGTTTCTTAGAACTTTCATGTCATATCTTGATGTCTTATATGTCATGTTTATGCCCTGCTCATGTTCTCTCTAGTAATGGACATACACAGATTATGATTTACATGCACCAGGATCTTAGTCTCAAGATAGTATCGTATGGGATTTTACACCTTATCCTACTTGCAAGAAATGCCAGTGAGTGTTTATATGGAAAATAAGGACGTTACAGGTGTGGTCAACCAGGTCACATATGGAGAGATTATCCTTTGGCTATGTAGGGAAATGAGGGAAATAGAGTTCAGACCACTTCATCAGCTCCAGCAGGCTGTGTTTTTCAGAAAGGAAATACTTCAGGTACAGGCAGTTATCAGAACAGCTTCTATGCTTCATCCAACCATCAGGATTTAAAAAGTTCCCCTGATGTTGTTACTAGTATGTTGAAAGTTTTCTCCCTTAATGTTTATGCGTTATTAGATCCTAGAGCTACCTTATCTTTCGTAAATCCATATGTTTCTATGAACTTTAGAATTAGTCCTGAACAAATTTTAGAGCCATTCTCTAATTCCATTCAAGATGGAGAGTCTATCTTAGTTAGACAAATCTATAGAAATTGCACCATGTCAATTTTTCATAGAGATACCACAACTGATATAGTATGGTTAGCTATGATAGACTTTGATATCATATTAGGCATGAACTAAGTATATTCTTATTATGTTTTAGTTTATTGTAGAACCAAAATTATGAAATTATTCCTAAGGGACGTTTTATGTCCTATCTTAAGGCCAGAAAGATAATTTCCAATGGTTATATCTACCATTTAGTTTAGGTTAAAGATTCTTGTTCTGAGACCCTTTCTCTTCAGTCAGCTCCCATAGTTAATGAGTTTCCTAAGGTTTTCCCCAATGATCTTCCCGGAGTTCCTATTGATAGAAGATAGACCTTCTTCCTGATACTCACCCGATCTCTATTCCACCATATAGAATGGCTACCACTAAGTTGAAAGAGCTTAAGAAGCAGTTAAAAGATCTTCTACATAAGGGATTCATCTGACCTAGTATTTCCCATGGGGTGCCCCAGTTATTTTCATACATAAGAAAGATAGTTACCTTAGAGTGTGTATGGATTATCACCAGTTGGACATATCACCATCAAGAAGAAGTGTCCCATTCCCTAAATTAGTTACCTGTTCGACCAACTTCAGGGTGCTACTTTCTTTTCTAAGATTGATCTGAGATTCGGTTATCATCAGTTGAAGGTTAGGAGTGTGAAATTTTGAAGATAGCTTTATTCATAAGGTATGACCATTATGAGTTCCTTGTAATGTCTTTTGGACTAATCAATGCTTCTACAGCCTTTATGGATCTCATGAATAGAGTGTTCAAGCCATACCTTGACATGTTAGTGATTGTGTTCATAGAAAATACTCTGATTTACTCCCATAGTAAGAAGGAACATGTTGATAACCTTAGAATTGTTTTTCAGACTCTCAAAGATAGACAGTTTATGCAAAGTTTCCTAAATAAGAATTTTAGTTGGGAGGATCACCTACCTCTTATTGAGTTTTATTATTATAACAGTTATCACTCTAGCATTTATAAGGCACCATTTGAGTCTCTTTATAGGAAAAAATATAGATCTCTTATTGGCTGGTTAGAGGTTGGTGAGGCTATATTCATAGGGCCAGACTTGGTTCATGAGGCTTTGGAGAAAGTTAAAATGATGCAAGATCAATTGAAGACTACACAGAGCTGATAAAAATCATATTCAGATATGAGGATAAGAGACTTAGAGTTTGAGATTGATGATTGGGTATTCTTGAAGGTTTTACCCATGAAGGGTGTTATGCATTTTAGTAGAAAAGAGAAACTCAGTTTCACAGTTTATTGGTCCTTATCGAATTGTTAATAAAATGAGAAAGGTGGATTGTGAGTTGGAGTTACCTATAGATTTGGCATCCGTGCATCCAGTATTTGACGTCTCTATATTGAAAAAGTATATTGGTGATCCTTCATATGTTGTCCCTATAGATAATGTTGGGGCTAAGGACAACCTATCAAATGAAGAGGTTCCACTCCAGATTTTAGATCATCTAGTTAAGAAGTTTAGAACTAAAGAGGTTGCATCAGTTGAATTCTTATGCAGGAATCAAGCAGTCGAAGAAGATACATGGAAGCTAAAGAAGATATGAAAGCTAGATATCCACATCTTATCATTCCTTCCAACGAAAGCATTTAAGGTAGCAACATTATTCTTATAGTGATTCTTAGAACTCTTATGTCATGTCTTGATGTCTTATATGTTCATGTCTATGCTCATGC
The DNA here is from genome assembly GCA_031232105.1 of Capsicum rhomboideum. Lineage (NCBI taxonomy): Eukaryota > Viridiplantae > Streptophyta > Magnoliopsida > Solanales > Solanaceae > Capsicum > Capsicum rhomboideum. Next base: position 57,720,757 of record CP124709.1, read on the forward strand.
TCAAGTACTCTCTAATTGAATCCCAAGTCTTAGCATGATTCAATTATCTTTAGATTATGATTTTAAGGCCAGTTTCGTTCATTCTTTGATTCTAGCCTTACTCATCATTCAAGGATGAATGATCCCAAAGGGGAGATATTGTAACATCTTAGATTTCGAGCCTACGAATACTCAACACTTAGTACATGAAACAGAATTAGAAACTTGAAGTCCCAGGTCTCCACAGATGGGTTCACAAGTTGTGAACCAGGTCCACGACCCATGGAACTTCACCTGGAACCAAGCCCAGTCTTTCTAGTGAACTATGTTTAGTTGATAACCCGTATAACCAAACCACGAGTCGTGAACCCTTTTGTGTAACTAGTTCCCAAATTATTCCAATTCCTAAGTTACCATGATGTACAGCATGAATTGTGGAATGGAACCACGAATCGGGAATTGATTCGTCGAATCATGCTTAAGAGTTGACAAATGCCTTAGAGAACCATTAATACTAGTATGAATCGTGGAACAGGTCCATGAGTCGTGAATTGGACTCGTGGAACTGAACCAAAGAAATAGAAATAAAATCTCCCAGGAAACCATGACTAGAACCATAATCTGTGGAACTGGTCCACGAGTCATGGAGTGACCTATGGAGCAAAGTCCTGAATTTTTAGAAATATTTTAAAAAGGGGATTTTTGATTTTTCATTACCCTATTACCCTATCTCATGAATTTTTAACCTCTAAGAGGTATAAATATCAGATCCTTAAGTCAAACCCTTTTTTTATTCTCTGTAAAGCAACTCAAGAGAAAGTTCTAGGGAAAATCAAGCATCTAGGATTCCTGTTATAGTAAGATAGTCAAGTCTTCTCCTATCAACGTTATTTTCTTCAACAGGTATGCAAGAATTCAGTGATGGATTTCTTTCATCCTCATGCCCAAGTATTTTTGCAGTTAGTATGAATTATGTTCAAAGTTAGGGCTTTTATGCCAACTAATTAAAGTAAATTCTCTTATATGTTTAGCCATATTTTATGAAAAAACTATTATAGAAATTCTAGAATTAATGATTATCAAGTTATGTCCCAAATATGATTTGAAAACTATGACTAAGGTTTATTTTTAGGAAAGCATAACCCTATGTTCAAGAGTATATGTTTTAAATTAAAGATTTCAGCATATGACTTATGATACAGATTTGAGCACTGTCTCACAAGAAGTATGATTATAGAATAGAAACTTTGAGCAAAGACTCATGATATGATTTCAAATAGCTTTACAAGATATGTTATGAGCCTATATGATTATAAAGATAGTTTTGGGAGGATTATTTAGCACCAAGAAGACACATGTACTAGATAGCACATGTCCTATAACTACTTTGCGACCATAGAATATGGTTCAATTTGCAAGCCGAACGATCCATTTAGCCCAAGAGGCTTAGTTCTGGATCCATAAATAGATAGGTTTTATACCTTGACAAATAGGGGGCAACCCTCCCAACTGGAATTGTAGAACATCATGAGCTCACATGGTGATCATCAGTTATAAGAAAGCCCTATTAATTCTATCATTTTTATGACTTTATTATTATGTACACGGAAGATTTATCTTATACAGACTTATCTATTATGTTTCCCTTTACACTGTCAGCTATTTTAAGATATTTTAAGTGATCTCATTGAGACTTAAGATTCAGCATTTGACTCTTGTTTTAAGTTACTCTATACATGTCATTATATTCAGCTATTCAGTTTATGTAATGTATATATGTATAAATTATGTACTAATACATTCTATTGTATTTCCTGCATCTTGTACTATATCTTCTTATGATATAGATTCAGGTACTTAATAAGTTTGCTGCTAGACGTTTGGTAGCATCTGGCATTCAATAAATTGGTGAGCTCTTCTATCATCCAAGAGGCATAGAGTTGATTACAACTTTCTTCTTAGTTTAGTTTAGACTTTTACTTTAATAAAGATTACGGGGCCTTATCCTGGTTGACTCTTATAATTAGTAGTAGAGGTTCACTAGACAACAGTTATGAAGTAGTTGACAGTCTTTCATTTTTTTCTAGTTATGTCTTAGTAAAGATTGTCTCCTTTAGATTTAACCCGTTACCGTTGTTTATGTTTTTTCTTCAAATTCATTATTTATATTACTCTATAGCTATGCTATGACAAAGGTCCTTTAGGACTACTAGTGAGCAACTAGTTATGGCTCACGGCTAAGGTGTAGACTTAGATCATGACAACTTTCCAAAGTTATCCAAGCTTTAAACTTATTTTGATCCAATTCTTTGGAACTATCTTATCAATAGTTGATTTTGGGACCTTGATCTCTATACATTTTTACCATCTTCGAGCCACCACCAAAGTTAAGACTTAAAGATGGACATTTGTCTTACATCATGAAGACATAATGAATGCTAGATGAAGAAGAAGGCTTGAAGAAGTTTTTAGAGATATTAAAAATATGAAGGTACGAAGATTTGAAGGTTTGAATGATTTGAATTTTTAAAGATATGAGAGAAGAATTAAAAGGAGTTGGTAGAAATTTCATGAAATTAGAAGTGTTGAAGAGAATGGAAGTTAGTGCAAAGTGTGATATTTATTAAATTCTAAGAGGTTCTATTATTGCCTCAATTGATGTGTCGCTTCTAGATCAATGATTTAGTAACACATGGCAATGGAATTTAGTGAAACATAGTGATGGCATTAAGTGTGATAGGAGGAGTGGTTTTTATTGACAGTAAACATCTTAATTTCTTTCCTGCCAAAGAATTTTAAGGACTTATTTTTCTTCTCGGTCATAATTTGTAAAAGTATCTGGAAAGCAGAGGGCTATCTACTTGAAGGCAAAATTATCATGAACATGTGGTCACATATGATAAATACATTTGGTTTTAGAATAATGCTAAAAGGTGAATAGGGTAAATTTTGTAGAGGTAAGTAATATTTAAAGAACCATCACCAAGACCAGCAAGGGCATCACAAAATTGGCCATTTCTCCTCAATACCACCAAAGCTTCTGTCTATTAAGGAAGAGACTCATGGGCCGAAGATATATTAGAATAAAGAGTTAGGTCTCAAGTTGGGGTCGAAAATTGAGATCTAATGCTTGATTTCCCTTAATAAACAGAAATTCACCCGATGCTAACAGGTGAATAGGGTAAATTTTGGTGACCCCAACTTAAAGGACTCGTGGTCTAAAAATATGATAGAAGAAAGAAAGTACAGATAGATTGGCTAAGTTGTTGCAGGAGCCCGGGAATTGCGGTTAATTTACAACTGGTGCGCATAATGATATGCCTAAATGGAGCATTTTCACTGGACGAATTACTATATGGATCGGGTGTTTTGATTTCACTAGTTTATGTATTCTATTTGTTGTCTATAAATAGCTGAATGATTCTTGTGTAAATGGGCTAGATTTTTTAGCAATACAAGATTGAAGCTTATATTATTCCACTTTCAGTTCTCTCTCGTTTACTTATGGATTTTATTATTTCATTTGCTGCAGCTTATGGATTTTATTATTTCATTTGCTTATTTAATTAACTTAACGCCTTTTATATTCATGTTTAGTTAAGCTATAGTTGACTTAGGGTGTGTTTGGTATGAAGGAAAATATTTTTTGAAAATTGTTTTTGAATTTTCTCATGCTTGGTTGACTTAAATGTTTTGGAAAATATTTTTGAAATAGACTTTTTTTTTCAAACTTAAGAAAAATGACTTCTTTTCATAAAGTAAGGAAAACATTTTCCTAAACTCTATTTCAACCTCACCACCGACCCCGACCTTACAATCTCTGATTGGGGTCGGGTCTTGAATTAGGGTCAGAAGACGGGTTTGAGGGTCACGAGGAGGGACTCAGGTGGAGGTTGGGAGTCAAGTCTTGGGTTAAGGTCAAATACTATGTCCTGAGTCTCGGTTCAGGGATGGGTGTTGAGTCTGGGGTAAGGGTAAAGCATCGGGTCTCAGATCGGGGTCGGGGTCAAGAGTTGGGTCTCAAGTTGGGGTCAAAAATTGGGTCTTGAGTAGGTATCAAAAGTCAAATCCTGGGTCAGTGTCAGGAGTCTGGTCTCTGGTCGGGGTACAGAGTTAGGTATCGTGTTAGGGTCTCGGGTTGGGGTCAAGTCTATTGTGAAAGTATTTTCTCTTATTATACCTAAATGCTCTTGGAATAATATTTTCTTTTTGCTAACCGAACACCAAAAAAAGTTAGAAAAATCACTTATTTTTAAAGAAAGCACTTTCTTTCATGCCAAACACATTCTTAATCTTCACCTTCCTAAGTTAAATCGATCTGCATATTCTTGAACTTGTGACAAATTGAACTGTACCTATTTTCAAATAAAGAGAACTTTAATCTTATTGAAAACTATTGGTACTTAGTCCCTCCAATCCTTTTTAAGGGTATGCTTCATTTTTCGTGTGTAAATTTGACTAGTTTTTAAAGCTAAATTAGATTGAATTAATTCAATTTTTTAAAACTAAAATTTAGATATTAAAAAACTATATGAAAAGTACTGTAAATTGTAATTTTCCTTTTTTCTAAAAAAACATCTTAAAATATTGATCAAATTTTATAATCATTTGACTCTAAAAAAATAAAACCATGCACTTATTTAAAAATGAAGGGCGTGACTCTTATTAGAAGGCACAAACATTGAATTTACTCCTATTTTCATGCAAAGGGAATTTTGTAACTTACAACAGGTGGCTTTAGTCTTGGGAGTGGTAAAATGGTTGGAGTGTGAAAAGAAAATGAAAAATTAAGTACTAAGAGCAAACTTGTCTCTAGTGCAACACGTGAATGATGACCCCTAAATACTCTCTCCATTCCTAATTACTTGTCATTCCTACTAAAAATTAGATATTTTATAATACTTAAAATTTTAAAAAATCAAGACATAATTAATTGTTTGTTTTACATCTTTACCCTTAGTCATAAATATGGAGTGATATGAATATAGTACAAAAAAAAATTAAATAAAAATAAGTAATAAATAAGGTTAATTTAGTCAAATTACCTTCTAGTTAATGCTTTTCTTAAGGGGTATACAACTTTAAAAGGTGACAAGTAATTAGGAACGGAGGGAGTATAATACAATTAGTGATCGTTTGGTTTGACAATAAGTTATAATGAAATTGGTTATGTTGAGATTAGTTATGTTAGAATTAGTTATGCTAAGATTATTTATTCAGATAGTATTTCTTATTGAATGTTTGGCTTGTTGTATTAAAAGTTTTATGCATTTCATAACCTTTAAGAATAAGTTATTTGTTTATAAAAATACTCTGCATCTTATTTAGCTTTTTTATATTAGTTATGTATAAAAAGGGTTTGAGGGGTATTTTTGTTATTTTAACTATTTTATTCTATATTTGTATTCCACTCGTAGGCAATGATAACTTATTCCAATATTAATTATGGGATAAGTTATACAAAATTTTATAACTAATAGCGTACTTAGTAGTTAATTATAGATATATATTAATTTGAATTTTAAATTATGTAGATATGGTTGTATCCTATAGGAGTTTCTTCGTATAGAGTTTGTATTGTGGTAGGAGTAATCTACTTTGGCTGATTCTATATTTTGTATCTATAAAAGAGCATCTGCTCTCTCAATCAATAAGATCGATTACTTTGTTTTACCTAATTCTATCATGGTATCAGGGCAATAAAAAAAAATTAACATATCAAAATGATAGGAAATTCTAGCAGCAACGATAATGAAGCAGCCAATTCTCCATACATGCTGCAACCAACTGATAATCCTGGAGTATCTCTGGTCACATGTATTCTCACACAAGAAAACTATACGACGTGGTAGAGGGCCATGACGAATGCGTTGTTGACTAAATCAAAGTTCGTCTTTGTGACTGGCAATCTTCCGCGACCCACAGAAAACTCTACAAACGAAGCTGCGTGGATTAAGGGAAATTCCATGGTAATATCTTGGATTTTAACTCACTTCACCTCTCCCTTCATGATAGAGTAGCTTTTTTTGATACAGTAGTTGAACTTTGGAAAAATCTAGAGAAGTGATTTTCACAAGGGAATACCCTATGAGTTCACCAGTTGAAGATGGAAATAGTGAATACGCAGCAACGTGATCAAGCAGTAAGTGTTTACTACACCAAATTGAATGGACTATGGGATGAGTATGGATCATATTCTCAATTACAAAACTGTAGTTGTGGTTCCATTAAGGACTTTGCAGCAGAAAGAGAATAAGAGAAGGTTCATCAGTTTCTTATGGGATTAAATGACAAGTTTAATGTTGTTCGATCTCAAATTTTAAATACTGAACCATTGCGACCTCTAGCCCCTGTCTATGGGTTATTTTAACAGAAAGAACGACAACAACAGCTCACCACAAGCAATGGAAATAATTTACTAGAGGGGGCAGCATTTGTTTCAAAGAGAAACACCAAACCATTCAACTTTCGACAATTGATAGGTAATGTTGATGTCTCCAAACTATTTTGCGATCACTATAAATGGTGGATACACACCAAGGAGAAGTACTTTGAATTACATGGCTATCCAGACTGGTGGGAAAACGATAGAAAAGAAAAGGTAAATCAGCTAATTCCAGCCGATTGTCAAAAATTGAACGTGTGGATTCCTCCCCAATAAGTGGTTTGTCAAAGGAACAATATAACCAACTTATTTCTCTTTTAAGCCTTAATAACTCCAAGGGTATCGATTCAATGGCTAACTTTGTTGGTAAGGCTGTTACATTTCCTGTAGCTAATTATGAATGGATATTAGATTCGGGAGCGTCTCGTCATATGACTTGTCAGAAGAATTTTTTGTCTAATGAAAGAAAGCTTCTTTTCAATTTTAATATAACCATTCTTGATGGTTCATCTGTTACCGTTGATACTTATGGAGATATGTCTCTTAATTCTTCAATAACCTTAAATCATGTTTTACACATACCCATGTTTGCCTACAATCTTGTTTCTATCAGTAAACTAACACAAACATTGAATTGTGTTGCTCATTTTTCCCTTCCTTTTGTGTTTTGAACGACCTAGCCACTAGGAAGCTGATTAGCATGGGTAAACTAAAAAATAGCCTTTATTATTTCCAAACTCAAGCACTGGTTTCAACTCTTTTGTCAAATAAAGACTAGACTGTTTTGTGGCATCAACGCCTTGGTCATGTGTCCTTTAGCAGTTTGTCTTTCATTCCAAAACTTTAGTTTTTTAATGTCAATAAGTTAGGTGGTTATTGTGATTCTTACCATCGCGCTAAACAAATCCAAAAGTCATTTCTAGTTAGTTCTATTAAATCTAAAGAAGCATTTGATTTGATTCATTGTGATTTGTGGGGTCCCTATCATTCACTTTCATTGTCAAAGTCTCATTATTTCTTAAGCATCATGGATGATTTTACCAGAACTACTTGGGTGTATTTTCTTAAGTCTAAAACTGAAGCTTCTCATTTATTAATTTTCTTTCTTTCCATGATACAAAGACAATTTAATCGTCTTGTTAAAATCATTTGTAGTGACAACGACATAGAATTTACAAATATTTCACTTCAAGAATGTTGCCAAAAAGAAGGAATTCTAAACCAATTTTCTTGTATCTCTACACCCGAACAAAATGGTGTAATAGAACTTAAGCACCATCATTTACTTGATGTCGCTAGATTCTTTAGATTCCATCCTGGTTTACCAATAAAACTTTGGGGTGTGTGTGTTTAAATGGCAGCTTATTTCATAAATTACATACCAACACCCTTTTTATCTAGAAAAAGCCCATTGTTTTCCTCAAAACCTTCTTATACACATTTACGTGTTTTTGGATGCCTCTGTTATGCTTTAGTTATTGCACAATCACGTGATAAATTTCATGACAGAGCCACAACTTGTATTTTCTTGGGTTACCCATAAGGTCAAAAAAGGTTATAAGGTTTATGATCTGAAAACACATCAAGTATTTATTTCTCGTGAGGTGATTTTTCATGAGAGAGTTTTCCTTATAAAGAAAATGCTCTTTCTTGTCTTAAAAATCAACCACGAGTACCTTTGCCATTGCTGATTGATGATCCAGTTCAAACTTTTCCATTGACGATTGATGATCCAATTCAAACTTTGCCAAGCCAAAATCCACCACAAGAAAATCTCAATCCAAGCATAATACACCCAAACATGGCTCCAAGTGACACCATAATTGTACCACAATCACAAGATCAGATTATTGAATCATCAAGACCACCTATTGTTCCAAAACCCAACCAGCTCATCTTAAAGATTTTTTGCTCAATCTTCCAAACAATAATAAAGGTTCCTCTTCGGGCTCATCCAACACAGCTTGCTCAGGTATTGGTCCGGCTTATCTTTTATCTCGCTATATTTTCTACTCCAACTTTTCCACAACTCATACATGTTTTCTTTCTTCCATTACCCACCATAATGAGCTGACATCTTATAAGTAAGAAGTATACGTAGATCATTGGAAGCAAGCAATGAGAAAAGAGCTGGAAGCACTTGAAAAAAACCATACATGGACCTTAGAACAACTCCCATCAGATAAAAGAGTTATTGGTTGTAAATGGGTCTACAAAATCAAGTTTAACTCTAATGGATCAGTTGATCGCTATAAAGCTTGCCTTGTCGCTAAAGGATACAACCAAGTTGCATGTTTAGATTATAATGAAACTTTTGCTCTAGTTGCCAAACTCACTACAGTTCGTACCCTTTTAGCTGTTGCAGTTGTGTAAAATTGGGAACTCCATCAACTGGATGTGCATAATACTTTTATTCATGGAAATTTACATGAAGAAGTTTATATGCAACCACCACCCGGATATTTGTCGGCTGAATATAGTAGAGTTTGCCGCCTTCGTCGATCACTTTATGGATTAAAGCAGGCCTCAAGGCAATGGTTCGCTAAGTTTTCTACTACTATTTTAAGGTTTGGTTTTATACAATCCAAGACTGACACATCCTTATTTGTGTATTGATGAGGAACTTCTTTTGCAACCATTCTTGTAGATGTAGATGATGTCATTGTTGCCATCAGTGTTTCATTCAATTTGAAAGTTTTAAAGGGCTACTTAGCATCGTAGTTCCCTGTTAAAGATTTAGGTCCTCGTAAGTATTTTATTGGTCTAGCAGTTGCTCGCAGTTCAAAAAGAATAGTTCTTTCGCAGCAAAAATACACGTTGGATGTTCTAAAAGAAACGGGCATGCTGGCATCTAGACCAGTAAAATTTCCCATGTAGCAGCATCACCATTTAGCTTTACATAAAAGTTCTTCTATTCAGGATCTTGAGCCATTTCGCAGATTAGTTGGGAAGCTTATTTATCTCTCTGTTACTATGCCTAAAATTTGTTATTCTATTTATTTGTTATCTCAATTCATGCACCAGCATCGACAGAATCATTGGTTAGCTGCTATCCAAATATTGTGTTACTTAAAGCTTGCACCAGGCCAAGGTATTTTCCTTTCGGCATCAAGTCCTTTGTCTATAAAAGGATTTTGTGATTCAGATTGGGCAAGTTGTCCACCCACTCATAGTTCAATCAGTGGGTATGTCATATTTCTTGGTCATTCACCTATTTCATGGAGGAGCAAGAAACAAGTAACTGTGTTGCGCTCTTCTTCAGAAGCAAAATATCGTTCCATAGCAACAACTGCTTATGAGATCATTTGGTTACGATAATTACTTGCAGACTGATATCTATCTCATTTGAACCCAGTTTCTTTATATTGTGATAGTCAAGCCGCACGTCATATTGTTAATAATCTAGTCTATCATGAATGGACTATGCATATTGAGGTGAATTGCCATTTTGTTCGGGATTGCATTCAATAGGGTTTGTTGGTTTGTCATCACATTTCAAAATAACATCAACCTGCTGATGTTTTTACTAAAGTTTTAGGTGCAAACCAGTTTCAAATCTTAACTGCCAAGTTGGGCATTTGGGACCTCCATGCTCCAACTTGAGGGGGGATAATAGCGTACTTAGTAGTTAATTATAGATATACATTAATTTGAATTTTAAATTATGCATATATGGTTGTATCCTAAAGGAGTCTTCTAGGTATAGAGTTTGTAGGGCTATTCAATTAAGGGTGACCAAAAAGTTTGAGAATGAAATTGTGGTGACTCAAGTTTTAATTATTTAGTAGGGGTGACAAATATTAGATAAAGGATTAAGGAGTTTGAAGAGTGTATGGGAGTTTCCCTCAAAGTTTTTTATTTTTCACTTTAACCCATCCTTTAAAACCCTAATAACTAAAATGGGAGGGAAAAAAGGTGTCTTTCTCTCCTTTTTCTCTCGCTTCTCTCTCTCTTTACTCTCTCTCTCTCTAGCTCTTTTTTTACCCATTTTTTATCATTGTTGTTGTTTTCATTGTTGATTCTTCTTTTTCTTCTTCCCTTGTTGTTGTTGTTGTTGTTGTTATTCTTTCTACTGCTTCTTCTTCTTCTCACATTCGCCATTGTTGTTGTTACTGCTACTATTGCTTCTTCTTCTTGTAATTTTTGGACCAAATATTGTTCGTGTATCACTGGACATTACTTCATAGGTGATTTTGGTAAGTAAAATCAATGATTTTTAGTTCAATTTCTCATCTGGGTACATCTGTAATTTTTTCAATAATTTTCTGTAGTGTATCCAATAGCTATTTTATTCATTTATAATAGTTGTTGGATTGTTTCCACTATTGTTAAATTAGTGATGAGTCATCTGTTGCAATAGATGACTTATCTGTTGGGTTGAACTGCAGAACTAGTAGCTCAATCCAATAGGTAGGTCATCTGTTGCAACAAATGAGTAATCTTTTGCAACAGATAAGTCATTTGTTGCAATAGATGACTTACCTGTTAGATTGAGCTACAGAACCAGTAGCTCAATCCAAAAGGTAGGTCATTTGTTGTAACAGCTAGGTCATCTATTGCAACAGATGACCCATCTATTGTAGTAGATGACTAATCTGTTGCAAAAGATGACTTATGTGTTGGATTCATCTTACATCAGCTGGCAAAGCTGGTTCAGATTCAGAAGCTCAATCCAACAGATTGAGCATCTGTTGCAACAAATTATTTATCTGTTGTAAAAGATGACCCATCTGTTGCAGCAGATGACTTACCTTTGGTATTTCTTTACCTCCCTTTTAACAACTTTAAATTGTATTATTTTCCTCCCTTCGTGGCTCAGCCCACTGTGCGTGTGGACACGCCCACGTCATCACCTCTTTTTATCAATACCCAGCCCCTAATTCCCTTTCATCTTCAAACCCTAATTTATTCTATTATCCTTCATCTTGAATCAACCTAAAACCTATCCTTGATTTGAAATTGATTAACGAATCAAGAACTTTACTTCATAAGCTTTGGTTAATCATATTATTTTTCCTTCATCTGTTGTTTCTTATTTCTCCTTAATCTCTTATTTCTACAAAAAAGGTAAAATTCTTCATCTGTTGTTTAGTTAGATTTTCTTGTCATTTTTTCTTATATTATCAGTCTATTTTGAAGTGTTTTGTAGCACAACATGAGATCAATTAACTTTTCTAAGCTCTGTATGGAAGAAAATGATTTTGCTTTGAACCAAGAAGTCCGCTGGAATCATGGATTTGTGCTTCCTTTGAAGACATCTTGGACTTTGAGGAATCCTGGTAGAAGATATTGGGCATGTCATTATTATGGGGTAAAGATCATATTTTTCTCCCATTTCCTCATTTTACTATCCCGGTTGATCCAATTGAACATTGATTTCTTCCTTTTTAATCATTGAAGGGTCCAAGATCTTGCGACTTTTGGTGTTGGAGGGATAAAGAAAATATTGATTCTAGGTCCAAATTTATAATTCCTAAATTAATAGAAAAATTAGGTGAGTTTGAGAACTTAGTTGAATCTTGTCATCAAACCATGCAACCATCAGTTAATGAAGTTGTGAAGATGAAAGCTTCTGAAGAAGTTGACAAGCCTAGAGTGTCCAAACAAGATGATAATTGTGTAGATATGAAATTGAAAAAATTGAAAGAAGAGATTGATAAGATGAAAGAAAGAGCGGAAATGGAGAAGTAACATGGCTTAAAGGAAGGACTAAGGAGAATGTACTCATCTTTATTGTGTTTTGTTGTTGTGTTGTAGTTATAAGCTATTGGTTTGGGATGTTCTATATAAAAAAAGCCTCAATGGAGTTACCTTAGGATTTTGGTGTGTCGCATCCTTTTATTTGATTTGGTCTTTTGTAATCATCCTTTGACTTATCTATCAATCTAATGTAGTTCTTTGTTTGTTTATTAGATTGTGTATTGTATTTGCAATTGAGACTATCTTGTGTGATGTTCCTTATGATTTTATTCTACTTGCAGATCCTTATTATAGTGGTACACAAAAATAGATAAAATAACAAGAAAAAATGGAGTTGGAGAATCATTTCCAACGAGAAAAAATAAGTGCTCCATACATAAGACGATTGGCCACAAAAGAACTACGTGTCCTGTTCGAAATGCTCCATAATTATTGTAAAATTTATTAGTCTTGTTCTTGATTTTGTGAACTTGACAATGTTAACTCCTTTTAGTTTAGTTGGTGATGTAATGTATGTTATTTATTGTATAAAATATATATTTTTTTATGATCCAACAACTATTGTATGTGTGGGTTCTTATTCTGTTGTAACAGATGGAAAATTAGTTTAAATAATGAAATATGTTGCAACAGAGATGTCTCATCTGTTGGACATAATCAAATAGATATTCACATCTGTTGCAATAGATATAGACATCTATTGCAATAGATTAGTCATCTGCTGCAGCAGATGTCTAATATATTTGATTATTTCCAACAGACTCTAGACTCTAAATATTTTCCAACAGAGTAGTCATCTATTGCAACAGATGCCTCATCTGTTGGAAATAATCAAACAGATATACACATCTGTTGTAACAGGTTTAGACATTTGTTGGAGCAGATGTCTAATATGTTTCATCATCTCCAACGGACTCTACACCTGTTGCAACAGATTAGTCATTTGTTGTAATAGATGAGTCATCTGTTGGAGCAGATGTCTAATATGTTTGATCATCTCCAACAAACTCTACACCTATTGCAACAGATGACCCATCTGTTGGACATAATCAAACAGATATATACATCTATTGCAACAGATACAAACATCTGTTGCAACAGATTTCTTATATGTTTGATCATTTCTAATAGACTCTACATTTGTTGCAATAGATTAGTCATTTTTTGCAATAGATGAGTCATCTATTGGAGCAAATGTCTAATAAATTTGATCATCTCCAATAGACTCTACACTGGTTGCAATAGATTTGTCATTTGTTCCAATAGATGAGTCATCTATTGGAAATAATCAAACAGATATACATATCTGTTGCAACAGACGAATGGCATATTTGATTATTTTTACTATACTCAACTAAGGTTATTCATCCTAAATAGAGTGATCAATCGACTAATTTGATGTGAATTGCTTTATTAAACTATGATTTGTCATGCACAAAGTTATTTAACTATAATTAGCTTTCAATTAACAATTTCAATTACAATCCCAATGAATTATATAGTAATTACATTATCAACTAAGTGTATTCATCCTAAATATAGTGATCAATCGACTAACTTGATGTGAATTGCTTTATTAAACCATGATTCGTGATGCACAAAGTTATTTAAATCTAATTAGCCTTCAATTAATAAGTTCAATTACAATCTCAATGAATTTCATAGTAGTTACATAGTCAACTAAGTGTATTCGTACTAAATAGAGTGATCAATAGACTAATTTGATGTGAATTGCTTCATTAAACCATGATTCGTGATGCAAAAAGTTATTTAACTATAATTAGCTTTCAATTAACAAGTTCAATTACAATCTCAATGAATTACATAGTAATTACATGATCAACTAAGTATATTCGTCCTAAATAGAATGATCAATCAAGTAATTTGATGTGAATTGCTTCATTAAACCATGATTTGTGATGCACAACATTATTTAAATCTAATTAGCCTTCAATAAATAAGTTCAATTACAATCTCAATGAATTTCATAGTAGTTACATGTTCAACTAAGTGTATAATATGTTGCAACAGATTATAACCTGTTGCAACAGATGACAATATTTGTTCGGTTATTTCTAGTAGTCTAAACATCAGTTGCAACAGATTACTCATCAGTTGCAACATATGTAGAGTATGTTGGAACTAATCAAACATATCATTCATCTGTTGCAACAAATGTTTATATCTGTTGCAACAGATGTCTATATCTGTTTGAACAGATGTCTACATCTGTTTGATTAATTCCAATAGCTTATTCATCTGTTGCAACAGATTAATCAGCTGTTGCAACATATGTAGAGTATGTTTGAACTAATCAAATAGATATAGTCATTTGTTGCAACAGGTTATAATATTTTGCAACGGATGACTATATCAGTTTGATTAGTGCCAACAGAATATTCATCTGTTGCAACATATGTAGCAGTGTTTTCAAAAATGTTTTTGGAGTGAGTCCCAGGGCTAGTCCAGGGGCAGGGCATACCAAAAATGCTCTAGGGCGCAAATGAAAAATGCAGATCCATAGGGCATAAGTTCCGGGCGTAAAAGTGTATGTTCGGGCATTAATTTTGATTTTATTTTAATTTTAAAAGTATTTTTGCTATAAATCATATTTTTTAATTATTGGTGTAATGATATTTATACTTTATGCTAGCATGTTTTCATATTTTAGTGATTTTTTCTAATTCTAAATATAAATAAAGAAATTAAAGAATCTTTCTTAGAAAATAATTATAATATTTTTTTCCTATATTATTAATGATTTATTTAAATTTATTTAGAAATTATTGAAAATCTTACTTTTGCTTATTTTCTTAGTAATAAAATTATAAAATTGAAGATATATAAGATACGACCCATAGATTCATGGGACTTACGCCCCGTGTTTCGAGGCTTACGTCTCATCCCATGCTATGCAAAATGCCTCGACCCACGCCCCCGCCTTTTAAAACACTGATATGTAGAATATGTTGGAACTAATCCAACATTCATTCATCTGTTGCAACAGATGTGTATCTGTTGCAACGGATGACTATATCTGTTGGAACTAGTCCCAATAGATTATTCATCTGTTGCAACAGATTAATCATCTGTTGCAACATATGTAGACTATGTTGGAACTAATCAAATAGCTATAGTCATCTGTTGCAACATGTTATAATCTGTTGCAACAGATAAATGATATGTTTGATTAGTTTCAACATACTCTACATCTGTTGATTTGATTTATCAGCTGTTCCAACATATGTAGAGTATATTGGAAATCATCTACAAATTACATAAAATAAATTCAAGCCATCACAAATTACATAAAATAATTCAACAAAAACATGAAACTAAAAGTCATCACATTACAAATTGTTTGACTAGTCATCACAAATTACAAAAACATGAAAATACAAACCCTTGTAACAGAATTGTTACACATTAAAGTGTCCGAATTTGTCACTTTTTTCTTTGTTTCATCACCATCACTTGCCTTGCCTTTTGGGGTTTTCTTGACAGTCTTAGCTGCTAACTTAGCTTCTTTCTTTGTTGTTGTTTTTGATGTGTGGGGTGTTTTTTTAAGTGTTACAATAGGTATAGATTGAGAAGGAGGATAACATTTTAGTCTAGTAACTATGGCAAACTCCTTCCAACCAATACAAAGTGGCATGCCACAGTAATTTATCCAGACCTCATCCATCTTATCTTTATTATTATACATAAATCTACGTTTGAGAATACCATACACCATGGTCATTTGAAAATGAGCATTATTTTCCTCCGGCAAATCAAGATATTGTCCAAAGCAACTATCCTTGAAATAAACATCCAATTTTTATTCTCGAAGTATTTTTCTGAAGGTGTCAAAAGATTTTCTCATGGCTGACTTTACCACACAATTGCCAGTAAAATCTATGGCACCATCACACTGCATTCTCACAAAAATATTATCAATAAAAAAGGTTTTGACAAACTCTTCAGTGGAAGGGCTATTAGGATCAATATTAACATTTAGATCTTGTTGACATTTTGATCTAAATTCAGGATCTCTTGTGAAGGTTTTGTAACACCCCGTACATTTCCGAACCCATGAGACTAACTTAATATTTATAGAATCATTTAAACATGAGAGAATTGGTGAATTATGCATTAATTTGGTGGGCTTAAATAAATCTTGTGCCGTTGGGCTCAAATGAGGCCCAAAATCATAAGAAGACATGGCCCAAATGGGGCAACTGACCCATTCTTGTGTTGACCAATCAAACATGCATTTAATGCACAAGGATTTGGATAATTATAACTTGAGGGACTATATAAATCAAGAAAAATCAGATTTTTACTGAGCAAAACACACATGCTATTTGCTAGAATATTCAAGATATTTCTTATCTCAACTCAAACCCTAAGCCTTCATCCCTTTGGACAAGATCACTCTTTGAAAGATTTGGTAAGTATTTATTCTCATGGTTTAATATATTATATGCTTAATATGGTGTATAAATCATGTTGGTTATGTTGGCAAAGTGTTGGATAATTCACTATGTGTAAAACTGTCTATTTTTGCAATCGAAAAAGGGTTTTGCCTTATAAACTTGAAAATGGACTTGTGGTATTGAAGGAAGTGAACTTCATGGATTCAATATTTACATTTGGGATGTGATTATAGTCTTAAATTGTTTTATCCTTGTACATAATGTTTGGAATTGTTATTGCAAAATTGTGCATGGACTTGGTGGTGTATTGAAGAAAAAGTGTGGTTTTGGTGATGTTCATGTGTGTTGTGAAACAATGGGTGTTTTTTGGCATCCAAGTGACCAAAAACATGTAAATAAAATCTTACTTATGGCCTTGGACCATTTATTACACAAAAGGACCCAAAAGAGACCCTTTTTGGCCGATTTGGGCATCCGCCCCCGTAGACGAAGGCACCTGCGGGCGCAGATGCCAATGCATGTGCCCTAGACAGGGCCAAGGGTCACCTGCGGTCGCATTTCAGCCACCTTCGGGTGTACGTGGCTTTGCAGGTCAGCCCAGAGACTCGTTTTGTATGTTTTTGTCTCTCTTTGATCCCCAAAGACCTCTATACCCTTTTTGGATGTAATTATCAACTTATGATACCTTTTTAATGAATTTAAGGGGTCGTATGGAGTCATGTTGGATTATATCCATTATGGATTGTTGTTAATATGTTGTTATGAGGAGAATTGATAGAGTAATTGTGACGTAATGATAATGAGAAAGCGTAAAGGGTAAACTTGGTGTGAAATGCTATTGGTTTATGATTCATTGGTCAATGTGTGGAATGTTATGGTGTTGTTGATATGGTAATGCAGTGGATTGTATTATAAAGGGTGAAATGACATTATATGGTAGTCACATAGCTCATTTTTATCTTGTACACTTGTACGGAAAATAGTTGTTAACGAGAGTTTTGTTATGTACTTGTATTGTAGAGTGAAACGTAAGGAAGGAGCTGGATTATTGTGTTCATATATAGGATTGTGTATTCATACTTGGAAGTAAAGGTATGTAAGGTTACTCTTTTCGTATCCTTCTGCAGCATATAGTGTTCTCATTGACATTGTACTTGTTCCATTCCGAAATGTTCTAAGGTATCCCATTCCGGGTTATTAATTATTGTTACTCACGTGTTCCCTTCTCATTGATCAATTGTGATTCACATGTCTCATGTTCATTGACTAATGTTCCAAAGGTCCAATAATGTTCTGTTCAAAAGTTCAAATAATGTTATGACTATCATTGTATCAATCAATCTCAAAAGTAAAGAATGAAGTAATGCATATATGGTTGATGATTGAGTATGGGTGGTAGCTTTGGGGGTGAAAGCCTAGCTCAAGCCGATCCCGAGATTATTAGATCAGGGGGTACTCCTTGAGGCATAAGCCTAGATTTGACCGAACCTAACAGGGGGTAGCTCTAGAGGTAAGAACCTAGCTCGAGCCGAACCTGATATATTGGTTTATAGGTGGCAGCTCTAGAGGTAATAACCTAGGTCGAACCGAGCCTGATGTGTTGATTTATGGGTGGTATCTCTAGAGGCATAAGCCTAGCTCGAACCGATCCCAACATAACGTTATGTTATGTTAAGACCCACTGATCAATCGGGGCCCGGGTACATAGTTACACAAGTGATGATGAACAAACATAGAAGTAAAGAAGCAAAGAAAGTAATGAAAGAAATATACATGGTTCCCAACATACAGAATGGTGACTTATCCATATTGGCTATTCATTCGTATTTGAGTTCATTGAAGTATTTATGGATCATACAGTTTCATATGAGCCTTACATACTCAATACATTCTTCGTACTGACGTCCCTTGGGGGACTTACCTTACTTTCGATAGGTGCAGGTCCTAGTAGACCTCCACAGTAGGTTTTCGGTCATTTGCAGAACTTTGGTGAGCTCCAGTTGGTTCGGGGCTTTCCGAGTCACAGTTGTAAATTGGTTTTGGTATTGTAAATATTGTATAAAGTGGGGAATTGTCCCGATTTTAAGATGGTTATGTGTATACATTTGTTAGAGGCTTTGTAGACGTATGTGGGAATGAGAATGTAAGAGATGTATGTCCTTTTTGACTTGATGGCCCTAACGGCCAAGTTTCACATATGTATATATCACATGTTTCCATAACTTCCGCTATTGACATCTTATATCCTTATGTGATGGTGGTGCCATTTGAGTGACATGCATATGAGTGTATATGAATGAAGATTGGTTCTCTCAGGCCTTATCGACTTCGGGTGCCAGTCCGCCCCATTGGAATGCGGGGCGTGACAAAAGTGGTATCAGAGTGGGTCGTCCTAAGGGTGTCTACAAAGCCGTGTCTGAGTAGAGTCTTGCTTATGGATGTGTTGTGCACCACATTTATAAGTAGGAGGATATGGGGCATTTAGGAGTTGTTTCTTTTCTCTACTTCTAGATCGTGCAATAGAGCCAATGTGGTAAGTGGAATCGTATCTAACCATTGGAATTGATTTTCTTTGTTATAGTAAAATGCCAATGACAAGACGAGGTAGTGGCAATGGTAAGCAGATAGATATGCTTGCCATTGAAGGAATGAGTAAATCACCTCCTGACCAAGATAGTCAAGGTGGAGCGAACACTGAAATTGCATCGCGGTCTTCTTATACTTTTCCAGCTCCGGAAGAGCCAATAGGTAGAGAAGTACCCGCAGAACCGTCAATGAATGCCACTGACCAGGATCTAAGAAATACAGTGCATATTTTGACTCACCTAGTTGTGGCACAAAGTCAAGGACGAGCTGGTCCAACGACAAATGAGGATGATGCGGCTAGAGTGGCGATTTATAAGACACAGGACTTTCTGAAATTAAACCCTCCTATATTCACTGGGTCAGATCCGAAAGCAGATCCACAGGACTTTGTGGATCAAATCCAGAGGGTTCTAGAAGTTATGCATGTGACTGGTGTTGAAACAGTTGAACTTGCGGCTTATAGATTGAAAGGTGAAGCTATATTGTGGTATGCATACTGGAAAAGATCGAGGGGTATTGATGCACTTCCAGCTAGTTGGGAAGAATTTAAAATGGGATTCCTTGACCATTACCTCCCATATGAGATCCGGGAGGCACGTGCAGACCAGTTTCTAAATCTACGTCAAGGGAATATGAGTGTTAGAGAATATAGTCTTCAGTTTAATTCCTTTGCTCGATATGCTCCGAATGTAGTAGCTACAATGACAGACAGAGTCCATCGCTATGTGGACATATTAAAGCCATATTTGGTAAGGGACTGCACCATTGCTGCCTTGAACAAAGATATGGACATAGCTAGAATATAGGCCTTCGCACAAAAAATGAAAGATCAGAGACAGAGGAGGAGGGTACATGAATCTAACAGAGGACAGTCCAAAAGAGCTAGACCTATGGGATAGTCTATGGTGTCCCATGGAGAATCTAGGCCTCGGATGTTTCCTAGACCGCCTAGACCCTCATTCTCTTATTCCACAACAGGCACTCAAGCTCAATTCCGAGGGTTTAGAGGTAGTCAATCTGGGCAGAGTAGTGGAATTCACGGATCACAGGCAATAGGATTTTCTCGTCAGCAGTGTCAGCACTGCGGGCGTACTCATTTAGGTACATGCCAGTTAGGGATGAATGCTTGCTTTTGGTGAGGTATGTCGGGGCACATAATGAGAGAGTGTCCACAGAGAAGCATGGGTGGTATAGCACGACCGATGGGATCAGCCGTTGCATCATCATCATCGGTTCCTTCCTTAGGCTAAGGTGTACAGCCTGCTGGTCATGGTAGGGGTTCCAGAGGAGCAGCCAGTTCTAGTGGAACCCAGAATCGTACTTATGCTCTGGTGGACCGGCAGAATTCGGAGGTCTCTCCTGATGTAGTCACAGGTACATTATCCATATTTTTGTATAATGTATATGCATTGATTGATCCGGGTTCTACATTGTCATATGTTACTCCATTGATTGCTGCGAAATTTGCAAGAACACCAGAACTATTAACTAAGTCAATTGAAGTAGCTACACCAGTTGGTGAATATATTATTGAAAAAAGAGTATATCGTAATTGTGTGGTAACTGTGTGTGGTCATGATACATTGGTCGATCTCATTGAACTAGACATGGTGGATTTTGATGTGATAATGGGAATGGATTGGTTGGCTTCTTGTTATGCCACGGTAGATTGTCGGGCCAAGAAGGTACATTTTCATTTTTCGCAAGAAAATAGTCTTGAATGGCAGGGTAATGTGGGGGCACCAAGAGGAAAATTTATTTCCTATCTGAAAGCAAGGAAAATGATTGTCAAGGGGTACATATGTCACTTAGTACGAGTGAAAGATACTAATGTGGAACCACAAACTCCGCAGTCGGTTTCAGTGGTCAACGAATTTCTTGATGTATTTCCAGAGGATCTCCCAGGCTTACCCCCAGAACGGGATGTAGAGTTTGGCATTGGTGTGATTCCAGGCACTCAGCCTATCTCTATTCTCCCATATAGAATAGCTCCAGCAGAATTGCGCGAATTGAAGGAGCAATTGAAAGATTTGCTGGACAAGGGCTTCATCTGGCCTACTATGTCCCCGTGGGGTGCACTGGTATTATTTGTATGGAAGAAAGATGGCACATTGAGAATATGCATTGACTATCGACAATGGAATAAGGTAACGATCAAGAACAAATATCCCTTCCCTCGAATTGATGATTTTTTTGATCAGTTACAGGGCGCTAAGTGTTTTTCAAAGATTGACTTGAGGTCAGGTTACCATCAAGTCAGAGTTAGAGAAAAAGATGTACCCAAGACAGCCTTCCGAACACGGTATGACCATTATGAATTTTTAGTTATGTCATTTGGACTAACAAATGCACCAGCTGTGTTCATGGATTTGATGAATAGGGTGTTTAAGCCATTTCTAAACGTGTTCGTGATGGTATTTATAGATGACATCCTGGTTTATTCAAAGTCACAAGAGGACCATGCTAAGCACTTACGGCAAGTGTTACAGATTTTTTGTGAGCGTAAGTTGTATGCAAAGTTCTCTAAATGTGAATTTTGGTTGAAATTCGTAGCATTCTTGGGTCACATTATGTCAGATGAAGGAATTCAAGTTAATACACAGAAGATTGAAGCGGTGAAAAATTGGCCAAGGCCTACGACGCCTACGAAAATTTGTAGCTTTCTTGGGTTGGCAGGTTATTATCGAAGGTTTGTTGAAGGGTTTTCTTCCATTGCTGCACCTTTAACGAATCTTACACATAAGGCAATCAGATTTTAGTGGAATGATGCATGTGAGAAAAGTTTTCAAGAGCTGAAAGATAAATTGACTTCCACACCTAAATTAGTACTTTCGAAAGGCACCAAAGGTTATGCAGTATATTGTAATGCTTCTGGAATTGGTCTACGGTGTGTATTGATGCAGCATGGTAATGTCATAGCATATGCCTCATGACAATTGAGGCCATACGAGAGGAACTATCCCACACATGATCTTGAGTTAGCAGCGGTGGTATTTGTTTTAAAGATATGGCATCATTATTTATATGGAGTTCATGTTGATATTTACACTGATCACAAGAGTTTGCAATATATCTTTAAGCATAAGGAACTCAATCTGAGGCAGCGGAGGTGGCTTAAGCTATTAAAAGACTATGATATTGATATTCTATATCATCCAAGAAAAGCAAATGTGGTACCTCATACATTGAGCCACAAGGCCATAGGAGGCACTAGTGGCCAATTGACAGAAAAGCAAGATTTAGTCAAAGATCTACATCAATTAGCCAGCTTGGGGGTTCGTCTTCTCGAATCCTCAGATGAAGGGGTTATTGTACAAAATGCGGCAGAATCTTTATTAATAGCTGAAGTGAAAGAGAAGCAGTTTGCGGATCCTATGTTATTGCAACTAAAAAAGAATGTACAACAGAGTTTTAAGAAGGCATTTGATCTTACACAAGAAGGAGTACTTCAATGCCAAGGTAGATTATGTGTAGACGAGCTGAAGAAACGAATTATGACAGAGGCGCATCATTCACGATATTCAATTCATCCGGGAGCTACTAAAATGTATCATGATTTAAAAGAAGTGTATTAGTGGGGAAATATGAAGAAGAACATTGCATCATTTGTAGCTCAATGCCCAAACTATCAATAAATTAAAGTGGAGCATCAGAAACCTGGGGGTTACATGCAATGTATCAATCTTCCAGTCTGGAAATGGGATATGATTGTAACACCCCATAAGTTTCTTAGTCTAGTTGACTACCGTAACATTCATGGAAATATTGAAACATGAGAGATTTGATGAATTATGCATTTATTTGTTGGGCATTAATGAGTCTTGTGCCATTGGGCCCAAATAAGGCCCAAAAATCATAAGAAAGACATGGCCCAAAAAGGAAATTTGACACATTCTTCCATTGCTCTTTCATTGACCAAGTAAACCATTAAATGAGTGGATAAGGATGATCATCAAGGGACTATATAAGTCAAGAAAAATTAGATTTTTATTCATAGAGACACAGATGCCTTTTCTAACATTATCTCTCACACAAACACTAAGCCCTCATCTCTTTTGGGACAAGATCACTCTTTGCTAGGTATTTATTTTTATGGTTTAGTATATGATATGTGTAAGATGGTGTATAAATCATGTTGGTTATGTTGGCAAAGTGTTGGACAGTGTACTATGTGTAAAACTATCTATTTTTGGCAATCGGAGAAAGGTTTTTTCCTTGTAAACTTGAAAATGGACTTGTAGTCTTGAAAGAAGTGAAATTTATGGATTCAATATTGACATGTGAGATGTGATTATGGTCTTAACTTGTTTTATCCTTGTGTATAATGTTTGGACTTGTTATTGTGAAATTTGTTATGGATTTGGTGACGTATTGAACGAGAAGTGTAGTTTTGGGTGTTATTTATGTGTGTTGTGAGACCATGTCTGATTGTTGGCATCCAAGATGATCAAAAATATGTCAAAAGAATTTTAGTTATGATCATGTACCATTCATTGCATAAAGAGACCCAAAAGAGACCCATTTTTACCAAAACGGGCATCCGCCCCCACAGACGAGGGTCGCAGGTGACTCTGGCTTCTGCCAAAGGCCACCTGCAGGTTCACCTCAGCCATCTGTGGGCGCAGGTGGCTTCGCAAGTCATCCCAGGATACGTTTTAGGATGTTTTCATCTCTTTTTGATCCCCGAAGGCCCCTATACCCTTTTTGGATGTAATTATCAACTTGTGATGCCGTTTTAATGATTTTAAAGGGTCGTATGGAGGTATGTTGGACTATATTAAGTATGTATCATTTTTCATAAGTTGTTATGAGGCAAGTTGATAGGGTAATTGAGACAGAATGATAATAAGGAAGTATAAAGGGTAAATGTGGTATGAAATACTATTGATGTATGATGTTCTGGTCAATGTATAGAATGTTATGGTGTTGGTATGATAATGCAGTGTATTGTATTATAAAGGGTGAAAGGACATTATACGGCAGTAATATAGTTCGTTGTCGTCTTGTACACTTGTACGATAACTAGTGGTTAACGTAAGCTCCGTTATGTACTTGTATTGTAGAGTGAAACGTATGGAAGGAGCTGGACTATTGTGTTCATATATAGACTTGTGTATTCATACTTGGAAGTGAAGGTATGTAAGGTTACTCTATCCGTATTCCTTCTGCAGCTCATAGTATTCACATTGACATTGTACTTGTTCTATTCAGATATGTTCTAAGTATCCTATTCCCGGTTACCAATTGTTGTTATCACATGTTTCCTACTCATTGATCAATTGTGATTCATATGTCTCATAGGTATTTACAAATGTTCCAAAGGTCTCATGATTCCAATAATGTTATGATTCCAACAATGTATGACTATCATCGTATCAATCTCAAAAGTAATGATAGAAGTAATGCACATGTGGTTAATGATTGAGTATGGGTGGTATCTTTAGGGGTGTAAGCCTAGCTCAAGCCGATCCCGAGATTATTGGATCAGGGGGTAGTCCTAGAGGCATAAGTCTAGCTCGGAGCGAACCTGACAGGGGGTATCTCTAGAGGTAATAACCTAGCTCGAGCCGAACCTGATATGTTGGTTTATGGGTGGAAGCTCTAGAGGTAATAACCTAGCTCGAGCCGAGCCCGATGTATTAATTTATGGGTGGTAGCTCTAGAGGCATAAGCCTAGCTCGAGCCGATCCCAACATAATGTTATGTTATGTAAAGACCCACTGATCAGTCGAGGCCCGGGTACATAGTGACACAAGTGATGATGAATAAGCATAGAAGTAAAGAAGCAAAGAAAGTAATGGAAGCAATGTACATGGTTCCCAACATACAGAATGTTAACTTATCCTTATCGGTTATCCATTTATATTTGAGTTCATTGACATATTTACGTATCATACAGTTTCTTATGAGCCTTACATAGTCAGTACATTCTTCGTACTGACGTCCCTTGTGGGACTTACCTTACTTACTGCAGGCGCAGGTGCTAGTAGGCCTCCACAGTAGGTTGACAGTTGTTTGCGGATCATTGGTGAGCTCCAGTTAGTTCGGGGCTTCTCCGAGTCACAGTTGTACATATGTTGTGGTATTGTACATGTTGTATAAAGCGGGGACTTGTCCCGACTTTCAGTTGGTCTTGTAAATGCATCTGTTAAAGGCTTTTGTAGACGTATGTGGGTGTATGAATGTAAGAATATACACGTTGATTTTGACTTGATGGCCTCGACGGCCAAGTTTCACATTTGCATATATATCACATGTTCCATGATCTCCGTTATTAACCTTTTATGTTCTTACGTGATAATGGTGTTTCCTATGGCATGCATATGAATGAATAAAAGAAAAGCTTGGTTCTCTAGGGCCTTATCGTCTACGGGTGCCAATCCGCCTTAATGGGGTTTGGGGTGTGACAAAAGTGGTATCAGAGCAGGTCATTCTAAGGGTGTCTACAAAGTCGTGTCTGAGTAGAGTCTTACTTATCGATGTGTTGTGCACCACATTTATAAGTAGGAGGCTACGGGACATTTAGGATGTTGTTTCCTTTCTTCACTTCTAGATCGTGCAATAGAGCCAATGTGGTAAGTTGAATCATATCTAACCATTGGAATTGATTTTCTTTGATATAGTAACAATGCCGAACACAAGAAGAGGTAGAGGTAAAGGTAAGCATGTAGATATGCCTGTAGGAGAAGGAATGAGTAGATTACCACCAGACCAAGCTAGTCAAGGTGGAGCAAATGCTTAAATTTCATCGCTGTCTTCTTCTACTTTTCCAGCTCCGAAAGAGCTAGTCGGTAGAGAAGTACCCGCAGAACCACTAATAAATGCCACGGATCAGGATCTAAGAAATGCAGTACATATGTTAACTCAGTTAGTGGCGGCACAAAGTCAAGGATGAGCTGGTCCAACGACAAATGAGGATGATGCGGCTAGAGTGGCGAGTCGCAGAACACAGGATTTTCTGAAACTGGACCCTCCTATATTCACTGGGTCAGATCCGAAAGCAGATCCACAGGACTTTGTGGATCAAATCCAAAGGGCTTTAGAGGTTATGCACGTGACTGGTATTGAGACAGTTGAACTTGCGGCATATAGATTGAAAAGAGAGGCGATATTGTGGTATGGAGATTGGAAGAAGTCTCGTGGTATCAGTGAAATGCCACCAAATTGGGAAGAATTTAAAGCAGAATTCCTTGATCACTATCTTCCCTATGAGATCCGAGAGGCTCATGCAGATCAGTTTCTAAATCTCCATCAAGGAAATCAGAGCGTTAGAGAATACAGTTTGCAGTTTAATTCCTTGGCTCAATATGCTCCAAATGTGGTAGCCACAATGACAGACAGAGTCCATCGGTATGTGGACAGATTAGAGCCATATTTGGTAAGGGAATGCACCATTGCTACCTTGAACAAAGATATGGACATAGCCAGAATACAGGTCTTCGTCCAGAAAATGGAAGATCAATGACAGAGAAGAAGTGTACATGAATCTGACAGAGGATAGTCCAAACGACCTAGACCTATGGGACAGTCTATGATATCCCAAGGAAAATCTAGGCCTCGGATGTTTCCCAGACCGCCTAGACCATCATTCTCTTATTCCACAGCAGGTGCTCACTCTCAATTTTGAGGGTTTAGAGGTGGTCAGTCTGGGCAGAGTAGTGGAGTTCACGAATCACAGGCAGCAGGATTTCCTCATTAGCAGTGTTAGCACTGCGGACGTATTCATTCAGGTACATGCCGAATGGGGATAAATGCTTGCTTTTGGTGCGGTATGACAGGACCCATGATGAAAGAGTGTCCCCAGAGAAGCATGGGTGGTATAGCACGACCGGCAGGATTGGCCGTTGCGTCATCAGCATCGGTTCCTTCTGTAGGCCGAGGTGTGCAGTCTGTCGACCATGGTAGAGGTGCCAGAGGAGCATCCAGTACTAGTAGGGTCCAAAATCACACTTATGCTCTAGTGGACCGACAAAATTCGGAGGCTTCTCCTGATGTCGTCACAGGTACATTATCCATATTTTTATATAATGTATATGCATTGATTGACTCGGGTTCTACATTGTCCTATGTTACTTCATTGATTGCTGCAAAATTCGCAAAAGCACCAGAATTATTAACTAAGTCAATTGAAGTATCTACACCGGTTGGTGAATATATTATTGTAAAAAGAGTATATCATAATTGTGTGGTAACTGTGTGTGGTCATGATACACTGGCCGATCTTATTGAACTAGATATGGTGGATTTTGATGTGATAATGGGGATGGATTGGTTGGTTTCTTGTTATGCCACGGTGGATTGCCGAGCAAAAGAAGTACATTTTCATTTTCCACAAAAGAATATTCTTGAGTGGAAGGGTAATGTGGGGGCACCGAGAGGCAAATTTATTTCATGTTTGAAAGCAAGGAAAATGATTGCCAAGGGGTACATATGTCACATAGTACGAGTGAAAGATAATGATGTGGAACCACTAACTCCGCAGTCGGTTTCAGTGGTCAACGAATTTCTTGATGTATTTCCAGAGGATCTCCCAGGCTTACCCCCATAACGGGATGTAGAGTTTGGCATTGGTGTGATTCCAGGCACTCAGCCTATCTCTATTCTCCCATATAGAATAGCTCCAGCAGAATTGCGCGAATTGAAGGAGCAATTGAAAGATTTGCTGGACAAGGGCTTCATCTGGCCTACTATGTCCCCGTGGGGTGCACTGGTATTATTTGTACGGAAGAAAGATGGCACATTGAGAATATGCATTGACTATCGACAATGGAATAAGGTAACGATCAAGAACAAATATCCCTTCCCTCGAATTGATGATTTTTTTGATCAGTTACAGGGCGCTAAGTGTTTTTCAAAGATTGACTTGAGGTCAGGTTACCATCAAGTCAGAGTTAGAGAAAAAGATGTACCCAAGACAGCCTTCCGAACACGGTATGACCATTATGAATTTTTAGTTATGTCATTTGGACTAACAAATGCACCAGCTGTGTTCATGGATTTGATGAATAGGGTGTTTAAGCCATTTCTAAACGTGTTCGTGATGGTATTTATAGATGACATCCTGGTTTATTCAAAGTCACAAGAGGACCATGCTAATCACTTACGGCAGGTGTTACAGATTCTCCGCCAGTGTAAGTTGTATGCAAAGTTCTCTAAGTGTGAGTTTTGGTTAAAATCCGTTGCATTCTTGGGTCACATTATGTCAAATGAATGGATACATGTTGATACACAGAAGATTGAAGCGGTGAAAAATTGGCCAAGACCTACGACGCCCGAGGATATTCATAGTTTCCTACGGTTGGCAGGTTATTATCGAAGATTTGTTGAAGGGTTTTCTTCCATTGCTGCACCATTAACAAAGCTTACACACAAGGCAGTTAAATTTTAGTGGAGTGATGCGTGTGAGAAAAGTTCTCAAGAGCTGAAAGATAAATTGACTTTTACACTGGTGTTAGTACTTTCAAAAGGCACCAAAGATTACGCAGTATATTGTGATGCTTTCGGAATTGGCCTAGGGTATGTATTGATGCAGCACGGTAATGTCATAGCATATGCCTCACGACAGTTGCGGCCGCACGAGAGAAACTATCCCACACATGATCTTGAGTTAGCAGCGGTGGTTTTTCCTTTAAAGATATGGCGTCATTATTTGTATGGAGTTCATGTTGACATCTATACTGTTCACAAAAGTTTACAGTATATTTTTAAGCAAAAGGAACTCAATTTGAGGCAACGAAGGTGGCTTGAGCTATTGAAAGATTATGACAGTGATATTCTATATCATCCAGGAAAAGCGAATGTGGTAGCTGATGCATTGAGTCGCAAGGCGATAGGAGGCACTAGTGGCCAATTGACAGAAAAGCAAGAGCTAGTCAAAGATCTACATCAATTAGCCAGTTTGGGGGTTCGTCTTCTTGAATCCTCAGATGAAGGAGTTATTGTACAGAATGCGGCTGAATCTTTATTATTAGCTGAAGTGAAAGAGAAGCAGTTTGCAGATCCTATGTTATTACAGTTAAAAGAAAATGTACAATAGAATTTGACAAAGGCATTTGATCTTACACAGGAAGGGGTGCTTCAATCCCAAGGTAGATTATGTGTACCAGATATAGATGAGTTGAGGAGATGAATTATGACAGAGGCACATCATTCGCGCTATTCTATTCACCCAGGTGCTACTAAAATGTACCATGATTTAAAAAAAGTGTATTGGTCGGAAAATATGAAGAGGTACATTGCAGAATTTGCCGCTCAATGCCCGAACTGTCAACAAGTTAAAGTGGAGCATCAAAAACCTGGAGGTTACATGCAATGTATCAGTCTTCCAGTCTGGAAATGGGATATGATTAATATGTATTTCATCACAGGTTTGCCTCTACACTGCGGAAATTTTATTCTATATGGGTTATAGTTGGCAAGCTTACAAAGTCAGTGCATTTCCGATAAGTCAAGACCACCTATACAGCGGAGGATTATGCAAGATTGTATGTGAAAGAGATAGTACAGTTACATGGGATTTTGATCTCCATTATATCAGATAGAGGAGCACAATTCACTGTGCATTTTTGGAGATTTTTTTCAGCAAAATTTGGGTACACAGGTGAATCTGAGTACGGCCTTCCATGCTCAGACAGATGGACAAGAAGAACATACTATTCAAACACATGAAGATATGCTACGAGCTTGCAC
This sequence comes from Capsicum rhomboideum, assembly GCA_031232105.1. Taxonomy (NCBI): domain Eukaryota; kingdom Viridiplantae; phylum Streptophyta; class Magnoliopsida; order Solanales; family Solanaceae; genus Capsicum; species Capsicum rhomboideum. Next base: position 57,750,514 of record CP124709.1, read on the forward strand.
GTTAGATTTTCAAGGCAGTTGGGATGACCATTTGCCTCTCATTGAATTTGCTTACAACAATAACTATCATTCAAGTATTAAAATGGCACCTTATGAAGCTTTGTATGGAAGGAAATGTAGATCACCGATTGGATGGTTTGAAGTAGGTGAAACTGCTTTACTTGGGCCATATCTTGTTCATCAGGCTATGGAGAAAGTTAAAGTTATTCAACAACGATTACAAACGGCCCAGAGTCGACACAAGTCCTATGTTGATGTTAGAAGAAGAGGGCTTGAATTCGCCATAGGTGATTGGGTATTTTTGAAGGTGTCACCGATGAAAGGGGTAATGCGATTCGGAAAGAAAGGGAAATTAAGCCCACGATATATAGGCCCGTATGAAATTGTTAGAAGATTTGGGCAAGTTGCGTATGAGTTGGCACTACCCCAAGAACTCTCCACAGTTCATCCAGTATTCCATGTTTCGATGCTTCGAAAATGCATAGGAGATCCATCTCGATTTACTCCTATAGACGATGTACAGGTTACAGAGGATCTTACCTATGAGGAGATGCCTATTGCCATTCTGGATAGACAAGTGAAGAGGTTGAGGAATAAAGATGTCACTTCCGTAAAGGTACTTTGGAGAAATCAGCAAATAGAAGAGGTCACATGGGAAGCTGAAGAAATGATGAAGTCCAAGTACCCTCATTTGTTCCAAAGGGAAGAACAAGCTCACGATATGAGATCGGAACAATGAAAAGTAAGTACTTATAAGCATTGAGTATATATATATATATATATGATAACATGAAGAATGCTCCTAGACTTGTAATTGTTTACTTTGAATAATGTCACTAACATTCGAGGATGAATGTTTCTAAGGGGGGAAGAATGTAACACCCCGTAAGTTTCTGAGTCTAGTTGACTACCATAACATTCATGAAAATATTAAAACATGAGAGATTTGATGAATTATGCATTTATTTGTCGGGCATTAATGAGTCTTGTGCCATTGGGCCCAAATAAGGCCCAAAAATCATAAGAAAGACATGGCCCAAAAAGGGAATTTGACCCATTCTTCCAATTTGCTCTTTCATTGACCAAGTAAACCATTAAATGAGTGGCTAAGGATGATTGTAAAGGGACTATATAAGTCAAGAAAAATCAGATTTTTATTCATAGAGACACACATGCCTTTTCTAACATTTTCTCAAACATTATCTCTCACACAAACCCTAAGCCCTCATCTCTTTTGGGATAAGATCACTCTTTGGTAAGTATTTATTTTCATATTTTAGTATATTATATGTGTAATATGGTGTATAAATCATGTTGGTTATCTTGGCAAAGTGTTGGACAGTGTACTATGTGTAAAACTATCTATTTTTGGCAATCGGAGAAAGGTTTTTGCCTTGTAAACTTGAAAATGGACTTGTAGTCTTGAAGGAAGTGAACTTGATGGATTCAATATTGACATGTGAGATGTGATTATGGTCTTAACTTGTTTTATCCTTGTGTATAATGTTTGGACTTGTTATTGTGAAATTTGTTATGGATTTGGTGACGTATTGAACGAGAAGTGTAGTTTTGGGTGTTGTTTATGTGTGTTGTGAGACCATGGCTGATTGTTGGCATCCAAGATGATCAAAAATATTTCAAAATAAGTTTAGTTATGATCATGGACCATTCATTGCATAAAAAGACCTAAAAGAGACCCATTTTGACCAAAACAGGCATCCGCCCCCAAAGACGAGGGCACCTGCGGGCGTAAATGCCAACGCAGGTGCCTATGGCTTCTGCCAAGGCCACCTGCGGGCGCAGGTGGCTTCGCAGGTCAGCCCAGGATATGGTTTTGGATGTTTTTGTCTCTCTTTGATCCCTGGATGCCCCTATACCCTTTTTGGATGTAATTATCTACTTGTGATGCCGTTTTAATGACTTTAAAGGGTCGTGTGGAGGTATGTTGGACTGTATTAAGTATGTATCATTGTTCATAAGTTGTTATGAGTCAAGTTGATCGGGTAATTGAGACAGAATGATAAAAAGGAAGCATAAAGGGTAAATGTGGTATGAAATGCTATTGATGTATGATGTCCTGGTCAATGTGTAGAATGTTATGGTGTTGTTGGTATGATAATACAGTGGATTGTATTATAAAGGGTGAAATGACCTTATACGGCAGTCATATAGTTCGTTGTCGTCTTGTACACTTGTACGATAACTAGTGGTTAACGTAAGCTCCGTTATGTACTTGTATTGTAGAGTGAAACGTATGGAAGGAGCTGGACTATTGTGTTCATATATAGACTTGTGTATTCATACTTGGAAGTGAAGGTATGTAACGTTACTCTATCTGTATTCCTTCTGCAGCTCATAGTATTCACATTGACATTGTACTTGTTCTATTCAGATATGTTCTAAGGTATCCTATTCCCGGTTACCAATTATTGTTATCACATGTTTCCTACTCATTGATCAATTGTGATTCATATGTCTCATAGGTATTGACAAATGTTCCAAAGGTCCCATGATTCCAATAATGTTATGATTCCAACAATGTATGACTATCATCGTATCAATCTCAAAAGTAATGATAGAAGTAATGCACATGTGGTTAATGATTGAGTATGGGTGGTATCTTTAGGGGCGTAAGCCTAACTCAAGCCGATACCGAGATTATTGGATCAGGGGGTAGTCCTAGAGGCATAAGCCTAGCTCGGATCGAACCTGATAGGGGGTAGCTCTAGAGGTAATAACCTAGCTCGAGCCAAACCTGATATGTTGGTTTATGGGTGGCAGCTCTAGAGGTAATAACCTAGCTCCAGTCGAGCCCGATGTATTGATTTATGGGTGGTAGCTCTAGAGGCATAAGCCTAGCTCGAGCCGATCCCAACGTAACGTTATGTTATGTAATGACCCACTGATCAGTCGAGGCCCGGGTACATAGTGACACAAGTGATGATGAATAAGCATAGAAGTAAAGAAGCAAAGAAAGTAATGGAAGCAATGTACATGGTTCCCAACATACAGAATGTTAACTTATCCTTATCGGTTATCCATTTATATTTGAGTTCATTGACATATTTACGTATCATACAGTTTCTTATGAGCCTTACATACTCAGTACATTCTTCGTACTGACGTCCCTTGTGGGACTTACCTTACTTGCTGCAGGCGCAGGTGCTAGTAGGCCTCCACAGTCGGTTGCCAGTTGTTTGCGGATCATTGGTGAGATCTAGTTAGTTCGGGGCTTCTCCGAGTCACAGTTGTACATGTGTTTTGGTATTGTACATGTTGTATAAAGCGGGGACTTGTCCCGACTTTCAGTTGGTCTTGTAAATGCATCTGTTAGAGGCTTTTGTAGATGTATGTGGGTGTATGAATGTAAGAAGATACATGTCGATTTTGACTTGATGGCCTCGACGGCCAAGTTTTACATATGCATATATATCACATGTTCCATGATCTCCGTTATTAGCCTTTTATGTTCTTATGTGGTAATGGTGTTTCCTATGGCATGCATATGAATGAATAGAAGCAAAGCTTGGTTCTCTCGGCCTTATCGGCTACGGGTGCCAATCCGCCTCAATGGGTTTTGGGGTGTGACAATGATTAATATGGACTTCATCACAGGTTTTCCTCGTACACTGTGGAAATTTGATTCCATATGGGTCATAGTTGACAGGCTTACCAAGTCAGCGCATTTCTTACCAGTAAAGACCACCTATACAGCTGAAGATAATGAAAGATTGTATGTTAAATAAATAGTGCGATTACATGGGATTCCGATCTTCATTATACAGACAGGGGAGCTCAGTTTATTGCGCATTTTTGGAGATCTTTTCAACGGAGTTTGGGTACATAGGTGAATCTGAGTACGGCTTTCCATCCTCAAACAAATGGACAAGCAGAACGTACTATCCAAACTCCTGAAGATATGCTACGAGCTTGCACGTTAGATTTTCAAGGCAGTTGGGATGACCATTTGCCTCTTATTGAATTTGCCTACAACAATGGCTATCATTCAAGTATCAAAATGACACCTTATGAAGCTTTGTATGGAAGGAAATGTAGATCACCAATTGGATGGTTTGAAGCGGGTGAAATCGCTTTACTTGGGCCAGATCTTGTTCATCAGGCTATGGAGAAAGTTAAAGTGATTGAACAACGGCACCAAATGGCCCAAAGTCGACATAAGTCATATGCTGATGTCAGAAGAAGAGGGCTCGAATTTGCCATAGGTGATTGGGTATTTTTGAAGGTGTCACCGATTAAAGGGGTAATGAGATTTGGAAAGAAAGGGAAGTTGAGTCCCCGGTATATAGGGCCATATGAAATTGTCCGGAGATTTGGGCAAGTCGCGTATGAACTAGCATTACCCCAAGAACTCTCCACAGTTCATCCAGTATTTCATGTTTCGATGCTTCAAAAGTGCATAGGAGATCCATCTCGTTTTACTCCCATTGGAGATGTGCAAGTTATGGAGGATCTTACCTATGAGGAGATACCTATTGTCATTCTGGATAGACAAGTGAAGAGGTTGAGGAATAAAGACATAGCTTCCGTAAAGGTACTTTAGTGAAATCAACAAATAGAAGAGATCACATGGGAAGCTGAAGAAATGATGAAGTCCAAGTACCCTCATTTGTTCCAACGGGAAGAAAAAGATCAAGATACTAGAGCGGAGCAATAACAAGTAAGTCTTTATAAGCATTAAGTATATGTATGATAACATGAAGAATGATCCTAGACTTGCAATTGTTTAACTTGAATAATGTCACTAACATTCGAGGCCGAATGTTTCTAAGGGGGGAAGAATGTAACACCCCGTACATTCCCTGTAACACCCCGCACATTTCCAAAACTTACACGACCAACCTAGCATGGATAAAAGTATTTAAACTTGAGATAATGAGGACATACTTTAGTGTAAAGTTAAAGTTAAGTGGTGGATTAAGGTAGAAGGATTAAGACGTTGGAAAAAGGGGAGAACATAAACGAGGTGCTTTCGTGACTTAATTAAGATAGTAGGTGTATCACCTACTTAAACTATTAGGCTGCATTTGGATATAAGTTAATGGACTCAATTGAGGCCCCAATTAAGTACATAAAAATGAAAAGATGACCAGCCCAACACCTAATATTAATTAAGGCCCAACATGGCATGATCCAACTAGAATTAGCCCAAGTAAGTGGACTGTTTTGGAGAGCTTATATAGCCAAGTAGGTGCATCACCTACTTAGACTATTTTTGACCAAAAATTGGCTAAGAATGGACCAAAAAGAGGCGGTTAAAGAGGAAGTATATAGGTCTCATTCCATCTCATTTTTCCATTTATTTCATTGCTGAAAAACTGTCCAGAAAATTAAAACACTCTCTCCTCTCTCAAACCCCAATCAGCCGCCCAAATTTCCCTAGGATTCTTGGGTGAATCCTCCACTTTGCAAGACTTGGTAAGTGTTTAACCTTGTATATTAATGTAATATATGTATAATAAAGTGTGGAAGGCAGGTTGGTTATGTTTAAAATGTATAGGGCAGTCCATTAATTAGTTGGCAGTCCACTTGTGTTAGTTTTGAAGAATTTGTCTTCCTTATGGTTTGGACTTGTATAGGGGATTAAGGTGTTGAAGAAATTAAGTTAGGAGGATGAAATTTCAGTGTACTAAAGTGTGGTTCTGCCCCTAAATCATTCCTTTTATGTATGGCTTGATGGGAATGTTTATACGTGTAGTAAAAAGAGAATACTCTCTTGGTATGTTAAACTGAATTTTGGAACTATTGTGGACTGTTTATGGTATATTGTTGAGGAAGGTATTTATGTGACTTTATGGAATAAATATGTGGAGTTGTATTTAGGCGAAAATGTAAAGTAGAAACTTGGTGTAAAATTCTATCGGTTTGCGATGTCTACGTTGATGTGTGGACTGTTTTGGTGATGTGTGGACTGATTTGGTGGTGTTGATTTGCAAAAGCAGTAAGTTATAGTGTAATGTGGTGGAATAATGTTATTTGGTAGTATAATGAAGGGGGTAGTTATGCACCATGTGTTTTGGAGGTTGGACAGTTTTTACTTTCCGTTAAGCACCTACTTACCATCTTGTGAAATTGTAATATAGCTAGCCGTTAATGTTCGCTCCATTATGTACTTGTGTTGTAGAGTAACACATAAGCAAGGAGCTGAATCATTGTAGTTACGTGTTGGGAAGATAAGGTATGTAAGGTTATTCTTTTCCGCATTCTTCTGCAGCATCTATTGTTCATATTATCATAACACTTGTCCTATCCCCAAAGGGTTGTACAATGTCGCCTTCCTCTAAATGGTATAGAGTATCTCATTTCAGAGTTAGTAGTACTTGTTATTCACTTATCTCTCATTCATTGAACATGGTTCTAAAGTTCCAATAATGTTACGTTCTAAAGTTCTAAAGTTCCAATAAAGTACAGTTATCAATGTATCACTCTTATAGCTAAAGAATGAAGTAATGTGAGTAATTGTGTAATGGTTAATGTTGAGAATGGATGGTATCTCATGGGATGAAAGGAACATCCGCATGAATGTCGATCCCGATTATTATAGCATGGGTGTTATCTCATGAAGTGAAAGAAATACTCGCATGAATGTCGATCCCATTATTACGGGTGGTATCCCATGGGATGAAAGAAACATCCACATGGATGACGATCCCGATTATTATGTTATTTCCCACTGATCAGTTGGGACCGGGTATGATATGATTGATGATTGATGATGTACAGTATAGTAAAGTAAAGTAAAGTAAAGTACAATAAAGTAAAGAAAGCAATGTACATGATTCCACACATATACCATATGGTAGTTTATTTATATTGTTCGTTCACTTGTACTTAATTCCATTAAAGTTCTTATATCTCATATAGTTACTTATAGCCTTACATTCTCAGTACATTCTTTCGTATTGACGTCCCTTGGGGGACTTACCTTACTTGCTGCCGGTACAGGTACTAGTAGACCTCCTTAGTAGGCTGCGGGTCATCTACAGAACATTGGTGAGCTCCAGTTCGGTTCGGGGTATGTGGTTTTGCTACTGCATAAGCATGGTATATAAAGTGGGAAATTATCCCGACTATATTTTTGGTTTGGTATCTGTTAGAGGCTATGTAGACGTTGTACAGTTAAAGGAAGGAACGTTGTACTTTTTTGACCATATGGCTCTAACAGCCATGTCTCAGGTTTATATAAATGTTCTTATTGGATTTCTATTATTGACCTGTTGTGACCATAAGTGATTGAATGCTATCCCATTGACGACAAGTATGTGAACGTATAGATTGGTTCTCTCAGGCCTTAATGGCTTCGAGTGCCATGTCCTCCTCAATGGGATTTGAGGCGTGACAAAAGTGGCATCAGAGCGGGTCATCCTCGGGAGTCTACAAAGTCGTGTCTAAGTCGAGTCTTTCTTATGGATGTGTTGTGCACCACATTTATAAGTAGGAGGCTACGGGATATTTAGGAGTTGTCTATTTTCTTTAATTCTTAGATCGTGCAATAGAGCTAAAAGTTGTAGGTGGAATCATATCTAATCACTGAATTTGTTTTATGTTTTTTTTCCTCAATATAGCAAAATGTCGTTTACAAGGAGAAACAAGGGTAAAAGTAAGAAGGTAGACATGGCTGCCGGAGAAGGAACCAGTAAATCACCACCTAAACAAGCTAATCAAGGTGAAGCTGAAAATGAGTTTGTATCACAGGCTTCTTCCACTCTTCCATTGTCAGAAGAGTCAAGAGGAAGAGAAGTACCTGCAGAACCATCAATAAATACTACTGACCAAGATTGAAAGAATGCAGTGCAAATGTTGACCCGAATAGTTGCTACACAAGTTCAGGGACAAGGTGGTCCTACGACAAGTGATGATAGTGCAGCTAGAGCAACTAGTCGACGGACATAGGATTTTCTGAAGTTAGATCCTCCCACATTCACTGGATCAGATCCAAATGAGGACCCTCAAGATTTTATAGATCAAATTCAAAGGGCTTTGGAGGTTATGCATGTGTCCGGTGTGGAAACGGTTAAGCTTGCGGCCTATAGATTGAAGGGCGAGGCTATTTTATGGTATGAAGATTGGAAACGGTCGAGGGGTATTGATGCACTCCCAGCTGGTTGGGAAGAATTCAAAATGGCATTCCTTGATCACTATCCCCCATATGAGGTCCGAGAGGCTCGTGCGGACCAGTTCTTGAATCTGCGGCAGGGTAACATAAGCGTCCGAGAGTATAGCCTTTGATTTAACTCTTTGGCCCGGTATGCTCTGAATGTGGTAGCTACGATGACCGATAGAGTTCATCGGTATGTGGACAGACTGGAGCTATATTTTGTTCGAGATTGCACTATTGCTGCGTTAAATAGGGATATGGACATAGCTAGAATACAGGCCTTTGCGCAGAAAATGGAAGATCAGAGGCAACGGAGAATAACACAAGGGTTTGAAGAAGGGCCATCGAAGAGAGATAGATCTACGGTAAAGCCTATGGCATCCCAAGGAGAGTTCAGGCCTCGGAGTTTTAATAGACCGCCTAGGCCATCATTTTCTCATTCCACGGCAAGCACTTCATCTCAATTCCGAGGGTTTAGAGGTAATCAACCCGGGCAAAGTAGTGGGAGTCATGGTTCACAGACAACAAGGTTTTCTCGGCCACCGTGTCACCATTGCAGACAATATCATTCAGGTGAATGTTGGCTGGGGATGAATATTTTTATTGGTGTGGCATGATGGGGCACATGATGAGGGAATGCCCACGAAGAGGCTTAAGAAGCATGGTACAACCTGCGGGATCCACTGTGGCATCATCATCATCGGTGCCTTCCTTAGGTAGAGGAGTGCAGCCTATTGGATGCGGTAGAGGTTCTAGAGGAGCAGCTAGTTCTAGCGGAACTCAAAATCGCATTTATGCTCTAGCGGACCGTCAGAATTCGGAGGCATCTCCTGATGTAGTTACAGGTATCTTGTCCATATTCTCACATAATGTATATGCGTTGATTGATCCGGGTTCTACATTATAATATGTTACTCCTTTGATTGCTGAAAAATTCAAAAGAATGCCGAAATTATTAGTTAAATCAATTGAAGTAGCTACACCAGTTAGTGAATCTATTATAGCAAAGAAAGTTTATCGTGATTGCATAGTCACTGTTGGTGGTCATAATACGTTGGTTGATCTTGTTGAGCTAGACATGATAGATTTTGATGTTATAATGGGAATGGATTGGCTAGCTTCTTGTTATGCCACGGTAGATTGTCGAGCCAAGAGGGTACAATTCCATTTTCAACAAAAGGATGTTCTTGAATGAAAGGGTAATGTAGGAGCACCGAGAGGCAAATTTATTTCCTATCTTAAGGCTAGGAAAATGATATCCAAGGGATATATATGCCACTTAGTGAGAGTGCATGATATTGCTGCGAAACCACCAACTCCTCAATCGGTTCCAGTGGTCAATGAATTTCTTAAAGTATTTCTAGAGGATCTTCCAGGTTTGACCCCAGAACGGGAAGTAGAGTTTGGTATCGATGTAAATCCAGACACTCAGCCTATCTCTATTCCCCCGTATAGAATAGCTCTAGCAGAATTGCGCGAATTGAAGGAGCAATTGAAAGATTTGCTGGACAAGGGCTTCATCAGGCCTAGTATATCCCCGTGGGGTGCACCGGTATTATTTGTACGAAAGAAAGATGGCACATTGAGAATGTACATTGACTATCGGCAATTGAATAAGGTAACAATCAAGAAAAAATATCCCCTCCCCAGAATTGATGATTTGTTTGATTAATTATAAGGCGCCAAGTATTTTTCAAAGATTGACTTGAGGTCGGGTTACCATCAAGTCTGAGTTAGAGAAAAAGATGTACCCAAAATAGCTTTCCGAACACGGTATGGCCATTATGAATTTTTGGTTATGTCATTCGGACTAACAAATACACCAGCTGTATCCATGGATTTGATGAATAGGGTGTTTAAGCCATTTCTAGACGTGTTTGTGACGGTATTTATAGATGACATCCTAGTTTATTCAAGATCACAAGAGGACCATGCTAATCACTTGCGACAAGTGTTACAAATCCACCATGAGCGTAAACTGTATGCAAAGTTCTCTAAATGTGAATTTTGGTTGAAGTCCGTGGCATTCTTGGGTCACATTGTATCAGATGAAGGGATAAGGGTTGATACGCAAAAGATTGAAGCGGTGAAAAATTGGCCAAGGCCTACGACACCTACGAAAATTTGTAGCTTCCTTGGGTTGGCAGGTTATTATCGAATGTTTGTTGAAGGGTTTTCTTCCATTGCTTAACCTTTAACGAAGCTTACACACAAGGCAGTCAAATTTTAGTGGAATGATGCATGCGAGAGAAGTTTCCAAGAGCTGAAAGATAAATTGACTTCTACACCGGTATTGGTACTTTCGAAAGGCACAGAGGGGTATGCAGTCTATTGTGATGCTTCCAGAGTTGTCCTAGGGTGTGTATTGATGCAGCACAGTAATGTCGTAGCGTATGCTTCACGACAGTTGCGGCCACACGAAAGAAACTATCCCACTCATAATCTTGAGTTAGCAGCTGTGGTATTGGCTTTAAAGATACGGCGTTATTATTTGTACGGAGTTCATGTTGATATCTATACTGATCACAAAAGTTTGCAATATATCTTTAAGCAGAAGGAGCTCAATTTGAGGCAACGAAGGTGGCTAGAGCTATTGAAAGATTAAGACATTGATATCCTATATCATCCAGGAAAAGCAAATGTAGTAGCTGATGCGTTGAGCCGCAAGGCAATGGGAGGCACTAGTGGCCAGTTGACGGAAAAGCAAGATTTAGTCAAATATCTACATCAATTAGCCAGCTTGGGGGTTCGTCTTCTTGAATCCTCCGATGAAGGGGTTATTGTACAAAATGCGGCAGAATCTCTACTCATAGCTGAAGTGAAAGAGAAGCAGTTTGCGGATCCTATGTTATTTCAGTTAAAAGAAAATGTACAGCAGGGTTTTACAAAGGCACTTGATCTTACGCATGAAGGAGTACTTCAATGCCAAGGTAGATTATGAGTACCGGATGTAGACGAGCTGAGGAAACTAATTATGACAGAGGCGCATCTTTCACGATATTCTATTCATCCAGGAGCTACCAAAATGTACCATGATTTAGAAAAAGTGTATTGGTAGGGAAATATGAAGAAGGACATTGCCGAATTTGTAGCTCAATGCCCAAATTGTCAACAAGTTAAAGTGGAGCATCAGAAACCTGGAGGTTACATGCAATGTATCAATCTTCCAGTTTGGAAATGGGATATGATTAATATGGACTTCATCACAGGTTTGCCTCGTACACTGTGAAAATTTGATTCTATATGGGTCATAGTTGACAGGCTTAACAAGTCAGCGCATTTCCTACCAGTCAAGACCACCTATACAACGGAAGATTATGCAAGATTGTATGTTGGAGAGATAGTGCGATTACATGGAATTCTAGTCTCCATTATATCAGACAGGGGAGCACAATTTATTGCACATTTTTGGAGATTATTTCAGAAGAGCTTGGGTACACAGGTAAATTTGAGTACGGCTTTCCATCCTCAGATGGATGGACAAGCAGAACGTACTATCCAGACGCTTGAAGATATGCTACGAGCGTGCGCATTAGACTTTAAAGGAAATTGGGATGATCATTTACCTCTTGTTGAATTTTCCTACAATAATAGCTATCATTCAAGTATCATGATGGCTCCTTACGAAGTGTTATATGGGCGGAAGTGTAGATCGCCTATCGGATGGTTTGAAGCAGGTGAAAATGCCTTATTTGGACCGGATCTCGTCCATCAAGCTATGGAGAAAGTTAAGGTGTATACAGCAGCGACTATAGACAGCCCAAAACTGCCATAAGTTATATGCTAATGTTAGAAGAAGAGGGCTCGAATTCGCCATAGATGATTGGGTATTTTTTAAAGTGTCACCGATGAAAGGGGTAATGCGATTCTGAAAGAAAGGAAAATTGAGTCCACGTTATATAGGCCCATATGAAATTATTAAAAGATTTGGGCAAGTTGCGTATGAGTTGGCACTACCCCAAGAACTCTCCACTGTTCATCCGGTATTTCATGTTTCGATGTTTTAAAAATGCATAGGAGATCCATCTCGTGTTACTCAAATTGAAGATGTACAAGTTATGGAGGATCTTACCTATGAAGAGATACCTATTGCTATTCTGGATCGACCAGTTAAGAATTTAAGAAATAAAGAAGTAGCTTCCGTAAAAGTACTTTGGAGGAATCAACAGGTAGAAGAGATTACATGGGAAGCTGCGGAAATGATGAAATCTAAGTATTATCAGTTATTTGAAACCAAAGAGGAAGCCTTAGATGCTGAATTGGAGCAATAACAAGTAAGTATATATATATACAAGTATTGTGTGGTAGTATAAAAATTAAACTTAAGCTTGAACTTGTTTAAGCTGAGTAGTGATGATACTACCATACGAGGACGAATGTTCCTCAAGGGGGAAGGATGTAACACCCCGTACATTTCCAAAACTTATACGACCAACCTAGCATGGATAAAAGTATTTAAACTTGAGATAGTGAGTACATACTTAAGTGTAAAGTTAAAGTTAAGTGGTGGATTAAGGTAGAAGGATTAAGACGTTGGAAAAAGGGGAGAACATAAACGAGGTGCTTTCGTGACTTAATTAAGATAGTAGGTGTATCACCTACTTAAACTATTAGGCTGCATTTGGATATAAGTTAATGGACTCAATTGAGGCCCCGATTAAGTACATAAAAATGAAAAGATGACCAGCCCAACACCTAAGATTAATTAAGGCCCAACATGGCATGATCCAACTAGAATTAGCCCAAGTAAGTGGACTGTTTTGGACAGCTTATATAGCCAAGTAGGTGCATCACCAACTTGGACTATTTTTGACCAAAAATTGGCTAAGAATGGAACAAAAAGAGGCGGTTAAAGAGGGAGTATATAGGTCTCATTTCAGCTCATTTTTCCATTTATTTCATTGCTGAAAAACTGTCCAGAAAATTAAAACACTCTCTCCTCTCTCAAACCCCAATCAGCCGCCCAAATTTCCCTAGGGTTCTTGGGTGAATCCTCCAATTTGCAAGCCTTGTTAAGTGTTTACCCTTGTATATTAATGTAATATATGTACAAGAAAGTGTGGAAGGCAGGTTGGTTTTGTTTAAAATGTATAGGGCAGTCCCTTAATTAGTTGGCAGTCCACTTGTGTTAGTTTTGATGAATTTGTCTTCCTTGTGGTTTGGACTTGTATAGGGTCTTAAGGTGTTGAAGAAATTAAGTAAGGAGGATTAAATTTTAGTATACTAAAGTGTGGTTCTGCCCCTAAATCGTTCCTTTTATGTATGGCTTGATGGGAATGTTTATACATGTTTGTAAATGTAACGTTTGGTGTAGTGAAAAGAGAATACTCTCTTGGTATGTTAAACTGAATTTTGGAACTATTGTGGACTATTTTTGGTATATTGTTGAGGAAGGTATTTATGTGACTTGATGGAATAAATATGTGGAGTTGTATTTAGGCGGAAATGTAAAGTAGAAACTTGGTGTAAAATTCTATCGGTTTGTGATGTCAACATTGATGTGTGGACTGTTTTGGTAATGTGTGGACTGATTTGGTGGTGGTGTCTTGCAAAAGCAGTAAGTTATAGTGTAATGTGGTGGAATAATGTTATTTGGTAGTATAATGAAGGGGGTAGTTATGCACCATGTGTTTTGGAGGTTGGACGGTTTTTACTTTCCGTTAAGCACCTACTTACCGTCTTGTGAAATTGTAATGTAGCTAGCCATTAATGTTCACTCCATTATGTACTTGTGTTGTAGAGTAACATATAAGGAAGGAGCTGAATCATTGTAGTTACGTGTTGGGAAGATAAGGTATGTAAGGTTATTCTTTTCCGCATTCTTCTGCAGCATCTATTGTTCATATTATCATAACACTTGTCCTATCCCCAAAGGGTTGTACAATGTCTCCTTCCTCTAAATGGTATAGAGTATCTCATTTCAGAGTTAGTAGTACTTGTTATTCACTTATCTCTCATTCATTGAACATGGTTCTAAAATTCCAATAATGTTACATTCTAAAGTTCTAAAGTTCCAATAAAGTACAGTTATCACTGTATCACTCTTATAGCTAAAGAATGAAGTAATGTGAGTAATTTTGTAATGGTTAATGTTGATAATGGGTGGTATGTCATGGAATGAAAGGAACATCCGTATGAATGTCGATCCCGATTATTATAGCATGGGTGGTATCTCATGGAGTAAAAGAAATACTCGCATGAATGTCGATCCTATTATTACGGGTGGTATCCCATGGGATGAAAGGAACATCCGCATGGATGACGATCCCGATTATTATGTTATTTCCCACTGATCAGTTGGTCCCGGGCATGATATGATTGATGATTGACGATGTACAGTATAGTAAAGTAAAGTAAAGTAAAGTACAATAAAGTAAAGAAAGCAATGTACATAATTCCACACATATACTATATGGTAGTTTATTTATATTGTTCGTTCACTTGTACTTAATTCCATTAAAGTTCTTATATCTCATATAGTTACTTATAGCCTTACATACTCAGTACATTCTTTCGTACTGACGTCCCTTGGGGGACTTACCTTACTTGCTGCAGGCACAGGTACTAGTAGACCTCCTCAGTAGGCTGCGGGTTATCTACAGAGCATTGGTGAGCTCAAGTTTGGTTTGGGGCTTTTCGAGTCATATGTATATGTGGTTTTGGTACTGCATAAGCATTGTATATAAAGTGGGAAATTGTCCCGACTATATTTTTGGTTTTGTATCTGTTAGAGGCTTTGTAGACGTTGTACAGTTAAAGGAAGGAACGTTGTACTTTTTTTACCATATGGCTCAAACGTCCATGTTTCATGTTTATATAAATGTTCTTATTGGATTTCTATTATTGACATGTTGTGACCATAAGTGATTGAATGCTATCCCATTGACGACAAGTATGTGAACGTATAGAATGGTTCTCTCCGGCCTTAACGGCTTCGGGTGCCATGTCCACCCCAATGGGAATTGAGGCGTGACATTCCCGAACCCATGAGACTACCTTAACATATATAGAATCATTTAAACATGAGAGAATTGGTGAATTATGTATTAATTTGGTGGTCTTAAATAAATCTTGTGCCATTGGGCTCAAATGAGGCCCAAAATCATAAGAAGACATGGCCCAAATGGGGCAAGTGACCCATTCTTGTGTTGACCAATCAAACATGCATTTAATTCCCAAGGATTTGGCTAAGTATGACTTGAGGGACTATATAAAGCAAGAAAAATCAGATTTTTATTGAGCAAAACACACATGCCACTTGCTAAAATATTCAAGATATTTCTTATCTCAACTCAAACCCTAAGCCTTCATCCCTTTGGACAAGATCACTCTTTGCAAGCTTTAGTAAGTATTTATTCTCATGGATTAATATATTATATGCTTAATATGGTGTATAAATCATGTTTTTTATGTTGGCAAAGTGTTGGACAATTCACTATGTGTAAAACTGTCTATTTTTGCAATCGAAAAAGGGGTTTGCCTTATAAACTTGAAAATGGACTTGTAGTCTTGAAGGAAGTGAACTTTATGGATTCAATATTGACATGTGGGATGTGATTATAGTCTTAACTTGTTTTATCCTTGTACATAATGTTTGGAATTGTTATTGCAAAATTGTGCATGGACTTGGTGGTGTATTGAAGGAAAAGTGTGGTTTTGTTGATGTTCATGTGTGTTGTGAAACCATGGGTGTTTGTTGGCATCCAAGTGACCAAAAATATGTAAATAAAATCTTCCTTATGGTCTTGGACCATATATTACACAAAAGGACCCAAAAGAGACCCTTTTTAGCCGATTTGGGCATCCGCCCCAGCAGACGAAGGCACCTGCGGGCGTAGATGCCAACGTAGGTACCCCTGGACAGGGCCAAGGGTCACCTGCGGCCACATGTTAGCCACCTACGGGTGCAGGTGGCTTCGCAGGTCAGCCCAGAGACTCATTTTGTATGTTTTTATCTCTCTTTGATCCCCGAAGACCCCTATACCCTTTTTGGATGTAATTATCAACTTATGATACCTTTTTAATGACTTTAAGGGGTCGTATGGAGGAATGTTGGATTATATCCATTATGGATTGTTGTTAATATGTTGTTATGGGGAGAATTGATAGAGTAATTGTGACGTAATGATAATGAGGAAGCGTAAAGGGTAAACTTGGTGTGAAATGCTATTGGTTTATGATTTCTTGGTCAATGTGTGGAATGTTATGGTGTTGTTGGTATAGTAATGCAGTGGATTGTATTATAAAGAGTGAAATGACGTTATATGGCAGTCACATAGCTCATTTTTGTCTTGTACACTTGTACAAAAAATAGTTGTTAACGAGAGTTCCGTTATGTACTTGTATTGTAGAGTGAAACGTAAGGAAGGAGATGGAATATTGTGTTCATATATAGGATTGTGTATTCATACTTGGAAGTGAAGGTATGTAAGGTTACTCTTTCTGTATCCTTCTGCAGTACATAGTGTTCTCATTGACATTATACTTGTTCCATTCTGAAATGTTCTAAGGTATCCCATTCCGGGTTTTTAATTATTGTTACTCACATGTTCCCTGCTCATTGATCAATTATGATTCACATGTCTCATGTTCATTGGCTAATGTTCCAAAGGTCCAATAATGTTATGTTCCAAAGTTCAAATAATGTTATGACTATCATTGTATCAATCAATCTCAAAAGTAAAGAATGAAGTAATGCATATATGGTTGATGATTGAGTATGGGTGGTAGCTTTGGGGACGAAAGCCTAGCTCAAGCCGATCTCGAGATTATTGGATCAGGGGGTAGTCCTAGAGGCATAAGCCTAGCTCAGATCGAACCTGACAGGGTGTAGCTCTAGAGGTAAGAACCTAGCTCGAGCCAAACCTGATATATTGGTTTATGGGTGGCAGCTCTAGAGGTAATAACCTAGCTCCAGTCGAGCCCGATGTATTGATTTATGGGTGGTAGCTCTAGAGGCATAAGCCTAGCTCGAGCCGATCCCAACATAACATTATGTTATGTTAAGACCCACTGATCAGTCGGGGCCTGGGTACGTAGTGACACAAATGATGATGAACAAACATATAAGTAAAGAAGCAAAGAAAGTAATGAAAGAAATATACATGGTTCCCAACATACAGAATGGTGACTTATCCATATTGGCTATTCATTTGTATTTGAGTTCATTGAAGTATTTATGGATCATACAGTTTCATATGAGCCTTACATACTCAGTACATTCTTCGTACTGACGTCCCTTTGGGGACTTACCTTACTTGTTGCAGGTGCAGGTGCTAGTAGACCTCCACAGTAGGTTGCCGGTCATTTACAGAACTTTTGTAAGCTCCAGTTGGTTCGGGGCTTTCCGAGTCACAGTTGTACATTTGTTTTGGTATTGTAAATATTGTATAAAGTGGGGACTTGTCCCGATTTTAAGATGGTTATGTGTATGCATCTGTTAGAGGCTTTGTAGACGTTTGTGGAAATGAGAATGTAAGAGATGTATGCCCATTTTGACTTGATGGCCCTAACGGCCAAGTTTCACATATGTATATATCACATGTTTCCATGACTTCCGCTATTGACATATTGTATCCCTATGTGATGGTGGTGCCATTTGAGTGACATGCATATGAGTGTATATGAATAAAGATTGGTTCTCTCGGGCCTTATCGACTTCGAGTGCCAGTCTGCCCCATTGGAATGCAGGGCGTGACAGCTTTCCTCTTCCTCATGTTCATTTTTATCATCTTCTCTTTCCTCTTCTTCTCCTTCATCTTCTTCTCTTTCATCATTTTTATCATCTTCTTCTACTTTATAGTTTTCTCCATCCCCTTCTTTATCTACATCTACTTCATTTTAATTTTTATCATTTTTCTCATCTCCCTCACTTCCCTCATCTCCCTCACTTTCCTCATCTCCTTGTTTATCTTTATTTAAATCTCCAGATTCTTCACTTCTTTCTACTTCATCCTTATCCTCTTTTTCTTTCGATAGAGCTGATTGAACATTGACTTTTGCTTCTGATTGAGATATTGTTTGTACAACAAGCTCATCTAGCGGTGAATGTAGCCTAGCTACTTTACTTCTTTCTTTCTTTGGAGTTGATTCACTTTCTTTTCTTTTGGGAGCCATTTTATCTACAAACGCGAGGAAAATAAAAAAGATTATAATTGATTTGTGCATCATTTAAAAAAAGGTAACATAGAATTTAACAAATACAACGCAGTAAAATAACAGTTCCAACAGATGAGTGATCTGTTTCAACAAACAAGTGATCTGTTGCAATAGATGACCCATCTGTTGCAACAGATGAGTGATCTATTGGAAGAAATAAAAAAATAATTTCAATATTATTTTGATTTCTTCCAACAGATGACTTATCTGTTGCAACAGATGACTTATCTGTTGCAACAGATGACTTATCTGTTGCAACAGATGACTTATCTGTTGCAACAGATGAGTCATTTGTTGGAAGAAATCAAAATAGTATACCCTACAATTTTTATTTCTTTCAATAGATGGGTAATCTGTTGCAACAGATGGGTCATTTGTTGCAACAAAGCAAAATAGTATACCCTATTATTTCTATTTCTTCCAACAGATCACTCATATGTTGTAACAGATGAGTCATCTGTTGGAAACATCATAACAGCAGTCTTGCTCATGGTTTGATTTATTCCAACAGATGACCCATCTATTGCAACAGATGAGTCATCTATTGGAATAACTGTTATGATTTCATCTAACATAAGACCCATCTGTTGCAACAAATGAGTCATCTGTTGGAATAACTGTTATGATTTCATCCAACATATGACCCCATCTGTTACAACTGATGCGTCATCTGTTGGAAGAAATCAAACCAGCAGCAAGACTGTTTTGATTTCTTACAACAGATGACCCATCTGTTGCAACAGATGAGTCATCTATTGGAAATATTTTTACAATAAACCAATATATGGTATAGTTATTTCTAACAGATGCTCAATATGTTCCAACAGATTCTTATTCTGTTGTAACATATTACACATTTGTTGGGAAACATATTTACCATGCACATATATAAACAAGAACACCACCACCTATTATTTAATTTTCTCAGAATACCACCACCACCAACAAGCTATAACATCTTTTGAACAACACAAATGTTTTACCAATACACCAACAAAACCAAGAAAACCAAAAAAATTAAGAACACCAATAAAACAAAAATAGGGCATCAAGAACACAAACAACACCAACACCAACAAAACAAAACTAGGGCACTAAGAACACAAACAACACCAACTCCAACACCAACAAAATAAAACTAGGGCACTAAGAACACAAACTGTAACACCCCGTATACTCCTAACCCTATTAGATGGCATTGAACAATGTTTACTTAAGTTTCGAGATGCCATGAGTATGTGTTTTATAGTGTCATTGATGAAACAATTGATATTGGGCTTAATATGTGTGGTTAGACCTTAGTCAGAGGTGTCTTGTGACTTCATGGAGCATTTGTGGGGTTAAAAACGAGGCTTGGAGGACCTCCAAATAAAGAACATTAAAGGTAAGAAGTAAGGTAAAGAATAGAACTTGAAGTATCTAACCAAATCCGCGAAGAAAAGTAGAAGAAACGAAAAATTGAAAAAAAAGGGGAGGGGCGCGCCCAGGGGCGTGCCAGGCCGCTCTGGGCTGAAATTTTCAGCCCAGAGGCAGCAAGGGGGAGCGCCAGGCCGCCCCTGCGCACCTTTCACAAGCTGAAATTTTTCTAAGTCTTTTGGGCATCCGGGGCCGTGCCGGGGTGCTTTTCGCCTGATTTCTTTTGCGATTATTAGTCTATAAAGATTACTTTTGAGTTATTATATAATTATTCCATATTGGTAGGCCTACGCTTGGGCGTTGTTGACATCAAAATTACGTTTTTACCCTTTTATGTCAAAGTGAGCCATGATTGGCTAGAATTGCCTATTTGGAGATTGAAGCTACGAATATAAATCTCGTGAGTTGGAATGTTATCATAACACTTATTAAATGATTTAAACATGAGAAAGTTGGTGTATTATACATTGATTTTATAAATTGGACTCAAGGAAATAAAGGCCCAAAAGAAGCTAAAAGGCATGGCCCAATGGGTCAAATGACCCATTCTTCCATTTGACCAAGTAATACACCTCAATTATTGAATCAATGTGGCTAAGGATGACCATGAGAACTATATAAAGCCACAAAGGGCTGATTTTATTCATTAAAACCCTCATGCCTTTAGAGATATTTCCAAACCCATTCTCTCAACACAATCCCTAAAGCAACCTACTCTTGGAGACAAGATCACTCATTTGCAAGTTTGGGTAAGTCATTATTCTTATGGATTAATATATTATATGCATGTTAGAGTATGTAGATCATGATGGGTATGTCAAAAAGTGTACATAATGCATTCTTGCTTTTTGGCTAAAAGATGTGTTATCCATGGAACTTAAACTTGAATTATGACTTGTGGTTTTGATAAAAGAGCATGGTATGGATGAAATATCAACATGTATGGTGTGATTATGTTTCTAAACTTGTTATTTTGCTATAAGAGTAATTTATGGGATTTTGGCCGATATGTGATATAAAGTGTATTAAGATGACTTGATGGATTATTTGTGATATGGTGTGAATGAGAAAGTGTAAAGGAGACTCTTTGAGGTGAAATGTTGTTGGTATATGATGTTGTGGTCAATGTATGGTATGATTAGGGTATTGTTGGTATGACCATGCCGAAAATGGTATTGTAGAGAAGGAAATGACATTTTTTAAGGCAAACATGTAACTCATTGACGTCATATGCATTTGTAAGGTAGTTGGTGTTTAATGTAAACTCCATTGTGCATTTGTGTTGTAGAGTGAAACATAAGGAAGGAGAGGGACATTGTATACACATCTAAGAGTATATATTTGTATTGAGAATACAAGGTATGTAAGGTTACTTTGTCCGTATCTTTCTGCACCATATGGTGTTCACATTGTCATAGTACT
The DNA here is from genome assembly GCA_031232105.1 of Capsicum rhomboideum. NCBI lineage: Eukaryota > Viridiplantae > Streptophyta > Magnoliopsida > Solanales > Solanaceae > Capsicum > Capsicum rhomboideum. The sequence goes on from CP124709.1 coordinate 57,771,626, forward strand.
CATTCGATTCTGAAATGCTCCAAGGTATTCCGTATCCGGTAGTTGACTAGTATTACTCATAAGTTCCTTACTCATTGGTCAATGGTGAATCATATGACTCATGTCCAGTGGTTGACTCATGTTCATTAGCTAATATGGATCATTTTTCGATGGTTCCAATAGTGTTACGCTTCCAATAATGTTTATTCATATGTCTTTCACTCATTGGTTATTGTTCTAAGCTTCCAACAATGTTAAGTTCCAAAGTTCAAAGTGATGTTATGACTGTCAAAGTACCAATCTCGTATATTTAAAGAAAGGTAATGTGAAGTAAAGAGCAACGTAATGCACATATGTGGTTAATGACTGATTTAAGGGTGGCAGCTCTAGAGGCATAAGCCTAGCTCGAGCCGATCCCGAGAATTTTTGTATCAGGGGGCAGCCCTAGAGGCAAAAGCCTAGCTCGGGTCGAACCTGACAGGGGGTAGCTCTAGAGGTAAGAACCTAGCTCGAGCCGAACCTGCTATATTGATTTATGGGTGGAAGCTCTAGAGGCATAAGCCTAGCTCAAGTCGATCCCAGGGTGGCAGCTCTAGAGGCATAAGCCTAGCTCGAGCTGATCCCAACATAACGATATGTTATGTAAAGACCCACTGATCAGTTGGGGCCCGGGTACAGTATAGCACAGACAAAGATGAATAAGTACAGAAGTAACGAAGCAAAGAACGTAATGAACGTAATGAACGCAATGAACCTAATATACATGTTTCCAAATGCAATGGTTTATTTACATTGAATACTATTGTGTTTAACTCCAATGAAGTCTTTATGTTATACACAATTTCTATGGCCTTGCATACTCAGTATATTCTTCGTACTGACCCCTTTGGGGGCCTTACTTTACTTGCTGCAGGCACAGGTGTTGGTAGACCCTCACTGTAGTCTACGCTATATCAGCAGATCATTGGTGAGCTCCAGTTGTTTCGGGGCTTCCTAAGTCACTATGTACATTTGTTTGGTGTGGTTTTGATACTGTATGTATGAATAGAGCGGGGGCTTGTCCCGACTCTAAGATTGGTTTTGCTTATGCATCCGTAGAGGCTTTGTAGATGTTGTGGAACACGTGAAGGGTATGTAAGGGACATATGTTTTGTCATGATGGCCCCAACGGCCAAGTTTCATAGTTATTATATATGTTTTATGAATTCCGCTATTGACACTTTATATTCATTTGAGGTGGTGCTGTATATTGAGTAGCATGCATATGAGTGTACATGAGCAAAGATTGGTTCTCTCGGGCCTCAACGGCTCCGGGTGCCAGTCCGTCCCGAATGGGATTCGAGTCGTGACACAAACAACACCTCAATACAAACAACACCAACAAAACAAACAACACCAAGAACACCAACAATACCTATAACACCAACAACACCCACTAACAACACCAACAAACACCAACAAACACCAAGTGAAATGATTCAATACAACAACACAAGCAACAAGACAAAATTGTCACAACAGATATCTCCGAAAAAAGTCAAAATTCAAGTTTTACTATTTTTACAATAATTTTCGAGAACAAGAACAACAACAACAGCTAAAAACTATATTTCACTTAGAAAAGATACCACATTTACATCAACCACTATATTAAGAGAACAAATACAGTAAATTAGGGTTTTCTCGAATTCTTCTTTCTTTTTTGAGCATCAAATATCAAAATTGTTAACCCATACTTGAAGAGAATACAACTACAGTTCTTCTTTTGCTTCATTAACAAAAAAGCCCTAATTTTTTGAAAACCAACAAAAAGAGAAGTCTTAACCTGTCAAGAGAGAAATTGACGGCTACAAGGGAAGAATGAAGGATGAAGAAGTCGAATAATGAGTCGCCGGAGGCTTAAAGTCACCGAAAAGGTTGCCGGCGTCGATCTGTTGGGAAGCTTTTGGAGTTCTGTTGGGAAGAGAGTGGAGAGAGTGAGTTGAGAGAGGAGAAATGTTTGAAGAGAAAGTAAGTTTTTTTCGTTTGAAAACTGCTGATATGGGTGAATAATTGATTGAGTTTATTACACATTTAATAAATGTGAGTTGATTTATATTTTGAAAAAAATTAACAAATTTTGAAAATATTAATTTGATCTCCAATTAACTTAATTAATTTTTTAATTGACTTTGACCCTTAAGATTGGTCAAGAGACATTAATATTTAAAAGGAGAATTGAGGGCTCCTTTTGTTTAATTTTCTCAAAGTTTGTATTGTGGTAGGAGTAAACTATATTGGCTGATTCTATATTTTGTATCTATAAAAGAGCACCTTGCTCTCTCAGTCAATAAGATTGATTACTCTGTTTCACCTAATTCTATCAATAACCACACAAGGGATTAAGATGCACTAGAAATTATTCCTAAATTGTTTCTCCTTATATCCAATATCCATCACACCAAAGGTGTCCCAATACGAAAAATCTTCCTTAGCTGCTAAGATTAAAGTCGCTTTAATATAGCTCAGCTCGGCTCACACCAATTCCTCTTCCTTTTAGTCATCATCAATTCATTGCTGCTACCGGTCATAGCACCACCCTCACACAATGAGTTACCAGCATGTTCATGAAGGTCCCTATCCACCACCAGGCAAGTTTCACAAACTGATTATACCTAAGTTCCAATTTTTACTAGCAAGTACTAAATCTTTATTCTCTTTTTCAATTGTTTCTTTTGTTACTTGTTAGGTTATGCTCCACCACCGCCGGGGCCACAAGGATACCCGCCTCCAGGGCAGCCAGAACCAGCTGGGTACTACGGTGAGGCACCACCACCCCCAGGACCCCCCAGTTATCAGGGATACTTTACTGATCAATACCCACTTCCTGATCACATCCATCACGACCAGCCCGATGATACCAGTGGCTGTTGTTCCTTTTTAAAGGGCTGGTACGTATCTCTGCTTCTTTCTTTGTTCTTTCTGTCTACTCTGTATTTGAGATATATTTTATTCTACACTCACTTAGCTATATTATATTGTGTGTGTTTATATATATAGCACCATATGAACTTCTCAACTAGTAATTGTTTTTGTCCTCTTCTGGATCTGGATCTGCAGCTGAATTTCGAAGATTCAATTCATCTTTTGAGTTTTTTAATTTGTAGAGGTCCCATTCGACATCTTTTAGTAATCATTTTCCCAAAAATAGGTCTCTTTTTTTTTTTTTTTTTAACTTTTTGTGGAGTTGAAAAAAATAGATTTTGTGGAAAAGTGAGACGAAAGATAAAACAAAGGATCTTCTTCGTATTAAGCTAGAGAAACTTTAGCTCTATGCAACCAATAATTAAAATAATCAGTGCTGTTATTTTGACTGAACCTTTCATGGTCAACCTGAAATATAATTTTTTTTTTTAGAACCCGACTCTGTCTAGAAGCTTACGCTTTCGTCCCTCTTAACATGTAAAATCAACTGTTTTGATATAATGTGCGATTGAAAAATCTTCTATAGTCCACCAGCAATAATCCAGTAGCTAGTAAAGACAGTAATCTGCTGTGACTTTACTTACATTAACCCTGAGTATTAGAGGGGAAAGTTGTGATAGGCCGTGCAATTATGTTTCTGGATGAAATGTGGGATCTTGATGAGATTTGATGCTGAATAACAATACCACATTAACATGTGGACGATGCACTAACTTCAGTACCAACCATAGTCAATGTGGTTCACCCTTGCCAGTAAAAGAGAGAGAAAAGAACTTATTGGCCATTCTATTGTAAGTCAAAATCATCAAGTTCTTAGTGTTACATGGAGACATTATGAAGTTAGATGTTGGGAATCTTGGCCAAGACTAAAGCAGTTTTCTTTGAACAGGTATAAAATGAATCAATTTTTTTTTTTTTTGGGTAATTATGCAAGAATTTTAATACCATGTCATAAAGCAGCATGGTGTCTTGAGGAACTTGGACGTGATGATCATCAAATTTGAAATAAAGGAATGGTACTTTAGAAGAATTAATCATAGATCCATGCAGGAGAACATTCTATTTCATTGTGATGGGTGTTGGTTGTGGTTCTAACAGGTGACTTCTAGGTCAGCCTACTTGGAGGAATATGAGTTAGAACTACTGTGAACGAAGGATGGAAGGATGGGAGGCCTGATACAGTGATACTTAATTAGGTTGCTTAAGTTGCCCAATCTGCACTAGATTTTGTCTCATTGTGTGATGTTTTGATGGTATAGAGTAGTATTAATGTCTGAACAATGGATAGGAATAAACCACTTTATACTCAAAATGAACAATAGTCCTACAAGGTCATGCCATCTTAAGCCAGAATCTCTTAACTGTTCATATCCGATGCCCATGGGCTACTTTACTGAGACAGTGATATGAGTTTACAACTGCTTTGATTAATTTGCTTATGATGAATCGCCGTATTTGGATATAATAAGTGGGTTAGGAGCAGCGTGGACAGTCGTGACTGCAATTAGTATGTGGACTTGAAGGAAATCAGTCAAACTTGTGGACCTAAAATGAGGTTCTTAAATAGAGAAACAGCTTTTCATCAATTGCTTGTGGTGTTCTGTTATGCTACTCATCCTTTAATTTCTGATTTTATTGAGCAATAACGTGGTGCTAGAAAGGTAAAAAAAAAAAAAAAAAAGATTTAAACTCTTCTATCGAACTGTTACTGAGTTTTAGAAATGATGCATGTGTATTCGCAATAACGTGTTACAATAGTCTGAATTCGTTTTGATGCCAGGTGAAACAGTTTATAAACAAAACAAGAGGGGTGGGGGGAGGGAGGGGATGAACTGAGTCGTTTCGGTAGAACAAAGATCTTATTCAACTATCAGGCCCAGAGTTGCTTCGAGTTATTCTGCTATATATTAGAAAAAGAATCAGAATAATATACAAATATATATAGCATAGTGTGCTTCCAGATTGAAGGTGTTCAAGGTAGCAAATTCTAGAAACCTGACTTTTACTTGTCCAATTGTCCTCCAAATATACGTAGCCATCAGCTTGATATGGAGCAGCAAAACTTGTTTCATGCGACGCTCTTGTGAATCTGAATAGCAAGCTGCACGAAGCAAAAATGAAATGCATTGCTTTGTATTCCACTTTTTTAGTTCACGTTTTCCTTCTGCGAATCTGCCCCTTGTTAACATGAGTGGCTTAATCTCTCCTTGTTAACATGAGTGACCTTAATCTCTCATTCAAGCATTAAACTTTCCCGGAGAAAAAACTCTAATTCAATAAGATTACCATCAATCTTTGGAATGTTGGTCGGATGGTATAAAAGCATGTTGTTAGGTTTTAATTATTGCAAGCATTTACTCCACTTCTTACATTCATCAACCAGTGAATCTGCGAGTTTTCTCTGGTATAGCTCCTTGGAAAACAAATTAATTTCTTATTAACTACATTTCATTAGTGTTTCTATTCTCTCTATCTTCTTCCTCAATACTTCCCTCCTTCCTGAACCACCCAAGGAAAATCAATAAAAAGAAAAAAGAAAACAAAAACCCTGCTTGCCAGTATAAAGAGATTAACTTGAAGACAACATGAGAACTTTAAACATCGTATGCAGATCAGGTTAATACATTTGGTGTTGTTTGTCTGACTAATCATATCCATTTTGCAGTTTTGCTACTCTTTGTTGTTGCTGTTTGTTGGAGCAGTGCTGCAGCTGCTTCTAATTGGCTGGATGCCATGAGCCTCAATATCATGAGTGTTGTATCAACTATTTGCGAATGATGGAGCTGATTTATTGAAAATTTGGGGGACTCCTTAGATATTTAACATATATGTATTGAAGCTGCTTTATTATGTCTTTACTGCAGCTATGATGATTATGAAAGCATAATTGTGACGAATCTATCTGCATCATTGTGGTAAATTATTTGTACTTTAATATAGAAAGTAATCGTCATAAATTGGTAACTGTTGAATTTTGTGCTGCTCATAAGTTATACTCCCTCCGTTTCAATTTGTTTGAGCTATGAGGAATCTGCTGAAGAAGACTATTTACCCATGCTCATGAACTGACCTAAAGAACCTGAAATTTCTGAAGTAGATGATGATCAAAACGGGATGATGGATGACCCAATTCCAGAAAGGAGACCAGAACCAACGACATCAAAAACTGTTGGAACTGGATTCCCATCAATCAAAGAGGCTGAGAGTAAGCATAAGCTCACCGGGAAGCTCGAGCTTCCCTTTATTCTCTTCGCGGGCGCCCTCACAACATATATTTGGAAGTCATAGGACCCATACTACCTGTCTTTTGACTTATCGTGGAGTTTAAGAAAATAAAAGATTTTTAAATCTTGTTGTCTTAAATTAAAAATATGTCAAATGTATCAAACATCCTTTAATCTTGTAGTCTTAAAAGAGTTGCTAGAAAATGTGAAGGGTCATTCTTTTTTAAACAAATTAAAAAGAAAAGTAGGTCAAATAAATTGAAATAGAGGGACTAATATTCTTGTTTCCATGTGATGTTGATGGGGCCAAGTTGATGTGATTCTAAAGTATCTAGTGAATTTGTTAGTGCTTCCCAAGCGTGAAAACTTCTTGTAAGTACACAAAAATACGAAATATCAAAAAAAATATATATATATAAGGCAAAATATACATACAATTTTAAAAAACAATCATACATAAGGGGAAATATATGTACAACATACCCAGTGAAATCCCACAAATTGGTGTGTGGGGATGGTAGAGTGTATGCAAACCTTACCATTACCTCATGGAGGTAGAGAGATTATTTCTAAAAGACCGTCAGCTCAGTTTTCACATAATCAAGTAAAGTCAAGAAATTGCACAACCTTTGGGCCACTGTGCAATTACTCTAATCTGATATCATCATGGTTCTTGGGTCTGTATCCTTCTCGCCAAATTCCATCTTTCTTTTGGATTGTTTATCGGCCTTCTTCTAGGCTGCTATGGTGTCTTTTCTTTCCCATGCAAGTTTAGCAATGTCAAACTCCTGTTCGTCCTTAGGTGTCGGGAGAATGACATGGGCACCTGTGAACCAGAAGGGAAAGGGGTTAAAATATGGCCCATTTGGCGACATGGGGAATAAAGTTGGCTTTGGTATTGAGCTTTGGGTTCTCTGTGGTTCACAACTGTCATATTTCAGGTGTTGGATTTGTTCCTTCAGAGAAGCCATCTCTTTTTGTTGTTGGTCGAAGAAGTGGGATAGTGAGGTGCCTGGTGGACATATATCATATTTTAAGGTTTTGAGCCGTAGTTCCAGGGCTCAGATGAGTCCATCATGCTGAGTGAATGTTCCACCCTTTTGTTCATCATTTCGACCTTGTTCACCAACTTACTCTGTGTGTGAGCAACAATCCTGAGGGATTGGCTGATTTTGGCGAGCATCTTGTGCTACTAGATGCATACTTATTTGGTCCAATAAACCTGATTTGATCTCAAGCAGCTCTTGTACAGCCATTGAACAGTCTCTCACAATTATCAAATCAACCATAATTAGCACAGATGAATTCCCACTTCAGAGATGATAAATTCAAATGGAATCATCTTAATTTAAGAAACTGTTTTTGTTTAAAAGGAACACCCAGCTGCTACTAAATATCAGAATGGGCAGTTAAATAGACACTCACTGATCAACAATCTCTACTAATATAAATACAACACTAAATAAACATAGCATTAATCCACAAATGACATAATATGCAGTATAATTATCTATTATTTTGCCCCTGATGAAAGTAGTTGCTGAAAAAATGTGATCAACTCCTCCATGGCCACACCCAAACAAATAAAATTCCTATTGAAAACATTAATGCACAGGTAAAGTTCACGCACTAAGTAAAGTTCTTTAACTGTAGTAAGTAAAAAACATAGAAATGTTCTCATCTTTAGGACTAAAACTTGATGAAACTTTTGCATGCTTTCTCATTATTTCTAGATGAAGCCTTCAAAATATATATTATTCATCACTGAAAGGATTTGAGAGAACAAATCTTATTTGTTTATTGATATTCACGTATTGTACAATGGTGTATAAATACAGCTAACAATACAAAAGACCTATACTAAGAAGAACTTAATAAAAGTTATCGGGTAAGTAGTTGAAGCTAAAGCTAATTCTATACAGGGAATATTATCTCTTAGCAGTAGCTATCCTAGCATTCCTCTTCAAGAGCATTTGTGAGTCAATGACAGCAAGATTGTCACGAAGAAATAGAAATCGTCGAACCAATACTCTTCGTCAATGTATCAGCTACCTGATCGAGGGAGCTAATATAACCAACCTCAAGGTCCTTTGAATAAACCTTCTCTCTGACGAAGTGAAAGTCCAATTCAATGTGCTTCGTACAAGCATGAAACACAGGATTAGCAGTGAGATATGTAGCTAATAAATTATCACACCGTAGCTTTGGAGCAGCTAGTAGAGGTATATGCAATTCCTGTAGAAGATGCTAGAGCCAAGTAATTTCAGCAGTAGCTGCAGCTAAGCCTTGATACTCAGATTCGGTGCTAGAGCGAGCAACTGCTCTCTGTTTCATCGAGCACCAGGAAATCAAGTTGGGACAAAGAAAGATTCAATATCCATGCGTAGACCTCTGATCATCAAGGAAACCAGACCATTCCGCAACAGTAAAACCATTAAGAAGAAGCTTAGAGGAACACTGGAGATGCAATTCTTAAGTCATTTTTCCCTTTAAATTACGTAATACACGCTTCAAGGCTTGAAAAAAGACAGAGAGTAGGGGAATGCATAAACTGGCATAGCATGTTAACACAAAAGGAAACCTATGGACGGGTAATCGAGGTGTATTGCAGTCCACCAGCGAGACTCCAATACAAGGCTGGATCATTGAATAGTTCACTACATGTCTTAGAGAGCTGCAAACCACCAACCATAGGTATTGATATAGGTTTTGCCCCTTCCATATTTTCATGTTGTAGGACGTCACGAATATACTTTGACTGAGAGAGTACCAAACCTAAGTCAATATAATGCACTTCAACTCCCAGAAAATAGAGTAGCTTACCCTAGTCCTTTAAGGCAAAGGTAGATGAGAGTTGATGAATCAGATCACTAATAAAAGTCTTATAGTTACCTGTGATGATCAAGTCATCAATATACACCAATATCAAAATGAGAACTCCATTAGAACTATGAATAAACAGAGAAGTATCTGACTTAGACGAGACAAAACCATGTGTCATTAAAAGACAAACAAAAATCTACATCAAAACCTAAAAAGAAAAATCTTTTTATACTTTTACTTGATAATCTTTTTTTTTAAAAAAAAAAAAATTATCACCTAAAAACATAAAAAACTACAACTAGCATTATGACACACAATCCCGAACCAAAATATAAAACAATCACTAAAATTAAACACATATCCAAATAACAACATCATCCACCAATAATATAAGTAGCAAAACATCCAACAAACATAACAAATCAATCTATCAAAATCATCACAAGTGTCCCCACTCCACACTTAAAATATTGCAGTGTCCTCATGCAATAAATAAAAATAAATCAAGGGGGTTAACATGACTCACTGAAGGTGTGGCTACTCCAACTCCGACTTAAGAGTTTTCATCCTTATTTGGTGGCATTTGTGCGCATGCGGTTGATGCATCAATTCCAAGGAAGACACGTGTAGCAGGTGTGAGTTGCTCCATTGCCTCAACCTCGTCTTGGCTAGCTTCATTGTGTGCTATTTTCCCCTTCACACACTTAGCAACAAATTTCATGGATTATTCCATCCGTGCCAATCTCTCCTCAGTTGTGGCCTCAATACGTTCATCATCTTTCTTCATAGGCATTACATCAAATAGCTTCTCCAATTGCTCAAACTCTCTATCAACACAAACTATTTTCAGAACCCCATCTGTTCTAAGAATGACGATCAATATACTCGGATAAAATAACCTACTCTTTTCTTCTCCTTTCACTCTTGCCATCTCACCTATCATAATCTTGCCCATATTGATGTCTCATTTGTATAGAATGACATAGCTAAGGAAAACCTTGTATTTGGAGACATTTGTATCATTTGAAGTCAGTGTGATACAAGTGTTGATGAATCTCAATAATACCTTTGATTCCAATGTCAATTTGGTTCTATGATAGGAGCTATGATTTCCTCGGGCATCACATTGTTATATTGCATCCGAGTTATAATAACAAACTTTTTCACGAAGCTTCTTGTAATTGAGCCTCTTGTAAAAATCCTCAAATTCTTCATAGGGACAATCTTTGAATCTAATGTACTCATTGATTGTGCGGTAAAAAAAACCATGACCGCTTTCCCTCTAATTTTCACTTTATATTCTTTTTCAAATTCAACTCTAGGCTCCCAATTAGCATAAAACTCTTTTACCATGCACATATTTGCTAGGCCACGAGCATTTACTAAGCTTCTCAATCTCATATTCATAATGTTGTTGTACATGTAGAGAAATTTGCTGTGAAAAGGAGTGGTATCAATGTTTGCTTCGGGGATAGCTGGCGGAGATTTTTCAAAATGCATATACCAATGACTCCCTTAAGGCTCAACCACATTCAATCCATGAGGTATTTCCGGTTTCCTAGGTTGTGTGTCATTCTCTTGCCTTGGATTTTTACCCTTGTTTTGGCTACTAGTTGTAGCCTTTCCTTTTTGGTTTTAGTTGTTTTTGGCTTTGAAGATATTATTCCTACAAAAGAAGAATTTTTTTTAAAAAATTAAGTATACAATACAAAATATAAAAACTATAAGTAAAAAAAAAAACTAAAAATAGAAAATAGAACAAACAAATAATTCAAGAAAAACTAATAAAATCTACCAACACTATTCATAAAAAAAAACTAAAAATAGAAAATAGAACAAACAGATAATTCAAGAAAAACTAATAAAATCTACCAACATTATTCATAAACTCAAGAACTTTTGAAGAGTAACTTAGCTTTATTAGTGTTATATAATAAATTATGATCATGGTATACTAGATTTTATGGTGGGTGTTGCTAATTTTATGCTCAAGTGAGGTTTAGAGTTATCCACACTTAGAGTTTTGACATATTCTTCTCAAAACACTCTTTCAAGCATTTTACCAAACACTTGGTGTGCATTGAATTTTAAGCTTACTTTCATGGAATATTGTCATTCTAATTCAACCCAAAATCGTATTTAATCAATAGACAACCATACTAAACACAATATAATCACTCACAATTAAGAATTCAAGTTCTCCATTAATAAAATTAACCTTAATCACAAATTGGGGAATTCAAGTTTATAACTTACTTTCATAGGTTTCTTAAAAATAGCAAGAAAATAGCTAAAAATAATAAAACAAACAAATAAATAAATACTATAACTAAAACTAAAAACTACTACAAATTAAAATTAAACAAAGAAAGAATAAGAATTCACACCTTGAAGATTGAATTGAAAGATGAAATCTTGGAGTATGAAGAGTTAGTAAAAAAATTCTTAGAGAGAGAAAATTTTAAAGAGCGTGGGCAAAAAGGAGGAGAATCCAGTGATATTTATCTTCTTTTTAATTTTTTTTAAATCAAGAATAATATTTTGCGTGAAATTGGACTATGGGAGGGCGTTGGGGGACGCCCTAGGCATCCCCTTTGGGTATTTTCACTAGTTTTTATTTTTTATTTTTTATTTTTTTCTCTTTACAAACCTTGTTTTGAGTGTCTGTTTTCCCTTTCCTTGCTCCAACGCCTTGAAAACATGTAAAAACTCACTCAAACAAATTGTTAGAAATTTTTTTTATATAAAAATATATTAAAGAAAACCGATCATTAATACAAAAAAAATATTATGTTATCTCCTCACTAGCGCCTTATTTAACATCTTGACATGATGCAAACCTTTCAAGTTCCATTAGCTCCACAATAGAGGTAAACGACTTCACCCAATCTCAATTGAGCTTACATCCTCTCCTTTCCTTCCTTCACCTCTCTCATTAGGCGTCGAAATCTAATATTCCATGAGATTTCATGTTCAACCATACTGCATAGCAACTCCATAGCTGAGATAGATGATGTTTCATCTCACCATCTACTAATTACGACATCCATAGAGGATTGGTTGATTTGGTCAAATGCTTGATAGAAGGTGTCCATTATCATCATTTGAGATAAGTCCAAGTCGTGGTACTCTATAAGTTGGTTGAATCTTGTGCAAGTGTCAGACAATAAATCATCTTCCTCTTATCTAAAATATAATATCTTATTCAACGCTCTTGTCTTTCTGGCGTGTGAACTCAATTCATGGATGAACGTAAACACTAAACCCTTCCATGTTTCTACTAACTCTGGTGAAGTATTCATGTATTATTCCCTTGCTTCTCCCATAAGACAGTATGGAAATCAATACAACTTCATGTCATCATTCATGACCTTATCCTATTTTGCACAAACATCCAAGAAATTCTTAAAGTGAAAAATGGGATCCCTTTCCCATTCATTTTGGAACAATCCTTTCCCTCAAATATCTCTTTCAATCTTTTTTTTATACTCTCATGCTTCTCAACTTCCTTATGATACAAATTTAACTGCTCAAAACTCCTCAATGGGTCATTCGGGTCTAAAGAAGTTTCTTGTCTCGTATTAACCAACTTTGGAGGTCCCAAGGTGATAACCTTAAGCTCCTCATAATGAGTAGGCAATTTATTCGCCTTTAATACATTGAAGGTTGCTTCGGTCCCATGATCATAGACATTTTTCCAGATTTCACTCTAATTACCTCTTCAGCTGTGGCCAAGAAACCCTTACCAAGAATGATAGTTACATCTTTGTCATCCTCAGTCTAGAAAAATGAAGTCCACATGGTGAATATATTACCCCATACTTACTAAGACATCCTCTATAACTCTGTCAGGATAGGTCAAAGAATGATTTGCCAACTGCAAGGTCACTATAGTAGGCCTTAGTTTGCCAAGTCCCAAAGTCTTGAAAACTGAGGTAGGCATCAAGTTAATGATAGCACCTAGATCACAAAGTTCCATCCTTACATCTTGATATCTAATACTTATCGAAATGGTAAAACAACCTGGATCTTTTAGCTTTGGAGGGAGTTGCTCTTAATTCTTGAACTACACTCCTCAGTGAGTGAAACTATTTCAAATTTTGTAAGGCACTTTTTGTTAGCAATTATACTCTTCAAATGCTTGCCATATTTTGGCACCTCTTACAACAACTCCACCAATGGAATATTCAGATGTACCTGTTTTAATATATTTAAATACCTTGAATATTCATTATTAACTTTCTACTTCTGAAATCTCAGCGGGAATGGTGGTGGTGGCTTGACTGCCAACTCTTCACATGGTTTCTCTATTTCATCACCATTCTTTTTTTTCTACCTCTACAACTGGTGTAGATATCACTTCTACATTTTGTCTCGTATTTCTTTGAGGTTCTACTTCTAGCTCTTTTTTGCTTCTTAATGTGACTGCATTAAGTATTTCTTTTGGCTTATTTTTGGTATCACTAAGTAGTGCCCCTTGAGGTCTAGCATATAATGTTGCAGCAAATTATCCCAACTGTAGTTGTATGTCTGCAATTACTTTCTTATTTTCTCTTCATTGATCACTTGCTGAGCTTGATTGAACTGTTGAGTCTGAGCTATAAACTGCTTAATTGACTCTGCAAATAAACCACTAACTTGAGCACTGAGTTGTGTAAATGACTTCTTCTAATTACCTCCCTAAGAAAAGTTTAGGTGATTTTTGTAGTTATAATCATTACCTTGATAACTCATACCATAATTCTATTGCCCAATATAGAATATTGACTCTGGATTTAGTGGAAAACCTACATAAGTGTGATTATCACCACATGACTCACAAGTAACTATGGCTACTTACACTTACTGAACTTGCTGAATTTGACTTGAGCTTTGGGTTTTAGACACTTCTTTATCAAGTTAGAAAGCTGCCCAATTTTAGCCTTCATGGTAGTGATTTCATCCAACTCTAACTTTCCTGACGCTTTTTGTGTAGTTGAGGAAAACACTATGCTCGGTTCTTGGTAATCTCTATTACTTGTACACATAAGGTTGAGTGACGCTTCAATCTTATCATAGCTCTTGGAAAAGATTACTCTTGAGCTGTAGCATCTAAAAGTGACTTGGAGTCTGCCCTCAACCCTTTAATGATATTGTGGTCAATGAGCTCCTTCGACTGCTACTGATGAGGGCAATCTCTAAGATAACTGTTGCACCTTTCCTATGCTTGTGGTAGTGATTCATTGCCTTACTGCACAAAACTGAATATCCTCTCTCTCATCTCTTTAGTTCTTCTTAAAGAAAAGAATCAATTTAAGAACTTTTCTGACAATCCGTCCAAAGTGGTAATAAAACCTGTTTGCTCATTTTGCAACCATTCCTTTGCTTTCCCAATCAGTGAGAAAGGAAACAAAGTAAGCTTCAAATATTCATCTGACATAATCTAATAGTGAAAGTTGTCACTCAACTCTATGAATTCTGTCAAGTGCTTTTTTGGGTGTTCATGTGGTTTACCCTAAATTGTTGTTGAATACACTGGGTATGTAGTTGTTGATGTGGTTTACCCTAAATTGGCAAGTGTTCTGCACTAGCTATACCGTTCCTTCTTTTAACTTAAAGTTTCATGTAATTGTGGGCTTGATTATTGCCTTGGAGGCATTCACATGATCTGGCTAAGCAACTTAAAGTACATGGATCTGTCATTGCACCGTAATAGGATCTTGTACTCCATAGATTCAGGTTTTGGCTTGCTTCATCTCCCATAGTTCTGACCTTTCTAACCGTTCTTTCAATTTTAGGATCAAAAGGAATCAAGGGACTGCCTTGACTCCGAGTATTAGGCATAAACTACTTGAAACATGTAATGTAACAAAAATAATGACTAAAAGTGAAAATTGAATACACTAACAAAACTCAAAATAGTATCTCAATTTCTAACAATTCTCCAGCAATAGTGTCAAAAACTTTTTACAAGTTGACTTTAGTACACGCAAGCACACGTGGTCTGTTAAGCAATAAAGGTCTTGAGTGTCCAAATATTGATCCCACAGGGAATTGACGAATTGATTACTAAATTGAATTTATACTTAACTATTCAGCAGGTAAACAAGAAATAATAATTGATTTAGATATTACTAATTGTTGACTACTTTATATTCTATAACTTAAGAACAAATTCAAATTGTTTTGTGATTTCAGAGATGAGTTGATCCAGGATTGCAGAGTTATGAAAATTCAGTTGAGTTATAAGTTAGCTAGTTTAATTGATTTTCTGAGTTACTAGTTGTGGTTGATATTCACGATGTTGAGTGTCTTCCCAAACAAACTCTACACCTGCTCAACTATTCCTAATGCCCATATTCCTATGGTCATCAGCCGATAGTGGAGTGCATGTGATTTCTCTTCCGTATCAACTAAGAAAGACTAACGAGTATATTCCTATCCACGTTAGCAAATCATTTCCCCTTCCCAATAGAATTTATGACTAAGTCCTACCTTTTATTATTGCTTATCCCAATAGTTAAGTTAAAGAAAAGATAAGCAACTCAAATAATATAAATCAAATTCAAACTTTGTTAACTTCAAACATCAACCTTCATGTTCATCCACAACCCTAGATACTATGAGTTTAATTATACAGGCATGAATGTAGTGTCCCTAGGCAATGGAGACATCAATATGAAATAATGTACCGAGTATGTAAGGTGAATAATAACTGAGAAGGTATCATGAAGTAATGAATGTAAATACAAATAAGGGTCAAAGATAATATGAGCGAGCTTATCAGCTCCTAAATCTATGAATAACTGATTTGATATCATAAAGTACTGTAAATAATCGAGTGGAGAGTCAAGTTAACCAGAAAGTACTCACCTTCTCATGGCTTAGACCTTAAACTATAACTAATTAATAGTTAACTTAACTAAGCGAGCTGATAGATATTATCAAGGTCTTGACGTACTTAGGAAGGAGAGTCAGGAATGGTCATAATACAATCTAATGGTTCCTAATACAAATTCTACAACAATAATCAAATAACAACCTAGCCTAGCCCCTATAAGTTCGACATAAATCAAGTAATCGAATACATCAAAGGTATCAAATTTGATACTTAAAGACTTCAAGTGTCAAGAAGGCTCGTAAAACTATTTTACAAGAGGTCAAATAACAAGTTTTGTCCAATATGTACGTAATACCATCACACCAAGCATAATCAAATATCAAGAAGGACCGAAGCCTTATATCAAGTACGACAGAAATCCAATAATCAAGAACCATATTAAAAATGACTTTTAGTTCATAAAAACATCAAATTCGATATTTAAAGACCCAAGTGTCAGGGAAGCTTATAGAATTATTTCATAAGAGGTCAAATAACAAGTTTCGATCAATATGTACATCATGCTGTTACACCAAGAAGAATTAAATATCGAGAAGGACTGAGGCCCTGTATCAAGAAGGGTCAAAACCCTGTATCAAGAAGGTCCGAAACCCAATAATCAAGAGAATCAAGAACCATATTAAAAATGGCTTTCTAGTTCGTACTTAAAATGGACAACTTCCATAATTAAGACGAACCACAAATCCAAAGTCAAGATGACAAAAGATCTGAATCAAGAGGCATGCTAATAGTGACAAAGTCAAAGCCATAATAAGGAAAAAGTCCCAACAAGAATGGCAAGTGATCAAGTAAACCGTACAAGTGGACAAGTTAAACAAGTATCTTGCAAGACCAAGAATACCAACACGACGGTATAAAGTGATGAGAAGGTAACCAAGATACCGAGATACCATTTCAAATACACCAATAGGTAACATGAGTACAAGTTCAAGTTTATACAAAAACTTTAGTCTGTTAGCATATAAATAGTCCTACCACAACATCAAGAGTATAAATTGTAGACCAAACAATGCATCAAGTTCCTCAGCTTATACACGAGTATCTGCAACCTTGGGCATAAAATTAAATATTTTTGTAATTTTCAGTAACTCCAGCATGTTGATATGAGTCAATATTAGCATCAAAAGTAAGCCTAGTTTGTGCAAATTACACTAAATCCTCAAAATAGTAAATCTGGACAGCCCCACTGTCTAGTGTTGTAACTTAGTTTTGAATAGGTAAATGGTAAAATCATGCTTTATATACTTCATGAAAGTTATAAATATATGTCTTGGGGTTGCAAAGAGTCCTAAATCATCAAAAGATACGTTTCTTACAAAAACATATCATTAAAATACTAACAGTAGCACAAGGGGTTTCTAAACCAGAAAACCGGACAAAACTTGTCCTCTCTTTCGTCCTCTATTTCGAGTCCATAACAGCAAAATCAGATTTTGACATAAACATAAAAATTATAGACATTGTGTTATCTTTCCAAAATATATTTGTGTACTTATAATAGAGCTCTACACAACAAGATATGCTTTATTTACTAAACCCCAGATACTTTCTCGATGATAGTGTTTGATCACATATGAACTATCCTAATGACTAGAAATTCAACGTAGAATAAGAGGGAAATGGAAATGGAGAAGAGAAGGGAGAGACCAACTACAAGAATCAATTGTATGCCTTTTCTCATGCTACGTCCATAGTGGATACACTTATTTAGTGGTACTTGATGCTACTGTTATCACAATATTTGTCTAGAAAAGTGTTTGTCATATTAAAAGAAATAAAATTTTCTTGACAAAAGAACTGGTTATAAATAGTCCTAAACAGAGTAGCGTCCAACTTCATAATCACCATCTTCGAAACCTTGGATAACATATTTGAATTGGAGGGAAGTTCTGGTTGTCAAATATAGGACAGATAAACGGAATATGGCAATTTAAATTGGGATGTTAATAATTACTTCTTCGATAACATGCTAGATCCAGAACGTCAAAGATAGAAATCATGCCAAAATAGAAAGACATAGCCTTTACATACCTTGATACCGACCCTTTGAAGTTGTACGAGAATCCAATCCCATTTAGGTTGAGTATCTCCTAGATAATGATAGTCCCACGGGTTTTAATGACCATGAGAAGTATATAATCTTACTGAGGATAGATGTCTACTACTGAACTTTGGTTCTTACTCGTTGTAGTTAATTTATATGGCTATGGTACCTTTACAAAGTGAGAGCTAATGGGATTATAATGGACAACACCTTGCAAGGAGGCTATGTGCGAAATTGTATGTCGAAAGATTGATTAGAAACCTAAAGCTCCACACTAAAAAAAGGATATTCATTCGGTGTTTGTATGGAAATGTGACATTTCAAATGTCTCATATAGGTAGCATCCCTCTTTCTCCATATAAAGCAACTTAAGGTCTTATCCAAATGGAGTTGGTTATATATGTATTCCTAGGCGGTGGAGAATTTCCTTTCATTAAATTGCACAAATAAAAACTTATATAATGAATAAGTTAGGCAACTACCACTTAAGACTAGAGATAAGTCACATACATTTAAAAGAAATCTACTAATACATTTAAATAGCTAGTGACGGTGGAACAAGTTAAATGCACCTAATATTTTAATAAATTCACCTTATAGCTAATATTCTACATATACTTCTTAATAAATTATAAATATCTTATAAAATAAATATATATGTAAATATATCATAACTAAATAATTTTTCTAAATATTTAAGACACTTTTGAAAAATATAGAAGTATTTTTTAAAAAATTCTAATTTAAATCTGATATTTTCGAATAGGCGGGGTGTTATGATAAAACTCTCAATTTTTGGCTAGTAAGCCTTCAACACAAGATAAAAGGCAACCTTGTAAACACGGGATGTTACAATTGTCCCATCATCTATCAAGATGCTTATGATTATGCTAGGACATATGATCAAAGTCAAAGACAAGGGGGCATATCAAGGAAGCATGAATTGCCTCTAACCCCTATTCTTGAAATTGAGCTTTTGGATATTTTGGGTATTAACTTCATGGGGACTTTTATGAGCTATAATGGGATGAAGTACTGTCACGCCCCGGATTTCAACAGGGCGGACTGGCACCCAAAGTCGTTGAGGCCCGAGAGAACCAATATTTGCTCATGTACATTCATATGTATGTCATTCAAGAAACATCACCTTCACGGATAGATATAAGATGCTAATAGCGGAAGCCAAGGAAACATACGCTATACACGAAACTTGGCCGTTAGGGCCATCAAGTCAAAATGAACATACATCCCTTACATTCATATTCCCACATACGTCTACAAAACCTCTAACAGATACATATAAACAACCAACCTAAAGTCGGGACAAGTCCCCGCTTTATCCAACATTTACATAATACCAAAACAGGCGTACACATGTGACTCGGAAAGCCCCGAACCAACTGGAGTTCACCAATGATCTGCAAATGATCCGCAACCTACTGTGGAGTTCTACAAGAACCTGTGCCTGCAACAAGTAAGGTAAGTTCCCCCCCAAGGGAGGTCAGTATGAAGAATGTACTGAGTATGTAAGGCTAAAAGCAACTGCATGAGAAATAGGAATTCAAATGGAACCAAATACGAGTGAATAAACATTATCAATAAACCACCATTCTACATGTGTGGAACCATGTATTTTACATTCATTATTTTCCTTGATTTTACATTCATCATCATTATTAGTCATCCATCTTATCGGTGGGTCATAAAATAGTCATCCACCTTATCGGTGGGTAGTCATCCACTTTATCAGTGGGTAGTCATCCACTTTATCAGTGGGTAGTCATTCACCTTATCGGTGGGTCATAAAATAGTCATCCACCTTATTAGTGGGTAGTCATCCACTTTATCAGTGGGTAGTCATCCACCTTATCGGTGGGTCATAATATAGTATTAGGGTCCGCTTGAGCTAGGCTTATGTGCCCCACTGAGTAGTCCCAGTTCTCAAACAATAACCCATATATGCATTACTTTATTCCTTTACTTTTGTGAGATTTATACATTTTGTTGTGAGAGATTGATACATTGGCGGCCATAGCATTATTGGAACTTTGGAACATAACATTATTGGATATGCTATTCAAGAATGAATAGATTCTCCTTACATCATCACTTCCCTTGAGATAGTTTCTTTTAGTAGTTACAATATTATGAGAGCTTAGGAACTTCAGTCAATGCATAAGAGACATGTGAATCACAATTGGTAGTTTCTTTTAGTAGTTACAACATTATGAGAGCTTAGGAACTTCAGTCAATGGATAAGAGACATGTGAATCACAATTGGTCTAAGAATAAGAAACATGTGAATAACAATATATGTTAACCTGATCTAGGAATACCTTAGAACACTTCAGAATGGAACAAGTACAATGTTAATGTGAACAATATGTGTTGCAGAAGGGTACAGAAAGAGTAACCTTACATACCTTATCTTCCCAATATGAATACAATAATTCATCTCCTTCCTTACGTGTTACTCTAAAACACAAGTACATAATGGAGATCACGTTAACAACTAACTTCATCACAAGTGCACAAACGATAATGAACTACGTGACTGCTATATGGCCTCATTTCATTTCTCTACCGTACAAATCACTGCATCATCATACCAACAACACCACAACATTTCACACATTGACCAATATGTCATAAACCAATAGCATTTCACACACCAAGTTTATACTTTACACATCCTCTTCAATGCAATGTCACATTTACCTCACTACATCACGTAAACACCTGTCACAATAACACATTACTAACAATAAATAATTGATACCATTCAAAATACCTCCGGGATACTCCTTTAAAGTCATTCAAAAGGTACCATAAGGTGATAATTACATCCCTGAAGGGTATAGGGGTTTCGGGGGGTCAAAGAGATGCAAAAACAAGCGAAACGGAGTTCTGGGCTGACCTGCGAAGCCACCTGCACCTGAAGGTGGGTGAGGTGTGTCCGCAGGTTCCCATTGGTAGTGTCCAAGGCCACCTGCGCCCGCAGGTACCCCACCCACGAGGGCGGGTGCCCGTTTCGGCCAAAATGGGTCTCTTTTGGGTCCTTTTTCACAATGAATGGTCCATGATCATAATTAATCTTATCTTTTCATATTTTAAGTCATATTATATTACAACGAACAGCCATGGTTTCACAACGCACATAAACATCACAAAACTATATTTTTCCCTTCAATACGCCACCGGTTCTATGTACAATTTCACAACAACAATTCCAAATGTGATACACAAAAAGGAATCAAGTTAAGTGCATAAATACATCTTACATGTGATATTGAATCCATAAAATTCACTTCCTTCAAGACCAAAAATACACTTTCAAGTTTATAAGGCAAAACCCTTTACCGATTAAGCAAACATAGGCTATTTCACACGTAGTGAACTTCTCACCACTTTGTCGACATAACCAACATAATTTATACACCATATTAAGCATATAAAATATGAAACCATGATAGTATATACTTACCAAAACTTGCAAAGGAGTGATCTGTCACGCCCCGAATCCCATCGGGATGGATTGGCACCCGTAGCCGACATGGCCCGAGAGAACCAAGCTTTGCTTCTATTCATTCATATGCATATCATAGGCAACACCACCATTACGTAAGAACATGAAAGGCGAAATACGGAAAACATGGAACATGGGACATATATATATATATACATATGTGAAACTTGGCCGTTGAGACCATCAAGTAAAAACGTCATATACCACCTTACATTCATACACCCACACATGTCTACAAAAGCCTCAAACAAAGACATTTACCAAAACCAACTGAAAGTCGGGACAAGTCCCCGCTTTATACAACATATACCACCAAAACATATGAATGACAATGACTCGGAGAAGCCCTGAACTAACTGGAGCTCACCAACAATCCGCAACAACTGGCAACCTACTGTGGAGGCCTACTAGTACCTGCGCCTGCAGCAAGTAAGGTAAATTCCCCCAAGGGGGTCAGTACGAAGAATGTACTGAGTATGTAAGGCCATATGAAACTTGTATGATATGTAAATATGTCAATGAACTCAAATGCAAAATGAATGATCAATATGGATAAGTTACTATACTGAACTTTGAAAACCAGGTATATTGCTTTCATTACTTTCTTTGCATCTTTACTTCTATGATTATTCATCTTTGCCTGTTACCTGTGATACTCGGGCCCCGACTGAACAGTGGGTTTTAATCATAACATGACGTTATGTTGGGATCAGCTCGAGCTAGGCTTATGCCTCTAGAGCTACCACCCATGAATCAATATATCGGGATCGGCTCGATCTAGGTTATTACCTCTAGAGCTGCCACCCATACCAACATATCAGGTTCGGCTTGAGCTAGGTTATTACCCCTAGAACTGCCTCCTGTCAGGATCGGTCTGAGCTAGGCTTATGCCTTTAGGACTGCCCCCTGATCCAACAATCTCGGGATTGGCTTGAGATAGGTATTTACCCCCAAAGCTACCACCCATACTTGATCATTGACCACATATATGCATTACTTTATTTATTACTTTGAGATTGATACAATGATAGTTGTAACTTTACTTGAAGCTTTGGATCATTAACCAATGAGTGAGAGACATGTAAATAAACATTGTGAGAAACATAACATTATTAGAACCATCACACCATTGGAACCATTGGGCAATAATCCATGAACAAGAGACATGAGTATAATCACTATTGGAACATTGGAACATAACCTTATTGAGCTTTTGGAACATTAACCATGAATATGAGACATGTGGTTCACAATTGATCAATGAGTATGAGCTATGTGATAATGACCATTGATAACCGGATATAGGATACCTTAGCACATTTCGGAATAGGACAAGCGTAATGTCAATGTGAATACTATTTGCCGCAGAAAGATACGGACAGAGTGACCTTACATACCTTGTATTTTCAATACGATTCTACAATCTTATATGTGAATACAATTCCCTGCTCCTTCCTTATGTTTCACTCTACAACACAAATACATAACAGAATTTACATTAGCCACCAACTACCTTACAAATGCATATAACAATAATGAGTTTCATGTTTGCCTTTAAACATGCCATTTCCCCCTTGACAAAACCATTGATGAAATTATCATACCAATAATCCCACAATATTCCATACATTGACCAATACATGATAATCAATAACATTTCACCATAAGACTTCTCTTTTACACTTTCTCATCCACACTATATCACAAATAATCCATCAAGTCACCTTAATACACCTCATATCACATATCGGCCAAAATCCCATAATTTACACTTATATGAAAATAACAAATTTAATAACAAAATCACACCATACATGTACATATTTTATCCATACCATGCTGCTCTTTCATCAAAGTCACAAGTCATATTTCAAGCTTAAATCCCATGGATCACAAATCTTTTACCAAAAACACAAAGCACCATGTTCAACACTTCCAAGCATAACCAACATGATTTACATACTCTCCCATGCATATAATATATTAATCCATAACAATAATCACTTACCCAAGCTTGAAAAATGATGATTTTGCTCCAAAGGTTGGCTTTGAGTTCTTAGGGTTTTGAGAGAAAAATGGTTAAGAAATATCTAGAAAGCATGAGAGTCTCATGTGAATAAAAATCAGATTTTTTGGTCCCTTTTATAAGACTTTAAGTCCATCCTTATCCACTCTATGGCATTAAATGTGGTGTTCTAGAAGGTCAAGGCAAGAATGGGTCATTTGACCCATTTTTGGCCCAAGTCTTCTTCTCATTTTGGGCCTTTTATTGAGCCCAATTCACTTAACCCAATAAAATCAATAATTTCTCATGTTTAAATCACCTCATACGTGTTACAACAATATTCCCACTCACGCTATTCATATCCGTAGCCTCAATCCCCAAAACACGTGATTCTAGCCACGTATGGCTCATTTTGACCCTAAGGGTAAAACCATCATTTTGATGCCAAATTCATTCACGAGTAATTTTATCATACCAATATAATACTTTACTCATTTCATTTATATGCTCATGGTTGTAGAAGAAACGTGGCAAAAATCGGCCAGATACGTCCCCGGGCACCCTTGGGACTTAAAAAAATTTCCAACTTTGAAAAGTGGAAAAACCCATCCTGGCACGCCCTTGGGCGCGCCAGCTTGCTGCCTCTGGGCTAAAAATTTTGTTCTAGAGTGGCCTGGCACGCCCTCTGGCCCGCCCCAACCTTAATTTTTTTGAAAATTTCATTTTTCGACTTTTCTTCGCGGGTTTGGTTAGATACTTCAAGTTCTATTCTTTAAATTACTTCCTACCCTTACTATCCTTTGTTTGGAGGTCCTCCAAGCCTCGTTTTTAACCCCACAAATGTTCCACGAAGTCACCCAATACTTCCTACGAAAGTCTAATCACATGTACGAGGGCCAATATCAACTATCTCATCCATAACATTACAAAATACATACTTATGGCTCTTGACACCTAGGTAAACATTATTCAATGCCGTCAAGTGGGGTTAGGAAGGTACGGGGTGTTACATTCTTCCCCCCTTAGGAACATTCGTCCTCGAATGTTAATAGTATCGCTTCAATTACGACAAATGCGTCTCTATACTAGTATACATATACAGAAACACTTAAGGCTCATGGATACTTACTTTTTATTGCTCCACTTTCGCGCTTTGAACTTCTTGGTCCATTTGAAATAGATAGGGATACTTGGATATCATCATTTCCTCAGCTTCCCATGTGATTTCCTCAACTTGTTGATTTCGCCATAATACCTTTACGGAAGCTATGTCTTTATTCCTCAATCTCTTTACTTGTCGATCTAGAATAGCAATGGGCACCTCTTCATAAGTAAGATCCTCCGTAACTTGAACGTCTTCAATTGAAACAATACGAGATGGATCTCCTATGCATTTTCGAAGCATCGAAACATGAAATACTGGGTGGACTGAGGAAATTCTTGAGGTAGTGCTAATTCATAAGCAACTTGCCCAAATCTTCTAATAATTTCATATGGGCCTATGTAACATGGACTCAATTTCCCTTTCTTTCCGAACCGCATTACCTCTTTCATAGGTGACACCTTTAAAAATACCCAATCACCTATGGTGAATTCAAGTCCTCTTCTTCTAACATCAGCATATGACTTGTGGCGACTTTGGGCCGTTTGTAATCATTGTTGGATCACTTTAACTTTCTCCATAGCCTAATGAACAATATCCGTCCCAAGTAATGCAGTTTCACCCGCTTCAAACCATCCAATTGGTGATCTACATTTCCTTCCGTACAAGGCTTCATAAGGTGCCATTTTAATACTTGAATGATAGCTATTGTTGTAAGCAAATTCAATAAGAGGCAAATGGTCATCCCAACTGCCTTGAAAATCTAACGTACAAGCTCGTAGCATATCTTCAAGTGTCTGAATAGTACGTTCTGCTTGTCCATCAGTCTGAGGATGGAAATCCGTACTCAAATTCACCTATGTACCCAAACTCTGCTGAAAAGATCTCCAAAAGTGCGCTGTGAACTGTGCTCCTCTGTCTGATATAATGGAAAGTGGAATACCATGCAACCGCACTATTTCTCTAACATACAATTTTGCATAATCCTTAGCGGTATAGGTGGTCTTGACTGGTAGGAAATGCGCTGACTTGGTAAGCCTGTCCACTATAACCCATATAGAATCAAATTTCCGCAATGTCCGAGGCAAACCTGTAATGAAGTCCATATTAATCATATCCCATTTCCAGACTAGAAGATTGATACATTGCATATAACCTCCTGGTTTCTGATGTTCTACTTTCACTTATTGACAATTCGGGCATTGCGCTACAAATTCTGCAATGTTCTTTTTCATATTTCCCCACCAATACACTTTTTTTAAATAATGGTAGATTTTAGTAGCACCCGGATGAATAGAATAACGCAAATGATGCGCCTCTGTCATAATTCATTTCCTCAACTCATCTACATCTGATACACATAATCTACATTGGCATTGGAGTACTCCTTCTGGTGTAAGATCAAATGCCTTTGTCAAATTCTGCTGTACATTTTCCTTTAGCTACAATAACATAGAATCTGCAAACTTCTTCTCTTTCACTTTAGTTATTAAGGAGGATTCCACTGCATTTTGCACAATAACCCCTTCACTTGAATATTCTATAAGGTGAACTCCCAAGCTGGCTAATTGATGTAGATCTTTGATTATCTCCTGCTTTTCAGTCAACTGGCCACTAGTGCTTTCTACTGTCTTGCGGCTCAATGCATCAGCTACCACATTTGCTTTGCCTGGATGATAAAGAATATCAATATCATAGTCTTTTAAGAGCTCTAACCACATTCGTTGCCTCAAATTGAGTTCCTTCTGCTTAAAGAGATATTGCAAACTTTTGTGATCCGTATAGATATCAACATGGACTCCATACAAATAATGACGCCATATCTTTAAAGCAAAAACTACCGCTGCCAATTCAAGATCATGTGTGGGATAATTTTTCTCATGTGGCCGCAACTGTCGTGAGGCATATGCTATGACATTACCATGTTGCATCAATACACATCCGAGGCCAACCCCGGAAGCATCACAATACACTGCATAACCTTCGGTACCTTCAGGAAGCACTTAAACTGGTATGGAGGTTAATTTATCTTTCAACTTTTGGAAGCTTTTCTCACACGCATCATTCCACTGAAATTTTACTGCATTATGTGTAAGCTTTGTTAACGGTACAGCAATAGAGGAAAAACCTTCCACAAATCTTCTGTAATAACCTGCCAGTCCAAGAAAACTATGGATTTCTGTGGGTGTCGTAGGTCTTGGCCAATTTTCCACTGCTTCAATCTTCTGTGTATCAACCTGTATTCCTTAATCTGACACAATGTGACCCAAGAATGCGACTGATTTTAACCAAAACTCACATTTGGAGAACTTTGCATACAACTTACGCTCACGGAGAATCTGTAACACCTGTCGTAAGTGATTAGCATGGTCCTCTGGTGATCTAGAATAAACTAGGATGTCATCTATAAATACCGTGCCGAACACGTCCAGAAATGGCTTAAATACCCTATTCATCAAATCCATGAACACAGCTGGTACATTTGTTAGTCCAAATGACATAACTAAAAATTCATATTGGCCATACCGTGTTCGAAAAACTGTCTTGGGTAATCTTCTTCTCTAACTCTGACTTGATGATGGTAACCCGACCTCAAGCCAATCTTTGAAAAACACTTGGCACCCTGTAACTGATCAAACAAATCATCAATTCGAGGGAGGGGATATTTGTTCTTGATCGTTACCTTATTCAATTGCCGATAGTCAATGCACATTCTCAATGTGCCATCTTTCTTTCATATAAATAATACAGGTGCACCCCACGGGGACATACTAGGCCTAATGAAGCCCTTGTCTAGCAAATCTTTCAATTGCTCCTTCAATTCATGCAGTTCTGCCGGAGCCATTCTATATGGAGGAATAGAAATAGGCCAAGTGCCTGGAATCACATCAATGCCAAATTCTACTTCCCGTTCTAGGGGTAAGCTTGGAAGATCCTCTGGAAATACATCTAGAAATTCATTGACCACTGGAACCGACTGCGGAGTTAGTGGTTCCACATCGTTATCTTTCACTCGTACTAAGTGACATATGTACCCCTTGGCAATAATTTTCCTTGCTTTCAGATAGGAAATAAATCTTTCTCTTGGTGCCCCTACATCATCCTTCCACTCAAGAACATTCATTTGTGGGAAAAGAAAATGTACCTTCTTGGCCCGACAATCTACCGTGGCATAACAAGCGGCCAACCAATCCATTCCTATTATCACATCAAAATTCACCATATCTAGTTCAATAAGATCGGCCAGTGTATCATGACCGCACACAGTTACCACACAGTTACGATATACTCTCTTTGCAACAATATATTCACCGACCGGTGTAGACACTTCAATTGATTTAATTAATAATTCTGGTGCCTTTGCAAACTTTGCAGCAACCAATGGAGTAACATAGAAAAATGTAGAACCAGGGTCAATCAATGCATATACATTATATGAGAATATGGTTAATGTACCTGTGACAACATTA
Organism: Capsicum rhomboideum; assembly: GCA_031232105.1. Classification (NCBI taxonomy): domain Eukaryota; kingdom Viridiplantae; phylum Streptophyta; class Magnoliopsida; order Solanales; family Solanaceae; genus Capsicum; species Capsicum rhomboideum. Next base: position 57,799,643 of record CP124709.1, read on the forward strand.
GAGGAAGCCTCTGAATTCTGTCGGTCCACTAAAGCATAAGTACGATTCTGGACCCCACTAGTACTGGCTACTCCTCTAGCACTTCTATTGTGTACAACAAGCTGCACACCTCGGCCCAGTAAAGGAACCGATGCTGATGTCGCAATGGCCGATCCTGCTAGTCGTGCTATACCACCCATGCTCCTCTGGGGACATTCTTTCATTATATGTCCCGTCATGCGGCACCAAAAATAAGCATTTGTCCCCACTTGGCATGTACCTGCATGAATACGCCCGCAGTGCTGACACTGCTGATGAGGAAAACCTACTGCCTGTGATCCGTGACCTCTACTACTCTGCCAAGCTGGACCACCTCTAAACCTTCTAAACTGAGAGTGAGCACCTATTGTGGAATGTGAGAATGATGGTCTAGGTGGTCTAGGAAACATACGAGGCCTAGATCCTCCTTGGGACATCGCAGATGGTCCCATAGGTCTAGCCCTTCTTCTCTGTCTTTGATCTTCCATTTTCTGTGGGAAGGCTTGTATTCTCGCTATGTCCATGTCTTTGTTCAAGGCAGCAATGGTGCAATCCCTTACCAAATATGACTCTAACCTGTCCACGTATCGATGGACTCTAGCTGTCATCGTAGCCACCACATTTGGAGCATATCGAGCCAAGGAATTAAATTGCAAATTATATTCTCTCACGGTCAAATTTCCCTGACGGAGATTTAGAAACTGATCCGCATGTGCCTCACGGATCTCATAGGGCAGGTAATGATCAAGGAAAGTTGTTTTAAATTCTTCTCAATTAGGTGGATTTGCACCAATATCACGGGATTTCTTCCAATCTTCGTACCACAATATCGCCTCTCCTTTCAATCAGTACGCAGCAAGTTCAACTGTATCTACCCCCATCATGTGTATAACTTCCAGAGCCCGCTGAATTTGATCCACAAAGTCCTGTGGATATGCTTTCGGATCTAACCCAGTGAATATAGGAGGGTCCAGTTTTAGAAAATCCTGTGTTTTGCGACTCGCCACTCTAGCCGTATCATCATCATGTGTCATTGGACCAACTCGTCCTTGACTTTGGGATGCCACTAACTGTGTCAAAATATGTACTGCATTTCTAAGATCCTGATCTATGGCATTCATTGGCGGTTCTGCGGGTACTTCTCTACCAATCGGTTCTCCTGGAGCTGGAAAAGTAGACGAAGACTGCGATGAAATTTCAGCATTTGCTCCACCTTGACTGGCTTCGTCAGGTGGTAATCTACTCATTCCTTCTTTAGCAGGCACATCTACCTGCTTCCCTTTACCTCTACCTCTTCTCGTGATTGGTATTTTGACTATACCAAAGAAAAAATAATTACCATGATCAGATACAATTCAACTTACAACAGTGGCTCTATTGTACGATCTAGAAGTGAAGAAAAGAAACAACATACTAAATGTCCCGTAGCCTCCTACTTATAAATATAGTGCACAACACATCGATAAGTAAGACTCTACTCAGACACGACTTTGTAGACACCCTTAGAACGACCTGCTCTGATACCACTTTTGTCACGCCCTGAATCCCATCAGGACGGATTGGCACCCGTAGCCGACATGGCCTGAGAGAACCAAGCCTTACTTCTATTCATTCATATACATGTCATAGGCAACACCACCATTACGTAAGAACATGAAAGGCGAAATACGAAAAACATGGAACATGGTATATATATATATATACATATGTGAAACTTGGCCGTTGAGACCATCAAGTAAAAACGTCATATACCACCTTACATTCATACACCCACACATGTCTACAAAAGCCTCAAACAAAGACATTTACCAAAACCAACTGAAAGTCGGGACAAGTCCCCGCTTTATACAACATATACCACCAAAACATATGAATGACAATGACTCGGAGAAGCCCTGAACTAACTGGAGCTCACCAACAATCCGCAACAACTGGCAACCTACTGTGGAGGCCTACTAGTACCTGCGCCTGCAGCAAGTAAGGTAAATTCCCCCAAGGGGGTCAGTACGAAGAATGTACTGAGTATGTAAGGCCATATGAAACTTGTATGATATGTAAATATGTCAATGAACTCAAATGCAAAATGAATGATCAATATGGATAAGTTACTATACTGAACTTTGAAAACCAGGTATATTGCTTTCATTACTTTCTTTGCATCTTTACTTCTATGATTATTCATCTTTGCCTGTTACCTGTGATACTCGGGCCCCGACTGAACAGTGGGTTTTAATCATAACATGACGTTATGTTGGGATCAGCTCGAGCTAGGCTTATGCCTCTAGAGCTACCACCCATGAATCAATATATCGGGATCGGCTCGATCTAGGTTATTACCTCTAGAGCTGCCACCCATACCAACATATCAGGTTCGGCTTGAGCTAGGTTATTACCCCTAGAACTGCCTCCTGTCAGGATCGGTCTGAGCTAGGCTTATGCCTTTAGGACTGCCCCCTGATCCAACAATCTCGGGATTGGCTTGAGATAGGTATTTACCCCCAAAGCTACCACCCATACTTGATCATTGACCACATATATGCATTACTTTATTTATTACTTTGAGATTGATACAATGATAGTTGTAACTTTACTTGAAGCTTTGGATCATTAACCAATGAGTGAGAGACATGTAAATAAACATTGTGAGAAACATAACATTATTAGAACCATCACACCATTGGAACCATTGGGCAATAATCCATGAACAAGAGACATGAGTATAATCACTATTGGAATATTGGAACATAACCTTATTGAGCTTTTGGAACATTAACCATGAATATGAGACATGTGGTTCACAATTGATCAATGAGTATGAGCTATGTGATAATGACCATTGATAACCGGATATAGGATACCTTAGCACATTTCGGAATAGGACAAGCGTAATGTCAATGTGAATACTATTTGCCGCAGAAAGATACGGACAGAGTGACCTTACATACCTTATATTTTCAATACGATTATACAATCTTATATGTGAATACAATTCCCTGCTCCTTCCTTATGTTTCACTCTACAACAAAAATACATAACAGAATTTACATTAGCCACCAACTACCTTACAAATGCATATAACAATAATGAGTTTCATGTTTGCCTTTAAACATGCCATTTCCCCCTTGACAAAACCATTGATGAAATTATCATACCAATAATCCCACAATATTCCATACATTGACCAATACATGATAATCAATAACATTTCACCATAAGACTTCTCTTTTACACTTTCTCATCCACACTATATCACAAATAATCCATCAAGTCACCTTAATACACCTCATATCACATATCGGCCAAAATCCCATAATTTACACTTATATGAAAATAACAAATTTAATAACAAAATCACACCATACATGTACATATTTTATCCATACCATGCTGCTCTTTCATCAAAGTCACAAGTCATATTTCAAGCTTAAATCCCATGGATCACAAATCTTTTACCAAAAACATAAAGCACCATGTTCAACACTTCCAAGCATAACCAACATGATTTACGTACTCTCCCATGCATATAATATATTAATCCATAACAATAATCACTTACCCAAGCTTGAAAAATGATGATCTTGCTCCAAAGGTTGGCTTTGAGTTCTTAGGGTTTTGAGAGAAAAATGGTTAAGAAATATCTAGAAAGCATGAGAGTCTCATGTGAATAAAAATCAGATTTTTTGGTCCCTTTTATAAGCCTTTAAGTCCATCCTTATCCACTCTATGGCATTAAATGTGGTGTTCTAGAAGGTCAAGGCAAGAATGGGTCATTTGACCCATTTTTGGCCCAAGTCTTCTTCTCATTTTGGGCCTTTTATTGAGCCCAATTCACTTAACCCAATAAAATCAATAATTTCTCATGTTTAAATCACCTCATACGTGTTACAACAATATTTCCATTCACGCTATTCATATCCATAGCCTCAATCCCCAAAACACGTGATTCTAGCCACGTATGGCTCATTTTGACCCCAAGGGTAAAACCGTCATTTTGATTCCAAATTCGTTCACGAGTAATTTTATCATACCAATATAATACTTTACTCATTTCATGTATATGCCCATGGTTGTAGAAGAAACGTTGCAAAAATCGGCCCGATACGTCCCCGGGCACCCTTGGGACTTAAGAAAATTTCCAACTTTGGAAAGTGGAAAAACCCATCCTAGCACGCCCTTGGGCACGCCAGCTTGCTTCCTCTGGGTTAAAAGTTTTGTCCCAGAGCGGCCTGGCACGCCCCAACCTTAATTTTTTTGAAAATTTTGTTTTTCGACTTTTCTTCGCGGGTTTGGTTAGATACTTCAAGTTCTATTCTTTAACTTACTTCCTAACCTTACTATCCTTTATTTGGAGTTACTCCAAGCCTCATTTTAACCCCACAAATTTTCCACAAAGTCACCCAATACTTCCTACGAAAATCTAATCACATGTACGAGGGCCAATATCAACTATCTCATCCATAACATTACAAAATACATACTTATGGCTCTCGACACCTAGGTAAACATTATTCAATGCCATCAAGTAGGGTTAGGAAGGTACGGGGTGTTAAATGATCTTGTCGAAAGATGATGATAGCTTATGGTTTGGAAGAGGAGAGAATATTGTGGAAAAATCTAGAATGAGTCATGTGTCTTTTGAGGAATAAAATCTGATTTTTCCCACTTTATATAACCCCTTGAAAGTCATCCTTAGCCAATAATTTTGGTCAATAATTGCATGCTTACTTTGGTCCATGTAGAATGGGTCATTTTTCCCTCTTTGTGGGCCATGTCTTTTGGTTCATTTTGGGCCTCAATTGAGCCCAATAGCACAAGATTCATTTAGCCCAGCAAACTTATTGTATAATACCTCAACAATCTCATGTTTAAATAATTCCATGAATGTTACGGTAATTAAATAAGTTCGGAAATGTATGGGGTTTTACAAGTACATACTTGTAGCTGTCGACTATGTTTCCAAGTCAGTGGAGGCGGTTGTGCTTTCAAACAATAAAGGCAAGAGTGTCACAGTGTTCTTGAAGCGTATTATCTTTTCTAGGTTTGGTAGCCGCGGGTCATTATTAGTGATGGAGGTTCAAACTTCCGTAATAGGTTATTTCGAGCTCTACTTGAGAAGTATGGTGTGAAGCATAGGGGGGCAATGCCCTATCATCCTGTAATGACCCTTCAGGTTATTTTTTAATTTTTTTGTATTTTTGGTGTGTTGAGCTTCCCGATAGTGGCTGCCTATTATTTATGACCTGTGGGGATAGGTAGTTTGGTTTCCGAAAAGTTCTTTTGAGAATTTTATCAATACCGAGCGTATTCTAAATTATTTGATTTAAATTAAAATTTGGCAAAAGACATATTTTATGACCTTTCTAAATTGTTTTAGATATTTATGAAAAATTCTTTAGTTATGATATATTTTTATTATTTTATAATAGTTTTATAATTTATTAATATTTTAAAAAGAGATAGTGAGTCTAGTTGTGTTGAATTTTTTTTATTATTTGATAGAGGTTTTATTCGAAATAATTTTCTATTAATTATGATATATTTAAAATATTGTATTTATTTTACCATGAACCTATGCAATGTCCGAGTGCATATATAATAATATAACATTGGTGTTGATGAGTCACCTCCCTTCCATGTGGGATTAAAGGAAGTGAACAACAACTATGCATTAATTAGTGGCACCCCCCATTAGTTGACATGTGTAAGGATTTTAAGTTAATTATAAAAGTACATGATCCATTTCAAGGCACATATATAATTGTATACATATCCATTTCATTTTTTCCTTTGCTATATCTTACATAAAATTGTAATTATTTCATTTAGCTTCCGTATTTTCATTTTAACATAGCGCAAACTTTCATAAAGCATATACTTTTATATACACGAAAAAGGGAAAGTTGTGAAGGATCTCTTGTGATGTTTTATTTGATTTCTAAAAGAAAATCAATTATCTACATCAAATTATTCAAGTCGAGATTTTAGTGTTTAAGCTCGGACCTAGGAGGATTTTTCCTGACTCTTGGAGGTTCTTGAACAATAACTTTTGAGGTGGAGTAGAGGGAACAAGTGGCTCGTGATCAGTTTGAGGTTGTTGTCCGGTCTCCAGGTAGGCTAGGCTTACCTTTCTTTAGACATTGTTCTGTTTTAGTATTGGTGTGGTATTGTGCTAATTGTTGGTGGGTATTTATAGCTCGGATAAATACTTAGACAATTCTTGATTATTTTAGCCGATTAGAGAATCGTAGGATAGATTTCAGCCTTGAGTTTCCTTAGTTTGGTAGTTACTACTTCCTTGGAACTTGGTTTAGCTTGCTTGGCGCACTTGGGATCAAATTTAGAAGCCTTAGTCTACGCTAGGGTTGCTGCTTGCCTTATGTTAGGTTTCAGGGACTTGTAATTAGCTTTATCTCCCTTTTTAAGTTAAAGTACCTTAGGATAGTGCCTTGTCCTATAGTTAATAACATTAAAGAACCTAGGTGGGCTAGTTATTGGGACTAGAATGGTTTGCTCATTATATTATGGTTGTTGACTTGGTATTCCCCTCGCTTAGCCCATTTTGCCTTGATTCGTGACCTTCGACTTAATAATCGGAACCGTGCCCTCTTTTAAATGAAATTGGCTTTCTAAAATGGAAAAAAAAGGACTAGATAAACTTGGAATGGATCAGACCTATGGGCTTTTCTATTAATTTTGGTTCAAGTCCGGCACCTGGGTTATTGTTTGTTACTTCATAGTTTTGATTCGAGTCCGTCTTCTGGTTATATTGTTTATCATTTGTTAGTTTTGATTTGAGTCCAGCACCTAATTATACTGGCTATTATTTGTTAGTTGTAGTTTGAGTCCGGCATCCGAGTGTACTGCTTATTACCTGTTAGTTCTGATTTGAGTCTGCATTCACTACTACTGACTTGAAATTGAAAAATCTGGGTTGGGACTGGTATGTTCATGGTTATGGCTGGAGGAAGAATATATGATACGCTTACTGCATTTCTTGGCTTGTTCTTACTTTACTTACTACTGTACTTGCCCTTATACTAGTATTACTCTTTTCTTGTACTCACTGTACTTATGGGGGCTTGGTTGGGTTTATTTCTCCTTGTGTGTGCCTTCTGGACTTGGACTTATAGGTGTCCAGTTAGGATATAGCTAGACATTTATTTTTACTTTTGAGTTACTTATATTCGATTTACCATATTTGCTTAGCATAGCCTATTATTTCCATTTCTGACCCTCACTTATTGCCTTTGGTATTTATTCACACTTTATCTATACTTTTACTATAACTGAGCTCAGTCGGCCTATGATGCCTACTGAGTACCCTATGATTTGGTGCTCATACTATACTTCTGCATCTTTTTCCCTGATGTAGATCTTAGTATGAGTCTCCACCATTGATGTTGACCCCAAGTTGTGTTGTTGACCGGAGTTTTAGGTGAGCTTTCAGAGTCCGGAGTTGATCCTTCTCCTTCTGTTGTTGTTGATAGTCTTATTTTTTATATCCTTAGAATACTTTGTATATTTTGGCACTGTCTAGTGCTCTTTTTTGATATAGTGGCTCTTGTACTAACCTAATTAGGTCTTGTAAATTCATTTTGTGTATTTAGTCCTTTACCTCTCTTGTATAGCATGCTAATATATATATATATATATATATATATATATATATATATTCCTCTCCTAGTTGCTTATTATTATGGGTTTACCCATATTCCACTATTTTCTACGTGTTAGCCCGTTGTTCGCTATTCCGGCCTATGGTTTGGTTTACCTACTGGTGGGTTAAAGTAGGTGCCATCATGACCTGAGTTTTTGGGTCATGATAGTTTGGTATCAGAGCCTAGGTTTACTGGTATCATCGGTACAAGAGGATGTGTCTAGTAGAGTCCTGCGGATCAGTACGATAATGTCTGTATCCAATCTTTGGGAGGCTACAGGGCATTTTTAGGAAAATTTCATCTTTTTGATCAATTTTCGTGCGTTGAGTCTAATTGGTTTCTAGATTCTCATTTGTTTCACTCCTTTTTAGATGGCTAGGACACAGGCAACGACGGCCGAGGATGGAGCCCCTGAGCCTACAGTTAGGGCACCTGTTAGATGTAGAAGTTGACATCGAGGTTGAGGTTAGGCCAAAGTTACAGCCCTAGATTGAGGCCAGGACAGAGAGCCTTCACTAAATCTAATTGTTGATCCTAAGCCATACATTGCACTAGAGGATCTGCCACTACAGCAGTCATTAGATCAGGGGGCAGCCCTGGCCCCACCCGAATTTATCTCTTCTTCTGTCGTCCATGATGCCTTGGTGTAGTTATTGGTTATGGTTGGTAGCCAGCCGATGGATGAGCCATAGACATCCGTGCAAGGGGTAGCCTAGGGTGGACTTGGTATAGGAGCGCAGCCTGCAGCTACTGATCCCAAAGTAGAGGTTCCACCAGTACCTGTAGTTCCATAGCCAGCAATAGCCCAACCAACCATGACTTATGGTGATATGTAGTTCTCAAACTTGGATGCCAAGTACAACTCCGTGCTAAGTACTAATCCCATACTGGTTATTACTGTTAGCTCATAAAACTGATTTAGACATACTTTATCTGAAAGTATCTTGAAGCTTGTATAACTAAAAATATGTTGTTAGTCTTTAAACTGAACTAGTTATGTGTGTGCTTGCTAAAATTAACAATAACTGATATCATGTGTTCATAACAATTCAACTTTTTGAAAATAAGGTTAATTCATGCCAACTATTAGATTACCAAACTAAGCATTGAATTATAAATCTTTAAGCCTTGCAGGATATCAAATCATGGGGAAAACACATAATTATTCTATGAAAATCATGAGGGAACTGAAATAATAGGAAAATCATGAACTGCATGAAAATCCTAAACTTAGATCTGTAAGGAAACTGAGAAACTCTGAGTTATTTGGGACTCAATAAGTGAAAGGATAACTATTGATAAAATTCCACATACCTAGAAGGTGAGTTCTTGCTGAGAACTTTAAGGATTCTAAACTTGAGAAGGAAACCTAGCTTCTTGCGACTTGAGATAGTTTGAATCGCTTTTTTGATTATTTTCTAAATGATAGGAGGAATAATAAGGGAAAGAAGCATCTAAGTACCTTTAAACCCTTCCCAATATGCCTTAAAACAACATAGTATAAGTCTAGGAAATAAGGAAAGTACAAAAATACCCTGGGAAATCATTTTAAAAACTGCTAAAATGCGATAGATGAGTCTCAAGATGAATCGTCGCCACCTACAATGACTCGTCATCTGATTGTGTTCATTAGGAATAAATTCCAACTTTCACAACTTTCCATCAGGATGGAATAGACGATGACTCATCACAACTGGCAACGACTCGCTGTCATAAGTTGTTGCCACTGGGATGGATTTTTATCCTTCAGAACTTTAGTCTGGGTTTCTCAATATGATTGATAAGATAACTCATCCTACCACACAACAGATTGTTGTGACTGGTCGTTGCCACTAGATGAAAAGGTAAAATTTTGTAACTTTTTGGCTGCTACTCAGAACGAGTCAACCAACAGGTCATTTACCTTGTCCACGATCGTTGTATGGGTCATCTTGTGAAGAAGATTTTTTTGGATTCAACTGGTTTTTCTGTGCTAAGTCTGAAATATGATCTTAGGGACTTTTGGGGTGTTACACTAAACCATATTCTAATAATGAAAAATCATAAGCAGGAGATGATTTTGTTTATAATAACTTAAATAAGAAATAACAAGTATGAAATTTATTGACATTAAATGAAAGCAATCCTAACAGAAAAGTAAACTGAAATACTACTAAGTCTAGACAAGCCTCTAAAAATACTAAATAGCCGTTGGGAGAAACCCCCAACTAACTCAGAGTCATGAAATACTAAACTGAATATAAGTCTAAACTATTGAAAGCAGGAAATATAGACCATAGCCCTCGGAATACGAGGACTCACCAATTGAACTGGAGTAGGCCCTGGTGATAGCAGCAAATCATAAGGCTGAGGGAGAATACCAAGACCTACATCATAATTGGTTGCAACATTAAAAACATGTGGTCTGTACTATGGAATGTATTATGTGAGGGATGCATGCAACATGTAAAAATGATAGAAATCATGTGATGAAGAGGGTATGCATAATAAGTAAACAAAAACTCACCATTTCCTTTCATGAATATAGCTGAAACTGTAATGTCATATACTGAAAGAGTACGAAACATAAATCCACAAATACAGTGAGCCACATACACTTAAGTTACTAAAACTAATGTACTATTGGAGTTTCTCTTAACCAACATACCACATTTAAGCAAACATGTAGCCCAAATTGTAACCCTTGTTGGGAGGGTGTTCGATACCTTGATAAGGGTATAGAACCATGATTTAGTGTGAATTCACTCATGAGTTCAATTCGGAAGAAGGGAGACATTCTTAACTGGCGTGGACCCCCTTTAGCCTACGGTGGGATGTAGTTTGGGAATTTGGGTTTGTCTGAAATCCATATTTCCCTCGGTGCTAAATACTACTCCCAAAACCATACTAATGCTCATATTGTATAAAATTCATCATGAAATAAGCATAAACTAGTTTGTAAGTCAAAAAATGAATTATGCTTATGTTTCTATTACAAATACATAACCAATTCATGATATTCATACAAGTCTGAGATCATGGGATTTAATAATTTCAATAGTTTAGATCATGCTAAAATAATGTAATGGTTGTTAAATCATAAAATTTCATGTTAAATTTTACTATTTGTAAAGCATAAGTTCAAGAATGTGAATGTAGTCTTAATTAACCATAAAGTTCATGAATTCTAGTATTATGGGGAGGCATAAAATTCCAGATCATGAAAATTGGGTATTAACCCTAGTTGTTAAGTTCATAAATATTTAAAGAAAACAAAGTATTTGGTCACAAGGACAAAATGAAATCCTTTTTGAAACCCACATACCTGAACTTGATGATTTCTTGAAGTGGAACCTCGAACTAGAGCCTTGGAAATTGAGTTTGAGGAAGAAAATTGTAACACCCCGTATGTTTCCGAACCTATTTTATTGCCATAAAATTTATGGAATTATTTAAACATGAGACTTGTTAGGGTTTTATATATTAATTTGGTTGGGCTGAATTCACGTGTGTTCATGGGCTCAATTCGAGGCCCAGAATTCACAAGAAAGACATGGCCCAAAATGAAAAAAAGATCCATTCTTGCTTTGACCAAAGAAAAACCTCAATTATTGACTAAGTGGATGTCTAAGGATGAACATGAGTCACTATATAAGGCCACAAATCAGATTTTTATTCATAAAAAGACACATGCCATTTTCTAGAATTTTCCACAATTCTCTCTACACACAAACCCTAAGCTATCATCCTCTTTGGGCAAGATAAACTCTTTTTCAAGACTTGGTAAGTGTTTATTTTTATGTTTTAATATATTATATGCATGGAATATGGTGTATATCATGTTGGTTATGTTGGTGAAGTGTGAGAAGTTCACTATGTGTGAAACAATTTGTGTTTGCTTAATCGGTGAAGGGTTTTGCCTTGTAAACTTGAAAATGAACTTGTGGTCTTGAAGAAAGTGAGTTTGAAGGATTCAATAATTAAATATGATTTGTGATTATATCCTTAACTTGTTTTATCCTTGTACATAATGTTTGGAATTGTTGCTACGAAATTGGTCATGGAATTGGTGACGTATTGAAAGAAAAATGTGGTTTGGTGATGTTTATGTGTGTTGTGAAAACATGGCTGTTAGTTGGAATCTAATATGATCTAAAATATGTTAAGAGAAGCTTAGTTATGATCATGGACCATTCATGGCAAAAAAGGACCCAAAAGAGACCCTTTTTTGGCCGAAGCGGGCACCCGACCTCGCAGACGAAGCACCTGCCGGTGCAGGTGACTTCGAGGGTGCCCCTGAACACTGCCAAGGGTCACCTACGGATACAGGTAAGCCACCTACCGGCCCAGGTGGCTTCGCAGGTTAGGCCAGAACCCCGTTTCGGTTGGTTTTGCATCTCTTTGAGCCCCCAAAGCCCCTATGCCCTTTATGGATGCAATTATCAACTTATGGTACCTTTTAAATGGCTATAAAGGAGTATCCCGGAGGTATTTTGAATGGTATAAAATATGTATTGTTGTTAATGTGTTATTGTGAAAGCTATCGAGTGACTTGACGGAGAAAAGGTAACGTAGTGTTAATGAGGAAGTGTAAAGGGTAAACTTGGTGTGAAATGTTATTGGTTTATGATGTCTTGGTCAATGTGTGGATTGTTATGGTGTTTTTGGTATGATAATGCAGTGGATTGTATTTTAAAGGACGAAATGATGCTATATAGCAGTCACGTTACTCATTGTCATCTTATGCACTTGTAAGGTAACTAGTTGTTAATGTGAGCTCCGTTATGAACTTGTGTTGTAGAGTGACACGTAAGGAAGGAACTGGATTGTTGTATTCATATATAGGACGGTATATTCATATTGAGATCAGAAGGTATGTAAGGTTACTCTTACCGTATCCTTCTGCAACACATATTGTTCACATTGTCATCGTACCTGTTCCTATTCTGAGATGTCTCAAAGTATCTCATGTCAGGTTATCATATTTTGTTATTCACATGTCTCACAATCATAAATTGAGGTTCCAAAGCTCCAGAAATGTTACGGCTATCAACATATCAATCTCTCAAAAGTAAAAGAAGAAATAAATGCTAAGAAATAATACATATATGGTTACTTACTTCATAGTTATTTTACGGTTACTTTATGGTTCTTTGAGTACGGGTGGAAGCTCTGGAGGCATAAGCCTAGCTCGAGCTGAACCTGTTTCATTTATTGATGATTACTTTTATTGACTATTGCATATTGATGGTTACTTTCATTGACAGTTGCATATTGACGGTTACTTTTATTGACGGTTGCATATTGACGGTTACTTTTACTGATGGTTGCATATTGACGGTTACTTTTATTCACAGTTGCATATTGACGGTTACTTTTATTGACGGTTGCATATTAACGGTTGCATATATTGATGGTTATGTATTCAACGGTAATATGAGTGGTAATGTACATAAGGAAAGAGATTAATGAACATAAAGTACATGGTTCCAAGCATTCATATCGACGGTTTGTCTATATTAGCTATTCCTTCATATTTGATTCCATTAAGGGCCTTATGTATCATGCAGTTTCTTATAGCCTTACATACTCAGTACATTCTTCGTACTGACCCCTTTGGGGGAATTTACCTTACTTGCTGCAGGTACAGGAACTTACAGACCTCCACAGTAGGTTGTGGATCATTTGCGGATCTTTGGTGACCTCCAATTGGTTTGGGGCTTTCCGAGTCATAGTGTACATTGATTTTGGTATTATGTAAATGATGTATAAAGCGGGGACTTGTCCTGACTTTAGGATGGTTGTACATGTATCTGTAGAGGCTTTGTAGATGTACGTGGGAAGGTGAATGTAAAGAGATGTATGTTCATTTTGACTTGATGGCCCTAACGGCCAAGTTTAATATATAACATGTGTTTCCATGACTTCCGCATAGTTGCATGAGATATAATGATGTTCAAATGGAGACATGCATATGAATGGACATGAGCAAAGATTGGTTCTCTTGGGCCTCAATGGCTTCGGGTGCCAGTCCGCCTCAATGGGATTTGGGGCGTGACAAAAGTGGTAGTAGAGCCAGGTTGTCCTAAGGGTGTCTACAAAACCGTGTCTGAGTAGAGTCTTACTTATGGATGTGTTGTGCACCACATTTATAAGTAGGAAGCTACGGGACATTTAAGTGTTGTTTCTTTTCTTCATTTCTAGATCGTGCAATAGAGCCAATGATGTAAGTGGAATCATATCTGACCATTGTACATGGTTTTCTTTGTTATAGTAAAATGCCGATGACAAGATGAGGTAGGGGCAAAGGTAAACAAGTAGATATGCCTGCCAAAGAAAGAATGAGTAACTCACCACCTGACCAAGCTAGTCAAGGTGGGGTTGACACTGAAATTGCATCGCAGCCTTCTTCTACTTTTCCAGCTCCGGAAGAGTTGAGGGGTAGAGATTTGCCCACAGAACCTCCTGTAAATGTCACTGACCAGGAGTTAAGAAATGCAGTGCATAGGTTGACTCAACTAGTTGCTGCACAAACCCAAAGACAAGTTGGTCCAATGACAGGCAATGACAGTGAGGCTAGTGCAGCTAGTCGGAGGACACAGGATTTTCTGAAATTAGACCCTCCCATATTCACTGGGTCAGATCCAAAAGCAGATCCACAGGACTTTGTGGACCAAATTCAAAGGGCTCTAGAAGTTATGCATGTGACTGGTGTAGAAACAGTGGAACTCGCAGCATATAGACTAAAAGGAGAGGCTATATTATGGTACGAAGACTGGAAACGCTCGAGGGGTATTGATGTACTTCCAGCTAGTTGGGAAGAATTTAAAAAGGCATTCCTTGATCATTACCTCCCATATGAGATCCGTGAGGCTCGTGCGGATCAGTTTTTAAATCTCTGTCAAGGGAATGTGAGTGTCAGAGAGTACAGTCTTCAGTTTAATTCTTTGGCTAGGTATGCTCCAAATATAGTAGCCACTATGGCCGACAGAGTCCATCGGTATATGGACAGATTGGAAAAATATTTGGTGAGGGACAATAGAAATATGGATATAGCAAGAATACAAGCCTTTGCACAGAAAATGGAGGATCAAAGGCAACGGAGAAGGACACAGGAATTTGAAGAAGATCCATCAAAGAGAGCTAGGTTTATGGGATAGTTTAGGGCATCCCAAGGAGACTTTAGGCCTCAGGTTTTTAATAGACCTCCGAGACCCTCACTTTCTTATCCTACAACAGACACTCAATCTCAATTCCAAGGGCTTAGAGGCAGTTACGTTGATCAAAGTAGTGGAATTCGAGATTCACAAATAGCGGGGTATCGAGAACAAGGAAGTATGAACCAATCGGGGTTTTCTCACCAGTCGTGTCAACACTGCAGAAAGCTTCATGTAAAGGAATACCGATTTGGAATGAATATTTTCTTTTGGTGTGGTATGTCTGGGCACCTGGTGAGAGACTGGCCAAGAAGGGGCACGGGTAATAGGACGCGACCTATGGGATCAACCGTTGCATCATCATCATCGGCTCCTTCATTAGGCCGAGGTGTACAGCCTATTGGTTGTGTTAGAGGTGCTATAGGAGCAGCCAGTTTTAGTGGAATACAGGACCATACCTATGCTCTAGCGGGTCGGCAGAATTTGGAGTTCTACCCTGATGTAGTGATAGGTACATTATCTGTCTTTTCATATGAAGTATATGCATTAATTGATCTGGGTTCTACCTTACCATATGTTACTCTATTGATTGCTTTTTTTTTTTTTGTAAAAAAAACACCGAAATTATGAGTTAACCCATGTGAGGTATCTATACCAAAAGGGGAAGCTATTGTAGCTAAAAGAGTTTATCGTAATTGTATAGTAATTGTTTATGGTCATGACACACTGATTAATCTTATTGAGATGGAAATGATGGATTTTGGATGTTATAAAGGGGCTGTGCCATAGTAGATTACGGAGCTAAGAAGTTACATTTCCATCTTCCATAAAAGAATGTTCTTGAATGGAAGGGTAATGTGGAATTACGGAGAGCAAAGAAAATGATATCCAAGGGGATTTATAAGGCCTAGTATGTTCCCTTGGGGTGCACCAGTATTATGTGTACGGAAGAAAGATGACACATTGAGAATGTGTATTGATTATTGGTAACTGGATAAAGTAACGATTAAGATCAAATATCTCCTCCCCAGAATTGATGATGTATTTGACTAGTTACGGGGTGCCAAATATTGTTTTAAAAAGAGAAAAAAAAATATTGATTTGGGATCGGGATATCACCAAGTCATGGTTGGAGGCAAAGTTATGCCCAAGACAGCTTCCCGAACACGGTATAGACACTATGAATTTCTAGTTATGCCATTTGGGCTAACCAATGCACCAACAGTTTTTAGGGAATTGATGAATAGGGTGATTAAGCTATTTTTAGATGTATTCGTGACCGTGTATAGAAGTGATATTCTGGGTTACTCAAGATCACGAGAGGACCATGCTAATCACTTGCAACAGGTTTTACTAATTTTCGTGATCATAGGTCATATGCAAAGTTCTCTAAATGCGAATGTTGGTTAAAAATCTGTAGCATTCTTGGGTCACCAGGAATAAGAGTAGATACATCAATGATTGAAGCAGTGGAAATTTTTTTTAAAAATTTGGCCAAGGCCATAGGAAAACAAAGCTAACACATAAGGCCAGTAAGTTCCAGTGGAATAATGCAGGTGAGAAGAGTTTCCAAGAGTTGGAAGATATATTAACTCCCACACCCGTATTAGTACTTCTCGAAGGCACAGAAGGGTCTGTGGTATATTGTGATACCTTAGGGATCATTTTGGGGTGTGTATTGATTCAGCATGGCTGAGCGATATCTTATGCCTTAAGACACTTGCATTTACATGTGAGAGTTTGAGTTAGCAGTAATATAACGCTACCACTTATGGGGGTTCACATATATATATATATATACTGATCATGAAAATTTATATTATATGTTTAAGAAGGAGGACCTCGATGTGAGGCAGCAAGGGTGATTGGAACTCTTAAAAGATTGTGATATGGATGTTTTATATATCATCCAGGGAAGGTAAATGTGGTAGCCGATGTATTAAGACGCAAAGCAATAGGAAGCATTAGTGGTCAATTTATGGAAAAGCAAAGTATAGTTAAGGATCTACATCAATTAGACAGTTTGGAGTTTTGTCTTCTTGAGACTCCAGATGAAAGAATTATCATGAATAGTGTGGTAGAATCTTAATTTGTAGTGGAGAGAGAGAAAAGTAATATGCAAATCCTACTTTCTTTCAGTTGAAAAAGAATGTACAATGAAGTTCGGCAAAAGGTACTTGGATTTACATAAGGGAGGAATACTTTAATATAAGGTAGATCATGTAGACCAAATATATTTGAGTTAAGAAAATGAAGTATGACCAAGCACATCATTTATGGTATTCTGTTTATTCGGGAGCAATTAAAGTGTACCATGGCATGAAAGAAATGTGTTGGTGAAGCAATATAAAGAAAAAGAACATTGCAGAATTGGTAGTTCATTGTCCGAATTGCCAACGGGTAATAGTAGAGCATTAGAAATCTGGAGGTTATATGCCGATACTAGAAGGAAAGAATTAGAATTTACCATAGGTGATTGGGTATGTTTGAAAGTACCACAAATAAAAGGGGTAATGAGATTCAAGAAGAAGGAAAGGTGGCCCTATATAGGTCCATAGGAAATTATCCGAAGGTTTGAGCAGGTTGCGTATGAATTAGTACTATTCCAAGAACTCTCCACGGTTCATTCATTGTTTCATCTTTCGATGCTTCGGAAATCATAGGAGATCCATCTCAAATGTCTCCCATTGAAGATACCGTTTACGGAAGATCTCACATATGAAACATACTCATTGCTATTTTGGGGTTAACACATGATAAGGTTAAGTAATAAAGAAGAAGCTTACATGAAAGTACTTTGAAGAAATCAATAAGTAGAAGACGTCACCTGGGGAATCAGAGAAATGATAAAGTCAAAGTATCCGTATTTGTTTCCAATGGAAGAAAAAGTTCAAAGTGAGGAAGTGAAATAATAACAAGTCGGTATCTATAAAGCACTATGCATATATATGATAACAAGAAGAATGATCCGAGACTTGCATTAGTTTGATTGGATGATGTCACTAACATTCGAGGACGAATGTTCCTAAGGGGGGAAGAATGTAACACACCGTACGTTTCTGAACCTATTTTATTACCATAACATTTATGGACTTATTTAAACATGAGACTTGTTGGGGTTTTATATATTAATTTGGTTGGGCTGAATTCATATGTGTTCATGGGCTCAATTTGAGGCCCAAAATTCACAAGAAAGACATGGCCCAAAATGAAAAAAAGATCCATTCATGCTTTGACCAAAGAAAACCCTCAATTATCGACTAAGTGGATGGCTAAGGATGAACATGAGGCACTATATAAGGCCACAAATCAGATTTTTATTCATAAAAAGACACATGCCATTTTCTAGAATTTTCCACAATTCTCTCTACACACAAACCCTAAGCTATCATCCTCTTTGGGCAAGATAAACTCTTTTTCAAGCCTTGGTAAGTGTTTATTTTTATGGTTTAATATATTATATGCATTTAATATGGTTTATATCATGTTGGTTATGTTGGTGAAGTGTGAGAAGTTCACTATGTGTGAAGCAATTTGTGTTTGCTTAATCGGTGAAGGGTTTTGCCTTGTAAACTTGAAAATGGACTTGTGGTCTTGAAGAAAGTGAGTTTGACGGATTCAATATTAACATATGATATTTGATTATAGCCTTAACTTGTTTTATCTTTTTACATAATGTTTGGAATTGTTGTTACGAAATTGGTCATGGAATTGGTGACGTATTGAAAGAAAAATGTGGTTTGGTGATGTTTATGTGCGTTGTGAAACCATGAATGTTCGTTGGCATCTAATATGATCTAAAATATATTAAGAGAATCTTAGTTATGATCATGGACCATTCATGGCAAAAAAGGACCCAAAAGAGACCCTTTTTTGGCCAAAACGGGCACCCGCCCTCGCAGACGAAGCACCTGCGGGTGCAAGTGACTTCGCAAGTGACCATGGACACTGCCAAGGGTCACCTGCGGGCGCAGGTGGCTTCGAAGGTCAGGACAGAACCCCGTTTCGGTTGGTTTTGCATCTCTTTGACCCCCCAAAGCCCCTATACCCTTTGTGGATGCAATTATCAACTTATGGTACCTTTTAAATGACTATAAAGGAGTATCCCGTAGGTATTTTGAATGGTATAAGATATGTATTGTTGTTAATGTGTTATTGTGAAAACTATCGAGTGACTTGATGGAGAAAAGTTAACGTAGTGTTAATGAGGAAGTGTAAAGGGTAAACTTGGTGTGAAATGTTATTGGTTTATAATGTCTTGGTCAATGTGTGGAATGTTATGGTGTTGTTGGTATGATAATGCAGTGGATTGTATTGTAAAGGACGAAATGATGCTATATAGCAGTCACGTTACTCATTGTCATCTTATGCACTTATAAGGTAACTAGTTGTTAATGTGAGCTCCGTTATGAACTTGTGTTGTAGAGTGACACGTAAGGAAGGAACTGGATTGTTGTATTCATATATAGGACGGTATATTCATATTGAGATCAGAAGGTATGTAAGGTTACTCTTACCGTATCCTTCTGCAACACATATTGTTCACATTGTCATCGTACCTGTTCCTATTCTGAGATGTCTCAAAGTATCTCATGTCAGGTTATCATATTTTGTTATTCACATGTCTCACAATCATAAATTGAGGTTCCAAAGCTCCAGAAATGTTACGGCTATCAACATATCAATCTCTCAAAAGTAAAAGAAGAAATAAATGCTAAGAAATAATACATATATGGTTACTTACTTCATAGTTATTTTACGGTTACTTTATGGTTCTTTGAGTACGGGTGGCAGCTATGGAGGCATAAGCCTAGCTCGAGCCGAACCTGCTTCATTTATTAACGGTTACTTTTATTGACGATTGCATATTGACGGTTACTTTTATTGATGGTTGCATATTGATGGTTACTTTTATTGACGGTTGCATATTGACGGTTACTTTTATTGACGATTGCATATTGACGGTTACTTTTATTGACTGTTGCATATTGACGGTTACTTTTATTGACGGTTGCATATTGACGGTTACTTTTATTGACTGTTGCATATTGACGGGTACTTTTATTGATGGTTATGTATTCAATGGTAATGTGAGTGGTAATGTACATAAGGCAAGAGATTAATGAACATAAAGTACATGGTTCCAAGCATTCAGATCGACAGTTTGGCTATATTGGCTATTCCTTCATATTTGATTCCATTAAGGGCCTTATGTATCATGTAGTTTCTTACAGCCTTACATACTCAGTAAATTCTTCGTACTGACCCCTTTGGGGGAATTTACCTTACTTGCTACAGGCACAGGAACTTACATACCTCCACAGTAGGTTGCAGATCATTTGCGGATCTTTGGTGAGCTCCAATTGGTTCGGGACTTTCTGAGTCATAGTGTACATTGATTTTGGTATTATATAAATGATGTATAAAGCGGTGACTTGTCCCGACTTTAGGATGGTTGTACATGTATCTGTAGAGGCTTTGTAGACGTACGTGGGAAGGTGAATGTAAAGAGATGTATGTTCATTTTGACTTGATGGCCCTAACGGCCAAGTTTCATATATAGCATGTGTTTCCATGACTTCCGCATAGTTGCATGAGATATAATGATGTTCAAATAGAGATATGCATATGAATGGACATGAGCAAAGATTGGTTCTCTCGGGCCTCAACGGCTTCGAGTGCCAGTCCGCCTTAATGGGATTTGGGGCGTGACAAAAACCTTCTCTTGAGTTTCTTAGAGTAGAGAGGATAAAGAACTGTGAATTTTCTTAAAGTATTGAGCGAATATGATTATAAATTAGTTATAGGGTCATTTAGGGTTAAAAGGACTGATTCACCCTTAAAGAACTGAAGGAAAAATGAAGGAAGAACGGTGTGGCACGGGGCCAATGCGCCAGGCAAGCAGCATGGCACAGAGCCAACGCGCTACCTAGGTAGCGTGGTATGGGGCCAACATGGTGTCCCACTGTTTTTGGCACTTGGCTCGTGCCGTGGCTCCTTGGTACGGCCCTAATGCAGACTCTCTCTAGTTTTCTGACATTTTAAACCCTAAATTCATACTTAAGACCTGGAATACTTCCTAATTGGTCGGTAGCCCTACCTAACCATTAAATAACCTCGAAATCACTTCATAACTTCATAAGAGCTACCAAAATCATTCCAGAACTTGCGGGGTATTACTATATCTCCCCCTTGGGATCATTTGTTTTCCAATGAAGACTATGACTGGATCAAAAAAAATAAAATTAGTGCCATTAAGCTAAGGCTTGAAACTAATTGTGTACTATAACTGGAAATCGACTTATACTGAAAGCACTGGTTTGACTAAAGCATACTAAACATACATGAATACATAGAATCATATGGAACAATTTAGAATTTCAAAATAAGGGGATGACATTAGGAGGGAATTCTATACCTCACACTAATTTGATGGTAGGAGTGAATAAATGAGGATATCTATTAATCATGGCTGTCTCTACTTCCCAAGTCTCTACCTTAACTGACTGATTCCTCCATAACACCTTAACTGAAGCAACCTTCTTATTCCTTAATCTTTTAACTTGACGATCAAGGATCTCAACCAGAAGCTCCTCATAGGACAAACTATCCTTTACACCAATACTCTGCATATACATAATGAAATGGATCCCAATACACATCTTTAACTTAGAAACATGAAAGACTAGATGTATTATGGCTAACTCCACTGGAAGATCTAGCCTGTAGGTGATATCTCCAATGCACCTCAAAATCGGATAAGGACCAATATATCGGGGACTAAGCTTGACCTTCTTTCCAAATCTCATCACCCCTTTTATGGGTGAAACTTTCAAGAACACCCAATCACCCACATCGAATTGAAGCTCTCTCCTCCTCACCTCTGCATATGACTTCTGACGACTCTGAGCTGTGTTTAACCACTCCTTAATTAATTGAACTTTATCCATAGCCTCTTGAATGGAATGTGGACCAATCAAGGTAGCCTCATAACCTCAAACCAACCTATTGGGGACTTGCATCTACGCCATACAAAGCTTCAAGCAGTGCCATTTGGATGTTGGCGTAATAATTACTAGTCTATACAAACTCAATGAGTGGAAAATGATCATCCCAACTCCCTTTAAAATTAATCACATACGATCTCAACATATCCTATAAATTCTGGATATTATACTCAACCTGGCCATCTGTTTGGGGATGAAATACTGTACTAAGGTTCACCTTTATACCAAGACCCTTTTGGAAAGATTTCAAGATCTATGATGTGAACTGTGTACCTCGATCTGAGATAATGGACAAAGAAACCCCATGCAGTATAACTAACTCATGGATATAGAATCCTGCATAATCCTTGGCTGTATCTGAGGTTTTGACTGGAATGAAGTTAGCTGACTTGGTCATTCGGTTTGCGATGACCCAAATTGAATTATACTGGCACCAAGTCCGAGGAATTTCAGTAACAAAATCCATATTTATAGCCTCCCATTTCAAAGTGGGTGTGCCAATATCTTGAAGTGTACCTCCCGGCCTCTAGTGCTCAACTTTAACACAGTTGGGACACTTAGCTACAAAATCAGCTATGTCTCTCTTCATGCCGCTCCACCAATAGACTTCCCATAGGTCACAGTACATCTTAGTGTCGCCTGGATGAATTGAATACTTAGAACTATGGGCCTCAGCTAACATTCGATCTCTCAACCCATCCATATTGGTAACACATTAACGACCCTGATAGTGAAGTACACCATCTCCCTCTTTGGAGAAAACCTTCACCTTCGATTGGTGGACTACATCCATTAACTGACTCAAAACCGGATTATTACAATGTTTTTCTTTCACCTTCGCCACTAGAGATGATGTTGAACTATTCTGTACCATCATACCACCATCATCAAAATTAATCAAAAGAACTCCTAACCGAGCCAATCTATGCACCTCTTTAACTAACTCATTCTTCTTATCTGCAACATGGGACATACTATTCATATACAATCTACTAAGAGCATCTGCAACTATGTTAGCGTTACCCGAATGGTTGAGCTCATTTATGTCGTAATCTTTTAACAACTCTAGCCATCTCCTCTAACAAAGATTTAACTCCTTCTAGTTAAAGACATATGGAGACTCTTATGATTGGTAAGAATATCTACATGAACCCTATATAAATAATGTCTCCAAATCTTCAAGGCGAAGACCACTGCTGCCAGCTCTAAGTCATGAGTTAGGTAGTTCTTCTTATGAACATTAAGTTGCCTGGAGGCATAGGCTATTACTTTCCCATTCTGCATCAAAACACATCCAAGTCCATCCCTAGAAGCATCCCAGTAAACTAAGAACCCATCTAATCCTTTTAGCAAAGCTAACATAGGTGATGAAGTCAACCTATCCTTCAACTCTTGGAAACTTTTCTCACATGAGTCTGACCATTGAAACTTCACTTTTTTCTGAGTTAAACAGGTCAATGGTATAGCTATTGAAGAGAAACCCTCAACAAACCTCTTGTAGTAACCCGTTAAGTCCAAAAAGTTCCTAATGTCAGACAAAGTAATGGGCCTTGGCCAATTCTTCACTGTATTAGTTTTCTAGGGATCCATAAATCACATGAACAGAAATGCAAAATATTTCAACAAAAATTCACACTTACTAAATTTATAAAACAGTTGATGATCCTTGAGAGTCCGCAACGCTACTCGTATATGGTCTTCGTGCTCCTCCTTACTCTGAGAATAAACTAGACTGTCATCAATAAAGACAATGACGAACATGCCTAGATACTTCTTGAAGACCCTATTCATTAAATCCATAAGAACTGCAGGAGCATTTGTTAGACCAAAAGACATGACTATAAACTCATAGTGACCATACTGAGTTCTAAAGGTAGTCTTTGGAATGTCACTCTTCCTGACCTTAAGATGATGATATCCCGATCAGAGGTTAATTTTTAAGAAACAACACTGAAGTTGATCAAACAAGTCATCAATCCTAGGATAGGATACTTATTCTTGATTGTGACCTTGTTCAATTGCCTGTAGTCTATACACATTCTGAGAGTACTATCCTTCTTTCAGGATAACAAGACCAGAGAACCCCAAGGAGAAACACTATACATAATGAAACCTTTATCTAGGAGATCTTTGAGCTACTTTTTCAACTCCTTAATCTCTACTAGAGCCATTCTGTAAGGAGGAATAGAGATATCTTGTGTCTATGAATGAAGGTATATCCCAAAGTTAATCTCCTTATCGGGAGAAACTCTAGGTAGATCCTCAAAAAAGACTTCTAGAAACTCATTAACTATAGAAACTAACTGGAGAGTCAGGGTCTCAGACTTAGAATCCTTAACCCAAACTAGATGATAGATATACCCTTTAGAGATTAATTTTATGGCTTTAAGATAGAAAATAAATCGACCTCTGCATATTATGTGGATACCCTTCCACTCAAGGACTGGTTCGTTAGGAGGCTGGAATTTCACAACTCAGGTTCGACAATCAATTGAGGCATAGAATGAATGGAGCCAATCAATTCTAAGAATGAAATTGAAATCAGTCATCTCAAACTCTACTAAGTTTGTTGAAGTAAACCTATGAAGGACTGTGATAGAGCAGTATCTATAAACTCTTTTAGCAATTACTGAGTTTCCAATAGGAGTAGAAACTGAGAAAGGTTCAGAAAGAATTTTAAGACAGATGCCAAAATTGACAGCAACAAATAGGGTTATAAAAGACACATTGGACTTCAGATCTAAAACACATAAGCATCAATATGAAAGACTCAAAGTAAATGAGTGACCATTTCTGGAGAGCTCTCCTGCTCCTGATGAGATGATAGAGAATTAAGTCAATTTTGATGCTGACTGCCACCTATACATGAGGAAACACCTTGTTGCTGAGCTAGGTGGTCTGAATGAGTTGCTGAAGAAGTGGAATGGGCTTGAGTGCGAGCATCCTTGCCACCTTGCTTAGTGGATGGACAATCCCTCATCTTTTGGCTTGGCTTGCCATACCCATAACAAACATCCCTACCCATCAAACACTTTCCTAGATAATTTTACCACACTTTCTACAAACTAGGCAGGTACATCTCCTGGTGATATTATCTTGTGATCTGGAGGCTGGTGCTCTACCTCACTACTTATGCTTAGACTTAGGAGTTAGGGTACTGACTGAAGATAGTGCAGGGGCTGACGATTGGTTCTAAAATTGTGAGCAATTTCCCCTACCTGACCTGTGGTAACTGTACTTAAACTGCCTGGTCCTGGCCCTCTTAGTCTCCCTCCCCTTCTCCTTCAACTTTTTGACTTAAACTATTGAGCATAGGTACTGAGTCGGGAGATGTACATATCTCTAATCAACATGGCATTCCTACACTCCTTGACCACTAACTCAAACACACCAGTAACAAACTTACTTATGCAGGCCCTCAGTTCAAACACCATTTTTAGAGCATACCTCGAAAATTGAGTGAATTTGATGGCGTTTTCCTTTACTGACATAGAGCCGTACTTGAGAATGATGAACTCCTCTACCTTAGCTTTATTCATCTCCCAAGTAAAGAACATATCAAGAAAAGCTACCTCAAATACCTCCCAATCAATCAGAGCTATATCTTCACCCCTACCCTCCTTCCACTGCTTGTACCAATCATGAGCAACACATTTCAGCTGATACATACCAACTCTACACTTTATGCCCCATTGATATGCATAACCTGGGTAATTGATGTGCCATGGTTACATGGCACTGTTGATTCTTAAAACGAGGAAAATATGCAATAACTTGGGTGTGTTTTGTTGGTATGATGTGGTTTCTGTCCTAATTTGCAGTAAAACAGGCTTTAAAGGAAAAATGAGCAAAGGAGGAAGAATCAAGCCCGAGAACGAAGTGTCGGATGAAGAAAGAACAAGAGGCTACAGAAGAGAGACATTCACGCCACAAGTCACGTGGTGTGGAAGCCACTCACGCCACGTGAGTGGCTATCGTGAGTGAAGCCCAGAGACTGAAAAATCAGCCTGGTTTCCACAACAGGGGTCACGTGGCATGACTGATTCCCACGTGACGTAGAAGACTGCCGTGATCCAACTTCTGAAGACCACAAATTGAGCTTGATTCCCACGACATCAACCTACATGGCGTGACTTGGTTCCACGACACCAAGTTACGATACCGTGGAAGTTGCTGACTCTGTTCTCCTATTTGGTTTTGGATAGGACTAGTTTTGTATCTATAAATACCCCTATGTAGTCCTAAGTGTGAGAGTTGGACAATTTACTACTTTGAGAGTTATTTCATACTTTTTCAGACATATATTTGGTTTTGTATTCACAAACCCTAATTTGGAGTTTTATTGATAATTGAAATTTCGGTTTTCCTTCATTCTTGTGAGATCAGAATTATGCTTTCATCTTTGAATTATTCTTGTGTTCTTACAATTATGAGCAACTAAACCCATCAACTAGGGTTGTGTGAACCATGAGGAATTAACAAAACTGGTTAAGTGCAAAGCAACTTTGTACTGCTGTGTGTGCATGTATTGTTGTTTCCTTCGTTATGATTGCTTTTCTAACGGTTGCAAATGTTAGAAACTCTCCTAGATTCTAGACTTTCTTGAGAGAGATGTAAAGATTGGGAAAAGGAGATAACAACAGAGATTTGAAGCTATCAACCTTCATCTAATAATTGGAGCTTTTGCAGGAAAGGTTGTTTGAAATCCAGGACAAGGGTTAGTATTGCGACACTCGGAGTCTGAGAGGAGAAGAGTGAAATTCATCTAATGAAGGTTGAGAGACAGTTAGATGAACCTAACTTGTTAGATCTTGCATGCAGCGCAGCGGGGCAATCTTGTTATGCAAAAGTAACCGGTGGAGTTAAGGAATCATTGGGGATCACAGTCCTAGTGAATTTCTCTTATTGTTTACAAACTCAACACAACCAACAATCGTCATTGTTATTATTCACTAGCAAACCCCCCCAATTTTATTTACTTTTCAATTATTCCATCTGGTAGTCTACTCACACTTCGACCTATTCCCTGTGGGATCGACCCCAACCTAGTTGGGTTCTATATTTGATTCAGCGATCGCATTATCCTTTTTCAGAGGTATACTTTGGGCGACATCAAATTTTGGCGCCGTTGCCAGGGAATACGAAGTTGAACATTACTGGTTGGAGTTGATTGGGTATGTTTCTACATACTCTCGAGGGCATACGCCGATGTATGCTAAATACTAGGAGTCAAGGGAATCCCCTGATTCCACTTGATCTTAAGATCGAAAGGACTTTAAGAGCTAATCAGAGAATGGTGAATATTGAAGGAGTCCAGAATCCCGCAGCTGCCGGAGACATTCACAACCAGCCATTTCATCCGGCTGGTCAGGAAACAGCGGAACAAACTACTTCTCGATTGACACGAGAAGAGCATATTAGATAATCTGCTCTTAGACAAGCAGAAAGAGATAATCGAGCTATGCAAGAAGCAGTACAGCGTCTGGATGATGCTGAAGAGCGACAAAGACGATTAATAGAACAATCGAGACAACATGTGCCTGTTTATGATGATCCTGAAGATGAATATGTGGCCTATTTTGAGCCAATCGAGAACGGTGCCATTGTTCCACCTGAGTTACCTCCGAGCACTAAGTTTGACATCACTAGTGCAATGATCCATCTGCTGAACTTGAAGGGCGTGTTTGTGGGTCTTCCTACTGATGATCTAAACATGCATGTAATGAATTTTGTGGGGGTATGCACGTCATACAATCTGCCTGGGGTTGACGAAGATGCGATACGGTTGAGGTTGTTCCCATTCTCTCTTACAGGAGAACCCACGTTGTGGTTGGTTGAGCTGCCACGAGGTTCTATCACTACTTGGTAGGAATTGAGAAATCAATTCTTGGAAATATTTTTCCCACCGTCCAAGATACTGCAGTTGAAAGACGAGATCTATAATTTCAGACAACTTCATTCGGAAGCACTCTATGAAACTTGGTTGAGGTTTAAAAAGAAGCTGCAGATGGTGCCAAATCATAGGATGAGTGGCAGGAACTTACTTGAAATCTTCTACAGAGCTTTGAATGTCAACACAAAGGCAGTAGCAGATAATATCACTGGTGGAGCATTCATGAGTTTGAGATGGGACCAAGCTTCTGAGATATTAGATTGTGTCACTAAGACCAATCTAGGATGGCATACTCGGGAGACAGATACACCGGCTGGAACATATGCTATTGGAGCTTCAGCATCTCAAAGGGCATTGGATGAATCTGTGGCGTAAGAGATTGCTCAGTTGAGGACAGAAATTAGTCTTCTGGCTAAACAGATAGCGGCCAGAGATGCGGATAAAGTGCATGCTGTTGGTGCACAAAGTAAATGGGCTAGACATGATGATAGTGAGTCTGATGAAGAGGCGAAGTATCTAGATCGCGAAGTTGCGGGTTTTCAAGCCAAGGGCCAAGGGTCTAATCAAGACTTTTGGAACTCAAGGCAAGGGAATCAAGGTCGAAACTATTATGGTGACAGCTACAACAAATCGGGATACAGAGATCGAGAAAGGGATCGTGATGGTAATTGGAGGTGGAAAGATGATAATCGAGAAAAGAATGACATATATGTACCACCTGGAAGACGTGATGAGGAGTCTGGAAATTCGAGGATGGAGGCACTTCTCAATAAATTGGTTAAAAGAGCAGAAAGTCAGGAGAATTGCTTGAAAGAGATTAGGACTTACATTTTGGGCATAAGTCAGAAAGTGGAATCCCATTCAACTGCCATTAAATAGTTGGAGCAACAGTTTGGGCAGATTTCATTGGCACTGAATCAACGTCAGCCAGGCACCCTTCCAAGTAATACCATCCAAAATCCTAAAAATGATAGTCATTGCCTCGCCATCACTACTAGAAGAGGGAAGTGCATGACAGATCCACCTATGCCGGCCGACGGTAGTGTGCCTAATAATCCAGTGTTTATCGATGTTGAAGCTGAGTTAGAGTCGGATAATGCAAAGGGTGACATGGTTCCAAATCAGCATGATGATAGGGACAATGCAAAATCTAAGAAGAGGAAGGAGAAAGAGGTACCAAAGGTGCTCAAAACTATCCCACGACCTCCTCCTCCCTATCCTCAAAGGTATAAGAAGAAGACAGAGGAAGAAAAGTATCAGAAGTTCATCACCATGTTGAAGGAGCTGTCGGTAAACATCCCTCTTGTAGAGGAATTGGAGCAGATGCCAGGTTATGCCAAGTTTATGAAAGACTTGGTGACAAAGAAGAGAACGATCAGTTTTGAGCCAGCAGATAACATTCATCATTGTAGTGCAGTTGCTTCTCGGTCCTTAGTTGAAAAGAAAGAGGATCCAGGAGCTTTCACAATTCCGTGTACTATTGGGTCCTACAATTTTGCTAAAGCACTGTGCGATTTGGGTGCTAGCATCAACCTAATGCCATTAGCCGTGTTCAAGTAATTGGGGTTGGGAGCACCAAATCCAACCTCCATGAGACTTCTCATGGCCGATAGAACTGTGAAAAAACCAGTTGACATTCTGTATGATGTTTTGGTGAAGGTTGCTTCTTTCATATTTTCGACCGATTTTGTGATTCTCGATTGTGAAGTGGACTTTGAGGTTCCCATCATACTGGGAAGACCATTCCTTGCCACGGGTCGCACATTGGTTGATATGGAAATTGGGTAGCTGAAATTTAGATTGAATGATGAACAGGTTACTTTCAATGTCTATCGGTCTATGAAGCAGCCAAGAGATAAGCGAGTGATTTCAGTGATAGATGCTGTTGATGATTGTGAGGTTGTTGTGTCCATTGAAGAATGTTTGGGAGTAGAGCCTCTGGCTATCGTGATCATGAATTTTGAAGACGATGGTATAGAAGACTATGATGAGATGATGGGTGAACTAGCTGGTAAAGGAGCGTACACTTATGCGCCCAAGAAACTGGATCTTGATTTGAAGAATAGGGTGACTCCACCAGCTCGTCCATCTATTGAAGATCCTCCAGTGTTAGAGCTTAAAGCTCTTCCGGCCCACCTTCGCTACACTTTTTTGGGAGCCAACAATACCTTGCCAGTGATTATTGATGGATTGGCAAGTAGAGGCTTTGGTTTCAGTTTTAAGAAGATTTAAGAGGGCCATTGGTTGGTCCATTGCGGATATCATAGGTATTCCACCCGGCATTTGCACTCATAAGATCCAGCTTGTTCTTGAGTGCATACCTAGCATTGAGCACACGCATTGTCTGAACCCACCTATGCAGGAGGTTGTGAAGAAAGAAATTATCAAGTGGTTAGATGCAGGAGTGGTTTACCCCATTGCGGATAGCAAGTGGGTGAGCCCTATTTAGTGTGTGCCAAAAAAGGGAGGAATCACTGTGGTTTCGAATGACAAAAATGAGTTGATTCCAATGAGGCCGGTGACTGGATGGAGAGTTTGCATGGACTATCAGAAACTGAATTAGTTGACTGAAAAGGATCATTTTCCTATGCCCTTTATGGACCGGATGTTAGACCGTCTTGCTGGTTGAGGATGGTATTGTTTTCTTGATGGCTATTCGGGGTATAATCAGATTTTTATTGCCCTCGAAGACCAAGAGAAGAAAACTTTCACTTGTCCATATGGGACATTCGCATTAAAGAGGATGCCTTTCGGGTTGTGTAATACAACGGCCACCTTCCAACGCTGTATGATGTATATTTTCTCCGACATGGTGGAAGACACAATCGAGGTTTTTATGGATGATTTCTCTATTGTGGGTGACTTGTTTGAGGGCTGTTTGGCATACCTTGCTAATGTGCTACAAAGATGTGAGGAGTGTAACCTAGTCCTGAATTGGGAAAAATGTCACTTTATGGTCAATGAAGGTATTGTATTGGGGCATCAAATTTCGAAGAACGACATTGAGGTAGATAAGGTGAAAATCGAAGTAATTGAGAAGCTGCCCCCACCTATCTCTGTGAAAGGTATTCGAAGTTTCTTAGGTCATGATGGTTTTTATAGAAGATTCATCAAGTATTTCTCCAAGATTGCTCATCCCTTGTGCAAACTTTTAGAGAAAGAGGTGAAATTTGTGTTTGATGAAGCATGTCTTAAAGCATTTGAGTGCCTTAGGAGAAGTTGGTGTCAGCCCCGATTATTGTGTCACCTGATTAGACTAAGTCTTTTGAGGTTATGTGCGATGCTAGTGGAGTGGATTTGGGGGAAGTCCTTGGACAGAGACGTGAGAAGATATTGCACCCAATTTACTACGCTAGCAAAGTGCTTAATCCAGCTCAAAAGAACTACACTGTGACTGAGCAGGAGTTGTTGGCCGTAGTATTCGCTTTCGAGAAATTCAGATCTTACTTGATTGGTACGAAGGTGATTGTGCATACAGATCATGCAGCTCTTCGGTATCTTATGTCAAAAAAGGATGCTAAGCCAAGACTGATTCGGTGGGTACTTCTGTTGCAAGAATTTGACTTTGAAGTCAAGGATCGTAAGGGGACCGAAAATCAAGTGGTTGACAATCTTTCATGCCTGGAGGAGGAGGCCATGCTTAATTTGAAATATCACCTAGAGATTGATGATACTTTTTTGGATGAGCAAGTATTGGCAGCATCTCAAGACTTGATCCCTTGGTTTGCTGATTTTGCCAACTTTTTGGCAAGTGATCTAGTCCCGGAAGATATGACATATCAACAGAGAAAGAAATTCATGGATAAGGTATGAAAGTTCTTCTGGGATGAGCCGTATATGTTTAGGGTGTGTGCAGATGGCATAATTTGAAGATGTGTTCCCGAGTCCGAGATGTTGAGTATTGTGGAGGCATGTCACTCATCTCCAGTTGGGGGTCATCATGGAGGTGCACGAACCGCCCATAAAATCTTGCAATATGGGTAATACTGGCCTAGTATTTACAAAGATGCTCATGACTATGCCCGTACTTGTGACCGGTGTCAAAGGCAAGGTAATATTTCACGCAGACACGAACTTCCCATGACAACTATACTTGAGCTTGAATTGTTCGATATGTGGGGAGTTGACTTTATGGGTCCGTTTGTGAGCTCGCATGGAATGAAATACATCTTGGTAGCCATTGACTATGTGTCTAAGTGGGTGGAGGCAATAGCGCTTCCTAATAACGAAGGGAAAAGTGTCACAACCTTCTTGAAAAAGAACATATTCTCACGTTTTGGGACACCCCGAGTTATTATAAGTGATGGAGGATCCCACTTTTGCAACCGACTATTCAAAGCCTTGCTAGAAAAGTATGGTGTCAAACATAAGGTGGCAACACCTTACCAGCCTCAGACAAGCGGGCAGCTGGAAGTGTCAAATCACGAGATTAAGTCCATTCTGGAAAAAACCGTTAATGCAAATAGGACTGATTGGGCTCAACGACTGGATGATGAGTTATGGGCATATCGGACGGCTTTCAAAACACCAATTGGTGCATCACCATATCAGTTTGTGTTTGGGAAGTCTTGCCATTTGCCCGTTGAACTAGAACATAAAGCTTTGTGGGCATTGAAAAGGGTGAATTTGGACTGGAGTGAGGCGGCCCAATTGCGACTTGAGCAGATGAATGAGATGGATGAATTTCGTCTTCTAGCATATGAAAGTTCAGCTTGTATAAAGAAAAGATGAAATTGTACCATGATCGTCGGATTGAGAACCGCGAATTTCATTTGGGCGACTCGATTTTATTGTATAATTCTAAGCTTCGCCTGTTTGCTGAAAAACTAAAATCCAAATGGTCAGGCCCATTCACTGTCTTTCGGGTATTCTCACATGGTGCTATTGAGCTAAAAGGAGCAGATGATGTCCTATTCAAAGTCAATGGACAGCGTGTTAAGCATTATGTAGGAGTTCCGGAAGAGATAAGGACGATTGAAGAACTTGAACTTGACGAAGTCTGAGTAGTCAAGACAGTCATATCGTACCGCGATGTTAAATCAGGCGCTTCATGGGAGGCAACCCATGGGCTAGTTGGGGAAGTATGAGTATCCAAGTTAGCCATGTCGTGCCGCGACATTAAATCAGGCGCTGATTGGGAGGCAACCCAAGATTTTGTTATGTGGAGATCAGATTATTGAGGAACAGTTAGCTGAAAATCACAGAATTTACCTAAAGGGGAGAAATTTCATTCACGACATCAGTCATGCCACGTAGGTCACACCCACATGACGTGGACTATGTCGTGAAACATAAAAGTTTCAGCAATTCAAATCCGACCCAACCCAAGCCCATTTTTCTCAAATAAAATCCGGATCTTGTCTTCCTTACCCGATATATACCCGAACCATGTCCCTTCTTTCCCCACTTTAAAATCTCTTCTAACCAAACCCTAAAATCAAAACCAACTCCTCCTTCTCCTCCAAATTCAGATCTTCACCACACCAAAACCTAAAATAAGAACCCTAGACTCCTAAAATCTCAAGAATCCGACCCCTATTACCAAACCCATTCGAAAATCCAAACCCCAAGTCCCCAAATCTGAATCAGATATACCAAACCCTACCAAATTCGATCCAAATACCCACAATTTGATCAATAACCCATTACAATGCCTCCAAAATCCAACCCTAAGAGTGACCACCTTGATGCCTCATCTCGAATTCGGACCAAAAATTCGGATTTACCGACCCGTCTACGGGATGAACCAACTGAGTCTGAGCCAAGTGGTTCTGTGGAGGAATTTGACATTATCCATGACAATACTGCTTTAGGTCCTCGGGCAATGAGGTTACAGACACGAACCCGAGCGGCTGCCCGGGCAGCACGTCAGCCGACCCCACCACCTGTTGAGCCAGTTATTTCGGTTGAGTCTTTCGAGTTCGCCCCCCAGTCTAAAAAGGGGGAGGATGGTTCTGCGTCAGGCTCTGCTGATGATGCTATGGGTCAGGGTATGTCTGCGGTGGAGGCTACAACTTCTGTTTCAGGTTCTGGTGCCCAGAGTGCTCCGACTCCAGCGCAGAGTACTGAGATTCAGCGTTGGTGTGTGCAAGACATGCGTGCCTTCTATGATAGGGATACCGAATTGACTAAGAGAGGGGTGTGTAAAGGAACATTATGGAGGAGCCACGGTATCGGGTAGATGAGTTGCGGACCTTGACTGATATATGGCCTATTTTTGAGAGATACGGTCTGGGGTGGATGGCGCAGCATTCTGGTCGATATAGCTCAGAGTTAGTTTAAGAGTTTTATGCCTCGTACGCTGAGTCAGTGGATTTGGGAACTTCTGTTTGGTAGAAATTTATATTACAGCCATTTTTGACTCATGTCATGGTTCGTGGTACCCGTGTGGATATTTCAGAGCAGACCATTCACCGCTTCTTATTTAGGGCTAACCGTCCACTTCCTGTGTTGACTGCTGAATATGATCATAGGATGGACACTGTCAGATATAGGGTTAAGATGAGAGATGCGGAGCAGAAATTGGATTTACTTAAATGGATTGCAGGATACATAGCCGAAGATGGTGTGGCGGCTAGTTGGGTGACTGGGAAGCTGGACATCAAAAAGTCCACGCTTTATTTTGCTGGTAAATTCTGGTGGTTCGTGGTTTGGCATCGGTTGGGTCCAACTAATACTGACAACTCACTCACGTTGGAGCGGGCAGTAGTAGTAGCCAACATCTTAGTTGGTTATGAGATTTCTTTTGCTAGATACATAGTCTGGGAGATCCACGAGTGGGCATTCAGAGATCACACGAGTATCCCCTTTCCATGCTTGATCCAGGGGTTGTTTGATAGGGCAGGGGTGGCCAGGATACCTGCCCTAGACCATTATATTTAGGTGACCCACATTGTGGACATTGGGCTGATGCAGCAGAGGGGTTCACACCCCATTCTTCCACGAGGGTCACAACAGTCTGAGTCATCAGGTGCAGCCCTGGATGAGCCGAGACTGAGGGCACTGGCCCTATTGATGATGGGGTACCTAGTACTAGTGCCCCTCTGACTCCTGCTAGGATGGTTTTAGTCTCACGAGACTTTCTGCAGCAGCTGGTTGACAGGCAGACGAAGATGTTTGAGCGCCAGGCTCACAGTGAGACTCAGATGGCTAAGTTGGTATCCCAGCTTAAGCCTTGGGTTCGATCTACAGTAGAGGCTGTGGAGACTAGGGTGGAGGCTAGGATGAATGCAGCTATGGACCAGTTTATACGGGGCCTGTATGGGCGGATTGATAGTTTCGAGGCACGTATGGCCTCCCGCTTAAGTGTTGCACCAAGCCCTGATATGGCAGGCTTGACCCAGGAGGTAGCTACGTTGAGAGAGGAGGTTTGGGCACTGGCATCGACTAGTACTCCAATTATACCACCTATGCCTATCTCGACCTCCGTACGACCAACATTTGAGGTTGATTTTTTTGCTGACGAGGAGCCTCCGATGGATAGAGGCAAAAGACCCCGCAGTCCGGCGGATAGGGGTACTAGTTATAAGGAGTTCGAGAGTGATCTGAGGAGGGATGTTAAAGCCTCCCGGGTAGAGTACCATGCGAGCTAGATTGAGGCAGAGCAGAGAGCGCTTGGTGCATCTGCCAGTCAGGCTATCCCCCTACTGGATGCGCCTACTGCACAGTCTGATGATCCCGCTGCTGGCGGGACCACTTCCGGTGCTTAGAGTGCCACAGTTATGTATTCACTCCCTTGCATTTGATTGATATCGGTGCATTGAGGGCATTGCACTATGTTTAGTTGGGGGTGGGGGTGTACCACCACTTGGGGGGTTTTGTTGCCGTGTTTCTTTTCCCCCGAGTGTGCTATCATAGTAGAACCGACATGTTTAGGATGTTATTGTTGATATTTTTATGTTTCTTGCTATATTAGGAGAAAAATGAGGGAACTTTAGTGCAGTCCAATTTTGAAAGATTTTTTAGGTGTTTTGACTATTAAGGATACCCCTCCTGAAATTTTGAATTGTGTGAATAGCATGCTTGTGTGTGACAGATGTTGGATCTTGTTATGGCACTAGAATTATAGGTAAATAACCGTATCTAGCATTACATGAACGGATAGGTAGTAGTTGGTAATACAACCCTGTGCTATGTGTGGGAGAGGTCACTACTTAGTTAGCTCTGTGTGTGCGATCCAGAACTTGCCCGGTTGGTCTTGCCTAAGTTAAAGGATAGGGATTAGGAAAGGATCATAGGCCGTTGTTGAATAAAGTCCACTTTTAGCCTAAATGCCAAACCAAAGGAAGAAGTATCCCTTGATCCCGACGTTGAGCCATAATTATCCTATTTCCTTCATTAGCCTATTCACCTTCCCATTTTAATCACAATGAACCTGTCTTGGCCCTGGTGCCTCCTTGGACACTGTGTACCTCAACTCAGGAAAATTGCCTAAGTTGAGGGTGGCTATTATAGGGGTGCGTAGATTGAGTTGGGTATGAAGAAGGCTTATTAAAAGAAAAAGAGAAAACAGATTTGGGTGTGAAGAAGAAAAGAAAAGAAAAAAAAATAAAAAAATAAAAATAAAAGTAATAAAAAATGTATATATGTTTAAAGTTTGAGAAGAAAAATCACACCCAAAATCTAAAAATAAAAGAATGGAGAATAAGGGAGAATAAAAATGAAAAAGGTTGGAAAGTGGAGCAAAAAACAGTGTAGTGTCAAGGAGGGTTGAGTCACTATATCCATATGCACCATACCCGTCCCTAAGCCTACATTACAAGCCGAGTAAAGTCCTATAGTGATCCTAGTACGACTGTCCGAAAATGAAGGGGTAGAAAATAAGGGCAAGCCTATGGTATTTAATGCACACTGCCTTAACTTCTTTGTGAGCGTGAGTGTTTTGACCTCGTCCCTATTTTGATATTCATTAGTATACTGAGAGTGCATGGGACTTCTTTGAGTGTGAGAGCACATGGGTTGCATAATTAGCTGCTAGTTATTCGAGACGTGCCAAATTACATATCCGCTTAGTTGTTTATGCATAATTTAGTGCCATCACTTGATCCCCTCTGTGTCATGATCCTATGCTGCTTACATACACACTTTGGTTTTGCTTTGAAAATAGGAGGGGTCGAAAAGGTTTTGTGTCAAAAGCAACAAGTTGACTGCCATAGGTCCCTTAGGTTTCTCTTAGTTAAGCATTGTGTTTGTGTATTTTTATTTTGTTCGCCTGAGGACATGCAAACGTTCTAAGTTGAGGGTGTTGATGTGCCATGGTTACATGGCACGGTTGATGCTTAAAACGAGGAAAATATGTATGATGTGGTTTTTGTCCTAATTTGCAGGAAAACAGGCTTTAAAGGCAAAATGAGCAAAGGAGGAAGAATACAGCCCGAGAACGAAGTGTCGAACAAAGAAAGAACAAGAGGCTGCAGAAAAGAGCCACTCACGCCACGTAAGTGGCTATCGTGAGTAAAGCCCAGAGACTGAAAAATCAGCCTGATTTCCACGACAGGGGTCATGTGGCGTGACTGACACCCACGTGACGTGGAAGCCTATCGTGATCCAACTTTTGAAGACCACAAGCTTGATTCCCACGACATCAACCTACGTGGCGTGACTTGGTTCCACGACACCAAGTCACGATACCGTGGAAGTTGCCGACTCTGTTCTCCTATTTGGTTTTGGATAGGACTAGTTTTGTATCTATAAATACCCCTATGTAGTCCTAAGTGCGAGAGTTGGACAATTTACTACTTTGAGAGTTATTTCATACTGTTTCAGACATATATTTGGTTTTGTATTCACAAACCCTAATTTGGAGTTTTATTGATAATTGAAATTTTGGTTTTCCTTCATTCTTGTGAGATCAGAATTATTCTTTCATCTTTGAATTATTCTTGTGTTCTTACAATTATGAGAAGCTAAACCCATCAACTAGGGTTGTGTGAACCATGAGGAATTAACGAAACTGGTTAAGTGCAAAGCAACTTTGTACTGCTGTGTGTGCATGTATTGTTGTTTCCTTCGTTATGATTGCTTTTCTAACGGTTGCAAATGTTAGAAACTCTCCTAGATTCTAGACTTGCTCGAGAGAGAGGTAGATATTGGGAAAAGGAGATAACAACAGAGATTTGAAGCTATCAACCTTCATCTAATAACTGGAGGCTTTGCAGGAAAGGTTATCTGAAATCCAGGACAAGGGTTAGTATTGCGACACTCGGAGTCCAAGAGGAGAAGAGTGAAATTTGTCTAATGAAGGTCGAGAGACAGTTAGATAAACCTAACTTGTTAGATTTTGCATGCAGCGCAGCGGGGCAATCTTGTTAAGCATAAGTAACCGGTGGAGTTAAGGAATCATTGGGGATCACAGTCCTAGTGAATTTCTCTTATTGTTTACAAACTCAACACAACCAGCAATCGTCATTGTTATTATTCACTAGCAAAACCCCCAATTTTATTTAATTTTCAATTATTCCATCTGGTAGTCTACTCACACTTCGACTTATTCCCTGTGGGATCGAACCCTACCTAGTTGGGTTCTATATTTGATTCAGGGACCGCATTGTACTTTTTCCGAGGTATACTTTTGGCCACATCAGTAATCTTAAGCATCTCATCTATAAAGTGCTGTGGATCCTCATATACTTTTGACCCATGAAAATTTGGTGGACTCATTCTCCTAAAGACCTGCACTCTAGAAGCAACTGAAGTCTCTTTCTGATTCACTGGATCAACAACTTGATGATTGGCCTAAGAATTCATGGCTTGGACCAACACCTAAAAGGCAGCCCAAAATTCAGCATGGATGACTTATTCATTCAAAGGATCCATGGGTGTGGGTGGGGCTGGTTATTTCCATTCCTACGACTATTAGCTCTGTGAAAAGGCATTTTCTGTCATATGAAAAACATGTCTTGGAAGAAGAATAAAGTTAAACTCTATAGCATGATAAATATGATGAAAGAAGGGGTGGTTCCTACTAACACCTTTTGGCTAGCTTCACACCTTTGAATAAGATTCTACTTGATGTGGCTTGACAGACACCCTAGGACACCTTAAACTCTATGCTATGATACCTAGTTTGTAACAACCCAAGACTACCCCCAAGATGTCACACGATGCTTAGGATTACAAGAAACCCCAGCTAACCCGTGGCATCTAGCATAACACTAAACCATATTCTAATAATGTAAAGTCATGACCGGAAGATGATCTTGTTTATAATAACTTAACTAAGAAATAACAATTCTGAAATCCATCAACATTAAATGAAAGAAATCCCAACATAAAATTAAGCTGAAATACTACTAAGTTAAGACAAGCCTAAAAAAATATTGATGAGCAACTGGGACAAAGCCCCAACTTAGTCGAAGTCATGAAATACTGAACTGACTATAATTCTGAACTACAGAAAGCAAGAAACATAGACCATAACCCTAAAAACATGAGGACTCACCAACTGAACTAGAGTAGGCACTAGTGATTGCAGCTAATCGTAAGGCTAAGGGTGAATGCAAGGACCTACATCATAATAGGATGCAACACAAAAAGCATGTGGTCAGTGCTATAGAAAGAACTGAGTATGTGAGGGATGCATACAACATGTAAAAATGATATAAATCATGTGATAAAATGGGTATGCATAATAAGTATATAAAAACTCACTATTTCTTTTCATGAATAAAGATAAAACTGTAATGTCATATACTTAAAGAGTACAAAACATAAATTGACAAATCCGGTGAGCCATATAAACTTAAGTTACTAAAACTGATTTACTGTGGGAGTTTCTCTTAACTGACGTACCCCATTTGAGAAAACATAGAGCCCAACTTGTAACCCTTATTGGAAGGGTGTTCAATACCTTGACAAGGGTATGGAACCATGATTTGGAGTGAATTCACTCATGAGTCCATTTTGGATGAACGAAAACATTCTCAACTTGCGAGGACCCTTTTTAACCTATGGTTGCACATAGTTTAGGAATTTGACTTTTTTTAAACCTACATTTTCCTCGATGCTAAATACTACTCCCAAAATCATACTAATGCTCATACTATATAAAATTCATCATGAAATAAGCATACACTAGTTTGTAAGTATGAAAACCATTATGCTTCAGTTTCTGTTACATATCTATAACTAATTCATGATATTCATACAAGTCTAAGATCATGGGATTTAATCATGCCAATAGTTTAGATCATGCTAAAATCATGTAATGGTTGTAAAATCATAAGATTTCATGTCAAATCTAACTGTTTGTAAAGCATAAATTCAAGCATGTGAA
The DNA here is from genome assembly GCA_031232105.1 of Capsicum rhomboideum. Classification (NCBI taxonomy): domain Eukaryota; kingdom Viridiplantae; phylum Streptophyta; class Magnoliopsida; order Solanales; family Solanaceae; genus Capsicum; species Capsicum rhomboideum. Next base: position 57,839,629 of record CP124709.1, read on the forward strand.
TAGAGTCATAATATACAATAAAGTTCATAAATTCTAGTAAGAATGTATAAATAATTTCATGGAGAGGCATAAAATTCAAGATTGTGAAAATTAAGTATGAACCCTAGTTGTTAAGTTAGTGAAGCGTTAAAAAAAAATCTTTTGGGATCAAGTATGAACGAAAATCCTTGTTGAAACCCCACATACCTAAACTTGATGATTTCTTGAAGTGGAACCTTGAACTAGAGCCTTGGAATTTGAGTTTTGGGAAGAAAACCTTTCCTTAAGTTTCTTAAGAGTTGAGAGCTGAAAGAGCAGTGAATTTTCTTAAATTCTCGAGGGAATATGATTATACATTGGTAATAGGGTCATTTATAGTCAAAAAGACTAATTTTCCCTTGAAAAATTAAAGGAAAAATGAAGAGATTACATCGTCTAGGGCAATGCAGTGGTACGGGACCAACGCACCAGGCAAGCAGCGTGGCATAGAGCCAACATATTGCCTAGGAGGCGTGGCATGGGGCCAATGTGGTTCCTCACTATTTTGGGCACTTGGCTCATGCCTTGGTTCTGTGGCACAACCCCTATGTGGACCCTATCTAGTTTTGCGACATTTTTAACCCCAAAAGTCATACTTAAGACCTAGGACTCCTCCTAATCGACATGTATCCCTTTCTAACCATCAAAAAACCTAAAAATCACTTCACAACTTGGTGAGAGCTACCAAAATCATGTTTGAACTTGCAGGGTATTACATCAAAATACTACAACCCTAGATCTTTTTCCTCAACTGAATCATAACACAAAAATTCTTCTGTTTATTTATGATTGTTATATTTTCCTTATTAAATCTCAAACACTCTAGATTACTTGTCACCTGCTAAATAGTTAAATAAAAATTTAAAGTAGAACTTCAATTCATGAAATCTTTTCTGGTATGATATTTGGACATACATTCTTTATTACTTGTACAACCACGTTCACCTGCGTGTGTGAAATGTTTCAATAAGTTTTTGGCGCCGTTGTTGGGGATTTGATTTGAAATTAATAGTATTTTGAGTTTTTATTGAATTATTAAGATTTTACTTATATTTGTTGTTTTTGTTTTTCCTGGGTACAAGTTAGTTTATGCTAAACACCCGGAGTCATGACAATCCATTAATTCCCATTGACCACGACTTGAACACACTCTTAGAGGGTTGAGAGCGATGGGTGATAAATGTGCACAACCAAAATGCATTGAATGATGTGGTAGATAGGGCTGCTGTCTAGCCCACTCCTGAACCACATGTTTTGGTGTTAAACTTTGCAAGGCCAAATAAACAAAATACCTCTAGAGCTATTATGGATCCTAATATTACCAGACTTTTTGAACTTAAAGAGTGTACGATGCAACTAGTGTAGAGCACTTGTCAATATGAGGGTAAACCATATGAAGACCCACACAAACACCTTCAAGAGTTTACATAGTTAAGTGACAACATTCACTACCAAAATATTTCAGATGAATATGTGAAGTTGACACTATTCCCTTTCTTACTTATTGGTGAAGCCACCAAACAATGGTTACAGAATAAACCGGTAAGATCTATCACATTTTGGGATGCTTTGTATGAAAAGTTTCTCAACATATTCTTCTCATCTAGAACAACAAAAAATCTCAGAGGTAGGATTTCTGGGTTGGTTCTAAAAGATGTCGAATCCTTTCTCCAAGAATAGGATATATAAAGGGATACTTTAGAGATTGCCCATACCACCACAAGCCTAAGTAGATTATCGAGCATAATTTTATTGAAGGACTAAGGCTAGACTCTAAGCCTTAATTAGATACTACACTCAAGGGCTAATTTTATCCAAGAGCTATGATGAAATAGAGGCATTGATCAATCTTATGTCTGTAGGTCACCGAGATTATTTAGAGCCAAGTAAAGTGTTCACTTCAACAAAAAATGTCGAGTAAGCTTAAGCTGGATGATGTGTCAGCCATCTGAGATGATATTAGGCAGTTGTGTATGTTATTGAAGTAGAGTTAACTAGCTCCAAAAATAGGTCATGTGCAAAAGGTACAACAAGTCCAAGTGGCTTCATTATTTTATGAAAAGTGTGGTGACATAGAACCATGGTTACTCTGAATGCCCTTTGGATCAAGAATCTATATATTATGTGGGGTAGTAAAATTATAGAAACCACCAAAACTTTGTTTGGGGTGGAAATCAATAGGGCAAAACATAGTACTATACATAGTAAGCTCCACAGGTGAGCAATTCTTTAGAGGAGACAATAAAGCAGATTATGGGACAACAAACTCAGATTTTAGGTAAAATTCAAAAGTGCATCCCTGACCATAAGCACCAAGTAAGCCAGCTAGCTTCATTACAACATGTAAAACCTGTAGGTGCATTATCAAGTGATGCAGAGAATAATACAAAGTAGGTAATGGTGATCACTGTCAGGCCTTAAATCCCATTGGGGCGGACTGGCACCTAAAGCCGTTAAGGCCCGAGAGAACCAACCTATACATTCGTATGCATATCACCATTCTGTATCATATGGATACTTGATATCAATGATGGAAGTCATGGAAAGACATTCATATAGATATGAGAATCTGGGCCGTTAGGGCCATCACATCAAAAGGGTTATACATTCCTTCGTTCAACTTATAACTTCTACAAAGCCTCTAACAGATACATAACCACCTAAAGTCGGGACAAGTCCATGCTTTATACAACTGTTATACAGAACCAAAGCCAATATGTACACGTGACTCAGAAATCCCCGAATTAATTTGGAGCTCACCAACAGTATTTAGATGACCCGTATACTACTGTGAAGGTCTACTAGCTCCTGTGCCTACAACAAGTAAGGTAAGTCCCCCGAGGGACGTCAGTATGAGAGAATGTACTGAGTATGTAAGGCTATAAGTAACTGCGTGAAACATAAGAACTTCAATGGAATCAAATACAAGTAAATGGACAATATTGGTAAACCAACGTAATGTGTGTGTGGAACCATGTACATTGCCTTTGTTACTTTCTTTTCTTTTACGTTCATATCATTATCATTATCGTTCATCTAATGCCCAGGCCCCTACTGATCAGTGGGAAATCATACCATTAGGATCGTCTCTAGCTAGACTTACACCCCTTTGAGCTGCCACCCATAAATTAATAAGCAGGTTCGTCTCTAGCTAAGCTTATGCCCCTTTGAGCTACCCCCTGTCAGGTTCATCTCAAGCTAGGCTTTCACCCCATTGAGCTTCCCCCTGATCCAATAATCTCGGGATCATCTCTAGCTCGGCTATCACCCCTTTGAGCTACCACCCGGACTCAAGTAACCATATTTGCATTACTTCATTCCTTTACTTTTGTAAGATTGATACATTGGTGGTTGAAACATTATTGGAACTTTGAAACAATAGTCAATGAATAAAAGACATGTGAATAACAATTTAGAACAAACATGAAATAAGATACTTTAGAACATTTTAAAATAGAAACAGGTTTGATAACAATGAGAACAATAAGAGCTGCCAAAGAATACGGAAAAGAGAAACCTTACATACCTTATCCTTCCAACGTATGACTATAACAGTTTAGCTCTTCCTTAAAGAGCTACTCTACAATAGGAATACACAACGGATCATACATTAGACGTCAACTACAGTACAAACCGATAGGATTACACACCAAGTTTATGCTTTACACTTTCTCCTCAATACATCGTCACATTTACTCCATCAAGTCACCCAAATACCTTTCACAACAACACATTAAAACAAATACACAATTGATACAATTCAAAATGCCACCAAACTACCCCATTAGAGCTTCCCAAAGGGTAACACAAGTTGATGATTGCATCCAAGGAGGGTAGAGGGGCCTTGGGGGGTCAAAGAGAAATAAAAAAGAGCGAAACAAGGTCCTAGGAGGACCTGCGAAGACACATGCACCAGAAGGTGGTGAGGTATGACTGCAGGTTCCCCTTTGGCCCTATAGAGGGCCACCTGCAGTGCCACCTGGGCCCGCAGGTGCCCGTTTCGACTGTCAGGTCACTTTTGGGTCCTTTTTTGGTAATAAATGGTCCATGGACATAAGTAAGCTTCTCTTTTCATATTTTTGGTTAAATTTGATGCTAATGAACAATCATGGTTTCAAAATGCACATGAACATCACCAAACATATATTCTCCTTTCAGTACACCACCGGTTTCAAGTACAATTTCATAACAACAATTCCACAAGTCATACACAAAGAGAAATAATTTAGGGACATAACCACATACTTACATGTTGACATTTAATCCATAAAATTCACTTCCTTAAATACCTCAAGTCCCCTTTTAAGTTTGAACCACATAGAAGGCAAGTCCTTTACCGATTAAGCAAAAGTGGGCTGTTTTACACATAGTAGACTGCTCAACACTTCATCAACATAACCAATATGATTTAAACACCATATTAAGCATATAATATATTAAACCATAATAGTAAACACTTACCCAAGCTTGCAAAGAGATGATCTTGTCCAAAAGTTGTTGCTTAGGGTTTGAGAGAGGAGTGGATATTTTTGGAAAAATCTAGAATTTGGCAAGTGTATTGTGGTGATTAAAAATCTGATTTTTAGCCTTATATAGTCCCTCATGGTCATCCTTAGACAAAAATTGGTCATAATTAATGACATGTTTACTTGGTCAAATCTAGAATGGGTTAATTCCTTTGGGCCATGTCTTATTGCTTAATTGTTGGGCCTCAATTGAATCCATTAGCACAAGATTAATTTAGCCCAATAAATTTAGTGTGTAATACACCAACTATCTCAAGTTGAAATAATTCCATAAATGTTAAGGTAATCAAATAGGTTCGGAAATGTACGGGGTGTTACATCCTTCCCCACTTAAGAACATTCATCCTCGAATGTTAGTAACATTATCCAATTTAAACAAATTCAAGTCAAAGTTCATTCTTCATGTTATCATATACAAATAATTCTTATAGATACTTACTTTTCATTGCTCTAATTCCATATCTTGCACGTTTTCTTTCATTTGAAATAAATACGGGTACTTAGACCTCATCATTTCCTCGACTTCCCATGTGACTTCTTCTACTTGTTTGTTTCTCCAAAGTACCTTTACGAAAGCTACTTTTTTATTCCTTAACCTCTTGACCTGTCGATCCAGAATAGCAATAGGCACTTCCTCATATATGAGATCTTCCATAACTTGCACATCTTCAATGGGAGAAATAAGAGATGGATCTCCGATGCACTTTCGAAGCATTGAAACATGAAACACTGGATGAAATGTGGAGAGTTCTTGGGGTAGTGCTAATTCATACGCAACCTGGCCAAATCTTCGGGTAATTTTAAATGGCCCTATATAATGTGGAATCAACTTTCCCTTCTTCCCGAATATCATCACTCCTTTCATTGGTGACACTTTCAAGAATACCCAATCACCTATGGCAAATTCTAGCCCCCTTCTTCTAACATCGGCATATGACTTATGTCGACTTTGGGCCGTGTGTAACCACTGTTGTATCACCTTAACCTTCTCCATAACTTGATGAACAAGATCTGGCCCAAATAAAGCAGTTTCACCCACTTTAAACCATTCAATTGGTGATCTGCACTTTCTTCCATATAAAGCTTCGTAAGGTGCCATTTTGATACTTGAATGATAGCTATTATTGTAGGCAAATTCAATAAGAGATAAATGATCATCCCAACTACCTTTAAAGTCCAATGTGCAAGATCGTAGCATATCTTCAAGTGTTTGGATAGTACGCTCTGCTTGTCCATCCGTCTGAGGATGAAAAGTTGTACTTACATTCACTTGGGTTCCCAAACTCTTCTGAAAAGATTTCCAAAAGTGTGCAGTAAATTGAGCTCCCCTGTCTGAGATAATAGAGATTAGAACTCCGTGTAGTCGTACTATCTCTTTAATATACATCCGCGCATAATCTTCAGCTGTATAGGTAGTCTTGACCGGTAGGAAGTGTGCTGACTTGGTAAGCCTGTCAACGATTACCCATATGGAATAAAATTTTTGAAGCATACGAGGCAAACCTGTGATGGAATCCATGTTAATCATATCCCACTTCCAGACTGGAAGATTTATACATTGCATATAACCTCCAGGCTTCTGATGCTCTACTTTTACTTGTTGACAATTTGGACATTGGGCGACAAATTTTGCAATGTTCTTGTTCATGTTACCCCACCAATACATTTTTTTCAAATCATTATACATTTTGGTTGCTCCCGGGTGAATAGAATACCGTGAATGATGTGCCTCTGTCATAATCCATCTCCTTAGCTCCTCTACATTAGGTACACAAAATCTACTTTGGCACTGAAGCACTCCCACTTGCGTAAGATCAAATGCCATCGTCAAACCTTGTTGTACATTCTATTTTAGCTTCAATAACATAGGATCTGCATACTGTTTCTCTTTCACCTCAGCTACTAATGATGATTTTGCCGTATTTTGCACAATAACCCCTTCGTCTGGAGATTCAAGAAGGCAAACTCCCAAGCTGGCTAGTTGATGTAAATCCTTGACTATGCCTTGCTTATCCATGAGCGGACCATCAATGCTTACTATTGCTTTGCGACTTAATGCATCGGCTACAACATTTGCTTTTCCCGGATGATATAGAATATCAATATCATAATCTTTTAATAGTTCCAGCCACTCCGCTGCCTTAAATTGAGATCCTTCTGTTTGAAAATATACTGCAAACTCTTATGATCAGTATATATATCAACATGAACCCCATACAAATAGTGGCGCCATATCTTTAAAGAAAATATCACATCTGCTAGCTCAAGATCATGTGTTGGATAATTTCTCTCATGTGGCCGTAATTGTATTAAGGCATAAGCTATCACATTACTGTGCTGCATCAATACACATCCTAAGCCAACTCCTGAAGCATCACAAAATACTGCATACCCTTCCGTGCCTTCTGAAAGTACCAATACAGGTGCAGAAGTCAATTTATCCTTCAACTCTTGGAAACTCTTCTCATATGCATCATTTAATTGAAACTTGGTTGCCTTGTGTGTTAGCTTTGTTAAAGGTGCCAAAATGGAAGATAATCCTTTAACAAATCTTCTATTATAACCTTCCAACCCAAGAAAACTATAAATTTCTGTAGGCGTCGTAGGTCTTGGCCAATTCTTCACAGCTTCTATCTTTTGTGTATCAACCCTTATTCCTTCATCCGACACAATATGACCCAAGAATACCATAAATTTTAACCAAAATTCACATTTAGAGAACTTTACATATAACTTACGATCACGAAGAATCTGCAACACCTGCTGTAAGTGATTAGCATGGTCCTTTTGTGATCTTGAATAAAGCAAAATATCATCTATAAACACTGTCACGAACACATCTAAGAATGGCTTGAACACCCTATTCATCAAATCCATAAAAACTGCGGGTGCATTTGTTAGCCCAAATGACATAACTAAAAATTCATAATGACCATACCGTGCTCGAAAAGCTGTCTTGGGTATATCTTTTTCTCTAACCCTTACCTGATGATATCCTGATCTCAGGTCAATCTTTGAGAAGTATTTGGCACCCTGTAATTGGTTGAACAAATCATCAGTTCTGGGGAGGGGATATTTATTCTTGACGGTCACCTTATTCAGTTGCCGATAATCAATACACATTCTCAACGTGCCATCTTTCTTGCGTACAAATATCACTGGTGCACCCCAAGGGGACATACTAGGCCTTATGAATCCCTTGTCCAACAAGTCTTTCAACTGCCCTTTCAATTCTCGTAACTCTACTGGGGCCATTCCATATGGAGGAATAGAGATAGGCTGAGTGCCTAGAATCACATCAATACCAAACTCTATTTCCCATTCTGGAGGCAAACCTGGCAGATCTTTAGGAAATACATCAAGGAATTCATTTACTACTGGAACTGATTCAAGAGTCGGTGGCTTCACATCGGTATCATGCACTCTTACTAGATGACATATGTACCCCTTGGATATTATTTTCCTTACCTTAAGATAAGAAATAAATTTACCTCTTGGTGCTGTAACGTTACCCCTCCATTCAAGAACAGTCTTTGTGGAAAATGGAAATGTACCTTCTTAGCTCGACAATCGATCGTGGCATAACAAGAAGCCAACCAGTCCATACCCATTATAACATCAAAGTCTACCATTTCCATCTCGATAAGATCAGCCAATGTATCATGATCACAAACAATGATCATACAATTACGATAGACTCTCGTAGCTATAATCGACTCACCAACAGCTGTAGATACTTCAAATGGCTTAGCTAATAATTCTGGTGTTCTATGAAATTTTTTAGCAACCAATGGAGTAACATATGATAGGGTAGAGACCGAATCAATCAATGCATATACATTATGTGAAAAGACGGATAATGTACTTGTAACCACATCAGGAGAAGCCTCCAAATTCTGCCGATCCGCTGAATCATAGGTACGGTTATAGACTCCACTAGAACTGGATGCTCCTCTACCACCTCTACCACGACCAGTAGGCTGTACACCCGATGATAATGATGCAACGGTTGATCCCATAGGTTGCACCATACTACCCGTGCCCCTCTATGGACACTCTCTCATCATGTGCCCCGACATACCACACCTAAAGCAAACATTCATCCCAAACTGGCATTCACCTAAATGAAGCTTCCTATAGTGCTGACACGACTGACGATAAAAGCCCGTTGTGTGTGAACCCTGAATCCCACTACTTTGCCCAACCTGACGGCCTCTAAACCCTCAAAATTGGGATGGAGTAACTGTTGTAGGATAGGAAAATTATGGTCTAGGAGGTCTATTAAAACCCTGATGCCTAAATTCTCCTTGGGACTCCATGAACTGTCCCGTAGGTTTAGCCCTATTTGACGGCCCTCTTTCAAATCCTTGTGTCCTTCTCCTTTGCCTTTGGTCCTCCATTTTTTGTGCAAAATCTTGTATCCTGGCTATATCCATATCCTTATTCAAAGCAGCAATAGTACAATCCCTCACCAAATATGGATCCAATCTGTCCACATACCGATGAACTCTATCGGCCATAGTAGCTACCATATTAGGAGCATACCTCGCCAAAGAGTTAAATCAAAGACTGTACTCTCTGACACTCATATTTTCTTAACGCAGATTTAAGAACTGGTCTGCGCATGCCTCTCAGATCTCATATGGAAGATAATGATCAAGGAACGCCACTTTGAATTCTTCCCAACTAGCTGGAAGTGCACCAATACCCCTAGATCTCTTCCAATCTTTGTACAATAATATAGCCTCTCCTTTCAATCTATATGCCGCAAGCTCAACTGTTTCTATGTCCGTCATATGCATAACATCTAAAGCCCTTTGAATTTGGTCCACAAAATCCTGTGGGTCCTCATTAAGATCCGACCCGGTGAATGTGGGAGGATCTAATTTAAGGAAATCCTGCGTCCTTCGACTAGCTTCCCTACCCACACCGTCATTACTTGTAGTTGGACCTGCTTGCCCTTGACTTTGTACAAAAACTATATGAGTCAACATTTGCACCGCATTCCTAAAATCCTGCTCAGTAGCATTAACATGAGGTTTTGCGGGTACTTAGAGTGAAGAAGAGAAGAAGGTTGCATCATATGTGGTGGATGAGATTGAGAAAATTTGGTTGATTTGTGACTTACGTTGTGTCGCGACGGTAAATCAGGCTCTACTTGGTTGGCAACCCAAGTTGTAATAGTGTAGTTTTATCTTTTTTATATTTATAGTATCACTTTATGTTTTTGTTTTTGGTTTGTGCATATTTGGGAAAGTTTGAGTACCGAAATATGAAATCTAAGAGGCATGGATGAAGTATAAGTGTGGGGCCATTATTCCCTTTGATGGAAATATTGAGAAAGACATGCTGTTAACTAGGCCCTAGAGGGCCTCAGGGAGTATTCCTAATCACTATTTTGTCATATTTAATGCTTTGGGGACAAAGCATGACTTTAAGTATGGGGTGGGATATCTTCCAATGATTGTTAAGGGTGAAGTATGCTATAGGAGTTTCTTTGTTTTTAGTTATTTGTTTTAGTTGAGAAAATGTGAAGAAAAAAATTGAAAATTCCATAAACACGAAAAGATTTTTCTTTACATTTCTAGATTAGAATAGTTTGTGCTAGTTTTAACTTTTTATTTCTCTAGTAGAGCATACTTCCCATCCCTAGGTTTTTATTTTCTGTTCTTTTTTGAGAGGAGACCATTTGAACCGACTATCCTTTTTATTTTTAGAATAACTTTTGTTTTATTTTTTGGTAGAATGTATTTTCCCAATGATGGATGGTTGACAACCGTCTTGAGGGAAGAGTTAGTCATTAGAAGTAAGAGAATGTTAAGACCAATTGAATATGAGGTGTTCTTGGTAGGTGCTATACATGAAATGAATGATGCAAGTTGGTTTTAAATTCGTGCATGCTGATGTCGCCCAAATTACATCTCAAAATGAAATATAAACCAGTCATTGAAGCAAATATAGAACCCAACTATGTTTTGAAGTGGGATTTTGAAGTAACATGCATCAAGTTGCAAGCTCTAAGTAAACAAGTAATAACATATTACAATATAATTTTAACAATCAGTGAATGAATTAGGATTGTGCTCTCCATGATTTCATAACTCAGTAAGTGTTATGTACTAGTAATCTATTCTGGTACTCAACAAACAAAATTGGTATGTTAGGTTCACCTAAACGACTTTTGGCACCTATTTGATGAATATCACTCAGTCACAGGGTAGGTCTATGAATGTTTGCATATTTACCTTATAATCTCGAATTACCTATCTCTAGACAAGGATCAAGCTATTAGATGAGGGTTGGTAGCCTCAAATCCCTATTATTAATCTCCTTTCCTATTCTTTACCCCTATAGAAAGTAAGAGTAAAGGGGAGTTCTAACATTTGCAACATAAGCATGGTAGGTGCAAACAACATAAGCATGACATGTACAAAAAACAACCTATACTAACTACAAGCAGTGCATATGGATAAATGAATGCAACAGGTAGAACATGTGATACCAATTGTGACCCATGCAATAAAAAACCCAGAATCTACCTCGGGATGCCCAACATCTTACCTCAGACGTAGCTAATGAATCGAGTATAATCACTCATAGAATTTTACATTAGGGATGACCATAAAGTAAAAAGGGTAAAAAGATCAAAATTTTCCTCAGACTGAGTTTAGAAAGTGGTATATTGATTCAAGGAAACCCATCATTTGGAGAAATATCACTATAAAGTTGATAAAAAGTGACACAATTTCGGCAAAGCCAAAATACATAGAAAATCCCTCCGTATCATGTCAACTCAAAGTATAAAAGTGAATGAGTGTTGCATGCTAGCCAAATACAAGTATATGCGCATAAATATACACAAAACAAAGCGAATAAAGGACAAGATAATAAAAGGGCTACCTAAAGTAGACTACCCTATAGGGAATCAATAATACAGTGAAGCTAACTACCTGAACCTAGGCTAAGGCTTCCTTTAGCAACTCTAAAGATACAAGGCATCCTAGACTAAAGCCTCATTTGTTTGTACTTAATGGATGTCTGAATCTAAATAGTTAAGACTTCAATCGATTAAGTGCATTTGTTTTTATTGAGATCTAGCCACTTAATCCATCTGAATACCTATGATTCGGTCAGATCCTAAACCAAGTCTGAAAATCATTCAGAAATTTTAGACCCTATTCTTCCTCTTTTTATTTTCTTTAATTTTAAATTCCAATTACTGTAAACGTTCCCTTCTTCTCCAAAGCATCTCCCTACATCAGCTCATCATCTATGGGAAAGGATTTCCTAATTGTCCTTTGCAATTCACTTCTATCCTTCATCGATAGCTCAATGAAAATAATAAAATATCATCTAATCTCTAACACAAATAACACAAGAAACAATTTTTGTATCCCAAATGGAAATGGCCAGAACAATTTATTTAAATTTCTTAGATTAACTATTTATTCTTCCCAATTACAGTGGTAGTTTCGTTGAGTTTCAGTAGCAAAAATGGTAGGTCATTTGATAGTGCAAATTGGCGGTAAGATCGATTTGGGAATTGAAGAAAAGATAAACAATGAATCTAATTTCTGGTTATTCTTTGTGTAACACCCCATACATTTTCGAAACCATGAGACTACTTTAACATTTATGGAATTATTTAAACATGAGAGGGTTGGTGAATTATGCATTAATTTTTTGGGCTTAAATGAATCTTGTGCTATTGGGCTCAATTGAGGCCCAAAATTTGACAAAAAGACATGGCCCAAGTGGGAATAACCCATTCTTGGCATTGACCAAGTAAGCATAGCATTTATGATTAATGTGTGGCTAAGGATGAGACTAAAAGGGACTATAAAATGGCACAAAAATCAGATATTTATTCACCAAGACACACATGCCATTTCGAGATTTTTCCAAAATATTTCTCATCTCACATAAACCCTAAGTCATCACTCTTTTGGATAAGATCACTCCCTTGCAAGAGTTGGTAAGTATTTATTCTCATGGTTTAGTGTATGATATGCTTAATATGATGTATAAATCATGTTGTTTATGTTGGCAAAGTGATGGACAGTTCACTGTGTAAAACTGTCTATTTTGGCAATCGGAAAAAGGGTTTTGCCTTGTAAACTTGAAAATGGACTTTTGGTCTTGAAGGAAGTGAAATTGATGGATTAAATATCAACATGTAATATGTGATTATATCTTAACTTGTTTTATCCTTGTATATAGTGTTTGGAATTGTTATTGCAAAATTGTGCATGAACTTGGTGGTGTATTGAAAGAAAAATGTGGTTTTGGTGATGTTCATGGGTGTGGTGACACCATGGTTGTTAGTTGGTATCCGAGTTGACCTAAAACATTTAAAGATAAGCTTATTTGTGTCCATGGACCATTTATTACAAAAAAGGACCCTAAAATGACCCCTGGAGGCTGAAACGGGCATCCGCCCTCACGTCTGGAGCACCTGCGGGCGCAGATGCCAATGCAGGTGGCTCTGGACAAGGCCATAGGGGAACCTACAGCCGCATGTCATCCACCTGCGGGTGCAGGTGGCTCCACAACCCAGTCCAGAATTCTATTTTGTATGTTTTTGTCTCTCTTTGATCCCCGATGGCCCCTATACCCTTTTTGGATGTAATTATCAACTTATGATACCTATTGAATGAATTTAAGGGGTTGTTTGGAAGCATGTTGGATTATATCAATTATGTATTGTTGTTAATATGTGGTTATGAAAGGTATTGAGGTGACTTGATGGAATAATTATGACGTAGTGTTAATGAGGAAGCGTAAAGGGTAAACTTGGTGTGAAATGTTATTGGTTTATGATGTCTTGGTCAATGTGTGGAATGTTATGGTGTTTTTGGTATGGTAATGCAGTGGATTGTATTGTAAAGGGTGAAATGATGTTATATGGAAGTCATGTAGCTCATTACCGTCTTGTGCACTTGTAAGGTAAATAGTTATTAACATAAGCTCCGTCATGTACTTGTGTTGTAGAGTGAAACGTAAGGAAAGAGCTGGAATATTGTGTTCACATATAGGATTGTATATTCATATTGGGAAGATAAGGTATGTAAGGTTACTCTTTCCGTATCCTTCTGCAGCACATAGTGTTCACATTGTCATTGTACTTGTTCCATTCCGAAATGTTCTAAGGTATCTCGTTTCAGGTTGTCATCTATTGTTATTCACATGTTCCTTACTCATTGATAAATTACGATTCACATGTCTCATGTTCATTGACTAATGTTTCCAAGTTCCCATTGTTCCAATAATGTTATGCTCCAAATTTCCAATAATGTACAATCACCAATGTATCAATCTCATAGAAGTAAAGGAATGAAGTAATGTATAATTGTTTGTATATGCTTGAGTAAAATCCCAGGGGCGACATAAAAGCCTAGCATGGGTTATTATAGTAACATCCCAGGGGGAACATAAAAGCCTAGCATGGGTTATTACAAGTAACATCCCAGGGGCGATAGAAAAGTCTAGCATAGGTTAATCACATCCCAGGGGCGATAGAAAAGCCTAGCATAGGTTGTACACTTGTTTTGGTATTGTAAATGTTGTATAAAGTGGGGACTTGTCCCGAATTTAAGTTGGTTACGTGTATGCATCTATTAGAGGCTTTGTAGACTGATGTGGCAATATGAATGCAAGGAATGTACGTCCATTTTGACTTGATGGCCCTAACGACCAAGTTTCATATATATATATATATATATATATATCATATATTTCCATGACTTCCGCTATTAGCGTCTAGTATGTATACTTGATGGTGATGTTTCTTGAATGACATTCATATGAATGGACATGGATGAAGATTAGTTCTCTCGGGCCTCATCGGCTTCGGGTGCCAGTCCGCCCCATTGGAATATGGGGTGTGACACTTTGAAATTGAGTTTCAAGCCAAAGAACGGATTTTAATGGAAATTTTTATATGCCGATGTTCGTTGCTAGGTTTAAAATTTGAGATTGTATTTATTTGTGTTTTATTATGTTTATTAATTTTGAAACAAATATATCTCGGGTAGTCGAAGAAATGAGAGGTTGTCGATGAAGGGGTCAGGTTGCATATTTAGATATTGAAAAATCAAATAGGCTTAATCATTCAGTGTTCAGATCTAGAAATAATATCTTAATTATTCAGATATGCATTCAGATTCAGATGTCTTAATCTTAATGAAAAGAAATGCAACCTAAGTCCCAAATGAGAACTAACCCCCTAAAATAAGGTTTGATAGTAGAATTCTAACCAAAGGCTCCTAAGTAAGCTGACAACACTAGGGATACCTAGATAATATACCTCAAAACTCAAAACCACAATGTCCCACCATCAATTAGCAAATTATCATATAAATACCGTAATCGAGCTAAGTGTAATAGTAGGTAAGCCATAACCTTCCTGGAGGCCTGACGATGCATTTTTGATCAACTACTCGGGGGATTTTCTTTTTCGAGAAGTCTCCGACTATTGCCACACCAAAATTTCAATCTCGTATAACTTGAGGTAGATAATCAATTTCCTCTCGGAGATCAATTAAATTGTCACAAATATTTTTATTCCACTAAACTCCTCTCAATGTGTGCGTATGTATATATTTGAAGCTACGTACAGAGAATATATTGCACCAAATCTAAATGTAAATTAAAAGCAAAAATGGAAGAATCATAATATATATATATGATATAATTTGCGTTCTGCCAACTAAAAGTTGGTCCAAATACTACTTTGAGAAGATGATGCAATCCAATATGAGAGTGGGATGTAATTGTTGTATCCATCTTCAATTTTTCTTTGAGAATCGAGTTCATTATCTCTAGTAGCAGCAAGAAAGAAATGCACGTTTGGGTACTTGACTACGTGACAAAAAATCCAATAGATTGAATTGGAATTTTTTTTAAAAAACAAGGGGATTGAGTTTGATGGTGAAATTTTATTGTAGTTTCACTTGTAGAGTGAGTAAATGATGATAGGCCACCTATTAATATGTGAATTGTTGTCCACTTCCTTCACCCTCACGTGTACTAGAGGTGGCAACACCAAATATCTTTTACCATATTATGTATGTACTCAGGTATCGCATAGGTTTGTGGTAAAATAAATACAACCTTTTGAATATACCATAATTAATAGAAAATTATTTTGATCAAAGTCTACCATTATAATAATAATTTTTCAACATAACTAAACCTACTATCCCCATTGAAATATCAATAAATTATAAGAACTCTTTAAAAAATAAATATATACACCAATATATCATAATCAAATAATTTTTCATAAACATTTAAGACAATTTAAGATGAGATTCTCATCCGAGGTTGTTTACTAGATGTTTTGACCGAAGTCCAATCTCTCAACTTCAAAAGCTACAAAATAGGGAAATTAACTTAAAACTCAAATGAAATGTCTGGAAACCAAACCACCTATACCAGCAGGTCATAAATGAATTGTAGCAGCTACATGAAAACTCAAAATGCAGAAAACATATAAAAATAAGGAAATTGACCTGGAGGGTCATAACAATAGTCATTTCTAAAAGAAGTATCTTACAAACACAAATCTAGGCCAACCTCTCTACACTGTAGGAAATTTAAACCTGTAGAAAGTGAGTAGACTTGGTCAATCGATCCATGATTACCCAAACAAAATCAGAACCCTAAAAAGTCTAATCAGAGCTAAGACCACTGTAACCACTATGACCTGTCTGACTCCCATCTGTAATCAGTAGTGATGCCAACATGTGGGTACTAGGCTAATTATACTGCTCCTAGTTTTGTCCTCTGCCAGAAAAAGCCCTACCTCTGTACTAAGATCCACTGAAACTACACTAATGGCGAGGCCTCTTATCACTGCCACCATAGGCCTCGTGACGTATGCCTTCTATAGTTTGGGAATGGTCAACCACTCTAGAAATGGATGAACCAATGATACCATCTTCTCAGTGGCTAGATGAAGCTGATATCTCAAACCTCTAACAAATCGATGCACCTCCTCATTCTCTGTAGGCATAATCATAGTGGCGTGCCTGGACAACTTGTGAAATTTGGACTCATACACAAATACTATCATAGAACCCTACTACAAGTTTGTAAATACATCCCTTAATCTATCCCTCATGCTACGCAACATATATTTTCCCAAGAAGGCTTCAAAGATCTATGCCCAAGTCATAAGAGGGGACCCCACGGTCTGCAATAGACATATTCCCTCCACCAGAGTTTTGCTGAGCCATCTAGATAAAACATGGTGTAATCTACCCAGCCAGGCGGTGCAGGTAATTGTGCGGATACTCAGTCCAAGGATGGACATGATTAGATTTGTACTTTTCTGGGTAGCCATGGCCCGAGGCATCAGATGTAACTATTTAGGTACAATTTTGTTTTGTTATCATTAAGATTCCATGTTACTTGATACAGGTTCTCTATATTTATACGTACCTACCTACTTTGCTATTTGTTTGGGTAGGTCTTGTGAGATTTCATCTACATTTTTTAGTGTAGCTACCCCCATGTGATTTCTTTTAGAAGTGGATCGAGTTGATCAATCCTGTGTTACAACTACCTTAGAGTCACAGGGTGGAGCTTATTGTCTCAGACATGGTGACTTTTTACATGATTCAAGGCATAAGATGGTTGTCTTCTTATCATTCAATCTTGGGTTGTAATGCCATAATATTCTATGCTGGTTATGCCTGATATCTTTCATGTTATGTCGTAAGGAATTAATATCTGTCACGATCCGAAAATTAGGTAGTGATGGAACCTACTATAATCCTTCATCAGTTTAGCCAATCATAATCCATGTACAAAAAGTAATAGCTAATAAATAATAAAGGGAGTATAAATAAGGACAATAGTCCACTACGTATAGGTACATACGTAATAAGTATAAAAACATACAAGACGATCCCTATAGAAATCAGAAAGACAAACTATACTATTAGAACTATCCCAGACCTACTGTTACCAGTATAAGAGCTACTAAGTGATGGATTAATCACTATACCAATATAGTTTTATACAAAAGATACAACATATAGATACTAAGTACAAGAAAGAGATGTGTAAGCAATTGGATGCCAGGTGCTTACTGCAACCTCGAGTAACAACTCTCAAATAAGAAAATCAGTGATGTAAACCTATACAAGAATCTGTATCAGGGAAAAAGATGCAGAAATGTAGTATGAGTACCAAAACATGCGGAACCCAGTAGGCATTATAGGCCGACTGAGCTTAAAAAATAATATACAATATAAAAGGCATGAAAAGAGATACTTACCTATAATTGAAAGCCTATATGTCTAACATAAAAAGATCAAGCAAAGAATGGTAATCATAATATACACCACAACTTATCCAAACAGAAGAAAGTGATGTGCAATCTAGTGCTAAATATAGAAATACTAGCAAGATAATCAACAGGGAATATCTAGGCAATGAGTAACAAAGCAAGTAACTATCATGTCACAAATTATGCAGTAATAATGAATAATAAATTAACCAAGCCCCCATAATCCCAAAAGGTGCAAACAATGGACAAGAATCCAACAGAGGGATTGTATCATTTATTCAGGAAAAAAGGTTAGTAGCGAGGGGATGCTTTGTTTAGCTTTTTTTACTTGTGTTCTTGACGCTAGTGTTGACGTTCCTTTACTACAGTCAGTTCGTATAATTAGTTAGTTTGCTGATATTTGTCCTATTGAATTACCTAGATTTTCACCAGATCGTGATTTTGTACTTTGTTATTGATGTTGGGTCAGATGCTCAGCCTATTTCTTCTATATCATACTGTATGGCTCCATTTAAGTTGTGGGAGGTTACAAATTTGCTTTCGGATCTTCTAGGTAGGAGGTTATTTTGTCTAGTGTATCTTTGTATGTTGTTTCCACTTGGTTTTTGAAGAAGAAGGATGGGATCATGGTAGGCTCGATGAGGATCAAGATTGTTTTTGTTTTGGGCTAGGCCTATTTCTCCTATCGAGGCTGGTATTCTGTTGGGTTAGTAGGTTACATCAGACATCTTGGTGGAAGGATTTTCTTTTATTGAAACATTGTTGACCATATTGACTCAGAAATGTCCATTTCTAGTAGTCCGATAAGTATGAAGTGAGCCTTTTGGAGCTCAAGGAATTAGTAATTTTTTACTGTTCTAATGAGGGCAAGGGTGTGTGGTAGACCTTGTATTTAGATTCTTAATCACCAGCGGGTATAGTTTGGACACTTAGAACCTGGTGGTTCAACTCAGATGCTAAGCTGATAGCTATGGATTTCATGACTTGTTTTCGGCGTGCATTTCAGGAGTTTTATTCCATTTAGGGAAAGTAGATAGGTTGAATATGCTTTCTCACTTCCTACTAGTTTAGTATTTCTTTAGTTCAGAGGGGTTGGCTCAAATTTATATTTGAGAGATGGTCAGTTTACATAGGGTGTCAGTTTCTATCACTTTCAACTCGGGTTCTCCGTTCACATTATGTTTCTGGGAGTCTATTCAGAGGTAGTTGAGCTTAGCATGGATTTTCGACCATAGATCTATGGTCCTTTAGGGTGGGTCATTCAGGTTCTGAAGGACATGCTTTGAGCCTGTGTTATTAATTTTGAGGGTCATTGGGACTAGTTCTTGGCATTTCCAGAGTTCACATATAATATCCACTACCATTTGAGTATTCTGGTGGATCCTTTTGAGGTATTGTACATATGCTAGGTAGTGCAGATCTATGGTGGGTCAATTACATACTTTAGAGGTTAAACTGTGAGGCATTAAGCTATCGAGTGATTTAATTGAAAAGGACTAGGTGATTCAAGAGAGATTCGATGTAGCTCAGAGTAGGCAAGAGAGTTAGGTTGATCGGAGGATGCGAGACTTAGAGTTTGGGGTTTGTGATGTGGGGTTTGAGTTTGCCTTCCAGTAGTTTATTAGGTGTTCATATGTAATCCACGTGTCTATGTAGCAGTCAAATTATATTGAAAGGTGTCATAATTTACCACCTTAGAAATATGCATTGATGGATAATTAATGTTGTCTTATATATATATATATATATATTAAATTACATAGATTTTTTTAAAATTTTTATTTTTTCTCACAAAAGAATATTGGATATATATTTAGCTTATGTACAATTTTGTTTTGCTTTCCTTTTCACATATAAGATAGATAATTATATCTTCTGAAATAAACCTACTTATGTATGTGTTTTTGTGGTCATGGAGATTTAGTGGAAAATATATTTTGGCAACCTATCCGTTTATTGAAAGAAAATTGACTATCTACATCAAGTTATTCAAGATAGATTCTAGTGTGAAGCCCGAACATAGAAGGATTTTTCTTGATTCTTGGAGGTTATTAATGTGACAACTTTCTAAGGTCGAGTAGAGGGGGCAAGTAGCTCATTGTCGGTCCAAGACTGCTGTTCATCCTTGAGGTAGGCTACAGTCTTCTTCATTTTAGACTTTTCTCTATAAGATAAGGTGTAATATAAATTTGTATGCAGGGTAATATTATTGTCCTTATTTGGAGACCTTAGAAGAGGATATTTCTTGAGCCTTATATTAGAATGCCTGCTGTAGCATTAGGATTTGGTTACAGATACTCATATGCTCACTAGAGTATTAGGATTATATTAGAGATCCTTAGTATAGGGTTGTAGGTAATATCTCATGTAAGATCTATATTCCTTGGTCAGTTCTTATTTAGTATGATGTTGGTGGGACCAAAACTGTGGATATGACTCAGTTGAACACCAGGTTAGTGTTACCTTTCTCTGAAGGGCGTATTACTTGTTTGTATATACTTGTACATTTATGTCCCTATTATTTGTACAAGGGTGATGGTATGCATACATTCACTCATGCGCACACATGCACTGTGATACGATTCCAAGAAAAAATATTGATTTCTGCTTTAAAAAGACAGTAGGGAAATCGTACCACTCTTACTGTTGATTGAAGGTTTTTTAAGACTACTATGTATCACCTTTTCTACTATTTTTTGGGGACCTTTAAAGGATTTATAACACTTTTATCACTAGTTTCATTTTCTGTTTTCAATAGATTTTTCCTGATTTCCACTCACTAATTTCGACTTTAAAGGGAACTTGGAGAGATTTCATCTATACATTGGTTTTCAAAAGGGTAAAATGGATCATTTTAGTCCTGCTACAATTCTGGGCACCTATTATACATATGCTTACTTCTGGTTCGAGTTCGGAAGGTATTGGATATGGATTATCACTTAAAAACTCTAATTTGAGTCAGGGCAATATATACAGATATCGCGAGATCCCATGGGTCCTACCTTTGCAAGCCCCCATTACAAAAAAAAATGGGTTTAGTGATGGATTTTAGCTACGAATCAATTTCCCTCGCTAATTAGTGAAAAATGTAATTCCATCGCGAAAGAAGAAAATGTAAAATTGGTTTCTAAAATAATAAGGGCTTAGTGACTAAAATATGAATCCGTCGCTAGAAATTAAGTGCCATAAAAAATGGAAAGTTGCAGCATCCCTCATGACTGAATAGAGTGTTCTCCATTTCTATTACCTCCACATGTAATGGAGGTGCCAATGCAACCTAAATATTTATCTCATTAAGTACCTACTCGGGTATTGTATAGGTTCGTGGTAAAATAAATACAACTTGTTAAATATAGCAAAATTAATAAAAAATTATTTTGAATAAAGCCTACTTCTCAAAATAATAATTTATCAAGGTAACTAGATTTACTATCTCTGTTAAAATAGTAATAAATTATATTTTTTAAATAAGAACATACGACAATGTACCTATTTCAACTTTGTTTGATCCTCTATACGACTGTATGTACGGTCCGCCATACTTTTAAAGTACGACATGTACTTAGCTTCCATGAGTTACTCTTGGTCTTTTTCAGCTTATTTTTCCACTCTTACCTTCCGGGACCTGTTTTCCGACACAAACTCATAAAAACACATCATACAAAATAAAATACACACAAGAGCATATATAATTTCTATGTCTCAAGCGTCGAAAGTATCGTAAACTCACAATACATCAACACCCTCAACTTAGAACTTTTGCTTGTCCTCAAGAAGCACAACAATACTACACTAGCACGATGCTTAAATTGGACAACACATATTCCTCAAACTCAGCCCCACTCCTTTCATTCACAGTACAAAGTAATTGCGTGCAACCAAAAATTCACTAACTAACACAAGCGGATCTATGGATGACATTATGCGATCAATTGACAACCATTCATACACAGATGACAATCACCCTAACAACTAATAGTTAAGAATATTACCCTAGTGCCCTCACAACAAATAAGTCCCCCCCCCCCATATTATAAATGAAATGGGGACTCAATTAATGCTCTCGCTCTCTCAAAGAAGTTCAAACAATGTATATACAATACCATATAGTTGCCCTTATTTTCTATTCTTTTGTTTTCTGATAGTTGGACTAGGATCATAATAGAACTTTACTCGGTTTGTAATGTAGGCTTAGGGAGGGTATGTTAAATTTGGGATAAGTGATTCAACCCTCCTTGACACTACTCTAGCTTTATTTCACTAAGGCCTTCCTTTTCCCCCCTTTCTTTTTTGATTATTTTCTTTCAACTATGGGTGTGGTTTCTTTATTTTCTGCTCAACTAATTCTTTTTCTTCTTTTTCTTTTCTTTTTCTTTTTAGCATACTACACCCGCTTTCTTTTTGATGACTTACTTTTTCTTTTAGTACCCAGCCTCTCTTCTCTTTTACCCCTACAGTAGCGACCTTCAATTTACCACCAAAGGCTTTCATAAAATTATTCTATTTTACTGCATTGTTCTGCTTCTCTTCTTTTTTCATCAGTTGAAGTCTAGTCCCTAAAACTCTCAACATGAGCTCCACTTTTGGATATAGAGTCACCAGACCCAGACTCCTCACTATCAGCTGAACTGGAGGACCCTTCTCCCTTTTCAGACTGGGGAGGGATCACCTATACCTATGCTTGAGCTGCATCTGAAGCCTCAACCTTCTCTTTAGTTCTTCTCCTTGTGGCTCGAGGCTCATGCTATAGCTGGTCAAGGACAATTTCATACTGCTTCTCAGAACCACTGGATCCATCTACTAGATTATGGTCTGTAAGAGTTGGTACTGATCTTCCTCCCCTCTTAGGTGTGTTCTTTAGAGGCATGATACTTACGGGTGAAAGCATTAGAACCAAGATGAAAAAACTAAAGCAAAATACAAATTTGAAATTTTGTGCAGTAGCAATAGTATGAGTCAAAGTATGGGTCATGGAAAGTAGACGACTAACTGGGACTTGTAACTCATAAACAAGAAGCAAAACTGGAATATTGACACCACTCAACACAAGTCATACTACGACTCAAGGTTTGAAACCATGGATTATAGTATGCTTTGTTATTAAGAGTACAGAACTAAGTTATTTTACCTTCAATAGTACGAGTTATACTAGGACTTGTGGTATGAAACCACGACTTTATAGGATTACTTATGAAGAAGAGTCGAAAGGGTGAAGTTTTAGATCAAGTTACCATGAATCTCAGTAAGACTCGTACTGAGGTTTGTGGTCCCTAATCTAAAGCTTGACACCTTAAAATAGGGACCACAATTGATACCAGGACTCGTAATGTCAAACCACAAGTCGTGAAGTCAAGGGTGGTTCATTTTCTTGGCCCCTTTTCAAACTTTTTAGGTTCAACACTCATTATTCTCATCCTACAAGTTCAAAATATCAAGTATAATCATTAGAATCACAAATTCATACAAATTCCTCTTGCTTTCCCATTCAAAGAACTTCGGGTTTCTTAAACTTCACCCGTATTATTAATAATCCAGATTGTTGGGAGTTGGGCAGGCAAAACAATCCTTGATTGTTTCCAAGGAAATTTTTATGGATCGTAATGTCCACTGACTCAATGGTTAAGAACACGCTAACCAGAAATCAACAAAAATCACATGGCACCACCAATTTTAAAGAAATTATAGGCAAAATTTCTCCGTAACAATCCATTTCACAAATTCATCAATGCGTAAGCACAATTTAGACGTTATACTTCCATGTTTATTCTATTATCATCATTCTACGGTTATATTACAGAAATAAACAAAAATATCCAATCCACGTCTAGTGATATCCACCCCAAATCCAACTAAGGACGAATAACTCAGTTCATACCTTAATGGAGTTGGTGAACTTAAGCAAAATTAGTGAATAAAGTGAAAAAAATTTGACCCATAGTGATGGTGGTGGAAACGTAATGGAGATGGTGATAATGGTGTCTTGTCGGTCTATTTTTCAGTAGAGAAGAGGAGATTGTAAAAATTTATGATTGGAATGGTATCTAGGAGAGAAATTTGTGAGGAGTTTAAGGAAATTTTGGAATTACTGAAAGGAGGGAGTTATTAGCCTTTGAGGATTCAAAGGGATATGTATCGGGTAGAAAATTAGTGTTTTTGGGTCTATTGGGTTGGAGCTAGGTCAGGTTTATTTTAATCCTTTAAAAGTTGGACTTCCTGACCTAGTTCCCACAAATGACAGTATGACTCGTGGTGTCAGAGTACGAACCATGCTGAAGTTTATGGGTCCTGGTCCAAAAGGATGGAACTTTGTGTCAAACAATACGAGTTATTCCATGACTTGTAATTTGTGAGTATGATTCATGAAGACAAATCATAGGTTCACTCCTGACTTGTGAAATTTTTGTTTTAGTGACCATGAAGGGGATAATGAATCGTGCAATCATAGTACAACTCATACAATGGAATCATGGACCCTACTTTGCTCAATTTTGTATTCTTTCTCTTTCTTGTTCAAGTCATGCCTGCACACTTTAACAAATATCAAACATACACTAAGAACAAAAATAAAAGACAAATAAAAGAAAAAACCTTGGGTTGCCTCCCAAGAGCGCTTGATTTAACATTGCAGCATGATGTGGGTATCTTGATTACTCAGACTTCACCAAGATACCCCATGGGTTGCCTCCCAAGAGACACCTGATTTAACATCATGGCACGACTCGGGTTCCTTGATTACTCAGACTTCATCAAGGGTCCAAAAATCTACTACCTTTAACTCCTCAGCTGTCCCCAAGTATAACTTCATACTACGACCATTTAGCTTGAAAAACTTATCTTCATGGTTCTCAAGTTCAATAGCACCATATGGGAACACACGTACCACCCGAAATGGTCCCAACCACTTAGACTTCAACTTGCTAGGAAAGAAACAAAGTCTTGAGTTGAACAACAAGACCAAATCACATAAATTAAACTCTTACTTCTCAATTTTTTGACCGTGATACAACTTAATTCATTTTGTTCAGCTCTAAGTATGAAATAATCCATTTTGTTCAACTGATTAAACCTCAAGTTAGAGGCATCACTCCAGTTTAAATTCAACTTCTTGAGTGCTTACAAGGCTTTGTGCTCAAGTTCAACAAGTTAATGACACACTTTTCCAAACATGAGCTGATTGAAAGACATACCTATAGGGTCTTGAAGGTAGTCTAGTACTCCCATAGAGCGTCATCCAATTTTCTGGACCAACCCGCCCTATTTGCATTAACAGTCTTTTCAAGGATTATCTTTATATCCCAATTAAAGACCTCCACTTGCCCACTTGATTAAGTATGATAAGGTGTTTCCATCCTGTGGTTAACACCTTACTTCTCCCATAGAGCTCAGAACAACCTATTACAAAAATAGGAGCCTCCATCACCAATGATGGCCCTTGGCATGCCAAACCTAAAAATGATGTTGCACTTCAAGAACATTGTGACACTCTTGAATTAATTGATGGGAAACACAATCACCTCTACCCACTTAGAAACATAGTAAACAACTACAATTATGTATTTCATTCCACTAGAGGTCACAAATGGGCCCATAAAGTCAATACCCCAAACATCAAAAAGCTCTATCATAAGAATTGGGGTGAGAGACAGCTCATGCTTCCTTGATATACCCCCTTGTCTTTGGCATTGATCACAAGATTTTGCTTAATAATAATCATCTTGATGAATGGTGGGCCAATAATACCCACATTGAAAGATCTTATAGAATGTCTGGATGCCACTATGATGACCCCCAACTGGGGATGAGTGACATACCTCCAAAATACTCATTATCTCCACCTCAGGAACACATCTCTGAATCATATTATCAACAAAAACTTGGAAAAAATATGGCTCATCCCAAAAGAATTTCCGCATATCAGAAAGAAACTTCATTTGCTGGTGGAAGGTCAAATATGCGGGCATCACATCACTCACTAAGAAATTAGCATAATACATGAACTAAGGAATCAAATTCTGATATGAAGCTAATACTTGCTCATCAGAAAAGACATAATTAATGTCAAGCTCATCTTTTAATTTCAACATAGCTTCTTCCTTTAGTCTTGACAAGTGGTCGACCACTTGATTCTTGGTGCCCATTCAGTTCGTGACCTCAAAATCAAATTCCTACAATAGAAGTACCCATCAAATCAATCTTTTCTTTGCATATTTCTTCTCCATAAGGAACCTAAGAGCAACATGGTTAGTATGCATGATCATTTTCGTGCCAAGGAAATAAGCTCCAAACTTCTCAAAAGCAAACACCACAACAAACAACTCTTGTTCAGTCACAACATAAATTTTCTAAGCCACATTAAGTGCTTTGCTCGCATAATAGATGGAATGAAGAACCTTCTCACACCTTTGGCCTAGGACTCGTCCTAGTGCTACTACACTAGAATCACATATAATTTTAAAAGGCATGCACAATCGGGAATAACAAGGATAGGGGTTGAGATCAACTTCTCCTTAAGGAACTTGAATGGCTTTAGACATGCATTATCAAAAATGAATTTCACATCCTTATCAAGCATCTTTCATAATGGATGTACAAATTTAGGGAAGTCCTTGATGAACCTACGAATAAATCCAACATTCCCCAAAATGCTACGAACATCCTTCACAGAAATAGGTGGGGGCAATTTTTCAATCATCTCAATCTCCTATTTAGAGAACTTGTGTTTAAGCACTATATCTTCTTTCATCATAAATGACTTTTTTCCCAATTCAACATCAAATTAGTCTTCTCACATCTTCTCAACACATTGCCTAAATAAGCCAAGCACTCCTCAAAGAAATCACCCACTAATGAGAAATCATCCATAAATACCTCAATAGTGTTCTGCACCATATCAAAAAATAAAGACATTATGCATCGATGAAAAGTAGCCAATGCATTACACAATTCAAAAGACATCCACTTGAATGCAAATGTCCCATATGTACAAGTGAATATGCTCTTCTCTTGGTCTTCAGGAACAATTGAAATCTGATTATATCCTAAATAACCATCAAGAAAATAATACCATCCTCTACCAACAAGACAGTCTAACATCTGATCCATAAAAGGCATCAAAAAATGATCTTTCTAAGTCCACTTATTTAGGTTTCTATAATCCATGCATACTCGCTAGCCTGTGACCGACCTCATTGGAATAAGCTCATTCTTGGCATTAGGAGCCATAATGATTCCACTCTTCTTCGGCTCACATAAGATTGAGCTTACCCATTTACTGTCAGAGATAGGGTAAAACCACGCCTGTATCCAAACACTTGATAATCTTCTTCTTTACTACCACTTGCATAGTTGGATTCAGGCTACGTTGATGCTCAATGCTAGGAATACAATTGGGCTCAAGCTAGATTTTGTGAGTGTACATAACTAGAAGAATCCCGATGATGTCAGTGATGGTCAAGACAATAGCTCTCTTAAACCTACTCAATATAGATATAAGATCTTCCACTTGCAACTTAAGTAAATCAGCTACAATAATAACTAGCAAAGTGTTATTAGCTCAAAGATATGCATATTAAAGATAAGAAGGAAGAGCCTTAAGCTCCAAAACTGGCAGATCCTCAATCAAAGGTTTTATCGGAGGAGTCGCTTGATTATTTAGATCAATATCTAACTTCTTCAGTTCATAAGAATAAGACCCTATACTAGCAAGTGCATGAACCATCTCATCATACTCTTTGTTGTCACCCTTATCAAAATTCATGATGACTGCGACTAGTGTCTTAACAATATAAATTTACTCAAAAGGCATCTTGGGCACACCGCCACATCAACCATAGTACTAATGGAAACCACTCTGATGTTATTTGGCTGCTTCATCGATCAACATACGTTAAACACCACTTCTTTGTTACTAAGCCAAAACTTTAACCACTGCTCTCCATGTCAATAAGTGCCCTTCCATTAGAACGGTTTCCCCAGGGTTATGGGGACCTCAAAGTCAACCTCAAAGTCCAATATGACAAAATTAGCCAGAAAAATAAAGGTCTCAACCTTCACCAAAACATCATATAGAATGCCCACCGAATGCTTAACAATGCGATCTACCATAAGTAGTCGCATAGTAGTGGGTTTAGAAGCTCCCAACCCTAATTGTTTGAATACATAAAGTGGGATCAGATTAATGCTTGCACCAAGATCACATAGAACCTTTGAAAATTAAGAGCCCTAATAGAGAACGAAATAGTAAAAACTCCAGGATTCTCCTTTTTCTGCACAAGAGGACAGGAAGCCATTGCACTACAATGGTGAAAATTGTCCACCATCTCTAAAATAACAATCCTCTTAGTCGTCACTAGATTCTTTATAATCTTTGCATAACCAGGCATCTGCTAAAGTGCTTCAACTTTTGGGATGTTCACAGACAACTTTTTCAACGTAGATATGAATTTGTAGAATTTTCTATCTTCCACTTTCTTCTTCAAGTGCTGTAGGAAGGGAGTTGGAAGGATTAGAATAGGATTCAATATTTGTGGGACCTCTTTTTCCTTCCCCTTTTCACCACTAGCCTACTTTGCATTACTTAGAGATATTCTATCTTCCTCTTATTTCTCATCAACTAGGACTTACTCTTCTTCATCATGCTCATTCATTTGATTAAGACCATCATTAATAATAACTACATCATGATCATCAACAATAACTGGCTTGAGCCTTTCATTCAACTGCTTTCTGTTTCTAGTGGTGACTGCCATATAATGACTTGGATTTGGAAATATCACTTGGTAAAGTACTATTCTTCCTTGGATTCAATGCAATGGAAATCTGTCCTATTTTTTGCTAATTTACTTGATAATGGTGGATTATAAGTCAACAACTT
This sequence comes from Capsicum rhomboideum, assembly GCA_031232105.1. Classification (NCBI taxonomy): domain Eukaryota; kingdom Viridiplantae; phylum Streptophyta; class Magnoliopsida; order Solanales; family Solanaceae; genus Capsicum; species Capsicum rhomboideum. Next base: position 57,868,343 of record CP124709.1, read on the forward strand.
GGGAAACCTTAGAAAATTCACTTCGCAACTCCTTAATCCCAAAATCAGTGGACTTCATCTATTTGAGCATCTTAGCCATCATGTTTTCCAATAGTGAAACAGTCAAATAATATTGATCACGACCCTTTGGAGGAACATAGAGACCAATGTGATCTTTCTTATAACAATCCTTGTTCCTCCTATTGACTTTATCTCTACCTCAACTTTTATCTTTATATCCAGATCAGTCTTAATTATTATCCTTGTAGTAGTTATGACCTTGTCCTTAACCTTGATGCTAAGAGTATTGGGTTAGAACCTTGGGCGTTGCCCTAGAAACCCCCCATCTAGTTATTTACATGGTTTCCCTTGCCATCAGAATTAGAATTACTGTTATCAGGCCTTGGAGCTCTAACTTGGTATCCAACCGCATTCACCTTTTAGGAGCCAACCCGTATCAAGTACTTTATAGACATGTATATTTGAGTTTTCATGTGAGCCATATATCTTTTCGATGCTGCTCAACCAACATGCTTGTAGTGTTATAACCCATAGGGACCTTAGATTTTCTAGTATGTCATGCTCTGTTGGTCTTATTAACTCGATGAAGCATTATGGCCGCTTCTTCATAGGTGAGTAACATCAAGGATCCTCCATCCATAGTGTCAGCTATTGTCTTTGTTGTAGAATTTAGTGACCTATAAAATATCTCCAAGAGATTTTCATCAAGAAGCTTATGGTTGGGGTTCTGCTTCAACTTCTTACTGAACCTCAACCAAGCGTCATTCAAAGCTTCTCCATGCAGTTGACTGAAGTTATTAATCCCATCTCTAAGCTGTAGCATTATAGAATGCAGGAAAAATCTCTCAAGAAAATAAGCCTTTAACTCCCTCCAGTTAATAGAGTCGTATGGAAGTTTAGTTAACCATAGAGTTGCTTTCCCAGATAGTGAGAAGGGAAACAACCTTAACTTGATAACATTTTGATTTACTCTAGGCAGCTTGTATGCCTTAAAAATTCCTATAAAATTTATCAAGCGGAATTTGGATCTTCCCCCGCAACACCTTTAAACAGGCCTTTCAAATTTAACAGCTGGATCATATTACTTGCGATGTGAAACTTTAAATCAGGGGCTAAAGAAGGAGGGACAATGGTACCCATTACACCAAATCCATTAAAATCAACATCTTCCTCCTCATCCAGATGATTGTATGGAATGACTGGTGTTTGATTATGGAACTTGGGCCTATTATTCCACAGAGCATTGGCAGCATCTACAACTACTGCATCTTTTTGATTAGCATGGGTTGCATCTGCTGCAACCTGTCTTTCTACTGTAGCCTAATGGGTTGCCTTTAGCTGTTCAAGTTCTTGATCATTCATTTTTCTAATAGTTCGTTTGAGTTCATGATCAATGGGAAGCAAGGGATTACCTTTACTTTAGGTATTTGGCATAAACTAACCTGTACCCTGAAAGAAAGAAAACAACAAAAAAAGTAAATCAGGAAATAATGATTAACATTCAAATAAACACAATTAAACTAATCGTAAACTGTATTACCTAGCAACGACGTAAAAATTTGATGTCGCCCAAATTATACCTTGCAATAAAGTATAAAGCAGTTGTTGAATCAAATATAGAATCCAACTAGGTTAGGGTCGATCCCATAGGAAATATAGCTAGAAGCTAGGTCAATACAGTTATTTAAACTATTGATCAATTATTTACAAAAGGAGGGTTTTAAAGTAACAAGTATCAAGTTGAAAGATTTAATTAAACAAGCAACAACATACTACAATATAATTGTAAAAATCAGTGAGAATGGAATAGGACCGTGTTCCTCATGATTTCATAACTCAGTAAGTGTTGCATATTTGTGATCTATTCCTATACTTAGCATAAAAAAATACTTACTGGGTAGGTTTACGGGTGTTTGCAAATTAACCCTTACCCTTGATCTTGGATTAGCTATCCTGGGACAATGCTCAAGCTATTAGATGAGGGTTGGTAGGCTCAAATCTCCATAGTTAATCTATTTTCCTATTCTTTATCCCTATGGTCAAGCAAGTAAAAATTAAGGCGAGTTCTAATGTTTGCAACCATTCAAAATCAATCAATACTAAGAGAAGCACAATACATGCATGAACACCATTCAAGAATCACTAAGTACTTTAAACCACTTTGTTAATTCATCATGGTTCCCATAATCTTAATTATAGGATTTATCCATTCATAATTGTAAGAAAACAACCATAAAAAGGATTAAGAATTCATGATCATCAACATACTCAGTGAATAAGGAAATTCGGAATTGTATTATCAAAAACAAAGATCCAATGTATGTAATCTCTCCTCCAAAACCAAAGAACTAGCCTATCAAAATAATATAATGCGTTCCTCAACTCAAAGAGTGCGTAAATCGTAAAAGAAAACCTAGGAAAGGTACTTATAGACAAAAACAAAACTATCCTAAATATAAAGGGATTTCAGGCCCGTCGACTTTCACGATCCATGGTTTGAAATTCTCCTCCAATTTCCAAGATTCAATGTACGACTTATGGTCTCAATCCATGATCCTTATTTTTCAAAGTACAGATTGTCTCTTTTCATGTCTTCCTCTTCATGACTCTTAGAACTATTCAACATGACTCGTGGTTTACTTTCCAAGACTATTAGACTATGCTCGTACTATTTGGAGCTGGCACGTCCCAAAATAGGGTCCACAATGGACCATATCACACTCTCCAGTACAGGTAAGCTTATGCCAATCCAAACATGATAATCAAAGTAAAATAGAAGCGAAAGAAGTAAGAAATGGAAATAATCCCCAAATGATATAAAAAGAGGTACAATATCATCACAACATCCCAGGTCTTATTGTCACTAGTACAAGCCTCTAAATGCCGAATACAATGAAATAAACTAGTGTATATCAAATGCAAAATAAGCAAGAGATACGAATAAGGAGAGATCTGAGTAAGCTCTGAGAGTCGTCAGCTGCAACCTCATTATCTGGAAAAGCCATCACCGGGAGTTAGAATTAATGCTTAGCTACTTGCTCAGTACCTGCATGTAGTACAAAAAAGAAAAGATAAGTAAGGAGTGAGTACTAAACACATGTACTCAACAAGTATTCTCGACAACCGGTCCAAATACAAAGTGATGGCGAGAACTACCACACCAACCATCCAAGATTACCCCAGATAAACCTGCACTCAGAAAAGTCCCAGCCTATTCTAGCAGATGCAACAATTAATAAGATAGCTATATTAGTTGGATTAAGGTAGACACGTCTAGGTTTAAAATCAATAGTAATAGTAATAAGTCACATCAGAAAAGAATCTCACCACACAGTAATTTATATTCACTCACCATGCCGAGCCAATAATCCAGGATAAGATAAAGAATGTGTATATTGTGGAACCAATAAATGTGACACAAAAGTCTCAACAGATCAAGCCAAACTCAATACACAACATATAATAGTATCTCGGCCATAATATTACCCAAGAAGAAGTGCAATACAATACGATGTGGTGATATGATATGAAATGCAATGGCCAAAGTACAACCTGTATACACCTTCCAAGCCTAAGCTCCAAGAGATGACCAATGGGGGTAATCATAATCTCATCAATCAACCTTGTCGACACTTCTCTTGGCTTAGTCATTTTATAAGATGGTTCATTTTCTTTCGTAAAGAAAACAAGTTTCATAGTAGTACTAGTTTCATAAAATGAGTGATGAATGAATATGCATGATCATGGCATAATCAACAATGTATAATATTCAGGTCAACAATGGTATAAATGAACCCAAGTCATCCAAATTTCAGTAAATCATGATACAAGCCCCTGCACGGGAGTCACAATAATAATAAGGAACTATTAATACTCAAAAAAAACCAACACCAACCTCCGTACGAGGATCATAATAAAAATAAGGAACTATTAATACTTAAACAAGACCAACACCATCCCCCGCCTGGGCCTCACAATAATAATCTCTCAAATCAGTAATAAGGTTCACATAAGCCTCCACACGGATATCGCAATAATGATAATCAATCAAGTTAATAATAAGGAACACATAAGCCTCCACACGGGCATCACAATAATGATAATCAATCAAGTCAATAATAAGGGTCACACAAGTCCCCATGTGGGTATCATAATAACGATAATCAACCCAAATAATGTAAACATGGACGATTCATCCAATCCATAGAATGCTTTATATGATTATTACCACCTTTCCAAATTATGACACGATTAGACCCAAGTACTCAAAAGGGAAATACATTCAATGTTCAAAAGTTCACTTTCATTTACATTACATAGTAATTACGCAAAAATTCCTCTTTTTAACTTCTTATTTATAACGATAATCTATTTATACCCTAAGTGATTACTAAACCCCATTAATTCTATCAATTCACCCTAAACATGATTCAAACTCTTAAATAAATACTCACTATCAATTTATTCATGATCAAGAAGTCATTTATCCATAAGTTACCGTAAACATATCAACAAGTAATGAGAACAGTTCAGATATTCATTTTATTATTTTTAACCCATCAATAGACTCTCGTACCCATAGAGATGATCGTCACCTCATCTAGGCAGGACCCCCAAACCCTTGATCATTCACAAAATATAATTACTTAGCACATAAGACATAAACACCTCAAAAAAGTCAAGGAAGATCTCAACTTGTCTTAAAGAAGATCCGAAGGCCAAACAGTTCAAAGAATCAAAAGGAATCTCTACTCTCTCAAATCACCACCATATGTATCTAATCTAATCAAATATGACATCTACATGTAAATACGAGACCAACGATACCCATATTAACTTACTTTGGTTCCTGGGGTCTAAAATCACCTCAAAATCAACTCTAAAAATAAAAGGGTAAAACTAATTTTTTTTTGTAGAAAATCACATTACCCATAGTTTCAGGGTCTCAAAAATCCCATAAAAAATGGAGTAGAAATTGGATTTAAAATCATCAAAATATGATATACTTTGCCAGTAAAATTCCAATCTCTATTATCAAATGCAGTTTAAAATGAGAAATTTTGAAAACCTTTTGTAAATATTAGTTTACTCATAATACAAGGACCTTAAATCCTAGATATCAATGAAAACACATTCCAAATCGGTCCTAAAATGAAGAACCTTTGATTTCATAACTTTGGGTTTCAATCTCAACTTTATGAATGAAAAGCATGAAAAATGAGATGAATAATCTTAGAATGAACAAATGAAGGTAGAATCACATAAATAATGATTATACAAGATAAACGCATCAAGAATTGCCTCAAACAAAGCTTCCTAGCTTTCAAAATGTCAAAAATACTCAAAATTTGCGATCTACCTATTGAAGCATTGTCCAGGTGAAATTTTTTTTCTTCACGTTTGCAAGACCCCCACTGCATTTGCGGAGAAAATTTTTTCATGTTGACCAGTCAAAAAAATGGTCCTTCTTTGTCACGACTCGAATTCCAATGGGGCGGACTGGCACCCGAAGCCGATAAGGCCCGAGAGAACCAATCTTTACTCATTTCCATTCATATGCATTCCATAAGAAACATCACCACCATGTAAGGACATAAAATGCTAATAGCGGAAATCATGGAACATGTGATACATACTTATGTGAAACTTGGCCGTCAGGGCCATCAAGTCAAAATAGACATACATATCTTACAATCATATACCCACATACATCTACACAAGCCTCTAACAGAAGCATATACATAACCATCCTAAATTTGGGATAAGTCCCCGCTTTATTCAACATTTACAATACCAAAATTAATGTACAACTGTGACTCGAAAATCCCCGAACCAACTGGAGCTCACCAAAGATCAGTAGATGACCCGCAGCTTACTGTGGAGGTCTACTAGTACCTGCACCTACAGCAAGAAAGGTAAGTCCCACAAGGGAAGTCAGTACGAAGAATGTACTGAGTATGTAAGGCCATAAGAAACTATATGATACATAAATACTTCAATGGAATCAAATATAAGTGCATAACAAATATGGATAAGTCACCATTCTATATGTATGGAAATATGTACATTACATGGATTACTTTGTTTACTTTTACGCTCATTCATTCGTTCATCACTCACTTCTTCATTCACTACTTATCCTTCCATTCTTACCATGCTCGGGCCCCAAGCTGATCAGTGGGTAATCAACAGTTTTCGGGATCGATCGATGCTAGGCTTTTCTTTTTCTCCTGGGATACCACCCATAGTCGTGGGATTGACCCATGCTAAGTGTTCTTTTCACCCCTGGGATACCACCCGAGATATTGGGATCGACCCATGCTAGGTATTTTAACCCCTGGGATACCACCCAAGAATAGAGACTTCATTACCTCACTTCTTAGTCTTTGAAATAGTTCATTCGATGATCAAGTCATTATTGGAACTTTGGAATCATGTCCACAATTAGGTAACACATGAATAAAAATAGATCAAGGATAAGGTGCATATGATTGACTAGAGATGATAACCTGAAATGAGGTACCTTAGAACATTTCAAAAATGAGTAAGTACAATAACAAGGTGAGTACTACATTCTGCAGAAGGATACTGAAAGAGTAACCTTACATACCTTCACTACCAAGTATGAATACACAAGCCTATATATGAACACAATAGTCCAGCTCCTTCCTTACGTTTCACTCTACAATATAAGTACATAACAGAGCTTACGTTGACAACTAGTTACCGTACAAGAGTACAAGACGACAACGAGCTATATGACTGCAATATAACATCATTTTACCCTTTATAATACAATACACTGCATTATCATACCATCAACACCATAACATTCCACACATTGACCAAGACATCATATACCAATAGCATTTCACACCATGTTTACCTTTTACGCTTCCTCATTATCATTCCGTCACATTTACTCCATAAAATTGCCTCATAAAAACATATGAACAACAATACATAGTTAATAAAATCCAATATGCTTCCATACTACCCCTTAAAGTCATTAAAAAGATATCATAAGTCGATAATTACATCCCAAAAGGGTATAGGGGCCTTCGGGGATCAAAGAGAGACAAAACCATATGAAATGACTTTATGGGGTGACCTGCGAAGCCACCTGCGACTAAAGGTGGCTTAGTTACGCCCGCAGGTGACCTTTGGCAGTGGCCAGAGGCACCTGCAAAGTCACGTGCGCCCGCAGGTGCTTCGTCTGAGAGGGCGGTGCCCATTTCGGCCAAAAAGGGTCTCTTTTGGGTCCTTTTTGTAATAAATGGTCCATGATCATAAAAAACCTTATCTTAACATATTTTAGATCATCTTAGATGCCAGCGAACAGCCATGGTTTCACAACGCACATAAACATCACCAAAACCACACTTTTCCTTCAATACACCACCAAATCCATGCACAATTTTGCAATAACAATTCCAAACATTATATACAAGGGTAAAACAAGTTAAGGCTATAAGAACATCTCACATGTAAATATTGAATTCATAAATTTCACTTCCTTCACGACCACGAGTCCCTTTTTCAAGTTTATAAGGAAAAAATCCTTCTTCGATTGTAAAAATAGACAGTTTTACACATAGCACACTGTCCAACACTTTGCCAACACAACCAAAATGATTTATACACCATATTAAACATATAATATACTAAAACATGAGAATAAATACTTACCAAAGTTTACCAAAGAGTGATCTTGTCCCAACAAGTGTATTTGCCTTAGGGTTTGTGTGTAGAGAAAAGGTTTGGAAAAATCTAGAAAAGGGCATATGTAATGTGTTGAATAAAAATCTGATTTTTCTCTTGCTTTATATGGTCCACTTAAGTCATCCTTAGCCACATATACCACATTAAATGAGGGTCTCACTTGGTCAATTGAAAGAATGGGTCAAATACCCTTTGGGCCATTTCTTTTGCTCCATCTTTGGGCTTCAATTTGGCCCAATGGCACAAGACTTATTTAAACCCAACAATTTAATGCATAAATTCAACAACTCTATCATGTTTAAATTATTCTATAAATGTTAGGGTAGTCTCATGGGTTCGGGAATGTACGGGGTGTTACATTCTTCCCCCCTTAGAAACATTCGTCCTCGAATGTTAATGACATCATTGAATTGAAACAAATGAAAGTCTAGGAGCATTCTTCATGTTATCATATATATACTTAATGCTTATAAATACTTACCCGTCATTGTTCCGATCTCGTATCTTGAACTTTTTCTTTCCTTTGAAACAAATGAGGGTACTTGGACTTCATCATTTCTTCAGCTTCCCATGTGACCTCTTCTATTTGTTGATTTCTCCAAAGTACCTTTACGGAAGCCACGTATTTATTCATTAACCTCTTAACTTGTCTATCCAGAATGGCAATAGGTATCTCCTCATAGGTAAGATCCTTCGTAACTTGCACATCTTCAATGGGAGCAAAACGAGATGGATCTCCTATGCACTTTCAAAGCATCGAAACATAAAATACTGGATGAACCGTGGAGAGTTCTTGGGGTAGTGACAACTCGTACGCAACTTGCCCAAATCTTCTAATAAATTTATATGGGCCTATATAATGTGGACTCAATTTTCCTTTCTTTCCGAATCGCATTACCCTTTTCATCGGTGACACCTTCAAAAATACCCAATCACCTATGGCGAATTTGAGCCCTCTTCTTCTAACATCAACATAAGACTTATGTCGACTTTGGGCCATTTGTAGCCGCTGTTAGATCACTTTAACTTTCTCCATAGCCTGGTGAACAAGATCTGGCCCAAGTAAAGCAGTTTCACCCACTTCAAACCATTCGATTGGTGATCTACATTTCCTTCCATACAAAGCTTCATAAGGTGCCATTTTAATACTTGAATGATAGCTATTGTTGTAAGCAAATTCAATAAGAGGCAAATGGTCATCCCAACTGCCTTGAAAATCTAACGTGCAAGATCGTAGCATATCTTCAAGCGTTTGGATAGTATGTTCTGCTTGCCTATTCGTCTGAGGATGGAAATCCGTACTCAAATTCACTTGTGTACCCAAACTCTGCTGAAAAGATCTCCAAATTCACTTGTGTACCCAAACTCTGCTGAAAAGATCTCCAAAAATGCGCAGTAAATTGTGCTCCTCTATCTGATATAATGGAGATCAGAATCCCATGTAATCGTACTATCTCTTTCACATACAATCTTGCATAATCTTCATGTCACGCCCCAAATCCCATCGGGATGGATTGGCACTCATAGCCGACAAGGCCCGAGAGAACCAAGCTTTGCTTCTATTCAATCATATACATGCCATAAGAAACCCATGATCACGTAAGAGCTTTAAATACCAACAACAAAATTCATGGAACATGTGATATATATATACATATGCGAAACATGGTTGTTGAGGCCATCAAGTCAAAATGTCATGTACCATCTTACAACCATACACCCACATACGTCTACAAAAGCCTCTAACAGTTGCATTGATCAAAATAAACTAAAAGTTGGGACAAGTCCCCGCTTTATACAATATGTACAACACCAAAACATATATACAAATGTGACTCGGAGAAGCCCTGAACTAATTGGAGCTCACCAATGATCCGCACACAACTGACAACCTACTGTAGAGGCCTACTAGCACCTGCGCCTGCAACAAGTAAGGTAAGTCCCACAAGGGACGTCAGTACAAAGAATGTACTGAGTATGTAAGGCTCAAATGAAACTGTATTATATGTAAATATGTCAATGAACTCAAATACAAACGAATGACCAATATAGATAAGTCACTATTCTGAACTTTGGAAACCATGTATATTGCTTTCATTACTTTCTTTGTTACTTTACTTCAATGATTATTCATCTTTGCCTTTGACCTGTGATACCCGGGCCCCGACTGAACAGTGGGTTTTTAACATAATATAACGTTATGTTAGGATCGGCTCGAGCTAGGCTTATGCCTCTAGAGCTACCACCCTATGAATCAATATAGATTGGGATCGGCTAGAGCTAGGTTATTACCTCTAGAGCTGCCACCCATACCAACATATCAGGTTCGGCTCAAGCTAGGTTATTAACTCTAGAGCTACCCCCTGTCAGGATCGGTTTGAGCTAGGCTTATACCTCTAGTACTGCCCCCTGATCCAACAATCTTGGGATCGGCTTGAGCTAGGCATTTTGCCCCCAAAGCTACCACCGGTACTTCATCATTGACCACATATATGCATTACTTTATTCATTACTTTGAGATTGATACAATGATAGTCATAACTTTATTTGAAGCTTTGGATCAATAATCAATGAGTGAGAGACATGTGAATAAACATTATTAGAAACATAGCCTTATTGGAAACATAACACTATTGGAACCATTGGACAATAATCAATGAACAAGATACATGAGTATAACCACTATTGGAACTTTAGAACACAACCTTATTAGGCTTTTGGAACATTACCAATGAATATAAGACATGTGATTCTCAATGGATCAATGAGTAGGAAACATATGATATTGACAATTGGTAATCGGGTATAGGGTACCTTAGCACATTTTGGGATAGGGCAGATGTAATGTCAATATGAATACTATTTGCTGCAGGAAGAGATGGATAGATTAACCTTACATACCTTGTATTCTCAATACGAATATATAATCTTAGATGCGCATACAATGTCCCGCTCTTTCCTTATGTTTCACTCTACAACACAAATGCATAACAGAATTTACATTAACCACCAACTACCTTACAAATGCATATGACGTCAATGAGTTACTTGTTTGCCGTAAAAATGTCATTTCCTTCTCTACAATACCATTTTCGGCATGATCATACCAACAATACCACAACATGACCAACATTGACCAATATATCATGAACCAATAGCATGTCACACCAAGTTCATACTTTACACTTCTCCATCACCACAACATCACAATTACTCCATCAAGTCACCTTAATGCACCTCATATCACATATCCGCCAAAATTCCATATTTTACACTTATATAAAAATAATAAGTTAAATAACATAATCACACCATACATGATCATATTTCATCCATACCATACTCTTTCATCAAAATCACAAGTCATATTTCAAGCTTAAATCCCATGGATAACAAATCTTTTACAAAAACACAAAGTACCATGTTCAACACTTCCAAGCATAACCAACATGATTTACATACTCCCCTATGCATATAATATATTAATCCATAAGAATAATGACTTACCCAAGCTTGAGAAATGATGATCTTGCTCTAAAAGTTGGCTTTGAGTTCTTAGGGTTTGAGAGAAAAATAGTTGAGAAATATCTAGAAAGCATGAGAGTTTCAAGTGAATAAAAAACATATTTTTGGCCCTTTATATAGCCCTTGGGGTCATCCTTAGCCACTCTTGGCATTTAATGTTATGTTTAGCTTAGTCAATGGAAGAATGGGTCATTTGGCCCATGTTTTTTTCTCATTTTGGGCCTTTTATTGAGCCTAATTCACTTAACCTAAGAAATCAATAATTTCTCATGTTTAAATCATTTCATATGTGTTACGACAATATTCCCACTCATGCGGTTCATACTCGTAACCTCAATCCCAAAAAAAAGTGATTCTAGCCTCTATGGCTTATTTTGACCAAAGGGTAAAATCATTATTTGGATGCCCAATTCGTCCACGAATAATCTTATCAAATGTAATTCCAATTACTTCAATTATTCTATGTATAGGCTCGTGGTTTTATAAGGAATGTGGCAAAAATCAGCCCGGTATGTCCCCGGGCACCCTTGGGACTTAGAAAAATTTCCAACTTTTGAAAGGTACTCACAAGCAGCCTGTGATGCCCTTGGGCGCGCCAACTTGCTGCCTGTGCCCAAAAAATTTGGGTAATAAGCGGCCTGGCACTCCCTCTGGAGCGCTTGAGCCTTAAGTTATTTGAAAATTTCATTTTTCGACTTTTCTTTGAGGGTTCGGTTAGATATTTCAAGTTCTATTCTTTAACTTACTTCTTAGCTTTAATATCCTTTATTTGGAGGTCCTCCAAGGCTCATTTTTAGCCCCACAAATGTTCCATGAAGTCACAAAACACTACCTATGAAAGTCTAATCATATGTACGAGGGCCAATATCAACTATCTCATCCATAACATTACAAAATACATATTTATGGCTCTCGACACCTAGGTAAACATTATTCAACGTCGTCAAGTAGGGTTATGAAGGTACGGGGTGTTACACTTTAGCTGTATAGGTGGTCTTGACTGGTAGGAAATGCGCTGACTTGGTAAGCCTGTCAACTATAACCCATATAGAATCAAATTTCCGCAGTGTACGAGGCAAACCTGCGATGAAATCCATATTAATCATATCCCATTTCCAGACTGGAAGATTGATACATTGCATCTAACCTCCAGGTTTCTGATGCTCCACTTTAACTTGTTGACAATTCGGGCATTGAGCGACAAATTCTGCAATGTTCTTCTTCATATTTCCCCACCAATACATTTCTTTCAAATCATGGTACATTTTGGTAGCTCCCGGGTGAATAGAATATCGCGAATGATGCGCCTCTATCATAATTCGTCTCCTCAGATCATCTACATCCGGTACACATAATCTACCTTGGCATTGAAGCAGCCCTTCTTGTGTAAGATCGAAGGCCTTTGTCAAATTTTGTTGTACATTCTCTTTTAATTGCACTAACATAGGATCCGCAAATTGCTTCTCTTTCACTTCGGCTATCAATAAAGATTCAACTGCATTTTGTACAATAACCCCTTCATCTGAGGATTCGAGAAGACAAACCCCCAAGCTGGATAATTGATGTAGATCTTTGACTAACTCTTTCATTTTCGTCAATTGGCCACTAGTGACTCCTATTGTCTTGCGGCTCAATGCATCAGCTACCACGTTTGCTTTTCCTGGATAGTATAGAATATCAATATCATAATCTTTTAAGAGCTCTAGCTACCTTCGTTGCCTCAAATTGAGTTCCTTCTGCTTAAAGATATATTGCAAACTTTTGTGATCAGTATAGATATCAACATGAACTCCATACAAATAATGACGCCATATCTTTAAAGCAAAAACCACCACTGCTAACTCAAGATCATGTGTGGGATAGTTTCTCTCGTGTGGCCATAACTGTCGTGAGGCATATGATATTACATTCCCGTACTACATCAATACACACCGTAGGCCAATTCCGGAAGCATCACAATATACTGCGTAACCTTCGGTGCATTCCGGAAGTACTAACACCGGTGTAGAAGTCAATTTATCTTTCAGATCCTTAAAACTTTTCTCACATGTATCATTCCATTGAAATTTGACTGCCTTGTGTGTAAGCTTCGTTAAAGGTGCAGCAATGGAAGAAAACCCTTCAACAAATCTTCGATAATAACCTGCTAACCCCAGAAAGCTACGAATTTCCTGGGCGTCGTAGGCCTTGGCCAATTTTTCACCGCCTCAATATTTTGTGTATCAACTCGAATCCCTTTATCTGACACAATGTGACCCAAGAATGCTATGGATTTCAACCAAAATTTACACTTAGAGAACTTCGCATACAACTTACGCTCTCGAAGAATCTGTAACACTTGTCTTAAGTGCTTAGCATGGTCCTCTTGTTACTTTTAATAAACCAGGATGTCATCTATAAATACCATCACAAACACGTCTAGAAATGGCTTAAAAACCCTATTCATCTAATCCATAAACACAACTGGAGCATTTGTTAGTCCAAATGACATAACTAAAAATTCATAATGGCCATACCGTGTTCGAAAAGCTGTCTTGGGTACATCTTTTTCTCTAACTCTGACTTGATGGTAACCCGACCTTAAGTCAATTTTTGAAAAACACTTGGCGCCCTGCAACTGATCAAACAAATCATCAATTCGAGGAAGGGGATATTTGTTCTTGATCATTACCTTATTCAATTGCCGATAGTCGATGCATATTGTCAACGTGCCATCTTTCTTCCGTACAAATAATATCGGTGCACCCCACGGGGACACACTAGGCCTGATGAAGCCCTTGTCCAGCAAATCTTTCAACTGCTCCTTCAATTCACGCAATTCTGCTGGAGCCATTCTATACGGGGGAATAGAGATAGGCTGAGTGCCTGGAATCACATCAATACCAAATTCTATTACCCGTTCTAGGGGCAAACCTGTAAGGTCTTCTGGAAATACATCAACAAATTCATTAACCACTAGAACCGACTGAGGAGTTAGTGGTTCCACTTTCGTATCGTTCACTCGTACTAAGTGACATATGTAACCCTTAGCAATCATTTTCATGGCTTTCAGATAAGAAATAAATCTTCCTCTTGGTGCCCGTACATCACCTTTCCATTCAAGAACATTCGTTTGTGGAAAATGAAAATGTACCTTCTTGGCCCGACAATCTACCGTGGCATAAATAGAAGCCAACCAATCCATTCCCATTATCACATCAAAATCCACCATGTCTAGTTCAATGAGATAGGCTAATGTATCATGACCACACACAGTTACCACACAATTACGATATACTTTTTTTGCAACAATATAGTCACAAACTGGCGTAGCTACCTCAATTGACTTAGTTAATATTTTTGGTGTTCTTGCAAATTTTGCAACAATCAATGGAGTAACATATGACAATGTAGAACTCGGATCAATCAATGCATATACATTATACGAAAATATGGATAATGTACTTGTGACTACATCAGGAGAAGCCTCCGAATTTTGTCGGTCCACTAGAGCATAAGTGCGATTCTGGACCCCACTAGTACTGGCTGCTCCTCTGGCACCTCTACCACAACCAACAGACTGCACACCTCGGCCTAAAGAAGGAATCGATGATGATGACGCAATGGCTAATCCCGCAGGTCGTTCTATACCACCCATACTCCTCTGGGGATACTCCTTTATCATGTGTCCCGTCATACCGCACCAAAAGCAAGCATTTGTCCCCAACCGACATGTACCTGAATGAATATGCCCACAGTACTGAAACTGCCGACGAGGAAATCCTGCTGCCTGTGATCCGTGAACTCCACTACTCTGCCCAGATTGACCACCTCTAAACCCTCGGAATTGAGAGTGAGCACCTGCTGTGGAATAAGAGAATGATGCTCTAGGCGGTCTAGGAAACATCCGAGGCATAGATTCTCCTTGGGACATCATAGACTGTCCCATAGGTCTAGCTCTTTTGGACTATCCTCTGTCAGATTCATTTACCCTTCTTCTCTGTCTTTGATCTTCCATTTTCTAGGCGAAGGCCTGTATTCTGTCTATGTCCATATCTTTGTTCAAGGAAGAAATGATGCAGTCCCTTACCAAATATGGCTCTAATCTTTCCACATATCGATGGACTCTGTCTGTCATTGTGGCTACCACATTCGGAGCATATCGAGCCAAGGAATTAAACTGAAGACTATATTCTCTAACACTCATGTTCCCTTGTCGTAAATTTAGAAACTGATCTGCACGTGCCTCCCGGATCTCATAGGGAAGGTAGCAATCAAGGAATGCCGCTTTAAATTCATCCCAATTAGGTGGAATTGCACCAATACCACGAGACTTCTTCCAATCTTCATACCATAATATCGCCTCTTCTTTCAATCTATATGCCGCAAGTTCAACTGTTTCAATACCAGTCACGTGCATAACCTCTAAAGCCCTTTGAATGTGATCCACGAAGTCTTGTGGATCTGCTTTTAGATCTGACCCAGTGAATATAGAAGGGTCTAGTTTCATAAAATCCTGTGTCCTGCGACTCGCCACTCTAGCCGCATCATCCTCATCCAACTCGTCCTTGACATTGTGTCGCTACTAACTGAGTCAACATGTGCACTACATTTCTTAGATCCTGGTCAGTGGCATTCATTGGTGGTTCTGCTAGTACTTCTCTACCGATTGGCTCTTCCGGAGCTGGAAAAGTAGAAGA
Source organism: Capsicum rhomboideum (assembly GCA_031232105.1). NCBI lineage: Eukaryota > Viridiplantae > Streptophyta > Magnoliopsida > Solanales > Solanaceae > Capsicum > Capsicum rhomboideum. The sequence goes on from CP124709.1 coordinate 57,884,269, forward strand.
AGACCGCGACGCAATTTTAGTATTTGCTCCTCCTTGACTAGCTTGGTCAGGTGGTGATTTACTCATTCCTTCACTGGCAAGCATATCTACTTTCTTACCTTTGCCTCTACCTCTTCTTGTCATCGACATTTTTACTATATCAAAGAAAATCAATTCCAATGGTTAGATACGATTCCACTTACCATATTGGCTCTATTGCACGATCTAGAAGTGAAGAAAATAAACAATATCCTAAATGTTCCGTAGCCTCCTACTTATAAATCTGGTGCATAACACATCGATAAGTAAGACTCTACTCAGACACGGCTTTGTAGACACCCTTAGAACGACCTGCTCTGATACCACTTTTGTCACGACCCAAATTCCAACGGGGAGTACTGGCACCCAAAGCCGATAAGGCCCGAGAGAACCAATCTTTACTCATGTCCATTCATATGCATGCCATAAGAAATATCACCACCACATAAGGACATAAAATGCTAATAGCGGAAATCATGGAACATGTGATACATACTTATGTGAAACTTGGCCGTCAGGGCCATCAAGTCAAAGTGGACATACACCTCTTACAATCATATACCCACATACGTCTACACAAGCCTCTAACAGAAGCACATACATAACAATCCTAAATTAGGGATAAGTCCCCGCTTTATACGACATTTACAATACCAAAATCAATGTACAACTGTGACTCGGAAAGCCCCGAACCAACTAGATCTCACCAAAGATCAGCATATGACCCACAACTTACTGTGAAGGTCTACTAGTACCTGCACCTGCAGCAAGTAAGGTAAGTCCCACAAGGGAAGTCAGTACGAAGAATGTACTGAGTATGTAAGGCCATAAGAAAAAATATGATACATAAATACTTTAATGGAATCGAATATAAGTGCATAAACAATATAGATACGTCACCATTCTATATGTATGGAAATATGTACATTACATGGATTACTTTCTTTACTTTTATGCTCATTCATTCGTTCATCACTCACTTTTTCATTCACTACTCATCCTTCCATTCTTACCATGCCCGGGTCCCAAGCTGATCAGTGGGTAATCAACAGTTTCCGGGATCGACCCATGCTAGGCTTTTCTTTTGCCCCTGGGATACCACACGTAGTCGCGAGATTGACCCATGCTAAGTGTTCTTTTCACCCTTGGGATACCAGCCTAGATATTGGGATCGACCCATGGTAGGTATTTTAACCCTTGGGATACCACCCAAGAATAGAGACTTCATTACCTCACTTCTTAGTCTTTGAAATAGTTCATTCGATGATCAAGTCATTATTAGAACTTTTGACTATAACATTATTGGAACTTTGGAATCATGTCCACAATTAGGTGACACATGAATAACAATAGGTCAAAGATAAGGTACATATGATTGACAATAGATGATAACCTGAAATGAGGTACCTTAGAACATTTCGAAAATGAGTAAGTACAATAACAAGGTGAGTACTACATGCTACAGAAGGATACAGAAAGAGTAACCTTACATACCTTCACTTCCAAGTATGAATACACAAGACTATATATGAACACAATAGTCCAGCTCCTTCCGTATGTTTCACTCTACAATACAAGCACATAACGGAGCTTACGTCAACAACTAGTTACCGTACAAGCATACAAGACGACAATGAGCTATATGACTGCCATATAACGCCATTTTACCCTTTATAATACAATACACTGCATTATCATACCAAAAACACCATAATATTCCACACATTGACCAAGACATCATATACCAATAGCATTTCACACCACGTTTACCCTTTATGCTTCCTCATTATCATTCCGTCACATTTACTCCATCAAATTGCCTCATAAAAACATATGAACAACAATCCATAGTTAATATAATCCAATATACTTCCATACGACCCCTTAAAGTCATTAAAAAGATATCATAAGTTGATAATTACATCCCAAAAGGGTATAGGGGTCTTCGGGGATCAAAGAGAGACAAAACCATATGAAATGACTTTCTGGGGTGACCTGCGAAGCCAGCTGCGACTACAGGTGGCTGAGGTACACCCGCAGGTGACCTTTGGTAGTGGCCAGAGGCACCTGCGAAGTCACGTGCGCCCGCAGGTGCTTTGCCTGCGAGGGCGGGTGCCCGTTTAGGCCAAAAAGGGTCTCTTTTGGGTCCTTTTTGTAATAAATGGTCCATGATCATAAATAACCTTATCTTAACATATTTTAGATCATCTTAGATGCCAGCGAACAGCCATGGTTTCACAACTCACATAAACATCACCAAAACCACACTTTTCCTTCAATACACCACCAAATCCATGCACAATTTTGCAATAACAATTCCAAACATTATGTACAAGGATAAAACAAGTTAAGGCTATAAGAACATATCACATATCAATATTAAATTCATCAAGTTCACTTCCTTCAAGACCACAAGTCCCTTTTTCAAGTTTATAAGGCAAAAATCCTTCTCCGATTGCAAAAATAGACAGTTTTACTCATAGCACAATGTCCAACACTTTGCCAACACAACCAACATGATTTATACACCATCTTAAACATATCATATACTAAACCATGAGAATAAATACTTACCAAAGTTTACCAAAGAGTGATCTTGTCCCAACAAGTGTATTTGCCTTAGGGTTTGTGTGTAGAGAAAAGGTTTGGAAAAAATTTAGAAAAGGGCATGTGTAATGTGTTGAATAAAAATCTAATTTTTCTCTTGCTTTATATGGTCCCCTTAAGTCATCCTTAGCCACATATACCACATTAAATGAGGGCCTCACTTGGTCAATTGAAAGAATGGGTCAAATACCCTTTGGGCTATGTCTTTTGCTCTATCTTTGGGCTTCAATTGGGCCCAATGGCGCAAGACTTATTTAAACCCAACAATTTAATGCATAAATTCACCAACTCTCTCATGTTTAAATGATTCTATAAATGTTAGGGTAGTCTCATGGGTTCGGGAATGTACGGGGTGTTACATTCTTCGCATTCATAGTGTACCCATCGCGTTCGCGGAGAAAAACCTCCGCACCAGGAAACCATCAACTGTTGTCCGCACTAAAATGGTCATATCTCCCTCATACAGATTCCAAATTCGCTGATCTTTTTTGTATTGGTACCAAAATTTCAATACGGATCTAATGTTACCATACACATACAAAAAATAACTCATTAATTTCAGGGGATTCTATTAAGACGCAATAACATAAAAATCCAAACTTGGAACAAGTATCCAAAACTCATCCGAGACCTCCTGAACACAACCCAAAAGTGAAAACCACTTGTAAAACACATTCCAGACATAGTAGAAGTGGAACTGACAACATTCCAATCCGACTCTCGAATCACTGCACGTTGACCAAAGTTGACTATAACAACTTAAATGTTTCTATAATAAAAAACTCTTATAAAACTATCCTGAATGCTTTGGAGCCTATGCCAACCATCCCCACAACTCATAAATGATATAAAGAAATAACGGGGAAGGGTAAATAGTTAAAATACAAAAAAGCTAAAAATAACTACGAGGGTTGTTACATTATCCACCACTAAGACACACGTTCATCCTCTAATATAAAGATAAGGAAGGTAGCAAAAATGACAACTAACCAAAAAATACCACCACATACATCATGCAAGCACTCTCAAGCAGAGTCATATCTGAAATACCATCAGTTTCTATATAGTATCCAAAATCTCTTAACATTTTAACTCTTAAGGCCACTACTCTAGTACCTGAAATAAGTTTTTTCAAAGTATCCAATTTTATTTATTTAGGAACTGTCTCTATACCCAATAACTGTGTTGACCGTAATAAAGGTTCTGAACATACTCAGTTGGCCTAAAGCTTTCATTGACACCACAAGCCACTAACTGTACCACAACACCGATACCATCACTATACCATTAAAATATAAAAGAACCCATGGAGCCACATTATCACACTCTACAATACTGAATCATGCCTCCCTCTATCTCAAAAAAACTTTCTGTTATTTTCAAGCCAACATTATACATTTTCTGACTGAATCACACTTACCTAATGTTGATACCACAAATGTCGATATAGATAGTATTATCTCATCAATTTCAAATAACTGAATGAGAAATTGATATCAATTCCACAGAATTTCTCAAATGTCATACCTCGATCGCCATTCAAATAGTCATATTCTCATGCTCAACACTTGGGGAAAACTACGAATATCCACAAAACTTTCTATACCACAGTAGGTACACTTTATATGTCACCAAACTCTTACGAAACCCATCAAAATAATCTATAAAGTTCTTATTACCCATGTAGGGTCAATCAATCTGAAGTCCTTAATAACTCTGTGGCTTTGAAGTCCCTTTTTTATAACATACACATGAATGGCCCATCATAATCAGGAACCATTTGACCCAGAGTAGAAGTGCAAGACTACTGCATTTCACTGATTGTCATCCGAATCAGAATCAAATTTTAGGAGGGTCATCACTAATCTCTTCATAAGTCACTGTAAAACCATGCTATCAAAATTTTAAATTTCCAACTCGTACCCATAATAGGACTCGGAATACCTCAAAATTTCCTATGTACAAGTTCTTCCAATTCCTCTAAAATTGACATACGTAACCTTTTTTATCTTTCCAATCCATACTATAACATAATCACTACTATGATGTAGCCTTACCATGAAAATCCAGAATTCTAACCTCAACCCATGTAGACAACTTTCTTTATCGAACAATAACAACCCATTCAAAACACAAAATAGTACCATCATAATCTGAACTAGACCCAAGTAACCATGATGTTCCGAACGCAAGTCCCAATCCTTGAAGATGAACCCATAACCTTCCAAATCAAAAGCAAGTACCATTATAAGTTGAATTCCTTTAATTCTACCCAAGAAGTATTTTAAAACACCATAAGCCTTTTCATGCAAGCGAAGCTAATCACCAAGGTAGTAACAAATCGTAAGGCTTGAACGTCTTAAAATCTTCCATTATCTTAATAGAATCCTTTAATTGTAATCTTTTTGAGTTAGTTGCACCATAAGTCTAATCCATTACAAGTTATTCTTACCCAATTTGATTAGTATCCCCAGTCGTACCATATGATCAATATTGTCATTAATGTGCGAACCCAAACCACAGATAAACCAGTGCAATCCTGTAAGGCATTTAATCCATGCACATACATTTGTGCTAACACTTGTAGATACTTCCACACAAATATAGTAGTAAGCATTGTCCATTCACAACTCTTTACTTCAATAATCAAATCATTTACTTAATCCCAACTGATATCACGACCCTTAATTAAACCTCTGGAACAAATCCTATAATCTGAACATACCAATACCTACCATCGATCCACCACTATCCCACAATATAACCACCAAGAAGATCATACCCAATTCACACTTAATTCTTTGATATCTAGAGAAATCAATTCTAACCTAGTGATATACTCTAAATAAGTTACAACACAATGTCGGCACACCTGATCCACTACTAACGAATCACCTATTGAGGTAATAACATGAATAGACATGACAAGAAACTCATGAATCATACCAATACCTAATGAAAAATAAGTAAGCACATAGGAGAATGTAAAAACACAAGCAAACACTATTGAGATTGATAAAAAATATACTGAAACCATACATGTGACAACTATATCGAAAGTTCCTACTCGAGTCCACCCTGAGAGCATACATTGAGCCCTATTATCTCTTTGTCTATATTTTGGGAAACCCTTACAATAGTATTTGAGATCCCCATATATAAAGAAACCTGAATGAGTAGGAGTCTGTTGAACTGAATCTGAAGAACCCAAATAGCTATCATGGCCTAACCATCTTTGAGAATAACCATGAGAAGAATAGCCTCTACCATACATGTTGCTACCACTTTCAAGCCTACAAAGCCTCTTGCACACACGCTCCTCACACCTCTATACAAACTCCTCTAGAAACTCCTGAGAAAATTGATCCCAAAAGAGAAAAGATGACCTAACTAGCCTACTCTCAACAACAGTCCTACACCATTATCTGGCTGTTTCAAATAACAAAAAAGTAGTAAAATGTACACTGTAAGAGCCTACCAAGCCCAACTTATGCAACCTCTCATGGAAACCAACCAAACATTTTTAAGCATCAACATTAGGATCCACCTTAAGCTATGGTGGATCCATCTTTATAAACTCCATAAACCCCTCTTTGTCCCTATACAGACATAGTAACTAAGGTCATTGAATATAGAGCAATACTCGACAGTATCACATTAATACTAAAAGAATCTATAGTAGTAGCAAACTATGTATCTAGAGTCTGAAGCCCCGAAGTAACATGCTGAATTAAATTCTAAGCTATCCCCTCTAGGAAAGTCAATAATAGTACCAAGAAATCCTTAAGCATAGATATATAATAAAAATGGATCGTGTCTGAACTGGGTTCAACCCGTCTGTCTAAACATACTTATTATCATGAATAAATTTTGAATGTAAGGATGCAACCCCTGCCAAGCCTTTAACGGGTCTGGATACTTTAGTATGACTGATCTCATAACCTCAGTCCCAAAAATATACTAAGGGCATGGGCACTAAGTCTGTAGCCAAAGAAGAACATGTTCTCACAATTTGTGAGAGAGTTAATAAGAGACTTTTGAGTTGCACTAGATTGTAAATGTATGACACAGAATGAAGAAATTAATTTCTCCTGAAGTCCTATAGCATCTCAAAGATAGATAACGAATGTCTCCATACTGATCTGTAAGACTCTACTATACTTGGCTTGTACTTGTGAGACCATTGATCCTAACTTTGATACCAACTTATCATGACCCAAAATAGGGATCGTGTCAGCACCTATCACGCCCTCTGGTATAGGTAAGCTTATCCCAACCCAAACATGATAATCAAAGTAAAACAGAAGTGGAAGAAGTAAGAAATATAAATAATATCCAAATGATATAAAAAGAGCTACACCATCATCATAACCTTTTCCTAAATGATATAAAAAGAGGTACATTATCATCACAACCTTTTCCTAAATGATATAAAAAGAGGTACAAAATCATCACAACATCCCAAGTATGGTTGTCACTAATAAAAGCTTTTAAATATCAAATACAATGAAATAGACTAAAGTATATCAAATGTGAAATATGCAAGAGATAAAAATAACAAGATGTAAGTAAGCTCTAAGATCAGTCAGCCGCTACCTCAATCTATGGAAAAGCCAATATCGAGAGTCATAATCAATGCTCAAGAACTTGTTCAATACCTGTACATTGTTCAAAAAATGAAAGAAAAATAAGGGGTGAGCATGAAATATATGTATTCATCAAGCATCATCGACAACTGACCCTAATCCAAAGTGAGGGTGAGAAACATCACACAAACCACTAAGATTACCCTAGATAACCTGCACTTAGAAAAGGTCCAGCCTATTCTAGTAGATAACAATAATTAATGAGATAGCCAAATTAGTTCAGTTAAGGCAGACACATCTAGGTTTAATATCAACAGTAATAGTAATAAGTCACATAGAGAGAGAATTTCACCAACACAATAATTTATATCCCCTCACCATGTAAAGCCAAAAATCCAGGATAAAATAGAAAATGTGCATATCACAAAACCAATAGATGTGAAACAATAGTCTCAACATATCAAAAATACTCAATACACAATATATAATAATATCTCGACCATAATATCACTCAAGATAAAGTGCAATGCAATGTAATGACCCTCTAGGTCATTTCCTATGTTTTTGAGATTTTACTATATTTAGAGCTTTCCCATAAATTCCCCAGTTCATTTATGACTTACTGGGACTGACAGTTTGGTCACCAAACATTTCGTTTGATTTTTAAAACCATTTCCCTATTTTGGAGCTTCTGAAGTTAAGAAATGGGTCTCAGGTCTAAACCTCAGGTAAACATCCTTGGATACCATTTATGACAATTCCATCAGCTTTGAAATATTGAATTTAGGCTAGGGGGATCCATTTTCTGGGCCTCGAGGCTTCCAAACTTATTTTGGGCTGTTGGGTGGAATTCGGTTAAAACTACCTTTGGGGGTGTAGGACCTACTTTTTGTCAAAAAGGCCTCGGATGGAAATTTGATGGTGTTGTTGAGTCTATAATGTCAAATTTGGTAGGTTCTCATAGTTCATTTGTGAGCAGGGGTTTTTGAACCAATCTCGAGCACCCAATCGGAGTCTGTTGGGACTAGTTGAACTTGGCTAGTGCCAAGTATCTGGTGAAGCCACTTAAGTGGATAGGGTACATATTTAGTGGTGTGTTCTTTAGAGTCCCTATACTGCTTTATTAGAGATGGGCCAGCCTAGGCTCGACCGCTTTAGCGATCTCCTGGGTACTTTAGCGGTAGTCGCTTTAGCGGCCCTAGAGCGCTTAAGTGAAGCTAGGCCAACTGGGGAAAGGTCACTTTAGTTAACCTAGGTCACTTTAGCAATGAATTATATAGTGGTCGTTTAGCTTCCATAGCAGCCATCGCTGGTGTTATATACATATTCCATTTATCCTTTTCTCCAACACTTTTACCTAAGTGTATCCACCATTTTTGACATTTCAAGCTCAAAATTAGTGAAGTATTGAGCGTGTGAGGCTGGTATTTTTCTAGTGATTGTGGTGTTGAGTGTGTAGCATCTTTGACTTGTAAGTAATTCGATCAATCTCTGCATAATTTTGGTAATTGTATGCCTTATTTCTCTAGATTATTGTTGGGACTAATTATGGGTCTGTGGATCTCTGATTTTGATAGAATTCTTGTGTTTTTTTATCCTTGAGCTATGTGGGACACTGTAACAATTTCAATTTTGTGATTCCACAAGAGGGCCTCACATGGGATATTCTAATTTCTGACTCAAAGCGTCTATTCCTAATATGGGTATTGTTTTTCTCATTTTTATGCATAGATCATTGTTTTGATAATGTGGCAACTCTTGAAGTCCTTTCAGAATTTGAAAGCTCTGGTTTAGAGGATTTGGAAAGCATTCAGTAGCGTCCAGGTAGGCTAGGCTTACCCTACTTTTAAATTGAGCTTACTTATTTTATTGGTATACTATTGTGCTATTTTTTGGCAGGTAGTTGTGGCTCAGTACTGTCTTAGTACCTTTCCCAATGGGCCCTATTTTTGTAGATTTTTTGCCCGTTCTCCCCTAGTATATTGTTTTATCATCCTTAGGACTATAATTAGTGCTTGTAGTGCCGTAGGATGGGATGGGGAAGCCTTAGACTATACTCAGGTAGGTTCTAGTTTAAGTTTAGTTATTGAGCCCCTATAGCAGGCCCCACTGCCTTTTATAGATAGTGTAGTTAGACATGAAGATTCTTTTGGTTTAGTTAAACTCTTGACTACTATTTTAGGCAATTACCTAGGGTTGGGTTTGACTTAGACTTGGTTTTTGGCCTATGTTAGCCCCTCTTTCCTTGATGGAGTAGTAATGGACCTGGACCACACTCTCTTAACTTAGTATTTGGGACTCGACTTGCCTTAGCAAACTTATCCACCCAAGGTTGGTATTTATAACCTTATGGTCTGGAGATAGGCTAGAAAACCTTATTTTTCTTTCTATTAGCACGATATGCATATTTTTATATAAATGCATTTCAGTTCCAGTTCAAGTAAGAAATATACTTTATTTTATACTACTATTGTGAGTCCTGGTATGATACTGGCATTGATTATGATTATGGTTATGGTTCCTATGTATGAGCATCGATATGATTTTTGCATCAGTTTTACGGTTGATATTGGCTACTTATGGGATCACTTATTTTAGGTTACAGTATGGTTATTATGAGTTTCGATTTGAGTCCAACATCTGTTTATGATACGGTGTGGATGTTCAAGACTTGTATACGATTGTTATTAGGAGTATTAGCAGTGGTACTGAGATTCGTTGTGCATGATTTATGTGGCCTCTATTTAGTACCCACTATTTCTAGTTTGAACCCGATGTCTGGCCTCTCGTTACAACCCATTGGTACTGGTTCAAGCCCGATACACACCAAAATATTTTATCATGGATTTGGGATCAGAATATTACTTGAGAAAGGTTCAACTATGAGTTGCTTATATTTCTTACTGTAGTTACTTTTTATCTGTACCCATCAACTTATGGGGGTTCGATAGGGTTAACTTTCTTCTTTTGTATGCCTTTTGTGCTTATGAGGGCCCATTTAGGGTGTAACTAGTTCATTTATCTTACATTTTGAGTTGTTTATTTCCCTTACTATACTTTTTTAGTATTGTAGAACTTACATTTTACCCTTGTTACTTTTGACTTAGCTTACACATTCGCATTATATTTATGCTTTTACTATAGTTGAGCTCAGTCTACCAATGATGTCTACTGAGTACCCATTACTTTGGTACTCATATTGCACTTTTGCATGTTTTCCCTGATGTAAATATGAGTATGAGCCACCGGTGTTAATGTTATTCTCAGGCCCAGTTACTAATCTGGAGATGGTGTGAACTTTATAGACTCCGAGGTTGATCCTCCTCCATTTATTTTAGTTACAGTCTTTTGTATTATGAGACTACTGTATATATGTATATTTTGGATACTATTTAGTACTCTTGTTTTTTGTCGTTGTGGCTCTAGTACTGACCTTACATGGTCTTCAATGGATTCTTTTTTATTATTTTGTCTTCACCCTCTCTTGTATAGCATATTATGTATATATATCTCTTTGCTTCCACTTTTATTATTGTTGTATATTGGTTTCATCCTTGTCTTCCTTTAATTTCTGCCCGTTAGCCCATTACTTATCATTCTGAGCTATGGCTTGGCTTACCTACTGGTGGGATAAAGTTGGTGCCATTATGACCTTAGAAATTGGGTCGTGACAGCTTGGTAGCTGAGCCTAGATTTATCGGTATTATTTATGTAAGAGCTAATGTTTAGTAGAGTTCTGAGGATCAGTATGGAGACGTCTGTATCCTATATTTGGAAGGCTACAGGACAGTTTTAGGAAAATCTCATTTTTTTGGTTCACTTTCGTGCGCCGTGTTTGTATTGGTTTCCAAATTCTTATTTTATTTCACTCTTTTGTAGATAGTCAGGATGCAACGTATGACAGTCGGGGATTAGGACCCCGATCCTGCTGCTAGAGCTCCAGTTTGGGGCAGAGGTCAACCTAGAGGTTGAGATTGGGCTACATAGACATCACCAAATCATATAGTTGCTCCTGAGCCAGAGATAACACCAGTGGTACTGTTTCCATAACAGAAAGTGGGCTAGGGGTAGCCAGGACCTACCTAGAATTATATATTCTTCAGTGCTCATATATGCTTTGGTTCAGTTATTAGGGTTAGTTGGTAGTCCACCGACAGACGGGGCTCAAACAACCTCCTAGGATGGTATTAGTTTAGGGGTGTAGCCTGCAGCTATGGCTCCTAGAGCAGAGGTTATGCCGACACTGATAGTTTCGTAGTTGATTATAGTCTAGCCAGTTATGACTGTGGATGAGCAGAAGATGTTGGGCTGATTTCTGAGATTGGCTATACCCAGGTTTGACGGGGCCCCAGGAGAGGATGCTTATGAGTTCCTTAATAGTTGTGAGGATAGGCTACATATGTAACACCCCGTACCTTCCCTACCCTACTTGACAACCTTGAACCATGTTTACCCTAGGTTCGAGAGCTATAAGTATGTATTTTGCATTGTTATTGATGGAACATTTGATATTGTACTAGTAAATGTGCTTAGACCTTTGTAGTAGGTGGTGTTTGTGAATTTGTGGAGCATGTGTGGCGTGAAAAACGAGGTTCAAAGGACATACAATCAAAGGATCTTAAAGATAAGAGGCAAGCAAAAGGTTGGGACTTGAAAGATCCAACCAAATCAGAAAAGAAAAGTCGAAATCAAAAATTAAGTGTGGGGCGCTGTAGGTGGCGTGCCAGGCCGCTTCTGGCCGAAATTTTTGTGGCACAGGCAGCAAGGGGGAACGCCCAAGGGCATGCCAGGCCGCCCTTGCACACCTTTCAAATGCTGAAATTTTCTCTAAGTCTTTGGGGCGCCCGGGAGCGTGCCGGGGTGCTTTTTGCCCGATTTCTTCTACGATTATTAGTCTATAAACAAGACTCTTGGGTTATGGTATCATATTTTCATCGTAGTGGGGCTACTGTTGAGTAAGTTTTGCATCCGAGTTGGGGTTAAATCGTCGTCATAATTATTTTATCAAATTATGTTCAATTAAGCCATGAGTGGCCAAAATTGTTTATTCTTGGGATTAAAGCTACGAACATGAATCTCGTGAGTTGAATATTGTCGTGAAATTTATGGAATTATTTAACATGAGATATATGGTGAATCATGCATTGAATTTGGTGGGCTAAGTTGACATGTGTAAATGGGCTCAATTTGAGGCCCAAATAAAGCCAAAGTGCAAGGCCCAAAGGGGAAAATGACCCATTCTTCAAATTTGACCAAGTAAACATAGCATTAAATGCCAAGAATTGGCTAAGGATTACCACAAAGACTATATAAAGTCAAAGAAATCAGATTTTTATTCCAAAACTCACACATGCCTTTCTAGACATTTCTCTAAAAGTTTCTCTATTTTCCAAACCCAAAAGGCAACAAATTTTCTTTGGACACTTTAGACAAGATCATCACTTTGCAAGCTTGGGTAAGTGTTTATTCTTGTGATTTAATATATTTTATACATGAGAGATTGTGTAGATCATGATGGTTATGTTGACAAGGTTGAATAGGGCACTTTTGCTTTTTACTAAAAGATGTGCCATCTTTGTGATTTAAACTTGAAAGGAGACATGGTGGTTTTGATGAAAGTGCATGGTATGGATGAAATATAAACATGTATGGTGTGGTTACATTCCTTAACTTGTTATTTTTCTATGAGTATAAATTGTGGGATTGTTGTCGATATGTTGTTATGAAGTGTATTGAGGTGACTTGATGGAGTAATTATGATGTTGTGTTGATGGAGAAGTGTAAAGTATGAACTTGGTGTGACATGCTATTGGTTTATGATGCATTGGTAAATGGATGGAATGTTGTGGTATTTATGGTATGATAATTTCATAAATGGTATTGTCAAGGGGGAAATGACGTTATAAGGCAATTATGTAACTCGTTGTCGTTTTATGCACTTGTAAGGTAGTTGGTTGTTAACATAAGCTCCGTTATGCACTTGTGTTATAGAGTGAAATGTAAGGAAGGAGCTGGACTTTTGTGTTCACATTTAGGATTGTATATTCGTATTGGGAAGATAAGGTATGTAAGGTTACTCTTTCCGTATCCTTCTGCAGAATGTAGTATTCACCTTGTTATTGTACTTACTCATTTACAAAATGTCCTAAGGCATCTCATTTCAGGTTATCATATATTGTTAATCATATATACCTTATTCTTGATCTATTGTTATCCATGTGTCACCTAATGGTGGACATGGCTCCAAAATTCCAATAATGACTTGATCATCGAATGAACTATTTCAAAGACTAAGACGTGAGGTAATGAAGTCTCTATTCTTAGGTGGTATCCCAGGGGTTAAAATACCTAGCATGGGTCGATCCCAATATGTCGGGTGGTATCCCAGGGTTGAAAAGAACACCTAGCATGGGTCAATCCCGCTACCATGGGTGGTATCCCAGGGGCAAAAGAAGAGCCTAGCATGGGTCGATCCCAAAAACTGTTGATTACCCACTGATCAACTTGTGGCCCGGGCATTGTAAGAATGGATGGATGAGTAGTGAATGAAGAAGTGAGTGATGAACGAATGAATGAGCGTAAAATTAAAGAAAGTAATCCATGTAATGTACATATTTCCACACATACAGAATGGTGACTTATCCATATTGACTATTCTTTTATATTTGATTCCATTAAAGTTCTTATGTATTGACGCAATTTCTTATAGCCTTACATACTCAGTACATTCTTCGTACTGACTTCCCTTGTGGGGCTTACCTTACTTGCTGCAGGCACATGTACTAGTAGACCTCCACAGTAAGCTGTGGGTCATATACTGATCTTTGGTGAGCTCCAGTTGGTTCGGGGCTTTCTGAGTCACAGTTGTACATTGGTTTTAGTTTTGTAAATGTTGTGTAAAGTGGGGACTTGTCCCGAATTTAGGTTGGTTATGTATGTGCTTCTGTTAGAGGCTTTTGTAGACATATGTGGGTATATGAATGTAAGAGATGTATGTCCATTTTGACTTGATGGCCCTAATGGCCAAGTTTCACGTATGTATGTATCACATGTTCCATGATTTCCGCTATTAGCATTTTATGTCCTTACGTGGTGGTGATGTTTCTTATGGCATGCATATGATTGGACATGAGTAAAGATTGGTTCTCTCGGGACTTATCGACTTTGGGTTCCAGTCCACCCTGTAGGAATTTGGGTCGTGACAAAAGTGGTATCAAAGCAGGTTATCCTAAGGGTGTCTACAAAGCCGTGTCTGAGTAGAGTCTTGCTTATGGATGTGTTGTGCACCACATTTATAAGTGGGAGGCTACGGGACATTTAAGAGTTGTTTCTATTCTTTAATTCTTAGATCGTGCATTAGAGCCAATATTGTAGTGGGATCGTATCTAACCATTGGACTTGGTTTTCTTTTGTATACTAAAATGCCGATTACAAGACGAGGTAGAGGTAGAGGTAATCAAGTTGATATACTTGCCGGAGAAGGATCGAGTAGATCTCTACCTGAACAAGCTAGTCAAGGTGGAGCTGATATTGAATTTGCATCGCGGGCTCTTTCTACCGTTCCAGTTCCAGAAGAGTCGAGAAGGAGAGAAGTATCTTTGAAACTGCTCGCTAATACTATTGAGTAGGATTTAATGAGTGAGGTACAAATATTGACCCGTGTAGTTGTTGCACAAGCTCGAAGACAAGCTCTTGTGCAACAAAAGAAGGGACATAGGCAGAGGAGGAGGATACAAGAATTGGAAGGAGGATCGTCAAAAAGAGCTAAACCCATGGGACAGGTCATGGAGTCCCAAGGGGGATTTGGGCCTCAGATTTTTCACAAACCACCTAGGCCATCATTTCCTCATTCTACAGAAAATGTTCCCTCCCTATTCCAGGGGTTTAGAAGCAACCAATATGGGTAAAGAAGTGAGGCTCAGGATTTACGGACAGTGGGGTATCAAGCATAAGGAGGTGTGAACCACTCAAGGTCTTTTCGTCAATTGTGCCAGCGCTGTGGGAAGTTTTATGCAGGTGAATGCCGGGTTGGAATGAATTTTTTCTATTTTTGCGGCATGCCAGGGCACATGGAAAGAGGGTGTCCACAAAGGAATACGGGATGCATGGCCCCACCTACGGGACCAACCGTCGCATCAACGTCATTGGTGCCTCCTCTAGGTAGAGGTGCACAACCTGCTGACCGTGGCAGAGGTGTTAGAGGAGTATCTAGTTCGAGTGGAATTCAGGTTCGTACCTATGCCATAGCAGATCGGCAGGACTCAGAGGCTTTTTCTGATGAAGTGACAGGTATATTATTTGTCTGTCTTTTCACATAATGTATTTGCATTGATTGATCCATGTTTTTACCCTATCATATGTTACTCTATTGATTGTTGGAAAAAAAATTTGTGAAAGGACACTAGAATTTTTAGGTAACCCATTTGAGGTATCTACACCAAAAGGGGAATCTATGGTTGCTAATAGAGTGTATCGTAATCGTGTGATAACTGTGTATGGACATGATACACTGGTTGATCTTATTGAGTAGGACATGGTGGATTTTGATGTCATAATGGGCATGGATTAGTTAGCTTCTTGTTATGCCACGATAGATTGCCAAGCTAAGAAGGTACATTTGTATTTTCCACAAAAGGATGTTTTTAAATGGAAGGGTAATGGGGGGAGCACTGAAGAAAAATTCATTTCCTATAATAAGGTGAAGGAAATAATATCCAAGAGGGATATAAGTCACCTAGTAAAAGTATGGGATGCCAAGGTGAAAGCACCAACACTGCAATCGGTTCCAGTAGTAAATGAATTTCTAGATGTGGTTCCTGAAACGGAAAGTAGAGTTTGATATTGATGTGATTCCAAACATTTCGCCTATCTCTATTCCTTCGTATATCATGGCTCCAGCAGAAATACGGAAATTAAAAAGAGTACTTAAAAGGCTTGTTGGACAAGGGGTTCATAAGGTCTAGTATGTCCCCGTGGGGAGCACTAGTAGTATTTGTACGAAAGAAAGATGACACATTAAGAATGTGTATTCACTATCGGCAAATGAATCAGGTAACAATCAAGGACAAATATCCCTTCCCTAGGAATTATGATTTGTTTGATTAGTTATAGGGTGCCAACTGCTTCTCAAGGATTAACTTAAGATCGGATTGTCATCAAGCAAGGTTTAGAGAAAAAGATATACCTACGACAACTTTTCGAACATGATATGGTCACTATGAATGTCTGGTTAGGTCATTTGGACTAAAAGATGCACCAGCAATTTTTATGTATTTGGTAAACAGGGTGTTCAAGCGATATGTTCGAGACCATGTTTAGAGATGAGATTCA
Organism: Capsicum rhomboideum; assembly: GCA_031232105.1. Classification (NCBI taxonomy): domain Eukaryota; kingdom Viridiplantae; phylum Streptophyta; class Magnoliopsida; order Solanales; family Solanaceae; genus Capsicum; species Capsicum rhomboideum. Next base: position 57,900,810 of record CP124709.1, read on the forward strand.
AGGTCACAAGAGACCTATGTTAATCGTTTGCGATAGGTGTTATGGATTTTTTTTTCGTGACCGTAAGATATATGCGAAGTTCTCTAAATGTGAATTTTGGTTAAGACCCGTTGCATTCTTGGGTCACATTGTTCCAGATGAAGGAATTCGAGTTGATACACAGAAGATTGAAGCGGTGAAAAATTAGCCAAGGCCTACGACGCCTACAGAGATTCATAGTTTTTTTGGATTGGTCGGATATTACAGAAGATTTGTCGAAGGATTTTCTTCTATTTTTGTACCATTGACAAAGCTAACCCACAAAGCAACTAAATTTTAGTGGAATGATGCATGCGAAAGGATCTTCCAAGAACCGAAGGATAAATTGATTTCTACACCTGCATTAGTACTCCTGGAGGGCACATAAGGGTACGCAATATATTGTGATGCTTCAAGATTTGGCTTAGGATGTGTATTGATGCAACACGGTAAAGTGATAGCCTATGCTTCAATACAATTGCGTCCACATGAGAAGAACTATCCCACACATGATCTTGAGTTAGCAACTGTAGTATTTTCTTTAAAGATATGGCGTGATTAATTGTATGGAGTTCATGTTGATATTTGTACTGATCACAAAAGTTTGCAATATATATTTAAGCAGAAGGATTTGAATTTAAGGCAACGAAGGTGGCCAGAGCTCTTAAAAGACTATGATATCGATATTCTCTATCATCCAGGAAAAGCAAATGTGGTATCGGATGCAATAAGTTGCAAGCAATAGGAAGCACTAGTAACCAATAGACGAAAAAGCAAGACTTAGTTAAAGATCTACATCAATTAGCCAGTTTGGGGGTTCGTCTTCTTGAATCCTCAGATGAAGGGGTTATTGTACAAAATGCGGCAGAATCCTTATTAATAGCTGAAATGAAAGAGAAGCAGTTTACAAATCCTATTTTATTTCAGTTGAAAAAGAATGTACAACGAAGTTCGACAAAAGGGAAATATGAAGAAGAACATTGCAGAATTTGTTGTTCAATGCCCGAATTGTCAACAAGTAAAGGTAGAGCATCAGAAACTAAGAGGTTACATGCAATATATCAATATTCCAGTCTGGAAATGGGACATGATTAATATGGATTTTATCACAAGTTTGCTTTGTACATTTCAAATATTTGATTCCATGTGGATGATAGCTGACAGACTTACCAAGTAGCACACCTTTTTACCTGTCAGGACCACTTGTACAGCTGGAAATTCTGCAAGGGTGTATGTTAAAGAGATAGTACGATTACATGGGATTCCAATTTCTGTTATATCAGACAGAGGAGCTTAATTTACTGCACATGCGTAAAAATCATTTCAGAAGAGGTTGGAAACCTAAGTGAATTTAAGTACGTTTTTTTTTTCATCCTCGAATAGATAGACAGGCTTATTGAATTTACCTACATTATCATTCAAGTATCAAAATGACACCTTATGAAGCTTATATGGGAGAAAGTGTAGATTACCACGTGGCTGGGTTGAAACAGGTGAGACTGCTTTACTTGGGCCAAATCTTGTTCATCAAGCTATAGAGAAAGTCAAGTTGATACAACAACGGCTACAAACAGCCCAAAGTTGACACAAGTTATATGCCGATAGTAGAAAAAGGGAATTAGAATTGTCCATAGGTGATTAGGTAGTTTTGACAGTGTCACCAATGAAAGGGGTAATGAGAGTTGGAAAGAAATAAAAGCTGGCCCTATATAATATGCCATATGAGATTACCTGAAGCTTTGGGTAAGTTGCATACAAATAGCACTACCCCAAGAACTCCCCATAGTTTATTCAGTGTTCCGTGTTTCAATGCTTCGAAAATACATGGGAGAGATGTACAAGTTACGGAGGATATCACATATGGAGAAGTACCTACTATTATTATTTATCGGTAAGTGAAGAGATTAAGAAATAAAGAAGTAGTTTTCAAATGGAAGAGAAAGTTTAAGATGCGGGATCGGAGCAATAACAAGTAAGTATCTATGAGCATTATGTGTATATGTATATCTGTGTTAATATAGAGATGCATTTGGTGTACATGAGACGATGTTATTAACATTCGAGGACGAATGTTTCTAAGGGGGGAAGAATGTAACACCCCGTACCTTCCCGACCCTACTTGACAACCTTGAACCATGTTTACCCTAGGTTCGAGAGCAATAAGTATGTATTTTGCATTGTTATTGATGGAACATTTGATATTGTGCTAGTAAATATGGTTAGACCTTTGTAGTAGGTGGTATTTGTGACTTTGTGGAGCATTTGTGGAGTGAAAAATGAGGTTTAAAGGACATCCAAGCAAAGTATCTTAAATATAAGAGGCAAGCAAAAGGTTGGGACTTGAAAGATCTAACCAAATCCGTAAAGCAGAGTCAAAATCAAAAATTAAGTTGGGGCGCTCCAGGTGGCGTGCCAGGCTGCTTCTGGCCGAAATTTTTGTGGCACAGGCAGCAAGGGGGCATTCCCAAGGGAGTTCTAGGCCCCCCTGCACACCTTTCAAATGCTGAAATTTTCTCTAAGTCTTTGGGGCGCCTGGGAGCGTGCCGAGGTGCTTTTGCCCGATTTCTTCTACGATTATTAGTCTATAAAGAGGACTCTTGGTTATGGTATCATTATTTCATCGTAGTGGGGCTACTCTTGAGTAATTTTTGCATCCGAGTTGGGGTTAAATCGTCGTCATAATTATTTTATCAAATTATGTTCAATTAAGCCATGAGTGGCCAAAATTGTTTATTCTTGGGATTAAAGCTACGAACATGAATCTCATGAGTTTAATATTGTCGTGACATTTATGGAATTATTTAACATGATATATATGGTGAATCATGCATTGAATTTGGTGGGCTAAGTTGACATGTGTAAATGGGCTCAATTTGAGGCCCAAAATGAAGCCAAAATGCAAGGCCCAAAGGGAAAAATGACCCATTCTTCAAATTTGACCAAGTAAACATAGCATTAAATGCCAAGAATTGGCTAAGGATTACCACAAGGACTATATAAAGTCAAAGAAATCAGATTTTTATTCCAAAACTCACACATGCCTTTCTAGACATTTCTCTAAAAGATATTTCTCTATTTTCCAAACCCTAAGGCAACTATTTTTCTTTGGATACTTTGGACAAGATCATCACTTTGCAAGCTTGGGTAAGTGTTTATTCTTGTGATTTAATATATTCTATACATGAGAGATTGTGTATATCATGATGGTTATGTTGACAAGGTTGAATAGGGCACTTTTGCTTTTTGCTAAAAGATGTGCCATCTTTGTGATTTAAACTTGAAAGGAGACATGGTGGTTTTGATGAAAGTGCATGGTATGGATGAAATATAAACATGTATGGTGTGGTTACATTCCTTAACTTGTTATTTTTCTATGAGTATAAATTGTGGGATTGTTGTCGATATGTTGTTATGAAGTGTATTGAGGTGACTTGATGGAGTAATTATGATGTTGTGTTGATGGAGAAGTGTAAAGTATGAACTTGGTGTGACATGCTATTGGTTTATGATGCATTGGTAAATGGATGGAATGTTGTGGTATTTATGGTATGATAATTTCATAAATGGTATTGTCAAGGGGGAAATGACGTTATAAGGCAATTATGTAACTCGTTGTCGTTTTATGCACTTGTAAGGTAGTTGGTTGTTAACATAAGCTTCGTTATGCACTTGTGTTATAGAGTGAAATGTAAGGAAGGAGCTGGACTTTTGTGTTCACATTTAGGATTGTATATTCGTATTGGGAAGATAAGGTATGTAAGGTTACTCTTTCCGTATCCTTCTGCAGCATGTAGTATTCACCTTGTTATTGTACTTACTCATTTTCGAAATGTCCTAAGGCATCTCATTTTAGGTTATCATCTATTGTTAATCATATATACCTTATTTTTGATCTATTGTTATCCATGTGTCACCTAATGGTGGACATGGCTCCAAAATTCCAATAATGTTATATTCAAAAGTTCCAATAATGACTTGATCATCGAATGAACTATTTGAAAGACTAAGTAGTGAGGTAATGAAGTCTCTATTCTTGGGTGGTATCCCAGGGGTTAAAATACCTAGCATGGGTCTATCCCAATATCTCGGGTGGTATCCCAGGGGTGAAAAGAACACCTAGCATAGGTCAATCCCGCTACCACGGGTGGTATCCCAGGGGCAAAAGAAGAGCCAAGCATGGGTCGATCCCAAAAACTGTTGATTACCCACTGATCAGCTTGGGGCCCGGGCATTGTAAGAATGGAAGGATGAGTAGTGAATGAAGAAGTGAGTGATGAACGAATGAATGAGCGTAAAACTAAAGAAAGTAATCCACGTAATGTATATATTTCCACACATATAAAATGGTGACTTATCCATATTGACTATTCTTTTATAATTGATTCCATTGAGGTTCTTATGTATTGACGTAATTCCTTATAGCCTTACATACTCAGTACATTCTTCGTACTGACTTCCTTTGTGGGGCTTACCTTACTTGCTGCAGGCATATGTACTAGTAGACCTCCACAGTAAGCTACGGGTCATCTACTGATCTTTGGTGAGCTCTAGTTGTTTTGGGGCTTTTCGAGTCACAGTTGTACATTGGTTTTGGTTTTGTAAATGTTGTGTAAAGCGGAGACTTGTCCCGAATTTAGGTTGGTTATGTATGTGCTTCTATTTGAGGCATTTGTAGACATATGTGGGTATATGAATGTAAGAGATGTATGTTCATTTTGACTTGATGGCCCTAACGGCCAAGTTTCACGTATGTATGTATCACATGTTCCATGATTTCTGCTATTAGTATTTTATGTCCTTACATGGTGGTGATGTTTCTTATGGCATGCATATGAATGGACATGAGTAAAGATTGGTTCTTTCTGGTCTTATCGGCTTCGGGTGCCAGTCTACCCAGTAGGAATTCGGGTCATGACAGTATAATTTGGTGTTGGTTGAGTCTCGCTATGTGGATTATCCTGCTTATCAGCTTAACAGGGCAGCGAGAAAGTGGTGGAGAGTTTATCTTGATTCTAGACCAGCTGGATCTTCACCTATGACTTGGACTCAGTTCTCTAAGGCTTTCTTGGGATGAGTTTAGATTTTGCTGTTTAGAGTGCTCAGCCCATCAGCTCAGTACTGTCGCTAGTTAGGAGTGGTGCTCAGTATCGTAGGGTTGGTCTCTAGGGTTCCAGAGGTAGTCCTCAGATAGGTAGGATAGGTGGTTGGGCAGGCACTCAGTCTGGTAGTGGATAGATCCATTTGTATGTTGTACCAGATAGGCCAGAGGCTGAGGCTGTAGATGTTATGATTACATATACAATTGTAGTAGTACATCAACCAGCTTCTGCATTATTTGATCTCAATTCAACACTTTTGTATGTTTCTACTTATTCTGCACCATGATTGTCACGCCCCAAATTCCATTCGGGACAGACTGGCACCCGAAGCCGATATGGCCCGAGATAACCAATCTTTGCTCATGAACCTTCGTCTACATATCCTCGTATGAATATCATTATACCTTATGCAACTATGCAGAATACATAAATCATGGAGACATATGCTATATAAATATACATTTAGGAAACTTGGCCGTTGGGGCCATCAAGTCAAATGGACATTCATATTTTACATATTCGTCTCTTACATCCATATACCCACATATGTCTACAAAAGCCTCTACCAGATGTATCAGCAAGATCAACTTAAAGTCGGGACAAGTCCCCGCTTTATACTATATTTACAATATTAAAACAAATATACAACTATGACCCAGAAAGCTTCGAACCGAGTGGAGCTCACCAAAACTCTGCAAATGATCCCCAGTCTACAGAGGAGGTCTACTAATGCCTGCACCTGCAACATGTAAGGTAAGTTACCCCTAGGGGGTCAGTACGAAGAATGTACTGAGTATGTAAGGCTCATAAGAAATTCGTCATACATAATAACAACAACAATGGAGTCAATATAAGAAAAATAGTACTATGAATGAACTCTCTTTCTATATGTTATGATCCATGAGCGTTTACCATCCTCTATACCCTTTTATTCAAGAGAGAATTACTTTTACTCAAGAAACTTGCCTTCAAGAGATTCTTTATGCGCAATAGGTTCTTTCTTGCTTTTACTCTCGTCATCATTATTATTCATATTCTTGGTTAACTATATCCACTCTTTGGTGGGTTGATAACTACATCCACTCTTTGGTGGGTTAATTACTACATCCACTCTTTGGTGGGTGAATTACTACATCCACTCTTTGGTGGGTTAATTACTACATCCACTCTTTGGTGGGTGAATTACTACATCCACTCTTTGTTGGGTGAATTACTACATACACTCTTTGGTGGGTGAATTACTACATCCACTCTTTGGTGGGTTAATCATATTTACACACTTTTCTTCACTTCGTACTTGGGAGAGATTAATACTTTTATTTGTGTGAGATTGATACATTGAGGATCATGATAATATTGGAAACATACAAATATGCCTTACTTCATTTCTTTACTTCATGAGATTGACATCCTTACTTATGAGGAATAGCTATTAAGTTGCACATCACCTCTCTTATTGCTCTTATGAGATCTTATGAGATTGGTACTTCTACTTGGGAAAGATTGGTACAAGGATAATCATCATATTATAGGACTTTGAAACATGATATGATTGGGAAAATATTATTCAAGAATAAATAGATTCTCTTACATTATTACTCTCTTGAGATAGTTCTTTTAGGAATTACAACGTCATGACATCTTTGGAACCTCAATCAATGAATAAGAGATAAGTGAATCATAAATCATCTAAAAATAGGGCACATATGAATAACAATATACGTCACCCTGAATTGATATACTTCAAGCCTCTCGGAATTGAAACAAGCCCAATGTCATTAGGAACAATATGTTGTAGAAGGATACAGAAAAAAGAACCTTACATACCTTGTATTCTCAATATGAATATACAATCTTAGACGTGCATACAATAGTCCCGCTCCTTCCTTATGTTTCACTCTACAACAAAAGTACATAACGGAATCAACATTAACCACCAATTACCTTACAATGGTATACAATAACCATAAGTCACATGTTTGGCTTTAACATGTCATTTCCCCCTTGACAATACCATTTATGAAATTATTGTACCAATAATCCCATAATATTCCATACATTGACCAACACATGATAACCAATAGCATGTCACACCAAGTTCATATTTTACACTTCTCCATCACCACCACATCACAATTATTCCATCAAATTACTTCAATACACCTCTCAACAACAAATCGGCCAAAATCCCATAATTTATACTTATAGAAAAATAACAAGTTTAGGACCATAATCAGACCATACATGTTATTTTATCCATACCATGCTCTTTCATCAAACCCACAAGTCATATTTCAAGTTACAATTCCATGGATAACACATCTTTTAGCATAAACACAAAGTGCCATATTCAACACTTTCAAGTATAACCAACATGATATACATAAAATATATTAATCCATAAGAATAATCACTTACCTAGGCTTGGAATATGATGATCATTCTCCAAAGATGGCTTAGGGTTTGAAGAACCCAAAGGGGTTTTCTAGAATTCTCAAGAAAAAGATAGAAAAGCATGTGTGTTTTTGTGTATTAAAAATCTGATTTTTGGCCACTTTTATAGACCTTTGAAGTCATACTTATCCACTCTTGTAATTTAATGCAAGGTTTGGATTGGTCAATGGAAGAATGGGTCATTTGACCCATTCTTGGCCCATATTTTCTTCTTCATTTTCGGCTCTTTTTTAGCCCAATTCACTCAACCCAATAAAACCAATAATTTCTCATGTTTAATTCATTTCATATGTGTTATGACAATATTCCCACTCACGGGATTTATATTCGTGGCCTCAATCCCAAAAATAAATAATTCTAGCCACGTATGGCCTATTTTGACCAAAAGGATAAAATCGTCATTTTGATGCCAAATTCGTTGACGAGTAATTTTACCATACCAATATAATATTTCACTCAATTCATAGATATTCTCGTGGTTTTATAATAACCGTAGCAAAAATCTGCCCAGTACGTCCCCGGACACCCTTGGGACTTAAGAAAATTTCCAACTTTGAAAAGTGGCCGAAACCAGCCTGGCACGCCCTTGGGCGCACCATGTTGCTGCCTCAGGGCTAAAATTTTTAGCCCAGAACAGCTTGGCACGCCCTTTGGCGCGCCCCACTCCAATTTTTTTCAAATTTTCGTTTCTTCGACTTTTCTTCGCGAATTTGGTTAGATACTTCAAGTCCTATTCTTTACCTTAGTTCTTACCTTTAATATACCTTGTTTGGAGGTCCTCTTATACTCATTTTGAACCCCACAAATGCTCCATGAAAATTGCAAAACACCTCCTACGCAAGTTTAATCACATGTACAAGGCCAAATTTCAAAAAAAAAAATTCATCACTAACATTACAAATTACATACTCATGGCATCTCAACACCTAAGTAACCATTGTTCAACTTCATCACATTGGGTTGGGAGTATACGGGGTGTTACAATGATTGCATTTTTCTTTGGAGTCTTTATCTGTGCCATTGCATGTAGCTACCCCTGTGGGTGATTTTTAGTAGTGGATCGGATGTATAGGTCATGTTTAGTGAATGTTCAAGTGTTTGATACTCAGGTTGATCTCATTATGTTAGATATGGAATATTTTAATGTGATTTTGGGTATGGACTTGTTATCCCCCTATCATATAGTCTTGGATTGCTTCGCTAAGACCATTACCTTATCCATGCCTATCATACCCTCGGTGTATGGAAGGGTTCTTTTAGTGGTGCACTGACGGGGATTATTTCATATATGTCCAAGGGTTATGAGTAATTCCTTTGCTTATGTTTGGATTGTTAGTGCTGTGAGTCCTTTGCTTGACTCCGTTCCTGTTATTCATGATTTTCCTAATGTTTTTTCTATCGACCAACTTGACCTTCCTACTGAGCGTGATATAGAGTTTTATATTAAACTCAAGCCAGAGACCCAATTTATTTCTATGGCTCATGCCGAGTTAAAGAAGCTAAATATTCAGCTTTAGGATCTTTTAGGTAATTGTTTTATCAGATCGAGTGTATCGCCTTGGGGTGCTCCAGTTCTATTTGTGCATTATAAAGATGGTTTTATGCGTATTTTTATTGACTACAGGTAGCCAAATAAGGTGATAGTGAAAAATAAGTATCCTATGACTCATATCGATGATTTATTTGACCAGCTTCAGGGTGCAGTGATGTTTTCTAAGATTGATTTGAGGCCTAGTTACCATCAATTGAGGATCAAGACTGAGGACATCCTAAAGATAGCCTTCAAAAATCATTAAAACCATTATGAGTTCCTGGTGATGTCTTTTGGATTGACTAATGCCCTAACAACATTTATGGATTTGATGAACCGCATTTTCAGGACTTATTTGGACTCTTTTGTCTTCATTTTCATGATGACATCTTGGTATATTTAAGGAGTAAGGAGGAGCACGAGCAGTATTTGAGGACTGTGCTCTACACTTTAAGGGATCATAGGCTTTATGCCACATTCTAAAAGTGTGGGTTCTAGCTTGAGTCTGTAGTTTTCTTGCGGTACGTGCTGTCCAGGGATGGTATTATGGTGGACACAGTGAAGATTGAGGCTATTCCTTCTTGAGCTAGGCCTATGCCTCTTACTGAGTTTGCAGTTTTATTGGGTTAGCAGGCTACTACAGGTGGTTCATCGAGAGATTTGCTACTATTACAACCCCGATAACCAGGTTGACTAGGAAGGAGGTTTCGTTTCAGTGGTCTGCGAGTTATGAGGTGAGCTTTCTTAAGCTCAAGGACTTTCTCACTTCAGCTTCTATTCTGACTTTTCCATCTGGTAAGGTGAATGTGATTACGAATGCCTTGAGCTGGAAGGCAGTGAGTATGGGTAGCTTGGCCTTCATTTCAGTTTTACGGTGGCCGTTGGCTTTGGATATCCATTCCTTGGCCAACATGATGGTTCGTCTTGATATTTCTAACCACAGGAGGATTCTTGCTAGTGTTGATGCCAGATCTACCTTGTTGGAGAAAATTTAAGGTGATCAGTTTGAGAATGCTAGGCTTCGTAGCATACGAGGGTAGGTGTTTAGGGGTGATTCCAAGAGGTCCACCTTAGATTCTGAGGGTGTTCTGAGATTTGACGATCGAATTTATGTTTTGAGGGTCAGAGATTTGATTCAGCTGATATTTCATAAGGCTCATAGCTCTAGGTATTCTATTCACCCTGGGATAGCTAAGATGTATAGGGATTTGTCGCAACATTGCTAGTGGAGTGGTATGCAGAGAGATATAGCAGAGTTTGTGGCTCGGTGCCTATATTGTCTGCAGGTAAAGGCTGAGCATCAGAGACCTGGTGGATTACTTCAGAGGCTCAATAGGAGAGGGTTACTACGGATTTCATAGGTGGTTTGCCTCACACTTATCATGGTTTCGATAGCATTTGGGTCATCGTGAATTTATTGAACAAATCTACCCATTTCATCCCTGTTGAGACTTCCTTCAGTGCTGAAAGGTTAGCCCGTATCTATATTCAGAGGTGGTTTGCCTTCATGGGGTACCCATTTTTATTATATCAGATCGAAGCTCTTAGTTCACTTCTAGCTTTTGGAGGACATTTCAGGAGGAGTCAAGTATAGGTTGATTTTTGCATCGCTTTTTCATCCCTAAACTTATAGGTAGTCAGAGCAGACTATTCAGGTTTTAGAGGATATATTTCGCGCTTGTGTGTTGGATTTTGAAGGTCAGTGGGATCAGTTTTTACCTTTGGTGAGGTTTGTGTATAATAACAGCTACCATTCGAGTATTCAGATGGCACCATTTGAGGTGTTGTCGATCTCCAGTGGGTTGGTTTGAGACTTTTAAGGTTAGGCCCCACGGTAAGTATTTGCTTTGTAAGTTTTTGGACCGAAGTTGGGTGATTCAAGATAGGCTATAGGCAGCTCAGACCAGGCAAAATAGTTATGCTGACCGTAGGCTTCATACCTTGAGGTTCAGAGTTGGTTACCGAGTCTCCCTACGAGTATCACCCATGAAGGATGTGATAAGGTTTGGGAAGAAGGGCAAGCTCAGCCCCAGGTGTTTTGGACCATTTGAGATCCTACACACTGTTGGGGAGGTAACATATGAGTAAGCTTTGCCGCCAGCCTTTTCTGCCATCCATCTAGATTTCCATGTGTCTATGCTGTGGCGCTACATTTCGAATGAGTCTCACATGCTTTGATAGGACTCGGTATAGTTGGATGAGAGGTTGACTCTTACAGAAGATCCTGTGTCTATTTTAGCCAGAGATGTCACGCAGTTGAACTCCAGAGACATTATTGTAGTTAAGGTTCAGTGGCAACACCGTCCACTTGAGGAGGCTACCTGGGAGACCAAGCTTGATATGCGGGCCGAATGTCCCCATCTATTCGAGCCTTCAAGTACTTCTTGATCCATTACTTTTGCGGACAAAAGTCCTTTTAATAGTGGATGTTGTAATGACCCTCCAGGTCATTTCCTTTGTTTTCATGCTTTTACTATATTTAGAGCTTTCCCACAACTGCCTCAGGTCACTTATGACTTTCTAGGACTGATAGTTCGGTCACCGGGCAGTTCATTTGGTTTTTAAAACCATTTTCCTATTTTGGAGCTTTTGAAGTTAAGAAATGGGTCTCAGGCATAAGCCTCAGATAAATGGCCTTGGATACTATTTCTAACAGTCCCATCAACTCTGAAATGTCAATTTTAGGCTAAGGGGACCCTTGATCTGGGTCCCGAGGCTTTTAGACTCATTTTGGGCTATTGGGTGGAATTTGGTTAAAAAGGTCCTTAGGGGTGTGGGACCTACTTTTTGTTGAAATGACCATGGATAGAAATTTTGATGGTGTTGTTCAGTATGGAATGTCAAATTTGTTAGGGTAGCATATTTTTTTACGAGCACGGGATTCTGAACCAATCTCGAGCACCCAGTCAGAGTCTGTTGGGACTAGTTGATCTTGCCTGGTGCCAAGTATATGGTGCAGTCGCTTAGCCGCCAGGGACTACTTTAGCGGCCCTGAACTACTTTAGAGGAACTGGTTCAGCCTAGGCCTGACCGCTTTAGCGGCCTCCTGGGTGCTTTAGTAGTAGCCAACTTTAGCAGCCCTTGAGCGCTTAAGCAGAGCTGGGCCAGCTGGGGCAGGGTTGCTTTAGCGGCCCTAGGGTGTTTTAGCAGTGACCTCTTTAGCAGTAATTTAGCTGCTAAAGTAGCCATCGCTGGTGTTTTATCTATATTTCATTTCTCCTCTTCTCCAACATTTTTACCTAAGTGTATCCACTATTTTTGACATTCCAAGCTCGAATTCTGTGAGGTATTGAGCGTGTGAGACTGGTATTTAGCCCGAGATTGTGGTGTTAAGCGTATAGTTTCTTTGACTTATAAGTAATTCTATCAATCTCCGCGTAATTTTTGTAATTGAATGCCTTGTTTCTCCAGATTATTGTTGGGACTGATTATGGGTTTGTGGAGCTCGAATTTACTAGAATTCTTGTGGCTTTGGATCCTTGAGCTACGTGGGATGCTTTGACAGTTTTAATTTTGCTATTTCACAAGAGGGTCCACGTGGGATTTTTAGTCTGATTTTTTAGGAGCATCTATACGCAATATGGGTAGCATTTTTCTCTTCTTGACACATAGATCATTGTTTTGTTAGTGTTGCAGCTCTCGGAATAGGAAAACTCCAGTTTAGAGGATTTGGCAAGCATTCGGCGGCGTCTAGGTAGGCTAGGCTTACCCTACTTTTAGATTGACCTTACTTATGGTATTGGTATACTATTGTGCTATTTTGGGCAGGTAGTTGTAGCCCAGTGCTGTCTTAGTACCTTTTTTGCTTTATTTTTCTGGTTAGGGCCCCATTTTGGAAGATTTCGGGCCCATTCTCCCCTAGTATAGTGTGCTATCATCCGTAGGACTATAATTAGCGCTTGTAGTGACTTGGGATGATATAGGGAAGCCTTAGACTAGACTTGGGTAGGTTCTAGTTTAGGTTTGGTTATCGGGACCCTGTAGCGAGCCTACTACACTTTTTAGATTTTGTGTTTAGACATTAAGATTCTTTAGGTTTAGTTAAGACTCTTGGCTACTATTTTAGGATATTACCTTTGGTTCGGTTTGACTTAGACTTAGTTTCTATGCTAGCCTAGCTTTCCTAGATAGAGTAGTAACGAACTTGGACCGCTCTTCCTTGACCTAGTATTTGGGACTCGCCTTACCTTTGTAAACTTATCTGCTCGAGGTTGGTATTTATGACCATATGGTCTGGAGATAGGCTTGAAAAATTTGTTTTTCTTCCTGTTAGATTGATATGCTTATTTCTATATAAATGCATTTCAGTTTTGGTTCAAGTCCGACATATGCTTTATTTCTACAACTATTGTGAATCCTGGTATGATACTGGCATCGGTTATGGTTATGGTTATGGTTCCTATGTACGAGCTCCGATATGGTTTTGGTATTATTTTTACGATTGAGATTGTCTACTTGTGGGATTACTTTTTTCTGGTTACAGTATGGTTACTATGAGCTCCGGTTCATGTCCGGTATTTTTTTATGATACATTGTGGAAGTTCAGGAGTTGTTTACGATTGTTACTGGGAGTATTGGCAGTGGTACTGAGATCTGTTGTACATGATTTATATGGCCTCTCATTATTTCCCACTCTTTTCGATTTGAACCCGACGTCTGGCCTCTCGCTACTGCCCATTAGTGTCAGTTCAAGCTCGGTACACTCCTAGATATTTTGTCTTGTATTTGGGACTAGAAGGTTACTTGAGATCAATTCAGCCACATGTTACTTATGTTTCTTACTTTAGTTACTTTTTGTCTCTACCCACTAGCTTATGGGGGATCGATAGGGTTAACTGTCTTTTTCTATGTGCCTTCTGGGCTTATGGGGGATCTATTAGGTTGTAGCTAGTTCATTTATCATACATTTTAAGTTATTTATTTCCCTTACTATACCTGTTTAGTACAGTAGAAACTGATATTTTACCCTTGTTACTATTGACTTATCTTACACACTCGCATTATATTTATGCTTTTACTATATTTGAGCTCAGTCGACCGATGATGTCTACTGAGTACACGTTGATTTAGTACACATACTACACTTTTGCATCTTTTCCCTGATGTTGATTCGAGTACGAGCCACTGGCGTTGATGTTATTCTCAGGCCCAGCTACTGATCCGGAGATGGGGTGAGCTTTCTAGAGTCTGAGGCTGATCTTCCTCAATCTATTTCTGTTACAGTCTTTTGTATTCCGAGACTACTATATATATGTATATTTTGGATACTATTTAGTACTCTTGTTTTTGGTCGTAGTGGCTCTAGTACCAACCTTAGTAAGTCTTAGCAAGGATTCTTTTTGTTAATTTTCTCTTTTCCCTCTCTTGTATAGCATGTTGTGTATATATATCTCCTTGCTTCCGCTTTTTTATTATTGTTGTCTATTGGTTTCATCCTTGTTTTCCTTTACTTTCTGTCCATTAGCCCATTACTTGTCATTTAGGGCTATTGCTTGGATTTTCTACTTGTCACGCCCCGAGTTCCAACGTGGTGGACTGGCACCCGAAGCCGATAAGGCCCGAGAGAACCAATCTTTACTCATGTCCATTCATATGCTTGCCATAAGAAACATCACCACCATGTAAGGACATAAAATGCTAATAGCGGAAATCATGGAACATGTGATATATATATACGTGAAACTTAGCCGTCAGGGCCATCAAGTCAGAATGGACATACATCTCTTACATTCATATACCCACATAGGTCTACAAAAGCCTCTAACAGAAGTACACACATAACCATCCTAAATTCGGGACAAGTCCCCACTTTATACAACTTTTACAATACCAAAACCGATGTACAACTATGACTCGGAAAGCCCCGAACCAATTGGAGCTCACCAAAGATTAGTAGATGACCCGTAGCTTACTGTGGAGGTCTACTAGTACCTGTGCCTGCAGCAAGTAAGGTAAGTCCCACAAGGGACGTAAGTACGAAGAATGTACTGAGTATGTAAGGCCATAAGAAACTATATGATACATAAATTATTCAATGGAATCAATATAAGTGAATAACCAATATGCATAAGTTACCATTCTATATGTATGGAAATGTACATTAGATGGATTACTTTTTTTACTTTTACGCTCATTCATTCGTTCATCACTCACTTCTTCATTCACTACTCATCCTTCCATTCTTACAATGCCCGGGCCTCAAGCTGATCAGTGGGTAATCAACAGTTTTTCGGGATCGACCCATGCTAGGCTTTTCTTTTGCCCCTGGGATACCACCCGTAGTAGCGGGATTGACCCATGCTAGGTGTTATTTTCACCCCTGGGATAACACCCGAGATATTGGGATCGACCCATGCTAGGTACTTTAAACCCTGGGATACCACCCAAGAATAGAGACTTTATTACCTCACTTCTTAGTCTTTGAAATAGTTCATTCGATGATCAAGTCATTATTGGAACTTTTGAATATAAAATTATTGGAATTTTGGAGCCATGTCCACAATTAGGTGACACATGAATAATAATAGATCAAGAATAAGGTATATATGATTAACAATAGATGATAACCTGAAATGAGATGCCTTAGGTCATTTTGGAAATGAGTACGTACAATAACAAGGTGAATACTACATGCTGCAGAAGGATATGGAAAGAGTAACCTTACATACCTTATCTTCCCAATATGAATATACAATACTAAATGTGCATACAATAGTCCAGCTCTTTCCTTACGTTTCACTCTATAACACAAGTACATAACGGAGTTTACATTAACCACCAACTACCTTACAAATGCATATAACGAAAATGAGTTACATTATTGCCTTAAAATGTCATTTCCCCCTTAACAATATCATCGATGAAATTTTCATACCAACAATACCACAACATTCCATACGTTGACCAATAAATCATAAACCAAAAGCATGTCACACCAAGTTCATACTTTACACTTCTCCATCAACACAACATCACAATTACTCCATCAAGTCACCTCAATACACTTCATAACAACATATCGACAATAATACCACAAATTATATGCATCAAAAAATAACAAGGTAAGGAACATAATAACACCATACATGTTAGTATCTCATCCACACCATGCACTTTCATTCAAACCTCAAGTCTCCTTTCAATTTTAAATCACAAGGATGGCACATCTTTTAGCAAAAAGCAAAAGTGCCCTATTCAACACCTTGCCAACATAACCATCATGATATATACACCATCTTAAGAATATAATATATTAATCCATGAGAGTAGACACTTACCAAAGCTTGCAAAGTGATGATCTTTACCAAAGAGAATGGTTACCTTAGGGTTTGTGTTGAGAGACATATGTTTGGAAATATCTAGAAAGACATGTGTGTGTTTTGGAATAAAAATCTGATTTCCTTGCCTTTATATAGTCCTTGTGGTAATACTTATCCAATTCTTGGAATTTAATGCTATGTTCCCTTGGTCAAAGTGGAAGAATGGGTCACTTGCCCTTTTGGGCCATGCATTTTATTCCATTTTGGGCCTCAAATTGAGCCCATTAACACATATTAACTTAGCCCACCAATTTCAATGTGTAATACTCTAATTATCTCATGTTTAAATAATTCCATAAATTTCACAAAAATATCCAACTCACGAGATTCACATTTGTAGCCTCAATCCTCAAGAATACGCGATTTTTGCCACTCATGGCTTAATTTAACATAATTTGATAAAACACTTGTGATGAAGAATTAATACCAACTCGGATGCAAAAATTACTCAAGAGTATTCCTACGATGATGGAATAATGATACCATAACACAAGAGTCCTTTTTATAGACTTAAAATCGTAGAAACAATTGGGCAAAAAGCACCCCGGCATGCCCCCGGGCGCCCCAAAGACTTAGCTGAAATTCCAGCTTTTGAAAGGTGTATAGGGGCGGCCTAGCATGCCCTTGGGTGCGCCCCCTTTCTGCCTGTGCCAAAAAAAATTTAGGCCAAAGCGGCCTGGCACGCCACCTGCAGCGCCCCACACTTAATTTTTGATTTCGACTTTTCTTTGCGGATTTGGTTAGATCTTTCCAGTCCTAACCTTTTGCTTGCCTCTTATCTTTAAGAACCTTTGCTTGGATGTCCCTGAAACCTCCATTTTCACCCTACAAATGCTCCACAAAGTCAAAAACACCACCTACTACAAAGGTTTAATGACATGTACTAGCACAATATCAAATGTTCCATCAATAACAATGCAAAATATGTACTTATTGCTCTCGAACCTAGGGTAAACATGGTTCAATGTTATCAAGTAGGGTCGGGAAAGTACGGGGTGTTACATTCTTCTCCCCGTAGGAACATTCGTCTTCGAATGTTAACAACATCTTTTCAATTAAAACAAATGCATCTCTATATTAGCATATATATACATATACACATAATGCTCATAGATACTTACTTGTTATCACTTCGATCCCGCATTTTGAACTTTCTCTTCCATTTGAAATAGATGAGGGTACTTGGACTTTATCATTTCCTTGGCTTCCCATGTGGTCTCTTCTACTTGTTGATTTCGCCAAATTACCTTTACAGAAGCTATGTCTTTATTCCTCAACCTCTTTACTTGTCTATCCAGAATAGCAATAGGTATCTCCTCATAGGTAAGATCCTCCGTAACTTGCACATCTTCAATGGGAGTAAAATGAGATGGATCCCCTATGCACTTTTGAAGCATCGAAACATGAAACACTGGATGGACTGAGGATAGTTCTTGGGGTAGTGCCAATTCATACGCATCTTGCCCAAATCTTTGGACAATTTCATATGGCCCTATATATACATACTCAACTTCCCTTTCTTCCCAAATCGCATTACCCCTTTCATCGGTGACACCTTCAAAAATACCCAATCACCTATGGCGAATTCGAGCCCTCTTCTTCTAACATCAGCATATGACTTATGTCGACTTTGGGACGTTTGTAGCCGTTGTTGGATCCCTTTAACTTTCTCCATAGCCTGATGAATAAGATCTAGCCCAAGTAAAGCAGTTTCGCCTGCTTCAAACCATCCGATTGGTGATCTACACTTTCTTCCGTATAAATCTTCATAAGGTGCCATTTTGATACTTGAATGATAGCCATTGTTGTAGGCAAATTCAATAAAAGGCAAATGGTCATCCCAACTGCCTTGAAAATCTAACGTGCACGCTCGTAGCATATCTTCAAGTGTTTGGATAGTACGTTCTGCTTGTGCATCAGTCTGAGGATGGAAAGTCGTACTCAGATTCACCTGTGTACCCAAACTCTGCTGAAAAGATCTCCAAAAATGTGCAGTAAACTGAGCTCCCCTGTCTGATATAATGGAGATCGAAATCCCATGTAACCGTACTATTTCTTTAACATACAATCTTGCATAATCCTCAGCTGTATAGGTGGTCTTAACTGGTAGGAAATGCGCTGACTTGGTAAGCCTGTCAACTATAACCCATATAGAATCAAATTTCCGCATTGTACGAGGAAAACCTGTGATAAAATCCATATTAATCATATCCCATTTCCAGACTGGAAGATTGACACATTGCATGTAACCTCTTGGTTTCTAATGCTCTACTTTCACTTGTTAACAATTTTGGCATTGGGCTACAAATTCTGCAATGTTCTTTTTCATATTTCCCCACCGATACATTTCTTTCAAGTCATGGTACATTTTGGTAGTTCCCGGATGAATAGAATATCGCGAATGATGCGCCTCTATCATAATTCATTTCCTCAGCTCGTCTAAATCCGGTACACATAATCTTCCTTGGCATTGAAGTACCCCTTCTTGTGTAAGATCAAAGGCCGCAGTCAGACCCTGCTGTACATTTTCTTTCAGCTGCAATAACATAGGATCCGCAAACTACTTCTCTTTCACTTCAGCTATTAAGAAGGATTCTACTGCATTTTGCACAATAACCCCTTCATCTGGAGATTCTAGAAGACGAACTCCCAAGCTGGCTAGTTGATGTAAATCTTTAATTATCTCTTGCTTTTCAGTCAAGTGGCCACTAGTGCTTCCTATTGCCTTGCGGCTCAATGCATCAGCTACCACATTTGCTTTTCCTGGATGATATAGAATATCAATATCATAATCTTTCAATAGCTCAAGCCACATTCTTTGCCTCAAATTGAGTTCCTTCTGCTTAAAGATATATTGTAAACTTTTGTGATCAGTATAGATATCAACATGAACTCCATACAAATAATGACGCCATATCTATAAAGCAAATACTACAGCTGCTAACTCAAGGTCGTGTGTGGGATAGTTTCTCTCATGTGGCCACAACTTTCATGAGGCATATGCTATGACATTACCATAATACATCAATACACACCCTAGGCCAATTCCGGAAGCATCACAATATACTGTGTAACTTTCGGTGCCTTTCGAAAGTACTAACACCGGTGTAGAAGTCAATTTATCTTTCAGCTCTTGAAAAATTTTCTCACATGCATCATTCCATTGAAATTTGACTGCCTTGTGTGTAAGCTTCGTTAAAGGTGCAGCAATGGAAGAAAACCCTTCAACAAATCTTCGATAATAACCTGCCAACCCTAGGAAGCTACGAATTTTCGTGGGTATCGTAGGCCTTGGCCAATTTTTCACCGCCTCAATCTTATGTGTATCAACTCAAATCCCTTCATCTGACACAATGTAACCCAAGAATGCTATGGATTATAACCAAAATTCACACTTAGAGAACTTCGCATACAACTTATACTCTCGAAGAATCTGTAACACCTGCCGTAAGTGCTTAGCATGGTCCTCTTGTGACTTTGAATAAACCAGGATGTCATCTATAAATACTATCACGAACACGTATAAAAATGGCTTAAACACCCTATTCATCAAATCCTTGAACACAGCTGGGGCATTTGTTAGTCCAAATGACATAACTAAAAATTCATAATGGCCATACTGTGTTCGAAAAGCTGTCTTGGGTACATCTTTTTCTCTAACTCTGACTTGATGGTAACCCGACCTTAAGTCAATCTTTGAAAAACACTTGGCACCCTATAACTGATCAAACAAATCATCAATTCTGCGGAGATGATATTTGTTCTTGATCGTTACCTTATTCAATTCCGATAGTCAATGCACATTCTCAATGTGCCATCTTTCTTCCGTACAAATAATATCGGTGCATCCCACGGGGACATACTAGGCCTGATGAAACCTTTGTCCAGCAAATCTTTCAATTGTTCCTTTAATTCACGCAATTCTGCTGGAGCCATTCTATATAGGGGAATAGAGATAGGCTGAGTGCCTGGAATCACATCAATACCAAATTCTATTTCCCGCTCTAGGGGCAAACCTGTAAGATCTTCTGGAAATACATCAAGATACTCATTGACCACTGGAACTGATTGAGGAGTTGATGGTTTCGCATCAATATCATGCACTCTCATGCACTCTCACTAAGTGGCATATATACCCCTTGGATATTATTTTCCTAGCCTTAAGATAGGAAATAAATTTGCCTCTTGGTGCCCCTACATCACCCTTCCATTCACTAACATTCGTTTGTGGAAAATGAAAATGTACTTTCTTAGCTCGACAATCTATCGTGGCATAACAAAAAGCCAACCAATCCATGCCCATTATGACATCAAAATCCACCATGTCCAGTTCAATAATATCGGCCAGTGTATCATAACCACACACAGTTACCACACAATTATGATATACTCTTTTTGCAACAATATAGTCACCAACTGGTGTAGATACTTCAATTGACTTAGTTAATAGTTTCGATGTTCTTTCAAATTTTGCAGCAATCAATGGAGTAATATATGACAATGTAGAACCCGAATCAATTAATGCATATACATTATATGACAATATGGATAATGTAGCTGTGACGACCTCCGGAGAAGCCTCCGAATTCTGCCGGTCCACTAGCATAAGTACGATTCTGAGTTCCACTGGAAATGGCCGCTTTTCTGGCACCTCTACCATGACCCGCAGGCTGTACACCTCTGCCTAGGGTAGGAACCGATGATGATGATGCAACAGTTGATCCCGTAGGTCGTGCCACATTACCCAAGCCTCTTCGTGGGCAGTCCTTTATCATATGCCCCATCATACCGCACCAAAAGAAAATATTTAAACCAAGCCGACATTTACCTAAATGAAATCGTCCACATTGCTGACATGGCTGACGAGAAAATCCAGCAGTCTGCGACCCTCGAATCCCACTACTCTGCCCAATATTACTACCTCTAAACCCTCGGAATTGAGCTTGAGTGACAGCTGTGGAATAAGAGAACGACGGTCTCGACGGTCTAGGAAACATCCGAGGTCTAGATTCTCGTTGGGACACCATAGACTGTCCCATAGGTCTAGCTCTTTTGGACTGTCCTCGTTCAAATTCATGTACCCTTCTTCTCTGTCTTTGGTCCTCCATTTTCTGGGCGAAGGCCTGAATCCTCGCTATATCCATATCTTTGTTCAAGGCAGCAGTGGTGCAGTCCCTTACCAAATATGGCTCTAATCTATCTATATATCAATGGACTCTATTTGTCATTGTGGCCACTACATTCGGACTATATCGAGCCAAAGAATAAAACTACAAACTGTATTCTCTGACACACAGATTCCCTTGACGAAGATTCAAGAATTGATCCGCACGAGCCTCTCGGATCTCATAAGGAAGGTAGTGATCAAGGAAAGCCGCTTTAATTTCTTCCCAATTAAGTGGATTTACACCGACACCACAAAATTTCTTCCAATCTTCATACCACAATATCGCCTCTCCTTTCAATCCATATGCAGCAAGTTCAATTGTTTCTACCCCAGTTACATGCATAACATCTAAAGCCCTTTGAATCTGATCTATAAAGTCTTACGAATCTTCATTCAGATATGACCCAGTGAATGTGGGAGGGTCTAATTTCAGAAAATCCTGTGTCCGTCGACTAGCTGCCTAGCCGCACTATCATCATTTGTTGTTGGACCAGCTTGTCCTTGACTTTGTGCCACAACTATCTAAGTCAACATTTGCACTGCATTTCTGAGATCTTGCTCAGTAGCATTAACAGGTGCTTCTGCAGGTTCTTCTCTCCTTCTCGGCTCTTCTGGAGCTGGAAAAGTAGAAGAAGCCCGCGATGCAACCTCAGCGTCAGCCCCACCTTGACTAGCTTGGTCAGGTGGTGATCTACTGGCTCCTTCTTCGGCAAGTAAATCTACTTGCTTGCCTTTACCTCTATCTCATCTTGTAATTGGCATTTTACTATACCAAAGAAAACCAAGTCCAATTGGTTAGATATGATTCCACTACAATATTGGCTCTATGGCACGATCTAGAAATGAAGAACAGAAACAACTCCTAAATGTCCCATAGCCTCCTACTTATAAATGTGGTGCACAACACATCGATAAGTAAGAATCTACTCAGACACGACTTTGTAGACATCCTTAGAACGACTTGCTCTGATACCACTTTTGTCACGCCCCGAGTTCCAACTAGGCGGACTGGCACCCGAAGCCGATAAGGCCCGAGAGAACCAATCTTTACCCATTTCCATTCATATGCATACCATAATAAACATCACCACCACGTAAGAACATAAAATGTTAATAGCAAAAATCATGGAACATGTGATATATATATATATACGTGAAACTTGGCCATCAGGGCCATCAAGCCAAAATGGACATACATATCTTACATTCATATACCCACACAGGTCTACAAAAGCCTCTAACAGAAGTACACACATAACCATCCTAAATTCGGGACAAGTCACCGCTTTATACAATATTTACAATACCAAAACTGATGTACAACTATGACTTGGAAAGCCCCGAACCAACTGGAGCTCATCAAAGATCAATAGATGACCCGCAGCTTACTGTAGAGGTCTACTAGTACCTGTGCCTACAGCAAGTAAGGTAAGTCCCACAAGGGACCTCAGTACGAAGAATGTACTGAGTATGTAAGGCCATAAGAAACTATATGATACATAAATACTTCAATGGAATCAATATAAGTGAATAACCAATATGGATAAGTTACCATTCTATATGTATGGAAATGTACATTAGATGGATTACTTTCTTTACTTTTACGCTTATTCATTCGTTCATCACTCACTTCTTCATTCACTACTGATCCTTCCATTATTACAATACCTGGGCCCTAAGCTGATCAGTGGGTAATCAATAGTTTTTTGAGATCGACCCATGCTAGGATTTTCTTTTGCCCCTGGGATACCACCCGTAGTAGCGGGATTGACCTATGCTAGGTGTTCTTTTCACCCCTGGGATACCACCCTAGATATTGGGATTGACCCATGCTAGGTATTTTAAACCCTGGGATACCACCCAAGAATAAAGACTTCATTACCTCACTTCTTAGTCTTTGAAATAGTTCATTCGATGATCAAGTCATTATTGGAACTTTTGAATATAAAATTATTGGAATTTTGGAACCATGGCCACAATTAGGTGACACATAAATAACAATAGATCAAGAATAAGGTATATATGATTAACAATAGATGATAACCTGAAATGAGATGCCTTAGGTCATTTCGGAAATGAGTACGTACAATAACAAGGTGAATACTACATGCTGCAGAAGGATACGAAAAGAGTAACCTTACATACCTTATCTTCCCAATATGAATATACAATCCTAAATGTGCATACAATAGTCCAGCTCCTTCCTTACGTTTCACTCTATAACACAAGTACATAACGGAGTTTACATTAACCACCAACTACCTTACAAATGCATATAACGATAATGAGTTACATGATTGCCTTAAAATGTCATTTCCCCCTTGACATTACCATTGATGAAATTTTCATACCAACAATACCACAACATTCCATACTTTGACCAATACATCATAAACCAAAAGCATGTCACACCAAGTTCATACTTTACACTTCTCCATCAACACAACATCACAATTACTCCATCAAGTCACCTCAATACACTTCATAACAACATATCGACAATAATCCCAAAAATTATATGCATCAAAAAATAACAAGGTGAGGAACATAATCACACCATACATGTTAGTATCTCATCCACACCATGCACTTTCATTCAAACCTCAAGTCTCCTTTCAATTTTAAATCACAAGGATGACACATCTTTTAGCAAAAAGCAAAAGTGCCCTATTCAACACCTTGCCAACATAACCATCATGATATATACACCATCTTAAGAATATAATATATTAATCCATGAGAGTAGACACTTACCAAAGCTTGCAAAGTGATGATCTTTACCAAAGAGAATGGTTGCCTTAGGGTTTGTGTTGAGAGAAATATGTTTTGAAATATCTAGAAAGACATGTGTGTGTTTTGGAATAAAAATCTGATTTCCTTGCCTTTATATAGTCCTTGTGGTCATACTTAGCCAATTCTTGGAATTTAATGCTATGTTCCCTTGGTCAAAGTGGAAGAATGGGTCATTTGTCCTTTTGGGCCATGCATTTTATTCCATTTTGGGCCTCAAATTGAGCCCATTAACACATATTAACTTAGCCCACCAATTTCAATGTGTAATACTCTAATTATCTCATGTTTAAATAATTCCATCAATTTCACAACAATATCCAACTCACGAGATTCACATTCGTAGCCTCAATCCTCAAGAATACGCGATTTTTGCCACTCATGGCTTTATTTAACATAATTTGATAAAACACTTGTGACGAAGAATTAATCCCAACTCGGATAAGAAACTTACTCAAGAGTAGTCCTACTATGATGTAATAATGATACCATAACCCAAGAGTCCTTTTTATAGACTTAAAATCGTAGAAGAAATCAGGCAAAAAGCACCCCAGCACGCCCTCGGGCACCCCAAAGACTTAGCTGAAATTCCAGCTTTTGAAAGGTGTGCAGGGGCGGCCTGGCGCGCCACTTGCAGCGCCCCACACTTAATTTTTGATTTTGACTTTTCTTTGAGGATTTGGTTAGATCTTTCAAGTCCCAACCTTTTGCTTGCCTCTTATCTTTAAGAACCTTTGCTTGGATGTCCCTGAAACCTCCATTTTCACCCCACAAATGCTCCACAAAGTCACAAACACAACCTACTACAAAGCTTTAATGACATGTACTAGCACAATATCAAATGTTCCATCTATAACAATGCAAAATACGTACTTATTGCTCTCGAACCTAGGGTAAACATGGTTCAAGGTTATCAAGTAGGGTCGGGAAAATACGGGGTGTTACACTACTATTGGGATAAAGTAGGTGCCATCATGACCTGAGAAATTGGGTCGTGGCATATGGTGATATGAGATGAAATGCAATGGCCAAAATACAACCTATATATATATCCGAGCAGAAGCTCTAGGAGAGGACCCATGAGGGGTTCGTAACCCATATACTAATCATAATATCATTAGTCATCCTTTTTGGCATTTTCCTCGGCTAAGACATTTTATTAAATAGTCCATTTTCCTTTCTAATGAATCCAAAATTCATAGTAGTACCAGTTCCATGAGATTAGTGAAGAATGGGTATGCATGATCATGGAAAAAGCAACAATGCACAATAATCAGCTCAATAATTGTATAAATGAACCCAAGTCACCCAAGTTTTAGTAAATCATGATACAAGACACCGTACATGCATCACATTAATAATAAATAACTAATAATACTCGAATAATACCAACATCAACCCCCGCTCGGGCATCACAATAATAATAAGGACCTATTAATACTCAAACAATCCAACACCATTCTCTCAAATTAATTAGAAAGTTCACATAAGCCTCCACGTGGGTATCACAATAATGATAATCAATCAAGTCAATAATAAGGCTCACATAAGCCTCGACACGAGTTTCACAATAATAGTAATCAATAAAGTCAATAATAAGGTTCACACAAGTCCCCATGCAGGTATCATATTAATGGTAATCAACCCAAATAATATAAATATTAAGGATTCACCCAAACCATAACATGCTTTATGTGATTCATTTCCACCCTTCCCAATTATGACACGATTAACCCAAATATTCAAAAGAGAAATACACTCATCCACAAGAATGTTCAAAATTTCACTTTCATTCACATTACATAGTAATTAAGCCAAGATTCCTCTTTTTAACTTCTTATTTATAACTACAATCTATTTATACGCTATGTGATAACTAAACCCCAATCATTCTATCAATTTACCCTAAACATGGCTCAAACTCTTAAGTAAATATTCACTATCAATTTATTCATGATCAATATGTCATTTATGCATAAGTTACCATAAACATATCTAGGAGTAGAGAGAACAGTTAAGATATTTATTTTATTACTTTAACCCATTAATAGACTCCAGTACCCAAGGAAATGCTCGCCATCTTATCTAAGAGGGAACCCCAAATACTCAGTCATTCACAAAATATAAGTAATTACCACATAACACATAAACACCTCAAAAAAGAGTCAAGGTAGATCTCAACTTGTCTTAAAGAAGACCCGCAAGGCCAAATCACAGTCAAAAGAATCAAACAGAAGCTCTACTCCCTCTAATCACCACCAAAAGCCCTTGCCATTGCCATTGAACAACAATTGTGATAAAACTGGTGACGATAACGTGCCTCTTGTGAGGAAGTATTTGGATGCTCCTATCATAGTCCTTGGTGAGGCTGTCCATCTATCTTTTGAGGCTGATCATGTGGAATTGGTCGAGTCTAATTTTTGCAACCTTTTTTTGTACTGACATCTAATTAGCGGGAAAAAGAGATCAATGCCTCACCCTTGTTTTATGATGCCCCTCCAAAAATTTAGGGATATACCTTCTCAGGAGAAAAATAATTCAGTATAAAGACTACTGTGAAGATAACCAAGCTCTATGATCTAAACAAAAAATTAAGGCATAAACTTGAGGATGAGAGGGTTAAGTTCATATCTCTTAAGGATCAGTTTAAGCTGCAAAACATTCACAACACTTGATTTATGAGGAAACAAACTATGTATCAAGTCAAGAATGAAAGATTGATGTCGATGAGCAGATTTCTAAGGAAAAGTTTTTGGTGGAACTGAACAACTATGTAGTTCATGTGTTGTAACACCCCGTATATTCCCAACCCTACGTCATGACGTTGAACAATGTTTACTTAGGTGTCGAGAGCCAAAAGTATGTATTTTGTAATATTATTGATAGGATAATTGATTTTGGCCCTCATACATGTGATTAGACCTTCGTAGGAGGTGTTTTGTGACTTCATGGAACATTTGTGGGGTTAAAACGAGGCTTGGAGGACCTCCAAACAAAGGATATTAAAGGTAAGAAGTAAGTTAAAGAATAGAACTTGAAGTATCTAACCAAATCCGCAAAGAAAAGTCGAAGAACAAAATTTTCAAAAAAATTAAGGGCCAGGCGCGCCAGAGGGCATGCCAGGCCGCTTATTGCCTAAATTTTTTGGGCACAGGCAGAAAGGTGGAGCGCCCAAGGGCGTGCCAGGCTACTTGTGAGCACCTTTCAAAAGTTGGAAATTTTTCTAAGTCCCAAGGGTGCCCGGGGAAGTACCGGGCCGCGTTTTACCACATTCCTTCTACAATCACGAGTATATACATGGGCTAATTGACATATTGGCATTTCATTTTGATAATATTATTCGTGGACGAATTTGGTATCCAAATGACATTTTTAGCCTCTGGTCAAAATAAGTCATACGTGGCTAGAATCACTTGTTTTGGGATTGAGGCTACGAATATGAATTGCGTGAGTGAGAATATTGTCGTAAAACATATGAAATGATTTAAACATGAGAAATTATTGATTTTATTGGTTTAAGTGATTTGGGCTCAATAAAAGCCTAAAATGAGGAAGAAAACATGGGCCAAGAATGACCCATTCTTCCATTGACCAAGCCAAACATAGCATTAAATGCCAAGAGTGGCTAAGGATGAACCCAAGGACTATATAAAGACCCAAAAATCAGATTTTTATTCAATTGGAACTCTCATGCCTTTTAGATATTTTCTCAAACATATCTCTCAAACCCTAAGAACCCTTAGCTATCTTTTGGAGCAAGATCATCATTTCTCAAGCTTGGGTAAGTGATTATTCTTATGTATTAATATATTATATGCATAGGAGAGTATGTAGATCATGATGGGTATGTCAAAAAGTGTACATAATGCATTCTTGCTTTTTGGCTAAAAGATGTGTTATCCATGTAACTTAAACTTGAAATATGACTTATGGTTTTGATGAAAGAGCATGGTATGGATGAAATATCAACATGTATGGTGTGATTATGTTTCTAAACTTGTTATTTTTCCATACATGTAATTTATGGGATTTTGGCCGATATGTGATATGAGGTGTATTAAGGTGACTTGATGGATTAATTGTGATATGGTGTGAATGAGAAAGTGTAAAGGAGAAACTTTGTTGTGAAATGCTATTGGTATGTGATGTTTTGGTCAATGTTGAGCATGTGTGGTATTGTTGACATGACAATGCCGTAAATGGTATTGTAAAGGGGGAAATGATATTTCTAAGGCAAACATGTAACTTATTGTCGTCATATACATTTGAAAGGTAGTTGGTGGTTAATGTAAATTTCGTTATGTACTTGTGTTGTAAAGTGAAACATAAGGACGGAGCGGGACAATTGTATACACATTTAAGATTATAGAATCATATTGAGAATACAAGGTATGTAAGGTTTCTCTTTCCGTATCCTTCTGCAGCTCATAGTATTCACATTAGTGTTGTACTAGTTCATTCCAATATGTCCAAAGGCGTATCACTTCAAGTTGTTATCTATTGTTAAGTCACATATCCTCATTCATTAGTCGTTGTTGCTCATGTGTTACATAATTGTGGACATGGTTCCAAATCCCAATAATGTTATGTTCCAAAACTCCTAATAAGGTTATGACTACAAATATACCAATATCGTAAAAGTTAAAGAAGGAAGTTAAACATTATGAGTGTATCCATGGGGTGAAATAAAAACCTTCATGATGATATCCATGGGGTGAAAGAACACACCTTCATGATGACTATCCCAACATTATGGGTGTATCCATGGGGTGACATGAACACCTGCATGATGATATTATTTTCCCACTGATCAGTTGGGCCCAGGTAGTATATAATTAATGACTGACAAGTAAGTAAGAAGAGGTACAAAAGTGAAGTGAGTATCAAAAGTAATACGCGCAGTTCCAAATATATAGATTGATGGATTATCCATAATTGGGCATTCCCTTGTAATGTATTTCCCATTGAAGTTCTTATGTACGGATACAGCCTTACATACTCGGTACTTTCTTCGTACTGACCCCTTCTGGGGGATTTACCTTACTTGCTGCAGGCACAGGTACTAGTAGACCTCCCCAGTAAGCTGCAGGACATCTACTTCAAACAATTTGGTTACTAATTTCAAAACATTATCTACAAAACCTCATTATTCTGGAAAATCATAGTGTTCACCATATTCCCTGTGGGATTCAACCCCAACTTTTGATGGGTTATATATTTGACAACGATAGGTTATACTTCTTAAGGAAGGTGTAATTTGGGTGTAATAAATTTTGGCACCATTTCTGGGGAATATGGTTGTCTATAAAGTCAGTTTTATTTATTTGACTATTAGTCATATTTTCTTATTTTACTTTTGTTGGTTGTTTTGTAATTGCAGGGTACAGAGATATGCTCATGCCAAGTACCCAAAGCTCAGGTGAACTATAATTACCTTAAGTTCCCGAGCTTGCAAAGACATTAAGACTGAACATAAATGCATAAGAACGTGAAGCAGCAAGGCTTCAATGACTTACTGCTGACCAACTGAATCAGCAGAACCTAAATGTACCCAATAATGAAGATGAAGATGTTTTTGGTGATGATTTTGATGAGCAACTTACTGACAATGTTTCCCCAACTAACTTAAGACAGTGACAAAGGGGAAGAGGTCAAAAATAACAACCTACTCCCTTTGTGATTTGCGATGAAGATAATGCTAATTTGGATGGGGTTGGTTCTACTGGGGCCATTGTTCTTCCACCACTAGTTCCTAGAGCAAAATTCAATATTACCAGCACTATGATCCAATTGTTATACCTTAAAGGTCTATTCATAGGAGTGGCTGGAGATGATCCGAATCTAAACTTAATGAATTTAGTAGTGATTTACAAGTCATTTAAATTGCCTGGAGTTAGTCAGATTGTCATCCGACTGAGGTTTTTCCTATTGTCTTTGTATTGAGATAAAATATTGTGGTTGACTGAGATGCCACCTGATTCTGTTACAAACTGTGGTCAGCTAAAAGGATTTTCCTGGAAAGGTTCTTTTTACCCTCCACGATATTGTAGTTGAGGGATAAAATCTGTAATTCTAGGTAGTAACTGGATAAAGCACTACATGAAATATTGTTGAGGTTTAAGAAAAAGTTGACTCAATGCCCCAATCACAAGCAGAAAGATGAGCACTTAATGGAGACTTTTTATAGGTTTCTGAACATGGTAACCAAGCCGGCTATTGACAATGCAGTAGGAGGAGCTTTCATGGCACTTACTGTGATCCTAGATAGGCTTATGAAGACAAATAGAGTTTGGAATACTAGGGATTTTAAGGTTGCTAGCAGTACTTATACTGTGGGCATGTAGCCTGAACAATGCCGAAGAGAAGAAGAGCGTTATCAGGACATGGCTCACAAAAAGATGCAGATGGACTTTCTTACAAAGCATTTATTGGAAGGTGGTATTAAAATAGTGAAAGTTGTTAGTTTGCAAGGTAAGGAAGTTGATTCTGATTTCGAAAAAGAAGTGACCTACCTAAATAATTAGATGGGGGATTTTTGGTCTAATGGACAAAAAAATCAAGGTTGGAACTACCAAAGAGATAATTATTTTGACAAGGCTGGTTATAAAGATAGAGATCAGGGCAATTGGAAAAGTAAGAATGAACGAGGTGGTTTTTACGTACCACCTGGAATTCAAGGTAGAGCCAACAATAATTCAGGAAACTCAAAGATGGTAGATATGTTGGCTAAGGTGCTGCAAAGGGTGGAATCCATTGACTCAAAAGTGAAAGAAATGAAGAGTGAATTATTTTCAATGAGTTAGCCAGTGGATTCACACTCTACTTCTATTAAACAATTAAAGTACCAGATGGGGCAGTTGTCCACTACATTCAATCAGTAGAAGAGTGTCACTCTACATAGTGATACTGTTCAGAATCTAGAAACAATGGAAGTTACATGACTATTTCTATGAGAAGTGGTAAGGTTCTACCTGAACCACAACATAGGTGGAGAGTATTGCCTTCAATTATGAAATGGCGGCTGATCATATTGGTGTTGATAAAAATTTAGTTGAGTCTACGAAGTCTGAAAAGATTGATAATCAATAGGTAGATTTTGAAAAGTGTACCATGTCAAAAGATGATGCTCTCGTGCTCAAGGGGAAATTAAAAGAGGGTGAAAAGCCTTTAATGCAAATACATAGGCCTCTCCCTCTATTTCCACACTGAGTGAAGAGAAAGTTAGAGGATGGTAAATTTTATAAGTTTATCTCCATATTGAAATAGCTATCGGTAAATCATTGGTGGATGCCCTTGAGCAAATGTCGGGCTATGCTCAGTTCATGAAAGACTTAGTTACAAAGAAGAGGACTGTAAGTTTTGAGGTAGAGGATAATTTTCATCATTGTAGTGCAATTGCTTCATGATCACTAGTTCAAAAGAAGTAAGATCTGGGTGCTTTTACTATTCTTTGCCCAATTGGTACATTTAATTTTGCAAAGGCATTATGCGATCTTGGCGCTAGCATCAATTTGGTACTGCTAGCTATTTATTGACAACTTGGTTTGGGATCCCACAAATCGATGACTATAAGGCTATTGATGGTTGAACGTATGGTCAAGAGGCCAATGGGGATATTGTATGATGTGCTAGTAAAAGTTGACAATTTTATATTTTCGACTGACTTTGTGATCCTTGATTGTGAAGTGCACTTCAAAGTACCCATAATCTTGGGTAGACTATTCTTAGCCATCGGACAAGTATTAGTTGACATGGAGAGTAATGACCTGAAGTTCAAACTTAACAATAAAGAGGTAAAGTTCAATGTGTGTCAATCGATAAAGCAACCAAGAGACATGAGTGTTATCTCGGTCATTGATGTTGTTGATAATGTTGATATTGAGGTACCCATTAAGGAACGGTTTGCTATTGAAACCTTAGATGTTTTAATGATTAATTTCGATGGTGAAGACATCAAAGATTATAAGGAAATAGTGAATGCTTTGGTTGGAATGAGATCTTATTCCTATGCCCCAAAGAAGTTGGACCTGGATTTGAAAAATAGGCCAACTCCTCCAGGAAAACCTTCAATAAAGGAGCAACCAGTATTGGAACTCAAATAATTGCTTGGCCATCTTTGATATGCATTTTTGGGTGATCATAATACATTTACCGTGATTATAGAAGCACTTGTTTTTGTATTGTGAAAGTACAAAAGTGCTATTGGTTGGACTATTACGGATATTATCAGAACTCCACCAGGTATCTGCATCCACAAGATCTAGTTGGAAGAACAGTGTACTCCTACTATTGAGCACCAATGAAGACTTAGCCCACCAATGTAGGAGGTGGTGAAGAAATAAATAATCAAGTGGCTTGATACAGGGGTTGTATACCGATTATCAAATGGCAAGTGGGTAAGTCCTATATAGTGTCTCCTAAAAAAAAAGGTATGACAGTAGTGGAAAATGAGCGAAATAAGTTGATTCCACTAAGGCCAGTCACTGGTTGGCATGTTAGCATGGACTACAGAAGGTTAAACTCATGGACTCTTAAGGATCACTTCCCAATGCCATTCATGGACCAAATGTCTGATAGGTTGGCAGGTAGAGGTTGGTATGGCTTTTTGGATGGTTACTCAGGTTATAATCAAATATACGTTGCACCTGAAGATTAGGAGAAGTCGACCTTGTATGCCCTTATGGGACATTTGCCTTTAAGCATATGCCCTTTGGCTATACAATGCTCCTGCTACATTCCAAAGATGTATGATGTCCATTTTTTTGGACATTGTTGAAGACACTTTGGAGATATTTATAGAAGACTTCGCAATTATTGGTGATGCTTTTGAAGACTGCTTAGCAAATCTTAGCAGTGCCTTGCAAAGATATGAAGATTCTAGTCTTGTACTTAATTGGTAAAAATACCACTTCATGGTGAAGGAGGGCGTTGTTTTAGAGCGCAAGATTTTGGGAAAAGGTATTGAGGTGGATAGAGCTAAGATAGAGGTGATTGAAAAACTATCTCCACCAATCTTGGTGAAGGGAATTAGAAGCTTTCTTGGCCACGCAGGGTTCTACAGGAGATTTATAAAGTACTTCTTTAAAATTGCTAATCCGTTATGAGAATTAATAGACGAGGAACCAAAGTTTGTGCTTGATAGTGACTGCTTGAAGGTATTTTGGTGCCTTAAAGGAAAGTTAGTGGTTGCATCTATTGTTGTTGCTCCGGATTGGTCCAAACCATTAAAAGTGATGTGTTATGCGAGTGGGGTCACACTTGGGGCTGTTCTTGAGAAAAAGCGGGAGAAGATCTTTTGTCCCATTTACTATGCTAGCAAGGCATTAAATAGGGTGCAAAAAAATTACACCATTATAAAATAGGAGTTACGTGCAGTTGTATATGTTTTTGAGAAGTCCGGGCATACTTACTTGGCGTAAAAGTTATTATGCACACTGATCATGCTGCCTTGAAATATCTCATGGTAAAGAAATATGGAAAACCTTGGATGATTAGATGGATATTACTACTGCAGAAGTTTATTTCGACATCAAAGATCACAAGGGTTGTGAAAATCAAGTAGCAGACCATCTTTCTAGACTTGAGGACGAAGGAAGTGTGCGGGATAAGTTAGAGATTGATGACACTTTTCTAGATAAACATGTATTAGTTATATCTCTCAATTTTGTGCCTTGGTATGTTGATTTTTTTAATTATCTTATCAGTGAGGTAATGCCGGAAGAGCTGACTTTTTATCAGAGAAAGAAATTTCTCCATGATGTGAGCAAATACTTTTGGGATGAGCCATATCTATTTATCCTATGTGCTGGCAATATAATTAGGAGGTGTTTACCAGAAGCTGAGATGTTGGGCATTATACAAGTTGTCATTCTTCCCAGTGGGGGAACATCATGTGGTGATCACACGGCCTAAAAGATACTGCAATATGGGTAACTAGCCCACCACCCACAAAGACGCTCAAGACTTTGTCAAGTCATGTGATCAATGCCAATGACAAAGATCTATCTCTCGAATGCAGGAATAGCCTATGTCCATGGTTCTAGAAGTTGAATTATTTGATGTGTAGGGCATCAACTTTATAGGCCAATTTGTGAGTTCATATGGCCATAAGTACATCTTGGTGGCGGTGGATTATGTATCAAAATAGGTAGAAGCTGCGGCTTTGGCGGACAATGATTTTAAGAATGTGACTGTATTTTTGAAAAAGAATATTTTATATAGGTTTGGGACTCCACGAACAATCATAAGTTATCAGGGGTCACATTTTTGCAACAAGGTGTTTCGTACACTTCTAGATAAGTATGGAGTGAAGCAACACAAGGTAGCTACCCCCTATAATGCACAAACTACTATGCAAGTAGAAGTATCAAATTGAGAAATCAAGATGATACTAGCCAAGACAGTAAATGCCAACCAAAGTGATTGGCTCACAAACTTGATGATGCATTTTTGGCCTATCGAACAACTTTCAAAATGCCAATCAGTATGTATCCTTACCAACTTGTCTTTGGTAAAGCTTGTCACTTGCCAGTAGAGCTTGAGCACAAGGCTCTGTGGGCGCTCAAAAAGCTAAATATGAGTTTGAGCAACGATGTGGATTTGAGGTTGGAACAACCGAATGAGGTGGATGAATTTCGGTTATGATCCTATGAGAGGGCTGCCCATTATAAGGAGAAAATTAAATTGTACCATGATAAGAGAATTGAGAAAAGAGAATTCAAGGTCGGAGACCTGGTTTTGCTATTCAATTCAAAGCTAAAGTTGTTTTTGGGTAAGATGAAATCTAAATAGTCTGTGCCATTCAAGGTTACTCAAGTTTTTCCGTCCATAGCTATTGAATTGGAAAACAAGGATGGAAAACTTTTCAAAGTAAATAGACAAAGGGTAAAATAATACATCGGAGTCCCGATAGAGGTAAAAGTGTTAGCATTGGTGTATCTTGATGAAGTTTGAGTAATCAAGATACCTGAGTTGTGCCGTGATGTTAAATCAGGCGCTAAAGGGAGGCAACCCATATTTTGATATTCTACCATAATCTTTGAGTTATTTTCATTCTTGAACATGGTAAATATAGGTGTTAAAGTGTGCAGGAAAAAGAAAGTATTGGTGAACACATGTAGGATTACATTCTGGTTGAGAATGACAGTTTGCTTGAAAAACCAACAGAGATGTGATAAACCATCACCTCAATTCATCAAAGAGAGTAGGAAAAGGTGTCAATCTGGTTAAGGGTTGACAGCTCGTGTGACAAACCATCACATGTCTCATGAGCCATCACCCTAAATAGTCAAGGAGAGCAAGAAAAGATGACATTTTGGTTAAGGGTTGACGGCTCGTGTGATAAACCGTTATAGGTATGATGAGCCATCACCTTGAACTATCAATCATGAGGCTCATTCAGTATATTCTACCCAAGTGTGTTGGTTCATGTGATTAATAGTCACACACTTGGCGAATCGTCACAAGTATGGTGTCACAGGTAAGTACAATTTTTGATTTTTATTGACCCAATCCAACCCAATACCACCAAAACCCTAATCCTAAATTGATCCAACACTCCAACCCGCATCAAACTAAACCCCAATAATTTAAGATAGTCATTTCAAAATTTTGATTGGTTTCTCTTATTTTCATCTCCCTCTTTAACTCCTATTACCCATGACTCAAAACCACTACACCCTCAAATCATCTCACACCCACGTCTTAATCCATCACCACTATCACCTAAACTTTATTAAAATGCCTAAATCCCCAAAATCTATCTTCCTAGTTATTGTGCTCGTGTCAGTGTTAAGTGCAAGAATTAATTTGTCCCATCATTATATTCCATTAAGGTATGCTCATACATCTTTATCCATGTTGTTGTTCATTAATGGTATGCTCAAAAGTTGAATTGGAGACAACACAACCTTCTAAGTATAATGTTAAATTTGAAGTGGGTTGGGTTGTGCTCCAATTTTAGATATGACTATTAAAATTCCAATTGAGGGCAAAGTATGAGTAGCCGAGGTGTATTTTCAACATGGGATAAACCTTTAAATCACTACAAGACTCATGTCTTGCTTGAAATGTGTCCAAGTAGGGGTATTTTGAAGAATTGACATATACAAAAATTGGCACAACTAGTGTTTGAGGAAATGCCTCAGTGAAGAAATTGACTGACTAGCCATGATGAGTCACATGATGGGGCATCACAAGTGTGCTGAGTTGTAACCCCAAACTGCTAAGTTTAAGCAGTTCATATTCTTTAAACACTTTGCCTAGTTTTTTTTATTTGTTGACTGACATGATCCCTCTAAAAGTACAATGTCTCAAAAGCTTCAAGTAACACGTGGTGGAGCATGAAAAAGACAAGACAAGTCTGCCTTGACCTTAAGACAATGAGATAAACCAATAAAATATGGTTACGGAGACTGACACACCTGCCTACTACACAAGGCAAAGTGCAAGGCAAAAAACTCATACTTCCCAGTTTGATGAGAAGAATGAGTCATCATATGGAGAATACAATAGTGACTAGGGTAGTAGTGATCGTTCATACTCAGATCCAAATAGAGAGAGTGGTATTGAGGCCACCAAAAGTATGGAAAAGAAACCTGAGCCTATGAGGGAGTGGGGTTGAAGTAATTAGAAGTAAGGCCCCAGGAGTAAGGGATGTTATTTGGTGGCAAGTTGAGGGTGAAAAGAAACATTACCAAGATGGTCTCCTTCCAACCGGGAAGAGGGACTTGAAGATACCTATGGCTGAGGAGGCTCAGATCATAATGACAAAATTACCTGAATACTCAGATATTGAGAAGAATATCAAAGACTATGGGTTGGGTTAGATGAGTACATCGCCTGGGATTTACTACCCAGCCATGGTTCACAAATTCTACTCAAATTACATAGCCACCCTTAATAAATTATGCAAAAAGAGATAGAAACCATCTGAGATGCAAGTGTTGAATAGGGTTCCAATTTATGGGATTTCAGTTGATATTTCTGAGCATACAATCAACAGGATCCTATATGGCCAAACTTATGTACCTCTAATAACCACTCTAAAGTTTGAACACCTAATAATGAAAGTTTCATAACAGCAACTATGGCTGGCCCAGATACTGACTGAAGGTGAACCTTCATGGTTGACAAACACGAAGGAGAGGATAGCCATGTCATCATTGAATTTTCCTGCTAAATTTTGGTGGGCTGTGATATGGCTGTGGTTAATGCCTACAAGCGAAGATGCCAACTAGGATGAGAGCAGGGCAATAATGGTTGGTAGTATGCATGTGAGGGCCACAAACCTGGAAACATCTTTGCAATTCCCATACTTATAACCAAACTTTGCAGAAAAGCAAGAGTGCCCATATTAAGTAGGATTGATAATGAAGTAGTGGCCTTAAAAAAGCAAGATATCAGCAAAACTCGGGATGACTCAAAGTTTGAATTGAGGGTGCACAAACCTCCATCATTTGGACCTCACACTCAAACTACTCTAGAGGCATGTGGCACACCTTTAGGTATAATCTAACTATCGTCTTTGCTAATCCACAGGGTGTCTCTGCTACATTCGAGGCTACTGCTACTGCTCCAACTATTGAGAGTTTTATGAAAATGGTTAAGGCACAAAATAAGTTTGATATCCAGTTGCAAGCGTGGGCCAAACAATCCATGCCCTTCATGGATCATGCTATTAGAAATGCACTAAAACCATATGCCGATTTCCATGCCCGCATCAATGACAAGTTGAAAGAAATGATTGTTCCAGACTTGGCCAAATTTATAGCCAAACTAAAAAAGGCCCAAGCTGACATCACTGCACTACAAGGTGCAACTACCATAATGTTCCCTATTCTATAGATAGAGGTATCAGATGAGGATGACCCTATAATTGATTTGATGGAGAGACCTCTCAAAGACAATGTTAAGAGGACAGTTGAGGGTGGTGAAGAAAAAACAAAGTCAAGGAAAAGAAAACACTGCAAGAGAACTTTAGCAGAAGATTATTGAAAAAGGCAAAGAAGCAGTCTAAAAAAGATGAGGCATTGAGACAAGAGCACTTACAAGTCCAACGTTTTGGGGCTTCTTCTAGATCGGTGCATGGAGTTAAGTTTGACTTATAGATTTTGTCCATACCTACTACAGAGACCAAGGCTATTGTGGTTGATTTGAGCATATCAGTCAGCACTGGTATTACTATTCCTTATTTTAAGGCCCATGCAGACTCTAACATTTTTCCAAACTTTGAGGCCTAAGGGATTCACAGGTATTCCTTCCATTTGAAATCTTAGTTATTATTTTTATGCATTGGGGACAATGTATGATTATTTGATGGGGGTTGTGGGTATCTGTGAGTCTGCACCACCTGAGGATTTTTGTTGTCGTATTTCTTTTCCCTCAGGTGTGCTATCTAGTACAACCGACATGTTTAGGTGATTTTACTACATTTATGTGTTTTAGGATAAACTATTAGCAATCAATGGCTTGATTTTATAGTGTGTGATAAATGGAGACCCCTCCGAAACTTTGTTTAGCACATGTGGTTGGTTTGCTATTGTTGACTGTTATGGATCTTTGAATTACATTAGTGCATATGGATGGAATAAATTTGCTTAAGCTGAATTGCTATTGCGATAGTTGGTATTGATAAGTGTTCTTCTATGCCAAGTATGTGTGAGATTTTTTTTTTTCCTCTTACTTTGTGCATGCATCTAGAACTTGCCTAGTCTCTCCTATTAATTTATAATTTGGTTGGTTAGGAGAGGATCGCAGGCCTTGTTTGAATTGAGTCTACTTAGCCTTAAAAGATCATCCAAATAATGTTAATAATTCCTTTTATCCTTGTTTTGAGATGCTTAGACCTTTTTTATTCAATAGCCATTAACCTTCCCTATCTTATCTTTGAACCTCTATTTTGGCCCTGGTCCCTTCTTGGACATCGTGTACCTCAACTAAGAAAAATTGTCTAAGTTGAGGGTGGCTACTGCAGAGGCATATGATAAGTGAAATGGGATATAAAAAGATTGGGTGTTGATGAAAAAGAACTAGTGGGTCTGAGCATAATAATAAAAAGAAAGAAAAAAATGAAAAAGAAAAAAGAATGAAAAAGAGGAAGCTAAAGAATGCAAATAATTGGTAGAAAAGGTTAATAAAAGAGGAATGACTCGCCTTAAGTGGAAATAAAAGTGTGTTGATGTCAAGGATGGATGAGTTATTAACGTCTAAATGTATCCTACCAATACCTGAGCCCTCATTATAAGCCACGAAAAGTTCTGTAGTGGTCCTCATCAACCTTATGAAGAACTGAAGCAAACTATTAAGGGAAAGCCTATGGCATTGTATGTGCATTATTTGAAACTCTTTGTGAGCGTGAGTGTATTCTTTCCAGTCCCTAGTCTAATTTATTATGTGTGCGTGGGACTTCTTTGTAGTGAGGGCATTAGAAAAGCATTGTTCATCACTGATTGTTAGGATAGCGTGTGTGTATGCAAGTTGTTTATTGTTATCATAATGAGATTCTTATATCCTTACTATTTTACATATCGAATGATTGACATTTTCTTTGTTGAATAATGATAAGGAAGGGGTAAATTTTGGAAAGAACTGGGAGTGTCAATTGATTGCTACAGTTTAAAATTTTCTTGTGTTTCAAGCGCCTGTCTAGTATAATTTTGTGTTGTTGCTTGAGGTTAAGCGAACATTCTAAGTTGAGTGTGTTGATATTCCGACATTTGACGGAACATTTTATGCTTTTAACCAAGAATCAACGCGAGTTTTTAAGAAACCGTGGTTAGATTTGATGGTGTTTTATATTTAAAAGTGGGAAATTTAATCAAGGCAAAAAAGTAAAGAAACAGTGCTTAAACAATACCATGTGACGGTTCACTTGACGAACCATCACTCTAACCATCACACCAAGACAGAACCTACAGTTGAAGAACTTAGTGTGACAGCTTAGCTGACGAACAGTCAAGACTGTGATGAGCCATCACACCGAGCTGTCAAGGCCAAGTAGAATGAAGGCTCAGACAAATTCAAGTGACAGGTCATTGTGAAAAACCATCACAAGCCTGACAAACCGTTAGGAAAATCATCAAAGCTAAGGTGGCCAGCTCCAATTTAAATTTATATCCAAATTTTCCTGAGGCCTATAAATATCTAGGGTTTAGAATAGGCATCTTTGATATTGTGAACAAGAATACATATTTTTCTGCTAAGTGTTGAGTTTTTAGGTTTTACTACTACTTTGGTTTTTATCAAGGATT
The DNA here is from genome assembly GCA_031232105.1 of Capsicum rhomboideum. Lineage (NCBI taxonomy): Eukaryota > Viridiplantae > Streptophyta > Magnoliopsida > Solanales > Solanaceae > Capsicum > Capsicum rhomboideum. The sequence continues at coordinate 57,941,438 of CP124709.1, forward strand.
AAAGTGTTGGATTTCATCTTCATAAGAATTCTTCTTTTAATTATGAAATACATTTTTTTATTCATCTCAAGAACTATGTGTGGCTTAAAATCCAATAACTAGGGTTGTGGGATCCATGGTAAAAAACAACTCTAGGGCTAATTTCAATTTGGATTCAAATAGTATTTATTGATGTGTTGTTAATATTTAACACTTTAACACCTTTCTAGTTATAACTTGCTTTCAATAAGAGGTTAAATATTGGTAAAAAGGATTAACAATAAGGATTTAGAGTTTTCAACCTCCGTCTAATGGGTGATAGTTTTCTATAATGTTTCTATCTTTATCTCTTTAAATTCAGAGGCTAAAATTTAAGTTCCTATCTTCATCTCTTTAAGTTCAAAAGAATTAAGGTGATAGTTTTTTAAAAAGGTTAAGAAATGTGTAGACACATATTATAAATCAATTGCCTTGAATTAATGGTAATAAAGAATCCATTTGCATTATTAACCCAAATGGGTTATAAATTCATGGTGAACACAAGCCTAGTTTGCTTTCTCCACTAATTCATATTTTCTAAGACTGACAATTGTTACTTCAAACAATTCGGTTATTAATTTCAAAACATTATCTACAAACCCCCATTATTTCGAAAATAATAGACTAATAGTCATTTTACTCACAAACGACTTAGTGTTTACCATATTCCCTGTGGGATTTGACCCCAACTTTTGTTGGGTTATATATTGGACAACGACCATTAATACTTTGTAAGGGAGGTGTAATTTGGGTGTATCATATCACAAAATAGGACCCCGCCTAACGCCATCCTTGACCTGCAGGCCATACAACCTCTTCACAAAGGGGAAAAATAAAAATAAAAGCTCAATGTAACTCTTACAAGCTCATCCAATTATCCTTTGAGAATCTAACCTATCCTAGCATAAAATTTAACTTAATCTATAAAAGCCTTTTCTACCATGATATCATACTCCCCAACTATACTAAGAATCACTAATCTAGGCCTAGGACTAAGCACACTATATAAACTAAGGCTTAAGAATGAATTATACTCTAAGGTCCTCAAAATAAGCCACATAAATAGGAAATTAAAGATAATCTAATCCAAATTGATAATTTCCCCCAACCAAAAATCAATTCATATCATAAGGAGTCTAACCAAGATAAGTACAAGAGAACGAAAGTCATAACATACCTCAAGGCCGAACGGCTAACACAGACAGCCAAATAGAAGCCTTTCCTTTTTCATAATACCTTGTAACATTGCCATGCTATCAAGGAAATGATTCACTTCTTAAGACAATACTAATTCTACCCATATTAATAAACTAGAATTAAGGCCAAAAATTTGTCAAAACCCGACCCTCGTGTAGCCCATTGAAAAAAAATGAAATTTCCAACTCAATAGCCTTCCCCAAGGTAGCAAATAACAGAGTCCAATTGATACCTCAATTGTTCCAAGAATATAACTTTAATAGTGGAAAAATCAAGAATTTACAACCCAAATTCATGAATTTAAGACTAGATTGAAGGGAGATAAAAGCAAAGTAATGTAAATGCAAAGGAATTGAACTTACCAAGTGAAGAATTCTTCAAGAATTACCTAAATTCTCCTTATCTCGAGATTTACAAAACTTACAAAATATAATGGGAATGAAATGGAGAAGAGGGGAGTATATATACAATGATCTTCACTTCTACAGAGATTTAACCGCAAGAGTGATGTTGCTTTAACAATGAATACTCCATAGAAGTAGAGGGGTCACTAATATTAGATGGCTCAATTAAAGAGAAGAAAGTTCCACAAAAGCAGACCTGTGATAGGAAAAAAATCCCATTGAAGTAGATCCAGGTGCAAAGGTGCACCCTCCACAAAAGCATAACTCCTTCCGTAAGAGAGGTAAAAGATCTATACAAGTGAACACTTCTGTCGTAGCAGAAACTTTGTTTTGAATTCAAATTCACATAGCAAAAACTAAAGAACAATAGTAAGTACTCATTCATCATGTTTTCCACTCAGATAAGTGATAAAAAAAATAAAATAAAATCTAAGAAGACAATTTATAGGTAGTAAAAAGTTGAATACAAAATGAACTAGGAATAGTCTCCGCATCATGTTCCACGGATCATGCAAGGGTGTCACGGACAGTAAAAGATAGAAGTCAACCATGGTTTTATAGGCAAACCCTAGAACTTCAGATATTAAAGGAGCTTACACAGTATGTGTTGCACTTCTATGAGTCATCCTCTTGACCGTGGCACCTATTCTTCTCAAAAGCACAAGTGATTCTATGCTATGTAAGAGGGTTTCATGGTCCTTCCACTTTGTTCACAATTGGTGTGCTAGTATTATAGCTCGTATTTACTAGTTTGCTGCAAAACTTCAACTTTTGTGCACTTTGACATGTTTTCTTGAAACATACACAAAAGTATTATCTCACAAAAAAATGTACTAAAGAACTAGAAAAATTCTATGTTAAAAAGCATCAAATATGCCATAAAATCTTGTCACATCACTCAACATGAATCCAAACTGGTCTCAAAAATAGATATGCCCTTCCTCGTCCTTAGCTCTATAACCCAATCCTAAACCTTAATTATGTGGCTTAATAATTTGATACCCTTATCATTATTTAATTTTGAATATCACCCTTGTTCTTAAACAATAAGATTATTGTACTCTCCTTCATTTGTCAGCATATTTAACATCCTTAGAATGACATTTAAACAACTCAATTAGCTATTCTATTATTGCCATATCTACTCTATTCCAAAATTCTATTGAATTCTACTCTAGCCTGGTCTCTTTCCTTTACACATCCTACTAATAAATCCCTTAACCTTCGAAACATATGTACATCTATGATATCCATAAATAAAAATGCCCCTTAGAATTTTCTGAATCCTCTAGTACTATATTTATTTCCCCTTCTTCATTCGCTTGCTTATGGAAGTATGACCTCTATCTCTATTTAATAAGTGTGTCCTCCACCTAAACTTTTTTGTAATCATCCTTGATGCACTTCACATGGTATAGGTTTTATTTGTTCCTCTATCTCACAATCACATATGCAACCATCATTGCTTTTACTTTCCTTTGGATGTCCCCATTCCACGACCAATTTCATTAATGCCCACCAATGTTACCTTTTAATATCCCTTACATCACTCTAGCTATTTCCTTTATGAAACTAGTAGTCCTACACATACATTTCATACCCTTACTTGTAATACCCAAAGATTCTTGAGTGTTAATATAGCCTATCTATGTTAATTGAAGCTTTAAAATGGACATAGTTAACCATTATGTCAAGTTAGAAATGTTTAGGGTGAATTTGGGAACGTTAGGATAGGTTTGTACGTGATTGAGGACCTATGTGCCGTGCCAAAAGGGACCTGGCTTTGGGATTCATGCTGCACAGCCAAGTAGAGAAACTCACTAGTTCACCTATCTTGTGGTCTGTGTGTTGCACTGGTGGTAGCTGCGTGATGGGGCACCCGCCGCACACCCCCTTAGTTTTCTTGCAAGACATCATTTTAGTTTGGTATTTTAAGGGTATTTTGGTCATTCTATTATTTGGAAATAGTCCCCTATCACTCAAAAACGTTCCATACTCTATTATTTTTCCCTAATCACTCATTATAACAGTCCCTCTCATCTCCCCAAAAAATCTAAAGCATCCAAGTCTAAGTAGCAAGAGTTAAGACTTAATTTCAAGGTTTCCTGGTCACACTCTCCATCAAAAGGTATATAGAACAACCCTCTTTTCAAGTTGTTAAATTCAAAACAATGGTTTTGTATCCTTTATTCATGTATAAATAATGAATTTTGAATTAAGGTTATAGGTGGTGTCTTGAACTAAGAAAAAGGACTTGACTTTTATGAATAGCTCCCCATGAAAATGTTTTTGATTTCTTACTTGAATTATTCTTGAGGATATCACTTTAATTATAGAATCCCCCTTTTAATAAATTGAATAAGATGGTGTTTTGGGGTCAAAAGTCCATATTATTTCATAAGTTGATTTGATAATCAAATGTTATGATTAAATAAGACTAATTAAACCATGTTAAAATGCTTTGTAAAAGTGTTGAACGTTTTGTGATTGTTGAAACCTTCAATTGAATTTTGTATTTTGTATATGATCAATCTTTATAATAATGTGGCTAATGAATTATAAATGTTTATAATGATGATAAGAGATGTCATGTTTTTTTTGCAATTCTTGGTATGACGATACCATTTAAATGAATACCCCAATGAATATGAAATGTTCCAAAAGAATGATTTATGATTTGAAAATATTAAAAGATGTGATTAAAGAGAATTTTTATGGTTAATCGAGAAGGTATATGGGTTAGAAAGGCTCATTACCCGAAACCGCGTTATGCCGACGTAGGTATGGTTTTGTCCTGAAATATGGACAACCTCACTGTATGCTCGCTTCACGTACTTGTATACAAAAGATGATACAATATGATATTCAGTATGGGCGGCAAACATGGATTGGGGGATCAGTTGGTAGAGCGATGGTTGGACCCACATAGCTCGTGATGTATAAAAGGATGTCAGTGATACCATCTAGTTTAGAATTAAAGAAAAGAACGTTTTATAGTTCTACTTTGAGATCTCTATTATATTCCTTTTGTGCTATGGTTTTACTATCATGATTATTTTGTATAAAGCATATCTTATTGCTTTTTTTATTCTGCATACAATACATTTCACGTATTGACCGACCTCGAATGCTACATCATTTTATGAGGTAGGTTCAGAGATATATTCTTATTATTCTGTGTAGAGTTAGATTGTTGGGAGAGCTTCAGCTTTGTGAGACCTCAATCCTTCAGAAGGTAGACTTTATACAGATTTCTTAGTTTTTTGATTTAATGGTATTGTCAAGGGCTTGTCCCATCCTAGACAGTTCTTTATGTTTAGAGGCTTCGTAGACTGATATTGATGTTGAATAGAAGTTTTCGTATTCATGTATTGTTTTCTTTTGATATTATTAAAATGGTTTAATGTTTTTCAAACATTTGATATATTCTCTTATAAGTGTTTTCTTTCGCATACTCTAATAGAACGCTCAGAATGAATTCTAAGAGCTTCTCAAGGGCCTTAACTGGTTTCAGGTGCCTATTACATCCAGGGCAAAGTCTTGGGCCGTGAAAAACATTCTATTTGAGCAAAGAGTTCAAGTATCCTAGGGTCTCTATGAAGCCGTGTCTAGTAGTGTCCTTCTTATGGTTATGTAGCATGGCACACTTATAAAGGGTAGGCTGCGAGGCATTTAGGATTGTTTCTCTTTCTTTCATGTTCTAGTTCGTTCTATGAAGTTTGATTCTATGAAATTCCTCCTAACTCTAAATTTTTTTGCATTTCAGATCATGCTTCCTAAAAGATCTACTGGTCAAGGGACTTCAGCTGAACCTCCATCCCTATAGGGAAAAATGCTGAAGAGGTCCACCCTAATCATATGATGTAAGACTATCAGGGAGTCCATAATTCTAGCTTGAATACTGTTATTGGGACCCTAACTACCCCAATTAGTCCTCTGAGGGATCCCAGAACTGGCCCTACTCAGACTCAGCTGCCTCAGGGTAATGTCACCAATGCAAAGTTCAGACAGACTATGTAGATGCTTGCTCAGATTGTGTCATTTCAGTCTCACTGGTCAGGTACTGTTGGTTCTACTCATTATCCTGTAGACACTACTAAGGTTAGTTAGCTCAAGTGATTGAACCCTCCGATATTCACTGGGTCCATACCTGAGGAGAATCTTCATGATTTTGTTGATGAGATGGAGAAAGTTTTTAGTGTTATGCATGTCAATGATATAGAAGGGGTTGATTTGGATACTTATTAGTTGAAAGGTGTGGCTTATTAGTGGTATGAGCAGTGGGAGGAGTTTAGGGGTGAGGATGTTGCACTTGCTAGTTGGGAAGATTTTTTTGAGGCCTTTTTCGATCACTTTTTCCCACTGGAGCTGAAAGAAGCTAAGGCTGAGGAATTTGTGAATCTGAAACAAGGAAAAATGAGTGTGAAAGAGTATAGCCTAAAATTAACCCAGGCCTTATTTCCCCCAAAATTCCCCTTTCTTGACTGGCAATCCCATTGAATGGACCATGCTGACCTCACCCTTAACACATATTCCTATAAAAATGACACTCTCCCTAGTGCAATTTCCCACAAGTACTGCAAGGAGGGTAAGATGGCTATGACTGTGCAATACTACCCTAGGACTGATAGCCCTGCATCTTGGGGCCCTGATTAGACTGGAAACACTAATCGCATAAAGGCCTAGGTGCATATGCACTAGCTGAAGAATGATCAAGAACCCAAGACTTCTTGTTGAAAAACTGCCGGCTACTCTTACCACTATTCTGGTGGCTCGCTTCCTGGTCTACCGGCCTTGCCCTCTTACTCTTTCACTCCTCCGCTTCCGCTTTCTTCTTCTTCTTCTTCTCCTTTTCTACCTATTGATAATACAACATCAAATTGGATATATCTATGCCATTATTCAATATTGACCCCTTACACTCCAGCATCACAGCATCAGAAATACAAGATACAAACTTCTTCATTCTGGCCCACAAGTTCGACACCTATTTAGAAGCGTAGCGAGACAGTTGGGTTAATTTTAGGCTATACTCCTTCACACTCATTTTTCCTTGTTTCAGATTCACAAATTCCTCAGCCTTAGCTTCTTTCAGCTCCAGTGGGAAAAAAGTCAAGCAAATAACTACCCATGCATTAATCACTAATCAAACAACACACAACCCCAAGTTAGGGAAATTATCCAAGCATGGTAAAAGATAAAGAAATAATCTACTGCTCGCCAAACTACTTCTTTCAGGAATTGAATTCACTGATATTTTTGGCGATGTGATTCTTTGTTTGGCAATGCACCATAGAGTTTGTCTATGGGCCAAACTATTTAGGAGATACCTCTTCTATTTTTTAGCTCTTTTTTCTACATTTTTTTGCTCCCTCATGATTTGTTGAACATCTTTTGGCTTCAACCCTGAAAAACATATAAACTAACATTAAAACTAGCTCAAAATTACATTGAGGACTTGATGTCTTTCCAAATTTTGGCTAAATGAGTAGCGAAATCCCGACTCATCAACACCCCCTACATAAACCTTAGCTTGTCCTCGAGCAAATCAATGCACACACAATAAAATCAACATTGTCTACAAATTGTACTACTTCGAAATCCAAACACATACTTCTTTGTGAAAATTATTATGCCCTCATGATTTTGAAAAGGCATTGGCACAAGTATCCCCTATCAAACATTCAATTCATGAACTACAAGCCTCAAGCATTGACTAGCCACTACCATAACAAGCTCATCCTCATAGATATCAACAAAGGTCAATCAATGTACTCGAATGAATGCAATCAAGTGCCCTCACAACAATAATATCCATTTTCTAACATCCCGATCAAATTTGAAAATCAAGGGATTAATCACTAATCACTCTCGTTCCTAAAGAAGATCATAAACAAGAATACCATACCATATGCTTGCCCATATTTTCCATCTTACCACAATTAAGCATGTTAAGTTGGAAACCACAAAGGTCTTTTGTCGGCTTGTAGAGTTGACAACGGATAAGGTGGGATAGCATATAGTTATAGTGACTCTACCTCCTTAAAGTACTACATGATACCTTAACTTAATTCTTCTCCAAAGGTCACTTGATTTGACATGCTATGGACCATTTCTTTTGGCTTCACTTGCCAACTTCCTTCTCCATCCTATTTAAAGCAAAACAACTAAAATATTTACAATTTAAATCTACAATTGCAACTCTTTTTCATTTATTTTCATTCTCTATCTCTTTTTTTTATGTATTTACAACCAGTACTGTGATGAACTAGAGAAAGAAGCAAGCAGTACAGGTTTCTACGAACTTCCAATCACAAATTTTTCTCCTCCACCTCCAATCACAAAATTGGCCTATGTTGGTTTAAGGCCTCACCTACATTCTTTAAGATGGTTTTGGTTCAAAAGAGGGTATCGTAGGCGGACAATCTATGGATTGAAATATGGTTGTCTAAGAAATAGTCTACAAGGAACAAATTAGGGCAAAGATTGGTCGCTCAACTCAAAATAGGGATGCAGTAATGGTCAATTCAAAGGCTCACTCTCTATTAATGACCTAAGGACCTTTCTTTAACGTCAAAATGTTGTATGCTTAGCAATATATCAACCGGGAAAGTTATAGATGGACTCAAAGAACAAGATCAAATTGAAGCCTCACCACTCATGGAACTCAATCACACGTTCAAAGCAACACCTTTAATTTTTCAATTGACATACCACATTCATTGTGCATATCAAGGGAGGTAATCAAGTAGTCTAAACCATATGAAAATATTCATAAGAATGAGTTCCTAACCGCTTCAACTCAACCAACTAAAATTTTAAAAGATGGGCATAATTTTAAAGGTAGATAAATTCACAAACCAATTTTCCATTTTTGAGTGTAATGCATGTGAAAGCTCTCCCCAAGAGTACTCTTCGAGTGTGTTCTATTGCTAGTACACTTCCACTTGAGTACCAAGCCAAAAAGAGCCCTTTTCATCAAACATGTTACTACACACTACAGTACAAAATAAGAAAATAAAATGCAAGTCACAGCACACGCTCAAATCAAGTTTCGAAACACATGCCCTTGACGTAGAAATTATCCAAAAATATTTCAACCCAAATCATGAAATAGTATTAGAATCAGAATCAAAACAGTACCAAATATCTCAGGTCTCAGAAGCCTTCTCTTCCTCAATAGCAACCTAAACACTCTCCCCATCAGTCATGGTCTGGGATGGGGTAGCCTATAGATGCGACAAGTAAAGAAATTGGAGCTGATTTACATGACTTCATAATGAAGCGAGCTTTATCTTCGTAGATGTCCACTTTATATCCTATGTACTACACTTCTGCTACAATCTCAAGTTATCAAGTTTCTCACCATATGTTCACAATGTCTCATAAAATATGTGCATCTCCTAAAAAGCGGGCACCAAAGCTTCCCTAATAGCATCCTGAATCATCTAAGGCATTTGAGTCTTCAACCTAACTGACCTCACATCATCAAAATAGGCTAAGTGACCTATCTGAATCACAACCGCCTGAGTTAAAGGAGCACCTGAAGTGCCTAAAGTAGTGGAAGGTCATGGCCCATGGGTACTAGGTCGAAGGGGCTATAAGGAAGTATCAGTGGAGGAAGCGGGAGGAGATGGAGTTGTGTCAATCGGAGTGGGATGTGGAGCACCACTGTCTAACCCTCAACATCAACAACAGGGGAGGTGTCAACTTTCTCTTTCTCTTTCTTTTCCTCTCTTATTCTTTGTAGTCATGATCAATACGAACAATATCACATCTGGACAGGTGAATAACCTCAAAATTTATCTTTAATCTAAAAGGGACATTTACTCATCTGCACATCTCCATGATCAAACATGGGAAAAAAGTAAAGTATTAGATGGTTGTGCTTTTATCCTAATCTGTGGGGCAATAATCATACCAACATTTAATTTCTCTTAATCATTAATGGACCCAAGCAACACCACCTTCGGATGACGAAGGATTGCTTCATTTTGAGAGGGCATAAGGTTGTTGCACAAAAAAATTAACCAAAACTGGGCGGGGACATTAATATGAGTCTTCTTAATGTCTACCCCCAACTTAATCCACAGAGGTGACATATCACTTATTAGGGGCGCCAACCAACCCCTTTGATTATCCAATGACATCACAAGTCTGTCTGTCAAATAATGTCGACCACCCATGATGCAACCCAAGATTTCATTAATCGTGCCTCCATCACATGGCACATCAACTCTATACACTTGCACAATGTCCTTAACCTCTTGAGGCTTGCCTTATAATCCCTTAAAAGGCAACAACTCGCCATAATCAGTTTAGAACTCATGAACCCAAGTTAGGATATAAGATGGTTAAGGCTTAGTAAAAATTTTGAAACCATGGTACTGAATGCTGTACAAATGAAACGGATATTTATTATCTAATTTGTTCAAAGAAAACCTCTTATCCATAAGAATAGTGCATTGCTCTTTTAACTTTTAACATGTTCTGTAATTCGGGAACTACCACGGGGTAAGGTTCTATGACTGCTTTAGAGCGTTGTTCATCCCACTTTCTCTTAGCTAGTGTAACAACTGCAATAGGTAGTGGTTTAAGAATTTGAGTATTGTTCCCCATTTCTTCTCTCTCATCAGAGGTAGTCAAATAATATCTCAAGGAGTTAGAACTATGTCCAGAGTTTGACCCCTTATTACCGAAGACACAGGGTTGAGTCGTGGCTTCTTTTTCTTTTACAGCAGCCAACATCCTTTCCTTTTGAGCATTTCTTTCAGGGTTCGAACGACCCAGAATTGATTTTCTTTCCCATTTAAAACTACAAGACTTTAATGGCGATTGCTTCACATATTTTGCAATGGGTACTCAGACTTCCAAAGATTTTAACACCAAATACAAACAATATGATGATTTTTCCCTTAAGAATGATGTCACCCAATCTATCATTGGGAAATATCGAGTGAATTCAAAGTTTAATTCGCCCAACTAAAACCCAAATTCAACATTCATACGAGCATCTAATTGAAATTGAAATGTTAAACATGGCTTCATTCATAGCATAATCATGGGAGCAACAACATACATAAGGCAAATTTCTCAAATCGTTCAACCTTAAACAAACCTATTTCACCAAAAACCCTAAACTAATAACCTATGCTATGACTCTTCAACCATATTTAACACTTCATACTACAAATAAAGAACATTAAGAACAAAACTAGTAGCAAAATGAGTCAAACCAAAGCCATGGATCTCTAACCTTTTAGATGAACAGTTGTATGATTAGGGTTGGGGATCGAAGATTATTTTGGCACGGTAGAGCAGTAGGATGATGGTGCATGATGGTGGTTAAAGTGAGTGAGTGTGTATGTGTGTGTGTATGAGCGTTGAGATAGTGAAAATGAGTGAAAAGGTGAGTGAGGGTTTAGAATGGATAAAGGGTAGGAGAGAAAGTCAAGTAGTCAAACCGTTTGGTCTCCCTTTAGTGAGCACGAGTTCGGTGGTAGACATACGTCTTGCCAAAGAGTTCGGCGATACACTGAACTTGTTATTGATCACCAAATGTAATAGTTTCCAGATCTTGGAGACCCATTTTGATGAAGTACTTTGGCAATAGGCAAAGTGTTCCACAATTCACCAAAGTTCCTTCCCTAGAGCTAAATACAAGGCCTCCACAGAGTCACTTTTGGAGAGCACTCTGGCAATAAGCCAAAGTGTTTGGTGATATGCCAAAGTGACTTGCTAGTGTTTTCTTCTTCTAACTCATTTTGTGACATGTTTTCCACCTTCCGACCCAATCATACACCTGCACCACTCAAAAAACATTATTTAAATGGATAGGTGGGTAGACCAACCATAAAGTACTTAGTAATCTTCTCCCATTTCTAGTCTGGGATAAGCATCCACTACATCGCACCACCTAGTTGTTGATGCTTATACTTCACTTGTTGAAACTTCAAACACTTGGCCATAAACTCTAAAATATCTTTCTTTATCCCACACCACCAATAGTCTTACTTCAATTCATGGTACCTTTTAGCTGCTCCTGATGAATAGAATACCTCAAACAATGAGCCTCCTCCAAGATTAGTCTAATCCAACCATCAACTATCGACACACAAACACGACCACTAATCTTTAAAACACCCTCGGGACCAAGAAATTCTTCCTTCGCCTCGCCACTCAACATTTTATCATGAATCATTCTCAAGTTTTCATCATCAAACTGATGAGCTTGAATCAGCTTCAGCAATGAGGATCTAGCCTAAGCATACGCCAAAACAGGCCCAGGCACTGAAATGTCAAGTTAAATTAACAGGTTACCAAAAGACTAAATGTCAAAGGCTAAAGGCCGCTCCTTCACTAAAAAAATAAGCCAAACTCCCCATACTCGCCACCTTCCAATTAAAGATATTTGATACCACATTAGCCTTGCCGGATGATAATGAATAGTGAGATGATAATCCTTAATCAAATCCAACCACGTACGTTATTTCATATTAACATCTCGCTGGCAGAAGAATTATTAATAACTTATATATATATATACTACCAGCCATGTAGTAAAAGCAAAAAACAAAATCAATAGAATTAAGATAGAAACCCCCTTTGAACAAATTGTCACAGTAATAGATAACAACGATTATAATTACCAAGAATTAGATATAAATACTGATCTAGATATAATAAAAGATAGACTTAGTACCTCAAAAAGAATGATTGCTGATACACCTACAACATCATCCAAACTTAGTACTTCTAAAAAACTAAATTATATATCACAAGATTCAATTAATTATATTACTGATAATCCTAAAACATACCATTATTATATAACAGGAATCATGGATCAACAAATATACTTAATATTAATAAACACAGGACAGGAAGAAAACTATATTGCCAAAGAGTTATTAATGGAAAATGAGATTATTACAAACACTCAATTGACCGGATTACCAAAAATACTAGCAAACATGGAAAACATAGTAGAAAAAGAACTAATAATTGGAAGCATACCAATAACAATATAATTTAAGATATGTCAAACAGGCAACAATATCACACTAGGAATAAATTGGTTAGAAAATCTTAAACCATATAAATTAGAAGACAAACAGTTAACTATAACCTACAAAAACAAAAATATAATAATCAAAAGAACAATAACATGAAACTCAATTAAATTCCCAAAATATACATACTTGCAAAAATAATAGTAGAAGGATACCATAATAGATATTATACACCTATGATTGATACAGGAGCAGAAGCAAACTTATGTAAACATAATTGTCTACCCGATGATAAATGGGAAAAATTAAAAACACCAGTAATAATAAGTGGATTTAACGATGAAGGAAGTATGATAACTTACAAAGCAAAGAATATAAAAATCCAACTATGGGATAAGATCTTAACTATCAAAGAAATATACAGTTTTGAATTTTCACAAAGAGATATGTTATTAGGAATACCATTCATAGATGATTTATACCCACACGTATTAACAAGGACACACTGGTGGTTTACAACCCCATGTAAACAAAAAATAGGAGCTAAGAGAGTAACCAATAAAATAAGAAAAATAACACCATGGATAAAAGGAAGTGAAAAAATTACACAAAAATTAGAATCCGAAAATACGATTCAAAAAATAGAATTAATCATATTCTCCATAAACAAAGTTAAACCAATCTAAGAAAAGTTAGAACTTTTGTATAACGAAAACCCTTTACAAGGATGGGAAAAACATAAAACAACAGTACAAATTGAATTAATAGACGAAAATAGTATAATAACCCAGAAACCCTTAAAATATAACTTTGACAATTTAAAAGAATTCGATCTACACATAACTGAATTACTTAAAAACAACTTCATACAAACTAGTAATAGTAAACATTCGAGTCCCGCTTTTATAGTTTCTAAACATAGTGAACAAAAAAGAGGAAAAAGTAGAATGGTCATTGATTATAGAAATCTAAATGCAAAAGCTAAAACCTACAATTACCCAATACCAAATAAGATATTAAAAATCAGACAAATACAAGGTTATAATTATTTCAGTAAATTTGATTGTAAATCAGGATTTTACCACCTAAAGTTAACAGATGAATCTAAAAAATTAACAGCATTCACAGTACCACAAGGATTTTACGAATGGAATGTATTACCATTTGGATATAAAAATGCACCAGGTAGATACCAAAATTTTATGGATAAATATTTCAACCAACTAGAAAATTGTATAGTATATATAGATGACATACTTTTATATTCAAGAACACAAGATGAACATATTCAATTATTAGAAAAATTCATACATTTGATTGAAATCTCAGGAATTAGTTTGAGTAAAACAAAAGCAGAACTAATGAAAAATCAGATAGAATTTCTAGGAATACAAATAGATAAGAATGGAATAAAAATACAGACTCATATAGTACAAAAAATAATTGATACAAACGAAACAATAGATACAAAAAAGAAATTACAGTCATTCTTAGGATTAGTCAACCAAGTAAGAGATTATGTACCTAAATTAGCAGAACACTTAAAACCATTACACAAAAAATTAAAGAAAGATACTGAATATTATTTTGATAAAACTGATAGGTTACATATACAAAAAATTAAGACTATGTGCAAAAAATTACCTAAGTTATATTTTCCTGATGAAAATAGGAAATTTACATATATTGTGGAAACAGATTCTAGTAATCACAGTTATGGAGGAATACTAAAATATAAATATGATAATGAAAAACTTGAGCATCATTGTAGATATTATTCAGGAACCTATACCGAACCACAATTAAAATGGGAGATAAATAGAAAAGAATTATTTGCGTTATATAAATGTTTATTAGCATTTGAACCCTATATTGTATATAATATATTTATCGTAAGGACAGATAATACCCAAGTAAAATGGTGGCTTACAAGGAAAATACAGGACTCAGTTACAACAAAGGAAATACGCAGGCTTGTATTAAATATACAAAATTTTACTTTTACAATTGAAATTATTAGATCTGATAAGAATGTCATTGCAGACCACTTATCACGACAAAGCTACACAGACAGAACAAGATAGTGCAACAATGGAAGATATACTCAAAACCCTTACTACACTTTGTACAAAAGTGGAAATATGGACATTGAGATACATAGACAAAAGTTACAAATCAATGAAGCTAGATTGAAATCAGCTAGCACAAGTCAGCCGCATGACTATAAATCTGCTGAGATAAGTCGATCGGAGGACTCTAAACATCCATAGGTAGAAGGAGACGTTGGGAAACTCCATAAAACCCATAACAAGTTTGTTAATGATGCAGGTACCAACGAACCAGCTACAAAGAAACCATATACAAACAGTAACCTAAATAGTGTATTTGCAAAACCTTTCATACCAAAAATACATACTACCCAAAATACCACAACCCCACAAACATCCACATATGCAGAAAGCCTAAATAGTGATAAAAGAACTTACAACCATATATCCCAAAATTATATCAAAAACAACCACGAAATACAAACACACCTAAACTTACAACCAAGATCTATAACTACTAAAGACCCAACCCAAGATTATATTACCCAAAAATTACAAGGATACAATAAGTTAATTGCACAACCCAAGACTAGTGCAAATTTAATCAGATCATGTTATGCATACGGACTAATTAATACCATATACCTATACAGTGGAGAAGAATTATCTGGAATACCAGACCTACAAAGTGCATTCACGAGATACAAAAGAATTACAAAAGGAGATTTATATTACATCAATTTTTACACAGCACCAGCGGAGATATTGTACAATGAAGTAAAACCAGTTATACAAGTGATAAAAATTGGAATGACAAGAGATATGATTATCCCAGAAGAAATAGAACCACAACCAGAGATACCAGTAAATGATATACCGAGCTTTTATGCAAACAAAAGAGCTATTGGCATAGCCACAATTATCCAGGAATTAGCCAACAACTACTTAAATGGAAATGCTATATGGGCTTATACTATTAGAAACCAAGTTATGATTTATTCCAATTCAAGGGAGATACGCCAAGGAGATATGGATGAAGTCCAAAGATGGATACTATCTTTACTTAAACCAGAAGAGCAACCATTGACAAGAGCCTTAAAAAACAATTTTATTTCACAAAATATATTGACCAGATATTGCAAATTAGTTAGTAAATACCCAGACCAAAAATGTACCCAATGCAATGGAGGAGATAGTATTGATATGCCAACCGTCCAGCTGGAGTAATCAATCAAAGCAAGCAAAGAAGATAAGCAAGCAAAAGATGGCAGACAAAGAAAAACATATGTAATTACTTTTTCTTTTCTTAAAGTAAAGTAGGATGTGACATGTGAATAGTGTCTTTTTTAGAAAAGTCGTAAAGTGTACAGTAAGAGTCATAACTGTGCAAATAGTAAGAGTCGCACAGTAATTTTACTTTTATTCTTTCAGTTTTTGAAAAGACGTCTGTTGGCACTTCTTTTCTCTATAAATAGGCAGTATGTAAATGAATGTAAGTAAGCCTCATGTGTTGAGCAATAGCCTTCATAAATAAAATTCCCTCTTCCAAATTACAAACAAAAGTTATTAAACTCTTTCAAGATATGGAGCAAACCAACAAACCAACTCAGGTATATATATTCATAACCATGAGTAGCTAAACTATTATATTCCTTATAATCTCTTAAATATCATTGTTACTTATCATGTTATAGTACCATTATATTGAACATCTTGAGAAAGTTTGCCATGAAAATATGCTGAGAGTAGTTAAGCCCAGACTATGCCATCCTAAAGTGGAAACCGATAGGCAAGGAGGCCGTTTAGGGGAGTACACAGAGTTGAGGCGCTGTTAGGGTAAATGATTGAAGCCGAAATGCATGGTAGTGACCAGAAGAGATTGTTCAGAATAATATATTAGAACATGATAAGGATTATGATACAAAAGAGGTTAGAAGGGAATATGTTTAAAAGCAACAATATGGATAAACACTTAGACACTCCTAGTACTAGTACAAATACAAATAACAACGAATCTAGAACTGAAACAGATACTTATAGATTAAGTTCTTACACATATATATTAGATGAAGATGATAATTATAAAATAACTTTACTATACGCATTAAGACATCTAGATAATGACACACGAAAAACAATTTATGAGATAATAAACTTAATGCAAGATAGTTGGTTAGACTTTAACATTTCATATTATGATGATGATAGCAATGATTATTTAGATTGGTATTACTATTCAGATTAAAATGATTAACTACGAAGCATTTCAAAATTGGACACAAACTAGACAAGAAAGAAAAACAACACAAAATATATTAATATCTACCATCCTAAAATACTACCAAACCCGTAATCATCAATACATAGAGGAAATGACAGAAATTATGAAAGAACTTAACCGCTTAATTACACTAGAAAAACAATATTATAGTGAAGCATTTGAAACATAAGATGATCCTTGATCCGCACCCCCACATTGGTATCAGAGCTATGTATAAAAACAAGTTACCTACAATAAGACAATAATGGAAAAAATATTACAAGATTACCAAGAATATGGACTTACCTTAAAACAACATATTACTAATCAACATGCTTATATAAATGATATACTCTATAATACGGATACTGAAGACCAAATAAAAGCAAAAGTAGTTGTACAAAACTTAAATAAACAACAAAGACAGAAAACTAAAAAATTACGAAAACTCAGGAAAAAATTAAACATATTATATCCAGAATATAAAACTTTAAACACTAACAAATTAGATAACAATAGACTATCTTATCTTATAGACAAAATATCTAAAACAGAATATAAATTTGTCCAACATCTTAAGTACAAACTGATATGAATACAGATACACAATGTGGGGGTGAAATAAGCAGAAGAAATTACAAAAGTACGACAAGAACTAAAAGAAAGACAGGCCAGATTACATTATAATATATTTGCCGGAGTAACAAAAAAATCTCTAGATACACAAAGAAAAACCATATTTGAGTTAGAAATACAATTGTTCCACTTAGAATATAAATACGAACATCAATTATAATGAATAAAGAGGAATATGCAATAGATGAAAAGACATATACAAACCCAGATGGATTACAAATATCAATAATCTTTTCAAATTTAGGTAGAAGATATAAAAAAATAGGTAACACTTTATACTTAATGCTGGAAAAAGAAACAGTTAAATTAGAAGATAGTTTAACCGCAATGGTCCGAGTTACTAAAGAAAATGAAGAAATTGATAAAAAATATGAAATTGATAAAATAAAAACAAAAGCAAAACAAGAATTACAACAATTAGAAGAAACAAAAAATACTAAAATATTAGAATTAGAAAAAGAATTAGAAATGTTAAAAAAATTATATGCTAATAAACAAAAACAAAAGGAAATAAGACGTGAACAGGAACAAGAATTACTATTAACACAAGAAATAGAAAAGGTTAAAAACAAAATACAAATGGACGAAGAACAAAGTAATACTGAACCCGAATTACCAGACATTAGGATAAATACTATCGATAATAATGATAAAAATAACACAATTGATGATATTCACTCCGAAACTAGTGAAATTAGTGAAACATATACGGAACTACTAGAAAAAATAAATAATATACAACAAATAGAGGTTAATGCAGGAACAATAGATAATAAACCAAGTACTTCTAGATTAAATAAACAATCAAGTCCTAAGTACACAAAATATACTTATGAAAGGAATGATAGAAATAAAGCATTATGGGAACAAAGGTTGAATATAAAATGGCAACCAAAACAGACAAGTGAACAACAGAACTTTTTAGATCTAGATTGTGTCACAGATACAAACAAAGCAATCCAAGTATGGATAGGATATATTGCTAAACAATTAGTAGATAATAAAATATCAATGGCAGAAACACCAGCTTATATAGAAAGAACATTAATAGGCACAGTTAAATTATGGCTACACAATTTACCTATGGCAAGCTTGACAGTATTAAGAAATAATCAAAACAGTGAAGGAACTGCAGCCACGACAAATACGGAAATACTAACTAAATATGAAATGGCTATTAGAGATGAATTTAGTAGTATGACTACCGAAATTGAGGAACAAAATAAAGAAAAAATAATACATAGAAACCTAATACAGAAATTAGCTATCTGTAATATGTGCTACATAGATGAATATACTTGCGCCTTTAAAGACTATTATTATAAAGGAATGTACACAGCAGCAGAAAGTACTGATATAAGAAAACTATATTTTACAAAATTACCAGAACCCTTTGGATCAAAAATAACGAAAGATTGGGCTGATGCAGGATTAACAGATACCTTAGGAGCTAGAATAAAATATTTACAACATTGGTTCATAGATTTATGTGAAAGATACAAAGAAAATGTTACTCTAGATAAAACAATAATCAAAAACTTATCATGTTGCAAAAATAAGACAGCACCACAATTCGGTTGTATAGACAAAAAATATTATAAAAAGAAAAATAAAAAATATACGAAGTATAAACCCAACAGAACTAAGTATAAATATAAACAACCAAGAAGATGCTATTATGTAAAAAACTCTAATATAAAACGACCATATAGGAAAAAGAAAACATTAGCAGAATGCACATGCTATAACTGTGGAAAGTTAGGTCATTTAGCAAAAGATTGCAAAATACCTAAAGACCCAAAGAAAAAACAAATATCGGAAATAACAGTAAATGATAATGAATATACACAAATTGACTATATAGATTATGACTTGGATAGTAATGATAGTATATATGATTTTTCAGATACTAGTATAAATGAAAATGAAAATATAAATGAAAATGAATCGGAAACAGAAACAGAATATGACTGAAGAAGATATCCGACTACTTGACAAAGAAGAATATCAGGATGCAGAATCATCAGACCAAAAACTAATATTTGATAACCATATATTTGACCAAATAAAAAAGAAAGAATTAGACCTAAGTATAACAAAAATTTTAGATGTACCTATAATTAAACACTGGTTCAAACCACCAAAAGAAGAATATTATGTAATAAGTCAAAAAGAACATATTATAGATTGTAAATACATAAAAGGAAAAGCAAAGATTCCTATATTAAACAAAAAATTAGTAAATAAAGAAATACAAAAAATAAACTCAAAATTCCAATAAAATATGTACACTTAGGAGCAACAGAAATATTGATTAAGGCATGCTTTAGAGAAGGAATAGATACCCCCATTGAAATATACTTAGCAGATGATAGAATCATACACCCCATTGAGAAAAGTGTTATTAGTGCAATAAAAGGAAATTTAATATACCAAAAATTCAAATTTATAATCAATGCTAATTATTCAGTAGCAGTAACAGATACAAACATAGATAAATCATTAGTCCTATACTGGAAAATGTCAGGAATTGAGTTAGCACCAGGAAGTAAAATATTTACCGCAAGATGTAAAAACTTATATATATATACTACCAGCCATGTAGTAAAAGCAAAAAACAAAATCAATAGAATTAAGCAAGTTGAAATCAAGCTTGAAATCATTGAAAACCCCATTTTTCACTTTACCAGGTAAAATCCAAAAACTCAAGTTTAAAATTCAAGTTTTGAAGTCGTTTTTGCAAATTCAAGTTTAGAAACTTACCCAAATCAAAGTTGATTAAAAACCCTCTTAAAATCGTCCAAAACTGTATTCCCCGGGCTTAAAATGGTGAAAATTTAGAAAAATTGCAAAAAGGAGGTTTAAATATTGTTCAGGTAAAAAGTACCTTCTTTGTGAACATGATCAGCTCCTTGCATTCATGTAGGCTACTAACCCGGACCAACCGCAAACGCAGTGGATCGGTCGCTAACGCATATAAGGAAAAACCCAACCCAATCTCCAATTACTCTTCGAAAACACAGTTCAACCCATACATTTGTAAAAGAGAATAATTCCTTTCTCAATGAATGCAACGGCAGGGTCGTAAACACAAAGAAAGACCGAGGCCTGCACCAGAACCTTATATCAGCAGTGTTTTAAAACTCAAAATATCTCCGAACAGACCCTCAAGATTTGTCCAGGGCCCTATAAAAATAAACTAATAATGCTACAATGCTGATTTTGACATTCCAGACTTAATGGAACCATCAGATTTACCAAAAGAGGACATTATCAACAAGTTACCCGAGAACCTCTTTAGGTTAAAATAACTTATTTCTTGTCTAAATGTCCAAAACTCAAAATATAGCCTCAACCCCAAACAAACCATGCTACTCATCCTAAATCGACATTTCAAATCTAATGTAACTGACAAAATAAACATCTGTCGCTCGAATCACAAAATGTTGACCAAAGTCAAATATATCACATTAAAGGCTACTAAAAATGCCAAACTCATATAAATCCTCCCGAATGCTTTGGGTATAGTGAAAACAATCCCCATAACTCATAAATGACATAAAGCAATTACAAGGAATGGCAAAATAGTCAAAACACAGAAAAAGCTAAAAATGACTACGAGGGTTGTCACAAAAAGCTAACTCATATGCAACATCACCAATAGACTATTGTATCTCAAATGAGCCAATGAACCTAGGTCTATGTTTTCCCCTTTTCCTGAACCTAATCGCGCCTTTCATAGGTAATACCCAAAGAAACACCCTATCCCCAACTAAAAACACCAAGTTTTGCACCATCTAGTTAGCATAACTTTTTTGGCTACTCTGAGTTGTACGGAGTCTATTCTAAATTATCTAAACCATATCCAAAGAATCAATAATAGATCGGTACCCCATTGATTAACCTCTAAAGCATCAAACCAACCCACCAGAGACATACACCTCCTACAATACAACACCTCAAACGTTGCCAACCTAATACTCAAACGTTACCCTTTATTTTATGTAAATTGTACCAAGGCTATGAACTGATACCACTGATCTCCAAAATCAATAACATAGGCCCACCAAAGCATATCTTTCTGAACCTAAATAGTTCGCTCAGAGTGACCATCAGTTTGAGGGAGGAAAGTGATGTTAAGCTCAACCCCAGTACACAACTCCCTCTAAAACAACCTCTAAAATGATAATGTGAACTTAGTCTCGCAATAAGAAAAGATAGGAACTAGTACCCATACAAACATACTATCTCAAGGACGTATATCTGAGCTAACCTCACTGAACTGTAGGACATCTTAACCAATAAAAGGTAAGCAGACTTAGTCAATCTATCAACAATGATCCAAATGTAATCAAACCCCCGAAAAGTACATGCCAAACCAATCACAAAGTCCATATCTATTTGCTCCCACATCCACTCAAAATAGGTAAGCTCTGAGTCAACCACCAAGCCTCAAGTGTTCGGACTTCATTTGTTAATAGTTCAAGCACTGAGATAACAAGTTTACAATATCCCACTTTATCTTGCTCCACTGGTAATGTTGTCTCAAGTCCTAATTCATCTTCACTGCCCCTAGATGAATAGAATATCTGGACCAATGGGCCTCCTTCCTAATCAATCTAATCAAGTCTCCAGCTCTAGGAACATAGATATGAGCCTCGATTCTTAAAACACCATATAGATCTAAGGTCACCTTCCTAGGATCCGGTGAGGCAGTGTCAACACTAGTATCCCAAATGTAAGTGATGTCACCTAAATTACACCTCTAAAGCAACATATAAAGTGGTTGTTGTTCAAATATAGAACCCAACCGAGGTTGGGGTCAATCCCACGAGGAATATGGTTAGTACCTAGGTCAATGTGATTACTTAGGCTTTTATTCATTTAATTCTAATGGGGGATTTGAAGTAACAGGTAATTGTGAATCAAATTTATTAATATTTGATAAGAAATAAGTTGATGTTGTTTGTAATCAATTAGAGTTATGGACTAGGATTGTGTTCCCCATGATTTCATAACTTAGAAAGTGTGTCGTAGTAGTGATTTATCCTAGTGCTTAGCATACAAAATTGGTAAGTTAAGTTCACCTAAATGGTTGGTCCCCTACCTATAAGAATATCACTACTTAACTTGGTCCATCTATGAGTGTTTGCATTACTACCCTTATCCAACAACTCCTACAATTGCTACTTCAATTCCTTTAACTCTATTGGGGCCATCCTATAAGGAGGAATGGAAATAGACTTTGTGCCCTGCTTAACATCAATCGCAAAATCAATATCCCAGTATGGAGGCATAACAGGCAGGTCTGTAGGAAATACATCCATGAACTCCCCAACAACTTGCATAAAATCCAAGAGAGCCTGTGAACAAACACTAGTATGGTGAATATAGGCCAAGTAGGAAAGACATCCCTTTCCAACCATCCGAAAAGCACATAGAAAAGATATAACACCCTTCAGACACGAGCTAGGGGTACCCCCTCCATTCTAACCTCAAAATACCAAGAGTAGCTAAGGTCACGGTCTTGTCAAAATAGTCCAAAATCACATGATAATGAGCTGACTAATCCATACCCAAGATAACATCAAAATCAACCATATTGAGGATAATCAAGTCTACCCAAGTCTCATGCCCAGTAAAGGTAACAACACATGATCGGTACACCTAATCCCCCAATAATGAATCACCTACAGGGGTAGATACATCAATAGGCATAACAAGAGACTCACACATAGCATCAATACCAGTAGTAAAGTATGCAGACATATAAGAGAATGTAGACAGAGGATCAAATAGTACTGTAGCGGAACAATAACAAATTTGGATGATACCTATAATTACAACATCGGAGGCCTCTGCTTTGGGTCTCTCAGAAAAAACCATAACACTGACTGTGTCCGCCACCAGACTGAGTGACTCCTCATCCACCACCATGAGCTCCCTGAACCCCATCTCTGGTACTTTTAGAACCACCTCTACTGCCCTGAGTACTACCTCTAACTGCTGAAACTGGAGTCAGGCAAAGCTAAAGTTGAGATTTCTACTGGGGGAACCAAACACACATCGGGGACAATCCTTTGCTAAGTGACCAAACTCATCACACACATAACATCCTTTACTAGATGAATCATGTTGAGAGGGCCCAGAAGAACCAAAATACTAACCATGTCCCGATGAACCAGAATGAGACCCTCTACTTACATGACCTGATCTCTGACTACCCAAAGCCTCAGAACCCACAGAGCTACCATATCAAACCCTGCAAAACTGCCTAAACTAGTCTACCCTGGTAACTATGAGAACCTCTGCGAGAGAAATCCCTACCTTAAGATGGATGACCGCTAAAATCACCATGTCGGCGCACCCTCTTAGCAATACCACCGTACATACCCTGGTGCATAGACTTAATCAACTTAGCATAGTCCATTATACAATGAAAATAACACCATACACCACTAATTAAGTTATCACGAACTGATAATAATTGGTCAAACACTTAATAAACTTTCTGATCCTCTCAGGCTCTATAGAGATGCTAGCAATGGCATATTTGGACAAAGCATAAAAATGAGCCTCATACTCAGCAACAGTCATAGAGCCCTGCTCCAAATGATTAAAATCATCCCTCTTCTGATCCCTCAAGCTAAAAGGCACAAATCACTTTAGAAAAGCCTCAGAAATTGGGTCCATATTGACTGAGGGGAACCCACGGGTCTACTACTAATAAGAGATCTCTACTACTACCTAGCTATATCAGTCAACTAGTAGGCAGTGTAAGCAATGTTGTGAGACTCAAGAGAATAGTGGTTATGTAACCTCTCCTGGCAATCAATCAGAAACTCATAATCATTCTCACCAATGGCATAGCTGAACTTGGAAGGAGATAATCTAACGAACCTCTCAAGTCACTTCTGCTCTTTAATAGACAAAATAGTACCCAAACCTATAGGCCAAATACCCAAACTAGTAGGCAAAGTCTCAACACATGAGGCCACCACAGTAGCTAGTTGTGGCCTTGGAGCTTGAAATCCATGAAAAGTAGCTGGTCCTAGAAACTATACAGCTCTTATAGCGGGAGATCCATTCGAAATACTTGATAAAATACCTATCTGGGGAATTCTATCAAAACAGCTCAAGAGATGGATCAACAAATCTTGTAATACTAGGGTAACCAGGAAACCCTGAGGAACCTGAGTTAGTCCTCTAACCTCTAGCTGAATAGCTACCTTCTAACACTTAATATCAATCTTGGGAGAGGTTTCTTATTCTGATTCACTTAGTACATTGTTAGTATCTAAGAATTCATATATACTATCTTCACTTTCTAATTCGTAATCTATATAATCGATTTTTGTATACTCATCATTTTCTATTTTTATTTCTATTATGTGTTTTTTCTTTGGGTCTTTAGGTATTTTACAATCTTTAGCTAGATGTCCTAACTTTCCACAGTTGTAACATGTACATTCTGCTAATGTTTTCTTTTTCCTATACGGTTTTTTAGTGTTGTAATTTTTTACATAATATCTTCTTCGTGGTTTTTTATATTTATATCTAGACTTGTATGGTCTATATTTATTATATCTCTTTTTTCTTTTGTTATAATATTTATCGGTGCATCCAAATTGTGGTGTTGTTTTATTTTTGCAACATGCTAGATTTTTTATTATTGTTTTATCTAGATTAATACTTTCTTTGTATTTTTCACATAAGTCTATAAACCAATGTTGTAAATATTTTATCCTAGATCCTAAGGTATCTGTTAAACCTGCGTCGTTCCAATCTTTTGTTATTTTTGAACCAAAAGGTTCTGGTAATTTTGTGAAATATAGTTTTCTGATTTCAAATCTAGGAAGAAGATATAAGAAAATAGGAAATACTTTAAATTTAATGTTAGAAAAAGAAACAGTTAAATTAGAAGATAGCTTGACTGCTATGGTACGAATATAAAAAGAAAATGAAGAAATAGACAGGAAATATGAAATCGAAAAAATAAAGAAACAAGCTAAGGAAGAAATACAACATATAGAAGAAACAAAAAATAATAAAATACTAGAACTAGAAAAAGAATTGGAAATGCTCAAACAATTATATGCAGATAAACAAAAAGAAAAAGAAAGAAGGAAAGAACAAGAACAAGAATTAAGATTAACAAAGGAAATAGAACAATTCAAAACTAAGTTACAAATAGAAGAAGAGCAAAGTGGTGATGGGAATGACTTACCAAATATTAGAATAGATAATATAAATGAAGACAGCAATGAGGAAATACTACAAGACACCTATTCCGAAATCAGTGAAACATATACAGAACTTTTAGAACAAATAAATAATATCACAAAACCAGATTTAGAAGTAAATACAGGAAATGTAGAAAATAAACCAGGAACCTCAGGAACAAAAAATCCAAAAAACTCAAATCCCAACTATGCTACATATGTCTATGAATCATATGATAGAAACAAAACTTTATGGGAAAAAAGTAGAAACAAACTACTGAACAACATAATTTCATAGATTTAGATTGTGTCACAGACCCAAATAAAACAATCCAATTATGGATGGAATATATTGCTAAACAATTAGTAGATAATAAGATATCAATGGTAGAAACACCAGGTTATATAGAGAGAACACTAATAGGAACAGTGCTGATATCTACCTGGTGCATTTTTATATCCAAACGGTAATACATTTCATTCATAAAATCCTTGTGGGACTGTGAATGCTGTTAATTTTTTAGATGCTTCTTCTAACTTCAGGTGGTAAAAGCCTGATTTACAATCAAATTTACTAAAGTAATTATATCCTTGTATTTGTCTTATTTTTAATATCTTATTTGGTAATGGAAAATTATAGGTTTCTTTTTTCCCATAAAGTTTTGTTTCTATCATATGATTCATAGACATATGTAGCATAGTTGGGATTTGAGTGTTTTGGATTTTTTGTTCCTGAGGTTCCTGGTTTATTTTCTACATTTCCTGTATTTACTTCTAAATCTAGTTTTGTGGTATTATTTATTTGTTCTAAAAGTTCTGTATATGTTTCACTGGTTTTGGAAAACTTAAAACCATATAAGTTGGAAGATAAACAATTAACAATAACCTATGGCAATAAGAACATAATAATAAAATGGACAATAATATGAGAAAATAACAAGCGACATATAAAAAATGACAAAAATATATATACTTGCAAAAATAATAGTAGAAGGTTTCTTTCTTTTTCTTTTTGTTTATCTGCATATAATTGTTTGAGCATTTCCAATTCTTTTTCTAGTTCTAGTATTTTATTATTTTTTGTTTCTTCTATATGTTGTATTTCTTCCTTAGCTTGTTCCTTTATGTTTTCGATTTCATATTTCCTGTCTAAATGTGTTTGGATTTTGTGCATATTTCTGATGTAGTTTTGAGAAATATGGTTGTAAATTCTTTTTTCTTGGTTTAGACTTTCTGCGTATGTGGAAGTCTGTGGTATTGTGGTATTTTGGGTATTTTGTATTTTTGGTATAAATGGTTTTGCAAATATGCTATTTAAGTTGGTGTTTATATATGGTTTCTTTATAGCTGGCCCACTAGTACCTGCAACATCAACAAAATTATCATGGGTTTTACGGAGTTTCCCAACGTCTCCTTCTACCTCTGGATGTTTAGAGTCATCCGATCGACTTAGCTCAGCATATTTATAGTCATGTGGCTGACTTGTACTGACTTTGGATTTTAGCTTAGCTTCATTAATTTGTAGCTTTTGCTTGTGTATCTCAATGTCCATACCGTCCACTTTTGTACAAAGTGTAGTAAGGGCTTTAAGAATATCTTCCATTGTAGTACTATCTTGTTCTTTCTGTGTATCTTTGTCTTGATAGGTAGTCTGCAATGACATTCTTGTCAGATTTAATTACTTCAATTGTAAAGGTGAAATTTTGTATATTTAATACAAGTCTCCTTATTTCTTTTGTTGTAACTGAATCCTGAATTTTCCGTGTTATCCACCATTTTACCTGTGTATTTTTATATCCAAACGGTAATACATTCCATTCATAAAATCCTTGTGGGACTGTGAATGCTGTTAATTTTTTAGATGCTTCTTCTAACTTTAGGTGGTAAAAGCCTGATTTACAATCAAATTTACTAAAGTAATTATATCCTTGTATTTGTCTTATTTTTAATATCTTATTTGGTAATGGATAATTATAGGTTTTCTCTAGCTAAAGTCGATCCTCGGGTCAGACCTCTACCTTTGTCTCATCTACGACTCCTGTCTCGCTCTCTGACTGTGGCTCTAACAGTGGGTGCTATCTCAGCATCCTCAGGAACTTGGGATCTAGTCCTCACCATATATGCTAAAATAATAGAATACATGTTTAGAATATTGGACATGAACAATACGCACTATAAGGAATAAAAAAAAAGAAGTTTTTCCTAAGAATATCATACAGCCTCCTAAATATATATATATATATATATATATATGGACGTTTACATACCGATCCATAGGACTCTATCAGATACCTTGCTCTTTTACTCATAAAACCAGTGAACCTAACGCTCTAATACCAATTTATCATGACCCAAAAGTTAATGTCATGATGGCACCAATCCCAACCTAATCGTGGTAGGTAAGCCCAGCACCAATAATGATAAAGAAATGCAGAAAAGAAAATAACAAAACCAATACAAGACTTCTAGAATGAAGTCAGGCCATAATATAGATAACAATATCTGAATCCAAACAAAACACAACCAACTCCCAAAACCTGGTGTCATGAGTATAAAGAGCACCTAAGACAATAATGAAATCTAAAATACATTATTGTCTCAGAAATACAAATAAAGATAATAAAAGATAGATGGAGGCTAGAATGAGGCTCTGAATGGGGAGCTCACCAAAAAATCTAAATCAGCTCCCAACCATATAAATTAGCTACTGCAGGTCACAATCGTACTGGGATCTGCAACGAAAAGGAATAGAAGTAGGAGTAAGTATGGTCCACTTGTACTCAGTAGGTATCATTGGCCAAATGAGCAAAGTAGAAAACTAAACAAGTAAAGAATACTATAAGCACGCTTCCACCAGCATACAAAAAAGTTCCCAATGGTGGCTCAAATAATATCTCCTAATAATAACTACAACATACTATCAAGATACAACTACACACGAATATACATACATAAAAAAAGGCTAAGTACAAACAATATATGCAAGTGATGCAAATGCAATGTAATGGCCATGTGGTGGTATGTCAATATCACTTAGTATACACCTTTCGAGCTTAAGCTTCAAGTAGAGGACACTATGGGAGGTTCGCAACCCGTATACTCTCATAATCTCAACCTCCTTTCTTATCTCAACCTTACCGGTATGTCTTTCGTCCAAGGGGTTTTATAAAACGTTTCATTTTCTTTCAAAATAAATATTTCTCTATGGTACCAAATCCATATATAAGGATGAATGAAATGAGGAATCATGCTCATAACTAAGACAATATCATGTAGTGTATTCAATTTAATGATTGTAATAAATGATCTCAAAGCTCCTCTATGTTTTAATAATTCATGATTTGAATCATAATATAGCAACATAGTAATGAATTGCCATGTAACACATTAATAATATTATATAAAAGCCTCAATTTGGGCATCATAATGTTTAAATAAGGCATTTAATTCTTAGACAAGAACAAAACCAACCCCCACATGGGTATCACCATAATATACACCAACCAAGTAAAATATAATGTTCACATAAGTCCCCCACACGGGCAACACAACAATAAATAATAATCACATAAGCCCCCACGCGGGCAACACAACAATAAATAATAATCACATAAGCCCCCACACGGGCAACACGAATAAAACACTATCTCCAAATATAAATCTCATGATAACCCCTAACCCATACATACTTTGGATGAATAGTTAACTACCCAGCCCATTTTGAAGAATGTTAAGCCATAACCTACTATAAGAAGCTGAAACTCTAGCCTGGACGCGTCAACAAGGATTTTTTTCCCTTCATTGTGGCCACGAATTGAACCCACGCTATAAAAAACATAATCTATAAGTCAAGAGAAGTCTAAAGATACCCATATTAGCCACTTCTAAATTGGGTCCAAAAATAGTATCAAAATCAACCCCGAAAGAAAAAGGGAAGAATCAAAAAATTTATTTAAGAATCATATTTCCCATGACAAAGGGATTCTAAATCTGAAAATCCAACTAAAAACGAGTTTAAATCGGACTTGAAATTGCAGAAAAACCATTTTTGTAGTTTATCAGGTAAGATCCCAAAATCCAAGTTTGAAACTAAAGTTTTGAAGTTATTTTAAAGATTGAATCAATAGAAAATGTTGAAGATAGGAGTTTAGAGTTTACCCAAACAAGATTTTTCTATTGTATTTCATAAAAATGGTCATTATAGAAGACAAGCTCAATATCATCAAAAACTAGGGAAAGAAATAACTAAACAACTATTTATATTCTAAATCATTTATTACAATACTACACTTAATGAAATAAGGGCCTTCTTTAGTCTTCTTTAGACTTGGACTTGTATTTCAAAAGTGGCCTCTTCACAAGCATACTCCCCTTCAAAAGTGATCTCCATCATATGCTCTCCTGGGGATAGCACCAATGTAAGCTCCATTACATCTCTCATTACAAAAATACGTCTTCAGGTATAAAGTTCCTGAACTTGATCTGGTTAAAGAAAAAGTAGATCAGTAGGAAACACATTAGCAAACTCACTAACAACAATAACTGACTTAATTGAAGGAATGTTGGTGCTGGTATTATAAACATGAGCAAGATAAGCCAAATATTCTTTCGTCACTAACCACCTCACCTGAATAAATAATATGATCCTTCTCATTATGTGACTATTGGTAACCTTCTAGAAAAGCTTAGGGGTTCCAGGCATAGACAATGTAATAGTCTTAGCAAGCCAATCCAAAACTGCATGATAGGGAGAAAACCAATCCATGTCAAATGATCACATCAAAATCAACCATATCTAGGATAACCAGATCTACCCAAGTTTCATACCCTAAGATAGTCACCACACAAGATCGATACACTCAATCCACTACTAAAGAATCTCCTACGAGAGTAGCTACATGCATAGGCGCGAGCAAAGACTCACATAAAAAATCCAAATGAATAGCAAAGTAGGAAGACACTTAATAATAGGGAGTAAATTTCGCATATGATAACTTAACTATCACTCTTTTTTAGAAAATTATATTAACTATATTTTCGTACTCAAAAATAACTAAACTTTTTGTATACTAACACAAAAAATACATAGCTAGAATATGGTAATTTTTCTGATGAACCCTACTCTTTTAAACACTTTTTTATTTTAAATCTAATAAATAAAATTTTAAAAAAAGATCCAATGCAATCCGGCCCAACCAGATACCTATTTGAAAAGAAGTAAATATCTTTTTTAATTGCTAATGCCATAATCTTCCTTTTTAGCTACCTATTTAACATATGGTTTCAAATAATACATGATTAATCATTTAGCACCAAATCAATCGAAGCTAGAGTTCTACTACTATATATCTACTTTAAGCTACAATTTAGAAGAGATGTAGTTTGATACTTTAAGATCCAACCTTTTATTTTCTTGATAACTTACGTGCAAGTTGTGCCTAAAGAAAAAAAGATCTTGCAGACTGAAGAAGTACTGAAGGCAGTAATAGTTGGTAAAAATCTCATAATGAACCCCATACAAGTAATGACACCATAACTTCAAAAGGAATACCACCACCTACAACTCCAAGTCATGAGTACGGTAGTTCTTCTCATGGACTTTCAACTATCGAGAAGCATAAGCTATCACTTTACCCTTTTTCATCAACACACTTCCCAAGACAACTTCAAAAGCATCACAATACATTATGAAACCTATGCCCTTCTTGGCAAACTCAAGATAGGAGCTGAAGTCAACAACGTCTTGAGATTTTTAAAGCTCTTTTCAGACTTATGTAACCACTGAAAAGCAATAAATTTATAAGTCATTTTAGTTAAAGGAGAGGCAATGAAAGAGAATCCCTTTACAAATTACTGATAGTAGCCTGGTAACCCAATAAAGCTTCAAATCTTGATAGGAGAAGTAGGCTTAGCCCAATCACGCACCACTGCCACCTTGGCTGGATCAGCCATGATACCATCATTGGTCACCACATGACCCAATAAAGACATTGAATCTAACCAAAACTCACACATGGAGAACATAACATACAACCGCTCATCTCTCAACCTCTAAAGTACAACCCTCAAATATCTCACATGATCCGTCTCACTCTTGGAATACACAAAGATGTCATTGATAGACACAATCACAAAAGAATCTAGGTAAGGCCAAAATATCCTGTTCTTCAACTCTATAAACACTGTCGGGGCATTAGTAAGCCTAAAAGACATAACTAAGAACTCATAATGGCCATACTATATCCTGAAAGTTGTCTATAAAGGTTTAAGAAAGGGTGGTAGAGTTGAGGCTGAGAAGGATCATGACTATTTCCAAGAATTAGTTTGGTTTCATGCCAGGTCGCTCAACTACTAATGTGCCATGGTTTAATGGCACTTTTGATGCTTAAAACAAGGAAAATATGCAACAACTTGGGTATGTTTAGTGGGTATGATGTGTTTTCTGTCCTATATTGTAGGAGAATAGGTTTTGGAGGATAAATGGAGGAAAAGTAAAGAAGCATGAACTAGAATGGAGCATATGAAGAAGAAAAGAGCCAAGTCGAAGATAAGGAGTGACCCACGGTAGAGACCCACGTGACGTGAGTCCACCCATGTGACATGGGTGGCTACCCTAATTCACTTTCTACAGCTTGGACAAGATCCTAATTTCCATGACAACAACCCACGTGACGTGAGTCCACCCACGTGAGATGGGTGGGTGATGTGAGTCAACTTCAGAGAAATATTGCCTGATTTCCATAAAACTGATCCACGTGACGTGACTTGATTCCATGATACCAAGTCATGGTATCATGGGTGGTTGTCGACTCTATGTTCCTATTTTGATTAGGATAGGATTCGTTTTGTATCTATAAATACCCCTTTGTTGTCCTATGTTCAGGAGAGAGCCATTACATTATTTTGAGATAGTTTTTTCCAAGAATTAGTTAAGTTTCATGCCAGGTCGCTCAACTACCAAGGTCATTCACCTTGTGAGGAGATTAGTGAAGTAGTGTAGGGAGAGAAAAAAGGACTTACGCATGGTGTTCATCGATCTTAAGAAGGCGTACGATAAAGTCCCCAGGGAGGTTCTGTAGAGATGCTTGGAAACTATAGGTATGCCCATGGAATACACTAGGTCAATTTATGACATATATGATGGAGCTAAGACTCGTGTGAGGACGGTGGGAGGAGATTTGTAGCACTTTTGTTTTTTAACAGGGTTGCATCAGGGATCGACTCTTAGTTCATTTTTCATTGCCTTAGTGATGGATGTTTTGATACGACATATTCAAGGGGAGGTGCCTTGGTGTATGTTATTTACTAATAATGTAGTTCTAATTGATGAGACTCAGGCAGGAGTTAATAATAAGTTGGAGGTTTAGAGACAGACCCTATAGTCTAAAGGGTTTAGGTTGAGCAGGACCAATATAGAGTACTTAGAGTGCAAGTTCAGTGATTTTATACACGAGGATGATATTATTGTGAAGCTGGATGCCCAAGTCATTCGAAAGAGAGATAGTTTTAAGTATCTTGGCTCTATGATTTAGGGGAATTGAGAGATTGACGAGGATGTCACGCATCGCATTGGTGTAGGGTGGGTTGAAATAGAGGCTCACTTCGAGTGTTCTGTGTGATAAAAAGGTGCCTCCTAAGCTTAAAGGAAAGTTCTACAAAGTAGCAGTCTGACCTTCTATATTATATGGAGTGGGGTGTTGGCCAGTAAAGAACTCCCATATCCAAAAGTTGAAGGTGGAAGAGATGAGGATATTGAGATAGATATGTCGACTTACAAGGACAAATAGGGTTATAAATAAGGTTATTCAATAGAGGGTGGGAGTGGCTTTGGTGGAAGACAGAATACGGGAAGTAAGGTTGAGATGGTTCGGGCATGTGATGTGGAGGTTCACGAATGCCCCAGTTTATAGGTATGAGAGGTTGGCTATGGATAGTTTCATATGGGGTAGAGGTAGGCCAAAGAAATATTAGAGAGAGGTGATTAGACATGACATTGAGTTGTTACAACTTACTGAGGACATGACCCTTGATAGAAAGGTGTGGAGGATGTGAATTAGAGTAGAGGGCTAGTGGGTAGGTATACGTCATTACTAGTAGGAAGGAGTGCTTTATGTGAAGTTGTTCCTGTAGTCATAGTGTTATGTGTGTGTCTTATAGTTTCTTGTTCGTGGTGTTTCTTCTATTATCTAGTGGTATGTTGTCCCATTCTTTTGTTTGTTTTTATGTTTTTATGTTTATTATACTGTTACTTGTCCTGAATTAGGGTTCTATCGAAAATAGCATTTCTACTTCGTCTGAGGTAGTGGCATGGACTGCATATACTTTACCCTCTCCAGACCCCTCTTTGTGGGAATACAGTGGGTATATTATTTTTGTTGTTGACTATTTCAAATGATTTATGTGAGTTTGAGCTTTTGAGTAGCCTTTAAAGTGATATATTTGAATTTGATCAATATTTTGTGATTCGAGCATCGGATGGTGATTTTGTCAATTCGAACAGATTTGGAATTTGGATTTTTGATTAGTAGCATAGTTGGTTCAAGTTCTGAGACTTTATTTTGTATTTTGAACATTTAGATGTGAAACTAGTTATTTTAACCTAAAGGGTTTCTCGTTGAGTAACTTATTGATAATAACCTCTTTGGTAATTTGATGATTTTATTGAGTCTGGAACGTCGAAATTAGCCTAGTAGCATTATCAAATTATTTTTGTAGGGTCCTGAATGAATCTCAAAGGTCCATTTAGAAGATTTTGAAGCTTAAGTTTCAGCTGGTGCACAGCTGCTGGTTCACCAGGTGGTCCTTCTATGCGCACGCAGCCATGCCTCACACATGTAGTGAATCACTAACCTAGTCACCGAGCACACGACCAAGCTCTCCCGCATGCGTAAACAAAATTATTGGGCCGGGTGGGGTTCCTTGTTTATGTGCGTGGATTGTTGAGTGAACACACATAGAAGGCACTATTCATTAGAACAGCATATAAACTCCATTTTTGAAATTTTTCTCCATCTTCAACATTTGTAAGCTTTGGGACCTTAGTTTTGGGTGATTTCAAGAGATTTTTTATTCAAACTTATTTGGGTAAGCTTCTAAACCTAATTTCTATCATAGATTGTCTTGGAATACCTTGTTCATCACACGTAGATGCAGATGGATGTTGACGGGAAGCTCTGAATCGAGACTGATTTTATTGTAGATCGTTGATTAAGGTGAGATTTGACACGAGGAAGCTATGGTTTTTCTCGATTGGTTTTTTGATGATTTCAAGCTCAATTCAAACTTGATTTTGGATGGGTTTTCATATTTAGAACCCATAAAGTATGGGTAGTATGATTATTTATAAAAATTTCAGTTTTATCCTTTTTTGTTCTGGGTTAATTTTTGAAGTGAATTTGGAACCTCAACTAAAGTATGCTAATATAGATATCATTAAACTCCTAATTATGTTTAGTATCCATTTCTGATAGATTGATTTTCTTTTGAAGATGCATAGAAGGAGAAGGCTTCTTATTGAAGGGTCTAGGATTGTGTTTCGACTTTCTAGATAGGTTATGGCATAACTTTCTTTAAACCAAGTTAGGTAGATATCCATTCATGTATCCAAATTTTGATATCATTAGTTTATCATGTTTGATCTTGGGCGTATTTGTACGCTCACTTGTCGTATTTTACCCGCATTTGGCTGAGTTTTGAGAATGATAATGACAATTAGTTGCTTGTTTTGATACAATATTACAAATAGTAAACTAACTAATGTGATTAAGTATTTTGTAGTAAATGGTGGTGGAAATGTACCCATTGAAGCATACAGGAAGATTCGAAGCTTTTGGAGCTACTTTAGAGAAGCATCTGAGCAAAACCCAAGTTCGGACTATGGTAGGCACCCAGCCCCAGGGCCCAAACTCTAGTAGGCCAACATTGGGGCCTACACAGGTGTATGGAACCCACCCTCAATCTCCTTCCAAGGCCTTTAGGTGATACAGGAGGCGCCCAGTGCCAAGGGGCATCCGACCCAAAAAATTTCACTTGTTTTGAGTTTGAAACACAATAGGATTAGGGGTATTTTTCCTACTACTATATATATCTCTTTCCCACATTTTTTATAAGGTTGTTCATTATTTTTGGAGGTTAAAAATTAATA
The DNA here is from genome assembly GCA_031232105.1 of Capsicum rhomboideum. Classification (NCBI taxonomy): domain Eukaryota; kingdom Viridiplantae; phylum Streptophyta; class Magnoliopsida; order Solanales; family Solanaceae; genus Capsicum; species Capsicum rhomboideum. Next base: position 57,977,379 of record CP124709.1, read on the forward strand.
GCAAGGTTCACCATTATGTTTCTTTTGTTTTTAATTTCTTAGTCTCTTCTCTTGATGAAAACATCAAACTATTGTGTTTTTATTATTAGCATGAGTGGCTAAGAACCCTATTTCTAGGATTGAGGATATGAACATAATTGTATAGCTTAATTTCAAGTTGTTTATTACTATTTATCATATTTGGTTGCTCTTATGTTCTTGCTCTTACTATTCTAAAGATATGTGACCGTTAGAATAAATTCATAAATCTTGTGTGAGCCCAGAAAGAGTAACATTAGATTAGAACAAAGAATGTACAGGATGGGTTCTCATCTTTAAGAAGTAGATATTAGATTCGTGGTTAGGATAGAAATATACCTAACTTGCCCCATTTGGTTCCAATATTGGAAAAAATATAAATGTCTTCAAAATAGATCCTTACATCCCCACTCAACAATATAGTTGTGAGGCTAGTGTGAATAGTCGATTAGAGGCTCAGAAGACGATAATTATGATATTAACCCCATGAATCAACAACCAAGATAAATAACTTAACCAACGAGATCGAATAATTTACATGGTTGTTCAGTATGCCTTGACCCTGGGATCCTCCTTAATAATTTTTACAACACTTTCAATTACGCTCCAGTTTTATCGTTACGTTTAGAATCACAAAAATCCAACACTTTCTTTGGTTACAAATTGCACTTGTGTAATTTTATAGTATTACTTGAATTGGATTATTTGCTAAGTTAGAAGTCCCGGTGAGTTCGACTTTCGGCTTGCAAGAGCCACTTTATTACTTGTACAACTGCATACTCTTGTGTGTGCATTTGGATGTAATAAGTTTTTGGTGCTATTGTCGGGGACTTGGAAAAATTAGCAAATTTATAATTTAAGTTTTAGTATTTCAACTAATAAGTGTTGATAACTTGGCCTTAGCAGCTAAATTTGTAAGTTCATGTTTGAATCTATAGCAAGCTTGTAAGGGAAAGGGATTTTGTTGAAAAACATCCTAAACCCAAGCATTGCTTTCATCAATTGAGAAGAGAAGCAACCCTTCTCTATCAAATCTTATAGGTATGTTAGAGGTTGATCGTATCACTAGTTTGGTTGCTCTAATGGATACATTTCAAAATTAGGTGATTGGACAGCTTAGCAAGTTGAATGTATCACAGACGCAGGCCTAGGTTAATACAGTTTAGCAGGTTTAGACTTGGTGTGAAATTTGTGGAGGTAGTGGTCATTCTGAAGACTTGTGTTGAGCAAATTTACAGATAGTAAATTTTGTGGGCAATGCTCAGAAAGGAAATTAGAACCTTGGTAACACATACAATCGTAACTACCAAAGTCATCTAAATTTCTCATAGGGTGGAAAATGAGGATAAAGTCAAAAATTTTAGTAAAAAGCTCAAGGAAGCAATGTTAGTTCTCAGTCTAGCAACATTTAGGAGATACTGAAAAAAAATCATGGCCAACCAAGCACAATTGGCAGGTGATCAGGCTAAAATAGCTGAAGACCTCCAAAATCAGCAACATGCCACTCAAAACTTGGAGAAACAAGTAGGGCAGTTGGCTGGAGCATAAAATACAAGGACACATGGGGGCTTGCCAAGTGAAACTGAACAAAACCCGAGGCAAATAATGGTAATCACCCTAAAGAGTGGCAAAGAATTAAAATATGTGCCTCACAAGCATAAAAATCACACAAAGGGAGTTGACTAAACCAAGTCTGACAACAAAAAAGGTGTTAGAGAAGGTAGTCAAGCAAGCAAAAAATAAGAGACTACCACCACCATTCCCATAAAAGCTCCAAAAAAGCAAAGAGGATACATGTTTCATAGTGTTCTTTGACATCTTCAGAGATCTACATATCAATCTTCTTCTACTTGATGTTTTGTAGGGAATGCCTAAGTATGCTAAGTACTTGAAGGATATGGTGGCGAACAAGAAGTGGCTTGTAGATTTGAAGACAGTGGCACACACTAAGGAGTGCAGTTCTAGGGTGATGAGAAAACTTCCCAAAAAGCACAAAGACCTTGGGAGTTTCACCCTCCCTATACAAGTTGCTGAAAGTGAATTGATGTGGACTTTGTGTAGCTTAGGGGAAAGTATAAATTTGATACCCCTATCTGTGTTCAATACTCTGGGCTTGGGGAAACCTAGGCCTTCTAAAGTAGTTCTATAGCTTGTGGATAGATCGAAAGTAGCTCCTGAGGGAATCAGTAAGGATGTACTAATTAAAGTTGGTAAGTTTGTAATTCCTGTTAATTTTATCAATCTTTATTATGAGCATGTGAAAGGATCCCAATTATATTAGGATGTCCATTTTTATCCATTAGTGGAGCTTTAATTGATGTGAGAAAGGGAAAATTAAAAATGTGAGTGAATGATGAAGAGGTTACATTTAGAGTGTACAAAACACTCAATACACCATCATAATATCAAGATTATGCATGATCACCAAGGTGAAAAAGGATAAGTGTGGGGTGGAAGAGTATGAGCTTATGCATTTTCATCATTTGAACTCTTCCATTGAATGGTCTAAACTATAAAGAGAGGGGCTTGAGTGTGATCTTAAACAATATTTGTTAATAATAAAGAGGCTATTTTTTATGGTGCTCTTGGTATAGTTAAGAAGAAAAGAAAGTTGTGGCCAAAAGGGAAAAAAGAAGTTGAGAGAATCTTGAGTTTGGTTGTGACATGAGTCATGTTGCCATGTTAAATCGGGTGATGCTTGGGAGGCAACCGAAGTTGTAATAGAGGTAGTTCTTCATTTGTTTTTTATAGTGTCACTTTTGTTATTGTTTTTTTTGTTTGTTTTACAGATTAGAGGAAGTCTGAGAACCTGAAATCTAAACTAAGGAGCATGGCGAAAGCATAAGTATGGGGTCCTCTATCCCCTATAATGGAAATTTTGGAGAATAGCATGCTACTAGATAGGCCTAGAGCCCTCAAGAAGTATTCCTAACCCTTGTTCTAAATTTTTAGTTATGCTTTGAGGACGTAGCATCATTTCAAGTGTAGGGTGGGAATCTTCCTATTTTATTTGGATAAAGTATGCTATAGGAATTTCTTTTACTTCTTTAGCTACTTGTATTAAAATAATTGAAAAAGTTCAAAAATACAAAAAGATTTTCTTTTGGTTCTTTATATTAGAATAAATTTAGATGGTTTTAGTCTTTTTATTTAGTCTTTAATAGAGGCACACTTCACTCACCCCTTGGTTTTTCTTTTTGGTTCTTTTCCAAGTAGGTGTAACACCCCGTATGTTTTCAAACCTATACGACTACTTTCACATTTATGGAAGTATGGAAACATGAGAGATTTGATAAATTATACATTAATTTGTGGGCATTAATAAGTCTTGTACCATTGGGCCCAAGTGAAGCCCAAATATCATAAGAAAGACATGGCCCAACATGGAAATTTGACCCATTCTTCCAATATTCTTCCATTTGACCAACCAAACCTTTCATTTAATGATAATACGGGGATAAGAGTGACTTGAGGGGCTATATAAGCAAGAAAATCCGATTTTTAATTCATTTGGACTCTCATGCTTTTTCTAGAATATTCACAACATTTCCTTGCTCTCAAGAACCCTAAGCCCTCATTCCTTTGGCCAAGATAATCAACTTGCAAGACTTGGTAAGTGTTTGTGCTTATGGTTTAATATATTATGTGCATGATAGGGTGCTTATATGATGTTGGTTATGTTGGTGATGTATTGAGAATTCACTATGTGTGTAATATTGCATTTTTGCTAAATCGGCAAGGGGTTTTGCCTTGTAAACTTGGAAATAAACTTGTAGTCTTGAAGAAAGTGAACTTGACGGATTCAATATTGACATGTGAGATGTGACTATGGCTTTAACTTGTTTTGTCCTTGTACTTAATGCTTGGAATTGTTACGGTGAATTTGTTCATGGAATAGGTGACGTAAGTGAAGGGAAAGTGTCGTATTGGTAATGTTTTTATGCGTGTGGAAACCATGGTTGTTCGTTGCTGTTTATGTGACCTAAAATATGTTAAGAGAAGCTTACTTGTGTCTTTGGATCATTTAGTACACAAAAAGACCCAAAAAGGACCCATTTTGGCCGATTTGGGCATCCGCCCCCGCAGACGAGGGCACCTGCGGGCGCATATGTCAACGCAGGTGACTCTGGCATCTTCAAAAGTCCACCTGCGGGTGCAGGTAGTAATGCAGGTCAGCCCCAATGTTGGTTTTGTATGTTTTCACATCTAGTTGATCCCCGAAAGCCCCTATACCCTTTTTGGATGAAATTATCAACTTGTGGTGTCGTTTTAATGACTTTAAAGGGTCGTATGGAGGTATCCTGGACTATATTAAGTATGTATTGTTGTTCATAAGTTGTTATGAGGCAAGATGATTAGGTAATTGCGACGGAATGATAATGAGGAAGCATAAAGGGTATACGTGGTGTGAAATGCTATTGATGAATGATGTTTTGGTCAATGTGTGGAATGTTATGGTGTTGTTGGTATGATGATGCAGTGGATTGTATTATAAAGGGTGAAATGGCGTTATACGGCAGTCATATAGTTTGTTGTCATCTTGTACACTTGTACGATAACTAGTGGTTAACGTAAGCTCCGTTATGTACTTGTATTGTAGAGTGAAACGTAAGGAAGGAGCTGGACTATTGTGTTCATATATAGGATTGTGTATTCATACTTGGAAGTAAAGGTATGTAAGGTTATTCTATCTGTATCCTTCTGCATCACATTGACATTATACTTGTTCCATTCCGACATGCTTTAAGGTAGCTTATTCTTGGGTATCCCTTACTGTTTATCACATGTTTCCTACTCATTGAGCAATGGTAATTCATATGTCTCATATGCATTGATAAAATTTCCTAAGGTCCCATGTCTCCAATAATGTTATGTTTTTCAATAATGTTTATTCACATGTCTCTCACTCATTGATTATTGATCCAAAGCTTCTAACAAGGTTATGACTATCATTGTACCAATCTCAAAAGTAAAGAATGAAGTAATGCACATGTAGTTACTGAATGAGTATGGGTGGTAGCTTTGGGGGCGAACGCCCAGCTCAAGCCGATCCCGAGATTGTTGGATCAGGGGGTAGTCCTAGAGGCATAAGCCTAGCTCGGACCGATCCTGACAGGGGGTAGCTCTAGAGGCATAAGACTAGCTCGAGCTGAACCTGATATGTTGGTTTATGGGTGGCAGCTCTAGAGGTAAAAACCTAGCTCAAGCCGAGCCCGATGTATTGATTTATGGGTAGTAGCTCTAGAGGTATAATCCTAGCTCGAGCCGATCCCAACATAACGTTATGTTATGTTAAAACCCATTGTTCAGTCGGGGCCTGAGTATCACAGGTCACAGGTAAAGATGACTAATCATAGAAGCAAAGAAGCAAAGAAAGTAATGAAAGCAATATACATGGTTCCCAAAACACAGAATGATGATTTATGCATATTGGTTCTTCATTTGTAATTGAGTTCATTAACATATTTATGATTCATACAGTTTCATTTGAGCCTTACATACTCAGTACATTCATCGTACTGACGTCCCCTATGGGACTTACCTTACTTGCTGCAGGCGCAGGTGCTAGTAGGCCTCCACAGTAGGTTGCCAGTTGTTTGCGGATCATTGGTGAGCTTTAGTTAGTTCGGGGCTTCTCCGAGTCACAGTTGTACATGTGTTTTGGTATTGTACATGTTGTATAAAGCGGGGACTTGTCCCGACTTTCCGTTGGTCTTGTAAATGCATCTGTTAGAGGCTTTTGTAGACGTATATGGGTGTATAAATGTAAGAATATACATGTCGTTTTTGACTTGATGACCTCAACGTCCAAGTTTCACATATATATATATATATCACATGCTCCATGATTTCCGTTATTAGCCTTTTATATTCTTACGTGATAGTGGTGTTTCCTATGGCATGTACATGAATGAATAGAAGCAAAGCTTGGTTCTCTTGGGCCTTATCGGCTACGGGTGCCAATCCGCCTCAATGGGGTTTGGGGCGTGATAGTAAGGGCCTTTGAACCCACTATCCCTTTTCATTTTTAGGAGTAAATTTTTATTTTTCAGTCATAGTAAGGGACTTTTCCCAATGATGGATAGATGACGACCATCTTGATGGAAAATTAGTCATTAGGAATAAATAGAGGTTCTTTTACTTGGTGCTACACATGACTGATTGATACAAGTAGGTTCTAAATTTAAAAGCATGTTATGAAAACTGAATGACTTCGGTCGAGACACCTAGGCTCTTTTAGATGACTCTTATGTGATATTGGCTTCAATTGGAACTCTTGTGATTGCTTGATGAGACTCTATATGGATCCTTCTTGATTTGAACATGTGTCATGAGTGTGAGGTGTTTGTGATATTCCATACTTTCGCTATAAAAATGGTAAATTTTGGAGGTTAACACTGTAATTTAAGAAGGTTTAAAAGCTCTGCTATTTGTTGACAGAAAATAGCGAAGGCTTATAACCTCCGCGAATCACAGTTTCAATCTCCCACAATTTACCCATTTTTTGTATTATTTCATATTGATGTCTAGAACTTTCTCGGTATGTTTGCAAAGAAAAATGATGAATGTTGAATTTAAGAGATGATATAATCATTTCATTGAGTAGACATGTTTTCATCCTATATTCTAGCCACCCTAAAAGATGATCCTAGTTAGCCCCATTGAGCCTTTAGCCTATTCTTTGGTAGCCATATATGAAGCTTATTCCTTTACTTTCAATTAATCATTAATCTGATTCAAAAACTCCTGAGCGCCTTAACTAAAAATACAAATTACAAGGAGTGAGAATTGTAAAAGGGAGATAGTTAAGTGGGAAGCCTGTAGAAAAGACTAATAGTGCAAGTGATTACCAATTCATGTGTTATTAGTAGGGAGTAGAAAAAGAAAAAAAGTAAATAAGTGTTTGTTAATGGTACTCCTTACTAGTGAAATGTGAACGTGCTTAAACATATGGGAAAACAAAGAAAGTTTATGGATGAGAAGAGTAGAGGAAGTGGTTAGTTGATGAACAAGGTGGTTAATCACTGAACTATGATGTATTAAAGAACTTAGGGAAGACATTCACTATTATTGGACAGAATAGTTCCTACCCATCCCTTATCCTACATTACAACCCAAAAAGTCCTACTTGATGTTAAATTTTGATAATCTTATATTAGTGGAGTAGTACACTAAGGGAAAGCTTATGGTTCATCTTATGAGGCATGTGAACATTCTTTGTGGGAGTGAGCATAATTTTATTCTTATACCCATTCTTGTGATAAATTACATACTTTTGACTGAATATGGGTAACTCTCTTGCTATGAGGGAAAATAGTTGAGGTGAGAAAGGTGACATATTTTATTTCTTGGTTGGGTGACTTGCATGAGTCTATTATTGAGACTAGGAGGTCTTAAAGTAGTTATCCATGAGTTTGAATTTCTTGATAAATCATGCATGATAAGAACTTATCATCTATGTTAGTCGTTGTAGCCTTAGTTTGAGTGATCTTATGCCTATTGGTTACATTAAAAGCTTTTTATGTATCATGAACTATAAAAGAGTTGCCCAAGGAAGAACAAGGTTTAAAGTTACGCTTGTTGTATTTACCTATATTTTGCCGAGTTTTAAGAATGATAATGGTAATTAGTTGCTTGTTTGATTGAATATTCTGGATAGAAAACTAACCAATGTGATTAGGTGTTTTGTAGCAAATGGTGGTGGAAATGGACCCATGGAAGCATAAAGGATGGTTTGGAGCTTTTCGAGCTACTTTGGAGAAGTTTCTGAGCAAAACCTAAGTTAGGGCTATGGTAGGCACCCAGCCCCAGAGCCCAAACTCCAGACAAAAACTTTAGATGCTTCAGGAGGCACACAGCACCAAGGGGCATCCGACCTAGAAAATTTCAGTGGTTTTGAGTCTGAAACCCAATAGGATTAGGGGTATTTTTCTACTACTATATATATATCGCTTTCCCATATTTTTTATGGGGTTGTTCATTATTTTTAAAGGCAAAAAATGAAGATCAAGGTTCACCATTAGGTTTCTTTTCTCTTTAATTTCTTAGTCTCTTCTATTGATGAAAACATCAAACCATTGTGTTTTTGTTTTTAGCATCAGTGGCTAAGAACCCTATTTCTAGGGTTGAGGCTGTGAACATGATTGTATAGTATAATTTCAAGTTGGTTATTGTTATTTATCATATTTGGTTGTTCTTGCATTCTTGCTCTTACTATTCTAAAGATTTGCGACCTTTAGATTAAATTCAAAAATCTTGTGTGTGCCCAAAAGGAGTAACATTAGATTAGAACAAAGAATATATGGGATGGGTTCTCATATTTAAGAAGTAGAAATTAGATTCACAGTTAGGATAAGAATATACCTAATTTTCCCCATTTAGTTCCAATACGAGAAGAAAATAAATGCATTCAAATTAGATCCTCACATCCCCACTCAATGATACAATTGTGAGGCTAGTATGAATAGACGATTAGAGGCTCAGAAGACCATAATCATGATATTAACCCCGTGAATCAACAACCAAGATAGATAACTTAACCAACTAGATCGAATAGCTTTACATGATTGTTCAGTATGCCTTGACCCTGGGATTATCCTTAATATTATTTACAACACTTTCAATTATGCTCTAGTTTTATCGTTATGTTAAGAATGACAAAACTCCAACACTTTGTTTGGTTACAAATTGCACATGTGTAATTTTATAGTATTACTTGAATTGAATTGTTTGCTAAGTCACTAGTCCATGTGGGTTTCGACATCCAGTTTGGAAGATCCCCTTTATTACTTATACAACTGTATATACTTGTGTGTGTATTTTGATACAATAATGTTGCTCGTGTAGGGGATTGTGTGAATCTTATTATTGACTTGTAAGATTATTATCGTTGAGATACCTGTGTGGGGTCTGGTATTAGTCTTATTTGAGCATTGTCTTGCTCTTTATCATTATTGTGATACTCGTGCATCGTCTTGGACTGATATTATTGATGTTTCACGTGATTCTTTACTACTATGTTGTCATAAGAAAGGCTTGTATTTTGATTGATATTTGAGGAGACTCAAGATTATTTATACCATTATTATGTTGATTTATTATATGTTGTTGAGCTGGTCATGAGCATGCATGCTCATTCATTCATCCATATTTATGGAACTGGTATATTGAGAAATACTGTGTTTGAAAGGAAAAATGACACTTTATGAAATGCCTTAGCTGAGGGATGTGTCAATAAGGTGGATTGATGAGATTGTGATAGTATATGGGTTGCTAACCCCTCATGGGTCTTCTCCTAAAAGCTTATGCTTGGAAGGTGTATACAAGGTGAACCTATGGAACATTGCATACATATCACTTTATTGTATTACATCACTTACTTCTCTCTTATGTGATTGCTATTATGTATTTTAGTCTTTCTTATATATATATATATATATATATATATATGTAGTGTTGATACTTCTTATTCTATTATTGCAATTGTATTATTATACTGTTAGGAGTTGTATGGTTTGAGCCACTGTTGGGAACTTTTTTTTATGTAGGTGGAAGCGTTGCTCGTAGTATCTTTTATATGTTTAGTTATCTACTTTGCTTGGTCGGCCTATGATGCCTACTGAGTACAAGTAAACCTTTCTCACTCCTACTTTTTTGTACCCTATTGATCCAGACCTCAGTTTAAGTGTGGCCCACGAAGCACGATTATTTATGCAGCTTGGATTCTTTTCAAAGCTAGGATGAGCTCCCCGTTTCACAGTCTATACCCGTCTTCATCTAGTTTTTATGTCTTTACGTAACATTCAGAGACAGACGACTATGTATTCATATTCCATGTCGAATTTAGAGTGCACTTTATTTATGACACTAAATCTTTTGGATTGGAGTTGTATTTATTTCAGATATTGAGCTATTTTATCAGATTGGCCCGGCTTTATCCTAAATTCTCATATTTGATTATTATTTATCATTTTTTGTTTATTTATTTCTCTTATAGAGTTAGGCTTACTAATCCAGGTTGGGTTAGGTAGGTGCCATCATGACCTCCGATTATGGGTCGTGACAAATTGGTATTAGAGCACTAGGTTCACTGATCTCATGAGTAAAAGAGAAAGATGTATAAAAGAGTCTCGTAAATTGATAAGTTGACGGCCGTGTATATCTTTGGGAGGCTATGGGACATTTTTAGGAAACTTCTCTAATTCGATTCCTTATAGTGCATACACTTCATACTCAGTATTCTAAACTTGTATCTTACTCTTTTTGAGAAGATTGTGAGAAATCTTTGTATTCTAAACTTGTATCTTACTCTTTTTGAGCAGATGGTGAGAAATAGATCAAGATCTATTAAGGATACTGAGCAAGCCCCTCTGTAGGAGCCCCAGTTAGGGGGTGAGGTAGTGGCAAGGAAGGGGTTGCATTCGAGATCAATGTGGAGGCCTGGCACAAGGAGCGACTTTGGCTAGAAGGCAAGTTAGAGTAGCCTCTCTGAGCCAGTGATTGATCATGTTGAGGCGGCTTATCATCCAGAGGGTATGCAACCAACCCAGGACCCTCAGTGTTTCGTTGCTACTATAGTGTTGTAGGATGTGTTGATTTGGCTCTTGAATTATCTGCATGGCACCTCTCATATAGGTACTCTATCGGGTACCCCAAATGGTTCTCAGATGAGATAGAGTGTTTAGCGTGGGGGCACAACCAGTTACTATTATGGCCCTACATATTGAGGTGTTTCCTACTAGACTTATTGTTCCATCTATGGTTCCTGGTCCAGTAATGTCTGTTGATAATCAGAAGAGGTTTCAGAGATTTATGAGATTGGCCCCTCCTAAGTTTAGTGGTATTATTGGTGAAGATGCTTGTAATATTTTGGTCAATTGTCATAAGAAGTTGCATATCCTTGGTTCGCTTGAGTCTCATGGTGTAGATTACACTACCTTTCTTTTGACTAATATGGCAAACCATTAGCGGAGGTCTTTGTCAGTTGTGGACCAGTGGATTCCCTTTCTTTCACTTGGACCTAGTTTTCAGAGATTTTCCTTGAGATGTTTGTGCCTTTTAGCTTGAGGGACAAGTTTAGGGATGAGTTTGATTATTTGGAGTAGGGCTTCATGACTAGTTCTAAGTATAAGGCTCTCGTCCATGTCTTATCTAGGTATGCCACTGCTAGTATCTATATAGAGTCTAAGAGGATCAAAAAGTTTCTTAGGGTTTGACTACTTCTTATTAGTTGAAAAACCACTCAGTTAATGACTTAAGATGTCTTATTCCCAAGTATTATGGATCATGCCAAGAGGAACGAGACTATTCTCTAGGGTGCTTAGAGTGGTGGTGGTAAGAGGGGATGCCAACATGGTGATTTTAGTGGTCATTCATCTTGAGGTAGGGATTTTTCAGGTAGAGGGTTCCATGGTTACCACAGCAGACTAATTCAGGCAGCAGCCTTGTAGAGTTTCGATTGTGGGTTTATGTGTTTTGAAGCTTTGAGTGGTCAGAGATCAGGTCATATAGGTTGAGGGTCTCATTCTGGTTCATCATGTTATGAAGGGCATTCTTCTTCTTTTGGTCCCTCACAACATGATTCATCTAGTTGGGGATATTTTGTGTGTGATAAGTTTGGACATTTTGTGAGAGATTGTCACCGACGTGTGATAGGTCCTCCCTAGCAAGGTTCTCAGCTTAGATTTGTCCAATGCTAGTGTCAGTAGTAAGAGGGGTTACATAGGGCAGTAGAGGTAGATCTAGGGGTACCAAAGGTAGATCTCAGGGAGATTATGGTATTAGATGAGGAGCTACTCAGTCCAGTAGCGGATGAAGGCAATGCTATGCTTTTCCTAGGAGACCTAAGGTAGAGGCCTCTGATGCTGTGATTACAAGTATCATCCCAGTTTTCCATCATCATGCTTCTGTGTTGTTTGACCCTGGGTCTGCATTCTCTTATGTATCTACATATTTTGCTTTTGGTATTGGTGTTATGTGTGAGTCACTTTTCGTACCTATTCGTGTATCTACCCTCATAGGTGATTGTTTAGTGGAGCATCGGATGTTCCAATCATATGTAATGGCACTTATAGGGCATGAAACTTGGGTAGATTTTATCATTCTTGATATGGTGAACTTTGATGTTATATTGGGTATGGATTGATTTTCTCATTATCATACGATGTTGGATTGTTATGCCAAGACGATTACCTTAGATATTCTAGGTGAGTCGAGATTAGAGTGAAAGGATGCTCTTAGTTTGTGTCCAAAAGGGGTTATATCTTTTCTTAGTGCTTGTTGCATTGTAGGGGGTATATTTCTTATTTAGCCTATGTGCTTAATACCAGTGTTGATTCACCATGTCCTTTGGATTCTGTGAGAGTTGTTAGAGAGTTCATGGATGTGTTTTCTATGGACTTGCCTGGTGTTCCTCCATATAAGGATATCTATTTATATAGAGCAGGTCACCAAGCCCATTTCTATTCCTCTTTATAGGATGGCCCCACCTGAGTTGAAGGAATTGATGAAGGAATTATAGGATTTGTTGAGTAAAGGGTTTATTAAGCTGAGTGTTTCTACTTGGGGTGCTCCTGTCTTGTTTGTGAAGAAGAAAGATGTGTATTAATTATAGGCAGTTGAACAAATTGACTATCAAGATCAAGAATCCTTTCCCGTATTTTTATAATTTGTTTGATCATCTTCAGGGTGCTTCAGTGTTTTCTAAGATCCACTTGCGATCTGATTAGCATCAACTGAAGATTAGAGATTTGGATATTCCAAAGATGGCTTTCAGAACAAGGTATAGCCACTATGAGTTCTTCGTTATGTATTTTGTGTTGACCAATGCCCCGGTGACATTTTGGAGTTAATAAACAAAGTATTTTGACCTTATCTTGATTCTTTTATGATTATGTTCATCAATGATATCTGGGTTTATTCCAAGAATGAGCATGAGTATGTGAGACATTGAAGGGCTGTACTTCAGAAATTAAGAGATGAGTAGTTGTAAACCAAGTTATCTAAGTGTGAGTTTTAGTTGGATTTTATTTCTTTCTTAGTTCATGTGGTGACCAAGGATGGTATCATGGTCGATATGGCCAAGGTGGCGGTGGTGCGTGACTAGTCTAGGCCTACTTCTCCTAGTGAGATTTGAAGTTTTATCAGGTTAGCAGGCTATTATTGATGATTTGTGCAGGGTTTCTCTTTCATTATGACATCTTTGACTAAGTTGACTCAGAAAAACGTTGTTTTCCAGTGGTTGAATAATTGTGAAAGGAGCTTTCAAAAGCTCAAGAAGTTATCGACTCCAGCTCCTATCTTGACTTTGCCCGAGGATGGCGTGGGTTTCACTATGTTTTGCGATACTTTCTTAGTTGGCTTGGGTAGTGTGTTGATGTAAAAGGGTAAGGTGATAGCTTATGTCTTTGTACAGTTGAAGGTCCGTGAGAAGAATTACCCTACTCATGATTTGGAGTTAGGCGGTTATATTTGTGTTAAGTCATGGCATCACCAATTGTATAGGTTTTTTTGTGAGATTTTCTATGATTATTGTAGCCTTTAGTACTTCTTCAGTCAATGACATCTTAATATGAGATAGCGTAGGTGGTTGGAGTTGCTTAAGGATTATGGTCTCACTATTCTTTATTATCCAAGCAAGGCTAATGTGGTAGTGGATACCTTGAGTCGGAAGGCTGCAAGTATGGGGAATTTGGCTTATGTTTAGGTGGAGGAGTGACCTTTAGCCTTAGACATTCAATCTTTGGCCAACTAGTTGATTTGACTTGATATTTCAGCACCTGGGCATGTTTTGGCATATGTTGAGGCTAGATCTGCATTGATGGAGCAGATTTGAGCTCGATAGTTTGATGATGAGAAGTTGAGAGTGATTCGAGATGAAGTGTTGAGTGGCAAGGAAAAGGCGGCATCTCTTGATCATGAGGGTGATAAAGTGTTGAGTGGCAAGGCAAAGGCAGCATCTCTTGATCTTGAGGGTGTTTTGAGGTATTCTATTTATCCTGGAGCAGCTAAAATGCACCATAACTTGAAGAAACACTATTGGTGGTGTGGGAAAAAGAAATACATTGTAGAGTTTATGGCAAACTGTATGAATTGTCAACATGTGAAGTATGAGCATATGCGACCGGGTAGTACAATACAACGGATGCTTGTCCCAGAGTGGAAATAAAAGTGGATTACTATAGACTTTGTGGTTGGCCTACCCTCAACTTTGGGGATATTTGATTCCACTTGGGTAATTATGGATAGATTAACTAAATTAGTGCACTTTGTACCTGTGAAGATGAATTATAATGTAGAGAAGTTGGCCAAGATCTACATTCGAGAGATTGTTCGGTTACATGGTGTGCCTGTCTCCATCATTTTTGATAAAGGTACTTAGTTTACCTAAAAATTTTGGAGTTCTATGCAGAGTGAGTTGGGTACTCAAATTTAGATAATCACGACATTTCAACCTTAGATAAATGGCCAGTCATAGCGGATCATTCAGGTGATAGAGGGCATGCTTCGAGTGTGTGTTATGGATTTTGGTGGCCACTGAGACCAGTTCTTGTCTTTAGTGGAGTTTACCAACAACAATAGTTACTATTCTAGTATTTAGATGGTGCCTTTTGAGGATTTATATGAGAAGAGATGTAGAGCCCCTGTCGGATGGTTTGATTCTTTCGAGATTGGGACTTGAGGCACTGACATGTTAAGAGACTCGATGGATCAAGTGAGATTGATTCAACATAGGTTGTATCTATCCAGAGTAAGCAAAAGAGTTACACCAATCAATGAAATCATGATGTGTCATTGATGCCTGGTGAATGGGTTTTGTTGAAGGTATTACCCATGAAGGGTGTGATAAGATTTGGGAAGAAAAAAAAGATTAGTCTGAGGTTTAAATAGACCTTTTGAGATTCTTGATAAGGTTGGATTTGTGGCCTGTAGGTTAGATCTACCTCCAAACCTATTAGTTGTTCATTCAGTATTCCATGTTTGGATGTTAAGGCGATAGCATCCAGATGATTCTCATGTGAACCGATGGGATTCAGTTGCATGAGACCGTGATTTGTCCTTTGAGGAAGAGCCTATTGCTATTTTAGATGAGCAGGTTAGAAAGTTGAGACCCAAGAATATTGATTCTGTGAAAGTTCAGTGGAGGCATCACCCAATTGAGAAGGCTATGTGGGAAGTTAAGACCGATATGCAGAGTAGATACACCCAGCTTTTTAATGATTTAGGTACTTTCTTTTCTTTTCGTGTGAGGACAAACATGTATTTTAGTATTGGATAATGTAACAACCCTCATGGCGATTTTTAGCTTTTTCTATGTTTTGACCATTTTCCCCTTCTCCATAGTTACTTTTTGTCATTTATGAGTTATGAGGATGATTGACATGGTCCCCAAAGCATTTGGGAATGATTTATGTGAGTTTGAGGTTTTGAGTAGCCTTTATAGTGATATATTTAAATTCAGTCAACATTTTGTGATCCGAGTATCGGATGGTGATTTTATCTGTTTCATCAAATTCGAAATGTTGATATTGGGTTAGTGGCATGGTTTGAATGGATTTTGAGACTTTATTTTGAGTTTTGAAAGTTTAGATGAGAAACTAATTATTTTGACCTAGAGGGGTTACCTGGGGGTACCTTATTAATAACGACCTTTTTTGATAAATCTGATGGTTCCATTGTATCAGGAACATCGAAATTAGCCTAGTAGTATTATCAAATTATTTTTGTGGGGTACCTTATGAATTTTGAGGTTTTTTTTGGAAGATTTTGAAACTTAAGTTTCAACTGGTGCACAGCTGCTGATGCACCAGGTCGTCCTTCTGCGCATACGGCGCATGGCTCGCACACACGATGAAGCACAAACCTATTCACTGCGCACACAGCCAAGTCATAGCACACGCATAAAACAAAATTGTTGGGCTGGTAGGGTTCCTTCTTTGCACACATAGAAGGCATTGTTCGTTAGAACAGTATATAAATTCCATTTTTGTGATTTTTCTCCATTTTCACCATTTTTAAGCTTTTGGACCTCAGTTTTGGGTAATTTCAAGAGACTGTTTCATCAAACTTGTTTGGGTACGCTTCTAAACCCAATTTCGATGATTACCCATTGATTTTATTTCTTAAACAGCTTCAAAACTTGGATTTTAAACTTGAAATTTTGGGTTTTACCTGGTAAACTGAGAAATTGATTTTTTGATGATTTTAAGCTTGATTTTTGATGGGTTTTAATATTTGGAACCCTTAAAGTATGGGTAAAATGATTCTTTATTAAAATTCCAGTTTTACCCTTTTTTCATTCAAGTTCAATTTTCAAAGTGAATTTGGACCCAAAACCAAAGTATGCTAATATGGGTATCTTTAGACTCCTAATTATGTGTAGTATACATATTTGATAGATTGTGTTCATTCTGAAGCTACATGGAAGGGGAAGGTTGTTGAAGGGCCTAGGCTCGTGTTTCGGCTTTTGAGGTAGGTTATGGCTTAACTTTCTTCAGACCAGGCTGTGTAGATAACCATTCATGTAAAGTATGTGATGGGTTGGGGTTTATATCATGGTATCCATCTTTTGAGATCATTATTTTATCATTTTGCCCATGTGGGGCTTGTGTGAATCTTATTATTGACTTAAGAGATTATTATCATTGAGATATCCGTGCGAGGGCTGGTATTATTATTGTTTGAGCATTATTTGTTCCTTATCATTATTGTGATGCTCGTGCAGGGGTTTGGATTGATATTATTGATGTAACATATGATTCTTTATGACTGTGTTTCCATGAGAAGGAATTTTATTATGATCTATTCAGATTTGAGGTGATTTAAGCTCATTTATACCATTATTGAGTTGATGCAGTGTCTGTAATTGAGCTAGTTATGAGCATGCATCCTCATTGATGTATCCATATTCATGGAACTGGTACCGCTAAGAAATACTATTTATAAAAGAAAATGAGACAATTTATGAAATGCCTTAGCCGAGGGATGTGTCTGTAAGGTTGATTGATGAGCTTGTGATAGTATATGGGTTGTGAACCCCCCATGGGTCTTCTCTTGGAAGCTTATTCTCGGAAGGTGTATATGAGGTAAACATCTAAAACATTGCATACATATCACTTCATTGCATTGTATCACTTGTATCTCTCTTATGTGATTGATCTTGTGTATTTTAGTCATCCTTATACGTATGTTTGTAGTGTTGATACTTCTTATTCTGTTATTGTAATTGTACTATTTATACTTTTAGAAGATATATAGCTTGAGCCGTTTCTGGAAACTTTTTTGTATGCAGGTGGAAGTGTTGCTCATAATTTCCTTTACATGTGTAGTTATCTACTTTGCTTGGTAAGCCTATGATGCCTATTGAGTACAAGTGGACCGTACTCACTCCTAATTTTATGTACCCTTTCGGTGCAGGTCCCAGTTCAAGTGCAACCCACGGACCATGATTGTTCGTGCAACTTAGAGTCTTTTTGAAGTCAGGGTGAGTTCCCTATTTGGAGTCTATACCCGTCTCCATCCAATTTTTATGTCTTTACTTTACATTTAGAGACAGATTATAATGTATTCATATTCTATGTTGCATTTAGAGTTCTTTTTACTCATGACACTAAATCTTTGGGATTGAAATTGTATGTATTTCACATATTGAGTTATTTTATCATGTTGTCATGACTTTATCCTAAAGTCTTATATTTGATTATTATTTATCGTCTTTCATCTTTTATTTCTCTCGTGGAGTTAGGCTTACCTTCCAAGGTGGGGTCGAGGTAGGTTCCATCATGACTTAGGATTCTGGATTGTGACAAATGTTCAGTTAATGGTAATCTTACTGCAATTTGATCTTGGAGAACAATGTCGCACTCTGTAGCTGATCAAACAAACCATCGATACACGGAAAAGGATATTTGTTCTTAATGGTCACTTTGTTCAACTACCGATAATCAATACATATACGCATGGTCCCGTCCTTCTTCTTAACAAACAAGATAGGGGCACCCTAAGGTGAAACACTCAGTCTAATAAACCTCATACTCAATAAATCCTGCAATTGCTCCTTCAACTCATTCAATTCCGACGGGGCCATTCTATAAGGGGAAACAGAAATAGGCTCAGTGCCCGACTATAATTCAATAGCAAAATTGATATCCCTATCTGGAGAAACATCATGCAAGTTAGTAGGAAACACAACCATGAACTCCCTAACAACTCTCATAGACTCCAAAAGAGGAATCAACACTAGTACCACACACATAAGCCAAGTAAGATAGATACCCCTTCTCTACCATACGATAGGCACGAAGAAAAGATAAAACCCCTTTAGGATAGGAAAAAGGAGTACCCTTCCATTCTAACCTTAGTGTATCAGGCATAACTAGGTTAATGGTTTTGGCATAACAATCCATAACTACATGATAAAGAGACAACTAGTTCATACCCTATAGAACATCGAAATCAACCATATCAAGAATGGTCAAAATCAACCTAAGTATCATGCTTTAAAAGAGTAACTACATATGATTGGTACACCCGATCTACTACTAAAGAATCACCTATGAGAGTAGAAATAGGGATGGGTATAGCAAGCGACTCACATAGAATCAATATCAGAAGAAAAATATGGAGAAACATAAGAGAATATAGATCCAGGTTCAAACCAAACTGAAGCAGAATGATGGAAAATTGGGATGATACCTATGATGATAGCATCAGAGGCCTCTGCCTCAAGTCTCCTGGGAAAAGCATAGCACTGCCCACATCTACCTATGAACTGAGCAACTTCTTATTCACCACCATGAGTTATCTAAGATCCACCCCTGGTACCCCAAGATATACCTTTACCACTCTATGCACCCCCTCTGGTTGGTGGTGCTGGTGCCTAGTAAGGTAGAAGTTGTATACTCTACAGTGGGGGACTTAAGAGACGTCTAGGTTAATCTCTCGCTAAGTTTCAAAACTCATCAGACACATAAAGTCTCCTACTAGATGAATCACGTTGTAAGTCCCTAGAAGAACCAGGTTGCCCTAAATAATTAGAAGAACCAAAATAAGACCTTCAGCCTAATTGACCTGACCGCTAACCAGCCAAACTCTCAGAACCTGCAAACTCACTATCTGATCCCTGCAACAATGCCAAAAAATTTCTATTGTGGAACCATGAGAACCTCAACCTAAATAATCCCTACCTCGAGATGAGTGAACACTAAAACTTCCCTACCGATGTAACCTCTTACCTCTGCCACCCTAAGCCTCATGGCAAATACCCTAGACTCTTTTGGCATGAGCCACAATACACTTAAAATATCCACATGTAGTCACTAACTAAGCCATCTGCAACAGAAGAGTAGTAGTCAAACCTTTCACAAACTTTTTGATCCTCTCGCCCTCTGTAGAGATACTAACCATAGAATTCCTAGACAAAGGATGAAAATAGGCCTCATACTCAGAAATAATCATGGAGCCCTACTCCAAACACCAAACTTATCCCTCAGCCTATACCTCAAACTAAAGGGCACATACCTCTCTAGAAACATATATGAGAACTGCTTCCAAATTAAAGAAGGAAAACCCATTGTCCTGCAATGAATAAAGGACCTCCTCCACTGATTAGTTGTGCCAATCAACTAAAAAGTGATATAATCAACACCATTTGACTCAAGCACACCAAGGTTATGCAACCTCTCTTGACAGCTGACTAAGAACTCATATACATCCTCTTCAATATCACTATTATACTTAGGAGGGGCTAATCTCATGATTCTCTCAAACCTCTTTTGCTCATCATCCAACATCACTGGTCTAGGAACAACTGGCAGAATAATAAATTAGACAGGTAACACCTCACCCTATGGGGCCACAATAGCAGTTAGTTATGCCTCAAGAGTCTGAAATCCATGAATAGGAACCTACCTTGGTGGTTGAACACCCTCTCTCATCTGAGAACCATCTGGTGTACCTGGTAGAGTCCCTTTTTGAGAGGTGCCATCCAAATGGCTTAAAAGTTGAATCACAACATCGTGAAGCATTGGAGTAGCAATAAAAATCTAAAAGGGCTTAGGCTGGTCCCACACCCTATAGATGATAAGCCGCACCAATATGCTTGATCACTAGCTCGGGAGATACTGCTCTAGTATATACCCTAGATAGAGCCTCTCCTTGTGCTCTACCCCTACCTCAGTGTTAGCTGCAGCCCTTACCTCATCCCTTAATTAGGGCCACTGTAATAAGTGCTGGCTCAGCATCATCAATAGCACCTGATTGAGTCATCACCATCTAAGTAGAAAGAGTGATATACAAATTTAGAAACTAGGTCTGAATCAACATGCATGATATCGAATAAATATGGGGATTTTTGTAAAAATGTCCCATAGCCTCCTAAAGATAGATATGGACGTCAACATATTGATCTGCAGGACTCTATTAGAAATTTTGCTCGTGTACTCATGAGACTGGTGAACCTAGTGCTCTAATACCAACTTGTCATGACCCAAATTCTCAAGGTCATTATGGCACCTACCCTGACCCAACATTGGTAGGTAAGCCCAACACAAGATAGAGTAACTCAAAAGAAGATCAATAATGAAATAATAACTCAAGACCTTTGAATATAGTCAAACCAATAATAATAACAACTTAATATCTGGAAATACAACTTGAAATCCCCAAGATATAGTGTTATGAGTAAGAGAGACTCTAAACTAACATATAATGCTAGTACATAAAATGTCTGTCACTAAAATAAAGTAAAGACATAAGTAGGATAGATGAAGCCGAGAACATACTCCAGACGGGGAGCTCATCACAAATTTGATAAATTCTAAACTACATAATCACTGCTCAAGAATAGAACTCAAACAAGGATCTACACCAAAAAGGTATAGAAAGTAGGAGTGACTACGGTGCACTTGTACTCAGTAGTCATCATAGGCTGATCGAGCTTAGTAGACAACTAAATCAAGTAAAGTAAATTATGAGTGATGTTACCACCCTGCACACAAAAAAGTCCTATGCGGAACAAGTCGCACAATTATACAATAGAAGGTTCAATCTCAACACAGTATATTTATAAAAACACCACATATGAATATATTCAAAGCATAATATCACCCAAATGAAGGAAATGTAATGTAGTGCAACACAATAATATGGAATGAATGCAATGACCAAATGCTCACTTTGTATACACTCTTCAATCCTAAGCTTCCAAGAGAGGACTCATAGGGCGTTTGAAACCCATATACTAATCACAATCTCCTAATCAACCTTGTCGGTACTTCCCTCGACTAAGTAATTTAATAAAATGGTTCATTTATTTTGCAAAGAATCCAAGTTCAATAGTACTATCAGTTCCATGAAAATAAGAGTATGCATGATCATGGGAAAATTAACAATGCACAATAATCAACTCAATAATGGTATAAATGAACCCAAGTCACCCAATCCAGTAAATCATGATACAAGCCCTCTCATGGCAACACAATATGTAATCAATGCAAGGTATTGTAAAAATCCTTAACAAGCCTCCCAACAAAGGTACTACACTAGTAAAAGAGCCAAATAAGACACTAATGACACCAACACAAGCCCCCACTCTAGTATCATAATGATAATAAGCTCTCTAATCAATAATAAAGTCAACACAAGCCCCCACTTAGGAATCAAAATAACAATAATCAATCCCAAGAAATGTAACCAACGAGATTTCACCAAACCCATAGCATGCTTTACATGATTATCTCTCCATCCTACCATGTCTGAAGAAAGTTAAGTCATAACCTACCTCAAAGCCAAAACACGAGCCCAAAACCCTCAACAAAAATATTTTCCTTTTTGAGTAGCTTGAGAATGCTCTCAATCTAACAAAAATGGTTTCCACATGTGAATATGTGTCCATTGATACACATATTGGGATAATTTTATTCAGGGTCCAAAATCACCTCGAAAATCAACTCTAAAAATAAAAGGGTAAAACTAGAATTTTAATGGAAAATCACTTGCCCATGATTTAAGGGTTTCAAATCTGAAATCCCATCAAAAATTGAGTTGAAATTGAGTTAGAAATCATTTAAAGACTCATTTTTACTTTACCGGGTAAATCCCAAAATTTCAAGTTTAACATCCATATTTTAAAGATAATTTTGCAATATAATCCATGAGTAGTGATTAAAAATAGGTTTTAAAGCTTACCCAAATAAAAGATGATGAAAAACCCTCTTTGATACTCTAAATATTAGGCTCCCAAAGCTTGAAAATGGTGTTCAAGATAAAACGGATGATATTTATACTATCCAGTTGTTAGTACCCTACCACATGCACATTGGACTCACCACATGCACATAGAGTAAACTCTAACCGAGATAAGCCTAACCCTACACATGTGCGATGACTCGGCTCTCATGCGTGGTGACCAGGTTAATGTTTCACTGCGTGCATGGGCCTCTGACCATGTGTGCAATGAAGAATTACCTATTCCATGATGAGTCAGTATTTTGTGATGCATTTAGCCTAGAAATGGTAAGAAATTAAGTCTTTAATGCCATTTTTAAGCTAGTTTTAATGTTGGTTTGTTTATTTTTCTGGGTTGAAGCCAAAATATGTTTAATGAAGAATATGGAAGAAAAAAGTTAGAGAAAAAGTGCTAAAACTCAAAGTGGCATCGCCCAGGAGTTTGGTGCATCGCCAAAGAGGAGCCTTTATCTCTAAAAGTAATAGTGCATTCAAATCCTGAAGAAAGCAGTTCGGTGAGTAGTAGATGCGTTTTGGTAGATCGCCGATGAGTTCAGTGATGATGAGTTTCCATCGCCAAACTCAACAGATTCAAGCAGTTGAAGCTCAAGACTTAAAGCAATTCAATGAAATAGGGCAACTTTAGTGCATCGCCGATGCATTCGGCAATGGTTCTTCCTGTCTCCAAAAGTCACATGGTGGTAGTTTTGTAAATATGTTGGCCCCAATTTGCTTTAGCTATAAATAGATTTTTGAAACTTTAAACCCTATCGTTTGCATAATTTTAAGCTTAAACAAGTTGTAATCAAACCCTAAGGTTGGGAGTAGCTTTCATTTTGGTTGATTTAAAGAATTCCTTGTGAATATTTTAATATAATGGCGGATCTCAATGAACATAATGGTATAATTTCTTTATCTTTCATTCTGCTTAGCTAATTTTGTCAACTTGGGGGGGGGGGTGATTGAGTCTTGATAAATACATGGTTAGTGATTATTTGCCTTTCTAATTGATTATTTGTTATGGTTTAGCTATTACTCCATGTTTTGAACTTATAATTGGAGGTTACAAACTCTAGTTTAGCTTAGATCCTTCATTTTCCTGGAGAAAGGAGATGAAGGTGAAGAGTAGTAGTTAACAATGACTAGATTGATATCTTTTGATGTTAGATCTTAGAAATAAGTCTATCAAATTAAGGTTTTAGATTTGTTGTGTTGACACACAAGAGGGTTTCAGAAAATCCACTTGTGAAATTTCTTATTTAATCAAGAGATTAGCATTAATATCTAAAATCTAACCTACCCATAGTTATGATTGAATTAAGGAAAATTGTTACTGACCCTTGTATGATTCTACTCTCATGATAATACACCCCCAAGTTACTTTAATCACTAATTACTACGTCTAAGTCTTAGTTATTGCAAACCTACTTTCTTAATACTTATAATCAAAGGTATTCGAAATCATTTTCAACTCCCCCCCCCCCTAATTTACTTTTCTTATTTAAAATCAACACGAGCAAGCATTTAGTGATCTAATTACGCTCTAAAGAGATCTTTCTGAATTCATTCCCTATGGTTTGACCCCACCTCAAAGTTGGGTTAAAAGTATTTACAATGACCGCATGCACGTTTATTAGTATAATTGAGCATTATTAGAAATGGTGCCATTGCCAGTGAATGAAAGTGTAGAGTTCCCTTATTGAAGTGTTTTATATCACTTGTGTTAGCCATAGTTTAAATTTGCGATGTTTGTTGCTTTTGTTTTGCTTAAGGTGAAAACATGAGTCAACATGATAGTGATACAGCGAGTTATGAAGGGCAATTAGATGAGGATGACCACTTAGGTGATGCCAAGAGAGCAAGTGGCATTCGCCTACCACCCACGATTGGGAATGCGGCCTTCCACATTATAAGTACAATGCTCCACTTTCTTCAAATTAAGGGAATATTTGGTGGTCAACCACATGAGGATGCGAACAACCATATCAAGAATATTTTGATGTTTGCAACTCCTTCGACATAGCAAACATTAATCAAAAGTCTATCTGGTTGCGGTTGTTTTCTTTCTCTATGATGGCGGGAAGCATTTAAGGGAATTTCTCAAAGGATCAATTACTTCATGGGTCGAGCTAACCGCGTCATTCCTTGATAGGTTCTTTACTCCATCCCAAATACCTCAACTCCGGGACAAAATCACTAATTTTTTCCAATTGAGTGAATAACCTCTACATGATTCATGGCTATGATTCATAAAAAAGATGCTCCAATGTCCTACTCATGAGCTACCAGATAAGTTATTGCTACAAATCTTATACTAATCTTTGGATTCCTTGAACAAAATAATGGTGGGTAATTTAGCTGGTGTTCATCGATGAATCATACTTTTGGAGTTGCTATAGGCTTGCTTAATCAAATGACTAAGACAAATCATGCTTGACACAGCCAAAATACCAAGGTGGCAATGGGTGCTCTCTCCTCAGATGTAACACCCCGTACATTTTCGACCCTACTTGATTGGTGATCTAGGGCATATTTATATGCCTTATTGCCAACTTTGAACCATGTTTACCTTAGTTTTGAGAGCAATAAGTACGTATTTGGTATTGTTTTGATGGAGTATTTGATATTGTGCTAGTATCCGCAAAGAAAAGTCGAAGAAAGGAAGAAATTTGGAATTTTGGTGTCAGGCGCGCCAGGCAGGGTACCGGGCCGCTTTTGATAGAAATTTTTATGGCATGGACAGCAGAGGGGCATTCCAGGCCACTCATGCACGCCCTTTCATGGCAGAAATATTGGTTAAGTCTCAGGCGCGCCCAGGGGCGTGTCGGGCCGCTTTTTGACAAATTTCTTCTCTGACCACCAGTCTATAAATAGGGCTCTTGGGTTATTGTATCATTATTCCATTGTGGTATTCCTACTCTTGGAATATTTTGGCATCCAAATTAGGGTTGATCAATTTATGTTAAATTAAGCCAAGAGTGGCTAAAATCACTTATTCTTGGGTTTGAGGCTACGAACATGAATCTCGTGAGTTGAATATTGTCTTAACATTTATGGAATTATTTAAACATAAGATTGTTGGGGTATTATACATTAAATTTGGTGGGCTGAATTAACATGTGTTAATGGGCTCAATTTAAGGCCCAAATTTAAATCAAAAGACATGGCCCAAATGGGGCAAATGACCCATTCTTGTGTTGACCAAGTAAACATGGCATTTAATGACCAATAATTGGATAAGGATGTCTTGAGGGACTATATAAAGGCACAAAATCATATTTTTATTCATTACAACACACATGCCATTTCTAGAATTTCCAAAGATATTTCTCATCTCTCACAAACCCTAAGTCATCACTCCCTTGGACAAGGTCATTACTTTGTAAGTTTGGGTAAGTGTTTATTCTTGTGATTTAATATATTATATGCAGGAAATATTGTGTAGATCATGATGGTTATGTCTAAAAGTGTTGAGTAGTGCACTTTTGCTTTTTGCTAAGAGATGTGTCATCTATGTGACTTGAACTTGAAAGGAGACTTAAGGTTTTGATGGAAGTGAATGTGTGGATGAAATATCAACATGTATGGTGTGGTTATGTCCTTAACTTGTTTTTTTCTATGTGTATAACTTGTGGGATTTGTTGTTATGAAACATATTGAGGTGACTTGATGGAGTAATTGTAACATAGTGTTAATGAGGGAGCGTAAAGGATAAACTTGGTGTGAAATGCTATTGGTTTATGATTTCTTGGCCAATGTATGGAATGTTGTGGTATTGTTGGTATGAAAATGCCATGAATTGTATTGTAAAGGGTGAAATGACGTTATAGGGAAATAATGTAACTCATTGTCGTCTTATGCACTTGTAAGGTAGTTAGTTGTTAACATAAGCTCCTTATGTACTTGTGTTGTAGAGTAAAACATAACGAAGGAGCTGGATTATTGTATTCACATATAGGACTGTGTATTCATATTGGGTTGATAATGTATGTAAGGTTACTCTTTCTGTATTCTTCTGCACCACATATTGGTCACATTGACATTGTACTTGTTCCATTTCGAAATGTCCAAAGGTATTGTCATATAGTATTACTCACAGAACCAATTGTGATCACATGTTTCATGTTCATTGACTAATGTTTCAAAGTTTTAATAATGTATAATCACCAATGTATCACTCTTTTAATGAACGAATGAAGTAATGTATAATTGTTTGTATATTCTTGAGTGGCATCCCAGGGGTGGAATAAACACCTAGCTTGGGTCAATCCTAATATCATGGGTGGTATCCCAGGGGTTCAAATACCTAGCATGGGTCAATCCCAATATCACAGTAACATCCCAGGGGCAACAAAAAATCCTAGCATGGGTTATCACAGTAACATCCCAGGGGCGACAGAAAAGCCTAGCATGGGTTATCACAGTAACATCTCAGGGGCGACAGGAAAGCCTAGCATGGGTTAATCATATCCCAGGGGTTAAAATACCTAGCATGGGTTATCCTCTTTTACCACTGATCAGTTGGTCATTTATTTATCATGTGCTTTACAATTTCTTAACGTAAAGAAGGATAACGTTAAGCAATGGACGATAATGATGAACGAACGTAAAGGCAAAGAAAGTAATGAATGTAACGTACGTGGTTCCAAACACATATAGAACAATGGTTTTTCCATATTGACTATTCTCTTATATTTGATTCCATTGATGTTCTTATGTATGATACAGTTTCTTATTGCCTTACATACTCAGTACATTCTTCGTACTGATGTCCCTTGGGGGACTTACCTTACTTGCTGCAGGCGCAGGTGCTAGTAGACCTCCACAGTAGGTTGCGGATCATTTACAGATCATTGGTGAGCTCCAGTTGGTTCGGGGCTTTCCGAGTTACATGTGTACATTGGTTTTGGTACTATGTAAATATTGTATAAAGCGGGGACTTGTCCCGACTTTAGGGTGGTTATGTACATGTATCTATTAGAGGCTTTGTAGACATATGTGGAATATGAATGAAAGAATGTATGCTTTTGACATGGTGTCCCCAACGGCCAAGTTTCATATATATCACATGTTTTTCCAAGACTTCCGCCATTGGTATCTTGCATCTATATGTGATAGAGTGTTGTTCATTTAGTGACATGCATATGAATGTACATGGACGTAGGTTGGTTCTCTCGGGGCCTTAACGGCTTCGGGTGCTAGTCTGCCCCGTTGGAATTCGAGGCATGACATCATCTGTGGTGTCCCAAGATCAAAGAAAGAAGAAAGAAGAGCATGATTAGAACATGGTAAAAATAATGACTCAAATAGATCTTTTGACAAACCAATTCATGGGTTCGTGCCCCAAAAGTTTGAATGTCGTGGCTACTAGAGGAAACTGACTCTATGATGATGATGGAGATGACTATTTTGATGAATAAATCCATTTTTTGGCAAATCAAATGGGGGGTTACCGACCTAACTATCAAAGGCAAAGCAGGAATCAAGGTTGGAACAAATATAGGGACCACGATTGGCGTGACAATAATAAAAAGGGGAATTAGCATTACTGAGATAATGATTGGTGAGATCATGATTGGGATCGTGATAGGGATAGTGATTGGAGGGACAAAGATCATGATAGCGATCATTACCAAGTTAGATATGTTCCACCATATGATCGACCAAAAGCCAAAGAATCCACTTTGGACCCAGTAAGTTATAGAATAGAAGACATGCTTATAAAAATTCTTAATTGGGTAGAAAGTAATGACAAGGTCCTCAAAGAAATGAAGAGTGAATTTTCTTCCTTGAATCAAAAAGTCATATCTCATATGACCTCTATCAAACAACTTGAAACACAATTGAGTCAAATCTTATCCCACCTAAATACAAAGCAGAAAGGTGGACTTCCTAGTGACACAGTGGTGAACTCAAAGAATGACAATACACATTATATGGTGATTGTTACTAGGAGTGGAAAGGTACTTGGTGATAAAATGGTTGACATTAATGAAACTCCTAGGGAGGATGTTATTGAAGAGAAAACTAGTATGAAAAGAAAGCTTGTTGAGAAGCCTCATAATCCCAATCATGAGGAATCAAACTCCTAAGATTTGAATGTTGAGGAACCGGTAGTAGTTGAATATACATATACCAATGAGGAAAAGTAAAAGGGGATTGAAGAAGAAACTCCAAAACTAGAGGCAAGTTCATCCATTTCCAAACCAAAGATCAAAATTCCTCCGTCGTTCCCACAAAGGCTAAAGAAGAAGCAAGCTGATTCCAAGTTTAAAAAGTTCATTTCCATGTTCAATAATCTTTTGATCAACATCCCCTTGGTGGATACATTGATTTAGATGTCCGGTTATGCTAAGTTCATAAAGGACTCGGTAACTAAGAAGAGAACTATGGACTTCAAGACCATTGAAATTTCACATAGTTTTAGTGCAATAAAGTCGAGCAATGTTGTGATTAAGAAGGAAGACCCCGGAGCCTTCATTATTCCTTGCACTATAGGTGTGTATCAATTTGGCAAAGCTTTGTGTGACTTGGGAGAAAGCATAAACTTAATGTCATTGGCCATATTCAAGAAGTTAGGATTAGGTACTCCAAAGGCTACAACTATGCCACTACTAGAAAATAGGCCTATGACAATACTTCAAATACCATTACAATAGGTAGTAAAATCATTGCAATAGACCTATCGTGGTCTATTGCAATAGTTTAGGGAACTCTCGCACCAGCTTGCATGACAAGAGGTCTATTGCAATTGTATTTTGCAACAGTTGATTATGTCTATAGGTATGGTCCAAAACCGTTGCGATAAAATTTTTATAGAATAGTTTTTGAGGAAATTGTAATATCTTTATTCAATAGCAAATGATTAATGAAGGAGCTATAGCAATGGTTATATGGAGCAATAGCAATGCCTAATGAAGGAGCTATTGCAACAATTATTTTAATAGTTTATTATAATAATTTGCTTATAATATAATACACTAAAATTTATATAAATTGCAAAAGAAAACTACTCATCAACAAAATTATAATCCAAAATTTCTAATTTATATTAATCATGTATAAAAGAAATAATACAAGAGAGTAGTAATATATAAGTTGATTATATGTTCAAAATAAAAGTTTCCAAGAACATGTGAAGGCCTGACAAGACCAACCAATACTAAGAGTATGGCCTTGACTGCTTTCATCTGCGATATAGTTATTTCAGCCTCCAGAGTAGCATGGCATCGTAGCCTGGTTGTACAACAAGCTTTCCTTCATTAAATTATTGAATATAATCTTCACATGTCTTGTAATTTTGATCAATCTCTCCTTGTTTTTTGCTTAACTAAGGTTTCCCCAATTGTGAAGCGAAAAAAGAGAACTGAAAGTGCATTTTTCTTTGAACTGAGTACACAATTTACTGAAAATTCAAAAATACCAACAACATATGAATGTGGTGCTAGAATAGTAAATTTGCAATCAAAATCCACAAAAGAACAAACCATAAGTCAAAAGACAATACACATAACAATCCCTTCCAATGTAATCAATCAAAGGGTACGAGAGTGATTAAAGTTGTGTTGCCTATAACATTAGTGCATAAGTAGGTGTCCTACATTCTTATCGTATCAAAACAAAATAAAGAAATCAATTCAGCATAATTAGATATGTAATCTTGAAACAACATAAGAAAGACATTGCACGCACCTACAAGTAAATATATGAATGACATGCTTTTTCTGTAAGGTAAATTATTTTATTAATATTAGGGGAATCCCTGTATACAAGAAGTATAACAAAATATAGAGAAACCTACACTAAGATATGATTCTTTATGGAAGTCATGAACTCATCTATACAAACAAGAACCTCATGGGAACGCCAAAAAGAAACTATTGACATTTAAAAATCAATTATAGCTTTATACCTGAATGGATGTAAGTATAGCTGCAGCATCATATATTGGACTCCATTGATATCAAGAAACAGCATGCCATAGGTTCTTCAACAGGACTATTGCCATATTTACATACTTCCAACAAATAGCAATGTCAATTGTGACATTGATCAGATTAGGAAAGGTACTAACATGAGATAGCACAGACTGTTGCTTGTTGGCATTGCGGCGAACATCCAATGCCTGAAAATAAAGTGATCCTGAAGCTTGAAAATCACCCTCATAGTATTTAAGATCTTCAATTTTCTTTAGTGAAACAGGAAATGTATGTGTGATCTACAACTATTTTTTACAAAATTAAGGAAAGTACACTCATATAAGAAAAGATATGATCATAGGTTATACAAAAATCAAATTAGGTATACTGCTTATTTTACAAAAATATATTGAGATACATACATATGTACGTATAATATATGCATGTGTAACATCAGTAACAGTTACCTCTAGATCATCTTTGGGTACTTTCTAGGGGAAATTAACACTCTCTTCAAAGTAAGTGACTGTAAATACAACATCTCCTACAGCTCGACTATAATATAGCTAAAGTTATTTCTTTTAACAAACTTTGTTTTGAGTAAAGGATAACTATTTCTTTTGAAAAACTAAATGTCCAAAACTTTTGTAATCACTTTAAAAAAAATAATCACTTAAGATCATTGATAACACTGATAAATGAATAAGGGAATGACATTGAACACCCCGTACTTTCCGAACCTAGATAAATTCCGTAACGTTCATGGAAATACTAAAACATGAGAGATTGATTGAATTATACATTAAAATTTGTGGGCTTAAGCCATTGGGCCAAATGAGGCCCAAAACAAGAGCAGAAGACTTGGCCCAATGGGGCAAAACATGATCCAATCTTCCATTTGACTAATCAACCATGCATTTAATGCCAAGAGATGGATAAGAGTGACTTGAGGGATATATATATATATATATATATGAGGGATTATTCATTAAATTGGTGGGCTCAATTAACAATTTGTTAATGAGCTAAATGAGGCCCAAAAATTGGCATGAAGACATGGCCCAAAAAGGGCATAATGACCCATTCTTGCAAGACCAAGTCAATACATTAGGATTGAACCAAGTGTGTGGTTACAAATCACCATTATAGGACTATAAAAGGGGCACCAAATCAGATTTTATTCATTTTGGACACCCATGCCTTTTCTAGAATTTTCTCTAGCTTTTCCTTGTCTCACACAAACCCTAAGTCATTCACTTGGACGAAGATCATCACTTGGTGAGTATTGGTAAGTGTTTATTATTATGGTTTAATATATTTTACACATGTAATATGGTTTATATTATGTTGGTTATGTTGGTGAAGTGTGAGAAGTTCACTATGTGTAAAACAACTTGTGTGTGCTAAATCGGAGGATGGTTTTGTCTTGTAAACTTGAACATGGACTTGTGATCTTGAAGGAAATGAAATTGATGGATTCAATATTGAAATGTAAGATGTGATTATAGTCTTGCCTTGTTTTATCCTTGTGTATACTGTTTGGAATTTTTATTGTGAAATTGGTTATGGATTTGATAACGTAATGTAAGGAAAGTGTCGTTTTGGTGATGTTATTGTGTGTTGTGAGACCATGGATGCTTTTTGGCATGTAATATGATCAAAAATATGTTAAAATAAGTTTATTTATGATCATGGACCATTCATTGCGAAAAAAGACCCAAAAGAGACCCTTTTTGGCCGAAATGGGCACCCGCCCTCGCAGACGAAGCACCTGCGGGCACAGGTGCCAATGCAGGTGACTCTAGCTACTTCCAAAGGTCACCTACGGATGCAGGTAATCCACCTTCGGGTGAAGGTGGCTTAGCAGGTCGGCCCAGAACTCCGAATTGCTTGTTTTTGCATCCCTTTGACCCTCCGAAACCCCTATACCCTTTATGGATGCAATTATCAACTTATGTTACCATTTAAATGACTATAAAAGGGTATCCCGGAGGTATTTTGAATGGTATAAAATATGTATTGTTGTTAAAGTGTTATTATGAAAACTATCGAGTGACTTGACGGAGAAAAGGTAACGTAGTGTTAATGAGGAAGTGTAAAGGGTAAGTGTGGTGTGAAATGCTATTGATGTATGATATTTTGGTCAATGTGTGGAATGTTATGGTGTCATTGGTATGAGAATGCAGTGTATTGTATTGTAAGGGATGACATGACATTATACGGCAGTCATATAGCTCATTGTCGTTTGGTACGCTTGGATAGTAACTAGTTGCTAATGTAAGCTTTGGTATATACTTGCATTGTAGAGTAAGACGTAAGAAAGAAGCTGTGATATTGTATTGACGTATAGTATTGAGTGTTCATATTGAGAGGACAAGGTATGTAAGGTTACTCTTTCCGTATCTTTCTGCAGCATTGAGTATTCACCATGTTATGATACTTACTCATTCCTGAAGTGTTCCAAAGTATCCCAGTTCAGGTTGAGATATATTGTTGTTCATATTTATCCTATTCTTATATGGATTATGATTCACTTATCTCTTATTCTTTGAACTGAAGTTCCAAACTGTCATAATGTGGTAATTCCTAAAAGAACTATCTCGGAGAGAGTAAGGTGTAAGAAGAATCTATTTATGCTTGATTAGTATTTCCAATCATGTCATGTTCTCAAGTCTAATATTATTATGATTATGTTTGTACCAATCTCTCATAAGTGTAAAAGTACCAATCTCATAAGATCTCATAAAAGTAAAGAAGGAATTGATGTACAATCACCAATTTATCACTCCTAGAATGAAGTAAAGAATAGTGAAGGGATGCAGTAATGATTGGTTGGAAAATGTATCTCTCTCACCAGAAGATGTGTGTCAGCGATCTCATGAAGTCAAGAAGTGAAGTATATATGTGTGTTTTCGATAATAATTACGATCCTCAATGTATCAATCTCCCAAGAACAAAAGTACCAATTTCTAAAAAGAAAGGAAGTAAGTAATGTATAGTTGTTGGTTGCAAGAGTGAAGGAAGATAATAGGTGGTGGTCATGATTCTAAAGTTCTAACAATATTATGGTTCTGAGTTCTAATAATGTTATGACTATCATGGTATAAATCTCTCATAAGCCAATGAATCAATCTCATGGAAGTAAAGGAATGAAGTAATGTATTCCCAATAATGTTTCAATCATCAATATATCACTCTCCTAACAATGATAAGGAAAGAAGTATGCCTAATAGTAATGTATGCATGGTTGCTTTATGTTTCATTGACAATGGATCCAATAAAAAGGGCATAAGCTCGGATGGAAAAATCCCAATATCATGTTGATATTATTATTATAGTTATTTAGTGTGGCCCACTGATCAGCTGGATGTCCGATTTATATTAGAGCCCACTGATCAGCTGGATGTTCAGTTTATATTAGGGCCCACTGATCAGCTGGATGTCCGATATTATCATTCTATTTATTTAGTGTGGCCCACTAATCAGCTGGATGTCCGGTTTATATTAGAGCCCACTGAACAACTGGATGTCCGGTATTATTATTCTATTTATTTAGTGTGGCCACTGATCAGCTGGATGTCCGGTTTATATTAGAGCCCATTGATCAGCTGAATATCCGGTATTATATTATAAACCACTAACTAGTTGGATGATCAGTAATGAAGATAGTAGAATGAAGAAACGAGAGTATATTCCTTGCATGAATGTATAATTATGAAGATTGCTATAAAAGTGATGATGATAAGAATGAGTGAATAAGTAATGAGAATAATGGAAGAAATGAACATGATTCCACATATTTTCGAACGGAGGTCTATCCATATTGATTATTCTCTTACGCTCGATTTCATGAAGTATTTATGTATCATTCAGTTTCTTACAGCCTTACATACTTAGTACATTCTTCGTACTGACCCCCTTTGGGGGCTTACTTTATCTGCTGTAGGTACAGGTGCTAGTAGACCTCCTCAGTAGGCTACGAGATATCCGCAAATTATTGGTGAGCTCCAATTGGTGCAGGGCTTTTCCGAGTCATAGTGTACATTTATTGATATTGTACATAAGTATAGAGCGGGGTACTGTCCAGACTCTAGGTTGGTTATGGTCATGTATCTGTAGAGGCTTTGTAGACGGTTGTGGGAAGACAATGTAAGGGATGTATGTCCATGTTGACTTGATGGCCCTATCGGTCAAGTTTGATATATAGTAGATATTTGCCATGACTTCCGCCCTTGGTATGTTGCATTTTATAAGTTACATAAGACAGACTGTTATTCATATAGAGACATGCATATGAAGGTACATGAGGAAAGATTGGTTCTCTCGGGCCTTCTCAGCTTTGGGTGCCAATCACGCCTCGTTGGGATTCGGGGCGTGACAAAAGTGGTATCAGAGCGGGTCATCCTAAGGGTGTCTACAAAGCCGTGTCTGAGTAGAGTCTTACTTATCGATGTTTTACGCGCCACATTTATAAGTAGGAGGCTACGAGACATTTAGGAGTTGTTTCATTTCTTCATTTCTAGACCGTGCAATAGAGCCAATGTTGTAAGTGAAATCATATCTGATCATTGACGTTGGTTTTCCTTTGTATAGTAAAATGCTGATGACAAGACAAAATAAGGGCAAAGATAAGCAGGTAGACATGCTGGTAGGAGAAGGAAGTGGTAAATCACCACCCTATCCAGCTAGACAAGATGGGGCTGAAACTGAGTCCCCAGAATCACCTGTTAATGTTATGAAGCAAGAGTTGCAGGAATTGAAAAATACGGTGCAACTATTGACTCAGACAGTTGTTGCACAGAATCAAGGACGAGTTATTCCAGCGACCAATGATGATGGTGCGGCTAGGATAGCTAGCCGGCGGACACAGGATTTTCTGAAATTGGATCCTCCCACATTTACCGGATTAGATCTTAATGAAGATCCGCAAGACTTTATAGATCAAATTCAAAGAGCTCTAGAAGTTATGCACGTGACTAGTGTAGAAACGGTTGAACTTGTGGCTTATAGATTGAAAGGAGAGGTTTTATTATGGTACGAAGATTGGAAAAGATCCAGGGGTATTGGTACACCTCTAGCTAGTTGGGAGGAATTTAAAACGGCTTTTCTTGATCACTACCTTCCATATGAGATCCGGGAGGCACGTACAGACCAATTTCTCAATCTTCGTCAAGGAGATATGAGCGTCATGGAGTACAGTCTTCGATTTAATTCCTTGGCTAGATACGCTCCTAATATGATAGCGACTATGGCCGATAGAGTTCATCGGTATGTAGAAAGATTGGAGCCATACTTGGTAAGGGAATGTACTATTGCGGTGTTAAATAAAGATATGGATATAGCCAGAATACAAGCCTTCACGCAAAAGATGGAGGATCAAAGGCAAAGGGGAAGGATACAAGAATTTGAAGAAGGGCCATCAAAGAGGGTAAGATATGTGGGACAGTTCATGGCATCCCAAGGAGAATTTAGGCCCCAAATTTTTTCTAGACCATCAATTTCTTATCCTACAGCAGGTAATTCATCTCAATTTCAAGGGTTTAGAGGTGGTCAAGCCGGGCAAAATGATAGGACTCAGGGATCACAGACATTAGGATATAGAGAACAAGTAAATCTGAGCCAATCAAGTTCTTTTCGTCAGCGGTGCCAGGACTATGGGAAGTTTCATTCAGGTGGCTGCTGGTTTGGTGAGGATGTTTGCTTTTGGTTTCGTAGGCCCGAGCAGGTAAAGAGAGATTTCCCACATAGGGCCATGGGTAGTATGAGTATACCACGACCTACGGGATCAGTCGTTGTGTTATCATTGTCAGGTGTACAACCTGCTAGTCGTGGTAGAGGTGATAGAGGAGCAGCTGGTTCCAGTGGAGCACATAATCGCACCTATGCACCAGTCGACCGACAGAATTTGGAGATTTCTCCTGATGTGGGTACAGGTATAATATCTGTATTTTCACAGAATGTATATGCATTGAGTAATTTAGGTTGTACCTTAGCATATGTTTTGAAAGAATGCCATACTTATTAGTTAATCCACTTAAAGTATCTACGCTAGTTGGTGAATTTATTAGAGTTAGCATTCTCTATCTCGAGGTAAGGAAATAATGTCCAAAGAGTACATATGTCACCTAGTAAAACTTCGTATGTCCCCGTGGGGGTACACTAGTGTTGTTTGTACAAAGGAAGATGGCACGTACATTGAGAATGTGGGTCGACTATCGGCAACAAAATGAGGTGGCAATTAAGAGTAAATATTCCCTCCCCAGAGTTGACGATTTGTTAAATCAGTTTCGGGTTAGAAAAAAAAATGAAATGAATGAAGCGATGAAATAAATGATGATGGGATGAGGAAATGAATGATGTTGATATGCCCAAGACAACATTAAGAACATGGTATGAGTATTACGAATTCTTAGTATATCAATTGGGCTAGTGAATGCACCTGTAGTTTTTATGGGTTTAATGATGTTCGAGCCATTGTTAGGTATGTTTAAGATCATGATTAGAGCTGAAATCCAGGATTATAAGAGAGCCATACTAATCACTTGCGACGAGTGTTATAGATTCTTTGTGACCATAAGTAATAAAGAAGTAGTGTCGATGAGAGTATATGTAGCGAGATACTAATACAGAGATGCATGTGTTGTACATGAGACGATGTTGGTAACATTCAAGGACGAATGTTCCTAAGGGGGGGAGAATGTAACACCCCGTACCTTCCGAACCTAGATAAATTCCACAACGTTCATGGAAATACTGAAACATGAGAGATTTATTGAATTATACATTAAAATTTGTGGGCTTAAGCCATTGGGCCAAATGAGGCCCAAAACAAGAGCAAAAGACTTGGCCCAATGGGGCAAAACATGATCCAATCTTCCATTTGACTAATCAACTATGCATTTAATGCCAAGAGATGGATAAGAGTGACTTGAGGGATATATATATATATATATATATATGAGGGATTATTCATTAAATTGGTGGGCTCAATTAACAATTTGTTAATGAGCTAAATGAGGCCCAAAAATTGGCATGAAGCCATGGCCCAAAAAGGGCATAATGACCCATTCTTGCAAGAACAAGTCAATACATTAGGGTTGAACAAAGTGTGTGGTTACATATCACCATTAGAGGACTATAAAAGGGGCACCAAATCAGATTTTATTCATTTTGGACACCCATGCCTTTTCTAGAATTTTCTCTAGCTTTTCCTTGTCTCACACAAACCCTAAGTCATTCATTTGAACCAAGATCATCACTTGGTGAGTATTGGTAAGTTTTTATTATTATGGTTTAATATATTTTACGCATGTAATATGGTTTATATCATGTTGGTTATATTGGTGAAGTGTGAGAAGTTCACTATGTGTAAAACAACTTGTGTGTGCTAAATCGGAGGATGGTTTTGTCTTGTAAACTTGAACATGGACTTGTGATCTTGAAGGAAATTAAATTGATGGATTAAATATTGACATGTAATATGTGATTATAGTCTTGCCTTGTTTTATCCTTGTGTATAGTGTTTGGAATTTTTATTGTGAAATTGGTTATGGATTTGATGACGTAATGTAAGGAAAGTGTCGTGTTGCTGATGTTATTGTGTGTTGTGAGACCATGGCTACTTTTTGGAATGTAATATGATCAAAAATATGTTAAAAGAAGTTTATTTATGATCATGGACCATTCATTGCATAAAACGACCCAAAAGAGACCCTTTTTGGCCGAAACGGGCACCCGCCCTTGCAGATGAAGCACCTGTGGGCGCAGGTTCCAATGAAGGTGACTCTAGATACTTCCAAAGGTCACCTTAAGACGAAGTTCAGCCACCTTCGGGCGCAGGTGCCTTAGCAGGTCGGCCCAGAACTTCGAATTGCTTGTTTTTGCATCCATTTGACCCTCCGAAACCCCTATACCCTTTATGGATGCAATTATCAACTTATGTTACCTTTTAAATAACTATAAATGGGTATCCCAGAGGTATTTTGAATGTTATAAAATATGGATTGTTGTTAAAGTGTTATTGTGAAAACTATCGAGTGACTTGACGGAGAAAAGGTAACGTAGTGTTAATGAGGAAGTGTAAAGGGTAAGTGTGGTGTGAAATGCTATTGATGTATGATATTTTGGTCAATGTGTGGAATGTTATGGTGTCTTTGGTATGAGAATGCAGTGTATTGTATTGTAAGGGGTGACATGACATTATACGGCAGTCATATAGCTCATTGTCGTTTGGTACGCTTGGATAGTAACTAGTTGCTAATGTAAGCTTCAGTATGTACTTGCATTGTAGAGTAAGACGTAATGAATAAGATGGGATATTTTATTCACGTATAGGATTGAGTTTTCATATTGAGAGGACAAGGTATGTAAGGTTACTCTTTCCGTATCTTTCTGCAGCATTGAGTATTCACCTTGATATGATACTTACTCATTCCTGAAGTGTTCCAAAGTATCCCAGTTCAGGTTGAGATATATTGTTGTTCATATTTATCCTATTCTTAGATGGATTATCATTCACTTATCTCTTATTCTTTGAACTGAAGTTCCAAACTGTCATAATGTGGTAATTCCTAAAAGAACTATCTCGAAGAGAGTAAGGTGTAAGAAGAATCTATTTATGCTTGATTAGTATTTCCAATCATGTCATGTTCTAAAGTCTAGTATTATTATGATTATGTTTGTACCAATCTCTCATAAGTGTAAAAGTACCAATCTCATAAGATCTCATAAAAGTAAAGAAGGAATTGATGTACAATCACCAATTTATCACTCCTAGAATGAAGTAAAGAATAGTGAAGGGATGCAGTAATGATTGGTTGGAAAATGTATCTCTCTCACTAGAAGATATGTGTCGGCGATCTCATGAAGTCAAGAAGTGAAGTATATATGTGTGTTTCCGATAATATTTACGATCCTTAATGTATCAATCTCCCAAGAACAAAAGTACCAATTTCTAAAAAGAAAGGAAGTAAGTAATGTATAGTTGTTGGTTGCAAGAGTGAAGGAAGATAATAGGGGGTTGTCATGATTCTAAAGTTCTAACAATATTATGGTTCCATGTTCTAATAATGTTATGACTATCATGGTATAAATCTCTCATAAGCCAATGAATCAATCTCATGGAAGTAAAGGAATGAAGTAATGTATTCCCAATAATGTTTCAATCATCAATATATCACTCTCCTAACAATGATAAGGAAAGAAGTATGCCTAATAGTAATGTATGCATGGTTGCTTTATGTTTCATTGAGAATGGATCCAATAAAAAGGGCATAAGCTCGGATGGAAAAATCCCAATATCATGTTGGTATTACTATTCTAGTTATTTAGTGTGGCCCACTGATCAGCTGGATGTCCGGTTTATATTAGAGCCCACTGATCAACTGGATGTCCGATATTATTATTCTATTTATTTAGTGTGGCCCACTGATCAGCTGGATGTCCGGTTTATATTAGAGCCCACTAATCAACTGGATGTCCTATATTATTATTCTAGTCATTTAGTGTGGCCCACTGATCAGCTGGATGTCCGATTTATATTAGAGCCCACTGATCAGCTGGATGTCCGGTTTATATTAGAGCCCACTGATCAGCTGGATGTCTGGTATTATTATTCTAGTTATTTAGTGTGGCCCACTAATCAGCTGGATGTCCAGTTTGTATTAGAGCCCACTGATCAGTTGGATGTCCGGTATTATTATTCTATTTATTTAGTGTGGCCACTGATCAGCTGGATGTCCGGTTTATATTAAAGCCCACTGATCAGCTGAATGTCCGGTATTATATTATAAACCACTAACTAGTTGGATGATCAGTAATGAAGATAGTAGAATGAAGAAACGAGAGTATATTCCTTGCATGAATGTATAATTATGAAGATTGCTATAAAAGTGATGATGATAAGAATGAGTGAATAAGTAATGAGAATAATGGAAGAAATGAACATGATTCCACATATTTTCGAACGGAGGTCTATCCATATTGATTATTCTCTTACGCTCGATTTCATGAAGTATTTATGTATCATTCAGTTTCTTACAGCCTTACATACTTAGTACATTCTTCGTACTGACCCCCTTTGGGGGCTTACTTTATCTACTGCAGGTACAGGTGCTAGTAGACCTCCTCAGTAGGCTACGAGATATCTGCAAATTATTGGTGAGCTCCAATTGGTGCAGGGCTTTTCCGAGTCATAGTGTACATTTATTGATATTGTACATAAGTATAGAGCGGGGTATTGTCCCGACTCTAGGTTGGTTATGGTCATGTATCTGTAGAGGCTTTGTAGACGGTTTTGGGAAGACAATGTAAGAGATGTATGTCCATGTTGACTTGATGTCCCTATCGACCAAGTATGATATATAGTACATATTTGCCATGACTTCCGCCATTGGTATGTTGCATTTTATAAGTTACATAAGACAGACTGTTATTCATATAGAGACATGCATATGAAGGTACATGAGGAAAGATTGGTTCTCTCGGGCCTTCTCAGCTTTGGGTGCCAATCACGCCTCGTTGGGATTCGGGGCGTGACAAAAGTGGTATCAGAGCGGGTCATCCTAAGGGTGTCTACAAAGCCGTGTCTGAGTAGAGTCTTACTTATCGATGTGTTGCGCGCCACATTTATAAGTAGGAGGCTACGAGACATTTAGGAGTTGTTTCATTTCTTCATTTCTAGATCGTACAATAGAGCCAATGTTGTAAGTGAAATCATATCTGATCATTGACGTTGGTTTTCCTTTGTATAGTAAAATGCCGATAACAAGACAAGATAAGGGCAAAGATAAGCAGGTAGACATGCTGGCAGGAGAAGGAAGTGGTAAATCACCACCCTACACAGCTAGACAATATGGGGCTGAAACTGAGTCCCCAGAATCACCTGTTAATGTTATGAAGCAAGAATTGCAGGAATTGAAAAATGCGGTGCAACTATTGACTCAGATAGTTGTGACAGACATATTTTTCATTCAAGAAAAAAATGAGGTTTAAACCTCAAAATTAGAACATACTAAGATTACAAAGGTTAACTTTTGTAGCACAGTAAGTTTCCTACAAGTATAGACAATTTGGTATTATGCTTTAATATACACAGGCAATTGGGTACTATTGTAACAGAATCACGTAGGTTGTTGTTTTTTTTGGCTACCACCTATATTATTTTCCAACAATAGTAAATTTATTATTTAACCCACCACAAAAGGTCCCCGGAGCACAATGAAGTCAATGGAGAAGACAAAACTATAGAGTTGTAGGTTCCCTATAATGTTTAGTGTTAATCGGGAATTTTATTGAATAATGTAGCACTCGAATAATGCAACACTAGTCACAGTTGGTCCCCTAAAAGAGTCACTTAGGTTGGAAATTAGTTGTAATAATATAAAAAAAAATAAAGCTCAATTCATCTGTTGTGGTGTCTGTTATAGATTAGATATAGAGAATTCTTCTACTTCTCTTTTCCAACTCATGTCTAGCCAAAATAAACTCTTTTGAGAATTTTTATTGCCAATAACTAGGAATCTATTCATCAGTTGATATCAAATCTTGTTGTGACTTTCTCTATTAGCTTGGCTTTGAACCTTATTTTGTTTCTTTCTCTACAAGACCATTTTGTTAGCTTAAAAAATGAACAAGATTAGACTTTAATTACCAACCATACCATTTACAAACAGTGAGTAATTTTGGAGAATCACATTTATTCCAAGCATATACTTTGAACCAAATAGGGAGAGAAGAGACATGGAATAAACCTATTTACGAACTTGAGAAAAAAGACTTGGATAGACACACACATGCAGTCACCAAGCATACCAAGAACTGCTCCAAGTTGTGCGCACAACCCCGATGTATTCCCCATTCTCTGAAGTTGTTCTCGGATGTCATCTGCACATATACTAAATCTTGATTTTGCACTATAAATATTATTGTCACGAAAAGCTTGCAAGTTAAGCAAAAAGTTAGTGGAAACCTTGAAATGTAATTCACTAGCTAGTCTCAAATTACATGTCTATGCAATTCTCATATAAGAACTCCTGCAAAAGATGTAAAGTAATATTGATCTTCAAAATTATTATTGCTAGCTTGAGAACCATTACCCAAAAGACATTGAATATAGTTTGTGCTTATATACACAAAGAAGTCCTACAAAATAGACTTTAAAGAACAATTCTTGATAAAATTCAAATCAAACAATCACTTAATTGCCAAACCAAATAGAGATAGAGAAAGTTATGTTTTTCTAACTTAAAAACAACAAGTAGCAGCAGTGCAGCAAAAGATAGGAAATCAGATAGAGAACAATTTAGAAACAAGCTCTAAAGGAAAATCGAGTATAACAAAGGATCAAGAATACGAAGATGTCTGGCATGTCCATCAGTTTCTAACTTCTTGATACCCCTATTTTAATATTTTTTTCTTTTAATTAGTGCCTAAACACTCAACTCAAACTGGCAGTATCCCCTTAGTCTTCTCACACCACCACAAACAGTATATAGAATATGAAGAGAAAATAAATACCTCAACATAACTACAACATAAGAAAAATCAAACAAAAGAACACATTCTATAATTGCTAAATACAACACACAAAGAACAACGACTTACAAAACCTTATGCATCCAGATGATATTGACAGATGTTGTCTTCACCCAAATCCTCTTCAGCAAAATCTAGCTCCTTCTCTTCTTCGATTTGGTCTGCAGTAGAAAACGTCACTGCTCTGAGAATAAGAGAACTCTTACTAAATCACTGAGTCACCTGGAATTTAGAATCGTCGTTCGTCGTTTGCCGCTGGAAATTGGAAATTTGGAATCACTGCTGGTTTGTGTAATGTCTTTGTGAGTTTGTGTTTGTGAATTATCAATTAAGTTTAAGTGAAACTAATAGAATGGGTATGGGTTGTTGGGAATTGGGAATGGGCATGTGGTTTTTAATGGCGGACTGGTAAATCAAAAGACTGGTGGGAATTATTTATGACGTGCTAGTCCAAGGGAATAAATTCGTAGTTCCCATTGATTTTGTCATTCTCAATTGTGACATAGATTATGAGGCCCCAATCATTCTCGGTTAGGCCTTTTCTTGCTATCGAGAGAGCCTTGGTAGATGTAGAGTGTAGTGAATGGTGATAAAGTCATGTTTAATGTGTTAAAGTCCATAAAACAATCGAGGGACTTACAAGTGATATCAATCATTGATTCAATTGATGATGTGGTGGCTAATACATCAGAGGTCTATTTTATAAGTGGTCCTTTGGCGGAAGTAATATGGAACTATAGTAGTGAAGATGTTGAAAAACACGGTGAAGTGGTGTCCTCCTTGATCAGGTTTGGTACTTATACCAAGAACCCATATAAACTTGATCTTGACTTGAAGAACTGAGAGAGTCATCCCATCAAACCATCCATTGAATAACCACCAAAGCTAGAACTCAAGCCTCTACCTCCCTATCTTTAATATGTGTTCTTAGGGCAAAATAACACCTTGTCCGTCATTATAGCGATTGATTTGTTGGTCATGGCAAGTAGATGCTTTGAAATTCATATTGAAGAAGTTTATAAGGACCATTAGGTAGACTATTGACGACATCAACAGAATCCCCTCAGGAATTTATACCCATAAAATCCAATTGGAGCTTGAATAAGTACCTAGCATTGAACACTAAAGGAGGTTAAATCCTCCTATGCAAGAAGTGGTCAAGAAACAAATTATCAAATGGCTTGATGCGGCTGTGGAGTCCATAATCTCTAATAGCATGTGGGTAAGCCCGATATAATATATGCCTAAAAAGGGGCTAATCACCATTGTGTCAAATAAGAAGAACAAACTTATTCCCTTAAGGACGGTCATGGGTTGGCGTGGTTTTAATAAAAATCTCAATTCATGAACCGAGAAAGACCATTTCTCATGCCTTTCATGGACCAAATATTAGATAGATTTGTGAGTGAAGATGGTATTGCTTTCTTGATGGTTACTCTGGGTATAATCAAATATCCATATCCCCCAAAGACTAATAAAAGGCAAATTTCACTCATCCATATGGCAACTTTGCATTCAAACACGTGCCTTTTGGGTTGTGCAATGCTCCCGCTACTTTTAAAGGTGTATGTTGTCAATCTTCTCTAACATGTTTGAAGACACAATGGAAGTGATTAAGGATGACTTTTCGATGGTGGTTGATTATTTTGAAGCTTGCCTTGATTATTCAAGCAAATTGCTTCAACGTTGCATAGAAACCAATCTTGTGCTCAATTGGGAGAAATGTCATTTTATGGTGAAAGAAGGAATTGTCCTCGGTCACAAAATTTTAGGTCATGGCATTTAAGTAGAATAATTTAAGGATGAAGTGACGACTAAATTACCTTTACCTATCTCTATGAAGTATGTGAGAAGTTTCTTAGGTCATGTGGGATTTTACCGATAGCTCATAAAAGATTTTTCAAAGATAACCCATCCATTGTGCAAGTTTCTTGAAAAGGAGGCTAAATTTGATTTTGATGAAAATTGTGTAAGGGTATTCAATTGCCTGAAGGAAAATCTTGTGACAGCTCCTATAATTATGGGTCCAAATTGGATCTTTCCTTTTGAACTTATATGTGATGCTAGCGGGAAAGCATTAGGAGCAGTTCTTGTGCAACGAAAAGACAAGTTATTTTATATGTTGCATTATGCAAGTAAATCTTTGAATGAGGCACAAATTTAAATACACAGTCATAGTAGAGGAGTTATTGGCTGTGGTGTATGCT
This sequence comes from Capsicum rhomboideum, assembly GCA_031232105.1. Taxonomy (NCBI): domain Eukaryota; kingdom Viridiplantae; phylum Streptophyta; class Magnoliopsida; order Solanales; family Solanaceae; genus Capsicum; species Capsicum rhomboideum. The sequence continues at coordinate 58,022,281 of CP124709.1, forward strand.
TTTGAGAAGTTTTATGCCTATTTATTGGGCACTAAGGTGATTGTCCATACAAATCATATAGCCATCCGACATTTGATGGAAAAGAAGGAAGTGAAGCCAAGGCTAATCTAGTGGATTTTATTACTTCAAGAGTTTGATTTTGAAATGAAAAATAGGAAAGGGTGTGAGAATCAAGTGGTAGATCATTTGTCCCACCTCAAATCAAATAGTGAAAAGTTAGGGGAGGTAGAAATTGATGAGTCTTTCCCTGATGAATTTGTTATGGCTACTTCAGGAGATGTGGTGCCTTGATATGCCGTTTTACCTACTATCTTATATAGTCTTTTTTTTTTTGAAGAGCTAGCTTTCTATCAAAGAAAGCGGTTTCTTTATGATGTGAAGCATTACTATTAGGATGAACCCTATTTTCTTAAGGTATGTGAAGATGGTATGATTTGTATATGTGTGACCGAATCAAAAATGCAACCCATACTTGAGGTATGTCACTCCTCACAAGTTGGTGGTCACCATGGTAGAATAAGGACAATTGCCAAGGTTTTTCATAGCGGTTTCTATTGGCCCATTCTCCATCTAATGACAATGACTTGGTTCGATCATGTACTTAATATCAAATGCAAGGAGGTATCTCGAGGAGGCATGAAAGGACTTTGAAGCCTAATCTTGAAGTTGAGTTATTTGGTGTTTGGGAAATTGATTTTATGGTGCCTTTTGTGAGTTCGTATGGTAATAAGTACATATTAATGGCTGTCGACTATATGCCAAAATGGATCAAGGAATTTATGTTACCTAATAATAAGAGAAAGAGTGTCACCTCTTACAGAAGCATATCTTTACAAGGTTTGGGATTCCCAGAGCTATCATTAGCAATGATGGATCGTATTTTTACAATCGGTATTTTATGCATTGCTATAAAAGTATGGGGTCAAGCATAAGGTCGCTACCCCTTATCAATCCCAAACAAGTGGGGAAATAGAGGTGTTGAACAGGGAGATAAAGGCAATCTTAGAGAAAATGGTTAATGTGAGTTAAACCAATTGGGCAACACAATTAGATCATGCACTTTGGGCGTACCAGGCGGCTTTCAAAATGCCCATTAGAATGTCTCCATACCAACTAGCCTTTGGTAAAGCTTTCCATCTACCGATTGAGATTAAGTATCGTGCCCTTTAGGATTTAAAGAAACTAAATATAAATTGGGATGATGCATCTAAGACAAGGGTGGAGCAATTTCAAGAGCTAGATGAATTCCGCCTTCGAGAATATGAAAGCTCTGCTCTTTACAAGGAGCAAATGGAAAGATGGCCTGATGCTAGAATCTTAAAAAGAGAATTTAGCGTTGGAGATGAAGTGTTGCTCTTTAATTTGAGAATAAAACTCTTTGCAGGAAAGGTCAAGTCAAAATGGACAGGACCATTCAAAGTTGTGCAAGCTTACCCTAGCAGAGCTGTCAATTTGAAAGGCCATGATAAGTCAAGGTTATGGTAAATGGCCAATGTTTGAAATACTTATATGTTGGAGGCCCAAGGGTTACCAAGATTTAGTAATTTTGCCTCAAGGATGCTTGACATACTTGAAGATACTGTGGTGCCACGATGTTAACAAAGGCACTCCTTGGGAAGCAACCCAAGTCTTATTTTTTGTCCTTTCGAATAATATTTGTTGTGCGGTGTAGGTGTATGATTTGGTTGGAATGTCAAAAACATGCCACAAAATGAGTTAGAGGAAGAAATTGCTGGCAAGTCACTTTAACATATCACCAAACACTTTGGTATATCAATGGAGTGCTCACCGAAAGTGACAGTATAGAGGCCTTGCAATTAGCTCCATAGAAGGTACTTTGGTGTATCGCCAAAGTACTTTGCCAAAATGGGCCCGCTGAGCTCTGAAAACTATTAAATTTGGAAAAATATAATGATTTTGGTGCATCACCAAAACATTTAGCATCACCTATGTTTATCGCCTAACTAATGCAGTTAAAAGGAGACCAAATGGTTTGACTTCTTGACCCTCTTATCCCCTTAAACCTTTCCATAACCCTCACTCGACCTTTTCTTTCCCTTACACCATATCAATGACACGTACACACACGCACACACTCACTCATTTTAACCACCACTATGCACTGTCATCACCACTACTCTATCACCCCAAAATCTTCTCTGATTACTGTCTCTAATCGTACAACTTTTCATCTACAAGGTTAGAGATTCATGGCTTGTTTTTTAAAAATTGTTTCACTTTAGATTTTGAGCTTAATACTCTTTATTTTATGGTATGAAATTGTTAAATGTGATTTAAGATTCGTAGCATAGATTGTTACAATTTCTTTCATGATAATTTGAGTTTTTTGTGAAATTTAGGGTGAATGGTGATAAAGTAACATTTAATGTGTGAAATTCCATAAAGAAATCGAGGGACTTACAAGTGATATCAATCAGTGATTCAGTTGATGATGTGGTGGCTAATACATTAGAGGTCTATTTGATAAGTGATCCTTTGGCGGTAGTAATATGGAACTATGGTAGTGAAGAGGTTGAAGAATACGATGAAGTGGTGGCCTCCTTGACCAGGTTTGGTACCTATACCAAGAAACCACTTAAACTTGTTGTTGACTTAAAGAATCGGGAGAGTTCTCCCGACAAACCATCCATTGAAGAACCACCAAAGATAGAAATCAAGCCTCTACCTCCCTATCTTTGATATGTGTTCTTAAGGCAAGATAACACTTTGTCCATCATTATAGCGATGGATTTGTTGGTATATAAAGTAGAAGCTTTGAAATACGTATTGAGGATGTTTACATAGGCCATTGGGTGGACTATTGCCAACATCAACAGAATCCCTCCTAGAATTTGTACTTATAAAATCCAATTAGATCCCAAATGAGTACCTAGCATTGAACACCAAAGGAGGTTGACTCCTCCTATATAAAAAGTGGTCAAGAAAGAAATTATCAAGTGGCTTGATGTGGGTGTGGTGTACCCAATCTCCAATAGCACATGGGTAAGCCTAGTACAATAAATGCCTAAAAAGGAGGTAATCACCATTGTGCCAAATGAGAAGAATGAACTTATTCCCTTGAGGACGGTCTTGGGTTGGCGTGTTTTTAATAGAAAGCTCAATTCATGGACCGAGAAAGACCATTTTTCCATGCCCTTCATGGACCAAATGTTAGATAGATTTGCGGGCGAGGAAGGTATTGTTTTCTTAATGGTTACTCTTGGTATAATCAAATATACATATCCCCCAAAGACTAAGAAAAGGTAACTTTCACTTGTCCATATGGCATCTTTGCATTCAAACGCATGCCTTTTGGGTTGTGCAATGCTCCAGCTACTTTCCAAAAGTGTTGTCAATATTTTCTGACATGGTAGAAGACACAATGGAAGTGTTTATTGATGACTTTTTGATGGTGGGTGATTCTTTTGAGCTTTCCTTGATTATTTAAGCAAAGTGCTCCAATGTTACGTAGAAACAAATTTTGTGCTCAATTAGGAAAAATGTCATTTTATGGTAAAAGAAAGAATTGTGTTTGGTGGACATGGCATTCAAGTAGATCAAGTGAAGGTTGAACTGATAGCTAAATTTCCTCCACCTATCTCTGTGAAGGGTGTGAGAAGTTTCTTGGGGCATGCGGGATTCTACCGACAGCTCATAAAAGATTTTTCAAAGATAGACCATCTATTGTGCAAGCTACTTAAAAAAGGAGGATAAATTTGATTTTGATGAAAATTGTGTAATGGTATTCAATTGCCTAAAGAAAAATCTTGTGACGGCTCCTATAATTGTGGCTCCAAATTGGAGCCTTCCTTTTGAACTTATGTGTGATACTAGTGGGACAACATTTGGAGCGGTTCTTGTGGAATGAAAATACAAGATATTTCATCTGGTGTATTATGCAAGTAAATCTTTGAATGAGTCACAAAGGAAATCCACGGTCACGAAGCAAGAGTTGTTGACTATGATGTATGCTTTTGAGAAGTTTTGGACCAATTTATTAGGCACCAAGGTGATTGTCCATACCAATCATTCAACCAACTGATATTTGATGGAAAAGAAGGTAGCGAAGCCAAGGTTAATCTGGTGGATTTTGTTGCTTCAAGAGTTTGATTTTAAAGTGAAAGATACGAAAGGGTGTAAGAATCAAGTGGCAGATCATTTTTCCCAATCGAATCAAATGGTGAGATGTTTAGGGAGTTAAACATTGATGAGTCTTTCCCCGATGAATTTTTTATGGCTACTTTGGCAGATATGATGCCTTGATATGCCGATTTTGGCAACTATCTTATTTGTGGCATTTTTTTTGAAGAGCTAACTTTCTATCAAAGGAAGCGGTTTCTCTATGATCTGAAGTATTACTATTGGGATGAACCCTATTTTTTTAAGGAATATGCAGATGGTGTGATTCATAGATATGTGACTGAATTTGAAATACAACCCATACTTGAGGTATGTCACTCCTTACAATTTGGTGGTCACCATGGTGGAATAAGGAAAACTACCAAGGTCCTTCAAAGTGGTTTCTGTTGGCCCATACTCTATCTAACATGAATAGCTTAGTTCGATCATGTACTCAAAGTCTATTGCAAGGAAGTATCTCAAGGAGGCATGAAAGGCCTTTGAATCCTAATCTTGAAGTTGAGTTGTTTGGTGTTTGGTGAATTGATTTTATGGGGACTTTTGTGAGTTTGTATGGAAATAAGTACATATTAGTGGTCATTGAATACATGCCAAAATGGGTCGAGGTATTTGTGTTACTCAACAATGAGAGAAAGAGTGCCACTTTTTTCTTAAAAAAACATATCTTTACAAGGTTTGGGATTCCCCGAGCTATCATTAGATATGGTGGCTCTTATTTTTTACAATCAGGTGTTTTATGCATTGCTTGAAAAGTATGGGGTCAAGCATAAGGTCGCTACCCCTTACCATCCCCAAACTAGTGGGAAAGTATAAGTGTCAAATAAGGAGATAAAGGCAATCTTGGAGAAAATGGTTAATGTGTGTCAAACCAATTGGGCAAGTTAATAGATGATGCGCTTTAGGTATACTAGATTGCTTTCAAAATGCCCATTGGAATGTCTCCATACCAACTACTCTTTGGTGAACCTTGCCATCTACTAGTTGAGATTGAGTATCGTGCCTTTTAGGCTTTGAAGAAACTAAATATGAATTGGGATGATGAATCTAAGACAAGGGTGGAGTAATTGCAAGAGCAAGATGAATTCCGCCTTCGGGCATATGAAAGCTCTACTCTTTACAGGGAGCGAATGGAAAGGTGGCCTGATGCTAAAATCTTGAATAGAGAATTTAGAGTTGGAGATGAAGTGTTGCTCCTTAATTCGAAACTCAAACTCTTTGCAGGGAAGCTCAAGTCAAAATGGCCAGTACCATTTAAAGTTGTGCAAGCTTACTCTTACGAAGCGGTCTAGTTAGAAGTCCATGATAAGTCAACGTGTATAGTGAATGGCCAATGTTTGAAATACTTTTATGTGGGAGGCCTAAGGGTTACCAAGATTAAGGCATTCCACCTCATGGATGCTTGACATGCTTAAAGAATTTATCATGCCACGATGTTAACAAAGGAACTCCTTGGAAAGCAACCCAAGTCTTATTTTTTGTTCATTTGAATAGCATTTGTTGTGCAGTATAGGTGTATAATTTGGTTGTAATATGGAAAACATGTCACAAAATGAGTTAGAGGAGAATTTGCTGGCAAGTCACTTTGGCGTATCACCAAACACTTTGGTGTATCAATGGAGTGCTTGCCAAAAATGACAGTATGGTGGCCTTGCACTTAGCTCCAAGAAAGGTACTTTGGTGGATCACCGGACACTTTGGTGTAACGCCAAATTATTTTGACACAATGGGTCCTCTGAGCTCTAGAAACTATTAAATTTGGAAAAATCTAACGAGTTCGGTGCATCACCAAAAATTTGGTGTCGCCTATGTTTATCGTCGAACTAATGCGATTGAAAGGAGACTAAATGATTTGACTTCTTGACTCTCTCTTCCCCTTAAAACTTTCCATAATTCTCACTCAACCTTTTCTTTCCCTTACACCATATCAATGACTCACAAACACACACACTCTCACTTATTTAAACCACCACTGTTCACTGTCATCACCACAACTCTATCGTCTAAGAATCTTCTTCGACCATCGTCTCTAATTATACAACTTTTCATCTGGAAGGTTGGAGATTCATGGATTTTTTTCAACTTGTTTTACTCTAGATTTTATACTTAATACTCTTTGATTTGTGGTATGAAATTGTTAAATGTGATTTAAGAGTAGTAGCGTAGACAGTTACAATTTCTTTCATAATAATTTGAGTTTTTTGTGAAATGGGTTTGCCTAGGGTTGAACAATTTGGGGAATTTATTTTATATGTTGTGTTGCACTCATTGTTATACTATAAACAATTTGATTTCAATTTGATGCTTGTATGGATGTTGAATTTGGGGTCTGTTGTGCAAATTGAACTTTGATTTTAATCAATTTTTCTGGATGATAGATTGGATGACATCATTCTTAAGAGAAAATCATCATATTGTTTGTGTTTGGTGTTGAAATATGGGGAAGTCTTAGTACCTAGTGCAAAATATGTGAAGAAATCGCCATTAAAGGCATGAAGTTTGAATTGGGGAAGACGACCACATTTACCAATGGGTCATGAACTTTGGTGATGCACCGAACTACATAGCGGATCGCCAAAGTGCTCCCATATCACCAAAAGCTTAAGTTTAGGATAAAAGGTTAGGGTGAATGTTTGGAAAAACCTTCCTATTATGGTGATGCTCAGGAAAGCTCGCCAAACTATTTGGAAATTCGATACACTATCACTCTGATTCACCAAACTCATCCCTAGACACTGATTCATTTCGCGATGGTATGCAATGCTCGCCAAACTCTTTGGCAATATACCAAAGTTGTTTGGCGATACAAACCCAACATTTTGTGTTTGCTAACCTCTATGTAGTACATGGTTTCATTTCTATGCATATATGGTTAAGCAAAAGCACATTTCCAAGGAACAAAAGACTCCTCCTCCACCCAATTCTATGCATATATAGTTAAGCAAAAGCACATTTCCAAGGAACAAAAGACTCCTCCTCCACCCAAGGGAAATATAGCAAAGGGGTCTCAATTATGGGTCGCTCCAACCCTGAAAGAACTGTCCAAAAGAAGTGAAAGGTGGCTATTGCAAAGGAAAAAAGGGAAATCCACTACTTAATCTCGTGTTTCCAGTAATGAGGGGTCCCACTTTGAACATAGTACAAATTCCTTGAGATATCATTTAACCACCTCTGAGGAGGTCAAAACAGGGTGACAACACGCCTATCCATGAACCACTACCTACTCCAGTAGTTATACCGACCAAGACGAAGAGGGATGAGCAATGCTCTAAAAAAATCGTAGACCCTCACCCAGTGGTAGTTCCCAAGCTGTTGAATAGATTGAAATTTGAAGGTTAACATAATATTCTCAAGAAAAAGAGTTTGTCATTGAATGGATTTGTTGATAAGTATCTGATGCTTTTATATACCATCTAGTACCATGGTTTTGAGATATTCACTGAGCCCCATTTATCCTATATCTCAACTTGGGTTTGAGAGTTCTATACCACTTATGGAGAGTTGTTACGCCCAAACCCATTGAAGGGTAAGCCACGGGTAGTGAAAGACAGTGTCCAAGTATGTAGAGTTGATATTGCTTGTGATGGAGGAATGATGAATAAAATCTTAGTATGTAAGACAGGTCCTCATTATAATTTGGCTGACAGACTAGTGACTTCTCTGGATGATCAAAGGAGTTTGTTAGCACCCCTACAGAGTGATATGTCAATTGAATATATTAAGCCAGGGTTGGACATCAATAAGATGCACATTAATGTCCCTGCTTTGTTTTGGTTGAGTTTTGTGTGTAATAGTCGTATGACTTCTCAAAATGAATCAATCCTTCATTATGTGAAGGTGATGTTTCTTGGGTCTATTATTGATCAGGAGAAGTTAAACCTTGGTGTGAGTATTGCCCTAGATATTGGGATGAGAGGTTAACAGGCTACTACTTCACTTTCTTTCCCATGTCTAATCTTTGAATTTTGTAGGCATGCAAAGGTCCCTTTTAAATCAAAGTTAGATTTTGAAGCTATCCCCAAGTCTACTTATGATATTCTCTGCATTGAGCATGACTACAAAGAATAAAAGGGAAAAAGAAAAGAGAAAGAGAAAGTTGACACCTCTCCTATTGATATTGAGGGGTTAGATAGTGGTGCTACACAACCCACTTTGATTGATACTACTCTATTCCTCTATCTATCTCTATCGAGCCTTTTTTCCAACCCCCTTGACCTAGTGCCCCTGGACCATGGCTATCCTCTACTCCAGGCACTTTGGGTGCTCTTTTAACGCAGGTTACGATGATTTAAATGGGTCATTTAGCTTATTATACTAATGTGAGGTTGGCCAAGTTAGAGACTAAAATACCGCAGATGGTTTAGGATGCTATTATAGTTATTTTTATACCCGTTTATGATGAGATGCATAGATTTTGGGAGACATTGCAAGAATATACTGAGAATCTTGATAATATGAACCCATAGCAGAAAACTGGTACACAGCACATGGAGTGGATGACTTTGTACACCGAGCTTGCTTCATTGCAAACTTATGTAGATCATCTTCTATTCCCTGACTTTTCGTATATATAGGATGCACCATCTCAGTCCATAGCAAGTAGGGAGAGTGTTCAGGATGTTATTAAGAAAAAGAAGGCTTCTGAGACTGAGGATGATGGAGAAGACCAGACTGAGGATGATGAGGATGATGATAATGATGATTTATTTATTGAGGTTCAGGATGATGACCAAGCAATCGAGCAGGTTATGGTTATTGAGGCTTTGGTGAGGTTGACGTAGAAGACTTCATATATTGGTCTAAATATGTTGAGAAGTCCTTTTACCTTGCCATTGACCCCAAGTCCACTTACGAGATACTTATTGATACCCTAGATCTAACCCCACAGACTGTAGATAGAGCTGAGCTGGGCACTAATGCCTAAATTGAGGCCACTTCTATGAGCCATTCATCACATTAGGCTTAGTACTTTCAGAGGGACACTTCCACTCACTCTTCTCTATTATATTGGTCCTATTGAATTGAGGACAATGCTTTATTTTGAGTTGGGGGGCATTATTTTGGATATGTAATATTTTAATATTCTAATTTTTGAGATTTTGGTACTGTTTAGATCTTGGTTCTGGTACTTTGATTTGAATACTATTTTGATTTTGATACTGTTTTGTGAATCAGGTTGTAATATTTTTAGATAATTTTCATTTCATGGGTGCATGCATTTTGAAATTTTATGTGAGTATGTGTTGTGATTTGCATCTTATTTTCTTATTTTGTAGTGTAGTAATTAGTAGTGTGTTTGATCAATAAAGATTTTTTTGGATTGGTACTCAAGTGAAAGTGTGTTAGCAATCGAATACTTTGGCTCAAAGAGTACTCTTTTGGAGATTTTCACATGCATAACACTTGAAAACAACAATTGGCTTGTGAATTGGCCCACCTTTAAAAATTTGCCCATCTTTTAAAATTTTAGTTGGTTGAGTTGAAGTGATTAGGCACTCACTTTTGTGAATATTGGCATCTCATTTTGACTACTTGAATACCTACCTTGATTGTGCAATGAATGTGGTATGTCAATGTGAGGAATTGAAAGTGTTGCTTCCAGCATGTATTGAGTGCCATGTGTGGTGAGGCTTTGATTTGATCTTGTGTCATGGTTCTATCTAGAACTTGCCTTGTTGGTCTATCGCTAAGCATAGAGCATTGTGACATTGGAGATATGACCTTACGCTATAAATCCAGAATGAGCCTTTGAAATTGACCATATAGCCTTCCCAATTGTGAGTTGAGTGATCAAGCTTTGCCCTAATTTGTGCCACGTAGCCTATTTCTTGAACAACCATGTTACAACCCATAAGGAATTCTCCTATGACATGCTCTTTTGAACCAAAACCACCTAGAAGAATGTAGGTGAGGCCTTAAACCAACTTAGGCAAAAAGCCTAAGTTGGGGTTGGAGGAATTGTCAGGTAAGGTTTGCGATTGGAAGTTTATAGAACCCGGATCATTTACTTCCTTCTCTAGTTTGTCCTAGTATCCCTTGCAATTGGAAGTTTATAGAACCTGGGCCCATTTACTTCTTTCTCTAGTTCGTCCTAGTATTCCTTGTGAATACATAAAGAGAGAGAGAGAGAGAGAGAGAGAGAGAGAAAGAAAGAAAGAGAGAATGTATAAAATCAATGAAAAAGAGTTGCAATTGTAGAGTTAGATTGTAAATACTTGAGTTTTTTTGCTTTGAAAAGGATGAAATAAGGAAATTTGCAAGTGAACCAAGAGAAATGATTCTTAGCATGTCAAATAAAGCGAGTTTGGAAAATAATTAAGTTAAGGTCTCATGTAGTGCTTCATGGAGGTAGAATCACTTTAACCATATGCTATCCTACCTTACCCATTTCCTACATTACAAGCCATCAAAAGACCTTTGCAATCTCTAACCTAGCATGTTCAATTATGGTGTGAAGAAAAATATGGGCAAACCTATGGTATAGTATTCGTGTGCATGATTTTTTTTGAAAGCGAAAGTGGTTCGTGTTGATGCCTTGATTTTAAAATTTGATTGCCTCATGAGAAAAGGCATATTATTGTTGTGAGGGTACTCAATTACATTCACTTGAGCACATTGATTGACCTCGATTGACATCTACGAGCATAATCTTGGTTTGGTAGCGGCTAGTAAATACTTGAGGCATGTAGTTCATGAATTTAATGTTTGATAGTGTATACTTGTACCAATGCTTTTCAAGATCATGAGGGTAAGATAGTTTTCACAAAGAATCATGTGTTTGAATTCCCAAGTAGTACCATTTGTAGACAATGTTGATTGTGTTGTGTGTGCATTGATTTTCTCAAGGACAAGCAAAGGTTTAAGCTGGGAGTATTGATGAGTTCGCATTTTGTGACTCATTTAACCTAGAATTGGTAAGAAATCAAGTCGCTAATGCCAATTTTTTGCTAGTTTTAATGTTAGTTTGTTTGTTTTTACAGTGTTGAAGCCAAAAGATGTTCAATAAAGCATATGGAAGTAAAAAGATGGAGAAAAGGAGGTAAAAACAGAAGTGGCATCACCCAAGGAATTTGGTGCATAGCCAAAGAGGAGCCTTCACCACCAAAAGTAATAGTGCATTCAAGTCCTGAAGAAAGCAGTTCGGCTAGCCGTAGAGGCTTTTCGACCGATCGTCGATGACTTTGACGATGGTGAGTTTCCATTGCCAAACTCATCAGATTCAAGCAGGTGAAGCTCAATATTTAAAGCAATTCGATGAAGTGGGGAAACTTTATCGTATTGCCGAAACATTTGACGATGGTTCTTCCTATCACCAAAAGTCACAAGATGGCAGTTTCGTAAATATGTTGTCCCTGATTTGTTTCAGCTATAAATAGATTTTGGAGACTTCAAACCCTATCTTTTGAATAGTTTTAAGCTTAAACAAGTTGTAATCAAACCTTAAGGTTGGGATTGATGTCGCCCAAACTATAACTCTAGAAAAAGTATAAAGCGGTCGTTGAATTAAATATAGAACCCAATTAGGTTGGGGTCGATCCCACAGGGAATAGGACGAAGGTCTATCGAATGTTTGTCTGAGTAATTGGCAAGTAAGTAAAAAAAAGGGGTTTTGTAAGCAAATATTAACAGTAACGATTGTTGATTTTCGGATCTGTAATAAATATGAGAAATACACTAGGACTGTGATTCCCAATGATTCCTTAACTCCACCGGTTGCTTGTGCTAGCAAATTGTTCCGCTGCGTTGCATGCAAAATCTAACAACTTAGGTTCATCTAAATGTCTCTCAACCTTGGTTAGACAAATTTCATTCTTCTCCTCTGGATCTCTGAGTGTTGCACTACTAGCCCTTGTTCTGGACCTCAGATAACTATCCTTGTTACAGATCAAGTTGTTAGATGAAGGTTGATAGCTTTAAATCTCTGTTGTTATTTCCTTTTCCTAATCTCTACCTCTCTCTCGAGCAAGTCTAGAATACAGGCTAGTTTCTAATATTTGCGACCGTTAGAAGATCAATCACAACGAAAGAAATAAAAATACATGCATTCACATTGGTTCAGAATTGCTTTGCACATAACCTATTTAGTTAATTCCTCATAGTTCACACAACCCTAGTTGACAGGTTTAGTTACTCATGATTGCAAAAACACAGGAAGAATTCAATGATGAAAACATAATTGTAAACTTACAATAAGAATAAAACTCCAAAATCTCAATATGAATAAAAACCCTAGAATCAACATTTGAGATTTCAAGATCAATCCTCAAAATAATGTAGTAGACAACTAAAAATAATGTAGTGACTAACTCTCAAATAATGTATTTTTTCCACTCCTAATCATAGTAAAACATAGGGGTATTTATAGATACAAAGTGAATCTTATTCTAAGCAAAGTAGGAGAAAAAAATCGGCAACTTTCCACGGTTTTGTGGGTTGGTTCCGTGGGTCCAACTCACGTGACGTGGGTCAGTTCCGTGGAAATCAGGCCTCTATGCGAACTTTTAGAAGTGTGTCGTGGGTCACTTGACCTACGTACTGTGGGTCACTTGACCTACACAACTCCGCTCTTTTGTCTTCAAAAACTTCATTCCAGTGCATGCTTCTTCCCTTTTGTCACTTTTGATCCCTTTTCCTTCATTTTGCCTCCAAAACCTATTCTCCTGCAATATAGAACAGAAAACACATCATACCTACCAAACATACCTAAGTTATTGCATATTTTCCTTGTTTTAAGCATCGAAAGTGCTATGAAACCATGGCACATCAACACCCTCAACTTAGAATGTTTGTATGTCCTCAGGCGAACAACACAAAATAAATACATTTGATGCTTAACTAAGAGAAACCTAAAAAGACCTACGACAGTTGACTCACTACTTTTGGCACCAACACTTTTCCAACCTCTCCTATTTGCAAATCAAAACCATGGTGTGTATATATGCAGCATACTATCATGACACAAAAGGGATCAAATGATGGCATCAATTATGAACAAACAACTAAGCATATATGCAAATGACATTATCCGAACAAATAGCAGCTAACAATGCAACCCATGTACTCTTACAACAAAGAAGTCCCATACACTCACAGTCTACTAATGAATATCAAAGTGGGGACTAGGTCAAAACACTCTCTCTCACAAAGAAGTTCAAACAGTGTGCGTGAAATACCACAGGCTTGCCCTTACTTTCTATGCCTTAGTTTTTTGGACATTTGGACTAGGATCACTATAGAACTTTCATCGACTTGTAATGTAGGCTTGGGGACGGATGTGGTACATATGGATACCGTGAATCAACCCTCCTTGATACTACACTATTTTTAGCTCCACTTTCCAACCATACTCATTTTATTTTCCTTTTTTCTCCTTCATTTATTTTCAGATTTTGGGTGTGATTTTCTTCATATTTTCAAAACAAATTTTTTTTTCTTTTTCTGTTTTTTTGCAATTTCTATTTACTTCACTCTTTTTTTTTTACACCCAAAGTTGTTCTCTTTTTCTTTTTTTTACTAACCCCTTCTTCATACCTATATCAAGCTACGCACCCCTATGATAGCCACCCTCAACTTAGGCGATTTGCTTGAGTTGAGATAAACAATGTCCAAGGAGGGACCAGGACCAATATAGGTTCATTATAAGTTAAAATAGGAAGGTGAATAGGCTAATGAAAGAAATAGGTCAACTAAGGCTCAAAATTGGGATCAAGGGATATTTATTTTATTTGGTCAGGTATTTAGGCTAAAAGTGGACTTATTCAAAAAATGGCCTATGATTCTTTCCTAACCCCTATCCTCTAACCTAGGCAAGACTAACCGGGCAAGTTCTGGATTGCACACATAAAGTGAACTCGGTAATGACCTCACACACACATAGCATAGGGTTACACTATCGACTACTACCTATCCAGTTCATGCATTGCTGGCTACAATCATTTTGTGTATAATACTAATACCATAACAAGATCCAACTACTGTCATAAACTAACATACTACACACAAAATTCAAAATAAAATTTTCAGGAGGGGTGTCCTTTAAAAAATCAAAAAGCATCATTATCATTCAAAGTTCGTTCAAAATTGGACTGCACTAAGGTTCCCCTATTTTTCTCCTAATTAAACATGGAAACACATAAATAATATAAATAACAACTTAAACATGCAGTTTCTACTATGATAGCATTTGAGGGAAAAGAAACATGACAATAAAAAAGCCCAAGAGGACATATAGGCCCACAAGTACCTCGGCCCCCACCAAATAAGCATGCATTGTCCTCAATGCATTAGACCAAAGAAAAACAAGGGAGTTAAGAACATACCTGTGGCACCATAAGTGCGTGTGTCTACTGTCGATCAAAATAACAAAAATCAAAGCAAATGTAGGAATAGCAAGACACATTAGGTTACCTCCCAAGCAACGCCTAATTTAATGTCGTGGCACGACGCGGGTATCTTGATTACTCATACTTCATCAAGATATCCCTTGGGTTGGCCTCCAGGGTCATCTAAACTATTTATTTCTGAAACCACCCTCATGTCCTTTGGCTGCTTCATAGTTCTACAAATATTGAATATGACTTCCTTATTATTCAGCCTAAATTTCAGCTCACCCCGCTCTATATCCACCAATGCTCTATAGGTGGCTAAAAATGGTCTCCCTAAAATTATGGGCATCTCAAAATTGACCTCACAGTCCAAGACAACAAAGTCAACAAGAAATATGAAGTTTTCAACTTTGACCAAAACATCAAATAATATGCCTACAGGCTTCTTGATTGTATGATCCACCATCAATAATCACATCTTTGTTGGCTCGGGGTCTTTCAAGTCTAATTTTTTGAATACTACAAGCGTCATCAAGTTAATGCTCGCATCTAGGTCACACAAAGCTCCTGCGAAGTTAACTAACCCAATTGTGCATGAAAATATGAAGGCACCGAGATCATCTTTCTTTTGCAGAAGAGAACGGGATGCATTACACTACAATGGTTCAAATCACTGACAAAATCATAACTGACAGTTCTCTTCTTTGTTACCAACTCTTCATGAACTTTGCATATCCAAGCATTTGTTCCAACGCCTCTACCAATGGAATATTTATAGAAATTTGCTTCAATATGGACATGAACTTATGAAATTTTTCATCCTTCTTCTTCTTCTTCAAGCACTGAGGGAATGGAGGTGGCAGCTTAGGAATGGGGATTAGCATTTGTGGGGCTTCTTTTTCTTTCTCATTTTCAGAATTCACCTTGTTTTCATCAGTCTGGGGCTCCTCAACTTCTTTCATGATCTCCCCACTAACAATTTTATTTTCATCCACCTTTTTCTTTAAACATTGAGGGAAAGGTGGAGGAAGTTTTGGGAATGGAACATACTTCCTTAGAGCTTTCTTTACCTTTTCTGTGGCATTCGTTTTCTCTTCCAGTGTAGAATGAACAGCCTCAACTTGTTTGGGTGCCTCACTAAGAGTCTTCCCACTTCTCGTTGTGATAGCCATGCAATGAGCATCATTTTTTGGGTTCTGGATGGTGTTGCTCCGAAGTGTACCTTGTTGACATTGATTCAATGTTGAAGATATCTACCCGAATTGTTGCTCCAACTATTTAATGGTTGTCGAGTGAGACTCAACCTTTTGACTTATTCCCAAAATGTCTGCCCTAATCTCTTTCAGGCAGTTTTCTCGACTCTCCACCCCCTTAATAAGTTTATTAAGAAGGGCTTCCATTCTTGAATTTCCATAATCAGTGTCATGGTTCCACGGTGGAACATATGCACCACTCTTCTCTTTGTAATCATCCTTTTGCCTCCAATAGCCATCACGATCTCGTTCTCTGTCTCTATATCCTGACTTGTTGTAATTGTCTCTATAGTAGTTCTGACCTTGATTCCCTTGCTTCGAGTTCCAAGAGTATTGATTATACCCTTGGCCCTTGGCTTGAAAACCCTCCACCTCTCGATCCAAGTACTTAGACTCCTCATTAGATTCATAATTGTCATGCCTAGTTGTTTTACCTTGTGCACCTACGGCATGCACATTCTCAGCACCTCCAACCACCATCAGTTTAGCTAGCAATCCAATTTATGTCCTTAACTATGCAAATTCATGAGCTATAGATTCATCCAAAGCCTGTTGTACTAAAGAGTCTCTAATAGCATATGTCCCAACAGGTGTATCTGTGTCCCAAGTATGCCATCCTCAATTGGTCTTAGTGATACGATCTAAAATCTCTGAAGCTTGTTCCCACCTCAGACATATAAAACCTCTGCCAGTGATAGTGTCTGCTACAGCCTTGGTATTGGCATTTAAAGCTCTGTGGAAGATCTCAAGTAAATTTCGACCATTCTTTCTATAGTTTGGAATATTTTGTAACTTCTTCTTGAACCGAAGCCAAGTCTCGTAAAGTGCTTCAAAATGTAGCTATCTAAAAGTGTAAATCTCATCTTTCAACTATTTCATCTTGGAGGGTGGGAAAAATCTCTCCAGAAACTGATTTCTCAATTCTTACCATGTAGTAATGGAACCTCATGGTAATTCAGCCAACCACAAAGTCGCTTCTCCTGTTAGAGAGAATGGAAATAATCTCAATCGAATAGCCTCTTGGTTAACTCTAGGAAAATTATATGAAGTGCATACCCCTACAAAGTTCATCACATGCATGTTTAGATCATCTGCAGAAAGACCGGTGAATACGCCTTTCAAGTTTAGCAGGTGGATCATGGCACATGTAATGTCGAACTTAGTGCCCTGAGGTAACTATGGTGGAATAATGGCACCAGTATCAACCAGTTCAAAATAAGCCACATCCTTTTATTTGGGATCATCATAAACCGGCACATATGGTCTTTGAGGTGGTTGCTGCACCCTCAGTCTTCTTTGTCTCTCTTCAAGTACAGCAAGACGTTGTGCTACTTCTTGCATTCCATGATGATCTCTAGCTACTTGTCAAAGATTTGTTTGTCTTGCATTCTCCTCAGCCGTTAATCGAGCAGTGATTTACTCCATAGTTTTATGACAAGTTGGATGAATTGGTGGCTGGTTATGAATACCTTTCGTGACTGCAGGATCCTAAACTCCGTCGGTGTTCACCATTCTTCGATTTGCTCTCAGTGATCTTTCTATCTCAGTATCAAGAGGAATCAAGGGATTGCCTTGACTCCTAGTGTTGGGCATACACCAGTGTATGCCCTTAAAAGTATAGAAAAATAAAACCAATCAACTCCAACAAGCAAACTAATCAACTCCGTAACCGTATTTCCCAGTAGCGGTGCCAAAATTTGATGTCCCCCAAACTATACCTCAAAAAAAAGTATAAAGCGGTTGTTGAATCAATTATAGAACCCAACTAGCTTGGGGTTGATCCCATAGGAAATAGGATGAAGGTTTGTCGAATGTTTGTCTGAGTAATTGGCAAGTAAGTAAAAGGGGAGGGGGGGAGGTTGTAAGCAAATAGTAACAGTAACGATTGTTGATTTTTGGATTTTAATCAATATGAGAAATACACTAGGACTGTGATCCCCAATGATTCCTTAACTCCACTGGTCGTTTGTGCGGGCAAACTATCCCACTGCGTTGCATGCAAAATCTAACAACTTAGGTTCATCTAAACGTCTCTCGACCTTAGTTAGACGAATTTCACTCTTCTCCTCTTGGTCTCCGAGTGTCGTACTACTAACCCTTGTTCTGGACCTCAGATAACTATACCTGTTATGGCTCAAGTTATTAGATGAAGGTTGATAGATTTAAATCTCTGTTGTTATTTCCTTTTCCCAATATCTACCTCTCTCTCGGGCAAGTATAGAATACAGGTGAGTTTCTAAAGTTCACAACCTTTAGAAGATCAATCACAACAAAAGAAATAACAATACATGCATTCACACCGGTTAGGAATTGCTTTGCACTTTACCCGTTTCATGAATTCCTCATGGTTCATACAACCCTAGTTGATAAGTTTAGTTACTCATGATTGTAAGAACACAAGAAGAATTCAATGATGAAAACATAATTGTAAACTCACAATAAGAATAAAACTCCAAAATCACAATATGAATAAAAACCCTAGAATCAATATTTGAGATTACAAGATCAATCCTCAAAATAATGTAGTAGACAACTAAAAATAATGTAGTGACTAACTCCTAAATAATGTATTTTTTCCCACTCCTAATTATAGGAAAACATAGGGGTATTTATAGATACAAAATGAATCCTATCCTAAGTAATGTAGGAGAAAAAAATCGGCAACTTTCCACGGTTCCATGGGTTGGTTCCGTGGGTCCAACCCACTTGACGTGGGTCGATTACGTGGAAATAAGGCCTCCATGCACACTTTCAAAAGTGTGTCGTGGGTCACTTGACCTACGTCCCATAGGTCTACCTATATCCCATAGGTCACTCCCGTGGGTCACTTTTGTGAAAATTTCAACTCCGTTCTTTTGTCTTCAAAAACTTCATTCCAATGCATGCTTCTTCCCTTTTGTCACTTTTGATCTCTTTTCCTTAAATTTTCCTCCAAAACCTATTCTCCTACAATATAGAACAGAAAACACATCATGCCTACCAAACATACCCAAGTTATTGCATATTTTTCTGATTTTAAGCATCGAAAGTGCCATGAAACCATGGCACATCAGGGATTAGTTTTCATTTTGGTTTTCTACATCGGATTTGAAGAATTCCTTGAGAATATTGAATCTAATGGTGGATTTCAATGAACATGCTGGTATACTTTCTTTATCTTCCATTATGCTTGTCTAATTTCCCCAACTTGGTTGTGTCTGATGATTGAGTATTGATAAATACATGCTTAGTGATTAGTTTCCTTTCTAATTTATTATTTGTTATGGGTTTAGCTATTACTTCATATTTTGAACTTAAAATTGGAGGTTGCAAACTCTAGTTTAGTCTAGATCCTTCATCTTCCTTGAGAAAGGAGATGAAGGTGAGGAGTAGTAGTTAATAATGGATAGATTGATATCTTTTAATGTTAGATATTTGAAATAGGTTTATCAAATTGAGGTTTTAGATTAGTTGTGATGACACACAAGAGGTTCAAGAAAACCCACTTGTCAAATTTAGTGTTTAATCGAGAGATTAGCTTTAATATTCAAAATCTAGCCTACCCACAGTTACGATTGAATTAAGGCAAATTGTTACTCACCCATGCATGATTCTACTCTCATGATAACATACCCCAAGTTACCATTATCACTGATTACTACTTCTAATTCCTAGTTATTTCAAACCAACTTTCTTAATACTTATAATTAAAGGCGTTTGAAATCGTTTACAACCCCCCCACCCACCCCACCCCCCACACACACACACATACACTTTACTTTTCTTGTTTAAAATCAACATGAGCAAGCATTTAGCTTTGTATTCCCAGCAGTTGCGCACTAGTAGAAATACAAAGCTAAAATGTCTCTAAATGGACCCTCAAAATTTGTTTAGGACCCCATAGAAATAAACCAATAATATTACTCGGCTAATTTTGACATTCTAGACTCAACAGAACCCTCATAATCACCAATGAAGGTCGGTATTAACAAGTTCCACCCGAAACCAACTCTAGGCCCATAAAACTAGTTTCATGACCAAACGCTCAAAAATTACAAAGGAGCCTCGAAATCCAAACCAACTACACTACTGACCTAAAATAGACATTTCAGATCTAATGGGACTGATGAAACTCTCATTTGACGCTCAGATCATTGAATGTTGACCAAAGTTAACTATATCAACTTAAAGTCTTCACAAAACCAAAAACTCATATAAAAAACTCCCAAATGCTTTGGGGATTGAACTACCCATTCTCGCAACTCACAAATGCTATAAGGGAATAAATATGAGGGGAAAATGGTTAAAACACAAAAAAAATCTAAAAATTACCACGAGGTTTGTTACACAAAACAAAGTAAAAAAGCTATCCATGGTTGATGTGAGTCAAGGTCTTTTTTCATTATGGTAAGTAATAATGGTCAGTGATACATTTCCATCCACTACCATATACCAAATTAATCACATTATAATCAAAAGGAACATCAACCACTTGAACTCGCACCACATCAGCCGCTGGCTGAGGTTGCCCCTTTTTTCTTTTTGATTGCAAAGCACCATAGCCAGTATAGAATTCTTTAACCAAGGTCGGATTATACTTTGGGAGTGACTTGGTAAAATGTACCTAATTATGGTATTAAAAATTTTCACAAATAAGAGGGAACTGGTCGATCAACCCATCAAGAGACAACACCTTTTATTCTAAAATAGTTCTACCCCCAATGCCTTTGAATCTATTAATCAATCTAAGAACCAACAATGGGTTGGGATCTACAGTTGTCTTAGACCTTAGGTCTTCACATCTCTGTTTTGTAGGTGGAAGTTCAGGAGTAGGGTTTGGAGAGTGAACTGGAGTGTACTCTCTCTCAGATTAAGAGCAGGACATACCAAGAGAGGAATTAGAGTTCTCTAAATTAGAATCATGCACCTTAGAAGGGTTCTCTCTTCTTCTCCCTAGGCTTATTATTACGTACTCCTTTCCAAAATAGAAATTCCCTTAGTAGTAATTGGTTTATTTGAAGCCATATTTGTGAAAACAATCAAACAAGACCCAATATAATATTAGAAATCAAATGCACAAGTGTAAATCAAGTGAGAAGTTTTCTAGATAGAGGTCGTATTCCCATTGTGTGAGTAGAACAAGGGTTGTGCGATTGCATAATGGGTTCTCACAATTGGTCAATTGAAACTTAGGCATTTTGTGCCCTTGTGTGATACACATTCACTTTCAGTAATCACACAAAGTTTCAAAATCATCGCACAATAGGCATCATCCCTAAATCAACACAATGTTACACATCACTCGCACTCTTTGAGAAATTTCAATAACTTAAAACACAAATTAATCCACAAATAGGGTACTCAGACTTCCCCCATCACCAATTTTCCAAAAATTAACTTCAAATTAACTAACAACACGGGTATTCTTAGGTAAATATGATTTAATCATGACCTAACATTCTACAAGGTTTTTTCATTCCACAAAGATTCAACCATAAGTACTAGAACTTAAACTCATCCTTGTATACATATAATGATCATTATTTCAACATTATAGGACACAAACGAGCTAATAAGACAATGGGGGATTTGGGGAAAATGGGAAAATCACATGTTGAAACATAAACATGAATACAACCAGTGAAAACTACCACTTGAACTTGGCATGTAGCTTATTAAATAAGAAAACTTACCAGATAATTGTGACAAAACTCGATGAAAATCAGAGAAGATGACCAAAAAAATCCTAAGTGTCTGTGTGTGAATAGTTTCAATTAGTAGGGATGGAGAATGGGTGGTTAAGGGATGGAATTAGTGGAGGAATTGGTTCATTGTTTGGGGAACTTTAGAGGATAGAATATTAGTTCACACGAAAAGTCCCTTTCTTTCCTTGCTTTCAAATTAAAAATCCTACTTTCTGTCAATTGTGTCCAAATGCACATATAAGTGTACATGTTCGTACAAGTGTAACAAGATCAATAATGACTACTCTTTCTTTCAAATAGAAATACCAAACAAAAATAATAGAAATTATGATATAATAGTCAAAAAATCTTTTAAAATCATCATCTCATTAATAAAGGTACATAAAATGGTTACTCAAGTTTTAAAACCATGTTTAAAATTATTAAATCATGTTTCATGTCAATAGCTATTTCATAAAGCAAAAGCAAGTTATAAGTCATTACTTTAAATTCAACTCAACAAATTTCATTAATGGTGAAAACATGTTTCATATAGACACCATAATATGAGCAAAATATAAAGAGACCATGCGAGTTTATCCTACATACACATAGAGCCTTATTGAAAATCTCTTTATAGTCAAAAGTATGTTTGAAAAGAGACATACCTCAAATCCTTCTAAGAATGACCTAAACATGCTCAACTGATAGCTCTCACTAATAATCCGTAGTGAAATCCTCCTTAAATAAGCTCAAATCAAACTCTTAGAAACTATGAATTAGGATGAGATTTGCATGTACATTTATGGTAAAATCAATGTTATAATCAAAGGGGATTGTGTAGAAACTAATGTTTGATGTTTGAGAAGACTTAGGATGCTTTATCTCTCAAGAGGTGATGTTTGAGAAGACTGAGGATGCTTTATCTCTCAAGAGGTTGTCCAAAACATAGTGAAATAGAAATCTCAAGCTAAAGTCATATTTATAGGGCACAGTCCAAAGTTGACTAGCAGAATAGGACCTTGAGATGCGAAGGTCATTGTAAGGGACATGTGTTTTGAGTCTCAAAGTCCATTGCAAGGTCTCTCCTTGATATAGGTCTCACGTCATGAAGTTTATCACAAGGTCGTTCCTTGATTTGGGACTCACGCTACACAACTCCTCTCTCGAATACTAAATTTGTATAGACTTTTGGAAAAATGCTCATAACTTTTCATACGGAATTCATATTAGTAAATAGTTCTAAACCTCAAAACCCAAACTCAATTCTCCCCAATTGAGATAGGTATTTCACCTCACATATGGGATTATAATCATCTAGGTTGAATCACATGCACTTATCTAGTTACCAAACTTATGAAGTGTTACTTGACTATGTTCCCTACCTTGATATTTTATAGATTCATGATTATTATATTAGATTATGATTTCCTATTTGAGCAAGTCTAGAGATTGTCAAAGTAATACCAACTCTTGCCTTTACTTTATATAATATTGGTCAATGATATTGTCAAGTACACATGTTTTTTGTAATCACCCTTGCTTCTGCAAATTTGTTGTGCAAGGTATGATCTCGGTATGAGAGGTAGGTTTGCTTCAAGCTTGGAGCTTACTAAAGTCTTTGGAAGTAGCTTCTTGGTTGTTCTGCAGCATCTAGACATCTCTATCTTTACTTTATGATGTCTTTATCTTTGGATAGTTTGTAGTACTTAGGATTTTATTTGGTTATTGTGGAAGCTTTGTCTCATTTTACCAGATTCTTGGGGTTCTAATTCATATCTTTCCATATTTCTATCATATTTAAGGAATCTTAACTTTAAGACTTTAATCCACTATTATATTATTATTTTTGTGTTTTGACTTATTTTCAATTTCGAGTCAAGAAATGTCTTTGTAACAACCCTCGTAGTGATTTTTAGATTTTTCTTTGTTTTGACTCTTTTTCCTTTCCCCATTGTTGTTTTATATCATTTATGAGTTATGGGAATAGTTGGCACAGTCTCCAAAAAATTCAGGAGTGTTTAATATGTGTTTGTGATTTTGAGTAGCCTTTAAAGTGATATAGTTAACTTTGGTCAGCATTCTGTGATCTGAGCATTGAATAAGAGTTTCGTCAGTTCTATTAGATCTGTCCTTTTTGGGTTCATATCATAGTTGTTTCAGGTTCTGAGACCTTTTTGTGATTTTAAGGATTTTGGTTAAAATACGAGGTTTATTATCCTAAAGTTGGTTTCGAGAGTAAATTATTGATATATACCTCCTTTTGTAAATCTGATGGTTCTATTGAGAAAGAAATGATAAAATTAGCCTAGTAGCATTATTGATTTGTTTTTGTGTGGTTCCAAATGCATTCTGAGGGTCCATCAGGGATTTCTAGACTTGTTTTTTCAGCTGAGTTATTATTTGTTGTGTCGACTAATTCCTTATTTGCATTTGTGGTGATTCCTTTGCATTCGCAGAGAAAGATTCTTTTGGGCATCTCGAAAGTGAGGTGGTGGCCGCATTTGCTAAGAGTTATTTATCAGGGTCTGGGTTAGGAGGAATTTTTTCATCACATTCTTGATGGATATCCTACATTCCTAATGGTCACCAGGTTAGGCCAGTCACGAATACGGTATCCTTTCTACATTGGCAAATAATGGAGGACTTGGCAGCCTTTTATTTCTAATTTTGGACCTAAAACCTTATTTTCACCATTATTAGAGCTTGGGAGTTTGGTTGAGGTGAATCAAAAGGGGTTTTTTGAGATCTAAACCTTGGGTATGTTTCTAAAGCCTGATTTTATCATTATCAAAGGATTATATTGTAAAATCATCTTTAAAACCTGGCTTTTAAACTTGAGATTTTGGATTTTTACCAGGTAAAGTGAAAACAATGAATATTTTAATGATTTCTAACTCAATTTCAACTTGGTTTTCTATGGTATTTCATATTTAAAAGTCTGGGCATCTCGAAAGTGAGTTGGTGGTTGTGTTCGTGAAGAGATATTTTTTCAGGTTTAAGCCGGGAGGAATTTGTTCATCGTGTTCATGATGGATCTTCTACATATGCAATGGTCACTAGGTCAGTTAAGTCACGAACACGACATCCTCTCTGCATTCATAAAATAGGGCAGAACTGGCAAATCTAGTTTTACCTTTTTATCTTCAAGTTTGATTTTTGAGATAATTTTGGACCCCAAACCAAAGTAAGTCAATATGGGTACCATTGATCTTTTATTTATATGTAGATATCATAGTTGATTAGATTAGATGTATTAGGTGGTAATTTGAGGGAGTAGAGCTTTTGTTTGATTCTTCGAATGGTGGTTTGGCTTTGCGGGTCTTTCTTAAGGCAAGTTAAGATCTACCTTGAGTATTTTCTGAGGTATTTATGTGTTATATGCTTCTTGCTTGTGTTTTTTGAATCATTAAGGATTTTGGGGATCCTACCTTGATGAGATGGCGAGCATTTCTACAGGTACCAGAGTCTATTGATGGGCTAAGTAATAAAATGGACATCTTAACTGTTCTCTCTACTTGTTGATATATTTATGGTAAATTGTGGACAACTGACTTATTGATCATGAATTAATTGATAGTGAGTATCTACTTAAGAGTCTGAATTATACTTGGTATAATTAATAGAATGATTGGAGTTTAGTAATCACTTAGGGTATAAAAAGATATCGTATTTATAAATAAGAAGTTAAAAAGAGGAATATTTGTGTAATTACTATGTATTGTGAATGAAAGTGAACTTTTGATCATGCTTGTTGACAAGTATATCTCCTTTTTGAGTATTTAAGTCTAATTGTGTCATTAATGGGAAAATAGAAAATTATCATGTAAAACAAGCTATGGTTTGGGTGAATACCCTATGTTTACATTATTTGGGTTGATTATTGTTATTGGGATGCCCTCGTGAGGACTTGTGAGAACCTTATTATTGACTTAATTGATTATCATTACTGTCATACCCGTGTGGAGTCTTATGTGAACCTTATTATTGATTTGAAAGATTATTACCGTAATGCCTATGTGGGCGCTAGTGTTGGTCTTGTTTGAGTATTTAAAGCTGCTTATTATTATTGTGATGCTTGTGCGGGGGCTAGTGTTTGTGTTGTTGAAGTATTAATTGTTCCGTATTATTATTGTGACGCTCGTGCGAGGGCTTGTATCATGATTCACTGAGATTTGGGTGACTTGGGCTCATTTATACCATTGTTGAGCTGGTTATTGTGCATTGTTGATTTTTCCATGATTATGCATACACATTCATCACTCATTTTTATGGAATTGGTGTTACAGTGGAACTTGGATTCTTTACGAAAGAAAATGGACCATTTAATAAAATGCCTTAGCTGAGGGATATGCCAACAAGATTGTTTAATGAGATTGTGATTAGTATATGGGTTGTGAAACCCCCATGGATCCTCTCCTGGAGCTTAAGATCAGAAGGTTTATACAGGTTGTACTTTGGCCATTGCATTTTATCTCATATCACTATATTAAATTACATTGCACTTTCTCTTGGGTGATATAGTGGTTGAGATATTATTATATATTGTGTACTGCTTATGGCTTGACCCGCTGAGATTGTTATATCATATCTATTGGTTGCATGATATGCACCTTCTTTACCTTATTCTGGATTGTTGGTTTGGCATGTTGAATGGATATAATATACTGTGTTGGTGAAATTCTCTCCTGATGTGACTTATCACTATCATTGTTGATCTTGAACCTGTGCGTGTCTGTCTTAATTGAACAGATTTGGCTATCTTCTTAATCATTGTTGTTGCTAGAATAGGCTGGGACTTTGTAACACCCCGTACATGTTTACCTTAGTTTTGAGAGTAAAAAAAAAAAAAAAAAAAAAAATATTAAGGTAGGGTCGCGATAGGGAGCATGCCACGCCGCTTTGGGACAAATTTTTGTGCCCAAAGGCAGTAAGTTGGCGCGCCCAAGGGCGTGCCACGCTGGTTTTTCCACTTTTTCGAAAGTTGGAAATTTCTAAGTCCCAAGGGTATTCGGGGTCGTACCGAGCCGATTTTTGCTACGTTTCTTCTACAATTATGAGTATATACATGAAATGAGTAAGGTATTATGTTAGTATGATAAAATTACTCGAGAACGAATTTGGCATCAAAATGACGATTTTACCCCTATATTCAAAATAAGCCATACGTGGCTAGAATTGCTTGTTTTTGGAATTAAGGCCACGAGTATGAATTTCATGAATGGGAATATTGTTGTAACACATATGAAATGATTTAAACACGAGGAAGTATTGATTTTATTGGGTTAAGTGCATTGGGCTCAAAATGGGCCAAATTGTGCAAGAAAGCATGGGCCAAGAATGGGTCAAATGACCCATTCTTCCATTGAATTAGCCACACTTAGAATTAAATGCCAAGAGTGGCTAAGGATGACTCCCAAGGTCTATAAAAGGAGACCAAAAATCAGATTTTAATACACAATAACACACATGCTTTTCTATCTTTTTCTCTAGAACTCTCAAGAACACCCTTTTGGGCTCTCAAAACCCTAAGTCATTTTTGGAGCAAGATCACCATTTTCCAAGCTTGGTTAAGTGATTATTCTTTTACTTTAACATATTATGAGCATGAGAGATTATGTATATCATGTTGGTTATGCTTGGAAGTGTTGAATATAGTGTTTTGTGTTTTGGTAAAAGATGTGAAATCCATGGGATTGTAACTTGGATTATGACTTGTGGTCTTGATGAAAAAGCATGGTATGGATAAAATATCAACATGTATGGTGTTATTATGGTCCTAAACTTTTTATTTCTCTATAAGTATAAATTATGGGATTTTGGCCGATTTGTTGTTGTGAGGTGTATTGAAGCAATTTAATGGAATAATTGTTATATGGTGCTTATGAGAAAGTGTAGAGGAGAAACCTTGTGGTGAAATGCTATTGGTATGTGATGTTGTGGTCAATGTATAAAATGTTATGGTATTGTTGGCATGAAAAGGGCCATGAATGGTATTGTAAAGGGTGAATAGGGAACTCATGTAACGTACGGTTGTCTTATACACTTGAAATGTAGTTTGTGGTCAATGTATGGCATGAATGGGACATTGTTGGTATGTTAATGCCGTAAATAGTATTATAGAGAAGGAAATGCCATTTTAAAGATAAACATGTAACTCATTGTTGTCATATGCATTTGTAAGGTAGTTGGTGGTTAATGTTGGTTTCGTTATGAACTTGCGTTGTAGAGCAAAACACAAGGACGGAGCGAGAATATTGTATGCACGTCTAAGATTGTGTATTCGTATTAAGAATACAAGGTATGTAAGGTTCCTCTTTCCGTATCCTTCTACAACATATTGTGCCTATTGACATTGGACTTGTTTCAATTCCGAGAGGTTTGAAGTATATCAATTAAGGTTGACGTATGTTGTTATTCATATGTGTCCTATTCTTAGATGACTTATGGTTCAATTATCTCTTGATCATTGATTGAAGTTCCAAATATGTCATGAAGTTGTAATTCCTAAAAGAACTATCTCAAGGAGTGTAAGATGTATGGGAATCTATATATTCTTGAAAAGCATGTTCCAATTATGTCATGTTCCAAAGTCCTATAGTATGATGATTATCCTTGTACCAATCTCATAAGAGTAATAAGAGAGGTGATGTGCACACTAGTATAATTATCCCTCATAAGTAAGGATGTCAAACTCATGAGGTAAAGGAGTGAAGTGAGATGTGTATATAAGTGTGTGATGTAATGCCATGACCTTTAGCGTGTCATTCTCATAACTAAGTAGAGGGTATAAGATTGTAAAGAGGTAAAGCGCATGGTTGCTATAGGTTTCATTGAGTATGGGTCACACTCTAGAGGGCATAAGTTCAACATGGAATAATTCCTAGATTATGATTTCTTATTTATTACAACCCACCAAAGGTGGAGGTCCGGTATCATATACTTACTTATGAAAAATCTCGTAGGAGTAGTGAAGGGGTAAAGTGCGAGCTAAGATATCTATCCCTCATAAGTTAAGGTGTTAATCTCATGAAGCATAAGAGTAAGGCAAAGCATATTTGTGTGTTCAATTAGTGCCATGATCCTTAATGTATAATCTCTCATAAGTTGATATATCAATCTCTCCCATGTATGTTACCCCACCATGAGAGTGGATGTATGTTACCCCACCAATAGAGTGGATGTATGTCTCCCCACCATGAGAGTGGATGTATGTTTCCCCACCAATAGAGTGGATGTATGTTTCCCCACCATGAGAGTGGATGTATGTTACCCCACCATGATAGTGGATGTATGTTACCCCACCATGAGAGTGGATATATGTCTCCCCACCATGAGAGTGGATTTATGTTGCCCCACCATAAGAGTGGATGTATGCTAAGCCACCAATAGTGTGGATGTAGGTTAGAACCACCAATAGAGTGGATGTACGTTAACAGAGTAGATGTATGTTACATTATTACCCCCCCACCACTAGAGTGGATGTATGTGGATGAAGTGTCATTCTTTTGTAACCTACTAAACAAGTAGATGAACAATAGTGGTAATGATCTTAGAAGCAAGAAAGAATCTCTTGGGTATAGAAGAACCCATTAGAGGCAAGTCTCTTGAGTGAAGGTGATTTCCCTTGAAGGAGAGTAGTTATAAAAGATAGTATATAAAATGATGATTTATACACATTGACTATTCTCTCCTATTTTATATTATTGACATTCTCATGTATGATGCTATTCCTTATGAGCCTTACATACTCAGTACATTCTTCGTACTGACCCCCTCGGGGGACTTACCTTACATGTTGCAGGTGCAGGCATTAGTAGACCTCCTCAGTAGACTGTGGATCATTTGCAGAGTTTTGGTGAGCTCCACTTGGTTCGGAGCTTTCGGAGTCTTAGTTGTATATCTATTTTGATGTTGTAAATATGATATAAAGCGGGGACTTGTCCCGAATTTAAGTTGGTCTTGTATAAGCATCTGTTAGAGGCTTTTGTAGACGTATGTGGGTATATGGATGCAAGAGACGTATGTTTATTTTGACTTGATGGCTCTAACGGCCATAGTTTCATATTATACATGTTTTCCATGACTTCCGTCATTGGCATTTTATATGTTATCGGTTACATGAGATAGTACGATGTTCATACGAGGATATGCATATGTATATGAGCAAAGATTGGTTCTCTCGGGCCATATCGGCTTCGGGTGCCAATCACGCCTCGTTGGGATTCGGGGTGTGACAAAAGTGGTATCAGAGCAGGTTGTTCTAAGGGTGTCTACAAAGCTATGTCTGAGTAGAGTCTTGCTTATGGATGTGTTGCGCGCCACATTTATAAGTAGAAGGCTACGGGACATTTAGGAGTTGCTTCATTTCTTCACTTCTAGATCGTGCAATAGAACTAGTGGTGTAAGTTGAATTGTATCTGACCATGGTGATTGTTTTTCTTTGGTATAGTAAACATGCCAATCACGAGAAGAGGTAGAGGTAAAGGGAAGCAGGTGGATGTACCTGCTGAAGAAGGAATGAGTAGATTACCACCTGAACAAGTTAGTCACGGTGGAGATGACACTGAAATTGCATCGCGGCCTTCTTCTACCTTGCCAGCTCCAGAAGAGCCAAGAGGTAGAGAAGTACCTGCAGAACCACCAGTGAATACCACTAATCAGGTTTTGAGAAATGCAGTACATATGTTGACACAGCTATATGTTGCACAAACACAGGGACGAACTGGCCCAATGATAAATGAGGATGATGCGGCTAGTGTGGCGAGTCGCAGAACACAAGACTTTTTAAAATTAGACCCTCCCATATTCACAGGGTACGATCCGAAAGCAGATCCATAGGATTTTGTGGACTAAGTTCAAAGAGCATTAGAGGTGATGCACGTAGCAGGTGTAGAAACAGTTGAGCTAGCAGCTTATAGACTGAAGGGCGAGGCTATCTTGTGGTATGAGGAATGGAAAAGATCAAGGGGTATGGCTGCACTCCCAGCTGATTGGGAAGAATTTAAAATGGCATTCCTTGATCATTACCTCCCATATGAGATTCGGGAGGCACGTACAGACCAATTTCTCCATTTGCGTCAAGGAAATATGAGTGTTAGAGAATACAGTTTGCAGTTTAATTCCTTGGCTAGATATGCTCCAAATGTGGTAGCCACTATGGAAGATAGAGTCCATCGATATGTGGACAGATTGGAGCCTTATTTGGTACGAGACTGCACTATTGCTGCCTTAAATCGAGATATGGACATAGCTAGAATACAGGCCTTTGCGTAGAAAATGGAGGACCAAAGGCAAAGAAAGAGGGCACAGAAATCTGAGGAAGGGCCATCAAAAAGGCCCAGACCGATGGGGCAGTCTATGGTGTACCCCGGAGAATCTGGATCTCGAATGTTATCGCCTAGACCCTCATCCTCTTATTTCACAGTAGGTGCTCATTCTCAATTTCGAGAGTCTAGAGGTGGTCAATCTAAACAGAGTAGTGGGATTCATGGATCACATGCAACGAGATCTTCTCGTCAGTTGTGCCCGCGATGTGGGAGATTTCATGCAGGCGAATGCCGGTTTGATACAAATGTTTGCTTTGTATGTAGTAGGCCAGGACACATGATGAGAGAATGCCCACAGAGGCCTACGGGTAGTATGACACGGCCTGCCGGATCAGCCAATGTGGCATCGGTAGCTGGTGTACAGTTTGCTGGTCATGGTATAGGTGCCAGAGGAGCAGCCAGTTTCAGTGGAACTCAGAATCGCACCTATGCTTTAGTGGACCGGCAGAATGAGGAAGCACCTCCTGATGACGGTACAGGTATTTAGGTATATTACCATATTTTACATGATGTATACATAACTACTCTATCGTATGTTATTCCATTAGTTACTATGAACCTAATGGGACATCGGAGTTATTAGTTAAGTCAATGGCATATGTCTATCCGTCAGAAAATTTAGTATATATCGAAATGGTATAGTAGATATTTGCACTCATAGATGATGAAGTACTCTTAAAAGTGTTACTCATGAAAGGTATAATGAAATTCAGAAAAAGGGGAAAATTGACCCTATACAACATGCCATGTGAAATTGGTGAAGGTGTATAAGAGTTTCCTTACATATTGTTCCCATTGGAAATATACAAAGTTCGGAGGATCTCACTAAGAAAAGATAGCTATGGCTATTCTAAACCGACAAGTGTGAAGGTTAATAAATAAAGACATACATTTTATAAGAATTCTTTGGAGAAATCAACAAGTCGAAGAGATCGCATGAGAGGTTGAGAAAACAAAATAGGATGAAATCGACGTACCCATATTTGTTTCAAAAGGATGAAAAAGTGCAAAGTGCGGGAGTGGAGTCATAACAAGTAAGTATTTATGAGCATTAAGTGTCTATGTATGTGTATGCTAAGATAGAGATGTATTTGTCGTACTTGAAGCGATATCGTTAACATTCGAGGACGAATGTTTCTAAGGGGGGAAGAATGTAACACCCCTTACATGTTTACCTTAGTTTTGAGAGTAAAAAAAAAAAAAAAAAATTAAGGTAGGGGCGCGATGGTGAGCATGCCACACCGCTTTGGGACAAATTTTTGTGCCCAAAGGCAGTAAGTTGGCGCGCCCAAGGGCGTTCCACGCTGGTTTTTCCACTTTTTCGAAAGTTGGAAATTTCTAAGTCCCAAGGGTATTCGGGGTCGTACCGAGCCAATTTTTGCTACGTTTCTTATACAATTATGAGTATATACATGAAATGAGTAATTTATTATGTTGGTATGATAAAATTACTCGAGAACGAATTTGACATCAAAATGACGATTTTACCCCTATATTCAAAATAAGCCATACGTGGCTAGAATTGCTTGTTTTTGGAATTAAGGCCATGAGTATGAATTTCATGAATGGGAATATTGTTGTAACACATATGAAATGATTTAAACACGAGGAAGTATTGATTTTATTGGGTTAAGTGCATTGGGCTCAAAATGGGCCAAATTGTGCAAGAAAGCATGGGCCAAGAATGGGTCAAATGACCCATTCTTCCATTGAATTAGCCACACTTAGCATTAAATGCCAAGAGTGGCTAAGGATTACTCCCAAGGTCTATAAAAGGAGACCCAAAAATCATATTTTAATACACAATAACACACATGCTTTTCTATCTTTTTCTCTAGAACTCTCAAGAACACCCTTTTGGGCTCTCAAAACCCTAAGTCATTTTTAGAGCAAGATCACCATTTTCCAAGCTTGGGTAAGTGATTATTCTTGTACTTTAACATATTATAAGCATGAGAGATTGTGTATATCATGTTGGTTATGCTTGGAAGTGTTGAATATGGTGTTTTGTGTTTTGGTAAAAGATGTGAAATCCATGGGATTGTAACTTGGATTATGACTTGTGGTCTTGATGAAAAAGCATGGTATGGATAAAATATCAATATGTATGGTGTTATTATGGTCCTAAACTTTTTATTTCTCTATAAGTGTAAATTATGGGATTTTGGCCGATTTGTTGTTGTGAGGTGTATTGAAGCAATTTAATGGAATAATTGTGATATGGTGCTTATGAGAAAGTGTAGAGGAGAAACCTTGTGGTGAAATGCTATTGGTATGTGATGTTGTGGTCAATGTATAAAATGTTATGGTATTGTTGGCATGAAAAGGGCCATGAATGGTATTGTAAAGGGTGAATAGGGAACTCATGTAATGTACGGTTGTCTTATACACTTGAAATGTAGTTGTGGTCAATGTATGGCATGAATGGGACATTTTTGGTATGTTAATGCCGTAAATGGTATTATAGAGAAGGAAATGCCATTTTAAAGATAAACATGTAACTCATTGTTGTCATATGCATTTGTAAGGTAGTTGGTGGTTAATGTTGGTTTCGTTATGAACTTGCGTTGTAGATCAAAACACAAGGACGGAGCGGGAATATTGTATGCACGTCTAAGATTGTGTATTCGTATTAAGAATACAAGGTATGTAAGGTTCCTCTTTCCGTATCCTTCTACAACATATTGTGCCTATTGACATTGGACTTGTTTCAATTCCGAGAGGTTTGAAGTATATCAATTAAGGTTGACGTATGTTGTTATTCATATGTGTCCTATTCTTAGATGACTTATGGTTCAATTATCTCTTGATCATTGATTGAAGTTCCAAATATGTCATGAAGTTGTAATTCCTAAAAGAACTATCTCAAGGAGTGTAAGATGTAAGGGAATCTATTTATTCTTGAAAAGCATGTTCCAATTATGTCATGTTCCAAAGTCCTATAGTATGATGATTATCCTTGTACCAATCTCATAAGAGTAATAAGAGAGGTGATGTGCACGCTTGTATAATTATCCCTCATAAGTAAGGATGTCAAACTCATGAGGTAAAGGAGTGAAGTGAGATGTGTATATAAGTGTGTGATGTAATGCCATGACCTTTAGCGTGTCATTCCCATAACTAAGTAAAGGGTATAAGATTGTAAAGAGGTAAAGCGCATGGTTGCTATAGGTTTCATTGAGTATGGGTCACACTCTAGAGGGCATAAGTTCAACATGGAATAATTCCTAGATTATGATTTCTTATTTATTATAACCCACCAAAGGTGGAGGTCCGGTATCATATACTTACTTATGAAAAATCTCGTAGGAGTAGTGAAAGGGTAAAGTGCGAGCTAAGATATCTATCCCTCATAAGTTAAGGTGTTAATCTCATGAAGCATAAGAGTAAGGTAAAGCATATTTGTGTGTTCAATTAGTTCCATGATCCTTAATGTATAATCTCTCATAAGTTGATATATCAATCTCTCCCATGTATGTTACCCCACCATGAGAGTGGATGTATGTTACCCCACCAATAGAGTGGATGTATGTCTCCCCACCATGAGAGTAGATGTATGTTTCCCCACCAATAGAGTGGATGTATGTTTCCCCACCATGAGAGTGGATGTATGTTACCCCACCATGAGAGTGGATGTATGTTACCCCACCATGAGAGTGGATGTATGTCTCCCCACCATGAGAGTGGATTTATATTGCCCCACCATGAGAGTGGATGTATGCTAAGCCACCAATAGTATGGATGTAGGTTAGAACCACCAATAGAGTGGATGTACGTTAACAGAGTAGACGTATGTTACATTATTACCCCCCACCACTAGAGTGGATGTATGTGGATGAAATGTCATTCTTTTATAACCTACTAAACAAGTAGATGAACAATAGTGGTAATGATCTTAGAAGCAAGAAAGAATCTCTTGGGTATAGAAGAACCCATTAGAGGCAAGTCTCTTGAGTGAAGGTGATTTCCCTTGAAGGAGAGTAGTTATAAAAGATAGTATATAAAATGATGATTTATACACATTGACTATTCTCTCCTATTTTATATTATTGACATTCTCATGTATGATGCTATTCCTTATGAGCCTTACATACTCAGTACATTCTTCGTACTGACCCCCTCGGGGGACTTACCTTACATGTTGCAGGTGCAGGCATTAGTAGACCTCCTCAGTAGACTGTGGATCATTTGTAGAGTTTTGGTGAGCTCCACTTGGTTCGGAGCTTTCGGAGTCTTAGTTGTATATCTATTTTGATGTTGTAAATATGATATAAAGCGGGGACTTGTCCCGAATTTAAGTTGGTCTTGTATAAGCATCTGTTAGAGGCTTTTGTAGACGTATGTGGGTATATGGATGCAAGAGACGTATGTTCATTTTGACTTGATGGCTCTAACGGCCATAGTTTCATATTGTACATGTTTTCCATGACTTCCGCCATTGGCATTTTATATGTTATCGGTTACATGAGATAGTACGATGTTCATACGAGGATATGCATATGTATATGAGCAAAGATTGGTTCTCTCGGGCCATATCAGCTTCGGGTGCCAATCACGCCTCATTGGGATTCGGGGCGTGACAGACTTTTCTGAGTACAGGTTTATTTAGGGTAATCTTGGATAGTTGGTGTGTTGGTTTTCCTCATCACTTAGATTAGGGTTGGTAGTTGATGATGCTTGCTTATTATACATATTTCGTACTCACCATTTACATTTCTTTTCTTTTCTACAGTACGTGTAGGTATTGAGCCAGTAGCTGAGCATTGATCATGATATCTCAGTGTCTGCTTTTTGGAAATTAATTTAGACTCCATGTATATTCGTAAGTTGAGTATTTGTGAATTGGCCCTCGGGTATATTTGTGATGGGTGAGTTTTGTTGATATTGTTGTATACATGAGATAAACGGTATGAAATTGACTAAGTCTTTTATGATGACAACTTGCGTACTTGAATTTGTGGTGCACTATGATACATCTTGAGTGATATTGGTTGCATTTCATGATATAATGATATTCATAGGGTCGGGTACCACCCTGATATGGATTACTTATTTAATGACATATCAGAGGGCCGGGTACTATACCGGTACAGTATATGGACAAAGATGTTCCCCTGTAGGTCATGACTATCAGGAAAGCATAGGTCCCTTTAGTATATATGTACATATTTAATTTGTAATTAATAGTTATTTTTACATTTATTAGACTATTTGCTTGTTTATATAAAATGCATAAGGTTTAGTGGTGATCGAGGTAGCATTAAGCTACTCTTATGAGATGGTTAATGGTATTGATAATTAGATATTAACTTCACACTTGTGTATTTAGATGGGTATAGTTTCCCTTTATGATGAACATTATAGTTGTGATTGTGAAATAGTGGAAAGGGTGAGGATTATGATCTAGTTGTGGAGGTTGTTGGTTGAGTTGAGATTACTTGTTATGTATTGATTGCTAATTTACTTATATTTGATTTATGTTTATATGTGGGTTTGATTTAAGTCGGTCAATGATACCTACCAGTACATATTGGTTGTACTGATACTATTTTGTTATCTTTTTTGTTGAGTGTAGGCTGTGTTTCAAAGACTATTACAAACCTCGCCTCTAGAGTGTGACAGACAGACTTTGATCCAAGGGTGAGCACCTCCTATCCAGGATGTGTTGTGACCCAGCTATACACGCAAGTGTACATGATCGTTCAAGTAATAAAGTGGCTCCTTTAAAAGAGCCGGATATCGAACCCAAGGGACTTTCGTCAATAGAAATCAATTCTAGACGTCAAACAATAATTAAAAACTAGTGTTGCGAAAAGGAAATGGATTTGTTACTAAAATTAAATGATTGCGGACTATGAACTCCTATCTTCGCTACTGTAACTTTAGTTTTCACAAATACGCTTGAAAAGTCAATAAAAAGTGAATTCCCAGGGCTAAGGTACTCCGAACGTCGTCTCTTGAGCACAATTGTTATTGGTTTAAGCAATTTGAGTTGTTTATCTTGGTTATTGATCTCGAGGTTAATTTCACAATTATATTTGTCTCCAAACTATAATATGCTACTAGAAATTGGAAACCTAACTACATCAGTGAGCGGTGATAAGTTTAACCAATTCTAGTGCATTTAAGCTTTCTTTTTGTAATTGACCAAGTGCGGCGGATTAGGTACCTCGCGGTCCTAACCACATGTCAATCCTTTGGAAATCCTTCCCCGATAAAGACCACACTTCTTATATTCCATGTTCTATCTCTTAGTTTCTCTCTCGAGCTCACCTCAAGACAAGGAATTTATTTCAATGGTGATCAAGCATCAAAATAGTGAAATTAAGAATATAGGAATAACAAATTTATGATAAACTTCCGCAAAAACCACTAAAATTAACCCAAGAGATTCATGTTCTTGGCCTTAACCCCAAGAAAGAGGGATTTTAGCCACTCATAATGTCAATTAAAATGCAAAAGTAATAAAATACCTTAAAAAGAAATAAAAACTAAAAATATGAAGAATGAAACCTAATTTCAATGCCCAAAGTAGTCTAGTGTTGATCGGATCCTGATACAATAACCCAAAAGCCCTATTTATAGAGAGAATTTCGAGGCAAAAATTCACCAAAAAGCAGCCTAGCACACCCCTTGGGCGCGCCTGGCACTTAGGCAAATTTTGCCTCTGCAAAGGTTCTCCCAGGCGGCCTGGCACGCCCCTGGACGCGCCCCAGTGCTGCCTTCCTGAATAAAATTTTCACCATGGCGCGCCAGGCCCTTAATTTTTGATTTTCTTCCTTCGTCGACTTCTCTTTGCGGATTTGGTGGGATTCTTCAAGTTCAACTCTTTGGCTTGCCTCTTATCATCAATAACCTTTGCTCGTAGCTTCTCCAAGCCTCGCTTTCCACGCCAAAAATGCTCCAAATAGTCGCAAATTCCACCTACAAGGGTCTAATCACATTGGCTAACACAATATCACATATTCCATCAAAACCATACGAAATACATGCGTATTGTTCTCAAAACTAAGGTAAACATGGGTTAAAGTCGACACTAAGGCATATAAATATGCCTTAGATCACCACCCCACACTTGATCCTTTGTTTGTCCTCGAACAATAACTACACTCAAACCCGGGCGACTTAAAACAACCGACACCCAATAGGTATTCCTGCATAGCTACACAACCACATTTATCAAATTATGCACCAACATACTAGTATCACCAAAAAGTGAATAGCAAATTGAAACAACCTATCCTCACAAAACAACTTTACTAGTTGCGAATTCATGCATGACACGTTACTAAAAGATCACCACACTTCGCTAAACATGCGCCCTCACCACAAGAGAATCACCCAATATTTCACACAAAGTAATTCTTAAATGGGTGCATGAATAAAAGTTCACTCACTCTCGAAAAGAATTCACATACAACACAAGATGAACAATAAGCTTGCCCTTAGTGTAGTACTCCGCTAATGTCAAAATGTTAAAGCTCAAGATCAAGTAGGACTTTAAGGGTTGTAATGTAGGCTAAGGAACGGGTAGGAACTCTTTGGTCAAGAATAGTGACTATCTTCCCTAAGCGCTTTAATACACTACAAATTGCATTAAGACCACCTTCAACCAACCTATTTTCCACCACTTTTGTCTTCCCCATTCTCTTTTGTTTTATCCCATCTTTTTAAGCTAGCTTAAGCATATTAGGCAAGGAGTAACTGCTATCAACAAATGATTCACTTTTTTTTTTTTTTTATTACATTACTCCCTACCAACAACACATAAACTTTTTCACACACCCAAAAGCTATTTACTTAGGGGTTCAACTTCACTTTTTCCTTCTTCAATTTTATACTCCTTAACATCTTAATTTCTCAATTAAAGCGCTTAGGAGTTTTTTGGATCAAATTGTGGTTCATTGAAAGAAAAGGACCAAGCTACATGTAAGGCCACCAAAGAATAGGCTAAAGGCTCAAAGGGGCTAACTAAGATCATGCAAAAAGGGTAGATAAAGTAGGTCTAAAACATGGCTATCAAAGAAATGCCTATATCATCTCCTAAACTCAACACCTTTTATTTCGCTTTGCAAACACACCGGGCAAGTTCTAGACATCATTATGCATATGGAATATCACAAAAACCTTACTCACACATGGCACATGTTCAGCTCAGCAGGCTCACCATAAAATATCTGAAATCATGCATAAGTTCAACATTAAGCAACTTAGCCAGTCAACTAAGTGAGAATTAGGTTGTATATCCTAGCATGTTTAACACGTGTATGCACCATTGTATAGCAAGCAAGAACACCCGACACTACATGACTAATTCGCTCTTAAGACGGTTGTCATCCATCCATCATAGAGCAAAGCCCTTAATCCTATGACTAAAAGGGACTCAAAAGTAATAAACACCAAAAACAACATAAAAATTAAAATCTTTTTGTGGTTTTCTACGGTTCAAAGGGACTCTCCTTAGTAAAAGAACCGAAAACAAAGGCTAAGGAACCCAAAATAAAAGCAACTAGAAGCATAAAGAAACACACATATACATACATACAAAGGAATCCCATAACACCCCACCCCACACTTAAAAGATTAGCATTGTCCCCAATACTACAAAAATAAACAAATCAAGAGTAGGGTGTAAGGAGCTCCCTGGTCAGTCAAGGAAATCATTATCCTCCGGTCCACGAACATCTAGCGGTGTATCATCCGCCTCCACCTCGTCATCATCAGAATTGATCTGGCGGTCATTTTCATCTGTGGGGACATCATCATCCACAGGTTCAACAAAATCAGGACCGATTCTCAGCAATGCCATGGCGTACTCGTTAAGAGGATAATCCCTCTCAATATGGCTCAACTCTTCCGCCGTAGAGGGCCTACCCCCAGTCCTGTGGCGTAGCATCTCCAACCCATACATACGGGCTAAAATCCTGTCATCTCAAGCGTAACACTCTGCTAAGGTGAGAGTGGGGACGAGTTCATCCGGTGCCCTAGTTTGGGTGACATCTACAGGTGTCTGCACCATGGGAGGATGATAATCAAATGCCTCTTCAGGAACTTCGAATGCTCGCATCAATTTAGTCAATAACCCGCCAAAAGCATAATGAATACCTCCTTGCAAACAAGCTCGGCGCATAGCCGACAGCACTACAGACCCTACATCAATTTGCACATTAGTCATGAGAGCATACACCAGACAGACACGATCCCGTGTGACCTCCGTCATGTGGCTACCCGGAATCAAGCAACAACACACAATCTTCAACCAGATTCGCGCCTCTTTATTCAAATGAGTGTAGGGTAGACTCATGTGATACCCTTTTTTGTGATGGTGTAACCATCTCACTGTCGAACATTGGCCGTAAAGAGTGTGTCGAATTTCAGCATAGGGGGTCCTAGCATTTAGCCTGAGGAGGTCGTGGGGACTAGACCTAGTGTGTACTCCCAATAATCCCCGTAAGGCCCAAGGAATCAAGTATAACATCCGACCCTCGTACAACCATTGAGCTGGTAGGTGCATCCGGGTTCCAATTAGCATATAATTCCCTCACCAGATGGAGGTTACAATCCGTAGGTCTGTCGAAGATGAACTCCATACCTACTTGCACAATTCGAGCCAATATCTTAGGGTAAGTTCGAGCTAGACTGGCCCTATCAATATATTCATCCGCAAAGTATTTAGCTTCTGTATGGCTTTTGTACCAACTCTTGCCATCACTAGCTACAGCATGAATCCCATACTTGCGTTTCTGGCCTTTCGGGACTGGGGGAGCCGCGGGGACCTTATTTTCTAACCGACGTCGCTTGTGAGAGCTGGAAGCAGCCACATTAGCATCTGACATTGTACCTGTAGCAAATATCCACAAGCAAGTCAATTTCCCACATAAAGATAGCTAATCAACTCAATGGGCGTTGGCTTTAAGGGCCACCCCACACCTAGTTACTTAGCACCAATCAAAATATATGGGTATAGGGTACTCAGACTTCCCCTTATCACTTAATACCCAATTACCAAGTCCAAACCATAGACAAATTACACATACCCAACACAAGTTCAACAATCCCATACTTACCATTAGAATGACTTACTTGTTTTACTCAAGAATTCAAACAAGACTCATACATATTCAACAACATATGAATTGTATCAAGTGATTTCAACCACCAATTTGCTCAATTATCACCAATAAAGCTAAACCCACTTCCACTTATTTCAACTAAAACAAGATTAGTAAAAACAATTGCACATGCCTTTCAAGTTCATCTTAATGACACCCCATAAATTCCAACAATATCATAATAATCAATTCAACATACTGGGCATCACAAATTCGAAATCCAAGAATTCCCTAAATTCGCATCATCCTCATAGCAATCTAGAGAGAGAAAGCTTAAGGAAACATACTTGGATAGCTTGAATGGAGTCTTGTAAACACAATCCCAAGAGGAGAAGGCAAGAATTTGAGCTATGTGTGGGCAAGAATAGATAAAAGGAAGAGAGAATTTTCAATTTTGGGGAAGAGAAAAATCGGTTCTTGTTTGTGAACTTATAAAGGGGTTGTGAGAAAGAAAGAGAATTGGGGGATTTAAAAGAAGGGGGGCATGGTATGGGTCGGGTAGACTTGGCCTTCCTTGTAAAAAATTTCACTAAAAAACCTTAAGGGGTAGCGGCCTGGCACGCTGCCCAGCGCTCTACCCCACTGCCAGTCGCGAAAAAAATTGGGGTACAGGTGGCCTGGCACGCCCTGTGTCGCGCCTGTCCACTGCCACTCTTGGAAAAACTTTTTTGAGGCAGGCGGCCTGGCACGCCCTGTGTCGCGCCTGCCCACTGCCAATCGAGAAAAATTTTTGAGTAAGTGCGCCCTGGCACGCCAGGTACCGTGCCCAATACTTAACATCATACCTGAGCAATTTTCCACATTTTGCACATAATCTTAGGGCTTTTACAAGTCCCAAGACGCAAGAATTCACTCCAAAACATGTCCTACCTACCCGGCACCTTCAAATAATCATCTATCCACTAATTTTACCTTTTTTCTCGTGGATTTCCATGGTAAAATGCTCCGTGTGCCTCTGCATAAACACAAGATCCTAGAACTAAGTTAGAAAAGAAAATTTTTAAAAGAGATGGGTTGCCTCCCATCAAGAGCCTTAGTTTTGGTCGGGGAACGACTTTTCTTTTTGTATTTTTACTTTATAAATCCTAACTATTACAAACATTCATGGGTTGCCTCCTATGTAGCGCCTAGTTTAATGTGGCGGCCCGACCATACTTAGCTCAATTATTATCAAGGTGAAGCATGTCCTCCTTCTACTTCTCTTCTTCACCAAAATAGTATTTCAATCTCTGGCCATTTACCATAAATCTCGTACCATCCTCTTTGTTCAAAATATCCACCGCACCATAAGGCGTCATGCAACTTACCTCAAAAGGCCCACTTTACTTAGATCTTAGCTTGCCCGAAAACAACCTAAGTCTTGAGTTAAAAAAAAGTACCAACTGGCCTGGCTCGAAAGTACGAGGGAGAATATGCTTGTCATGCCATCGCATCATTTTCTCCTTGTAGATCTTCGCATTTTCATATGCATGGAAATGAAATTCTTCCAACTCATGGAGTTGCAACAACCTCCTGTTACCAGCCAACCCCGGATTTAGATTCAACTTCTTTACCGCCCAATATGCTCGGTGCTCAAGCTCAACCGGGAGGTGACATGCTTTCCCAAAGATAAGATGATAGGGAGAAGTCCCTATAGGAGTCTTATACGCAGTTCGATAAGCCCAATGAGCATCATCCAGCTTGAGTGACCAATCTTTCCTCTGAGTATTCACCGTCTTTTGCAAGATTTGTTTTATCTAGCGATTAGACACTTCCACTTGGCCACTTATTTGGGGATGATACGTTGTTGAAACCTTGTGTCTCACACCATACTTTGCCAACACACTCTTCACCCAATAGTTAATAAAGTGTGAACCTCCATCGCTAATAATAGCTCTTGGAGTTCCGAATATTGTGAAGATGTGTTTTTGAAGGAACGTTACCACAACCTTGGAATCATTTGTAGGGAGAGTTGCAGCCTCTACCCACTTAGACACATAATCCACTGCTATAAGTATGTATTGATTTCCATTCGACTTTGGGAAAGGGCCCATAAAATCTATCCCCCATACATCAAAGATTTCAACTTCTAGGATATTGTTTAGAGGCATCTCATGTAGCTTTGCAATCGTCCCCATACGTTGGAATTGGTCACAACTCTTTACAAAAGCACGAGCATCTTTAAATATAGAAGGCCAAAAGAAACATGATTGCAGAATTTTTCGGGTTGTGCGTTCACCACCATGATGGCCACCATAAGGTGATACGTGGCATCTCTCTAGTACCTGCTTCACTTCCGCATCCGGAATACATCTTCTTACTATTTGATCAGGCCCTTGCTTGAATAAATAAGGCTCATCCCATATATAAGAGCGTACCTCATATGACAGCTTCTTCTTCTATTGAGGACTCGAATCAGGAGGAAATAGCCCACTTACCAATAGATTCACAATGTTTGCATACCATGGCAACTCATCAACATCCAAAACTAACAATTGCTCATCTGGAAATTCCTCACAAATACTGCCATCATCAATTACATGTGTCGAGCATTCGAGTCTAGAAAGATGGTCGGTAATTTGATTTTCTGACCCCTTCCTATCTTTAATCTCCAAATAAAATTCTTGCAGCAATAAAATCCATCTAATCAACCGCGGCTTCGCATCCTTTTTATTGAACAAATACCATATTGCAGCATGATCAGTGTATACAATGATGCTAGTGCCCACCAAATATGATCTAAATATGTCAAATGCGTACACCAACGCTAGCATCTCTTTTTCAGTCACCGTGTAATTTACTTGGGTTGCATCAAGGGTCTTGCTCGCATAATAAATAGAGTGAAATACCTTATTCTTCCACCGACCAAGAACTGCACCCACTGCAACATCACTTGCGTCACACATAAGCTCAAATGGTAAAGCCCAGTCAGGAGCAATAAGGATAGGTGCCTCTACCAACTTCTTCTTCAAAACTTCAAATGCCTTCACACATGATTCACAAATTACAAATTTCACATCTTTTTCCAAGAGCATGCCCAATTTTGGAAAAATCTTGAATAAACCTTCTGTAAAACCCAGCATGTCCCAAGAAACTACGCACCACTTTCACTGATACAGGTGGAGGTAATTTTTCAATAACTTCAATCTTTGCCCTATCAACTTTGAGCCCCTACTTTGACACTTTATGCCCAAGAACTATACCTTCCGTCACAAGGAAATGGCACTTCTCCCAATTGAGAACAAGATTAGTTTCTTCACATCGAGCAAGGACTCTATCAAGGTTTTGCAAGCATACCTCGAAGGAGCTACCAAAGACTGAAAAATCATCCATAAAAATCTCTACGAACTCCTCCACCATGTCATAAAAAATATCCATCATGCAACGCT
This sequence comes from Capsicum rhomboideum, assembly GCA_031232105.1. Taxonomy (NCBI): domain Eukaryota; kingdom Viridiplantae; phylum Streptophyta; class Magnoliopsida; order Solanales; family Solanaceae; genus Capsicum; species Capsicum rhomboideum. The sequence goes on from CP124709.1 coordinate 58,066,468, forward strand.
GAAAGGTAGCCGGTGCATTACACAATCCAAATGGCATACGCTTGAAAGCGTATGTGCCATAAGGGCATGTGAATATAGTTTTCTCCTGATCTTGAGGATCTATAGCAATTTGATTGTATCCGAAATACCCATAAAGAAAGCAATAATATTCCTACCCGGATAAACGATCCAACATCTAATAAATAAAAGGGATTGGATAATGGTCTTTCCTCGTAGCATCATTGAGTTTCTGGTAATCCATGCAAATACGCCACCCAGTCACAGTTCTTGTAGGAATCAACTCATTATTATCATTCGTGATCACCGTCATACCACCCTTTTTTGGAACACATTGTACTGGACTAACCCACGTACTATCAGAGATAGGGTAAACAATGCTCGAATCTAACCACTTAATTACCTTTATCCTTACTACTTCTTTCATCACCGAATTCAAGCATCGTTGGTGTTGTACACTCGGCTTATGACCTTCCTCCATGTAAATTTTATACATGTATACACCCGAATTAATACCATGGATATCAGACATCTGCCAACCAATAACCTTCTTTCTTCATTTGAGTATCAACAATGCCGCATCAACTTGTTCCTTTGACAAATTTGCTGCAAGAACAAGAGGAAAGGTATCATTGTCACCTAAGAAAGCATATTGAAGATGAGATGGGAGTTCTTTCATTTCAAGCTTCGGTGCCTCCTCAATTGATGGATTGGTTGGAAGACCGAGTGGACGATTTAAAGGTTCCCATCCACCCTATTTAGCATAGAAACCCATAAGATCAAGAACCTGCACCATTTCACTAGCTTTCGCATCACCAAAAACATCTTTCCCCATCAAAACTTTTTCCAACGGATCTGTAGACAAAGTGTGGATGCTTTCAGCCGCCAAATCTATAGTTGTAATAGCTGACAAGTTCTCATAAATTTCTGGTAGCTTCAAAGCCCTATGTACATCAAAGACCTCAACCTTATCATGAGCTCGCATAGTTAGTTCCTCAGCTGCTACATCAATGATCGCACCTCCTGTGGCCAGAAATGGACGCCCCAAAATAAATGGGAGTTTCGGGTCAGGCTTAAAATTTAGCACCACAAAATCAACCGGAAAGATCAACGAACCCACTTGAACCAGAACATCCTCAACAATACCATCATGTCTAGTCACGAATCAGTCTGCAAGCTGCAAAATAATAGTAGTAGGCTTAGGACGACCCAAACCCAACTCCTTGAAAATCGAAGTGGGCATCATATTTATACTAGCGCCCGAATCACACAATCCACGAGCGCAGACATGATCTCCCAAAGTAATTTTTACAGTGAAGCTTCCAGGATCCTTTAGCTTGGTGGGCAACTGGTTTTGAATGCGAGAGCTACACTCCTCAGTCAATGCAACTGTGGCATACTCTATCAATCTACTCTTGTTTGCCACAATATCTTTTACAAACTTAGCATACTTTGGAATACCCTGCAAGATATCCATAAGAGGAAAATTAATGTGCACTTGTTGAAGTAGTTCAATGAACTTACCAAAGCATTCATCTTCCTTCTTCTTATTGAACTTATGAGGAAAAGGAGGAGGCAACTTTACACTATGTACCACTTTATCATCTTTGGAGCTTTTGGTAGACTCCACTTGTTCGTCTTCAACCACAACTACTGTCGGCTCCAATTCTTTCGCTGGTGCAACCATATCCTCTAACTACTTACCACTACGAGTAACAATAGCATTCACCTGCTTTGGATTAGGCTTGATATCACCTGGAAGACCTCCTTGGGGCCTTGTATTCTGTGCATTAGCTACTGACTAATTTGCTTCTCTAAATTCTGAGTAGCCAACTGATTGTTCCTCATATCTGCTACCAGCTTAGCTTGCTCTGCCATAATTTGCTTTAACATATCTTCCACGCTCATATCTCCAGGCTTAGCACCCACTTGATTTCCTTGACCCTGCTATTAGTTGTATTGTGGTGCATATCCTTGAGGCCTATATTGATTCTGATTACCTCCCCAAGATAAGTTCGGGTGATTTTTCCACCCAGCATTATAAGTATTTTCGTAATTCTGTGCTCCAACTCCTCTTTGGGCATTACCAACAAAATTTATGGAATCCGAATTCGAACTACACAACTCGCTGGTATGATCCCCATTTCCACATACACTGCACATCACAGAAACTTGTTGTTGTACTGCATTTATAGGAGCTTGTTTCTACCCCAAATTCAAACTACTGAAGTGATTGTTCATCATGTTTTGCATAGTGTAAATTTGGGCAGATAATGTCGTGACTGCATCCACATCTAGTTTCTCAGCAACCTTCTTTGTAGAATTCCTAGAATTATCACCATGCCAGTCTGGGTTTCCCTGCGAAATATGATTCAACAGAGCATATAATTCATCATAAGTCTTCTCTAAAGCTTGTCCACCTGCAGCTGAATAAAGTAGAATTTTAGTGTTGGGGTCGAGAGCCTCAATGAAAGTATGTACCAACAATTCATTAGCTTTGTGGTGATGAGTACAATCCCTCAACATGGATTTGAATCGGTTCCAAGCTTGGTACAAATTCTCATCATCTCTCTGTATGAAACTCAATATCTCACTCCTTAACTTTGTTGTCTTTCCATACGGAAAGAACCTTATCAAGAATTTCCGAGCAAGATCATCCCAAGTAGTGATAGAATTCGCCGGCTCTGCATCTAACCACCTCCTTGCTTCCCCCAACAGAAAAAAGGGGAACAAAGTTAGTCTCACATAATCCGACTATGGAAGTATCTTTCAGGTTCAGACTATGGGGCTACCAAATCTTTATTCCTTGCCAGTGTTCAGAGGAAGTAAACCTGCAAAATAGAACAGCTAAGATCAAGTTGTCAACACTTAGCTGAAAATTAAAGTAAAAATGTCAATAATTGAAATCTATCTATTTGAATTTCCCCGGCAACGGCGCCAAAAACTTATTGCGACCCAGTTATACACGAAAGTGTACGTGATCGTTCAAGTAATAAAGTGGCTCCTTTAAAAGATCCGGATATCAAACCCAAGGGACTTACGTCAACAGAAATCAATTCTAGACGTCAAATAATAATTAAAAACTATTGTTGCAAAAAGGAAACGGGATTTGTTACTAAAAATTAAATGATTGTGGACTATGAACTCCTATCTTCGCTACCGTAACTTTAGTTTTCGTAAATACGATTGAAAAGTCAATAAAAAGTGAATTCCCAGGGCTAAGGCACTCCGAACGTCGTCTCTTGAGCACAATTGTTATTGGTTTAAGCAATTTGAGTTGTTTATCTTGGTTATTGATATCGAGGTTAATTTTACAATTATATTCGTCTCCAAACTATAATCTTCTACTCTAAATTGGAAACCTAACTACATCAGTGAGAGGTGATAAGTTTAACCAATTCTAATGCATTTAAGCTTTCTTCTCGTAATTGACCAAGTGCGGAAGATTAGGTACCTCTAGGTCCTAACCACATGTCAATCCCTTGGAATTCCTTCCCCGAGAAAGACCACACTTCTTATATTCCACGTTCTATCTCTTAGTTTCTCTCTCAAGCTCACCTCAAGAAAAGGAATTTATTTCAATAGTGATCAAGCATCAAAATAGTGAAATTAAGAATATACGAATAACTAATTTATGATAAACTTTTGCAAAAACCACTAAAATTAACCCAAAAGATTCATGTTATTAGCCTTAACCCCAAGAAAGAGGGATTTTAGCCACTCATAATGTCAATTAACATCCAAAAGTAATAAAATACCTTAAAAAGAAATAAAAACTGAAAAGATGAAGAATGAAACCTAATTTCAATGACCAAAAATGCCCAAAGTAGTCTAGTGTTGATCGTATACTGATACAATAACCCAAAAGCCCTATTTATAGAGAGAATTTCGAGGCAAAAATTTGCCAAAAAATGGCCTGGCACGCCCTTGGGCGCGCCTGGCACTTAGGTAAATTTTGCCTCTTCAAAGGTTCTCCCAGGCGTCCTGGTACGCCCCTGGGCGCGCCCCAGTGCAGCCTTCCTAAATAAAATTTTCACCAAAAGCGGCCTGGCACGCCCCTTAGCGCGCCAGGCCCTTAATTTTTGATTTTCTTCCTTCGTCGACTTCTCTTTGTGGATTTGGTGGGATTTTTCAAGTTCAACTCTTTGGCTTGCCTCTTATCATCAACAACCTTTGCTCGTAGCTTCTCCAAGCCTCGCTTTTCACGCCAAAAATGCTCCAAGTAGTCGCAAATTCCACCTACAAGGGTCTAATCACATTGGTTAGCACAATATCACATATTCTATCAAAACCATACAAAATACATATGTATTGTTCTCAAAACTAAGGTAAACATGGGTTAAAGTCGACACTAAGGCATATAAATATGCCTTAGATCAGGATGCCATGGATCTTCACGGTGGTTCTTGTCCAATTTTTGTACAAAGAGACATCCTTTATGTTTTGACTAATTGTTAGATATTTCCACTAGAATTTGTTTTGGTTAGAGTTCTTGTACGATGACTTTCGGGTCTTGAGTATTGTAATAGATAGTTGTTGATTTTCCACACTTATTAATTGATTAGTTTGGGATTCTATTTTTATTAAAGTTGGTTGTATGATATTCTATCTAAAAAATGGCTAATTATTCGGTTTAAATTTGGGTTAGATAATTTTTCCACTTGAGGGTTAGTGTGGGTACCACTCACGGCCATTTGGGTCATGAAAATATTGGTATCAGAGCCTTAGGTTCGTCGATCTCGTTGTATAAGAACATGTCTAGTAGAGTCTTGCAGAATAGTATGAAGGCGTTTGTATTTTATTCAAGAGGCTATAAGATACTAGAAAACTCCAATTTCTTTTTTCTTTCGTGTTATTACCTGATTAAAATTGGTATCTACTGATCCAAATTGGTATCTGACTTCTTTCATTTTTATTCTCGCAGATGGTGAGAACACAAGATAATGGAGCTAAAGAAGAGGTGCCCAAACCAGTTGTTGGGGCTGTGGTTTATAGCAAAGGATAGGCATGGGAAGGATGAGGTAGAGGGAGGTATCCACTCCCACCAAGGGCAGAGCTCAGGCAGTTATTATGCTAGTTCGAGAAAGATCAGAGTCTCCTACCCCACCTAAGGATATTCCTAAGATTGTAGAGGATGGAGTGGCACCGATTGATGCTGAGGGAGCACCAGTTCAGGGAGGTGCAGCTCTAATACAGATGTCTTCTGACATGATATAGTAGGTGTTGAGATTTTTGAGTAGATTGGCCGATACTGGGGGTACACCCACAGTTTCTACTTTTAGCACGTCGGAGTACAGCATAATGATGTTGTGGCTCCCAGAATGGATAAGACGTTAGAGACGGGCATTTTTCCACTATAGGTAATGGGTATGGTGATGATCGAATATGAACATGATTTGTTTTGCAAGTTTGTTAAGATGAAGCCTTCTGTTTTTTATGGCACCAAGTTTGGGAATGCCTATAAGTTCATAATTAATTCCCATAAGAGACTTCACAAGATAGTCATAGTGGAGAGATATGGGGTCGAGTTTGTGACATTTAAGTTTGAGGGAGATACCAAGATATGATGGAGGGCATACGTAGAGTGCAGAACTGGGGGTTTGCCTCTATTGATATGGATTTGATTTTATTCTATTTTACTAGAGAAGTATGTGCCTCATACCTTGAGGGATAGGAAAAACAATGAGTTTACAAATCTTGAGCGGGGGAACATGTTAGTTGCGGCCTACGAGGGAAACTTTCATTCTTTGTCTCAATATTCTTCAACATTGATGAGTAAATAGGTGGAGCAAATTTACCGCTTTGTAAAAGGGTTGAATACCAATCTTCAAATTTTTGCACTTCAGATGACATCTTCCAGTAAGACCTTCCAGGACATGGATGATTTTGTTGAGAAAGTAGAGGGTGTGAGACAAGATGGTTATGCTAAGTCATTGGGGAAGAAGGCCTGTAATGTGGGCAATTTCATTGGTATTTCTTATTAGGGTTAGGGTTCACAGGGATATCCTGCCTACCCCATTTAGTCCTTGATGCAAGTGCCTGCTGGGGTCCGTCAAGGGTCAGCCAGCCATCTTCATACTTTGGTGGTTACATCACTTTATTTTCATTAGCTTAATGACCCGCCCTGGATTATACATGTTATGAGTATGATGGGTTGGTCACATTCAAAGATTTTGTCCTTATTTTAGGTATTCTGGTCAGTTGAGCTAGCAGTAGGCTTACTGAGCCTTGGTTCCAGTAGGTAATAAAGGTAGAGGTAGTGGTAGAAGTCATACACCATGTGGGCATAGTAGTCACCATGCGGGTAGAGGTTGAAACTAAGCCAATCGAGGTGGTAGCATGCAAATATAGGTGGTCATTAGACCGCTAAGGGCAGAGCATAGATGGGTTGTAGAACCTAATTTTATGCTTTTTTAGGCAGGCCTGAGGCATCCGATGAAGTTATCACAGGTACTATTCTTGTCTGTGATCGAATTGCCACTCTTTTATTTGATCTTGGTTCTGCATTCTCATATATATCTGTTAAATTTGTTATGGGTTTAGACATGGTTTATGATATGCTTGATATTTGGTGTGTCCACTCCAGTTGGGAATTCGGTTGTGGTTGATCAGGTCTACTGTGCGTGTCCTGTTTGGTTCATGGGATACCAGACTTGGGCGAATTTAGTGAGTTTCGATATGGTGGATTTTGATATCATTCTTAGGATGAGTTGGTTATCTCCATACCATGTAATTCTTGACTGTCATGCCAAGACAGTAACACTAGCTATGCTAGGGGTGGATAGGATAGAGTGGGAGGGTGACTATAATCTTGCTCCTATGTGACATTTCTTTTACTCATGCCAAGAGGATGATTGGGAAGGGGTGTCAGCTTTCTTAGCATATCTTTAAGAACTAGTGCAGAGATCCCTCCTATTGAGTTAGTTTTGGTGGTGTGTGATATCCTATAGGTTTTTCTTGATGATTTGCCTGGTATACCATTGGATCATGGCGTTGATTTTTGTATAGATTTAGAGCCAGACATTTGTCCCATCTATATCCCCCTATAGGATGGCAGCTGCTGAGCTAAGAGAGTTAAATGCTCAATTGTAAGAATTACTAGATAAGGGGTTTATCCATATTAGTGATTCTCTGTGGGGTGCTACAGTGTTGTCTGTTAAGAAAAAAGATGGTAGTCTACGTATGTACATAAACTACCGACAATTGAATAAAGTTACGACTTGTAATAGCTATCCCTTGCCCCGCATAGATGATTTTTTTTATCAGCTATAGGGTGTTTTAGTATTTTCCAATATTGAATTAAGGTCCCGTTATTATCATTTAAAGATCGGGGTCGAAGATATTCCTAAGATTACTTTTCAGACCCGTTACGGGCATTATGAGTTCTTGGTGATGTCCTTTGGGTTGACTAATGCCTCGGCTGCTTTTATGGGTTTGATGAATGAGATATTTAAGCCATACTTGGATTCCTTCAAAATTGTTTTCATTGACAATGTTCTTGTGTATTCTAATAGTAGGGAGAAACAAGATGACCATTTGCTTGTTGTGTTGGGTTTGCTTAAGGAGAAACAACTGTATGCCAAATACTCTAAGTATGAGTTCTGGTTGTCTTTGGTGTCCTTTTTAGGACATATGGTATCAAAAGAGGGGGTTATAATAGATCCATAAAATATTAAAATGGTTAAGAACTGGACTAGGCCAACCTCCATGATCTAGGTTTGTAGTTTTATGGGGATGACCAGCTATTACCGCAAGTTTGTGAAGGGGTTTGCTTCTATTGCCTCACATCTGACTCGACTGACTCATAAAGAGATACCTTTTGTTTGGTCTCATGAATGTGAGGAGAGCTTTCAAAAGCTCAAGACTTTGCTTCCCACCGCTCCTATTCTTGTCTTATCGGTAGAGGGTAAGGATTTCATTATATATTATGATGCCTCATATTCTAGTTTAGGTGTTGTTTTGATGCAGGAATGGAATATGATTGTTTATGCTTCGCGATAGTTGAAGGTGAATGAGAAGAATTATCCTACTCATGACCTAGAGCTGGCGACTGTAGTATCTGCACTTAAGATCTAGAGACATTATTTGTATGGGGTGCGATGTGAAGTGTTCACTGATTACTGTAGATTGCAGCATACCTTCACTTAGAAGGAATTGAATTTGAGACAGTGTGGGTGGATGTAGATACTCAAGGATTATGATATGACTATTCTCTGTCACTCAAATAAGTCTAATATGGTAGTCGTCATGTTGAGTAGAAATAAAGAAAGTATGGGTAGTTTGGCTTGCTTGGAGGTTTCTAGATGACCATTGGCTAGGGAAGTTCAGTCTCTAGCTAATAGTTTCATGCAAATTAAGATATCGGATAAAGGTAGGTTCCTGGACAACTTAAAAGCGAGGTCTACATTCCTTTATAAAATTAATGCTAGGCAATTTGAGGATGCGAAGGTGAGTAAGATCCATGACAATGTTTTACAAGGTGAAGCCAAGGAGGCCATTTTTTATGACAAGGGTGTCTTAAGGATTAAGGGGCGAGTTTGTGTGACCCATGTTGATTATTTAATTCCTACCATACTTGTTGAGGCGTATAGCTCGAGATATTCCATACATCCTGGTACGACCAAAGATGTACCATGATTTGAGGTAGCACTATTGGTGGGACCGAATAAAGCAAGATATAGTTGATTTTGTGGCTAAGTGTCAGAATTTCCAACAGGTAGAGTATGAATATCAAAAGCTTGGTGGTACTCTTCAGAGCATGCCCCTTCTTGAATGAAAGTGGGAGAGGATATCTATGGACTTTGTTGTTAGACTTCCCAAGACTTTGGGGAAGTATCATTCGATATGGGTTAGTGTGGATAGGCTAACTAAGTCTGCACACTCATCCCTGTGTAGGTTACATATAATGCAGCTAAGTTGGCTAAAATTTATCTTAAGGGATTGTCAGGCTACATGGGGTTCCCATTTCTATTGTTTCTGATAGGGGTACGCAGATTACTTCTAATTTTTAGGAGAAGCTGCATGAGAAGTTGGGTACTAGATTGGATCGAAGTACTTGTTTCCACCTTCATAGCGATGGGCAGTCTAAGCAGATGATCCAGGTATTGGAGGACATGCTTCATGCATGTGTGATAGATTTTGGAGGTCATTGGGATCAGTTCCTACCTTTGGCCGAGTTTGCATATAAAAATAGTTATCATTCAAGAATTAACATGGCTAATTTTGAGGCTTTATATGGGAGGAGGTATAGATATCCTATTGGATGGTTTGATGCATTTGAAGAGAGACCGTGAGGTACAGATCTATTGAAGAATTCTACAGAGAAGGTAAGATATGTACAAGAGAAACTTATGGCTGCTCAAAGATGGCAGAAAGAGTATGCGGATACAAAAGTAAGAGACATGCATTTCATGGAAGGTGAGAAAGTGTTGCTCAAAGGTTCACCCATAAAAGGTGTAATTTAGGAAGAAGGATAAAATTACTCCAAGGTATATTAGACCTTTTAAGATTTTGAGAGGTGTGGGGTCGGTGGTTTATAAGATGGCCTTACCTCTAAGTTTGTTGGGAGTTCATCCCGTGTTTCATGTTTTGATGCTTAGGAAGTATCATGGGGATGGTGACTATATTATTCATTGGGATTCAATTTTGCTAGATGAGAACCTCTCCTATGAAGAGGAACCTATTGCCATTCTTGACAGAGATGTCCAAAAATTAAAGACTAAGGAGATTCCATCCGTAAAGGTCTAATAAAGAAATGTCATGTTGAGAAGACCATTTGGGATACCGAAGCAGACATGCCAATATCCACAGTTGTTTGCCAATTTAGGTAACTTCTTAATTGTTTTTCCTACTTTCTTCTTATTGTTATTCGAAGATGAATGATTATTTAATTGGTATCTAATGTAATGACCCATCTCGATGTTATAGCATCATTGATTGGGATGTAAGTGTCCGGGTAGAGTTTTTCATAGGATGAGAGTTGTTAAAATCTCATGTTAGGGTGGGTTCTGATAAAAGTTAAGTGTTGTGTGGTGTAGAGATTGTTTGTGTCTTGTGGGGTAATATTTGATAGTTTTGTAGTTATAATATCATAGATAAGAGATATAGTTATCCATATAAACTTTCAGAATGATATTTGAGCTTGTAGAACTCTAGTTATGGCATTTGCCACGATAGAATAAATCTGTGTTGTCAGGAAATGCTGGAAAGTCCCCCAAGCTCCTATTTAAGGGCCACCATAGCGGTCCTAGTACCATTGTAGTGATTGGTGATTTAAGCTATGAACTATTGTAGCGGGCCTCTGGCCGCTATAGAGGGACCACTGTAGCAGACAGGGTACCGCTACAGTGGTCATCGGGTAGTGTTACTGCCTGTTTTCTGATTTTGACGTTATTTACTCGCAAACATCCAAACTTTCAACCGAAGTCTTGAGAGATGATATTTTCTTCATACTTAGGAGATATTGAGGTAAGTTTATTCACCCTTCAACATAGGATTAATCCTTTTAATTCGTAGAATCGCTAGAATAAGAGTTATGGTGAAATTCATGGTTTTAATACCTACATTGATGAAATAGTGAGAATTGGCTATGAGTAGTCCTAAAATCACTAGAATAATGGTTCTAGGTTGTTATATTATACTTCCTAGCATAGAATTATTTCCCTTTAACGTGGATTATGAGGATTTGAGGTAATTTAATGAGCGAAAAAAACCCTCAAATTGATGATTTATGCTATGAACTAGGGTGAAATCAGTAGGTTTTAGTCCTTAATGCCTAGAATTAAAGAGTAAGTTATTGAATACTTTTTATTTGTTGTTTGTTAGACCGAGAGCCATTCGAAGCTTCGAGAAAATTTTGCCTCTGAAAAGGTGTACCCAAGCGGCCCGGCACGCCCTTGGGCGCGCCCCTGTGCTGCCCACTTGGGTAGAATTTTTGTCCAAAGCGGCCCGGCACGCCAGTTGGCGCGCCTGGGACTTAGGCTCCATTTTTCTTCCTTTCTTCGACTTTTCTTCGCGGATTTGGTTGGATTCTTCAAGTTCAAATCTTTGGTTTGCCTCTTATCATCAATATCCTTCGCTCATAGCTCCTCCAAGCCTCGCTTTCCAAGCCATAAATGCTCCAAATAGTCGTAAATTCCGCCTACAAGGGTCTAATCACATTTGTTAGCACAATATCACATATTCCATCAAAACCATACAAAATACATACTTATTGCTCTCAAAACTAAGGTAAACATGGTTTAAAGTCGGCAATAAGGCATATAAATACGCCTTAGATCACCACCCCACACTTGAATCTTTGTTTGTCCTCGAACAATAACCACACTCAAACCCGGGCGACTTAAGACAACCGACACACAATAGGTATTCCTGCATAGCTACACAACCACATTCATCAAATTATGCACTAACATACTAGTATCACCAAAAAGTGAATAGCAAATTGAAACAACCTATCCTCACAAAACAACTTTACTAGTTGCAAATTCATACATGACACGTTACTTAAAGATCACCACACTTCACTAAACATGCGCCCTCACCACAAGAGAATCACCCAATATTTCACACAAAGTAATTCTTAAATGGGTGCATGAATAAAAGTTCACTCACTCTCGAAAAGAATTCACATACAACACAAGATGAACCATAAGCTTGCCCTTAGTGTAGTACTCCATTAATGTCAAAATGTTAAAGCTCAAGATCAAGTAGGACTTTAAGGGTTGTAATGTAGGCTAAGGGACGGGTAGGAACTCTTTGGTCAAGAATAGTGACTATCTTCCCTAAGCGCTTTAATACACTACAAATTGCATTAAGACCACCTTCAACCAACCTATTTTCCACCACTTTTGTCTTCCTCATTCTCTTTTGTTTTATCTCATCTTTTTAAGCTAGCTTAAGCATATTAGGCTAGGAGTAACTGCTATCAACAAATGATTCACTTCTCTCTTTTTTTTTTCATTACATTACTCCATACCAACAACACATAAACTTTTTCACACACCCAAAAGCTATTTACTTGGGGGTTCAACTTCACTTTTTCCTTCTTCAATTTTTATACTCCTTAACATCTTAATTTCTCAATTAAAGCACTTAGGAGTTTTGGATCAAATTATGGTTAATTGAAAGAAAAGGATTAACCTATATATAAGGCTACCAAAGAATAGGCTAAAGGCTCAATGGAGCTAACTAGGATCATGAAAAAAAGGTAGATAACGTAGGTATAAAACATGGCTATCAAAGAAATGCCTATATCATCTCCTACACTCAACACCTTTTATTTCGCTTTGTAAACACACCGGGCAAGTTCTAGATATCATTATGCACATGGAATATCACAAAAACCTCACTCACACATGGCACATGTTTAACTCAAGCAGGCTCACCATACCATTTATACAAAGTCATGCACGATTTCAACATTAAGCAACTTATCAAGTTGACTAAGTGAGCATTAGATGTCTCAACACTTGCTATTGTATATCTTAGCATGTTCCACCATCATATTGGACGTGTATGCACAATTGTATAGAAAGCAAGAACACCCACCAATAACATGACTAATTTTCTCTTAAGACGGTCGTCATCCATCCATCATAGAGCAAAGCTCCTACTACTATGACTAAAAGAGACTCAAAGTAATAAAAAAAACAAAAATAAATAAAATAAAATCTTTTTGTGGTTTTCTATGGTTCAAAGGGACTATCCTTAGTAAAAGAATCAAAAACAAAGGCTAAGGAACCCAAAATAAAAGAACTAGAAACATACAGAAACACATATATACACACATAGAAAGGAGTCCCATATCACCCCACCCCACACTTAAAAGATTAGCACTGTCCCCAATGCTAAAAAATTAAACAAGGCAAGAGTAGGGTATAAGGAGCTCCCTGGTCAGTCAAGGAAATCTTCATCCTCTGGTCGTGGACTGCTAGCGGTGTATCATCTGCCTCCACCTCGTCATCATCAGAATCGATCTGGCGGTCATTCTTATCTGTGGGGACATCATCATCCACAGGCTCAACAAAATCAGGCCCAATTCGCAACAATGTCATGGCATGCTCATTAAGAGGATAATCCCTCTCAACCTGGCTCAGCTCGTCCGCCGTAGAGGGCCTTCCCCTCAGTCCTATGCCGTAGCATCTCCCAACCATACATACGGGCTAAGATCCCATCATCACGAGCATACCGCTCAGCTAGTGTGAGAGTGGGGCCGAGTGCATCAGGTGCTTTGGTTTGGGTGACATCAACAAGTGTCGTCACCAAAGGAGGAGGATAATCAAATGCCTCCTCAGCCACTTCGAATGCTCTCATCAGTTTAGTCAATACACCGCCAAAAGCATATCGAAGGCCACCCTATAGCCGAGCTCGGCGCATAGCCGATAGTACCACAGACCCCACATTAATTTCCACATCGGTCATTAGAGCATACACTAAACAGACTCGGTCCCTAGTGACCTCCATCATGTAGCTACCCGAAATCAAGCAACAGCACACAATTTTCAACTAAATATGCGTTTCTTTATTGAAATGAGCATAGGGTAGACTCATGTGGTACCCTTTTTTGTGGTGGCGAAGCCATCTTGCTGTCGAACTTTGGCCGCAAAGAGTGTGTCGAATTTCTGCATATGGAGGCCTAGCATTCAGCTTGTGTAGGTCGTGGGGACTAGCCCGAGTGTGTGCTCCCAATAATCCATTTAAGCCCAAGGAATCAAGTATAACATCTGACTCTCGTACAACCACCGAGCTGGTAGGTGCATCTGGGTTCCAATTAGCATACAATTCCCTCACAAGATGAAGGTTACAATCCGTTGGTTTGTCGAAGATGAAACCCATACCCACTTGCACAATTCTAGCCAATATTTTAGGGTAAGTCCGAGATAGATTGGCCCTATCAATACACTCATCCGCAAAGTATTTGGCTTCGGGTTGGCTCTTGTACCAATTCTTTTCTGCACTAGAGACCGCATTTAACCCATATTTCCATTTCTGGCCTTCCGGGACTGGGGGAGCGGCTGGAACTTTATTTCCTGAGCATCGTCGCTTGTGAGAACTGGAAGCAGCCACGTTAGATTCTGACATTGTACTTGTGTCAAAGTTCCACAAGTAAGTCAATTTCCCATGTAAAGATAGCTAACCAACTCAATGTGTGTTGGCTTTAAGGGCCACCCCACACTTAGTTACTTTGCACCAATTCAAAATATATGGGCGTAAGGGTACTTAGACTTCCCCTCATCACTTAATGCCCAATTACAAAGTCCAACCCATGTACAAAGTCAATATCCCCAACACAAGTTCCACAATCCCATAATTGCCGACTTGTTTTACTCAAGAATTCAAACAAGTATCATACACATTCAACAATATATGGGTTATATCAAGTGATTTCAACCAACAATTTTATCCATTACTACCATATAAGCTAAACCCACTTGCAATTATTCAACTAAAAACAAGATCAATAAGAACAATTTCACTGGTACTTCAAGTTCTCATTCATGACACCACATAAGTTCCAACTCTAGCATAATACTCAAGGCAAACTACAAAGAAAAGACATGGCATCAAAAATTTGAATTTCAAGAATCCCCACAATTTAAACATGCTCATAGCAATCTAGAGATAGAAAACTTAAAGAAACAAACCTTGATAGCTTTAATGGAGTCTTGTAATCACAACCCAAAGATGAGAAGGTGAGAAATTGTGCTATGTGTAGGCAAGAGAAGAGAAAAGTAAGAGAGAAAATATTTAATGTTGTGGGAGAAAAAAAATCGATTCTTTGTTGTGGAATTGGGGAAGATTTGTGAGGAATAAAGAGAAAATTGGGGATTTAAAGGATAGGGGGTGGGGTGGGTCGGGTAGGCTCCTTTTAAAAAAAAAATCAAACACTTAAGAGGGTAGCGGCCCGGCATGCCCTTTGCCGTGCTACCCCGCTGCCTGTCTCTCCAAAAATTTGGGCAGGAGCGGCCTCCTAGCGCGCCTGCCCACTGGCCATGCTAAAAATATTTTGGGCCTTAGCGGCCTGGCGCGCTTGCCCACTGTCCATGCTAAAAAAATTTTGGGCAAGTGCAGCCCGACACGCCAGGTACTGCGCCTCATACTTAACATCATACATGGGCATTTTTCCACACTTTTTACATAATTTTGAGGCTTTTACAAGTCCCATGATGCAAAACTTCACTTTTTAAAAGAGATGGGTTGCCTCCCATCAAGCGCCTTAGTTTTGGTCGTGGCACGACTCTTCTTTTTGTATTTTTACTTTATAATTCCTAACTATTACAATACATTCATGGGTTGCCTCCCATGTAGCACCTCGTTTAATGTAGCGGCTCGACCACGATCAGCTCAAGCATTATCAAGGTGAAGCACGTCCTCTTTCTGCTTCTCTTCATCACCAAAATAGTGCTTCAACCTTTGGCCATTTACGATAAATCTCGTACCATCCTCTTTATTCATGATTTCCACCGCACCATGAGAAGTTGTGCAACTTACCTCAAAAGGCCCACTCCACTTAGATCTTAGCTTGCCCGGAAACAACCTAAGTCTAGAATTAAACAGTAGTACTAATTGGCCTGGCTCAAAAGTGCGGTGGAGAATGTGCTTGTCGTGACATCGCTTCGTTTTCTCCTTGTAGATCTTCGCATTTTCATATGCGTGGGAGCAAAACTCTTCCAACTCATGTAGTTTCAACAACCTCCTTTTACCATCCAACTCCGGATCTAGGTTCAACTTCTTCACCGCCCAATATGCTCGGTGTTTGAGCTCAACCGAGAGGTGACATGCTTTCCCAAAGACAAGATGATATAGAGAAGTCCCTATAGGTGTTTTATATGCAGTTCGATAAGCCCAAAGAGCATTATCTAGCTTGAGCGACCAATCTTTTCTCTGAGTATTCACAGTCTTTTGCAAGATTTTTTTTATCTCGCGATTAGATACTTCAACATGGCCACTTTTTTGGGGATGATACGCTGTGGACACCTTGTGTCTAACACCAGATTTAGCCAACACACTCTTCACCCAATAGTTTATAAAGTGTGAACCTCCGTCGCTAATAATAGCTCTTGGAGTTTCGAGTCTTGTGAAGATATGTTTTTGAAGAAACTTCACCACAACCTTGGAATCATTCGTAGGAAGAGCAGCAGCCTCTACCTACTTAGACACATAATCCACTGCTACAAGTATATATTGATTCCCATTCGACTTCGGAAAAGGGCCAATAAAATCTATCCCCCATACATCAAAGATTTCAACTTCTAGGATATTAGTTAAAGGCATCTCATGTCTCTTTGCAATCGTCCCCATACGTTGGCATTGGTCACAACTTTTCACAAACGCATGTGCATTTTTAAATAAAGAAGGCCAGAAGAAACCTGACTGCAGAATTTTTCGGGTTGTGCGTTCACCACCATGATGACCACCATAAGGTGATGCGTGGAAACTCTCCAATACCTGATTCACCTCTGCATACGGAATACATCTTCTTACTACTGGATCAAGCCCTTGCTTGAATAGATAAGGCTCATCCCAAATATAAGAACGTGCTTCATATGACAGCTTCTTCTTTTTTTGAGGACTTGAATCAGGAGTAAATAGCCCACTTACCAATAGATTTACAATGTCTGCATACCATGGCAACTCATCAACCCCCAAAACTAACAATTGCTCATCTGGAAATTCCTCACAAATGCGCTCATCATTAGTTACATGTGTCCAGCTTTCAAGTCTAGAAAGATGGTTGGCAATCTGATTTTTTGACCCTTTCCTATCTTTAATCTCCAAATCAAACTCTTAAAATAATAAAATCCATCTAATCAACCACGCTTCGCATATTTTTTATTGAACAAATATCGTATTGCAGCATGGTCTGTGTATACAATGACGCTAGTGCCCACCAAATATGAT
This sequence comes from Capsicum rhomboideum, assembly GCA_031232105.1. Taxonomy (NCBI): domain Eukaryota; kingdom Viridiplantae; phylum Streptophyta; class Magnoliopsida; order Solanales; family Solanaceae; genus Capsicum; species Capsicum rhomboideum. Next base: position 58,083,367 of record CP124709.1, read on the forward strand.
CTAAATTTATCAAATGCATATACCAAAGCTAACATCTCCTTTTTAGTCACCGTGTAATTCACTTAGGCTGCATCAAGGGTCTTGATTGCATAATAAATAGAGTGAAATACCTTGTTCTTCTGCTGCCCAAGAACCGCACCCACTGCAATATCACTTGCGTCACACATGAGCTCAAATGGTAAAGCCCAATCTGGAGCAATAAGGATAGGTGCCTCCACCAACTTCTTCTTCAAGATCTCAAATGCCTTCACACATGACTCACAAAATACAAATTTAACATCTTTTTCTAAGAGCGTGCACATGGGGCGTGCAATCTTGGAAAAATCTTTAATGAACCGTCTGTAAAACCCAGCATGTCCCAAGAAACTACGCACCCCTTTCACCGACACAGGGGGAGGTAATTTCTCGATAACTTCAATATTTGCTCTATCCACTTCGAGCCACTGATTTGACACTTTATGTCCAAGAACTATAACTTCTGTCACAAGAAAGTGGCATTTTTCCCAATTGAGAACAAGATTAGTTTCTTCACACCGAGAAAGGACTCTATCAAGGTTTTGCAGACATACCTCGAAAGAGTTACTGAAGACCGAAAAGTCATCCATAAAAATCTCTACAAACTCCTCCACCATGTCATAGAAAATAGCCATCATGCAACGCTGAAAAGTAACAGGTGCGTTGCACAAGCCAAAGGGCATACGCTTGAAAGCATAAGTGTCGTAAGGGCATGTGAATGTAGTCTTCTCTTGATCTTGAGGATCTATAGCAATTTGATTATACCCGGAATACCCATCAATAAAGCAATATTATTCCTGCCTGGCTAAACGATCCAACATCTGATCAATAAAGGGATTGGATAATGATCTTTCCTTGTGGCATCATTTAGTTTTTGATAATCCATGCAAATACGCCACCCAGTCACAGTTCTTGTAGGAATCAACTCATTATTATCATTCATGATCACCGTCATACCACCCTTTTTTGGGACACACTGTACTGGACTAACCCATGCACTGTCAGAGATAGGGTAGACAATGCCCGAATCTAACCACTTAATTACCTTTTTCCTTACCACTTCTTTCATTACTGTATTCAAGCATCGTTGGTATTGCACACTCGGCTTATACCCTTCCTCCATGTAAATTTTATGCATACACAAACCCGAATTAATACCATGGATTTCAGACATCTGCCAACCGATAGCCTTCTTTCTTCATTTGAGAATCACCAATGCTGCATCAACTTGTTCCCTTGATAAATTTGCTGCAAGAATAATAGGAAGGGTCTCATTGTCACCTAAGAAAGCATATTGAATATAGGATGTAAGTTCTTTCAATTCAAGCTTTGGTGCCTCCTCAATTGATAGCTTAGGTGGAGGTCCGAGTGGACGATTCAAAGGTTCCCATCCACCCTCTTTGGCATAGATGCCCATAAGGTCAAGAAACTACACCAATTCAATAGCTTCCGCATCACCAAAAATATCTTTCCCCATCAAAACTCTTTCCATGGGATCTGTATACAATGTATGGATGCTTTCAGCCGCCAAATCTATAGCCGTGATAGCGGACAAGTTCTCATAAATTTCTGATGGCTTCAAAGCCCTGTATACATCAAAGACCTCCACCTTATCATGAGCTCGCATAGTCAATTTCCCTGCTGCTACATCAATGATTGCGCCTCCTGTGGCTAGAAATGGACGCCCCAAAATAAATGGGACTTCCGGGTCATGCTCAAAATTCAGTTACACAAAATCAACCGAAAAGATCAACGAACCCACTTGAACCAGAACATCCTCAACAATACCATCAGGTCTAGTCACGGATCGGTCTGCAAGCTGTAAAATAATAGTAGTAGGTTTAGGACGACCCAAACCTAACTCCTTGAAAATCAAAGTGGGCATCAGATTAATACTAGCCCCTAAATAGCACAAACCACGAGCACAGACACGATCTCCCAGAGTAATTTTTACAGTGAAGCTTCCAGGATCCTTCAGCTTGGTGGGTAAACAATTTTGAATGCGAGAGCTACACTCCTCAGTCAGTGCAACTGTGGCATACTCAGTCAATCTACTCTTGTTTGGCATAATATCCTTCACAAACTTAGCATACTTTGGAATACCCTGCAAGATATCCACAAGAGGCAAATTAATGTGCACTTGTGTAAGCAGTTCAATGAACTTACCAAAGCATTCGTCTTCCTTCTTCTTCTTGAACTTCTGGGGAAAGGAGGAGGCAACTTTACACTATGGATCATTTTATCATCTTTGGAGCTTTTGGCAGACTGAACTTGTTCGTCTTCAACCACAACTTCTTCGGCTCCAATTCTTTTGTTGGTGGAGCTATAACCTCTAAATGCTTACCACTATGTGTAACAATAGCATTCACCTGCTTTGGGTTTGGATCGGTATCACTTGAAAGACCTTTTTAAGGCCTTATATTCTGTGCATTTTCTAACTGACCAATTTGCTTCTCCAAATTTTGAGTAGCCAACTGATTGTTCCTCACATCTGCTGCCAGCTTAGCTTGCTCTGCCATAATCTGCTTCAACATATCTTCCACGCTCATATTTCCAGGCTTAGCACCCAATTGATTTCATTTCCCCTGCTGTTGGTTGTATTGTGGTGCATATCCTTGAGGCCTATATTGATTCTGATTACCTCCCCAAGATAAGTTCGGGTGATTTTTCCACCCAGCATTGTAAGTATTTCCATAATTCTGTGCTCTAACTCCTCTCTGGGCATTGCCCATAAAATTCACGAAATTCAGATTTACACTTCACAACTCGCTGGTATGGTTCCCATTTCCGCATACATCACACACCACAGAAACCTATTGTTGTACTGTATTTACGGGAGCTTGTTGCTGCCCCAAATTCAAACTGCTGAAGTGATTGTTCATCATATTTTGCATAGCTGAAATTTGGGCAGATAATGTCGTGACTGCATCCACATCTAGTTTCCCAGCAACCTTCTTTGTAGAATTCCTAGAATTATCACCATGCCAGTCTGGATTTTCCTGCGAAATATGATTCAGCAAAGCATATAATTCATCGTAAGTCTTCTCTAAAGCTTGTCCACTTGCAGCTGAATCAAGTAGAATTTTAGTGTTGGGGTCGAGAGCCTCAATAAAAGTATGCACCAACACTTCATTTGCTTGGTGGTGATGAGGACAATCCCTCAACATGGATTTGAATCGGTTCCAGGCTTGGTACAAATTCTCATCATCTCTCTGTCTGAAACTCAATATCTCACTCCTTAACTTTGTTGTCTTTCCATACGGAAAGAACCTTATCAAGAATTTCCGAGCAAGATCATCCCAAGTAGTGATAGAATTCGCCGGCTCTGCATCTAACCACCTCCTTGCTTCCCCCAACAGAAAAAAGGGGAACAAAGTTAGTCTCACATAATCCGAAGACACACCCGCAGGAATATATGTGTCACTGATCTCCAGAAAATTTTGGATATGCCTCTGCGGGTCCTCATGAGCAAGACCTGTAAACTTTCCACTTGAGTGCAAGAGTTGCATCATATTTTGTTTAAACTCAAATCTACCTCCAATTGTCGATTTTTGAATACTGGAGGTCACATTAGTAGCGAGTGGGATTGCCACGTCGCGAACTGTCATAGATGCCATCACTATCGGCTCACGTCTATCCACAACTGGGTCTTCAATTCTTACGGGATCACCCTGTATGCCTTCATCCGCCAGTTCAAATTGCGGGATTAGGTAATCAGCAGCCTGTCTCCTCAATCTGTGGAAGTATCTTTCAGGTTCAGACTGTGGGGTTACCAAATCTTTATTCCTTGCCAGCGTTCAGATGAAGTGAGCCTGCAAAATAGGATAGCTAAGATCTAGTTGTCAACACTTAGCTGAAAATTAAAGGAAAAACGTCAATAATTGAAATCTATCTATTTGAAAGTCCCCGGCAACGGCGCCAAAAACTTGTTGCGACCCAGTTATACACGCAAGTGTACGTGATTGTTCAAGTAATATAATGGCTCCTTTAAAAGAGACGGATATCGAACCCAAGGGACTTTCGTCAATAGAAGTCAATTTTAGACGTCAAACAGTAATTAAAAACTAGTGTTGCGAAAAGAACGAGGGATTTGTTACTAAAAATTAAATGATTACGGACTATAAACTACTATCTTCGCTACCGTAACTTCAGTTTTCGCAAATATGATTTAAAAGTCAATAAAAAGTAAATTCCCAGGGTCAAGGCACTCCGAACGTCATCTCTTGAGCATAAATGTTACTAATTCAAGCAATTTGAGTCGTTTATCTTGGTTATTGATCACGAGGTTAATGTTATAATTATATTCGTATCCAAACTATAACCTTCTACTAGAAATTGGAAACCTAACTATATCATTGAGCGGTGATAGATTTAACCAATTCTAATGCCTTTAAGCTATCTTCTAGTAATTGAACAAGCGCGGCGGATTAGGTACCTCTCGGTCCTAACCGCATATCAATCTCTTGGAATTCCTTCCTTGAGTAAATATCACGCTTCTTATATTCCACGTTTTATCTCTTGGTTTCTCTCTCGAGCTCACCTCAAGACAAGGGGTTTATTTCAATAGTGATCAAGCATTAAAATAGTAAAATTAAGAATATAAGAATAACCAATATATGATAAGCCTCAGTAAAAACCAATAAAATTTAACTCAAGAGATTCATGTTCATAGCCTCAACCCCAAGAATGAGGAATTTTAGCCACTCATACTTTGAATTAACATCATCCTTTGATAAAAATTCATAAAAATAAATAAAAGATGAGAAGAAGAAGAATGAAACCTAATTTCAGTCCAAAAAACGCCCAAAGTTAGCCTACAAAAGATGGAATAATCACACAATAACCCAAAAGCCCTATTTATAGACAAAAACTCAGGGCAGAAATTTGCCAAAAAGCGGCCCGGCACGCCCTTGGGCGCGCCTGGGACTTAGGCAAAAATTTTGCCTCTGAAAAGGTGTGCCCAAGCGGCCCGGCACGCCCTTGGGCGCGCCCCTGTGCTACCCACTTGGGTAGAATGTTTGTCCAAAGCGGCCCGGCACGCCAGTTGGCGCGACTGGGACTTAGGCTCCGTTTTTCTTCCTTTCTTCGACTTTTCTTCGTGGATTTTGTTGGATTCTTCAAGTTCAAATCTTTGGCTTGCCTCTTATCTTCAATATCCTTCGCTCGTAGCTCCTCCAAGCCTCGCCTTCCACGCCATAAACGCTCCAAATAGTCGCAAATTCCACCTACAAGGGTCTAATCACATTTGTTAGCACAATATCACATATTCCATCAAAACCATACAAAATACATACTTATTGCTCTCAAAACTAAGGTAAACATGGTTTAAAGTCGGCAATAAGGCATATAAATACGCCTTAGATCAGATACCTACCAGTATATAGTGTTTTTACTGATACTACTTTGTGCTCTTCTTTTGTTGAGTGCAGGTTGTGTTCCGGAGATTGTTACGAGACTTCACCTCTAGTGTGTGACAGACAGACTTCGATCTAAGGGTGAGCACTCCTATCCAAGCTGCCATGGATCTTCATAGTGGTTCTTGTCCATTTTCGGACAAAGAGACATCCTTTATGTTTTGATTAGTTGTTGGACATTTCCATTAGACTTTGTTTTGGTTAGAGTTCTTGTATGATGACTTTTGGATCTTGGGGATTGTAATATATAGTTGTTGATTTTTCACACTTATTAATTGATTAGTTTTGGATTCTATTATTATGAGTTGGTCTTATGATATTTTGTCTTAAAAAGGCTAAGTATTCGGGTTAAAGTTTGGGTTAGATGGTTCTTCCACTAATAACAATTAACTTCTTTTTTTTTCAACTAATAACAATTAACTAACTAAAAATAATAAACTAATAACAATCCAAATAACAAAACAAATGAAATAGTTTGAATACTAGGTATTTTTATGGAAGTTTTTCTTTGTTGTTAGCTAGCAAGTAAGGTCTCTTTAGCTCCTTAATAATTAAGGATTATTTGTTTTTATGGAAGTATTTCTTAAATGTATTTGATCAATTATTGTATGGATTTTGGTTTGTTAAACTTAATATTTGTTATATGATTAGCTACCACATGTGCTTCTTTAATAGGTTAATGATATTGTTTTGAAATATTGAATTTGGAAGTGAAAACTTATATGCTTGCTTGTGGTCTTGCAACCCACTTTGTATCATCAGATGTATATTACCTCAATTTTTAGCATGTTCTTCTCATTTACAAGTGCTTCTATAGATAATCAATTAGGTTTCTGTTATTAATACGTGTGAACTGATAAGTATGTTATCATAGTGGCAACACTAATGTTGTCCCCTTTACATGTGATAACTAAAGGAAAAAGCATAAATACCTCCTTGAATTATACTCATATTTTCAACTACACATTATACCTTTGAAGAGGTCCTATTACACTGTCTATCTGAAGATGTAAGGCTTAGAGTGTTAAGAAGGTAATCTTATCTGCCATTTGTTATATAGTTATTATAAATCTTTTTAGTTATGTTCTCTTAAGATGTTTCATCTCATCTAATTGGGATCATGATTCTTATTTTGTCTATGGAATACTTTAGCCAATGTATTCTACATAAGTTATGTGCCTATGTGTACGTTGCCAAGAATGAAATGGGGCGGGGAAAAAAAAAAAGTTGTGTACCTATGTGCTCGATGTTAAACCTCCAATTGACTAAATGCCCACGAATTCAACCTTATTATCAACTTAATTCCTTAATACCATAATTGTACCCACAATCACTTATTCGACGCATACAATTCCAAATTAAACAATTCAAAATTAATTCATTTACTTTAAACAATAAAGAAATTAAACAATTCCAAAACCAAAATTAAGTTCAAATTAAAGAATTCCAAATCAAGCATTTAATTCCTTAGTACCACAATCAATAAAGAAACAAAATTAAACAATCCAAAAAAAAAAAAAAAAAAAAAAAAAAATCATATACTTTAAATCTACTTTAACAACCCGAAGTTAAACAATTCAAAAACAAATAACAAACAAAATTCGAAGCTTTCAACTTGATATATTAAACATTCAATAAAGAAATTTTAATAGAACTACCTCAATCGAAGCTTTTATGAACTTTGATTTTCAAATCCAAGTGAAAAAAAATTTCCCAAAATTCGAGCCTAGATTCTTGATATTTGCCTCGAATATACCTCGAATCTTGATTTGAAGGTGTTTTTTAAATCAAAAGTGTTGGATTTTGATGTGGGACCGTTAGGATTAATGGGGGTTTTCGAGTTTTTTTGTTTAACTATGGGGGGACCAGTGGTGGGGAAAAGGGAGGACTCTGGTTTTATTTTCGGCTATGTAGCGCACTAATTTAGTGCGCTATATGTCATTTTAAAAGTTAACGCCCGTTAACTTGTGGCCGTTAGAAAAAGGGGATATATCGCACTAGTGTGCTATACCTACTTTAGTATCACTTTAAACATTTGCTGTTTTGGTCACTTTCAACATTTTGTTCATTATTTAGGTTCCGGATCAAAGAGGTTCGGCACTTCATGCTTCAACTTTTAGTTCAGTGTCCTCCTCTTCCATTATCAGCGTTAATTGGAAACTGGTAACACTTCCGCGTTAATCACGAAATTATGCGTTAAAAAAATAATTAATTGTATGTATTCTAATGACTTGCCATTTAGTTATTTAAATTTAAACTAAATACTGTAGCGAAAACTTCAATGCCACCAGAATTTTTAGTTGTATACATATTATAATCATGTGCAAACTTTATTACAGCAGCGAAGAAACTGGAATTTTAGAAAATTAAACTTCCCCAGCCAAGCTACATAAGAGTACCAATTAGAGGAGAATGATCCATATTCAACCCGTGGCTATCCATTTTTTTGAGTATGTTATTATATGAATATAATCCATATTTGACCCGACTTAAATAAATCAGTTATCTACATATACCGACCCTATCCTATATAATTGTTTCCTCGTCCCCAATTACTGTTTTCCGTTGAAAACATCTATTTGGCCATAAAAAAATTATTTCACTTTATTCAAAAATTATTGTTTAGCCATAAAAATTTACAAATCAAGTTGTATTTGAAATTTAGAAAACTATCCAATACTTGCTTTCCCTTTACTTTTTTCACTTTTTAAAAAAAAAAAAAAAATTGAGAAAAACCTAAATTTTTATTTTCATAAAATAACCCCTTAAAATCATATTTCATTTTTAAATCAAATTTTATGTCTTTTTAAGAAAATACATATAAATTCTAAATATTTATTGCAAAAAGCATGGCCAAAACTGCTGCAACTCCAACTTTGAAGGTTCCAAATAAAGTGAACTTTTTTTTTTATTTTCATGGCCACACACCTACTAAATTATTGGTCTAACAAGGGGAAAAAGTAAGCGTTGAAGCAGTTGAAGCTTAGTAAAAGACATTACATGCAAGTGGTGATTAAGAAAATTTGTTCAATTGTGCAGATGCCTCATCAAAGTTACCAGGGCCAAAGCTACTGGAGTAAAAATAGTTACAGCTAGAAGAGGAAATAGTTCCTGGAGAGTGGTACAGTAGTAGCCGGAGGGCATGTAAGAACTGTTCCATCCGCGGTCACCATGTATGTCTCGGGATCGACTTTGATGTCAGGCAGTGCATCATTGAGCTTCATATCTAGTTTACTGATATTTCTCACATTAGTTACAGCTTCCACCCTCTTGTTTAGTCCATATGAGTCCTTTATTCCAGCATCCAGAGCTGCCTGTTACATAGAGTACTTAACTGCACATTTTATAGAACATTTTTTTGTAGCTGCAGAGCTTATGCCTAGCAAAGCCACCTAAAAGAACATCCTTAAAATTTTGAATTTTCTCAACGTCAACTCCTATATAGTTTAAGTTCTGTGGGCTGAGTGTATAATTATTCTACACCATCAGGTTAAGTTATCTAAACTAGATATTCATAGCAAGTCTAGTATTGTAACCTGGGAAATAGAGTAAATAACCTTTTGTAACAGGTTATACAGTTGGTGCAAACAACCTTACACTGTTAGGGGTCATTTGGTAGGAAGTATTAGAAAATCTAATGCATGTATTAGTCATGGCACTATTTACTCCTTTGTTTGGTAGGATTTTCGGTCCATGTATAACTAATACATGTATACAATCTACCAAACGACCCCTTAGTGTATATGAAGTAAATCCCAACTCCTAAATATAGAAGAGGGGAGGTGATATGTGTGTGTGTGTGTGTGTGTGAGAGAGAGAGAGAGACATGCCTTGCTTACAAAAGCAATTGAATTAGTACTTGCAGCCTTGGAGAATGCTCCAAACATAGGCCTCATTAACACCTGTGACAACTTGTGCTTCAGTAGTGAAAATACAGATAACTGAAGTCAAGGGGATAACAAAACCGAGTAACGGTTTAATTGACAGAGGGTACTAGTTAAACAGAAGAAATATTTAAGATTCCTAGATGAAGCCAAAAGAGAGAGTTAAACTACACATTTGTTGCAGAAACATTACTCTGGTGTTGGATCTCTTGGATGCAAGAAATTAGGTCCAATAGCTGGTTACGAGCAAAAATTGCGAATAAAAAAGTGTACCAATGTAAAAAGTTACCGGTTCAGGAGTTGGGATGCTAGCATTTGGGTCTCCCATGTTTGACCAAGCTATTACGCCTCCTTTGATCACCATTTCTGGTTTCGCCCCAAAAAACGACGGTTTCCACACCACAAGATCGGCTAATTTCCCTACCTGCAAGACATCCAATAAATTGAAATTGTAATCTATGACAATGAGAGTTTAAGTGCTCGACTTTTCGGAGGACAATGCCTCAGCACTACAATGATGATAAAGGATAGAATAATCACCTCTCAAGATTCTAATAGTTTTATACAATGCAAGTTTCTAGAAACTAGTTGAACTAGACGTGCTTTAAGTTTTCTAAGGTTTATATTATTGTGATCTTGTTTCTAGCTAATCAAATCAACTCGGTTTTTTCTTGTTTGATTAAAATTAGATTAATAGTTTTACCTAAGCTCCTGAAAACTGCACATTTTGCTCAGTCCAACTTTTATAAGGCTTGATGAAACCACATTTAGATTGTCGACCCCCCTCACCCCCAAAAAAAAGAAAAAAGAAAAGAAACCTTCATTGACTGATGACACAAAGATGTGTTTGTCCACATCATAGTATCTGATAAAAGTTGGTTATTCCCCGACTACTGATAAAATCAAAGCTGGAAATCTATCGGCAAACATTGACTGATGACACAAAGATGTGTTTGTCCACATCATAGTATCTGATAAAAGTTGGTTATTCCCCGACTACTGATAAAATCAAAGCTGGAAATCTATCAGCAAACAGACTACAAGCTTCCTTATTTTACCAAACTAAGTTACTCCAAAATTATGGCCATAGTTCCTTATTTTACCAAACTAAGTTACTCCAAAGTTATGGCCATAGAGGAGATATTAACTTATTCCACACTTTAAAAGCCTTATAAGGGTCTCCTTTTTTATCTCAAGAAATGGAGTAAGCTGTGTGTATGAAAATTCTTTAATATGTGACTGATGAGATTTGGCTTGTGCTTTATGCTATGCTAAAAACTGATATTAAAAGTGTCTACTTTGTACTCCTTTGAGATGAATTCAACTCTATCCATTCCTTATTTTGTCAATTGGTCCCCTCCTTTTACACCCCTACCCACCCTCCACCCCCAACTTTACATAGACTCAGATATTAGGTTTGTATATGGATCTAACGTGGTCATGTCCAATGTTTTTACAGGGTTAGGTGTATTTTGAAGGACTTGCAGAAAATATAAATACCCTTGTCATACACCTTCAATGCATCTAGGTAAATGAAGAGTACATCTATCATAAGCAAACCCATCCCCTAAAAAGAAGTAAAGAAGAACTGTAACAAAAGAAAAAAATGTCCAATTCATAGAATCACAGAAGCATCTCTCTAGAGAATTTGGAATTTGGTATTGAAAGTCACAAAGGTAAAACAGTTGGTAAAGAGTTAAACAAACTCATGAGATGAACGGTGAGGATAAGGATTAAGGACACACCTCAACTGATCCAACATATTGAGAGATCCCATTAGCAATTGCTGGATTTATAGTGTATTTTGCGATGTATCGTTTGATCCGGAAATTGTCGTTGTCTGGCCCATCAATGTCCAATGGTCCTCTAAACGACTTCATTTTGTGGGCAGTCTGCCATGTTCTACAAATCACCTGGTAAGACAAGTATCAGTCCAATATATATCATATAGCCAAGTTTTGTAGAAAGTGTAAAATATATAAAAAGGGCAGCCCGGTGCACTAAAGCTACCGCTATGCGCGGTGTCCGGGGAAGGGCCCCACCACAAGGGTGTATTGTACGCAGCCTTACCTTGCATTTCTGCTAGAGGCTGTTTTCAAGGCTTGAACCCGTGACCTCCTGGTCACATGGCAGCAACTTTACCAGTTACTCCAAGGCTCCCCTTCTAAAGTGTAAAATATATGTTCATCTTAATCACATTCAGTGCTAACTCACAGCAGGTAGCTGATTACAGGCTTAACAGAAGAACCTGAACCTACTCAGTTAATTACAATTTTCATATTCGCTAAACTACATAAATTCTCCTGTTGCAATTCAATCCCCTGTCCAACTTTTTACCCCACAGCAGACATGCATACCCCTTGATAACAACAGAGATAAACTTTATCATATACTTCTGAATCTCTCCCTTGAGCTTTTAAGAAGATGATACTCAAGTTATTATTATGATTTTATGGAGGATGACACTTGAGTTACAAAGGAGATAACGCAGAGAGTCTATTCAAGTGTTATGAGGTGGAAAACTAAAGAAAATAGTTTAAGAGAGCTGGAAGGAGATATCCTTATGGCGCTGCCTCTCCTTCAGTACAAACTACTTGCTGCTTGTAAGTTCCTTGCACAAGGACAATTGCAGTTTCCTGTCAAAATCTGGCAACTGTAGGGCGTCAGGTTTAGGATATGACCTACTCAATTACTTTCTTTTTCTATATTCCACCTTCAAGAAATAACGATAGCCAGAATAGAAATAAATTATACTATATAATTAGATGGATCCCTCTGTTCTTCATTTTTTTCGTCGGCTTGATTAGGTTCCGGACTTCCGGCACATGGGATAGTAAGGCAGATGGGGTTTGGGGAGAAATGGCTGAAGTGGATTGACTATTGCATAAAAACTGTTAGGTTCACCATTCTAGCAAATGGAGAACCTACTGGGTTTTTTCCATCAGAAAGGGGTCTCAGGCAGGGAGATCCACTCTCTCTCTTTCCTTTCATATTAGCAATGGAGGTGTACAATAGCATGATGAGAGTGGCCATTCAAAATAGTTGGATAAGAGGCTTCAAGGTTAACAATTCTACTGGAGGGGATAAGCAAATTTGTCATTTGCTTTATGCAGATGACAGTTATTTTTTGTGAAGCAAGGGCTGAACAGGTTTGCCTTCATAAGAGTGACCTTGGTGGTTTTTGAAGCATTCTCTGGGTTATCTGTAAATTGGAGGAAGAGTAGTATTTTCCCTATCAAAGAACTTCCTCAACTGTCGAGTCTGGCAAGTACATTGGGGTGTACAATAGAGCATCTTCCCACAACATATCTGGGCATGCCATTGGGTCACAAACACAAGGAGCTAGAAATATGGGATGGTATCATTGAAAAGATTGAGAAAAAATTGGCCAATTGGAAAGCTCAGCATATCTCTTTAGGAAGGAGAGTCACCTTGATCAATTCAGTTTTGGACTCTCTTCCAACTTATGTTATGTCTCTATTCCCCTATACCTGTCAAGGTGGAAGAAAGACTTGACAAATTGAGAAGACATTTCTCGTGGCTTTCAATAAAGAAGGGAAAGGTCTGCATTTAGTCAAATGGCAAATTGCACAGTTACGTAAACAATCTGGTGGATTGGGAGTCAGGAACTTGGGGCTGCAGAATAGATGTATCCTGTCTAAATGGCTTTGGAGGTTTACCACTGAGGAATATGCATTGTGGAGGGAGGTGATAGCCAACAAGTATGGGGTAAATGGGAATTGGTGCTCTAGCTCTGTGAATAGCACTTATGGGGTATCAGCTTGGAGAACAATAAGGAACTTGTGGCCTGATCTTAGCAGAAACATAGTCTACATGGTGGGAAATGGGACTTCAATCTTTTTCTGGAAGGAGAATTGGATTGGAAATAAGACACTGATGGTCTCATTTCCAGACCTATTCTCTTTGTACACCAATCCATAAGAAACAATGGCTGAGGTATTGTCACGACCTGAGCCAGGCCCTAGCCGTGACGGGCATCCTAGACCAATGAAGGCCCGAGAAGACCCCTTAGCATAACATCAAAAGCATAGTCAAACATAAAGTGTGGAAATAGGCACATAATTATCAAGTTCAACTTCGAACAAGAGTTTAAACATTTGGTCTTGAAAACATAATGGAAACATTTACCAATACTAGTCCACGAAGCCTTTAATAATAATACGAATGAAATCCTAAGCCGGGACATGGCCCCGGGAATACCATAAAACAAAATAGCCCCAAGTCTAACTGAAAGAAAATATATGCCTCGCTCACCACTTGCTAGCAGTTGTCCTGAATGAATCCTAACGCTAGGCAGAATCACGGGTAAGTGCTTCGGAACCTACATCATGAAAAGATGTAGCGTCCGGGGAAGGTCAGTACGATGAGTACTGGCATGCAACCCAAGGGAGAGGGAATAGAACATTTTATAAGGCAAAATCATGAGATGCATAATGTAAATCGCGAGTTTAAGAAATCATGAAATAAACTCTTAAGTAATCAAGCATAATCGTCCTTTAAATGCTTGCTTTATGGAATATGTAGTTTCACCGACCTTAGGTAACCCACGGGCTGATATGGGTCAGGTATTCGCCCAAACGACGGGGCCCCAATCCATGTTTGCCGCATGAATTGAGATGAACATAGTATGGACATCATAACGTACCGCCCTCACTAAGGTGCGTGTCAAGGTCGTCCCATTTGGGAGCGAACCACCCCTATGTCGGCAAACATAGGTTTCCGGCGTTGGTCACAAGGACTTACACCTTCTCAGTGAACTACATAATCCCCAAATACACCCCATTAAAACAACTTTCATAAATCCTAATCCGTGGGGTCTTTCATTAAGGCATTCACATTTTGGTACCATCATATCAAAACTTGCAAGTCATCCATATTATGCCAAACCATTGTTGTACAACATTATAGACTCCAAATTCCGTCTTTAAATTCATAACATAGCCATAATAGGATTTTCATATAGTCATTACATCTTTCACCATCTCATAACATACATTACTCAAAAGACGGAATAAACATCATAATTCCCATTGAAAAACAAACTTTTGAAAAGGGTTGAAAATCATAGTTTTCACAATTGATAGGATTTGGCGTTTCAAATTCATATAAAGAAATTCACCCTTTTTCAAATGATATGTTCAAGCCTCAAAACCCTCTACTAATGATTAGAAAACAATTCATAACAAGAGGGAAGTCAATATTAAGCTTTTCACAAATGAAATCCTCAACCCTAGTTTCAAACTATTGATATAATATACATAAATACTAAATGAATTAACACTTTGCAATTATAGTTGAAATAGGGAGTGTTCAACATGCCTGTTTGTCGGCAAGGAATTGAAAAAGCTTTAATCCTTAGCTTGAAACTTGAACTCTAGCTTCTTTTTGCTTCTAAGTGCCTTGGGGAAAATAGAATGTGATTTTGAATGAGGAATGTCATATTTGGGGGCTTGGGAACGTATTAAAGTCATGGGGGAACGGTTTTCATAGAGAAAGGACCAAAGTACCCTTAAAATATCGAATTAAAACGAAGTCCTGCGAGGCAAAATAGGGGGGTGCGGCGCACACCGCAAGGAGTGGCCTCCCCCGTGTGGCTCAAGGCCAAGGCAAGGCCTTGCCCGTGCGACGCATGGTCCAATTTCTAGCCTTAAACCCTTCCCAACACGTCTTAACTCATCCCCAATCGATTTCTACTCACTCTTAGGGCCATATAAGCTCATTTCTAGCTCTAAACGTACGTCCAAACATGCGGGGCGTTACATTATCCCCATTTGGGATCATTCGTCCTAGAATGATAGTCAAGGATACCTTTAGCACGATAGAAGAGTTTCCATGAAACTTTTAAGGCATGAATTTGGAAAGATAGAAAATGAGCATAGAAATGGTACCTTAAACGTCGTCACCCAAAGTAGGAAACAAAAAGGGGTATCTAGCTTTCATGTCATCTTCCGATTCCCAAGTAGCTTCCTCTACCTTTTGATTCCTCCACAATACTTTCATCAAAACTATCTCTTTGGTTCTCAACTTCTGAACTTGCCTATTCAAGATCTCTGAAGGAACTTCCTCATAAGATAGAAAATCTTTCACACCAATATTTTCTACCGGGACAACAAGCGAATGGTCACCTACACACTTCTTGCGCATAGACACATGAAATACGGGAAGAACCGATGCCAAATTCGCGTGCAAATCCAACTCATAAGCAACACTTCCAATCTTTCTCAAAATCTGATACAGACCAATGTAACGGGGACTAAGCTTACCTTTTTTCCCAAATCCCATCACTCCTTTCATAAGAAACTTTCAAGAACACCCAATCATCAACATCAAACTCTAACTCCTTTCGCCTCACATCGGCATAGGACTTTTGACGACTTTGAGCGGTCTTAAGGCTCTCCCTAATAACCTTAACTTTCTCCATTGCCTGGTGCACAAGGTCTGGCATGAACAATCCAGTTTCGCTCACTTCATACCATCCTATTGGTGATCTACACCTCCTGCCATAATGAGCCTCGAACGGTGCCATCCGGATGCTAGAGTGATAACTATTATTGTATGCGAACCCTATAAGAGGTAAATGGTCCACCCAACTACCCTTATCACACAGGCTCTTAGCATATCCTCCAAAGTTTGAATCATACACTCCATTTATCCATCCGTTTGAGGATGGAAAGCGATGCTAAGATTCACTTGCGAGCCCAAACCTTTCTGAAACGACCGTCAAAACTGAGAAGAAAATTGCATACCTCTATCAGATATAATGGACGCAGGGGCTCCATGCAATCTAACAATCTCCTGAATGTAAAACTTAGCATAATCCTCTCTGAATACATCGTCCTCACAGGCAGTAAATGAGCAGACTTGGTCATTCTATCAACAATGACCCAAATGGAATCATAAAGATTGCAAGAACGCGGGAGGCGCCAGTGATAAAATCCATATTTATCATTTCCCACTTCCACATTGGGATAGCTATCTCTTGCGACATACCACCAGGCCTCAAATGTTCAACCTTGACTTGCTGACAATTTGAACACTTAGCAACAAAATTAGCAACATCCATTTACATATCATTCCACCAATACATCTATTTCAAGTCATGATACATTTTAGTATAACCGGGATGAACAGTATACCTAGAGACATGGGCTTCAGTCAAGATCCTCTCTCGCAGCCCATCAACATCGGGAACACACAACCTTCCTTGGTATCGCAAAATACCATCTCCCCCAATCTCGAAAGCCATCACTTTTTGTTGCCCAACATCCTTCTTGATTTGCATAAGTATAGAATCATTAGCCTGTTTCTCCTTAACTTCAGCACCTAGTGATGACTGAGCCACTTCGTGAACAATCACTCCTCCATCTTCGGAATCCAACAGTCGGACTCCTAGATTAGCAAGCCGGTAGATGTCCTTTACTAAACCTCACTTTCCTCCTCAACATGAGAAAGGCTCCCCATGAACAACCTGCTAAGAGCATCAGCAACAACATTAGCTTTACCTGGGTGATAGTGCAAGCTCATGTCGTAATCTTTCAACTCCTCAAGCCACCTCCTTTGCCTGAGATTCAACTCTTTCTGGGTGAAAACATATTGCAAGCTCTTATGGTCCGAGTAAATATCCACATGCACTCCATATAAATAGTGACGCCAAATCTTGAGTGCAAATACCACTGCCGCCAATTCAAGATCATGGGTGGGGTAATTTTCTCATGAACCTTAAGTTGCCTGGATGCGTAAGCCACCACTTTGCCATGTTGCATAAGTATATAATCAAGTCCCACACGGGACACATCACAATAAACCACAAATCCCGCAGTACCCTCGGGAAGAGTCAAAACAGGAACAGTAGTCAACCGATCCTTCAACTTCTCAAAACTGCCCTCACAAGCATCGGACCACAGGAACTTCACCTTTTTCTAAGTCAACTTAATTAGTGGGGCAGCTATAGAAGAAAAGCTCTCCAAGAATCTCCTATAATAACCCGCCAGACCTAAGAAACTCCTAATGTCGGTCGGAGTTGTCGGTCTAGGCCACTTCTTCACTGCCTCAATCTTTTGGGGATCTACCTTAATTCCTTCACTAGAAACAATATGCCCAAGGAAAGCCACAGCATTGAGCCAGAATTCACACTTGGAAAATTTGGCATACAACTCTTGGTCCTTAAGGGTCTGAAGCACAATCCGAAGGTGATTGGCATGCTCCTCCTCATTCCGGGAGTACACAATGATATCATCAATGAAGACTATGACGAACAAATCCAAAAACTATCTAAACACCTTGTTCATAAGATCCATAAATGTTGCAGGTGTATTAGTCAAACCAAAGGACATAAATAGAAATTCATAATGTCCATACCGGGTTCGGAAAGCGGTCTTGGGAAAATCAGCTTCCCTAACCTTCAACAAATTGTAACCCGAACGGAGATCTATTTTGGAGAAACACTTAGCACCCTGAAGCTGGTCGAAAAGATCATCAATTCTAGGAAGGGGGTACTTATTTTTCACTGTGACCTTATTTAACTAGCGATAATCAATACACATACGAAGAGACCCATCTTTCTTGCGCACGAATAGCACAGGAGCACCCTAAGGAGAGACACTAGGATGAATGAAACCCTTATCAAGGAAGTCTTTCAACTGCTCTTTTAGCTCCTTTAGCTCCGGAAGAGCCATTCTATATGGTGGAATGGAAATTGGAAGAGTATCGGGTAAGAGATCATCCCAAAATCTATATCCCTATCAGGAGAAACTCCAGGGAGATCTTTAGGAAAGACTTCAGGAAATTCATTAACCACAGGAACGGACTGGAGTGAGGGACTTTCAACACTGGAATCATTAACCCAAACTAAATGGTACAAACAGCCTTTAGAAACCATTTTTTGGGCTCTAAGATAAGAGATGAACCTTCCCTTTCATACTACGGGACTACCCTCCCATTCGAGGACAGGTTTATTCAGAAAATGGAAAGTGACTTTTCTGGTTCTATAATCCAAAGTAGCATAACAAGAGTGGAGCCAATCCATCCCCAAAATAAGATCAAAATCTACCATATCAAGCTCTACCAAATCCACCACAGTATCACAATGAAAAATCGATACCCTACAATTTTTATAGACCCTTCTAGCAATGATAGACTCACCAACGGGAGTAGAAACTAAGAAGGGTTCAAGAATATTTTCGGGACCAAAACCAAAATTCACATCCACATAAGGGGTCACATAAGATAAAGTGGAGTCGGGATCAAGTAGCACATAAACATCGCGGGAGAAAACCTGTAACATACTCGTGATAACATTTGGTGAGGCCTCTGAGTCCTGACGAGTAGATAGGGAATACAGACGGTTGTGACCCCCGCCTGTGCCAGAAGTGGTCCCCTTTGCAACTGGGGCTGGAGGAGTAGAGGCTAGGGACTTGTTGCCCCCATGGGTTCCCTTTACTGAGGACATTCTCGCTGAAAATGATCGAGCTGTCCACAAAAGTAACATACACCTTTTCCCACGCGACAAATCTCACCGTGACGCTTTCCATAAGTGCGGCAAGGAGGATGGGATGGAGTTGACTGAGCCACACACCCTGCACCCTAGGGCCATTATTAGACTGGAATCGCTGATCACCAGAAGGCTTAGGAGCTGGTGCACTAGCTGATGGCTGAGCATTAGCCCAAGATTTCTTTTTAAACCAATACCTGTCCCTTTTACCGTTGTGTTGCTAGCTTGCATCCTGATTTGTTGGCCTAGCCCTCTTATTCTTCCGCTCCTCGGCCGCGGAAGAATCAGAGGGCTAGGCCAACAAATTTCCATTGATGCAAAAGACGAAATAAACATCATAATTCCCATTGAAAAACAAGCTTTTGAAAAGGGTTGAAAATCATAGTTTTCACAATTCATAGCATTTGGCGTTTCGAATCCATATAAAGAAATTCACCCTTTTTCAAATGATCTGTTCAAGTCTCAAAACACTCTACTAATGATTAGAAAACAATTCATAACAAGAGGGAAGTCAATATTAAGCTTTTCACAAATGAAATCCTCAATCCTAGTTTCAAACCATTGATATAATATACATAAATACTAAATGAATTAACACTTTGCAATTATAGTTGAAATAGGAAGTGTTCAACATGCCTTTTTGTCGGTAAGGAATTGAAAGGCTTGAATCCTTAGCTTGAAACTTGAACCCTAGCTTCTTTTTGCTTCTGTCTTGGGGAAAATAGAATGTGATTTTGAATGAAGAATGTCGTATTTGGGGGCTTGGGAACGTATTAAAGTCATGGGGGAACGGTTTCCATAGAGAAAGGACCAAAGTACCCGAAAAATATCGAATTAAAACGAAGTCCCGCTAGGCAAAATGGGAGGGGTGCAGCGCACACCCCAAGGCGTGGCCTCCCCAGTGCGGCGCAAGCCCAGTGCGGCTCGAGCCTCACCGCAGGGTCGAGGCAGTGACCCCTCGCGGTGGCTTGTGCTGCGCAAGGCCAAGGCACGGCCCTGCCCGTGCGACGCTTGGCCCAATTTCTCGCCTTAAACCCTTCCCAACACGCCTTAACTCATCCTCAATCGATTTCTACTCACTCCTAGGGTCACATAGGCTCGTTTCTAGCTCTAAACGTACGTCCAAACATGCGGGGCGTTACAGGGATGGAATATTATGTCCAGAAGACTTTTAAATGACTGGGAGATTGGGAGAGTGAATGAGCTATTGCAAGTACTGAATGGATGCAAAGGTTTATCACCAGAGCAGGACTTGATTCTATCAGATGGAAGCACCCTACAGATGGAGTCCTTTTTGTCAACAGACTATATGTTAAGGAAGTGAAAGAGCAACAAGGATGCAAGTCTGGCCCATGCAAACAGATCTAGAGAAATAAGGTGTCAACCAAGATAAAATGCTTCTCTTGGTTAGTTGCCAAAAGAGCATGTGCCACATATGAGAGACTAAAAAGGAGAGGCTTTCAGATAGCCTCTTGGTGCTCTCTTTCTCTTGGTGCTCTCTTTGCAATGAGACTGAGGAGACCAACAGTTATTTGTTCCTCCATTGCGGAGTGACAACACAACTGTTGAATCAATTTATGGGATCAACACAAACTGAGTGGATTATGCCTGAGCATACAGCAGACCTACTCAATTGCTGGATCAGAAGAGGGGTGAGCAAATCTCAGAAAAAGTGGTGGAGTATAATACCATCATGCATCATGTGGTCATTTTGGAAGGAGAGAAACAGCAGATGCTTTGAAAACAAAGCTAATCTAATAGATAAAGTCAAATGGAACTGCTTTAATTTTTATTTTTGGTGTAAAGAAGAAGGGATAGAAGAACTTGCACAGATTTTAGACTTTATAGGATCTATGTAATCTACTAGTTTTTCTGTTTTGTTGGGAACCAAGTTTTGGAGGTCTCCAGCATATCCTTAATGCTGATGAATACAACATTACCTTTCTCAAAACAAAAAAAAAAAAAAATTGTCTTACAAAAAGTTCTCTTATATGCACTCTTGGATTAATCATGACATGAGCCTATCATATCAACTAACAAGTAAGAAAGGATATATTTTGCTTTCCTGGGAAGCCCTAATCATAATAGCAGGATACATATTATAACCTATGTTTGAAGTGTTTGACCATCTCATATAAAAGCCTAAGCTATTAAAAAAAGCACATTTTATTTACCTAATTATGTCTTCACCACGCCGCCTCGCGTGAGGGCTTGATTGTTTGGATGATCCAAGCATGTGGAATTTCTTTTTGATAGTGGTGGCGGTGAGACTCGAACCCAGGACTTCAACCTACTTGGTACCAAAATAAAATGGACCTTGGGTCTAACTCAATCCCCAAAGCTAGCTCAAGAGATGAGGGTTGTCCAAGACAATACAAGGAGACAACAACCCATTTCCTCTACCAATATGAGACACTTAACACCCCATCCCACTAGGACAGGACATTTGGAGCGTAGACAACATAACATGGGGCAATATTGGGTAAACCATAAAGAGAAATACTCTGATACCATGTGAAAATAGAAAAGAAGCTCATTGACTTGATTAACAATGTACAAGAGGTGCTCCTTATATAGGAGTCTTAGGCTACATAAAATGTGGTAGGTAAGCAATTCCTATGCTAAAAGGTAAGTAAATATTCTATAATTAGATTCAAATATCCTAGTGTATCCTATAGAATATTCTATATGATTTTCCTTATACAAATACAATGAATTTCGACACATATTCACTTAATATTCTAACAACATAAATAGAACACTGGGTTATTGTAGGTAGACGCTAAGAACGTCGATGTACGAGCTGCATACTGCAGTATGCTGATGTGATTATACAAATACCAGACATTCTATTTACCGGCTCTTAACAGAGAATATTCTGAAAAAAAAAACTAATAATTTGTTAAGTTTGCCTGCAATATAATGTTTCTCAATCAAAATATTAAATAGGAAATTAGACTACTGAAAACCTCTCCAATTCGGCCCATGGCTTGTGAATCAGAAGATATAATGCTAATTGCTCCCATATCATGCAAAATGTCTTCTGCAGCAATTGTTTCAGCCCGAATCCGGGATTCAGCAAAAGCTACATCCTCTCGGATGTCCTTGTTAAGATGATGGCATACCATCTGCAAGTAGCGGTATCAGGACAATATACTGCTCAGGAGCATAGAAACTTCACCTTATTATAAGCTTCTCTTACCAGCATGTCAAGGTGCTCGTCCACAGTATTCGAAGTGAATGGACGTGTTGGATTGGTTGATGAGGGAATTACATTCTTTACACCACAAACTTTGATTATATCTGGAGCATGTCCACCACCAGCACCTTCACTGCAGAATACATGTTACAGATACGAAATAGAAGAATTCTGTTCATTGATCTTATAGGCAAGCAGCAGCACTTTCTAATCTTTTTTCTCAATTCGTCATTCTTGGCTGTCTGCTTCTTCTTTGTCCTATTTTCCTTCAGAGTTGGACGGAGAAGGTATATAAGTGTTTACCTGTGATATGTATGTATGGTGCGACCTTTAAAAGCAGCAATTGTATGCTCAACAAATCCAGATTCGTTCAAGGTGTCAGTATGTATGTTGACCTGCATTTCAGAAATCATAATCACCTTTTAACTTGTAAAACTTGGTTAAATCAGCAAACTCAGAAAGGAACGAGCACCTGAATATCATATTGATCTGCAACAGTTAGGCACATATCTATAGCAGCAGGAGTAGTTCCCCAGTCTTCATGAAGCTTCAGGCCCATTGCTCCAGCTTTGATTATTTCATGTAGGCCATCAGCCTTGGAACTGTTACCCTGCAATCAGAGGCGAACCCAGGACTTCAAGGTGGACACCAATATCTTTAAGACAACCATGCGAATTACCAGCTACAAAAATTCTGGCGTGCAAGTCCAGCAAATCTATTAAGGAGGGAGGGGGTGCAAGGCACCTACTCACCAAAGTCAAAACCAAACAAATAAATCAACTGAAGTGGCACTAAAATTAATAAGAGAACCTTAGGTGCCACTCGTGAAATGCTATACATATATGTATTCTACATTTTTCCCAACAAGGTTCCGAGTTTGAATCCAGCTTGCCACAATTCTTGAATCTTTTTTGTTTGTCTAGGACATTTTTAACCATAGAATTTGTTCAACTCAAAAACGTAAAAGAATAAAGTGCACCATTGTAGCGTGAGGATTCGAACCCAGCTTTCAAAGCACACAGACTGGGCCTAGACCAGTGTCCCCAAACAACATTCATAGTTTAGGGTACCGAAGAGCTGATATAGACCTTATATAAGGTATATACACTTGCATATATAAAAATATTTCTGAAGTTAACAGGTACCGGTGACCCTCCTAATCCCAATGTAGGTCTGCCATTACTTGCAATACAATTGGGCAAAGCAATAAATGCACCAGAAGACATGCACTCCACATTATTAAAGAAAAAACATCTTGTTATGGCCTTCGAGTTGGAAATCACCAATGTGTTTTGTTTTTTTTTGAAATTGGGAAAATCACCAATGTGTTACACTACAGAAATCAGCATAAAATTATCTATTTATGCCCAACACAGAGAACACAGAAACAGAGGTTTTTTGTTCCAATTTGTTGGTCCCAATAGTAGGAAAAAGTGTGAGGACATCTGGTTCTGTCTCTGTGAAGTGCCAGGTTATGCCACTTGAGCTTACAAGCAAGTGAAACAAGGTTCGGAAATCTGAAGCTACACACAGTTACCCTGTTACATTAAATCCCAGAAAATAAGCATATTTTTTTCATCAGTAAAACAAGCAAGCAAATAAGCATACTTTTCCGGTGAAACCAAAATTTAGGGGAATTTCGTCTGTTGACTGCAACATCAATTCCATGTGCACATGCCCCGGTGTACAAGTGGTTGCACGTGTCCCATGAGCAGGCCCTGTACCACCTCCGACCATTGTAGTGATTCCTACAAGGGACATAAAGAAGGAAACAAGAAAAAAAAGTTAAACACAAAGACTAGCAATCTATCACTTCACTCCTCTTTCCTAAAACATAATAGATTGAGTTTGTCTTACAGAAAATTAAGCCACTTATAGAACTATACAAGGGAAGCTTAAGACTCAGCCTATTACGAAAATAGATAATATAAAGTCTCCTCTACTTCAGCTTGCAAATCTGATTACCCATATGACAAAATGAACCTTATGGCATCGCATATTTACATTTTTCATTGTGGATGAATAACTTTCAGCTGCCAAAATTTTTGAGGTCTCTTCTGAATGTGAGTTAAGTCAAGACCATATCACACAGATAGAAAGGGAGAAAAAAAAAAAAAAGCAACATATTCTTCAACATTCAATCAAACTGGACAATTATCTCCAGAAGAACATCAAACACCAAAGAAAATATGCTCAGTTTGATAGTGATCGCACATACCAAAGACAGGAGGTAAATACATAAATCTGAAACACTACAAGAGCATGGGGTATCGTATTGTGTACATATCTAGCTAGACACAGTTGTTACATAAACATTCTACAAAAACGTAAAAACAAAAGCATGTATTAGCAATTTTCGAAGGGAATTCTAAAATACAATATAAACTATAAAATTTACCACTTGATATTGCCTCATATGCTAGTTGAGGGCATATAAAGTGCACATGACAATCTATAGCTCCTGCTGTTACAATCATTCCTTCGCCTGCAATAACCTCAGTGTTAACCTGAAAGATCAGGAGTCATTAGCTTTACATTCTAGTGACTTCTGGCAACTTATCACAAGAATATTTCAGACTTACCCCAATTATTGTATCACCATCCATGACATCCGGGTTACCTGCCTTGCAAAGGGAAACAATACGACCATCTTTAATTCCAATATCACACTTGAAAATTCCTGTACAGTCAATCACAACAGCATTTGTTATAACAGTATCCAAACAATCTGCTGAAGGATATCCACACGCCTGACCCATTCCATCTCTTAGAACTTTTCCACCCCCAAACACGCACTCATCACCGAAGATACCAAAGTCTTTCTCAATCTCAGCAAATAGGTCAGTGTCACCCAGACGTATTCTGTCTCCAGTAGTGGGGCCATACATGTTGGCATATGCCTCATGAGACATCGAAAACGAAAAGCAAGATTCCTCCCCTACTACACCTTCCCTGCAAAATACTTTTCAAGCTAAGGCATCCCCTTTTCTCGCAGCTACATTAATTAAGCAACACAATCAACTAATCCAAAATTTTCAGGAAAGTTCTGAGAGAAAAAAGCTAATGTAACAATACTACCAGACCTTGCATTTGGCTCTTCCAAATGACCAAATCCTCCTTCACTCAGAGCTCCCATTACTTTCATAACTTTTGCATCATCAACTGGACAATCAGCAATTGCATTGCCTCCTCTGATCACTTGTTTGCCACTAATCCTAACAAGAACAACACTTCTTGTTTCTCCTGGCTAAAAAAAAGTGATGAACATTTGTCAACTCCGATCATAGGCCAGCAGAAACTGAAGAGAAAATTGATGTCAAATTTGAGTAGCAACCCCAAAATTGCTACAAAAAAAATGAAGTGTAAAAAATACGACAATTGGGCCTAACTCAACCCCAAAAGCTAGCTCATGAGGAGAGGATTATCCAAGTCCATATAACAGACCACCAGTCCATTTCCTAACCAATGTGGGACTCTAACTCAATCTAATACCCCCTTGACACCCAGACCCAACTGGAGCATGGACAATATAACATTGGGGCCCAACATGGAAGGACTTGGCTTTGATACCATGTAAGATATGGTACTTGGGCCTAACTCAATCCCAAAAGCTAGCTCATGGGGGGAGGATTGTCCAAGTCCTTATAAGCAGACCACCAGTCCATTTCCCAACTAATGTGGGACTCTAACCCACTCTAACAAGCTCATTTACTCTATAATTAGATGCTTAATCACAAACAAGACAAGTGCCTTGATTCCTGTACACATCTTTTTTTTTCCTTTAGCGTTCCTGATAAAGCAATATGTTCACAATACATTAATCTCACCCAAAAATCAATGCCCAAGCCAATTCAGGAAAAGCTAATTCAGAACCAATCTCAAGAAGCATGGTTGTATGTAACTTAACTATTCCACGTAAATTCCTAACCACCCATATTAAAAAAATGAATACTACAGGCAGAAGATATTTTCAGAAAGAAAGATATGTGTTTGTTGCTTTTGCAACACTTTTCCTATTCTTGCAAAAGCAAGACATATATGAAGAAAAGTGTTGCTTCAAAGCTAAAAGGGTACGAAGTCTTACTTCAAACCTTGTGGCTGTTCCTGCAGGTATATTTAGACGCATGCCATGTGCTCTCATTCGATCAAATATCAACAATGGATTGACCTCGATAAAGTGATAGTGGCTGCCAACCTGGAAACGAAATGGTAACGTTACCTCTTTTCCACATTTTTCATTTCAAATAGCCATGCAGGATACCTTCGGCACAACTCAGAAACTAACAGGATAACTCAAATATTTCTCTTCAATAATGTCCATCTGTCTTTCCATAATTTTTTTCTTTTCAGTATTCATTTAGGAGGGTCAGGAGTGGCTTACATGGTCAAGTAACACAATGCTGTAATGCATAAAGGAGGGAAGAAATTTAATAAAGACAAGCACCTGAATTGGTCTGTCACCTGTATTAGTGACTTTGAGAATTACTGCCTTTCTTTGAGGATTAAGGACAATAAGTTCACCTCCAAAGCACATTTCACCGGGAATTTTACTATCTTCTAGCACCGGAAACTTGTCCTGAGGAGGAACTGCAAAATGATACCTTTCAAACAACAAGTGTATCAAAGTAGCACTTCTTATCGAATATAATGCTAAATATTTTCCTGAAATTACCAGAGTTCAGTGGAGTAATCACTTCATGGCAAAAACTTGCTCAGAGATTACAACGGGTAGCTCAAACGAAGCTGCTATTAGTACACATAGGTTGAAGTATCATGTGGGTCTAAAAGGATCAGGATTACTGTTGGCAAGAGCTACCACTCAAATTTCTGCACACAGGAGGAGGGAATTCCTAGTCCAGTAAAAATTGTTCGAGATGACAGCCAGCCCCTCCCAAACCATGTTCTGAGAGACAAGAACGGGGGTAGGCAGGAGAATTTAGCAGGATAAGCCAGTGAATAGAAACTCTAAGATTAGAGCAGAATACCCACCAAATTCAATAAGAAATGGGCTCTGGGCACTTGATCTACAACTTAACTTTGAAATATGGAAATTCAAATCAACGATAGGCCATGTGAGTCAGTAAGCATCAACTCAATGTAGAGGACCTTATTCATATAAGTGAAATAATGCTTCCACCAACTTCGAGTTCTAGTCAAATAACCTTTTTTTTCAAATAGTCAAATCCTTCTCAAAAAAAAACCAATCAAATAACCTTGCAACACCAATTTATGGACAACGAGTACCTCTTCCATAAGTTTATTTCTACAGCTAAGAGTGAAACCAAGCTTTTTGATAATGAAAGAAAATTACAGTTGAAGATGCTAAAAACAGTATGTGAGATGATTACCAGGAAGGAAAGAACCGTGCAGAGCTAGATCCAGATTTCCATTTTCACATGATATAGGGTCATGGATGGTAATTAATTTTGTTCCATCTGGAAAGGTCCCCTCTACCTAAATTACATTACCACTGAATAGTCACGGACTGCAGACGAACAATGCCGAGGAGAATCAGAAAAGACCGAGAAAATGGGAAATCTGTAGTACCTGAACAGTATCCAAGAGATGAGGAACTGTTGGAAGAACTTGTCTCCTGAAAACAAAAAAAGTTAATTGTAAGTCCATTGAACTTTGTAAGAAGCATGCAGTCATTCAAATAATTATATTCTTTGAGGCATTTCAGTCCACTCAAATTGATTTCATCTACGATCAATTAACATGCACTGCACTCTTTGCATCATCCACGTTTACTAATTGATTCCCTTGTTCCATTTTCTAGGTGCACAACTTTTCACTTCCTGGTGCGCAATCATATTTTTTTACCAAGATATTTATACCCCAGCAAGCATTCTTGCAAGTAGTTACACTTAACAACCTGAATGCTGATGCATAAGATACTGCTATGCTCAAATTATTCTATTTCCTGCAACCTCTTTCCTAGTTCCTACAGTTCACTCCGTTTGCTTTCTAGTTCCTACAGTTCACTCTGTTTGCTTTCTTATTCGGACAGGTGGAATTTTGAAGTGTTTTAATCGCCGGATGACATCTCTATAAAATAGAGAAAGCAATGCAATAGGCCTGTTCGCAAACTGTTCTCCAATTAATTTATTAACTCTTTTTTACATAGCAAGAGTAGCATTAATGTCATAGAAGATCATTAAACTACACGGTATCTGCTGTCATGTGCAGTGTACCTTCCCAGTAATTTTCTCCCCATGTCCATCAACTCGGCCACACTCTTATCTCCATCACGGACAAATTCCAAGACCTAGTAAGACACGATTTCAGACAAACTTCTATCAGTACAAAAATACCCATTTCCAAAAGTATTTTACAAGTTTTATATAGTTGTTGAATCATATATAGTGCCCACATGTTCAGAAAGTAAACACAATTTCAAAATAAAAATCTAGAACCTTGACCATTGTTTACAAAAAAAACAAAAAACGAGTCAATCAATTATTCAACTATTCGAGATGGGCTCTGTATATTCTCATATCATTCTGTTTAGTTAATTCACGTTTCTCCTTGTACTACAAAATAAGCCAAATATCCATTGGAAATAACATAAGTGACTTTTTTGCTATCAAGTATACTAAATCCTAAAGTAATTGGGGTCTGCTATATGAATTCTGTATCATTTCATTCCAAAACAAAAATAAAAATGTGTTTGCGATAGCTGACCTGAGTTGCAATAAGAGCAACGGCTTCAGTATAATTAAGAGGTTGGCCTCGGGCAAGACGCTTTTGAGAAAGATATCCAGCATTATGGAGCATCAATTTCTCTATTTCTCTTGGAACCAACTTCATTTTTCCACTCTCAAATCAATACCAGCAGCCTCCAAGAATAAAAAAGCAGACGAGGAAACCAAAGTTAACGCGCTATTGATTGCTTGAAAGTCCATTGACGGTGGATTAAAAACAACAAACATACCAATTTTGAAGGGGAATAAGTTTTATTCCAACTCTTTGCCCCCGTGAAATTTACTTGAATAGTAACATAATTTCTATATTTCTTTTTTTATTTTATTTTGCTCGTTTTACAGCATGTTTTTGCACAAAATTTTAAGGGAAATTTTCAAAAATATAAAGCTTGTGAAAATATTTACTTCACTTATATAATATTGTACAACATTATATTTGGAGGAAAATCATTATATCTAATATATGTATAGGGTAAAATGGCTTCGGTAAGGATTGGGCCAACTGGGCCAACTTGGGGTGGATCTGAGGGAACTGGCCCTCAACGGCATCATCTCGAGATCAGTATCGATACAATGAGGTGTCCACTCGGTTAAGAGAAAATTCACCCGAGACCAGCTGGGGATGGCGACTGCGCACTAACAAACAAATGAAAGGACAATGTGTCAGAAGTTCCAGATGGCACCAACAGCCCTCGGCAGAATCGCGTTTGACACACGCTAGTGGGATGTCACTCTCCAACGTCACAAGGATGAGTGGCAATCTTTGATTGGCCGCAGGCAATGTTGGCGCCCTATAAATATATATATCCCCTCCCCCATTGTAAAAGATCTTATTTTTGCTCATATCTATCAAAAAGCAATAAAATATCTTTGGTTTGGTTCTTAAGCTTTCTATATTTCCTTTAGCCGTTTACTGTTTTCTTGCTATTATGCTCAAGCTCATTCTCGTCCCTAAGAACTTTGCACTCCATTGTCGCTACAGATTTGTTCCTAATCGTTGTCTTGTTCAATTTGTTCCAGCTTTTGCTTACATTATTTACTTTTCGACAAATGTTTACTGCTAACCTGAAGCTAAAGTCGTAATGTGTGCTCTTGACCCATAAATAAATCTAACTGTCCCAAATCGACAGTAAACAGTTTGGCGCCCTCCGTGGGGCCAGAGCAACTGTGTGGGTTTTTAGCTTCATTTCTACTTGCTAGTTTCTTTATGTGTTGTTGTTTTGCAGGAAAATTAAAATAGGTCACGGCTAAACATGGGAAATACAGAGTTCGAAAGTAGAATAGGAATAGCACCGATGAAGCCTATCCCGACGATCTCAGGCATTCAGAGGAGGCAGGATAGCCCCGGCGATGGCTCGGAGGCCCCTTACCAGTCCGGAGAGGCCAAAATCTCATTCTCCCCGAAGGAGAAAACATCCCTTAGCTCCTGGAAAAAACCGCGTCAGTATGACCACTTCGAGATGACCTTCAGGGACGAAGATCTAGAGCGGTCGGGGGACGTACACAACGACTCTTTGGTGATTTCCTTAAACATAGACGGATGTAATCTAAAAAGGGTGTTGGTTGACCCTGGGAGCTTGGCCAACATCACGCACAAAAGGGTTTTCAACTAAATAGAGCCTAGCGCTACCGTGCAGCCCATGGTCAAGACCCTAACCGGGTTTAACATGGAGAGTGAGATAACTATAGGCAAAGTGACGCGGGTGGCCATGATAGGCGGGATGGAGAAACCTACTGTGTTCGACATTCTTGAGGAAGACATGGGCTATAATGTCATATTAGGAAGATCATGGATCCATGCCATGAAAGTCGTCTCGTCGACATATCATCGGGTGATTAAGTTTTACATTTTGTATTTCATGAAGCAGATAAAGGGGATTTGAGACCCCTTGGAGAGGCATGCATGATCTCAGTGGATAATCTAAAGGCCGTCTCCGGACAAAAATAGGGAAAGGATTCTCAGAGCCGCAATTCGGGAAGATGAAATGGTACGAGACCCTAGAGTATGCTATGTCCCAGATGAGAGGGACGCAACAAAGAGCATAGCGGAAGAGCTTGATCAGATCTCTCTTTTCCCCAACCGGGTATACCTGGGTTCGGGCCACGGTCCCGACCTTAGGCCAGCTTATCTTAAGTTCCTTAGAGATAATTTTTATTGTTTTGCTTGGTCCCATCTTGACATCACAGGTATCCCTCCCGAGGTGGGCGATGTACAAGCTTAGAATAGATCTTAATGTCCTACTGGTGCAACAAAAGCGACATCCTATTTTGTCTATAAAAGACAAGTTTGACAAGGAGGAGGTGACACGACTGCTCGGGATAGGTTCAATTCGAGAATTCAAATATCCCACCTGGTTGGCGAACTTTGTGGTGGTGCCCAAAAACTAGACAAATTTAGAATGTGTATAGATTTTAAAGATTGAACAAAGCATGTCCCAAAGACTCCTTCCCCGTCCCGAACATTGATCGTATGATCGATGCTACGGCCGGGCATGAGATCATGAGCTTCCTCGACGTGTACTCTGGTTATAACCAGATCCGCATGGATCCAAAAGACTACGAGAAAATGTCTTTTCGAACTAACTATGGTACATTTTGTTGTAATATGATGCCATTTGCGCTTTAAAATGTAGGTTTTACTTACCAGCGGATGTGTAATACCCCGTATCCTACGTGTACTATACGACTAGTGACGGTAAGATAGGTTTGAAGGAACTGCCCGTACATTTCAATGCGGCACGATCATGTTAACGTTGATGAGAGTATTTAAACTTGGAACTGTAAGTAGGTATTTGAGTCTAAAGTTTAAAGTGACCAAGTGTATACAAGTTTTAAGTCAAATTAAAAGGATTAGGAACTGAAAATGGAATAAAATATTGAGGTCCTTGCTTGACTTAATTAAGCTAGTAGGTGAGTCACACTTGAGCTATGTGGGCCAAGTTAAATGTGCCAAGTAGGTGTATTACCTACTTAAGCTAATGGATCAGATTAAGGCCTATATTAATGGGCTCTTTTAAGGCCAAAAGTAAGTGAAATAAAAGGAAAAGAGAATGGACTGCCCAACACCTAAAATCTATCCCAAAAACCCAATAAGTTAAGGCCCATTTTAGACATAAATAAAGCAAGTAGGTGCATTACCTACTTTGACCTTTTGAGCAGCTTGAACCCCCAAGTAAGTGCATCACCTGCTTGGACCAATTTATGGTTGAAAATGGATATAAAAAAGGAGGTTCTAGAGAGCTTATTTAAGGGTCAATTTGCTTCATTTTAACTCATAATAATTCAGCAAAATAAACAAATTTCTCTCAAGGATAATAAGCTCTCTCTCTCCCTTCAAGCAGCAGCCACAAAACTACTCTAGGGTTCTTGGTATAGTTGCCTCTTTTAAGCCAAGGTAAGTAGTGATTAACTTATGGATTTAGTTTAATTTCACCATGAGAAGGTGATGGAAATCAGGTTTTCTATGTTTAAAGTGTAGAACAACCCTCCAAGCTTGGTAGTCCTACCTTTCTCTAATTTTTACAAGGTTTCTCCTTTTTTTTGGTTCAAGTGACAGGAAGTTCATGTTCTTGTAGCAGTTGAGTGTATAAGGATCTCCACCAGTAAAAGTTAAGGCTACTACATATTTTATTATTCCTCCTTATATATGAATTTGGATGGAAAATTATGGATCTATTGCTAAGAACTTAAGGGATGGTGAGTTCAATACTGTGTTGCTAGGATGAAGAATATTTGGGCTATTTTTTAGACTGTTTTATGTGTATGTGTTGGGGACTACCCGGTTGATATTGGTAAAAGGTGTGAGTATTTTGTATTGAAATATAGAAGAAGAGTGTAGTGATACACCACCTAATTGAATATTATATGAGCTCACTACCCACCCCCACTTTATGAACTATTTTGTACATATTATGAAGCCAAAGGAGTTTCTGGTGAGCTTATATGAACATGTGTGTTGTGCGAATGTAATTAGGGGAGAAGGGGGTCGAAAAGACACCCTTGATTTGGTAAATTATGGGCGTACTCCCCGGCTACTATTTTGAGTGAGGTTGAATAGAACAAATTTGGAAATTGGCTACTAATACTAGTTTTACCACGTACTTCATTATAGATAAGTAATCTGAAGGGAAGAAGGTTAATTTGGGGTAACACTGAAGTTGTACAACAAGGTATGTATTCCGTATTCTTTGGCATGAAATTCAACACTTGTGTTACAAAGTAAGCTTCCAAAGTTCTCCTATAGCAAATGATACATAGTGGCAGCGTATGATCTCCCATGTAGCTAACGACCTTGTTCCACTCCCTAATGTGTTAAAATACTTCAATACATGTTTATTATTAAGTCTTCATGTCTACTTTTACTAGCAAGTTTCATGAGTCTTCCTTTTAGTCAAATAAGATCCATGTGTTATTTCAACTCCTAAGCATTACATTTGTTTACAAACTGCTCCCTACCTCGTTGTTACTGCATCAAGTGCTTATTCACGTATTTCTTACTGGTGGACTATTGTCCCAAATCTCAATAATGTTATAACCACCAAAGTAACAATCTCAAAGATTAAATAAACAAAGTAACGCAAAACTGGTTATGTACGGGTGGAAGCTCAGGGGCGAAAGCCTATCATGGGCTGATCCCAATATGTTTATATATGGGTGGCAGCTCAAGTGCTTTAGCAAAGTTGTAAGACCCTATAGTACAAGGAATTGTGAAAGCTCCTGGATTCTCCTTCTTTTCAACTAGGGAACGCGAAGCAACTGCACTACAATGATGTAAGTTATTTGTCGGCTCAAAACTGACAGTTCTCTTCTTTGTCACCAAGTCTTTCATGAACTTCGCATAACCTGACATCTGCTCCAATGCCTCAACAAGAGGGATGTTTACCGATAGCTCTTTCAACA
Organism: Capsicum rhomboideum; assembly: GCA_031232105.1. Lineage (NCBI taxonomy): Eukaryota > Viridiplantae > Streptophyta > Magnoliopsida > Solanales > Solanaceae > Capsicum > Capsicum rhomboideum. The sequence continues at coordinate 58,116,993 of CP124709.1, forward strand.
TTGTAATAAACTTCTGATATTTGCCTTCCTCAGCCTTCTTTTTCAATCTTTGAGAAAAGGGAGGAGGAGGTCGTGGGATAGTTTTCAGCATTTGCGGGACCTCATTTTCCTGCCTCTTTTCAGATTTTGCCTTTTCATCAGTATCACGAGGATTTGGAACTGTTTCGACCTTTGAATTATCTGGCTCTATCTTAGTTTCTACATCAACTATCATCGGCTCATTGGTCTTACTACTATCTACAGGTATAGATGGATCTGTTGTGCATTTCCCACTTCTAGTAGTAATGGCCAGACAATGACTATCATTTTTCGGACTCTGGACGGTATTGCTTGGAAAGGTACCTGGCTGACGTTGGTTCAATGCCACCGATATCTGCCCGAATTGCTGCTCCAACTGTTTAATAGCAGTCAAATGGGATTCTACTTTCTGACTTATTCTCGAGATGTCTGACCTAATCTCCTTCAGGCACTGTTCTTGACTCTCTGACCCTTTCACTAGTTTATTGAGAAGGGATTCCATTCTTGAATTTCCAGAGTCAGCATCGTGGTTTCCTGGTGGAATATATACACCACTCTTCTCTTTATAATCATCCTTCCTCCTCCAATCACCGTCACGATCTCTTTCTCTATCTCTATATCCCGATTTGTTGTAACTATCTCCATAGTAGTTTCGACCTTGATTCCCTTGCCTCGAGTTCCAGGAGTCTTGGTTAGACCCTTGGCCTTTTGCTCGGAAACCCGCCACTTCTCGATCCAAATACTTAGCCTCTTCACCAGATTCATAATCATCATGTCTAGGCATTTTACCTTGTGTACCTACAGCATGCACCTTCTCAGCATCTCTGGCCTCTATCTGTTTAGCTAATAAACCAATTTCTGTCCTCAGCTGGGCGACCTCTTGAGCTACAGATTCGTCCAAAGCCTGTTGTGCTGTTGAGGCTCCAATAGCATATGTGCCAGCAGGCATTTCTGCCTCCCGAGTATGCCAGCCTCGGTTGGTCTTAGTGATACGATATAATATCTCCAAAGCTCGTTCCCATATCAGACTCATGAATGCTCCACCAGTGATAATATCTGCTACCGCCTTCGTGTTGGCATTTAAAGCCCTGTAGAAGATTTCAAGTAAATTCCTACCACTCATCCTATGATTTGGCACATTCTGTAGCTTCTTCTTGAACCTTAGCCATGTCTCGTAAAGTGCTTCAGAATGTAGTTGTCTGAAGTTGTAAATTTCATCCTTCAACTGTAGCATCTTGGAAGGTGGAAAAAATCTTTCCAGAAATTGATTTCTTAATTCTTGCCAAGTAGTAATGGAACCTCGTGGTAATTCTGCCAACCACAAAGTCGCCTCTCCTGTTAGAGAGAATGGAAAAAATCTCAATCGAATAGCCTCTTGGTCAACTCCAGGCAAATTATATAAAGTGGAGACCTCCATAAAATTCATCACGTGCATGTTTGAATCATCAGTAGGAAGACCGGCGAACACACCCTTCAAGTTTAGCAGGTGAATCATGGCACTGGTAATGTCAAACTTAGTACCCTAAGGTAACTCTAGTGGAATAATGGCACCAGTCTCCATTGGCTCGAAGTAGGCCACATCTTCTTCTTCCTTAGAATCATCATAAACTGGCATATACAGTCTTTGAATTGGTTGGTGAGCTCTCAGTCTTCTTTGTCTCTCTTTAGCCTCAGCCAGTTGTTGGGCTGCCTCTTGCATAGCTCGATTATCTCTTTCTGCTTGCCTAAAAGCAGCTTGTCTAGCTTGCTCTTCTTGTGATAACCGAGTCGTAGTTTGATCTGCTGTTTCATGACCAACTGGCTGAATTGGTTGATTATGATTGTCTCCCAAGGCAGCAGGATCCTGAACTTCATCGGTATTCACCATTCTTCGATTTGCTCTCAGAGTCCTTTCTATTTTAAAATCAAGCGGAATCAGGGGATTGCCTTGACTCCTAGTATTGGGCATACACCGGCGTGTGCCCTTAGAAGTATAGAAAAACAATACCAATCAACTTCAACCAGTATTAATCAACTCCGTAACCGTATTCCCCGGCAATGGCGCCAAAATTTGATGTCGCCCAAATTACACTCACAATGAAGTATACTGCGATCGTTGTATCAAATATAGAACCCAACTAGGTTGGGGTCAATCCCACAGGGAATAGGTCGAAGTTATGTAGAATGCTAGTCTGAGTAACTGGTAAATAAGTAAAACCGAGGGAGTTTTGTGAGTAAGTAATAACAGTAATGATTTCTGATTATAGAGGGTTTGTAAACAATATGAGAAATGTACTAGGACTATGATCCCCAATGATTCCTTAACTCCACCGGTTACTTGTGCTGATAAAACTGTCCCACTATGTTGCATGCAAAATCTGACAAGATATGTTCATCTAAATGTCTCTCGACCTTGGTTAGACGAATGTCACTCTTCTCCTCTCGGTCTCCGAGTGTCGCACTACTAACCCTTGTCCTGGATCTCAGATAACTATTCCTGCTAAGGCTCAAGTTATTAGATGAAGATTGATAGCTTCAAATTTCTGTTGATATTTCCTTTTCCCAATCTCTACCTCTCTCTCGAGCAAGTCTAGAATACAGGGGAGTTTCTAATGTTTACAACTGTTAGAAGATCAATCATAATGAAGGAAATAACAATACATGCATTCACAGCGGTTTAAAATTGCTTTGCACTTAACCCGTTTCGTTAATTCCTCATGGTCCATACAACCCTAGTTGATGAGTTTAGCTACTCATATTCACAAGAGCACAATAAGAATTCGAGGATGAAGACATAATTGTAAACTCACAATAACGAAGAAACTCTGAAATCTCAACTAAGAATAAAACCCTAGAATCGGTGTTCCAAGATTACAAAATCAATAATGTATTTCTGAACTCAAAATAATGACAAAACTATTTCAAAATAATGTACTGACTAACTCTTGCGCATAGGATAATACAAGGGTATTTATAGATACAAGATGAATCCTGTCTCAAATAAAATAGGAGACTAAAGTCGGCAATTTTCCACGGTATCGTGGCTCGGCATTGTGGAACCAAGCCACATTTCGTGGGTCCCTATCGTGAGAATCAGGCAGCACCACACAATCTCTGAAGTCTATTCACGGCACCCACTCACATCACGTGAGTTGAGTCATGCCACGTGGGTTCCTGTCGTGGGAAGCAGGTTGTAATTCTAGCTATCTGAAGTTGATCCATGGTACCATCTCACGTTACGTGAGTGTACCTATGGGACGTAAGTCTCTGACGTGAGTCACCCCTGGGGTTACACCTTGACTCTTTCATCTTCAATTTCTCCATTCTTATGCATTCTTCTTCACTTTATCTCTATTTCGCATCCATAACCTATTTCCCTGCAAAGTAGGACAGAAAACACATCATACCCACAAGATATACCCAAGTTACTACATATTTTCTTTGTTTTAAACGTCGAAAGTGTCATGTGATCATGACACGTCAACCCAGCATGGGTCGATCCCAACTTGTGTATTTACCACTGATCAGTTGGTCATTTGTATCATATGGCTTACAAATATTATAAAGTTAGGAAAGGTAAAGTAAATAAAGGAATGAAATGTACACAATTCCATAAGTATATGTAAAGGTGGTCTATTAACACTATCTATACACTTGTACCTGATTTCATTTGAGCCCTTGTGTTATGTATAGTTACTTTCAGCTTTACATATTCAGTACATACTTTCTTACTGACGTCCCTCACGGAGGACCTGTATTTCATGCTGCATGCATAGGTGCTTCAACTAATACACCTCCCCAGTAAGAGCACAATACATCCAACAGCTATTGGTAAGCTTCAGGTTGATACGGGGCTTTTCGAGTCTGTTACATATGTTTGGTATTGTATAGTAGTTAAGAGTGAGGCGGGGGCTTATACTGACCTTAACTAAGTCTATGTATATTTTAGAGGCTTTGTAGACCAATATAAAGCTAAGCATGGTAGTGTCTTGTCCTTTAGACGTTGTGGCCTCAACGACCAAGTCTTGTATATATGGTTTTGGGCTTGCCTATGTGGTTTATTTTCATCGATACATCATATCCATACTTGGAAGAACCTTTGATTATGATAGTTACATGCATGAGAAGTACAAGGTTATGGGTAGGTGCTCTTGAGCCTTTACAGCTACGGGTGCCTATCCACTCCAATGGGATTTGAGGCATGACAAAAGTGGTATCAGAGTAGGTCATTCTAGGGAGTCTACAAAGCTGTGTTTATGTAGAGTCTTGCTTATATGTGTGTTGTGCACCACATCTATAAACAGGAGGCTATGGGACATTCAGGAGTTGTCTCTTTTTCTTCATATCTTAGATCGTGCAATAGAGCCAAAGTTGTAGGTGGAGTCATATTTAACCATTGAATCTATTTTTTTTCTCTTAATATAGTGAAGATGCTGATTACAAAAAGGAGTAAGAATACAAGTAAGTAAGTAGATGTGGCTGCCGGAGAAGGGACCAACAAGTCACCACTTAGACATGCTAATCAAAGTGAGGCTCAAGCTAAGTTTGTATCACAAACTTTTTCTACTCCTCCATCTCCAAAAGAGCTAAGGAGAAAAGCAGCACCCTCAGAATCACCTATTAATGCTATTGAGCAAGATTTAAGAAATGCGGTGCAATTGTTGACTCGTATAGTTGCTGGACAAGTTCAAGGACAAACTATTCTAACTACAAGTACTAGTAGTGCAGATAAGGGAGCTAGTCTACGGACACAGGATTTTCTTAAATTGGATCTTCCCACATTTATCGGGTCAGATCTTAACAAAACCCACAAGACTTTATTGATCAAATCCAAAGGGCTCTGGATGTCATGCATGTATTTGGTAAAGAGAGTTGAGCTAGCAACGTATAAATTAAAAGGGAAGGCTATATTGTGGTATGAAGACTGGAAATGATCTAAGGGTATAGGCGCACCTTTAGCTAGTTGGAAAGAGTTCAAAGAGGCATTTCTTGATCATTACCTTCCATTTGAGATTCGGGAGGCTCATGCAGATTAATTTTTAAATCTTCGCCAAGGGAATATGAACGTAAGGGAGTACAACCTCTAGTTTAACTCTTTGGCTAGGTATGCTCCTAATGTAGTAGCTACTAGGGATGATAGAGTTCATCGATATGTGAATAGATTGGACCCGTATTTGGTTAGAGATTGTACAATTGGTGCTTTTGAATAAAGACATGTATATAGCAAGGATACAAGCTTTTACACAAAAAAATGAAGGATCAGAGGCAAAAAAGAAAAACACAAGAATCGAAAAAGGGGCATTCCAAGAGGACCAGATCTATGGGGCAATTTATGACATCCCAAGAAGAGTTTAGGCCTCAGTTTTCTAATAGACTGCCTAGGCCATTATCTTCTTACTCTACAGCTAGTGCTCCACCCTGGTTTCAAGGGTCTAAGGGCAATCAGTTTGGGTAAAGAAGTGAGAGTCAAGGTTCACAAACAATGGGGTGTCAAGAGAAAGGGAGTATGAGCCAATTAAAACCTCTTCGGCAGCCATATAAGAAATATGGAAAGCTTTATTTAGGTGCATGTCGGTTTGAGCTATATGCTTGCTTTTGGTGTAGTATGTCGAGGCACATAATGAGAGAGTGCCCACAAAGGGGCATGGGTGGTATGGCACGACCTACTGGATCAGCCGTTTCATCGTCATCATTGTTGCCTTCTTTAGGTAGGGGTATACAACCTACAGATCATGGTAGAGGTGTTAAAGGAACAGTAAGTTCTAGAGGATTTTAGAATCATACATATACTCTAGCAGATTAGCAAAATTTAAAGGATTCTCCTGATGTGGTTACAGGTACATTATCAATCTTTCCACTATCATATGTCACTCCATTGGTTGCTGGAAATTTCAAAAGAATGCCGAAATCACTGGTTAAGCCATTTGAAGTGTCTACACCGATTTGCGAGTCTATTATAGCTAGAAGAGTTTATCGTAATTGCATAGTAACTGCTTGTGATCCTGATACATTGGCTAACCTTGTTGAACTAGAAATGGTAGATTTTGATGTTATAATGGGTATGGATTGGTTGGCTTTTTGTTATGCCATAGTACATTTCCAAACTAAGAGTGTGCATTTCCATTTTTCAAAAGAGGCAGTCCTTAAATGGAAGGGTAATGTTGGGTTACCAAGAGGTAAATTTATTTCTTATCTTAAGGAAAAGAAAATGATGTCCAAAAGTTACATATGTCATCTAGTGAGAGTGAAAGTTATAGATGTGGAGCCACTAATTCTTCAAACCATTCTAGTGGTAAATGAATTTCCTGATGTATTTCCAGAAGATCTTCCAGGTTTGCCTCCAGAATGAGAAGTAGAGTTTGGTATTGATATGATTCCAGGTACCCAACCTATCTCTGTTCCTCTGTATAAAATGGCCCCGGCAGAATTATGAGAGTTGAAAGAGCAATTAAAAGATTTGCTAGAAAAGGGATTCATAAGGCCTAGTATGTCCCTTTGGGGTGCACTAGTATTATTTATGCGTAAGAAAGATGGCTCATTGAGAATGTGTATTGACTATTGGCAACCGAATAAGGTGACCATTAAGAACAAATATCCCTTTTCGAGGATTGATGATTTATTTGATCAATTACAGGATGCTAAGTGTTTCTCAAAGATTGACTTGAGGTTGGGTTACCACCAAGTGAGGGTCAAAGAGAAAGATATGCCCAAGACAGCTTTTCAAATATGGTACGGTCATTATGAGTTTTTAGTTATGTCATTTGGGTTAACGAATGCACCAACAAATTTATGGATTTGATAAATAGAATGTTCAAACCATTCTTAGATGTGTTCGTTATAGTATTTATAGATGATATTCTAGTTTATTCAAGATCAAAAAAGGACCATGCTAGTCACTTACGACAGGTGTTACAGATTCTTTGTGATTGTAAGCTATATGCAAAGTTCTCTAACTATGAGTTTTGGTTAAAATCTATGGCATTCTTAGGTCATATTGTATCTGATGAAGGAATAAGGGTTGATATTCAAAAGATAGAAGCTGTGAAGAACTGGCCAAGACCTATAACGCCTACGGAGGTTTGTAGTTTCCTTGGGTTGGCAGGTTATTATAAAAGGTTTGTTGAAGGATTTTCTTCAATTTGTACACCTTTATCAAATCTAACACACAAAGCAACCAAGTTTCACTTGAATGATGCATGTGAAAGGAGTTTCCAAGACCTAAAGAATAAGTTGACTTCTAAACCCGTATTGGTACTTCCAGAAGGCATAGAAGGGTATGTGGTGTATTGTGATGCTTTAGGAGTTGGCTTAGGATGTGTATTGATGCAGTATGGTAAAGTAATAACTTATGCCTCCAGACAATTGCGGCCACATGAGAAAAATTATTCAACACGTGATCTTGAGCTAGCAGCAGTTGTATTTGCTTTAAAGATATGGTGACACTACTTGTATAGGGTTCGTGTTGACATATATACCGATCATAAGAGTTTGCAATATATGTTTAAGTAGAAGGACCTAAATCTAAGGCAGTGGAGATGGATTGAACTATTAAAAGATTATGATATTGATATTTTGTACCATCCAGGAAAAACATGCGTAGTAGCTGATGTGTTAAGTCGTAAGGCAATGTTGAGCACTTATGGGCAGTCCACGGAAAGACAAGGAACAACTAAATATCTACACCAATAAGCTAGCTTGGAGGTTTGCCTTCTTGAATCTCCTAACGAAGGAGTTATTGTGCAAAACGCTGCAGAATCCTCATTAATAGCTGAAGTAAAGGAGAAACAGTATGCAGATCCCATTCTATTCCAACTTAAGGAGAAAGTACAACAAGGTATGACAAAGGCATTTGAGCTTATGCAAGGGGGAGTACTTCGGTGCCAAAACAGATTGTATGTACCTAATGTAGATGGGCTAAAGATTATGATGGAGTAACATCATTTAAGGTATTCCATCCATCTGGGGTCACCTAAAATGTATCATGATTTTAAAGGAGTGTATTGGCGGGGTGACATGAAGAAGAATATTGTAGAATTTGTAGCCCAATGTCCAAATTATCACCAAGTTAAAGTAGAGCACAAAAAACCTGAAGGTTATATGCAATATATGGATCTTCCAATTTGGAAGTGGGATATGATCAACATGGATTTCGTCACTGGTTTTCCTTACACATCTCTGAAGTTTGTTTCCATATGGGTTATAGTTGATAGACTTTTCAAATCTGCACACTTCCTACCGGTTAAGACTACTTACACAGCTGAAAAGTATGCAAAATTATAAATTAAAGAGATGGTTTAGCTTCACAGAGTCCTAATCTCTATTATATTTTATAGGGGAGCTAAATTTACTGTAAATTTTTATAAGTATTTCTAGTGGAGTTTGGGAACACAGGTGAATTTAAATACAACTTTTCACCCTCAAATGGATGGACAAGTAGAATGTACCATTCAAACACTTAAAGATATGCTGCGAGCTTGTGTATTGGACTTTAAAGGTAGTTGGGATGATCATTTGCCTCTTATCGAGTTTGCCTACAACAATAGCTATCATTCGAGTATCAAAATAACACCGTATAAAACTTTATATGGAAGAAAGTGTAGATCACCTATTGGATGGTTTGAAGTGGGTGAAACTATCTTGTTTGGGCCAGATCTTGTTCATCAAGCTATGAAAAAGGTTAAAGTGATCCAACAATGGCTAGAAATAGCCCAAAGTTGACACAAATCATATGTGGATGTTAGAAGAAGGGGGCTAGAGTTTGCTATAGGTTATTGGGTATTCTTGAAGGTGTCACCAATGAAAGGGGCAATGAGATTGGTAAAAGAGAAAAGCTGAGCCTACACTATATAGGGCCATAAGATTATTCAAAGGGTCAGCCAAGTTGCATATAATTAGAACTACCCCAAGAGCTCTCAACAGTTCATTCGGTGTTTCATGTGTCAATTCTTTGAAAGTGCATAGGCGATCCCTCTCGTATTACTCCTATTGATGAATTACAAGTTAAAGAAAATCTCACCTATGAAAAAGTACCCATTGCTATCCTAGATCGACAAATTAAGAAGTTAAGGAATAAAGAAGCAGCCTACGTAAAAGTACTTTAGAGGAACCAACAAGTAGAAGAGGTTACATGGAAAATCGAGGAAGCGATGAAATCCAAGTACCCTCATTTATTTGAATCCAAAAAGAAAGTTCAAGATGCTGAATTGGGTTATTAATGGGTAAGCATAACTACGTACATATTATGTTGCTATTAGTGGGATTAAACTTAGGCTTGAACTTGTTTAGGTTGGCTAATTATGCTAACATTGGAGGAAGAATGTTCCTAAGGGGAGGAGGATGTAACACCCCGTATCCTACGTTTACTATACGATTACTAACGGTAAGATAGGTTTGAAGGAACTGCCCATACATTTCAATGTGGCACGATTAAGTTAACATTGATGAGGGTATTTAAACTTGGAACCGTAAGTAGGTACTTGAGTCTAACGTTTAAAATGACCAAGTGCATACAAATTTTAAGTTAAATTAAAAGAATTAGGAACTGAAAATAGAATAAAATATTGAGGTGCTTGATTGACTTAATTAGGCTAGTAGGTGAATTTGGGTACTCCACCAGTAAAAAATAAGGCTACTGAACATTTTATTACTCTTCCTTGTATATGAATTTGGGTGGAAAATTGTGGATGTGTTGCTAAGAACTTAAGGGATGGTGAGTTCAATATTGTGTTGCTAGAATGATGAATAATTGGGGCTATTTTTTAGACTGTTTTATGTGTATTTTTTAGGGACTGCTCGATTGATGTTGGTAAAAGGTGTGAGTAGTTTGTATTGAAAGATAGAAGGAGAGTGTAGTGATACACCACCTAATTAAATGTTATATGAGCTCAATGTCCACCCCCACTTTATGAACTATTTTGTACATATTATGAAGCCAAAGGAGTTTCTGGGGATCTTATATGAACCCGTGTGTTGTACGGATGTAATTAGAGGAGAAGAGGTTAAAATGAGGCCTTTAATTTGGTAAATTATGGGTGTCCTGCCCGGCTACTGCTTCGAGTGAGGTTGAATAGACCAAGTTTGGTAATTGGCTACTGATACTAGTTTTACCATGTACTTTATTGTAGATAAGTAATCTAAAGGGAAGAAGGCTAATTCGGGGTAACTCCAAAGTTGTACAACAAGGTATGTAAGGCTACTCTATTCCATATTATTTGGTATAAAATTCAAGGAACTGCCCGTACATTTCAATGCGGCACGATCATGTTAACGTTGATGAGAGTATTTAAACTTGGAACTGTAAGTAGGTATTTGAGTCTAAAGTTTAAAGTGACCAAGTGTATACAAGTTTTAAGTCAAATTAAAAGGATTAGGAACTGAAAATGGAATAAAATATTGAGGTCCTTGCTTGACTTAATTAAGCTAGTAGGTGAGTCACACTTGAGCTATGTGGGCCAAGTTAAATGTGCCAAGTAGGTGTATTACCTACTTAAGCTAATGGATCAGATTAAGGCCTATATTAATGGGCTCTTTTAAGGCCAAAAGTAAGTGAAATAAAAGGAAAAGAGAATGGACTGCCCAACACCTAAAATCTATCCCAAAAACCCAATAAGTTAAGGCCCATTTTAGACATAAATAAAGCAAGTAGGTGCATTACCTACTTTGACCTTTTGAGCAGCTTGAACCCCCAAGTAAGTGCATCACCTGCTTGGACCAATTTGTGGTTGAAAATGGATATAAAAAAGGAGGTTCTAGAGAGCTTATTTAAGGGTCAATTTGCTTCATTTTAACTCATAATAATTCAGCAAAATAAACAAATTTCTCTCAAGGATAATAAGCTCTCTCTCTCCCTTCAAGCAGCAGCCACAAAACTACTTTAGGGTTCTTGGTATAGTTGCCTCTTTTAAGCCAAGGTAAGTAGTGATTAACTTATGGATTTAGTTTAATTTCACCATGAGAAGGTGATGGAAATCAGGTTTTCTATGTTTAAAGTGTAGAACAACCCTCCAAGCTTGGTAGTCCTACCTTTCTCTAATTTTTACAAGGTTTCTCCTTTTTTTTGGTTCAAGTGACAGGAAGTTCATGTTCTTGTAGCAGTTGAGTGTATAAGGATCTCCACCAGTAAAAGTTAAGGCTACTACATATTTTATTATTCCTCCTTATATATGAATTTGGATGGAAAATTATGGATCTATTGCTAAGAACTTAAGGGATGGTGAGTTCAATACTGTGTTGCTAGGATGAAGAATATTTGGGCTATTTTTTAGACTGTTTTATGTGTATGTGTTGGGGACTACCCGGTTGATATTGGTAAAAGGTGTGAGTATTTTGTATTGAAATATAGAAGAAGAGTGTAGTGATACACCACCTAATTGAATATTATATGAGCTCACTACCCACCCCCACTTTATGAACTATTTTGTACATATTATGAAGCCAAAGGAGTTTCTGGTGAGCTTATATGAACATGTGTGTTGTGCGAATGTAATTAGGGGAGAAGGGGGTCGAAAAGACACCCTTGATTTGGTAAATTATGGGCGTACTCCCCGGCTACTATTTTGAGTGAGGTTGAATAGAACAAATTTGGAAATTGGCTACTAATACTAGTTTTACCACGTACTTCATTATAGATAAGTAATCTGAAGGGAAGAAGGTTAATTTGGGGTAACACTGAAGTTGTACAACAAGGTATGTATTCCGTATTCTTTGGCATGAAATTCAACACTTGTGTTACAAAGTAAGCTTCCAAAGTTCTCCTATAGCAAATGATACATAGTGGCAGCTTACGTTCTTCCATGTAGCTAACGACCTTGTTCCACTCCCTAATGGGCTAAAATACTTCAATACGTGCTTATTATTAAGTCTGCATGTCTACTTTTACTAGCAAGTTTCATTAGTCCTCCTTTTAGTCAAATAAGATCCATGTGTTATTTCAGCTCCTAAGCATTACATTTGTGTACAAACCGCTTGTCACGACCCAAATCCTATTCGGGCCGGACTGGCACCCGAAGTCGATAAGGCCCGAGAGAACCAATCTTTACTCATGTACCCCCATATGCATGTCTCTATATGAATGTCATTCTATCCCATATAATAACCAAATACCAATGGTGGAAGTCATGACATGTACAATATATGAAACTTGGCCGTTAAGACCATTAAGTCAAACTGGACATACATCTCTTACATTCCTCATCCCACATATGTCTACAAAGCCTCTACAGATACATGTACATAGCCAAGCTAGAGTCGGGACAAGTCCCCGCTTTATACAACATTTACAATGCCAAAATCAATGTACACTATGACTCGGAAAGCCCCGGATCAATTGGAGCTCACCAAAAATCTACAGATGACACGCACTGTACTGTGGAGGTCTACTAGTACCTGTGCCTACAACAATTAAGGTAAATCCCCCACGGGGGTCAGTACAAAGAATGTACTGAGTATGTAAGGTCATATAAAACTGTATGATACGTAAGCACGTCAAAGATATCAAGTACAAGTAAATGAACAATATAGATAAACTACCATAAGATCTATGCATGGAATCATGTACCTTGCTTTCTTTGCTTTACTGCACTTTACTTTACTGTACATCATCCATCATCATTCATCAATTTTCAATCATATAATGCCCGGGCCCAACTGATCAGTGGGAAAAATAACATCATCTTGTAGGTGTTCCTTTCACCCCATGGATACATCCCGTGATATTGGGAATAGACATCATGCAGGTGTTCATTGCACCCCATGGATACACCATGCAGGTGTTCCTTTCACCCCATGGATATACTCATAATTATACCTTACTTCATTCTTTAACTTTAACGAGATTGGTACTTTTATTTGTGAGAGATTGGTACGCTCAGTCATGAGAGATTAATACATTCACTTATGAGAGATTGATACTTTTGTTTGTGAGAGATTGATATATTTGTAGTCATAACCTTATTGGAAGCTTTGGAACATAACATTATTGGGACTTTGGAACCATGTCCATGATTATGTAACACATGAGCAACAACGACTAATAAACGAGGAATATGTGACTTAACAATAAATAACAACCTGAAATGAGATACCTTTGGACATTTCAGAATGAACTAGTACAACATCAATGTAACTACTAGGAGTTGCAGAAGGATACGGAAAGAGTAACCTTACATACCTTATCTTACCAATATGAATATACAAGCCAATATGTGAATACAATAATTCAACTCCCTCTTTACGTGTCACTCTACAACACAAGTACATAACGGAACCAACATTAACCACAAGCTACATTCCAAGTGTACAAGATGACCATGAGCTACATGATTGCCTTATAACATTATTTCACCCTTTACAATACCATTCATGGCATTATCATACTAATAATACCACAATATTCCATACATTTACCAATACATCATAAACCAATAGCTTTTCACACCAAGTTCCTCCTTTACATGTTCTCATTAACACCACATCACAATGAACCCATCAAGTCACTCCAATACACTTTATAACCAAAATTCCACAATTTACTCATATAGAAAAATAACAATTTATGGACATAACCACCCATACATGTTGAGATATCATCCACACCATTCACTTTCATCAAAACATCAAGTCCTTTTTCAAGTTTAATTCACAAGGATGCACATGTTTTAGCAAAAAGCCAAAGTGCACTATTCAAAACCTTGCCAACATAACCACCATGATATACATAATCTCTCATGTACATAATATATTAAATCACAAGAATAAACACTTACCAATACTTTCAAAGGTTTGATCTTGTCCAAAAAGTGATTGCTTAGTGCCTAGGGTTTAAGAGAAGATGAGAAAATATCTCTTTTTGCTTTATTGGAAAAGTCTAGAATGGAATGTGTGAGTTGTGGATCTGATTTTGGTGACTTTATATAGGCCCTCATGCTCATATCTATCCATACAATTAGTCATAAATGTTGTGTTTACTTGTCAACACAAGAATGGGTCATTTGACCCATTGGGCCATGTCTTTTGGCTTCATTTTGAGCCTCAAATTGAGCCCAATTCATTTAGCCCAGTAAAATCAATGCATAATCCACCAAATTCAATGTGTAATCCATCATATATCTCATGTTTTAATAATTTCATAAGTGTCATGACAATATTGGACTCACGAGACTCATATTCGTAGTCAATCTCCAAATAAGACATTCTAGCCACTTATGGCTTAATTGAACATAAAAGGGTAAAAACGTAATTTGGATGCTAACTCCGTCCAAGTGTAGTCTTATCAAGATGAAAAAATTATATAATAACCCAAGAATCATATTTATAGGCTCGTGGTTGGCGGAAAAATTCTGCAAAAAGCACCCCGGCACGCCCCCGGGTGCCCCTTGGACTTAGAAAAATTTCCAACATTTGAAGGGTGTGCAGGGGCGGCCTGGCACGCTGCCTGGCGCATCCCCTTGCTACCTGTGGGATGAAAATTTCAGCCTAGAGCGGCATGGCATGCCCCTGGGCGCGCCTGGCCCAAAAATTTTTAAAAAATTTCTTTCTTCGACTTTTCGTTGCAGATTTGGTTAGATACTTCAAGTTCTAATCTTTAGCTTGCCTCTTGTCTTTAAGAACCTTTATTTAGGAGTCATTCAAGCTTCATTTATCTCTCCTAAAATGTTCCAAAAAGTTTCCAACTCCTCATACAAGAGTCTAAACACATTGACTAGTACAATATCAATTCTGTCATCCAAAACCAATGCAAAATATGTACTTAGCACTCCCGAAGCTAAGGTTTATATCTACACCCTAGGTCACCAATCAATCAAGTCAGGGTCGGGATTGTACAGGGTGTTACATCCTTCCCCCCTTAGAAATATTCGTCCTCGAATGTTAGTAACATTGTCTCATCGTAATAACTTAAGCCGAAGTGAATCCTTCACATTATCATATACACGCATAATACTTGTAAAAACTTACTTATTATGACTCCAATTCCATATCTTGAACTTTTTCTTTCGTGTACAACAATTACGAGTACTTTAGATTTCATTATTTCTTTGGTCTCCCTTGTGATTTCTTCTACGTGCTAATTCCTCCAATGGTGCCTTTACGGAAGCTACTCCTTTAGTCCTTATTGCTTTCGCTTATCGAGCTAGAATAGTAAACAGTACCTCTTTACATGTGAGATTTTCTGTATCTTATATATCTCTATTGGGAGCAATACAGGATAATCTCTTATACACTTTCAAAGTAGTGAATATGAAATACTGAATGGTCTGTGAAGAGTTATTGGACTAGTGCTAATAGATACGCAATTTGCCCAAATCTTTGGACAATTTCCCTTTCTTTTCGAATCTCATTATTTTTCTTCATTGGTGACCCTGTCAAAAGTACCTAATCACCTATGGCACAGTTTAATTCCCTTCTTCTAATAACGGCATATGATTTATATCGACTTTGGGCCATTTGTAGCTGCTGTTATATCACCTTCACCTTTTCTATAGCTTGATGAACAAAATCTGACCCGAGCAAAGAAAATTTCATCAGCTGTAACCCATCCAATTGATGATCTATATTTTCTTTCATATAAAGCTTCGTAAGGTGCCTTTTGATACTTCTATTGTAAGAAATTTCAATAAACGATAGATATTCATCCCAACTACCTTTAAAGTCCAATGTACAAACTCGTGGCATATCTTCAAATGTTCATGTAATATGTTCTGTTTGTCCATCCATCTGAGGATGACAAGCCGTACTTACATCCACCTGTGTACCCATGCTTTACTGAAAAGACTTCCAACATTGTGCAATAAAGTGAGCTCTCCTGTTTGATATAATAGTGAGTGGGAACCCATGTAATCGTACTATTTTTGTAACATACAACTTTGCATAATGTTCAGCTGTATCAGTGGTCCTAACTGGTAGGAAATACGCTGACTCGGTAAGCTTATCAACTATTACCTATATAGAGTCAACCTTCGCAGTGTACGAGGCAACCTTGTGACTAAATCCATGTTATTCATGCTCCACTTCCAAACTGGAAGGGTAATACATTGCATAAAACATACAAATTTCTGATGCCATACTGTTAATCAGTGACCGCTTGGACATTGAGCTACAAGTTCTACAATGAGCTTCTCATGTAACTTTACCAAGACTTCTCTGCTAAACCATGGTACATTTTGGTTGGTTCCGAATGAATAAACTACCGTGAACGATGTTCTTCTATCATAATTCATTTCCTTAACCCATCTATACCTGGTACACACAATCTACATTGGCGTTAAAGTGCTCCCCCTTGTGTTTGCTCAAATACCTTTGTCGAACTTTGCTGTACATTCTTTTTCAATTGAACTAAAAATAGGATTTACATATTGCTTTCCTTCATTTCAGATACCACTGAAAATTCTGCCACATTTGACACTATAATTCTTTCACTTGAAGTTTTATACAAGTAGTGGTGCCATCTGTTACAAGCAATTGTCACCACTGTTAACTTAAAATCATATGTGGAATAATTTCTCCTTAGTTCGGCAATCTACTATGGCACAATCCCTTTATAACATCAAAATTCCACTATTTCCAGCTCAATAAGACCAACCAGTGTCTCATGACCACAAACAATTACTATGCACTTATGATATACTCTTTTAACTACAATAGGTTCACCAACTGATGTATAGACTTCCAGTGACATAACTAGTAATTTTGGTGTTCTTTTGAATTTTCAGCAATTAATGAAATAACATATGCTAATGTCGAATATGGGTCAATCAATACGTATACGGTACCTGTAGCTACATTAGGAGAAGCCTCATTTTGTGGCCCGACATACCATACCAATAATAAACATTCAGCCCCAACCGATATTCACCTAGATGATAACTTTCGCAGCACTAACAAGGCTAACGAGGAGACTTCGGTTGGTTCCTACTTTCTACGTTCTTGTGCTTGATACCCTATTGCCCATGAATCCTAAATCTCACCTGCCCAAACCGATTTACTCTAAGCGGTCTGTTAAACACCCAAGACCTAAATTTTCCTTGGGACGCCATGAACTGTCCCATAGGTCTAGCCCTCTTTAATGGCCCTTCTTCAAATATGTGTGTCCCTTTTTGTTGCCTCTGATCCTCCATTACCTATGCAAAAAGCCTGTATTCTGGCTATATCCATATCTCTTTTCAAGACCGCAATAGTACAATCCATCTGTCCACATACCGATGCACTCTATCGGTCATAATAACTACCACATTTGGAGTATACCTAGCCAAAGAATTAGACCGAATACTGTACTTTCTGACACTCATAGTCCTTTGACAAAGATTTAACAATTGGTCCGCATGAGCTTTTCGGACCTCATATGGGAGGTACTGGTCAAGGAATACCTGTTTTAAATTCCTCCCAACTAGCTGGAAGTACATCAATGCACCAGTCACATGCATAACATCTAGAGCCCTTTTTAATTTGGTCTATAAAGTCCTGTGAGTCCTCATTCAGATCCGACCCAATGAACATGAGAGGGTTTAATTTCAACAAAAAATCCTGTGTTCAACGACTAACTGCCCTAGCCGCACCAGCCTCACTCGTCATTGGGCCAGCTCGCCCATGACATTATATAACAACTATCTGAGTCAACATATGCACTACATTTCTTTAATCCTGTTCAGTGGCATTTATAGGTGGTTCCGCGGGTAGTTCTCTACCTTTTGGCTAAAAGCAACCCGTATTGCAAATTCCATGTCAGCCCCACCTTGACTAGCTTAGTCAGGTGGTGATTTACTCATTTCCTTTTCGGCAGGCATATCAACCTACCTACCTTTGCCCTTACCTTTTCTGATATTCAGCATTTGACTAGGGAAAAGAAAACCAATATCAATACGTACATATAGGTCCACCTACAACTTTGACTCTATTGCACGATCTAGAAGTAAAGAAAAGAAACAACTCCTAAATGTCCCGTAGCCTCCTACTTATAAATGTGGCGCACAACACATCCATAAGCAAGACTCAACTCAGACACGACTTTGTAGACACCCTTAGGACGACCCGCTCTGATACCACTTTTTGTCACGACCCGAATCCCATTCGGGACAGACTGGCACCCAAAGCCGATAAGGCCCGAGAGAACCAATCTTTACTCATGTACCCCCATATGCATGTCTCTATATGAATGTCATTATATCCCATATAATAACCAAATACCAATGGTGGAAGTCATGACATGTACAATATGTGAAACTTAGCCGTTAAGGCCATTAAGTCAAACTGGACATACATCTCTTATATTCCTCATCCCACATATGTCTACAAAGCCTCTACAGATACATGTACATAGCCAAGCTAGAGTCGGGACAAGTCCCCGCTTTATACAACATTTACAATGCCAATATCAATGTACACTATGACTCGGAAAGCCTCGGATCAACTGGAGCTCACCAAAAATCTACAAATGACCCGCACTGTACTGTGGAGGTCTACTAGTACCTGTGCCTGCAGCAAGTAAGGTAAATCCCCCATGGGGGTCAGTACGAAGAATGTACTAAGTATGTAAGGCCATATGAAACTGTATGATACGTAAGTACGTCAAAGATATCAAGTACAAGTGAATGAACAATATAGATAAACTACCATAAGATCTATGCGTGGAATCATGTACCTTGCTTTCTTTGCTTTACTGCACTTTACTTTACTGTACATCATCCATCATCATTCATCAATTTTCAATCATATAATGCTCGGGCCCAACTGATCAGTGGGAAAAATAACATCATCTTGTAGGTGTTCCTTTCACCCCATGGATACATCCCGTGATATTGGGAATAGACATCATGCAGGTGTTCATTGCACCCCATGGATACACCATGCAGGTGTTCCTTTCACCCCATGGATATACTTATAATTATACCTTACTTCATTCTTTAACTTTTGCGAGATTGGTACTTTTACTTGTGAGAGATTGGTACGCTCACTCATGAGAGATTAATACATTCACTTATGAGAGATTGATACTTTTGTTTGTAAGAGATTGATATATTTGTAGTCATAACCTTATTGGAAGCTTTGGAACATAACATTATTGGGACTTTGGAACCATGTCCATGATTATGTAACACATGAGCAACAACGACTAATAAACGAGGAATATGTGACTTAACAATAAATAACAACCTGAAATGAGATACCTTTGGACATTTCAGAATGAACTAGTACAACATCAATGTAACTACTAGGAGTTGCAGAAGGATACGGAAAGAGTAACCTTACATACCTTATCTTACCAATATGAATATACAAGCCAATATGTGAATACAACAATTCAGCTCCCTCTTTACGTGTCACTCTACAACACAAGTACATAACGGATCCAACATTAACCACAAGCTACATTCCAAGTGTACAAGATGACCATGAGCTACATGATTGCCTTATAACATTATTTCACCCTTTACAATACCATTCATGGCATTATCATACTAATAATACCACAATATTTCATACATTGACCAATACATAATAAACCAATAGCTTTTCACACCAAGTTTCTCCTTTACATGTTCTCATTAACACCACATCAAAATGAACCCATCAAGTCACTCCAATACACTTTATAACCAAAATTCCACAATTTACTCATACAGAAAAATAACAATTTATGGACATAACCACCCATACATGTTGAGATATCATCCACACCATTCACTTTGATCAAAACATCAAGTCCTTTTTCAAGTTTAATTCACAAGGATGCACATGTTTTAGCAAAAAGCCAAAGTGCACTATTCAACACCTTACCAACATAACCACCATGATATACATAATCTCTCATGTACATAATATATTAAATCACAAGAATAAACACTTATCAATACCTTCAAAGGTTTGATCTTGTCCATCAAGGGATTGCTTAGTGCCTAGGGTTTAAGAGAAGATGAGAAAATATCTCTTTTTGCTTTATTGGAAAAGTCTAAAATGGAATGTGTGAGTTGTGGAAATAAAATCTGATTTTTGGTGACTTTATATAGGCCCTCATGCTCATATCTATCCATAAAATTAGTCATAAATGTTGTGTTTACTTGTTAACACAAGAATGGGTCATTTGACCCATTGGGCCATGTCTTTATTTAGGAGTCATTCAAGCTTCATTTATCGCTCCTAAAATGTTCCAAAAAGTTTCCAACTCCTCATACAAGAGTCTAAACACATTGACTAGTACAATATCAATTGTCTCATCCAAAACCAATGCAAAATACATACTTAGCACTCCCGAAGCTAAGGTTTATATCTACACCCTAGGTCACCAATCAATCAAGTCAGGGTCGGGAATGTACAGGGTGTTACACCGCTCCTTACCTCGTTGTTACTGCATCAAGTATATATTTATGTGTTTTTTGCTGGTGGACTATTATCCCAAATCTCAATAATGTTATGACCACCAAAGTAACAATCTCAAAGATTAAATAAAGTAACACAAAACTGGTTATGTACGGGTGGAAGCTTAGAGGCGAAAGCCTAGCATGGGCCTATCTCGATCTCTTTATATGTGGGTGGAAGATCAGGGGAGACAGCCTATCATGGGTTGATTCCAATCTATTTATATATGGGTGGCAGCTCAAGGGCTTACGCCTAGCATGGGTCGATCCCCACTTGTGTATTTACCACTGATCAGTTGGTCATTTATATTACATGGCTTATAAAGATTATAAAGTATGGAAAGGTAAAGTAAATAAAGGAATAGAATGTACTCGATTCCATAAGTATATGTAAAGGTGGTCTATTAGCACTATCTATACACTTGTACATGATTTCATTTGAGCTCTTATGTTATGTATAGTTACTTTCAGCCTTACATATTCAGTGCATACTTTCGTACTGACTTCCCTCACAGGGGACCTGCATTTCATGCTGCAGGCATAGGTGCTTCAGCTAATACACCTCCCAAGTAGGAGCACAGGACATCCAATGACTATTGGTGAGCTCCAGGTTGATTCAGGGCTTTTCGAGTCTGTTACATATGTTTGGTATTGTATAGTAGTTAAGAGTGAGGCGGGGGATTGTCCCAACCTTAACTAAGTCTATATATCTTTTAGATGTTTTATAGACCAATTTAAAGTTAAGCATGGTCGTGTCTTGTCTTTTAGATGTTATGGCCCCAATGGCCAAGTCTTGTGTATATGGTTTTGGGATTTTCTACGTGGTTTATTCTCATCAATACATCATATTCGTACTTGGTAGAACCTTTGATTATCATAGTTATATGCAGAATAAGTACAAGGTTATGGGTTGGTGCTCTCGGCCCTTTACGGCTACAGGTGCCTGTCCGCCCCAATGGGATTTGACGATATTCTCGTGAAGTCGTGGAAAGCTTAGGATCACTTGATGCATCTTAAAGAGGCATTTGCATTATTAAGGAAATACACATGAAGTTGAATCTCAATAAATGTGCCTTTGGGGTGGGCTCTGGGAATTTTTTAGGTTTTCTTGTGTTCAATGTTGCCCCCTAACGTAAGCGTAAGTGTATGTGGTCCTCTAAGTAATAAGGTGTCTCTTGCAAGTCGGATGTTGATCCCACAGGGACTTGTGACTCAACAAATAACCAATTCAAGTAATACTATAAAATTAGACAAGTATGATTGTAACTAAAGAGTTGTTAGCTTTTTATTATAAAAGAAATATTAAAAGTAGTGATGTAAATAAATTGGGTTGTAAATAATATTGAGGAGGATTCCAGGGTCAAGGAATAATTCACAATCATGTAAAGCTATTCTTTCTCACTGGTTAAGTTATCTATCTTGGTTGTTGATTCATGGGGTTAATATCATGATTATGGTCTTCCGATACTCTAATCGTATATTCAAACTAGTCTCGCAACTACATCGTTGAGTGGGGATGTGTGGATCTAATTCAAGCACATTTATATTTCTTCTCGTATTGGAACCAAATGTGGTGAATTAGGTATATTCCTATCCTAATCTAATCTCTACTTCTTAGAGATGAGAATCCATCCCTTACATTTTTTATTCTAATCCAATTTTATTCCCTCTGGGCACACACAAGATTTATGGATTTATTCTAAAGGTTGTGAATCTTTAAAATAGTAAGAGCAAGAACGTAAGAACAACCAAATATGATAAATAACATAAACCAACTTGAAATTAAGTTATACAATCATGTTTGTAGCCTCAACCCTTGAACAAGGGTTCTTAGCCACTCATGCTACTAACAAAAACACAAGAATTTGATGTTTTCATCAAAAGAAGATACTAAGATATTAAAGAGAAAAGAAACCTAATGGTGAACTTTGTTCTCTGTTTTGTGCCTCCAAAAATTATCAACAACCCCCGCCAAAAACGTGGAGAAGGGGTTTATATAGTAGTGGAGACTGGCCTAGCGCAGTGCACTTGCCAATGCGCCAACTTAGGACTTTTGAAGTTTGGGCCCTCCTGCAGTGCGCCAGCCTATGCTCCAACTTAGGTTGTTTGATGTTCGGGTCCTGGTGCAGTGTGCCAGCCAATGTGCCTGAATCATATGGTTGACGTTTTGGCCCTAGTGTGATGGTCCACTCAATGTACTAATTTGATTTTTCCCAGAAACTCATTCACGATTGCTCCAAAAGCTCTGAACCTTCCTTTATGCTTCCATGGGTCTATTTCCATCATAATTTCCTACAAAACACCTAATCACATTGGTTAGTTTGCTATCCTGAACATTCAATAAAAACAAGCAACTATATGTCATTATTATTCTCAAAACTTGGACAAATGCAGGTAAAACATGATAAGCAGACGTATAAATACACCCCAGATCACCACCCCACACTTAAATCCTTGTTCGTTCTTGAATAACACTTTTATATCCCATGCTACACCAAAAGCATTAACGTCACCAATTAACACAAGATCACTCAAGCTAAGGCTACAACGATTAACATAGATAACAAGTTCTTTTCAAGCATGATTTATTTAACAAATTTAAACTCATGAAAAAATAATTCAAGACCTCCTAGCCTCAAGAACTAACTATACGATATTAAAAAACTCATGCAAGTCTCCCAACCAGGAAATCAAATACATCACCTTTCTTTCATTAACCATATGCCCTCATAACAAGAGAGTTACCCATATTCACTTATGAGTATATAATTTATCACAAGAATGGGTATAAGAATAAAATTGTGCTCACTGTCACACAAAGAAGTTCACACGCAGTGTACGATGAACCATAAGCTTACCCTTAGTGTACTACTCCACTATATAAGAACATCAAAACTTGATATCAAGCAGGACTTTTCAGATTGTAATGTAGGCTAAGGGACGGGTAGGAACTATTCTGTCCAGTAATAGTGACTATCTTCCCTAAGCGCTTTTAATACATCAAAATTTTCTCATTAAGCACCTTCTTCAATCAACTAACTTCTTTCTCTACTCTTCTCATCCATAAACTTTCTTTGTTTTCCCATCTCCTTAAGCAAGTTCACACATTACTAGTAAGGAGTACTTGATTATCAAAAACTTATTCACTTCTTTTGTTTTTTTTATACTCTCTACCAATAACACACAAATTTCTAATCATTTGCACCCTTAATCTTTTCTATAGGCTTTCCACTCAACTATCTTCCTTTTTCAATTCTCACTCCTTGTAATTCTTATTTTTCAACTAAAGCGCTTAGGAGTTATGGATCAAATTAATGGGTAATTGAAAGAAATGGAATAAACTTCATATGTGGCTACCAAAGAATAGGCTAAAGGCTCAATGGGCTAACTAGGATCATCCATTGTGGGTAGGTAAAGCAAAGGATAAAAAACAGGTCTAATAAAAAAAATGCCTATATCATTTCCTAATGTTATTATTCTTTATTTTATTTTGCAAACACAATGGATAAGTTCTAGACATCAATATGTAAACATGGAATATCACAAACACCTAACACTCATGGCACATGTTCGAATCAAGAAGGATCCATATAGACTCTCAATCAAGTGAACACAAGAGTTTAAAGTTAAGCCAACATCATTCAAGAGTCAGATAAAAGAGCCTAGTTGTCTCAACCAAAGTCATTCAATTTTCACAATATGATTTTGAATTCATTATCAACTTACATCAATCAGTCATGTGTAGCACCTAGCAAGAGCACCTAGCATCCAATCTGTGAAGGGTTCTACTTATTCCTAATGACTAATTTTTCCTCAAGACAGTCGTCATCCATCTATTATTGGGAAAAGTCCCTAAATATGACTGAAATTTTTTAAATTTACTCCTAAGAAAATGAAAAAGGATAGGCGGTTCAATGGGCCTCCCCTTGAAAAAGAACCGAAAAGAAAAATCAAGGGGTGGGTAAAGTGTGCCTCTACTAAAGAACTAAAAAAACCAACTAAAACTATTCTAACCTAAAGACCCAAATGAAAATCTTTTTGTATTTTTGAACTTTTTCATTTTTTCTCAAAAAAAATTCAAATACAAGTGTTGACACCCAATTTTGTCCCTCCTTTTCGACATTTTACTCATTCGAGCATCTATGTTGTTCGCGAGGCCAAAATCGCTATTTTTACTTATTTTTACCAAATTTTGTGCTAACAAATATTATCTGCTTTATCTTTATATCATTTTTATTATTATTATTATTATATCATTGATAACTTGCAAATGTCTTATACTTACTCTTTTGCATTTATATGCTTTATTATTATAAATACTTGAAAAAAAATAATATTTTTTTTAAAAAGTTATTATTCATTTTAGTATAAATATAAGTGAATTATTACTTTTATAATTTTACATATTTTTACTTAGTAGTTATTAGTTTTATATGTTTTTGGTAGAAGATATATTTAACGTTGAGCTCCAATTTTTAAATTTTGAATTTGATAGTATCTTTTTATATTTGAAAAAATTCTCCTAACTATGTTTCCTTTTATGATAAGAATATATTTTTCTAAGAATATAATATTTTCTCTTACTCCAAAAAGATCTTGCTATCTATTTTTACTCCCTCCACCCAACGTTTTCTCCCCAAAAATAACTTCCACCAAATCAAATTTCTCCTTTTTTTTACTACTCCCCAACGTCCCCCTTATGAGCACACACAATCTCCATTCACACACACACACACAAGAAGATGACACACATATAACTATATTCTCTTCACTCACGTACGAAGGGAAGGAAGAGGAGAAGGTTTTCTTCTTTACATAGATTTTAAGCAACATCCATAGGAACATCTTTTCCTTTGGGTTTTTATACATATAGACAGAACAAATAGAGATGACACAATATACAAATCATGTAAATTAGTGAAATCTTTCCTCCCCCGAGCCACTGTCCTCAAAGTCTCATCCACCAACCCTAGCAAACCAACAGAGACGACAACGTAAACACAAGACGAAATAACATCGTCAAATATTCTCTGGTACAAATCACTATCGAGGTCTCGGTATTTTTATTTTTTTATGGTCTATCCGGTCAAAACTTCGATAGTCGAAGTCTGCTGTAACTATGTATTTAGCTGAAAGACTTATTAAATACAAGGAAGACGTTTTTTTGTTACAGTGAAGGTCTACTCTCTTTTCTTTAGTTATTATTTCAATATAATATTTTTACATATCTATTCTTTTGATTTATCAGTACCTTTCTTAATTTGAATTTAGTTTGTGCCTAATATTGTTTCATGTTGATTATTTCATTATCCTTCATCTACTGTTTTCTTTGTTTAATACGTGTTTGGTTACTCAAACAATGATGATTTTGTGTATTTTATTGCAAGAATTTTGTTGTTTACCTTTTAACTAGTATTTTATTTTTTCAGATATTGTTATTGTTATGCTTGGTAAAAAAAAAAAAAAAAACTGAAAAGGAGACATTAATGTTGAATGATGAGTATGGTACGTTGAATATTTGGATAGTGTTCTTTCCATTTGTTTTACTACTGCAAATATATTTCTTTTCTCTTTAATTTTATCATTTACTTAGAATGCCACTATTTTGATTTTCCCATTTATATGTTTATTTTAGTTAGCATTTTGAGATAGTACATTTAATACAAATTGTCAAGTTGGATGAGATTATCGATTGGTTGAAACACGACTGGGCGGAAAGGTTTAAAAATGAAAAGGGAATTTTGGGCATAGACAAGTATTTAAAGCCTTAGAGATTACTTATTAGTAAAAAAATTTAACTAAAAAGATCTTTTCTAAACCCTATTGTTCTCATGTGCTTACTTCGATCAAGAATCTTTATTACTTCATTGCTTAATTTTTCATTCTGATTAGTTAAACCTTAAGAACAGATATACTCTCACCCCTTTGAATATTCTTTACATGTACACTATGATGGAGTGACATCACTTGGAGTCCACCACGGTCAATGGAGGAGTCAACGCGAAATCGAGCACAAATGGAGTAGTTTCCCCCAAGTGGGGGTCAGGTACGTTTGGGAAATGATGACAAAAGACAGGCTATAGCTGACTTCTCGTATGAAGTACATAGAGCTTTATTAGAAAATATAAAGCACCTCGTTACTCCTCTCTTCTCTAATTTTTGCATGTCACCCTTTTAAAAGTCTCAAAGACTCGACAACTTATACTATTATACTTTCATACAATCTAAATATACATAGCTATATTAGCTTCGCACTACATTTAGATGATGAATATCTTATTTACTACTCTTGAATAATTTCTTTGATAATTATATTCGTCTTGTCTTGAGGCATTTAATAGAGTTGATCATATAAAAGTAAAGAAGAGGGGTGTAACATCGCATTGGGCCCATTTCAGCCTTGTCATACCCTGATTCCACGTTCTCTCACTCTTAATCATAATTTTATGTATTGTTAATTTAGTATCCGTTCTCGTACATTATATTTTCCACCAAATTAAGGTGGCATATATTTTACCAACAATTTCTTTTCTTATGTGAGATATTATAATTTACGAGAGGTCTAGAACACTATGTGAAATAGAGAACAAATTGGAGCTCTTTGGAAATATCAGCTGGCTTATTGGAGTCTCATTATCATTCTTGACTCAACATTTTGAAACCTTAACATTTTTATTAAATTGATGCTCCACAAACCAGGTCAGTCCCTCGACTTTCGCAATTATTATTTTCTGTCATTTTCTTATGCTTATATAGTGTCACTAAGTGACATTTGAATTTGTACTTCATTCAGTTATAAAAATAGGTTGTGTGCCAGCTTGTATGATATTTTAAGTTGTATTTGTATTTAAAATGCATGTGTTTTGTTAGGGTTTTTTTATTCATATTTTCGTTACTTTTTAACTTGCTTTCATTCTTGATCTAGAATAACTAAGTTAAATGTCGCATGCTTAGGCATTTGGTTATTTTAGATTAATTAACTAACAATTTCTTTGTTTATCACATAATTTTCCCACGTAATATATGAGTTCAACCGGGACCCATATTTGTGGACCTCGAAAAATGCCTAACACATTCCTTTTGAGGTAACCTGAACCCTTACCCAAATTTCTGGTTGACGCAGATTATTAAAAATAATCGTAATTAGTGTAGTATGGTGCCCTAATGCACCTTAATTCGTTAGGTGGCGACTCTTCACTCTAAACCATCCTAAGAGAGTTGTCATGTAGAATCCCACTTTTCGTGAGGAAAATGGGGCCCGACAACAGTTGATTATTTCATTATCCTTCATCTACTGTTTTCTTTGTTTAATGCATCTTTGGTTACTCAAAGCATGATGATTTGTTGTATTTTATTGATTTTCTTGCAAGAATTTTGTTGTTTACTTTTTAACTAGTATTTTATTTTTTGAGATATTGTTATTGTTATGCTTGGTTAAAAAAAAAAAAAAGAAAACTGGAAAGGAGATATTAATGTTGAATGATGAGTGTGGTACGTTGAATATTTGGATAATGTTCTTTCCATTTGTTTTACTACTGAAAATATATTTCTTTTCCCTTTAATTTTATCATTTACTTTGAATGCCACTATTTTGATTTTCCCATTTATATGTTTATGTTAGTTAGCATTTTGAGGTAGTACATGTAATATAAATTGTCAAGTTGGATGAGATTATCGATTGGTTGAAACACGACTGGGCGGAAAGGTTTAAAAACGAAAAGGGAATTTTGGGCATAGACAAGTATTTAAAGCCTTAGAGATTACTTATTAGTAAAAAAATTTAACTAAAAAGCTCTTTTCTAAACCCTATTGTTCTCATGTGCTTACTTCGATCAAGAATCTTTATTATTTCATTGCTTAATTTTTCATTCTGATTAGTTAAACCTTAAGAACAGATATACTCTCACCCCTTTGAATATTCTTTACATGTACACTATGATGGAGTGACATCACTTGGAGTCCACCACGGTCAATGGAGGAGTCAACGCGAAATCGAGCACAAATGGAGTAGTTGCCCCCAAGTGGGAGTCAGGTACGTTTGGGAAATGATGAAAAAAGACAGGTTATAGCTGACTTCTAGTATGAAGCACATAGAGCGTTATTAGAAAATATAAAGCACCTCGTTACTCCCCTCTTCTCTAATTTTTGCATGTCACCCTTTTAAAAGTCTCAAAGACTTGACAACTTATACTATTATACTTTCATACAATCTAAATATACATATCTATATTAGCTTCGCACTACATTTAGATGATGAATATCTTATTTACTACTCTTGAATAATTTCTTTGATAATTATATTCGTCTTTTCTATAGGCATTTAATAGAGTTGATCATATAAAAGTAAAGAAGAGGGGTGTAACATCGCATTGGGCCCATTTCAGCCTTGTCATACCCTGATTCCACATTCTCTCACTCTTAATCATAATTTTATGTATTGTTAATTTAGTATCCATTCTCGTACATTATATTTTCCACCAAAGTAAGGTGGCATATACTTTACTAACAATTTCTTTTCTTATGTGAGATATTATAATTTACGAGAGGTCTAGAACACTATGTGAAATGGAAAACAGATCGGAGCTCTTTGGGAATCTCAACTGGATTATTGGAGTCTTATTATCATTCGTAACTCAACATTTTGAATACCTTAACATTTTTATTAAATTGATGCTCCACAAACCAGGTCAGTCCCTCGACTTTCGCAATTATTATTTTCTTTCATTTCCTTATGCTCGTTTAGTGTCACTAAGTGACATTTTAATTTGTACTTCTTTCAGTTATAAAAATAGGTTGTGTGCCAGCTTGTATGATATTTTAAGTTGTGTTTGTATTTAAAATGCATGTGTTTTGTTAGGGTTTTTTTATTCATCTTTTCGTTACTTTTTAACTTGCTTTCATTCTTGATCTAGAATAACTAAGTTAAATGTCGCATGCTTAGGCATTTGGTTATTTTAGATTAATTAACTAACAATTTCTTTGTTTATCACATAATTTCCCGCGTAATATATGAGTTCAGCCGGGACCCATATTTGTGGACCTCGAAAGGTGCCTAACACATTCCTTTAGAGGTAACCTGAACCCTTACTAGAATTTCTGGTTGATGCAGACTATTAAAAATAATCGTAATTAGTGTACTATGGTGCCCTAACGCACCTTAATTCGTTAGGTGGCGACTCTTCACTCTAAACCATCCTAAGAGAGTTGTCATGTAGAATCCCGCTTTTCGTGAGAAAAATGGGGCGCGATAGCAGTTGATTATTTCATTATCCTTCATCTACTGTTTTCTTTGTTTAATACGTGTTTGGTTACTCAAAGCATGATGATTTGTTGTATTTTATTGATTTTCTTGCAAGAATTTTGTTGTTTACCTTTTAACTAGTATTTTATTTTTTGAGATATTGTTATTGTTATGCTTGGTTAAAAAAAAAAAAAAAAACTGGAAAGGAGACATTAATGTTGAATGATGAGTGTGGTACGCTGAATATTTGGATAGTGTTCTTTCCATTTGTTTTACTACTGCAAATATATTTCTTTTCTCTTTAATTTTATCATTTACTTAGAATGCCACTATTTTGATTTTCCCATTTATATTTTTATGTTAGTTAGCATTTTGAGGTAGTACATGTAATACGAATTGTCAAGTTGGATGAGATTATCGATTGGTTGAAACACGACTGGGCGGAAAGGTTTAAAAACGAAAAGGGAATTTTGGGCATAGACAAGTATTTAAAGCCTTAGAGATTACTTATTAGTAAAAAAATTTAACTAAAAAGCTCTTTTCTAAACCCTATTGTTCTCATGTGCTTACTTCGATCAAGAATCTTTATTATTTCATTGCTTAATTTTTCATTCTGATTAGTTAAACCTTAAGAACAGATATACTCTCACCCCTTTGGATATTCTTTACATGTACACTATGATGGAGTGACATCACTTGGAGTCCACCACGGTCAATGGAGGAGTCAACGCGAAATCGAGCACAAATGGAGTAGTTGCCCCCAAGTGGGAGTCAGGTACGTTTGGGAAATGATGAAAAAAGACAGGTTATAGCTGACTTCTAGTATGAAGCACATAGAGCGTTATTAGAAACTATAAAGCACCTCGTTACTCCCCTCTTCTCTAATTTTTGCATGTCACCCTTTTAAAAGTCTCAAAGACTTGACAACTTATACTATTATACTTTCATACAATCTAAATATACATATCTATATTAGCTTCGCACTACATTTAGATGATGAATATCTTATTTAATACTCTTGAATAATTTCTTTGATAATTATATTCGTCTTGTCTTGAGGCATTTAATAGAGTTGATCATATAAAAGTAAAGAAGAGGGGTGTAACATCGCATTGGGCCCATTTCAGCCTTGTCATACCCTGATTCCACATTCTCTTACTCTTAATCATAATTTTATGTATTGTTAATTTAGTATCCGTTCTCGTACATTATATTTTCCACCAAATTAAGGTGACATATATTTTACTAACAATTTCTTTTCTTATGTGAGATATTATAATTTACGAGGGGTCTAGAACACTATGTGAAATAGAGAACAGATCGGAGCTCTTTGGGAATTTCAACTAGCTTATTGGAGTCTCATTCTCATTCGTAACTCAACATTTTGAAACCTTAACATTTTTATTAAATTTATGCTCCACAAACCAGGTCAGTCCCTCGACTTTCGCAATTATTATTTTCTTTCATTTCCTTATGCTTGTATAGTGTCACTAAGTGACATTTGAATTTGTACTTCTTTCAGTTATAAAAATAGGTTGTGTGCCAGCTTGTATGATATTTTAAGTTGTATTTGTATTTAAAATGCATTTGTTTTGTTAGGGTTTTTTTATTCATCTTTTCGTTACTTTTTAACTTGCTTTCATTCTTGATCTAGAATAACTAAGTTAAATGTCGCATGCTTAGGCATTTGGTTATTTTAGATTAATTAACTAACAATTTCTTTGTTTATCACATAATTTTTCCACGTAATATATGAGTTCAACCGGGACCCATATTTGTGGACCTCGAAAGGTGCCTAACACCTTCCTTTTGAGTTAACCTGAACCCTTACCCGAATTTCTGGTTGATGTAGACTATTAAAAATAATCGTAATTAGTGTAGTATGGTGCCCTAACGCACCTTAATTCGTTAGGTGACGACTATTCACACTAAATCATCCTAAGAGAGTTGTCATGTAGAATCCGGCTTTTCGTGAGAAAAATGGGGCGCGACAACATTTGATTATTTCATTATCCTTCATCTACGGTTTTCTTTGTTTAATACGTGTTTGGTTACTCAAAGCATGATGATTTGTTGTATTTTATTGATTTTCTTGCAAGAATTTTGTTGTTTACCTTTTAACTAGTATTTTATTTTTTGAGATATTGTTATTGTTATGCTTGGTTAAAAAAAAAACAAAAAAACTGGAAAGGAGACATTAATGTTGAATGATGAGTGTGGTACGCTGAATATTTGGATAGTGTTCTTTCCATTTGTTTTACTACTGCAAATATATTTCTTTTCTCTTTAATTTTATCATTTACTTAGAATGCCACTATTTTGATTTTCCCATTTATATTTTTATGTTAGTTAGCATTTTGAGGTAGTACATGTAATACAAATTGTCAAGTTGGATGAGATTATCGATTGGTTGAAACACGACTGGGCGGAAAGGTTTAAAAACGAAAAGGGAATTTTGGGCATAGACAAGTATTTAAAGCCTTAGAGATTACTTATTAGTAAAAAAATTTAACTAAAAAGCTCTTTTCTAAACCCTATTGTTCTCATGTGCTTACTTCGATCAAGAATCTTTATTATTTCATTGCTTAATTTTTCATTCTGATTAGTTAAACCTTAAGAACAGATATACTCTCACCCCTTTGAATATTCTTTACATGTACACTATGATGGAGTGACATCACTTGGAGTCCACCACGGTCAATGGAGGAGTCAACGCGAAATCGAGCACAAATGGAGTAGTTTCCCCCAAGTGGGGGTCAGGTACATTTGGGAAATGATGACAAAAGACAGGTTATAGCTGACTTCTAGTATGAAGCACATAGAGCGTTATTAGAAAATATAAAGCACCTCGTTACTCCCCTCTTCTCTAATTTTTGCATGTCACCCTTTTAAAAGTCTCAAAGACTTGACAACTTATACTATTATACTTTCATACAATCTAAATATACATATCTATATTAGCTTCGCACTACATTTAGATGATGAATATCTTATTTAATACTCTTGAATAATTTCTTTGATAATTATATTCGTCTTTTCTATAGGCATTTAATAGAGTTGATCATATAAAAGTAAAGAAGAGGGGTGTAACATCGCATTGGGCCTATTTCAGCCTTGTTATACCTTGATTCCACATTCTCTCACTCTTATTCATAATTTTATGTATTGTTAATTTAGTATCCATTCTCGTACATTATATTTTCCACCAAAGTAAGGTGGCATATACTTTACTAACAATTTCTTTTCTTATGTGAGATATTATAATTTACGAGAGGTCTAGTACACTATGTGAAATGGAAAACAGATCGGAGCTCTTTGGGAATCTCAATTGGCTTATTGGAGTCTCATTATCATTCGTAACTCAACATTTTGAATACCTTAACATTTTTATTAAATTGATGCTCCACAAACCAGGTCAGTCCCTCGACTTTCGCAATTATTATTTTCTTTCATTTCCTTATGCTCGTTTAGTGTCACTAAGTGACATTTTAATTTGTACTTCTTTCAGTTATAAAAATAGGTTGTGTGCCAGCTTGTATGAAATTTTAAGTTGTGTTTGTATTTAAAATGCATGTGTTTTTTTAGGTTTTTTTTTATTCATCTTTTCGTTACTTTTTAACTTGCTTTCATTCTTGATCTAGAATAACTAAGTTAAATGTCGCATGCTTAGGCATTTGGTTATTTTAGATTAATTAACTAACAATTTCTTTGTTTATCACATAATTTCCCACGTAATATATGAGTTCAGCCGGGACCCATATTTGTGGACCTCGAAAGGTGCCTAACACCTTCCTTTCGAGGTAACCTGAACCCTTACCTGAATTTCTGGTTGACGCAGACTATTAAAAATAATCGTAATTAGTGTAGTATGGTGCCCTAACGCACCTTAATTCGTTAGGTGACGACTCTTCACACTAAACCATCCTAAGAGAGTTGTCATGTAGAATCCCGCTTTTCGTGAGAAAAATGGGGCGCGATAGAAGTTGATTATTTCATTATCCTTCATCTACTATTTTCTTTGTTTAATACGTGTTTGGTTACACAAACAATGATGATTTGTTGTATTTTATTGATTTTCTTGCAAGAATTTTGTTGTTTACCTTTTAACTAGTATTTTATTTTTTGAGATATTGTTATTGTTATGCTTGGTTAAAAAAAAAAAAAAAAAACTGAAAAGGAGACATTAATGTTGAATGATGAGTTTGGTACGTTGAATATTTGGATAGTGTTCTTTGCATTTGTTTTACTACTGCAAATATATTTCTTTTCTCTTTAATTTTATCATTTACTTAGAATGCCACTATTTTGATTTTCCCATTTATATGTTTATGTTAGTTAGCATTTTGAGGTAGTACATGTAATACAAATTGTCAAGTTGGATGAGATTATCGATTGGTTAAAACACGACTGGGCGGAAAGGTCTAAAAACGAAAAGGGAATTTTGGGCATAGACAAGTATTTAAAGCCTTAGAGATTACTTATTAGTAAAAAAATTTAACTAAAAAGCTCTTTTCTAAACCCTATTGTTCTCATGTGCTTACTTCGATCAAGAATCTTTATTATTTCATTGCTTAATTTTTCATTCTGATTAGTTAAACCTTAATAACAGATATACTCTCACCCCTTTGAATATTCTTTACATGTACACTATGATGGAGTGACATCACTTGGAGTCCACCACGGTCAACGGAGGAGTCAACGCAAAATCCAGCACAAATGGAGTATTTGCCCCCAAGTGGGGGTCAGGTACGTTTGGGAAATGATGACAAAAGACAGGCTATAGCTGATTTCTCGTATGAAGTACATAGAGCTTTATTAGAAAATATAAAGCACCTCGTTACTCCCCTCTTCTCTAATTTTTGCATGTCACTCTTTTAAAAGTCTCAAAGACTCGACAACTTATACTATTATACTTTCATACAATCTAAATATACATATCTATATTAGCTTCGCACTACATTTAGATGATGAATATCTTATTTACTACTCTTGAATAATTTCTTTGATAATTATATTCGTCTTGTCTTGAGGCATTTAATAGAGTTGATCATATAAAAGTAAAGAAGAGGTGTAACATCGCATTGGGCCCATTTCAGCCTTGTCATACCCTGATTCCACGTTCTCTCACTCTTAATCATAATTTTATGTATTGTTAATTTAGTATCCGTTCTTGTACATTATATTTTCCACCAAATTAAGGTGGCATATATTTTACCAACAATTTCATTTCTTATGTGAGATATTTTAATTTACGAGAGGTCTAGAACACTATGTGAAATAGAGAACAAATCGGAGCTCTTTGGGAATTTCAACTGGCTTATTGGAGTATCATTATCATTCGTAACTCAACATTTTGAAACCTTAACATTTTTATTAAATTGATGCTCCACAAACCAGGTCAGTCCCTCGACTTTTGCAATTATTATTTTCTTTCATTTCCTTATGCTCGTATAGTGTCACTAAGTGACATTTTAATTTGTACTTCTTTCAGTTATAAAAATAGGTTGTGTGCCAGCTTGTATGATATTTTATGTTGTGTCTGTATTTAAAATGCATGTGTTTTGTTAGGTTTTTTTTTACTCATCTTTTCGTTACTTTTTAACTTGCTTTCATTCTTCATCTAGAATAATTAAGTTAAATGTCGCTTGCTTAGGCATTTGATTATTTTAGATTAATTAACTAATAATTTTGTTTGTTTATCACATAATTTCCCCACGTAATATATGAGTTCGACCGGGACCCATATTTGTGGACCTGGAAAGGTGCCTAACACCTTTCTTTCAAGGTAACCTGAACCCTTACCCGAATTTCTGGTTGACACAGACTATTAAAAATAATCATAATTAGTGTAGTATGGTTCCCTAACGCACCTTAATTCGTTAGGTAGCGACTCTTCACTCTAAACCATCCTAAGAGAGTTGTTACGTCGAATCCCGCTTTTCGTGAGAAAAATGGGGCGCGACAACAAGTACCTAAAGAAGTAAAAAAAATCCTATAGCACACTTTACCCTAAACAAATTGGAAGATTCCCACCCCAAACTTGAATTGATGCTATGTCCCCAAAGCATAAATCAAAATTAATAACAAGGGTTATGAATACTCTCTGAGGCCTATAGGTCTAGCTAACAGTATGTCATTCTCCAGAATTTCCATCATAGGGGCTAGAGGACCCCACACTTATTCTTTTGCCATGCTTCTTAGCTTAGATTTCAGGTACTCAGACTTTCCCTAATTTGCAAAACAAACCAACAAAAACAAACATAAAGGTGACACTATAAAAACAAATGAAAAACTACCTCTATTACAACTTGGGTTGCCTCTTAAATAACGCCTAATTTAATGTTGTTGTATGACTCATGTCAGAGCCAATCTCAAGACTCTCTCAACCTCTTTTTTCCTTTCGTACACAACTTTCTTCTTTTATTCACTCTAGAAGCATCATCAAAATTGAGCCTCTTTCTTATCAACATATCCTATTTAAGAAAACACTCAAGCTCTTTTTTCTGTAGTTTAGACCATTCTATGATATAGTTTGAATGATGAACATTCATAAGCTAATACTCCTCCACCCCACACTCATTCTCTTTCACCTTGGTAATCATACATAGATCTCTTTAGTGCATAGGTATGTTGAGTGGTTTATACACTCTAAAAGTAACCTCTTCATCATTCACTCTCATCTTTAAGTTTCCCTCTCTCATATTAATTAAAGCTCCACCAGTGGCTAAAAATGGACGTCCTAATATAATTAGCACCCTGTCATCTACTTCACAGTCAAGAATGATAAAATTAGCAGGGATTACAAACTTACCAACTTTAATGAGTACGTATTTAATGATTCCCTCATTAGCTATTCTTGATCTATCCACATGTTGTAGAACTACTTTGGAAGGCCTAGGTTTCCCTAAGACAAGAGTATTGAACATATATAGGGGCATCAAATATATACTTGCCCCCAAGTCACACAAAGACTGCATCAACTCACTTTTACTAATTTGTATAGAGAGGGTGAAACTCCCAGGGTCTTTGAGATTTTTGGGAAATTAGCTCATTACCCTAGAATTGCACTCCTCAGTGAGTGCCACATTCTCCAAATCTACAAGCCGCTTCTTATTTGTTACCACATCCTTTAGATATTTAGTATATTTAGGCATTCCCTGCAAAACATCAAGTAAAGAAAGATTTATCTGTAGTTCTCTGAAGGTGTCAAAGAACTTCTTAAAACATACATCCTCCTTGCTTTTCTAGAGCCTTTGCGGGAATGGTGGTGGTATTCTCTTCTTTTCTGTTGGCTAGACCACATTTTTGTTAGCTGCTTTCTCTGGAACCTGCTTTGCAACTGGGCTTGGTCTACTCAGATCTGCTTGTACCTCATGATTTTTCTTATTTGCAGGTATTGTATCTAATTCTTTCCCACTTCTCAAGATGATTGCCATAACTTGCCTTGGATTTGGATCTGTGTCACTAGGAAAACCCCTTTGAGGTCTTGTATTCTGAGCCTTAGCTAACTGACCTATTTGCTTTTCCAAATTCTTTTGAGCAGTTTGCTAATTATTTATTTCTGCAGCCATTTGCTCTTGTTTGGCCATGATTTTTTTCAGCATCTCTTCTATGTTGCTAGGCTGAGAACTAGTATTGCTTTCCTGGGCTTATTGCTTAAAGTTATGACTCTACCCTTGATTGCCATCCCATGAGAAATTCGGATGACTCTGCTAATTGTGATTATAGATGTTGCCAAAGTTTTGATTTCCTTTCTGTACATTACCTATAAAATTAACTGACTCTAGTTTTGCTCCACATAAATCTACAAAATGACCTCGCCATCCATAAATTTCACACCAAGTCTTTATCTGTTGTACTGCATTTACTAGGGTCTGAGGCTGAGCCAACTCAACTTCTTGAAGTTGGTTATCATTCGGTTCAGGAAAGAAGTTAATTGTGCAACCATTGTTGTGATACTATCCACCTCTAACATACCTATAGGCTTCTTTATTGATCCTCTAGTTTCATTAGCATGCTAATCAGGATTACCTTATGTAATATGGTTGAGGAGAGTATATAACTCATCATAGGTTTTCTCCAAATCTTAACCACATGTAGCTGAATCTAGCAAAATCTTTGTGTTATAGTCAAGACTTTCAATAAAAGTGTGGACTAATACCTCATTTGTCTGTTTGTGGTGCGGGCAATCTCTGAGAAGAGACTTGAATCTTTTCCATGCATGATACAAATTTTTATCTGGCTTCTATTTAAAACTCAAAATTTCACTTCTTAACTTTGTCGTTTTGCCAGATGGGAAGAATCGAATTAGGAACTTCCTAGTAAGGTTGTCCCAAGTAGTGATTGAATTTGAAGGTTTTGCCTTCAACCATTTCTTGGCTTCTCCTAATAGTGATAATGGATAAATTGTAAGCCTAACGTAATATTTGGAGACTCCAGCGAGAATAAATTTGTCACTGATCTCCAAGAAATTTTGCAGATGCTGTTGTGGATCCTCATGTGATAGGCTTGTAAATTGCCCGCTGGTGTGCAGTAATTGCACTATATTCTGCTTCAGTTCAAATCTACCTCCTGGCTCCTGTCTGCGGATGCTGGAGGTGATATTTGTAGCGAGTGGTATTGCCACATCATGAACTAGTTTAGTTGCCATTACTTCAGGAACCTTGTCCTATAGATCCTGCTGTACTTATGGTATGGGATAGAGAAGTGTTGGTTCTTTCCTAAAATTCTACCAGCATCACTCAGGTTCAGGATGTGGTTCAATCAAATCCATTTCCCTTGCCAGCTTGTTATAAATTAAAACTTGTATCTGCAAGTTCAGTGATTAAGACCAAGTTGTTAGCACTTATCAATTAAAACTGTAAAACTAAAAATTAGAAATTTGCTAATTTCTAAGTTCCCAGCAATGATGCCAAAAATATATTGCGCCCTAATGCACACGTAAGTGTACGTGGTTATACAAGTAAGAAAGTGGATCTTATGAGCCGGATGTCGATCCCACAAGGACTTGTGACTCAACAAATAATTCAAATCAAGTAATACTATAAAATTAGACAAGTGCGATTGTAACCAAAGAGTTGTTGGTTTTTATTATAAAAGAAATATTAAAAGAAGTGACATAAGTAAATTGGGTTGTAAACATTATTGCGGAGGATTCCAGGGTCAAGACATAATTCACAATCATGTAAATCTATTCTTTCTCACAGGTTAAGTTATCTATCTTGGTTGTTGATTCACGAGGTTAATATCATGATTATGGTCTTCCGAGTCTCTAATCGTCTATTCAAACTAGCCTCACAACTACATCTAATTCAAATACATTTATATTTCTTCCTGTATTGGAACCAAATAGGTCGAATTAGGTATATTCCTATCCTAACTGCAAATCTAATCTCCACTTTTTAGAGATGAGAACCCACACCCTACATTCTTTATTCTAATCCAATTTTACTCCTTCTGGGCTCACACAAGATTTATGGATTTATTTTAAAGGTTGTGAATCTTTAAAATAGTAAGAGCAAGAACGTAAGAACAACCAAATATGATAAATAACATAAACCAACTTAAAATTAAGTTATGCAATCATGTTTGTAGCCTCAACCCTAGAACAAGGGTTCTTAGCTACTCATGCTAATAACAAAAACCCAAGAATTTGATGTTTTCTTCAAAAGAAGAGACTAAGAGATTAAAGAAAAAATAAACCTAATAGCGAACTTTGTTCTCTATTTTGTGCCTCCAAAAATTATCAACAATCCCCTCCAAAAACGTAGAGAAAGGGTTTATATAGTAGTGGGAAAATAGCCCCCTTTCTATTAGGTTTCAAACTGCAAAATAGCTAAAAAATTTGGGTCGAGATTGGCCTGGTGCGGTGTGCCATCCAATGTACCAACTTAGGTCTTTTGAAGTTTGGGCCCTCGCGCAGTGCGCCAGCCTATACTCCAACTTAGGTTGTCTGATGTTCGGGTCCTGGTGCGGTGCGCTATCCAATGCTCCAGAATCATATGGCTAATGTTTTTGCCCTGGTGCAATGTTTCACTCAATGCACTAACTTGATTTTTCTCAGAAACTCATTCATGATTGCTCCTAAAGCTTCAAACCTCCCTTTATGCTTCATAGGTCTATTTCCACCACAATTTCGTACAAAGCACCTAATCACAGTGGTTAGTTTGCTATCTGAAATATTTAATAAAAACAAGCAACTATATGTCATTATCATTCTCAAAACTTGGACAAATATGGGTAAAACATAATAAGCAGGCGTATAAGTGTGACCCAGATCATCCAATAAAGGGATATAAGTGAACCTCGACAAAATCCAGGATATTAAGGATATATCCGATGTACTAGATGATGTCAAGGCCATACAGAGACTCATAGTGCAGGTCGCTGCTTTGAGCTACTTTATATCAAGATCTTCATAAAGATTCCATCAATTATTCTTTTTACTAAGGAAAAATACAAATTTCAAATAGACACCGAAATGTCAGCATGTTTTGAGAGAGTTGAAATCATACCTATCGAGAGCACCTTTGTTGTCCAAACCTAAAGAAGTTGAATTGCTGCTCCTATAACTAGCTGTGGTAGAGGTAGATTTAGTATCGTACTGGTTCGAGAGAAGGAAGGTATGCACATCTTATTTATTATGTTAGTAGGAGCTTAATTAGTCTAGAAACTCGATATTCCCACCTGGAGAAGCTCGCTCTAGCTATAGTGGAGGCTGCCCAAAAGTTGCAACCATATTTTCAGTGTCACCCTACAGCGGTATTCATGACATATCCGCCTTAGAACGTTCTACACAAGCTAGAACTTTTAGGCTGGATAGCCAAATAGGCGGTTCAGCTGAGCAAGTTTGACATTGAGTACAGGCCTCGGACTGCTATCAAGTCCCAGGCACTAGCAGATTTCATAGCTGAATTTAGTCTTGATATGATCCCTAGGTAAAAAAGTAGGCAATATTATCCTCGGGGCACCAACCTAGAACATGGACCCTATTTACCGACGGGGCTTCCAATGAAAAAGTAATGGGCCTCGGCATTGTCTTAATGAACTCCAGGAGGAAGAAATTATGGAAGAAGATCAGCTCTGTCCCACTCACTAATAATAAGGCTGACTATAAGGCCCTTCTTACAAGTCTATCTCTAGCACAAAATATGGGAGCAGAAATAGTTGACGTTTTCTGTGACTCTCAATTAGTGGTGAACCAAATCAAGGAAGCTTTTGACATGAAGGATGAGTGCATGATGAAGTATACTACTAAAGTGTGAGATCACTTATCTCACTTCTAGAGGTGGAGCCTGGAATAAATCCATAAAGGAAGAATGAGGAGGCAGGTGCATTGGCCATATTAGGGTCAAAAACCAAGGCAGATGATGTTGCAAAAAGGGCCATCGTCCAGCTATTATATTCAGCATTAGAAACCCTAGAGTGGGGTGAGGTAAATCATACCAGCTTTGTGTGGGACTAGATAAGCGTGCTCATAAGATGTCTGAAGGATGGCATGCTGCCAACTGACACCAAAGTGTCTAGGACACTGACAACAAAAGTGGATAGGTATTGCCTAGTGGATGGAAGCCTTATCAGAGAACGTGTATGGGGCCACTTGTAAAGTGTTAAGGTCATATGATACCGAATAAGTGATGAGGGAAGTTATAAAGGTGCATGGAAAAATCATTTCGGAGCAAGCTCACTTGTACACAACATCGTATGGGTGGGGTACTATTGGATCACTATGGAGGATGATGCCAAAAATTTCATCGAAAGATGCGATAAGTGCCAATAGTTCTACCATAAGATCCATCAACCAGAAGAGATGATGTACACCGTTTCCTCCCCCTGACCCTTTATAAAGTGGGGGATGGACATTGTGGGGCCTTTGTTCCCTGCTCCCATACAGGTCAAGTTTCTACTGGTGATGATGAATTACTTCTCCAAATGGGTAAAGGTCGAAGAATACAAGCAATTCTGAGAGCGTGAGGTCATTATCTTTATATGGGACCACATAATCTTCAGATTTGGGATACCAAAGAAAATCACATGCAACAACGGTCCTCAATTCGTAGGGACTAAGGTGACAAAGTTTATAGTAGGATTAAAGATAAGACACATCACTTTGATGCCTTACCACCCTAGTGCAAATTGCCAAGTCTATGAACAAAATGGTGTTGCTTAGATTGAATAAAAGATTGGAGAGTACCAAAGGATATTGGGTCTAAGAATTGCTAGGGGTAATATGGAAACATCACATGTGTAATAACCCTCTAAGTCATTTTCCCCATTTTTATGTTTTTATAATATTTATAGCTTTCCCACAGCTGCCCCAAGTTATTTATGACTTGGTGGGACTGACAGTTCGGTCACCGGGCAGTTCATTTGGTTTTTAGAACCATTTCCCTATTTTGAAGCTTTTGAAGTTAAGAATAGGGTCTCGGGCCCAAACCTCAGGTAAACGGCCTCGAATTCCATTTCTGATAGTCTCATCAGCTCCAAAACATCAATTTTAGGCTAGGGGGACCCTTGGTCTGGGTCTCGAGGCTTCCAGACTTATTTTGGGCTATTGGGTAGAATTTGGTTAAACTGGCCCTTGGGGGTGTAGGACCCACTTTTTTATTGAAATAACCCCAGTTAGAAATTTTTATGGCTCCATTGAGTCTGGAATGTTGAATTTGATAGGGTAGCATAGTTTTTTTGTATTCACAAGATTCCAAACGAATCCCGAGGGTCCGGTTAAAATATTTGCAACTTGGTAGGATTGCTGGTGTATCAGCACCCGGTGAAGGCTCAGTTCCTTTATCACAACCATGATGAGGACCCCTGCGATCGTGAGGGGACATAATCATAGTCATCGTGATTGCGAGGCTTGAGGGCTCGCGATGATGATAAAGAGGGTCGTGGGATCGAGCCATCTTGTTCATAGCAACCGTGTGGCTAAGCCACTGCGATCGCGATGGTCCGATTAGTGGGATGTCGCGACCGCAACCAGGGGACCTCGCGACAGCAATAAGGAAACCCCTGGCAGTATATATATCATCCCCTTCATTTTTCTCTCTTATTTTCTGTAAGTACAACTCTATTAGAGGGCTGGTTGAGCTTGTAAATCGTGGGGGGAGCATATAATTGAGCTGGGTTTAGTTTGGGGACATGGTTGTGGACCCTATATCATCGTTGATCCGTAATGTTACGTTCATTTTTCCATGTAATTCCCCAATTTATTCCTTATATTTTGAATTATTGTTGGGACTAACTTTGGGATTAATTAAGCTTAGATTTAGCTAAGTTTTTTGTGGCAAATGATCCCTGAGCTATGTGGAACGCTTTGACAGTTTCAGTTTAGTGATTCTGCAAGTGGCCCCTACGTGAGATTATTAGTTTGATTTCTAGCCAAGAGAGCTTATACGCAATATGGGTATCATTTTTCTCGTCTTGACATATGGATCATTATTTTGATAGCGTGGCAGCTCTCAGAGGCCTCTCAGAAGGGGAAATCTCCAATATAAAAGATTTACAGAGCGTTCGATAGCATCCAGGTAGGCTAGGCATACCCTACTTTTATATTGAGCTTACTTATAGTATTGGTATACTATTGTGCTACTTTTGGGCAGGTAGTTGTTGGACGATGCCGTCTTAGTACCTTTTTTGATTTATTTAGCTGGTTAGGGCACTATTTTGGTAGATTTTAGGCCCATTCTCCCCTAGTATAGTGTGCTTTCATCCGTAGGACTAGAATTAGCGCTTGTATTTTCTTGGGATGGGATGGGGAAGCCTTAGACCAGACTCGGGTAGATCTGGTTTAGGTTTGGTTATCGAGACCCTGTAGCGAGCGCCACTACCTATTTTAGATAGTGTATTTAGACATGAAGATTCTTTAGGTTTAGTTATACTCTTGAATACTAATTTAGGATATTACCTTCGGTTTGGTTTGACTTAGACTTAGTTTCTGGCCTATGTTAGCCCCTCTTTCCTGGTAGAGTAGTAATGGACCTGGATCGCACTACCTTGACCTAGTATTTGGGTCTCGCCTTACCTTAGTAAACTATCCATCTGAGGTTGGTATTTATGACCTTATGGTATGGAGATAGGCTTGGAAGCCTTGCTTTTCTCCTGTTAGCTAGATATACATATTTTTATATAAATGCATTTCAGTTCTGGTTCAAGTCCAGCATATGCTTTATTTCTACTACGATTGTGAGTCTTGGTACAATACTGGCATTGGTTACAATTATGGTTATAGTTCCTATGTACAAGCTCCGATATGGTTTTGGTATTAGTTTTACAGTTGAGATTGGCTACTTATGGGATCACTTGTTTCTGGTTACGATATGGTTACTATGAGTTTTGGTTCGAGTTCAACATCTGTTTATGATATGGTGTGGATGTTCAATATTTGCTTACAATTGTTACTG
The DNA here is from genome assembly GCA_031232105.1 of Capsicum rhomboideum. Lineage (NCBI taxonomy): Eukaryota > Viridiplantae > Streptophyta > Magnoliopsida > Solanales > Solanaceae > Capsicum > Capsicum rhomboideum. The sequence goes on from CP124709.1 coordinate 58,160,975, forward strand.
GGGATATTGGCAGGGGTACTGAGATCTATTGTACATGATTTATGTGGCCCTTTTATTATTACCGACTATTTTCGATTCGAATCCGGCGTCTGGACTCTCGTTACTATCCATTGGTGCCGGTTCAAGCCCGGTACATACCTAGATATTTTATCATGGATTTGGGATCATAAGGTTACTTGAGATCGGTTTAATTACGCGTTACTTATGTTTCTTACTTTAGTTACTTTTTGTTTGTACCCACCTTCTTATAGGGGCTCAGTAGGGTTAACTGTCTTCTTCTGTGAGCCTTCTGTGCTTATGGTGGCCCAGTTAGGTTGTAGCTAGTTCATTTAGCTTATATTTTGAGCTATTTATTTCCCTTACTATACTTGTTTAGTATAGTAGAAACTTACATTTTACCCTTGTTACTGTTGACTTAGCTTACACACTCACATTATATTACGCTTTTACTGTATTTGAGCTCAGTAGGCCAATGATGTCTACTGAGTACCCATTGCTTTGGTACTCATACTGCACTTCTGCATCTTTTTCCTGATGCAGATCCGAGTATGAGCATTGACGTTATTCTTGGGCCCAGCTATTGATCCGGAGATGGGGTGAGCTTTCTAGAGTCTGAGACTGATCCTCTTCAATCTATTTTAGTTACTGTCTTTTGTATTCCAAGACTAATATATATATGTATATTTTGGATACTGTCTAGTACTCTTGATTTTGGTCGTAGTAGCTCTAGTACCGACTTTACCAGGTCTTGGGAGGGATTCTTTTTGTTCATTTTGTCTTCTCCCTCTCTTATATAGCATGTTGTGTATATATATATCTTTGCTTCTACTTTCATTATTGTTGTATATTGGTTTCATCCTTGTTTTTCTTTACTTTTTGCCCGTTAGCCCATTACTTTTCATTCCGAGCTATGACTTGGCTTACCTACTGGTGAGATAAAGTAGGTGCCATCATGACCTGAGAAATTGGATCGTGATAGCTCGACCATCAAGTCTAGCATGGGAGAGACCTTTTTCTCATTAGTATATAGGGTAGAAGCACTAATATTGGTCAATGTGGGTGAGCTGAGTTACCAATAATCAGAGACCACTGAGGAAGCCAACGACGAGGCACTCAAAGGGAATTTAGACTTATTAGAAGTGTGATGGGAGGTTGCCCTCATACGTATGATGGTGTAAAAACAACAGATGTAAAGATATTATAACTGTAAAACCAAGCTTTGGCATTTCAATATCGGGGATTTGGTATTGAGAGAAGTTACCTTGAACACAAGGAATCCGAACAAAGAGAAGCTAGGCCCTGAGTGGTAAGGGCCATATCGAATAAACGACATAGCCAAAAAGGGATCGTATTAGCTGGCTGACCACCAAATCAACTAGCAGTACGATAATTGGAACATGAACCACCTGAAGAGGTACTTCTAACAAAGATACCCTCGATCAAACCTACACTCTTTTTCCTTTTGATTGGTCTTTTTTGTCCCTTTTGGGTTTTTGGCCGGTGAGGTTTTTAATGAGGTAAGAGCCAGGAGGTATTGAGGCAGAGGCAGGACCAAGGCATTCCCTCGAACTCGACTCCTAGAAAAAAGAAAATGATAAAGAAAACCATCATGCCTGGGAACACTGCAAGAGGTGCTGGAAATGCTCAAAAACTTATTTCTTTTGCCATTTGAGACTTAGTCGTGATCAAATAAAAAAAGTTTGTTTTATTTTTTTTATGTGTCCTACAATTGGAGAAGTCAAAGACTAATAAAAGTACTTTTGACCGCCCAAAGTCCTTGGCATTCAAAGTAATTAGGAGACATCCTAACTTACAGAAATGACAAAGGCAAAGGACTCACCGATGAGGCATTGCCTGCCAACAACCCACAAAGCATGCTACATACTTACAAATAATATATATATATATATATATATATATAAATTTATATGAAGCGGTCTAGGAATAGACGCCCCGTGCTCCAACACATCATGCCCTTCTAGAGCAGAGCCTTGCCTCCCAAAGAAAGGGATGTATATAGTGGGAATGCTATGATAGAAACCGATTAGCATCCACTACCAATCATCAAATATGATACATAAAACAACAATGGGCTCCGATACGATGCAAGCTAACTAGATGAACAATACACCATACAATGGTAACAATCATCACAGATAATTCAGTAATAAAAAAAAAAGAGAAGAAGAGAAGAAGAGAAGAGAAGGTATCTTGAACAACACAACATATTACAAATCTAACGTAACCAGGTCTTAAAATAAATAATGATAGTACAACTAGGAAATAAGGAAATAAGTTTTAAGGGACAAAGAATTTAGGTGAACCTGGCCTGTGAGCCTGGTACCTCATCAGAATTACTACTCGAGGATGAGTTATCTTGGGAAGAGTCCACTTTGGTAGGATTGAAGGGCAGACAAATGTTAGACTGGGCGGCTGATCTTAGGCGTATTTATACACCTAAGTGTCATTATCTATGCGTGTTTAACTTAGTTTTGAGGATAACTTGATATGCTTAATGAAGTATAAAGTGTGTATTTGTGTATTTGTGTGCTAAGTTGCATGTTTAGAGTGTTTAAGGTGCATTTGAACCAAGTCAAGAGTCAAAATGAACAAATAGAGTTTAGACGAGAAAACGAATTCGGCTAGCTTACGTTATGCTTGTTCTAGTATACGTTGATGCGCTTATTTGTGTTAAATGGACTAATGTTTGTTATGAGATGTTTTATAATACAATTAGAGAAGCTATGGTATCTAAACAAAGCCTACAAACAAGCCATAAGAAGTGGGGAAATAAGGAACAAGTGAACGAGACAATGAGAACAAAGATTGGCCGAGTTTGCACCATGAGGAGGTGGCCATGCGCCGCACCCCCATATCATGGGAGGGTGACTTGCACTGCACCCCCTATATCAGGGTGCTACTTTTTTGGTCGTTCTATGGCCCTTGCATCGCACCTCCTTGGCCATGCGATGGGCCATGTAATGCAACCCCCTTCCCCCTAAACGTCTAAAACTTGGTTTTTACTTGGTTTAAGTTAGGGGTACAGTGCTAAATGTATATAATTGGTTTGGGGAAGCTTATGTAATACCTAAATTACTACATAAGTAGTACTTATCCACATTTACAATACATCTTGGGAACAATACGCATTTGGATAGACGAGAAGGCATCAAGGGCTCTACGTTAGGGTTTTTCTTCCTTTAACTTCTAGTTTTCTTGTAGCTTTACTTTTGAATTCAATAATGGTGATTGTTTGTATGACTATGAGTAGCTAAACACCCTCTTTCTAGGTTTGAGTCTACGAACATGATTGCTTAGCGTACATTCAAGTTGGTTAATGTTAATTATCACCCTCATGTACTCATTATTCTATTCATTCGCGACCTTTAGAATACATCTATATTTCTTTTGTGATCCCAGAAGGAGTAACATTAGATTAGAATGTGGAACATAAGGAATGGGTTCTTGTATTTTAGATGAATTAAAGATAAGATTCATGGTTAGGATAGGAATATACCTAATTAGCCCCATTTGGCTCAAATACGGGATGAAAAATGCATGCATTTGAATTAGTTCCCACATTCCCACTCAACTATGTAGTTGTGAGGCTAATTTAAATAGTCGATTAGAGGCTCGGAAGACCATAGTTATGTAATTAACCCCGTGAATCAACAACCAAGATAGATAATTTAACCAACATAATTGTATAGCTTTGCATGATTGATCAAGATGCCTTGACTCTGGAACTTTCCGAATTATTGTTTACAACACTATTAATTTCCATTATTGTTCATTGTTACTTTTAGCATAATAAAACTCAAACTCTCTTTGGTTACAAATTGCACTCATTTAATTTTTATAGTAATATTTGAATCGAATTGTCTGCTAAACACCAAGTCCCTGTGGGATAGATATTCGGCTCGTAAGAGCCACTTTATTACTTGCACTACCACGTACACTTGAGTGTGTTATTGGACACAATAAGTTTTTGGCGCCATTGTCGAGGACTTGAAAAATTAATAACCCTCTAATTTTTAGTTTTACTATTTTGTTTGATAAATGCTAACAACTTGGTCTTAGCTACTCAATTTGCTGGTACAGATTTGAATCTTAAGTAAGCTGACAAAAGAGAGGGAATTGGTTGAACCACATCCCAAACTTGAGCGATGCTTGCACCAATTAAGGAGAAAAGCAACACTTCTCTATCTAATCCCGCAAGTTCAACAGGATGAGACTACTCCTACAACCATGGGTGATGAATAACTAGCCCGCAGGACAGTGCGTGCAGTGGCAATCCCACTCGCAACCAATTTAACCTTCAATATTCACAAATCGGATGCAGGAGGAAGATTTGAGCTTAAATAGAACATGGTGCGATTGTTTCACACAAGCGGATAATTTACAGGCTTGTCATATGAGGATCCACAGTTTCATCTACAGAACTTCTTGGAGATTAATGACACATTCATTCCCGCAGGAGTCTCTACAGATTACATGAGACTCACTCTTTTCCTATTTTTACTTTTGGGAGAAGTAAAGAAATGGTTGAAGGCAGAACCTTCAAATTCAATCACAACTTGGGACGACTTGGCAAAGAAGTTCCTCATTCGATCCTTTCCATCGGGTAAAACTACAAAGTTGAGGAGTGAGATCTTAAGTTTCAAGCAGATGCCAGATAAAAATCTTTATCATGCATGAGAGAGATTCAAGTTTCTTCTTTGAGATTGTCCACATCACCAATAGACAATTGAGGTATTAGATCATACTTTTGTTGAAAGTTTTGACCATAACACAAAGATTTTGCTAGATTCGGCAGTAGGTGGTTAGACTTTGGAGAAAATCTATAATGAGTTGTATACTCTCTTCAACCATATTTCACAAGGTAATCTAGAGTGGCATGGTGGTGTATCCAGAAGTATGGTAAAGAATCCTATAGGTATGATCGAGGTTGATAGTGTCACAATATTGGCTGTAAAATTGATAACTCAATTCAACAAGTTAAGTGTGGCTCAACATCAGGCCCAGTTTAATACAGATCAACAGGTTTAAACTTGGTATGAAATTTGTAGTAGTAGTGGTCACTCAGCAGACTTAGCTGGAGCAAATTCGGAGTTGGTGAATTTTATGGGTAATGCATAAAAAGAAAATTAGAAATATGGTAATGCCTACAACCGCAACTGGCAGAGTCAGCCCAACTACTCTTGGGGTAATAATCATATCTAATCTCAACAATTTCAGCAGCAACAAGGTATTCAAAACAACACTCAGGCCAACAATAGTGAAGAGACTTTGAAAATGATTCTAGCCAACCAAGAACAAATGGCCGCAGAGATCAAAAATCAATAATTGGATCAACTGAATTTAGAGACGCAAATGGGTCAGTTAGCTCAAGCACAAAACACAAGACCCCAAGGGGGGTCTACCTAGTAATACAGAGCAAGCTCCAAAGCAAGTTATGGTAATCACCTTGAGAACTGGTAGAGATTTAAGTGATGCATCTCCAAAGAATAATCATGAGGTTCAAGAAGAGTTGATTGCAACTAAGCAGGCGAAAAATCAAGTTGAAATCAAAGAAGCCGACAAAAAGGGAAAGTCTAAGTACCCTAATGAAAAATGGGTTGAGAAATCTCATAATAGACCACCACCACTGTTCCCTCAAAAACTTATTTAAGCCGAAGAGGATGCTTATTTTAAGAAGTTCTTTGACACATTTAGAAAACTTTACATTAACCTTCCTTTGTTAGATATTTTGAAAGAAATGCCCAAGTATGCTAAGTACTTGAAGGATATGGTGGCGAACAAAAGGAGGCTTGGTGATAATGAGACAGTAGCACTTACTAAAGAGTGCAGTTCTATGGTTATGAGCAAGATACCCAAAAAGCTCAAGGACCCTAGGAGTTTAACCCGCCCCATACAAATTGGTGACAGTGATGTTTTTTAAGCTTTGAGTGATTTGGGGGCAAGCATAAACTTGATGCCCCTTTCTTGTTTAAAACTTTGGGTTTAGGGAAGCCAAGGTCCGCATTAGTTGTGCTACAGATGGCAAACAGAACTAGAGTGATCCCCAAAGAAATCATAAAGGATGCTCTTATTAAGGTTGGTAAGTTCATTATTCCAGCTACCTTTATTGTTCTTGACTATCAGGTAGATGATAGGGTATCAATCATATTGGGATATCCATTTTTGGCTACCGATGGAGCTTTGATAGATGTTAGAGAGGAAACACTCAAGATGAGATTGAATGATAAAGAGATGGTGCTCAGAGTGTACAAAGCACTTAACAAACCCTCACACTATAGAGATCTATGCATGATTACAACTGTAGAAGTAGATAAATGTGGGGTGATGAATTACAATATCCCATTTACCGCTTTGAACTCTCTCGTAGAATTGTCAAATTTGGTCAGTAAGCCGGAGTTTGAAAAGCTTACATATGACCCTACACGGGGTGAGAAAAGTAGCCAAAGGGTAAATTCTGATGATATTGTTAGTAAAGTAAAGAAAAGAAGAAAATTATAGTCGATAGGGGAGAAGAAATTGAGAGACTGTGGATGATGGGTGTGATGTGATTCGTGCAACGACATTAAATCAGGTTTTGCTTAGGAGGCAACCAAGATGTAATAGAGTTAGTTATTTTTACATAGTGTCACCTTTGTTTTTGTTTTTGTTTGTTGTTTTGCAAATTAGGGAAAGTTTGAGTACCCAAAATCTAAGATAAAGAGCATGATAAAAGCATAAGTGTGGGGTCCTCTGGCCCTCATGATGGAAGTTTGAGGAAGTGGCATGCTACTAGCTAGGTCTCGAGGCCTCAGGGAGTATTCCTAATCCTTGTTCTTAATTTGATTTATGCTTTAGGGACATAGCATTATTTCAAGTGTGGGGTGAGAATATTCCGTTTTGGTTAGGGTGAAGTCCGCTATAGAATTTTGGTTTTGATTTATTTGCAAGTTCTGACTAAAGCAAAAAAATACAAAATGAGTTTTTCTTTGTTTATTTTCAGTTTTGTTGTTTTGTCCATTTAGTAGAAGCACACTTCACCCACCCCTCAATTTTTTTTCGATTCTTTTTTTAGGGGATCCTTTTGAACCAGTATCCTTTTGATTTTTAGGAGTAATTTAATTTTTTTGTTATTTGGAATAAATAGAGATGCTCTTCCTAGGTGCTACACCTAATTAATTGAGGCAAGTTGGTGTTGAATTCTAAGGCATGATGCGAGAATTGAATGATTTCTATGAGACTCCTAGGCTCTTTTATCTGACTCTTGTGTGATTTTCGCTTAATATTGAATTTGTGCTATTGCTTGGTTGAGAGTCTATAGAGATATTTCTTAAGTTAAACATGTGACATGTGTGGTGAGGTTTTGGTTATATTCCATGTTGCATATTAATGTCTAGAATTTGCCCGGTGCGTTTGCAAAGTAAAATAAAGAATGTTGAGTTTAGGAGATGATATAGGCATTTATTTGATAGCCATGTTTTATACCTACTTTATCTACCTTAGTTAGCCCCATTGAGCCTTTAGCTTATTCTTTGGTAGCCTCATATATAGTTTATTCCTTTTCTTTCAATTGACCAAAATTTTATCCAAAACTCCTAAGCGCTTTAGTTGAAAAATTAAGATGTTGAGTGTAAAACTGAAGGAGGAAAAAGTGAAAGTGATGCCATAAAATAATAGATATTAGTGCGTTGAAAAAGTTTATGTGTTGTTGGTAGGGAGTAATGTAATGAAAAGAAAAAAATGATCAAAAAAAGTGAATCATGTGTTGATGGCAAATATTCCCTACTAAAGATGTGTAAGATAGCTTAAAGAGATGGGGCCAAAAAAAGAGAGGTGGAAAGATAAAGGTGGTGGAAAATGGGTTGGTTTGAGATGAGTTTAATGTAAAGTGTAGTGTGTTAAAGCGCTTAGGAAAGATAGTCACTATTACTGACCAGAATAGTTCCTACCCGTCCTTTAGCCTACATTACAAACCTTAAAGTCCTACTTGATCTTGAGCTTTTATATTTTGATATTATTGGAGTACTACACTAAGGACAAACTTGTGGTTCATCTCATGTGACATGTGAATTCTTTGAGAGAGTGAGCGGAATTTGATTCTTACACCCATTCTTGTGATAAATTACATATTTGTGAATGAATAAGGGTGACTCTCTTGTGGTGAGGGTGCATGTTTGATGATGGATAGGTGACTTATATGATCTCTTTGTTGAGTAGTGTGCATGAGTTTTCCAACTTGGTAGAGTCAATTCTTGAGTCTAGGAAGTCTTGACGTAGTATTCATGTGTTTCAATTGTATTATGACATGCCTATTGTAGAACTTGTTATTCATGTATTTGTTGTAGTTCTAGCTTGAGTATCTTAGTTCAAGTAGTGATGTTAGAGTTTGCCTTGGTTGTGATTAGTGTAAGGAGTTGTGCGAGGACGAACAAGGCTTTAAGTGTGGGGTGGTGATCTTAGGCTTATTTATACACCTAAGTGTCATTATCTACGCTTGTTTAACTTAGTTTTGAGGATAAATTGATGTGATTAATGAAGTATAAAGTGTGTATTTATGTATGTGTGTGCTAAGTTGCATGTTTACAGTGTTTAAGGTTCATTTGAAATAAGTCAAGAGTCAAAATGATCAAATAGAGTTTAGACGAGAAAACAAGTTCGGCTAGTTACGCTATGCTTGTTCTAGTGTACTTTGATCAGCTTTATTGTGTTGAATGGACTAATGTTTGTTATAAGATGTTGTAGGAAACCATTGTAGCATCTATGGAAGCTAAACAAAGACTACACACAAGCCATAAGAAGTAGGGTAAAAAGGAACAAGTGGACGAGATGAAGAGAACAAAGATTGGCCGAGTTCGCACCTTGAGGAGGTGGCCATATGCCACACACCCCCCCCCATAGCATGGGAGGGGGACACGATCCGTACCCCCTATAGAAGGGGGCTACTGTTTTGTTCATGCTATGGGCCTTGCGTCTCACCCCCTTGGCCATGCGATGAAACCCCCCTGCCTTAAAAGTCTAAAACTTGGTTTTTACATGGTTTAAGTTGGGGGTAAAGTGGTAAATGCATAAAATTCGTTTGGGGCATATTATGGAAGACCTAAAGGACTATATAAGGAGCACTTAGACACATTTACAAGACATATTGTTAACAATACATGTTTGGAGAAAGGAGAAGGCATCAAGGGCTCTACGTTAGGGGTTTTCTTCCTTAAACTTCTAGTTTTCTTCTAGTGTTACTTATGAATTCATTATTGGTGATTCTTTGTATGATATGAGTAGCTAAACACCCTCTTTCTAGGGTTTAGTCTACGAACATGATTTCTTCGCGTACATTCATGTTGGTTAATGTTAATTATCACAATTGGTTGTTCTTATGTTCTTGTACTCACTATTCTATTGATTCACGACCTTTAGAATACATCTATATTTCTTTTGTGAGCCCGAAAGGAGTAACATTAGATTAGAATGTGGAACATAAGGAATAGGTTCTTGTCTTTTAGATGAATTAAAGATAAGATTCGTGGTTAGGATAGGAATATACCTAATTATCCCCATTTGGCTCAAATACGAGATGAAATATGAATGTGTTTGAATTAGTTCCCACATACCTACTCACCGATGTAGTTGTGAGGCTAATAGATGATTAGAGGCTCAGAATACCATAGTCATGATATTAATCCCGTGAATCAACAACAAAGATAGATAATTTAACCATCAGAATTGTATAGCTTTGCATGATTGATCAACATGCCTTGACACTGGAACTTTCCGAATTACTGTTTACAACACTATTAATTTCTGTTATTGTTCATTGTTACTTTTAGCATAATAAAACTTAAACTCTCTTTAGTTATAAATTGCACTCATTTAGTCTTAATAGTAATACTTGAATCGGATTGTCTGCTAAATACCAAGTCCCTGTGGGATCGATATTTGGCTAGTAAGAGCCACTTTATTACTCGCACGACTATGTACACTTGCGTGTGCGGATGGATGCAACAACGGTAGCCCAAGCAGCGTCAACCTCTTGGTCAATCATAGAAGGATCGACCAGAACCTTCTCGAGGGCACTCAACATTTCCTCCCAGATTTTGCCACGATGAACGCTCATAACATAGTTCCTCATGGACTAGCGCCGAACTCAACTCTTCTTCAACTTCCACTGAAAAGACTTAATCTTCTTATATTTCCAATATGAGGCATTCTTGAACCACCCAAGAGAGTTGACCTCCACTGAAAGAAGTTCTGCTTCAGCCCGAGCAGCCTCGACTTCAACAACTTTCTCCTTCAAAAGGGTTCACATTTGTAATAAATCCTAAAGGGACTGATCAGCCCTCACATTTTCCCTCTTGACATTGTCAGCAAGTTTCTCAACTCTAAGGCTTAACCAAGTTTGAGTTTCCTCATAACAACACTGGGCTTCCTTATCTGCTGCGGAACGATCCTTTGCGTTGCGAACTTGCTCCTTTAAAACAATTATTGTTTCCTTGTGTTGCCCTTCCTTCGTCTCTCCTTCTTATTGAGAGAGAGCCTCTCATATTTAAAGATACCCCTGACACATTTCAGATAAAAGAAGGGTTAGGTGAAGGAAAGGGAGAAGCAAAATTCACAGGAGCCTAAGAATAACTCACCCTCAATTGAGCCTTGAAAGTCTAGTTAAAAAGGTCTTGACTATGCCAAGGCGACAAGCTCCCCACCTCTTCTATAGAAAAATAATCGATAGGATAAGGATACATGTCCCAACATTACTGGAGGAACACAAGCTTGGGCTGAAAAACTCAGGGCCGTGGGCATCTCAGAGCCACCACTGACCATCTCATCATTCCCTACTAGGGGAAACAACCCAACAAGGGGGTATCAATGCTAGGTGCAGATGGATATGAAGCCATGGACTGGGCCTCAAAAACAACCGCTCCAAAAGCATCTGCCCAAATCGTATCCCCCTTGGGTAGGGTAATTGACCTACTCTATCTTCTCCTCTTGCTCCAAGTTGGAGTTCACATTGATTTTCTTTTCCCTACCGACTGGGCATCGACCTTAGAAGGTCCCCCCAATTTCCACAGATTATTGAATGAGCAAAAATTTAGGCCCCTCAGGCGTTAGAAGGAGGTTATGTCAGCACCATACAACAGTACCAACTTTGATCCCTGAAAGAAAGAGACTATTAATGCAGTGAAAAAGCCTATAAGATGAAAAATAAGAAAGTATGGGTACCATGATCCTTGTAAATCTACCTCTTCTAGGTATAAATATGGTCCCAGGTGCACTCCTTTAGACACACCGACCCAAGAATCCTCCATACCCAGGGATGAATATCCATTAAAGGTGGAACCTAAGCTTGGGCTACAACCAGACAAGAATAAAGAAAGCATGGAATAAGGACTTACGGTGACAATTCCTTCCCTCTTGAGGAGTAGGCATTCCCGGAAGGAAGTCAGAAAGGATAAAGATGTACTTATCTTGCCACTGGAGGGCCTCTTTTTCTAGATCTGAGAGCACATCTTTGCTACCTCGGCACTTAATGGCAAAAAGCTTTTTATGAATTATGTAAGGGGTGTACAGGCTGATAAAATGCTTAGGAGAGAAATCCAAACCCAAGAAGCGCATGATAATATAAAGGTAGAAAACTGCCCTCCAGATAGTGGGAGCCACATAACCCAGAAAAATACATATAGACTGCACAAACGATGGATGAATCAGATAATGTGGCCATCACCAAGACCCATGGAAAAGGGGTAAGTATAGACCCCAAGTACCTAGGCTTGAAAGTAGAAATTTTTTCAGTAGGATGAGAGAGGGGGACTTCAATATTGGTCGACCAGCCACAGTCACCTTTGACTGTCCCAATTGATCTTTTATCCATCAAATACACAAAATGGATGACATAATGCTTTCGTAAGGAGGAGGAGCAGTCTCCAAACGCATGACGCTTGCAGTCATCCTTAAAGTTAGGATGTTTTGGAATCACCAAGTCAACCAGAGACTCAATTATATCTATATTTGGGGACATTGTTAAGGAGGAAAAGAGGTTGCTACAAGGGGAAGCAGGAGGAGAGCTAATGATATCTGCAATGAGAACCAGGGCCAAATCGACAGGAGATGCAACATCGTTACTTGCAACCCCAAAATCGGGGATCGTAGCAACAAAGTTAGCACCCATTACCTCAGTAAGGGCAATGGAAGCGTTCATTTCTACAAAAGAAAAACTAGGGATAGGTATCGAGGAATATGGTGCGGAGAGTAATGACAAAAGAAGGATACCTGTAAAAGGAGATGCCTCTGAGGGAAGAGCTACACACGTATCAAAGAGGCGAGCACAAGCAAAAATAAAAGATAGACGAAGTACCCTAAGTCAGTTCCAGACTATTCGAATTCCAAATCTTTTTGCTTCTCGAGGCTACTTGACTCTAACCTTGAAAAGTTAAGGGACTATCTATATAGGGTAAAAATAGCTTCAATAATGATTAGGCCAACTGGCTAACTTAGGCTGGATCTAAAGGGAATCAGACCACAACAACGTCATCTTGAGAGTAGTACCTATACAACAAGGTGTCTACTCAGTTAAGAGAAAAGTTGCCCGAGAACAACTGGAGGTGGCAACTGCGCACTAACAAATAAATGAAAAGAAAATGTGTCAAAAGTTCCAGAGGCCCCAACAACCCTCGACAAAACTGCATCAAACACACGTTAGTGGGCTAGTCACTCTCCAACAACATAAGGACGAGTTGCAATCTCCAATTGGCCACATGCAATGTTGGCGCCCTATAAATATATATCCCTCCCAATTGTAAAAGATCTGAATTTTAGTCATCCCTATCAAAAAACAATAAAACATCTTTGGCTTAGTTCTTAAGCTTTCTCTATTTTTCTTTAGCCATTAACTGTTTTCTTGCTATTACACTCGGTCTCATCCCACCTATAGCTAGAAGGACTTTGCACTCCATTGTCATTATAGATTTATTCTTAATCGTTGTTTTTTTCAATTTGTTTCAACTTTAACTTACATTAACGTTTACTACTAACCCGAAGCTAAAGCTGTAACACGTGCTCTTGACCCAAAAACAAATATAACTATCCCAAATCGATGTTAAATAATATATCAACTTTGCACAAGGTGTATACTGTATAGTGTTTAAAAGTGTTTATATATAAAAATGGATTAAATCATCTTGTTATATACAAAATATAAACTGCGTAGTGTAAATATTTTTAAAAATAGACATAAAACATAATTTTCTCAAATTTGAACCCAATTCATCATCTTTAAGTTATGTTTAATTCTTTTTTCTTCATAATAAGGCACTATCCCAAGTTATCCAACTATGTTGTAATTTTGTAGATTATGGGAGTGACCTTATTGATTGGCAACTTTGGCATGCTTATTTTATATTTTTCATTAAAATATGATATTAAAGTAAATGATTTCTGTGCTAAATCAAGAAAAACTATGTTTACCATCTTTTTTTATGTTAAGTTGTTACAATAAACCAATTTGATGTTGCTACATCATTATCGTATTTTTTAAAGTACATATAATATGTGTTGTAAATAATGAAATTAATTATGGATGTCCATAACTTCTATGTAAATACTCCTTTAAGTGTAGTAATTCTCACACCTCCACCACCTCCTCATTAATCTTCCACTCCCCCAATATTCATTCCCACCTTCTCATGAATTAATGTCATATTTATGACACTCTTTGAAGTTCCTCAATGTAATTTGATAAATAGAGGTCTTGAGAATGATGTTGAATACACTTAAAAGAAAGAAGAAAGTTATCTTATATTGTTCTCTTATTTTATATTATTTCTCTTGTTTTTTACATTACTACTTTTGTTCTTAATTTTAAAATACATTATCAACATGAGTCTACTCTTTTCAAGTTTTCAATCCGTCAGGTATAATTTAATCTCCTTATCTTGAAAGTTGCAGTAGTTTTCTTTTTCCTTTTATCAAATATTTAATCTTAATAAAAAAGTTGTGAAGACTGAGAAAAAAAATGGCGGCAGTAAGCAAATTTTATAACATGTAATTTTGTTTATTTATTTATGTAATGATTATGTTTTTTTGTAGTTGCCAGTATCACCATTGTCCATATTTTCTTATGTTTATGTGATATGTCATCAGGGGCGGATCCAGGGTATCGGGTGGGGGTTCCCGAGAACCCAGTAACTTTCGCCCGAACTCTGTATTTATATTAGAATCTGATAAATGTTTAAGAAACTCTTAGTTGGGAACCCATAAGCACTCCAACTGGGAACCCACAAGCTTAAAATCCTAGATTCGTTTCTGTATGTCATGGCTTGTTGTGAAAAAAATTGTATTATTTTTGTAAGAAAAAAAAAGTTACTGGCTGTGAAGAAAAAGAAAAAAACACTACTGTTTATGTGAAAAAAATGACTACTATTTTTGTGGGAAAAAAAAAGGTTACTGATTTGTGGGAATAAAGCTGTTGTTTTAAGTTAATGTTATTTTATTATTTCTAACTTAATTATTTTTATGATAGTTTTCATCATGTCAAATTTATCAAAGCTTGAGTTTGTGGCACTTGATATCTCAAGAAAAAGTTACTCGTCATGGGTTCTTGACACTGAAATTCACCTAGCCGCTAAAGGTCTTGGTGCTACTATTACTCAAGATAATGCATCGTCTTGTCAGGACAAAGGAAGGCTATGATTTTCCTTTGTCATCATCTTGATAAAGGATTGAAGATTGAATACTTGATAGTGAAAAATCCTCTTGAATTGTGGACTAATTTGAAGAGAAGCTATGACCACCTAAAGGCCACGGTAGTGCCTAGAGCTCGTTACGAGTGAATGCACTTACGATTTCAAAATTTTAAAATCGTAATTGAGTATAATTTTGTTGTATTTAGAATAACTTTCCAATTGAAATTATGTGGAAAAACTATAAATGATGAGGACATGATGGAAAAGACACTTACTACTTTTCATACCTCAAATGTGATATTGCAGCAGTAATATTGTGAAAAGGGCTTTCAGAAATATTTTGAATTGATCTTATGTCTTCTGGTGGCTGAGCAACATAATGTCCTTTTAATAAAAAATCATAAAGCCCGTTCTACTGGAACTGCTCCATTACTGGAAGCAAATGAGGTAAAGCACATGGCCAGCCTGAAAAAAGGCAAAATCAAGGTCATAATAATATGCGTGAACGTGGCAATGACAAAGGACGATATAATTACCATCGTGGTGATGGTAACCATAAAAGGGAGAACCATATGGGTTGTCAAAATAATCCTTCAAGAAGCAACTGTCATCATTGTAGCATGAAAGGCCATTGGAAGATGAATGTCGGGCGCCTAAGCATTTTGCTAGGCTTTATCAAAATTCTTTCAAAAGAAATATATATAAAGGTGGTGCCTCTTCTAATGCCCGAACGGAGTCACACTTGACTTTTAAAAATGATGTTGAGGTAGGGCCTTCATAAAAATATGATGATAATATCGAGGTGAATTTGGCTTTGAAAGATGATAATTTTGATGGCCTTGATGATATTACTCATTTGAAAGTTGAAGACTTATTTGGAGATCAAAACTCAATCTTAATCAATTTATTGAGGAAATCAATTATGTTGTTTTATTTATGTGTTTTTTAATTATCAAGTTATTCCTTATGTTATATTTTATTTTTCAGGAAAACAATATTCAAGTTTTCTTGCAAGGTTGTTAGATTTCACATTTCTTGTGATGTATTTTTCTTTTATGAAGATTAATAAATTTTTCTCAATTTTCAATTCGATCCAAAATGATTAATGGAGATATGTTCCTTCTTGATAGTGCTACAACTTACACTATATTAAGAGAAAAGTAATATTTCTCTAATTTGGCTATGAAAAATGCCTATATTAATATAATATCCGATAGTACAAAATTAATTGAGGGCTCTAGAAGAGCGACCTTATTGCTACCTGGGGGACCAATATTGGCCATTCATAATGCATTGTACTGTAGTAAGTCTCAAAGAAACTTGTTAAATTTCAAGGATATTCGCCAATATGACTATCATGTTGAGACTGCCAATGAAGAAAAGGTTGAATACCTTTATATTACTATAATAAAAATGGGAAAAAAGTTTATGCATAAAAAATTACCTGCACTTTCTTCTGGGTTGTACCATACAAGTATTGGTATGGTTGAATCACATGTCGTAGCACAAAAAAGGTTTACAGGTTCTAATGATTTTATCATCTGGCATGACTGGTTGGGTCATCCTGATTTTAATATGATGCGCAGAATTATTGAGAATTCACATGAGCACACTTTGAAGAATAAAAATATTCTTCAATCAAATAAATTCTCTTGTACTGCTTGTTCTCAAGGAAAGTTGGTTATTAAACCATCAACAACTAAGGTTGGAATTAAATCACCTGCATTTCTATAACGTATACAGGGTGATATATGTGGCCAATTCACCCTCCGTGTTGATCTTTCAAATATTATATGGTCTTGATAGATGCATCTACAAAATGGTCACTTGTGATGTAATGATCCATCATATCGTTATAGCATTTGCTGTGGTGTAAGAATTCGAGCAGAATTATCACTAGGATAGGAGTTATGAAAATCTCAAGTTATGGTGAATTCAGATAAAATCTGAGTGTTGTGTGGTGTAGAGACCCTTTGTGTCTTATGGTGATTGGTATTTTAGTTTTATAGGTATGGTATGATAGATAAGAAATTTAGTAATCTATAGAAACTTTTGGAATGAAATTTGGGTGTATAGAACTCTGAGTATTTGCCGAGATAGGATAAATTCATATTATTAAAAAACAAAGTATGTGTTTAAAAAGAGGAAAAATCTGGAAGTTCCATCGAGCTACTATTTAAGCTCCGATGTAGCGGCCCTGGGGTCTCTACAGTGGGACCACTATAGTGGTGGTGTGGACCATTGTAGCGGTCAACAACTTAACACGAGGGGCCACTATATCGATCCTCTTCACTGCTATAGCGGGACTGCTATAGCAAATAGGGTGCCGCTATAGCAGATGTCGGGTAGTGTTATGTCTGAGTTTTCCAATTTTTGATATTATTTTCTCTCAAAACATCCAAAAATTCATCCTAGGGCTGTGTGAGGCAATTTTCTCCAATTTTAGGCAATTTCCATCATTGAGGTAAGTTAATTCCACAATTCTATTGTAGATTAACTCCTTTAATATCGGGAATTACTATAATCATGAGTTAGGAAGAAATTTATGGGTTAAGTCCTAAAAGTGATGAACTGAAGAGAATTGTCCATGGGTAGGCTTAAAATCAATTGTAAATAATTCTAGGTTACTAGACCTGACTTTCTAATGTAGATTTCTTCCTCGTTAATGTAAGTTATGGGGAAATTGGATGGATTAATGGGTGAAAAGCTTCGAATTAGTGATTTAGGCTATGAACTAGGTCAAAACCTATGGATTTTAGTTCCTTATGCTTATAAATGGAGAATAAGTTATTGATTTCTCCTTATTCAATATTTTTAGACTGCGCACAGTCAGATAAGGTGAGAAAAGAGAAAGCTTTGGCAAATTAGAGTATTTCGGGTTTATGTTTGAGGTAGGTTATGGTTTAAATTATAGTTCCAGACTTAATTTGATTTCTGTGCCTATCCATGAGTTGAATAATTATGAATTGACCTTCGGGCATACTTTTGATTATTGAATTGACTTGGTAATTGATTTCATTCATGAAATGATGAACCTTGAATTTGACTAAGTGTCTAGATAAATTGTGTCATGACATATTTGGTGCATTTCACTATATTATTATTGATATTGGTTGAGATGTTCACATATTGTGATATTCAGAGTGTCGGGGTATCACACTGGTACGTGTTGCTTACAAATTGATAATTTGAAGGGTCAGGTCCCACTCCGGTATAGTACATAACTGAGTTCGTCCCCTGCAGGTCATGACTATTGGGCATATAAGAGCCCTTAGTATTCACATGTACACTTTTCATGATCGAGTTGATAGTCATGATGCATTATTTCATATCATTCATTCATTGATTGTATAATTGTTTTGTATAAGTGTTGTGTCAAACATATGTAGCATGAGACTACTTGTGAGATGGCTAGATGAATGTGAATTGGTATGTTACACTTGTGATAATTAGAGGGTCATAGGCTCTTCCCTTATTGTGATTTAACTTTGCTTGAGATGGAAGTACAATAGTGTTAATAGGACTATTATTTGTACTATTGTATTATTTGGTTACATAAGAGGTTATTCTATGGATAGTACTCCCTCCATTTCAAAAAGAATGACCTACTTTTCTTTTTAGTCCGTTTAAAAAAGAATGACCCTTTCTTTTTTAGCAACTCTTTAATTTCAACTTTTCACATGACATATTTAAGACCACAAGATTAAAAGACAATTTGGTACATTTGACATATCTTCAATTTAAGATCATAAGATTCAAAAGTCTTCTTCATTTTCTTAAAATCGTGTCAAGTCAAAATAAATCATTCTTATTGAAACGGAGGGAGTAGTATTTTTGGTGCAATTACTTGTTATGTCCTGATTGCTAGTTGCTCTTATTTGATTTTTGTTTATGTATGGTTTTAAGTTAAGTTGTCCGATGATACTCCCCAGTACGTAGTGTTTGTACTGATACTACCTGTGCTCTTCTTTGTATTGAGTGCAGAAAATATTTCAGTAACTGAAACAACACCTCAGATGTAGTTCGTGACCAGCAGTTTATCGATCCAAGGGTGAGCACCTACCTTCAGACAGTCATTTGATCTTCTCATTAATCATGTCCACTCTTTTGGACAATTATACTCTTTTATTAATTATTTTTGAGATATTTATTTCAGACTTCAATTTTGGTTTTTAGAATTTTCTTATATTGTAACTTTCGGATCCTTTGGATAATGTAATCAGTAGTTATTTATGCACTATTATTGATTTCTCAACTTATAAAGATCAAAAATTTGTTCAAATAAGATTATTATTTATCATTGCTTGAAATGGCTAAATGATTAGATTGGTAACTTGGGTTAAATGGTTATCCCACCAGAGGGTTAGTGTGGGTGCCACTCACAACTATTTAGGTTGTGACAAAGAGGGTATCAAAGCCCTAGGTTCATCGATCTCATTGTACAAGAACGAGTCTAGTAGAGTCTTATGGAATGGTATGGAGACATTTGTACTTTTCTTTGAGAGGCTATAGGAACTTAGGAAATTTCACTCTTCTTCTTTCTTTTGTGCTAGTACTTGATTATAATTAGTATCTGGTGATCCAAATTAGTATCTGACTCCTTTCACTCTTGTCTCATAAATGGTGAATACACACGCAAAATAAGCAGCAATAATAGCAATACCTGAGCTAGCCATTGGGTCTATGGTTTAGGGTAGAGTCAGAGCGAGAGGGAGAGAAAAGGGAAGAGGTTGATGGGCGGTACCCGCCAAGGGTGGAGCCCAGGTTGTTGGAGGTCCATCTAGGTAGAGATCACCATTTTCCCCCTCCCTGCACATAAGGATACTCTGAATGTGATTTAGAATGAGGAGGTCATACTAGAGGATGGGGAAGTACCGAATCAGGGAGATAATATGCCCGTGCAGGGAGGTGCAACACAAGTTTAGATGTCCTCAAAGTTAATTCAGTAGGTTCTGGGATTTTTGAATGGGTTAGCTGGTAAAGTTGCTACCCTGGTAGTTTCAATCTTTCAGTATCCAGGGTTGCAGCATGCCGCTGCCATGGCACCCATGATGAATGAGGGGTCAGAGACAGGTTCGCTCCTGCTCCAGGTATTGGGTCTGGTGATAACTAGAATTGGGCACTTGGTTTGTAAAATTATGAAGATGAAACCTCCTATGTTTTATGGTATTGAGTCAGAGAATACATATGAATTTTTCATTAATTGTCATGAGTGACTACACAATATAGGTGTAGTAGAGAAGTATGGTGTGGAATTTGTTACTTTCTAGTTGCAGGGGGATGTCAAGCTGTGGTGGAGTGCATTCGTCGAGTGTAGACCTGTAATTTTTCCTCCATTGACTTAGGCTTAGTTTTATGCGATATTTTTGGAGAAATATGTGCCACGTACTTTGAGAGATAGAAAAAAGGATGAGTTCACTAGGCTTGAGTAGGGAAATGTATCATTTGCGACCTATGAGGCCAAATGTCATGCTTTATCAAGGTATTCCTTGCAGTTGTTGATAACTGAAGAGGAGAGGATTTATTTGATTATGAAGGGGTTGAATACAGGCCTTCAGGTTTCTGCACTTCAAATGACATCTTCAGGTAAGACCTTTTAAGAGATGATTGATTTTATGAAAAAGGTAGAGGGTATGAGACAATATAGTTACGCCAAGATGAGAGAGAAGAAGGCCCATAAAGTGGGAATTTTTAGTGGTTCCTATTCTTGAGTCCATAGTTTGCAAGGCTACCCTACCCAGCCTATTTAATCCATAATGCTCGTGTTTATAAGGGCCTTGTCAGGGGTCAGATATCCATTTTCAAATTCTGGTATTTATGTTCCTTTGGTGTCGTCAGCTCAACAATCTACTCTAGTAGACAGTATATGCTATGAGTGTGGTGGGGTTGGTTATATTAAGAGGTATTGTCCTAATCTAAAACACACTGCTCAGTTAGGCTAGCGATAGATTTCCCAAACCTTAGTTCTAGCAGGTAGGGGAAGTGGAGGTAACAATAGAAGTCATCAACAGGCTGGGCATGGTGGTCACCAGGGGCGTAGATATAGCTACCAAGCCAACTGGATTGGGGAGCATACAGATCGAGGTGGTGCATAGGCTGGTTGGGGTGGTGCTCAGACTGGTGAGAAGGTTGACTTTTATGATTTTCTAAGTAGGCCAGAGGCTGAGGCTTCAAACCCGGTGATCACAGGTGTTATTCTTGTCTATAACCATATGGCTACTATTTTGTTTGATCTGGGTTCCATTTTCTCATTTGTTTCTGTAAAGTTTGATTAGGGTCTGGATATAGTTTGTGTAATGCTTGATACTCCTATGTATGTGTCTATGCTAGTTAGGGTTTTGGTAGTGGTTGATTAGGTTTATCGAGTTTATTTTGTATTGTTCATGGGATACCATACTTGGGCTAATTAAGTTATTCTAGACATGATGGATTTTGACATTATCTTGGGGATGAGTTGGTTATCTCCATACCATATGATTCTTAACTATCATGCCAAGATAATCATTATAGCTAAGCCTGAGATGGATAGATTGGAGTTAGAGGGTGATTATAAGCCTACTCCTCTGAGACTTATCTTTTGTTCATGCCAAAACGTTAGTTGGGAAGGGGTGTTAGGCTTTTTTAGCTCATCTTTGGGATAATAGTGATGAGGTCCCTTCTATTGCTTCAGTTTCATTGGTATTTGAACTCCTAGAAGTGTTTCCTGATGATCTACTTGGGATGCCACCTGATTGTGACATCAATTTTTGCATAGACTTAGAGCAGCGCACTCATCCTATTTCCATTCCTCCTTATATGTTGGCACCAACTGAGCTAAGGGAGCTAAAGGCACAGTTGCAAGAAATTTTTGGGTAAGGGTTTAATCTATTTTAGTGTTTCTCTGTGAGGTGCTCCTGTCTTATTCGTCAAGAAGAAAGATGGTATTTTATGTATATACATATACTACCAGTAGCTGAACAGATCCACTATATCCCACTTCACATGATTGCTGACTTGTTCGATCAGTTACAGGGTGCTTTTATGTTCTCCAAAATTGACTTGAGTTCTAGTTCCTACCTGCTTAAGATTCGGGTAGAAAACATACCAAAGACTGCTTTCTGAACTTATTATGGTCGTTATGAATTTTTGGTAATGTCCTTTTGATTAACTAGTGCCCCAGCTTCTTTTATGGGGTTGATGAATAGGGTGTTTAAGCCGTATTTGGATTCTTTTGTTGTTGTTTTTATTGATGATATTTTGATGTACTCCAAGAGTAGGAAGGAGCATGAGTGTCACTTGTTCATTATTTTGGGGTTGCTAAAGAAGAAGAAACTCTTCACTAAATATTCTAAGTGTGAGTTTTAGTTATCTTCAGTGTCTTTCTTATGACACGTGGTTTCTAAGGAAGGGGTTATGGTAGACCCATAAAAGATTGATGTGGTTAAGAATTGGACTAGGCCTACCTCGGTGACCAAAATTTATAGGTTTATCGGGTTGACTTGTTACTATCGCAGATTCGTGAAGGGGTTTGCTTGTATTGCTTTGCACTTGACTCAATTGACTCAAAAGGAAGTACCTTTTGAATGGACTGACGAGTGTGAAGAGAGCTTCCAAAAGCTCAAGAAATTTGCTGACTTCGGCTACTATTCTTGCCTTACCCATTGAAGGTAAAGACTTTATTATGTATTGTGATGCTTCACATTCTGGTTTGGGTGATGTGTTAAT
This sequence comes from Capsicum rhomboideum, assembly GCA_031232105.1. NCBI lineage: Eukaryota > Viridiplantae > Streptophyta > Magnoliopsida > Solanales > Solanaceae > Capsicum > Capsicum rhomboideum. Next base: position 58,183,348 of record CP124709.1, read on the forward strand.
GTAGGACAAGAATGTGATTTCCTATTCTTCAAGGCAACTGAAGGTTCATAGGAAGAATTATCCCCCCCATGATTTGGAGTTAGCGGTGGTGGTGTTTGCTCTCAAGATATAGCATCATTATTTGTATGGGGTGAAATGTAAGGTATTCACTAATCATCGTAGCTTGCAGTATGTTTTCACTTAAAGAGACTTGAATTTGAGACAAAAAAGGTGAATGGAACTACTAAAGGATTGTGACATTTTGATTCTTTATCATCAGGGCAAGGCTAATATGGTAGCGGATGCGTCGAGTAGGAAGATAAAGAGTATGGGAAGTTTGGCATGTTTGGATGTTCCTAGACATCCGTTGGCTAGGAAAGTCAAGACCTATGCTAATAGTTTTATGAGATTGCAGGTGACTGAGAGGGGAGGACTGTTAGCTAATGTTAAAGCGAGGTCTACTTTTCTTGACCTAATCAAAGCAAGACAGTTCAAATATGATAAGTTGTGTAAGATTCACCATAAAGTGTTACAATGTGAGGCCAATGAGGCCATTCTTGATGACGAGGGAGTGTTGAGGATTAGAGAATGAGTCTGTGTACCTTATGTAAGTGATTTGATTTCGACCATTCTTATGGAGGCGCTTAGTTTGAGGTACTGCATACATCCTGGTGTAACCAAGATGTACCGTGACTTGAGGCAACACTATTGGTGGCGCTGTATGAAGTGGGATATAGTGGATTTGTGGTTAAGTGCCAGAACAACTAACATGTGAAGTATGAACATCAATGGATTGGTGGTACTCTTCAGTGGATACCCATTCCTGAATGGAAGTGGGAGCGGATAGCCATGGATTTTGTTGTTAGTATTTCCAAGACCTTAAATAAGGATGATTCTTTTTGGCTGATTGTGGATCAATTGACCAAGTCTGCACGCTTTATTCCAGTGCAGGTAACTCATAATATAGCCAAGCTGTCCAAGATTACGTTAAGGAGATTGTTCGACTGCATAAAGTGCCCTTCTCCATTATATTGGATAGAGGTACGCAGTTTACCTCTAACTTTTGGGAGAAATTTCAGGAAGAGTTGGATACTAGATTGGATCTAAGTATAACCTTTCATCCTTAGACTTATGGGTAGTCTGAACGAATGATCTAAATTGTAACACCCCAAAAATCCAAGCTAAGATTAGAACCATTCTTCAAGCATATATAGAACCAAACTTAGTGATTTGATGGTATAAGAAGTGATTTAGACATGAATTATGGCCATAGGTAACTCTTAGCTCATAGTCATATTGAAACCTTACACACCGATTGATTTCTCGTGAAGAATCTTTCTATAATCAATTTCAAATGAGTATAACTTCTAGAATATAAAGAATTCTGGAGCTCAAGACCCATCAAATGAAATTATTTGAGTCTTCTTTCCAACGCATCTAATTTTTCTTTAATCTGGTATTGGAGTAAAACATTGTGCCCATTTTACTGAAACACTACCAAGCTGTGAGATTTGACGACCCAAACCATGACCTAAACCCACGATCGTGGGTAGAACCCAAGATCTTAGGATGTGCTTATTTGATGTAGTCTAGAGGCCTGAAAAGGGCCCCTAGAATCCATGATTCAATACCACGATCATGGTTAGGACCCACGATCGTGGGAGGGTCGGGTCCGTCTGAGGTCAAAAATAAGATTTTTCAGCAACGTTTTTAGAGTGGTATTCAGGTCTTTTACCATGTTTTAGCCTCCTAAACTACGTCGTTTAAGCTATCCTAAGGCTGAATATAAATCCTAAACTACTCCTAATCCCTCATTCACTTCAAACACATAAAAATATTCAGAGAAACATGAGAAACAAGCGACATCTCTTCTCCCAAAGCAAGAAATTAGGGTTCTTCATCTTCAAGCTCAAATACTCCAAACATTAGTTCGAGAATCAAAAGTAATCAGGTATGTGGGTATTCAATAAGGAATTCGTTTCACCCTTATATCCAAAACCTAGTTTCAAAATATGAATTTCAGTTATGATTTTTATGAACTCATGATCTAGGGTTCGCACCCAGTTATGCAAAATTCTTAAAATTAAATTCCCTAATGATATTATTATGGTTTCCATTCAAAGTTATTATGCATGATTTTCATGGCTTTAACTCGGTTATTTTAATACATAAAGAATTATGCATGTTTTATAGAGTTCAACCTCTTTCAAAATGAATTATGCATGATTTGATGGATTTCAGTCTATATTAATTTGACATGCCATGTCTTCCCATGAAATTTAGTATCATTGTATACTTGAGATTCATTACCCCTTAATATCATGAATAATTGATGATTTTGGACTCGTGTTACCTAATCTCACATTTTACTTAGAGTATAGAATTGCCATGATGTAGTTGCATTCTTTAGGTATAGTGGGTTACGAACACCCGATGACCTAGGATTTCATTCATTATTTGTTGAACACCCAGTCCCTTAGGTTTACATGATTTAGAATGCTTTAAGATAAAGCACATATATTACAGTCTTAGAACTTCAGTATTATTGAGCTATTTAGTATATTAATTTATATTCAGTTGGGAGTAGTACTTAGCACCGAGCGGACGCAGGGGTGAAGGCTCACCTGTCAGTTAGGCTGTGACCTTTAGTAGAATTTCCTAAGTTCCAGAACTATGATGCCACCGTAGGTTCTAAAGGGTCATCTGTCACACCCCGAATCCCAACGAGGCATGATTGGCACCCGAAGCCGATAAGGCCCGAGAGAACCAAGCTATGCTTCTATACATTCATATGCATGCCATAGGAAACACCACTATCACATAAGAACATGAACCATTAGTATTGGAAATCATGGCATGTATATACACATTTGAGAAACTTGGCCATTGAGGCCATCAAAACAAGTCTTCATGAGTCACCTTATATACATATACCCACGTACGTCTACAAAAGCCTATAACAGATGCATTGACCAATACAAATCAAAAGTCGGGACAAGTCCCCGCTTTATACAACATGTACATCGCCAAAACATATATACACTCTGACTCGGAGAAGCCCCGAATTAGCTGGAGCTCACCAAAGAACCGCTAACACTGGCAATCTACTGAGGAGGCCTACTGGTACCTACGCCTGCAGCAAGTAAGGTAAATTCCCCGAGAGGGGTCAGTAAGAAATAAGTACTGAGTATGCAAGGCTCAGATGAAACTGTACAATACATGAATATTTCAATGAACTCAAAACATATGAATAATCAATGTGAATAAGTCACCATTTTGCCTTTTGGGAAACCATGTGAATTGCTTTCATTACTTTCTTTGCTTTCTTTATCTCAATGCTTACTTGTCAATACATGTGTCACAATGTACCCGGGCCCCTACTGATTAGTGGGTCTTTACATAACATATCGTCATGTTAGGATCGGGTCGAGCTAGGCTTATGCCCCTAGACCTGCCACCTATTAATCAATGCATCAGGATCGAGTCGAGCTAGGCTTATGCCCCTAGACTTGCCACCCATAAATCAATACATCGAGATCGAGTCGAGCTAGGCTTATGCCCCTAGACTTGCCACCCATAAATCAATACATTGGGATCGAGTCGAGCTAGGCTTATGCCCCTAGATTTTCCACCCATACTTGATCATTAACCACATTTGTATTACTTTATTCATTACTTTGAGATTGATACTGGATAGTCATAACATCACTTTGAACTTTGGAACATAACATTGATGGAAACTTTGAATCATTAACCAATGAGTGAGAGACATGTGAATAACTTGGCAACATAACATTATTAGAATCATAACACCATGGGACCTATTGGAAAATAATCTATGAACAAGAGACATAAGTATAATCACTATTGAAACATTGGAACATAACCTTGTTCGAGCTTTTGGAACATTAACCATGATTATGAGACATGAGACTCACAAATGATCCATGAGTAGGAAATATATGACAATGACTATTGATAAACGGATATAGGATACCTTAGCACATTTCGGGATAGGACTAGTGAAATAGCAATGTGGATACTATTTGCCGCAAAAAGATACGGACAGAGTAACCTTACATACCTTGTATTCTCAATACGACTATCCAACCTTAGATGTGCATACAATGTCCCGCTCCTTCTTTGTGTCTCACTCTACAACACCAATAGATAACGGGATTTCACATTAACCAACAACTACTTTACAAATGCATATAACATTAATGGGGTACATGTTTGCCTTGAAACATGTCATTTCCCCTTGACAAAACCATTGATAGAATCATTATTCCAAAAATCCTCCAATATTCCCAACATTGACCAATACATGATAATCAATACATTCCACCACAACACTTCCCCTTTACACTTTCTTATCCACACCACATCACAAATAATCCATCAATTCACCTTAATACACTTCATAGCACAAATCAGCCAAAATCCCACAATTTGCACTTATAGAAAAATAACAAATTTAATAACAAAATAACACCATACACGTTCATATTTTATCCATACCATGATCTTTCATCAAAGGCACAAGTCCTAATTCAAGTTCAAATCCCATGGATCACAAATCTTATACAAAAGCACAAAGTACCATGTCCAACATTTCCAAGCACAACCAACATGATTTACATACTCTTTCATGCATATAATATATTAATCCATAACAATATTCACTTACCCAAGCTTGAAAAGTGAGGCTCTTGCTCCAAAATTGCCTTTGAGTTCTTTAGGGTTTGAGAGAATGTTGGAGAAAATATCTAAAAGAACATGAGAGTTATAAGTGAATAAAATCTGATTTTTGGGTCTATTTATAGTCCTTGGGGCCATCCTTAGTCATCCTTGGTATTTAATGCTTCATTTGACTTAGTCAATAGAAGATTGGACCATGTGACCCATGTATTTTGCCTTATTTTGGGCTTTTCTTGAGCCCAAATCACTTAACCCAATAACATCAATAATTTTTCGTGTTTAAGTCATCTTATATGTATTACAATAATATTCCCACTCATGCTACTCGTATCTGTAGCCTCAATCCCAAAAACAAGTGATTCTAGCCACGTTTGGCTTATTTTGACCTTAAGGGCAAAACTGTCATTTTGACTCCAAGTTCATTCTCGAGTAATTTTATCAGACTAATATAATATTTCATTCATTTCATGTATATACTCGTGGTTGTATAAGAAACGTGGCAAAAATCGGCTCGGTACATCCCCGGATACCCTTGGGACTTAGAAATTTCCAACTTTCAAAAAAGTGGAAAAACCAAGGTGGCACGCCCTTGGGCGCGCCAATTTGCTGCCTCTGGACTAAAATTTTTAGTCCAGATCGGCGTGACACGGTCCCAAACGCGCCCCTTACTTAGTTTTTTTGAAAATTTCATTTTTCGACTTCTCTTCGCAGGTTTGGTTAGATACTTCAAGTCCTATTCTTTAGCTCACTTCTTAACCTTAATATACTTTGTTTAGAGGTCCTCTTAGCCTCATTTTGAACCCCACAAATGTTCCACAAAGATCATAAAACACCTCCTATGAAGGTTTAACCACGTAACAAAAGCCAAATTCAATTATCAACATTACCAAATGCATACTTATAGCTCTTGAGACCTAAGTACATTTTATTTAATGTCGTCAAGTAGGGTTAGGAACGTACAGGGTTTTACATCATCCTTCATACCAGGCTTGACACCTTAGTCCTTTTTGGACATCAGTTTAGTGGTACTACATCAGATCAACCTTTATAACCTGGCAAAGTATATTGTGCCCTTTTCTATGGGGATTATACATCGAACTCCATGTTTAGATCACACGGTTATATGTCGATTAATAGTAACTCCCACAATTCAGGCTCAGTTATTGCATGACCTTGTATTCATTTTATTCAGTATAGTATTGATCAGTTACATGTTTATTTACTTGGTCATTGCATCAATTTATATCCCACAGTTTCAGACTCAGTATTTGTACATGACCCTTAGTTCAGTTTTACTTGTTTTTATACTATGAATTTCTAGATTATCACTGCATATTAGTATATATGTATTTTACATAGGGTCATTGTACTACAGTCTAGCTCCTTGCATTCAGTTAACATTCAGTATAGCTTTATAACATGTTCAACATTAGTTTTAAAATCATATGAAATATGTATGCTTCTACAACTTTCCAGTTTTCAAAAATGTTTTAGCTCATGATTCAAAGATTTTACCATGGCTCACAACTTTTACATACAAACATGTTTTAAATGCATATTTCAGTAAATAGTTTATGTCTTTTATTTTAAAGTAGGTTTTAAGTGTTTTTCATGACTAGTGCATATCTCACATACTCAGTACATTTAAAAGTACTGATTGCATACCTCTTCTGCCTAAAGTTTTCATGTAATGTAGATTCAGGTGCTTACTATAAGGATCATAGTCAGGCAGGTCACATCATCCAGCCAGTAGGTGACTAGTTCTCTTATTTCGAGGACTCAAGTCAGTTGCAGTTCCAATATTTTATTTCTATTCTTATGTATTTATTAGGTATAGCTGGGGATCATGTACCATCTATCTAAAGTCAGTATTAGTAGAGGCTTCATTGATAGTCAGTCAGAGTTATTATATGTAGTTTCAGTTCCTCTTTCTTTCAGTCAGTTTAGCTCTTATACATGTTTTAATCAGTTGCTCATACATTTTGCCAGTACCATGGGTTAGATTAGGATCACTTGTGGTTCTAAGCATCATGTTACTACTAGGGGGTAGTTTTGGGTCATAGCAAACTTTGATATCAGAGCACAAGTTTCATGTGTCCTAGGATGTCTATGAAGTTGTGTCTAGTATAGTCTTGTGGAATGGTACGGAGATGTATGTACTTTTATTCGAGAGGCTACAATGCATTTAGGGATTGTTTCACTTCTTTCATAACCCAGATTATGCAATAAAGATGTTCTCTCAGAAATTTATGCAAATTCAAGCATTGCTCTATTCCCGCTAACTATGCCTCATTTTTGGGGTAATAGAAATAGTCAAGCTTAAATTTCTACTGATAGAGCCTACAAATAGTTATGAGATTGCACATGGGCTTGAGAGGATACCATCAGTGCCTTTAAGCTTAGAATTTTGAAAAAGTTCACTTTTGTTCATGAAAATCATGCGGTGAGCCAATCACTTCTTAGAATCCTACGACAGAATAACCCAGAGTTAGGAGCATAAGCTTAGAAGTGTAGTAGCAGTAGTTGGGGATAGTGTTTATCTAGATTTAGTAGATGGATTTATGTATCCATTGAGGCAACAAGGTGTTGTGTAGACTTTATGATAGCACTTTGAGAGAGATCTATCAATTAAGGAGACTTAGAGTATGTCAATGTTTTAGCAAGGATCAAGCCTAGGCAGTGACCAGAAAGATAGAGAAGCTTGTTAAGATTGAGTATGTTCATAAAATTTAGAGTAGACTAGCTTTCCCTAACTTCTCTCCAGGATTAATAAGTTGGTATAGTGTATGAGGAATTATGTGGCTATCCATGTTGAGTGGTTGAATCTATGTTTGGATTGTGGATGATCAAGCTAATAAAGAGAAGAGTTTTAAATTCTAGAACAAAAGTCTATATTCAAGGTATTATGATACTTTATAAGATTATAAGCATTTAAGTTGTAGTATGATGACTATTGAGGCTACAAAAAGTTAAGAGTTATATCTCAGAAGAAAGTACTAGCATGGCTTTTACACTTTTAGATATAGTCTTTCAGGGGAGTTTAGTAGTTATAAGTATATTCATACCCTAACCACTAGAGTGAAGTGACAATAGTTCAGTTTAGAGTTTATTGAAAAGGTCCACATACTTAGAATGATGGCTTAAATCTAAGGGGGAGATGATAGAACAAGGAACCAAGTCAATTTTTTAGATGCTAGTGAGTTCTAGAGCAGTACTAGGGGAAGCAGATACCCAACCCATTCTTATATCTATATATTTCTTATACATTAGTCATTACAACACTCTACTCATGCCTTGCATGTCAGCACCCAGATCATAACTCATATTTATATAGTTCATACTCAATCATATCCATTCTCAATTCCTAGTATGAGGAGTAATAGTTCACTCAGTAGTATGAATTCTACTCTATGACTCTATGATTTTCAGTCTAATGTCATACAGCTCATGACTCATGCACTCATGTTTTATGGTATGCTCAGTTCCAGGTACTCATGGTACATCCTTAATGACTAGTGAGATCACCCGTCGTTATGTATGCTCCCAGATCATATCTCTTGAACAAGTTTGTTCATATTATACTTTACCCCTCAGGCCCCAGTTTAGTGTCAAAGTTATAAAAATCCTTAAGTGAAGATTTCTCAGTATTCCTCTTATTCGAGATACCCATGTTCTAGATCTTCAGTGATTTTTCTCATGTTTTGATGGTGATGTTAATGGTAGTTGAGTCATAGACTTGAATGATTTGTTGATATACATGCAGATAATGACTTAGGGTGGTTAGTAACTCTTTGATTAGAACTTAAGGTTGATTGTTTAAAGAAGCAAGGAGAAGTATAGTTTTGGATGATATCCCCTAGTGGTTATAGAATATAGATTCCTACAGTTAAGACCAGTGTAGTCATTTTAGTGGTAGTGCTTTATATCTTTGAGTTAAGATTGAACAGAGTAAGAGTATGCAGCTAGACTTATTCTTTGATAGCCTTGTGTAGTGTATCCCTAAGGGAGTTAGAAAATTTCAGCCAGTTAAGTGTGGTATGTTCGTAATAAGGACCATGGTTGAGAATTGTTGTTAAGTTGGAAGGTTATCAGTCACATTGCTTAAAGCATATTAGTCCTATCCTTACTTTCAGCCTAAGGTATTCTTGTTTCATGATAGGTAATTTTGGACTAAAGGTGTCTCATGTTCAACTCTATGTTGTTCCTATTATATGAGCTCAGATCAACAGAATAGAATGCTCAGACCCTGTTAGAATTCTTATTCAGATATCTCACTCAGATCATGCCCAAAATTCCTACCTTCGAATATTATTAGAACCTCTGACAAGGATCGTTAAAGGTAACAAATATTTCTTTCTCTGTGACTCTTAGAAATTTCATGTTGTTATCTATCACTTTGTAGTTCTACATATATGTTCGTGTCATGAATGTTTTAGTTGAGCTGTAAACTCTCAGTATGAGTCAGTCCTTATAGCCGACATTTCAGTTCAGAGATCAGACAGACAGTTCCAGTAGTTTCCCATCCTTCCTTCTAGTCATACTCTCCTGAGTCCATGCCTGTGCCTATTCTATGCAAGCTCTTATGTGCATTCGTATCATGTGTAAATACAGTCAAGTCTTATTCATAGCCTAAAATTAGTTAAAGGTAATAGTTTCCTCATTATTACTTCTCTCAGTCTCATGACTCTCCGTTACTCTCATGTCTTAGCATGCCTTTATGAGTTCAGTTCAGCAAATGTTTCAGTTATAAATTCAGTTATCATGTCAGCATTCAACTCTTAGAAACTCATTGTTGGGATTGCAGCTCTTTCCATATCCTTTCAGCTTAGTTAGTCTTCATTCGAGGACAAATGATCCCAAGGGGGAGATATTGTAACACCCCAAAAATCCAAGCTAAGATTAAAACAATTCTTCAAGCATATATAGAACCAAAATTAGTGATTTTATAGTATGAGAAGTGATTTAGACATGAATTAAGACTACAAGTAACTCCTAGCTCATAGTCAAGTTGAAACCTTCCTTATCGATTGATTTCTCGTGAAGAATCTTTTTATAATCAACTTCAAACGAGTATAAATTATAGAATATAAAGAATTTTGGATCTCAAGACCTATCAAATAAAAGGTCTTTGAGTCTTATTTCCAACTCATTTGATTTTACCTTAATCCAGTATCGGAGTAAAATGTTATGGCCATTTTACTGAAGCATTGTCAAGCTGTCAGATTTGACGACCCAAACCACAACCGGTACCCACGATCGTGGGTAAAACCCAAGATCATGGGATGTGCTCGTCTGATGTTGTCCAATGACGTGAAAAGTCCCCCTAGAACCCAAAATTCAATACCACAATTGCGGTTAGGACCCATGATCATGGGAAGGTCGGGTCCATCTGAGGTCAAAAATCAGATTTTTCAGCAACATTTTTAGAGGGGTATTCTGGTCTTTTTCCATTTTTTAACCTCCTAAACTACATCATTTAAGCTATTCTAAGGCTGAATATAAATCCTAAACTACTCTTAATCCCTCATTCACTTCAAACACATACTCAGAGAAATATGAGAAACAAGCGACCTATCTTCTTCCAAAGCAAGAAATTAGGGTTCTTCATCTTCAAGCTCAAATCCTCCAAACTTTAGTTCAAGAATCAAAAGTAATCAGGTATGTGAGTATTCAATAAGGGATTCCATTCACCCTTATTCCCAAAACCTAATTTCAAAATATGAATTTCAGTTATGATTTTTATGAACTCATGATCTAGGGTTCACACCCAATTATGCAAAATTCTTGAAATTAAATTCCCTTATGTTATTTTATTATTATGATTTCCATTTAAAGTTATTATAAATGATTTTAATGGCCTTAAATCAGTTATTTTAATACGTGAAGAATTATGCATGCTATATAGCTTTCAACTTCTTTCAGAATGAATTATGCATGATTTGATGGATTTTAGTCTATATTAGTTTGACATGACATGTCATGTCTTCCTATGAAATTTAGTATCCTTGTATACTTGTGATTTATGACCCCTCAATATATTGAATAATTCATGATTTTGGACTAGTGTTACATAATTTCACATTCTACTCAGATGCCATGATCAGTAGTTGCATTCTTCAGAGATGACGGGTTATGAACATCCTATAACTTAGGATTTGCATTATTTGTGAACACTCAGTCCTTCAGGTTTATATGATTTAGAATGCTTTAAAGTAAAGCACATATATTACAGTCTTAGAACTGCATAATTATTGAGCTTTTTATTATATCAACTTATATTCAGTTGGGAGTAGTACTTAGCACCGAGTGGAGGCAGGGATGAAGGATCACCCATCAGTTAGGCTGAGACCTTTAGTAGAAGTCCCTAAGTCCCAGAACTATGACACCATCGTAGGTTCTAAAGGGTCACTCTTCAGACCAGGCTTGACACTGTAGTTTTTTTTGGATATCAGTTTAGCGGTACCACGTCAGATCTGCCTTTATACCCTGGCAATGTATATTGGGACCTTTTCGATGGGGATTATACATCGAACTCCATATTTAGCTCACATGGTTATATGTCGATTAATAGTAACTCCCACAGTTCAGGCTCAGTTATTGCATGACCTTGTATTCAGTTTATTCAGTATAGTATTGATCAATTACTTATTTATTTACTTGGTCATTGCATCAATTTACAGCCCACAGTTTCAGACTCAGTGTTTGTACATGACTCTTAGTTTAGTCTTACTTGTTTTTATACTACGACTCTCCAGATTATCACAGTATATCAGTATATATGTATTTTACATAGGGTCATTGTACTATAGTTCAGATCCTTGCATCCAGTTAGCATTCAGTACAACTTTCCAGTATGTTAAATATTAGTTTTAAAATCATATGAAATATTTATGCTTCTACAGCTTTTCAGTTTTCAAAAATATTTTAGCTCATGATTCAGAGATTTCACCATGCCTCACAGATTTTATGTACAAATATGTTTCAAATGCATATTTTAATAAATAGTTTATGTCCTCAGTTTTAAAGCAGGTTTTAAGTGTTTTTCATGACTAGTGCATATCTCTCATACTCAGTACATTCAAAAGTACTGATCACATACCTCTTCTGCCTACATTTTTAATGTGATGTAGATTCAAGTGCTTACTATCAAGATCATAGTCAGACAGATCACAACATCTAGCCAGTCAGTGATGAGTTCTCTTATTTCGAGGACTTAAGTCAGTTGCAGTTCTAGTATCTTATTTTTATTCTTAGGTATTGATTAGGGATAACTGGGGGGGTTATGTCTCAACTACCTAAAGTTAGTATTAGTAGAGACTTCATAGATAGTCAGTCAGAGTTATTGTACGTAGTTTTAGTTCCTTTTTTTTTTTTTAGATTTAAGTGTTGTAAACTTTTAACAGTAATGTATTGAAATATCTTATCTCGTGATTATGCTTCTGCTCAGTCAGTTTAACTCTTATACATGTTTTAATTAGTTGCTCATATATTATGCCAGTTCCATAGGTTAGCTTGGGATCACTTGTGGTCCTAAGCACCGTGTTATGGCTAGGGGGTAGTCTCGGGTCGTGACAATCTAAGTGATGGAAGATATGCTTCAGGTTTGTGTCATGGATTTTAGTGGTCATTGGGATCAGTTCTTACCTTTGTGTGATTTTGCTTACAACAATAGCTATTATTCCAATATAGACATGGCTTCTTTTAATGCTTTGTGTGGGATGATGTGTAGATCACCCATTGGGTGGTTTGATAACTTTAAGGTAAGACTTTTGGGCACTAAGTTATTGAAGGAATCAATAGAGAAAGTAAGGTTCATACAAGAAAATTGGTGGCAGCTTAAAGCCGGCAAAAAGAGTATATAGATAGAAAGGTGCGAGATGTGCATTTCAAGAAGGGTGAGCATGTGTTGCTCAAAGTTTCACCCATAAAGGGTGTAATATAATTTAGGAAAAAGGGTAATGTTAGTCTAAGGTATATGCGATCGCTTGAGATTTTGGAGGATGTGGGGCTTATAGTGTATAGGTTGGCTCTACCACCTAGTTTGTTGGGAGTCTGTCCTCCATTTCATCTTTTAATGCTCATAAAGTAACATGGGGATGGTGATTATATCATTTATTGGGATTCAATATTGCTAGATGAGGATCTCTATTATGAAGAGGAACGTATTGCTATTCTTCATAAGGATGTCCGAAAGTTGTGAACCAAAGTGATTTCGTCCATAAAGGTCCAGTGGAGGAACCGTTCAATTAATGAGGACCCTTGGGAGACTGAAGTGGACATACGTAAGCATTATCCCAGTTGTTCATCATTTCAGGTAATTTTTGCTTGTTTTCCTTTCTTATTTTTAGTTGTTGTTCGAAGATGAATGATTGTTTAATTGGTATCTAATGTAACAATCCATACCATCATTATAGCATTGCCTGTGGTGTGAGGGTTTGGTTAGAGTTTTCTCTAGGATGAGAGCTGAAAAAATCTCAGGCTAGGGTGAATTTGGATGAAATCTGAGTATCGTGTTGTGTAGAGACCCTTTGTGTCTACTAGTAGTTGGTATGTTGTTTTTATAGGAGTGGTGTGATATATAAGAAGTTTAATGCTCTATAGAAACTTTTGGAATGAAATTTAAGTGTATAGAACTCCGGTTATAGTGTTTGTTGCGATAGGATAAATTCGTGTTATTAAAAACAAAGTTTGTGTTGAAAAAGGGGGAAAATATGAAAGTTCCCCTGACCTACTATTTAAGCACCGATGTAGCGGCCCTGGGGTCGCTATAATGGGACCACTACAGTGGTGGGGTGGACCATCATAACAGTCAGCAGCTTAACGTGAGGGACCTCTATAGCAGCTAGGGGACTGTTATAGCGGACGTCGGGCAGTGTTGTGTCTGGGTTTTCTGATTTTTGACATTATTTTCTCTCAAAACATCCAAAAATTTAGCCTAGGGCTATTTGAGGAAATTTTCTCCAATTTTGGACGATTTCCATCATTGAGGTAAGTTTATTTCACTATTCTATCATAGATTAACTCCTTTAATCTCTAGAATCACTAGAATCATGAGTTTCGAAGAAATTAATGGGTTAAGCCCTAAAAGAGATGAAATTAAAAGAATTGCTCATGGGTAGGCTTAAAATCAATTGTAAATGATTCTAGGTTACTAGACTTGACTTCCTAACATAGATTTCTTCCTCTTTAACGTAAGTTATGGGGAATTTGGTGGATTAATGGGTGAAAAAAATCTGAATTAGTGGTTTAGGCTATGAACTAGGAAAAACCTATGGATTTTAGTTCTTAACGCTTATAAATGGAGAATAAGTTATTGATTTCTCCTTATTTACTATTTTAAGATCGAGAACAGTCAGAAAAGGCGAGAAAAGGGAAAGCTTTGGTGAATTAGAGCATTCCAGGCTTATGTTTGAGGTAGGTTATGATTTAAATTATAGTTATAGACTTAATTTGATTTCCATACCTTTCCATGAGTTGACTAATTATGAATTGACCTTCGGACATACTTGTGATTGGTGAATTGACTTGTTAATTGATTTCATTCATGAAATGATGAACCTTGAATTTGACTAAGTGTCTAGATAAATTGTGTCATGGCATATTTGGTGCACTTCATCATATTATTAATGATATTGGTTGAGATGTTCACATATTGTGATATTTGGAGTGTCGGGTACCACGTCGGTACGTGTTGCTTACAAATTGATAATTTGGAGGGTCAAATACCATGTCTGTACGGTACATGGACTGAGCTAGTCTCCTTAGGTCATGACTATTGGGTATACAAGACCCCTTATTATTTGTGTACACTTTTTGTGATCGAGTTGATGGTCATGATGCATTATTTTCTGTCATTCATTCATTGATTGTATAATTGTTTTGTATGAGTGTTGTGTCAAATAGAAGGAGAATGAGACTACTTGTGATATGGCTAGATGAACATGACTTGGTATATTACACTTGTGATAATTAGAGGGTTATAGTTTCTTCTCTTGTTGTGATTTAACTTAGCTTGAGATAGTAGTACAATGGTGTTAATAGGACTATTATTTGTACTATTGCATTATTTGGTTACGTAAGAGGTTATTCTATGGATAGTAGGATTTTTGGTGTAATTACTTGTTATGTCCTGATTTATAGTTGCTCTTATTTGATTTATACTTTTATCTGGTTTTAAGTCAAGTCGATCGATGATACCTACCAATACATAGTGTTTGTACTGATACTATCTGTGCTTTTCTTTTTATTGAGTGCAGAAAGTGTTCCAGCGACTGAAACGAGACCTCAGATTTAGTTCATGATCAGCAGTTTATCGATCCAAGGGTGAGTACCTACCTTCAGGCAACCATTGGATCTTCTCATTGATCATGTCCACTCTTTCGAACAATGATACTCCTTTATTAATTGTTTTTGAGATATTTATTTCAAACTCCGGTTTTGATTTTTCGAATGTTCTTGTATGGTGACTTTGGGTCCTTAGGATAATGTAATCATTAGTTATTTCTGCACTATTATCGTTTCCTCGAATTATGGAAAATTATATATTTGTTAAAATGAGATTATTATTTATCATTGCTTAATATAGCTAAGTGATTAGATTTGTAACTTGAGTTAAATGGTTCTCCAACCAGAGGGTTATTATGGGTCCCACTCATAATTATTTGGGTCGTGACATGTATGGTTATTATCAACTTGCAATATGACCTTTGGGAGATTGTTGGCTCAAATAATAATGTTTAAGGCACAATTTTCAAGTTATGCAATAAAGACAATTCATCTTGATAATACTGGTGAGTTTACATCGCATGCCTTTAATGATTATTATATGTCCACCAAGATAAACGTTGAACATCCGATTGCACATGTTCATACTCAAAATGGTCTAGCAGAATCATTGATTAAAGATCTCTAATTGATAGCTAGACTATTATTAATAAGGACAAAACTTTCTGTTTCAATATGGGGGCATGTTATTTTGCATGCTGCAGCACTTGTGCGCATAAGGCCAACTAGTTATCATGAATTCTTCCTATTATAGTTGGCTTTTGGTCAGGGGCTAAACATTTTCCATCATAGAATTTTTGGTTGTATGGTATCTATTTTAATTGCTCCACCACAAAGCACAAAGATGGATCCTCAAATAAGGTTGGGGATATATGTTGAGTAAGAGTCTCCATCTATTATAAAATATTTATAACTATGAATGGAGACTTATTTACATCAAGATTTATTTATTGTCATTTTGATGAATCAGTATACCCAACATTATGGGGAGAACATAAGCAGTTGGAAAATGAGATATATTGGAATGCATTATAATTATCTCATTTAGATCCTCGAACAAATCAATGTGAGCAAGAGATTCAAAAGATGATTTATTTATAAAATGTTACAAATCAACTGTCAGGTGCATTTACTTACCTTCCAAGAGTTACTACATCTTATTTTCTAGCTGTAAATATTTTAGTTTGAGTTGATGTCTCGGTAGGACATATTATTAATGCAAATGAGTCTACGCCACGTTTGAAATGTGGTAGGCTAATTGGTTTCACAAATAAAAATCCTCGAAAAAGAAAAGGAACAAATAATTAGTATGATCATAATAAGGTGACAATTGCTCAAAAAGAGCCCTGACATTTAATAAATGATAAGACCACCGAGGAGTTTCAAATACCTGAAAATAATGAGAATGAAGAAATCTAACTAAGTTTTGTCTCAACGAGAAAAAGGTGGAATCGAAATAATATTCTGGTTGACAATATTTTTGCTTATAATATTGTCGTTGAAATAATACAACAATGTGAGGATTTTGAACCAAAATCTATTGATGAATATAGACAAAAAAAATGATTGGACAGAATAAAAAGTTGCAATTCAAGCGGAATTGACTTCACTTGAAAAACATAAAATTTTTAGACCAATAGTCCAAACACCTGAAGGTGTCAAGTCAGTGGGGTACAAATAGATTTTTATGCAAAACCGAAATGAAAAAGGTGAAGTCATAAGATGTAAAGCACTACCTGTGGCACAAGAATTTTCGCAAAGGCTTGACGTTGATTATGTGGAGACATATTCTCCAGTGGTGAATACAATTACCTTTAGGTATAATAAATCTAGTAGTTCATAAAAATCTTGAAATACGTATAATGGATGTTGTCATAGTCTATTTGTATGGCTCATTAGACAATGATATTTTTATAAAAATCTTAGAAGCATTTATAGTGCCTGAAGCATATAAAATTTTGCAAGGAACTTGATCAATAAAGCTTTAGAAATCCTTATATAGATTGAAATAATCAGGACAGAAGTGGTACAATCGTCTTAGGGAATATTTCCTAAAGGAAGGGTACAAAAATGACCCTATTTACCCTTGTGTTCTTATAAGAAGGTTTGGATCTGAATTTGCCATAATAGTAGTGTATGTTGATGACTTGAATATAATTGGCACTCCTAAAGAGCTTTCAAAAGCTGTTGAGTGTTTGAACAAAAATTTGAAATGAAAAAATTAGTGAAAGACAAAATTTTGTCTTGACCTACAAATTGAGTATTTGAAAAATGAAATATTTGTCCATCAATCAACATATGCTGAAAAGGTTTTAAAGTGATTTTACATGGATAAATCACATCAATTGATTATCTCAATGGTTGTGAGATCGCTTAATATAAATAAAGATCCATTTCGATCTCAAGAAAATGATAAAGAGCTTCTTGATGATGAAACTCCACATCTTAGTGCAATCGGGGCACTAATATATTTTTCCAATAAAAATCGACCATATATTTATTTTGTAGTAAGTATATTGGCAAGATACAACTCTTCCCAACAAGAAGACATTGGAATAGTGTCAAACATATATTCAGATATCTTCGGGAAATCATTGACTTGGGATTGTTTTATTCCAATGAATCCAAGTCAGAAATGATTGGTTATGCAGATGCATGATATTTATCTGATCCACATTAGGCTCAATCTTAGACGGGATATTTGTTTACATATGGAGGCACAACTATATGTTTATGTTAAATGAAGCAAACATTAGCTCAACTTCTTCAAATCATATGGAAATAATTGCCATTAATGAAGCAAGCTGGAAGTCTATTTGGTTGAGATCAATAACTCAAAATATTCAGGAAATGTGTAGTTTTTCTTTGCAGAAGGATATCAACTATACTGTATGAAGACAATACTGCATGTATAGCTCAGTTGAAGGAAGGGTACATTAAAGGAGACAGAACAAAATACATTTCACCAAAATTTCTTTTCATTCATGATCTTGAGAAGAAAGGTGAAATAGATGTTCAATAAATTTGCTCGATCGATAATTTGGCAAATCTATTCACTAAAGCATTACCAACCTCAATATTTGAGAAGCTAGTATTCAAAATAGGGATGCATCATCTCTGAAAAATGAAATGATAATTTACATCAACGGGGGTAAAATACGTGTTGCACTCTTTTTCTCTTGACCTAGGTTTTGTCTCAATGAATTTTTTTAGCAAGGTTTTTAATGAGGCAACAAACAAGGCGTATCATAAGATATGTAAACTCTTTTTTCTTCACTAGAATTTTTTTCGCACAAGGTTTTTTTTAGTAAGGTTTTAACGAGGCACATTATCTATCAATGGACATCCAAGGGGGAACATTTAAATAATTAGATTAATTGTGGTTGTCCATAACTTCTATATAACTCCTCCTTTAAGTATAATAATTTCCACACCTCCACCACCTTCTCATTGATATTCCACTCTCCCATATTCTTTCTCACCTTCTAATGAATTAATGTCATGTTTATGACACCCCTTGAAGTTCTTCAATGTAATACTATAAATAGAGGTCTTGAGAATGATGTTGAATAGACTGATGTTGAATACACTTGAAAGAAAGAAGAGTTATCTTACATTGTTCTCTTGTTCTATATTATTTCTCTTGTTCTTTACATTGGTACTTTTATTCTTGATTTTAAAATAATATTTCATAGCTTAGTTATAATTATGATGAGTAAATTTGCTCACACTTTATGCGTCTGTGAAGAAACCTGGAAAATGCAAGAAAAAAATTATAATTAGTTGAAATAAAAGAATAAATTTGATGAATATACATATCAAAAAAAATATTGTAAGCTTGTTTATCTGTATATTAGTTTATATTATATTAAAAGCATAAACATTCTTAAAAATGTTGATTAAACTTGTAGTCCTTTATTAAAAGACTCTACAATAGATAAATTGTCATTCATTATTTTCTTCAAATTATATTTAATTTAGTAGATTAATGTAATTTAATTTTCCTTCCATATTTAAGTGTAGAATTTGTAAGAATTTTTTTTACATGAGTGTAGTAAATTGAGCTTACTGCTGAGATTTTTTATTAGGTTAATGTAATTTAATTTTTCTTTCGTAATTTAAGTGTAGAACTAATTAGGTGTGGAATACATTTACTCCATTTATTTATTTTTATAGTAGTTTAGGTTTTCTTTTTCCTTTTTGACAATTGATGCCCTAATATTCTCACACTTTCGAACCCTTTTTGGTTTATGAATCCTTCCACTTTTGTACACAGAGTTATAATTGTAGAATATTATTCGTCGACTTTGTCTCAACTTTATCTTAAAACCTTCTTCATTAACAGTTTTTTCCTAAAGTTTTCTTCATCAACTTTGTTGTAACTTTGATTTAATCTTCGACTTTGCATGTTTTCAGGTTTTCTTTCTGTTAAAATCTATTTTTTATATATGTTGTGAATTTGAAGAAGACAATAATAATTACTATGCCAGCTCAAGTTGCTTATCCTCAAAATAATGTTTAATTATTTTTTAATATGAAAATATTATTAAAGCTAAAAGAGCTAAAATTTATCAATTATATGAATCTAGATAAATATGATTTTTTTAATCAGATAAATATAATTAACATATTGTTCAAGATAAATACGTAATTAGAAGTTACAATAATTAATATATATTAAAATTTATAATGCACTAAACAAACTTCACAATTCACTTCAAATAGTAGGTCACTTAACAAAGTCAACTATTATTTTTTTTAAAAAAAATTTAATGTGTATTTTTTTCCTAATTCTCGTGAATGCGCATGTTCAAAGTACGCTGATAACGGGGCCTCTTATCGTTGTCACCTTGGGCCTCGCAATCCATCTCCTCTATAGTATAGACATGATCATCAATCTCAGTAAACAACTTCCCCAAAGTCACCAAACTCTGAGTAGCCCTGTAAAGCGATAAATTCAGCCCTCTGACG
This sequence comes from Capsicum rhomboideum, assembly GCA_031232105.1. Lineage (NCBI taxonomy): Eukaryota > Viridiplantae > Streptophyta > Magnoliopsida > Solanales > Solanaceae > Capsicum > Capsicum rhomboideum. Next base: position 58,203,283 of record CP124709.1, read on the forward strand.
AAACATCAAATCCTCTCATACTCTATATGTGGAATCATGGTGGCATGTCTGGCTAGCTCATGAAACCTCGCTTCATACTCGACCACTGTCATAGAACCCCTCCTCAATCCAGAAAACTCATCTCTAAGCCGCTCACACATGCTGCGAGGCATGTACTTCTCAAATAAAGCCTTGAAGAACTGAGCTCAAGTCATATGAGGATATCCAGCAGGCCTGGAATCCAGATAACCTCTCCACCACTGTCTCGCTGCCCTGTCAAGCTAGTAAGTAGTATAATCCATGCCTCTAAACTCAACCAACCCTAAATTACAAAGCCTCTCCTCACAACTGGTAAGGAACTCATAATCATCCTCTTCTAAGGCCCCGACAAACCTGGATGGAGTCAATCTTAGAAATCGTCCCAACATCTTCTGCTTCTCCACAGTCATAATTGGTTGGGCTACTACCAGCTGTGGAACTATCGATGCTGGAGGAACCTCTGCTCTGGGAGCTGCAACTGCAGGCTGCACCCCCAAACCATTGCCACCCTGGGCTGCTGTCTGATCCTTATCTGTCAGTGGACCACCAATTTATCCCAAAAGCTGGACCAAAGTATCCCTGAAAACTGTAAAAGATATAAACTCGGGTGGGGCCTGGGCTATCCTCTGGCCCACCTGCTGTTGTGGCGGTGGTACCTCTGGTGCTATCTCTGGCTCAGGAGCAATAATATGATCTAGCTATGTCTCACTAGCCCAATTTTGACCTCTAGGTCAACCTATGCCTCGAACTGGCGCTATAGCAGTAGGTTCGAGGTCCCGATTCCCGGTTGTCTTATTCCACATCCTAACTATCTACAAAAGAGTGAAACAAAAATAAGAATTTAGAAACCAAAACATACACAACACACAAAAATGAACCAAGAAAGATGGCATTTTCCTAAACATATCATGTAGCCTCCCGAAGATAGGATACAAACATTTCCATACAGATCCGTGGGACTCTACTAAACATAGGCTCTCATACCAATAATACTGGTGAACCTAGGCTCTGAGACCAAGCTGTCACGACCAAATTTCTTAGATCATGATGGCACCTACGTTAATCCACCAGTAGGTAAGCCAAGCCATATCCCAAAACGACTAGTAATGGGCTAACAGATAGAAGATAAGGGAAATCAATAGTGAAACCAATACACAAACAAAAATATAGGCGGAAGCAGAAAGATATACAAATATAATATACTGCACAAAATAGAGAAGAGGACAAAATATATAAAGTGAAACCCTCCCAAGACCTTGTAAGGTCGATATAAGAGCCATTATGACCAAAAATAAGAGTACTAAACAATATCCAAAATATACATACATACATAGTAGTCTCAGAAATATGAAAGACTGTAACTGAAACAGACAAAAGAGGATCAGCTTCTGCCTCTAAATCTCTCCCCGTCTCTGGATCAGTAGCAGAGCCTGAGGATATCATCAATGCCGGTAGCTCATACTTGGATTTGTATCTGGGAAAAGATGCAGAAGTGTAGTATGAGTACCAAAGTAATTGGACTCATTAGGCATCATCGGCTAACTGAACTTAAATATAGTAAAATCATAATCAAAGTGTGAGAGGGTAAGCTAAGTAAACACAGCGATGACCGCTTGGCTGGCCAGACTCTACTAAAGTGGTCCAGAGCTGCTAAAGTAGTTGCCACTAAAGCGGTGCCCAACTACTAAAATGGCTATCACTAAAGTGGTCCCTTGGCCACTTAAGCGGATGCACTAGATACTTGGCACTAGCCAAGTTCAATAAGTCCTAACAGACTCCAACTGGGTGCTCGAGATTGGCTTGGAATCCTATGCTTTCAAACGAACTATGCTACCCTATCAAATTCAACATTTTGGACTCAAAGGTGCCATCAAAATTTCCATCTGGGGTTATTTCGATAAAAAGTGGGCCCCAAAGGGCTATTTTAGCCAAATTCTATCCAATAGCCCAAAATGAGTCTGAAAGCCTCGAAAACCAGACCAAGGGTCCCCCTAGCCTAAAATCAACATTCTGGAGCTGATGAGACTTTTAAAAATCACATCCAAAGTTGTTTACCTAAGGTTTTGGCCCGAGACCTATTCCTTAACTTCAAAAGGTCCAAAATAGAAAAATGGCTCTAAAAACCAAATAAACTACTCAGTAACCGAACTGTCAGTCTCAACAATTCATAAATGACCTGGGGAAGCTATAGAAAAGCTCTAAATATAGTAAAAGCACAAAAATGTAGGAAATGACCTGGAGGGTCATTACACTTAGTGTTATTTTTTTGAAACTTCCAAGTGTCGACCTAAGGCTAAGAAAGAGGTAATTTTTTGTATTTTTGGGGTTTTTTTACTATTAAGGTAAGTGTATTTCACCATTCTAATGCATGATTACTTTCTTTAATTATTAGAACTTGTTCATGGTGGAATTTATGAGTTTAAACCCTAGGTTGAATAAACTAGTGTAAATTACTTATGGGTGGCTTTAAATCACTTATTAATGGCTCTAGGTTACTAGAATGCACTTCCTGGAGTAGAATTCATTCTGTTAATCATAAATTACGGGGAATTAGAGTGGATTAAAGGGTAAAAATCCTGGAATGATAATTTCGGCTATGATTATGGGTAAATCAGTAAGTTTATGTCCTAAATGCGAATAAACCATTGAATTGTTCCTTTTTGTTGATTCTAGATCAAGACCAAGTTAAAATTTTAAGGAAATACAAGGCTCAAGTGAAGTAGTTTTAGAGCTTGATCTGAGGTAGGTTATGGTTCAAATTATAGTTATAGACTTAATTTGAATTCCATGCTTATCCATGAGTTGAATAATTGTGAATTAACCTTCGGGCATACTTGTGATTACTAAATTAACTTGGTAGTTGATTGTATACATGAAATGATAAACCTTGAATTTTACTAAGTGCCTAGATAAATTTTGTAATTGCATATTTGGTGCGCTTCATCATATTCTTGTTGATATTGATTAAGCTATTCATATATCGGGATATTCGATGGGTCAGATTCTGCATCGATATATGTTGCTTACAGATTGATATTCAGAGGGTCGGATACCAAGTCGGTATGGTACATAGACTATGCTCGTCCCCAGCAGGTCATGACTATTGTGCATATAAGACCCTTAGTTTGTGTGTACATATTCTATGATTGGTTTGATGGTTGTGATGTATTTTTTCATATTATTAATTCATTGATTGTTTAATTGTATTACATAAGTGTTGTGACTAATACAACTGGCATGAGACTACTTGTGAAATGGTTAGATGAAAGTGACTTGGTGTGTTACACTTATGATAAGTATAGGGTCATAGGCTCCTCCTTTGTTGTGGTTGAACTTATGTTTGAGGTGGTAGTACAAATGTGTTGATAGGGCGAAGATTGGTATTATTGTGTTATTTTTTTCATAAGAGGTTATTCTGTGGATAATGGTGTTTTAGGGGTAATTACTTGTTATGTCCTGATTGCTAGTTGCTCTTATTATACTTATGCTTATGTGTGCATTTTAAGTTAAGTAGGCCGATGATACCTACCAGTACATAGTATTTTTATTGATACTACTTGTGCTTTTTTTTTATTCAGTGCAGATAGTGTTCCAGTGATTGAGATTAGATGTCAGATTTAGTTTGTGACCAACAGTTTTTTGATCCAAGGGTGAGCACCTACCTTCGGGTAGCCATTGGATCTTCTTATTGATTATGTCCACTCCTTCTGACAATGACACTTCTTTATTATTTGATTTTGAGATATTTATTTCAGACTTTGGTTTTGTTTTAGAATTTTCTTATACGGTAACTTTCGGGTCCTCGAGATAATTGTAATAGGTAGTTATTTACGCACTTTTATCTATTTATTATTTTATGGAGATTAATTATTATTTTAGTCAAAATCTTTGTTTATTATTGCTTAAAATGGTTAAGTGATTGGGTTAAGGCTTGGGTTAGATGGTTCTCTCAATGAGGGGTTAGTGTGGGTGACACTCACAACCATTTGGGTCATGACAAAGATGGTATCAGATCCTAGGTCTATCGATCTCATCGTACGAAAATGAGTCTGGTAGAGTCTTGCAGAATAGTATAGAGACGTTTAAATTTTTCTTTGAGAGGCTAGAGGACTTCAGGAAAATTTCACTCTTCCTTTTTTTATGCTAGTACTTGATTCCAATTGGTATCTGGTAATCCAAATTGGTATCTAATTCCTTTCACTCTTATCCTATAGATGGTGAACACATGCACCAATAGAGCAACAACAGCACCTGAGCCAATTATAGGGGCAGCAACTTGGGGTAGAGTTAGAGGGAGAGAGAGAAAAGGGAAGAGGTCATAGAGCAGCACCCGCTAGGGATAAAGTTCAGGCCTCCTGAGGCTCAGTAAGGTAGAGATCAGAGTATCCTCCTCCATACAAAAATATTCTAGACATAGTTCAGAATGAGGAAATGGTACCAGAAGATGGAGAGGTACCAATTCAGAAAGATATCGCACTAGTTCATGGGGGTGCAGCATATGTTCTGATATCGTCTAAGCTGATTCAATAGGTTCTGGGGATTTTGAGTAGTTTAGCTGGTACAGGCACTACCGTGGTAGTTCTAATCATTCAGCATCCAGGGTTGTATCCTACCACTTCCATGGCACCTAGAATGGATAAAGGGTCAGAGACTGGTGTTTTTGAACGTCAAGTATTGGGTTCGGTGATGAGCAGAGACGAATATGACTTATTTTGTAAATTTATTAAGATGAAGCCTCCTGTGTTTTATGGTACTGAGTTGAAAGATGCCAATGAATTTATCATTGATTATTATGAAAGTCTTCACAAGTTGGGAGTGATAGAGAAGTATGGTGTGGAGTTTTTTTCTTTTCAATTATAGGGTGATGCCAAGATGTAGTGGAGGACATTCGTTGAGTGTAGATCTGTAGGTTTTTCGTCATTAACTTGGGCTCAGTTTCATTCTATCTTCTTGGAGAAATATGTGTCACATACTCTGAGGGATAGAAAAAAAGGATGAGTTCGCGAGACTCAAGCAGGGAAGTATGTCGGTTGCTGTTATGAGGCCAAATTTCATGCTTTATCCAGATATTCTTTGCAGTTGTTGACTACTGGGGAGGAGAGAATTCATTTGTCTGTGAAAGGGCTGAATACCAGTCTTTAGGTTTCTACACTTTAGATGACATCTTTAGGTAAGAACTTTTAGGAGATGGTTGGTTTTATGAAAAAGGTAAAGGGTGTGAGGCATGATGGGTACGCCAAGATGAGGGAGAAGAAGTCTTGTTAGGTGGGCAATTATAGTGGTTCTTATTCTCAGTGCCAGGGTTTCCAGGGCTACCCTTCCCAACCATTTCAATATGAGATGCCTGTGTTTGTTGGGGGTCTGTCAAGGGATAGCCATTCATTTTTAGATTTTGGTAGTTATATTCCTTCGACGTTGTCAGTCAGCAACCCATCCTATACCTACATGCTATGAGTGTAGTGGGGTTGGATACATTAAGAGATATTGCCATAATCTCAGATACTCTAGTCAGTCAAGCCAGCAGTAGATTTCCCAAGCTTTAGACCCAACAGTTAGGAGAGGTGGAGATAATAGTTGGGGTCATCTATAGGATGGGCCTGGTGGTCACCAGGCGGGTAGAGGTGGAAACCAGGCCAACTAAGTGGGAAAACATATTGATCAATATGGTGCACAGGCTGGCAGGGGTAGTGCTCAGATAGTGATAAGGCACACTTCTATGTTTTTCTAGGTAAGCTTAAGGTCGAGGCTTCAAACTTGATAATCACAGGTACTATTCTTGGCTGTGACCGCATGGCTACTATTTTGTTTGATCTATGTTCCACATTCTCATACGTTTATATTAAATTTGTATTGAGTCTAAATATGGTTTGTGAAATGCATGATACTCCTATGTATATGTATACACCAGTTGGGGTTTTGGTAGTTGTTGATCAAGTTTATGAGGATTGTTTTGTATTGTTCATGGGATATCATATTGGGTCTGATTAATTATAGACATGGTGTATTTTGACATCATCTTTGTGATGAGTTGGTTATCTCTATACCATGCAATTCTTGACTGTCTTGCCAAGTCAGTCACAATAGCTAAGCCCAAGATGGATAGATTGGAGTTGGAGGGTGACTATAAGCCTGCTCCTTTGAGACTTACATCTTTGTTTTGTGCCAAGAAGTTAGTTGGGAAGGGGTTTCAGTCTTTTTTAGCTTATCTTTATTATACTAGTGCTGAGCTTCCTCTAATTGCATCAGTTTCAGTAGTATGTGAATTCTTAGAAGTGTTTCCTGACGCTATACCTAGGATGCCACCTGATCGTGACATCAATTTTTGCATAAACTTAGAGCCGAGCACTCATCCCATTTACATCCCTCCTTATAGAATGACACCAGCTGAGCTAAGTGAGCTAAAGGATCAGTTGCGGGAGTTGGTGGGTAAGGGATTCATTCATCCTAGCGCTTCTCTGTGGGGTGCTCCTGCATTGTTTGTTAAGAAGAAGGATGGTAGTCTACCTATATGCATAGACTACTGATAGCTAAACAAAGTTACAATTCATAACAAGTACCCATTTCCTAGGATAGATAACTTTTTTGATCAGTTACAGGGTGCTTATGTGTTCTCTAAAATTAACTTGAGGTACGGTTACCACCATCTTAAGGTTCAGGCTGAGGACATATCAAAGACTGTTTTCTAAACTCATTATGTTCATTATGAGTTTTTGGTGAGGTCCTTTGGATTGCCCCGAATGCTTTTATGTTGTTGATGAATGGGGTGCCCAAGCCGTATTTGGATTCCTTTGTTATTGTTTTTATTGATGATAATTTAGTTAACTCCAAGAGTAGGGAGGAACATGAGGCTCACTTGCGCATTGTTTTGGGGTTTCTAAAGGAGAAGGAACTCTATGCTAAATATTCTAAGTGTGAGTTTTGGTTCTCTTCAATGTCTTTTTTAGGGCACGTGGTTTCTAAAGAAGGGGTTATAATGGACGTGCAAGAGATTGAGGCCCTTAAGAATTGGACTAGGCCTACCTCAGTGTCCAAAATTTGCAGCTTTTGGGGTTGGATTGTTACTATCGTAGATTCGTAAAGGGGTTTGCTTTCATTACTTTGAACTTGACTCAATTAACTCAGAAGATGGTACCTTTTGTATGAACTGATGAGTATGAAGAGAGATTCCAAAAGCTCAAGACTTTTCTAACTTTGGCTCCTATTATTGCCTTACCTATTGAAGGTATGGACTTTATTGTGTATTGTGATACTTCAGGTTATGGTTTGGATGTTGTGTTGATGCAGGTGATAATGCTCAAATACACCCTAAAATGAATATTCACGGTCGTTAGCAATATATTTACCCAACTTAGAGTCGGGATCAAATCCATGAGGAACAATGTAACTAACGATCGAGAGAGAATGGAATAAAAGAAACTCACTAAAATTCAAAGATACAAGTGTTTTGGGGTTTTTAAATAATAAAAACGTAACACAGATAGAACCAAATAAAATATGAAAAAGTTTATCAATGGCTTTCACAAATGATGGGAAACAAGGAAAATGATATAGGGAATCAACTCTATCAACGATCTATCATATTCAATTAACTACTCACAATTTGATCACAGATTTAGCAAATTAGCCTTGCATTCAAAATCACCCACTAACATCCATCGACCATTGAAGGTTTAGTCCTCACTTTTTCTTTCAAACCATGCTAAGAAGCATCAATTAAAAAACCAACTTTTGGCTAAGCTGGGATTTTCCTATGTCTAGATCAAATCCATAATATGGATCATACCTCCCAAATCGCGCTAATTTAATCTTTCCAAAACTCAATTAACTTTTCAAACTTAATCGAAGTAAATGGTGAGTCCTCGGGTTAGCTATTCCCTTCGGAAATCAAGTGAAGCAAGAGATCAATTTAGAAAAGCAAAACTTATTACATAAATCAAAGAGTAATCAATTGATACAAAAGCATAAGATAGAATCAAAACCCAAATTCATAACATAAACATTGCATTATGTCTAACTATAATATCCAAGCATGGATTTAATTACACCCAAAATAAGTCACTACAAAGCAAGGAAATGAAGAAGGGCTAAAAATCTTACAAATCTCCAATCCAAGGGTGTTCGGTCAAGAAACCTAGCCTCCAATATTGAGAATTATGCCAAAGATGTGCTTGGAATGGATAGGGATTAATTTTATTTGATTTGGGATAAAAAATAGTGGAATTCCAGACTTTCCCCTGAAAAGTACCTAATGACCACTAAAGCGGTCCAAATGTCGGCTTAAGTGGCATTATTGACCTTGAACAACCGCTAAAGCGGTCAAAATAGCCACTAAAGCAGTTGTTTACTGGCTTGATCCGATTGCTAAAGCAGTAAGTGTGGCCGTTAAAGCGACTATTGACTTTTTGACCGATTCGCTAAAGCAGTCGAAAAGGATTCTAAAGCAATATTTGACTAAGTTAATTGGACCGCTAAAGTGCTCCTCAGGCTTCTTTAGCGGTACCTGAGGGCCATTTTGACTTGATCTTTTCCAACTCTTCCTTTTCAACTCTTTTTCTTCCTTTTCAGCTCTTTTTCTTCTCATTTCCACTTCTTTGCATCAAAACTCCTTGTAAACCCAAAATTCTTGAAATAAACACATTTCAAAGGATAATTAGCCTCATATTATGAATAAACGAAAAAAATTGCAAGAAAAGAGATAAAATAAGTGGCAAAATTGCCACCTATCAGCAAGATAAGAATGTGATTGGCTATGCTTCAATGCAACTGAAGATTCATGGGAAGAATTATCCCACCTATGATTTGGAGTTGGCAGCAGTGGTGTTTGCTCTTAAAATATGGTGACATTATTTGTATGGGGTGAAGTGTAAGGTATTCACCGATCACCGTAGCTTACAACATGTCTTTACCTAGAGAGATTTGAATTTGAGACAACAAAGATGGATGGAACTACTCAAGGATTACAATATTTTGATTCTCTAGGATTACAATATTTTGATTCTCTATCATTCGGGCGAGGCTAATGTCTAAGCAGATGCATTGAGTCAGAATACGGATAGTATGGGTAGTATGACATGTTTGGATGTTTCTAGATGTCTGTTGGCTAGGGAGGTTTAGACCTTAGCTAACAGATTTATGAGATTATAGGTGATCGAGAGAGGAGGAATGCTAGCTAATGTAAAGGCAAGATATACTTTTCTTGACCAAATTAAGGCTAGACAATTTAAAGATGTGAAGTTGAGTAAATTAGCAATAAGGTGTTGCAAGGTGAGGCCAAAGAGTCCATTCTTGATGATGAAGGTGTGTTGAGGATTAGAAGACGAGTTTGTGTGCCTCATGTAGATAATTTGATTCCAACCATTATTGTGGAGGCACATAGTCGAGGTATCCATACATCATGGTGTAACCAAGATGTACCATAACTTGAGGTAACATTATTGGTGGGTGCCGTATGAAGAGGGATATACTGAATTTTGTGGCTAAGTGTCAGAACTACCAACAGGTGAAATATGAACATCAAAGGCCTAATGGTCTTCAAAGAATACCCATTCCTGGATAGAAGTAGGAAAGGATAACCATGGATTTTGTTGTTGGCCTTCCTAATACTTTGGGAAAATATGATTCGATATGGGTGATTCTGGACTGGTTGACTAAGTCTGCATACTTCATTCCAGTGTAGGTGACTTATAATGCAGCCAAGTTGACCAAAATTTATGTTAAGGAGATTGTCCGACTGCATGGAGTTCCCATTTCTATTATTTTGGATAGAAGAATGCAGTTTACCTCTAACTTTTGAGAAAAAATTTAGGAAGAGTTAGGCATAGGCACTAAATTAGATCTAAGTACAACCTTTTATCATCAGACTGATGGGCAGTCTGAGAAGACGATCCAAGTGTTGAAGACATGCTTCGGGCAATTTTCATAGATTTTGGTGGTCATTGGGACCAATTTTTACTGTTGTGCGAGTTTGCGTACAACAACAACTGTCATTCGAGTATAGACATAATTACTTTTGTGGCTTTGTACAGGAGAAGGTGTAGATCTCCCATTGGGTGGTTTTATGCCTTCAAGGTGGGACCTTGGGGCACCAATTTATTGAAGGATTTGATGTGAAGGTTAGATTTATATAGGAGAAGCTGGTAGTAGCTCAACGCTGTAGAAGGAGCATGTAGATAGAAAGGTGTGTGATATGTATTTCATGAAAGGTGAGCAAGTATTGCTCAAAGTTTTACCCATAAAAGGTGTGATGCAATTTAAGAAGAAGGTAAACTTAACCCAAGATATATTGGATTATTTGAGAGCTTGAAGGGTGTAGGGCTAGTGATGTATAGGTTAGCTCTACTTTTGAGTTTTTTGGGAGTCCATCCAGTGTTTCATTTTTCGATGCTCACGAAGTTTTATGGGGATAATGATTATATCACTCATTGGGATTCAGTTTTGCTTGATGAGAACTTTTCATACGAAGAGGAACCCATTGTCATTCTTGATAGAGATATATGGAAGTTGAGGACTAAAGTGATTTCTTCTGTGAAAGTCTGGTGGAAGAATCGTCCGATTAAGGAGGCTACTTTGGAGACTGAAGCGGACATGCAGAAGTGTTATCCTCATTTGTTCACCAATTCAGGTAATTTTTGCTCTTTTTTCCTTATTCCTTTTTAGTTGTCATTCAGGGATGAATGATTTTTTAATTATTATCTAATGTAATGATCCATTCCTTTGTTACAATTTTGGTTAGCATGCGAAAGTACAGGTTAAGTTTCCCCTCGAGTGAAAATTGTGAAATCTCAGGCTAGGCTGGTTTCGAATGAATTTTAGTGTTTTATGCTCTAGAGAATTCATGTGGTTGGTGGTTTAGTATTTGATGGATTTAAGATGATATTATGTTAGCCAAGATATTTAGTAATCCATAGAAACTTTCAGAACAGAAATCGTATTATTAGAACTCCTGGTATAGTGATTGTCGTAAAGGGGTTATTCCGTAATGTCAAAATCTGGGGAGTGTGTTGTGAAATAGATCAGGCTGGGAAAATATCCCAACTTACTAGCTAGCTACCACTGCAGCGGTAGGAGGTTCTGCTACAACGACGTTACTATAGCGAGTATCAGGTCACTGTAGTTGAGGTCTAAATAATTATAGTTCTGCCACAATGGAAAGTTATCACTGTAGCAATATTGCTACAGTGATAAAGTGACTGTTGCAGCAACGTCGGGACAATTTATACCTAGAAAATCAGAAACTTAGCATTATTTTTCCCAAACTTCCAAGTTTCAACCTAACGCTAAGAAAGAGACAATTTTATGTATTCTTGGGGATTTTCTACTCTTAAGGTAAGTTTATTTCACCATTATAACGTGTGATTACTTCCTTTAATCCCTAGAATCGATAAAACTTGTTCACGGTGAAATTTATATGTTTAACCCTAGGTTGAATGAACTGGTGTAAATTGGATATGTGTGGCTTTAAATCACTTGTTAATGACTCTAGGTTGCTAGAATGCACTTTCTAAAGTAGAATTCATTCTATTAATAAAAAATTATGGGCAATTAGATTGGATTAAAAGGTGAAAACCCCTAGAATGATGATTTAGGCTAGAATTATGGTTTAAATCAGTAAGTTTAGGTCCTTAATGCCTAGAGTGGTGGAATGAACCGTTGAATTATTCCTTGATGTTGTTTCTATACCAAGGACAAGATGAAATTAAAAGAAAAGGCAAGACTCAAGTGAAGTGGTGTATTTTGGGGCATGATCCGAGGTAGGTTATGGTTTAAATTATAATTATAGACTTAATTTGAATTTCATGCCTATCCATGAGTTGAATAATTATGAATTGGCCTTCGGGCATACTTGTGATTGATGAATTAACTTGGTAGTTGATTGTATACACATAAAATGATTAACCTTGAGTTTGACTAAGTGTCTAGATAAATTTTGTAATTGCATATTTGGTGCACTTCATCATATTCTTGTTGATATTGATTGAGATATTCATATATCGGGATATTCGATGGGTCAGATTTCGCGTCGGTCTATGTTGCTTACAGATTGATATTCAAAGGGTCGGATACCAAGCCGGTACGGTACATGGACTGTGCTCGTCCCCTGCAGGTCATGACTATTGGACATATAAGACCCTTAGTATGTGTATACACACTCTATGATTGGTTTGATGACTGTGATGGATTGTTTCATATTATTGATTCATTGATTGTTTAATTGCAGTGCATAAATGTTGTGATCAATAGAAGTAGCATGTGACTACTTGTGAGATGGTTAGATGAACTTGACTTGGTGTGTTACACGTGTGATACGTATAGAGTCATAGGCTCCTCCTTTGTTGTGGCTAAACTTATGTTTGAGGTGGTAGCACAAATGTGTTGATAAGATGAAGATTGGTATTATTATGTTATTTGGTTTCATAAGAGGTTATTCTGTAGATAATGATGTTTTGATTCAGTTACTTGTTATGTCCTGATTGCTAGTTACTCTTGTTTGACTTATGTTTATATGTGGGTTTTAAAGTTAAGTCGGTCGATGATACCTACTAGTACATAGTTTTTGAACTGATACTACATGTGCTCTTCTTTTATTGAGTGTAGAAAGTGTTTCAGTGATTGAAATGAGACCTAGAATTTAGTTCGTGATCAGTAATTTTTTGATCAAAGGGTGAGCACCTACCTTCAAGCAGCCATTGGATCTTCTCATTGATCATGTCTACTTTTTCGGACAATGACACTCCTTTATTATTTGATTTTGAGATATTCATTTCAGACTTCAATTTTGTTTTAAAATATTCTTGTACGGTGACTTTCGAATCCTCGGGATAATTATAATAGATAGATTTTGGCATTTTTATCTATCTATTATTTTAGCGAGATTAATTATTATTTTAGTCAAGATCTTTGTTTATTATTGCTTAAAATAACTAAGTGATTGGATTAAGGTTTGAGTTAGATGATTCTCCCACTGGAGAGTTGTGTGGGTGCCACTCACGACCATTTGGGTCGTGACACACGTACTCTACACTAGTTAATTTAAAAATGTAGAGGACAAAATTCAAAAGGTTGCTTAAGTTTTTTGACACTTTGATAATAACATACCCAATATATTTTCACAAATAGAATCTAAAAAAAGTGAGATATTGCATATTTTATTCCTATCTTTATGAAATAGAGAAATTATTTCTGATAGACTCTTAACTTTAAAAAAAATATTTTTCAGAAAAATAATTAAAATAAATGCAAGAGTAAAAGGTTCTTTAATAAGATAATACAAAAGCAAACAGCAAAAGAAAAGATCTCTGGTACCCATTAGTTTGCTACGAGTTACAATAAGAGATGATAAAATTGGTACGTAAGACAATATAATATTCCCTCCGTCTCATTTTATGTGGCACTATTTAACTTGGAATGATATTTATAAATATTTAAAAGAAAGAAATTATTGCCTTTAAATTAACCAAGTGATAGCACAGAAAACTGACACGATTAGGTTTTAGGACAAGTTAGTTAATTTAATTTAAAAAAGCAAGACTTTTGAAATTTGTGGTCTAAAATAATGTTTAGCTATTTATGTGGTTGTAAATCATTTTATTTAGGATAAAAGGAGAATTTTAAAGTTAAATTGTTTCTAGTTGTAGTGATATAACATTCTTTTTGGGACGGATTAAAAAGGAAAAAGGCATCGCATAAAATGGAACAAAGAGAGTACTGCATAAAAATGCTATCTCAACAATAATACAATAATCAGTTTGATTTTATTTTTTCCAATCAAGATTTTTATATTGATAATAGATTATATATTATATCAACTTAAATAACCTTGTGTGTGCAATTTACAAAGGAAGCTTTTTGGTTGCATCGATGATGGATCGAGCAGATGAAACTTAGCTTTCTTCAAGTACACAGATGGATCTCTTTTCAAGTACAATCAGTCCTTAGTAATATGTTTCGTAGATATATGTCATGACTCAATTTCTCAGGTCATGATGACACCTACTTTAACCCATCAGTAGTTAAGTTATGCCATAGCCCGAAACGACAAGTAACAGGCTAAAGGGCCGAAAATAAAGGGAAAAAAGGATGAAATCAATATACAACAATAATATAAGAAGAAGTAAAGATATATATATATATATATATATATATATATATAACATGCTGTAAAAGAGAGGGAGAGGACAAAATGAACAAAAAAATCCCTCCCAAGACCTGGTAAGGTCGATAGTAGAGCCACTACGACCAAAAACAGGAGTACTAGACAGTATCCAAAATATACATATATACAGTAGTCTCGGAATACAAAATACTGTAACTGAAACAGATGGAGGAGGATCAACCTCAGACTCTAGAAATCTCACCCTATCTCCGGATCAGTAGTTGGGCCTGATAATAATGTCAACGCCGGTGGCTCGTACTCGGATCTGCATCAGGAAAAAGATGTAGAAGTACAGTATGAGTACCAAAGAAATGGGTACTCAACAGACATCATCAATCAACTGAGTTCAAATATAGTAAAAGCATAAATATAATGGTGTAAGCTAAGTCAACAGTAACATGGGTAAAATATAATTATCTATTGTACTAAGCAAGTGCAATAAAGGAAATAAATAATTCAAAAATAAGAGAAATGAACTAACTATAACCTAACTGTGCCCCCATAAGCCCTCAAAGCACACAGAAAAAGACAATTAACCCTACCGAGCCCCTATAAGAAGGCGGGTGCAAACAAGAGAAAACTGAGATAGGAAACGTAAATATCTAGTAGCCGAACCGATCTCAAGTAACCTTTTTATCCCCAAATCCATGATGAGAAATCAGGTATGTACCGGGCCCAAATCGAAGCCAATGGACAGTAATGAGAGGCCAGATGCCGGGTTCGAACCAGAAATAGTGGATAATAACAACAGGCCTGGAACTCATAGTAGCCATACCATAACCAGAAACAAGTGATCCCATAAATAGCCAACCTCAACTATAAACTGATGCCAAACTCATACCAAAGCTTGTAAATAGTAACCATAACCATAACCATAATCGATGTCAGTATCGTGCCAGGACTCATAATAACAATAGCAAATAAAGCATATGCCGGACTTAAATCGAAACTGAAATACATTTACATAAATATAAGCATAACTATCTAGCGGGAAGAAAACAAAGGGTTTCAGCCTATCTCCAAACCATAAAGTCATAAATACCAATCTCAGGCGGATAGGTCCATTAAGGCAAGACGGGTCCCAAATACTAGATCAAGAAGGTGAAGTCCAAGTTCAGTTACTACTCTACCCGGGAAAAGAGATAAAATAGGATAGAAACCAAGTCTAAGTCAAAATCAACCCAAGGTAATATCCTAAGTAGCATCCAAGATTATAACTAAGCCTAATGAAACTTCATGCCAAAATATACTATCTAAGATGGGTAGTGGGGCCCACTATAGGGTTCCATTAACCAAACCTAAACCAGAACCTACCCGAGTCTAGTCTAAGGCTTCCCAACCCCATCTCAAGGTACTACAAGCACTAATTATAGTCGTAAGGATGATAACCCACTATACTAGGGGAGAACGGGCTCAAAATCTACCAAAATAGGGCCCTAACTGCTAAATAAGGCGTAAAAATACTAAAATGATACCCGGGATAAATTACCTGCCAAAAACTAGCACTATAGAACACTAATACTATAAGTAGGCTCAATCTAAAAAAAGGGTAAGCCTAGCCTACCTGGACGCCGCCGAACGCTCATCAAATCCTTTATACTAGAGCTTTCCCCTTCCAAAAGGCCTCCAAAAACTGCCACACTATCAAAATAAAGATCCATGCATCAAGACAAGAAAAATGATACCCATATTTCATATAAATGCTCCGGGTCAGAAATCGGACTAAAAATCCCACGTGGGACCTATTTGCAGAATCACAAAATTGAAACTATCACAGCGTCCCACATAGCTCAAGGATCAAAATCCACATAAAATCTAGATAAATACAAGCTCAATATCCCAAAATAGTCCCATATACCATTGGAAATTCAAGAATCAATTCGAAGAATTACACTAGAAATTAGACGAAACTTACGGAGTTATCGACGATCACGTGCCTACCAACGCACCCCCACGCTAATCCCGACTTCAAACACTAAATTTCCACACAATTTTGGAGCTCACACAAGTCCACAATGGAGTTTTACACTTAGGATGAAGGATGGAAAATGAAAAAGGGGACTTATATATATAAAGTGCCAGCGATGGTCGCTTTAGCGGCTAAATGACCGCTAAAGCGACTCTGCCCCAGCTGGACAGGCTCCAATAAAAAATTCAAGGGCCACTTAAGTGGCTACCGTTAAAGTGGTCCTTTGGCCGCTTAAGCGGCTACACCAGATACTTGGCACTAGCCAAGTTCAACTAGTCCCAACGGACTCCGACCGAATGCTCGAGATTGGCTCAGAATTTCGTACTTGCAAATGAACTATGCTACCCTACCAAATTTGACATTTCATACTCAATGGTGCCATCAAAATTTCCAACTAAAGTCATTTCGATAAAAGGGGTCCCACACCCCCAAGGGCCGTTTTAACCAAAATCCACCTAATAGCCCAAAATGAGTCAGAAAGCCTCGGGACCCGTACCAAGGGTACTCTTAGCCTAAAATCAAAATTTTAAAGCTGACGAGACTATTAGAAATGACATTTGAGTACGTTTACACAATGTTTGGGCCCGAGACCCTATTCTTAACTTCAAAAGCTCCAAAATAGGTAAATGGTTCTAAAAATCAAACGAACTGTCAGTCCCAACAAGTTATAAATGACCTAAGACAGCTGTGGGAAAGTTCTAAATGCAGTAAAAGCATGAAAATAGGAAAAATAACCTAGAGAGTTATTAAAATATATTTTCTCTGTTTCAATTTGTTTGACCTACTTAGTCCATTTCAAAGTGAATAACCTTATCTTTTTTTAGCAACTCTTAAATTCCAATTTTTAATATAACTTTTTTTTTAATCAAAAGCAATTGGGCTCTAAGACCCTTTTATAAATTCAAAAAAGTATTTACAAGACTGTGCCTAAAAGTGACCTGGTACAAAAGAAAAAGAACAAAATCTCCTTGACTGCTATCAGAAATAGGAAACCAAGAAAATATTTGGCTTCTCGACACTTCCTCTCCCCTTTCATCAATCTCGACTGATCTTAGCTTTGATAGTTGTATTATTTTCCTAGTAACTCTGTTGCTGTCATGTTCTTCTTCTCCCTTTAAGAGCTCCCTCAGTGTTACAAATCCAAGATTTTGAGCTAAGAATTACTTTCCCTTTTATCTGCAAATCTGTTGATCTATAGATTAGGTAAATGTAACGCCTGTTTCTAATCTCTCTTTCTAGATTTTTATAGCTGATTATCTGCATCCTCCAGATCTGTTGTGCGTATAGGAGTATGTTTTCCCCATTTATGCTAGGTATTTATCTATTATTTTTGGTAAAATCATCCCTCTGCTTCCATTTTCTTCGATCAGTAGATTGAATCTCAAAAGAGATTAATACCAATACCAAATCTGGGAAAAGAAAACAAAGTGATAATCTTACCCTTAACTACCTTTGATGTACACGTAGCAGGTCCAAATAAACGGCAAAAGCACAAAAAAAACTCAGTCTTGTTTCAATCCCTTCCAAAGTCTTGGTTCTGTATTAGATGACACCATAAATCTCACTGGTGTGTATACTAGAACCCCTAGAAATGCTTCTGACTTTAGTTGTAAGACTGAACAATATGTGTTTGTTTGCACTTTTTCCACTGATATTCCTTACCTGCTAGTTGTACTTATGCTATGTCTCCCCTGTTACTACTTCACTCATGTATGACTCTTCAATTGTCTTCTAATATGTTCTACCCCTTGTCTGTCTAGTTGTAGAATTTTTTTGCCCAAACTAGGGATGTCTTGATAGTATTGAATAATATAATCACCTGCGAAAATAAAAATAAGGTTAGCAAAAAAATCAGCAAGGGTATTGCCTTCCCGAAGGGAATGCTGCACCCTTACTGATAGATTCCTTCTTATCCTGTTAATGTAATGAACTTCTAATACCACACACCAAGGGGGTTTCCATCTGCCCTCCAATATTTGAACCATTGTCAATGAATCAAATTCAATAATGATTTGGTTCATCCCCTTCTCTTGACAATACATTAAACCTTCTCTTACAGCCCTAGCCTCAGCCACTAGGTTAACAGAATCAGGTAATACAATTCCATAAGCCATCATGAACTGTCCCAATGAATCCCTTGAATAGAATGCTGCAAAACTTGGCCCTGGATTTCCTTTAGAGGCATTATCTGTATTATATTGATCCAATTGTCCAAAGGTGGTAACCACCTCACTATTCTAAAGTTATACTCTGGCCTATACACCTCCAAAGCAGCCACCATATCAGGCCAGTTCTTATTATCCCAATCATACCTGAGTTTGCACTTGATGTATTTCCCTAATGTGTCATTCACCTCTCTAATAACCTTTGCAGTAGAATAAGTACCACCATTTAATATGGTGTTTCTTTTCTTCCATAGAAACCAAAGTATAATCAAAGAAACCACTTGAAAAACAACTTTGCACCTGGGGTTTTGATCAACCTCCCATAATCTTCTAATACACTATTTCAAATAGTTTCCAAACTCTCCAAGAAAGGAAAGAAATCTTAAAAGGCAGACTCTTACACCATCATTGCTTGAAATCTTCCTTAACCTTTTCCTTTTGTCTCAAGATTTCGCACACTCTTAACACTGAAGTATCCAGTATGTGTTTTTGTCCACCATGGATGATCACTTTCTTCTGTGTTCTGTGCATTGCCCATGTTGCTCCTAATGTGATTCACTGCAAGATCTAGAATGTTCTCTGCCATTCTGTTCCACTCCCACCCATCTTCCATAAAGAACTCCTTTACATCTTGCAAGTTATGACAAGTTTGGACTTATGAAGGATGAAGAAATAGAGGACCTAGGTTTGTCCAATTGTCATACCAGATATTTGAAGTGCCTTCCTTAGGTTCCCACCATAGATGTTTCTCCACCTTCTCCCTATTCTTCCATACTTGTGACCCCCCACTCCACTGAACAAGAGAAGGTATCTATTTTTTACAGTACTTATTCCACATATAATGAGACCATAAGTTATTTTGAGTCCCGAATCTCCACCATAGCTTAGCATATAGAGCCCTGAAAACATCAAACATAGACCTGAAGCCTAAACCTCTTGTTTTGATAAACATACCTTATTCCATGCAGCCCAGTGCTTGCTTCTTCCTGCTTCCTTGTTACTCCAAAAGAATTTAGCAAAAATCCTATGCAAGTCTTTGATAACAGTAATAGGAAGAGCAATAGCTGATAATATATAGATTGGGACACTTTGAAGCACACTAGTAAGGAACAATTATTTACCCCCATAGGATAGCATCTTACCTTTCTAGGCCTGAAGTTTCCTTTTCACTTTGTCTATCAGTTCTGCATAGTCCTCTTTTCTTTTCTTTTGTGAGTAATTGGGCAACCCAAATATTTCATGGGGAAAGAACCTTTTTCCATTCCAGTGCTTTGCTCCACCTGTACAGATACATTCCCTGCAACATTTTGATGAAGAAAAAAAGAGCTTTTTTCTTTATTAACTTTCTATCTAGATACCTTCTCATATTTCTCTATAGTATCCATTATTTTTCTTAAAGAATATTCATCAGTAGAAGAGAAAATAATGGTATCATCTACATAAGCAAGATGGTTCAATTTAGGGCTTCATTTATGCATACCATAGCCCACAAACTGGTTGTCTTCAAATGAAGCATTTAAAGCCCTTGTGAGAACCTCTACAGATAAAATAAAGAGAGTTGGGGAGAGAGGATTACCTTGCTTCACTCCTCTGGTGGAGTGAAAGAAGCCATATGATTGACCATTGAGCAATACTGAATAGTAATTGTTATACATTAATCTCCAAATCATATTAACAAATGTAAAAGAAAATCCCATTTTCCTTGGCACCTTCATGAGAAAGAACCAAGAAACCCTGTCATAAGCTTTAGCCATATAAAGCTTTATAACCACATTTGATGGTTATCCTCTCTTGCTTATATTAGTGACCAGTTCTTGAGTGAGTAGGACATTTTCTATAATTCTTTTCCCTTTGAAAAATCCAAACTGATTTGCAGAAATCAGATTAGGCAATAAATCTTCCAATCTATCATGAATGGTCCTGGACAACACCCTATTAATAAAATTACTCAGGCTATTTGGTCTCATGTCCGAGAAGGATGTAATATTGTTCTTCTTTGGTATGAGGACCAGATTAGTGTGAGTTATGGATTTAGGAAGGGTCTTCCCAGAAAAGAAATTTTTCACTATTCTAACCACACCAGAACCAACAATCTCCCATGTCGCGCCCCTTTTTTTTCCGTGAAAAGCGGGATTCGACGTGACAACTCTTTTTGGGATGGTTTAAGGGTGAAGAGTCGCCACCTAACGAATTAAGGTGCGTTAGGGCACCATTCTAAACTAATTACGGATTTATTTAATTAGTCTACGTCAACCAGAGGTTTGGGTAAGGGTTCAGGTTACCTCGAAAGGAAGGTGTTAGGCACCTTTTGAGGTCCACAACTGTGGGTCCCGGCCGAACTCATATATTAGGTGGGCAAATTCTATGTGATAAGCAAAGGATCTATTATTTTATTAACCTAATATTAGCTGAGTGTTTAAATAGGAAAATATAAAAAAAAAAAAAAAACCATACAACTTAGTTATTATCTAATTAATAATTAACTACGTGATAAAGCAATAAAATGTATAAATAAATAAAGAAATGAATGAGATAAGCGAGAAGATAGAAAAGACATGATTTATTATGGAAAAAGATTTATTAAGTTATACCTAGACTACCCCAAACAAAACATGCAAAAAATAAATAAAATTCAATCGAATCTAGCCAAAGGTTAATTTTTATTTTATTTGGATCAGCACCCGGCTTATTAACAGAAGACAATGTCGTATGTTGCATTGTCGTATTTTGCTCGGGTCAACTTCCATCATTTTCGAATGTTCTACCCACCCCGCCTAATTTGGTTATTAAGCCTAAAGACGTTCTAGAGAAAGCGATAAAACTAGCGTTCCCGAAAAGACCTACCCGTCCCAACTTAATGCCCAAGAGGCCTTTGGACTTACTATTTTGGGGTTTGGTTCTAGACAAGAAGAAATCTAAGCTACCTAATTAAACTCAGGATTTACGTCACACAAAATAAATAAGACTAGCAATTAGCACGTAAAGGTTTCAAGCAAGCCTCTTGATTAATTAAAGTTAATTAGGTGATAACATGCTTGAAAAAACAACTATTCTTTTTTACATAATTGAGACTTATAGGCATGATTTCTAAGAGAGGGGTCTTAATTAACGTACCAAAGATTTAAATTAATATGCTAAAACTTAATGGACAAATGCTGAAAATTAATTAGCAAACGCTAAAATTTATTCTATATTGCTGAAAATTAGTTAAAAAGTACTAAAATTTATTCCTTTTTTTTAAAATGCTGGAATTTAACTAAACATGCTGAAATTATTATTATTATTTTTTCTATATGTTGGAAATAAAATTAAGGATACTGGAAAATTAAATTAAGTGCTGAAAATTAATTTAAATATGCTGAAAATAATTTGTATGTGCTAAAAAATTACTTTAAGGGTGAGGAAAACTAAATTAAATGTGCTGGAAATAAATATTTATATGTTGAAAATTAATATTTAAATGCTGAAAATTAATTTTAAGGTGCTGTAAAATTGATTGGACATGCTGGAAAATATCTCAATATTCTGGAAATTACCTTAATATGCTGAAAAATTAATTTTTTAAAATGTTGGAGAATTAATTTAACATGCTGGAAATTAAATTTAAAGTGCTGAAAAATAATTTTAAAATGCTGGAAATTAATTTTTTGTGCACTGGAAATTAAATAAACATGCCAGAAATTAATTATTATATGCTGAAAAATTTATTTTTATATTCTCAAAATTATTTTGATATGCTGGATATTAATTATTACATTCTGGAAAACTATTTTGATATTCTGGAAATTAAATTTAAAGGACTGAAAATAGATGTAAATACTAGAAAATGATTTATAGGTGCTGGAAAATAACTTTAAATGTTGGGAACCGTTAAAAGTGCTGAAAATTAATTTAAAATGAGCTGAAAAGCTAAATTAAAAGTGCTAGAAAATGATTTAAGTGCTGAAAATTATTTAAAAGTGCTGAGAAATCAATTTTGGTGTGTTGGAAGTTACTTATTAAATGTTGGAAAGTAATTTTATATACTGAAAATTAAACTTTGAGTGCTGGAAATTAGATTTTTAAATGCTGAAAAAATGTTAGAAATCACAGGAAGATGCTGAAAATTATTTATTATATGCTGAAAATTAAATAAAATTTGCTGAAAATTATTTTAATTATACGTCGGGGATTAATTTAACATACGAAGAATTAGCCAGACAAACCTTAGATTAAAATATTATGTCGGAAATTAAATGAACATGCTAGAAGACTAATTAATTTTAACATATTGAAAGTTGATCCTAAAGCATGAGTTCTAAAAAAAGTAATTAATTATCCTAGATCATTTGCCTAGTGATAAAAATAATTTAACTAAGTAACATGAAATTCATTAGATAATCCTACAGGCATGGTTTCTAAGCTATAAAATTTTAAACACATAGAATCCCTACCCCCATGGCATCCCCAATCTTTTATTACATTAGCAAAGTTTATACAATAGTTATTACAAAATCAAATGAATAAAAAGCTAAAAATAGATGGACTAAGTAGTTCCCCAAAATCCTGGGCCACTCTTCATCTCGTCCGAACGTTCACCTTCTAATGTCCTGTTAACGCAAACAAAGTATCCGAACAAGCATAAAAAATTCGGATGTACCGAGGCATGGCCATAACCAGAGAAACATAGAAACCGAGACATAGGTAAAAGCATAAACAAAGACATAGGTAAATCTCAAAACAAAACAAGCAGCTTGGATTAGATCCTATAGGCATGTTTTTCTAAGTTCAAGCCAGAAGAAAACAACCACAAAAAATGGAGGATGTGTCAATTGGGACCAACCGGTCAGCAGCGAAACTAGAGAGAAGTACACAAACTTTTAACTCAGCATGCAACAACGTAGCAAGAATAGGCTGAGAACCAAACTCCCACAGTTCAAGTAGGATCAGAAGAGCAACAAATAAAACTTAAAATATTTTAGTATAAAAGAGAGAGTGGTGCTTTAAAGCCTATCCTATGAGTGAGAAAAAGGACTGTTTATATAATCAGAGAGTTGTGAGCCATCCCAAAAGAAAAGGAAGGGAGAATATTTTTTCCTTTTCAAATTAGTCAATCAAAACTCCTTCCTTAAACAAATCCTTAAGGTGAATCCAGGGAAAACATTATGCTTGGTTACCATAATTAATCACGTAAAACTCAGTCAAAAGAAGTAAACAAAATATTCAAAAATCCCTCAATAATAATAAACAATATTTTTTCTTTAAACATGAAAATCGTATCAGTTAGGACAGAATCAAGCCAGAAATACCCAAAATAAATTAAGCCATAATTTCAAGCGAATTTTACCATACATAGTCGACTATTAATGTTGTCATACGTTCAACAAAGGAAGGAGATCAAACTATGGGTGAAGGCATGCTAGAAATTCCATAATTATACAAATAAAATCTATTCACACTAAATAAGGATAAAGAATCAGTCCAAAATCAAATTAGGATAAAAAATCATGTTCGAACACCAAACAGACAAGTAGAACTTACCATATCTCTTGAAATAATATTCATGAAAACAAAACTTT
The DNA here is from genome assembly GCA_031232105.1 of Capsicum rhomboideum. NCBI lineage: Eukaryota > Viridiplantae > Streptophyta > Magnoliopsida > Solanales > Solanaceae > Capsicum > Capsicum rhomboideum. The sequence goes on from CP124709.1 coordinate 58,227,145, forward strand.
CAAATAAAGCAAAAGAATTGAGTCAAATAATATAACTCCATAACCACATAATCCGAGTCTAGCAAGGGTTTAAAGAAAGTTTATGGAAATTGGGGCTTCTCACATATAATAATCTAAAGGAGCAAATAAATATGAATTTGAAAGAATCAAGTTAAAATTGTATCCCAAACATCACGAAATTTAAATCTAGAAAACTGATTTGTAACAAAAAATGAACAAGGGATGCTTGAATAATAGAAATAGATATAAGAACAACCATACCGGAGATGAATTCGTGTAGGCGAAGGATAAAACTTTGAAACTAAAAAACTAAACACATTTCCCCGTTGTTCGGTGGATTCCGATTGGGACAGTGGCGCGGCGGCTGGCAGTGGCGATAGGATTCGCCGGCCGGAGGCGGTGACTGAGGTGGTTCTCAGGTACGGGGGAGGGAGATCGGCGGCTGAGCTGTTCGCCGGCTGGATGGGGTTCGCCGGTGGTGGTGTTTGAAGGAGAGAGGGTGCGATTGGTTTTGGAGAGTTGAGAGAGGAGAAGAGAGAGGTGAGAGGGTAAGTGTTTTGGTCGTGCATCGCCGGAGATTCTCCAGTCAGAGATGATGGCGGCGGGTTGTGGAGCGTGAGAGAGAAAGAGAGATCGGGAGATCGGAGAGAGAGATTATGGTGGAGATGGAGATGGGGGAGAAGAGAGGAGGTGTGGTGGCTGGCCGGTGGAGAAGGATCGTCGGTCGGCGATGGCCGGCGATGATGAGTGGCGGCGTGAGGCGGAAGAGAAAGTGTGAGGGGGTGTCGGCTGGTTGGGGGTAGAATGAATTAGGTTTTGGGGTAGGGTAGATTAAAAAGGGAAAGAAATGGGAGTTGATCTCAGCCGTTGGATCAATTTTGATAAACAGATGGGATTTAAAATTACAAAAAAGGGTCAAAATTGGGTTATTTAAATTGGGTTCAATTGAAATTAGATTTGGGATTTAAAATTGAGCCAGATTTTGCTCAATTTAGGTTAAAATTGGCATTAGCTGAGTAAAATCAGGCTAGAAGTTAAATAGATTGGAAGAGTTGAATTAAAATAGACTGCTATTTTGTAAATATAGTAATAAATCGGTAAATATAAAAATACCTAACAAAATTAATCAAATGTCATAAAATAATTATTCTCCGATTAATTATAACTTTTATACTAAAATTAATGTCGTATAATATATTATTTGAAATCGATAATAATAATATTTCGAAATAATTTAGGTACCTGTAAATTATGAATATGAATTTTTAAGAAATAATAATAATAATAATAATAATGATAATAGATTGCGTGTTTATAAATTATGAGTATGCATATTTACGAAAATAATTTAATAAATATTTATAAAATTATGTAAAATATTATATTTAAATTAATAAATTATATATATTATATAAGAATATAAAATTAAATTCTAAAAATAAATTGCACACCTTAAAATCATAAATACGAAATGTCAAAACTTATTTGATATCAAAAAATAATAATTAAAAATTTAAACATTAATATTTGATGAAATAGCAGTCCGGAAGAAATATCGGGAGGCCAAAATTGGGTGTCAACATCCCAAAAAACTTGATAAAATTTACCTGATAATCCATCTGGACCCCATGAGCTATCTCCACTCAAATTAAACACAACTTTCTTCACCTTATCACTGGAAGGAATAACCCCTAAACCTGTATTATCATCTGAACTAACCATTTTTGGAATATGTTGAAGCAAGTCAAAATTGGTGGCATCCCTATCTTTCTTGAACTGGTCCTGATAAAACTGTACTGCTTCTAATGCTATATCCTCTTGCTGTTCTAGCCAAATACCACTTGAATTTTGGATCCTCAGTACCTTTAATCTCTGTCTTCTTTCTTTCACTAGACTGTGGAAGAATCCTGTACTCCTATCTCCAACAAACCATTCATATCCTTCTTTTTGTTTCCAAAAACATTCTTCCAGCTTGAGATATTTTGTGTATTTTGTCTTTGCCAATTGCATCACAACTCTATTCTCCACAGATGACTCTTCTTCAAACTGATTCTCTTTGATTCTGGATATTTCCTCTCTAATTATCAACTGCTGAAAAATGTCACCAAATGTAGCCCTACTTCACATAGTAAGTGTTGTCTTGATCTTTTTAATCTTTCTCTTAAAGTCCAGAAAAAGATTGTCAGAATAATTAGTGTCCCAATTATGTCTGACAATGTTTAGGAACTCTTCATGTTCAATCCAGAAATTCAAAAGCCTAAAAGGTTTCTTATAAGTGGAAGGTCTATTTTCACAACATAGTAACAAAGGAGCATGGTCAGAACCGGTCCTTAGGAGATGTTCAACTTCAGAATGTGAAAATAGCCCCTGAAAGTCAGAATTAATTAATATTCTATCCAACTTTTCAAAAATACAGTATTTCCCAGCTCTTCCATTCCACCATGTGAATGGGCTACCCTTGAATGGAACCTGCAATAAGTCACAGGCTTCAATGCAATTCCTAAAATCCTCTACATCAGCATCAACTACTGGAATCCCACCAATTTTCTCCTCCCCATTTAAGACTACATTGAAATCCCCGCCAACTAGCCATGGGCAATCTACTCTATTCTGAGCTGTAAAAATGTTTTCCCAAAGCTGCATTCTTTGTCCATCATCACACTTATAGACAATTGTAACTAGTATAGTTATAGTTGTTGCCTGATCCTTCAACCTGAATGAGATTTGTTGCTCTGTATTACTCTCTATCTGCATATCAAACCCATGATTAATGAACACCCATATCTTGCCATTGATGTTGTGACACACCTGAGGCATCTTCAGTTTGCATCTATATCTATTGATTGTTCTAATATGTTGAAAAGGTTCCATTAAAGCTACGAAGGCAAATTTATAAAAATTGTGCAACATTTGCACTCTCTGACTTGTTTAAGACAAGATTAAAGTGTATTTTGGTATATTTGACATTTCTTTAATTTAAAACCACAAGATTCAAAAGTCTTCTTTATTATCTTAAACTTCTTGTCAAATCAAAATAGGTCAATCAATTTAAAAAGAGAGAATATCATATTTACTATTTTGATACCACCAACTTTCTCGAAAAGACAAATATATTAGTGTCTCCGATCATTTTTACTTGTCCATTATATTATCTATTTTTATTTGTTCAATTTCAAAAATTTAAAAATAATTTATCATGTAATTTCTAATTTATCCTTATCACTCCCTCAATTTCAATTTGTTTGACCTAATTTAACTTACATGGAGTCTAAGAAAGTAAATAAGATTTTTGAATCTTGTGGTCTTAAATTAAAAATATGTCAAATGTACCAAAACGATCTTTAATCTTATCATCTTAAACATATCATGTGAAAGTTGAAATTAAAGAATTGTTAAAAAAGAATAAGGACATTCGTTTTTATATGGACAAAAAATAATAAGTCAAACAAAGTAAAACGAAGAGAGTATTAGCTAGATTCATTTCTTAATGTATTTTTCAAAGCATTGAATTTATTTTATTTTAGTGAAAGAGTAATACAGTAAGTGTGCCAAGTCACTAGACAAGTAAAATGAACCGAGAGAGTAATTAATCTCGAAAAAAACCCTCTTGAAGCATTAATTGTGGTGGTGCATCAATCTACATTTTGCAATAACCAAACATAATTCTCAAATCACAAAGCCAAAGGCAGAATCAATCAACTATGCTCAAATGCCAAATAGGATTTGGCTTATATGGGTTATTCCAAATGTGGAGTTATTTCTAAAATTATTAGCAAAAATCTGTATCCCCATACAAACAATAATTCCTCAGGGACTTGCAAAAGAAGCCGGATAAGAAAACAAAATATAAGGAGGATCTCTATGTTTTTTTGATAATACAAAGAAAAAATGTCTCAATTTTCTTGTGACAGATGGTCCTTTTCAACAAGATAACACATTTTTAACCTCAGAAGTAACTTCCTTTGGTGGTTTTTCAGCATGAAGGCTTGCAACAACACCTTTGGTGGAATAATAGTTGATTACCTGCATTATCAAACAATTTGACAATTTAAATGTCATTGATAAAGAAGAATAACACACATAAAGTTGACAGCTTCTTTTTGCATGCATAAAGCAGATATAATCTAAGTTGCGTGGACTCTTCACTTTTGACACCGCACCCGTGTCGGATTCTTCAAAAATACACTACTTTTGGAGAATCCGACACGCACCCATTGACATTTTAGAAGAGTCCGAGCAACATAAGATATAATTAGAAACTTTTTCATAAAATGCTGATACGTAAATGCTCACATAACAAAGCTTTTCACAACCAAATGGATATATAAGTCATTCTTCATTTCCTTAAGTCCTGCATTGGTAGATTCCACACTTTTCAGAACCTCATCATCTCTTTCATAGGGGACTTCCCTAAATCATTATTAGCTATCTCATAATTTCCTGGCGGTACATATAAACCACTTCTGTTGTTGTTGCTTTTCCAATTCCCTTGGTCTCGATCTTTGAAGCCAGCCTTATCATAATAGCTGACCCTCTGATAGTTCTGACGTTAGTTTCCTTGGCCATTGGCCCAAAAAAAAACCTCATCTGGTTGTTCAAATAGTTTGCCTCTTCTTCAAAATCTGACTCAATTGCCTTGCCCTGCGAACCAATCGCCTTTACCTTCTCAACACCACCTGCCAATAAATGCTTTGTCAGTATATCCATCTGAGTTTTCATATGAGTCATGTCTGTCACGTTCCTTCTTTCTTTCTGCTTTGTCCAATCAACATTCCCATAGCATAAGTGTTGCTTACTACCTTAGAATCCCTGGTATGCTAAGCTATATTTTTTTTGGTCAACCTATCAAGTATCACTATGGCCTCTATAAAAGTCAAGCCCCCATAAATGCTCCTCCAGCTGCATTGTCAACCATTGGTTTGGTATTTGAGTTCAAAGACCTGTAAAATATCTCTATCAAGTGCTCATCTATGAGCATATGATTTGGACATTGGGTCAACTTTTTCTTGAACCTCAGCCATATCTCATGAAATACTTCATTTGGTTGCTGCCTAAAGTTGCTGATTTCATCCCTCAACTATAATATCCTAAAAGGTGGAAAGAACCTTTCTAGGAAAGCTCCTTTCAGTTGCCTCCAGTTTGTTATAGAATCACGTGCCAGCTCAATCAACCACAATATAGCCTCCCCATATAGAAACAAAGGAAACAACCTCAATTGAATGGCGTTCTGACTAACTGCTGGAAAATCAAAGGACTTACAGATTCCTATGAAATTCATCAATTGCATATTCGGATCATCACCAACCATCTCTCCAAATAAACCTTTGATATTTAGTAATTGGATCATGGTGCTACTGATATTGAAATTAGCTCCCGGAGCTGGTGATGGTAGAATAATAGCCCCAGTGGCACCAATTCCATCTAAATCAGCCTCATCCTCATCATCAAGGTTAAAATGCATAACAGGTTGTTGTCGCCCTCTACCTTTTTACTGTTAATGCTGATTGGCTGGAGCAATATTGTCTACATGTTATGCATCAACATCGTCACCCAAATCATCATTGTCTTTCTCATAACTATGTACATTCAAATTTGTATTCAAATTTTGTTGATGCACTTGATTAGCTACAAGCACAGTAAGGTTTGATGCTTCACGCTGTTGTGCATTCATATTTTCCCTCAAAGTCCTTAAAAGCTTGGAATTGTAAGTTAACAATGGGTCACCTTAACTTTGGAGACTTGGCAAGAACAAGTAAGTACCCTACAATTACAAAAACAACAAACAAAAGTAAAATTTAGGAAATATGACTGAGAGTCAAGTAAACACAACAACTTAATAGATAATTGTACTCCCCGACAATAGTGCCAAAATTTGATATGCCCAAATTATACCTCTTTAAAGAAGCATAAGCGGTCATTGCCAAATATATAACCCAACAAAGGTTGGGGTCAAATTCCATTGGAAATATGGTGAAAACTAAGTCGTTTGTGATTTAAGTGACTATTAGTCTGCAATTTTCATGAAATGGGGGGAGGGGGGGTTTGTAGTAAGTAATGTTTGACTCAACATCTAATCTGTTTCAAGTAACAAGCATTAAAATTTACGAAATGATAAATCAATAGAGAAAACAAACTAGGATTATGTTCACCATGGCTCTTTATCACTTTCAGCCTAATGTAGATAATGAATTTAATTCAACAAAGTTGTTGAAACCGGTTCATGTTCTCGTCTAACCTAGCCATCGCCGACCTTTTTTGAATCCCATTTTGCTCATCGAAATGGCCATTTTGACCACTAGTCAGCCAGATTCTATGGTTGGCCAGTCATTCTTAAATATTTCTCAAGAGAACTTCCCACTCGTACCCCAGAATCCTACCAAATTGCCTATTATAATGCCTTCTGATGCTACACAACCTAATGAATCTCCTAAGCGACAGGATTTTGCAAACCTTCTAAAGCCTATGAATGTTAATACTCCCACAAGTCCCAGTAAATCTATAATACATCCCATTTCTATCAAGTAATATAACTTGGTCAATGGTTTTCCTCGAGTTGTGTGGACAAAAAAAGAGGTTGATCAGATGAATATCATAGAGGAACTTTAATATTCTATCATTGGTAAATTTTCCTATGGTAGGACTGAGTTAGATGACCTGAGAATTTAGATTCCTAAGCAACTTAAGGTGAAAGGGGATTGTAAGATAGGTTTCTTGAGGAATCGGCATATTCTTATGAGATTTGAACATTTTGAAGATTTTCTGAATATAATGGAAAAGAATGTTTATTACATTAATGACAAAGAAGGTTATTCATATCAGATAAGGCCACTAATATATGATGCCAAATTAAAGGTGGAAGAAGAAACTACGCAAGCTATGGCATGAATCTCCTTCCCATACCTGAAGCCAAACTTTTTTGTAAAGGAATCCCTTTTTTCTTTAGCTTTGGTAGTTGGAAAACCAATTCATTTGGATATGGATACAATTAACAAAACTAGACCTAGTTGTGCTAGAGTAAAGGTACAAGTGGACTTACTTGCAGATTTTCCTAAGTAACTAGAGATGGAGATTGTAAACTCTAATACTAAGGAATCACGAATAGAGCTGGTCAAGATTAAATATAACCTCCTTCCTAAATATTGTAAGGAATGTAAACTTCAAGGTCATGATGAAGAGGATTATAGAGTTCTACATTCGAAATTGAAACAAACTGAACAAGAGGAAGAGGTTATGGATAATAATGTGCAAAAGAGAGAATTGGGAGAAACTAAGTTGCAAAGATATGGAAGAAGGAAGAATTAGCAGACTCTACAGTGGAATCTGACAAGGAGAAGATTTATTAATAAGGGGTATCTTAGTGAAAGAGCATCAACCCCAGAGAAAGGGATTTGTGATAACAACACTTTTAATTCATTGACAGAGATAGAGGAAGGGGAGGTGCACACAGATGGTACAGCAAGTAAAGAAGTTTCTAATAATATTATTATATCAATAAACAACTTGCAAGAAATACAAAGTGGAGTAAAGCAGCAGTCCAAGAAAGATTGGGTTTCTAGATCTTTTGCAAATTCAAAAAATGATCTAGGATCATCAGCTTCAGTAGTTAAGGTCCCTACAACAAATATTTAAGTTAGCACAGATTTCACAAAGCATCAACAGTTAGAGGTTGCTCTGGAGAATTATACATTCAGTTCAGGAGATAGATCTAAAGGTGAGAGCATGAGAGAAATGGAAGCAACTATCAATAAAGAAAAAGAGTAAGAATCAACCCTCTCATCAAAGGAACAACCTACAAATCAACAGAAGATAGATTCAACTGTCAATATTCAACAACATCTGAAGGATTCTATGGAGTCAAGTGTTCTAAATAATTCACCTTATGGGACTGGTGCTGAAAAAGGGATGAAGGAAACAAGGCCAGCTAAAACAAGGCAGATAGATGGGGAGGTTGAAGTAGTGCAACAAAATAAATCTTCATGTGTAGGTACCATACATAATTCTGCAAGTAATCAGCACAATAATGATGATTGTATGGTGTCTAATTCCATTAAAACAATCAGCAAGTCTAGGAATGGTCATGAATGTAGTAGAGAAGATAAATTAGAGCCATCATGTGCTAATACACTGGCTACAATTGATACCCCTTTAGATATTGATGAATCATTATCTTAGAGTATTAAATCTCCAAATTCTATATTTCATAATATTCTAACTCATAATATTAAGGAGGTGAAGTCCTATGAGCACTTAGAAGGTGAAGTTGATAGGGGTGGTTCTGATGAAAAAGACATTCTTAGGAAGGGGGATTTATCTCCAAGGGTCAATAAATTAATTAAATCAGCAAGGAAGGGAAAGAAGCAGGGCAATGGTGAGACTTTACAACCTACCAGAGTCCAACTAAAGAGAAGTGGGGTGACACAAAAGACAAAGTAATAATGAAGGCTATTATATGGAATATCAGATCTGTAAAGTCACAAAAAGTTTTTCTGAGGGTTCAGATGTTGCCTAAGTTTCATAATTTTACTTTCATTGCCTTATTAGAGCCTTTTCAGCACAGTAGAACCATCAACAAATATAAGAACAGAACTTAGATGCCTTTAGTATTTCACAATTGTTCCGGAAAAAATTGGTTCTTTGTTAACCATGGTTTTAATGTTACTATTGTTAGTGATTCAGAACAAAAAATTTCCTTCCAATTGTGTGAGATTGCTAGTGGCATGTTTTTTATGGTGATAGTTGTTTATGTAAAATGTGATAGGAATCAAAGATTGGAAATTTGGGATGACATCTACTCTATCTCCAATAGGCAGCATGGCCATTGGTTAATTAGGGGAGATTTCAATGTTGTGCTTAATGGGGCTGAGAATATTGGTGGAGTTCCAGTGATAGTTGAAGGTGTGGAAGACTTTAAAAATTGTATAGAGTCTTATGATGTATTACTAGTGCAATATAAGGGTTTCCCTTTTACTTGGTGGAATGGTAGAGGAGGAGTTGATTGTGTCTTTGAGACACTTGATAGAGTCTTGATTAACTCAGATTTCCAAAATATGTTTTCACATGCAAAAATTGAGTACTTGTCTAGAGATGGATCAGATCATTCTCTTTTGTTTATTACTTGTGAAAATAGGAGTATCAAGTTTGAAAGGCCTTTCAAGTTCTTGAAATTTTGGACTGATCGTGCAAATTTTAAAGAAGTTTTAAGAGAAGCTGGGATACTGGCTGCACAGACAATCCTTTCTTGGATTTCAAAAGAAAGATTAAACAGGTGAAGAAGGATCTCTCTATCTGGAGTAGGCAAGCTTATGGAGATATTTTTCAGCAATTACTCATTAGAGAAGAGATTTCCAGAATGAAGGAGAAGTTTTTTTGAAGATAACCCCTTTGAGGAGAATAGGGCTGTGATGTAGAAAGCAAAGGCTGAATATATCAGATATCTTCATCTAGAGGAAAGTTATTAGCAACAGAAGGCTGGCTATGACTGGTTTGAGAGTGGGGATAGAAATACTATGTTTTTTTATAGTATTGTTAAAGGATGGAGAAATAGACTTAAAGTCTCCAGAATTCTCAATGACCAAGGTTGTTGGTTAGAAGATGATGAGTAGATTGCTAATGAGGCCATTAATTTCTATCAAAAATAGTTTTCTTAAGAGAGAGATGCTACTAATTTCCCCTTACTTGATCATATTCTAGTTTTAATCTCTAATGAAGATAATGGATTACTTGAGGCTCTTCCTGATGATACAAAGATTATGAAGGTTGTGTTTAGTCTAAGTGGTGATAGTGCCTGTGGTCCAGATGGTTTATCTAGAAGGTTCTTTTATACTTGTTGGGATATTGTTAGTGGAGATGTGATTAGGCTGGTTTTGGGCTTCTTTGTAGGTAATACCTTTCCAAAATCTATTACTCACACTAATTTGGTTCTCATTCCTACAAAAAGATAATGTGTAATCTTTTTCATATTTGAGGCCTATTAGTCTTAGTAATTTTGTGAATAAAATTCTCGCAAGAATTATGCATGATAGATTGGAGAACATTTTACCTAGATTGATTTCTCCTATTCAATCAGGTTTTGTTAAGGGTAGAGGTATTATTGAAAATGTTTTGTTAACCCAAGAATTGATCTCAAACATATGGAAGAGAGGGAATCCTTCCAATTTTGTGCTAAAATTAGATATGGCTAAAGCATATGATAGGGTTTCTTAGTATTTTTTTATGAAGGTTTTGAGGAAGATGGGCTTCTCTAATAGGGTGGTTGATGTGATTTGGAGATTGCTCTCTAATAATTACTACTCAATATTATTAAATGGTCAATCTATTGGTTTGTTTCACTCTACTAGAGGAGTAAAGAAGGGGGATCCTTTATCTTCTGCTCTTTTTATATTATACGCTGAGGTAATGACTAAGGAACTTAATCAGTTATTTGATGATGCTTCCTTTATGGGATATGGTATGCCTAAGTGGAATTCCAACTTGAATCATCTAGCATATGCTGATGATACAATAATTTTCTCATCTGCTAATGTTTATTCTATGGAGAGAATAATGAAAATTTTGCAGGAATATGAGTAGGAATCTGGTCAAAAGGTGAATAGAGAGAAGAGTTTCTTCTACATACATCAAAACTCACCTAGTGAAGTGATGAAATAGGCCGAACATACTACAAGGATGACGAGAGGCATTTCCCCTAAAATACCGTGGATGCCTTTTATCACATTCCAAGAAGAAGAAGGAACACTATGCAGATCTGTTGGACAAAGTTAGAAGTAAATTACAAGCTTGGAAGGGTAGACTATTGTCTTATGGAGGAAAGGAAGTGCTTATTAAAAGTGTGTTGTAGAGTATTCCAATCTATGTCCTTTCAGCTATTGTTCCACTCAAAAATGTTTTCAAAGAACTCCAAAGGATTTTTGCAAAATTCTTTTGGAATGATAAAGAATCAGGAAGAAACAAACACTGGGTTGCTTGGAACAAGGTTTGCCTGCCTAATTGTGGTGGAGATTTAGGACAAAAAGTAATTTGTGGACTGAATTTCTATGGAACAAATATTGCAAGAAACAATTACCTACCTAGGTGCAATAGAAAGGAGGATCTCAAATGTGAAAGGCTATGTTGAATAACAGAGACAAAATAGAACAGTTTTTATGGTGGGAACCAAAAAGTAGATCTTCTACAATCTGGTTTGATAACTGGACCAATATTGGTCCATTGTTTAAGTATCAGAAAAAAATTCAGACATGCCATCCATTGAAAGATATTGCAGAATTTCTCAGGAAAGAGGGATGGAAGTATGAGAGTATGCAGAATAAAGTCCCAAATTATGTAGTAGATCATGTTAGAGATAATATGGGGTTTGTATGATATGAAGATGTGATGGATAAACCCTGGTGGACCAGGAATAGTAGAGGTAAGTTCACAACCAAAAGTGCTTGGGATTTGCTTAGGCAAAGAGCTGTTGAAAATGAAGACTTAAAGACCATTTGGAGTAAGGGGTTGCCTTTTAAATTTTCATTCTTAACTTAGAGGATATGGAAAGGGCTAATTCCAGTTGCTTCACTGATGCATAGATGAAAGAATGATGTTACAGAAACCTATAGTTGTTGTAACAACCTTGAGAGTGAAACTATCAATCATTTTTTTCTTAAAGGTGAGATTGCTGAAAGGGTGTGGAATCATTATTGTGGAGCAGCTGGTATTGTAGAACAAAGGCTTAGTTTGAAGTAGAGTGTGCAACTGTGGAGAAATTAGGATAGGAATTGTAAGATAAAAGTTGTGTTTAATGTTGTTCCTATGATTATTCTCTGGTTCATTTGGAAAAGAAGGAACACAATATTACATGGAGGTTTTTATTATGAAAGGAAGATCATATGGGAAATTAATGATACTATTATTAAGTTCATTAAGATCAAATTTAGAATGGAAATATAAGGAAGAGAGTGGGTGAATATAATAGATAGGTTGCAGAGATACAAAATTTCCTCTTCATTTAGAGTGGTTAAATGGATACCCCTTAAAGAGGGTTGGCTAAAAGGAAATATAGATAATTCTTCAAAAGGAAATCCTGAACCTAGTTCTATTACTTTTTGTATTAGAAATCAATATGGGGACTTGGTGGTGGCAAAAGGTTCTAGAATTAAAACTACCACTAGTTTGGTGGTAGAAGCTACAACCATAAGGGAATGCCTACAGTATTGCAGAAATAACTATATTAGGCAGATTATTTCAGAGAGTGACTCTTGGACCATGGTGCAAATTCTTAATGATGAATTGGAGATCTCATGGAGTGTGACAATGGTGGTCAACTCCATTAAAGCACTGATGTATATCATATCAACAAGAGTGGTACATTCCCTTCGGGAAGATAATACTCTAGCTGAATTTTTTACTAATTTAGTTTTTGATTTTGCAGGTGATTTTGAATTTAACAACTTTGAACAAGTTCTAGTGGGAGAAAAGAGAATAATTATTTTGGAAAATGTGGGAACTACATACATTAGAAGAACTAATAATGATCCATAATAATAACAACAACAACTGAAGATACAGGGAGCAGGAACAAGTCATTCTCAGAACAAGCACAGAAATGGAAACAAGTTACAGTGTATAGGCTTTTACTAAGGAAATAAAGTTACAAGACAACAGAGCTATAGTTAAGTTTGAAGGTGTCCTTATTCAACATAAAAAGCACATTAGCTCAAATCAGAATTCAGATGTAAGTTGGTACCTTTGCATAGTCACAAATCTGGTTTTTTGGAGCTGTATCAAGTTTGGATTTTTGCTGATTACCTTCAAATCATGAAGATGAAAGAGTGTTAACAGGTTAAACAATAACTGTAGTTGGGATTATCCATGGAAATAAGACTACCTATTGTTGGAAGTGATTTCCTTTGAATATGAACACCTACACTCAGTGAGATTTGAGGTGTCAATGGTTTGAGTATTCTAGCAACAGTATCTTTAGATCTCTACATTGGAAACTCCTAATTAGAGCTTTGTATTATCTGTTACATAAACAAATGGATTAACACTGATACCTTTGGTCTTTCTGACTCATTTTTTCTAGCTTAGGTGGTGGTATTAGCTACCATCGAAGCTCATCCACCGAGCAAAGAAAATGATGAAAGAATGATAGAAGGTCAGTTACTTAGCCATGAGAGTGAAGGTAAAGATTTATCTGTAGCGTCTGAACCTTTGCATACCACGAAACCTCCATAAAAATAGATGTTAAGGATCGAAAAGACAACATGGCAGTTGCACTAAAGAGGAGGATGCTTTATTAATTTGACCTAAGGGTCTTTTTGTTATCTGGTAGGTTTATTTAGGTTTGGGCCAAGTCACTTTTGGGCCTGGCCTTTGTTTTTGTTTTTTTTGTAAATACACAAATTTTTGTTTTAATAAATAGGCTAATAGCCTGATTTTGATTGAAAAAAAATAGAATCTGCTTCAACACAAGTGAATGTCGGGCAATTAAATTCAAATGTTTACCTAAATATTTCTCAACCTAATTAGGTAACTATTCTATTAATTCTTTTGAACTTAAAGTGTTGGAAATATGCAAACTCAATTTAAAACCCAAGTTGATTAATCTCGTAAGAGCATTACTCATTAGATGGAGGTTAGAAACTCCGAATCAGTAACACCCCGTACCTTACCAACCCTACTTGACGACGTTGAACAATGTTTACTTAGGTGTCGAGAGCCATAAGTATGTATTTTGTAATGATTTTGATGAAATAATTGATGTTGGCCTTCGTACATGTGATTAGACTTTAGTAGGAGGTGTTTTGTGACTTCGTGGAGCATTTGTGGGGTTGAAAATGAGGTTTGGAGTACCTCCAAACAAAGGATATTAAAGGTAAGAAGTAAGTTAAAGAATAGAACTTGAAGTATCTAACCAAATCCGCGAAGAAAAGTCAAAGAAATGAAATTTTTTAAAAAGTAGGAGTGGGGCGCACCCAGGGGCGTGCCATGCCACTCTGGGCTAAAATTTTTAGCCCACAGGCAGAAAGGTGGCTCGCCCAAGGGCGTGCCAGGCTGCTTGTGTGCACCTTTTAAAAGTTGGAAATTTTTCTAAGTCCCAAGGGTGCCTGGGGACGTACCGGGCCGCTTTTTGCCACATTTATTCTACAACCACAAGCATATACATGGAATGGTTGAAGTATTATATTGGTATTCCAATTTGGTAAAATTATTCGTGGACGAATTTGGCATCCAAATGACGGTTTTACCCTTTTGGTCAAAATAATTCATACTTGGCTAGAATCACTTGTTTTTGGGATTAATACTACGAATATAAATCCCGTGAGTGGGAATATCATCGTAACATGTATGAAATGAATTAAACATGAGAAATTATTAATTTTATTGGGTTAAGTGAATTGGGCTCAATGAAGGCCCAAAATGAGACAAAAGACATGGGCTAAAATGGGTCAAATGACCCATTCTTCCATTGACCTTCTAGACATAATATTTAATGTTATAAAGAGTAGATAAGGATGAGTTGAGGGCTTATATAAAGGTCCAAAAATCTGATTTTATTCATTACACATACACATGCTTTTCTAAGCTTTTCTAGAATTCTCAAGAAAGCTCCTTTTGGCTCTTCAAACCCTAAGTCATCTTTTGGACAAGATCATCATTTTTCAAGCTTGGGTAAGTGATTATTCTTATGTTTTAACATATTATATGTATGAGATATTGTGTAAATCATGTTGGTTATGCTTGGAAGTGTCGAACATGGCACTTTGTGTTTTTGTAAAAGATGTGTCATCTATGGAATTTAAACTTGAAAGATGACTTGTGGTCTTGATGAAAGTGCATGGTATGGATGAAATATCAACATGTATGGTGTGATTATGGTCTTAAACTTTTTATTTTTCTATAAGTGTAAATTATGGGATTTTGACCGATTTGTTGTTGTGAGGTGTATTGAAGTGATTTGATGGAATAATTGTGATGTTGTGATGATGGAGAGTGGAAAGTATGAACTTGGTGTGACATGCTATTGGTTATCATGCATTGGTAAATGTATGGAATATTGTGGGATTATTGGTATGATAATTTCATAAATTGTATTGTCAAGGAGGGAAATGACATTTTGAGATCATTGTGTAACTCATTATCGTTATATGCATTTGTAAGGTAGTTGGTGGTTAATGTAAATTCCGTTATGTACTTGTGTTGTAGAGTAAGACGTAAGGAAGGATCTGGACTATTGTGTTCACGCATAGGATTGAGTGTTCATATTGAGACGATAAGGTATGTAAGGTTCCTCTTTCCGTATCCTTCTGCAATATGTTGTTCACATTGACATTGGGCTTGTTTCAATTCCGAGGGGCTTTGAAGTATAGCAATTCAGGTTGACATATATTTTTATTCACAAGTGTCCTAATCTTAGATGAATTATGATTCACTTATCTCTTATTCATTGACTGAAGTTCCAAAGATGTCATAACGTTGTAATTTCAAAAAAGAACTATCTCAAAGAGAGTAAGATGTAAGGGAATCTATTTATTCTTGAATAGCATTTTTTTTTCCAATCATGTCTTGTTCCAAAGTCCAAGAATATTATGATTATCTTTGTATCAATCTCTCACAAGTAAAAGTACCAAACTCACGAAAAGTAATGAAGGAAGTAATGTGCAAGCTAATATATTTATTCCTCATAAGTAAGGATGTCAATCTCATGAAGTAAAGGAGTGAAGTGAAATGTTTATATGAGTGTGCTTCAAATAATGTCATGATCCTCAATGTATCACTCTTAAGAATGGAAGTAAGAATAACAAAAGAAAGAAGTAATGTATAATTAATGAATATTCATGGGTGGTATCCCAAGGGTTAAAATACCTAGCATGGGTCGATCCCAATAACATGGGTGGTATCCCAGGGGCGACATAAAAGCCTAGCATGGGTCGATCCCAATACATCCCAGGGAAGATATAAAAGCCTAGCATGGGTTATCACGGTACATCCCAGGGGCGACACGAAAGCCTAGCATGGGTTACAATAACATCCCAGGGGTCACATTACCTAGCATGGGTTAATAACATCCCAGGGGCGACACGAAAGCCTAGCATGAGTTAATATGACATCCCAGTGGTCAAAGTACCTAGCATGGGTTAATCTCATCCCAGGGGAGACAGAACAACCTAGCATGGGTAGAACAATAAAGATAAATAAATATGATGACAAGAGAAGTAAAGAACGTAATATACATGGTTCATCACATACAGAAAGAGAGTTTATTCACATTCACTATTTCTCTTATATTGACTCCATTATTGTTGTTATTATGTATGATGAATTTCTTATGAGCCTTACATACTCAGTACATTCTTCGTACTGACCCCTCTTGGAGGACTTACTTTAATTGTTGTAGGCGTAGGTGTTAGTAGACCTCCTCTGTAGGCTGTGGACCATTTGCAGATCTTTGGTGAGCTCCAGTTGCTTCGAGGCTTTCCGAGTCACAGTTGTATATTTGTTTTAATGTTGTGAATGTTGTATAAAGCGGGGACTTGTCCCGACTTTAAGTTGGTCTTGTAGATGCATATGTTAGAGGGTTTTGTAGACCTATATGGGTATGTGAATGTAAGAGATGAATATCCGTTTTAACTTGATGGCCCCAACGGCCAAGTTTTATAAATATATATATATATAGCATATGTTCCCATGCCCATGACTACCGCATAGTTGCATGAGGTATAATAAGATTCATACGAGGTTATACATACGCATGAGAAAAGATCGGTTCTCTCGGGCCATATCGGCTTCGGGTGCCAGTCCGGCCCGAATGGGATTTCGGATCGTGACAAAAGTGGTATCAAAGCAGGTCATTCTAAGGGTGTCTACAAAGCCATGTCTGAGTAGAGTCTTACTTATCGATGTGTGGTGCACCACATTTATAAGTAGGAGGCTACGGGACATTTAGGAGTTGTTTCTTTTCTTCATTCCTAGATCGTGCAATAGAGCCAGTGTTCTAAGTTGACTTGTATCTGACCATGGTAATTGTTTTTCTTTGGTTTAGTAAAATGCCAATCACAAGAAGAGGTAGAGACAAAGGTAAGCAGGTAGATATGCCTGCCGGTGAAGGAATGAGTAGATCACCACCTGACCAAGCTAGTCAAGGTGGAGCTGACGCTGAAATTGCATCGCGGTCTTCTTTTACTTTTCCAACTCTGGAAGAGCCAAGAGGTAGAGAAGTACCCACAGAACCGCTAATGAATGCCACTGACCAAGATTTAAGAAATGCAGTACATATGTTGACTCAGTTAGTGGCAACACAAAGTCAAGGACGAACTGGCCCAATGATAAATGAAGATGACGCGGCTAGAGCAGTTAGTCGGCGTACACAAGACTTTCTAAAATTGGACCCTCCTATATTCACTGGGTCAGACCTGAAAGCGGATCCACAGGATTTTGTGGACCAAGTTCAAAGAGCCCTAGAAGTGATGCACGTAACAGGTGTAGAAACAGTTGAGCTAGCAGCTTATAGATTGAAGGGTGAGGCCATATTATGGTATGAGGACTGGAAAAGATCAAGAGGCATTGATGCACTCCCAGCTGTTTGGGAAGAATTTAAAGCGGCATTTTTGGATCACTATCTTTCCTATGAGATCCGTGAGGCTCGTGCGGATCAGTTTTTAAATCTACGTCAAGGAAATATGAGCGTTAGAGAATACAGTTTGCAGTTTAATTCCTTGGCTCGATATGCTCCAAATGTAGTGGCCATAATGAAAGACAGAGTACATCGATATGTGGACAGGTTGGAGCCATATTTGATACGAGACTGCACTATTGCTGCCTTAAATTGAGATATGGATATAGCTAGAATACAGATCTTCACACAGAAAATGGAGGACCAAAGGCAAAGAAGAAGGATACAGGAATCTGAGGAAGGGCCATCAAAAAGGGCAAGACCTATGGGGCAGTCTATGGTGTCCCCAGGAGAATCTAGATCTCGAATGTTACCGCCTAGACCCTCATTCTCTTATTCCACAGCAGGTGCTCACTCTTAATTCCGAGGGTCTAGAGGTGGTCCACCTAGACAGAGTAATGGAGTGCAAGGCTCACACAAAGTAGGATTTTCTCATCCTCTGTGTCAGCATTGCGGAAGGTACCATTTAGGTGAATGACGGTTGGGGACAAATGTTTTTTTTTGGTGTGGCACAACGGGGCATATAATGAGAGCATGCCCACAAAGGGGCGCGAGTGGTATAGTACAACCTACGTGATCAACCGTTGCATCATCAGCATCGATTCCTTCCCCAGGCGGAGGAGTTCAGCCTATTGGTCGTGGTGGAGCTATTAGAGGAGCAGCTAGTGCCAGTGGAGCCCAAAATCGTACTTATGCTCTAGTGGACCGGAAGAATGAGGAGGCATCTCCTGATGAAGATACAAGTATACTATCCATATTTTCAAATGATAGATATACCCTATCGTATATCACTCCATTGATTACTATAAAAGCTAATGAGACACCGGGGTCATTAGTTAAGTCAATGGAAATATCTCCACCTGTTGGTAAATTTATTAGAGTTAAAGATACATATCGTAATGGTATAGTAGATGCTTGTAATCATAGATGATTAAGTACTCTTAAAAGTGTCGCCAATAAAATGGGTAAGGGGATTTGGAAAGAAAGGATGTGAAATTGCCGGAAGTGCATAAGAGTTTCATTTCATATTGCTCCCATTGAAAATATACAAATTACGAAGGATTTCACTAGGAAGAGATACCTATTGTTATTCTAGACCTAAGAAATAAAGATGTAACTTCCATAAGAGTTCTTTGAAGGAATCAACAAGTCGAAGAGATCGCATGAGAAGTTGAGGAAACAAAAATGATGAAATCGACGTACCCATATTTGTTTCAAATGGAAGAAAAAGTTCAAAGTGTGGAAGTAGACCAATAACAAGTAAGTATCTATGAGCCTTAAGTGTCTATATATGTATAAGCTAATATAGCGATGCATTTGTTATAATTGAAGCAACATCGTTAACATTCGAGGATGAATGTTTCTAAGGGGGGGAGAATTTAACATCCCATACCTTCCCAACCCTACTTGACGACGTTGAACAATGTTTACTTAGGTGTCGAGAGCCATAAGTATGTATTTTGTAATGATTTTGATGAAATAATTGATGTTGGCCTTCGTACATGTGATTAGACTTTAGTAGGAGGTGTTTTGTGACTTCGTGGAGCATTTGTGGGGTTGAAAATGAGGTTTGGAGTACCTCCAAACAAAGGATATTAAAGGTAAGAAGTAAGTTAAAGAATAAAACTTGAAGTATCTAACCAAATCTGCGAAGAAAAGTCGAAGAAACAAAAATTTTAAAAAAGTAGGAGTGGGGCGCGCCCAGGGGCGTGCCAGGCCGCTCTGGGCTAAAATTTTTAGCCCACATGCATCAAGGTGGTGCGCCCAAGGGAGTGCCAGGCTGTTTGTGTGCACCTTTTAAAAGTTGGAAATTTTTCTAAGTCCCAAGGGTGCCTGGGGACGTACCGGGCCGCTTTTTGCCACATTTCTTCTACAACCACGAGCATATACATGGAATGATTGAAGTATTATATTTTTATTCCAATTTTGTAAAATTATTCGTGGACGAATTTGGCACACAAATGACGGTTTTACCCTTTTGGTCAAAATAAGCCATAGGTGGCTAGAATCACTTGTTTTTGAGATTGAGGCTACGAATATAAATCCCGTGAAGTGGGAATATCATTATAACACATAAGAAATGAATTAAACATGAGAAATTATTGATTTTATTGGGTTAAGTAAATTAGGCTCAACGAAGGCCCAAAATGAGACAAAAGACATGGGCCAAAATGGGTCAAATGACCCATTCTTCCATTGACCTTCTAGACATAATATTTAATGTTATAAAGAGTGGATAAGGATGAGTTGAGGGCTTATATAAAGGGCCAAAAATCTGATTTTATTCATTACACATACATATGCTTTTCTAAGCTTTTCTAGAATTCTGAAGAAAGCTCCTTTTGGCTCTTCAAACCCTAAGTCATCTTTTGGACAAGATCATCATTTTTCAATCTTGGGTAAGTGATTATTCTTATGGTTTAACATATTATATGTTTGAGAGATTATGTAAATCATGTTGGTTATGCTTGGAAGTGTTGAACATGGCACTTTATGTTTTTGTAAAAGATGTGTCATCTATGGAATTTAAACTTGAAAGATGACTTGTGGTCTTGATGAAAGTGCATGGTATGGATGAAATATCAACATGTATGGTGTGATTATGGTCCTAAACTTTTTATTTTTCTATAAGTGTAAATTATGGGATTTTGGCCGATTGTTGTTGTGAGATGTATTGAAGTGATTTGATGGAATAATTGTGATGTTGTGATGATGGAGAGTGGAAAGTATGAACTTGGTGTGACATGCTATTGGTTATCATGTATTGGTCAATGTATGGAATATTGTGGGATTATTGGTATGATAATTTCATAAATTGTATTGTCAAGGAGGGAAATGACATTTTGAGACCATTGTGTAACTCATTATCGTTATATACATTTGTAAGGTAGTTGCTGGTTAATGTAAATTTCGTTATGTACTTGTGTTGTAGAGTAAGACGTAAGGAAGGAGCTGGACTATTGTGTTCACGTATAGGATTGAGTGTTCATATTGAGACGATAAGGTATGTAAGGTTCCTTTTTCCGTATCCTTCTGCAATATATTGTTCACATTGACATTGGGCTTGTTTCAGTTCCGAGGGGCTTTGAAGTATAGCAATTCAGGTTGACATATATTGTTATTCACAAGTGTCCTAATCTTAGATGAATTATGATTCACTTATCTCTTATTCATTGACTGAAGTTCCAAAGATGTCGTAACGTTGTAATTTCAAAAAAGAACTATCTCAAAGAGAGTAAGATGTAAGAGAATCTATTTATTCTTGAATAGCATTTTTTTTCCAATCATGTCTTGTTACAAAGTCCAAGAATATTATGATTATCTTTGTATCAATCTCTCACAAGTAAAAGTACCAATCTCATAAAAGTAATGAAGGAAGTAATGTGCAAGCTAATATATCTATTCCTCATAAGTGAGGATGTCAATCTCATGAAGTAAAAGAGTGAAGTGAAATGTGTATATGAGTGTGCTTCAAATAATTTCATGATCCTCAATGTATCACTCTTAAGAATGGAAGTAAGAATAACAAAAGAAAGAAGTAATGTATAATTAATGAATATTCATGGGTGGTATCCCAGGGGTTAAAATACCTAGCATGGGTCGATCCCAGTACATCCAGGGGAGATATAAAAGCCTAGCATGGGTTATCACAGTACATCCCAAGGGCGACACGAAAGCCTTGCATGGGTTACAATAACATCCCAGGGGTCACATTACCTAGCATGGGTTAATAACATCCCAGAGACGACACAAAAGCCTAGCATGGGTTAATATGACATCCCAGGGGTCAAAGTACCTAGCATGGATTAATCTCATCCCAGGGGCGACAGAACAACCTAGCATGGGTAGAGCAATAAAGATAAATAAATATGAAGACAAGAGAAGTAAAGAACGTAATATACATGGTTCATCACATACAGAAAGAGAGTTTATTCACATTCACTATTTCTCTTATATTGACTCCATTGTTGTTGTTATTATGTATGATGAATTTCTTATGAGCCTTACATACTCAGTACATTCTTCGTACTGACCCCTCTTGGGGGACTTACTTTAATTGTTGTAGGCGCAGGTGTTAGTAGACCTCCTCTATAGGTTGTGGACCATTTGCAGATCTTTGGTGAGCTCCAGTTGCTTCGGGGCTTTCCGAGTCACAGTTGTATATTTGTTTTGATGTTGTGAATGTTGTATAAAGCGGGGACTAGTCCCGACTTTAAGTTGGTCTTGTAGATACATCTGTTAGAGGCTTTTTTATACCTATGTGGGTATGTGAATGTAAAAGATGAATATCCGTTTTTACTTGATGGCCCCAACGGCCAAGTTTTATAAATATATATATATATATATATATATATATATATATATATAGCATATGTTCCCATGCCCATGACTTCCGTATAGTTGCATGAGTTATAATAAGATTCATACGAGGTTATACATACGCATGAGCAAAGATTGGTTCTCTCGGGCCATATCGGCTTCGGGTGCCAGTCCGACCCGAATGGGATTTTGGGTCGTGACAGAATCTTCATTGTCAAACCCTTTTCCTAGTTTTAACCTCTTATTTCAAGCAAGTTAAACCTATGGATTGTTATAATATTTTCAACTATTAAAAATCTATTAAGGTGAAGAGAATAACAACGCATTCATATGTATATCACGAATTCATACAAACATTAATCCTAAAATTATTATTTAGACATGGATTCCACAAACCTAGTTATAGGGGTTTTATCCACATAATGATTAAGAAGAAGAAAGCAATATATTTCATAATTAAAATATGAATTTTTACAAAGATGAAACTCAAGCCTTCAAATCTTGATAAAAACACAAGAAATAGCATTTTAAGCCAAATAACCGATCCTTAGAGAAAAATATAACGTAAAAATATTCTAAGTGTCAAAATATGCCTATTTTAAACCCTAGACTAGGTATTTATAGGCTCCATAAAATTGAGAATTTGAATTTTAAATCGGACGGCCACCTCTACCTTGACAGCTCGCCTGACGGTACGCCATGATCGTGATGATTCATCACTTCGAACCGTCACATGACTTCAACTTGGACATAGATTTTTCTTAGGCCTGAAGTTTGGTGTGATGGCTCACCACGTCTTTGACGGCTCTTCAGTTGAGCAGTCACCAGGCTTCATTGGGACATTGGTTCTACTTAGGCCTGACGGTTGGTGTGACGGCTCTCCAATGTTTTGATGGTTCATCGGCTGAACCTCACACTAAGTCTTTTAATTAGGTAATTCTGCTTTAGTGTGAAGGTTGGCGTGATGATATACCACACCCTTAATGGTCTGCCAAAGGAACCATCACATAGCATTTTTAGCATAGGCTCACTCTTTTTTTATCCTTGGGTCAATTTCCTGTAATTAGACATAAAAAGGCATCAAAACTAACAACTATTGCTTAAAAACTCATGATTATTCTTCTTAAAAGCATAAAATGTTCCATAAATAGCCAACACATCAACACCTAAGCTCATTTTCATGGCTCTTGTGTGATTATTGGCCTAATATTGAGCTCTTATTATTGTGTACTTAATTGAGGGTCTATAAGGATCCATTTTGAGTTGAACATATGACATATGTGTTAGATATTTATTGGTATTCCATGATTTTATAGTGAAATAAAGAATGTTGATTTAAGGAAATGATATACATGTTTCTTTGGTTAGCCATATTTTCATCCTTTTCTTTACCTACCCACAAGTGATTATCCTAGTTAGATTTGTGTCACGACTCGAGACTACACCCTAGACATAACACGGTGCTCAGAGCCACAAGTGACCCCAAGCTAACCCATGGCATAACATAAACACTAAAATACTAACTATGAGAATTACTAAGCGGAAGCTAAAACTGAAATAATATAATAAGAAAAGCCTGAACTAGTTCCAATGCTGAAATGGAAAACAAAAATGTCTAACACAACCCATAAAGCTGAAATAACTAACTATCTATCTGAAAGCCTCGACTAACTGATGAGCTGCTAGGACAAGTCTCCAGCTAACTCTAAACAACTAAAAACTAGAAAGAAATGTTGAAATAAAATAAAGACTCTTGTCCTCAAATGATGAGGACTAACCACTGTCAACTGCTGAGGTGACATAGGAACGTATCGATTATGGGGCTAGAGCTGAGCGTCTGAACCTATATTCTAATATGATATAATACAAGAAAAGGTATGCGATCATTACTTTGAATGTACTGAGCATGTGAGCTATGTAAATATAAAATATGCTGATAAATACTAAAATGCTATGTTGAGATATAAAACTGAACTAAAGTAAAATGGCCCTGTCTGAGATGTAGAGACATATATATATACTGATATAAATATAAAAATCTGAGAGGGACATGAGATAAGCAAGTACAAACTAAAATAAGGGTCATGTACATATAACCTCCTACACTGGATGAGCTAAGGAAGAATCCTCCTGATTATGTCGAGTCTGCAAAGCATAGAACCTATATTGGCGCTGCACACCACCTATACTAGACGAGACACCTTGCTAAGTTAAGAGACTTACTAGAGCTACAAAGAAGGAAGCCTGAGTACGACCACTCATATCACTTCTCATGGCGGATGGACAATCTTGGAGTCTGTGACCCGACTTCCTA
Organism: Capsicum rhomboideum; assembly: GCA_031232105.1. Classification (NCBI taxonomy): domain Eukaryota; kingdom Viridiplantae; phylum Streptophyta; class Magnoliopsida; order Solanales; family Solanaceae; genus Capsicum; species Capsicum rhomboideum. Next base: position 58,251,429 of record CP124709.1, read on the forward strand.
TAACCAAAGCATCCATCCCTATCTATCAAACATTTTCTGAGGTGGTTTTTCCCGTACTTCTAATAAGTTGGGAAAGTACGACCACTGGAAGTACTATAATAAGACATAGAGCCTAACACTCTACCTTTCTGATTTTTCCTAGGTCTGGAGATGGAGCACTGGTAGATGATGGTGCTGGAGCTGAAGATCTCTATTGATAATAAGAGAGATTTCCACCACCCACTTCTCATGAAAGTAGTCAAAGTTACCTATTCTAGCTCTTTTAGTCTCCCTCTCTTTCTCTTTTATCTTCTCTTCCTTAATCTACTGACCATGAGTCGTAAGTCTGGAGATATCTATATCCCCAACAAGCATAGTGGTCCTGCACATCTTGACTACTGAATCAAACACCTGATACAAACTTACTCATTCGAGCCCTTGGCTCAGTAACCATCTCTGGAGCATACCTGGAGAGCTAAGTAAACTTCAGAGAAAACTCTTTCACTGACATATTGCCCTGTTTCAAATTGATGAACTCTTCCACCTTCACTTCTCTCAACTCACGAGGAAAATACCTATCTACAAAAGTAGTCACAAACTCATCCCAATCCACTGGGCCTATATCCATATGCCTACTCTCGTTCTACTATTTACACCAAGTCTTGGCCACTCCCTTCAAATGATATGCGGCCAAATCTGCACATCCAACTGGAGTAATACCCATAATATGAGTGATCTTCTGAATCTCATCAATGAAGTATTATGTATCTTTATCCACTTTTGAACCATAGAACTCTGGGGGATACATCTGAGTGAAGTCTTAGATTCTCATAGCAGTTGCATTTCCATTCAGATTAGTTGGTGCAATAACCTGCTGGTTGACCTGGTTGGTCATACCCTGATCAAGAACTTGGAAAGTAGCCTAAACTTGGCAGGAGAGAATTACTCATTTAGGGGTCTTATGGATCAGAGATGGTGGGGGGGCTTGCTGATTTTCATTACCGTTCCTTCGTCCGTTAGCTCTTCTAGTAGGGAATTTCTTTAAATGAAAGAGCATGAATTAGAAGGAGATTAAATAGAGTTAACACTCTATCACACGATATTAACGTAAAAGAAGTGAGACTTTCCTAAAACATTTCAAAGCATATCCCTCATAAGTGTGGCGCACTTCACACCCATGAATAAGACTATACTTAAAGCAGCTTTCAGACACCTTAGGTTACTTTAAACCTAATACTCTTATACTAAGTTTTTCACGACTCGAGACTATACCTTGGACATAGCATAGTGCTTAGAAACATAAGGGACCCCAAGCTAACCCGTCGCATAGTATTAAAACTAAAACACTTAATATGAGGCATACTGAGCGGAAGCTAAAACTTAATAAAATAAGAGAAACCTAAACCAGTTCTAACGCTGAAATGGAAAATAAAACTGTCTAACACAACCTATAAAGCTGAAATAACTAATTATCTGTTTGAAAGCCTATACTAACTGATGAGATGTTGGGACAAGTCCCCAGCTAACTCTAAACAACTGAAAACTAGAAAGAAATATTGTAATAAAACAAAGATTTTTGTCCTCGAATAATAAGGGTTCACCACTGCCAACTGTTGAGATGACACGGGAATGTATCGACTATGGGGCTAATGTTGAGTGTCTGAACCTATATTATAATATAATACAATACAAGAAAAGATATGCGATCAGTACTTTGAATGTACTGAGTATGTAAGCTATTCAAATATAAAATATGCTCAGAAATACTGAAATGCTATATTGAGATCTAAAGCCATGTCTGAGATACAGAAACATATATATATATATACTGACATAAATATGAAAATTTGAGAGGGGCATGAGCTAAGCAAGTACAGACTGAAATAAGGGTCTTGTACATATGCAATAGTGAGTCTGAAACCATGGAAGGTTCTCGTAACTGACATAGACCAAGTGAAAAACATGGAATCCAACCTGTAACCCAAGTTGGGAGGGTGTTCTATACCTTGCCAAGGGTAAGAACCATAACTGGCATGAATTCACTCATGAGCCCATTCAGGCTAAAGAAGGCACTCTCAATTGGCGAGGACCCCTTTAACCTATGGGGGCACCTAGTTTGGGAATTGGGTTATCTGAACCCATGTCCCCTCAGTGCTAAGTACTACACCCATGATCATATACTTATGCTCATAATCATACTAAAATCTGAGTAAAATACATAAACTATTTCAATTTACTGTAACTGAAGATGACTGAAATCATGGAACTAGTTATATACAATTTACTCTCTCTAAAAATCATGATAAATATGGTATATTGAATATTTATCTGAAATTAAGTTTCAATTGGGTGTTTCATGCTAAACTGATATTTATGGTCATAAGATGTTTAGAAACATAAATACTAAAAGAAATCATAAAATTGGAATACTTGGAACTTGTCTTTATTCATGAATTTCATAAAAACTAAACTTGTAAAACATCTTTGGGCATGAGGGTGAAAAGAGTCCCTCATTAAATACCCACATATCTAGAATTTAAATAATTATTGCTTAGAATCGTCCAAAGCATCGTCCTAGTGCAACTTGAAGCCTCCCAACAAGAAAACATTCTACATAAATGGCCTACAAAGGAGTCTGGGGCCTCATCCAGGGCCTCGTCGCAAGCCAATTTTGGGCCAAGTTTTTCTTGGTCTGATTTTTGAAGGGAAAACTCATCTAGAAACTTTTGTAACTCTATATATACATTCTTAAACACCTTTCAGGGATTATGCAAGTCTAGGATTGACAGGGAGAAGCAAGAGCATAAGTACTATAGATTTTACTTTAGTTTTTCATTCTTTAATCATTGAAACTATAGTTATGCATAAATTGTTTGTCTATAATAAATTCATGAGTAGCTAAACTCTTAGTATCTAGGGTTGTGGTTGGACACGAAAGTTGAATTTCATAATCGTATTATGCAGTTTTAATTTCCATAATTGAGTTATTTATGTTTTCTTGATCCTAATTATTTGATTCTTTGACCAATTATCAAATACTATCTATGGAGCATAAATTAGACTAGGAATAGGAAATTTATGTATGCAATAAGAAAAAGTAGTGCTTGGTTGTAACCCTTATAGAGAAAAGAAAATGATTTGCTAGCGTGGATAGGAATATACCCGTTAGCCTTGCCCAGTTGATACAGAAGTGAAATCATATGCACTTCATTATCGACCGACAACTATAGTAATATGGGGTTAGGAAGAGTCAAGTAGGCTTAGAGTTGTTGTCCAAACCCTTAATATATCTAAAATCAACCTGTAATTAGTAACTCAGGAAATCAATTAAATGTTTGGTTTGATAACTCAACTGCATTGTCAAAATACCAAGACCCTGGATTATCTATCTCATCTGAATACAAAACACTAAATTCTGGCTTGTTTATATTTATTAGTACTCTGCATTCAAACGCAAAAATCATTCTATACCTACTGAATAGCTAAAATAAGAATTCAAATTAGAACTTCAATTAGTCGAATCCCTATGGGTATGATATTTGGAGTTACATCCTTTATTACGTGTACGGCCGCGTGCACTTGCTTGTGTATTTGGATGCAACAGTGGTTAATAAAATTTCTTACTTTCACTAAAAGAAAGAACACTAAAAATAATAAATAAATGATAATTGAAGAAAAAGAAATAACATGTAATACTTAAATCAAAGAATAAAATAGTAGGAGGGTAATACTAATAAAATTGAAAAGGATATTAAACACACTCGACTATCTACTAACGTTCTATCCTAATCCTCGACCTCCATATCTTCCAATCTGGGTCATGTGTTCGGTAAGCTACAAGTGAGTTATTCCTTGTCTAATCATATTTTCCTAAGATGTATTTAGCCTACATCTACCTCTTCTTATATCCACTATATGCAACCTCTTATACCTCCTTACTAAGGCATATGTGCATCTTCTTGTCATATGCCTGAACTATCTCATCCTTGCCTCACTCATCTTGTCCACCGCAGAGGACACTCCTACCTCATATCATATAGATTCATTCTTGATCATATCTATCTTATAATGACCATACATCAATCTCAACATCCTCATTTTCGCTACTCTAATCCTCTAAATGTATGAATTCTTCATCGACCAACACTCTACCCCATATAATATAGATGGTTTGATTACTACTTTATAGAACATACCTTGAAGGCTTCGTGGCGCATTCTTATCATAGACACCAGATGTGAGCTTATATTTCACCCATCCACTCTAATACAATGTGCAACATCATCATCAATCTCCCTGATTTCCTTAGATTATTGACACCAAATATTTGAAACATTCTTTCTTAGAGATGTCTTGCGTACCAATCATACTTCCATGTATGCCCCATGAGTTATGTCACTGAATTTTCACTCTGAGTATTACGTCTTAGTCCTGGACCTTTTAGACTCCAAAATTGTCTCCAAACTTCCAACCTATGTTTAATTCCATTGTGAGTCTCAGTAATCAAAACTATTATATATGTAGATAACATATACCATATTAATTCTCCTTTGATATGTCCTGTCAGTTCATCCATCACTAAGAAAAATAAAAATTAGCTAAGAGTTGATCTCTGATGCAACTCCATCTTAACAAGAAAGAGATTTGAGTCTCCTCTCACTATCCTCACTTGAGTCTTGTTTCCTGAATTTTCCTAATGCAAGCAACATGTATACCTTTAATTCCAATGAAACAAAGGGTTTGGAAGAGTCCTTTATGGTGTTAGTGGTGAGAAATATAGCCCTGCAAGAACTAGTCGATAAGCTCAACACTCAAATTGCCTCTATGATCAATTTATTTAAGCATAAAAAGTGTTACACTATGTGTAGCACCCGAATCCAAACTCTTGATCAAGCCAAAGAAAGTATCCTGAATATTGACCCTAAAATTTCTAAGGCTCTTGCCTTGGACTGGAAAACTTGGGATAACTTTCCCCACTCAACTCTGGGAGACATTGGCAGCTTTTCTAATATGGAATTTGGATCCTCCAAACTCGATACCAACAGAGTGAGAGTTGAGGAACACCCTTCAGTGCCTTTCTCTCCAGCTACTTGACCAACCATTCCAACTCTAGATTTTACTACCACTGAAGGTACATCCAGACTAGACCCGATAATTGAAGCTCCAAAACCAGCACTTTCTTGAGATCAAGCCAATTAGGGAAACTTGCACTTTTTATTTTGCTTTTGATGTTTGTAAAGACTCTAATCCTTTTATTTCCCACATTTATGAATGAATCTTAGTATATTATTTATTTCCAGTGCTTCATTTTACTTTCTAATACTTAGGCTTACTTTCAGCATTTTGCCTTTTCAAGAAGATCACATCTTTTCCATACAGAACAACTTAAGCATAATTTAACTCCCTTGGTGATAACACAAAACCAAACTTTGAACTTATATTGACAATTTATATTACGTCCTTCGGACTTTGCTAATCATTTGATTATACCTAACTTTTAAGGAAGTCAAGCTTTAGCTGAGGCAAATCACATTGGACACTGTGTCATGAAACTAGAAGTTTTAATTTGAACTTCTTGGATTTAATTATTTTTAAGAATAATATTATCAAAAACCTTAATGATTGCGATTTAAATCAATTGGCCTTCGTTTTTTTACATGAAAACTTTTAATTAATGAGGCTCGATAATGAAAAATCTTATCAGCTTTATGATTAAGACTAAAATCAATTGGTCCTAGCCATTTACATAAAGGCTACTTACTTGATTATACTTAAGAATAAAACATCTGATGAGCCTAATGAATGAGGTTTAAAGAGTTTGTTCTTTAGTCTTTGACGTGAAGGATTTTATAAGGGAGGGACCTTGTATGTTTGGTGCTTATAAAAAGGGCCTCTCCCATTCATTTAGGCATAATTATTCCTTACTTTTTTCTATATGACGACACTCGATCAACCCAAAAAGACTTTCATTTCATATAAATAAGAATGGCTGGAAGATAAAAGCTTAACTTTGTTTCATTCCTTGAATGTACAGTGTTACAAGAAAGAAAATACAAAAAGTACATTTGCCAAACAAAAAACTAAAATTGTATTGACATCTATTGTGTCTAATCGGTCCCATAAAATTTTTTTCCTAATCATTCAGTTGGGGTTGAACAGGCAGTCCCCAGGACTAAGTATTTGTACTCCTTGGGGCGGATCGAACAATTCACGTGTATTATTAATGCCTTCTTATAGTAGTCCCCTGTGTATTTACTAGTGTCTTCTTATGATAGTCCCTTGTGTATCCGGACCATCTTGGGTGATTCCTTTCAGTGTCTAAGTGTGAAACATGAGGATTCAAACACTGGATTTTCCTTCATGAATATCTACATAACTACATAAGCACATGACATTGTTGGAATATGATGTATGTTATTGCCTCATTAAAAACTTTGCCTGAAAAATCCAATCAGGATGAATATGAATTAAAGAAAAAAGAGTGCATCATATATTTTCTTATTCAAAATTGCATAAGTGATAGTCCAATATTCCTAAAAAAATCTGGGAAACTCTTCTAACCATTTTCCTTTAGCTTTCTTGAAACTTTTCATAAAGTTTTGAACAAACATTTTGTTTGTAGACTCCACTTGCCCATTGGTGCTTAGGTGATATGGATAAGATTTAATCCTCTCAGTTTTCAACTCGTCAAATAATTTGATAACTTTGAAACCAATAAACCAAGGTAAGGTCCATCATCACAAGTAATTTCTTTTGCGAACTTGAACTGGTATACAATATGTTCCCAAATGAAGACTATTAATTCCCGCTCATATATTTTCTTGAAACACCTACTTCAACATATTTAGAAAGTAATCAGTCATAATCAAAATAAATTTACTGTAACACCCCGTACATACCCGAACCCATGAGACTACCTTAACATTTATAGAATCATTTAAACATGAGAGAATTGGTGAATTATGCATTAAATTGTTAGGCTTAAATAATCTTGTGCTATTGGGCTCAATTGAGGCCCAAACTGAAGTAAAAGACATGGACCAAATGGGGCAAGTGACCCATTCTTGTGTTGACAATCAAACATGCATTTAATGCCCAAGGATTTGGCTAAGGATGACTTGAGGGACCATATAAGGCAAGGAAAAATCAGATTTTTATTTATCAAAACACACATGCCATTGTCTAGAATATTCAAGACATTTCTCTTTACTCACAAACTCTAAGGCATCACTTCTTTGTAAGTATTGGTAAGTGTTTACTCTTATGTTTCAATACATTATATGCTTAAGATGGTGCATAAAGCATGTTGGTTATATTGACACAGTGTTGGACAATTCACTATGTGTAAAACTGTCTATTTTTGCAATCGAAAAATTCAATATTGGCATGTGATATGTGATTATAGCCTTAACTTGTTTTATCCTTGTACATAATTTTGGAATTGTTATTGCAAAATTGTGCATAGACTTGGTGGTATATTGAAGAAAAAGTGTGGTTTTGGTGATAGTCATGTGTGTTGTGAAACCATGGGTGTTTTTTGGCATCCAAGTGACCAAAAATATGCAAAGAAAAGCTTACTTATGGACTTGGACCATTTATTACACAAAAGGACCCAAAAGAGACCCTTTTTGGCCGATTTGGGCATCCGCCCCCGCAGACGAAGGCACCTGCGGGCACAGATGCCAAAGCAGGTACCCCTGGACTGGGCCAAGGGTCACTTTCGGACACATGTCATCCACCTACAGGCGTAGGTGGCTTTGCAGGTCAGCCCAGAATTCGATTTTGTATGTTTTTGTCTCTCTTTGATCCCCGAAGGCCCCTATACCCTTTTTGGATGTAATTATCAACTTATGATACCTTTTGAATGACATTAAGGGGTCGTTTGGAGGCATAATGGATTATAACAATTATGGATTGTTGTTAATATGTTGTTATGAAAGGTATTGAGGTGACTTGACGGAATAATTGTGATGTAATGATAATGAGGAATAAAGGGTAAACTTGGTATGAAATGCTATTGGTTTATGATGTCTTGGTCAATGTGTGGAATGTTATGATGTTGTTGGTATGGTAATATAGTGGATTGTATTGTAAAGGGTTAAATAATGCTATATGGCAGTCATGTAGCTCGTTGTCGTTTTGTGCACTTGTAAGGTAACTAGTCGTTAACGTGAGCTCCGTTATGAACTTGTGTTGTAGAGTAACATGTAAAGAAGGAGATGGATTGTTGTATTCACACATCGTACTGTGTATCTATATTGAAAAGATGAAGTATGTAAGGTTACTCTTTCCGTATCCTTCTGCAGCATATAGTGTTCACCTTGTCATTGTACTTGTTCATTTCCGAAATGTTCTAAGGCATCTCATTTCAGGTTATCCTCTATTGTTAATCACATATACCTTATTCATTGATCTATTGTTACTCATGTGTCACATAACTGTGGACATGGCTCCAAAGTTCCAATAATGTTACATTCAAAAGTTCCAATAATTACATGACCATCGAATGAACTATTGCAAAAAATTAAAGAAGTGAGGTAATAAAGTCTCTATTCTTGGGGGGGTATCCCAGGGGTTAAAATACCTAGCATGGGTCGATCTCAATATCTCGGGTGGTATCCCAGGGGTGAACAGAACACCTAGCATGGGTCAATCCCGCTACTATGGGTGGTATCCCAGGGGCAAAAGAAAAGCCTAGCATGGGTCGACCCCGAATGATTGTTGATTCTTACCCACTGATCAGCTTGGGGCCCGGGCATTATATGAATGGAAGGATGAGTAATGAGTGAAGGAGATAGTGATGAATGAATGAGTGTAAAAGTAAGGAAAGTAATCAACGTAATGTCCATGGTTCCACCCAGACAGAATGGTGACTTATCCAAATTGATTATTCACTTATATTTGATTCCATGGAAGTATTTATGTATCATATAGTTTCTTATGGCCTTACATACTCAGTACATTCTTCGTACTGATATCCCTTGGGGGACTTACCTTACTTGCTGCAGGCACAGGTGCTAGTAGACCTCCACAATAGGTTACGGGTCAATTGCAGATCTTTGGTGAGCTCCAGTTGGTTCGGGGCTTTTCGAGTCACATTTGTACAGTTATTTTGGTACTGTATATGTGTATAGAGCGGGGTCTTGTCCCGACTCTAGGTTCGTTATGGTTAAGCATCTGTATAGGCTTTGTAGATGTTGTGGGACAGATGAAGAAAATGTAAAGAACGTATGTTTTGTCTTGATGGCCCCAACGGCCAAGTTTCATAGTTATCATGTACTTTCCATGACTTCCACTATTGGCATCTTATATCTATTTGTGGTGGTGATGTTTATTGAGTAGCATGCGCAGGAGTGTATGAGAATGAAGATTGGTTCTCTCGGGCCTTATCGGCTTCGGGTACCTGTCCGCCCCATTGGAATTCGGGGTGACATTTACTTGGTCGGGCATTGAGGAGAAATGTACGAATATATCCATCCCTTATTCCATAAATCGACATGGGTACATAACCAAATGCAAGAGATTAATCGATTAATGGATCATTCAATCATACCACAGACATTTGTTGCACGTTTGCACAAATGCCCTCACATCTTGTTCTATTTGAGGCTAGTAGTATCCAACTCTCATTATATATTCCACTAACAAATTAGCTTTGGAATGGTTTCTGCATACGCCTTCATGTACTTCTCTCATTGTATAACCAGTCTTATCAGGTCCTCAATATTGTGATAAAGGGTTGTGGAAGGACCTCCGATATAATTTTCCACTCATCAAGTAGTACAGGGTAGATTTTATCCGAAGTGCTTGAGATACCTTGGCATCGTCCAGTAATTGACCATTCTACAAATAGCAAAATATTTCATTGTGCCAATAGCAAACCAAGAGAGTAGAATTTACCTCATTGTAGTTTGCTTCTAGAATCGATTGTATCAAAAACACCACCGTGCTTGAATTTGAGCCCATTACATATATTAAAGACCCCAGATTGACCAAAGCATCTGCTTTGGCATTTTCTTCGCTAGGTATTTGTACAGCTGTCCACTTCTTGAATCATGCAAGTAGTGTCCATATGTAACAATCCTCTGGTGATTTTTAGTTTTTTTGTGTTTTGACCATTTTGTCCTTCCTATTGTTGGTTTATATTATTTATGAGTTGTGGGGATGGTTGGTGATGTGAGGCTAAAAACCACCTTATTTTACCTTCTTTCGCCTCACATTTGTTCTATTTTTAGTGTCGTTTTAAACTTAAATGATGTGATTTACACTTGTGTTTCATGTATTATGTATGTAGTTGTTTCTTTATGTATTTGGAGCTCAAACAAGAAATAAAAGAGCACCAAAGAACCAAAAGAACCAAGGAAGAATTAACATCGCAATACGTAGCAAAACGAGCGAAAAATGGCCAGGGGGAAGAGGGATTGCCCCACTGCTGCAAAGAAAGCAGTGGCGTGGATTTGTGTTTTTGTCTGGAAACTTGAAGGCTTGAGCCACATCCACCAAAGCAAGGGGTGGCGCGAGTTTGGCTACTGTGCTGCAAATTCGGTTGTTCCTTGCGCCACAGCTCCGCTTTTGGGCTGTGGCGCGACTCGGGGTGAATCCTAACCCGAATGGGATTGGTTTTAAACATTCTAAGGGTTCCTAAACTCTATATAAACCCCCTCCCACATTTTTAAAGATAGACAACTGATTTGGGGAAGCCAAAAGCTAGGGCAAAGCTCAAGAACAAGGTCAAGTTTATTTCTTTTATTTTATTTTTGGTTTTTGTCTTGTAAACTCATGAAATCTCTTCTTCCAAAGAGATTCATGAGTAGCTAAACCTCTTAATTTCTAGGGTTGTGGTTGATTATGAAAGTTGTATCTTGAACATCATATTGTCTAGTTTGATTTCCATTTATTGAGTTATTTATTTCTTCTTGGTTTCAATTATTTGTTTGATTGATCACCTTGTGAATATTATCTATGGCTTGTTTGTTGGACTTGAAAAAGGGAACGACAAGTGTAAAAAGAGGAAATAGGGCTAGTTTGTGAACCTTATAGGGAAAGGGAATCGATTCATCACTAAGGATAGAAATATACCCTGGGACCTAGCGTAGTTGATACAGACGATATCTTTATGCACTTCACTATTAACCGATGACCATAGAAATATAGGCATTAGGGATAGTCGAGTAGGCTTAGAGTTGTTGGAAAAACACTCAATATAGCTACAATCAACTTGCAACTAGTAACTCAGGAAAACAAATTAGACGAGTGATTGGATAGCGCAACTGGATTGTCAAAACACCGCAACCCTAGGTCTTTTTTCAAATTTAAATTACAACACAACTAATCCATGACTTGTCTCCAATTGTTTTTATTTACATTCAAAACATACAAATCACTCGTAATTATTAGTTACTGACTGAATAACTCATATAAGAATTCAAACTAGGATTTTAATTCATCAAATCCCTGTGGGTACGATATCTGGACTTATATCCTTTATTACTTGAACGACCACATACACTTGCGTGTGCGAAAGAACGCAACATGTTTCTGGCGTCATTGCCGAGGATTTGATTTGAAATTGATATACTGTTTTGAGTTTTTATCGAATTATTCAGATTTCACTTTTGTTTGTTATTTTTGTTTCTTTCAGGGTAAAGGTTAGTTTAGGTTAAATACTCGGAGTCAAGGCAATCCCTTGATTCCAATTGACCACGATCTTGAACGTACTTTAAGAGGGTTGAGAGCGACGGGTGATAATTTGAACAATCCAATACTTTGAGACCCACCAAATAATACGGAGGATAGAGCTGCAGCCCAACTTCCTCCTGCGCTACATGTTCCGGCATTGAATTTTGAGAGGCCGAATTAGTAAAATGCCTCAAGAGCTATTGTGAAGCCAAATATCACCGAAAATTTTGAGCTTAAAGAGGGAACAATGCGACTAGTGCAGAATATTTGTCAATATAAGGGTAAACCACATAAAAACCCACACAAGCACCTACTAGAATTTACTGAGTTGAGTGACAACTTCCACTACCAAAATGTTTCAGATGAATACTTAAAGTTGACACTATTCCCTTTCTCACTGATTGGGGAAGCAAAGCAATGGTTACAGAATGAACCGGCAGGATCTATCACGTCTTGGGATGATTTGTCTGAAAAGTTTCTCAACAGGTTCTTCTTATCTAGAAAAACAAAAGAGCTCAGAGGAAAAATTTCTGGATTTGTTCAAAAAGATGCTGAATCCCTTCCCCAAGCTTGGGAGAGATACAAGGGATACTTGAGAGATTGCCCGCACCACCATCAGCCCAAAGAGATTATTGGGCATAATTTTATTGTAGGATTGAGGCCAGACTCTAAGTATTTATTAGATGCTACAGCTCAAGGGAAATTTTTGTCCCAGTTCTATGATGAAATAGAGGTGCTGCTCAATCTTATGTCTGCAGGTCACCGAGACTATTCAGAGCCCAGCCGAGTGTTCATGTCTACATAAAAAATGCCGGGTAAGGTAGAGTTGGATGACGTGTTAGCTATTTGGGCTGATATTAGGCAATTGTGTGCCTTAATGAAGTAGTGTTTATCAGCTCCAAGTGCAAGTCAAGTTCAACAGATACAACAGGTTCAGGCCGCTGCATTATTTTGTGAGAAGTGTGGTGAAAGTCATGCCTACTTAGGATGTCCTTTGAATCCAGAATATATATATTATGTGGGGCAGCAAAATTATAGAAACCACCCAAATTTCTCTTGGGGTGGAAATCAGCAGGTTCAAAGCCAACAGTATACACCGCAAGCTCCACAAGTGAGCAATTCTTTAGAGGAGACAATGAAACAGTTCATGGGACAACAAACTCAGATTGTAAATGAAATGCAGAAGTCCATTCATGAACTTGAGCGTCAAGTGGGACAACTAGCTTCATCACAACATGCAAGACCTGCAAGTGCACTATCGAGTGATACAGAGAATAATACTAAGCAGGTAATGGCAGTCTCAGTCAGGAATGGAAGAGAGTTGGTTGAAACTCCTCCTAAATAGAGAAGTCAAGATGCAAGTATAGAGTTGCCAAATACAAAGCCTCCAAAGAGGAAAGTAGTTAATTGGGATAACTACAAGTATCCACCTCCTTTCCTATAAAGATTGATCCCAACACCAACTCCAGAGATAGAGCCTGTGCAAGTAGAAAGAAGAGAAAAAGAGGTTGTTGAGCAACTTGAGATTGCAGTTGAGAGACCCCCACCACCATTCCCATAAATATTCTAGAAAAGCAAAGAGGATGTAAATTTTAAGAAGTTTCTTGATATCTTCAAGCAACTTCACATCAATATTCCATTGATTAATGCTCTGAGGGACATGCCCAAGTATGCCAAATACCTTAGAGAAGTGGTGGCTAGAAAGAGAAGATATATAGAATTTGAGACAGTTGCACTCACTAAAAAGTGTAGTTCGAGGGCATTGAGCAAGCTTCCTAAAAAGCTCAAATATCCTGGGAGTTTCACCCTCCCCATACAAATTGGTGAATATGAGGTTGGGCATGCATTGTGTGATCTTGGGGCAAGTATAAACTTAATGCCTTTATATGTGTTCCATACACTTGGTTTGGGAGAGCCATGGGCAATTACTATCACTTTACAATTGGTATACTGCTCTCGTGTGCAACCAGAAGGAGTGATTGAAGATGTGCTCATCAAGGTAGGTAAGTTTGTGATTCCTGCCGACTTTATTATTTTAGATTTTAAAGCTGATGAACGGGTACCGGTTATTTTGGGACGCCCATTCTTGGCCACGGATGGAGCTTTAATTGATGTTCGAAAAGGGGAACTTAAGATGAGGGTCCATGATGAGGAAGAGATATTTAAAGTTTATAAGTTACTCTCCACTCCTTCACACTATAGAAACTTGTGCATGATCAGAGAGGTAGTAAATAATAAGTGTGGGGTGGAAAAGTGTGGGCCCAAAAAAGTGAAAGATCTGAAGATAAAGAGAGTAAATGTTAATTGTGATCTTCCTAGAGTGAAAAAGAGGCAAAAGTTGCATCATATAGGGAGGAAAAAATTGAGAGAATTTGATTAATCTATGACTTGCGTCGTGCTGCGACGTTAAATCAAGTGCTGCTTGGTAGGCAACCCAAGTTGTAATAATATAGTTTTATATTTATAGTGTCACTTTTTGTTTTTGTGTTTTGTTTTAAGTTCATGCAGATTTGGGGAAGTCTGAGTACCCGAACTTGGAAGTCAAGAGGCATGGATGAAGCATAAGTGTGGGGACATTCACCCCTTTGATGAAAGATTGAGAGAACACATGCTACTAGCTAGGCCCTAGAGGGGTGAGATGCTTTCGATATTTGTTAAGGGTGAAGTATGCTATAAGAGTTGCTTTATTTTTAGTTACTTACTTTAGTTGGAAAAAAAATTGAAAAAAAAAATTAAAAATCCAAAAAACATAAAAAGATTTTTTAAAAAATTTCAGTTTGGTTTTAGCTTTTTAGTTTTTTTTAGTAGAAGCATACTTCACCTACCCCTTGGTTTTTCTTTTCGGTTCTTTTTTGAGGGGAGGCCCTTTGAACCGACTATCCTTTTAATTTTTAGAATATTTTTTGTTTTATTTTTAAGAAAAGTTAGCTATTAGGAGTTAGAGAGTCTTTAGGACCAATTGAATGTGAGATGCTCTTGTTAGGTGCTACATACGAACTGAATGATGCAAGTTGGTTTTAAATTTGAGCATGCTATGAAGAAAAATGAATGACTTCTTTTAAGACACCTAGGCTCTTTTACTTGACTCCTATGTGATTTTAGCTTAAATTTGAACTCTTATTGTTTGCTTTATTGAGAGTCTGTATGGATCCTTCTTGAGTTGAACATGTGCCATGTGTGTTAGGTATTTGTTGATATTCCATGCTTTTATATTGATGTCTAGAACTTGCCCGGTGTGTTTGCAAAGCGAAATGAAGAATGTTGAGTTTAGAAGATGATAAAGGTGTTTCTTTGATTAGCCAATTTTCTCATCCTTTACTTTACCTACCTACAATGGATGATCCTTGTTAGCCCCGTTGAGCCTTTAGCCTATTCTTTGTTAGTCACATACGAAGCTTAATTCTTTTCTTTCAATAGACCTTTAATTTGATCCAAAACTCCTAAGTGCTTTAATTGAAAAATGAAAGTTAAAAGGAGTGAGAATTGAGAAAAGGGAGATAGTTGAGATGGAAAGCCTGTAGATAAAGCTAATGGTGCAAGTGATTAAAATAAAGAATCTATATGTTGTTGGTAGGGAGTAGAAAAAAAATATATGTTTGATAAATTAGTACTCCTTACTGGTGGCATCTGAACTTGCTTAAAGAGATGGAAAAACAAAGAAATCTATGGGTGAGAAGAGTAGAAGAAAGAGTTGGTTGATATAAGAGCGTGTGAATGATGAAGAATTTGCGATGTATTAAAGTGCTCAAGAAAGTTTGTCACTATTTGAGACAAAATAGTTCCTAACCGTCCCTTAGCCTACGTTACAACCCAGAAAGTCCTACTTGATCTTAGATTTGACGTTCTTATATTAGTGGAGTAGTAAACTAAGGGCAAGCCTATGGGTCATCATATATTGCATGTGAAATTCTTTTTAAGAGTGAGATAAATCTTATTCTTATACCCATTCTTGTGTTAATTTGTATACTTGTGAGTAAATATGGGTAAGTCTCTTGTTGTGAAGGTACATGGTTGATGAAAGATAGGTGAAGTATTTGATCTCTTAGTTGGGTGAATTATATGAGTTTGCTAATATCATAGGGTTGGTTCTTGAGGCTAGGAGGTCTTGGAGTAGTTGTTTAAATGTGTTGAATGATTGAAGCTTGCTTAATAAGAACTTGTCATCTATTGTAGTCATTGTAGTCTTAGCTTGAGTAATCTTGTTTCAATTAGTTTAGTGGTAGTATAGTTTATGTCATGTGTGTATATCTTACTCGAGGACGAGCAAGGGTTTAAGTGTGGAGTGTTGATATGAGGCTAAAAACCACCTTATTTTACCTTCTTTTGCCTCACATTTGTTCTATTTTTAGTGTCGTCTTGAGCTTAAATGATGTGATTTATACTTTTGTTTAATGTCTTATGTATGTAGGTGTTTATTGATGTATTTGTAGCTTAAACAAGAAAGAAAAGAGCACCAAAGAACCAAAAGGAATCAAGGAAGAAGTAACGTCGCAATGCGTAGCAAAACGAGCAAAAAATGGCTAGGGGGAAGAGGGCTTGCGCCACTGCTGCAAAGAAAAAAGTGGAACAGATTTGTACTGCTATCTGGAAACTTGAAGTCTTGCGCCACATCCACCAAATCAAGGGGTGGCGCGAGTTTGGCTACTGTGCTGAAAATTGGTTGTTCCTTGCGCCACAGCTTCGCTTTTGGGCTGTGGCGCGACTCAGGGTGAACCCTAACCCGAATGGGATTGGTTTTAAACATTCTAAGGGTTCCTAAACTCTATATAAACCCCCCTCCCCCATTTTTAAAGATAGACAACTGATTTGGGGAAGCCAAAAGCTAGGGCAAAGCTCAAGAACAAGGTCAAGTTTATTTCTTTTATTTTATTTTTGATTTTTGCCTTGTAAACTCATGAAATCTCTTCTTCCAAAGAGATTCATGAGTAGCTAAAACTCTTAATTTCTAGGGTTGTGGTTGAACATTAAAGTTGTTTCTTGAACATCATATTGTCTATTTTGATTTCCATTATTGAGTTATTTATTTCTTATTTCTTTCAATTATTCGTTTGATTGATCACCTTGCGAATATTATCTATGGCTTATTTGTTGGACTTGAAAAAGGGAACGACAAGTGTAAAAAGAGGAAATAGGGCTAGTTTGTGAACCTTATAGGTAAAGGGAATTGATTCATCACTGAGGATGAAATATACCCTGCGACCTAGCTTAGTTGATACAGACGATATCTTTATGCACTTCACTATTAACCGATGAACATAGAAATATAGGCGTTAGGGATAGTCGAGTAGGCTTAGAGTTGTTGGAAAAATGCTCAATATAGCTACAATTAACCTGCAACTAGTAACTCAGAAAAGCAAATTAGATGAGTGATTGGATAGCACAACTGGATTGGCAAAACACCGCAACCCTAGATCTTTTCTCAAATCTAAATTACAATACAACTAATCCACGACTTGTCTCCAATTGTTTTTATTTTCATTTAAAGCATACAAATCACTCATAATTATTGGTTTTACCGACTGAATAACTCATATAAGAATTCAAACTAGGATTTCAATTCATCAAATCCCTGTGGGTACGATATCTGGACTTACATTCTTTATTACTTGAATGACCACATACACTTGCGTGTGCGAAAGGACGCAATAGTTGGCATGGTCCCCAAAGCGTTCGAGAATAATTTATATGAGATTGAGGTTTTGAGTAGTTTTAAAGTGATATAGTTGACTTTGGTCAATATTTTGTGATTCGAGTGTTGGATGGTAATTTTGTCAATTTCATTAGATCTGAAATATCTATTTTGGATTAGCAGCGTAGTTAGTTTAGGTTTTGAGGCTCTATTATAATTTTAGAGTGTTTGAGTGAGAAACTAGTTTAATTAGCCTGAAGGGGTTATCAGGATAAAATTTATTGATAACGACCTCTTTTGGTAAATTCAAAGATTTTATTAAGTCCGAAACGTCGAAATTAGTAGTAGCATTGTCGAGTTATTTTTGTGTTGTCCCAAACATATTATCAGGGTCCGTATGGAATATTTTTGGGACATGGACTATTGCAGGCAAACAGCTTCAGGTGCACTAGGTATTTACTCATCGCGATCACATGGCAGGGGGTTGTATTTACAAAGAGTTGGGTCTTCATTCATCATGATTACATGGTAGGGTACTGCGATCACGAGGTCTGTATCGAGTAAGCATCATGGTCGCATGGCTCCTTCCCATGATTGTGAAGACCAAATTAATGGCATTCAAATATTGACCTCACGATCACATGGTGGGTGCTGCAATCGCGAGGTATTGTTCACCAAAGCATCATATAAACCCTATTTTTGTTATTTGACTCCATTTTCAAGCTTGGGGAACACGGTTTTGGGAGAATCTAAGAGGGTTTTTCATCAACTTTGATTTGGGTAAGCTTCTAAACTCATTTTTATCCATTACCCATTGATTGTATTGTAAAAACATCTTTAAAGCTTTGATTTTAAACTTGAAAATTTTGGGTATTATTCGGTAAAGTAAAAAAATGAGTATTTCGATGATTTTTTTACCCGATTTCAACTTGGTTTTCAGTGGGATATTAGGTTTAGAACCCTTAAACTATGAGTAAAGTGATTCTTTATTTAAATTCCAGTTTTACTCTTTTATTTTTAGGGTCAATTTTCAAAGTGATTTTAGATCTGGAACCAAAGTATGCCAATATGGGTATCAATAGACCCCTAATTACATATAGAAACTATTTTTTATAGATCAGGAGCATTCTGAAGCTGCTCGAAAAGGGAAGGCTTCATATTGAGGGGTTCGGGCTTGTGTTTTCGACTTTCAAGGTAAGTTATGACTAACTTTCTTCATACTTGGCAGTATAGATAACTATTCATGTAAAGAATGTTATGGGTTGGGTGTAATATCAATGTTTTCGTTATTTAGGGTTGATTGCTATTATTATGATGCCCGAGTTGAGGCTTGTGTTGACTTTATTATTGATTTGAGAACTTCTTATTATTGTGATGCCCGTGTGGGGGCGTGTGTTGATTTTATTATTAATTGTAGAGCCTATTATCATTGTGATGCCCTAGTGGGATCTTATGTTGACTTCATTAATATCTTATGTGGTTCTTTACTATTATGTTGCCATGAGGGCTTATATTATGTATTATTGAAATTTGGGTGATTTGAGTTTATTTATATCATTGTTGAGCTGATTATTATACGTTGTTGATTTTTCTATGATCATGCATACTCATTCATCACTCATTTTCATGGAACTGAAGTTACTATGGAGCTTAAATTTCTCTTCAAAAGAAAAATATACCATTTTTATAAAATGCCTTAGCCGAGAGAGTGTTGGCAAGGTTTAATTGATGAGATTGTGATTAGTATATGGGTTGTGAATACCCCCCCCCCCCATGTATCCTCTCCTAGAAGCTTAGGCTAGGAGGGTGTATACTAGGTGACTATTTAAGAATCGCATATATATCATATTATTGAGTTGCACTACCTTTAATCTATTTTATGTGTACGATATTGTGAATCGAACTTCTTTATATGTGGTGTTGACATCCTTATACTATTGCTGAGATTGAACTATTATACTGTTGGAGTTGTACGACTTGAGCCTTTTGGACCTTTTTGTTTGCAGGGTGGATACGTCATTCATACTATTATTTTACTTATTTAGTTGTCTACTTAGCTTGGTCGGCCTATGATGTCTACTGAGTACAAGTGGATCATGCTCATTCCTACGTTTCTATACCCTTTTGGTGCAGATCCTAGTTCGAGTGCTACCTGTAGATTGTAATTTTGTGCAGCTTTTGGATTTTGAGTTTGGGTGAGCTCCCCATCTAGAGTCTGTTTCCGACTTCATCTAGTTATCTTATGTCATTACTTTATTTTAGGCACAAATATTATGTATTCGTACTTTATATTGGTTTTAGAGTTGCTCTTATTCATAACACTAGATCGTTAGGGATTTGAGTTGCATTATTCAGATATTTGTCTTGTTATCATATTTACTTGACTTTATTCTAAAGTTTTATATTTTGCTTTATTATTTATCTTTTTTTCGTTATTTATTCTCTTTTGGAGTTGGGCTTGCCTACCAAGGTTGGATCGGGGTAGGTGCCATTATGACCTGGGATTTTGGATCATGACAAGTTGGTATTAGAGCATTGGGTTCACAGTCTCATGAGTAAAAGAACAAAATATATAATAGAGTCTCGCAGATTGATACATTGACGTATGTATCTATCTTGGGGAGGCTATGGGATGTTTTTCAAAATATTCTCTAATTTGATCCTTTATCGAGCATGTTGTTCATACTTAGTAATCTAAACATGTATCTCACTCTTTCTATGCAGATGGTAAGAACTTGATTAAGAGTTACAGGTGATGCTGAGCCAGCACCCATTATGGGGGCTCCAGATAGGGGATGAGATAGGGGTCGCGGTCGAGACTGTGGTAAAGGCAGGGCATGAGGAACGACTCCAGTGAGAGGGTGAGTCAGATCGACCTCTCTCGATCCAGTGATTGATCATGTCGATGAGACTTATAAGTTAGAGGGTGTGGGACCAACCTAGGCCCCTCAGGGTTTAATTGCTACACAGTGTTACAGGATGTTCTGACTCAATTTTTAGCCATTTGGATGGCACCTCTCAGGTAGATCTTCTACGAGTTACACCAAATAGTTCACAGATGAGAAAGGGTATTCAACCACCAGGGCAACTTCCTATTCGAAGTTTTTAGACTCTCAGGGCATATTCAGCTACTGTTGTGGCCCCACATATTGAGGTGTAACCCACAAGACTTATTTCTCCACATGTAGTTCCTGGTCTAGTAATGTCTGCTGATGAGCAAAAGAGGTTTGAGAGATTTATGAGATTGGCCCATCCCAAGTATAGTGGAGCTATTGGTAAGGATATATTTAAGCTCTTAGTCAGTTGTCAGGAGAGGTTTTATAACCTTAGTTTGCTTGAGTGGTGTGGTGTTGATTACACTACCTTCCAGTTGACTGATGTGGCTAAATAATTATGGAGATATTTTGTTAATTATAGGCTAGTGGGCTCCCCTTCTTTGTCTTGGACCAAGTTTTCAGCTATTTTCCTTGAGATATATGTGCCCTTTAACTTAAGGAATAAGATGAGAGTCGAGTTTAATGATTTAGAGTAGGGCTCCATGACTGTTGCTGAGTTTTAGGCCCATTCCTATGTTTTGTCTAGATATGATATGGATAGTATCTCTTTAAAGGCTAAGAAGATCACAAAGTTCATGAAGGAATTGACTGCTACTCTTCAGTTGGTGATTTCTCAGTTAGTGACTATAGGTGGCTCCATTCAGAGTATTGTGGATCATGCCAAGAGAGTCGAGAGTATTTGTTAGGGTGCTTAAGGCAGCAAGTTTAGTTGTCACTCATCTCGAGATAGGGATTCTTCAGGCAGAGGTTCTCATGGTTACTATAACGGATCGATTTAGGTAATATTATAGGGTTCAGATAGTGGGTTTGCGGGTTCTGAGGCTTGAAGTGGTCAGAGGTCAGGTCATACAGGCCGAGGGTCTTATTTTAGTTCTTCAGGTTATGGAGGGTGTTCTATATCTTCTGGGTCCACCTCACAGCGTAATTCATCTTGTATAGAATGCTATGTATGTGATATATTTGGTCACCTATATAGAGATTGCCCCAGGCATGTGTCAGGTCCTCTATAGTAGAGTTTACAGCTTCTGCTTTATTTGGCACTAACGCCTCTTGTTTGAAAGGGTGCACAAGGAAGTAGAAGTGGATCTCGAGGTACCATAGGTGTATCTTAGCAAGCTCATAGTAGTGGATGAGGAGTTTCTCAGTTCAGTAGTGAACGCGGGCAATGCTATGCTTTTCTCAAGGGACTTGAGGCAGATGCCTTTGATGTTGTGATTAAACATATCATCTCAGTTTGTCATTATTTTTCTTCCATGTTGTATGACCCTGGGTCTAAATTCTTTTATATATCTACATATTTTTCTTTTGGTATTGATTCTATGTGTGAGCCTCTTGTCATACCCATTCATGTTTCTACCTCCATAGGCGATTCTTTAGTAGTGGATTGGGTGTACCAGTCATGTGTGGTGACTCTTTTAGGGTGTGACACTTGGGTAGATTTGATCATTCCTTATATGGTTAATTTTGATATTATTTTGGGTATGTACTGGTTATATCATTATTATATGGTTTTGGATTGTTATGACAAGACCGTTACTTTAGTCATACTAGATGCACTGAGGTTAGAGTGGAAGGGTACTCCTAGTTCATACTTGCCAGATGGTAGAGAAGGGGTGTCTATCTTACTTGTCTTATGTGCGGGATACCAGTATTGATTCACCACCTTCTTTGGATTCTGTGAGAGTTGTTAAGGAGTTCTTTCCTATAGACTTGCTTGGTGTTCCTCCTGATAGGTATATTAATTTTTCTATTGATGTGTAGATAGGCACTAAGCCTATTTATGTTTCTTCTTATAAGATGGCCACGGTAGAGTTAAAGGAATCGAAGGAGCAATTGCAAGATTTGTTGAGTAATGGTTCCATTAGGCTGAGTGTTTCACCGTGGGGTGCTCCTGTCTTGTTTGTGAAGAAGCAAGATGGGACCATGCATATGTTTTTTGATTATCAGTAGTTAAACTAAGTGACTATCAAGTGACAAATATTCTCTTCTATGTATCAATGATTTATTTGATCAGCTTTATGGTGCTATAGTGGTTTCTAAGATCGACTTGCGATCTAGTTACCATCAGTTGAAGATTAGAAATTCAGATATTCTGAAAATGGCTTTTAGGATGCGGTATGACAACATGAGTTCTTAGTTATGTCTTTTTGGCTGACCAACGCCTCAGCAACGTTTATGGAGTTGATGAACAGGGTATTTTGACCTTTGATTTTTTTATAATTGTATTCATCAATGATATCTTGGTTTATTCCAAGAGTGAGGCAGAGCATATAAGGCATTTGAGGGCTACTTTAGAGGTTGAGAGATGAGTGATTGTACGCTAAGTTCCCCAAGTGTGAGTATTAGCTGGATTCTATTTGTTTCTTAGGTCAAGTGGTGCCCAAGGTAGTGGTGGTTCATAATTGGGCTAAGCCTACTTCCCCTACCAAGATTCAGAGTTTTATTGGGTTAGCACGCTACTATTGGCAGTTTGTAGAGGGCTTCTCTTCCATTGTGTCCCCATTGATTAATTTGACTTAGAAAAAGGTTGTTTTCCAGTAGTACGATGATTGTGAGAGAAGCTTTCAAAAGCTCAAGACCTTGTTGACTTCACCTCCTATCTTAGCTTTGCGGGAAGAGGGCGTGGGTTTTACAGTATTTTGTGATGCTTTTGAAGTTGGCTTGGGTGGTGTGTTGATGTAAAAAGTCTTATCGATAATTAAAAGTCTATGAGAAGAAATATCCTACCCATAATTTAGAGTTACCAGATGTTGTGTTTGCTTTGAAGTTGTGGCATCACTATTTGTATAGGATCCATTGTGAGATTTTCATCGATCATTATAGCCTTCAGTACTTCTTCAGTCAGCGGGATCTCAATATGAGGTAGCATAGATGGTTGGAGCTGCTTAAGGATTGTGACCTCACTATTTTTTATCATCCGGGAAAGGCTAATATGGTAGCGGATACCTTGAGTTGGAAAGCAACAAGCATGAGGAGTTTGGCTTATATTTTGGTGGAGTAGCAACCTTTGGACTTAGAAATTCAGTCTTTGACCAACCAATTGATTAAACTTGATCTTTCAGTACCCGGGCATGTTTTAACTTTAGTTGAGGCTAGATCCTTATTGATGAAGCAGATTCAGAGTGATCCTATGATGATTCTCGACAATTTGATGACGAGAAGTTCAGAGTGATCCATGATGAAGTGTAGAGTGACGAGCCGAAGGAAGAATTTCTTGATTCCATTTTATTGAGGATTAGTGGTCGTGTTTGTGGGCCAAAAGTTGGTGACTTGATTAGACTAATCTTGGAAGAGGCTCACAGTTTGAGATATTCCATACATCCAGGAGCAGCTAAGATGTACCATGACTTAAAGCAATATTTATTGGTGGTGTGGGATGAATAAGGATATTGTGGAGTTTGTGGCCAAGTGTCTTAATTGTTAGAAGGTAAAGTATGAGCATCAGCGATCGAGTGGTACGATGTAGCAGATGCCTGTCCTAGAGTGGAAATGAGAGCGGATTACTATGGACTTTGTGGTTGGTCTACCCCTGAATTTAGGGAAGTTCGATTCCATTTGGGTGATTGTAGATAGGTTGACCAAAGCATCACACTTTGTACCTATGAAGGTGAATTACAATGCAGAGAAGTTGACTAAGACATATATTCGAGAGACTGTTTGGTTACATGGCGTGCCTATCTCCATTATTTCTAATAGAAGTACTCCGTTTATCTCAAACTTTTAGAGTTCAATGCAGAGTGAGCTGGGGACCTAGCTTGAGATGAGCATGCCATTTTTCCCTTAGACAGATGGCCAGTCAAAGTGGACCATTCAGGTGTTAGAAGATATTCTTCGAGCATGTGTTATAGATTTTGGTGGTCATTAGGATTAGTTCTTGTCATTAGCGGAGTTCTCCTACAACAACACTCACTATTTAAATATTCAGATCGTGACTTTTGAGGCTTTGTATGGGGGGAGGTATAGATCCCCTATAGGATGGTTTGATTCCTTTGAGGTTCCGCCTTGGGATATTGACTCTTAAAAGGCTCGATGGATTGAGTGAGATTGATTTAACAGAGGCTTGTGGCTACCCAGAGTAGGCAAAAGAGTTACGTTGATTGACGTGTTCTTGATGTGGAATTTATGCTAGGTGAGAGGGTTTTCCTGAAGGTATCACCTATGAAGGGTATGATGAGGTTCAGGAAGAAAGGGAAACTTAGTTTGAGGTTTATCAGACCTTTTGAAATTCTTGAGAAGGTTGGGGATGTGGCTTATAGGTTGGCTTTACCTATGAACCTATCAGTTGTTCGTTTGGTATTCCATGTTTTGATATTGAAGCAATACCGTCCTGATGATTCTCATGTGATCCGGTGGGAATCATTTTCTTTAGATCGTGATTTGACCTTCGAGAAAGATCCTATTGCTATTTTGGATAGGCAAATTAGAAAGTTGAGATCCAAGAATACTGACTCTATGAAAGTTCAGTAGAGACATCGCCCGATTGAGGAGGCTACATGGGAGGTTTAGTCTGATATGTGGAGCAGATACCCCCACCTTGTTACCGATTCAGGTATTTTTCTTGCTTTTTTATTCGAGGAAGAACGTGTGTTTTGGTAGAAGTGTATTTTAGTAGTGGCTAATATAACAAACCACGTGGTGATTTTTAATTTTTTATGTGTTTTGACCATTTTGGCCTTCTTTGTTGTTGCTTTATATTATTTATAAGTTGTGGGGATAGTTAGCATGATTCCCGAAGCATTGGGGAGTGATTTTATGGTAGTTTGAGGTTTTGAGTAGCATTTTAAGTGATATAGTTGACTCTGATCAACATTTTGTTATCTGAGCATCGGATGGTAATTGTGTCAGTTCCATTAGATCTGTAATGTTAATTTTGGGTTAATAGCGTGGTTGGTTTGGGTTTTGAGGCTCTATTATGATTTTTGAGTGTTTGAGCGAGAAACTAGTTTATTTGGTATAAAGGGGTTCCTGGAGTGAAATTTGTTGATAACAACCTCTTTTGCTAAATTTGATGGTTTCATTGAATACGGAATGTTGAAATTAGCTTAGTAGCATTATTGGGTTATTTTTGTGGGGTCCCGAACTAATTTTAAGGGTCAGTATGAAACATTTTTGGGACTTGGACTATTGCTGGTGCACAACTTCTGGTGCACTAGGCATTTACTCATCGTCATCGCGTGATAGGGGGTCATGATCACAAAGAGTTAGGTCTTTATCATAGCGATCGCGATGTAGGGTATTGCAACCGTGAGGTTCAAATCGGGTAAGCATCGCGATTGCATGGCTCTATCCTGCGACCATGAAGACCAAATTAATAACGGTCAAATGATGACCTTCACGATCACGTGGTGGGTGCCGTGATCGCGAGGCACTATTCATAAAAATAGTTTATAAACCCTATTTTTGTGATTTGACTCCATTTTCAAGCTTGGGGAACATGGTTTTTGGAGAATCTAAGAGGGTTTTTCATCAACTTTGATTTGGGTAACCTTTTAAACTCATTTTTATCCATTACCCATTAATTGTATTGCAAAAATATCTTCAAAACTTGGATTTTAAACTTGAAAATTTTGGGGTTTACCCGATAAAGTGAAAAATAAGTATTTCGATGATTTTTTACCCGATTTCAACTTGGTTTTCAATGGGATATTAGGTTTAGAACCCTTAAAATATGAGTAAAGTGATTCTTTATTTAAATTCCAATTTTACTCTTTTATTTTTAGGGTCGATTTTCAAAGTGATTTTAGATCTGGAACCAAAGTATGCCAATAGGGTATCAATAGACCCTTAATTACGTATAGAAACTATTTTTTTTATAGATCAGGAGCATTCTGAAGGTGCTCGAAAAGGGAACGCCTCATATTGAGGGGTTCGGGCTTGTGTTTTCGGCTTTCAAGGTAAGTTATGACTAACTTTCTTCATACTTGGCAGTATAGATAACTATTCATATAAAGAATGTTATGGGTTAGGTGTAATATGTTTACATTATTTAGGGCTGATTACTATTATCATGATGCCCGAGTGGGGGCTTGTATTGACTTTATTATTGATTTGAGAACTTATTATTATTGTGATGCCCGTGTGAGAGCTTATGTTGATTTATTATTAATTGTAGAGCTTATTATCATTGTGATGCCCTAGTGGGGGCTTATGTTGACTTCATTGATGTCTTATATGGTTCTTTACAATTGTATTGCCATGAGGGGCTAATATCATGAATTATTGAGATTTGGATGATTTGAGTACATTTATAACATTGTTGAGTTGATTATTGTATGTTGTTGATTTTGTTATGATCATGCAACTCATTCATCACTCATTTTCATGAAATTGATGTTACTATGGAACTTGGATTTCTTTGCAAAAGAAAATGTACCATTTTATAAATGCCTTAGCCGAGGGAGTGTCGAAAAGGTTGAATAGATGAGATTGTGATTAGTATATGGGTTGTGAACCCCTCATGGGTCCTCTCCTGGAGGCTTAGGCTTGGAGGGTGTGTACGAGGTGAATATTTGAGCATTGTATGCATACCATATCATTGTGTTTCACTATCTTGCATCTCTTTTATATGAATGACACTGTCAATTGGACTTCTTTATATGTGGTATTGATATCTTTATCCTGTTGCTGAGATTGAACTATTATACTGTTAGGAGTTGTACGGCTTGAGCCGTTGGGACTTTTCTATTTGTAGGATGGATACTTAATTAATAGTATTATTTTACTTATTTAGTTATCTACTTAGCTTGGGCAGCCTATGCTGCCTACTGAGTACAAGCGGACCACACTCACTCCTACTTTTCTGTACCCTTTTGGTGTAGATCCTAGTTCAAGTGCTACCCACGGATTGTGATTTCGTGCAACTTTGGGATTTTGAAGTCAGGGTGAGCTCTCTATTCGGAGTCTGTTCCCAGCTTCATCTAGTTATCTTATGTCTTTACTTTATTTTAGAGACAAATATTATGTATTTGTACTTTATTATGGTTAGAGGGTTGTTCTTACTTGTGACACTAGACCACTGGGGATTTGAGTTGTATTATTCAGATATTTGTCTTGTTATTGTATTTGCTTGACTTTATCCCAAAGTCTCATGTTTTGCTTTATTATTTATCTTCTTTTCATTATTTATACTCTTTTGGAATTGCACTGACCTACCAAGGTTGGGCTAGGGTAGGTGTTATCATGACCTCAGATTTTGGATCGTGACACCATACGTTGTCCAAATACCTCTACATATGTTCTTTCTAATCCTCGAAGATTCTATGGATATGACTTACCACTAATAAGAAATAACACGTGACTATAACTACTTAAGCTTTACGTCAAAAAGCCAACTTAAGACCTACAATTAAAGCATCATACTTGTCTTCATTATCAGTCACACAAACACTTTCAATGGCTTGCCTTAGAACATCCCTAGATAGGGTTTTGAGTACTATGCCTATTTGGGGCTTTGCATATCCAATGCCCCATTAGTGAATAGAGTCCAACTTTGTAACACCCCAAAAATTCAACCTACAATTAGAACCATGCTTCAAGTACATGTAAAATCAAACATCATGTTTTGGTAGTATGAGAAGTGATTTATACATGTATTAAGGCCACAAGTAACTCCTAGCTCATAGCCAAGTTGAAATCTTTCTTACCGATGGTTTTCTTGTGAAGAATCTTGCTATAGTCAACTTCAAATGGTCATACCTCTTAGATTATGATGAATTTCTGAGCTCAAAACCCACCAAATAATATATATTTGAATTATCTTTCGAAACCATCCAAATTTGCCTTAATCCGATGTCGGAGCTAAGAGTTATGGCTATTTTAGTGCAGCACTATCCAGCAGTGAGAACATACGGGTAGAAACCACGACCGTGGTTAGAATCCATGACCATACCATGCTCCCGTATAATAAAAACAGCCCCAAAAACCTGAAAGTTGACATGTATACAAAAGGGAACCACAACCGTGGTTAGAAACCACGATCTTAGGTATGATCTTGACTTCTAAAGTTGACTCGGTTGGAACCTACAACCTACGAACCAAGGCACGATCGTGAATGGGTCCCATGATCATACCATGGCTCACTTGATCATGTCTAGAGAAGCCTCACACTAGCATCCCAATCGCGAGCATTACCCACAATCGTGGAATGGGTCATACGCCCTCCCCTGCAACTTTTTCAATTACTTTTAGAAGGGGCATTCTGGTCTTTTCCTACTTTTTAAATCCCTAAACTACGTCATTCAAGCTATCCGAAAGCTGAATTATAAGCCTAAGTTTACCCTAAGTCCCTCATTACTCAAATTCAGTCGGTACTTAGCAAAAACAAGAGAAAAGAGGTGATTTTTCTTCCTCAAAAGAAAACTAGGGTTCATCTTCTTCAAGCTCCAAGTTTAGAGATTTCTTCAGGGTTCTTATCTCCAGGTATGTGGGATTTCATCAGTGGGTCTCCTTTCACCCATTGAGTCCCAAAGTAAACTCAATTTCTCAGTTTAATTCCTTCTTCAGAGCATAAAGTTCATGAATGTTGTGAATTTCTTATTCCAGTTCCTTGATCTCATTGAGTTATAAACCCACATTTTAACATGAATTTCAGTATCATTACATTTTCAATATTATAAACCCTAATTACATTGTGAAATCTATGACTTTGGGACTTGAGTTATTAAATTCCTTAATTCACTTGTTTATGGAATTGTCATAATAGTTGCATTCTTCTGGGATGGAGGATTATGAACACCCGGTGACCTAGGATTTCATGCATATACTTATGAGTATTATAGCCACCAGTTTACATGTTTTAAATGCTCTCAGATAATACATTTATTTTTAGTCTTCGAATTTTTACTTTTATTGAGCATTTCAGTTATTTGTGTTATTCAGCTGGGAGTAGTACTTAGCACCAAGCGGACGCAGGTATGAAGGATCACCCGTCAGTTAGGCTGAGACCTTTAGTAGAAGTCCATAAGTTCTAGAACTACGGCACCACCGTAGGTTCTAAAGGGTCACCCATCAAACCAGGCTTAATACCTTTGTCCTTTAGGGCATCAGTTTAGTGGATCCACGTCAGTCAGTGTTCATATCATTGGCAAGGTACTAAACACCCTTCTAGCTGGGGTTACAGGTTGGACCCTGGTTAGCTTAGATTGGGGTATATCGGTTGGCAGTAGCTCCCACAGTCCACAGTTTATAGTTCAGATTCAGATACTTGCTTGCCCTTGTATTCAGTTGTTCAACTTATTCGACAGTACATATTTATTACTTGGTCTTACGTCAGCTTATCATGTTACATGCATCATATTCAGCTTATATTAGTTAGTTTCCCATCTCATATACTCAGTACATTCAAAGTACTGATCGCATACTCTCTTTTATGCTATATTATCTTATAACATAGGTTTTGACAATCAGCATCCAGATCACGCTTAGTACGATTCTGCACCATATCAGCAGCAGTGTTTGGTGAGTCCTTATCATTCGAGGACTAGTTATCAGTATATCATTTTATTTTACTTCAGTTTCAGACAGTTAGAGTTAGTTGGGGGCTTATCCCAACAACTCATATGATTTAGAGGTTTTCAGACAGACAGTTAGATTTTTCAGCATGTTGATTATGTCAGACAGCCCTTTTTGTTGACCTTGAGTATTGATTTTTGTTTTTATTATAATCATGTCATTTCAGTTCAACTTCCGCTCAGTATTTATCAGTTTACTTGATTATTCTTAGTGACATGCCAGGCCATGGTTAGCTTGGGGTCACTTGTGACTCTAAGCATCTTGTTACGACTAGGAGGCAGTCTCGGATTGTGACAAACTTGGTATCAGAGCATTTGGTTTAGAGTGTCCTAGGGTTTTTGAAAGCCGCGTTAAGTAGAGTCTTTTTCATGGGTGTGAAGCGCGCCACACTTACGAGTGAGAGGCTATAAAACATTTTAGAAAAAGCTTCACTTCTTTTATGTTCATATCGTGCGATAAAGTGTGAACTCTATTAAAACCTTTTTCTAACTTATCCTCCACATGTTTATAGAATATGCCTCCTAAGAGAGCTAACAGAAAAAAGAATGGCAATGGAAACGAAAATAGAAATCAGTAAGTAGCACAAGCTCCCGCAAACCCTCTGAATGAACAAGTTTCCCATGCCGAATTTAGGGCTGCTTTCACAGTTTTAGCCCGGTTCATGACCACTCAGAATAACCAGCAGGCTGTTGCACCATCCAACCTAATTATGAATACGACAGCAGCCAAAGTTTGAGACTTTACTTGGATTAATCCTTTGGTATTCTTTGGGTCTAAGTCTGAAGAAGATCCATAGGAGTTCTTGGACAATATTCAAAAAGTCACTGAGATCATGGGTGTCACTCTAAGTGAAAGTGCTAACTTGGCTACTTATTAGATGCAAGGAGTAGTTCATATTTGGTGCCAACAGTGGAAGAAGGATAGAGGTGTTGATGCAGGTCCGGTAGAGTGGGACAAGTTTGTTGCTGCTTTTCTGGATCGGTTTTTCCCACTTAAACTAAGGGAGGCCAAGATGCAGGAATTCATCAATTTAAAGTAGGGCAACATGAGTGTGAAGGAGTATTCTCTTAAGTTTACTCAGCTAGCAAAGTTTGATCCAGCCATGGTTTCTGATTCCAGGGCTCACATGAGTAAGTTTGTGATAGGTGTTTCTGAGGATGTAGTTAAAAAGTATAGGACTGCAATGTTGGTTAAGGAGATGGACTTCTCCAGGTTGATGGTTGATGGTCAACAGATTGAGGAGGAAAAGATCAAGAAAAAGGAAAGAAAGAACAAGAGGGCCAGATCAGGTAGCTTTAATTTCTCTCAGCAGTGGTCTGATAGTGGTAACCATTCGCAGTTCCACCAGAAATCATCAGTTCCATTCCCATCTTCTGCTAGTGCTCCAGTGCTTAAGTTCAGGAAAGATAATTGAGATAGGGAACCAGGCTCTAACTCCCAAGGCAACATTACTAGTGGTCGTACTAACCCATTTTGTAAAATGTGTAGTAAGA
Organism: Capsicum rhomboideum; assembly: GCA_031232105.1. Lineage (NCBI taxonomy): Eukaryota > Viridiplantae > Streptophyta > Magnoliopsida > Solanales > Solanaceae > Capsicum > Capsicum rhomboideum. Next base: position 58,282,775 of record CP124709.1, read on the forward strand.
ACCACAAGGGTGAGTGTATGGCTGGTAGTGATTTGTGTTTGGGTGTGGCAAGCTAGGCCACAGATTGAGGGAGTTTCCAGTGGCTTCACAGAGAGGCAGAGATACTCGTCGGTAGAATCATTCTAACTCTTCAGAAGCTCCAGCAGGTCACCCGACTCAGCAAGGTGCCTCATCTAGTGCAGGCAGCGGATAAAGTCATGGCAGGTTCAATACACTTCAGACTCGATAGGATCAGGAGGGTTCTCTTGATGTAGTCACTGGTACATTACAGGTCTTTCATAGTCATGTCTATGCATTATTAGATCCCAAAGCCTCTCTCTCTTTTGTAACTTCCTATATAGTAGTAAACTTTGGTGTCTGTCCTGAAACTCTCTAAAAACTTTCTTGGTCTCAACTCCAGTTGGTGATTCAGTCATAGCTAGACAGGTATACATAAATTACCCAGTCACAATTTCTCAAAAAGTCACCTAAGTTGATCTTGTAGAGTTAGACATAATAGATTTTGATGTCATTCTTGGCATGGATTGGCTCTACTCATGCTATGCCTCTATTTATTATAGAAATAGAGTAGTCCAGTTTCAGTTTCCAAAAGAGCTAGTCATAGAGTGGAAGGGTAATACCTCAAAGCCTATACGTCAGTTTATCTCTTATCTTAAGGCAAGAAAAATGATTTCCAAAGGAAGCATCTATCATCTTGTTCGGGTTAAGGATTCAAATTCTGAGACCCCAACTTTTGAGTCAGTTCCAGTGGTTAATGAGTTTCCAGAAGTGTTTCCCAAAGACCTGTCCGGAGTTTCTCCCTAATGGGAGATTGACTGCGGAATAGATCTCCCTCCAGATACCCAAACCATTTTAATTCCACCCAATAAAATGGTTCCAGCCGAGCTTTAGGAAATGAAAGAGCAGTTGAAAGATCTTTTAGAAAAAAGGTTTTATCAGGCCCAACATCTCTCCATGGGTTGCTCTAGTCCTTTTCATGCGCAAGAAAGACGATTCTCTCAGAATATGCATAGACTACCATCAGTTGAACAAAATCACAGTCAAGAATAAGTATCCTATTCCCAGGGTTGATGACTTGTTCGAACAGCTTAGGTTGCCAATTGCTTCTCTAAGATAGACCTCAGATTCGGCTATCATCAGCTCAGAATCTGAGAACATGACATTCCAAAGACAGCTTTAAGAACTCGGTATGGTCACTTTGAATTTTTTGTTATGTATTTTGGACTAACGAATGCTCCTATAGCTTTTATGGACTTGATGAACAGGGTGTTCAAGAATTACTTGGACATATTTGTTATTATTTTATTGATGACATTCTCATTTATTCTCGGAGTGAGGATGAATATGCCGACCATTTGAGGATTATTTTGCAGACTCTCAAATATCGCCAGTTATTCTCTAAGTTCAACAAGTGTGAATTCTGATTGAAATCAGTAGCATTCCTTGGTTATATCATTTTCGGTGAAGGTATTCGGGTTGATTCTCAAAAGATTGAAGCAATTAGGAATTGGCCTAGACCTATCTCTCCATCAGATATCAGGAGTTTCATAGGTTTAGCTACTTACTATACATGGTTTGTTGAAGGATTTTCCTCTATTGCTTCTCCCATGTCCAATTGACACAGAAAAAAGTCAAGTTTCAGTGGTTCGATTCTTCCAAGGAGAATTTCTAGCAATTAAAGACTCGACTCACCTCTGCTCTAGTTTTGACTTTGCCAGAGGGTTTAGATGGTTTTATGGTTTATTGTGATACTTCCAGAGTGGGACTTGGTTGTGTATTGATAAAGCATGGCAAGGCAATAACATATGCCTCTAGACAGCTCAAGCCTCATGAGAAGAATTACCTCATTCATGATCTTGAGTTGGAAGCAGTTGTTTATGCCTTAAATAATTGAAGGCATTATCTTTATGGGGTTCATGTTGATGTGTTCAATGATCACAAGAGCCTTCAGTATGTGTTCAGCCAGAAAGATCTAAATCTTTGTCAGATGAGATGTCTAGAGTAGTTGAAGGACTATGATATGAGTGTCTTGTACCATTCGAGTAAAGCTAATGTTGTAGCTGACGCTCTTAGTAGATTGTCTATAGGAAGTGTTGCTCGTATTGAGGATGAGAAGAAAGAGTTAGTTCGTGAGGTTCACCAGCTTGTTAGATTAGGAGTTCGATTGGTTGATTCAGCCGAAGGTAATATTTTAGTGCAGAATGGTTCAGAATCTTCATTAATAGCTGAGGTGAAGGAAAAGCAAGATAGTGATCCTATTTTTCTTAAGTTAAAAAAAGCAGTCCAAAGTCAGAAGGTTGAGGTTTTCTCCCAAGGAGGAGACGGTGTTCTTTGTTGTCAGGGTAGATTATGTGTTCCAGATGTTGATGACTTGATACAGTGGATGCTAATAGAAGCTCACAGTTCTTGATATTTTATTCACCCAGGAGCTACTAAGATGTATCATGATCTACGATAAGTCTATTGGTGGAATGACATGAAGAAGGATATCGCAGAATTTGTGGCTAAATGTCCAAATTGCCAGCAGGTTAAGATTGAGCACCAGAGAACTGGTGGTAAGCTTTAGGATATTAGTATTCCTACTTGGAAGTGGGAAGTGGTGAATATGGAATTTATTATAGGGTTGCCTCATACTCGCCAATAGTATGATTCTTTTGGGTTATTATAGATCAAATGACTAAGTCAACCCATTTTCTGCCAGCGAACACCTCAGACTCAGCCGAGGATTATGCTAGACACTATCTTAGGGAGTTAGTGAAGTTACATGGTGTCCCTATGACCATCATTTTAGATAGGGGTACTCAGTTTACTCTCAGTTCTGGAAGACATTCTAGGAGGGTCTGGGTACCCAAGTTCACCTCAGTACAACTTTTCACCCACAGACAGATGGTCAAGCAGAGGGACTATTTAGACTTTAGAGGATATGTTGAGGTCATGTGTGATCGATTTCAAAGGTATTTGGGATGATCATTTGCCTTTGATTGAGTTTGCTTATAACAACAGTTATCATTCTAGTATTCAGATGGCCCTGTGCAAAGCACTTTATGGTTGAAGGTGTAGATATCTTATTAGATGGTTTGAGGTTGGTTATGCTACTTTGATAGGGACAGATTCAGTTCATGAGGCTATAGAGAAAGTTCAGTTGATTAGAGAGAGACTGAAAACAGCTCAGAGTCATCAGAAATCCTATGCAGATGTGAGGAGAAGGGAGCTTGAGTTTTCTATTGGTGATTTTATCTACTTGAAAGTGAATTTCACCCATGAAAGGAGTGAAGAGGTTTAGTAAGAAAGGGAAACTCAGTCCCCGCTATGTTAGTCCTTATAAGATTGTGGGTCAATTTAGCAATACAACCTATGAGTTGGATTTTCCCACAGTCTTAGCATCAATGCATCCAGTTTTTCATGTGTCTCAGTTGAAGAAATACATTGGTAATCCCACATTGGTTGTGCCTTTAGACATTGTGGGTGTGAAAGATAACCTTTCTTATGAGGAGGTCCTAGTTGAGATCCCTGATCGTCAGGTTCGTAAGTTGAGGAATAAAGAGGTCGCTTCAGTAAAGGTTCTATGGCAAAATCAGCTTGTTGAGGGAGCTACTTGGGAGGCAGAGGTAGATATGATGACCAAGTACCCTCATCTTTTCTCTTTGAACTCTGTTCCAGCTTAAAGTAATAGTTCCCCCTTAATTAATTCTTTCCGTCTCATGTCACCCAGTTATTTTTTATGTCATATCATGAATTCATAAGTTTAAATTAGTCCATGTATCAGTTAGAGACTGTATATCAAGTCATTGTTCATATCTTAGAGTTTTAGCATTGGGATTGCAACTCTTTCCCTAACTTTACAGCTTAGTTAGTTTTCATTCGGGGACAAATGACTCCAAAAGGGAGATATTGTAACACCCCAAAAATTTAAGCTACGCTTAGAACCATGCTTCAAGTACATGTAAAATCGAACATTGTATTTTGGTAGAATGAGAATTGATTTAGACATGTATTAAAGCAACAAGTATTTCCTAGCTCATAGCCAAGTTGAAATCTTCCTTACAGGTAGTTTTATTGTGAAGAATCTTGCTATAGTCAACTTCAAAAGAGCATAAACCCTAGAATTTGATGAATTTCTAAGCTCAAGACCCACCAAATGATAGATATTTTAATTATCTTTCCAACACATCTAGATTCGCTTAATCTGATATTGGAGCTAAGAGTTATGACCATTTTAGTGCAGCACTGTCCAACAATGAGAACGTACGAGCAGAAACCACGACCGTGGTTAGAACCCACAACCGTACCATGATTTCGTCTAATCAAAACAACCCCCCAAAAACCTGAAAGGTGACATGTATACAAAAGGGAACCACGACTGTGGTTAGAAACCATATCTTAGGTACTATCTTGACTTCTAAAGTTTACCTGGTTAGAACCTATGACCTACGAACCAAGGCATGATCATGAGTGGGTCCTGATGTCGCCCAAAATATACCTCCAGAAAAGTATAATGCGGTCGCTGAATCAAATATAGAACCCAACTAGGTTGTGGTCGATCCCACAGGGAATAGGTCAAAGTATAAATAGAATATCGGATGGAACAATTGGAAAGTAAGTAAAACTGTGGGGTTTTGCTAATGAATAGTAATAATAACGATTGTTGGTTGTATTGAGTTTGTAGACAATAAGACAAATACACTAGGACTATGATCCCCAATGATTCCTTAACTCTACCGGTTCCTGGTGCTTAACAAGATTGCCCCGCTGTGCTGCATGCAAAATATAACAAGTTAGGTTCATCTAACTGTCTCTCGACCTTCATTAGACAAATTTCACTCTTCTCCTTTCGGACTCCGAGTGTCACACTACTAACCCTTGTCCTGGACTTCAGATAACCTTTCCCGCTAAGGCTCCGGTTATTAGATGAAGGTTGATAGCTTCAAATCTCTGTTGTTATCTCCTTTTCCCAATCTCTACCTCTCTCTCTCGAGCAAGTCTAGAATACAGGCGAGTTTCTAACATTTGCATCCGTTAGAAAGGCAATCACAACGAAGGAAACAATAATACATGCATTCACAGCAGTTCAAAATTGCTTTGCACTTAACCGGTTTCGTTAATTCCTCATGGTTCACACAACCCTAGTTGATGGGTTTAGCTGCTCATAATTGCAAGAACACAAAAAGAATTCAAAGATGAAAACATAATTATGAACTCACAGTAATGAAAAAAAACCAAAATTTCAATTATCAATAAAACTCAAGGTAGGGTTTGTGAATACAAAACCAAGAATATGTCTGAAACTATATGAAATAACTCTCAACATAGTATATTGACTAACTCCCGCACCTAGGACTACATAGGGGTATTTATAGATACAAAACTAGTCCTATCCAAAACAAAATAGGAGAACAGAGTCGGCAACTTCCACGGTATCGTGACTTGGTGTTGTGGAACCAAGTCACGCCACGTAGGTTGATGTCGTGGGAATCAGGCTCAATGGCAATCTTCAGAAGTTGGGTCACGGCAAGCTTCCATGTCACGTGGGTGGTAGTCACGCCACGTGACCCCTGTCGTGGAAATCAGGCTTTTCTTTCATTCTCTGGACTTGAGTCACGACATTCATTCACGTGGCGTGAGTGGCTTCCACGTCACATAGGTAGTGGCGTGACACCTCCTCTGGTGCAGCCTATTGTTCTTTCTTCTTTCGACACTTCGTTCTCGGGCTTGATTCTTCCTCTTTTGATCATTTTGCCTTTAAAACCTGTTTTCCTGCAAAGTAGGACAGAAACCACATCATACCAACAAAACACACCCAAGTTATTGCATATTTTCCTTATTTTAAGCATCAACAGTGCCATCTAACCACGACAAATCAGGTCTCACGATCATACCATGGCTCATCATGTCATGTACAGAGAAGCCTCACTCCATCATCCCAACAACTAGCACCACTCACAATCGTAGGTGGGTCCCACGATCGTGGGATGGGTCATACCTCCTCCCCTGCAGTTTTTTTCAGTTACGTTTTAGAAGAAGTATTTCAGTCTTTTCCCACTTTTTAAATCCCTAAACTATGACGTTTAAGCTATCTCAAAGGTGAATTATAAGCCTAAGTTTAACCTAAGTCCCTCATTACTCAAATTCAATCGGTACTAAGCAAAAATAAGAGAAAAGAGGCGATTTTTCTTCCTCAAAAGCAAACTAGGGTTCATCTTCTTCAAGCTCAAAGTTTAGAGATTTCTTTAGGGTTATTATCTCCATGTATGTGGGATTTCATCAATGGGTCTCCTTTCACCCATTGAGTCCCAAAGTTAACTCAATTTCTCAGTTTAATTCCTTCTTCAGAGCATAGGGTTCATGAATGTTGTGAATTTCTTGATATTCCAGTTCCTTGATCTCATTGAGTTATAAGCCCATGTTTTAACATGTATTTCAGTATCATTACATGTTCAGTATTATAAACCCTAATTACATTGTGAAATTCATGACTTTTGGACTTGAGTTATTAAATTCCTTAATTCACTCAGTTTATGGAATTGTCATAATAGTTGCATTCTTCTGAGATGGCTGGTTATGAACACCCGATGACCAAGGATTTCATGCATATACTTATGAGCATTATATCCTCCAGTTTACATGTTTTAAATGCTCTCAGATAATGCATTTATTTTCAGTCTTCAGATTATTACTTTTATTGAGCATTTCAGTTATCAGTGTTATTCAGTTGGGAGTAGTACTTATCACCGAGTGGACGCAGGGATGAAGGATCACCTATCAATTAGGCTGAGACCTTTAGTAGAAGTCCCTAACTCCTAGAACTACGGCGCCATCATAGGTTTTAAAGGATCACCCGTCAGACCAGGCTTGATACCTTAGACCTTTGGGACATCAGTTTAGCAGATCCACGTTATTAGTGTTCATACCCTTGGGAAGGTACTAAACACCCTTCCAGCTAGGGTTAGAGGTTGGACCCTGGTTAGCTCAGATTGGGGTATGTTGGTTAATAGTAGCTCCCACAGTTCATAGTTCATATTTAGAGACTTGCATGACCTTGTATTTAGTTGTTCAGCTTATCATACAATATATGTTTATTAATTTGTCTTGCATCAACTTATCATGTTACATGAATCATATTCAGCTTACCAGTTATTTTTCCCATCTCATATACTCAGTACATTCAAAGTACTAATCATATACTCTCCTTTAAGCTATATTGACTTATAATATAGGTTCTGATGTTCAGCAACCAGATCGTGCTTAGTATGATTCTGCACCATATCAGCAGTAGTGTTTGGTGAGTCCTCATCATTTGAGGACTAGTTATCAATATTTCATTTTATTTTACTTCACTTTTTGATAGTTAGAGTTAGTTAGGGGCTTGTCCCAACAACTCATATGATTTAGAGGCTTTCAGACAGACAGTTAGATTTTTCAACATGTTGATTATGTCCGACAATCCTAGTTTTGACATTGAGTATAGATTTTTGTTTTTATTATAATCATGTCATTTCAGTTCAGCTTCTGCTCAGTGTTTATCAGTTTAATTGATTATTCTTAGTGTCTTCCCAAGCCATGCGTTGGCTTGGGGTCACTTGTGACTCTAAGCACTGTTATGACTAGGGGGTAGTATCAGGTCATGACAAACTTTATTGCATGGCCCCATAAACAAGCAAATGTTTCTTCTTTACTTAGACAACATTATCAGAATGAAGTCAGCCACAAAGTCAGCTAAGGTTTTTGACTTGATAGTAGTCTGAGGCAAATCATTGATGTCATATTCACTTACTTTGACTTCCCACTTAGCTATTTTCCCCGAGATTTTAGTCTCATGCAAGACACTCTGCAAGGGAAAGCAGTCACCATACAAATAAGATGCCAGTGGAAATATGGCCTAAGCTCACGAGCAACTTTCACAAGAGCTTAAGCAATTTCTCTTAGTGTAGATACTGTATTTTTACATCCAGCAAAATTTTAGTAACATAGTAAATGATAAATTTAGTACCTACTTCTTTTCAAACTAAGACAACACTTAACTGCGACTTCGGACACGATCGAATATAGCAAAATTTGTTTACCGACTTTTGAATTTGCCAATAGGGGTGGGTTTTTCAACCACTTCTTTTAATATTTTAATGACTTCTAGCAATTCTATATCCATTCTAAGTCATTCTTCTTTTTCAACAAGGAAAGGAATTGATGGTTTTTATCGATGACCTAGAAGTTGACCTTTCGAGAGCTGCCAAGCAATCGATTAACCTTTAAACTGACTTCATATCTTCAAGTATCTCTGGAATATTTTTAATAGTTTTTATCTTGTTTGGGTTAACCTTGATCCTCTTTTTTAGATGACGAAAACCAAGAACGTATTTGACCCAACTCTGAAATCGCATTTCTTCTGATCGATCTTTATGTTAAAATACTTCCTGCAAGTGATTCAAATGGTACTCTATATCTATAGACTTGATCAACATATTATTAATATAAATTTCTATAGATTTCCTAATTTAGTTTTCAAACATCTGATTTACAAGCCTCTGGTAAGTGGCTCCGGCATTTTTAAGCTCAAAAGGCATTATATTATAGCAGTAAGCACCATATTCAGTGATAAACAAAATTTTCTCCTGATCTTTTAAGTGTTTCCTTGTCTGGTTATACTTTGAATAAACATCAAGAAAACTCAGAATCTCATGTCCAACCCTAACATCAATCATTTGATTAAAGTGTGGCAATGAAAATGAGTCTGTTGGATAAGCCTTAGTTAAGCCTTTAAGATCTACACACATTCTGAATTTATTCCATTTCTTAGGTGCCACGACTAGGTTGGCTACCAATTTGGCAAGTTACCTCATGTACATATCCTATATTAAATAACTTAGTTACCTCTTCTTTAACAAACTTGATCCAGAGCGACGATCAAGTTTTTCTTTTGCTTCACTAAAGGAAAGATGGAATCCAGGTTCAACTTGTGAGTCACAATCTTAGGTGGTAAACCTTTCATTTCTAAATATGATCAAGCAAAGCAATCTATGTTGGTTTTAGAAAATTCAATTAATTTACATCTGATTTCTGGACTTAATCACGTACCCAAGTATACCTTTCCCTTAGAGATGTAGACAAAAAATAACTTGCTCGAGTTCTTTGATTGTTAACTTAGTGGCATTGGTCTCTTCCGATACTTTAAAGGACATGGTCACCTGATGTCGCTCCAGTAACTGCTCTTTTTCTCTAGCTTTTGTGGGGCTAGCTACCTCTGGTCCAAGATCAGGGTTTACGCCAGGTCTTATAATTGCTAGTTGATGCTCTTTTCCCGATCACCTGCTATGGCTATAGCAAATATCTTTCACGTAGTGGACTACTAGCCTTGGATTTATTTTATTATACCATCCAAAGTTGGAAACTTTATTATTTGATGGGAAGTAGAGGGCACTACTCTTATGTTTTGGGTCCAAGGCCTTCCAACGATGAAGTTATACGCCATGTCTCCATTAATTACTTGGAACAAGACTTTCTTCATTACACCCTTGGTGTAAGTCAGTAACATGATCTCACCCCGAGGCATCTTGCTTGACATGTGAATCTGGATAATAACTTTGTGGTGTGAACTATTTTGTCAATAAAATTTATTTTCTCAAGGACCCTTAGTTGGATGATGTTAGCTAAGCTACCTAGGTCAATTAACCTATTCTTAATTTTAAAAATAAAAATATATAAGGAAATTACCAATGCATTGTTATATGAGAGTTTGAGGCCATCAACATCCTTTTCATTGAAGATGATCATGTTGTCAGCTAGCACTTCCCAGTCCCTTTGTCATACATAACTGACACCTTTATTTTCTTGGCTACTAAAAATGTTACCCTATTAACCTCTACCCCCTCGAATATCATATTGATAGTATGACGCGGTGAGGTGGTTTCAACTATTCTTCTCCATCCCTTGCTTTACCATAGTTTCTCTTCGCTTAATCACTTAAGAATCCCCTCAAATGCCCATTCTTGAGTAGTTGTGTCATTTCATATCGAAGGTGTCTATAGTCCCCAATCCTATAACCATGTGTATAGTAAAACTCGTAGCACAAACATACATCTCTTTGGCTAGGATCTGACCAAATCCATTTGGGCCATCTGACCTCATTTATGTTCATCATCACTGCAATCAACTCAGTATGTGTCACATTGACCTTATATTTAGATATTTTTGGAGCCTTTGTATCATTGGCTAGTGCAAAGATGGTCCAATGCTTATTCTGAATACCCCTATTACTCCTAGACTAATATGAATGCTTTTCATTACCCGGTCTGTCAAATGACATAAAATTTTAACTATCACAACCTTGCTTTAACTATATATATAACTAATCGGTCAGACGGCTAATATAGTTAATACCAATTGCTAGAAGACCATTGATTGGGGTCGAGGGGCCTCATCAATATATATTGGAATTTATTGTGGTTTCTTAAAGATGAAGACATCAAAGGATTCATTTTAACTGGTCATATGACACCCAAATTTTTTACTCATACTGATCATGAACATCTGACCACGTTGTTGCAACAAATTTCATTAAATTATCTTTCAACATCTAAGAAGCATACAAACTCAAATGTTTTAATGCTTGTTCCGCCCATTTGTCCTACATTGATGGCAACATCATTCTCTCCTCTGAAATCTGGCCATAAATTCTCAAAAGCAATTTTCTACTACAATGCATTATTTTGAAGATATCTGTCTTCCCAGCTTGTACCTTCCAAACCCCAGGGTGGGCCTTGATAAAAGCATCTGCAAACATGATAAATCGAATTATCAGGTAACAGAGAGTACCATGTCAAGGGCTCTTTGGTAAGTGTTTATCCAAACTTCTTTACAAGAACATACTCAATAGCATGTGGTGCCAAGTCATTTTCTTTTACAATTGTTGTGTATGAAGTAATGTGCTCCTGAGAATTTGTATTCCCATCGTACTTAGGAATTTTTAGGATGTTGAATCTTTTTAGAATCATCTTTGCCCTACACTCAGTTTATATGGAAATTAGGAATACCTTTTAGAATTTGGTTCCTTGAGAACTGGAGGCTCACCCTGGAGCGTATCCACCCGTAGTGGATTTCCTTTATGTATTTTAAAGAACTCCAGTAAAAAATAATATATTGTTATATTTCCATTTCTGGACCTACTTCCAGAGCCACCTATTCCATATATCCATATCATATCTCAGTGCCAGAAGTATTAAGAATGGTAAATGAGGTCCTTCTAACCAGCACCCTATGAAGTGGTGTCGGGGTTCTTGAGATCGAGTTATTAGAGGCCTTGAGCTGAACCAACTCCTGATCTTGTTCTACAAGTTGACATATCACTTTACCTTGCTACTCTTCTAGGATCCTCAGTATTTCTTGAAACCATGACCTCCATCATTATCCATATAATTAGTAGTCTGACTCCAAGCCGCCTGGTCATTCTCCTTGAGAGGAGTTCTGTCATGACCCAAAATGTGAGGTCATGATGGCACCTATCCTAATACAACTTTGGTAGGTAACCCAACACAAAAACTAAAATAAATGCATAACATACAATAGCCAAGAGAAAAAAATCTGAGACTTTAGAATAAAGTTGAACCTAATACGATATCAAGAAAATCTCATAATAAACATCTCAACATCCCCCAGAAACTAGTGTCATGAGTAATGAGCAACTCTAACTATCATCAGAATACATAGTATAAACATTTGTATGTCTCAGAACTAAAATAAATACAACATAATAAAGAGGAAGTCTGGAATACGCTCCGGAAAAGGAGCTCACCACGATTATGAAATGCTCTCAACTCTGCACGAAATCAGACTCCATGGGTAGCACTCGAACTGGGATCTGCACCAAAAGAATTCAGAAAGTAGAAGTGAGTATGGTCCACTTGTACTCAGTAGGAATTATAGGCCGACTAAGCAAAGTAGATAACTAAATATATAAAAAAAAACTATAAATAATGCTTCTACCTGCAGACAGAAAAGTCCCAACTACTCAAGCCATACAACTCCTAACAGTATAATAATAATACAATCTGAACAATAATATAAGAAATATCAACACAACATATAAAGAAGTCTAATTCATGATATCATTCACATAGAAGAGATGAAAAGTGGTACGACACAATGATATGATATGTATGCAATGCTAAAATGCTCACCTCACCTCGTATACACCCTCCGAGCCTAAGCTTCCAGGAGATGACCCATAGGGGGTTCGCAACCCGTATACTAATCATAATCTCATCAATCACATTACCAACACTTCCATCGGCTAAGGAGTTTATAAAATGGCATGCTTTCTTTCATAAAAAAGTTCAAGTTCCATAATAATATCAATTTCATGAGAAGGAGTGTTAAGGATTATGCATGAACATGGCAACATCAACAACGTATAATAATCTGCTCAACAATGGCATGAAAGAACTCAAAATCATCCAAATCTCAATCATTCATGACATAAGCTCCTCATGGCAAAATAATGGCAAAGAATCATATGAGACATTAAATATATCAATCAAGCCCCCACGCGGGCATCACAACAATAATAAAGAACAATCAATGCTCAAACAAGACCAGAACTAGCCCCGCATGAGCATCTCAATAATATTAATCTCTCAATCAATAATAAGGCTCACACAAGCCCCTACATAGGATACACGAAAGTAATAATGATTTCAAAATATGGACACAATGATAAATTCCCCAACCCATAACATACTTTATATGAATGGTTAACTACCCAGTCCGGTCTGAAGAAAATTAAGCCATAACCTACCTCAAAAGCCAAAAACTCAAGCTCGAACCCTTTAACAACAAGTCTTTCCCTTTCGTGTCGTTTCAGAACAAACCCAATCTATCAAAAATGGATACTACACATAATTAGGAGTCAAATTATATCCATATTAGCATACTTTGGTTCCAAGTCCAAAATCAATTCAAAAATTGACCCCAAAAATAAAAGGGTAAAATTGGAATTTTAATAAAAAAATTATATTGCCCATAGTTTAAGTGTTCTATGTCTGAAAACCCATAGAAAATCAAGTTGAAATTGAGCTTGAAATCATTGAAAAACTAGTTTCTCACTTTATCAAGTAAAAAACAGAATCTCAAGTTCAAAATTCAAGTTTTGAAGATATTTTAGCAATAAAACCAATGGGTAATAACAGAAAATTAATTTAGAAGCTTACCCAAGCAAATTTAAAGAAAATCCCTCTTGAAATATCCCAAAATTGAGGTCCCAAAGTCCCAAAAGTGGTAAAAATGGAGTTAAATCGCGAAAATGGGGTTTAAATACTGTTCTGATAAACAGTGCCTTCTATACGTATGCACCCAGCCCACCGCGTGCACAGAGAAGGAAACCCGACTCGCCCCAGCATTTGCCCTTCACGTGCGTGACAACTTTGTCACGTGTGCAGTGACCATGTGAATGTTTCACCAAGTGCGCGGGCCTCTGGCCGCGTGCGGGATAAAGGATTACCTAGTGCACCAGCTGAAGCTCAAGTCTACAATAGCTCTGAATGGGCCCTCGGGATTTGTTTGGGAACCCACAAAAATAACTTAATAATGTTACTAGGCTAATTTTGATATTCCAGACACAATGGAACCATCAGATTTATCAAAAAGGGTCGTTATCAACAAGTTACACCCAGGAACCCCTTTAGTTCAAAACTAGTTTTAGCTCAAAAGCTCAAAACTCATAAAATAAAGTCAAAACCCGAATCACCCACGCTACTAACCTAAAATAGATGTTTTGAATCTAATGGAATTGATGAAACTCTTATTCGATGCTCAGATCACAAAATATTGATCAAAGTTAACTACACCATTATAAAGGCTACTTAAAAGCTCAAAGTCATATAAATCACTCCCGCATGCTTTGGGGACTGTACCAACCATCCTCACAACTCATAAATGATACAAAGCAACATCATGGAAGGATAAAATAATCAAAATACAGAAAAAGCTAAAAATCATCACGAAGATTGTTACATTATCCACCAGTAAGATAAATGTTTGTCCTCGAATGAAACTACAAAGAAAGTACCAGAATCAGTAAAAAGCTAGGGGTATCTACTCCGCATATCAGACTCAACCTCCCACGTAGCCTCTTCAATCGGGTGATGTCTTTACTGAAAATTCATAAAATTAATATTTTTGGATCTCAACTATCTAGTTTGTCTATCCAAAGTAGCAATAGGCTCCTTCTCAAGGGTCAAATAACGATCTAAAGTAACTGAATCCCACTCGGATCATATGCTAATTATCAGGATGGTATCACTTCAACATCAAAACATGGAATACTGGATGCAACGCTGACATGTTCGAAGGTAGATCCAACCTATAAATCTCGAACTAAGCTTCCCTTTCTTCCCAAATCTCATCACACCCTTAATGGGTGATACCTTCAACAAAACCTGCTCACCAAGCATGAACTCTACATCACAAACTTATTGATTGATGTAACTCTTCTGCCTACTCTGGGAAGTCACAAGCCTCGATTGAATCGACCTCACTCGATCCATCGAATCTCTCAACAAGTCACTACTCAAAGGCCTAACCTTAAAGGAATCAAGACATCCCACGAGGGACCTACACCTCCGCCCATACAAAGCCTCAAAAGGCGCCATTTGAATGTTGAATGGTAATTGTTGTTGTAGGCGAACTCTGCTAAGGTCAAGAACTGGTCCCAATGACTACTAAAATCCATGACACATGCTCGAAGCATGTCCTCTAAGACCTAAATGATCCGCTCTGACTGGCCATCCATCTGAGGGTGAAAAGTTGTACTCAACTCAAACTGGATCCCCAACTCACTCTACATAGAACTCTAAAAATTCAAGGTAAACTAAGCACCCCTATCAGAAATAACGAAGACATGCACGTCATGTAACTGAACAATCTCTCGAATATATATATCTTAGACAACTTCTCTGCATTGTAATTCACCTTCACAAGTACAAAGTGTGATGTTTTGGTCAACCTACCCACAATTACCCAAATGAAATTGAACTTCCCCAAAGTTGGGGGTAGACCAACCACAAAGCCCATAGTAATCCGCTCTTATTTCCACTCTGTGACATGAATTCGCTACATCATACGACCCGATCATTTATGCTCATACTTAACCAGCTGACAATTAAGACATTTGGCCACAAACTACACAATATCTTTCTTCATCCCATACCACCAATAGTGTTTCTTCGAGTCAGGTACATCTTAGTTGCTCCTGGATGGATAGAATATCTCAAACTATAGCCCTCCTATAAGACCAGTCTAATCCAGTCACAAACCTTTGGCACACCCACGACCACTAATCATCAAAACACCTCGGGATCAAGAAATATCACCTTAGCTTTGCCTCTCAACACTTTATTATGAATCACTCTCAATTTCCCATCATCAAACTATCGAGCATGAAACTGCTCCATCAATGAGGATCTAGTCTCAAAACAAGCTAAAATACACTTGGGAACCAAAATATCAAGTTGAATCAAATAGTTGGCCAAGGACTGAACTTCCAAAGACAAAGGTCGCTCCCCGATCAAAAGATGAGTCAAAATCCCCATAATCGCCGCCTTCCGACTCAAGATATCCACTACAACATTAGCCTTGCCCATATGATAAAAGATAGTGAGATCATAATCCTTAAGCAACTCCAACTATCTATGTTGCCTCATATTAAGATCCCACCAACTGAAGAAGTACTGAAGGCTATAATGATCAATGAAAATCTCATAATGAATGCCACACAAGTAGTGACGCCACAACTTCATACGAACACAACTGCCGCTAATTCTAAATTATGAGTAGGGTAGTTCTTCTCATGAACCTTCAACTGTTGAAAAGCATAAGCTATCACCTTACCTTTTTCCATCAACACGCCGCCCAAGCCAACTCCGGTAGCATCACAAAACACAATAAAACCCATGCCATCTTGGGGCAAGGTCAATATAGAAGCTGAAGTCAACAACTCCTTGAGATTTTAAAAGCTCCTCTCACACTGGTCCTACCATTGGAAAATAATCTTCTTCTAAGTCAACTTGGTCAAAGGGGTCGGAATGGAAGAAAATCCCTTTATAAATCGTCAATACTAGCCTGCTAACCATATAAAACTCTGAATCTTGGTAGGGGAAGTGGGCCTAGCCCAATCACGAACCATCGCTACCTTGGTCGGATCAACCATAATACCATCCTTGGTCACCACATGACCCAAGAAAGAAATAGAATCCAACAAAAACTTGCACTTGGAGAACTTGGCATACAACCGCTCATCTCTCAATCTTTGTAGTACAGCTCAAAAATACCTCATATACTCTGCCTCAGTCTTGGAATAAACCCAAGATATCATCGATGAACACAATAATAAAGGAATCAAGATAAGGTTGGAACACCCTATTTATCAACTCCATAGAGGCGTCGAGGAGTTGGTTAGTCCAAAAGACATAACCAAGAACACATAGTGGTCATACCACATCCTGAAAGCTATCTTCGGGATATCCAAAGCTCTAATCATCAGTTGTTGGTAACCAGAATGCAAGTCAATCTTAGAAAATACTAAGGGGTTGTTTGGTTAGGAACAAGTTATCCTGGGATTAGTTATCCCACTATGTATATGGGATAACTTAGCACATCACTATGGTATAAATAGTGGGATGAATAAGTCTGGGATTAACTAATACCTCTAACCAAATGCAGGATAAAATAATCCTGTATTTTGTCCTAGGACTATTATACCTTATACCTCACACAAAACGACCCCTAAAGCACCCTGAAGCTGATCAAACAAATCATCAATATGTGAAAGTGGTTACTTGTTCTTGATAGTTAATTTGTGCAATTATCGATAATCAATACATATGCGCACGGTACCATATTTCTTCTTCACAAATAAGACAGGAGCACTCCTAAGGTGAAACATTCGGCCTAATGAAACCCTTACTCAATAAATCTTACAATTACTTCTTTAATTCCTTCAATTCTGTCAGGGCTATTCTATAAGGAGGAACAGAAATGGGCTTAGTGCTCGACTCCATATCAATAGCAAAATCGATATCCCTATATAGAGGAACACCAGGCAAGTCCATAAGGAACACATCCATGAACTCCCTAACAACTCTCACAAAATCCAAAGGAGGTAGTGAATCAACACCGGTATCGCGCAAATAAGACAAATAAGAAAGACACTCATTTTTTACCATGCGATGAGCATGAAGAAAAGATATAACCCCTTTCAGACATAAGCTAGGAGTACCCTTCCACTCTAACCTAGTCACATCAGGCATAACTAAGGTAACGGTCTTGGCATAACAATCTAGAACTGTATGATAAAGAGATAATCAGTCCATACCCAATATTGCATCAAAATTAACCATAACAAGAATGATAAAATCTACCCAAGTATCACGCCCCAAAAGAGTCACCACGCACAATCGGTACACCTAATCCATCACTTAAGAATCACCTACGAGAGTAGACACATAAATAGGTATGGTAAGGGACTCAGACATAGCATCAATACCAGAAGCAAAATATGCAGAAATGTAAGAGAATGTAGACCCAGGGTCAAACAACACTGAAGTAGGATGATGGAAAATTGGGACGATACCTGTAATCACTGCATCAGAGGCCTCTGGTTCAGGCCTTCCAGGAAAAGCATAACAATGTCCAAGCCTGCTACCCGATTGAGTGACTCTTTGACCATCACTACAAGCTCCTTGAGCCCTACCCCTAGTACCTTGTTATCCACCTCTACTACCCTGTGCACCTCTCTGGCCGGAGGAACTAGTGCTGGAAAAATCTGAAGCTGCCTAGTCTGCATTAGAGGACCTGACACGCATCTAGGCAATCTCTAGCCAAGTGAGCAAACTCATCACAAACATAGCATTATTTGCTAGACAAATCACATTAAGAGGGCCCAGAAGAAGTGGAACACCCACCATAACTAGAAAAACTAGAACGAGACCATTGGCCTGCATGACTCGATCTCTCACCACTCAAAGCCTCAGAACCAGTAACCCACTATCAGAACTTTGAAATATTGCCTAAATCGGTCTGCTATGGTAACCATGAGAACCTCAGCCTATAGAATCCCTACCGAGGGATGAATGACCACTGAAATCGCCCTGTTAGCATGACCTTTTACCACCACCACCCTGAGCAGCCTAGAAATAGTCTTGATTCTCTTGGCATGATCCATAATACTTTGAAAAGAGCCACCTGAAGCCACTAACTAAGTCGTCGCCAACAGAAGAGAAGTAGACAATCCCGTCACAAACTTTCTGATCCTCTCGGCCTCTGTAGAGATACTAGAAAAAGCATGGAAATTGGCCTCATACTTAGCAACAATCATGTAGCCCTGCTCCAAGTCATCAAATTCATCCCTCGGTTTGTCCCTCAAGCTAAAAGGCATATATTTCTCAATAAAAATCTCTGAAAACTAGGTCCAAGTCAAAGGAGGGGAACCCACTGGCCTATAACCAACAAACGATCTCCACCACTATTTCAACACCATTCAACTCTAATGCATTAACCCTCAATACTTCTTATCACTTCAAGTTATGCCTTTACCACTTACTCAATTCAAGACTCCATTAGCGCATAGTCAGCTTAAGACATACAACTTATAATAGTATAATAATAATACAATCTCATCAATGGTATAAGAAATATCAACAAAACATATAAAAAAGTCTAATTCATGATATCATTCACATAGAAGAGATGAAAAGTGGTACGACACAATGATATGATATGTATGCATGCTTAAATGCTCACCTCATATACACCCTTCAAGCCTAGACTTCTAGGAGAGGACCCATGAGGGGTTCACAACTCCTATACTAATCATAATCTCATCAATCACCTTACCGGCACTTCCATCGGCTAAAGAGTTTATAAAATAGTACACTTTCTTTCTCAAAAAAGTCTAAGTTCCATAATAATATCAATTGCATGAAAATGAGGGATAAGGAGTGTGTATGATCATGGCAACATTAACAACGTATAATAATCTTTTCAACTATGGAATGAATGAACTCAAAATTACCCAAATTCCAATAACTCATGATATAAGCTCCTCATGAAAATATAATGGCAAAGAATCATATAAGACATTAAATATATCAATCAAAGCCCCTACGCAGGCATCAAAACAGTAATAAATAATAAATAATGCTCAAACAAGAGCAGAACCAACCCCTATACAGGCATCTCAATGATAATAATCTCTCAAATCAATAATAAGGCTCACACAAGGCCCCGCAAGAACAATACGAAAGTAATAATGATTTAAAAAGATGGACACAATGATAAAATCCCCAACCCATAACATACTTTATATGAATGGTTAACTACCCAGCCTGGTATAAAGAAAGTTAAGTCACAATCTACCTCGAAAGTCGAAAACTCAAGCTCGGACCCTTTAATAAGAAGCCTTTCCCTTCCGTGTGACTTCAGAATAAATCCAATCTATCAAAAATGGATACTACACATAATTAGGAGTCTAATTATACCCATAATAGCATACTTTGGTTTCGGGTCCAAAATCACTTTGAAAATTGACCCCAAAAATAAAAGGGTAAAACTAGAATTTTAATAAAGAATCATATTATCCATACTTTAAGGGTTCTAAATATGAAAACCCATTAAAAATCAAGTTAAAATCGAGCTTGAAATCATTGAAAAACTAATTTCTCACTTTATCGGGTAAAACCCAAAATCTCAAGTTTAAAATCCAAGTTTTGAAGATGTTTTAGCAATAAAATCAATGGGTAATGATAGAAAATAGGTTTAGAAGCTTACCCAAGTAAGTTTGATGAAAAATCCTTTTGAAATCACCTAAAATTGAGGTCTTAAAGTCCAAAAACTAGTAAAATAGAGTTCAATCGCGAAAATGGGGTTTAAATATTGTTCTGATGAACAATGACTTCTATGCCTGCGTACCCAGCCCACCATGTACTCGGAGAAGGAAATCCGACCAGACCCAGCATTTGCTCTTCGCGTGCTTGACAACTTGGCTGCATGGACAGTGACCAGGTGAACGCTTCATCACGTGCGTGATGAAAGATTACATGGTGCACCAGTAGTTGTACACCAACTGAAGCTCAAGTCTAAAATTGTTTCGAATGGGTCCTTGGAATTTGTTTGGGACCCTAAAAAAATAACTCGATAATGCTACAAGTCCAATTTCAACATTCTGGATACAATAGAACCATTGGATTTACCAAAAGAGGTTGTTATCAACAAGTTACCCCCTTCCTTCAGGAACCCTTTTACGCAAAAATAATTAGTTTTCACTTAAAAGCTCGAAACTCATAATATAGACTCTGTAATGACCCAAATCGTTGTTACATGTAAAAATACCCGGAGAATAATTTACGACAAATAATGGGCTCAAAATGGACCCAAGAAAAATTAAATCGAGGAGGAAAATTGGGGCCTAAGGAAATTAAACTGGGCCAGACTGTCGGTAACCACTGCAGTAGTCGAATAACTGCTGCAGCGGTACCGCTATAGCGGTAAAAGTTTCGCTGAGTGGTAAGAGGTAGTAGCCTAGCTGAGGGATATTTAAAAATCCTCTCTTTTATTATTTCCCTAGGCCGCCCCCTTCCTCCAAGAATACTCTGAAAAACCCTATCTCTCCTACCATGAGATTTCAAAGGCCAAGGTTCATGAGAGTTATTTCGAGGCACACCTGGAGGAAAACCGACATGGAAATATGTTTAGCACAGCGGGACAACTCACTCCCCTCCGTAGCAGCATGTTTCACCTAAGAGGTAAGCTAAGATTTATTTTGTAGCAACTGGACTTGGGTTAGATGCATTTAATGTTAATAGTAATGTCGAAAGTATCATGCATTAGGCCTTCGGGAACAGAGTTCGATAGATGGACATGTTTAAAATTCAGATAGGCTTGAATATGTGGAATTATTGCATATTATATTAATACTTAATTGGGATAAGGGATTGATTGGAGCGAACGTGCGTAGCTTATTATCTTCCAGGATCTGAGTATAGTGGAAAGTTGAATGAGATTGTGTGAAATGGTAAAAAGGGAAATTAAAGTGACTCGACTAAATCATAAATGTTTTAATTGTTCGAATTTCGTTAAGGAAAATTACTAAAGGGTAAGGTATGGTAAGCCGAGATTTGTAAATTATATAATCGAATCCGGTGACTGATGAGTGAATGTAAAGAACAATATGGTAAAGTGAGAATATAATTCCCGTTAGAAGTAGTTAGGGAAGATTAGAAAGTATATGATCGTGATCGATGCTTTTCTGAGTTTAGAAGATGAGATAGTAAGTAAAAAGGTATTGAGGTTAGCCGGTTTGTCGTGTTGGCATTGCTTGTCATATGCTCTCTAGAGTTTAGAAGGTAACTTGAAAAACTCGAGGTTGGGATGCGGTTAGAGAGAAAGTGTGTAATAATGTGAACTTGGGCGACGGTAACCCCTCAGGGGTGTATGGTCAATCATGATTGTGTATATATATGTGAAGATTAAGGTCACCAAATTAAATGAATTAGACGGTTGATGTAACATTAGACTAGATTGACCCGTGTTGCGTTGTGGACTGAACATCTGTGATTATCTTTTGCATGAATTATGATTTGATTGATTTCATGCACACATTCATACGCATTTGGATGACATAATGTGATTTGGGTCAGGTATCACATCGGTACAGATATGATATGTTGTGATTTGGGTCAAGTACCACATCGGTACAAATATGATATATTGTGATATGGATCGGGTACCACACCGGTACGTTATGATGTTGTTGGTGATGAGATGAGAAGGGATAAGGAGAGATGATGCACACATCTTGCTTACATGCATATATTTTGAATATATTGCTATTTTATTATGCTTTCATACGTGTTCTTGTTGCGGTGAGTGGTGAAAGAGGGTACGAATGTATGTTAGGTCCCTAGTGTGGGATGGGCTGGAGGTGAGATTTTACGGTCCCCCTGCGAGGACCAGTTGCGGTAGAATATGATTGGTAGGATTTGGGATTTCATGGGATGTGGTGTTGTGATATCTGTGATAGTGAATACCAAAGGGACTCGGGTGGATGTGGATTAAGGAATTGTAGGTATCATAAGAATGAGTCGGTATTGGAGAAAGAGGTATAGGATGGAATAGGTGGTCAAAGGACAAAGGTATACAAAAATATTAAATGACAGGTAGGTCACAAAGATGCTAAGTGTAGGTCACAAAGATGCTAAGTGAAAGTCATAGAGATGCTAAGTATAGGACATAGAGATGCTAAATGTGGGGTAATAGAAGTCGTTAATTTGGGATTCAAAATCGGAACTTAACTTGATGTTATGATTTCTCCCTATTTATTATTGATGTTATTTGTTTTTAACCCTGGTCGGCCAATGACGCTTACCAGTACGTGTGGTTGTACTGATGCTACACTTACTATATCTCCAATCGGGGGTATAGTCATGGTGCAGGTTAGTTGGAGTTACTATAGCAGCGATGCTGATCATTCAACAGCAGCTCATGTCCACTCTATTCTGCATGGATGTTGTGTCATAGATGTCCATACTTCCTGTCTAGTACTCTTGTACCAGTTTAGGCTAGGTTCTGGAGAATCACTTGTAGTTATTTTTCGCATTAACTTTTCGTATCTGATGTATTAAAACAGGTTATGGGACGAATTGATTGGGTAATTATATTACAATTGTTGGTTAATTGTTCATATGACAAACATAAATTGATTAAGTGAGCCTTATAGTAATTTTTGCATTGAGTGAATGGTGGGTTATTCAGGGTTCTTCTATCTAGGGTAGGTGTAGGTAGGTGCCCGGCACGATCCGATGGGTGGGTCATGACAGACTCGAAACCTAAATCACCTACGCTACTAACCCAAAATGGACGTTCTGGATCTAATAAAATCCACAAAACTCTCATCCGACGCTCGGATCACAAAATGTAGACCAAAGTCAACTGCACCACTACAAAGGCTACTCAAAATCTCAAACTCATATAAATTATTCCCGAACACTTCGAAGACTATGTCAACTATCCCCATAACTCATAAATAATATAAAGAAACATCGTGGAAGGACAAAATGGTTAAAACATACAAAAAAAGCTAAAAATCACTACGAGAATTGTTACAAGTTCGAGCCTTAATCGAAAGCTCCTCGTTTTCATTGAGTGGAAGTTTATCATTGTTAAGAGGCACTTATTCATTGTGAAGAGGAACCTATTCATTGTTCAGGTCAACGTTGAACTGGTCATCACCTTCATTTTCAACCACTTAGAGTTTTCTACTACACAAAGCCTAACAAGTTGGTAGAAAGACAAGAGGCCTAAACAACACCACAATTGTCCAATCCATAGAAAGACAAAAGGCCTAAACAACACCACAATTGTCCAATCTCCACAATGGACGCCAAACTATTTACCCTTAAAATGGTACAGTTAAATTTGTATACGTGGTTTAAGGACACATGAGTTGAATCGACCAAACCATAAGATTATAATGAACTACCTGGGTAAGAAACAAACGGTGGATAAACGATTGAACAATATAAATCAAAATGTAAGATAAAATTGCCCTGAGCTCCAAGGAAGTTGACTGGCAATGAAATCAAAAAATGTAATGTTGAACACTATAAAAATATGAACTTCATAAAAAACTTTAGTACAATACTAGTCTGAGAATGAAATTCAGATGCCTTCTAACAAGGAAATTAAACCCTATTTATAACTAAGTATTATTAAGGGACAAGATCCACAAAATATGCTCTCTTAAAGCCTTTGCTCATTATCAGCGCTGAGTAATGGCTGAAGCAGGTCTCGAGATCTTGCGCAGTGACTGACCATTTGGGTAACTTCGATCCAGATTGTTCTTGATACCCGACATTATTACTTCGGAGTTAGATGGGCTTCTGCCGTAACACAGGCAACTGATGGTAACATATCGAACCTTTCGTGTGAGTGAAGTTGTTTCCTACCGGTCCTGCCTCGTTCATGCTACTTCTTCTAACTCACACTCGACTTTTCATTTTTGCCAAGTGTTGTTCATGACTCAACCATTTATTGAGTCCGAATTTTAGGGGTCATTTTTGGTACGTGGACTACATTATCCCAGAATTATAATCTCTGGACTATTTTATACCACCGTATAAAATAGTTCCATGGTTGATGGGATAAGATGGGTTATACCAAGACTAAATTTGGCATTAGCTTTATACCATATTTGGTTAATGGTATAAATTTATCTTGAGATAAATTTATATCTTCAACCAAATATGGTATAAATTTTATCCATGGGATATCTTAAACTTATCCATGAGATATACCACCTTATACCTCCTATCGAACGACCTCTTACCTTATACAAAGTTAGCAATTATCGGTTGATATACTCATATTAGTAACGTTATTATTGTTGTGATCAAAAAAGCTTACCAAATATGCCCTTAGAAAGATCAGAAAACTGTAATTCAGATCAAACTTATTGTTACTGAAAATACTGATTTTTGCGAACATGTTCACTTAGATTGGAGGAAAAAAACAGAGAAGTGCCGAATTATGGACCAAAGGTATTTAGGTCATCTCCAACCACACTCTATACTTTTATCTCCAAATATAGAGATTTTCTATATTTGGAGAACACCAACTCCAACCCACAACTCTATTTTACACTCCAAAAAAGAATCTTCTTCTCTCTTTAATATTATATTATTATTTTTATTTCATTTATATTTTCTTACTTCATAAATAAATCCTTTCATTGTTTAATATATATAATCACCCTATAAAATTCATAATCTTTTTAAAATCTTTATGTAATACAAGATTATTTTTTTCCAATTTTTTAAATAACATAAATTGTAAGCAAATATAATATATTATTCATATTAATGGACAATTCAAATAAAAGTGAAATCATTGATGAAATAAATTAAATAAATATTACTTCATGATAAAATTTATTTTAATTTCTACATAAATATTCAACTTTCAAGATTATTACGTTTCTCTCATAAATGCTCTATTAATGCATTATGAAGTTCAAAATGAGCATTTTTATCCTTAATTTTTTATGTCTAACTAAAAATTGTTCAAATCGATAATTTTCGTCTACAACTATAAATTATAACAGAACTAACTTATATCTTAAATAAGACTATTATATACGGAAATTAATTTAATAAAATTTAAAATTAATATAATAAAGATATTACATTAGAAATAATTACGACTATTAGGAACTTAATTAATGATCTTATATAATTTATAATATGTTAAATTAAAAATGTTATATAATATAAATAATAATATAATAATGAAAAAGTAAAATAGAGCAAATGAATAATGCATTTCCAAATTTGAAGAAATAATATTCATCCCTCCAAATATGGAGTATAAAAAGTAATTTGAAGGGTGATTGGAGATGTTCTTAGTGAAATTTAAATTTGTGGTTAAAAACATGACCACGTGGATAAGCTGTGATCTGACAATTTAAACTTAGTAGGTTCGTTCCGTACTCCTCGTTTGGAGACAACCGGTGATGCAGCTTGAAATTAGGTGCCGTAATGACGATAATACCCTCGCCTTTGCAAAATACTTGCATCACACTCGTTTTGTCTCTTTTGCGTCGTTTGTTTGAAATTTGACTCATATATCCACATACTTTTATCTATTAGTAAGAGGAAAAATAGCACTAGTCTTTGTTTGAATTTTTAAAGTATAAAAATAGGCAAAGCAATTTGACAACTTGTCCTATAAAAATATATCATATTATTATTTACTCTCGACACTCTTTTTTATTTATTCTATCCAAAAAATATTATCTTACTATAAGTAATAACAATTTAACTTTAAAATTTTATTTATATCTTTAATGAAATAATTTACAAACACACACATTTTTAAGAATTATTTTGAACCATAAGTTTTAAATTTATTTTTAAACTCCGTATCAAATCAAATGATATCACATAAATGAGACGGAGGGAATAGTATATTTATTTTGTCTTCTAAAGGATTGCTAAAGTCAAGAGAGGATCGAGTTTGAGGTATGGGATACGTCAAATTATTAAATTTTAAATATCAATAATATATTTTAATTTTGCTTAATTGCACTAGTACTTTTTTATGCGTGTTGCATAGTAATTTTTGCACATAAAGAATAGTAAGTGAAAAACAACCACAATTCAATTATAGTAATACTTTCACCATTTCATTTTACTTGATCCATGTTGATTTAACATATGACACACCTCGTAAAAAAACTTTAATAGAGATGAGTTTTACAAAAGTAACTTTATTAATGAGTTTTTGAAACTCTAAATTTGGCTATTACTAATTTATGTAGTTATTTAATATTAGTGGTATTATGGAAAAAGGTAACAAAACTATCTTAATTTGCTAAAATAGATAAATAAATTGACATATTTATTTTTAAATATAGAGACCAATAAAAATGAACAGAGGAAATATCATTTTTAATTTACAGTCGTTATATACTCATTATAGCTAATTTACACATCATAAAGAAACTCATATTTCTAATGTTATCAAAATTCATGACCTCATACCATCTCATGTTAGTTATGAGGGAACCCATAGTTATTTAGACAGAAAGTAAATTAGAAAAATAAAATAATAAAACAGTAAAACAGACCACCCTTTTTTCCTTCCTAGGTTCCCTTCTCTAGAACTAGAAACTCTAATTCTTCATTCATTTATCCTAATTTTTCATAATTTATCAACTGGGAATGTTTCTATAAATGGAAAAAAGGATTGAGTTTCCATTAATAGCTTTAACCCAATTAAGATTCTCCAGTAGTAGCCAACAGAAAATGAAAGGGAAAAAAAAGAGATTTTTTTGACGTGTAAAATTCCAACCACAGTTTCAAATTATGAAGCAGGGGTAAAAATGGAAATCTACAGAACAACTATGACAGGTTTGCTTACCGACAAACTCGGAGGTCGGCAATTGTCGGCCCGGTAAGCCGGGGAGACAACATCGTCATTTAATTCATTTAAACAAACAAAAAAAAATCTATTTATATACTCTCTCCGTCTCATTTTATGTGATTTATTTTTCTTTTTGGTTCGTCCCAAAAAGAATGTCATATTTTTTTATTTGGTAACTTTTAAAAGTACAATTACTCTTTTACCTTTATTGATTTCATTTATAAGGTTTCAGTTAATTAAAGATAATAGTATTATATTTTTAATAAAGGATAATTTGATAAACATCACTAATTCTTTCCTTATTTCTTAAACTTCATGCCCGATCAAAGTAGATCATATAAAATGATACGGAGGAAGTATTTATTATTTGGTTAAATAAATAGAAACGCATTAATAATTAAACAATTAACCGATTAAGTACCCACTTTGCAAGTGGGTGTATGTGTATAAATTATGGCACACCTCGCAATTGAATATTGTTTCAAATATTCCCTAGCCATCTTTTTCACTATCAATGCGTCATGTTTTCTTATATTTATATTTATATTTATATTTATATTTATAGTAATAAGAAAAGAATGATAATATGTGCATGAGTCAATCCATCTAATTTTCAGTCATAGAATTTAATCTCTTCATTTTAGAAAATAAAAGTTACTCCTATGTATGTAATTTGAAATTGTATTCTAAAATATAATGTTGAATTTAAGATATATTAATATATAAGAAAAAGAAATTTAACCTGAAAATAAATGATACACCATATAATAAAATAAAATAGTACTTGTTCACATGCATTCAATTCATTTCTATCTACTCATTCTCGCCTCTGGTGTTATAATTTTTGTTATTAATAAAAAGCTGTCTCTTCTTTTCTCTTTCTCTCTCTATATAATATCTTAAGAGTTTTTTTCTTTCTCAAAAACTGAGAGTTTTCCGATCTGTAACAATAATAAAGACCTTGTGATTAACAAAATAATCAAAAGTATTGTTAAATCCAGCTGAGCTTTTGATGAAGCCTCCTTGGTTCATTTGTTTGTACGTATAAGTTTCTTGCTTGATTCTTTGTATGAAGCCTCCTTGGTTCATTTTTCATTTTTTTTTTTGAATAAACTCTTATGTTATAATTGTTGCATATGAATTTTCTTTTTCTTTTTTTTAATGTTGTGAAAGGAATTGAATCCAGCTTGTTAGAGATTGCGGATTTCAGAATGTCAATATTTATGGATCCTTTCTAGCTTTGTTTCTTCATTTGCAAATATAAATTCACTTTAATTTGATTAGTAAGATTAATTTATTTGATGGTTTGACCCCATAATCATTCAAGTTTTCCTGGTTCTTCTTTGATATTATGTGTTAGGATTATCCATCATTCAGTTCTCTCATCGTAAATCTGGTCTTGCCTTTTCCCCTTTTTTGATGAAATAAAAATGTGTGCTGATCTTTTTATTTATTTATTGTTCGTGTAATAATAATAATAATAATAATCCATTTGCTTACATACAGGTGATTGAATATTCTATTGGATGTTGATGATGGAGAATACTGAGGTTGAGGAAAACTTGTTATCTATCGGTGAGCCTAAGGTATGCAGACCTTATCAACACTTATTATTATACAAATGGCTGGTTAATTGTTCTTTTCATTTTCCAATTTATTGGATCAAGGTAGACCTACAACTAGGCAAATTCTTGTTCACTTCTTACAATCTGTTGGGGGCATATGATGGTTTTAGTTGTTCTTCTATATCATCTAAGTTTATAGTAGTTGTGGATGTATATATGGATTTCTCAATGTTCAATTATCATTGTTCCGTGAGTAATGAAGTTTTATGTGTCAATTTAGTTACATGGAGGAATGTGGAAGAGCTTATCGGCTATATACGCTAAAGTGCTAGGAATATTTCCTGAACTAGAAGCTGCACGACCAAGAAGCACATCTGGTATTCAAGCATTATGTGCTTTGCACATAGCCCTTGAGAAAACGAAGAATGTTCTTCAGCATTGTGCTGAATGCAGTAAACTTTACCTGGTAATGATGATACTCTTTTAGTTCTGATTGTCAATATTAAGAAAAGGTTTTCTAGCAATCTTTAAACTTAGTATTTATTTATTAAAAGGGAAATGAATGTGCCTTCGTGTTCCTCTGCTGATTTTCCTTGGGCTGGGCTCCTACATAACAAGATTTCCTTTTTATGGTGCCAACTGTTTCTTGAATAAAGTGGATTACACTTGAAAACCATGTAAAGTGTTATTTTGTAAGATATAACTATAATTTATTTTCTCATGTGGTATGTTTATTACAAACAGAAGTATTAAACAGAGCTACACCCGATTTTTGCTTAATGATTACAATGTTCTTGATGGTTCCTTTCCCCCTCCGCCTAAAGTTTCTTTTTTTCACAATTTATATTTATTGAAATGTGTTTGTTTTCAGGCTATAACAGGGGACTCTATAGTTCTAAAGTTTGAGAGGGCAAGATGTGCTCTTGAAGATAGTCTAAAGCGTGTCGAAGATATAGTACCACAATGTATTGGCTGCCAGGTAATATTATCTTATTTCTTTAGAGTGCCATGTCAATTCATTTATTTTTCTAGTAAAATTTATGATCTTGTTGCAAATGTGATGTTGGATTCTTTTTTCTTCCAGTTCGTTCTGGGGAGGGGGTTGAAGGGGGACTAGATGAATTTGTGTTAGTGCCATGGCTCAATTTGACTTAATAAAGTTTTGCTCATAAATCATTTCTTAAGGGACATTACCTCTTGGCTGTTTCACATTTTGATTCTGATGGTAACGTAACCTCTATTTTTTTTTTCAGATCTCTGAAGTTCTTAATGAACTTCAGGGGATTGAGTTCTCACTTGATCTGCAGGAGAAGCAAGTTGGTGATGAGATAATTACATTGCTTCAGCAGGGGAGAAAATTCAATGGTAATGACAACAATGAACTTGAGTCCTTTCACCAAGCTGCCTCAAGACTTGGTATAACTTCTTCAAGAGCTGCTCTTCGAGAAAGAAGGGCTCTGAAAAAGCTCGTTGAACGAGCCAGAGCAGAAGAGGATAAAAGGAAAGAGTCAATTGTTGCTTTTCTTTTGCATCTCATTAGAAAATACTCAAAGTTGTTTAGATCTGAATTGTCAGATGACAACGATTCACAGGGTTCAACACCTTGTTCACCCACAGTTCAGGGATCCTTTGAGTATGGTATTGGAGCTGGAGGCAGTATTCATGCCTTTGACCGGCAACTCTCGAAGATTAGTTCTTTTAATTTTAAACCCAACTTTAGGAGGTCAGACCAGATGCCCGTTCCTCCTGAAGAGCTAAGGTGTCCAATATCGTTACAGTTAATGTATAACCCTGTGATAATCGCTTCTGGGCAAACATATGAAAGCATTTGCATTGAGAAGTGGTTCAGTGATGGACATAACACATGCCCAAAGACTCAGCAGGAGCTCCCTCATCTTGGCTTGACTCCTAATTATTGTGTGAAGGGTCTAGTTGCTAGTTGGTGCGAACAGAATGGGGTTCCGATTCCAGATGGCCCACCTGAGTCCCTTGATCTCAACTATTGGAGACTGGCTTTGTCTGAAAGTGAGTCCGTGAATTCCAAATCCACGGGAAGTATTGTTTCTTGCAAGTTCAAAGGTGTCAAGGTGGTTCCTTTGGAAGATAGTGGTATCATTGAGGAGGCTGAAGGAAATGAATTAGATGAATCTACACAAGAAGATGAGCTTCAAGTCAGTTCTTTTGAAAGATACGAGGACTTTTTAGCCATCTTAAACGAAGGGGAAGATTTCAGAAAAAAGTGCAGAGTGGTAGAACAGATCAGGCATCTGCTAAAGGATGATGAAGAAATCAGGATTTATATGGGGGCAAATGGATTTATTGAAGCACTACTAGGGTTTTTGGAGTGCGCTGTAGAAACCAGGAATGTGATTGCTCAAGAAATCGGAACCATGGCCCTCTTCAACCTTGGCGTGAATAATAACAGGTCTGTTCTCTTGTGTTTTGTTATGGTTGTAGAAATGCAGATCAGGTTTTCTAAGGACCTCTAGCTCAGGAAATAAAGTACTTATTTTGTCCAGCTGTCAAAACAATATATGCCTTTCTAATGAACTTCTTGCATTGGCATCCCTGATCCCACAATTCAAATAACTTGAAACTTAATTTCTGTCATTTGGGACACAAGTTATTTCCTTAACAACTGCAGATCTCTCATTTTTACAGTCGTACTACTCTAGATCTCATCTTACCAAACAAATTAAATACAATTTGTTATGGTACTTTACTTGCTCGCGTGGTTCTTGGACTGTCTTATCATGGTACATGCTTTGGTATCATTCTTCTCTTTTGAGTAGTGGATCGTAGGTAGGATGAACATATACATTGACTTTAGTAATTAAGGTGAATTTGCAATTTCATTTTGCTTATGTACAACACAAGTTGATATTTCAGACAACTACAATCTTGTTTGTCGAATGAAAATCATTTAAAGGAGGTGAAATTAGATTAACAAGTACTTGAAATTAACCCCAAATAAATAAATAAATATATAAAAAAGAAGAGGTTAACAAGAACTTGATTCTATATGTATCTGGATATCTTAAATGGGCTCTGCTTAGCATGATCTCTTTCATATCCTTTAGCGCTTGCCCTCTTTAAGCATCAAAATAGGTGATGTAATATCCATTTCGATAGTTACCATAGTATTTATTGTCCTGGGTGAAGTACTTCCTTGACTTTTTAATTCCTAAATGAATCTTGGGGGATGTTGTTTAAGCTTGGTGTTCAAAATTTTTCCATGTCGTTTCAATTTTTTATTCTTCGATGAGAAGTATCAACATTTCTGACATCTTTCGGACTTGCACTTCAGGAACAAGGAGTTGATGCTGGCAGCGGGTGTACTTCCTTTGCTGGAAAGAATGGTTGCTACTTCGACCGCCATCAGTGCAGCAACAGCCCTTTACCTGAATCTTTCCTGCCTCGAGGAAGCCAAGCCAATTATTGGTTCTGGTGAAGCCATTCCATTCTTGATTGGAGTCCTCCAGCGTGAGACCGATACTCAATGTAAGCTGGATGCCCTCCATGCACTATTTAATCTCTCCAGTAATCCAACAAATACACCCAACCTCCTGTCAGTTGGCATTCTGGATGGCCTGAAAACCCTTATGTCATATACGGATGACCATACGACAGAAAAATGCATAGCGGTTCTTATAAACCTATCTTTGAGTAAATCTGCAAGGGACGAAATTATGTCTTCTCCTGGCCTTATCAGTAGCCTTGCAACCGTTTTGGACATTGGGGAGCCTTTAGAACAGGAGCAAGCTGCAGCTTGTATGTTGATATTATGCAATGGAAATGAGAAATGCAGCCAAATGGTCCTTCAAGAAGGAGTGATACCTTCATTGGTGTCGCTATCAGTAAATGGGACTATGAGAGGAAAGCAGAAAGCTCAGAAGCTTTTGATGTTATTTCGAGAGCAGAGACAAAGAGAACCCTCACCAGTTCAAACTCAATCACGGATTGAGAAGACTGAGACGTTGGCCATGCCTCCTGACGAATCAAAGCCATTGTGCAAGTCAACGTCACGGAAAAAATTGGGCAAGGCGTGGAATTTCTTGTGGAAGAACAAGAGTTTTTCTGTGTACCAGTGCTAAATACTTGTCATTTCACTAGTATGTAAATCTCTAATTTATCTTCCTTTTCTCATTTTCACTCCTATCCCAATGGGTAAGTTTAGTTTTTTGTGGAAGAGATGTACAGGTCTGGGCACTTTAGGATAGCTAGGGGCTTATCAATGAGTTAATGCTGTAGCTCCATCCTTCACAGAGAGAAAAAAAAGCAGCCATTGGATGTGAATATAAGCTGTTATTTCTTGAGATGTATGTAGCAGTACTCTCTCTTATTTCTTGGATGGTTCTTTATCCAGTGCATAACGAGGAGACGGGGATACCAAGTCACGCTTTTATGTGGCGTAGTTATCCTGTACCTTTGTTGGTGGGAAGTAACAGGCTCTCAGTGGAACACTCAAGATGCCTTGTGAGTTGGTTTGGCCATCATCATTATAAAACATAAAGTTATATGCATTTTGAGAATGTCTTAAAACCAACAATTAATGAATTGCAGTCTTTGTTTTACCTTTTCCTTGTAATACCTAAATTACCGAAGATGCAGAATATTGAACAAGAACATACCCAGTGACAAGAGTTTTGAACATTTTCAATTTCAGGTACATGACTAAAATTTTATCGGACATATTACAAAAAAATATGAGAATAACCAAAGTACATGGTACAAGTAATTTTCTAGTGACGAAACTAACTGTAAACCAAGAAATCAAGAACATCAGAAAATTTTACGCCTGCTTCTTCCTCCCCTCCTTGAATTCCCCTTACGTTTCCTAATATCTTTGGTCTCTGTTTCTTCCTTGTTCATGTCATCTCCTTTCTTATCAGCTTCATTTTCTACAACAATTTTCTCTTTGCGATCCTCTTTCTTCTTGTTGAGGAACTTAATTAGTCCATCAAGTGCAATGTCTGCATGATCACTTTTCATAAGCTCTTCTGCAATCTCTGCTGGGGTCACATTCACTTCAGTTATAAGCTCTTCTATTTCGCCAAATTTCCAGTGATTTTTAAGGCCAAGGTAGTTGGAAGCAAGGATCTTGAATCCACTCGGAGTGCAATAGGACATGTGGATGTGCATGTCCATTCTTCCTGGCCTTATCAATGCAGGGTCTAGTCTTTCTTTAAAGTTGGTAGTGAACACAATTATTCTTTCATCTCCACAACATGACCATAGCCCATCAATGAAATTTAGCAACCCAGAAAGTGTAAACTGTCCATGAAAAAAAGAAAAAGTTTATTAACCTTTCAAATGAATACAAACTTTACAAAATCTTGAAGAGTGTAGAGTGTAGAGTTTGGTATTTAAGGAAAAAGGAAAGAATTATGACCAACACTAAAGAGTTCCATTATGTAATTATTTTTTAATCAAGACTAAGAAGTAAAGAATATCATTAGAATGGAACATAAGTAGAGTAAGTAATATTTTTAGGCACCTGACTTTCACTGTCGTATTTGTGTGCTCCATCATCTCTGTTCTGTAGCTCAATGGTGCAATCAATGTCCTCAATAACAATAATTGATCTGTTTATGGTAGAGGCTAGCATTGTTCTGAAATCAGAGTTGGCACGCAGACTTGAAAGTTCCATATCATATATGTCAAATTTCAGATAATTAGCCATAGCTGCGATCAAGCTAGATTTTCCTGTTCCTGGTGGTCCATACAACAAATATCCCCTTTTCCATGCCTTGCCAACTCTTCTGTAATAATCTCTTCTCCTAACAAACCTTTCTAAATCATCCATCAGTTTCTGCTTCAGTTGAGGATCCATTGCTAGTGTATCAAAAGTTGATGGATGATCAAGATTCACACTTTGCCAACCATAACACCCAAGTGGGGAGAGTTTAATCACCTTGTTTTCCTCTTTTATAGCTTTTGATCTTTCAAGAATAAACGGCAAATACGTGTTGAGCACCATTTCCTTGCAACTCTTAAGGAAACTGAGTTCATACCATATCTGTTCCACTTTTTCCATAGATAAGTAGCCATCATCACAATTGGTCTTCTGACTTTCCACAATTTTCAGCTCTCAAATGAGTTCCACTCCTTCAAATGTGTCAATGAGTTGTTCATCTTTGCTAATGTTGACTGAAAATTTCTTTTCTTTCTCTGCCTTGGAAATTTTGACCCTTTGTACTGAAGGGGACACTATAGTGCCCAAGTATAATTTGGAAGCTTCAAAGATTTCATTTGGAGCTAAACCATTGTTTTCCTCAATGATGAGGGTCATTTGGGAAGAGTAATTTCCCATAAAGATTCCAACTTTTGACAAGATTTTGTCTTGGAGAGTTTTGGGTATAAGCTGGTTTGTCATGTTCTGAACTTCAGAGACTAAAGTTCTAATTAGAACTGCCGAGGCAGTCAAAGTTGTATATGCTGATAGCACTGACGTTGTTGAAGGCATTTTTGTAAGAGAGAACATGGTTGCAGTATTCAATATTATGGGATTTTAGTTGCAAAAGGAAGAAGAAGGTCTGTTGTGTTTGAATTGCAGTTCGCCAAGAAGAGGCTTTTATAGCAGCTAAAAATTGCAAACTTTCAGGTGAAGCTTTTGGAAATATTGTTGATGAGGCAAGTGAGTGACTCGGTCGAAAAGCTTGTTTTAGAAGTAGAGAATGGCAGGGTCAGAGATGTAAATGAACATAGGTTCTCGAGCAATTTTTTGGAAAGGGTCTTGTCAAATAGAGGGGAAAAAATGGAAGTTTTAAAAATAAGGGGCCGTTTGGCCATGAATAATTTTCATTTTTTTCGAAAAATTATTTCACTTTAGTGAAAAAAGTAAAAATTTATGGTATTTGGTCATGAATTTTTTTTTTGACTTTAGTGAATTTTTTTTTTGAAAAGTGAATAAGTTTTATTTATTTTTACTTTTTTCACTCATATTTCTCTTACAAAAAGTCAAAACGAACTCTAATTTATTTTCATGGTCAAATACAACTCCAACTCCAACTCCAAAATATTTTATTTTTCATGGCCAAACGCCTACTAAAACTTCATGGCCCTATATTTGCTGCTTATTCTGTCATGATGTATTGTATTACAATTACTATTACTATTAATCTATAATCTCTAATATATTAAAAGTGTGAAGGTCCTTATAAATGTTGTTTGAACTTTTTGCCCTTCATTAGAAGACTCCTCAATAGATAAAATCGTCTTTTTACTATTTTTCTTAAATTATTATATCATTATCTTTATAATATTTAAAATTAAGGAGTCCTAAAATAGATGGTAAGACAAAAATATATTTTAAAATTTAAGGAGTCCTAAAATAAATAGTAAAAATAAAATATATTTTAAAATTTAAGAAGTCCTAAAATACTTGGTAAAAGTCCTAATATTAAGGACACTAAAATCAACGTACGTACAAAATTCCTTGTATAACTAAAGTACCATAGCAATATTTAGAACCAACTATACGAATATTTTAAGGACCAAATATGAGAATATTTTTTACCAAAAATTGATATTTAATTATGGGTGAAAGATGACGTTTATGTGTTAACTTAAGAATAAGATTATTATATAAAATCTACTATGTCCCATTTATGAGCAATATTTAAAAATTAAAGACAGTTTAAAACGAAATGCATTGATGTTTTTGGACAATCCTTTAAGGACTTTGATTAAGGACATAACATATCCAATTTTGAATTGGATCACGTATTCAATTTTGAATTGGATCAATCAGTTCGGAAAGTCAAAATAAGACTTTAAATTAATTTCAAAGAATCAACTAAATATGTTATTAAATCCTCAAAATCATAGGTAAAAGTTTTATACTAATTCTTATTTCTCTTCCGTACATGTCTTTTTTGGATAAAGTTTTCTTCATAATATTTGTAACTTTCATGTCTGGTTATTTGATCTAGGTAAGAAATCATAATATTAAACACTTCTAAATTAATTAGAGTTTTTACAATTATATTTAACTAATATTTTAGATTAAATTTTACAAGAGACATAGCTTCTTCTATTTTTTCTTCTTATTTTGGTTTTGATTCAAGTTGTCTTCTTGTGTTCATTGTTATCGTCTTTTTCGTCTTTTTTATCTTTATTTTTTTAAGTTAATAGCTTTAAAAATAATATATGAATTATAAATAATTAACAATTGACAATGAATTCTCTCCTTTTGATAATTTCTCGTGTTTTTATTTCAGTTGAAAATTTACGATCGAAAAATTAGAAGAAATAAGTACGTTGCCGCCAAATGATCAAAGGTTTATCTCTTTTCCCTTCTTTTTTTTTCTATCTTTGTTTAATTGTGAATTAATTTTAATTATGTTATTTAACCATAGTTTGAATTATTATTCTTTAGTATTATAGTTGAATTTTTTATTAAACTTATTAGTTGAGTTGAAATATAATATTATAATTAAGTGTAGAATTTTGATATACAAAACTTTTATTTGAATGATGAATCTATAAAATTAGGTGTCTCTTGGTACAAGGGATAAGGAAAATAATCCCGAGATAAAGTTGAGATTAACTTTATCCCAGGTTTGGTATAAGATATTACTTAATCCCTGTACTATTTTATTCCACCATTTGTACTAAGATGCCCATGTGGAGGGTAACATAAAATAGTTTCATATGGGATATCCCAAATTAGGTGTACCAAATCATGACCCTAGGGTTATAGTCGACTCTTTTAATTTGATGCTTACTACTTAAGTTCGAAGGCGAATCAAGGACGTTATTCATTGTAAATCGATATCTATCTATCTATCCATTTATTATTATATTAAAAACACGAATATAAATGTTTGTTAATGGCTTCCGTGAAATTAAGTTTTATGAATTTACTTATGTGTTGCTTACGCACTATTTCATGATATCTTGAATACATTGATTCATTCGATCCCCCTTAGATGAAAGATTATATTGTTTATACATGGTAAAATTATTTTTTTATATAAATATAATAGGTGTTGAATACCTTTTGGCTTCTTAAGAGGTTTAGTCTTTTATATTTTGAACCTCTTTAGTGAAATTTCTAGCTCTGTAACTGTCTGTCATTCCATTGAAAATAATTAAGATCAGATCTGCTTTGGCTTTCAAAGCTAACAAATTTTAACTATATTTCAATTATGGATTCATCCTTTGAGGCTATTATATGGAGAATTAATCATCATCATACCCAGTGTATTCCCACCAGGTGGGGTCGGGGGGGAGGGGGGGTTAAAGTGTACGCAGTCCATACCACTACCTCAGATGAGGTAGAGAGGCTGTTTCCGATAGACCCCCGGCTCAGAATATATGGAGAATTAATGTTGGTAGATTTTCTTTTTCGTTGTGTACATAAAAAAAGAGTCAAAATTAAAAAATAGTAGTCTTTTAATGATGCATCTTTTAGGTAATATTTTCTTTTATTTAGGATATCCTTCAACTATTTCCTTTTATTAAGGACATCAAAGTTAACTAGAAGTTTAACTTTTAAATCAAAATAATATGATTCTACGTGTGAATCAATTATTTCCTTTTATTTAGGACATCTTGAGCTACTTTTTTTTTTAATTAAAATCTTTAGAGTCAACTACATTCTTTTTTCACTAAAATTGTCTAATATACAATTTTTCTTTTATTTAGGACATTTTTTTCTGATAGGTTTTCTTAATTTAGTTTAAAGTGGTTTTTAATGCTTTTATATGATTTTGTATGAATATATTAATTTACTATTTAAGTTTTTTTCATATGTAATAAAAACATATTTATTTATTAATCAAGACGTATTTTCTTTTGTAATATCGAAGTGATATTATAAAATTAAACTCATTGAAGCGAGGTACACGCGCAGAGCGCGTACCCTAAACTAGTAATATATTAAAAGTGTGAAGACCCTTAAAAAAATGATTCGAACTTTTTGCCCTTCATTAAAAGACTCTTCTTTAGACAAAATCGTCTTTTCACCTTTTTTTCTAATTAAATAATTCAAAAAAAAAAAGCATTCAATTGGAAAAAAAAAATTGGTCGACACTTTTTTTTTTGGTTTTTCAAAATTTGTATCATATTTGGTTTAGGACTCCTAAAATATAATATTTAACACCTCTAAATCAATTAAAATTTCACCTTAAATAAAAGAAAAATTCTACATTTAATTCTATTTAAGTCAAGTTTTTTGTGTTCCATTGGTGCCGACCAAAAGTTCGTGTTCTATTTTTTTCTCTCTTTTCCTTAAGTTTATGTATTATGTATAATTTGTTATTTGTTCGTGTTCTATTTTTTTCTCTCTTTTCCTTAAGTTTATGTATAATTCATTATTTGAGATTTTTTTGTATAAAGGTTAGGTTTAATAGTATTGTTCAAATATTCATTTTGTTGTAGTTTATGTTCTTTTACTATTTGTTATTTTTTCTGCTTAATACAGGTGGTAGATGAATGTTCGGTTGGGCTTTGAGGAATTTTTGCATAAAGTTTAGGTTTAATCATTGGTGCCATTATCTATATTATCGTATTGTTTTCTTGTAGTTTACAGCTGGTAGATGATCACTTGATTGGGTTTTGAGAAATTTTTTATTCTGATGATATATAGATTCACCGTGTTCTTTTTGCTATATAAGAAATTTTCGTGCTTCGTATTTATTTCCTGTAGCTTACTGATTTTCTTTTTGTTTTCTAACGTGATTTCTTTATGCTTTGCATTGATTTTCTTGCGGTAGCTTACTCATTTTTTTGTTTTTTGTGTTTAAGGATATGAAGATAGCAAATATACTTCTTGATTTTTTTATGTCAATTGACGCCAAGCGACCAAGGTAAAATTTTTTTGCATGCATTACATTGGCAAATTTTATAAGTTTATTTATTGTGTTTGAGTTGTGGGTATTCATTAATTGTTCAATAAGTTATTAGGAGGTTTTGAATTATTATTTTGAATGGTGTCGACACTCTTTTATCTACTCGAAGGATCAGTTTTCACAGATTAATTAACCAGATCACTTGAGATTCTCTACATTATGTAGATATATAACATCGGTTGGAGATTTTCTTCTTTAAACTAAATTCCTAAATTTATGGGTTGGGTTGTATGTTTACGTAGCTTTTCTGAAAAGAAAAAAAAAAGGATTGGCTCCTAAGTTACGTTTATGGTAGTTTTATGGGAGACGAACCACTAAAAATATGGATAAATATGAAAAAGGGTTGTATGTTTACGTAGCTTTTCTGACAAAAAAAAAAGGAATTGGCTCCTAATAAGTTACGTTTATGATAGTTTTATGGGAGACGAACTACTAAAAATATGGATAAATATGAAAAAGTTTGCTAAATTATTGGTTATGTCCTTTTTAGTTTGTGAATTCTCTCCTTCTATAAAAAGTCTGGTAATTTCATGTTTTTGGTGAGTTCCATTGTACCACATCTGATTATTGCAATCTCTTTGTATGTATGCTGGAATGCTTGGAAGCAAAAGGATACAGGAATGCTTGGAAGCAAAAGGAAGGTATGTTGATTGAAAGATTAAATTGTAAAGGGACGTTAGATGGAACATGGCTCTAAACGAGTGTTGTTAGTCCTTTTCTTCTCTCTTTTTGAGAATATGTTCATGCACTTTTTCTTGTATGTCAGATTATTTTGATCAAGCTAAATTTATTTATTTATTACAATAGGATGAGATTTGAAGAGGAACATATTAGTATATAAATTTGAGGTTGACTTTTCTAAAATTTAAACTCTATGGGTTTAATCTTTAAGGTTTTTCACATTGAATCCATTTTTTTTAAAAAAATTATAAGTTGAAACCTACTTTCATAGATTTTTACACATACCCGGAAGGAGCATGGAGAATGAGGGTTTGCTATGGTTTCTTCCTATCATCTTTCCTGTCTTTTACATCGTTACCATAGCAAGTGTGATAACTTGAATATTTTTACGTAGGATGATTGACTACTGGTAGTAATAATTGCACAATAAAGGAGAATTCAAGCTTTTGGAAGTTGAATTTCTTACATAGGATGGTTGACTACGGGTAATAATAATTGCATAGCAAAGGAGAATTCAAGCTTTTGAAAAACTGAAACGCAGTTGACGGAGGCAGATGCTACTCCTGAGACACGCAAAAAACCTGTGGAAGATGCATGAAAGAAGAGAGATGCCTAGCTAAGCAGTGTCCAGTGTAGATTCTGTATAAATTGCAGGTGTTGTTTTGAAATCTTTAGCCTTGGTCGAAAAAAATATTAGTTTTATGTTGAGTGTAATTGATTGTTGTAAGAGATATTATGTTATTTGTGTGATACTAAACACATTAGTATAACATTGCCAAGAGAGAATTTCAGTCTCTCACACACATATTTTGTCTTCCTGAACTCCGTGGTGTAGAGGCGAGGAATTTTTGGAAAAAAAAGGTGAAGTCTTTACAAACACTATTTGTCCATGAATTTCGATGATCATAATTCTCCTTCTTAGTCGATAACGTGTTATAATCGGTATCCTCCTTAAAAGATGTGAAGTTATCTTCTGAAGTTGGATTAAAGTAATAAGTTGCTCATGCATCGCAGAAGAACACTTTGTGGGCTAATTCTTTTATGTATTTTTATGAAGTATTATCTTTTTTTAATCACAGATGTGGATTAGACAAAAGTTTACCCTTCTTCTCTATTGAAGCAGAAGAATATGGCTAAGGATGTTGAAGTGAAAGGACTGAACCTAGAATTAGTTCTTCATTGTCGTTGTGGGCTCGTGTTAATATTCCTCATAGGGAACTACTTGGGATGGTGGTTTTGGTTAAGTTTAAGTTCTTCCTTTGGTATTATAAATATTGGATTTGTTTTTACTTAAAGTTTCCCTTTTTAAGAACCTAATATCAGACTTGTATTTTGGATTTTCTTCATGGTAGCTGCTATTTTTATGCAGAAAATCACAAATATTGTTGCTAAGGATTTATGTTTTTGTTTTCTTGTGCCGAGGTTGTGAATTTGAAGTGATGAAATTATAAAATTGAAACAAATTATAGTTTTGATATATTATCTGATTATTGAGAACTTTTAAGAGAATTTCTTATTCTATTAAATTAGTTATATTGAATTAACATTTATCTACGAAATATATTTTTTATTTAATAATTTCAATATGATATTTAATATAATATTTATACCAAAACTTAGCTTTGGTAAGAACAAATCTCAACTCTCTTAAATTTTGAAAATACTCATTAATAGATTTCACAACAGACAAAATCGTCATTATTTATTTATTTATTTAAATTATTATATTATTAAATATTAACTATAATAAATATATGAGAAGTTTTAATCTTGCTAAATATGGGGAAAGTAAAACTACTAAAAAGTCAAAGTAATGATAGTACTCATCTATTTCTCTCACATGGAAATACCCTTAGGTTTGGGAGTCCATAAATAAGTTAGAAAATTCCTAGGTTTAAGAGTTCATTTTTTGCAGTAAGAAGAATTTTTTTGCCCACTCTCAGTTTATTGTAGACTTAGGAATCTTTTTATTCCTTTGCATTAGAAAAATGACTTTTTGTTAGGCTATAGTTAGAAACAAATTACAAAAAGGAGAAAATAAAAAAGGAATGAAAAACTAAGACGCTGAGGCATGAGAAGAATTCTATGGGTATACTAACTTATATTGCGGTGAAAATTTATTTTATCAATATTTTATTTTCTATGTGATGAATTGTCAAAAACTAATATATTTTTTTCAAATATTTATGGAAGAAGTCTAAATAAGATACAGAATAATTATGAGGATACACTACTAAATAAGGTAGAATACACTACTAAATAAGGTACAAGATATTAGAGAATACACAATAACATTTTTGACACATATATTAAAGATTTACCTAGGATGTAAGAGAGAATAATATCTACAAGGATTTTTCGAATCTGGGCCAAATTAATATGTTAAGGTTGGCCCAAAATCGTATACTGCACTAGGCACTACAAAGGCGAAACTTTCAGTAATGTCGGGATTTTCTGTAATAAGGCACCAAACTGTCGGGGTTTATGTTGTTTACCCGAACAAATATTTGAGAAACTCATTTATCTGCAACATTATAATAACAATATATTTATTATTTATTTTCTATCAAAAAATCTAAATATTATGAATTATTAAAATTTAGAATTATTCATTGGCAAAATTCATCCAGATTTAGGATTAATCTTAACTTTTATTAAGTCTGGAATAAACGTAGTATAATAAAGGTAAAGACTTGGATCGATCAATAACTGATCAAAAGGTGAACTATCAAGAGATTAACTCAATACATCAGAGTGATGCTCGATATTCTTGGCGATCAAACACATCACAGGCAGTGTTTTAAAAGGCGGGGGCGTGGGGCGAGGCGTTTTGCATAGCATGGGGTGAGGCGTAAGCCTCGAAACACGGGGCGTAAGTCCCATGGATCTACGGGGCGTATCTTATATATCTTCAATTTTATAATGTTATTACTAAGAAACTAAGCAAAAGTAAGATTTTCAATAATTTCTAAATAACTTTAAATAAATCATCAATAATATAGGAAAAAATATTATAATTACTTTCTAAGAAAGTTACTTTAATTTCTTTATTTATATTTAGAATTAGAAAAAATCACTAAAATATGAAAAAAGAATGCTAGCATAAAGTATAAATATCATTAAACTAATAATTAAAAAAATATGATTTATAGCAAAAATACTTTTAAAATTAAAAAAAATTCAAAATTAACGCCCAGACATACACTTTTACGCCCAGGACTTACGTTTTTACGCCCGGGACTTACGCCCCAAATTCTAGGACTTACGCCCTATGGATCTGCGTTTTTCATTTGCGCCCCGGAGCGTTTTTGGTACGCCCCGCCCCGGGACTCGCCCTGGGACTCGCCCCGAAAACGTTTTTGAAAACACTGATCACAGGTAGGTCCAAAATTCTACGTTCTGGAATAAAAAAAATATAGGAAACAAGAATCAAAAGAATACTACAAAATTATATTCACAATTTTGATAAATAAAATCACTTCTATTTATTTGTTTTGTAATTTGCAGTTTACTTTTTGATAAAGTTTATTTTCGATGTCTACATATATATCTTTAAAAAAAAATTCTAATCCTCGAAGATTTTTAAATGGTTTATCTCTTCTCTCTCAATATTTATGTTGTGCATAATGATTGTACTTAACGAGATTAAGGGTGAACCATTATTTTGTACCTGGGTGCACTTCATGGAGATAAAGAGGTTGTTTCCGAAGATTCGGACTTAGGTAAAGTTCAGTTTGCGTAGTTATATGCAGGTAAGGCTGCATGAAGAACATAAAAGGTGCTTACACTACCTCGATGCAAGTACAAGAAAACCTCTAATAGCAACTACACAGAGGCAACTTTTAGAACGTCATATTTCTGCAGTACTTGACAAGGTATTTAAGCTGAGGTAACTATATATAACAACCACAGAGTCAAGTAGGGGGATGCGGACAAAGTAAAGAAAATAATGGAAGTATTAGATGAGTTTCAATGATGAATCAACTTCAAAAGCATTTGAACAACTCATCCTCGGTGATATTACACGTATCAATCCAGAAGACATGGAAGGTAGCATAGGTGTGAATGAAAGAGAGAGTAGCACTATGGAATGAGGTTAAGAAGGAATTTCTATGATTGAGAAGCTGAAGAATTCCAGTATTTCCTTACTTTACAGGCCAATGATATCATGGACATGTCAGGATACCTGGAAACGAATTAATAGATAATGAGATGTTTTCAGTTAGGTCATTTAATTATAGTATATTGAAAATTATTTTATTGTAGAAAATAGATGAAAGGTCGGGAGTCAACATTTTCCTATTGTTCTGTATGGATTCCTAGCTAGAGCACTGGACAATATTAATTACTATGCAAGCTTAGGTTGATTAATTTAACTTACATTATGTTCTTAGTTGAGTCTATTTAAAATTTCCGTTATTCATAAAAAAAGGCTTAGACGACGTACATGTAAATCTCCAGGATATTCATTTATGTGTCTAATTTATTTTTCAAAGATGGAAAAGGTGTTGGGTTTAACATAACCTTGGATCCACACATTTGTGATGATGAAGCAGTACTTGTGGAACCTAGACCTACAACATCTACTATAGCACAATATTTCAAGAAGAAGGTGAAAAATAATTCAAAGTACAAGGTTATGGATATGAAATTAGTTTTGAAGAA
Source organism: Capsicum rhomboideum (assembly GCA_031232105.1). Classification (NCBI taxonomy): domain Eukaryota; kingdom Viridiplantae; phylum Streptophyta; class Magnoliopsida; order Solanales; family Solanaceae; genus Capsicum; species Capsicum rhomboideum. The sequence continues at coordinate 58,327,500 of CP124709.1, forward strand.
TGAGTTTAATGTGAATGCTAAATAATACAAAGTTGAAAAGGGCCAAATGAATGGCTCTTCAGAAGATGTATGGGAGTTTCCTAGATGAGTATATATGATAGATTGGAAGATATTTCTCATGTTTCTCTTTCAGTTGAAAATTTTTTACCGGAAAAGAAGCCGAGACAAGCATGTTACGACCAAATAAAGTAGCAGAAAAAATCAAAGGTTTATCTCTTTCCTTTTTCTTTTTAATAACATTAAAAACATTATCTTATATCAACTATTGTCTGGACTAATAACAACACCCTAAACCAATGTATGGTGATTCTCTTTTCGATTGCCACAAGTTTTACTCCTTTAACAAGCATTTGATAGTTTTTATGCTTATTTGTTATTTATATCGATAATATATAGCACTAATTTTTTAAGACGATACTACATAAAACTATTATTGTAATGATTCCCATTGATTTGGTTATTACTCTTTTCCTCCATGAAAGGTTGTTTTGAGGAGAAAGGACTCCAGATGAGCTAGTGATGGAGGATGGCGATGAAATTAATGCAATGTTGCATCTAACAGGCCTACTCAACTGCTTGAGACACTTCTTTTATTTATGAACACAAAATGTGTTTCTAGATGGTAGACTTTAATGAAATGTAACTTGTGCTGCTTTAGGACATGTAGAAGCCTATGTGAGCTTCGTGATTTTGCTATGCTTGACCAACTTGTTTGAACTTAGCTACTATTTCTTAATCTTGCAAGAAGATCACCAGGTTCTTCTCATATGCAAGTCCGCGTCAAGTATAATTATATAGAGTAATTAGAATTAGCTCTTAACTTTAATTGTAGAATAATCAAAGCCTAAATTTTTGTTACAATAGATACTAACATATTTGAGATATAATATTTATTTAAATCATTTAAATATATATAACATTTACTTTGACGCTAATTGTTATATTTTAATATACACGTGCAACGCACGTACACTAAACTAGTAATTCTAATATACAGAAGAGCGCTAAAAGCAGCTCAAGGTCGTCATGCCAGCTTACCGATTTCTTCTGCTCAAACTCAGCAATTTCCAATTCAGTAAAAAACATACGTGTGCCGCTCATTTTGACAGATATTGTCTCCATTCAAATTCTAATCTACAAATCTTACGCGTCGTCTCTCCTTTGATTTGATCTTGGTCATGATAACTTCATCTAAGTTAGTGCTCTTTGCTTAGGGTGTCCGATGATGAATATTATCCTTTACTTCCCTTGAGAAACATTTTGTAATTTCTATATCTTAGTATTTTTCACTCAATTTTTCTGATTCACTTGATTGTTTGTGGCTAATTTGGTTTCAATATGTCAATGGAGGGCGGTGGAGTCCTGGGTGGTGGTGAAAGATACCTGCGAACATGTAATGTTTCCTACTCCGTATGTAGAACTATGTAGCAGGCTATTTCGATTTGGTTTAATCTGTCGCCTTCGCTTTGTTTTTGGGTTCTGGTGAGTATTTGACCCTTCATGATTTTGTTCTTAATATTAATGAGTTTGATGGATGTCTTGGTAGGGATTGCAATTGACTCAGTGGTGATATGTTTGTTTCCTTGCCTAAGATGGTATTTTCAAAGTGAGAGAGGATGTATGTTGAACAATAATTAGTTATGGATTTGATCTAACTCTCTTGATTTGTTATTTGTTAGATAATACCTTCATGAAATTTATATTTGAGCTTAATTTTATAGCCCAATGAGCAATTTTCTCGAATCATTTAATCACATCTAAGCTCTTCTCGAAATATTTTTCTTCCTAATTAACTCAATGTTTTCTAGTCTACAAAAGGTGTTCACTAATACTTAGCTTCCTCTGAAATACCATTTTTGAGAATGCTTGCTCATCTTTTTGACAGCTCCTTGGTAGATGAAAAAACAACATCATATCCCGTGTAATCGCACAAGTGAGGTTTGGGAAGGATAAAGTGTACACCTACCTTTCCCCACAAGTGAAATTTTGAGATCATACCTGTAACACCCCGTACCTTCCCGACCCTACTTGATAACCTTGAACCATGTTTACCCTAGGTTCGAGAGCAATAATTACGTATTTTTTATTGTTATTGATGGAACATTTGATATGGTGCTAGTAAGTGTGATGAAAACCTTGTGGGAAAAATTTATGGCTTTTGGAGTGGAAAAACATAGTTTGAATGACTCCTAAATAAAGGTTCTTAAAGACAAGAGGCAAGCTAAAGATTAGAACTTGAAGTATCTAACCAAATCCGCAAAGAAAAGTCGAAGAACGAAAATTTTCAAAAAAAAATAGGCCAGGCGCTCCAGAGGGTGTGCTAGGCCACTTTTTGCCCAAAATTTTTGGGCACAGGCAACAAGGTGGCGCGCCCAGGGGCGTGTCAGGCTGCTTGTGCACACCTCTCAAATGTACGAAATTTTTCTAAGTCCCAAGGGTGCCCGGGGACGTACCGGGCCGCTTTTTGCCACATTTCTTCTCCAACCACGAGCCTATACACGGAATGATTGATATTCCAATTTGGTAAAATTATTCGTGGACGAAGTTGGCATCCAAATTATGTCTTTACCCTTTATGTTCGAAATGAGCCATGATTGGCTAGAATCACTTGCTCTTGGGAATGAGGCGACGAATGTGAGTCTCGTGAGTTGGAATATTATCGTAACACATATGAAATGATTTAAACATGAGAAATTTGGTGGATTGTACATTGAATTTATGAATTGGGCTCAATGAAATGAAGGCCCAAATAAGGCAAAAGACATGGCCCAAATGGGCCAAATGACCCATTCTTCCATTGACCTTCTAGACATGGCATTTAATGCTATAAAGAGTGGCTAAGGATGAATTGATGGCTTATATAAAGGGCCAAAAAAATCTGATTTTATTCATTACAAACACACATGCTTTTCTAGACAATTCCGAGAAAACCCATTTAGCTCTCAAAACCCTAAGTCATCTCTTGGAGCAAGATCATCATTTTTCAATCTTGGGTAAGTGTTTAATCTTATGGTTTAACATATTATATGCATGGGAGAGTATGTAGATCATGATGGTTATGTCTAAAAGTGTGAGTAGTGCACTTTTGTGTTTTTGTAAAAGATGTGTCATCTTTTTGAATTAAACTTGAAAGGTGACTTGTGGTTTTGATGAAAGTGCATGGTATGGATGAAATATCAACATGTATGGTGTGATTATGTTTCTAAACTTGTTATTTTTCTATAAGTGTAAATTATGGGATTTTGGCCGATATGTTGATATGAGGTGTATTGAGGTGATTTGATGGAGTAATTGTGATGTTGTATTGATGGAGAGTGGAAAGTATGAACTTGGTGTGACATACTATTGGTTATCATGTATTGGTCAATGTATGGAATATTGTGGGATTGTTGGTATGATAATTTCATAAATGGTTTTGTCAAGGGGGAAATGACATTTTTAAAGGCAAACATGAAACTCATTATCGTTATATGCATTTGTAAGGTCTTTGGGGGTTAATGTAAACTCTGTTATATACTTGTGTTGTAGAGTGAAACATAAGGAAGGAGCTGGACTATTGTATTCACGTATAGGATTGTATATTCATATTGGAAGTATAAGGTATGTAAGGTTACTCTTTCCGTATCCTTCTGCAGCATATTGTTCACATTGACATTGGGCTTGTTCTATTCTGAGGGATTTTAAAGTATATCAATTCAGGTTCACATATATTGTTATTCACATGTGTCCTATTCTTAGACGAGTTATGATTCACTTATCTCTTATTCATTGACTGAAGTTCTAAATGCTCTCATAATGTTGTAACTACTAAAAAGAACTATCTCAAAGAGAGTAAGATGTAAAGAAAATCTATTTATTCTTGAATAGCATTTTCCAATCATGTCATGTTCCAAAGTCCAATAATATTATGATTATCTTTGTACCAATCTCTCACAAGTAGAAGTACCAATCTCAAAAGAGTGATGAAGGAGGTAATGTACGAGCTAATATATCTATCCCTCACAAGTAAAGGTGTCAATCTCATGAAGTAAAGGAGTGAAGTAATATATATATATATATATATATATATATATATGTGTGTGTGTGTGTGTGTGTGTGTGCTTCAAATAATGTCATGATCCTCAATGTATCACTCTTAGAATGGAAGTAAGAATAACAAGAGAAAGAAGTAATGTATAATTAATGAGTATTCATGGGTGGTATCCCAGGGGTTAAAAGCCTAGCATGGGTCGATCCCGATACATCCTAGGGGCGATATAAAAGTCTAGCATGGGTTATCACAGTACATCCCAGGGGCGACACGAAAGCCTAGCATGGGTTACTATAACATCCCAGGGGTCACAGTACCTAGCATGGGTTAATAACATCCCAGGGGCGACACGAAAGCCTAGCATAGGTTAATATAACATCCCAGGGGTCAAAGTACCTAGCATGGGTTAATCTCATCCCAGGGGCGACAGAATAGCCTAGCATGGGTAGAACAATAAAGATGAACATATGTGAAGACAAGAGAAGTAAAGAACGTAATATACATGGTTCCTCACATACAGAAAGAGAGTTTATTCACATTCACTATTTCTCTTATATTGACTCCATTGTTGTTGTTATTATGTATGATATAGTTCTTATGAGCCTTACATACTTAGTACATTCTTCGTACTGATCCCTCTTGGGGGACTTACTTTAATTGCTGCAGGCGCAGGAGCTAGTAGACCTCCTCTATAGTCTGTGGATCATTTGCAGATTTTTGGTGAGCTCCAGGTGGTTCGGGGCTTTCCGAGTCACCGTTATATATTTGTTTTGATGTTGTAAATGCTGTATAAAGCGGGGACTTGTCCCGACTTTAGGATGGTTATGTATATGCATTTGTTAGAGGCTTTTGTAGACATATGTGGGTATATGAATGTAAGAGATGAATGTCCGTTTTGACTTGATGGCCCCAACGGCCAAGTTTTATATATATATATATATATATATATATATATATATATATATATATATATATATATATATGGCATATGTTTCCACGTCCATGACTTCCGCATAGTTGCATGAGGTATAATAAGATTCATACGAGGATATACATACGAATGTACATGAGCAAAGATTGATTCTCTTGGGCCATATGGGCTTCGGGTGCTAGTCCGCCTCAATGGGATTTGGGGCGTGACAATACCTTTTATTTTTTCCTGTGAAGTTCCAAGTTTCAATTATAGCTGGAAAAGGCATATGATATATTATGTCTGCCTATACTTCTCTTTTTCTGGTTAGCTTATGTGATTCCTTTAAGATTTTCTGTTATATTCTTCAATGAAGTTTCTTTATCTTTTCCAGTAACAAAGATATGAATGTGCATATTAATACACACAAAGCAAGCACAATTTCTAAAAAAAGGATGCTTATTTTTTTGTTTTGTTTTTCGAACGATGTTAAAGAGGCAGCATTATATGTTTTTAGTTGATAATGCTCAATTAATTGAAAAGATCATCTTGCTTTTGTATTGTATTTTATTCTCAGATCGATATTGTATATTAGTTAATACTTCTAGGAGTAAATAGTGTTCACGACAAGTTGTCATTTGTCATTAAAAAGCATTCTGGACTCTGGGGTAGTACTTTAGTATAATAATCTTTTATCTCAGGGCATCTCGGCCATTGTCAAGCAAGGTAGTGGCACCTCATTTCATGTCTTTGAGCTCAGCTCAAGGTTAAAGTGCAATAGAGGAATGGAAACAGAGGATTTTTGAAATCACACCTTGAAACGAAAGTCAGAAACTGAGTTGAAATTAAAGATGATCTGGGATGGTTGAAGATGGATGTCTATTTCAAACTTTACAAATTTATTTCCGTTCACAAGAAGTACCTCCTCAGGGCGAATTTATTGTATATGTTGCGAGCATTTTACCCAGCTTATCCCCAGGTATAAACTACACCACAGTATTTTTCCACTTCTTGATTTTAGGTTTCTCAATATCTTTTTGTTATTGGTAACTTATAATCTTTTGAATTGGGGATATCTAGATTGTTCAAATCTGGAGATATTTTTCAGACTTATCTTGTTAAGTTTCAATCTTGACTACAACTTCAACTCATTTTGGGGGTATTGATAGAAGTTCTGAAAACTACCTTTATGGGTTCCAGGTAAAAAATGGAACCCCCATTTTCTGAAAGTCAGGCCAATATCTATTATAGTAGCCATTACCATGTATATGTTGTTTTGCCATTATTGAAACTCCTATGTCTAATTGTTATTGATCTGATTCTTGCACATTCAAGAAATCAATTATTAGTGAAACTATTACTACAAAAATTTTTTATGCGCGAATGGTTTATACCAACAAATGTACTTCTCAGTACTACAATAGGTTGTTTGTTGCTAGAGTACTTTAAGTTCACTATCATTCAGACTGCGTTTGAGAATACGGGCAATTTGCCTTTTGCTATTGTTGGATCAGTGTGTCGTAGTGATGACAATTCTTTTGGTCTAAGTTGCTACATGACCTTTAATTATGACCACAAAAAATAGACTCAAGAATAAGGTTTTTGATCCGTAGAACTTCCTTTTGTTACGTATGCTTTTTAGTGTTTGTTGTGTTCTGTAGTGAAAGCTATTGGATTTTCTAGCCTGCTATGTATTTTTGTGCAATATAAAGAGAAACAGAGAATGAGAACTAAATGTAGTAGAGTTGGTTGGTTGGCCTCTCAGGCCAGTAACTTTTGCTTCCCAACTTCCTTTAGATAGATCAGCGTTGTTTGAATTAAGATTGAAATAACTAGGTGTCATGCGAATGCTAGCAAACCAAAACCCAGAAGTTGTTCACACGCATAGTACTGATTCTGTTCATCTTCTTTTGTCTACTTTTGCCCTCTCTTCTGCTTTTCAAGAACAATATCATGTTGCTCTGTCGTGTCCGCTCAAATTGAGGTTGTGTCGGGAACAATATCAGCATCTCAGAGTTCTTGATGTTGGGTGGGTGGATGGGTGAGGATCATTAAGCTTTTTCAGTTGTGTGCTATCTTAATTTTTAAAATTTTCATAGTTGGTGTGTAATTGGCAATGGGGAAGTTCAAAGATGAACTGGAGAATTTTTAACAGATTGGTAATAGATTTTTCACAATGTAGTCATACGTGGTGCAGTTCAGAGACACGAGGTTTGCACTGTGTTATTTGTGACCTCTAATGTTCCCTTTCAATGCTATGTTTCAACAACTTCCAGATGTACTAGAATTCAAGTGCAATTGACATGTTTGCTTGAAATAGAAAAAAAAGAGGTCAAACTTTAAGATGATTATAACTACTTCTCATAAGAATTCTTACCCAGTGTTTGATGGCATATCTTCTATTCTCAGTTGTTGCTGCTATTAAGTACTACTTCACTTTAGTTATTCAGTATATCTGTTTTAAATTTTACTTCTTTCTACAGAGTGCAATTTGAGGTTACAATCACCGATCATACGGGTTCCACCACAGCTTCCATCTCAAACCAGCTAGTAGAAAGAATGTTGTGCCTCACAACACAAGAGATCTATGAAATTTGCGATACCAAAGTATTTTTTATTGTCAAATTTCTCATACCAAGGTATTCCTTATTACTAACTTTATAATCTTTATAAATAACCAAGTTTTGCACTGCAGCAACAACCACTGCTCCTTCAAAATCTACGGAACCACCTGGGAACAACGCCTTTCAAAATCCAAATGAAAAAACTGTATTCCAAAAGTCAAGATCTGTACTATCACTACCTAATTATGTATAGCCTAGGAATGAATTGAATAAAGAAAGAACATATAGAACCTTGAGCATTTTCTCTTCTTGGCAATGATTCTGTCCTCTTTTCTACTTCGGTGAAAATGTTCAAAACACTACCTTCGTCAATTATTTTAATGTCCAAACGGAACATGATTGACTCTTGTGATACAAATTCATATAATTGTAATTGTGAGACACATTGCGTGGGCTTACATCTAGTAATATATAAAAGAGCGCAGAAGCGAGGAGCTCTTGGTTGTCCTGCCAGCTTGCTAGGGGTATTTTCGTCATTTCAAGTGAATAAGGGGTATTTTCGTCCTCCAAGTGAACACAAAGTGCCAAATGTCTCATTCCTCTCTCTCGATTGTTCCGCTTCTTCACACCCTCATCGTCTTTCTTACTCATCCATTGTTGCGACTTCTCTCTGCTTCTTCGACTGATTTCAGGTAATGTTTTCGCGTTTCAACCATCTTTCTAAGTTGATTTCACCCTATGCATTTTTGTTTTTGCTTGACAGTATCGATTTACTCCACAGAAAGTTGTGTCTGCTTTGATGTCAAGGTGTATGAGAAAATTCCTCAAAGAAACAGGCTTTCCATTAATTATTCATCTTCTTTGCAATTGAAGGTTATACCTTCTCTCTTTCTTATATGCTAATAATCTGTGCACTCGACGAATTAATAAGATATTTCTGTACATAAAAGAAATTTGAATGGGGCTTTACTTTTGTAAAAATGATCAAGAAATACTCCCCATAATTTGATTACAGTGAAGATAATATCAAGTGGTTTCTACAATGCAAAAGGAATTAATGTGTCAGATTACATTCTCTTTACGTGCAATTTCTTGAAATGATAAAACATCTTACTGAAAGCTTTTTCACTTGCTCAATCAAAAGATATATATGAAGGAACACTGAGACTAGCACATCTGCGATAGTAATATCTAATTTATCACATACAATCTACTCTATTGTAGGGAAGCTTTTAAAAGCTAAGAATATGAAAAAAGAAGAAAGTTGTCACAAAGTCAGATGGCCAAATTAGCTAATACATATTTGTAGCAAAGTAATCCACCAAGAATTTGAGGTATATTCACTTCTCAGTGATTTCTACTTTGTATACTATAAATTCTATTTGTAATTATCTACATTTAAATTAACCTTCCCCGTCAATGTTGATGAACAGTATTTGAAATTTGTTTTTTCAATGCCTACCTTGGCTTCTAGAAAATGTTGTACTTCTGCTAGCAGATTAATCTGTCGACCATAGTTAGTGTTGTACTTTGGACTGTTTTTTCTTGAGCCGAAGATCTATTGGAAACAACTTCTCTACCTCTAAGGTAATGATAAGATCTGCGTACACTCTACCCCTACTTTGTTCGATTACACTGGATATGTTTTTAGAACATGGCTGCAAGATCACTGGACCTTTTGTATTTGCTAACCATCAAAGCATTCCTTAAAGATCTAGGGAAGTGTTAATACACATCAATTTAGAAGGAGCAAAATAAATTCAAGAATTTGACTTGAATATTGTTATCCATGTTGATAGCTACTGGAGCAAAAATACTAATTTTTCTATTGCTATTTTCCTTTGAATAAAATTATTCTGTGTGGGTTAATTAATACTCCCTCCGTTTCAAAAAGAATGACCTACTTTCCTTTTTAGTCTCTTTAAAAAAGAATGACCCTTTCCTTTTTTGGCAATACTTTAATTTCAACTTTTCACGTGGCATGTTTAAGACCACAAGATTAAAGGGCATTTTGGTACATTTGACACAACTTTAATTTATGACCACAAGATTCAAAAGTCTTCTTTATTTTCTTAAACTCCCCGCCAAGTCAAAATAGGTCATTCTTTTTTAAACGGAGGGAGTAGTAAATATAACAATGCTTTTCAAAGGAGAAACATGGTAATGATGGCCGAAAACAAGTGCATATTCTTAAGCTTCTCTTCTAATTTCTAAATAGTGCCTTATTAGAAATTTCCACCAGAGAACATAATGTGCTGCTGCAGACATTTGTGGACAGAGTTACCTGGTACCTGTTGCTGGTGGGAGGTGGTAGGTATCCTGTGGAATTAGTCGAGGTGCGTGCAAGCTTGTCCGGACACCACTGTTATCAAAAAAATATATATATGTAGCATAATTTTTGGACAAATAAGGTCGTATGAAGCTCGTTCGTCCCTCTAGCTCAACCCCTGATTCCAACTACCAAAAAAGGAGAATTAAGATTATTATTCTCCTTTGTACAAATCAACCATCCAAGTTCTCCTTTGTACAAATCAACCATCCAAGTTCCTTATGATGCAAATTTTAGCAAATGTTTTGAACACACCAGATTTACTTCATCACAAGGTTTTATATGTCTACCCATTTTATGCAACTAATATAACAACTGTAATTTAGTAAAATTTCCGTTATTTAAACTTTGATCTTCATTCAGAAATTAAATTCCATGGTGACGGGAGGCATATTAGGCTAATAAAGCAGGATCAAGTTGACAGGTATTTGCATCTGGATGAGTTCAAAAAAGTTCTTTATCTATCCCACAGAAAGAAAAAGAAAAAATACTGAGAATAAGCATCTGAAAGAACCAATTCAAAGACGAACCATTCACATTGAAAGACCATAGTCAGAAAGATACAAAACCAGCATATTTTTAAGATGAGAACAAGCTACAAATAAAGAGAATTTATGAGCAGGTAACAAAGAAGACAACCTTTGCAAGACTGAGGATGCAAGAAGTTAATTATAGGGCAAAGTATAACCAATACCAGACAATTTTGTATAAGAAATACCTTACCCAACAGAGTAAGTGAAGATGGGTCGACGAAGAGAGGGATATTTGTGCTCCAGATGTTCTGATTTAAGGTGGAATGTCTAGGTGATTTCTAGGAATAAAAGCTTACGTATTGATACTAAATGTGCTCGAGGACTTCAGGGCGTGTACCTTGTCAATGAGGCACAATGTGATCCTTGGGGCATTTTCAATTGCCTCACCAAGGGACAGCCCCTTCGAAGGTTGCACCATTTATGTTATTGAATAAACTCGATGAACAAATTTAGCCTCCCTCAACCAATCAAGAAATGTTTCCAGCGGTCACCGATTAACTTCAGCTCCTGCACAGATACAGAAGGGGAAGGAAATAGATGTAGAACAGTATCAACGAGAATTTGAACCAAGGCAAATGGAATTGCTGGTTTCAGTTCAACTCATGGTTGTCCTGCCAGCTTATTCAAGGTTATTTTCTTCATTCCAAGTGAATTTGATACGTGTTCAATGTCGTTTCAGTGGTTGTACGTGTAGGTATGAGAACACGAAGTGCCAATGTCTCATCCATCTCTCTTGATTGTTCCGCTTCTTCACACTCTCATCGTATTTCTTACTCATCCATCGCTGCAACTTCTCTCTGCTTCTTCGAGTGATTGCAGGTAATGTTTTCCCGTTTCAACCGTCTTTCTGAGTTGATTTCACCATGTATATTTTTGTTTTTGCTTGACAATGTGGATTTACTCCACAGAAAGTTTAGTGTCTGCTTTGGTGTCTAGATGTATGAGAAAATTCCTCAAAGAAACAGGCTTTCCATTAATTAGTTTCCTTCGCCTTTAGTTCAGGTTTTTTTTACCCTTTCTGATTGTCTTTGATTTTTTTTATTCCTAATTTTTGTTATTAAAAACTATTCTCAAGAACTGAAAGTTCGTTCATTTGCCGATATAGCAATACAGTAGTAGTAACATACTGATCCAATTTCTTGATATTTGACTCCATATCCTTCAAGCTGAGAACCCAATTGTGAGGATCACGACCTGTGTTGGTGAATTCATTGAAGTACCGATCAAAGCCTCTGAGATGTGAATGTTGACATCCGTTTCAATTTGTTTGTGTGGTTTTGACTTATCATGAAATTTAAGAAAGTAAAAAATAAAATAAAATAAATCTTGTAGTCTTAAAACTAAAGATATGTACGAGTACCAAAACGGCATTTAATCTGGTAGGAAACATAAATTAAAAGAATGACAAAAAAAGACTTTCTCTTGTAAACAAACTAAAAGAAAAAGTAAGACAAAAACGGAGGGAGTACTTGAGTTTGTTAGGAATAGCAAGGCTCCAGATCCATCCAGTAGCGGATAGTTGGGGAATGATGGTGTGTGTGTGTGTGTGAAATAGAGAGTAAGTAGAGGCATTCTGAGTTGTTTGGATACCAAAGGTTGGTCGTCTAGGATGGAGTAACCCTCTGACAAATAGTAAAACATTTCCAACCAGTTCTCAGCTTGAAAATAAGTAGAATTAGCCATTATTTTTACCTTCTTTTATTAAGAAGCAAGGTATAAAATTATAACAGATGAAGAAGACTCTTCCAATGGACCTACTTTTGTCCGACTCTTCTTTTAAATGTTAATATTCACTCTACATAAATCATACCAGATTGCACATGCTCAAAACCTGTTAACAATCCAAAATATATGTTACTGTTTTTTCAAAAATCATTTTCATTTTTCCCGAGCCAATTTACCTGCTTCTGATTTTATAGTTAAATGTTAGACCTTAGCTGAAAGAAATGATAGAGAAATTTGAACAGATGTACAAATGTTAATGTTCAGAAGTGAAAATTTTGACTTATGATTGTTCACAATACAAATGTTGACGGATAAAAAATTGCGGTGCCAACTTGCTGCTCCTAAAAAAAGGAGGTGTCACTACTCAACAGAGAGAGCTTCTAAAATCAGGCTCAGCCGACATAAATGATATTCACAATTGTCGCCTGACAAAAGAGAACTACTTCTATCACAGTGGTGTGCCAAAATCTTGAATCAGTAAACACACGTCTCTTGGCTTCACCCACCTCCGCAGCATTACATCCGCAAGTAGATGTTGGAACACAGAGAGAGAAATTCTGATGATATGAGAGCCATTTTCTGTTACCAAAAATGGTTAGATATCCGCCAAAAAAATTGTAATTGAAGTATCACGATGTTCATGATTTTTCTTACATATCCATTGTTAATGTTTAATATGATTTTCCTCCTACAATAGAAACATCTTACGCTAACAATCCAACAGCACACTCCAACAAGGAAAAGAATATAACTGGCCAATTAGTACATTGCTCTTGAAGTACGGCTCACAATTGGTTGATTCTTTGACAGGCAGGTATTGCTCTCTCCTATAATGTAATTTGGGAAGTAAATTACTTTTCCTGGCCGACTAAGAAGACTCTTTCAGGTGAGGCAATGTGATCTGCGTATTGGTCTGGAAACGGGCAAAAGAAGGTTTATCTGCATGTAATTTTCTCTGTTTTTTACTGTATTATTGATTTGCATTTAAAGGGCTATTTTCATGACTTTTTGTTTAGCATTGCGGTGTTTAAATCATTTGAACTAATAAAAACACTTTACTTTTATACTCTTAAATTGTTGATCCTTTGTTAGGTAGATGAGTTAGTTTTAACTTTTCCCTGCAGATTCACGAAAAGCGCTAAAATTCTCTACATGTTCCTTTGACCCTTGGGTTAGTGAGGATTCGTGATAATAAAAGGCCACGGAGCTAAGAAATAAAGCTTCTCGATGTGGGGGCTTTCTCCTTCTGTTTAGCTATGAAATTAATATGAAGAAAGAAGGTAAAATTAATGTTGAGTAATAATACTTGTGCACTTTAAATAGCTATTTTGCTGTTCATCATCATTGATCTAATGCAATTTCACATCATTTTTTCTTTAATCAAATAGCTGCAGCAGCAAGATGCACAAGCACAGCTATGCTATTGCTAGACAATGTAGCTGCCCAGGAAATCACCTATACAGTTAATATTTGCTGTATCATTTAATTTCCGCTGGGGTTTGAGGAAAAAATTAGAAGGAGCGGAAGTAGTGCATCTATTGGTGCTTTGTGTACACACACTTGATGAATATTAATATAATTAATTTTGATTAATTCAAATCAACTCTATACAAGCCTTCTTATATGATATTTCACACTTTTAGAGAACTCTTTCTTCATTGTCGTTCTAAAGACTACATGTTGGAATAATCCTTTACTAGCTTTTCGTTCCATTACCGGAAAAGAGAATTCCTTAGTTTGGTAACTTAATTGAACTTTTACACTGAATTTGAATGCTCAAAATATTGGGCCCGTGCTTTCACTGGCCTATCACGTCTAGTTACTACTATATAGAAGTGTGAGTGAAGCACATAGGTGATGGTCGACATGTGTGCTTCCTTACAGGGGCAATTTAGTCTTTTTCACATCTTCCTCCTATCCAAAAGTTACAACTGCGTTTGGCACGACTGTACACGTACTCGCTGAGCAACCTGCTTCAGAGAAACAAGTTGGGGCAAGCATGGTTTGCTATGTGAATCGACAGCCGAGGACAATATGGTCATTTTGCATGGCATCGGGAACTCCTCATCCACAATTTCTCAGATCAAATCAACCTCTTCGTCGAGATTTTCATTCCAAAACTTCTGGAATGTCAATCGAATCACTTTTGGGCAAAATCGACATTTTCCAGATTCGACAATACAATGCCTCAATCGTCAAACCAAAAATTATCTTTTCATAATTATTCAATACCAAAAAATCAGGTCTACAAAAGAGTTGAAAAGAAGCAAACTTTACCAACAAACGTGAACAAATCTAATGTAAGGAAAAATTATAAGTTGTTTTTTTGTTGAAAAATATAGCGGGAAGAGATAATTAATGTCAAATGTATGAAAAGTGCAGCCAAATTATCAAAGAGGAAAAATTTGAAGGAATAAGACAACATTTAACAGTGAGATTGGTACCCACCCAAGGCATAACTTTTCATTTTCAGTAGAGACACGAATCAATAATGTCAAAAAATGTGCAGAGTTGAAAACGAAGTTGCCATTAACGCTAAAGAAGGATGACCTTAGATGAGCGGTCAGAGAAGGGAGAAGAGGAGAAACTATCAACCACCGCCTCACTTTCTTTTTTATTTTTATTGCAGAACACTCTAGAAGGGTTGGTTTTTGGATTTGGGCCTTGCCCCGTAATTTGCCTTGCACCTGGTTCTTCTTATCCTATACTCCCTCCGTCCATAAATACTTGTCCACTTTTGACTTGACACATATCTTAAGAAATAGTAAATAGAGGGATGATTTTACTATATCATCCTTTGAATATAATAAATTTTTTACTTTGAAAAATGCAATGAGTGATGTATTGTATTTAATATCAAGGGTAAAAATAAGTAAATTATCCATTGATTTTATAAATTGGATAAATATTTTTGGACATCCCAAAATAAAAAAGTGGACAAGTAAAGATGGACAGAGGGAGTAATTAATAAATGGGCCCCTTCTTTTAAAAAGAAAGAAAGGGAACTTACCTAAATATATCATATTTAGAAAATATTTATCATTTATAGCTATATAATTTTAAGACATCTATATTGCATGTATAACTCATTTTTAATACATAGTACATATTTTTTTTACCAAAACAAACATAATATATTATAAGACACTTACAATACATTTACATTGCATGCATAATTCACTTCTATTATATAGTGTAATACATCTATATTGCATGCATAATTCGTTTTAAATATATAGTGCAGCTTTTTGGCTAAAACAAGTATAATACATTTTAATACACTTATAATATATCTATATTGCATACATAATTTACTTTTAATACATATTTCAGTTACTATAAATGGTAAAAAAATTTTAAATATGGTATATCTAGGTAATAAATAAAAAATATATTTAAAATTAGTAAATATTTTATAAAAAGTACTCAGAAAGGTAATATTTCAATAAAAAAAACACAAGTTATTAATGATATTACATTATTGATTAATACAAGTTAATCATAAAAACTTCTTATTTTAATTAATTGTTCAAAATTATACCAAATTTAACTGCTATCAATAAAGCAATAAATATTTAATTATTGTTCTTGAGATTCTTTAATCCATAAATGGTACTTATATGTTATTTGAATATGACGTCAAAAATATTAGAAATCACGATAATTATTAATTTAAAATATTTAAAAGACATATAAATTTTTTGATTAACTCTGCAGATTTTATCAATGTCATATAAATTGGGACAGAAGAAGTGACATATATTACTTGAAAATCATTATAATTAACAATTTAAAAATCATATAAAATTTTAATTGACTCTCCAAATTTTATCCGTGCCACCTAAATTAGGACAAAATAAAGTGGCATATATTGGGCCCGTGTTGGCACGGGCTCCAATATCTAGTACTATATATAAGCGTGAGTGGCAGGCAACTGACGGTTGTCATGCGTGCTTCTGATTGAGGGCATTTTTATAATTTCATATTTTTCATCTTAATTAATTATTTTATTTTTATTTTTAACCTGTTACATATTTGAAATTTGTGTAAAAAGTATTATAAATTACAATAATTAATAATTTAAATTATTTACAAACACATAAAAAATTTTGTTGATTCGAAATTCTATTAGTGCAACATAAATTGAAATATATTATTTCAAAATTCCGTGAAAAGTAATATAAATCACAATAATTATCAGATTAAAATATTTAAAAGATGTTTAAAAAATTTGTTTGACTTTCCAAATTCTATCAATGCCATATAAATTGGAATAGAAGGGGTAAACTATATTATTTGAAAATTACGTATAAAGTCATATAAATCATAATAATTAACATCTAAAACTATTTAACAATTTTGATTGACTTTCTCAAATATTCTATTAGTACCGCATAAATTGGGACAAAAAGAGTAACATATAGTATCTGAAAATTATGTAAAAGTATTATAAATCAATAATTAATAACTTAAATTATTTAAAAATCATATAAAAAAATTGATGAACTTTCTAAATTTCATCTGTGCCAATAAATTGGAATAAAAATAGTAACATACATTGGATCTATGCTGGCACGAGCTTCATTATCTAGTTGTATTATAACCAAGAATAATTTTACTTATGAATAGTGACATGTAATTATATAATCCACCCCACTTCTACTTTTATTGGAACACAGGATTTCTCTCTTTTTTTTTTTTTTTTATTTTTTTTTAAAGGGTCGTTTCAATAATTTTGATTTTAAGTGACATGTAAATATAATCCACGTCACTTTTGCTTTTATTGAAACACAAGATTTTCCTTTTTTTTTAATGAAAAAAGCCCTATCAATAATTCTACTTTTGCATATGAACAATATCTCAATATTTTGTTCATTGGCAACTGTCACGACCCAAACAAACGGACCGTGCGGGCACCTATGCTATCCTAAGTAGCTAGGAGAACCCTTATTACCCAACCAAAAATATGCGGAAGACTTCTGTTTTTAAGAGAATACTGAATTAAATATAACAAAGTAAATTAAACACCAATAAATAAACTTTTAAAAAAAAACTTCTTACAACTGTCCTTCACTACCCCAAGACCTGGTCAGACATGTACAAGAGCTACCTATTACAGAATAGACTGACAATAAAATAAATAACACAAAGACTCTAACATCTGCCAGGAAGGAAGTGCAGAAGTTAGTGCTGACTATCGTCATTGATCTAGTAACTGCAAACTAACCTGCATCCAGTCTACACCCCAATAAGGGATGTAGAAGAGTAGGGTCAGTACAAACACACGTACTGGTAGGCATCATCGGCCGACCAGTGTTAGTCCACATAATCATAAAATAGAATCAAAGAAAAGAAATCATGACATCTTAATAGAGTATAATTCTACTAAGGCTGTAATATCATTATAACACTTTGCCAATATAATTTACAATTTTCCAACTCTATTAATGAGATTATATTCACCACTAGCATAGTCTAGCCTCACTAATTCACACCATCCACCACAATCTAACACTAAACCATCACTATCACCCTTTTATTCACGTTGCCGTTTCCATTATCCACATCTATAGGATCAACCCAATAATCATAGATAACTCACACTAAACTCTCGGGCTAACAACCAAACACTCTCTTATAATATTAAGGAATAATAACTAGCCAATCGGATAAGCCAAGATTACACCAATTATAAATAAAGTAAGTCGACCAACATATAGCAAGTAAGCACAGAGTTTCACTTTTCCAAGTACATGTCACACAATCAATCTCAAGGATACAATCAAACAGGGAATACAAATCAACTCACATCTCAGTAAAACACACAAGAGAACTCAAGTTTCATTAGCAAACCTTATAGATACTCTTAGAGAAGGATTAATTCAATTATTGAAACTTTGGGATCGTTTCTTTGAGATTATTCATTGGATTCATCACTTTAGATCACTTCATTATCAATTCCTTTATTATTAATATTACCATGCCGGCTCGTGGCACCCGATCCAATCACATCTTACAGCAATACCGAAATTTAACGTCGGCCACATTGCTACTAACAATCTTTCCACTTTTCTGTTCTTAATAAATATTCATCATTCACTTTTCAACCTGTATGAAGGTATATCACGAGCCTTCTTTACTCAAGACATTCTTTTCAATCACATTATCATTATGAATCAAGATTTTTCATTTATCAACAATAGTCTGTACACACATGCTAAGGGACTTATTTCTGCCCAACTAGTCATGACCTGCAGGGGACAATCTAAGTCCATGTACCGTACCGGCGTGGTACCCGATCCTCCATAAATAAGTAATATCAACATCCATATCTGTACCGGCGTGGTACCCGATCCTCCATAACCATATTATGTATATTTTATCAACTTCATACTATCTGTCAGGATACAACACGGCGTACTAAATTTACAAGTACACTTATAATCATAAGGCAATTCGATCAAGTTCGATTTTTCATAATTATTCATGCAAGACTCAACAATCCAAATATCATCAATTTAAGTATGTCCGAAGACCAATCAACAAGCATCCAATTTAGGAGCATACACACAATTAAATTAAGTCTAAATTCCAATTAAGCCATAACCTACTCAAATACCACAACTTCGGTTCTAACATCACCACCCATAACTAGCACATTCAACCTTATCATTATTCTCTACCTCTCTCCGCATAATATAATGCACACAATGATTCAAGTCATCTATCCTTTAGGCCGAACCATTATCATGGCACAATATGCAACTTATACCTTTACAACTCAATTAGGTTCATCACTAGAACAACTAAGAAACATCATGTCCACATACTTCATTCACAACAATCCCCTTTCGGGAACATAACACATAATATCATAAATATCACATAATCAATCAATAACATAGTTTTCGAGATTAAAGTAAAGTTCTTATGTCTTTATCCACCTCAACTCCATGTCTGCGGGCCTAGACATGCTTTCTCCCATCAATTATAAATTATGAAAATATGAAATAACACAGTCTTCTACTCATTAACCTAGCCTACCTGGACGCCAAGCTTTTTGAATCAACAAGTCATGTCAAGGATGCTCATTCCCTTTCTTCATGCTTCGGAATGATCAATCATCTAAATATCAAACAATTATAAGAGTAATCAATCAATTACTCTTTAAATAAATATCTTTGGGAATTCAAAACCCACTAATTCTACCCTAATTCCAGGTCTATATCATTCTCCAAGGTCAATTAACTATTAACTAGTTCTTTCAAACTTAACCCATCTCCATTAATGGAGTTTTTATGCTAAAGGTCTCATCTTTATGGAATTCAAGATTTCCAACTAACAAAATACATAATCTAGTTTATCAAGTTCATGTTAGAAATCATTAATTTATAATCTAGAATTAGTTCTAGATGATATTAAGAACACCCATAAGTTTTTCCCAAAAATCCACCATTAAAGGTTCTAACCCAAAATTTCACCATTGAAGGTCTTTTTAATAATTCTAGGATGTTAAAGGATTAAAAGACGAAGAAGATGATGGAAAAACTTACCTCAATGAAGAAATTTCACTCTAATCCTTGGGAAATCACCTCTCTAGGGTTGGGGAATGAAGTTTTGGAGTTTTGGACCTGAAAATCGGCTAAATATGATTTAAATACCACCAGAATTTTCGCTACAGCGAATTCCCGTTTCAGCCCGGACAGTGTTCAGTAAAACGGTCATAACTTTTTATTCTAAACTCGGATTGACGAACGGTTTATTGCGTTGGAAAGAAGACTCAGAGATCTTTGATTTAGTGGGTATTGGGACCCCTAACTCCTTATATCCTAGGAGATATGATCGTTTGAATTTGGCCCTAATAGAAACCCATATCGAAACTCTATTGGTTAAAAATATTTTCAACTTAACTTTGTGCTAGGGATATTGTACGACCTTAATTCATATCTAAAGAACTTCCAAATTAAAGGATTGATATTAGTATTCATGAATAATTAAATTCATCAGGCTTGAGTCTATCTAGACACATCGAAAGGCTAAAATCTTCGCCGAAAAGCTTGAGGTCACACAATGAACAAAATGATGGCTATTTTGGACTCAAGTTAATATTGAGGAATGGATAATTTAGTAACGACAAAATGGGTCGTTACAATTAGATACCAATTTACCATCCGTTCGTCCCCGAACGGGCATTCGGTGGAGAGAAGCGCGATATAGAAATTAGAGAGACATTACTAACAGAGTTTCTTATTGTACCATATCCCACTCACTTGATATCATCAATAATTAACCTACATTCTATACTCAATCGTTCTATCAAGGCTTTTCAAAACATGAAGAGGCCGAGCCAAACATTTACGCACGAATTACTTATTCTCCTTACAGCGGTCCAAGTCTCAAACTTGAGTATTATGAGTTAAAGCAAGATAAAGAGGGTTAAAAGATTCACCTTGAAGAAGACAATCACCCAAAATCACCTCTTTTTCACCCAAGGTACTTTCTCTCTTCTTACAACGGAAGAATGGGGAATGAACTCCGAAGAACGAAATAAAAACTGAAAAACTGCATTCTTTACCGTTGCTGCGGCGCGATTATCGTTGCAGTGCTAACCGCCATAGCGGACCCACGGTGCTAATTACCTTGACCAAACCAGTGAGCTCCGCCTAGCTCACATATGCTTCTATTTTACAACACAAAATCAATATTTGGACATAAAATTGCAAGCCTATCACGACAATTATTATTATCGGAGTTCTAGAGTTCCGAATTCAATTTCAAAAAGTGCTACGGGATGCTACATGAGTCTACTACTCAAATTTCAATACCAGACAAGTCACATCTAATCCACCCAATACACAGGCTCACCCTGAGACACCCGAGTAAGTTTCTAGCCAAGACTACCCCCTGGAAAATCTACATCTTGATCATATTTAAGTCACCACTCCATTTACAAGTCACATAACTTAGATACTTGTATGCGCCTAATCAAGATTACTGGATTCATTCTATAAAGCTAGCTTCAACATCTCACAACCACTATTCTTTTCATCTCAAGATCACCCACGGTTCAAGCTAACAGTTTACTACTATACATAGGTGACAACACAACCTCTCACTCATTACACAAACTTACAAATATTAGCCATAGAGATCCTACAGAATTAGAGACTACAACACATTCTCCTCCACAACATCGCTAATACTCATCTAATCATCATACCTTAATCACTCAATAAGCAATATCCAACAAGTATTACCCAAGGAAAGATCAATCATGTCATTTAATAATTCACTTATATTCTCCCATTTAGGATCATTCTTAATTATTTTATGGGTGTAACTACGCTATTTAATTCTGCATTAACACCATCATGGAGATTACTACCCTCTAAAATTGTTATCTATCAGTCAATTCTATAGGACGTTAATCACACAATTCAATCACAAGACCAAGTCAACAATCAACTTATCTTCTCAAGGCCTCCCTTAATACACCAATCCATAACTAAAACTTATGCCCAGGCAATCACTAACTTCAATAAGTATCACGACAAAACCTTCATTGTCAAGCCCAATTACGCTTCCATCACCAACACCAAGCTAAGGTATACAATGTCATTCTTATTTCTACCTTACAACATTTTTATTACAGGCTTCACTAACTCTTAACCACTTCGAGATTGATCTCTATATAATAAGCATATGAGCAAAGTCAAACAACATCACCGATTACAGGTCATTAACATCTCATTACCAATATCACATTTCAGATAAGTTATCAATCAAATTCCTTAGGTATCAACAACCTCCACTAATTTTTGCCACTTTTATTTAAAACTCATTATTTTGTCAAATCTTAAAAATCAGTTCATACAAGGGACTCAAGGAGAATATCACTTAGCCAGTCCTCATAAGGAACTAATTAAAATTTCAAATAATAGGATTGCAGAAGAATCCAAATAAAGTCTCAATAACCGGACAACACAAGGATGCACATATAATATCAAATAATTGAACCATACAATTGAATTCATTCACAATATCAATTGCAAAAACCCGTCATTAAGAAAAACACATATCACCTCAGTCTTTTGTTCATGTCTTTTTCATTATCTTCCCTTGACATCATGTCCTCATATCATCCTCTCAATTCTCATATCATCAATTTCATCAGCATAACAATAATATCAAGAACAAGGAAGCACCAAAGAACTTATTAATTTCACAAAAACAAGATCACATAGTTCCATTACAATTTTCAACAAAAGCAACTTAGTCAATTTATTTCACCACAATTCAAATAAAAATAATTTACAACAATCATACAGTTTTACAATCCAAGTTCAGCCAAATATCAAACAACAGGCAACCAAATAAATTCACTACTTTCATACATTTTCATATTATGATATTAATTCTTAGCAATTATTAACAGATACCAATTGGAATCTCCTAGATTCCAAAGCGAACTCACTAAGATACCAATTGGAATCAACTGGATTCTAATTGATCTTTGTTGAGATACCAATTGGATCCAACCCACTAGTCAAAGAATAGTACGCCACGATGGAGAGAGAAAAAAAAAAAGAAGAAACGACTTCTACATGCCTTATAGCCTTCCAAAGATTGGGTGTGGGGCCCTACACACCAATCTGCGGAACTCTACTTGACATTGCTCTTGTACTTGTGGGACCGGTGAACCTAATGCTTTGATACCAACTGTCACGACCCAAACAAACGGACCGTGCGGGCACCTATGCTATCCTAAGTAGCTAGGAGAACCCTTATTACCCAACCAAAAATATGCGGAAGACTTCTGTTTTTAAGAGAATACTGAATTAAATATAACAAAGTAAATTAAACACCAATAAATAAACTTTTAAAAAAAAACTTCTTACAACTGTCCTTCACTACCCCAAGACCTGGTCAGACATGTACAAGAGCTACCTATTACAGAATAGACTGACAATAAAATAAATAACACAAAGACTCTAACATCTGCCAGGAAGGAAGTGCAGAAGTTAGTGCTGAATATCGTCATTGATCTAGTAACTGCAAACTAACCTGCATCCAGTCTACACCCCAATAAGGGATGTAGAAGAGTAGGGTCAGTACAAACACACGTACTGGTAGGCATCATCGGCCGACCAGTGTTAGTCCACATAATCATAAAATAGAATCAAAGAAAAGAAATCATGACATCTTAATAGAGTATAATTCTACTAAGGCTGTAATATCATTATAACACTTTGCCAATATAATTTACAATTTTCCAACTCTATTAATGAGATTATATTCACCACTAGCATAGTCTAGCCTCACTAATTCACACCATCCACCACAATCTAACACTAAACCATCACTATCACCCTTTTATTCACGTTGCCGTTTCCATTATCCACATCTATAGGATCAACCCAATAATCATAGATAACTCACACTAAACTCTCGGGCTAACAACCAAACACTCTCTTATAATATTAAGGAATAATAACTAGCCAATCGGATAAGCCAAGATTACACCAATTATAAATAAAGTAAGTCGACCAACATATAGCAAGTAAGCACAGAGTTTCACTTTTCCAAGTACATGTCACACAATCAATCTCAAGGATACAATCAAACAGGGAATACAAATCAACTCACATCTCAGTAAAACACACAAGAGAACTCAAGTTTCATTAGCAAACCTTATAGATACTCTTAGAGAAGGATTAATTCAATTATTGAAACTTTGGGATCGTTTCTTTGAGATTATTCATTGGATTCATCACTTTAGATCACTTCATTATCAATTCCTTTATTATTAATATTACCATGCCGGCTCGTGGCACCCGATCCAATCACATCTTACAGCAATACCGAAATTTAACGTCGGCCACATTGCTACTAACAATCTTTCCACTTTTCTGTTCTTAATAAATATTCATCATTCACTTTTCAACCTGTATGAAGGTATATCACGAGCCTTCTTTACTCAAGACATTCTTTTCAATCACATTATCATTATGAATCAAGATTTTTCATTTATCAACAATAGTCTGTACACACATGCTAAGGGACTTATTTCTGCCCAACTAGTCATGACCTGCAGGGGACAATCTAAGTCCATGTACCGTACCGGCGTGGTACCCGATCCTCCATAAATAAGTAATATCAACATCCATATCTGTACCGGCGTGGTACCCGATCCTCCATAACCATATTATGTATATTTTATCAACTTCATACTATCTGTCAGGATACAACACGGCGTACTAAATTTACAAGTACACTTATAATCATAAGGCAATTCGATCAAGTTCGATTTTTCATAATTATTCATGCAAGACTCAACAATCCAAATATCATCAATTTAAGTATGTCCGAAGACCAATCAACAAGCATCCAATTTAGGAGCATACACACAATTAAATTAAGTCTAAATTCCAATTAAGCCATAACCTACTCAAATACCACAACTTCGGTTCTAACATCACCACCCATAACTAGCACATTCAACCTTATCATTATTCTCTACCTCTCTCCGCATAATATAATGCACACAATGATTCAAGTCATCTATCCTTTAGGCCGAACCATTATCATGGCACAATATGCAACTTATACCTTTACAACTCAATTAGGTTCATCACTAGAACAACTAAGAAATATCATGTCCACATACTTCATTCACAACAATCCCCTTTCGGGAACATAACACATAATATCATAAATATCACATAATCAATCAATAACATAGTTTTCGAGATTAAAGTAAAGTTCTTATGTCTTTATCCACCTCAACTCCATGTCTGCGGGCCTAGACATGCTTTCTCCCATCAATTATAAATTATGAAAATATGAAATAACACAGTCTTCTACTCATTAACCTAGCCTACCTGGACGCCAAGCTTTTTGAATCAACAAGTCATGTCAAGGATGCTCATTCCCTTTCTTCATGCTTCGGAATGATCAATCATCTAAATATCAAACAATTATAAGAGTAATCAATCAATTACTCTTTAAATAAATATCTTTGGGAATTCAAAACCCACTAATTCTACCCTAATTCCAGGTCTATATCATTCTCCAAGGTCAATTAACTATTAACTAGTTCTTTCAAACTTAACCCATCTCCATTAATGGAGTTTTTATGCTAAAGGTCTCATCTTTATGGAATTCAAGATTTCCAACTAACAAAATACATAATCTAGTTTATCAAGTTCATGTTAGAAATCATTAATTTATAATCTAGAATTAGTTCTAGATGATATTAAGAACACCCATAAGTTTTTCCCAAAAATCCACCATTAAAGGTTCTAACCCAAAATTTCACCATTGAAGGTCTTTTTAATAATTCTAGGATGTTAAAGGATTAAAAGACGAAGAAGATGATGGAAAAACTTACCTCAATGAAGAAATTTCACTCTAATCCTTGGGAAATCACCTCTCTAGGGTTGGGGAATGAAGTTTTGGAGTTTTGGACCTGAAAATCGGCTAAATATGATTTAAATACCACCAGAATTTTCGCTACAGCGAATTCCCGTTTCAGCCCGGACAGTGTTCAGTAAAACGGTCATAACTTTTTATTCTAAACTCGGATTGACGAACGGTTTATTGCGTTGGAAAGAAGACTCAGAGATCTTTGATTTAGTGGGTATTGGGACCCCTAACTCCTTATATCCTAGGAGATATGATCGTTTGAATTTGGCCCTAATAGAAACCCATATCGAAACTCTATTGGTTAAAAATATTTTCAACTTAACTTTGTGCTAGGGATATTGTACGACCTTAATTCATATCTAAAGAACTTCCAAATTAAAGGATTGATATTAGTATTCATGAATAATTAAATTCATCAGGCTTGAGTCTATCTAGACACATCGAAAGGCTAAAATCTTCGCCGAAAAGCTTGAGGTCACACAATGAACAAAATGATGGCTATTTTGGACTCAAGTTAATATTGAGGAATGGATAATTTAGTAACGACAAAATGGGTCGTTACAGCAACAAAATATTTTTCTTTGCGTTGGTAAAAAAAAGTAAGAGCATGCTTTTTTGGGGAGAGATATTATTTCACTAATCAAGTCACATGTCTATAATATATTTATACCTAACGATTTTTCACAAAATAGTTACGAAACATATAATTGCACAAATCTTTTCATTTATTGAATTGGTCTGATCCATTTACTTGTAGAGCTATTTACTCAATTGCAAACATTTCTGAAATAGAGGATCAAATAGTCCATTTATAAAAGAAGTTATTGTCAACTTCTTTCACATATGAATCTATCTGTTGTGATATAAATTGTTTTTACTATGTAGGGTGTTTGGTATGAAGGAAAATGTTTTCCACAAAAAATATTTCCTTGCAAAATAAGTGATTTTCTTACTTATATTCTAGTGTTTGGTTGGTAAGACGAAAATATTGTTCTAAGAGCATTTTGGTATAATCTGCGCAAATACTTTGACAACAGATCTGACCCTGACTTGAGACCCCCAACCTGAGACCCAACTCCTGACCCGGACACCCGACTCTCAACTCAGGATCTGACACTGACTTGAGACCCCGACTCGAGACCAACTCTCAACCCCGACCCTAGACCCAACTCTCAACCCCTGACCCCCATCTGAAACCCAACTCTCGACACCAACCTGAGACCCGACTCCCGACTCCAACCCCCACTCCCGCAACGATTCGGGTCTCAACTACCAACCCTTGAACCAGACTCCCAACGCCTACCCGGGACATGATACCAACCTAAAACTCAGTCTCCCGACCCTGACTCAAAACCCAATCCCGACACGGGCCCCGACTACTGACCCCCCGAACCCGACTCCCAATTCTGGCCTAATCCTAACCCAAGACTCTGATCCCGACTCTCGAGACCGACCCTGACTGAAACTCGAGATCCAACCTCAACCCGATACCAGGATCCGACCACAATTTGGGACTTGACTCCTGACTCCTGACCCCAACTGGGGATCTGAACCTAACATGAGTTCGAGTTGAGAGACGAAGACGAATTGGCGTCGGAGTCAGGAGTTGGGACCCGGGACGCGGGTCAGGACCCAAGACTCAGGTCGAGAATCATATGGTGAGGTTGAAAGAGAGTTTGGAAAAATGTTTTTGGTACTTTGTGAAGGGAAGTCATTTTTCTTAAATATGAGAAAAATTAAGTGTGTTTGAAAAATATGTTCCAAAATATTTAAGGCAACCAAACATGAGAAGATTAGAAAACATTCTCCAAAAATTTTCCGGAAAATGCCTTGCTTCGAGCCAAACACACCCGTAGTGTATAAAGTTAAACTCTTTAACCAATTTTCCTGGTCCAGACTTTGGAGTGATTAAAATTACTGTGTTTTGGCATAGTTGTTGATGAACATTTAAGCTAAGTTACGAGCTTTCTTATCCTTCTTATTGGATAGAGCATTGAGATGATACTAGAGCGAATTAAAGTAGTTATAGATTTAAGTTTAAGTTCATCTGCTTGGCCTGATAAATGGCAACAATCTCTTAAAAACACTAGTTTTGTGAAACCAACAGCAACTCATCAAGGTTTTTACTAGACTCAGAGAGCTTCAACAAGTAAATTTTATTGAAAAATATGACAGATCTGAACCATTGAATTTCATGTCGAAACAGTCGTGAAGTTCATCTATATATAGGCATTTAGCAACTGAAGAAAGCAAATAAACAAAATTTACCCTGCTTTACATATTTACACCACCATGGCTCGTCCTTTAGTGTTCTTCAGCTCTCCAAACTTGCCGGAGTAGCTGATATCTAACAACTTTCCGATCACCCTTTCCCTGGGCGATAGAGTTGATCTTTGCTAGATTAGGAGAACCCCTGAATCTATCAGCTACAATTGAACTCAAGGGCGAGTCCAATTCATCAAGCTCATCATCGCTGGTGTATGTTTTCTTCAGCACTGATGAACCGCTTCTTTGTAAAGATTGGTTTCCAGTCTCTCCCAGAAAGGTTTTAATGGACCTTACTGATGGGGGTAAATATGCTGTAGGTGACGCAGTGAATGAGATAGTCGAGACGGATTCTTCAGGAGTATCCTCAGCATCCTAGATTAAGAAATGACGCGTTCATGACAAACTGATCTTTTAATAAACAGGAAGTTCGTAAAGTTTCAACCACAAGCATCAATAAAGTTGCAACGAGCATACAGTTTAAGGTGACGTTTGTTTGATGTTTTTTGAGTTTGCAAAATCAATTTTTTGAGTTTTTGCATGAAGTGTTTGTTTGAGCTAAATTTTGAAAGAAAAGGTTGCCTTTTTAATATTTACAACTCAGTTTCTCAAATGTTTCAGAAACTGCAAAACTTTCAAAACTAGTTTTAAGTTTTTTGAAGATTTGGAAAACTTGGAAATCTAATTTTTTCAAGATTAAGCTCAAACAAACTCATTAACTCCAAAACTTTAAACAAATGGAAACTTAACACATTTGAACAGACTACCAACCTCACAATCCAGTGCCCTGAGGACGTCTGGGGGAACTGGGATTGGACAGAACTCATCAGGAACAAAACCACTGAGCACCCTCCTGATCAAAGTTGGACCAAGTATAGGACAAACCTTGAAACAGCATAATAATAAGAAATTTAGCATACAGCATGATGAAATGCATCAAACGATGTAATGCCAACAGACTCACCTCTTTTCTAGTTTGAGGATCGGCGAGCATTTCAAAGGGAAGCATCATTAGATCGCTTAGAGCATTTAGTAGATGGAAAGGCTTGGTGGGGCCTGGTGCCTTGTCATGAAGAAGGTCTTCATTATCACCTGAGGGATCATTTTCCTCAATTCCAAAGAGAGTAGATAGCCATCTAGACCAGTCGCCAATCTGCCAACAAGAAGTAAGTCACATTCTAATAACGAAATCATTAGTACATTAGGGCTGACAAGTTATATCTACCAGCTTTTATTAAAGTCTGGCAGTATACAAGAGAAGGTGTCTAATACATGCTTCCACCGCTATTAATTTATTTATTTATTTCAAGTCCACGGCATTTAATTTATGGAATGGAAAGACATTCTTATTTTAACCCATCTTTTATCTGAAGTTGATGCATATCTGCGATGCTCAACTGATTCACTTCTCCTTCTCAGGGTAGCCAAGAAAATGTAATAACATCTTCGGAGAATATTATTTCCCAATGATTAAGATCTCCAAGAATCTTGTTTAACACGTCTAGCTGTAATAGAAGTCTTAACATAGATTTATGAAAACCGTTAATTTTTATGTGCAGGCAAATTTTTTCCAACTCTGAAAACTCCTATATTGTGTAAGAAGAATGACATTAAGAATTATATCATCTTGGAAGATGGTAATTACTTCATTAACATTCTAATGTTACCCCATCTTACATATGAAATAGAGGTCTATTTATGTTGGCTGATGGAGGCTTGTATTGTCAGTGAAGCAAGCAAATCTCATAACATCTTTGGAGAGAAGCTATTTGCAAGATCTCTCAATGAGCATTTTGTTTAAAGCATCTAGGAGTATTAATCTACGCTAGACATTACACTAGTTTTGAAGTACAGGCAGATTCTTTTTCCAACTCTGAGAACTCCCATATTAGGTAAGAAGTATGAAATAGGAGATTATATCAGTAATGCATCACCGTCTAAGCTAAAAACCACTGTAGCTTGACTACTCACAGCATTTTTTAGTTGTGCACCAGCGCCAAAGCTTGATTTCCCTGCAGGGATTGGGAGGACCTTAGAATCACAAATGGGATCTGATACTGGATCCGTTGGCATTTCTTCAGCTGATTCACGAAGGATTGCATTGAACATGGCCACATCCAATCTACTCACCAACTGTTCCATTACCTGTTATAACCCATAAACAAAGAACTTGACAACTATACCCACTAAATTCAGTCAGCAAAATTGAGAAAGCAGTTATAGACTAAGTAGTCCTGGTAACAGAAAGTATAACTTCTCATTTAGAAGCAGAAACAGAATTCTGTATTAACATAAATAACACCAGAGTGCATGTCTTCATACACAGGAAAAATGATATTTCTACAAGAAACAATGCAGTGGAATGCCAACTCATGCCAGTTTCTAGTATATGTTCAAAAAAGTCCTTCCAGGAAGTACACAATCGATTCTGTTGAACAGGGGAAACGAATATCCAATCAACTTACCAATCTAGACAGCAATGGAAAGCAGCCACACTCATGTCCTCCTGCCCTAACTGGGCAAAGCCTTTCACAGGCATCCTTGAAAGCCTTCTTCCAGAGCTCAATGGAGAAATTACCTTGCTCTTGATCCCCTAAACTACACCTGCGTCCATAGGTTTTCTTAACACTTGAGCTCACTGATCTGCTACCAGAGTTTGCAGCTGTGTTTTGCATGTGTGGAGTCAAAGTCTGCATGCCATAGAAAAAAAAAAAGTCACAGCACTGATGTAAAATGAAAAATTATTCATTGAATCAAGAAAGAAGGGAGAGAGCAGAAGAAACAGATTTTTAGGATCAACCTGCCACCACACAGACTCAACAATGCGGGAGAAAATCCAAGCTTCAACTTGTTCCAGTGCAAGCATAAAGGTTTCAATATCCTCCCAGTTACCAAGTTCTTCTGTTAGACTATTGTTGAGGTCTTTATTGAAAGAAACCTCATTCCTTTTTTTCAAGGATCTTCCATTTACACTTGTTTTGCCCGTATTGCCCTCTGCATATAGTCTATCATCCTCTCTCCTTCCTCCAGCAGCCTGGCTAACAATTGCTCTCAACATGACTGAATTTGACAACCAAAAAGTCAACCTGTAAATCAAGAAACAGACAGCTGAAATCTTCTGTGGTACAGAAAGGGTAATCACTTTAATTCCTCTATACTCATTAATGATACTATCTTTATTTCCATGACAAAAGTAACTAATATATTTTTAATTATAAACAGTGTAATAGGATGATGAGACACCTGAATTTCGACCCTCTTGATTGCGAAAAAGACCAGTCCATCACTAATGTTACTATCTCAATTTCTAAGAGGCAGGAAATTGATTTCTAATACTGATAAATTGTATCTGTGGATTATGAGACACCTGAATTTTGACTATCAGGGCTTGGCTTCTAGAATTATTCTTTCTCCAAAATTCCAAACGAAATCAGACAGTGGTCAGGTCCTATGAGTCAAATCTGGGAATAAGTATCATCAGAAACTTCTCGTTAAGAAAGAAAAACATATTTTTTTTGTTGAGCAATCAAAACTTTTCTCCATTTTAGTGACTTACATTACTGCTAGCTTCTTCTAAGGTATTACATCAATGCAAAACTACAATTTTTCCCCAAGTGTTATTGGTACATGGTTCAGAACTCGATGGATAATGAGCCCGCCCCTCTATCATTTTGATGTGAAACTACTATTGATGATAAAAGTAGTGTTCAGGCTAATACAAAGGAATTAAGAATATGCTTCACAAAGCCAAAATGTAGGCTTGCACCAAGTTCCTTTACATATTTGAAGTTGACATACCTTGGAACATCATTTCCGCAAGCTTTTGAAACCAAAACTAAACCTGAGACAGCAGCTCTAGCAGCACCTGCCTGTTTAGCTCGGGATTTCACTCTGCAAGCATGAACATAAAATCGAGAAAGGCGTCGAGCTGGAGCATGGACCTTGTGTGCAGAACTGCCATGCTCAGCCATTACAGAATAAAGGCTAACCTCGACAGCGGCCGCTTCCCTTAGTTCTTCCTCAAGTGTCTCGATTCTAGACTTCCATTCATTTTTTCTGTCAGGAGATCCATTCATTGTTTTATTACCTTTACCATTAGACCGAGCATCTTCCATAACATGCAGTTTTGCTGACTTCTCTGGATTCTGGCTGCTACCGGGAAGTCCGCTTCTGTTAGCTAAGTCATTCAATTGGTGAGACTTCACATGCTTTGATTTACCATTGCTAGATCCCTGCAATCCAAGCACCTTATTCGAATTAAGAGTATCACCCTTCAAAAAGCTGTGTTTCCTGCCGAATTTGATTTCTGAAAAATGAGGAATCTCTTTCAAGTTCTCTTCATCCTGGTCAATCTCTAGCAGCTCCATTCCTTTTCCATTCACTACACCAACATGTAAATCTTTGAGTACTGTACTTTCAGTGTGGCCCTTTGGTTTATCTCGGGAGTCTTGATAGCGATCGCTATGGGAATCGTCTTTGGAGAGACCTTTCTTGTCAGCATTACCTTCCTGAACATCATACATCATACTTTGCTGCTCGAGAACTGTCACAGAGTTGCTTGCCTTCCCTTTTTTATTTCCATAACTTTGTAATGAGGAAGAGGATCCTGTTACTTGGAAAGCAGACTTCTTCTGTATTGACGTCATACTTCTATCAGAAAATTTAGACAAAGAAGTGGTGTTGCTCACAGAATTTTCTCTGTTTAAGGATAAGCTACTTGACAACCCTGGAGCTACATTTCTAGAACTTCTACTGGTAGAATCCATGAGCATCGCTGCAGAGTCCAGTCCCAAAAGTATATCAGGTTCTGGATTGTCCCTCAGCACGTTCTCAGTTATGGATTCATGTGCAATCTAAAATATAATCATGGTATAACATTAGTTAATAACCTGCCATGAAAGATAGGCATATGTAGGGAAACACACTATACAACCTACAAAATATTTGATTGTAACATAGAACGCCTGCATAGGTGACCATACAGTCTATCATCAAAGGGGAGCAACTAGTAGACAAGTAAATGCCCTACAGACTTCTGCATATAGTAAAGCACTTCTTTGTCAATATGAAAGATGAAATTCAAAACCCTGCTAAATCAGTCATCGGGAAGTCAAGGAAATAGAAGAACGAAATATTATCTCCTAACCGCCACCATAAGTGAATTAAACACCTGTTTCAAACTTGAATTGAAAGGGAATGTTTTCAACTACAAGAATTTATCCAAAATTCCATAAATTCCAACACCTGCTTTTGGTAATGTTTGTTATTCCCGAATTAATTGCATTTAGTACTACTCGGTGGGTGTCGTGTCTCCTTTAGCACCTATTCGTGTGTTATCTCCTTTTATCTCCTTTTGTTGTTTGTTCTTATGTTTTCTCTGGTATGGTGATTCTGTTCTGAGCCGGGGGTCTATCGGAAACAGCCTCTCTACTTCATCTGAGGTAGTGGTATGGACTGCGTACACTTTACCCTCACCAGACCCCACCTGGTGGGAATACGCTGGGTATGTTGTTGTTGTTGTTGATCTCTAGAAGCAGTCGGCAAAATGGATGAGTATAAGGGCCGTCTGGTTTGAACTACGGAAAGAGTTTGGCATAGTAGCTTAAGATTTGATTCTCATTTCCAATGACTAAGCACGAATAGTAATTATTGAAACTAAAATAAAAGAAGACAATTAATTAATTAGAAGATATAAACCAAAGCATTTCTTAACAATGAACTAATTAAGAAGCACTCAGATTCGGAGTAACAAACAGAATATAAATGTTACAAATACCTTTCCTTTTTGAGATGGTGAAAACCTTGCAGCCTCAGCAACATTTTGCGATGAATGTGACGATTCATCATCAGTGAAAGATGCAATCTCATCCTCATCATCATTTTTTCCATTCACATAATCTGCAACAGATTCTTGCCCATCCCTTTCTATGGATAGTTCTTTCCCTACACTAACTTGGGATGAACTTGAGCTACCCCTTTCAGTAGGATGTATGCTAACAAACAGAGCTGGTTGGTCGCAGCTCTTTGAACTTTTCTTGCAGTTTAGTGGAGTGTAAATAGATACAACCTCGTCAATTAGTCCAAAATCTGCAAGATTTATAACTGATGTCCCCAAGAGTTGTCCTTTGGTTGTCTTATCCTTACGAAGCTCGTACAAATAGAAGTCCAAGAAATTCTTTTGGAATTTGTCATGGGACTTCTTTTCGCGACACAAAGTTAATGGAAGGGTGAAAGACTCCCTGAATTCAATGCTGGAATCCCCGACAGTAGACACAACAGAACCATAACTCTGACCATCATTTTCCCATTGAAGCAACACAGACTGAACAGACTTGAGGGACTGTGATGGAGGCCAAGGTTTAATCTCATCTACCTGAACGACGTACTCCACTTGAATAGAAGCACCCTTTTTGTGCTTTGACCTCAACCCAAGAACCATTGCTTCAATTTAAATGCAAAGGGCTGTTGGTGGATAGATTAAATCAATTCAAAGTGAAGTAAAAGCAAAAACTTACTTTAAAGTCAAGAAATATAACAACAATCTGTTTCAGAAAATAACAGCCTCGTACAATGTAAATTGACTAAAGGTACTATAAGTAAATAAGACACATACTCTCAAATCACCAGCTTCCCTAACAAAACCATATCACACAACAAAACAAAACAAATTAATACAATGGACTAACAAGATAGTAAAATCCAATTCAATTGGATAGTAACATTTAATACAATCGAAAGAATCACAATTGCATGATCCACAACACAATGGTGAAAAGCTGAACAGGAAAAAGGCAATAAAGATGAGTACTCTGATTAGAGGGAAAAAGGATATGGTCTGTTACCAGCACCGCTTTGAGGACAATAAACCAGCAAAGTAGACACTTTAGATCTTGTTTGGTTGCTTTAAGATTGTGGGTGTGTTTGAAGGGGAAGTAAAGAAGAAAACTTTAATGGGAAAAGGAAGGCCAAAGCCTAAAGATCTGTAAAATTGAACAAGAAGAAGATGCTACGCGTGGATGAAAGTTTACAAGTCTACTTCACTCACTTTCAATTTACCTACAAAAATGTTTTTTTAATATTCTTCTCACATGCAGCCTTTTTCTTTTTTAAATAAATTCCTGAATTATTTACTATCTCTGGATTATAACAGACTAATCTGTAGTATTTTTTTAATTTCTTTTTTTATATTTAATATGGTCTGCAAAATGCAGACAAACAACAAGACAAACTAGAAATTTTTGTTTCTTTTTACTTTTTGGTTCTGAATTTAAGGTTTTAAAATTTAGTACTTCTTTTATAACAAGTTCTCACTTCAGTGTTCAACTCTTATAAAAGGTTAGCATGAATTAATTTATAAATACAATAGTATTCACAAATAAATTTATACAAGTGAAAAGTATGTTGGGTTTGGTTGATAAGAAGTGAATGGAAAATGGAGGTAAGAACATGGAAGAAAAATGAAGAGTAAGTCTTCACTTTAAGGAAGTGAAGTTCTCCCACATTGGTGGGGAAAAAGACTTTCTTGTGTATATA
This sequence comes from Capsicum rhomboideum, assembly GCA_031232105.1. Lineage (NCBI taxonomy): Eukaryota > Viridiplantae > Streptophyta > Magnoliopsida > Solanales > Solanaceae > Capsicum > Capsicum rhomboideum. The sequence continues at coordinate 58,362,814 of CP124709.1, forward strand.
TTGGAATACACACCTTCATGTGGATAGTGAGACAAAAACAAGACAAGCCTCGCGTCATCGTCGTCATCGCTCGCTCGACTTCGGATTTTGATTTGGATGTGTCAAATGATCGAGAGACTATCTTTTTGGACAAAGTTTATTTGAAACTTGAGAATTATTGATAGTTTAATCCAAAAATCCGATAGGAAATCATTTCTCCATATGCGGACGTACATGAATGGATGCAGACGCATGTCACAACGCACCTCGAAGGGACTCGACCCTTCGAGGCAAGGGACACACTGTTTCACCTGCGTCCGGTGAAGCTTCGCAGACGGAGCAGAACTTTCTGTTCTGAAAAATTACGCGACCTGCGGACGCAGGTCATCCATCTGCGGTCGCAGGTCATGACACCGTTTCAGAAAATTGTGTATTTTCTTCAACCATTGCTTCTCTTTTGAAGCACCACTTCTTAGGCTATAAATATTTATGTTTTCCTCAGATGAAGGAAATACGAAATTATTATTTTCACAAGTTAAAAATTTTCTTCTTTACAAAAGAAATCAAAGTAAGTGTGATTTACTCCATTAGTTGAGTTCGACGAAGTTCAGCAAATTCCATTGCCGGTTTTGCTGAATAGTGTTCTATTCTATCCTGGGAGGAATTAATCCAAACCTTGGGCAATTGTGAGGGGATTATATTCCTTAAGGAAACACAGTTTAACTATGGGCTTAGAACTATCATTTTCATCAATTTTCTGGTTTTAGGGGTAAAGGAAATAACAAGCTTAAAGAATATAATTTGTATTTTGTTTACATTTTTCTGCTTCATCTCTATTTCTGTTTGTGGTTGGAGATTAAAGTTAAAGACTTTCTACTCTATTTTTTAACTCGGTTCGAAGAATATAAAAAATTCATCGAGTTAATAAAGTTATTTTTATCGATTTGAAGAACATAAAAACTTCATCGACTGAATAACACCACATTGATTATTAACTAGTTATTGAATTTTGTTTGTGTATGATCAAACAGAAATGGAAGAATCAACTAATGGTATGATGGATTCTGCATTAGTGGCAACGAATGCTAGTTCGTCAAGCCGTGTTACTCCCGCTATGTCTACAACAGAAAAGCCCAAAAAGTTTTTCGAAAGTGATTTCAAAAGGTGGCAACAGAAGATGTTGTTCTATCTGACCACTTTAAGCTTACAAAAGTTTATTGCGGAGAGCATTCCAACTCTACCGGATGAGACTCCGGAGAAAGAACGATTTATGATGACTGAGGCATGGAATCACTCTGATTTTCTGTGCAAGAACTATATCCTAAATGGATTGGAAGACGGACTATACAGTGTTTATTGCGTTTGCAAAACTTCAAAGGAACTTTTGGACGCTTTAGACAAAAAGTATAAGACAGAAGATGCCGTACTGAAGAAGTTTGTAGCAGCCAAGTTTCTTGAGTTTAAGATGGTTGACAACAAATCCGTTATGAATCAAGTTCAAGAATTGCAAGTGATCATACATGATTTACTTGCGGAAGGAATGGTCATCAATGAAGCTTTTCAAGTAGCAGCTTTCATTGAAAAGTTGCCTCCTTTGTGGAGGGACTTTAAGAACTATTTTAAACATAAGCGAAAGGAAATGACTTTAGAGGATTTGATTGTTCATTTGCGAATTGAAGAAGACAGCAAAAATGCAGAAAAGAGAGCAAATGCAAAGTCTTCAATCGCAGGAGCAAACAATGTTGAAACTCCTCAAAAGAAGAAAAAGAGGAAGAAGTCGGATGATGAGAAGGAAGCATCCAAGAAGAAAAAGTTCAAAGGAAATTGCTATAACTGTGGCAAAGTTGGTCGTATGGCTTCTGTTTGTCGAGCTCCAAAGAAAGATAAAAAGAAAGAGCAAACAAACTTGAATGAAGAAGTAGACAACCTTTGTGCAATGCTCTCTAAATGCAACTTGATGGGAAATCCAAATGAATGATGGTTTGACTCAGGTGCAACCCGCCATGTGTGTTCCAACAAGGAATTGTTTTCATCTTATACTTCTTCTGAAAAAGGCGAGACCATTTGTATGGCAAATTCAGCAACAACAAAGATAGAAGGAACGAGCAAGGTTGGCTTGAAGATGACTTCGAGCAAGATAGTGACCCTTAATAATGTCCTTTATGTTCCCGAAATACGAAAGAATTTGGTCTCAACATCACTTCTAGTCAAAAATGATTTTAAGTGTGTGTTTGTATCCGATAAGATTGTAATCAGTAAGAATGACATGTATGTAGGAAAATGTTACCTCACCGAGGGCCTCTTGAAACTAAATATAATCTCTATTGATATGAATAAGATTTCTGCTTCTTCTTACTTGCTTGAGTCAAATCATTTATGGCATGCACGTTTAGGACATGTAAATTATAAAACCATGCGAAAAATGATTAACTTAGAATTATTACCTAAGTTTGAAAGTAACAATGTAAAATGTCAAGTATGTGTGGAATCAAAGTATGCAAAGCATCCTTATAAGTCTATTGAAAGGAATTCAAATCCTTTAGACCTAATCCATACATACATTTGTGATATGAAGTCTATACCATCTCGTGGTTGGAAAAGATACTTCATAACTTTCATTGATGATAGCGCTTGATATTGCTATGTTTATCTGCTTAATAGCAAAGATGAGACAATTAATGCTTTCAAGCAATACAAGAATGAAGTTGAAACACAGCTTAACAAGAAAATCAAAATGATTAGAAGTGATAGGGGTGGTGAATATGAATCTCCTTTTGAAGAAATTTGTTTGGAATATGGAATTACTCATCAAACGACTGCCCCATACACTCCATAATCCAATGGGGTTGTGGAAAGAAAGAATAGAACATTAAAGGAGATGATGAATGCTTTGTTGATAAGTTCTGGTTTACCACAGAACTTGTGGGGGGAAGCTGTTCTAACAACTAGTCGGATACTCAATCGTATACCCCATAGCAAAACAAAGTCCATTCCATATGAATAATGGAAAAGAAGTAAACCCAACTTGAAATATTTCAAAGTGTGGGGGTGTTTGGCTAAAGTGCAAGTTCCTAAACCCAAAAGGGTTAAGATAGGACCAAAAAAAATTGATTGTGTTTTCATTGGTTATGCAACCAATAGCAAAGCATATCAGTTTCTGGTTCATAAATCATAAAATCCCGACATTCATGTGAATACGGTAATTGAATCAGATAATGCTAAATTTTTTGAAAATATTTATCCGGTATAAAAATGAATGTGAGTCATCTAGTGAAAAATCTAAACGACCTCGGGAAGTGTCAAAGGGAAGTACACCTAATGAGGAAAGTCCAAGACGTAGCAAATGTCAAAAGACTTCAACTTTCTTTGGTCCTGATTTCTTGACATTTTTAGTCGAGAATGAGCCTCAAACGTTCAAAGAAGCAATGTCTTCTTCAGAAGCACAATATTGGAAAGAGGCAATCAATAGTGAAATAGAATCCATATTGAACAATCATACATGGAAATTAGTTGATCTTCCTCCAGGAAACAAACCATTGGGTTCTAAATGGATCTTCAAAAACAAAAAGAAAGATGATGGCACTATTGATAAATATAAGGCAAGACTAGTTGTCAAAGGTTTCAGACAACGAGAAGGTCTTGATTATTTCGACACATACTCACCGGTAATAAGAATCACATCTATTTGAATGTTGATAGCGTTAGCCGCCGTGTATGGTCTTCAAATTCATTAAATGGATATTAAGACAACCTTCTTAAATGGAGAATTGGAGGAAGAAATATACATGGAACAACCTAAAGGGTTTGTAAGTCCAGGAAAAGAAAAGAAGGTGTGTCGACTTGTTAAGTCGCTTTATGGACTAAAACAAGCGCCCAAGCAATGACATGCAAAATTTGATCAAACCATGTTGTCAAATGAATTTAAGATCAATGAATGTGATAAATGTGTTTACATCAAGAACATTCCAAATCACATTGTCATTGTTTGTCTGTATGTGGATGATACGTTGATAATGAGTAAGGACATTTTCAACATAAATGCTACTAAGCATATGCTTGCTAGCAAGTTTGACATGAAAGACTTAGGAGTTGCAGATTTGATCTTAGGAATTAAAATTCTACGGACTCCTCAAGGTCTAGCTTTGTCTCAAACTCATTACATCAACATGGTATTTGAAAAATACAAGCATTTGGGCTTCAAAGTTGCCAAAACTCCAATTGATGTGAATCTTGCTCTCACAAAGAACCAAAGTCAAAGAAAGTCACAATTGGACTATGAAAGAGTGTTGGGAAGTTTGATGTATATCATGAACTGAACGCGACCAGATATAGCATGTGCTATTAGCAAATTAAGTCCGTACACAAGTAATTCCGATCAAACTCATTGGATGGCAATGAAGAGAGTTTTGGGGTATCTAAAATATTTCTCAAGACTATTCTTTGCATTACAACAAATATCCAGTGGTAATTGAAGGATATAGTGATGCAAATTGGATCACCGGGTCAAATAAAGTGAAATCCACAAGTGGATATGTGTTTACTCTTGGTGGAGGTGCAGTCTCTTGGAAATCATCCAAACAGACGTGTATTGCTCGCTCTACAATGAAATCTGAGTTTATTGCCTTAGACAAGTCCAGTAAAGAAGCAGAATGGCTACGAAACTTTTTAGAAGATATTCCTTTGTGGCTAAAACCAGTGGCTCCTATATGCATACATTGTGATAGTCAAACGATAATAGGAAGAGCTGGAAATGTTATGTATAATGGAAAGTCTCATCACATACAACGAAGGCATACTACCGTTAGACAATTACTCTCTAGGGGAATTATCACAATTGACTATGTGAAGTCAAAGGATGATGTATCAGATCCACTTATAAAAGGTCTAACTAGAGAGGCAGTTGATAAATCATCGAAGGGAATGGGTTTATGGCCTAGAACAAGTCATTGTAATGGTAACTCTACCTAGTTAAATGGAGATCCCAAGGTCTAGGTTCAAGGAGATCAAACAAAGTTACTAATGACGGTTCAACATTATCACTAAAAGTATATACATTTCCATGATATGACAATGTTCAAGAAACAAGGATAAAGCTTAAGGTTTGAAGCTTTTTAATGGTTTCTATGTTTGGTAGGAATGACCAAATAGTTTGTCTATAGGATAAAACGGTTAGGAATCACCTATGTGAGTGTGAAGTGGAAGCCGCTTTAAGGAGAATAAGAGCAAGGCCAGTTCTCTACGCACTCATGAAACCAGGACGTGTTCATGGCTGAAACGAACAAAACAATGAGAACCAAGAATGGTTAAGGGTTGATTGTGTTACATATGTTGTCTAGGTATACGTAAAATCTCGACGGTTCAAAGATATCAAATCCACCGATTGACCAAGAATACCCGACGTATGTTCACTATGGAAAGTTCAAAGGGATACCTACTTACCCAGATACGATTAATCCTTATTTGTAGATCATACAAGCTTTTATATAAAATAGTTACTCCCCATTCATGTGGGGGATTGTTGGATTTGGTTGATAAGAAGTGAATGGAAAATGGAGGTAAAAACATGGAAGGAAAATGAAGAGTAAGTCTTCACTTTAAAGAAGTGAAGTTCTACCACATTGGTGGGAGAAAGAGACTTTCTTGTGTATATATTGGAATACACACCTTCATGTGGATAGTGAGGCAAGAACAAGACAAGCCTCGCGCCGTCGTCATCGTCCCTCGGTTGGCTCGGCTTCGGATTTGGATTTGGATTTGGCAAATGATCGATCAAGAGACTATCTTTTTGGACAAAGTTTATTTGAAACTTGAGAATTATTGATAGTTTAATCCAAAAATCCAATAGGAAATCATTTCTCCATATGCGGATGCACATGAATGGATGCGGACGCATGTCACAACGCACCTCGAAGGGACTCGACCCTTCGAGGCAAGGGACATACTATTTCGACGCAGAAAAGACAACCTGCAGGCGCAAGTGAAGCTTCGCATACGGAGCAGAACTTTCTGTTCTGGAAAATTACGCGACCTGCGGACGCAGGTCATCCATCTGCGGCCACAGGTCATGACACCTCTTCAGAAAATTGTGTCTTTTCTTCAACCATTGCTTCTCTTTAGAAGCACCACCTCTTAGGCTATAATATTTATGTTTTCCTCAGGTGAAGGATATACGAAATTATTATTTTCACAAGTTAAAAGCTTTCTTCTTTACAAAAGAAATCAAAGTAAGTGTGATTTACTCCATTAGTTGAGTTCGACGAAGTTCAGCAAATTCCATTGCCGGTTTTGCTGAATAGTGCTCTATTCTATCCTGGAAGGAATTAATCCAAACCTTGGGCAATTGTGAGGGGATTATATTCTTTAAGGAAACACAGTTTAACTATGGGCTTAGAACTATCATTTTCATCAATTTTCTGGGTTTTACGGATGAAGGAGACAACAAAGTATTCACTCTATATTGTTCTCGTTATACCCGGTATAAATTTATGACATTGTATTTATAAATCATCAATAAATTGTGGTAATTTTTGTTGTATCAAAAGACAAATAATATATTTAAGATAGTAATCAAAAAATTACTTTTGTTGAATATCAAACGGACAAAAACATTATAGGATCAACCATTCTGAGACTGTACTATCTAATTAAGACTGCTATACAAATTTTAAAAGCTATTATTGTTATTCTAAAGTTTGACTTGTAATCCTCTTTAAAAATGCACAATAGAAACATGAGCAATGTCATTGATAAAATAAAGGTAGACCTCACCTAACCATGTTAGTGGCAATTTAAAGAACAAAATTATTTTGAGTAAAAGAAGAAACTAAACATTAAATTAGGTGCAAAGTTGTTTTTCAATTAAAGAAAAGGTATAATACTTTTTTTTATAATAATTTAAATTCGTTAGATATTTGTTGTATTTTATTTTTTTCGGTGAATCGATACTTTGTTATCTTCACCGCTAACATTTATTCAAAAGTTGTATACTAATACTAAATAAAAATGTTACACGTATCTAAAAGTTTATGTCTCTAATCAGTTTGAATCCTTATCTCACGAGTAGGGATGTACACTTGATTTTGCGGTTTCATTTTGTACTTTTTTGTTTCACCTTTTTTTGTCATTATTTTGAGCAAAAAATTCAATATGAGATTGAAATAAATTAGTTTGGTTCCATTTTTCTCTTTTGGTTAAGCTTTTCTCAATTATATTTATTTATATCAAATGGAATATTTTAAATCTAATCTAATCAAATAGCTATATTTGAATGATCAAAAATTGAATAATAACTTATAAAGAATTAGAAATAGTAATGATAAACTTTCTTTTCCTTTTTTTCGTTGAGATTGGGTTGGTGTGAAGTGTACCGCTTGTCTAGCCTATGCTTTGCAAGCCTACATAGGGTACAAGATCGAAAAGAATGCAAGGCAGGAACAACAGAAGAATTCAAAGCGCTAAATAGGAAATCGAAAAAGGCCAAGATACGAACAGTACCCTTTTCAACAGTAAATAAGCTCAAGAGATAGGAGTTTGATGTCTAGGTTGAGGCTCACTCATTGAACTGTGACCGTAGATCTGGTCTTTCCCAGGAAAGAAAGCAACCAGGTCTTTTTTCGACCCTTAAGAGCGTAGAATTTAAAATATATTTTCTAAATTCACATGACCGAGAAAATGGGTCTAACTAATATGATAATATTAATACATATTTGATGAGATAATAGAACACTTTTTAGTGGTCGTTTTGGTAGAGTGTATCCAAAAAAAATAAATAATAAAGCATGCATTAGTCTTGTGTACTATTAGTACCTTGTTTGGTACATTTTTCAGCCTATATATAACTAATGCTTGTATTAGTTATACACTCTATTGTGTATTGAGGTGTGTATGACTAAAATCATCTTTTTTCTTGTATTAATAATACAATGTGTATGACTAATACCATCTTTTTTCATGTATTAATAATATAAAGAATTTCCACACATGCATTAGCTTGATTAATAACATTATTACCCCTCAAATCCTTCTCAAAATATTTTTTGGTTCCTTTTTCCACCATATTACCTTTCATAGTTCCTTTTCCCACTATATTATGTTGTAAAAAGTTTCTCTCTCTCTCTCTCTCCTTTGTACTTTGCCATGAAAATAGAAGGACGATTTTCTTCACATATTCTTCCTTTTACTTAATAAAACATTGTTTGTTTTGCTCCACAAGATTAGTATTTCTATCAAACCTATATTTTAGTCATTTTGCTTTTCTACCCCTATTTCTTAATTTGGGTATAGTTCTTTCTATACCAAAAGCAGCAATTTAGAGTGTGCCAATCATTTTAGAATACTATCAAAGTGTTTTGCTAAGTTTAATCTAGCAAATAATTGTGAAAAACTCAGTTTTTCAAGGACAATAGGTTTAATGATGAAATTTAGATTTAGCTTCTTTTTCTTTGGGCTTGTCTGTTTCACTCTCTATATGATTGTTCATAGATACTTATTTCAAAATTTTATTTGTATTCGTTCTTTTTATTTTTATGGCACATTTAGGTGTTCCAATGGATCTTCAATTAATGTCAGATATTAAATATATTATTCTGATGAGATAATGTTTAAACAATTTCTCGTTGTCTTTATTTACCTTTCATGACTAGACATGGTTATTCTCTAAGAAGATGATGTCGAAACATGCGTGAGGTTAGGTATTGTATGAATGTTCAAGTTTCAGAAATTATTGTTTACTTGCATTATATCATAATGACAATGATAGTGTATGAAGAGAGGTCTTTCACACTTTAGTTCTCTTAACTAAGGATATTGGAGGTTTGAATGATACTAAAAGTATGTCAAGTAGTGAAAGTTAGTGATATTTTTAAATATCTTGGCTTATCACAGGAAGAATAGATCTATCAAGATTGATTATATTAAATCGGGATGAAGCGTAAGTAAGACTTTCGATGAATGCTTATGTGCTATTCTCAAACTAACTCCATTGTTATGTTAATCCTGAATCGATGCTTGAGAATAAGATTGAGATCGATGAAAATGATTTGAGGTAGGTGAAATTACAGTTTAGCATAAATGCAGTTCTTATGATTTTATAAAGATATTTTATAGTTTGATATAACACTATAATTTATCTTATAGAATTGTTTAGGTGCATAGATGGTACTTACATTCTCATTAAAGTTCCGATCCAATACAAACCAAGATACAAGATAAAAAAGGGAGAGATAACAACTAATATTTTGAAAGTTTATGATAAAGACCTCAATTTTACTTATGTGTTACCTGATTGGAAAAGATCAGTTGCTGATGACCGTGTATTACGAGATGTTATAATAAGAAGGAACGGTTTAAAAATTCATTGTCATACCCCAAATCCCATTGAGGCGGACTGGCACCCGAAGCCGATAAGGCCCGAGAGAACCAATCTTCGCTCATGTACTCTCATATGCATATTTACGTATGAATATCATTTTATCCCATGTAATTAAATATCAATGGCGGAAGTCATGGCAACATGTACAATATATATGAAACTTGTCCGTTAGGGCTATCACGTCAAACCTAGAGTCGGGACAACACCCCGCTCTATACTCATATACAATATCAAACCAATGTGCATAATGACCCGGAAAAGCCCCGAACCATCTGGAGCTCACCAAAAATTTGCGGATATCCCATAGCCTACTGAGGAGGTCTACTAGCACCTGTGCCTGCAACAAGTAAGGTAAGTCTCCCAAGAGGGGTCAGTAAGAAGAAAGTACTAAGTATGTAAGGCCATATGAAACTGTATAATACATAAGTACTTCCAAGAAATGAAGCATACGAGAATAATCAATGTGAATAGACCTTCGTCCTGAATATGTCGACTTCGATTATTTTCATTACCGTTCATCCAACTAGTTAGTGGTTCATAATACCTTATGGATCATCACCTTATAAGTAAGTATATATTACCGGGCCTCCACCATTGGTGGGCTATAATAAATAAGTATATAATACCGGGCCTCCACCTTTGGTGGGCTATAATGAATAAGTATATAATACCGGGCCTCCACCTTTGGTGGGCTATAATAAATAAGTATATATTACCGGGCCTCTACCTTTGGTGGGCTATAATAAATAAGTATATTTTACCGGGCCTCCACCTTTGGTAGGCTATAGTAAATAAGTATATATTATCGGGCCTCCACCTTTGGTGGGCTATAATAAATAAGTGTATATTACCGGGCCTCCACCTTTGGTGGGCTATAATAAATAAGATAACATAATATCGGGATTGTTCCATCTGAACTTATACCCTTTAGATTGTGATCCATACTCAATGAAACATAAAGTAACCATGTGTGCATTACTTCTTTACAATCTTATTTCTTTTACATAGTTATGAGAGTGATACATTAGTGATCATGACATTAATTGAAGCACACACTTATATATATAATACTTCACTCTTTTACTTCATGAGCTTGACACCTTCACTTGTGAGGAAAAGATATATTAACTCGCACATCACCTCCTTTATTACTCTTATGAGATTGGTACTTTACTTGTGAGAGATTGGTACAAAGATAATCACAATATTCTTGGACTTTGGAACATGACATAATTGGAAAATGTTATTCAAGACTAAATAGATTCTCTTTACATCTTACTCTTTTTGAGATAGTTCTTTTAGGAATTACAATGTTATGACAGCTTTGAAACTTCAGTCAATGAGTAAGAGATAAGTGAATCATAATTCATCTAAGAATAGGACACATATGAATAACAATATATTTCAACCTGAATGAGATACCTTAGCATATTTCGGAATAGGACAATTGTAATGTCAATATGAATACTATGTGCTGCAGAAGGATACAGATAGAGTAACCTTACATACCTTATCTTTCCAATATAAATACACAATACAATATGTGAGTACAACAATTCCGCTCCTTCCTTACGTTTCACTCTACATCACAAGTACATAACGGAACCAACATTAACCACCAACTACCTTACAAACGCATATGACAACAATGAGTTACATGTTTGTCTTTAAAATGTCATTTCCTTCTCTACAATACCATTTACGGCATTGTCATACCAACAATACCCCAATCATGCCATACATTGACCACAACATTATATACCAATAGTATTTCACAACAAGTTTCTCCTTTACACTTTCTCATTAACACCATATCACAATTAATCCACCAAGTTACCTTAATACACCTCATAACAACATATCGGCCAAAATCCCATAATTTATACTCATAGAAAAATAACAAGTTAAGGATCATAATCACACTATACATGTTGATATTTCATCCATACCATGCACTTTCATCAAAACCACAAGTCACCTTTCAAGTTTAATTCATAAAGATGACACATCTTTTAACAAAACCAAAAGTGCCATGTCCAACACTTCCAAGCATAACCAACATGATCTACATAATATCTCATGCTTATAATATGTTAAATTACAAGAATAATCACTTACCCAAGCTTGGAAGATGATGATCTTGTCCAAAGAGTGCCTTAGGGTTTGAAGAGCCAAAGGGAGTTGTCTTGAAAATTCTAGAAAATGTTATGTGTGTCTATATGAAATAAAATCTGATTTTTCCCCCTTTATATAGGCCTTGTATTCATTCTTATCCAATATTACATGTGTGCTTACTTAGTCAATGGAAGAATGGGTCTTTTGACCCATTAGGCCATGCATTTTGGCTCTATTTTGGGCCTCAAATTGGCCCATTAACCCATGTCATCTTAACCCACCAAATGTAATGTATAATCAATCATATATCTTATGTTCAAATTATTCTATAATTATCTCGATAATATTCACTTACTAGATTCCCGTTCGTAGCCTCAATCGCAAAAAAATAGAAATTCTAGTTGCTCATGGCTTATGTGAACAAAAATTGTTAAAATACTTGTGACGATGAATTAACCCCAACTCGAATGCTAAACGCGCTTAAGAATAGTCCTACTATGATGGAGTAATGATACCACGACTCAAGGGTCTTATATACATCATAATATTCGAAGAAAAATTTTGGCGAAAACCACCCCGGTACGCCGCTTGGCGCTCCCCAATGCTGCCTCTGGGCTGAAAATTTCAGCCCAGAGCGGCCTGGCATGCCCCTGGGCGCGCCCCACTGTTATTATTTTTTTTTCGTTTCTTCGACTTTTCTTTGCAGATTACTTCAAGTTCTAATCTTTAGCTTGCCTCTTGTCTTTAAGAACCTTTATTTAGGAGTCATTCAAGCGTCATTTATCGCTCCTAAAATGTTTCAAAAAGTTTCAACTTCTCCTACAAGAGTCTAGTCATATCGACTAGTATGATATCAATTGTTTCATCCAAAACCAATGCAACACACGTACTTAGTGCTTGCGTAGCTAAGGTTTATAATTACATCCTAGGTCACCAATCAATCAAATTAGGGTTGGGAATATACGGAGTGTTACATTCATGAGGGAAGATCATGTATATGCTTTCAAGTTACAGCACAGACAAAATGTTATATAAAAATAACTAAATTATATGCTTATATCATAGGTAATTAATTACTATTGGTGTTATGAAGGATATACAAATAGAAAAAGTTTTCTGTCATCTTATCGAGAATATAGATATTGGTTAAAGGATTGAGAAGGTGACAATCTATCGCCTCGATGTAAAAAAGCTTTTCAATATAAAGCATGCTAGGGCTCATAATGTTATTAAATAGGTATTTGATCTGTTGAAAGGACGTCAGAAATTCTTAGAAGCTCTTCATGGTACTCAGTTAAGGTTCTGAACATGATAATTAGGGTTTGTTGCTTGATTCACAATTTTATTCGTAGCGAGATAAAAGTGGATCCCTTAGACATTAATGTGAAAGAACAAGTGGAGTATCAATACGAAAAGTTATTAAATTGTTTGAGGAGTGAACTTGTTGGAGGAATGTGTTGAATCAATCAATATAGAATGCAAGATCTAACAATTGATCTGTTGCCACTTTTTGAAACATATTACAACCTTTTATCTATAAAATACTTTTTGGAATTTATTAGCTCCTTAGAATTGGCCTAGTATGAATTGTATAACTGTTAAACACTACTAATTTTTGTGAGCTTAATTGAACATCCTTGTGTACTCTTTACAACTCTTGTTGTTGCATGCTTTAATTTATAGTGCAGGTTAAATTAATTTATTTTTGTAAGTTTAATTGTACATTTTTCTATGATTGTAAAGTGTATCAACTTAGAAATGCATCTTTGGTATTTCAGCATATTTTCTGAAGCTATTATGATTTTTATTTTTTCACTTTTTTTGGTAATCTATTACACAAGATTTTACAGATGAAATTAATAGTCAAACATCATCAATAAAGGCATAAAAAAGTCAAGCAATTCAACACCTTCGACATGAAGAACATGAATTTTAGAAGAACAAACTCTTTTAGATGAGTTAAAAGTTATATGCTAATAATTGAAGAGTCGATAATGAAATCTTTAGATCAGAGAACTTGATGGAGTTAGAACGTTATATACACAAACATCATTCAAAAAGTGGATTGAATGATAAATCACATGCCTAAAATAAAATGAGATATTGAAAGAAATGTTATGAAATTATACTTCTCCTAAAGACTCAAAGTGGTTTGGAATTTCAATATAGTGATGGAGCTATATTAGTTGACTATCTAAAATTTTGTAATGACTTTATGAAGGTAATTAATATGATCCTACTAACTATTCTTGTAACCTTCGTGATTCTTTCAATTTCCGTATTAAGTATATGTCATAAGCTAAGAAATTCCTACTTAAAACTCTCTCTCTAGTGCATATGTCATTCTGCACATCTCTAATTTACTCTTTCTAGAACATCTCTCTTATCAATACATTGATCTTTTTGCATGGTTAACATTATACTTTTTCTAAATAGCTTTATTTTATTGGACTTAAATTTTTTATTGAGATATACTAGGCCTATTTGAATATGTGATCATATTTTTTAATTTATTGTTAAATGTGTAGACATGAATAATACTTGAAAATCTCTTTATTAACATCACTAATTACACTTGTCGTTGAGATCTTACTGCTAATAGTTTACTTGATGCATTGTCCATGAAATTTTTTTAAATTATGCAAAAGTAAACAATTCTGCTACCACCAATTCTAAGTTGTACATACTCTAAATCTTAATTTTATGATTGATAGAAAATTCAAAAAAAAAAAAAAATTGAATTCGAGCAAGAAATAACTTCACTGTTTTTGAAAAATTAGTGTTAGCCTATTTCACCCTAGCATGTTTTTCTTCTTCTTCTGTAGTGTTTATATTCTTTTGACAGTTCATAACGTAAAAAATGCTTTGAGATGATTATCATATTAATAATTAATAAAAAATCAGTTCTTTGCTTCGCGCTAGTAACTATAAAAATATCTATTGCCACATATGTAGCAGCCATCAAATTCTTTCATAATTTATTAATATGGTATTGCTATATATTTTAATTATTTTTTTATAGATTGAACCACAATGGAAGAATATAATACGAAGAAATGGCAGTGTTTGAGGATTGGGAGAAAATCTTTGGCAAGAATAAAGCATTAGAAGAGTTCACAGAAGAGCCGCTAGATGCTATTGAGAAAATTCAAAAGAGTCAAGCTCGACAACTTTGTAATGACATGAGTATGAAATTTCTATTGATATTAATGATGGGAAAAAAGATGATGCATACTATAGCCCTAAAGTAGGTATCGGAGAAAGTGAAAATGCCACTGGATATAGTGCATTTACTACAACTGAAGATGCCACTAAACCTAGTTCATTTACTACTGCTGAAAATCATACTGAAACTAGTGCATTTACTGAAGGAGAAAATGTCATAGAAGCTAGTGCTGGAGCATCTGAAAATAAATATGTTGAATCCCAATAAAATCATAAACAATATGAGTATGCTAAAAGATCCTCTTCCAAGGTTAATAAAAAAGAGAAAAACAAGAAAAGGAAAAAATAATGGAGGATGATAATAGACATTTCTTAAGGATATGATGAAAGTTATAAATTTTTTTACTGAAAGTCAAGATAAAGAATGAGTGTCTTGATTGAAAAGATTGAAAATCGTGATCGATTCAATATTCATGGTCAAATGTATTCCATTCTTGAATTTTTTGTATTTAAATTTTACATTGTAGAGCAATGTATCAAAGCTGCAATGATTCTCTGTAAAAATGATAAAAATATGGAGTCATTTTTATATATGGGTGAACATGAGCGCCATACAATGGATGGTTGTCCATGATGAACCTTGAAATATGGTAAACTTGTGGAATAATTGGAGGAACTAGTTTGATAGTTTTTACTTGACTAACAACTTCAAAGTTTGACAATAGTGCCATTTTTTGACACCTTTGGTTATTGGTGTAGGCTCGAGGATGCTAAATTTTTTTTATGTAATTAATGTTTATTAAATAGCATAACTACAGAACAAATGTCAAGTGCATATGTAGTTATATAACTTCTATGACAATTCTTCAAATTCTCTTTGTAGTCATTTAATTTTGAGATTATACGATGCAATTATATAGCTGCTATGACAATTATTTAATTTTTCTTGTATTTTTTTTTATCTAATCTTTGTTATTTGTTGGTAATCTATCTCGTAATCTGATGGTTATTAGACAGAGGTGGATTCCGAATTTAAAGTTATGGGTTATATGACAATGATTTCAAGTGTTAGCAATTGAGTTTCCAATTTAATTTTTGCACATATTTAGTTGATCTCTTAACAGATATAGAGTTTTCAAACAACTTGCTATAAAAAAGTAGGACATGAGGATGAAAGTTCTAATGCCATAACTAAGAATAGAGTGGATAATAAAAAGGACCTCTTAATGCCAGATCTATGCGTTATATGTCTGGAGAAGAATACAATTCAGTTTTTGTCCCAAAGTATACTCATGACACTAAAATTGTGACTTTGCTTAATATAGTGATGCACTCACCTATTTGTTTTGTAGGTGTGGTCATATGTGTTGTTGTATGACGTGCTCTTCACACTTGACAAGCTACCCACTTCACACTTGACAAGTAGATGTGATCACATGTGATACTACTCGAAATAATTCAGAATTGGGGTTCTACTGGTGTCATGGTTTAATTTTTCTTCTAACCAGTTAATACTCAGTTACAGTGTAAATTTTTTTTGTAAAATGTAATGACCCATTTTGTTGTTATGGTAAAAATTATTTCAACAAAGTAAATTGATCAAAAATGCATTTCAGGGACGATTAGAATTAAGTTTTGTGGTAGAAAATCTGGCCCAAAATTAAATGGGTCAAATTTTCAACTGGTCCAAGTCTACCAATCATCACTGCAGCGCTAGGTCGGCTGTGGAAATGATACTCCGCTTGTTGCAGTGACGGTTACGTAGTGAGCCTTTCAAGTTTTTTTAAAACTTTTCTCCTAGTTGTTGTATCTTAAGTCATTTGCCTTCTCCAAACACACCCCAGATGAATCCTAGTCTTAGAACGATAAGGATTAAGAGGCCAAGCTCCGGGAGGGTGATTTTCCAGCGTTTTCCTGAAGAAAACTTTGATGGATTGGATAGTGAAAGCATTGAAGGAGAGCATCTTCACTCTCCATAGTAGAGAACTCATCAACGAGGTAGGTTATGGTTTAATTATAGTAGATTTGGGTTATGTTTATGTAATAACAATTGTTTTGATGGGAAATTTCATGTTTAGCCCTACGGGCATGGAGTTTGGATGGAATAAATAACAAACTAAACTTAAGGTAATGGAGTGAATGTTTTTGGTGATGCATGTTGGTTTTATAGTATGTGTTAATACTTTATATCTTGAGGAGTTATTATGCTTGCAAGAACTAGAGGTAGGTCGGTAAATGGTGGGTTGGTATGAGTTACGCTTAAAAAAAGTATGTTAAAGGGTGGACTTATTAGGTAGACATTGTAGTGCCTTGTATATTTCAAGTTGGTGGTTGATGTCTCCCCTATTACACCTCTAAACAAATCATAAAGAGGTTGTTGATCAAATATAGAACCTAACTAGGTTAGGATCGATCCCATAGGGAATAGGTCAAAATATCAGTCAAAATGTATGTCTTGGAAATCAATAACAATTTCCAGTAAAAGGTTTTTTTTAGTAAAGTAGTAATAGCAGTTGTTGATTCCTTTGGATTTGTAATCAAAGTATGAGAGGCATTAGGACTGTGTTTTCCATGATTTCATACTATATAGGCTATTCGAGCTAGCAATCTATTTCGATGCGTTGCATGCAAAATCAGACAAGATAGGTTCATCTAAACGTCTCTCGACCTTGATTAGATGAATATGACTCTTCTCCTCTCTGTCTCAAAGTGTTCCACTTCTAACCCTTGTACTTGATTTCATATTAACTCTCCTTGCTAAGGCTCAAGTTATTAGATGAAGGTTGACAACTTCAAATCTATGTTGTTATTTTATTTTCTTGATCTCTACTTCTCTCTCGAGCAAGTCTAGAATTCAGGCGAGTTTTAACGTTGTGTACCCTTTAGAAAGCAATCATAACAAAGAAAATATCAATACATGCATGCACATCGGTCTAGAATTACCATGCACTTAGCCTGCTTTGTTAATTTATCATGGTTCCCACAACCCTAGTTTTGGTATTTAGCTACTCATGATTGTAAGAACATAAGAAGAATTCTGATCAGAAAGCATAATCATGAACTTACAATAACAAGATGAAAAGCTCTAAAATCTTACTTTGAATTAAAACCCTAAAAATCAGTGTATGTAATTC
Organism: Capsicum rhomboideum; assembly: GCA_031232105.1. Lineage (NCBI taxonomy): Eukaryota > Viridiplantae > Streptophyta > Magnoliopsida > Solanales > Solanaceae > Capsicum > Capsicum rhomboideum. Next base: position 58,380,577 of record CP124709.1, read on the forward strand.
CAAGACCAAGAGTATGACTTACAACCTTACAATAATATAATAGAACGTAAACTGATACAAAAAACCAAATAAAAGTATTTATAGACAAAATAAAACCTATCCTAAACATAACAAGATTTGCTAAGTCGGTCACTTTGGATGAAAGGAGGGTACGATCGTGATTTGATTTCACGATCGTCTTTAGTGCTCATAGGTTCGACATGGACTTTGTCATCTCGCAGAACATGGATGGTATGATGCTTAGTACTAGCTCGTAGCTTTTAGGTATGACCGTACAATGTAATCGTCTGATCCTTTTGTACTTCAACTTCTGCAAACTTCAAATCTGAACCTTCTACCCCATGACATCTAGGTACGATCATGCCTTCGAGGTATGGTCATGGAAGATACTCGTCTGATCTCCTTCACTTAACATTTACAACCTTTTTTCTAGGTCCTCTTCCCACGATTAGATTGTACAATCATGGGATCAATGTACGATCGTGGGAACATCCGTCTGTTTGGCACCTGGAAATTCATTCTCTAGTTCATGCTATGATCACTTGTCACGATCGTGGTCAGATTCTACGATCGTGGAATTGGGTCGTCTGATGCTCTTTTTGTCCAAAATGCAGCACTTTCCTTCTCTAGACCTGTTTGACCTGTAAATATCCAAAAACACATTACATCCACATAGAAATACCCTCGTACTTGTAAATATTCACAGTTTTAAGTGTCAAAAGTGTTGTAAGTTCACGACACATCAACACCCTTAACTTAGACCGTTTGCATGTCCTTAGGTAAACAAATCCAACTAAACTACTAGATGCTTAACGAAGAGTACTACGGCAATTAACTTTACACAAATTCATTTTCAGCATGCATTACCACAAACATGTTCATCCCCCCAAAGACCATCAAAACATATGTTATGAATATACAAACCAATTACCATAACACAAAGGGATCAAGCAATGGCATTAAATTATTAACAAGTAACCCAACACTCAAACCGATGACATTACCTAAACAAATAGCAACCTAAAATACAGCCCCTATACCCTTACATCAAAGAAGTCCCTAACACTCAATATGTGCATAAATATCAAGATTGGGACTAAAATAAATCACTCACTCTTATAAAGATGTCAGGCAGTGTGCATTTGATACCATAGGCTTGCCCTTATTTTCTATGCCTTAGTTGTTGGATAGTCAGTTTAGGATCACTATAGGACTTTTATTGGCTTGTAATGTAGGCTCGGGGGTTGATATATTACATATGGGTAAAGTGACTTATTCCTCATTTGCACTACTCTACTTTTGGCTCCACTTCCTACTTTTTTTATTCTTTTCCCTTCTTTCATTTTCGAACCCCGGGTGCGGTTTTATTTTCACAACTTTATCTTTTTTCCTTTTTTTTTTTTTTTTTTTTTTTTTTTAACTTCACTTTTTCACTTTTCTTTTCTTTTCAGACTTTTCTGCATCCGAATCCTTTTTCATTTTACTATCTTGTTCTTCATACCCAATCCTGTTACACACCCCTATGATAGCCACCCTCAACTTATGCGATTTGCCTGAGTTGAGGTGCATAGTGTCCTAGGAGGGACCAGGGCCAAAGTAGGTTCATTGTAAAGTTTTGGAAGGTGAATAGGCTAATTTGAATAAAAAGGTCTATTTTGTCTCAAATTATGGGATCAAGGGATATCACGTCTATTTGGTAGGATTTTTAGGTTTAGTGGACTGTTTGAAGAACGGACTATGATCTTTTCCTAACCTCCTATCCTACAACTTTAGAGAGACTAACCAGACAAGTTCTAGATCGCACACACAAGTGGATCAGGTAAGACCTTACACATGCTTGGCTCAAGGCAATATGTTCAGTTACTACCTATCTGATTCATGCAAGTTAGGCCATGGTTATCAAGCTAATAATTCTAATGCTGTTACAAGATCTAAATAGTGGTCACAGTTTAGGTACGCACACAACAGAACACAAAACACAAAAAATTTCAGAGAGATATCGTTTAAAACACTCAAAACATTCAAAACAATTTTGCATGCACCTTTTATGTTGACTGCACCAAGTTCTCTTATTTTTTTTCTAAGTTACACACAATACACAAAAACATCACCAAAACACAATAAAAACACGTAATTATGCTGATAGCGCAACCGAGGGAAAAGAAATACAACAATAAAAACCCTCGATTTTGGTACACCCTCACCCCCAACTTAGATCTCATGCAATGTACCTATTATGCAAAACATAAAAAATGTAAGAACTAGGGACAAGGACATACCTATGGTGCAATAGACACTAAAAGTACTTTAATCAGCTGGGCCTCCTCAGCTCTCGTGGAAGTGGGAATCGGTGGTGGTTGGTGCACTCAATGATGTCATGGGAGAAACTTCTGTGCCTCCTCTAGTCTAAACAACCACCTTAGCAGCAGGTGGTATCTCAACACCCTCTAAAATGCATGCCTCAGAGGTCTGGTTACTCACTGTCTCCTTCTTTTTCTTTCCTTCCTTCTTCCTTGTCTTTTCTCTTTCTCTTTTTACGGGGCTACAAATCATCGCCCATCTCCTCTACATCTGTGTCATCACCCCCAACTACCAGAGCCTGGGTGTAGAAATCCGGTACTCATGTATCCATGTCTATAACAAAGTTTGCCAAAGATGGGACCGGAGGATGGAGAGGTGGTACAACCTGCACAGTCAGCTCTGTCAGCTCCTTAACTACTTTCTTTAAGTTAGCCAAATCCTTTGTGACTGCGGTCAAGTTAGGAGCCTGAACCTCTACTAGTATGGACATCATCTGGCTCTCAAATCTATCCAAATGGGTCTGAACACCCCGTATTTCAGCCTTAATTTCATCAGTCACGTAGGGCTTCACCCCTACCTCTAATTTTTTGATTCGAGCGTCATGCATTGCCTGGTTTCTCATGAGCTCTCCAGGAGAGTAGTCGAGATCAACATATAGCTTGCAGGCACTGACTGAATAGTACTCAAGGTTGCTCTGGGCTGTGGAGTAGAGGAAGAAGTAGCACGACCTTAGTCGCCGGTATCTCACTAGCCGGAGCACGTCCTTTTGCATCCTGTATAGGCACATCTGGCAATGGTCCTCGACCTGGAGCCGCTAAGTTTCTCAAGTCCTTGGTCAAGCAATATCCCCATTCTTTATCTACTGGATAAATTTGTTAGTTGCCGGGATAGACGGCACCTGTGAATCTTGCATTAACTGAGTAAGTAGACATGGGAATGGCAGTGTGGTGCAAAACTATAATATTCTGTCTCGAATCTTTTCCGTAATGATTTATGGAATTTTCAGATCCAACTCAGACATAAATTCTGCCACTAGGCCGGCATTGGCTATACCAATAGTATTATCATTTGCTATCGGTGCAATAAGATGCCTCACGATAGACCACTAGGCCTTGGTAGTAAACTTCAGAGTTTGCTTGTATATAGCTGACCCGTTGATCCAAACTGCTTGATCCCCAGCTTCTGTAAGGTGGTTCGCCAACCACTTGTAGTGCATAAGTTTATCATCGGTGGTTAATTTCTTCACCCTTCTCAAATTTGTCATATAGAAATCATACTCTGGAGTCTCTTCAACTAGCTCAAAAGTGTTCCTAAACAATAGCTTTAAAGATAGCCTTGACGGAAATATGAATCTCCTTACCTCGCACTCTAAATGGGGCTGCTTCCTCATGTCTTTGTGTTTGTCGAAGGGAGGAGTCATATTCTTGATCATTGATGTAAAATTGGCATAGAACTTTCTCACTATCTCAGGCCTGTAGTTTTGGAGTGATCTCGTCATCCACCCCAACTCATATTTGTCAAATACCCTGCTCAACTTTGGTACTTTCTGTAGTGATTCCAACAAGATCCGAGGCTCCTCCTGAATGCTCTGCTTTTTATTTCCTCTGTTGTTCAAGGAAACCCCATCTATATAGTAGTCTTGGGAGTTTGGCACACTCCACCACCTCAGGTCTACACCCCTTTGAGGCACATCTGCAGCAGGCCCCTTAGAGGATTCGGGGTTGGACTCTTCCTCCTCCTCCGAGGAACTTATCTCATCAGCATCATCTCCATGATCCTATAAAATAAAAAGTACAAAATCCTTGGGTTGCCTCCCAAGCAGCGCTTAATTTAATGTCGCTGCATGACTTGGCTAGGTTGGTTACTCAAATGATATAGAGATAAACCCCAAATGATATAAAAGAATTATAATCTCAATGATACATCACAGGTTTTGTTGTCACTAGTATAAGCCTCTAATATAGAATATGATCAAATAATCCACAGTATCTTAAATGCAAATAAAGCATAAAATAGGATAAAGAGAGATCCGGGTAAGCTTTGAGGCCCATCAGCCACTACCTCAATCTCTATAAAGCCAACACTGAGAGAACACAATCTATGCTCCGCTATTCGAATCAATATCTACACGGGGTGTAGAAAAGGAAAGAAAAAGCAAAGGTGAGTACAAAACATGTGTACTCACCAAGCATCATTGATAACCGACCTTAATTCAAAGTGATGGCAAGAACTACCACCCCGACCATCCAAAATTATCCCAAATAAACCTAAAACTAATAAATACGTCACCCCAAACTAGCAGGGTGACCCAACCAAAATAGTTATAGGAATACCAATAAATAGGGTAGGCAAATTAGTCCAGGTGAGTCAACACATACCATTTTATGATCAACAAAAGTAACAAATGTCACTTTAGGAGAGAGCCTCACCAACATAGTATATTATGACCAATCACCATGCCTACCCAACAATCCAGTGTAAGATAGAGAGTATTTATCACGCATTCAATAGGTGTGACACAATAGTCTTAATGGATCAAGCCGTAATCAAATCCATAATATACAATAATATCTCAACTACAATATCACCCAAGAAAAAGTGCACTGCAATGTGATATGACATGTAAAATACATAATATAATTAACAAGATTCAATCAAAATAATACAACATGAATGGAAACAATCAGACACAATATCAATCATATAAAAAAATACAGTGCAGTGCAATATGGTGGTATGGCATGTATGCAATGATCATATTCACCTCGTACACACCTTTAGAGCTTTAAGCTACTAGGAGAGGATATATGAGGGGTTTGCAACCCATATATTATCATAATCTCATCAATCAACCTTACCGACACATCCCTTGGCTAAGGTGTTTTATAAAGTGCCTAATTTTCTTTCAAAATCATTATTTCTCAGTGGTACCCGTTCCATGAATAGGAATGAATGAATGGGTCTGCCTGCTCATAACATGCTTAACCACATACAATAATCAACTCAACAATGGTATAAATGAGTTCAAGTTACCCCAAACCTCAATAATCATGATAAAAGCCCCTCATGGAAACACAAAGGTAAATAAATCATGTAGACACCCATAATCGGCTCAACGCAAGCCCCCACTCGGGCATCACAATAATTATAAGCTCTCAAGTCAAAAATATAGTTAACACAAGCTTCACTCAGGCATCACAATAATGATAACCAATCCAAATAACGTAAACATAGAGAATTTACCCAAACCATAGCGTGTTTTACATGATAAGTTTCCACCTTTTCTAATCATGACACCATTAGACTCAAATACTTAGAGGGGCATTATACTAGTTAACAATCATGCCCTAAAGTTCACCTTCATTCAATTACCTATCAACCAAGCCAAGATTTCTCTTTTTAACAACTGAATGATACTATAATCTATTTATATCCTAAGTGATTACTAAATCCCAATCTGTCATGACCCAAGTGGTCATGATTGGAACCGACCCTAACACTATAGTGAGAGGACCATCTAACCCAACCCATACCAACTAAGTCAACCTTTCACAAGTTACTTTCATCAATTCCTTATCTTGAAGTCACGAAACACGAATAATGATTTACCGAAATAAAATCCATAACTTAACCAAATATCATCACTAAAGAATAGAGTGTGAAGTTTCTCTATTTATTACAATCTCGAGCAGTGAAGTCACCATACAAAAACATCTAACAGTATCCAAAAACTAATTTCTAATAGATCATCCAAAATACAAAAATAAAGAGAATGTCTTAGTCTCAAAACAAGGGACATAAGCAAAAATAAGAAAACCTATGGTTGCTCGGTCATGGTGCTCACCCTTAAATTGAAGTCTAGAAATGCTGGCTAAAGTCGAGGTCTTATCTCAAATGCTGGAACTTGCTCAGTACTCAACAAAAAGAAGAGCACAGGTAGCATCAGTACATCAACCAAGTACTGATAGGTATTATAGGCCGACTTACCTTGACACCATACAAATAGGAAAATCAAATATTAGTAACAACGATCAAACCAGAACTTACAATTAATGACACCCAAGTATAGATATAACACTTCACATCAGCAAGAATACAAGTACCCAACTACACCTTTGACACTTAGGAAAATTCTTCAACAAGATTCATCACAAACATATATATATATATATATATTTACATTCAAATGCATATGATGAATGTACGTATGCAAGATGTACGTATCATCTCTTTCTCATCTCAACATCATCATCAATATCATTCTTAACATCATTATGATCTCAATATCATCATTAATATCATTAAATCATCTCCACAACATCACAATATTCATCATCAACACAAGTGTAAATACAGATGCAGTCTATAATCACAAGTAGTGCCCAAAACTAATCACAAACACTCAATTCACATTTAAGAATAGAGTCAATCAAGTCTTTTGCTACAAATAATCATAACCTACCTCAATTCCTTGATCAAATCACTATAAGGACACAAACTTGCCTTTCCTCTCTTTTTCAACCCATTCTTGATTTATAAATAACAATTATACACACATATTTCAATAATCTCATATTTCCCAACCATTAGGAACCTACAATTGTCAATTTAAACTAGGAAATTGCCCTAATTCATCATCTTAGGGTTTTATACCCTTTAAATATCCTAAATTCTACATAATTTAGCATGAACAATAATGATTCTACCAAAGAAAGTATTTTCTAACACCCTAGGATCATTAACAACTGAAAATAATCAAATTCCCGCCAATTCCCATAAGTTCAAAATTTAGTGCTAAACCCCAAATTCTACCATGGATAATTTCTAGCGATTTCTAAGGATTTTAAGAAGTAATTCAAGTTTAGAATGTAAAGAAACCTTAACTTCGAAGATGAAAACTCCTAAAATTTGCAGAAAATCGCCCCTTGCTAAGCCTTACTCATTTTTGGAAAAGTGGAAATGAAAAAGAGTTTTCTGGTTTTCAAAACTAGAATTCTGCATTTATACCGCTGCAGCAGCCTGCTGGCCAATTGGGGTTGCCACTGCGGCGACATTTTTATCTATGCAATGGCACCATTGCAGCAACAATTTTGGTCGCTGCAGCGACACTTTTGTTTGCTGCAGTGGCCCGCAGGCTAATTAGGGTTGCCGCTGCACCAGCCCCAAGGCAGTAACTCAAGACCTCATCCTAGTTCAGGCCATTTTTCAATGCACCTCTCAAAATCCGACATCACAAACTAACCCTTTCACAGTAATCTCTATAACTGGAGTTCTATTAACCCGTTTCACGTACCGAAAGTTGCTACGAATTCCTAAGCTCATTCTCTAACACAAAATCAATTCAAACAAACCCACCAATACTTAAATTAATACCAAATTTTCCTAGACCATCCACCCTCAAAATACACCTAAGACTAGGTCAGCCCTAAATTTTCAAAAATTTGTCTAAGGAAAGACTAAGAGAAAGTTTTACTCTCTATTTCAACATAACAACGATCTGAGTCATTACATTAGATACCAATTTACCACTCGTTCATCCTTGAACAACAAGTAGCCTAAAATAGTACAATAAATAGTAAGTAAATACCCGAGTCCATGAATAAACATGGGTATCGCTTGCGCATATCCACCTCCATCTCCCAAATTTCTTCCTTAACGAGACAGTTTCTCCACTGAACTTTCACGGATTGAATGAACCTGGTTCTCATCTTCCTCACATCCCTATCCAATATAGAAATTAGCTCTTCTTCGTAAGAGAGCTCCCTGTCGAACACTTTGAAGTCCCAACATATGATGTAATCTCTGTCACTGTGGTACTTCTATAGCATGGACATGTGGAACATCGGATGATCCCCAGAAAAACTAGGAGGCAGAGCCTACTTATAAGCTAATGATCCTACTTCATTCAAAACCTCAAAGGGTCTGATGTACCTCAGACTTAACTTGTCTTTCTTACCAAAATGCATACCCTTCATGGGTGACACTTTCAACAACACTTTCTCACCTTTCTCAAACTTTTCATCTCTTACCTTATTATCTGTATATTCTTTCTGTTGGATTTGAGCTGCTACCAACTTTTCCTGGATGAACTTTACATTTTCTATTGACTCCTTGAGCATATTAGTGCCTCAAGGATTCATCTCGAATGAATCAAACCCTCCAATCAGCGACCTACATCTTCTACCATACAAGTCTTTAAAAAGAGCCATGTCAATACTGGAGTGGTAGTTATTGTTATATGCAAATCAACACAAAGGTAAGTACTGGTCCCATTTACCACTGAAGTCTATCACACAAGCTCGAAGCATATCTTTAAGTACTTGGATTGTCCATTCTGATTGCCCGTCGGTCCGTGGATGGAAAGTTATACTTAGATCCAACCTAGAACCCAATTCTGACTGAAACTTCCTCCAAAAGTTAGAGGTAAACTGAGTACCTCTGTCTGACATAATACAAATAGGTACCCCATGGAGCCTTACAATCTTTTTCCCATACATCTTGGCCAACTTAGCTGCATTATAATCCATCCTTACCGGAATAAAATGAATCGACTTGGTCAAACGATCAATGATCACCCATATAGAGTCACACTTCCCCAATGTCTTTAGAAGGCCCACAACAAAATTCATAGTTATTCTTTTCCACTTCCATTTTGAAATGGACATTTTCCGAAAGGTGCCACCAGGTTTTTGATGTTCATACTTAATCTGTTGACAATTCTGACACTTGGTCACAAAATCTACAATGTCACACTTCATTCTTTGCCACCAATAATGTTGTCTCAAGTCTCTATATATTTTGGTTGCCCCTGGATGTATATAGTACTTAGAATTATGAGCCTCTGCAAGAAGAGTAGGAATTAAATTATCCACATGAGACACACACACACGCGCCTCCGAATCCTTAACATTCCTTCTTCATAAAGAATGGCCTACTTGGCCTCACCTTACAATAATTTTTATTTAAGGTTGCTCAACTTCTTGTCTTCAAACTACCTGCTCTTAATCTTTTCAAAAAAAGTAAACTTAGCCTCCACATGGGCTAACACTCCTCCCTCACTAGTCACCTGCAATCTCATGAAATTGTTAGTTAAAGCCTATACCTCACTAGCCAATGGGCACTTTGACACCTCTAACCATGCAAAACCTCCCATGCTTGTCGGTTTCTAGCTCAATGCATCTGCCACCACATTGGCCTTGCCCGGATGATATAAGATTGAGATGTCATAGTTTTTGATCAATTACATCCACCTTTTTCGTCTCAAATTCAGGTCTCTCTGGGTAAAAACATGTTGTAAACTATGGTGGTTCGTGAACACTTCACACTTCACCCCATAGAGGTAATGTTTCTAAATTATCAAGTCAAAGACCACCACTGCCAACTCCAAATCATGAGTAGGATAGTTCTTCTTATAAGGCTTCAGCTACCTCAAAGCATAAGCAATCTCATTGTGAACCTGCATCAAAACAACACCTAAACCAGACTGTGAAGCATTACAATATACAATGAAATCCTTTCCTTAAACATGCAAGGTAAGAATAGGAGTTGAAGTTAACCAAGTCTTGAGCTTTTGGAAACTCTCCTCAAACTTGTCATCCCATAAAAAAGGTACCTCCTTCTGAGTCAGGTGAGTCATATGTGAAGCAATGGAAGCAAACCCTTTGACAAACCGATAATAGTAACTAGCCAATCCCATAAAACTATAAATTTTTATAACATTTATCGGTCTAGCCCAATTCTTCATAGCTTCGACTTTCTGCGGGTCTAACATAACCCCTTCCTTAGATACCATGTGCCCTAAGAAGGAAACTAAAGACAACTAAAATTCACACTTCAAATATTTTGTATATAGTTGTTTCTTCTTAAGATACCCCAACACTGTACGCAAGTGAGCTTCATGCTCTTTTTTACGATTGGAGTAAATAAGAATATCATCAATGAAAATAATAACAAAAGAATCCAAAAATGGCTTAAAACCCCATTCATCATACTCATAAAAGCAGTTGGGGCATTGGTCAAACCAAAATACATAAACAAAAATTCGTAATGCCCATAATGAGTTCGGAAAGCAGTATTTGGGATGTCTTCTGCCCAAATCTTGAGCTAATGAAAAACCTAACCTCAAATCAATTTCGGAGAACATTACAACTCCCTACAACTAGTCGAACAAATCATTTATCCTAGAAAAAGAATACTTGTTGTGAATAGTCACCTTATTTAACTGACGGTAGCATATGCACATCCGCATACTACCATCCTTCTTTTTCACAAACAAAACAAGAGCACCCCAAGGAAAAACACTTGGATGAATAAAACCCTTTTCTAACCACTCTTGCAACTGGGACTTTAATTCCCTTAGCTCTGCTGGTGCCATTGATAGAGAGGGATAGAGATGGGGTGGGTTCCCGGCTCTAAGTCTATACAAAAGTCAAACTCACGGTCCGGAGGCATACCGGGAAGATCATCAGGAAACACTTCTAAGAATTCACACACTACTAGACTGAAGCTATAGGAGGAAGTACTGAGCTTTCTTCCCAAAGATGAGCTAAAAATGCCCTACACCCCCGCTTTACTAATTTCTGGGCATGAATCAGTGACATAATTCTCATAGGAGTAGGCTTAAAAGTACCTTCTCACTCTAACTTTTCCATTTCGGGCATGGTTACAATGATAATTTTTGCATAACAATCAAGAATAGCACGATAAGGAGACAACCAACTCATCCCCAAAATAATATCAAATTCCTTCATATTTAAGATCACTAAGTCTACCAAAGTTTTATACCCCATAAATATCACAGGACACGCCCGATAAACTTGATCAACACATATAAAAATCCCAACTAGTATAGACAAGTACATAGGAGTATTAAGAAACTCACAGTCTAAATCCCAACCTAAGGTAAATTTCACAAACACATAAGAGAAAGTCGATCTGGAATTAAACAATACAGAAGCTATATGATCACAGACAAGAATAGCACCTGTGCTCACAACATCAGAAGCTTCAGCTTCAGGACAGGCCGGAGCAGTATAAAGATGAGCCTTATCACTACCCTGACCGCTATCTCTACTAGTCTACACCACCTCGACCAACCTGTCATTCATCACAGTTGGCTTGGTAGAAAACCCTCCCTATATTATGACTACCATGTCTACCTTGTGGACAACCTCTACCATGTCTTCCACCACCACAACCTGCTAGAACTAGAGCACTAGAAGTTGGTTATTGAGTCAACTGACCTACAGATAAGAAATTAGGACAATACCTCTTGATTGGCCTAAACCCCCACACTCATGACACCTAATGCCCAAGGCAGATCGCTGAACTAAAGATGAAAAAAGTGTATAAATGCCTATCCATGAAAGTTGATAACTGATCCTAGATGGGCCCCCTACGGACACAGGCATAGTTGAATGGTCAGGCCGAGAAGAATGCCCCTGCGAACCATGACCTCTCAAATAAGTACCACTGAACTGACCAGATGTCCGGGCCTTATTTTACTCTACCTTTACACCTCCTTGCTTCCCAATTGCTTCAGCCTTCTTAGCAAACTCAACCACATCCTGAAAAGACTTATCCAAAGCTGCCACTGATAAGATAACCATATGGATCCCTGAATTCAAACCTTTCACAAAGTACCTGATCCGCTCCTGCTCTGAAGTAATTAATTAAAGTGCATAATGATACAAGGCATGAAACTTGGCCTCATAGAACGCCATTTTCATATCACCCTATACTAACTTCAAAAACTCATCCTTATTTGGATCCCGATAAGTGCAGGGAACATACTTTTCAAGAAACTCATTTGGGAACTGAGCCCAAGTAAGTGGAGGTAAGGCAACCCTACACTCAACAAAGGACCTCCACCATTGCTTGGCCGCAGCTTTCAGCTAGAAAGACATGAATTCCACACCATACCTCTCAACCACTCCCATCTTATGCAGATGCTCATGATAATCAATCAAAAACTCAAACACATCCTCAGACTCAGCACCCTGGAATACTGGAGATTTCATCTTCATGAACTTATGAAATGTCCATGCTCATCATCAGTCATCACTGGTCCCAATACCTACCGGGGAAACACTCCGATCTCAGAGCTCTCATCCATTCTTGGTGCCACGATAGTTGCATGCTGTAAGGCTAGGGACAGAAATACAGGAATAACAAAATAGTACCGGTGCCAGCCAAACTACCAAAAAATCCAACACCTATTGAATTAATTCTATGGTCATGGGCACTTGGGTTGCATCATTCTGCACAAGCACCATATTTTTGAGGAACACCATTTCTTCTTCCTCAACTACCGCATCCTTATTTTGACCAACTCTGGAGCATCCTTTTATAGGGTAGGGGAGTGTGTCTTCTATCTAGTCGGTCCTCCGGCTGCTCGGGCTCTACCCCTAGCAGGTGTTTCCCCTCCTCCTTCTCTTATTTCCCTACCACTCACTTGAAGCATGCCCTAAACTATAGCCTCAGCGACCGGTGCGAGTGCTGATGCTAGTGCGGCTGCTGTTGCTCTGATGGAACATGTATTCTCCATCTGTGAAACAAGAGTGAAGGAGATCAGATACCAATTTGGATCATCAAATACTAATTGGAATAAAGAAATAGCACGAAAGGAAAAAAAAAAAGGGAATTTTTTTGTTACCTAAAGCCCTGTAGCCTCTCAAATAAATGTACAGACATCTCTGTACCATTTTGTAAGACTGTACTAGACTTATTCTTGTACGACGAGATATACGAACATAGTGTTCTGATACCATCTTTGTCACAACCCAAGTGGTCATGATTGGCACCCACCATAACACTATGGTGGGAGGACCAGCTAACCCAACCCATACCAACTAAGTCAACCCTTCAAAAGTTACTTTCATCAATTCCTTATTATGAAGTCACAAAACACGAATAGTGATTTATCAAAATAAAATCCAAAACTTAACCAAAAATCATCACTAAAGAATATAGTGCAGAATTTCTATTTATTACAACTCTGGGACCTGAATTCACCGTACAAGAACATCTAACAGTGTCCAAAAACTAATGTCTAACAGATTATCTAAAATATGAAAATAAGAAGAGTGTTTTAGTCCCGAAACAAGGGACATGAACAAAAATAAGAAGACCCAATGGCTTCCCGGTTATGGTGCTCACCCTTGAATCGAAGTCTGCAAACACTGGCTAGAGTCCAGGTCTAGTCTCAAATGCTGGAACATGCTCTGCACTCAACAAAAAGAAGAACATAGGTAGCATCCATACATCAACTAAGTACTGGTAGACATCATAGGCCGACACAAATCGACACCATACATATAGGCAAATAAAATGTAAGTAACAACAATCAAAATAGAACTTACAATTAATGACACCTAAGTACAGATAAAAAATTTCACATCAGCACAAATACAAGTACCCCACTACATCTTTGACACTTAATCAAATTCTTCAACAAGATTCATCACAAATATATATATATATATCAAAATTTACATTTAAATACATATAATGAATGTATGTATGTAAGATATACATATCATCTCTTTCTCATCTCAACTTCATCATCAATATCATTCTCAACATCATCGTCATCATGATCTCAATATCATCATCAATATCATCTCATCATCATCATAATCTCAATATCATTATTAATATCATCAACTCATCTCCACAACATAACAATATTCATAATCAATATAAATGTAAATGCAAATGCAGTCAATAATCACAAGTAGTGCCCAAAAGCAATCAGAAACACTCAATTCACATATAAGCACATATTCAAGCAAGTCTTTTGCCTCAAATAACCATAACCTACCTCGATTTCTTCCTCAAATCACTACAAGGCATAAGCTTGCCTTTCCTCTCTCTTTCAGTCCATTCTTGATCTATAAACAACAATTATACACACTTATTTCAATTATCTCACCTTTTCCAACCATTAGGAACCTACAATTATCAATTTAAACTATGGAATTGCCCTAGTTCATCATCTTAGGTTTTTCTACCCTTTAAATATCATGAATTCCACATAATTTAGCATGAACAATAATGATTCTACCAAAGCAAGTATTTTATAACACCCTAGGATCATTAGCAACTGAAAATAATCAAATTCCCACCAATTCACTTCAGTTCATAATTTAGGGATAAACCCCAAATTCTACCATGGATAAGTTTCTGGCGATTTCTAAGAATTTTAAGAAGTAATTCAAGTTTAGAATGTAAAGAAACCTTACCTGAAAAGATGAAAACTCCAAAAATTTATAGAAAATCGTCCCTTGCTAAGACCTTACTCATTTTTGGTAAAGTAGGAATGAAAAATGAGTTTTCTGGTTTTTAAAACCAGAATTCTGCATTTTTACCGCTACAACGGCCCACAGGCCAATTGGGGTTGCCGCTACGATGACACTTTTACCGCTGCAACGGCACCACTGCAGCAGTTTTTTTATTTGTTATAGCAGCCTTGAGGCAGTAACTTGGGACCTTGTCCCAATTCGGGTCATTTTTCAACATACCTCTCGATATCCGACATCACGAACTTACCCTTTCACGATAATCACTAGCTGGAGTTCTATTAACCTGTTTCATGTACCGAAAGTTGCTACGGCTTCCTACACTCGTTCTCTAACACAAAATCAATTCAAACAAACCCACTAATGCTCAAATTAATATCAGATTTCCCTAGTCCACCACACCCTTAATATGCGCTTATGACTAGGCTAGCCCTGAATTTTTAAAAATTTGTCTATGGGAAGATTAAGCGAAGGTTCTACTCTCTATTTCAGCCTAACAACGATTTGGGTCATTACACAATCATTCCATCAAATAACTACAAATCTATTTATACCTTAAGTGTTTACTAGACCCCAATCATTCCATCAAATAACTGCAAATATATTTATCCCCTAATGGTTGCTAAACCCCAATCATTCCATCAAAATCCACTAGCCATGATTCAAGCTCTTAAATAGATACTCAATATCAATTTACTCAAGGTCAATAAGTCATCTATCTATATTACCATAAACATGTAAACAAGTAGAGAGAACAATCAAGATGTCTATTTTATTACTTCACCCCATTAATAGACTTGGTATCGGCAGATATGCTCGCTATCTCATTTAGACGGGACCCTTAAAAACCCTTAGTGATTCACATAGCACAAGCAATAAGCACATAACACATAAACCCCTCAGAAAAAATCAAGGTAGATCTCAACTTGCTTAAAAGAAGAGCCGCAAGCCACATCACATCCTGAACAATCAAACGGAAGCTCTACTTCCTCGAATAACAACCAAATGCATCCAATCTAATCAAATATAATATCTACACATAAATACAAAACCAACAATACCCACATTGGCATCCTTTGGTTCCGGATCTAAAAATCACCTTAAAAATCAACCCTCAAAATAAAATGGTAAAACTAGAATTTTAGTATAAAATTACTTTACCCATAATCTAAGGGTTTTAAATCTAAAATCTCATTGAAAACAGAGTTGAAAATCATCAAAATATCAATATTTGACTTTACAGTGAAGCCCATAAATTTCCATGCTCAAAAGCAAATTAAAAATGAGAAAATGATTGATGAATCATTAAATTTTTGTCAAAATCCATTTACCCATAACATAAGGATCCTAAATATGAAATTTCATCAAAAATCGAGTTCGAATCGATAAAACCCCAATTTTTCTCCAATTAATTCAAGGATAAAGAAAGAAAACCAGCTGAAGAAATCATGGAAGAATACCAACCTAAGAATTAGATACTTTCCGCCTTAAAAACCGAGAAGAATTATGTGAGAATCACTTAATTGAGCTCTAGAACTCCCAATATGTTCTAGCACATTATTTCTCACTAAAAAGGTTGAAAATTCATCATACAATAGCGAAATGCCCAGATTCTTTTTCCTATAATTCCTAAATAATGATACATACATACTCGTTCAATCGAAACTTAATTTCATGCGCATTTGCCCAGTAAGATATTATTTTTGCTTGTTAAAGAATTATTTCATATTTCGCAATAAAACCTCGATCTCAACTTATCGGAATTACAAAAAATTTCCAGATATAATTCATGCATGAAATTTCAAAGTCTCAGAATAATGTTTTGATATTTAAAACTAATTAAGAACCTTTTTGTTGACAAATTTTACTTAAACAAGGCCAAAACACACAAAATGTTCAAAAAGTCACCCAAAACTCATCCAGAACCTCCCGAACACAAACCAAATATGTTGATAGCTTGAAAATGACATTTCAGACTCAACGGTACAGTCAAAATTTCCAACAGAGGTCGTTATCAATGGATGATGACCAAAGTCAACATTAAGCATAAAATTCCAACTTCTCGTCCAGACGCTCAAAATCACACTGAAAGCCTTGGGACTTTTTCCCAAATCGACCATGCTACCAACCTAATTTCAACATTCTAGAGCTATGGAACTGACAAAATCACTATTCAATGCTCGAATCACAAATGTTGACCAAAGTCAATTATGTCACTTTAAAGGCTACTCATAACCTCAAATTCACATAAATCACTCTCGAATGCTTCGGAGACAATGTCAACCATCCCCACAACAGAGAAGGAAGGACAAAATGGTCAAAACATAGAAAAAGCTAAAAATCACCAGGAGGATTATTACGATTCTTATCACGGCTCACTAATGATGGTTATTAATAAAGTATCATTATTCCACGTTCGTACAACAGCTTAACAACCCAATGAAGTCTACACCCAATCACTAGCCAAGAACCTTCTCATTCTCACCTTCTTCAACTTATCACCCTCATGTCAATTATTCACTCAATTATACCTAACCCCGCATTAGCCAATTAGTAATTCATTAACTTTATTTTATTATAGCCCATTCTGTCTACTCTTAGCAAATAAGGGTTTGTATAATCGATTGAGCTTGCCATAAAGAAAAATCAACAAGTTTATCACCACAAGTCATATCAAGGCAATTAAAGAGTTGTCCGTACAAGGACCCAGTCATAATACCAAGAACCAGATCATTAAGTAAACAGGCCAAACAAGAACCACAATGTATATCAACATAAATGGTTCACTCAAGGAACCCAAAATAATGTATAATATAAACAAACTCAGTTTACTCAAAGAACCATCAAACTCTCCAAATTACAGTGTACACACATTCTATGGGAACTATGGTTGTCCACTAGACATGACCTTCAGAGGACGAGATCAATCCACGTATCAATCATACTAGACAACTAAGTGTCTGTCACCCTTATTCCAAACAGGCATTATGCCACCCTTATTCTGACATCCCCACCCTTATACCACCTTAAACCACTAATTCAATCATAGGCTAAACATTTAGCATCAATCAATTCACAACAATAACCATGTACTAGTCATAAGTATAATTTCTATAATAAGTTCATTATTAACCAACACTTGCACTTTATAACCAAACATTTAGCATTATTTACAAGCATGACTTAAAACCAAGTGAACAAACATTCAGTTAATGAGCACATATACAATCAAACTAAGTCTCCACTTTCAATTTAACCATAATCTACAACACACACCAGGGACAATTCGACATCTTATTATATCAAACCTTATCAAACGATACATTTTTCAACATAATTGTGTCGGGGACCAAGTAACATATCAAGAAGCATACACACAATAAATCAGGGTTGGATTTCTTATTTTTAAACACACATAGGTTTTTATAAACATTTAAATGAGTTCTTTTACTTGATTATCATTTAGTCCTGACCACGCACCATTATTCACCAACTTCCACACCTATTCTTCTACAATAACCATTCATTATAGGCTGAGACCCGTTCTACTGCCCACCTCCTAACTTATCCTTATACTATAATTGGTCAGTTTATCTCATGACTTCTCATAATTTCCTTGCCCAGAATACTAACATACATCATTTCACAGTTTTAACAAAGGGATTATATCTATATTTAGCAATCATCAATAAATTTATATACTTCCATGACATCAACACTGGATTAATATGAGTTCACCTTAATTTATTAGTTTTTACACAATCATACATCGTTACTCAATTAGCATGAATGACATAATAATATATAGATATCAACAATAGTTTTACACAATCAATTATATTTAGACTAGATTAATTCATGTTTGTATTAATTACCACGTTTTATCCAGCCAAACACCATGCCCACAGGCCTAAACATGAAATCTCTCATCAATTTATATCACGAATATGCTTACTAACCATAGTCTACTACTTAATTAAACCTAGCCTACTTGAACGCCAAGCTGCTGCTATGGATTACATGAACTCTTATCCCTTGACCGAGATCTGCCAATCCTGATGAAAATTCCATGAATCAACCATTGGAATATGCTCTCTCAAAGTTGTCTCTCCATTCGAGTCGTTCTCAGGTCTAGGGATAACCCTAGTGTTTTTTTTCAAAAAAGCAATGTCATATGTTTTAAGTTGAGTAGGAAAAAGGGTTTTAAAATACATAGCAGACTGCCCGCTTCCTGTTATAGCGGCTTGATTATTGCTATAACATCACTACTGCAGTGAGAAGTGTCCCACTATGGTGGGATGGAGGTAGTCAACCTCTCTTAAAATTTTCCCCTTCAAAATTCAACTTTCAAGTTCGTTTACCAAAAATTTTAATGGACACCTTAACAAAGTTAAAATTACCAACACACTCAAGCCCATTGGATGCGGAACTCATAGTAGCGATGGGACAGGTTGTTACAACCTTGAAAAAATTTGATTCGATATGAGTTATTGTTGATAGGTTGTCTAAGTCTGCACATTTCATCCTAGTTTAGATAACTTATAATACAAAAAAGTTAGCCAAGATTTGTATCCATGAAGTTGTTTGGTTGCATAGAGTTTCGGTCTCTATTGTCACAGATAGAGGTACTCAGTTTACCTCTGATTTTTGGAGAAAATTTCATAAGGAGTTGGATACTAGGTTGGACCTTAGTACAACATTTCACACTAAGACTGATGGCAGTCTGGGCGAATGATTTAGGTATTGGAAGATATGCTTCGTGCATACATAATAGACTTTAGAGGTCTAATAAGACCAGTTTCTGCCCTTGGCAGAGTTCGTGTATAATAATAGCTACCACTCGAATATTGATATGGCTCTGTTTGAGATTTTATATGGGAGAAGGTGTCGATATTCCATTGGCTAGTTTGATGCTTTTGAGGAGAGATCATGGGATCCTGACTTTTAGAAGGAATCACTGGAGAAGGTGAATTTTATATAAGAGAAACTTCTAACAGCTAAGAGTAGAAAGAAGGAATATATAGACTGAAAGGTGAAAGATATGGAATTTATAGAAGGTGAGCAAGTGTTGCTCAAGGTTTTACCCATAAAGGGTGTTAGGAGATTTTGTGAGTGAGGTAAGCTCAATCCAAGGTATATTGTATCATTCAAGATTCTAAAGCATGTGGAAATGGTGGCCTATAGATTGGTTTTGCGTCCAAGTTTGTCGGGAGTTCACCCCGTATTTCATGTCCATGTTAAAAAAGTATCATGGTGATAGGAACTACATTATTTACTGGGATTCGGTCCTCTTTGATGAGAATTTCTCATATGAAGAGGAAACTATGGCTATCATAGATAGAGAGGTTAGCAAATTGAGATCAAAAGAGATGTCGACTGTGTTGGTCCAATGGAAGAACCCTCCTATTTAGTCCACTTGGGAGATCAAAGTAGATATGTGCAACAAGTATCATCAACTCTTCACTGGGTCAAGTGTTTACCTTATTTCCTTTCTTGTACATTTGGGGATGAATGGTTGTTTAATTGGTAACTGATGTAAGGCTAACGAGCATTTTTTATCCACGTTAGAGAATCATTCCCCCTTCCCTATAGAGTTCAAAACCAAGCCCTAGCTTTCCTTATTGCATATGTAAATTCACTATTCCTATTTAATCTACACATCATAGATAGTGTTTGATAGGTGATCAAGTTACCAAACAATTAAGAGCAATAGAAGATAAAAAAACTCTATAATTAGAAATCAAACTAAACAATATGAAAATTAAACGTCAACTTTCATGTCTTCAACCACAACTCTAGATACTAGAGTTTAGCTGCTCATGAATTGATTACAAGCAATTGAATTCATGAATAACTAGCTTAGTAATGATTATAAAATGGAAAAATAAAGTAAAAATCTTACAAGACTTGTTCTTCCTCTCTTCTATGAGTTTCTAGACTTGAATCCTTCTTAAAAACAATCTAAAGGATGTATATATATAGTCCCAACGGATTCGTGTTGGGTTTACCCACTTAAAAATGGATCTGGCCTAAGTTGGCCCAAAATTACACTCAAGCAGCACCCCAGGCCATTTGGGAAGTAACTTTGTTTGGTCGTGTGGGAGGCAGCCTATTGCACTAGGGTGGTTCCCCAAGCGTGCCCTTAGTGAAAAATTGGCATTTTCTTCTTGTTTTGCTCTCGTTAAACTCCCATCTTGGTCCAACACCTTTGGACGTTTTTAGAATCAACATATTTGGATCCTACCCAGACTTCAAAGCTTAATTATGCTCTATTTATGCTCAAACTCTATCAATCTATGTCCTACACATCAAAATAAGTGACATAACTGTAATTCACATCAAATAAGCTCGTAACGATCTTAAAAAGAGAAAAAATGTAAGGTGAATGATCATATAAAAGCATGTTTTTTAGCCTCACATCAACAACCCACATTTAAACCATTATTCATCCTCGATTAGGCTATACACTCATGTCATAGACTCTACTACAAACTACACCAATTGAATACACATTTATTCAAGCTAAGACTACAATGACTACAATAGATGAAAAGTTCTTATTACACATGCCTCGTGCATTCACAAATTTAAAACCACATGAAAAACTACTTCAAGACCACTTAGCCTCAAGAACTGACTCTATGATATTTGCAAACACTTATAAGTCACCTAATCAAGAGATCAAGCATTTCACCTATATTTCGTCAACCATGTGCCCTCATCGAGAGTTACCCATATTCACTCAGACATATACATAATTTCACATACATAGATATAAGAATAAAATTACGCTCACTCTCACAAAGAATTTCACATGCCACACATGATGAACCATAAGCTTGCCCTTAGTGTACTACTCCATTAATACAAGAAAATCAGATTTAAGATCAAATAGGACTTTCAGGATTGTAATGTAGGTTAAAGGACGGGTAGAAACTATTTTAGCCAGAAATAGTGTATGTCTTCCCTAAACACTTTAACACATCACAAATATTCATGTTTTTTATCCTTTCTTCAATCAACTAATTTCTTTCTTCTACTCTTCTCACCCATAGATGTTTTTATTCTCCCATCTCTTTAAATAAGTTCACACACAATTAGTAAGGAGAAATCAAATCTTTTTTTCTTTTCTTATATTTCACTCCCTACCAATAGCATATGAATCTTTCATTATTCGCACCCTTTAGTCTTTTTTACAGGATTTCCACTTCACTTTCTCTCCTTTTTCATTCTTAATCCTTTCAACTCTTATTTTTCAATAAAAGTGCTTAGGGTTTTTGGATCAAATAAAAGGTCAATTGAAACAAAAGGATTAAGCTGTAGATTTGGCTACCAAAGAATAGGCTAAAGGCTCTACGGGGATAACTAAGATTAGCCATTATGGGTAGGTAAAGCAAAGGATAAAAGCAAGGCTAATCAAAGAAATATCTATATCATCTCCTAAATTTAATATTCTTCTTTTCATTTTGCAAACACACCGAAAAAGTTCTATACATCAATATTAAATCATGGAATAATACAAATACCTAACACATATGGTACATGTTCAACTCAATACGAATCCATATATATTCTCAATCAAGCAAACAACAAGAATTCAAATTTAAACTAAAAATCATACAAGAGTCAAGTAAGGAGTCTAGGTGTCTCAAAAGAAGTCATTCCACACAACATGCTTTCAAGTTTAAAACCAACTTGTATCATTCAATCAATTATAGCACCTAACTAGATCACCTAGCATTCTATTGGTCCTAAAGACTCTCCAGCTCCTAATGACTAACTTCTCTCAAGAGATCATCAACCATCCATCATTGAAAAAAGTCATTCTACCTAAAAATAAAACAAAAACTACTCCTAAAAGATAAAAAGATACTCGATTCAAAGGTCCCTTCCTCAAAAAAGAACCAAAAAAAAGGGGTGGGTGAATTATTCTCCACTAAAGAACTAAAATAAACCTAAAATAAAAAAATTATTCTAATCTAAAGAACAAAAGAAAAAACTTTTTGTCTTTTTAGACTTCATCATTTTTTTGAAAAGTATTGAAAACAAACCTAAACTTGGCGTAGATTATTACTTTCATTCCCGAAATATACTCGTATTAAAAAACACCCATATACTTGACTAAGTGAATTTAAAATGCCCTTTTTCCATATAAAGTAACGTGTTATCATACGTGGTCCATGTGGTCTGGTCTGCTAATGTGTTAATATATGTGGCATACATGAGTTAATGTACATGTGGAAAAAAAAAACTTGAAACCCTACCTAAGGAATAACCCACATTCTTCCTCACAACTTTTCCTAAGAATTCTTTCACAATCTATAACGGAAATCAAAGGGTTTTAGCCTAGAAATCATTGATAAAAGTATCGATAAAAATCTCTCCTTCATTTTAGTTTGTGATTTATTCATTTGCCTACATTTTCTACTCATATCCGATCATTTGTTCTGTTTATCTTATCAAGTGTCTTGTGCCTTCTTCAAAGGTTGGTGTCGTCTTCATATTTAGAAATTCAATTTCTAATTAGGATTTCATTATACTGAATTTAATGTCTATTAATCTTTCAATTTTGTAAATTTTCTTATGACTCAGGTGATAAGAACCCTAACAATAGTGAACTATAACTCATTCCTTGTCACGTGTTTTGTCACTATTGAACCAAGTGCTGGGGAACCAAATAATTCTTGAAGTGTTTCTGTGTATTGTTAACCAAATGATTCTTGAAGTGTATTGTTAACCTTTATATTTAGTAATTAAAAAAGAGAAGAAAAAATTGGTTCAATCTTGAGGTGTGTTTTAATGGAGAAGAAATTAATTAGGAAGAAGAAAGGTTGTTATAGTTGTTGGGGATGGTAGAAAATTGAAGGGAAAAGTAAAAAAAGAGATTATTACCATTTAATGATTATGTGATATTTTTTAAACCCTCTCATGCACCCACAAAGACTTGAAATCACTTGCTAGGCCATGTGGCATATTAGGGGCATTTTTAAATTTACTAAGTCAAGTGTAAGGGTGTTTTTAATACTGGGTATAGTTCAGGGACGAAAGTAGTAATCCGCGCCAAGTTTAGGGGTGGTTTCAACACTTTTCTCTTTTTTTAAAAAAATCTCCATCTAAAGCAAGCTAGTAAAAAGACAAAACCTATGACATATTTCACCCTTAACAAAAATCGAAAGATATCCCACACCACACTTAAAATCATGCTTTATCCCTAAAGCATTAAATAAAGTAAAATGATGGTTTAGAGATACTTCCTTAGACCTCTAGGGCCTAGCTAGCAGCACGTTTCTGTTAATATTTCAATTAAATAGTGGATGACCCTATACTTATGCTTCAACCATGCTTCTTAGCTTACAAATCAAGTACTCAGACTTCCCCAAATTCGCTCAAACAAAAAAAAAACAAAGAGTGGCACTATATAAAAATAAATAAAACTACTACACTATTACAACTTGGGTTGACTCCTATAGCAGCACATGATTTACCATCGCGATACCATCCAAGTCGCAATTATTTAAGATTCCATAAAATGTTTTCTTTTTTTATCATTTAGGTTTTGCCTCTTCTTCACTCTTGGAGGATCCCCTTCTTCACTCCTTCTTTTTCTCACCTCTATACCTCTTTCCAGATAACATTAGGGACAATATAACACATGTTCATTCTTTTTCAACAACTTAAGCAATTCTTCTTGCTGCACCTCAGATAATTTCGTGGCAATCTTTAAATTTTTAATTCTTTTAGGTCCATGCTTGTCTGCCCCACACTTATTTTGTACCACCTATGCGATCATGCACAAATCTCTGTAGTGTGATGGAGTGGAGAGTGACTTATACACCTTGAAAGATATCTCATCATTAAGTACTCTTATCTCTAATTCTTTCTTCCACATATAGATCAACGCTCCACCAGTAGAAAAAAATGGGCATCTTAATATAACTGGTACCTATTCATCTACTTCAAAATCAAGAATGATAAAGTCAATAGGAATCACAAACTTTATCCACCTTTATGAGTACATCTTAAATGACTCATTTTGGTTGAGCACAAGATGGGTATACAAGTTGTATAGTGATGGAGGTGAGGCATGGCTCTCCGAAGCCAAGTGTCTTGAATGCAAATAGAGGCATCAAGTTTATACGTGCCCCTAAATCACACAATGCATATCCCACATCACTTTTATCAATTTGTATGGGAAAGGTAAAACTCCTGGGGTCCTTAATCTTTTGAGGAAGCTTGCTCAAGACCCTTGAACTATACTTCTCAGTGAGTGCCGCAGTCATAAACTCCATATGTCATCTCTTACCAGCTGCCACATCCCTAAAGTATTTCATATATTTAGGAAATCCCTCAAGGCATCAATCAAAGGAATGTTGATGTGACGTTGCATAAATATATCAGGGAACTTCCTGAAATTAGCATCTTTCCTGGTATTTTCAAACCTATGTGGGAATAGTGGTGTAGGTCTCTCAACTATAAGTTTAGGCTTCTCAACAGCCTCTTTCTCTTTTTTCTCCTCTTGCACAAGCTCTAGTTCTGAAGTTGATGCTAGAATAAACCTTTATGTAAAATGAGGTGGATGCTTATATTGACTCCAGTCAACTACTTTCCTCCTCTGAATCTGGAACATCTTGCCCACTTCTCAAAGTAATCACCATAACCATCTTGGGAATCTCTATATCACTTGGTAAGGCACCATGTGGCCTATCAAAAAGTGATGTGGAAAGCTGATGTGTCAGGATTTCATGGCATATTAGATGCTTAAAACATGAAATTTTGTGATTCTTAAGTACGTGTTTTTAGATATGATGTTATTTTGTATGTTTGTGCTGGAAAATAGGTTGTGAAAGCAAAAGTTGGAATTCAGAAATAAAAATACTAAGTATGAAGTCATAAAGTCAAAGGACAAATCATAGGATCAAATCACAGCACATCCTATCAATCATGAAAAAGGATCTAAAAGGGTGCAAATGCAAGTTAAAATGATGGCTTGTTTAATAGACCGTGAATATGAAGCACGAGCCATTTTGTTTATCGTGAATGAAGAGAGTGCGAATTGGGACATCAGTTGATGTGACTTTTGATGGACCGTTCTATCAACCATAGACCAAATACCCACAAAGATAAAATTTTGAGGTTCAGACCACGAGTTTAGAGCATGATCTAAAGAACAATACCATAAACGGTGGAAAAAACCATAAAGATCTGTAGTTCTCCAGACCTAAAAGTTGTAATACGGATGAGTTCCCAACTTTCACAGACCGTGGTTACAAATCATTGCTCATGATATGCTGATGCAGCCTGATGTCGCCCAAAATATACCTCCAGGAAAGTATAACATGGTCGTTGTATCAAATATAGAACCCAACTAGGTTAGGGTCGATCCCACAGGGAATATAATGAAATTTTATCAGTATTTGTCTGAATAATTGGCAAGTAAGTAAAAAAGGGGGGGGGGGTTGTAAACAATTAGTAATAGTAACAATTGTTTATTGTCGGATTTTTCATCAATATGAGAAAGGCACTAGGACTGTGATCCCCAAGATTTCTTAACTCCACCGGTTACTTGTGCTGGCAAACTGTCCCGCTGCATTGCATGCAAAATCTAACAAGATAGGTTCATCTAAACGTCTCTCAACCTTGGTTAGATGAATTTCACTCTTCTTCTCTCGGTCTCTGAGTGTCGTACTACAAACCCTTGTTCTTGATCTCAGATAACTATCCCTGTTATGGCTCAAGTTATTAGATGAAGGCTGATAGCTTTAAATCTCTGTTGTTATTCCCTTATCCTAATCTCTACCTCTCTCTCGAGCAAGTTTAGAATACAGGTGAGTTTCCAATGTTTGCAATCGTTAAGATCAATTATAACGAAGGAAATACCAATACATGCAGTCACACCGGCTAAGAATTGCTTCGCACTTAACCCTTTTCGTTAATTCCTCATGGTTCACACAACCCTAGTTTATAGATTTATCTACTCATAATTGTAATAACACAAGAAGAATTCAATGATGAAAACATAATTATGAACATACAAGAAGAATAAAACTCTGAAATCTCAATATAAATCAAAACCCTAGAATCGATGTTTTAGATTACAAGATCAATGTGTTTATGAACCTCAAAACAATGTAATAGACAACTCAAATAATGTAATAATAATCTCTAATAATATAGTAAGTACCTCCCTAACAAAGGACAACAGAGGAGTATTTTTAGATATAAAACGAATCTTATCCTAAAACATGTAGAAGAAAAAAGTTGGCAACTTTCCATGGACCGTGACTTGAGGTCGTGGAATCAACCCACGGACCATGGGTCCAGGTCGTAGGAATTAAGCCTCTATGCACAACTACATAAGTTGACTCACAAACCTAATCTACAGTCCGTAGGTCCACCTACAGTCCGTGAGTCGCAATCATGGGTCACTTCTGTGAAATTCAACTTCGCTCGTTTGTCTTCAAAAACTTCATTCCAGTGCATGCTTCTTCTCGTCTTCTCCATTTTGCCTCCAAACCCTATTTTCCTACAAGATAGAATAGAAAACACATCATACCTACCAAACATACCTAAGTTATTTCATATTTCCCTTGTTTTAAGCATCGAAAGTTCCATGAAATCATGGCACATCAACACCCTCAACTTAGAACGTTTGTATGTCCTCAGGCAAACAAAACAAAACAAACACATTCGATGCATAACTAAGAAAAAACTAAGAGACCTATGAAAGTCGACTCATTTCTTGCAATACCAAAAAATTTGACCCCCTCCTATTCACAAGTCAAAACCACTGTTCATATACATGCAACACATCATCATGACACAGAAGTGATCAAGTGATAATATCAGCTTATGAACAAACAACTAAGCATATATGCAAATGACATTATCCGGACAAATAGCAGCTAACAATGCAACCCACGTACTCTCATAACAAAGAAGTCCCATACCCTCACAGTATACTAATGAATATCAACATAGGGACTGGATCAAAACACTCTATCTTACAAAGAATTTCAAACAGTGTGTGTGAAATACCATAGGCTTGCCCTTATTTTCTATGCCTTAGTTTTTCGAACAGTTGGACTAGGATAACTATAGGACTTTCATCGGCTTGTTATATAGGCTTGGGGACAGGTGTGGTACATATGGATACGGTGACTCAACCCTCCTTGATACTACACTATTTTTGGCTCCACTTTCCAACCATACTCATTTTATTCTCCCTTATTCTCCTTCATTTCTTTTCAGATTTTGGGTGTAATTTTCTTTACGATTTTAATATTTTTTCTTCTTCTCTTTTTTTCCTCTTTTTTCTTTTTGCAATCTCCTCCTTTCTTTTACTAACCCCTTCTTCATACCCATATCAAGCTTCGCACCCCTATGATAGTCACCCTCAACTTAGGCGATTTTCCTGAGTTGAGGTACACAATGTCTAAGGAGGGACCAGGGCCAAGACAGGTTCATTGTAAGTCAAAATAAAAAGGTGAATAGGCTAATAAAAGAAAAAGTTCAAAATAAGGCTCAAACTCGTGATCAAGGGATACTTACTTCATTTGGTTGGGCATTTAGGCTAAAAGTGGACTTATTCAAAAATGGCTTATGATCCTTTCCTAACCACTATCTTATAACCTAGACAAGACTAACCGTGCAAGTTCTGGATCACACACACAAAATAAACTCAGTAATGACCTCACATACATACAACATAGGGTTATTCTATCGACTACTACCTATCTAGTTCATGCATTGCTAGCTATAGTCATTCTTCCAATAATACTAATGTCATAACAAGATCCAACAGCTATCACAAACTAACATAACTACACACAGAGTCCAAAAAAAAAAAATTCAGTAGGGGTATCCTTTAAACACCAAAAGCATCATCAAAAACTTGTTCAAAACTGGACTGCACTAAGGTTCTCCTATTTTTCTCCTAATTAAACAAAAAAACACATAATGAAACATAAATAGCAACCTAAACATGCTGGTTCTACTATAATAGCACTTTAGGGGAAAAAAACATGACAATAAAAACCTCCAAGAGGACATATAGACCCACAAGTACCTCTGCCCCCACTACATATGTATACATTATCCTTAATGCATTAGACCAAAGTAAAACAAGAGAGTTGGGAACATACTTGTGGCACCCTAGGTGTGTGGGTCTAATGTCAATCAAAATAACAAAAATCAAAGCAAATGTAGGAATAGCAAGACACCTTGGGTTGCCTTCTAAGCAGTGCTTGATTTAACATCGCGGCAAGACGTGGGTGTCTTTATTACTCAGCCTTCATCAATATATCCCTTGGGTTGGCTTCCAAGGTCATCTAAACTATTTATTTCAAAAACCACCCTCATGTCCTTTGGCTGTTTCATAGTTCTGTAAACATTGAACGTGACTTCCTTATTATTCAGCCTGAATTTTAGCTCACACCGCTCCATATCCACCAATGCTCTACCGGTGGCTAAAAATGGTCTCCCAAAAATTATGGGCATCTGAAAATCGACCTCACAATCTAAGATAACAAAGTCAGCAGGAAAGATGAAGTTTTCAACCTTGACCAAAACATCAAATAATATGCCCACAGGCTTCTTGATCATCCGCCATCAATAACCGCATATTTATTGGCTCGGGGGTTCCCAAGCCTAATTTCTTAAATACTGCCAGTGACATCAAGTTAATGCTCGCACCTAGGTCACACAAAGCTTTGGCAAAGTCAACTGACCCAATTATGCATGGAACTGTGAAGGCACCGGGATCACCTTTCTTTTGCACAAGAGAATGGGATGTAATTACACTATAATGGTGCAAATCACCAACAGACTTATAACTGATAGTTCTCTTCTTCGTGACCAACTCTTTCATAAACTTTGCATATCTTGATATTTGTTCTAGTGCCTCCACCAATGAAATATTTATAGAAAGTTGCTTTAATATGGACATAAACTTATGAAATTTTCCATCCTCCTTCTTTTTCTTCAAGTACTGAGGGAATAGGGGTTAGCATTTGTGGGGCTTTCTTTTCTTTCTCATTTTCAGCATCACCTTATTTTCATTAGTCTGAGGCTTTTCAACTTCTTTCATGATTTCCCCACTAACAATTTTATTTTCATCCATTTTTTTCTTTAGACGTTGAGGGAAAGGTGGAGGAAGTTTTGGGAATGGAACATACTTCTTTAGAGCTTTCTTTACCTTTTTTGTGGCATTCATTTGTTCATTCAGTGTAGCATGAACACCCTCAACTTGTTTGGGTGCCTCAATAAGAGTTTTCCCACTTCTCATTGTGATAGCTATACAGTAAGCATTATTTTTGGGTTCTGGATGGTGTTGCTCAAAAGTATACCTTATTCACACTGATTCAATGCTAAAGATATCTGCCCAAATTGTTGTTCCAGTTGTTTGATGGTGGTCGAATGAGACTAAACTTTTTGGCTTATCCTTGAAAGTTCTGCCTTGATCTCTTTTAGATAGTTTTCTTAACTCTTCGACCCCATAATGAGTTTTGCTAGTAGGGTTTCCAACCTTGAATTTCCAAACTTAGCATCACGATTCCCTGGTGGAACATAAAGGTCACTCTTATCTTTGTAGTCATCTTTTTGCCTCCAATTACCATCCCGATCTCTGTCTCGATCTCTATACCCCGACTTGTTGTAATTATCACTGTAGTAGTTTTGACCTTGATTTCCTTGCCTCGAGTTCCAATTGTCTTGATTATACCCTTAGCCCTTAGCTCGGAAACCCGCCACTTCTCTATCCAAATACTTAGCTTCTTCTTTAGAATTTGAATCCTCATACCTAGGTGATTTGTCTTGTGAACCTACCGCATAAATATTTTCCATTCCTCCTACCACGATTCACTTAGCAAGGAATTTGATCTCAGTTCTTAGTTGTGCTACTTCTTGAGCTACAGTGTCATCTAATGCTCTTTGCTCTGCTGATGCTCTAATGGCATAAGTTCCTGCAGGTCGGTCTACTTCTCGAGTGTGCCAACCTCGGTTGGTTTTAGTAATACGATCTAAAATATCTGAAGCTTGTTCCCATCTCAGACTCATAAATGCTCCTCCACTGATAGTATCTACTACAACATTGGTATTAGCATTTAATGCTGTGTAGAAGATCTCAAGTAAATTTCGACCATTCATCCTATGGTTTGGAACATTTTGGAACTTCTTCTTAAACCGTAGCCAGGTCTCGTAAAGTTCCTCAGAATGTAGTTGTCTGAAAGTATAAATCTCATCCTTTAGTTGTAGCATCTTGGAGGGTGGGAAAAATCTCTCTAGAAACTGATTTCTCTACTCTTGCCAAGTAGTGATGGAATCTCGTGGTAACTCGGCCAACCAAAAAGTCACTTATCCTATTAGGGAGAATGGAAATAATCTCAATCGAATAGCCTCTTGGTCAACTCCAGGCAAATTATATGAAGTGCAGACCCCCACAAAGTTCATCACATGCATATTTGGATCATCTGTACAAAGATCGACGAACATCACTTGTAATGTCAAACTTTGTGCCCTGAGGTAGTGCTGGTGGAACAATAGTGCCAGTTTCAATCGGCTCTAAATAAGCCATTTCTTCATCCTGTTCAGCATAATCTAGATAATAAGGTTGAAAAACTAGTTGTTGTGCTCTCAGCCTCCTTTGTCTCTCTTCTAACTCAGTCAAACGTTGTGTTGTTGCTTGCATATTATGATTATCTCTATCTGCTTGCCTAGCAGTAGCTTGTCTAGCTTGCTCCTCCCATGTCAATCGAGCGGTAGTTTGATCAGCTGTTTCTTGAAGGACCGTATGAAGTGGTGTTTGACCCAGAACATCCTCAGTTGGGTGAGTCCCAACTGGAAGTTCAGGATCCTTTGCTCCATCATTGGTCATTCTTCTACTTCTTCTATTTCTCCTTGTAGTCCATTCAATTTCTAGGTCCAATAGAATCAGGGGATATCTTTGACTCAGAGTATCGGGCATACACCAGCGTGTTCCCTCGAAAAGATAAAAAAGTAAAATCAATCAACTCTAACAATCAAAGTCAACAAACTCCGTAACCATATTCCCCGACAACGACGCCAAAATTTGATATCGCCCAAAATATACCTCCAGGAAAGTATAACACGGTCGATGTCTCAACTATAGAACCCAACTAGGTTGGGGTCGATCCCACAGGGAATAGGACAAAATCCTATCAGTGTTTGTCCAAGTAATTGGCAAGTAAGTAAAAAGGGGGGGGGGGTTTGTAAACAATTAGTAACAGTAACAATTGTTGATTGTCAAATTTGTGATCAATACGAGAAAGGTACTAGGACTGTGATCCCCAAGATTCCTTAACTCCACCGGGTACTTGTGCTGGCAAACTGTCCCACTGCATTGCATGCAAAATCTAACAAGATAGGTTCATCTAAACGTCTCTCAACCTTGGTTAGATGAATTTCACTCTTTTCCTCTCGGTCTCCGAGTGTCGCGCTACTAACCCTTGTTCTTGATCTCAGATAACTATCTCTGTTACGACTTAAGTTATTAGATGAAGGTTGATAGCTTCAATTCTCTGTTGTTATTCCCTTTCCCAATCTCTACCTCTCTCTTGAGCAAGTTTAGAATACAGGCGAGTTTCTAATGTTTGCAACCATTAGAAGATCAATTATAATGAAGGAAATACCAATACATGCAGTCACACCGATTAAGAATTACTTTGCACTTAACCCTTTTCGTTAATTCCTCATGGCTTACACAACCCTAGTTGCGAGATTTATCTACTCATGATTGCAAGAACACAAGAAGAATTCAATGATGAAAACATAATTATTAACTCATAATAAGAATAAAACTTTGAAATCTCAAAAAACCCTAGAATCGATGTTTTAGATTACAAGATCAATGTGTTTATGAACCACAAAACAATGTAATAGACAACTCAAATAATGTAATAATAATCTCTAATAATGTAGTAAGTACCTCCCTAACATAGGACAACATAGGAATATTTATAGATACAAAATGAATCCTATCCTAAAACATGTAGAAGAAAAAAGTTGGCAACTTTCCACGGACCATGACTTGAGGTCGTAGAATCAACCCGTGGACCGTGGGTCCAGGTCATAGGAATCAGGCCTCCATGCACAACTGCATAAGTTTACTCACGGAGCTGACCTAGGGTCCTTGATTCACAACCGTGGGTCACTTCTGTGAAATTCAACTCCATTTTTTTGTCTTCAAAAACCTCATTCCAGTGCATGCTTCTTCTCGTCTTCTCCATTTTGCCTCCAAAACCTATTTTTCTACAAGATATAACAGAAAACATATCATACCTACCAAACATACCCAAGTTATTGCATATTTTCCTTGTTTTAAGCATCGAAACTTCCATGAAATTATGGCACATCGCAGCCTAGTTTTCCTATTTGATTTAAGATTGTTTTTGTGTATTATAAATACATTTCCTAGGTTTTCTTTTGAAAGTTACTTTCTATCATTGTTGTTATGCATTCTTACTCTGAAAATACGTATTGTTCATGTGTTTTTGAAGAGATATTTGAATTGATTACTTTGATCTTGGGTTTTAGAATTTGTTCTTGTGATAATTAAATTC
The DNA here is from genome assembly GCA_031232105.1 of Capsicum rhomboideum. Taxonomy (NCBI): domain Eukaryota; kingdom Viridiplantae; phylum Streptophyta; class Magnoliopsida; order Solanales; family Solanaceae; genus Capsicum; species Capsicum rhomboideum. The sequence continues at coordinate 58,413,752 of CP124709.1, forward strand.
TGGATTTATGAATTCTTCTTGTAAATTGCTTATCATTATTTCTACAATATCTCATGATATTGTTCTTGTAAGAATGAGTACCTAAATCTCATAAATAGGATTATGGAAATCATGATGGAATAATGAAGGAGGTCAAAGTACAAAGTGATACTTGAACGTTATTCATGCATGCATTATTTTTCTCTTCAGTTTGTTTTCCTTTTAATGGTTGCAAATGTTAGAACTCGCCATAAATCTTCACTTGCTTGATAAAAGTGGTAGAGATTAGGAAAAGAGATTAACAATGGAGATTTGAAGTTTCCAACCCTCATCTAATGACTTGAACTTTAATAAGGATAGTCAATCTGAAACTATTAACAAGAGCTCATAATCAAACACTTAAAGGCTGAAGGGAGTTTGAGTGACAATCATTTCATTAAGATTGAAAAATATTTAGGTGAATCATATTTGTCAGTTTTGCATGCAAATCTCCGGGATAGTTCACTAGGATTCTAGACTTGCTGAGTTATGAAATCATGAAGAAAACACTCCTAATTCATTGTTACTGATTGATTACAACCTACAAATTCTCAACAATGGTTACTTGTTATTACAAAGTTTTATAATCTGTTACTTGTTAATTGAATTCCCCTCCCATTCAAAAATAATCGACTATCAGTTGAAATAGATGGATTGAGCTTATTTCTCACCATATTCTGTATTGGATTCGACCCCAACCTTGTTAAATTTTATATTTGAACAATGATCTTGTCATACTTTACTGAGAGGTGTAATTTGGGGGTGTCAAATTTTGGCACCATTGTCAGGGAATATGGTTTAAGAATATTTCAATAGTATTTATTTGACTTCTTGTCCTTATTTCCTAATTTACTTTTATGTTGTTCTTGTTGTTTATTGGATCAATGGGAGATAATACTAGACTCTAAGGCCAAGAGTTGGCTTACCTGAATGATTCCCAATGAGCTGATGCAGCCTGACTGATTGGAGAGGCTCAAAGGAAATATAAAGCTAGAAGAGTTGAAGCTACTGATGTGGATGGTGCTAATGCCGGTAGAAATTGATAGAATGTGGACCATGATAGATGACAGACTCTATGATATGTAGCATAAGAGGAGGTGGAAGTTGATTTTGAGGAAGTAGGTGCTACAGGTGCCATAGTTCTACCTCCACTGGCCCCTAGGTGCCATAGTTCTACCTCCACTGGCCCCTAGTGTAAAGTTTTATATCACCAGTACCATCATGCAAATGTTGAATATGAAGGGGTTGTTTGTAGGAGCAACCGAAGAAGATCTAAACACACACCTACTGAATTTTCTTGGAATTTGCAAAACTTATAGGTTACGAGGTGTTAGTTAGGGGCCATCAAACTTAGGTTCTTTCACTATTTTGGAAAGCAACTCTTTGGCTGATGGAACTATCCGATGACCCTATCATTACCTGGGGCAGCTGAAGGAAGCCTTTTTGCAGAGGTTCTTCCCACTATCCTGAATGATCCAGTTGAGACATAAAATCAACAACTTTAGGAAGTTATCTGTTAAAGTTTTGCATAAAGCATGGTTGCATTTTAAGAAGAAACTAAAGAAGTAACCAAACCACAGGTTGCCAGATGAACTTCTATTTGAGATATTCTATATGTCATTAAATTTAGCAATAAAAGTTGTAGCTGACAACATTGTCAAGGGTTATTTGATGGCACACACCTATACGCAGGCTACTGAGATGTTGGATTGGATTACCAAAACAAATAGAGCCTGGCACACTAGGAAATCAAAAGTTTCTACCAGCGCTTATCAAAAGGGGATGTAAGCAGAGCAGCTCCAATGAGAAGAAGAACATGATTAGGATATGGCTCACTCAAAAACTCAAATGGACCTGATTACGAAGCATTTAATAGGGGTTAGTTTAAAAAAGGTAAATGATGTGGGTTTGCAAGGTAAAACACCTCGACATGGTGATTATTACTCTGATTCAAGCAGGCAAATTTTGTTAACAATTAAATGGGGGTTTTCAATCCAACACCCAAGGGTCTAATAAAGACTCTTTATGACAAGGCCAAGGAAATTGTCATGACCCAAATAGTCGTGAGTGGAACCCACACTAACCCTCCAATGGGAGAACCCTCTAACTAAATCCTTAACTAATTCATTTAAAAAATACAACAATAAAACAATAAATATCAACTTAAATAAATAAAATTGTAGAAGTCTAACTACTACATCTCCCGATTCTGAAAGTCATTGTACAAAGGACACAAAATAAAACAATGTCTAGAATCATCCCAAAATCACTAATTAATACATCATTCAAAGAAGGAATAATCCAACTATAAAAATCTATGGCAGACTGAATAGAAGTAGCTCACCCTAGTATTGATCAACTGGAAACACTAGCTATGAGGTGGCATCAAAATTTCTGGAACACAGTCTGCACTCAAGAAAAAAGAGTACAGGGATAGTACCGGTACAAACAAGTATATATCATGAATCATTAAAATAAGTAGATAGGTACATTAACACATAATCAATAATTGCATCAACCAGGTAAGTCGCCCAATTTACAGACTCATCAGTACCATTAACACAAAGGACATATAGTCATCAACAAACAAATCAATGTCAACCATAAAAGACATATAAGTCAGCAAATAAGACATATAAAGTCATTCCAACCCTGCAGTATAAGTAGTCGTATCACAAACATAGATCTTAACCACACTAATTTCACAGTTATATAACTTCTCTCTCTTATCAATCTTAATCTATGTTAATCAAAACTCACCCCTAAATATTTAAATTAATATTGTAGATCCAATAGACCATTACTATAGAATAAGAACACCTTTTACTTGATGCTTGATTAACCCAAGTGTTGCGATCTTTGAAAATTTGCTTACTTGAGATTATAGCGGTATTTTAATCAATTGCCTTGGGTTACTTATGTAAATTACCATGACTATAATCTTTCTAGATATAATATTAAAGAGTAGAGATATTTTTAAAAAAAAAATGGGCAGCCTACTTTTAAAATGTGGGCAGACACCCTTCTAGGGTGTTCTTGGGTATTTAAATATATATTATGCCCAAATATTTCCACCTCTTCTCATATTTTTGGTTCCCTTAACTCTAAGAAATCCCATGAACTCCATCTTCATTAAATTATCCCATAAAATCACTAGAGAATCTTGTTCTTTTGGGCTAAAATCAAAGACTGGGAAGAGATCCGTTTTAAGTAAACAAATATGTTTTGGAAAGATAACACATAGCTCTACAACTTTTATTCTTGGTTAAAAATCTGATTTTAATTTTAAGAATTAGAAATAGGGGACGCAAGTGAGGACAAGTTCTGTCAGGTTTTCTGATTTGGAAATTCCCTATGTGCTACTGTTAGTATTTGAAGATATCTTTTTGTAAAAAAAGTATTTTCTTGGTGATTCTGGATTCTTTACAATGATGAAGCATATACCTAAAACTTTTATGAAGGCTATAAGGTTTGGTTTTGCTGTTTACCTATTGAAAACTAAATTATAACACGAAACAGTAGGGCTGTTCGGATTTACTGCTTTGATGATTAGGTGTAAATTGCACGGACTATGCTTTGCTAATATTGGCTCATATCAACATAATGGAGTTACTAGAAATTAAAAAGGGTACTTGATTGTATGTTCAAGGTTGTGTATACTCATGTACAAGCTGAGGAACTTGATATGTTGTTTGGTCTGCGACTTAAACTCTTGAAGTGTGGTTAGACTGTGTAAAAACTAAAAGGCTAAGGTTTGTGTATAATATTGAACTCATACTATTATTAACTGCTGAAGTATTTGAAATATTATTTTGGAACCTTGGTTACCTTCTTATCACCTTGTATTGTCGTTTTAGTATCCTTGGTGTCTTGAAAGACATTGGTTTAACTCGCCCACTTATAAGGATTGCTTAATCACATGGCATCCTTGTTGTTACCTTGTCCTTCTTGTGGCTGTGACTTTGTCACTAGTGGCATGCCTCTTGATTCTGATCTTTTGCCATATTGACTATGGATTTTTGGTTTGTCTTAGTTATGGAAGTTGTCCATTTTAAGTATGAACTAAAAAGTCATTTTTAATATGGTTCTTGATTCTCTTGATTATTGGGTTTCGATCCTTATTGATAGAGGGCCTCAACCATTCTTGATACAGGACTTTGGTCCTCCTTGATATTTGATTATACTTGGTGTGACGGCATGATGTGCATATTGGGCGAAGCTTGTTATTTAACCCCTTGTGAACTAGTTTTTGGGCTTTCTTGATACTTGAGCTTCTAAATATTGTGTTGATACTTTTGATACATTTATTACCTTGAGTTATTTATATATGTTCCAATTGAACTACTGATTACTTAGGAGGAAATCGGAGAATCTAATGGCTCTGAGCCCAATGTTTGTTCACCACTAGACTTTATGTTTAGCCATAGTTGTTTCTATTGTAGGGGGTCTTCGGGAGGATGCTTGAAGATGACCATTGGAAGTAGGATTTTTTTGGAGCTTTAATGAAGATCACATTTGCATATAGGCATCTATACTTTGTAGTAATTTTTGGGACTTGTATATGATCCATGTGATACACATATGTATGTAATTTTAAATTCGATTTGTTACTTAAATTTGATAACTGGATTGGCTACTTTAGAATGGGTAAACTCGAGTTTTGTAGTGTACTGAATTTATATTTGGTTTTTTAATTATGTATAAAGGTTAAACCTGCCATCTTTTGATACTCGATAGTTTGGTAATTATTCATAACAAGGGTCTGTAGTGGTGTGAAAGGATAAGTAGAATCTCGTAAGTAACTTGTTGATTTATTAATAAAGATTCCTCTAATGTAAATTGAAACACACTTTTTGTTTAAACTCGGATAATATGAATTATTAAATAGCAAACCTTTGTACCTTTAACAATTTTGGATTGGCCTAATCTGCCGCTAGATTATGCTTAATATGTCTTAGTTAAGATCTTATAAGCACCTCCAGTATTATACTAGCTTTTGCTTTAGAAATAGCGTCCTCCCGAGAAGGTCGCTACAAGCTTTGGTATCAGAGCAAGGTCGTGTCCTAGGTAGATGCCTACAAGCCGTGCGTAGTAGAGTCTTACTTATGGGTGTGTTGTGCACCACACTTATAATCAGGAGGCTACATGGCATTTAGGGTTGTTTACTATTTGTGGTTCTAGGACTTTTGTTGTGAATTGTTGGTATAGTGATTTCTCTTTAAGGAGGCTTTTATTATAGTATTTACTTGCTTACATGGTTAATATTTTTTTATTGCATTTAATGTGCATATGCATCATGTACATGTCCCTAATGCAATGTGATCTTCCATCTTGAATAAACTAAGTTATGGCCTCTTCCTCTAATAGACCTATGGATGCAACTTTTGAAGGTTCGAGCGACTCTAATGCCCAACCTCATGCACTAGAAGGAGTGGGGGAACATTTTTTTTATCTTAATTTCCCATGTACGAGTGGATCTGAAGTTGGGAATGATCGGTGTGTAAGAGAGGGACAGCATCCTCACATGAGTTATATTCCTCATGTTATGAACCCTCCTTTTTAATAATGGCTGAATTCTTCCACCACTTGGCTGAAACGATGCATGATCCAAATGGGGTAAACTTTGAGAAAATGAGAAAGATGGGTAGAGCTGAGTTTGAAGGCACTGTTGATCCTACTGATGCCGAACAATGGCTTGAGCTCATGTAGAGGGTGTTCAAGCAATTGGAGAAATTAGATGCTGCCAAATTTAAGTATGCTATCTCGCTATTACAAAAGGATGCTTACGACTGGCGGGTAAGTGTACCGAATGCTAAGGTAAAACCTCCAGTTCTTACTTGGGATGATTTTGTTAGGGAATTCCATATGAAGTATGTCCCACCTGTTTATTTTGATGCAAAGAAAAAGGAATTTCTGAATTTAAAGCAACGAGGCATATCTATTGCTGAGTTTCAACAAAAGTTTCTTAGACTTTCTTGCTACGCCGATAGTATTATTAATGAGGAAAAATATAAGTGCAGGATATTTGAAGACGATTTGAATGACTCCATTAGAAAGAATGTCGCAGTCCTGCAACATGAGAATTTTTGCAAGTTAGTTTCTGCTGCTTTTACTTGTGAAAGACTTGATAAGGAAGAAGCTAAAAGAAATGAAAACAAATTTAGAAAATCTAAATTAGATTACGGAGGTCCATCCAAAAGGGGAAGATTTGATAATTCCAATGCGGGTAGTGTGCACAGGCCACCTCAACTTAAGCAAAGCAAATTAGATTTTTCTACTGCTACCACTCCAAACTATGGCCAAGGCAAGACTCGCATACCTACTTGTACATAATATGGAAAGAATCATTATGGTACTTGTAGGAGGACTTCTGGTGCATGTTTTAATTGTGGGAGCTTTGAGCATAAGGTTAAGGATTGTCCTAATACTAATCATGTTTCTCTATTGCGCACGGAAGGCTCAGTTCAGAAGCCTACTACTAATCCTCCTCAAGGCAATAGAGGTGTAAGATCTAAAAACACACAAGCAGTGGGTGCAAAAAGAACTAATCAAGCCAGTGGGTGAAGGGCTACTGCACGAGCTTATGCTATGACACAAAAGGATGATGAAGATGGACCAGACGTGTTTGTTGGTAAATTTCACTTATTTGGCTTGTGTGTGTTTACACTATTTGATCCTGGTTCTACCCATTCCTATATTTGCTCATCACTTATTTTTCCTGAAAATATGAATTTTGTGAGTCTTAACTATGATGTGTTGGTTGAGAGTCCATTGGCTCATCTGGTTGTTTGTAATCGAATTTACCGAGCTTGTCCCTTCATGATTCAAAATTTAGTCTTCCCCTGCTGATTTGATTGAAATGCCTTTCTAAGACTTTGATGTTATTATTGGGATGGATTGTCTATACAAATACCATGCAGTCATGGATTGTCAGTCAAAGGATGTGACTTTTAAAGATTCTACATTTTCACACATCATTGTTCAAAGTGAAAGATCACTGATGTCTAATATTATTTTTGCGGTCTTGGCAAGCAAGATAATTCGTCAAGGTTGTGATGCATTTCTTGCTCACATATTTGGTACACTATTGGAGAGTCCTAGTTCAAGGATATACCTACTGTGTATGATTTCCCTGAAGTCTTCCCCAAAAATCTTCCCGAGTTTCCTCCGAAAAAAGAAGTTGAACTTCTGATAGAGCTTATTCCTGGATCTACCCCTATTTCTATCACTCCTTATAGAATGGCTCCAGTAGAATTGAGGGAGTTGAAAGTTCAATTGCAAGAACTTTTTAAGAAAGGTTTCATTCGTCCTAGTGTTTCTCCTTGGTGGTCCCCTGTCTTATTTGTAAATAAGAAAGATGGAACTCTTAGGCTATGTATTAACTAGACAATTGAACAAAATAACAATAAAGAACATATATCTGCTGCCAAGGATTGATGATTTGTTTAACCAGATGAAGGGTGCAAAATTTTTCTCAAAAATTGATTTGAGGTCTAGGTATTACCATCTGCGAGTAAGAGATGAAGATGTCCCCAAGACCGCCTTTAGAACTCGATACGGTCATTATGAATTTCTAGTGATGTCATTCGGGTTGACAAATGCTCCTACAGTGTTCATAGATCTAATGAATCGAGTATTTAAACCTTATCTTGATCAATTTACGATGGTCTTTATAGATGATATTTTAATATATTCCAAGAATAGTGAGGATCAGGATAAACATCTCCAAATTATTTTACAAATTTTGAAGGAGAAAGAACTCTATGCTAAGCTCTTCAAATGTGAATTTTGGCTTAATGAAGTGGCCTTCTTGGGACATGTTGTGTCAGCTGAAAGTGTGAAGGTTGATCCTAGCAAGATTCAAGCAATTATTGAATGGAAACCACCCAAAAGTCCAACTGAAGTAAGAAATTTCTTGGGACTAGCAGGATACTATAGAAGGTTTGTGAAAAGATTCTCCATGATAGCCGCTCCTTTGACTAAACTTTTGAAGAAGGAAGTAAAATTTACTAGGGATGAAAAATGCCAAGAGAGCTTTGAAACTCTCAAATCCTTATCGACACAAGATCCTATACTTACTATACAAATTGAAGGGAAAGAGTACGTGATATATAGTGACACTTCTCATCGTGGTCTAGGATGTGTTCTAATGCAGGAAGGGAAAGTTATTTCTTATGCCTCTCAAAAATTGAAACCACATGAACTGAATTATCCTTCATATGATCTCGAACTAGCTGCTATAGTGTTTGCCTTGAAAATATAGAGGCATTATTTGTATGAAGAAAAATACCATATATTCACTGATCATAAGAGCTTGATGTGCTTGGGTACACAAATAGAGCTGAACTTGAGGCAACGTAAGTGGCTTGAACTCATCAAATATTATGACTGCACAATTGACTATCATCTAGGTATAGCCAATGTAGTTGCAGATGCCTTAAGTCGCAAATACTTCACAAGCTTATCTTTAATGCTTGTCTTGCACTTGGTTTGGATGGTTTGGTTGTTGGTAATTTGCAAGTCAAGCCAGTATTACTTGAACAGGTAAAAAAAGCACAAAATTTGGATGAAAAGCTCATAAAATTGATCAAACAAGTTCAAAATAGAGAAAAGCTTGATTTTACATTAGGGAGGATGGTGTCCTATTTTATCAAAATAGGTTGTGTATCCCTAATGAAGACAAATTGAGGAGAGAAATTTTGAATGAAACACATACTTCACATATGTAATGCACCCCAGAGGTACCAAGATATACCAAACCATCAAGGAATACTATTGGTGGAATGGTATGAAAAAACATAATGCAGAGTTTATTTCAAAAATGTTTGATTTGTCAGCGAATAAAGGCAGAGCATCAGGTTCCAGTTGGTTTGCTTCAACCCTTATCGTTGCCAAAATGGAAATGGGAGAAAATAACCATGGACTTTGTTTTTGGACTTCCTCGCACTCAAATAAATCATGATGCAATTTGGGTTATAGTGGATAGGCTAACAAAGAGTGCTCATTTCTTGGCAGTCAGGATGGATTACTCACTTGAATGTTTAGAAGAATTGTACATTAATGAAATTGTGAGGCTACACGAAATCCCTGTTTCTATTATATCTGACCGAGACCCAAGGTTTACATCTAGATTTTGGGCTAGCTTACAGGAAGCTTTGGGTACTAGGTTGAATTTTAGCACTTCATTTCATCCCCTGACAGATGGTCAATTAGAAAGGGAAATCCAAATTTTAAAAGATATGTTTCGTGCCTGCATTATTGAATTTGAGGGTAGTTGGGACAAACACTTGGCTTTGATAGAATTTTCTTACAATAATAGTTACCAGTCAAGTATTAGAATGCCTCTCTATGAAGCTTTATGTGAAAGGAAATGTCGAACTCCTCTTTGTTGGAGTGAAGTTAGGGAAAGAAAGTTTGTTGGTCTTGAAATTGTGCAACAAATGGAAGACAAGGTAAAGGTGAACAAGGATTGTCTAAAAATAACTTCAGATAGACAAAAGTCTTATGCTAATCATAAGAGGTGTGAAATTGAGCACCAAGTTGGGGATATGGTATTCTTGAAGGTTTCTCCATAGAAGACGATTATGAGATTTGGCTAAAAAGGAAAACTTAGTCCTCAATTTATTGGTCCTTATGAAATGCTCGAAAGAGTTGGGCCAGTTGCATATAAACTAGCTTTGCCACTTGAATTAGATAAAATCCACAATGTCTTCCATGTTTCTATGCTTAGAAGATACCGCTCAAATCCATCCCATGTTCTTGCGGATGAATCCATTGAGGTTAATCCTGACTTGACATATGAAGAAGAAACTATACAGATCATGGTGCAGGAATTAAAATAGCTGAGAAATAAAATAATTCCCTTAGTAAAGGTACTTTGGAGAAATCATTCGGGCAAAGAAGCCACCTGAGAGTGAGAAACGTACATGAGAACCCAATATCCACATCTGTTTTGAAACTAGTCAGGTAAATATCGAGATGAAATTTCTTAAGAGGGAGAAAGTACATCCCCAAATATTCAAATTAATATTATATATCCAATAGACCATTATTATAGAATAAGAACACCTTTTACTTGACGCTTGATTAACCCAAGTATTGCGATCTTTCAAAATTTGCTTACTTGAGATTATAGCGGTATTTTAATCAATTGCCTTGGGTTATTTATGTAAATTATCATGACTATAATCTTTATAGATATAATATTAAGGAGTAGAGATATTTTTAAAAAAAATTTGGGCAGCCACCCTTCTAGGGTGTTCTAGGATATTTAAATATAAATTATGCCCAAATATTTGCACCTCCTCTCATATTTTTGGTTCCCTTAGCTCTAAGAAATCCCATGAACTCCATCTTCATTAAATTATCCAATAAAATCACTATATAATCTTGCTCCTTTGGGCTGAAATCAAAGACACGTCATACCATGCGGTAAGTACCTGAAACTTGTTTTTGAATTGTGCAGTGTTTAGTATTTTTATCATATATCATTGGGAAGAGATCCGTTTTAACTAAACAAATATGTTTGGAAAGATAACACATAGCTCTAAAACTTTTATTCTTGGGTAAATATCTGATTTTACTGTTAAGAATTCGAAATAAGGGACGCAAGTGAGGACAAGTTCTGTCCAGTTTTCTGATTTGGAAATCCCCTATGTGCTATTGTTAGTATTTGAAGATATATTTTTGTAAAAAAAGTATTTTCTTGGTGATTATGGATTCTTTACAATGATGAAGCATATACCTAAAACTGTTATGAAGGCTATAAGGTTTGGTTTTGCTGTTTACCTATTCAAAACTAAGTTATAACACGAAACAGTAGGGTTGTCCGGACTTACTGCTTTGATGATTAGGTGTAAATTGCACGGACTATGCTTAATTTTCATGCTAATATTGGTTCATATCAACATAATGGAGTTACTAGAAATTAAAAAGGGTACTTGATTGTATGTTCAAGGTTGTGTATACTCATGTACAAGCTGAGGAACTTGATACACTGTTTGGTCTCCGACTTAAACTCTTGAAGTGTGGTTAGACTGTGTAAAAACTAAAAGGCTAAGGTTTGTGTATAATCTTGAACTCATACTATTATTAACTGCTGAAGTATTTGAAATATTATTTTGGAACCTTGGTTACCTTCTTATCACCTTGTATTGTCGTTTTAGTATCCTTGGTGTCTTGCAAGACATTGGTTTAACTCGCCCACTTATACGGATTGCTTAATCACATGGCATCCTTGTTGTTACCTTGTCCTTCTTGTGGCTGTGACTTTGTCACTAGTGGCATGCCTCTTGATTCTGATCTTTTGCCATATTGACTATGGATTTTTGGTTTGTCTTAGTTATGGAAGTTGTCCATTTTAAGTATGAACTAAAAAGTCATTTTTAATATGGTTCTTGATTCTCTTGATTATTGGGTTTCGATCCTTCTTGATAGAGGGCCTCAACTATTCTTGATACAGGACTTTGGTCCTCCTTGATATTTGATTATACTTGGTGTGACGGCATGATGTGCATATTGGGCGAAGCTTGTTATTTAACCCCTTGTGAACTAGTTTTTGGGCTTTCTTGATACTTGAGCTTCTAAATATTGTGTTGATACTTTTGATACATTTATTACCTTGAGTTATTTATATATGTTCCAATTGAACTACTGATTACTTAGGAGGAAATCGGAGAATCTAATGGCTCTGAGCCCAATGTTTGTTCACCACTAGACTTTATGTTTAGCCATAGTTGTTTCTATTGTAGGGGATCTTCGGGAGGATGCTTGAAGATGACCATTGGAAGTAGGATTTTTTTGGAGCTTTAATGAAGATCACATTTGCATATAGGCATCTATACTTTGTAGTAATTTTTGGGACTTGTATATGATCCATGTGATACACATATGTATGTAATTTTAAATTCAATTTGTTACTTAAATTTGGTAACTGGATTGGCTACTTTAGAATGGGTAAACTCGAGTTTTGTAGTGTACTGAATTTATATTTGGTTTTTTAATTATGTATAAAGGTTAAACCTGCCATCTTTTGATACTCGATAGTTTGGTAATTATTCATAACAAGGGTCTGTAGTGGTGTGAAAGGATAAGTAGAATCTCGTAAGTAACTTGTTGATTTATTAATAAAGATTCCTCTAATGTAAATTGAAACACACTTTTTGTTTAAACTCGGATAATATGAATTATTAAATAGCAAACCTTTGTACCTTTAACAATTTTGGATTGGCCTAATCTGCCGCTAGATTATGCTTAATATGTCTTAGTTAAGATCTTATAAGCACCTCCAGTATTATACTAGCTTTTGCTTTAGAAATAGCGTCCTCCCGAGAAGGTCGCTACAATTATAAATTTGTATACACATGCTAAAGGGTCTTATTTCTGTCCAACTAGACATAACCTGCAGGGGAAAACATAGGGTCCATGTATTGTACCCGTGTGGTACCTACTTCATATCATATTCGCTCATCCGTAAGCTCACATTGGGCTCAACCCACTCAACCATCAGAATAGTATGTCTAATATCAACCCTTCAACATATCTTAATATGTTCTCATAATTAGCCATCTCTCAGGATAATACAACTAGTACACAAAATATAATATGTGTACAGTATTCTCATAAGTCATTTAAAGACAGACTTCAACAGTTATAAGTTTATTCACTCAAGCACATGTCAAGCCAACAAACAATTAATCACAAGTTATGTCCGAAGACCAATCAATTTGATCATCAATTCAGAACACATACAAGAGACTATTTCAAGTCTAACTTCACGTAAGCTGTAACCTACCTCAACCAAAGAATCTGGAACAAGAAAGCTAAAATACATAAGCTTTCCCTTTCTTCAATGCCTCAACACATTCACAGTCTAAAACAAGTAATTATAAGAGTTATTAATCATTTGCTCTTCAAATAATGCCTTGGGAATTTAAACCCAATAATTCTACACTTATTCATGGTGTATAATGTTACCCAAGAGACAATTAGCCATATACTAGTCCCATAATACTCACATTATCTTAATTCATGGAGCTTTTTCTCCCATTATACCCTTTTAAGCAGTTTTTATGCTAAAGGTCTCATCTTTATGCAACTCAAGGTTCCCAATTATCCCAATTCATGTTTATGAACTACAAATTCATTCTAGGAAGTGTTAATTACACCCTAGAAGCAATTCAATATGATGTTACATCTACCCATAGGCTTTCCCACACTTTTCATGATTCTAGGGTTCTAACCAACTATTCCACTATTACTATTGTTCTAATGATTCTAAGGTGTTATTAAATTACTAGACGAAGTAATTGATGGAAGAACTTACCTCAATGAAGGAATTTCTCCCTAGCTTTGGGAAAATTACCTCTTTAGAGCTCTGGAATGAGGTTTTAGGATTTATAAGGTAAAACTCATAATTAAGTCACTGAAACAGGCATTCTACCTCACGTCATCCACTGTGGTGACACCTTTCTCACTACAGTAGGCTCGCTGTGGAAAAATTAGGTTCACTATGATGTTCATGATGAACTTCCCTAGTCCCGCTATTATGGAGCTCCAACCAATATGGTGATCTTACTATAGTGGGAAATCCCACTACTATAGCGGATCTTCCATTAACTTCGAAGGAATTGCATTTTATCCCTATTTTACAACATAAATCATAGACTTAGGACATCACAAAACTATCCCAATGCGCTAGCTCTAATTAAGACCCAAAAGTCTTCTTTATTTTCTTAAACTTCATGTCAAGTCAAAATAGGTCATTCTTTTTTAAATGAATGGAGTATGAGAATTCTGGTTGGAGAGAAAGGGGTAGAGATAGAGATCAGGGTAACTGAAGGAATAGAGATAGCTACAATAATTATAAGAGGGGTTTATATATACCTTCTAAGGGTATAATCAAGAAGGTAACGATGCGGGTAGTTCAAAGGTGGAGGACATGCTAGCAAAGGTGCTAAAATAGTCAAATCCACAGACTCTGGTATCAAATAGATGAAAAATACATATCTAATATTAGCTAGTTGGTGGATTTATATTCTACCTCCATCACAAAACTCAATCACTAAATGGGTTATATATTTATAGCTCTGAATTAGTGGAAGAATAGTGCAATACCTAGTGACAATGTGCCAAATCTAAGAAATGATGGTCAATGCATACCTATCACTACTTGAAGCAGGAAAGAGTTAACAAAGCTTGTACCTATTGTAGTTGAGCAGAAGATCAGATCACCTTAGATTCATGGGTTGTTGTAGAAGAAAATACTGAGAAGGTAAATGTGTCTAGCTTTGATAAGCCAATTGTGTTAGATAATGACTTTTAAAATGCTGAAAAGTCTTTGGTTGATGCAAAGGAGACTACTACAAAAAAGGGGAAGGAAAAGAAGATTCCAATGATATTGTCGATTCCTAGACCTCCCTTTCAGTTCCCTCCACATTTAAAAAAGAAGTAGGAAGATGGTAAGTTCTATAAGTTTATTTCTATGTTGAAGCAGCTATCCGTGAACATTTCTTTGGTAGAGGAACCTGACAAAATGTCAGGATATGCTAAATTTATAAAGGAACTAGTTACAAAGAAGAGGACTGTTAGTTTTGAGCTGGCTGATAATTTGCACCACTGTAGTGCTATTGCTTCACGTTCTCTGGTTCAAAATAAGGAAGATCCTAGTGCCTTTACTATTTCTTACACCATTGGGGCATGCAATTTTGTGAAAGCATTATACGATTTTAGTGTGAGCATAAATCTCATGTCGCTTGTTATTTTTATATGGTTGGTCTTGGATGCCCCCAAACCGATAAAAATGTGGCTATTGATGGTAGATCACATGCTGAAGATATTGGTAGGCATATTATATAATGTGTTGGTGAAGGTTGAGAGCTTCATCTCTCTTGCTGATTTTGTCATCTTGGACTGTGAAGTAGATTTTGAGGTTCCTATAATCTTGGGATGATCATTCTTAGCTACAAGTAAAGCTTTTGTTGATATGGAAAGCAGTGAGCTGAAATTTAGATTGAATAACGAGAAGGTCATTTTTACTATATGCAAATTAATGAAGCATCCAAGAGATATGTGTGTCGTATCTATGATGTGACTTAAGAGCCAATTGAAGAGAAGTTTGTTATTGAGGCTTTGGCCGTTGTTATTATGAACTTTGAGGAGGATGACATTGATGATTATAATGAGATGGTAAATGCACTGGCTGGGATGGGATCTTACTCATATGCTTCGAAAAAGTTAGATCTTAATTTAAAGAATCGAGAGACTCCAATAGTAAAACCTTTCATTAAAGATCCACCAGTCTTGGAGTTTAAGGCTATGTCGACTTATCTTAGATATGCTTTCTTGGGATCTAATGACACTTTACATGTATTCATTAGTGGGGATTTACTTGAGTAGCAAGTGGAAGCTCTAGTATCTGTGTTGAAGAGATTTAAGAGGGTAATTTGTTGGACTGTTATTGACATCATCGAGATCCTTTTTGGTATTTGCACATATAAAAAATTTAGCTAGAGCACCATTGTATATTGAGTATTAAGCATTAACGTAGATTGAATTCACCTATGCAAGAGGTGGTGAAAAAGGAGATTATTAAGTGGTTGGATGCAGGGGTAGATTATCATATCTCAAACAACAAATGGGCGAGTCCCGTTCAGTATGTACCAAAGAAAAGAGGGATAATTGTTGTCCCCAATGAAAAGAATGAGTTGATTCCATTAAAACCAATCACAGAATAGCATGTATATAAGGACTATCGAAAGTTGAATGCATGGACTCAAAAAGATTAGTTCCCAATATTGTTCATGGGTCAGAAGTTCGACAGACTTGCTGGCAGAGGGCGGTATTATTTTCTTTATGGTTATATGGGTTATAATTCAGATTTCTATTGCACTATATGATAAAGAAAAGACCACTTTCACTTGTCCCTATGGTACTTTTTCCTTTATGTAGATGTTGTTTGGGTTGTATAAAGCGACGACTACTTTTTAGCGGTGTATGATGTCCATTTTCTCTTACATGGTTGAGGACACTATTGAGGAGTTCATAGATGATTTCTCTATCATGGATGCTACTTTTGATGATTGCTTAACTCATTTGGGCAAAGTGTTACAGAGATGTGAGGAGACGAACCATATGCTGAATTAGGAGAAATTTCACTTCATGGTGAAAGGGGGTATCATTCTCGATCACAAAATTTTTGAAAAGGGATAGAAGTTGATAGACCAAAAATTGAGGTCATTGCTAAATTTCCCCTACCAATTTCTATAAAAAGCATTCGTAGCTTCTTGGGTCTATCACAAATTTATCAAGGACTTCTCCAATATTGCACAACCCTTGGGTAAATTGCTGGAAAAAGAGGTAAAATTTGTGTTTGATGATGTGTATCTAAAGGCATTATAATGCCTCAAGGAGAGGTTTACTTCAGCCCCATTTATTGTTACTCCTGACTAGTCACTGCCATTTGAGGTTATGTGTGATGCTAACGAAGTGGTGCTAGGAGAAGTCCTAGGTCAAAGGAATGAGAAAATGTTCCATCTAATCTATTTGGATAGCAAAGCACTTAATCAAGACTAGCAAAACAACATTGTGATTGTCACGCCCCAAATTCCAATGGGGCAGACTGGCACCCGAAGTCGATAAGGCCCGAGAGAACCAATCTTCATTCTCATACACTCCTGTGCATGCTACTCAATAAACATCACCACCACAAATAGATATAAGAAGCCAATAGCGGAAGTCATGGAAAATACATGATAACTATGAAACTTGGCCGTTGGGGCCATCAAGACAAAACATATGCTCCTTACATTTTCTTCATCTGTCCCACAATATCTACAAAGCCTCTACAGATGCATAACCATAACCAACCTAGAGTTGGGACAAGACCCCGCTCTATACACAAATACAATACCAAAATAAATGTACATATACATATCGGAAAGACCCAAACCAACTGGAGCTCACCAATATTCTGCGGATTTCTCGTAGCCTACTGAGGAGGTCTACTAGCATCTGTGCCTGCAGCAAGTAAGGTAAGCCCCCCCAAGGGAGGTCAGTACGAAGAATGTACTGAGTATGTAAGGTCATATGAAATTGTAAGACACATAAATATTCCAATGAAATCAAATATAAGAGAATAGTCAATATGGATAAACCATCGTTCTGCATATGTGGAACCATGTACCTTTCATTAATTATTTTCTTTTGCTTCTAATGTTTATTCATAATCACTCATCTCATATAGTATTTGGGCCCCAACTGATCAGTGGGTCTTAACATAACATAATGTTATGTTGGGCTCGGCTCGAGCTAGGCTTATGACTCTAGAGCTACCACCCTTAAATAAAGATATCGGGCTCGGCTCGAGCTAGGTTATTCCCTCTAGAGCTGCCACCCATAAACCAATATATCAGGTTCGACTCGAGCTAGGTTATTCCCTCTAGAGCTACCACCTGTCAGGATTGGCCCGAGCTAGGCTTATGCCTCTAGGACTTCCCCCTGATCCAACAAATTTGGGATCGGCTCGAGCTAGGCTTATGCCTCTAGAGCTACCACCCGTACTCTTACCACCAACAAATATGCATTACTTTATTTCTTACTTTTGAGAGATTGATATATTGATAGTCACAACATTATTGGAGTTTGGGAACATCAGTACATGATTAAGAGACTTATGAATAACAACTATTGATCCACGAATAAGGAGCATAAGAATAACAATACATAACAACTTGAAATGAAATGCCTTAGAACCTTTCGGAAAGGAACAAATATAATGACAATGTGAACAATATGTGTTGCAGAAGGATACGGTAAGAGTAACCTTACATACCTTATCTTCTCAATATGAATGCACAGTCCTATGTGGGAATACAACAATCCAGGTCCTTCTTTATGTGTTACTCTGTAACATAAGTTCATAACGGAGCTCACGTTAACGACTAGTTACCTTACAAGTGCACAAAATGACAACGAGCTACATGACTGCCATATAGCGTCATTTCACCCTTTACAATACAATCCACTACATTACCATATCAACAACACCATAACATTCCACACATTGACCAAGACATCATAAACCAATAGCATTTCATACCAAGTTTACCCTTTACGCTTCCTCATTATCATTACATCACAATTATTTCGTCAAGTCACCTCAATACCTTTTATAACAACATATTAACAACAATCCATAATTTTTATAATCCATCATGCCTCTAAACGACCCCTTAACGTCATTCAAAAGGTATCATAAGTTGATAATTACATCCAAAAAGGATATAGGGGCCTTCGGGGATCAAAGAGAGACAAAAACATACAAAACCGAATTCTGGGGTGACCTGCTTAGCCACCTGCAGGCACAGGGGCACCTGCTGACCTGGTTACCCTTGTCCCAATCCAGGGGCACCTGCATTGGCATCTTCTCCCGCAGGTGCCTTCGTCTGCGGGGGCGATTGCCCAAATTGACCAAAAAGAGTCTCTTTTGGGTAATAAATGGTCCAAGGCCATAAATAAGCTTTTCTTTACTTATTTTTGGTCACTTGGATACCAACAAACACCCATGGTTTCACAACACACATGAATATCACCAAAACCACACTTTTCCTTCAATATACCACCAAGTCCATGCACAATTTTGCAATAACAATTCCAAACATTATGTACAAGGATAAAATAAGTTAAGGCTATAATCACATCTCACATGTCAATATTGAATCCATCAAGTACACTTCCTTCAAGACCATAAGTCCATTTTCAAGTTTATAAGGCAAAACCCTTTTCCGATAACAAAAATAGACAGTTTTACACATAATGAATTGTCCAACACTGTGTCAACATAACCAACATGCTTTATGCACCATATTAAGCATATAATGTATTGAACCATAAGATTAAACACTTACCAATACTTACAAAGAAGTTATCTTGTCCAAAGGAGTGATGCCTTAGAGTTTGTGAGTAAAGAGAAATGTCTTGAATATTCTAGACAATGGCATGTGTTTTTTGATAAATAAAAATCTGATTTTTCCTTGCCTTATATGATCCCTCAAGTCATCCTTATCCAAATCCTTGGGCATTAAATGCATGTTTGATTGGTCAACATAAGAATGGGTCATTGTTCCCAATTGGGTCATGTCTTTTACTTCATTTTGGGCCTCATTTGGGGCCCAAATCACACAATTAGTTTAGCCCACAACTTAAGGTGTAATACACCCACATTCTCATGTTTACATTCCATAAATATTAAGACAATCAAGTAGGTTCAGAAATGTACGGGGTGTTACATCCTTCCCCCATTAGAAACATTCATCCTCGAATGTTAGTACCATTATCCAATTTACACAGATGGATCATTCCTCATGTGATCATATAGAGACATAATGCTTTATAGATACTTACTTCATCATGTTATCATATGCATACAATTCTCTGAGAGACATACTTCTTCATGTTAATTATCATATACACACAATGCTTGGAGATACTTACCCGTTTTTCCTCCATTTCCGCATCTTGAACGTTTTTCTTTCGTTTGAAACATATGAGGGTGTTTAGACTTCCTCATTTCTTCAACTTCCTATGTGATATCCTATACCTGTTGATTCTTAATTCTTAACTTCTTCGTAACATGTACATCTTAATGGGAGTAAAATGAGATGGATCTCCTATGCACTTTCGAAGCCTCGAAACATGAAATACTGGATGAACTAGGGAGAGTTCTTGGGGTAGTGCCAACTCATACGCAACTTGCCCAAATCTTCTAATAATTTCATATGGGCCTATAAAATGTGGACTCAATTTTTCTTTCTTTTCGAATCGCATTACCCCTTTCATCGGTGACACCTTCAAAAATACCCAATCACCTATGGCGAATTTGAGCCCTCTTCTTCTAACATCAGCATATGACTTGTGTCGACTTTGGGCTATTTGTAGCCGCTGTTGGATCACTTTAACTTTCTCCATAGCCTGATAAACAAGATCTGGCCCAAGTAAAACAGTTTCACCTGCTTCAAACCATCCGATTAGGGATCTTCAATTTCCTTCCGTATAAAGCTTTATAAGGTGCCATTTTAATACTTGAATGATAGTTATTGTTGTAAGCAAATTAAATAAGAGGCAAATGGTCATCCCAACTACCTTGAAAATCTAACGTGCAAGCTCGTAGCATATCTTCAAGCGTTTGGATAGTATGTTCTGCTTGTCCATCTGTCTGAGGATGGAAAGTCGTACTCAGATTTGCCTGTGTACGCAAACTCTGCTGAAAAGATCTCCAAAAATGCACAGTAAATTGTGCTCCTCTATCTGATATAATGGAGATAGGAATCCTATGCAATCGTACTATCTCTTTCACATATAATCTTGCATAATCAGTATAGATATCAACATGAACTCCATACAAATAATGACGCCATATCTTTAAAGCAAATACCACCGCTGCTAATTCAAGATCATGTGCGGGATAGTTTCTTTCGTTTGGCCGCAACTGTCGTGAGGCATAAGCTATTACATTACTGTGCTGCATCAATACACACTCTAGACCAACTCCGAAAGCATCACAATATACTGCATAACCTTCGGTGCCTTCCAAAAGTACTAACGTCAATTTATCTTTCAGCTCTTGGAAACTTTTCTCACATGCATCATTCCACTGAAATTTGACTGCCTTGTGTGTTAGCTTTGCTAATGGTGAATCAATAGAAGACAACCCTTCCACAAACCTCCTGTAATAACCTGCCCATCCGAGAAAACTATGAATCTTTGTAGGTGTCGTAGGCCTTGGCAAATTTTTCACCGCTTCCATCTTTTGAGTATCAACTCGAATTCCTTCATCTGACACAATGTGACCCAAGAATGCTATGGATTTTAACCAAAATTCTCATTTAGAGAACTTGGCATACAACTTACAATCCCATCCAGGAATGGCTTAAACACCCTATTCATCAAATCCCTAACAGCTACTGATGTATTGGTTAGCTCAAATGGCATAACTAGAAATTCATAGTAACCGTGCCATGTTCGGAAAACTGTTTCGGGTATATATTTTTTTTTTCAACCCTTACCTGGTGATATCTCGATCCCAAGTCAATCTTTGAAAATATTTAGCGGTTAAATAGATCGTTAATTCTAGGGAGGGGATATTTGTTCTTGATCGTTACCTTATGCAGTTGCCAATAGTCAATACACATTCTCATGTGCCATTTTTTTTTCATATTCACACAGATGCACCCCAAAGGGCATACTAGATCTTATGTATCCCTTGTCCCCCAAATCTTTGACTTTTTCTTTTTTTTTTAATTCCCATAGCTCTGCTGGAGCCATTTTATACGGAGGAATAGAGATAGATGAAATTCTTGGAATAGAATCACATCAATACTAATAAACTCTACTTCCCGTTCTGGGGGTAAGCCTGGAAGATCATCAGGAAATACATCGAGGAATTCATTAACCACCGAAATCGATTAAGGACTTGGTGGTTTCACATCAGTATCTTGCACTCGGACTAAATGAAATATATACCCTTTGACTATCATTTTCCTTGCTTTAAGATAGGACATAAATTTTCCCCTTGGTGCCCCCACATTACCCTTCCATTCAAGAATATTTTCTTGTGGAAAATAAAAATGTACCTTCTTAGCCCGGCAATCTACCGTGGCATAATAAGAAGCCAATCGATCCATACCCATTATGACATAAATATCCGCCATTTTCAATTCAATAAGATCAGCCAATGTATCATGGCCACCCACAGTTATCACACAATTATGATACACTCTTTTAGCTACAATAGATTCACCTTTTGGTGTAGATACCTCAAATGGGTTAACTAAAAATTCTAGTGTCCTTTCACAATTTTTTGTTTTGTTTTAACACTCAATGGAGTAACATATGATAGGGTAAAACCCGGATCATTCAATGCAAAAAACATTATGTGAAAAGATAGATAATATACCTGTCACTTTATCAGGAGAAGCCTCAAATGTCTGCCGATCCGCCACGGCATAAGTACGGTCCAGAATTCCACTAGAACTAGCTGCTCCTCTAGCCCCTCTGCCACGACCAGCAGGCTGTACATCTGACGATGATAATGTAACGACTGATACCGTAGGTCGTGTCATACCACCCATGCCTCTTCGTGGGCACTCTCTCACCATGTGCCCTGGCATGCCACACAAAAAACAAACATTTGTTCCCAACCGGCATTCACCTAAATGATACCTTCCGCAGCACTGACACTGCTGATGAGGAGACCTCGATTGGCTCATACTTCCTCGTGCTCGATACCCTACTGTCCATAAATCCTGAGTCTCACTTCCTTGCCCAAACCGGTTGCTTCTAAACCCTTGGAATAGAGGGGGAGTATTTGTTGTGGAATGGGAAATGATGGCCTAGGAGGTTTGTGAAAAATTCGAGGCCCAAATCCTCTTTGGGACTCCATGACCTGTCCCATAGGTTTAGCTCTTTTTGACGATCCTCCTTTTGCTGCACAAGAGCTTGACTTTAAGCTTGTGTAGCAACTAAACGGGTCAATATTTGTACCGCACTCATTAAATCCTGCTCAATAGTATTAACAGGCAGTTCCAAAGATACTTCTCTCCTTCTCGGATCTTCTGGAGCTGGAAAAGTGGAAGAAGCCCGCGATGCAAATTCAGTGTCAGCTCCACCTTGACTAGCTTAGTCAGGTGGTGATCTACTCAGTCCTTCACCGGCAAGCATGTCTACCTGCTTACCCTTGCCTCTACCTCTTCTTGTCACTGGCATTTTACTATATCAGAGAAAACCAATTCCAATGGTCATATATCATTTTTCCACTTACACCTTTGGCTCTATTGCACGATCTAGAAATGAAGAAAAGAAACAACTCCTAAATGTCCCGTAGCCTCCTACTTATAAATGTGGTGCACAACACATCCATAAGTAAGACTCTACTCAGACACGGCTTTGTAGACACCCTTAGAACGACCTGCTCTGATACCACTTTTGTAACGCCTCAAATTCCAACGGGGCGGACTGGCACCCGAAGCCGATAAGGCCCAAGAGAACCAATCTTCATTCTCATACACTCATACGCATGCTACTCAATAAACATCACCACCACAAATAGATATAAGAAGCCAATAGCGAAAGTCATGGAAAATACATGATAACTATGAAACTTGGCCGTTGGGGCCATCAAGACAAAACATACGTTCCTTACATTTTCTTCATCTGTCCCACAACATCTACAAAGCCTCTACAGATACATAACCATAACCAACCTAGAGTCGGGACAAGACCCCGCTTTATACACAAATACAATACCAAAATAAATGTACATATACATATCGGAAAGACCCAAACCAACTGGAGCTCACCAATATTCTGTGGATTTCTCGTAGCCTACTGAGGAGGTCTACTAGCACCTGTGCCTGCAGCAAGTAAGGTAAGCCCCCCCAAGGGAGGTCAGTACGAAGAATGTACTAAGTATGTAAGGTCATATAAAATTGTAAGACACATAAATATTCCAATGAAATCAATTATAAGAGAATAGTCAATATGGATAAACCATCGTTCTGCATATGTGGAACCATGTACCTTTCATTAATTATTTTCTTTTGCTTCTAATGTTTATTCATAATCACTCATCTCATATCGTACCTGGGCCCCAACTGATCAGTGGGTCTTAACATAACATAACGTTATGTTGGAATCAGCTCGAGCTAGGCTTATGACTCTAGAGCTACCACCCTTAAATAAAGATATCGGGCTCGGCTCGAGCTAGGTTATTCCCTCTAGAGCTGCCACCCATAAACCAATATATCAGGTTCGGCTCAATCTAGGTTATTCCCTCTAGAGCTACCACCTGTCAGGATTGGCCCGAGCTAGGCTTATGCCTCTAGGACTTCCCCATGATCCAACAAATTTGGGATCGGCTCGAGCTAGGCTTATGCCTCTAGAGCTACCACCCGTACTCTTACCACCAACAAATATGCATTACTTTATTTCTTACTTTTGAGAGATTGATTGTAACACCCCGTACCTTCCCAACCCTACTTGATGACATTGAATAATGGTTTCTTAGGTGTCGAGAGATATAAGTATGTATTTGGTAATGCTAATGATGAGAAAATTGAAATTTGGCCACATACATGCGATTAGACCTTCGTAGGAGGTGTTTTGTGATTTCGTGGGGAATTTGTGTAATACCCCGTACATATTCCAACCTCATTTGGTGACTTGGAGTCATGTTTACTTGATGATTAAGATTACTAAGTAAGTATTTTGTGGTGTTTTGATAAGGTATTGGACGATATGCAAGTATTGGAAAAAATGGCCGAAAAATTCAGCAAAGTACCAAGACTTGCGCCACTCCCTGTTTCAGGGGGTGTGGTGCAAGCCCCTGATTCAGAGGGGTGTCATTTCCTGCGCCACAAGCTTGCTTTGTAGCTAGTGGCGCAAGGCACAACATATTGTGCCCTTCCGCGCTCGTTTTGTAACGCGATTCTACGTCGATTCTTAGATGGTTTCTTTTGGTTCTTTGGAGTTCTTTGAGCATTGTTAAAGCTTCAAATACTTCAATACACTCCTACATACTTCTACATGATTAAACCATGAAACACAAGTAGTTATCAAAAATGTTCAAGGAAGCCATGGACGACTAGAATGTCTATTTTTGCGATTGAGACGACGAAAGAGAATCTCGCAAGAGAATATTGTCGTGACATTATGGAATTATTTAAACATGAGCTATGTGGTGAATTATACATTCAATTTGGTGGGCTAAGTTGAGATATGTTATTAGGCCCAATTTAAAGCCCAAAATGAGCCAAAAATAAGAGGCCCAAAAGGGTCAAATGACCCATTCTTGTGTTTGACAAATAAACACAACCTTTTGAATAATTGGATGGATAGAGATGAGCATGAGGGCATATATAAAGCCACCACAAATCAGATTTTTATTTCTTAAAACACACATGCCTTTTTGGGGATATTTCCAACATATTGCTCTCAAACTCTCAAACCCTAAGTCCACTTCTTGGGCAAGAGCATCATCCTACAAGTGTTGGTAAGTGTTTATTCTTGTGATTTAATATATTATGTACATGAGAGGTTATGTATATCATGGTGGTTATGGTGGCAAGGTGTTGAATAGTGCACTTTTGGTTTTTGATAAAAGATGTGCATTCTTGTGAATTAAACTTGAAATATGACTTGTGGGTTTGATGAAAAGGCATGGTATGGATGAAATACCAACATGTATGGTGTGATTATGTTAATAAACTTGTTATTTCCATATAAGTGTAAATTATGGGATTTTGGCCGATTTGTTGTTGTGAGGTGTATTGAAGTAATTTGATGGCATAATTGTGATATTGTGGTGATGGAGAAGTGTAAAGTATGAACTTGGTGTGACATGATCTTAGCTATCATGTATTGGTCAATATATGGAATATTGTGGGATTATTGGGATAATAAATTCATAAATGATATTTTGGTCAATGTTGGGCATGTTGTGGTATTATTGATATGACCATGCCGAAAATGGTATTGTAGCGAAAGACATGACATTTTTTTTAAAGCCAAACATGTGACTCATTGTTATTATATGCCATTGTAAGGTAATTGGAGGTTAATGTTGGTTCTGTATGTACTTTTGTTGTAGAGTGAAACATAAGGACGGAGCGGGACTATTGTATGCACTTAAGATTGTAGAATCGTATTGAGAATACAAGGTATGTAAGGTTACTTTGTCCGTATCTTTCTGCGAAAAATAGTATTCACATTGACATCTTACTAGTCCTATCCCGAAATGTGCTAAGGTATCCTATTTCCGGATTGTCAATGGTCATTGTCATATATTGCCTATTCATTGAGCAATTGTGAATCTCATGTATTATATTCATGGATAATGTTCCAAAAGCCCAATAAGGTTGTGTTCCAAAGTTCCAATAGTGGTTATACTCATGTATCTTGTTCATTGATTCTTGTCCAATGGTTCCAAATATGTTTATTTACATGTCTCTTGCTCATTGGTCATTGTTCCAAAGCTTCCAACAATGTTAGGGCTACAAAGTATCAATCTCTCATAAGCCAAGGGTATCCTATTTTCGGGTATCAATTATGGTTCCTCACATGTTCTTTATGCATGGATCAATTGTCATTCACATGTCTCATAAGCATTGACTAATGTTCCAAAGATTCCATGGTTCCACCAATGTTATGTTCCAAAGTTCAAAATGATATTATGACTATCATTGTATCAATCTCAAAGTAAATATCAAAGTAATGCAAATGTGGTTAATGATTGAGCAGGGGTGGCAGGTCTAGGGGCATAAGCCTAGCTCGACTCGATCCCGATGTATTGATTATGGGTAGCAGGTCTAGGGGCATAAGCCTAGCTCGACCCGATCCCAACATCACGATATGTTATGTAAAGACCCACTGATCAGTCGAGGCCCGGGTACATTGTGACACATATATTTACAAGTAAGCATTGAAGTAAAGAAAGAAAAGAAAGTAATGAAAGCAATACACATGATTTCCAAAATGCAAAATGGTGACTTATTCACATTGATTATTCATATGTTTTGAGTTCACACAGTTTCATCTGAGCCTTGCATACTCAGTACTTATTTCGTACTGACCCCTCTCGGGGAATTTACCTTACTTGCTGCAGGCGCAGGTACTAGTAGGCTGCCACAGTAGGTTGCCAGTTGTTTGCTATTCATTGGTGAACTCCAGTTAGTTCGGGGCTTCTCCGAGTCGTAGTGGTTCATATGTTTTGATATTGTACATTGTGTATAAAGCGGGGACTTATCCCGACTTTCAGTTGGTTTTGGTCAATGCATCTGTTAGAGGCTTTTGTAGACGTATGTGGGTGTATGTGTATATGATAATAGATGAAGTCTTGAATTGATGGCCTCAATGGCCAAGTTTCTCATATGTATATACGTCGCATGTTCTATGCTTTCCGATTTTAGCCTTTCATGTTTCTATGTGATAGTAGTGTTTCCTATGACATGCATATGAATGAATAGAAGCAAAGATTGGTTCTCTCGGGCCTTGTCGGCTTCGGGTGCCAATCACGCCTCGTTGGGATTCGAGGCGTGACAAAAGTGGTATCAGAGCAGGTCGTTCTAAGGGTGTCTACAAAGCCGTGTCTGAATAGAGTCTTGCTTATAGATGTGTTGCGCACCACATTGATAAGCAGGAGGCTACAGGACATTTAGGTGTTGTTTCTTTTCTTCACTGCTAGATCGTGCAATAGAGCCAAAGTTGTAGGTGGACACATATGTACGTATTGACATGGGTTTTCTTTTGTATAGTCAAATGCTGAGTATCCGACAAGATAAAGACAAAGGTGAGCAGGTTGATATGCCTGTCGAAGTAGAAATAAGTAAATCACCACTTGACCAGGGTATTCAAGGTGGTGCTGACATGGAATTTGTTATACGGGTTTATCTTAGCCAAAAAGTAGAGAAGTATCCGCAGAACCACCTATAAATGCCACTGAACAGGATTTAAGAAATGTAGTGTATTTGTTGACTCAGATAGTTGTTGTGAAATGTCATTGGCGAGCTGGCCCAATGACGAGTGATGATGGTATGGCTAGGGCAGCTAGTCGTTGAACACAGGATTTTCTGAAATTAAATCCTCCCACGTCCACTGAGTCAGATATGAATAAAGATCCACAGGACATTATGGACCAAATCAAAAGGGATCTAGATAATATGCATGTGACTGTGTATTAATATACTTTCAGTTAGTTGGGAGGAATTTAAAACGGCATTCCTTGACCAGTAACTCTCATATGAGGTCCGAAAAGCTCATGTGGATCGATTGCTAAAGCATTGCTAAAGAACTATGAGTGTCAGGAAGTACAATCTTTGGTTTAATTCTGTGGCTAGGTATACTCCAAAAGTGGTAACCATTATGACCGATAGAATGCATCGGTATATGAATAGATGGATTGTACCATTGCGATCGTGAAAAGAGATATTGATATAGTCAGAATACAGGCTTTTTGCACAGATAATGAAAGCTCAGAGGCAACAGAAAAGGATATGTCGGTTTGGGCTGAATATTTGTTATTGGTGTGGTATGTCGGGCCACAAAATGAGGCTTCTCTTGAGGTAGCTAAAGGTACCATACACGTATTGATTGACCCATATTCGACACTAGCATATGTTATTTTATTAGTTGCTGAAAATTCAAATGAACACCAGAATTACTAGTTATGTCACTTGAAGTCTATATATCAGTTGGTGAATCTATGATAGTTAAAAGAGTATATCTTAAGTGCATAGTAATTATTTGTGGTCATGAGACACTGGTTGATCTTATTGAGCTGGAAATAGTAGATTTTAATGTTACAAAGGGATTGTGCCATAGTAGATTGCCGAACTAAGAAGTTACATTGTCGTTTTCCCCAAAAGAAGAAATGTGGGGGCACTAAGAGGAAGAAAACAGAAAACGTTGAAAGACGTGATGAATAAGGGATTCATAAGACCTAGTATGTTCCCTTGGGGTGTGTTTTATCCCCTTTTTTACAGGCTCGAAGGGTTGGAAAAAACATTGGTTTTGACTTTTTAAACTATTTCAAAACTTTAGATAAAATTTTGAAATAATTTAAGAAAATACAGAGTCGCCACTTGATTTTTTATAGAAAATATCAAGAAAAACTTAAAGAATTTTAAAGACTCGAAAACAGAAACAAATCTTTAAAAATAGAGAAAATGGGTAAGGATTCTGGTAACGCCTTGAGAAGGTTTTTAAGGCACTCAAGAAGCGTCCGCAAAAGCGGTTGACCAAAAGACTATTTGACTGATTTGTAAAAATGACCAATTTTCATTTTGAAAACAATGCTAACTTTGTAAAATCTTGAATTTATTTTCAAATATGGCACCTATTCCATTTAGGTGAAAAAATAGTTTATTTAAATTAAAGAACAGTCTATTTAACCTAAATTAAAAATTTTACCGAACTTAAGAGAAAAACATATTATTTTATGAAAAAATAAATTAAGAGTCGACTTTTTAATCAAAGGAGAAAACAATATTTTGCAAGATAAGACTATTTATGAAAAATGCCAAATCGAGACAAGTATCCGATTAATTAAACATTTTGGATTTTTCAAGAGAAATAATATTTGAGGTTGGAAAAGATCACTTTTAACTTGAATAAACCACTTGTAACATGAACAAAAGTAAACGCCATTTTGATTTTTTAAGGTTTATTTATAAAGGGCTATTCCCAAGACTATGTGATAAATGACAAAAGAAAAATAATAATAAAAAGATAAGGCAAAAATGCCAACTCGAAGGGGACTTTATTTCAATTTAACCAAATTTAAAAGTTTAATTACGTACAAATAAATCAAACCTGAATTACAAATAAATAAATAAAAGAGAGAAGTTAAGAGAAACAGATTTTGAACCCGTTTGGACCTTCCCGGCTTTAATCCTTAATTTTTTATAGGCTTTTTAGCCTATTTCAATTTTTTCCACCTTCGGCTTCAACCTTGTAAACTAGCTTTCCAAATGTAGCATTTAGCTACGCATTGGCTTTGACTTTGCGGTTTTACCCATTTTGGGGCCTTCGAAGCTCGGATCAAAATATTGGGCCTCTTTGGCCCATTAAGATATGCAAAGGAATATGGAGTCCATTTGGACTCAAATCAATTTCACATGCCAAATAAACAAAAAATAAAAATTAGTATCTGGATAGGTAACAATCATTTTAATATGAAGGAAGTTAACAGAATGCAAGATTGCCATATAAATAATGTCAAAAATAAATAATGTCAAAAATAGTCTCACACACTTAAACATATCTATCCAGGAACTAGTCGAACGAGTGAAAAGCTTCTAAATTTGTTAAGAGGAAGAAAACCATTTTGACTTGATTACGACACTCGACCCATTTTAAGACAATCTATCTTGATACTTAAAGTTCATCATAAGCAATGACCAAGTAGAACATCAATGCATGAAACTAAACTCCTCATAACTGAACGAAGCTTCTATAGATTGGAAAAAGAGGAAACCCAATAACGTTCATACTTTCATAGCCAAAGTTCTCATGACTTGAGAGAGAGAGAGACTAAAGGGAGGGGGATGCTATGGCGATTCTTAACCGGAATATAAATTTGGTCTTAGTCTCACAACCAAAGCTCACAAACAAAGAAAGGAGAAGAACACGCAGCAAATAAAGAATCACAAAAAATCGAATTCTTAAAGGAGTTTTACTTCTTCATCAGACCATCGGCGAGAATCACGACATTCAAGTAAACTTATCCTATTCACTACCACAACTTCAGATTTTTATAATGCAAAACAGTAGCCACAATTAAAACTTAACGCGATCCAAGTAAAATTAAGCTCAGGCTTCGGCCTTCATAGCTAGTGCAATAAGGCTAGAGGATTTTGAGAATTGGGATTAGGCCATGATTATAGGCTTATCATATCTCGAGTTTCCTCTTCTGAATCAACACTAGACAAACCACAAGGAAGTCCCTTACCTTTCTCAATCGAATTTCAAGATGCAAATAAAGCTCTAAAGAAAAAAAAAAAAACTTTTACATCTTGAAATCTTTTCAAGCTGTCTTCTTTGATATTACGAACCGAATAAGAACACTTGAAATTCAATTCCAAAATTCAATCAATTTCTAAGCAAAAAAGGGCAAAGCCGAGCAAAATTAATTACATAATTATGCTTTTGAAGAGCTGCACCAAGTCAGATTTTTAGGGGCGAAATAAGAGCTATTATTTAGCTCCACTTCACCTTCTAAAGATGGTTATGGGAAAAAGACAAGGCAGTGATTCCCAGAACCTTCCATTTTCCTTAGAGACCCTATTTTAGTATCATGAACCAAAGAATTCCTTGAGGAAAACATCGATCACACACCAAAGTTAAATCATAATATACACAATGTAGTTACTTATTCACCACTGCCACCAAAATCGAAGGTTTGAACCATGTCACGACAAGAAAATAGAAGAAACGCATGAGGCTTCAAACCTAATGCTTATCGCACATCAAAAATACGTAATCAAAGCTTCAAACACCAGATTTTAAATTCCCAGCTCCAAATATTTACCACATTTGCAATTAAAGAATAGGTAAGCTATTAAACTCTAACCCGTTTAGGAGAACGTTTATTAAGATTTCTGGAAAAACAAAACACAAAAAGGTCTCATTTTTATCCTTTTGTGAACATAAGGCAAAATTGTGGACACAAAGTGTTATTGAAAACTTCTAAAACAAACAAAGCTTAAAACTTTTCAACAATGTATTCCAATAAATTCAAATTCCAGCTCTCGATGTTCTAACGCGCATAAAACTTAAACAAGTTTAATCTCAAATCAGTAAACATCCCATTCTAAAAAAATATATATATGAAAGATAAGACTTTTACACATATTCTATCACCAAACCAGTCTCATTACGATAACAAAAATCAAAACACCACTAAAATTTCACACTACAACTTTCACACACGAAAATGAAGAAAAGTAAAAGATGAAATTTTTACCTTTTTTGGAGCAGCGAATCGGGACAACGAGTCTCAATCGGGATGGCTTCCACCGGACTTTATGCTTGTTTCCGCCGAAGTTATAATTTCGACTCGTCGGAGTTCAACTTTCGTCGAAATTTGATCTTTTAGAGTATGTGTTCCCTCTCGGATTTTTGGTTACGTAAGGTTAGAAGCGTGCGCCTCCAGAACCCTCAATTTTTCCCCAAAAAATCCTCTCCTCAAACCTCAACCTACACTTTCCATTTATAGGCAAAATGGGGGCTGATTTGGGGGGAAAAACGGAGGGGTAAATTAGGGATTTTGAAAAGGGTTTTGAAATTCGAAATTAAGGATAAGGAATATCCATCCAGCAACTGTACTAATCAGTAGAGGAAATCGGACAAAAGGGAGAAGAATTGAATTGGGAAAACGACTAATTTCCAAAATTTCAATAGATACGAGCCACGTATGTACTTCTTCGTACGAAATTAGATGAGAACCAATGAAATTGTTCCAGATTCCACGGATTCTATCCGTTGAGGAGAGGTTCTTGGAACCTTCGAATGAATACGTGGCTTCGAATGTTGACGGAATCCAAGGTGATACCGTTGATTTGGATGGAATTCTGAGAGGATTATTGTCGTTTGGAGTTGATTTTGGGAGGTCGTTTGGTCGAATTTTTGACAGAAAACTGAGGGCCGTTGTTGATGTCGTTTGTTGTTGTATACTGGTGAGAGAGAGAGAGAGAGAATCGGAGAGAGAGAAAAGAGGTGAGTCGCGTGTGTAGTATTGTATGTATAGGTTTGTATGTGTATATTGGTGTGGGGTTAATTTTGGGTGAAATAGGAGAAGAGTGGGCCGGGTAAAGGTGTATTGGGTCGGTTTGGGTGCTGGTTTGGGCTGATAGAATTAGGAATTGGGCCTGAGGAGGTCTGAAAAATAGAGGAAAATAAATAGAAAAGGTCCAATTGCATTTCTAGCCAATTCTAGTTAGTGAAATGGCCAAAATTAAATTAAACGAACCAAATTAAGACAGAATTAATTATTTAACGAGATTCTAAAATTCAATAATTTCAAAAAAAATATATTTGATAAAGCACAATTATTTATTTAAAAGATTAAGAAACTAATTATATCATCAATTCCTTATTTTCAATCTATTTTTGTGAAAAGTAAAGTATTTGCAATTTAAACAAACTTTTCGCTCAAAATAAGTTCTAAAACATTTGTTTAAATGAAAATTATGTAATTCGATATAATTAAACATAGAATACATTAATTTCATCTAAAGTTCAAAAGAAAGCCTGAGAAAAATAATTATTTTAAAATTATTTGAAATTAAGAAACTCGAAAACTAATTTGGAATGGGGAGGGAAAAAATTAGGTGTCAACAACTGCCCCCTCCCTTTGGGTAGGGTGAATGCAAGTAACCCTGGGCAAAGGGAGTTTGACGCTCCTAATTTTGTTCGACCACAAATTCATTTCTCGAAAGAGGTTGGGTTTCGCACGAATTTCAGGGAATTATGGCCGGACCCTGGTATTGGGTTTCCTACATATCTCGGGTTGCATGAGAATTCAGGCCACTTGTAGTTCATAAAGATTGATTTTTAAGCACGATTTTCAAAGAATTCACAAGCTATCCCGATTTCAAATTTTGATAAAACCGAAAAGCTAGGGAATAAGAGATATGGGGGGGAGGTTGGAAAACAGTCGAGTTTTCATCAAAGATCCCAGCCTACATATCCATGATGTTACAAGGAATCAGACTGTTTGTAGTTCGACTCAATCGGTAGAAAAGGTAATCGCTTATTTGAAAACGACCTTTGGCTCGAGATGAGTGACAAGTAAGATGAGGTATGGAAAAGAGGCTTGTAACCTATTAACCATGAATGTGGATCTCTTCACATCCATAGGTAAGAATTTACCAGGACATAATTTCCAAGTCTATAGGTGTATTGTCACCCAAATTTGAAGAAAAAGGAAAGTTACTTTTGGTGTGAGTTTAAAAGTACCCCGAAAGTGAAACTGAAACCAAAGTCCCAAATACCCACATGCCTTCTAATAGGGGTGTGGTTTGATGGTGGTGGAAGTTTCCTTTAGCTCGCGTCCTAAGAGTTTGATATTCCTCTTCGGACTATGTCCCAGTTCGCTGCTAAGAAAAAGTTCCACGTTGTGCTGCGTCCTTTTGGAGTCGTCCACACCTGTGGTTTTGGTTTGAGATTTTCACCCTCTCGGATGCTCTCGATAACATCTCAAACAAAAATTGTTAGCGATAAACATAATTCACTGAGGGATAGAGTCTTTTACCATATTCCTGTGTGAATTATTTCTGATCAGTAGTGTTGTCCTTTCCTGACCCTGCTTTTGGAAGATAATGGTTTCCGCAACAGCATAGGTACAACAACCATCTTGGTTGATATGATGGACTTTTGGAAGTTGACTCTTTGTTCCAAAATGGGGTGGCTCTCTTGGCCACCGACGATATTTTGGGTAGAACGGTTCTTGCAACCGTTTGACCTTTTGTTTGATAACCTTCTCGGCTACTGGTATGATATCGTATATGACCTCGGGTAAGTCCTGCGCATCCTTAGTATCGATACGACTTATAGATATCCCTTGAATAGTCAATCTTTGGGTAATCTTGCGCATCATTCGATGTTGGATATGAGGCGACTTATAGATATCCTTTGAGTTGTTAGATTTTGGGTAATTCTGCGCATTATCCGACCTTGGATAAGAGATGACTTATAGATATCCCTCGAATTGCTAGCTTTCGGGCAATCCTGCACATCATCCAACCTTGGATATAATATGGCTTATAGATATCTCTCAAATTATCGGTCTTTGGGTAATCCTGCGCATAATCAATCTTGGATATGGCGCGGCTTATAGAGAACCCTTGGACCTACCAATTTGGTAATCTCGCATATTCTCCGGTAAGGATTTAGTTGTGACTTATGGATAACCTTCAAACTATCGATCTTTGGGTGATCTTGCATACTATCCGGTTAGGATGTCGTTGCGACTTATAAATGACCCATGGCCTATCAATTCTAAGGAAATCTCGCACACTGTCCGGTCTCGAATATTGTGACTTACAGATGACCTTCAGATTGTCAATTCCTGGGAAGTCTAGTTTGTCGTCCGTCTTCGGATATCGACTTAAAAACATCCCTTTGGATCATGTACTTCTTCAATTTTGATATGTTGATGAATTCAAATATCGGTTAATGAAGTATTGAAATATCCTCGACGCCGGCTATATTGCCTTTTGCGTGGTCAATAGATATAAAATGCTGAGATATCCTCGACGCCAGATTGTGTCATCTTCGCGTGGTCAACGGATATAGGTGCTCCAGAGCATCTTCCAAAATCAGACTCTATTGTCTGGCATGGTGAGCGATTATGGAGACTTATCTGAATGGCATGATGGCCCTCTCGGCATGAAATGAAATGGCCCTCTCGGCATGGCCCTCTTGGCATGGAATGAAATGGCCCTCTCGGCATGAAATGAAATGGCCCTCTTGGCATGGAATGAAATGGCCCTCTCGGCATGAAATGAAATGGCCCTCTCGACATGGCCCTCTTGGCATGGAATGAAATGTCCTGCAATGAGCTAAGATGACATATAATGAAATACGATTAAACGTTATGTGACACAATATGATGGGATGCAACATGATGCAATATGATGCATTGGAATGCAATGCCATATGGTGCAATGGAATGCAATGCAATATGGTGCAATGGAATGCAATGGGATGTAATATGATGCAATGGGATGTGATGGGATGTAATATGATGCAATATGATGCAATGAAATGCAATGCCTTATGGTGCAATGCAATGCAATGAGACGTAATATGAGGCAATATGATGCAATGGCATATGATGGGATGTAATATGATGCAGTAAGATAGCCTTTTTGACGATCCCCATCCTCTTCTTTTGGCATTGACAAGCGTCAGACTTTTCAGCTTTGACGTAGTAAGATGGACTTTGGGCTAATCTGTTGATGTGCTGATTCCTTTGAATGTACCTGCGCTTAAGGTAAACCATTAGTAGACACAGTGTCGCTTTTTCTAGCGACTATAGTCAAATTTTGGGAAAGCTTTAAAGAGAGCATTTACAATATAAACGATCTGGTTTGCTAAACAAAATATCATTTTGGAGATAAGTGAATAGTTAAACCCATTTCTGGGGACAATTATAAATACCACTTTCGAATGTTATATGTTCGTTTTGATCCATGATGGATTGGAGGAAGATGTCCCTACTCCCCTTGTCAAGTGATCTCTTTGATCATTCCATTATGCCGACTCTTTCGAGTATACCTGCGCTCAAGGAAACCATTTAGTAGACACAAAGTCGCTTTTACTAGCGACTATTATTAGGAAAAGTCTTGAATAAAATCTTCATAACAAGGATAAGATGCTTTTGTTTGACATCCACATCTTTTGAAGCCGGATAGACAAATCAAGAGGCCCTTGATCCTGAATGAGTTATTCAACCCATCTTTGGAGCTGTCCAAGAATACTGTTCTTGAGCATTATGCGTTTTGGGTGTGGTTCTTGATTTGCTCAGGGGATTTGAAAGAGACCCTATTTATGTACGGTGATCCCTGCATCCACATAAAAAATTATTAGTTTTGGATGAAACTACTCCGCGTTGACCTCCTTCGATCTTTGGTTTGCTTCTCGCTATCTTTCGGGTGCTCCGTCATGTTTGGACTTCCGCCCTGACTCCCCGCTTGAATAGATGTAAGGAAAAACTAGTCAAGAAAATATGTATAGATTTTCAAAAATAATTAGTGTTTTGAAATCATAGATTTGAAAAATTGTGTGAAAGTTTTTTTTTTTTTTTTTTTTTTTTTTTTTTTTTTTTTTTTTTTTTTTAGAAAAACTCTGTCAGTCAATGTCATGTGCTAGCTCAATGAACATCTTCCACTTGAGGCCTGTCTATGTCTTGACATCCAATGAAGGATCCCTGGAAACTCATTGTTGTTGCTGGGGAAGTTTAATAGCACAATTTTGCAAAGGCTTGTCATAGCTGGGGATTTAGACTATTTGCACCGTATCACAGCTGGTGATTTCTGAGGTTGACTTTGAACTCTCGGTGCTGGGGAATTTGGAATTCATTCTAAAGTATTAGTGGAAATTTTGAGGATTTCCTTAAAATTTCTGCCCCAGTTAGATGCTATTCGAGATGATCTCGACCTTTGGGGAATTCGAGACTTTCTCCCAAAATCTTTGTTTGTCTCCATTCTTTTTCCATAATAATGATCTTCTTCTTTGGGATTTTTGAGATTCCTTCTCAAAAATTCTGCCCCAGTTTCCATTTCCTGGGGTGATATGACCGAGCCGTTGGGGCGCCTACGTATCCCGTTGAAGCAGGAATCAGGTCAAACATAGTTCAGGACTACGCTAGGGAAATATAGAAAAATCTAAAGGGTTGACCGAAGCCGACATAGGCCGCCTACGTATCTCATTCTTGAGAATTCAGGTCAAACGTAGTTCATACATAAAGGGAAAGGATAAATTTTCTAAGGGGTTGACCGAAGCCGACATAGGCCGCCTACGTATCTCATTCTTGAGAATTCAGGTCAAACGTAGTTCGTACATAAGAGGGAATGGATATTTAAGCTACTACAAAGCATAAAACAATTACACTAAGAAAAGTACGATTACAAGGAAAGAAAACATAGAGAAGAGACTATCTTCAGACGTAGTATCTCTTCACCGCATCGGAGTTGATTGATTTTGGCTACTCTTGATTGTTCGCTTCGGGCAAAACCATGATGCTTTCATCAACTTGGTTCAAATTTCCTTTTGTGCTTATCTCGATGAAGAGGGGATCAACCGTCCATTTTTTTGGATTGAATTCTGGGTCAATCAGTGACTTGTGGGACACAATGTCTGTGCTTGGTTTTGGTATACCATCATAAGACCATGCAAATATGTCAATGTATTGTTCGGGCAAGTTGATGAATTCTCTTTTCTGTGCTTTTGTCAGGTGAACACTGATTCTTGTTTCCTTAACTTCATCATGGCCCCCTAGATTGACCATTTCAGTTTCTTCCAGGTTAGGCTTCTCGCGGTTTTCAAATTCTTCCAAATCCTCCGTTAGCTGTTCCTCATCATAGCTTTCCCATTCATTATCATTCACATCACTGTGTTCATTTAGCTCTTGACATGACATGATATTGGCAGGTTTTAAGTTATTATTACTAAAACAAACAAACCAAGTCAGATAATAGCAAGATAACACAAAAATAGGGAAATAGGAATAATATAACTCAAAAAATAGTTTTCTAGATAAAGGGAGGCCTTTTCATTAAAACTTGGGAAATATTTACAAACTATGGCTCATGACCTGCATGAGTACAGGCCCATGCCTTTTTGAAAGCAGTAAATATGCAAAAAGAGAATTTGAAAGATAAAAGGGTGGATCGCGGGGCCTCCTCCGGATCATCACCGATTTTAAAAAACTAGAAATTTGCCCTTTCATCTACCACAGAGGGCGAGGAGTCAGGAGCGGAGTGGATGTCCAATTTTTCAAAGTTTCTCCAGGTGCAGCTTTCCTCACTCCACTAGTCTCTGGGAAATCTTCTATTATAGCATTGCAATCTTCGAACAGAATTCCTATCCCATCCCCCAGACCATCATCCATCGGCATCTCGCATACAGGAAATGACTGGTATAGCAGTGGAAATGGCTTGGGCAGACCCATCACTGTCCTTTTCTCATTCTCGTCTTCATTTGTCGGTTTGTATCCTAGTCCATATTTGAAAGCTTTTTCTGGAATCACGATCGGCTCAATGATACCCTCCAAGTTCTTTCCTAGGCCTCGACCAGGCTCGAATCCATTTCTTAGCATTACAGTTGCCATCATCTTATAGATAGAAGGCATGTGAGGCTGGCATGTTAGGTCCTCTTCAGTAGCGTTCACGATTTCCACCGTATAAAAATTACTGCCCTTTGGAATATCTTCAATCACAGGTACATAACCATTAGGGTGGCTCAAGTGACTCCCTTCGCCCTGAATGACCACCTCGTGGCCATCCCAGATGAATTTCAATAATTGATGAAGAGGTGATGAAACCGCTTTTGCACCATGGAGCCACGGTCTCCCGAGGAGCAGATTGTAACTAGGATTAATATCCATAACATGAAATTTAGTCTTGAACTCGGCGGGTCCCATTTGGATGTACAAATCAACTTCGCCTATAGCGTCCCTCTGTCCTCCATCGAAAGCTCGCACATTAACATGGCTTTGACGGACCTTTCCCAAATCGTAACCCATTTAAGTCAATGTGGAAAGGGGGCAAATGTTCAGACCAGATCCGTCATCTATCAGAACCCGATTAATCACATGGTCACGACAAATAACAGAGATGTGCAACGCTTTGTTATGCATTATTCCTTCAAAAGGTAACTCTTCTTCACTGAATGATATGCGATGACTTCCCACAACGTTACCTATCATTGCGGCCAGATTTTCAACACTCGTACCAACGGGTACATAGGCTTCATCTAGGACCTTCAACAACGCTTGTCGGTGGTATTGGGAACTCATTAGTAATGCCCACACGGAG
This sequence comes from Capsicum rhomboideum, assembly GCA_031232105.1. Taxonomy (NCBI): domain Eukaryota; kingdom Viridiplantae; phylum Streptophyta; class Magnoliopsida; order Solanales; family Solanaceae; genus Capsicum; species Capsicum rhomboideum. The sequence continues at coordinate 58,452,859 of CP124709.1, forward strand.
ATCTGGGCTGGAGTCTTTTCCAAATGCTTAACAATAGAATATTCTTTTGGTTGCATTCGCCTCCAAAACTCTTCGGCTTCTCCCTCAGTAATCGGCCTTTTCTGTGAATCTTTCTTGTAAGAGTCGTTGGCTAAATTCTCAGGAATGTAGCACCTTCCGGACCGAGTCATCCCATGGGCGACAGCAGTCTCTACAATAAACTCCTTTCTAGGCGGTGTTGGGACATATGCCTGAGTCGGAGCGGTCATTACCACAAATGGGGGCCTTTCATTAACACTTAAGGCAGCCACGGCCTTCTCTATCTTCTCTACCCCTTCCGTCCTCTTAGGCTTTTCTGAATCAACAATAGTGATAGTCTTACTGACTGCCCATTCATCTTCTATTTCAATCATGTTAACCGTAGCCCCTCCATGGTTAGGCAACGGATTACTATTGACATTTGGAGCTGGTGTTTGAAGAGTAATGACTTTATGATCGATCAGGTCCTGGATCTTATGTTTCAAATTAATGCAATCTTCGGTACTGTGGCCGACTCCTCCAGAATGATAGGCACAGTTTTGATCAGCATGATAGAATCGGGAATTAGTATTAGTGGGCTTTGGTTGGACAGGCTGGAGATAACCGGCTGCTCTTAATCTTTCAAAAAGCTGAGTGCGACTTTCAGCCAGCGGTGTGAAGTTTCGAAGAGGTTTCTTTTCAAGGTTTGGACGAGGAAGGTTGTTTTGAGTAGCGGGAGGTGGTACTTGATGATAATTTGGAGCTACATGGATGTTAGCTTGGCGATTTGGGGTGGTGGTTTGGACATTAGGCTGATGATTTGGCAATGGAGCTTGGTACTGTGGTAGGACGTTTGGTTGTGGAGCTTGGTACTGAGGTAGGACATTTGGCTGTGGAGCTTGGTATTGAGGTAAGATATTTGGCTGTGGAGCTTGGTATTGGGGTAAGATATTCGGTTGTGGAGCTTGGTATTGTGGTAAGATATTTGGCTGTGGAGCTTGGTATTGGGGTTGAGCATAGAATACGGATTGAGGACTCGGGGGTGGCGGAGAAGAAAGAGTATTCCTGGGTCTGAATCTCCTTTTCAAATTAGTAATAGAATCAGTGGATACCGCAGTCACGTCTTCTCTTTTCTTCCTAGGAAATCCAGAGGACCCAGCTGATGTTGGAGTCTGGATAATTTTCCCAGTTCGAATCCCTTCTTCGAGTGATTCACCAATCTTTACCAAATCTGCAAAGGTTGCCCGAACCGCAGACACCATTCTAGTATAGAACTCGCCTTCTTGAGCACGGGAAAATACCGCTACCATTTCCTCCTCAGTCATAGGAGGTTGTACCTTAGCGGCTTCCTTTCTCCAGCGATAAGCATAATCTCGAAAGTATTCACCGCTCTTTTGTTTGATTCTATTTAGTGAATGCCGGTCAGGAACTATTTCCACATTATAAGCGAACCTGTCGATAAAATCTTTAGCCAAGGCCTTCCAGCTAGAACATTTTCTCAGTTCCTGGGACGTGAACCAATCCAGAGCTTCGCCGCTTAAACTTCGGCTAAATAGACGCATTAGCAGCGCCTCGTTCCTCCCAATTCCAACCATTTGATCACAGTATCTCCTCAAGTGAGCCATGGGATTTCCAGTACCACCGAATGTTTCAAATTTGGGGACCTTGTATCCTTCTGGCAGGTCTACACCGGGATGGACACACAAATCATCATAACCAAGGCCATCATTATCCCCCGATCCATGAGACTCTTTGATCCTCATAATCTCTTCATTCATTGCACGCAACTTTTTTTCATGCTCGATCCTCCATTCTTTTTCTTTCTCCTCATAAAAGTCTACCTCAGGATTAGGAAAAGGGTTATGGAGATCGGGAGATGTGACGACATGGAAAGTAGTTGGGGGTATAGGTCGGATGTGAGATAGATTTGGGATAGTGGCGGAAGGGTTTTGGTATGCTGAAGTGTGATTTTGAGGATGAACGGAAGTTGGATTGTAGGCAGGGAGGACATTTTGGGGGTTAAAGGTGTTTTGCGGAATTTGAGAGTGGTTCTGTGGGGTTTGAGGATGGATTTGCGGAGTTAGGGAAGGATTTTGTGGATGGTAAGCATCTGGGTTATTGTCTTGGTTGGTGTTTTGAATGGGTGGAGTATGAGTTTGATGAATCGGTGGATTATTTATGATTGGGTCTGTAGGAAGTTGAGAGGCGGAAGCTAATGAAACGTTATTTGGATGGTTCCCAAGGTCAGACGTGTTGAGAGGAGAGGTTTGGAGTGGAGGACCGTGCCCTCCCAGGACGGGAGCATTAGTAGTGATGGCCAGATTAGCCAAGTCTCTAGTACGATTCACCTCCTCTTGAAGCGTTTCTAGCTTTCTTGCGAGTTCAGCAATCATCTCGCTTTGTTCTGCTATAACATTGTCCCTGATGGCTAATGCGCTATCCTCGTCGTTTCTAGTCATATTTGAATGATGGCTAAGGGATGGGATTTTGCGAGCTTTTGATCGGGTGAAGTAAGGATGTTCAGCCAGCTTATGACAACACGGAGTAGTTTCTATTATCTGTAAAATAAAACAACTCAAAGGCCGATGTGTTAGATTCTATTAGTAATACATAATGCAAGATAATTAGGCAGGAAGTAAACACATAAAGTTGTTTTCATCGTAAGCAAATTGATCCATGGGATATTGACTCAGAATTTTTAATGAACAGGATTTTGTTCATTGATTTTGGGATAAACGAGTTTGCCAGGAAGATTGATTGTGAAACGCCTTCCTCTTTTTCTTCTTCTTCTTCGTCCTTATGCCTCTTTCCAGAAAATCAGGGGAAACAAAAATTTTTTGAAGATAAGGACCGAGCCAAAAGGCTGCCTACGTATCCCACGAAGGGGAAATCAGGTCCGACGTAGTTCAAATAGTTGAGGGAAATTTTCATTTCATTACACTCTTGTTGGGAATCATTACATTTAGGAAACATAAAAACATAACAACAGCTAAAGAAAAACCTTAACAACTAGCTTTTAGATAAATGCGGGCATTCCCGCTTCATTCTACTTCTTCTACCTATTGATCTTCTAAGAGTGAAATGGTGGAAATTCCAACTCGACCCTTCCAGCCTCCACCAGGAGTTCCAACTCCATTTTGAAAGCATGACAAGTCTCTAAGTCATGCCCTCCTCTCCCTCCATGATAGTGACAAACATCTTTGAATTTCTTCCAAGCCTTTGACATCATGTTAGGCTTTCTCTCCACTGGCTCTAAGATTTTGGCATGGATGAGCTTTGAATAAAGATCATGATAGGATTCCTCGAACTTTGTGAAGTCATACTTGTAAATCTGCACCTCTTCAGTGATAGGCATGCCTGGGTTGACATGGTCACATGTGAGAATGGTCTGCGATCCCCACAGGCTACTTATCTGACCATTGCGGATCATGCAATAAATTCTGGCTTTTAGAGCGATGCATTCATTGGTGGTGTGGCCAGGTTGTTGTGGATGGTATAAGCATTTCTTGTAGGCATCTCTGGACAGGCAGCCAAACCATTTTGTTTGGTCAGGTTGGAGAATTTCCATATCTCTTAGAGTCTGATAAACTTCCGAGCATGTCATGACCCTGGGGCTCATAGAAGATCCTCTAAAGTGAGCTTTGAGGGTGATCTTTTCACTTCCTGGCCTAATCCTAGTTGGCCAAACGGCGTTCTCTTTTAGCTTAGCCCAATAGTCATCTCTCACTTTTGGAAACAGGACTTGCTCCATGCTTTCTTTCTCATGGCTCTTGGTTGAATCTTCACCCTTGTACTTGGCAGACTCTTTTTCTTGCGCGATCAATTGTTTGACCTTAGCAATTTCCCTGTCAGTCTGATTGATCTTCCTAACCACTCTTTTGGTTTCTTCCTTCAGCACCTCTTCCACTAAGGCTAACTCCACTATCTGTCTTTTCAATTGACCGGCTCTTGAATCCATGATCAATCTTCCTGAAAGAGTAGGAACGGATCTTAGAAAGTTAACAAAGAATGGTTGAGGTTTTATCTGGGAAACTTGGAAAACCCAGAGTGTTTGGTCGGACTTTTATTTAGTGGGTGTATATTTTTGCCTAAAAGGGCTCTTATGAAAAAATGAGATTGGATCAATTCGCCTTTGATTCAAACAACGCACATAAACACGTAAGACAGTTATATCACACAAGCATATTATAATAAGCGCGTATCCTACTTGGGTGACCCTTTTGAGCCAAGGGTTGGCCTAGCGAGTTTGAAGGAAGTATATGCCTTTTAAAAACAAATCCATTATCCCCAAAATAACGTTTCCATAAATATTCAAAAAGGCATAAATGTTTACAAAGTAGAAAAATAAGGGATACAATCTTTAGGGAAAGGGAAATAATAGTGCAAGAAAAAACAGTCCCACGTAGGGGAGAACAAATGAAAATACTAGCATCCGGATGATCCCTCATCGGTCTTCGCCTTTTTGGCCTTGTCCACCTCGTGCCATATGCGATATCGGTTGCTGATCAAGTGACTTCCACATAATTGTGCTCTACTCTCATAGGTCATCTCTCCTATGCTAGCAATTTGGGAAATCATGCAATCGTCCAAATCAATCAAACACTGTCTGGCGTCACTCGCCTCTTGTCTGGCTCGCTTTAACTCTTCCTTCAATTGGTGTATGGTCGAAGCATCCTCCCTATGTTGCCGCTGATGATCAATCTCACTTGTCTTGAATCTATCCTGAAGCCTGTGAAGCCGAATCTGATGCTCTGATTCTATATCAACAATCTGTGTGGGCTCATTCGGACCAGGTATCAATGTTCCTGCGAGGTTCTTCTTCAACCATTCTTTGTAAGTATCGCTAACCTCAGGCTCAAACCCAATACTAAAAGAGATTTCTCTGATCTTTCTTTCCTTCCACCCCTGTATAATAAATTCTTTGAGCGGTGTCTCGCCTTCCCCATATTCGGTGATGAATCTAGCCATGGGTTCTGTTTGTGGTGTCTCCTGTTTGATTTCAAACTGTCTGAGAACTCTGGCGGGAATGTAAGTACGAGTCCCTCTAAGGCCATCGAGTACTAGAAAAGGCTGTTTGTTTCCTCGAATTATGTATTTCCCTGGATTGAGGTACTTGATTGACCATTGGACATTGTCGTCTCTCAATTCCCCGAATTGCTTGAACCAAAATTCCAGAGTTTTTTCCCTCTTAAATCTATTTATAGTCAACCACATGCTATGGGATGACAAAAGATCGTACCTTGTCAGATGGTCCGTATTCTCCATTCTAGGATCCTTCAACAAATGTTTCATCATCCACCATTGCAAAATAAGATTGCACCCCTGGAAGAAACGAGCCCCTTTTTGACAATTTCCCAAAGCTCGGTATATTTCTGCGACGATCATAGGAGCTAAAGTGTGGAATACCTTAGAAGTGCCGTATTCCAACCCATAGAAGATGGCATGTGTTACTATAACGACGCTTGGATGAATAGTACCATTCGATCCTTGTGGAAATACCATAGTTCCAAGTAGACTAACCGCGAAAGCAAATGCCCTTCTATCCTTCCATTCTGACTCGGATGCGAATTCATGCCCGAACTTTTGGAAAGAATTAAATCTTCCGAATCTGTAGTACAACTCACGAAAAGGAATATTTGGCCCATCAAGCTTTCCTAGCCAGGTATCATCTTTGATCAAAAAGGCATCCTTGATTTTTTGACGGTTCCACACCTCCGGGACTAAGACATTGTTATCCGGTGTCTTTTTCCTTTTGTTGCACATGTGGATGCTTTCATAGCTAACTACCACTTCTTCAATAGTAGGGGCTAATTCAACTTCGCCAAAGCGAAATACCATGTTGTCATCATCCCAGAATTCTGTCAACACGTGAATCATCTCAGGCCAAACATCCATTTCTAGAAGTGAAGGTAAGTGACCGATATGCGTCTTAATAATCTTCTTATCTTCCGAACCCATGTAGGCCCACCAAACCTTAAGAAAATCATCTGGTTTGGTAACCATTTTGAATCTTTTAACCAGGGGTGGTTGAGTCATTCCTACACAAAAACAAACAAAGTAAGTCTTTCCCCCCACCCCGAATGATAATGGATTAGATTTAATTGGCATATACTCCTTCAACACATAAGCATGATTCGTCTGTGATTGACTCGTGGTCAATAGACGTAGGGTAGATTTTTCTAATGGGCCCAATACCCCCTCAGGTATTGGGTCGTCCTAGGCTCATGCCTAAAAAGGGTTTTGGTTTCGCTCTATCCTAGGTATCTAGAGTGGGCTTTGACCAGGTTCCCAAGTGGAAAACTTGGGTTTGGAAATACAAACAGCCATTGGACGCCTAACGTACCAATAAAATGTTGTATTTCCAACAGTTTCATTTGGAATTGATCAATAGAGGCCGCGCAACCGCGAAACCCCAAACAGTTAAATATCATATGAGGAAGTATGCCATGAATGCAAATGACAGGTATAATCACAAAATATTATCATATTAGCATAATTACTCAAATAAGGCCACATAAATCAGTCAAACAATTCTTAAATTTGGTTAGAATCTTCATAACATCCCCAGCAGAGTCGCCATTTCTGTTTTATCCCCTTTTTTATAGGCTCGAAGGGTTGGAAAAAACATTGGTTTTGACTTTTTAAACTATTTCAAAACTTTAGATAAAATTTTGAAATAATTTAAGAAAATACAGAGTCGCCACTTGATTTTTTATAGAAAATATCAAGAAAAACTTAAAGAATTTTAAAGACTCGAAAACAGAAACAAATCTTTAAAAATAGAGAAAATGGGTAAGGATTCTGGTAACGCCTTGAGAAGGTTTTTAAGGCACTCAAGAAGCGTCCGCAAAAGCGGTTGACCAAAAGACTATTTGACTGATTTGTAAAAATGACCAATTTTCATTTTGAAAACAATGCTAACTTTGTAAAATCTTGAATTTATTTTCAAATATGGCACCTATTCCATTTAGGTGAAAAAATAGTTTATTTAAATTAAAGAACAGTCTATTTAACCTAAATTAAAAATTTTACCGAACTTAAGAGAAAAACATATTATTTTATGAAAAAATAAATTAAGAGTCGACTTTTTAATCAAAGGAGAAAACAATATTTTGCAAGATAAGACTATTTATGAAAAATGCCAAATCGAGACAAGTATCCGATTAATTAAACATTTTGGATTTTTCAAGAGAAATAATATTTGAGGTTGGAAAAGATCACTTTTAACTTGAATAAACCACTTGTAACATGAACAAAAGTAAACGCCATTTTGATTTTTTAAGGTTTATTTATAAAGGGCTATTCCCAAGACTATGTGATAAATGACAAAAGAAAAATAATAATAAAAAGATAAGGCAAAAATGCCAACTCGAAGGGGACTTTATTTCAATTTAACCAAATTTAAAAGTTTAATTACGTACAAATAAATCAAACCTGAATTACAAATAAATAAATAAAAGAGAGAAGTTAAGAGAAACGGATTTTGAACCCGTTTGGACCTTCCCGGCTTTAATCCTTAATTTTTTATAGGCTTTTTAGCCTATTTCAATTTTTTCCACCTTCGGCTTCAACCTTGTAAACTAGCTTTCCAAATGTAGCATTTAGCTACGCATTGGCTTTGACTTTGCGGTTTTACCCATTTTGGGGCCTTCGAAGCTCGGATCAAAATATTGGGCCTCTTTGGCCCATTAAGATATGCAAAGGAATATGGAGTCCATTTGGACTCAAATCAATTTCACATGCCAAATAAACAAAAAATAAAAATTAGTATCTGGATAGGTAACAATCATTTTAATATGAAGGAAGTTAACAGAATGCAAGATTGCCATATAAATAATGTCAAAAATAAATAATGTCAAAAATAGTCTCACACACTTAAACATATCTATCCAGGAACTAGTCGAACGAGTGAAAAGCTTCTAAATTTGTTAAGAGGAAGAAAACCATTTTGACTTGATTACGACACTCGACCCATTTTAAGACAATCTATCTTGATACTTAAAGTTCATCATAAGCAATGACCAAGTAGAACATCAATGCATGAAACTAAACTCCTCATAACTGAACGAAGCTTCTATAGATTGGAAAAAGAGGGAACCCAATAACGTTCATACTTTCATAGCCAAAGTTCTCATGACTTGAGAGAGAGAGAGACTAAAGGGAGGGGGATGCTATGGCGATTCTTAACCGGAATATAAATTTGGTCTTAGTCTCACAACCAAAGCTCACAAACAAAGAAAGGAGAAGAACACGCAGCAAATAAAGAATCACAAAAAATCGAATTCTTAAAGGAGTTTTACTTCTTCATCAGACCATCGGCGAGAATCACGACATTCAAGTAAACTTATCCTATTCACTACCACAACTTCAGATTTTTATAATGCAAAACAGTAGCCACAATTAAAACTTAACACGATCCAAGTAAAATTAAGCTCAGGCTTCGGCCTTCATAGCTAGTGCAATAAGGCTAGAGGATTTTGAGAATTGGGATTAGGCCATGATTATAGGCTTATCATATCTCGAGTTTCCTCTTCTGAATCAACACTAGACAAACCACAAGGAAGTCCCTTACCTTTCTCAATCGAATTTCAAGATGCAAATAAAGCTCTAAAGAAAAAAAAAAAAAACTTTTACATCTTGAAATCTTTTCAAGCTGTCTTCTTTGATATTACGAACCGAATAAGAACACTTGAAATTCAATTCCAAAATTCAATCAATTTCTAAGCAAAAAAGGGCAAAGCCGAGCAAAATTAATTACATAATTATGCTTTTGAAGAGCTGCACCAAGTCAGATTTTTAGGGGCGAAATAAGAGCTATTATTTAGCTCCACTTCACCTTCTAAAGATGGTTATGGGAAAAAGACAAGGCAGTGATTCCCAGAACCTTCCATTTTCCTTAGAGACCCTATTTTAGTATCATGAACCAAAGAATTCCTTGAGGAAAACATCGATCACACACCAAAGTTAAATCATAATATACACAATGTAGTTACTTATTCACCACTGCCACCAAAATCGAAGGTTTGAACCATGTCACGACAAGAAAATAGAAGAAACGCATGAGGCTTCAAACCTAATGCTTATCGCACATCAAAAATACGTAATCAAAGCTTCAAACACCAGATTTTAAATTCCCAGCTCCAAATATTTACCACATTTGCAATTAAAGAATAGGTAAGCTATTAAACTCTAACCCGTTTAGGAGAACGTTTATTAAGATTTCTGGAAAAACAAAACACAAAAAGGTCTCATTTTTATCCTTTTGTGAACATAAGGCAAAATTGTGGACACAAAGTGTTATTGAAAACTTCTAAAACAAACAAAGCTTAAAACTTTTCAACAATGTATTCCAATAAATTCAAATTCCAGCTCTCGATGTTCTAACGCGCATAAAACTTAAACAAGTTTAATCTCAAATCAGTAAACATCCCATTCTAAAAAAAAATATATATGAAAGATAAGACTTTTACACATATTCTATCACCAAACCAGTCTCATTACGATAACAAAAATCAAAACACCACTAAAATTTCACACTACAACTTTCACACACGAAAATGAAGAAAAGTAAAAGATGAAATTTTTACCTTTTTTGGAGCAGCGAATCGGGACAACGAGTCTCAATCGGGATGGCTTCCACCGGACTTTATGCTTGTTTCCGCCGAAGTTATAATTTCGACTCGTCGGAGTTCAACTTTCGTCGAAATTTGATCTTTTAGAGTATGTGTTCCCTCTCGGATTTTTGGTTACGTAAGGTTAGAAGCGTGCGCCTCCAGAACCCTCAATTTTTCCCCAAAAAATCCTCTCCTCAAACCTCAACCTACACTTTCCATTTATAGGCAAAATGGGGGCTGATTTGGGGGGAAAAACGGAGGGGTAAATTAGGGATTTTGAAAAGGGTTTTGAAATTCGAAATTAAGGATAAGGAATATCCATCCCGCAACTGTACTAATCAGTAGAGGAAATCGGATAAAAGGGAGAAGAATTGAATTGGGAAAACGACTAATTTCCAAAATTTCAATAGATACGAGCCACGTATGTACTTCTTCGTACGAAATTAGATGAGAACCAATGAAATTGTTCCAGATTCCACGGATTCTATCCGTTGAGGAGAGGTTCTTGGAACCTTCGAATGAATACGTGGCTTCGAATGTTGACGGAATCCAAGGTGATACCGTTGATTTGGATGGAATTCTGAGAGGATTATTGTCGTTTGGAGTTGATTTTGGGAGGTCGTTTGGTCGAATTTTTGACAGAAAACTGAGGGCCGTTGTTGATGTCGTTTGTTGTTGTATACTGGTGAGAGAGAGAGAGAGAGAATCGGAGAGAGAGAAAAGAGGTGAGGCGCGTGTGTAGTATTGTATGTATAGGTTTGTATGTGTATATTGGTGTGGGGTTAATTTTGGGTGAAATAGGAGAAGAGTGGGCCGGGTAAAGGTGTATTGGGTCGGTTTGGGTGCTGGTTTGGGCTGATAGAATTAGGAATTGGGCCTGAGGAGGTCTGAAAAATAGAGGAAAATAAATAGAAAAGGTCCAATTGCATTTCTAGCCAATTCTAGTTAGTGAAATGGCCAAAATTAAATTAAACGAACCAAATTAAGACAGAATTAATTATTTAACGAGATTCTCAAATTCAATAATTTCAAAAAAAATATATTTGATAAAGCACAATTATTTATTTAAAAGATTAAGAAACTAATTATATCATCAATTCCTTATTTTCAATCTATTTTTGTGAAAAGTAAAGTATTTGCAATTTAAACAAACTTTTCGCTCAAAATAAGTTCTAAAACATTTGTTTAAATGAAAATTATGTAATTCGATATAATTAAACATAGAATACATTAATTTCATCTAAAGTTCAAAAGAAAGCCTGAGAAAAATAATTATTTTGAAATTAAGAAACTCGAAAACTAATTTGGAATGGGGAGGGAAAAAATTAGGTGTCAACAGGGTGCACCAGTGTTAATTATACAAAATAAAGGCAATACGTTGAGAATGTGTGTCTTATCGGCAACTGAATAAGATGACAATTACGAATAAATATTCCCTCCCCAGAGTTGATGATTTGTTTGATTAGTTATGGGGTTAGAAAAAATGGTGAAATGAATGATGAAATTATGAAACGAATGACGACGAAATGGAAAAAAAAATGATGATGATATACCCAAGACAACATTACAAACATGGTATGGTTATTATGAATTCCTAGTATGTCAATTGGGTTAGCGAATGCACCTGTAGTTGTTTTAATAAATAGGGTGTTCAAGACACTTTTCAATATGTGTGTGACCATATTCGGTGATGGTATTCAAAAAAAAAATCACAAGAGGAACATGCATTGTATAGGATGAAGAGATGAAAGTTGTCACACAAAAGATAGAAATGGTGAACAATTGGCTAAGGCCTACGATGCTTACAGGGATCCATCGTTTTCTTAGGTTGGTTGATTATTATAGGAGAATTGTTGAAGGATTTTATTTTATCCCTACACCCTTAGCAAAGCTTATATACAAGGCAATCAAGTTCCAGTAGAATGATGCATATGAGAAGAGTTGCCAAAAGTTGAAAGATAAAGTAACTTCCACACCAGTTTTAAGTGCCTCCCGAAGGCATAAGAATGTTATGCAATGTATGGTAGTGCTTCCGGGGTTGGCCTCGGATGTGTATTGATGTAGCATGATAAGGTAATAGTATATGCCTTACGGCAGTTGCGGCTACATGAGAAAATAAATTATTACCAAACACATGACCCTGAACTAGCAGCTGCGATATTTGCTTTAAAGTTATGGTGTCATTATTTGTAATGGATTCATGTTGACATATATACTGATCATAAGAAAATGTACTGTATTTTAAGCCGAAGGACTTAAATCTGAGGTAGCGAAGGTGGCTTGAACTATTAAAAGATTAGAACATTGGTATCTTGTATCATCCAGGAAAAGCAAATGGGGTAGTTGATACATTAAGCTACAAGGCAGTAGGAAGTATTAGTGGCCAGCTCACAGAAAAGAAAGATATAGTTAAGAAATCTATATCAATGAGGCAATATGGGGTTTTGTTTCTTGAAACTCCAGATGAAAGAATTATAGTGTCAAATGTGGCAGAATTTTCATTGATATCTGAGATAAAGGAAAAAAAAAGAAGCAATATGGAAGTCATATTTTAGTTCAATTGAAAAAGAATATACAACAAAGTTCGACAAAGATATCTGAGCAAACACAAGGGGAAGTACTTTAACGCCAATGTAGATTGTGTATATTAGGTATAGACGAGTTAAGGAAGTGAATTATGACAGAAGAATATCGTTTACCGTATTTTATCCATTCGGAAACAACCAAAATGTACCATGGTTTAGCAGAGATGTCTTAATAAGGTTACATGAAAAGCACATTGTATAACTTATAGCTCAATGTCCAAGCAGTCACAGATTAACAGTATGGCATTGGAAATCTATATGTTTTATGCAATGTATTACCCTTCCAGATTGGAGGTGGAACATGAGTGACGTAGATTTAATCACAGGTTTGCCTCGTACACTGTGAAGATTGATTCCATATAGGTAATGGTGGAAAGGCTTACAAAGTCAATGTATTTTGTACTAGTTAGGACCACCGATACAGCTGAATATTATGCAAAGTTGTATACTACAGAGATAGTATGATTACATGGGATTCCACTCACTATTTTATTAACAGGAAAGTTCGCTTTATTGTACTGTGTTGGAAGTCTTTTCAGTAAAGCATGGGTACACAGGTAGATGTAAGTATGGCTTGTCATCCTCAAATGGATAGACAAACAGAATGTATTATATGAACATGTGAAGATATGCCACGAGTCTGTACATTGGACTTTAAAGGTAGTTGGGATGAACATCTACCGTTTATTGAAATTGTTTACAGTAAAAGCATCAAAAGGCACCTTATGAAGTTTTATATGAAAAAAAAATATAGATCATCAATTAGATGGGTTACAACTGATGAAATTTACTTTACATGGGTTAGATTATGTTCACCAAGCTATAGAGAAGGTGAAGGTGATATAACAACAGCTATACATGGTCCAAGGTCGATACAAATTACATGCCAATATTCGAAGAAAAGAATGGAAATGTGCCATAGGTGATTAGGTATTTTAGACAATGTCACCAATGGAGAAAGATATTGAGATTCGGAAAGAAAGAGGAGTTGTCCGAAGATGCGGGCAAATTGCGTATCTATTAACACTAGTCCCAGAACTCTTCCCAATTCATTCAGTATTTTATATTCGATGCTTTGAAGGTGTGTAGGAGATTATCATGTATTGTTACCAGTGGAAAGGCACACATTACAAGAGATTTCACATGTGAAAAGGGTACTTAATGTTACCTATTGTTATTCTAGATTGACAAACGAAAGCAACAAGAAATAAAGGAGTAGCCTCCGTAAAGGCAATATTGGAGAAATTGGCACGTAGAAGAAATTACAAGGGACCCAAAGAAATAATGGAATCTAAAGTACTTGTAATTGTTGTACATGAAAGAAAAGTTCAGGATACAGAATTGGAGTCATAATAATTAAGTCTTTACAAGTGTTATATGTGTATACGATAATGTGAAGGATTTACCTCGACTTAAGTTGTTACAATGAGACAATGTTACTAACATTCGAGGACGAATGTTTCTAAGGGGGGAAGAATATAACACCCCGTACCTTCCCAACCCTACTTGATGACGTTGAATAATGGTTTATTAGGTGTCGAGAGATATAAGTATGTATTTGGTAATGCTAATGATGAGAAAATTAAAATTTGGCCACATACATGCGATTAGACCTTCGTAGGAGGTGTTTTGTGATTTCGTGGGGAATTTGTGTAATACCCCGTACATATTCCAACTTCATTTGGGGACTTGGATTCATGTTTACTTGATGATTAAGATCACTAAGTAAGTATTTTGTGGTGTTTTGATAAGGTATTGGACGATATGCAAATATTGGAAAAAATGGCCGAAAAAATTAGCAAAGTACCAAGACTTGCGCCACTCCCTGTTTCAGGGGGTGTGGCACAAGCCCCTGATTCAGAGGGGTGTCATTTCCTGCGCCACAAGCTTGCTTTGTAGCTAGTGGCGCAAGGCACAACATATTGTGCCCTTCCGCGCTCGTTTTGTAACGCAATTCTACGTCGATTCTTAGATGGTTTCTTTTGGTTCTTTGGAGTTCTTTGAGCATTGTTAAAGCTTCAAATACTTCAATACACTCCTACATACTTCTACATGATTAAACCATGAAACACAAGTAGTTATCAAAAATGTTCAAGGAAGCCATGGACGACTAGAATGTCTATTTTTGCGATTGAGACGACGAATGAGAATCTCGCAAGAGAATATTGTCGTGACATTATGGAATTATTTAAACATGAGATATGTGGTGAATTATACATGCAATTTGGTGGGCTAAGTTGAGATATGTTATTAGGCCCAATTTAAAGCCCAAAATGAGCCAAAAATAAGAGGCCCAAAAGGGTCAAATGACCCATTCTTGTGTTTGACAAATAAACACAACCTTTTGAATAATTGGATGGATAGATATGAGCATGAGGGCCTATATAAAGCCACCACAAATCAGATTTTTATTTCTTAAAACACACATGCCTTTTTGGGGATATTTCCAACATATTGCTCTCAAACTCTCAAACCCTAAGTCCACTTCTTGGGCAAGAGCATCATCCTACAAGTGTTGGTAAGTGTTTATTCTTGTGATTTAATATATTATGTACATGAGAGGTTATGTATATCATGGTGGTTATGGTGGCAAGGTGTTGAATAGTGCACTTTTGGTTTTTGATAAAAGATGTGCATTCTTGTGAACTAAACTTGAAATATGACTTGTGGGTTTGATGAAAAGGCATGGTATGGATGAAATACCAACATGTATGGTGTGATTATGTTAATAAACTTGTTATTTCCATATAAGTGTAAATTATGGAATTTTGGCCGATTTGTTGTTGTGAGGTGTATTGAAGTAATTTGATGGCATAATTGTGATGTTGTGGTGATGGAGAAGTGTAAAGTATGAACTTGGTGTGACATGATCTTGGCTATCATGTATTGGTCAATATATGGAATATTGTGGGATTATTGGGATAATAAATTCATAAATGATATTTTGGTCAATGTTGGGCATGTTGTGGTATTATTGATATGACCATGCCGAAAATGGTATTGTAGCGAAAGACATGACATTTTTTTTAAAGCCAAACATGTGACTCATTGTTATTATATGCCATTGTAAGGTAATTGGTGGTTAATGTTGGTTCCGCATGTACTTTTGTTGTAGAGTGAAACATAAGGACGGAGCGGGACTATTGTATGCACTTAAGATTGTAGAATCGTATTGAGAATACAAGGTATGTAAGGTTACTTTGTCCGTATCTTTCTACGGAAAATAGTATTCACATTGACATCTTACTAGTCCTATCCCGAAATATGCTAAGGTATCCTATTTCCGGATTGTCAATGGTCATTGTCATATATTGCCTATTCATTGAGCAATTGTGAATCTCATGTATTATATTCATGGATAATGTTCCAAAAGCCCAATAAGGTTGTGTTCCAAAGTTCCAATAGCGGTTATACTCATGTATCTTGTTCATTGATTCTTGTCCAATGGTTCCAAAAATGTTTATTTACATGTCTCTTGCTCATTGGTCATTGTTCCAAAGCTTCCAACAATGTTAGGGCTACAAAGTATCAATCTCTCATAAGCCAAGGGTATCCTATTTCCGGGTATCAATTATGGTTCCTCACATGTTCTTTATGCATGGATCAATTGTCATTCACATGTCTCATAAGCGTTGACTAATGTTCCAAAGATTCCATGGTTCCACCAATGTTATGTTCCAAAGTTCAAAATAATATTATGACTATCATTGTATCAATCTCAAAGTAAAGATCAAAGTAATGCAAATGTGGTTAATGATTGAGCACGGGTGGCAGGTCTAGGGGCATAAGCCTAGCTCGACTCAATCCCGATGTATTGATTTATGGGTGGCAAGTCTAGGGGCATAATCCTAGCTCGACTCGATCCCGATGTATTGATTATGGGTGGCAGGTCTAGGGGCATAAGCCTAGCTCGACCCGATTCCAACATAACGATATGTTATGTAAAGACCCACTGATCAGTCGAGGCCCGGGTACATTGTGACACATGTATTGACAAGTAAGCATTGAAGTAAAGAAAACAAAGAAAGTAATGAAAGCAATACACATGATTTCCAAAATGCAAAATGGTGACTTATTCACATTGATTATTCATATGTTTTGAGTTCACACACAGTTTCATCTGAGCCTTGCATACTCAGTAATTATTTCGTACTGACCCCTCTCGGGGAATTTACCTTACTTGCTGCAAGCGCAGGTACTAGTAGGCCACCACAGTAGGTTGCCAGCTGTTTGCGATTCATTTGTGAGCTCCAGTTAGTTCGGGGCTTCTCTGAGTTGCAGTGGTTCATAACAGAGCTCACGTTAACGACTAGTTACCTTACAAGTGCACAAAATGACAACGAGCTACATGACTGCCATATAGCGTCATTTCACCCTTTACAATACAATCCACTACATTACCATATCAACAACACCATAACATTCCACACATTGACCAAGACATCATAAACCAATAGCATTTCATACCAAGTTTACCCTTTACGCTTCCTCATTATCATTACATCACAATTATTTCGTCAAGTCACCTCAATACCTTTTATAACAACATATTAACAACAATCCATAATTTTTATAATCCATCATGCCTCCAAACGACCCCTTAACGTCATTCAAAAGGTATCATAAGTTGATAATTACATCCAAAAAGGGTATAGGGGCCTTCGGGGATCAAAGAGAGACAAAAACATACAAAACCGAATTCTGGGATGACCTGTGAAGCCACCTGTGCCCGCAGGTGGATCACATGCATCTGCAGGTGACCCTTGGCCCTGTCCAAGGGCACCTGCATTGGCATCTTCTCCCGCAAGTGCCTTCGTCTGCGAGGGCGATTGCCCAAATTGGCCAAAAAGAGTCTCTTTGGGGTCCTTTTGTGTAATAAATGGTCCAAGTCCATAAGTACGCTTTTATTTACTTAATGTTTTGTAACTTGGATACCAACAAACACCCATGGTTTCACAACACACATGAATATCACCAAAACCACACTTTTCCTTCAATATACCACCAAGTCCATGCACAATTTTGCAATAACAATTCCAAACATTATGTACAAGGATAAAATAAGTTAAGGCTATAATCACATCTCACATGTCAATATTGAATCCATCAAGTACACTTCCTTCAAGACCACAAGTCCATTTTCAAGTTTATAAGGCAAAACCTTTTTCCGATAACAAAAATAGACAATTTTACACATAATGAATTGTCCAACACTGTGTCAACATAACCAACATGCTTTATGCACCATATTAATCATATAATGTATTGAACCATAAGATTAAACACTTACCAATACTTACAAAGAAGTTATCTTGTCCAAAGGAGTGATGCCTTAGAGTTTGTGAGTAAAGAGAAATGTCTTGAATATTCTAGACAATGGCATGTGTGTTTTGATAAATAAAAATCTGATTTTTCCTTGCCTTATATGGTCCCTCAAGTCATCCTTATCCAAATCCTTGGGCATTAAATGCATGTTTGATTGGTCAACACAAGAATAGGTCATTTTTCCCAATTGGGCCATGTCTTTTACTTCATTTTGGGCCTCATTTGGGGCCCAAATCACACAATTAGTTTAGCCCACAACTTAAGGTGTAATACAGCCATATTCTCATGTTTACATTCCATAAATATTAAGACAATCAAGTAGGGTCAGAAATGTACGGTGTGTTATAGTGATAGAACAAGAGTTGTTGGCTATTGTGTTTGCTTTTGAGAAGTTTAGAACTTACTTGTTGGCACAAAAGTCACTGTGCATACTGACCATGCAGATTTGTGGTACCTTATGGTGAAAAAGGATGTGAACCTGAGGTTGATTAGATGGGTACTTATATTGCAAGAATTTGACTTTGAATTCAAGGATCGTAAGGGCACCAAAACTCAAGTGGCTAATCATTTGTCCAGACTAGAGAAGGAACAAAGATTGAAAAATGAGTTAGAGATTGATGATGCTTTTCCTGACGAATAGGTATTGGTTGTATCTCATGATTTGATTCTGTGGCTTGCTGATTTTGCAAATTTCTTGGTTCATGATATGATGCATGAGTACATGAACTTCTATCAATAGAAGAAATTTCTGCATGATGTGTAAGCTTAAGTGTAAAGTGAAGAATATCAAGTATCTAGAGAAATTTTAAAAGATAGAAATCATGGTTGATTTCATGGCTCACGGACGCAGTTCATGAACCGTGAAACCAATTGTCATTTTTATCTAAAATTGATAACTCTTAAATGAGGAACCACGAGTAATAGAACAAACGTGCTTTCAATTCACAGTCCGTGAAGTCAACCATTGTTACCTGGATAGAATGTTAAAATTTCTTGACTTAAATCCACGGGAGAGTTCACGAATCATAATCTGATTCCACGGTTTATAGAACTCAACAGTATAATCTTGTAACCACCCATGTTTACACTGTATAGTTTTCATGATTTAGTTCACGGGCCGTGCTTCCATTTCATGGTCAATGAATTATAAAAAAAAAGATTTTTTATTTATGTTACTTTTGTTCTTGCTTTCATATACTAACTCTCATGCCTCACAGGTACTATGCTGCCTAAGTTTCAATCTATAAGGGGTGGCGAAAACACATCCACAAAGAAGGGCCGAGTGATGGAACCTACCTACCAATTACAGTATGAGATTCGAGGAGAAAGAGCAGATATAGATACAGCCTCATAATATGAGATAAAGAGATCGATAACAACAGTCAACCCTTCCTAGTCTGAAGAGGGATGGGATTCTTCTACTTTGGGTAGTGAGAGTAAGTCCGGTAATGAGGACTTTGAAAATTAAGGGTCTGAAGTAAAGAGTGGTAGTAGTTCAGGTGCTGAGAGTTATATGTTGAAAATAATACATCCACTGCTGAGACCTCCTCGTCTAAAAGGAAGGGATATGAGAAGGAACGACTAGTCTACATAGTATCAAGAAAACATTTGTTGGTAGATTGAGGGCATGAAGAATATCTATAATAAAGGCCTTTCCCCTACACAAAAGGATAACATAAAGCGGAGTATCTTTGAAGAAGATCAGATTTGAACTGTAGATTTAGCAGAATTGCCCGATATTAAAGCCATCTTTGATGATTATTAGTTTGGGTGGATGAGCAGACCACTGGGAAAGTACAACCTAGAGATAGTTCGAGAGTTTTATGTAGCATATGCCAAAACACTAGTGAACTCAACCCTGATGGGTAAATCAATGAAAGGGTAAGCTCCCCTTGAGAAATTATAGGTTTGGGGTAAATAGGTGGATGATGAGTCGGCAATTTATAACCCATTTGGCCTAAAATGGTAAAAAAATCAAGTCCTTAATGCCAATTTGAGTTAGTTTTAATCTTAGTTTGGTTTATTTTAAGGGTTGAAGCCAAGTGGTTGATAGAGCATAAATAAGCAAAAAGATGGAGAATTGGAGTTAAAATGCAAAAAGAGGATCACCCTTGATATTTGGCGGATCGCCCAAGTTATCGCCTAAATAAAGTTTCATCGCCCAAATCAACAATTCAACCAAGATCCAATCAAAGCATATTGGCAATGAGGAGATAAAAGTTTGGCCTATCACCGAAAAGTTTGGCGAAACAAAGTCCATCGCCAAAGTCACCATGCATAAATCACTGAAGGTCAAAGTCAACGTCAGTTTGGCGATCAAAGAGGCACTTCGTCTTATCACCATGGACTTCGGTGATGCCAAAGTCCCATCATCAAAGTGAATGCGGTGGCATTTTTGTTAATTCGTTACCCATTTTTGCTTTAGCTATAAAAGCCTTTTTTGCAGCTTTGAACCCTATCTTTGTCAATTTTGAGATCTAGAAGTTTGTAGTTGAAACCCTAAAATTGAAATTTGCTTTATTGCTTGTTCTTTTGCTTTGAATTTTGATTTAATTTGTAAATATTTGTATTCAATGGAAAACTTCAATGAGAATATGGGTATATTTTCTTTTTCTCTCTCTATGAGTAGCTAAATTCTCCAACTTAGGGTTATGTATGATTGAGTAGTGATTATTGCATGGGTGTTGTTTATTTTCCTTTTTAATTGATTAATTGTTATGGGTTTGACCTCTACTCCATTTTACCAACCTATAATTGGAGGTTGAAAACTCTAATTAAGCTTAGATTCCTTATCATCCTTAACAAAGGGGATAAGGATGAGGATCAATGGTCAACAATGACTTGATTCTTATCATTTAATGGTAGATCTTAGACATAAGGCTACTAAATTGAGGTTTTAGGTTAGTTATGAAGTAACACCTGTGAGGTGTTCGAAACAACCCACTTGTGACATTTAATGTTTTATTGAAAAATTAGCATTAAGCTATAAGACGTAGCCTACCTATAATGAAAATTTGAATTGAAGCAAATATCCAATTACCCATGCATGTACTCACACTTATGAGGGCATAACCCCAAGAGACTTTAATCTTTGAGTACAAATATCTAGTTTTCATTTTGTAAACCACACAACTGATAAATTGGATACAAACACGTTCAAAATTAATCCCCCATTTTACTTTTATCACATTTTACATATTACGTGCAAATGCTTAGTGGTTTATTACACTTGAAGGTGAACCTATCTCCTTCATTCCCTATGAGATCAACCCAAACTCACGAGTTGGGTTAATATATTACATAACGACTGTGTATATCCTTTTAGAGTGTTTCTGAGCATTATCAGTGGACATCTCTGAGTGCGCTATTCAGCGCTTTCTATTTGGCCCAAAATTGGTGGCCCAGATGAGCACTCCTGATTTGACTATCATCTTCGAGCTATGAGTGACAAAAGAGGCAGATCCGGAAGAGCGATAAAGGTAGGTTAGGTGGATTGCCTCTTTGACAACTGATAAAGAGCCAACATGGATGAAGAATGACAAGGTCGATATCACCAAGGCCTCACTTAATTTTTTGCTAAGTTCTGGTGGCCTGTGGTGCATTTGAGATTGAGCCCGACCGTTGTCGATAACACTTTATTCTGGATAGGATAGTCCTAGTAGTTAGCCTCATATCGAGGTATGACGTGAATTTAACTCGTTATATTGTTGGAAAGATCAAAGAGAGCTTGGAGGTCTAGTACCTCTATTCCCTTTCCATGCCTTGTAGTTGAACTTTGTAGAAAGGTCGGTGTGCCTCCCGAGTATTGATCACATAGTAGAGGCCTTACATGTACAAGATATTTCTTTGACTAGAGATGAGTTGAACTTGATGGCCAAGGGTAAGACTCAATCCACTTCGACTTCGGGGGTGTGCTATTTGAGGGAGGTGAATAAGTTGATGCCCTAGTACAGATAGATAATGATGTTGCTGAACATACAAAGAGTGAGACTCCAACTATTGAGGTTGACCCTACCCATCCCTAACTAGAGCTTTCACGTCTTCCAGCCTCTACTTCAGTTGTTACACTTACAGTCACACAAGATAGTCTCAGATCCATTGTAAAGCAGACTGATTAGGCAGAGAAGCAGATTAAGGTGCTCACTTAGTAGCTTAAGCCATATACAGAGAACTCTATAGCTATTATGATTACTCTACTAAGGGAGTCTTTGGATGATTCCATTCGGTTGATAAATGGACGGATTGATGGGATTCCTAATTTGACTAAGTTTTTTGTTGTCTCGCACAAAAATAGCAGCACTAAAGGCCCAATTTGTGCCTATAGTAGAGGTGCCAATTTCTACTGCATCTATGGAGCCCGAGAAAGATGAGATTTTAATTAGACTATTTGAGGATGTACCCCCACTTGATAAGGGGAAGAGGACTCGAGATGAGGAGGATGATGCGACCACTCTGGAGAAAGAGCAAAAGAGATAGAAGAAGAAGTTGGAAGAGTTTCGACAGCGCTCTTTGGATAAAGCTCGATTGAGAGAGGAGGAACAATGCACCTGAGTTAATAGAAGATCATCAAGTGTGGCACCAACAAGTGCCTAAGTTATTAGAGGTGATGACCTTCAAGCATGCCTCAACTATTTAGTGTGCCCGCCACCGGCACTGATATTGCTGCTGAGCATATTTCTAGGGCTGCATTTGTTTCACGGCCCAATTTCTCAGGTCATGATGACACCTACTACAACCCACCAGTAGGTAAACCAACACATTGTCTAAAACAGTGAGTAACAGACTATCAAAAGAAAAAAAGAAATCAATGGAAAAATTGAGGGAGAGTAGGAACAACTTTGGATGTCAGGAGCTCACCCCAAATCTTTGATCCATGGCAGCTCAGCACGATGCACACATTAGGGGCGAGAACTCGTACTATGATCAGCAGGTGTAGAAGTGTAGTATGAGTACCAAACACGAGGTACTCAGTAGGTATCGGCCGACTGAGCTCCAAATATAATGCAAGTAAATAACATGTAAAGCAGGAATATACATTACAGATAACTATTTAGGAAACAAGACATAATACTAATAATGGATAAGTAAAGATAAACTACCATACCCTATAAGTAATCTAGAACGAAGGTGCCATACCGTAAGTAGCTAGTCAATATACGATAGTAGGGTGAAGAAAAATATATACAATGTACAGTAGTAGTAGTAGGAAAGAAGGAAATGATAAGCAAATAATAGCTAGAGAAGAATGGATATACAACCGTGCTATACAGATAACCCAACATGAAGGTACTACCCTGAGGGAGCTAGCCTAACATCACAAAGATGATAAACAATAAAGGAACTAACTCTAGTGCAATCAGGGTCTCTAGTCGAAATATGCATAATCATAAGATAATCCAGCAATAATAAATCTACTCCGAAATGAGAAAAGGGATCAGAAACGTATCGACAACCTCGGGTACCAATCCATAATAGTCTGGCATGAACTATATAATAATAACCAATAAGTAATGTAACCGATTAACCTGGACAACCAATAACCTAACTGAGCCCCGATAAGCACGGTAAGCACCAACAAACACTCAATAAACAACAACCATAACTTGTACCTATACAAACCCCCATAAGACCGATAGATACAAGCACCAAATAATTATACTAGTGATAGGCAATGCATATTAATGAATGAATGCAATGTAAACCAATACCACCATATCGACTGAGTGCCAAAACGTACCAAGTATATACACTGTATTTGGCTCACCGGCTCATAAGGCAGGACCTATTAATATCAACTCTTTCTGTACATGGTCCTCAAATAGAGAAATCCAGAGAGGACTCGGGATTTTTGTATATACAGCATGGTCCCGAATCAGGACTTCTAATAACCATCATAACAAATCTACTCCGTCTAGTATCAGAGAGAAATAAGAGTATAAAAAGGATGGTCAGACTCAAACTGATGCTAAATGAGTAGATATTCATAAATCTTGTGCCTGAGATCGAGTTTGGGACTAAAATGGTATAGTAATATGGAAAGTGTCGGAATCTTCCATGATCCAAATGAGTTAGTAGTGGTAAAAAGAGTGGATCAATAACGGATCAAAACCTGCCTCGGTTTAAGTTTCCAAAGTAGTGTGTTTGGTTCAAAATATCATAATCTAATAATAAAGGTGGTACAACTTCCAATTTAAATGAATCAATTTTAAAAGTAAAAAGTGAGAATAAATCCCTTTTAGAAAACAGTAGTAAAACCAAGGTTTTTACCGAAATCGTACCACTAAATAAGCATAAATACGTCTAAATGTATGCATGCCATCACAAGTATCCAAACAATAGAAATGTAAGCTTCCAAGCATCTAAGAACTAAACCACGCCCTTTCCAAGAATAGAATACTAACCTCATGTCCAGCTGGTATCATAACAACAGCCTCGGGCCCAATAATATATAAATTAACAAGATATCAGCACCATAATTCGGGAAACCAAGGTAAACAAGGGCATAAAGGTACGAGAAGAATCTAATCGGGGGATATCGCATAATTCAATAAGTAATATGGTAAGTCTTATACTAAAGGATCCTTCATGTCAATCTATGGTTAAACAAGTCTATAATCAGGTGTAATAGAATCCTACAACCATAACGGGTATTCTACTCTAAATCCCTTAAACAAGTCAAGTCATGATACAACTAGGTATAAACCTATTCTATAATCCATACCTAGCATGCGATCTCTACAATACATAATCTCATAGAGAAGAGTAGATCGTAGCCTACCTCATAGTCAAACCATAGTCTCGAACCATCCATGAATTATTCATCTTTATTCCATGATCTTTAAATGATTGCGAGCTATCAAAATCATAATCTACATGTTAATATGAATAAAACGAGATCCATATTGCAATATAAAAGTTCGGACCGAAAATCAGGTCAAGAATAGGTCCATGGGGCCTGAAACAAAATTCCAAAATTGACTCAGTCATGAGGTCCCTCGAAGGACAAGGAATGTGTGCTTAAAAGTTAAGCAAAAATGGGGCTTCAATTGGGGCTCAAATCAGCCTCAAGACCTAAAGAAATAAGAGAGAAAAATTAAGAATTAAATGGAGAATTAAGCTGAAAACTCATGAAGAAACTAACGGGAAATGATCATCTCAACGTCCTCTACTCATCCCCAGCTCCAATTTATGATCCCTCATAAGTTCTTGAGCTCCTAGGTCCAAAAATGGCAGAAAAAGGGTTAGAAAATGATGAAAACTTAGGAAAGAAGGAAATATATACTGCCAGGGAAATGTCCTTTCACAAACGCAGGAGAGGGTTTGTGAATGCGAAGGCTAACGAAAAGGACTACCGCGAATGTGAAGAAGTAAAAGGACTGGGTTAGGCTGACTCTTCATCGTGAATGCGAGAGAAGGCTCGTGGACGTGAGGGTCAAAGACTTGACCCTTTGCGAACTTGAAGAGTAAAATGGGCCTGCACCAGATGCTGGAAAACCAGCAAACCGCCAAGTCTATACAGACTCTGATCGGGTGTTGAGATTCATTCGAAACCCCATGCATGCAAAAAAACTATGCTACCATACCAAATTTGATATTTTGAACTCAACGGAACCATAAAAATTTCCATTCAAGGTCATTTTGATAAAAAGTGGGCCTACCAAATCCACCCAATACCCCAAAATGAGCCCAGAAGTCTTGGGACCCAGACCAAGGGTCTCTCTATCCTAAAATCCATGTTCTGGAGCTAACTGTGTTGTCAGAATTCTCATCTGAGGTTGTCTACTAAGAGTTTAGGTCCAAGACCAATTTCTCAACTTCAAAAGCTCCAAAATAGGGAAATGAGTTTAAAACCCAAACGAACTGCCCAGAAACCAAATCGATGGTCCCGGTAAGTCATAAATGACTTGTAGCCTCTATGGGAAGACACAAAACACAGAAAATATGTAGAAAAGGAGAAAATGACCTTGAGGGTCATTACAATATCCACCATTAAATGGACTTTCGTCCTCGAAAGTCAATGGATAGAAAGAACTCAAAATCTCGAATGGACAAGGTACTGGGCCTGCATGCCCCGTGCAAGGCTCCCCATATAACCATTAAGGTCAACCAACATTTCTAAGGGATTTCTCTAAAGGTATACCTTTTTCATTCATATCCTTATTTCACTTTCTAAAGAGCTACAAACTCATCCTTAACAACCAACTAGTCTCCAACTGAACCGACACGACTGAAGCACAAAAACCTAAACCACAACATACCAACATCACACTGATACAACACAACCAAATGGATACTCAACCAAGCAAAAGACAACCCAGGGAATCCCAAGGCATGAACCATACAACCAACTCCAACTCCAACTCTAAATCTAACATTCACTTACCTTTCCAAACCTACTGTCTACTCTGAACTACGCAGAATCTCTCCAGTGTCATTTGAGTTTTGGATACACAAATGGCGGTGACCAATATCTGCGATCTCTGCCAAAGCTATTAACTGGTCCGAATGACCCTAGAAACCAAAAGTCATGAGTCCAAAGCACAATCTCTTAGAATTGAATGATCCACTTCAGAAAACCCTACCAACTGTAGGTGAAACCATGCTAAGCCCAATTCGACTACACTTTTTCTACTGAGTAGACATTCAGAATTCTGACGATAACTGAGAAACCAAGGTCAAAAATAGTAGAAACCAATACCATGTGCCAACGGACCATTCTTTGACCATCTAACTAACACAATCTTTCTGAACGAAAGAAAATTGAGCCGGTAAGTGATAAGTAGGCCTAGTCAGCTTGTCAACGAATGCTTAACTAAATTAAAACCTCAAAACAAGGTTGTAACCAAGTTACACAATCCATAGCTATAATCTCAACACCAAACCTGAACTACTCGATCTCGACTATCCAAATCGATCTTGTGATGAGTGAGCAACCAGACGCCAAAATCTATCACAACTTTCAAGCCGTCATTCAGAAGAGTCAAAAATCATAATTGGAGCCAACAAGTCTTCACTAAGGTCAAATACCCAAATCAATCTCACTATCATAAATCAAGCATATATCCAATGGTCCCTGCAAGGGCTGAAACTAAAATATTGCTAAAAAACATAATAACTATTGAGGAAAACCACAGGCTAAGGGTACGAGCAATCAAATCCACATCCGCTGAGGGTATAACACAACAAGGCATAACAAAAAACTCACCAGAGCCGCAAAGAGTACTAATGGTAGCCAAATCTCAAGCAACTTAGAAAAATACGATCTTAGCCTTCATTGGGACAAACCAATACTCAATCTATGGAAACGAATACTCACTCCCAAAAGACACCCACTTTGGTTACCAACAACTGATACGAAAACACATATCACCAAGCAAAAGCATTCCACAAAGTCACATTAGGATGAACAAATACCGAAATGAGAAATTTCCTAAATTCACCTATTTAAACCAACCTTAACTCAACTGAACCATGAACCACATCATAGAAAGAACGGAGTACCCAACTTAACACCAATACTAAGATCAAGACTACTACTGAGTGATGAACTAGAAAAATTGGAATAACAAACCTCGACTTATCAATAGTAGGAGCAGGCTATAGAAAAAAAATTGCCAAACCTACCTTCACTTCCACAACCGACCTTACCTTACTAACAGAGAAGAAAAACCAACCAACTAAGGTAGCTATCTAATCCAAACAGACAAGAATCACGAGAAAGGGATACTAACTAGATAACGCTAGACTAGCCATCTATTAAATAAGGATCACTCAATCGTTAAAGCAACAACAATAGTAATAGCATACAATACAAGTGAAAGAAAATGAAAAACAACCAGCACCACTCTAGGATCATATCAACGCTAATATGCCAAAGGAAAGGAAATTTACCCAAGTGCTACAGCCCAAGACAATCACCATACGGATCCACTCAATCCACTACTAAAAGAAAATATCTAAGGGGGTAGTCATATGTGCATAAATCTACACAAAGGCTTACAATAATTAATATAGTAATGCCAAGGCATATGAACATCGATGGGTATGAAAACCCCAACTTAATTCAAATAGAAAATAAAAAATAGTAAATTAAAATCACACCTATAATGACATAATCTAAAGCCATGGTCCCTGACCAGATCGAAGAAGTACGAATTTGAACACGTCTGACCTCAAACTGAGCATCTAAATGACCATCTGAAGTACCACGAGCATTGCCTCTGACCAAAGGTTCCACAACCCTATAAGACTGATCTGGCTGTATTGACTGCTCAATAATCCTACACCGAGGACACTCTCTAGACTAATGACCGATCTTTCTATAGTCGTAACAAACCCCTGAAGCTCTAACCTAGTGAGAAACACGAGTTGATCCCAACTGGCTGACCAACTCACGCCTGGGGCACTTTCTAACTAATGACCAATCTCCCCATAATCAAAACATGCCCCTAGAACTCTCAGATGTAATTTACCTGTTGACTGAGAACGGTTGCCATGGCTTGAAGACCTAGACCGGGAATCCCATAGTGCCTGGCCAGAACTTTGCCTACTATGACCACTTCGACCTATTTGAGAGTCACCTATAATCTAAGGCGCTACCTGAACTGATCTTATAGACAGAAAATGATGTTGACCTCTGCTGGGAGGATCCCTATCTCCAGACAGAATACCACTAACACTGTACTGCAGATATGGTCTCTTACATCCACCTCCATATATCTCAAAATGTGCCCTCTCTATAGCCCTCGGATTGTCAACAACCTAAAGGAAAGAAGACTCAACTGCTATTAAATGCTCTGACGCTAAGTGGAGAGGTAAGGCAAGTCCTCTGATAAAACCCTGCACCATCTCATGCTCTGTAGGATACAACATAGAAGTATGTTTGGCCTACTCGAGAAACCCAATCTCATACTCTAAAAATG
This sequence comes from Capsicum rhomboideum, assembly GCA_031232105.1. Classification (NCBI taxonomy): domain Eukaryota; kingdom Viridiplantae; phylum Streptophyta; class Magnoliopsida; order Solanales; family Solanaceae; genus Capsicum; species Capsicum rhomboideum. Next base: position 58,481,302 of record CP124709.1, read on the forward strand.
ATAAAGAGCCTTACTGAATACCAACAAAACCAACTTTAGACTGAGAACCACTCGATGTATCGAGCACCACCACTAATTGTGAAGTATTCACGAAAAGACTCAGAATTCATAACATGATATCCTGAAGAGCTGAGGCGATCACATATCCTGTCGAAGCCTGGGCTGGCCCCAGACCCTCTGGCTGACACTAAAGATCCTTGATATCAATCTCTAATTGCCTAGTCTGACTTTGAACTGACACTTTGGTAACACGCACAGGAGTCCCATCCGTACCTATCGACAACCTCGTGCTATCCATCTGAGAAAAAGTGGAGTCAAAGAGGTACTTAGAAGTTTATAGAAGTATGGACACACGATAAGGAGTCAAGAATTGGAATTTCTTAAGAATGCCCCATAGCCTCCCAAAGATAGAATACAAACCGTCTCTATACCAATCAACAGGACACTATTAGGCACTTAGCTCTTATACCAACAACACTGGTGAACCTAAACTCTGATACCAGTTTGTCATGACCTAATTTCTCAGGTCATGATGGCACCTACTACAACCCACCAGTAGATAAGCCAACTTATAGTCCATAACGGCGAGTAATGGACAATCAAAAGAAAAGAAGAAATTAGCAAAAAATAAGTCTAATAAAGAGACTAATATAGAGAAGTAACCCCAAAACCTAGTGAAGTTAGTACAAGAGATTATAACAAAACAGGAGTACAAGTTAAGCATAATATATATATAATATATAGAACTGTCTTTGAAATGTAAAATAAAAATTAGTCCAACAACTGAGGGAGAGCAGGAATAACTTCAGACGTCAGGAGCTCACCCCAAATCTCTGATCCATGGCAGCTTTGCACGATGCACACGTTAGCAGCGAGAACTCATACTATGATCTGCAGGTACAGAAGTATAGTATGAGTACCAAACACTAGGTACTCAGTATGCATCGGTCGACTGAGCTCCAGAGATAATGTAAGTATATATAACATGTAAAAGAAGGAATATACATTACAGACAACTATCTAGGAAATGAGACATAATAATAATGGAAAAGTAAAGATAAACTACCATACCCTATAAGCAATCTAGAGCAAAGGTGCCATACCGTAAGTAGCTAGTTAATATACCATAGTAGGGTAAAGAAAAGGATATACAATGTACAGTAGTAGCAGGAAAGAAGGAAATGATATATAAATAAAGGATAGAGAAGAATGGATATACAACCATGCTATACAGATAACCTAACACGAAGGTACTACCCTGAGGGAGCTAGCCTAACATCACAAAAATGATAAACAATAAGGGAACTAACTCTAGAATAATCAGGGTCTCTAGTCATAATATGCATAATCATAAGATAATCTAGCAATAATAAACCTTACCATAATACAAGAAAAGGGATCAGAAATGTACCAACAACCTCGAGTACCAATCCGTAATAACCTGCCATGAACTATACAATAATAACCAAACAGTAATATAACCGGCTAACCCAGACAACTAATAACCTAACCGAGGCCCCATAAGCCCTGAAGGCACAAGCAAACACTCAGCAAACAACAACCATAACTTGTACCTATGCAGCCCCCATAAGATCGAAAGATACAAGCGCCAAATAATTATACTGGTGATAGGCAATGCATATTAATAAATGAATGCAATGTAAACCAATACCACCATATCAACTGAGTGCAAAATCGTACAAAGTATATACACCTCCTTTGGCTCTCAAGGTAGGACCTATGAATATCACCTCCGTCGATACGTGGTCCCCAGACAGAGAAATCCATAGAGGACTCAAGATATCTGTATATATTGCCTGGTCCCGAACCAATACTTTCAATAGCCATCATATCAAATCAACTTCATCTAGTATCGGAGAGAAATAAGAATATACAAAGGGTGCTCAGACTCTAACGGATGCTAAATGAGTAGATATCCATAAATTTGGTGCTCGAGATTGAGTCCGGGACTAAAATGGTATAGTAGTATGGAGAGGTTCGAAATCCCACTCGATCGAAGTGAGTAAGTAATGGTAAAAAGAGTGGATCAATAACAGACTAAAATTTGCCTCGATCTCAGTTTCCAAAGTAGTATCTTTGGGTTAAAATATCATAATCCAATAATAAAGGTGGTACGACTTCCATTTTAAATGAATCAATTTTAAAATTTAAAAAGTAAGAATAAATCCCTTTTTAAAAAAACAGTAGTAAAACCAAAGTTCTCACCAAAATCGTACCACTAAATGAACGTAACTACGTCTAAATATATGCATGCCATCGCTAGTATCCAAACAATACAAATGTAGGCATCCAAGCATCAAAGACTTAAACCATATCCTTTTCAAGAATAGAATACTAACCTGGTGTCTAACTGGTATATTAACCACGGCCTCGGGCCTAACAATATATAAATTAAAAAGATATCAGCACCATAATTTGGGAAACCAAGGTAAACAAGGGCATAAAGCAACTAAAAGGATCTAATCGGGGGATATCGCCCAATTTACTAAGTAATACAGTAAGTCTTATACTAAAGGATCTTTTATGTGAATCTATGGTTAAACAAGTCTATAACCAAGTATAATAGAATCCTACAACCATAACGGATATTCTACTCTAAGGTTCGAGTTATATTTCTATTCTAAATCCCTTAAACAGGTCAAGTCATGGTACAATTAGGTTTAAACCAATCCTATAATCCCTACCTAGCATGTGATCTATACAATACATAATCTCATAGAGAAGAGTAGACCGTAGCCTACCTCATAGCTGAAATGCAGTCTCAAACCGGCCATGAACTGCTCATCTTCACTCCACGATATTTAAATGACATCATGCTATCAAAATTATAATCTACATATTAATATGAGTAAAACAATATCCATATTGCAATATAAAAGTTTGGGCCAAAAATTGGGTCAAGAATAGGTCTGTGGTGCCCTCAAATGAAATTCCAAAATTGACTTTGTCTTGAGGTCCCTCGAAGGACAAGAAATGCGTGCTTAAAATTTGAGCACAAACAGGGTCTCAATTGGGGTTCAAATCATCCCCAAGAGCTAAAGAAAGAAGAGAGAAGAATCAATAATTAAATGGAGAATTAGGCCGAAAACTCACGAAGAAACTAATAGGAAATGATCATCTCAACATCCTCAACTCATCCAAATTCGACATTTAGGACTCAAGAAAACCATCAAAATTTCCATTCGAGGTCAATTCAATAAAAAATGGGCCGTACACCCACAGTTTCATTTTCACCAAATCCACCCAATAGCCTAAAATATGCCTGAAAGCCTTGGGACCAGGACCAAGGGTCTCCCTAGCCTAAAATCCATGTTTGGAGCTGACGGCGCTGGCGAAATTCTCATTGAGGTCGTCTACTAGGAGTTTTGGTCCAAGACCAATTTTTCAACTTTAAAAGCTCCAGAACAGGAAAATAGGCTTAAAACACAAACGAACTACCCCAAAACCAAACCGATGGTCCCACAAAGTCATAAATGACCTGTAGCCACTATGGAAAGATACAAAATATTGAAAATATGCGAAAAAGGAGAACATGACCTGGAAGGTCATTACAATCTGCAACCCCAACTTTGACACAAGACACTCGCACCTAGGGTGCCACAGGTAAGTTCTCATCTTTCTTGCTTTATTATCTTTTTTTACTACACTAGGGATAGTATATATTTCTTTTGGTAGGGTGGGGCTATCTATGTTTGTGTGTCCACCTGAGAGTTTTTCTTGTCGTGTTTCTTTTTCCAAGGGTGTATTTTTGTCTTGTTTTGTAGTTTGTTGTGTGTTTTCTGTGTTTTAAAAATAGAAAGACTTAGGGCGATCAAGAATATAACAACTGACACTTGTTTTAAAAATGGATACCCCTTTTAAAATTTTATTGTGCCTCATTATGTTGATAAGTTGACCTTAATGGCTCTTTGTGTGGCATTGTGCATAGTGGTAGAATAATTGTGCTTAAACTAGTATGTATAAACTGAATAATTGGTAGTTAATAATGGAACCTGGTGCCATGTGTGTGTGTGAGGTCTATTACCTAGTTCTTACCTTGTGCTTACAATCTAGAACTTGCCCCGTTGGTGTTGCTGAGTCTTAGAATAGTTATGTTAGGAAAGGTTCATATGCAATCTTTGTTATAAGCCCACTTAAGCCTAAAAAGACAGACCAAATGATGTACATAATCCCTAAATCCCTAATTTTTTAGCCTAAATTTCCTTTTTGTTTGATTAGCCTATTTAGCATCCCAGATTATCTTTGAATCCCTGTTTTGGACCTAGTCTTCCTAGAACATTAGGCCTTAACTAAAGAAAATTTCCTAAGTTGTGGGTGGCTATTGTGGGGGTAAATGAAAAGTGATGTTGGGTGTACAAGGGAAGAAACTACTCAGTGATGTCGCCCAAAATATACCTTCAGAAAAGTATAATGCAGTCGATGTATCAAATATAGAACCAAACTAGGTTGGGGTCGATCCCACAGGGAATAGAATGAAATTATGTCGAATGCTTATCCGAGTAATTGGCAAGTAAGTAAAACTGGGAGGGGGGGTTGTAAGCAAGTAGTAACAGTAACGATTGTTGATTTTCGAATTTGTAATCAACATGAAAAATACACTACGACTGTGATCCCCAATAATTCCTTAACTCCACTAGTTACTTGTGCTGGCAAAACTGTCCCGCTGTGTTGCATGCAACATCTAAAAAGATATGTTCATCTAAACGTCTCTCGACCTTGTTAGACAAATTTCACTCTTCTCCTCTCGATCTCCTAGTGTCGCACTACTAACCCTTGTCTTGGATCTCAGATAACTATACTTGTTATGACTCAAGTTATTAGATGAAGGTTGATAGCTTCAAATCTCTATTGTTATTTCCTTTTCCCAATCTCTACCTCTCTCTCTCTAGCAAGTCTAGAATACATGCGAGTTTCTAACGTTTGCAACCGTTAGAAGATCAATTATAATGAAGGTAATAACCATACATGCAGCCAAACCAGTTCAGAACTTCTTTGCACTTAACCCGTTTTGTTAATTCCTCATGGTTCACACAACCCTAGTTGATGGGTTTAACTACTCATGATTGCAAGAACACAAGAAGAATTCAATGAAGAAAACATAAGAAGAAAACTCTGAAATCTCTATACGAATAAAAACCCTAGAATTGGTGTTCCAAGATTACAAAACTAATAATGTGTTTATGAACTCAAAATAATGAAAATATATCTCAAAACAATGTAATGACAAACCCCTAAACATAGGACAATATAGTGGTATTTATAGATACAAGATGAATCCTATCCTAAACAAAACAGAAAAACAAAGTCGGCACTTTTCCACTGTACCGACCCACGCCACGTGGGTTGACCCAGGCCACGTGGGTTGACCCATGCCACATTGGTCCTGCCATGGAAATCAGGCTGCTTCACATAATTGCAGGAGTCGACCTACGACACCAACCTATGTCACGTAGGTCAACCCACATGACGGAGGTCCTGCCGTGAGTCACTCCTCTGGTACATGACTTGGCTCTTTCGTCTTCAGATACGTCGTTCTAGAGCATGATTCTTTATTTTCATCCATTTTGCCTCAAAAAACCTATTCTCCTGCAATATAAAATAGAAAACACATCATACTAACCAAACATACCTGAGTTATTGCATATTTTCTTTGTTTTAAGCATCGAAAGTGCCATGAAACCACGACACATCAACACCTTCAACTTAGAACATTTGCATGTCCTCAGGCAAACAAAACAAAACAAACACATATGATGCTTGACTAAGAGAAACCTAAGAGACCTACGGCAGTCAACTTATTGCTTTTGGCACCAAAACTTCTCCGACCCCTCCTATTTGTAAATCAAAACCATGGTGTGTATACGTGCAGTCTATTATCATGACACATCAGGGATCAAATGATGGCATCAGATTATGAATAAACAACTAAGCATATATGCAAATGACATTATCCGAACAAATAGCAGCTAACAATGCAACCCATGTACTCTCACAACAAAGAAATCCTATACACTCACAGTATACTAATGAATATCAAAGTAGGGACTAGGTCAAAACACTCTCTCTCACAAAGAAGTTCAAACAATATGCATGAAATACCATAGGCTTGCCCTTATTTTATATGCCTTTGTTTTTCGGATAGTTGGACTAGGATCACTATAGGACTTTCATTGGCTTGTAATGTAGGCTTGATTAAGGGTGTGGTACATATGGATATAGTGACTCAACCCTCCTTGACACTACACTATTTTTGGCCCCACTTTCCAACCATTCTTATTCTATTCTCCTTCATTCATTTTCAGATTTTTGGTGTGATTTTCTTCATACTTTCAAAACACACTTCTTCTTTTTTTCTTTTTCTTTTTCTCTTTTTTTTTATTTTTGCAATTTCTATTTATTTCACTCATTTTTTTTCTTCTTCACACCCAAATCTACTCTTTTTTTCTTTTACTAATCCCTTCTTCATACCCAAGTTAAACTACGCACCCTATAATAGTCACCCTCAACTTAGGCGATTTGCCTGAGTTGAGGTACACTATGTCCAAGGAGGGACCAAGGCCAAGATAGGTTCATTGTAAGTCAAAATGGGAAGGTGAATAGATTAATGAAAGAAATAGGTCAATTAAGGCTCAAAATCGGGATCAAGAGATATTTACTTCATTTGGTCAGGCATTTAGGCTAAAAGTGGACTCATTCAAGAATGGCCTATGATCCTTACCTAACCACTATCCTATAACCTAGGCAAGACTAACCGAGCAAGTTCTAGATCGCACACACAAAGTGAACTAGGTAATGACCTCACACATACATAGCACAGGGTTACACTATCAACTACTACCTATCCAGTTCATGCATTGCTGGCTATAGTCATTCTGCCTATAATACTAATGCCATAACAAGATCCAACAGTTGTCATAAACTATCATGACTACACACTATTCAAAACCAAATTTTCAGGAGGGGTGTCCTTTAAACAATCAAAAAGCGGGTGTCCTTTAAACAATCTAAAAGCATAATTATCAAAAACTTGTTCAAAACTAGACTGCACTAAGGTTCCCCTATTTTTCTCCTAATTAAACACAAAAACACATAAAAAAAAATAACTAACAACCTAAACATATTGGTTCTACTATGATAACACACTTGGGGTAAAAGAAACACTACAACAAAAAAACCCAAGTGGTGGTATGCCCCCACCCCCAACTTAACAATGGTGCACTGCCCTCAATATACAGCTATCAATATGGTAAGTGTAAGGGAGTGAAGACATAGCTGCGGTGAGCTAGGCACCGAATGTGTGCCCGTCCACAGCAAGATCATCCGTATGCTCTCTAGGATCTATGCTAGGTGCGTCCGATAGAGGGGGCGGCTGACTAGAAGATGCACCCCGTGCTCTCTACTCATGGTCAATCTGACTGATATGGTACTCTACCCGAGAGGCCTTAGTCGCCCTCCGAATATCACTCTCAAACTCATCTCCACTATCAGTCTGACCCTCAGGACTCTGTGGCCTCTTACCGCTAACAATAGAAGGCTCCTCATCAGCAAACAAATCCACCTTAAAAACTAGTGTTGAGGGTACCGGTGTAGGTATGGGTGGAATGATAGGAGTGTGGCTAACTGCTAAATCTCAAACCTCTGCCCTCAATACAGCCACCTCCTTAGTCAACCCCATCAAATTTGAGATATGGGCCTTTCTCAATCGGCTACCCATACGGTGCTCAAAACAGTCAATCCGCTCATGCAGCTCACGGATAAACTTCTCCATAATAGAATTCATACGAGCCTCAACTCTCACCTCAGATGCCTCGATCGATGTCCTAACCCATGTCTTAAGCTGAGATACCAACGTAGCCGTTTGGGCCTCTGTGTGAACCTGTCGATTAATAACCTGCGTATGTCTATCCACTAACCGCTACAATAACTCTCGTGAAACTGCAACCATGCCAGACGAGGGTGATGGTATGGTAGGGCCAGATGCCCCATCATCAGTCATAGGGCCTCTGCCCTCGGTAGGCAACCTCTCATCCTCGAGATCACTAACAGGTGTTGAAGTGCTAACCGATTCTTCACGATCCACTTGCCCTTCAAAAAGGGTGGCGCCTGACGAATTAGAGAGCTGAAACCTCCTCTAGGAAATTGGAATAGCACCTCGCTGCAGCATCAGTCCTACCTCAGCTATGTGGGTCACCTCAATGGCGTGATATACTGTAGGAATCAAAACTACACCAGCACTATGACATAGGCCCTGAATCAGACATGGGAAAGGGATAATGGTATAGTCTCAAAAGACGCTCCATGAATTTCCCTAATAATGTAGCGGGCGATGATGATGTCATATCCGGCGATAATGCTTGCTACCAAAATAGCTCGATCAAGAGTAAGAGAATTATTTGCACCTGTGGCACCGAGATGGTACCGTACAACTGACCACCAAAACATGCCCGTAAAATGAAGCGAGAACATCTTAATAGCTAACTTTTTAGCTACCCATTTCATATCTACGCCATCCTCCATGATATACTATGCAACCCACTGTAGTAACTCTAAATACTGATCAGTATGCTTCATTTTTTTTTTATTTTTCACCATCTCCATGCAGTGATCAAACTCAGCAGCACTAGCTGGATGTAGATGTTCTGCACCAAACAAGAACCGATGGATAGTCTGCTCAGAAATATCTACTCTGGTTTCATGAACCAAAGTGTGAGTCAATGGTGGTTGGTCCCAAAACCACAGCTCAATTGGTGTGATTAATTCAATAAATGTAGCATATGAAGCATAAAACTCATGGACCAACTCTAGGCTATAGCTACCAGAAGGCTCCATCATCCACCCTAATCCATAGCAATCAAACACTGCCTTAATCTTGGGTAGTGCCTTTAACTCATCTAACCGACACCGGGGCTCCTCAATGATACGCCGTATACACACACCCCACTCAATCGGCTCTGCATCTCTATCATAAATGGCCTTCATACCCTGAACACACCACCTCTTATTTTCCCTTCATACTGCAGCTGCAGCCCGCTGCGCAACCACTTGTCTTTGTAAGAAAGTCGTGGAATCCTGAACACCCGTGCTTGAAATAGAAGTTGTCTTATCAGCCTCACCACCCGTGGACTCAGAATCATTTGCACCCTCGGCAATCTCATTAGTCCCAGATGTATCAGCCTCATCTTCAGTATCACCGGTTGTACAAGTATCCACTCCCTCTTAAGACTGGAGTCACCACTATAGGCTGAGTGGTGGCCCGGGCTGCAGCCTGTGCCCTAGTTCATTGTCTTGTGGTGCGAGGCACAAGATCAGAATCATTCTGAGCGGTCTCATAAACCTTTTCGGACCCACTTTTCTCTGGTTTTGAAGACTCAGCTCGCAGCCTTATTGTAACTTTCGAGTTCTTGGTACGAATTCACAAAGAGGAACCCATATCTCCATGTTTGGGGTTTTTTTTAAGCGGCATGGTTGGGTCTTTGGTAGGGTTTGGTCAGGTCGGGTATGGGTTTTGGGTTAGGGTTCGGTGGTGTAGGGTCGGGTTGGTTTTGGGGATTTTGAGGTGATGGGACTAGAAATTTCTTACAATTGGAGTGGAGGGGGTACGAATTGGAGTGGTTGGTACTCGGGAATTATAATGATTATAGGATTGGAGGTGTTAATTTGGATGAATTGGGGAAATAAATTGGGTATTTGGGGGCTTGGAGAATCGAGTTTTTGGGTTTTCAAATGGGTAGTGTCAGGTTTTATTGAGAGTAGGCCAAAATTAGGGTTGGGTTGGGTTAGATTTAAAACTTTATTTGCGGGTGTGATTTTCACGGTACCAACCCATGCCACGTGGGTCCCTATCGTGGGTTGGTATCTGCAGCCAAAACTACCTTCTGATTCCCACGATACAAACCCACGTCAAGTGGGTTGACCTATGTCTCGTGGGTCCCTATCGTGGGATAGATTCTACAACCAAAAATTTTTCTCTGATTCCCACGATACCAACCCATGCCGCATAGGTTGACCTACATTACGTGGGTTACCACCGTAGTTTAAGCTGCACACTTTTTAGCTCACATATTTATTTTCAACTCACGACTGGTAACAATCCTTGGGTTGCCTCCCAAGCAGCGCCTGATTTACCGTCGCGGAATGATGTAGCTACGTTGGTTACTCAGACTTCACCAACCAGCCCATGGGTTGCCTCCCATGAAACTCCTGATTTAACGTCGTGGCATGACCCAACTTACTTGACTACTCAGACTTCTTCAAGACTAATATCCTCACATATTCTTATTTATTCTGTGATAACCACATAGTGTTTTACACGCTGCCCATTGACCTTGAATAGATTATTATCATCACCTTTCAACTCGATCGCTCCATGCGGGAATACCCTAACCACCGTGAATGGTCCAAACCATTTTGACTTTAACTTTCCAGGAAACAAGCGAAGCCTGGAGTTATAAAGTAGTACCAAATCTCCCGGGTGAAACCCTAGTCGTTCAATCTTCCGATCATGATATAACTTCATCTTCTCTTTATACAGTGCTGAACTTTTATAAGCCCAGAGACGAAATTCATCTATCTCATTCATCTGCTCTAGTCGTAATTTAGCCACATCACTCCATTCCAGATTCAACCTCTTCAATGCCCATAATGCCTTATGTTCAAGTTCGATCGGCAAATGGCATGATTGACCAAACACCAACTGATATGGAGATGCACCTATCGGTGTCTAGAACACAGTTCGATATGCCCATAATGCATCATTCAATCTTCTTGCCCAATCAGTCCGATTGGCATTCACAGTCTTTACCAAAATAGCCTTTATCTCACAATTTGACACCTCAACTTGCTCGCTCGTCTGAGGATGGTAAGGGGTTCCCACCTTATATTTGACACCATATTTTTCAAGTAGGGCTTTGAACAGCCGATTATAGAAATGGGATCCTCAATCACTAATAATAACTCGGGGTGTACCGAATCGTGAAAAGATGTTCTTTTTCAAGAATGTCGTGACACTTCTTCCTTCATTATTGGGAAGCGATATTGCCTCAACCCACTTAGAAACATAGTCAATAGCTATCAGAATGTAGTTCATCCCATGTGAACTCACAAATGGGCTCATAAAATCAATTCCTCATACGTCAAACAATTCGAGCTCGAGAATAGTTGTCATAGGATGTTTTTGTCTGCGCGAGATGTTCCCTTGTCTTTGACATTGGTCACAAGATCGAGCATAGTCATAAGCATCTTTATAGATGGTGAACCAGTAGTACCCACATTGTAAGATCTTATGAGCAGTCCACGCACCTCCATGATGACCCCCAACTGGAGATGAATGGCATGCTTCCAAAATACTCATCATCTCGACTTCCAGAATACACCTTTGAATCATGCCATCCGTACACACCCTAAATAAATAAGGCTCATCCCAGAAGAATTTTCTCACTTCATACATGAATCTCTTCCTTTGCTGATACGACATATCTTCCGAGACTAGGTCACTTGCCAAAAAGTTGGCAAAATCTGCAACCAAGGGATTAATTCTTGTGATGCTGCCAACACTTGTTCGTCGGGAAAAGTATCATCAATATCAAGATCATCCATCAATCTAAGCATGGCCTCTTCCTATAGGCATGATAAGTGGTCTACAACCTGATTCTCAGTCCCCTTTCGGTCCTTGACCTCAAAATCAAATTCTTACAATAGAAGTACCCACCAAATCAGTCTTGGCTTGGCGTCCTTCTTTGACATAAGATATCTAAGTGTTGCGTGGTTTGTATGCACAATCACTTTCGTACCGATCAAATACGATCAAAATTTCTCAAAAGCAAAGACCATTGCCAATAGTTCTTGCTCGGTTACAGTGTAATTTTTCTGACCTGGATTAAGCGATTTGCTAGCGTAATAAATCGAATGTAGAATCTTCTCACGTCTTTAGCCAAGGATTGCACCCAAGGACAAACCGCTAGCATCACACATAACCTCAAATGGCATCATCCAATCTGTTAAAACAATGATAGGGGCTAAAATCAACTTCTCTTTCAGACACTCAAATGCTTTTAGCCATGCAATACAAACTTCACCTCTATCTCGTAAAGCTTGCATAATGGATGTGCAATCTTAGAGAAATCCTTGATGAATCTTCTATAGAAACTTACATGTCCCAAGAAACTTCAAATTCCTTTAACTGAAACAGGTGGAGGTAACTTTTCAATCACCTCTATCTTGGCTTTGTCAACTTCAATACCTTTTTTTGAGATTTGATGCCCCAATACGATACCCTCATTAACCATAAAGTGACATTTTTCCCAATTTAGCACTAAGTTGCACTCCTTGCATCTTTGTAACATATTAGTAAGGTGGGCCAAGCAATCATCAAATAAGTCTCCCACAACAGAGAAATCATCCATAAAAAACTCAATAGTGTCTTCCACCATGTCGGAGAAAATAGACATCATGCAACGCAGAAAAGTGGTTGGTGCATTACATAAACCGAAGGGCATCCTTTTGAACGCGAACATCCCATATGGACAAGTGAAATTGGTCTTCTCTTGGTCCTCGGGAGCAATGAAAATCTAATTATACCCCGAATAACCGTCAAGAAAGCAATACCATCCTCTACCAGCAAGACGGTCTAACATCTGATCCATGAAGGGCATAGGAAAGTGATCTTTTTTGGTCCAAGAATTCAGCTTTCGATAGTCCATGCAAACTCTCCATCCAGTAACTGGCCTCATTGGGATTAACTCATTCTTGTCATTTGGAACCATAGTGATTCCTCCCTTCTTTGGCACACATAGAACTGGGCTCACCCACTTGTTATCAGCAATGGGGTAAACCACACTCGCATTTAACCTCTTGATGATTTCTTTCTTCAAAATATCTTGCATAGGTGGGTTCAGACGACATTGGTGCTCGATGTTTGGTATGCACTCAGGATCAAGTTGGATTTTGTGAGTGCAAATACCAGGTGGAATTTTGATAATATCGGTGATGGACCAACCAATGACCCTCTTAAACTTTTTCAACACCGAAAAAAGAGCTTTCACTTTCCACTCCACCAAATTAGCAAAGATAATCACAGACAAGGTGTTGTTAGCTCCCAAGAATGCATAGCTGAGGTGAGACGGGAGAGCCTTAAGCTCCAAAACTAGAGGCTCCTCAATAGAAGGTCTAGCCTATGGGGTCACCCTATTTTTTAAATCGAGATCAAGTTTCTTAGGAGCATAAGTGTATGATCCCCTACCAATGAGTGCACCAACCATCTCATCGTATTTCTCAATGCCATCGTTGTCAAAATTCATAATCACAGCCGCAAGAGCTTCTACCCCCAACCATTCTTCAAGAAGCACGACAATATCACTCTTATCAACTGTATCTATTACAGAAATCACCCGTATATCTTTTGATTGCTTCATGAAATGGCAAATATTGAAAGTGACATATTCATCATTCAACCTGAATTTCATCTACCCAGTTTCCATGTCGACCAATGCATGTCTAGTGGCAAGGAATGGTCTTCCCAGGATGATGTGAACCTCAAAATCAACTTCACAATCTAGAATCACAGAGTCAGCTGGGAAGATGAAAGATGCAACCTGCACCAAAACATCATACAGAATGCCCACTGGCTTTTTCACAGTTCTATCCGCCATAAAGAGTCTCATAGAAGTTGGTTTCGGTGCTCTCAATCCTAACTGCTTGAAAACAGCTAGCGGCATCAAGTTTATGCTAGCCCCTAAGTCACACAGAGCTTTTGCAAAATTATAGGACCCAATAGTACAAGCGATTGTGAAATCTCCTGGATCTTCTTTTTACTCGACAAGTGAGCGAGAAATAATTGCACTACAATGGTGTAAATTATCTGCTGGCTCAAAAATGGCAGTTCTCTTCTTTGTCACCAAATCTTTCATGAATTTTGCATAACCTGGCATCTATTCTAAAGCCTCGACAAGAGAAATATTTACCGATAAGTCCTTTAACATTGAGATAAATTTATGATCTTCAGTTTTCTTTTTCCACCTTTAAGGAAAGGGGGGTGGGAGGTCGAGGAATTTGTTTGTACAATTGAGGGACCTTCTTTTTCTTTCCGTTATCAGACTTTGCCTTTTTGTAGACATCCTGAGGCTTTTAAACTATATCACCCTTTGAACTATCTGGCTCTATTTTAGTTTCTATATCAACTATTATCGGTTTATCTTTTAAACCACTATCCACAGGTATGAATGAGTCAGTCGTGCATTTCCCGCTTCTAGTAGTAATGGCTAAACAATGACTATCATTCTTCAGATTCTAGACGGTGTTTCTCGGAAGGGTACCTGGCTGACACTGGTTCAATGCCATCGATATCTGCCCTAACTGTTGCTTCAACTATTTAATGACAGTCGAATGGGATTCTACTTTTTGACTTATTCCTGAAATGTCTGACCTAATCTCCTTCAAGCAATTCTCTTGACTCTCTGACCCTTTAACCAGTTTATTGAGAAGGACTTCCATTTTTGAATTTCCACAGTCAGCATCGCGATTCCCCGGTGGAATATATGCGCCACTATTCTCTTTATAATCATCCTTTCTCCTCCAATCACCGTCACTATCTCATTCTCTATCTCTATATCCTGGCTTGTTATAACTGTCTCTGTAGTAGTTCCGACCTTGATTCCCTTGCCTTGAGTTCCAAGAGTCTTGATTAGACCCTTGCCCCTTGGCTCGAAAACCCGCCACCTCTCGATCCAAGTACTTAGCTTCCTCATCAGACTTATAATCGTCATGTCTAGGTGTTTTTCCTTATGCACCTACGGCATGCACCTTTTCAGCACCTCCAGCTGTAATCTGTTTGGCTAGAAAGCCAATTTCTGTCCTAAACTGTGCAATCTCTTGAGCTAAGGATTCATCCAAAGCCCATTGTGTTGCCGAGGCTCTAATGGCATATGCCCCAACAGGTGTCTTTGCCTCCCAAGTATGCCATCCTGGGTTGGTCTTAGTGATATGATCTAAAATCTCTGAAGCTTGTTCCCACCTCAGACTCATAAATGCTCCGCCAGTGTTAGTATCTGTTACAGCCTTTGTATTGGCATTCAAAGCCTTGTAGAAGATTTCAAATAAACTCCTACCACTCATCCTATGATTTGGCACATTCTGCAGCTTCTTCTTAAACCTTAGTCATGTCTCGTAAAGTGCTTCAGAATGTAGTTGTCTGAAGTTATCATCCTTCAACTGTAGCATCTTGGAGGGTGGGAAAAATCTCTCCAGAAATTGATTTCTCAACTCTTGCCAAGTAGTGATGGATCCTCGTGGTAACTCGGCAAACCACAAATTTGCTTCTCCTATTAGAGAGAATGGAAACAATCTCATACGAATAGCGTTTTAGTCAACTCCAGGCAAATTGTATGAAATGCAGACCCCCACAAAATTCATCACGTGCATGTTTGGATCGTCTGAAGGAAGACCGACGAACACATCTTTCAAGTTTAGCAGGTAGATCATGGCACTTGTAATGTCAAACTTAGTGCCCTAAGGTAACTCTAGTGGAATAATAGCACCAGTCTCAATTGGCTCGAAATAATCCATATTTTCCTCTTCAGGATCATCATAAACTGGCACATATGGTCTTTGAGGGGGCTGTTGCACCCTCAATCTTCTTTGTCTCCCTTCAAGTGCAGCGAGCATTGTGTTGCTTCTTACATTCCTTGATGATCACTATCCGTTTTCCTAAGAGCTGCTTGCCTCACATTTTTTTCAGTTGTCAATAGAGTAGTGATTTGTTTCGCAGTTTCATGACCAACTGGCTGAATTGGATGGTTATGAATATCTCCCGCGGCTATAGGATTCTGAAATCCATCGGTGTTTACCATTATTCGATTTGCTCTCAGTGTTCTTTCTACCTCAGTATCAAGTGGAATCAGGGGATTGCCTTGACTTCTAGTGTTGGGAATACACCGGCGTGTGCCCTTAAAAGTATAGAAAAATAAAACCAATCAACTCCAACAAGAAAACTAATCAACTCCGTAACCGTACTCCCCGGCAACGGCACCAAAATTTGATTTCGCCCAAAATATACCTCCAGAAAAGTATAATGCGGTCGATGTATCAAATATAGAACCCAACTAGGTTGGGGTCGATCCCATAGGGAATAGGATGAAATTGTGTCGAATGTTTGTCTGAGTAATTGGCAAGTAAGTAAAATGGAGGTTTTTTGTAAGCAAGTAGTAACAGTAACGATTGTTGATTTTCGGAGTTGTAATCAATATAAGAATACACTAGGACTGTGATCGCCAATGATTCCTTGACTCCACCGGTTACTTGTGATGGCAAAACTGTCCCGCTGTGTTGCATACAAAATCTAACAAGATATGATCATCTAAACGTCTCTAGACCTTGGTTAGACAAATTTCACTCTTCTCCTCTCGGTCTCTGAGTGTCGCACTACTAACCCTTGTCCTGGATCTCAGATAACTATCCCTGTTATGGCTCAAGTTATTAGATGAAGGTTGATAGCTTCAAATATCTGTTGTTAGTCCATTTTCCCAATCTCTACCTCTCTCTCGAGCAAGTCTAGAATACAGGCGAGTTTCTAACGTTTGTAACTGTTAGAAGATCAATTATAATGAAGGTAATAACAATACTTGCAGTCACACCGGTTCAGAATTGCTTTGCACTTAACCCAATTCATTAATTCTTCATGGTTCACACAACCCGAGTTGATGGGTTTAGCTACTCGTGATTGCAAGAACACAAGAATAATTCAATGAAGAAAACATAATTGTAAACTCAATACGAATAAAAACCCTAGAATCGGTGTTCCAAGATTACAAAACCAATAATGTGTTTATGAACTCAAAATAATGAAAATATATCTCAAAACAATGTAATGACAAACCCCTAAACATAAGACAATATGGGGATATTTATAGATACAAGATGAATCCTATCCTAAACAAAATAGGAAAATAGAGTCGGCACTTTTCCACGGTACCGACCCACGCCACGTGGGTTGACCCACACCACGTGGGTCCTGCCGTGGAAATCATGCTTCTTCACATAATTGTAGGAGTCAACCTACGGCACCAACCTACATCACGTGGGTCTTGCCGTGAGTCACTCCTCTGGTGCAGGACTTGGCTCTTTCGTCTTCAGATACATCATTCTCGAGCATGATTCTTCCATTTCATCCATTTTGCCTCCCAAAACCTATTCTCCTGTAATATAGAAAAAAAAAACATCATACCAACCAAACATACCCGAGTTATTACATATTTTTTTTGTTTTAAGCATCGAAAGTACCATGAAACCACGACACATCAGTCAGCAAAAGAAAAGGGTGTGGTATGTAACGAGAAAAAGAGAATAAAAAGTTAGAAAATTACAATACAAAAAGAGTTGGTTATTTGTAAAAATAAAACCACACCCTAGCTAAGTTGTAAATAAAGAAGGAAAAGTGAAAAGGGAGGGCTTAGAAGCAAGAAAAATAGTGTCATGTTCAAGGAGGGTTGAGTCACTTATCCCAAATCTACCATACCCATCCCCAAGCTTACATTAAGGCAATGACCATACCCGACTAAAGTCCTATAGTGATCCTAATTTGACTGTCCAATGACCAAAGGATAGAAAATAAGGTCAAGACTACGGTATGCGTGCGTGCATTGTTGAACTTCTTTGTGAGTGTGAACGCACTTTGTATATTGTCCCAATTTTGTCTTATTGTGATCATGTGTGGGACTATTCTTTTATATGTGAGGCCACTTGGGTGAAGTTGTTTGACTGTAGGCTGTGCAAGTTATGTGTCATTGGTGTATGTACGGTTATCTACTAATAACATGATGTCATCCATTGATCTTTTTCTCTTAGCTTGAAATACTTTGTTTGTGCACATCTATTTTGAATGTAGAAAAGGGGTTTGAACTTAAAGAATGTGTGTTGCCAAATGTTCATGTGACTGTCGTGGGGTTTCCTAGTTTTCATATTACCTAAGCGTAGTTGGTTAGTAGAGCCTTTTTTTTTGTTGCTCGAGGATAAACAAATACTCTAAGTTAAGGTTGTTGATATGTCAGAATTTCACGGCACATTCGATGCATAAAACATGGAATTTTGTGGTTCTTAAGTACGTTTTTGTTGGATAGGATGTTATTTTGTCTTTTTATGCAGGAAAATAGGTTATTAAAGGAAAAGTTCAAATTTGGAGCTAAAAATACTAAGTATGGAGCCATAAAGTCAAATGACTAACCATGGAATCAAAACATGGCTCGTCCTGTCAATCGTGAAAGAGGATCTGAAAGGTGCAAAGGCAAGTTAAAACCATGACTCATTTAATGGCCTATGAACATAAAGCACGAGCCATTCTGATTATCGTGAATAAAGACCTATAGGAGTGCAAATTGGGACATCAGTTGACATTACTTTTGACGGACCGTGGAATCAAATCACGGTCCATCCTGTCAGTCGTAGACCAAGTACCCGCAAAGATGAAATTTTGAGGTTCAGACCATGAGTTTAGAGTATGAGTCATAGAAGAATTTCACGGACCATGGAAAGAACCATGAAGATCTATAGTTCTCCATACCTAAAAGCCGAAGTACGAATGAGTTCCCAACTTTTATGGGCGATGGTTGCAAACCACAGCTCGTGATATGCTGATGCGACCTAGTCTTCCTGTTTGACTTAGGATTATTTTTGTGTATTATAAATACTTTTTATATGTTTTCTTTTGAAAGTTACTTTCTATTACTACTGTTACGCATTCTTACTTTGAAAAGACATATTGTTCGTGTGTTTTTGAAGAGATATTCGAATTGCTTACTTTGATCTTGGATTTCGGAATTCATTCTTGTAATAATAACATTTTGGATTTACGAATTCTTCTTGTAAGTTCCTTATCACGATTTCTATAACGTCTCTTGATATTGTTCTTGCAAGCATGAGTAGTTAAATCCCATAACTTAGGTTGTGCAAAAATGATGGAATAATGATGTAGGTCAAAGTACAAAGTGATTCTTGAATGGTGTTCATTCATGCATTGTTTTTCTCTTCAGTTTGATTGCTTTTTAACGATTGCAAATGTTAGGACTCTCCGCCAAAAATCTTCACTTACTTGATA
Source organism: Capsicum rhomboideum (assembly GCA_031232105.1). Classification (NCBI taxonomy): domain Eukaryota; kingdom Viridiplantae; phylum Streptophyta; class Magnoliopsida; order Solanales; family Solanaceae; genus Capsicum; species Capsicum rhomboideum. The sequence continues at coordinate 58,500,404 of CP124709.1, forward strand.
AAAAGGTAGAGATCAGAAAAAAGATTAACAGCGAAGATTTGAGGTTTCTAACCCTCATATAATGACTTGAGCTTTAACAAGGAATAGTCAATTCGAGACTATTGACAAGAACTAATAATCAAAAACTTAAAGGCCAAAAGGAGTTTGAGTGACAATCATCTAATTAAGGTTGAAAAAAGTTTAAGTGAATCATATTTGTCAGTGTTGCATGCAAAGCACCTAGATAGATCACTAGGATGCAAGACTTGTTGAGTTATGAAATTATGCAGAATACAGTCCTAGTCCATTCTTACTGATCGATTACAAACAACAAATTCTCAACAACGTTACCTGTTATTACAAACTTTTATAATCTATTACTTGTTACTTGAATTCCCCCCTTCTGAAATAATCGACTACCGATTGAAATAATCGCATTGAACTTATTTCACACCATATTCCTTGTGGGATTAGACCCCAACCTTGTTGGATTCTATATTTGAACAACGACCACGTTATATTTTATTGAGAGGTGTAATTTGGACGTATCACAAGCTGCTCCATTTGAACCTACAAATGAGTGATAGCCTTCTTTCTCTCCATATTAATATGTGCATGTGCCTTCTGACCCTGCCTGGGTCATAAACTACTTTAAAGTATCCTCCAAAGAACTACCCACCTGCTGACTCTGCTATGTGTATTGTTGCCTCTGATTTCCAATAATCATAAACATAACAACACAAAAGAAACCCTAGGCCACACTTGATAATGCTTAAATTGGTTATAACTTTATATATATATATATATATATATATATATATATATATATATATATATATATATATATATATATACATAATTAAAAAAAAAGTTTGATGTGGCATGACATCCTATTAGGAGAGAAGGAGGTTTTATGTAGATGTACCGTCACCTAAATATTTTTTCAACAAAAATGACCGCATGTATATGCAATATATATGTAATATATCGATCATTTATAAATCATGTATATATGATGTATAATTATGCATCAAAGATGTATATATATATTTATATACGCAGTTTATACAATACTTGCACATTACACCGGGAGAAAATTATGGAAGGTGCGAAAGAGAGAACGAAAAAGGAAGAGAAAAGAAGCCATATGCACTTCAGGTGCAATAACAAAGGCCGAATGACTATTTTTCGTAAATATTTTTGGTTAAATGACCATTTTCAGAAAATATGTTAGGCCGAATGACCACTTTTTGTAGTAAAAAAAATGATCTATTTTTTCAGTAAGAAATTTAACTCAATGAATATTTTGTCTAATTTTTTTTTATTGTGTCATATTTTGAGGAAAATAGTTAGATGATACTATAATCCAAAATCAGCAAAAGTGATTTTAGATTTTTAGTAGGTTACCAGGCTGGTCATTCATAGAAATTTGCTCCTTTTCTTCTACCCCTCTTTTTTCTGAGTTAATATCTCAAATGGTCACTCAACTTATGGTTTTTCTCTTAGAAAGTCACTCAACTTTGGTTTTTACTTCAAAAGTCACTCAACTATGGATGTTTTACTTACAAAGTCACTCAACCTATTTAATTGATTTTTTCATTAAAATTTGCTAACATGAAATTTTTATTTAAAACCAAAATTCTAAAAAATAAAAAATTCATGTAAACCATATAATGACATATTCTCATGTTTACTTTATATTAAACCCTCTGAAATTTTAAAATATCCTAAATGATTTATATCAATTCACTTATATTGTTAATATTAATTTTTACGATTTTCAGAATCATATTGATTTAATTGAGTAGATTTAATTAACTTTCAACGTGACACTTATTTACTGAATTAATTTTTCAATCATAATGCAATTTTTTGTATTACCACTTGTATAATATACGCACGGCTAAAATAAATACAGTGAATTCTATTCCTAATAAGTTGATAAAAGGAAACGTTGTAGATTTTAAACTAAAATGATATGATATAAAACATTAACAAATGTTATTAAACATTAGTAACATTATAATATACACACTGCAACGAGGTAAAATTAGCAGCAAAAATTGTACAATCAAATGATTCTAATTTTAGGATATTAATTGATGATCTCTATGACTATATATACTTTAGAGAATAGAGTAAACATTGGACAAGAAAAATTTCAAAAACTAGATGTGATAGTATTCAACATAGATAATTTCTAAAAATGGATATGGGAGAATCTCATATAAAAAATGATAGATTAGAGGAGGTAAGTGTACCTCTTAACTTAGATTTATTAAACAGATAGACTATTCCTGAAGTTAAAAAAAATAAATTTATGATTATGGCTGGTTTGACCGCCTTTCTTCTACTCAGTTAATAAAAACAACTGAAAAATCTCTTGCTTTAAATTCTTCAGAGCAGACTATTCGTTTGTTAAATAAACGTGATATTGATGTTTATAAACATAAATATAATTTTGTGCATATTGGCATTATTCAGATTGCATTTAAGCCTTTAACCCTTAAAGGGTTACCAGAAACATTTCTGGCAGCTTTGCGAGATGCAAGAAATTTGAATTTTCGACAGTCTTTAATGGGATCGATAGAATCCACTATGGCCTATGGTCCGGTTTATTTAAATACTCAGCCAAATTTACAATTATCTTTGACTGATGTGAATATATTAGATGTTTTAACATTAAATGTTAAGACGCATGGATATAACTATGCACCGGGATCTGAACTTATTTATTTATCTTATCGCATATATTACAAATTATTAACATCTTTAAATCCAAGATGTAAATTATTTCATACATCCGATCAAACGATTTTATTTGAAACTAATTTTTTAAAATCAAAAATTACTACTCGTCGACCTATTCGATGGGAAGAAATTAATTTTCCAAATACTTGGGTCTTAAATTCGGTTATTTCCCAAAATCAGTTGGCTGATCAAGTCACCAATGAAGATTTCTCACATATTTCTCATACCACTGATGTCAAATTTGCATTCAATTTGAAGATAAAACTTCTGTATATAACAGACAGTCATTTTTTGTTAGTAGTCGATTGACTTCTGTACCTTCTTTGATAGCTCCAGTTGAACCCACATACGGTCCAGCTAAAGTAAATACACTTGCTTCTTTGCATACTATTCCTTCGACTTCTAGTCCTGTCAAAAAATTAAAAATAGACCCACAAACTAATATAGTTCAGGCTTGCGATGATAATTCTGATAAGGATATTCCTTCTGCATCCGAAATGGATTTTGACCCAAATCGTGTGTAATGATTCCACACCTAATTGATTTTAGTCCAGGTTCTCTGGCACGTAAACATATTCAAAAAGATTTTTTTGATAAGAAATGGAACCAATTTCGAACTTGGTTCTTTGACACTTATAGCGAAGAAAATATGAATAATATCTCTCAAGAGTTTTATGAAACTTGTGCCTTACATAACCAAATTATGTTTTTTGTGCCTTGTTTTATAACCACTTATTTGCCTTTATATATTAAGGCTATTGAACGAACTTACAAAGATAGTAGCGGACCCCTTATTCGAACGGTGTTTTCCCCACAATCTTCCTTCGTTATGCCTAATAACACAGGTATAACTTTTAACGCTTTTCAACAATTCATTGATAATGAAGTTGGAAAAGTAAGTATTTCAGAAATTAATAAATTAATGGCCCAAAATAATTATTTGGGTTTATATGTGAAAGTTTTGGTAGAACATATTGTTTCTCTTGATAAAAAACTAGATGATTTATCTATCCTTGTAAGAATTTTAAATAATGTCAAATTAGACAAAGTTTTAAATAAACTTGATGATCTTAGTGATAATACTAAGAAAGGAGATGTTGCAAAAAAGGTTGTGGACTCCGCAGCTAGTTCTCCAAGTACTTCAAAACCAACATATGTTCCTCATATTATCCCTAATTCTATTCAACGACCTCCCGAGATTTCGGAATTTGAAATCAAAACTTTTGATGATTTAGAAGATTTACTTGAACAAAAGTTTGTAAATTTAAATATTAAACCTATGGATTTATCAACTCAGTTTGTGGATACTATAGAACATTCTTCCAATCCTAGAGAAGAATTATTTTCTGAATTTAATAAGCTTCGTCATAGTACTAAGCATCCCCAATTTGCTAGTAAGCCTAGAATGAAGTCTAATTACTATCCTAGGCCTACCCCTTAAGATGTTCTTATTGAAGAACGTGATTGGAACCAAACTAATACGTCTTATGGTAGAAATGAACTTTATGAATGGAACTTAGATGGCTTGTCTGATAGACAAATGACCATTATGATTCATAGGATGATGATGTATGCAACAATTTACAGGGTCACTACCCCTAAGAATGCTGATGGTACTCCTAAGAATTCAGATAAAACCATTAGCAAAATGATTATTGCAGGATTTACTGGTCAAATTCGTGGTTGATGGGATAATTATATGTCCATAGATGATAAAACAGCCATTATCAATGCCGTCAATATGGAAGAAAGTACCGACAATTTAGGTCACAAGTTACTTGCTGGATGAGAAGATACAGTCTATACTTTGGTTATGAATATTCTCGAGCACTTTAGTGGTAGATTTATCAGTAATTTTGAGTCTATTACAACTCTCTTAAATAGTCTAAGATGTTGTCATTTAGGCGAATTTCGATGGTATAAAGACACTTTTCTTAGCCGGGTTTTAGAATTACCTGAAAACTCTAATGAGCATTGGAAAGCTAGATTTATAGATGGTCTTCCCTCTTTATTTGCAGAAAGAGTTTGGAAAACTCTTCGCGAAACTCTCAGTGAAATTCCGTATGATACTTACACCAATGGAAACCTGATAGAAATTTGTATACAAGAAGGATTAAACTTATGTAATGATTTAAAGTTATCTCAACAGCTTAAAATGGATAAGTTGAAAGAACGTTCTCAATTAGGAGACTTTTGTGCCCAATTTGGAATGTCTCAACCTTCCATGCCACATAGGAAGAACAAGAGTAGATATAGTAAGACCTCTACTCCAGACGGATATGTTTATAAAAAAAAATGGGGATCTAGGACATCTAGATACAGATCAAAAGAAGAGTGTGATGCTAGGAAAGCTCACCGTAAATTCACTAGATTTACCAAAAATAGGTCTAAGCGAGACTTAGCAAAAATTAAGTGTTATCGTTGTGGCAATTTTGGTCACATTGCCCCTAACTGTAAGTTAGAAAAGCTGAAAGCTTTAGAACTAGGCAACAATTTGCATGAAAAAATTTATGGTATGTTATATACTTCCGGTTCTAACTACGATTATGAAGATATTCATTCCGATTCCGAAATAGAAGTTGATTTACTTGATTTTTTTGATGATGATATCGAAAATAATGTTTCTGCTTGTACTACATGCACAGGTGATACTTGTGTTTGCGAAACTGATATGTTTTACCAAATTCAATCTCAATTTCAAGATTTGAATGTTCAGACTATTACTTCTGAAAATGTGATTGAACTTTTAAAGGAAGTTACTGATAGTAATCTTTGTGAAAAAATCATTAATTTATCAGTCGGTTCTACTTCCAGTTCCGAGACCTCTCATTCAAAAACTAGTCCACTGACTGAATTTAAATATGCTAGCCCTTATTCTTTATCAGAAGTTCAAAAACGACTTTTGAAAAAACATACTCTTTCTAGGGAGACTTCTTTTGCCGATTTAAAGGTAGAAATTGAAAATTTGAAAAATGAGATTAAAACTCTTAAACAAAATCAAATGATTTGTGACCATCGGATTACTCAAGCTGAAAATTTTAATTCTCTTGTTACTGATCCGAAGGGAAAAAACACCATTGTTTTAGAACAACCTGATGAGGTTATTGACTCTTCTCAACAGATTGAATTTTCATCTAATCCTAAACATGATATGTTTTTAGGCATGATGCAAATAGTAACTGCTCATCGATGGTATATTAAATGTACTATTCTGATTGATAATCATTATTATGTTAATGATATTGCTATGATTGATAGTTGTGCTGATGTTAGTTGCATTCAAGAAAGATTAGTACCTTCAAAATATTTTCAAAAAACAATTCACCTGGTTAAGTTTGCATCAGGACATGCTCTAGGTATAGAGTATAAATTACCCAATGTGCATATTTGCCAAAATAAAGTTTGCATTTCGCATTTCTTCTTTTTAGTTAAAAATCAACTTTATCCTCCAATTATACTTGAAACCCCTTTTATCAATGCTATTTATCCTTACACGCATATCGATGCTAAAGGGTTTTGTGCTACCTTTAATAGCAAACCGATTAGTTATACATTTGTTACTGATCCCATAACAAAAGATATAAATGCTCTAATCAACATGAAACAAAAACATGTTGACTCTCTACAATTAGAAATTTTTAGTATGAATATTACTGATACATTGCAATCACCAAAAATTCAAGAAAAAATAAAATTAATTTCGGAGCAACTTGCAATTGATGTCTGTGCTGACCATCCTAGTACCTTCTGGAACAGGAAAAAACATATTGTTTCTCTTCCCTATGAGGATGATTTTTCAGAGGATCATATTCCTACCAAATCCAGACCTTGTCAAATGAATTCAGAATTAGTTGACTTTTGCAAACAAGAAATTGAGGGTTCGATAAAATCTTCAAAATCTTCTTGGTCTTGCACTGTTTTTTATGTAAACAATGCAGCTGAAAAAGAAAGAGGTGTGCCCAGATTGATCATCAATTATAAGCCTCTTAATAAATTTTTAAAATGGATTCGATACCCGATTCCAAACAAAAGGGATCTGCTTTTTCGATTATATGATGCCAATATCTTTTCTAAATTTGACTTAAAATCAGGTTATTGACAAATACAAATTTCAAAAGATCATACTTATCGAACTGTTTTTAATGTCCTGTTTGGACAATATGAGTGGAATGTTATGCCATTTGGATTAAAAAATGCACCTTCTGAATTTCAAAAAATTATGAATGATATTTTCAATCCTTATATGGAATTTACTATTGTCTATATAGATGATATTTTGATATTTTCCAAAACGCTTGAATTGCATATCAAGCACTTAGATATTTTTAAGAAAATTGTTATTCAAAACGGTTTGGTTATTTCTAAACCCGAAATGAGTCTTTTCCAGACAGAAGTTCATTTTCTCGGACATATTATTTGTCAAGGAAAAATTACTCCTATTCAACGAGCAATTAATTTTGCCGATAAATTTCCTGATATTATTACTGATAAAACTTAGTTACAAAGATTTTTGGGTAGTTTGAATTATATTGCTCCCTTTTATAAAAATCTTTCTCGCGATTTAGCCCCGTTATACGATCGACTAAAAAAGAATTATAAAGAACCTTGGTCTGCAAAACACACAACCATTGTTCAACAGATTAAAAAACGAGTTAAGGCTCTTCCTGTTTTAACTCTTGCTTTGTGTTTTGCAGACCAAGGTTCTTTATAATTCTTTTTTAGTCGATCGTATAACAGGGCTAAATCGCGAGAAAGATTTTTATAAAAGGGAGCATATAATTCAAACTACCCAAAAATCTTAGTAACTAAGTTTTATCAGTAATAATATCAGGAAATTTATCGGCAAAATTAATTGCTCGTTGAATAGGAGTAATTTTTCCTTGACAAATAATATGTCCGAGAAAACGAACTTCTGTCTGGAAAAGACTCATTTCGGGTTTAGAAATAACCAAACCATTTTGAATAACAATTTTCTTAAAAATATCTAAGTGCTTGATATGCAATTCAAGCATTTTGGAAAATATCAACATATCATCTATATAGACAATAATAAATTCCATATAAGGATTGAAAATATCATTCATAATTTTCTGAAATTCAGAAGGTGCATTTTTTAATCCAAATGACATAACATTCCACTCATATTGTCCAAACGGGACATTAAAAACAGTTTGATAAGTATGATCTTTTGAAATTTGTATTTGCCAATAACCTGATTCTAAGTCAAATTTAGAAAAGATATTGGCATCATATAATCGGGAAAGCAGATCCCTTTTGTTTGGAATCGGGTATCGAATTCATTTTAAAAATTTATTAAGAGGCTTATAATTGATGACCAATCTGGGCACACCTCTTTCTTTTTCAGCTGCATTGTTACATAAAAAGCAGTGCAAGACCAAGGAGATTTTGAAGATTTTATCAAACCCTTTGGCAATAAATTGTTAATTTCTTTTTTGCAAAAATCAACTAATTCTGAATTCTTTTGACAAGGTATGGATTTGGTAGGAATATGATCCTCTGAAATATCATCCTTATAGGGAAGAGAAACAATATGTTTTTTCCTGTTCCAGAAGGCACTAGGATGGTCAGCACAGACATTAATTGCAAGTTGCTCCGAAATCAATTTTATTTTTTCTTGAATTTTTGGTGATTGCAATGTATCAGTAATATTCATATTAAAAATTTCTAATTGTAGAGAGTCAACATGCTTTTGTTTCATGTTGATTAGAGCATTTATATCTTTTGTTACGGGATCAGTAACAAATGTATAACTAATCGGTTTGCTATTAAAGGTAGCACAAAACCCTTTAGCATCGATATGCGTGTAAGGATAAATAACGTTGATAAAAGGGGTTCCAAGTATAATTGGAGGATAAAGTTGATTCTTAACTAAAAAGAAGAAATGTGGAATGCAAACTTTATTTTGGCAAATATGCACATTGGGTAATTTATACTCTATATCTAGAGCATGTCCTGATGCAGACTTAACCATGTGAGTTGTTTTTTGAAAATATTTTGAAGGTACTAATCCTTCTTGAATGCAACTAACATCAGCACAACTATCAATCATAGCAATATCATTAACATACTAATGATTATCAATCAGAATAGTACATTTAATATACCATCGATGAGCAGTTACTATTTGCATCATGCCTAAAAACATATCATGTTTAGGATTAGATGAAGATTCAATCTGTTGAGAAGAGTCAATAACCTCATCAGGTTGTTTTAAAACAATGGTGTTTTTTCCCTTCGGATCAGTAACAAGAGAATTAAAATTTTCAGCTTGAGTAATCCGATGGTCACAAATCATTTGATTTTGTTTAAGAGTTTTAATCTCATTTTTCAAATTTTCAATTTCTACCTTTAAATCGGCAAAAGAAGTCTCCCTAGAAGGAGTATGTTTTTTCAAAGTCATTTTTGAACTTTTGATAAAGAATAAGGGCTGGCATATTTAAATTCAGTCGTTGGACTAGTTTTTGAATGAGAGGTCTCGGAACTGGAAGTAGAACCGACTGATAAATTAATGATTTTTTCACAAAGATTACTATCAGTAACTTCCTTTAAAAATTCAATCACATTTTCAGAAGTAATAGTTTGAACATTCAAATCTTGAAATTAAGATTGAATTTGGTAAAACATATCAGTTTCGCAAACACAAGTATCACCTGTGCATGTAGTACAAGCAGACACATTATTTTCGATATCATCGTCAGAAAAATCAAGCAAATCAACTTCTACTTCGGAATCGAACTGAATATCTTCATAATCGTAGTCAGAACCGGAAGTATATAACATACCATAAATTTTTTCATGCAAATCGTTGCCTAGTTCTAAAGCTTTCAGCTTTTCTAACTTACAGTTAGGGGCAATGTGACCAAAATTATCACAGCGATAACACTTAATTTTTGCTAAGTCTCGCTTAGACCTATTTTTGGTAAATCTAGTGAATTTACGGTGAGCTTTCCTAGCATCACGCTCTTCTTTTGATCTGTATCTAGATCTCCTAGATCCCCATTTTTTATAAACATATCCGTCTGGAATAGAGGTCTTACTATATCTACTCTTGTTCTTCCTATGCGGCATGGAAGGTTGAGACATGCCAAATTGGGCACAAAAGTCTCCTAATTGAGAACGTTCTTTCAGCTTATCCATTTTAAGCTGTTGAGATAACTTTAAATCATCACACAAGAAAGTTTAATCCTTCTTGTGTACAAATTCCTATCAGGTTTCCATAGGTGTAAGTATCATACGAAATTTCACTGAGAGTTTCGCGAAGAGTTTTCCGAACTCTTTCTGCAAATAAAGAGGGAAGACCATCTATAAATCTAGCTTTCCAATGCTCATTAGAGTTTTCAGGTAATTCTAAAACCCGGCTAAGAAAGGTGTCTTTATACCACCGAAATTCGCCTAAATGACGACATCTTAGACCATTTAAGAGAGTTCTAATAGACTCAAAATTACTGATAAATCTACCACTAAAGTGCTCGAGAATAGTCATAACCAAAGTATAGACTGTATCTTCTCGTCCAGCAAGTAACTTATGACCTAAATTGTCGGTACTTTCTTCCATATTGACGGCATTGATAATGGTCGTTTTATCATCTATCGACATATAATTATCCCACCAGCCACGAAGTTGACCAGTAAATCCTGCAATAATCATTTTGCAAATGGTTTTATCTGAATTCTTAGGAGTACCATCAGCATTCTTAGGGGTAGTGACCCTGCAAATTATTGCATACATCATCATCCTATGAATCATAATGGTCATTTGTCTATCAGACAAGCCATCTAAGTTCCATTCATAAATTTCATTTCCACCATAAGACGTATTAGTTTGGTTCCAATCACGTTCTTCAATAAGAACATCTTGAGGGGTAGGCCTAGGATAGTAATTAGACTTCATTCTAGGCTTACTAGCAAATTGGGGATGCTTAGTACTATGACGAAGCTTATTAAATTCAGACAATAATTCTTCTCTAGGATTGGAAGAATGTTCTACAGTATCAACCAACTGAGCAGATAAATCCATAGGTTTAATATTTAAATTTGCAAACTTTTGTTCAAGTAAATCTTCTAAATCATTAAAAGTTTTGATTGCAAATTCCGAAATCTCGGGAGGTCGTTGAATAGAATTAGGGATAATACGAGGAACACATGTTGGTTTTGAAGTACTTGGAGTACTAGCTGCGGAGTCCACAATCTTTTTTGCAACATCTACTTTCTCAGTATTATCACTAAGATCATCAAGTTTATTTAAAACTTTGTCTAATTTGACATTATTTAAAAATTTTACAAGGATAGATAAATCATCTAGTTTTTTATCAAGAGAAACAATATGTTCTACCAAAACTTTCACATATAAACCCAAATAATTATTTTGGGCCATTGATTTATTAATTTCTGAAATACTTACTTTTCCAACTTCATTATCAGTGAATTGTTGAAAAGCGTTAAAAGTTATACCTATGTTATTAGGCATAACGAAGGAAGATTGTGGGGGAAACACCGTTCGAATAAGGGTTCCGCTACTATCTTTGTAAGTTCGTTCAATAGCCTTAATATATAAAGGCAAATAAGTGGTTATAAACCAAGGCACAAAAAACATAATTTGGTTATGTAAGGTACAAGTTTCATAAAACTCTTGAGAGATATTATTCATATCTTCTTCGCTATAAGCGTCAAAAAACCAAGTTCGAAATTGGTTCCATTTTTTATCAAAAAAATCTTTTTGAATATGTTTACGTGCCAGAGAACCTGGACTAAAATCAATTAGGTGTGGAATCATTAAACACGATTTGGGTCAAAATCCATTTCGGATGCAGAAGGAATATCCTTATCAGAATTATCATCGCAAGCCTGAACTATATTAGTTCGTGGGTCTATTTTTAATTTTTTGACAGGACTAGAAGTCGAAGGAATAGTATGCAAAGAAGTAAGTTTATTAACTCTAGCTAGACCGTATGTGGGTTCAACTGGAGCTATCAAAGAAGGTACAGAAGTCAATCGACTACTACCAGAAAATGACTGTCTGTTATATACAGAAGTTTTATCTTCAAATTGAATGCAAATTTGACCATCAGTGGTATGAGAAATATGTGAGAAATCCTCATTGGTGACTTGATCAGCCAACTGATTTTGGGAAATAACCGAATTTAAAACCCAAGTATTTGGAAAATTAATTTCTTCCCATCGAATAGGTCGACGAGTAGTAATTTTTGATTTTAAAAAATTAGTTTCAAACAAAATCGTTTGATCGGATGTATCAAATAATTTACATCTTGGATTTAAAGATGTTAATAATTTGTAATATATGCGATAAGATAAACAAATAAGTTCAGATCCCAGTGCATAGTTATATCCATGCGTCTTATCATTTAATGTTAAAGCATCTAATATATTCATATCAATCAAAGATAATTATAAATTTGGCTGAGTATTTAAATAAACTGGACCATAGGCCATAGTGGATTCTATCGATCCCATTAAAGACTGTCGGAAATTCAAATTTCTTGCATCTCTCAAAGCTGCGAGAAATGTTTCCGGTAACCCTTTAAGGGTTAAAGGCTTAAATGCAATCTGAATAATGCCAATATGCACAAAATTATATTTATGCTTATAAACATCAATATCGCGTTTATTTAACAAACGAATAGTCTGCTCTGAAGAATTTAAAGCAAGAGATTTTTCAGTTGTTTTTATTAACTGAGTAGAAGAAAGGCGGTCAAACCAACCATAATCATAAATTTTTTTTATTTTAACTTCAGAAATAGTCCATCTGCTTAATAAATCTAAGTTAAGAGGTACATCTACCTCCTCTAATCTATCATTTTTTATATGAAATTCTCCCATATTTATTTTTAGAAATTATCTATGTTGAATACTATCATATTTAGTATAAATTAATCTTAAATATCGTAATTTTGAGTGACTTTTAAAATAAAAATTAAAGTTGAATGACTTTTCGAGAAAAGTCATAAGTGGAGTGACATTTGAGTTATTAACTCTCTTTTTTCGTCTCCCAAGTTTTCAAACAAATTCTTCTTCTCCTTATTTGTTTGTTTTCCCTTTTTCTCATAACATCTGTCGTTCCAATTATTTTCCTTGTTATTTGAAACTTCTATTTACGTCTCCTTTTTTCCCCCCCTCTTTGGGGCTTGGGTTGCTTCTTTGATTAACATTATTTACACCTACATGTTCTTCATTTTTTTTTTTTGGATCATTCGTTTCACTCCTTTGTAAATTAATAGCCAAAGTAGCAAATTGGAAAATTTGACGGTACAGTACAACGTTTGGCTCTGCCACACAATACAGAGGTTAAATAATTGTTTGAAAGGCAGCATCCTAAAATTGTATAGTGAGAAATCATAACCAATGGGGGATTTACCTATAGTTCGATTTGAGGAGAAAATCGCAGAATCAGTAGAGCAAAACCCTGTAGTGGTAGTTATTGGTGAGACTGGTTCTGGTAAAAGTACACAACTTCCACAAATACTTTATAGAAGGGGTTATGCTAAATCTGGAATCATCGCTGTTACTCAGCCTCGCCGTGTTGCTGCTGTTTCTGTTTCTAGGTAACATTAATATCACATTGTTCTTCTCTTTATAATTGTTGTCATCAGCTTAGACTCCCTGATCTTGCCTGGATTTTTTCGAACTCATCGTGCTTCATAATTTCCTGGAAATAAGATTGCATCATTCACCTAGTTTCGTCCATGTTTGGATTTGAAATTTGATTATCCAAATTATTGATCAAGAATTTCATTAATTTACTTCTCTTTTCGTATAGTTCGAATATAGTATTATTTGTTGGTAGTACTGTTGTGATACTATGTGTTGTTTTTGTTACTATATGCTGTTTCTTGTACTTTCATTACTTCATGTCTAGACTGTTTTTGTTTTGAGCCTAGGGTCTATCAGAAACAGCCTCTCTACCTTTGAGGTAGGGGTAAGGTCTATCGTACACTGTACCCTCCCCAGACCCCCTTTTTGTGGTTGTTTATGGAATGAGATGTGACGTTGTTTGCGGGAGGATAAGATGAATTGGGTTATAAATCTCGGAAGGATGAGACTGACTAAGTTATCAAATATGCTGAAGGAAATTGCTAACCAGAAGACATTTAATTGAGATGCTAGAAGGGAAGCAGTATATATAATAGTAATAGTTTAGCTAATCTGAGATTTTCCGTTCCCTTGAGCAAGAGGGTTATTGAGGATTATGATAGCAAGTGTTTAGAATGTATTAGTATTTAGTAGAGAATTCCTTTGTGTTTGATGAGGAAAATTTGAGATTCATTACATGACTTCAGAAGTTTTGTTGTTTGAGAATGCTTAGTTGGGGCAAGGGTAGATGAGGAAAAAGACTTAGTAGTGTAAGTACAATTTTTCATTGTGTCTGGAAAACCAGTCGAGAAAATTGCCACATTAGCCTTGATGTGAATCCTCTCTAAGCCTGAGAAATTGCTACTCAACATCTGTTTTATGTATTTGCTTTGTGCTGTAGTTAGACCAACATTTGGTGTTCTCCTATTGCTTCATACTTCGGCTTAATAATTTTATTTTTGGTTCATTCTTTGATAAATTCCTTCAACTTTTATTGGACAGACGAGTTGCACAGGAGCAAAATGTTCGAATTGGAGAGGAAGTCGGTTATGCCATAAGATTTGAAGATAGAACTTCGGAAAAAACACGTATCAAGTAATTTGTGGTTCTTAATTATCGTTAATACCTATTACTACCATTGACACTTTCTATTGATTTTGTTTCTTGATTGCTTTCAAGACATTTAACTGGAAGATTATTTCAAATTGCAGATATCTTACGGATGGAGTGCTCCTTCGCGAGAGTCTTTTCGATCTGGAGCTGAATCAGTATTCCGTCATCATATTGGATGAAGCACATGAGAGGAGTTTGAACACGTTAGATCCACTTTCCATGCCCTTCTATGTGTTCATCTCAATTTGACATTTTAGAGATATACCCAACTATTACATTGTTGTAGTTTCTTTCATTTTTTTTTTAGATGGGGTTGGTCATCTCTGTAGATGACTTTTTTCATTACGGAATATCAATCACAGGGATATATTGCTAGGTCTAATGAAAAGATTAATCAAATGGCGTCACTCAAACTTGAAAGTTTTGATCACATCAGCAACTCTTGATGGTGGAAAGGTATCTAGGTTCTTCTCTGACTGCCCCGTCCTTACTGTACCAGGAGAGTTATTTCCCGTGGAAATAGTACACATCTCGGAGCGTCCTAAAAACTATGTCGAGGCTTCTCTGAAAAAAGCTATTGGTATGAGAACTATGCCATCTCCAGTTTGTTTTATAAGTTTGAATCTTGGTTTTGTTTTTTCATTTCTTTCTTGTTTTACTTAAATCTGAAATGTTTTCCTTTTCTGTTTAAAATTTATTGCTTTTCTGAAATCGGTCTGATAATTCATTTTGGTGCATAGATATTCACGTACGGGAGCCAGAAGGGGACATTTTAATATTCTTGACAGGGCAGGTGAGTTTCTATAGATGTATTTCCTATCTTATACTTTTTCTGTATATTGCAGTCCTTCTGTAGCTCGCACTAAAAAGTAAATGGCTCAAGGTCTAAATCACTATTTCCTGGAAAGTGAAATTGAGAATCTTATTTAGGATGACATAGAGAAGTTGGTACTAAAGTTGGAGGAGAGAGTTCAAAGTTTAGAACAAGGTTCTTGTATGGATGCCCTAATCCTTCCTCTTCATGGATCCTTGCCACCTGAGATGCAGGCAAGTTATTTTCCTTCTCAAATTCCTTGCCCTGACGTCCTGGATATTCTTGATCTAGTTAGTTCAGATATTGGCTGATCTACTTGTCATTATAAAAAAGATATTTGCTGATCTACTGTTGTGTCTGACTTGACCCTTCTGATTGTACAAGAGATTTCATATTTAAACTTAGTGTTTTACCCAAGGTGAACTAGTGTGTCATAGTAGCTGGCATTCCAGAACCGATAGTGGCAGTTGTCTGTGCTGCAATGTTTTCATGTTTGTTTCATTTTTAGCTTTGAACAGCAGCATCTTGGTTGAGTCATTCCATTTGATCACAAGTTGACAGCAAATAAGACTTTTTGTAAGGAAAAAGGATAGATGCAATTGACAGCAGAAAGTTTTTTATTGTTGAAATATGTGATAAGTAATTTGGTCTTAATAGCTGTTGTGGCATAGTTTATATAGCGACTACACAACATAAGTGGAATATGTGATTGAGTTGAACTTGCTTGGAGAACAAATTTTTATTAGATTGATAATCTTCTTGATAAAACTTCAGATTAGTTTTCTTCTCCTTCTCTTTCTTCAGCCACATTTTAAGTGGTTTACTGAGATGAATACTGGTAGCTGCATGATTATGGCTCTTGTAAATTCTATATGCATTTTTCAGTATTTTCCTTTTGTTCTCTCATCACAATTATGTAATGAGCATCCATTCGCTATTTTTTGTTGATGGGCAGGTGCGTGTTTTCAGTCCTCCACCTCCAAATTGCAGGCGGTTTATTGTTTCTACAAATATTGCTGAAACTTCCTTGACTGTTGACGGTGTCGTGTAAGTAGATTTGACACCACTCTGCACAATTTTTGGAGGTTATTCAAGTGTTAGCATATTGTTCTGTAACTTTGTGATGCTTAGGATGCTCAAATTTCTATTTTTCAGACAGGATTTGCAGTGATTGATCATGCAATAGTTTGGTCGTTAAAATGAATAAAACTCGGGATCTGTTTGGCTATAAAAATTATTCACTTTTTTCCGGTATAATTTCTTTATCTGAAAATCAATCAGTGCTTGACCATGAAAATTCCAAATTTTAAAGTTGTATTTCAAATTTGAAAAACAACTTGTAACCTATTTTCCAACCTATTTTTCACTTTTGAAGTGTATTTATGTAGATTCAAGCATGAACATTATTTCAAATATTCTTGGGAAAAGGCTCAAATATGCCATCGAACTATTGAAAAAGGCTCATCTATGCCATCCGTTATAAGTTTGGCTCATCTATGCCATCGCCTTTAAAAGTTTGGCTTATCTATGCCACTGTCGTTACAGAAAAGTTCATTTGTACCATTATTTTGCAGCGGTGATTTTGCTAAACTATTTTTGTCACATGACCTCTTATTAGAAGTCCACATCACCAAATCCAAAATCAACCAATATTACTTAAATCAAAATAAAAATAATACCCATTAAAATAAAATCCGACACAATTAATGGGTTTGATTTTTATTTTTAATAAGTCCAATTTTATTCTAACTGTGTGGATCAAATTTTATTTTAATGGGACCGATTTTTAATTTTTAATTTTAAGTAATATTGGTTGATTTGGATTTGGTAATGTGGACCTCTAATAAGAGGCCACGTGACAAAAATAATTTTGCAAAAATCACCATTACAAAATAATGGCACGAATGAACCTTTCTGTAATAGCAGTGGCATAGATGAGCCAAACTTTCAATGGCAGTGGCATAGATGAGCCAAACTTATAACGGATGGCATAGATGAGCCATTTCTAATAGTTCGATGACATATTTGAGCCTTTTCCCAATATTCTTTGCAAAAAGTATACCATACACACCTCTATCTTCAACTCCAACTCTATAAATTCCAAAGAAAAGAGAAATATATTTGGAATCTATGGCCAAGCATCTACTCAGTTAATTGCTAAACTAGAGGTTATCTAGAGAACCGATAAAGATTAATGGGTGACATCAATGGGATTTTAATCTTCCTCCTGGTGTTTTGGCTTGCTGTCTTGAGCATGAATATGTAGTATAGGTTTTCCTGTCAAAAGTTTGGGGAGGCGAGTAATGCTTGCATTTGGAGTGCTAAACCTTGTACAACGGGTATTTCCAGTTACAACATTTACTTTAAAGTATAAATGCTTCAAATTTTAATTTTACTTTCCCAAGGGTGCTATTATATATGTGTTTGAATAATATTCAAGTAAGCATCTTCTCAAGGAAATAATAATAATAATTAGGCCAAACATCTTTCATAACAAAGACCCCTTCAATTGCAAGATGGGTTCTTGCAGAAAGAGTAATCGTAAAGAAATCATTTTTCTTTTGGCTTATAAATAGCGGTGTTTGGACAAGCTTGCGTGGACGTCGAATTCCACCATTTACTTGCATCCTCCCACCAAAGGAGTTACTCGATAAATCTGGTCAATAAGGCTCAAGCAGGAGTGAAGAAATCATCTATTTTTTTCCCTCCGTTGGGATTTGAACCCCAGTCTCCTATGATTTTCATTCAAACTTTATCGGCCACTATGGCTCACCCTTGGATGCAAATTGGGAATGTGCTTGAGTGCATTTACTATAAAGTAATAACGCTTCAAATTTTAATTTTACTTTCCCAAGAGTGCTATTATATATGTGTTTGAATAATATTCAAGTAACATCTTCTCAAGGAAATAATAATAATAATTAGGCTAAACATCTTTCATAACAAAGACCCCTTCAATTGCAAGATTGGTTCTTGCAGAAAGAGTAATCGTAAAGAAATCATCATATACTCTACTAGCTTTTGTCTTCATGTGTGATTGGGCATGTTTGTTTTGGGTTATAAATAGCGATGTTCGGACAAGCTTGCATGGACGTGGACTATTCCGCCATATACTTGCATCCTCCCACCAAATGAGTTACTCGATAACTCTGGTCAACAAGGCTCAAGCAGAAGGGAAGAAATCATCTAATTTTTCTTTCTTTCCCTCCGTTGAGATTTGAACCCCAATCTCCTATGATTTTCATTCAAACTTTATCGACCACTATGGCTCACCCTTGGATGCAAATTGGGAATGTGCCTGAGTGGATGTCTGAAGTCTTTTCCTGCTCTTGCAAGAATTTCATCCCCTGTAAGGAAGGCTTCAGCCAGTAGTTTGATTGTTGCTTTCTTTTATTCTTTTGAAGATTACTGTTGTCAGAACGCCCATGTAATTTATTCATGCAATCAACTTAGTTTTAGGATAAGAAAGTGTTGTATTTAAGAGTCGTGGAATTTTTCATGATAGGAAAAGAGCAATATCAGAAAAGCTTGCTTATGCTTGTTTAAATTTTTCCTCCTTTCTTTTAGATAGGGATGGTGGAATAATTGAATTCAAAAGATCCTGTGAAGTCTCTTTTGCAATATTTGACTGTCATGAATTAAGAAATTAGTTCTATTGTGAAGTCTTAATCATTCTCTTCTTTCCACTTTTAAAAATCAATGGAAGAGGAGAGAATATATCCTTCCTCTAGTCGAAGACTCCACTCATCCTCCCTCCCTTCTTCCCACAGTGTGGGTTACTAACTGCGAACTAAGGTGTGGGAATTTTTATTTCTTTTCCATTTATGCTTTCTATGTAATGGATATTAAATTCATGTTTTCTGCTTTTTCATTCAAAAACCTGATGACAGGTATGTTATTGACTCGGGGTATGTGAAGCAACGACAATATAACCCATCCACTGGCATGTACTCATTGGAGGTTGTTCAGATTAGCAAGTAAGTTAACATGTGTAACCTTTTTTCCTCTTTATTTTCTTTCAATTGACCTGTTTTTGGGTGCTTAAGAAATGATTCTTGTTTGAGGTGAAAAGTTGCATTAACACTTGGAAAATCTAGCTTTTTGAGAATGGAAAGGTATTTTTGGGGAAAATATTGTTCCCTTTAGTATGTTGGTCCAGTTGTTCAAAGGTTGCTTGGATGATTTTGCAGTTAATACCATCTTTACCCAGTATGGGTTTAGTCGCCAGACAGTTTTTGCATACCGTATTGACTACTTTGTTCTGTCGGCAGGTGAAAAGTACAAAAACTTAATCTGTGATCTTTGCTTGGTGTCCTATTTTTCTTTCTGTCTAATACTTGTTAATATAAATGTAGGATTAATATAATATATTCCCACAAAAGTATGTTGTTGTTGATAAATATAGGATTACTTCTACTTCAGTAAAGTACTTGAATTTTTATTCTGTTTAACATTTGCTGCGCACAGGGTTATTTCTACTTCAGTAAGTTATATGGTTGAGCTTTCCACCTATGAATGACTGTAGGGTGCAGGCAAAGCAGCGTGCAGGACGTGCTGGAAGAACACGTCCTGGAAAGTGTTATCGTTTATATCCCTCTATGGTTTACCATGATGACTTTTTGGATGCAACGGTTCCTGAAATACAAAGGTCTTCACTGGCTGGAACTGTACTTTATTTGAAGTCCTTAGATCTTGCTGATATGGATATTCTCAAATTTGATTTTCTCGACTCTCCTTCCAGTAAGCATCAGTTTCTCGTATCTTATTCTAATTGATCTTATGCTCCAAATCTCCACCTTTGTAAAATGTCTACCTGTTCAATTCTTCATTGTTTGTTGCTTTTGTTGCAGTCGAGTCTTTAGAGGATGCCTTGAAGCAATTATATTTAGTCGATGCAATTGATAAAGATGGTTCAATCACAAGTCTTGGACGAAAGATGGCTGGTAATAGTTCATCTCTATTGATTTATATTCTATTTTAGACTAAAGGTCGCCCGTAATTCAGACCTTCCACCTCAGAAGAAAAAAAAATACAGCTTGCTTGGAAAGGATGAGACATGAATTTTCCTTTAAATTTGGCTTCTTCCCCTCGAAAACTATGGAGTTGAGTTCATAAAGTGCATGGCAGTTCTCCTGCAATCCATAATTTTGGAGATCATAAAGTGATTCAGTAACAAAACTAAAGGAGATCTAACTTTTCAATTTTGTGCAGAGCTTCCACTGGAGCCTTCTCTTTCGAGGACCTTATTAGAGGCAAATGAGTTGGATTGTCTGTCCCAAGCATTGACTGTTGTTTCCATGTTGTCTGCTGAGACCACATTGCTTCCTGACCCAAGGTATATAATTGTCCAGAATTCATGCATGTATTGATTCATGGTACCAATGATGTCTATAAAATGCTATTGTTTTCCGTGCAGTCAGCTTGATATTCATACTAAGAAGAATCTAATATATTCTTCTGTAGCAAAGAAATTGAGCTTTTCTGCAGCATTAAAGCATCGGAACATCTGGTGGTGGTTTCAATGCAAATTATTGCATGCTATCTTTGTGTAAAATAAAATATCACATGTGAAGTTTCTTGACAAAGAAGTGCGATGAATTAGAGCTGCAAATAGGAACATGAGATCTAGAATGGTTGCTTTGTTCCAGATTCAGTATTTTTATGGTAGAAAAGCTCTTGTGATTTTCGAACATGAAGCTTGTGAACTGAAAATATGACGGAAAGGATAAGGTGATGGTGAAAAGAGCAGCTGATTCTTCAAAGAATAATAAATTGTCAACTAATAATATCAGCACCTTCTCCTGCTAAGACACTGTCAGAAAGATTATATTGCTACAGTATCTATGTATCGAAAGAATGACATAGTCATAATATAAGAAATATGTGACTCTTAATCAGGACTATTCTGTTTCTCATAATAAGATAAAAAGTGGTGTGTTATCAAGTTTCCATACAGATAAAAATAATCCACGGGTCAAAGCCTTACATTGACTTGATAAAGAAGGCAAGATGTCTTGTTCTTGTTGTTTTTCCATCTTGAAGCATTGCAGGCTTATATTCTTCTTTTTCATTCTTTTGTCCCTCAGTACTTAAGTGGGGGATACTTCAAAGTTTACTAACTAATTTGTTAAACTTGCAGTAAGAGCTCTGAGAAGAAGAGGAAGCACACTCCTTCAAACCTTCCTGATGGTTTTGGCTTGGGTGATCACATCCAGCTTCTCCAAATTTATGAGCAATGGTACCAAACTGACTACAACATAGACTGGTGTAAAGAGAACAACTTACAGGTATTTTATTGTACTTCCATTGAGCACCGTTGCACATTTTTACACTACTACTGGTTTTATTATTTGATTATACTATTCTTTTTTACTTTTTATGCCATTTTGACATTAGGAGATTCTATTCATTCCAGATCTTGTCAATTGTAGGTCCGTGGGATGGTTTTTGTGAGAGATGTTAGGAAACAGCTATCGCAAATAATGCAAAAAATCGCTAAAGGTAATGGTTTCCTGTTGCTAGAGTTTTCAAAATACAAGACAATGATAAATTAAGGCCTTCCAGGTTGTCCTGTTTGGGAGTTTTAGAATTTTATCTTGTCTCTTTTATTTTAAACATCATAATATGGCATCTGTAGTCTACTATGCAATTAAGTCTGCCCCTCCCTTGAGTTAGTTTTTAGTTTCTGGTAGTGGTACTGCATGGGTGGCAGCATAATATTTCTGGAAAAATCAAGCTTCTAAATGTTACTTTATGTTGTTTGCTTAAAATTAGGTTCATTAGATGTCCAAACAAGCAATAGACGGAGAGACGGCCAACAGGAGTACAAAAATTTGAGGAAAGCACTGTGCATTGGCTATGCAAATCAGCTTGCTGAACGAATGATTCGACATAACGGGTATCGGCCTCTTGGTTTTAAGTCTGAACTCGTACAGGTAATTACTGTTTCACAGTGCTACTCCATTATGTTTGTCCGTTGTGATGGCTAATAACACTCAATGGTACCTTCTTAAAAAAGATAAAGCGATTGTCGCACAAATTACCGGAAGTATTTCCGAGTCGAATTGCACTAAGAGCAATTATATGGGGTTGTTAACACTTAGTTCGTTGATATTTTGTAACACAGTGCCAATTATCTTTTAAAGGTGATTTTATTAAGGGAAAAAGCTCAAATATGCCATCAAACTATTGAAAATGGCTCATCTATGCCATCCGTTATAAGTTTGGCTCATCTATGCCACTGCCGTTATGAAAGATTCATTCGTGCCATTATTTTGCAATGGTGGTTTTGCAAAACTATTTTTGCCACATGACCTGTTATTAGAAGTCCAGGTCACCAAATCTAAATCAACCAATATTACTCAAATCAAAATAAAATATTGGACCCATTAAAATAAAACCCAACACAATTAATTAATGGGTCTGATTTTTATTTTTAATGAGTTCGATTTTTGTTTTTCATGAATCCAGTTTTTATTTTAACGGTGTGGATCAAATTTTATTTTAATGGGTCCAATTTTTAATTTTAATTTTAAGTAATATTGGTTGATTTGGATTTGGTGACGTGGATCTCTAATAAGAGGCCACGTGGCAAAAATAGTTTTGCAAAACCACCGTTACAAAATAATGACATGAATGAACCTTTCTGTAACGACAATGACATAGATGAGCCAAACTTTCAAAGCCAGTGGCATAGATGAGTCAAACTTATAACAGATGACATAGATGAACCATTTCTAATAGTTCGATGACATATTTGAGCCTTTTCCCTTTTATTAATTAATACCAAAAACTAGAAATTATAAGCTAACAATTAAGAAAGTGTAGTAAAGATAGATTGTAATTCTATGAGAGAAACCTAGAGTTCCACCGCCTCTATGCATTCGTGCAACTTCGTTGATTCGTGTGGATTAGTAATTAGCAACAATTTATTAGGCTACTCTTGTTCATACTCCACAGTCTCCCGACTTAGACGTAGTGATTATTCTGAGGGATCTCTATTGGTTTGACGCTCCAATTTCTTGGGCAGTTTAACCAACCTACTAATTGAATCAAACCCTAGATAAAATCTTGTTTCCCAAGATAGATTGAAAGCGCACAACCAAGAACATGCACTCCCTCAATCATAGCGGTTAAATAAAGGTTCAATTAGGATAAGTTAGACGCTAACACTTTATACCACAACCAAATCAAGAAATTAAATGAATAACATAGATTTGGCTTAAACCCTAGGTAGGTGTTTAGCCAGCCTCTCATGCTAAGATCAACTCAAACGAATAAACAATAAGAGCTCATCATATTAATCATGAGAAGAAAAGAAAGAGTGTAGAAGGTGAACACAAGATTGGATTTTCCCTGACTCGTGTTGCTTTTCTCTACAATATTTTCTTAGTGTTTTTCTCTTTTATTTTTAAGCAAAAGATAATCAAATGACCTAAGTATAAGTATGAACTGAATAAAACTTAGAAGACGAGATTAACTCGGATCAAAAGAAAGCTTCTTATCGAGAGACAGATTACAACAAAAATGACGAATTTTCGGACAAAAACACCCCTAGCTGCCCACCTGTGTGAGACTGCATAGATGTGTGCGGATCGTACAGGTTCTCTTTGTCGGACGCAGACGACTTCACACAACTTTACTCAGACTTGACGATTTGCAGGACTTTTTCTTTAGCGTACTCTATGACGTCGTTTAAGCCTCTGCTAGATGTGTAGATGGGACCTCTGCTGGCCTCATAGATCTACGCACGCCCATATACTTCACAAGTTTTGCTCTTAAGCCTAATTTTGCTATTATATCTATTTTTCACTTCTTTCGTCATTTTTTAGCATCGACCGCATCTATTGTCATGACAAATTTCGTGTGATTGAGCATATATATATATATATATATATATATATATATACACACACACACACACATATACACACTAAAAGAACTACAGAAGCGGCGTAAGTAATTGATGCTGAATAAGTGGTAAAATCACCACCCCCAACTTAAACCTTTGCTTGTCGTCAAGCAAATAAAAATACTCGACCCTACAAAAATCAATTCAAATTAGAACACCATGGCGAAGGGACTGATTGACTTTAGTTGGAACCAACAATTAGTAGCATGCTATAGATATCACTAAATCAATCCACAAGCCAACACCAACCTAGACATAGCTCTAATAACCTCAAAACTCGCCTAACTCGATATGTATCATCGTGATCCTTGACCAATCTAATCCATCATGTTTCTAATGCCCTCACAACAACAACAACAACAACAACATACCCAGTATATTCGTACAAAGTGGGGTCTGGGAGGGTAGAATGTACACAATCCATACCACTGCTTCAGAGGTGAGGTAGAAAGGCTATTTCCAATAGACCACCGGCTCGAGACCAAATAATATAGGAAAAGACAAAATATAAGAACAAGAAACCAAAGGTAGTAACAAAACAACAAACAATAATAAAACAACATACAATAGCAGAAACAAGATTATCACCAAATAATACCACCAACAATCTACCCGAAACCACAAACAACACCCAAAGACTCCAAGAACAAGACACTACCGTGAAACGCTACAACTACTAGAACAAATAACAAAATAGATGCTCCTATCTACTAGCCCCCCTTCCTACTAACCTTCTACCCTAATACTCGTCCTCCACACCTTCCTATCTAGAGTCATGTCCTCGGTAAGCTGTAACTGCTCCATGTCATGTCTAACAACCTCCCTCCAATATTTCTTCAATCTACCTCTATCTCGCTTGAATCCATCCATAGCCAACCTCTCGCACCTCTGCACTTGGGAAGTCGTGCCCCTCCTCATCACATGCCCGGACCATCTCAACCTCGCTTCACGCATCTTGTCTTCTACCGAAGTCACTCCCACTTTGTCACGTATAACGTCATTTCTAATCCTATCCATCCTAGTAAACACACACATCTATTGTCTTTTGAATGTGAGAGTTCTTTGACTGGCCAACAATCCGCCTCATATAACATAGCTGGTCTAACTGCCACTTTATAGAACTTGCCTTTAAGTTGAGGGGGCACCTTTTTATCACACAAGACTACGGATGCGAGCCACCATTTCACCCACCCTACACCGATACGATGGGTGACATCCTCATCAATTTCACCATTTCTCTATATCATAGATCCAAGATACTTGAAACTATCTCTCTTTTGAATGACCTAGGTATCAAGCTTCACTACCACGTCCGTCTCATGCGTCTCCTCACTGAACTTCCACTCTAAATATTCTGTCTTAGTCCTGTTCAACCTAAACCCTTTAGATTCTAGGGTTTGCCTCCAAGCCTCCAAACCTCCAACTTAGCATTAACTCCTCCGCGGGTCTCGTCAATCAAAACTACGTCATCCGCAAATATCATACACCAAGACACTTCCTCTTGAACTTGCCGCGTCCATCACCAAGGCAAATAAAAATGGGCCAAGGGACGATGTCTAAGAACCTCCATTCCACCATCAGTCCCTTCGACGTCTGCCAGATCGACCTCTAGAGACACCCAACACCTCTATAGCCGTTTCTCTAATACAACTGGCCGTCTTATCCCACATATTGTCTGCATCCTCACTACTCCCCCAAGCCCTCATATCTATCAACTTCTCCCTTCTCTCCAGGGCACTGGCCATAGTCAAGCTACCCCATTTGATCCTAGGACGATCATCCACAACCCTCTTCTTCCTCGTCTTCTTGATCTCCAAATTCATCACCAAAAACTTATGTTGGGTCGAAAAATTCTCACTTGGGATAACCTTACAGTCTTTACAAAGACCTTTATCCTCCGACCTAAGGAGCAAAAAGTTTATCTGAGTCTTGGCCACCTAACTACGGAAGGTAACCAAGTGCTCCTCCTCCTTAGGGAAGCTCGAGTTCGCTATCCTCAATCCAAAGGCTCTAGCAAAATCTAAAAGTGAAGCTCCTGCTAAATTCATCTCCCCAAAACCAAAGCCTCCATGCTCATCCAGATAACCCCTCGGTGATGACCCGATGTGCCCATTGAAATCTCCTCCTATGAAATCTACTCACAACAAAAGAAAATGTCCTAATCACACATTAAGGGGCTAAAACACGGGACATTCAATCACGCTCAGAAAGATATTCATGACTAACATGTGCAATACAATAGGCTTGCCAGTTTTCAGGCGAGATCTTTCAGACCCCTTTTGATTTTCCTGGTGATTCAGTACAATTTCTGCAAACGTGCATCACTGATTTCGGTTTAGTCCTATGATTAAGTCCGAACCCTTAATGAGGAGATCAGAAAATCAAACATCACTTTGTCATGAGATGGGCACAGAGTCCCATCACTGATTGCCCAAATTCATCATGAGAGGGCACACTGAGATTGATTGTCACTTTGTCTGAGAAAAGATACTCTCAGGAGATATTGTTACAAAATTTGTGAAGTCGAGTGATCAACTTGCAAATATCTTCATCAAGTCCCTCATGGGTCCTCGTATTAATTGCATATGTAACAAGCTTGGTACATATGACTTGTATGCACCAGCTTGAGGGGTAGTGTTAGAATATGAGTAGGAACAAGAATGGTATATAGAATCTTACTTGGAAAAGGATTGTAATGTAGTGTCCTACATGGAAAAGGATTGGAATTTAGCGTTTATAAATAGGGTCTCAGTGTAATAATATAGTTACAACAATTCAATAATATTCTTCTATTATATTTCTTCACAAAAGGAACAAGCTATAAGGCTCAACGGGGGACAGCTAGGGATAATGCCATTCAGTAGGCTAGAAAGGCTCAACAAATGGGTCAAAGTCAACCTATTCATCATTTCCTAAATTGTGCAATCCTATGCTTTGAAAACAAACATACCGACCAAACCAAGTTCTAAATACACAGACCACATGAATCAACGGATATCTCACCCCACACAACACATGAATAATCGAGACACACTTATCTCTCATTCAACGCACAAGAAGTTTCAAATTGAGCTTGTGGTTTACAGTCTAGGCTAGCCTTTATCAAACACACCAAGTCAATTTTCTATGCATGCTACTAATATGCTTGGCCTAATTGCCTAAACGTGTCAATGATAGAGAAATTCCAAAAACTAATTTTTTCTTTTCAGATATGTCAATGATATAGAAATTCCAAAAACCTAATTTTTTCTTTTTAGATTTTTTTTTTCAAGCCAGGTTCAAAAATAAATACCCGGGGTAAGAACCATGGCAAAGAAATCCTGGGGCTTATTCAAAACATAAAGTACCACCTAGAAAGCAGTAAATACCATTCAAATGAAAATGGAAACATTGTCTATGTATTTCTCCTCCGCCCACATAATCAGATGCATTGTCCCCAATGCAATTGAAACTAAAGGGAGAAAAGGGCTCCCTGGAGTCCTGGACAAAATCAAGGCCTGCATGTAGCTTGGCTACCAACACCATGCACCACAGAAGGAGCAATACTGAGGGAGAAGTGATCCCAAACCCTGTACCTTGAGGGGTATCTCTAGCAACTCGGTTGACATACATCGCCATCAACCTTTCCTCCTCTGCCGCATCCAAATCCTGATCATCATCCACCCGCGGTGCTGCTGGAGGTACCAGTAAGCTAGTATCTATCGTCGTGAGACTCCCGACCTCAGCTGCCAAGACAGGGAACTCTGCACTCTACGTCTTTCACTCTCTTCCTTAACGTCCGTATTTCTCTTCCCTGTTTCTTCTGCCCCATCACTAGTAACTTCTGACCTTCCGTCACATCTCTGAGGGCTATCAATATATCATTCATCTGTCTCACGGTTGGCAGCAGCTCCTTAGTCAATGAGTTGACCTTAGCGTCAATAGTGACAATTGAGGTACTCAAAGACTGGAGTATGACAGGGAGTCGGAGAAGAGAAGCCTGACCAACCATAGGCCTCAATGGTGGCCTCATAGGAGTTGAAACGTGAGGTCTAGCATGGAAGTGGAAGTACTAGCTGATGTTCCAGGTGGCACTGTTGGAGTGGATGGAGGAATAACTGAAGAACCTAGTGGTGTCGCAGATGTAGTACCTGTGGACTCAAGATCAACCGGCTCATCAGACTGGCCAGTCATGTCATTATACATCCTCCTCTTGTTCAGATTTTCAGCATCCTGCAATTAAAAAATGTCAAATCACTGTCTTGGCTTTCTTGTACTCATCCAGCTCTAGCAATGCAGGTAACCCCTGGTCCTTCGTCACCTAGTCAAAGTGTCGGGAAATGGAAGTGTGCTCTTGGCAAGGTCCATCCTTGGAAAGATCTCTGGTGCAATAATCTCCCTAACATCAATGGAAAAACCTGCCCTGAGAGATGCCAGTAAGAGCTCTCCGAAGATGGACATTTTGGTCATTGTCTGACAACATCAGCCTGCTGCATATAAAACTCAGTCAAATCTTGGCCTCGTAGCTCAAATCCCTCCTCCGGATGGGTCCACTAACAATCCATGGTGGTACTTTCCCCATGCAAGTGTAGTTACTAAACAAGGTGGGGCAACCTAGCCCAACCCATATGTTTATCATAATCTTTTATAGAAACCAGCTTCACAAAACCCAATGCTGCATTAATTTCTGATGGGGTATATTTCTCTGGCTGACCTCAAACTTTTACCTCCTTTGCCATTTCGATACCACCTCCCCATATTTGCATAGAATTTCATTACTGGCTCATTGTAATTTGGTAGTGGTTTGGTGAATACAAACCAATCCCGCTGCTGAAAAATATCATACATCGTAGGACAAAACCCCCCATGAGGCTAAATTATATTTTCTGTGTATTGTTCTCGACTTTGTTCCTCCATGGTAGCGTACCGGAGCTGCATCATTTACAGATCTGGCCTGACTAGCAGCTTGACTAGCTGTCTCATCCTCATGTGCGGTCTGGGTATCATCCTGAGGTGCTCTCACGTAGTGCTGGAGTATCGGCCCAGGGAATGCCTGAGCTGGTGGAGTAACTGATGGTACAAGGTACTGTCTCTCGTGTCTGCTCAGACTCGGAGCTGGATTCCTCGTCGGACTCGGAACTCGATTCAATGCTCTCATCATCTGCATCATGCTTGCCCAAGGATGATGATGATACCGGCGTGTGGGGTGATTGCATTCACATACCCAAAGTTCACTAGAACAGGACCATCCTCGATCAGAACGCTGAAAGAGTTGTGGAATTTTGGCCATCGTACTGGAACACGAACGAACAAATTAATTGGTCCAAAGTCCGTAACACAAATAACAAACTAAGACTAGATCACCAATTGCTCCTTGACAACATCGCTATGCGTACCACAGTGCTAATTATCTTTTTAAGGTGATTTTAATTAATGATACTAAAAGCTACGAATTATAAGCTAACAATTAAGAAAGTGATGGATTGTAATCAATATGAGAGAAATCTATGGTTCCACCACTTCTATGCGTTTGTTCCACTTTTTGATTCGTGTGGATTAGTAATTAGTGACAAATTATTAGGCTACCCTTGTTCATACGCCACGGTCTCCCGACTTATACATAGTTTTACTTAACTCATATTCCTATTCCTTAAGCATGCAGTAGTGACCATTCCATTTCCAGCAATTGTCAAGACGAGATAAACTACTAGAGATCTCTGTTTGTTCGATGCTCCAATTCCTTCGACAGTCTGGCCAATCCGCTAGTTGAATCAAACCCTAGATTCAATCTTCTTTATAAGATTGAAAGGGCACAACGAAGAGCGTGCACTCCCTCGATTATAGCGGTTAAATACAGATTCAATTAGAATAAGTAAAACGCCAACACTCAATGCCACAAAAAAATCAAGAAATTAAACAAACAACATTTGACTTGAACCCTAGATAGGTTAACCCGCTCATGCTAAGATTAACATAAATGAATAAACAATAGGAACTCATCATATTAATCACGAGAAGAAAAGAATGAGTTTAGAAGGCAAACACAAGATTGGATTCCTCTGGACTTGTGTTGCTTTTCTCTACAATATGTGCATGTTCACACAGGTCCTCTATGTGAGAGGCAGACGACTTCACACAACTTCACTTAAGACTTGGCAATTTCCAGGACTTTTTCTTCGGTGTACCCTGTGGTATCGCATAAGTCTCTGCTGGACGCATAGATGGGACCTCTGTTGGCAGCATAGGTAGGTGCTTTGCTGGACGCATAACTCTACAACACACCACATACTTAACAGTTTTCAATCTTAAGCCCGATTTCATCATTTTATCTCTTTTTTCGTTTTCTTTTCATCATTTTTAGCCTCAACCACGTCTATTGCTCCACAAACCTGAAACATGACTAATTCCATGTGATTGAGCATAAATATATACTAAAAGAAGTACAAAAGCGTAAGTAATTGATGCTGAATAAGTGGTAAAATCACCACTTATCAGAGGCCATGGTCTAAAGTTTCATCTTTAGTTTGAAAATGAACTCTAAACATGATATACGTGCTCCGTAGTCCATTATTATATTTGGGACTAGATTTATGTCTGCTGGCATTATAGATGTTCCATTATTATGGTAACTGGTATAATTTCAACGCTCAAATCCTGAGTTCCTTATTGATTGTGCAGGTTCATCCATCTTCTGTGCTAAATCCAGATGAGGATGGGATGCTTCCAAATTATGTCGTCTATCATGAATTAATAGTTACTTCACGCCCATTTATGCGTAATGTATGTGCAGTTGAGATGCGATGGGTTGCGCCAATTTTAGTGAAACTTGATAAACTAAATGTCTTCAAACTGAGGTAAGTAAATTATGCTCGACATTTGAGGCGATTTACTTATATTGTCCTCTTCATTTGCTTGAACGTTCCTGTGCATGGAACAGTGGGGGATCTAGCCAGCCTAATAAGCAAATTCAAGAAGTAACCTCAACTGTGGAAAAGAAAGAACTTGCTGCGATTCAGTCACCTGGAGACCGTGACAGCAGGATACAAGCTGCTCGGGAAAGATTTCTTGCTCGGAAAGGTCAAAAGTAGCATAACACTGGTTGTTCGACAGACGAATTGGTTATGTATATGGACTGTCTTTGCCACAAAATTGTTTGCTGCTCAGCTTGAAGTAGTGTGTACCCTTTCTTAAGCTTCATGATGGGAGGGTGCAATTCTCCCATTTGATGCAGAAATCTGGAGCATCCGATTCATGAGTGGCACCAAATGTGTCTTAAGAATGGTCAGATGAATTATATACCTTTCTCAGCCTTTTGAGTAAGATCAAGTGTAGTGTATATTTTTATCAGTTTAATAGCTAATACGTGGGCCATTGACCACAAGATATTAACAAGAATGGTCAGATGTATGCTTGATCTCAACTTCTAAGAGAAAAGGGAACGACGGTTGAATGTTTTCAAAGTGGAAGGGCCCTCTAAGAAACAATCAAATTGATGAGGAAGCAAGCAAGTTATAATACCCTGTGTTGTGGTTGAGTGTCATTGGTGAACACATACATGATGGACTCCTCATCAACCATCAAGAATGGCAAAGTGCACTATGCCCATGACTGAATTTGCGCAACTAACCCCTAATATGTGAAAAAAAAAAAAACTAACCCTAATATATGATGTCAGATGTATGTCACAGTTGGCCATTTTCGAAATTTTCAACTGACCCATAAATTTAGAAACAAAATTCTATTTTTTTTGACCGAGAATTTTCAAGGGTCAGTTTGTGCACCGTTTGAGATGGTGTATAACGAGCTTGCCTTTTTACTGTTCTCCACTTAAATACTATACCGTACTAGGTTCTAATATGTGGTTGTGTTTGATCCCCTAATGTGTGTTTAACCTTTCATCACATGCTGCGGTTTCACGATTCAACTAAATCCCTAGAGGTAAGAGCCAGAAGCTGTTTCTATTTGACTTAAATGTTACTCGTTTTTTGGATGACATAATTATTTCTCATCTGTTTAGTTTGTTGAGGCATTGAATCTCAGTACCTACTCGTAAATGCATATTTCCATTTAACTATAAGGGATAGAGATATACATAATGCTTGGAAAAGAGTTGCTGTGCATGTTATCGATGTAAATGCAATAACAGTGCCGGAACCGGTACATCATCATTATTCATGATGGTCCCCAAAGTAGGCGGATTGAAAATATTTTTTTTTTTTTGAGTCTTTGCAAGTTTGGGTTGAATCCTGCTGCACTCAATACGTTCAAGTTTTGAGGGATGGCAATAGATTGAAGGCTTTCCCAGTCCCCAGAAAACAAAGCCATTATATTTCACTGAACATAACGATTTCGATTTGTAGTATTAACGCATATTGGCTAGTGATTCCAAGGTCCCAATAAAGATAGTTATTTACTAAGTGGATAGGTACATACTCTGGATCAGAGTCATGGGGAGTACTTGATCATTTCTACAGACGCAAAGCCCCAATTCGAATTACTAATTCTTGATTACTTATTCTCTTGGATAACTTATTCTCAATTACTAATTCTTGATTTGTCAAGTGTGAAAGTAAGAACCACCTTAACTGGTATTGTCAATATTTATATTTGCAAGGGCAAGAGAGAGATATTTTTGTCTGACTAGATTATTATAAGATTTACAGTAATATCTTCATTTTATCATATCGTATACAAACCTTGGGTTTATAGTGTTTGCATATCATTGTGTTACCATGTGAAAATAATGATGTTTTGTATGAAATGTGGATATTTCATGCAAGTAGACGGGAAAGCAGATAAAGTAGAAAAAACTACTACTAACAAAAAGAAAAGGAAGATCACTTGGCGTAGTATTCCTCTAGCAATAGGGTGGGATAAATCTTGACCTGCTAAGATTTTCGTTCGTCCTACTCTGCTAAGATTCTAATTCTAATCCGTCCGACCTTTTTCAATTAATTATTTTTTTCAAAATTGTCCTGTCCTATTAAGTCCTCCGTTTATACTCTCTTTCATCTCTCTCTCTCTCCCCCTCCCTCTCTCTTTCTCCCCCTCTCTCTCCCCCTCTCCCTTCCTATCTCCCTCCCTCTCTCTCTGAAATGATTTTCTGCATAGCTATTCATTGAACATTTATGGAAATGTGTCGTCCCATATTGAACTACACTAATTTATTGTCTTTTGAGGGCAGAGAAGACTATAATTTAAGAGATTTAGTATTGACTCTCTTTCAGTTTATGTTTAAAAAAATTTATTAGATCAATCTAAAAATTTATCATATTCATATCTTTGAATATAATGTAATTTTCAAACTTTTACTATAACTTTTTATAATCACACAAATATCTTGTTGAAAAGTCTTATAACATACAAGTGTTGCATTTATATTATGACTATAATTAAGTTTCATAAGTCTATTTTTAAAATGAATCTTATATAGAGTTAAGCTACATCAAATAAATTAAAATGATAATATTAATAGTTTTGTATACAGATAATTATAAATTAAACTGCAAATACAGGAAAAAATAATTTAGGGCGGTGATTGATGAAGTAATTTATTAGATGTTGTGTTAGGCTATTGTAACCATTATACTATCAGAGTTTTTATAAAAAAAGTAAATCTTTTAGCAATAGTACCTATTCAGTTATTTTTCATACCACTAGTACATATTTAAGAATAAAATATAGTGACAAATTCTAAGCATAAACTAGCAGAATAAGAACTTACAATAGACGTGATTTTTTAGATAAGAAACCACATATTATAATTATTTCAAATATGTAATTAATTGGTAAAAGATGTTAACCAAGCTTGAAATATGTAAATTTATATTTCAGATTCATTGTCGTTCTTTTTGCTAGTTTAGAATCAGATCTCTTAAAAAAGCCAAAATTTAGCAAATTTCTATGTTTTTCTTCATAATTGCTTTCCCGTTTTTGAATAATTGAGTAGCAAGAATAACGATTCTTTACCTGTTAACAATAGATAAATATTCATCGAAACTCCTCCGGAACAAGGTTTTGTCTCACAAACTAGATGACTTTTTATTTTTTCTAAATACAATGTATTTATCAGGGAAAATCTCAAAGATGATATATTCTCTATTCTCAAAAAGACTAAATTAATAGAGCGTGAGTTGATCACACACTCTCTTCACTTATTTATTAGGTTGTGTTAATAGGAAGCACATGATAGTCAAATAAATATGATATCGCTGTTGACACCTAATTTTTGCCCTCCCCGACTAAATTTAATCCTGAGTTTCTTCGGTCTTAAATAAAATTGAAATATTCGTTTTATCCGGATAAACACTTTCTAAAATATTTATTTGAGTTGAATTTGCCATTTAAGTGATGAATTATACATTTCTGTACTCTTGTATACGAGATCGTATAATTTTAGTCGCTTAAATAATTATGTTATCAAAATTAAATTTTAATCAAGAACTATCTTGGGAATTAATTCAAAATGGATGAAATCTTGACTTAAATATAATTTTCTCTTAAAAAATATTTTAGTTGGAAAATATTTATTTGATTTTATCAAATCAAGAAGCTCAGGGTTAAATTGGTTATTAATTTGTTTCAAACTTTGATTCAACTTAGCCAATTTGTTAAATTTGACCTTAATTGAAATCAATTTGGCCACAATTGCAATGCAATTGGCCAATTGATTTTCAATTAGGCTAGAATTTAAACGTAATTCACTAAAATCCTAACAATTAGGCTTATTTAACAAATAGCCTAATCTCTACCCCTTTTCCTAATTTTTATTTTTACCCAGCCCCACTATTTAATCACCTAGTCCAGCCCAACAGCCTACCCGACCCGGCCAAACCACCTTATAACCCCTTCTTCAACACACTAACACCAAGAACAACATCAGCAAACAACAACATCCAATCGACCTCACTCACCTTCGTTCCTCACCCTTCGCACCATTGCCGAGAGGGCCATGCCGAGAGGGCCATTTCATTTCATGCCGAGAGGGCCATGCCGAGAGGGCCATTTCATCTCATACCGAGAGGTCCATCGCATTTCATTGCCAAGAGGACCATGTCGAGAAGGCCATCATACCATTCAGATAAGTCTCAATAATCGCTCACCATGCACAAACGATAATGTGTATCTTTGGAAGATGCTTTGGAGCACCTATATCCGTTGACCACACGTAGATGACACAATCTGGCGTCGAGGATATCTCCGCATTTTATATCTGTTGACCACG
This sequence comes from Capsicum rhomboideum, assembly GCA_031232105.1. Taxonomy (NCBI): domain Eukaryota; kingdom Viridiplantae; phylum Streptophyta; class Magnoliopsida; order Solanales; family Solanaceae; genus Capsicum; species Capsicum rhomboideum. The sequence goes on from CP124709.1 coordinate 58,535,783, forward strand.
CAAAAGGAGATGTAGCCAGCGTCGAGGATATTTCAACACTTTATGTACCAGCATTAGGATGCATCAACGTATCAAAGTTGAAGAAGTACATGATTCGAAGGGACGTCTTTAAGTCGTTATCCGGAGATGGACGACAAACTAGACTTTCCAGGAATTGACAATTCGAAGGTCATCTGACTTGCCCGAGGTCATATACAAAATCATAACGGTAGCCAAGAAGGTTATCAAATAAAAGATCAAACAGTTGCAGGGACCTTTCTACCCAAAATGTCGTCGGTGGCCAAGAGAGTCACCCCATTTTGAAAAAAGAATCAATTGCCAAAGGTCCATCATATTCAACAATTGAGATGGTTGTTGTACCTATACTGTTGTGGAAACCATTGTCTTCCAAAAGCAGGGACAGGAAAGGATGACACTATTGATCAGAAATAATTCATGCAGGAATATGGTAAAAGACTCTATCCCTTGGTGAATTATGTTTATCGCTAAAATTTTTTGTTTGAGATGTTGCCGAGAGCATCCGAGAGGGTGAAAATCTCAAAACAAAACCACAGGTGCGGACAACTCCAAAAAGGACGCAGCACAACGTGGAACTTTTTCTTAGCAGCGAACTGGGACATAGTCCGAAGAGGAATATCAAACTCTTTGGATGAGAGCGAAAAGACACTTCCACCGCCATCAAACCACACCCCTATCAAAAGGCATATGGGTATTTGGGATTCTTGGTTTCAGTTTCACTTCCGAAGTCTTCTAAACTCACACCGGAAGTAACTTTCCATTTCCTTCAAATCCGGGTGACCATATACCCAGAACTTTGGGAATTATGTCCATGCAGCTCAGACTTACGGGTGTTAGGGCCCCACATTTGTAATTGAGATAATTGCAAGCCTTTTCTCCCAAGCTCAACTGTTCGTCACCCATTTTGAGCCAAAGGTTGTCTCAAATAAAAGACTACCTTTTCTATCGATCGAGTTGAACTACAAACAGTCTGATTCTATGAACCTCTAGCATATGTAGGCTGGGATCTGTGTTGAAAACTCGACTGCGTTCCAACCTCCCCCCATATCATCTTATTCCCCAGCTTTCCGGCTTTACTAAAATTTAAAATCAGAATAGTTTGTGAATTCTTTCAAAATCGTGCTTAAAAATCAAGCGTTATGAACTACAGGTGGACTGAATTCTCATGTAACCTAAGATATGTAGAAAACCCGATACCGGGGTCCGGCCAAAATTCCCTGAAATTCATGCGAAACCTAACTGCTTTTGAGAGACGAATTTGTGGTCGGACAAAATTAGGAACACTCCCTTTACCCAGGGTTACTTGCATTCACCCTACCCAAAGGGAGGGGGCAATTGTTCACACCTAATTTTTTCCCTCCCCATTCCAAATTAGTTTTCGAGTTTCTTCATTCCAAATAATTTCCAAATAATTACTTTTTGAAAATAAATCTCAAGCCTTCTTTTGAATTTTAGGTGAAATTAATGTATTCTGTGTTTAATTATATAGAATTACATAATTTTCACTTAAAAAAATGTTTTAGAACTTATTTTGAGCGAAAAGTTTGTTTAAATTGCAAATACTTTACTTTTCACATAAAATAGATCAAAAATAGGGAATTGACGATATAATTGGTTTCTTAATTTTTAAATAAGTAATTGTGCTTTATCAAATATATATTTTGAAATTATTGAATTAGAGAAGCTCGTTAAATAATTAATTTCGTCTCAATTTGGTCCGTTTAATTTAATTTTGGCCATTTGATTAACCTAAATTGGCTAGAAATACAATTGGACCTTCCCCCTTATTTTTCACCCATTCCAGCCCAACAACCCAGGCCCTAAAATACCCTTGACCCGCCCCAAACCCTTTAATTAACCCCAAGATCAGATTATATACACACACACACCTATACACACACATTTACACACGCGCACACTCTCCCTCTTTTCTCTTTTTATCTTTCCGATCATCTCTCTCCTCTCTCTCACAATAACAGCTCATCAACAATGACAACAACCACCAATACACTTCCGTTAACCAACGAAATTCCATCAAATCCAAACCAAACGACTTCCAATTCCGTCCCAAAACCGTTAAAACCTGAGCTGGCTGATTCAAGAAGAATCTGGAATTTGCCAGATGTCCCTCCCAAACGTTTGATTCTGCGAATCCCGAAAAGAAATGTACGAATTCGTACATATTTGTACGAATCCGATTGGTTGTTGAGAGAATTTTGATCTTTCCCCCAAAATCTCCAAACGAATTTGGCCCTCTTTTGGTCCAAATTCATCAATCCGAAGCTGAAAAATCCATTCTTATCCTAACACATTTTTGAATTTCAAATTCTCAATTCATTTTTTCCCATTTTTACCCCTCCATTTTCCCTTCAAAACAACCCCAACTCCCCTATAAATAGATAGTGTGGGTTGAAGGTTGAGGGGAGTGGATTTTTGGGGAAAAATTGGGGATTCGGGAGGCGCATGCTTCTAATCCCACGTAACCAAAGTTCACAGCGAAAGACATTCAATTCCAGTGAATTTGATTGAATTTCAATGAGCTTAATCCGAACTCCGATGAAATCGAGTTAAATTCTAAACGGTGGAAGTCTCTGAAAACTCGTAGTCTCAAGTTCGCTGCTCCGAAAAAGGTACAAACTTTGCCCTTTCTTCACTGTTCTTCATTGAAATCGTTAATCATACATGAATTTGAGGTGGCTGTTTCTATTTTGTTGTTGGACGAATCGGGTTATAGGACTCAATATATGGCCGATTTTGTTTGAAATATGTGTATTTAAGGTCGTTTGAGAGTTTAAGTTTGATTTTGGTGTTTGATTGTTGAAAAACTTAAAGCTTTAAAGGTCTGTTGTTGGACATGAGTTGTATTCAACAAGCATGAAACCTGGTGATTTTCAATATCTGTGTTTTTTGCTTGATGTTTGGTTGAATAGGTTTTGTTTGGTATTTATGTGATTCTGAGTGATGTTTATTGTTTCGGTGTGTTTCTTTTAAGTCGAATGTGATTTCAAGCTAAGGACCCTCCAAGGTGTTTTCTTGATATCAAGTTATAACTCGTAGATAAGAAGACGAAGCTGTTCGTTTCGAAATCACCCTTACATATTTAAAAGTATCTTCTTTGAGTTGAATTAAAATCATGACAATTGTCCTCTCAAAAGTTTAAGTTTCAAATTTGTTTTTGCCCCTGTTTTGCCACTGGTCTTATGCCTTCCAGTAAGTATATTAGTGTTTGTCATAGCTTTCATGAATTTGTGATAAAATCTATCGACATTTGTTTCTGTTGTATACGCTTTGAAAGAGGGCTACAAAGCAGTGTTTTCGCATTAAAGAATTTGAGAAGGGAGTATAGCCTCCTTGAAGTGCTTTGGTTCCTTAGTTGTTGCCTGCTCCTCACCTTCTCTTTGTTGCACCTTCTCTTTGTTGCGACCTTGGGTTGTGAAGCCAAGACCAAGTTTGTGTTTTGATTAATGATCAACATAGCGACTTCCTCAGGACTTCAACATTCTTCTCTTACTCCCATTTTCGTTGTTTTAAAAGGTTCAATTTGGTTTAGTGTTTTGTCACGGGTTGCTAATTATTGTGATTCCATGATGTAATCCTTAATTCCTTGATTCACGATTGCAAGATAGTTAGTACCAATCACTAGTTCATTAGTTTTATCTGAGAAGTGTGCATTTCTTTTTCTTTCCTCTTTGGTTGTGTTTCTCTGGAAAACAGCCACAGTGCTCATTTCTTTTTCTTTCTGTTTGTGCTTCTCTGGAAAACATGTTTCAAGAAACCATGTGAAAACATTTTTTCTTTTAAAATAAAAACCTGACAGTTCGTTATCTTTTCTCCTTGCCATGTGCAGCTGTGTATTTTGAGACGTTCTTGATATGTTTTGTTGACGTGATTTTTTTTCTTTTGGTGCTACTTCCTGATTGTCTAAATTGATGTCTTGTTGAAAACCTTTAAGCTTTACTAAATTTATACAAATGTTTGTTGCTTAGTTGCTGCTTGCTCCTCCCCTTATTTTTGTTGTGACCTTTGGTTGTGAAACCAAGACCAAGTTTGCGTCTTGATTAAGGATCAACATAGCAACTTTTTGCTTGATGTTTTTTTTTTCTTTTCTCTTTTTTCGTTTAATCTGATGAAGGTTTAATGGCTTTCTCATTTTTGTTTTACCTAGTATGATTCAAGGTCTTGCCTAAAAAATTTTTGTGTGCTGCTTGGCTTCCATTTGAAATCTATCCATCTGTTTTGTGGAAATAGGTACTAATCTGCTTATGTTATCTTTGAAGTAGTAGGCTAGTTTTCTCCACACTTTTGCATCATGAAAAAAAAAAGGGATTTCTTTTTAAATAAAGTCCATCCCCTGTGTTTGTTTGTTTTAAAAGTCAGTGGGCTGTTTCACCTAGTTCGGGGATAAAAATCAAATCTTGGTCCTATATTGGTAATTTGTGATTTCTTGCGCTAGGAGATTTTCTTTTCACTTTTTTCTGCTTATGTTTAAAACTAATCCTCATTGTGGTTGGCTTAGTAACTTCCTTCTCATGTAATCTTTTTTTTTAAGATTCTGATTTGGTTGGTATAGGCTTAAAGGCATGTGTTCACAGATGTTTGAGACATAGATAATATGAAAATTTGATGCATAAAATGGTTTGGAACAATTTTATTTTAACCTGCTTGAATGACCTAGTTCCTGTGCCATAACGTGTAGTGTCAAGAATGATGTGGTTATTAAAAAATGATGTTGGAGTGATTAATGACCAAGTTAGCATGAAGCCTTACTATTTTGAAATCTGTATGTTTTTAACATAGTTAGAGGTAGTGTATTTGTCAAACATTATTTGGTGCTCTTCTTTACTAAAATTAAGCAAGGTAGTACATGAATTTGTTTATTCATTTTTGTTCATATCATTAACTCCCCTGTTTCTTCTTATTTGCATGAATTCCAATGGAATCCAACTGGACTCCATATCTTGCACTTCCTCGGGACTAAGTTCCCAATATATCAAGTTCAAGCCTCAAACCGAGTCCAAACGGGACTGATCTGTGGTGATATACAGCAGTGATATACGATGTTATACCACCAAGAAAGCTGATGTACAGGGTCACAGACAAGGCGGGAAAAATTGAAATAGGCTAAAAAAGCCTATAAAAATTGAGAATTAAAGCCGGGCAGGTCCAAACGGGTTCAAAACCTGTTTTATCAACTTCTCTCCTTTATTTATTTGTAATTGAATGTTTATATGTATAAACTCTTAAATTTGGTTAAAATCTAAATAAATCCCCTTTGAGTTGTTATTTTGTTCTATCTTTATATTTTCCTTTAATTATCGTTTATTGCATACCCTAATATTCTGAGTTAATAAAATGATATCTTTATTTTTCCTTTGGAACAAGTCTTTAACAAATCAAGAGATGGCATTTATTTCTTTTATGCGAGAAGTAATCCATATAAATTAAGGTGACTTTTTCTCGAAAATTTAAAAGATTAAATAATTTCTTTGGAAGAAAATCCAAGCCCTTTATCACTAATTAATTACTTCATAATTTCTCAAAATTCGATATTGGTTTAAAACTCAATTCCAAAGGTGCTATTTCTAATAAATTGGTCCTTTCAAGTTAAAATTGGTCTTTCTTTATTAAGGATGAGAATATTTTTCCCTTAAGTCTAAAGTTGGGTTTATTTATACAGATTCTTCCCTAATTTAAGTAGATTATTTCTTATGTCACTGGAATAAGTGTCATGTTTGCAAATGAGTTTAAGATTTTACAAAGTTAGCCATGTTTTCAAATTTAGTCATTTCCTACAAATCAGTCAAACTGTCTTTTGGTCAACTGCTTTCGCGGACGCTTCTTGAGTGCCTTAAAAACCTTCTCAAGGCGTTACCAGAATCCTTACCCATTTTCTCTAATTTTAAAGATTTGTTTCTGTTTTCGAGTCTTTAAAATTCTTTAAGTTTTTTCTTGATACTTTCTACAAAAAATCAAGTGGCGACTCTGTATTTTCTTAAATTATTTCGAAATTTTCTTTAAAGTTTTTAAACAGTTTGAAAAGCCAAAACCAATGTTTTTTTAAACCCTTCGAGCCTAAAAAGGGAATAAAACAGAAATGGAGACTCTGCTGGAGACTTAACTAGGTTCTAACCACATATTTGAATCTAACTTTATTTGACTAACTATTAGAACTTGTAATAATTAGTATTTTAAATTGCTTTACTTGCTTATATGTTTAATTCTTGTTATAAACTGTCATATCATGGCATATTCTGCCATTTCTGGCAAATAATTAGGCATTAGGAAAAAAGGGCGGTTATGTGGATTTCTGCACCCGCCCTTCAGTATAACACCTCAACTTCTTTGAACCGCCAAGTGAAGTAGTTGACTCGAGTCGGTCAACAGTCATTTGGTGTGTTACCCCGAAAAGTCCACTTCGGGTTCCCAGTCAATTCGAACAAACCACTCTAGTCAACTATAGTCAACTAGGATAGAGCGAAACCAAATCCTGAATGACTAAGCATTAGCCAGGTTGGCTTAATATCCCAAGGGATATTAAGTCCATTAGAAAAACCGCCAAATGTGTCAAAAAGGTCTATGACCCGCCGACACCGCATCCGATTATGTGCTATTTGAAAAGACGTATGTGTTGTAATCAGACCATTGTCCTGGAGTGGGTCTTAACAGTTTACTTGTTTTGTAGGATATCACGATTTTTGAGTTTTAGCATGGTGTTAAAGAAGCCAATACACTTGGGGAGATCCCGAAAAAATACAAGAGAAGAACAATGAGGGAAGGAGCGTCTTCAAGATCACATTGGTTCTCGTCCCTGCGTGGTCTCACTTCTTATGTATTTTTCATGTTCCCAAAATACCCCTGTGTGGGTTTGCTTGTTTGCCCCTGCGTGGGCTTTCTTTATGTTTATCCCCATTTTCTTTAAAATGTACCCCCTTATTAATGGGCTTTGTATCCCTTTCGGGAATTTTTTTTATATACCTATTTTTGGGAAATGGAATGGTTCAAGAACAACACATACGTCTTTTTGAATAATCGTTAGGCCCACCTTTGGCTCAAAAAAGGTCCCTTAAATAGGACGCGCATGTTATTATGCATGTGTGATATAAACTGTCTTATGTGCTTATATGTGTTATGTTTGTTTGAATCAAAGGCGGATTGATCCACTCCTATTTTCCTAGAGTCCCTTTTAAGCAAAAAATATACACTCACTATACAAAAGTCCGACCAAAATACTCCCAGTCTCCCAAGTCTCTCAGAAAAGTCCGCAACTATTCTTTAAAATTCTAAAAGTTATTCTTACCATTTCAGGAAGGTTGACTATGAACTCGGAAGAAGCCATTGTAGGAAGGACTGAAAAGAGCAATAGGAGAATTGCTCAAATCAAAAGGCGATTGGTGGAGTTAGACCAAATAGAGGATATGCTAGAGGCGAAAAATAAGAAAGTGGTTAAGAAGATTGTTGTAAACGAAAGAAAGATTGCCAAAGTCAGCCTATTGGTTGCACAAGAAGAGGATGTTGTCATGACAAAGAATAGGGACTTAGAGGAACAAACCGCCCTAACCAAAGCAAAAATTGCTATGTTGGACCAAATGCTGAGAAAAAAGGAGGAAATACCAAAAAGAGACCTCGCTGGAGAGATCAAACAATTAGCCATGGAATTTGAAGCGGCTGCCGAGATGATTGGAAAGATAGTAGGAAAAGATAAAGGAAAAGAACCAGAAAGTGGTAGCCTAGTGCAAGAACAAGCACCAATGACTCTCGAAGTACTTATGAGTGAAATGAAAGAAAGTACTTATGAGTGAAATGAAAGAATGGTCATAAGATGAGGACAAGACATTCTTGCCTTCAAGGTTCAGGCAAAGAGACGAACAGATCTCACTCAAAGCAAGTGCAAGGAGCTACTTGAGAGAATCAAAAATTGTAAAAGCCTCAGAGATTTACCAAATGTTGCAGGCTACGGGAGCTTTATGTTCGATTAAGACTCAAGGTCCGCCATGTGACCCCAAGAATGGGCACAAAAGATGTGCATACCATTTGCTTCAGAAAGGTCATACCATAGATGAATGTCATGTGTTGAAAGCAAAAATGTGTGATTTGATCAATAGTGGGAAAATTTCTCACTTGTATGGACCACATGCTATGCTGACATGCGATAGGATTGAACCAGGGGCAACTATTACTAGTGGTGTCACATTTCGTCGTTTAGACTTCATGGCTTTCAAAGATAACTATGAGGACATCTATTCCAAATTGATCCAGGCAAAAATCCTCCATCTAGTCGAGAGAAAGGAAAAGAAAGGGTCTGCAAAATGGAGGAAGGGAGATGACGTTTGTCATTATCACAATGGAACCAAAGGACATGACGTTGAGAGGTGTTGTGCTTTCCTCTTCGATTTGGAGCACTTGATCAGAATTGAAAAGATCCGCTTGGAGTTCGTGACGGACCATCCATGAAGCAAGAGAAGGATAGAAAGAGCGGAAACACTTTCCACTCCCCAAAATCAAGCTTTAAACGTAGCAAGTCTGTCTGTCTTTATTTTCCATGTATTTATGGTTCCCCCAATATAATGAAGTTTAGTGAATGAAATGAAAACAATCCTTGTTACAACCTTTTGAACTACGTAGGGACTGATTTCCCCTTCGTGGGATACGTAGGCAGCCTCCCGGCTCGACCCCTATCTTCAAAAAGTTTTTGTTTCCCCTTACTTTATGTAAGGAGGCATAAGGATGAAGAAGAAGAAGAAGATGTTTCACAATCAATCTTCCTGACAAACTCATTTATCCCAAATCAATGAACAAAATCCTGTTCATTAAAAATTCTAAGTCAATAACCCATGGATCAATTTGCTTACGATGAAAACAACTTTATGTGTTCCTTGCCTATTTGATTATCTTGCATTACTTATTACTAACGGGATCTAACACATCTGCCTTTGAGTTGTTTTTACTTCGCAGATAATAGAAACTACTTCGTGTTGTCATAAGCTGGCTGAACATCCTTACTTCACCCGATCAAAAGCTCATAAAATCCCATCCCCTAGCCATCATTCAAGAATGACTGGAAGTGATGAGGATAACGTATTGGCCATCAGGGACAATGTAATAGCAGAACAAAGTGAGATGATTGCTGAACTCGCGAGGAAACTGGAAATGCTTCAAGAAGAGGTGAATCGTACTAGGGACCTGGCTAATTTAGCCATCACTACTAATGCTCCTGTCCCAGGAGGGCACGATCCTCCACTCCAAATCCCTCCTCTCAACACACCTGACCTCGGGAATCGTCCAAATAACATTTCATCCGCTTCCGCCTCTCAACTTCCTACATACCCAATTATCAATAATCCATCGATTCATCAAACTCACACTCCACCCATTCAAAACACCAACTGAGACAATAACCCAGATGCTTACCATCCACAAAATCCTTCCCTAACTTCGTAAATCCATCCTCAAATCCCACAGAACCACTCTCAAACTCCACAAAACACCTTTAACCCCCAAAATGTCCTCCCTGCCTACAACCCAACTTTCGTTCATCCTCAAAATCACACTTCAGCATACCAAAACCCTTCCGCCACTATCCCAAATCTATCTCACATCCGACCTATACCCCCAACTGCTTTCCATGTCGTCACATCTCCCGATCTCTATAACCCTTTTCCTAATCCTAAGGTAGACCATTATGAGGAGAAAGAAAAAGAATGGAGGATCGAGCATGAAAAGAAGTTGCTTGCAATGAATGAAGAGATTATGAGGATCAAAGAGTCTCATGGAACAGGGGATAATGATGGCCTTGGTTATGATGATTTGTGTGTCCACCCCGGTGTAGACCTACCAGAAGGGTACAAGGTCCCCAAATTTGAAACATTCGGTGGTACTGGAAATCCCATGGCTCACTTAAGAAGATACTGCGATCAAATGGTTGGAATTGGAAGGAATGAAGCGTTGCTAATGCGCCTATTCAGTCGAAGTTTAAGCAGCGAAGCTTTGGATTGGTTCACGTCCCAGGAATTGAGAAAATGGTCTATCTGGAAGGCCTTGGCCAAAGAATTTATCGACAGGTTCACTTAAAATGTGGAAATAGTTCCTGACCGGCATTCACTAAGTAGGATCAAGCAAAAAAGCGGTGAATACTTTCTAGATTATGCCTATCGCTGGAGAAAGGAAGCTACTAAGGTACAACCTCCTATGACTGAGGAGGAAATGGTAGAGGTATTTTCCCGTGCTCAAGAAGGAGAGTTCTATACTAGAATGGTGTCTGCAGTTCGGGCAACTTTTGTAGATTTGGTAAAGATTGGTGAATCACTCGAAGAAGGCATTAGAACAGGGAAAATTATCCAGAATCCAACATCAGTTGGGTCCTCTGGGTTCCCTAGGAAGAAAAAAGAAGACGTGAATGCGGTATCCACTGATTCTATTGCTAAATTGAAAAGGAAATTCAGACCCAGGAATACTCTTTCTTCTCCGCTACCCCCGAGTCCTCAATCCGTATTCTACGCTCAACCCCAATACAAAGCTCCACAGCCAAATATCCTACCTCAATACCAAGCTCCACAGCCAAATGTCCTACCTCAATACCAAGCTCCACAACCAAATTTCCTACCACAATATCTAGCTCCATTGCCAAATTATCAGCCTAATGTCCAAACCACCCCCCCAAATCACCAAGCTAACATCCACGTAGCTCCAAATTATCATCAAGTACCACCTCCCGCTACTCAAAATAACCTTCCTCGTCCAAACCTTAAAAAGAAATCTCCTCAAAACTTCACACCGCTGGCTGAAAGTCACACTCAGCTTTTTGAAATATTAAGAGAAATCGGCTATCTCCAGCCTGTCCAACCAAAACCCACCAATACCAATTCTCGATTCTACCACGCTGATCAAAACTGTGCCTATCATTCTGGAGGAGTCGGCCACAGTACCGAAGATTGCATTAATTTGAAACATAAGATCCAGGACCTGATTGATCATAAAATCATTACTCTTCAAACACCAGCTCCAAATGTCAATAGTAATCCGTTGCCTAACCACGGAGGGGCTACGGTTAACATGATCGAAATAGAGGATGAATGGGCAGCTAGTAAGACTATCGCTAAGGTTAATTCAGAAAAGCCTAAGAGGACGGAAGGGGTAGAGAAGATAGAGAAGGCCGTGGCTGCCTTAAGTGTCAATGAAAGGCCCCCATTTGTGGTAATGACCGCCCCGACTCAGGCATATGTTCCAACACTGCCTAGAAAAGAGTTTGTTGTAGAGACTGCTGCCGCACATGGGATGACTCGATCTGGACTGTGCTATATTCTCGAGAATTTAGCCAACGACTCTTACAAGAAAGATTCACAGAAGAGGCCGATTACTGAAGGAGAGGCCGAAGAGTTTTGGAGGCGAATGCAACCAAAAGAATATTCAATTGTCAAGCATCTGGAAAAGACTCCAGCACAGATATCCGTGTGGGCATTACTAATGAGTTCTCAATACCACTGACAAGCATTGTTGAAGGTCTTAGATGAAGCATATGTGTCCGTTGGTACGAGTGTTGAAAACCTGGCCGCAATGATAAGTAACGTTGTGGGAAGTCATCGCATATCATTCAGTGAAGAAGAGTTGCCTTTTGAAGGCATAATGCATAACAAAGCGTTGCATATTTCTGTTACTTGTCATGACCATGTGATTAATAGGGTTCTGATAGATGATGGATCCGGTCTGAACATTTGCCCCCTTTCCACATTGACTCAAATGGGTTATGATTTGGGAAAGGTTCGTCAAAGCCATGTTAATGTGCGAGCTTTCGATGGAGGACAGAGAGACACTATAGGAGAAGTTGATTTGTACATCCAAATAGGACCCGCCGAGTTCAAGACTAAATTTCATGTTATGGATATTAATCCTAGTTTCAATCTGCTCCTCGGGAGGCCATGGCTCCAAGGTGCAAGAGCGGTTTCATCACCTCTTCATCAATTATTGAAATTCATTTGGAAAGGCCACGAGGTGGTCATTCAAGGTGAAGGGAGTCACTTGAGCCACCCCAATGGTTATGTACCTGTGATTGAAGATATTCCAAAGGGCAGTAATTTTTATACGGTGGAAATCGTGAACGCTGCTGAAAAGGACCCAACATTCCAGACTCTCATGCCTTCTATCTATAAGATGATGGCAACTGTGATGCTAAAAAATAGATTTGAGCCTGGTCGAGGCCTCAGAAAGAACTTGGAAGGTATCATCAAGCCGATCGTGATTCCAAAAAGAGCCTTCAAATATGGACTAGGATACAAGCTGACAAATAAGAATGAAGATGAGAAAAATACAAAGATGGATCCGCCCACACCATTACCACTTCTGTACCAGTCATTTACTGTACGTAAGATGTCGATGAATGATGGTCTGGGGGATGGGATAGGAATTCTATTCGAAGGCTGCAATGCTATAATAGAAGATTTTCTGAAGGCTAATGGAGTAAGGAAAGTTGTACCTAGGGGAACTTTGCAGAATTGGGCATCCACTCCGCTCATGACTCCTCGCCCTCTGTGGTAGATGAAAGGGCAAATTTCTAGTTTTTGAAAATCGGTGATGATCTGGAGGAGGCCCCGCGATCCACCTTTTATCTTTCAAATTTTCTTTTCCTATTTTACTATTTTCAAAAAGGCGTGGGTCCGTACTTGTGCGGGTCATGAGCCATAGTTTGTAAATATTTCTCAAATTTCGATGAAAAGGCCTCCCTTTATCTAGAAAACTATTTTGAGTTATGCTATTCTTATATTTCTATTTTTGAGTTATCTTGTTATTATCTGACTCGGTTTGTTTGTTTATTTCAGTAATAATGACTTAAAACCTGCCAATGTCTTGTCATGTCAAGGGCTAAATGAACAAAGTGATGCAAATGACAATGAATGGGAAAATTATGATGAGGAACAACTAACAGAGGATTTGGAAGAATTTGAAAACCGCGAGAAGCCTAAACTGGAAAAAACTGAAGTGGTCAATCTAGGGGGCCCTAATGAAGTTAAGGAGACGAGAGTTAGTGTTCACCCGACAGAAGCACAGAAAGGAGAACTCATTAACTTGCTCGAAGAATACATTGACATATTTGCATGGCTTTATGATGGTATACCAAAACCAAGCACAGACATTGTATCCCATGAGTCACCGATTAACCCAGAATTCAATCCAAAGAAATGGACGATTGATCCCCTCTTCATCGAGATAAGCACAAAAGGAAATTTGCACCAAGTTGATGGAAGCATTATGGTTTTGCCCGAAGCGGACAACCAAGAGTAGCAGGAATCAATCAACTCCGATGAGGTGAAGAGATACTACGTCTGAAGATAGTCTTTTCCCTATGTTTCCTTTATTTGTAATCGCACTTTTATGAATGTAATTGTTGAATGATTCATAATCATTTAGAACTTCCCTTTCCCTTTATGTACGAACTACGTTTGACCTGAATTCTCAAGAATGAGATACGTAGGCGGCCTATGTCGTCTTCGGTCAACCCCTTAGGAAAATCTATCTTTTCCCTTTATGTACGAACTACGTTTGACCTGAATTCTCAAAAAATGAGATACGTAGGCGGCCTATGTCGGCTTCGGTCAACCCTTTAGATTTTTTCTATATTTCCCTAGCGTACTCCTGAACTATGTTTGACTTGATTTCTGCTTCAACGGGATACGTAGGCGCCCCAACGGCTCCGTCATACCACCCCAGGAAATGGAAACTGGGGCAGAATTCTCGAGAAGGAATCTCTAAAATTCCGAGGAAAATGAAGACTAGCAAGGACTTTGGGAGAAAATCTCGAGAACCATGCAAGGAGATATTATTTTAACTAGCATCTAACTGGGGCAGAAATTTTGAGGAGATCCTCAAAATTTCCACCAACATTTTGGAATAAATTCCGAATTCCCTAACACCAAAAGGTCAAAGCCAAATTTCAGAGATCACCAGCTGCGACAAAGTCTAAATAGACTAAATCCTCAGCTATGACAAGCTTCTACAAATTATGCTATTGAACTTCCCCAGCAACAACAATGAGTTTTTGGGGATCTTCCACTGGATGTCAGACATGACTAGGCCTCAAGTGGGAGACGTTCGTTGAGCTAGCACATGACATGACTGGCAGAGTTTTTCTAAAAAACTTTCACACAAGTTTTCAAATCTATAATTTCAAAAACCCTAACTATTTTTGAAAATTTATAAATATTTTCTTCTTGACTAGTTTTGCCTTACGTCTATTTAAGCGAGGAGTCAGGGCAGAAGTCCAAACATGACGGAGCACCCGAAAGATAGCAAGAAGCAAACCAAAGATCGAAGGAGGACAATGCGGAGTAGTTTCACCCAAAATTAACAATTTTTCTGTGGATGCAGGGATCACCGCACATAAGTAGGGTCTCTTTCAAAATCCCCTGAGCAAATCAAGAGCCGCACCAGAAGCGTATAATGCTCAAAAATGGTATTCTTGGACAACTCCAAAGATGGGTTGAATAACTCATTTAGGATCAAAGGCCTCTTGATTTGTCTATCCGGCTCCAAAAGATGTGGATGCCAAACAAAAACGTCCTATCCTTGTCATGAATAATTTATTCAAGACTTTTCCTAATAATAGTCGCTAGCAAAAGCGACTCTGTATCTACTAAACGGTTACCTTGAGTGCAGGTATACTCGAAAGAGTCGGCATAACAGAACAATCAAAGAGATCACATGACAAGGAGAGTAGGGACATCCTCCTCCAATCCGTCATGGGTCAAAAAGAACATATAACGTTCGAAAGTGGTATTTATAGTTGTCCCCAGAAATGGGTTTAACCATTCACTTATCTCCAAAATAATTTTTGGCAAACAAATTCGTTTATATTGTGAATGCTCTCTTTATAGCTTTCCCATAATTTAACTATAGTCGCTAGCAAAAGCGACATTGTGTCTACTAATTGTCTATCTTAAGCGCAGGGACATTCAAAGGAATCAACACATCAACTAAATAGCCTAAAACCCATCTTATTATGTTAAAGCCGAAAAGCCTGACGCTGGTCAATGCCAAAGGAGGAGGATGGGGATCGTCGAAAAAATTTATCTTATCGCATCCCATTACATCCTGATGCATCTCATTGCATCCCAACATATCTCATTGTATCCCAATGCATCTCATTGTATCCCGATGCACCCCATGGCATCCTGATGTATCCCAATGCATCCCGATGAATCCCATTGAATCCCAATGTATCCCAATGCATCTCAATGCATCCCGATGCATCCCATGGCATTTCAATGCATCCTGATGCATCCCATGGCATCCTGATGTATCCCAATACATCTCGTTATATCCAATACATTCTATTGCATCCCAATGCATTCCATTGCACCATACTGCATCATATTGCATTCCATTTCACCATACTGCATCATATTACATCCCATCACATTCCATTGCATCATATTGCATCATATTGCATCATATTACATCCTATTGCATTCCATTGCACCATACGACATTGCATTCCATGGCATCACATTGCATCATGTTGCATCCTATCATATTGTGTCACATAACATTTAATTGTGTTTATTATATATCATTTCAGCTCATTACAGGACATTTCATTCCATTGCCGAGAGGGCCATTTTATTTCATTGCCGAGAGGGCCATTTTATTTCATTGCCAAGAGGGCCACGCCGAGAGGGCCATGCCAAGAGGGATATGCCGAGAGGGCCATCATATAATTCAAACAAGTCTCCGTAATCTCTCACCATACAAGACAATAGAGTCTGGTTCTGGAAGATGCTTTGGAGCACCTATATCCATTGACCACACGAAGATAACACAATCTGGCGTTGAGAATATCCCATTACTTTATATCTGTTGACGCGCAAGAGGTGATGTAGCCCAGCGTCGAGGATATTTCAGCGTCTCGTATTGTATCAACATATTAAAGTTGAAGAAGCACATGATCCAAAGGGATTTCCTTAATTCGTTATCCGAAGACGGACGACAAACTAGACTTCCTAGAAATTATCAATCTGAAGGCCATCTGTAAGTCACAATATTCGAGACAGGATAGTGTGCAAGATTACTTGAAAGTTGATAGTCCATGGGTCATCCGTAAGTCGCAACAACATCCTAACCGGATAGTATGCGAGATTACCCAATAATTTACAGCTCAAAGGTTATCCGTAAGCCACAGCAAAATCCTTACCGATTGATGTGCGAGATTACCAAAATTAATAGTCTGAGGGTTCTCTATAATCCGTGACATATCTAAGATTGATTATGTGCAGGATTACCCAAAGAACGATAATTTAGGGAATATCCATAAGCCACATCGCATCCAAGGTTGGATAATGTGCTGGATTACCTGAAAGGTTGACGATTTGAGAGATATCTATAAGCCATCTCTTACCCAAGGTCGGATAATGTGCAGAATCACCCAGAAAACCGTCAACTCAAAAGACATCTGTAAGTCATGTTGTATCCAACATCGGATAATATGCGTGATGACCTAAAGATTGAAAATTCAAGGGATATCTATAAGTCGTACCGGTACGAAAGATGTACAGGGCTTACCCGAGATTGTATGCACAAGATCATCACTGATAGCTGAAAAAGTTATCATCTCAAATGCAAGAAGCATCATAGGTGACCAAAAGGGTTGCCGCATCAACATAAAATTATGCGGTTGTAGGGACCGTTCTACACAAAGTGTCGTCGGTGTCCAAGAGGGCCACCCCACTTTGAAGATATTTCAATTGCCAAAAAGTCGTTTATTCAACAAACAAGAGGGTTGTTGTATCTATTATCATAAAATTTATTGTCCTCCAAAACAGGTATATGAGAGGACAACATCACTTTTCGGATAACAACTCACGTGGAGATATGGTAAGAGGCTATATACCCCTTTGTGAATTATGTTTATCACTAACAATTTTTGTTTGAGATATTGTCGAGAGCATCCAAGAGGATGAAGATATCAAACCAAAAACCACAGGTGCAGACAACTCCAAAAAGGATGCAGCACAACGTGGAACTTTTTCTTAGCAGCAAATCGGGACGTAGTCCAGAGAGGGACTTCAAACTCTTTAGACGCGAGCTAAATGACGATTGCCACCACCATCAAACCACACCCCTATCAGAAGGCATGTGGGTATTTTGGGATATTTAGTTTCAGCTTCACCTCCGGGATATTTCTAAACTCATCCTGGAGGTAACTTTCTCTTTCTTTAAAATTCAAGTGACATCACACCTAGAGCTTTGGAAACTATGTCCGGGTAAATTCTTACCTATGGATGTGAAGGATCCCACATTCATGGTTAAGAGGTTACAAGCCTCTTTTCCGTAACTCAAATAATTTATCACTTATCCCGAGCCAAAGATTGTCTAAAATAAAAGACTATCTTTTCTACCGATTGAGTCGAACTACAAGCGATCTGATTTCCTAAAACTCAGGAATATGTAGGCTGGTCTCTTTGTTGAAAACTCAACTGCAATCCAAACTCCCCCCAAGCTCCCCATTCACTAGCTTTTCGGCCTTCTTAAAATTCGAAGGCAGGGTAACATAAGATTCTTTGAAAATCGTGCTTCCAAGTCAAGCATTGTGAACTACAAGTGGCCGGAATTCTCATGTAACCTGAGATATGTAGGAAACCCGATATCGGGGTTCGTTCATAACTCCTTAAAATTCGTACGAAAATCAACCTCTTTGAGAAATGAATTTGTGGTCGGACAAAATTAGGAACATCAAGCTCCATTTGCCTAGGGTTACTTGCATTCACCCTACCCAAAGGGAGGGGGCAGTTGTTGACACCTAATTTTTGCCCTCCCCGACTAAATTTAATCCTGAGTTTCTCCGGTCTTAAATAAAATTGAAATATTCATTTTATTTGGATAAACGCTTTTTAAAATATTTATTTGAGTTGAATTTGCCATTTAAGTGATGAATTATACATTTTCGTACTCTTGTATACGAGATCGTATAATTTTAGTCGCTTAAATAATTATGTTATCAAAATTAAAATTTTAATCAAGAACTATCTTGGGAATTAATTCAAAATGGATGAAATCTTGACTTAAATATAATTTTCTCTTAAAAAAAAATTTTAGTTGGAAAATATTTATTTGATTTTATCAAATCAAGAAGCTCAGGGTTAAATTGGTTATTAATTTGTTTCAAACTTTGATTCAACTTATCCAATTTGTTAAATTTGACCTTAATTGAAATCAATTTGGCCACAATTGCAATGCAATTGGCCAATTGATTTTCAATTAGGCTAGAATTTAAACGTAATTCACTAAAATCCTAACAATTAGGCTTATTTAACAAATAACCCAATCTCTACCCCTTTTCCTAATTTTTATTTTTACCGAGCCCCACTATTTAATCACCCAGTCTAGCCCAACAGCCTACCCAACCTGACCCAACCACCTTATATCCCTTTCTTCAACACACTAACACCAAGAACAACATCAGCAAACAACAACAATATTGAACAACTTCAACAGAAAGCCAAAATCAACTCGATAAACCCAAGCCCCGATTTTCCCTCGTTCGTTCACTTTCCTGCTCCCTCTACCTCTCCAATTCGTACGAGCATGTGAGTCACACGTGAATTTGTACCCGACAAATGCTAGGAGGTTCTAGAATGAGCCAAGGTGTCTACTCCAACGTTCAAAAATCCGCGAATTCGGGGGGAGTAGTACGAATTCGTACATATCTGGGTGAATACCATTGGTTCTTGAGGAGAATTTCTTTTTCCCAAGTTTCTATTGGTTGACCCAATTCTTAAAATTCTTCAAAAAATCCGAAATTGGTACAAGATGAGGTGTAAAAATCCTATCCTTATCTCGATTTTGAAATATCTTGAGCGAAAATTCCCAAAATGCCCTAGAAAATTCTTTCTCCCACATCGATTGAATTAAGAAAATTGACCCTCAACCTATTCTATAAATACTCTCACTGTTGAGAGGTTGAGGGCAGGTCTCAAAGGTTGAAAAAGCTTTTGAGGAGAGAGTTTTTGATATCACAAAAACTCTCGAGTGAAAAATTTCTCGAAAAAGGTCTTTGGTTAAATCCCGATCGAAATTCTTGTAAGACTCCATTGAGCTTAGAATTCCGATAACAAGTGGGTTTTTCCCGGTGGTAGAGATTCCGACGATAAGTTCGAGTCCCGTTTTGCTGCTCCAAAAAAGGTAAACTTTCATTTTCTTCTTTTGCTCTTCTCGTCTATTTTTCTGTCTTGATTGCGATAGTCATAGTAGCGATGTGATTTTCTGCTTTATAGTAGTAATTTGGCTTTTCTTTAATTGGTGGTTTTGTTGCTGTAGACTTAGGTTTCTTTTATCTCCTTTGATTCACTGTCTTATAAAATGGGTCGTTGATCTTGAAGATGATTGTTTGAGGCTGGTTAAGTGTATTACTGTTTGTTTCCGTTAAAATTCCATTTCGTCGTTTGAATGATAAATATGAGAGCTCAAAAGTCCTAGTTTTCTCTTTTTATTTTGAAAGGTGTTTAAAGTTTATTCATGCCATTTTGTGTTGAATTGTATTTAGGTTTGCCCATAAGTATGAATTCTGTTTGTTTCCACTTTTAGTATTGAAATTGCTTGTTTTCACTTTTCTCTTTATCGTCTTTATAGAATTAGTTCTTCAGTTATAATGTTTGATTGATGAAGGGATTTTTTTAGTCTTATCCCTTTTGGGTCAGAAAGCTACTCCTGATTTTGTGATATAAAGGAATAATAGATACACTCATGATGGTTCTTCGACTCATAATGTTGATAGAATCAAGTGAGTTCATCTATAACGATGCGAGCCTAATGAATCCTCAATGAATTTTTAGCTCGTGGTCTACGATGACTAGCTAAAGAGAGGATGAAGGTGATTAAGTGGATTCAAAATAATATAAGTTAGGCTCTTCTTTAAAAAATCTGTTTGATTGATTTAAACAATCTGATTTTTTCAGATTTTTCCTAGTTGCTTGTGTTGAAACAAGAATTAAGTGCTCAAACAATCCATGTTAAGTCCAAAACCAGTAAATTGTTTTTTTTCTGTCATTCTCTAGTAGGTGTCCATCCCCTTCCCCTTTCCTCTTTTCTAAATAATCTCCGTCGATCCATGAAGCGCTATGATTAAATGTAGTAAAAAAGGGACATAGAATTTGTATCTGGAAACAACTGCGTTCTTGGTGTGAGCTCAATGAGGTTTTCTGGTTAGTTGCCTCAATGGTCACTTTGCTATGATCAATTTAATTCTATGAGACATGAGCCATTTGAACTTGTCTATTTCCTCTTTAGAATTTGATAACTAGGAGCTCGATTTAAGATCTGTCGATTATTGATTTGTTGGGTTAAAGTTTGATTATCTCTTGTTCAGATGTGTATGCTTAGTGAGTATAAAATCAATGTTTATTTGTTATTAGGCTCTAATCCTTATTTTCTTTCGTTGCATGTGAATTGAATCTGAGTCCAAATGGACTCTTTCCTCTTCAACATTTCCTTAATGGGCCATTGAGGCCCATTCTCATTCGAGTCAAGCCTCAAGACCAAGTCCAAACGGGACTGATCCACAGCGGTATACAGCAGATATACGCTATATACAGGCCTCGAAAGATGATATACAGGTTCAAGAAGTGAAATAATAGGAAAGGGAAGCAAGTATACAGGTCATATACGCTAGTATACAGTGTGTATATTGCAAAAATGCAAAAAGAAAGCTGCTGATATACAGCTGGTATACACAGCTGAAAAATGGGCTAAAAAGTCCAAATCTGGACAGATTTAAGTGGGCCAAAGCAGGGGCCCAAATCTTAACTTTCTCTCCTTTTATTTGTAATTAATTTTTGATTATTTGTTTGTATTAACACTAACCATGATTTAATCTAGTTGAATTCCCCTTAGAATTGTCATAGATTTTTGCAGAAAATAATTCTCTTTTCAAAATTAGTTTAATTAGCTTTATTTCATTTTTTTTCGAATTTCGTAAACGAATTTCTAGGTTTAGCTAAATCATTTCATTCTCTCAGAAAAATGAATTTCTTTTCAAAGTTAGTCAAATAAAGTATTTTCAAATAGTCCGGACAACCGCAAGTTAGCGGATACTCTTGGTGCCTTAACACCCTTCCAAGAGTATTAATAGGAACCACTTACTCATATTTCTTAAAGATTTTTTCTGTTTTAAATCTTTAAAGATTTTTTCAAAGGTTTTCTTGATTTCCCTAAATAAATTAAGTGGCGACTCTCAAAAACCGAATTTGAAAAACTTTCTAAGTATTTGAATTCGAAAAATCGCAAAACAGTCGTTACATTACATAATTATTTATAGAGATAAGGCACAAGTACCCCTCCCTAAACTATACCCAAAGTTGTTATGACATACCTAAACTTTACGGGGGTCCTAATACCCCCATAAACTCTTTTTTCTGTATTTTTGTGCTTCTTTTTGCTGACGTGACTGTTAAGTAGCAGATAATTTTTGTGCTCCCTTTGTGCTGACTTGGCAGCCATGTTAGCACAAAAATACAGAAAAATGAGTTTAGGGAGGTAATAGGACACCCGTAAAGTTTAGATGTGTCACTGAGATTTCGAATATAGTTTTTTTTTTGGGGGGGAGGGGGGGGGGGGTACTTGTGCCTTATCTCTTATTTATACAATATCGATACAAGTTTACACACTATTTATACAATATTGATACATTGTATACATCATTAGTCCGATCCTTTGTAAGAACTACCCAGAATAACGCCGATATTTAATGAGTAAGTAGTAAGTAAGTGAGAAGTGGTAAATTCGCCAGGAGGAATAAACTTATTTCAAGTACTAATAAAAGCATTCATTACAAACTCTTATTCTCACTTATCCCAAGACTTCATCTCTTATATTTTCTTCACTTACACTTTACACTTCAGCTGAGTCTAACGAGGCTCAGGTGCGGGGCCTTCCACTGTGGACCTAGACTATGTAAAGGTAGAATACCATGAAAACTTATTGACTTTATCATCAACCTTGAAGTGGTCTATAATTTGCTGAGTATTCAGTACAACTCAGGCATTCGTGTACAAACCAGTGCAGATGAAGTAACACGAATATAATACATTACATAACTATTTATATAATATCGATACATTACATATACATTACAGAACTATTTATACAATATCGATACATTACATATACATTAAATATACAATACATTACATATACATTACATACCTTCAATACACTTTTAAGCTATTTTTTATGTACAAAAAGTGTGGCTATATTTGTTGCAAACTAATTACTTTATTGTATATATATGAAATTTTTTCATATGTTTTTGGCCTCGGCTTATCTTTCTACAAAACCTGGTCTGCTCTGCGCCATTTACATTTTTAGCACAATAATTTCCCCCAGCCCCAGGGGTAGCTCAATACTTTTGGTGACCTAAAGCTGAACTCCAACGAGAGTCCTTAAAATTTTTCTTGAAATTTATTTTTTTAACTCTTTGAGATGCAAAATTTTTCATATATTTTTGCAATGCTTAATATCTCAAAAAAAAGTTGATCAATAACTTTTCTCCAACACACTTTTGTTCTTTTTTGTTTCCGAAATAATATTTGTAAGACGAAAATATGTGGAGGAGCAAAGAAAGTGAATAAAGGTGTAGTGTATATTTTGATACTAGAAATAGAAGGATGAGTATCATATGTTTATTGATATGTTTATTGAAAAAATTAAAATAGAAAATAATTATTATTTTGCCAAATCTCTTCATAAATTTTGTAGAAAAGCTAATTTTACGCCTACTTTTTGGTCAAATAAAAATTTAAAAATTATCTTTCCTTTTCAATGAAATAATCTATATATATTTTTTTGAGAAAAGGCACAAGTACCCCCACACCTTGACTTTATAGTGGTCCTATTACACCTCTAAACTTTTTTTAAAATGGAATAAATACCATCCTAAAATGCTATAACCAAATCTGTAGAGGCAGGTGAACTACACAGGTTTGACACTTGGATTTCTCATTTAAATAATTTTTTCCCCACTTTTTTACATCTTCTTCTTGAACCTTTCCATTCCCTTTCACCATTAAAATCAAATTCAAAGTTTAATATTCTTTCACAAGTATCAATTTTAAGAATGAAAATTTAATTAAAAAATTGAGTTTAGGAAGAAAAATGTAAAACAAAAGTTCAAAAGTTTCTTAGGTAGCCATTAATGAAGCTTCAAATTTGATTTTTTGGGTTACCACAAACGAATGCCATTTCAATTGGGTAATATCTCAAAAATCTGGAACATCTTAAGAAATTCATATCTAAAATTTGGGTTGACGGCACTCTATGAAGACAAACCACCTCTCGAACATAGATCGGGGCCAACCTCTCCGCATTGTAGGAAGATTGAATAGGTAGAAAATAAGCAGACTTAGTCAACCAATCTACGTTGACCCAAATGCTATTAGAACCACGAGAAGTGAGAGGTAAACCACTCACGAAATTCATAGTAATCCTCTCCCACTTCTACTCAGGAATGGGTAGCCTCTAAAGTAGACCACCAGGTTTCAAATGCTTGGACTTCACCTGCTGACAACACAAACACAGAGCCACAAGTCTGCTATATAGCACCACCAGTAATGCTTCCTTAAGTCTCTATACATCTTAGCTGTCCCCGGGTGAATAGAGTATCTGGAGCAGTGGGCCTCTTGAAGTATCAATTGATTCAAACCTCTTACCCTCGGAACACAAATGCGACCATCAAACCTCAATATAATCTCAGAGTCTAAGGTGGCCCTCTTGGACTTTCCCCTCCGCACCTGATCTCAATTACCACAGAACAGAATATTCTCAAGATGTCGATCTAGAATCTGCTCCAACAAAGTACACCTGGCCTCAAGACTAGCAAGAATCCTCTTGGCGTCTGAAATATCAAGCTGAATCAACCTGTTGGTGAGGGAATGAATGTACGAGGACAACAGTCACTCCGACACTGAAAGGAAGTCCACGATCCCCATACTTACCACCTTACGACTCAAGGCATCCTCTACCACATTTGCCTTGCCCGGATGGTACAAAATAGAGAGGTCATAGTCCTTCAGCAACTCAAGCCACTTGCGCTATCTCGAATTAAGATCCTTTTGCGTCAGAATATACTGAAGACTACGGTGATATGTGAATTTCTTGCAGTGAATTCCATAAAGGTAATGCCTCCAAATCTTAAACATAAAAACTACCACTGACAAGTCTAAGTCATGAGTGGAGTGGTTGCGCTCGTGCAAACTTCAGCTATCTCAAAACATATGCTATAACTCGGCCCCGCTGCATTAGAACACAACACAAACCAACACCTGAAGCATCACAATATACTGTAAATCCCTCGCCCTCAACTGGAAGAGCCAAAATAAGAGCTGAAGTGAGTAAGGCCTTGAGCTTCAGAAAGCTTGCCTCACACTCGTCAGACTACTGAAATGGGACCTCTTGCTTAGTCAGTCTGGTCATAGGTGCTGCAATAGATGAGAACCCCTCAATGAATCGTCTGTAGTAGCCTGTCAACCCAATAAAACTATAAATCTCGATCGAAAATATATGCCTGGCCCAATCATGAACTGCCTCAATCTTTTTCAGGTCTACCATAATCCCGTCCTTGGTCACCACGTGCCCCAAGAATGATACATACTCAAGCCAGATTTCACACTCTGATAATTTGGTATAAAGCCGCTGATCTCTCAAAGTGTGGAGCATAATCCTCAAATAATGCTCGTGCTCCTCCCTACTCTTCGAGTAAACAAGGATGTTATCAATAAACACAGTCACGAAGGAGTCCAAATAGGGCCAGAATACACAGTTCATCAAGTCCATGAACGCTGCTGGGGCATTGGCTAACCCAAAAGTCACCACCAAGAACTCATAATGGTCGTAGCGAGTCCTGAAGGCTGTCTTAGGGATATTCTACACTCGAGTACTTAACTGATGGTAGCCAGATCTCAAGTCAATCTTAGAAAATACGGCTGCACCCTGTAGCTGGTCAAAAGATCATTGATACGCAGCATAAGATACTTATTCTTTACTATCACCTTATGCAGCTGCCTGTAATCGATACACATACATATAGAACAGTCTTTCTTCTTCACGAATAGAACGAGAGCACCCCAAGGTGAAACACTCAGTCTAGTAAATCCCTTACCTAGAAGATCCTGAAGCTGAACATTTAGCTCTTTTAGCTCGGTAAGAGCCATATGGTAAGGTGCAATAGAAATGGGTTGGGTGCTCGGCTCAAGACCAATTGCAAAGTCTATATCACCCTCAGGAGGAAGGTTAGGTAGTTTAATAGGAAAGACATTCAGAAACTCATGGACTATAGGAACATAATCAAGCGAAGGACTTCAATACTAATATCTCAAACATATGTAAAATAAACTGTACACCCTCTAAATACCAGTCTCCTAGCCCAAATATAAGAAATAATCCCCGTTGGTGTGCTACTATAAGCACCCTACCATAAAATAGGGGGTATGCAAAGCATGGCTAAGGTAATAGTCTTGGCAAAACAATCCAAGACCGTATGATAGAGGGATAACTAGTCCATGCCTAGAATCACATGAAAATCAACCATATCAAGTACAATAAGATTAGCCCAAGTGTCATACTCCCGAATAGTCATAATACAAAATCTATACACATGATCCACTACTAAATAAATCACCTATGGGATTAGTTACACACATAGGCACAGATAATGGATCACAAGACAACCCCAATCGAGACGCATAATAAGTAGAAACATAAGAATAAGTAGAGCTTGGATCAAATAATGCAGAAGCCGACTGATGGGACACTATAATCATACCTATAATAACAACATCCAAAGCTTTAGTGACCTACTAGGAAAAACATATAAATGACCCTACCTACCTCCGAATTGGGTGCCTACCAACCACCTACTCTGCCTTCCTGAGTTCTTTCACGAGAACCCCGAGGACCACCCCTGCGACCCTGTGCACCACCCTTGATCGGGGGAACCACTGACCTGATAGGCAAAACACTCTATGCAGAAGGCTCAATCATCCTACGTTGAGGATACTCTTTAGCAAAATGACCAATAATCCCACAATCAAAGCATGCCCCGGGTGTCCTAACTTGATAAAAAGGTTCAAATGACCCAGAATGGCCACCTCAGCCTGAAGTCCCTGACTAAATACCCCGTGATGGCTGACCACTAAAATCACTATAACTAGGATGAGCCCTATCTGAAATATGTAGTGCTGCATGAACAGGCCTATTAGACTAACGATGCTACTGATAGGACTGCTACTGTGGATACCTATCCTGGATACCTCTACCCCCTAAACTATGAACCACTATGACTCCCACTCTAACTTCCCTAATGATAGGGTGTCTTATCGCTGCCCCACGAGCCTCGCGATACATATCCTCCATAGTGTGAGCATGATCAACAATGTCTACAAATGATATACTTGAAGATACTAGACTCTGAGTCGCCATAAGGAGCGAAAGTCTCAACCATCGTACAAAGCATCACACTCTCTCGTGCTCAATATGTAGAATCAGGGTGGCATGCATGGCTATCTTGTGAAATCTGGGTTTATACTCAGACACTGTCATAGAACCCTGTTGCAACCCTGAGAACTCATCTATCAGGCACTTGTGCATACTGCGAGGCATATAATTCTCCATAAAAGCCTCGAAGAACTGAACCTAGGTCATAGGAAGAGATCCAATTTTTTTGGAATCAGGGTATCAACTCTACCACTACCTCATCGTACCATCAAACTAAAATATAGTGTAATCCATACCATACAAATTGACTAGACCTAAACTGCACAGTCTTTCCTCGTAGTTGGTAAGGAGCTCAAATACATCCTCCCCTGGGGCTCTAAAAAACCTCAGTGGAGCTAATCTAAGAAATCGACCAAGCACCTTCTGCTCCTCAGAAGTCATGGATGACTGGGTTGCTGTTGGCTGTGGAACTACTAGTATGGGTGGGACTTCTACTTTGTGAGCCGCAATTGTAGGCTGCGCTCCTATACCAGGTCCACCCTTAGTAGATGTATGGGCCCCATCCATCAGCTTACCTTTAACCATAATCAATAACTATACCAGGGCATCACGAAAAACCAATATAGATATGAATTTGGGTGGAGCCAGAGCTGGTTCCTAGCCCACTGGCTGCTATGGCGGTAGATCCTCTGGTGCAATGTATGGTTCCTGATTAATAATCAGCTTTGGTGAAGGTTCTCTGGCCTGGCCTCGAGCTAGTGCTGCAGCTCTAGCCTGACCTCGACCTCGGGGTCAACCTCTACCCCTCCCCCCGACTAGAGCTCTAGCTGTTGGCTCATGCGCCTAGCCCTCGACCGTCATGGCCCTTGTACTAGCCATCTATGAAAGAGTGAAACAATCAAAATCTAGAAACCAATATAGACGCGACGTACGATAATGAATCATAAAGTGAGATTTTCCTAAGAATGTCCTGTGCCTCCCAAAGATAGGAAACAAACTTCATCATACCAATCCGCGAGACTCTACTAGATACTTGCTTTTGTACCAATGATACCGGTAAACCTAGGTTCTGATACTAAGCCATCACGATCCAAAAACTCAGGCTATGATGGCACCTATTTTAACCCAATAGTAGGTAAGCTAAATCATAGTCGAGAACAGCGAGTAACGAGCTAATAGGAGGAAGAGAGACAAATAAGGCTAGAATTGTAATTTAAAGCAATAATAAGGGAAAATATACATGCATGGCATACAAAAAGAGGGGAAGGACAAAATATACCAAAAATAAATCCCGCAAGACCCGGTAAGGCCAGTACAAGAGCCACTATACACAAGGAGTACTAGACTGGTGTCAAAATATAAAATGTAGTCTCTGAATATACAAAATAAGACTAGTACTAAAACAAAAGGAGAAGGATTAGCTCGGGACACTGAAAGCCAACCCAAATCCCCGGTCAATATCTCAGCTTGAGGGAATCATCAATGATGATGACTCTTACTAGGATCTGCATCTGGGAAAAGATGATGAAGTATAGTATGAGTACCCAAACATGCAGTACTCAGTAGTCATTATAGGCCAACTGAGCTCAATTAAAGTAAAAGAATAATAAAGTGTGAATCTATACTAAGAGGCAATAAAAGAGAGTCAGAAGGGAAATAACAGGCTATGCTAAGCAGTTGCGAGAATCATACAGAAATAACTCAAGAGTAGAAATAAATGCCTAGCTATAACGTAACTGGACCCCCATAAGCCTAGAAGGTACACTCAATAAAACAAAACACAACCAAGCCCCTATAAACACGGTGGGTGCAGACAAGAAATAATACTAATATACCACCAAGTACAATAGTAAGGAATGTGAAAACGATCCAAGATGTGTGATAAGTGTACTGTATATTCTTCCTCCAGCCATATCGAACCAAATTTCCAACCATAGATCATAATAATAAATGCCAGACTAGAACTAGAACTATGAAATAATACTCAGTAAATCAGGTGCCGAACTCAAACTGGAACTAAATATGCAATACGAGGCAACAATCCAGAGCTCATAATCAAACGAAGTCTAACTAATCCTATTTCCCATTTTAGAAGACCAAATTCCTTAAAGATTTATGAAATCCCATTTATTAAGTTAAAAATAGTGGTTTAAGGCCCCAAGGGCTAAAATGCTGAGAATACCAAGTCAGCAACCACAAAATAGTGAGTAAATCAATCTAGTTTCGATAAATGGCCCACCTAAGTTTTTTCATAGCTATTTATAACAGGACATGACACTATCCTATAGTAATTTATTTTAAAAAGGAATGATTAAGCTAACTACGTACCTTGAAAACCCAACTTAAGGAAAGAATCTACCCGAACCTTGGCTAAGAGGGTATTTGAATTGGCTTAAAAGCTGGTCAACCTACTTTTAAGCCCCTTTTAACTTTTTGGAGTGTTTGGAAAATTGAAAAGATGCTTAAAATAAGCCAAAATTTGCTTAAAAAAAGCCAAAATTTAAAAGTTGGGGGGTACCCCTACTCTTTTCTTTTTGGCTTGAAAGCCATTTATGTTTGACCAATCCTTTTACTCTTTTATCCCTAATATTTTTTATAATCCCCATGTTACCCTCACTACATTAAAGCTTAAAATCTTTATCTTCTCCTCAATTTTTTTTCAAAGTTACCATCTACGCATCTTTGCTCTTCCTTTTCTCCTCTTGTTTTATTTGTTAGCTTCTTATAAACTAAAATGATGAAAGATTGAATTTCTAACTTTCACATTACTCATGGTTAAATGATTTCATAATTTGAAAAATTGGATTCATGGAAAATTCTATAATTTATTTGGATGAAGAGATCTATAGCTGTTTTTGGTCAGTTAATTATAATAGTTATTAACATTAAATGTTGAAATAAAATTCTTATAGTAATCAATATTTTATAATGTTAACAGTTTCAAGGGTATTTCAGAAATTTTGACCAAAAAATTGCTTAATAGAACTTGTCTACCAAACACAACAATAACTTTTTTTTTAGCTTCATCACTTTTATCCAAACACGTAACTGCTAATTTTTAAAATAAGTTTCAGCACTTTAAAAAGTGCTTTTAAAGTATTTTTTAAAAGCTACTTTTTTTTTCAGCCAATCCAAATGGGCTCTAAGGCTTCTAAATCCAAACCCAAGACCCTAAGTAAGTTAATCAATTCCTAAAGGAGAAGCAACTACCAGCTTATGGGAATTCAAGGCCGATATCTATCCTAAAGCCCTCTAATCGGCTAAAATAATTAGAAATTAACTAAACGACTGTTCGAACCATAATAATCTACCAATAATTAGCACATTACCATACCAATACCATAAAAGAGAAAAGCCTAAATAAAGGTAAACCTAGCCTACCTGAACGCCATCGAACGCACTCGGAATCCTCTATATCAGAGCTTTTTCCTTTTGAGAAGCCTCTGACCGCTGCCACACTATCAAAATAATAATCTAGGCATCAAAACAAGAACAATAATACCCATATTATGAATTTACGCTCTGAGTCAGAAATTGGGCTAAAAATCACTTGTGGGGCCCGCTTGCAAAATCTGGAAATTGAAACCGCAATAGTGTCTCCCAGGGAACAACGATCTAGTGTTAAATTGGGTATGACCAACCCTCGATTTCAAGTTTAAATAAGTTCAAGGAAAAATAAGAATTAAACTATAAAATTAATGGGATTTAGGCCGGGAACTTATGAGCTAACGATGGGAGAATGATCACTTAAATGCCCTTAGTAATTCCCAGCTTCAATTTAAGATTGTCCCACTATTTTTGAGTTCACACCATCAACAATGGAGTTTAAACTTAGAAATTATGAGCTGAAAATCGAAGGGGAAAACATATATATAACACCAGCTCTGGCCGCTTAAGCGACACTTTTACCGCTAAAGCGGTACTGCTTAAGCGGCCGCTAGTGATATCAGCCAAATCTGCTAAAGTAAACAAGGGGCCATCTAAGCGGTTGGTGCTGATGCCATCAGACACCGCTAAAGCGGCTTTGCTAAAGTAGAAAAAAGGTCGATTAAGCAACTGCATCAGATAAATTACACTAGAAATTTTTAGCTAACTCAAAATATCCTGATCGAATGTTCTGGGTTAGTTCAGAGTCCCGTGCATGCAAACAAAATATACTACCCTACCAAAAATGGCATTCTGAACTAAACAGAACCATCAAAATTTCTAATAAAGGTCGTTTCGACAAAAAATGGGTCCCATATCTAATGTTCCATTTTCACCAAATTGCAACTAATAGCCTAAAATGAGGCTTAAAAGCCTCGGGACCCAAACCAAAGGTCCTCCTAGCCTAAAATACACATTTTTGAGCTAACAAAATTATCATCCAAGGTCGTTTACCTGAAGTTTTGGCCCGAGACCATTTCTCAACTTCAAAAGCTTCAAAAAAAGGAAACTAGCATAAAAACAAAATGAAATGCCCGAGAATTAAACTGTTAGTCCCAGCAATTCATAAATGACTTGGGACAGCTATAGAAAATCTCTAAACACAAAAAGCATGAAAAAGTGAAAAATGACCTGGAGGGTCATTGCACCTATTGATCGAATTTGTGGTGAGCTCTTGGCATCCAAAGACTTACCCCTTTCAGTCATATACTTACTATAAATATTTTATACTTTTTGGATAGATATGTATTTGTATAGTTCTACTCTTATACTTCAGTGGCTCTTGTACTGGTAACACCGAGTTTGGGGATGGGTATTGCTGTATACTTTGCCCCTTTATTTCTCATGGGCATATTCTATAAATTTTGTATATGTGTGTATATATACTGGCCTTTTTTCCCCCTATTTTTACATTCTTTACTATTATTAGCTTATTACTTTCTATATATGGATACCGTAACCTACTAGGGAGATATTATAGGTGCCATCATGGCCCAATTTTGGGTCATGACAACGTGGTATCAGAGCTTTAAGTTCACTCATCTTATTAGTTCAAAAGAAAGTTCCTAATAGAGTCTCGTGGATAAGTATGATGACATTTGTATCCTATCACTGGGAAGCTATAGGGCATTCTTATGAAAACACTATTTCTTGATTCCTTATCATGAGTTCTTATTTATATCTGTTTTAAATCTAATTTTTAGTTCATTATTTCTCTGATTGTTAGGATGAGATTGTCAGCAGGCAATGGAAAGGCTCATGCGTATGTTGCCATAGGGTTCTATGTCTGTAGTAGGGTTGTATATCTACAATAGAGTTCTATGTCTATCTCCTAGTACAAGATGAGATTCCTTGAGTTAGCTAGGTATGCTTCCATGATTCTTCCTACTGAGCATGAGATGGTGTAGAGATTTATTAGTGGGTGGGCTTTACCGATATTCATGGTAACATAGCATTTAGTGGATGCTGGGGGTACATTTCTACAAGTTGTGGACTATAAATAGACTATAGATGTGATATATGGTAGGTCCTACGGAGGCAGCGATAAGAGGCCTCGCTGTTAGGGTAATTTTTAATATTTTTAGTCTAGAGGCAGAGGTTTTCCTTGTATAGGTCATCACTTTTAGCAAAGTAGGCCCATTTAGGTAGCACTACTGATGTCACCCAAAATATGCCTCCTAAGAAGTATAAAGCGGTCACTGTATCAAATATAGAACCCAACTAGGTTGGGGTCGATCCCACAGGGAATAAGAGAAAATTAGGTTAAGTTCTTGTCCGAGTAATTGGCAAATAAGTAAAAAAGGGAAGTATTTGTAAGCAAGTAGTAATAGTAACAAGTGTTGAGACTTTGGATTTGTTTTCAATATGAGAAATATACTAGGACTGTGATCCCCAATGATTTCTTAACTCTACCGGTTACTTGTGCTGGCAAAACTGTCCCGCTGTGTTGCATGCAAGATCTAACAAGATATGTTCATCTAAACATCTCTCGACCTTAGTTAGACGAATTTCACTCTTCTCCTCTTGGTCTCCGAGTGTCGCACCACTAACCCTTGTTCTTGATCTCAGATTAACTATCCCTGTTACAACTCAAGTTATGAGATGAAGGTTGATAGCTTCAAATCTCTGTTGATATTTCCTTTTCCTAATCTCTACCTCTCTCTCTCGAGCAATTTTAGAATACAGGCGAGTTTCTAACATTTGCAAACATTAGAAGATCAATTATAACGAAGGCAATAACAATACATGCATAACACCGATTCAGAATTGCTTTGCACCTAACCCATTTCGTTAATTCCTCATGGTTCACACAACCCTAGTTGATGGTTTTAGCTATTCATGATTGCAAAAACACAAGAAGAATTCGCAGACGAAACAATAGTTGTAAACTCACAATAAAGAAGAAACTCTAAAACCTCAATAATGAATAAAACCCTGGAATTGATATTCCAAGATTACCAAATCCAACAATGTGTTTCTGAAGTCAAAATAATGAAAAAAACTATCTCAAAATAATGTAATGACTAACTCCTAAACATACGACAACAAAGGGGTATTTATAGATACAAGACGAATCTTATCCTAGTCAAAATAGGAAAACAGAGTCGGCAACCTTCCACGATATCGTGACTTGGTGTCGTGGAACCAAGCCACATCATGTGGGTCCAGTCGTAGAAATCAGACACTTTGAACATTCTCTGAAGTGGACTCACGACAACCACTCATATCACGTGAGTGGACTCACGGCAAGTGAGTCCTGTCATGAGTCACTTTATGGTGCAGACCCTAGTTCTTTTGTCTTCAGATACTTTGTTCTCGGGCGAGATTCTTCCTTTTTGTCCATTTTGCCTCCAAAACCTATTCTCCTGCAATATAGAACAGAAAACACGTCATACCAACCAGACTTACCCAAGTTATTGCACATTTTCAATGTTTTAGGCATCGAAAGTGTCATGAAAACATGACACATCAACACCCTCAACTTAGAACGTTTGCATGTACTCAGGCGACCAAAACAAAATAAACACAATGATGCTTAACTAAAAGAAACCTAAAGGACCTACGACAGCCAACTCATTTGCTTTTGACCTCAAATTTTTTTTGACCCCTCTTATTTACAAATTAAAACCTCAGTGTGCGTGCATGCAACATATTATCATGACTTAGAAGGGATCAAGTGATGGCATGAGATTATGAACAAACAACTAAGCATATGTGCAAATGATATTATCCGAACAGATAGCAGCTAACAATGCAACCAATGTACTTTCACAACAAAGACATCCCATACACTCACAGTCTGCTAATGAATCTCAAAGTAGGGACTCAGTCAAAACACTCTCTCTCACAAAGAATTTCAAACGGTGTGCATGAAATACCATAGGCTTGCGCTTATTTTCTATGCCTTGATTTTTTGAACAGTTGGACTAGGATCACTATAGGACTTTCATTGGCTTGTAATGTAGGCTTGGGGACGGGTATGGTACATATGGAAATGGTGACTCAACCCTCCTTGACGCTACACTATTTTTGGCTCCACTTTCCAACTATTCTCATTTTATTCCCCCTTATTCTCCTTCATTTATTTTTAGACTTTGGGTGTGATTTTCTTCATACTTACAAAACCATTTTTTTTTCTTTTTTTTTTCTGTTTCTTTTTCTTCCACCCAAATTTGTTCTCTTTTTCTTTTACTAACCCCTTATTCATGCCCAAATCAATCTACACACCCCTATAATAGCCACCCTCAACTTAGGCAATTTGCCTGAGTTGAGGTACATAATGTCCAAGGAGGGACCAGGGCCAAGACAGGTTCATTATAAGTCAAAATGGGAAAGTCAATAGGCTAATGAAAGAAATAGGAAGATTAAGGCTCAAAATCGGGATTAAGGGATATTTATTTCATTTGGTCGGGTATTTAGGCAAAAAGTGAACTTATTCAAAAATGGCCTATGATCCTTTCCTAACCACTATCCTCTAACCTAGGCAAGACTAACCGGGTAATTTTTGGATTTCACACACAGAGTGAACTAGGTAATGACCTCACACACACATAGCACAGGGTTATATTATCAACTACTACCTATCCGATTCATGCAATGCTAGCTACAGTAGTTTGTCTATAATACTATTGCCATAGCAAGATCCAACAGCTGTCACAAACTAACATGCTACACACATATTTTAAAACAAAATCTTCAGGAGGGGTATCCTTTAAATAATCAAATGGCATAACTTGTTCAAAACTGGACTGCACTAAGGTTGCCCTATTTTTCTCCCAATTAAACAAGAAAACACATAAATACTATAAATAACAACCTAAACATGCCAGTTCTACTATGATAGAACACTTGGGGGAAAATAAACATGGCAACAAAACCCCCCAAGTGGTAGTATACCCCCACCCCCAACTAAATAATGGTGCACTTTGCCTAGTGCACAACTATCAATATAAAAAATACTAGGGAGTGAAGACATACCTGCGGCGCCCTAGGCGCCAGAAGTGAGCCCGACCATAGCAGGATCATCAGCATGCTCTCTGGGTGCTCTGCTAGGTGCATCTGGTGGAGGGGGTGCCTGACTAGAGGATGTACCTCGTGCCCTTTGCTCCTGAGCGATCTGACTAGTATGGTACTCCAACCTGGAGGCCTTAACCGCTCTCCAGAGATCACTCTCATGATCGTCACCACTATCAACCTGCTTCTCCGAATTACGTGGTCTTTTGCCTCTATCAACAGGAGGCTCCTCATCTGCAAACAAATCCACCTCAAAAACTGGCCGCATCGGAGCCAAAACGGGCATAGGAGCAATGACAGGAGTGCTGGTCGATGCTAAATCCCTAACCTCCTCTCTTTACGCAGCCACCTCCTATGTCAATCCTGCCAAATCAAGACTCTAAGCTGAACTCAATGGGTATCCATCCATGCCTCAAAGCTAGCTATCCGTCCATGTAGCTCTCACATAAACTTATCCATAGACGCAAACATATGGGCCTCCACTCTAGCCTCAGCAGCCTCTACCGTGGTCCTAACCCATGGCTTAAGCTGGGATACCAACTTAGCCATCTGGGCCTCTGTGTGGGTTTGTCTCTCAAACATCTGTGTCTGCCTATCAACCTACAACTGCAAAAAGTCCCGTAAAACTGAAACCATACCAGAGGAGAGCGGTGGTACGGTAGTTCCTAGAGCCGCATCATCAACTACCGGAATTGTGTCCTCAGCAGGTGCAAGAATAGTATCAGGTAGGCTCACCGATACTGGAATAGGCATAGGTGTTCTAACCGGCTCGTCCCTATCTCCAGGCCCTTTAAAAAGGGCTGCTCCTGATGACCCGAAAGGTTGAGACCTTTGTGGAACAATGGGGTTAGCTCCCCGCTGCTGCATCAAACCAATATCTGCTATGTGGGTCACCACAATATAGTGATATATGGTAGGTATCTTAATTATACCAGCCCTATCACATAGGCTCTGAATCAAACAAGGGAAAAGAATACTGGTAAAGTCTCAAAAGGCACGCTCATGGGTCTCCCTAATAATGTACCAGGCGATATGGATGTCATAACCGGCGATGATGCTAGCTACCACAACAGCCCAATCCAAGGTGAGTGAATTATCAGTGCTAGTGGGTCCCAAACGATGCCTAACAACCGACCACCAAAACCTGCCAAGAAAATAGAGTGTGGGCTTCTTTATATCCAGCTTCCCAGTCACCCAACTAGCATCAACACCCTCCTCCGCTATATAACCAATAATCCACCTCCGTAACTCCAACCTCTGATCAGTATCCCTAATTTTAATTCTAAATTCTGATAGTCCCCATACGGTGATCAAACTCAATAGTCGTAGCTGGCAATGGACGGTCAGTACCAAACAATAATCTGTGGATGGTCTGCTCAGATATATCGACTCTGGTCTCCCAAACCAAAGTGTGAGTCAATGGTGGATGATCTCGGAGCCGCTGCTCAACAGGTGTGATCAACTCAACAGATGCAGCATAGGATGCATAAAACTCTCAGACCAATTTTGGGCTATAGCGACCAGGAGGCTCCGTCATCCATCCCAATCCATGCTGATCAAACACAGTCCAAATGTCGGGAAATGCCTTTGACTCCTGTATCCGATATCAGGGATCCTCCATAATACTTCTTATACACACGCCCCACTCATTAAGCTCGACATCCCTGTTATAAAATTACCGCATTCCCTGAACACATCATCGTTGGTTTTCCCTTCTCTGTGAGGAAGTCGGGGCACTTTGGTCACCAGTGTCTGAAAGAGATGTTGTAGCCTCTGCCGCAGAAGAACCCTGCCCTGTAGTACTATCCGTAGAGCTAGATATCGAATCATCCTCCCCCTCTTCAGACTGGGGGGCAGACTCAGAAGATTGATCAGGAACATCCGGCTTGACAGGCCGCAAAATAGGCTGAAGTACGGCCCAATCAGCAGCTTATACCCAAGTTTGTAACCTTGGGGTGCAAGGTACTAGTGTAATATTATCAATTGTAATCTCAAACACCTTCTCATACCCACTTGGGTCTGACCCGGATGGTCCATCACACAACTTTGTTGAAAATTCGAGATTTTTGGTTCGGATTCTCAATGAAAAACCCATGTCTCCATGTTTAGGGTTTGATTTGGGCGACATTGTAAGAAGTTTGGAATAGGTAGTTGGGTCGGGTTTTGGGAGTTTCAGGTCGGGTGGGTTCAAGTACGGGTCTGGGGGGTCGAATTTACGGGTTGGGTAGGTTTAGGTGGTAAATAATTAGGGAAATTCGACATTGGTGTGAAGGAATTTGAGGATTTTGAATGAGATCTTTGGGAATTTTAAGAATTTAGGAGTGAAGGTATGAGAATTTGGTGAATTGTTAGAAGTAGGGTTTATGTTTAGGATTAATATTTGAGATGAATGAGTTACAATTGAAATTGGGTCGGATTTGAGGGGAGTATCAAAATATATGAAGAGTTGGATCGGGTCGGGTCAGGTCTCGGGTATCTACAGTTTTTTGCTTCTCATGATACCACCCACGTGACGTGGGTTGACCCATGTCACATAGGTCTTTGGCGTAGGTCAACTCCTGCAGGTGTCAATTGCCTCTGCTTCTCACAATACCACCCACATGACGTGGGTTGACCCACGTCACGTAGGTCTATAGCGTAGGTCAACTTCTGCAGGTGACAATTTTCCTCTGACTTCTACGGTACCAGTCCACATTACTTAGGTGAACTTACGTCTCGTGAATCACTTTCGTGGGTAGTACTGGCACATACTTAGTTCAATACAGTGAATATCAATGAACGTATCCGCCAATGCTTAGATCACACATAAGAAAACCTTGGGTTGCCTCCCAAGCAGCGCCTGATTTAATGTCGCGGCATGACACGACTAACTTGGTTACTCAGACTTCACCAACCAGCCCATGGGTTGCCTCCCATGAAGCGCCTGATTTAACGTCGCGACACGATATAACTAACTTGACTACTTAGACTTTATCAAGCTCAAGCTCCAAACATGTGCTTATTTCTTCTGTGATTCCTACATAATGCTTTACACGCAGCCCATTGACCTAGAATAGAACTTTATCATCACCTTTTAGCTCAATTGCTCCATGTGGAAATACCCTGACCATCGTGAATGGTCCGGACCAGTTGGACTTTAACTTTCCAGCAAACAAGCGAAGCTTTGAGTTGTAAAGTAGTACCAAATCTCCCTGTTGAAACTCTCATTTCTCAATTCGCCGATCATGATATAATTTCATCTTTTCTTTATATATTACTGAATTTTCATAAGCCCAGAGATGAAATTCATCCATCTCATTCATCTGCTCAAGTCTCAATTTAGCTGTATCACTCCATTCCATATTCAATCTTTTCAATGCCCATAATGCCTTATATTCAAGTTTGACAGGTAAATGGCACGATTTACCAAAAACCAACTGATATGGTAATGCGCCAATTGGCATCTTGAAAGCAGTTCGATATGCCCATAATGCATCATCCAATCTTCGAGTCCAATCAGTCCTATTGGCATTCACCGTTTTTGCCAAAATAAATTTGATCTCACGATTTGACACCTCAACTTGCCCGTTTTTCTGAGGATGTTAAGGTGTTGCCACCTTATGTTTAACACCATATTTTTCAAGCAGGGCCTTGAAAATCCAATTACTGATGTGGGATCCTCCATCACTAATAATTACTCTGGGTGTACCAAATCATGAAAACATGTTCTTCTTCAAGAATGCCGTGACACTTCTTCTTCATTATTGGGAAGCGCAATTGCCTCTACCCACTTAGAAACATAGTTGACAACTACCAAAATGTATTTCATCCCATGGAAGCTCACAAAAGGGCCTATAAAGTCAATTCCCCATACATCAAACAATTCGAGCTCAAGGATAGGTGTCATAGGAAGTTCGTGTCTGTGCGAGATATTCCCTTTCCTTTGACATTGGTCACAAGCTCGAGCATAATCATGAGCATATTTATAAATGGTGGGCCAGTAATACCCGCATTGTAAGATCTTATGA
The DNA here is from genome assembly GCA_031232105.1 of Capsicum rhomboideum. Taxonomy (NCBI): domain Eukaryota; kingdom Viridiplantae; phylum Streptophyta; class Magnoliopsida; order Solanales; family Solanaceae; genus Capsicum; species Capsicum rhomboideum. The sequence goes on from CP124709.1 coordinate 58,574,713, forward strand.
GCAGTCCGCGCACCTCCATGATGACCCCCAACTGGGGATGAATGACATGCTTCAAAAATATTCATCATTTCGACTTTCGGAATACATTTTTGAATCATACCGTCAGCACACACCCTAAACAAATAAGGTTCATCCCAAAAGAACTTTCTCACCTCATGCATGAATCTCTTTCTCTGCTGATACGACATGTCTTCAGGGACTAGGTCACTTGCCAAAAAGTTTGCAAAATCTGTAAACCAAGGGACTAAGTCTTGCAATGCTGCCAACACTTGCTAATCTGGAAAAGTATCATCAATATCAAGATCATCCCTTAATTTAAGCATGGCCTCCTCCTCAAGGCGTGATAGATGGTCCGCCACCTGATTCTCGGTTCCCTTCCGATCTTTGACTTCAAAATCAAATTCTTGCAGTAGAAGCACCCAACGAATCAATCTTGGCTTAGCATCATTTTTTGACATAAGATACCGAAGAGCTGCATGATCTGTATGCACAATCACCTTCGTACCAATCAAGTAAGATCTGAATTTCTCAAAAGCAAAGACCACTGCCAACAATTCCTGTTCAGTCACAGTGTAATTCTTTTGAGTTGGATTAAGCTCTTTGCTAGCATAGTAAATTGGATGTAAAATCTTCTCACGTCTTTGGCCAAGGACTGCACCCAAAGCCACCCTGCTAGCATCACACATAACCTCAAAAGACATTGTCTAATCTGGTGACACAATGATAGGGGCTGAAATCAACTTCTCTTTTAAACACTCAAATGATTTTAGACATGACCCATCAAACACGAACTTCACCTCCTTCTCTAAAATCTTGCATAACGAATTAGCAATTTTAGAGAAGTCTTTGATGAATCTTCTATAAAATCCATCATGTCCCAAGAAACTTCGAATTCCTTTCATAGAGATAGGTGGAGGTAACTTTTCAATCACCTCAATCTTTGCTTTATCAACTTCAATACCTTTCTTTGAGATCTGATGCCCCAATACGATACCCTCATTTACCATAAAATGGCATTTTTCCCAATTTAGCACTAAATTGCACTCCTCGCATCTTTGCAGCACACTAGTAAGGTGTGCCAAACAATTATCAAATGAGTCTCCCACCACAGAAAAATCATCCATAAAAACCTCAATAGTGTCTTCCACCATGTCGGAGAAAATAAACATCATGCAACAATGGAAAGTGGCTGGTGCATTACATAAACTGAAGGGCATCCTTTTAAACGTGAATGTCCCATATGTACAAGTGAAAGTGTTCTTCTCTTGGTCTTCGGGAGCAATTAAAATCTGATTATATCCCGAATAGCCATTGAGAAAACAAAACCATCCTCTACCAGTAAGCCGGTCTAACATCTGATCCATGAAGGGCATAGGAAAATGATCTTTTTCTGTCCAAGAATTCAGCTTTTGATAATCCATGCAAACTCTCCATCCAGTAACTGACCTCATTGGGATTAACTCATTTTTGTTGTTTGGAACCACAGTGATTCCACCCTTCTTTGGTACACGTTGAACTGGGCTCACCCACTTGCTATTAGCAATAGGGTAAACCACACCCACATCTAACCATTTGATGATCTCTTTCTTCACAACCTCTTGTATCGGTGGATTTAGACGACGTTGGTGCTCAATGCTTGGTATGCACTTAGGACTAAGTTTAATTTTGTGAGTGCAAATGCCGGATGGAATCCCTATAATATCAACAATGGACCAACCAATGGCCCTCTTAAATCTTCTCAATACCAAAACCAGAGCCTCTACTTGCCACTCCACCAATTTAGCAGAAATAATCATAGGCAAGGTGTTGTTGGCTCCTAAAAATGTGTAGCGAAGGTGAGCCGAAAGAGCCTTAAGCTCCAAAACTAGAGGCTCCTCAATAGAAGGATGAGCTGGTGGGGTTACCCTATTCTTCAAATCGATATCAAGTTTCTTTGGAGCATAAATGTAGGATCTCTTACCAGTGAGTGCACCAACCATCTCATTGTATTCCTCAATACTGTCGCTATCAAAATTCATAAACACGGCCGCAAGATCTTCTACCCCCAACCTTTCTTCAAGAGACATGACAATATCACTATTCTCAACTGCATCTATTACCAAAATCACCGACATATCTTTCGGTTGCTTCATGGAATGACAAACATTGAAAGTGACTTGTTCATCATTTAACCTGAATTTCATCTGTCCTGTTTCCATGTTGACCAATGCATGACCACTGGTAAGGAATGGTTTCCCCAATATGATGGGAACCTCGAAATAAACTTCACAATCTAGGATCACAAAGTCAGCTAGAAATATGAAAGATGCAACTTTTACCAAAACATCATACAAAATGCCCACCGATTTTTTTACAGTCCTATCTGCCATGAGAAGTCTCATAGAGGTTGGTTTTGGTGCTCCCAACCCCAACTACTTGAAAATGGCTAACGACATTAAGTTAAAGCTAGCACCCAAATCACAAAGTGCTTTAGCAAAGTTGTAAGACCCGATAGTACAAGAAATTGTGAAAGCTCCTGGGTCCTCCTTCTTTTCAACTAGGGAACGTGAAGCAACTGCACTACAATGATGTAAGTTATCTTCTAGCTCAAAACTGACAGTTCTCTTTTTCGTCACCAAGTCTTTCATGAACTTCGCGTAACCTGACATCTGTTCTAATGCCTCAACAAGAGGGATGTTTACTGACAGATCTTTCAACATAGTAATAAACTTTTGATATTTTCCTTCCTTAGCCTTCTTTTTCAACCTTTTAGGAAAGGGGGGAGGAGGTCGTGGGATAGTTTTCAGCATTTGTGGGACCTTCTTTTCCTGCCTCTTTTTAGATTTCGCCTTTTCGGATCATGAGGATTTGGAACTGTTTTGACCTTTAAATTATCCAGCTCTATCTCAGTTTCTACATCAACTATCATCGGCTCATTTGTCTTACTACTGTCTACAGGTATAGATGGATCAGTTGTGCATTTCCTGCTTCTAGTAGTAATGGCCAGACAATGACTATCACTCTTCAAATTTTGGACGGTGTTGCTTGGAAGGGTACCTGGCTGACGTTGGTTCAATACCATCGATATCTTCCCAAACTGTTGCTCTAACTTTTTAATAGCAGTTGAATGGGATTCTACTTTCTGGCTTATTCCTGAGATGTCTGACCTATTCTCCTTCAAGTAATGTTCTTGACTCTCTGACCCTTTAACCAGTTTATTGAGAAGGGATTCCCTTCTTGAATTTCCATAGTCAGCATCGCGGTTTCTTGGTGGAACATATACGCCACTCTTCTCTTTATAATCATCCTTCCACATCCAATCACCATCACGATCTCGTTCTCTATCTCTATATTTTGACTTGTTATAGTTTTCTCCATAGTAGTTCCGACCTTGTTTCCCTTGCCTCGAGTTCCAAGTGTCTTTATTAGACCCTTGACCCTTGGCTCAGAAACCTGCCACTTCTCGATCAAGGTACTTAACCTCCTCATCAAATTCACTATCATCATGCCTAGGTGTTTTACCTTGTGCACCTACAACATGTACCTTCTCAGCATCTCTGGCCGCTATCTGTCTAGCTAATAAACCAATTTATGTCCTCAACTATGCAACCTCTTGAGCTACAGATTCATCCAAAGCCCGTTGTGCTACTGAGGCTCCAATAGCATATGTGCCAGCAGGCATTTCTGCCTCCCGATTATGCCATCCTCGATTGGTCTTGGTGATACGATCTAATATCTCCGAAGCTCGTTCCCATCTCAGACTCATGAATGCTCTACCAGTGATAGTACATGCTACCGCCTTCGTGTTGGCATTTAAAGCCCTGTAGAAGATTTCAAGTAAATTCCTACCACTCATCCTATGATTTGTCACATTCTGTACCTTCTTCTTGAACCTTAGCCATGTCTCATAAAGTGCTTCAGAATGTAGTTGTCTGAAGTTGTAAATTTTATCCTTCAACTGTAGCATCTTGGAAGGTGGAAAAAATCTTTCCAGAAATTGATTTCTTAACTCTTGCCAAGTAATGATGGAACCTCATGGTAATTCTGCCAACCACAAAGTCGCTTCTCCTGTTAGAGAGAATGGAAATAATCTCAACCGAATAGCCTCTTGGTCAACTCCAAGTAAATTATATGAAGTGCAGAGCCCCACAAAATTCATCACGTGCATGTTTGGATCATTAGTAGGAAGTCTGGCGAACACACCCTTCAAGTTTAGTAGGTGAATTATGGAACTTGTAATGTCAAACTTAGTGACCTGAGGTAACTCTGGTGAAATAATGGCACCAATCTCTATTGGCTCAAAATAGGCCACATCTTCTTCCTCAGGATCATCATAAACTGGCACATGTGATCTTTCAGGTGGTTGGTGAGCTCTCAGTCTTCTTTGTCTCTCTTCAGCTTCAGCTAGTCGCTGGGCTGCCTCTTATATAGCTCGATTATCTCTCTCTGCTTGCCTAAGAGTAGCTTGTCTAGCTTGCTCTTCTCTTGTCAACTGAGCCGTGGTTTGGTCTGCTGTTTCATGACCAACTGACTGAATTGGTTGATTATGAATGTATCCCACGGCGGCAGGATCCTAAACTTCGTCGGTATTCACCATTCTTCGATTAGCTCTCAGAGTCCTTTCTATTTCAAGATCAAGTGGAATCAGGGGATTGCCTTGAATCCTAGTATTGGGCATACACCAGCGTGTGCCCTTAAAAGTATAGAAAAACAATACCAATAAACTCCAAAAAATAAACTAATAAACTCCGTAACCATATTCCCCGACAACGACGCCAAAATTTGATGTGGCCCAAAATATGCCTCCTAAGAAGTATAAAGCGGTCGCTGTATCAAATATAGAACCCAACTAGGTTGGGGTCGATCCCACAGGGAATAAGATGAAATTAGGTTAAGTTCTTGTCCGAGTAATTGGCAAGGGAAGTATTTGTAAGCAAGTAGTAATAGTAACAAGTGTTGAGACTTTGGATTTGTTTACAATATGAGAAATATACGAGGACTGTGATCCCCAATGATTCCTTAACTCTACCGGTTACTTGTGCTGGAAAACTGTCCCACTGTGTTGCATGTAAGATCTAACAAGATATGTTCATCTAAACATCTCTCGACCTTGGTTAGACGAATTTCACTCTTCTCCTCTCGGTCTCCGAGTGTCGCACTACTAACCCTTGTTCTTGATCTCAGATTAACTATCCCTGTTATGGCTCAAGTTATGAGATGAAGGTTGATAGCTTCAAATCTCTGTTGATATTTCCTTTTCCTAATCTCTACCTCTCTCTCGAAAAAGTTTAAAATACAGGTGAGTTTCTAACATTTGCAACCGTTAGAAGATCAATTATAACGAAGGCAATAACAATACATGCATAACACCAGTTCAGAATTGCTTTGCACCTAACCTGTTTTGTTAATTCCTTATGGTTCACACAACCCTAGTTGATGGGTTTAGATGTTCATGATTGCAAGAACACAAGAAGAGTTTGCAGACGAAAACATAGTTGTAAACTCACAATAAAGAAGAAACTCTAAAACCTCAATAATGAATAAAACCCTGGAATTGATGTTCCAAGATTACCAAATCCAACAATGTGTTTCTGAAATCAAAATAATGAAAAAACTATCTTAAAATAATGTAATGACTAAATCCTGAACATAGGAAAACAAAGGGGTATTTATAGATACAAGACGCATCCTATCCTAGTCAAAACAGGAAAACAGAGTAGGCAACCTTCCACGGTATCGTGACTTGGTGTCGTGGAACCAAGCCATGTCACGTGGGTCCAGTCGTGGAAATCAGACACTTTGAATATTCTCTGAAGTGGACTCACGACATCCACTCACGTCATGTGAGTGGACTCACGACACGTGAGTCCTATCGTGAGTCACCTTCTGGTGCAGACCCTAGTTCTTTCATTTTCAGATACTTCATTCTTGAGCGAGATTCTTCCTTTTTGTCCATTTTACCTCCAAAACCTATTCTCCTGCAATATAGAACAGAAAACATGTCATACCAACCAGACTCACCCAAGTTATTACATATTTTCAATGTTCTAGGCATCAAAAGTGTCATGAAACCATGACACATCAACTACACATCACAAATGATAGTTATTCTCGTTATGGTAGATATAGCAGATCAGGCATAGGTCATACGTCATGAGGTTCATATTTTTTATATTTAGGTTATGGTGGCCATTATGGTTGTACAAGTTCTTCTTATTTGAGTCCATCTGGAAGAGAGTGTTATGAGTGTGGTGAGTTAGGGATTTTTCTAGAAACTTTTCCAAATTTAGACATGGCAAGTAACATGTGGTGTGCTATGAAAGTACGACACTTTCGACGCTTAAAATGGTGAATATTTGCAAGTATGAATGTGTTTTCATGTGGATATAATGGTATTTTTCTGGTATTTGTAAGTTAAAGAGGTTCAGAGAGGGGAAGTGCTGAATATGGGATAAAAAAGGCAGAAAATGATCAGTATCACGATTGTAGGACCCAACACGATCTTACCAGAGCTATCTTGGTATGATTTAGAGGAAGGGTTCTCACGAGTCAATTATAGGGAGCTTTCCACGATCGTGCTTTGATTGTATGATCGTACCTTGAGGTCGTGGGAAGGAGGCTTAGATATGGAGTTTCCAAAGATGAACACTTGGCACGATCTTACCTAGGAACCACGAGATCATACATTGATCCATACCATCCAAGACCTAAATATATCACGTCTAGTACAAACCACGAGCACCAAAGGATGATCGTGGTATCTAACCATGATCGTACCTTCCACTCTCATCCGAGATGATCGACTCAAATTTTGTGTTTTGTTTAGGACATGTTCTTTTTTGTCTATAAATACTCTTATTTGTTTTTTTGTATTAGTTTACTCTATTACATTTTTGTAAGGTTCTAAGTTATACTTTAGGCTTTGGAATTCCACAAATAATGATTTTAGGGTTTTGATTAAAAGTGAGATTTTGGAGTTTTTCTTATTGTTCTTATCAGTCATAATTATGCTTTTTTCTATGAATCATTTTTATGTGCTTGAAATTATGAGTAGCTAAACGCCACAACTAGGATTGTGGGAACCAGACGGATTAACAACGTAGGGTTCATAGTACGGAGTAATCTTCAATTGGTGTGTACTGATTGTTTTCTTGGGTTTGAATGTTTTTTGACGGTGCACAACATTAGAACTCACCTAATCTGTATTCTAGACAAAAGGATGAATACGGATGGGAAGAGGGGAACAAATAATAGAGACTTGGAGCTATCAACCTTCACTTGATAGCTTGAACTGATAATCCGGGATAGATATCTGGGATCTAAGATAAGGGTTAGTAATGTAGGATTAAGATAAGAGAAAACTGTAACACCCCGTATGTTTACGAACCTATTTAATTACCGTAACATTCATGGAATTATTAAAACATGAGAAATATGGTGGATCATAAATTAGTGAGATGGGCTGAATTTAATTTTTTGCAATTGGGCACAAATGAGGCCCAAAAAAATCAAATAAAAGACATGGCCCAAAACAAATGGAAATGACCCATTCTTGTGACCAAGGAAACATAAAATATTTATTGATTAAGAGTGGCTAAGTATGAATATAAAGTGGATATAAAAGTCACCAAAAATCAGATTTTATTCCACAAAAGACATGTCTCATCTCTAGAAAATTCCACAACATTTTTCTCTTCAACCAAACCCTAAGGCAACCATCTTTGGGACAAGATCACTCCTTGGGAAGATTTTTTAAGTGTTTAATCTCATGGTTTAATATATTATATGCAAGTAATAGGGTGTAGATCATGTTGGTTATGTTGGTGAAGTGTGAGAAGTTCACTATGTGTGAAACAATTTGTGTTTTCTTAATCGGTGAAGGTTTTTGCCTTGTAAACTTGAAAATGGACTTGTGGTCTTGAAGGAAGTGAACTTGAGGGGTTCAATATTGACATGTGATATGTTATTATAGCCTTAACTTCTTTTATTCTTGTACATAATGTTTGGAATTGTTATTGCAAAATTGTGCATAGATTTGGTGGTGTATTGAAGGAATAGTGTGGTTTTGGTGATGTTCATGTGTGTTGTGAAACCATGGCTGATTGTTGGCATACAAGATGATATAAAATATTTCAAGAGAAGTTTAGTTATGATCATGGACCATTCATTGCATAAAAGGACCCAAAAGAGACCCTTTTTGGCCGAAACGGGCACCCGCCATCGCAGACGAAGCACCTGCGGGCACAGGTGACTTCGCAGGTGCCCTTGTACACTTCCAAGGGTCACATGCGGATGCATGTCATCCACCTTTAGGTGCAGGTGGCTTCGCAGGTCGGGCCAGAACCCTATTTCGGTTGTTTTTGCATCTCTTTGACCCTCCGAAACCCCTATACCCTTCATGGATGCAATTATCAACTTATGGTACCTTTTAAATGACTATAAAGGAGTATCCCCGAGGTATTTTTAATGGTATAAAATATGGGTTGTTTTTAATGTGTTATTGTGAAAGCTATCAAGTGACTTGACGGAGAAAAGGTAACGTAGTGTTAATGAGGAAGTGTAAAGGGTAAACTTGGTTTGAAATATTATTGGTTTATGATATCTTGGTCAATGTATAGAATGTTATGATATTGTTGGTTTGGTGATGCACTAATTGGTAACGTAAGAGGCCGAAGTTACGTTATACAGCAGTCACGTAACTCATTATCGCCGTATACACTTATAAGGTAGTTGGTTGTTAACGTGTGCTTCGTTATACAGCAGTCACGTAACTCATTATCGCCATATACACTTATAAGGTAGTTGGTTGTTAACGTGTGCTTCGTTATGTACTTGTGTTGTAGAGTAACACGTAAGGAAGGAGTTGGATTATTGTATTCACATATAGTACTGTGTATTCATATTGAGAAGATAAGGTATGTAAGGTTACTCTTGCCGTATCCTTCTGCAGCAGATATTGTTCACATTGTCATAGTAGTTGTTCCATTCCGAAATATTCTAAGGTACCTCATTCAGGTTTTATATATATTGTTATCCACATGTTTCCTATTCATTGAACAATTGACATTCATATGTATCTTATCCATGGGTTGAAGTTCCAAAGCTCTCATAATGTTGTAACTACTAAAAGAAACTATTTCAAGGAAAGTGACGACGTAAGGAGAATCTATTCATTCTTAAGTCACATATCCCTCATTCATTAGTCGTTGTTGTTCACGAGTTACATAATTATGGACATGGTTCCAAAGTCTCAATAATGTTATGTTCCACGTTCTAATAATGTTTTAACCACTAAGTATCAATCTCATGAAGTGAAGGAGTGAAGTAGTGCGTATATGTGTGCTTCCAATAATGTCATGATCCTCAATGTATCAATCTTTCACAAGCGAATGTATCAATCTCTAAAAAGTAAGAAAAGAAGTAATGCATATTGTTGGTTGTAAGAGTACGGGTGGTATCTCTAAAGGCATAAGCCTAGCTCGAGCCGATCCCGAGATTTATTGGATCAGGGGGTAGTCCTAGAGGCACAAGCCTAACTCGGGCCGATCCTGACAGGTGGTAGCTCTAGAGGTAATAACCTAGATTGAGCCGAACCTGATATGTTGGTTTATGGGTGGTAGCTCTAGAGGTAATAACCTAGCTCGAGCCGAACCCGATATATTGATTTATGGGTGGTAGCTCTAGAGGCATAAGCCTAGGTCGAGCCGATCCCAACATAACGTTATGTTATGTTAAGACCCACTGATCAGTTGGGGCCCGGGTACGATATGATATGAGTGATGATGAACAAATAATAGAAGCAAAAGAAACAAATGAATGTAAGGTACACGGTTCCACATATGCAGATCAATGATTTATCCATATTGACTATGCTCTTTTATATTGTTTCCATTGAAGTATTATTGTGTCATACAGTTTCTTATAGCCTTACATACTCAGTACATTCTTCGTACTGACCCCCTTGGGGGGGATTTACCTTACTTGTTGCAGGCACAGGTGTTGGTGGACCTCCACAGTAGAGTGCGGGTCATTTGTAGATTTTTGGTGAGCTCCAGTTGGTTCGGGGCTTTCCGAGTCATAGTGTATATTGATTTTGGTATTGTACATGCTGTATAAAGCGGGGACTAGTCCTAACTCTAGCTTGGCTATGTATATGTATCTGTAGAGGCTTTGTAGACATATGTGGGAAGAGGAATATAAGCGATGTATGCCCAGTTTGACTTGATGGCCCTATCGGCCAAGTTTCATATATATATATATATATATATATACATATATATATATATATATATATAATACATATTTCCATGACTTCTGCATAGTTGTATGAGATACACCGACGTTATTACAGAGGCATGCATATGAATGTTCGTGAGCACAGATTGGTTCTCTCGGACCTTGTCAGCTTCGGGAGCCAGTCCGACCCGAATGGGATTCGGGTTGTGACAAAAGTGGTATCAGAGCAGGTTGTCCTAAGGGTGTCTACAAAGCCATGTCCGAGTAGAGTCTTGCTTATGGATGTGTTGTGCACCACATTTATAAGTAGGAGGCTATGGGACATTTAGGAGTTGTTTATTTTCTTCACTTTTAGATCGTGCAATAGAGCCAAAGTTGTAGGTGGACGCATATGTACGCATTGACATTGGTTTTCTTTTGCAAAGTCAAATGCTGATTATCAGACAAGGTAAGGGCAAAGGTAGGTAGGTTGATATGCCTGCCTAAGAAGAAATGAGTAAATCACCACCTGACCAAATTAGTCGAGGTGGGGCTGACATGGAATTCGCAATACGGGTTTCTCTTAGCCAAAAGGTAGAGAAGTACCCACAGAACCACCTATAAATGCCACTGAACAGGATTTAAGAAATGTAGTGCATATGTTGACTCAGATAGTTGCTGTATAATGTCACGGGCGAGCTGGCTCAATGATGAGTGATGATGGTGCGGCTAGGGCAGCTAGTCGTCGAACACAGGATTTTCTGAAATTAAACCCTCCCACGTTCACCGGGTCAGATTTGAATGAAGACCCACAGAACTTTATAGACCAAATCAAAAATGCTCTAGATGTTATGCATGTGACTGTGTATTGATGTACTTCTAGCTAGTTGGGAGGAATTTTAAACGGTATTCCTTGACCAGTACCTCCCATATGAGGTCCAAAAAAAGCTCATGCGGACCAATTGTTAAATCTTTGCCAAAGGACTATGAGTGTCAGAAAGTACAGTTTTCGGTTTAATTATTTGGCTAGGTATGCTCCAAATGTGGTAGCTATTATGACCGATAGAGTGCATCGGTATGTGGACAGATGGATTGTACTATTGCGGCCTTGAAAAAAGATATGGATATAGCCAGAGTATATGCTTTTTGCACAGATAATGGAGGATCAGAGGCAACGAAAAAGGACACAAATATTTGAAGAAGGGTCGTCAAAGAGGTCTAGACCTATGGGACAGTTCATGGCAGCCCAAGGAGAATTTAGGTCTCGGCTGTTTAACAGACCGCCTAGACAATTATTTCCTTAGTCTATAGTAGATGTTCTACCTCGATCCCAAGGGTTTAGAGACAATCGGTTTGGGCAAAGAAGTGAGATTCAGTATTCATGGGCAATGGGGTATCAAGCACAAGAACGTAGAAAGCAGGAACCAACCGGAGTCTCCTCGTCAGCCGTGTTAGTGCTGCGGAAGTTGTCATCTAGGTAAATGTCGGTTGGGGCCGAATGTTTATTATTGGTATGGTATGTCGGGCAACAAAATGAGGCTTCTCCTGATGTAGACACAGGTACCGTATATGTATTGATTGACCCATATTCGACACTAGCATATGTTATTTCATTAATTGCTGAAAATTCAAAAGAACACCAGAATTACTAGTTATGTCACATGAAGTCTATACATCAGTTGGTGAATTTATTGTAGTTAAAAGAGTATATCGTAAGTGCCTAGTAATTGTTTGTGGTCGTGAGACACTGGATCTTATTGAGCAGGAAATAGTGGAATTTTGATGTTTTAAAGGGATTGTGCCATAGTAGATTGCCGAACTAAGAAGTTATATTATCGTTTTCCCCAAAAGAATGTTTTTGAATGGCCAGGGAAATGTGGGGGGCACCAACAGGAAAATTTATTCCCCATCTTAAAGCAAATAAAAGGATACTCTAAGGGATACATATGTCACTTCATAAGAGTGAAAGATACTGATGTGACGCCACCAACTCTTCAATCAGTTCTGGTGGTAAATGAATTCCTCGATGTATGAGCTGGTATTAATGTGATGTCAGATACTCAGCCTATTTTTATTTCTTCATATAGCATTGCCTCGGTAGATTTACGGGAATGAAACGAGAAATTAAAAGACGTGATGAACAAGGGATTCATAAGACCTAGTAAGACCCCTTGGGGTGGTGCATCAGTGTTCAAAGTACAAAAAAAAATAAAAATGGCACATTGAGAATGTGTGTTTACTATCGACAACTGAATAAGGTGACAACGAAGAATACATGTCTTCTCCCTGGAGTTGATGACTTATTGATCGGTTATAGGGTGCCAAATTCTTCCTAAAGATTGCCTTAAGGTTAGGAGATCATCAAGTAAGGGTCAGAGAAAATAAAGATACCCAAAATAGAGGTATGGTTGTTATGAATTCGTAGTTATGCCATTTGGGCTAACAAATGCACCAGCTGCGTTGGTGGGTTTGATAATTAGGGTGTTTAAGCCATCGCTAAGCATATTCGTGATAATGTTTTAGATGTTATACTAGATTACTCAAGATCACAAAAGGACCATGTTAATCACTTGTGACAGGTGTTGCGGATTCTTCGTGACCGTAAGATATATGTAAGTTCTTTAAATACAAGTTTGGTCATAATCCGTATCGTCCTTAGGAAACATTGTATAGAATGAAGGAATCAGGATTAATATACACAAAAGGAGTGGCCAAGGCCTATGACGCCTACGCAAATTCGTAGCTTCCTTGAGTTGGCCAGTTATTAAAGCAGAATTATTAAAAAAAAAAAAGCTTTCTGCCATTACCCTTCACAAAGCTAACACACAAAATAACTAAGTTTCAGTGGAATGATGTATGTGAGAAATTTTGCAAGAGCTGAAAGATGAATTGACTCCTACACTTGTACTAGTACCTCCCAAAGGCACATAAGAGTATGCAGTTTATTGTGATGTTTTAAAAGTTGGTGTGGGATGTGTATACATGCAGTACGATAATGTGATAGCGTATGCCTTAAGACAGTTGCGTCCACATAAAAGAAATTATCCCACATATGATTTTAAGTTAACAGTTGTGGCAATTGCTTATAACAGATGGCACCACTACTTGTATAAAACTTCAAGTGAAAGAATTATAGTGTCAAATGTGGCTGAATTTTCATTGGTATCTGGGATAAAGGAAAAGCAATATGTAAATCCTATTTTTAGTTCAATTGAAAAAGAATGTACAGCAAAGTTCGACAAAGGTATTTGAACAAACACAAGGGGGAGTACTTTAACGCCAATGTAGATTGTGTGTACCATGGTTTAGCAGAGATGTCCTGGTAAGATTACATGAAGCACATTGTAGAACTTGTAGCTCAATGTCCAAGTGGTCACTGATTAACAGTATGGCATCAGAAATCTGTATGTTTTATGCAATGTATTACACTTCCAGTTTGGAAGCGGAACAAGAATAACATGGATTTAATCACAGGGTTTCCTCGTACACTGCGAAGGTTGATTCCATATAGGTAATAGTTGACAGGGTTACCGAGTCAGCGTATTTTCTACCAGTTAGGACCACCGATACAACCGAACATTATGCAAAGTTGTATGTTACAGAGATAGTACGATTACATGAGATTCCACTCACTATTATATCAAACAGGAGAGCTCACTTTGTTGCACAGTGTTGGAAGTCTTTTCAGTAAAGCATGGGTACACATGTGGATGTAAGTATGGCTTGTCATCCTCAGATAGATGGACAAACAGAACATATTATATGAACATTTGAAGATATGCCACGAGTTTGTACATTGGACTTTAAAGGTAGTTGGGATGAACATCTATCATTTATTGAAATTGCTTACAATAAAAGTATCAAAAGGCACCTTACGAAGCTTTATATGAAAGAAAATATAGATCATCAATTGGATGGGTTACATCTGATGAAATTTGCTTTGCTCGGGTCAGATTTTGTTCATTACGCTATAGAGAAGGTTAAGGTAGTACAATAATAGCTACAAGCTAACACAAGTCATATGCCGAGATCCATTATTTTTATTGAAAGTGTATAAGTTAGGGAGGATCTCACTTATGAAGAGATATATATTGCTATTCTTGATGGATAAGTGAAAAGATTAAGAAATGAAGAAGTAGCTTTGGTAAAGGTACAGTGGAGAAACCGACAAGTAAAGGGAATCACGTGGGGATCCAAAGAAATGATGAAGTCAAAGTACCCGTAACTGTTTCAAACGGGGGAGAAAGTTCAAGGTGTGGAATTGGAACAATAACAAGGAAGTATCCATAAGTGTTATGTATATATATATATATATATATATATGTAAATATAGAGATGCATAGGATGTACATGAGATAATGCTATTAACATTCGAGGACGAATGTTTCCAAGGGGGGAAAAATGTAACACCCCGTATGTTTCCGAACCTATTTAATTACTGTAACATTCATGGAATTATTTAAACATGAGAAATATGGTGGATCATACATTAGTGAGATGGGCTGAATTTATTTTTTTGCAATTGGGCTCAAATGAGGCCCCAAAAAATCAAATAAAAGACATGGCCCAAAACAAATGGAAATGACCCCTTCTTGTGACCAATTCAAAATAAGATATTTATTGATTAAGAGTGGCTAAGGATGACTATAAAGTGTCTATAAAAGTCACCAAAAATCAGATTTTATTCCACAAAAGACATGTCTCATCTCTAGAAAATACCACAACATTTTTCTCTTCAACCAAACCCTAAGACAACCATCTTTGGGACAAGATCACTCCTTGGGAAGCTTTGGTAAGTGTTTAATATAATGGTTTAATATATTATATGCATGTAATATGGTTTATATAATGTTGTTTATGTTGGTGAAGTGTGAGAAGTTCACTATGTGTGAAACAATTTACGTTTTCTTAATCGGTGAAGGTTTTTGCCTTGTAAACTTGAAAATGGACTTGTGGTCTTGAAGGAAGTGAACTTGAGGGGTTCAATATTGAAATGTGAGATGTGATTATAGACTTAACTTGTTTTATTCTTTTACATAATGTTTGGAATTGTTATTGCAAAATTGTGCATAGATTTGGTGGTGTATTGAAGGAATAGTGTGGTTTTGATGATGTCCATGTGTGTTGTGAAAAAATGGCTGATTGTTGGCATACAAGATGATCTAAAATATGTCAAGAGAATTTTAGTTATGATCATGGACCATTCATTGCATAAAAGGACCCAAAAGAGACCCTTTTTGGCCGAAACGGGCACCCGCCCTCGAAGACGAAGAACCTGCGGGCATAGGTGACTTCGCAGGTGCCCCTGGACACTTCCAAGGGTCACCTGAGGATGCAGGTCATCCACCTTCATGTGCAGGTGGCTTCGTAGGTTGGGCCAGAACCCCGTTTTAGTTGTTTTTGCATCTCTTTGACCCCCCAAAACCCCTATACCCTTCATGGATGCAATTATCAACTTATGGTACCTTTTAAATGAATATAAAGGAGTATCCCTGAGGTATTTTTAATGGTATAAAATATGGGTTGTTGTTAATGTGTTATTGTGAAAGCTATCAAGTGACTTGACGGAGAAAAGGTAACATAGTGTTAATGAGGAAGTGTAAAGGGTAAACTTAGTGTGAAATGTTATTGGTTTATGATGTCTTGGTCAATGTTTAGAATGTTATGATATTTTTGGTTTGGTGATGCATTAATTGGTAACGTAAGAGGGCGAAATGACGTTATACGGCAGTCACGTAACTCATTATCGTCGTATGCACTTGTAAGGTAGTTGGTTGTTAACATGAGCTTCGTTATGTACTTGTGTTGTAGAGTAACATGTAAAGAAGAAGCTGGATTATTGTATTCACATATAGGACTGTGTATTCATATTGAGAAGATAAGGTATGTAAGGTTACTCTTGCCGTATCCTTCTGCAGCAGATATTGTTCACATTGTCATAGTAGTTGTTCCATTCCGAAATATTCTAAGGTACCTCATTCAGGTTTTATATATATTGTTATCCACATGTTTCCTATTCATTGAACAATTGACATTCATATGTATCTTATCCATGGACTGAAGTTCCTAAGCTCTCATAATGTTGTAACTACTAAAAGAAACTGTTTCAAGGAAAGTGACGACGTAAGGAGAATCTATTCATTCTTAAGTCACATATCTCTCATTCATTAGTCGTTGTTGTTCACGAGTTACATAATTATGGACATGGTTCCAAAGTCTCAATAATGTTATGTTCCACGTTCTAATAATGTTTTAACTACTAAGTATCAATCTCATGAAGTGAAGGAGTGAAGTAGTGCATATATGTGTGCTTCCAATAATGTCATGATCCTCAATGTATCAATCTTTCACAAGCGAATGTATCAATCTCTAAAAAGTAAGAAAAGAAGTAATGCATATTGTTGGTTGTAAGAGTACGGGTGGTATCTCTAGAGGCATAAGCCTAGCTCGAGCCGATCCCGAGATTTATTGGATCAGGGGGTAGTCCTAGAGGCACAAGCCTAACTCGGGCCGATCCTGACAGGTGGTAGCTCTAGAGGTAATAACCTAGATTGAGCCGAACCTGATATGTTGGTTTATGGGTGGTAGCTCTAGAGGTAATAACCTAGCTCGAACCGAACCCGATATATTGATTTATGGGTGGTAGCTCTAGAGGCATAAGCCTAGGTCGAGCCGATCCCAACATAACGTTATGTTATGTTAAGACCCACTGATCAGTTGGGGCCCGGGTACGATATGATATGAGTGATGATGAACAAATAATAGAAGCAAAAGAAACAAATGAATGTAAGGTACACGGTTCCATATATGCAGATCAATGATTTATCCATATTGACTATGCTCTTTTATATTGTTTCCGTTGAAGTATTATTGTGTCATAGAGTTTCTTATAGCCTTATATACTCAGTACATTCTTCGTACTGACCCCCTTGAGGGGGATTTACCTTACTTGCTACAGGAACAGGTGTTAGTGGACCTCCACAGTAGAGTGCGGGTCATTTGCAGATTTTTGGTGAGCTCCAGTTGGTTCAGGGCTTTCCGAGTCATAGTGTACATTGATTTTGGTATTGTACATGCTGTATAAAATGGGGACTTGTCCCGACTCTAGCTTGGCTATGTATATGTATCTGTAGAGGCTTTGTAGACATATGTGGGAAGAGGAATGTAAGCGATGCATGCCCAGTTTGACTTGATGGCCCTATCGGCCAAGTTTCATAAATATAATACATGTTTCCATGACTTCCGCATAGTTGTATGAGATGCAGCGACGTTATTACAGAGGCATGCATATGAATGTTCATGAGCACAGATTGTTTCTCTCGGGCCTTGTCGGTTTCGGGTGCCAGTCCGGCCCGAATGGGATTTGGGTTGTGACAAAAACTTACTCAAGGATACTGCTCAGACAAGAGCATAAAGCTGTTCTAAGTATACATAGTCTATCGATTCTGCATTTCGAACACCGAAAGGATCTTCGAAGTACGAAGAACCTACGAATTTATGAAGTTATTGGGGAACACAGTCCTAGTGCTTTTCTCATATTTATTATAAATCCAACAAATCAACAACTGTTACTACTGAATTATTTATTTACAAATCCCCCTCTTTTACTGAAAATTATTATTGATTGCCTCGATGTAGAGCTTGATTGATATTTTGATCTATTCCCTATGGGATCTACCCCAACCTCATTGTGTTCTATATTTGATCAACGACCATTTTATGCTTTGTTTAGGGGTTTAATTTGGGTGACATCAAATTTTGGCATTGTGGTCAGGGAATGCAGTTATAAAGTTGATTTAATTGTGTTTGTTGGGGTTATTGGTTACTGTTTCCTGATTTTAGTTTTCTTTTGATTTTAGGGCGCACATCAGTGTATGCCCTGTACTCAGAATCATGCCAATCCCCTGATTCCACTTGATACGAACTTGAGAGAACTCTGAGAAATTATCGAAGGATGGTTAACGAAGGAGTTCATGATCCTGCAGCCCTACTTGAGGGCATTCACTATGATCTAGCAATCATAAATCAGCCACTGCACCAGCACAGGGGTTAAGAAACTACAGAACATATCACTACTCGGTTGATAGCTGAGGAGAATGCTAGACAAGAAGCTGTCAGACAGGCAGCCAAGGAAGAAAGGGCTAGACAAGAATAGGTGAACCATTTAGCTATTATTGATGAGAGAGAGAAATAGAGAAGGCACAGGGGACAACAACCTTTACAACAGTATCTACCTTAATATGAGCATCCGAAAGAGGATTTGGACTATTTGGAGCTGGTGGATACTGGTGCTATCATTCCACCAGAATTACCTCCTGGGACTAATTTTGATATCATGAGTGTCATGATTTACTTATTGAACTTGAAAGGGGTGTTCAAAGGCCTTCCCACTGATGACGCAAATATGCATGTAATGAATTTTATTGGGATTTGCACATCTTACAATCTGCCTAGAGTGACCCAAGAGGCAATCAGACTGTGCCTTTTTCTATTCTCTTTAATAGAAGATGCCATACTATGGATATCAGAGCTACCACACGGATCGATCACTACTTGGAATAAATTGCAGACTCAATTCTTAGAAAGATTCTTCCCACCTCCCAGAATGTTACAGTGATGGATGAGATTTATAATTTCAGACAGTTGTATTTGGAGGCGTTGTATGAAATGTGGTTGAGGTTCAAGAACAAGCTACAGAGTGTTCCAAACTACAGAATGACTTGTAGAAACTTACTTGAGATCTTCTATAGAGCGTTGAATTCTAATACCAAGGTTGTAGCAGACACTATCATTGGTGGAGCATTTATGAGTCTGCATTGGGAGCATGCTTTTGAGATTCTAGATAGGATCCAAAAACCAACCGAGGCTGGCATACTCGAGATGTAGACAGTCCCACAGGTATATATGTAATTGGAGCATCCGCAGAGCAGAGAGTAGATGAGATAGTAGCCCAAGAGGTAGTACAACTGAGGACTGAAATTAGGTTATTGGCTAAATAATTTGCCACAGTTGGAGCTAAAAAGGTACATGCAGAAGGTTCACAAGGCAAGGTACCCAGGTATGAAGATTTATATTCTGAAGAGGAGGCAAAATATCTTGACAGAGAGGGGGTGGGTTTCTGAGCCAAGGGCCAAGGGTCTAACCAAGTGTCACGCCTCGAATTCCTACGGGGCGGACTGGCACCTGAAGCCGTTATGGCCCGAGAGAGCCAATCTTCATTCATGTACACTCATATGCATGTCTCTGTATGAATATCATTCTATCTCATGTAACTATAAGATACCAATGGAGAAAGTCATGGCAAACATATGCTATAGATGAAATTTGACCGTTAGGGACATCAAGTCAAAATGGACATACATTTCTTACATCCCTTTATCTGTACCACAACATCTACAAAGCCTCTACAAATACATAGATGTAACCAACCTAAAGTCGGGACAAGTCCTCGCTTATACAATATTTACAATACCAAAACAAATGTACATAGTGATTTGGAAAGCCCTGAAGCAACTGGAGCTCACCAATGATCTACAAATGACCCGCAACCTACTATGGAGGTCTACTAGCACCTGCGCCTGTAGCAAGTAAGGTAAGTCCCCCAAGGGACGTCAGTACAAAAAATGTACTGAGTATGTAAGGCTATAAGAAACTGCATCATACAAAAGAACTTCAATGGAATCAAAATATAATAGAATAGTCAATATGGATAACCCATCGTTCTGTATGTTTGGAACCATGTATATTGCTTTCATTACTTTCTTTGCTTTTTTGCTTCTATGTTTATTCATCATTACCTGAACCATATCGTACCCGAGCCCCAACTGATTAGTGGGTCTTAACATAACATAACATTATGTTGGAATTGACCCAAGCTAGGCTTATGCCTCTAGAGATGCCACCCATAAATCAATATATCAGGTTCGGCTCGAGCTAGGTTCTTACCTCCAGAGCTGCCACCCATAAACTAATATATCAAGTTCGGCTCGAGCTAGGTTCTTACCTCTAGAGCTGCCCCCTGTCAGGTTCGTCCCCAACTAGGCTTATGCCTCTAGAGCTGCCCCCTGATCCAATAATCTCGGGATCGACCCGAGCTAGGCTTATGCCTCTAGAGCTGCCACCCGTCCTCTTACAACCAAAAACTATGTATTACTTTATTTCTTTACTTTTGAGAGATTGATACATTGATAGTCATAACATTATTGGAGCTTTGGAACATCAGTCCATAATTATGATACATATGAACAACAACATGTGATAAGTTGACATGGGATACTTTGAGATATTTTGACATGAGAAACAAGCTCGGTGACAATGCGGACAATAGATACTGCCAAAGGATACTGAAAAGAGTAACCTTACATACCTTATCTTCCCAATATGAATACATAGTCCTATATGTGAATACAATAATCCAGCTCCTTCCTTACGTGTTACTCTACAACACAAGTTCATAACGGAGCTCACGTTAACAACTAACTACTTTACAAGTGCATAAGACGACAATGAGTTACATGACTGCCCTATAACGTCATTTCACCCTTTACAATACAATTCACTGCATTACCATACAAATAATACCATAACATTCCACACATTGACCAAGACATCATAAACCAATAGCATGTCACACCAAGTTTACCCTTTACGCTTCCTCCTTAACACTACGTCATAATTCTTCCATCAAGTCACCTCAATACCTTTCATAACAACATATTATCAACAAACCATAATTGATATAATCCAACATGCCTCCAAACTACCCTTTAAAGTCATTCAATAGGTATCATAAGTTGATAATTACATCCAAAAAGGGTATAGGGGCCTTCGGGGATCAAAGAGAGACAAAAACATACAAAACAAAATTTTGGACTGGGCTGTGGAGCCACCTGTGCCCACAAGTGGATTAAATTCGGATGCAGGTGCCCCTCTGTCCTTGTCCAGAGCGACCTGCATTGGCATTTGCGCCCGCAGGTGCTTCAGACGCGAGGGCGGATGCCCGTTTCGGCCAAAAATGGTCTCTTTTGGGTCCTTTTTTGTAATAAATGGTCCATGGCCATAATTAAGCTTTTAATTTCATATTTTAGTCACTTGGATTCCAACGAACCATCATGGTTCCACAACACAAATGAACATCACCAAAACCACATTTTCCTTTCAATACACCACGAATTCCATGACTAATTTCATAACAACAATCCCACAAGTTATACACATAGAGAAAGAAAGTTAAGAACATAAACACATCTTACATATTGATATTTAATCCATCAAACTCACTTACTTCAATACCACAAGTCCATTTTCAAGTTTATAAGGCAAAACCCTTTTTCGATTGAAAAAGTAGACAGTTTTACGCATAGTGAACTGTCCAACACTTTGCCAACATAACCAACATGATTTATGCACCATATTAATCATATAATATATTAAACCATGAGATTAAACACTTACCAAAGCTTTCAATATGATGATCTTATCCAAGGGAGTGATGGCTTAGGGTTTGTGTGAGATGAGAAATATCTTTGAAATTTCTAGAAATGACATGTGTATTGATATGAATAAAAATCTGATTTTTCTAGACTTATATAGTTCCCTGAAATCATCCTTATCCAATTCTTGGTCATTAAATGCTATGTTTACTTGGTCAACACAAGAATGGGTCATTTGCCATCTTTGGGCCATGTCTTTTGCATCATTTTGGGCCTCAATTGAGCCCAATAACACAAGACTCATTTAGTCCAACAAATTTAATGCATGATCCACCAACTATCTCATGTTTAAATAATTCCATGAATGTTAATACAATCAAGTAGGTTCAAAAATGTATGGGGTGTTACATCCTTCCCCCCTTAGAAACATTCATCCTCGAATGTTAGTGACATCATTCAATTTACAACAAATGCACCTTTATGTTAGCATATACACATATACACATAATTCTTATAGATACTTACTTGTCATTTCTCCACTTCCGCACCTTGAACTTTTTCTTCCGTGTGAAACAAATACAGGTACTTTGACTTCATCATTTCTTCAGATTCCCATGTGATCTCTTCTACTTGCTGATTTCTTCAAAGTACCTTTACGGAAGCTACATATTTATTCCTTAACCTTTTCACTTGTCTATCCATAATAGCAATAGGTATCTCTTCATAGGTGAGATCCTCCGTAACTTGTACATCTTCCATGGGAGCAATACGAGATGGATCTCCTATGCACTTTCGAAGCATTGAAACATGAAATATTGGATGAAATGTGGAGTGTTCTCAGGGTAATGCTAATTCATACGCAGCTTGACCAAATCTTTAGACAATTTCATATGGCCCTATATAACGTGGACTCAACTTTCCTTTCTTTCCAAATCTCATTACCCCTTTCATTGGTGACACCTTCAAGAATACCCAATCACCTATGGCAAATTCGAGCCCTCTTCTTCTAACATCAACATATGACTTGTGTCGACTTTGGGCCGTTTGTAGCCTCTATTGGATCACTTTAACTTTCTTCATATCTTGATGAACAAGATCTGGCCCAAGTAAAACAGTTTCACCCGCTTCAAACCATCTAATTGGTGATCTACACTTCCTTCCGTATAAAGCTTCATAAGGTTCCATTTTGATGCTTGAATGATAGCTATTGTTGTAGGAAAATTCAATAAGAGGTATATGGTCATCCCTGCTACCTTGAAAGTCCAATGTGCAAGCTTGTAGCATATCTTCAAGTATTTGGATAGTACGTTCTGCTTGTCCATCTGTCTGAGGATGAAAAGCCGTACTCAAATTCACCTGTGTACCTAAGCTCTTCTGAAAAGATCTCCAAAAATGTGTAGTAAATTATGCGCCCCTGTCTGATATAATGGATATTGGAATCCCATGTAATCGCACTATATGTTTAGCATACAACCTTGCATAATCTTCAGCTGTATAGGTGGTCTTGACTGGTAGGAAATGCGCTGACTTGGTAAGCCTGTCAACTATTACCCATATGGAATTAAATTTCTGCAGTGTACGAGGCAAACCTGTGATGAAATCTATGTTAATCATGTCCCATTTCTAGACTGGAAGATTGATACATTGCATGTAACCTCCAGGTTTTTGATGCTCTACTTTTACTTGTTGACAATTTGGACATTGAGCTACGAATTCTGCAATGTTCTTCTTCATGTTTCCCCACCAATACATTTCTTTCAAATCATGGTACATTTTGGTAGATCCCGGATGAATAGAATATCGTGAATGATGCGCCTCTATCATAATTCGTCTCCTCAGCTCAACTACATCCGGTACACATAACCTACCTTGGCATTGAAGTACTCCTTCTTGCGTAAGATCAAATGCCTTTGTCAAACCCTATTGTACATTTTCTTTTAGCTGAAATAACATAGGATCCGCATTCTGCTTCTCTTTCACCTCAGCTACCAATGAAGATTCTGCTGCATGTTGCACAATAACCCCTTCGTCTGGAGATTCAATAAGACGAACTCCTAAACTGGCTAGTTGATGTAGATCCTTGACTAAGTCTTGCTTTCCTGTCAATTGGCCACTAGTGACTCCTATTGCCTTGTGGCTCAATGCATCAGCTACAACATTTGCTTTTCCTGGATGATATAGGATATCAATATCATAGTCTTTCAATAGCTCAAGCCACCTCCGCTGGCTCAGATTTAAATCCTTCTGCTTAAAGATATATTGTAAACTTTTGTGATCAGTGTATATATCAACATGAACTCCATACAAATAATGACGTCATATCTTTAAAGCAAATATCACAGCTGCTAACTCAAGATCATATGTGGGATAGTTTCTCTCATGTGGACGCAATTGTCGTGAGACATATGCTATTACATTACCGTGCTACATTAATACACATCCTAGGCCAACTCCAGACGTATCACAATATTCTGCATACCCTTCTGTGCCTTTCGAAAGTACTAATACAGGTATGGAAGTCAATTTATCTTTTAGCTCTTGGAAATTTTTCTCACATGCATCATTCCACTGAAACTCGACTGCCTTGTATGTAAGATTCGTTAAAGGTGCAGCAATGGAAGAAAACCCTTCAACAAACCTTCGATAATAACCTGCCAACCCAAGGAAGCTACGAATTTCTATAGGTGTCATAGGCCTTGGCCAATTTTTCACCGCTTCAATCTTTTGCGTATCAACCCTTATCCCTTCATCTGACACAATGTGACCCAAGAATGTGACGGATTTTAACCAAAATTCACATTTAGAGAACTTTGCATACAACTTATGATCACGAAGAATCTGTAACACCTGTCATAAGTGATTGGCATGGTCCTCTTGTGATCTTGAATAAACCAGGATGTCATTTATAAACACCGTCACGAACACGTCTAGAAATGGCTTAAACACCCTATTCATCAAATCCATGAAAACAGCTGGTACATTTGTTAGTCCAAATGACATAACTAAAAATTCATAATGGCCATACCGTGTTCGGAAAGCTGTCTTGGGTATATCTTTTTCTCTAACCCTAACTTGATGGTAGCCCGATTTCAAGTCAATCTTTGAAAAACATTTGGCACCCTATAACTGATCAAACAAATCATCAGTTCTGGGGGGGGGGGATATTTGTTCTTGATCGTTACCTTAGTCAATTGCCGATAGTCAATACACATTCTCAATGTGCCATATTTCTTCCATACAAATAATATCAGTGCACCCCACGGGGACATACTAGGCCTTATTAATCCCTTGTCCAATAAGTCTTTTAATTGCTCCTTCAATTCTCACAATTCTGCTGGAGCCATTCTATATGGAGGAATAGAGATAGGTTGAGTACCTGGCATCACATAAATACCAAACTCTACTTCTCGTTCTGGAGGTAAACCTGGAAGATCCTCAAGAAATACATCAAGGAATTCATTGACCACTGGAACTGACTGAGGAGTTAGTGGTTCCACATCAGTATCTTTCAATCTTACTAAGTGACATATGTACCCTTTGACTATCATTTTCCTTGCTTTAAGATAGGAAATAAATTTTCCTCTCGGTGCCCCTACATTACCTTTCCATTCCAGAACATTCGTTTGTGGAAAATGAAAATGTAACTTCTTAGCTTGGCAATCTATCGTGGCATAACAAGAAACCAACCAGTCCATACCCATTATGACATCAAAATCCACCATTTCTAGTTCAATAATATCAGCCAATGTATCATGATCATACACAGTTACTACACAATTATGATATACTCTTTTTGCAATAATAGATTCACCAACTGGTGTAGATACTTTAATTGACTTATCTAATAATTTCGGTGTTCGTTCAAATTTTGCAGTAATCAATGGAGTAACATATGACAATGTAGAATCCGGGTCAATCAATGCATATACATTATGCGAAAATATGGATAATGTACCTGTGACTGCATCAGGAGAAGCCTCCAAATTCTGTCGGTCCACCAGAGCATAGGTGCAATTCTGGGCTCCACTAGAACTAGCTGCTCCTCTAGTACCTCGACCACTCCCAATGGGCTGAACTCCTCTACCTAGGGAAGGAACCATTGATGATGATGCAACAGTTGATCCCATAGGTCGTGCTATACCACCCATGCTCCTCTGTGGACACTCTCTCATCATGTGCCCCGACATACCGTACCAAAAGTAAGCATTCGTCCCGAATCAACATGTACCTAAATGAGTCTGTCCGCAGTACTGACACTGCTGACGAAAAAATCCTGCTGCCTGTGAACCTTGAAGCCCACTACTCTGCCCAGCTTGACTACCTCTAAACCCTTGGAATTGAGATTGAGTGCCTGCTGTGGAATAAGAGAATGATGGTCTAGGCGGTCTAGGGAAAACCCAAGGCCTAGATTCTCCTTGGGATGCCATAGACTGTCCCATAGGTCTAGCCCTCCTTGACGGCCCTATGTCAAATTTGTGTACCCTTTTTCTTTGCCTCTGATCCTCCATCTTCTGGGCAAACGCCTGTATTCTGGCTATATCCATATCTCTGTTCAAAGCAGCAATGGTACAGTCCCTCACCAAATATGGCTCTAATCTGTCCACATATCGATGAACTCTGTCTTCCATTGTGGCCACTACATTCGGAGCATATCGAGCCAAAGAATTAAACTGAAGACTGTATTCTCTGACACTCATAGTCCTTTGACGGAGATTTAAGAACTGATCCGCACGAGCCTCTCAGATCTCATATGGAAGATAATGATCAAAAAAGGCTGTTTTAAATTCTTCCTAACTAGCTGGAAGTGCACCAATACCCCTAGATCGTTTCCAATCTTCATACCACAATATAGCCTCGGCTTTCAATCTATAGGCCATAAGCTCAACTGTTTCTATGCCAGTCACGTGCATAACATCTAGAGCCCTTTGGATTTGGTCCACGAAGTGTTGTGGGTCTGCCTTTGGATCTGACCCAGTGAATATAGGAGGATCTAATTTCAGAAAATCCTTTGTCCGCCGACTAGCTACTCTAGCCGCGTCATCCTCGCTTGTCATTGGAACAGCTCATCCCTGAGTTTGTACATCAACTAACTGGGTCAACATATGCACTGCATTTCTTAAATCCTGTTCAGTGGCATTCATAGGCAGTTCAGCAGGTTCTTCTCTCCTTCTCAACTCTTTTGGAGCTGGAAAAGTAGAAGAAGACTGCGACGCAATTTCAGTGTCAGCTCCACCTTGACTAGCTTGGTCAGGTGGTGATTTACTCATTCCTTCTCTAGAAAGCATATCTACCTGCTTACCTTTTCCCCTACCTCATCTTGTCATCGGTATTTTACTATAACAAAGAAAACCAATTACAATGGTCAGATATGATTCCACCTACAATATTGGCTCTATTGCACGATCTCGAAATGAAGAAAAGAAACAACTCTTAAATATCCCGTATCCTCCTACATATAAATTTGGTGCACAACACATCCATAAGCAAGATTCTACTCAGACACGACTTTGTAGACACCCTTAGGACGACCTGCTCTGATACCACTTTTGTCACGCCTCGAATTCCCACGGGGTGTACTGGCACCCGAAGTCGTTATGGCTCGAGAGAACCAATCTTAATTCATGTACACTCATATGCATGTCTCTGTATGAATATCATTCTATTTCATGTAACTATAAGATACCAATGACGGAAGTCATGGCAAACATATGCTATAGATGAAACTTGGTCGTTAGGGCCATCAAGTCAAAATGGACATACATCTCTTACATCCTCATTCCCACATACGTCTACAAAGCCTCTAACAGATGCAAACAAATAACCATCTTAAAATTGGGACAAGTCCCCGCTTTATACAACATTTACAATACCAAAATAAATGTACATAGTGATACGGAAAGCCCCGAACCAACTGGAGCTCACCAATGATCTGCAAATGACCCACAACCTACTGTGGAGGTTTACTAGCACCTGCGCCTACAACAAGTAAGGTAAGTCCCCCAAGGGACGTCAGTACGAAGAATGTACTGAGTATGTAAGGCTATAAGAAACTGCATCATACAAAAAAACTTCAATGGAATCAAAATATAATAGAATAGTCAATATGGGTAACCCATCGTTCTGTATGTTTGGAACCATGTACATTGCTTTCATTACTTTCTTTGCTTTTTTGCTTCTATGTTTATTCATCATTACCTGAACAATATCGTACCCGTGCCCCAACTGATCAATGGGTCTTAACATAACATAATGTTAGGCTTATGCCTCTAGAGCTGCCACCCATAAATAAATATATCAGGTTTGGCTCGAGCTAGGTTCTTACCTCTAGAGCTGCCACCCATAAACCAATATATCAGGTTTGGCTCGAGCTAGGCTCTTACCTCTAGAGCTGCCCCCTGTCAGGTTCTGCTTGAGCTAGGCTTATGCCTCTAGAGATGCCCCCTGATCCAATAATCTCGGGATCGACTCAAGCTAGGCTTAAGCCTCTAGAGCTGCCACCCGTACTTTTACAACCAACAACTATGCATTACTTCATTTCTTTACTTTTGAGAGATTTATACGTTGATAGTCATAACATTATTGGAGCTTTGGAATATCAGTCCATAATTACGAGACATATGAACAACAACATGTGATAACTTGACATGAGATACTTTGAGACATTTTGACATGAGAAACAAGCTCGGTGACAACGAGGAAAATAGATGCTGCCAAAGGATACTGAAAAGAGTAACCTTACATACCTTATCTTCCCAATATGAATACATAGTCCTATATGTGAATACAATAATCCAGCTCCTTCCTTACGTGTTACTCTACAACACAAGTTCATAACGGAGCTCACGTTAACAACTAACTACTTTACAAGTGCATAAGACGACAATGAGTTACATGACTGCCCTATAACGTCATTTCACCCTTTACAATACAATTCACTGCATTACCATACAAACAATACCATAACATTCCACACATTGACCAAGACATCATAAACCAATAGCATGTCACACCAAGTTTACCCTTTACGCTTCCTCCTTAACACTACGTCATAATTCTTCCATCAAGTCACCTCAATACCTTTCATAAAAACATATTAACAACAAAACATAATTGATATAATCCAATATGCCTCCAAACTACCCTTTAAAGTCATTCAATAGGTATCATAAGTTGATAATTACATCCAAAAAGGGTATAGGGGCCTTCAGGGATCAAAGAGAGACAAAAACATACAAAATAAAATTCTGGACTGGGATGTGGAGCCACCTGTGCCTGTAGGTGGATGAAATATGGCCAAATGTTCCCCTCTGTACTTGTACCAAGCCACCTGCATTGGCATCTGCACCCGCAGGTGCTTCAGACGTGAGGGCGGATGCCCGTTTTGGCCAAAAAGGGTCTCTTTTGGGTCCTTTTTTGTAATAAATGGTCCATGGCCATAATTAAGCTTTTCGTTTCATATTTTAGGTCACTTGGATGCCAACGAACTATCATGGTTCCACAACACACATGAACATCACCAAAACCACATTTTCCTTTCAATAAACCACGAATTCCATGGCCAATTTCATAACAACAATCCCACAAGTTATACACATAGAGAAATCAATTTAAGAACATAAACATATCTTAAATATTTATATTTAATCCATCAAACTCACTTCCTTTAAGACCAAAAGTCCATTTTTAAGTTTATAAGGCAAGACCCTTTTCCAATTGCAAAAGTAGACAGTTTTACGCATAGTGAACTGTCCAACACTTTGCCAACATAACCATCATTATTTATTCACCATATTAATCATATAATATATTAAACCATGAGAGTAAACACTTACCAAATCTTGCAAGATGATGATCTTCTCCAAGGGAGTGATGGCTTAGGGTTTGTGTCAGATGAGAAATATCTTTGAAATTTCTAGAAATGGCATGTGTATTGATATGAATAAAAATCTGATTTTTCTAGCCTTATATAGTTCCTTCAATTCATCCTTATCCAATTCTTGGTCATTAACTGCCATGTTTACTTGATCAACACAAGAATGGGTCATTTGCCATCTTTGGGCCAGGTCCTTTGCATCATTTTGGGCCTCAATTGAGCCCACTAGCACAAGACTCATTTAGCCTAACAAATTTAATGCATGATCCACCAACTATCTCATTTTTAAATAATTCCATGAATGTTAAGACAATCAAGTAGGGTCGAAAATGTACGGGGTGTTACACCAAGATAATCGGAACTCTCGATAAGGAAATCAAGGTTGGAACTACTATAGAGACAAAAATTATAATAACTCTGGTATAGATATAGATATAGGGACCGAGATGGTTATTGAAGGATAAAAGAATATTACAAGGATAAGAGTGGCCTTTACGTTACACCAGGCAACTGGTTCGAGCAATTCAAGGATAAAAGACATGCTTGCAAAGGTTGTGAAAGGGGTTGAGAAGATGGTAGACTACCTTAATAAGATTAAGGAGGATATTTCGGGTATGAATAATAA
This sequence comes from Capsicum rhomboideum, assembly GCA_031232105.1. NCBI lineage: Eukaryota > Viridiplantae > Streptophyta > Magnoliopsida > Solanales > Solanaceae > Capsicum > Capsicum rhomboideum. The sequence continues at coordinate 58,604,837 of CP124709.1, forward strand.
AGTTAAATCATATGCTACCTCTATCAAATAGCTTGAGCAACAGTTTGGTCAGATTTCTGCGGTATTGAATCAGCGTCAACAAGGTATACTCCTAAGCAACACCATCCAAAATCCAAAGAATGATGGTCATTCCTTGGATATTACTACTTGGAGTGGTAAAATGACCACTGATCCTTCTATGCCTATGATTGTTGATGATGTGGTAGAACTGGTAATAGTAATTGATGAAAAAGTTGCCAACTTTGAAAAAGTGGTGGTGAATAAGCATGCACCTAAAAAGCCTCAAGTTAACGATCATGAGGCTAAGGAAATAAAGGAGATGGACAAGGATGTCCCATAAGTATTGACTCCAATTCCATGACCTCCTCCTCCTTTTTAGCAAATATTGAAAAATAAAGTTGAAGAGGGAAAGTACCAAAAGTTTATTTCTATGCTAAAGGAGTTGATAGTGAATATCCTTCTAGTTGAGGCACTTAAGAAAATGCTAGGTTATGCAAAGTCTATGAAGGATTTGGTGGCTAAGAAGCGGACGGTGAGTTTTGAACCCGTTGATAATGTGCATTATTGTAGTGCAATAGCCTTTAGATCTTTGGTTGAGAAGAAGAAAGACCTAGGAGCCAGGGGTGGAGCTACCCTTCGTCTAGGGGGTTCATCAGAACCCTCTTCGGGGGAAGATTATGTTATTTATACATGCTTAAAATTATATTTTATGTATATATAGTAGATGTTAAACCTCCTTCGGTTAGGTCGTATGTCTACTTCTTAACCTCCTTAGTGAAAATCCTGGCTCCTCCACTGCTAGGAGCATTTACGATTCTATGCACTATTTGGTGTTTCTACTTCACAAAAGCTTTGTGTGACTTGGTGCTAGCATAAATCTGATGCCTTTAGCAGTTTACAAATAGTTGGGGTTGGGGTCGCCCAAACCGACTTTGATGAGACTTCTCATGGCAGATAGAATTGTGAAAAACCCTATGGGAGTCTTGTGTGATGTATTAGTGAGTGTTGCATCCTTCATATTTCCAGATAATTTTGTCATCCTTGACTGCTAGGTTGACTTTGAAATTCCCATTATTTTAGGGAGACCGTTTCTCGCGACTGGGCATGCATTGGTTGATATGGAGACTGGGCAGATGAAGTTTTAGTTGAATTATGAACAAGTCACCTTTAATGTATACCAGTCCTTGAAGCAGCCAAAGGATATGTGGGTGATTTATGTGATCAACACAGTCAACGTGGATGACTTGGTAACTCCCATTGAGGAGAGGCTTGGAGTTGATGCCCTCGCAACAACAATCATGAATTTCAAGGGTGATGATATTAAAATTTATGATGAGGTGGTGAGTGCACTTAGTGGTAGGGTTTCATACAACTATGTACCAAAAAAGTTAGATCTTGACTTGAAGAATAGAGTGACCCCACCAGCTCGACCCTCTATTGCGGAGCCTCCAATTTTGGAGCTCAAAGCTCTTCCATTCCATCTTCGTTGTGCTTTTTTGGGAGCCAACAATACCTTTCTCTTTATTATTACAGCTGATTTGGTATATTGGCAAGTTGAGGCTTTGGTTTCTATTTTGAAGAGGTTTAAAAGGGCCATTAGATGGTCCATTACTAACATCATTGGGATTCCACCCAAAATTTGCACACAAAAAGTCCATCTTAAGCCCGATTGTGTGCCTAGTATTGATCATCAACGAAGGTTAAATTCACCTATGCAAGAGGTGGTGAAGAAAGAAATCATCAAGTGGTTAGACGCGGGTGTGGTTTATCCAATTTCAAACAAGTGGGTAAGCCCGGTCCAATGTGTGCTGAAGAAGGGTGGAATCATTGTGGTTCCAAATTAGAAGAATGAGCTTATTTCAATAAGGCTAGTCATGGTTTGGCATGTGTGCATGGACTATAGAAAGCTAAACTCTTAGACTAAGAAAGATCACTTTCTGATGCCAATGCCTTTCATGGATCAGATGTTAGACCGACTTGCTGGTAAAGGTTGGTATTGTTTTCATGATGTATACTTAGAATATAATCAGATTTTTATTGCTCCCAAGGACCAAAAGAAGACCACTTTCACTTGTCCATAAGGGAAGCTTGCGTTCAATAGAATTCCTTTTGGTTTGTGTAATACACCCACAACTTTTCAGTGTTGCATGATGGCAATTTTTTCTGACATGGTTGAGGACACTATTAAGGTGTTCATGGATGACTTCTCAATTGTTGGAGACTCTTTTGAAGATTATTTGGCATATCTCGCTAATGTTCTGCGGAGATGCGGGGAGTGTAACTTGGTCCTAAATTAGGAGAAGTGCCATTTCATAGTTAAATAAGGAATAGTGCTCGGACTCAAGATTTTGAAGAAGGGGATTAAAGTTGACAAGGCAAAGATTGAGGTGATTGAAAAGTTGCCTCTACCAATTTCCTGTGAAAGGGATTTGTAGCTTTTTGGGACATGTGGGTTTCTATAGAAGATTCATCAAGGACTTCTCTAAAATTGCTAATTCATTGTGCAAGTTATTGGAGAAGGAGGTGAAATTTATGCTTGATGATGCCTGTCTAAAGGCATTCGAGTGCCTGAAGGAAAAGCTGATTTTAGCCCCTGTTATTGTATCTCCAGATTGGTTTATGCCATTTGAGGTTATGTGTGATGATAGTTGCATGGCGTTAGGTGAAGTCCTAAGCCAATGGTAAGAGAATATTTTACATCCCATCTACTATGCTAGTAAAACATTTAACCCTGCATAAAAAAATTACAATGTGACTGAACAAGAGCTGCTTGCTGTGATGTTCGCATTTGAAAAATTTAGGTCTTATTTCGTTAGCACAAAAGTGATCATGCATACTGACCACATAGCTCTTAGGTACCTTAGGTAAAGAAGGATGCAAACCAAGATTGATTCATTGGGTACTTTTGTTGCCGAAATTTGACTTTGAGGTCAAGGACCAAAAGGGGACTGAGAATTCAGTCAAGTGGCTAACCACTTATCATGCCTCAAAGAAAAGGCCATGCTGAAGATGAAAGATGAGCTTGAGATCAATGATACTTTATTGGATGAGCAGGTACTAGCCGTATTGTAAGATTTGATTCCATGGTACACAGATTTTACAAATTATTTTGTGAGTGATATGGTTCCTGAAAACTTGTCGTTTTACCAGTGCAAGAAATTTATGTATGGCGTGAGAAAGTTCTTTTGGGATGAGTCATACTTATTCCACAGTTGTGCTGATAGAGTGGTGTTGAGATATTTTCTTGAAATTGAGATGATGAGTATCGTAGAGGCATGTCATTCGTCTCCAATTGGGGGTCATCATAGTGGCGCGCAGACTGTACACAAGATCTTGCAATGTGGATACTATTGGCCCATCATTTACAAAGATGCACATGACTATGCCAAGGCATATGACCAATGCTAATGTCAAGGAAACATTTCACGAAGGCAAGAGCTTCCAATGATCACTATTCTAGAGCTTGAGTTGTTTGACGTATGGGGCATTGACTTCATGGGCCCCTTTATGAGTTCGCATGGTATGAAGTATATCTTGGTGGTTGTTGACTATGTTTCAAAATGGGTAGAGGCAGTTACACTTTCTAATAACAAAGGGAAGAGTGTCACAACATTTTTGAAGTGGAACATCTTTTCCAGGGTCGGGACGCTGAGGGTTATCATTAGTGATGGAGGCTCGTATTTTTACAATCTTCTATTCAAAGCCTTACTTGAGAAATATGGTGTGAAACATAAAGTAGAAACACCTTACTATCCGTAGACAAACGGGCAAGTTGAGGTCTCAAATTGTGAGATCAAGTCCATCTTGGTGAAGACTGTGAATGCCAATAGGACGGATTGGGAAAGAAAGTTAGATGATGCATTATGGGCCTATTGGAAAACATTCAAGACCCCTATTCAACTTATGTATGGTAAGGTATGCCACTTGCCTGTCGAGCTTGAGCATAAGACGTTGCGGGCTTTGAAGAAAATAAATCTTGAGTGGAGTGATGCGGCCAAATTGAGACTAGAGTAGCTAAATAAGATGGATGAATTCCATCTCCACGCCTATGAAACTTCAGCGTTGTAATAGGAGAAGATTAAGCTATGCCATGATCGCAAAATTAAGAAAAGAGAATTCACCATAGGCGATATGGTGTTGCTTTTTGAGTCTAAGCTGAAGTTGTTTCCAGGCAAGTTGAAGTCAAAGTGGAGAGGGCCGTATAGAGTGACTAGAGTGTTTCCCTATGGTGCACTTGAGCTAGAAAATAAAGAAGGCCAAAAGTTTTAGGTGAATGGTCAAAGGGTGAAACACTATCTTGGGACCAATGATGTAGTAAAAGTAGTATGGGAAGTAGATTTAGATGGTACTTAAGATGTCAAGCACACCCGAGTCATGCCGCGATGTTAAATCAGGTGCTTCATGGGAGCAACCTATAGGCTTGTTGGTGAAGTCTGAGTAACAAACTTATCCACGTCGTGGTACGATGTTAAATCAAGTGCTTTTTGGGAGGAAACCCATGATTTTGTACTTATTACATTTATAGGGTACTGTATATTACTTGTGTAGGGGTTGTGCAGAAAAGAACTTCCAAACTGGAACAAACAATGAACCCATGAATGGATTGTATGACCGTGGGAGGATCCCACGATCGTGGGTTCAGTCGTCTGCAGATAATCCACTAAAGTCCAGAGGGATGAAGTTCAAGAGTTATCCTATGATTGGTCATCATAATAGTACCTCGATGTCACGATTGTGATGTCAGCCGTTTGATTAAACTCTTGAAAACCAACAACTAGGAAATCGAACCTACGATTATAAGGTACAGTCATGGTTACAACTCACGATCGTCCTTAAGGTTTGTAGGTTCCCAAATAAGTTTTTATAAACCCTCTTGGTATGAGAAAAAGTCACAAATATGGTTTGATTCCATGATTATTAGTCTGAGTTGTCTGTTGGATCTCTCTGTTTTAAATAAAACCTAAACTCGACCTGACCCAACTTGATTTGTAGCCCTAAAACCTATACCTGATACCCAATTGTACCCTATTCTCATTTAAACTCAATTCCTACATAAATTAAGCAATGAAAAAGAGAAAAAGTCAAGATATCTCACCTGCGATTCACTTCCCCTAGCTATTCCTCTTGATTCTGGCCTCTGAAGCACTCCAACTACACAGAAAATTTGTAAGTTCATCAAGAATTCATTTTAATTAGTTATATAAGTTAATAAAGAGTAAAAGTAAGGTGTTCAATCATGTTTCAGAGGAGTAGTAGGGCAAATGCATGATGTTAATTTGATAGGTGTGAATTTTTGAATCAGTAAGAGCAACGGGGAAGTCTGAGTACCTATTGTTACTAAAAATCCAATCAATGAAGGTTAAAATAGGGTCAATTTGGTGTTTGAATACTCTGCTAAGTGTTAGTGCACCCACGACGAACATACGATTGTGATGTCAACATATGGTCGTAGGTTGGATCATTATGGGTGCCAGTGTTAAGACTATAAAAGCTAATCATAAGACCACATCTCACGATCATCTTATCAAGTTAAGATCATGGTATGTGATCATCTAATGTGACATACCCTCATTAAATTGGGGTTGTTCCTACAATCTGAAGGTACGACCTACTTTCATTGCACAATCGTAAGATAGGTTTGTCTGATGTGATGTTTTTCCAATACTTATAGGGAAATCTTCATACGATTGGAAGGTAACGATCATACCTTCATTGCACGATCATAGGAAAGGTCGCCTGAGTAAATTCTTGCACCTGCAACACTGTTTCAAATTTGAGTCTAATATTTTCCTATACAAGTACAATGGCACCCAAGTCACAGAACAAGCCGAAGAAGGACATTTCCAAGAAGAAGGCATCTAAAGGAATACCTCCAACCTCGGTGAGTAAGTTAGAAAGCTCAAGTAGGTCTAAGGTTAACCTTTCCACCAGTATTTCTACTGATCAATCCTCAACTTAGACCACTAGAGCGAGAGTAAGAAAATTGAGAAGGCCAAAGATATTGCTACATCTACGGCTTTGGTGCCCCTAGATACCTCTGTCAACCTTCCCCAGTATGAAGAGGGAGGTAAGACATACAACAAGATAAGGGTGAGCATGATGATGCTGATGAGGAGATAAGTTCCTCGGATAAGGAGGAAACATCCAACCCTAAATCCTCTGAGGGTGCTACTGCTGCTACCCCACTCTCAAGGGGTACTGATTCTAGAAGCTGGAGTGTTCCAAACTCTAGATACTATTACACTGATGGCGTGTCCTTAAAGGACAATGGGAACCAAAGAGGAGCATCCAGGAGGAGCCCCACATCTTGCTTGAATTATTACAGTAAGTACCAGAGGTGGTTTGGGTATTTGAGAGATAAAAGTTTGGGTGGATGACTAGACCACTTTGTATATATGGCCCAGAACTGGTGAGGGAGTTTGATGCAAACTATACTGCTACCTACAAAACATGACTCCCTCTAGAAAAGACAAAGATATAAAGAACCAGCCCCGATTGGAGATGGTGGTTATACGAGAAAAGAAAGCTGACATCTACATCATGGACATCTCTAAATTCTTGTTTGGAGATGCCTTTGAGTTGGTGGAAGAGAATTCAGAATATAATTTTTGGATGAACAACTTTAAGAGGGTAAAGATGTTGACCCTAGACGACAAGCTGCTGCATTATAAGTGGTTGGTAGGCCGTATTGCAAAATCTGGAGAGAATGCATCATGGGTCAATAGGGCTACAATATATAAGCATACGTTGAAGTTCACCACCAAGGCATGGTGGCCGATTGTGAGGCATCACATAGAACCCACGGCTAATGACAATACATTAGGTGACACCAATGCTTGCCTCTTAGCAGCTTTTATGGTGGAGTTGGAGCTAAACATTCCGCATATTATTGCGGAGGAGATTTGGTATCGAGTGCTATAGTTCAACACCACTTTGCCATTCCCATACTTGATCACACACCTGCTATAGGATTTAGGTGTGCCTTCCATACCGAAAGTTGATAGATTTCAGTAGCCAACAAATATGATAGATTTGGTGATGATTAAATATTTAAGAAACACAACTACTCCAGCTCGGGGGCCTTTTCCAAATTTACCACCAGCGGTTGCGGGGGTTCCCCCTTATAGTGAGATCTCGACATCTATAGTTGATGTTATATCATCTTTTTTGCAACAGACCACAACACCTTTGTGTGCCCATCCATATGCTCCAGCTGGATACTTATTGATTCTGACTACTCAGTTGGAACAAATTATAAGGACACAACTTTTGCATGATGCCCGACTACGAAAGTTGGAGGTAGGGGTAAAGCCCTACGTAGCTGATGAGATTAAGGCAGCAGGTGCTGGTGGTTCTGACCCACTTTGATAGATTTGAGAGCCAAATAATGGATAAGATTACAAAGGTACAGGCTACAGATATTATTACTGACTTATCCGCGCTGAAGGAAGCGGTCAAGGATTAACTGAGCTGACCGTCCTGGTTGCACCTCCTCCACCTCCCCCCATGCCATCTTTGGCGGATCTAGATCTGGACTCCCTAGTCCTTGATTTTTATACACAGGCCCTAATAGTTGGGGGTAATAATTCTGATGCTGTGATGATGGACAATTATTTGCTGCCTCTGAGGAAGAAGAGAAGAGGTGAGAAAAGTTAGAAAAAGAAAAAAAATAGCAAAAGACAGTGCACAAACCTTTGAGGTAGTGATTTCAGAGGGTGTTGAGATTCCACCGACTGCGGAGGTGGAAACCCAGACTGATGAAGGTGCAGAGACTGCCCCCGTGACATTATTGAGTGCACCGGTCGCCACTGGTGCCCACATACCAAAAACTTCCCTGGACACAGTTGAGGCCACGAGAGGAGGTACTGATGGAGGGGTCCCATATCAAACCCTGGCTGATCAGAGTAAGATGGGTATCTAGTGCGCTCCAGGTATGTTCTTTGTACCAATTTTTACTTTTCTAGTTATCTTACAATGAGGACATTGCTTTCCTTATAAGCTTGGGGTAGGGGTATGCCACAGTCGAGGGTTTTTGTTGCCATGTTTCTTTTTTCCATCTACTGGACTATCTTAGTTAGAACCAACATGTTTAGATTTTTTTATTTTATTTTTGTGTTTTTTTGTGTTATGTGTGTAACCTAGAGAAAATTGAGAAAACTTGGTGCAGTCGAACTAAAAAGAGCATGCAAACTATTTTTGAATGATTTAAATGATACCTCTCCAAAATTTATTTGTGTGTACTGTATGTATGCCTATTTGAACTATAACTAATGTTTGGATCTCGTCATGACATTAGGGCTATTAGTGTGATAACTTTGCCTAACTTTGCATGAACTGGACATGTAGTGACTGAAATGATAGCCCTAAGCCAAGAGTGTGTAAGGATTTTCCTAGTCGGCATGCGTGTGCGATCTAGAACTTTCTCGGTTAGTCTTGCCCAAGTCGTAGGACAGAAGGTTAGGAAATGATCATAGGCCATTCTTGAAATAGTCCACTTAAAGCCTAAAAGGCCTACCAAATGAATAAAATATCCCTTAAACCCTAATTTGAGCTTAAATAGGACCTTTTCTTCGAAACTAGCCTATTCACCTTCCCAATTTTTATAATGAACCTGCTTTTGCCCTGGTCCCTTTTTGGACACTGTGCAACTTAAATCAGACAAATCACCTAAGTTGAGGGTGGCTATCATAGGGGTGTGTAAAAGATTTGGGTGTGCCAAAAATATCAGTGGAAAAGAAAAAGGGACTTGACTGCAGCATAATGAGAAAATAAAATAAAAAAAAATAAGTTTGAAAAGAAAAAAAAGAGAAAGAGAGAAGAATAAAATCATGATAAAATAAAATCGCACCCGAGGTCCAAAAGATTGTAAAAGTTGAAAAAAAGGGATAGGAATAAAAAAAGTAGAAAAGTGGAACCAAGAATATCGTAGTGCCAAGGAAGATTGAGTCACTTTACCCATATGTACCATACCCATCTCGAAGCCTACATTACAAGCCAATGAAAGTCGTATAGTGATCCTAATCTGACTATCCAAAAGCTAAGGCGTAGAAAATAAGGGCAAACCTATGATATCAAACATGCACTATCTAACTTCTTTGTGAGGGTGAGAGATTTATGTTAGTCTTGTTTTTTGATGTTCATTGCATATACTGAGTGTTGGGACCTCTTTGACGTGAGGGCATAGGTGCTGTAGTTTAGTTGCTGCTTATTTGGGTAGTGTAATTTGTTTAAGTGTTGAGTCGTCTACTGATAATGTGATTCCATTTATTGATCCCGTTGTGTGATGGTTAATGGTTTGTGTGTATATATTATTTGTTGAGTTTGATGAGGTTGGAGGGTGTTGAACTATATTTTGTTGATGCGTGCTAAAAATAGTTTTGTAAAAATTTAACTGTCGTAGTTTTCTTGTTTTTTTTTCTTAATTAAACGTCATGATATTATAATATTTTTGTGTACCTGAGGACATGCAAATGGTTTAAGTTGAGGGTGTTGAGGTACCATGAAATTATGACATTTTGACGCTTAAAACGGTGAATATTTGCAAGCACGAAGGTATTTCCATGTGGATATAATGGTCTTTTTCTGGTATTTTTTGTTTAAATAGGTTCAGAGAGGGGAAGTGCTAAATATGAGATAAAAAGGTCAATAGACGATTGATATCACGACCGTGGGAAGCAACTATGATCGTACTAGGGCTATCATGGTATGATTCAGAGGAAGGGTTCTCAGGATTCAATCAGATGGAGCTTTCCCCAACCGTGCTTTGATTGTACGATCGTACCTTGAGGTCGTGGGAAGGAGGTTCAAATGTTGAGTTTGCAGAAGCTGAAGTGAGGAATGATTAGATGAACACTTGGCACAATCATGCATAGGAACCACATCGTACATTGACTCATACCATCCAAAACCTAAAGAGATCACAAGTCCAGTACAACCCATTCGCACCAAAGGACGATTGTGGTATCTAACCACGATCGTACCTTTCACTCGTCCGAGATGACCGACTCAGATTTCCTATTTTGTTTAGGATAGGCTTTATTTTGTCTATAAATACTCTTATTCATTTTATTGTATTAGTTTACGTTCTATTACATTCTTTTAAGGTTCTAAGGCATACTTTAGGCTTTGGAATTCCACAAACATTGATTTTAGGGTTTTGATTAAAAGTGAGATTTAGAGTTTTTCTTATTGTTATTGTAAGTCATAATTATTCTTTCTTCTATGAATCCTTCTTGTGTTCTTGAAATTATGAGTGGCTAAACACCACGACTAGGGTTGTAGGAACCATAACGGATTAACAACGTAGAGTTCATAGTACGGAGTAATAGTCAATCGGTGTCATGTGTATTGATTATTTTCTTGGATTTGAATGCTTTTTGACGGTGCACAACGTTAGAACTCACCTAATATGTATTTTAGACTAAAGGATGAATACAGATGGGAAGAAGGGACCAAACAATAGAGACTTGGAGCTATCAACCTCCACTTGATAGCTTGAGCTGATAATTCAGGATAGATATCTGGGATCCAAGATAGGGGTTAGTAACGTAGGATAAGGATGAGAGAAAACTTACTTGAGGATACTGCTTAGACAAGAGCATAAAGTAGTTCTAAGTATACTGTCACGCCCCAAATTCCAACGAGACGGACATGGCACCCAAAGCCGACAAGGCCCGGGAGAACCAATCTTCGTCCATAACAACCCATACGCACCACTCAAAAGTCATCACCACCACAATTAAATATAAGAAGCCAAAAGCGGAATTTATGACAAATATAAGAGAAATATGAGACTTGGCCTTTAGGGCCATCAAGACAAAACATACGTTCATTACATACCCTTCGTCTGACCCACAACATCTACAAAGCCTCTACAGATGCACAACCAAAACCAACCTAGAGTCGGGACACACCCCGCTCTATATATATATATACACAAGACCAAAACAAATATATATAGGAAACTCGGAAAGCCCCGAACCAACTGGAGCTCACCAAATGTCCGCAAAAGATCCGCAACCTACAACGGAGGTCTACTAGTGCCTGTGCCTGCAACAAGTAAGGTAAGTTCCCCCGAGGGGGTCAGCACGAAAAATGTACTGCGTATGTAAGGCCACAATAAAACTGTAGCAATAAGTGAGAACACCAATGTATATCAAGGATAAGAGAATAGGCAATATCGATAAACCAACATTTCCATATGTGTGGAACCATGTACGTTACATTCTTTATTTCTTTTATCAATTATCTCAATATCAACAATAATCACATCATGCCCGGGACCAACTGATCAGTGGTAAATAACAATACTGGGATCGTCTCTAGCTAGGCTTATGCCCCTTTGAGCTACCACCCATAAATCAATAAAGCAGGTTCGGCCCTAGCTAGGTTTTCACCCCTTTGGGCTACCCCCTGTGTCCAATAATCAATCGGGATCGTCTCTAGCTAGGCTTTCGCCCCTTTGAGCTACCACCCGTGATACATCGGGATCGTCTCTAGCTAGGCTTTCGCCCCTTTGAGCTACCACCCGTACTCAACCATATACGCATTACTTTCATTCTTTAATTATGAAATTGAAACATTGTTGGTTATCGCATTATTGGAACTTTGGGACAATGTTCAATGTTCAAGAGACACATGAATAAATATATGTAGGCAACCAACTTTACATGAGACACTTTGGAACATTTCGGCATAGGTACAAGTACAATGGCAAAGGAAGCAATAGGTGTTGCAGAAAGATACGGACAAGAATAACCTTACATACCTTAGCCTCTCAATAAGAATCCGCAATCCTAAGGAATATAATGATTCAGCCCCTTACTCTACAACACAAGCACATAACGGAGTTTACGTCAACATCTAACACCTTTCAAGTGTAAAAGACGACAAAAGGTACCTAATTGCCTATTACGTCATTTCCCCCTTTACAATAAAATTTCGGCATGACCATTCCAAAAATACTACAACATGCCATACATTGACCAATATCATAACCAATAGCATTTCGCAACAAAGCTTCTTCTTTACACTTTCTCATTCACACCATATCACAAAGAATCCATTAAATCACCTTAATACACCCCATAGCACATATCGGCCAAAATCTCATAATTTCCATAATTTTCATTTATAGACAAGAACAAATTTAATGCCAAAAATAACACCATACATGTTCATATTTTGTTCATGCCATACTTTTTCATCAAAGGCACAAGGCCTAATTCAAGTTCAAATCACCAAGACAACACATCTCTTACCAAAGGCAAAAAGACACTATTCACCATCTTGCCAACACAACTATCATAATATACATAATCCCCCATGCATATAATATGTTAATCCATGAGGAGAAATACTTACCAAGGCTTGGAATATGTTGATCTTGTCCAAAGAGTCCCAAGGAATATTTTGCTTTAGGGTTTGAAAATGAAAAAATGTTGAGAGAAATATCTTAAAGGCATGGAAGTCTTGAATGATTTAAAAATCTGATTTTTGGGTGCTTTTTATGGACCTCAAGTCATCCTTAGCCACACTTGGCACTAAATGATATGTCCACTTAGCCAATTCTTGCAAGAATGGATCATTTGTCTTTGGGCCAAGTCTTTTAATCCCATTTTGGGCCTAATTTTTGGGCCCAATTACACATATCCATGTACCCATCAAATATCATGTATTATTCACCATATATCTCATGTTTACATAATTCCATAATGTCACGATAATATTTTCTTACGAGATTCTCATTCGTCGCCTTGATCGCAAAAATTGGAATTCTAGCCGTCCATGGCTTACTTGAACATTTTTGGTAAATTCTTGTGTTTCATGGTTTGATCATGTGGAAGTGTATCGAGGTATTTGAAACCTTAACAACGCTAAAATATCTCCAAGGAACCAAAAGAAAACATCCAAGAATCGTCGTAGAATTACGTCGCAAAACGGGTCCGGAAAGGCCTACTCCTTGTTCCTTGCGCCACACCCCTGAAACAGGGGTAGTGGCGCAGAAATGGCAGCCTCTCTGAAGTTTGTGCTGAGATTTCAGCACTTTGCTGAAATTTCCGGCCACTTATCCAATGTTTACGTATCGTCCAATCCCTTATTAAACACTACAAAATACTTACTTAGTGATCTTAACCATCAAGTAAACATGACTTAAAGTCACCAAATGAGGTTAGAATATGTACGAGTCCTCACTCAAATGCTTCTACGAAATCACAACACACCTCCTACGACGATCGAATCGCACATGTTAAGTCCGATATCAAATGTTTCACCAATGACACTATAAAACACATATGCATGGCATCTCAACACCTATGTAGATATGATCCAAAGTATCAAGTGAGGTTATAAAAGTACGGGGTGTTACATTCTTCCCCCCTTAGGAACATTCGTCCTCGAATGTTAGGAATATTATCTTATATACCACAAATGCATCTTTACTTTAACAGACCTATACACATTCACATAATGCTTTTAAATACTTACTTGTTATTGTTCCACCTCCGCATTGTGAACTCCTTGGTCCATTTGAAATAGATGGGGATACTTGGCTTTCATCATTTCTTCCGCTTCCCATGTAATCTCTTCTACTTGTTGATTTCTCCAAAGGACTTTCACGGAAGCTATGTCTTTATTTCTCAATCTCTTCACTTGTCGATCTAGGATCACAATGGGTACCTCTTCATAAGTAAGATCCTCTGTAACTTGAACATCCTCTACGGGAACAATACGAGAAGGATCTCCTATGCATTTTCGAAGCATCGAAACATGAAATACAGGATGGACTGAGGAAAGTTCTTGAGGTAGTGCCAACTCATACGCAACTTGTCCAAATTTTCGAATGATCTCATATGGGCCTATGTAACGTGGACTCAATTTTCCTTTCTTTCCGAACCGCATTACCCCTTTCATTGGTGACACCTTTAAAAAGACCCAATCACCTATGGCGAATTCAAGCCCTCTTCTTCTCACATCGGCATATGACTTATGACGACTTTGAGCCGTTTGTAATCGCTCTTGGATCACCTTAACTTTTTCCATAGCCTGATGAACAATATCTGGGCCCAATAAGGCAGTTTCACCCACTTCAAACCATCCAATTGGTGATCTACATTTCCTTCCATACAAAGCTTCATAAGGTGCCATTGTTATACTTGAATGATAGCTATTGTTATAAGCAAATTCGATAAGAGACAAATGGTCATCCCAACTGCCCTGAAAATCTAACGTACAAGCTCGTAGCATATCTTCAAGCGTCTGAATAGTACGTTCTGCTTGTCCATCAGTCTGCGGATGGAAAGCCGTACTCAAATCCACCCTTGTACCCAAACTCCGCTGAAAAGATTTCCAAAAGTGTGCTGTGAACTGTGCTCCTCTGTCTGATATAATAGAAAGTGGAATACCATGCAATCGTACTATCTCTTTCACATACAACTTCGCATAGTCCTCAGCTGTATAGGTCGTCTTGACCGGTAGGAAATGCGCTGATTTGGTAAGCCTGTCCACTATAACCCATATAGAATCAAACTTCCGCAATGTACGAGGCAACCCTGTAATGAAATCCATATTGATCATATCCCATTTCCAGACTGGAAGAGTGATACATTGCATGTAACCTCCCGATTTCTGATGCTCCACTTTCACTTGTTGACAATTTAGGCACTGCGCGACAAATTTTGCAATGTTCTTTTTCATGTTGCCCCACCAATACACTTCCTTCAATTCATGGTACATTTTAGTAGCACCCGGATGAATGGAATAGCGCGAATGATGCGCCTCTGTCATAATTCGTGTCCTCAACTCATCTACGTCCGGTACACATAATCTCCCTTGACATTGAAGCACCCCTTCCGGTGTAATATCAAATGCCGTGGTCAATTTCTGCTGCACATTTTCCTTTAGCTGCAATAAAATAGAATCCGCAAATTGCTTCTCTTTCACTTCAGCTATCACGGAGGATTCCGCTGCATTCTGCACAATAACTCCATCTTCTGAGGATTCAATAAGGCGAACTCCCAAGCTGGCTAATTGATTCAAATCTTTGATTATGTCCTTCTTTTCTGTCAGCTGATCACTAGTGCCTCCCGTTGCCTTACGGCTCAATGCATCTGCTACTACATTTGCCTTCCCTGAATGGTATAGAATATCAACATCATAGTCTTTCAAGAGCTCTAACCATCTTCGTTGCCTCAAATTGAGTTCCTTCTGCTTGAACAGATATTGCAAGCTTTTGTGATCCGTATAAATATCAACATGAACCCCATATAAATAATGACGCCATATTTTTAAAGCGAACACTACTGCTGCCAATTCAAGATCATGAGTGGGATAATTTTTCTCATGGGGCCGCAACTATCGTGAGGCATATGCTATCACCTTACCATGCTGCATCAATACACATCCGAGGCCAACCCCGGAAGCATCACAATACACTGCATAACCTTCTATGCCTTCGGGAAGTACTAAAACTGGGGTGGAAGTTAATTTCTCTTTCAGCTCTTGGAAACTTTTCTCACATGCGTCGTTCCACTGAAACTTGATTGCCTTGTGTGTTAGCTTCGTCAATGGTGCGGCAATAGAAGAAAACCCTTCCACAAATCTCCTGTAATAACCTGCCAAACCAAGAAAACTACGAATCTCTGTAGGCGTCGTAGGTCTTGGCCAATTCTTCACCGCTTCAATCTTCTGAGTATCGACCCGTATCCCTTCATCCGACACAATGTGACCCAAGAATGCTACGGATTTTAACCAAAATTCACACTTAGAAAACTTTGCATATAACTTACGATCCCGGAGAATTTGTAACACCTGTCGTAAGTGATTAGCATGGTCTTCTTGTGATCTCGAATAGACCAAGATATCATCTATAAATACCGTCACGAACACGTCTAGAAATGGCTTAAACACCCTATTCATCAAATCCATGAAAACAGCTGGTGCATTTGTTAGTCCAAATGACATAACTAAAAATTCATAGTGGCCATACCGTGTTCGGAAAGCTGTCTTGGGTACATCATTTTCTCTAACCCTGACTTGATGGTAACCCGACCTCAAGTCAATCTTTGAAAACCATTTGGCACCCTGTAACTGATCAAACAAATCATCAATGCGAGAAAGAGGATATTTATTTTTGATCGTTACCTTATTCAATTGTCGATAATCGATACACATCCTCAAGGTGCCATCTTTCTTCCGGACAAACAATACTGGTGCACCCCACGGGGACATACTAGGTCTAATGAAGCCCTTGTCCAGCAAATCTTTTAATTGCTCCTTCAATTCACGCAATTCTGCTGGAGCCATTCTATACGGAGGAATAGAGATCGGCTGAGTGCCTGGAATCACATCAATGCCAAACTCCACTTCCCGTTCTGGAGGTAAACCTGGAAGATCGTCAGGAAATACGTCGAGAAATTCATTAACCACCGGTACCGACTGAGGAGTTAGTGGTTCCATATTGATATCTTGCACTCTCACCAAATGGCATATATACCCCTTAGCTATCATTTTCCTAGCTTTAAGATAGGAAATAAATTTGCCTTTCGGTGCCCCCACATTACCCTTCCACTCAAGAATATTCTTTTGTGGAAAATGAAAATGTACCTCCTTGGCTCGGCAATCCACCGTAGCATAACAAGAAGCCAACCAATCCATCCCCATTATGACATCAAAATCCACCATGTCAAGTTCAATAAGATCCGCTAGTGTATCATGACCACACACAGTTACCACACAATTGCGATATACTCTTTTTGCAACAATAGATTCACCAACCGGCGTAGACACTTCAATAGACTTATCTAAGAATTCCGGTGTTCTTTCAAATTTTGCAGCAATCAACGGGGTAACATATGATAAAGTAGAGCCCGGATCTATCAATGCATATACACCATGTGAAAATATAGACAATATACCTGTGACTACATCAGGAGATGCCTCCGAATTTTTCGGTCCACTAGAGCATAAGTGCGATTCTGTGCTCCACTGGAACTAGCTGCTCCTGCAGCACCTCTACCACGACCGGCAGGCTGCACACTTCGGCCTACGGAAGGAACCGATGATGAAGATGCAACGGTTGACCCCATAGGTCGTGCCACACCACTCAAGCCTCTTCGTGGACAGTCCCTCATCATGTGCCCTGGCATACCACACCAGAAACAAGTATTCATCCCACGTCGGCATTCCCCTGGGTGAAACTTTCCACAGTGCTGACATGGCTGACGGAAAAACCCCGTGGTCTGCGAGCCTCGAGCCCCACTGCTTTGCCCAACATAACCACCTCTAGACCCCCGAAACTGAGAGGAAGCACCTGCTATGGAATGAGAAAATAATGGTATCTGCGGTCTAGGAAACATTCGGGGCCTAAACTCCCCTTGGGACACCATAGACTGCCCCATAGGTCTAGCCCGCTTTGACGGCCCTCGTTCAGATTCCTGTGTTCTCCTTCGTTGCCTCTGATCCTCCATCTTTTGTGCAAAGGCCTGGATCCTTGCAATATCCATGTCCCTGTTTAAAGCAGCAATGGTACAGTCCCTTACCAAATACGGCTCCAATCTGTCCACATATCGATGGATTCTGTCGGTCATTGTAGCCACTACGTTCGGAGCATATCGAGCCAAAGAATTAAACTGCAGACTATATTCTCAAACACTCATATTCCCTTGTCGAAGGTTTAGAAATTGATCTGCACGTGCTTCCCTGAGCTCATAAGGAAGATAGTGATCAAGAAAGGCCATTTTAAAGTCTTCCCAACCAGCTGGAAGTGCATCAATGCCCCTCGACCGTTTCCAGTCCTCATACCATAATATCGCTTCACCCTTCAACCTATAGGCCGCCAGTTCAACCGTTTCTGCACCAGTCACATGCATAACATCTAGGGCCCTTTGAACTTGGTCCACGAAGTCCTGTGGATCTGCCTGTGGGTCTGACCCCGTGAATATAGGAGGATCTAGTTTCAGGAAATCCTGCGTTCTGCGGCTCGCTATTCTAGTCACATCATCCTCATTTGTCGTTGGGCCAGCGCATCCTTGTGTTTGTGCAGCAACTATCTGCGTCAACATATGCACTGCATTTCTCAAGTCCTGGTCAGTAGCATTCATAGGCGGGTCTGCGGGTAAAGTAGGAGAAGCCCGCGATGCAAACTCTTGTTCAACACCGCCTTGATTCACCTGTTCCGGTGGTGGTCTACTAGTTCCCTCTCCAGCCAGTCTGTCTATTCTTTTGCTTTTACCTTTTCCTTTTCGTGCAATCGGCATTTTCTATCACATAAGAAAACCAATTCCAATGGTTAGATACAATTCCACTTACAACATAAGCTCTATCGCACGATCTAGAAAATGAAGAAAAGAAACAACTCCTAGATGTCCCGTAGCCTCCTACTTATAAATGTGGTGCACAACACATTGATAAGTAAGACTCTACTTAGACACGGCTTTGTAGACACCCTTAGGACGACCCGCTCTGATACCACTTTTGTCACGCCCCAAATTCCAACGAGACGGACATGGCACCCAAAGCCGACAAGGCCCGGGAGAACCAATCTTCGTCCATAACAACCCATACGCACCACTCAAAAGTCATCACCACCACAATTAAATATAAGAAGCCAAAAGCGGAATTTATGACAAATATAAGAGAAATATGAGACTTGGCCTTTAGGGCCATCAAGACAAAACATACGTTCATTACATACCCTTCGTCTGACCCACAACATCTACAAAGCCTCTACAGATGCACAACCAAAACCAACCTAGAGTCGGGACACACCCCGCTCTATATATATATATACACAAGACCAAAACAAATATATATAGGAAACTCGGAAAGCCCCGAACCAACTGGAGCTCACCAAATGTCCGCAAAAGATCCGCAACCTACAACGGAGGTCTACTAGTGCCTGTGCCTGCAACAAGTAAGGTAAGTTCCCCCGAGGGGGTCAGCACGAAAAATGTACTGCGTATGTAAGGCCACAATAAAACTGTAGCAATAAGTGAGAACACCAATGTATATCAAGGATAAGAGAATAGGCAATATCGATAAACCAACATTTCCATATGTGTGGAACCATGTACGTTACATTCTTTATTTCTTTTATCAATTATCTCAATATCAACAATAATCACATCATGCCCGGGACCAACTGATCAGTGGTAAATAACAATACTGGGATCGTCTCTAGCTAGGCTTATGCCCCTTTGAGCTACCACCCATAAATCAATAAAGCAGGTTCGGCCCTAGCTAGGTTTTCACCCCTTTGGGCTACCCCCTGTGTCCAATAATCAATCGGGATCGTCTCTAGCTAGGCTTTCGCCCCTTTGAGCTACCACCCGTGATACATCGGGATCGTCTCTAGCTAGGCTTTCGCCCCTTTGAGCTACCACCCGTACTCAACCATATACGCATTACTTTCATTCTTTAATTATGAAATTGAAACATTGTTGGTTATCGCATTATTGGAACTTTGGGACAATGTTCAATGTTCAAGAGACACATGAATAAATATATGTAGGCAACCAACTTTACATGAGACACTTTGGAACATTTCGGCATAGGTACAAGTACAATGGCAAAGGAAGCAATAGGTGTTGCAGAAAGATACGGACAAGAATAACCTTACATACCTTAGCCTCTCAATAAGAATCCGCAATCCTAAGGAATATAATGATTCAGCCCCTTACTCTACAACACAAGCACATAACGGAGTTTACGTCAACATCTAACACCTTTCAAGTGTAAAAGACGACAAAAGGTACCTAATTGCCTATTACGTCATTTCCCCCTTTACAATAAAATTTCGGCATGACCATTCCAAAAATACTACAACATGCCATACATTGACCAATATCATAACCAATAGCATTTCGCAACAAAGCTTCTTCTTTACACTTTCTCATTCACACCATATCACAAAGAATCCATTAAATCACCTTAATACACCCCATAGCACATATCGGCCAAAATCTCATAATTTCCATAATTTTCATTTATAGACAAGAACAAATTTAATGCCAAAAATAACACCATACATGTTCATATTTTGTTCATGCCATACTTTTTCATCAAAGGCACAAGGCCTAATTCAAGTTCAAATCACCAAGACAACACATCTCTTACCAAAGGCAAAAAGACACTATTCACCATCTTGCCAACACAACTATCATAATATACATAATCCCCCATGCATATAATATGTTAATCCATGAGGAGAAATACTTACCAAGGCTTGGAATATGTTGATCTTGTCCAAAGAGTCCCAAGGAATATTTTGCTTTAGGGTTTGAAAATGAAAAAATGTTGAGAGAAATATCTTAAAGGCATGGAAGTCTTGAATGATTTAAAAATCTGATTTTTGGGTGCTTTTTATGGACCTCAAGTCATCCTTAGCCACACTTGGCACTAAATGATATGTCCACTTAGCCAATTCTTGCAAGAATGGATCATTTGTCTTTGGGCCAAGTCTTTTAATCCCATTTTGGGCCTAATTTTTGGGCCCAATTACACATATCCATGTACCCATCAAATATCATGTATTATTCACCATATATCTCGTGTTTACATAATTCCATAATGTCACGATAATATTTTCTTACGAGATTCTCATTCGTCGCCTTGATCGCAAAAATTGGAATTCTAGCCGTCCATGGCTTACTTGAACATTTTTGGTAAATTCTTGTGTTTCATGGTTTGATCATGTGGAAGTGTATCGAGGTATTTGAAACCTTAACAACGCTAAAATATCTCCAAGGAACCAAAAGAAAACATCCAAGAATCGTCGTAGAATTACGTCGCAAAACGGGTCCGAAAAGGCCTACTCCTTGTTCCTTGCGCCACACCCCTGAAACAGGGGTAGTGGCGCAGAAATGGCAGCCTCTCTGAAGTTTGTGCTGAGATTTCAGCACTTTGCTGAAATTTCCGGCCACTTATCCAATGTTTACGTATCGTCCAATCCCTTATTAAACACTACAAAATACTTACTTAGTGATCTTAACCATAAAGTAAACATGACTTAAAGTCACCAAATGAGGTTAGAATATGTACGAGTCCTCACTCAAATGCTTCTACGAAATCACAACACACCTCCTACGACGATCGAATCGCACATGTTAAGTCCGATATCAAATGTTTCACCAATGACACTATAAAACACATATGCATGGCATCTCAACACCTATGTAGATATGATCCAAAGTATCAAGTGAGGTTATAAAAGTACGGGGTGTTACATATACATAACCTATCAATTTTGTATTTCAAACATCGAGAGGAGCTACGAACTACGAAGAACCTATAGAGTTATGAAGTTATTAGGAAACACAGTCCTAGTGTTTTTCTCATATTGATTATAAATCCAACAAATCAACAATTGTTACTACTAAATTATTTATTTACAAATCCTCCTCTTTCACTGGAAATTGTTATTGATTGTCTCGACGTACATCTTGATTGATATTTTGACCTATTCCCTGTGGGATTGACCCCAACCCCGTTGGATTCTATATTTGATCAATGACCACTTTATGCTTTGTTTAGAGGTGTAATTTGGGCGACATCAACATGGTTAGTAGGTTCTAACCCTCAAGGCTTCATTACCACTGGCCAGAGGTGGTACATAGGGTAGTTGGGCCTCAATGAGGCTGGGCAGGTGGTCATGTAGGAACTTAGTCCGGGAATAACACAACCATATGTATGTTTTTTTGGGTAGGCCCAAGGTTGAGGCTTCAAATATTGTCATCATATATACAATCTCAGTTTATCATCAGCCATATGTATGTTTTTTGGGTAGGCCCAAGGTTTATCTCAAATATTTTGATTTGGTCTTACTAAAGGTGTCACCCATGAAATGTGTGATGAGGTTAAGGAAGAGGAAGCTCAGTTTGATATTTATTGACCCTTTTAACATTCTTCAGAGAGTTGGGGAGGTGACGTATGAGTTGGCTTTACCTCATTGTCTTTTAATCATACATCTTATTTTTGATGTTTCAATATTGAATAAATATCATTCTGATGGTTCTTATGTAATTTGATGTGACTTGGCAGATTGGATCTGAATTTGACTTTTGAGGAGGAGCCCATATCTATTTTGGATAGGCAGACATGGAAGTTGAGGTCTAAGAGCATTGATTCAGTGAAGATTCAATGGAAGCATCATCTAGTTAATGAGGCTACATGGGAGATACAATCAAATGTGCAGAGTAGATATCCCCATCTTGTTGATAGGTCAGTTACCTTCCTTACTCTTATATTCAAGGACGAACGTCTATTTTAGTGGTGGATGATGTAACAACTTGTATATTGAAATTTGGATTTTTTTGTATTTTGACCATTTCACCCCTTCTTATAGTAACATTTAGGTATTCATGGCCTACGGGAGTTGTTGGCATGGTTCTCGATACATTTGATTATGTTTTATGTGGGGTTTTTATTTTGGAAGATTTTGATGTTGGTAGGGTTGAATTTGGTCAACATTGGAAGATTTAAGCATCATATGAGAATTTCATCAGTCCCATTAGCTCTGAGACGTCAATTTTATGATAGTAGCACAGTTAGTACGTGTCCCAAGACTTTTTATTGGATATCGAGTAGTTGGTTTGAAAGTTTGAATTTTTGTCCTATAGTTGACTTCGGTCAATATTCTTTAATAACGACCTCCATTTATGAATTCGACGATTACGTTGAGTTCGGAATATGAATTTTTGTCAAGTAGCATAGTCGATTATGTTCTCGGGGTCCCCAATACATTCCAATGGTCCTTTGGTGAGTTTTTAATATTGTGTTTCAGCTGTTGTGGGTGTAGAGGTAAAATGGCCTTCGCATTCATGATGACTTGGTTGCATTTGTTATGGGTAAGTATGACCCATCATCGTGTTCGCAACGCGTGTGTTGCATTGGCGATGAGTTTTTTGGGTTTGTTTGGGTATAGGTCTTTGCAATCAAGAGTGGATCATCACGTTTGTGATGTGCCTGGGCTGAGTCGGTCGCTATCACGAAGAAGAGAGTGAACTGGATAGTATTTAATTCTTATTTCAAACCTATAAGCCCATAACTCCAATTTTGAAGCTTTGAAACATGATTTTTAGTGATTTATATGGGGATTTTTGAGTTTTCAACATTCGATATGTTTCTAAACCAATATTTTATTAATTCCTAATAATTATTTCATGATTTTATCTTTAAATTTTGGTTGTCCAACTTGGTAATTTGGGATTTTCCCGATAAAGTTAAAATTGATATATTGCTGATTTGGAAAGTTATTTTAAACTCTGTTTTTGATAATGTTTCAGATTTGAACTTCTTAAGTTATGGGTAAATTGATTTTTCCCTAAAATTCCTATTTTGCCATCGTGGGATTGGGTTTGAATTTTGGGTTGACTTTTTGGACCCAAATTAGAAGTACAGAAATATGAGTGTCCTTAATTTTGAATTCTCATGTAGAATCCGTATTTGAGTAGATTGGGGTCGTTCGAAGGCAATTCAAAAGGGTAAGGCTTCAGTTTGACTTTGCGGGTCTTTATTTAAGGCAAGTTGAGACTTTTTTTGATTCTTTCTCATAGTGCTTATGTTTTATTTGCTTTTATTGGGAGTAATAGGAATTGGGTCCCATATAGATGAGGTTACAACTATATACGTGGGTACCAGTGTATTGCAAATAGCTAAAATTGGAATTTAAGGATTTGTTATGGATAATCAGTTATCTTTGATTGTATTATTGTGTAGTGAAAATTGGATTAGTTGTTTTATTGAATATGATAGGTGTTGATGTTGATGGTACATCCCTTAATGAGCGAGATTAGAACTATTTGAGTTAAATTGATAAATTTTGAGGTTGTGGCAGGTGTTTCTTAGTGCGCATGGCCTTGTGAGCCTGAATTTGAGATGTTGTGTTGTTTCTTACTATAATGTTTCATGCATACTCACTAAAATTCATATCATATCACTGTGAAATTGATATTTTAAGAAAAATTGATTTACAATGCCTTGCACGCCCGAGGATAAAGTGTTTTAGGTGGAGTTTATTGATTTATAACTTTCATGCCTGATAGGAAAGTTTTTCGTATGGATTTTACTAATTTTAACTTAAATGCCTAATGGGAAATGGTTTCAGGCAGATTCATTGATTTGCATGGTTGATGAGAAACTATTCTGGGTGGGTATATGGACCTCACGAGTCCTCCATGGGTCCCAGCTAGCTAGAAAGAGCAACGAGTATATAATGTCAGACATTACATCATATTGCATTCATCTCATTATTTCAATATGATTGGTTTCATTGTTATTGAATATAGGGGTTTGTGGCCGTTGATATCGTACTTGATTGTGAAATAGTGGATTGAAACTATGTTTTTGTTGTATTATTGTGCTATTTATCATACTAAGTATGGCTTTCCCGTGTGCAGGTTTATATGGTGTGTTGGATGCTTTGTTAGGGTGGTTCTCGCCACCACTTTGAATTAGGGTCGGTCAACGATGCTGCTGATTACATGTAGCTGGTACTCACACTTATCAACAATTATCATAATGGGCATGTCCCTATATTACATCATATTGCATTCATCTCATCATTTCAATATGATTGGTTTCATTGTTATTGAATATAGGGGTTTGTGGCCGTTGATATCGTACTTGATTGTGAAATAGTGGATTGAAACTATTATTATTACTTGATTGTGTAATAATGGGTCGGTCAATAATTGTAACATTATTGAAAGCTTCCAAATATATATATTCATGGCTATCCATAATGGGCATGTCCCTTGTGATTATTTTTCCATGAAAGTTCTTATAAACTGATTCAGTTTCATACAGCCTTACATACTCAGTACATTCTTCGTACTGACCCCTCTTGGGGAATTTACCTTACTTGTTGCAGGCACAGGTTCTAGTAGACCTCCCCAGTAAGCTGCAGGACATATACTGATCTTTGGTGAGCTCCAGTTGGTTCGGGGCTTTTCGTGTCCAAGTTGTACATTGATTTTGGTATTATAAATATTATGCAAAGCGGGGCTTGTCCCGAACTTAGGTTGGTCATGTATGTATTTCTATTAAAGGCTTTTGTATACGTATGTGGGTGTACAAATGAATGTGGAAGAAAGAGATGTATGTCCGGTTGACTTGATGGCCCTGAAGGCCAAGTTTCACACATATACATATATATATGTCGTAATGTTCCATGATCTCCGATATTGGTCTTTTATGTTCTTACGTGATAGTGGTGTTTTCTATGGCATGCAAATGAACGAATGTAAGCACAGCTTGGTTCTCTCGGGCCTCATCGGCTATGGGTGCCAATCCGCCTCATTGGAACTCGGGGTGTGACAAAAGTGGTATCAAAGCAGGTCGTTCTAAGGGTGTCTACAAAGCCGTGTCTGAGTAGAGTCTTACTTATTAATGTGTTATGCACCACGTTGTGTCAGTATTGTAGACGGTTTCATTCAGGTGAATGTCGGCGGGGGATGAATGTATGTTATTGGTGTGGCATGGCGGGGCACATGATGAGAGATTGCCCGCGAAGAGGCTTGGGTGGTGTGGCGCGACCTGCAGGATTGACTGTTATGTCATCATCATCGGTTCCTTCTTTAGGCCGAGGTGTGCAGTCTGTTGGCCGTGGTAGGGGTGCCAGAGGAGCAGCCAGTACGAGCGGGGTCCAGAATTACACTTATGCTTTGGTGGACCGACAGAATTCAGAGGCTTCTCTTGATGTCGTCACATGTACATTATCCATATTCTCATATAATGTATATGCATTGATTGACCCGAGTTCTACATTTCCTATGTTACTCCATTGGTTACTGCAAAATTTGTAAAGGCACCAGAATTATTAATTAAGTCAATTGAAGTGTCTACACCGGTTGGTGAATATATTGTTGCAAAAAGAGTATATCGTAACTGTGTGTGGTCATGATACACTTGCCAATCTCATTGAATTAGACATGGTGGATTTTGATGTGATCATGGGAATGGATTGGCTGGCCTCTTGTTATGCCACGGTAGATTGCCGGGCTAAGAAGGTGCAATGTTGTTTTCCTCAAGAAAATGTTCTTGAATGGCAGGGCAATGTGGGGGCACCACGAGGAAGATTCATTTACTATTTGAAAGCTAGGAAAATGATTGCCAATGGATACATATGTCATTTAGTGCGAGTGAAAGATAATGATATGGAACCACTAACTCCGCAGTCGGTTCCAGTGGTCAATGAATTTATGGATGTATTCCCAGAAGATCTTCCAGGCTTACCCCCAGAACGGGAAGTAGAATTTGGCATTGATGTAATTCCAGGCACTCAGCCTATTACTATTCCTCAGTATAGAATGGCTTCAGCAGAACTGCGTGAATTGAAGGAGCAGTTGAAAGATTTGCTGGACAAAGGCTTTATTAGGCCGAGTATGTCTCCGTGGGGTGCACCGGTCTTATTTGTACGAAAGAAAGATGGCATGTTGAGAATGTGTATCGACTATCGGCAACTGAATAAGGTAATGATCAAGAACAAATATCCCCTCCCTCTAATTGATGATTTGTTTGATCAGTTACAGGGTGCCAAGTGTTTTTCAAAGATCGACTTGAGGTTGGGTTACCATCAAGTCAGAGTTAGAGAAGAAGATGTGCCCAAGACAGCTTTCCGAACAATGTATGGCCATTATGAATTTTTAGTTATGTCATTTGATCTAACAAATGCACCAGCTGTGTTCATGGATTTGATGAATAGGGTGTTTAAGCCATTTCTGGACGTGTTCGTCACTGTATTTATAGATGACATCCTGGTTTATTCAAGATCACCAGAGCACCATGCTAATCACTTATGGCAAGTGTTGCAGATTCTCCGTGAACGTCAGTTATATGCCAAGTTCTCCAAGTGTGAGTTTTGGTTAAAATCAGTTGCATTCTTGGTCCACATTGTGTCAGATGAAGGGATACAGGTTGATACACAAAAGATTGAAGTGGTGAAAAATTGGCCAAGACCATACACGACACCCACAGAGATTCGTAGTTTTCTTGGACTGGTAGGTTATTACAGAAGATTTATGGACGATTTTTCCTCTATTGCTGCACCGTTAACAAGGCTTACACATAAGGCAGTAAAATTTTAGTGGAATGATGCGTGTGAGACAAGTTTCCAAAAGTTGAAAGATAAGTTGACCTTCATACCAGTTTTAGTACTTCCCAAAGGCACTGAAGGTTATGCAGTATATTGTGATGCTTCCGGGGTTGGCCTCGGATGTGTATTGATGAAATACGATAATGTCATAGCATATGCCTCACGACAGTTGTGGCCACATGAGAAAAATTATCCCACTCATGATCTTGAATTGGCAGCGGTAGTTTTTGCTTTAAAGATATGGCGTCATTATATGTATGGAGTTTATGTTGATATCTATACTGATCACAAGAGTTTGCAATATATCTTTAAGCAGAAGGAACTCAATTTGAGGCAACGAAGGTGGTTAGAGCTCTTAAAAGACTATGATATTGATATTCTTTATCATCCAGGCAAGGCAAATGTAGTAGCTGATGCATTGAGCCGTAAGGCAGTAGAAAGCACTAGTGGTCAGTTGAATGAAAAGCAAGAGATAATTAAAGATTTGTATCAACTAGCCAGCTTGGGAGTTCGACTTATTGAATCTCCAGATGAAGGGGTTATTGTCCAAAATGCAGCAGAATCCTCCTTAATAGGTGAAGTGAAAGAGAAGCAGTTTGCGGATTCTATTTTACTGCATCTAAAGTAAAATGTACAACAAAATTTGACAAAGGCATTTGATCTTACGCAAGAAGGGGTGCTCCAATGCCAAGGTAGATTATATGTACCGGATGTAGATGAGCTCAGGCAACGAATTATGACAGAGGCGCATCATTCGCGCTATTCTATTCATCCGGGTGCTACTAAGATGTACCACGATTTAAAAGAAGTGTATTAGTGGGGAAATATGAAAAAGAACATTGCAGAGTTTGTCGATCAATGCCTGAATTATCAACAAGTGAAAGTGGAACATCAAAAACCAGGAGGTTACGTGCAATGTATCAATCTTCCAGTTTGGAAATGGGATAGGATTAATATGGACTTCATTACAGGTTTGCCTCGTACATTGCAGAAATTTGATTCTATATGGGTTATAGTGGACAGGCTTACCAAGTCAGCGCATTTTCTACTAGTTAAGACCACCTATACAGCTAAGGATTATGCAACATTATATGTTAAAGAAATAGTACGGTTGCATGGTATTCCACTTTCTATTATATCAGACAGAGGAGCACAATTCACAATGCACTTTTGGAGATCTTTTTAGCAGAGTTTGGGCACACAGGTGAATTTGAGTACGGGTTTCCATCCTTAGACTGATGGACAAGCAGAACGTACTATTCAAACACTTGAAGATATGCTACGAGCTTGTACGTTAGATTTTCAAGGTAGTTGGGATGACCATTTTCCTCTTATTGATTTTTCTTACAACAATAGCTATCACTCAAGTATTAAAATGGCACCTTATGAAGCTTTGTACGAAAGGAAATGTAGATCACCAATTGGATGGTTTGAAGCGGGTGAAACCGCTTTACTTGGGCCAGATATTGTTCATCAGGCTATGGAGAAAGTTAAAGTGATCCGACAAAGGTTACAAATGGCCCAAAGTCGCCACAAGTCATATGCTGAAGTTAGAAGAAGAGGACTTGAATTCGCCATAGGTGATTGGGTATTTTTAAAGGTGTCACCGATGAAAGGGGTAATGCGGTTTGGAAAGAAAGGAAAATTGAGTTCACGTTACATAGGCCCATATGAAATCATTAGAAAACTTGGGCAAGTTGCGTATGAGTTGGTACTACCCCAAGAACTTTCCTCAGTCCATCCGGTATTTCATATTTCGATGCTTCGAAAGTGCATAGAGGATTCATCTCGTATTGTTCCCGTTGAAGATGTTCAAATTACAGAAGATCTTACTTATAAAGAGGTACCCATTACTATCCTAGATCGACAAGTAAAGAGGTTGAGGAATAAGGACATAGCTTCCGTAAAAGTCCTTTGGAGAAATCAACAAGTAGAGGAGATCACATGGGAAGCTGAAGAAATGATGAAATCTAAGTATCCCTATCTATTTCAAATGGATGAAAAAGTTCAAAGCTCGGGAGTGGAGTCATAACAAGTAAGTATTTATGAGCATTAAGTGTCTATGTCTGTGTATGCTAATATAGAGATGTATTTGTCGTAATTGAAGCGATATTGTTAACATTCGAGGATGAATGTTCCTAAGGGGGGAAGAATGTAACATCCCGTACCTTCCTAACCCTACTTTATGACATTAAATAATGTTTACTTAGGTATCGATAGCTATAAGTATGTATTTGGTAATGTTAATGATGAGAAAAATTAAAATTTGGCCTCGTACATGTGATTAGCCATTCGTAGGGGGTGTTTTGTGATTTTCATGGAGAATTTGTGGGTTTCAAAATGAGGCTAAGAGGGACTCTAAGCAAAGTATATTAAGGGTAAGAAGTAAGTTAAAGAATAAGACTTGAAGTATCTAACCAAATCCGCGAAGAAAAGTCGAAAAACGAAATTTTTTGAAAAACTAAGTGTGGGGTGCGCTAGAGGGCGTGCCACGCCACTCTGGGCTAAAATTTTTAGCCCACAGGAAGCAAGCTGGAGCGCCCAAGGGCGTGCCAGGCTGGTTTTGCCACTTTTTTTAAAAGTTGGAAATTTCTAAGTCCCACGGGTGCCCGGGGGCGTACCGGGCCGATTTTTGCCATGTTTCTTTTAAAACCATAAGCATATACATGAAATGATTCAAGTATTATATTGGTATGATAAATTTACTCAAGAACAAATATGGCATCAAAATGATGGTTTTACCCTTAGGGTCAAAATAGGCCATACGTGGCTAGAATCACTCGTTTTGGGGATTGAGGTTACGAATATGAATCACGTGAGTGGGAATATCGTCGTTACTCATATGAAATGATTTAAACATGATAAATTATTGGGTTAATTGAATTGGGCTCAATACAAGGCCAAAATGAGACAAAAGATATGGCCCAATTAGGCCAAAAGTGACCCATTCTTCATCCTTGACCACTTGTACATGGCATTTAATGCCAAGGAGACTTGAGGGAATATAAATAAGTGGAAAAGTCTGATTTTATTCAAAGGATTACACTACACATTTCTAGAAATTTCCCAAAATTTCTCTCAACTCCCAAGAACCCTAAGCCAACTTCTTGGAGCAAAATCATCAATTTTCAAGCTTAGGTAAGTAATTATTCTTATGGAATGATATATTATATGCATGGGAGAGTATGTAAATCATGTTGGTTATACTTGGAAGTGTTGGATATGACACTTTGTGTTTTTGTGAAAGATGTGAAATCCATGGAATTGTAACTTGAAATATGAATTGTGAGTTTGATGAAAGAGCATGGTATGGATGAAATAACAACATGTATGGTGTGATTATTTTCATATAAGTGTAAATTATGGGATTTTGGCCAATTTGTTGTTGTGAGGTGTATTGAAGTAATTTGATGGAATAATTGTGATGTTGTGGTGATGAAGAGTGGAAAGTATGAACTTGGTGTGACATGCTAATGGTTTATGCTATTTTGGTCAATATTGGGAATATTGTGGAATTATTGGTATGATTCTTTTATTAATGGTATTGTCAAGGGGGAAATGACATTTTAAAGGCAAACATGTAACTCATTGACGTTATGTGCATTTGAAAGGTAGTTGGTGGTTAATGTAAATTCCGTTATGTATTTGTGTTGTAGAGTGAAATATAAGGAAGGAGCGGGACATTGTATGCACATCTAAGATTGTATAGTCGTATTGAGAATATGAGGTATGTAAGGTTACTCTTTCCGTAGCCTTCTACAGCATATAGTGTACACCTTGTTATGGTACCTACTCATTCCCGAAATGTCCTAAGGCATCTCATTTCATGTTATCATCTAGTGTTGATCATATATATATATATTATTCTTGATCTATTGTCATTCATGTATAACATACTTATAGACATGATTCCAAGTTCCAATACTGTTGTGTTCCGAAGCTTTCAATAATGTTACAATTATCAAAAGTATCAATCTCATGAAGTGAAGGATAACGAAATTCATATATGTGTGCTTCCAAAAATGTCATAAGCCTCAATGTAATAATCTTTCATGAGTGAGTATATCCATGGGGTGAAATAAACACCTTCATGATGACGATCCCGATATTATGAGTGTATCCATGGGGTGAAATAAACACCTTCATGATGATATCCATTGGGTGAAAGAACACACCTTCATGATGACTATCCCAACATTATGGGTGTATCCATGGGGTGACATGAACACCTGCATGATGATATTATTTTCCCACTGATCAGTTGGGCCCGGGCAATATATAACTAATGACTGGCAAGCAAGTAAGAAGAGGTACAAAATGGAAGTAAGTATCGAAAGTAATGCACGCAGTTCCAAATATATATATTCATGGCTATCCATAATGGGAATGTCCCTTGTGATTATTTTTCCATGAAAGTTCTTATAAACTGATTCAGTTTCATACAGCCTTACATACTCAGTACATTCTTTGTACTGACCCCTCTTGGGGAATTAACCTTACTTGCTACAGGCACAGGTTCTATTAGACCTTCCCAGGAAGCTGCAGGACATATACTGATCTTTGGTGAGCTCCAGTTGGTTCGGGGCTTTTCTTGTCCAAGTTGTACATTGATTTTTGTATTGTAAATATTATGTAAAGCGGGGCTTGTCCCGAACTTAGGTTGGTCGTGTATGTATTTCTGTTAGAGGCTTTTGTAGACGTATGTGGGTGTGCAAATGAATGTGGAAGAAAGAGATGTATGTCCGGTTGACTTGATGTCCCTGAAGTCCAAGTTTCACATATATATATATATATATGTCGTCATGTTCCATGATCTTTGATATTGACCTTTTATGTTCTTACGTGATAGTGGTGTTTCCTATGGCATGCAAATGAACGAATGTAAGCATAGCTTGGTTCTCTCGGGCCTCATCGGCTATGGGTGCCAATCCGCCTCGTTGGAACTCGAGGTGTGACAATAACTATAAGTGATTCCCCAAAACCTAGACTAAATAGGTACAAAAGCATTAGACAATAAGTAGAGACATCCATAACACAATATCCATGCAGAATAGTGAGGACAGGAGCTGTTGCTGAGTGATCGGCATCGCTGCTATAGAAACTCCAACTAACCTGCACCATGGCTATACCCCCGATTTGAGATATAGTAAGTGTAGCATCAGTACAACCACATGTACTGGTAAGCATTATCAGATGACCAGGGTTAGAAACAAATAACATCAATAATAAATAGGGAGTAGTCAGAACATCAAGTAAAGTTTCAATTTGAATTCCATATTAAACAAATCCTATTACCCCACATTTAGTATCTATGAAACCTAAACTTACCATCTCTATGACCAACACTTAGCATCTCTATGGCTTACCTATCATTTAATATTTTTGTATCTTTGTCCTTTGACAACCTATTCCAACCTATACCTCTCCCTCCAATACAGACTCATTCTTATGATACTTACAATTCCTTAATCCACATCCACCTGAGTCCCTTCGATATTCACTATCACAGACATCACAACACCACATCCCATGAAATCTTGGATCCTACCAATCATATTCTACCATAACCGATACTCTCAATGGAACCACAAAATCTCACCTCCAGCCCGTCCCACTGCAAGGACTTAACGTACATTTGTACTCTTTTTCACTACTCACCCCAACAAGAACATGTATGAAAGCATAGTAAAATAGAAATACATTCAAAACATATACATGAATACATATATGCAAGATGTATACA
The DNA here is from genome assembly GCA_031232105.1 of Capsicum rhomboideum. Classification (NCBI taxonomy): domain Eukaryota; kingdom Viridiplantae; phylum Streptophyta; class Magnoliopsida; order Solanales; family Solanaceae; genus Capsicum; species Capsicum rhomboideum. The sequence continues at coordinate 58,637,671 of CP124709.1, forward strand.
TGATCTCTCCTCATCTCTTCTTATCTCATCACCAACAACATCATAACGTACCAAAGTGGTACCCAACCCATATCACAACATATCATATTTGTACCGGTGTGGTACCCAAACCATATCCCAACATATCATATTTGTATCGGCATGGTACCGACCCATATCACAACATCTCATATCTATACCGACATGGTAACCGACCCAAATTATATCATGTCATCCAAATGCGTATGAACGTGAGCATGAAATCAATTAAATCATAATTCATGCAATAGATAATCACAGATATTCAGTCTACAACCCAACATGGGTCAATCCAGTCTAATGTCACATCAACCGTCTAATTCATTTAATTTGATGACCTTAGTCTTCACATATATATACATAATCATGACTGACCATACACCCCTATGGGGCTGCCATCACCGAAGTTCACATTACTATGCACTTTCTCTCTATCCACATCCCAACCTTGAGTTTTTCATGTTACCTTCTAAACTCTAGAGAGCATATGACAAGTAATGCCAACACTGCGAACCGGCTAACCTCAATACTTTTTTACTCACTATCTAGTCTTCTAAATCATGGAAAGCATCGATCACGACCATAAGTTTTCTAATCATCCCTAACTACTTCTAACGGTAATTCTATTCTCACCTTATAATATTATTTTTTACATTAACTCACTAGTCATGCGATTCAATTATGCAATTCACAAATCTCAGCTTACCACACCTCACCCTTTAGTCATTTCCTTGAATGAAATTCAAATAATTAAAGCATTTATGATTTAGTTGAGTCACCTTAGTTTCCTTTTTTACCATTTCACACTATCTCATTCAACTTTCCACTATACTCAGACCCTAGAAGATAATAAGCTATGCACATTTTCTCCATATTCCTATCCATCCCTGATCCCAATCAAGCATTAATAAAATATGCAATAATTCCACATATTTAAGCCTATTCGGATTTTAAGTATGTCCATCCATCTAACTTCGTGCCCAAAGAACTAATGCATGATACTTTTGACATAACTATTAATGTTAATTGCATCTAGCCCAAGTCTAGTTGCTATAAAATAAACCTTAGCTTATCTCTTAGTCGAAACATGCTGCTACGGAAGGAAGAGAGGTATCCCACGCGTTCTAAATGTATTCCCATGTCGGGTTCCCTTTGAATGTGCGTCAAAACCATTCTCATGAACCTTGGCCTTTGAAATCTCATGGTTGGAGGAGATAGGGTTTTTTGGAGTGGTTTTGGAGAAAGGGGGTGACCTAGGGAAATAATAAAACAATGGGTTTTTAAAAATCCCTCGGCTGGGATACTGCCTCTTACCATTGCAACAAAACTTTTACTGCTTCAGTGGTTATAGACAATCTAGCCAGTCCATTATTGGGCCTCTTGGCCTAATTCCCTTAGTCCCCTATTTTCCTCCCTAATTTAATTCTTCTCAGGTCCATTATGAGCCCATTATTCATTGTAAATTACTCTTGGGGTGTTTTTATATGTAACGACAGTTTGGGTCATTACATTAGATACCAATTTACCCACCGATTGTCTCCAAATGGCCTTAAGGGTGCGTCTGAACATTTACACAAGCGTTCGATATATTTTAACTATAATAAGACACTAAGAGAATTATTTAACATATGCTATCTCATTATACATCCATGCTTCTTAATGAGTGACTGTTAAAGCACTGCCTAATCTAGGCTCTAATGATTATTCCTTTGTTTTCCCCGAGATGGAGTACATAATTAATTATTGGAACAACTACCCAAACATATTATGATATCTCAGAGCATGAAAATTTGATATAAAGTTGGTTTTGGAAAAAGTTTACCACTGCAGCTGTTAATTAGTGTTGCAGTGGTACCGCTATTGCGGTAACCAACTGCAGCAGTGATTCATGGTAGTTAAGTAGGGGAAAACTTTATTTTCCCCCATTTTCCACTCCCAACTCTCAATATCTCTCAACTCACTCTACAAAAATACCTCTCTGATGACAAACTCAAGGTATTTTCTTCGTCTCTTCTACTTACTTTATACATTTCTCATTATAGAACTGTAGGGATATGATAGAATAAAGGAAATTCAGGTGGTTTTGGTTGAAACTTTTTGAATTTGAATTTGGTGGTGTTCTTGAGTATATTGGTTGGCATGCTAAGTTTTCTTACATTTTCAATGCTCCTATAGCGTTTGGGATGTAAGATTAACGTATTTCATGGTGGATTTCGGCTATGGGAGAGGTGAAAGATGAAGAGTCATCTTCTCCAATGATTTTCTTTAATTTGGATTTGATTTCGGGTGTTTCACATCCCCATTTTAGTGTAAAAAGGTTCAAACACACTTCCCCAAGCCCTATCTATGCTTAATTTTAAGATTTATAGAGAAAAGTTGAAAATCCACCATGAGAGGAGAGGTTGGCGGGTTGAAGATGATGAACCGCTGTAGGAATAGCTTTTCAGCTGCAGTGTTATCGTTGCATCAGTAAGTACCACCGCTATGGTACCTCTACATCAGTAATTATCGCTGCTTCAGTACCACTGCAGCAATTAATGCAGTACTGGGCAATAAGTCCCCAGTTTTTGTATTTTTTTGAAATTTTAAATTCTCTTTCCTTACCTTGGTGTTTTGATATGGTTCTAAACTATTTTTATGGAATTTACAGGATCATTATGGTCCAAAAACCCAACTACCATCGGTTTCTGGACAATACTAGCTGCACTCGATTTGAGGAGGAGCGACACAGTAGGAGCTTTCTCTGTGAGAGAGGCTTTGTGAGGGATGAGGTGGAATATAGGCTGCCTGATTTCAATGATCAGCTGAACGTTCTGGGTTAGGAGATGCTGGATGAGTGGGTCCTGGACTGCAACCTAGCCTAGGTCTACAAGTTCTGTACTGTACTTCCTATGGTGGAGTAGGCAGTACCCTTTCCTACCATCCGTATTCGGGGAAAGAATATGCCTGTGGATGCCACTACCATTAATGAGGTCTTAGGGGTTTCCAACCCCTCCAATGCAACCTTCAAGGCTAAGATTTAAGAGTCAGACTTGAGGTGGGAGGCTTGGTATTTAGCATGAGAGGGCAATGCTAACGAGGTAAAGTGGTCCAATCATAGGGGAACAAAGAGCACATACTTCTCGACTGAGGCCAAGATCTAGTTATAGCTGGTGTCTCAGAGGATTCGTCCTTTGAGAAATATTATGGACGTGGTGTTCTATTGAGCTATGGTAGTGGTGTGCATTATGGCGGGGGTTGAGGTGAATATGGGGGTACAGATCATGGACGAGCGGCAGTACTTCTATGCTAGGAAGAGGCCAGCAAGAGATCTGTTCTTGCTTTCCCTAATTACAGAGCTGTGCAAGTGGGTAGATGTCCCTAAGGAGGACCATAATACCTGGGAGGAGTGCGACGTGCTGTATAACCCCCTGAGATGAAGGAGTACCCGAGGTGGAGGCAAGAAGAAGAGAAAGACAACAGATAAGGGTGAGTGTAGCAGAGCTGGTGGGAGTGGAGAAGTCCCCCATTATCTGACACCTGCTCCTCCTAGCGACTGGGTGGCTGGCCTTACTGCTATGTGAGGCTACATGGAGAGGACCCAGATGTCCCAGCCCGAGTTGGCTCCTTTGAGCCCTACTGCCTCGATGGACTCGGTCCGAGCCTATACTGAGTTCCAAAGAGAGCTAGATGAGGAGAAGAAGAAACACTGCTCCCAGGATGGCATGCTGATTAGGATGTAAAGGCTGTGAGGGTCATGTTCGCATGCACCCTCCCAGATAAGGAGCTCCCAAAGCTGACCGTGGAGGACGTCGAGGAGTTCTCCTTCCTCAGTGGCATAGATGAAGAGGCCCTGGATGCTGTAAGCCTTGGAGATGATGCCACCATCTAGTTGTTCCCCTACCCTCTTTAAGTTTTGGATTTCCCCCGTTTGGGTCTTGAAACAAACAATTATTCTTTTATTTTTCGCACCTTTAAGATGTTTTTCCTCCCGGCCCCCTTAATAATAATCATCTTGGTTTATAATGCGAGTCAGATTGATTTTTATCACTTTATTGCTTTGAAAATAGGGTTACCATGCAAAATTACAAAATCACAAAAATAGGGAAAAATACTTAGCAGGACACTGTCTGGAGTCGCTGCAGCGGTAGAGGTAAAAGAATCTCTACAACGGTATCCTCCAGTAGCTTCGCTTTCATTTTTTTACTTAGTCCCAGGTTGCTCTTTCTACACAACACTCTTTTTATGCATGCTCCTATAACATAATAACCTCTTATTTATGCATATAATAACTCGAATTCGCATTTCCCTTGTTTCTGTCTACCACCAATACAATTCTTATTTGTTAAACTAACCGTAAAACACTTACGTCAACCTTTTTACTTACTCAATTCATTATCCTCAACCGTGTTCCACCAATAGCTAGGCATCTGGGTGGTTCGTGAGGGATCGAATAGAAGACAAGTAGTACTCTAAATCATAGAGTGATGAGTTGTAGCTCAAATCGCGGAAATGAAGGCACTCTCGAGATAACACTTGGTCCTCACGTCCATCGACCTGCTAGGCTACACACCATTCAACCACACACAAACCCAACAATCATATTCGAGAGTTTAAACATACAAAGCAACTTACCATATACTACCATCAATCAACAATACACGTAGCACATTTTAAAAACATCATTGCTTTATCATAAGTAACTAACACCATATCAAACAAAGCATAACAATCCACTTCCTATGTTTCATATTGACCTTTATTGGTTGAGCATTTTGTCCTAAATTTCCATGTTAAGAGATACCAATTAGGACTAACTAGTCCCAATTGTGACAATTGAGATACTAATTGGACTCAACCCGGGGATACGACATTAAGAGGGCATGATAGGAAAGAAGAAAGTGAGATAGATTCCTAGATGCCTTGTAGCTTCCTACAAATTTGATGTGGACGCCAACACACCAATCTATAGGACTCTACTCAATATTTGCTCTTGTACTGGAGACTAGTAACCTAGGCTCTGATACTATATTTGTCACAACCCAACCAACCGAATCATGCCGGGAACCTACCTACACATACCCGAGATAGGATAACCCTGAATAACCTACCATTCACTCAATGCGGACATTACTATAAGGCTCACTTAATCAATTTTTGTCTGTCATATGAATAATTAACCAACAGTTGGAATATAATTACCCAATCAATTCGCCCCATAACCTATTATAATACATCGAATACTAAAAGTAAATGCAGAAAATAACTACAAGTGATTCTCCAAAACCTAGCCAAAACTGATACAAGAGCACTAGTTAAGAAGTAGGGACATCCATGACACAACATCTATGCAGAATAGAGAGGACAAGAGCTGCTGCTGAGTGATTGGCATAGCTGTTATAGAAACTCTAACTAACCTGTACTATGACTATACCTTCTATTAGAATTATAGTAAGTGTAGCATTAGTACAACCATATGTACTGGTAAGCATCATCGACCAACCAGAGTTAGAAACAAATAACATCAATAATAAATAAGGAGAAGTCATAACATCAAGTAAAGTTCCAGTTTGAATTACACATTAAGCAACTCTCATTACCCCATATTTAGCATCTCTACAACCTACACTAAGCATCTCTGGGACCTACACTTAGCATCTCTGTGACCTACACTTAGCATCACTGTGACCTACCTGTTATTTAATTGTCACACGTCGAATTCCAATGGGGCGGACTAGCACCCGAAGCTGATAAGGCCCGAGAGAACCAATCTTTGCTCATGTCCATTCATTTGCATGTCTTAAGAAACACCACCATCGCGTTTAGAGATATAAGATGCTAATAGCAAAAGTCATGGAAACATGTGATATATACATATGTGAAACTTGGCCGTTAGGGCCATCAAGTCAAAATGGACATACATCTCTTACATCCTATTTCCCACATACGTCTACAAAGCCTCTAACAGATGCATACATATAACCATCTTAAAATTGGTACAAGTCCCCGCTTTATACAACATTTACAATACCAAAATAAATGTACAACTGTGATCGAAAAGACCCAAACCAACTGGAGCTCACCAAAGTTCTGCAAATGACCGACAACCTACTGTGGAGGTCTACTAGCACCTGCACCTACAACAAGTAAGGTAAGTCCCCCAAGGGACGTCAGTACGAAGAATGTACTGAGTATGTAAGGCTCATATGAAACTGTATGATACATAAATACTTCAATGAACTCAAATACAAATGAATAACCAATATGGATAAGTCACCATTTTGTATGTTGGGAACCATGTATATTTCTATCATTACTTTCATTGCTTCTTTACTTCTACATCATCACTTGTGTCATAATGTACCCGGGCCCTGACTGATCTGTGGGTCATAACATAACATAACATTATGTTAGGATCGAATCGAGCTAGGCTTATGTCTCTAGAGATACCACCCATAAATCAATACATCGGGCTCGGCTCGAGCTAGATTATTACCTCTAGAGCTGCCACCCATAAACCAACATATCAGGTTCGGCTCGAGCTAGGTTCTTACCTCTAGAGCTACCCCCTGTCAGGATCGACCCGAGCTAGGCTTATGCCTCTAGGACTACCCCCTGATCCAATAATCTCGGGATCAGCTTGAGCTAGGCTTATTCCTCTAGAGATATACCACCCGTACTCTTGCAACCAACAAATATGCATTACTTTATTTCTTACTTTTGAGTGATTGATACAATGATAGTTATAACATAATTTGAACTTTAGAACATAACATTATTGGACCTTTGGAACATTAGTCAATGAACATGAGACATGTGAATCACAATTGATCAATGAGCAGGGAACATGTGATAATAAAAATTGATGACCAGAAATAGGATACCTTAGAACATTTCGGAATGGAACAAATACAATGTCAATGTGAATACTATGCGCTGCAGAAGGATACGGATAGAATAACCTCACATACCTTCACTTCCAAGTATGAATACACAATCCTATATATGAACACAACTACTTTTCACTCTACAATACAAGTATATAACGGAACTCTCGTTAACAACTACTTTTCGTACAAGTGTACAAGACGACAATGAGCTATATGACTGCCATATAACATCATTTCACCCTTTATAATATAATACACTGTGTTACCATATCAACAACACCATAACATTCCACACATTGACCAAGAAATCATAAACCAATAGCATTTCACACCAAGTTTACTCTTTACGCTTCCTCATTATCATTACGTCACAATTACTCCATCAATTCTCCTCATAACAACATATTAACAACAATCCATAATGGATATAATCCAACATGCCTCCATTCGACCCCATAAAGTCATTAGAAAGGTATCATAAGTTGATAATTACATCCAAAAAGGGTATAGGGGCCTTCGGGGATCAAAGAGAGACAAAAACATACAAAATGAGTTTCTGGGTTGACCTGCAAAGACACATGCGTCCGCAGGTGTATAACATGAAGCTGTAGGTGGATGACATATGGCCGAAGGTGACCCTTGGCCCTGTCCAGGGTCACCTGCATTGGCATCTGCGCCCGCAGGTGCCTTCGTCTGCGGGGGCGGATGCCCAAATCGGCCAAAATGGGTCTCTTTTGGGTCCTTTTGTGTAATTAATGGTCCAAGGACAAAATTAAGCTTTTGTTTACATATTTTTGGTCACTTGGATGCAAAAATAAAACCCATGGTTTCACAACACACATGAACATCACCAAAACCACACTTTTCCTTCAATACACCACCAAGTCCATCCACAATTTTGCAATAACATTTCCAAACATTATGTACAAGGATAAAACAAGTTAAGAATATAATCACATCCCAAATTTCAATATTGAATCCATCAAGTTCACTTCCTTTGAGACCACAAGTCCATTTTCAAGTTTATAAGGCAAAACCCTTTTCTGATTACAAAAATAGACAGTTTTACACATAGTGAATTGTTCAACACTGTGTCAACATAACCAACATGATTTATGCACCATATTAAGAATGTAATATATTAAACCATAAGAATAAATACTTACCAAAGCTTGCAAAGAGTGATCTTGTCCAAAGGAATGAAGACTTTAGGGTTTGTGAGTAGAGAGAAGTGTTTTAGAAAAATCTTGAAATGGCATGTGTATGGATATGAATAAAATCTGATATTTCCTTGATTTATATAGTACTTAATGGTCATACTTATCCAATTAAATGCATGTTTTCTTGGTCAAACACAAGAATGGATCATTTCCATTTTTGGGCCATGTTTTCTTATGATTTTGGGCCTCATTTGAGCCCAATGGCACATGATTCACTTAAGCCCAACAATTTAATATATAATTCACCAACCCTCTCATGTTTAAGTATTTCCATGAATGTTACGGTACTTTACTAGGTTCATAAACATATGGGGTGTTACATTCTTCCCCCCTTAGAAACATTTGTCCTCGAATGTTAGTGACATTATTCAATTGAAACAATGGCAAGTCTAGGATCATTCTTCATATTATCTCATATATATACTTAATGCTTATAAATACTTACTTGTCATTATTTCAATCTCGTATCGTGAACTTTTTCTTCCCCTTGGAACAAAGGAGGGTACTTGGACTTCATCATTTCTTCAGCTTTCCATGTGATCTCTTCTATTTGTTGATTTCTCCAAAGTACCTTTACGGAAGCTATGTATTTATTACTCAACCTCTTCACTTGTCTATCCAGAATGGAAATAGGTATCTCCTCATAGGTAAGATGCTCCGTAACTTGCACATCTTTAATGGGAGTAAAATGAGATGGATCTCCTATGCACTTTCGAAGCATCGAAACATGAAATACTAGATGAACTGTGGAGAGTTCTTGGGGTAATGCTAATTCATACGCGACTTGCCCAAATCTTCAGACAATTTCATATGGCCCTATATACCGGGGACTCAACTTCCCTTTCTTTCCAAATCTCATTATCCCTTTCATTGGTGACACCTTCAAAAATACCCAATCACCTATGGAAAATTCGAGCCCTCTTCTTATGACATCAGCATATGACTTATGTCGAATTTGGGCCGTTTGTAGCCGCTGTTGAATCACTTTAACTTTCTCCATAGCCTGATGAACAAGATCTGGCCCAAGTAAAGCAGTTTCACCCGCTTCAAGCCATCCGATTGGTGATCTACATTTCCTTCCATACAAATCTTCATAAGGTGCCATTTTGATACTTGAATGATAGCTATTGTTGTAGGCAAATTCAATAAGAGGCAAATGATCATCCCAACTGCCTTGAAAATCTAACGTACAAGCTCGTAGCATATCTTCAATTGTTTGGATAGTATGTTTTGCTTGTCCATCTGTCTGAGGATGGAAAGCCGTACTCAAATTCACCTGTGTACCCAAACTCTACTGAAAAGATCTCCAAAAATGCACAGTAAACTAAGCTCCCCTTTCTGATATAATGGAGATCGGAATCCCATGTAATCGCACTATTTCTTTAACATACAACCTTGCATAATCTTCAGCTGTATAGGTGGTCTTGACTGGTAAGAAATGCGCTGACTTGGTAAGCCTGTCAACTATGACCCATATGGAATCAAATTTCTGCAGTGTACGAGGAAAACCTGTGATGAAGTCCATATTAATCATGTCCCATTTCCAGACTGGAAGATTGATATATTGCATGTAACCCCCAGGTTTCTGATGCTCCACTTTAATTTGTTGACAGTTTAGGCATCGAGCTATAAATGCTGTAGTGTTCTTCTTCATATTTCCCCACCAATACACTTCTTTTAAATCATGGTACATTTTAGTAGCTCCCGAATGAATAGAATATCGTGAATGATGCGCCTCTATCATAATTCATTTCCTCAGCTCGTCTACATCCGGTACACATAATCTACCTTGGCATTGAAGTACTCCTTTTTGTGTAAGATCAAATGCCTTTGTCAAACTCTGTTGTACATTCTCTTTTAGTTGCAATAACATAGGATCCGCAAACTGCTTCTCTTTCACTTTAGCTATTAATAAAGATGCTGCCGCATTTTGTACAATAACCCCTTTATCTAAGGATTCAAGAAGACGAACCAACAAGTTGGCTAATTGATGTAGATCTTTGACTAAATCTTGCCTTTCTGTCAATTGGCCACTAGTGCCTCCTATTGCCTTGCGGCTCAATGCATCAGCTACCACATTTGCTTTTCCTGGATGATATAGAATATCAATATCATAGTCTTTTAATAGCTCAAGCCACCTCCGCTGCCTCAGATTGAGTTCCTTCTGCTTAAAGATATATTGCAAACTCTTGTGATCAGTGTAAATATCAACATGAACTCCATATAAATAATGACGCCATATCTTTAAAGCAAATACCACCGCTGCTAACTCAAGATCATGTGTGGGATATTTCCTCTCATGTGGCCTCAATTGTCATGAGGCATATGCTATTATATTACCGTGCTGCATCAATACACACCCTAGATCAATTCTAGAAGCATCACAATATACTGCATAACCTTCGGTGCCTTCTGAAAGTACTACTACGGGTGTGGAAGTCAATTTATCTTTCAGCTCTTGAAAACTTTTCTCACATGCATCATTCCACTGAAATCTAACTGCCTTATGTGTAAGCTTTGTTAAAGGTGCAGCAATGGAAGAAAACCCTTCAATAAACCTTCGATAATAACCTGCCAACCCAAAGAAGCTACGAATTTCCGTAGGCGTCGTAGGCCTAGGCCAATTTTTCACCACTTCAATCTTCTGTGTATCAACTCGAATTCCTTCATTTGACACAATGTGACCCAAGAATGCTACGAATTTCAACCAAAATTCACATTTAAAGAACTTTGCATACAACTTACACTCACGAAGAATCTGTAACACTTGCCGTAAGTGCTTAGCATGGTCCTCTTGTGAGTTTGAATAAACCAAGATGTCATCTATAAATACCATTACGAACACGTCTAGAAATGGCTTAAACACCCTATTCATCAAATCAATGAGCACAGCTGGTGCATTTTTTAGTCCAAATGACATAACTAAAAATTCATAATGGCCATATCGTGTTCTGAAGGCTGTCTTGGGTACATCTTTTTATCTAACTCTGACTTGATGGTAACCCAACCTCAAGTAAATCTTTGAAAAACACTTGGCACCCTGTAACTGATCAAACAAATTGTCAATTCAAGGGAGGGGATATTTGTTCTTGATCGTTACCTTATTCAATTGCCGATAGTCAATGCACATTCTCAATGTGCCATATTTCTTTCGTACAAATAATACTGGTGCACCCCACGGGGACATACTAGGCCTGATGAAGCCCTTGTCCAGCAAGTCTTTCAATTGCTCCTTAAATTCATGCAATTCTGCTGGAGCCATTCTATACGGGGGAATAAAGATAGGCTGAGTGTCTGGAATCACATCAATACCAAATTCTATTTCCCGTTCAAGGGGAAAACCTGAAAGATCCTATGGAAATACATCAAGAAATTCATTGGCCACTGGAACCGACTGAGGAGTTTGTGGTTACACATCAGTATCTTTCACTTGTACTAAGTGACATATGTACCCCTTGGCAATCATTTTCCTTGCTTTTAGATAGGAAATAAATTTTCCTCTTGGTGCTCCTACATTACCCTGCCATTCAAGACCATTTTCTTATGGAAAACAAAAATGTACCTTCTTGGCCCGGCAATCTACCGTGGCATAATAAGAAGCCAACCAATCCATTCCCATTATCACACCAAAATCCATTATGTCTAGTTCAACGAGATCGGCCAGTGTATCATGACCACACACAGTTACCATACAATTATGATATACTCTTTTTGCAACAATATATTCACCAACTGGTGTAGCTACTTCAATTGACTTAGTTAATAATTCCGGTGTTCTTGCAAATTTTGCAGCAATCAATGGAGTAACATATGACAATGTAGAACCCGGATCAATCAATGCATATACATTATACGAAAATATGGATAATATACCTGTGACTACATCAGGAGAGACCTCCAAATTCTGCCGATCCACTAGAGCATAAGTACGATTCTGGGTTCCACTGGAGATGGATGCTCCTCTGGCACCCCTACCATGACCAGCAGGCTATACACGTCGGCCTAAGGAAGGAACCGATGATGATGACGTGATGGCTAATCTCGTCGGTCGTGCTATACCACCCATGCTCCTCTGTGGACACTCTCTCATCATGTGCCTCCTCAACATACTGCACCAAAAGCAAGCATTCTTCCCTAACCGACATGTACCTGAATGAGTACGCTCGCAGTGCTGACACTGTTGACAAGAAAATCCTGCTGCCTGTGATCCGTGAATTCCACTACTTTGCCCAGATTGACTACCTCTAAACCCTCAAAATTGAGCTTGAGTGCCTGCTGTGGAATAAGAAAATGAGGGTCTAGGCGGTCTAGGAAACATCCGAGGCCTAGATTCTCCTTGGGACACCATAGACTATCCCATAGGTCTAGCTCTTTTGGACTGTCCTCTGTCAGATTCATGTACCCTCCTTCTCTGTCTCTGATCTTCCATTTTCTGTGCGAAGGCCTGTATTCTGGCTATGTCCATATCTTTGTTCAAGGCAACAATGGTGCAGTCCCTTACAATATATGGCTCTAACATGTCCACATAGCGATGGACTCTGTCTGTCATTGTGCCTAATACATTCAGAGCATATCGAGCCAAGGAATTAAACTGAAGACCATATTCTCTAACACTCATGTTCCCTTGACGTAGATTTAGAAACTGATCTGCACGTGCCTCCCGAATCTCATATGGGAGGTAATGATCAAGGAATGCCATTTTAAATTCTTCCCAACCAGCCGAAAGTGCATCAATACCCCTCGATCTTTTCCAGTCTTCATACCACAATATAGTTTCACCTTTCAATCTATAGGCCGCAAGTTCAACTTTTTCAATACCAATCATGTGCATAACTTCTATAGCCCTCTGGATTTGATCCAAGAAGTCCTGCGGATCTGCTTTCGGATCTGACCCAGTGAATATAGGAGGGTCTAATTTTAGAAAGTCCTGTGTCCTGCGACTCGCCACTCTAGCCGCATCATCCTCATTTGTCATTGGAACAGCTCGTCCTTGACTTTGTTCGGCAACTAACTGAGTCAACATATGCACTGCATTTCTTAGATCCTGGTCAGTGGCACTCATTGGCGGTTCTGTGGGTACTTTTCTACTTATTGTCTCTTTCGGAGCTGGAAAAGTAGAAGAAGACCGTGATGCAATTTCAGTGTTAGCTCCACCTTGACTAGCTTGGTCAGGTGGTGATTTACTCATTCCTTCACCGATAAGCATATCTACCTACTTACCTTTGCCTCTACCTCTTCTTGTCATCAGCATTTTACTATAAACAAGAAAATCAATTCTAATGGTCAGATACGATTCCACTTACAACATTGGCTCTATTGCACGATCTAGAAATGAAGAAAAGAAACAACTCCTAAATGTCCCGTAGCCTCCTACTTATAAATGTGGTGCACAACACATCCATAAGCAAGACTCTACTCAGACACGGCTTTGTAGACACCCTTAGAATGACCTACTCTGATACCACTTTTGTCACGCCTCGAATTCCAACGGGGCGGACTGGAACCCGAAGCCGATAAGGCCTGAGAGAACCAATCTTTGCTCATGTCCATTCATTTGCAGTTCTTAAGAAACACCACCATCACGTATAGAGATATAAGATGCTAATAGCGGAAGTCATGGAAACATGTGATATATACATATGTGAAACTTGTCCGTTAGGGCCATCAAGTCAAAATGGACATACATCTCTTAAATCCTCATTCCCACATACATCTACAAAGCCTCTAACAGATGCATACAGATAACCATCTTAAAATCGGGACAAGTCCCCGCTTTATACAATATTTACAATACCAAAACAAATGTACAACTGTGACTCGAAAAGCCCCGAACCAACTGGAGCTCACCAAAGTTCTGCAAATGACTGGCAACCTACTATGGAGGTCTACTAGCACCTGTACTTGCAGCAAGTAAGGTAAGTCCCCTAAGGGACGTCAGTACGAAGAATGTACTAAGTATGTAAGGCTCATATGAAACTGTATGATACATAAATACTTCAATGAACTCAAATACAAATGAATAACCAATATGGATAAGTCACCATTTTGTATGTTATATTGCTTTCATTACTTTCATTGCTTCTTTACTTCTACATCATCACTTGTGTCACAATGTACCCAGCCCTGACTGATCAATGGGCCTTAACATAACATAACGTTATGTTGAGATTGGCTCGAGCTAGGCTTATGCCTCTAGAGCTACCACCCATAAATCAATACATCGGGCTCAGCTCAAGCTAGGTTATTACCTCTAGAGCTGCCACCCATAAACCAACATATCAGGTTCGGCTCGAGCTAGGTTCTTACCTCTAGAGCTACCCCCTGTCAGGATCGACCTGAGCTAGGCTTATGCCTCTAGGACTACCCCCTGATCCAATAATCTCGGGATCAACTCAAGCTAGGCTTATGCCTCTAGAGATACCACCCGTACTCTTGCAACCAACAAATATGCATTACTTTATTTCTTACTTTTGAGTGATTGATACAATGATAGTCATAACATTATTTGAACTTTAGAACATAACATTATTGGACCTTTGGAACATTAGTCAATGAACATGAGACATGTGAATCACAATTGATCAATGAGCAGGGAACATGTGATAATAACAATTGATAATCGGAAATAGGATACCTTAGAATATTTCGAAATGGAACAAATACAATGTCAATGTGAATACTATGCGCTGCAGAAGGATATGGATAGAATAACCTCACATACCTTCACTTCCAAGTATGAATACACAATCCTATATATGAACACAATAGTCCAGCTCCTTTCTTACGTTTCACTCTACAATACAAGTACATAACGAAACTCTCGTTAACAACTACTTTCCGTACAAGTGTACAAGACGACAATGAGCTATATGACTGCCATATAATGTCATTTCACCCTTTATAATACAATCCAATGCGTTACCATATCAGCAGCACCATAACATTCCACACATTGACCAAGAAATCATAAACCAATAGCATTTCATACCAAGTTTACTCTTTACGCTTCCTCATTATCATTACGTCACAATTACTCCATCAATTCTCCTCATAACAACATATTAACAACAATCCATAATGGATATAATCCAACATGCCTCCATACGACCCCTTAAAGTCATTAAAAAGGTATCATAAGTTGATAATTACATCCAAAAAGAGTATAGGGGCCTTCGGGGATCAAAGAGAGACAAAAACATACAAAATGAGTTTCTGGGCTGACCTGTGAATCCACCTGCACTCTTAGGTGTATGAAATACGGCCGAAGGTGACCCTTGGCCCTATCCAGGGGAACCTGCATTGGCATCTGCACGCGTAGGTGCCTTTGTCTGCGGGGGCGGATGCCCAAATCGACCAAAAAGGGTCTCTTTTGGGTCCTTTTGTGTAATAAATGGTCCAAGGCCATAAGTAAGATTTATTTACATATTTTTGGTCACTTGGATACCAAAAAACACCCATGGTTTCACAACACACATGAACATCACCAAAACCACACTTTTCCTTCAATACACCACCAAATCCATGCACAATTTTGCAATAACAATTCCAAACATTATGTACAAGGATAAAACAAGTTAAGACTATAATCACATCCCACATGTCAATATTGAATCCATAAAGTTCACTTCCTTCAAGACCTCAAGTCCATTTTCATGTTTATAAGGCAAAACCCTTTTTCGATTGTAAAAATAGACAGTTTTACACATAGTGAATTGTCCAACACTGTGTCAACATAAACAACATGATATATGCACCATATTAAGAATGTCATATATTAAACCATGAGAATAAATACTTACCAAAGCTTGCAAAGAGTGATCTTGTCCAAAGGGATGAAGGCTTTAGGGTTTGTGAGTAGAGAGAAATGTTTTAGAAAAATCTAGAAATGGCATGTGTATGGATATGAATAAAATCTGATTTTTCCTTGATTTATATAGTACTTAATGGTCATCCTTAGCCAATTAAATGCATGTTTTCTTGGTCAAACACAAGAATGGATCATTTCCATTTTTGGGCCATGTCTTCTTATGATTTTGGGCCTCATTTGAGCCCAATGGCACATGATTCACTTAAGCCCAACAATTTAATGTATAATTCACCAACCCTCTCATGTTTAAATACTTCCATGAATGTTATGGTACTTTAATAGGTTCAGAAACATACGGGGTGTTACATTAATATTATCGTATACCTTTATCCTTTGACCACCTATTCCAACCTATACCTCTCCCTCCAATACTGACTCATTATTATGATACCTATAATTACTTAATCCACATCCACCCGAGTCCCTTTGGTATTCATTATCACAGACATCACAACACCATATCCCATGAAATCGTAGATCCTACCAATCATATTCTACCACAACCAATCCTCTCAGGGGGGACCATAGAATCTCACCTCCAACTCGTCCCATACTAGGGATCTAATGTACATTCGTACCCACTTTCACCACTCACCACAATAAGAATATGTATGAAAGCATAGTAAAATAGAAATACATTCAAAACATATGCATGAATACAGGTATTTAAGTTATGCACATCATCTTTTCTTATCCCTTCTCATCTTATCACCAATAACATCATAACGTACCGGCATGGTACCCGACCCATATCATAACATATCATATTTGTACAGCGTGGTACCTAACCCATAACACAATATATCATATCTATACTGGCATAGTACCCGATCACAATATATCATATCTATACCGGCATGGTACCCAACCCAAATCACATCATGTCATCCAAATGTGTATAAATGTGTACATGAAATCAATCAAATCATAATTCATGCAAAAGATAATCACAAATGTTCAATCCACAACCCAATATGGGTCAATCCAATCTAATGTTATTTCAATCATCTAATTTATTTAATTTGGTGACCTTAATCTTCACATATATATACACAATCATGACTGACCATACACCCCTATGGGGCTACCGTCACTAAGTTCACATTATTATGCACTTTCTCTCTAACTACATCCCAACCTCAAGTTTTTCACGTTACCTTCTAAACTCTGGAGAGCATTTGGCAAGCAATGCCAATACTGCAAACTGTCTAACCTCAATATTTTTTACTCACTATCTCATCTTCTAAACTCTGGAAAGAATCGATCACGACCATATAATTTCTAATCATCCCTAACTACTTCTAACGGGAATTCTATTCTCACCTTACAATATTGTTCTTTACATTTACTCATCAGTCATGGGATTCGATTATGCAATTCACAAATCTTGGCTTACCACACCTCACCCTTTAGTCATTTTCCTTAATGAAATTCGAATAATTAAAACATTTATGATTTAGTCAAGTCACATTAATTTCCCTTTTTACCATTTCATACTATCTCATTCAACTTTCCACTATTCTCAGACCTTGGAAGATAATAAGATATGCACATTCGCTTCATATTCCTAGCCATCCCTTATTCCAATTAAGAATTAATAAAATATGCAATAATTCCACATATTCAAGCCTATCCGGATTTTAAACATGTCCATCCATCCAATTCCATGCCCAAAGGCCTAATGCATGATACTCCCAACATTATTATTAACATTAAATGCATCTAGCCCAAGTCTAGTTGCTACAAAATAAACCTTAGCTTACCTCTTAGGCAAAACATTCTGCTATAGAGGGGAGTGAGCTGTCCCATGCATGCTAAATGTATTCCCATGTCGAGTTCCCTTTGGTGTGCCTCAAAATAGTTCTCATGAACCTTAGACTTTGAAATCTCATGGGTGAAGGAGATAGGGTATTTTAGAGTATTTTTAGAGGAAGGGGGCGACCTAGGGAAATAATAAAGAGAGGGTTCTTAAAAATCCCTCGGCTGGGCTACTGCCTCTTACCGTTGCAGTGATTATCCAACCATTGCAGTGGTTACCGACAGTCTGTCCTAGTCCATTATTGTGCCTCTTGGTCTAATTCCATAGGTCATTAATTTTCTTCCCTGATTTAATTTTTGTCGAGTCCATTTTGAGCACATTATTCATCATAAATTATTCTCGAAGTGTTTTTACACGTAAAAATGGTTTGGGTCATTACACTAGATCTTTTTCCTCAACAAAATTACAACACACGAATTCTTTGGCTTATTTACAATTGTAATTTTTTTCCTTATTAAAACTCAATTACTTGTCACCTACTGAATAGTTTTAATAGGAATTCAAAATAGAACTTCAATTTATCAAATCCTTGTGGGTACGATATCTAGATTTATATCCTTTATTACTTGTACGACCACATACACTTGCGCGTACTGAAGGATACAACAAGTTCTTGGCGCCATTGTCGTGGATTTGTTAGAATTAATACTATTTTGAGTTTTTGTTGAATTATTCAAATTCCACTTTTGTTTGTTGTTTTTATTTCTTTTAAGGTACAAGTTAGTTTATGCTAGACACTCGGAGTCAAGGCGATCCCTTGAATCCTATTATCCATGAGATAAAATGTACTCTTAGGTGGCTAAGAGTGATGGGTGATAACGTGAACAACCAAAATGCCTAAAATGATGTGGTAGACAGGTCTGCAGCCCAGCCCCCTCCTACACTACATATTTTAGTGTTAAATTTGTGAGGCCGAATTAGCAAATGTCTCTAGAGCTATTGTGAAGCTAAATATCATTAGAAATTTTGAACTTTAAGAGGACACAGTATGACTAGTGCAGAACACTTGTCAATATGAGGGTAAACTATATGAAGACCCACACAAGCACCTGTAAGAGTTTATTGATTTGAGTGACAACTTCCACAACCAAAATATTTTAGATGAATATGTGAAGTTGACATTATTCCCCTTCTCACATATTGGGAAAGATAAGCAATGGTTGCATATAAACCGACATGATCTATCATGTCTTGGGATACTTTGTCTGAAAGTTTTCTAAATAGGTTCTTCTCATCTAAAAGAACAAAAAAGCTCATAGGTAAAATTTCTGGGTTAGTTTAGAAAGAAGTTGAATACCTTACCCAAGCTTGGGATAGATATAAGAGATACTTATGAGATTGTCTACACCATCAGCAGCCCAAGGAGATTATCGGGCATAATTTTATTAAAGAATTGAGGCCAGTCTATAAGACTTTATTAGATTCTATAGATTAAGGAGAGATTTTGTCCAAGAGCTGTGATGAAATAGAGGCTTTGCTCAACTTTATGTCTATAGGTCACCGGGACTAATCAGAGCCCAGAAGAGTATTCACTTCTACACATAAAACACCGATAAGCTAGAACTAGATGATTTGTCAGCTATTTGGGCCGATATTGGGCAACTGTGTGCCTTAATGAAGTAGAGTTTACTATCTCCAAGTGCAGGGCAAGTGAAATAGGCATATCAGGTTCATGTAACTTCTTTGTTTTATGAAAAGTGTGGTGAAATCATGCTTACTCTGGATGCACTTTGAATCCTGAATCTATATATTATGTGGGGAAACAAAGTTACAGAAACTATCCAAACTTCTATTGGGGTGGAAATCAGCATGTCTAAAGATAGAAATATACACAACCAGCTCCACAAGTGAGCAATTTTTTAGAGGAGACAATAAAGCAGTTCATGGGTCAACAAACTCAGATTATGCACAAAATGTAGAAGTCCATTATGAACATGAGCGTTAAGTAGGTCAGCTAGCTTTATCACAACATGCATAACCTGTAGGTGCACTACCAAGTTATACATAGAATAATCCAAAGCAGGTAATGACAATTATAATAAGGAATGGAAGAGAATTGGTTGAAGCCCTTTTTAAACAGAGAATTCATGAGGTAAGTGTAGAGTTATAGGATCAAGGCTTTTAAAAAGAAGGGGTTGTCATAGGTCGGATGACATTGACAACTTCAAGAATCCACCTTCTTTTCCACAAAGGTTAATCCCAGCACCAACTCTAGAGATAGATTAGGTGTCAAAGGAAAGAAGAGAGAAAGAGGTTGTTGAGCATCTTGAGATTACAATAGAGAGATCCCCCACCATTTCCACATTGATTCTTAAAAAGAAAGTAGGATGCAAATTTTAAGAAGTACCTTGATATCTTCAAGCAACTACACATCAATATATCCTTGATTGATGCTTTTAGGGACATGCCCAAGTATGCCAAATATCTAAGAGATATAGTGGTTGGGAAAAGAAGACAAATAGAGTTTGAGATAGTTACAATCACTAAAGAGTGTAGTTTGATGGTATTAAGCAAGCTCCGTAAAAAGCTAAAAAACCCTGTGAGTTTCACCCTACATATACAAATTGGTGAAGATGAGGTTGGACATGTATTGTGTAATCTTAGGGAAAATATAAACTTGATTCCCCTATCTGTGTTCTAAACACTTGGTTTAGGAGAGCCACTCCCAACTACCATTACTCTACAGTTGGCAGACTGATCTCGTGTGCAACCAAAAGAAGTAATTGAAGATATGCTCATCAAGGTGGTTAAATATGTAATTCCTACCGACTTTATTATTTTGGATTTTGAAGTAGATGAGCAAGTAACAGTTATTTTGGGATGCTTAATCCTTGAAACTAGTGGAACACTTATTGATATAAGGAAGGGAGAGTTAAATGTGAGGTTCAATGATGAAAAAATGACATTCAAAGTGTATAAGTCACTCTCCACCCTTCACACTATATAGACTTACGCATGATCATAGAGGTGGTCAATGATAAATGTGGGGTGGATGAGTTTGGACCCCAAAAAATTTGATGATTTGGAGATTGCCACTGAATAGTTAGAGGTTCAAAAAGAGGAAGTGCTCAAATTATTTACAGAATATGAACATGTGTTTAGATGGCCAAATTGTGACTCAGAAAGGGACTTGAAGACAAAGAGAATGAATGGTGATGGTCATCCTTCTAGAGTGAAAAAGATAAGAAAGTTGCATTATATGGGAAGGAAAAGATTGATAGAATTCGGTTGATCTATGACTTTGGTCGTGCCGTGATAGAAAATTAGGTGCTTTTTGGGAGGAAACCCAAGTTGTACTAGTGTTTTTTTTATATTTATAGTGTCACTTTTTGTTTTTTTTTAATTTATGCAGATTTGAGAAAGTCTGAGTACCTAGATTTGGAAGCTAAGAGGCATGGTTGAAGCATAAGTATGGGGTCATTCACCCATTTTGATGGACAGAATGAGAAAATATATGTTGCTGGCTAGTCCCTAGAGGGACTCAGGGAGTATACCTAACCACTATTTTGTTTTATTTAATACTTTGGGGACAACACATGTCTTTTAAGTGTGGGGTGATATTCTTCCGATATTTATTAAGGGTGAAGTATGCTTTTTGAGTTGCTTTGTTTTTAGTTACTTTATTTAGTTGAGAACATACAAATTGTTTTTTGAAAAACTATAAAAACACAAAGAGATTTTTCTTTAGCTTTCTGGATTAGAATAGTTTGTGTTGATTTTAGTAGAGCATAATTTACCTACCCCTTAGTTTTTCTTTTAGGTTCTTTCTGAGGGGAGGCCCTTTGAACCGACTATCCTTTTTTTATTTTTAGAATAGCTTTTGTTTTATTTTTAGGTGGAATGACTTTTTTCGATGATAGATAACTGACAACCTTCGTGAGGGATAATTTCATTAGGAGTTAGAAAGTCTTTAGGACCAGTTGAATGTGAGGTGCTCTGATAGGTGCTACATATGAACTGAATGATGCAAGTTGGTTTAAATTTGAGCATGCAATGAAGAAAAATGAATGACTTCTTTTAATATAACTAGGCTTTTTAACCTGACTCATATGTGATTTTGAGCTTAAATTTGAACTCTTGTTGTTTACTTGATTGAGAGTCTGTATGGATACATCTTGAGTTGAATATGTGCCATGTGCGTTAGGTATTTGTTGATATTCCATGCTTTCATATTGATGTCTAGAACTTGCCTGGTGTGTGTGCAAATAGAAATGAAGAATGTTGAGTTTAGGGGATGATATAAGCATTTCTTTGATAAACCTATTTTTATATTTTGCTTTACCTACCTACAATGGATGATCCTAATTTGCCCCATTAAGATTTTAGCCTATTATTTAGTAGCCACATATGAAGCTTAATCGTTTTATTTCCATAGAACTTTAATTTGATTCAAAACTCCTAAGCCCTTTTATTGAAAAATAGTTAAAAGAAGTGAGAATTGAATAAAAGAGATAGTTGAGTTGAGAAGCCTGTAGAAAAGTCTAAGGGTGCAAGTGATTAAAAAATTCATATGCTATTGGTAGGAGTATAAAAAGAACAAAAGAAAAGAGAAAAAGAAGTGTTTGATAATTGAGTACTCCTTACTAGTGGTTTGTGAACTTGCTTAAAGAGATTGGAAAATAAAGAAATCTATGGGTGAGAAGAGTAGAAAAAAGAGTTGGTTCATTGAAGAGTGAGCAAACGATGAAAAATTTGTGATGTATTAAAATACTTATGGAAGTAAGTCACTATTTTAGCCAAAATAATTCCTACCCGTCCCTTAGCCTACATTACGACCCGGAAGTCCAACTTGATCTTAGATTTGACATTCTCATATAAGTGGAGTTATACATTAAGGGAAAGATTATGGTTCATCGTATATTGCATGTGAACTTCTTTGTGAGAGTGAGCATAATTCTATTCTTATACCCGTGCATGTGATATTCTATATACTTACGAGTAAAGATAGGTAACTCTCTTGTTGTGAGGGCACATGGTTGACTAAAGATAGGTGAAGTGTTTGATATCTTTGTTAGGTAACTTTTATGAGTTTGTTAATATCATAGAGTCAGCTCTTGAGGCTAGGAAGTCTTAAAATAGTTATTCATGAGGTTTTAACTATGTTGAATGATTGAAGCATGTGTATAAGAAGTTGTTGTCTATTGTAGTCGTTATAGTCTTAGCTTGAGTAATCTTGTTTCAATTGGTGTAATTCATAGTAGAGTCTAATTCATGAGTGTATAGTTTTCTCGAGGACGAGCATGTCACGACCCAAATCACGGGATCATACGGGCACCTACCAAACTCTATCCTAGATAGGAGAACCCTTACCACCCTTACCTTAATAATTGCGTAATACATTTTTAAAACCTTAAGCATGAGTAAAAAATATACCTTTTTATTTAAACCAATTATGTTCTACAATAACAAACACAAAATTTGACTAAACAACTTCCCATAATCTAGTCTAAATAGGTACAAGAGCTCTAAATACAAGAAGGACAAATCATTATACAGCCTTCATGCAAGAGTAGAATAATTAAAGCTGTTGAAGAATGATCACCATTGCACTACAGAAACTTAAATTGACCTATAATCATATCTATACCCCCAAAAGGAGATATAGTAAGTATAGTTTCAGCACAAACACATGTACTGGTAGGTATTATCAGTCGACCAGGGTTATAAACATATAACAACACATAGAAATCAAGAAGAGATCATGCAATATTCACTTAATAAACTCCAACATACTTCAACTGCCAACCTCACCATTCTCTTAATTATAACATTATTAATTTATCCTCAGGGCGTGACTAAATGATACAATTTCATGGAACCAGCAGACCCGCATCTCTTACGCACTCATTTTATTTAAAATGGCTCTACACTTGTCTCTCATTAATCCTCTTTCGTGATGACCCTCACTTACTATTCTATTTCCCTTACACATTGATAATGCAACCACCACGACAAGTAATAAAACAAGCAATAATTCACAAGAAAAGACTCAATGATACACTCCACGTATACATTTATATACACACAAGATAACAATTTTGATTCACAATTTAGGACATATCTCTATTTACATATACCTGCAACACATACTCATAAATACATTAACTTACAAGCCACTGACTATCCTCTTAATATCAATACTTTTCAAGTTATTTATATCCATCCACTTACACTTAAACAATCCAGAAAACAACAATCAAGTAGGCAATAACATATGCAATGCAACCAAATCAATGCCTAAAATAGTGTACATACATACTAGGGTCAGCAGGGACCCTTAGTCATGACCTACAGGGGACGAGCTCAGTCTATGTACCGTACCGATGTGGTACCCGATCCTATTATCATCAAAATAGGTAAAAACATCAACAGTAATGCTCAAGCACAATAATATCAATGTTCAAGTTCATATTCCATCAATCAATACATATAACCTTTAAGTTTATCTTTTTAACTTAAACTTTAACATCAAATCAATCAATGATCACAAGCATGCCTGAAGGCTAATCGCAATCATCTAACTCAAATATAAGCATAAAATCAAATCAAGTCTACAACTACCTTCAATCAACTAGTTCGTACCAACCTCTAGGTATTACTACCAATTACCTCAACCGTCTTTATCAAAAGATAACATACCAAGGATTGTATTTTCCAAGACACTAACTCAACCTTACTAATTACTCCTCATTCACTACCGTCTACCATTATCCTGATTTCCATATTCCTCTTAAGGAAAACTCCATAACACTAATCTTCTCAACATTTTCTCCGCTAACATCAACTCTCGTACTAGAGGCTCAATCCAAACTTAGTTCTACCTACAACTTCTCTCACTTTCCCCCCTTTAACCTCACTATCAATCACACTCAAACCTACCAGTTCCTCTTTCCATAACCACCATAACTCAGCCTATTTTAAACTGCCACAAGCTTGAAATATACAAGGCACTACCACATCTACATAATATTTCCACTCCTTACATACCCTCCTAAACATAAACTCATACTTATCCACCATTTATCGATTTACCTCTAGTTCACATAAGCATAACAATTTCTCAACATATAAAAGGATTATCAAATACCATAAATCAACATGCAACACCTAATACATTAATTTTGTTACCCTAAGTTCAATTTGTTATTCATTCCATCCGAACTCTGTGTCTGTAGTCCTAGATATGAAATTTCCTATTAAACTATAGTTATTATTCATAAATAATCTAAGTCTACTATAATTAAAACTTAACCTACCTTGTTGATGAGTTTACTGCTATGGAGAGTGAGGATTTTCTCCTTTTGTACTTTTGCTATCCAATCTATCGAGGTTTTCTTCAGAAAACGCTTAGAAATCACCCTCCCAAAGATTGGTCTCTTTATCCTTATTGTTCGAAGCCCAGGATTCATCCAGGGTGTTTTTTGTGGATAGAAACAATATATGAGACCATAGATGAGTGAAAGAGTTTTAAAAAAATCAAGAGGGATGACTCCTAACTGTTGCTGCAGAGAAAGGAATGTCGCTGTAGTGACAAACCTATCACTGCAGTAGTAGTTAGAAGATCTAGGCTAACCAAACAATTTGTCCTATTAAAAGTTTGGGACAAAAAATTTCTACCTTGAAAGTTAATTATAATCACGCCTAAAGTACATTTTTGATCAAATTATTATATCAAACAATTTTTACCATAACTACAAAATGGGTCATTTTAGTATTGTCTTAAGCTTAAATATTGTGAATTACATTTTTATTTCATGTTTTCTTTATGTAGGAATTTCTTGAGATATTTAGAGATTAAACAAGAAGAAAAAGAGCACCAAGAAACAAAATGGAACCAAGGAAGGATCAAGGTCATAACAAGTAACAAAACAAGCGAAAAAGGCCCAAGGAAGTTGTACCTTGCGCCACTGCTGCAAAGCAAGCAATGGCAAAGATTTTGAGAGCTTTTAGGACCACTTGTGATGCTCCCCCAAAGCATGGAGTGGTGCATTTTTACTTGTTTCTTGCGCCATTGATACGCCATGGTTACATGGCACTTTCGATGCTTAAAACAAGGAAAATATGCAGTAACTTGGGTGTATTTGGTTGGTATGATGTGGTTTCTGTCCTACTTTGCAGGAAAATAGAGTTTGAAAGCAAAATGATCAAAAAGGAAGAATCAAGCCCGAGAATGAAGTGTCTGAAGATGGAAGAAAAAGAATCTGCACCAGAGAGGGACTCATGACACCACTCACGTGGCGTGACTTCCACTCACGTGATATGAGTGGCTGGCATGAGTCCACTTCAGAGATCAACGAGGGGTTCTGATTTCCACGCCAGCCAGTCACGTGGCGTGACTACCACCTATTTGACTTGATTTGATAGCGTGACTCAACTTCTGAAGACGTCTAATTGAGCCTAATTTCCACGACACCAACCTACGTGGCGTGACTTGGTTCCATGACACCAAGTCACGGCACCGTGGAAGTTGTCGACTCTGTTCTCCTATTTTGATTTGGATAGGATTAGCTTTGTATCTATAAATACCCCTATATAGTCCTATGTGCGAGGGAGATTTAGTACATTGTTTTGAGAGCTATTTTATATTGTTTTTGAGTTTATAGACATATTCTTGGTTTTGTAGTCATAAACCCTAATTTGAGTTTTATTGATAATTGAGATTTCCATTTTTTTCATTATTGTGAGTGTACAATTATGTTTTCATCTCTGAATTCTTCTTGTGTTCTTACAATTATGAGTAGCTAAACTCATCAACTAGGGTTGTGTGAACCATGAGGAATTAACAAAACCGGTTAAGTGCAAAGCAATGCTGAACCGCTGTGAATGCATGTATTGTTGTTTCCTTTGTTTTGATTACTCTTCTAACGGTTGTAAACGTTAGAAACTCGCCTATATTCTAGACTTGCTCGAGAGAGAGGTAGATATTGGGAAAAGGGAATAACAACAGAGATTTGAAGCTATCAACCTTCATCTAATAACTTGAGCCTTAGAGGGAATAGTTATCTAAGATCCAGGACAAGGATTAGTAGTACGACACTCGGAGACCGAGAGGAGAAGTGTGAAATTTGTCTAACCAAGGTTGAGAGACGTTTAGATGAGCATAACTTGTAAGATTTTACATGGCACATAGCAGTATGGTTTTGTTAGCACAAGTAATCGGTGGAGTTAAGGAATCATTAGGGATCATAGTCCTAGTGTATTTTTCTCATTATCTACAAACTCGATATAACCAACAATTGTTATTATTACTATTCAGTCGCAAAACCCCCCAGTTTTACTTACTTTCCAATTATTCCGGCTAGTATTCTAAACAGCTTTGTCCTATTCCCTGTGGGATCGACCCCAACCTAGTTGGATTCTATATTTGATTCAATAACCGCATTATACTTTTTTGAAGGTATATTTTGGACGACATCAAATTTTGGCTTGGTTACTGGGGAATATGGTTACAGAGTTGATTAGTACTGGTTGGAGTTGATTGGTTTTTCTTTTACATACTTTTGAGGGTACACACCGGTGTATGCCCAATACTAATAGTCAAGGCAATCCCCTGATTCCACTTGATCTTGAAATTGAAAGAACTCTGAGAGCTAATCGAAGGATGGTGAATACTGAAGAAGTTCAGGATCCCACAGCTGCGGGAGATATTCTTCACCAACCGATTCAGCCAGGTTGTTATGAAACAACGGATCAAACTACCGCTCGATTCACACGAGAAGAGCAGGCTAGGCAAGCTGCTCTTAGGCAAGCAGAAAGGGATAATCAAGCTATGCAAGAAGCAGCACAACATTTGGCTGATGCTGAAGAGCGACAAAAATGACTGAGAGAACAACCGAGACCATATGTGCCTATTTATGATGATCCTGAAGAAGAAGATTTAGCCTACTTCGAGCCAATAGAGACTGGTGCCATCATTCTACCAGAGTTACCTCCGGGCACTAAGTTTGACATTACTAGTGCCATGATCCATCTACTAAAATTTAAGGGTGTGTTCACCGGTCTTCCTACTGATGACCCAAACATGCATGTGATGAATTTTGTGGGGGTCTGCACGTCATACAATCTGCCTGGAGTTGACCAAAAGGCTATTCGATTGAGGTTGTTTCTATTCTCTTTAACAGGAGAAGCTACTTTGTGGTTGGTCGAGTTGCCACGAGGTTCCATCACTACTTGGCGAGAATTGAGAAATCAATATTTAGAAAGATTTTTCCCACCTTCCAAGATACTCCAGTTGAAGGACGAGATTTATAATTTCAGACAGCTTCATTCTGAAGCACTCTATGAGACACGACTGAGGTTCAAAAAGAAGTTGCAGAATGTGCCAAATCACATGATGAGTGGTAGGAATTTACTTGAAATCTTCTACAGGGCTTTGAATGTCAACACAAAGGTGGTAGCAGATACTATCACCGGTGGAGCATTCATGAGTTTGAGATGGGAACGAGCTTCGGAGATATTAGATTGTGTCACTAAGACCAATCGAGGATGGCATACTTTGGAGGCAGAAATGCCTGCTGGCACATATGCTATTGGAGCTTCAGCAGCTCAAAGGGCTTTGGACAAATCTGTGGCTCAAGAGGTTGCTCAGTTGAGGAAAGAAATTGGTCTTCTGGCTAAACAGATAGCGGCCAGAGATGCTGAAAAGGTGGATGCTATAGGTGCACAAGGTAAATCGTCTAGACATGATGATAGTGAGTCTGATGATAAGGCAAAGTACCTAGATCGAGAAGTGGCGGGTTTTCGAGCCAAGGGCCAAGGGTCTAATCAAGACTCTTGGAACTCGAGGCAAGGGAATCAAGGTCAGAACTATTATGGAGACAATTACAACAAGTCGGGAAACAGAGATTGAGAATGAGACCGTGATGGTGATTGGAGATAGAAGGATGATTATAGAGAGAAGAATGGCCTTTATGTACCACCAGGAAGCCTTGATGAGGAGTCTGGAAATTCAAGGATGGAGGCCCTTCTTAATAAACTGGTAAAAGGGTCAGAGAGCCAGGAAAATTGCTTGAAGGAGATTAGGTCAGATATTTTAGGAATAAGTCAGAAAGTGGAGTCCCATTCAATTGCCATTAAACAGTTGGAGCAACAGTTTGATCAGATTTCATTGGCACTGAATCAACGTCAGCCAGGCACCTTTCCAAACAATACCGTCCAAAATCCAAAGAATGATAGCCATTGTCTAGCCATTACTACTAGAGGCGGGAAAAGCACGACAGATCCACCTATACCTATCGATAGTGGTAAGACCAATGAGCCAATGGTTATTGATGTAGAAACTGAGTCAGAGCTAGATAATTCAAAGGATGAAATGGTTACCAATCATCATGATACTAGCAAAAAGGCGAAGGCTGAAAAGAGGCAAGAAAAGGAGGTACCAAAAGTGCTGAAAACTATCCCACGACCTCTTCCTCCCTTTACTCAAAGGTTGAAAAAGAAGGATGAAGAAGGAAAATATTAGAAGTTTATCACAATGCTAAAGGAGTTGTCAGTAAACATCCCTCTTGTGGAGGCATTGGAGCAGATTCCAGGTTATGCGAAATTCATGAAAGACTTGGTGACAAAGAAGAGAACTGTCAGTTTTGAGCCAGCAGATAACTTACATCATTGTAGTGCAGTTGCTTTGCGTTCCCTAGTTGGAAAAAAAAGGATCCAGGGGCTTTCACAATTCTGTGTACTGTCGGGTCCTACGACTTTGCTAAAGCACTTTGTGATTTGGGTGTGCTAGCATCAACTTAATACCATTAGTCATTTTCAAACAGTTGGGGTTGGGAGCACCAAAACCAACCTCTATGAGACTTCTCATGGCCGATAGAACTGTGAAAAGTTGGTAGGCATTCTGTATGATGTGTTGGTAAAGGTAGCATCTTTCATCTTTTCGAATGACTTTGTGATTCTTGATTGTGAAGTTGATTTTGAGGTTCCCATCATATTGGGAAGACCATTCCTTGCCACTGGTCGTGCATTGGTTGATATGGAAACAGGGCAGATGAAATTTAGGTTAAATGATGAATAAGTCACTTTCAATGTTTGTCGTTCAATAAAGCAGCCAAGAGATAAGCGTGTGTTTTCGGTGATAGAGGCGGTCGATGATAGTGATGTTTTTGTGTCTCTTGAAGAAAGGTTGGTGGTGGAACCTCTTGCGGCCGTGATTATGAATTTTGATAACAATGGTATTGAGAAATATGATGAGATGGTGGGTGCACTCGCTGGTAAGGGAGCATACACTTATGCTCCAAAGAAACTGGATCTCGATTTGAAGAATAGGGTAACCCCACCAGTTCATCCGTCTATTGAGGAGCCTCCAGTTTTAGTGCTTAAGGCTCTTACGGCCCACCTTGGCTACTCATTCTTGGGAGCTAACAATACCTTTCCTGTGATTATTTCTGCTAAATTGGTGGATTGGCAAATAGAGGCTCTGGTTTCAGTATTAAGAAGATTTAAGAGGGCCATTGGTTGGTCCATTACTGATATCATAGGTATTCCACCCGACATTTGCACTCATAAGATCCAGCTTGTTCCTGAGTGTATACAGAGAATTGATCATCAACGTCGTCTAAACCCACCAATGCAAGCGGTTGTGAAGAAATAAAACATCAAGTGGTTAGATGCAAGAGTGGTTTACCCTATTGCTGATAGCAAGTGGGTGAGCCCAATTCAGTGTGTGCTGAAAAAAGGAGGAATCACTGTGGTTCCAAACGACAAAAATGAGCTAATTCTAATGAGGCCGGTGATTGGATGGAGAGTTTGTATGGATTATCGAAAGCTGAATTCTTGGACTGAGAAAGATCATTTTCCTATGCCCTTCATGGATCAGATGTTAGACCGTCTTGCTGGTAGAGGATGGTATTGTTTTCTTGATGGTTATTCGGGGTATAATCAGATTTTTATTGCCCCCGAAGACCAAGAGAAGACCACTTTCACTTGTCCATACAGGACATTCGCATTCAAGAGGATGCCCTTCGGTTTGTGTAATGCCCCGACCACTTTCCAACGCTGCATGATGTCTATTTTCTCCGACATGGTGGAAGACACTATTGAGGTTTTTATGGATGACTTTTCTATTGTTGGAGACTCATTTGATGATTGCTTGGCATACCTTTTCAATGTGCTACAGAGATGCGAGGAGTGCAACTTAGTGCTGAATTGGGAAAAATGTCACTTTATGGTCAACGAGAGTATCGTATTGGGGCATCAGATTTCAAAGAATGGCATTGAGGTAGATACGACGAAGATTGAGGTAATTGAGAAGCTACCTCAACCTATCTCCGTAAAGGGTATTCAAAGTTTCTTAGGTCATGCTGGCTTTTATAGAAGATTCATCAAGGATTTCTCCAAGATTGCACATCCTTTATACAAACTTTTGGAGAAAGAAGTGAAGTTCGTGTTCGATGAAGCATGTCTAAAAGCATTTGAGTGTCTTAAGGAGAAGTTGGTTTCATCCCCTATTATTGTGTCACCAGATTGGACTATGCCTTTTGAAGTTATGTGCGATGCTAGCGGAGTGGCTTTGGGTGAAGTCCTTGGCCAAAGACGTGAGAAGATGTTACATCCAATTTACTATGCTAGCAAAGTGCTTAATCCAGCTCAAAAGAATTATACTGTGACTGAGAAGGAATTGTTGGCAGTGGTCTTTGCTTTTGAAAAATTCAAATATTACTTGATAGGTACAAAGGTGATTGTGCATACAGACCATGCAGCTCTTCGGTATCTTATGTCAAAAAAGGATGCTAAGCCAAGACTGATTCGGTGGGTACTACTATTGCAAGAATTTGACTTTGAAGTCAAGGATCGTAAGGGAGCCAGAAAATCAAGTTGTTGACCATTTATCACGCCTTGAGGAGGAGGCCATGCTTAAATTAAGGGATGATCTTGAGATTGGTGATACTTTTCCAGATAAGCAAGTACTGGCAGCATCTCAAGACTTAATCCCTTGGTTTGCTGATTTTGCCAACTTTTTGGCAAGTGATCTAGTTCCGAAAGATATGTCATATCAGCATAGAAAGAAGTTCATGCATGAGGTACAAAAATTCTTCTGGGATGAGCCATATTTATTTAGGGTGTGTGCTGATGGCATTATTCGAAGATGTGTTCCAGAGGTCGAGATGATGAATATCTTGGAAGCATGTCATTCATCTCCAGTTTGGGGTCATCATGGTGGTGCGCGGACTGCCCCTAAAATCTTGCAATGTGGGTACTACTGGCCCAGTATTTACAAAGATGCTCATGATTATGCCAACGCTTGTGACCAATGTCAGAGGCAAGGAAATATTTCACGTAGACACGAACTTCCCTTGACAACTATACTTGAGCTTGAATTGTTCGATGTGTGGGGAATTGACTTTATGGGTCCATTTGTGAGCTCGCATGGAATGAAATATATCTTGGTAGTTGTTGACTATGTTTCTAAGTGGGTGTAGGCAATTACACTTCCTAATAACGAAGGAAGAAGTGTCACAACATTCTTGAAAAAGAACATATTCTCACGATTTGGTACACCCCGAGTTATTATTAGTGATGGAGGATCCCACTTCTGTAATCGTCTGTTCAAGGCCCTACTTGAAAAATACGGTGTTAAGCATAAGGTGGCAACACCTTACCATCCTCAGACAAGCGGGCAAGTAGAGGTGTCAAATCATGAGATCAAGTCGATTTTGGCAAAAACAGTTAATGCCAATAGAACTGATTGGGCTTGAAGACTGGATGATGCGTTATGGGCATATCAAACTACTTTCAAAATGCCAATTGGTGCATCACCATATCAGTTGGTTTTGGAAAATCTTGTCATCTACCAGTCGAACTTGAACATAAGGCTTTGTAGGCGTTGAAAAGGTTGAATTTAGACTGGAGTGAAGCGTCTAAAATGAGACTTGAGCAGATGAATGAGATGGATGAATTTCGTCTTCGGGCTTATAAAAGTTCAGCATTATATAAAGAGAAGATGAAATTGTATCATGATCGTCGAATTGAGAACCGAGAGTTTCACCCGGGAGATTTAGTGCTACTGTATAATTCCAAGCTTCGCTTGGTTGCTGGAAAATTAAAGTCCAAATGGTTCGTCCCATTCACGGTGGTTATGGAGAGATTGAGCTAAAAAGAGTGGATAATGTTCTATTCAAGGTCAATGGACAACGTGTTAAGCACTATGTGGGAGCACAAAAGAGATAAAGACATGTGAAGAACTTGAGCTTGATGAAGTCTAAGTAGTCAAGCTAGCCATGTTGTGCCGCGATGTTAAATCAGGCGCTTCATGGGAGGCAACCCATGGGCTAGTTGGTGAAGTCTGAGTATCCAAGTTAGCCGTGTCGTGCCGCGATATTAAATCAAGCACTGATTGGGAGGCAACCCAAGAGTTTATTATGTTGAGGTCTGTGTATTGGAGGAGCAGTTATCTGAAAGTCACAAAATATACCTGAATTGGTTTAGTATAAGTCACGCCACATGAATGCCAGTCACGCCACGTGAGTGGTGCAGTGAAAATCAGAGACAAGTTTCAGGTTTCAGAATCTTACCTACGGCAGAGGACCCACGTGATGTGAGTCCAACCCACGTCACGTGGGTTATATCGTGAAAATCAAAGGTACTTTTAGAACTTCAGGGTCTCACGTATGCCAGAACCCATGTGACGTGGGTTCAACCCATGTCACGTGGGTGGTTCCGTGGAAGTAGGAATCTGCAGAAGACCCAAACCTAACCCGACCTGATCTTATTTTTCTAATTCAAAATCGGGTTTCTTCGTCTTCACCCTATAAAACACCCGACAACCCACCACTCCTAAAGCACACTAAACCCTAAATTCCCTTTTCAAACTCCCAAAATCCAAAAACCCTTCTAAAAATCCACCAAATCCAACCCCCCCACCCCAAGCCAATTTGACCAACTCAGACCCCTAATTGAATAATTAATCCAAAGCCAACCCCCAAGGATTCAAAATTCTGACCCTACCACCTCCACATCCATCAGATTCGAACCCATAACCACAAACCCGACCCACCCAAACAAAATCCGACCCTAACCCGACTCGAATACCCAAATTCCAACCTAAAACTGTTACCGTATCTCCCAAATCAAACCCCAAAAGTGACCATCTTGATTCTTCATCCCGTATTCGCATAAAAAATCCTGAAAACCCAACCCGTTTGCATGATAAACCAATGAAATCTGATAAAAGTGGGTCTGTGGAGGAGTTTTCCATTGGCCATGATGATACTGCTTTGGTAGCTCGTACCACGAGTTACAAACTCGGTCCCAAGCTGCTACCCGAGCTGCATTTCAGCCAGCCCCACTACCGGTAGCGCCGGTTATTTTGGATCAGTCTTCTGAGTATGTCCCCCAGTCTGAAGAGGGGGAGGATGCATCGAAGTTGGGCTCTGCGGATGATGGTACGGGTCAGGGTACCTCTACCGCGGAGGCTACAACCTCTATTTCAGGTACTGGTGCCCAGAGTGCTCCGACTCCCACCCAGAGTAGGGAGGTTCAGCGGTGGTGTGTGCAGGGTATGAGTGCCTTTTATGATAGAGATGCAGAGCTGACGGAGCGTGGTGTGTGTCAGAGGAGTATTATGGAGGAGCCCCGCTATCGGGTGGAGGAGTTGAGGACACTACCTGATATTTGGCCTATTTTTGAGCGGTATGGTTTGGGTTGGATGGCACAACCTTCTGGTCGTTATAGCTCAGAGTTAGTCCGAGAATTTTATGCTTCTTATGCTGCATCAGTTGACTTGAGTACTCCTATGGGGCAGCAGTATAGGGATCACCCCTTATTGATGCACATCTTGGTTTGCGGTACATATTTCAGAGCAGACCATTCACCGCTTATTATTTGGGGCAGACCATCCACTTTCGGCTTTGACAACTGAGTTTGATCATCAGATGGACACTGTCAGATATAGGGTTAGGATGCGAGATGCGGATCAAAAGTTGGAGCTGCTTAAATGGATTGGGGGTACATAGCCGAGGATGGTGTGGCGGCTAGTTGGGTGACTGGTAAGCTGGACATCAAGAAGTCCACGCTTCGTTTTGCTGGCAGATTCTGGTGGTCCATTTTTCGACATTGGTTGGGTCCAACTAATGCTGACAACTCGCTTACATTAGACCGGGCTGTGGTGGTAGCCAACATATTGGTGGGTTATGAGATTCACATTGCTAGATACATAATCCGGGAGATCCATGAGTGGGCCTTCCGAGATCATACGAGTATACCATTCCCATGCTTGATCCAGAGTGTATATGACTGGGCGGGTGTGGCTAGGATACCTAGCCTCGATCATTATATAGAGGTGACCCGCATAGCGGATATTGGTCTGATGCAGCAGCGGGGTTCTCACCCCATTCTTCCCCATGGGTCACAGCCGTCCGAGTCATCAGGAGCAGCCCTAGATGAGCCGAGTAGTGTTCCTATGCCTTTTCCCATACCGGTTAGGGTACCTGAGACTATTCCTATACAGACTGAGGGTGCTGGACCTATTGATGATGAGGTACCCAGTACTACCGCTCCACCGCCTTCCTCTGGTATGGTTTCTGTTTCTAGGGACTTTCTGCAGTAGTTGGTTTATCGGCAGACGGAGATGTTTGAGCGATAGGCTCACACTAAAACCCAGATGGCAGGCTAAGTTAGTATCCCAGCTTAAGCTTTGGGTTAGAACCACTGTAGAGGCTGCGAAGGCTAGGGTGGAGGCCCGAATGACTGCGGTAATGGATCAATTTATGAGGGGTCTGCATGGGAGGATTGACAGCTTTGAGGCACGAATGGCCTCCCAGTTGAGTAGCTGCATTGATAGAGGAGGTTAGGGAATTGGCATCAAGTAGCACTCCTATTATACCGCCTATGCCTGCCCAAGCCTCAATACGACCAGCATTTAAGGTAGATTTGTTCTCTGATGAGGAGGCTCCGATGTATAGAGGCAAGAGACCCTGCAATTTAGATGATCGGGTCGATAGTGATGCTGAGTATGAGAGTGATCTTCGGAGGGCGGTTAAAGCCTCTCGAGTGGAGTACCATGCGAGCCAGATTGAGGCGGAGCAGAGGGCGGGTGGTGCATCTGCTAGTCAGGCTGCCCCTCCATTGGATGCACCTACTACGGAGCAGATTGATGATCCCGCTGTGGGCGGACCCACTTTCGGCGCTTAGGGTACCACAGTTATGTCTTCACTCCCTTGTACTTTTATTGATAATTGTACATTGAGGGCAGTGCACCATTGTTAGTTGGGGGTGGGGGTGTACCACTACTTGGGGTTTTTTGTTGCCGTGTTTCTTTTCCCCCGAGTGTGCTATCATTGTAGAACCGGCATGTTTAGGATGTTATGTTTATGTGTTTCTTGCTAAATTAGGAGAAAAGTAAGGGAACTGTAGTGCAGTCCAGTTTTGAAAAAAAAATTATGCTTTTTGAATGTTAAGGATACCCCTCCTGAAATTTTTTATTTTAAAAGTATGTGTGTGTAGCATGTTTATGTGTGACAACTGCTAGATCTTGTTATGGCACTAGAATTATAGGCAAATAACCGTAGCTAGCATTGCATGAATCGGATAGGTAGTAGATGATAATACAACCCTGTGCTGTGTGTGTGAGGTCATTATTTAGTTCACTTTGTGTGTGCGATCCAGAACTTGCCCGGTTAGTCTTGCCTAGGTTAGAGGATAGTGATTAGGAAAGGATCATAGGCCGTTTTTGAATAAGTCCACTTTTAGCCTAAAGGCCAGACCAAATGAATAAGTATCCCTTGATCCCGACTTTGAGCCTTAATTGACCTATTTCCTTCATTAGCCTATTCACCTTCCCATTTTGACTTACAATGAACCTGTATTGGCCCTGGTCCCTCCTTGGACACTGTGTACCTCAACTCAGGCAAATTGTCTAAGTTGAGGGTGGCTATTTTAGGGGTGCATAGATTGAGTTGGGTATGAAGAAGAGGTTAATAAAAGAAAAGGAGAAAACAGGTTTGGGTGTGAAGAAAAAGAAAAAAAAATATAAAGTAAAGAAAAAAAAATAGTTGTTTGTGTTGTGAAGTTTGAGAAAAATCACACCCAAAATCTGAAAATAAAAGAAGTAGAATAAGGGAGGATAAAAATGAGAAAGGTTGGAAGTTGGAGCCAAAAATAGTGTAGTGTCAAGGAGTGTTGAGTCACCATATCAATATGTATCATACCCATCCCCAAGCCTACATTACAAGCCGAGTAAAGTCCTATAGTGATCCTAGTCCAACTATCCAAAAACTTAAGGCATAGAAAATAAGGGCAAGCCTATGGTATTTCATGCATACTATTTGAACTTCTTTGTGAGAGTGAGTGTTTTGACCTAGTCCCTACTGTGATATTCATTAGTATTCTGTGAGTGTAGGGGACTTCTTTGTTGTGAGAGTACATGGGTTGCATTATTAGCTACTATTTGTTCGACTAATGTCATTTGCATAGATGCTTAGTTGTTTGTGCATAATCTGGTGCCATCACTTGATCCCTTCTATGTCATGATAATATGCTGCCTGTATGCACACTTTGGTTTTGTTTTGCAAATAGGAGGGGTCGGAAAAGTTTTGAGCCAAAGGCAATGAATCGACTGTTATAGGTTCCTTACATTTCTATTAATCAAGCATCGTATATGTGTGTTTTTGTTTTGTTCGCCTGAGGACATGCAAACATTCTAAGTTGAGGGTGTTGATACGCCATGGTTACATGGCACTTTCGATGCTTAAAATAAGGAAAATATGCAGTAACTTGGGTGTATTTGGTTGGTATAATGTGGTTTATGTCCTACTTTGCAGGAAACCAGGGTTTGAAGGCAAAATGATCAAAAAGGAAGAATCAAGCCCGAGAACGAAGTGTCTGAAGATGGAAGAAAAAGAATCTGCACCAGAGAGGGACTCACGACACCACTCACGTGGCATGACTTCCACTCACGTGATGTGAGTGGATGGCGTGAGTCCACTTTAGAGATCAACGAGGGGTTCTGATTTCCACGCCAGCCAGTCACGTGGAGTGACTACCACCTACGTGACATGATTTGATGGTGTGACTCAGCTTCTAAAGACATCTAATTGAGCCTAATTTCCACGACACCAACCTACGTGACGTGACTTGGTTTCATGACACCAAGTCACGGCACCGTGGAAGTTGCCGACTCTGTTCTCCTATTTTGATTTGGATAGGATTAGCTTTGTATCTATAAATACCCCTGTATAGTCTTATGTGCGAGGGAGATTCAGTACATTGTTTTGAGAGCTATTTCATATTGTTTTTGAGTTTATAGACATATTCTTGGTTTTGTTGTGACAAACCCTAATTCGAGTTTTATTGATAATTGAGATTTCCATTTTTCTTCATTATTGTGAGTGTGCAATTATGTTTTCATCTCTGAATTCTTCTTGTGTTCTTACAATTATGAGTAGCTAAACTCATCAACTAGGGTTGTGTGAACCATGAGGAATTAATGAAATCGATTAAGTGCAAAGCAACGCTGAACCGCTGTAAATGCATATATTGTTGTTTCCTTCATTTTGATTGCTCTTCTAACGGTTGCAAACGTTAGAAACTCGCTTGTATTCTAGACTTGCTTGAGAGAGAGGTAGAGATTGGGAAAAGGGAATAACAACAGAAATTTGAAGCTATCAACCTTCATCTAATAACTTGAGCCTTAGCGGGAATAGTGATCTGAGATCTAGGACAAGGATTAGTAGTGCGACACTCGAAGACCAAGAGGAGAAGAGTGAAATTTGTCTAACCAAGGTCGAGAGACGTTTAGATGAACATATCTTGTCAGATTTTGTATGCCACATAGCGGGACGATTTTGTTAGCACAAGTAATCGGTGGAGTTAAGGAATCATTGGGGATCACAGTCCTAGTGTATTTTTCTCATTATCTACAAACTCGATATAACCAGCAATCGTTATTGTTACTATTCAGTCACAAAACCCCCCTGTTTTACTTACTTTCCAATTATTCTGGCTAGTATTCTAAACAGCTTTGTCCTACTCCATGTGGGATCGACCCCAACCTAGTTGAGTTCTATATTTGATTTAACAACCGCATTGTACTTTTTCGAAGGTATATTTTAGGCGACATCAGCCATTACCTCACTTTTTGGCAGTGGTGCAAGTGAGGACTTATCCTAACCTGATTTGAATTGGTTTTTGAAGTTTCAAGGGTTCCTAAACTCTATATAAACCTCCTCCACACATTTTTAATCATATACATCTGATTTGAGGAAGCCAAAAGATAGGGCAAAGCTCAAGTAGTCTATTTGTTTTATTTAATTTTTGATTTCTACCTTGTAAACTCATGTAATCTGTTGTTCCAAAGAGATTCATGAGTAGCTAAGCCGTTTAATTTCTAGGGTTGTGGTTCAACATGTGAGTTGAAGCTTGAAAACCATATTATATATTTCAATTTCCATCTATTGAGTTGCTTATTTCATTATTGATTTCAATTATTCATTTGCTTGATCACCTTATGAATACTATTTGGGGCTTGTTTGTTGAACATTAAAAAGGGAATGATAAGTGTAAAAAGAAGAAATAGGACTAGTTCATGAACCTTATAGGGAAAGGGAATTAATTCATCACTAAGGATAGAAATATACCTTGTGACCTAGCTTAGTTGATACAAATGATATCTTCATGCATTGCACTATTAACCAAAGATCATAGAAATAGACTTTAGGAATAGTCGAGTTGGCTTAGATTTATTGAAAAAATAGTCAATATAGCTAAAATTAACCTACAACTAGAAACTCAAGAAATTATATTATACATATGATTGGATAGCTCTATTGGATTGTCAAAATACCACAATCCTAGATTTGTTTCCTCAACTGAATCACAACACATAGATTCTCTGGCTTATTTAATTTTGAACTTTTTTCCTTATTAAAACTCAAAAAGTCGCAATTACTTGTCACCTACTAAATGGTTATAATATGAATTCAAAGTAGAACTTCAATTTATCAAATCCCTATGGATACGATATAAGGACTTACATACTTTATTACTGGTACGACCACATACACTTGTATATGTAAAAGGATGCAACAATGGTCAAATAAAAAAAATGTGAAAATTATAAAAATGACCAGGAAGGTCATTATACTCACATACTTCAGTGAGATTTAGTTCAGTTAGATGAGACATTAGCTTTCAAGGATGAGCCTGTGGCTATTTGGGATAGGTTGGTTTGGAAGCTGAGGTTTAAGGAGATTCTGTCAGTGAAAGTTTAGTGAAGACA
This sequence comes from Capsicum rhomboideum, assembly GCA_031232105.1. NCBI lineage: Eukaryota > Viridiplantae > Streptophyta > Magnoliopsida > Solanales > Solanaceae > Capsicum > Capsicum rhomboideum. Next base: position 58,677,677 of record CP124709.1, read on the forward strand.
CATCGTCCAGTCAAGGAGGCTACTTGGGAGATTGAGCTACATCTTCCAGTCAAGGAGGCTACTTGGGAGATTGATATGGACTTGCAAACTAGATATCCTACCATTTCAAGCATTTAGGCACCTTCTATCCTTTGGAATTTAAGGATGAAAGTCCCTTTCTGTAGTGGATGATATCATGACCCTTCTGGTTATTTTTATAATTTTTATTCATTTCTCTAGTTTCAACCTTTCCCATAGTTTCTATAGAGTACAAATGGTATACATGGATGGGTGGTTTTGTTCCCAAGGAGCTTGATGAATTTTTGATGAGTTTTTCTATTTTTTAACTTTTATGTTGTAAAATATTGACTTGAGTCGATATTTGTGGTAAAAGGGCTCAGATGGGAATTCTGTTAGTTCTTTTAGTTTTGGAAGGTGGTGTTTAGTCTAGTGGGACCTTTGGTTTAGGTCCTGAGGATTTCTCACTCTTTTCGGGTGCTTGGTTGGGTTTTGGAGTTATAGTTATCATGGTTACTTTGGTTACCATTAATTCAAACGATCTCCATTAGTTGTTTCGTTAATTCTATTGAGTGCAAAACATCATTTGTAATTTGTTATCATGTTAAGTTTGTGTTCTCAAGTCTCTGATTTAATCACTGGGTTCCATTCAGGACTTGGTTTATTCGGAGAAAGTCTTAAGTGCAGCTATATCTGGTGCAGTCAAACCTTTAGAGATTGGCTCACTCCTGTGATGGTGTGGATACACTAGTAAAAGAGGGTGACATTAGGGATGGTCGCTCATGCAAAACATCTTTTGCTCTTGTGCAATATGGCTTGCTCCTACGAAGATTTATTAATGCTGTAGCCATGCTCCTGAGGGACTTTCCCCAATTCTGTAGAGTCTGGTGCCTTAAATGATTTCCATACATATGGAAGGTCCACCACACCTGCGGCATCACACCTCCTAGAAATCCCTTCCACGTGTGACAATCGCTGGTCATAAAGATCCATATTCTTCTTTCACTTCTTTAATTTTTTCAATGACATTGAGAGCTCAGCAAGAGTGATCCTCAACCATTGTTGGAAAATTCATCACCTGTTAAGTCCATCTTCTTCACCATTACATTTTATAACTTCATCTAGCATGATTTGCATTTTGGATCATTTAATTCTTGATTTTTCTTTCTTGATCAAATGTACTTTCCAAACCAATTATGGTCCGAATCTAATTCCATCTTCACCCAACTTTCAGGTATGGATACCTTACCTTTTGGGTGAGGTTATTATGATGGAAAATTTTGGCTTCATCGGCAGGATCCAATGGTCGATTTTGGACCCAATTTCTAGCACGAATGTCATATTATTAAAATTTGTGTCATTATTCCTATAATTACGTACAAATTATGTTATTGACAACTTGGCATAGATTAGAGGCCTCATAGAAGAGAAAAACATCCTTGTGACAGTTCGAGGCTTATTCTTCATCCCTGAGGTGGGTTATGGTCTTCTTTTCTTTAGACTTAGCTCAGATAGATGGTATAAGGTTAAAATCAGATGTTGGTAAGAGAAATTGTTAGTTCAAAATAGTTTTATCCCAAACTTCTAATTTATTGGCCTATTTTGGGGACTTTAGAGTAGTATTCTAGCTTAAGCCTTCATTTTATGATGCTTGCTTAGTATTAGGTTTAGATTAGGACTTCATAGGCTAAGTCAATGTATACTCTCATAGTAGGATGGGTTTGATCCTAATTAATCAATTTGTGAGGCATTTGATTGATATTAACCCTCTTCTATGATTGTGGGTCTTATGGACTGATATTTGTGTTGTATCGTGTCTTCTAGTGGATTATGGCTATGGTTTGGTATTTCTTCCTTATATATATATATTTGTAACATCCCGTACCTTCCCAACCCTACTTGATGATGTTGAATACTGTTTGCTTAGGTGTCGAGAGATATAAGTATGTATTTGGTAATGCTAATGACGAGAAAATTGAAATTTTGCCACGTACATGCGAGTAGACCTTCGTAGGAGGTGTTTTGTGCTTTCGTGGAGCATTTGGGTAATACCCCGTACACATTCTAACCTCATTTGGTGACTTTAAGTCATGTTTACTTGAGGATAAAGCTCACTAAGTAAGGATTTTGTAGTGTTTTGATAAGGTATTGGACGATATACAAGTATTGAAAAAATGGCCGAAAAATTCAGCAAGGTGCTGAAACTTGCGCCACTAACCTGTTTCAGGGGGTGTGGCGCAAGACACTGATTCAGAGGGGGTGCAATTCTTGCGCCACTTCCTTGCTTTGCAGCAGTGGCGCAAGGCACAACAAATTGTGCCCTTCCGTGCTCGTTTTGTAACGCGATTCTACGTCGATTCTTAGATGGTTTCTTTTGGTTCTTTGGAGTTCTTTGAGCATTGTTAAAGCTTCAAATACTTCAATACACTCCTACATACTCTTACATGATCAAACAATGAGACACAAGTAGTTATCAAAAATGTTCAAGGAAGCCATGGGCGACTAGAATTTCTATTTTTGCGATTGAGACGACGAATGAGAATCTCGTAAAAGAATATTGTCGTGATATTATGGAATTATTTAAACATGAGATATGTGGTGAATTATACATGAAATTTGGTGCGCTAAGTTGAGATATGTTATTGGGCCCAATTTAAAGCCCAAAATGAGCCAAAAATAAGAGGCCCAAAAGGGGTCAAATGCCCCATTCTTGTGTTTGACAAGTAAACACAACCTTTTTGACTAATTGGATGGATAGATATGAGCATGAGGGCCTATATAAATCCACCACAAATCAGATTTTTATTTCTTAAAACACACATGCCTTTTTGGAGATATTTCCAACATACTGCTCTCAAACTCTCAAACCCTAAGTCCTCTTCTTGGGCAAGAGCATCATCCTACAAGTGTTGGTAAGTGTTTATTCTTATGATTTAATATATTATGTGCATGAGAGGTTATGTATATCATGGTGGTTATGGTGGCAAGGTGTTCAATAGTGAATTTTTGGGTTTTGATAAAAGATGTGCATCCTTGTGAATTAAACTTGAAATATGACTTGTGGGTTTGATGAAAAGGCATGGTATGGATGAAATACCAACATGTATGGTGTGATTATGTTACTAAACTTGTTATTTCCATATAAGTGTAAATTGTGGGATTTTGGCCGATATGTGCTATGAGGTGTATTAAGGTACTTTGATGGATTATTTGTGATGTGGTGTGACTAAGGAAGTGTAAAGGAGAAGTGTTATGGTGAAATGTATTGATTATCATCTATTGGTCAATGTTGGTAATATTGGGGTTTTTTTGAAATAATAATTTCATCAGTAGTTTTGTCAAGGGGAAATGGCATGTTTAAAGGCGAACATGTAACTCATTCACGTTATATGCATTTGTAAGGTAGTTGGTGGTAAATGTAAATCCCGTTATGTGTTTGTGTTGTAGAGTGAAACACAAAGAAGGAGCGGGACCTTGTGTACACATCTAAGGTGGTATATTCGTATTGAGAACACAAGGTATGTAAGGTTATTTTGTCCGTATCTTTCTGCGACAAATAGTATTCACATTGGCATTACACTTGTCCTATACCGAAATGTGCTAAGGTATCCTATTTCCGGTTACCAATGCTTATTATCACATGTTTCCTACTCATTGATCAATTGTGAATCACATGTCCTCTATTCATGGATAATGTTCCAAAACCCCAATAAGGTTGTGTTCCAAAATTCCACTAGTGGTTATGCTCATGTATCTTGTTCATTGATTACTATCCAATGGTTCCAATAATGTTATGTTTCCACGAAGGCTATGTTTCCAATAATGTTTATTTACATGTCTCTTGCTCATTGGTTATTGTTCCAAAGCTTCCAACAATGTTATGGCTACAAAAGTATCAATCTCTCATAAGCCAAGGGTATCCTATTTTTCGGGTATCAATTATGGTTCCTCACATGTTCTTTATGCATTGATCAATTGTCATTCACATGTCTCATATGCATTGACTAATGTTCCAAAGATTCCATGGTTCCACCAATGTTATGTTCCAAAGTTCAAAGTGATATTATCACTATCATTGTATCAATCTCAAAGTAATGAACAAAGTAATGCACATTTGGTTAATGTTTGAGTACGGGTGGCAGCTTTGGGGGCGAAATGCCTAGCTCAAGCCAATCCCAAAATTATTGGATCAGGGGGCAGCTCTAGGGGCGAAAGCCTAGCTCAAGACAAACCTGACAGGGGGCAGCTCTAGGGGTGAAAAACCTAGCTCGAGCCGAACCTGATATGTTGATTTATGGGTTGCAGGTCTAGGGGTATAAGCCTAGCTTGACCCAATCCCGATGCATTGATTTATGGGTGACAGGTCTAGGGGCATAAGCCTAGCTCGACCCAATCCCAACATAACGATATGTTATGTAAAGACCCACTGATCAGTAGGGGCCCGGGTACATTGTGACACATGTAATGATGATTAAGCATTGAAGTAATGAAGCAAAGAAAGCAATGAAAGTAATACACATGGTTTCCAAAATGCAGAATGGTTACTTATTCATATGCATTTGAATTCACTGAACTATTCATGTATTGTACAGTTTTATTTGAGCCTTACATACTCAGTACTTATTCCGTACTGACCCCTCTTGGGGAACTTACCTTATATGTTGCAGGTGCAGGCACTAGTAGACCTCCACCATAGGTTGACAGTAATCGCAGATCATTGGTGAGCTCCAGTTAGTTCGGGGCTTCTCCCAGTCGCAGTGGGTCATATGTTTTGATATTGTACATTGTGTATAAAGCGGGGACTTGTCCCGACTTTCAGTTGGTTTTGGTCAATGCATATATTAGAGGCTTTTGTAGACGTATGTGGGTGTATGTGTATAACATGATAGGTGAAGTCTTGACTTGATGGCCTCAATGGCCAAGTTTCTCATATGTATATACGTCACATGTTCTATGCTTTCCGATTTTAGCCTCTCATGTTTCTATGTAATAGTAGTGTTTCCGATGACATGCATATGAATGAATAGAAGCAAAGATTGGTTCTCTCGGGCCTTGTCGGCTTCAGGTGCCAATCACACCTCATTGGTATTCGGGGCGTGACAACATTCTTGTGATTTAATATACATATTCATACATCCATTCTCATGGTGTATGGTTTGTATTTGAGAAAATATTGATTTTCATGTTTTTAAAAGGAAAATGTATCACTTTTTAATTTAAAAATCTAGGGTAAGACTTTTGATCGAGCCACTTATACTTCTTAGTCTAGGATAGGACATGGATTGTACCTCCTTTACTTGGTTATTTGTTGTACATCGTGGGAGGGATTCAGGATAGACCGAGGTAAAATTTTGGGTCCCCTAATTACGTTTGAGGTGAGATACTGGGTGACCAGAGGAATGATTGCGGATCTCATTATTTGGTCCAAGGTGAGATGCTTGGCCACTCAAGGTAAAATTTTGGGTTTCACTGCATTTTCCACATAGTGCATTGCATCATATATATATATATATATATATATATATATATATATATTACATCTGTGTATATTATCATTACTGTGTTGTGCTATAAACCGCTGAAACTCTTCTACACACTAGGTTTCCTTATTGTAATTTACATTATATACTTGTCTCCCGAGCTAAGTTAGCTTATGATGCTTAATGAGTACTCGTGTTTTATAGTCACGCTGCACTTCTATTTTTTTCTAATATAGAGCCTGGTACTAGTAATCCTTGATGATTTTACTCATTCGGTAAGACGTGCTGCTAAGATTTGCAGTAAGCTCCTAGCATCCAGAGGCTTTTCCACTTCCCTCTTGTATTTACTATCTGCATTTTGTACTATTGGATAGACTTATACTAGATTAGTACCTACTCTTATATCTTAGTAGCTCTTGTACTGGTGATATCGAGTCTGGGGTTGGTTATTTTTATATATTTTGACATATTATGCTTCATTTAGGCCCTATTGTATGTATATATTTTTATTATTGAGCCGCTTATCTATTTTGTCTTTCTTTTACTGTTCATTAGCTTCCTACTCATTTTATATGAATATGGGGTTTGGTTTACCTACTTGGGAGGGGAAGGGGGGGTTATTGTAGGTGCCATCACGTCCTAATTTTGGATCGTGACATTTAGAAGCTCAATATAATATCCATAGGATCATGTAACACTAGAGTAGCTACAAAACCATGTGGTGCTTGGGTTTGCCTAAATTCGTCAGGTTGAAAAGCCATATACTCAATCTCCATCTCACGTTTTAGGGATGCTATTGTAGAACGACCTAGAGTTAGTGTAGTAGCCTATGCTCTACCTCTGCCATAACCTCTACCAATGCCTCGACCCTGAGCTAGGACTCTGGCAAAGGGTCAAGGCATATCCTCACATGTTGCAGCTATGCCCATTCTCACCATCTGTGAAACAATGTAACATAAAGTGCAAACTCAAGAGAGAACTGATTTTGCATAATAAGGAATCAAAGAATAGAATGTTCCTAAAGATGAACCATAGCCTCATGCAGATAGATACAAACTTTATCTTACCGATTCGAGAGACTCTATAAGACACTTTCTCTTATACATGTGAGAGTAGCAAACCTAGTATTTTGATACCCAATTGACACTATCCAAAATATGGGGTTATGATGGAACCTACCCCGACTCAACTATGGTAGGTAAGCTAACTCTAAAAACACAACATAACTTAAGTAAAAGCAGAAAAGTAAAAACTCAACACAAATATCATAAATAGGCTCCAACAAATCATGAATAAATGGCTAAAGCATACAAAAACAATACAAGACTCTGTCACATATAAAAGAGCGACCTCTCTATTGAATCATCAAAATACAATACGTAATTGTCTAAGAAAATAATATAGGAAAAAAGGATAGAGGAAACTAGGTCAATCTTCAAACATATGATCTCACCCCAACTTTGAATTATATGAATAGTTGCACATCTTGGCATGAATTTGAACTGGTTCTCAAAAATAGATACACCCTTCCTCACTCTTAGCTCCATAATCCTCTCCCGAACCTTCATTGTGTGGCTTGTTAGTTTAATAACACTATAGTTGTTGTTATTCTGAATGTCACTCTTCATCTTAAACAATATGATACTTACCATCCTACGCATGCCAAACCTCATCGTCTGGCATACTTCCATCCTAAGAATGACATTAAACAACTTAGTCAGCCATTATATTTCATCCATGTCTGTGTTGTTCCAAAATTCCATCTAAATCTCATCTATCCTAGTTGCTCTCCCCCTAAGCATCCTATGAATACCTCTTTTAATATCCTTAATGTGCATATACCTATAATACCTCAAATTTGTTAGGTTCAGCATAGCAATCGCATGACTCTTTCCCACAATCGCAATGACCAAACTTGTTACGGTCAAACGTTGACCCTCATGAACGTGTGGTGGGTACCATGATTTAACTCTATTTTCACTATTTTCAAGCTTGGGGAACACAGTTATTGGAGAATATAAGAGTGTTTTTCATCAACTTTGATTTGGGTGCTTCAAACCTATTTTTATCTATTACCCATTGATTATATTGCTAAAATATTTTTAATAATTGGATATTAAACTTGAAATTTTGGGTTTTACCTGATATGGTGAAAAATGAGCATTTCAATGAAATCTAACCCAATTTCAACTCAGGTTTTGATGTGACTTCATACTTAGAATTCTTAAACTATGGGTAAAGTCATTCTTTATTAACATTACTGTTTTACTCTTTTATTTTTGGGGTCAATTTTTGAAGTGATTATGGATCCAGAACCAAAGTATGACAATATAGGTATCAATAGACTCCTAATTATGTGTAGAAATTAGTTTTGATATATTGGGAGCATTCTGAAACCTTTCGAAAAGGAAAAGCTTCTTATTGAGGGGTTCAGACTCATTTTTTAGCTTTCAAGGTAGGTTATGGCTTAACTTTCTTTAGGCTGGACTGGTTAGATAATTGATCATGTAAAGCATGCTATGGGTTGGGGAATTTATCATTGTCTTCATCTTTTAGAATCATTATTACTATCATGATGCCCGTGTGGGGGCTTGTGTGAACCTTGTTATTGAAATACCCGTGCAGGGCTAGTGTTGGTCTTGTTTGAGCATTTATTATTATTTATTATCATTGTGATGCCCGAGTGGTGGCTTGTGTTGACTTTATTGATGTCATATATGGTTCATTACTATTGTGTTACCATGAGGGGCTTATATATGACTTATTGAGATTTGAGCGATTTGAGTGATTTGGGTTCATTCATGTGATTATTGAGCCAATTATTTTATGTTGCTGATTTTGCTATGATCATGCATACTCATTCATCATTCATTTTCATGGAACTGATATTACTATGGAACTTGAATTTCTTTACACAAGAAAACATACCATTTTATAAAATGCCTTAGCCGAGAAAAGTGGCGACAAGGTTGATTGATGAGATTATGATTAGTATATGGGTTGCGAACCCCCCATGGATCCACTCTTGGAAGCTTAGGCTCGGAGGGTGCATTTGAGGTAAACATTTGAGCATTTCATACATACCATATTATTGTGTTGCACTACCTTTCATCCTTTTTTGTGATTGATACTTTGAATTGGAATTCTTTACATGTGGTGTTGATATCCTTGTACTGTTGTTGAGATTGTACTATTATACTATTAGGAATTGTATGATTTAAGCTATTGGGACTTTTCTGTTTGTAGGGTGGATGTGTTACTTGTAGTTTACTTTACTTGTTTCCTTGTCTATTTTTTTTTGTTGGCCTATGATGCCTACTGAATACAAGTGGACCGTACTCATTCCTACTTTTCTATACCATTTTGGTGAAGGTCCTAGTTTGAGTGCTACCCACAGATCATGATATCATACAACTTTGGGATTTCAAAGTCAGGGTGAGCTCCCCATCCGGAGCCTGTTCCTGTCTTCATCTAGTTCTCTTATGTATTTACCTTAGTCCAGAGATAGATATTATGTATTCATTCCTTATGTCAGTTTTAGAGTTGCCCTTACTCATGACAATAGACCGCTGGGGATTTGAGTTGTACTATTTAGATATTTGCCTTGTTATTGTATTTGCTTGACTTTATTCTAAAGTCTTGAATTTTGCTTATTATTTACCTTTTTTTTGCTATTTATCCTGTTTTTGAGTTGGTCTTACCTATCAAGGTTGGGTCAGGGTAGGTGCCATCATGACCTCAATTTTTCAGTCGTGACAAGTTCACCCCATAAGTATGTTTTCAATTTCAGTCACTTTCATGAATAAAGTTAGGGTTTTTGAATTAAATCCTAGAATCATAGTTTCTTTATCTTTTGATGATACTCCTTGAATGCTCCATGAAAATAATAGAAATTTAGGATTTAAGTCTATCTCTATGTTTATACCCTATTTCATGTTCATGGAGTCTATTTTGAGTTTTATGGAATCTATACCACATGTTATGGAATTCAATGATGTTTTATGAAAACTATTCTATGATTATGAAAATCTACTTCATGAATGTTTACAAATTACTCTTATGAATGTTGATATATTTTTTTAAGAAAATTACGTTTTATTTTGAAATTCTAACTAGTGTTTTCAGAAGATTTAGAGCACAAGGACCATCAACAGTATCTTTCAAACGATTTAGAGCATAAGGCTTACCAGCAATATGTCTATATGACATGATTTTGGGCTAAGGATCCAAAGCATAATTTATAGTTTACCTTAAAAAGGTTATAGTATGAACTTATTATATATTTTGGGAGAATTTATTCAAACAAAGAAGGGTACGTGTTCAGATAAAGTATGCCTCAAAGAAATGTATACTAGTATAGGATATGATCATGTCATAGGTTTAGTTGATGCCTTTTTAAACCCCTGGTAAGGGATCAATTTAAATCAACAATTCAGTTATTACACCTTATGCCTTGCAAAGCATAGGATGGATTCCCCATCGTGCGATGATTGGACATGAGTTTGTAATTAATTGTTAGTTTAACTTCAAGTCTCAGTTATAAAACTAACTTTGATTTGTTTGTAAAAATCATGATCTTACATAAAGTATTTGGAGCTCCCTCTTATCTAGTAAGTATATGTTCTTATAGTATACCAGACCAAGGGTATGCTCTGGCCAATAGTGGTTTCGGGTGCCGGCCACACCCAGTGTGCATGCTCCGAGCATGACAAAATTCATAATTTTGAGAGTTTGGTTATTTTTATATGATTTCTACAAATTTTTATTAAATAAAGGAAAAATCTTGGCTAAGTTACATAGTGAAAGAATGGAAATTCTATGTATTTTTTCCTTTCATAAAGCATTATATGCTTTTTATTTTTTCTATTATTTTTCTTTAAATACTCTTTTGTAATGACCCATTAAATTATTATAGCATTTCCTGTGGTGTAAGTGTTTCGGAAGAGTTGGCCTTAGGATGAGACTTATGAAAATCTCAGGCTAGGTGGGTTCGAATGAAATCTAAGTGTCAAGTGGTGTACAGACCTTTCATGTTTTGTGGGGATTGGTATGTCAATTTTATAGGTGTGGTGTGATAGATAAGGAGTTTAGTGATCCATAGAAACTTACGAAATGAAATTTGGGTGTATAGAACTCCGATTATAGTGGTCGTCGTGATAGAATTACTCCGTGTTGTTGAAAAACAAAGACTGCATTGTTAAAAGGGGGAAATTATAAAAATCACTTAGGCTACTGTTTAGGCTCTGTTGTAGAGACCCTGGCTGGCTACAATGGGACCATTGTAGCGATGGAGGGGGGGGGACCTCTATAGCGGTCCACAACTTTAGTGGGGGACCGCTATAGCAGGCCTCATGGCCTCTATAGCGGTACTGCTACAGCGGGTGGGGATCAGCATAGCAGACGTCGGGCAGAATAACTGCCTGGATTTTGAGTTTTGACGTTATTTTCTTCCAAAACTCATCCTAGGGCTGTGTGAGGCAATTTTCTCTATTTTGGGTGATTTCCATCTTTGAGGTAAGATTATTCCACCATTCTTTTGTAGATTAACTCCTTTAATCTCTAGAATTGTTAGAATCATGATGTTAGGAAAAAATTATGGGTTAAGCCCTAAAAAGGATGAACTGATGAGAATTTCCCTTAGGTAGGCTTAAAATCAGTTGTAAATAATTCTAGGATGCTAGACTTGAATTCCTAACATAGATTCCTTCCTCTTTAACGTAAGTTATAAGGAAATTGGGTGAATTAATGGGTGTAAACCCCCCAAATTGGGGGTTTAGGCTACGAACTAGGTTCAAACCTATGGGTTTTATTTCTTAATGCTTATAATTGGAGAAGAGATTATTAATTTCTCCCCATTTACTATTTTTAAGCCAAGAACAGTTGGAAAAGGCAAGAAAAGGGAAAGCTTTGGCAAATTAGAGCATTTTGGGCTTGTATTTTAGGTAGGTTATGGTTTAAATTTATTATAGACTTAATTTGATATTTGTTCCTATCAATGAGTTAAGTAAATGTTAATTGGCCTTCATGCATAGTTGTGATTGGTGAATTGGTTTGGTAATTAAATTCATTCACATAAGTGATGACCCTTGAATTTGACTAAGTGTCTAGATAAATTGTGTTATGGCATATTAGGTGCATTTTATCATATTATCATTGCTATTGGTTGAGATGTTCACTTATTGTTGATATTGGTTGAGATGCTCACTTATTGTTATATCTGGTGGTTTGGGTACCATGCTGGTAGGTATTGCTTACGACTTGATATTTGGAGGGTCGGGTACCATACCTGTACGTATTACTTATAGCTTGTTATTCGAAGGGTCGGGTACCACACTGGTATGGTACATGCACTGAGCTTGTCCCCTGCAGGTCATGACTATTGAGCATATAAAACCCTTTGGTATGTGTGTACACTTTCAAGATTGAGTTGATGGACATGATGCATTATTTCTTATCATTCATTTATTGATTTTATGGTTGTTTGGTATAAGTGTTGTGTCACCAAGAAGTAACTTATGACTACTTGTGAAATAACAATATGAACGTAACTTAGTATGTTACATTTGAGATAATTAGAGGGATTTAGGCTCTTCCCTTATTATGATTTGACTTAGCTTGAAATAATAGCATAATGATGGTATAGGCTATTAGTTGTATTTTTGTATTGTTAGATTACATTAAGAGGCTAATTATGGATATTAGTACATTGGGGTGTAATTGATTGTATGTTTTGATAGCTAGTTGCTTTTATTATATTTATATTTATGTATGGTTTTTAAGTTAAGTCGGCCAATGATGCCTACCTGTACATAGTGTTTGTACTAATACTACTTGTACTCTTCCTTTTTTTGAGTGCAGATAGTGTTCCAATGACTTAGACAAGACCTTGGATCTGGTTCGTGACTAGCAGCTTATTGATCCAAGGGTGAGCACCTATCTTCGGTCAACCATTGGATCTTCTCATTGATCATGTCCACTCATTCAGACGATGACATTCCTTTATTAGTTGTTTTGAGATATTTATTCAGACTTCAGTTTTATGGTTTTAGAATGTTCTTATATGGTGACTTTTGGATCTTGGGGATTGTAATAGATAGTTGTTGAATATCCACTTCTATTTATTAATTAGTTTTTGGATTCTATTAATATCAAGTTGGTGTAATTATTATTATTTAAAATTTGCTAAATGATTAGGTTAGTAATTGGGTTAAAGAGTTCTGTCACCGGAGAGTTAGTGTGGTTGCCACGCACGACCATTTGGGTCGTGACAAAGATGGTATCAGGGCCTTGAGTTCATTGATCTTGTTATATAAGAATGAGTTTAGTAGATTCTTGCAGAATGGTATGGAAATGTTTGTACTTTTCTACGAGCGGCTACAAGACTTTTGGAAATTTCACTCTTCTTAATTCTTTTGTACTAGTACCTGATTCCAATTGGTATATAGATTAAAATTTGTATCTAAATCCTTTCACTCTTTTCTTGTAGATGGTAAATACTTGTGTAAATAGAGAAGCAACAACACCCCAGTCGACTACTAGGGCTGTAGTTCGGGGAATAGTCAAAACAAGAGGCAGAAGAAGGGGGAGGGGTAGAGGGGTGACACCCACTAGGGGTGGATCCTAGGCTGTCGGAGCCCCGTTTAGATAGAGATCACCATCTCCTCCAACATAGGAGGATGCTCTAAATATGGTTCAGAATGAGGAGATAATATTAGAGGATAGAGGCGGTACCGAATTAGGAAGATTTTGTGCTCGTGCAGGGATGTGTAGTAGAAGTTTAGATATCCTTATAGTTGATTCAATTGGTTTTGGATTTTTTGAGTAAGTTAACAGGTATAGGTACCATCTTGGTAGTTTCAGTCTTTCAGCATCCAGGATTGCACATGCCACAACTGTAGCGCTCTAGATGGATAAGAGGTCAGAGATAGGTTCCCTCACACACCAAGTATTGGGTCTGGTGATGACCAGATATGTACATGACTTCTTTTGAAAGTTTTTGAAGATGAAACCTCCTGTATTTCATGGTACTGAGTCAGAGTATGTGTATGAATTTATCATTGATTATCATGAGCGACTTCACAAGATGGGTGTGGTAGAGAAGTATGGTGTACATTTCATTACTTTCCAGTTACAGGGGATACTAAACTGTGGTGGAGGACATTCATTGAGTGTAGATTTACAATTTTGTCTCTATTGACTCGATCTCAGTTTCTTTTGATATTCTTAGAGAAGTATGTTCCACGTACTTTGAGAGATAGAAAAAAGGATGAGTTCACCAGGCTTAAGTAGAGAAACATGTCGGTTGTGCCTTATGTGGACAAATTTCATGCTTTGTCCAGGATTCGATATGGTTGTTGACTATTGAGGAGGAGAGAATCTGTTTATTTATAAAGGGCTTGAATACCGGCCTTTAGGTTTTTGCACTTCAAATGACATCTTCAAGTAAGACCTTCTAAGAGATGGTTGATTTTTTTAAAAAGGTAGAGGGTGTGAGATAAGAGGGTTATATTAACATGGGGGAGAAGAACGCTTATAAGGTGGGCGATTTCAGTGGTTCCTATTTGCCATAGTTCATAGGGCTATCCTTCTTGGCCTATTCAATCGATGATGCTTGTGTCAATTGAGGGCCCATGTAGGGTCAATCAACTATTTTCATATTCTAGTAGTTATTTTCTTTCGGTGTTATTAGATCAATGACCTATTCTAGACCGTATATGTTATGAGTGTGGTAAGGTTGGTCACATTAAGAGGTATTGTGCTAATCTAAGACACATTGGTTAGTCAGGCTAGAGGCATACTTCCCAGGCCTTAGGTCCAATAGGTAGGAGAGGTGGAGGTAACTGTAGAGGTCATCCATAGGATGGGCGTGGTGTTCATCAAACAAGTACAAGTGGCTATAGGATAATAAAGATGGGGACATACTGATTATGGAGGTGTGCAGGCTGGTACGAGTGGTGATTAGATAGGTTAGAAGGATCACTTCTACTCTCTTTCCGACAGGCTCGAGGCTGAGTCTTCAAATGTGCTAATCACAGGTAATATTCTTATCTGTGACTGCATGGCTTCTATTTTGTTTGATTCGGGTTCCATGTTCACCTGTATTTCTATATAGTTTGCTTTGGGTCTGTATTTGTTTTGTGAAATGCTTGATTCCCCTATGTATGTGTCTACACTAGTTGGGGTTTTGGTGGCAGTTAATAAGGTTTACTAGGCTTGCTTTATTTTGTTCATAGAATATTCGACTTGGCCTGATTTAGTGATTCTAGACATGGTGGATTTTGTCATTATCTTAGGGATGAGTTGGTTATCTTCATACCATGTGATTCTTGACTGTCATTCCATGACATTCACTATAGCTATGACCGGGATGGGTAGATTAGAGTGGGAGGGTGATTATAATCATGTTCCTTTAAGACTTATATCTTTGAATTGTGACATGAAGTTAGTTGGGAAGGGGTGTCAGGCTTTTCTATATCATCTTTAAGATACTCGTCTTAAGGTCCTTCCTATTGAATCACTTTCAGTGGTATGTGAATTCTTAGAAGTATTTCCTGATGATCTACCTATGAAGCCACCTGATCCTGACATTGATTTTTTTATAGACTTAGAGCCGGGCACTCGTTCGATTTCTATTCCTCTTTATAGGACATCACCAGCTAAGCTAAGGGATCTAAAGGTCCAGTTGCAAGAAATGTTAGGTAAGGGTTTCATCCATTCTAGTTCTTCTCCATGGGGTGCTCCAGTCTTATTTGTTAAGAAGAAGGACGGTAGTCTTCGCATGTGCATAGACTACCAGCAGCTAAACAAAGTCATGATTCGTTATACGTACCTTTTGCCTAGGATTAATGACTTATTTGATCAGTTACAATATGCTTATATTTTCTTTAATATTGACTTGAAGTTCGGTTATCACCAGCTTAAGATTCAAATAGAAGACATGCCAAAACTGCTACTGTTATAGGATTTATGAATGGGGTGTTTAAGCTGTATTTGTATTCTTTTGTAATTGTTTTTATTGATGATATTTTTGTGTACTCCAAGAGAAGAGAGGACCATGAAGCTCACTTGCGTATTGTATTAGGGTTGCTAAAGGAGAAGAATCTTATCGAAAAATATTCTAAGTGTGAATTTTAGTTGTCTTTAGAGTCCTTCTTGGAGCACGTGGTTTCTAAGAAAGGGGTTATGGTAGACCAGTAAACGATTGTGGCTGTTAAGAATTGGACCAGGCCTACTGCTGCAACCAAAATCTAAAGCTTTATGGGGTTGACTAGTTACTATCACAGGTTTGTCAAAGGGTTTGCTTTTATTCCTTCACACGTCACTTGATTGACTTAGAAGGAAGTACCTTTTTTATGGACCGATGTGTGTGAAAAGAGCTTCCAACAGCTCATGACTTTGTTGACTTCGGCTCCTATTGTTGCCCTGCCCATTGAAGGTAAAAACTTTATTATGTATTGTGATGCTTTACATTCTAGTTTGGGTGATGTGTTGATGAATGACAAGAATGTGACTACCTATGCTTCAAGGCAACTGAAGGTTCATGAGAAAAATTATCCCACCCATGATTTGGAGTTGGCAGTGGTGGTGTTTTCTCTCAAAATATGGCACCATTATCTTTATGGGGCGAAGTTTGAGGTACTCACAGATTATCGTATCTTACAATATGTGTTCACTCAGAGGGACTTAAATCAGAGACAGTGAAGGTGGATGGAACTACTCAAGGATTATGAAATTTAATTCTCTATCATCTACCAATATGGTATCATATACATTGAGTCGAAAGACAGAGAGTGTTGGTAGCTTTGCATGTTTGGATATTTCCAGACATCTATTGGCTAGGAAGGTCCATACCTTAGCTAACAGTTTTATGAGACTGCAGGTGATCGAGAGGGGAGGAATGCTAGATAATGTTGAGGCGAGGTATACTTTTCTTGACCAAATCAAAGCTAGACAGTTAGAAGATGTGATGTTTGCTAAGATTTGCGACAAAATATTGTAAGGTGAGGTCAAGAAAGCCATTCTTGATGATGAAAGTGTGTTAATGATTAGATGCTGAGTTAGTGTACCATGTGTAGTTGATTTGATTTTGACCATTTTAATAGAGGATCATAGTTTGAGGTACTCCATACATCCTGGTGCAACCAAGATGTATAGTGACTTGAGACAACACTATTGATGGTATCGTATGAAGCAGGATATAGTAGATTTTGGGCTAAGTGCCAAAATTTCCAACAAGTGAAGTATGAACATAAAAGACCTGTTGGTACTCTTCAGACAATGCCCATTCCTAAATAAAAGTCAAATTGAATAGCCATGGATTTTTTGTTGGTTTACCCAAGACCTTGAGGAAGGAGGATTCTATTTAGGTGATTGTGGACCAATTGACTAAGTCTGCACTGTTCATTCCAGTGTAGGTGACTTATAATACAACCAAGTTAGCCAAGATCTATGTTAAGGAGATTTTTTGACTTCATAGGGTGACCATCTCCATTATATCGAATAGAGGTATGTAATTTACCTCTAACTTTTGGGAGATGTTTCAAGAAGAGTTGTGTACTTGATTGGATTTGAGTGTAACCTTTCATCCTTAAACTGATGGGTAGTCTGAATAGATGATCCAAGTGTTGAAAGACATTCTTCAGGCATATGTAATGGATTTTGGTGGTCATTGGGACAAGTTCTTACCCTTGTGTGAGTTTGCTCACAACAATTGCTATCATTCAAGTATAGACATAGGTCCCTTTAAAGCTTTATATGTAAGAAGGTGAAGGCCAATCATTGGGTGGTTTTATGCCTTTGAGGTGAGGCCTTGGGATACTGATTTGTTGAAGGTGTTGATGTAGTAGGTGAGGTTTATACAAAAGAAACTGGTGGCATCTAAAAGCAGATAGAAGGAGTATATTGATAGAAAGGCGAGAGATGTGCATTTCAAGAAGGGTGAGAATGTGTTGCTCAAGGTTTCACCCATGAAGGGTGTGATGCAATTCGAGAAGAAGGGTAAGCTTAGTCCAAGGTACATTAGACCATTTGAGGTTTCGGAGGACGTAGGGATCCTATCATATAGATTGGCTCTACCTCCTAGTTTGTCGGGAGTTCATCTCATATTTCATGTATGAATGCTCAAAAAGTACATGGTGATGGTGATTATATCATCCGTTGGGATTTTGTATTATCAGACGAGGATCTCTATTGTGAAGAGGAACCCATTTCTATTCTTGATAGGGATGAGCGAAAGTTGAGAACCAAAGTGATTTTGTTCATAATAGTTTAGTGGAGGAATCCTATTGAGAAGGCTACTTGGGATACTGAAGCAGACCTACATAAGCATTATCTCCAATTATTTGTTGATTCACATAATTTTTGCTTGTTTTCTCATTTGTTTTCTAGTTGTTTGGGGATGAATGATTATTTAATTGGTATTTGATATAATGATCCATTCTGTCATTATAGTGTTGCATGTGTTGTTAGTGTTTGGGTAGAGTTGGCCTTAGGATGAGAGTTATGAAAATCTCAAGTTAGGGTGAATTTGAATGAAATCTGAGTGTTGTGTGGTGTAGAGACCTTTCGTGTCTTGTGGTGGTTGGTATGTCAATTTTACAAGTGTGGTATAATAGATAAGGAGTTAAGAGATCCATAAAAACTAATGAAATGAAATTTGAATTTATAGAACTCTAATTATAGTGGTCGCCAAGATAGAATAAATTCATGTCGTTGAAAGACAAAGCCTTCATTGGAAAAAAAGGGAAACTATAAAATTCCCCTGAGCTACTATTTATACTCTACTGTAGGGACCCTGGCTTGCTACAAAGAGACAACTGTAGTGGTGGGGGGACCGCTATAACTGTCCACAAATATATAGCGGGTCTCTTGGCTGCTATAGCGGGTGGGGTACCGCTATAGCGGACATCGGGAATCATAACTGCCTGGGTTCCAAGTTTTGATATTATTTTCTTCCAAAACTCATCCTAGGGATATGTAAGGCAATTTTCTCCATTTTTGGATGATTTCTATTGTTGAGGTAAGATTATTCCACCATTCCTTCGTAGATTAACTCCTTTAATATCTAGAATAGTTAAAATCAAGATGATAGGAAGAATTTTTGGGTTAAGCCCTAAAAAGGATGAACTAAAGAGAATTTCCCTTGGGTAGACTTAAGATCGATTTTAAATAATTTTAGGATGCTAGACTTGATTTCGTAACATAGATTCCTTCCTCTTTAATGTATGTTATGGGGAATTTGGGTGGATTAATGGGTGAACCCCCCCCCCCCCCAAATTGGGGGTTTAGGCTAATGAACTAGGTTCAAACCTATGGGTTTTAGTTTCTAATGCTTATAAGTGTAGAATATGTTATTCATTTATCCTCATCTACTATTTTTAGACCTAGAACAGTTGGAAAAGGAAAGAAAAGGGAAAGCTTTGGCAAATTAGAGCATTCTGGGCTTGCATTTGAGGTAGGTTATGGTTTAAATATAGTTATAGACTTAATTTATTTTAGTTTTTATCATGAGTTGAATATTTGTGAATTGGCCTTTGGGCATACTTGTGATTGGTGAATTGATATGGTAATTAATTTCATTCATATAAGTGATGAATCTTGAATTTGACAGTGTCTAGATAAATTGTGTTATGGCATATTTGGTGCACTTTATCATTTTATTATTGATATTGGTTGAGATGTTCACAAATTGTTCTATTCGGAGGGTCCTGTACCACGTCGATACGTATTACGTATAGCTTGATACTCAGAGGGCGTGTACCACATCGGTACAGTAGATGGACTGAGATCGTACCCTGCAGGTCATGACTATTGGGAATATAAGATTCCTTGGTATGTGTGTACACTTTCATGATCGGGTTGATGGTCATGATGCATTGTTTCAGATCATTCATTCATTAATTTTATGGTTGTTTGGTATCAGCGTTGTTTCAACTGGAAGTAGCTTAAGACTACTTGTGAAATGACTAGATGAACGTAACTTAGTATGTTACACTAGAGATAATTAGAGGGCTTTAGCCTCTTCCCTTATTATGATTTCACTTTGCTTGAAATGATATCATGATGATGGAAGAAATAAGCAAAACATTGGATAATTAAAGTATGATACTTTATCGGTATTTTATATGTAGGTTGAAAAGAAGTTAGAAGTGTCAGTACCATGCAAAGTGTAGGAAAAAATGAGTAAAACATTGGATTTAAATAGCAAATAGAGGAAAGAGAAATGGTGGTTCCTAGTGTATCGATAAGAATGATAATGATACAGTCAGAGAAAAAAGATCTATAATTTTTTATCATCATTTAACTATTTTACCTTTTTTAAATATATTATTTTTATCATTATTTTACTATTTTATCCTTTTTAATGTTTTAAAAGTATGACATATTTTGATATTATTTAACTATTGCTACTTACTTGCGATTTTTGAAGTTCAAACAATTATCCTATTTTGCCAAATAATAATCTTCAAAATGTAGTTACCAAGAAATTGTATTCAAATTATTATGTCAATAGAACTAAGAACAATAAGATTGTGCGATTCTTATTAGATAATACCAAATAAAAATATTGATAAGATAATATAGCTTAGGTAAGAAATTAAATTATTGTAAATTAGATTCCATCTTTGTCAATGTAATTTAATTGTACGGTATAGTAAAATGGATGAGCTCTTGTTTTATCAGGAAAATGGTTTTTCTTAATTATTTCATAAACATCAATAAATTTCCAGAAAAATTTAGAAATCATAGAGTTGCCACTTAATTGATTTTGAAAAAAATCAAGAAAATCTTTAAAATGAAATATAAAGCCTTAAAGCAGTAAAAGACTTCAAATTTATGAAATTTTAAGGGTTCACATTAAAACTTTTGAACGGTTTTTAAGGCACCAAAATTTTCGCTAACTTAGGGTTATTCATTTGATTTAAAACAAACTCATATTTTATGACTAACTTTTAAAGAAAAAGGATTTATGTATTAAGTATTTAGAAAAAGGCCAAAAAAGATTTAAAGAAAAGAGATAGGTTTTAAAAAATATTTTTAAAAGACACAGTGAGTAAGATTTCCATTATTAAAACTGACTTTTTAAAGAGAAAAATTCAAGTGAAAATTTTAAGATGAACAAAAATCAATTCCAATAACTAACAAAGTTATACTAGCAAAAATATGTCAAAACAGTAAACTAATCCGCCTGAGATGCCACGACCCAGAAACATATGAATCGGAATGGTACCTAGCCTAACCTTAGAATCATTTAAACATGAAAGAATTGGTGAATTATGCATTAAATTGTTGGGCTTAAATAATCTTGTGCTATTTGGCTCAATTGAGGCCCAAAATGAAGTAAAAGACATGGCCCAAATGGGGCAAGTGACCCATTCTTGTGTTGACCAATCAAACATACATTTAATTCCCAAGGACTTGGATAAGGATGACTTGAGGGAAAATATAAGGTAAGGAAAAATCGGATTTTTATTTATCAAAACACACATGGCATTGTCTAGAATATTCAAGACATTTGTCTTTACTCACAAACTCTAAGGCATCACTCCTTTGGACAAGATCACTTCTTTGTAAGTATTGGTAAGTGTTTAATCTTATGTTTCAATACATTATATGCTTAATATGGTGCATAAAGCATGTTGGTTATGTTGACACAGTGTTGGACAATTCACACTGTGTAAAACTGTCTATTTTTGCAATCGGAAAAGGGTTTTGCCTTATAAACTTGAAAATGGACTTGTGTTCTTGAAGGAAGTGGACTTTATGGATTCAATATTGACATGTGAGATGTGATTATATCCTTAACTTGTTTTATCCTTGTACATAATGTTTGGAATTGTTATTGCAAAATTGTGCATGGACTTGGTGGTATATTGAAGGAAAAGTGTGGTTTTGGTGATATTCATGTGTGTTGTGAAACCATGGGTGTTTTTTGGCATCCAAGTGACCAAAAATATGTAAATAAAAGCTTACATATGGCCTTGGACCATTTATTACACGAAAGGACCCAAAAGAGACCCTTTTTGACCGATTTGGGCATCCACCCCCGCAGACGAAGGCACCTGCGGGCGCAGATGCCAACGCAGGTGCCCCTGGAATGGGACAAGGGTAACCTGCGGCTGCATGTCATCCACCTGCGGGAGCAGGTGGCTTCGCAGGTCAGCCCAGAAATTGGTTTTGTATGTTTTTGTCTCTCTTTGATCCCCGAAGGCCCCTATACCCTTTTTGGATGTAATTATCAACTTATGATACCTTTTGAATGGCGTTAAGGGGTTTTTTAGAGGCATGATGGATTATAACAATTATGTATTGTTGTTAATATGTTGTTATGAATGGTATTGAGGTGACTTGACGGAATAATTGTGATGTAGTGATAATGAGGAAGCGTAAAGGGTAAACTTGGTATGAAATGCTATTGGTTTATGATGTCTTGGTCAATGTGTGTAATATTATGATGTTGTTGGTATGGTAATTCAGTGTATTGTATTGTAAAGGGTGAAATGACGCTATATGGCAGTCATGTAGCTCGTTGTCGTTTTGTGCACTTGTAAGGTAACTAGTCGTTAACGTGAGCTCCGTTATGAACTTATGTTGTAGAGTAACACGTAAAGAAGGAGATGGATTTTTGTATTCACACATAGGACTGTGTATATATATTGAAAAGATAAGGTATGTAAGGTTACTCTTTCCGTATCCTTCTGCAGCATATAGTGTTCACCTTGTCATTGTACTTGTTCATTTCCGAAATGTTCTAAGGCATCTCATTTCAGGTTATCCTCTATTGTTAATCACATATACCTTATTCATTGATCTATTGTTACTCATGTGTCACATAACTGTGGACATGGCTCCAAAGTTCCAATAATGTTACATTCAAAAGTTCCAATAATGACATGACCATCGAATGAACTATTGCAAAAAATTAAAGAAGTGAGGTAATAAAGTCTCTATTCTTGGGGGGTATCCCAGGAGTTAAAATACCTAGCATGGGTCGATCCCAATATCTCGGGTGGTATCCCAGGGGTGAACAGAATACCTAGCATGGGTCAATCCCACTACTACGAGTGGTATCCCGGGGGCAAAAGTAAAGTCTGGCATGGGTCGATCCCGAATGATTGTTGATTCTTACCCACTGATCAGCTTGGGGCCCGAGCATTATATGAACGGGAGGATGAGTAATGAGTCAAGGATAGAGTGATGAATGAATGAGCGTAAAAGTAAGGAAAGTAATCAATGTAATGTACATGGTTCCACCCATACAGAATGGTGACTTACCCAAATTGATTATTCACTTATATTTGATTCCATGGAAGTATTTATGTATCATATAGTTTCTTATGGCCTTACATACTCAGTACATTCTTCGTACTGACATCCCTTGGGGGACTTACCTTACTTGTTGCAGGCACAGGTGCTAGTAGACCTCCACAGTAGGTTGCTGGTCAATTGCAGATCTTTGGTGAGCTCCAGTTGGTTCGAGGCTTTTCGAGTCACAGTTGTACATTTATTTTAGTACTGTATATGTGTATAGAGCAGGGTCTTGTCCTGAGTCTAGGTTGGTTATGGTTAAGAATTTGTAGAGGCTTTGTAGATGTTGTGGGACAGATGAAGAAAATGTAAAGCACGTATGTTTTATCTTGATGGCCCCAACGGCCAAGTTTCATAGTTATCATGTACTTTCTATGACTTCTACTATTGGCATATTATATCTATTTGTGGTGGTGATGTTTATTGAGTAGTATGCGTAGAAGTGTATAAGAATGAAGATTGGTTCTCTCGGGCCTTATTGGCTTTGGTTGCCTGTCTGCCCCATTGGAATTCGGGGCGTGACAAAAGTGGTATCAAAGCAGGTCGTCCTAAGGGCGTCTACAAAGTCGTGTCTGAGTAGAGTCTTGCTTATTGATGTGTTATGCACCACATTTATAAGTAGGAGGCTATGGGACATTTAGGAGTTGTTTCTGTCCTTAAATTCTTAGATTGTTCATTGGAGCCAATATTGTGATGGAATCATATCTAACCATTGGACTTGGTTTTCTTTTGTATAGTAAAATGCCGATTACAAGATGAGGTAGAAGTAAAAATAAGCAGGTAGATATACTTGCCGGAGAAGGAACAAGTAGATCACCACCTGACCAAGCTAGTCAAGGTGGGGCTGACGCTGAGTTTGCATCGCGGGCTTCTTCTACTTTTCCAGCTCTAGAAGAGCCGAGAAGGAGAGAAGACCCTGCAGAACCACCCGTTAATGCTACGGAGCAAGATCTCAGAAATGTGGTACAAATATTGACTCAGATAGTTGCGGCACAAAGTCAAGGACGAGCTGGTCCAACAACAAGTGATGATGGTGCGGCTAGGGTAGCTAGTCGGCGGACACAGGATTTTTTGAAATTGGACCCTCCCACATTCATTGGGTCAGATCTGAATGAAGATCCGCAAGACTTTATAGATCAAATTCAAAGGGCTCTAGATGTTATACACGTGACTGGCGTAAAAACAGTTGAACTTGCGGCCTATAGATTGAAAGGTGAAGCTATATTGTTGTATGAAGATTCAAAGAAACCTCGTGGTATTGGTGCAAATCCACCTAATTGGGAAGAATTTAAAGCGGCATTCCTTGATCACTATCTTCCTTATGAGATTCGAGAGGCTTGTGCGGATCAGTTCTTAAATCTCCATCAAGGGAATCTAAGTGTCAGAGAATACAGCCTGCAGTTTAATTCTTTGGCTCGATATGCTCCAAATGTAGTAGCCACAATGACAGACAGAGTACATCGATTTGTGGACAGGTTGGAGCCATATTTGTTAAGGGACTGCACTATTGCCGCTTTAAATAGAGATATGGATATAGCTAGAATTCAAGCTTTCGCACAAAAGATGGAGGACCAAAGGCAAAGAAGAAGGGTACACGAATCTGAACGAGGGTCGTCAAAGAGGGCTAGACCTATGGGTCAGTCTGTGGCATCCCAAGGAGAATCTAGACCTCGGATGTTTCCTCAACCGCCTAGACCGGCATTCTCTTATTCCACAGCAGGTACTCTCAATTTTGAGGGTTTAAAGGCAGAAATGTTGGGCAGAGTAGTGGGATTCGAGGTTCACAGACCATTGGATTTTCTCGTCAACCATGTCAGCACTGTGGAGGGTTTCATTTAGGTGAATGTCGGCTTGGGACAAATGTTTGCTTTTGGTGCGGTATGATGGGGCATATGATGAGAGACTGCCCATGAAGAGGCTTAGGTAGAGTGGCACGACCTGCGGGATCAACCGTTGCATTATCATCATCGGTTCCTCCCCTAGGCAGAGGTGTATAGTCTGCGGGTCGTGGTAGAGGTGCCAGAGGAGCAGCCAGTTCTAATGGAACCCAGAATCGCACTTATACTCTAGTGGACCGGCAGAATTCGAAAGCTTCTCCTGATGTCGTCACAGGTACATTATCCATATTTTCGTATAATGTATACACATTGATTGATCCGAGTTCTACATTGTCATATGTTACTCTACTGATTGCTGTGAAATTTGAAAGAACACCGAAATGATTAACTAAGTCAATTGAAGTATCTACACCAGTCGGTGACTATATTATTGCAAAAAGAGTATATCGTAATTGTGTGGTAACTGTGTATGGTCATGATACACTGGATGATCTTATTGAACTGGAAATGGTGGATTTTGATGTCATAATGGGCATGGATTGGTTGGCTTCTTGTTATGCCACGATAGATCGCCGAGCTAAGAAAGTACATTTTCATTTTCCACAAATGAATGTTCTCGAATGGAAGGGTGATGTAGGAGCACCAAGAGGAAAATTTATTTCCTATCTGAAAGCAAGGAAAATGATTGCCAAGGGGTACATATGTCACTTAGTATGAGTGAAGGATACTGAAGTGGAACCACTAACTCCAAAGTCGGTTCCAGTGGTCAATGAATTTCTTGATGTATTTCCAGAGGATCTTACAGGTTTGCTCCTAGAACGGGAAATAGAATTTGATATTGGTGTGATTCCAGGAACTCAACCCATCTCTATTCCCCCGTATAAAATGGCTCCAGCAGAATTGCGTGAATTGAAGGAGCAATTGAAAGATTTGATGGACAAGGGCTTTATCAGGCCTAGTATGTCCCTTTGGGGTGCACCAATATTATTTGTACGGAAGAAAGATGGCACATTGACATTGTGCATCGACTACCAATAATTGAATAAAGTAACGATCAAGAACAAATATCCCCTCCCTCGAATTGATGATTTGTTTGATCAGTTATAGGGATCCAAATATTTTTCAAAGATTGACTTGAGGTCGAGTTACCATCAAGTCAGAGTTAGAGAAAAAGATGTACCCAAGACAGTTTTCCGAACACGGTATGGCCATTATGAATTTTTAGTTATGTCATTCGGCCTAATAAATGCACTAGCTGTATTCATGGATTTGATGAATAGGGTGTTTAAGCCATTTCTAGACGTGTTCGTGACGGTATTTATAGATGACATTCTGGTTTATTCAAGATCACAGAAGGACCATGTGAAGCAGTTACGGCAAGTGTTACAGATTCTTCGTGGACGTAAGTTGTATGCGAAATTCTCTATATGTGAATTTTGGTTGAAATCCGTAGCCTTCTTGGGTCACATTGTGTCAGATGAAGAAATTTGAGTTGATACACAGAAGATTGAAGCGGTGAAAAATTGGCCAAGGCCTACGACGCCCACGAAAATTCGTAGCTTCCTTGGGTTGGCAGGTTATTATCGAAGGTTTTATTGAAGTTTTTTCCTCCATTGCGGCACCTTTAACAAAGCTTACACACAAGGCAGTTAAATTTCAGTGGAATGATGCATGTGAAAAAAGTTCCAAGAGCTGAAAGATAAATTGACTTCTACGCCGGTGTTAGTACTTTCGGAAGGCACCGAAGGTTATGCAGTATATTGTGATGCTTCCATAGTTGGTCTAGGGTGTGTATTGATGCAGCACAGTAATGTAATAGCATATGCCTCACAACAGTTGCGGCGACACGAGAGAAACTATCCCACACATGATCTTGAATTAGCAGTGGTGGTATTTGCTTTAAAGATATGGCGTCATTATTTGTATGGAGTTCATGTTGATATCTATACTGATCACAGAAGTCTGCAATAAATCTTTAAGCAGAAGGAACTCAATTTGAGGCAACAAAGGTGGCTAGAGCTCTTAAAAGACTATGATATTGATATTCTATATCATTCAGGAAAAGCAAATATGGTAACGGATGCATTGAGCCACAAGGCAATAGGAGGCACTGGTGGCCAATTGATGGAAAAACAAGATTTAGTCAAGGATCTACATCAATTAGCCTGCTTGGTGGTTCGTCTTCTTGAATCCTCAGATGAAGGGGTTATTGTACAAAATGTGACAGAATCTTTATTACTAGCTGAGGTGAAAGAGAAGCAGTTTGCGGATCCTATGTTATTGCAGCTAAAAGAAAATGTACAACAGGGTCTGACCAAGGCCTTTGATCTTACACAAGAAGGGGTGCTTCAATACCAAGATAGATTATGTGTACCAGATGTAGATGAGCTGAGGAGACGAATTATGACAGAGACGCATCATTCAAGATATTCTATTCATACGGGAGTAACCAAAATGTACCATGATTTGAAGGAAGTGTATTGGTGGGGAAACATGAAGAAGAACATTGCAGAATTTGTAGCTCAATGCCCAAATTATCAACAAGTAAAGGTAGAGCATTAGAAACCAGGAGGTTACATGCAATGTATCAATCTTCCAGTCTGGAAATGGGACATGCTTAATATGGATTTCATCACAGGTTTTCCTCGCACACGGCGGAAATTTAATTCCATATGGGTCATAGTTGACAGGCTTACCAAATCAGCATATTTCCTACCAGTCAAGACCACCTATACAACCGAAGATTATGCAAGATTGTATGTGAAAGAGATAGTATGATTGCATGGGATTCCTATCTCCATTATATCAGAAAGAGGAGCACAATTTACTGTGCATTTTTAGAGATCTTTTCAGCAGAGTTTGGGTACACAGGTAAATTTGAGTACGGCTTTCCATCCTCAGAAAGATGGACAAGCAGAACGTACTATCCAAATGCTTTAAGATATGCTACGAGCTTGCACGTTAGATTTTCAAGGCAGTTGGGATGACCATTTGCCTCTTATTGAATTTGCTTACAACAATAGCTATCATTCAAGTATTAAAATGGCACCTTATGAAGCTTTATACGGAAGGAAATGTAGATCCCCAATCAGATGGTTTGAAGCAGGTGAAACAGCTTTACTTGGGCCAGATCTTGTTTATTGGGATATGGAGAAAGTTAAAGTGATCCAACAGTGGCTACAAACGGCCCAAAGTAGACACAAGTCATATGTTGATGCTAGAAGAAGAGGGCTCGAATTCGCCATAGGTGATTGGGTATTTTTGAAGGTGTCAGTGATGAAAGGGGTAATGCAATTTGGAAAGAAAGGAAAATTGATTCCACATTTTATAGGACCATATGAAATTATTAGAAGATTTGGGCAAGTTACGTATGAGTTAGAACTACCCCAAGAACTCTCCACTGTTCATCCAGTATTTCATGTTTCGATGCTTCAAAAGTGCATAGGAGATCCATCTCGTTTTACTCCCATTGACGATGTACAAGTTACGGAGGATCTTACCTATAAGGAGATACATATTTCCATTCTGGATAGACAAGTGAAGAGGTTGAGGAATAAAGACATAGCTTCCGTAAAGGTACTTTGGAGAAATCAGCAAATAGAAGAGATCACATGGGAAGCTGAAGAAATGATGAAGTCCAAGTACCCTCATTTGTTTCAAATGGAAGAACAAGTCCAAGATATGAGATTGGAAGAATGACAAGTAAGTATTTATAAGCGTTAAATATATATAGCTGATAACATGAAGAATGATCCTAGACTTGCATTTGTTTAAATTGAATGATGTCACTAACATTCGAGGATGAATATTTCTAAGGGGGGAAGAATGTAACACCCCGTACATATCCGAACCCATGAGACTACCTTAACATTTATAGAATCATTTAAAAATGAGAGAATTGGTTAATTATGCATTAAATTGTTGGGCTTAAATAATCTTGTGCTATTAGGCTCAATTGAGGCCCAAAATGAAGTAAAAGACATGGCCCAAATGGGGCAAGTGACCCATTCTTGTGTTGACCAATCAAACATGCATTTAATTCCCAAGGATTTGGATAAGGATGACTTGAGGGACCATATAAGTCAAGGAAAACTCAGATTTTTATTTATCAAAACACACATGCCATTGTCTAGAATATTCAAGACATTTCTCTTTACTCACAAACTTTAAGGCATCACTCCTTTGGACAAGATCACTTCTTTGTAAGTATTGGTAAGTGTTTACTCTTATGTTTCAATATATTATATGATTAATATGGTGCATAAAGCATGTTGGTTATGTTTACACAGTGTTGGACAATTCACTATGTGTAAAACAGTCTATTTTTGCAATCGGAAAAGGGTTTTGCCTTATAAACTTGAAAATGGACTTGTGTTCTTGAAGGAAGTGGACTTGATGGATTCAATATTGACATGTGATATGTTATTATAGCCTTAACTTGTTTTATCCTTGTACATAATGTTTGGAATTGTTATTGCAAAATTGTGCATGGACTTAGTGGTATATTGAAGAAAAAGAGTGGTTTTTGTGATATTCATGTGTGTTGTTAAACCATGGGTGTTTTTTGGAATCCAAGTAACCAAAAATATGTAAATAAAAGCTTACTTATGGCCTTGGACCATTTATTACACAAAAGGACCCAAAAGAGACCCTTTTTGGCCGTTTTGGGCATCCGCCCCCGCAGACGAAGGCACCTGCGGGTGAAGATGCCAATGCAGGTGCCCCTGGACTGGGACAAGGGTAACCTGCGGCTGAATTTCATCCACCTACAGGCACAGGTGGCTTTTCAGGTCAGCCCAGAATTCGGTTTTGTATGTTTTTGTCTCTCTTTGATCCCCGAAGGCCCCTATACCCTTTTTGGATGTAATTATCAACTTATGATACCTTTTGAATGATTTTAAGGGGTTGTTTGGAGGCATGATGGATTATAACAATTATGTATTGTTGTTAATATGTTGTTATGAAAGGTATTGAGGTGACTTGACGGAATAATTATGATGTAATGATAATGAGGAAGCGTAAAGGGTAAACTTGGTATGAAATGCTATTGGTTTATGATGTCTTGGTCAATGTGTGGAATTTTATGATGTCGTTGGTATGGTAATGCAGTGGATTGTATTGTAAAGGGTGAAATGACGCTATATGGCAGTCATGTAGCTCGTTGTCATTTTGTGCACTTGTAAGGTAACTAGTCGTTAACGTGAGCTCCGTTATGAACTTGTGTTGTAGAGTAACACGTAAAGAAGGAGATGGATTGTTGTATTCACACATAGGACTATGTATATATATTGAAAAGATAAGGTATGTAAGGTTACTCTTTCCGTATCCTTCTGCAGCATATAGTGTTCACCTTGTCATTGTACTTGTTCATTTCCGAAATGTTCTAAGGCATCTCATTTCAGGTTATCCTCTATTGTTAATCACATATACCTTATTCATTGATCTATTGTTACTCATGTGTCACATAACTGTGGACATGGCTCCAAAGTTCCAATAATGTTACATTCAAAAGTTCCAATAATGACATGACCATCGAATGAACTATTGCAAAAAATTAAAGAAGTGAGGTAATAAAGTCTCTATTCTTGGGGGGTATCCCAGGAGTTAAAATACCTAGCATGGGTCGATCCCAATATCTCGGGTGGTATCCCAGGGGTGAACAGAATACCTAGCATGGGTCAATCCCACTACTACGAGTGGTATCCCGGGGGCAAAAGTAAAGCCTGGCATGGGTCGATCCCGAATGATTGTTGATTCTTACCCACTGATCAGCTTGGGGCCCGGGCATTATATGAACGGGAGGATGAGTAATGAGTCAAGGATAGAGTGATGAATGAATGAGCGTAAAAGTAAGGAAAGTAATCAATGTAATGTACATGGTTCCACCCATACAGAATGGTGACTTACCCAAATTGATTATTCACTTATATTTGATTCCATGGAAGTATTTATGTATCATATAGTTTCTTATGGCCTTACATACTCAGTAAATTCTTTGTACTGACGTCCCTTGGGGGACTTACCTTACTTGTTGCAGGCACAGGTGCTAGTAGACCTCCACAGTAGGTTGCTGGTCAATTGCAGATTTTTGGTGAGCTCCAGTTGGTTTGGGGCTTTTCGAGTCACAGTTGTACATTTATTTTGGTACTGTATATGTGTATAGAGCGGGATCTTGTCCCGACTCTAGGTTGGTTATGGTTAAGCATCTGTAGAGGCTTTGTAGATGTTGTGGGACAGATGAAGAAAATGTAAAGAACGTATGTTTTGTCTTGATGGCCCCAACGGCCAAGTTTCATAGTTATCATGTACTTTCCATGACTTCCGCTATTGGCATCTTATATCTATTTGTGGTGGTGATGTTTATTGAGTAGCATGCGTAGGAGTGTATGAGAATGAAGACTGGTTCTCTCGGGCCTTATCGACTTCGGGTGCCTGTCCGCCCAGTTGGAATTTGGGGCGTGACAAACCCGACCATTGTAATTAAGCCAAACTCAACAAACACAATACATTAAACATAAAGACAAACAATACAATGCCCATACAAAGAGCTAATAATAACTCCAAGCATACTTCAAATGAAAGAATAAATAGTACATCTCAAAATATTCCAAGACTCAACTGTCACAAAGTACAAGTGCGACTGTAATACAAGATTTCATAACTAAATATACAAAACTATCTAGGAAAATAAAGAGGACAAAAGTAAAAGATAGGGGAAGTCGAGACAGTCTCCGAACATAGGAGCTCACCACAAGTTTGAAGACAACACTTTTGCATGATCAGGCGCCACACTGACAACTCACACTAGCATATGCATCAGAAGGATAAGAAAAGTATGGGTGAGTACAACCACTAGTACTCAGTAGGCACCATAGGACGACTGAGCTCAAACAGATACTATAATAGGATGACTAAGCTCAAACAAATACTATAATGAGTAAAAATTTCTAGATAACCCTGCATACTGAAAACTCCCAAAAGTTCAAGATAAATAATCACTAAATTTCACCTTGATACACAATAATAATCAAAGAATTGTACAATACAATGATATGTAATGATATATAATGGTTAATACCTATTGATATACACCCCCTCCATAATGGTATACTGCGAGGTGACCCATGAGGAATTCGTGAGATACACATATCAAGTATGGACTTATCATGATCCAAAATATGATATCATTATGGAACCTACCCCATCCTAAACCCTAGGGAGGTAAGCCCAACACTAATAGAGATAAAGATGCAACAAAGAAATAAATATAAACATATACAAGAATTTAAGATAAAGTCAGGCCAAATATATATAAACCAAGTCTGAAACTGACATACAACCCAACCAAGATCTTGTGTCATGAGTAAAAAGCACTAATAAACTGATATAGAGTCCAAAAATACACAAGTCTGTCTTTGAAAAGTAAAATAAAAATAAGATAATAGAAATGAGAGAGGTTGGAATAATGCTCCAAACGAGAAGCTCACTAGTACTCTGAATAGCCTCAACAAAGCATAATCTCAAGCTCTACGGTAGTACTTGTACTGTGATCTGATATTCACAAGACCAGAAGCTATATGAGGAACAACGAGTCTAATAGGGAAAGTATCAACATGTAGGGCCAAAACAATAGCTGGTTATACCTCTAGAGTCTAAAAACCATAAGTAGGAGACTACCCTGGCAGCTGAGCACCCTTATAGCTTGAGAGCCATCTAGTGTACCTAGAAGAATACCTGTCTAAGGAGTGCCATCCAAAAGCCCCAAAATTTGAATCAACAAATCTTGCAATATCGGAGTAACATCAAAACCCTAAGGTGCTTGATTTGGTCCCTATATCCTCTGGCTGATAAGTCTCATTATCATGATCAATCTTGTAACACCCCGTATGTTTTCGAACCTAGTTAATTCCCGTAACATGCATGGAATTATTTGAACATGAGAAATTTGATGAATTATACATTAATTTGTTGGGAATTAATGAGTCATGAGCCATTGAGCTTAAATGAGGCCCAAAATCACATGGAAGACATGGCCCAACTATGGAAAAGATCCATTCTTGTGTTTGAACAAGCCAACATGCATTAAATTGGATAAGGATGACCATTAAATACCATATAAAGCAAGAGAAAATCAGATTTTTATTCAACAACAACACACATGCCTTTTTCTAGAATTTTCTCAAGCATTTCTCTCTCACACAAACCCTAGGCCCTCATCCTTTTGGCCAAGATCATCATCTTGCAAGACTTGGTAAGTGTTTATGCTTATGGTTTAATATATTATGTGCATGAGAGGGTGCCTATATGATGTTGGTTATGTTGGTGGAGTATTGAGAAGTTCACTATGTGTGTAATGTTACATATTTGCTAAATCGGAAGAGGTTTTGCCTTGTAAACTTGAACATGGACTTGTGGTCTTGAAGGAAGTGAACTTGATGGATTAAATATTCAAAATGTGAGATTTGATTATAGTTTTACCTTTTTTTATCCTTGTGTATAATGTTTGGAATTGTTATTGTGAAATTAATTATGGATTGGGTGACGTATTGAACGAGAAGTATAGTTTTGGGTGTTGGTTATGTGTGTTGTGAGACCATGGCTGATGGTTGGAATTCAATATGATCATAAATTTGTTAAAAGAATTTTAGTTATGATCATGGACCATTCATTGCATAAAAAGACCCAAAAGAGACCAATTTAGACCAAAACGGGCATCGGCCCCCGCAGACGAGGGCACCTGCGGGCGCAGATGCCAATGCAGGTGCCTTTGGCATCTTCCAAAGGCCACCTGTGGGTTCACCTCATACACCTACGGGTTCAGGTGGCTTCGCAGGTCAGCCCCAGGTTAGGTTTTGTATGTTTTCGCATCTATTTGACCCCCGAAGGCCCCTATACCCTTTTTGGATGTAATTATCAACTTGTGATGCCATTTTAATGAATTTAAAGGGTCGTATGGAGGTATGTTGGACTATATTCAGTATGTATTGTTGTTCATAAGTTGTTATGAGGCAAGTTGATAAGGTAATTGTGACAGAATGATAATAAGAAAGCATAAAGGGTAAGTGTGGTGTGAAATGCTATTGATGTGTGATATCTTGGTCAATGTGTGGAATGTTATGGTGTAGTTGGTGTGATAATGCAGTAAATGGTATTTTAAGAGGATGAAATAACATTATACGACAGTCACGTAACTCATTGTCATCGTATGCACTTGTAAGGTGGTTGGTTGTTAACATGAGCTTTGTTATGTACTTGTGTTGTAGAGTAACACATAAGGAAGGAGATGGATTATTGTATCCACATATAGGACTCTGTATTCATATTGAGAAGATAAGGTATGTAAGGTTATTCTAACCGTATCCTTCTGCAGCACATAGTATTCACATTGAAATTGTACTTGTTCAATTCCGAAGGGGTTTTGAAGTACCTCAATTCAGGTTGACATATATTGTTATTCACATGTGTCCTATGCTTAGATGGATTATGATTCGCTTATCTCCTATTCATTGACTGAAGTTCCAAAGTTGTCATAATGTTGTAAATTCTAAGCAAACTATCTCAAAGAGAGTAATGATGTAAAGAGAGTCTATTTATTTTGAATAGCATTTTGTTTCCAATCATGTCATGTTCAGAAAGTCCAATAAGATTATGATTATCTTTGTACCAATCTCTCACAAGTAAAAGTACCAATCTCATAAGAGTAATGAAGGAAGTAATGTGCAAGCTAATATATCTATCCCTCACAATTAAGGTATCAATCTCATGAAGTAAAGGAGTGAAGTAATATATATATGTGTGTGCTTCAAATAATGTCATGGTCCTCAATGTATCACTCTTAGAGCGGAAGTAAGAATAATAAGAGATATAATTGATGAGTATTCATGGGTGGTATTAAAATACCTAGCATGGGTTGATAACATCCCAGGGGCGACACGAAAGCCTAGCATGGGTTACTATCACATCCCAGGAGTCACAGTACCTAGCATGGGTTAATAATATCCCAGGGGCGACACGAAAGCCTAGCATGGGTTACTATAACATCCCAGAAGTCACAGTACCTAGCATGGGTTAATAACATCCCAGGGGCGACACGAAAACCTAGCATGGGTTACTATAACATCCCAGGGGTCACAGTACCTAGCATGGGTTAATAATATCCCAGGGGCGACACGAAAGCCTAGCATGGGTTAATATAACATCCCAGGGAGCATGGGTTAATCTCATCCCAGGGGCAACAGAACAGCCTAGCATGGGTAGAACAATAAAGATGAACATATGTGAAGACAAGAGAAGTAAAGAACGTAATATACATGGTTCCTCACATACAGAAAGAGAGTTTATTCGTATTGACTATTTCTCTTATGTTGACTCCATTGTTGTTGTTATTATGTATGATACAGTTCTTATGAGCCTTACATACTCAGTACATTCTTTGTACTGACCCCTCTTGGGGGACTTACTTTAATTTCTGCAGGCGCAGGTGCTAGTAGACCTCCTCTGTAGGCTGTGGATCATTTGCAGATTTTTGGTGAGCTCCAATTGGTTTGGGGTTTTTCGAGTAACAGTTGTACATTTGTTTTGATGTTGTAAATGTTGTATAAAGCGGGGACTTGTCCCTAATTTAAGTTGGTCTTGTAGATGCATCTATTAGAGTCTTTTGTAGACATATGTGGGTATATGAATGTAAGAGGTGTATGTCCATTTTGACTTGATGGCCCCAACGACCAAGTTTTATATATATATATATATATATATATATGGCATATGTTTCCATGTCCATGACTTCCGCATACCTGCATGAGGTATAATAAGATTCATACGAGGATATGCATACAAATGTACATGAGCAAATATTAGTTCTCTCGGGGCCATATCAGCTTCGGGTGCCAGTCCGCCTCAATGGGATTTGGGGCGTGACAAAAGTGGTATCAGAGCAGGACGTCCTAAGGGTGTCTACAAAGCCGTGTCTGAGTAGAGTCTTGCTTATGGATGTGTTGTGAACCACATTTATAAGTGGGAGGCTATGGGACATTTAGGAGTCATTTTTTTTTTTTCATTTCTAGATCGTGCAATAGAGCCAGGATTGTAAGTTGAATTGTATCTGACCATGGTAATTGTTTTCCTTTGGTATAGTAAAATGCCAATCACAATAAGAGGTAGAGGCAAAGGTAAGCAGGTAGATGTGTCTGCCGGTGAAGGAATGAGTAAATCACCACCTGACCAATCCAGTCAAGGTGGAGCTGACGCTGAAATTGATCGCGGTCTTCTTCTACTTTTCCAGCTCCGGAAGAGACAAGGAGTAGAGAAGTACCTGCAGAACCGCCTATAAATGCCACTGATCAGGAGTTAAGAAATGCAGTACATATGTTGACTCAGTTAGTGGCTGCACAAACACAGGGACGAACTGGTCCAATGGTAAATAAAGATGACGCGGCTAGAGTAGCTAGTCGAAGGACACAGGACTTTCTAAAATTAGACCCTCCCATATTCATAGGGTCAGATCCGAAAGTAGATCCACAGGACTTTATGGACCAAATTCAAAGGGCCTTATATGCTATGCACATAACAGGTGTAGAAACAGTTGAGCTAGCAGCTTATAGATTGAAGGGTGAGGCCATATTATGGTATGAGGACTGAAAAAGATCAAGGGGTATTGATACACTCCCAGCTGGTTGGGAAGAATTTAAAATGGCCTTCCTTGATCATTACCTCCCATACGAGATCCGAGAGGCACATGCAGACCAATTTCTAAATTTGCGTCAAGGAAATATGAGTGTTAAAGAATACAGTTTACAGTTTAACTCTTTGGCTCGATATGCTCCAAATGTAGTGGACATAATGACAGACAGAGTTCATCGATTTGTGGATAGACTGGATACATATTTGGTATGAGACTATACTATTGCAGCATTGAACAGAGATATGGACATCGCCAGAATTCAGGCTTTCGCATAGAAAATGGTGGACCAAAGGCAAAGAAGAAGGACGCAGGAACCTGAGGAAGGTCCATCAAAAAGGGTTAGACCTATGGGGCAGTCTATGGTGTCCCCAGGAGAATCTAGACCTCGAATGTTACCGCCGAGACCCTCATTCTCTTATTCCATAGCAGGCACTCAACCCCAATTCCGAGGGTTTAGGGGTAGTCAATCTGGACAGAGTAGTGAAGTGTAAGGTTCACAGACAGTAGAATTTTCTCATCCTCCGTGTCAGCGTTGCGGAAGGTATCATTTAGCTGAATGCCGGTTGGGGACAAATGCTTTTTTTTTGGTATGGCACAGCGGGGCATATAATGAGAGAATGCCCACAAAAGGGTGTGAGTGGTATAGCACGACCTACAGGATCAACCGTTGCATCATCATCATCGGTCCCTTCCTTAGGCAGAGGTGTTCAGCCTATTGGTCGTGATAGAGATGTTAGAGGAGCAGCTAGTTCTAATGGATCCCAAAATCGCACCTATGCTCTAGTGGACCGGCAGAATGAGGAGGCATCTCCTGATGAAGGTACAGATATATTACCATATTTTCACATGATGTATATGTATTATTTGACCCGAGCTCTACCCTATCGTATGTTACTTCATCGGTTACTGTGAATTTGAAGGGACACTGGGGTTATTAGTTAAGTCACTGGAAATATCTCCCCCTGTCGATGAATTTAGTATAGTTAAAAGAACATATCGTAGTGGTATAGTAGATGTTGTGATCATAGATGATTAAGTACTCTTAAAAGCGTCACCAATGAAAGGGGTAATGGGGTTTGGAAAGAAAAAAAAAAGAGGGTGGCCCTATACAACGTGCCATGTGAAATTGTCGGAAGTGCATAAGACTTTCATTTCATATTACTCCCATGACGGAGGATCCCACTAGGAAGAGATACCTATTGACGTAACTTCCGTAAAAGTTCTTTGGGAAATCCAACAAGTCGAAGAGATTACCTGGGAAGCTGAAAAAACAAAAAAATGATGAAACCAAGGTACCCATAGTTGTTCCAAACGGAAGAAAAAGTTCAAAAGTGCGGAAGTGGAGAAAGACTAGTATCTATGCGTGTATATGTATAACATAAATATGCATTTTTTGTACTGAGACGATGTTGTTAACATTCGAGGACGAATGTTCCTAAGGGGGGAAGAATGTAACACCCCGTATGTTTCTGAACCTAGTTAATTCTCGTAACATGCATGGAATTATTTGAACATGAGAGATTTGATGAATTATACATTAATTTGTTGGGCATTAATGATTCATGAGTCATTGGGCTTAAATGAGGCCCAAAATCACATGGAAGACATGGCCCAAATATGGAAAAGATCCATTCTTGTGTTTGACCAAGCCAACATGCATTAAATTGGATAAGGATGACCATTAAATACCATATAAAGCAAGAGAAAATCAGATTTTTATTCAACAACAACACACATGCCTTTTTCTAGAATTTTCTCAAGCATTTCTCTCTCACACAAACCCACCCTAGGCCCTCATCCCTTTGGCCAAGATCATCATCTTGCAAGACTTGGTAAGTGTTTATGCGTATTGATTAATATATTATGTGCATGATAGGGTGCCTATATGATGTTGTTTATGTTGGTGGAGTATTGAGAAGTTCACTATGTGTGTAATGTTACATAATTGCTAAATCGAAAGAGGTTTTGCCTTGTAAACTTGAACATGGACTTGTGGTCTTGAAGGAACTGAACTTGATGGATTCAATATTGACATGTTAGATTTTATTATAGTCTTACCTTGTTTTATCCTTGTGTATAATGTTGGGAATTGTTATTGTGAAATTGATTATGGATTGGGTGACATATTGAACGAGAAGTATAGTTTTGGATGTTGTTTATGTGTGTTGTGAGACCATGGCAGATGGTTGGCATTCAATATGATCAAAAATATGTTAAAAGAATTATAGTTATGATCATGGACCATTCATTGCATAAAAAGACCCAAAAGAGACCAATTTAGACCAAAACGGGCATCCACCCCCGCAGACTAGGGCACCTGCGGGCGCAGATGCCAACGCAGGTGCCTCTGGCATCTACCAGAGGCCACCTGTGGGTGCACCTCATCAACCTACGGGTGTAGTTGGCTTCGCAGGTCATCCCCAGGTTCGGTTTTGTATGTTTTCGCATCTATTTGACCGCCGAAGGCCCCTATACCCTTTTTGGATATAATTATCAACTTGTGATACCGTTTTAATGAATTTAAAGGGTCGTATGGAGGTATGTTGGACTATATTCAGTATGTATTGTTGTTCATAAGTTGTTATGAGGCAAGTTGATAAGGTAATTGTGACGGAATGATAATAAGAAAGCATAAAGGGTAAGTGTGGTGTGAAATGCTATTGATGTGTGATATCTTGGTCAATGTGTGGAATGTTATGGTGTTATTGGTGTGATAATGCAGTAAATGGTATTTTAAGAGGATAAAATAACATTATACGACATTCACGTAACTCATTGTCATCGTATGCACTTGTAAGGTAGTTGGTTGTTAACATGAGCTTTGTTATGTACTTGTGTTGTAGAGTAACACATAAGGAAGGAGCTGGATTATTGTATCCACATATAGGACTGTTTATTCATATTGAGAAGATAAGGTATGTAATGTTATTCTATCCGTATCCTTCTGCAGCACATAGTATTCACATTGAAATTGTACTTGTTCAATTCCGAAGGGGTTTTGAAGTACCTCAATTCAGGCTGACATATATTGTTATTCACATGTGTCCTATGCTTAGATGGATTATGATTCGCTTATCTCCTATTCATTGACTGAAGTTCCAAAGTTGTCATAATGTTGTAAATTCTAAGCAAACTATCTCAAAGAGAGTAATGATGTAAAGAGAGTCTATTTATTTTGAATAGCATTTTGTTTCCAATCATGTCATGTTCCAAAAGTCCAATAAGATTATGATTATCTTTGTACCAATCTCTCACAAGTAAAAGTACCAATCTCATAAGAGTAATGAAGGAAGTAATGTGCAAGCTAATATATCTATCCCTCACAATTAAGGTATCAATCTCATGATGGAAAGGAGTGAAGTAATATATATATGTGTGTGCTTCAAATAATGTCATGGTCCTCAATGTATCACTCTTAGAGCGGAAGTAAGAATAATAAGAGATATATTTGATGAGTATTCATGGGTGGTATTAAAATACCTAGCATGGGTTAATAACATCCCAGGGGCGACACGAAAGCCTAGCATGGGTTACTATCACA
Source organism: Capsicum rhomboideum (assembly GCA_031232105.1). NCBI lineage: Eukaryota > Viridiplantae > Streptophyta > Magnoliopsida > Solanales > Solanaceae > Capsicum > Capsicum rhomboideum. Next base: position 58,717,520 of record CP124709.1, read on the forward strand.
TCCCAGGGGTCACAGTACCTAGCATGGGTTAATAACATCCCAGGGGCGACACGAAAGCCTAGCATGGTTTACTATAACATCCCAGAAGTCACAGTACCTAGCATGGGTTAATAACATCCCAGGGGCAACACGAAAACCTAGCATGGGTTACTATAACATCCCAGGGGTCACAGTACCTAGCATGGGTTAATAATATCCCAAGGGCGATACGAAAGCCTAGCATGAGTTAATATAACATCCCAGGGAGCATGGGTTAATCTCATCCCAGGGGCAACAGAACAGCCTAGCATGGTTAGAACAATAAAGATGAACATATGTGAAGACAAGAGAAGTAAGGAACGTAATATACATGGTTCCTCACATACAGAAAGAGAGTTTATTCACATTGACTATTTCTCTTATATTGACTCCATTGTTGTTGTTATTATGTATGATACAGTTCTTATGAGCCTTACATACTCAGTACATTCTTCGTACTGACCCCTCTTGGGGGACTTACTTTAATTTCTGCAGGCGCAGGTGCTAGTAGACCTCCTCTGTAGGCTGTGGATCATTTGCAGATTTTTGGTGAGCTCCAGTTGGTTCGGGGCTTTTCGAGTAACAGTTGTACATTTGTTTTGATGTTGTAAATGTTGTATAAACCGGGGACTTGTCCCTACTTTAAGTTGGTCTTGTAGATGCATCTATTAGAGTCTTTTGTAGACATATGTGGGTATATGAATGTAAGAGGTGTATGTCCATTTTGACTTGATGGCCCCAACGGCCAAGTTTTATATATATATATATATATGGTATATGTTTCCATGTCCATGACTTCCGCATACCTGCATGAGGTATAATAAGATTCATACGAGGATATGCATACGAATGTACATGAGCATAGATTGGTTCTCTCGGGCCATATCGGCTTCGGGTGCCAGTCCGCCTCAATGGGATTTGGGGCATGACAAATCTCAGGCTTGGGAGAGTGCGCCCTAGCTCATCCTCTAGCCGAAGTCTCTCCTCGTGCCCAGCTTCTACCTCGATCTCGTCTGCGACCCCTGCCTGTCCCTTCGATTGGGGCTCCTATAGCGGGTGCTAGCTCAACATCCTCAACAACTCTGGATCTAGTACTTATCATCTGTGCAGAAAAGAGTGAAATACATATGTAGAATATCGGGCCTGAACAACATACATGATAAAGAATCAAATTAGAGAAGTGTTCCTAAAAATATCCTATAGCCTCCTGAAGATATATACAAACATCAACATATTGATCTGAGAGACATTATTAGACATTATGCTCTTTTACTCATGAGATCGGTGAACCTAGCACTCTAATACTATTTGTCACGATCGAGAATTTGAGGTCATGGTGGAAGAGTGAAATACATATATAGAATATCGGGCATGAACAACATACATGATAAGGAATCAAATTAGAGAAGTGTTCCTAAAAATGTCCTATAGCCTCCTGAAGATATATACGAACATCAACATATTGATCTAAGAGACACTATTAGACATTATGCTCTTTTACTCATGAGGTCGGTGAACCTAGCACTCTAATACTATTTGTCATGATCGAGAATTTGAGGTCATGGTGGAAACTACCCTATCCCAAACCCTGGGTAGGTAAGCCCAACACCAATAGAGATAAAAATGCAGAAAAGAAATAAATGTAACTAGATATGAGACTTTAAGATAACGTCGGGCTAAATATATATAAACCAAGTCTGAAACTGAACAAAATACAACCTGAACAAAGATTTAGTATTATGAGTAAAGGGCACTAATAAAATGACATAGAATCCAAAAATATACAAGTCTATCTCTGAAAAGTAAAATAAATACAAGATAATGGAAATAAGGGAGGCTAGAACAATGCTCCATACGAGGAGCTCACCAATACTCCAAATAGCCTCAGCAAAGCATGATCTCAAGCTCTACGGGTGGCACTCGTACTGGGAGTTGCACCAAAAGGGTACAAAAAGTAGGAGTGAGTATGGTACACTTGTACTCGGTAGGCATCATAGGCCAACCAAGAAAAGTAGAAAACAAAACATATAAAGGATACTATGAGCACGCTTCCATCTGTATATAAAAAAGTTCCCAATGGTGGCTCAAACCATATCTCGTAACAGTACAAATACTACAAGTGTAATAACAATATACAAATAAATACACATGAATATATAAAGGAAGGCTAAATACATGATATCAAATACATAAAAGAAATAGAAGTGATGTAATGTAATGCAATAGAAATACAAGTGATGCAATGTAATGCAATGACCATGATGTAATGTCTCAATATCACCATGCATACACCTTTTGAGAAAAACCTTCTAGGACAGGATCCATGGGGGGTTCACAACTCATATACAATCACAATCTCATATCTCAATCAACCTTGCCGGCACATCCCTCGATCAAGGGTTTTATAAAGTGTTTCATTTTCTTTCAAAATCAGTATTTCTCAGTGGTACTAGTTTCCATGAATATGGATGAATGAAATGAGGATGAATGCTCACAAAAAATCTATATCATGAAATGAATCAACTTAATAATGGTATAAATGAGCTCAAATCTCCTCAAACGTCAATAAATCATGATAGAAGACATCGCATGACACCACTATGATAAAGAGTCATGTAAGACATCTATAATATAAATACAAACCCCTTTTTGCTAGAATCACAACAATGGTAGAGGCAAATAATTCTCAAACAAAATCAATAATATCAATCCAAGCCCCCACTCGAGCATCACGATAATAATAAAAATGTTCAAATAAGATCAATACTAGCCCTCGCATGGGTATCACAATAATAATAATATCTCAAGTCAATAATAATATTCAAATAATCCCCCACATGGGCAACACGATAAAATAATAATATCAAATTATGAATCTCATCCAGACCCCACTTTGTGGGAATACACTGGTATGTTGTTGTTGTAAAATATAAATCTCATGATAAAATACCCAACCCATAACATACTTTATATGAATGGTTAACTACCCAGTCTGGTCTGAAAAAAGTTAAGCCATAACCTATCCCAAAAGCCAAAACTCAAGCCTAGATCCTTCAACTAGGAGCTTTTCCTTTTCGTACGGTCTCAAAATGAACCAAATCAATCAAAAATATAATCTACATGTCAAAAGGAGTCCAACAATATCCATATTAATTACTTTTGCTCTGGGTACAAAAAAACTTTGAAAATTGACCTTGAAGGAAGAAGGGTAAAATGGGAATTGTATTTAAGAATCATGTTTTCCATAATCTTAGTGTTCTAAATATGAAAATACCTTTAAAACAAGTTGAAATAGAGCTTGAAATTGAAGAAAAATCATTTTCTCACATTCGGGTAAAATCCCAAAAATTCAAGTTTAAAAACCAAGTTTTGAAGTTTTTTTTGAAGGTAAACTCAATGGGAAATGATAGAACTAAGGTTAAGGAATTTACCCAAAGAAGATTGAATAAGAATACTCTTGAAATCACCAAAAATTGAGGTCTCAAGGTTCAACAATGGAGAAAAATAGTGAAAAACATAAGAAAAAGGCTTAAATACTGTTCCAGGTGAATAATGCCTTCATCATGAGCACGATCGGAACCTCACATTGTGAGGGCTACTAACCCAGACCTATTGTGAACAAGATGGCTTGATCATGAATACAATGCACAATAGACCTAACCCGACCCCAAATTACTCTTTGTGAATATGGCCACTACCTTGCATTAGCGATGACCAGAGATTTCCTTCTCTGTGAATGTGAAGGGTAGCCCACAAATGTGAACAAGGAGTCTTCATACACCAGATATCAGCAACCAGCTGAAGGGAAAATGATCAAAATCCTCTGAATGGACCATCGGTATTCATTCAGGACCTCACAGAAATAAACTAATAATGGTACTTGGCTAATTTTGCCATTCTGGACTCAGTGGAACCATCAGTTTTATCAAAAGAGGTTGTTATCAAAAAATTAACCTCCAAAATCCCTTTTAAACTATTTTAACTAGTTTCTCGTCTAAGAGGTTAAAACTCTAAATCTCGAAACCTAAACCAACTATGTTACTAACCCAAAATTGACATTTTGGATCTAATGAAACTAACAAAATCACCATCCGACACTCATATCACAAAATGTTGATCAAAGTCAAACTAAACACTTTCAAGGCTATTCAAAACCTCAAATCACTCCTGAATGCTTCGAGGATCATGACAACCATCCTTACGACTCATAAATGGCATATAACAACTACGGGAAAGGGAAAAATGGTCAAAATACAGAAAAAGTTAAAAATTACAACAAGAGTTGTTACAGAACTCAAACCATGACTTTCATATATCCTGCTTAGACTCATGCTGAGACTAAAATAAGTATCAATTACCCAGACTCAAATTGAGATTTCAACAAGTCTTGCCCATTCTCAAACCGGGACTAACATCAGTTGTTTTTTCAACCATTTCCATGATCCATGAGATCATTGAATATGTATGGTAATAATGATATAATGAAGACAAATATAACAGATATTTCCAAAATCTCAAAATAATAATAAACTCATGAACACATGCAAGCAAGAAATATAAAACCCACATCACTAAGATAGTATAAGCCCCAAATTTGAGCCTCACAAAAACAAACCATCTTATTTACTACCATAATTTAGTAATTCACCCAACCAATAGTATGTTTTACATGATAACTTCCCACCTAAGTAAATTCTGAAGAATTCTAAAGAATGTTCAACCATAACCTACCTCGAAGACGAACCACAAGCCACTATTGGTCACAAACTAGCCTTTTCCTTCTAAATGGCTTCAAAATGCTCCCAATCTATCAAGAATAAGTTCTACATGTGATTATGAGTCCATCAATACCCATGTTTCTATACTTTTATTCTAGGTCCAAAAAGTCAACCCTGCATAAGGGAAAAACTGGAATTTTATTTGAAAAATCAAGTCACACACAACTTAAGGACTTCTAATATCAAATTTCAAAAAAATAGTCAAATCAACCTAAAAATCACTAATTTATCATTCTTTAACTTTCCCCAAACCCCTCAAATTTTCATATTGTAAAACAAATAATAGAAATAATCAATAGGAAATGAGTAAAAGTAGTGTAAGAATCACACCCATGGAAGAATTGTTGAAAAATACCTTTTAAATCTCCCAAAACTTAGTTCCCTTTCTTCAACATTTAAGCTAATAGGTTTCTGACCAAAACAAAAGAACTTAATATATCCACGTAAGATCCTTCATTATGATTATGGTGAGTTCCTTATAATTGTGGGGTTGATCCGGATCAGCCCATCACAATCACACACCTTATGATCGACATAACTCTTCTTCCTGCTCTGAGTCGTATAGAGTCCCTCTTGAATTATCTAAACCCTATAAATGAAATGTTACAACAAATCTATGCCCCACAGCATAATCTAAAAGGCATTAAACCAACCCATCGGACACCTGCATCTCATACTATACAACGCCCCAAATAGGGCCGCCTATAGACTCGAATAGTAGTTGTTGTCATATGCAAACTCCGCCAAAGCTAAGAACAGGTCTTACTAATATCACATATGTTGGACCACTGAAAAGAGACATCCCCTCAAGTAAATTTGGATTTTTATGTGTTGTAACCATTTTACCCCCCTTGATAATTGTATTTTCATATTCATGGTCTGTAGGAGTGGGTGGCATAGTTCTTGAGGTATTTGATTGTATTTTATGCAAGTTTTTTTTATTTTGGTATGTTCTAGATATTTAAGCATCGTATAAGAATTCCATCAATTCCATTAGCTCTGTGACATCATTTTTTTGGATAGTAGCATTGTTGGTGCGGGTCCTGAGCTTTTTGGTTGGATTTTGGATAGTTGGGTGAAAAGCCAAAATTATTTGCCTACAGTTGACTTTAGTAAAAATTTGTTGATAACAACCCCTATTGGTGAATTTGATGATTTCATTGAGTTTCGAATGTCAATTTTAGTTTAGTAGAATAGTCGAATTTTGTTCATGGGGTTCCCACTGTATTTTAAGGGTCTGTTAAGGAGTTTTTGATGTTGTGTTTTAGCTGATGTCAGTTGTTGCTAGTTCAGAGCTAAAATGGTGTTGAGGTTCATGATGCCTTGGTCATATTAGGAATGGGAAAGTTCTTATCATCATGTTTGTGACAAATGTGTTGCATCTACGATAAGTCAGTCGGGTCAGGGTAAGGAGTAGGTCTTTGTAATTATGAGTGGGCTGCTATGTTTGTGATGTACCTGGGTTGGGTTTGTCATGATTGCGACCAGGCCCTCGCTTTTGCAAAGAAGAGAGTGACCTGGATAGTATTTAATTCTTATTTCAATCACAAAATCCCATAACTCCATTTTTAAGCTTTGAAACACAATTTTGAGAGATTCATAAGGAGATTTGTTAGATTTCAACATTGGGTAAGTTTCTAAACCAATATTTTATCAACTTCCTATGATTATTTCATGATTTCATCTTAATATCTCTGTTTTCCAACTTGAAAATTTAGGATTTCAAGGTCGTTTTCAATTCTATTTTTTATAAAATTTCAGATTTGAACGCCTTAAGTTATGGTTAAATTGATTTTTCATTAAAATTTTAGATTTACCATTGTGGTCTTGAGTTTGAATTTTGAGTTGACTTTTTGGACCCAGATTAGAAGTGTAGAAAAATGGGTGTCTATAATTTTGAATCCTCATGTATTAGAATCCATAGTTGACTAGATTGGTGTTGTTTAGAGGTGATTTGGAATGTCAAGGCTTTGATTTGACTTTGCAGATCATTTTTTTTGGAAAATTGAGACTTTTTTTGACTCTTTCTCGAAGTGCTTATGTGTTATTTGATTATATTGAGAGTAATGGGAATGTGGGTCCTATATAGATGAGGTGACCAGCATCTATGCAGGTACAATTGTATTAAAAGGGCTAAAAATGATATTTAATGATTTATTTTGGTTAATTACTTATGCTTGATTGTTTATTGTTTTGTGAGAAGTGAATTAGTGGTTATATTGAAAATGACAGACATTGATGCTGATAGTATATCTCTTTATGAGCTATATTGGAACTATTTTAGTTAAATTAATAAATTTTGGGCTTATAACAGGTGTTGTTGAAGGAGTATGGCCTTGCAAGCCTGAATTTGAGATATTGTTGTTTCTTAGTATTTTGTTTCATGCATACTCATATTCATATCATAGCATTGTGAAATTGATATTTTTAAAAAGACTGATTTTCAACACCTTCGTTGCCCGATAGGAAAGTGTTTCGGGTGGATTTTAATGATTTATAACTTGCATGCCCTATGGCAAAGTGTTCTGGGTGGATTTGACTAATTTTAACTTGCATGCATGTTGGAAAATTGTTCCAGGTGGCTGATGGAAAATGGTTTAAGATGGATTCATTAATTTGCATGCTCGATGGGAATTTATTCTAGTTCGGTTATGTACCTCGCATGTGTCACGACTCAACCGGTCATGAGTGGCACCCACCTTAACTCTAAAGCGGAAGAACCATCTAACCCAATCCTTAACCAACTATTTCGGACCTTCACAAGTTACTTTCCTCAAATACTTACCATTTAACTTACTAAAATACAATATTAATCAACCAATTCAATTACTAACTTATTTAATATCCATAAACAAATAGAGTGCAGAAGAACATCTAATTATTACAACCCCCGGGGCCTAAAAGTCACCATACAAAAACATCTAAAATAGTGTCCAAAACCAAGTCTAAACAATATCTAGAATACTAAGTAAAAGGAATGTATCTATCCCAAAACAAAGGACATAACCAATACAAGAATGATCCAATGGCTGCCTAGACATGATGCTTACCCTTGAATCGATGTCTGAATCATGAACTAAAGTCGAGGTTTCATCTCAAATACTGACACACGCTCTGCACTCAATAAAAAGAAGAGTACAGACAGTATAAGTACAACAACTAAGTACTAATAGGCATCATCTGCCGAATCAACTCAACACCATAAAAATAGGCAAGTTGAATGCAAGTACAACAATCCAAATACAACTCACAATTATTTGACAACAAAATACAGTCATAACACTTTATCTCATCATGAATACAAGTACATAAGTACATCAATTACACTTAGGTAAATTCTTCAACAATGGTCACCACTAATATATATATATATATATATATATATATATATATATATATATTCAAATGAAATGATGATTGCATGCATGCAAGATGTACACACATACTAGAGTCAGCAGGGGCTCTCAGATATGACCTACAGGGGACAAGCTCAGTCTATGTACCAGTATCGATGTGGTACCCAATCCAATAATAGTGTCAGCATTAGCAACTTCATATTCACCCTTACTAGGCATTAGCAACTTCATATATAACAAATTAACTTATGAACTTAACCTAGTTCATCATTTTAGAGTTTTCTACCTTATAAACTCTTTGAAATCTTCATTATTCAATTAACAATTGTGAATTCTACCATAGGAAGTGTTTTCTAACACCCTAGAATCAATCACAACTGATAATAACATCATTCCCCACTAATTCCCACTAGTTCATAACTTAGGGCTAAATTTCCAAATTCCACCATGGTTATTATTCTTACAATTCTAAAAATCTAAAGGAGTAATTCAAGTTTGAAGTGTAAAAGGAGCTTACCTCAAAGATGGAAAACCCCAAAAATTGATGAAAATCACCATTGCTAAGCCTTTGTATATTTTTTGTAGAAAAGTGGGAATGAAAAATGGGTTTTTTGATTAAAAAACTAGGAAACTGCAATTTGGCCACTACTACGATACTTTTGTCACTGCAGCGGCACCGTTGCAGCGGAGGATCTGCCGCTGCATCAGCTTCTTGGTCAAATAACGCTGCCGCTGCGGCGATACTTCTGCCACTGCAGCGATGCCACTGCAGCGACACTTTTATCGATGCAACAGGCCCAAATCTGTAGCTTGGGACTTGGTCCCACCTCAAGCCATTTCACAATACACTTCTCAAAAATCAGTTCTACGAACTAACCCTTTTACGATAACCGCTATAACCGAAGTTCTACTAACTTGTTTTACGCACTGGAAGTTTTTACAACTTTCTAAACTCATCCTCTAACACAGAATACAATAAAAAACACCAATGGACTCTCTAATAGTTCCCATATTTCTCTAGACCACCACACACTCAAAATATTTGATCTTAGGGGAAACTAGGTGAAGGTTTTACTCTCTATTCCAGCGTAACAATAATTTGGGTTGTTATATTAGATACCAATTTACCCTGGTTCATCCTTGAATGACAACCAACCAAAATAATACAACAAATGAGCAAATGAATTAGCTAAGTCGGTAAACAAGTGTGGATAACACTTACGCATATCTACCTCAGTCTCCTATGTGGCTTTCTTAATCGGATGATTTCTCTGTTAAACCTTCACCGATGGAATGACTTTAGTTCTCAGCTTTCTCATATCTCTATCCAAGATATAATGGCTCCTCTTCATAAAAGAGCTCCTTGTCAAACAATTCTGAATCCTAATGAATAATGTAGTCTCCATTTCTGTGGTACTTCTTGAGCATTGACACATAAAACATATGATGAACCCCTGACAAGCTAGGAGGAAAAGCCAACCTATACGCCACTGAACCTACTCTATTCAAAATCTCAAAAGGTTTGATGTATCTCAGACTTAATTTCCCCTTATTTCCAATTTGTATTACACCCTTTTGGGTGACACTTTTAGCAAAACTTTCTCACCTTTCTCAAATTTCACATCTCTTACCTTATTGTATTCATATTCTTTATGTCTGCTCTGAGCTGCTATCCACTTATCCTGGATAAACCTCACTTTCTCCATCGACTCCTTTAGAATATCAGTTCCCCAAGGTCTCACCTTAAAAGCATCAAACTATTCGATCGGTGACCTACATCTTCTTTCTTAAAAAGCTTCAAAAAGAGCCATGTCAATACCGAACTGGTAGTTATTGTTATAAGAAAACTCATACAAGGGAAGATATTGGTTCTACTGACCACCAAAGTCCATCACACAAGCTTGAAGCATATCTTTAAGTACCTTAATTGTCCATTCTGGCTGCCCGTCGGTCTGCGGATCAAAAGTTGTACTTAGGTCCAACCTAGTACCCAATTCTGACTGAAACTTCTTCTAAAAGTTTGAGGTAAAATGAATATCTCTATCCGACACTATAGAAATAGGTACCCCATGAAGTCTCACAATCTCCTTCACATATATCTTGGCCAACTTGGCTACATTATAGCCCACCCTAACCGAAATAAAATTTGGTCAATCAATCGATGAACACCTATATGGAGTCACACTTCCTTAGGGTCTTAGGAAGACCCACGACAAAGTCCATGGTTATTCTTTTGCACTTCCGCTCTGGAATTGGTATTCTCTGAAAAGTGCCACCAGGTTTCCGATATTCAAACTTAACCTGTTGATAATTTTGACACTTGGTCTCAAAATCCATAATACCCTACTTCATTCTGCACCACCAATAATGCTGCCAAAAGTCTATGTACATTTTAGTTGCACCCGAATATATAGAGTACTTCAAATTATGGGCCTCTTCAAGGATAGTAGGAATCAAGTTGCTGGTACGAGGGACACACATGTGCCCCCAAATCCTCAATACTTTTTTTTCATTAAGAATGACCTCCTTAGCCTCACCCTGTAACACTTTTTCTCTAAGGTTGTTCAACTTCTTGTCTTCAAACTTCCTACTTTAATCTTCTCAAAGAAAGTAGACTTAGCCTCAGCATAGGATAAGACTCCTCCCTTGATAGTCACCTGTAATCTCATGAAACCATTAGTCAGAGTTTGTACATCTCTAGCCAATGGGCGCCTCAAAACCTCCAACCATGCCAAAATTCCCATGCTTGTCGGCTTCCAGCTCAATGTATCTGCCACCACATTGCCCTTGCCTAGATGATACAAATTTGAGAGGTCATAATCTTTGATCAACTCTATCCACCTTCTCTACTTAAAATTCAGATTTAGTTTAGTAAAGACATTCTGCAATCTATGGTGATCTGTGAACACTTCACCCCATAGAGGTAGTGTCTCCAAATTTTCAAAGCAAAGACCACTACTGACATTCTAAATCATTGGTGGGATAGTTCTTCTCATATGACTTTAGCTACCTCGAAGCATAAGCAATTACATTCTGACCTTGCATAAAAACAACACCTAAATAGATCTTGAAGCATCATAATACACAATAAAATCCTTACCTTCAATAGGCAAGGTAAGAATAGGAGCTGAAGTTAGCAAGGTCTTGAGCTTTAGAAAGCTGTCCTCGCACTTGTCATCCCGCACAAAAGGTACCTCTTTCTTAGTCAAGCGAGCCATATGCAAAGCAATGGTGGTGAACCCCTTAACAAATTGCCCTATTCTTAAAAGCTTCCACCTTTTATGGGTCTACCATAACCCCCTCTTTAGATACCATATGCCCCAAAAAGGACACTAAAGATAACCAAAATTCACACTTTGAATACTTAGCATAAAGCTGCTTCTCCTTAAGCAACCCCAACACCGTACGCAAGTAAGCTTCATGCTCCTCCTTACTCTTTGAGTAAACCAGAATATCATCAATGAATACAATAACAAATAAATCCAAAAACGACTTGAATACTCCATTCATCAAGATCACAAATGCATCTGTGGCATTGGTCAAACCAAAGGACATAACCAAGAACTCATAATGTCCATAATGAGTCTAGAAGGTAGTTTTTGGAATGCCCTCAGCCCGAATCTTAAGCTGATGGTAACCTTACCTCAAATCAATCTTTAAGAACACCGCAGCTCCCTATAACTGGTCAAATCGATCATCTATCCTAGGCAAAGGATACTTGTTACAAATCATCATCTTATTCAACTGTCAGTAGTCTATGCACATCCGCATATTACCATTCTTATTTTTTACAAAAAACACAGGAGCACCCTAAGGTGAAACACTTGGACAAATAAAACTCTTTCCTAACAACTCTTGCAACTGAGATTTCAATTCTCTTGACACTGTCGGTGCCATCCTATAAGGAGGGATAGATATAGGATGTGTTCTCGGCTTTAAGTCTATATAAAAGTCACATTTATGATTTGGAGGCATACTAGGGAGGTAATCAGGAAACACCTCTAAGAATCCATACACTACTGAAATCGAAGCAATAAGAGGGACTACCAAACTATAATCCCGAAGGTGAGCTAGGAATGCCCTACACCCTCGCTTAACTAACTTTTTGGCATAAATAGCTGACACAATTCTCGAAGTAGTAGGCTTAAGAGTACCTTCCCACTCTAACTTATCTATCCAGGGCATAGCTATAGTGACAGTCTTAGCATAGAAATCAAGAATAGCATAATGAGGAGACAACCAACTCATCCCCAAGATAATATCATACTCCTCCATATCTAAGATCACTAAGTCTGTCAAAGTTTTATACCCTATAAACATCAGAGGTCACGCCCAATAAACTTGATCAACATATATAGAAACCCCAACTGATGTAGACACATACATATGAGTATCAAGAAATTCACATTTTAAGTCCCAACCCAAGGCAAATTTCATAGACATATAAGAGAAAGTAGACCCGAGATCAAATAACATAAAAGCCATGTAATCATAGATAAGAATAGTACCTGTGATCACAACATCAGAAGCTTCAGCCTCAGTACGGGTTGGAACAACATAAAGATGAGCCTTATAACTACCCAGAACACCATCTCTACCAGCCTGTGCACCACCTCGACCAACTTGTCCTCCACCAAGATTGGCTTGGTAGCCACCCCTCCCTGCATTGTGACCATTATGCCCACCATGTGTATGACCCCTACCATATCCTCTACCACTACGACCTGCTGTAACTAAGGTAGTAGAAGTTAGTTGTTGAGTCAACTATCCTGCAGATAAGTAGATAGGACAAAACCTCCGAATATGACCCAATCCCCCATACTCATATCATCTGATGTCTAAGGAAGACCACTGAACTAAAGATTCTAAAGGTGTATAACTATCTATCTGAGAGGGATGATAATTGACCTTTGAAGGGCCCCCCTGTAGACACAGGTATGGCTGAATGGAATAGCCGAGAAGAGTAATCTTATGAACCATGACCCCTCAAATAAGTACCACTGAAATGACTTATTTTTTGGGCCTTATTTTCCTCTACCTTCACCTCTTCTTGCTTCTTAATCCCTTCCACCTTCTTCAAAAACTCAAACACTTCATGAAAAGTCTTTCCAGACGTAGCCACTGATAGTGCAGCTACTTGAAGACTTGAGTTCAATCCTTTTATAAATACCTGATCCCTTCATCCTCTGATGTAATCAACTAAAGTGCATTCTGAGATAAGGCATGAACTATGGCCTTATAGGCCGCCACAGAGAAATTACCTTACTCAAGTTTTAGTAACTTATCCTTCTTCTGATACCAATAGGTACGAGGAACATACTTCTCAAGGAAGACATTTTGAAATTGGGACCAAGTAAGTTTTCATAAAAAATCCCTACACTCAACAAAAGACCTCCATCATTGCTTGGCCTCTGCCTATAATTTAAATGTCATAAACTCTATACCAAACCTCTCCACAATGCACATCTTGTGCATACGCTAGTGATAGCCAATCAAGAACTCAAATGCATCCTCTAATTTAGTACTCTGAAACACTGGAGGTTTCATCTTCATGAACTTATAAAAAATTCCATGCTTATCATCAGTCATCACCGTCCCAATACCTGTCGGGGAAACACTCCTGCTTAGAGCCCTTGTCCATTTGGGGGACTACATTAGCAGCATACTGTAAGGCTGGGGATTAAAATGAAGGCACTATTGTAGTAGTAGTTATGCTATCCAAGCTACTCAGAAACCCCAACACTTGTTTAATCAATTCTGCTGACATAGGCACCTGAACTGCACCATTTTGAATTGGCACCACATTCTCTGGAATCAACACTTCTTCCGCTTCAACCATCACCTTCTTATTTTAACCTAAATCTAGAGCATCTTACTATAGGGGAGGGGACGAGGATATCTACCTAGTCGATCCTCCGGCTTTTTGGGCCCCACCCCTAAGAGGTACTGCCGCTCATCCTTCCCTTTTCTCTCTAAACCTAACTCAAAGCCTGCCCCAAACCGAGGCCTCAATGGTTAGTGTGGGTGCTGCTGCTACCACTCTGATTGAAGAAGTGTGCACCATATGCAAAATAAGAGTGAATGAGGTTAGATACCAATTTGGATCACCAAATACCAATAGGAATCAAGTACTAGCACCAATGAAGAAAGAAGTGAAAATTGCTTCCCATAGCCTTGTAGCCTCTCAAGAAAAGTACAGATGTCTCTATAGTGTTCCACAAGACTTTACTAGACCTCTTCTTATATGACGAGATCAACAAATCCAGTTCTCCAATGCCATCTTTGTCATAACCCAATCAGTCATGAGTGGCACCCACCCTAACTCTATGATAGGAGAACTATCTAACCCAATCCTTAACTAACTATTTTGGACCTTCACAAGTCACTTTCCTCAAATACTTACTATTTCACCAACTAAAACATAATATTAATCAACTAATTCAATTACTAACTTATTTAATATCTATAAAAAAAAATAGAGTGCAGAAGTTCTCTAATTATTACAACCCCCCGGACCCGAAAGTCACTATGTAAGAACATATAAAATAGTGTCCAAAACAAAGTCTAAACAATATACAGAATACTAAGTAAAAGTAATGTATTTATCCCAAAAAAAAGGACATAACCAATATTAGAATGATCTAATGGCTTCTCGTACATGGTGTTCACCCTTGAATCGATGTCTAAATCACAGACTAGAGTCGAGGTCTCATCTCAAATGCTGGAACATGCTCTGTATTCAACTAAAAGAAGAAAATAGGTAGTATCAGTACAACAACTAAGTACTGGTAGGCATCGTCGGCCAACTCAACTCAACACCATACAAATAGGAAAGTTTGAATGCAAGTAACAACAATCAAAACACAACTCATAATTACTTGACAAAAAAATACTGTCACTTCATCTCATCAGGAATACAAGTACATAAGTACATCAATTACACTTAGGAAGATTCTTCATTAATGTTCACCATATATATATATATATAAGATGTACACATATACTAGAGTCAGCAGAGACTCTCATAAATAATCTATAGGGGATGAGCTTAGTCTATGTACCGGATTCAATAACAGTGTCGGCGTGACACCCGATCCATATTATAGTATCAGCGTGAAATTCGATCCATATATCATCTCAATACCATCTCAAAACTATATGTTCAATGCATGATACAGTTGATAATCATAAATAATGCCCGAAAGCTAATCACAAAAAGCCAACTCACATATAAGTACAGAGTCAAGAAAGTCTTTACTCCTATAAAGCCATAACCTTCCTTGATTTCTTTCTTGTAAATACTATATAGCGATAAACTTGCCCTTCTTTTCAATTTCAACCCGTTCTTGATCTATAAACAATAATTACATAGATTCAACACAACGATTCACCCTTACTAGGCATTAGGAACTTTACATTTAACAAATTAACTCATGAACTTAACTTAGTTTATCATCTTAAGGTTTTCTACCCTTTAAACTCTTTAAAATCTTCATTATTCAATTAACAATCATGAATTCTACCTTAGGAAGTGTTTTCTAACACCCTAGAATGAATAACAACTAATAATAACATTATTCCCCACTAATTCCCACTAGTTCATAACTTAGGACTAAACTCCCAAATTTCACCATGGTTATTATTCTTATAATTCTAAGAATTTAAAGGAGTAATTCATGTTTGAAGTGTAAAAATACCTTACCTCAAAGATGGAAAACCCTAAAAGGTGATTTGTACTTTTTTTTAAAAGAAAAATGGGAGTGAAAATAGGGTTACTGATTTAAAAACTAGGAAACTATAATTTAGCCACTGCAGTGGTACTTTTGTCACTGCAGCAGCACCATTGTAGTGGAGGATCTGCCGCTGCAGCGACTCCTAGGCCAAATAGGGCTGCCGCTGTGGTGGCACTTCTGGCAGTTTTGTCGCTACATTTTTTCCAAACCAGTAGCTTGAGAATTGGTCCCAGTTATGGAAATTTCACAACACACTTCTTAAAATTGGACACTACAAACTGACCCTTTCACGGTAGACACTATAACTAGAGTTCTACTAACCCGTTTTATGCACCAAAAGTTTTTACGACTTTCTAAACTTATTCTCTAACAAAAAATATAATAAAAAACACTAATCAACACACTAATAGTTCCCAAATTTCTCTATACCACCACATACTCAAAATAAACCTAAAACTAGTCCAGCCCTGAATTTTTAAATTTTGGTCTAAGGGGAAATTATGCGAAGGATTTACTCTATTTTATCATAACAAAAATTTGGGTCATCACAGTGTATCCCCAATGGGTCCCAGCTAGCCAACTAAACTAGTGGATATATACTTTCATACATCGTATCATATTGCATTCATTTCATCATTTCCATATGATTGGTTTTGTTGTTATTGGATATTGTGGTTTATAGATGTTGTCATAACTATATTAAAAAATTATGGATTAGAATGGTATTGTTATTATATCATTGTGTTATTTGTTAGACTAGGTATGGATTTCCTGAGTATAGGTTTTTATGGTTATATTGGATGGTTAGTTAGGGTGGTTCTTGCCTTCACTTTGAATTAGGGTTAGTCAATGATGCTACTGAGTACATGTTGTGTGTACTCACACGTGTTTATTTCCTACATCTTACATGGAGGTAATAAGCTGGTGGTCCCTGAAAATTGACTTGTGATTTCCTGGTGATTACTTTCTGGAAATTCCCTGAAGTAGTGACTGCTGATCCCAAAGACTATTAGATCTCCTTTATCATTTTCTTATGATTTATTTCACATTTTCATATATTTATTGGGCAACGTATTATTTCTTGTGTACTTCTAAAGGTTTGTAAATGTGACTTTCAGTCTTGGGCATTTGTTGACCAAAGCCAACACTTCAACAAAATTCTTCAAAATCCAACCACACACTTAAAATGAGTCAATATTTATTGGACATTTAATCTAGCATGTTTTATGCCTTCCATTTGCAGTATCATTTAACTCTTGATTTTTCTTCCTTGATTAAGGAATAGTTTTATCTCAAACTTCTAATTTATTGGCATATTTTGGGGACTTTAGAGTAGTACTTAGTTTTAGGTTGCTTTCTTAGTATTAGGCTAGGTCAGGGTAGCATTTTATTGTAAGATGGGCTTGAGCCTGATTAAGCACTTTATGAGGAGTTTATTTTGGTATTGACCCTTTTACTGTGATTGTAGGGCTTATGGCTTGAGAATTGTGTTGTACTAGGTCTTTCGGTAGATTATTGCTATGGTTTGGGTATGTATTACTTATATTTACATTCTTGTGCTTGCATATACATAGTCATACATTCATTCTCATGGTGTATAGTTTGTATTTGATGATATATATTATTTTTGTGTTTTTAAAAAGGAAAATGTATCACTTTTCACTTAAAATTCTGGGGTAAAACTTTGGATCGATCCACTTGTATTTTTTTGTTTAGGGTAGGACCTCGTATTGTTCCTTGGTTATTTTTTATCCAGCCGTGAAGGGATTCTAAATGACCCGAGGTAAAATTTTTGGTCCATTGATTACGATCGAGGTGAGATATTGGGTGGCTCGAGGAATGATTCCAAGCCTCATTATAAAGTCTAAGGTGAGATGCCGGTGGTCTCATCCTCATTCTCATCCTTTATGCTCTTCACTAATTCCCTCCCATATTTTTGTTCTTCACATATGAAACCTTTATTGTTTCAACTCCTGTCCTTTCTTAGAACCTCAAAGGTTGTAGCACTACAAGCTAAAGGGAAGGAAATCTCACATATATTTTTATGTAAGGCTAACCTTCACTGTGGGAATGTTTTTCATCCCCACAAATATGATGTGATTTCAGTCTCTTTCATGAATAAAGTTAGGGTTTTTGAATTAAATCCTAGAATCATAGTTTCTTTACCTTTTGATTATACTCCTTGAATGCTCCATGAAAATAATAGAACATTAGGATTTGAGTCTATCTTTATGTTAATACCCTACTTCATGTACATAAAGTTTATTTTGAGTTTTATGAAATCTATACCATATGTTATGGAATTCACACATGTTTTATGAAAACTATTCCATGCTTCTGAAAATATACTTCATGAATAATTGCAAATTACTTTTATGAATGTTGATATATTTTTGAAAGAAAATGTCTTTTATTTTGAAACCAAGACTAGCATGTTATCAGAATATTTTAGAGCACAAGGCTCATCAATAATATCTATCAGATGATTTAGAACACAGGACTCACCAGCAATATATCTATATGACATGATTTTGAGCTAAGGCTCCGAAGCATAATTTTTAGTTTACCTTAAAAAGGTTTATACTATGAACTTATTATATATTTTGGGAGAATTCTTTCAAACAGATAAGGGTATCGGTGGGTCTAGATAAAGCATGCCTCAAAAAATATATGTTAGTGCAGGATAGCCAACTCCTCTTTAAGCTTATGGTAAGCAATCATATGGATCCATAATTCAGTTATTACGCCTTATGCTCCAACAAAGCATATGACGGCTTTCCAATCGTGCGATGATTGGACAACATGTGCTCACAGGATGTATTTTGATTATAAGAAACTCCCCAAATAGAAACTTCATATTTTTATCAAATATTATTTTTGACACAAGAAAAATAGTTTCTAAACATGCTTTATAATGTTTTGCACAAAGTTTATTTATTTTTTTGTTTAAACACTCAGTTTCACATGATTTAGATACCCTATTTATCCTATAGTTTAGCCTTTCACTTGTATTTATGATAAAGATATTTAGGATGCTTATTTTTCTATTGCTCCAGCCATTTCATGATCCTGATGCATATCATACTCAAGTCCATTTGTTCAGCTTTATTAGCTATTAGTGTTGTTTACTTATGGTACATTCCAATTACTTACACTATTTGATGTTGCATCATTTTATGATGCAGATTTAGGTAGTCAGGCGCTCCATTAGATTCCACTTCTTTCGCTTATGGTGAGTCCTCCTTGCATTTAGATGACTAAGTTTGTGTCTAGTTCAGTAGCTCAATAGTTTAATTTTTTCTATAGAAAGGTCTAATAGAGGCCTTTTCCAAGTAGACTGTACTTTGTTTTACCATTAGAGGCTTCATAGACAAGTTAATTGATTGGCCAATTCAGTTTGTATTCTACTTTCTTTGTGACTTCAAGTCTTAGTTATAAAAGTAACTTGCTTTGTTTGTAAAAAGCTTGATCTTGTTTTATTTATCTAGAGCTTCCACTTATTTATTCAGCATATGCTCTAATAGTATACCAGACCAAGGGTACGCTTGGGCCAATAGTAGTTTCGGTTGCTGGACACACAAAGGTTGTAGACTCCGGGCATGACAAAAGTTTATATTTTTGAGTTCTTGGTTCTTTTATTTATTTTGTTTCTACCAATTTTTATTACATAAAGGATATACCTTGGCTAAGTTACACAACGAAAGAAAGGAAATTATATGTATTTTTTCCTTTCTTAGAGAACTTATATGCTTTTTATTTTTTCTGCCTTTTCTCTTTAAATACTCTTTTTCCTATTTACTCTATTTAATTGAATTAATTAACTAATTAATTCCTTTTGTGCATGTTAGAATCTCACACGTAATTTATCTTGTGTTTCGTGATCAAAATCATGTTTCAATTATTATATGGAGAAAATACACGTTCTTGAAACTTACGTTTGTTATAGTCTATATTATTGTTGTTCTATTGCACAAAATAAGGAATCACATAATTATATAAAAATGACTAATCAAGCAAGTGTGATTGTACAAATAATGGATTTGGAAAATTTAACCATTTTAGTCAAAGAAGAACTAGTGCAAATTATGTCTTAGTTGATAAGGGAGATAATGATTGTAGACACATGATTTTTGATCCTCCCCGAGCTTTAATCTATTTTAACTTTAAATATTTATTATATGTCTAATCTTTGTTTTAGCTTCTATTTCATTTTTGTAGGTTTTCTTTGAAAAATTATGAAAAGGATGTCAAAAAATAGAGTCACATTTTAGTATAAGTTTTGTTTTTACTTTGCAAAATAAAAGAAAATTTTTCTAAAAATATGTTTTCTTTTAATTTAGGTGTTAATAAATAAGCTAGTAATTTTAATATTTTCCTTAGCCATATATATTTATGACTAGTTGTTTTAACTTTTCTATATTCTTATTAATTTAAAATAATTAGGTAATATCTTTTACTATTATATTTTATTTTATCTTTAAAAAAAAAGTCAAACCTAAAACTACCACACTACCCCATAAAATTCTCAACGTCCCCAACACCCTCACTCCCTCACGTCTCAACTCCCCCACAATCCCTCTCCTTCACGTCCCCTTTCCATGCACACGCCTGCACCCCTATATAACAACACACACATACAAGATAAAAGGGAGGATGGCAACAATTAGAAAAAAAAGTAGAGAAAGACAAGAGAAAAACAGAAAAAATATAAAAGGAAAAAGCAGCAACATAAGGAGACGAAAAACAGGAACACGAGAGAAAAAAATATAAGGCAAGAGAGCGAGATGGTTAGAAAAAAAAGAGTATTCTTAAAAGGTTCGTGAGTTAGTGTTCGAGTTCTGGTCTCCGTTTCGAGCTTCTAGTGATAGCGTTCTTGTTTCTATACTCGATTTGGTTCATCACACAGGTTCTTATTCAACTCCTTACAATTGTTTTTTTATATATGTTCTGTTGTACATCAAATCATGAAGAAAGTCATTTATGTGATTTCTCCTACTATTTGTTATATAAAATTGGTTATTTGCACTTTGTCTTTGGAAATATAAGATTAAGGCTAAGAGAATATAGTAGGATTATTGAGATTGAATTTAATGTGAATTTGTTATAAAGCCCATATGATTATCGTAACCAACTTTTGATTTGGAACTAAGAGATATTTGTATCAGCTTGTTGCTTTTGTTCTAGTTATATTTTTTTTGTTTTGTTTTATTTTGACTTGTTCATTGATGTAACGAGTAATGCTTTGTTTCAGTCATAGTAATGTTGCTTCTGAATTGGTTTTTTTGCATGTCTAAAGTTTGATTGAAGTAATGTAATGAGTCATTTAACATGGCTTGTTGTAGTTGATTCTTTTTCAAAATCATTAAATGAATTATTCACATATTTAAGTACGTTAATTTAATGAACAAGTTTGAGATTTATTAACAGCTGTTTAGATACGGGCACACTAACCATTTGTTTGGATACAATTCAAGGTCTATATTTAGTTGGTTTTAAAATTGGTATGTAACCGCTATTATTAGTCATATTTTTGACCATGTGTAAGTTAAACTTTTCTTAGATGGATTTTTCAAAGTCAGTATTTTATATTTTAATCGACTACTTAGGTTTAAAATCATAAGAAGTTTTTTTTCTTTATAAACAAGAGTCAGATGATGGTTTTATGAATTTTAATAGAGTTCTTTGGATTTAAGTATGGAATTTTCATTTACAATGTGTTTTTAATGGTTAGTTAATCTTACTAGTTTTATTTCACAAAATACTATTATTTATTTAATATACACCTTTAGAAAAAAAAATTATTTACTCACCTTGTTATTTGTTTTGCCTGGATTGTATGAAATCATTTTGCATGGATTGTATGAAATTAGAGAAGTGAGAATTTATTTGTGTGTATTGTATTGACTGTGTAGGTGTAGCATTTGTTTGATTATGGAGTCATAAGGATAAATCGTGAGATTTTTTTAAAAAAAACGTGGATGTGATGAGTGTAAATCGAAGCTACGAACAAGTATTCAACACTCTTCATTGGACTACTTTTATTTTTATCATTAATTGTTAGGGGATTATAATGTGTTGAATCGGACTCTCACCAATAAGGTGGGAGTCTAGGTAACTAACCAACTAAACTACTAAGATTACCCGAATGAGATTTTTTTTATTAGCTTTTTTTTTTATGCTAGGATGAGTATTTGAATGAACCCACATCTTTATTGCATTTCTATTTCATGATTAAACTGAGATTTTAATTGAACAATTAGTCACTGTTTAGTAAGAACATAACAAAATTATTGTATCAGTGTGACTAAGTATGACTCTAATTTCAAGGATAGTAAATAAGAAAACCTATAGATGTACTGTGTGTATGTTTTTCTTTAGAAAAAAGAAATGATAGTTTTTTATGTGATAAGATTTACGTCTTTTGGTTTACTCGAATTTGAAGTCTTATGATTAAAATTCTAAGTTAGGAGTGGGAGTTAAAAACGTAATTGATGAGCATATCATTGAAATGATTTTTATTTCTCTCACTTGCTTTCTACTGTTTGGACCTGTGTTGTTGTAATATTTGGATATTTATGACTAATGACTTAAATGTACTAATTTGATGATAGATTGCAGGTCTTGATATAATAATGGTTCAAACTCCTTTAGCCTTGGAAGATCGTTTAAGGCCCCGTCGACTATTTAGAGTGAGCTTGAGTAAATGGGTTGCGGATTTATTCAAGACCCGTAGCAATCAATAAGAAAAATAAAAGAGAGGGAAGACTCATTTGTGAGGGAGCGAGCTGAGTTGCAGATTAACCAAAGGCTTGTTGCATATTTGAAAGAAATGAGAGAATCAATGCCTACAAACACAATTTATTCAAAACATTTTAAGTTAAGTATAAGTTGATAAAAGCGACCGTGCTAGAACCACGGGACTCGAGGGGTGCCTCACACCTTCCACTCGGTCAATAGAATTTCTTACCCGATCTTTTGTTTTTGCAGACCAATAATAAAAGAGTCAACTTCCTTTTTATTAAGGGATTCAATAAGGTGACTTGAAACACCATAACTCAATTTCAAGTGGCGACTCTGTAAATAAATAATATAATCCCTATTCAAAACTGTCACTTCAATTGGAAAAACCCTTTATTCTTTTCTCCACTTACGTGGATGGATGAAAGAAAGGGGGTGTGACAATGATAATCAAGCAAGATTTTAACAATCTACTTTTGTGTTCAAATAAATTTATGATAAAATAACATCGCTAGAAAAAATATCGGTTAATTCTTCATTCGTTTTTATTTTCAAAATAAATGTTAAGGTGATATTATTCTCAATAAAACTTCCCACATGTACTAATTCAGAATCCAAATAATCGGTGTACTAATAAGGGTCAGTTTTGCTTAAATGACCTTTAATTCTATTTGTGTGTCATAACCCAACATAGGAACCGTGATGGCACTTGTCACGCCCTCTGATACAGGTAAGCCATCTCAACCTAAACATTATTATCAAAATAAAATCAAAAGTGGAAGAACGAAGAACTGGAAATAATCCCAAAGATATAGAAAGAAGTACAATCTCAACACAACATACCAGGTCTTGTTGTCATTAGTACAAGACCCTAATACCAAATGTAACACAATAGATCAAAATATCTTAAATACGAATAAATGCATAAGATATATGAAAGAGGGATCTAAGTATGCTCTGTGATCCAACAACCGCTACCTCGATATCCGGAAAGTCAACACTGGGAGAACACAATCAATGCTCTGCTACTCGCTCAATACCTGCACGTGGTGCAGAAAAGGGGAAGAAAAAGCAAGACTGAATATGAAACACGTTTAGTCATCTAGAATTGTTGATAACTAACCCTAATCCAAAGTGTTGGCGAGGACCACCTCACCAACCATCCATTTTAACCCAAATAAGATTGCACTTAAAAAGTTCCAACCTATCCTATCAGATAGCAACTATCACCAAGGTAATCCAACCAATTATGTAAGGTTGCCACACACAAGTTTAGTATTAATGGGAGTAGAATAAGTTACATCAGGGGAGAATTCCACCAATGCAGTTATACATATATATATGCACTCATCATGCAAAAATAGTAATCCAGGGTAAGATAGAGAAAGTGCATATCCCGCAACCAATAGATATGACACAACAGTCTCAACGGATCAAGCCGTAATTAATGCACAACATATAATAATATCTTCACCATAAAATCACCCATTAAAAAGTGTAATACAATACAATGTGGTGATATGAGATGAAATACAATAGACAAAGTACAACCTATATACACGTTTCAAATCTAAGTTCTAGGAGAGGACCCATGGGGGGTTTGCAACCCATATACTAATCACGATCTCATCAATCAACCTTTCCGACACTTTCCTTGACTGAGGCATTTTATAAAATGGTTAATTTTCTTTTGCAAAGAATCCAAGTTTCATAGTAGCACCAGTTCCATGAAAATGAGTGATAAATGAGTATGCATGATCATGAAAAAATCAACAATATATAATAATCAGCTCAATAATGGCATAAATAAATCTAAGTCACCCCGATCCGAGTGAATCATGATACAAGCCCCCGTACGGGTGTCACAACAATAATAAGGAAGTATTAATACTAAAACAAGACCAACACCAGACCTTACATGGGCATCACAATAATAATAAAAAACTAGCAATACTCAAATAAGATCAACACCATCCCCCCATGGGCATCATAATAATAATCTCTCAAATCAATAATAAGGTTCACCTAAGCCTCCATGCGGCATCACAATAATGATAATCAATCAAGTCATTAATAAGGTTCACATAAGCCTCCATGCGGGCATCACAATAATGATAATCAATCAAGTCATTAATAAGGTTCACATAAACCTTCACACGGGCATCACAATAATGATAATCAATCAAGTCAATAATAAGTATCACACAATTCCCCACGCAGGCATCATATTAATGATAATCAACCCAAATAATGTAAACATTGAGGATTTACCCAAACCATGACATGCTTTACATGATAAATTTCCAGCTTTCCAAATTATGACACAATTAGACTCAAGTACTAAAAAGGGAACTATACTCACTAACAAACATGTTCTAAAGTTTGCTTTTATTTACAATATAGCAACTAGGCCAAGGTTCTTATTTTTAGCTTTCTATTTATATCTACAATCTCTTTATACCTTAAGCAGTTACTAAATCTCAATTATTCCATCCCATTCCACTAAGAATGATGGTAAGTAGATACTTACTATCAATTTTTTAATGATCAATAGGTCATTTATCAATACAATTTACAATAAACATATCAAAAAGTAGGGAAAATATTCAAGATGTCCATTTTATTACTTTAACCCATCATTAGAATCTGATACCTATGGATATGCTCTGCATCTCATCTAGGCAAGATCGACCACCCCTAAAACCCTTAGTGATTCATAAAACTCAAGTAATAAGCACATAACACATAAATAATTCAGAAAAGAGTCAAGGCAGATCTCAACTAGCCTTAAAAAAGACATGTAAAGCCAAACAACAGTTTAAAGAACCAAACAAAATCTCTACAACCCTGAATCACCACTAAACGGATCCAAATTAATCAAATATAGTATTTACGTATAAATAAAAGACCAGTGATACCCATATTAATATACTTTGATTCTGAGTCCAAAATCACTTTGAAAATCAACCTTGCAAATAAAAGGAAAATATTGGAATTTTAATAAATAATCAAGTCACCCATGTTTAAGGGTTCTAAATCTGAAATCCCAATAAAAATCGAGTAGAAATCAGCCTTGAAATCATTGAAATCACTTTACCGGGTAAAGATCCAAAATCTCAAGTTTAACAGCAAAGATTTGAAGATGATTTTGTAATATAATCAATAAGTAATGATGAAAATAAGTTTTACGAACTCACCCAAGGTTTAGATCGTGAAAACCCCTTTGAAATTGCCTCAATCCGAGCTCCCAAGCTCTAAAAATGGTTAAAATGGGATTTCTTCCCAAAAAATGAATTAAATATTTGCCCCAATAAAAATTCTCATCACAATCACTAACTTAACTGACCTGGACCAATCGCGATTGCGTGGGTTCAGTCACAGTCATAATGTGTCACAACCCGAGACTACACCTTGGACGTAACACAGTGCTTAGAGTCACAAGTGACCCCAAGCTAACCCATGACATGGCATAATACTAAGCATTTTATAGAGATAAATTAAGCGAAAGCTAAACTGATTTAAATAAATATGAGTCTTAAATAAATATTAAGTCTAGATAAAACACCAATACAAAAAATAGCTGAAATGTCTAACTCTATCTTTGAAAGCCTCTACTAACTGATGAGTTGCTAACAACTGAAATGTCTAACTCTATGTCTGAAAGTCTCTACTAACTGATGAGTTGCTGGTAAAAGTCCTCAGCTAACTCTAAATGTCTAAAACTAGAAATACTGAAAGAAAATAAAGCATAAACTCTCGTCCTCGGATGAGGAGGACTCACCATGACAGCTACTGAGGTGGCATTAGAGTGTACAAACTATGGGGCTGATGCTGAGTGTCCAAACCTATATCATAAAATGATACAACAAAAAGAGAAGGTATGTGATCAGTACTTTGAATGTACTGATCATGTTAGATGTGCAATATAGATAGGTAAACTGATCATGCTAAAACTACTGAATGCAAATTGAACTGTAGTATAATGACCCAAAGGTTAATCATGCATATGGATTTGAACAAAACCATAAGTCAGGAACTGATAAATTTAACTGAAATAATGGGCCAAGGAAATTCAACTGATATTAAAATCGTGGGAGGTTCTCGTAACCGATAGAGACCATGTGAGCAACATGGAATCCAATCTATAACCCTAGTTGGGAGGGTGTTCTATACCTTGCCAAGGGTAAGAACCATGACTAGCATGAATTCACTCATGAGCCCATTCGGGCAAATAAGACACTCTTAACTGGTGAGGACTCCTTTATCCTACGGTGGCATGTAGTTTTGGACTTGAACTCATGTCCTCTTGGTGGTATATACTGCTCCCATAACCATATACATATGCTCATGCTTATACTAAAGTCTAAGGAGATCACTTGAACTAGTTCAATTTACTATTACTGAATATGACTAAAATCATGGAACTAGTTAAATGCATTATACTATCTAGTGAAAATCCTGAAAACATGATGTGCTGAATATTTATCTGAAAACATGCCTCAATTGGATAGTTCATGCTAATTTCATAAATAACCTAGAATCGTGTATTCATAACACGTCAAATATTTATGAAAACCAGATTTTAAATCATGCATAAAAGTGATATTCATAGTCATAGAGATATTCTAATGCATGGATATCGAAAGAATCATAATTTGGATATTTAGGGTCTTGACATAATGTATGAAATTCATAGAAAATTGAATTTTAAAACCAACTTTGGGCATGAGAATGAAAGGATACCCTCACTGATTACCCATATACCTGATACTTGGAGAGGATCTAGACCCACACTTAAATTCCTTAAGAATTTAAAGAAGAACCCTAGTTGTTCTTGAAACCTTGAATCGCCTTTTTGATTTTTGTTTGAGAGGTTTAAGAGAAGTGAATAAGGGATTTGTATGTTAAAACCCCTTTAATCTTCCCTTAAAAGAATCTTAAACATGTAGTATAGGTCTATGGATATAGGAAAATACAAAAATACCCTTACTAAAATGTAATTGATCTTCCTAGAAACAGTCGTCATGGATCAGGGTACGACTTGTTACCTTAACCAATGAGTCATCCCATGACTTGTGTAGATTGGATAGGATCTTAGGCTTTGTGAATGACTGGTACCCTATGACTCGTTGTGTTTGACAATGAGTCATTGCTGAGACTTGTTGCCTTTGGATGAACTATCAACTCGAGGGTTCTTCATTAGAAAGAGTAGTCCAACGACTCATGGTCTGACCTAATGACTCATGGTCAGTGAGTTGTTGTCATTGGTCAAAAATGTTATCTTTCAGAACTTTTGGCTTGTCACTAAGAATGGGTTCACCCAATGAGTCATTTCTACTAACCACGACTCGTGGTCCGTGTCATTTTGTGAAGAAAATTTGAATTTTTCTACTGGTTTCTTCTCTAAGTTTGAGATATGATCTTTGGGACTTTTGGAATGTTACAATATCTCCCCCTTGGAAACATTCATCCTAGAATGAAGACTAATTAAGCTAAGAAGATAGGGAAAGAGCTGCAATCCTAAAACTAAGTTCTAAAAGTTGATTACTGACATAGCAACTGATTTTCGAATGAACTATAGGTTGAACTAAACTCAAGAAACATACATGCATACTAAGACATAAAGGTGACATTAGGACATAAATTTGAATGCAATGCTAAGGAGAAAACTGTTACCTCAAGCTGGAACTGAGCTAGAAGGGAAAAGGTGAGGTACTTGGTAATTATTTCTGCTTCTGTTTCCCAAGTAGCTCCTTCAACTAACTGATTCCTCCAAAGGACCTTCACCGAAGCTACTTTATTATTTCTTAACTTACGAACCTGACACTCAAGAATCTCAGCTAGGACCTCTTTGTAAGAGAGACTATCTTTCACACCCATAATCTCTAATGGTACAACTAAGGGTGGATCACCAATACACTTCTTCAAATGGGACACATGGAATACTGGATGCATTGATGCTAAGTATGGGGGCAAATCTAACTCATAGGCCACATTGCTAATGCACCTCAAAATCATGTGAGGACCAATATATTAGGGACTGAGTTTCCCTTTCCTCCTCTTCGAAGAGAAAAAGCAAGTGTTTGCATAAGATCTAGTTCTATTGTCATAAACACCAACTTTATATTTTTGGTCTTTACTTTTAGTTTGTTTGAGTCCCTAGTTATGAATCAATCTAGAGTATTTCCTTACCAACATCAAAGTCCTGTACATATTTGTGTCCTAGTTATTTTTCATAGATTTTTGTGTATTTTTCCTTAGCTTTTAGCACAAATACATCTAGTCGTTATTGTCCAAAAAACACAAAAATATGTCAATTTCAGAGTCTTTACCAACTTCATTGTTTGCGTCTAGTCCCTGTAAATCTTTAGCAAAATTACATATGTCTCCTACTCTCAGTAAAACTCCATCATGGAAATATGACTACCTCTATGAAGTAGATGTATTGCCACCAGAAAATAAAATATCTTCCATATATCTACCTCTACTAAACCCATACTCATCCTTTGTGAAGAAGGCATGTAACCCATGGATGCAAATCCATTCTTTGGTCCAACAAAAGCCAAAGGGAGTTGAGGAATATGTTGTTGCATCAAAACTTGACCAGCACCCTATTCTTGTGACTTAGGAGGAACAATTCATAACTCTGTAGATGTCAAAGGATTTTCTGCGATAGTGGAAAATCCAAGGCTTCACCCATATACATTTTGGTGTCGTTAGAGTTGCATTGATGTATCATAGAAGAAAAGGCCAGCCCATTATGGCACGTCTTTCCCTTCTAGATACCAGATACAACGAGTACTAACATTCTAACTTGGGTATGTCAGAGATCACCCTGAACACCGAGATAGTGTTTGTCATGATACTCCCCAATATCAATATATCCCTCTCTGATTCGTATCTTATGGAGGCACTGAAGATCCAGGTCAAAATCCTTGGATCTCCTTAAGCTAGGGATGTCATACAGGAAACTCTACACTACCAGATAGCTCGGTGAGTTTAGAACTATGCCATGGACCTATCTCTTCCAGGTGGCAAAAATGCTTTGTTCCTAAATATAGATCCCACTAGTGGAGTCACCCAGTGCACCCAGATCCCGAGGCAAATCTCTAGGGAAGAACTTGTCAACATTCTTTCAGACTCATGGGTCACAAATTATGAGAAGTTGAGAGACCATCCTCAACCTCTCCAGTCCACTAAACCCACTTTTACCAAAAAGAACTACGACACAGTCACTATAAGTTTCGATCACTCCCATCTCAAGAAGCTTCACAAAACAGCTTTTCCTTATCCATATGTACCAACCCACTAATGACCTTCCAGATAAGAAGAATGTGGAAACCATAGCTTGGTTCCTTAGCAGCTTCATGAGTTATCATGATTAGATAAAATATTTCAATCATGAGGGTCGTAGAAAAATGTGGCTCAAATGTCCTTTCAAGGGACACGTCCCATGGAATGTTAATTGTGATTATAACATATGGCTAGAGGTTGATGTAAAACCTAACCCATTCAAAACTAAAACCTCCCAAACCAGAAAAGAGCCTAAGCATAAATGTTTATGATGTCCCCTTCTAGCTCCAGTCACACAAATACCATAAAGGATAACCTGAGCCACGCTCCAAAAATACCATAAAAAATGTTATCCTACCTTCAGGGGAAAAAATGTCCCTCAGCGATACAAAAGAAACTCTCAACTAGTAGTCTAAAAATGCCATGTGCCAAAAGCAGTATGCTAACCAATATCAGCCAATCCCTTAAGATTGTTGCTCACACACAGAGTAGGTTGGTAAAAAAGGTTGAAATGATAAACAAAAGAGTAGAACAAGCATCTACTCAGCATAATGGACTTATACGAGCCCTATAACAAAGGCTCAGAACCTTATAGTATGATATATGTCCACCAGGCATCTCACTATCCCATTTCTTTGACCAATAACAAAAAGAGATAGCTTCTCTCAAAGAACAAATCCAACACCTAAAATATGGCAGTTTCGAGCCACAGAGAACCCAAAGCTCACTACCAAAGCCAACTCTATTCCCCATATCACCACAGACATACTCTCCACCAAAAAATGGACCATACCTTTACAATTTTCCCTTCTAATTCACCAAAGCCTATGGCTTTCTCCCCAAAGTCTATGGATGAGCAAAAGTATGACATCGTTAAACTTGTTTGGGAAAGAAAGGATGCTCTGGTAGCTTAGAAGCAAGCTAAATTAGCCCAAAAACAAGCAAAACAAAAGAAGGAATCTAGCATGGATACCCAGACTCCTGATCCAGTAAACATGATGATCTCAAGTTACGTTGCTCCAAACAATGACTTGATTTTCTTAGATCTAAGTCCCATCATTATAGAAGATGACTTGAAGATCCTCGATCATGGATTTGATGATAAAGATTGGTCCCTCTCGAAGATGATGGACTATTATCAGATCACGATTTGACAATACCTCCTGCTGACTTAATTAGCACTAATTAGGTTGTTTCGAATCCCTATGTTCTAGGAAAGGATGATCCTGCGATAGAACGATTAAGTCTCAATGAAGAATTCGGTGATAGTGCTCTAAGAAAGTTTAAGAAAGACTCATTTGATAGTTCCACTCTAGATAAATATCCTAAAACTGGCGATACCAATCCAAATCGGGGTATCACATATAATACAACCTCCAAGCCAAATGGATCTTGCTAACTGACGAATCGCCAGGCAAGGCACAAAAGGTACATATAGTACAGGCAAGCCAAATGATGTAAGCACCTAGATGATGATTCCAAGTTTATCAAGAGCACCAGATCCTCCAGGAGGAAGAGTTCAGGCAAAGATAGATGCTTAATCTGCCATAAAACTGGACACTTTGCTAAAACCTGTCCTCGGACTAGAAAAGCCAAGAGGTCTGCCCAACTCTTAGATGAAACATGGCCTGCTCAACACTTGGATGAGGAATAAATCTAAATAAATCCTCAGCCCAACATGGGTGATGATCCTGAATCTGTCCTCCCTATAGAGGAAGAATTATCCGAGGAAGTACCATCTCTCATTATTGATGGTCATCCACAACTTCTCATCATTGATAGCAATCTACAACAAGTACCATATCCCTTCATTGATGGGCATCTTTACCAAATAACTGGTCTATATGAGGAAGTAATTAACATGACCACAGATTTAGAGACCTCTCATGTCCAGTTGACTGTTTATCCATCCATGTAGGATAAGCCACTCCAGGTGATAACCTTCATGGATACTGGCGCAGCTACATCAATGCTTGATCATGACATTCTCCCTAGTGACCAGTAGGTTTCGTACTTTAGGAATTTTAGCACAGTGTCAAAGAGAGTCCTCACCACCAGAGTCATCACAAAGCAAGCAGTCATGATTGAATTCTTCCCCAAAGTGCAGTATAGGATGAAACTACTTGGCTCTAATGTCCTACAAAAGGAACTTATCATTGGGTTCGACATCTACAGATAGCTTAAGAATTAACTCTTAATCCTGATTGAAGGAATAACTTTCATGGGTAGATTCAAGCAATATTTCACGATCCTAAGGTTGTTTCGGATTGGAGGAGGAGACCTCGTCAAGGAGATCAAACACCAGTTGATAGAGGAGTCTTGTGCAAAATCTCACAAAGAATTCATGTAGAAGAACAAAAATCCTTTATGGCTCAATCAGGAATTCTTCATCAAGCTCCCATTCAAGAAAAAGGAGAATATAAATCCCACGAAGGCAAGTCATTCGAGCATAAACCCTGAACATCTTTAGCTTGGAAAGAAGGAGTGCGCAAAACTCCTGGAAGTTGGGTTCATCAAGACATCTGATTCCCAGTGGGCTTGTGAGGCATTCTATGCCAACAAATGAGCTGAATAGACAAGAGGTAAACTCCGACTGGTCATCAATTACCAACCTCTGAACTACTTCCTTCTTGACGACAAATTTCGTATCCCAAATAAGCTGACCCTGTTCTCACACTTAGACAAAGCCACACATTTTTCCAAGTTTGACCTTAAATCTGGGTTTTGGCAATTAGGCAGACACCCAGAAGAAAGGGCCAAAATGGGTTGTATACCAGACCACCATTACCAATGGAAGGTCATGTCATTTGGGCTCATACCTACCCGCCCCTTTTTTTCCAAAAATCCATGATAAAAATATTCCATCCCATCCTTCATACATCACTTGTCTACATAGATGACATATTGTTGTTCAACAATACCTTGGAGGATCATCTTGCCCTACTTCACCAATTTCATGGCTTGGTGAAGAAATACGACATTATGCTCTCAGTAAAGAAGATGACTCTTAGAAAATATGAAATTGACTTTTTGGGAATGCATTTTTCTCATGGAGCATACAGTCCAGGACCATACATATTCCAAGAGCTGCTGAAATTTCCAGATACTAATTTCTTGGTTAAATAGCTCTAGTAGTTCCTTGGGGTGATTAATTTTGTAAGAGATTTCATCCCCAATGTTTCTACATGCATATCCCCACTTATAAAAATGTTGAAAAAGAATGCTCCAGCTTGGGGAAAGAAACCGGACAATACAGTTCGAATGATAAAAAGAATGTCAAAGGAAGTCAAAACTCTCCACATTCCCTCTGATGGGAAAATGATATTGCATACTGACGCCAACAATGACTATTCCTTCTGGAGGAAAAAGATGATCGACATAAAATATGCAGATACGCCAGTGGAAAATTTAAGGATGCTGAAAAACATTATCACTCCACATTTAAAGAAATCCTTGTTGTGAAAAATGGAATCAAGAAGTTCAACTTTTTCCTGATCCACACTGAATTCAAGATCGAGATGGATGAGGCCTTCCTAAAGATGGTCTATATAAATCCAAAGATCATCCCGAATCCACAAATTCTCCGATGGGCACAATGGTTTTCCCCTACAAATTTCAAGTAAAACATCTCAAGGGGAAAGAAAACATCATGGTAGATTTCCTATCAAGGCCAGCAGAGTTCTCTAAAACACTCTCTTCAGAGAAGGACAAGAAAGAGGTGGCACCTGCCATCAATCTCCTCCTACCACAAACCAAACATGACATTGACTAGTGGTGGAAGAAGGATACACAAGCTCTCTATCAACACCATCAAGAACTAGATGAAATGATGACGCCCGATGATATGTACAGCAAATTACCACTCACCATCAACTCCATAGAATTACCTGCCAAGGTTTACCACGAAACCCTCTCAAAAGGGTTTACCTGCAAGCTGCTTATCCAGCTGTTTTCCATGCGCCTATAAGGATCTTACCCACCTTCTTGCAAGAAGGTTCCAATCTACTCACCCACCTGCTTGAAAGCCTCCTACAAGCTACTTATCCACCTACTTGTACGTGACGTCAAATGACAACAACATATTTAGTTTTTCGTCTTGTTAGACTCTGTCATATATTTGAGTGGCTCAGTTTGAATAAAGGGTGATGTAAATTTCATTTTTATTAGATTAGGACTGTGTACATAGCATAGAAGTGTGTGCCCAGATAGGCCTTTACTATTTTAGAATAGTGGGACATGTAAGATTATATATTTTATCTTTCCATTTGTTTGTATTAGGCTTCCTCCTCCTATAAAAGGAAGCATAGGTCTTTTGTTGGAGGACATCTTTCACTCCACCTAAAAACTCTTGCAAAACTTTTCATATCAGTAAAATGTTTGTTAGCTGAATTCTCTCTCTTGTTCTTCTCTTTCGAAGGGATAGGTACTTCGGTCCCATAGGTCGGAGTAGTGGGTTAAGAAAAAACTAAGGCAAGTGTTCTTGTTGTGATTTTAATATGGATTTCTAAATTCTTTCCATGATTATGATATGAAATTGGCTTGGTCCAATACATTAGCTTTCTGATTTGCTTCTTACTTTATCAAAAATAAATAAATCTATTGGTTGGGTAGAGACTTGTTTTCATAGGACTGTTAAGGGCGCTAAAGGTTAGAGAGTGCCGCAAAAGCACGTGTATGTCGATGGGAAAGTTGTACTACCAAAAGACTGAAAGATTTACTATGTTAAGGCTGGCAAAGTCAAGTTATCCCATTGAGGGTTGAGAAGTATTTGTTTCGTGGCAAACTGTCCTTTAGAGTAGAGGATATGAAGCCCCAGTCCTAAGAAAGCTATTGTGTTGTTGATAAAAGCTTTGATTTTGTATGGCATGCCATCTATATGGATGTGAATCGCCTTCATGTTGGAAAGTTAGAAGTCTATTGTTATCGTAAGCAAGCTAATATTGCCTGTGCATCTTGTCGTGCCCCGCTCACCCCTCATATTGGTATAATCGATTGAGAACTTAAGCTCTCTTCTCTTCACATCTGCATACTATTTCTATCGACTCTATGCTATTTTCAGCCTTTCCCTAATCAGCTAAACTTTCTCCATGGCCTCATGAATTAAATCAAGACCTACCAAAATAGCTTCACCAACCTCAAACCAACCAAAGGAGTTCACCTCCTACCATAAAGCACCTCAAATAAAGCCATTTGAATACTGGAGTGAAAGTTATTATTATAAGCAAACTCAATGAGAGGTAAGTTATCATCCCAACTACCTTTAAAGTCAATCACACATGATATTAACATATCCTCTAAGGTCTAAATGGTCCGCTCTGCCTGATCATCTGTCTGTGGGTGATTAGTTATGCTGAGGTGAACTTGGGTACCAAGACCTTTTGGAAAGACCTCTAAAACTGACAAGTAAACTGAGTACCCCTATCTTAAATGATAGTCAAAGGGACTCTATGCAACTTGACCAACTCTCGAAGGTAAAGTCTAGCATAATTCTCGACTGAATGTGTAGTGTTAACTGGCAGAAAGTATGTTGACTTAGTCATCCGATCTACAATAACCCATATAAAATAACATTGTTGGTGCGTACAAGGTAACCCTATAATAAAGTCCATATTTATCTTTTCCCACTTTCTAAGTAGGAATACTGATATTCTACGTCATACCGCCTACTCTCTGGTGCTCAACCTTAACCTAATGGAAATTCGAACACTTAGCTATAAATTTTGAGATATCCCTCTTCATACCATTCAACCAATAGACTTTTCGTAGATCACGATACATCTTGGTGGCACTTGGATGAATAGAATATCGAGAATTGTGAACTTCTATTAGCATTTAATGTCTCAAATCATTAACATCTGAAACAAACAACGACCCTAATAATGCAACACACCATCACCCTCTTGGGATAACACCTCCACTTTCTGCTTTTGGATTGCTTCCTTCAACTTAAGAAAAATAGAATCACTATCTTTCTTCACCTTTACCTCCACCACTAATGAAGACTCTAAACCATAGCACTACCTTCAGCTAAATCAACCAAAGGAACTCCCAATCTAGCCTGTCTGTGACCATACAAACTAAATCCTTATTTTAATCCTCCATATGAGCAACACTACCCATATAAAATCTACTAAGAGCATTAGCCACTACATTGGCTTTACCCAGACGGTACAAGACACTCATTTCATAATCTTTCAGCAACTCTAGCCATCTTCTTTGACGAAGATTTAGATCCTTCTGCCTAAACACATATTTTTAAGGTTCTTGTGATACATAAACACATCCACATGAACCCCATAAAAATAGTGCCTCTAAATCTTTAAGGCAAAAACTACTGTTGCCAACTCAAGATCATGAGTCAGGTAATTCTTCTCATGAACTTTGAGTTGTCTATGACCTTAATGTGCTACATCAACACACACCCAAGGCCAATCTTGGAGGCATCATAATAAACAACAAACCTATCTGAACCCTCTGGTCGAGTCAAAACAGGAGCAGAAGTGAGTCAAGTATTCAACTATTGAAAACTCTTCTTAAAAATATCGAACTACTAAAATTTGACTTTATTCTGAGTCAATCTGGACGTAGGAGAAGCTATATATGAAAATCCTTCAACAATCCATATGTAGTAACTAGATAAACCCAAGAAACTCCTATTTTCTGATAGACAGATGGGTCTAGGTTAGTTCCTAACTACTTTGGTCTTTTGAGGATCAACGTGAATTCCCTCACTGGAAATGATGTGACCAGGCAATGGTACATATTTCAACTAGAATTCACACTTGCTGAACTTGGTAAATAACTGGCCATCCTTGAGAGTCTACAAGACAATCCTCAAATGGTTTGCATGTTCATCCTCACTATGAGAATAAATGAGGATGTTATCTATGAAGACAATGACAAACATGTCCAAATACTATTTGAACACTCTATTCATAAAGTCCATAAAAGTTGTAGGAGCTTTCATTAGTCCAAAAGACATAACAAAAAATTCATAGTGACCATACAGAGTTCTAAAGGTTGTTTTTAGAATGTCACATTCTTTGACTCTTAACTAATGATAGCTGGATCTATGGTCTATCTTTGAGAAGCAACTAGCACCCTAGAGCTAGTAGAATAGGTCATCAATCCTAGGAATGGGATACTTATTCTTGATTGTGACTTTGTCCAACTGACTGTAATCAATGCGCATTCTGAGGGAACCATCTTTCATACGCACAAAGAGAACTCAAGCTCCCAATGGAGAAATGTTGGGGCTGATGAAACCCTTGTCCAAATGGTCTTTAAACTGATCTTTCAATTCCTTAAGCTCAGTTGGAGCCATTCTGCAAGAAGGAATTGAGATAGGTTGGGTATCTTAAAAATGGTCTATACCAAAGTCTATATCCCGCTCGGGGGGGACTCCAGGAAGTGTCACGACCCAAATCACGGATCGTGCGGGCACCTACCCAAATCTATCCTAGATATAAAAATCCTTACCACCCAACCATTCAATTACGGCGGAAGATGTAATAAATAATTCTAAATATAATTAGTCTCTTAAATAAGAGAAGAATTTCTTATTCAATAGGTTTCATAACATAATTACATTGTGAAAGTTAAAAGACAAATTACCCAGAACCTAGTCTAAACCAGTACAAGAGCACTAAGAAAATGGAAGAAGGACTTGTGACACAGCATCCATGTATGAGTAGGACGGCAGGAGCTGCTGAAGAATAATCACTAATGTACCTATAGAAAATCTAACTGACCTGCAACATGGCTATATTCTAAAATGGAAATATAGTAAGTGTAGATTCAGTACAACCACATGTACTGGTAGTTATCATCCCGAATAGGGTTACAAACATATAATCACATATAGCAAATAAGAAGAAATCATGGCAAGTGTACATGTTTAATAACTGAACATACTTAACTACTTTAACATCCAACCTTACCGCATTTCCTTTATTATAGTATTATTAATTTACCCTTAGGGCGTGACTAACTAATTATATTCCATGAATTAATCTAACCCATAATTCTTATACACTTACCTAATTACAACAACTCTATATACTTCTTTCTCTCTCATTAATCCTCTTTTGTGACAACCCTTGCTCCCTATTATACTTGTCACAACCTGATTTCATGAGTCATGATGGCACTTACTTTAACCCACCGGTAGGTAAGCCAAAGCGTATCCCAAAACGACAAGTAATGGGCTAGTTGGTGGAAGGTATGATAAATACTGAAAGTAAGAATACAATAGAATTGTAGGTGATAAAAATATACAAGTAACAGAATAGATGTCAAGAAGAGAGAGAGAGAGAGTGAACAAAAGAATATCCCACGACCTAATAAGGTCGGTACATGAGGCACTAAATCCAAAAGAATAAGAGTACTAAGTAGTATCCAATATATAAGTAGTCTCAAAAGTAAAGACAGTCTAAAAATGATAGAAGGAGAGAGGATCTGCTCCAACTCTGAAAGCTCACCCTATATCCGAATCCCAAAAGCAAGCTAGATCGAGCGTCAGTGGAGGTGAATCATACTCGAATCTACATCAGAAAAAGATGAAAAAGTGTAGTATGAGTATGAAAACAACGGGTACTCAGTAGACATCATTGGCCGACTGAGGTAAATTATAATAAAAGTATAATAAAATGTGAGAAAGTAAACTAAGTCATGGATAAATCTAAATTTGTACTAAATACTCCAATCTGGATAAACCGGCAAATGTTCAGAACAAATAAATTACAAGAAGGACAAACTAACTATAACCTAACTGGACCTCCATAAGCCCAATAGTTACAAGCAAACAAAGAAGTAATCCAACAAAGCCCCCATAAGCTCGGTGGATAAAAATAAGGATAAGAGTACCGATTACCATAACTTTAAATGACCAACAGTGAGACCATACCTGATATTTCCTTCAACCATAATGTCGAACATGAACTGGAACTGAAGAATGATATCACAGTAATAATGTCATAAATAGATCATAATTGTCGGACTCGAACCGAAATTAGTAAGTAAATCTCAAATAATAATAAACCAAAGACATGACCTCCTTAAACCCCATTTTTAATATCAAATTACCAACTTCAACTAAAAGTTTACAAAATTAGCAAGGTCTAATCAATAGGTTAAATAAATAAGTTTACAAGCCATCCACATTCTAGTTCGGGTATCTCAACCAATCGAAAATCAATATGAAGCCTAAGTCACCTTAAGGTTTAAGAATTTCCTAAGAAAGTCCAAGAAGTTCTCCTACATCTACGAGGAGATAATTTAATTACTGGACCTATAAGGAGGGCCGGTGGGGCCCTCTACTAGCCTCGAAAACCCACATCAAGGCAACCACTTACCCAAACCTAAACTAGGACCTTACTATTTTACCCTAAGGTGTGAGGTAAGTCAAGACTAGACCAAAAAGGGTATTGTAATCATCA
Organism: Capsicum rhomboideum; assembly: GCA_031232105.1. Lineage (NCBI taxonomy): Eukaryota > Viridiplantae > Streptophyta > Magnoliopsida > Solanales > Solanaceae > Capsicum > Capsicum rhomboideum. Next base: position 58,756,873 of record CP124709.1, read on the forward strand.
AGAGGAGTGACGAGGTTAAATTCCACTAAAAGGACCCTAAAACGGCTAACTTTAACCCATAAAATACTAAAATAATGGCCAAGTCATAAAACCCTACCCATTGCTAGAATAATATGACACTAATACCATAATAAAGCTCAATCTAAGAGAAAAGTAAGCCTAGCCTACCTAGACGTCGTTGAAAGCTCAATAAAGTCCACTAGATCGGAGCTTTTCCCTTTTGAGATGCTTCCGCGCGATGGCCTGCTAGCAAAATAATATTCTATGCATTAACATGAGAATAAAAATACCCATATTGCATATAAATGTTCCGGGTCCAAAATCGAGCTAAAAAGTCCATGTGGGGCCCGCTTGCGAAATCACAACCTGGAAACTGTCACCATGTCCCTCTAAGCTCAAGGATTATTTATCCTAAAAAATGGGTGAAATTAAAGCACAAACGAACCCTAAATCGGCCCATCAAGTAAACCCAAGATTTGAATTAAAATTGGAAAATTAACAAAGGATTTAATGGAAACTTATGGAATAATCGACGGGAAAATGACTACAATCACTCCTCCAACTCATGCAGAAAGCCCAATGATCGATCTTCGTTCTCCAAAAGCTCTCTAGGGTTTCTATGGTGTTGGGACTTAAGGAAAAGGGAGAAAAATTGGGTTCCACAACAATAAATTCTGCCAGGGGTCCCTTCATCGCGATCGCGAAGACCCTATCGCAAACGCGACACATAACCTGGCTTACCCTACGTGAATGCAGTCGGTCTACCACAATCGCGAAGGAGGAATACTGTTCCGGTCTGCTGGAGACCCTTCACGAATGTGGATACAAGCTCGAGAACATGACCAAGGTCTCGCGATCGTGATAGGCTATTATCTTGACTTGCACCAGCAGTTTTGGCCAAGTGCCAAAACTCCGATCGGACCCTCGAGATTCATTCAAAATCCTGTGAATGTAAATAAACTATGCTACCCTACCACATTCAAAATTTTGGACTCAACGGCACCATCGAAACTTCCATCCGAGGTCGTTTCGATATATTATGGGTCCGATACCCAAGGGTCATTTTATCCAAAATCCACCCAATAGCCCAAAATGAGTTTGGAAGCCTTGAGACCCAAACCAAGGGTCCGTCTAGCTTAAATTCAATGCTTCAGAGCTAACAAAACTATCAAAATAGGCATACGAGGCTATTTACCTAAAGTTTTTGCCCGGTACCCAATTCTTAATAATGAAAACTTCAAAATAGGAAATTGGCTCTAAAAACTAAATGAACTGCTCGGTAATCAAACTGTCAGCTCCAGCAAGTCATAAATTACTTGGGAAGCTACGGGAAAGGTTTAATCACTAAAATAGTACAGAAATATAGAAGATGACCTAGAGGGTCATTACAATATCTACTACTAAAAGGACTTTCATCCGTAAAAGTAAAGGATCAAGGTGTACCTATGGGCTCGAACAGGTGGGGATACTAGGTCTGCATCTCACTTTCAATCTCCTAAGTAACCTATTCAACTGGATGATGTCTCCACTAAAACTTAACCACTAGAATCTCTCTAGAGTGCAACCGCCTGACATCTCTAGCCAGTATAGAAACTGGCTCCTCTACGAAGGCCAACCTTTCATCCAACTAAAATGAGTCCCAACGAAGCATGTGAGACTCATTTGAAATATATCGACGTAGCATAGAGACATGGAAAACTGGGTAAGCAGCTGAAAAATCTGGGGGAAAGGGTAAATCATAAGCCATCTCACCAAGGGTCCGAAGTATCTCAAATGGCCCTATGTACCTATGACTGAGCTTGCCCCTCTTCCAAAACCTCATTACACCCTTCATGGGCGATACTCAAAGAAAACCCCAGTCACTAAATCCAAACCTCAATGCCCGAAGCCTACGATTAACATAACTCTTTTGCCTACTCTACGCTACCCGTAGCCTCTCTTGAATCACCCAAACCTTATCCAAAGACTCACGAAGCAGGTTGTTACCATGTGGACTAGGCTCAGACGTCACAAACCAACCAATCAAAGAGTAACAATGCCTACCATACAATGCCTCAAATGGTGCCATCCCAATACTCGAATGGTTGCTCTTATTATAAGCGAGCTCCACTGAGGCCAAATGCTGCCCCACTGACCGCCAAAGTCCATAACATACGCTCGGAGCATATCTTCTAAAACCTAAATAGTCCACTCCGACTGACCATCGATCTGAAGATGGAAAGCAATGCTAAAATCAACCTGAGTACCAACTCCTCCTAAAATGTCCACCAGAAGTAAGAAGTGAACACAGAGCCTCTGTCTGAAATAATGGATATGGATAGACCATGAAGACAAACTATCTCCCGAACATAGATGCGAGCTAACCTCTCGACACTGAGAGAAATATAAATAGTGATGAAATGAGCCAAGTTGGTCAACTAATCTATGATGACCTAAATTATGTCAGAACTGCGAGAAGAATGAGGGAAACCACTCATGAAGTCCACAGTAATCCACTCCCACTTCCACTCAGGAATGGGCAGCCTCTGAAATAATCCACCTGGTCTCTGGTGCTTGATATTTACCAGCTAACAACAAATTCATCGAGCTACAATATCCGCTTCATCCTTTTTCATACCACTTCACCAGTAATGCTACCTCAAATCTCTATACATCTTAGTTGTCCTAGGGTGAATAGAATATCTGGAGCTATGAGCCTCCTGCAATATCAATTGAATCAAGTCTCCAACCTTCAAAACACAAATACGAAAGTCAAATCTCAGAATACCCTCAGAATCTAAGGTAGCCTGACTGGACTCACCTCTCAGTGCCTGATCACGAATGCCACAAAGCCTACTATCCTCAAACGAATGATCCCAAATATATGCCCTCAAGGTAAACCTAGCCTCAACAGTGGCAAGAATCCTCCTAGGGTCTGAAATGTCAAGCCAAACCATCAAGTTGGCTAAGGACTGGATGTCCAGAGCCAATAGAGACTCTAAAATTGAAATGGAAACAAAGCTACCCATATTCACCGCCTTTCGACTCAAGGCGTCTGCTACCATATTCTCCTTGCCCGGATGGTATAAAATAGAGATATCATTGTCCTTCAGTAACTCAACCCATCTGTGTTACCTTGAATTAAGCTCCCTTTGAATCATAATGTACTGAAGACTATGGTGATTAGTATAGATCTTACAGCGAACACCATACAAGTAATGCCTCTAAATCTTAAGCATAAAAACTACTGCCACCAACTCCAAGTCATAAGCGAGGTAGTTACGCTCGTGCACCTTCAGCTGCCTCAATGCATAAGTAATAACTCGGCCCTGCTGCATCAAAACACAACCCAAACAAACACCATAAGAATCACAAAACACAGTAAACCCTTCGCTCTTAATTGGAAGAGTCAAAATGAGAGCAAAAGTGAGCAAATCCTTGAGCTTCTGAAAGCTTGATTTGCACTCCACGGACCACTAAAAAGGAACCTATTTCCTGGTCAATATGGTAATAGGCACCGCAATAGTAGCAAATCCCTTAACAAACCATCTGTAGTAGCCTGCCAATCCAATAAAATTGCAAACCTTGGTTGGAGATATAGGTCTGGTCCAATCACGAATAGCCTCAATCTTTACCAAATCTACCATCATCCCATCCTTAGAGACCACGAGTCCTAGGAATGTCACCTCAAGGTGTCTCCTATGAAGGGAGTCATGAGGTTTGGTAAATGGACCAAGCTCAGACCTTGATATGTTGGTCCCTTTGAGGTTCTTGAGAAAGTGGGTTCAGTTGCTTACAGGTTAGCCCTACCGCTGGGTTTATCGGGGGTTCATCTAGTATTTCATGTTTCTATGTTGAAACGGTACCATATAGATAGAGACTACATTATTAAGTGATATTCGGTGCATTTGGATAAGGACTTGACTTACTAGAATGAACCGATAGCGATACTTGATTATGACGTTCGTAAGTTGAGAATGAAGGAAATTCATTTGGTGAAGGTTCAATGGAAGCATAGTTCAGTTGAGCAAGCCACTGGGGAAACCGAGAAGGATATGCGGGGTAAGTACCCTCAGTTGTTCTAGGATACATGTACTATTTTCCTTTCTCATTCTAGCCTATTTTTCTAGTTTGATCATTCGGGGATGAATGATGGGTAAATTGGTATCTGTTGTAAAGACTCTCTTAGTCATTATGTAAAAGTCTAAATTCCTTTCGATTTGGAAGTCACAAATTTCAGGCTAGGCTAGTTTTGCTTAGTTATGGAGTAAGGGCAGTCTTGGAAAATTTGGGAATAATTTAGACCAGTTTGGTAGGAATGGTGTTGATTCCTAGTTAGCTAAGGCGATAAGGAACCCATAGAATTTTATGAAACTGAATTTGGATTAGTAGAACTCCCGAAATTGATCTTAGCATAAAGGGCATTTTTTGGAACGTCCCAGGATCAAGATATGTTGTAAAAAGGGAGATTTTTGGGTGAAGATGGATATTATATCCCGTTGACACTGCTATAGCGATTGACACACTACTATAGCAGTGACCGTTAGAGCAGAATAATTACCTCTTTAGCAGTGGTCAAAAAGGTCAAGGGCCACCTCTATAGTGGTACCGCTATAGCGATAGAAATCACAGATTAAAGGGATTAAACCCCAAAACTATTTATTATTTTATAAACTCATTTTGGGGCAAGAGGAAGGCAATTTAGGGAAAAAATCACTGGTTTACCTCCGTTTAACTTCGTTAAGGTAAGGAATTCACTCCTTTTAACTTGTAATTACTTCTTAATCCTTAGAATACGTAAATTACAGAGTTCGGGGAGGTTTTTAGGGATGATTTTGGTATGTTTGCTAGAGCAAGGGTGAAATTGAGCATTAGGTTAATTGATTTTTTTTATTAACAATGAAATTGGCCTTGCATTCCGTTAATTCACTAATCATTCCATGAAATTGGTAGTTTTAGGTGAATTACGATGGAAATAGCCCTAGAACGGTTAAGGAATAATTATGAACTGACCTTAGGGGTTGGGGGTGGCTTATAACTCCCGCTATGTTAGGTCATTTCATTAATGCGATGTTTGTATGCATGTTTTAAACCATGAGCAAGCGGAAAAGGCACGAAAAGGCAAAGCTCGGGCTTAGATTTATGCAAGCTTGGTTCGAGGTAGGTGATGGGGTTTATTTAATCCAACTTGTGTTATATGGGCATACTAACTACTTTGTATTATGATTGGTTAATCTGTGTGGTGTGCTTGGTCATTGTAATGTCTACTTGTTTTATGACTTGGCTTCTTTATATTGTAAATTGTGGAACGTTTCGGCATTTGCGACGTTCTCACAGGTTGTTGGATTAAGGATTACAGACATTCTTGTTTGGGGTTTTTAGTACATGAACGGTTATTGTCCCCTGTAGGTCATAGCTATAGGGTGGGTATATAACCCTTAGCATGTGTGTATGGGTTTCAAGGTATGTATGAGTATGACGGTTCCTTGAGTGAACTGGGAAATTTGTATTTTTTTGCTTATCCATGTTGGTTGTCTTGAATTGAGTTGCATATCATTCCCTTAATGACACTTGTTGACTTGTTGGCTTTTCTCTTGATTTCTACTCGTACATATATTTTGAATGTTTGATGTGTAAGCATGTGTTAGCTAATTGTACTATATTTTGGTTAAGTGTCCATATTTCTATATTGGGTTATTCAAATGATCCTACCAGTATGCTGTGGTTTATTTGTATACTGATACTACACCTACATTTACTTCTGTGAGTGCAACACATATTCCAGTGGATTCATCAAGACCTTACTTGTGATTTCAGCAGTCGATTTCGGATTTCAGGGTGAGCAGCACATCCGGGCTACCATAAGATCTTTCTCTTATTTAGATATTGTCTTTTGTTTGGACTTGTTACTTCTTATAGTTTCAGGATTGTATCCCTACTTGATATTCTTAGTATGTTTTGGTACACCGACTTTCGGATCCTAGGAGATTTCTATTTGGTATTTTGTTTTTGCACATTCTTAAGTTGTTAGATTGATTATTACACTATTTATGGGATAGTTCTCATACTTTTACTTGAGTGTTGATCAATTTTTTCGGGGTTAGTGGTTCTCCCACCGGGTAAGTAGTGTGGGCGCCACTCACGACGAGTTTGGGTCATGACACTATTGGAGTTCTTTATTGATAGAGCTAAATTGGAGAGGCACGTATCATTCCATACGTCATCTATACGTGAATTTTGTTGTGCTCATATAAAGAAGAGAATTTTCTATTAGGATGATGATTTCCACATGCTTTATAAGGGTATGTTTATACATGCTAGGATTGGTTGGGTTAGGTGGACACATGGCCACACACTTGTTTTGTTCCAACCATTGCTGCTTTCAAGTAATGGATGTTGTTTACTATTGTATGTCTTCTTGATTTTGCGAGATTCAAATTTGAGGGGAATGATAACATCCAGGTTTTCCACTTGCATTAAGATTGATGAGCTTCAATGTGAAATCAAGAATATGCTTATGATAGAAGAAGAGCCCAAGAATGAGTCCAAGAATTATGGAGAAGCATGGGCTAAGTGCTACACATATTTCATGATTCAAGTCCAGCCCAAGCAGAAGAAGATTGGGCCCATTTGGATTTTGATTAAATTTTAAAAAAAATCCTTATTTTCTTAGGAGAGAATTTTTGGTATTATTTTACATGTTTTCCTAGTTTAAAGTTTCCTAGTTTAAACTTTCTTAGTTTATAAGTTTCCTAGTTTAAAGTTTCCTAGATTTATTATTTCCATAAAAGTAGGATTTGAATCCTATGCTATTTGGGCTAGGTTTTCCCTATATATAGGGATGAATTTTGTTATTTTCAATTAAAACATGATTATTATTAATTGGGTTTTTCTCTTCTTTACGCCTTTGTGTGTGGCTGCTTGGGATTTATCTTGCAACCTTATAAGAACGATTCTTTTGGAGGTAAGATTAATTCTTAACTTGATATATTTGGTTTCTATTAAAGTTAATTAAAGAAAGTGATTAGTCTTATACTAATTATTGTCTTTAATTTCTTCGAAATAGTGGTCTAGATCACTTTTGATCTAAGTTCTTGAATTGACTCTATTAGTATCATAATTAGTCTTAATCCACTAATTTTGAATACTAAGATTAATTAGGGTTCTTATCACTTAATCTCAAATTTCATCTATCTTTAATTTCTTGTCTTTAATGTTAGTATTTTCGCTTCCGCATTATTTTCTTGTTTTTCCAAGTAACCCGATTCTTATCAGGCTGGTTTACCTACCATTAAGGGTTAAGGTAGGTGCCATCACAATCCCAGATTTGGGGTCGTGATTGTTGGGTGTTTTCCCTGAGTTTCTTACTATAACTGGGTTTTCGTTTACTTAAAAGAAAAACATAGATATATATGGGCTATCCTTTCTCTTGTAGGAAAAGGTTGTCAGACTCTATAAATTGAGGCTCACTCATTCTAAAATGGTAGTATCACGAGGTATGTAATGACCTTCCCGGTCATTTCCCTCGTTTTCGTGTGTTCTCAGCGTTTAGAGCTTTTCTATAACTGCCCCACGTTATTTATGACTTACTGGGACTGACAGTTCGATTCCCGGACAGTTCGTCTGAGAATATTATTTAGACCGAGCACATTGAAAAATATTAAATTAAATTTGAATTTGGTAAAATGAAATAGGTAATTACCTTTCGAAAATATTTTTGAAATTTATAAAATTATTTAGTTATGATATATCTATACTACTTTATAATAGTTTTATAACCTATTAATAATTTAAGCGGAGATAGTGAATTTAAATATGTTAAAATAATATTTTTATTTTATAGAGGTTTTGTTAGAAATAATTTTCTATTAATTATGATATATTCAAAATATTATATTTATTTTACCACCAACCTATGCAATACCCGAGTATATAAGTAACGGAACAAAATTAAAGACATGGACTAATAAAGTGACACCACATTTACACGTGGTGTCTATTGGATTAAGCATATAGTGACAAGGAAGGAGGAAGTTATTATTATATATAGATATACGTACTACTTAAAAGTCTTAGGATTGTTTTCACTTAATCTTTCATTTCAAAACAGTAGTATAGTACTGTTTACATATGTGTACATTATTTCTTTTAACAAGGATTTCAAAGGAAATTAATTATCTACATCAAGTTATTCAAGCTTGGGGATCACGTGGTTGATGGTATATCGTCCTTATATCGTAAGTTCTCCGATAAATTTTAGCTTAAAGTTGCGTATTTGAACCGTTATTTGGTGGTATGGTTGTTGATGCTTATTTAGAGCTTAATATGAGCTTGTATTGGATAGCATCTGTTGTGACTATTGGTCACAGAGTTATTTGGGACACTGTGACGATTTCAGGTTTGCGATACCGCAAGCGGATCCCACGTGGACTTTTTCGACATTTTTTCGAATTAATGCAATATGGGTATCAATAGTCATGTTTTGACATGTAGTTTATTATTTTGGTAGCTTGACAGCAGTCAGAAGCCTCTCGAAAGGGGAAGGCTCCTATTTAGCTGGCTTTAGCAGGCGTTCGGCGGCGTCCAGGTAGGCTAGGTTTACCTTCCTTTGCACTTATATTGGGCTTATGTGTGATATATGTATGCTACTGTGCTAGTGTTGTGGGCTGGTGTTATAAACTTGGTGGTGGTGTTTTGCTGTGATTTAGGCCTTCTAGGCCGGATAGGGCTATTCGGATATATTCCAGGCCCGTTATCCTCGAGGTACACCACAGATGACCTATTTAGGGTCGGATAGTATTATTGTGTTGATTTCTAGTTAGGGAACGCTATTGTTGGACCCGTTAGTGGGCCTCATTACCCTTTTGGTTGACTTGTCAGAACTTTGACATCTTTGGGTTTAGTTAAGCCTCTATGACCTGTTAGGGTTCTGACGGGATTGAGTCACCCCGATTATACCCGGTTGGCCTGTTTAGCCTTATTAGTCCCTGATAGCACCGTATTTGACCGGGATCGGCTAGTTTGATTTAGAATACGGACCTACCTTTCCATGACTTATAATGTATACCCAGACTTGTATATACATATTGCTTATAGTAGATATTTGACCTAGAAGGACCCCGAGATTGACTTGTAGCATGTTGTGGGGTTAGCTTTTGTACCTATAAACTAGTATTGACTTGGAACTAGGGCGTTCCCCATTTATCTGATATGATATGACATTTGATGCTGTTCTGGTTACTGGCTATGATGAGTTCCGGTTCGAGTCAGGCTACTGATTTAGGTATGATGATTTTGGTTATTGACTATTGGGTGTTTCGGTTCGAGTCCGGCCCCGGATTGTGATACACTATGAGTTCCGATTCGAGTCCGGCCACTGATTATTATGAGTTCCGGTTCGAGTCCGGCATCTGGGTATGATATGATTGGAGAGTTTTGGTACTGGGTACCGTGATTATAATACTGTTGTTCTATGAGTTTCGGTTCGAGTCCGGCAGATATGATATATATGTGGCCTCTTGTTATTACCCACTGCTTCCCATTCGACTCCGGCGTCTGGCCTCTTGTTATTACCCATTGGTGCGGTTCAAACCCGGTGCACTCTTGTTGGTTATTGTGGTTACTGGATACTGATACAGCTTTGAGACACTGGTGACTATGCATTTACTATTTTTGTGTGTCCCGTCGGTTTATGGGGGCCAGGCTGGGTTATTGTTTTCTTCCGTGTGCCTATCGGGTTTATGGGGGCCCAGATAGGTTATGTTTGACTTGTGTGTTTACTTATGCATTTATTTACTCGTTATTCAGTATCGCATTTATTTTTCTCCTAAGCATATCTGTACGCCTCGGCAGTTATTTATGTATTTATTACTTATACCCCGGACTTAGCATGCACCCTCGCATTTTAGCTTGCTTATATTACATTGAGCTCAGTCGGCCGATGATTCCTACTGAGTACCTGTTGCCCCGGTACTCATACTGCACTTCTGCATCTTTTTCCCCGATGCAGATTCAGGCACTAGCCGACAGCTTTGACGTGACTCTCTTCTTAGCACTGGTTCCGGAGCAGGGTGGGCTTACTGACGTCCGAGGCAGATCCTACTCCATTTTCTACTGTATAGTATTTTGCTCTCGAGACTGTATTACTTGTTGTATATATATTTGGTTTTTGTCTAGTATTTTGGACATGTCTAGTAGTGGCTCTTGTACCGACCTCACCAGGTCTTGGGAAGGGTTCTTGACTTTATATACTGTCCTCTTCCTTCTCAGTCTTAGCATATATACATATTCTGATTCTGTCTTTAGCTTATAGCATGTTTATAAATATGGTTACTTCCACTTCATCTTTGTTATATGAGATTCCGCCCGTTATCCCGTTGCTTGTCACTCCGGGCTAGGGTTTGGCTTGCCTATTGGTGGGTTACGATAGGCGCCATCATGACTCAAATATTGGGTCGTGACAAGGTAGTCCTAAGGGCTATGAAAATTTTATTTAAGGGGAAATTTGTGATACACACGTGTTACCTATCACTTATGTGAACCTTTTTTTTATTTTGAGTAAATTTTGTGAAGTTATTTCTCTCGATATTTTGTACTTTTTTTATATAATGGATTGCTTATTTTCTTTTGTGGATGTAGCTCGGTTGACCGAATCACGTTAAATATTGAGTCTCTTTTGATATATTTCTTGTTTGTCTTCTTATTTGGCATCGTTTAAGATTTGCTTTGTTAGGTTCCACATGACTCCTGATTATTTCGGTATACAACTACCATATGAGTCTCCTAAGTAAAATACAACATGTAAATCATAAGTCTTTATCCGGACAACATCAGATACGAGTTATAACTAGTTTCTATTAGAGGCCAGATCTACAGTGACAGGTGGAGATTCCCAGGAATCCCCATCCGCTATCGTAAATTCTATATTATATGGAAAAATATATTAAGAGTACAAGTATTTGCAAATGGGAATCCATAACCAAATGAGTGATTGGTTCAATGGCAACAAAGGATCCACTGAAAATACCCTTGGCTACTATACGTCGTACTTTAGTGAACTTTTACCTTTTTAATTTAATTCATTTTCAGCTTTTTAAAAAAAGTAAAATCCCTTTTCATTTTTAGTTCTAAAATGTGCAGTTTTTTTAATTATTATTATTAAAATTCCTTTCTGTTTAAGGTTCTAAAAAGCACATTTTTTAATTTTATTTTTTGCTTTTAGCAAAAGCCTTTTCCGTTTTTAGTTCTAAAATGCAAAACCTCATTGTTTCACATTTTTTTTCTTAAGGTTAAAGTTTGTTTTGGTTCTTCTTCCAACTTCTAGAGATTAACCACTCATTTCTTGTCAGATTTTATTGCATATTTGGGAATCCAAAAGCTTAAAATTCTGAATCCGCCTCAAATTTCTATTGATTTTAGTTAAATCTCATGAAATGTTAACCTTTTGGATTTTAGGTGAAAATAATGCAGATATTTTAGTTGGAATTTTTATAAAGGGGTGCTAATAATTACTCCAAGGAATATTAGAAGAACGTGCAAGGCAGTACCCACGAAAAAGTCTTCAAGGTAGGTAGGTTAGGATGACCATTCTGATATGGTAGGTTGGTTAGGATGACCATTCTTATATAATATGGGATCTACTTAGAGGTGTCAATTTCAGCCCATATTAGCGAAAAGAGTCTATTTAATCCACATTCAATGAATTGGATCACTTATATTTTAAATGGGTAAATATGGGCTTCAACCTATTTTAAAAAGGAAAAAGGACGTGGGCTGGCCATTTTAAAAAGAAATGGCCCAACTTTGACTTATTGGACAGAAAGTGACACTCCGCCTTTTTTATTTTCATTTAGTAGCCATTTGTATAGATGGCCCAATCCAGTACCTTTTGATTAGTAGCCAAAAGATATTAACTCCTTTAGTGTGCTTTCCATTTTTTATTACTCTTTCCGAAATTGGGTTTCTTCTCTACTTGCTCATTCCAAATAGGGTTTTTTCTCTACTTTCTCATTCTGAATAGGGTTCTTCTCTACTGAATCTATTCAGATCTACTCATATTTTGATCTAGTGTTAAATTTGTTCTACTTTTTCTCTGCATTGTAACCGTTATGGATGAATTCTATTGTGATGAAGCCAAAGAGCAAAGTGAAGGTTGTTTTGAAATTGTCTAGTGGAGGGATCAAATATGATCCCAAATTTGTTGTTAATGATGACGGTTTTGCTGATTTACCAACTGTTGGTGTTTAATCGAATGATTCGAACACTGTTCATCTTCTAAAATTGTCAAAAAGTTTTACAGAAATACTTAGTACTCCATCTACTAGAGTGACTAGGTCTCAGAGTCATTCCTTATCTGCTACAAAAAATACATCTCAATGTAATAGTCCTGATCAAATTACTAGGTCTCAAAGTAAAGTACATGCTGTTCCACTAAAACCGCAACAAAAAAATCATCTAAAGGAATGGAGAAGATAGATGTGAATGATGAAGGTCCTGTTGTTCCTCCAAAAAAAATTTAAAAAAAAATGGATTCTTCCAAAGGGGGATGGTGTTCAATCATCAAAAAAGAAAAGGAAAATGGTTTCTGTTCATCGGAAGAGAAAAATACCTAGCATATCTGATTTTGAGGTACGTTGTGTATGTCTTGTATCTGTATATTTAGTGTATAAGTCTCATTTTGTAGTATGTCAAATATAGTACTACAATATTTCAGGTTTAATGAAAATACTAGCGCCTGTATTATTACTGTAGAGAACCTATATGATTATTATATAGGAGATGTATATGTTTCTGATATATGTTTAATCACTGGATAGCAACTATTTCAGTATTGTAGGAATGACTAGTGCATAGAAACTGTATCAATGTGGTATACAAACTATATATGTATAGGTATAAATAGTATCAATATGGTGTGGGGAGTGTGTCAATATGATATATGGACTGTATGTGCATAAGTTTTTCTATATAAATTTCAACAGTGTGGTATAGGGAATGCAAACATTATGGTGTATAAACAGTATATGCACATCTTTATATGTATAAATATGCATCAATATGGTATAGGGAGTGTATAATAGTATATTGATTGTATAAGCATAAGTTTCCCCCTTACAAACTGTATCAATGTGGTATAGGAAGTGTGTCAAATGTGTTTTATGGTCTGTATATGCATAGGTCCCCCCTATATAAGCAGTTTGAATATGGTGTAGGAAGTGTATGAATATGGTATATAGACTGTATAACTAAATGTGGTATACAAACTGTACATGCATAAGTTTCCCCCTTACAAAATGTATCAATGTGGTATAAAAAGTATATCAAATGTGTTTTATGGTCTGTATATGCATAGGGTCCCCCTATATAAACAATATCAATATGGTGTGGAGAGTGTATCAATATGGTATATGGATTGTATGTGCATAAGTTTTTCTGTATAAACTGCAATAGTGTTGTGTATGGGATGCAAACATATGCTATATGAACTGTATATGTATAGCTTTTTCTATATAAAATGCATCAATATGGGTATGACACCTATAAGATTATGGTATGGGACAGTATAAACATTGTATAGGGGTTGTATATGAATAAGTTCCTTGTAGGTATGTATCTGATAAGAACCATACCTAATGAGAGGCTCACCCTCGGCAAAAAGAAAGTGTAATCAAAACAGGACTAAAAATGAGACTTCTCTTTTATCTAATAGAGAAATGTTGTTTGTGCCGACTTACTAGCATCATGACTAATCCACCTAGTACTTATTGCTTCTCACCAGCAAATGTATCGAGTCATCAAGGTTTAGGAATATGGGAATAATTTAATTAAGTGTCTTTCTGGCTCTTCAACCACGAGGCGAGGCCACCCCCTATGTGGCCAAGCATCTATCATGTATCAATGACATATAGCAAGTCTAACATTATGGTATAAAAACCATACATGTATAGTTTTTCCTGTATTAATTGCGTCAGTGTGGTATATGGACTGTGTGAAAATGGTATAGGAACTACATATGCATAGGGTTCCCCTCCGCCACCACCACCACCACCCCCTTTTAAAACTATATAAATATGGTATAGTGACTGTATCAATATAGTATAGAAACTGCATATACATAGGTTCCCTGTAGGAAAAATGCATCGATGTGGTATGAAAATTGTATAATCTATTTTATATAAATGTATCTCTAAAGGTACTATCTTAAATGTGTGGATCAAAGATGCCAATGGACTTTTAAATCTGCAAGTCAAAAACAATAACAAGTCTTCATAGTGATCAAATTCATTGATATTCACACATGTCCTATTGCGGAGAGAATGCTTAGACAACATCATACTACTTCATTCACCATTGCTAAAATGGTGAAGAACAAGTATCTAAATTTGAAATCATCATACACTCCTGCGGAGATCGTGGATGAAATGAGAACCCTTCATGGGATTAGGATGAACTACAAAAAAGCATATAGATCAAAAGAAAAAGCACTTGAACTGGTGAGAGGGTCCCTTCGTAAATCTTTTAGTAAACTGCCAGCTTACTTGTATATGGTAAATACAATAAATCCAGGGTCATTTATAATGTTACACAAAACAGAGGACAATCACTTTTTATATGCTTTTGTCGGGCTGAATGCATCAATTAGAGGATGGGAATACTGTATGCCAACTGTAGTTGTTGATGGTACTTTCCTTAAATCAGTATATTAGGGGACCATGTTGTATGGTAGTGTGCTTGATGCAGCAGGTGAGTATCTATGAAAAACTTTTTAATACAACACTGTATTTTTTATACATGTAGTGATCCAACTTAAGTATGTGTAGTGTAACACAATCTTTTGCCCCAGACATGCTTATTACTTGTACTGAAGGTTGGTTTTTGTTATTCAAACTAATCTGATATGTTGACGCCTTTCCATTAATCAGGAAAAATTCTGCCATTAACATATATTGTTGTTGATTCTGAAAATGATGCTTCGTGGGAATGGTTTTTTCGTATGTTTAAAATGGCCCAATGATTCATTCTATACACACATGAAACTGCGAAATAAAGGCACCATAGAAAAGGCATCTGCATTATTCTATAAAACTGAAGCATTGTATTTGAACCAAACTAGAAAACATAAAAGTATCCTTGTAGCAGTATCTATTACATTTTTTGTTATGCAAAAAAATGTCTCATTTGAAAGAAAAATTGAGGAACATAAAAGTATTCTTATGGCAGCATCCTATTAGATTCTTGTTGAAGCATTTGCACTTGTTCTTTGACTGTGCCCTATTTTTCCACACAGTCCACATGAAGCTCGTTGCTTAAAAAAGTAGTCCATAATCCCCTTACCTCGTTTGTTGTTTTTTTGGTCTACCTGGTCTTGGTTTCCAGATTGGTGGGAGTACTATAATATCTGATATCTCTGGTGGAATGTGCCAAGTAATTTCATCAGAAAGTAGTACAACTGGCAGGTCATATACCTTCATGAAATTTTTTTTTTTGTAATATGAAGCACTGTTACTCCATATGTGTGTAAGTCAACACCGCCATGGCATATGGACAAGGTATGCCATCTACTTGAAATTGTAGGAAACTGCATCTCTTTTCACGTATGCACACAATGTTCCACTTTTCAGCTTCATCAATCACTGCATAAACATAGTTAGTAGAAGCCATCACCTGCAATGTACAAAAATCATTAGTAAACAGTATGGAAAAGTAAGACATTTAAGCTCTATAAAACAGAAATAAAAAGGTATACCTTCCTTTTAGCTGACAAAATGAGATTTTCCCTAATTATTATGTTGTATTTGTTTCCCAGTTCTGTAAATGTTGCTACTGAATCATTTTTGTGCTCATTGTTCCATCTCATGACCAAATCCATCATGAATTATAGTAATTTTTTATTGGCAGGTCTCTTGTCTCGCTATTTCATGAATTTAGGGACTCCGCTATGTTTGAAGTCATTACCATGGATCTGTTGACAGTGGAATAAGCTATGGACCATATTTCATAGCCAATATCTAAAAAGTAGTCCCTCACCCTACTGTCTATTTGTTTATGTCTTTCATAAGCAAATCAAAATCTGCCTTTATGTATGTTCTGGCCATTGCAAAGAACACACCCTTTAACTACTTTTGATTCTTCTTAAGAATACTCTTGATGTTGTTCCATAGATGGTAGATGCATATAAAGTGAGCCACATTTGGATATACAATTGAAGCAACCTTTAATATGCTATCATGCCCATCAGATACTATGCATATTTTTTCTCTTTCACCATAAGCAATTTTAAGCATATGAAAAAACTATTCCCATGAAACATCATTTTCAGAATCAATAACAGCATATGCTAGTGGTAAAATATTTTCTAATTAAGCAAATGAAAAAACATTAATATTTTAGGTAATTTTGAATAACAAATTTCAACCTTACAAGGTTGACAGATTCTTACAAGGTTGAAATGCACCCAGTTAAAAGTTGTATCACTTTATGTCTAACAGACAAGGTTAAAGTTTACAGAGTTAAAAGTTGTACCACTACATATGTAATAGATTCTTACAAGGTTGAAATTCAAATAGTAAAGTATCACTTTATGCCTAATACATGCATAATCTTGTATAAGAAGTTTCATAAAACTCACCTGCTGCATCGAGCACACTAGCACACAAGATTGTTCCCCTGTATGTTGATTTCAGGAAAGTCCCATCAACAACGATGGCAGGCATACAATATTCCCAGCCTCTAATTGATGCGTTCAATGCAACAAATGCATGTAGAAAGTGATTGTCCTCTGTTTTGTGTAGTATTGTGAATGATCCTGAATTTATTATATTTACCATATGCAGGTAAGCTGGCAGTTTAGTATAAGATTCAAGCAGGGAACCTCTCACCAATTCAAGTGCCTTTTCTTTGGCTCTATATACTTTTGTTGAGTACTTGTTTGAAGGCATTGAAATTCCTAATGCAATAGAAGATATTGGTGCCATTCGGACCCGAATGGTTTATTACTGTGGCATTATGGATAGAAAAAACAAAGGCAGGGTGCAGTTAGTGACGACGATTCTACTGGTAGATTGAAAAAAGAAGAAGGATGGGTTGCAGAAAAAGTAGATTTTAGGATGTTATTTTGCAAGTGTAGTAGGGGGAATACATGTAAAGGTTTCATATACAGTTCAAATGATTAACTGGTTTTTTTGTTATGACACACTTAGTTCTGCTTTGCTATGTTTTTTTGAAGATTCTGTATTGAAGTCATAGAAGTCTATTATATCATTTTTGAAAACTTATGTATTGATGGTTTTGGTTCTGATATAAAGTAACAATTAGGGCAGTGTATATGCATTTTCTATACTATATTGATACAGTCCCTATTCCATTTTTATGTAGCTTTATATAGGGAAACCTATTTATATACACTCCCTATACCATAATGTTATAGTTTCTATACTATATTGATACAATCCCTATACTATATTGATATGCAGTCCCTAGCACATTGATGCAATTTTATGCCTGTATGGTGTTAAGTTATTATGGTTTTTTCTATTGACTTTTTAAAATCATTGAAACTTCCTTGACATGGTTGATTTTCCACTTATCCATGTTTTGTAATTTATGAGCGAAAATAAGTGACATGGCCATCTGGTAAGCTTTTTACCCTCGGAGCAATGGCCATCTTCACACATCCATTTTCCTTGTCACACATCCATCTTCACAAACTTGATAGGAGAAGATGTCAAGTTCCTCTATCACAAGGTGTTGCAGCTCATGCAAACACAAACATGAACTCGAACAGCGATAGAAATGCTTCCCCTATGCATACAGACACATCCCCTGAGTAGGTGCCATTTTAATGACTACTGTGCATTGTACAGTATAGATGAGACTAGTGTATCATACGAATGTGACGATAATCCTGTAAAAATATATATTCTATACACTAATGGTATTATATACACATCATACTACTAAAATAAATGCATCATTGAAAGACATCTATATTATCATATAATGTTGAAATATTTTTCATTTGCAACTAAACTAGAAAATATAAAAGAAATGTTGTTCAGTAAATATTACATTTCATGTAAAAGTAGCAAACTGTTAACTTTTCAACTTGACATAAAATGTAAAATCAACTCTTGTAATCTGTTTTGCCTTATAGAACGAACTGGTCCATTTGAAAAAATAGAAGAGGAAACATAAGACTATCTTATTAGATTCTTGTTGGAGCATATCTACAGGTTCTTTGATTGTGTCCCATCTTTCCACACCGTCCACATGAAGCTCGAATTATAGGCAGGTAGTCCATGATGCCTTTGCCTCGATTGTTATTCTTTCGTCTACCTGGTCTGAGTTTCCAGATTGGAGGGAGGATTATAATATCAGACACATCTCTTGAAATGTCCCACACACTTTCATCAGGCAGTGGAATAATTGGAAATTCATAGGCTTTCAGAAAGTTTTCTTTGGTGTAGTAAGGAGCACAATAGTTTTGTAACTCCATATGCGTGTAACTCAACACCGCCATGGCATGGGGACATGGGATCCCGTCAACCTAAAACTGTTGGCAGCTACATCTCTTCTCATAGTTGTGCTTCACCATTTTAGCAATGGTTAATGAAGTGGCATGACATTGTGAAAGCAATCTGTCCGCAATTGGACAAGTGTGATTATCAATGAATTTTGTCACCATGAAAACTTCTAAATGTTGTTGACTTGAAGATCTAAAAGTCCATTTGCATATTTGATTGATACACTTAAGATAGTACCTATATAGATACATTTGTGCATAGTAATGATACCTTTTTACAATAATAATACAGTTTCTATATAGAAATTCTTTACTAATATAATTTCTATTAGTATATAATTTCTATACAACTAGAAGGTCCTTCTTTGAAGGAATATTGATACAGGTATTACACAATAATAATACATGTTCTACAGATATCCCAACCATATAAAAGTTCAATACTTATTGATTCAGGCCCTATACAATAGGTATACAGTTTATATGCAGTATTGATTCAGGCCCTATACAGTAGTTATACAATTTATATGCAGTTTTTGATTCAGGTCCTATATAGTAGTTAGACATTTTATATTCAGTATTGATTCAGGTCCTATACAATAGTTATATAGTTTATATGCACTATCAATACATGTTCTACTGATATCCCAACCACATACAGGACCTATACATGATTGATGAAGTTTCTATACAGTTTATATGCAATATTAATACTAGTTCATACATCTATTCTAACCATATAAAAGTCCTATACTTATTGACACATGCTCTATAAAGTAGTTATACAGTTTATATGCACTATCAATACATGTTCTACTGATATCGTAACCATATACAAGACCTATACAAGATTGATGCAGGTTCTATACAGTATCTATGCAGTTTATATGCAATATTGATACAAGTTCATACATATATCCCAACCACATACATGAACTATACATGATTGATACAGGTTTTATACAATAGCTATACATTTTATATGCAATATCGATACAAGTTCATACATATATCCAAACCACATACAGTACCTATACATAATTGATAAGGGTTCTATACAGTATTTATACAGTCTATATGCATTATTGATAGTAGTTTATACATCTATTCTAACATATAAAAGTCCAATACTTATTAACACGCGCCCTATACAGTAGTCATACAGTTTATATGAAGAGTTGTACCTTGATGATGATGATCGATTCACTTTAAATTGGAATCTCTCGCGGATTGCATAATGTTTCAT
Source organism: Capsicum rhomboideum (assembly GCA_031232105.1). Classification (NCBI taxonomy): domain Eukaryota; kingdom Viridiplantae; phylum Streptophyta; class Magnoliopsida; order Solanales; family Solanaceae; genus Capsicum; species Capsicum rhomboideum. The sequence continues at coordinate 58,776,618 of CP124709.1, forward strand.
GACACTTGATATTGTGTTTTTGTCCCAATATAATTGCCCTTCTGCAACATCTCTATGAAGTGGATCCTTTAATATAGGTGTTGGCTCTTCCTCTATTTCGTCCTCAGAAAAATCACCTTCAATTGTATAATCAACCATAACTAAATTAGAAACAGGCATTGGATGAATCTGCATAGCAGTACCAATTGAAGATTCTCCATTTTCAAATGCGTCTTGTAGTGTTATACACAATGGATATTCATTGATGTCCAAATTTTTTTTGTTCATCTCCATACAAAGTCGGACACTCATATTGCATATAGGGATAGATCCACTCCTCACAATGTATCTTATCACCATTAAACCTGAAGTTGGCTCTACATTTAACTGTTTATACAGTTTATCAACAAAATATTCGTAGCAGCAATCCAAATTCAAAACTACACCATTGATTGTGAATTTTTTAAATTGAACATCAGTTAACCAGTGTCCTCTGTATTGTAACATAATTGGAACCAAAATCAAACTTGATGCCATAATTTTGGATCAATTTCATCTAATTGAGAATGAAAAAAAGTTTATGAAGCTTATTGACGGTGAATTTTTATAGATCTATATACAATTTAGTGAAAGTATTTATGGTAATGTATTGTATGAAAAAGGAGAATTGTGAGGTTGAATCGGAAAGGGAATTGTGAGGTTGAATCAATAAGGGGAAATGTGAGTTTGAATCGGAAAGGAAAGATATTTTTTTGGCCGAGCATCGTGGGTGTTTTAAGGGTGTGTTAAGTATGGTTAGAAAACGGAATTAGTTTAATAGATAATTAGAGGTAATTAAGTTCAGTGGCTATTTTGGTGGAAATAGTTTTTGGCGAAGTGATATTTGTGTCCTTTTCCCTTTTAAAAACTTATACAAATATGTACAAAATGGATAAAATATGGGTATCTATATAAACCCATAGATCACCTACTTATGTTCAAAATCCCTACTTTCACTAATTTTTTAAAAAAAAAAAAAGAAAAAAGAAAATTAAGGGGTGGGATGGGGTGAGCTGGGGGTGGTTGGGGTGGGGGGGGAGGGGAAGAAAAAAATTTAATTTTGATTTTGATTTTTTTTCTAATTCTTTTTTTAAAAAATATTTTGGGGGTGGGGTGGAGTGGGGCGGGTACTAAGTATGGATCGGTTCTCGGGTACCGAGTTGAGATCGGGTCTCGAGTTTGGAGTCGAATTCTGGTCTCGGGTTTAGAGTCAGGTCATAATTCGGGGTCGGGTCTCGAGTTGAGGTAGGGTCTCGGGGTCTCGAGTCGGGGTCACGTTCGAAGTCAGGGTCGAGTCTCTAGTCTCGAGTCGGGGTCGGGTCTCGGGTCCTAAGTCGGAGATCGGATTGGGTCTTGGATTTCGATCTCGAATTCGGATTCGGGGTTGGATTTTGAGTCTCGAGTCACGAGTTGGGATCGAGTCTAGGGTCCCAAATCAGGGTCGGGTCTCGGATCCCAAGTCGGGGTCAGGGTCGGGGTTGGGTCTCGCGTCTGGAGTCAAGGTCAGATCTCGGGTTTGGAGTTGGGGTCATTGATTTTGGGTCCCGAGTTGGGATTGGGTCTCAGGTCATGAGTCGGGGTCAAATCTCGGGTTTAGAGTCAAGTTTGGGTCTTGGATCTGGAGTCGGGGTTCGATCTCGGGTCCCGAGTCGAGATCAAGTTTTGGATCTTGAGTGGGGTCGGGTCTCAGGTCCGAGTATGGGAGGGTCCTGAGTCAGGATCGGGTCTTGGATCCCAAGTCGCGATTGTGTCTTTGGTCCTAAGTCAAGTTCGCGTGTCGGGTCCCTAGTAGGGGTCGGGTCCCGGGTAAAATGAGCTAATAGATGCATTCTCCAATTTGATAACTAACAATTAGCTAATCAATTTAGCCTAGATTTAATGTTTTTAGTTTTAGGAGATTAAAGTGGGTTAGAACCATTTTACCCAGACCATATTTAACCAAATCCATATTTACCCATATTTTATATGGATATATTATAATCCAATCCATTTTAGCCCAATCCATATTCAATCCATCTAAATCCAATCCAATCCATCCATTTGCCACCCCTAGATCAACTTAAGTTTGCAATGCAGTGGTAGGATGAGTCTAGGGGTTTTCATGGTTTGGTTTTTAACCAAATCAAACCAATCTGATTTAAAAAACTGTTATTTGGTTTGGCTTGGCTTGGTTTGGTTTTAAATTTAAAAATTGACAATATTTGGGTTTTTTTTTACTACAAAAATAAAAAAAATAACCAAACCAAATCGATAAATTATATACACAAATTTTATAATTATTTAAATATATTATATTAGTTTTTCATAAATAATTACAAATATTCTACTCCTTTTGAATTTTGTTTCTTCAAAAAATATGTCCAAATCCAACACTCTAAGAGCCCGTTTGGGATTGTTGTTAGAAAATTACTTATTTGAGAATCACTTTTATAAAATAGCTTTTCAGAAAAGTATTTTTTTTAAAAACCAATTTGTGCTTGGTAAATTTATTTGAAACGTGTTTTTGATAAACAGATTGTGCTTGGATAATCTTTTTCAAGAAGTGCTTTTGAGAGACAAATGACAAAAAAGGACGTGTATCAATAGACTTTACTATTAAAGTCATTTTATAAAGAAACTTTATTTTAAATATCTATCATAATATTTTTAATTAAAATTTTTATTTTTATTTAATTAAAAAGTACGCACTATAAAATTTTCAATCAATATTTATATACATCGATACATTACAAAAATTTAAATAATGATATAATATTACTATAATAATTTAAATATTACTTAGAAACATCAAACAAAATGAATTTAAAAATTATTCCACAAATTCGCCTATCATTTATTGTCATTAATAATAAAAAATAAAGAATTATATATTCTTTGATCATCACCATCAAAGATATTTTCGATTTTATTTAAAGAAAATGAGTGAGGACTAAAATAATAATATATAAATAATAAAATAAAATAAAGAATTATGATGTAAATATGAAGTATAAAATTTTAAAATCAAAATTTAATCAAATTTATAAGATATGCTAATTAATTAATAAGGGATATTTTGATGTGTGTGTGTGTGTTAGGGATATTTTTGTCATAAAAAAATAATTTTCTGCTTCTTCTTTTGCTTTTTTTTTTGAAAATCAGAAATTTTTTATTTCTTCCCAACAGCAGAAAAACTGCTTCTGCTTCTTTTTAAAAGCACTTTTGTAAGTTTACGAAACACCATTATTTTTTTAAAAAGAGCTTTTTTCTCAAAAAAAGTACTTTTTTTGAGAAAAAAGCAATCTCAAACAGGCTATAAGTCTAATTATCTATATGTGGTATGGTGTTTCTAAATTAAATTTTCTTTGCTAAAGCATTCATCTACTCTTTTAATAATTTGTGCCCCTTTTATTTTTGAAGGGTTGATCATTCTATTTAAAGTTGTATATTGTTTATATGGATGTTAGACATAAGAAGGGGAATAACCTCCACAGTTATGCAACTTAAACATACTAAAATTTTGGAATAATATTGAAAAATAATAGAAAATTAGGATACATTCATTTTGTGATGGTAGCGAGAAATTTGTTGATTTAATAATGTTCATTTGAAATAGTTGGATCATGTCTCCGTTAGTTTGTTATTATCAACTTTTCATTAGTTAGTTATAAACCAAAAAATTGAAACAAATCGATGATTTTTATTTTATTTGATTTCGTTTGGTTTTAGAAATTTAAAAACCGATTAAATTGATTTGATTTTAAATTTATGCAAAAACCGATTCAAAACGAAATATGAACACCCCTCTGGATGACTACTTGAAAATTAATTAAAACACTATACTACTGAATTAGGATGCAAACCATAAATTACTTCAAACTATGATGTATATTTGTCAAAATGTGCGATCATCTATATAAAAGTTACGATGGACACAGAGTGTAATGACCTTCTCGGTCATTTCTCTCGTTTTCGTACGTTCTCGGCGTTTAGAGCTTTTTTATAACTGCCCCAAGTTATTTATGACTTGCTGGGACTGACAGTCAGTTTTCGGGCAGTTCATTTGAGAATATTATTTTGACCGAGCACGTTATAAAATATTTAATTAAATTAGAACTTGGTAAAATGACATAGTTAATTACCTTTCGAAAATATTTTTGAAATTTATAAAATTCTTTAGTTATGATATATCTATGCTACTTTATAATAGTTTTATAATTTATTAATATTCTAAGCGGAGATAGTAAATCTAAATATGTTAAAATAATAATATTATTTTATAGAGGTTTTATTCGAAATAAATTTCTATTAATTATGGCATATTTAAAATATTATATTCATTTTACCACGAACCTATACAATATCCGAAAATACACATAGTAGATAAATAATTAAGGAAGGGGTGTTGCCACCTCCACCTTCACGTGGAGGTGGAGGAGGATATGTAATCCATATGGAGTATGTGGCAATGGTATAGGATGACAAAATCTAAAATTAAAGTACAGTTGTCATCCTCTTATCCATCATTAATATTAGTGCATACTACTGCACCTACATATATATATATATTTCAAAGAAGTTTACTATATAGAGGTTGGTACAAAATATCACAATTTGTTTAGCATAGATTCGACATGCTTAGAGAAATATTTGTAAAAATTAAAAAAAATTATTATTAATTATATTTTGATTCTATATTCGACCTCCGAAGAAAATAAATTATCTATGTCAAGTTATTCAAGCTCGGGAATCACGTGGTTGATAGTATAACATCTTTATATTGTAAGTTTTCCGGTTAATTTTAGCGTAAAGTCGCGTATTTAAATTGTTATTTGGTGGTATTGTTGTTGGTGCTTATTTAAAGCTTAAATGAGCTCAGATTAGATAGCATCTGTTGTGACTATTGGTCACTGAGCTATTTGGGATGCTGTGACGGTTTCAGTTTTGCGATTTCGCAACCGAGTCCCACGCGGGATTTTTGGTCGTTTTCCGAACTAATGCAATATGGGTATAAATAGTCATAATTTGACATGTAGTTTATTATTTTGGTAGCTTGGCAGCAGTCTGAGGCCTCTGGGAAGGTGGAAGACTCCTGTATAGCTGGTTCTTTAGGCAGGCTTGCAGCGGCGTCCAGGTAGGCTAGGTTTACCTTCCTTTACACTTAGATTGGGCTTATGTGTGATATATGTATGCTATTGTGCTGGTGTTGTGGGCTAGTATTATAGACTTGGTGGTGGTGATTTGCTGTGATTTAGTCCTTCTAGGTCGGATAAGGCTATTCGGATATATTTCAGGCCCATTATCCTCGTGGTACACCACGGATGACCTATTTGTGGTCGGATAGTATTGTTGTTATTGTTGCCAGTTTGGGAATGTTATTGTTGAACCTTAGTTCAGGCTTAGACAGACTTAGCCCAGACTTAGACAAGTATAACCAGACCTGGTTTTTGGGACCCGATAGCGGGCCCCGTTACCCTTTTTGTCGACTTGTCAGAACTTTGACATCTTTGGTCTTAGATAAGCCCTATATGACTGTTAGGGTTGTAACGGGACTGAGTCACCCTGATTATACTCGATTGGCCTATTTAGCTTTGTTCATCCCTGATAGCACCGTATTTGATTGGGGTCGGCTAATTTGACTTAGAACGCTGACCCGCCTTTCCATGACTTATAATGTATACCCAGACTTGTATATACATATTGTTTATAGTAGATAGTTGACCTAGAAGGACCCCGAGATTGACTTGTAGCATGTTGTGGGGTTAGCTTCTGTACTTATATACTAGTATTGATTTAGGATTAGGGCGTTCCCCGTTTATCTGATATGATATGACATTTGATTCTGTTCTGGTTACTAGCTATGATGAGTTCCGGTTCGAGTCCGACCCCGGATTGTGGTACACTTTGAGTTCTGGTACTGGGTACCGTGGTTATGATACTGTTGTTCTTTGAGTTTCGGTTCGAGTCCGGCAGATATGATATATATGTGGCCTGTTGTTATTACCCACTGCGTCTGGTTCGATTCCGACATTTGGCCTCTTGTTATTACCCATTGGTGCCGGTTCATGCCCGGTGCACTCTTGTTGGTTATTGTGGTTACTGGATACTGATACAGCTTCGAGACACTGGAGACTATGCATTTACTATTCTTGCGTGTCCCGCCAATTTATGGGGGCCAGGCTGGGTTATTGTTTTCTTTCGTGTGCCTATCGGGTTTATGGGGGCCCATATATGTTATGTTTGACTTGTGTGTTTACTTACACATTTATTTACTCGATTATTCGGTATCACCTTTATTTATTTCCTAAGCATATCTACATGCCTCGGCAGTTACTTATGTATTTATTACTTATACCCCGGACTTAGCATGCACCCTCGCATTTTAGCTTGCTTATATTACATTGAGCTCAGTCGACCGATGATGTCTACTGAGTACCCGTTGCCCCGGTACTCATACTGTATTTCTGCATCTTTTTCCTCGATGTAGATCCGGACACTAGTCGACGAGTTTGACGTGACTCTCTTTTTAGCACTGACTCTGGAGCAGGGTGAGCTTACTGAGCTTACTGACGTTCAAGGCAGATCCTACTCCATCTCTACTGTATAGTCTTTTACACTCAAGACTGTTGTACTTGTTATATATATTTGGTTTCTGTCTTGTATTCTGGATATGTCTAGTAGTGGCTCTTGTACCGACCTCACCAGGTCTTGGGAGGGGTTCTTGACTTTATATATATTGTCCTCTTCCTTCTCAGTCTCGGTATGGGTATATTTTTGTTTTTTTTGTTTTTATATTTCTAGCATGCTTATTAGTTCGATTACTTCCACCTTATCTCTGTTCTTCTGAGATTCCGCCCGTTAGCTCGTCGCTTGTCGCTCCGAGCTAGGGTTTGGCTTGTCTATTGATGGGTTACGGTAGGCGCCATCATGACTCAAATATTGGGTCGTGACATAGAGAGCATATTATATTCATTTAATTATGTTTCCATACAATTTTATTTAATTCTATTTCATCGATCAAGTATTACGCAAAATATTTTATTTATTTATTTGATAATGCCAATAAGATCCAAACTCGAGATATGTACATGTTCTGCTATGCTTTATTGAAATGCATAACCACCTCGTATAAAAGTACATTATTCAATTCAAAATAAATACACTCTTAATATTTTCCATTATTGACTTGTCACACATGTTAAGAAACAATAAATAATATAGGTAATTTTACTATATCACTCTTTAAACATAATAAATTTTACGCCTTGAAAAATGCATTGAGTGATGAATAGTATTTAATAACAAGGGTAAAATGGATAGAAATGATTAAATTATTCATTAGTTTTTCAAACTGGACAAGTATTATTGAACATCTAAAAACTGATCTATGTGAACATGCGTTGAACGTTTATGTCAAAATACATAACACAAATTTTGTATTGCAAATGATAAATTATATAGATTCCTGGACTTTCTTTGTACTATAAAATAAAAATAATAACATTAAAAAAAAAGTAATTAACAACTTGTAAGTTGAGGTTAGAAAATCTTCAAAACGTGATACTTCTTTAATGAGATATATAGTACTTCAATTCTAATTTAAAGACAACTACATACTTAAATATATACTGTTGAAAAATTGACTCGTTGAGTGACCCAAATTGATACATTTAAGAGATGGGCCCGTTTGGCTACAATCCAAATTGACCTGGTAAAAAAATGGTATTGACCCAATCCATTAAAACTTGCGCAGATTACATATTTATGAGTAGCCCTTTAAAAGTGTGAAAAAAGCTTGTTCCGAGAGTAGTTATGGCTTATGCCTGTGAGCTTCTCCACAACCTGATTTAATTCCCTAAAGTAATGATTAAGATTGAAATCAGTTAGTTCCTTAAATCTACCAAGCTCTTTAACCTCATCCAAAATTCTCCATGGCAAAGCATGACAATTGTTGACACTGTCCACAAGAATTTTGGAATCACTTTCATTAAATGTCTTGTATATTACTCCTACTTTTCTTGCTCTGAAATATGTCAATATCAACAAAATCATAAAATAATAAGCTATTGGCCATATCCTCATACACAATTTTGAATATTTGAAGATTCCAATAAGAAGAAAAAAGATCATCTCTCTCATAATACTCACGTCATGTCTTGCTAATGCACATCGAATATAACCCTAACACAAAACAAATGTATTGATGTGAAAGCCCAAAGCAGGTCCTGATTATTGTAGATAGTTGTTAAATTACTTTGAGACAACAATTCACACATTATTAATGATTGCAGATCATAATTTTAGATATTAGATCTATAAAGTAAATAGAGAAGCAATTTATTATAAAGTAAATAGAGAAGCAATTTATGTGGTGATGATTTATCAAAACTACTGCGGCTTGTAACATTTTTTGTACTACTTTAGATTTGAACTTATATATATGTTGCAATAAACACACACTCCTGAGGTCTAAATTTAATTGCGAGTCTAATAAGGCTGAAGCATGAACGAGACCATCATGCCACTAATGTTTATAGTAGTAATAATTATATTAAGGGAACGAATGTAAAGAACATTATATTAAACTAAACAACATGACCACATAACCAAAGAATTTCAAACTACATAAAAGAAAATAGAATAGAAATCAGTACAAGCATAGGGATACATAATTACTACATATCAAGAACTAAATACACTATACTAAATAACATAATGAATATGTAGTCTGAATATCTAAAGATTTTCCGTAATTTCCATTTCCGTGTACCCTTAAAAAAACCCGTTAACCTAGCTAACAATTGTAACATTGGTGATGACAAAGAAAATTATACCTTTAATTTTTTGGCTTCTTCATTCAGCATCAACATGCTTGTTTCGTCTAAAGTTTTGATAAGAATTTTTCATCTGAAAGAGAAACACGAAAAATTATCAAAAGAGAAGAATCCATTATCAGTTGTTGATTATATATATAATCCATATATAATCTTTAAAGCTAAAAGAAATAAAGAAAGTGTCACGACCCAAACCCGTCATGAGTGGCACCCACACTACTCACCCAGTGGGAGAACCATCTAACCCCAAACACCAACTCATAATCAACACTTAAAGGAGTCAAAACTAATCCATCAATAAATAAATGTTAAATCTAAACCAAAACAAGTACAACTGAAAGCGGAAAAATTGTACTTAACAAAAACCATCCCTAGAAACCGAAAGTCGTCGGAACCAAAACATCTATGCATGTCAAGAAGGGGATGCAACCCCAAAACTAAGATAAACATAAGTCCAAAAATAGAGAACTATGCCAAGAGAGAGATTTCATGATAGCCGGATAAGCTGCTCACCCTGAAATCTGGAATCAACTGCTAGAATCACAAGTGAGGTCTCGTAGGAGCCGCTGGAATATGCGCTGTACTCACAAAAGTAAATGCAAGTGTAGTATCAGCACACAAGAAATCAACAGTGTACTGGTAGGGTCATATGGCCAACCCAAGATGAAAATATGAATACTAAACCAAATGATAGTGTAACAAGCTAATCCATGCTAAAAACATCATACACTTCGCACATAAACACCAAAAGATAGTTTAGGATTAAAAACCAACAAGTCAACAAATGTCACTAAGTCAAGTACAGTCAAGTACAGTCAAGACACGTATACCATTATCAAACATAGATAAATACATATTTCCCCGATTCACTCATGGAACCGTTAAATTCACCTGAACCTCAAAGATACATGCTATGGATTATACATCCACCCTCTAGCCATGACCTGCAGGGGACAAATACTGTCTATGTACTACAACCCCAGACCTAAGTGTCTGCCAACCTTATTTCACCAATAACCCGTGAGAACTTCCCAATACCAAAACATTTCACATTTTAGAAATAAGGCAGGTCAAATCAATAAGCAAGTAAAATCATTACATTGATCACACCAAACAACATGCATTAACCAGCCACACTACAAAGTAGTTAACATGCACATATAATACAAGTTGGATTAAACTACAATACCATCACCTATCTCAAATCAAGCTTACACAACTGTTTAAGCCGAGCTTTGCCTTTTCGTACAATTTTCGTTTGCTCGTAGTTTAGAACATGCATATAAATACATAATTAAAGAAATGACCTTAACATATTGGGATTTACAACTCACACCCAACCCCTAAGGTCAAGTTCATGATCATTCTCTTCCCGTTCTAGGGCTTTTCTATCGTAATTCACCTAAAACTACCAATTTCATGGATAAATTAGTGAATTAACAAAAGACAAGGGTAAATTAATCGTTAATAAACAAAACCCACTAACTTAATCCTTAATTTTCTCCCTTGCACCAACAATTAGCTAAAATCCAACCTAAAACCCTCCTCGAACTCCGTGAATTAACAATTCTAAGGTTTAATAATTAAATATGATTTAACGGGGATGAATTCCTTACCTTAACGAAGTCAAACGATAGATTTCTGGTGTATTTCGCCCTAAATCATCCTTCCCTTGGTCCAAAATGAGTTTTAGAAAAATAAACTGTTTTAGAAAATATTTTAATAAATCTGCTATTTTCACCACTATAGTGGTACCTAACCACTATAGCGGTCATTGACAACCTTTGACCGCCATTATAATGGGAATTTCGCTGTTATAGCTCTTACTGCTATAGCGGTGTGCCGACCGCTATAGCGGCATCGATGGGATAAAATGTCCATTTTCGCCCAAAAATTTCACTTTTTACAACACACCTTGAACCTGGGACATTTCGAACAATTCTCTTTATGCTAAGATCAATTTTGGGAGTTCTACCTACCCAAATTCTATTCCGTAAATTCCTATGGGTTTCTTATCATCTTAGCTAACTAGAAATCAATACAATTGCCACCAACCCTGTCCAAATCATTCCCAGATTTCTCTAGACCACACCTTACTCTGAATTTGAGTGAAACTAGCCTAGCATGAATTTTGTAACTTCCAAATCGTAAAGAATTTGGATGTGAAATTTTAAATTTAGGACTCATGCGTAACGACAAAGAAAGTCGTTACAACCGATACCAATTTACCCATTGTTCATCTTCGAATGATAAAATAAGGACAAATAGGCTAAACAAAGAGGAAGAAAGAGAGTACCTGTATCCTCAAACAATTGAGGGTACTTGTCCCGCATGTCCTTCTCAATTTCCCAAGTGGCTTCCTAAACCGGACGATGTTACCATTGAACCTTTACCGAACAAATTTCCTTCGTCCTCAATTTTTGAACATCCCAATATAGAATTGTTACCGGTTCTTCCTAGTAAGCCAAATCCTTATACAAAAGCACTGAATCCCAGTTAATGATGTAGTCTCCATCCCCATGATACCATTTTAGCTTAGAATCATGAAATATCGGATGGACACCTGACAAACCCGATGGTAGGGCTAACCTGTATGCAATCGGATCTACATCCTCAAGAATCTCGAAGGGACCAATATATCGAGGGCTAAGCTTGCCCTTCTTACCAAATTTCATGACCCCCTTCATGGGAGATACTTTAAGTAACACCTGCTCCTCAACCTTGAAGTTCACGTCTCTTACCTTGCGGTCCGTATACTCATTCTGTCTATTTTGAGAAGCCAACAACTTGGTTTGAATGAACCTTACCTTTTCTTGAGCCTCTTTTACCAAGTTTGTGCCCAAAGGCTTGACATCTCCCTCCTCAAACCACCCAATAGTTGACCTACACTTTCTTCCACAAAGTGCCTCAAATGGTGCCATATCAATGGTGGAGTGATAACTTTTGTTGTATGAAAACTCACACAATAGAAGGAACCGATCTCAATGACCCGGCGCTCAACATGTCTTCTAGCCCCTGAATCATCCTCTCCGACTGCCTATCTGTTTAAGGATGAAACGCTGTGCTAAAAATGAGTCTGGTGCCCAACTCCTCATGCAATCTGTCCCAAAACTTGGAAGTGTACTTTGCATCTCTATCTGAAATGATAGTAAGTGGCACCCAATGAAGTTTGACAATCTCTTTAACATAGATTTTAGCTAACTACTGAGAGTTGTAGTCTACCCGAACCGAAAAGAAGTAAGTTGATTTCGTCAGCCGATCCACTATCACCCAAATGGAGTCATACTTTCCTAATGTCTTAGGAAGAACCACCATAAAATCCATAGCGATATGCTCCCATTTCCACTCAGGAATAGGCATCCTCTAAAGTAAACCCACCGGCCTTTGTTATTCATACTTTACCTGCTAACAGTTGTGACACTTGGAAACATAATCCACTATGTCCCCCTTCATCCTGAGCCACCAATAAAGTTGCCTCAAGTCACGATACCCGGATAAATAGAATAACGCGAACCATGGGCCTCTGAAAGTACATCACGAATCAAATCACCAACCCAAGGGACACATAATCTTCCCTTAAACCATAACACTCCACCCACATTGAGAGTGGCATCTGCCACCTCTCCAGGCATCACCTTGTTCCGGAGTGCATTCAACTTATTGTTCTCGAATTGCTTGGCCTTGATCCGTTCCATAAATGTCGACTTTACCTCAATACTAGACAATATACCACCCCTGTCTGAGACCCTAAATTGCATGCTCAAAGATAATAGAGTTTGAAACTATCTAGCTAACGGTCACCTGGACACTCTCAAGAATGACAAACTACCCACACTTATAGCTTTTTGGCTCAATACGTCTGCCACCATATTGGTCCTTATCCGGATGATACTGAATACTCACATCATAATGCTTCAACAGTTCTATCCATATCTGTTGCCTTAAGTTCAAATTCCTTTGAGTAAACACATTCTGCAGGTCACGGTGGTCTGTGAAGACCTCACACTCGACACCATAAAGGTAGTGTCTCCAAATCTTTAATGCAAACACCATCACTGCCAATTCTAAATCATGGGTTGGGTAATTCCTCTAATGAGGTTTCAATTGCCGTGAAACAGAAGCAATGACACTTTTATCCTGCATCAACATAGCACCCAAGACCAAAAGTGAAGCATCACAAAACACAATGAAATCCTTACCTTCAACCAGCGACGAAAGAATGGGCGTTGTAGTCAACAGTGTCTTGAGATTTTGGAAGCTCTCCTCACATTGGCCTGACCAAACAAACGACACTTCCTTCTAAATTAACCTTTTCAAGTGCGTTGCAATGGATGCAAAGTTCTTGACAAACCTGCGGTAATAACTGGCAAGACCCACAAAACTCCTTACCTCGGTCACTAAACTAGACCGAGTCCAATTCTTTACTGCCTTAATCTTCTGGGGATCCACCATCACCCATTTTTCAGAAACCACATGCCCCAAAAAGGAGACTTATGGCAACCAAAATTCACACTTTGAGAACTTAGCAAATAACCGCTTCTCCGTTAGAATTCCCAAAACTATGTGAAGATGGCCTGCATTTTCTTCCTTAATCTTGGAGTAGACAAGAATATCATCAATAAACATAATAAAAAAAAGAGTCCAAAAACGACTTAAAGATGCCATTCATCAAAATCATGAAGGCTGCAGGTGCATTAGTTAACCCAAAAGACATCACTAGAAACTCATAATGGCTATACCAAGTTCTAAAAGATATCTTTGGTATATCCTCCAGTCTTATTTTCAACTGATGATAACCTGATCGCAAATCAATCTTAGAAAATATTGACGCACCCTGTAACTGATCAAACAAGTCATCTATATGAGGCAAGGGATATGTATTTCAGATAGTGACCTTATTCAGTTGTCTATAATCAATGTACATCCTCATGCTACCATCCTTCTTCTTACCAAAAAGGACTGGAGCACCCCAACGTGAAGCACTTGGATGAATAAAACCCTTGTCAAGTCATTCTTGCAGCTGAGTTTTGAGTTCCCTCAACTCCTCTGGAGCCATTTGATAAAGTGGAAATGGATATAGGGCGAGTGTCGGGCTCTAAATTAATACAAAAGTCAATATCCCTATCCGGAGGCATACTTGGTAAATCTGAAGGAAACACTTCCTGAAACTCGAAAACTACCGAAACTGACTCGATAGAAGGAGACCCCACGTCTACATCCCGAAGATGGGCTAGGAACGCTAAACACCCTTTACCCACTCACCTTCTGGTCCGGACAAATGATATAATTTTCACTGGCTTGGCCTTATACAATCCCTCCCACTCTAGTTTATCCAATCCCGGCATCGCTAGAGTCACTGTCTTAGCATTACAGTTTAAAACGGCATGACATGGAGATAACCAGGTCATACCCAGAATTACATGAAAGTCCAACATATCCAGAATAATCAAGTCTACCCAAGTCTGAAAACCCACAAATAACACAGAACAAGCATGAAAAACATGGGTTACTACTACAGACTCACCAACCTGAGTAGGCACATATACATGGTGATCAAGTATATCACAAACCAAAGTAAGACCCGACCCATCACAAACTTAACAGATACGTAAGAATAAGTACACCCCGGATCAAATAAAATAGAAGCCATCCGGTCATAAACAAAAATAGTACATGTGATCACCGCATCAGAAGCCTCGACATCAGTCTTTCCCAAAAATGCATAACAGTGAGCTCGGTCATCAATCTGAGCTAACTTCTTTCCCGACTGAGCTCCTCCCTCGGCGCCGCCATTTTCTCGACCACCCCGACCACCTGTCTGATTTCCCCGTCTACCCTGTGGACAACCTCTGCCATTGCCTCCTACACCTCTACCTGCTGGAACTATAGCCCGAGTCTGCTGCTATGCCTGACCATTTGCCTGCCTCAAGGGACACTCTCTCTTAAAATGACCAACAAGACCACAATAGTAACATCCACACTCAAGAAAAGGACGACTGGCAGAAGAGTAAGAAGCCCCTTAGCCCCTTGCAACCTGTGTCTGAGAAGAAACCTTAGCTGGAACCACCATAGAAGGTGGAAAGGCTGACTGAATTGGACGAGAAAAATAGGCCTACTGTTTGTGGCCCTTAGAATAAGATCCACTGAAATTCCTAACATTGCGGGACTTATTGGCTAACATCTTAGCCTGACCCACTTGCATAACCCCCTCTAACTTCTTCACGTAATCTGCAACTTCATTGAACCTTTTTCCTGTAGAAATCATATAAACAGTCAAAACCTGAAGATCATAGTTCAATCATTTGACATACAGTCGAATCCTCTCCTTCTCAGAAGTTAACTACTGAGTAGCATAGCAAGACAATGCATGGAACTTGGCTTCATAGGCCACAACTAATATGTCACCCTGCTCCAATGCCAAAAACTCATCCTTCTTACGATCACGGAGGGCCCGTGGTACATATTTCTCCAAGAACAAGGCATGAAACTACTCATAAGTCAATGGAGGTAAAATCAGTGACTGACATTCAGCATACGCCCTCCACCATTGCTTAGCATTCTTGTCCAACAGAAAAGTCACAAACTCAACCCATGCTGATCAACAATGACCATTTTATGCAACCTCACATAGCACTCAATGATAAACTCAAAAGCATCCTCAAACTCAGTACCCTAAAAGGTAGGTGGTTTTATTTTTAGAAACTTATTTAGCAGATCATGCTCCATACCTGTGATCACAGAACCCAACACCGAAAAAGAAAAAGCATCAGTCCCTGAAGCCTCATCAATCCTTGGAGCCATAGCAACAGTAAGGTGAGCAACCGGATCCTGGAAAGTTGATACAATAGGAGTAGCTCTGGTCCCTGCCAACCCACTCAGAAATACTAACACCTATTGAATAACCTCAGCAGACATATGAGGCAAGGCTATAACCCCAGTTGGTGCCGCCACCTCGAGCCCCACTTTCTGATCCTCTACTTCTTTCCTCTCCTTAAAATGATCCTGAGGTGGGGGAGGGGATACTGACCTTCCATGAATATGGCCAGCAACTACTTGAGCTCCACCCCTGGCGGGTGTGGCTCGTCCCCTTCCTCTCCCCCTCACTAGTCCTCTCCCCCTTATGGCTGGCTCCTCAACTGGAGCGGTCGGTGCAGGGGCTGTTGCTCGGGTTTTGTCAGACCTAGTATTCACCATCAGCGGATAAAAGAGTGAAAGATCAGATACCAATTTGGATCACCAGATACAAATTGGAATAAAGTTATAGCACGAAAGAAGAAAGAAAGACAGAATTTCTAAAGTCCTATAGGGCCCCCCTCCCCCCTTCCCCCCCCCCCCAAAGAAAAGTACAGACATCTCCGTACCGTTCCGCTGGACTCTACTGGACCCATTTTGGTACAACGAGATCGATGAACCTAGGCTCGGATACCAACTTTGTCACGACCCAAATCCATCGTGAGTGGTACCCACACTACTCACTCGGTGGGAGAACCATCTAACGCCAAACACCAACTCATAATCAACACTTAAAAGAGTCAAAACTAATCCACCAATACATAAACATCAAATCTAAACAAAAACAAGTAGAACTGAAAGCGAAAATATTGTACTTAACAAAAACCATCCCTAAGAACCGAAAGTCGTCGGTACCAAAATATCTACGAATGTCAAGAAAGGGATGCAACCCCAAAACTAAGATAAACATAAGTCTGAAAATAGAGAACTATGCCAAGAGATATATTCCATGGTAGCCATATAAGCTGCTCACCCTGAAATCTGAAATCACAAGGGAGGTCTCGAAGGAGCCATTAGAATATGCGTTACACTCACAAAAGCAAATGCAAGTGTAGTATTAGCACATAAGAAATTAATAGTGTATTGGTAGGGTTGTATGGCCAACCTAAGATGAAAATATGAACACTAAACCAAATGGTAGTGTAACAAGCTAATCCATGCTAAAAACATCATACACTTAGAACAACACCAAAAGATAGTTCAGGATTAAAAACCAACAAGTCAACAAATGTCACTAAGTCAAGTACAGTCAAGTACAGTCAAGACACGTATACCATTATCAAACATAGATAAATACATATTTCCCCGATTCACTCATGGAACCGTTAAATTCACCTGAACCTCAAAGATACATGCTATGGATTATACATCCACCCTCTAGCCATGACCTGCAGGGGACAAATACTGTCCATGTACTACAACCCCAGACCTAAGTGTCTGCCAACCTTATTTCACCAATTACCCGTGAGAACTTCCCAATACCAAAACATTTCACATTTTAGAAATAAGGCAGGTCAAATCAATAAGCAAGTAAAATCATAGCATTAAGCAGCCACACTACAAAGTAGTTAACATGCACATATAATACAAGTTGGATTAAACTACAATACCATCACCTATCTCGAATCAAGCTTGCACAACCCTTTAAGCCAGAGCTTTGCCTTTTCGTGCAATTACCGCTTGCTTGTAGTCTAGAACGTGCATATAAATACATAATTAAAGAAATGACCTTAACATGTTGGGATTTACAACTCACACCGAACCTCTAAGGTCAAGTTCATGATCATTCCCTTCTAGTTCACGGGCTTTTCTACCGTAATACACCTAAAACTACCAATTCCATGTATAAATTAGTGAATTAACAAAATGCAAGGGTAAATTAACCGTTAAAAAACAAAACCCATCAACTTAATCCTTAATTTCCCCTCTTGCTGCAACAATTAGCCAAAATTCACCCTAAAACCCTCCCCGAACTCCGTGAATTAACAATTCTAAGGCTTAATAATTAAATACGAGTTAACGAGGATGAATTCCTTACCTTAATGAAGCCAAACGATGGATTTCTAATGTATTTCGCCCTAACTAGCCCTTTCCTTTCCCCAAAATGAGTTTTAGAAAAATAAATTATTTTGGTGAAATATTTTAATAAATCTGCGGTTTTCACCGCTATAGCGGTACCGATCGCTATAGCGGTCGTTGACCGCCCCTATAGCGAGAAAATCAGTGCTATAGCGGTGTACCGACCGCTATAGCAGCATCGACCGGACAGAATGTCCATCTTCGCCTAAAAATTTCACTTTTTGCAACACACCTTGAACTTAGGGCATTCCAAACAATGCTCTTTACTCTAAGATCAATTTTGTGAGTTCTACCTACCCAAATTTGATTCCATAAATTCCTACGGGTTCCTTATCGTCTTAGCTAACTAGAAATCAATATAATTGCTACCAACCCGATTTAAATCATTCCCAGATTTCCCTAGACCAAACCTTACTCCAAATTCAATCGAACCTAGCCTAGCCTGAATTTCATAACTTCCAAACTGTAAAGATTTTGGACGTGAAATTTTAAACGCAAGACTCATGCGTGACGACGAAGAGGGTCTGTCACGACCCAATTTCTCAGGTCATGAAGGCATCTACTCAAACCTACCAGTAAGTAAGCCAACTCGTAGTTTGGAATGGCTAGTAACGAACTACCTAGAGAAAAGAAGAAATTATGGAATAAATATAATAAAAAGGCTAATATAATCCCGAAACCTGGTGGAGCCAGTACAAGAGCTTCTAACACATCCGGAGTACAAGTGAAATACAGGGTAAATATATATACAAAGATGTCTCTGAATACAATATAGTGTTCAATCTAACAATAAGAGAGAGAGTAGGAGCACTACGAGCGTCAGGAGCTCACCTTAAATATCTGATCCATGGCTGTTCCGCATGATGCACACATCAACGGCGATAACTCATACAATAATTTACAGGCTGAAGTAGTGTAATATGAGTACCAAACACATGGTACTCAGTAGGCATCAGAAAACAGAGCTCCATAAATAATGCAAGCATAAATAACATGTAAGGCATAAATAGAACTACATGTAACTATCCAGGAAAGCTAAGCATAATGCAACTAATGAAGCAATAAAGGTAAACTACCCTATTCTAACAGTGCTCAGGAGCTAAACTACATTACCATATATCACTAGTCAATATACCAATGATTAGTGAAAGAAGTATATATATATATATGGTAGTATACAAGGCCAAAGAATACATATACAATTTGAATAGACAAGAAAGAAGGGGATATATGGTAATGCCATATATATATATATATGTACATATATAGGACTAACTCAAAGGAAAAATAACCTGAGGGAGCCAACCTAACATCTCGAGGTCCATAGCCAAGTAAACGAGCTAATACCACCATGATCAGGGCCTCCAACCAAAGGGTGACTAAATATGGGAAAACCTACCAATAACATATTCTATCATGATAAAGAAAGGGAATAAGAAACATACCGATAACCTCAGGTACCAGTCCATAACCTTCCTTCCACGAACTAACCATAATAACCAACAGTAAAGTAGCCGGCTAGTCCGAACAAACAATACCAAACCAGGCCCCCATAAGCCTAGAAGGTTCACGGAAGCACTCCATAAATAAAAATCATAACCTGTCCCTCCATGGCCCCCCATAAGTCTGATAGATACAGACGCCAAATAATTATATTGGTGATAGGCGATGCATAAGAATGAATGAATGCAACATAAACCAAAATACCATAACCAATCCAAGTGTCATAAAGTACCAAGTGTATGCACCTCCTCCAGCTCTGGAGCTCGCAAACGCAGGACCTACAGCGACCATCCTTCTTTGGTACTGTGACTCACGGACGAAGAGGCTCCTAGGGGATTCGGGATATCCGTATACACTGCCTGGTCTCGAACCAGGACTTCCAATAATTATCATAATCCATCTACTCCGTCCAGTACCAAAGAGAGCTATAAGTATAATAAGTGCCCGGACTCGAACCGTGACTAAAAGAGTGTAAGTCTGTAAATCCATTGCCCGAGATCAAGTTCGGGACTAAATCGATGTAATAATATAGAAAGGGTTGGAATATCCCTCGATCGATGTAAATAGTAATGGTAAAATGAGTGGGTAAACCATGGACCGAATTCAATCTCGGTCTAATTTCCAAAACATAACTTTTAGTTCCAAAAGTTCATAGTCCAATAAATAAGGTAGTACGATTCCCATTATAAAAAAATCTATTTTAAAAGTGAAAATTGGAAATAATTCCCTTTTTAGAAAATAGTAGTAAAATCAAGGTTTTGGTTGGAATCGTACCACTAAGTAAGCATGAATGTGCCTAAAAATATGCATGCCATCACCAGTATCCAAATAATACCACTATAAGCTCCTAAGCATCTATAAACTAGAATCATGCTTCGTCCTTTGCCCGGAACTCATTCCTAGCGTAGACTGTACTTCTTATTTCTTAGTGCCTCATTTTTAGTGGAAGACGACTGAACTCGCTCCGCTTTGTAGGCAAGGAGCAAAGCCAACCACAGCCATCACCTTTTTAGAAGAGGACATGTTCAACGCAGATTTGAAGCATAACCGCCACTCAAGGATAGAATACTCACTTGGAGTCCAACTAGTATCGTAATCACGGCCTCGGGCCCAACAATATATAATTAACATTATTAAGCCTCATAACTCGGGAAACTACAGTAATCAAGGGCATGAAGCCACTAAAAGGATCTAATCGGGGAAAATACCACCCAAATCACTAAGTCAAATGGTAAACCTTATACTAAAGGATCCATAATGCCAATCTATGACTAAACAAGCCTATAATCAAGGATAGTAGGATTCTAAGTCCATAGCAAGTATCCTATGCACTCAAAAAAAAAAGTATCCTATGCTAAGGTTTAGGTCACATTTCTATCCCAAATTCTCTAAATAGACTAAGTCATAATATACTAGTCATAATCTGATGCAATGATCCCAACCAAGCATGCAATCTATGTAATACATAATCTTATAGAGAATAGTAGACCGAAGCCTACCTCGATGCCGAATCACCAATCTTAAATCATCCACGAATTGCTTGTCTTTGCTCCACAATCCCAAAATGACATCACACTATTAAAATCATAACCTACGCATTATTACGAGTAAAACGATACCCATATTGCAATAATAAAACTCTGGGCCCAAAATCGAGTCAATAATGGGCTCATGGGGGGCCGCTAATGGAATCCAAAAATTGAATCCCTCACGAGGTCCCTTGAAGGACAAGGAATGTGTGCTCAAAAGTTGAGCACAAATCGGGGCTCAAATTAGCCCCAAAGTTTATGGATTTTAGGACCTAAATTCTAAGAATTAATAAGGAAACGGATGGAATTTGATAGAGAAAATAAGGAAAAACGATAAAGGGATAATGGGTTAACATACCTAATCTTATTGGGATGAAATCCCAATAATTTCAAAGCTCCAAGGGTCCCTAATGGCGGAAAAAGGGTTGAGAAATGAAGAAAAATCGAGGAAGAGAGTATATATACTGCCAGGAAATTGGCCTTCGCGAATGAGAGGGCCAAGGGTTGCGAACGCGACGAACGAGGGCATTACCCTTCATGAACGCAGCCAAATGTTTGCGAATGCGAAGGCAAAGCAATCAGGCTATCGTGAAAGCGAACAACCAGCCGCGATCGCGAAGAAGTGAGTTGACCGGGTCAGGGATGACCCGTATCATGAACGCGAGAGGTGAGGATCGCGATGGAGAATACGAAGAGAAAAAGGTGGTTGCACCAGATGCTGGAAAACCAGCAAAAGTACTAAGTCCAAATGGACTCCGATTGGGTGTTCGAGATTCGTTCAGAACCCCGTGTGTGTAAACGAACTATGCTACCATACCAAATTCGATATTTTAGACTCAATGGAACCATTGAAACTTTCATCTGAGATGGTTTCGATTAAATATGGGCCCTACACCCATAGTTTTATTTTTCATCAAATCTACCCAATAGCCCAAAATGAGTTCGAAAGCCTCGGGATCTGAACCAAGTGTCCCCCTAGCCTAAAATCAACATTCTGAAGCTTATGGCGCTGTTAGAATTTCCATCTAAGGTCGTTTACTAGGATTTTTGGTCTGAGACCAATTCCTTAACAGCAAAAGCTCCAAAACAGGGAAATGAGCCTAAAACTCGAACAAATTGTCTGATAACCAAACCGACAGTTTCGGTAAGTCATAAATGACCTGTAGCCACTGTGGGAAAACTCAAAATGCTGAAAACACATGAAAATTAAGAAAATGACTTGGAGGTTCATTACAATATCCACTACTAAAAGGACTTTCGTCCTCGAAAGTCAATGGATAGAAAATGCTCGAAAGCTCAAAAGGATGAGGTACTGGGCCCGCATGCCCCGAGCATGTCCCTCCAGATAATCTCTAAGCAGACACAATGCTTCCAAGGGATTTTTATATAGGTATCCCTTTTTCAACCAACTTCCTTACTTCACTTTCCAAAAAGCCAAAACTCATCCTCAGCAACCAACTGGCCTCCAACTGAACCGAGAATGACTGATGCATGCAAATCCAAACCCCAACACGCTGACAACACACCGATACAAGCACATCCAAGTGAAAACTCAACCAAGGTAAAGGTAATCCAAGGCATGAATCATGCAACCACTGTAATTCCCAAATCTAATCCTTTCGAGCCATAAGTTGCTACCTAGACACACAAATGGAGATGACCAAAGCCTGTTATCCCTAGCCAAAGCTACAACTAGTCTAAATGACCCTCAAAACTGGTAGTCATAAGTCTAAAGCACAACCTCTCAAAATTGAACGATCCGCTCCAGAAGGTCCCACCAACTATGGGAGAAACCATGTTAAGTCCAACTAAAATACACTTCCCCAATTGAGTAAGGAAGTAAGCATACAAAATTTCTGAAGAAAACTAAGAATCGGGGCCAACTATAGTAGCAACCAATACCATATGCCGATGGACCAATCTCCAAGCATCTATTAAGTATGACCCATCCGAACTGAAGAAAACTGAGCCGGTAGGCAAAGAGTAGGCTCAGTCAGCCTATAAACGAATGCTCAGCTAAAACAAATCTTGAAATGAAGACTGCACCCAAGCTACGCAATCTATAGCTATAATCTCAGCACCGAAGCCGAACTACTCAAACTCAACCGTCCAAACTGATCCTACGGACGAGTAAGTATCCATATACCAAGATCTATTGTAACTTCCAAACCGTCATCCGAAGGTATCAAAATCCAAAATTGGAGTCAACAAGCCTTTACTAGGGTCGAATACCCAAATCAATCTCACTATCAGAAATCAAGCTTATACTCAATGGTCCTCGGAAGGGCCGAGACAAAAATGCTACCGCAGAATATAATCCCGACGGAGGAAAACCACTGATAGAAGACACAAGACACCAAATCCACCTCTACTAAAGGTATATCATATCAAGGCACATCTAAGAACTCATCAAGGCCGTAAGCAGTGTTGATGATAGCCGAATCTCGAGCAACTCAAAAAATGCGATCTAGACATGAATTTGGTTGAACCAATACGTGATCTAAGACCATGAATACCCATAGGTACATATCATCAAGCAGAAGTACTCTACAAAGTCACAATAGGCCGAACAAATATCGAGATGAGAATTTTTTTCTGAATTCTCCCAATTACACCAACTTTAACTCGGCTGAACCATGAACCACATCACAGTAATAATGGAGTGCCCAACTCACTATCAACATCAGGATCAAGACTACAATCGGGTGATGAATTAGACAAATCAGAGTACAAACCTCGAACTTATCATCAATGGAAGTAGGCTATAGAAGAAGATCACCCATGCTAAAATACAAACAAAGCCACGAAAGGCCAAACTTACCTTCACTTCACAATTCGCTCTACAACCGACCTTTCTAACTAAAAAGAAAGGCCAATCAACCAAGGTAGCTGTCTAAACCAATGAAATAACATCACAAGGAAGGGAAAGTACTAACTAGATAATGCTAGTCTAGCCATCTATCAAGAAAGAATTACTCGGTGTCAAACCATGGCTATGATATCAACAGCATAAGATACAGGTGGTACCAAAAATGAAAGTCAACAAAAGTACCACTCTAGGGCCATAACAAGGCCAATATGCCAAAGGAAATGGGACTTGAACCTAAATGCTACACCCCTAAGGAACCCACGATACTGATCCACTAAATCCACTACTAAAAGAAATCATATACGGGGGTAGCCATATGCATAAATCTACACAAAGGCATACGACAATCAATATAAAAACACCAAGTAATACAACAGACGCCATAGTAATATCAAGGCAGGTAACCACCGATGGGTATGAAAACCCCAACATAATTCAAATAGAAGCTAAAAAGATAGTAAATCAAAATTATACTTATATGATAGAATTCGAAGTCATAGTCTCTGACATGCCCACACCAGGGACACTCTCTAGACTAGTGACCGGTCTCTCTACAAGCGTAACAAACCCCTGAAGCTCTAACCTAGCAATAAACACGAGCTGATCCCAACTGGCTGACCAACTCATGGATAGGGCACTCCCTAGACTAATGACCAATCTCACCACAATCAAAACATGCCCCAGGGACTCTCTAATGTACTATACCTGCTGACCCAAAATGGCCGGTACGGCCTGACAACCTAGACCGAATAACTCGTACTGCCTGACCAAAACTTTATCCACTAAGACCACCACGATCTGCCTGAGAGCTACCCATAAGCTGAAGTGCTACCTGTACGGGCCAAATAAGTGAAAAGTGGTGCTGACCTTTGTTGGGAGGATCCCGACCTCCAGACGGAATACTACTAACACTGAATTGCTGACATGGCCTTTTACTGCCACCTCCATATGTCTTAAAGCAAGCCCTCTCTATAGCCCTCACATGATCAACAACCTCAGAGAAAAGAAGACCTAGCTGCTATCAAATGCTCTAATGCCAAACGGAGTGGTAAAGACAATCCTCTAATAAATCTCTGCACCATCTCATGCTCAGTAGCATATAACATAGATGTCTGACTAGCCCACTTGAGAAACCCAACCTCTTACTTTAAAATTGATAAAAAAAAAACTGCTGAACACCAACAAATCTAACTATAGTCTAAGAAGCACTCGATGTACCAAACATCATCTCTGGCTGGGAGGTATCCACTAAAATACTCAAAAGCCTTAATACTAGATCCTGAGGAACTAAGCCGGTCAAAACTTTGTTGGAGCCTAGGCTGACCCCAACCCTCTGACTGATGTTGAAGATCCTCGATATCAAACTCCAACTCCCTAGTCCGTCGTTGAATTGAAACTCTTGTCACACACACAGATGTACCATCTGCATCTATCAATAACCTCGTGCCTCCATCTGGGAAAGAATGGAGTCAAAGAAAGTAATAGAGGTTTATAGAAATATGGACACATAACAGGGAGTCAAGAATATAATTTCCTAAGAATGCCCTATAGCCTCCTAAAGATAGGATACATACGTCTCTGTACCGATCCGCAGTACTCTACTAGACACTTAGCTCTTGTACCAACAACACTGGTCAACCTAGGATTGATACCAATTTGTCACAACCCAATTTCTTAGGTCATGATGGCTCCTACTCTAACCCACTAATAAGTAAGCCAACCTGTAGTCCAGAATGGCTAGTAACCAACTACGAAGAGTAAAGAAGAAACTATAAAATAAATATAATAAAAAGGCTAATATAATCCCAAAACCTAGTGGAACCAGTACAAAAGCTTCTAACATATCAGGAGTACAAGTGAAATACAGGGTAAATATATATACAAAGATATCTCTGAATACAACATAGAGATCAGTCTAACAATAAGAGAGAGAGTAGGAGTACTTCGAGCGTCAGGAGATCATCTTAAATCTCTGATCCATGGTTGCTCTGCACGATGTACACATCAATGGCGATAACTCATACTATGATCTGCAAGTTGCACTAGTGTAGTATGAGTACCAAACATGTGGTACTCAGTAGGCATCAGCCAACTGAGCTCTAAAAATAATGCAAGCATAAATAACATGTAAGGCATGAATATAACTATATGCAACTATCCAGGAAGGCTAAGCATAATGAGGCTAATAAAGCAATAAGAATAAACTACCCTATTCTAATAGTGCTCAGGAGCTAAAGTACATTGCCGTATATAACTAGTCAATATACCAATGAAAAGTGAAAGAAGTATATATATATATGGTAGTATACAAGGCTAAAAAATACATATATAATTTGAATAGACAAGAAAGAGGGGGATATAAGGTAATTCCATATATATATAGATATGTACATATATAGGACTAACTCAAAGGAAAAATAACCTGAGGAAGTCAACCTAATACCTCAAGGTCCATAGCCAAGTAAAGGAGCTAATACCACCATGATCAGGGCCTCCAACCAAAGGGTCCCTAAACATGGGACAACCTACCAATAACATATTCTATCATGATAAAGAAAGGGAATAAGAAACGTACCAATAACGTCGGGTACAGTTCATAACCATCCTTCCATGAACTAACCATAATAACCAACAATAAAGTAACCGGCTAGTCCAGACAAACAATACCTAATCGGCCCCCATAAGCTCGAGAGGTTCACGAAAGCACTCCATAAACAATAATCATAACAGGTACCTACACGGCCCCCCATAAGATCGATAGATACAGATGCCAAACAATTATACTATGATAGGCAATGCATAAGAATGAATGAATGTAACATAAACTGAAATACCATAACCGATCCAAGTTCCATTAAGTACCAAGTGTATACACCTCCTCAAGCTCCGAAGCTCACAAAGACAGGACCTACAATGACCATCCTTCTCCTACACTGTGACTCACCAATGAGGGCCCCCCTAGGGGATTTGAGATATCCGTATACACTGCCAGGTCCCAAACCAGGACATCCAATAATCATCATAATCTATCTACTCTGTCCAGTACCGGAGAGAGATATAAGTATAATAAGTGCACGAACTCGAACAGTGACTAAAAGAGTGTAAGTCTGTAAATCCATTGCCTGAGATCAAGTTTGGGACTAAATCGATGTAATAATATAGAAAGGGTTGAAATCTCCCTCGACCGAAGTAAATAGTAGTGGTAAAATGAGTGGGTAAACCATGGACCGATTTAATCTTGGTCTAATTTCCAAAACATCACTTTTAGTTCCAAAAGGTCATAGTCCAATAAATAAGGTGGTACGATTTTCATTATAAAAGAATCCATTTTAAAAGTGAAAAGTTGCAATAATTCCCTTTTTAGAAAATGGTAGTAAAATCAAGGTTTTGATTGGAATCGTACCACCAAGTGAGCATGAATGCACCTAAAAGTATGCATGTCATCACCTTATCCAAATAATACCACTATAAATGCCTAAGCGTCTATAAACTAGAATCGTGTCCTCTCAAGGATAGAATACTCACCTGGAGTCCAACTAGTATTGAACCACGACCTTGGGCCCAACAATACATAATTAACATAATTAAGCCTCATAACTCGGGAAACTACGGTAATCAAGGGCATGAAGCCACTACAAGAATCTAATTGGGGAAAATACCATCCAAATCACTAAGTAAAATGGTAAACCTTATACTAAAGGATCCATAATGTCAATCTATGACTAAACAAGCCTTAATCAAGGATACTAGGATTCTAAGGCCATAACAAGTATCTTATGCTAAGGTTTGGGTCACATTTCTATCCCAAATTTCCTAAATAGACTAAGTCATAATATACTAGTTATAATCCGATCCAATGATCCCTACCTAGCATGCAATCTATGCAATACACAATCTCATAGAGAAGAGTAGACCAAAGCCTACCTCGATGCCGAATCGCCAATCTTGAATCATCCACGAATTGCTCATCTTTGCTCCACGATACCAAAATAATGTCACACTATCAAAATCATAACCTATGCATTAGTACGAGTAAAATGATACCCATATTGCAATAATAAAACTCTGGGCCTAAAATTGGGTCAATAATGGGCCCATGGAGCCCGCTAACGAAATCCAAAAATTGAATCCATCACAAGGTCCATTGAAGGAAAAGGAATGTGTGCTCAAAAGTTGAGCACAAATGATTCACAAATTGGGGCTCAAATCAGCCCCCAAAGTTTATGTATTTTAGCACCTAAATTCTATGAATTAACAAGGAAACAGATAGAATTTGACGGAGAAAATAATGAAAAATGATAAAGGGACGATGGGTTAACATACCTGAGCTTATTGGGATGAAATTCCAATAATTTCCAAGCTCCAAGGGTCCCTAATGGTGGAAAAAGGGTTGAGAAATAAATAAAAATCGGGGAAAAGAGTATATATACTGCCAGACAATTGGCCTTCGCGAATGCTAGGGCCAAGGGTCGCGAACGCGATGAACGAGAGCATTGCCCTTCGCGAACGCGACCAAATGATAATGAAGGTGAAGTCAAAGTAATCAGGCTATCGCGAAAGCAAACAACCAGCCACGATTGCAAAGAAGGGAGTTGATCGGGTCAGGGATAACCCGCATCGTGAAAGCGAGAGGTGAGGCTCGCAATCGCAAAGGTCAAGAATTTGACCGAATGTGGACCTAGACTCATGAATGCAAAGATCAAAAGGTGGCTGCTCCATATATTGGAAAACCAGAAAAACTACTAAGTCCAAATGGACTCCGACTGGGTGTTCGGGATTCTGAAAGAATCCCGTACGCGCAAACAAACTATGCTACCATACCAAATTCGACATTCTAGACTCAATGAAACCATCAAAACTTTCATCCGAGATCGTTTTGATTAAATATGGGCCATACACCTATAGTTCCATTTTTAATCAAATTTACCCAATAGTCCAAAACAAGTTTGAAAGCCTCGGGACCTGAACCAAGGGTCCCCCTAGCCTAAAATAAACGTTTTGGAGCTGATGGCGCATTCAAAATTTTCATTTGAGGTCGTTTACTAGGAATTTTGATCTGAGACCGATTTTTTAACAACAAAAGCTCCAAAACAGGGAAATGAGCCTAAAACCCGAACAAACTATCTGATAATCGAACCAACAATTCCGGCAAGTCATAAATGACCTGTAGCCACTGTGGGAGGACTCGAAACACCAAAAACACATGAAAATCAAGAAAATGACCTGGAGGGTCATTACAGGGTCGTTACGAAAAGACAGAAGAAAACATTAGAAGTAGAAGATACGGTATGTTTTAGTAAAGTTTGATCTAAAATATTTCTTAAATAAAATTGTAAAAATTCTATTTATATAAGGTAAAATTCTAGTAATTTATTTATAAGTATCAATCTCATTCCAAAAGGGTTATTGTTATGCATAAGCTAGGAAGCCCATTCTAAGTGGGACACATCCGCCGGTAGCTACATCACGTCCTTTATATTTATGGACTTTCCATCATTCCAATTTTAATTGGACTAACATATGACTCTTTAGTAATATATTTAATATTTTATTTATATAGGAGTCTACATAAATTCTTCTTTCCATATATTTTTGGAGTCTAGTCAATATTATAAATATAATTAAATAATAATTTGACTAAATAGTAAATGACAGTTTTGTCTATAGTAAAGTCTTTTATTGAAGGATAAAAAGTTCAAACAACATTTCGAAGGCCCTTCACACTTTTAATATAGTACTAGTTTAGTGTACATGCTTTCGTGTGTATTTAATGTTAAAAAAGAAAATTATATATATTTGTTTGTGCAATGTTTAAACTTTTAGTTACAAAATTATGTGACATCGTTAGTGAAAAACACAATTCAACGTTTGATATAGTATCGTAAATGTAAAATGTTCCAACTAAAGTTACATTATATGTAACATTATATTCAATTAGATCACAAATATATGTACATTAAAATAGATGCAAATGTTAATATCTTTAATTTTGAACATAATAAGAACAACAACGACATACTCAATTCCAAAAGTGGAGTTTGGAGATAGTGGGATATACGCATATCTTATCCTTATATTGTGAGTTAGAGAAGTTATTTATAATAGACAACAAAATAGTATAATACAAACAAATATAAAACGGATGGTAATACACATCGAAGAATCTAACATTAGTGCAAAGATCTCATTTTTTGGTCGACTCGCCGTTGGCTTTTGTAGCAGAATCAGGGATTTTTTCATAATCTTCTTCATAGTTGAGAAGCTCCTCCTCATAACCATTATTCTCCTTGTTTTCGCCTGTAATTAGCTATACTATTACTATTACACATCAAATATACGCCAGATTGAGGTCAGGTCTAGCCCCCCTCTGCTCCTTTTTTCCTAATACAACACAACCCAAAATCTCTGGGTAATTGAATAAAAAATATATCTATGCCAGATCCAATAACAGAATAGTCAGTACTCATTATGCAAAAAAAATGTACAAGATAACTTAGATTAAACTCCCGACTTCAGGTATTGCTTGTTTCAATATGCTTCAAATTCACTTTTATGTTGTCTTTGTTGTGTGTATTACATGGGTTATTTCATTCTTAGATATACGTAAACAAAAGTTGCTCTCCTCTTCTCCACATATTTTTTCGTTCCTTAATTCTTCTAATATTAAATATAGATATTTAATTTCTTTCCATAGATTTACTTTGTCAGGGGGGTTTTCATATATTTTAGGAACCCATATTTAAAGAAATTATTATATACTCAAAGTTCTACATAAAGTAAAGTTCTAAAATTTTTAATAAATTGAAAAATCATCTTACCATACTCTATTTAAGGTAAATCATAATTTTATAGGCAAACTCTAATTAAATATAGTATTTTAAACATTAGTACCTAATTCATCTAAGGAAAGATTTAATAAATAAAATTTTAGTTAAATTTAAATCCCTAAATATTAGATAAACAATTAAAGACTACTTTTTCAATGGAAAATCTATTTTAAAAGATAAAAAAAACATAAAAATTTACTTGATATCAAAAAATCATCGTTCAGATGTCACGCCCCAAATCCCATTGAGGTAGACTGGCACCCAAAGCCGATATGGCCCGAGAGAATCAATCTTTGCTCATGTACATTCGTATGCATATCCTCGTATGAATATTATTATACCTCATGCAACTATGCGGAAGTCATGGACATGGAAACATATGCCATATATATATATATAAAACTTGGCCGTTGGGGCCATCAAGTCAAACGGACATTCATCTCTTACATTCATATACCCACATATGTCTACAAAAGCCTCTAACAGATGCATATACATAACCATCCTAAAGTCGGGACAAGTCCCCGCTTTATACAATATTTACAACATCAAAACAAATATACAACTGTGACTCGAAAAGCCCCGAACCAACTGGAGCTCACCAAAAATCTGCAAATGATCCACAGCCTACAGAGGATGTCTACGAGCACCTACGCCTACATAAATTAAAGTAAGTCCCCCAAGAGGGGTCAATACGAAGAATGTACTAGTATGTAAGGCTCATAAGAAACCACATCATACATAACAACAACAATGGAGACAATATAAGAGAAATAGTCAATGTGAATAAACCATCTTTCTGTATGTGAGGAACCATGTACATTACATTCTTTACTTCTTTTGCCTTCACAGTTATTCATCTTTATTGTTCTACCCATGCTAGGCTGTTCTGTCGCCCCTGGGATGAGATTAACCCATGCTAGGTACTTTGACCCCTGGGATGTTATAGTAACCCATGCTAGGCTTTCGTGTCACCCCTGGGATGTTATTAACCCATGCTAGGTACTTTGACCCCTGGGATGTTATAGTAACCCATGCTAGGCTTTCGTGTCGCCCCTGGGATGTTATTAACCCATGCTAGGTACTCTGACCCTTGTGATGTTATTAACCCATGCTAGGCTTTCGTGTCGCACCTGGGATGTCTTTATGATATATTGGGATCGACCCATGCTAGGTGTT
This sequence comes from Capsicum rhomboideum, assembly GCA_031232105.1. Taxonomy (NCBI): domain Eukaryota; kingdom Viridiplantae; phylum Streptophyta; class Magnoliopsida; order Solanales; family Solanaceae; genus Capsicum; species Capsicum rhomboideum. The sequence goes on from CP124709.1 coordinate 58,808,227, forward strand.
TCTTCCACCCCTGGGATACCACCCAAGATTACTCATTAATTAAACATTACTTCTTTCTTTCCTTACTCTTTCTTTAGACATTCTAAAAGTGACCTTTGTGATTGAAACATTCTTGAACTTGAAACACATACATACATTACTTCACATCTTTACTCTTGTAAGATTGATACCTTTACTTGTGAGGGATAGATACATTAGCTTGTACATTACTTCCTTCATTACTTTTGTGAGATTGGTACTTTTACTTGTGAGAGATGGGTACAAAAAAATAATCATCATATTATAGGACTTTGGAACATGACATGATTGGAAATGCTATGCAAGAATAAATAAATTCTCTTTACATCTTACTCTCTTTGAGATAGTTCTTTTAGAAATTACAACGTTATGAGAGCATTCAGAACTTCAGTCAATTAATAAGAGCTAAGTGAATCATAATTTGTCTAAGAATAGGATACATGTTAATAAAAATATATGTCAACCTGAATTGATATACTTTAAAATCCCTCGGAATAGAACAAGCCCAATATCAATGTGAACAGTATGCTTCAGAAGGATACGGAAAGAGTAACCTTACATACCTTATGCTTCCAATATGAATATACAATCCTATATGTGAATACACTAGTCCATCTCCTTCCTTATGTTTCACTCTACAACACAAGTACATAACGGAGTTTACATTAACCCCCAAATACCTTACAAATGCATATAACGATAATGAGTTTCATGTTTGCCTTTAAAAATATCATTTCCCCCTTGACAATACCATTTATGAAATTATCATACCAATAATCCCACAATATTCCATACATTGACCAATACATAATAACCAATAACATGGCACACCAAGTTCATACTTTCCACTCTCCATCAACACAACATCACAATTACTCCATCAAATCACCTCAATACACCTCATATCAACATATCGGCCAAAATCCCATAATTTACACTTATAGAAAAATAACAAGTTTAGAAACATAATCACACCATACACATTGATATTTCATCCATACCATGCCCTTTCATCAAGACCACAAGTCACCTTTCAAGTTTAATTCACAAAAATGACACATCTTTTACAAAAACACAAAAGTGCACCACTTACACTTTTAGACATAACCAACATGATCTACATGCTCTCCCATGCATATAATATATTAATACATAAGAATAATCACTTACCCAAACTTGCAAATGAGTGATATTGTCCCAAAAAGTGGCTTAGGGTTTGTAGGGTTTGAAGAATATGCAAAATATCTCTTGGAGAATTGTCTAGAAAAACATGTGTGAGTTGTGGAATTAAAAATCTTATTTTTGGCCCTTTATATAGCCCTCAAGTCATACTTAGCCATTCTTTAGCATTAAATGCTATGTTTGGCTTGGTCAATGGAAGAATGGGTCTTTTTGTTCCCTTTGGGCCTTGCATTTTGGCTCCATTTTGGACCTCAAATTGGCCCATTAACACATATTATCCTAGCCCACTAAAATCAATGTATAATCCATCAGATATCTCATGTTTAAATAATTCCATAACGTCACGACAATATTCACTTACGATATTCACGTTCGTAGCTTCACTCGCAAAAATAGAAATTCTAGTCGCTCATGGCTTATTTGAACATAATTTGTTAAAACACTTGTGACGAAGAATTAACCCCAACTCGGATGCTAAACGCGCTTAAGAATAGTCCTTCTATGATGGGGTAATGATACCATGACTTAAAAGTCTTATTTACATCATAATAGTCAAAGAAAAATTTTGGCGAAAACCACCCCGGCACGCCGCTTGGCTCGCCCCTTTGCTGCCTGTGGAAAAAAAAAATTGGGCCAGAGCGGCCTGGCACGCCCCACCCAAAAATTTCAAAAAAAAATCATTCTTCCACTTTTCTTTGCGGATTTGGTTAGATACTTCAAGTTCTAAGCTTTAGCTTGCCTCTTGTCTTTAAGAACCTTTATTTAGGAGTCATTCAAGCTTTGTTTTTACACTCCAAAGGTCATAAACTTTTCCCACAGGGGTTTCATCACACTTACTAGCACAATATCAAATATTCCGTCAATAACAATGCAAAAATACATACTTATTGCTCTTAAACCTAAGGTAAACATGGTTCAAGGTTATCAAGTAGGGTCGGGAAGGTACGGGGTGTTACATCAGATTTTCAAAATTCTACAAAAATGAACTTTGGGAAATAACTAACACTATATTACTCATCTTTCTTCATAGTCTTTTTACAAATATTAAACATGAAACATAATACTACTACTTATTTAAAGTCCTAAATACTGGGAGCAAGTTTACCTCTGTAATCATCGACTCTATAAACCTCAAGTGGTATTAATTGTAAAATATTTCTAAACCTAATTTTTCTCCTTTGTATCATACGACAATTATGCTAAAAGGATATTTCAAAGTAAATTTTAAACAAAATAAAATAAGACAAAATCAAATATAAATGGTATAAAAAAAATCTTAAGTGTGTCCTATAATTACTTATATAAACATAAGTTTAACATAGAAAGCACTTCTAAAAACTCACAACACCAACCTATTTTGTAGTTTCTTCACTTGTGATAGTATCACTGGTGGAGTTGAAAAGTTGGATAAAGTGGGGGGCGAGGCGAGGAGGGGTGGTGAAAGTCTTCTTCCCTCCCAAAACACCAACCTATTTTGTAGTTTTCTTCACTTGTTAAAGTTTACAAAGAAGATGATGACCCGAATGATGATTGAAGTCTCCGCATCATACCAAAACTTGAAAAAGATTATTTTATTTTTATTAAAAAAAAATATTAACCATAAATCTATCTATGAATAAAATATATAAAATAAGAGTTAAGTGAAAAGTTTGTATTCTTTTTACCTTCTTCATCAATATTTATTTCTTGAAGTATATATCACTTTCATATTTGTACACTTTGGTTGGTTGTTGACCAACGGAAAGCATGGGAGAAAGGAGAAAGTTTTTAAGCTAGCTGACTAGGGTTGGCAGCTAAATTCAGCCTTCGAGAGTTTATATTCATACTCATCTCAATTAATTTCTATCTCCATATTGCAATTAAGGAACATGCACAACAAAATAAACAATACAATATAAATACAAATATATATGGTTTTAGATAACACGTGCGTATCATCAAATTAATAAAAATAACAAAATTCTCCTATCTAAACTGAAAGTGCAAGGGGGGGGGGGGCTGAATTGCTATTTTTTGTTTCCTTAGTAGACTAGTCAAGGAAGTTAGTCGACTGACAGACACAGAACTGTAAACCCATATACTGGAAATTAAAGAGCTGGAATGTAAATGATACCAAATGTTTTATACGGGTTAGGATCCAATGTGGATCTTACGTCCAGTCTCCTTGGGTTGCAAGAGTGTTCTCTTCTAAGTCGTTGCAAATATTTGGGTTTGGTACAAATTTGAGAATAGAGCTTCTACTACTATTCTCAGTATCTCTCTTCTTAATATTTTTCTTCTCTCTTTTTCTCTCAATCTTTTTCTTCTCTATTTTCTTTTTCTTTTCTTTGATACAATGCCTCACCAACAATATTTTTCTCTCCTCTCTTTTTTCGTTACACAGTAAAACACTAAGTAATACAATGCTTGTTTAAAAGTAGAGCAAAAACTTGTAGTTGGATAAGACTGTTTGTATATCGATTATGTGCTTCAAACACTCCTTTAAATAATGGAGGGTACTAGCCGTTTGAAGGTGTAGAAGAGATGGCAACCCAAGAGAATTTGATCCTTGGAAAGGTAATAGTTTTTTTTCCAAGAATAAGGGAAAGTCACATCTTGACTTTTAATGGCATTCTTCAATCTTTGAGGCCTTCTTTCTTGAACTCTTGAATTTTGATTCTTGATCTTTTGAATTTGTTGAATGCTCTTAGTTTCTTGGAGCATTAACTCCTTTCAGTCTTCAAGAACTTTGTTGGAAATTGCATTGCTTCCTTGAATATTTCTTCAAGACATTTATTGATTTTTTTTGGTTTGCTTTTTGGTCTTCACTAGTTGTTGCTCCATTTAATGTGTTTCTCCTTTTTGGTATCCTGCATACAAAGATAAGTCATCATTAAAATCAAAAAAAACTAAACAATCTCCCCTTTTTTAATGATAACAAATTATGAATGTAGTCTACTTCCCTTTTTAGTTGACTTCAATATAGCTCCACTGAGTCGACTGCTCAGCTTTGTCAAGCCCTCAAATATTATGAGTCAACTCATGATAGTCAACTCCCCCTCTATATAAGCATATATCTATTCTCCCCCTTTTGAAATTATCAAAAAGGAAAAACACAGACAAAAACAAGATAGTAGCATATTATAGAATAATAGGGTGGAGAGACAAAACAAAGTCAGTGTTGAGCTTATGCTCAGGTACAATCATCCAAAAAGTCTTTAAATAGTCATAAAGAGTCTTAAAAGGTCATATAAATCACAGAGTCTTATGGGGAGGTTTGGGTTCATAAAGGCAAAAGAAGTATCAAAAGAAGTAGGAGATAGTGTTCATATATTCATCCTTGAGTTCTATGAACTGAGTTGAGAGAGAGGTGGATAGAGAGTCACAATTGTGTTGAATCTTAGAGGCAACCTTGATAGCTTCCTTGATTACTTGATCCAGCTTTATCCTAATACGTGCAACATTAGTACCTGCTTCCTTGGTGACGTCGTTTACCTTTTGCATCTGAAAGTGAGTAGCCACCACCAAGTATTTCATTTTATCAACCTTGGCTTCCAAACTAGCCAATTTATCGAGGACAGAGCAAGAAGAGGAAGTTGAAGGAATATCTGTAGCAACAGAAGGCGTGGAGGAAGAAACAACATGAATGTCCCCGTTAACTTTCAGATACGAAGAATTTTCAGAGCGAACATATCCCATACTGATAAAAACTTTTGAATCATATCATTGCTTTGCAGTGCTGGGAGTGAAGTCATCAAGGCAGATGTTATTAGCTTTTAAGATTCAAGTAATTAGTGAACCATAGGGAAGACTAGAAGGGTTTGCAGTAGATTCAATCATGTAGTTTAGAATAAGAAAAGACAACTTGAACTTATCCTTTTTCACCAGACAGTAGGTCAACAGAGTTTCCCTTTGGGACAAAGTAGAGTGAGAGCCAGCATGAGGGAACAAATTAGTTGCAATAATGTGAGTCAATACATGAGTCTCAAACAACAGAGCTTTTGGACCTAACTGAGATGGTAAGTCTCCAACAGAGTCTAAGGCAAGACTTTTCTTAGCCTGATCAAAAGAGAGCTCAAAATCAGAAGGCCTAATATTTTTGGTAAAGGGATAGAAACTTGAGCACTGAACTTGAAAGATAGTATCAAACAAGGAATAATCAAGAAAAATTCTTTTACCCAAAACAAGAGTTTCGAATTCATCAGATTTTGAGGATCTGAGATTAGCATAGAATAGGTGCACAAGAGGTTCATAAACCACTTTTAGAGAAGAGAAAATATTTTTCCATCCTTGATATTCAAAGAACTCTTTAATAGGACAATGCAGAGATAAGAGAAGATCCAAATCCACAACTGGACCATGCACAATAGTTTTATCCTTAAGAGTTTTGAAAAGGGCTTCATGAGATCGATTCCAGAAATCATTCTTACAATCAAGAGAGCTTTCGAAATAAATTTGATTTTTTTCTTTAGAACAACCAGAGTCATCGATAAGAGAGGAGTGTTTTCCTAATTTTGGTTGAGAGGAGTCTGAAGAAATTTCTGGAGGAGACTCAATCGAGTAATCAGAATCAACAGTGATCGGAGAGAAAGCTTTTCCTTTTTCTTTCACTTTGGAACTTTTTTGAGTAGGTAAGGGTTTCTTCGCCATCTTGATTGAGTGAAAAAGAAGATTTTTGTTTAAGGAGTTGGAAAGAGACAGAGGTTGATTATAAAAGGATTTTGGGAAGATGAAGGTGAAGGGGTGAATAAGAAAGGGTGATGGATTGATGTGAAGGGGCGGAGGATAATAGGAAATGAAGAGGCGTAATAAAGGGGGTTTTGGGAAAAGGAACTGACACACTCCAAAAATACGCCGGTTGACATTAATTAAAATCAGTGCAATCTTATCAAAACTTTTATTCACAAACACATAAATCAAAGAAAATCTCAGTAACTAAATAGGTTTTGAAATAATACCAAGAGATTTTCGTAACAAAAAAAAATCTTTCTTCCATTAAAGGTTTGGTAAAGAAGTCAGGTAATTGAAAATCAGTACCAATGAAGGAAATTTCAATGTCACTTTTAAGAACTTGATTTCTAATAAAATGATGTTTAATATTAATGTTCTTAGCTCTAGAATGATGCACAGGATTTTTTGAAAGACATAGCACTAGAACTGTCATAAAAAAATTTAAAAGGTCTAAAAAAATAAATCATAATCACTTAATTGATGAGTTATCCACAATAGTTGAGAATAACATTGCCCAATGGCTATGTACTAAGCTTCAGTGGTTGATAAGGATACACTTCCTTGCTTCTTACTGTTCCAACAAATTAAAGAATTTCCCAATAGTTGACAGGATCCATTGGTGCTTTTCCTATCATCTTTATTTCCAGCAAAATCAGTATCTGAGAACCCTTTTAGTTGGAAATTGTCACTCCTTGGATACCATAATACTAAAGAGGAAGTGCCAATAAGATATCTGAGAATTTGTTTAACAGCTGTAAGATGTGATTCCTTGGGAGCTGACTGATATCTGGCACACATGCATACACTAAACATGATATCTGATCGACTAACTGTTTGATATAACAAAGAACCAATCATACCTCTGTATTTTGATTCCTCCACAGACTTTCCTTCATCATCTTTTTCAAGAGAGCAAGTGAAACTCATAGGAGTTCCTATGGCTCTTGTATTTTTCATGACAAATTTTTGAATAAATTCCTTAGTATACTTACTTTGACACACAAATGTACCTTTTTCAGATTGGTGAATTTGTAAGCCTTAAAAGAAGGTGTCCATCATTCTTATTTCGAATTCACTCTGCATAAGCTTAGAGAATTCCTCGTAAAGATAAAGAATTAGTACTACCAAATATAATGTCATCAATATAAATTTAAACAATAAGATTTTCAGATGAGCTTCTTTTAATAAATAGAGTAGTACCAATTTTGCCTCTTGTAAAATCATGTTCACCAATAAAAGTACTGAGTCTATCATACAAAGCTCTAGGAGCTTTTTTTAGACCATAAAGTGCTATGGATAATTTGAAAACATGATATGGGAATTCTGAATTTTCAAAACTAGGAGGTTGTTTAACAAACACTTTTTCTTCAATACAACTATTTAAAAAAGTACTTTTGACATCCATTTGAAATAGTTTAAGACCTTTGTGAGCAGTATATGCAAGAAGTATGTGAATATATTCTAACCTTGCAACAGGAGCAAATGTTTCATCGTAGTCGACTCCCTCCTATTGTGAATAGCCCTGAGCAACAAGACAAGCTTTGTTTCTAATCACTTTTCCATATTCATTCATCTTGTTTTTGAATATCCATTTAGTGACAATTATAGAAGAATTTTTAGGTTTGGGACAAGTGTCCAAACTTTATTCTTTTCAAATTATTCTAGTTCCTCTTTCATTGCATAAACCCATTCTCTTTCTCTTAGAGTTTCATCCACTTTCTTTGGCTCTAATTGTGAAATGAGAGCAATCTTTGCATACCTTTTTCTAGATTCTCTAGTCCTCATTCCTTCTTTTGGATTACCAATTATGAATTTATTTGGATAGTTTGATTCTCCTCTTCATTCATTTGGAATGACTTCTGGTTCAACTTATTCTTCAGCTGACTCAGTATCTGGGTTGACTGTCTTTGAAAAAAAAGTAACAACTTGAGGAGTTTGTACTTCCTCATCATCTATACTAATTCTTTTCTCAATAATGTGGTTAGATTCATCAAAAACAACATGGACTGATTCTTCAACACATAGTGTACGCTTATTACAAATTCTATAAGATCTACTAGAGTTTGAATAACCAAGAAATATACCTTTATCGCTTCATGGATAAAACTTACCAATATTGTTCTTACCATTATTATGGACAAAGCATTTGCATCCAAATGAGTGGAAATAATTGATATTTGGTTTCTTACCATTCCATTACTCATATGGCGTCTTCTTTAGAATGGGTCTGATGAGACATTTGTTCAAGATGTGACATGCAGTACTTACTGCTTCTGCCCAGAAATGGTGTGGTAGAGAATGATCACAGAGCATTAGTCTTGCCATATCTTGAAGAGTTCTACTCTTTTGTTCAACCACTCCATTTTATGAGTGTATCCTTAAAAGCTTTTAAAAGCTTTGTTTTCAAATTCTCCACCATGATCACTTCTTATAGAAGAAATGTAGTATCCATTATATCTTTGTACTTTTTTATAGAAAAGCTCAAAATTCTTTAAAGTACCATCTTTAGATAAAAATATAACCCAAGTGAATTGTGAATAATCATCAACAATAATAAAAGCATATCTTTTACCTCCAATACTTGCAGTCCTGGTGGGTCCAAACAGGTCCATGTGAAGCAGTTGTAATGGTTTAGTAGTGTTTACAATATCCTTTGAAGGGAAGGAGTTTCTAGTTTGTTTACCTTTTTGACACACATCACAAATGTGATCTTTTGTATAATTCAATTTGGGTAGCCCAAGAACCAAATCAAGCTTAGCAAGTTTCTTTATTAGTTGCATACTAGTATGACCAAGTTTCTTGTGCCATACCCATGGATCCTTTGATATAGAAGTAAGAAAAATGTATTCCTTGCTCCTTTTGATGGAATCTAGAATGTAGACATTTCTTTCTCTATTTCCAAGAAGCATAATTTTTCCTGATTTTTCTTCTATTGTGCATCTAGTCTTTTTGAACTTGACTTCAAGATTAGCATCACATAGTTGGCTGATGCTTAGCAAATTGTATTTCAAACCCTTCACAAGATAAATATTAGTGATATCACATGATTTATTAAAAGGAATAGTTCCAATGCCTATTACAGTTCCTGTTGAGTTGTCACCAAATCTGATGCTTCCTCCATCATAGTCAGCTACAGATTTAAAAAGGTTCTTATTTTCTGTTATATGATTTGAACACGCACTATCAAGGTACCATTTCCCTGTAGCTCTTGAGTGGTGTTCCTACAAGACAACTTTGTTACTTATTCTCAGGTATCCAAGCCTTCTTGGGTCCTTTTGAGTTAGAGTTTAGCTCATTTGATCCATCTTTGGGTCTCCAAATACATTTAGAAGAATTACTAGTATGAAATTTTGCAATTGTAATGTTTGTGCCCAGATTTTTCACACTAATAGCATGAGAAAGATGAGTGTTTTTCAGTGATAGATCTAGAATTACTATTATTATGATTAGTACTCTTAGTCGACTTTTCAGAGCTAGTCGACTTGGAGGACTTATAAAAACTATAGTGTTTGTTTGTTGGATTCAGGTTTATCACTGTTTGTTCTTTTATCAGTCGACTTGTGTGAGGAAGTTAACTGATTAGATCTGATAACACTATGACTGGGTGATTTTTGAAAACTATTTATTTTAATTTTTAATTCATCAATTTCTTCTTGTAAAATAATATTTTCAATTTCACACACTTCAATTTTTAATTCTCAGTCTGTTTTTTCTCTTAATAAAGCTCTATTTTGATCATGTGCTTTGTTTAAGTCAATAATGGGTTGATCTAATAATCTTCTCATGTTAGAACAATCATTGCAAAAACTTGTCCTTACCTCACTTGTCTCTCTAATTTCCATGAAGCAGATATCTCCAACATTGTCATTCTTATCATCATCTGAGTGATCTTCATCACTCCAGCTACTGAATGCCCTATTCTTAGAGTTTCCTTTTGAGGATCTTTTCTTCCCATCTGGACAGTCTTTTGCAATGTGTCCACATTTTCCACAAGTATAGCATTTTCCATCATTTTTTATTCAACCATCTTACCAACCATACCACAACATTCTACTCATTGACCACAACATCATAAACCAATAGCATTTCGATACCACTTTTAACCTTTACACTTCCTCATTAACACCATATCACAATTGTTCCATCAAGTCACCTCAATACACTTCATAACAACATATCGACAACAATCCCACAATTTACACTTATAGAAAAATAACAAGTTAAGGAATATAATCACACCATACATGTTGATGTTTCATCCATACCATGCACTTTCATTACAACCCCAAGTCTCCTTTCAAGTTTAAATCCCATAAATGACACATCTTTTAGCAAAAAGCAAAAATGCATTATTTACACTTTTAGACATAACCATCATGTTCTACATACTCTCCCATGCATATAATATATTAATCCATAAGAATAATCACTTACCCAAACTTGCAAATGAGTGATCTTGTCCAAAAAGATAGCTTAGGGTTTGAGGGCTTGAAGAAATATCTTGTAGAAATGTCTAGAATGGTATGTGTGAGTTGTGGAAATAAAATCTAATTTTTGCCACCTTATATAGTCCCTCAAGTCATACTTAGCCACTTCTTGGCATTAAATGCCATGTTCCCTTGGTCAATGAGTAGAATGTTGTGGTATGGTTGGTATGACGATGTCGTGAATTGTATTGTCAAGGGGGAAATGACATGTTAAGGCAATCATGTAACTCATTGTCGCCGTATGTACTTGTAATGTATATAGTTATTAACGTGAGCTCCGCTATGTACTTGTGTTGTAGAGTGAAACATAAGGAAGGAGCTGGACTGTTGTATTCACGTATAGGATTGTGTATTCATAGTGAGACGACAAGGTATGTAAGGTTACTTTTTCTGTATCCTTCTGCAGCACATATTGTTCACATTGACATTGTACTTGATCTATTCCGAAATGTCCTAAGGTATCCCATTTTCGAATATCAATTATTATTAATCACATGATCCTTACTCATTGATCAAAAATTGTGACTCATATGTCTCATGGTTAATTGACTAATGTTTCGAAGTTCCAATAATGTTATGACTACCAATGTATCAATCTCATAGAATTAAAGACATGAAGCAATGTATATTCTTTGAGTATTCTTGGGTGGCATCCCAGGGGTTAAAATACCTAGCATGGGTTGATCCCAATATCACAGTACATCCCAGGGGCGATATAAAAGCCTAGCATGGGTTACTTACATCCCAGGGGTTAAAATACCTAGCATGGGTTAATCTCATCCCAGGGGCGACAGAAAAGCCTAGCATAGGTAGATACATCTCATCCCAGGGGAGAAAAAGGCTAGCATGGGTAGATGAATGAACGAAAAGGCAAAGAACATAATAAATATAACGTACATGGTTCCTCATAAACAGAAAGATGGTTTATCCATATTAACTATTTCTCTTATATTGTCTCCATTGTTGTTATTATGTATGATACAGTTTCTTATGAGCCTTACATACTTAGTACATTCTTCGTACTGACGTACCTTGGGGGACTTACCTTACTTGCTGCAGGCACAGGTGCAAGTAGACCTCACAGTAGGTTGCAGATCATTTGCCAGTCTTTGGTGAGCTCCAGTTTGTTCGGGGCTTTCCGAGTTACAGTTGTACATTTGTTTTAGTAGTGTAAATATTGTATAAAGCGGGAACTTATCCCGAATTTAAGATGGTTATGTGTATGCATCTGTTAGAGGCTTTGTAGACGTATGTGGGAATATGAATGTAAGGGATGTATGCTTATTTTGACTTGATGGCCCTAACAGCCAAGTTTCATATATGTAAATATAACATATTTCCATGACTTCCGCTATTAGCATCTTGTATCTATACGTGGTGGTGGTGTTCCTTGAATGACATGCATATGAATGGACATGAGCAAAGATTGGTTCTCTCGGGCCTTATCGGCTTCGGGTGCCAGTCCGCCCCGTGGGAATTTGGGGCGTGACAAAAGTGGTATCAGAGCAGGTCGTCCTAAGGGTGTCTACAAAGCCGTGTCTGAGTAGAGTCTTGCTTATAGATGTGTTGTACACCACATTTATAAGTAGGTGGCTACGGGGCGTGACATTTAATCTGGATAATTTCCATTTGTTCATCAGTATAATTTTCAAGAGAAAGAATTACAGCCTCTGATGGTTGACCATTTTCAGTATTTGTTATAATTTTCCTTGAAAGAGGGATAGGTATATCACCAAGTTTGATGACTCTCCACACTGTAACATCATAAGACTTTATGAATGTTTCCATTCAGATTTTCCAGTGTGAGAAATGCTTGCCATTGAAGTAAGGAGATCTTGTTTGGGTAGTTGCTTATTGAAAGAGTGCCCCAATTGCAGTTGGTTAAGCCATGATCGTTTCTCACTTGTTGTTAAGAAATTTAATGTGAGTCCTAGCTCTGATACTAATTGAAAGTGCAAGAGGGGGTGAATTGCTATTTTTCGTTTCCTTAGTCTACTAGTCAAGGAAGTTAGTCGACTAGTCGACTGACAGACACAAAATTGTAAAAACAAATACTAGAAATTAAAGAGATGAAATGTTAGTGACGCCAAATATTTTATACTGGTTGGGATCCAATGTGGATCTTACATACAGTCCCCTTGGGTTGCAAGGGTATTCTCTTCTAAGTCTTTGCAAATGTTTGGGTTTGGTAAAAATTTGAGAATAGAGCTTCTACTACTATTCTCAATATATCTCCTCTCAATATTTTTCTTCTCTCTTTTTCTCTCAATCTTTTTCTTCTCTATTTTCTTTTTCATTTCTTTGATACAATGCCTCACCAACAATATTTTCTCTCCGCTCTTTTTTTGTTACACAGTAAAACACTAAATAATACAATGCTTGTTTAAAAGTAGATAAAAGACTTGTAGTTGGCTAAGACTGTTTATATATCGATTATGTGCTCCAAAGACTCCTTTAAATAGTGGAGGGTACCAGACATTTGGAGGTGTAGAAGATATGGCAACCCAAGAGATTTTGATCCTTGGAAAGGTAATAGTTTCTTTTCAAGAATAAGGGAAAGTCACACCTTGACTTTTAATGGCATTCTTCAATCTTTGGGGCCTTCTTTCTTAACTCTTGAATTTTGATCCTTGATCTTTTGAATTTGTTGAATGCTCTTAGTTTCGTGGAGCATTAACTCCTTTCAGTTTTCAAGAACTTTGTTGGAAATTGCATTCCTCGCATTCCTTTCTTGAATATTTCTTCAAAACATTTATTGATGTTTCTTGGTTTGCTTTTTGGTCTTCACTAGTCATTGCTCCATTTAATGTGTTTCTCCTTTTTGGCATCCTGCATACAAAGATAAGTCATCATTAAAATTAAAAAAAACTCAACATAATCTCCAAACCTAGTACCTTCTGCGAAACTCTTTCATCCTATCATTGAGAGTTCCTTCAAAGGTCATACTCAAAGTGTAACACCCCATACATTTCTAAACCTAGGTGATTATCGTAACATTTATGGAATTATTTAAACATGAGATTGTTGGGGTATTATACTTTAAATTTGGTGGGCTAGATTAGTCTTGTGCCATTGGGCTCAATTGAGGCCCAAAATTACACACAAGACATGGCTCGAAAATGGAAAAATGACCCATTCTTCCTTTTACTAATCAATTATTGATCAAAGTGGCTAAGGATGACTTCAAGGGCCTATAAAAGGCACCAAAAATCAGATTTTATTCATAAAAAGGCACATGCCATTCTAGACTTTTCCAAGGAAACAAAAAGAGATATTTTCTCTCAAACCCTAAGTCATCTCCTTGGAAAAGATCATCATTTTACAAGCCTTGGTAAGTGTTTATTCTCATGATTTAATATATTATATGCATGAGATATTATGTAGATCATGTTAGTTATGATTGCAAGTGTTGAGTAGTGCACTTTTGCTTTTTGATAAAAGATGCATCATCCATGTGATTTGAACTTGAAAGAGGACTTGATGTTTTGATGAAAGTGAATGGTGTGGATGAGATGTCAACATGTAATATGTGGTTATGTCCTTAACTTTCTTTCTCTTTGTGTGAAACAATTGGAGTTGTTGTTGTGAAATTTTACATGGAACCGGTGGTGTATTGAAGGGAAAATGTAGTTTTGGTGATGTTTATGTGCGTTGTGAAACCATGGATGTTCGTTGGCATATAAGAGGATCTAAAATATGTTAAGAGAAGATTAATTATGATCATGGACCATTCATTTCGAAAAAGGACCCTAAAATGACCCTTGGAGGCAGAAACGGACATCCGCCCTCGCGTCTGGAGCACCTGCGGGTGCAGATGCCAACGCAGGTGGCTCTGGACAAGGCCAAAGGTCACCTGTGGCTGCATGTCAGCCACCTTCGGGCGCAGGTGGCTTCGCAGGTCAGCCCAGAATTTGATTTTGTATATTTTTGTCTCTCTTTGATCCCCGAAGGCCCCTATACCCTTTTTGGATGTAATTATCAACTTATGATACCTTTTGAATGACATTAAGGGGTTTTTTGGAGGCATGTTGGATTATAACAATTATGGATTGTTGTTAATATGTTGTTATGAAAGGTATTGAGGTGACTTGACGGAATAATTATGATGTAATGATAATGAGGAAGCGTAAAGGGTAAACTTGGTATGAAATGCTATTGGTTTATGATGTCTTGGTCAATGTGTGGAATGTTATGGTGTTGTTGGTATGGTAATGTAGTGTATTGTATTGTAAAGGGTGAAATGACGCTATATGGCAGTCATGTAGCTCATTGTCGTTTTGTGTAAGGTAACTAGTTGTTAACGTGAGCTCCGTTATGAACTTGTGTTGTAGAGTAACACGTAAAGAAGGAGCTGGATTGTTGTATTCCCACATAGGACTGTGTATTCATATTGAGAAGATAAGGTATGTAAGGTTACTCTTTCCGTATCCTTCTGCAGCATATAGTGTTCACCTTGTCATAGTACTTGTTCATTCCCAAAAATGTTCTAAGGTATCTCATTTCAGATTATCATCTATTGTTAATCATATATATCTTATTCATTGATCTATTGTTACTCATGTGTCACATACCTGTGGAGATGGATCCAAAGTTCCAATAATGTTACATTCAAAAGTTCCAATAATGACATGACCATCGAATGAACTATTTCGAAGATTAAAGAAGTGAGGTAATAAAGTCTCTATTCTTGGGTGGTATCCCAGGGGTTAAAATACCTAGCATAGGTCAATCCCAATATCTCGGGTGGTATTCCAGGGGTGAAAAGAACACCTAGCATGGGTCAATCCCTCCACTACGGGTGGTATCCCAGGGGTAAAAGAAAAGCCTAGCATGGTCGATCCCGAAGAATTGTTGATTACCCACTGATCAGCTTGGGGCCCGGGCATTATATGAATGGAAGGATGAGTAATGAGAGAAGGAGAGAGTGATGTGAATGAGCATAAAAGTAAGGAAAGTAATCAACGTAATGTACATGGTTCCACCCATACAGAATGATGATTTATCCAAATTGATTATTCACGTATATTTGATTTCATGGAAGTATTTATGTATCATATAGTTTCTTATGGCCTTACATAATCAGTACATTCTTTGTACTGACGTCCCTTGGGGGACTTACCTTACTTGTTGCAGGCACAGGTGCTAGTAGACCTCCCCAGTAGGTTGCGGGTCAATTGCAAATCTTTGGTGAGCTCCAGTTGGTTTGGGGCTTTTCGAGTCACAGTTGTATATTTATTTTGGCATTGTATATGTGTGTAGAGCGGGGTCTTGTCTTGACTCTAGGTTGGTTATGGTTAAGCATATGTAGAGGCTTTGTAGATGTTGTGGGACAGATGAAGAAAATGTAAAGAACGTATGTTTTGTCTTGATGGCCCCAACGGCCAAGTTTCATAGTTATCATGTACTTTCCATGACTTCCGCTATTGGCATCTTATATCTATTTGTGGTGGTGATGTTTATTGAGTAGCATGCGCAGGAGTGTATGAGAATGAAGATTGGTTCTCTATCGGCTTCGGGTGCTAGTCCGCCCCATTGGAATTCGAGGCATGACAAAAGTGGTATCAGAGCAGGTCGTTCTAAGGGTGTCTACAAAGCCGTGTCTGAGTAGATTCTTTCTTATCGATGTGTTGCGCGCCATATTTATAAGTAGGAGGCTACGGGACATTTAGGAGTTGTTTCTTTTCTTCATTTCTAGATCGTGCAATAGAGGCAATGTTGTAAGTGGAATCGTATCTGACCATTGGAATTGGTTTTCTTGTTTATACTAAAATATCGATTACGAGACAAGATAGGGGCAAAGATAAGAAGGTAGAGATGCTTGCCGGAGAAGGAACTAGTCAATCACCATCTGACCAAGCTAGTCAGGGTGGGGCTGTAATTGAATTTGCATTACGGGCTTCTTCTACTTCTCCAGCTCCAAAAGAGCCGAGAAGAAGAGAAGACCCTGCCAAAACACCTATTAATGTTCATGCTACTGAGCAGGATATAAGGAATGCGGTGCACCTGTTGACTCAGATAGCCGTTGCGCAAAAATCAAGGACAGGTTGGTCCAGCCTTTGCATAAAAGAGGGGTAATCAAAGGCAAAGGAGAATGGCACAAAAATATGAAAAAGGGCTAGACCTATAGGACAGTTTACGGCATCCTAAAGAGAATTTAGGTCTCGGGTGTTTAACAGACCGCCTAGACCATTATTTCCTTATTCTACAGTAAATGTTCTACCTCGATCCTAAGGGTTTAGAGGCAATCAGTTTGGGCAAGGAAGTGAGATTCAGGATTCCCAGACAGTGGGGTATACGCATTGATTGACGCGTATTATACATTATCATATGTCACTCCATTGATGGCGGGAAAAAAAAGAATTTTTGAAAAAACACCAGAATTACTAGTTAAGCCATTTGAAGACTCTACACCAGTTGGTAAATCTATTGTAGTTACAAGAGTATATCATAATTGTAAAGTAACTGTTTATGGTTATGATACACTGGTTGATATTATTGAACTAGAAATGGTAGATTTTAATGTTATAAGGGTATGGATTGGTTGGCTTCTTGTTAGGCCACAGTAGATTGTCGAGCTAAGAAGTTACATTTTTATTTTCATTTTCCACATGGAAGGGCAATGTGGGAGCACCGAGAGGAAAATTCATTTCCTATATTCAGGTATAGAAAATGATACCCAAAGGGATACATATTCCACCTAGTAATGGTGCAGGATACTAATGTGAAGCCACCAACTCTTCAATCGATTCCAGTAGTAAATGAATTCCTGGATGTGTTTCCTGAAACGAAAAGTAGAGTTTGGTATTGATGTGATTCCAGACATTCTATTCCTCCGTATAGAACGATTCCAGCAGAGTAACGAGAATTAAAAAAGAGTAATTACCATACTTGTTGGACAAGGGATACATAAGATCTAGTATGCCCCCTTGGGGAGCACCAGTGCTACATGTACGGAAGAAAGATGGCATATTGAGAATGCGTATTAATTATCGATAACTGAATAAGGTAACAGTTAAGACTAAATATCCCCTCCCCAGAATTGATGAGTTATCTAACCAATTACAGGGGGCCAAATGCTTTTCAAAGATTAACCTGAGATCAGGATATCACCAGGGAAGGGGTAGAGAAAAAGATATACCCAAGACAGCTTTCCAAACACGGTATGGTCATTATGAATTTCTAGTTACGTCATTTGAGCTAACAAATGAACCAGTAGTTTTTATGGGTTTGATGAATAGGGTGTTCAAGCCATTTCTAGACGTGTGTGTGATAGTGTTTATAGATGATCATTTAGTTTACTCAAGATCACAAGAGGACCATGCTAATAACTTACGATAGGTGTTACGGATTCTTCGTGACCGTAAGATATATGCAAAGTTCTCTAAATGAGAGTTTGGTTAAAAGCTGTAGCATTTTTGGGTTACATTATATCCGATGAAGGAGTAAGGGTAGATACACAAAGGATAGAAGCGGTAAAGAATTGGCCAAGGCCAACGACGCCTACTGAAATTCATAGTTTCCCTGGGTTGCCAAGCTATTACAGAAGATTTGTTGAAGGGTTTCCTCCATTTCGGCACCCTTGACAAAGTTAACACACAAGGTAATCAAGTTTCAGTAAAATGATACATGTGAAAAGAGTTTCCAAGAGTCAAAGGATAAATTGACTTCTACATCTGCGTGGGTACTTCCAGTGGGTACAGAGGGGTATACAGTATATAATGATGCTTCAGAAGTTGTCTTAGGATGTGTATTGATACAACACGGTAATGTAATGGCCTATGCCTTAAGACAATTGCGTCTACGTAAGAGAAATTACCCCACACATGATCTTAAGTTAGCAGTTGTGATATTTGTTTTAAAAAAAATATATATGGCGCTACAACTTGTATGGGGTTCACGTTGATATATATATATATACCGATTATAAAAGTTTGTAGTATATTTTTAAACAGAAAGACCTAAATTATAGGCAGCGAAGGTGGCTGGAACTATTAAAGATCATGATATTGATATCCCATCAGGAAAAGCATGTGTGATAGCTGATGCGTTAATTCGCAAAATGATAGGAACCACTACTGGTCAGTTGATGGAAAAGCAATGTATAGTGAGGGATCTACATCAATTAGCTAGCTTGGGAGTTCGTCTTCTTGAAACTCCAGATGAAAGAATTATAGCGCAAAAGGCGGCAGAGTCTTCATGTGTAGCTGAGGTGAAGGAAAAGCAATATGCGCATCTTATTGTATTTCAGCTGAAATAGAATGTACAACAAGGTTGGACAAAGGAGTTTGATCCTACGCAAGAAATAGTGAATCAGTGCCAAAGTAGATTGTGTGTACCGGATATAGATGAATTAAGGAAACAAATTATGACAGAGGCACATCACTTACAGTATTCTATGCATTCGGGAGCTACCAAAATATACCATGGTTTGGAAGAGATGTATTGGTGAGGAAACATAAAGAAGAAGAACATTACAGAATTTGTAGCTCAATGTTCAAACTGTCAACAGGTAAAAGTAGAGCATCAAAAACCTGAAGGTTATATGCCATACAGGAATCTTCCAGTTTGAAAAGAGGGATATGATTAACATGGGTTTTATCACAAGTTTGCTTTGTACATTTCGAAAATTTGATTCCATGTGGATGATAGTTGATAGACTTACCAAGTAGCACACTTTTTAACTGTCAGGACCACTTGTACAGCTGGAAATTCTGCAAGGGTGTATGTTAACGAGATAGTACGATTACATGGGATTCCAATTTCTATTATATCAGACAGATAGACAAACAGAACGTACCATCCAAACACTTGAAGATATGTTACGAGCTTGGACATTGAACTTTAAAATTAGTTGGGATGGTCATTTACCTTTTATGGAATTTGCCTACAATAATAGCTATCATTCAATGATCAAAATGACACCTTACGAAGCTTCGTATGGAAGAAAGCGTAGATCACCAATTGGGTGGTTGGAGGCGGATGAAACTACTTTACTTGAGTCAAATCTTGTTCATCAAGATATAGAGAAAGCTAAGATGATACAAAAACGGCTACAAACGGCCCAAAGTCGACACAAATCATATATCAATGTTAGAAGAATAGAGTTAGAATTTGCCATAGATGATAGAGTATTCATGGAAGTGTCTCCAATGAAAGGGATAATGAAATTTGGAAAAAAAAGGAAAGTTGGCCCTAGATAACATGTCATATGAAATTGTCCGAAGAATTAGTCAAGTTGTGTACGAGTTAGCACTACCCCAAGAACTCTCCACATTTCATTCAATGTTCCATGTGTTAATGCTTCAAAAATATTTGGGAGATCCATCTTGTATTGATTTCAGTGAATATGTACAAGTTATGGAGGATCTCACTTATGAAGAGGTACTTATTGCTAAGATCGATGAGTGAAAAGACTAGGAAATAAAGAAGTAGTTTCCGTAAAGGTGCAGTGGAGGAATCGACAAGTAAAAGAAATCACGTGGGGATCCAAAGAAATGATGAAGTCGAAGTACCCGTAATTGTTTCAAATGGGAGAGAAAGTTCAAGGTGTGGAATTGGAGAAATAACAAAGAAGTATCTATAAGCATTATGTGGATATGTATATATATGTTAATATATAGATGCCTTGGATGTACAGGAGACGATGTTCTTAACATTCGAGGACGAATATTTCTAAGGGGGGAAGAATGTAACACCCTGTACATTTTTGAACCTAGGTGATTACCGTAACATTTATGGAATTATTTAAACATGAGATTGTTGGGGTATTATACTTTAAATTTGGTGGGCTAGATTAGTCTTGTGCCATTGGGCTCAATTGAGGCCCAAAATTACACACAAGACATGGCCCAAAAATGGAAAAATGACCCATTCTTCCTTTGACTAATCAATTATTGATCAAATTGGCTATGGATGACTTCAAGGGCCTATAAAAGGCACCAAAAATCAGATTTTATTCATAAAAAGGCACATGCCATTCTAGACTTTTCCAAGGAAACAAAAAGAGATATTTTCTCTCAAACTCTCAAACCCTAAGTCATCTCCTTGGACAAGATCATCATTTTACAAGCCTTGGTAAGTGTTTATTCTCATGATTTAATATATTATATGCATGAGATATTATGTAGATCATGTTGGTTATGCTTCCAAGTGTTGAGTAGTGCACTTTTGCTTTTTGATAAAAGATGCATCATCCATGTGATTTGAACTTGAAAGAGGACTTGATGTTTTGATGAAAGTGAATGGTGTGGATGAGATCTCAACATGTAAGATGTGGGTATGTCCTTAACTTTCTTTCTCTATGTGTGAAACATTTGGACTTGTTGTTGTGAAATTTTACATGGAACCGGTGGCGTATTGAAAGGAAAATGTAGTTTTTGTGATGTTTATGTGCGTTGTGAAACCATGGCTGTTTGTTGGCATCTAAGAGGATCTAAAATATGTTAATATAAGATTAATTATGATCATGTACCATTCATTTCAAAAAAGGACCCTAAAATGACCCTTGGAGGTTGAAACGGGCATCCGCCCTCGCGTCTGGAGCACCTGCGGGCGCAGATGCCAACGCAGGAGGCTCTGGACAAGGCCAAAGGCAACCTGCGGGTACAGGTGTCTTCGCAGGTCAGCCCAGAATTCAGTTTTGTATGTTTTTTTCTCTCTTTGATCCCCAAAGGCCCCTATACCCTTTTTGGATGTAATTATCAACTTATGATGCCTTTTGAATGACGTTAAGGGGTCGTTTGGAGGCATGTTAGATTATAAAAATAATGGATTGTTGTTAATATGTTGTAATGAAAGGTATTGAGGTTACTTGACGGAATAATTATGATGTAATGATAATGAGGGAGCGTAAAGGGTAAACTTGGTATGAAATACTATTGGTTTATGATGTCTTGGTCAATTTGTGGAATGTTATGGTGTTGTTGGTATGGTAATGCAGTGGATTGTATTGTAAAGGGTAAAATGACGCTATATGGCAGTCATGTAGCTCATTGTCGTTTTGTGTAAGGTAATTAGTTATTAACGTGAGCTCTGTTATGAACTTGTGTTGTAGAGTAACACGTAAAGAAGGAGATGGATTGTTGTATTCCCACATAGTACTATGTATTCATATTGAGAAGATGAGGTATGTAAGGTTACTCTTTCCGTATCCTTCTACAGCATATAGTGTTCCCCTTGTCATAGTACTTGTTCATTCCCAAAAATGTTCTAAGGTATCTTATTTCAGATTATCATCTATTGTTAATCATATATATCTTATTCATTGATCTATTGTTACTCATGTGTCACATACCTGTGGACATGGCTCCAAAGTTCCAATAATATTACATTCAAAAGTTCCAATAATGTTACATTCAAAAGTTCCAATAATGACATGACCATCAAATGAACTATTTCAAAAATTAAAGAAGTGAGGTAATAAAGTCTCTATTCTTGGGTGGTATCCCAGGGGTTAAAATACCTAGCATGGGTTGATCCCAATATCTCGGGTAGTATCCCAGGGGTGAAAAGAACACCTAGCATGGGTCAATCCCGCCACTACGGGTGGTATCCCAGGGACAAAAGAAAAGCCTAGCATGGGTCGATCCCGAAGAATTATTGATTACCCACTGATCAGCTTGGGGCCCGGGCATTATATGAATGGAAGGATGAGTAATGAGAGAAGGAGAGAGTGATATGAATGAGCGTAAAAGTAAAGAAAGTAATCAACGTAATGTACATGGTTCCACCCATACAGAATGATGATTTATCCAACTTGATTATTCACTTATATTTGATTCCATGGAAGTATTTATGTATCATATAGATTCTTATGGCCTTACATACTCAGTACATTCTTCGTACTGACATCCCTTAGGGGACTTACCTTACTTGTTGCAGGCACAGGTGCTAGTAGACCTCCCCTAGGTTGCGGGTCAATTGCAAATCTTTGGTGAGCTCCAGTTGGTTCGGGGCTTTTCGAGTCACAGTTGTATATTTATTTTGGCATTGTATATGTGTGTAGAGCGGGGTCTTGTCTTGACTCTAGGTTGGTTATGGTTAAGCATCTGTAGAGGCTTTGTAGATGTTGTGGGACAGATGAAGAAAATGTAAAGAACGTATTTTTTGTCTTGATGGCCCCCAACGGCCAAGTTTCATAGTTATCATGTACTTTCCATGACTTCCGCTATTGGCATCTTATATCTATTTGTGGTGGTGATGTTTATTGAGTAGCATGCGCAGGAGTGTATGATAATGAAGATTGGTTCTCTCGGGCCTTATCGGCTTCGGGTGCCAGTCCGCCCCATTGGAATTCGAGGCGTGACAAAAGTGGTATCAGAGCAGGTCGTTCTAAGGGTGTCTACAAAGCCGTGTCTGAGTAGATTCTTTCTTATCGATGTGTTGCGCGCCATATTTATAAGTAGGAGGCTACGGGACATTTAGGAGTTGTTTCTTTTCTTCATTTCTAGATCGTGCAATAGAGGCAATGTTGTAAGTGGAATCGTATCTGACCATTGGAATTGGTTTTCTTGTTTATACTAAAATGTCGATTACGAGACAAGATAGGGGCAAAGATAAGAAGGTAGAGATGCTTGCCGGAGAAGGAACTAGTCAATCACCATCTGACCAAGCTAGTCAGGGTGGGGCTGTAATTGAATTTGCATTACGGGCTTCTTCTACTTCTCCAGCTCCAAAAGAGCCGAGAAGAAGAGAAGACCCTGCCAAAACACCTATTAATGTTCATGCTACTGAGCAGGATATAAGGAATGCGGTGCACCTGTTGACTCAGATAGCCGTTGCGCAAAAATCAAGGACAGGTTGGTCCAGCCTTTGCATAAAAGAGGGGTAATCAAAGGCAAAGGAGAATGGCACAAAAATATGAAAAAGGGCTAGACCTATAGGACAGTTTACGGCATCCTAAAGAGAATTTAGGTCTTGGGTGTTTAACAGACCGCCTAGACCATTATTTCCTTATTCTACAGTAAATGTTCTACCTCGATCCTAAGGGTTTAGAGGCAATCAGTTTGGGCGAGGAAGTGAGATTCAGGATTCCCAGACAGTGGGGTATACACATTGATTGACCCGTATTCTACATTATCATATGTGACTCCATTGATGGCGGAAAAAAAAGAATTTTTGAAAAAACACCAGAATTACTAGTTAAGCCATTTGAAGACTCTACACCAGTTGGTAAATCTATTGTAGTTACAAGAGTATATCGGAATTGTATAGTAACTGTTTGTGGTTATGATACACTGGTTGATATTATTGAACTAGAAATGGTAGATTTTAATGTTATAAGGGTATGGATTGGTTGGCTTCTTTTTAGGCCACAGTAGATTGCCGAGCTAAGAAGTTACATTTTCATTTTCATTTTCCACATGGAAGGGCAATGTGGGAGCACCGAGAGGAAAATTCATTTCCTATATTCATGTAAAGAAAATGATACCCAAAGGGATACATATTCCACCTAGTAATGGTGCAGGATACTAATGTGAAGCCACCAACTCTTCAATCGATTCCAGTAGTAAATGAATTCCTGGATGTGTTTCCTGAAATGAAAAGTAGAGTTTGGTATTGATGTGATTCCAGGCATTCTATTCCTCTATATAGAATGATTCCAGAAGATTTATGGGAATTAAAAAGAGTAATTACCATACTTGTTGGACAAGGGATACATAAGATCTAGTATGCCCCCTTGGGGAGCACCAGTGCTACATGTACGGAAGAAAGATGGCACATTAAGAATGCGTATTAATTATCGACAACTGAATAAGGTAACAGTTAAGACTAAATATCCCCTCCCCAGAATCGATGAGTTATCTAACCAATTACAGGGTGCCAAATGCTTTTCAAAGATTGACCTGAGATCAAGATATCACCAGGGAAGGGGTAGAGAAAAAGATATACCCAAGACAGCTTTCCAAACACAGTATGGTCATTATGAATTTCTAGTTACGTTATTTAAGCTAACAAATGCACCAGTAGTTTTTATGGGTTTGATGAATAGGGTGTTCAAGCCATTTCTAGACGTGTGAGTGATAGTGTTTATAAATGATCATTTAGTTTACTCAAGATCACAAGAGGACCATGCTAATCACTTACGACGGGTGTTATGGATTCTTCGTGACCGTAAGATATATGCAAAGTTCTCTAAATGAGAGTTTGGTTAAAATCTGTAGCATTTTTGGGTTACATTGTATCCGATGAAGGAGTAAGGGTAGATACACAAAGGATAGAAGCGGTAAAGAATTGGCCAAGGCCTACGACGCCTACTGAAATTCATAGTTTCCCTGGGTTGCCAGGCTATTACAGAAAATTTTTTGAAGGGTTTCTTCCATTTCGGCACCTTTGACAAAGTTAACACACAAGGTAATCAAGTTTCAGTAAAATGATACATGTGAAAAGAGTTTTCAAGAGTCAAAGGATAAATTGACTTCTACATCTGTGTGGGTACTTCCAGTGGGTACAGAGGTGTATACAGTATATTGTGATGCTTCAGAAGTTGTCTTAGGATGTGTATTAATACAACACGGTAATGTAATAGCCTATGTCTCAAGACAATTGCGTCCACGTGAGAGAAATTACCCCACACATGATCTTGAGTTAGCAGTTGTGATATTTGCTTTAAAAAAAATTTATATGGAGCTACTACTTGTTTGGGGTTCACGTTGATATATATATACCGATTATATAAGTTTGTAGTATATTTTTAAACAGAAAGACCTAAATTATAGGCAGCGAAGGTGGATGGAACTATTAAAGATCATGATATTGATATCCCATCAGGGAAAGCAAGTGTGATAGCCAATGCGTTAAGTCATAAAATGATATGAACCACTACTATTTAGTTGACGGAAAAGCAATGTATAGTGAGGGATCTACATCAATTAGCCAGCTTGGGAGTTCGTCTTCTTGAAACTCTAGATGAAAGAATTATAGCGCAAAAGGCGGTAGAGTCTTCATGTGTAGCTGAGGTGAAGGAAAAGCAATATGCGCATCTTATTGTATTTCAACTGAAATAGAATGTACAGCAAGGTTGGACAAAGGCATTTGATCTTACGCAAGAGAAAGTGAATCAGTGCCAAAGTAGATTGTGTGTACTGGATATAGATGAATTAAGGAAACGAATTATGACAGAGGCACATCACTTATAGTATTCTATGGATTCGGGAGCTACCAAAATGTACCATGGTTTGGAAGAGATATATTGGTAAGGCAACATAAAGAAGAAGAACATTACAGAATTTGTAGCTCAATGTTCAAACTTTCAACAGGTAAAAGTAGAGCATCAGAAACCTGAAGGTTATATGCCATACAGGAATCTTCCAGTTTGAAAAGAGGGATATGATTAACATGGGTTTTATCACAAGTTTGCTTTGTACATTTCAAAAATTTGATTCCATGTGGATGATAGTTGATAGACTTACCAAGTAGCACACTTCTTACCTGTCAGGACCACTTGTACAGCTGGAAATTCTGCAAAGGTGTATGTTAACGAGATAGTACGATTACATGGCATTCCAATTTCTATTATATCAGACAGATAGATAAACAGAACGTACCATCCAAACACTTGAAGATATGTTACGAGCTTGGACATTGAACTTTAAAAGTAGTTGGGATGGTCATTTACCTTTTATGGAATTTGCCTACAATAATAGCTATCATTCAATGATCAAAATGACACCTTACGAAGCTTCGTATGGAAGAAAGCGTAGATCACCAATTGGGTGGTTGGAGGCGGATGAAACTGCTTTACTTGAGTCAAATATTGTTCATCAAGATATAGAGAAAGTTAAAGTGATACAACAACGGCTACAAATGGCCCAAAGTCGACACAAATCATATATCAATATTAGGAGAATAGAGTTAGAATTTGCCATAGATGATAGAGTATTCATGGAAGTGTCTCCAATGAAAGGGATAATGAAATTTGGAAAAAAAAAAGGAAAGTTGGCCCTAGATAACATGTCATATGAAATTGTCCGAAGAATTAGTCAAGTTGCGTACGAGTTAGCACTACCCCAAGAACTCTCCACATTTCGTTCAGTGTATTATGTGTTAATGTTTCGAAAATATTTGGGAGATCCATCTTGTATTGATTTCAGTGAATATGTACAAGTTATGGAGGATCTCACTTATGAAGAGGTACTTATTGCTAAGATCGATGAGTGAAAAGACTAGGAAATAAAAAAGTAGTTTTCGTAAAGGTACAGTGGAGGAATCGACAAGTAAAAGAAATCATGTGGGGAGCCAAAAAAATGATGAAGTCGAAGTACCCGTAATTGTTTCAAATGGGAGAGAAAGTTCAAGGTGCGGAATTGGAGAAATAACAAAGAAGTATCTATAAGCATTATGTGTATATGTATATATATGTTAATATATAGATGCCTTGGATATACAGGAGACGATGTTCTTAACATTCGAGGACGAATGTTTCTAAGGGGGGAAGAATGTAACACCCCGTACATTTTTGAACCTAGGTGATTACCGTAACATTTATGAAATTATTTAAACATGAGATTGTTGGGGTATTATACTTTAAATTTGGTGGGCTAGATTAGTCTTGTGCCATTGGGCTCAATTGAGGCCCAAAATTACACACAAGACATGGCCCAAAAATGGAAAAATGACCCATTCTTCCTTTGTCTAATCAATTATTGATCAAAGTAGCTAAGGATGACTTCAAGGGCCTATAAAAGGCACCAAAAATCAGATTTTATTCATAAAAAGGCACATGCCATTCTAGACTTTTCCAAGGAAACAAAAAGAGATATTTTCTCTCAAACTCTCAAACCCTAAGTCATCTCCTTGGACAAGATCATCATTTTACAAGCCTTGGTAAGTGTTTATTCTCATGATTTAATATATTATATGCATGAGATATTATGTAGATCATGTTGGTTATGCTTCCAAGTGTTGAGTAGTGCACTTTTGCTTTTTGATAAAAGATGCATCATCCATGTGATTTGAACTTGAAAGAGGACTTGATGTTTTGATGAAAGTGAATGGTGTGGATGAGATCTCAACATGTAAGATGTGGGTATGTCCTTAACTTTCTTTCTCTTTGTGTGAAACATTTGGAGTTGTTGTGTGAAATTTTACATGGAACCGGTGGCGTATTGAAAGGAAAATGTAGTTTTGGTGATGTTTATGTGCGTTGTGAAACCATGGCTGTTCGTTGGAATCTAAGAGGATCTAAAATATGTTAATAGAATATTAATTATGATCATGGACCATTCATTGCAAAAAAAGACCCTAAAATGACCCTTGGAGGCTGAAACGGGCATCCGCCCACGCGTCTATACCCTTTTTGGATGTAATTATCAACTTATGAATGATTTTAAGGGGTCGTTTGGAGGCATGTTGGATTATAACAATTATGTATTGTTGGTAATATGTTGTTATGAAAGGTATTGAGGTTACTTGACGGAATAATTGTGATGTAATGATAATGAGGAAGCGTAAAGGGTAAACTTGGTATGAAATGCTATTGGTTTATGATGTCTTGGTCAATTTGTGGAATGTTATGGTGTTGTTGGTATGGTAATGCAGTGGATTGTATTGTAAAGGGTGAAATGACGCTATATGGCAGTCATGTAGCTCATTGTCGTTTTGTGTAAGGTAACTAGTTGTTAACGTGAGCTCCGTTATGAACTTGTGTTGTAGAGTAACATGTAAAGAAGGAGCTGGATTGTTGTATTCCCACATAGGACTGTGTATTCATATTGAGAAGATAAGGTATGTAAGGTTACTCTTTCCGTATTCTTCTGCAGCATATAGTGTTCACCTTGTCATAGTACTTGTTCATTCCCATAAATGTTCTAAGGTATCTCATTTCAGATTATCATTTATTGTTAATCATATATATCTTATTCATTGATCTATTGTTACTCATGTGTCACATACCTGTGGACATGGCTCCAAAGTTCCAATAATGTTACATTCAAAAGTTCCAATAATGACATGACCATCGAATGAACTATTTCGAAGATTAAAGAAGTGAGGTAATAAAGTCTCTATTCTTGGGTGGTATCCCAGGGGTTAAAATACCTAGCATGGGTCGATCCCAATATCTCGCGTGGTATCCCAGGGGTGAAAAGAACACCTAGCATGGGTCGATCCCGCCACTATGGGTGGTATCCCAGGGACAAAAGA
The DNA here is from genome assembly GCA_031232105.1 of Capsicum rhomboideum. Classification (NCBI taxonomy): domain Eukaryota; kingdom Viridiplantae; phylum Streptophyta; class Magnoliopsida; order Solanales; family Solanaceae; genus Capsicum; species Capsicum rhomboideum. Next base: position 58,836,765 of record CP124709.1, read on the forward strand.
AAAGCCTAGCATGGGTCGATCCCGAAGAATTGTTGATTACCCACTGATCAGCTTGGGGTCTGGGCATTATATGAATGGAAGGATGAGTAATGAGAGAAGGAGAGAGTGATGTGAATGAACGTAAAAGTAAAGAAAGTAATCAACGTAATGTACATGGTTCCACCCATACATAATGATGATTTATCCAAATTGATTATTCACTTATATTTGATTCCATGGAAGTATTTATGTATCATATAGTTTCTTATGGCCTTACATACTCAGTACATTCTTTGTACTGACGTCCCTTGGGGGACTTACCTTACCTGCTGCAGGAACAGGTGATAGTAGACCTCCCTAGTAGGTTGCGGGTCAATTGCAAATCTTTGATGAGCTCCAGTTGGTTCGGGGCTTTCCGAATCACAGTTGTACATTTATTTTGGCATTGTATATGTGTGTAGAGCGGGGTCTTATCCCGACTCTAGGTTGGTTATGGTTAAGCATCTATAGAAGCTTTGTAGATGTTGTGGGACAGATGAAGAAAATGTAAAGAACGTATGTTTTGTCTTGATGGCCCCCAACGGCCAAGTTTCATAGTTATCATGTACTTTCCATGACTTCCGCTATTGGCATCTTATATCTATTTGTGGTGGTGATGTTTATTGAGTAGCATGCGCAGGAGTGTATGAGAATGAAGATTGGTTCTCTCGGGCCTTATCGGCTTCGGGTGCCAGTCCGCCCCGTTGGAATTCGAGGCGTGACACAAAGCTCCAAGACCAAGTGACAAAATTTCTCCAAACTTTATTCACCACCACTATCTCATCCTTTTCAATCAAGCTCACCTCCGATGTCTCAAATACCTAGAACATGTTTAACAAAATACACACAAAAAAAATTAAATATTAAACTATTTTTTCTAACAATTGTTGGTTATAAAAAGACAATCAAGAAAAGCACTTTGTTTGAAGTGAACAAACTTGGGGTCGATAGAGAGTTCATTGAGGACAACGGATTTGGTGGAAAGTTTTGAATTTTTGTTGGTTATACAAATATATAAAAAGTTTGGCTTCGATTTTGGAATTCTTGGCTTTCACTTTGGATTTAATGTTTTACACCCGTTCCCTCTTTGTTATTCATGCTTCTGCATTTTTGAAATTCATGGGAATAGTTGTACAAATCTAGCAGCTTCAATCTTAAGCTTGTGTCCGAGATGTTTCACTTCTTTATTTGTAGTGATTATGTTATGTATTGTATGCTTTATATTTGTGTGTGAGAGACACCAGGCAAACGTTTGTGAGAACTTGTGTGGCGTCTGTTTAAGGTGTCTGTATTTGTAGGGTTTTTTTTTTATTCTTTAATTATTACCATATTTTGGAGGACTCCTTTTTTATATACACAAGAAAAAAAAAGCTACCAACATTAATTGTCATGTACCATTAATTTAATATTTTAATTTAAAATGTCCTAAAAAATAATTTAATTGTTATATTTTGTTAAAGTCATGTACCATACAAAATTGCCTGCACGTTTTTTTTTTCTCTATATACATTTAATTTCTTCCTTTTTCATATATTTTTGGTAATTTTTTAAGGTTTTCTATATATTTTAGGAGTCCTTAACTTTTTAAGGTTTACTATATATTTTAGGAGTTCTTAATTTTTTGGGTTTTAATTAAATAATAATTAGAGGAAAATAAGTGAAAAGACGATTTTGTCTATTGCAGAGTCTTTTAATGAAGGACAAAAAGTTTGAATCACTTTTCTAAGGGTCTTCACACTTTTAATATATTATAGATAGATGTAGATAAATGTAGATAGATATAAATAATATAGTGGACAACTATTGATGGACTGAGGGAGTAAATTTTTAGAGTGGTTTTTTTTCTTTAATCGGATGTCCCTAAGGGACAATTTTGGAGTGTGCTACACCGAATAATAAGAAAATTAATTAATTACTCTAATTAAAGGGTGTGACAGTATTTATTGGAAGTGAAAATAATTAGTGTTGGGATTTGAAAAAATAATTAAAGAAAAATGTAACTTTGAAAAAAAAAATATACTCCCTTCGTTTCGTTTGCTTTTACTTGTCACAATTTGACTTGCACATCCATTAAGAAAAATAATTAATGACGTAGCTATTTTACCATAGTACTCCTATTAAATGATGTTTACTATTGTGTCTTGAATTAATTTGGAGAAAAAACAATTAATGTTAAGGACAACATAGGAAAATAAAAGTTGTCTTCTCTTGATTAGTGAAAAATGACAAGTAAAAGCAAAAATCAAATTAGAAAATTTGTAAAAATCAAATTAGAAAATTTGTGACTAGTAAAATCAAATGGAGTATATGATTTTATAATTTGTCGATATCTACTATTTTCTAAAGTGTTTTGAGTTTTGACTGTTGTTATTGAAATATTTTAAATTATGTTTAAAAATTATTTAAACATGTAGTTTAAGTTTATTTAAATATAATAATTAATAAATTTACTTAATTGGAGGTAATATTAATAACAAATATAAGTAATGATGCACAAGTTATTAAATTGTTTGTAATATAGTGGCATAAGACTACAACATTAATGTGTGAATTTTTTTAATTGTTGTTACATAGAACCGACACTCATGAACTATATAAATTTTATGATTTCTATGATATGTGGATGTGTATGCCAAAGTGTTTTGAATTTTAAATGTCGTTATTGAAATATTTTCAAATTTATATTTAAAAAAATACTTAAATATGCACAAATTTAGATTTAAAACTCTTTGAGTATTTTAAAGTTACTGAATGTTCCTTTAAAATTTAAATATGCAAATTTTTAAATTTACAACTCTTAAAGATTTTTATTTTAACTATATTGTGCTCTATTAAACATAAAAATAAACTGGACCGTTGTAGAACTTTTTCCAACAAAGAAGGATGTTGTTGTTGTAATAAAGGGTCGTTTGATTACAGGATAATAGTAGAGTTATTCATGTACTAAATTATGTGTAACTTGTACAATGTTTGGTAGGTGGATAGGAAATAAGTTATTTATGTATAAAACTAACACAATATTTGTTTACAGTTTAAAATTTCGCATAGCTAATACATATATGCATTATGAGAAAATCTATGTATTATTTTATGCAGGATAGAATGTGGAATAAGTTATACTCCTTCCATCTATCTTTACTTGTCCACTTGTCTACTTTGGGATATCCAACAATACTTGTCCAGTTTGGAAAACTAATACATAATTTACCTTTTTTCTCATTTTATCCTTGGTATTAAATACTATTCATCCCTCATATATTTTTCAAAGCAAAAAAAAAATTATATTCAAAGGGTGATATAGTAAAATCACCCTTCTATTTATTGTTTCTCAAGGTATGTGCCAAGTCAAAAATGTACAAGTAAAGATGGACAGAGGGAGTATCTGAATAACTAATACATGAATAACTAAAACCTATATAACTAATCCCTACATAAAATAATAGATTCCTTCATAACTAATTTTTGTATTAGTAATACATGCATAACTCTAATCAGCTATCAAACAACCCTTAAGTGATCAAGTATAACATTGTGGGAATTAGTTCATTTCCCACATATTAGGACTTTCCCATTGAGAAATGCAACTAATAAATTAATTAATGGGACAATATTAAATTTGGAATGATAGGGATAAAAATGTCAAAAAAGAAATAAGTCATTATTATAATTTATAGAATTTGGGCCATTGTGGCTAAAAGGATTTTATTCTTTACTTTGTTACTCCCTTTATTCTTTTTTATATGCTTCATTTGGGTTATGCTTATATTCCTAAATACTTACTCCTTTAATCTTACAAGAATAGTTTAAACAAAGTCTTCTTATTATGCTCTTGTTAAATAAATATAATCAGTATTGATTTGGAAAGAGGTATAAAATTTAATTAGGGCTATATTGGTAAAATTACTTTTAATTGTATAGGAATAAGAGATTTATTAAGGGGTGTGCCCAACCCAAATAGAAAAAATAAAAAGGAATGGAGGGAGTACTTCCTACGTTCCTAAATAAATGGTGTTTTTAGCTTGGACACACCCGTTAAGAAATTAAAGAGTGTTGTTACTAATTTACCCATAATTAATTGTCTTGATGAAAGAAGTGATTTTTTAATAATGTAAAACTTCATGTATTAAAACAAGGGTAATTTTGGAAGAATAAGATCAATTCCTTCTTGAACTCCTAAAATATCACTTATTTTGAAACAAAATGAAAGGCTAAAACACCACTTAGTATTTAGGAACGAGGGAGTATATATATGTAACAATTTCAACCTCTCAAAATTAAAGAATAATTAATTGATTTTATCTTGATTTAATTAGTGGACAAGTTATATAACTAATCCCTACATAAAATAATAGATTCCTTCATAACTAATTTTTGTATTAGTAATACATGCATAACTCTAATCAGCTATCAAACAACCCTTAAGTGATCAAGTATAACATTGTGGGAATTAGTTCATTTCCCACATATTAGGACTTTCCCATTGAGAAATGCAACTAATAAATTAATTAATGGGACAATATTAAATTTGGAATGATAGGGATAAAAATGTCAAAAAAGAAATAAGTCATTATTATAATTTATAGAATTTGGGCCATTGTGGCTAAAAGGATTTTATTCTTTACTTTGTTACTCCCTTTATTCTTTTTTATATGCTTCATTTGGGTTATGCTTATATTCCTAAATACTTACTCCTTTAATCTTACAAGAATAGTTTAAACAAAGTCTTCTTATTATGCTCTTGTTAAATAAATATAATCAGTATTGATTTGGAAAGAGGTATAAAATTTAATTAGGGCTATATTGGTAAAATTACTTTTAATTGTATAGGAATAAGAGATTTATTAAGGGGTGTGCCCAACCCAAATAGAAAAAATAAAAAGGAATGGAGGGAGTACTTCCTACGTTCCTAAATAAATGGTGTTTTTAGCTTGGACACACCCGTTAAGAAATTAAAGAGTGTTGTTACTAATTTACCCATAATTAATTGTCTTGATGAAAGAAGTGATTTTTTAATAATGTAAAACTTCATGTATTAAAACAAGGGTAATTTTGGAAGAATAAGATCAATTCCTTCTTGAACTCCTAAAATATCACTTATTTTGAAACAAAATGAAAGGCTAAAACACCACTTAGTATTTAGGAACGAGGGAGTATATATATGTAACAATTTCAACCTCTCAAAATTAAAGAATAATTAATTGATTTTATCTTGATTTAATTAGTGGACAAGTAATTTGGGATATGTATTTTTAGTAAGGTGATCAATTAATATGGGATGGTGGAGTAATATTGTCCATTTATGTAATTCAAAATTTGAGAACAATTGTTGTGTTGAGAAGGATGGGAACAGTGGCACCTCTAATTCTATTGACCACATTAGTCGTATGATATTCACCGGTTCAGACTCCTTTTACCTATCATAGTTTCTTGAAGAAAAAGACGAAGAAAACTTTTCTTTAAAAAATGGGCAGCATTATTTAGATAATATCTTCTTGAATAAGTGAGTTGCTTTTACTGAAAAGGGTGCTTTATATGGATAGTTTAAACGATATAGAAGTACCGGAGTAAATAGAATAGTCTGAGTCAATGTAAACAAAGAAAATTGGAAGATTTAAATTACATTGGAAATGGAAAGAAAAGAAACTAAGAAAATTGATGGATAGGGCAGTAATTCTAGCAAAAATTGTTTCCGACATTAGAAGCTGGAGGAATCTCAAAATGCCAAATCCTTCCTACCCCTTTGACCAAATATTTCCTACACAAGAAGAGCTCAGAATAAATCTTTTCTACCTTACGATCCACATCGTGTAAAAACACATGTGTGACGCCTTTTCCTTTCCGATTTCTGGCCATAACAGCTGCCGAATAAATAGCTGCCATTCTACCTGGTGCTTCTGCAAAATAGCCTCGTGGTGCATCTATCATAATCAGATCCCATTCCTTTTTGTACACTTCATCTGGTAACATATCTAATGCTAATTTACAGCCATGGTTACCACGTAGAAATGATTTTTTAGCAGAACAATCAGGTTCTTTATGGTAATGTTCCACTAGCTCATCTGCCTCCGACAACATTGTCCGATATTTCACGGTTTCAGCATGAAGGAAAGGGGCATCTTTTAGTATGGTCTCCACCCATTTCTGATCTTCCTCCAGGAACAATGTATTTCCACGGGAATTAAATGATGCCCACATTTGAGAATCATGGCCTAGACCAAATACAAGAAAATTACAAGGAGTCCGATTTTTCAGAACATCAAAAGATATCCTGATCTCGTCTATATTTTGTTGAGGTATCACTCGCGATGTCGCATAGTGTAAAATGGCATCCAGCTGGAGTTGCTGTGGATTCAAGTTCTTGCCACGATCATCAAGAAATTTTCCCATGCGGGGAGCTTTATTGTTGTTGCACAGGATCCAATTGTTTGACGTTTTGAGAAACATGGACATTAAAAGTGCGCCTCCTATTAAACCTACTAATGCTATGATGAGGCACCATGATTTCTCTGGCTTGAAATGGCTATGACTCTGTTTTTGCATATTTTTGAAGGATGGATTTGGAAGAAATTGATATTCCGAAGAAGAAGGTGTGATTTGAAGTATGAAACTAGTTTATGTATGTGGAAGAAAAAAAAAGAGGCTTTTATAAGAGTTTTTCATGAGAGTACTGACATGCACGTTATCGACGTGATTAGTCATGGATTATATAGATAATCCTATAATTATTGGCACCCATTATTTTATCTCCAACTACTCCCTCCGTTCATCTTTACTTGTCGACTTTTTTATTTTGGGATGTCCATCAATACTTGTCCAATTTACAAAACCAACGGATAATTTATCTATTTTTATCCATTTTATCCTTGGTATTAAATACAATACATTACTCATTGCATTTTTCAAAGCAAAAAATTTATTATATTCAAAGGGTGATATAGTAAAATCACCCCTCTATTTATTACTCCCTCCGTCCCAATTTATGTGATGTACTTTGATTTGGCACGGAGTTTAAGAAAGAAAGGAAGACTTTTGAAACTTGTGGTCTAAAATGAGTCATAGATATTTGTGTGGTTGTAAATCATTTCATTAAGGATAAAGTGGGTATTTTAAAGTTAAATTGTTACTAAATATAGAAATGTGTCATTCTTTTTGGGACTGACTAAAAAGAAAAGTGTGTCATATAAATTGGGACAGAGGGAGTATTTTTTAAGGTATGTGCCAAGTCAAAAGTGGATAAGTAAAGATGGACGGAGTGAGTAAGATATATGCATTATTTCTAGGTAGAACCCAAATTATAAATTAGGCATCATTAATGGGCACTTAATGAAGGCGTGGATTTTAACTTAATCGGATCTTGACCATTAAATGGAAGAAGACCTGAATTTTAATTTATTCAAATCTCGGATATTAAATCCATTTAATTTTTTTAGTCCGAGTCTTAATTATTCAAATTTCAATCAAGTTTCTTTTTAATTCTATAATCACTTAATGAGTTTGATACGGAATGATTAAGAATTAAGATTTAAAACAAAATCGTAATATCATTAAAATGATATCAATTCAAGGATTTTTATAAAGATGACATTTCATCACTACTCTCTTTCTCTATTAAACACTGTCATCACCCACCACATTATCAATCATCACCACCTACCACTCATATCTACCATCTTTAGCCATAACCACAATCAACTCCGGTGCCAATCACCCGTCACCATCACTAATCGTCATGTACAAATTAGCTTTTGGACTTATCTAGCTTCTCAGAAATAACCAACAAAGAAAAAACCTCAGAAGACAAAGCACTATGTGACTAGCCTGGATATACGAAGGTCTAGTCTTACAACTGTGGAAACCAAATTAAACTATGCAAACAATCTGCCCATTTACAATTTTTGTATCCTACTATATATATCTATAATATAATGTCTTTGTGGAACAATTTGTAAGTCCTCTTCTTCAAGTTGAATCTGTGGATTGTTCCTCTCCATCCAAATATAATAAACAACAGCGGCAAACAGGAAGCCTTGTTTTGTATTCATCACCTTCCAGGACAGCCACAACACTTAAATATTCCAAATGTTGATTAGTATGTGTATTCCCAACCACTGCAACAAGACCTTCTATACATGTTGGGAATACTGTCACAATCCAAATTACGGGATTGTGCGGGCATCTACTCTATTCTTAACTAGATAGGAGAACCCTTACAACCAACCAAGTATATGCAGAAAATCAATTAAAAACCTTTTTAAATAATAAACAATTAAATCTTGATACCAATGATAATTTAAATAACCGATATCCTTTACAATAACACTTACAACAAATCAACACCCAAGACCTAGTCTATACATGTACAAAAGTTCTACAAGAGACAAAATAATAAAAGACACACTTCCGCCGAAAAGAGAGGTGTAGAAGTTGATGACGAGTACTCGACATCCACATAAGAGACTTCTAGTCAACTTGCAACTCATCTACATCCCAAAAAGAATGTAGCAAGAGTAGTATTAGTACACCATACCTACTGGTAGGCATCATCGATCGACCAGGATTAGATCATGTAACAACATATAGAAATCACGGAATAAAACATAACAAGCTTACACCTTAATTAACAGCCAAATATTCAACATTCAATCCTTCGTTATTAGACAACTCCATCTTAACCTCATGACCAATAAGGTGTATCTCACAACCATCACACCAGAAGTACTCCACACGAACCAAGGTCATACACACTCAACTATCAATTCGACCATGTACTATCTACGTCTACATCATGTAGTGTACCCAACGTCCAATTTCATAGATAATCCACAAGAAAATTAACCACACAACACCATACCCATATGACAATAACCATTCCCTCTAATCCATTCGATAGTCCCACTAACCTCACCATCTATTTTGTTTATCATTCTATCTACACACACATAAATCAATTATAAGTAAACTGACATTCAACACATAGCAAGTAATCTCAAATCGACCAATAACATTCATAATTATACCATGTAAGGCCAACCAATTTCAACAACTAAAGTACAACTTCCACCCTATCAATTGTATCACAACAACACAAGTTCAATGTTCACATTTAAGGGATCTCTACCACCTAAATATCACAAGTGTAATCACAACATATTATCACCAATAAAATAACAATCTCACAATAGTATAATATAAATGTTACCTCGATCACCTCAACATATCATACATGTCATATATGTAAGCAATAATCGCAAGTTTGGACGTAATGCATAACATCATCACAAGTAATGACTCAACCTATACACACACGCTAAGGAAACTTATTTATACCCAATAGTCATGATCTGTAGGGGACCAGCTTCGTCGATGTACTGTACCTGTGTGGTGCCTCTCCAAAATATCATAATAGAGTATTCGTACCTACGTGGCACCTGATCCTTCATAAATTATAATGTCATAAAATGCAATCAATATCACTCAAGATATATCACAAGCACCCAATCATCATATAGACTTAGTCAATTTTATTACCATTTAATACATGCTTTCAAACAATAACAATCAACTCATAATCACAAGAATGTCCGAAGGTCAATTCACAAACATTTAGTTTAGGAGTAAGCATGAAGTCTAAATCAAGTCTACAACTCCAATAAAACATTGGTATATTCATTCATCTAGACAACCTTCCTTATTTATATCAATCTAGTTGGATTTCATTACTCTCTAATAACCTTTGCATTTGGATATTACTAGTCATCCTAGCTTCATAGTTGTCACCTCTTAGTCGATTTATCAACCATTCATCTTTTCGAGACGTTACAAGTTTAACCTTAGTTACACACTTTACCCTAAATCTTGTCTAGCACTTAACCAACATTCCCTTAGACTCCTCAAGTTACAACACCGCCTTCCCTAATATGACCCAACCTTAATAAATATTATAGCAGTAAAAATCACACATCCATAACATCCACACGTCAATTTCCACTCCTTTTTAAGGTAATTAAGCCATTCTTATAGCTACACATTCATATCTTTCTTCTATCGTTACTAAACTCACATAAGTTATATAACAATCCATCAAGTACATTAAATAGTTATAATTATTCTTCAAGGAACTCACATATAAACACATCAGAATAGGGATTATCTCTTTTTATGCAACTTTCATGTAATTATCCACCCTAAATCCATGCTCACAGGCTTAAGAATGATTCCCCCATCAAAACTATATTATGTACACATTTACTAACTATAGTCTAATACTCATAAATCATAACCCACCTCAACACTGAGCAGCTGCTACGAAAGGCATGAATCCTTATTTTGTGGTTCCGTTCCAGCAACCTTAATGGTGAAATCGTAAAGAGGAAGTGGAAGTCGCGTTCTTTGAGAGCCTTGCCTCTATGTTCTAATAGTTTTTAGCATAGGAATAACCCTAGGGCATTTTCTTGGAGGAGGAAACTATATTAGAAAAAGAACTGAGAAAAATAGGTTTAAAAACTCGAGTGAATAACTGTCAGAATTTGCTACAGCGAACCCACAGTAGAGGCCAAGGGACTGCTGCAATGGTCCTTACAGTCTGCCTGCGCCCCTTTTGATTTTTCTCCAAACTTCTTTCGCTAACACGAAGAATGTCTAATCTTGACATTAACTCGACATTGACATAAAATATTAAACTAGCATATTTATTACGGTATTTTTAATAACAATGAAATGGGTTATTGCATTAGATACCAATTTACCAACCATTCATCTCCGTATTATTTTAAAGAAAATTTACTAAAGGCTCAATGGTTCACTACGCCAACCTTTGTAAACATTTATTTGGCCTCATTATTGAGGTTTTTCGAACTTCTTGACATTCGGAAGTTGACCTTATGCTCTATTCAATAAACTTCTCAAGTATAATGGTAGTTTTAGGAAAGGAAATCAACTACAACGGGTTCTTATGAAACTCCATAATATTTGGAGAGAGGGGTATTTAGCAACGATGCACAACACCGCACAAAAAATAAACACATAAAAAGTTTCACGGATGGCTGTTGCAGCGGCTAGGGGCTCACTACAGCGGCATAGCTATTGCGGGATATAGATCACTACAGTGGGCCCTAGCAGTTTCAAAATGGAAAAGTGGGGATTCATTTTCCCTAACTTATCACTCTCTACAAATCTGAACTCTCCATCTCCATTAATCTCTTCCATCATTGAATTCTACGATAAATCTCCTTATTTTCACTATATTGTGTTGTTTTACAACTACTGGATTACGTAATCATATTAGAATCACTTGATTTGGACAAAATTATGGTGGGTTGGGCAAGATTCAAGTTTGCCCATTTTGGAATGAATTCTCAAAGCATACTAGTTCCTTTTACGTTCCTAACTCTCTTATAGCATTCTAGGTTTAAGATTTACAGAGTTCATGGGAGTTTTGAACTTGAAAATGGAGTGGGTGGATGAACGGTTATCTTTCAAACAATTTCAAGCCATTGAGGCTTAATTGGGCGTTAACCATTATAAAAATGGTGTAGAATAGTTATACATTACTACCCCATGTATGATAAATGTCAAAAACTGAGGAAACAGAGCAAAATTTCAAAAATAGGGTTGGTTGGGGTCGAGTCCCATTAGGGACGAAGGTCCCGCTATAGAGGTGTCCTTTTCTCTATATCAAAAAATCCTCACTACAGCAACCTCGCTATAGTAGACCCCCAGCCACTACATCGATGTCTGGAATTGACCGAGTATGGAAAAATCTGGAATTTTTCAAAGTTTCTTTTTACAGCTTTCTTGCTTTCGTGCCTAATTTCTTCATAGAATTTTACGGGACATTAAATAACAACTTTCTCCTTCTTTAGTCAGGCACTATTATTATTATGGTTGAAGATGCCAATGCCTCCCCTATCTACAAAAAGTTTCTTCACCACTATTGTAGGAGGTAGTAACGTAGCACAAGGGGTTTACACACAAGCGTGTTTTTGTGATGGATAGGGTGGAGGAAGAGGCACCTAAAATTTATACCCGACTACAGAAGGTGGGTTGGGGGACACTGGGGAAGCCGATTAGCGATAATAAGAAGGAATGGGTGAGGAATTTCTATGCCACCCTCTCTACAGTGGATTGGAACCTCGTGAACCCCCTCTCTCCAATCAAAATTTGGGGTGTGATTGTCCCAATTAGGGTGAAACTTATCAATCAGACCTTGGGGGTGCCCGGTCCCTTAAATGATGATTATCAAGTGAAAAAAAGGGAAAATAATAGCCAGTAGTTGGCTGACACATTGGTTTGAAAGGCCAGAGGGATAAGGTTCCTTGGGCTCATGACAATAGGGGAATCAAGAGCACCAACTTCACTACAAAAGCTTGCTATGGTTAATCCTGGTATCCTAGAGGGTTCATCCCTCTAGGAACGTCACTATGTGACTTACCCACAAGTATTGGTGGTGGCTTGCATTCTGGACTGAGTAGACATAAATATAGGGAAATAAATTGTAGCAGAGTGGAAGTACTTTTTCACTAATTAGAAGGACCTTTTCCTTCCTTCCCTGATCATAGAACTGTGTCAGAGGGTGAATGTACCCGATGAAGGCAGAGGATGTCTGGACTCAGTGTGACGCGCCCTTCGATCTGTTAAAGGTAAAGGGTGTTCTGGAGAGGAGTAAGAAAAAGAAGAGGATGGGTGCACATAGGGAAGACAGTGGGACCTAGAAAGGCGGAGGATCTAGGACTATTCCCATATGGACAGTAGGGCATTTGGGTGATTAGAGTCGGATCTGGATACAGTGAGAACTATGTTGGAGAAAATGTCTATGCTTCCATGAGAGTCCACTTCTTCCAGTGCTGCGGGACCTTCGAGACTTTAGGGTTATTATACTATATTATCCCAGGCCTACATGGATCTCTGAAAAGATTTAGAGGTAGAAAAAATGAAAAAGAGGTGCTCTCGGAACTGGTTGTTTGTTCACATGTGGAAGGGTATGAAGACCATCTTGGATTTTGTCACCCTATGTAAGAAAAATCCCAAGGTTAGGACGATCGATGTCTAGGATTTCTCATTTCTAAGTGGACTAGACGAGGAAGGTTCTGATACTTCCAACCTCAGAGACGAAGTGAGAAGCTAGGCCTTGGTATGGTAGTCTCTATCTCCACACGTCCCTCTTATTTTAGATTATGTTGGTTTTTACCCTGTGTGGGCATATTTTAGACATCTTTTTATTTCCCGCATTTAGATATTAATGATTTTTTGGTAATTCAGTGTCGTTGGTGGCATCTTGAACAATGGCCTTGTTTGTAGGCCCGTACTTTTATGAATTTTGCATTAGTATTTTAGAAATTGCTCCTAAATTGTAGTTTAGAAAAATGATGTTCTTGAAAGAGGGTGGGCTAGTTCACTACCTATGACCTCTCTAAGGGTACCTCACTCACTATAGAAATCCCGTTATAGTAGTCAAGGAACCCACTACATCGACCTAAGCGACCAGCATAGCCCACTACGACAGGTAAATAACCACTATAATAGTCACGCTGTAGCGGTACTTCCATCGGTACAATGGCCCTAACTAGTAGCCTGGGAGAAATTTTAGTTTCTGCCCCCCCCCCCCCCACACACATGATATGATGACATCAACACGATTTTGTAAGTCTAATTTTACCCAAGGTGGATATAACCACTCAAGATATTATTTTTAAGTTACGCATATCGGACATTTTCACTACTGCAACCATTAAGAAGGGTTATTTTCAATTTAACTCAAAACAAAACATGCTACTTCAACTATTTTACCAAAACGCAAGGCATTATGTACAATCAATGCACCAAAATCATCATATTTTAACGCACTTCAATTTTTATCATTCACAATACACAATAACTGCTAATCAAATAACTTAGCCAAAATTCATACTATAATTTGCAAGTATTGACTATCATTAACAGCTAAAAATTAGAAATGACTAGGTTCCATTTTCAAACATCAGCAAGATACCAATTGGAACTGAATAAGTTCCAATAGTAGTTGTAGAGATACCAATTGGAATAGACTAGATACCAATTAGGCACAACCCAGGTAGAAAACAAACTGGGGTAGCACGAGAGGAAAGAAGGAAAAGAATGAATCCTAGATGCCTTATAGCTCCCTGATGATTTGATTGAACATCAACACACCAATCCGCAGGACTCTACTGGATATTGATCTTCTACTTTGAGAGCGGTAACTAGGGTTCTGATACCAACTATCACAAATCAAATTACGAGATAGTGTGGGCACCTATTCTGCTCTTAACTAAATAGGAGAACCCTTACCACCAACCAAGTATATGTGAAAAATTAATTAAAAGCCTTTTTAAATAATAAATAATTAAATCTTAATACCAATGTTAATTTAAATAACCAAAATCCTTTACAATAATACTTACAACAAATCAATTCTCCTGACCTAGTTTAAATATGTACAAGAGCTTCTATAAGAGATAAGACAATAAAAGACACAACTTCCACCGGAAAGAAAGGTTCAGAAGTTGATGATGAGTGCTCGACATCTATATAAGAGACTTCTAGTCAATCTGAAATACATCTACTTTTGAAAAAAGATGTAGCAAGAGTATTATTAGCACACCAAACCTAATGGTAGGCATCATTGGTTGACCAGGGTTAAATCACATAACAACATGTAGAAATCACATAATAAAACATGACAAGTTTACAACTTAATTAATAGTCAAATATTCAACATTCAACCCTTTATTATTAGACAACTCCCACTTAACCTCATTACTTAATTAGCCCGATCACTTACATTAACTTTTCTTATGACCTATTGGGTGTATCTCACAACCATCACACTCGAAGTATCCCACACAAATCAATGTCATACACACTCAACTATCAATTTGACCATGTACTATCTATGCCTACATTATGTAGTGTACTTAATGTTCAATTTCATAAATAACCAACAAGCAAATTAACCACACAACACCATACCCATATGATAACAATTGTTCCCTCTAGTCCATTTGGCAGTTCCACTAACATCACCATCCATTTTGTTTATCGTTCTATCTACAAACACATAAATCAAATATAAGTAAACTGACATTCAACACATAGCAAGCAATTCCAAACTGACTAAACACATTTATAATTAGACCACGTAAGGCCAACCAATTTCTACAATTAAACTACAACTTCCACCCTATCAATTGTATCACAATAGTAACCACAAGTACAATGTTCATAATTAAGGGATCTAAGCCACCTAAATATCACAAGTGTTATCACAACACATTATCACCAATACAACAACAAACTTACAAGAGTAGTATAATGCTACCTCGATCACCACAACATATCATGCATGTCATATATGTAACCAATAATCTCACGTTTGGACACAATGCATCACATCACACAAGTAATGAATTAACTTATACACATACGGTAAGGGGACTTATTTATGCCCAATAATCATAACCTATAGAGAACTAGCTTCGTTCATGTACCGTACCAGTGTGGTAGCCGACCTTCCAATATATCATAATATAGTATCTGTACCGGTGTATTACCCAGACCTCGGGGCATCACCCAACCCTCCAAAATCATAATGTCATAAAATGTAATAATTATCACTCAAGATATATCATAGTTCACCAATATCATAGTATCAAATCATTATAATAGACTTAGTCCATTTCATTGTAATTTAACTTTTGTATTTAAGCAATATCAATCAACTCACAAATTACAAGCATGTCCGAAGGCCAATTCCTAAACATTCAATTTAGGAGTAAGCATGAAGTCTAAATCAAGCTTAAAACTCTAATAAAACAAACATATATTCATTCAACTAGACAACCTTCCTTATTTATATCAATCTCGATGGATTCCATTACTCTCTAATAACCCTTGCATTGTGACATTACTAGTCATCTTAGCTTCATAGTTGTCACCTCTTAGTCGATTTATCAACCATTTATCTTTACGCGACATTGCAAGTTTAACCTTAGTTATATACTTCACCCTAAATCCTCTCTAGCACTTAACCAATGTTCCTTTAGAGTCCTCAAGTTACAGTAACACCTTCCTTTATCATGACCCAACCTTAATAAATATTGTTTTAGTAAAAATCACACATCCATAACATCCATAGGTCAATTTTCACCCCTTTTATGGTAATTAAGCCATTCTTATAGCTACACGTTCACATCTTTCCTCTATCATTACCCAATTTTCATAATACATATAGCAATCCAACAAGTACATTAAATAGTTACAAAATTCCTTCAAGGAACTCACATATAAACACATTAGAATAATCATTCTCTCTTTTTATGCAACTTTCATGTAATTATCCACCCAAACTCCATGCCCGCAGGCCTAAGCATGATTATCCTGTCAAAACTATATTTTGTACATGTTTACTAACCATATACTACTTATAAACCATAACCCACCTCAATACCGAGCTACTGCTACGAAAGGCATAAATCCTTATATCAAACAATCACTCCTCCTAGAATATAAAGAATTATGGGGCCCAATATCTACCAAACTAAATATCTTTGAGTCTTCTTTCCAACTCTATCGGTTGTTCATTAATCCGTTTTCCGAGTAAAAAGTTGTGACCGTTTTACTGAAGATTGTCTGTGCTGTAAAAGCTGAGGCCGCTATAGCGGGATGACAGATGTATATAAGCCTATTTTGGCCGAATTCTATTCATAAACTCCACAATTTCATTCCTAAGCCCTAGAGGGGCGATTTGCTCCAGGTTGGGGTAGAAATTCTTCGTTGAGGTAAGATTTTACTCCCTTTTGACATCGATTAATCTGTTCTTCTTCTAGAATCATTAGAATGGAAAATTATGGTGAAATTCTTGTGGGTTAGAACCATAGGTTTATGAAATTATGGAGAAAACTTATGGGCATGTGTATTTTCACCTAGAATTGCTTCTAGATTGTAAACTAATAATTCTTAGTATGAATTTGCTATTCCAAAACATGAATTTTGATGGTTGGGGACCTTAAATTCAATAAAGATGGGACCTTTAGCTTTAGAACTCCATTAATGGAGATGGGTTGAGTATTATAGAACTAATTAGTTATGAAACAACCGTTGGATAATCTTGTAGACCATGAATAAGGATAAAACTAGTGAGTTTGAATTCTCAAAGTATTTTTTTAAAGAGTAGTTGATTAATTACTCTTGAAATTATTGTTTATTAGATGATTTAGCATTCGAAAATGTGAAGAAAAAGAAAGAGCTTCTGGGGTATAGCTTACTTGTTGCAGTAGGTTGGTGCCCAGGTAGGCTAGGTTTAGGTGTAGTAGATCTTGGTTAAATTGCATGACTATTATACAGTTAGACGGGAGATTTCATGCTTAGGCCTGCAGGCACGGTGAATGATTGGTAATAATTGAAATGTGAGCATGAATTGAATCTAATTTAGTTCAATTATTATTTTTGGCTAATTCTTTGTTGATTTTGTGGATTATATGTTAATTGTGATAATTCGTGAGAATATATGTATGTTGGTGTCTAATTATGGGACTATGGGTTGTGAAAACTAGTAACTAGTAATTATGGTATTTCCGAAATTAGAAGGTATTGATGTAAATTGATTATAGTAAAGCAAAAATGGTAGTGAATAGGTTGGAAAGTTTGGTTGAATTGATGGATTGTAATCATAGTTGAGAAATTGGGTGATGAATTAGTCTATGCTAAAGCTTTGTCATAATTTTATAATTATTAAGAATCGAATTAAGGCTAGTTGTCTATAAATAAGCAAATTTAACTAAATATTTGGTCATTGATTGCACGGTATGATAGTAAATATGAATACTTGATTTTGCTTGAGAAGCTATTGAACACGCTAGATGATTTGTCGCAGTATTGTTGAATAATGAAATCGTTGTATTTCTGGATAAAGACTGTGTTTTGGTGCAAGTGGTGATATTTGTAAACTTACTTGATGATTGCACTTGAACCAGTAGGTGATGGTAAAATATAGTTGAAAATCCAACTTGATTTATGTGTGCATATTAACTGTTTCTTCGTATACTTGTTACAATGCATGTTTTAAGAAGAGTAATTATTGAATGACATCCTAAGTGTTAATCATATATAATGAGGTTATATTAAAGGCTTGTTGGTTGTATAAGTGTGGTTGTCTTATTCCCATTGTATTTGTGATTGTTGTGATATCCATTGTTATTGTGAGATGAGCCGGTAAAAGACATTGTCACATAATTTATTATTATTGTGAGGTGAGCTGGTAAAGGACATCGTTATGGGATTTATTATTATTGTGAGATGAGCCGGTAAAGGACATCGCCACAGGATTGGTTTAGGATAAGGGTGACACACACTAGATGTTTGGATTATTATGATACATGGACTGAGCTTGTCCCCTACAGGTTATGGATAGTGGGCAACCATAAGGCCCTTAGCATGTGTGTACAAGAATTGGATAGTGACATGGATAGTGATCTCCAGTAGCTTCTACTTTTCTCATTCCTACGGTGGGAGCCGTGTCTTTTGTGTTGTCATTTACTTATTAGAAGCTCTTGTACATTGTCTAGACTAGGTCCTCGGGGAAGGATATTTTCTTTCATGTATTTAAAAAGGATTTTGTAATAAGTTTTTATAGTATTGTGAAGAGTTTTATGATATTTTGTTGTGACTTTCACATTTCTTAATTGGGTGGTAAGGGTTCTCCTATCTATGTGGATTATAGTAGGTGCCCTCACGATCTGATTAGTTGGAAAGTGACAGTCGGACTCCACTACAACAGCTTGGGCCTCGCTACAGTGGACCTGCTGTAACAGACAAGGACTATTGTAGCAGTCCTAGATAGTCCATCCCTGCCTATTTATTTATTTTTTTGCTCCAAACTTTTTTTGTTAACCTGAACAGTGGCTTATCTTGACATTGATGTAAACTATTAAACTCATGTATTTATCAAGTTATTTTTAATAATAACAAAATGGTTCGTTACAAATACTCACAAGCAAAGGACAAATTCTCATGAGACTCCACTATTGTCCTTTCACATAGGACACAATTAGTATTCACTAATATACTCCACTTTCTCAGCGTCTCCATTGTGGATAATCTTTGGTACAGTACTAACCATAAACAACCTGGTTCCTAGGGATTGTATTAGGGATCAACTAGTGCTTTTCGATCCATCTTGGGATATTGAGGTAACATCTTCTCATAAGCAGCCTTTATGTTATATAATTCTTTCTTGCTAAAAGCTTGAAGTGAGGTTGAAGTAGTAGACCCTACAGAAGGAATCCATTTAGTATTTATTATCTTCCTTATAATCTAACTGGCTCTTTTATGATCTCCACTTCATCTAAGCTTTATTGTTTATATATATTAGATGTTCATCCAGACAACCCACAATCTGTCTTTCTTCATAGATACGTCCCACAGCAGCTTACTTAGAGCGCTTTATTTGGGGTATTAAACTCTAGTATGTTAAGTCCTCCAAGCAATCTAGGTTTGTATAATGTTTCCCAAGATACTAGAGTCTTTCTAGAAATTTTCTTAGTACCATTTCATAAGAAGTTTCTACAGATGCTATGACCAGTGAATGCTTCTTAGACCGTAGGAAGACTTGTACGAAATAGGTTTATGTTTCAAACAAGACAATCTTTATAAGTTGAAATCTACTACTATATGAGAGAAATCTGAAACCAACATTTGACTTTAGCAACAATCTTTTCCACTAGTAACATACATTGACTGATGGTCAATTTTGTAGATAACAAAGGCACACCAAAATACTTAAAGCGAAGAACTCTAACTGCAAATTAAAGCTCAGCATTTACTTCTGTCTTAAGATTAGGGGGACTCTAACAATGTATCAAAAGCTTTTTGCATGTTTTTTCTAAGACATGAAACAACTGAGAAATGCTCAAAGCACTTAGAGCATCACTTGGACAAAAATTCTATCACTCTAAACACAAAAGTAGGTTATTAGTATAACATATATGTAACAGGCCCACTTTCTTATAGCTGGGGTGGATGTTAAAGTTTGGCTGTAGTTTCAAGCTTTTAAGGTACTCCATGGTTAGTACAAAGAGATAATTATATAGGGTTCTCCTTTTCTCAAGCCCTTCTTAACTTAAAAGCTTTTTGTTATATCTCTATTTGTAGTAAGGAATAATTAATTGTGCTTATATTGTTCATAATCAGCTATACCAACTTACTACGAAGCTAAAACTCTAATAAAATCATTCTTAAGAAAGTTCATTCAATAGAATCATAGGTATTTCTTGAATCCACTTTGATGATATACCTAGGAGAGATACCTTTCTTTTTATAACCTTTAACAAGTTCATGAGCTACAATTACATTGTTTAAAATATTCCTCCCTCTATAAAAGCAGACTATGATAGGACAACAATAAAATTAACTACTAACTTTAGTTTTACAGTGATCATATTAGCAATCAACTTATAAATAGTAACACAATAAGAAATTGGTCTAAAGTCTTTAACATAGGTACGAGTAGTTACCTTTGGCATCAAGGTACCAATAGCACTATTCATAAATTTCAATAGTTTGCCATTATGGAAGAATTGTACCTTTATGGTGATAGTATCATCACCAACAATATACCAAAATTCCTTGAAGAATTCTGTAGGAAAACCATGACCACTACGATCTTCATCACTTAGGAGATCACTTAGAGCTTGTAGCACACCTTCCTTAGTTACTGATTGCATAAGGTTTTGTTGTTGACTTAAGCTCAAGTATGGGCCATTTTATTGAAAACCCAATATCAATACAAGGAACAGAGGTAGCTGCTTCACCTTGAAACTTTTCAAAGAAAGACATCAACTCCAGTTGTATCAGCTCAGGGTCTATCAACTTAACCCCTTGTTCAGTGTAGCTACAAGACATTTTATTTCTTGCCTATCTAGCCTTCAAGTAATAATAGAATAACATGGAATTAGAGTCCCCTGAAAATATTCAAGTGGCTCTAGACTTTTGCCTAAAGACACCTTCAATTGTTATCTCTTAGTTTTACAGTTAAAGTAATAAGTCTTTCTCTTCATCAATTAGCTGAGGATTAAGTAAGTCTACACTCAGACTGTCTTGCACTATTATGAGCTCACCCCTTATAAATGCAACTCTAGTGTCTAAAGAAGAAAACACTCTATTCAATCATCTAGATTTAGCTTTTGGTGTTCTAATTTTCTTCCATACCAAAAACATAGAGAATTCATGTATTTCTCACCCCCATACATCTTGCATAACAACCTTGAAACCTTCTTGTTGTAATGACGTGGTTAAGAGTCAAAAAGGATTTTTTGTTGGCCTAGTGCGTGGTTCAGTAGTAAGGAATATTAGGGAGTGGACAAAGCATCCATGGAACATGAAATTATCCTCAACATTCCCATAAGATGCAAATAAGGCAGTATTTTTCCAGTGCCCAATCTATGGCGCTATAAACTTTGCCATCTACTCCTCTTTTATTGCACTTGGAATATGCACATTCTCTCTTGGTAAGTATCCTAAGTCCTGGCTGATCTATACAATTCTAAAATATCCTTTGCCACATTAGCTTTGATAGGTACACAATGTAATTTTTCTTCCACATGCAACATGGTTGAAGTAAGATCAACTAGAATGTATAAACAAATTGCTCAATTGATCTCAGCTGGTCCTACAAGCCATGTTTATATGCTATAGTGTGAAGGATGTGACCAAGCAAGCAAAATTAGAGTTTCTGTCCTTAATTTGGAAATGAAATAACATGTGAAGTAGTTAACAAAGTACTACCCTCACATGTGCAAATCTCTAACAAACCCATTACCATTTGAATCACAGTCATAATTTGCAACAAATTTCCAATGTCTACCAAACTTTTGTTGTATATTCCATTCTTAGGTATCTTCACTCTAGTTCCAATATTACCAATAATATCTACCTTATTCTTCAGCAAGAATGAGCTTATCTCTCCTTGCTTATAGGCAGGTTCAACCATTTAATATTTCAATATGTAATATCAGTATGGGGGTTAAGGGGTTCTCATCAGAAGTAATTTCTTTGATAGCCTCTTGAAGTGCCTCATCATACTAATTATCTGGTCCTACATTAATGCTAGTAGCTACACTACTTCTAGGACTCTCATTATCTTTATGTTGTCTTTCATTAAGTTTCATGGAGAAATGGAATTTTGAGAAGCTGTATAGGTCACTCACAGCTCCATTTGTGTTTACATCATTAGTTGTCTTCTTGTTTTAGTCACTGGGATAGGTTGGTCCTCTCCTGGCTTAGATTTCCATTCTAGCCTCTTCTTTGATTTCTTCCTCCTGTTATGTTTGGAAATCACCTGAAGTGTATCAACATGTGACTTGTAATCCTCAGAGTGGTGACTAAAATGACAATATTCAGAGTAGAATTTTGGCATCCCTTCGTACTTTACAACTTGCACTATATTAATCGTATTTGGTTTCACTATATGCTAGTCTAAGGGAAGAGGTTGGGATACAAAAACTTTAATTCGACTACGAGTATATGAAATCCTTTCATAGTGAGGTGTTAATTTGGCAGTGCAGATAAGTTTTCCCAGAAAACTTCCAATCCGATCCACAATATCCACCTTATCCTCCATTTATTCAAATCTAAATTTGAAATATCTATCGTCAATGGCCATAAAGGAATACTCTAGGTGTCTCCACTGAATTCCATACCCCGTATATAAAATTCATCATCTCTTTGGAAGATGGGTTGCCCCATAACATAGTTAATTAAAGGGCACCCATTTGCGATATAGTTTGATAATTTTCGTATGGTTTAATTTAGAAAGTTTAACTCCATCCTTAATCTCAGGGAGTAGAATTTAAGTTTCATACCTTGTTGTGTCGACCCTTTCCCTTTAACTATGTCAGCCAAAGATGGAGTATGTATTCCTATATCAGTGGAAAAGCTAAGCTTCCTAGCTTCAGGACCCGTTTGGCCATAAATTTTTTTTACTTTTTTTCGGAAATTTATTTCACTTTAGTGAAAAAAGTGAAAACAAGTGGTGTTTGGCCATGAAATTTGTGTCACTAAAGTGAAATTTTTTTTCGGAAAAGTGAAAATAAGTTTTTCTTGTTTTCACTTTTTTCACTCCTACTTCTCTCACAAAAAGTCAAAAAGAACTCTAATTTATTTTCATGGTCAAACATAACTCCAACTCCAACTTCAACTCCAACTCCAAAAAATTTAATTTTCATGGCCAAACGCCTACTCAATAATGATCTCTTCTTCTACTTCACGGAGTTGATTTTGAGCGTATTTATATTCTTTTTATCCATACTTTTCTCATGTTTATACCTTGTTTTGAGAGTAAAATATGCTAAATATTTTTTATTATTACTCATTTTAATATTTTGGAACTAATCCTAGGTGTTCCTTGATTTTTAGGTGAAAATGCTCAAAATATTGACTAAGCATGGACTGGACAAAGGTGTGGAGCAAAGGAATCCTGAAAAATCAATCTCTCTAAAGTTTTTATTGTAAAGGGCATTGCGGAGCCAATCCTAGAGCAAGACAGTAGGCCTCACAAACCCAAGCCCATGGCAAGGCAATGCTCCTCACGGGGTAAGGCCAAAAATCCTACTTTTGCCCACCCATTTTGGTGGACCCTCTTAATTATTTTTCCTTTCTATAAATATATCCTTAGACGTTTTTGAAGGGGAGTCCATATTTTGGAGAATTAATGATACGGGTGGGACAAGCTGTCCAACAAGTACACGACCTTTCATACGAAGCCAAGCTCGGGAATTACAAAAACTCCAAGCCTTGTTCATGCAAATGGCCGTGTGTGAGTTGGTGATTGAGACACCTAAGGGTTTAAATGTTTTAAGTGTGAAGAGGGACCTTGAAGTGTAATAAACTTACACTCCAAGGCCGGCCCCCATGACAAGGACAACCTAGTCATTTTGCCTTGTAATATAAATAGAACATATTAGGGTTATTTGAGTAGTTCTTCCATTATTATTTTGAAACACAAGACTTGTAATATTTTGGGTTCTCTGTCTCTCTAAACCAGCCCACAAGAAGAGGGATACTTGTGTTACTTGTTTTGTATCTTGGCTAGAAACAAGGATCTTGAGGTCATAGAGTTCCTCTTGGTCTAAGTAAGAACTTGGTGTTAATATTCAATAGTATTAGGGTCCTCTCTTGTTGTTAGGGTTCTTAGACTCTTGAATCTTTTACGTCAAGTTACTGTCTTTTTGTGATCTTGTTAATGTTGTTTTTGTAATCTTGAAGTCTAGTAAAGCCGTGTGGGGCTCTTTCGATTCACTAGCACTTGTTGAAACTTGTAGATCTTGTGTTGGTTTGTTGATTTCGTGGCTGGTTGTTGGAAACTTGTGTGTTGTGGACTTGATAGTGTATCATTTGGTATCAAAGCATGGCTGGTTGTGTTCCTACACTACCAATCTAGCGCTCTCTTGGTCAAAAATGAAATCTGTCCATCTTGTTGTCTTGACCGAAATTGGTGCTTGTGTGTTTAGATCTAGGTGATAGTTTACTTGTTTAGTGTGTTTATTGTGTTGGTTTATTTCTCACCAACACTAAAGGTGTCTAGATCTAAAGTTGAGCTTATAATATTGACCCTTGTTGTGGTGACTTGAACTTGGACCGTAGGTTGTACCTTGTTGATGACCATTGGTGGCTTTTGTGTTATGTTCTTAAAGAAGTTGATGTTGTGTTCTTGAAGGTTGTTGTGGTGTTCATCTTGTTCTTCATCTATTCTTACAACTTAAGACAAAAAAGTATAAAATAGATTCAAAAGGTTGTAAGACAAAAGTTATAAAGTTGTTGGTGAGAGGACTTGCATACATCACTTCCTAGACTTGACAACCACTTTTCCTTAAATCACGGAACCTTTTCTTGTGGGATTAGTATAGTCAAATCTTACCTTTTGAGTTTGAAAAGTTGAAAAAAAAGTACAAGACTTTACCTTCCCTCCAAAACCATTGTCATCCATTACAAGTTGTGTGAATCTTGAAATTTCAGATTTGTGAAAAAAAAAAAAATCGTGTGGGCCAAGACCAATTACATGCTTCCACGTCACTAATAAGCTCAAATTTGGATACTCTTTTCCTAGTTTCTAATGGTTGATTCTTGGTTTCCTTACTTGGTTCTAGAACTAATTAACAAACTAGTACATTCCTACTAGGTTGTCAATTAGTCCTTTGAATCCGTTGTTCGTGTCAACGATTACTTGGGTGCTTTTTTTTATCTTTTGAATACGTTGTTACTTCTTGGTTCTAGTCCGACGAGAATTCTTTGAGTCTTCAAACAAAAATCCACTCCGGATAAGAGCTTACTCATACCTTAAAGGATTCACGGGTTACTAGCCAATCTACAATACTTGTGGAACTCAATTGTGAGGTGATCTAAAGAGTGTAATACCTTGGCAATGGAAGGGACCACGTCCCAAAATATGGATACTAATGCTCTTGACTCCATGAGGGTCACTCTTGAGGTCGTTACCCGAACACTTGAAAGGTTGAATACGGAATTTGGGGCTGTGAGGGGGGATTTGGCAGCAATAAAGGGAGAAGTGTCGACTATTAGTGGGAGATTAGAACAAGTGGAGAGTCAAAGGAACTCTCACCCTTCTACTCCTCTACATGTTTCTACCAATGGGCATGATAGAACCATCACTCCCGGAACATTGCACCAAATGCTAAATACATCTCAAGCTCCACTAAATGCCGCGAGCCAAACCACTCCTTTCCTTCCAAACCGAGACCCCACTAGACCAATACAATTCCAAACTCCTCAAGTCCCACAAGAGGGATTTGGACGTCAAGTACCTACGCCAAATCCGAATCCTCTATTCCAATATCCGTTAAACCAAAGACCACCACCTCCACAAAATCCAATTCCTCCAAATCAAGTCCAAAATTCCCAAAACCGTACAACCTACTTTGAGGAATATGGTAGAGAGGAGTATGAAGGATATGGAGCCTTTAATGATGCTTACATGAGGGAGGAGGAGATAAGAGGGGGTCGTAGAGATCTAAGGAGATACCGAGGGTATGGAGAAAGGGGAAACCGACACCAAGAGAGAGATGTAGGCATCAACACCATCAAGTTGAGCCTACCCATCTTTAAAGGTGAAAGTGACCCTGAGGCCTACTTAGCTTGGGAATCGGCTTGTGACAAAGTTTTCCAAGTTTATGACATCTCGGAAGAAAAGAAAGGTTGCTATGCTATAGCTCATTTTGAGGGTTATGCTAATACTTGGTGGGAGTACGTCAAGCGGTTTGGTAATGAATTAGTTGATGGGAATCCACCACCTTAGTTTCGGTTAAGGTACTTAATGAGACAACGGTACCTTCCCGAGAGATATCTCCATGAGTTGCTTGCTAGGTTGTACAACTTGCATCAAGGAAACAAGAGTGTGATGGCGTACTTTGATGAGTTTTAGCAACTCATGTTGAAACTTGATCATCGTGGGGAAAATATCAGTCATGACATCATCCGGTTCAAGTGTGGGTTGAACAAAGAGATCTCCACTCATTTAACACTCCACAAGTTTGATACCGTTGAAGGTATTTTCCAAGCGTCTCTTGAGATTGAAAGGGAACTTAAAGAGAGGTCGTCGTTCAAGGAAAGGGGACAAGCCCCCTCGGGCTAGCCCAAAAATAAGGACCAACCCGCCACTACAAGGCTGCTCGAGCCCAAAACAGCCCACAAAATTCCTCCAAAACCGGAAGCTCACAAGTATCCTAACCCAAAAGGATTCCAATGTTTCAAGTGCCAAGGTTGGGGACATAAGGCCAATGAATTTCCAAACCAACGCAATGTGATCCTACGGGAAGGGAGATTGTATTACCTTGGTGAGGAGGTGGACCCTGAAAAGGGAGAGGATGAGGCCGAGCCTCAAGATGGAGAGAAAACCGATAATGGGCCTCATGATGATGATGGTGAAGATGTTTATCCGCAAGAAGGGGAGTGTGTGGTTCCAAACTTTGTAGTTAGGCGTGTCATGACTAGTAAGGCAATCGATGACCCAAGCCAAAGGGAAAATCTATTCCATACTAAATGTCTTGTAAAGGAGAGTGTGTGCACTTTGGTGATCGATAGTGGTAGTTGTACAAATGTTGTTAGTAATGCTATGGTAAACTTCTTGAAGTTACCAACTACACCGTACACTAGTCCTTACAA
Source organism: Capsicum rhomboideum (assembly GCA_031232105.1). Classification (NCBI taxonomy): domain Eukaryota; kingdom Viridiplantae; phylum Streptophyta; class Magnoliopsida; order Solanales; family Solanaceae; genus Capsicum; species Capsicum rhomboideum. The sequence goes on from CP124709.1 coordinate 58,863,969, forward strand.
GTTACAATGGTTGAATGAATGTGGTGAATTAAAGGTCACAAAGCAATGTGTGATACGGTTTAAGGTCGGAAACTACCACGATGAAGTGCTTTGTGACGTGATACCAATGCAAGCATGTCACTTATTGCTAGGTAGACATTGGCAATATGATAGGTCTACCAAACACGATGGGAGGTCCAATCGATATACACTTGAGAAGGATGGGCGAAAGATTACACTTCATCCTCTTTCGCCTTCCCAAGTAAATGAGTGGCATCAAAAGATGAGGGAATTGAAGGAAAAGGGACAGAAATTTGAAAAAGAAGAAAAGGGAGGGGAACCCGAAGGTGGGGAAGTAGGGGTATCCGAGGCTTCCCCAACATCAAAAGGGAAAGAAAGCATGGTGATGTTGGTTAGAAAGAAGGAACTCTTCGTGGATCATGATGAGGACACACCTATGTTACTTTTGGCTCATTGTTTTAATACTAACCCCACTAATTCTTCCATTTCCCCTTTGATTTCTTGTATGTTGCAGGATTATGAAGATGTATTTCCTAAGGAACTTCCGCAAGGATTGCCCCCACTTCGGGGAATTGAGCACCAAATTGACTTTGTGCCGGGATCACAATTGCCAAACAAGCCGGCTTATAGGAGCAACCCTACGGACACCAAAGAATTGCAACGTCAAGTTGAGGAGCTCCTCAACAAAGGGTATATCAAGGAGAGCATGAGTCTGTGCGCGGTTCCGGTGCTACTAGTGCCCAAAAAAGATGGAACGTGGCGCATGTGTGTGGACTGCCTAGCCATCAACAAGATTATGGTAAAATATCGCCACCCTATTCCTCGGTTAGATGACATGCTAGATGAATTGAATAGTTCATGTTTGTTTTCCAAGATTGATTTAAGAAGTGGCTATCACCAAATAAGAATGCAACCCGGTGATGAATGGAAAACCGCCTTCAAGACCAAGTTTGGTCTCTATGAATGGATGGTTATGCCCTTCGGCCTAACAAACGCTCCAAGTACTTTTATGAGCCTAATGAATCATGTGATGAGGCCATTTATTGGAAAGTTTGTTGTTGTCTACTTTGATGATGTCTTGGTTTATAGCAAGTCTTTAGAAGAGCATGTGATACATCTATAATGTGTGTTTGATGTCCTTAGAAAGGAAAAATTGTATGCAAATCTAGAAAAATGCTCTTTTGGTGTTAATGAAGTTGTTTTCTTGGGTTTTGTTGTTAGTTCAAGAGGGGTCGAAGTGGATGAATCCAAGATAAACGCTATCAAAAATTGTCCAACCCCACAAACCGTTGGAGAAGTAAGAAGCTTCCATGGGTTGGCTAGTTTTTATAGAAGGTTTTTCAAAGGATTTAGCACCATAGCCGCCCCCTTGACCGAGGTCATTCGGAAAGAACAACCCTTCAATTGGGGAGACGAGCAAGCTAAGGATTTTGAAGCCTTGAAAGCTATGCTCATCTCCGTGCCCTTGTTACAATTGCCCAACTTTGATAAGACATTTGAAGTCGAGTGCGATGCGAGTAAAGTAGGCATAGGGGCTGTTTTGATGCAAGATTCAAAACCTATCGCTTACTTTAGCGAAAAGCTCAAAGGAGCAACTTTAAACTACTCCACATATGATTTAGAGTTGTATGCCTTGATTAGAGCCTTGGCCACTTGGCAACACTACTTATGGCCTAAGGAGTTCATGATCCGAACGGACCATGAATCCTTAAAGCATCTCCGGGGGCCCAAGACAAGCTTAACAAATGGCATGCCAAATGGATTGAGTTTCTTGAGACCTTTCCTTATGTTATCCAATACAAAAAGGGTAAGGACAATGTAGTAGCCGATGCTTTGTCTAGAAAACATGCTCTTGTGTCCACCTTGTTATCAAAATTGATGGGTTTTGAGAGTTTAAGAGAGTTGTATCCCAAGGACCCTCACTTTGCTCCTATCTTTAGGGAATGCGAAGAATTGGGTAGGGACAAGTGGGATTCGGCTAGGGGTTCAAATCCCTATGCCAAGTTTGATGGTTACTTGTTTAAAGGTAGACGATTGTGTGTACCCTCTAGCTCTTGGAGAGAATTATTTGTGAGGGAAGAACATGATGGCGGTCTAATGGGTCATTTTGGGGTCGAAAAGACCTTCGGAATATTGGAGGAGCAATTCTATTGGCCTAGAATGCACAAGGATGTGGCTAGGATTTGCGGCTAATGTGTAGAATGCAAGAGAGCCAAATCTCGACTCCTACCTCACGGGTTGTACACCCCGCTGTCCACTCCTCTACAACCTTGGCTTGATATATTTATGGATTTTGTGTTGGGGATGCCAAGGACTTGACGAGGCCGGGATAGTATTTTTGTTGTAGTCGACCGATTTTCTAAAATGGTGCACTTTATTCCTTGCTCTAAATGTGATGACGCACCTAGTGTGGCCTCTTATTTGTTGATAATGTTGTTAAATTGCATGGTGTTCCGAGGACCATTGTGAGTGATAGGGACTCTAAGTTCCTAAGCCACTTTTGGAAGTCCATGTGGGGTAGGCTTGGTACCAAGTTGTTGTTCTCTACGTCCTGCCACCCATAAACCGATGGCCAAACGGAAGTAGTAAATAGGACTTTGGGTACTATGCTACGTTTCATGGTTAAGGGAAAAATGACTTCTTGGGAAGAGCACTTACCATTGATTGAATTTGCCTATAACCGTGTCATACACTCAAGTACGGGAATGACTCTCTTTGAGTGTGTATACGGCCTCAACCCTCTTACCCCTTTGGATTTAACGCCTTTACCAAGTGATCTCATGATTAGCTTAGATGGAAGCAAGCGGGCAGATTCTATGAAGAAGCTACATGAGAAGGTGTGGCTTCAACTCGAGAAGAAAAACCAAGAAATGTCAAGGAGGGCCAACAAGGGGAGAAAGAAATTCATTCTTGAACCGGGAGATTGGGTGTGGGTGCATCTTCGGAAGGACTGGTTTCCATCTCAAAGAAAGTCCAAATTGATGCCTAGGGGTGATGGTCCATTCCAAGTACTTGAAAGAATCAATGACAACGCCTACAAGACTGATCTTCTACCGGAATATCAAGTGCACAACACTTTCAACGTTTGTGATCTCTCTCTCGTGGATGCGGTTGAAGATGGCCAAATGCTGAATTTGAGGTCAAATTTCTCTCAAGATGGAGAGGATGATACGGGTGGGATAATCTATCCAACAAGTACACGACCTTTCACATGAAGCCAAGCTCGGGAATTACAAAAACTCCAAGCCTTGTTCATGCAAATGGCCGTGTGTGAGTTGGTGATTGAGACACCTAAGGGTTTAAATGTTTTAAGTGTGAAGAGGGACCTTGAAGTGTAATAAACTTACACTCCAAGGCCGGCCCCCATGACAAGGACAACCTAGTCATTTTGCCTTGTAATATAAATAGAACATATTAGGGTTATTTGAGTAGTTCTTCCATTATTATTTTGAAACACAAGACTTGTAATATTTTGGGTTCTCTCTCTCTCTAAACCAGCCCACAAGAAGAGGGATACTTGTGTTACTTGTTTTGTATCTTGGCTAGAAACAAGGATCTTGAGGTCATAGAGTTCCTCTTGGTCCAAGTAAGAACTTGGTGTTAATATTCAATAGTCTTAGGGTCCTCTCTTGTTGTTAGGGTTCTTAGACTCTTGAATCTTTTATGTCAAGTTACTATCTTTTTGTGATCTTGTTAATGTTGTTTTTGTAATCTTGAAGTCTAGTGAAACCGTGTGGGGCTCTTTCTATTCACTAGCACTTGTTGAAACTTGTAGATCTTGTGTTGGTTTGTTGATTTCGTGGCTGGTTGTTGGAAACTTGTGTGTTGTGGACTTGATAGTGTATCAATTAAGGATTGACATATTAGAGCCAAGGAGAGAACTGACTTAGCTTCTTCTTCTAGGGTTAATTTTCTCCTCTTAGTTCTAGCATTATTTCTTGCTTGAAACATGTATCTTTGCAAGTGTAATCGAATTATGAGCGGCTAACCACCCTTGTTCTAGCATTATGGCCAAAGTATGAACGTTATGTCGTAATAATCTATCTTGTTATTCTTGGGTTATTATCATATGAATTATTCTTTTAATCTTATATTACTATATATTCTATTGCTTTATGATCAGTAGGACAAATGGACAATCTTAACGAAACTCTAGGTGAGGAAAGTTAGGGATAGAGCATGAGTTAAAAGGAGTACGATGTGTTCTGCGGAACGAATTGGCGGTTAGGATGGAAATAATACATTGTTTGCTCTACTTTGTTCCTATATAGGAGATGTAAATGAGTTGGAGTTAATTACGAGTATCATCACTTAACAATTTATGTATGAGGTTAACCTGGATAGACGGTTAGAAGTTCAAAAGGTCATGACTATAATATCAACCTTGTGAATCAGTAATGAGGTAGTATTGAACAACATAATGAAGGTGGAGACATAATGTGATTACACAAAGGACCATAACCCTGTAACCTGTTTCTTACTGTGTTGATTCAATTTGTGTTCATTAGTTATTTTGTTTCTATTTGTAGTGTAGTAAATTCACAAACAAACCTTGAGATTTCATAGCTTGAACTATATAAAAGACATCAAAACCACACCTAAACTATATCCGAAAAGTCGAAGACATACCTAAACTATTAAAGTGACCTAATACACACCTGAACTATATAAAAGTAAAAAATTTTACCCCCTAAAACTGAGGTGGAAAAAATAATTAATTAAAACAAAAATTAGGCGCGTTTAAGCCAAAAATTAAAGCAAAAAAAAAATTAAAAAATCAAAGACTCCCCCCAATGCATATTCTTCCTCATAGCCTTACCCACGCATCTTCTTCACAGCCCCCCACCCACCCTCTTCTTCTTCGCAAACCCCCACCCACACCTCTTCTTCTTCACACAATCACATCCTACACATTGTTCTCTTCTACTTCAATTTTGTTTTCATCAAATTCTCTACAACTAAATTTCTTCATAAATTATATTTTTTTCTTACTCCATTAAGAAAAAAAAAATCATAATTTCATTTCTTCTCCATTGACAACCATTTTCTCTACTTCTTTTTCTTCATTCCATCCCTTTTCTTTTCTCCATTTTTCTTATTACAACTACTTTACTTCATTAGATTTATCATCTTTCATCAATTGATTACTTATTCTCTATCATTTAATAGTGGAATTGATGATGAGTGAAAAATTCATGGTGGGTGAGTTTTTATTTTTGATGAGTGACAATGGCAATGGTATGATTTTGAGGTGAACGCAAAAAATTGTGGTGATTGTTATTGTAAATTTCGATAATAACAACAGTGATGGTGTTTTCTTATGGTGAATTTGGTGGAGAGTCCTAATTTGTGACTTTTGATCCTAACTTTTTGTGGGTATCTTGAAAATTTTCTTAAAAAGATTTAATTTTTTTGTTGTTGCATTATTGGCGGTGGATCTAGTGTTTGTTGTATTTTTTGGTGGTGATAATATTATGGTGTGATTCCGCTAGTGAGTTTGATGGTGGGTGGTGAAATTTCTTGTGGGGAGATGTGGGTTTAGTGATAATAGTTGCAATGATAGTAGTTTAATGGTGGATTTGGTGGTGACAATGTTGTGGGATGATTCCGTTGGTGAATTTGGTTGTCGATGGTGAAATCTATGGTGGTGACGATGAGAGTTTGGTGATGATGGTGGTGGTGATTTAATGGAGGTTTGGTGGTGTTAGAGTGAAGAAGAAGCAATTGGGTGACATAGATTATTTTTTTTTTCAAAAAATTTGACATAACATCTGATGTGGCAGTGACGTGGCGCGAGTGTAAATCACTTCCCATCATGTGACTGGTTGTATGTGCGTAAGGGTGGACATAAATTCACTTTTATATAGTTCAGGTGTGTATTAGGTCACTCTAATAGTTTAGGTGTGTTTTTGACTTTTCGGATACAGTTTAGGGTGATTTTGATGTCTTTTCCCTAAATAATTAGAACTAGTTTAAATTAGTGAATAGTTATCACAAGTCCTTGTGGTTTTGATAGCTAATATATTACTTGCACTACCACGTACACTTGTGTGTACAATTGGGAGTGAACAATGGCCTCACAGCCATAGTGACTGTCTTGGTCGGAACTTGTAGCACCACTAAAGTGTGTTGAAGTTTCGAAGGTTGTGTCATACATGCACTCCCCACTCCTGGTGAGAATTGAGCTAGCTTAACCAGGGGGCGGAGCTACAGTCAAGTAAGGGTGGTCAATTAAACAACCTTCATCGGAAAATTCAACTGTGTATATAGGTCAAATGTTCTTTAAAATCTGAATATCAGAAAAAATGCACACCCTTAGACACAACTAAGATCTGCAGCCCAGTGGCAAGCTTGTGCATTTATGTGTTTGTGGTCGGCGGTTCGATTCTAAATGTTGCTTTTTATAAAAACTTCTGTACATATTTTAAAGCAGAAATAGCCGCCCAGCAGCCCCAACTTTTGTACTTATTTTTAAGAAGATAAAGAAAAAAGAAGGAAAATAAATAGAAATAGCCGGTCAATTATCTCACTGTTGTCTATCCTTAAACTTTTGATTCTACACTTAATAACCATGAATCTTTCAATTTATTAACCTATAGATTCACAACTCTTCACCAAGTTATTTAAAGTTTAAACCCATTAAATGTTTTGAGTTTACTAATACCATGAAAGTTTTGACCTATGACTTTGTTTTATTTATCTATTTAAAGCTTTCGTCCATCTTTATTTGTTCATATTTAATTTGACATACTCTTTAATAAATAGTAACAAATAAAAAGATAATTTTACTATACCATCCATATTAAATATAGGCCATCTAAATATTTAAAAGTGAATAGTATTTAAGAACAATAGTAAAATTGACAAAAAATGGTAAATTATCTCTTAATTTTTTAAATTAAACAAGTAAAGGTGGATAATCATTTTTCGTATGCTAGACAAGTAAAGATGGGAGAATGGAATATTAATTTTCTTTTTGTGTTGCATAATTATTCTTTTTTTTTTTTAATTTCTCTACATTAGTTTTGATGTGTGTTATTCTGTATAGCTAAAATTATTTTTGTTGACTTTTCTCAGTTAGTTTTGATTTATACCATTAATTGTTTTATAATTATAAGTTTTAAAATGATTTAGTTAATGATATGTACTTTAATTTTAAATATTGGTGCACTCACTCATCAATTTTAAAAATATGTTTTGTGCACTTACTCAGCTAAAAAATTTTTATTTTATTCACTCCTTTAAAATTTGAACACCCTTGAAAAAATTTCTGACTCCCTTACTGAGCTTAACAGGTTGAATTCTCTGAGGGATGAGGGATGTCCTTCACTGGAGTAATTATGTGTTCATCAGTACCCTGGTTGAATGCGTTTTTAGAGTTGTAGGGAAGGTTGTTTTCCAGCCATCATGAAAAGCATACGTTAGCGACCTTGCGTAACATGAACCTTCGGCTTCAGGGCTTTTCAGTTAACATGCGCCTCCCCGTCCCCCAGTTGTGGTGGTCTTAAGAAAATACTATAAAGTTGCAATTATTCTCATGTCAACATGATAAACAAATATTTTAAAGTATTGATCAAAGTTTACGTAGTTTGAATCTCAAAAAGCAAAATGTGTCTCATAAAATGTGACAGAAGAAGTAACTTTAAAACAAAGAAAAGTTTTATACATTCGAATGGTTAAGAAAATAATGAATCTTAATTATTTAGTATTCAAATCTTAATTCAATATCTTTTTATTCGGATGTATGGAAATTTAGACGTCTGAATCTTAAAATTTTAATTTCTCATTCTTAATAAAGATAAATGATACCTTAGTATTTTAGTAAATAATTAAATATATATTTAAAAAATCACTAAAATTCTAATAAATGTCAAATCTAAATCCATAACTTCAAATTACAACAAATTCAATACTAAAAATCATGAACACTACCTCCATCGAATTTTAATAATGAATCTCCATTTGATTTTGATGGTCCGTGAAGTTTTGATCTATTTAATATAATAATAATAACTAAAGTCAACCACTTAATGATATTAGAAAATGATGAAATATCGGCGAAAGTGCATATATACCTAATTTTGGACCGCCATCTAAATTGTAGCTGAAGTTGATTTTTCTACGACTAATAAGCAGGGATACTACTACCGGCGACGAATTTAGTATTAAAAAGGGGCACGTGACGTCATAGTTTCTTCATAAAATTAGGTATTTTATATATATTTTTTTTTAAATCAATTAGTATTTTCTTCGTTTTAAAATAGTTGACTCTCTTTCTAAAAATATTTTTTTCAATTTAATTGTTATTTTTATGAAATCAAGAAAATTTTATTATGTTTTTCCAATACTAACCCAATCATTAAATAACTAAACAACGTATATATACTTACATTTATATTTTTAAAGCATAACCAATAAGGCTAATTTGGTAAACCCCTAATAAATATTTTCTTAAGAAAAGTATCAAATCAACAAGGACCAACAATTTTGAAACAGAGAGAGTATAATTATATTACCTGCTGGAACCATACTATTGAACACTAAATGATGCACTCAATTAAAGATTAAGTTATTTATCTTGAGAACTAGGAATCAATTCCCACTAAATACAATTTTCCTTTTTTTTTAGTGAAGCACCGATGTTCTAAAAAGTCTCAAACTACTACTAAGCACACACCTCATTGTTAATATGTTTGCCCATCATGAAGGCATTTCATGAATTTACGCGACGTATTGCTTAAGACTTTTGTACATTGAGGCTTCCAAAGTTGTGCCTTTTGTCTTCATTTACAGAAAAAGTGAAAAAACCAAATGACTTTGCATAAATTTAACTTGTATCCATCAGTAGTGCTACTTTTGACAGTTGACTTTTTACCCTTGCTTTTTTTTATTTTATTACCGTAGTTTCAGTTTATATTTTGGTAAATATTATCAACTCTAAAGATAGAAAATACATGAAATCACCTCTTAACTTGTTAACCAGATGTACTTTAGCACTTTAACTTTACGATTTTTTAAATATCAGAAAAATTTCAAATATATACAATAAAGTAATTAATTTATAAAATAAATAGTCATGTTTTTATTTACAAAAAAAAAGGTAAAAAGTCAAAAAAATTGGCATTATAACCAAGGTTGACCATGGCTAAATGACCAGCTTTTTTTGGTAACTAATAATTTTAGGGACATTTACATAAATAGTATAAATATGTAGTTTTTTTAATCAATTATAGTACATGAGTTGATAGCATAACTTTTTTTTAACCAAAAATAGCAAAATGCATATATAATACATTTTTAAACACGATTTTAATATAGTAACACATAAACTAACTTGAATAGCATTTAAATGTTTCAAATTTAATTATAATACGTTTTTAACATCATTAATAAGAGAAAAAAATAAACAATAAATTTAATACATTTTGAATTCAATATATTATACATATTAAAGACTATTTCAATATGTGTGGTAAATATATATAACTAAAATATTTTTAATACAAATGTATTGTAAGTATTATACGTGAATTTCAAATATTTTGAATTCATAAAATGTATAATATTGAATTCGAATTGTATTACAACGATCCTTTACGTTTAATACCATTTGAATTCAATATATTAAAGACGTATTTCAATATGTGTGGTGAATATATATAACTAAAAAACTTTTAATACAAATGTATTCAAGCATTCCAAATTCATAAAAATGTATAATATTGAATTCGAATTGTATTACAACGATCCTTTACGTTTAATACATTTTGAATTCAATATATTATAAGTATTAAAGACGTATTTCAATAAACGTGGTGAATATATATAACTAAAATATTTTTAATACAAATCTATTATAAGTATTATGTGTGAATTTCAAACATTCTGTTACAATTTAAATTAGTTTACGTTGTTAGAAATGTATTATATTTGTTATGAAATAACAATTATTGAATTTTATAATAAAATAAAGTAAAAAATGTTACATGCAGATAGAGAAGAGAATGGAGAATGTACCTGAGGTTGAGAAGCAAAAGAGGAAAGTGAAGTGAAGAAGAAAGGAATAAACAAAGAAAACGTGATATTAAAGAGAAAGTCGTTATTAAAGTCAAAGTTAAGCTAAAGGTCGTAATTAAAGGCAAAGTTAAGCTAAGAGTCGTAATTAAGTAAAAGTTTACTATTAATGGTAATATAAAGCCTTAAAAGTTATTGATTATGTAAATAACTGAAAATTTTATTAATCGCCAAGAACAACCCATATATAACTTCTCGAACGTTGTATATGTAATGTATCTATATTGTATAAATAGTTACACGATGAATCGATATTATATAAATAGTGTATAATCATGTATATATAATGTATAGCTATGTATCAAAGATGTACATGCATGCATATACACTGTTTATACAATACATATACATTATATAAAAAATAGTTGTGTAATGTATCGATATTGTGTAATGGTGTATAAACATGTATATATGATATATAATTATGTATCGGAAACTGATATCTGGAAACTACCTGATTCCTCAACCAGTATGGAATGGAGGCAAAGTTGACTGATTGATAAGTCACTCAGGCCCAAAACATAGGAGAATAATTCATGACCTTTTACAATATTTGTTAAAGAAAAAGAATTCATGAATTAATAATAGGGTCAGTGCCTCCTCGAGTCAATAGTACAACAAAAAAAACAACCAAGCAATACAGATGAAAGTATAATCGTGCTCAGAATGGACAAGGTGATCCAATTTTGAACTTTGGTTACAGATTTTAAGTTCTAACAAGTTTCTAATATCTCCCTGATGAAATTGCAGTGCAAGATTATCCCTTTAGAAATTTAAGTGAAGAAATAATAGCATTGAATAACAATTATTTCTTACTCGACCATTAACTTCTTCGAAAAAAGGATTTCAACAACAAAACAGCTTCCAGTACTACGACATTCTGTTATATTGCAAGTTCTTTCAACTCAGACAAACTCAAAATCTCCTCTAAACACTCCCAAATTTTAGATATGAGCTCCTCTCGATATTTCAAATCTTTTAATATGTTATTCACTCGAAATGGTTCACGTTCGCAGCACGTTGAATTTTTAAATCAGCTTTTAATGGCTGATTGATCATGGAAGAAGGAAAGAAAACTGAAAACTGCAAAAAATAAAGGAATAAGAAGAAGAAGAAGGAAGAAGAAGCCACTAATGACTGAAGTAGAAGGAAGAAGAAGAAGCGATATAGCCAAATGGCTATTTTAGTTAATTTTTACAAGGCTGGGCAAATTTTCTTGTAAATAAGATGACCGACCGGTCATTTTCCATAATTATCCCTTAAATACCCCCTCAAACAACTTTTAAGCGAATTAAATATCACCCTAAGATTATAATAGCAGTCTCACAAGAGAGAATGCATTCTACATGCGTCATGTCATTGCCACATCAGAGTCATGTGGAAAAATATTAAATTTTAATTTTGATTTTTTTTTCATTTTTTTTTTTAATTCACATTTTCCTTTTCTGATATTTTTATACACTAACTAATCCCTAATTCTTAATTAATTTAAGAACAATAGAGGTCATTGCAATGAATTTCACAAAGTTTTTGCCCTTTTGGTTACTTGCCGACCACTTCACTGCCATTGTCGATCGTCGGGGTTAGTCATCCTTATATTTTTATACTCTAATCAATTCCTAGTTCCTAATTAATTTAATAAAAATAGAGATTATATGTAATGAATTTTACAAAAAAAATTCCTATTCATTACCCATCACTTCCATCACCATTACCGGCCATCAGTTCTATTACACCAGGTTGTCTGATAGAATCTTGTTTTCCTACATTAAGAGTCTTTATTTTTCAAAAAGAAAAATCAAAACTTTCTAAAAGAAATTTAATTTTGAGAGTATAGAATAAAGAAAATTATGTGGATGTTGAAGTTTCCTATGACTATTGTGTGTGTGTTTAATGATATATAAGTGTACTTGCGTGTGGTGTTGGGTTTGAAAAAGGAGAAGGGAGTGGGGGTGGGGGGTCTGAAGAAGGTGAAAGGGGGTGGGGCGTAAGAAGAAAAAGATAAGGCCAGGGCAGAAGGGGGTGGTGGGGGCAATGGTGGGTAGTGAGATGCGAGGAAGACGAAGAAGAATGGAAATGGTGTGGGCTGGAAAAAGAAAAGAAGGGCCCCTCTTATTTTTTCTTTTTATTCTTTTATTATTTACATGCTTAATATTTTTCTTTTTGCCACGTCAGCCGCTAGGTGGTATTTAATTCACTTGAAAGTTTTTTAGGGGGATATCTAAATACTCGTAAAGAAGTGATAAAATAAGTTTGGTTGCGAAGTTTAGGAAAATATTATTTTTCATTCAAAAACGTTCAGAAGTCGAACAAGGGAGAAAAAGGCAATTTTCTTCAGTTTCTTCTTGAATTCTACCATTGAGGTAAGTTCTTCCATCAATCTCACTAGTTTTTGATCCTTAATTCCTTAGATTCAACATAGATTGATCATGGTGGGAATGATGGGTGTAAACCTAGATTAAAGAACCTGAACTAATTTTGCTAATTATGGATTAGAATTGCTTGTTAATGGTTTAGAAGTATTAAATTAAGTTTTCCAAACTAGAATTAGTCTATTAATCTTAATATATTGGGAATTTGAGTGGAATGACAGGTAGAAAACCCTAGAATAGTGCAATTGTTTATGAACTTGAGTTAAACACAATGAACTTAAGCTTGTAATGCCTAGACTTGGTAGAACATTGGTTGAATTGTGTAATGACCTGATTTGTAAAATCTTGCTTTTTACTTGTTTTGACCATTTTGCCCTTTTTTGTAGTTTCTACGTGTTGATTTTGAGGTGTGAGGATGATTGGCATGGTTTTCGATGCGATCGGGAATGATCTGGTGAGTTTGTAGTTTTTAGAAGCTTTGAAAGCTCTATAGTTGACTTCGGTCAATATTTGATATTCTGAGTGTCGGTTGGTTAATTGGACAATTCCATCAGATTCGGAATGTCGAATTTGGATTAGTAGCAGGGTTGATTTAGGTTTGGGACCTTTATATTACATTTCGACCCTTCGTTTGAAAATTAGGCTTGAAGGGGTCCCGGGGGTTAATTTGTTGAAAATAATCCTTTTTTGAAAATTCGACGTCTCTATTGAGTTCGAAACATCGAAAATAACGTAGTAGAATATATGGTTTATTTCTGTCGGGTACCGAACGAATCTCGAGGGTCCGTTTGAAGTATTTAAAAACATGAAAAATCAGCAAGTTGCTGATATCTGGTGCATGAAGCCACCTTTTTCATGAACGCGGCCCACAGGGCGCGAACATGAAAAAGGAATTATTCCCTTCATTTCGATTGCGAGAGTGGTGAACGCGATCACGAAGGTGTCAGTTCGGGTCGGGTGTCTGTCCCTTCTTCCCGAACGCGACATGGTTGTCGCGAGCACGAGCTCCAGATCACGGACCTTCGTGAACGCGGAGCCCTGACAAAGAATGCAAAGGCCATTCAAGTGGCTTGGTCAATGTTGACCCTCACGATCGTGAGGTGGGATCCTCGATCGCGAGGTACTGTTCACAGAACAATATACAAACCTCATTTTCACGAATTCCATCATTTTTAGACCTTTGAGCTTCAGATTTGGGTGATTTTAAGGATTTTATTCACCATTTGAGCTTAGGTAAGCTCCAAAACCTTATTTTCATTACTTTACATTGATTATAACATCAAAAACAATCTTTAATCTTGATTTCAAAATGAATTTTTGAGGGTTTTTAGGGTAAAACTTAAAAATGGTTTTTCTTCGATTTGGACATCATTTTTGCGTGGGTTTTCAACTGTAGAATCCTATAACCTTGGGGAATGAGTTTCTAAAATAAAATTTTGGTTTTACCCTTCTTGTTTTCAAACTCATTTTTTGAGTCCGTTTTGGACCCGTCTTAAATATGGTCAATATGGGTATTGTTAGCCTTCTTTTATCGTATAAATGCTATATTTGTATATTTTAGTTGATCCTAAAAATGTTCGAAAGGGGAAAGTGTCATGTTGAAGGACTTTAGGCTCAGATTTCATCGTTTTGAGGTAGGTTACGACTTAACTTCTTTCAGATTCAGTTAGGTAATTAATAAATAAGTAAAACATGCTATGGGTTGGGGAGAATAGTTATGGGGATGGTATTTTGAGATTATTATTACTGTCGTGTACTATGTGGGGGCTTATATTCTTATTATTGTTAACTTGTGAATATTTGATATTGCGTGTTGCCTGTGCGGGGGCCTTATTTGACATCACTGGCCTTATTTGTGCATTTGAATGCCTTTATTCTAGATATGATACCCGTACGATGGATTGAATTGTTATTATAGGCCTTAGTGAGCATTGATTGCCTTTATCATGATAGAAATGCCCGAGTTAGGGGTTGATATGGTATTAATGATGTCTTACACATATATTTATTCCGATGGTGCCTAATTAGAGTTGATATCATGAATTGTGGACATATTGAATTGATTTCTAGGCTCACTTATATACGTATTGAATGGATTGGATATCTTCATACTGATTTGATTGTGAGCATTACATCCTCATTCCATACATATACATTCATGAGGTATCGGTACCATTGAGGAACACTATTTTTGAAAGAAAATGAGAAATTTTATAAAAACCTTCTCCATGAACACGAGTCGGAGATGTGGGTTGAGATATAAGATTTTGAGATATATTATATGGGTTGCGAACCCCCCATGGGTCCTATCTTAGGAGCTGCAAGCTCGGTAGGTGTCTACAAAAAGTCATGCGATGACTTCCACTATTCGTCCCAGCATTATTGCATTGCATTTTATATGTATCTTTCATGGTTCTTTTTATTATTTTGACATTTTTTTAGTTTTCATATACTTTTTGTGTATATCTGTGCTGTTTTGTTTCAGTAATTTCTTATTAGAACTATTAGTGGAGACGATGTGAGCTACCGCTTGAAAATTTTTCTGCTTGCAAGTGACGTGGTCATAGTAATTTCTTTACTTATCTTATTTTCTACTTTACTCAGTCAGCCTATGATATCTATTAAGTACAAGTGGACCGTACGCACTTCTACTGTACCTTTTCAGTGCAAATCCTAGTATGAGTATGATGCGCGATGGCTGAGTTCGTGCGTGAGGATTTGGTGATTTCAAGGTACTGGCACGCTCTAGGTTTATCAGAGTTGACTCCAAGCCTCATCCTATCTTTTGTTATGTTTTAATTTTGGTTTCATAGACAGACTTTGTATCTCCAGATTTGATTATGTATTAGATGCTCTTATACTTATGACATCAGGTTTTGGGGTGGTTTTGTATTTTGTTCAGACTTCTGCATTTATATATTTATATTATGGTTTGACTTCGTTCTAGAAGTCTCGCTCTATTTTATTTTACCGTTGTTTCTGATTTTCATTATCTTTGGGTGATGGGCTTATATATCAAGGTTGGGCCGCGATAAGTGTCATCATGACCTTGTTTTTGGGTCACAAAAAATTATTCTTTATTTGTGATTTTAGATCGAGATCAAGCCAAGATTGCAAGAAAGAGGAAGACTCAAGTACTTTAGAGTATTGCAAGGCTTGGATTGAGGTAGGTTACAATTGAATTAGAGTTGAGAATCAGTTTGATTGCATATGTGCTTGTTAACTGAGTATTTGTTTACTTATTTCAAGTTGTGCCTGGTGTTAAATGATTGAACGTAAACTATAAGATCAGTTTCTTAATAGTGAATCTTACTAGAGAATTGTGGTTATGAATAACATATTATTGTTATTGTGAATTGAGTGTTGTTAATGTGTGACATGTGACTGAACTGGTGGATTCAGGTGAAATAAGGGTGGTAAAACACTTGATTTGGGATAAGGGTGGCAAGTTACTTGTTTTATTTATAAGATTGGTACATGAACTGAGCTAGTCCCCTATAAGTCATGGCTAGTGGACAACAATAAGTTCCATAGCATGTGTGTACATGATAGTATAGAAAGCTTGACGGTCTCTTGAGTGGACGGGGTGTATATATTTCATATATGTTATTTGAGTTCCTTGTGTGAACTACTGGTGTTGTTATTACCTTGATTTTCTCCCATGGATTGGTTCTTGACTTGATATTCGTTATTATTACTTTGCGTTAACTATTCTATAAGGTTGATATGATAATAAGGATTTATTGATACAGATGGCAACTGGCTTGGTTATAAGTTGGTCTTGTTGGCTAGTACTGAATTGGGCATTACATGTCCAATTGGAGCCTCGTTACTTGATATGGTTTGGTTGGTATCAGTATGCATGCTGTTATTTCTATTTGAATATACATGATTTGGTTGAAATGCTTGTTACTTGTTTACAATTATTTAGTGAAGTGTTCACATCAGTTAAGTTGGGTCGGCCTATGATACCTACCAGTACATTGTGATTTTGTACTGATACTGCCTTGTACTCTTCTTTTTATTGAGTGCAGAGCATATTCCAATGGCTTCTACGAGACCTCACTTGTATACCTTAGCGCGACATCAGATCCAAGGTTGAGCATTCATCTTTCAGGCAACTATGAATATCTCTATCTTGGTCTTGTCCTTATTGATTCGGACAAAGACATTTTATCTAGTTTCCTTAGCTTTTGATTGTAATAGACTTATTAGCTAGAATTCTGGTACATTGAATTTCAGTTCTTGGGAATTCGTTAAGACGAGTAGTTTGTTAAGTTTCCGCATTTAATTAATTGTTAGCTATTATTGCTTTTTGTTAATAGAGATGGTTGTTCTTATTTAAAATGGCTAAGTTTTTGGTTTGATATTCGGGTTAAATAGTTCTCCCACCAGAGGGTTAGTGTGGGTGCCACACACGATGGGTTTGGATCTTGACAATTACTTTTTTTTTTTTACTTAATGTTTAAATTTTATGTGCCATCATTTTTAAAGAATCTCCACAGTCAATATAAGGTCATCAAGGACAAAGGCGGATTCAAAATTTTAAACTTATGACTTCCTACAATAATATTAAGCTAATTGTCACGACCCAAATCATGGATCATGTGGGCACCTAGCCAACTCTACCCTAGATAGGAGAAATCTTACCACCCAACTATTTAATTAATGTGGAAGTTAAATAAAACTATCTTTAGAAAAAGAAAAATCCTTTAATCATAAATCAACTTCTGTTCAGTACATTTGGTATATAAAAACAATGTAGAAAATAATTAACAAAGCTTCCCCAGAACCTAATCTAAATTGGTACAAGAGAATTAAGCAAGGAACGGAAAAATCCAAGACACAACATCCATATGAGAGTGAAAAGACAACTGTTGAAGAGTGATCACCGTCGCTTCTATAGAAACTTCAACTGACCTGCAACATGGCTATATCCCTAATAGGAAGTATAGTAAGTGTAGTATCAGTATAACCACAAGTACTGGTAGGTATCATCGGCCGACTAAGGTTAGAAAAAAATAACAACAATAGCAAATAGGAAGGAAATCACGACATCAAGTAAAGTTTCGGATACTAAGCCCTTCCCCCTAGTCTTTGGCATATTGCTCCCAGCATCTCTGTGACCTACTTATCATTTAACATTTTTGTGTGACCTACCTATCATTTAACATTTTTGTGTATCTTTGTCCTAACCAGTCCTTACTTATATTTCCTAAGTCTTATCTTATCTCTCTTAAATCAATCATGTGAGTCTACTTATAGTAAATTACCTATAATCCTACGGACCTCACTATTCTAACACACTATAGGTACTAGACCGGCTAGCCCTTATACTCTCATGACTCTATGACCCTCAATAAAACTAAGTATAGTCAGCACCCTTAACTTCCACATATATTCAATAAGCAATGATCCAATTACATTAAGCAAGTTCTTAAACCAGGTTCATCATAACAATACATATATAGACTGTCACAACCCGATTTCTCATGTCATAATGACACCTACTATAACCCACCAGTAGGTGAGCCAACCCGTAGTCCGGAACAGCTGGTAATGGACTACCAATAGAAATGAAGAAAACAACGAAAATGAATTTAATAAAGAGACTAATATAGATTACAACCCCAAGACCTGGTAAAGTCAGTACAAGAGCTTCTAATACAACAGGAGTATAAAGTGGAATACAGAGTCAATATACTTTTCTTGTATTTCATTTGTACTCCTGATGTATTAAAAGCTCTTATACTGGCTCCACCAGGATCTAGGATTATATTTCCCTTTTTATTATGTTTATTTCGCTGTTTTCTTTCATTTCTCTTGATAGTCCGTTACTAGCCTTTTCGGATTATGGGTTGGCTTACCTACTGGTGGGTTATAGTAGGTGCTATCATGACCTGAGAAATTGGGTTGTGACAGAGGAGGATCAGCTCCAGACTCTAAAAGCTCACCCAATCTCCGATCAGTAGCATAGCTCGAGAATGTCGTCAACGGCGGTGGTTCGTACTCAGATCTGCATCAAGGAAAAGATGTAGAAGTGTAGTATGAGTACCAAAACCATGAGTACTTTATAGGCTGACTGAGCTTAATTACAATAAAAGTATAAATAAGGTGCGAGTATGCAAACTAAAATCAATAATAAAAGGGCAAAAATGGAAATAATAGGCTATGCTAAGCAAATGCGATAAATAGAAAACAAGTAACTCAAAAGTGGAAATAAAAGCCTATCTATAGCCTAACTAGCCCCCCCCCCCCATAAGGCCAGAAGGCACACAGTAAGAAAAATAAATCCAATCGAGCCCCCGTAAGCACGATAGATACAAGCAAAGAGTAATACTAAAGTAAGGATGGGATATAGTAGTAACGAACGTAAAATGATCCAAAATATGTGATATGCGTACCTTATACCCCCTTTCCCTCCATAACCACTATCCTATCGATAGTTATCGGTTTCCCAATCCTAGATCAGTAATAATAAAGATAATAAATGTCTGACTCAAATTAGAGCTGGTCAATAATAATATAGCATATGTCAAACTCAAACTGGAACTAATAAATAATAACAACATAAATGATGGACTCAAACTAGAACTCATAGATAATAGCGATATGCCAGGTGCCGGACTCAAACCAAAACTACTAATTAATGAAAATATAGAGAGATATCCCAGAGTTTTAACCCATTTCAAGTCCATTTAATCATAATATCTAATTTTAGGCAGCCAAATCCTTTAAGGCGAAGTGGGTTCTAAATATTAAGTTGGACATGACACGGTTCAAGGTCAAATACTACCCTACCAGGGGAAATGAAGCTAGGTAAGCTTATAATAGTGTCTAAATCAACCCAAACCTAGGTAATAGCCTAAGGAAGCAGTTTGATATCATTTAGGTGTCACGACCAAATTTCTTAGGTCATGATGACACCTACTTTAACCCACCAGTAGGTAAGCCAAGCCATAATCCAGAACGACAAGTAACGGGATAACATGCAGAAAATAGAGGTGAAACAAGGATGAAATCAATATACAACAATAACATATGCTGAAGCAAAGAGATATGCATATATATATATATATAAAACATGTTTTACAAGAGAGGGAGAGGACAAAACGAACCAAAAAGAATCCCTCCTAAGACCTACCAAGGTCGGTACTAGAGCCACTACGACTAAAAATAAGAGTACTAGATAGTATCCAAAATATACATATATACAATAGTCTCGGAATACAAAAGACTGTAACTGAAATAGATGGAGGAGGATCAATGTCAGACTCTAGAAAGCTCACCTCGTCTCTAGATCAATAGCTAGGTCTGAGAATAATGTCAAAACCGAAGGCTCATACTCGAATCTGCATCAGGGAAAAAAGATGCAGAAGTGCAGTATGAGTACCAAAGCAATGAGTACTCAGTAGACATCATCAGTTGACTGAGCTCAAATATAGTAGAAGCATAAATATAATGTGAATGGGTAAGCTAAGTCAACAGTAATATGGATAAAAATGTAAATATTTACCATACTAAGCAAGTGCAATAAGGGAAATAAATAACTTGAAAGTAAGAGAAATGAACTAACTACAACCTAAATGGGCCCCCATAAGCCCAAAAGGCACATGTAAGAAGACAATTAATCCTACCGAGCCCCCATAAGCCGGCAGGTGCAAACAAGAGAAAACTAAGGTAGGAGATATAAATATCCAATAGTGAAACCAATCTCAAGTAACCTTCTAATTCCAAATCCATGATGAAAAATACAGGTATGTACCGGGCTTGAACAGGAACCAATGGGTAGTAATAAGAGGCCAGACGCAGGGTTCGAACCTGAAATAGTGGATAATAACAATAGGCCATATGAATCATGTACAATAGAACTCAATACCACTGCCAAAACTCTCAGTAACAACCGTATTTAATTCCAGAACATCCTAACTGTAATATAACCAGATGCCGGACTCAAAATGAAACTCACAGTAACCATAACCATAACCATAACTGATGCCAGTATCGTGCCAGGACTCATAATAATAATAGTAATAAAGCATATGTCGGACTTGAATCGGAACTGAAATACATTTACATAAATATAAGCATAACTAGCTAGTGGGAAGAAAACAAAGGGTTTCAGCCTATCTCCAAACCATAGAGTCATATATATATAAATCTCGAATGGATAAGTCTACTAAGGCAAGGCGGGTCCCAAATACTAGGTCAAGGAGGTGCGGTCTAGGGTCAGTTACTACTCTACCTGGGAAAAAGGAGATAAAACAGGCTAGAAACCAAGTCTAAGTCAAACCCAACCCAAATTAATAGTCTAAAGTAGTAGCCAGGAGTCTAATTAAGCCTAAAGGAACTTCATGTCAAATATGCTATCTAAAAAGGGTAGTAGGGGCCTGCTATGGGGTCTCAATAACTAAACCTAGGTCAGAACCTACCCGATTCTAGTCTAAGGCTTCCCATTCCCATCTCAAGGTGCTAATAGCACAAATCCTATCCCTAAAGAATTATAATACATTATACTAGGGGAGAACGGGCCAAAAATCCACCAAAATGGAGCCCTAACCGGCTAAATAAGGCATAAAAGCACTAACCGGTACCTGGGCTAAGACTACCTACCCAAAACTAGCATAATAATACACTAATACCATAAGTAAGCTCAATATAAAAGAAGGGTAAACCTAGCCTACCTGGACGCTTTCGAACTCTCGTCGAATCCTCTCTACTAGAGCTTTCCCCTTTCGAGAGGCCTCCGAGAGCTACCACTCAATCAAACTAATAATCCATGTGTCAAGATAAGAAAAACGATACCCATATTAGGTATAAACGCTCCGAGTCAGAAATTGGACTAAAAATCCCATGTGGGGTCCACTTATGGAATCACGAAATTGAAATCTTCAAAGAATCCCATGTAGCTCAAGGATAATTTGCCATATATAACTTAGCTAAATCCAAGCTCAATTGACCCCAAATTAGTCCCAACAACAATTAAAAATATAAGGAATAAATCAGGGAATTACATGGAAAAATTGACGGGCACCTTACGCATTAACGATGATGTAGGGCTCATAAACATATCCCCAAGCTAAACCCAGCTCAATTATATGATTCTTCTATAGTTTACGAGCTCCAAAAGTCTATAATGGCGTTGGTACTTAGAAAATTGTAAGGGAAAAATGAAGAAGATGATATATATATATTCTTCCAGGGGTTTCCTCATTTCTGTCGCGAGGTCACGTGGTCGCGTTCATGATATCCCACTAACGGGACCATATCGATCTGGTGGCCTAGCCACGCGGTCACGATGAACAAGTTGTCCCAGCCCCATGACATCCTTCATCGCGGTCGTGAGCCCTTAAGCCTCGCGATCATGATGACTAAGATCATGGCCCCTCATGATCACGGGGGTCCTTATCGTGGTAGCGATGAAGGAACTGGGCCTACACCAGGTCCTGATGCACCAATAATTCCACCACGTTGAAAATATTCTAATCGAACCCTCGAGATTCATCCGGAATCCCATGAACACAAACGAACTATGCTACCCTACCAAATTCAAAATTTTGGACTCAATGGCACCATCAAAATTTCCAATCGAGGTCATTTTGATAAAAAGTGGGTTCCACGCCCCCTAGGGCGTTTTAACCAAATTCCACCCCATAGCGCAAAACGAGTTCAGAAGCCTCGAGACCTGAACCAAGGGTCTCCCTAGACTAAAATCAATGTTCTAGAGCTAATGAGACTGTCAAATATGGTATCCAAGGCTGTTTATATGAGGTTTAGTCCCGATACCCCATTCTTAACTTTAAAAGCTTCAAAATAGGAAAATGGTTCTAAAAACCAAACGAACTGCCTAGTAACCAAACTGTCAGTCCCAGTAAGTCATAAATGACCTAGGGCAACTGTGGGAAATCTATAAACACAATAAAAGCACAAAAATAGGGGAAAATAACCTGGAGGGTCATTACATTAGGTCTAAAAGAGTGTTATTCTAAGCATTTTATCTTTAAAAAGGGTGGTAAGGCCCACTACCAGTCTCGAAAACCTACCCTAAGACAAGCACCTACCCGAACCTAAGATAAGGCTTCTCAATCCTATCCCAAGGCACTAAATGAGCTAACTCTAGTTTTAAAGGAAAATTATAGACTAATATAAGGGAAAATAGGGTCGAATTCTACCCCAAAAGGGCCCTAATCAACTAAATTAAGGAAATACACTAACAGGAATCCAAGCCATAAAAATCCACCCACAGCTACCATAATATCACAATAAAACCATAATCAAGAAAATTCTAGAAGAAGGGTAAGCCTAGCCTACCTGGACGCCACCGAAAGCATGCGAGAAACCTCTACAATGAGACTTTACCCTTTCGAGAAGCCTCCGACCGCTGCCACGCTATTAAAATAATGTTCTACACATCAAGAAGAGAATATTGATACACATAATACAAAATTACGCTCTGGGTCAGAAATAAAGCTAAAAAATCTCTTATGGGGCCCGTTTATGGAAATCCTAAAATTGAAACCATCACAGCATCCCTCTCAGCTCAAGGATCATTTGTCCCAAAATTAGGCATAATCTGAGCCCCATAACAGTCCCAAAATAGTCTCAACATAAATGAGAAAAATGAGGATATATCGGAGAATTAATCAAAAACTTATGATATAAAAAGCGAGGAAATGATTAAAATGAGTCCCTAACTCAATCCCAGTTCCAATTATAAATTAACACACTCTTTTCAAGCTCTCAAGGTCACAAATGGAGGTTTTATACTTAGTTAATGAAGCTGAAATTTGTGGATGGTAATATATATATAAACTCAGTAGTGGCCGCTTAAGTGGCTAAATGATAGCTTAAGCGGTCATTGCTAAAGTGTCAACAAGGACATTTAAGCGACCCTGCAGCAGCTGCCCAGCCACCGCTAAAGTGGTCCTGAGCTGTTAAAGCAAAAACTACTAAAGAAGTTCCAAGCCACTAAGGCGGCTATCGCTAAAGCGATTTTCATGCAGCTTAAGCGGCTGAACCAACACTAGGCACCTGGAAATTT
Organism: Capsicum rhomboideum; assembly: GCA_031232105.1. Taxonomy (NCBI): domain Eukaryota; kingdom Viridiplantae; phylum Streptophyta; class Magnoliopsida; order Solanales; family Solanaceae; genus Capsicum; species Capsicum rhomboideum. The sequence goes on from CP124709.1 coordinate 58,887,456, forward strand.
TGGGTAAGTCCTAACGGACTCCGACCAGGTGCTCGAGATTCATTTGGAACCCAATGCATGTAAACAAACTATGATAACCTATAAAATTTAGTGTTCCAGATTTATCGAAACCATCAAAATTTCCATCTGAAGTCATTTCAACAGAATGTGGGTCCTACACCTATGGTTTTATTTTTACCAAAATCCACCTAATATCCTAAAATAAGCCCGAAAGCCTCGGGACCCAGACCAAAGGTCCCTCTAGCCTAAAATAAAAATTCTAGAGCTAATGGAACTGTTAGAATTGGAATCCAAGGCCGTTTCCCTGAAGTTTTGTCTTAAGACCATTTTCTCAACTTCAAAAGCTCCAAAATAGGGAAATAGCTATAAAAACCAAACAAACTTCCCGGTAACCATACTGTTAGTCCCATCAAGTCTTAAATGACTTTGGGAATCTATAGGAGAGCTCTAAATGTAGAAAATTACCTAGAGGGTCATTACAAAATACAACTCTATGAAGAGTTTGTTTAATTAGGAGACCTATCCAATAAAATAAATTACACATTTCCATAGCAGTAAAGGTAATTGAGTGATTTACTTCTAAATTGTATCCTAATACAAGTGAAATTCATTAAAGAACTTGGTTTTGTTAAGGATTTTTAGCTAATATCTTTAGAAATGATTTATTTGGATTGTTCAGTGAGTTGTAATTTTGATGCTTTCTTAGATCTAGTGTATTATAAACTAGCATAGGTCTACAGTCTTCAAGTTGGGGTAACTCGAAGTCTTGGGAATATTAACCTTGGGAGGTTTGTGTATTTTAGGAATTAGAGTTAATTCCTTAGGATACACAGTTTGTAATCCTTCTTATTGAGGCTCTTTGTGTTTAGTAGATTTGAGGTTAAATCCTATAGAGGCACAAGTCATGGTTTCTTACACCTTTTGTGAGTCGGGTATTTTCCACATAAAAATATCAGTGTTCTTTATTTATTGCACTTACTGTTTACATAAGGAACATGTTAGGCAACCTTTATCACTGGTAGGAAAATCTAAGGTTAACTTAATTAAGATACTACGTCGTGTAGAAAATAAATTTGTATTAGAGTAGGTTATTTTGTGAAGGCTAACACCGTAAGATAAGATCAAAACTAAATTTTGCACCACCAATTGGTCATTGTGAAGGACAATCCGCTACAAGAACCCCTTCTCAATGGGTCTCACTTTATCTAGTGGAATGCTTACATGGAGTACTTAATTCAAGCTGAGGATTATGATCTATATGATAGAATTACTGAGGGACCCAAGATTCCTATGAAGATAGTTGAGTGAGAAGAGGCAGGAAAGGTGAGAAGTGAGTTTATTACAGATGAGATTATTTCTATAAGAAAGAATGTAAAGGCCAAAAAAATTCTCGTTTATGGATTGGGACCAGATGAGTATAATAGGGTTTCTAGTTACACCACAACCAAACAAATTTGGGACACACTTATAAATGCTCATGAAGGTACAAGTCAAGTGCGAAAGTTGAAGGTTGTAACGTTGTTTATTGAATATGAAGATTTCAAAATAAAGGATAATGAGACACTATAGGAGATGATCACTAGAATTGCCTCCTTGGTAAATGAACTATAATCAATTGTAAAAGGTCTTACAATTGAAGAACATGTTGACAAAGTCTTGAGGATTCTTCAAAAAACAAACTGTGCTGTAAAGGTAACAGTTATAAGTAGGGGTGGCAATTATATACTCAACTCGCCCAACCCGACCCAACTCGACCCAACTCGACTAGGTATAAGTTGAATTAGGTTATACATAAAATAGATATAGGTCAGAATAGGTTGAACCTAGATGAACCCACTTAATATTGGGTTAAAATGGGTTAAGTTGGTATAACCCAATGGGTTGAAACCCAACCCAACCTAACGGGTTGAAACTCAAATAAACAAAATGCGGCAATCTCTCCAAAGCACCAGCAAAGTTGTTGTCTCTCTCAAATCTCAAAAGCTCCAACCTCCAACAAAGTTCCTCTGTATAAATCTGTAAGTTTCTCTTTCTTCTTCCATTTTCAATGGTTTTTCCTCAAAGTATATTGAAAAATACTTGTCTATGTTAGGTTTTAGTTTTTTGATGAATTTTCTTATGGGGTCACCAAAATAAGTTATTTTCTTAGTTATTTTTTATGGTAAGATGGATTTTGCTCGGTGATTTTCTTAGGGTAAGGTGATTTCTAGTAGAGGCAGTATTTTGAGGGTCTCTATTGCTTATGTTTTTACTTTTTCAGATGTCGATTGAAAATATAAATAAAGTCTAAGAGTAGATGGAAGCTAGCTCTACAAGTATCAGGAAAGGCTCTAAGGTATGGCATCATTTTTTAAAGTTGCCGCTTGACTTTAACTCGGATTGTAGGCTGAGGGCAGAGTGTAAAGATTATCATCAGGTATTTTTGGCTGATTCTAAAGCTAGAACTTCAAATTTAAAGTACCACCGATCTAAGCACCATGAAGATGTGGCTGATTAGGGTCGCTATCCAGTTGTGAATAATGTAATGTTTTGTGAATTGATTGCCAAAGCTATAGTAAGGCATAACTTACCTACTGTATTTGTGGAATATGAAAGGATTAGAGAGATACATAATTTCTTGAATCCTATTGTCAAAAGTATTTCAAGAAATACTTCAAAGGTTGATGTTCTAAAATTATATGAAAAGCAAAAAGAAATAGTTTTCAAAGAAATTACGAAAATTCCTAGTAGAGTATGCTTAACTACTGATATGTGGACATCAATTACCTTAAATGGTTATTTCTGTCTAACAACTCATTTTGTTGACTTGAATTGGGTTTTTATAAAAGAGAGTTCTGCTATTTTGCCGTATGCCTCTTCTGCATAGTGGTCAAGTTTTGGGGCAGATATTGATTAACTATTTGAAGAAATGGGGAATCGAAAAGAAAGTATTTTTGATAACCTTAGAAAATACAGGTTACAGTGGAAAAATTATGGATAATTTGAAAGAGCACTTGAGTTTGATGGATTCTTCAGTATGTAATGGGGACTTTGTCCTCTAATTGTGAAAGCAGGTTTGAAGTCAATCGAGTCTTCAATCTTTAACATAAGAGAGAGTATTAAATATGTAAAAGGTTTTGAGTCTAGGACTATAAATTTTGTGGATTTTATCAAAAATCTTGGATGAAAGTTAATTGGAAATGTGCATCAAGATGTGCCTACGAGATGGAACTATACTTTTCCTATGCTTGAGAGCTCTATTCCTTATCGTCGGGCTTTTTCTTACATCAAATTACTTGATGCAGATTTTAAATATTGTCCTTCAGGTATGGATTGGATTAAGGCAGAAACAATTACCAAATTCTTAAAACCTTTTCATAAAATCACTGCTCTATTTTTGGGAAGCCAATATCCAACAGGCAACTTATTTTTTCCCAAAGTGTGGAAAATTTATTTGTTCATAAGAAAAGAGAAAAATAGTTAACATTCTGATATTAAGAAAATAGTGAAGGAAATGAAAACTAAATTTTGAAGTACCGGGAAGAGTATACTCCAGCTTTGTCTTTGGCAGTCGTTCTTGACCCTTGATACAAGGTAAAGTTTGTGAAATTTTGTTTTTCAAAACTTAATACTTTGACTTGTAATGAAAAGGCAAAGGTTATTGAAGATAATTTGCATCAATTATTTGAGGTGTCTATAAAATCTCCCGAATCTAATACTGCATATGTGGTGAGTACTATTGATGAACGTGATGCTGAGATGAGTGATGAAATGGATGAGTTTGATTTGTTTGCGAGTCAACCAGAATCTAGTTCAGAATAACACAATTATAGATATATTTGGATGAGCCCATACTTGATTGCAAGGAAAATGCAAATCTTGATGTACTCAAATTTTGGAAAGATAACATGCATAGATTCCCTGAGCTATCACTAATGGAAAGAGATATTTTACGTATTCCTATTAGTACTATTGCGTCTGAATCAACGTTTAACATTGGAGAATGAGTAATTGGGAGATATCAAAGTTCAATCTTACCAAAAAATATAAAAGCGAAGTTGTGTGCTCAAGATTGGATCTACAGACACGGAGGTATAATTTATTCATATTGATATGTATTATGCCAATTTTTCTTTACTCTCCATAATTATCAATTTTGTTTTGTTTATTTTTAGTTGCTGATGATTCTGACAAAGATGATATTGCAATTGATATGTAGAGCTTGCTGCTTGGTGTTGAATGAGTGTGTCATCTCTCTACTCAAGGTAGTAATGACCTTTGATAGGATGTTGTGGAGGTAGAGATTACAATCTTCATCTTCCTGTACTTTATTGTGTTGTATTGCTCCTTTATGTGTTGTGTTATGACCCTTTATCCTTGCATATTGTCCTCTATATAGACATGCAAACGAGAAGGTATACTATTAGCTACAGCCTTCAAGGTATACAGATGGTGGCCTCAATAGGATAGTTGTAAGATAGACATTTTTGTATTAGTTAAGCTATAGATGTAAGATAGACATTTCTGTCAATCTAAATACAACAAAAAGTGAATGGAATTTGTCTGTGTTGGACCTTATGCCTTTGAGTATTTACAGTTTCGTTTGTCTCTGATTTTTGCTTCTGTTACTTGTGCCTATTCACAAAGAGCTTCCTACTTTTATGATATATTAGGTTATGGCTAAAAATGGCCCTTTGCTTTTTTTTTTTAGGTCCCAGGGGTCAAATTAATACTCGTGACAGTGAGGTATGAAGTTTTATACCAAGTTATGTTTGTTTTCTATTTAATTTCATGATCATTAGTCCGACAGATGTATAACCACCATAACCTCTACATATCTTACTCATAGTATTAAGTATTGGCATACCACAACAAGAATAAAACTATTTTTTATTTGTGGTTGTAACTATTTAATGATTCAAACTATATAACAACTTAATAGTTTTAACACCCCTTAGAACTGCACTTTTGAAGAACAAGAAAAAATTACAATAGGATAGCAGTCATTCCCAAAAGAAAAAGGTAAAAATGTAGTAGTAACTAGAAGAGTCTTTCATTTTCTCTTTTTGCTAATGTTTTCAAAAAGTGCTACTGGCTGCTGAGTAAGAATGAATCATACTTGTTTCTTTTACAGCAAGTGAAGAACTTTTATGGTCCTCTTATGATTAGAATTACTGACTACTTGTTCTGTTTCTTGTGTTAATCAAGGAGTTACTATTTGAATAATCAAGGACATTCTTATTTTATATTGGATGATTATGCAACATCTATTTTTTTGTTTTCTAGTAGTGTTTCTTTACTATTTTTTTCATCGTTTATAAGGTTCTTTTTTAGTATGTTTCATTTCATTGTTCTTTTGTTCTTTTAAACGTTTGTGTTGTATGTTAGCCTGATTCCTTTCTTTGTAGTTCTATATCTCAGGTTCATGAAAAAAAACATAAGAAAGAGGATCCATGTGAGGATTAAGCACGTTCAGCAGTCTTGATGCACAGAAGAAGTCAGGGATAGGATTAAGAAAAATGATCAACTAAAGGCTGATGCCAAGCTAGGATTAGTTTTGTTGTTTTTTCTATTTGCTTTTCTAAAATTGAAAGACAGAATTATTTTTGTTGGTGTCAATTCCAGACATTGCTTGTTAGTTAAATTTTGCTTACATTACCATTAATGGCCTTTGTTGAACTTTTGCTACAAAGTGAAGTGAAGTATGCCTATCTATTACCTTGGTGATTTTTGAAAAATATTCAGTTTGTAAATTTAGAAAGCCTTTGCGCAATTGCTTCTAATCTTATAGAATATGATATTAGAGTTGGGTCAATTGGGCGGGTTAGGTTACCTGACACGTTACTCAACCCATTTTGACCTAAGAAAACTTGAGTTGGGTTAGGACTTGACCCGTTTGTTGTCTTGACCCATTTTGACTCACCCAAATTTGACCCAACCCCTCCAATTGCCACCCCTAGTTATAAGAGAAGAAAAGGACATCACAACTATGTCCCTTGATGAGTTAGTAGGAAATCTGAATACATATGAAATAAATATGGAAAACTTCAAGAAGGACGAAAGTAAGGAAAAATCATTAGCCCTGAAACCATCTAATAGTGAGGATTCTAATTTAGATGAAGAACAAGTATCCTTCATTACTAAGAATTTCAAAAAGTTCTTCTAGAAGGTCAAAAGATATGATAGGAAAGGATCAAGTAGCAGGAATAAGTCTAATAAAAGGTCTCAGTTTAGATGCTTTAAGTGTGAAAAGATTAACCACATGATTAAAGATTGTCCACTATGGTAAATTGAATAGAAGAAGGAAAGAGGTGAAAAGGAGCTAAAATTGAAAGAAAAGTCTGACTCCAAAAAGAAAGAATCATTTGCCTTGATGGCTGCTTGGGAATCAAGTTTAGATGAATTTGATGATGAATCTGATGAAACTGCACTCATGGAAATAGGTGACTTTGACATGGAAGAAGAAGAGAACAACTCTAAGGTAAGAATACTTGAACTCAAAGACATATTGCATCTCTTCTCTAAGAAAAGACTAATCTCTTTGATGCATCCACTGATTGATGATCTTCATGACCTGACTGCTGACAGAGATCAATTACTCAATGCACTTGTTAGTCTCAAATGTAAATATATTGATGTTGAAAATAGCAAGAATGTTACTTAGAAATAACATTGAATCCTGAAGGAATAGGTTAACCAACTAGTTCTACTATCCTTGCAATAAGTCTTAATTTCTCAAGTCATCCATTATTGATAAAGGAAAGAATGTAATTAATGATAATGATCAAAAGATTAAGTCTGAACTCAAACAAATATTAGATAAATTATTTAGTGAAAGAGAAAAGGTTATAAGATTCAATCTAGAAGTTTCTAGGTTAAAATGGGTTTTGAAAAAGCTTATTGTTGGACCCAATCATCTAGAGTTATGAATTATTTGGGAGGTAAAACTCATAATGGAAAGGTTGGTTTAGGTTTCCACAAATAAAGAATGTCCACTGAGGACCTTGTGTGATATTTATGGTAAGCTTGGACATCCTACCACTGAATTCCCATAAGCTAATGAAGTTATGGATAGAAATATATAATTGGTTAAAAGAAAAAATCCCAGAACTGATAAAAGAAATAGGTACACAAAACATGTTGCCAACTTGGGAAAAAAAATTTGATTCGTCACTTTGATCATAAGAAAGAAACCATGCTTGTTTGGGTTCCTAAGCCTAACGTATAACATATATACATACGTATTGAATATTATATCAAATAATTACTGACGACCCAAATCCGTATTTTTTCTATAAAAAAATAGAAGAATTATTATGAATCAATTCTACATTGAAGAAAGAAACAATTTTGCATGTGAGAGTTAAAGGAGGCAAGCAACATAGGTGTATAGATAGTGCTTTCTCAAGGTATATGACTGGAGACAATCGAAAATTCCTTTCACTCACCTCATTCAAATGAGGGAATATGTCATTTGGAGATGGTAAGAAAGGTAAAGTCACTGGAGTAAGAAAGATTGGAAGATCTGAAACTAAGGCATTGGAAGAAGTGTACCATATTCATGGGTTGATGCATAATCTACTCAGTATATCTTGGCTATGTGACAAAGAAAATAAGATAACCTTTACTTCTGCAAGTTGCAAGTTCTAAAAGTTGGACATAAAAGAAGTTGTGATGACTGCTAAGAGGCATAAGAATGTGTATAAAACTGATATATTGGGAATGTCAGGCACTAATCTCACATGTCTTAGTGAAATTGATTGTGACCCTTTACTTTGGCAAAAAAGGCTTAGACATGCAAGTCTGAAATAGTTGAACAAACTTGTTTTAAAGGACATGGTTATAGGCTTGCCTAAAACTAAGTTCAAAGATGATAAGATGTGCAGTGCCTGTGCAAGGGGGAAGCAAGTAAGATGCTCTTTCAAAACGTATATACAACCAAGTGCTTTGACCTGGTCCATAAGGACCTTCGTGGACCAATAATAAGGGTACGAAGCAGAGGAGGTAAGAGGTATGTTTATGTCATTATTGATGATTATTCTAGGTTTCTTGAACTTTGTTTTTAACAAATAAAGAAGTTGTTTTTGATGTCTCTTCTATCTTTGTAAAGATAATGGAAAAGAAATTAGGTAGTTCATTTGTCTCCATCAGATCTGATCGTGGAATAGAGTTTGAAAATGGTAAATTTTTAGAATTCTACTCAACTCATAGAATAGATCACAATTTCTTTGAAAAATAGGACTTTATAGGATATGGCTAGGACAATGATGATTACAGGAAATCTTGCAAAAATATCTTTGGAGTGAAACCATTAGAACTTATTGCTATATTATAAATAGATGCATAACCAGGCCTCTCCTAAAAAAAAATCCTTATGAATTGCTCAATGGAAGAAAGCCTAATGTCTCACATTTTAGGACCTTTGGTTGCAAATTCTTCATTCATAATAATAGAAAAGACAACCTAGGTAAGTTTGATGCTAGGAGTGAATAGTAAAGCATATAGGGTCTTGAACAAAAGAATAAATTGTTTTGAAGAAAGTGTGCATGTTATTTTTGATGAATTTAGTATTATGTTTGATACTAACATGTAGGATAAAAGTGAAACTAATGCATCAAAAGAGCAGAGCGCGAAGGAACAAGTTGTAGCATATGTTTCAACTACAGTATATGATAGGGGCTTATTGACAAGAGGAACAGTAAATCAGGAAACTAATTCACCAACCATACCAGCACAAGCTATTGAGGATACTGCTGGAACCTCACAAGGATTGGTTTTGAAAATCTACAAGTATTAAGATTCTTATCCCATCAATAATGTTCTTGTTGATCTGACATTTTGAATCACCACCAAATTAGGCTTAAAGAACTTATGTGCTTAAAAATAGTTCAACCAAATAAGGTGAAAGAGTCCTTTCTTGATGAAGATTGGATAGTGTCTATGTAAGAAGAGGTTCATCAGTTTGAAAGAAACAAGGTCTGGCACATAGTTCCTCCACCAAATGACAGAATAATTATTGGAACAAAAAGGGTATTCAAAAAAAATATTGATGAAAATGGAAAAGTTACAAGGAACAAGACAAGGCTGGTGGTCCAAGTGTACAACCAAGAAGAAGGAGTTGACTATGATGAAACATTTGTACTAGTGGAAAGGATTGAAGTAATTAGGCTACTTATAGCCTTTACTGCATTCAAGGAGTTCACTCTGTATCAAATGGATGTGAAGAGTGTCTTCTTGAATGGAAATTTGAAAGAAGAAGTCTATATGAAGATGCCACCAGGGTTTAAAAGTACTGATTTTATTGATCATGTCTATAAGCTTGAAAAAGCTTTATATGGTATAAAACAAGCTCTAAGGGCTTGGTATGAAAGACTATCAAAGTTCCTTCTGAAACATGGGCACAAAAAAGGTAAAATTGACAATACTCTCTCTTTGAAAACTAATGGTAAAGATCTTTTGATTGTGCAAGTATATGTGGATGAGATTATTTTTGGAGCCATTGATGACAAGATGACACAAGACTTTGTCAAGGTCATGAATGGAGAATTTGAGATGAGCATGATGAGAAAACTCAATATCTTCCTAGGATTGCAAATCATACAAATTCCCACATGAACCTTGATACATCAACAAAAATATGTGAAAGAGCTGATAAAGAGGTTCAAAACTTGATCTTGATGAAATAGGTTCAACTGTGGAATAGAAGATGCATAGAGGAATGATTGTTTCTCTTGTATCTTACTACAAGTAGACCTGATATAGTCTTCAGTGTTGGACTGTGTATAAGGTTTCAAGCAAATCCTAAAGAATCTCATCTTGAAGTTGTAAAGAGGATCTTGAGGTACCTCAAAGGAACAAATGATTTGGGATTGTGGTACCCAAAAGGAAGCAATTTAAACCCGGGTTATGTAGATGTAGACTATACAAGTTATCTAGTTGATAGAAAAAGCACCATAGACATGAAAAACTTCTATAGATCATGTCTTATTTCTTGGTCCACTAAGAAATAGTATTATGTTGCCTTATCTACGGCTAAGGCTGAATATGTATGTCACGACTTGAGTCTACACCCTGGATGTAATCGGCACTCAAAACCACAAATGGCCTGAGAAAACCACTTGTCCTAGCATAAAACATAATACATATACTGAATAATGTGAAAGCTAAAAGATGGGCTAAACGTTTATGATATAATTAAAAGAAGGTAAATAAACTTTTATTGACTGAGAAAAAGATTATCTAAAAATTGGATACAACTATCTGACTGACTATCTATGAAGCCTCTACTATCATAATAACTATGGTTGACTGGGGCAGGACCCCTAGCAACCTCTAGAACACCCTAAGTATCTGAAATAAGATACTAAGACAATAATACTGACTCCGAGTCCCAGAATAAGGAGAACTCACTATTTGCTGACTGGAAAATTATGATCCATCTAACCACAATCTTGGGAACACATGTTAAAAACCTTTATCAATAGGAAGATGCAGCACAGATAAAAGTATGCGGTCAATATGTGGGAATGTACTGAGCATGCAAGGTTAGGATTGAAATACTACAACATATCTAAAAGACAGTAAAGCTGACCATAACAAGTGTAGAAGTATCTCAATGGAGGGAAAATCAAAATAGAAGAATGTACTAAAATTGAATGACTGAAACATAATGACTGGATAGCTTAGACTATGAAATAATAAAATAGTATGCAATTATGAAAAGGCTTTCTAGAAAACTAAAGACCTGGAGCCATAAATCATGCTTTTAAACTCGAGCTAAAAAGGGAATTGAGTAACTCAAATCAAGAGATAAAAACTGAAATATGAGTCTTAACAAAATCACTTAAAATGTTTGAAAACAGATAAAAGTATAAAGAGAATCATAATAACATAAATTTGGGTAAAAAGGATCTTTCATGCACATAAGATATAAGTCATAAATCAATTTCTGTATCATGAATTAAGACATGTCTGAAACCTGGAAAACTGTGAAAAAAGCATAAGTATTTCATATAACTTAAAATGGATAGTGGGAAGTTTCTTACAACCGACATTAATCATGTGAGCATCCTAGAGTCTAACATACAACCCCAGTTAGGAGGGTGCCCTATACCTTGCCAAGGGTATAGAATATGTATGATGTGGACCCACCAACTGAACTCGTTGAGCTAAAGTTATCAACCTCAACTGGCAGAATACTTTTATTCTATGGTGGCAATGTAGTTTTGGGATTTGGGTTATCTGGAACTTGTGTCCACTTAGTGATAAATAGTCATCCCAAAACTATATTACTATTTTCTCATATCTAGATAAAGTTGTTTGTCTAAAAATAAAGCATGACACTAGTTTAATATAATATTTTTTATTGAATTTTGAGTTTATGGAACTAGTCATGCTAAATTTTACTAAAGTTCTAAGATTATGGAATCAAATCATGCTAAAATATCATTTTGTAACAGCCTAAAAGTTTCTCATGCTTAAACCCATACTTGGATCAAAAAACCAGTAGAAAAGTCCAAATCTCAGACCAATATGACTCAACCTACGAGTCATACAATCAGACCACGAGTCATGGAATGACTCGTGGAAAGCTGTCTAAAATTTTCCAAGGTTTCAGTCACCACAACTCATGGTATGAGTCATGGAGTGAGAGTATGAGTCTTACATTGACTCATACTGATAAGGACCAAGGAGAAGAATATCTCTCTCCGGGATCACGAGTCCAAACCATGACTTATAGATTTATATCATGAGTCGTGGGAAGTAACTGTGGTTCCCAAAGTAGAACATGATCGAAATAGCCTCAGGGACCACGAATTAAAATACGACTCATAGATCCTTTGTACGAGTTATTTTGTCGACTCTTGGAACCTAAGTTCAAAACACGTTCAAGGTGGTCTGAGGAACTATGAGTCAGACCATGACTTTTGGACTAACTTACGAGTCGTGGAGTGACTCATGGAATACAACGACAGAAAATTTTTAGTTATCCTTTAAAGGGAAAATCAGTCTTTTCTCACTCTTTTAACCCTAATACTACGTCATTTGAGGTTCTTTTAAGGGATATTAAGAGGTGATCAGTTGATTAATCCCTTATTCATATGTATTAATCCATAACTTAGAAAGCAACCTGTCAAGTTTCTCCTAAAATAGTAAAGGCCTAGGGCTCTTCTCTAAGTCCAGTTCTCTTATTTTCAACCTAGACTTATCAAGTTATCAGGTATGTGGGATTTAAATGAGGGTTTACTTTAGCCCTAATTTCCAAAGTTTTAAATTATTAGTTATAGTTTTCATGATTTCCTGATCTTGGGTTCATACCCAAGTATGCAAAGTTCATGATTTTCAGTTATAGCTTGTTCCCTTATAATTTTCACTTATATTAAAATAATTATGCGTGATTTATATTGGTAAAACCTTATTTGAAATCTTAAAAGTGATTAAGCATGTTTTTCATAGAATTGGGCATGATTTAGAACAAACTAGCATAAATTGATCCTATATTCACAGATTAGCATAAATTTAGCATGACTAGTTTAGTATTTTAGAATATCAGTACAAACATTAATAAAACTAGTTCATGCTTTATTTTTAGACATCAGTTATATTTATAAGATAATAGTATATGATTTTGGGATAGTATTTAACATCGAGCGAATACAGATTCTAGATAACCCAAGTCCCAGAACTATATTGCCACCGTAGGATGAGGGTCCTCACTAGCTAAGAGTGATACCTTTACCCTAAATAGGCTCAGTTAGTGGATCCACATCAGACAGGTTCTATAACTTTGGTTGGGTATAGGGAACCCTCCTAACTGGGGTTGTACATTGGACTTCATGTTAGCTCACATAGTTTATGTCGGTTAACAGAATCTCCCACATAAATGACTTTTTACATGAATTTTGTACATCACTTATAATTTCAGTTTAGTTAAGCTATTTCATGACTTACAACCTTACTTCATGTTTACAAATTTATGATTTCACTATTGGGTCATTGTACTACAGTTTTGATATCTTCACAATTTTGTTTATTACATCTATAACTAGTTTAAAATGCATGTTTCAAAGTATTTATATTTACTGCATATCTCACATGCTCACTATATTTAATAGTACTAACCACATACCTTTCTTTTGCGATATATCTTATTATGATATAGGTTCAAGTGCTCATTCTCAGTCGTACAATTAGATACGTTCACAACACTTGGTTCAACAATAGTTATGGTAACTCCTCATCATTTGAGGACACTTTTAGTTTAATAATGCTTAGTCTAGACTTTATTTCATTTTTAGTACTTTAGAGTTTAGTTGGGGTCCTATCCCAGTAACTCATCAGTATAAGTAGAGGCTTTCAGACATTGTCAGATGGTTTAGTTTTCATTGGATTTTTAGATTGTTATTTCATAATTTCATAATTCCGTAGTATATTTCAATTTGCTCACTTTACCATGTTTATGCTTCCGTACAGTGTCTTCAATTATCTATTTTTGGTATTATGCCAGTGCCAAGGGTTTACTTGGGACCACTTATGGTTCTAAGTACCGTGTCTTATCCAGGGTGTAGGCTCGGGGCATGAAAAACTTGGTATCAGAGCCCTAGGTTCAAGAGTCCTAGAATGTCTGAAAAACCATGCTTAGTATAGTATTTTTCATGGGTGTGAAGCATGCCACACTTATGAGAGAGAAAGGTTACAAGGTATTTTAAAAAATATTTCCTTCTTTTATATCCATTATCGTATGATAGAGTTTATCTCTATTTACCCCTTTCTAATTAATGCTCTATGCATGTCAGATAAGGCCTCCATGCAGAAACAACGGATGAGGAAATAGTCAGAATGCGAGTCCACCTGCACCAACAAAAAAATGATGTCACAAATGCTGAATTTTGTAACACCATCTAAATGTTGGCTCAGGTTATGACAACCCAAGTGAACCAAAAGGTAGCGATTTTGGCTAACCCAAGTGGTGGGTCAGTTGTTGCCTGAGTTAGGAATTTTATTAGAATAAACCCACCAGAGTTCTTTAGGTCAAAGGTTGAAGCGTACCCACAGAACTTCATCAATGAGGTGAAGAAGACCTTTCAACTTATATAGATATCTGATATAGAGAGTTTTGAGTTGGCATTCCATCAGCTTAAGGATGTGGCTCATGTTTGGTACACTCAGTGGAAAGACAGCCATGGCAGAAATGTATCTCCGACAGTTTGGGATGAGTTTGTTGCAGCGTTTATGGATTGTTTCTTCCCTAGAGAATTAAGAGAGACTAAAGTAGATGAGTTTGTGAACTTGAGGCAAGGGTCTATCTTAGTTAAGAAGTATGTCTTGAAGTTTACTCAGTTATCCAGGTATGCTCTAGAGATGGTGGTCAACCTAAGGACCAAGATGAGTTTGAGATTTGGTTGAAAGGAGCGCAAGATAGCTATGTTGATTGGGGATATGGATATATCTAGATTGATGACCTATGCCCAGCAAATTAAGGAAGAGAAACTAAAGAAGAGGGAAAGAGAAAATAAAAGGACCTAGTCAGGTAACTTTGAGTACAGGCAGCAAAGGTTCGATAATGAGAATTAGTTTTCTTTCCAGTAAAAATCATTCGCGCTAGCACCTTCATCAGCTGGTGCTCCATCTCCAACACCTAGACCATACTATGATAAGAAAACTAGGGTATCAGGCTCTCATTCATAGGGTAATGTTGCAAAGGGAAATTCCTATCTCACTTGCAATAAGTATGGTAAGAACCACTAGAGAGAGTGCCTATATGACAAAGAGGGATTCTTTGGGCTTGGCGAAATTAGTCATCGGTTGAGAGATTGCCCCTATGCTAAGTAGGGCAATAGAGGTAATCACACGTAGTCTACTTCTTTAGCAACTCTAATAGGTGCCAACCCAGTAGGTTGCCTCTTTTAGCACAGGCGGTGGTCAGCGCTAGAATTCTTTTTATGCACTTTTATCTAGCCAAGATCAGGAGAGCTCTTAAGATATAGTCACTGGTATGTTACAGGTCTTTTCTCATGATGTGTATGCTTTGTTAAACCCAGGGGCTACTTTTTCTTTTGTAACCCTATATGTTGCTTTTAAATTTGGAGTCAGTTTTGAACAACTCCTAGAACCCTTTTCTATTTTCACTCAAGTTGGTGAGTCAGTCATAGCTAAATGGGCAAATAGAAATTGCTAGTTTCAGTCCTTTACATAGTCACCACAGCTGATCTAGTAGAGTTAGACATGACTGAATTTGATATCATTCTTTGCATGGATTCTCTACATTCCTGTTATACCTCAGTTGACTGTAGAACTAGAGTCGTAAAATTTTAGTTTCCAAATAAGCCTATTTTAGAGTGGAAGAATAGTCTTACAACATATATAAGTAGTTTCAACTCTTGTCTTAAGGCCACGAATATAATTTCTAAGGGTTACATCTATTATCTAGTTTGGGTTAAGGACTCTAAGTTTGAGAACCCAACTCTTCAGTTAGTTTTAGGAGTCAACGAGTTTCCAGAGGTGTTTTCTAAGAATCTACCTAGAGTTCCTCCTAAATAGGAGATTAACTTTAAAATATACTTCTTCCAGACGTGCAACCTATAACTATTCCTCCTAATAGAATGGCTCCAACTGAGCTTAAGAAATTAAAAGATCTATGAGATAAAGGTTTAATCTGACCCAGTATTTTCCTATGGGGGTGCTCCTGTCCTTTTTGTGTGAAAGAAAAATGATTCTCTCATAATGTGTATAAACTACTGTCAGTAAAACAAAGTCACAATCAAGAAAAAGTATCCTATCCCCAGGATTGATGACTTATTTTACCAGCTTCAGAGTGCTAGTTGTTTCTCTAAGATTGACCTCAGATCCAATTATCATCAGTTCAGAGTTAGAGAATGTGACATTCCAAAGATAGCCTTCAGAACTCGGTATAGTAACTATGAATTTTAGGTTATTTCTTTTGGTCTAATGAATGCTCCTGCAGCTTTTATGGACTTGATGAACAGGGTATTCAAATAGTATTTTAATATGTTTTTCATTATCTTCATAGATGACATTCTTGTCTACTCTTTGAGTGAGAAGGAGCATGCAGATCATTTGAGAGTTGTGGTGTAGACTCCCAAGGATCTTTGGTTGTTTGCTAAATTTAGCAAGTGCGAGTTTTGACTAAAATTAGTTGCCTTCCTTGGTCATGTTGTGTCTAGTGGGGGTGTGCAGGTAGACTCCTAGAATATAGAGGCAGTAAAGATCTGGCCTAGACCCACTTCTCTATCAGACATTAGGAGCTTTTTGGGTTTGGATAGTTCCTACAAGAGGTTTTTTGAGGGGTTCTCATCTATTGTTTCCCCATTGACTAGGCTGTTGCAAAAAAAGGTTAAGTTTTAATAGTCTAAAAATTGTGAGAAAAGTTTTCAAGAGTTGAAGACTCGACTTACTTCTGCTCCAATGTTGACTTAGCCAGAAGATTTAGATGGTTTCGTAGTCTATTGTAATGCTTCTAGAGTTGGCTTGGGATGTGTGTAGATGCAAAATGGTAAGGTCAGTGAGTATGCTTCCAGCCAACTTAAGGTTCATGAGAAGAACTACCTGACTCATGATCTTGAGTTAGCAGCGGTAGTCTTTTCCTTGAAGATTTGGAGAAACTATTTGTATGGTGTTAATATTGATGTCAGAATCATAAGAGCCTTCAATAGTGTTTAGTTAGAATGATTTAAATCTTCGACAGAGGAGATAACTTGATCTTCTTAAAGATTATAACATGAGTATGATTTACCATCTGAGAAGGCCAATGTAGTGGTTGATTCTCTTATCATGTTGTCTATGGGTAGTGGTGGCTCATGTTGAGGAAGGGAAAAAAAGAGTTGGCTAAAGATGTTCATAGGCTTTCTCATTTAGTGATTTGTCTTATGGATTAGTGGATAGTGGTGTTATTGTTTAGAATAGTTCAAAGTCTTCTCTTGAGATGGATGTTAAGGAAAAACAAGACAACGATCCTATTTTACTTAAGTTGAAGGAAGTTGTCCACAATCAGAAGGTGGAGGTTTTCTCCCAAGAAAGAGATGATATTCTTTGTTATTGGGGTTGATTTTGTCTTATAGAGGTAGATGAGTTGAGATAGTAGATTCTGATAGAGGTTCACAGCTGTTGATGTTCTATTCATCCAGGTGCCACCAAGATGTACTGTGATCTACAGAAAGTCTATTGGTGGAATGGCATCAAGAGGGACATTGGACATTTTTTTTCTAAGCATCAAAATTGCCAGCAGGTGAAAGTTGAGCATCAAAGACTGATAATGCTCAATTACATCGGTTAAGAAACACGCGATCGTTAGCAATATATCTACCTTACTCTTGAGTCGAGGTCAACCCCACAGGGAATGAACAAGAAAGGCTCACTTTAGAGTGTAATAATTCACTAAATGCTTGCTCGTATGATTAAAATGCAGTAAAAGTAAAATGGGGTTTTTTTAATTAATGTCGAACGCTTTTCGATTCAAACTATCAATCGTGAGTTTGATTTACAATAATGAGAACTTGAAAGTTGTAATAAAAGGACAAGGTAACTTGTGATAATGCTATCATGAGTATGAATGCATACATGGGTACGTGAGTATTTGCTTTAATTCAATTAAAGTCATGGGTAGGCTAGATTTTAAGTCTTAATGGAAATCTTTCAATAAAATACTAAATTTCACATGTGGGTTCTTTCAAACACCTCACATGTGCTTCTTCATAACCAATCAACTACCTTAATTTGATAAACTTATGTCTAAGATCTTTGTTAACCATTACTTCTCCTCCTTATTCCCTCTGTCAAGGACGATAAGGGATCTAAGCTAAAATAGAGTTTGCAACCTCTAATTTTAGATTGGTAACATGAAGTAATGGCTAAACCCATAAAAAATAATCTATTAGGAAAGCAAATAAACATTACCCATGCAATAATCACTACTCAATCATGACACAACCCCAAGTTAGGGAAATTAGCCAAGAATAGTAAGAGAAAGAGAAATAATACTAATATGCTCATTGAAATCCTCTATCAGATCCATATATTCACAAGTAAAAATCTAAATCCAATGTAGAAAACCAAGAAATAAGCTAATCCCAAACTTAGGGTTTCAGTTACAAGTTTCTAGATCTCAATTTCAGTAAAAGATAGTGTCACGCCCCGAATCCCATTGGGACGGATTGGCACTCATAGCCGACAAGGCCCGAGAGAACCAAGCTTTGCTTTTATTCAATCATATACATGCCATAAGAAACTCATGATCACATAAGAGCTTAACAATACTAACAATGGAAGTCATGGAACATGTGATATATATACATATGCAAAACTTGGTCGTTGAGGCCATCAAGTCAAAATGTCATGTACCATCTTACATCCATACACCCACATACGTCTACAAAATCCTCTAGCAGATGCATTGACCAAAACAAACTAAAAGTTGGGACAAGTCCTCGCTTTATACAACATGTACAACACCAAAACATATGTACAACTGTGACTCAGAGAAGCCCCGAACTAACTGGAGCTCACCAATGATCCGCAACAACTGGCAACCTACTATGGAGGCCTACTAGAACCTGCGCCTGCAGCAAGTAAGGTAAGTCCCACAAGGGACGTCAGTACGAAGAATGTATTGAGTATGTAAGGCTCAAATGAAACTCCATGAATAATAAATACGTCAATGAGCTCAATTACAAATGCATAACCAATATGGATAAGTCACTATACTGAACTTTGGAAACCATGTATTTTGCTTTCATTACTTTCTTTGAATCTTTGCTTCTATGATTATTCATATTTGCCTGTGACCTGTGATACCCGGGCCCCGACTGAACAGTGGTTTTTAACATAACATGATGTTATGTTGGGATCGGCTCGAGCTAGGCTTATGCCCCTAGAGCTGCCACCCTATAAATCAATATAGATTGGGATCGGCTCGAGCTAGGTTATTACCTCTAGAGCTTCCACCCATACCAACATATCAGGTTCGGCTTGAGCTAGGTTATTACCTCTAGAGCTACCCCTGTCAGGATCGGTCTGAGCTAGGCTTATGCCTCTAGGACTGCCCCCTGATCCAACAATCTCGAGATCGGCTTGAGCTAGGCATTTTGCCCCCAAAGCTACCACCCATACTTGATCATTAACCACCTATGCATTACTTTATTCATTACTTTGAGATTGATATAATGATAGTCATAACTTTATTTGAAGCTTTGGATCGTTAACCAATGAGTGAGAGATATGTGAATAAACATTATTGGAAACGTAGCACTATTGGAAACATTAGACAATAATCAATTAACAAGATACATGAGTATAACCACCATTGGAACATTAGAACAGAATCTTATTGGGCTTTCGGAACATTATCAAGGAATATGAAACATGTGATTCACAATTTACCAATGAGTATGAAACATATGATATTGACAATTGGTAACCGGATATAGGATACCTTAGCACATTTCGGGATAGGATATGTGCGATGTCAATGCAAATACTATGTGTTGCAGAAAGATACGGACAGAGTAACCTTACATACCTTGTATTCTCAATACGAATATATAATATTAGATGCGCATAAAATGTCCCGCTCCTTCCTTAGGTTTCACTCTACAACACAAATACATAACAGAATTTACATTAACCACCAACTACCTTACAAATGCATATGACGTCAATGAGTTACATGTTTGCCTTAAAAATGTCATTTCCTTCTCTACAATACCATTTTCGGCATGGTCATACCAACAATACCTTAATCATACCATACATTGACCAAAACATCATATACCAATAACATTTCACCGCAAAGCCTCTCCTTTACACTTTCTCATTCACACCATATCACAAATAATCCATCAAGTTACCTTAATTCACCTCATAGCACATATCGGCCAAAATCCCATAATTTACACTTATATAAAAATAACAAGTTTAATAACCTAATCACACCATACATGTTCATATATCATCCATACCATGCTCTTTCATCACAATCACAAGTCATATTTCAAGCTTAAATCCCATGGATAACAAATCTTTTACAAAAACACAAAGTACCATACTTCCAAGCATAAATAACATGATTTACATACTCTCCCATGCATATAATATATTAATCCATAAGAATAATCACTTACCCAAGCTTGAGAAATGATGATCTTGCTCCAAAAGTTGGCTTTGAGTTCTTAGGGTTTGAGAGAAAAATAGTTGAGAAATATCTAGAAGGCATGAGAGTTTCAAGTGAATAAAAATCAGATTTTTGCCCCTTTATATAGGCCTTCAATTCCATCCTTATCCACTCTTATAACATTTAATGCTAAGTCTAGAAGGTCAAGGCAAGAATGGGTCATTTGACCCATTTTGGCCCATGTCTTCTTCTCATTTTGGGCCTTTTATTGGGCCCAATTCACATAACCCAATAAAATTAATAATTTATCATGTTTAAATTATTTCATACGCGTTACGAAGATATTCCAACTCATGGGATTTATATTCGTAGCCTCAATCCCAAAAATAAGTGATTCTAGCCACGTATGGCTTATTTTGACCGCAAGGGTAAAACTGTCATTTTGATGCCAAATTCGTTCTCGAGTAATTTTTCCACACCAATATAATAATTCACTCATTCCATGAATATTCTCGTGGTTGTAGAATAAACGTGGCAAAAATCGGCCCGGTACGTCCTCGGGCACCCTTGGACACTTAGAACAAATTTTGGAAGCTTATTAGTTTGGTCGTTCCAGTAAGCGTCTGGCCCTTCCCAGGGCACTGAGATTTAGAATCTTGCTGGTTTGGGTGCCAAAACAAGCGCCTGGCCCTTCCTGTGGCACTGATTTTTTTTATTTTTTATTTTTGAAGTGAAAGCTATTGACTAGAGTTGACTGCTGAAGTGGCGCTAATTTGGCTCTGACTTTGCTACTGGCGTGGCGCCACGTGGAAGGTACGGGGTGTTACATTCTTCCCCCTCTTAGAAACATTCGTCCTCGAATGTTAACAATGTCGCTTCAATTACAACAAATGCATCTCTATATTAACATACATATATATAGACACTTAAGGTTCATTGATACTTACTTTTTTATTGATCTACTTCCGCATTTTGAACTTATTCATCCATTTGAAATAGATGGGGGTATTTGGATTTCATCATTTCTTCAATTTCCCATGTAATCTCCTCTACTTGTTGATTTCTCCATAATACCTTTACGGAAGCTATGTCTTTATTCCTCTACCTCTTTACTTGTCGATCTAGGATAGCAATGGGTACCTCTTCATAAGTAAGATCCTCTGTAACTTGAACATCTTCAACGGGAATGATACGAGATGGATCCCCTATGCACTTTCGAAGCATCGAAACATGAAATATCAGATGGACTGAGGAAAGTTCTTGAGGTAGTGATAATTCATAAGCAACTTGCCCAAATCTTCTAGTAATTTCATATGGCCCGATATAACGTGGACTCAATTTTCCTTTCTTTCCGAACCGCAATTACCCCTTTCATCGGTGACACCTTTAAAAATACCCAATCACCTATGGCGAATTCAAGTCCTCTTCTTCTAACATCAGCATATGACTTGTGGCGACTTTGGGGCGTTTGTAACCGTTGTTGGATCACTTTAACTTTCTCCATGGCTTGATGAACAATATTCGGCCCAAGTAAAGCAGTTTCACCCACTTCAAACCATCCAATTGGCAATCTACATTTCCTTTCGTACAAAGCTTTATAAGGTGCCATTTTAATACTTGAATGATAGCTATTGTTGTAAGCAAATTCAATAACAGGCAAATGGTCATCCCAACTGCCTTGAAAATCTAACGCGCAAGCTCATAGCATATCTTCAAGTGTTTGAATAGTACGCTCTACTTGTCCATCTGTCTGAGGATGGAAGGCCGTACTCAAGTTCACCTGTGTATCCAAACTCTGCTGAAAAGATCTCCAAAAATGCTCAGTAAACTATGCTTCTCTATCTGATATAATGGAGATCGGAATCCCATGTAACCGCACTATTTCTTTAACATATAATCTTGCATAATCCTCAGCTGTATAGGTGGTCTTGACTGGTAGAAAATGCGCTGATTTGGTAAGCCTCTCCACTATAACCCATATAGAATCAAATTTCCACAATGTACGAGGCAAACCTATAATGAAGTCCATATTAATCATATCCCATTTCCAGACTGGAAGATTGATACATTGCATGTAACCTCCGGGTTTCTGATGCTCTACTTTCACTTGTTGACAATTCGGGCATTGAGCGACAAATTCTGCGATGTTCTTTTTCATATTTCCCCACCAATACACTTTTTTTAAATCATGGTACATTTTAGTATCACCCGGATGAATAGAATAGCGCGAATGATGCGCCTCTATCATAATTTGTTTCCTTAACTCACCTACATCTGGTACACATAATCTACCTTAGCATTGGAGCACCCCTTCTTGTGTAAGATCAAAGGCCGCCGTTAGACCCTGTCGCACATTCTCTTTTAGCTGCAATAACATAGAATCCGCAAATTGCTTCTCTTTCACTTCAGCTATTAAGAAGGATTCCGCTGTATTTTGCACAATAACCCCTTCATCTGGAGATTCAATAAGGTGAACTCCCAAGTTGGCTAGTTGATGTAGATCTTTGATTATCTCTTGCTTTTCAGTCAACTGGCCGCTAGTGCTTTCTACTGCCTTGCGGCTCAATGCATCAGCTACCACATTTGCTTTGCCTGAATGATAAAGAATATCAATATCATAGTCTTTTAGGAGCTCTAACTACCTTCGTTGCCTCAAATTGAGCTCCTTCTGCTTAAAGATATATTGCAAACTCTTGTGATCAGTATAAATATCAACATGAACTCCATACAAATAATGACGCCATATCTTTAAAGCAAAAACCACCGCTTCTAATTCAAGATCATGTGTAGGATAATTTTTCTCATGTGGCCGCAACTGTTGTGAGGCATATGCTATGACATTATCATGTTGAATCAACACACATCCGAGGCCAACCCCAAAAGCATCACAATACACTGCATAACCTTCGGTACCTTCGGCAAGCACTAAAACTGGTGTGGAGGTTAATTTATCTTTCAACTTTTGGAAGCTTTTCTCACACGCATCATTCCACTGAAATTTAACTGCCTTATGTGTAAGCTTTGTTAATGGTGCAGCGATAGAGGAAAAACCTTCCACAAATCTTCGGTAATAACCTGCCAATCCAAGAAAACTATGAATCTCTGTGGGTGTCGTAGGTCTTGGCAAATTTTTCACTGCTTCAATCTTCTGTGTATCAACCTGTATCCCTTCATCTGACACAATGTGACCTAAAAATGCAACTGATTTTAACCAAAACTCACATGTAGAGAACTTAGCATACAACTTACGCTCACGGAGAATCTGCAACACTTATCGTAAGTGATTAGCATGGTCCTCTGGTGATCTTGAATAAACCAGGATGTCATCTATAAATACCGTGACGAACACATCCAGAAATGGCTTAAACACCCTATTCATCAAATCCATGAACACAGCTGGTGCATTTGTTAGTCCAAATGACATAACTAAAAATTCATAATAGCCATACCGTGTTCGGAAAGCTGTCTTGTTCACATCTTCTTCTCTAACTCTCACTTGATGGTAACCCGACCTCAAGTCAATCTTTGAAAAAACCTTGGCACCCTGTAACTGATCAAACAAGTCATCAATTCTCCTCTTGGTGCTCCCACATTACCCTGCCATTCAAGAACATTTTCTTGCGGAAAACAAAAATGCACCTTCTTGGCCCGGCAATCTACCGTGGCATAACAAGAGGCCAACCAATCCATCCCCATTATCACATCAAAATCCATCATGTCTAGTTCAATGAGATCGGCCAATGTATCATGACCACACACAGTTACCACACAATTACGATATACTCTTTTTGCAATAATACATTCACCGACCGGTGTAGACACTTCAATTGATTTAATTAATAATTTTGGTGCCTTTGCAAATTTCACAGCAACCAATGGAGTAACATAGGAAAATGTAGAATCCGGGTCAATCAATGCATATACATTATATGAGAATATAGATAATGTACCTGTGACGATATCAGGAGAAGCCTCTGAATTCTGTCGGTCCACTAAAGCATAAGTGCGATTCTGAACTCCACTAGAACTGGCTGCTCCTCTGGCACCTCTACCACGGCCAACAGACTGCACACCCCAGCCCAGTGAAGGAACCGATGCTGATGACGCAACGGACGATCCTGTCGGTCGTGCTATACCACCCATGCTCCTCTGGGGACACTCTTTCATCATGTGTCCCATCATACCACACCAAAAGCAAGCATTTATCCCCACTCGACATGTACCTGATGAATACGCCCGCAGTGCTGACACTGCTGATGAGGAAAACCGACTGCCTGTGACCCGTGACCTCCACTACTCTACCCAGATGGACCACCTTTAAACCCTCAAAGCTGAGAGTGAGCACCTGCTATGGCATGATAGAACGATGGTCTAGGTGGTCTAGGAAACATACGAGGTCTAGATCCTCCTTGGGACATCATAGATGGTCCCATAGGTCTAGCCCTTTTGGACTGTCCTCTGTCAAATTCATGTTCCCTTCTTCTCTGTCTTTGATCTTCCATTTTTTGGGCGAAGGCCTAAATTCTCGCTATGTCCATATCCTTATTCAAGGAAGCAATGGTGCAATCCCTGACCAAATATGGCTCTAATCTGTCCACGTATCGATGGACTCTATCTGTCATTGTAGCCACCACATTTGGAGCATATCGAGCCAAGGAATTAAATTGCAAGCTGTATTCTCTAACACTCAAATTTACTTGACGAAGATTTAGAAATTGATCCGCACGTGCCTCATAGATCTCATAGGGAAGGTAATAATCAAGGGAAGCCACTTTAAATTCTTCCCAATTAGGTGGATTTGCACCAATATCACGAGATTTTTTCCAATCCTCATACCACAATATCCCCTCTCCCTTTAATCTATACGCATTAAGTTCAATTATTTCTACCCCCGTCACGTGCATAACTTCCAGAGCCCTCTGAATTTGATCCACGAAGTCCTGTGGATCTGCTTTCAGATCTGACCCAGTGAATATAGGAGGGTCCGATTTCAAAAAATCCTGTGTTCTGCGACTGGCCACTCTAGCCGCATCATCCTCGTGTGTCATTGGACCAACTCATCCTTGACTTTGTGTTGCCACTAACTGTGTCAACATATGTATTGCATTTCTAAGATCCTGATCTGTGGCGTTCATTGGTGGTTCTGCGGGTACTTCTCTACCGACTGGCTCTTCCAGAGCTGGAAAAGTAGAAGAAGACCGCGATGAAATTTTAGCATTTGCTCCACCTTGACTAGCTTGGTCAGGTGGTAACCTACTCATTCCTTCTTCAGCAGGCATATCTACCTGCTTCCCTTTACCTCTACCTCTTTTCGTGATTGGCATTTTGACTATACCAAAGAAAAATAATTACCAATGGTCAGATACAATTCAACTTACAATACTGGATCTATTGCACGATCTAGAAGTGAAGAAAAGAAACAACATCTTAAATGTCCCGTAGCCTCCTACTTATAAATGTGGTGCACAAGACATCGATAAGTAAGACTCTACTCAGACACGGCTTTGTAGACACCCTTAGAATGACCTGCTCTGATACCACTTTTGTCATGCCGCGAATCCCATCGGAACGGATTGGCACTCGTAGTCGACAAGGCCCGAGAGAACCAAGATTTGCTTCTATTCAATCATATACTTGCCATAAGAAACTCATGATCACATAAGAGCTTAACAATACTAACAACGAAAGTAATGGAACATGTGATATACATACATATGCGAAACTTGGCCATTGAGGCCATCAAGTCAAAATGTCATGTACCATCTTACATCCATACACCCACATACGTCTACAAAAGCCTCTAGCAGATGCATTGACCAAAATAAACTAAAAGTCGGGATAAGTCCCCGGTTTATACAACATGTACAACACCAAAACATATGTACAACTGTGACTCAGAGAATCCCTGAACTAACTGGAGCTCACTAATGATCCGCAACAACTGGCAACCTACTATGGAGGCCTACTAGAACCTGCGCCTGCAGCAAGTAAGGTAAGTCCCACAAGGGATGTCAGTACGAAGAATGTACTGAGTATGTAAGGCACAAATGAAACTGCATGCATCATAAATACGTCAATGAGCTCAATTACAAATGCATAACCAATATGGATAAGTCACTATACTGAACTTTGGAAACCATGTATTTTGCTTTCATTACTTTCTTTGAATCTTTGCTTCTATGATTATTCATCTTTGCCTGTGACCTGTGATACCCGGGCCCCGACTGAACAGTGGGTTTTAACATAACATGATGTTATGTTGGGATCGGCTCGAGCTAGGCTTATGCCCCTAGAGCTGCCACCTTATAAATCAGTATAGATCGGGATCGGCTCGAGGTAGGTTATTACCTCTAGAGCTGCCACCCATACCAATATATCAGGTTCGGCTCGAGCTAGGTTATTACCTCTAGAGCTACCCCCTGTCAGGATTGGTCCGAGCTAGGCTTGTGCCTCTAGGACTGCCCCCTGATCCAACAATCTCGGGATTGGCTTAAGCTAGGCATTTTGCCCTCAAAGCTACCACCCATACTTGATCATTAACCACCTATGCATTACTTTGAGATTGATACAATGAGGATGGAATTGAAGGCCTATATAAAGGGTCAAAAATCTGATTTTTATTCACTTGAAACTCTCATGCCTTCTAGATATTTCTCAACTATTTTTCTCTCAAACCCTAAGCACTCAAAGCCAACTTTTGGAGCAAGATCATCATTTCTCAAGTTTGGGTAAGTGATTATTCATATGAATTAATATATTATATGCATGGGAGAGTATGTAAATCATGTTGTTTATGCTTGGAAGTGTTGAACATGGTACTTTGTATTTTTGTAAAAGATTTGCTATCCATGAGATTTAAGCTTGAAATATGACTTGTGATTGTGATGAAAGAGCATGGTATGGATGAAATATGAACATGTATGGTGTGATTAGGTTATTAAACTTGTTATTTTTATATAAGTGTAAATTATGGGATTTTGGCCGATATGTGCTATGAGGTGAATTAAGGTAACTTGATGGATTATTTGTGATATGGTGTGAATGAGAAAGTGTAAAGGAGAGGCTTTGCGGTGAAATGTTATTGGTATATGATGTTTTGGTCAATGTATGGTATGATTAAGGTATTGTTGGTATGACTATGCCGAAAATGGTATTGTAGAGAAGGAAATGACATTTTTAAGGAAAACATGTAACTCATTGACGTCATATGCATTTGTAAGGTAGTTGGTGGTTAATGTAAATTCTGTTATGTATTTGTGTTGTAGAGTGAAGAAAGGAGCGGGACATTGTATGCGCATCTAAGATTATATATTCGTATTGAGAATACAAGGTATGTAAGGTTACTCTGTCCGTATCTTTCTGCAGCACATAGTATTCACATTGGCATAGCACATGTCCTATCCCGAAATGTGCTAAGGTATCCTATATCCGGTTACCAATTGTCAATATCATATGTTTCATACTTATTGGTAAATTGTGAATCACATGTTTCATATTCCTTGATAATGTTCCGAAAGCCCAATAAGGTTTGTTCTAATGTTCCAATGGTGGTTATACTCATGTATCTTGTTAATTGATTATTGTCCAATGTTTCCAATAGTGCTACGTTTCCAATAATGTTTATTCACATATCTCTCACTCATTGGTTAATGATCCAAAGCTTCAAAAAAAGTTATGACTATCCACTCTTATAGCATTTAATGCTAAGTCTAGAAGGTCAAGGCAAGAATGGGTCATTTGACCCATTTTTGCCCATGTCTTCTTATCATTTTGGGCCTTTTATTGAGCCCAATTCACTTAACCCAATAAAATCAATAATTTCTTATGTTTAAATTATTTCATACGCGTTACGAAGATATTCCCACTCACGGGATTTATATTCGTAGCCTCAATCCCAAAAACAAGTGACTCTAGCCACGTTTGGCTTATTTTGACCTCAATGGTAAAACCATCATTTTGATGACAAATTCGTTCTCGAGTAATTTTGCCACACCAATATAATAATTCACTCATTCCATGAATATGCTCATGGTTGTAGAAGAAACGTGGCAAAAATCGGCCCGGTACGTCCCCGGGCACCCTTGGACACTTAGAACAAATTTTGGAAGCTTACAAGTTTGGCTGTTCCAGCAAGCGTTTGGCCCTTCCCACGGCACTTAGCTTTAGAAGCTTGCTGGTTTGGGTGCCAAAACAAGCGCCTGACCCTTTCTATTGCACTGAATTTTTTTTATTTTATTTTTTTGAAGTGGAAGCTATTGACTAGAGTTGACTACTGAGTTGGCGCTAATTTGGCTCTGACTTGACTACTGACATGGCGCCACATGGAAGGTATGGGGTGTTATAGATAGGGTTGAAAGCTGTCCAAAAGCCTTTTATTGGTGAAGCAAAAATGGAGCCAAGAAATTACAAAACTGCCACCGAGCTCACTTCAGCGAAGGACAGATAGCATCGCCAAACCCATTAGCAATGCACCAAAGTGAGCCCTTATAGCTGAACTGGCTTTGAACACGTGCTTCAGTGGTTGGAAACTGTTGACTTTGGTAATAAACTTCTACCATCACCAAACTTTTGGTGATCACCGAACTCTTTATCCTCATTGCCAAACTGCTTCCTTTGGAACTTGAATGAACTGTTAACTTTGGCGAGGGAACCTCAACTTTGGCGATTTGCCGTGATGTTTGGCGATCTGGCAAACTGCTTGGGCGATGCCATCTTGTATTTTTAGCTCCAATTCTCCATGTTTTTACTTCCTTATGCTCTATCAACCACTTCTTGGCTTCAACCCTAAAAAACAACCAAACTATCATTAAAATTATCCCAATTTGGCATTCAGGACTTTATTTCTCACTGATTTAGGCCAAATGAGTCGTAAATTGTTGACTCATCAACACCCTAACTTAAAACTTTACTTGTCCTTGAGAAAATCAATGCACGCACAAAAAAATCAACATTGTCTATAAATGGTACTACACGGGAGCTCAAAGACATGCTTCATTGTGAAAACAACTTTGCTTTCACGATTTTGAAAAACATTGGCATAAGTGTCACCTATCAAACACTCAATTCATGAACTACAAGCCTCAAATGTTGACTAATTGCTACCAAACTAAGCACATAATCATAGACTTAAATTAAGGTTACAAATATGCTCAAGAAGTGCAATCAAGTACCCTTACAACAAAAACATCCCTTCCTCAAGATACGATCAAAATTTAAACAAGGGATTAGTACGATTCACTCTCGCTCTCAAAAAAGATCATAAACATAAGTAAACCATACCATAGGCTTGACCATATGCCTTATATCACCATAATTTAGCTTGCTACATTGGAGATCACTAAGGTCTTACTTCGGCTAGTAGCATAGGCAATGGGTAAGGTAGGATAAATTAGGGTTTTAGTGGCTCTACCCTCTCGAAGCATCACATGAGATCTCAACTAAATTCCTTTCCCAAAGCTTACATCTTGTGACACACTATGGACCAATTTTATAAGATTCACATGCCATCTTCCTCCTCATATCCTTTTAAAAGCTAAACTCTTCAAATATTGACAAGGTAAGTGCATAATTGCAACTCTTTTTTTGCTTCTTTTCTTTTTCTTTTTTTTTTAAGTATCTACAAGGAATACTAGGATGACTAGAGGAGGAAGTGAATGGTCCCCAAATCTATGAACTTTTAGTTATAAGTCTCACCTGATAGCTCTTCCACCCCCAACTTAGGCTTTTGGTCTAAGTTGGTTTACGGCCTCACCTAAATGTTTCAAGATGGGTTT
This sequence comes from Capsicum rhomboideum, assembly GCA_031232105.1. NCBI lineage: Eukaryota > Viridiplantae > Streptophyta > Magnoliopsida > Solanales > Solanaceae > Capsicum > Capsicum rhomboideum. The sequence goes on from CP124709.1 coordinate 58,917,333, forward strand.
GGTTCAAAAGAGGGGATTGTAGAAGATGGGTTATGATTTGTAATGAGGTTGTCCAAGAAATAGGTTCTAAGGCATAAATTGGGACAAAGAGTCATCACTCAACTCACAATAGGGATGTCTATTTGGTCAATTCAAAGGCTCACTCTCACTTGATGGCCTAAGGTCATTTATCTAACATCACAACACTTTTTACTTAGTGATAGACCAACCGGGAAAGTTCTACATGCAGTCATTGAACAAGATCGAATCAAACCTCACCACTTTTACTTTCTCAATCACAACGAATCCATCACACACTTGAAGCAACACTTTTACTTTCTCAATTGACATGCCGCATTCATAGCACATGTCAATAAAGGTAATCAAGTAGTTAAAACAAGATGCGAGTATTCACAAAAAATGAGTGCCTAACTACTTCAACTCAACCAAATCAAATTTTAAAAGATGGGCATATTTTGAACAGTCAATCAATTCACAAAACAATTTTATATTTTTAAGAGTTTTGCATGTGAAAAATCTCCCCAAAAGTACTTTTTGAGTCAAAGTTTTCTATTACTATCACACTTTTCGCTTAAGTGCCAATGCCAAAAAGAGTTTTATTTATCAACTATACTATGAACTACTACACTAAAAGAAAAATAAGGACATGAAAAGCAAATTACGACACACACTCAAATCAACTCAAAACACATGAACCATAAAAATAAAAATCATCTAGATTATTACAAACCAAATCCAAAAATATAATCTGAATCATAATATCTAAATCACACGCCAAAAATAGAGTATCAGAAGCATAATCAAAATCAGAATCAAATAGTACAGATCCAAAAATAAGTACACCCAACGCAAAAGTAAACAATATCCTAAATGCAATAGGACTAAAAATATAATAGAAGAGTGAGTGGAAAGGTCCCTCTGAACAATGTTAAGCCTAAGGAGATGATGCGCTAGTAGAAGTGGCCACAGTCTGGGCATCGATGCCCAACTCAACAATAGTATCAACCTGCGGGGCTGGATATGAAGTGATGACAGTTGTCTCTATAATGTCAACAGGGTCGAAGGTTTGAAAAACTATCTCCTCAATGGGTGTAGACCCACTAGTACCAATCTGTGAAGTCTCCTGAGTCAATTTCACTCAAGCTTCGTCTACCATAGCCTACTTAGTAGCATGTACATCAGCCTGTATTGGATCAACTCTGGAAGTAACCACCTCTATCTCATCAATATCCTTATCCTTGGACTCATGATACTCCTCATCATCCTCATTCTTATCATCCTCAGCAGCTGGAACACTCTCTTAAACTGGGGTATGAGATGGTACAGCCCAAAGATGTGTCAAATTAAGAAACCGAAGCTGGTCTACATGAGTTTGCAATGAAGCAAGCTCGGTCTTCATCATGTCTAACTCTGTATCCTCTACAATGGTATGCTTCAACGAACTCATCTCATCTAACTTTGTACCATAAGCTCAGAGTGTCATATGAATACTACGTATCTTCTCAGTAATAGGCACCAAAGTTGCTTTAACAATATTCTAAATCATCTAAGGCATCTGAACCTCCAATATGGTCGACCTCACATCAGCTGAATAGGCTATATAGCCCATCTTAATAATAGTAGCCTGAGTCAATAGATTCCTCAAAGTGCCCAAGTAGTAGTTGGTCAAGGGCCAGGGGCACTAGGCCGAGGAGGCTGGCAGGAAGGCTCTGTGGAGGAATCTGGAGGAGATGTATCTATGTCAATAGAAGTAGGCTGACTAGCACCACTATCAAGTGTTTCAACATCAACTACCGGGGATGAGTCTACCTGGGCTTTCTTTTTCTTTTCTGCTAGGATAGTCTCAAGTCTGGTAATATCAACTATGAAGGTAGGGGTGTACTCAATATCTCTCTTCTTATCAAAAAGAACCTTTACCCGATGACATAACTCAGTAATAAGGCACGAGAAAGAGATAGAATTCTTCTTTTGTTGGGCTCGCATAGCAATCTCTGGGGCAATAATTGAAGCCAGATTCAACCTTTCCTTCATGATAATGGTGCCCACTAACACTTCTTTAGGGTGTCAAAGGAATTTTTTATTTTAGGAGGGCATGAGGTTGCTACAAATAAAACTCAACCAATATCGGGCCTCGATGTGAAAATCACTCTTCTCAATTGGGACCCCTGGTACAATCCACAGGGTGTACCATCACTTAGAAAATGGGCTAACCAACCCCAAAGATCATCAACTTCCTTCTTAGCATGGACACAAAAGTAGTGAGGTGTGTCTACCTTGCAATCATAAATCAAGTTTATCAATGTCTCATCGTATTTAACCTTCACTCCCTGAACTGTCACTACATCTCTAGTTTTTTTAGGCCTATTTTTCCTTCTTTAGGTAGGAAAAATATTACCATAAGCTTCATAAAATCATGTACCCAGCTTTCCACATAAGATTTAAGAGGCTCAGTAAAGACTTCAAAATCATGATACCTTAAAGAAGCCAAAACTCTGGGGTGTTTGCCCTCCAATCCATTTGTGCTCAATCGTTGCTTCTTGATTAATATATGTTTTCCAGGAACTTTGATTCAATTGAGGAAAAGAGGTACCACCATGGGGTGAGGGTCTTTATCTACCTTAGATCTTTGTTCATCCCTCTTTGTCAACCATCTGAGTAGGAAGTGGTTCATGGACTGGAGTAGTGTTACCCTCTTTTGAAGTAGAAAAATTATACCTCTTGGAGTTGGAACTATATTTAGAGCCTGACTCCTCAGTAACCAAAGCCCTTTTTGTTGCTTTCTAAGCTTCCACCCACTTTTTCTTTTGCACATTTTGTTCGGGTTGTGATCGCCTCAGAATTGAGACCCTTTTGGAAATCTTGCCTGGAAGAGGAGGAGTATGTGTGTGTTTCTTGGCAACGTGGTTGGGTCTAACCATATATACAAAATAAACAAGAAATTTACTAAACTAAGGTTAGAAAACACAAAAATATTCTAGAGTTGCATCACCAAACAACTTTGGCAAATCGCCAAAGAGTTTGGCGAACCTCAACCTCTATCGCCAAACTTAATAGTTTGCAGGACTGAGTTTGATGAACTAAAGTTATATTTTTATGATACTCCCTAAGCATTGCCAAACTTACACCTTAATTAGCCAACCTCAACTGTCACTTTATGTGTTATGGGGATCACTTTGGCGATCCACCACGCAGTTTGGCGTATTGCCAAAGTTCTCAACCCATCGCCAAAGTGTCATCTTCTCCAATTTAAACACTCAAAACTCATCAAGCAATTTCAATGGCGATTTTAACCAATTTCGACCATGGGTATTTAGACTTCCCCAAGTTCTACTACCAACACAACGAATTGATAATTTTTCCCTTAAGAGCAACATCACCAAATCTATCATTAGGAAAATTAGTCAAATCTGAAGGTCTATTTATACGATTGACACCATCATTAATACCATTCCAACAACCTCCAATCCAAACCACAAACACGAATTCAAGTTCTATTAAAACACAATACCAAATAAATACCCAACTAAGCTAACCCTATATACCTCCATTCAAACATTCACACAATTTAGCAAACCCAATATTCAATTTAGCATAAAAATAGGTATGATTTTAGATTCAAATCAATAAACATGATTAAATAATGAAGGTAAAGCACCATCTATAGAATAACACAGATTTAGAATTAAACTTAGAATTTCTAGCCTTTGAATGAGAGATAAAGCTCGACTAAATAGAGAAAAATGTGTGGCGGTGCTAGGGTTCTGGTGTGGTGGTGACGTCGGTAATAAATGCATAGTGGTGGTAGTGATTTAACTAAAGTAAGATGAAAGTACGTGTGTATGTGTTGATCATATGGTGTGAGTGAAAGGGATATTAGGGTTAAAATTATGAAAAATAGAAGTGGAATAGACAAAGTCAAGAAGTTAAACAGTTGCCTCTTTAAATACCAACTAGTTCGACGATAGGCAGGTCCATCACCCAAGTGTTCGGCGATGCGCCAAACTAAGTAAGGCATCTCCAATTATAATAGTTTCCAAATCTTGGAGTCTCGATTGGGTGAATGACTTTAGCGATAGACAAGGGTATCACCAAAGTGTTTGGTGATTTGCCAAACATTGAAAAGCATCGCCAACTTAATAGTTCTTATGACTTAGGAGATCAAGTTTGAGAATCGGCAAGTGCATCACCCAAGTGTTCGGTGATACGCCATACTAAGTAGGGAATTTCCTATTATAATAGTTTCCAAAGCTTGGAGGCTCGATTAGGTGAATGACTTCAGCGATAGACAAGGGCATCACTAAAGTGTTTGGTGCTTCACCAAACATTGAAAAGCATCGCCAACTTTAACAGTTCTTATGACTTAGGAGATCAAGTTAGGTGAAGGACTTCGGTGATTTGCCAAAGTGTTTGGTGAATCGCCAAAGTCACTTCCCTAGAGATCAGTGCATGGTATCCAATATTTCTTTACACTGACTTATTTTATGACATGTATTCCATATTCCAACCACATTATACACCTGCACTATACAACAAACATTATTCAAAACAACAAAAAGTAAGACTTGGGTTGCCTCCTAAGAAGTGCCTTAGTTATCATTGTGGCACGACATCTCTTCTCATTCATCAAACATCTTTGAAGCGGAGTGCCTTAACTTTAGCAACCCCTGGGTCACCAATGTAGAAATACTTCAAACAACGGCCATTCATCATGAACTTTCTCTTCACACGGTCCTCAAACTCAACTGCAACACTAGGATAAGCATGCACCACTTTAAAAGGCCCCGATCATCTGGACTTGACACTATCAGAAATTGGGCCTATGGGAATAAACTTGCTAGTAACCATTTCCAAACTGTTGCTATAAACAGTCTAATATAACGGTTATGACCTTTGCCAAAATGTTTGGTAGCTATTGACACAACTTAATCATCTGACCGTTCCCATTATTATATAATCGTTGCAGTTGGCCTAGCTATAGTAAAATCATTGCGGTAAATACATCCATGGTAACAGTTATATGAAAATTATTATGTACCAGAACGGTTAATTAATCCTCCACATTTTCCCTTCATATTTTCCCACAATAATTTTTAACACCCACCAATCCTATTTTTTTTAATTTTTTTTTCTTATTTTTTAAAACTCTTTTTATAAAGGAGATATATAGAAACATATACTCATTTTAGCAAATTTGCTTCATTAGACATAGCTCTCTAATCTCTCTAACCTCTCTCTAACTCTCTAACTTTTCTCTTCTCTAAACCTAGCGCCTCTGCAGATCTGTGCCAATCTTCTTAGATTTGTGCTAATCTGTGTTTATTTTTGACTATTAGGAGCTAAAATCTGCAAACCCCTCTCATCTCTTTGAGGGTTTGTGTGATTTTATTTGGTGTTTTGCCGATTTTAGTTGGAGCTAGACCTGATTTTAGCTAAATCTCTTAGATTTTAGTTGTTTCTGTTTGTGACTGGAGCTGGACCTGATAAATCTTGAATTTCTTCAACAACTTTGATCTTTCAAGGTATTTTTCTAGTAATCAATAAACAAATGATAGAATCATTTTTGTGTTTGTAGGTTGAAGAACTCAACAACTGTTCGATTAAGAGGTACCTACTCCTTTTGCTTTTCAGTCATAATTATCTCATTCCACAAGATTTTTGAAAAATCTCTCTTGTTTTTTATAATCATGGTTTTTTTAATTGGGTTTTACGTGATTTTTTCTAAATAGAGATAAAATATTGCGTTTGAAATGATATGTAAAATTTGAATTTTCTATTTAATTAAGAGGCAAATTCAAGATTTTAAGCTAATTGGGTTTTTGTTGAGAAATTTGATTTTTGACTTCTTCATGTTGTTTACTTGTTTTTTGAAGAAAAAATTATGCATTTTAGAGGATTGGGTTTTTGTTGACAATTTTGATTTTTTGAATTTTTCAGGAAGCGGAGAAAGAGGTAATGTCAGTCTATTCTGAAAGGGATAAGGCCCTTCAAGATCTAAAGAACACTTTAGTTAATCATGAGAAGGAACTTTTAGACTGGTAATCTGAGTTTGATATCCACCTGAACGTAAATTTTATGTAGTTTATTTTTGGTGTGCTTTTTCATAAAATCACAATATGCATCCTAGTAATCTGGTTGCAGTTTGATGTCCTCTTCGTTTTACTGAATATTAAACTCAATAAGGAAAATGTTATGTGATGGATTATATTTGTGATTATATGCTCATATGTTGGAAGCATGATTATTTGTGATTTAGTGTTAGTTGTTTTATAGAAGATGTCTTCGATAGCTAATTCTACTCATAAGTTAGATGTGTGATTGTGTCTAATTTGATGCTATTTGTTTGCTTGCAGAAGCTCTGTATAATTGATTTTTCTCCTGTAATAGATGTGATTGTTTGTGAATTAATGTTAGTAGTTTGATTGGAGATGCTCTCCATAGTTGATTCTGCTCATATGTTGGAAGCATGATTATTCGTGATGTGATGATGTTTGATCGTGGAGGATGTATATAGTTGATTCCATTCCTATACTAGATGCATGATTGGTTGTAATTTTAGTGTTGTTTGATAGGGGATTACTGTTGGTTGTTTGAAGAAACAATAACATTGGGCTCAATTGTTGCTAATTAGGTGTTATTACCTATTACATTTAAAAAAAATAGTTATTACTTGGGTTGTTGGGTCATTGTTCTACTCTGAGAACTAAATTGTTTGTTAGTTTAGGTTGTTTTCAATGAATTGAGTTTTTTTTTCGGTAAATAAATATTGTATTTATTTACCAAGTAAGTAACTACATCTCAACATTTGAAGGGACCAATCAACCGACAGGTCCAGTTGTGCTCAATCTACTCAGATCATCTAAAGCATTATGACATCTAATTACCAGGAAGCACCTTAAGAGACTAAAGATAGAAATTAAGAACCTTCATATAACTTTCTAGCTTAGGATAGGCACTAGCTCTAATATGGCTCTCTTGGATGATTGTTCTTATTAGTACATAGGCAGCTTTGTGTTGTTTCTGAAAAATCTTGGAATTCCTCTCCATCCATAGGTGATATATGGTCGCCGATAACACCATTCTATATATGCTTGCTCCTTTACTCTTTCCTTTACCAAAATGAACCCCCCAATTCAGCTCTTCCTCCTATCCCATGGCCCTCCACTGGATTCCTTGCCAAAGCAAAAGTGACTACCATACCTGCTTACATACTGGACATTTAAAGAAGATATGATGCACAGACTCCTCTGTTTGGTTGTACATTCCACACAGCTTATCAGTATTAATTCCCCATTTTGCCAACCTATCTTTAGTTGCCAACCTGCCCACTATAGCAATGCTCAATATGAAAATCCATTTTGAGCACCCAAGATTGTTGCAGACCAACTTTCTCCAGTTCACCTTTGGGATCTCACCATGAAACGTACTATACGTACAACTTCTGAATTGAAAAAGTAGTTGCCTATTGGAACTCCTCCAAACTACATGAATTAAGTTTTTTTGCTTTGTTTTGAGATAACATCACATAACTTGCCTTGTTCATAGCATGACAAATTCGTATAATTACTTGTTTTGAAATTTCTGAAGCTATCATTTATCATGTCCACAGCAAAGATTATAGACATAAATATTATCATGAGGTTACTTTTTGTTAATAATCTATATTGACCGATTTGTTCATACATAATTAGTCAAAAAAATAAATAAATATTTGGAGATTATTTTGATTAAGTGTTTGTTTTTTCCTTTAGCCCTTTATTTCAACTCCAACCCAGCTATGTAATTTGAATATTATAGGGGTTTTAAAGTTTTAAACTTCCTACTTTGTTTTCGTGTCCCAATACAACTTTACTTCCAACTACCCCTTTCTAACTTGACTTCAGATACTATTTTTTCAAGTATCAACCAATTCATGTCCAAATGCCTTCTAGATGTTCTTGGAAGTTTTAAAGTCCTATTAGCTGACATTTTCTTGTACCCTAGGCAAACCAATATTATGGGGGTGTCTGGAGTGTCTTACAAATCATTATTATATTTGTTGAAGACTTTTGTTGTCTATTATATGTTATTCAATGAAATGGGATAGTCATTCACGTATAATATTTTAAATATATGAGATGTTTGATTATGTTGTATTTATATATTGTAGTCTTTGGATAAGATTCATTTTGAGAGCTTGACAGACAAGAGCAAGATAGATGCTCAACCGAAACTCTTTATCCACATTATTCCTGACAAGACCAACAATACCTTGGCTATTGTTGACAGTTGTATTGGGATGACAAAGGCTGGTAAGTTGGATCACTTGTAGAATTATTTGGTAGTTAAATTGCATTGCAAAAATACTCATTTCATTTGTATTATTATTGCCAGATCTTGTGAACAACCTTGGTTCAATTGCAAGTTAGGGACCAAGGAATTTATGGAAGCTATGGCAGTTGGTACTGATGTTAGCATGATCGGGCAATTCGATGTTGGTTTCTATTCAGCTTACTTGGTAGCTAAGAAGGTTATTGTGACTACAAAGCACAATTATAATGAACAGTATGTGTGGGAGTCTCAATCTGGTGGTTCATTCACTGTCACCAGGGACACTTCTGGTGAGTCTTGGTAGGGGTACAAAAATGACCCTGTATCTCAAAGACCGCAGTCTCAAGGACTTGATTAAGAAGCACTCAAGGTGATATTTCTTATCACCTTCTAATTTGAAGTTTTTTAATTGACTTGACCCTTTTCATGAGGTGAAGAGCAAATGAGAAAAGAGAAAAAAGGTTCGTAATCACTGCTAAAGCATAAATTTCAGAACCAATTTATTTCTGAACTTTTTTGAACTTTATATCTGTAGAGTCATGCTTTCTATATTCTTGATGGTCCAAGTTTCATTTTATTTGATATACTGAGGGCCCTTTGGAAGCTTAGTAGCTCAGTTGGTTGGCTACTTGAATTTTCACCTTGTTGGTGAGGGTTCTATTTCCCACATTCTATGAAAGTCTTGAAGATATATGCTATTGTGTATTTGTAGACTACAAATGATTTCTTGACCTTGAGGGTGTGTGGTGGGTGTTTTATATACAATTTCGTGATTTTAAATATTTATATTTATAAGCCAGGCTATTGGAACATATATGAACTATTCCAATAGGTAAAAATGAACTATTGCAGTAGCATTTTCTGAAGCACGGGCTATCAATTGTTGGAACATATGAGAACTCTTGCAAAAGGTAAAATATAATTGTTACAGTAGCATTTTCAATCATTGTGTAAAACCCATTGCAATAATAATAATAAGTGTCCCAATTGAGCTAATAAATCCGTCGCAATATAGACAAGAGAACTGTTGCGAAACATAAATTGTAACAGTTTTAACCGTTCAATTGATATAGGTAATAGTCGTTATGATGGATGAATAACTGTTGCAATAGGTGTACTTTCAACAATGATTTTGAGAACTGTTACATGATCCGTTGCCATTGATCGATGGTAATGTAAGCTGGTGCGGCAGGCATAACCCTCGTTGCCATAGTATGACTGCAACGGTTTTAAGGCCAACAACAATGATTTTCATACTGTTGATGTAGGTCTATTTTCTAGTAGTGTGAGTTTTCCCACAAAGAGTTTCAGCATTGAGTTAAAAAGCAACAATTTATCCCTAGCTCAAAATCCTCTCCAATATCTTGGCATTCACCTCTTCATTCTCTCTTTGTAGAGATCGGAGCTTTCATAATCTGGAAGGAAAAATTCATCCAATTCTTGTAATTGCTCCACTCTAGACTTAGAAGCTTCATCCCAATCAATGTTTAGCTTCTTCAAAGACCATAGAGCACGCTTCTCTAGTCAATCGGTAGATTACAAGCCTTTCTAAGAACAAGTTGATAGGGAGACATTCCAATTGGTGTTTTGAAAGCTGTGTGATATGCCCAAAGAGTGTCATCCAATTATCTCGCCCAATTGGTTCGACCCACATTGACTATTTTCTCTAAGATTACTTTAATATCCCTATTTGATAGTTTAACTTGGCCATTCATTTGAGAGTGGTATGGGGTGGCAACCTTATGCTTGACCCCATACTTTTCAATCAACACACCAAACACTCTATTGCGAAAATGAGTGCCACCGTCAGTAATGATAGCTCGGGGATTCCTGAACCTTATAAAGATTTGATTCTTCAAGAAAAATGTGACACTTTTGCTCTCATTATTTGGCAATACAATTGCCTCAACCCACTTTGATACATAGTCAACAGCCGCTAAAATATACTTATTCCCATATGAGTTTACAAAGGGCCCCATGAAATCAATGCCCCACACATCAAAAAATTCAACTTCTGGATTAGGCTTGAAGGGCATTTCATGCCTCCTTGAGATGCCCCCTTTCATTTGACATTGCACACAAGATTGGACCAACTCATGAGTATCCCGATGAAGCTAGGCCAATAGAAACCACTTTGAAGGACTTTAGTAGTCATCCTTACACCACCATGGTGACCACTAAATAGAGAAGAGTGGCAAGCCTCAAGAATGGTCTATACTGCTGGTTCCATAACACACCTACGGATCACTCCATCCACGCATTCTGAAATAAATAAATATTGCTTCAAGTCATGGATTAAATTCTTTTTTTGATAATGATTCATATCTTTGGGGAGCAAACCACACACAATATAGTTTGAATAGTCCACATACCATGGTTCCACACATCCAAAAAGAGCCATAAAAAGCTCGTCAGGAAAAGCCCCATTAATTTGATGTCACCTAAATTACACTTCTAAGAAAGTATAAAGCGGTCGTTGTTCAAATATAGAACCCCACTTAGGTTGGGGTCGATCCCACGAGGAATAGGTCAAAATCCAATCAACTTTGTTTGTTTGAATTACTAGGTAAATAAGCAAATATGTAAAAAATAGGGTTTTATAAAGTAAATTAGTAATCGTTTGTTGAGGTTGAAATCAAGATGAGAAAAACACTAGGATTGTGTTCCCCAAAAACTTCATAACTCCATAGGTTCTCCGCACTCAGTGATATCTTAAGGTATCCGGCAAGCAGAATTGATAGGCTACGTGTCTTCAACTGACTATGTTATGCCCCTTTTAGATGACTATCTCCAAGCACAAAGGTTAATGCGTCATGAGTGTTTCTATGCTGCCCCTAATCTATGATCCCAATACAGCCTTTCCTGTATCACGGTTCAAAGCTGATTAAACAAAGATAATTCTGAGTCTTGTTATTGAATTGCTAGTTCTATATTGTTAACCTTTATACAGTATAGGGTAGAGACAGGTTGAGTCCCAACACGTGCACTCGTCAGAAAGCAATCGATTCAGAAGAAACTACAATACTTGCCCTAATACCCTTCGAGAAACACCTTGTACTTCAAGCTCTACTTTGTTAATCTGCTATGGTTTTCATAACCCTAGCTATGGGGTTTAGTTACTCATAATTGTGTGAACAAAATAATAATTCATGGATGAAAACATTAATTGAAGCATACAGGAATGAATAAACTCCAAAATCTCAACTTTTATTAAAACCATAAAAACCAATATTCATAAAATCTCAAGAAAGTGCCTTAGAATCCCACAAAATAGTGTTATAGAATAATAATAATGTCTAATGCATAAAAATAACCCTAACAGAGTATTTATAGACTTAGTAAATCCTATCCTAAATAAAACAGGAAACTGATCTCGGCTTCTTCAGACGAGAAGAACATACGATCGTGGGATTGCGTTTAACCTATCGTCTGATCATTCTTCTAAAGATCCTACACTTTTTCAAATCTGCTCTTCCTCCCATAATCATAAGGTACGATCATACAACCAATATACGATCGTGGGATCCATCTGATCATGCCATACTTGACTCCTACAGGTTGAAATACACTCACATGTCATGATCTCAAGGTATGATCATGACATCATACCACGATCGTATAACCTGTCGTTTGATAGACTCCTGAGTATGGCATCTCTGAATCAACCTACAATATCCTACCCACGATCATGGTTTGAACCCAAGATCGTGGCATGTCTAGTCTGATGCCTCTTTTTGTCCAGTTTTCACATTATTCCTCTCTGAGTCCGTAAGGCCTGAAAACACTCAACAAACACATAAAATCCACAAAAAGTACCCTTAAACTTGCACATATCCCTCATTTTAAGCATCTCAAGTGTCGTAAATCTACGAAAGATCAACATCCTCAACTTAGAACGTTTGCATGTCCTCGGGAAAACAAAATCCTAATAATCTAAGATGCTTAACCTAGAGTACAATAGAGGTCACCATGGCAGTCAACTTTTTCAAAAAATGCATGAAAATGACTACGTGTATTCAACACCCTCCGTTCTTATCAAAAGTTACCAATGCAGTGTATATGCTATACAAATACTAAAACGCTGCGGGATCAGGATATGACACTACATTGTAACTAGGCAATCCAACACATTGACCAATACATTACCTAATCAAGCAACAACTAGACTACAACCTTTATGCCCTCACACAAAGAAATCCTGAATCTCTCAGAATATGCAATAAAATCTAACACCGAGACTGAGTCAAATCTCTCACTCTAACAAAAAAGTCCAGTTGTGTGCATTTGATACCATAGGCTTGCCCTTATTTTCTACGCTTCAGCTTTTAGATTGTCGGGTTAGGATCACTATAGGTCTTTCTAGGCTTGTAATGTAGGCTCAGGGACAGGTGTGGTACATGTGGGTACACTGACTTATTCCTCCTTGGCGCTACACTATTTTTGGCTCCATTTTTCCTACTCTTCTTTATTTTTCTCCCTTTTTTCCAGTTATACCATTTTCTTGTAGGACCTCGAGTGCGGCTTTATTTTCATAAATTTCACTGCTATATTTTTTTATTTTCTTCTTTTTTCTTTCTCTTACCGCACCCATGTCCTTTTTCTTTCTTTCTACTACTTAAACTTCATACCCATTTTTTACACACCCCTATACAATAGCCACCCTCAACTTAGGCAATTTGCCTAAGTTGAGGTACACAGTGTCCAAGGAGGGACTAGGGCCAAAGAAGGTTCATTGTAAAATGGGAAGGTGTCATGGTTAGTTTTAAGAAATAAGCTAAGGCTCAAAGTTCGGGTTCAAGGGATACAACATTAGTTGGAAGGTCTTTTGGGCTAAATTGGGCAAAATCAAACATGGCCTATGATCCTTTCCTAACCTTTAATTTTATAGCTTTAAGCGAGACTAACCGAGAAAGTTCTTGATTACACACACAGCCCGACTAGGTAATACTTCTCACTCACTCATGGCTCAGGGCTTTTATCTAAGTTGCTACCTATTCAGTTCATACAAGGTCGGTCAGGTTGTCCTATTTACAATTCTAATGCCATAGCTAGATCCTAACATCGATTTCAGTACAGTCTATGCACACACTACATCACAAAAACATAATTTTTGGAGGGGTATCATTTAAAACAATTTCAAAACAAGTAACCATGCTTAATTAAGATAGACTGCACCAAGTTCTCTTTTATTACTCTAAGTTACACTACAATGACTATACATAACACAATAACAAAAAAAATATAAAAATACCTAAACATGTCAGTTCTAACTATGATAGTACAACAGAGGGAAAATAAACACGGCAACAAAAACCCTAGACTGAGGTATATCCCCACCCCCAACTTTAAAATCATGTAATGTTCCCATTGCATAAAATCACATAAAAAAAACTGGGGTAAAAGGTATACTTGGGGTGCTATAGGCACAGATAGAACTCGGGTCATGTGGGGATGCGGTTGGGTCCCCTAAAGTGACATCAACAGTGGTGGCCTCGGTTGTGGCTGTGGCACTCACAGTTTTGTGGGCCTCAATAGTGGTAGGGGCACTCAAAGAAAGTGGTTCAAGGGTTGTCTCCGAACGCCCTTTCGTAGTCTCACCTTCCAAAATAACTCCCACAGAGGTCTATTCAATAGACCTATCCTTTATTATTCTCTTCTTTCCAAATCTCTCTCTCCTGTTATCCTGGCTAGACACATCTTCACTCAACCTCTTCCTAGGCTCAAGACCTCCATCCTCCTCTTCAATGTCATCTAGCTCAATCTGTGAAGGGGGAGGAGTGTAGAACGGGGTGATAAGTGAGGTAATATCTACCTGAATAGATGTCGTGGAAGGCATAGTTGGTGGTGGATGTGGAGTTGCCATATCAAGTCACGCAACTAAGGTTTGGATAGCTTCTTTTAATTCAGTCAACTCTGTCTGAATAGAAACGATATCAGGCGGCTCGACTGCATCAATTTGGGTCATGAGTTGACCCTCTATATTCTCCATCTGTGTCTGCACCACTTGTACAGCCACCTGAATCTCATCATCAACATGGGGCTTTACCCCTACTTCTAAGCTCCAGATCCTAGCATCATGTAGAACTTGGTTTCGGAGAATCTCCTCCAACTGAGCGGATGAAATCAATGTGTAGCCTTTCAGAACCTAAGTTATAGGCTGAGAACCTACTGGTGCGGAAGAATATGAAGTACCTGCATCAAAAGATGATGGTATATCACCTCTCGGGGCATCCCCACCTACCTCCGGGATCTCCAACCCTCAAACTGGGGCTACTGGGTTGTGCATGTCTTTTATCATGGCCAGGTCCATAGTCTTAGTGGGCTAAAGAAATTTGTCCACTAGCAGAATTTGTGGAACCTCCGCATTTTACATCAGCTGAGTAACCAAACATGGGAATATAAGGATGGAGCCACTCTCTAAGGCTTGGTCTCTGATCTCTTGCGCAATAATGCAAAGAATGTTTAGCTCCAACCCTGCTACAAATGAGGCTACCAGGCAGGTATTAGTCATACCCAACGTGTTATAATTTGTTATGGGTGCTATTCGGTGCCTCACAATGGACCACCATGCCTTGGAGGCAAACTTGAGACTCTTCTTTGTAATATATGATATGTTTACACAAGAGGCATTTATATCAGCCTCAACAATATATCCCACTAGCTAAGTAAAGTGCATCATCTTATCCTCGGCGATCAACTGTTTGACCTTCTTTAATTCTGACATTCAGTAATCATACTCCAGAGTCTCTGCAAGTGGTGTAAGATCCTCTCCAAACAAGACCCTAGAAATAGCCTTAACATAAATATCAACCTTCTTTTCCCACACAATTGTCATGTACAATTGGGGCTGCTTCTTCATAACCTTGTCCTTGCCAGAAAGAGTCATATTCTTGAGAGTCGCGGCATAGTTCGCGTAGAATTCCCTCACGAGCTCTCTACTATAAAGATGGAGTGGGTTTGTCATCCACCCCAACTGGTACCACTAAAAAACCTGCATCACCTCCGACATCCTCTGTAAAGACTCATTCAATATATGTGGTTCCTCTTGGATGCTCCTCTGTTGGTTCCCATTATCCTTGAGAGCGATCCAGTCCACATAGTATTGGTAAGAGTTTGGAACAATCCAACATAGTAGACCGGGCCTTCTCTGACTAGCTTCTGCCGAAGGATCATTGTTTGAAGATGTCGAGTCTGTCTTCTCGGCATCCTCCACAGATTGGGACTCATCATCATCATCCTCACTCCCGCCTTGTTGGGTGTCTTCCATTCCCTCTTCAGACTGGGGAACATTGACGGGAGTGGCTGCTTCAACAATGGCTTTGGAGGTTGTAGCCTTCTTGGCCTTTTTTTGGTTCCTGGTGTGACTTGGTCATCGGAGGAGCTAATGTCATAATCCTCCTCTGACCTTCTCACACTTGACCCACTCTCCGAGGTACTTGATGGGGCCCTCTCCTTTGAAATTTTTTCTCGAAAAGCCTTGTCAAAAACAACCTTGGACTTGGGTGCCATGGTACCTGTATTTGCAAAACATGTTAGATCATAGTTCAGTATATGTACAGGTTCAGTTTTATAAACAGACGACCCAACCTACAATCGTTTAATGAAGATACAATAGTGCCTTCTGATCATAGGTTGGTCTAGTAAAATTTGAAGTCCAGTATATCCATCAGACGATCACAAACTACGATCGTGCAATGATGGTACGATCATACCATAAAATCATAGGTTGGATCCCTGAAACCCATAAATTTATGTCACATTAGATGACCACATACCACGATTGTATTTTAATGTTACGATCGTGAGATGTGTTTGTTTGATGAACTCCTGAAGATCACCAACCAGTATCCTACAACGATCCAACCTACTATTATCGGTAGAACTCATGATCATGGATTGTGTTGTAGGACCTCAAACACTACCAGATTTGACCACTTAACATTTGGACCCATAATTTGACTCTTTTTTGACCCCACTTTTAACTAGAATTTTAAAATACGTAAACACTACCGGGTACTCAGACTTCCCCTATATTTTTGAAAACATACATACCCATTTTCATCTCTCTCCACTTAAATTAAAACAAACTCATCAACAAAATTGAAGTAAAATACCCACAAATTTTAGGAACAAGCGATGTAGACTTATTGTGTGAAGTGAAAGTGATGAAAAATGGATGAAATGATGAGATCCGACTCAAAATCAAAGGTAACCAACCTTTTTTAGCCTTTGAAATATGTAGGGTTTGCTAATTTTCCTAAAGAAAATGCTTTGAAAATGTGAGATGAGGCATGGGGACTATTTCAAGATGTTTTTATAGCTTTAGGTTTTAAATTCGGGTCGGGTCATGATTTTAAAAATTGTTTGCCCTTTCAGACGAAGGGATTGTATGATCGTAGATGGATTCCATGATCGTACATTCCTTTCGTACGTTGATAAAACCAGAAAACTTACCTGAGAACATACTATCCTTAAGTATGATCGAGGGTTGTATTCACGATCGTGACTAAAGGTCGTATGTTCGATGCCCTGTTTTGAAGGTTTTCAGGAGTAACATCAGACGATTAACATCGCGGCATGAAGTGGCTATGTTGGTTACTCAAACTTCACCAACAAGACTATGGTTGCCTCCCATGAAGCACCTTATTTAATGTCGCAGCACGACTCAGGTCGGCTTGACTAGTCAAGCCTCGTTCAAGTCTACATCACAAATCATTTGGGCCTCCTTTTTTTCGCCCATATAGTATTCACCCTTTGGCCATTGACTTTAAATTTCTTGCCATCCTTATTATCCAATTCAATTGCGCCATAGGGGAACACCGTGACCATTCTATATGGTCCATTCTATTTTGATCTTAGTTTGCCAGGAAAAAGCTTCAGCCATGAATCAAACAATAGTACTATGTTGCCTGTAGCAAATTCTCTTCTCTCAATCTTGTAATCATGATACAATTTTATCTTCTCCTTATACAAGGTAGAACTTTCATATGTGCTAAGAACTATCATATGTGCTAAGACAATACTCATCCATATCATTCATCTGCTCTAGTCTCAACTTCGTTGCATCTTGCCATTCTAGATTCAACTGCTTCAATGCCCATAATTCCTTATGTTTAAGTTAAATAGGCAGATGGCAAGCTTTTCCATAAACTAGCTGATATGGAGATGCATCAATTGGCGTCTTAAATGTGGTCCAGTATACCCATATTGGATCATCCAATCTCCTTACCTAATCAGTCATATTGGCATTCACAGTCTTCGCTAAAATGGACTTGATCTCCTGATTTGAGACCTTAACTTGCCCGCTTGTCTGAGGATGGTAAGGTGTAGCCACCTTGTGTTTTACACCATATTTCTCAAACTGGGCTTTAAATAATCTATTGCAAAAATGGGATCTTCCATCACTAATGATAATTCGAGGTGTTCCGAAATGTGACAATATGTTCTTTTTTAGGAAAGCCGTGACACTCTTACCTTCATTATTGGGAAGTGCAATTGCCTCCACCCACTTCGATACATAGTCAACAGCTACCAAGATATACTTCATACCATGAGAACTCATGAATGGACCGATGAAATCAATACCCCAGACATCAAATAATTCAAGCTCAAGGATCATAGTCATTCGGAGTTCATGCCGTCTTGAGATATTTCCTTGCCTTTGGCATAGGTCACATTCCCAAGCATAATCATGAGAATCCTTATGCATGGTAGGACAATAGTAACCACATTGCAAGATCTTGTGTGCAGTCTGCTGACCTACATGATGACCCCCAACTAGAGACAAATGAAATGCTTTCAATATACTCATTAACTCGACTTCGGGAATACACCTTAGAATCACACCATCTGCACACACCCTAAACAAATAAGGCTCATCCCAGAAGAATTTTCTCACCTCATGCATGAACTTCTTTCGCTGATGATACGTCATATCTTCTGGAACTAAATCACTTACCAAAAAGTTGGCAAAATCTGCAAACCATGGGATTAAGTCATGTGATGCTGCCAATAGTTGCTCGTCCAACAAGGTATCATCATTTTCAAGATCATCTCTCAGTTTTAGCATGGCCTCCTTTTCAAGGCGCGATAAACGGTCGGCAACCTGATTCTCTATCCCTTTTCGGTTATTCAACTTCAAATCAAACTCTTGCAACAGAAGAACCCATCTAATCAACCTTGGCTTGGCATCCTTCTTTGCCATAAGATATCTCAGAGTTGCATGATCAGTATGCACAATCACCTTTGTGCCAATCAAGTAAGACCAAAATTTCTCGAATGCAAAGACCACTGCAAGCAGCTCTTGCTTAGTCACAGTATAATTCTTTTGGGTTGGAATAAATGTTTTACTAGTATAGTAAATAGGATGCAAGATATTCTCTTTCCTTTGGCCAAGGACTGCACCCAAGGCCACCCCATTAGCATCACACATAACCTCAAATGGTAAGGTCCAATCCAGAGACACAATGATGGGAGCTGAAATCAACTTCTCTTTTAGGCACTCGAATGCCTTTAAGCGTGAATCATCAAACACAAACTTCACCTCTTTCTCTAAGAGCTTGTACAATGGATATCCAATCTTAGAAAATGCATGATGAACCTTCTATAGAATCCCGTAGGCCTAAAAAACTACGAATACCTTTCACAGAAATAGGTGGGGGTAACTTTTCAATTACCTCAATCTTTACTTTATAGACTTTAATTCCCTTTTTATAAATCTGGTGTCGCAGCACTTTGCCTTCTTTTACCATAAAATAGTACTTTTCCCAATTCAACACTAAATTACATTCTTCATATCTTTGCAAAACATTAGCAAGGTGTGCTAATCATTCATCGAATGAGTCACCCACAACAGAGAAATCGTCCATAAATACCTCAATAGTGTCTTCCACCATGTCGAAGAATATAGACATCATGTAATATTGAAAAGTGTTCGGTGCATTGCATAGACCAAATGGCATCCTCTTGAGCGCGAACGTCCCATATGGACAAGTGAAAGTGGTCTTCTCTTGGTCTTCAGGGGCGATGGAAATCTGATTGTACCCCGAATAACCATCAATAAGACAATACCATCCTCTATAAGCAAGACGATCTAACATATGGTCCATAAAAAGCATAGGAAAATGGTCCTTTTCGATCCAAGAGTTTAGCTTTCGATAATCCATGCAAACTCTTCATTCGGTAACCAGCCTCATTGGGATCAACTCATTTTTCTCGTTGGAACCATAGTGATCCCACCCTTTTTTGTCACACATTGGACCAGGCTCATCCACTTGTTATCCATAATAGGGTAAACCACACCTGCATCTAACCACTTAATGATCTCTTTCTTCACAACCTCTTACATGGGTGGATTAAGATGATGTTGATGCTCAATTCTAGGTATACAGTTTAGCTCGAGCGTGATTTTATGTGTACAAATTCCAGGTGGAATCCCGATGATATCAGCAATAGTCCAGCCAATAACCTCCTTAAATCTCTGCCAACACAGAAACCAAGGCCTCAACTTGCCACTCTAACAAGTCTACTGAAATAATAACTGGTAATGTGTTATTGGCTCCCAAGAAAGAATAACGGAGATAGGAAGAAAAAGCCTTAAGTTCTAAGATGGGAGGCTCTTCTATAGAAGGACGAGCCAGTGGGGTCACTCTATTCTTCAGATCAAGATCAAACTTCTTTAGAGCATAAGTGTAAGAACCCCTACCAAAAAGTAATTTTACCATCTAATCGTCTTATTGATACCATCACTATCAAAGTTTATGATCACGGCTTCAAGTACTTAGACCCCCAATCTCTCCTCAATAGGAGCGACCAAATCATCCTTATAAACCGTATCTATCACAGAGATTACACGCATATCGTTTGGTTGCTTCATGGATCGGCATACACTGAAAGTAACTTGTTCTTTATTCAATATAAACTTCATTTGCCCAGTTTTTATATCAACTAATGCACGGCCGGTATCAAGAGGCCTTCCTAAGATAATGGGAACTTCAAAATCAACTTCACAATCCAAAATCATAAAATCAGCCAAAAAAATAAAAGATGCCACTTTTACCAAAACATCATACAAAATTCCCACAGGCTTTTTCACAGCTCGGTCAGCCATGAAAAGTCTTATAGAAGTCGATTTAGGGGATCCTAATCCAAACTGCTTAAAAACGGCTAGCGGCATCAAGTTAATGCTAGCACCCAAATCACATAGAGCTTTTTACAAAATTATAAGACCCGATAGTACAAGGAATCATGAATGCTCCCGGGTCTTCCTTTTTCTCAACAAGGGAATGGGAAGCGATTGTACTACAATAATGTAAGTTATTAGCAGGCTCAAAACTGACAGTCCTTTTCTTTGCCACCTAATCTTTCATGAATTTTGTGTAACCTGGCATCTGCTCCAAAGCTTCAATAAGAGGGATATTCACCAATAATTCCTTCAACATTGAATTAATTTTTTGATATTTTTCCTCTTCGGCTTTATTTTTCAACCTTTGTGGAAAGGGAGGATGGGGTAGTGGAATAGGCTTAAATACTTGAGAGGCCTCTTTCATCTTTCCATTATCAGACTTAACCTCCTTTTCAGCAACTCGAGGCTCTTGAGCTGCCTTGTCTTCAACCACCAAGTTTTAAGTTTCATTCTCATTCTCATCATCAAGTAATACATGCATAGGTAGATCAACAGTAGTATTACCACTTCAAGTTGTTATAGCTAAGCAAATACCGTCATTTTTAGGATTTTGGATGGTGTTACTCAAAAGAGTACCTGGTTGATGCTGATTTAATGTGGTAGACATCTGCCCAAACTGCTGCTCCAATTTTTTAATGGCGTGATAAGTTGGCAATCTACCAACTTCTTAACATGTTTCAGCTTGAATTATCACTTATTTTGCATTGATTGGATGTAATTTTTATGTTATATAGCTCTTTGATGTAGGTAAGGAGTGAATAAGAGGTTGAGCTATCCATACGAGTCAATTGGGATCCGGGAAGTGGAGAAAAAAAGCTTAAAACCAACATATTGGATGTTATGAATCCACCTGCACACACATGTCATGAGTTGCACATGCAGGTGGAAAGAGTGAGCAGAGGCAATAGCAACTGCGATGAGGGTCTTGAACGCGTAGGCCATCCACCTATTCTGGCACCTGCGCCAACAGGTGACCAGTGCGGTGACAATTTCATAATTTTGAGGAGCGTGAATTTGGGGCTTTTAAAGGAGTTTTTCAACTCTAGAACTCCATCTTTTTATACTTTTTGAAACTTGATAACATAGACTGAAACCCTAAGAGTGAAATAAGTTACTTTCTCTTGCTTTGTATTGAATTTGGATCTTAACTCTTGTGGTAATCTTTGATTCAATGGAACAATGGGAGGAGAACTTGGGTAATTTTCCTCTTTCTCTTTCTATGAGTAGCTAATTTCTTTGCTTAGGTTTATGCTTGAGTAAGGTGTGATAATTGTATTGGTGGTGTTTATTTGTCTTTCTAGTTAGATAATTGTTGTGGGTTTTATTCCTATTCCATATTTTTGATCTTAAATTAGAGGTTGCAAACTCTAATTAACTTTAGAACTCTTATCATCCTTGACAAAGGGGATGAGGGTGAGGAATAGGAGCAAACAATAACTTGATATTTATCATTTAATAGTGTCTCTTAGACATGCGGACACTAATTGAGGTATTAGATTGGTTACATAGACACACTTGTGAGGTGTTCGAAAGAACTCACTTGTGATATCTTGGTGTTTGATTGACAAATCAACACAATTTACTCATAATCTAGCCTACCCATAACTCTTAGCTAAATCTAGACAAATATTCAATCACCTGTACATGGCTTCACTCTTACAATAGCATAACCTCAAGTCCCGTATTACACTCGATTTCAACTCTATTTCTCTAATCTTTGAATTGTGCATTTCAAACTACGATTACTTTGATAATTACAAATTGATAAACTAACCCCTCCCCCTATTTACTTTTACGAATTATTCTTATAGCATCACGGGTTAGTACTAGTTGCTTTTGACACTTAGAGGTGAAAGATATTGCATTCATTCCTTATGGATTCGACCCCGACTCTTGTTGGATAAATATATTTCTAACGACCACATACACTCAATTCTAAGGTGTATTTGAGTGGTATCAAAAATGGCGCCATTACCGGGAAATGAAACGTAGCGTTCATTCTTTTTAGTGTTTTAAGTTACCTATGTTTGTCATGGTGTAAGTTTACTTTATTTGTTATTTTTGTTCTCTTCAGGTGATAACCATTGTTATTTTTGTTCTCTTCAGGTGATAACCAAAGTCTTCACAAATTAATGAGTCAAAATGGTAGTCATACCACTTCATTCGACGGACATTTAGAGGATGAAGACCATTTAGGAGATGTCGGGAGAGCTAGTATCATCTGCATACAGCCCGCGGAAGGCAACGGAGTATTTCATATTACTAGTCTAATGCTCTATCTCCTTCAAGTAAAGGGATTGTTTGGAGGTCAAGCACATGAAGATGCAAACCTTCATTTAACAAATTTCATTGATGTATGCATGTCATTTGATATCGTCCACATATCACATGAGTCCATCCGATTGAGACTCTTACCCTTTTCATTGATGGGCGAAGCCGTTTTGTGGTTGAGGGAATTGTCTGCAGGTTCAATAACTACATGGGTGGAATTGATGAAAGCATTCTTGGATAGATTCTTTCCACTATCCCAAATGTTACAATTGAGAGATGAGATTATTAACTTCTGCCAATTGAATGATGAACCATTACATGAGGCTTAGCAAATGTTTAACAAGAAGTTGATGCAATGTCCAACTCACGAGGTTCTGAATAAGATGCTCCTCTAAATATTTTATCGAGCATTAGATCAATTGAACAAAACAGTTGTGGACAACGCGGCCGAGGGATCTTTGGTGAAACAAAATTATAGTGTTGTATCGGCATTATTGGACCAAGTCACTAAACAAAATCGAGGTTGGCATACAAGAGATTCTGAGGTGGGGCTCCCTCGACATTTTTTATGAGCCAAGATCAAAGAAAAAAGGTTGAGGAGAGACATGAGAGTATGGTAAAAATGATGACACAACTAGAACTCCTCACTAAACATGTAATGGGGTCAACACCAAAGGCGGTTAACTTCGTTGCTTCCAAGGGTGCTAAGACCTATGAAGATAATAAAGTGGAAACTCTTGATGAAGAAATTGGTTTTATGTCAAATCAAATTGAGGGTTCCCGCCCCACCTTCAAAGAAAAGGAAGGAATCAAGGTTGGACAGATAAAGACCGCGATTGAAAAGATCGTGAGTGGAAGGATCGTGATAGATATTGAGAATGGAGGGATAAGGATAGGGACTATGATTGGCGAGATAAAGATCTGGACTATGATAGGTATGTTCTTCCACATGATTAGGCTAAGGGTAAAGAAGGAATTTTTATTGATCTGGAGAAGTATAAGAATGAAGATGTGCTTGCTCGTATCCTTTTGGGTGTTGAAGAAAGTGATAAGATGTTAAGAGAAATTATAGGTGAATTGTCGTATCTCAATCAAATTGTCACATCACACTCGGTCTAGATAAAGCAACTTGAAACCCAAATAGGTCAACTTTCCTCCTAAATGAACCAAAGACAAAGAGGAGGCCTTCCTAGTGGTACGGTTGTAAACTTGAAAAATGATGCTCGCATCATGGAAAATGTTACTAGAAGTGGGAGAACTCTTGAGAATGATGTTGTAAATCTTGATAATGACCTTAGTACTAAGGGTATTGAAGGACAAATGAGTAAAAAGAGAAAGCGACTTGATAATTCAAAAGATGAAACTTCAATATCAAAAGAGCAAAGTGTTTAGATGTCGGAAGAAGTGGAAAACAAGGTTGAAAGCGATGTAGAACCACAAGTGGTTGATGGTAGTAATTCAAAACCAGATGAAAACCCGATTGTCTCAAGGCCACAAGTCAAAATCCCTTCTCCATTCCCACAAAGGCTTAAGAAGAAGGAAGATGATTCAAAGTTCAAGAAGTTCTTTTCTAAATTTAGCAACCTTTCAGTTAATATACCATTGTTGGAAAACCTACAAGAGATTCCCTGGTATGCTCAATTTATGAACGACTTGGTAACAAAGAAGTGAATCATGGACTTCAAAACAATTGAAGTGACACATAATTGTAGTGCTATCATGTCTAGCGCAATGGTTGTGAAGAAGGATGACTCAGGAGCATTCATAATCCCATGTACTATTAGAGTGTATAAATTCGGGAAAGCTTTATGTGATCTTGGGGCAAGTATTAATTTGATGTCATAAGCCGTGTTTTGAAAGTTAGGCTTGGGTTCTCCAAAGCCAACAATAATGAGGTTGTTAATGGCCGACCGTTCTATAAAGAAACCTTTGGGTGTATTGTATGATGTACTTGTGAAGGTGGATCATTTCATCTTTCAGGCCGATTTTGTAATCTTGGATTGTGAAATTGACAATGAGGTCCCCATTATTCTTGGTAGGCCATTCTTGGCTACCAGACGGGCTCTAGTTGATATTGAATGTGGTGAAATGAAATTTTGAGTAAACAATGAAGAAGTGTCATTTAGCATTTGCAAGTCCATGAAACAATTTATGGTTTTGTAAGTTGTCTCCATAATCGATGTGATTGATGACGAAGTGGCTAATACTATAGAAATTGACTTTGTTAGTGAACCTTTGGTGGGAGTCTTATGGAATCTTGAAAGTGAGAGGATTGAAGGATATGGATATGATAAAGTAGTTGCATCTTTAAAAGTCCATGGGTCCTCTACAAAAAATCTTTGCAAGTTGGACCTTGACATGAAAAATTGAGAAACTCCTCCCACAGCCTTCATTAGAAGATCCAACACAAATTGAGCTCAAACCATTGCCACCTCACCTCCATTATGTGTTCTTAGGAGAAGGTGAGACTCTACATATTATTATTGAGGGATACTTGTCATCTTGGCAAATCGAGGTATTGAAATCGGTGGTGATACGGTATATTAGGGCTCTTGGATGGACCATAGCCGATATTATTGGAATTCCACCCAGTATATGTACCCACAAAATCAAACTTGAGCCTGAGTTTGTAGCAAGTGTAGAACACCAAAGAAGATTAAACCCTCCGATGCAAGAAGTTGTGAAGAAAAAAATCATCAAGTGGCTTGATGCGGGTGTAGTCTATCCTATTTTGGATAGTACATGGGTAAGTCCCATTCAATGTGTTCCCAACAAAGGGGGTATCATGATGGTCCCAAACAAAAATAATGATCTTATACCCGTTCGTCCGGTCACGGGTTAGAGAGTGTGTATTGATTATAGGAAATTGAATTCATGGACCGAGAAGGATCATTTCCCCATGACCTTCATGGACCAAATGCTTGATAGGCTAGTAGTAAGGGGTTGGTATTGCTTTCTCGCTGAATACTCGAGCTAAAATCAAATTTCAATAGCCCCCAAAGATCAAGAAAAAATGACCTTCACTTGTCCTTATGAAACTTTCGCTTTCAAGCGCATGCCTTTCGGGCTACGCAATGTACCGGTTACATTTCAACGGTGTATGCTTTCTATGTTTTCGTACATGGTGGAGGATTCTATGGAGGTATTTGTGGATGATTTTTTGGTTGTTGGTGATACATTTGAGGATTGCCTTGAACATTTGGAGAAAGTGCTTGAAAGGTGTGTGGCAAATAATCTTGTCTTGAATTGGGAGAAGTGTCACTTTATGGTGAGAGAATGGATTGTTATTGGTCACAAAATCTCAGGCCAAGGAATCCAAGTTGATCAAGCAAAAGTGGAGGTTATTTCAAAATTGCCTCCTCCAATATCCATAAAAGGTGTGAGAAGCTTTCTTGGCCATGCAGGTTTTTATAGGAGGTTTATTAAAGACTTTTCCAAGATTGCTCATCCTATGTGCAAGCTTCTTGAGAAGGAAGCTAAGTTCGAGTTTGATGGTCAGTGTTTAAAGGAATTCAATTGCCTCAAGGAGAAACTTGTCTCCGCCCCCATTATTGTAGTTCCAAATTGGTCACAACCATTCGAACTCATGTGTGATGCTAGTGGACTCGCCTTGGGGGCCGTGCTTGGCCAAAGAAATAAGAAACTTTTTCATCCTATCTACTATGCTCATAAATCATTGAATGATGCACTAAAGAACTACACCATTACGGAGCAAGAATTACTAGCCGTGGTCTATGGGTTCAAAAAGTTTTGGGCATATTTATTAGGTACCAAAGTTGTTGTGCACACTGATCATACCACCTTGCGGTATTTGATGGTAAAGAAAGAGGCCAATCCAAAGTTGATTAGATGGATTTTGCTCCTTCAAGAATTTGACTTTGAAGTGAAGGATCGAAAAGGTAGTGAAAACCAAGTGGTGGACCACCTATCACGTCTCGAAACAAATGAAGAAAATTGGGCCAATTTTAAAATTAATGATACATTTCCCGATGAGCTTTTCATGAGCTTAAAGGGGAGCACACCACCATGGTATGCTGACTTTGCAAACTATATAGTGAGTGGAATGCTTCCCGATGAGTTGAGCTACTATCAAAGGAAAAGATTCCTCCATGATGTGAAAAGATACTTTTGGGTTGAACCCTATCTCTTTAGGGAATGTGCAGATGGAGTTATATGTCGTTGTGTTATGGAATAAGAGATGAAATCCATTCTTGAGGCTTACCATTCTTCTCCATTTAGTGGCCATCATGATGGTGTGAGAACCGCCGCTAAAGTTCTTCAGTGTGGGTATTATTGGCTTACCATCCACCGCGATGCTTATGAATAGGTGAAAACTTATACACAATGTCATATGCATGGTGGTATCTCAAGGAGCTATGAGATACCCTTGAGGCCTAACCTCTAGGTGGAGTTATTTGATGTTTGAGGTATTGATTTTATGGGCCCTTTTGTTAGCTCGTATGGTAATAAGTATATATTGGTGGCCATTGATTACGTGTCTAAATGGGTGGAGTCCATTGCCTTGCCGACCAACGAGAGTAAAAGTGTCACATTTTTCTTAAAGAAATACATCTTTATGGGTTTTAGGACTTCTTGAGCTATCATTAGTAATAATGGCTCTCATTTTTGTAATCGGATATTCGGTGCTTTCCTTGATAAGTACAGGGTGAAGCATAAGGTGGCTACCCTATATCATCCTCAAACGAGTGGCCAGGTGAAGGTATCCAATTGGGAGATAAAGTTGATCTTGGAGAAAATCATAAATGTCGGACTCACGAATTGGGCAAGATAACTTGATGATGTTTTTTGGGAATATAGGACCGCATTTAAGACTCCTATTGGCATGCCACCCTATCAATTGGTGTTCAGAAAGGCTTGTCACCTTCCCATTGAATTGGAACACAAAGCACTGTGGGCCTTCCGTAAGTTGGATATGATTTAGGAAGATGCCTCCAAGTCAAGAGTAGACCAAATTCAGATGAGTTCCGACTTAAGGCATATGAGAGCACGGCATTATACAAGGAGAAAATAAAGAAATGGCACGATGTTAAGATCTTGAAAAGAGATTTTCATGTGGGAGATGAAGTACTACTCTTTAATTCAAGGCTAAAACTCTTTGCGGGTAATCTAAAATCCAAGTGGTCGAGTCCTTTTGTGGTGGTTAATGTCTATCCTAGTGGGGCTATCGAGTTGGAGGACCACAAGAAGAGGAGGTTCACGGTGAATGATCAAAGGCTAAAACATTTTTATGTGGGTGGACCCGGAGCTGCTAAGGTTGAGTTTCTCCATTTTAAGGATGCTTGATGATGTGGAACAATGTCGTGCCACGACGATAACCAAGGCACTTCTTGGGAGGCAACCCAAGCTTACTTATTGTCATTTTCAATTTGTTTGATTACTACGTTTAGGTTATTTTGGTGAATGCGGATGAAAAATTCTAAGTATGGGAGTTGTGACACACTATTTTGGTAATCTTCCCAGCCCATTTTTGCTCACCTGCATGCACAAGGTAGGGTGTAGGTGAGGCTCGGTGCTCCAACCGTCTTCCATTTTTGTTGGGTCGACCCTACCCGATTGACCCATTTTTTAAAAAAAAATATTACCCTTACTTATACCTATATAATTTCAACATCCACCCCATACACAAACACACCAAAACTGATTTTCACCCTCTCCACTCTACAATTTTCTTTTTCTTCACACTTCAAATATTTTTTGTCTGTTCTTTCAAAATTCCTTTCAAAAAATACACTCACACATCACAAACTAAAACTTTGGGGATCTTAATCTTGAAATTCTCTTGTCATTACCTTACATCTTCACTTGGTTTGGTAAGTTCACTTTTCCCAATTTCTACTAAATTCTCTTGGGTTAAAATGGTGAACTTTGTCCCATGCTAGTTTCTTGTGATGGTTTGGTTAATATGAACTCCCTTTGGTGTAATATTGATGTTTTTGTGTATTATTTGGATTGGGTGTCATTTTTTATATGCAAATTGGGGAATTCTTGAGTATCCAAATTTATGCACCTTATGTGTTATGATAAAATTCCCGCATGAACTTGTCTTTGTGTTTTCTCTTTGTGGGTGATCTAAGAGAGCCACTTGAAGTTTCTTGTGCATATTTTGAGTGTTATTCCATCATTGAATGATCATTTCACAATTCTTGTGGTTGAGAAGTGTAGCTTGGAATGTTTTTAAGGTGTCATCTCCCTTATTTACCAAGTCCATTTTGTAATGTGCACCAAGTGTTTGTTGAAATGCCCATGCGGGGTTGTTGGCTTGATTTTTGATAGTAGTTGATGAATTCAAATTTGGGGCATTCATTTGGTTAATTCTTGAGTTATAATGTGAGTTACATAGTATTTCAAGGAGTGTGATAGTTCAAAGTGGGTATAGTGTGTGCTATGGTTGTCTTGTGTAGAACTCGAGGGGAAATATAAGTATCAAAAATAATGAAAATATATGCTTTTCCCTATGATAGATCGGGTGACGCCATTCTTAAGGGCAAATCGTCATTTTTGTTCGTGTGAGGTTCATGGGTTGATTGTGCACTTCAAGGCTAAGTAGGTAGTATTTAATGGTTAGTCATGCTTATTTACTCCCATGTATTTTCATATAACATTTTGCATTACATTAACCTCATTTAGCATAGTTTTATTTTCTTATGATATATACTAAAAAAATCCAAAAACGTGTTTTACCTTTTTCTTTTTGTTTTGTTTGGTTCTTTTGTGTTCTCTTTAGGGATGAATTCATGGAAATCGATGTCGATGGGTGCAAATAAGGATCACCAAAGACAAAGGCAAGGTTATAGCTACTACTTCTAAGAAAAAGCCACCGATACAACAAGAAGCTCCTAGTACCCCCGATGTTCAAAACACACTTGATCTTTCAACAGAATTAACTAAGTATGTAGACAAAATCCAATTTGGAATTGAGGAAATGCATGAATTATATGATAAATAGGTTGACACTCGGGGTTTCAGTCCCAAAAAAATGTTTATCTTGAAAGGTATTCATGATCACTTCCCGGATATCATAAGGTAAGTCAACAAGTGTGGGTAGGACGTGTTCACGGATCTGGATCCCAAATCTCCTCCAGATTTTTACTATCCTGATCTCGTCAGAGAATTCTATGCCTCTTATTTCATCCGGCACAACCAACGTAAGTACAAACCACCGATGGCCGACCAACCTTATTTGCCTAGTGTGCTTGTTAGAGGGGTTGAGGTGCCTTGCTCCGCCTCCGTGATAAATAAGATCTACTTTGGTTATGTGTACGCACCCGAGATTGAATGTAAGAAGTGGGTGCTAAGTGGGCGTGTCCATTTTCCTTGGCTTGCCCGGATAATTGCAAAGGGCCTTTCTCTTTGGGCCAATGGGTTGGGACAAATCAAAAGGAGAGACCTTCCTATTCAAGCTAAGCATTGGTTTGGCTTTGTGGGTAATCGGTTGCTTCCCTATACTAATGATCAAGACGTCATCATTGAAAGGGCTATCATTGTTGGGTGCATCATGGATAAATTAGATGTAAATCCGAAAGAGATTATTGCCGAAGTGATCAAGCTTAGATCCAAATAATTAGGCACTTTGTTGCCTTTTCCTGCTCTTATCTCCGCATTATGCGTTGTTCACAAGGTTCCTCTATTCCCCAAGATTGACAAGAAAATAAAATGCATCAGGGTTATTGATATTAGGACTAGTCAAGATGATGACAATCCGATGGGAATGAAAAGAAAGATTAGTGAGGTCTCCGATTAGTCCTTAGGTGAGATACCTATTATTGAGGGCACTAGTACCTCCCCTCTGACTTCACATGCATCTGATGCTCCACTAATCTCTAGTGATACTACTCCAATTATTGATCCACCTCAAAAACTGCCTCCTTCGAGCACTAATCAGTCTACTTATCCTCCACGGTGTTCTACTATGACATTTTCTAAGATTGTCGCTATCACCTTGGAAAACGACAGTTCCATATCTCGGTTGGTAGTTGATATCCCCCATTTCATTCAGGTGGCTATTGAGAGGAGTCTTGGGCTTCTACGTGCTCAAATGCCAGACTATGAGCAGAGATTATCTGCAGTAGAGGCCAGAGGGGATAGTGAAGCGGTTTCTACTTTGAGGACTGACCTTGATTGCCTGCATTTGGATTTCCAGTTTATCCAGCCCTCCTTCACTCTTGATAATGCCCAGGTTACCATCCCATAGGTTGCTACTTGTCCAATCTTACCATTTGCCGACTTATTTGGGTATTCTACTGCGGGAGAGGAGACTGGGATTGATTTTAGTATGGGGCTTTCTGAGGCCCAACAGGTAGAGCTAGCCAAGCGGTAATTCATTGAGGAGCTGTATGCGAGGATGGTTAGTGCTATTTCTAGCTCTCAGCCTCCCGAGGAGGTACATATTCCCTCAGTTACAGTTATAGGAGCCCAGTCTGAGGAGGCTCCTAGTATTGCAGTTGTCATACAGTTACAAACATCACATGATATCGATCTACATGCCTAGTGCATCTCGGGGAGTCTTTACCCTCCTATTTTCTCATTCTATATTATTGCATTAGGGACAATGCAATGTTCTTTAGTTGGGGGGTGGGGCATTTTATTTGATGGTCTGTACTATTATTTCATGATGTTATTTGGATATTGCCCTCATCGGTCCTTCTTTGAGTTGTTGATTTGGATATTGCCCTTGTCGAGCCTTTTGTGTATTGTTGATTCGGATATTGCCCTCGTCGGGCCTTCTTTATGATTTTGATTCAGATATTGCCCTTGTCGGGCCCATATTATACACTTGTTATTAGTTGAAACCTAGATGTCATTGTTCTCATATTGATTCTTGTTTGGGTGATGTCTATTTTAAACATGTGTATCGTTCTATTCGCCTTGTGTCTATACGTGTCAAATAAACTCCAAGGGTTTTCTTCAAAACTCGGTTCTTTCCCAAGGAGCATCTTCTTTTTGTATTTTTCTTTCTTTGTCAAACCGAGTGGTACTCCCCCATGATAGATGGATCAGGTGACATTCTTAGGGGAAATGCCTATTGTCTTAAGTTAAAGTCAAGTGGTGGTTGGAAAAGTTTGAAAGGTACCCTCCAAAATATTTCGTGGTAAGCAAAATGATTTGTGAAAAGAAAAATAGTCTTTGAAAATGGTTTTTGAAAAGGAAAGATCAAAGCAATTTCAAGCTTTCTCTTGAGTTGTGACCTTTTAATTCAGGTTTTGGCTCTTTCTTCACAAAAGAAGAGTTTCTGACTCGGAGTAATTTGTCAAGTTCATTTGCTCAAATTGGTTGGAAGACTAGCTTTCTATTTAATAAATAGGGTGCCTTGTGTGGTAAGGTTTTTGATCGATTCTTGTGCATACATGGTAGTCTAGAACTTTCCCCATGTGTATTCAAGGCGAAATCCGAGACTAAGCTTGGTTTGGAGAATGACCCGAGGCCATTCTTGAATTGTCACATGACCTAAACCCCACCTTGACATTTTTCCTTATTTATCCCATTTGAACCTCTTTCCATTTGCTTTCTTCTTTTGAAGATAACCATACTATGACACCCTATTCTTGTCTTTTCCAAATTCCTCTTTTGTCACCCAACCTCCGTAAACACATCGCATGGTTCTAATATGGGCTAATGTAGGCAAATGGCTAAGTTTGGAGATGCATGATTGTAAGAATGATTAGGATGGACTTAAAACCTAAGTTTGGGGGAAAGAAGATGTGAAAGATTGTTAAGAGAGTTGTATGCTTGGTTGTCTCAGTAAGTGCTTCATAAGACAAGAAAGGTGCTCGGAAAAGAAAGCATAGAGCCTAGCCCTTAGAGTGATTCGGGAAAAGTGAAAAAGCTTACAAAAAGAAAAAAGGGGCATGAATGGATAAAGAGTAGAAAGTTTCTTGAAAGAACCATAAAATCAAATAAAGAGGGAAGTTCTTGCAGATGTTTAGCAAAAAGACGTTAGAGATCAAAAGTAGCAAAGGCAAAACAAACTAGGGCGAATAATGTGGAGAATTTGAAAGAAGTGGGCCTAAGAAGTGATAAAGCGATTGTGTTTAGGGAGATATTCTAGTCACTTGATCCATAAATACCTCCCTCTCCCTAACCTTCATCAATTCCCGCAAGTCCTTGATGACTTCAAACCTTGTAGGTCTCCATTAGTGGCGAATAACACAAAGGGCAAGACTATGGTTCTACTTGTTGTACTTGAATTTCATTGTGAGAGTGAGCGAAAGTTCTTTCTACCTTTATGATCCTTATGAATTACATTATTTTGTGTGAGTGGAGCAAACTTTTGCAAGTGAGAGGCATTTATACCTTGAGGAGGAGAGTGATGTCTTACTTTAAATTGGAGAAAATGAGCAAGACAAACCGCAAATTGAAATTGAGGCAATCTTTAAAAATCTTGTGTCACACCTCGAGAAGCATCTCAATTTGAAATTCTTACTTGTTGTTTTCTTACACTCTTTCTTGATAAAAATTGTCTGTTGAAAGAAAAAGCGTGATTTACATGTTTGTCATGATTTATTGGAGGAACCGATTGAACTTTGTAGTCTTAGTTGTCTAGCGTAGTCTCATGTGGTTGTTTTATAGTTAAGAGCACCCTTTTTCATTGTAAACATTCTTGATTACTTGAGGACAAGCAATAGTTTAAGTTTAGTGAGTTGATAAGTTGGCAATCTACCAGCTTCTTAACACGTTTAAGCTTGAATTATCTCTTGTTTTTCATTGATTCGATGTAATTCTCATGTTATATAGCTCTTTTGTGTAGGTAATGAGTGAATATAAGGTCGAACTATCCATACGAGTCAATTGGGATGCGAGAAGTGGAGAAAAGGATCTTAAAACCAACATATTGGAAGTTTTGAAGCCACCTGCGCACGCATGTCATGATCTGCGCACGCAGGTGGCAAGAGTGAGCCGAGGTAGTGGCGTCTACATTGAGGGTCTTGCGCGTGCAGGCCATCTACCTGCGCTGACACCAGCGCCATCAGGTGACTAGTGCCGTGGCAATTTCATAATTTTGAGGAGCGTGAATTTGGGGCTTTAAAAGGGGGGTTTCAGCTCTAGAACTCCATCTTTTTGCACTTTTTAAAGCTTGATAACATAGATTAAAACCCTAAGAGTGAAATTAGTTACTTTCTTTTGCTTTGTATTGAATTTGGATCTTAAATCTTGTGATATTCTTTGATTCAATGGAACAATGGGAGGAGAACTTGGGTAATTTTCCTCTTTCTCTTTCTATGAGTAGCTAATTTCTTTGCTTGGGGTTATGCTTGAGTAAGGTGTGATAATTGTATGGGTGTTGTTTTTTTGTCTTCCTTGTTAGATAATTATTATGGGTTTTATTCCTATTCCATGATTTCGATCTAAAATTAGAGGTTGCAAACTCTAATTAACTCTGGAACTCTTATCATCCTTGACAAAAGGGATGAGGGTGAGGAATAGGATCGAATAATAACTCGATATTTATCATGTAATAGTGTCTCTTAGACATACGGACACTAATTGAGGCATTAGATTGGTTATATAGACACACTTGTGAGTTGTTCGAAAGTACCCACTTGTGATATCTTGGTGTTTGATTGACAAATCAACACTAAGTACTCATAAGCTAGCCTACCCATAACTCTTAGCTAAATCTAGACAAATATTCAATCACCCGTACATGCCTTCACTCTTACAATAGCATAACCCCAAGTCCCGTATTACACTCGATTTCAACTCTATTTCTCTAATCTTTGAATTGTGCATTTCAAGCTACTATTACTTTTATAATTACAAATTGATAAACTAACCCCCCCCCCATTTACTTTTATGCATTATTCTTATAGCACCATGTGTTAGTACTAGTTGCTTTTAACACTTAGAGGTGAAAGCTATCACATTCATTCCTTATGGATTTGATCCCGACTATTTTTGGGTAAATATATTGCTAACGACCACGTACACTCACTTCTAGGGTGTATTTGAGCGTTATCATGGCGGTCGCATGAGATTCCATCTTTTGTCTTATCCCTGAAATGTCTGCTCTAATCTCCTTAAGACAATGTTCTTGATTCTCTGACCCCTTAACAAGTTTTGCAAGCATGGCTTCCATCCTTGAATTTTCGGACTCAGCATCATGGTTCCCCGGTAGAACATACAAGCCACTTTTGTCCTTGTAATTATCCTTTAGCCTCCAATCACCTTCACAATCCCTTTCTCTGTCTCTATACCCGGA
This sequence comes from Capsicum rhomboideum, assembly GCA_031232105.1. Classification (NCBI taxonomy): domain Eukaryota; kingdom Viridiplantae; phylum Streptophyta; class Magnoliopsida; order Solanales; family Solanaceae; genus Capsicum; species Capsicum rhomboideum. The sequence goes on from CP124709.1 coordinate 58,952,312, forward strand.
TTTGTTATAGTTGTCTCCGTAATAGTTTCGACCTTGACTCCCTTGCCTCGAGTTCCAATTGTCTTGATTAGACCCTTGGCTCTTGGCTCGAAAACCTGCCACTTCTCTATCATTGTACTTAGCCTCTTATTCAGAATCAGATTCCTCATACCTAGGCGCTCTACCATGTGCACCTACAATATTAACCTTTTCTGCACCTCCAGCTACAATCTGTTTGGCTAGCAAGCCAATTTCCGTTGTCAGTTGTGCTACTTCTTGAGCCACAGATTCATCCAAAGCCCTTTGTTCTACCAAAGCTCTAATAGCATATGTACCTGCGGCTCTATCTGTTTCCCGAGTATGCCAACCTCGATTGGTTTTAGTGATCCGATCTAGAATCTCCGATGTGTGCTCCCCAGTGAAAACTTATAAATGCATCTATAGTGATGGTGTCTCCTACAGCCTTAGTATTTGTATTCAAAGCTTTGTAGAATATCTTAAGTAGATTCCTACCACTCACCCTATGGTTTGGAACATTCTACAACTTCTTCTTGAGCCTCAGCCATGTTTCGTAAAGTGCCTCTGAATGTAGTTGCCTGAAGTTATAGATCTCAACTTTTAATTGCAACATCCTAGAAGGCGGAAAGAATCAAAACAGAAATTGATTTCTTAACTCTTGCCAATTGGTAATAGAAACTCGTGGTAATTTAGTCAACCATAAAGTCTCTTCCTCCGTAAGAGAGAACGAAAATAGCCTCAAATCGAATTGCCTCTTGACTTACTCTAGGCAGATTATACGAAGTGTAGATTCCCATGAAATTCATCACATGCATGATTTTATCATCAGTAGGGAGGCCAGCGAACACCCCTTTTAAGTTCAAGAGGTGAATCATAGCACTCGTAATATCAAACTTAGTTTCTTCAGTCAGTTTGGGTGGGACAATGGCACCAGTCTCCACCGGCTCCAGATAGGCTAAATCTTCTTCTAGATCCTTATAGATCAGGGTTGTTGCACTCTAGGTATTCTCTGACTTTCCTCAAGTGTAGCAAGACGTTGCACTGCCTCTTGCATTGCTCGATGGTCTCTGTCTTCTTGTCTAGCAGCTGCTTGTCTCTCATTCTCATCAGCCACCAACCTAGCAGTTACTTGTTCCAGAGTCTTCTGACCAGCCGGATTAAGTGGTGGCTGATTATGAATGTCACCCACAGCTGCGAGATCTTGAACTCCGTTGTTATTCACCATTCTTCAATTATTCCTTAGAGTTTTTTCAATTTCTTGGTCAAGTGGAATCAAGGGGTTACCTTGACTCCAAGTGTTGGGCATACACTGACGTGTGCCCTTTGAAAATTAGAAAAGTAACTGAAGTAAGCGCAACAAATCAACTCCAACAAGCAAGATCAATCAACTCCGTAACCGTCTTCCCCGGTAACAGCGCCAAAATTTGATGTCACCCAAATTACACTTCTAATAAAGTATAAGCAATCGATGTTCAAATATAGAACCCAACTGAGGTTGGGGTCGATCCCACGAGGAATAGGTCAAAATCCAATCAACTTTGTTTGTTTGAGTTACTAGGTAAATAAGCAAATAAGTAAAAAAAAAATATTTTATAAAGTATACTAATAATCGTTTGCTGAGGTTGAAATCAAGAAGAGAAGAGAAAATCACTAGGACTGTGTTCCCTAATAACTTCATAACTCCATAGGTTCTCTGCACTCAGTGATCTCTTCAGGTATTCAGCAAGCAAAATTGGTAGCCTAGGTATTGTCTAACCGACTATGCTACGCCCCTTGTGGACGACTATCCCCAAGCACAAAGTTTAATGCGTCATGAGTGTTGCTATGTTGCCCCTATCTATGATCCCAATACAACCTTTCCCGTATCATGGCTCAAAGTTGATTAAACAAATATAACTCTGAGTCTTGTTGTTGAATCGCTAGTACTATCCTATTACCCTTGCTACAGTCCAGGGTAGAGACCGGATGAGTCCCAATGCGTGCACTCGTCAGAAAGCAATCGATTCAAAAGAAACAACAATACTTGTCCTAATACCCTTCGAGAAACACCTTGTAGTTCAAACTCTACTTTGTTAATATGCTATGGTTTCCACAACCCTAGCTATGGGGTTTATTTACTCATAATTGTATGAACAAAATAATCATTCATGGATGAAAACATTAATTGAACTATACAAGAATGAATAAACTCTGAAATCTCAACTTTTATTAAAACCGTAAAAATCAATATTCATAAAATCCCAAGAAAGTGCCTTGGAATCCCACAAAATAGTGTTATAGAATAATAATAATGTCTAATGCATAAAAATAACCCTAACAGAATATTTATAGACTTAATAAATCCTATCATAAACAAAACAGGAAACTGATGTTAGCTTCTTCGAACGAGAAGAACATACGATCGTGGGTTGATCCCACGATCGTGCTTGCCCTATTGTCTGATCATTCTTCTAAAACTCCTGCACTTCTTCAAATCTTCTCTTCCTTCCATGATCACAAGGTATGATTATACAACCAATATACGATCGTGGGATCCATCGTCTGATCATGCCACACTTGACTCCTGCAGGTTGAATTTGACTCACATGTTATGATCTCAAGGCTCGATCGTGACATCATACCACGGTCATATACCTTGTCGTCTAATAGACTCCTGAGTATGGCATCTATAAATCAACCTATGATAGCTTACCGACGATCGTGGTTTGAACCCATGATTGTAGCATGGCTCGTCTGATGCCTCTTTTTGTCCAGTTTTCACATTATTCTTCTCTAAGTATGTAAGGACTGTAAACACTCAACAAACACATTAAATTCACAAAAAGTACCCTTAAACTTACACATATCCCTCATTTTAAACGCCTCAAGTGCCACAAATCTACAGCACATCAGTGGCAAACCTCAAGAATGGGCTATATTATTGGTTCCAAAACACACCTATGGATCACTCCATCCACATATTCCTAAATAAATAGCTATTGCTTCAAATCATGGAGGAAATGCTTTTTTTGATAATGATTCATATCTTTGGGGAGTAAACCATACACAACATAATTTCCATAGTCCGCATACCGTGGTTCCACACACCCCAAAAGAGCCATGACAAGCTCATCAGGAAAAGCCCCATTAATGTCAATTTCATGAAACTTCTCATTATTAGATTCAAGACAGGATAGATGATCCACTACTTGGTTCTCGCACCTTTTTCTCTCTTTGACTTCAAATTCAAATTCTTGAAGTAACAATATCCATGGGATTAATTATTGCTTAGCTTTCTTCTTGGCCACCAAGTATCAAATAGCGGCATGGTCAGTATGAACAATTACTTTGGTGTCCAATAAGTAGGCACGAAACTTTTCAAAAGCATAAACCACGGCTAACAATTCTTGTTCTGTGACTATGTAGTTCCTTTAAGCATCATTCAAGGACTTACTTTCATAATACACCGAGTGAAAGAGCTTGTCCTTCCTTTGGCCTAGAACCACCCTACTGCCAATCCACTCGCATCACACATGAGCTCAAAGGGAAGTGACCAATTTAGGCCACAATAATCAGAGATATTACATGCTTCTCTTTGAGTTAATTGAATGCCCCCACACAATCTCCATCAAAGTCAAACTTGGCTTCCTTTTCAAGAAACTTAAAGATTGGATGGGCTATTTTTGAGAAGTCTTTGATGAATCTCCAGTTGAAATCACCATACCCTAAGAAGCTTTGCACACCCTTAATGGAGATTGGAGGAGGCAACTTGGCAATAACTTTGACTTTGTCTTGGTCAACTTGAATACCTTGCCCCGATATCTTATGTCCAAGTACAAATCCTTCATTTACCATGAAATGTCATTTCTCCTAATTTAGAACAAGGTTTGTTTCAACACACCTTTGGAGAACTTTGCCCAAATGCTCAAGACAGGCTTTAAATGTATCACCCACTACCAAAAAGTCATCTATGAAGACTTTCATTATTTCTTCCACCATATCTAAAAATATAGACAACATGCACCTTTGGAAGGTAGCAGGAGAACTTTATAACCCAAAAGGCATGTATTTGAAAGCAAATGTACCATACAGACATGTGAAAGTGGTTTTTTCTTGGTCTTTGGGGGATATAGAGATTTGGTTGTACCCATAATACCCATGAAGAAAATAATACCAACCCATCCCCTCCAAACAATCTAACATTTGATCCATGAAAGTCATAGGGAAATGGTCTTTTTCTATCCATGAGTTGAGTTTCTCGTAATCCATACATACTTACCAACCCATAACCAGCCTAATAGGGATAAGTACATTATTCTCATTGGGAACCACCATAATTCCTCCCTTCTTAGGCACACATTGCATAGGGCTCACCCAAGTGCTATCCGAGATTGGACACACTACGCCCGTAGCAAGCCACTTAATGATCTCTTTCTTAACCACCTCTTGTATTAAGGGATTCAACCTCTTTTGATGTTGTATACTTAGCACATATTTAGTCTCCAAATTAGTTTTATGAGTGCAAATACCAAGACGGATCTCGATAGACCACCCAATAGCCCTTATAAATTTCTTCAATACCGATTTCAAAGCCTCAACTTTCCATAACAACAATTTCTCTGCTATAATGATGAGCTATGAATTCTTTTTCCCCAAAAATACATAGAAAATATGAGGAGGGAGTGGATTGAGTTCAAGTTGTGGAGGCTCCTCTATTAATGGCTTGGCGGGAGAACTCTCCCAATTCTTTAGATCAAGGTCAAGCCTATGCGGGTTCTTGTTTTATGAACCAAAGTCGGTCAAAGAATCTACAACCTCATCATATTCTTTAACATATTCACTCCCGTAGTTCCATATGACCTCCACTAGTGGCTCACTTATAAGGTCCACCTCCAATGTTTCGACAACCTCAACATCAATTACATTAATCACTGAGTCACTTACAAATCTCTAGTTTGCTTTATGGACTTGCATACATTAAAGGTAACTTCATCAACATTAACCCAAAATTTCAACTCACCATACTCCATATTAGTGAGAGCTCTCCTGGTAGCTAAGAAAGGCCTACCAAGAAAGATGGGGACCTCATAGTCGATCTCACAATCAAGATTAACAAAATCAGTTAGGAATATGAATTGATCAACTTGAAAAATCATGTCTTAGAGGACTCCCACTAGTCTCTTTATAGATTGATCCTCCATCAATAGCCTCATAGAGGTGTCTTTGGGAGTTCCCAAGCGTAACTGTTTTGAAAATAGCCAATGGCATCAAATTTTTGCTCGCTCCTAAATCACACGAGGTTTTACCAAATTGATAAACACCACTAGTACAAGGAATGGTAAATGCCCCCGAATCTTCTTTCTTCACTACCATGTTACTAGACATTATTGCACTGTAATTATGTGATACTTTAAACATTTAAAACTCTATGATTCTCTTTTTAGTTACTAAGTCCTTCATAAAATTGGGATAATCAAGCATTTTGAGCAAGGCCTCTACCAATGGGATATTTATGGACAAATTGTTAAACTTAGAGAGAAACTTTTGGAATTTAGTATCACCCTCCCTCTTCTTGAGTCTTTGTGGGAATGGAGGACGTATCTTGATTGTTGGCTTTGAATAAATCGAGCTTTTTTTAGTTTTGAAACATTTTAATTGACCACTTGTTGTTTCTTTTCATTCTCAACCACATTCTCAACTTCCCCAGATCTTTCAACATTTAACTCTTTGGGAATAGAAACTTCTTCGTTCATCTCGTCAACTTTCTTTCTCTTTACACATGCTTTCTCTTCAACAACCTCCTCATTGGGGTCATCATCAAAATCCACTACCTCACCACCAAGTTTCTGTCCGCTCCTAGTGACAATGGTCATGCAATGAGAATTATTCTTGGGATTTGTCATAATGTCACTAGGGAGCCCTCTCTTTTGTCCAGGATTGAGGTGAGCCAAGATTTGACTCAATTGGGTCTCAAGTTGTTTAATCATAGTATAATAGGAAGTAACCATTTGGTTTAATTGAGAAAAAACACTCTTCATTTTTTTGAGCATCTTGTCACTTCTTCAACTCCAATGAGAATTCAAGCAAGCACATCTTCCTTTTTGTAGCTTTTTGGGTCTATAAAGGTGGACTATTTGGTCTTTTGTCTATCATGAGGTGGGACATATCTATCATGATCATGATCCTTATCCCTCCAATCATGATCTATCTCACATTTCTTATCCCTCCAATCATGATCACAATCACGATCTCTCTGATCTCGATCCTTGTCCCTCCAATCTCTATCACTATCCTTCTAACTTGATTCTTGCCTTGCCTTTTATAGGTAGGTTGGGAACCCTCCATTTTATTCGACAATAAATGGGTTTTTTTCATCAAGTGAATTGGCATCATCATTCTCATAAGCTTTATTTCCTCTTAAATCTATGGCATTAACTATTTTAGGGGTTGACCCAATGAAATGCTTTGTCAAGAGATCCATTTGTGTCATTATTTTTGCAATATTTTCATCCCACACTTCGTCCTTCTTTCTTTGCTCATGGCTCACTAAAAATAAGAAGGGAGCCCCCATGACCACCTTGGCTTCTTGGGTGTGCCAAGATCGGTTTTGCTTAGTCAGTTGATCGAGCAAGCCCATAGCAACTGGCCAAATTGTCTGCTATGGTTTAGTCTAAAGAATCCAAAGATTGATAGAATATTTAAAGCAACATCTTATTTGATAGTTCATAGTTGGGGCAATGAAGTAGCTTCTTCCTAAATCTTAGCCATGCCTCATGTAAGGTTTCACCACTTACTTGGCAAAAATTTGTAATTTTATCTCTAAGTTGAAGCATATAAGATGGAGGAAATGATCTATCAAGGAATGCCTCCATCAACTCGACCCATGAAGTAATAGACCCCTCGGGCAATTTCCTAATCCAAGTAATCGCCTCTCCCATCAATGAGAAAGGGAACAATCATAGATGAGTGGACTCTTAGGAGATGTTTACGATGTCAAAAGAGGTGCAAACATCAATGAAATTCTTTAATTGCATGTTTACGTCTTCATGTGGTTGACCACCGAACATTCCCTCCATTTGAAACAAGTGAAGCATGATGCTAGTAACACGGAAAACTGCATTGCCCAGTGTGGGTGGTGGGCGAATAGCACTAGCCCTTCCGGCATCTTCCAATTGGTCATCATTCTCAAATTGCCTATCATAAGTCGCGGTATCACTAACATTTTGATTCATATTACCGTATTAGCTCATATTTTTACCTAAACAAAACAAAAACAACAAACAAAGTAAATTCAAACTACAGCTAACACAAGTGATTCACAACACTACAAAAAAGGAATGCTAACTTTTATTCCCTGGCAACGGTGTTATTTTTGATAACGCTCAATTACACCAATTAAGAGCACGTGATCGTTAGCAATATATCTACCCAACTCTTGAGTCGGGGTCGATCCCACATGGAATAAATAAAAAAGGTTTACCTTAGAGTGTAATAATTCACTAAATTCTTGCTCGTAAGATTAAAATGCAATAAAAGTAAAATGGGGGTTTTGTAACTAATTTCGAACACTTTTCGATTCAAATTATCAATCATGCATTTGATTTGCAATAATGAGAACTTGAGAGTTGTAATCAAATAACAAGGTAACTTGAGATTGTTCTATCATGAGTGTGAATGCATACATGGGTAAGTAATCATTTGCTTTAATTCAATTAAAGTCATGGGTAGGCTAGATTTCGAGTCTCAATGTTAATTTTTCAATAAAACACTAAATTTCACATATGGGTTCTTTCAAACACCTCATATGTGTTTCTTCATAATCAATCAACTACCTCAATTTGATAGCCTTATGTCTAAGATCTATCATTAAATGATAAGAATTAAGTCATTGTCAATGATTACGCCTAACCCTTATCCCCTCTATCAAGGATGATAAGGGATCTAAGCTCAATTAGAGTTTGCAACCTCCAATTTTAGGTTGGTAACATGTAGTAACTGCTAAACCCATAACAATTAATCAATTAGGAAAGCAAACAAACACTACCCATGCAATAATCACTACTCAATCATGACACAACACCAAGTTGGGGAAATTAACCAAGCATATTAAGAGAAAGAGAAATTATACCAATATGCTCATTGAAGTCCTCCATCAGATCCAAATATTCACAAGTAAAAATCCAAATCCAATGTAGAGAGCCAAGGAATAAGCTAATCCCAAACTTAGGGCTTCAATTACAAGTTTCTAGATCTTAATTTCGGCAAAAGATAGGGTTGAAAGCTGCCAAAAAGTCTTTTATAGCTGAAGCAAAAACGGGGCCAAGAAATTACAAAACTACCACTGAGCTCACTTTGGCGAAAGACAGATAGCATCGCCGAACTCATCAGCGATGCACCGAAGTGAGTCTTTATCACTAAACTGGATTTGAACATGAGCTTCAGTGGTTGGCAACTGTTAACTTTGGCGATGGACTTCTACCATCGCTAAACTTTCAATGATATACCAAACTTTTTCTCCTCATCATCAAACTATTTCATTTGGAACTTGAATGAACCATTAACTTCGGTGAGGGAACCTTAACTTTGGTGATCCTCCGTGATGTTTGGAGATACGCCAAACTACTTGAGCGATGCCATCTTGTCTTTTTAGTTCCAATTCTTTATCTTTTTGCTTCCTTGTGCTTTATCAACCACTTCTTGGCTTCAACCTAAAAAACAACCAAACTAACATTAAAATTAACTCAAATTGGCATTAAGGACTTGATTTCTCACTGATTTTAGGCCAAATGAGTCACAAATTGCCGACTCATTAAAGACCGGGAGGTATAACTCAGGATATCAGCATTCCTACTTGGAAGTAGGAGATGATAAATATGGATTTCATCACAGTTTTACCTCTCAAATGATGACAGCATGATTCTATTTGGATGGTAGTAGATAGGATGACTAAGTTAGCTCACTTTTTTCCTGTCAAGACTAGAGATTCCACCGAGGTCTATGTCTGACTCTACATCCATGAGTTGTCATATTGTACGGAGTTCCCTTATCTATTATCTTAGATAGGGGTACTCAATTTATATCTCAGTTCTGGAAGTCTTTCCAGAACTTCAAAAAGGGCCTTGGTACACGAGTTGATCTTATTACAACATTTCATCTGCAGATAAATGGTCAGGCAGAGTGTACATGTCACGACCCAAATCATGAATTGTGTTGGAACCTACCTAACTCTATCCTATATAGAAGAACCCTGACAACCCAACCTTTAATCATTGCAGAAAATATTGTTAAAATCTTAAGCATTAGTAAATAATAACTTTTTCCTTTAAAATAAAACTTATTACAAAGTACATTGCGAAATTAAATAAACAAATTCCAAAAACCTAATCTAAACCAGTACAAGAGCACTAAATAAATAGAAGGATGACCCAAGACACAACATCCATGAATGAGTAGGATGACAAGAGCTGTTGAGGAATAATCAATGATGTACCTATAAAAATTCCAACTAACCTGCAATATGGCTATATCTCCAAATAAAGATATTGTAAGTGTAGTATCAGTATACCATACGTGCTGGTAGGTATCATCAATCAACCAGGGTTAAAAATATAAAACAACATCTAGCAAACAAGAAGAGAACATGTGTCAAAACCCGAGACAACCCCTTAGTCGTAACACGGTGCTTAGAACCACAAGTGATCCTAAGCTAACCCATGGTACTGGCATAATGCATGAGCAACTGAATAAAATATAAATAAGGGCTAACCAAAATGAGTGAAATCATAATCATAGAATAAACTGGTTCAATACATTTACTATTAGAGAGTTTGTTTACAACATCTGTAATTTGAAAAGAAAGAGAAACTGAATATGACAACACTGATTGACTATCTATAAAGCCTCTACTAATACTAACTATAGGTAGCCAAGACATAACCCCCGACTATCCCTAATCAATACATTCAAATAGAAAAGAAATACTGGATTTGTAACTGACTTGAGTCATCAAAATAAGAGAACTCGTCACCTTTTGGTTGGGTTTTGTTATCTGCCTGACTATGATCCTTGTAGTAAGCACCTGAATCTACATCACATGAAAAATATAGGCAGAAGAGGTATGCGATCAGTACTTTTGAATATACTGAGTATATGAGATATGCACCGGTCATGAAAACACTTAAAACGGCTTTAAAACTGAGGACATAAACCATTTACTAAACTATGCATTTAAAACATGTTTGTACACAAAAGCTGTGAAGCATAGTGAAATCTCTTAATCATGAACTAAAGCATTTTTAGAGACTGGTGTCACGCCCCGAATCCCATTCGGGACGGACTGGCACCCGAAGTCGATAAGGCCCGAGAGAACCAATCTTTACTCATGTGTCTTCCTATGCATGTTTCTGTGTGAATATCGCCCTATCTCATGTAACTAGATATCAATGGCGAAAGTCATGGCAAACATATACTATATATGAAACTTAGCCGTTAGGGCCATCAAATCAAAATGGACATTCATCTCTTACATTCGTCTTCCCACGTACGTCTACAAAGCCTCTAAAGATACATATACATAACCAACCTACAGTCTGGATAAGTCCCCGCTTTATACAACATATACAATGCCAAAAACCAATGTACACATGGGACTCGAAAAGCCCCGAACCAACTGGAGCTCACTAATGACTGACAGATAATTCGCAACCTACTGTGGAGGTCTATTAGCACTTGTGCCTGCAGCAAGTAAGGTTAGTCCCCCAAGGGGGTCAGTACGAAGAATGTACTGAGTATACAAGGCTATAAGAAACTGCATCAATATATAAGAACTTCAATGGAAAATTATAAGAGAATACCCAATATGGATAAACCATCAATCTGAGAGTTTGGAACTATGTGCATAACATTCATTACTTATCTTGTCTTTACATTCATCATCATTCTTAGTCATCCATTTTATTGGTGGGTTATAATATAATCATCCACCTTGTCGGTGGGTAGTCATCCACCTTATTGGTGGGTAGTCATCCACCTTATTAGTGGGTAGTCATCCACCTTATTGGTGGGTAGTCATCCACCTTATTGGTGGGTAGTCATCCACCTTATCGGTGGGTAGTCATCCACTTTGTTAGTGGGTAGTCATCCACTTTGTAGTGGATAGTCATCCACCTTATCGGTGGGTAGTCATCCACCTTATCAGTGGGTAGTCATCCACTTTGTCAGTGGGTAGTCATCCACTTTGTTAGTGGGTAGTCATCCACTTTGTAGTGGGTAGTCATCCACTTTATCGATGGGTAAATATAAAAAGTATTAGGGTCCGCTCGAGCTAGGCTTATGTGCCCCCTTCGAGTCATCCCGGTTCTCAAACATTAAATCATAAATGTATTACTTTATTTCTTACTTTTGAGAGATTGATACATTTGCTTGTGAATGATTGATACATTAGCGGCCATAGCATTATTGGAACTTTGGAACATAACATTATTGGATATGCTACTCAAGAATGAATAGATTCTCCTTACATCATCACTTTCCTTGAGATAGTTTCTTTTAGTAGTTACAACATTATGAGAGCTTAGGAACTTCAGTTAATGGATAAGAGACATGTGAATAATAATTGTTCTAAGAATAAGAAACATGTGAATAACCATTTCTGTCAACCGGAGCTAGGAATACTTTAGAACACTTCGAAAATGAGTAAGTACCATAACAAGGTGAATACTCTATGCTGCAGAAAGATACGGAAAGAGTAACCTTACATACCTTATGATCTCAATATGAATATACCGTCCTAGATGTGAATACAACAATCCAGTTTCTTCCTTACGTGTCACTCTACAAAACAAGTTCATAACGGAGCTCACATTAACAACTAGTTACCTTACAAGTGCATAAGATGACAATGAGTTACGTGACTGCTATATAGCGTCATTTCGTCCTTTACAATACAATCCACTGCATTATAATACCAACAACACCATAACATTCCACACATTGACCAAGACATCATAAACCAATAACATTTCACACCAAGTTTACCCTTTAGACTTCCTCATTAACACTACGTTACCTTTTCTCCGTCAAGTCACTCGATAACTTTCACAATAACACATTAACAACAATACATATTTTATACCATTCAAAATACCTCCGGGATTGTAACACCCCATACTTTCCCAACCCTACTTGATGACAGTGAATAATGTTTACTTAGGTATCGAGATTTATAAGTATGTATTTGGTAATGTTCAAGATGAGAAAAAAATTAAACTTTGGCCTTGTACATGTGACGAGCCTTTCATAGGAAGTGTTTTGTGATTTTGTGGAGCATTTGGGCCATACCCCATACACATTCTAACCTCATTTGTTGACTTGGAGTCATGTTTACTTGATGATTAAGGTCACTAAGTAAGTATTTTGTAGTGTTTTGATAAGGTATTGGACGATACGCAAGTGTTGGAAAAATGGCCGAAAAATTCAGCAAAGCACCAAAAATTGTGCCACTGCCCTATTTCAGGGGGTGTGGCGCAAGCCACTGATTCAGAGGGGGCTCAATTCTTGCGCCACTGCCTTGGTTTGCAGCAGTGGCGCAAGGCACAAAAAATGTGCCCTTCCGGACTCGTTTTGTAACGCAATTCTACGACGATTCTTGGATGGTTTCTTTTGGTTCTTTGGAGTTCTTTGAGCATTTTTAAAGCTTCAAACACTTCAATACACTCCTACATACTCCTACATGATCAAATCATGAAATGTGAATAGTGATCCAAAATGTCCAATGAAGCCAAGGGCGACTAGAATTCCAATTTTTGCGATCGAGGCGACGAATGAGAATCTCGTAAGAGAATATTGTCGTGACATTATGGAATTATGTAAACATGATATATATGGTGAATAATACATGAAATTTTATGGGTTACATGGATATGTGTTATTGGGCCCAAAGTTAGGCCCAAAATGGAATGTAAAAGACATGGCCCAAGGGCAAAATGACCCATTCTTCCACTTTGACCACATTTAATGCCAAGGAATGGCTAAGCTTGACTTGGGGTCTATATAAAGGCCCCAATATCAGATTTTTATTATCCAAAAGCTCTCATGCCTTTGTGATATTTTCTCAACATTTCTCAAAGTTCCAAACCCTAAAGCAAATAGTTCCTTTGGACTCTTTGGACAAGATCATCCTATTCCAAGCCTTGGTAAGTATTTATTCTCATGGATTAACATATTATATGCATGGGAGATTATGTATATTGTGATAGTTGTGTTGGCAAGATGGTGAATAGTGTCTTTTTGCCTTTGGTGAAAGATGTGCTATCTTGGTGATTTGAACTTGAATTAGGACTTGTGCCTTTGATGAAAAAGCATGGTATGGACAAAATATGAGCATGTATGGTGTTATTTTTGGTATTAAACTTGTTCTTGTCTATAAGTGGAAATTGTGGGATTTTGGCCGATATGTGTTATGAGTTGTATTAAAGTCATTTGATGGGTTATTTGTGATGTGTTATGGATAAGAAAGTGTAAAGGAGAAGTGTTGTGGTGAAATGTATCGATTATCATGTATTGGTCAATGTTGGGAATATTATGGAATTTTTGGAATAATAGTACTATCCATGGTTTTGTCAAGGGGAAATGGCATGTTTAAAGGCAAACATGTAACTCATTGACATGGTATGCATTTGTAAAGTAATTGGTGGTTAATGTGAATTTTGTTATGCATTTGTGTTGTAGAGTGACACATAAAGAAGGAGAGGGACTATTGTATACACCTCTAGGATTATATATTCGTATTGCGAATCCAAGGTATGTAAGGTTACTTTGACCGTATCTTTCTACGGCAAATAGTGTTCACATTGACACGTCACTAGTTCTATCCCGAAATGTGCTAAGGTATTCCATATCCGGTTATCAAGGGTCATTGTCATATATTTCCTACTCATTGATCAATTGTGAGTCGCATGTCCTATATTCATGGTAAATGTCCCAAAGTTCCAATAGTGATTATACTCATGTTCCTTGTCCATGGATTATTGTCCAATGGTTCCAATGGTGTCATGGTGCTAGTAATGTTATATTTCTCATGACGTTTATTCACATGTTTCTCACTCATTGATTATTGATCCAAACCTTCAAATAAAGTTGTGATTATCATTGTCTTAATCTCTCAACAGAGAATAACACATACTCAAATCGAAACTAATGAGCAAAATATTCCACCAAGCCACTTAGCTATAAGAGTAACAAATGTTACAAACTAGGTAACCCTTTCCATTGAAAAAATCTTTCCAAATAAAAAGTAAAAATTATCATGAGCTGAAATCTTTCAAATATGACAGAAGAGTGTCTCAACACTATTGAATTCCATCACGCAACAAGGGTCAAACACTAAGGAAGTAACAAATCACGAGGATCGATTTCCTGAAATCTTTCCTTATCCAACTAGAATCTTTTACTCGCACTCCTTTCGAATCAATCACACCACAAGTCTAGGCTATCACAGGGTCTACCACTAATGTGTACTACTAGGCATGCTACAATCTGAAATGCCAAACCACGAGGCCACTCTATTTTACAATATGAAAGTATACCAAAACCAAGAATCGATCCCCCACTATTTCACAACATAACCATCAAGGACACCATACCCAAAACACCAAAATCCACAATACCTAAAAAATCAAGCCTAACCCCGCTATGCACTCTAAGTGAGTTACTACATAGGATCAGTACACCCCATCCAGCACCTTACCGACACATCTCTCGGTGTATGCGTTTTATAAAGTGTCTCATTTTCTTACAAAAATTAGTATGTCTTAGCGGCACTAATGTCTCTTGAATATGTATGCGCGATATGAGGATATAATGCTTACAACCAATTAGTATGAAGATCAAAATCCATTCAATACATGTATACGTGAGCTCAGAATCAACTCAATGTATCAATAATTCATGATATCAATTTTCACTTGGTACTAACAGAATAAAGGGTTATGCAGTCATCAATATTATCATTTTCAAGCCCTCTTTTGGGTATCACTATGATGAATATGCACTTAAATGCTTAGATAAGGCCTACTATATCAAGTCAAGCCCCCACCCGAGCAACACAATAATAGTGACGGCATCCCAAATGTGCAGATAAAGCCTATGATGACAAGTCAAGCCCCCACTCCGGCGACACAATAACAGATAAGGCATTTAATGCACAAACATGACCAATAAAATCAATTCAAGCCCTTATTCGGTGACACAATAAATAATATGGCAATTAAATGCACAATCATAGCCAACAATAACCACTCAAGCCTCCACTCGGGTATCACCACCATATATACTCTCAAAATCGGTAATAGTATACACTTAAGCCCCCACTTGGGTACACAATTATAATTAACAACTATCTCAAAAATAATATAACGAGTAACTACCCAAACCTAGCTTGTTCCATACGATAAGTCTCATCAACTATTACAAACCCATTTATACTCTAAATATTCTCTAAAGGTCATTAATCCTCAATCATCACAATAAAATCTGCTAAACAAGATTTAAGCTCTAAAGTAGCCATTCAATACTAATATTTCAAGATCACTAAGTTATCTATCTACATTCTACTCGAATGATAATTACAAACAATAATACTAACTAAGAAAGACAACAATCTAACTACAATCCACCAAAAGACTCTAGCAACTGTGGAGATGCTCGCCATTTCTCCTAATCGGGACCCCCAAATCTAACGAATCACAAAATACAAACAAACAAGCATACAACACATAAACACTTTGGAAAAAGTCAAGGTACATCTCAACTTGCCTTTAAAGAAGAACTGCAAGCCCAAACGTAGTCCAGAACCTCAATCAAAAGACCAACTCTCTTGAATCAACACCAAATGCGTCCAATCTAGTCAAATAGGACATCTACAAGTCAAAAAGAAGCTAATAATACCCATATTGACCATATTTGGAACGGGTCAAAAACAGACCTCAAAAATGAGCTTTTAAAATGAAGGGGGTAAAACTGAAATTTTATTTTAAAAACACACTCCCCAAGGTTAAAGGAACCTACAGTAGAAAACCCATGCAAAATCGAGCTTAAAACGAGATTCGAATCGAAGAAAAATTATTTTTAAGCTTTACCGGCAAAAACCCCAAAATTTCACTTTGAAATCAAGAATTTAAAGATGGATTTGTAAAGAAATCATTGAGAATCGATGGAATAAAGATTTAGAAACTTACCCACAAAAGAAATCTCGAAAATCCCTTTGAAATCGCCCTAATCCAAGCTCTAGAAGTCCAAAAATAGAGAAAATAATGGAATGGGGTTTTGAATCTCAATTTTGGTTAGGAATCATGGAAAGCGAAATAGAAGTTCTTGGGAAAAGGGAAAAATAAAGGTAGATTCACATTCCCAATGATATTACGAGAAAAGCGCATCGAGAATCATCAAAAACGGAGCTTCCTCGCTCTCGAAATATCAAAAATATGAAAAACCCAAAATCTATCCCGTATTTATACACATAGGCATCACTCTAGCGGACAGACTACCGATCTAGCGGATAGATTACCGCTTTAGCGGACATATTATCTCTAGCGATTGCACCAGCACTAGCAAAATAGCTGAAAACCAATAGAGCCAAGTTTGAAATGTCTCCGAACGGACCCTCAGGATTCATTTGGGACCCTACATAAATAAACCAATAATGCTACTAGGCTAATTTTGACTTTCCGGACTCAATGACAATGGCAGATTTTTGAAAAAGGATCATTTTCAACAAATTAGCCCCCGAGACCCTATTTCACTATTTTTCAAACGAAGGGTTAAAATAAGATATGAAAGCCCTGAACCCAAACCAACTATGCTACAAATCCAAAATTGACATTCTAGATCTGCTGGTGCAGTCTGTTTTGCCATCCGGCACTCAGATCAAGAAATTTTGACCAAAGTCAACCATTGACTCTTAAAGTCTCAAAACAACACTCGACCAAAACATTTTCGATCTCCTCGAGAATCGTGTCAACCATCCCCATAACTCAAAAATGAGACAACACAACCACGGAGAAGGGAAAAATGGTCAAAATGCAGAAAGTTCTAAAAATCAATATGAGGGTCATTATAGTATCCACCACTAAGATTCACGTTTGTCCTAACGTACAAGCAAGAAAAACCAACACAGGTAAAGGATGGAAAATACCCTCGAGAAACATCACGCAAGCACTCCAACACATAGTCACAACCATATTACTACTAGTCTCACCATAGATTAAGAAATCTATCACACAAGAACTCACAAGGTCACAATACTAGCAACAAAGGCCAAAATTCTCGACGAAATTGAATTTCTATATCAACTAACTTTCTCTAAACCCACAAATTGAGTCGAACACCGTAGAATTTTTAAACATGCTCGGCTAATCTAAACTTGACCAAGGCACCACAAGACACTAGCTACAACTACAAGACCAAAAAAAATCATCCGCGATACCACAACAAGCCAAGGAACTCATAGATCACATAACTACCCATCAAAACACTGAACCAACCTAACTAAGGCCGATACTATCACCATCAAAACAAACCACACTATAGCCCCATGCTAAAGCTACTAGGCCAGAAATCGATATCAAAACTACACAAAACCTCTAAAAGTCACACTCATGCATACTGAAGGTGATACACTATGGTCATACTCATATGCTCAACCCTCTAAGGCAACCGAGAATCACCATAAAACTCTCTATATACCATAGACATGAAATCTCTAAAAGACACTGAAAGCTCAAACAACCTATTACCATAGCCCATGCAGTCCTCAATACTCAAGTAACATCAATCAGCCTGAAGCCCTCAACACTCCGGTAGCACGAAAAACCTCTAAGAACATACATACATAAGCAATTAATCACAATAACACGAGCATACCTCAATATCCAAAAGCCATCAAACAATCCATAGAAGAAGTGCAACAACCACTATGCTGTAACACCCCGTACCTTCCCAACCCTATTTGATGATGTTTAATAATTTTTTCTTAGGTGTCAAGAGATATAAGTATGTATTTGGTAATGCTAATGACGAGAAATTGAAATTTGGCCACGTACATGCAATGAGACCTTTGTAGGAGGTGTTTTGTGATTTCGTGAAGCAATTGTGTAATACCCCGTACACATTCTAACCTCATTTGGTGACTTGGAGTCATGTTTACTTGATGATTAAGATCACTAAGTAAGTATGTTTTAGTGTTTTGATAAGGTATTGGACGATACGAAAGTGTTGGAAAAATGGCCAAAAAACTCAGCAAAGCACCAAAACTTGCGCCACTGCCCTGTTTCAGGGGGGGGTGGCTCAAGCCACTGATTCGGAGGAGGCTCAATTCTTGCGGCACTGCCTTACTTTGCAGCAGTGGCGCAAGGCACAAAAAATGTGCCCTTCCGGACTCATTTTGTAACGCAATTCTACGACGATTCTTGGATGGTTTCTTTTGGTTCTTTGGAGTTCTTTGAGCATTGTTAAAGCTTCAAATACCTCAATACATTCCTACATACTTCTACATGATCAAACCATGAAACACAGGTAATTATCAAAAATGTTCAAGGAAGCCATGGGCGACTAGAATTCCTATTTTTGCGATTGAGGCGATGAATGAGAATCTCGTAAGAGAATATTGTCGTGATATTATGGAATTATTTAAACATGTGATATATGGTGAATTTTACATGAAAGTTGATGGGCTAAGCTACATGTGCAATTGGGCCCAAAATTAGGGCCCAAAATGGAACAAAAGATAAGGCCCAAAAGCAAAATGACCCATTCTTCCAATATTTGACCAAGTAAACATATCAATTAATGGCAAATGTGGCTAAGGATGACTTGGGGTCTATATAAAGGCCCCAAAATCAGATTTTATTCCCCAAAGACTCTCATACCTTTTTTGGATATTTCTTAAACATTTCTTTACTCTTCCAAACCCTAAAGCAAATATTCCTTTGGACTCTTTGGCAAAGATCATCCTATTTCAAGCCTTGGTAAGTATTTATTATTATGGTTTAACATATTATATGCATGGGAGATTATGTATATTATGCTAGTTGTGTTGGCAAGGTGGTGAATAGTGTATTTTTGCTTTTGGTGAAAGATGTGTTACCTTTGTGAATTGAACTTGAAAAGAGACTTGATGTCTTAATGAAAGAGCATGGTATGGACAAAATATGAACATGTATGGTGTTATTTTTGGTATTAAACTTGTTCTTGTCTATAAGTGGAAATTGAGGGATTTTGGCCGATATATGTTATGAGTTGTATTAAGGTCATTTGATGGGTTATTTGTGATGTGTTATGGATAAGAAAGTGTAAAGGAGAAGTGTTGTGGTGAAATGTATCAATTATCATGTATTGGTCAATGTTGGGAATATTATGGAATTTTTGGAATAATAGTATGATCCATGGTTTTGTCAAGGGGAAATGGCATGTTTAAAGGCAAACATGTAACTCATTGACATGGTATGCATTTGTAAAGTAATTGGTGGTTAATGTGAATTTCTTTATGCATTTGTGTTGTAGAGTGACACATAAAGAAGGAGCGGGACTATTGTATGCACCTCTAGGATTATATATTCGTATTGCGAATCCAAGGTATGTAAGGTTACTCTTTTCGTATCCTTCTGCAACATATGGTGTTCACGTTATCATAGTACTCATTCGATTCCGAAATACTCTAAGGTATTCCGTATTCAATAGTTGGCTAGAGTTACTCATATGTCCCTTACTCATTGGTCAATGGTGAATTATATGAATCATGTTCATTGGTTGACACATGCCCATTGGTTGACTCATGGTCATTGGTTGACTCATGGTCATTGGCTAACATGTCAAATGTTCTAAGGTATTGCATCTCAAGTTGGTAAATAGTTGATATCCACATGTATTGTATTTAGTGATCAATATCCTAAGGTTCCAAAAGTGTACTATTCCAAGGGGGTTCTATAGGATTCCAACGAAGGTTGATATATTGTTATTCATATTTGTTTTACTCCTAGACGAATCATGACCCACTTAGTTCTTATTTATGGGCGGAAGTTCTTAAGTTGTCATATGTTGTAGATCCTAAGAGAATTATCCCAACAAGAACAATGAGGTAAAGAGAGCTTGTTTAGTTGAATAGCATTGTTCCACTCATGTAGGAGTCCAAGTTCTAATAGAGTTATACACATGTCCCATATTCATTAGTAATATTCCAAAAAGTCCAATGAGGTTATGTTCCAAGGTATCAATATTGGTTATATTCATGTATTTTGTTCATTGATCATTGTCCAATGGTTCCAACAGTGTTATGTTTCCATGAAGGTTATGTGTCCAAGAATGCTTATTTCCATGTTTATCACTCATTGATTATTGATCCAAAGCTTCAAAGAAAGTTGTGACTATCATTGTAATCATCTCTCATAAGCAAAAGTACCAATCTCTCACTAGTTAAAGTATCAATCTCAAAAGTAATGTAAAGATACCAATCTTACAAAAGTAAAGATGTGAAGTAATGTATAATGAAAGAAAAGGAAGCAATGTTATGTAATGTTATGTATGTTAATCCTACCCATGGAGTAGATGTATGTTATTGCCCACCATAGAGTGGATGTATGTTGACCTACCCATGGAGTAGATGTATGTCATTTCCCACCAAAGAGTGGATGTATGTTATTGCCCACCAAAGAGTGGATGTATGTCATTGCCCACCAAAGAGTGGATGTATGTCATTGCCCACCAAAGAGTGGATGTATGTTATTGCCCACCAAAGAGTGGATGAATATTATTGCCCACCAAAGAGTGGATGTATGTCATTTATTGCCCACCAAAGAGTGGATGTATGTTATTGTCCACCAAAGAGTGGATGTATGTTATTATCCACCATAGAGTGGATGTATGTTAACCCACCGAAAGAGTGGATGTATGTTGAATGACTAATAATAATGATAATGAGCGTTAATCAAAGGAAGAATCCATTGAACAAAGGTATCACATGAAAGATATTATGTGAATGATCAGGCTATGATTGAGTGATCAAAAATAATAATAGTAATAAAAGAAAGGTACATGGTTTCACATATGGAGTTTTCTCTTATAATTATTTCCATTAAAATTCTTATGTATTAATGCAGTTTTTCTTATGGCCTTACATACTCAGTACATTCTTTGTACTGACCCCTCTTGGGGACTTACCTTACATGTTGCAGGTGCAGGCACTAGTAGGCCTCCACAGTAGATTGTCAGTGTTGCAGATCTTTGGTGAGCTCCAGTTAGTTCTGGACTTCTCCGAGTCACTGTTGTACATGTGTTTTGATTTTGTATACGTAGTATAAAGCGGGGACTTGTCCCGACTTTCAGTTCATTTTGGTCAATGCATTTGTTAGAGGCTTTTGTAGACGGATGTGGATGTATGAATGTGAAGGTACATGTCATTTTGACTTGATGGCTCAAACGGCCAAGTTCTACATATATAGCTATGACATATGTTTTCATGTCTATGACTTCCGCATAGTTGCATAAGGTGTAAAAAAAAAGATTCATATGAGGTTATGTATGCGAATGTACATGAGCAAAGATTGGTTCTCTCGGGCCTTATCTGCTTCGGGTGTCAATCACGCCTCGTTGGGATTCGGGGCGTGACAGGGATACTCCTTTATAGTCATTTAAAAGGTACCATAAGTTGATAATTGCATCCATAAAGGGTATAGGGGCTTTTGGGGGTCAAAGAAATGCAAAAACAACTGAAACGGGGTTCTGGCCTGACCTGCGAAGCCACCTGGGCCCTTAGGTGGCTGACCTGCATCTGAAGGTGGCCCTTGGCAGTTTCCAGGGGCACCTGCGAAGTCACCTGCGCCCGCAGGTGCTTCGTCTGCGAGGGCGGGTGCCCGTTTCGGCCAAAAAGGGTCTCTTTTGGGTCTTTTTTTGTAATAAATGGTCCATGATCATAACTAACCTTATCTTAACATATTTTAGATCATATTAAATGCCAACGAATAGCCATGGTTTCACAACGCACATAAACATCACCAAACTACATTCTCCTTTCATTTCGTCACCCATTCCATGACCAATTTCGTAACAACAATCCCACAAGTTGTACACATAGAGAAAACAAGTTAGGAACATAACCATATCATACATATTGATATTTAATCCATCAACCTCACTTTCTTCTAGATCACAAGTCCATTTTCAAGTTCAAGTCACATAGAAAGCAAATCCATTAACAAAGAAGCAAAGGTGGATTTATCAACACTTTTAAGCATAACCAACATGATATACACCATCTCTCATGCATAAAATATATTTAACCATAATAATATACACTTACCCAAATCTTTCAAAGGAGTGATCTTGCCCAAAGAGGATGATAGCTTAGGGTTTGAGTTGAGAGAATTTTGTGGAAAATTCTAGATTTTGGCATGTGTGCTTTGTGGGAATAAAATCTGATTTTCCACATTACATATCCCCTTTAAAGTCATACTTAGCCAATAATTTTGGTCAATAATTGAGGGTTTACCTTGGTCAAGGCAAGAATGGATCATTTTCCCAATTGGGCGATGTCTTTTGTTTAATATTTGGGCATCAATTAAGCCCAATGGCACAAGATCAACTAAGCCCACTAATTAAATGTGTAATACCCCATCAATATCATGTTTAAATAATTTTATAAATGTTATGGTAATAAAATAGGTTCGAAAACGTACGGGGTGTTACAACTGGAGTGTTGCAAAAGCATAAATATTTCAGATGATGTAAAACCAATGCTGAACATAATGTAAAACGATTTTGAGTGCAACCGAATGCAAAGAGCTAAATTGTAGTTAATGATCCTATATAAAAAATATATATATTAATATGCAGTGATAACCTGTAAAATCATAGTATAAATTCCAGTAAAACTAAATTGAGGGTCATGTATGAATACTGAGTCTAAAACTATAGGATGTGAACTGATGCAATGACCATGTAAATAAACATGTAACTGACTAATACTGTACTGAATAAACTGAATACAAGGTTATGTAATAACTGAGTTTGAACCGTGGGAGTTACTGTTAATCGAAATATAACCATGTGAGCTAAACATGGAGTTCGATGTATAATCCCCATCGAAAAGGGCCCAATATACCTTGACAGGAATAAAGGATGATCTGATGTGGTACCACTAAATTTATGTCAAAAAGGACTAAGGTGTCAACCCTAGTCTAACGGGTGACCCTTCAGACCTTACAATGGTGTCGTAGTTCTGGGACTTAAGGAATTCTACTAAAGGTCTCAGCCTAACTGACGGGTGAGCCTTCATCCTTGCATTCGCTCGGTGCTAAGTACTACTCCTAACTGAATATAAACTGATAGACTTAATAGCTCAATAATACTGAAGTTCTAAGACTGAAGTATAAGTGCTTTATCTAAAAGCATTCTAAATCATGTACACCGGAAGGACTGAGTGTTCAACAAACAATGCATGAAATCCTAAATCATCGGGTGTTCATAACCCGCCATCTCTGAAAAATGCAATTACTAATCATGGCAATTCTATAATCTGGGTAAAATGTGAAATTACATAACTTGAGTACAAAATCATGAATTATTCAATATATTGTGGGTCCATGAATCACAAGTCTTTAAAGATAATGAATTTCATGGGAAATATTTCATGTGAAACTAATATAGATTGAAATCCATCAAATCATGATAAATAATACTTAATATAGCCATAAGAAATCATAAATAATCATTAATACGTGCTCATGGATGAAAACTATATCACGGAGAATTGAGTTTAAGTTTGGAATCATAATTGGGTAGAAACTCTAGTTTATGGGAATCATAGAATTCATGAATGAAAAACCATAATTTGGTCATGAGTATTAAAGGAGATCCTCATTGAATACCCACATACCTAATTACTTTTGATTCTTGAACTAAAGCTTGAAGGATTTGAGCATGAAGATGAAAAACCCTAATTTCTTGCTTTGGAGAAGAAAAGTCGCATATTTATCATGTTTCTCTGAGTAATTTCATGTGTTGTGTAGTGAATGAGGGATTAGGAGTAGTTTAGGCTTAATATTTAGCCTTAGGATGGTTAAAACGACATAGTTAGAAGGTTTAAAGGTGTAAAAAGACCGGACTACCCCTCTTAATATTTTTTGCAGAAAAATCTGATTTTGGGAGTCAAACGGACCCTCCCACGATTGTGGGACATAAACATGACCATGGTATTGAATCTTGGGTTCTATGGAACCTTTTCAAGCTTCAGAACCTCATCAGACGAGCATATCCCATGATCTTGGGTTTTACCTACGATCGTGGGTTCCGGTCGTGGTATTGAATGTCAAATATGACAGCTTGATAGTGCTTCAATAAAATGGTCATAACTGTTTACTCCGATATTGGATTAAGGAAAATATTTGATGAGTTGAAAAGATAATTCAAAGTTCTATCATTTGGTAGGTCTTGAGCTCAAAAATACTTTCGAATGTCATGCCTCGAATTCCAACGGGGCGGACTGGCACCCGAAGCCGTTAAGGCCTGAGAGAACCAATCTTCATTCATATACACTCATACGCATGTCACTCAATAAACATCACCATCACGTATAGATAAAAGAATACAATGGCGAAAGTCATGGGAAATATATGATAAATAGGAAACTTGGCTGTTAGGGCCATCAAGTCAAAAGTATACGTTCCTTACATTTTCTTTATCTGTCCCACAACATCTACAAAGCCTCTACAGATACATGGACATAACCAACCTAAAGTCGGGACAAGTCCCCGCTTTATACAACATTTACAATGCCAAAACAAATGTACACATGTAACTCGAAAAGCCCCGAACCAACTGGAGCTCACCAATGATTGGCAAATGATCCGCAACCTACTGTGGAGGTCTACTAGCACTTGTGCCTGCATCAAGTAAGGTAAGTCCCCCAAGGGACGTCAGTACGAAGAATGTACTGAGTATGTAAGGCAATAAGAAACTGCATCATAAACAAGAACATCAATGGAATCAAATTTAAGAGAATAGTCAATATGGATAAACCATCGCTCTGTATGTAAGGAATCATATATGTTATATTCATTACTTTCTTTGCCTTTACGTTCATTCATCATTCTATGACCAACTGATCAGTGGTAAAAGAGGATAACCCATGCTAGGTATTTTAACCCCTGGGATGTGATTAACCCATGCTAGGCTTTTCTGTCGCCCCTGGGATGTTACTGTGATAACCCATGCTAGGCTTTTCCGTCTCCCCTGGGATGTTACTGTGATAACCCATGCTAGGCTTTTCTATCACCCCTGGGATGTTACTGTGATAACCCATGCTAGGCTTTTCTATCGCCCCTGGGATGTTACTGTGATAACCCATGCTAGGCTTTTCTGTCGCCCCTGGGATGTTACTGAGGAATATACAAACAATTATACATTACTTCTTTCTTTCATTATAAGAGTGATACATTGGTGATTGTACATTATTGGAACTTTGAAACATTAGTTAATGAACATGAGACATGTGAATCACAATTGGTTCTGTGAGTAATACTATATGACAATACCTTTGGATATTTCGAAATGGAACAAGTACAATGTCAATGTGATCAATATATGTTGCCGAAGGATACGGAAAGAGTAACCTTACATACCTTATCTTACCAATATGAATACACAGTCCTATATGTGAATACAATAATCCAACTCCTTCCTTACGTTTTACTCTACAACACAAGTACATAACGGAGCTCACGTTGACAACTAACTACCTTACAAGTGCATAAGACGACAATAAGTTACATGATTTCCCTATAGCGTCATTTCACCCTTTCCAATACAATTCACGGAATTGTCATACCAAAAATACCACAACATTCCATACATTGACCAAGACATCATAAACCAATAGCATTTCACACCAAGTTTATCCTTTACGCTTCCTCATTAACACTACGTCACAATTAATCCATCAAGTCACCTCAATACGTTTCATCACAACAATCCCACAAGTTATACACATAGAAAAAAAAATAAGTTAAGGACATAACCACACCATACATGTTGATATTTCATCCACACCATTACTTCTATCAAAACCTCAAGTCTCCTTTCAAGTTCAAGTCACATAGATGACACATCTTTTAGCAAAAAGCAAAAGTACGCTACTCAACACTTTTAGACATAACCATCATGATCTACACAATCTCTCATGAATATAATATATTAAATCACAAGAATAAAAACTTACCCAAGCTTGTAAAATGATGATCTTGTCCAAAGGAAATGGTTGCCTTAGGGTTTGTGAGATGAGAAATGTCTTTAGAAATGTCTAGAAAGGAATGAGAGTTAAAATGAATAAAAATCTGATTTTGTGCCTTTATATAGGCCATCAAGTCATCCTTAGCCACTTCTTGGCCATTAAATACTATGTTTACTTGGTCAACACAAGAATGGGTCATCTGCCCCATTTGGGCCATGTCTTTTGTTTGATTTTTGGGCCTCACTTGAGCCCAATAGCACAAGATTAATTTAGCCCATCAAATTTAATGCATGTTCTACCAACTATCTCATGCTTAAATAAGTCCATAAATGTTAAGACGAGATTCATGTTCTGTAATACCCCATCCCTACCAAACCCTACTTGACGACGTTGAACAATGGTTACTTAAGTGTTGAGAACCAAAAGTATGTATTGTGTAATGTTATTGATGAGATAATGGATATTGGGCCTAGTACATGGGATTAGACCTTCGTAGGAGGTGTAACACCCCGTATGTTGTCGAACCTATACGACTACGTTTACATTTATGGAATTGGTAAAACATGAGAGACTTGATGAATTATCCATTAATTTGTTGGGCATTAAATGAGTCATGAGCCATTGGGCTTAAATAAGGCCCAAAATCACATGGAAGACTTGGCCCAATAGGGCAAAGATGACCTATTCTTCCATTTGACTAATCAACCATTTCATGTAAGATTGGATAAGGGAGACCAAAAGGGACTATAAAAGGGCACAAATCAGATTTTTATTCCATTGTGACACCCATGCCAATTCTAGAATTATCTCCAATATTCCCTTATCTCACACAAACCCTAGACCTTCATCTTTTGGACCAAAATCATCATCTTGCAAGACTTGGTATGTGTATATTATAATGGTTTAATATATTTTATGCATGGAAGATGGTTTATGTCATGTTGGTTATGTTGGTGAAGTGTGAGAAGTTCACTATGTGTAAAACAATTTGTGTTTGCTAAATCGGAGGATGGTTTTGCCTTGTAAACTTGAACATAGACTTGTGGTCTTGAAAGAAGTGAACTTGATGGATTCAATATTTTCATTTGATATGTGATTATAGTCTTGCCTTGTTTTATTCTTGTGTATAATGCTTGGAAATTTTTGTTGTAAATTTGGTTATGGATTTGGTGGCGGATTGAAAAGAAAGTGAGGGTTTGGTGATGTTTATGTGTGTTGTGAGACCATGTCTGATGGTTGGAATATGAGATGATCAAATATATGTTAAAAGAAGTTTAGTTATGATCATGGACCATTCATTGCATAAAAAGACCCAAAAGAGACCCTTTTTGGCTGAAACGGGCACCCGCCCTCGCAGACGAAGCACCTACGGGCGCAGGTACCCACGCAGGTGCCTATGGCTACTGCCAAAGGTCACCTTCGGACGCAGGTCAGCCACCTTCGGGTGCAGGTGGCTTAGCAGGTCGGCCCAGAACTCCGAATTGCTTGTTTTTGCATCCCTTTGACCCCCCGAAACCCCTATACCCTTCATGGATGCAATTATCAACTTAGGGTACCTTTTAAATGACTATATAGGAGTATCACGGAGGTATTTTGAATGGTATAAAATATGTATTGATGTTAAAAGTGTTATTGAGAAAGTTATCGCGTGACTTGACGGAGAAAAGGTAACGTAGTATTAATGAGGAAGTGTAAAGGGTAAACTTGGTGTAAAATGTTATTGGTTTATGATGTCTTGTTCAATGTGTGAAATGTGATGATGTTGTTGTCATGGTAATGAAGTGGATTGTATTGTAAAGGACGAAATGACGTTATAAGGCAGTCATATAACTCATTGTCGTTTTATACGTTGGTATAGTAACTAGTTGCTAATGTAAGCTCCGATGTATGCTTGTGTTGTAGAGTGAAACATAAAGAGGAAGTTGTACTATTGTATCCCCATATAGGCTTGTGTATTCGTAGTGAGACGACAAGGTATGTAAGGCTACTCTTTTCGTATCCTTCTGCTGCAGCATATAGTATTCACCTTGTTATGGTACTTACTCATTTCCGAAATGTCCTAAAGCATCTTATTTCATGTTATCATCTATGCCTCATTCTTGATCTATGGTCATTCATGTATCACATGATTATGAACATGATTCCAAGCTCCAATAATGTTATGTCCCAAAGCTTCCAATAATATTGCAACTTCAAAGTATCAATCTCATGAACGTAAAAGACCGAAGTAATGCAGTTATGTGTTTCCAATAAGGTTATGATCTCCAATGTTTCAATCTCATAAAAGTAAAAGGGAGAAGTAATAAGAAGTAATGAAAGAAGGAATTCCCCCATGGTTACTTTATATTTTCCTTATGGTTACTTTTTATTTTCCTTATGGTTACTTTATATTTTCCTTATGGTTATTTTATATTTTCCTTATGGTTACTTTATATTTTCTTTATACTTATTGAGTACGGGTGATAGCTTTGTGGGGGCGCAAACCTAACTCAAGCCGATCCCGATATTGTTGGATCAGGGGGAAAGCTCAGTGAAGCAAAAGCCAAACTTGATGTTGAACCTGCTTCACTGATTTCCGAGTGATGGCAGGGGGGAAGCTCAGTGGGGAAAAAGCCTAACTTGATGCCGAACCTGACAGTGGGTAGCCCTAAGGGACGAACCTGCTATATATATATATATATATATATATATATATATATATATATATATATTGATGGTTGCATTGCATGTTGACGGTTGCATTGCATATTAACAGTTCTAACTACTAACGGTAATGGACATAAAGGCAAATGGAATAATGAACGTAAGGAACATATTTCCACACATACTGAACGATGATTTATCCACATTGACTATTCTCTTGAAATCAAGTTCGTTGAGGTTTTTTTTTTAGTTTCATGAAGTTTCTTATAGCCTTGCATACTTAGTACATTCTTCGTACTGACCCCTTTGGGGGATTTACTTTACTTGCTGCAGGCACAAGTGTTAGTAGACCTCCACAATAGGCTACAAGTCATCCACGGATCATTGGTGAGCTCCAGTTAATTCGGGGCTTTTCGAGTCACCTATGTACATTGTTTTGGTATTGTAATTATTGTATAAAGCGGGGACTTGTCCCGACTATAGGATTGTTGTGTTCATGTATCAGTTAGAGGCTTTGTAGACATATGTGGGAAAGTGAATGTAAGAGATGTATGTTCTGTTTGACTTGATGGCCCTAACGGCCAAGTTTCATTTATCGTATAAGTTTTCCATGACTTCCGCATAATTGCATGAGGTGTATTAAGATTTATACGAGGTCATGCATACAAATGTTCATGAGCAAAGATTGGTTCTCTCGGGCCATATCAGCTTCGGGTGCCAGTCCGCCTCGTTGGGATACGGGGTGTGACATATTCATAGCCTCAACCCCAAGAATGAACGATTTTAGCCACTCATGGCTTAATTTAACATAATTTGATAAAATATTACAAAAAGGAAATTAACCTTGCTTTGGATGCCATAATCGCCCAAGAGTAGTCCTACCAAGATGGTATAATGATACCATAACCCAAGAACCCTATTTAGAGACTAGTGGTCGGAGAAAAATTTTGGCAAAAAGTGGCCTGGCACGCTGCCTGGCGCTCCCCTCTGCTGCCGATGCCAAAAAAATTTTGGCAAAAAGCGGTCTGGCACGCTGCCTGGCACACCCTCTGCTGCCCATGCCAGAAAAATTTTGGCAGAAAGCGGCCTGGCGCGCCCCACACTTAATCTCCGATTTTTTTTCTTTCTTCGACTTTTCTTTGCGGACATTAGCACAATATCAATAGTCCATCAAAAACAATACAAAATACGTACTTATTGCTCTCACAACTAAGGTAAACATGGTTCAAATAAGGCATATAAACCCTAGATCACCAATCAAGTATGGTCGGATCTGTATTGGTTACCTCAAAGATGAAGCGTAGTTAGTGGAAATGGAACAATGCTCGGATCTGTATAAATTTCTTAGAGAACATCTCTACTGTATTATATGATATATGCAAGAAGGGAAATATTTCCTAATTGCCCTGTAGCCTTTCAAAAAAAGTATAGATGCCTCTGTAATGCTCCACAAGACTTTACTCGACACTGCTTCATAGACACCCTAGGACACTTGAACCTTGGGCTATGATACCAAGTTATTCACGACCTGAGACTACTCCCTAGTCATAACACGGTGCTTAGAACCACAAGTGATCCCATGCTAACCCATGGTACTGGCATAATGCATGAGCAACTGAATAAAATATAAATAAAGGCTAAATTGACTGAGCGGAAGCATAATCATGGAATAAACTGGTTCAATACATTTACTAGTAGAGAGTTTGTTTACAACATCTGTAATCTGAAAAGAAAGAGAAACTGAATACGACAACTCTGACTGACTATCTATGAAGCCTTTACTAATACTGATTATAGGTAGTCGGGACATGACCCCTGACTATGCCTAATCAATACATACAAATAGAAAAGAAATACTAGATCTATAACTGACTTGAGTCCTCAAAATAAGAGAACTTATCACCTACTGGTTGGGTGTTATGATCTGCCTGACTATGATCCTGGTAGTAAGCACCTGAATCTACATCATATGAAAATGTAGGCAGAAGAGGTATGTGATCAGTACTTTTGAATATAATGAGTATATGAGATATGCACTAGTCATGAAAACACTTAAAACCTTCTTTAAAACTGAGGACATAAACCATTTACTAAAATATGCATTTAAAACATGTCTGTACGTAAAAGTTGTGAAGCATAGTGAAATCTCTTAATCATGAACTAAAGCATTTTTGGAGACTAAAGTGCTGTAAAAGCATAAATATTTCAGATGATGTAAAACTAATGTTGAACATACTATAAAACGATTTTCAGTGCAACCGAATGCAAGGAGCTAAGTTGTAGTACAATGATCCTATATAAAATATATATATACTGACATGTAGTGATAACCTGTAAAGTCATAGTATAAATGCTACTAAAAGTAAATTGAGGGTCATGTATGAATATTGAGTCTGAAACTATAGGATGTGAACTGATGCAATTACCAAGTAAATAAACATGGAACTGATCAATAATATACTGAATACAAGGTCATGCAATAACTGATTTTGAACCGTGGAAGATACTGTTAACTGACATATAACCATTAGAGCTAAACATGGAGTTTGATGTATAATCCCCATCAAAAAGGGCCAAATATACCTTGTCAGGGTATAAAGGTTGATCTGACGTGGTACTACTAAACTGATGTCCAAATGGACTAAGGTGTCAAGCTTAGTTTGACAGGTGACCCTTTAGAACCTATGGTGGCGCCGTAGTTCTGGGACTTAGGGACTTCTACTAAAGGTCTCAGCCTAACTGACGGGTGACCCTTCATCCTTGCATCCTCTCGGTGCTAAGTACTACTCCTAACTGAATAAAAACTGATATGCTGAATAGCTCAATAATACTGAAATTCTGAGACTGAAGTATAAGTCCTTTATCTAAAAGAATTCTAAATCATGTACACCAGAAGAACTGAGTGTTCAACAAACAGTGCATGAAATCCTAAATCATCGAGTGTTCATAACCCGCCATCTCTGAAGAATGCAACTACTGACCATAGCTATTCTATAATCTGAGTAAAATGTGAAATTACATAACTCGAGTCCAAAATCATGGATTATTCAATATATTGAGGGTCCATGAATCACAAGTCTTTAAAGATAATGAATTTCATGGGAAACATGTCATGTCGAACTAATATAGATTGCACAAGTCTTTAAAGATAATGAATTTCAGGGAAACATGTCATGTCAAACTAATATAGATTGAAATCAATCAAATCATGATAAATAATGCATAATATAGCCATAAGAAATCATAAATAATCATTAATACATGCTCATGGATGAAAACTATATCATGGAGAATTGAGTTTAAGTTTGGAATCATAATTGGGTAGAAACCCTAGTTCATGGGAATCATAGAATTCATGAATGAGAAACCATAATTTGAGCATAATTATGAAAGGATATCCTCATTGAATACCCACATACCTGATTACTTTTGTTTCTTGAACTAAAGCTTGGAGGATTTGAGCTTGAAGATGAAAAACCATAATTTCCTTCTTTGGAGAAGAAAAGTCGCATATTTCTCATGTTTCTCTTAGTAATTTGGTGTGTTGTGAAGTGAATGGGGGATTAGGAGTAGTTTAGGCTTAATATTCAGCCTTAGTATGGTTAAAATGACGTAATTTAGGAGGTTAAAAGGAGGGAAAAGACCAGAATACCCCTCTTAAAATTTTTTGCAGAAAAATCTGATTTTGGACGTCAAACAGACCCTCCCACGACCGTGGTATTGAATCTTGGGTTCTATGGGGCCTTTTCAAGCTTTTGAACTTCATCAGACGAGCACATCCCATAACCTTGTACTCCGATATCGAATTAAGGTGAAACTAGATGCGTTGGAAAGATAATTCAAATATATATTATATGATGGGTCTTGAGCTCAAAATTACTTCCAAATCTAGGAGTTATGCTCATTTAATGTTGACTATAGCAAGATTCTTCACAAGAAAAATAACCGGTAAGGGATGTTTCAACTTGGCCATGAGCTAGGAGTTACTTGTGGCCTCAATACATGTATAAATCACTTCTCATACTACCAAAATTCTTCATGTACTTGAAGCATGGTTCTAATCTTAGCTTGTATTTTCGTGGTGTTACAACATGACAAGCATACAAGCTTAATAACTGAACATACTTAACTTACTTCAACTTCCAACCTTACTGCCTTTCTTTTATTATAGCATTATTAATTTACCCTCAAAGTGGAACTAACTAACACCACAATTCCATGAATCAACCTAACCCACATTCCTTACGCACTCACCTTGTTATAACAACTCTACACTTCGCTCTCTCTCTTTGTGATTGATCCTCTTTCGTTAAAACCCTTACTTCATATTATACTACCATTATCCATCGGGATTGCAACAATCAAGACAATTAATAGCATTAACATCCTTGCAAGAAGGGACACTATAATATACATCACATATATATATAAATATATACACATGAGAATAATATTTATACTTAATCCAGGATGTACCTTATATTCACACTTTGCTACAATGCACAATCACAACCATAAACATAACCGGTCCACTTAAGGAACCATAGTATCTTAGCGAGATTCACCACAACATATATATATATATATATATATATATATATACACTTTCAAATTAATATGATGAGTGCATACATGTAAGATGTAAATATCATCTCAATATCATCAACATCTGAATATCAGTAACCGGTCCGCACAAGGAACCACGATCTATCATCAACATAACTCGGTCCACTCAAAGACCCATAATTTCTCATCAAATAATCGGTCCACACCAGGAACCATGATCTATCATTAATATAACTCGGTCCATTCAAAGAACCAACAACAACATCTCAACATCATATACCAACCTCTTCATCATAAACATGTGTATGGTCTCAATAAAATGCTCTATTCAATGATAACCAACCATCACAAGTATGCCCCAAGGCTAATTCACCACTTATTCAAATGAGCATTATCAAACCCAATCATCAATCACAACTATGTCCAAAGATTAATCAATCAAGTATCCATTTTAGGATTGCACATTCCATTAAAGATCGATGTTTAACACTTTAATTCAATATCCTATTTCATTCATCAATCTAACTCTTTTTTATTCCTAAATTCAATTACTAACTAGTAACCCTTACACTCAAGTCATCACTAAGTTCAAAACACTATCCCCTTTAGTCGATTATATATCCACTCAGCTCTATTCAACTTATAATTCTAGCTAGAGTCATACACCTTTACACATCTTAATTTCTAGCACTTAGCCGAATTTGACTTTAGGTTCTTAAGTTATAACATCACATCCTCTTATCACAATCAATCCTCGTAACTATCTTCTAGCAAGAATATATAATACTTCAAACATACATAATATCGGGTTCACTCTTTTTAAGGTACTAAAGACTAGTTCTATAGATTACAAGTTCACCTAATTCTTCTATTGTCACCCACATTCACATATTAAACTTGTAAATCACCAAGTAAGTCATACAAATATAAACACCCATCAAGGGATCCACAGAAAACACAACAACATTCAATTATATCATTATTACATTAATTCCATGTTTTCTCCATCTAAACTCCGTGCTCGTAGGCCTAAACATAAAATCTCCCGTCAATTATAGTTATTACATGCAACTAATTCAAGTCTACTACACATTAAACCATAACCTACCTCAATCAAAGATCTTGGAACAAACAAGCCACACCAAGGTTTCTCTTTCCTTTCCTTCATGTCTCCATTAGCCCAATCATCTAGAAATCAAGTAATTATAGGAGTAATTAAGTAACTACTCTTCAAAAAACTACTTTGGAAATTCAACCCACTAATTCTATCCTTATTCATGGTCTAAAACACTATCCAAGGGTCAATTAACCATTAACTAGTTCTATCATATCCAACCCAACTCCATTAATAGATTTTTAAAGCTAAAGATTCCATTTTTAAAGAATTCAAGACTCCCAACCACCAATTTCATGTTTTAGAATCACTAATTCATGCTAGGAATCGTTAGTTAACAATCTAGAAGTAATTCTAGGTGATATTACCCCAATCCATGGGTTTTTCCCAAAACTTCATGAACTAAGGGTTCTAATCCCCAAGAATTTCACCATTAAAGATCAATCTAATGATTCTAAGATGTTATTGGATTGAAAGACGAAGAAGATGACGGAAGAACTAACCTCAATGAAGAATTTTCACCTAAGGACTTGGAAAATCGACCCCATAGGGATTTCGGACAAAGTTTTTGAGTTAAAAACCTTAAAGACATCAAAACTAACCTTAAGTACTGCCCAATTGCCATTGCAGCGGCACCGCTACGGCGACCAACCTTTTAACCCAGACAGACTTAAGTAAAAAGGCCATTCACTTTTTACTCCGAAGGTGGATTAACAAACGATCGGAGGCGTTGGAAAGAAGACTCAATGATATTTCATTTGGTGGGTATTGGGACCCATAACTCTTTATATTCTAGAAGGAGTGCTCGTTTAAAGTTGACCCTAGTTTAAACTTAGCTCGAAACTCAATCGGTAAGAACATTTCAAACTTAATTTTGTGCTAGGGGTATTGTATGACCTTAGTTCATATCAAATGCACTCCTATACTAAATAATTGGTCCTATAACTTGTGATGAATGAGGTTCTTATGACTTCAGTGTAGATATTTTTGGTAATAACAGAACGGGTCATTACAATAGATACCAATTTACCCACCATTCATCCCTGAACGGTCATTGGTGAAGAAGAGAGTTTTTAGCATGATTTTTGAATTCAGCATACACAATGGTTAATAAATTAATGCAACCTCCTATCCACTTTTAAAATAATTTGATAACACTTACCAAACTGTCGTACCATAAATAATGCAAAATAGTTAAACATCCAGCCTATGCTCTATAGACCACTAAGCTCTAGGCATAACTAATGATCACTATAACTCAAGGAATATGATTCGTAGTAAAATTTATGTAACGGATCATCTAAAATACCTGGAACACCGTACAATATTATGACGCACAAGAATTTGGGGAGAAAATGGAAATAATGGGGGATGAAAATGATGTTTTCTGATTTAAACGGGAAAACTATGCTTAGTCATTGTAGTGGTACTATTATTGCTGCAGTGGACCCTAGGTCAAATTGACTATCATTGCGGCCATACTTCTACCTCTGCAGTGGCACTTCTGTCATTGCAGTGACCCCAAACCAATAGCTCGAGACTCAGTCCCAGTTTTGACTATTTTACAACACACTTCTCAAAATTCAATAATACAAACTAACCCTTCGACGGTCATTGCTATAACCAGAGTTCTACCAACTCATTTTACGCACCAGAAGTTTCTACGACTTCCTAAACATGCTCTCTAAGGAGCAATACTAACCCAGTATTATCATATAACAAAGAGAGGAATATGAATAGGCCAAAACACATTTAATAACTCTACTCCCTCAATTGACCCTATACTAAAGGCCATCAACCAAAATCGAGCTAACTTATCTCACCAACCTTATCAACTCAACTACACCACATTTAAGGGATACTACTAACCAATAATTATTCCCATACAATAAGCACATACGCAATATCAAATAAAACCATTATTATCATCTTCCCTTATCATTTTATAGGAATCAACCAATTTTATATACCTAGTCAATTTACCTTGCATTAGTGATATCAACTACAAGACTCACCTTAAGTTCAAATCACCAAGGTTGTGCAAAACAATTAAGTCTATTTTAGTTTAACCAATTATTTATTAAGGCATCATTAGCAAGTCAACTCATTACTTGAATTATTCTCACAAGGATGACCCAATAGCACTTTAGGCCAAGATATAATAATCAAATATCGGACCACACAAGGATCCCAATTATAATCATCAAAGGTTCGGACCACATAAGGATCCTAATTATAATCATCAAAGGTTTGGACCACACAAGGCTCCCAATTATAATCATCAAATATTCGGACCACACAAGGATCCTAAGTATATAGTCAAAGAACAAATGGAAATCAAGACATACCTCAAATCACGTAAATCAAGGCATACCTTAAAATTACAAAAATGAAGACATACCTCAAAATCACAAAAATGAAAACATACCTCAAAATCACATAAATGAAGACATAGCTCAAATTCATACCCAGCCTTTTTGATTCACGAATATTCTTTTATAAAAACTTATCATATATCACTCACAATAAAACTTACACTTAAGAAATTTAGTTATCACATAGTAAATCGATAATATCTTCAATGCAATAACAATCCACATAAGGAATACACGTAGCATTCTATCATAACACAATAAAACATTTAAAATACAGGTATTTTTCTAGTATGCATAACTGATCAATTAATGAAAGAGTTACACTTACAAATTGCACTGACAACTACAATATTCACTACATCAAACAACATAACCACCTAAAAGAAGTATGTATCACTCATTCAAAAAATAATTCACAATATTAGAATACAAGTTCTACGACTCTTATTGATCTCTACTGGTTAGAATAATACTATTCCAACCTTCCAAATATTTCTTTTTTTTTGGTTTCCCATCTGGTGTCTGATACCCGCATTGGAGCCCTGACTAATCCGGATCATGCATTATAGGGCCCATTTTAGGGGTGGCACTCCCATTGGGATTTTCTCCATACCCATCAAACCCAAGACCTCTGGTTAAGGGTGGTGTAGTCCCACCACTACACCGCAACCCATGTCGGTAACCTTTCAAATATTTTTGAGATACCAATTAGGACCAATTAATCCCAATTGTGATTGTTGAGATACCAATTACAATTTGCTATATACCAATTGGACTCAGCTCGGGGAAACAACACTAATAGCATGATAGGAGAGAAGAAAGTGAGTTGATTTTCTAGATGCCTTGTACCTTTCTACAGATTTGATATGGACATCAACATACCAATCCACAGGATGCTAATCGATATTTACTCTTGTACTGGGAGGCCGATAATCTAGGATCTAATACCATATTATCACGACCCAAATCACGGATCGTGTGGGTACCTGTCCAACTCTATCCTAGATAGGAGAACCCTGCCACCCAACCTTTAATCATTGCATAAAATATTATTAAAACCTTAAGCATTAGTAAATAATAACTCTTTCCTTTAAAATAAAACTTATTATAAAGTATATTGCAAAATTAAACTAACAAATTCCCAGAACCTAATCTAAACCACTACAAGAGCACTAAAAAATAGAAGGATGACCCGAGACACAGCATCCATGTATGAGTAGGATGACAGGAGCTGCTGAGAAATAATCACCGATGTGCCTTTAGAAACTCCAACTGGCCTGCAACATGGCTATATCCCTAAATAGAGATATAGTAAGTGTAGTATCAGTACAACCACATGTACTGATAGGCATCATCGATCGACCAGGGTTAGAAACATATAACAACATATAGCAAACAATGAGAGATCATGACAAGCATAGAGGCTTAATAAATGAACATACTTAACCTACTTCAAATTCCAACCTTACCACCTTTCCTTTATTATAGCATTATTAATTTACCCTCAAAGTGGGACTAAATAATACAATTTCATGAATCAACCTAACCCACCTCTTTTACGAACTCACCTTGTTATAACAACTCTACACTTCTCTTTCTCTCATTGATCATTTTTTGTGACATCCCTCACTCCCTATAATACTACCATTAACCATCGAAATTTTGACAACCAAGATAATTAATAGCATCAACAACCTTGCAAGAAGGGACACTATAATATACATCACATATATATAACTATATACACAGGAGAATAATATTTATACATAATCCAGGACGTACCTTATATTCACATTTTGCTATAATGCACAATCACAACCATTAATATAACCGGTCCACTCAAGGAACTATAGTATCTCAACAAGATTCACCACAACACACACACACACATACACATATATATATATATACATACATACACACACACACACACACATATTCAAATGAATATGATGAGTACATGCAGGAAAGATGTACATATCATCTTAATATCATCTCAACGTCATCTCAACATCAGTTCAATAGCATCTCAACATCAACAACATCTCAATATCATTCTCATCAAATAATCGGTCCACACAAAGAACCATGATCTATCATTAACATAACTCGGTCCACTCAAGGACCCATAATATCTAATCAAATAACCTATCCACATAAGGAATCACGATCTATCATCAACATAACTCAGTCTACTCAAGCAACCACCAATAACATCTCAACATCATATATCTATCTCTCCACCATAAACATATGTATGATCTTAAAAAAAAATTCTATGCAAATGATAACCAACCATCATAAGTATGCCCGAAGGCTAATTTATCATTTATTCAAATGAGCATTATCAAACCCAATCATCAATCACAAACAAGTCTGAAGACCATAACAATCAAGTTAGGAGAGCACATTCCACTAAATATCGATGTTTACACTTTAATACAACATCCTATTTCATTCATCAATCTAATCCTCTTTTATTCCTATCGAAACTGATAAATTCAGTAAATAACTAGTAACCCTCACACTCAAGTCGTCACTAAGTTAAAAACACTATCCCCTTTAGTTGATTATTCATCCACACAGCTCGATTCAACTTATAATTCTAGCTAGAGTCATACACCTGTACACATCTTACTTCCTAGCACTTAGCCAAACTTGACTTTAGGTTCTTAAGTTATAACATCACATCCTCTTATCACAATCAATCCTCCTAACTATCTTCTAGCAAGAATATATAATACTTAAAACATACATAATATCCCTTTTTAAGGTATTAAAGACTAGTTCTATAGATTACAAGCTCACCTAATTCTTCTATTGTTACCCATATTCACATATTAATCTTGTTAATCATCAAGTAAGGCATACAAATACAAACACCCATCAAGAGATCCACACAAAATACAACAACACTCAATTATATCATTGTTACATTAATTTCATATTTTCTCCATCCAAACTCCATGCCCGTAGGCCTAGACATAAAATCTCCCGTCAACTATAGTTATTACATGCAACT
The DNA here is from genome assembly GCA_031232105.1 of Capsicum rhomboideum. Classification (NCBI taxonomy): domain Eukaryota; kingdom Viridiplantae; phylum Streptophyta; class Magnoliopsida; order Solanales; family Solanaceae; genus Capsicum; species Capsicum rhomboideum. The sequence goes on from CP124709.1 coordinate 58,992,283, forward strand.
AACCCAAGTCTACTACATATTACACCATAACCTAACTCGATCGAAGATCTTGGAACAAACAAGCCACACAAAGGTTGCTATTTCCTTTCCTTCATGTCTCCATTAGCCCAATCATATAGAAATTAAATAATTATAGGAGTAATTAAGTAAATACTCTTTGAAAAACTACTTTAGGAATTCAACTCACTAATTTTATCCTTATTCGTGGTCTAAAATACTACCCAAGGGTCAATTAATCATTAACTAGTTTTATCATATTCAACCCATCTCCATTAATGGAGTTTAAAGCTAAAGATTTCATTTTTAAAGAATTCAAAACTCCCAACCATCAATTTTATGCTTTAGAATCACTAATTCATGTTAGGAATTATTAGTTAACAATATAGAAGTAATTCTAGGTGATATTACCCTAACCTATGGGTTTTTCCTAAAATCCCATGAACTTAGGGTTCTAATCCCCAAGAATTTCACCATTAAAGATCATTCTAATGATTCTAAAATGTTATTGGATTGAAAGATGAAGAGATGATAGAAGAACTTACCTCACAAAGAATTTTCACCCAAGGACTTGGAAAATTGCCTCCCTAGGGCTTTGGGATGAAGTTTTTAAGTTAAAAACCACAAAAACGTCAAAACCAACCTTAAGTATTGCCCAGTTGCCATTGGCGCTGTCTAGTTACCATTGAAGCAGCTCCACTACAGTGGCCAACTTTTTAGCTCAGACAGACTTCAGTAAAATGGCTATAACATTTTACTCTAGGGGTGGATTAATGATTGGTTGGAGGAGTTGGAAAAAAGACTCAAAGATATTTCATTTGGTGCATATTGGGCCCCATAACTCTTTATATTATAAGAGGAGTACTCATTTAAATTTGACCCTAGTTTAAACTTAGCTCGAAACTCAATTGGTAAGAACGCTTCCAACTTAACTTTTGTGCTAGGGGTATTGTATGACCTTAGTTCATGTCTAATGCAATCCTATACTAAATAATTGGCCCTATAACTTATGATGAATGTAGTTTTTATGCCTTTACCGTAGATATTTTCAGTAACGACGGAATGGGTCCTTACAGTATTATTTAGACCTTAGAGGATATATTGAGGGCTTGTGTGATTGACTTTAAAGGTAATTGTAATGATCACATACCTCTCATAGAGGTTGCTTATAATAATAGCTTCAACTCTAGCATTCAGATGGCTCTTTTTGAGGCACTTTATGAACAGAGATGTAGATCTCATATTGGTTAATTTGAGGTTGGTGAAGCTACTTTAAATGGGCCAGATTTAGTACATGAGGCTATAGAAAAACTTTAATTGATTTGGGAGAGATTGAAAACTACTTAGAGTTATTAGAAATCTTATACATGTCTGAGGAGGAGAGAGCTTGAGTTTTCTATCAATGATTGGGTATTTCTAAAAGTTTCACCTATGAAAGGGGTGATAAGATTTGGTAAAAAAGAGAAGCTTAATCCTGATATGTTGGTCCTTCATGATTTTGACGCAAATTGGCAATGTGGCTTATGAGTTAGAGGTTCTTCTGGAGTTAGCATCGGTGAATCTAATTTTTCATGTTTCATTATTGAAGAAGTGTATTTGTGATCCATCACTGGTGCTTTGGTGATCCATCACTAGTGGTCCCAGTTGAGATATTTGACCAGCAGGTTAATAAGTTGAGCAATAAAGAAGTTGCTTCTGTGAAGGTCTAATAGAGAAATCAGTTGGTTGAGGAATCTACTTGGGAAGTAGACATGATGGCCAAGTACCCTCATCTTTTCACTCCTAGTACTAAAATAGCTTGAGGCAATAGGTTTCCTCCTATAGTTGCTCTTCAGTTTCATATCCCTATCAGTCATTCACAAATTCTCAGTATGCATGCATATTTTATGAGTATCAGTTGAGATTTTACTTTTAGTTAAATTAGTTATAATGTTAGTATTTCAGGTTCATAAATTTAGTTGCATGTTAGTAGTTCTTTTCCTATTTAATCAGCTTAGTTCCAGTCTTTATTCAAGGATGAATAGTCCCAAGGGGGAGATATTGTAACACCCCAGAAGTTTCCCATGCATAGACACAGACTTTGGCCTGAAAACCTAAGGGAAGTTGATTCCCCGATATATAGGGCCATATGAAATTGTCCGAAGATTTGAGCAAGTTGATTGAAAATTTTAAGCCTCCTAACCAGTACATGTCCTACGAGTCATACATTGAAACCACGAGTTGTGGGATAACTCGTGGTAAGTTGTCAAATTTTTCCCAATAGTTCCAGTTATTACAACTAAACCCATAAGTCATAGGACCAACGTATGAGTCATAAGTTGACTCATACTGATGACTAGAGGGAAAAATCTTAAAGATTGAAAATTCCTCTCAAGGATAACGAGTCCAAACCATGAATTATGGATTGATATCACGAGTCGTGGAATGGGATCGTGCTCCTAAGGTAGAAGTTGGATCCATAAATCATGAGTCAAGGTACAACTTATGGAACCTTTGTACGGGTCGTACTGTTGACCTATAATCTCTGAGTCAGAAATAGACCAAAAGATCTCAGGAACCACAAGTCCATGTACGACTTATAGGTTCATGGTACGAGTTATACAATGTCTCGCGAGGTTTGTTTTCCAAAAAATTTCAAATAGTTTCTATAGGGTATAATCATACTTTCCCACTCTTTAGTCCCTAAACTATGTCCTTTAAGCCTTGTTGGAGGGAGATTAAAGGGTTCTTAGTTGATTAATCCCTCATTATATCGACTAACACTCCGAGAAAAATAGAAAAAAGTGATTGAAGTCCTTCAAGCCTAAAAGCCTAGGGTTCTATATCAACTTTTAGAATTCTAAGTTCTTATTGAAGAATTCTTCAATCAAAGTATGTGGGACTTTTAGTAAGGGTTTCCTTTCACCCTTATGCCCAAAAAACTTTAGTTTATTATGAATTTTATGAACTCATGATTTAGACTTTATGTCCCTTTTTATGCGAACTCCATGATTTTTAGTGTAGCATGTTTCCCTTGTGATTTTCACTTAAATTATACAACTATGTATGAATTATATTTTTAGAAATCTTAACTTGACATCTTATAAAAAATTTAGCATGATTTACCCAAATTGAGCATGTTTGAGAATAATTTAGTATAATTTGGTCCTATGATCATAGACATCAGTTATAGCAAGCATGACTAGTTCCAGTAGTTCAGAACTCTAGTTATTCAGATAATTTGAACTAGTTCATGCGTATTTTTAGATTTACAGTTTACCTATTATGAGCATTTATATACAGTTTTGGGAGTAATATTTAACACCGAGCAGACTAGGGTTCTAGATAACTTAAGTTCCAAAACTACGTGCCACCATAGGTCTATTTTGCCAAGCTGGGCTCAGTTTAGTTGATCCACATCAGTCATCTTGGCAAGGTATATTGCGCCCTCCCAATAAGGTATACATTGGACTCCATGTTTAGTGATCACATGGTTTATGTCTATTAAGAGAACCTCCCAAAGAAATAGTTTTAGTATGACTTTGTACATGACCCACAGTTTCAGTTAGATTGAATTCCTTCATGATTTGCAGCTTTGTAAACCCATAATTTCACTTAGATTGAATTCCTTCATGATTTGCAGCTTTGTCTCACTATTTAAATGCATGATTTTACTTTTGGGTCATTGTGCACCAGACTATACTCTTTTCAGATAAATTGTTTGTTCAGTATGATTTTAGTTATCAGCATGATTATATACATTATGTATGGCTTGCATATCTCACTTGCAAAGTATATTCATAGTACGGGACCGCATACCTTTCTTTTGCGCTATATCTTATTATGATATAGGTTCTGGTGCTCATACTTGGTTGTACAGTTAGATATGATCTAGTGCTAGTTCAGCTATGCTTGTGGTGAGTCCTCATAATTCGAGGATGGTTTTTTTTAGTTATGATCTATCAGACTCTATTTCAGTTTCAGTTATTTTGAGTTAGTTGGGGACTTTTCCTAGTAACTTGTCAGTTTACTTAGAGGCTTTCAGATAGAACTAGACAGATTAGCTTATTGTTCAGTTCAGAATTAATTTCTAACTAAAGGTTTTATTCCAGTTATTCCAAATTTGTTCAGTTATCCAAATGTTATTTAACCTTCCGCATAGTTAATTCAGTATATGTTTTAGTATTATGCCAGTACCATGGGTTATCTTGGGACCATTTATGGTTCTAAGTACCATGTCACTTCTAAGGTGTCGACTCGAGTCATGACAAACAAAGTATCAGAGCATCAAGTTTAAAGTATCCTAGCGTGTCTAAAAGTCGTGTTAAGTAGAGTCTTTTTCATTGGTGTGAAGTGTGCCACACCTTTGAGAAAGAGGCTGGGAGATATTTTTAGGAAACTTCCATTCCTTCATGATATTTATCATGCTAAAGAGTTTAACTCTATGTTCCCTTCTAACTCATACTTTACACGTGACATAAAATATCTCCCAGAAGGAACAATGATCAGAGAAATAGGAACCAGCTAGCACCACCAGAATCTGTAGAGCCTTTGAATGATCAGATCACCCATGTAGAGTTTAAATCTACCTTTCAGATGCTAGCTTAAGCAATGACCACTCAGGTCAACCAGCAGGCAGTTGCCCTAGGCAATTAGAATAGAAATTCAATTGCATCTAGAATTTGAGATTTCATAATGATGTGCCCGCTTGAGGTGGTTGCTGAGCCACACGAATGAGTAAGCTTGTTTCATGTGTATCTGATTTAGTGGTCAAGGAGTGTAGGACCACTATGCTTATCAGAGATATGGATATCTCTCGACTTATGACTCATGCCTAGCAGATCGAGGAAGAAAAGTTGAAGGAAAGGGAGAGAGAGAACAAGAGAGCAAGGATCAATAATTTTGAGTTTTCTCAATAGAGGTCTGGTAGTGGGAATTGCTCACAGTTTCAACAAAGGTTGTTAGCTCTAACACCTTTATTAGCTAGTGCTCTATCTCTCAGAACCAGGCAGGAGTAGAAGGGCAAAGTATCATGATCAAAGTTATAGGAGAGTATTTCTGGGAGTCGTACTTATCTGATATGCAAAAAGTGTGGTAGGAACCACCCAAGGGAGTGATTGTTAGGTAAGGAGGGATGTTTTAGTTGTGGATAGATTGGTCACCAATTGAAGAGTCATCCATCTGTCAGGCAGGGTAACAGCAGTGGTGGTCATATGCAGTCTGCTTCTTTAGTAGCACCAACGGGTTGCCTCATTCAGCAGGGTGCATTTTCTAGTGCGGGTGGTGGTCATCACCAGAACTTCTACTATGCACTCTTTTCTCACCAAGATTAGAAGAGCTCACTAAATGTGGTCACTAGTATGTTACAAGTCTTTTCTCATGATGTGTATGCTTTTTTGGACTTAGGGCTTACTTTGTCATTCTTAACACCATATGTTGCCTTTAGATTTGGGGCCAATCCTGAATAGCTCCTAAAACCCTTTTCTGTTTCCTCTCCAGTTAGTAAGTCAGTCATAGCCAGACGAGTATACAAAGATCACCCAGTATCAATCCTTTATAAAATCACAACAGTTGATCCATTTAAGTTAGACATGATAGACTTCAATGATATTCTTGGGATAGATTGTCTATATTCTTGTTATGCCTTAGTAGACGACAGAACCAAATTCGTAAAATTTTAATTTCCAGATGAACCTATCTTAAAGTAGAAGGGCAGTTCTACAGTGCCTATAGGTAGTTTCATCTCTTACCTTAAGGCTAGAAAGATGATCTTTAAGGGTTGCATTTATCATTTGGTGCGGTTAAAGATTCTAAGTCCGAGACCCTATCTCTTCAATCAATTTTGATAGTTTGTGAGTTTTCAAAAGTGTTTTCTGAGGATCTTCCTGGAGTCCCTTCCCAACAGGAGATCAACTTTGGGATAGACCCTTTTTTAGATATGTAACCCATAATTATTCCTCCTTACAAAATGGCTCCAGCTAAGCTTACTGGATTGAAAGAGTAGTTGAAAAACCTCTTAGATAAAGGCTTTATCCATCCCAATATATCTTTGTGGGGCGCTCCAGTCGTTATCATTTAAAAAAAGATGACTCTCTCAGAATGTGTATCGATTACCGCCAGTTGAACAAGGCCACAATCAAAAATAAGTATCTTATACCCAGGATCGATGACCAGTTCGATCAGCTTCATGGTGCCAGTTATTTCTCTAAAATCAGCCTCAGCTTCGGTTATCATCAGCTCAGAGTTAGACAGTGTGACATTTCAAAGATAGACTTTTGAAGACAGTATGGTCGATGTGAATTTGTAGTTATGTATTTTGGACTAACAAATACTCCAGCAACCTTCATGGACTCGGTGAATAGGGTATTCAAATAGGTTTTGGACATGTTCATCATTGTCTTCATAGATGACGTCCTTATTTACTCTCGAAGTGAAGAAGAGCACGCAGATCATTTAAGAGTTATGTTGCAAACTCTCAAGGACTGTCTGTTGTTTGCTAAGTTCAGCAAGTGCAATTTTTGGTTGAAGACTGTTGCTATTCTTGGGAATGTGGTGTCTAGTGAGGGTGTTCAGTTAGAATTTTAAAAAACTAAGGCACTAAAGAAGTGGCCTAGACCCATTTCTCCATTAGACATCATAAGCTTTTTAGGTTTAGATGGTTACTACAGGAGGTTTGTCGAGGGGTTCTCATCCATAGCGTCTCCGTTGACCAGGTTGACTCAGAAAAAGGTTAAGTTTCAATGGTCCGAAGCTTGCAAGAATAGCTTTGAGAAAATGGTTAATCTCCATAATTTTTCATGTAGCATATTTCCCTGGTGATTTTTACTTGAATCATACACTTATTCATGAATTATATAGTCAGAAACCTTAACTTGACATCTTATAAAGAATTTAGCATGATTTACCCAAATTGAGCAATGTTTCAGAATGATTTAGTTTAATTTGATCCTATGATCACTTAAATCATTTACAACAAGCATGACTAGTTCCAGCATTTCAGAACTATAGTTAATTAGATAAATTGAACTAGTTAATGCTTATTTTCAAATTTACAATTTATCTATTATGAGCATTTTTATACAGTGTTAGGAGTAGTATTTAGCACTGAGTGGACTAGGGTCCCAGATGACCCAAGTTTCAAAACTGCGTTCTATCATAGGTCTTATTTCTCTCAGATGGGCTCAGTTTTGTGGATCCACATTAGTCATGGCTTCATACCCTTGGCAAGGTATATTGTGCCCTTCCAATAGGGTGTATACATTGGACTCCATATTTGCTAACACGGTTTATGTCGGTTAAGAGAACCTCCCACAAAAATAGTTTTAGTATGACTTAGTACATGACCCACAGTTTAGTTAGATTGAATTCCTTCATGAATTATAGCTTTGTCTCACCATTTAAATGCATGATTTTACTTTTGGGTCATTGTGCACTAGATTATACTCTTTTTCAGATAAATTATTTGTTCATTATGATTTCAGTTTACAGCATGATTATATACATTATTTATGGCTTGCATATCTCACATGCTCAGTACATTTAAAGATATTGACCGCATACCTTTTTTTGCGCTATATCTTATTATGATATAGGATCCAGTGCTCAGACTCATCCACGCAGTTAGATATGCTCCAGTGCCAGTTTAGCTACACTTGTGGTGAATCCTCATAATTCGAGGACGGTTTATTTTAGTTATGATTTATCAGATTCTATTTCAGTTTTAGTTGTTTTGAGTTAGCTGGGGACCTTATCCAAGCAACTCATCAGTTTACTTAGGGGCTTTCAGACAAATTAACATATTATTCAATTTAGAATTGATATTAGACTAAATGTTTTATTCCAGTTATTCTAGATTTGTTCAGTCATCCAAATGTTGTTTAAGTTTCCACAAAGTTATTTCAGTATATGTTTTAGTGTCATGCCAGTACCATGGGTTAGCTTGGGACTACTTACAGTTCTAAGTACTGTGTCACTTTCAGAGTGTATACTCGGGTCGTGACAGTCCTAGAACTACATTACCACCATAGGATAAAGTTCCTCGCCAATTGAGAGTGACGCCTTTAGCCCGAATGGGCTCAGTTAGTGGATCCACATCAGATAGGTCCTATACCTTTGGCTGGGTATAGGTCACCCTCCCAACTGGGGTTATACATTGGACTACATATTAGCTCACATGATATATGTCGGTTAATAGAATCTCCCATAGAAATAACTTTTTCCATGACTTTTGTACATGACCTACAGTTTCAGTTCAGTTAAGCTATTTCAGGACTTACAGCCTTACTTCATGTTTACAAATTTATGATTTCACCTTTGGGTCATTGTACTACAGTTTTGATATCTTATCCAGTTTTGTTTATTGCATCTACAACTAGTTTAAAATGCATGTTTTAGAGTATCTATATTTACTGTATATCTCACATGCTCAGTAAATTCGATAGTACTGACCGCATACCTTCTTTTGTGCTATATCCTATTATGATATAGGTTTAGGTGCTCATTCTCAGTTGCACAGTTAGATGCGTTCTTAGTGCCTGATTCAGCAGCAGTTGCAGTGAATCCCCATCATTCGAGGACACTTTCATTTTATTTATGCTTGGTCCAGACATTATTTCATTTTTAGTACTTTAGAGTTTAGCAGGGGTCCTAGCCCAGTAACTCATCAGTGTTAGTAGAGGCTTTAAGACACAGTCAGATGGTTTAGTTTTCAATTGGGTTTTCAGATTGTTATTTCATAACTTTAGATTATGTTTCAGTTGAAGGGGAGCCTTGGAGTAACTGGTAAAGTTGCTGCCATGTGACCAAGAGGTCACGAGTTCAAGCCTTTGAAACAGCCTCTAGCAGAAATGCAAGGTAAGGATGCATACAATACACCCTTGTAGTGGGGCCCTTCCTCGGACACCACGCATAGCGGTAGCTTTAGTGCACCGGGCTGCCTTTTTTTTTTTTTTTTTAGATTATGTTTCAGTTTGCTCAATTTACCATGTTTATGCTTCTGCATAGTGTCTTAGATTCTCTATTTTTAATATTATGACAGTGCCAAGTGTTCACTTGGGACCACTTATGGTTCTAAGTATCGTGTCTCATCTAGGGTGTAAACTCAGGGAGTGACAAACTCAAGTCTTAAACTAGAGAGTGCTATCAAAATCATGCATAACGGTTTAGATAAGAGTAAAATCAATACAATACTTGCTAAAAAATGAATTCATAATAACTTACATAATTGACTATTAATCCTAACCTTAAAAATTCATGAAAATTATGCTTTTTTGATTTTTTGATGTCACGATAACATGAGTGACGTTAAAAGCAATTAAAATTGTGGGCAATGAAATCTGTATAAAAATATAGGGTAAGAATCATGAAACTTGAATTCATGGAATTTGTAGAACTTCTCTAACATCATGGCATAAGGATGAACAGAAATTATTACTAAATATGATTGATGGTCATTAAAATCAAATAAAAATTGAGATTTACGAAATCTGCAAACTTGGGGGGTAAAATCCCTAAATTGGAATACATGATACTTCGACACAATTATTTTCAAAAATCACTGGCATGAGGGTGAAAGGGAACCCTCACTGAATCTTTACATACTTTTAATCGCTCCAAATATCCAAGAAGAATTTGATTTTGGAAGAAGAAGGACCATGAGAAACTTTCTTCAACCCTAAAGATGAGTTCTTGATCTAACTAGAGATAAGAGAATGATTTGATGTTAGAATATTGAAGAAATTCTAAAATTTATGTTGTAAGACCATAGAGAATATGTTACGACCCAAATGGACATGAGTGGAACCCACCCCATTCTCCGATGGGAGAACCAATAACCCTGAAAACACTAACTATCACTTACAGAAAAGGAAGAAAACTATCCTATTAATAGTTCAAGGATTATCCAGTCTAACAAACTAAGAAACGCGGAAATGAATACTAAAACAAAAATATCCCTAGAATCCAAAAGTCGGTGTGCCAAAACATACTAAGAATTTCAAGCAGGGGATGCAACCCCAAAACTAAGAAAAATGCATAAGTCCAAACAAGGACAATATCATAAAAGAAAGTTTCCATGGTAGCCCGAAAATGCTACTCACCCTGAAATCCGAATCACACGCTAGAATCACAAGTGAGGTCTTGTAAGAGCCGCTGAAATATGCATTGCACTCAACAAAAGTAAGAGCAGGTGTAGTATTAGCACACAAGAAAATAATAGTGCACTGGTAGGGTCATTTGGCCAACCCAGGATTAGAATATGAACACTTAACCAAAACATAGTACAACAAGTTAATCCATGCTCAATCTAACCTACACCTAGCAACATAAGTATCAAATAAGCAGCTTAGGATTACAAGCAACAAGTCAAGACATTTACAACTAAGTCAAGTTCAGTCAGCTCAGCCAAAAACAAGTCAAGACAAGTTAAGCAATTATCAAACATAAAAATGTATTCCCCGGTTCACTCATGGAACCGTCAAACTCACCTGAACCTCGTACATACACGTTATGGGTATCATAACCACCCTCTAGTCATGACCAGCAGGGGACAAATTTCATCCATATACTAAAACCCCAGACACAAGTGTCTTCCAACCTTATTCCACCAATAAGTCGAAAGAATGTTCAAATACCAAATATTCCACATTAACAATAAGGCGGGTCAAACTCATACAACAAGACAAATTCATTAAATTGACCACACCAAACAACATGCACTAGCAAGCCATACTAAGAAGTAGTTAACATGCACAAATAGTACAAATTGGATTAAACTACAATACCATCACCTACCTCAATCCAAGCGAGCACAACTCAACTAAGCTTGAGCCTTGCCTTTTCATGCAATTTTCGCTTGATCTCGATCTAGAAATAAATGCAAACACATAATTAATGGAATGACCTACCACGTTGGGGATTATAACTCATACCCAAACCCTAAGGCCAAGTTCATGATTATTCCCTCCCTTTTCTAGGGATTTTCTACCATAATTCACCTAAAACTACCAATTCCATGGAATAACTAGTGAATTAACGACATGCAAGGGTAATTTAACTATCATTAACCAAAACCCATTGGTTTTATACTTAGATTACTTCCTTACACCAGAAAATAACTAAATTATCCCTTAACCCTCCCCGAACTATGTAAACTAGCAATTCTAAGGCTATATTATCAATTTACTAGTCAACGAAGATGAAAGCCTTACCTTAACGAAGCAAAACGATGGTCAGCTGATGATTTTTGCCCAAAATTGCCTATACCTTACCCCAAAACATGTTTTAGAAAAATAAATTGTTTTGGGGAATTTTTAAAATAAAACAACAACTTTTGTCGCTATAGCGGTCGTTGACCCCGTTGACTGGGCATTATAGAGGGACTTTATCCATTTTTGGGCATGTCGCTATAGCGACATGCACATCACTATAGCAACATGGGTGGGACAAAATGTTTCATTTTTCCCAAAAATTCCACTTTTCACAACACTCCTTAAATCTGAGACATCTTAAACAATACCCTTTATGCTAAGATCAATTCCAGGAGTTCTACTTACCCAAATAAAATTGCGTAAAATATTATGGGTTCCTTATCGTCATAGCTAACTATAAATCAAGTCAAACACCATCACACTTACCCAATTCATTCCCAAATTTTCCTAGTCCGCACCTCGCTCAGATTTCATCCAAAACTAGCCTAGCCTGAAATTTATGATTTCAAATTCGAGAAGCATTTTTAGCATGAAATTTATAACATGTGACTTATATGTAATGACATAAAGGGTTATTATAAAGATACCGATTTACCCATCAGTCTTCCCAGAATGATCAATCGAGAAAAATAGGATGAAATAAGAAAAGAAGAGAGTACATGTATCCTCAAACAATTGAGGGTACCTGTCCTACATGTCCTTCTCAATTTCCCAAGTGGCTTCTTCAATCAGACGATGCTTCCATTGAACCTTAATCGAATGAATTTCCTTTATCCTCAACTTTCGAACATCCCGATCTAGAATCGCTACTGGTTCCTCCTCGTAAGCTAAATCCTTATCTAATAGGACCGAGTCCCATTTAATGATGTAGTCTCCATCCCCATGGTATCATTTGAGCATGGAGATATAAAATATTGGATGCATTCTCTCGACAACCCCGGTGGTGAAGCTAACTTGTATGCAACTGGACCCACATCCTCCAGATTCTTGAAGGGACCAATATACCAAGGGCTGAGCTTGCCCCTCTTACTGAACCTCATAACTTCCTTCATGGGAGATACTTTAAGCAACACTTTTTCACCAACCTTGAAATCCATGTCTCTTACCTTACATCCCGCATACTCTTTCTGTCTACTTTAAGCAGCCAAAAACTTGGTTTGAATGAACCTCCAATCTCAAACCACCCAATAGGTGACCTACACTTCTTTCCATAGAGTGCCTCGAATAGTGCCATATCGATGCTGGAGTAATAGCTGTTGTTATATGAAAACTCACACAATGGAAGAAACTGGTCCCAATAACCACCAAAGTCAATAACGTAGGCTCTCAACATGTCCTCTAGCACCTAAATCATCCTCTCCAACTGTCCATCAGTTTGAGGATGAAAAGCCATGCTAAAGGTGAGCTTGGTGCCCAACTTCTCGTGCAACCTGTCCCAAAATTTATACTTTGTGTCTCTATCAGAAATGATGGTAAGGGGAACCTCATGAAGCCTAACTATTTCCTTGACGTAGATTTTAGCTAACTGCTGAGAGCTGTAGTCTACCCAAATCGACAAAAAGTGAGCTGATTTTGTCAACCGATCCACTATCACCCAAATAGAGTTATATATTCCCAAGGTTTTAGGAAGACCCACCATGAAATCCATAATAATGTTCTCCCATTTCCACATAGGTATAGGCATTCTCTGAAGCAACCCCATAGGCCTTTGATGTTCATACTTCACCTACTGATAATTGTGACACTTGGACACATAATCCACTATGTCCCACTTTATTTTGGGTCACCAATAAAGTTGCCTTAAGTCATAGTACATTTAGTTGTACCTGGACGAATAGAATAACACAAACCATGGGCTTCTGAAGTACATCACGAATCAAATCACCAACCCGAGGAACACATAACCTTCCCTTAAACCATAACACCCCATTCGCGTCAAGAGTGGAATCTGCCATCTCCCAACGCACCACTTTATTTCACAGCGCATTCACCTTTTTGTCCTAAATTTGCTTGGCATTAATCTAATCTGGAAATGTTGACTTTACCTCAATACTAGCCAACACTCCACCCCTGTCTGAAACCCCCAAACTTCATACTTTGAGATGCTAGAGTTTGAAACTCTAGCTAATGGTCACCTGGACACCCTCAAGAATGACAAACCACCTATACTTACAGCTTTTTGGATCAATGTGTCTGCCACCACATTGGCCTTACTTGGATGGTACTGAATAGTCACATCATAATCCTTTAACAATTCCATCCATCTCCACTACCTTTGATTCAAATCCCTTTGAGTAAATACTTGTTGTAGGCTACGGTGGTCTGTGAAGACCTCACACTTGACACCATAAAGATAGTGTCTCCAAATCTTTAATGCAAACACCATCACTACCAACTCAAGTCATGGGTTGGATAGTTCCTTTCATGAGGCTTCAACTGCCTAGAAGCATAAGCAATGACATTCCTATCCTGCATTAATACAATACCCAAGCCCAAAAGTGAAGCATCGCAAAACACTATAAAGTCCTTACCTTCAACCGGTAAAGAAAGGGCAGGAGCTATAGTCAAGAGTGTCTTAAGTTTTTGGAAACTCTCCTCGCATTGATCTGACCAAAAAAATGACACTTCTTTCTAAGTCAGCCTTGTCAAGTGCATTGCAATGGAATCAAAGTTCTTAACAAACCTGCGGAAATAACTAGCAAGACCGACAAAGCTCCTTACCTCGATCAATGAGCTACGTCGGATCCAACTCTTAACTGTCTTAATCTTCTGGGGATCCACCATCACCACTTTTTTGGAAACAACATGCCCCAAAAAGGAGACTGAAGACAACTAGAACTCACACTTTGAAAATTTGGCAAATAGCCATTTTTCCCTTAGAATCTCCAACACTACGTGAAGGTGACCTGCATGCTCCTCCTTACTCTTGGAGTAAACTAGAATGTCATTAATAAACACAATAACAAAGGAATCCTAGAATGACTTAAAAATACCATTCATAAAGCTCAAAAAGGTTGCAGGTGCATTAGTTAACCCGAAAGACATTACCAGAAACTCGCAATGGCCATAGCGAGTTCTAAAAGTTATCTTTGGTATGTCCTCCGATCTAATTTTCAGCTGATGATAACCATATTGCAAGTCAATTTTGGAAAATACCATCGCACCCTTTAACTAGTCAAATAGATCATTTATGCAAGGCAGGGAGTATTTATTCCTGATTGTAACTTTATTCAGCTATCTATAATCAATACACATCCTCATACTGCCATCCTTCTTCTTAACAAATAGGACCGGAGCACCCCAAGGTGAAGCACCCCCTTCTCAAGTAGTTTCTACAATTGGGTTTTGAGTTCCCTCAACTCGGCTGGAGCCATTCGGTAGGGTAAAATAGATATTACACGAGTACCCGGCTCTAAGTCAATACAGAAATCAATATCTCTATCTGGAGGCATACTCAATAAATCTGAAGAAACACTTCCTAGAATTTGGAAACCACCGAAACTGGCTTTATAGAAGGGGACCCCACACTCATATCCCGAAGATGAGCTAAAAATGCTTAACACCCCTTCCCCACTACCCTTCTAGCCCGGACAAAGGATATAATTTTGACCGGTTTGGCCTTATACACTCCCCCCACTCTAGTTCATCCATCCCAGGCATAGCTAAAGTCACTATCTTAGCCTTACAGTTTAAGACAGCGTGTTATGGAGATAACCAGGTCATACCCAAAATTACATCAAAGTCCAACATATCCAGAATAATCAAATCTACCCAAGTCTAAAAACCCACAAACAACACAGAATAAGAAAGGTAAACATGGTTTACTACAATAGACTTACCAACCGGAGTAGACACATTAACAGGATAGTCAAGTATATCACAAACCAAATTTAGACCCACCACAAACTAGACAAATACATAAGAAAAAGTAGACCCCGGGTCAATAAAATAAAAGCCATCTGGTCATAAACAGAAATTATACCTGTGATAACCGCATAGAAGCCTCGATATTAGTCTTTCCTAAAAAGGTATATCAGTGAGCTCGGTCATCAATTTGAGCTAATTCTCTCCTCGGTTGGGCTCCTCCCCTACGCCGCCATTTCCTCGACCACCTGTCTGATTTCCTTGTCCACCCTGTGGACAACTCCTGCCCGTTACCTCCTCCTCATCTACCCACTGGAACTAAAGCCTGAGTATGTTGTTGTGCCTAGCCATTCATCTGCCTCAAATGAAACTCTCTCTTAAAATGACCAATGACACTATAATAGTAACATCCCCGCTCAAGAAAAGGCTGACTGGTAGAAGAGTAAGAAGCCCGATGGCTCCTAATAACCTGCGACTGAGAAGAGATATTAGCTGGACCTAAAGTAGAAGCTGGCAATGTTGACTAAATAGGGCAAACTGGGTAGGCCTATTGACCGTGGCCCTTAAAGTAAGATCTGCTGAAATTCCCAATATTATAGGACTTCTTCGCGAACATGTTAACCTGGCCCGCTTGCGTAACCCCCTTTAACTTCTTCATATAATCCAAAACTTCATTAAACCCCTTTCTTTGCAGAAGTCATATGCACAGACAAAACCTTAATATCGTAATTCAAACCTTTGACATAGCATCGAATCCTCTCCTCCTCAGTAGACAACAGCTGAGTTGAATAGTGAGACAAGGCATGGAAGTTAGCCTCATAGGCTGCAACTGACATGTCACCCTGCTCAAATGCCAAAAACCCATCCATCTTGCAATGACGGAGGGATCGAGGTACATACTTCTCTAAAAATAAAGCATGAAATTGTTCCCAAGTCAATGGAGGTAAGATCGACGACCTACAATCAACATACACCCTTCACCATTGCTTAGCATCCTTCTCTAACAGAAAGGTCACAAACTCAACTCCATGCTGCTACGCAATACCCATTTTATGTAACCTCTCGTAATAGTCAATGATGAACTCAAACACGTCCTCAGACTTTGTACCCTAGAATGTTGGTGGTTTTATCTTCAAAAATTTGGTTAGCAGATCATGTTCAGTACTAGTCATCACAAAACCCAAAACTAAATGAGGAAAAACATCATTCCCTAAAGCCTCATCCATCCTAGAAGCCATAGCAACAGTAGGGTAAACACCTGAGCCTGAAAAGTCGGTACAGTAGAAGTGGCTCTAGTACCAGCCAACCCACTCAGAAAAGCTAACACCTGTTAACAACCTCAGCAGGCATGAGAGGCAAGGCTGCAACCCCAGTTGGTGCCGCCACCTCGGGATCCCTTACCTGCTCCTCTACTGCCTCCATCTCTTCAAGGTGATCCTGAGATGGGGGAGGTAATACTGACCCTTCATGAGACTGGCCAACAGTTGCTTGAGCTCCACCCCTAGCAGGGCTGGCTCATCCTCTTCTTCTTCTACCTCTTTCTCTTATTCATCACCTTCCCCTTATGGAAGGCTCCGCAGCTGGAGCGGACGGTGTGGGGGTTGATGCTTGGGTTCTGTTTGACCTAGTAGTCACCATCTGCGGATAAAAGAGTGAAGACATTAGATACCAATTAGGATTTCCAGATACCAATTGGAATCAAGTTACAGCACGAAAGAAGAAAGAATGACAGTTTTCCTAAAGTCCTATAGCCTCCCAAAGAAAAGTACAGACGTCTCTGTACTGTTTCGTGAGACTTTACTAAACCCATTTTGGTACAACGAGATCGAAGAACCTAGGCTATGATACCAACTTTGTTACGACCCAAATGGACGTCAGTGGTACCCACCCCATTCTCCGATGAGAGAACCAATAACCCCGGTAACATTAACCATCACTTATAGAAAAGGAAGAAAACTATCCCATTAATAGTTAAAGGATTATCCAGTCTAACAAATAAAGAAACGCTGAAATAAATACTAAAACAAAAACATCCCTAGAATTCAAAAGTCGGTGTACCAAAACATACTAAGAATGTCAAGAAGGGGATGCAGCCCTAAAACTAAGAAGAATGCATAATTCAAAACAAGGACAATATCATAAAAGAAAGATTCCATGGTAGCCCGAATATGTTGCTCACCTTGAAATCTGAATCACAAGCTAAAATCACAAGTGAAGTCTTGTATGAGCTACTGGAATATACACTACACTCAACAAAAGTAAGAGCAAGTGTAGTATCAGCACACAAGAAAACAATAGTATACTGGTAGGGTCATTTGGACAACCCAAGATGAGAATATGAACACTTAACCAAAACATAGTACAATAAGTTAATCCATGCTCAGTCTAACCTAACCTACATCAAGACATTTACAACCAAGGCAAGTTCAGTCAGCTCAGCCAAAAACAAGTCAAGACAAGTTAAGCAATTATCAAACATAAAAATATATTCCCCAATTCACTCATGGAACCATCAAACTCATCTGAACCTCATACATACACGCTATGGGTATAATAACCACCCTATAGTCATGACCTGTAGGGGACAAATTCCATCCATGTAACAAAACCCCATACAGAAGTGTCTGCCAACCTTAATCCACCAATAAGCCGAGAGAATGTTCAAATACCAAACATTTCACATTAACAATAAGGCAGGTCAAACTCATACAACAAGATAAATTCATTGAATTGACCGCACCAAACAACATACACTAGCAAGCCATACTAAGAAGTAGTTGACATGCACATATAGTATAAATTGGATTAAACTACAATACCATCACCTACCTCAATCCAAGTTTGCACAACTCAATTAAGCTTGAGCCTTGCCTTTCCATGTAATTTTCGCTTGATCTCGATCTAAAATACATGCAAACACATAATTAATGAAATGACCTACCATGTTGGGATTATAACTCATACCCAACCCCTAGTCCAAGTTCCTGATCATTCTCTCCCCGTTCTTAGGTTTTTCTATCATAATTCGCTTAAAACTACCAATTTAATGGAATAATTAGTGAATTAACGACATGCAAGGATAATTTAACTATTATTAACCAAAATCCATTTGTTTTATACTTAAATTACTCCCTTGCACCAGAAAAACAACTAAAATCAGTCCTTAACCCTCCCCAAACAACGTAAACTAGTAATTCTAAGGCTAGATTATCAATTTACTCGTTAACGGGGATGAAATCCTTACTTTAACGAAGCAAAACGATGGTCAGCTGATGATTTTCTCCCAAAATCACCTCCCCTTTCCCCATAACGTGTTTTAAAAAAATAAACCATTTTGGGAGATTTTTAAAATAAAACAGCAATTTTCGTCGCTATAGCAGTCGTTGACCACATTGACTGGGCGCTATAGTGGGACTTTATCTGCTTTTGTAGAGACATGCACGTCTTTATTTTGCAACATAGGCAGGACAAAACATCTAATTTTTCCCAAAAATTCCCTTTTTCACAACACACCTTAAATCCGAGACATCCCAAACAATACCATTTATGCTAAAATTAATTTCGGGAGTTCTACTTACCCAAATTCAATTCCGTGAAATCCTGCGGGTTTCTATCATCTTAGCTAGCTAGAAATCAAGTCAAACACCACCACACTCACCCAATTCATTCACGGATTTCTCTATAACACGCCTCGCTTATATTTTATCCAAAACAAGCCTAGCCTGAAATTTATAACTTCAAATTCGGGAAGAATTTTTAACATGAAATTTAAAATGAGTGACTTATACATAACGATGGAAAGGGGAATTACAGAATACTTACCTATACATAGGAGGGTTGAAATGGTTTCCTGGGGTCTGTTGGGGTCGACCAAAGTGAGAAATGTGAGAAAAAAAACAAAAAAATGAATTTTATAAAAATATAGAAACACTAATATATGGACCGTATATAGTGATATACAGGATACATGGTCTACAGACCGTGAAACTGATGTATGATTCATCATTTGAGCCATGATACCCCTAGGTAACATTCCACTCACTGACCAAGAACTACGGGTCGTGATACGACCCGTGAAACCCAACCATGATTCGTGGAATGGGTTGTGGATGGTCATTGTTTGATAGTGTTTCACTAAAACGCACATAACCTTTTACTCCAGACTTAGATTGACGGACGGTCGATGGTGTTAAAAATAAGACTCAAAAACCATTAATTTTATAGGTATTGGGTTATGTAACTCTTCATAATCTGAAAGGAATGATCATTTGAAGTTGACCATAGTAGAATCTTATACAAGAACCTAATCAGTAGAGGAGTTTTCAATTCAACTTTGTGTTAGGGGTTTCTTATGACCTTAAATCACATCAAATACTCATAACATACTTAAAATTTGTTCTTAACAGCAAGATATAATTAAGAATCAACAGATTTAGGTCTAATAACACACTCAGATAGGTTTAATTCTTAGCCCAAAAGTTCAGGGTGTTACAATATCTCCCCCTTGGGATCATTCATCCTCGAATGAAGGCTATGGACTAGAAAGAAAATATGGATTGAACTAATAATGATCTACACAAGTTGCCTAGAATTGTACTCATCAATAAGGGTTTGACAACCAACTACTAAGGAATGCATAAGCATGAGTCATGAGTGCATCTATCATAAGTTGTCTAACGTAAGGCTCATATTCATAGGACCATTAAGTAAGACTGGGATCACTGCTTGAAGCTATTACTTTTTATTTTAAAGAATGTAATTGGTCATGAATCCTTATGAAATGCATAGACCTAAGTCATGGGCATAACATTGAAATACAAGACCTGAGTAGAGTATCATAACGACTGAAATCCAAGGAATATGCTAGAGTAAGAATGGATCGTTGTCTCATCACAACTCTTTTCTAAAACCCATTACTATTTGTACGTCAAGACCTGATTTGGTTCTTCACTCTATCATCTCCCTTTTAGATTAAAAACTGACATTCCAAGTCTATTGACCCTTCAACATAATCGAAACTAAACTTTACCGACTTTTCTATATATGATCGGGGTGTGACTATCCACATGACTGCTAAACTTTCCCTGATAGACTATATTCGTAGATAAAAAACCTTTTGTAGGACTTTCTTGTAAGATACTTCTCTTAAATTTCTCTAGCCTCTACTGTCATTGTTGTATAACTTCTACTTTTATTGGCATAACTAACCACTTCCTATAGTACTTAATAATCTGACCTTCTCTTCTAAGTCTACTAAAATCAAACCTCCACCCCAGTTAATGAAAATAAAAATTATAATAAGAGACTCAACATCATTTATGTATAATCTCCTCAATTTTTCTCTTAAGATCACCATATAATACATACTTAGCCTTCTCCACGCTTAACAACTCAGAGCCACTAACTAGGTATACATAGAACATACAACTTAGAATCTCATGTAGTAACCTACTACCTCGGGTACACATCCCTCCTTCTAAAATCTAAGGCTCTTCCTCTTCATCTGATGACGTAGCCTTAATTTACTATTTCGTATAGGGATCATATCAATATCATGCATGCACCGTCACACTTATCGCAAGTTAATCAACTTAAATTCCTACATATGCTATGTCAAACCTACTAGATTCCTTCCATAAAACTAGCATCAATATCTCAAAATTATCATCCTTTCCACCTTGGTGATCATCCACAGTCCAACTTAGCGTCTAGTATTAAACATGGATGACAACACAACTCCACACTTGCTACACTGACTTACAGATACAAGATAAAAATCAAGACACACTAGTCCACTAAATTTATGACAAAAAAAATTAACCATGACCAAGCCTCCTATCCGACTTCATCCTACATTTACCTTCTTCTTCACAATATTACCACTCTTTCTTACTACCTCATTATACATCTTCTCCTAAATTGGGTTCATAACCTTGCAAAAATCATGGGTCCTCTCTTCAACTAATTAGGTACCTTTTAAATCTACCAATTTCTTAACCAATCCTTAGTTCTGTTCACAACCTAGATTTGATCTTTTCTAACACAATGTCATACACAAAGTCATATTAACCAGTGATTCTTTAAATATATACTACCATGAAGTCTACAAAACTCCTTACACTTAAGGGCATGTTATCTTATTACCAACTTAATGGGTTCATGACTCTAGATACTTACTTCGGTCAATCACTATCCTCAACTCTCTTGGCAATTACACTCCTAGATTCATACTTCTAACTCTGGGGTCATTTTACTACTTATATCTTATAACACCCAATCACACTATCTTTTGAGTGACAACACTACCCAAGCACTTAGAGATATACTTTCCCTCATAAGGTTTCATCTACAATAAGGATTTGGGAAGAATTTGAATACGCAACATACTTTGGCTCAACAATATAATTTATATAGATAAGGGTGTAAGCTTTCTAATTAATAGTCTTGAACGTACTAATAGGCTCCTCTTAATCCCTTATGCAAACTCTAAATTTTTTGAGGGCTCTAGCGAGAACTGTAAGCACCACATTGATGGGGATCTAAACTTTATTGCTACAACCACCTTGGAGATGAGGTGTAGTTGGAGGAATTCAGAGCAATACACAAATCTTTATAAATTCCTTATGGGATGGTTCTATGGCATAATCTAGAGTATGAAAGAAGGGAAACTTTCTTAAATGTCTGTAGTCCCTCATTTATAGAAGTAGGGTTCTTCACAACCACATAAGATTCTATTGATACGGTTTCATAGACTCTCTAGGACACTTGAACTTTGTGCTTTAATACAAAGTTTGTCACAACCTGAGTCTACAACCTGAATGTAACCAGCACTCAGAACCCAAAGCGGTGTAAGAGAACCACTTGTACAGGCATTAAACATAAGATATAGACTGAAATAATGCAAAAGCTAAAAGATGGGCTAAACTTTTATGATATAATAAAAAGAAGGTAAATAAATGTTTATTGACTGAGAACAAGATTATCTAAAAACTTGATACAAATGTCTGACTGACTGTCTATGAAGCCTCTACTATCATACTGAATATGGTTGACCGGGATAGGACCCCCAGTAACCTCTAAACACCCTAAGTGTCTAAAATAAGATATTGAGATAACAACACTAACTTAGAGTCCCCGAATAAGGAGAATTCACAATCTGCTGACTAGAAAGTTGTGATCCATCTAACCATGATCTTGGGAACAAATGTTGAAAACCACATTAATAAAAAGATGCAACACAGATAAAAGTATGTGGTCAATATGTGGAAATGTACTGAGCATGCAAGGTAGGACTTAAATAC
This sequence comes from Capsicum rhomboideum, assembly GCA_031232105.1. Lineage (NCBI taxonomy): Eukaryota > Viridiplantae > Streptophyta > Magnoliopsida > Solanales > Solanaceae > Capsicum > Capsicum rhomboideum. The sequence goes on from CP124709.1 coordinate 59,014,631, forward strand.
TACAACCTAGCTAAAAGACAGTAAAGTTGAACATAATCAGGTATAGAAGTATCTCAATTATGAAAAAGGCTTTTTAGAAAACTGAAGACCTGGAGCCATAAATCATGCTTTTAAAACTCATGCTAAAAGTGGAAAGGAGTAACTCAAATCAAGAGTTAAAAACTTAAATGTGAGTCTTAAAAAAATCATTTAAAATGTCTGAAAATAGATAAAAATCTAAAGAGAATCATAATAGCATAAATTTGTGTAAAAAAGATCTTTCATGCACATAAGATATAAGTCATAAATCAATTTTTGTAGCATGAATTAAGACATGTCTGAAACCTAGAAAAATATGAAAAAAAGCATAAGTATTTCATACAACTTAAAATTAATTCTGGGAGTTTTGTACAACCGACAAAATTATTTGAGCATCATGGAGTTCAATGTACAACCCCAGTTGGGAGGGTGCCCTATACATTGCCAAGGGTATATAACTTGTATGATGTGGATCCACTAATTAAGCCCATTGGGCTAAAGGTGTCAACCTTAACTGGCAGAAGACCTTTATCTTACTGTGGCAACATATTTCTAGGATTTGGATTATCTGAAACCCGTGTCCGCTCGATACTAAATAATCCTTTAAAAACTATATTACTATTTGCTCATATCTAGACAAAGTTGTATGTCTGAAAATAAAGCATGACACTAGTTCAAAATAACTATTTTTACTGAATTCTAAGGTCATGGAACTAATCATGCTAAATTTTACTAAAGTTTTGAGATCATGAAATCAAATCATGCTAAAATCTCATTCAAGCCTTAAACTATCAAAATCATGTGTAACGGTTTAGATGAGAGTAAAATCAATACAATACTTGCTTGAAAACTGAATTCATAATAACTTGCATAATTGGATACTAACCCTAACCTTAAAAATTCATAAAATTATGCATTTTAACATGAGATCCATTAAAAGCGATTAAACTGTGGGCAATGAAATTTGTATAAAAATATGGGGTAAGAACCGTGAAGCTTGAATTCATGGAATCTGTATAACTTTTCTGAAATCTTGGCATGAGGATCAACAAAAATAATTACTAAATCTGATAGGGGGTTACTGAAACCAAATAAAAACTGAGATTTAGAAATCTGCAAACTTGGGGGATAAAATCCCTAAATTAGAAAACATGATACTTTAACACAATTATTCTCATAAATCACTTGCATGAGGTAAAAAGGAACCCTCACTGAATGTTTACATACTCTTAATCACTCCAAATATCCAAGAAGAACTTGATTTTGGAAGAAGAAGGACCATGAGAAACTTTCTTGAAATCTAGAGATGTGTTCTTGATATAACTAGAGATAAGAGAATTATTTGATGTTAGAATCTTGTAGAAATTCTTAAATTTATGTTGTAAGACAATGGAGAATACTTACCTAGATATAGGAGGGTTGAAGAGGTCTCTTGGGCCTGTTGGGACCGACCAAAGTGAGAAAAGTGAGAAAAGAAATTAAAAATTGAGTTTTATAAAAATCTAAAAAAATTGATATACGATTCGTATACATTGATATACTCTTCATATACATGGTCTAAGGACCATGAGACTCATGTACGGTCCTTCATTCAAATTTTCATACCCTTAGCAAACTTTCCACTCGTTGACGAAGAACTACGGGTTGTGATATGACCCGTGAAACCCAACAACGATTCGTGGAATGGGTCGTGGATGGTCATTATTTGACAGTGCTTCACTAAAATGTCCATAACTTTTTACTCCAAACTTAAATTAGCGAACGATCGGTGGTGTTGGAAAGAATACTCAAAAACCTTTAATTTGGTAGGTATTGATTCATATAAATTTTCATAATATATGAGTAATAATTATTTGAAGTTGACCTTAGTAGAATCTTATACGAGAACTTAATTGGTAGAGGAGTTTTTAACTCAACTTTGTGTTAGGGGTTTCTTATGACCTTAAATCACATCAAATACTCTTATCACACATAAATTTGACCTTAACACCTAGATATAACTAAAAATCAATAGATTTAGGTCTAACTACACACTCGAATGGTTCAATTCTTAGACTAAAAGTTCAGGGTGTTACAATGTAGCAGCTAGATTTTGTTGTGCTCAATTGCTTTGGATCAAACAACAATTGTTGGATTTTGGTATGCATATTGGATGTGTTCCTTTTTTGCAACAATATTAGTGCCATTAATATTACTAAGCATCCTATTTAACATAAAAGAACCAAACACGATGACGTAAGACACCATTTCCTAAGTGAAAATGTGGAAAAGGGTCATATTTCAATCATGTTTTGTTTACTAAAGAACAAATTACAGATATTTTTACTAAAAGCACTAAGTATGGAACATTTTGAAAAGTGATTCAAATTTTTTGTCCTTCATTAAAAGACTCTGCAATAGACAAAAACGTCTTTTTACAATTTTAAAAAGTGTGAAGACCCTTAGAAAAGTGATTCGAACTTCTTGCCCTTCGTTAAAAGAATCTGCAATAGACAAAAGCGTCTTTTTATAATTTTAAAAAGTGTGAAAACCCTTAGAAAAGTGATTTGAACTTTTTGCCCTTTATTAAAAGACTCTGCAATAAACAAAAACATCTTTTTACAATTTTAAAAAAATTATTCTTTAATTATATTTATAATATTGACTCCTAAAATATATGAGATCATGACTTTAAAATATATGGTAAGACTTTTTCTTAAATTAGGAGTCCAAAAATATAAGGTAAATGTAACTTTTGTTTTGTAATTTGTCTAGGTTTATTTTGTTATAGGTATCCATATAACTAATGGTCTAAAAATTGTATGAACACCAAAAATACGTGTTCATAAACTCTTGAGAAGGAATTGGAAGTTTCAAAGTTTGGTTTATCTTTCTACTACTATGTGCTAAACGAGAAATCAATTTTATGTAAAAATCATTATTTGTTTTTCTATCTATCTATCTATTTCTTTAAGTTTTTGTAAAGTTTAATTTTATAGAATTGTTAATTACAATTCTTATGGGTTTAACGGAATTTCTTTGGCCAAGATATTCTTATAACTATTTTTTTGATGAGCTTTGAAGTTCGGTCTATAATAGTTTCATCAATTTCAAGTCTATATTGTATTTAATTTTTTTTACTTTTATTTGTCATTTATTTTTTGGTTTGTCTATTTTTGTTTTTTGAATGGGTGTTTCTGCTATGCAACTGTATCACATATTTAATATTATTTTCTATGCAGTTGCTACTAGGGTTTTATGCGTGTCTGCTACTCTATTATACTTAATACAAGTGGTAGATGAAGGTTCAATCGGGCTTTGAGGAACTTTTGTGTAAAGGTTAGGTTTAGTCGTTTTGTTCTGATATCTTAATTATGTATTGTTTTGTTTTTGATTATGTTGTTTTTTCTACTTAATACAGGTGGTAGATAGAATGTTCGGTCAAACTTTGAGGAATTTTTGTGTAAAGGTTACATTTAATCATATCATTGTGATATCTCAATTATCATATTATTTTGTTGTAAATTCTATTTTGTTACTATTATCACCATACACACGTGCAATGTAAGAGAAAAGGAGAAAAATATCATGCCCCTTTGAGTTACGCATATTCCACTAGGCTTACAAAATTTGATTGAATATGAGCTCAAGTAACCAGAGTAGCCTTTGCATCCCATGTCTGAGAGAGAGGTGGTTCATATGAAACCAAGAGTTATCTAAGATTGAAGATGGGATTCTTTTTCTTTTACATTGTGTCCTATCTATATATACTTATGAGATATATACAAGGTTAGTATACGTGTAGTAATATACAAATTCTAGAAGATTATAGAGTGCTTGAGCATCAGAGCGTGGATTCATGGTTCTTCATATCACAAGTACTCTTGGAAAATGAAGCATATTTAGGATCTGATGATCCAATGAGTGGGAAGATTCTATGTCCACTTGATAATTTGTGTGTAGTAGTTGGACTTACCCCACCAATACATTTCTTTCAAATCATGATACATTTTGGTGGCTCTCGGATGAATAGAATACCGTGAATGATGTGCCTCTGTCATAATCCGTCTCCTTAACTCATCTACAGCAGGCACACACAATCTACCTTGGCACTGAAGTACTTCCTCTTGCGTAAGATCAAATGCCTTTGTCGAACCTTGTTGTACATTCTCTTTAAGCTGCAATAAAATAGGGTCCGCATACTGTCTTTCCTTCACTTCAGCTATTAATGAAGATTCTGCCGCATTTTGCACAATAACCCCTTCGTCTGGAGATTCAAGAAGGCGAACTCCCAAGATGGCTAGTTGATGTAGATCCTTGACGATATCTTGCTTCTCCGTGTGTTGGCCATCAGTGCTTCCTATTGCCTTTCGGCTTAATGCATCGGCTACTACATTTGCTTTCCCTGGATGATATAAGATATCAATATCATAATCTTTCAATAGTTCAAGCCACCTCCGCTACCTCAAATTGAGATCCTTCTGTTTAAAGATATATTGCAAACTCTTATGATCAGTGTATATATCAACATGAACCCCATACAAGTAGTGGCGCCATATCTTTAAAGCAAATATCACAGATGCTAGCTCAAGATCATGTGTGGGATAATTTCTCTCATATGGTCGCAAATGTCATGAAGCATAGGCTATTACATTACCATGCTGCGTCAATACACCTCCTAGGCCAACTTCGGAAGCATCACAATATACCGCATACCCTTTTGTGCCTTCTGAAAGTACCAATACCGGTGTAGAAGTCAATTTATCCTTCAACTCTTGGAAACTCTTTTCACACGCATCGTTCCATTGAAACTTAGTTGTCTTATGTGTTAGCTTTGTTAAAGGTGCAGCTATAGAAGAAAATCCTTCAACAAATCTTCTATAATAACCTGCCAATCCAAGAAAACTATGAATCTCTGTAGGCGTCGTAGGCCTTAGCCAATTCTTCACAGCTTCTATCTTTTGATTATCAACCCTTATTCTTTCATCCGACACAATATGGCCCAAGAATGCTACAGATTTTAACCAAAATTCACATTTAGAGAACTTTGCATATAACTAACGATCATGAAGAATCTGTAACACCTACCATAAGTGATTAGCATGGTCCTCTTGTGATCTTGAATATACCAAAATATCATCAATAAACACTGTCACGAACACATCTAAAAATGGCTTGAACACCCTATTCATCAAATCCATAAAAACTGTGGGTGCATTTGTTAGCCCAAATGACATAACTAAAAACTCATAATGACCATACCATGTTCGAAAAGCTGTCTTGGGTATATCTTGTTCTCTAACCCTTACCTGATGATATCCCGATCTCAGGTCAATCTTTGAGAAGCATTTGGCACCCTGTAACTGGTCAAACATATCATTAATTCTGGGGAGGGGATATTTATTCTTAATTGTTACCTTATTCAGTTGCCGATAATCAATACACATTCTCAATGTGCCATCTTTCTTTCGTACAAATAACACTGGTGCTCCCCAAAGGGATATACTAGGCTTTATGAATCCCTTTTGTCACGCCCCAAACTCCCACGAGGCGTGATTGGCACCCGAAGACGACAAGGCCCGAGAGAACCAATCTTTGCTTCTATTCATTCATATACATGTCATAGGAAACACTACTATCACATAGAAACATGAGGGGCTAAAATTGGAAAGCATAGAACATATGACGTATATACATATGAGAAACTTGGCCGTTGAGGCCATCAAGTCAAGATTTCATCTATCATCTTATACACATACACCCACACCCGTCTACAAAAGCCTCTAACAGATGCATTGACCAAAACCAACTGAAAGTCGGGACAAGTCCCCGCTTTATACACAATGTACAATATCAAAGCATATGAACCACTATGACTCGGAGAAGCCCCGAACTAACTGGAGCTCACCAATGAACCGCAAACAGCTGGCAACCTACTGTGGCGGCCTACTAGTACCTGCGCCTGCAGCAAGTAAGGTAAATTCCCCGAGAGAGGTCAGTACGAAATAAGTACTGAGTATGCAAGGCTCAGATGAAACTGTACAATTCATGAATATTTCAATGAACTCAAAACATATGAATAATCAATGTGAATAAGTCACCATTTTGCATTTTGGAAACCATGTGGATTGCTTTCATTACTTTCATTACTTTCTTTGCATTCAATGCTCACTTGTCATTACACATGTCACAATGTACCCGGGCCCCGACTGATCAGTGGGTCTTTACATATCATATCATTGTGTTGGGATCGAGTCGAGCTAGGCTTATGCCCCTAGACTTGCCACCCATACATCAATGCATCGGGATCGGGTCGAGCTAGGCTTATGCCCCTAGACCTGCCACCCATAATCCAATATCTCGGGATCGAGTCGAGCTAGGCTTACGCCCCTAGACCTGCCACCCGTACTTGATCATTGACCACATATGCATTACTTTGTTCATTACTTTGAGATTGTTACAATGATAGTCATAACATCACTTTGGAACTTTGGAACTTTGGAACATAACATTGTTGGAAGCTTTGAATCATTAACCAATGAGTGAGAGACATGTGAATAAACATCATGAGAAATATAACATTACTAGCACCATGATACCATTGGAACCACTGGACAATAATCCATGAACAAGAGACACAAGTATAGGCACTATTGGAATATTGGAACATAACTTTATTTGAGCTTTCGGAACATTAACCATGAATATGAGACATGAGATTCACAAATGATCCATGAGTAGAAAATATATGACAATGACTAGTGATAAACGGATATCGGATACCTTAGCACATTTCGGGATAGGACTAGTGACATGTCAATATGGACACTATTTGCCGCAGAAAGATACGGACAAAGTAACCTTACATACCTTGTACGCTCAATACGGATATCCAATCTTAGATGTGTATACAATAGTCCCGCTCCTTCTTTATGTGTCATTCTACAACACAAATACATAACGGGATTCACATTAACCAACAACTACTTTACAATTGCATATAACATCAATGGGGTACATGTTTGCCTTGAACATGTCATTTCCCCTTGACAAAACCATTGATAAAATTATTATTCCAAAAATTCCATAATATTCCCAACATTGACCAATATATGATAATTGACACATTGCACCACAACACTTCTCCTTTCCACTTTCTTATTCATACCACATCACAAATAATCCATCAACTTCCCTTAATACGACTCATAACACATATCGGCCAAAATTCCACAATTTTCACTTATAGGAAATAACAAGTTTAATACCAAAAATAACACCATACATGTTCATATTTTATCCATACCATGATCTTTCATCAAAGGCACAAGCCATAATTCAAGTTCAAATCTCATGGATGGCACATCTTGTACAAAAACCCAAAGTACTATGTTCAACTCTTTCAAGCATAACCAACAAAATTCACATACTCTCCCATGCATATAATATATTAATCCATGACAATAATCACTTACCTAGGATTGGAAGATGTTGATCTTGCTCCAAAGGTTAGCTTTGACCTCTTAGGGTTTGAGAGAAAGAAAAAGAAAAAAAAAGAAAAGGGTTGCAAAATATCTACAAAGGCATGTGTTTTCCAAATGAATAAAATCAGCATTTTTGCCCTTTATATAGGCTCTCAAGTCCATGCTTAGCCACTTTGATTCAATGATTGAAGTGTATGACTTAGTCAAATGGAAGAATGGGTCTTGTGACCCATTGGGCCATGTTTTCTTTTCATTTTTAGGTCCTTTTTGGGCCCAATTTACGTAACCCAATAAAATCAATAATTTCTCGTGGTTTCATCATCTCATACGTGTTACGACAATATTCCTACTCATTTCATTCATATCCGTAGCCTCAATCCCAAAAACAAATGATTCTAGCCACGTATGGCCTATTTTGCCCAAAAGGGTAAAATCGTCATTTTGACCCCAATTTCGTTCTCGAGTAATTTTATCATACCAATATAATATTTCACTTATTTCATGTATATTCTCATGGTGGTAGAAAAATCATGGCAAAAATCGGCTCAATACGTCCCCGGGAACCCTTGGGATTTAAACAAAATTTTCAACTTTTGAAAGGTGCGCAGGGGCGGCGTGGCACGCTGCCTGGCGCGCCCCTTTACTGCCTCTGGACTGAAAATTTCAGCCCAGAGCGGCATGGCACGCCCCTGGGCGCGCCCCTCCTTATTTTTTTCCAAAATTTTTGTTTTCGACTTTTCTTCGCTTGTTCGGTTAGATACTTCAAGTCCTATTCTTTAACTCACTTCTTAACCTTAACATACTTTGTTTAGAGGTCCTCTTAGCCTCGTTTTGAACCCTACAAATGCGCCATGAAATAAATATTGTTCATCGTCATCACATTGGGTCAGAAAGGTACGGGGTGTTACACCTTTTCCAGTAAGTCTTTTAATTGCTCCTTCAATTCCTGTAACTCTGTCGGGGCCATTCTATACGGAGGAATAGAGATAGGTTGAGTGCCTGTAATCACATCAATACCCAACTCTACTTTCCGTTCTGGAGGCAAACCTGGAAAATCTTCAAGAAATACATCAAGGAGTTCATTTACCACTGGAACCGAATGAAGAGTCGGTGGCTTCACATCGGTGCCTTGCACTCTTACTAGGTGACATATGTACCCCTTGGATATCATTTTCCTTGCCTTAAGATAGGAAATAAATTTACCTCTTGGTGCTCCAACATTACCCTTCCATTCAAGGACGGTCTTTTGTGGAAAATGGAAATGTACCTTTTTAGCTCGGCAATCTACGATGGCATAACAAGAAGCCAACCAATCCATACCCATGATAACATCAAAATCTACCATTTCCATCTCAATAAGATCCGCCAACGTATCATGGTCACAAACAGTTACTATACAATTACGATAAACTCTTTTGGCTATAATAGACTCACCAACGGGTGTAGATACTTCAAATGGCTTAGCTAAAAATTCTAGTGTCCTATTAAATTTTTCAGCAACCAATGGAGTGACATATGATAGGGTAGAGTCCGGATCAATCAACGCATATATATTATGTGAAAAGACGGATAATGTACCTGTAACCACATCGGGAGAAGCCTCTAAATTCTGACGATCCGCTAAGGCATAGGTACGGTTCTAGACTCCACTAGAAGTAGTTGCTCCTCTAGCACCTCTACCACGCCCCGTAGGCTGTACACCCAACGAGGATGATACAACAGCTGATCCCGTAGGTCGCGCCATATTACCTGTGCCCCCTTGTAGACACTCTCTCCTCATGTGCCCCAATATCCCACACCAATAGCAAACATTCATCCCAAACCAGCATTCACCTAAATGAAGCTTCCCGCAGTGCTGACACGGCTGACGAGAAGATCCCGCCATCTGTGAACCTCGAATCCCACTATTTTGCCCAAAATGGCTACCTCTAAACCCAACAAAATGGCTACCTCTAAACCCTCGGAATTGGGATGAAGTACTTGTTGTAGGGTAAGAAAATAATGGTCTAGGCGATCTAGTAAAAACCCTAGGCCTACATTATCCTTGAGACGCCATGAACTATCCCATAGGTCTAGCCCTCTTTGACGGCCCTCTTTCAAATTCTCGCGCCCTTCTCCTGTGCCTTTGATCCTCCATCTTTTGTGAAAATGCTAGACCAACTTGTCCTTGATTTTGTGCAGCGACTATCTGAGTCAGCATGTGCACCGTATTTCGTAAATCCTGCTCAGTAGCATTCACAGGTGGTTCTAGGGATTCTTCTCTCTTTTATGGCCCCCTGGAACTGGGAGAGGAGAAAAAGGCCGCGATGCAAATTCAGTTTCAGTCCCACCTTGACTAGCTTGGTCAGGTGGTGATTTACTAGTTCCTTCCCCGGCAAGCATGTCTACCTTCTTACCTTTACCCCTACCTCTTCTTGTAATCGGCATTTTACTATAACAAAGAAAACCAATTTCAATGGTCAGATATGATTCCACCTACAACTTTGGTTCTATTGCACGATCTAGGAAATAAAGAAAAGAAACAACTCTTAAATTCCCCATAGCCTCCTTCTTATAAATGTGGTGCACAACACATCCATAAGCAAGACTCTACTCGGACACGGCTTTGTAGACACCCTAGGACGACCTGCTTTGATACCACTTTTGTCACACCTCAAATCCCATTGAGGCAGACTGGCACCCGAAGCCGTTAAGGCCCCAAGAGAACCAACCTACGTCCATGTACATTCATATGCATGTCCCTGAGAGAGCAACATTCGATCACATATAAATACAAGATACCAATGGCGAAAGTCATGGAGAAACATTCAATAGATATGAAACTTGATCGTTAGGGACATCACGTCAAAAGGGTCATACATTCCTTCATCTGTCTGACAATGTCTACAAAGCCTCTAACAGATACATAACCACCTAAAGTCAGGACAAGTCACCGCTTTATACAACAATACCAAAACCAATATGTACACATGACTCAAAAAACCCCGAATAAATCAAGAGCTCACCAATAGTCTGCAGATGACCTGAATCCTACTGTGGAGGTCTACTAGCTCCTGTGCCTACAGCAAGTAAGGTAAGTCCCCCAAGGGACGTCAGTACGAAAGAATGTACTTAGTATGTAAGGCGATAAGCAACTACATGAAACATAAGAACTTCAATGGAATCAAATACAAGTGAATGAACAATATTGATAAACCACCATTCTATATGTGTGGAATCATGTACATTGTCTTCATTACTTTCTTTGCTTTTTACGTCCATTACCGTTACCGTTACCGTCATATAATGCCCGGGCCCCAACTGATCAGTGGGAAATCATAACATAACATAACATTGGGATCGTCTCTAGCTAGGCTTTCGCCCCTTTGAGATACCACTCATAAATCAATAAAGCAGGTTCGGCCCTAGCTAGGTTTTCACCCCTTTGGGCTACCCCCTGTCAGGTTTGGCATCGAGCTAGGCTTTCGCCCTACTGAGCTACCCTCTAATCCAATAATCTCGAGATCATCTCCAGCTAGGCTTTCGCCCCACTGAGCTACCCCCTGATCCAATAGTCTCGGGATCGTCTCTAGCTATGTTTTCTCCCCTTTGAGCTACCACTCGGTCTCAAAGAACCATAAAGTAACCATATATGCATTAATTCTTTCCTTTACTTTTGTGAGATTGATACATTGGTGTTCATAACATTATTGGAGTTTTTGAACAATAATCAATGAATAAGAAACATGTGAATAACGATTTATAATAAACCTGAAATGAGACACTTTAGAACATTTTGGAATAGAAACCAGTTCGGTGACAATGAGAACAATAGAAGCTGCCAAAGAAATATGGAAATGAGAAACCTTACATACCTTATCTTCCCAATATGAATACACAATTCAATATGTGAATACAATAATTCAGCTCTTTCCTTACGTGTTACTCTATAACACAAGTACATAAGGGAGCTCATGTTAACAACTAACTACATTACAAATGCATAAGACGACAATGAGCTACGTGACTTCCATATAACGTCATTTCACCCTCTTACAATATCATTTACTGCATCACCAACAACACCAAAACATGCAACACATCAACCAAAACATCATAAACCGATAGCATTTCACACCACGTGTATACTTTACACTTCCCCTTCAACACAACATCACATTTACTCCATCAAGTCACTTAAATACCTTTCACAATAACACATTAACAACAATCCACAATTGATATAATTTCAAAATGCCTCCGTATGACCCCTTAGAGCCATTCAAAGGGTACCATAAGTTGATGATTGCACCCAAAAAGGGTATAGGGGCCTTGGACCTGCGAAGCCACCTGAACCTGTAGGTGGGTGAGGTGAGGCTGCAGGTTCCCATCTGTCCTTGTCCAGGTCCACCTGCGTTGGCATCTGCGCCCGTAGGTGCCCTATCCGCGAAGGCGGATGCCCGGTTCGGCCAAAGTGGGTCTCTTTTGGGTATATCTGTGTAATAAATGGTCCATGGCCATAAGTAAGCTTCTATTTTCATATTTTAAGTTAACTTGAATGCCAACGAACAATCATGGTTTCACAACGCACATGAACATCACAAAACTACATTTTTCTTTCAATATACCACCAATTCCATGCACAATTTCACAACAACAATTCCAAATGTTATACACAAAGAGGAAGAAAGTTAGGGACATAACCACATCATACATGTTGACATTTAATCCATCAAATTCACTTCCTTCAAGACCACAAGTCTCCTTTCAAGTTTATAAGGCAAAATCCTTTACCGATTAAGCAAAAGTAGATTGTTTCACACATAGTGGACTGCTCAACACTTTGTCAACATAACCAACATGATTTACACACCATATTATACATATACTATACTAAACCATGAGAGTAAACACTTACCAAAGCTTGCAAAGAGATGATCTTTTCCAAAGGGATTAGTAGCTTAGGGTTTGAGAGAAGAGAGAATGTTATGGAAAAGTCTAGAATGAGACATGTGTGTTTTGTTGAATAAAAATCTGATTGTTGTTCCTTATGTAGTGCCTCGTGGCCATCCTTAGCCAATCCACCACATTAAATGAGGTGTTTACTTGGTCAACTTGAAGAATGGGTCATTTTCCATTTTGGGCCATGTCTTTCGCTTAATTTTGGGCCTTATTTGAGCCCATAATCACAAGACTAATTTGGCCCACTAAAATTAATGTGTAATACACCAACCATCTCATGTTTAACTAATTTCATAAATGTTATGGTAATCAATTAGGTTCGGAAATATATGGGGTGTTACAGTATGTGTTGTACGGAGCATCCATGGATCAAAAATTTGGGGTGAGCTCCTGACGTTCGGAGTATTTCTGCTTTCTCTCGTATTGTTAGATTGATCTTTATTTTGTATTCAAATACATATTTATATATATATATATATATATATATATATATATATATATATATATATATATATATATATATATATATATTTATCCTGTATTTCACTTGTACTCCTGTTATATTAGAAGCTCTTGTACTGACTGCACCAGATTTTGGGGATATATCTACTTTCTTCTGGCCTTCTCTCTCACTGTTATTTAGTTTTGTTTATGCCTTTCTTATTAGTCTATTACTAACTGTTCCGTACTATGGGTTGGCTTACCTACTGGTGGGTTATGGTAGGTGTCATCATGACCTGACAAATCAGGTCGTGACAAATACTAATGACTTCTTCATGAAGTGCTCTCTGCTCAAATCACTCCCACTATTTTGAGATAGTAGATTTCTTATGTCTATTAACGTTTCTCCCACTACTTAAATGCAATGAAACGTCAATTTTGACATGTCGGTTAGATGTTCTTGAACATTTGAATTTTCAGCTTACTCATTTGTTATTTATTTGATCAGTTACTGTAAAATTAGTTTACTTCTAGGAACATGGTTTATTAAGTGATCCTTTTCTAGAAATCTGGCATTTGTGTTAACAATCACCTTATTTTCGTTAGGACATTAAAATAAACATTCTTTCATTCTTTTTGGATATCCAATAAACATATACATTCTTAATTTCTATTTGTCCATTCCTCCCTTTCAGCATGTGTGCTAGACAATCCTATATCTGAACCTTTCACAGACTAGACTTACGTCAAATCTACAGTTCTATAGTTGTCAAAGATACTGACTTGGAAGGAACTAAATTCAAAATGTAATACACAGTTCTTAAGATATATCCCAAAATGAAAAAGAAATCACTATGAATAAGTCAATCATTAATCTTATTATCTATGTAAGAGTCTATATCTTTTCGCTTTTATACCAATATATTGTAGAGTATCAGGTGAAGACAACTGAAATGTAATCAATCTATCGGATAAGTGATTAATGAACTCTTCAAAAAGGTATTCACCACTACGATCAGATCACAATGACTTAATATATTTTCTTGATGGTTTTTTATTTCTATCTTGAATATCTTGAGTTTATCAAAATATTCAGACTTACGAAGCATCAAATAAATATATTCATATCATGAGTAATCTTTAGTGAGTTTTCCGTAATACTCAAAATCACCTCTTGACTGAATGTTCATTTTTGTACACAAATCAGAATGGATTAATTTTAACTTATCACTACCTCTTTATTATTTTAAGAGGAAAGGTCTCTTTGTCACTTTTTTCTTCTTAACAGGACTCACAAGTTGGTAGTGTCTTCACTTTCAATGAACTTTAAAGTCCATCATATTGAACAACCTCAGAGTGCTATCTAGAAAAAATGACATACACGCTAGTGTACAAATAAGTTTCATTCAATTCTAAAGAATATTGTTCTCTTATGAAATAGATTAATATTTTTCAATTCATGGGAGATATAGCAATAATTAAGAGTCAATGCATCAATGTACAATAAGAGATGATATTTATCAAACTCAATAACTCAAGAATTACAAGAAAAATAAATTAAATATTCATCTCTTATTTAGTTAGAAACGCAAATAAATTCTTTCTAACATAAAACACATATACAATGCATTATTTAGGTTAATGTCTTATCTCCGTCAAAAGAAATTGTTAAACAGTAATAAGTGGGTTGGTAAAGTCAATAGAGAACTTGAGATATAACATATTAAACATATCATAATATATCAAATAACCTGAATAATATAAATTCAGGGCTCATTAAGTACATATGTATTCATGCATCTTGACTAGCCAATCGATGGGATTGGAGAACTAATCATGCAATACACATATACAATGATTGATTATTCACTCCATGAACTTTTACAGACCTAACTCAAATGGAGAGTCTACTGTTTGTTAAGTCAAGTGAAAATCAACTCTAGTTACATTGACTCAATCATATATTAGTTAATACAGATTATCAAAACTAGCGATTAAATATATAATGACTTGTATTAAGTTCATCCGATATGAAGGAAGGTCTAAGCCAACACATGAACTTAATACTTCACTACTATTTAATCTCGGTAATTATGGGAAGAATCTCTATCACCAAAAATGATCAAAAATTTATCTAAACCACCCGAATCGTCAAAAAAATGACATATTTCTTACTGGGCCGTTTTCAATGAATCTACCAAATTTTAGATCAATTAGAGTACCCTTTTTTAGAATTTCAAAACCATGATCAATTCGATTGAAAATGTTGTTTGCTCAAAATAAGATTTAAAAAAATTTCATTTAGTAATTCTTATCACATATTATCATTAGCATACTAGTATACATGAATCATGAATAAAGAACAAAATTTTGAAATCTATTTACATAATCTCAATGCTATTTTCAAAAAAATAACATGTTTATGTAATCATTGAATATTAAAATTCAAAACATACCACATAAATATCCATGCATCTTGAACAACAAATTTCATTAGAAAAAGAACTATTCATGCAACATACATATGTGATGTCAAATATTCACTCCAATAAATATAGAACAAAAACTAACTCGGAAGAAGAGTATATTACAAAATTTAGACAGAGTGTATCAATCTCATTATTCTTAATTCCATTGATTCAATCATATATTACTCATATAGGGAAAGTTAATACAGATTATCAAAATTAAAGATTATATCTAGTGACTTGTATTAAATTCATTCGAGATGGAGGAAGGTCTAAAGCCAACACATGAACTTAATACTTCACTAGAATTTGGTCATGAAGACCATAGAGAAAAATCTCTATCACCACTAGATCATAGCCGAGTTATTTTCCCTTAAGATTAATTTTCAGAAAAAAAATTTATCCAAAACACCTTATAAGTGACCTCATCATGTAAAAAATGATGTCGTTTACTGCGAAACAATGACCATTTTTATTGGGTCGTTGTCGATAAATCTATCGAATTTCAAATCAATCAGAGTTCAAAAAAAAATTATCTCTAATGTTATGATCAAATTCAGATTCAAACGATTTAAGGAAAAATAATCAGATCTATAACCCTATATATCAATTTGTATTAAATTATCATGTGCAATAATCATGTACTAGATTTAACATAAAGAAAAATCGATATAAAGGATTAGTTTTAGACTAGATCATGTTTTAATTCACAAGAACAACTTAAAACCCATCCTAACAATCTTAAACCCACTGAAAAGATAACGTGAATCTCTAGATCAGTACGTATCTCTTAATAGATCATTTTCGATGAACTTACCAAGTTTCAGATCAATAGAAGTTCGTAAAACTCTTTATCTCCAAAGCCATGACTAAATTTGGATTCAAGTGATTTAAGCATCTTTAGGAGTTAAACATATAACCTACATTCTTATCATCTATCAATTCATGTTAAATCATCATGTGTAATCATGTTCTTAACTTAATATAAATATAACTGATATAAAGAATGCATCTTTTCACATTTAAATCAAATTTTAATCTGGCTTACCTAAAACCATCTAAATGACCTCGGAATGCCGAAAAACAACATTACTGTTCACTAGGTAATTTTCGATGGATCCATCAAATTTCAGGTCAATCAGAGATAATGAAATTCATGACCGCTAAACTGTGACCAAATTCTGAATATTACGATTTTAGGTATACTTAAGGATTAAAATAACCCGATTTAAAATTACATTCACTTTTATAATTATCCCATGAGCACAAGGTATATATTGTGCCAAACACACCACCTACTTACAATAAATTGTCCTCTTGATTAATACATCTGAGAATCCAATATATCATCTTTCTTCCTTTCGGTTGAAAACCTCAATATTTGTTCTCATGAATTAATTAAGTATTATACTAATACACAAAGGTAAATTTCATTTCAAGTATATCAACCTTCACCATTAGTATACACTTATCTAGGACAATCTATACATGATACATTAAACATATTCTAATGACTCAAATAAATAGACTACTTTCGTAGATCCTATTTATTAATCATAATTCTCAATTCATGTATTATATGATATCACATATATAAAACTATTAAGAAGTTTCTAATAATTCCAAATAAACAAACCACTTTAATGGTAACTATTTATTAATTATAAAATATTACATGATACATTAAACATATTCTAATGACTCAAATAAATAGACTAATTTCATAGATCCTATTTATTAATCATAATTCTCAATTCAAGTATTATAAGATATCACATATATAAAACTATTAAGAAGTTTCTAATAATTTCAAATAAACAAACCACTTTAATGATAACCATTTATTAATTATAAAATTATTAACATATACAATTTTATATACATGTGCAACAAAATAAGGCTCATGTAACTAACAAATAAAAAAAATGGCGACACCACTTAGTACGGTCAAGGTACAGTTACTCGAGAGAATTGAGAAGGAGGTGACAAAAAAGTGTTGAATTAAAAAAAGGTGACAAGTTTGACCAGCTGAAGTCAAATTTTTGTTAAGTAGTCATTAGGAAGTTGCTGCAGCAACAGTCGAAGTTGCTATAGCAACTATCGAAATTGCTGCAAGTTGCTGCAGCAACTTACAACAATTGCTGCATGTCATTAAAACTAATGACAAAATTATTATCTCTACTCAATAATTAAAACTTGTGTCACCTTTTTTTAATTTTCAAACTTTTTTGTCACCCTTAATAAAAAATTCCACAGTTACTCAATTCAAGAAGTGGTGTTCTCTTTTAAGGTTTTGACCAATCAAAACAAAGATTTTGACAAAGTGGCCATGTATACTACCAATGGAAAATGGGCAAACCATACCAGCACTTCATCCCACTTATGCCAATGAATTATTTTAGTGTTTAACCAAATCATACAAATATTGTAATTCAAACGGTGCTCAATAACTTTGTCATGGTAAACGACGGCGTAAAAATATAGACGACAAAGATGAAACCAAAAAATAATATATGTTCAAAATCTTATGTTTATCCACAGTTCAGGAATGAAGCAGAAACCTATCGACTTGATAATTCTGTCACTCAGCCACCCAAAATTTCAGCTTTGCGACAAACAAGTTTTTTGTTTTTTTTTAACAAAGAAAGGATCCTCAATCCCTTTTGTAACCAAAAAAACTTTATTTGTAGCCGCAAAACTATTTTTGGGTTAAATTTGAATCCAGTTAACATAAGATTTTTGCGTTCTCTCTCCAACGCCACCACTGCAGAAAAATTCAGAGATCATTCTATTAATGATTTCGGACCAATCATCAAAAAGATACTGAAGTTCATGACAATTTGTTCGTCTTCGACTGTGGCGACAGAAAGAACAGTACAACAGACTTTTCGATTTTTTATAAATTATCTAGGTTATCTAATTAGATGTAAGCATGGCTCTTGATGTCAATTGTTGGAAAATATTATGCACAATAAAAGCATTCCAAAAACATATTGCTTACATAAATATTAGATAACGCATAATTTATGCTAGAACACATAAGATTATGCAAGATCACATAAACTCGTTGAAATTTAATTTAATAAATACCTCTTGAAGCGTGAACACGTATCATCAAGCAAGTCTTTATGAACACGTATCATCAAGCAAGTCCGACTCCGATTCTGCAGTCTTCTGCAGTGATCCTAAATTAACAACCAAACTCTCTTAATACTTGAGTGGACAAGTATCGAATAGAGAACAGATTTTTTTCTAGGTTAAGAGAACCCCTACTTATAGTAAGTTTTTCCCCGTCCAAAGAGGAGAACACAAAACATACCATGTTTTCTTTAGAACAAGAAACATACGTTATTTTTCTTCTCCTTTCCCCTAGAAAATAGGATTCTGAGTTTTAGTTAAATATAGGCATTGTAGGAACCACAGAATTAATTATTGAGGCTCCCTATTATGAAAATAGTTCAAAATTCTGATTTGAATTATCCTTACCATAATAAATTACAAATCATTCCCTAGAAATTCGTAATTGCACTCCTCCATTTATATTGTGAAATTCTCTATTAAACATTTATATAATTCCCCATGTTAAGATTACAGATACTAATCAATAAATTAAATTACTGTCCAATTCAATCTAATGATTAATTTTCTTTAGAGCACTGTTTAACTTATTTCATGTGTCGGATTCATAAAATCCACTTGTAAGATTTGACACAGTGAAAACTTATATTCTCAAAAAGGTATATTATCAATCTCTATACCGAGACATGGATTCTATCAACTAACTTATTATTTCACCAATATATATTATTATCATTCAATCTACCAGGCATATTGACCTATCTCAGGATATCACCTTTTAATAAATCAAAACTATAATTTATATATACAACTCATAATAGTTATATCAAGATTGAGAATATAAGTACATTTAATAGTTTAGAGAATATGTTTTTGCCAGTCAGTCTAAAACATCTATATCTACTCGGTCTCGTTCAATACATACAAAATACACTAGCATAAGAAGTCAGAACTACACCGTTCCCATAATCAAGATAAATTACATTTAATCTCGTGCTACAATCATACCAGTGGCTTGTCCAATTTCCATCCTAGATTGTAAACAAAAATATTTATACATGTAAGAACCGATAATTTAATCCTCTGTGTATAAGCTAAAACTCTATACACTAAATCATCTACTATATAAGTGAACGAACACATAAACAAATATATGATTTATTAAATCTTTTATTAAAATTGATTTAACAATTGTTCTATAATAAATACTATATCTAAACACATGGTTAATAGTATATATCCCAACAATAAGTTCATCCTAAAATTAATCCCGAAATTAGTTATTCTTTATTCCTTGTACCAAACGAGCCCTTAGAGTCTTAAGAATACTATCCATCCTTGTCGTAGTTCCTTCCTTTTTAACAACATATTGCTTATGGCATTACTCTTTGAGATTACAGAATTCAAAAACTTCTCATTTGAGTTAAGGATCTATCGAAAACAGTCTCTCTACCCAACAAGAATAATAGTAAAGTCCGAGTACATCCTACCCTCCCCAAACCAAAGTTGAGGGACTACATTAGGTATGTTGTTGTAGACAAGCAGCAAAACAGCAAGTGACATAAAACCTATCTGTCATATGGTTGATGACTTTTTTTAAGGATCCACTTTATCAAATCAATTGTACAACTATTATGTCCCACCATATTCCCTGATTTCTAAAGTAAGATTTTTAGCAACAACCCAGTAAAAATCGAAAAAAAAAATTACTAATAAATAAAGGTTGAGCCTTTTATCTAATCAAAAGGTTCAGACATGTCAACCTCTTATAGTTTTGGATCGCAACATTCATTACCATACACACAAAAAAAAAAAATAGATATGTTCAAGCTCAAATGCAATGTGAGAGGACGGAGAAGAACGAAAAAGGGTAGCAAATGAAACAAAAATTGATGAGGAGAGGGGATTCAAAAGGGATTGCTAAAAAATACCTTGATGGATCAAATTCCAACTAATTTGAAGAGAACGTAGCAGAGGAAACAAAAGAATACGAAGAGGAAAACATAACCTATAAACACAAAGAATTTGGTGGATCCGTGATTTTTATTCAACCCCTTTTGTCTGCTTTGTGGCATCTCCGTTTGACTCCATCGTCGCCATTAGTCCCAAGCAAGACCGCAGATAAAAGAATAGATCTATCATGGCTTTCTACTTCTCCAAATACCCATAACACCCGAAACAAAATCATACCATTTTCCTACAAATTAATCTAATCCGTAAGCGTGAACTCACCAGACATTATGTAGAAGCAAGAACTCACCAGATTTTGGGTAGAACATAGCAGATACACAAAAAGAAAACCTAATTGTAATGGAAACTAAATTAGCATACTAAGTATTTGAGGAAAATAATTGAAAGTGGAGGGAAGGGTTGCCGCCTATTTTTTCCTACAAATTTGGAAAAGAATACTTCTTTGTTTCAAACTTTCAATTTATTTATCTAATTTTAATTTACATGAAATTTAAAAAAAGTTAATAATTTTATCTAATTTTGATTTAACATGAAATTTAAGGAAAGTAAATACTTAATTTTATCTGATTTTGATTTACACAAAATTTTAGAAAAGTAAATAATTTACTTAATTTTATCTTATTTTTATTTAACATGAAATTTAAGAAAGTAAACACGACTTTTGACTTGAATCTTGTAATTTAAATTAAAGATATGTAGAATCTATCAAAATATTTTTAATCTTCGAGCTTAAATATGTAAAATGAAAAATTAGAATTAAAGAGTTACCAAAAACGGAAAGAAATATTATGTTTTAAACGAACTAAAAAGAAAAGTAAGAAAAACAAATTAAATTGAAAGGAATAATAAATTTTAAAAAACATTGGATAGAAAATTATAAAATGAAAGAATAATAAATTTTAAAAAACATTGGATAGAAAATTAAGAATTATCATAATAAAAATATATTTAGTAGTCATGAAAATGTGTTGGTTTCATTTTATTTTACACACTAAATTTATTATATTACCCACAAAAATACGGTTATAGACAATAAAATTTGTATCAAGAAGATAATAATCAAGACAGAGAAATATTGAGTGTTATAATTTCTATGAATATTCTTATTCTTCTTTTTCGATGTAAATTCAAGAATGTTTTAGCTTGATCTTGAATTTTTGTTGAATTTGAATATGAATTTGAATTTGATTCTTCATAAACACTTTAATGACCACCACAAACAATAATTTTCCCACAAATAAGTGGATTTGATCTTGAATTTCTTGGTGTTTAATTTACCTAATTCCTCCTTAATCTTCAAATATTTGAAATTTTTAGAGGCATGTTTGAATGCTTGTAGATTATAGGAAATTTATAATCTTTGATCCATGAGCTCTCTCTGATTTCTTGTTAGAATTCAAATTTCTTTTCTTAATTATGAGGCTCCTATTTATAGTTGTAGGATGAAAAAGTTGTGATGAGGACAAATCCTTTTCAGCTTGTCAGATTTAAGTGACATCACGAAATTTAATTGATCGGAACATGTCACTTCACACGTGACGTATCTTACTTGCCATTGAATTTGACTAGGCATGCTATGTCATTTTGATATGTGACATGATCTTATTGTCTCTTTTATTAGACTTTGCATGCCACATCATTTGACATGTTGCACCGAATTAGACCTCTACTATAAGATGACATATTGAGCTTGGCAAAGTGATCATTTGTAGCCAATCAAATGGGCTAACCAAATGTTAGGGTTGGCATGGTACGGTAGCTATTGAGTTAATTTTTTTGATATCGTGATTGCAGTATTATGGTATAATATATAGTATACATTTAAGCTTTTTTTTTAATATTGGGTATTTATAAATAAAATATTGAATTAATACGACACCAAAATATATAGCTACATATATAATACATATATATTATTATGATACCACAAGCATACAATCTAATATTAGTAAAAAAAATTAATGTGTAGACGTTGATACTTTGACTACTATATTTTGAATATTAATTTTTTTGTGTGTATAATTGATTAACAAACGAAGTTGCTTGTACTTTATTTTTAATATATATTTCTACATAGATAAGGTTTTAATATGATATAATTGAGATGTTTTTTTTTAAAAAAAAGGTCATAATTCTCTATTATCTGAGTATATATAAGTTGAGTTGAACAAACTATGATTACCGATTTACCACGCATATTGTAAGAAAATTGAAACTGAATTTAAAATTACAGAAGCATACCAAATTAATTTGATATGGCAATAATATAGTATTTTGAAAATTGAAAATCAAAATTACTGGATGTTTCGATTGAGCAAGTTTATCGTTGCAAGATGTCCTAAACGACTACCTTAGGGACAAAATTTAGAACTTATATTTGATGGGTGAGATACCTGAGTTCTAATTTTTGCCTATAAGGTAGAACTTCTAATCAATTGAGTGGTTCAATGTCTTAAACTATTCTGAACATCTGCTTTATGGGCAAAAGTTAGAATTTTCTGAAGCGGAGGTTATATTTTTTAAAAATTGTTTAGCAGGGCCAAAAAATCAAGATCACCTCTTATGGAGGCCATTTTTGTAGGACTTTTCTTATAGGGAATAAAATATCAAGGCCAATTCATCTTAGGGCCATTTCTGAACTTAACCCCGGAAAAGAGCTAAGATAAAAGCTTGATCTTTAAGAGTGAAAATGGCCAAAATTGAATTTAAAAATTAATCAATCCTCTTTAAACTATAACCAGTATTATTTCAAATAAAAATGATTTGCTTTATAATTGTGACCAATTTTTGATTAAAGAATCAAATTGAATCAACTGTTTCTAATTAAACATATTTATAAAACTAAGACAATTTGTAGTAAGATTGAGATGTATCATTTAATCAATTTACTAATTAATCTTCTTGATTTTATAAAATAAAGTAATTATTTGTAATAATGGGGTAATGATCATAATTAAGTTGCAAGTGACTTAAATTTGACAAAATGAAATACATACTCATTTAAAATAGTTTTTTTTAAAAAATCATTTTTTAAAAATAAAAAAAGACATATTTAATATTTGAAATTATATGTAAAATATATAATAATTATTAAGATATTTTACTAAATGAAATGGAAAAATAGCACCTAAATAATTTTACTAAAATATTTTTGACATTTATAAATAGTTATTTCACTCTGTTTGAAATTCAAGAAACTCGACCAACTAATTAAAAACAACATAAGTACTTCATCAAAGAGCATGTGCGATCTAGTGGTAGAATTGTCCAATGTCGTAATTGTTGACACCTAATTTTGGACCTCCACGACTATGTTTGATTCTGAGTTGCTTCGATTTTAAATAAAATCAAAATATTTATTTTATCCGGATAAAAACTTTTCAAAATATGTATCTGAGTTAATTTTATCATTTTAAGTAGCGATTATAAGTTTTCGTATGTGAGACCGTATAACTTTTGTTACTTAAATAATTATTTTATCAAATCGGCTTTTAATCAAAATTCGTCTTGAAAATTGGATTCAAATAGGATAAATATTGATTTCAATATAATTTGTTCTTAAAAAATAATATATTTAGATACTATTATTTGAATTTATTAAACCAAGAAGCTCAGGATTGAATTGGTTGTTAATTTGTTTCAAACTTTGATTTAATTTAGCCAATTTATTAAATTGGACCTTACTTGAAATCAATTTGGCCACAATTGCAATGCAATTGGCCAATAGATTTTCAGTTAGGCTAAAATTTAAACGCAATTAACTAAATTCGAACAATTAGGCTATTTAACAACTAGCCTAATTTCTAAATTCCTTTACATCATTTAATCTACCCTTACCCCAAATTTTGACCCACGACCCATTCCCATATAACACTAACACCGACCCTCCAGGCCCAACAATTTATTCTTTAAACACATACACACACCTATACGTATATATAATACACACGTAAGCAGCCTCTCCTCTTTCTCTCTCCCTGCTTTCTCTCCTCTCTCACAACAAACGACAACAACAATCAGTACACCCTCCGTCAATCAACAACTTCAAACGACGACCCCAACAACTCAGAATGACTCCGAATTCCCCAGGAAATTCTGTCAAAACCCTTTGGATTCTGTTAGATCCAACTCATCATCCCCAATGTTCGAACGCATGAAAACCGGTGGATTCCCCTCAATTCTATATGAATTAGTACAGTACGTGGCTTCAATTGCATTAATCCCCAAGGATTTTGTTTGAAATTCAAAACTCTGAAATTGATTCCCCCCAAAATCCCATGGAATCCGCGGAATATTCTGAGAATTTTCATTTGCGCCATTCTCATTGGAGGAGGAATGAGCAAGGATGGAAACCCTTCTCTCATCGTCCATTTATCTTGATTAATCAACAGCCGTAGGATTTGGGTTTTTGCCTAAAGTCCCACATCATCCCAAGCTAAGAAATCACCTCAAATCCCCTTCTACATAAACTCTCACTGTTGAAAGCTGAGAAAATCAAGTCTTAGAGGTTGAAAAGAAAGCCTTTGAGCAAAAGTCTCAAGGGTTGAAAAAACTTTTGAGCAAAGAGTTTTGATATCACAAAAAACTCTCAAGTAAAAAGAATTTTCGAAAAAGGGTCTTCGGTTAAATCCCGACCAAAATTCTTATAAAACTCCGTTGAGCCTAGAATTCCGACAACAAGTGGATTTTTTCGGTGGTGGTAGATATTCCGATGATAGTTTGAGTCCCATTTTGCTACTCTAAAAAAGGTAAACAAATCTTTCTCTCGTTATTTCTTTAGTTAGCTTTTCTTCTTCTTTTTCGTCTTAGTAGCAATTTTCATCCGTAGTCGTAGTAACGGTGGAATTATTTGTTGTAGAAGGCCTAAAGGCCATAGGATTTTCATGGTATTTGTGAGCTGGTAGTCTTGCTATTGGATTCATTGATCAACTTCATATTTTTGCTCTAGCCTCTTTTAAATCCATCTCTTCATTTTGATGTTACTTGTTAACTCTTAATCCACTGTTTTCTTCTTAATGTGAATTGGTGTTTGCTATGGTTGGATCGACTATTTTTTTTTAGTATTTCTTGCTTTAGTTTTAGTTTAACATTTCTTGTTTCTAGCTGTCCAGCTTAAGAAATTTACTTATTGTAGTTTTGGTTTATTGTCTTGGCTTAATGTTTACCATTTCGACTATTAGCCTATTGTCTTAGCTTGATGTTGTTGCTGTAGTGTTCAGTTTTCTGAGTTATAGTATCTTTTGAAAGTTATCATTTTGATGGTTAAAATCTTCTCATGAGTGTAAGGTCGGTTTGCATTCAACGTTGGTTGATAGATTATGGTTTACATATTTTCTGGGGTATGCTTGTTTGTTTATGACTTTGCCTAATCTTAAAGACCGATTTCTGTTTGTAGGCTTTTTTAAAAAAAGAAATGGGTGTTTTGTTTTATTTGTATAATGCAGTAAAACCAATTCAATTTGAAAAATACTATTTTCTCTCATTTGTTTTAGGCTAGTTTTTTTCTTCTGCTATATTTGTTCAAATGGGCTCTTAAAAGCTTCTTCTTTCTTTGCTTTGTTCACATAGATGTTGCCTGCCCTTTGGTTCTATTTTTGTCGATGCATTTGAGTATGAATATGTGAACCTAATGAATCCTCAATAACCATTTAGCTCGTGGTCTAAAACGACTAGCTAAAGAGAGGACGAAGGGACTTTAGTTTGCTGGCATGATCTAAATGATACTAATTTGGTTTCATTGCCTTTGTGATCTTGTTTTTGATATTCTATATTTGGTTAATTTACTTGCGTAAAGAAAAATTGTGTGTGCAAATTGGCTATGCTAAGTTAGAATTGATCGTGTGTCTTTTTCAGTCATCTCTCTCTGATTTTCTCTGCTATCTAACTTACGTCTTCTGTTAAATACCCCTCCCCTTAACTTATGTCTTCTGTTAAATATCCCTTCCCTTCTTCTTTCCTCTTTTTGAAAAGCATGGTTTGAGTTTTGAAGTATCGTGATATAATGTAGTAAATGGATGTGAGATTTGTCTTTCCTAAATCTGGAAACAACTATACCCTTTAGTGTGAGTTTTGACAAAATTTCTTGATATTCTGTTTAAACAGGTCAAAATTTGTTGCCTTGCTTTTTAATAGAATGAGTAGCTCACTTCCTCTTCTTTAGAAGTCGCATATCGCTCAAATCATGATACTTGTTTAAAATTTCTTTCTTTTATGAAAATTCAAGATTATTTGAAAGATGTTTTTTTTTTCCTTATTTGCGTTTAACTGCCGTTGTCAAGAATATTGAAATATTCAAGTTTTCTTTTCTTTCATTTTAGAAAGCATTAGTCTTTCGTTCCCTCTTTATCATGTTTTATACATAAGCATATTTTTCTTTTGCTTGCTTGGTTGTTTGTTTAAAATGAATACTTGTCTGACTCTCTAGATTAATCATTGTTGTTTAGGGCCAAAGTTAATTTATCTTGATCAATATGTGTGCTTAATTCATAGTGAAATTAGCATTAATAGACTCTAATTCTTTTTTATTTTATTTTGTGGCATGTGAAACTTGTTCGAGTCTGACCCACACTCTTCTCTTCTTTTGCTTTTCTCTAATGGGCCAAGGAGGCCCATTTTCATCGAGTCTCCAAAACTCAAGCCCAAAAGGCCGGTATGCATACATGGAATGCAGGTGCAAGAGGAGCAAGTTATAAGTGGGGAAAGAGAAAATAGGTCAAAGCCAATTAAATTTGAAGTTTCTTGAGACTTAGAAAAGTCTTGAATTTATGCTTTATGGGCCTGAAAGGCCAATTTATAATTTAATACAGGTGGAGTGGATTTTGGGCCTTAAAGGTCCAAGAAATAGTTTAGGATAGGTGCAGATGGCGGAGATGGGCCAAGCCCAACAGTTCAATGTTGGACAAGTTTAGGGGTTTGGGCTTAAAGTGCCTAAACCCAATTTCTTTCTCCCTTCTTTATTTTCGTTGATATTTGATACTAACTTTTTTCTTTAAACTTAGTTAAATTCCCCATTAAGTTGTCAAAAGTCTTGTTTTGCATGAAATTTTCAATAAGTTTTCCTTTAATCACTTTCTTTTTAAAATAAAAAATAAATTTCTTTTCAAAGTTAGTCAAAAAGATGTTTTCAAATAGCCCGGACAATCGTGTGTTAGCGGACATTTTGGATGCCTTAAAATCCTACCCAAAGTGTAAATAAGAAGCTCTTACCCTAAATTTCTTTTAAAATCAAAGTCTTTTTCTGTTTTAGGACTTAGAATTTTCTTTAAAATTTTCTTAATTTCTTTTCAATAAAAAATTAAGTGGCGACTCTATTTAAAAAATTGAATTTGAAAATTTTTCTAAGTTTTCGACTTCAAACAAATCAATTAAGTCATTTTCTTCCGCAAAACAGAAATGGTGATTCTGTTGGGGAATCTTCCTAGGTTCTAACCAAATATTTGACTAACACTTTTTGACTAACTATTCGGATTTGTATAATTATCTGTTTACTTGTTTAAATTCTTGTATATATTATTGTTGCATCTCATGGCATACTGATTCCTCCAATTGACAAAACATAGAATGCATTAGGGATCAATGATTACGCATCTTTTGTGGTCGTTTTCTTTACTGAAAGACCAAAATTCTTGAGATGATGAAACAATTAGCCGGGTCGTCTAGCACTTGTTATCATCTCAGCCTGTGGTAGTCCGCCCGAATTCCTAGTCTCGCTTCAAAAGCCCACTCTAGTGCAACTAGGATAGAGGTAAATCAACTCCCTTGTTCTAAGCAAAATAACCTCAGTGTCCCGATGCCCCAAGGGTGCCGGGCCCATTAGCAAGACCACCTTAAGTCTAAAGGACCCTTGGCCCAAAGAGACGATCATAACTTATATGTTGCATTTTGAAAGACGTATGTGCTTAAAGAACATATCATTGCTCCCAAAATAGAGTGACTAACGAATTTTATGGTTTTGTAAGATGGTTGGGTCATTATCATTTGGCATGGTTTTAGAAGCGCATTTGAACCCCAAAATGTGGTGGAATGAGCTCGGTGAACTAGACCAACGTCAAGTTGCAAGATATTTGGGTCATCTACCATCGTTAATGAGGCTAAAAGTACATCACCCCATGTTAGAAGCTCTCATTAGACACAGGGACAATGATAGAATGGTTTTCAGATTTGGTACGACAAAATTGACTCCAACCGTAGAAGAGATACGAGATTTGATAGATGGCCACTTGAGTTGTCGCTATAGATTGTTACATCCTGAAGCACACATCCTTATTCCTAACAAATCCAAGGTAAATGAGATTGTTGAATGATTGTTGAATGCCTTGGTTTGTACAAGCCCCGGTGTACGTGGATATCAAAATCCTACATCAACTTCAGGGATCTATACATCTGTTATGGCACCTCAGAAAGTTTTTTGAAAAATAAGTTCGAGTTTTCATCATATTAGAATTGGGCAAAGGCCAGACCAAAAGCCTTCGCCATTGCCTTATTGGGACTCATGGTATTTTCTCAAGGCCCGAGCCTTGCCATCAGCATTCGAATTATTATAGTTGTCAAGACCATATTTGAAGGGATTAAGAAAAGAGTTGCTACAAAATAACTCCCGCTACCACCGATCATCTTGGCAGACATCTATCGGTCTTTGGGGCGCTGTAGGAATGGACATAGATATTTCTAAGGGTGAAATCTTCTTCTTGAAATGTGGATCATAGTGTTGACACCCAATTTTGACCTCCCGATATTCCTCATAAGCTGATATTTTATAGAAAAATATTAGTTTTAAATTTCTAATTATTATTTTGGTATCGAATAAATTTTTGACTTTTCGTATTCATGATTTTAAGGTATGAAATTTATTTTAGCATTTAATTTTATATTCTTATATAATATATATAATTTACTAATTTAAATATAATACTTTGCATAAATTTATAAATATTTATTAAATTATTTCCGCAAATATGCATACTCATAATTTACAAACACGCAGTTTATTATTATTATTATTATTATTATTATTATTATTATTATTATTATTATCATAGAATTTCGTAAAATTTATATTCATAATTTGTAGGTACTTAAATTATTTCAAAATATTATTATCTTCGATTTCAAAATAATATATTATGCGTCATTAGTTTCAGTATAAAATTATAATTAACCGGAGAATGATTATTTTATGACATTTGATTAATTTGTTAGGTATTTTATATTTATCGGTTTATCACTATATTTACAAAATAGCAGCCTATTTCAATTTCCCTTAATTTATTTAAATTCTAGCCATTTTGTACTCAATCATGCGTTAATTTTAACCCGAATCGATTTTAATTTGACCCCAAATCGAAACCCCCAATTTCTGACCCAATTTTTTACCCTGATTCGACCCATTCTAATTTTAAATCACAGCCGTTGATCTCATATGATCAACGGCTGAGATCAAATCTTTCTTTCTTTCCCTTTTAACCAAATAAACCCCAAATCCCCAAAACCTAATCTCACCTTCTCAACACAACCGACCCTATCTCCTCTCAAATCTGCCGCCTCTCTCTACCCCAACTCCGGTGGACCACCTCCACGCCGGCGTCGCCCCACCGCCGGCGGAACCCACAGCCGCACCTCACACTCTTTCTCTCCACCGATCTCCCTCTCTCTTCTCCACCCTCACCTGAAAAAACCACAGTCGTCACCTTCACAGCCGGCCAAACCCCTCTCCAGTCGCCTTCCTCCATCACCGTCGCCGCTGCACAGCATTCATGCAGCCGGCAACAACCCACACCCCGATCTCTCTTCTCTCCCTCTTCGATCTCCACCGGCGACCTCCCAAACCCGATCGGAGTACCACACCTCCCAGCCGACACACCTCCGAACCCACCACAGCTCAGCCTCCGATCTCCCTCTCCTCCCTCCGTCGTCGCCTCTCTATTACCACCGGCCATCTATGACTGGTGAAACCTCCACCACGAGGTCCGACCAGCTTGGCCGGTGAGAACCACCGTGAAATCGAACCCCAGGCCATTCTTTTCTGACAAACTTTGGAAAAGCTTCAACAAAGGGAACATTGGTAAATTTCCGATGCCAAGCTCGTCAATATGTTCGAAGACCCAGTAAGCTCACCCATCAACCTCCATCCATGGTCAAAATCATAAAAGAATCTGTAGCCCATCCCAGGTGTGATCCTTGTAGTATTCATTTTATGCTCAATTGGTTGCCCCTTTATTTAGATGCATGACTGATTTATTTGTGATTCGATATTGGCGTAAATGCGGTGTTGAGTTTTGATTAGTATTCATGCTACTCTATGCCTTGTGAATCTTATTTCTTTGTTTGACTCGTGTGTTGACTAATATCATATGTTCATATTATTTTCGTGCTAAGTCGGAGTACTGTGATTATGATTTTCAGTTAGAATTTTAGTAATCTTGGTATGGTTGTTTCCTTTCTTTTTTTTGAATCCGAATTATGACAACTTTTGAATTTGATTTATTTGGTAATCTTGGACTGATTTTAGGCTTAATTTGATCACTTTTCTGATATATATTTTTAAATGAATTGGTGCTTAGATTGATATCGTTGCCTTTTTGATAATATACCTGTTTAAAATCAAGCCTTAAAACCCATCTGTCCAATATTGTCTTTCCTTAATTAATTTTGACATCTTTCTTACTTGGTTATTTATGCCAACTGTGACATGCTGATAGGAATTTCTTGATTAAGGAAAAGAATTCCCTTGATTTATTCTTTTCCTTTACTAATTTACTTGATTTATTCTTTTCCTTTACTGATTTACCTTATATTTATTATATAAGCAGTACCAGTCCATCATTATAAAGGACAGACTTTTGAACTCCTAAAAACAGAGAATTCTCCTCACAAACTTGGACCCTCTCACTGATATTCTCTCTATCATTGATCTCTCCTTTATTGTTTATTATCCACGAGCCCCCATCGGTGTAGCTAAAAAATATCGTTGGATGTTCTCTGTATTTTTATCATTTGATGTGTCCTGTTCCCTACTTACAAATTACTCCAAAGCTCTCATTGTGGTGTTCTTGAAGTGCTGATTTCCAGATTGCTTATTTGTTTATCATTACTAACGGGTTAGTCTCTATCCCTTTGATTTCGTAGAATTAATTGGCTTGTTTTGTTTGTCTTAAAACCATGCTCATGCTTTTTTTCTGAAAAGTTCCAGGATTACTTTGTTTCTTGCATTCTAGTTTCCTGTACATGTTTGGTGTCTTTATGCCTATAGTTGGAATCTTAGTGATGAACTTGTGTGCCTGTGTCGTTTGACAGTAATTTGTTTATTGAGTCTGCATAGCATAAAAACTAAAGAATAGATGTCTTTTGTGTGATTTTTGTATTACGTAAGGCATCCTATATCCTTTGACACGAACACGGCTGGGACCCTTGAGGTTCTCGTGATCTTGACGTGTCAAGATTAGCGGTATGGGCTGTCATAGGTCCTGCCAAGTTCCATTGTTTGTTTTCTTTGCATCTGTCATTGTATTTGACAGGTTCCTTATCAAAAGTCGTGGAGAAGAGTTGTCCAGTACTTGGAGATTCATTAAAACTGTCTAGTCTAGTCTTTTTTCTTTTAGAATTAATTTCCTATTCATTTAGATGATCTTGTAATAATTGATGTATAGACAACGTCGATGAGAAATGAAAATGCCAGGGACTGCTTATGGGGTGGGGTTATGTGACTTACATGTTTAATAACATACTTATCTTATCACCTAGGCAAATGATCTAGGATAATTAGTTAATTATTTTATCGCATAGAAATCATGTTTTTAGAATCTTTAACTAACCTTTAGACATATTAGATTAATTTTGAACGCGTTAATTTAATTTAAGCGTGATTTTGCATGTTAAAACTGATTTTCAGCATATAATAATAGTTTCCAGTATGTTTTCCAGCACTTAAAAAAATAAATAAATTATTCTCCAGCTCATTTAATTAATTTTCAGCATCTTAAATCATTTTTCAGCAATTGTTCATTAATTTCCTGCACTTAATAACAATTTTCTGCACATTTACAAATAATTTTCTGCACAATTTTAATAATTTCCTACTCAATTAAAAATTAAATTTCCTGCACAATTAATTAATTTTTCTGCATATAAAGTTAATTTTTTGCATATTTAAATTAAAATGCCTGCACAATTAAGTTAAGTTCCTGTATACTTACATTAATTTCCCGCTTGTTCAAACTAATTGTTAATATATTTAAATCATTTTTTCAGCACATATAAGTTAATTTAAATAAATTTTCTGCATATATAAATTAATTTTCAGCATCACTAATTCAACATCTAGCACTCAAAAATTAATTTTCGGCACCTTGATAAATACGTCTCGATTAGAAACTATGCCTATAAATTTTTAATCATGTAAAATATATAATTACCTTTTTTCAAGCATGCTAATCACTTTAATTATTTTAATTAAATAAGAGGCATATTTGAAACATTATGTGTTAAGTGTTTAAGCTTTTCTTTTCTTAACTATTATATTTAGTTTTCTCCCAAACTTATATTGGTATTCACCTTTTCACAACTTTCAATTCTCAAAAGCTAAAACCACTGTTTAGTTTTTAACTAGTTGAACTGGATAGTGTTGATTTTCTTAAAATCATTAACTACATAAATGCTATCTCCTAACCTATAGTTAGCAGGAAAGTGAAAGGAATTACGAGGTCTAATTTCAGAATTTTAAAACTAAGCCGACGCATCCCCGGGAGTATCATCTACCAAAGCTTTGCAAAAAAGGATATGTGTACTTATACGTAAATATGTTTATATGTTTATATTCAAAACTCAAAAAATTTCACTTGTCCTTAAAAATTTATAATATTATTATTTTAACTTAAGACCGACCTCCAATTAAAAATGTTGTTAAGGTCAAATGAACACGATTATTAATATCGTGGCATCATTCTTATAAAGCAACAAATATTTTATTTTTTAAGAAAATAAAACACTCTGGATTTTATTTAAATTTTGAAGAATTTTTAAATTAAGTTATTTACTTTGTTATTTTTATTCTTTTACTGGTTTGGGGTAGTTTAGTTTAATTTAAGTTATTAATTAATCGATTTTCCCGCATTTTCATCTCAATTCTCTCTTCTCGCTTATCTAATTTACTTCTTTATTTATCTACATATTTTTGCCTTATCACGTAGTTAATTATTTATTAGATAATAATTAAGTTGCATGTGTAATTTTTTCAATATCCTTTTATCTTTTAAACATTTAGTTATTATTAAGTTAATAAAAATAAATCGATCTTTTTGCTTATCACATAGAAATTTTCACGTAATATATGAATTCGGTTGGGATCCACATTTGTGGACCTCGAAAGGTGCCTAACACCTTCCTTTTGAGGTAACCTGAACCCTTACCCGAATTTCTGATTGACGTAGACTAATTAATAAGTTCGTAATTAGTTTAGAATGGTGCCCTAACGCACCTTAATTCGTTAGGTGGCGACTCTTCACCCTTTAAATCCCAAAAAGAGTTAGTCACGTCGAATCCCACTTTTTTGAGAGAAAAATGGGGCGCGACACATAGGTCACCTCGTGAAAATCAACTCGACTCAAGGATTCCCAAGGTTTAAATCATGTGACCCAATCACCGAGTTTCCAAATAGACTCAAGCGGTCAAACATAGATGGGAATGGGTCAAAAGGAGAATGGGCCCGCCTTTTCTCAGGATTGAGGGATGACGACATCCAATGGATACCCTACTCATTTTTCTCCAAAACTATCATACTAGGTTGACAAGGAAAGACCTATTTAACACTTCCAGGAATTCGGGGAAGTTGACCTTATGTTCCCCAAAGGGTAATAAGGCAATTCGGGAGAACTCAAACTAAGCCCAGAGTCGATTACGTGAACGATTGTGTCACGGACTACAAGGAGGATAAGGTTTTAGATACAAACAAGATTTTCCACTGTTGGAGGGAAAGCCAAAAGGAAGACGTGCTCCTAAATCTCGCCAAAAATCAGTACAACACTAGATATGAAGAGGGGTACAAAGAATGGTTGAAAAAAGATTTGCAAGAAACACTACACAAGCTCCCCAAATAGACTTGGGATCCAAGGAACATTCTCTACTTCAGCAACTCCAATAAAAGTTAGAATAGGTGAAAGTAGAGCGCGAGAAAGATCAACAAACTATCGCTAATTTGAGCCTCGAAGTTGAAAACACGAAAGAGAAGTTCTGCAGAGTGATTCGTGGGATGGATAGTGAATATACAAGCTTCACAAGTTTGCCGCAAGAACAAAGATCGATTGTGGTTGAAACTAAGTATGATCTGAAGTAATTTGAGTTCCATGAAATCACTGGAATGTTCAAAAATCGTAGAACAGATGAAGGATCGACATTAAGAGCACCATAGACAGACTACCGTTAGTTGATTTTTACCATTTTTCCTAAAGTACCCCTACGTGGGTTTGTTTTATTTGCCCCTGCGTGGACCTATCATTGTTAGGGTTTAGGGTAACTAAATGTTTTGATATGACACATACATCTTTCAAAGCGTTAGGCCTATCCTTGGCTCAAAGGGTCACCCAGTAGGACGCGCACTTTATTAATGCTTGTGTGATATAACTGCTTTATGTGTTTATATATGCTATGTTGATTTGAATTAAAGGCGAATTGATCCATTCCTATATTTTGTAGAGCCCCATTTAGGCAGAAATATACGTCATCTACGCAAAAGTCTAACTAAAACACTCTGAGTCTTCCAATGTTTCCTAGAAAAGTCTAATATACCTTTCAAACTATTTCCTAAAGAATCACTTTCATACTTTCAGGAAGGTTTGATCGAAAAATGGATATGGAAATGGATTTGACAAGGAGAGGGTTAGTGTCAATTCAACAAGAGATCGATGAGCTCTATAGGAGGAGTGAGGAAATCTGCCATCAGCCGGAGATAACTT
The DNA here is from genome assembly GCA_031232105.1 of Capsicum rhomboideum. Taxonomy (NCBI): domain Eukaryota; kingdom Viridiplantae; phylum Streptophyta; class Magnoliopsida; order Solanales; family Solanaceae; genus Capsicum; species Capsicum rhomboideum. The sequence goes on from CP124709.1 coordinate 59,049,956, forward strand.
TGGCAAGAGACAAGGAGTTGGATAGACAGACTGCAGAAGTTGAAGCAATGATTACGAAAATAGATCGAGCTTTCATAATGAATTTAGCATTATTAGACTCTAATTCTTTTTTTTATTTTGTGGAATATGAAACTTGTTCGAGTCCGACCCGGACTCTTCTCTTCTTTTGCATTTCTCTAATGGGCCAAGGAGGCCCATTTTCAATGAGTCTCCAAAATTCAAGCCCAAAAGGTCGGTATACATACATGGCATACCGGTGCAAGAGGAGCAAGTTATAAGTGGGGAAAGAGAAAATGGGTCAAAGCCCATTAAATTTGAATCTTTTTTAGACTTAGAAAAGTCTTGAATTTATGCTTTATGGGCCTCAAAGCCTAATTTGTAATTTAATACAGGTGGAGCAGATTTTGGGCCTTAAAGGTCCAAGAAATAGTTTAGGACAGGTGCAAGTGGCGGAGATGGGCCAAGCCCAACAGTCCAATGTTGGACAAGTTTAGGGGTTTGGACTTAGAGTGCCTAAACCCAATTTCTTTCTCCCTTCTTCATTTTCGTTGATATTTGCTACTAACTCTTTTTATTTAACCTTAGTTAAATTCCCCATTAAGTTGTCAAAAGTTTTGTTTTGCATAAAATTTTCAATAATTTTTTCTTTAATCACCTTCTTTTCTAAATTAAAAAATAAATTTCTTTTCAAAGTTAGTCAAAAATATGTTTTCAAATAGCCCGGAAAACCGCGTGTTAGCAGACATTTTGGATGCCTTAAAATCCTACCCAAAGTGTAAATAAGAACCTCTTACCCGGATTTTTTTAAAAAAATCTAAGTCTTTTTCTGTTTTCGGACTTAGAATTTTCTTAATTTCGTTTCAATAAAAAATTAAGTGGCGACTCTGTTTAAAATATTGAATTTGAAAATTTTCCTAAGTTTTCGACTTCAAACAAATCAATTAAGTCATTTTCTCCCGCAAAACAATGATAAATATTTGGGTTTGATTCTAAGTTGCTATAACTTTTTTATATTTCTAACAACTGAGGCACTTTATTGGTTTTCTAAAAACAGACGGACGTCCCTCGGCTTTGATCGAAGCACTCTGTCGATTTTCTTAAACTGACCCATTGTTTTTTGATGTTATTGAGTCTATCAATTTTAGTTAGTAAATCAAAGGCGTATGTCAGTTTTGACCTATTTTTAATCGTGATCCTATATTATAGGGATTATTAACCAACACGATTTAGCGGCATTGACAAACCTCCACAATTTAATGCATTTTGTGGAGGTTATCATAACCGCTACAATAAGATTGTCTCTTAAAAGTTATATAGCGCGAGTTAAAATAAACATTGTAAAATAATCTTGTAATGGGGTTCTTTTTAACATCTCCACAAATAAACCTCCACAATTAAGCTTATAGTTAGTACTGGTGTAAAATAGTTAATCAAAAATTCACAAAATATTTTAAACTTTTGCAAAATATAGGCTTACAAGTCAACGTTATCTTCGTATAATTGCTCTATGTGATATTACAACCCCGACTCACATTAAGTTTAATTTAGGGTAAAAAATCGAAATATACATCCTTAGATTGTAAATTGCAAGTCATAACAATACTTCTTAGATTGTAATTAAAAGCAACTTTTTTTTTAAAAAAAAATTAAAAATGATTTTTCTATTTTTGTTAAAACAAATCTACCCTTTAAAAAAGACATCAGTTACTAAATGATGTCAATCACCCCTAATTTCTCTCAAACGATTTTTTCCTTATTTCAAAAGAAAGTTGCATCTTCTTCTTCTCCAAAACTATTCTTCTTCTTAATTCTGCAACAAATCAACAACATTTACGTTTCCTCATCTTCTTCTCAGATATTTCTCTCAACTAATACTCTAATTTTCCTCATATTTCACTCGACCATACAGATAAATAAGATTGAAATTTCAGAAAATCATTCACTGTGCGGTAAAAATTCAAGTAAGATTGTTTTGTCACCCGTTTTTCTCCAAAAATATTTTGAGGGGTCAAGTATTATTGAAGAATATCACATTCAAAATTTATAGACAATTAAAATTTCAGAGAAACACCATTAAAATTTAAGAAATCATATAATTTTGAGTTCCAAAAAATAGCAGGGATTCTTCTTTATTTTTGTCTAAATTTTCTTTTCAAAAATATAATTAAATAGAAATTAAAGTGTCAAGTTTACATCATACAGATTCGACTTCAAAATCGAACAGATTAAGCCTTTTTACCTGCTAATAATACTGAATAACATATTTCATTCAATTTTAATTCAACACGAAAAAAATAAGACTTAACAGGTAAATATATGTGAATTCATATTTTATATTCAGTCTGTCAAAGTTGTGTATAAATATAGTATCTAGTGAAATTTATGTGTATCTGATTCATAAAAAAAGTATGTACTTTGTTGAGGAAAATTTTGTGTATGAAACATGTATGAATAATGTACAACATATGTATATATGGGAAATATGTATATATGGTAGTAGTATAAAAGTTATACGTATGTGATTTCAAAAAATAATTGTCACGACCATGATGGCGCCTACCGTTACCTACCAATAGGCAAGCCAAAACCTAGCCCGGAGTGACAAGCGACAGACTAACGGGCGGAATATCAAAAAAACAGAGATGAAGTTGAAGTAACCATACTAATAAACATGCTAAAAATATAAAAACAAAATCAAAATATATATTCATACCAAGACTGAGAAGGAAGAGGACGGTATATAAAGTCAAGAACCCCTCCTAAGACCTGGTGAGGTCGGTACAAGAGCCACTACTAGACATACCCAAAATACAAGACAGAAACCAAATATATACCACAAGTAATACAGTCTCGAGAGCAAAAGACTATACAGTAAGATGGAGTAGGATCTGCCTCAGACGTCAATAAGCTCACCCTGCTCCGGAGTCAGTGCTGAGAAGAGAGTCACATCAAAACCGTCGACTAGTGCCCGGATCTGCATCGGGGAAAAAGATGCATAAGTGCAGTATGAGCAACGGGTACTCAGTAGGTATCATCGGCCAACTGAGCTCAATATAATATAAGCAAGCTAAAATGCGAGGGAGCATGCTAGGTCCGGGGTATAAATAATAAACACATAAGTAATTACCGAGGCGTATAGATTTGCTCGGGAGAAAAGTAAGTGCGATACTGAATAACGAGTAAATAAATTCGTAAGTAAACACACAAGTCAAGCATAACCTATCTGGGCCCCCATAAACCCGATAGGCACACGGAAGAAAACAATAACCCAGCCTGGCCCCCATAAATCGGCGGGACACACAAGAAAAGTAAAAGAAAGCGTAAATAATCCGTAACTGATCCAATGCAAAGTAACCATAGTAACCATTCGGGTGTGCACCGGGCTTGAACCGGCACCAATGGGTAATAACAAGAGGCCAGACGCCGGAATCGAACTGGACATAATGGAAATAACAATAGGCCACATATATATCATAACCGCCGGACTCGAACCAAAACTCAGAGAACAACAGTATCTTAACTACGGTACCCAGCACCAAAACTCTCCAATCATATCATAACCAGATGCCGAACTCGAACCGAAACTCATAACAATCGGTAACCATCATATCTGAATCAGTGGCCGGACTCGAACCAGAACTCATAATAATCAGTAACCAAGTGATAGAGAAGTGACAGAATCCACACAAATACACGTAAACGAGGACATATCGGCCCCAGAATGAACCCGAAATATAAATAAAGGAGCTAACCCACCACGTACTATAAGTCAATCTCGGGATCCTTCCAGGTCAACTATCTACTATAAACAATATATATATATATATATGCAAGTCTGGATATACATTATAAGCCATGGCAAGACGGGTCCGCATTCTAAATCAAACTAGCCGACCCCGGTCAAATACGGCGCTATCAGGAACTAACAAGGCTAAACAGGTCAAAAAGGCATAACTGGGGTAATTCAACACAAATTTTATCCTAAAAGATCATCTCAGGGCTTAACTAAGCCTAACAATGTTTAATGCTAACTATATCGACTGTGAAGAGTAGCGGGGCCCACTACGGGGTCCCGAAACCAAGTCTAGGCTAAATCTAACTGAGTCTGGACTAAGGTTCCCCAAACCCCTACTAACAGTAGTACAACATTAACCAACCCTATAAAAGTAATCTCTGACACACCACGAGAATAATGGGCCCGAAACATATCCGAACAAGGCCCTAACAGCCTAAAAGGACTAATCATAGTAAGTCAATGCCAATCTACAACTACCAACCCAAACACTAGCATAATAGTATGCAAATACTATAAATAAACTCATTCTAGGTATATGGAAAGCCTAGCCTATTTGGACGCCGCCGAATGTCTGTCAAAGCCTACTAAATAGGAGCCTTCCCCTTCCGAGAGGCCTCTGACTGCCAAGCTACCAAAATAATATACTACACGTCAAAACATGACTATTGATACCCATATTGCATTAGTTCAAAAAATGCCCAAACGGTCCACGTGGGGCCCGCTTACGAAATCACAAAATCAAAATCGTCACAACGTCCCAAATCACCCCGTGACCAATAGTCACAACTAGCACCGCTCAATTTGAGCTCAAAATATAGCTCAAACATCAACACCAATACCAACAATACCGCCATAACTAAAACTACCGTAAAAATAAGAAAACGCACCGTAGAAACGTCGAGAATGAGTCCACGAACTCAAATCTACCAACCCCTAACCTTAAATCTCACTAGAAATGCCCAAATTTGAGTTTAAGTTGATCAAAGATGATGAAATGTAGAGATAGAAATGTTGGAAATGTTTTAGAAGAAAAAGGTAGGGTTATGTATATATATAAATTGATATAATTAAAGAAATTTCAGCCAACCTTGACCAAATATATCTACCTATATATTACTTAAATAATATGCTAAGTGTCAAAAATAATGAGCCTAACTCATAAAAGAATAAACTATAGAACTTTTATAAATATCAAAAATATTTTAGAAAGGTAATTAACTATATATTTTCTTTACCAAGTTCTAAATGCCGAGAACGCTCGAAAATGAGGAAAATGACCGGGAGGATCATTACAACAATTTTATACAATTATATATCAAAAAGTTGTATGAAACATATAAGATTTGAGTGTCAACTTCTATCTTCTTTTTTTTGTCATATGTATATAAATGGTATAGTATATGCATGTATACTGTATGTTATGTGTATAATATGTGAATTAATCGTCCAACCATTATATATTTTTTGATTGCAGACACGAGTTTCAACTGAATTCGTATATACAGGGATTGATGGCACCACCATGAAAAAGATTATTGTTCTAATTTCATAGCAATAAAAAGTTTGTCAATACATATACAATATTCATTGATTTAAGCTCGATTAATTAAAAATATAAGGATATCAAATTATATACAAATTTCATAGACTCCCAAAATCTTATAATTGAAACCCACTCGAGAAAAAACTTGCAAATGGGAATAAAGCATTAGTTTTATTCGGAGAGATTGTGCAGAATATTTATCTTCCTTTTTAAAAAATTGAATATAGATGGAGAGAAAGAGAGAAAGGAGGAGGAACGGGTGGGGGTGGGGAACGTAAAAAGGACTTCCAAAATTTCAGCCCTCTAATAATTATCAACAGTTATTGAGGAGAGAGGAAAAAGATACACGCGAAAAATTAGGAAGAATTTTAAGAAATATATATGTATTAAACAAATTTTAAAAAAAAAAGAAAATTCAATAAATTTTTAAAAGTTTGCTATAACTTGCAATTAAAACCTTAATTTAATAATTATAGAAAAGTATTGCTACAATTTGCAATAAACAATCTAAAAAGTACATATAAGATAATTTTCACTTTAATTTAATGTTTACATTGTCACTTGAATTTTCGTAAGATATAGTTCAGCGTTATCATATCATTCTATAGTTTCGTCTTGTTGTTATCTATAGAGAGCGCTTGAAAAATGTTTGTCGGTTGTCACTTGTAATCGTAAACAAGCGTAGCAAAGATTATTTTATATTTAGCCACAAAAAAAATTCGTAGCAAATAGTTAAATTATTCTACTACAAATTTTAAATTGTCTCTATTTAAACTTTGCATATTTTGTGACAAAACTATGTTGTCACTAAGTCACAGGTTGATTAGAGATAATAAAATGACTGTCACTAATTGTTATATTATTAGTGACAAAAACTAATGTCACAATTAAATATAAAATTTTGTGGCTAAAGCTTACCACATTTAACTACATACTTTAATTTGTTGCTATTGCAATAACTTATTTTTTGTGATGAAATTTTTTCGTGTCCAAAATTATTACTAATTTAAGACAAATAATAGTTTGTCACAAATTGGATACATTATTAGCGACAAATAATGTGTCATTGATAACTTAAAATTCGTCACTAATGATAATTAATAAATAACACCAAATTAATTTTTGGTGGAAAACTTTAGTGGATAAAACTTTTCTATGAAATTGTGTGTTTCGTCACTAAAAGTATGTTGCTCATGCATTTAAAGACGAAATATAATTTTGTCACAAAAAGTGAATAATTAGTGACGAATTTTATGTCGTACTTTATTATTTTGTAGCTAAATACCACTTTTGATGTAATTGATACTTTTGAGGCATATTGTTGTTCTTTGAAGTAGAAACATCGATTTCTAGGGTTTTAATTAAAAGTGAGATTTGTGGTTTTTATCTTCTTCTTTGTAAGTTCATAGCTATAAACTAGTATACTTGGCCGCGCTACGCGCGGTAATAAAAAAGAATCAAAATTAATATCGTTATACGATCTAAAATTATTTCACCAAAAAAATTGTGCGAAATATTCTAAGTTAAATATGAAAAAAGTAGTTTAAATTGATATATTTGAAATTTAAATAAGAAAATCATATATAAAAACTCAACATAAAATTTAGAATACTTCATAATATGAATAAATTCAGATAAATTGAAAAAAAAAATTGTATGTAAAAGCATTACACTTTTAATCGAATATATATGATAGGAAAATTTAAATAAAAAATTATAAAAATGTTAAACAAAACTATTCTTCGCATAAAAAAAAAATGAAAGAGTCCACTGCTCTGTATCACAAGCAGGCTAAAATCTCATAATCTCGTCCATCTATTCATTCAACTACCTACTTCTATATATAAAATATAATATATGATACATGAACAAATTAGCACTAATTCGTGTAGAAATTAAAGAAAAAATACAAAAACTCGAGTGATCCTTCTATCAATAGCTCAGAGTTTCACCAACCAAATGTTCACTATCAAGATAAAATATTTGCTTGTTCTCTAATTTCAAGAGTTGGTAAAAAAAATGTGAAGATGAAAAAATATCCGAGAACCATATATAATGTTGTTTGAGTAGAAAAGGTAATCACTACTAATTAAAGTACACTTTAATACTCATAATTTTTAAAAATTAATAATCATTACGTTAGCAAAGTCTCTTCCTCTTTCCATACCCTTATGATAGAGGGTGTATATGGGCTGCATTATATGTCTTACTCATAATTAAGCTAAGATAAAAATTACTACTTTAGTAGAAAGAATAGACAGTCAAGACAAGAAAATATGATACTCTCTCCGTTAATTTTTATTTTTCACTATACTAAAATAGATGTCAAATAATACTTGTCCAGTAAACCAAAAGATAATTTATTATCACGACCCCATAGTTGAGTCATGATGGCGCCTATAATTTATTATCACGACCCAATAGTTGAGTCATGATGGCGCCTACCGTAACCCACCGATAGGCAAGCCAAACCCTAGCCCGAAACAACAAGCGACGGGCTAACGGGCGGAATCTCAAAAGAACAGAGATAAAGTGGAAGTAACCCTACTAATAAATATGCTAGAAACGTAAAAACAGAACCAATATATATATACATACATACTAAGACTGAGAAGGAAGAGGATAGTAAATAAAGTCAAGAACCCCTTCCAAGTCCTTGTGAGGTCGGTACAAAAGCCACTATTAGACATACCCAAAATACAAGACAGAAACCAAGCATGCATAACAAGTACTACAGTCTCGAGAGCAAAACACTATACAGTAGATATGGAGTAGGATCTGCCTCGAACGTCAGTAAGCTCACCTGCTCCGGAGTCAGTGCTAAGAAAGGAGGATCACGTCACTGCTGTCGACTGGTTCCCGAATCTGCATCGGAAAAAAAGATAAAGAAGTGCAGTATGAGTACCGGGAAACGGGTACTCAGTAGGCATCATCGGCCGACTGAGCTCAATGAAATATAAGTAAGCTAAAATGTGAGAGTGCATGCTAAGTCCGGGGTATAAATAATAAATCCATAAGTAACTTCCTAGGCGTATAGATATGCTCGGGAGATAAATAAATGTGATACCGAATAATTAGTAAATAAATGCATAAGTAAACACACAAGTCAAACATAACCTATCTGGGACCCTATAAACCCGATAGGCACACGGAAGAAAACAATAACCCAGCCTGGCCCACATAAATTGGCGGGACACACAAGAATAGTAAAATGTATAGTCACCAGTATCTCGAAGCTGTATCAGTATCCAGTAACCGTAATAATCAACAAGAGTGTACCGGGCTTGAACGGGCACCAATGAGTAATAACAAGAAGCCAGACGCCGGAATCGAACCGGACACAGTGGGCAATAACAATAGGCCACATATATATCACATCTGCCAGACTCGAACCAAAACTCAGAGAACAACAGTATCATAATCACGGTACCCAGTACCAGAACTCATAGTGTACCACAATCCGGGGTCGGACTCGAACCGAAATACCCAATAGTCAATAATCAACCATCATACCTGAGTCAGTAGCCGGACTCGAACCGGAACTCATCATAGCTAGTAACCAGAACAAAGCCAAGTGTCACATCATAACCAATAAAAGGGGAAACAATGCTAGTCCCAGGCCGAAGCCGATGTATAGGTAAATGAGCTAACCCATCATCTGCTACAAGGTAAGTCCCTGGGTCATCCTAGGTCCATAGTATACTATCATCCATTTTCTAAGTCAGTCCAGGTATCTTGAGTAGCTTAGGGCAAGGAGGGTCCCAATTCTAAGCCAAGTCCAGCAAATCCCGATCAAGTACGGTGCTATCAGGGACTAAAATGCTAAACAGGCCAACCGAGTATAATCGGGGTGACTCAATCCCATCACAACCCTAACAGGTCATATAGGGCTTATCTAAGCCCAAAGATGTCAAAGTTCTGACAAGTCGACAAAAAGGGTAACGGGGCCCACTGACGGGTCACGAAAACCAAGTCTAGTTATACCTGTCTAAGTCTGGGCTAAGTCCGCCTAAGCTTGGACTAAGGTCCAACAACAACATTCCCCAACCAGCAATCAACACAACAATACCATCCGACCCCAAATAGGTCATATGTGGTATACCTCGAGGATAACGGGCTCGGAATGTATCCGAATAGCCCTATCTGGCCTAGAAGGCCTAAATCACAACAAACCACCACCACCAAGTTTATAATACCAGCCCACAGTACCAACACAATAGCATACATATATCACACATAAGCCCAATTTAAGTGTAAAGGAAGGTAAACCTAGCCTACTTGGACGCCGCCGAACGTCTGCTAAAGCCAACTAAATAGGAGCCTTTCCCTTTCGAGAGACCTCTGATGCTGCCAAGCTACCAAAATAATAAACTACATGTTAAAACATGACTATTGATACCCATATTGCATTAATTCAGAAAATGTCTGAACAGTCCATGTGGGGCCCGCTTGCAAAATCGCAAAATCAAAATCGTCACAGCGTCTCAAATCACCCCGTTACCAATAGTCACAACTAGTACCGCTTAATTTGAGCTCAAAATATAGTTCAAACATCAATACCACAGTAAACGAAAACTATCATAAAAATAAGAAAACATACCGTAGAAACGACGAAAACGAGTCCACGGACTCAAATATATAAACTCCTAAGCTCAAACCTCAATGGATTAGCTCAATATTGAGCTTATATGATAAGAAATGGTGAGGGACTACGGTGGAAACATTTGAGCAAATGCAATGTTATACATTTTATTAAAAATGTATATAGCATGCCAATGTGTTCCCACATGCTAAGTGGCAACCTTTACCTAGCAACAGTCACCCTGGTGTGCACCTCTCCACTTTCCACGTGGTGGTGGAGGTGGCCCATCGGTGCAATTTTTATCCCATTATATATATATTCGGGTATTGCATAGGCTCGTGATAAAATAAATACAATATTTTGAATATACCATAATTAATAAAAAATTATTTCGAATAAAACCTCTATATAAAAATATTATTTTAACATATCTAAATTCACTATTTCCGCTTAAATTATTAATAAATTATAAAACTATTATAAAGTAGTATAGATATATCATAACTAAAGAATTTTCTAAATTTCAAAAAAATATTTTCGAAAGGCAATTAACTATATCTTTTTACCAAATTCTAATTTAATTGAATATTTTACAATGTGCTCGGTCTAAATAATATCCCTAAACGAACTGCCCGAAAACCGAACTGTCAGTCCCAGCGAGTCATAAATAACTTGGGGCAGTTATAGAAAATCTCTAAACTCCGAAAACACACGAAGACAAGGGAAATGACCGGGAAGGTCATTACAACATCCACTACTAAAAGGACTTTCGTCCGCGAAAGTCAAGAGTAAGCACATACCTGAAGACGTGAACAAGTAGGGATACTGGGCTCGTATATCACGTTCAAGCTCCCAAGTGGCCTCCTCAATCGGACGGTGACTCCACTGTATCTTAACCACTGGAATGTACCAGGAGCGTAATCGTCTGATGTCTTTGGCCAGAATAGACACAGGCTCCTCTATAAATTCTAATTTCTCGTCTAACTGAACCGAGTCCTACTGTAGCACATGCAACATAGAAACATGAAATACCGGGTGAATAGGTGAAAAGGCCGGAGGTAAAGCCAACACATATGCTACCTCCCCAATTGTCCGCAAAATCTCAAAGGGTCCAATATACCTGGGGCTAAGCTTGCCCCTCCTTCCAAACCACATCACACCCTTCATAGGCGATACTCGTAAAAAGACCCTATCACCAACTCTGCATTTCAACGGACGGCGTCTATGGTCAGCATAACTCCTTTGTCTACTCTGAGCTGTCCGCAACCTATCCTGAATCACCCGAACACGGTCCAAAGACTCTCGAAGCAAATTCGTGCCACGAGGACTGACCTCTAAAGTCTCGAACCATCCAACTGGAGATCGATAACGTCTACCATACAAAGCCTCAAACGGAGCCATCTGAATGCTAGAATGAAAGCTATTATTATACGCGAACTCTGCTAAAGGTAAGAATTGATCCCACTGACCCCCAAAGTCTAACACACAAGCGCGGAGCATATCCTCCAATACCTGAATCGTCCGCTCTGACTGCCCTTCGGTCTGAGGATGAAATGTAGTGCTGAGGTCCACCTGGGTACCCAAATTTCCTGGAAAGTCTGCCAGAAATTGGAGGTAAACTGAGACCCTTGGTCTGAGATAATAGATATTGGCACTCCATGTAGGCGAACCACCTCCTGAATATATACACGAGCTAATCTCTCAGCACTGTAGGAAATTCGAACAGGGATAAAATGTGCAGACTTAGTCAACCGATCTACAATAACCCAAATACAATCAAAACCAAGGGATGTCCGAGGCAATCCAACAATGAAATCCATAGTGACCCTCTCCATTCCCACTCGGGAATGGGCAACTGCTGAAGCAATCCACCAGGTCTCTGGTGCTCGGCCTTTAGCTGTTGACAACAGAGGCATCAAGCTATAAACCCTGTTATATCTCTCCGCATACCACTCCACCAATAGTGCTACCTCAGATCCCAATACATCTTAGCTGTCCCAGGGTGAATAGAATACCTGGAGCTGTGCGCCTCATGCAAAATCAACTGAATCAAATTCCCAACCCTCGAAACACAAATACAACCGTCAAACCTCAAAACACCATCATAACCCAAGGTTGCTCTCTCAGACTCACCCCTCAATACCTGATCTCGAATGCTACGGAGACCGCTATCCTCAAACTGACGACTCTGAATCTGCTCCAGCAAAGTAGATCTCGCACCAACATAAGCGATAACCCTTCCGGGGTCAGAAATATCCAAACGCACCATCGAGTTAGCTAAGGACTGAATGTCCAAAGCCAATGACCGCTGAGAGACTGGAATGAAGGCTAAGCTACCCATACTCACTATCTTCCGACTCAAGGCATCAGCTACCACATTCGCCTTGCCCGGATGATAGAGAATAGAGATATCATAGTCCTTCAGCAACTCAATCCAACTACGCTGCCTCGAATTAAGATCCCTCTGAGTCATAATATGCTGAAGACTGCGGTGGTTTGTAAAGATATCATAGAGATAATGCCTCCAAATCAGTGCAGACACAACCGCTGCTAATTCCAAATCATGAGTGGGATAGTTACGCTCGTGCACCTTCAGCTGCCTCGATGCATAAGCAATGACATGACCCCACTGCATCAGAACACATCCCAAATCAATATCAGACGCATCACAATACACGGTGAATTCCTCGCCCTCAACTGGAAGAGTCAACACAGGGGCAGAAGTAAGTCGATCCTTGAGCTTCAGAAAGCTCGCCTCACAATCCTCAAACCATTGACACGGAACCTCTTTTCTGGTCAGTTTATTTATAGGAGATGTAATAGACGAGAAGCCCTCAACAAATCATCTGTAATACCCTGCCAACCCCATAAAACTGCGAACCTTGGTAGGCGACATGGGCCTAGCCCAACCTCGAATAGCCTCAATCTTCACTAGGTCTACCATGATACCGTGTTTGGATACAACATGTCCTAAGAAAGCTACAAACTCAAGCCAGAACTTACTGTAACACCCCGTACCTTCCAACCCAATGTGACGACGTTGAATAATGGTTACTTAGGTGTCGAGATGCCATAAGTATGTGTTTGGTAAGGCTAGGGATGAGAAAATTAAAAGTTGGCCTCGTACATGTGATTAGACCTTCATAAGAGGTGTTTTGTGATTTTTGTGGTGCATTTGTGGGGTTCAAAATGAGGCTAAGAGGAACTCTAAACAAAGTATATTAAGGCTAAGAAGTAAGTTAAAGAATAGAACTTGAAGTATCTAACCCAACCCGCAAAGAAAAGTCGAAAAACGAAATTTTTTGAAAAACTAAGTGTGGGGCGTGCTGGGGGGCTTACCACGCCGCTTTGGGCCATATTTTTGTTCCCAGAGGCAGTAAGATGGCGCACCCAAGGGCGTGCCACGCTGGTTTTGGCCACTTTTCAAAGTTGGAAATTTTCTTAAGTCCCGAGGACGCCCGAGGACGTATTGAGCCGATTTTTGCCACGTTTCTTCTACAACCATGATAATATACATGAAATGAGTAAAATATTATATTGGTATGATAAAATTACTCGTGAACTAATTTGGCATCAAAATGATGATTTTACCCTTTTGGTCAAAATAGGCCATACGTGGCTAGAATTGCTTGTTTTTGGGATTGAGGCCATGAGTATAAATCCCGTGAGTGGGAATATCATCGTAACGCATATGAAATGAGTTAAACATGAGGAATTATTGATTCTATTGGGTTAAGTGAATTGGGCTAAAAAGGGGCCCAAAATGTGAAAGAAAACATGGGCCAAGAATGGGTCATTTCCATTCTTTCATTGACCAAGCCAACACATAGCATTAAATGCTAAGAGTGTATAAGGATGAAATTGAGGGCTTATATAAGGGACCAAAAAATCTGATTTTATTATCACAAACACATATGTTTTTCTATCTTGATTTCTAGACAATTCCAAGAACACCTCTTTTGCTCTCAAAACCCTAAGGCACCTTTGGAGCAAGATCATCATCTTTCAAGCTTGGGTAAGTGATTATTCTTGTACTTTAACATATTATGATCATGAGAAATTATGTAGATCATGTTGGTTATGCTTGGAAGTGTTGGACATGGCACTTTTGGTTTTTGTTAAAAGATGTGAAATCCATGGGATTGTAACTTGAAATATGACTTGTGGTTTTGATGAAAGAGCATGGTATGGATGAAATAACAACATGTATGATGTGATTATGGTACTAAACTTGTTATTTCTCTATAAGTGTAAATTATGGGATTTTGGCAGATTTGTTGTAGTGAGGTGTATTGAAGTAAATTGATAGCATAATTGTGATGTTGTGATAATGGAGAGTGGAAAGTATGAACTTGGTGTGACATGCTATTGGTTATCATGTATTGGTCAATGTATGGAATATTGTGGGATTATTGGTACAATAATTTCATAAAGGGTATTGTTAAGGGGGAAATGACATGTTAAAGCCAAACATATGACTTATTGTTATTGTATGCCATTGTAAGGTAATTGGTGGTTAATGTTGGTTACGTTATGTTCTTGTGTTGTAGAGTGAAACATAAGGACGGAGCGGGACTATTGTATGCACACTTAAGATTGTAGAATTGTATTGAGAATACAAGGTATGTAAGGTTCCTTTTTCCGTATCCTTCTGCAACATGTTGTTCATATTGACATTGGACTTGTTTCAATTCCGAGAGGCTTGAAGTATATCAATTCAGGGTGACGTATATTGTTATTCATATGTGTCCTATTCTTAGATGACTTATGGTTCATTTATCTCTTGATCATTGATTGAAGTTCCAAAGATGTCATGACGTTGTAATACATAAAAGAACTATCTCATAAGAGTAATAAGAGAGGTGATGTGCAAGTTAGTATAATTATTCCTCATAAGTGAAGATGTCAATCTCCTGAAGTAAAGGAGTGAAGTGAGATGTATATATAAGTGTGTGCTTTAATGTCATGTTCTTTAACCTGTCACTCTCATAACTATGTAAAGGGTATAAGTTCAATATAGAATAATTCCAATATTATGCTATGTCATTTCTAACCCACCAAAGGTGATGGCCCGGTATTATATATTATCATGATCCTCAATATATCAATCTCTCATAAGTGAATGAAGCAATCTCTCCCAAATAAGAAATGATGTATAATCGATGAGTAATCTCGGGTGGCAGCCCAGGGGTGAAAAGAACACCTAGCATGGGTCGATCCCATAATTCACCCACCAAAGAGTGGATGTAGTTAACCCACCAAAGAGTGGATGTAGTAATTCACCCACCAAAGAGTGGATGTAGTAATTAACCCACCAAAGAGTGGATGTTGTTAACCAAAAAGATGAATAATAATGATGATGAGCGTAAAAGCAAGAAAGAATCTATTGCGTATAAAGAATCTCTTGAAGGCAAGTCTCTTGAGTAAAAGTAACTCTCTCTTGAATAAGGGGGTATATAGAGGATGGTAAATTACAATAACAGTAGAAATATTCATGGTTCTTCACATACAAAAAGAGAGTTTATTCACACTTACCATTTCTCTTATATTGACTCCATTGTTGTTGTTATTACGTATGATGAATTTTTTATGAGCCTTACATACTCAGTACATTCTTCGTACTGACCCCCTCGGGGGACTTACCTTACATGTTGCAGGTGCAGGCATTAGTAGACCTCCTCGGTAGACTGGGGATCATTTGCAGAGCTTTGGTGAGCTCCACTTGTTTCGGAGCTTACTAGGTCATAGTTGTGTATTTGTTTTGATATTGTAAATATTGTATAAAGCTGGGACTTGTACCGACAGTAAGTTGGTATGGTTGATGCATCTGTTAGAGGCTTTTGTAGACATATGTGGGTATATGGATATAAGAGACGATTATGTAAAAGACGAATGTCCGTTTTGACTTGATGGCCCCAACGACCAAGTTTCCTAAATATATATATGTATAGCATATGTTTCCATGATTCACGTCTTCCGCATAGTTGCATGAGGTATAATAAGATTCATACGAGGATATGAAGGTTTATGAGCAAAGATTGGTTCTCTCGGGCCACATCGGCTTCGGGTGCCAGTCCGGCCCGAATGGGATTTCGGGTCGTGACACTCACACTTTGAGAACTTGGCATAAAGTTGATGATCTCTCAAAGTGTGGAGCACAATCCTCAAATGTTGCTCGTGATCCTCGTTACTCCTCGAATAAACCAAGATGTCATCAATAAACACAATCACAAAAGAGTCAAAGTATGGCTTGAATACACGATTCATCAAGTTCTTAAAAGCTGTTGGGGCATTAGTCAACCCAAAAGACATCACCAGGAACTCATAATGGTCGTACCGAGTCCTGAAAGCTGTCTTTGGGATGTCCTCAGCCCTAACTCTCAACTGATGACATCCAAATCTCAAGTCTATCTTCGAGAATACTGCTGCACCCTGAAGTTGATCAAACAAATCATCGACACGAGGCATAGGATACTTATTCTTTACTGTCACTTTTTTTAGTTGTCTATAGTCAATACACATACGTATGGAGCCATCCTTCTTCTTTACAAATAGAACTGTAGCACCCCACGACGATACACTCGGTCTAATAATACCCTTCCCAAGAAGGTCTTGGAGCTGACTACTCAACTCCCTCAATTCAGCAGGAGCCATACGATACTGAGCTATAGAAATAGGTCGGGTGCCCGGCTCAAGGTCAATAATGAACTCTATATCACGCTCAGGAGGAAGGCCAGGTAGGTCAATCGGGAATACATTAGGAAACTCATGAACAACCGAGATGGAGTCAAGTGACGGACTCTCAATGCTAGCATTCCGAACATACGCAAGGAACGAATCATATCCCCTCAACATCAATCTACAAGCCTGAACATATGAAATAATCCCTGTCAGTGTGCGGCTAACAGAACCCTGCCACACCACCGGGGGTACACCGAGCATGGCTAAGGTAATGGTCTTGGCAAAGCAATCCAAGACTGCATGATGAAAAGACAATCAGCCCATGCCCAGAATCACATCAAAGTCTACCATGGCCAATATAATAAAATCAACCCGAGTCTCAAACTCCTGAATAGTCACCAGACAAGATCTATATACCCGATCTACTATTAAGAAATCACCGACGAGGGTAGATACACGTAAGGGTACAACTAATAACTCAGAACATAAACCCAACCGTGGTGCATAATAAGTAGATACATAAGAAAACGTGAATCCAGGATCAAATAATGCAGAAGCTGGCTGATGGCATACGAAAATCGTACCTGTAATCACCGCATCCGAAGCCTCAGCCTCTGGCCTAGCTGGCACGGTATACAACTGACGTTGGCTACCACTAGTCTGAGCACCGACCTGACTACCAGTCCGACCTCCCTGCGCTCTACCTTGGGAACCCTGGGGACCACCCCAACGACCCTGTACACTACCTCTACCTGCTGGCGGTATAGATCTGATGGGCTATGCCGTCTGCACTGAAGGCTCAATCGCCCTGCGCTGAGGACACTCACGCGCGAAATGACTGACAACCCCACAAGTATAACATTCTCCTAGCTCCCTGCTTGGCCTAGAAGATCCGGCTGATCCGATATGACCACCTCTAGTCGATGAACTGGACTGACCATGTCCCTGAAGCTGACTACCAGAACCACTATAGGCGGGCTGACCCCTATAAAAAATCTGCAAGGCTGACTATACGGGCCTACTAGGCTGACCCTGTCGCTGAAAAAACTGATGCTGCTATTGTGGGTACCTACCTAAAACTCACTACCTCTGAACTGCGAACTGCTGCGACTGCCACTATAACTACCCTGGAATCAGGGTCTCTTATCGCTGCCCCCTTGGGCCTCGCGATCCATCTCCTCTATCGAATATACATGTTCAGCTATCTCAGTAAATGATTTCCCTGAAGTCACTAAATTTTGTGTGGCCCTGCGGAGTGTTAATCGCAACCCTCTGATAAAGCATCTAATCCTCTAGTACTCATCAGGCAAGATCATAGTAGCCTGTCTGTCCAAATCATGGAATATCGCCTCATACTCACCTACTGTCATAGACCCCTGTCTCAACCTGGAAAACTCATCTCAAAGATGCTCACACATGCTGCGGGGCATATACTTCCCCAAGAATACCTCAGAGAACTGTGCCCAAGTAATGGGTGGAGATCCAGCTGGCCTGGAATCAAGATAACCTCTCCACCATCTCCTCGCGACTGTATCAAACTGATAAGTAACAAAATCTACCCCGCACGACTCCACTAATCCCAAATTTCTCAGCTTCTCCTCGCAGCTGGATAAGAACTCATAAGCGTCTTCTCCTGGTGTACCCACAAACCTGGGTGGAGCTAGTCTCAAAAAATGACTCAACATTTTCTGCTCCTCGACAGACATAACTGGTTGAGCTACTACCTGCTGTGGAATTACTGGTGCTGGTGGAACCTCTACTCTGGGTGCTGCAGCTGCAGGCTGTGTCCTAACACCAACTCTCTGTACTGTCGGCTGGGCTCCCTCGACTGACGGACCTCTAACTAATCCCAGCAACTGCACCAAAGTGTCTCGGAGTACTGAAGCATCAATAAATCCAGGTGGAGCCTGGGTTGCTCCCTGACCCACCGACTGCTGTGGCGACGGAACATCTGGAGCTACAACGGGATCGGGTGACTGATCCCTAGCATGATCTCGGTACTGGGGATTCTACTCTGCCCTACCTTCGACCTCTAGGTCGACATCGGCCCCTAACTGGAGCCCTCGCTGCAGGCTCGGGGTTTCGACCCTCGACTCTCGTACCACGCATCCTAGTCATCTGCGTAAAGAGTGAACCAAATGAAGATTAGAAACCAACATAGAATCGACACACAAACATGAGTCAAGAAAATGAGAGACTCCCCGAAGAATGATCTGTAGCCTCCTAAAGATAGGATACAAGCGTCCCCGCAACGATCCGCATGACTCTACCACACATTGGCTCATGTACCGACACTACCTACACAACCTAGGGTTTGATACCAAGCTGTCACGACCCAATATTTGAGTCATGATGACGCCTATTGTAACCCACCGATAGGCAAGCCAAATCCTAGCCTGAAGCAATAAACAACGGGCTAACGGGCGGAATCTCAAAAGAACAGAGATAAAGTGGAAGTATCCCTACTAATAAACATGCTAGAAACATAAAAACAAAACCAATATATATATACATACATACTAAGACTGAGAAGGAAGAGGATAGTATATAAAGTCAAGAACCCCTCTCAAGACCTGATGAGGTCGGTACAAGAGCCACTACTAGACATACCCAAAATACAAGACAGAAACCAAACATGCATAACAAGTACTACAACCTCGAAAGCAAAAGATTCTACAGTAGATATGGAATAGGATCTGCCTCGAACGTCAGCCTCACCCTGCTCCGGAGTCAGTGCTAAGAAAGGAGGATCACGTCACTGCTGTCGACTGGTGCCCGGATCTGCATTCGGGAAAAAGATTCAGAAGTGCAGTATGAGTACCGGGCAACGGGTACTCAGTAGGCATCATCGGTCGACTAAGCTCAATGCAATATAAGTAAGCTAAAATGCGAGAGTGCATGCTAAGTCCGGGGTATAAATAATAAATACATAAGTAACTGCCTAGGCGTATAGATATGCTCGGGAGATAAATAAATGTAATACCGAATAATTAGTAAATAAATGCGTAAGTAAACACACAAGTCAAACATAACCTATCTGGGGCCCCATAAACCCGATAGGCATATGGAAGAAAACAATAAGCCAGCCTTGTCCCCATAAACCGACAGGACACACAAGAATTGTAAAATGCATAGTCACCAGTGTCTCGAAGCTGTATCAGTATCCAGTAACCATAATAACCAACAAGAGTGCACCGGGCTTGAACCGACACCAATGGGTAATAACAAGAGGCCAGACACCGGAATCAAACCGGACACAGTGGGTAATAACAATAGGCCACATATATATCATATCTGCCGAACTCGAACCAAAACTCAGAGAACAACAGTATCATAATCACGGTACCCAGTACCAGAACTCATAATGTACCACAATCCGGGTCGAACTCGAATCGAAATACCCAATAGTCAATAATCAACCATCATACCTGAGTCAGTAGCCGGAATCGAATCGGAAATCATCATAGCCAGTAACTAGAACAAAGCCAAGTGTCACATCATAACCAATAAAAGGGGAAAACATGTTAGTCCCAGGCCGAAGCCAATGTATAGGTAAAGGAGCTAACCCATCATCTGCTACAAGGTAAGTCCCTGGGTACTCCTAGGTCCATAGTCTACTATCATCCAATTTCTAAGTCAGTCCAGGTATCTTGAGTAGCTTAGGGCAAGGAGGGTCCCAATTCTAAGCCAAGTCCAGCAAATCCCGATCAAGTACGGTGCTATCAGGGACTAAAATGCTAAACAGGCCAACCGAGTATAATCGGGGTGACTCAATCCCATCACAACCCTAACAGGTCATATAGGGCTTATCTAAGCCCAAAGATGTCAAAGTTCTGACAAGTCGACAAAAAGGGTAACGGGGCCTACTGACGGGTCACGAAAACCAAGTCTAGTTATACCTGTCTAAGTCTGGGCTAAGTCCGCCTAAGCTTGGACTAAGGTCCAACAACAACATTCCCCAACCAGCAATCAACACAACAATACCATCCGACCCCAAATAGGTCATATGTGGTATACCTCGAGGATAACGGGCTCGGAATGTATCCGAATAGCCCTATCTGGCCTAGAAGGCCTAAATCACAGCAAACCACCACCACCAAGTTTATAATACCAGCCCACAGTACCAACACAATAGCATACATATATCACACATAAGCCCAATTTAAGTGTAAAGGAAGGTAAACCTAGCCTACCTAGACGCCGCCGAACGTCTGCTAAAGCCAACTAAATAGGAGCCTTTCCCTTTCGAGAGACCTCTGATTGCTGCCAAGCTACCAAAATAATAAACTACATGTCAAAATATGACTATTGATACCCATATTGCATTAATTTGGAAAATGTTCGAACAGTTCAAGTGGGGCCCGCTTGCAAAATCGAAATCATCACAGCGTCCCAAATCACCCCGTGACCAATAGTCACAACTACCACCGCTCAATTTGAGCTCAAAATATAGTTCAAACATCAATACCAATCCCAACAATACCACCGTAAACGAAAACTATCATAAAAATAAGAAAACGTATCGTAGAAACGACGAGAACGAGTCCACGGACTCAAATATATAAACTCCTAAGATCAAACCTCAATGAATTAGCTCAATATTGAGCTTATATGATAAGTAATGGAGAGGGAATACGGTGGAAACATTTGAGCAAATGTAATGTTATACATTTTATTAAAAATGTATATAGCATGCCAATGTGTTCCCACATGCTAAGTGACAACCTTTACCTAGCAACAGTCACCCTGGTGTGCACCTCCCCACTTTCCAAGTGGTGGTGGAGGTGGCCCATCGGTGCAATTTTTATCCCATTATATATATATATTCGGGTATTGCATAGGCTCGTGATAAAATAAATACAATATTTTGAATATACCATAATTAATAGAAAATTATTTCAAATAAAATCTCTATAAAATAAAAATATTATTTTAACATATCTAAATTCACTATTTCCGCTTAAATTATTACTCCCTCCGTCCCATTTTATGTGTCGCTATTTTCTTTTTGGTCTGTCCCAAAAAGAATGTCATCTTTCCTTATTTGGCAACAATTTAATGACATCATCCCCATTTTATCCTCACTAGGTCCCACTTAATAATAAAAGACAACTAAAAGAAAAACATTAAAGTGACTTTAATAGGGGCAATTTTGTAAACTTTACAAAGTCATCATTTATTTCTTAAACTCCGTGCCCGGTCAAAAGGCGACACATAAAATGGGACGGAGGGAGTAATAAATTATAAAACTATTATAAAGTAGTATAGATATATCATAACTAAAGAATTTTCTAAATTTCAAAAAAATATTTTCGAAAGGCAATTAGCTATATCTTTTTACCAAATTCTAATTTAATTAAATATTTTACAGCGTGCTCGGTCTAAATAATATTTCCAAACGAACTGCCCGAAAATCGAACTGTCAGTCTCAGCAAGTCATAAATAACTTGGGGCAGTTATAGAAAATCTCTAAACGCCGAAAACACATGAAGAAGAGGGAAATGACCGGGAAGGTTATTACATTTATCATTTTGTGTCCCTTTTACCCTTGCTATTAACTATTATTTATTATTTTTTAAAATGAGTGTCTAGTCAATAGTGGACAAATAAATATAAAGGGAGGGAGTATCACTTTAGTGCCACACTCTATCATAGTAGTTAATTATATTGTCTAGTAATTTCAGAAAAATAAGTTATTAATAAGATATTAACTTTGTTACATATAAAATGTATATATGACACAAAAATGCAAAGTGAAGTCATAACAGAGCTATGAATGTTGTAGGAGGATAAAAATTTGATTGAAGAATTATATCTATATATGACGTTTAATTCATCAAAGCTTAATACAAACATGTCTGTCATGAAGTGTCAATTGACAACCGCCTAATAATGGAAAAAGTCTAGAGTATACAACTTATTTGGATGTTGTTACCTATTGTATTGAATTGTATAAGGAGAAATTTTATACGGGCAAAGCAAGGAGAAATTTGTTTCATTGTTCAGACTACTAACTTTTCTTCCTCATTTTCCCTTTTGCAATTCTTCAAGCACATGAGCAACACTGATAACAAACAATCAACAACTTTGCATAAGAAATTTATTAGTCAACATAATTATTTTGCGGTTATTAAGAAATAAAGCAATAAGCACTGAACCATCTTGTTATGCTAAGACGTTCACGAAGAGAATGTTGAAGTCATAATGAGTTCATTAACGCTTTTTTGTGGTCACGAAATTATGCTAATTAAGAAAAATTGACAAAGTCACATCCATATATTGTTACATTGTAGTAAGAATAATGTACAATTAGATAACCAATCAAGGAGTATAAACAAATGTTTGTTCAAGGAAATATATAACATATGAATTGTGCATTTCAAGTGTAAGTTTGAGGGAAATATCCGAAGCTTGATTGCAGAAATGATGGAGAGGGACCAAACAGTGATCAAGCAAATATCAGATTGCAATCTCCAAATATTAATTGATGTTAATTGACGCTCTCCACAGTCATGATACCATAAGTCCCGTACCTTGCAAAAAGATGGTATCAATGTCATGTTTTCGAAGAAAGGAGAAAGTCATCAACTAAAGCTAATTTTCAGCCTAACACTACTGAATTTGAGATCAAATTGTAATATGATAAAGAAAAAGAAAAGGGAAACAGAAAGTTCATTATCATGTGGAAAAATAAGAGGGTCAGAAATTAGATCATTTTTAGAGTAAAGACCACAAGAAAGAGGATTGAAAGGTTATGAAATCTGCTTCATGTTTTGCGTCGCTGCATTTGTTGAAATTTATATCTGTCGGAGACCTTTCAAATTTTTTTTTCTTCCATAAATATGGAATTTGAAAGGTTTGAAAGGTAGTACTCCCTCCGCCCATATTTAGTTGTCCACATTTCTAATTTGGGATATCCAACAATACTTGTCATGTTTGGAAAACCAATACATAATTTACCATTTTTTCCATTTTACCCTTGATATTAAATATTATTCATCCCTCATTGCATTTTTCAAAGCAAAACATTTATTATATTCAAAAGGGTGATTTGGTAAAATTACCTCTATCATTTATTGTTTCTTAATTCTTGTGTCAATAGGAAAGTGGACAACTATTTATGGATGGAGGGAGTAGTAGTAACAGGTATTCGTGGAGTATTCATTTCATTAATGTGTGACGTTGAGAATTTTATTAACTGCAATAATAATTTCTTAGTTACGTGGGTACATGTATTGTAGTTAAACATCAAAGTCTATTATAATTCTATGAAAATATTAACTTTTTAAGTAGAAAAATGAGGTAAGAAATCCAAAGAAAAAGAGAAAAAAGAAAAATGCAAATAGAGGCCATTGGGAGGTGACATATCACCTCTTCTACATTCTTCTTTATTATTATATATGATTCTTCTCATATATATTATTGTGTGCTTACAATTATGAGTAGCTAAACACCACAACTAGGGTTGTGGAAACCATGACAGATCAACAAAGTAGTGTTCAAAGTACAACGTGATTCGCAAAGGGTGTTTGTGCATGTATTGTGATTCTCTTTGGTTTGATTGCTTTGTGACGGTGGCCAACATTAGAACTCGTCTTATCCTTACTCGCAATGAAAGAAGGTGTAACGGATGGGAAAAGGGAATTAACAACGAGACTTAGAGCTATCAACCTCTACTTAATTAGCTTGAACCAGTAAACGGGATATCTAATATGGGATCAATGATAGGGGTTAGTAATGCAAAACTCAGGAGACGATAATACGTGATTGAGGATAGTCATCTAATAGGGGCGTAAAGTCGTTTAGATGAAGATAATCTATCGATTCTGCATACCGAGCACCACAAGAGATCACTAGTACAGCGAACCTATGGAGTTATGAAGTTATGGGGAACACAGTCCTAGTGCCTCTCTCACATTGATTAAAAATCCAACGAAAATCAATAACTTGTTACTATTTGACATTCTCAAAACCCCCATTACTGGAGATTGGTTACTAATTGTTTAGACAGACATATTAATAGATATTCGTACCTATTCCTCGTGGGATCGACCCCAACCTAGTTGGGTTCTATATTTGATCAACGACTGCGTTATACTTTTATCGGAGGTGTAATTTAGGCGACACCAGATTAGCACCCTGACCTCTTTGTTTTCTTGCAAAATAGTGAAATTATTCTTTTTTACCAAATTTAATAAGGAAAAAATTGGAATACAATTAATAAAAAAGAAAATGTTACAAAATAAAAGGAATGGTCATTTTCATGATTTTCAGATTCATTCGCTCGTGAATTCATGACCGCGGGGGATGAAATTTCAATTTATGTAGTAGAATGAAAAAATCTGCATGTGTAAGTACTCTTTATAAGAGAATTGAAATAGAAAGAAAGAAAGAGAAAAAGAATCCTCCCTCTTCCTCTTTTCCCCTCTGTGCCATTTTTTCATGTTTTCTATTTCTCTCAATAAAGAAAATTCAATTATTCACATTACTCTGTACCTTGCATATAGTGAGAGCTTTAGTACACCACACAATTATTCACCTTACTATAAACGCACACCCAATACGATCTTTTCCCCCCTTTTTAACGGCTTTCACCAACTTGTGAAATGGGTTTAAGTGCTTTCTCTCTTTGAAGAACAAAATCAATTTCTTCTTTATTTTTATTTTTTTTGGTTATGGATATGGCTATTCAAGCCCAGATGTATTCGATTTCTTTTTATGATTTTTTTTCATTGTTAGAGGTTCGAACTCGAGACTTATGATTAAGAGTGAAGAAATCTCAATCATCCTATCATACTCTCGTAAAAAATAAAAGAAGAATAAGAAGATGAATTTTGAAGCTCTTCTTGTCGTATAATGTTGGGCAATTTCCTTGAATGTACGTGACGTGAGCAAGAGATACAATGGAACTATAATAGAAATTATATAATGCCTATCATCTGATTCTACTGCAGAAATTAAAATTCCATCCCCCGCGGTGATGAATTCACGAGCGAATGAATCTGAAAATCATGAAAATGACCATTCTTTTTATTTTGTATCATTTTCTTTTTTATTAATTGTATTACAATTTTTTCCTTATTAAATTTAATAAAAAAAGTCATTTTACTATTTTGCAAGAAAATAAAAAGGTAGGATGCGAATCCTAAAAAAATTTGGACAGGGTGCAAATCACAAAAGAAGAAATACTTTAGGGTGCAAAATGATGCAACAGACTCTCTTAAAGATTCCACTCATTTTAAAGGGCTTTCGTGGACGATGGGCTTTCAAGAGATACACATAGTTAAGTGGGGGGGTGGGGGTGGGGGAAAGGATACCACGTGACCCATCAAAAAATAAATGGCTCATGTTTGGGCTATTGGACATGGAGTGGCCAGTCGGCCCAAACTAATTCAAAAAAATGGCTAGTCAGCCCAAACTAATTCTAAAAATGGTCAGTCGAAAACTGTATCAATATGGTATATAAGTTGTATCAATATGGTATATATGGTACATAAACTGTATCAATATGGTATATGAACTATATATGCATATGTTTTTCTGTATAACTATATGAATGTGGCATGGGGACCGTAGCATTATGATATATGAACTAAAAAAAAAAAAGGCATTAGCAGTGACAAAAAGGCCATATGGTACAGAAATTATATCAATATGGTATCAAAATTGTATCAATATAATATATGAACTATATATGTATATGTTTTTCTGTATAAACTATATGAATGTGACATAGGGACCGTATCATTATGGTATATAAACTGAAAAAATAAATAAATACTAGCAGAGATAAAAAAGCCTAAAATAGCTATCTTTTAAAATTATAAGATCAATAGCTATTTCATGTAAATAGTTTTGGGCGAAGTGACATTTATGTCCATTCGCCTTAAGTGGGCGTAACAGCGTGGAGGCCCATCGAATGAGCTTGACTTCCTCGACTCATTTTACTCGCAGCCCTTTGTATTTAATTCTTACCACGAAAAATCTTCTCTCCCTCTTTCGCTGCGCCGTTTCTCCGACAAAATTTTGTAGCTCCGGCAGAAGACGAAAGGATTTATCACCCTCTTTCCGGCCTCTCTAATTTCAAGCTGCGATGTCTCAGGTTTTGATTTTTCTCATCTTTCACTTTTCTTATTTTACTATTTATTTATTAAAATCAATTTATTTTTGTAAAATTCTCTGTTTAAGATCTCTGTATCTACGCCTGTAAATGATTTTCTATTAGATTCGAAGTAGTTTTTCTGGATTGTCTGTCCTCTTTTGCTTCTCATATTGGGTCTAGGCTTAGAAGCTAGGGTTTTTCTTTTTGGCTTTTGGGTCTGTACGCATGTAAAATTGAATAGTATATAATATGTATTCATACTTATCCTTTTTATGTACCTATAATTAATGAAGAGTTAAGGGTTTTTCTATTTTCTACTTGTTGATTGGCT
The DNA here is from genome assembly GCA_031232105.1 of Capsicum rhomboideum. Lineage (NCBI taxonomy): Eukaryota > Viridiplantae > Streptophyta > Magnoliopsida > Solanales > Solanaceae > Capsicum > Capsicum rhomboideum. The sequence continues at coordinate 59,076,991 of CP124709.1, forward strand.
TATTTACTAGTGTTGGAACTGGAGCAAAGGGATTTAGAGGATTGATTCATATAAGAGACCCCGATTAGTTTGAATTCATTAAGCGTGTATTGACATGCTGTTTAAATGTTTCCAGGTTGATAACAGAAATTCTTCTGCTGCCAAACGTGCCCGAACTGATGGTATGTACGCTGGTTCCTGAAGAGGGGAGGGAACAATATAGGATCTTTAATGTTCTAATAGTCTCTACTTCTTCGTTGCATTCTGTTTTTTTCTTTTTATACTCTATGGAGAGGATTCCTGAGGTTTGCTCCCTATTAAAAACTTCTAGTTTGTTGACATTGTAGGTGGCCGTAGGGAAGATGACTGGACTTGTCCAAGCTGTGGGAATGTCAACTTCTCCTTCAGAACAACATGCAATATGCGCAACTGTACTCAGTCTAGGCCTGCAGATCACAACTCAGTAAGATATCAACTACTTTTTAATTTAGTTTGGGAGAGCTACATGTATACTGTTTTATTAGTAACTTGTGCTGTTTGTTTCTGTAATTTAGCCTCCAGCCGCATAGTAAATTGTTGTGCAAAGCTTGTTTGTGTATGTACAGTTGCATCTAATGGCATAATTTAACATCAGTTTTCTGAATTAAAGTTTTTAACATGAGCTTTTCATCTCCTCTCCCCCCCCCCCCAAAAAAATAAAAATAAAGAAGAGAACTTTTCATTAATCTTAATCGTTTGCCTAATTTCATTATTGTAGTTGATAAGAACAAAGTATGATTAGTAGTTTCAACCAAATAAAAGTTAGTCATATCATGCTATTTCACATTTTCTCCCCACTCACTGCATCATTTTGGCAATTACACTACAGATATTTTTTTATATATCTAGATATGATTTAAGTGTGGAATACATTTCTCTTCATTATGATGATCTCCATCTCTCATGCTAGAAGCTGAGTAAAAGAAAATATTGTCCTTTCCTTTCATCATTCCAAATTGAGGATGCATGATCTCCTGTACAAGGGTGTCAAAACTGACCTCCTTATGTTCTGCAACTCACCCAATTTATCCATGAGTTTGAAAGTTGGGTTGGGATGCTTTGGGTGCGTGTCACTTATAGGCATAACCAATTTTGACCCATAGACATGTTTTGGTAAACACAGTTCCTGATATCTAGCCTTAACAATCAGGTGCTTCCATGGCTGTTGCTTGGATTTCATTCAAGATGCAAAACCCTTAATATTTGCTCAACTCTATGTCTATTGAGCTTGTTCTCTAACTGTCTAGAGCTTCACTTCAATCTTTCAACCACCCACTCCTGATTCAGGGACTTCTCTTACATCTTATCTCCACATCTTGCTCTATCTAATTTGATTGTTGTGGTTGGTTTCTAGCTTTCTTTCCTTTTTTGTCTCTTTCGGTTGCAATTATTTTTTTTTTTTAGATAAAGGTAAAGTCGGTTGCAATTATTTTCTATGTAAAATGATTAAATTGTCCACTGATCCAAGCAGAGACTTCATTTCCATTTTCTTAGCCTGCTAGGTGCCCTGAATTCTTTTGCAAAGATGGTTTTACATTTTTAGTATTGTGGAATATAGAACAGGGTTTAGTGCCCATAATGGTATTATGAAGTTTGTTCCTCTCCTTATGCTTTGAGTTTAACTTTGCTCAAGATGCTGGATTTGTTGAGTGCTGTGCACTTTCGATTTTTTCTCTTGCTGATGAAAGATGAAAAGCCTTTTTTCATCCAAATGTCATAGAAAACGTCAGAAATGAGTGAAATTTACTGTAGGCTTGGTTTCAAAGGGTTGTTACTTCTCCAAATAGTTGGCAGGTTCTGTTGAGACTCATTTGTCCCAGCCCAAGTTATCATGGGCCGCAACTTTTGCTTAACCCGTTCCAACCCTAATGTGAAACTATTGTTGACACTTTCTTTAATTGTTGACACTAACTTAAGGTTTCAACTTTAATTATGCATGGAGTCTGGGAGTGCTCGAGTGTAATTTGGAGATGTATCTGGTGTTATCCTGGAATAGTTTTCTTGTGGATGCATAGAATATGATGTAATGAATAAAAGCGGTGTCAAGGATGTAGACATTATGTGAAGTTTTCCATGGCCACGCAATCATATTATCTAAGAGAATATATTCCTCAAGTAGTCATGTTGACCAAGCATATTTATATGGTATTTGCCTTAGTCATGTTGACCAAGCATATTTATATGGTATTTGCCTCCTTCAAAAAGTATCTTAATTAGGTGAAATATTCATCTATTATGAACTCTTTGACAGTTTAACTTTCAAGTCTGACTGTATCTGGAGTGCTGACTGCCCATTGGTTGTCTTGAAATTATAGTTATACTAGATTTTGACAAATCCTGCAAATTTTGTACCCTTTTACTGATTTTCAGCAACCTTGATTTAGTTTCTCTTGGTAATAGTGCTTTGCCTTTGTAGAAATCTGCAGTTAGGCCCATGCATGCTCCGCAGAGCTATTCACCTTCAGCTGCATATGTTGGGTCTGGTGCTCCCTCTTCAATGTATATGGGTGTAACACCATATGGCGGTTCTTTGTTCAATGGACCATCCATGCCAGCCTATGACGTCCCTTTTTCTGGAGGTTCAGCTTATCATTGCAATTTTGGGAGCCGCCTTTCTGGGGGCAGCCCATACCGCCCAGTACATCTCTCTACTCCTCCACCTCCATACACTGGTGGGTCTATGATGGGAAATGGTATGTATTCTTAATATCAACCAATTATAAGATAAAAAACAATGAACAGTGCTGCTTGCAAGTTAGCATATTGAATAATAGGGAATGTTTGGTTTATCCATTGCTAATTCTGTGTTAACATCACGCATCTAAACATCACTTTGCATTCAACATAGTTTCAGCTGTTCCATAGTGAGTTGTCACTGTTTTTGTCTTACAGGTGGGATGTACGGTGTGCCACCACTTATGGACCGATATGGTCTAGCATTGCCAATGGCCCCTGCTTCCATGGTAGGGTTAAGTTTCATCTTTTTCTATAAAATTATTGTCTTGTTTGACTATACTAGACAATTCGTCATTAATTTTGGTTCTTTATATTTTTAACTGACTACTTTGTGTTTCTTTAAACACCGCCTAAATTTTCTCCCCTTCCGGAATCTTCAACTCAATAGACTTATCTTTTTAAATCTCTATATGTGATGTGATCACCCTTGCGGACATGCTTATCACACTATGCATGATGGTTTTCTGCTCAGTTAAAAAGTGATTGGGTATTTTAATTCTTATTGCAGGCACCGAGACCAAGTTTTTATCCTGATGATAATTCTCAAAAGAAAGGTGAGAGTTCTGCAGTATATATTCTATTCCTGTATTCTGATTTAATTTCATGGTATTTGTACTTCTTACCTTCTTTTCTATAATGCCCCAGATGGAACACGTGATAATGACTGGACATGTCCCAAGTGTGGAAATGTCAACTTCTCTTTTAGAACAGTTTGTAACATGAGGAAGTGCAACACTCCAAAGCCTGGTTCTCAGGTTTGACTTGCTGACACGCTCCAGAATTTACACCTAATAATAATATATGATTTTGTTTCCTTTTAATATCCACCACCAACTTTCTAACTATTTTGAATTTATCTTGGATTAAAAAAAATTTTAGGAGCATAAGATTTGCTATCAAGAGTCTCATTTCAAAAAAAGATTGGCTATCAAGAATCTGTATGTGCTAAGTACATTAGATCTGATTTTGAAGTTCAAGTTGTCCTCTCAGTTTTCTTCCTATTTTTCTGAACTCTCGAAGTAGTTTTGCAACTAAGTTATTTTTTGGTTCTATTTGCATTTAAGCAGGTTCCCAAATCGGGGAAGACTACTAGTAAGTTTTCAGTCTCTAGCATCTGCCTTGATAATTATCATGAACTTTCTAACAACTCCCATTTTCAGAACCAGACACGCCAGAGGGAAGCTGGAAATGTGAGAAATGCAACAACATAAATTATCCTTTTCGGACCAAGTGTAACAGACAGAATTGCGGTGCAGAGAAACCATCTGAATCCAAGAAGTCTCCTTCACAATCAGCTGATGAGAATGATCAGGTCTGTTGTGTGTCAAGTTTGATTTGTATGATGATTTGTTGCCCGAAATTGTCAATAACTTGTGAGTCATCTATGTATTTATTGTACAGTTTATGCATGTTATGCTCAAGAAACTTTCTTAGTATGAAACTCTGTGTTAGAATTGTACCCTCTATCCCCCAAAGGGTGCTATCTTGTCTAGTTTTCTCTCTCTTCTCCTATTTGGATAATTCAAATGTTACTTGTTCTTCTTGTTTACTTTATCCTGTTCCTTTTGTGTTCGTTAGCATCTATTTTATTCAGCATCTATTAATTCAAAGTTGTCTACTGTTCCAGTGAGTACTAGGGCTTGTTTAAGGGTTGAGAAGGTCCAGAGTTGTCGTCCAGCATTGCTCAGTGTGGGTGTCTGAAAGTCAGTCATGTCATCTTCCTGTTGCAGCAGGTGTCAAGTTACTGTGCTTTCTTTAATAGTGTCAAAGTTGTACTAACTGAAATTGGTATTTTGTGGTCCTTATGGATACTTGTCGAGTTTCATCAGGTGTCTACCAGCTCATTCTGGTTAGATGCTATTGAGGTTGATTTGGTTAAATGCTCAATAGGATTTCTTCTGGTATTGCTGCACGAAACGTTAGACGGTTTGTTGACATCCATTTGTGTTAGGTGGTATTATAAAAAGCCTAATGCAGCTTGCTTATCCTGGCCTTTTATCGTTTTTCAAATGTATTCAGTATGAGTCAGACTGTCGGAGTAACATGTCTGTGTTGCACACATCAAGTTCCATGGTCTAGGATATCTTTTGGTTTTCTCCCAAAACAATATGGGGCTGAGAATTTGTTCGATTAGGAGTTTCCGCAGGTAAGTTGAATGAGCAGTCTTATTGCTTATGAGCCCCTAATGTTGATTGTCATATCACATTGATCTACTGTTAAGAATTAAAAAAATCCTAGGTTATGTTTTGTCATAAGGGGGTCAAATTTAGCTTGTGAATATAAGTCTATCTGACTTGGCTGGTTGTTTGGTGTATATATTCATGAGCGGGTCATCTCTATCTTATAGATTTTAATCCTAGCACATTCTAATTTGGGAATAAATAAATTATAAAAGAATAAATAAAGTGATTTTGAGTTAGGTGGGTTAAAGTTGTGATCCACTGTTTATTCTAGATTGATTCACTCATTTTGGCATTTTAATCGACTCAAATGCAGTCTAATTCACCTATATGCTCCAATTTGTCATTGAGTTCATACCTGTGGACTAATAAAGAGCTCGAATGGACGATGTTTTATGTTTCTAGCTTGTTTTAAATCAATCTGCTGAACATTTATTATGTTTGGGAATACTCCCTCCGGCCGTGTAGTGCTATTGACCTGTCCTCGAGAAGCGCTTGTTACAATTAGTCGATTGTTTCATGTATTGCCTTTAATCAAGTGTATTATAACAAAGATATCAGTAGTTCAGTACTAGTATTGATCAAAATTTTGTTTGCAACTCTAGTTTAAAGTCTACTTTGCTCTAAGAGGGAAAAAAGTTTAGTTTGCTCGTTTAACTTTCTTTCTTTACACTGGAACTTTTTTGAAGTCGCTTTATTCCTTCCTGCTGGAGGGATGCGACAGGTTTATCACCTGAGGCTGGTTAGATTAGACGGTCTGATGAGCGGCATGGTTTTTTGTTTTTTTTTAAAAAACCTTTTCCTTTTATGCCTCCCTTTTTTTCTTTATTTTTTTTTAAAAAATTAATGGTATAATTATTTGGTTCCCGAAATAAATTGACATGACTAATTCATATTTGTTCTGTAAGGTCCATTCAGGGCGATTTCCCAACCTCCCCCTCCCCCCGCCTTCCCCTCTCCTCCCTTCTCCTCTGTCTTCATTAGCTTAAGAAATCAAATTAAGGATGAACAAATTCATCGATCTCACATCTCTTGGTCATATGTGTCCGCCTTCCCATTTGAAACTTCTCTTTCGCGGAGTTTTCTGTATTATAACACGGAACCACAGGAAGGTGTATTCTTTGGTGTAGCTTAGTAGTTAGTGAAGTGTATTGAAATCATAAGGTTTTCAAATTAAATTCTAGCCGAGGTAATAAATGTTAGATGATTTGCCAAGCGTCGGTGGATAGAGTTATTCGGTATTTGTGCTAGTGGGAGGTACTAGCTATCGAATGGAATTATTTAAGGTATGCACAAGTTGGTTTGGATACTACGGTTATAAAAAGAAAGATGTGTTTTCTTTAGTAGATTATATGATTCAACTGAGGTATTGTTGATTACAGTACGGTAAATTAGACTATTAACGTCTCTTTGATCACAACATGTTCAATAATCTTTAGTTCTCGTGCATTCCAAAATCAATTAAGGGGTTCAGAATTTATATGTTAATCTGTTTAATTCTTTGGTGGAACACTAACTCTTACTTTTTGGAATGAACTTAAAAGTATTTGTAAAATTTTAAAAGAAGAAAAACGTATAATCATAAAATGTAAAACAAAACAAGGGAAAAAGTTTATATTTGCTCCTGTATTAGTGAGAAAAATATTATATTACTATTTGGTAGGTTAAAAACTCATTTAAGGGTAAAAAATACTCCTCTATTTTCTTTTATTAGCTTACTTTGCTCCTCGCTATACTATTGGGTCAATTTTACCCCTGGCATTATAAAACTTGTCAAAATAACCCTCAAATAAACGGAATCCCCCAAATCCATCCAAAATACTCAATTTCAATTAAATTATCCATTCCTTCATTTAACCCGATATAAAAGTGGTTTAGATTTGCCTTCCCTCTGTTAACTCCAGTCATTTTAGCGTTATAGCATGCCAATTTTGCCACATTAATCCTTCTTTCACTGCCATCTAAAGACACTACCACTTACCACTTTATGTACCATCAATACTAATAGAGTGAAAGGTAAAAACACACCTAAAGTATTTCAGTTTTTGATGTTTCACATTCAAATTATTATGTGTGTGAATTTCCTATCTGAATTATCATCAATTAGTTAGCAAAACACACCTAAACTATTAAATGTTTAAGTTTCATAGCTGAACTTTCAGGTAGGAAAAGTGAACAATTAATTGTATTGTTTAGGTGTGTTTTGCTAACTTGTTGGTGATAGTTCAGGTAGGAAACTCACACATTTGATAGTTTAGGTATGAAACTCAATAAATTAAGATACTTTAGGTGTGTTTTGAACCATTAACTTATACTAATATAAACCCTTTATGCATTTTTTTTTAGTTCTCTTCAGCTTTTATCTTTCTATCAGTCTTGTTAATTTTGGTCCTAAGGTGGTGAATATTGGTTAAGAAAAAAAAAAGTTTATCAATAAGAACCTTATTTAGAAGATTCAAGGTGCTAATGAAAGAGAGGACATAATTAGTGTGTTTGGTATGCAGGAAAATGTTTTCTTAGAAAATATTTTTTTGGAAAATAAGTGATTTTCTTACTTATTTTCTGGTGTTTGGTTGGTAAGAAGAAAATATAGTCCCAAGAGCATCTAGGTATAATCTAGGCAAATACTAATGACACTAGACTCGATCCTGATCTTAGACCCTGACTCCTGACATGAGATCCAGGATCCGACCCCGACAACCGATTGGGACCCGACCTCGACTCCTCACTCGGAATCCAACCCCGACTCTTGACTAGGGAACCTATTTGGACTCCCGATCCGAGATCCGACCTCGACTCCCTACCCCGACACTCGATTCGGGGCTCGAACCCGACTCTTGACTCTTGACCTTCACTCCCAACCTAGGAACCAATCCAGACCCGAAACCTAATCTCGACTTTCGGCTCAAGACCTGAGTCGAGGTTTAGGCAAGGAGACGGGTCCGGGTCGGAGTCGAATTTGGAGGTTGGGAGTCGAGTCGATTCCTATCTCGAGGTTGGATCACGAGTTGGTGTTGAGAGTTGTTTTCGAATCGGGTTCAGGGTCAAGTATAGTTCTGAGTCACGAGTCTAGGTCAGGATTTCAATTCAGGTTGGGTTTGGGAGTCGGGTCTCGAGACGAGGTCTATCTGGAGTCTTGTATCTTGGATCAGGGTTAAGAGTTGGGAGTCTGGTGTCGAGGATGGGAGCTGGGTAGCAGATTGAGGTCGGGAGTCAGATCCCCAGTGGAGAATCGGGAGTTAAGGTCGGGAGTCGGGTCCCGAGTTAGTATCGGGAAACGGTAATCGAGACTCGAGTTAGGGTGGAAAGTTGGGGTGTGAGGTTGAATGAGAGTTTTGGAAAATATTTTTCTTACTTTTTGAAGGGAAGTCATTTTCCTTAAATTTGAGGAAAATAAATTTATTTGGGAAACATTTTTCAAAATATTTAAGCCAACCAAACATGAGAAAATTGGAAAACTTCATACCAAACACACGCTATATCTCTCTTGGCCATATATGAAACAGGTCTAAAAGTATTAATTCCTCCTTATTATGAGAGACAAAGAGATAAAAGTGCGCAATCAAATGATCTTGCGCAAAAGTATTCAGCTACAATTTCCATTACCAAATTGGATTAGCTAACTTCGTTTGAATATTGAGCAATTCCGTGAAAGATCTAGCTGAGTCAACGTGGCCATTGTTTTTTCTTTTTTTATAATCGTGGTGTCCGGGTCAACTTTTGCGCACCTCGACTAAATCCACAGGATACCTGCCACCTCCCACCAGCAACAGATATCAAGTAACTCTGTCCACCAAGGCTAGGACAGATGGGAACAATCACCTAGTGTTTTTTGCCTCTGTTGAGATTTGAACCTGAGACCTCCAGTTAAAATCTACCAAAGATAACAATAGCATGATTGTATGTTTTGAACAAAACGATAGCATGATTATATGTTTTGAACAAATCGAAGGCATTTATGCCTTGTAATAAATTCTTTCTACTTAAAAAAATGCACGGACTTGAAGCACTAGGACATTGTATGGGTGAACTAGGTAGATTTATGTGGACGGTAATAATTTATAAGGTAAAGGTGATTTTAGGTGGCGATGAAAGAAGACAGGTTAATATGATGAGTTGGCGTGGCTAAAATGGTTGGGATTAAAGGAGGTGATCAAATTTGGATCACTTTATGACGACAAGGGCATATATAAACTGATGGTGTAATTTAGAATAGTATTAAATGTTTTCTAATAATAGAGGAGCAGATATGATTCTTTCCTAATGTACAGTTCGTAAGGCTTCATGTACTTCAAGAAGAATGATCTGAATAATTTAGAAAATTCAAATATGCCTCTCCCTATGAACGTAATTAAATTATTCTTTCATTATCCCAGTGGTCTGAAATATCTCAGAAGTGATGGTAAGTGTAGAATTTCCTAACATAATAGCTTTAAGTATTTGATTTTTAAATATAAAGGTGTATCCGATCCTAAATCGGAATGTTTAGTATAATTAAGCCAAGATCTTGTGCATGAACTAGTGTTTGGACTCCAAGCGACTTCATGCGGAATGGGAATTGGTTCTCTTTCCTCTTTTAAGAAAACTAGCTGGAGGTTTATGAATCTAACACTTCAACACTTCTTACTTATTTAAGAAGACTGAACAGGTTATTAAAATTGATCCCAGGGGATTTCAAGTGAAATCTAACACTTCAATTTGTCTAGATCAATGTGAATCCAACACTTCATACTTATTTAAGAAGACTGAACAGATTATTAAAATTGATCCTAGGAGGTTTTAAGTGAAAATAAATTAGACTAGAACCTTAAACATAATGATTCTTCAAACACTGCAGAACATGATGAAAAAGGATAAACAGTCATTAATAACTGGGACCTGTGCAGTTATGTGCCAAGTTGCAGAATCAAGAAACTACAATTCTTCGGAATCCATGTCACCGCCTAAAATAAGCAAACTCAATTTACTGCATAATTCATAATACTAGACTTTCTTTGGAGTTTAAAAGCCCAAACCCATATATTATTATATACCAGTACTAATTTAAGATGGCAAACAAACTGCTTGAAGTATCCTCCTAACAGACCTGCTGCTTGATCCAAGTTTTGACATGTCAAAAGAGACAGCGGGAAGCTCACCAAATCCTCTGAAAATACACGTAAAGGCATCAGATGTTGGCTTTCAGTTCAATGCATTGAGATAAAAGTCTGTGTCGAATGGAGCTTTGAACAGTCCCATTTCCTGAAAGCTACCCTCATTGTGACTATTAGCAGCCAATGTATGGTCACGAGGATCGGATGATTGTTGTCCAGCCTGCCAATATTGACTGGAGATATGTGGCACACCCTGTGGAATTGCCTGCATCATCTGCTCGGGCATGCTGGTCTGATTTGCATGGTTGAGTGAAATAGTCTCAGGCTCGGATGAACCCCAGGAATTAGTTGACAGAAGAGAGAGAGCACGAGGAAATTCCGGTCCTGTAACCATATTGAACATGGATTCCTTGGCACCTGCTAGGAAAAAGAAAGACTAACGTACTTCAGAAAATTAAAGATGGAATTCTACCGTCTTGCACTTCCAATCAGTTTCCTAACACTCAAGTTCGTCTGTACTATACAAAACTTTTCAGCATTCTACGATTCTTTGTAGTGAACATATTAAAAAGCAACTTTTCAAAAATCCAGAGGACACGCATAGCATTTCAAATTTTCAATCACCTTTTTCTTCCTTCCATAAAATATCTTCACGAAAAATAAATTGTCGATTCATGACCCCGACTCCATTTTCAAAAAGAACAGTCAGTTCTACTGCTACCATCAGTTATATATGAATATGTTAGACATGATACTTTCTGTATCTTCCATATCTAACAAAGTCTCTGCAGATAAAAGATCCACAATAAATTGAGGTAAATATCTAATCTCAATTGAAATGAACCCCTGACAAAAGAGTAACTAATCAAACAATTTATAAGATATATTCCTTAATCTTTACTTTGACAAGTAATATATTTTCTAGTCTTGCCAGAAGCAAATTATGAGGATGATAAATGACTTAGGAATCAAACCCTGAATGTTGTGTGTCTCTTATGTCATTTTTGCAACTCCTAACTTTTTGCAAGCTAAGTGCAAATGATTGTTATCTCACATGCAAGCGAACATTTACCACCTTCGGCGCATTGCTTCAATCTCTAATCAGGAACAAACTTACCAACTCATCTCAGAACTACTACAACTCTCTCAGAAGGGGTGATATTATGAGGAAAAAAAAAAGAAATTCATAATCTCCAACCCTCGGCCTCAGTGCAAAGTTATAGCAACTAGTTCTGCTTCAATGTTGTGGATGCATGGAACTCAATTAATTAAGTACTAAATTATATTTTTAAGTCGCTTTCTTTATTATTCTAGAATAGGATTTAAGTGTCCTAGTTTCATAAGGATTAAAGCTAGGGTTTATGTTTCCTACTTTCATAAGGATTTAACTTTCTAGAAAAGAGTTTTATGTTTTCTACTTTCATAAGGATTAAACTGTTTTAGTATGACTCCTATTTAAAGGGGTTTTTGAAGAATAAATCATAAGTTATATTTCAGCAAAAAACAAGAGGTTCTCTCTTCCATTGAACTCTAAGATTTCAGTCTCCCTTTAACGAGCTGAAGAGATCGGAGTTCTCTCTTCCATTGAACTCTAAGATTTCAGTCTCCCTTTAATGAGCTGAATTTATCTGTCGGCCTGTGACTCGATCCTTCTCTCCAAAGACCCTAACAACTTGGTACCACAGCCAAACAGAATGGGCGATGAGATTAATTCCAGATTCCAGAAAGAACGTGCGATTACAGAAACCCTAATGGACTCTAAAATTGCAACAATGGAACAACACCTCGGCGAACAAATTGGTCAAGTCATCCAAGAACAATTGTTTAGCTTGGGAATTATCTTTAAAAAATCAACCACCCACAAACCTGAGTCGAGTAGCGCCCCGACAACTAGCTGTTCAACAATTCCTGCTACCAAAGGCAATACACCGCCTATTCAATTGGCCGATCAGAATCATCCAACAAGTGGTAATTCCATTTCAATCGTACCAAGGTATGCAAAGATGGATTTTTCTACTTATAATGGCACCAACAACCCATTAATCTGGGTACATCATTGTGAACAATTTTTTGGAATGGTTGGATTTCCCATGTTGGGAGAAGCACAATTATGGTATTATCAGCTTTTGGGAAAATTAGTCACGCCCCGGCAAACTAGTACAGGTGAAAGTTATCAAAGTTAGTTTCAAGATAAGTTGGCTAGGGCTGGAAATGGATGATTCAGTTGACACTATTCCAAAAGTTCGGATGATTGCCATGAAATTCGAGCTTGAGGACAAGCTCTTTCAACATGAGGGGAGTAATGTTGTAGATGCGTGGAACTCAATTAATTAAGTACTAAATTATATTTTTAAGTAGCTTTCTTTATTATTCTAAACTAGGATTTAAGTGTCCTAGTTTCATAAGGATTAGGGTTAGGGTTTATGTTTCCTACTTTCATAAGGATTAAACTTTCTAGAATAGGGTTTTATGTTTCCTACTTTCATAAGGATTAAACTGTTTTAGTATGACTCCTATTTAAAGGGGTTTTTGAAGAATAAATCATAAGTCATATTTCAGCAAAAAACAAACTTCCTAGAATAGGGTTTTATGTTTTCTACTTTCACAAGGATTAAATTGTTTTAGTATTGACTCCTATTTAAAGGGGGTTTTGAAGAATAAATCATAAGTCATATTTCACCAAAAAACAAGAGATAGGAGTTCGCTCTTCCATTGAACTCTAAGATTTCAGTCTCCCTTTAACGAGCTGAAGAGATCGGAGTTCTCTCTTCCATTGATCTCTAAGGTTTCAGCCTCCCTTTAATGAGCTGAATTTATCTGTCGGCCTGTGACTCGATCCTTCTCTCCAAATACCCTAACATTCAACCACTTTGAAGCCTCATTGATAGCACTCTTGCAAAGTTTCATAATTGACTCCTGGATGAAAACGCCTTGAAAAGTCTAGTATATAAGGAAGTGTTTCAGGACATCTAAAACTATAGTTCAAGCAAAAATAAAGGTCTCCTAGATATAAATAGAGCTTTCAACCGAAGTGCTTGCTTCCATCTTCATCACACATGGGCGCCAGATGCAGAAAAGGCACAAGGAGACTATGGCACATTTATTGTTGGGTTCTAGATAAGATCGTACTCTGTAACCCATAATGTGAATATAATGCAGCTATTGTTGACTACTAATTAGCCTTATCAAAAGAAAAAAGATGAGTACTAATTAGGAAGGAAATACACTTTAATAAGAACTGCTGCATGCGAGAGTATGCAACTAATGATTAATCCAGTAAGCAACTTTTTGATAGAACTGCTTTTACAAAAAGACACAAATAGAGGCAGGGCAACAGTAGAAATCTGCTTTGCACAATCAAACAAAATTCAAAGATTGCACTGAACAAAGGCTTTGGATTCATAATAGCGAAACAAACCTCGATTGAAAACCTCGGCTGTGGTGCCCTTCGAGGGCAAGAACAAGCTAGATGCATTACTCTGTGCACCCACAGCCCGTGAAAACTGGATCCCCTCCAGTAGTGACTTCCCTTTTGTGCTGCCAGTTCTTTCAGGCTTTGGAGTAAACCCTCTTGTTATACTGAACTTAGAGTCTTGAGTGCTCTCCCAGGTAGAGTTTGCACCAGCTCTGGAGTGGAGGAGTTGTGCATGGTTGAATACAAGATTCATAGGTTGCCTGTTATCTGTAAACATAAAAGCATAAGATGATACTTAGTAATTCACACCAATGCCTTTATGGATTAGCAGATGGTCCAACAAAAAACCCATTTTCCAGAAGACAATTACTCAAGCACAACTAATACTTATCAACTCTATGCAAACGTTATTGTTTTAGATAAAAGTGATGTTTGTGTCTTAAATGTATCTGGATTACTAAAATTAATGCCAGTACACAACTGGTTTACAGAAGCAAAGAAACTTTAGGAATAGATTTTTGTCAATTAGTCAAACAAATTACAGTCCATGTTAACTTATTCTATATAACTATTACTGAAGCATGTCATGTGAGTACTCAAAGTCACATTCCAAAAAGGGAAATGCCAATACCAAATATAGACAACATACCATAAAACAACGAAGAAAGCCTCGCTGAATTGAACTGGATAGTTTCCTGCTGAGGTTTGCGGCGCCGTGCATTGTGATCAGAGAGCCTCCTGCGACAGCTTCGCTTCTTTTCATCAAATTCACACACGCTATGGAACCTTAATTTCAAAGATTTAGAAAGAAAGAATGAGCGATGAACTAATGCTACATATAGAAGAATAAGTTATTATTGCTAAAAGACACAGATGGTGCATTCTAAGGACATCAAAGACCTAATACAAAGATACCTTAGACTCATCGAATAATTACCTGCTACACTGTTGACAAAAGCGGCGTGCTACACCTGCTACAATAACCTTTGGGCATTTGGAATGACTGTCACAAACTCTATGCTTCCGATAATATTCTTTAGCTGAAGAAAGATCAAGGTTGCAGCCTTCAACCTGACAGCGAGGAATTGGTGCATTCTGACTAGATGATTTTGCTTTTTTTGTTGCAGCAGCAGATGATGTGGGGTTCGGGGGGAAGGATGAAACCTTAGCACTGCTTCCACCACCAATGGTCTCACATGCCCGCTTACCAAGTTTTAGACCTATCACTGGTTCAACAGAGCCTACTGAAGCCTCCATGGGTGGTGAATTTCTAAAGACCTCAGCTTTGGAAGGTTCCAATTTCTTACTAGGATCCTCATGAGAGGCATCAAATGCCTCAAAAGTAAAGTTGGATGCTTTAAAGCCCTCCTTTGGTGAAGAGTCAGTAGAAGCTGATATTGAGCTTTTGATGGAAGAACCACACTTCACATCAGAACCATAACCACCAGTACCACTACCACCGCTCGACAAATTGAAAGATCCCCCATCAAGTTCTCCCTCTTCTTCAACTCCCCAATCTGTTAATTGTAGTTCTTTTGGACTTCCAGAGGCCTTTGAACCAAACATTACCAGATTTCCCCAGTCCCACTTCACATTCCACTCCATTTTACAAAAGAAGCTACGAGATGGCTTCACCAAATTTCCACACTCATGGAATGCAAAAAAGCAATTAGAACTTGGATCTGCAAAATATTTACACACAAAGTTAACTGATGTATTCCTAGTTTAACAAGTACATAATTTCACAAAAGGCAAAACAAGCATTTTGTCAGACAACAGGGAAGCAAAGAAGCAAAGAGCAAGTACACAAATTCAGGACTAGAGGAAAAGAAAAGGAGACATTTCCATCAAGGCTCACCCAATGATGTAGCTTGGCTAGTACACAAATTTGCCGTTTTACCTCAAACGTAACTCACTAATTCTCTTTCACACTTGCAGGATCTTATTGTCTCTCCTAATCACACTGCTTTTCCAGGCTACTTGAACAACTCAAAGCAAAATGAACTAAATTATGACAAAGTATTGTCCCTCAAATCACCAGTCAAGCATCCAAGCCTCATAATATATACTACTTGTAATCAGGAGAGATTCACCATGAGACACACAATAGTGATCTGAAACTATTCCTTTGCAAGTTCCCACTCATATTGCCATGATCTCACAAACGGCCACATCTCAACCATTTCCTTCCAAACCCATTTACTAAGAAGATCCTGAAGTTCTTTTTAATTTTTTATGAGAGAGAAATAAAAAGAAAGAAAAGGGTAAAGTAATTACTCTGTCTTGTACTTTAAAGCAGCTGACATACATACAACTACTGCATCAACCTCAATTATTTCAAGACAAGGTAGAAAATGAGTTCACCTCTTTGACAGAGCTGTTTGATTCCAGTAACAGAAAAAGAACCGCTAGTACGAGGCTGATTAAGACGCACAGAAAATTATAAGTGGACAAGGATAATATCTATTCAAATACTGAAACAGAGCTCAAGGCTCTACCAGTCCAAGACCACAAATGTTTCTCCCATCTATTGCATCTGTTAACTCCACAACATCATTTTCAGCTACTTGTTTCGTCACCTAATCAATAAAAGCAAATAAATAACCAAACATTAAATTGTTCATCAACCCCACAAATGGCATAAACAAATGCTTGCCGACTGGGTCTAATAAATGTGGAAGTTTAATATCTTTTTTTTTTTAAATAAAATAAAATCATATATATGATAGACTTGATTGTGACAGATTTACTGACACCCTTTTACATATGTGAAATAATTTGTATGTTTTCCCTTATCTCTTCGGAATATATATCTATCGATCAAAAGAAGAAAAAGGAAAAAGGAAAATAAAAACACATTTTCTTGGAATAACTCTTTTTTTTCCCCCTTAGATAGTAGAGTAGAGGGAAGGGTAGTTGGTACTTGTTTGGAAAGTTATGGTCCCCCGTCTTAGGGTTTCATTGGAATCCACACCAAAAGAAGAAGACAGACTTTTCCACGCTTAAAACTACTTTGTACAAACCAACGTATTAATTTCTTTTCCAAGAAAATGTGAGAGAAGGTCATCGTTTATGCAGTCAGTCAGCATCGCAAATGCTGCAAACTTTAGCCTCCCATGCCGTGAAAAATACACCCATCTCCTAAGAAGGTGAAAGAGAAAAGACAAGGAGGATTTTCGAGAGTATACGAGAATGGATTCGCTTGAGTTTTTCCTCAGATCAATAGAAGACTCTAATAAAGAAAAAAAAATAATAACCACTCTTCAAATACAAACTAATTGGGTCGAATCTTCTGTGTATCAATTTTGCTTCTTACACATCAGTTTAATTCCAAAACCAGAAGAAAATAAAGGAAGCTACGCAGGTGAAGAAAAAGGAATTCTGAAACCCAAAAAGATTTTCCATATTATGCAAGTTTTGAGCAAATAACTATACATTCCCTTAATCTGTTTTACCAAAAATGGATATAAAAAATAATAAAGGAAGCTGAGCAGGTCGTACAAATCAAGAAAAGATTTTCCATATTATGGAAGATTTGAGCTAACAAGAACGCATTCCCTCAGTCTGTTTCTCCAAAAATGGACAAGTAGTAATGAGAAACAAAACCCAGTTCTTGTTGAATAGTAAAATTACACTTACTTGTACCCATTAATTCTAAATCCAGAAATCCCCTCTATATGGAAGCTTTGAGCAAACAAAAACTCATTCAGTTAATATGTTTCTCCAAAAATGGAAAGAATCGATGGGAAAACAGAAACAAGAAACAAAACCAAGATTGTTTTGAAATGATTTTAGATAAGGTAAAGGGCAAAAATGGTCATATATATTCTTCTTCTCCAAGAAAAGAAAATGATTAGTTTGGTAAATAAGGAATACATACAAATACAAATACAATAAAAGAAAAAGCTCACCTATGATGAGAGAATTTGTTGAAGAACTTTTGAGAGTTTTCACTTTACCAAATGAAGAAAAAGGGAAGAGAAGAGGAGGCATACAGTAGAGTGTGGTGACTGGTGAGTGACTGTGTCAGTGAGAGAACGACATTGTGTGAGCTGGTGGTGCCAGAGATTTTATAATATGTGTGCTGTTACATGATAAGGGGGTGTGCGCACATTTTAGGGAGTAATTTTCTTTTCACTGTTCTTTAACAGAAGTGCCAAGTGTCCAGCTATTTATTGACAGCTTTTTCTGTTGCATAGAAGTTTTTTGGTTGCTTTCTCTTGGCACATCTCTTCCTGCTCATATATATATATATATATATATATTTTATTTTAATGGCATCCATTTCCCCATTTTGGTGCCATGGATTTAATTTTTAACATGGGAAGAAAATCATAGAACAATGTTGTACTTAAAATTGTAGCTCTTTACGTAAAGTTATTCATGTTTTTTTAATTATATTATAAAAAACTACTAATGTTATGTACGAATACTATGCATAACGAGATAATCATAATAATACTATAATAATCGTTAAAATCAGTTTTAGTTCAAATCTAGTGATAGAGTAATTCATGAAATTTAGTAAAATCACCTAATGAAGAAATAGTAAATTTCAGTTCATTTTGTTCGAAAAATCATGTCCAACCTTTCATGGCCAAAAATCAAGTCAATAGATTTATTAACCTGCCAATAAAGGAAAAATCAAATCAATCATGCCAACATAGGCAAACCAAAGGCAATCACATGTCAGCTTAAGGGCCTAAAGATTAGAAGAGCCCTAATAACTTCTCATCGCTCAAAATCGATGCACTGGGGCTCCAACCCAGAGTGGCCAATTGTCTTCTGGACTAGCATAATTGTTCAAAATGACACATCAGAATCCGTTACAACTATCTATATAGCAAAGCTTCCTATATGGACCCAAACACAAACAATAGCAATTATGACAATATAACAATATAACAACATACCAAGTTTAGTCTCACAAAGTGGGTGTCACGATCCGAATCTACACCTTAGCCGTGAGCCATATCTGGTTGCTCACTAGTGGTCTGGTGGGACCCTTGACATAACATATCTATAGTGAATATGATAAACAAACTAAAGCGGAAACATAGATAATCATAGTGGAACCCTAGTTTTGAATCAATCATGTAAAACAAGTAAATGATCAATCTTTAGTAAATTGGGCATAAATCCTAGTTTTGAATCATAATATTATACATCTTAAAAGTCCTTAGGCGTGAGGATGAAATGAATCCATCACTGGAAACTTGCGTACCTTAACAGAGACAAACACTTGATGAATGAAACTTGAAGAATTTACTTGATTTGGAACCCTAGCTTGCTTGATCTTGTTGATGTGTCGGCTTATGACGACACAATTTGCATCTTTAGCTAAGGATAATTGCAAGTTTTCAAGTAACCGGCGGTGTTTTTAATAGGTTTTGTGTTTACTTTCAGGTAATAAGCCCAACAACATGAAAGAAAGAAAATTATGCAGAAAAGAGGGTGCGACGGACAGGCTGACGAACCGTTGGAAGACTGGCGGGCCGCCACATTGCCCGTCAAGCCTTAACCAGAATCAACCATAAGATGAAGTGCGGTGACGGCTCAGTAGACGGGCCATCAGGGCCTCGGCGGACCATCACCCAAGCCACCAATCTCTAACCAGAATCTGATGCAAGATGAAGTCAGGTGACGGCTTAGCCGACGGACCGTCACCCAAGCCGTCAAACCTTAAACAAAAAGTGGGCTAAGTGACATCAATGTGACGGCTTCAGCGATGTACCGTCACCTTCCCGACAGTCCACCAAGTGACTCTTCAAGATCGATGTGGCAGTCCAGTTTGAATTTCAAATCCCAATTTATTTGAAGCCTATAAATACCTAGTCTAGGATTTAGAATAGGTATCTTCCATACTTGGTGAATTTTTATAACGCTTATTTCTCTCTGGAGAGTCGATTTTCATAGGGCAAAACACAACATTCCTGGTTTGATTCAAAGATTGAGATTTGTAATTTCTCTTTTGTAAGTATTATACTTTACTTTATGAAAATTATCTGTTTCTTTTTATTTCTTATCATGAGTGCTAAAAACCCTATAACTAGGGTTGTGGAATCCTTGGTGGAAAATCACTTCTAGGGTTCATGTGTATTGAATTTGTGATTATATTACAAATTCCTTCGGTTTAATGAATTTCTAGTGGTTGCAAACACTGGAGAAAAACTCTAAGTTAATTTGCTTGAACAAAGAGGTTAACTATAGGTTAAGGACTTTGTAGCTCCTAACCTCCGAATAAAGATTAATGCTTTGACGAAATTAGTCTCTTGAGGATTAAATCGGATTATATTCATGTCACTTTAAGTTCGAGAAAATTAAAGTGTAAACTCATCTATGTAGGTTGAAGAATTCTTAAATGAATATTTGAAATTGATTACCTTATAATTGCATGTGTTGATACAATTTCACGTTTCACATAATTCAAAAGTGATTGGAAACCAAGGTGAACACAGTCTTAGTTTATCTTTCTCCATGGATTTAAGTGTTACAAAGTTGACCGCTCTCTTACTGAAATTGAAGTTATTTTAACAAGCATTCAACATACACCTCCCGTTTCACGAAAATTGCTGACTAATTGTCATTTAAACTACATACAACTTAATACACACCCTATTCCCTGTGGGATTCGACCCCAACCTTCGTTGGGTTATATATTTGACAAAGACCGGTTACACTCTTTAAAAGGAAGTTGTAGTTTGGATGTATGAGTACTTGTGAGTCTGTCACCATGAGGGTTTTTGTTGCCTGTGTTCTATTCCGTCTTGTGCTATCTAGTAGAACTGGCATGTTTAGGTAGTGTGTTTCAGTTTATGTTATTGAAATGTTTTCTTGTATTTATGTATTATGCCTGCAAAAAGATGAAAACTAAATAAAAAGTTGTTGTTGTGTTGAAAAGAAAAAAAAAAAAAAAAGAGGACCCATTTAAAATATTTTGTGACTGTGTGTTGATTTAATCTTGATAATGGACTGTTGTGGATCTGTACTTGGCATTAGTAGTCTATAAATAGTTGAAGCATGCTTAAGCTCGAGTATGAGTCTGGTAATTGGCAGAGTTAGTGTCATTCTATATTGCGTGTGTGTGAGGATTTTGAGTTACTTCTCACTTTGTACATTTACCCAGAACTTGCCCAACTCATTTCATTAGGTGATAAGCTGGTTGTATAGGATATAATCACATGTCTTGTTTGAATTTGAGTCCACTTTGCCTAAAGAACTATCCAAATGACATATGAATCCCTTGATCCCTGTTTTAAGCTATTGTGACCTTTTTTTTTCAACACATGCTAGCCTTCCCTTCTCTATTATTAAACCTCTATTTTGGCCCTGGTCCCTCCTTAGACATCGAGCACCTTAACTCAAGCAAATTGCCTAAGTTGAGGGTGGCTACTGTAGAAAGGTGATGAATGAAGAAGGTTATGAAAAGAGTAGGTAATGAATGGAATTCCCCTTAGAGTATGTGCACAAATAGGGTAAAAACAATGAGCAAAATAGAAAAAGAGTGAAAAAGAAATGATTGAAAAGAAAATGAGTCCATGAAATGTGGCGCACTCAGTGAGGGAAAATTATTTAAATAATTAGGAGAACAAAGGTGGATTTGCGGAATAATTGGTGTAGTGGATTAATGCACGTCAAGGAGGGTTGAGTCACTGATCCTAAATCTACCTTACCTGCACTCAAGCCTACGTTACAAGCTGAATAAAGCCCTGTAGTGATCCTTGTCAACAAGCTAAGGAACCTTGTGAAATGGTAAGGGCAAGCTTATGGTGTTGCATGTGCATTGTTTAAAATTTGTTGTGACAGTAAGAGTTTTGACTTCTAGTCCCTAATTCTCGTCTATATATGTGTGAGGGACTTCTTTGCTGTGAGAGCATGTGATTGATACTTGACCCTGCTAGTTATTAGATTGTACATTTTGAGTGTATGAAGGTCATTAATTTGTAGTGTAATGCCAAGCACGAATTCCTGCTAGTTTGTTATTAAAGGACTCATGCATTTGTTGCTAATCAAGTTGTGAGGTCCATTTAAGTATACAACAACTGTTTGTTCTTTTGAAATCTTATGCTAGCATGATATTATGTTGTTTAAGTAGGACAAACAACCATTCTAAGTTGAGGGTGTTGATGTGCCGGCTTATGACGGCACAATTTGCATCTTTAGCTAAGGATAATTGTAAGTTTTCAAGAAATCGGTGGTGTTTCAATAGGTTTTGTGTTTACTTTCAAGTAATAAGCCCAACAACATGAAAGAAAGAGAATTATGTTGAAAAGAGGGTGCGACGTATAGGCTGACGAACCGTCGAAAGCCTGACAGGCCGCCACATTGCCCGTCAAGCCTTAAACAGAATCAACCATAAGATAAAGTCCAGTGACGGCTCAGTCGATGGGCCATCAGGGCCTCGACGGACTGTCACCCAAGCCACCAATCTCTAACCAGAATATGTTGCAAGATGAATTCAGGTGATGGCTCAGCTGACGAACCATCAGGGCCTCGACAAACCGTCACCCAAGATGTCAAACCTTAAGCAGAAAGTGGACCAAGTGACATCAGTGTGATGGCTTCAGTGACAGTCACCTTCTTGATGGTCTACCAGGCGACTCGTCAAGATCGACGCGACAGTCCAGTTTGAATTTTAAATCTCAATTTATTTGGAGCCTATAAATACCTAGTCTAGGGTGTAGAATAGGTATATTCCATACTTGGTGAATTTTATAATGCTTATTTCTCTCTGGAGAGTCGATTTTCATAGGGAAAAGCACAACATTCTTGGTTTGATTCAAAGATTGAGATTTGTAATTAGTCTTTTGTAAGGATCATACTTTACTTTATGAAAATTATCTATTTCTTCTTATTTGTTATTATGAGTGGCTAAAAATCCTATAACTAGGGTTGTGGAATTCTTGGTGGAAAATCACTTCTAGGGTTCATGTGTATTGAATTTGTATTGACTTTGTGATTACATTATGAATTCCTTCGGTTTTATGAATTTCTAGTGGTTCCAAACACTGGAGAAAAGCCCTAAGTTAATTTGCTTAAACAAAGAGGTTAACTATAGGAATTTGTAGCAAGAATTTGGAGCTCCTAACCTCCAAATAAAGATTAATGCTTTGACGAGATTAATCTCTTGAGGATTAAATCGGATTATATTCATGTCACTTTAATTTCGAGAGAATTAAAGTATAAACTCATCTATGTAGGTTGAAGAACACTTAGATGAATATTTGAAATCAATTACCTTATAATTGCATGTGTTGATACAAGTTCACGTTTCACATAATCCGGAAGTGATTGGAAACCAAGGTGGTCACAGTCCTAGTTTATCTTTCTCTATTGATTTAAGTGTTACAAAGTTGACCGCTCTCTTACTGAAATTGAAGTTATTTTAACAAGCATTCAACATACACCTCCCATTTCACGAAAATTGCTAAGTAATTGTCATTTAAACTATAAACAACTTAATTCACACCCTATTCCCTGTGGGATTTGACCCCAACCTTTATTGGGTTTTATATTTGACAACGACCACTTACACTCTTCAAAAAGGAGTTATAGTTTGGGCGTATCAAATTTTGGCACCGTTGCAGGGGAATACGGTTGTCAAATAAGTTTATGTGTGTTATTTGACTGTTTGTCCTATTTCCTAATTTTACTTTATTTGTTGTTTTTGTAGTTGCAGGCTTAAAACTATGCATGCCAAGTACCCGTTGTTCAGGTGAACCATTATTGCCTTACGATCCTGAACTAAATAGGACATTGAGAAGAAACATGGATGCACAACATCTGAATTAAGGACTCCCACATAGTCGGGCACCTAATTTTGATGAGGAAGATTTAGGTGATAAGGAGTTGAACAATGCTGGGGATGGACATCATGAGGATAATGTTGCCCTAGTAAATCTAAATCAATGACAAAGAGGCAGAAGACGCCAATAACCTATGGTGAATTTTGCTGCTGCTGGTGAGGATAATGCTGATTTAGACGGGGTTGGTGCTACTGGAGCTATTGTATTACCAGCACTTGCTCCTGGTATAAAGTTTAGTATCACCAGCACGATGATCCTATTTCTAAATATGAAAGGTTTATTTGCAGGCCTTCCTGGTGATGATCCGAATTTGCACTTGATGAATTTCATCAATATATGCAAATCTTTTGCCAACCCAGGAGTTAAACAGAATGCACTTCGGTTGAGGTTGTTTCCATTGTCTCTGTCTGGGGAGGCAACCTTGTGGCTAACTGAGCTTGCGCCCGATTCTGTAACACATTGGAGGCAAGTGAAAGGATCTTGCCTAGAAAGGTTCTTTCTGCCTTCCAGAATATTACAGTTGAGGGACGAGATAAGTAACTTTAGACAACTACCGAATGAGCCATTACATGAGACATGACTTAGGTTCAAGAAAAAGCTAACACAATGCCTGGATCACTATCTCACCGATGAGCATTTGATGCAAATATTCTACAGGTCACTGAACTCTGTCACAAAATCAACTGTTGATAATGCAGTTGGAGGTGCTTTTATGGCACATACTTACAGTGAGGCCACCAAGATACTTGACCGATTGACAAAAACTAGTAGAGCTTGGCATATCAGAGAGTCTCAGGTAGCAAAAAATACTTATGTAGTTAGAATGTTAGCTGAACAACACCGAAGAGAATAGGAGCGTGACCAAGAGATGACTCATATGAAGACTCAAGTGGATTTGTTAACTATAGACTTATTGTCTGGTGGTATTATGAAGGTAAAAGCTATGAGGTATCATAGTAGAGCAGCCGATTCTGACTCTGAGGAAGAAGCGAATTAATTGAATAATCAAGGGGTTTTCTGTCACGACCCAATAT
This sequence comes from Capsicum rhomboideum, assembly GCA_031232105.1. Lineage (NCBI taxonomy): Eukaryota > Viridiplantae > Streptophyta > Magnoliopsida > Solanales > Solanaceae > Capsicum > Capsicum rhomboideum. Next base: position 59,101,273 of record CP124709.1, read on the forward strand.
TGGAGTCATGATGGCGCCTATCGTAACCCACCAATAGGCAAGCCAATCCTAGCCTGGAGTGACAAGCGACGGGCTAATGGGCGGAATCTCATAAAACAGAGAAGAAGTGGAAGTAACCATATTTATAAACATGTTATAACGCTACAGACAGAATCAAAATATGTATATATGCCAAGACTGAGAAGGAAGAGGACAGTATATAAAGTCAAGAACCCTTCCCAAGACCTGGTGAGGTCAGTACAGGAGCCATTACTAACAAACCCAAAATACAAGACAGAAACCAAATATGTATAACAAGTACAATAGTCTCGAGAGCAAAAGACTATACAGTAGAGGATGGAGTAGGATCTGCCTCGGACGTCAGTAAGCTCACCCTGCTCCGAAATCAGTGCTGAGAAAAGAGTCACGTCAAAACCGTCGACTGGTGCCTGGATCTGCATTGGGGAAAAAGATGCAGAAGTGCAGTATGAGTACCAGGGCAACGGGTACTCAGTAGGCATCATCGGCCGACTGAGCTTAATATAATATAAGCAAGCTAAAGTGCAGGGGGCATGCTAAGTCCGGGGTACAAGTAATAGATACATAAGTAACGGCCGAGGCATATAGATATGCTCAGGAAGATATAAGTGCGATACATAATAACGAGTAAATAAATGCGTAAGTAAACACACAAGTCAAACATAACCCAGTCTGGCCCCCATAAACCAGCGGGACACACAAGAAAAGTAAATGCATAGTCACCAGTGTCTCGAGGCTGTATCAGTATCCAGTAACCACAATAACCAACAGGAGTGCACCGGGCTTGAACCGGCACCAATGGGTAATAACAAGAGGCCAGACGCCGGAGTCGAACCGGAAGCAGTGGGTAATAACAAGAGGCCACATATATATCATATCTGCCGGACTCAAACCGGAACTCATAGAACAACAACATCATAATCACGGTACCCAGTACCAAAACTCTCCAATCATATCATAACCAGATGCCGGACTCAAATCGGAACTCATAATAATCAGTGGCCGGACTCGAACCGAAACTCATAGTGTACCACAATCCGGGGCCGAACTCGAACCGGAACACCCAATAGTCAATAACCAAAATCATCATACCTGAATCAGTAGCCGGACTCGAACCGGAACTCATCATAGCCAGTAACCAGAACAGAATCAAAGGTCATATCATATCAAATAAACGGGGAACGCCCTAGTGCCAAGTCAATACTATTATATAGGTACAGAAGCTAACTCTACAACATACTACAAGTCAATCTCGGGGTCCTTCTAGGTCAACTACCTACTATAAAAATATGTATATAAAAGTCTGGGTATACATTACAAGTCATGGAAAGGGGGTTCAGCGTTCTAAGTCAAACTAGCCGACCCCAATCAAATACGGTGCTATCAGGGATGAACAAAGCTAGACAGGCCAACCGGGTATAATTGGGGTAACTTAATCCCGTCATAATCCTAATAGTCATATAGGGCTTATCTAAGCCCAAAGATGTCAAAGTTTTGACAAGTCGACAAAAAGGGTAACGGGGCCCGCTACTGGGTCCCAAAAACCAGGTCTGGTTATACTTGTCTAAGTCTGGGCTAAGTCTGTCTAAGCCTGGACTAAGGTCCAACAATAACATTCCCAGACTAGCAACAACAACAACAATACTATCCGACCCCAAATAGGTCATCTGTGGGGTACCACGAGGATAACGGGCCTGAAATATATCCGAATAGCCCTATCCAGCCTAGAAGGCCTAAATCACAGCAAACCACCACCACCAAGTCTATAATACCAGCCCACAATACCAGCACAATAGCATACATATATCACACATAAGCCCAGTCTAAGTGTAAAGGAAGGTAAACCTAGCCTACCTGGACGCCTGCCGCGAACCTGCCAAGAAAACCAGGTAAATAGGAGCCTTTCCCTTTCGAGAGGCCTCATACTGCTGCCAAACTACCAAAATAATAAAATACATGTCAAAACATGACTATTGATACCCATATTGCATTAGTTCGAAAAATGTCCGAATAGTCCACGTGGGGCCCGCTTGCGGAATAACAAAATCGAAACCGTCACAGCGTCCCAAATAATGCAGTGACCAATAGTCACAACTAACACTCCTCAATTTGAGCTCAAAATATAGCTCAAACATCAACACCAATCCCAACAGTATCACCGTGTAAATGAAAATTATCGTAAAAATAAGAAAACGTACCGTAGAAATGATGAGAGCGAGTCCACGGACTCAAATATATATACTTCTAAGCTCAAATCTTAACAGAATAGCTCAAGATTGAGCTTAAATAATCAATAATGGTGAGAGGTAATTGGAAAAAGTGGACAGAATGTAAAATATTACATTCTGTCCACCACCGAATACACACATATATATAACCTCACATTACTACATATACACTACACATATTATATGTGGTGGCAGCATGCCATTATGCTAATGAAGGGTGTCCAACCCCTTTCACTCCACGTGGAGTGGAGGTGGCCATGCCACCAAATTCTTATCTCATTATATATATATTCGGGTATTGCATAAGTCCGTGGTAAAATAAATATAATATTTTGAATATACCATAATTAATAGAAAATTATTTCTAACAAAACCTCTATAAAAGAAAAATATTATTTTAACATATTTAAGTTCACTATCTCCGTTTTAATTATTAATAAATTATAAAACTATTATAAAATAGTATAGATATCTCGTAACTAAAGAATTGTATAAATTTCAAAAACATTTTCGAAAGGTCATTAACTATGTCATTTTACCAAATTCAAATTTAATTTAATATTTTACAATGTGCTCGGTCTAGATAATATTCTCAAACGAACTGCCTGGGAACCGAACTGTCAGTCCCAGCAAGTCATAAATAACTTGGGGCAGTTATAGAAAAGCTCTAAACGCTGACAACACACGAAAATGAGGGAAATAATCGGGAAGGTCATTACATTTTCGGGCCAATGGCCAAGGAAATCAAGGTCAAAATTATCAAAGGGACAACTATTATGACAAATTCGGGTATAGAGATCGTGATCAGGGTAATTAGAGGAGCAAAGGCGACCGAAGTGGGTTGTATGTTTCACCAGGTAGTCGTGATAATGCAACTAATGATTTAGGTAAGCTTTCTATGGAGGCTATGATGGCAGAACTATTGAAGGGAGTGGAATCAACTGATGCAGGCAACAAGGAGATTAAATATGACTTGTCTTCAATGAGTCAGCTAGTTGACTTTCACTCTACTTCAATCAAACAGTTGGAGTTTCAAATGGGTCAACTATCCATAACCTTTAACCAACGAAAGAGTGGTACAGTTCCAAGTGGCGCGGTGCAGAATCTGAGGAACGATGGGACTTGATTAGACATTACCACTAGAAGTGGTAAAGTATTACCCGAACCGCATCCATTGGTTTAAACACATGTGGAAGATATTTTCTCTGACGATGAGATGCAACTAGCGGATGGTGATGTGAATGCTATTTCTGCTGAGTCTGATAAGCAAGAAAACATTGATTAAAGGGATGCGAATGCCGAACAATCCACAAGGAAGAAGTCTGATGATATGGTGAGTAAGTAGAAGGGCAAAGAAGTCTGATCATTTCTTCACCGAGGGAAGAAGAAAGTAGAAGATGGTAAGTTCAGCAAATTTTAATCTATGTTGAAGCAGTTGTCGGTGAATATCCCATTAGTGGAAGTCCTTAAACAAATGCCGAGATACACCAAGTTTATGAAAGAATTGGTCACCAAGAAGAGAACATTAAGTTTTGAGTCAACAAACAATATTCATCATTGCAGTGCAATTGCTTCAAGGTCTTTGGTTTAGAAGAAAGCGGATCCAGGAGCATTTACTCTTCCTTGCACAATTGGTGCAATCATTTTTTCTAAGGCACTATGTTATCTAGGTGCAAGCATCAATTTGATTCCTTTATCCATTTATCAACAGTTAGGTTTAGGAGCACCCAAACCGACGTCTATGAGGTTATTGATGGCCGACCGTTCGATTAAGAGGCCAGAGGTGATATTATATGATGTCCTTGTAAAGGTGGAGGAATTTATATTCCCAGCTGACTTTGTTATCCTCGATTGCAAGGTAGATTTTGAAGTACCCATAATCTTGGGAAGGCCTTTCTTAGCTACAAGGCAAGTGTTGGTTGACATGGAATTCAACGAGTTGAGATTTAGGTTGAACGATGAAGAGGTGAAGTTCAATATTTGTTAGTCAATAAAACAATCGAGAGACATGAGTGTTGTCTCAGTTATAGATGTTATTGATGAGAGTGAGATTGAAGTTTTGATTGAGGGGCGATTTGCTTGAAACTCTAGCCGCTGTGTTGATGAATTTTGAAGGGGACGGTATTGAAGAGTATGATGAGACATTTTGTGCACTGACTGGGATGGGCTTATATTCTTATGCCCCGAAGAAGTTGGATCTTGATTTGAAAAATAGGCCAACAACTCCGGCAAAGCCATCCATTGAAGAACCCAGTGTTACAGTTAAAAAAATTACCCAGACACTTGAGGTATGTATTTTAGGTGAGAAGAATAATTTGCCACTGATTATTGCTGTAGACTTAGTTGAATAGAAAGTAGAGGCTCTTGTTTCAATATTGCGAAGGTACAAAAGAGCTATTGGGTGGACTATTACGGATATTATTGATATTCTACCAGGCATTTGTACTCATAAAATACAGTTAGAGGAAGACTGTATCCCCACTATTGAGCATCAACACAGACTCAACCCACCAATGCAAGAGGTGGTCAAAAAAAAGATAATAAAGTGGCTTGATACAGGGGTGATGTACCCAATTTCTGATAGCAAATGGGTGAGCCCGATTTAGTGTGTCCCAACGAAAGGTGGTATGACTGTAGTGGCTAATGAAAGGAATGAGTTGATTCCTCTCGGACCCATCACAAGATGGAGAGTGTGCATGGATTACCGGAAGTTGAACTCTTAGACTCTTCGGGATCATTTCCAATACCCTTCATTGACCAAATGCTTGATCGGCTAGCAGGAAAGGGTTGGTATTGCTTCTTGGATGGGTATTATGACTACAACCAAATATCCATTGCACCTGAGGACCAAGAGAATACTACATTAACATGTCCCTATGGGACTTTTGCTTTCAAGCATATGCCTTTCAGATTGTGTAATGCGCCGGCTACCTTCTAAAGGTGCATGATGTCAATATTCTCAGATATGGTAGAGGACACTTTGGAAGTGTTCATGGATAATTTTTTGGTGGTCGGGGATTCTTGTAATGATTGCTTGGCTAATCTTAGCAACGCCTTGGATAGATGTGAAGCATTCAATCTTGTGCTCAACTGGGAGAAATGCCATTTTATGGTAAAAGAGGGCATTGTGTTGGGGCACAAAATTTTAGTGAAAGGAATTGAAGTTGACCGGGCCAAGATAGAAGTTATTGAAAAATTACCTCCGCCAATCTTAGTGAAAGGTGTTCATAGTTTTCTTGGCCATGCGGGATTCTACCGAAGGTTCATTAAGGACTTCTCCAAGATTACAAATCTATTGTACAAACTTTTGGAAAAGGAAGTCAAGTTTATGTTCGATGAGGATTGTGTGAAGGCATTTCAAAGCCTTAAAGAGAAGTTAGTAGCTGCACCTATCATTATTGCTCCGGATTGGTCCAAACCATTATAAGTGATATGCAATGTGAGTGGAGTCACTCTTGGGGCTGTCTTGGGATAAAATGAGTGAAGCCCTTTCACCCTATTTAATATACAAGTAAGGCATTGAATAGAGCTCAGAAAAACTATACAGTGACTGAGCAAGAACTCCTTGCTCTTGTCTATGCCTTTGAGAAATTTAGGGCATACTTGCTGGGTACCAAAGTTGTGGTTCACACTGATCATTCAGCATTAAGATATTTGATGGCAAAGAAGGATGCCAAGCCTAGATTGATTAGGTGGGTTTTATTGTTACAAGAATTTGACTTTGAAGTCAAGGATAGGAAAGGTTGCAAAAATCAGGTAACCGACCATCTATCTCAATTGGAGAATGAGGGCAAGAGATTAGATGAGTTAGAGATTGATGACTCATTCCTGGATGAACACGTACTTGCAGTCACTCTTGATCTTGTTCCGTGGTATGCTGACTTTGCAAACTACGTGGTAAGTGATGTGATCCTAGAGGACTTAAGTTTTCATCAAAGAAAGAAATTTCTTCATGATGTGACTAATTATTTTTTGGATGAGTCTTATTTGTTTAGGTTGTGCACTGATAATATCATTCGGAGATGTGTACCAGAGGTAGAGATGTTGAGTATTTTGCAGGCTTGCCATTCATCCCTAGTGGGAGGACATCATGCGGGTAACCGCATGACACGAAAATTTTTACCAAGTGGGTATTACTGGCCTACTATCTATAAGGATGCATATGAGTTTGTTAAAGCTTGTGACTAGTGCCAGTGGCAAGGGTCGATTTCTAAATATCATGAGATTCCCATGACCAAAATATTAGAGGTGGAATTATTTGATGTGTAGGGAATGGACTTCATGGGCCCTTTTGTAAGTTCCTATGGTCACAAGTACATATTGATTGCTATGGACTATGTGTCCAAATAGGTAGAAGCTATGCCCTTGGCAGACAATGAGGGCAAGAGTGTGGTAGCGTTCTTGAAAAAGAACATCTTTTCTCGTTTTGGTACCCCTTGCACAATCATAAGCGATGGGCGGTCTCACTTTTGTAACAAGGTGTTTCGAGCTGTATTAGCACAATATGGAGTGAAGCAACACAAGGTAGAAACTCTATATCACCCCTAGACTAGTGACAAGTAGATGTGTCAAATCATGAAATTAAGATGATCTTGGCCAAGTCTGTGAATGCGAATCGGAGTGATTGGTCTCGAAAGCTTGATAATGCCCTTTGGGCCTACCGCGCTGCTTTCAAAACACCAATAGGTATGTAACCTTACCAACTAGTCTTTGGTAAATCTTGTCACTTACAAGTAGAGCTTGAGCACAAAACCTTATGGGCACTCAAAAGGCTTAATTTAAGTTGGAAGATGGCTGCATATTTGAGGTTAGATCAACTAAATGAGATTGATGGATTTTGACTTCAAGATTATGGGAGAGCTGCTCTTTACAAAGAGAAAATAAAGTTGTACCATGATCGGAGGATCGAAAAGAGAGAATTCCATGTAGGTGATTTAGTTCTGCTATTCAACTCAAGGTTTACGCTATTTCCAGGTAAGTTGAAGCCGAAGTGGTCTGGACAATTCAAAGTGACTCAAGTTTTTTTATCTGGAGTAGTAGAATTAGAGAACAAAGAAGAAAAGTTGTTCAAGATAAATGGGCAACGAGTCAAGCAATATATTGGTCCACAAGAAGAGGTAAAAATTGTAACTTTAGTGTATCTTGACGAAGTCTGAGTAGTCAAGATACCCGAATCGTGCTGCGACATTAAATCAGGTGGTAGTAGGAGGCAACCCATAATGTATTGTACAATAATGTAACATAGTGTTTGGTTGTTGAACATGGTTAATGTGTGTGCTAAGTGTGTAGGGACTTAGGAAACAAGTGACGTCGGATACTATTTTAGACTAACAATCGGGCTAGTGGACAGTCACCAACTTGACAAACCGTCAGTTCAAGTCGTCACATAGAGATCAAGAAACACTCATACTGTATAAGGTTTGACGTTCAATATGAAGGACCGTCAAAGTGCTGACGGACTATTCGTTTGATCATGATGAAATGGATAGGAACATGGTGATAGCATCCGTGGAAGCTCAATGTCATTAAAGGGCAGAGAATATCAAGACATTTTAATGGGCCTCAATTAGCAATGAAAACAAGTCTTATGATGGAAGAATAAGTACAACACAATGTTGATCTTTGGAGGCCCAAATTGAAGACCAAAAGAAGTTGGAATTATGGGCCAAAATCTGTCCAAACAAGGAGAAATTTCAGCAGCCCAAAGTTGTGTTCTAGAAGCTTATTTAATGCTTTGTTGACTACATTTATAGCTTTAGTGGACCAAAGTGTTGGTAGTCTTCTATGCATCTAGGTAATTTCAGCTTATTTAATTTAGTTTGACCACTTAGGAAGTCTAAAATGTCTTTTAGATTGCAGCACCATTTACTCCTATATAAAGGTGTGTTTTCTTCTTTATTGTAACTAAGTTTGATTTAAATTAATAGTAGCAACCTTTTGGCTTGTGGAGACCTTTTAAGGTTCTCTTTTGGGTTATGCCCTTTTTGTTCTACTTTAAACCATATCTTGGATTTCTTCAAATGGTAAGATTCCTCGTTTGAGTTTCCTCCCTCCTATTTTAATTCTTCTACTTCTTTATTGATTCGCTATTTCTATTAAACAAGGTTTCAAGTATCTAATATTTGAGATTGTTTCTTCTTTTTTTAGAATCAATTCCTCTCTCATTTCTAAAGTTCTTATTTATAAGTCTTCCGCTATCCGTATCGTTATCAAGTGGTATCAGAGCTTTGGATAGTTGAGTATTCTTATACTCACCCGATCTACTGATTTGATCAATTGAAAATAAAAATAAAAAACAAACAAAAAAAAGAAATCTGAAAAAAAGAGAGTTACTGTAGCGTAAACAGTACCCGGGAAAAAAAGCAAAAAAAATGGTCATATGAATAGTGGCGTGAACAGTACTTTTAGTGTTCTTCACTTATTCATGGTCTTTAACAATACTTTATCTTGTGATATAGTTACTTTGAATATTGGAAAAATCTGATCTTGTTATTATTTGAAAATCTCACTTGATTTAAGACTTCTTTGACTGTCATCAAGAAACTCAAAGTCATTTTGGGAGATTTCAAAGATTATATCATCTCCTTTGGATTCAAAAACTCATTCAAAATGTTCTAGATTTTCTTGGAATGTATTCACTATATTTTGTTTCCTTTTTTTTTTTTTTTTCTTGCTTGAGACATTAAGTATTTGTTCATACTTACTGTGATCTAGTCATTGTGTGCGTTTTTCTTTATTTTGTACCAATTTGTTTTGTATTTTTCTCTTTGTTTTCATTGTGTATTTCTTTGTTTCCAGTCCGTTAGAAGTTTGTTGTCCTTTCTTTGTTTGACATAAACTCCTTTCTTGAACCAAACTTTGTAACTTACTTTTGAAGTGTTTGAGTTGCTGGTTTATTGAAGAACTTTAAGGAGCATCCCTTGAGTGGTAAAAGGCAAGAGTGGTGAGATTATTTGAGGGAAAAATCCAATTCGTGTGATACATGAGTGTTGCTAGCAGTACTTGAGTGATACACGTAAGGGTATGTGTTATATGTTCTTGGTGAGGTCATTTTTCTTTCTAACAACTTTTTGTTTTTAAGTAATTAGTTTGTAGGTTTTTGGAAAGGTATGGCTACATTGGTAAGTATCAAAAGAAAGGAAGAAGATAAAAGATTGAAAGAAAATGATGATGAGATCTTTCATAAGGGGTTGCAAAAGCTCTTTGAAATGATGAAGAGAGCAAATGATGAGTGGGATGAAAGAAAGAAGAATCCTGGGAGAGACCATGAGCTTACTAAAGGTAACAAGATTTTCCAAACTAGAATGGAAGTATTGTCTAATGTGTGTGCTACTAAGATTGACATGAATATTTGTCACAACTTTGTTAGTGCTTACTTTGTTCAAAAGGTTGGTTTGTCTTGTGTTAAGCATGATTCACCCTACACCTTAAAAGGAGTGAAGGTGGACAAGAGAGTGTTAGTGCCATTAACTCTTGGGAGATACAAGGATCATGTTTTGTGTGATGTAGTTCCCTTATTCACATGTCATGTCTTATTGGGAAGGCCATGGTATCTTTATAGAAATGCTTCATATGATCAAGAAAAGCATAGGTATTCCTTGGTGAGAGATGATGGAACAATGACTACCTTTGTTTCATTGACACCTATGGAGATTAAAGAAGAAGAATTAAGGGTGAGAAGATCAATGGAGGTGTTTGAAAAGGAAAAGGAATGCAAAAGGGGAAATAAAAACAGATTTGAGAAGCCTAAAATTAAAGTTGATCTTAGAACTCCTCCAAGGGATAAAAGAGGGATTCTTGGAAAGTACATGGGAGCTAGTGCATTGACAAACTTCTTTGCACCAAATAAATATGAGGGTGAGAGAAGTAAGGGTGAGAAACTTGACAACTCAAGAGAGGAAAAAAGAGATAAAGTGATGAGTGAAGAGAGTGAGTTGTCAAAAGGTAAGAATGAGTGGAAAGAATTGAGTGAAGTGAGTTTAAGAGGTAAAATAGAGAGTGATCCATTGCATTTGAGTGATAAGGAAAATGAAGAGATTAAAAGAATAGAGTGCTTAAGTGTGAAAGATTCTTTTTCAAGCTCTAACGAATTAACTCTTTGTGCTTCTAGTGTTTTAGTTCCAAATGTGCAGGTTATTGAAAAGGAAACCAATGAAGAGTTGGAACAACAATTTCATAAAGAAAGGAAATCCAGTTCCAAAGAAGATTTGGAAAGTATACATGCCAATGATTCATGGAAACAATTGCAAGTTGAAGACAAGTTTGAGCTTGAAGATCTCATGTGGTATGGCCTTGTCAATGATCTATTTGTTGCAAATGAAATTGAGCATGTACCACAATCTGATGAATCCAAAGTTATAAGTGAAGGTATAGCTCAAATTGAGATTGAACCTTACTTTGTTGATTATTTTTCTCATATGATTAATCTGCCACAATATGATGAAAGAGAAGTGCAAGATAACTTGAGTGGAGAAATCCAATGGGATTTGGGATAGGATGAATCTTTTTCACATTCCAATATGCTAAATCTTTCTTATTTTAATATCACCTCTCAGTCGAAGTAGAAATTTAAGGAAGAACCTTGTGAAGAGGAAGATGGTACCTCATTTGAAGAAGAAACTAACATTGGCCAAGATTTGGAAGTGTACAATAACCCATTATGGGAAGAAATTGGAGAAGACTTTAAAGTGTTCTTTAATCCCTTATGGTGTGAGAATACCAATGGAGAAGTTGCCAATGAAGACAATGAGACACATAAAGCTTTTGGTGCCATAAATAAGAATATTGAGCTAATTGATGAATGTAATAGCTCAAGTGGGGAAAACGATAAGTGTTCACAGGTTGCTAACTTTATATCTTTGTCTTATTTTAAAGATCCTTTTTTGCAGGTTCAATCCAAGCCACTTCTCAAGCAACTCACTTTTGATCCATCTCTTGACTATGGTATATCCAATAGCGAGGTTAAATTGTTTTGCAATACCAAACATGGTATGTTTGTTTGGTATTCAAATGCTTTTGGTCTAGGTAATGATCCTCTCTTGTTTAAGGAGCTTATGAATTGTATTTTTAGTTTTTGTGTTGGTGATTACATTGTTCTATTGGATTAAGTAGTGCATGGATATTTAAAATGGGTGTTTGCGTATAAAAGAACTAAATGGGTTAAGTGGTTGCATGGTCACTATCTAATGTTATTTTTACCAAATAAGTTGTCTACATCATTTCTTTACCTACAACTTATTATGATAATCTGGTTGGTTGTAGGCATTGGTGATTTGAGGAAAAATCTTCTTCAAGTGTGGGGGAATGATAGCAACCATGGAGGCTCAAAATCCATTGAAGGAGCAGCTATATTCAATGTCAAGATTCGAGGACGAATCTTCTTTAAGAAGGGGAGAATGATAGCATCCGTGGAAGCTCAATGTCATTAAAGGGCAGAGAATATCAAGACATTTTAATGGGCCTCAATTAGCAATGAAAACAAGTCTTATAATGGAAGAATAAGTACAACACAATGTTGATCTTTGAAGGCCCAAATTGAAGACCAAAAGAAGTTGGAATTATGGCCCAAAATCTGTCCAAATAAGGAGAAATTTCAGCAGCCCAAAGTTGTGTTCTAGAAGCTTATTTAATGCTTTGTTGACTACATTTATAGCTTTAGTGGACCAAAGTGTTGGTAGTCTTCTATGCACCTAGGTAATTTTAGCTTATTTAATTTAGTTTGACCACTTAGGAAGTCTAGAATGTCTTTTAGATTGCAGCACCATTTACTCCTATATAAAGGAGTGTTTTCTTCTTTATTGTAACTAAGTTTGATTTAAATTAATAGTAGCAGCCTTTTGGCTTGTGGAGTCCTTTTAAGGTTCTCTTTTGGGTTATGCACTGTTTGTTCTACTTTGAACCATATCTTGGATTTCTTCAAATGGTAAGATTCCTCGTTTGAGTTCTCTCCCTCCTATTCTAATTCTTCTACTTCTTTATTGATTCACTATTTCTATTAAACAAGGTTTCAAGTATCTAATATTTGAGATTGTTTCTTCTTTTTTTAGAATCAATTCCTCTCTCATTTCTAAAGTTCTTATTTATAAGTCTTCTGCTATCCGTGTCGTTATCACATGGCATACTGGTTTAAGCCTGACGGTTGAGTTGGTGGACCGTCGTATAGCTGAAAGACCGCTGGTCCTATCGTCACTTGAGAGTAAATTGGAAGTCTCACTGGATAGACTTGACAGACCAAGTGACGGACCGTCATCTTGCCGACGAACCATCACAAGTAAGTTTTACTTTTCTTCCTATTTTATTTTAAAATTGACCCGGCCCAAAAATACCCATCACCTAGTTGAAATTAAAACCGACCCATAACCCGATTCAACACTCATACTTTTAAACCCATCGTTTTAAATTCACACCTACATTTCCATGCTACCTCTTTCATTCCACCTCTATCAATGCTTAAAACTCCCTCATTTACACTAAATAAATTCCATTCATCACCCAATAATCACTATTAAATCCCATTCATCAACTCATAACATCACTAACCTTCATCCCTCACTATTTAAATCACCACCCTTCTCACCAAAATCACAACACTAAACCTGACGTTCTTTTGTTTTCTCTAAGTTATTTTGCAGTTTGCACTACCATAGTTCCAGTTAGCATCCACAGACACTGCTCAGGTATGTTCTATTTGTAATTTCATCGTAATTTAAATCTTTTAGGTTTCATCAATTCAACCAACACAGCTACCAATTATTGTAAATATTTAAATGGGTAGTTGTGTTGTATTGTTCCTTGCATTCTAATGGTGTGGTGTGGCAACCCCAAGGATGAAGTCTGATTAAACCTGATAAGTAAATTATGATTATGTGATGTGAATATGTTCCAATATGTGAACAATCCCATAAAAAGTTAAATCTTTCGATAAGAAAAAGGGTTGCCCACCAAATGTTTGTTAAAAGGCCAAAAGGAAAAAGTGGAAGAACTGGCAAGCTCAACGGTTCAACTGACTGACTGTCACATATGTGATGGACCATCACCAAAAAGGTCATCAAACCTATTTTGGTTAAGGTATGACGACCCCATCGATGACCTGTCATTCCATTGATGGACCATCAGACCTACTGTCACCAACATCAAATTTTTAGCTGCATACTGTCTAAGCTGAACGATTGAGGTGGTGAACCGTCACTAAGGTGATGAACTATCACTCAAGCTGTCAAGGCTAAATAGTTTTAACTGTGTGTCTTTTTGGTTTTGTTCTTTTATTCTGAATCTAACTACTACAACCTACATGTACGATGCCTTCAAAGCTCCAAACAAAACAAGGTGGAGTAAGGAAGAGACAAGAATGGGAAATGGCCTTAAGGCTAAGAGATGCACTAGAAATAGAATTTGTGAAAACTAGGGCCCCGTATCAAAATACAAGGCAGAGTGAGAAAAAACGTACCCATGCCTCCCAGTCTGAAGAGGAGAATGGGTCGTCAAGTGATGAGGCTAGTAGCGAGGGGGAGAGCAATGATAGTTCTGACTGTTCCCCAATTATGGAGGGTGATAAAGAGGTCACTTCCAGTTTGGACACAGATTCAGACAAAGAACCTGATAAAGAAATATGAGAGGTATTTCAGAGCAAAGCCCCAGGGGTTCGAGAGAATATAAGATGGGCTATTGAAGGTGTTGGGACACTCTATTATGATGGGCTTCAACCTACTCAATCCCGAGACATGAAAAGACCGATAGTTAAGAAAGCCCAAATTATGACAATGAAGTTGGAAGAATACCCAGAAATCGAGCAGAGGTTCAACGGATATAAATTGAATACTTTTAGCATACCTCCAGGGACATAACATCTGACTATGATCTATGAATTCTTTGCCAACTACTTGGCCACTCTAAAAAAGGACTGCCCAAAGAGGCAAAAGACTTCTGATATGAGTAATAGAACCATAGTTTAGGTTCGAGGAGTGCCAGTTGACATTTCAAAGCACACTATCAACCAAATCTTATTCGGTCAGATTTACACTCCTTCGGCTGTGACTCCAGAGTTTGAACATAGGATGAGGACCGCGTTGTCTCAGTGTGTATGGTTGGACCTCACTCTGATAGATTTTGGAGAGCCTTCTTGGTTGAATAACAAGGAACGAATAACCAAGTCTTTATTGAGTTTCAAAGCTAAGTTCTGGTGGGTTGTGGTTAGGCTTCAATTGATGCGTACTAGTGGAGATGCAAACTTGGACCTACTAAGGGCGGTATTGGTAGCTAGCCTGGTAGAGGGGCTAAAGATTAATTTTGGTGAAGTAATAAATGATGAATTGTTTGTACGAGCACACAAGACTGCTAGTGCTTTACCTTTCCCATGTCTCATCATGGGGTTGTGCAGGCGAGCAAAGGTGCCCATTATTAATGGAGTTGACAATGAGGTTAGGGAAACTAAGAAGCAAGATATCGAGAGAATGAAGGATGAGACAAAATTTGAGTTGAGGGTTCACAAGCCAACATCACATGAGACCCAATCTCAACCTACTTAGGAGCCATCAAATGCGCCCGCAGGTATGCCTGTACCCCTTGTTATTGTTAACCACAGGGTACATCTGGTGTATCTGGGGCTACCTCTACGCCCACATATGATGAGACCGCTGACAACACTTCTATGCCACTACCTTATTCTGAGTATGGGATCAACTCGGAGAATTTTGCTAAAGTGGTTAAAAACCAAAAGAAGTTTGAAAAGTAGATGAGTGCATGGGCTAGATAGTTCAAGCCCTTCATGGATGAAATCATCGCTGAGGCTTTGAAACCATATCTAAATTTGCATGCCCGTATGGATGATATGGAGGAGCGCGTGAATGATAGACTGAACGAACTCTCCATTCCCTATTTCACCAAGTTCATGACTGATCTCAAGAAAGCCCAAGCCGATATAGCAAACTTGAAAAGAAATCCTACCACGGGCACTTGAGATCTATGAATATTAGAGTAGAAGGATTATAATGATAAGATAATTGACCTAAAGGCTCACTGGATGAAGGATAAAGGCAAAATGGTTAGTGAAGAAGGTGAAAAAAATAAGTCAAAGAAGAAAAAAATCAGGAATGAACGCCTGAAGACAGAGCTGCGAGGAAAGCGTTGAAGGAGTCAAAGAAAAATGAAGACAAAAGAATCAAGCGAGTGGAGAATGAAGAGGTGGGAGTGTCCACCAGTTCAGCACCGGTAGGTGGTTCTACACCACCTGTGCTACCAAAACTTACTCATTTGACTGATAATGTTGCTGACTTGTGCACCGTGGGTACCACCGAGGCTACTGTTACAGATTTGAGTGCCCCGAGCACCACCGAGGCCACTGTTGATGCTAATGGGGCCACCAAGGCCTCCAAAGACGATACCTATGCCTAAGGGCTTTCCAAGTATTCCATCTTTTGTACTTTAAGTATTTGCGCATTAAGGACAAAGTTTGTTTTTGTTTTGGTGGAGTTGCGTACTTGTGAGTCTGTCACCATGAGGGTTTTTGTTTCTTATGTTCTTTTCCCTCATGTGCTATCTACTTGAACCAATATGTTTAGGTTGTGTGTTATGTTTATGTTATTGAAATGATTAGCATTCAACATACATCCCCCGTTTCACAGAAATTGCTGACTAATTGTCATTTAAACTACATACAACTTAATGCACACCCTATTCCGTGTGGGATTAGACCCCAACCTTCATTGGGTTCTATATTTGACAACGACCGCTTACAACTTCAAAATGGTGTTGTAGTTTGGGCGTACGGGTACTTGTGAGTCTGTTACCGTGAGGGTTTTTATTGCCTGTGTTCTTTTCCCTCATGTGCTATCTAGTAGAACTGACATATTTAGGTAGTGTATTTTAGTTTATGTTATTGAAATGTTTTCTTTTATTTATGTATTGTGCCTGCGAAGAGATGAAAACTAAATAAAAAGTAGTTGTTTTGTAGAACAGAAAAAAAAAGAAAAAGACGACCCACTGAAATTTTTTTGTGACTGTGTGTTGATTCCATATTGATAATAGACTGTTGTGAATCTGTACTTGGCATTAGTAGTTTATAAATAGTTGAAGCATGCTTAAGCTCTAGTATGAGTCTGGTAATTGGCAGGTTTAGTGTCATTCTATGTTGCGTGTGTGTGAGAATTTTGCGCTACTTCTCACTTTGTGCATTCACCCAGAACCTGCCCAGCCCATTTCATTACGTGATAAGCTGGTTGTAGAGGATATGATCATATGCCTTGTTTGAATTTGAGTCCATTTTGCCTAAAGAACTGTCCAAATGACATATGAATCCCTTGATCCCTGTTTTGAGCTATTGTGACATTTTTTTCCCAACACCTGCTAGCCTTCCCATCTGTATCATTAAATCTTTATTTTGGCCCTGGTTTCTTCTTGGACATCATGCACCTCAACTTTGGCAAATTGCCTAAGTTGAGGGTGACTACTGTAGAAAGGTGATGAATGAAGAAGGTTATGAAAAGAGTAGGTGATAAATGGCATCCTCCTAAGAATATCTGCACAAATAAGGTAAAAGGAATGAGCAAAGTAGAAAAAGAGTGAAAAATAAATGATTGAGAAGAAAATAAATCCATGAAATATGGCGCACTCACTGAGGGTAAATTATTTAAATAATTAGGGGAACAAAGGTGGATTTGCGAAATAATTGGTGTAGTGGATTAATGCATGTCAAGGAGGGATGAGTCACAAATCCTAAATCTACCTAACCTACACTCAAGCCTATGTTACAAGATGAATAAAGCCCTGTGGTTATCCTTGTCAACAAACTAATAAACCTTGTGAAATGGTAAGGGCAAGCTTATGGTGTTGCATGTTCATTGTTTGAAATTTGTTGTGAGAGTGAGAGTTTTGACTTCTAGTCCCTAATTCTCATCTATATATGTGTGAGGGACTTCTTTCCTGTGAGAGCATGTGATTGATACTTGAACCTGCTAGTTAATGGGTTCTACATTTTGAGTGTATAAAATTCATTAATTTGTAGTGTAATGCCAAGCACGGATCCCTGCTAGTTTGTTATTAAAGGACTCATGCATTTGTTGCTAATCAAGTTGTGAGGTCCATTTAAGTATACAACAGCTATTTGTTCTTTTAAAATCTTGGTGCTAGCATGATATTGTGTTGTTTAAGTTGCTTAAGGACAAACAACCATTCTAAGTTGAGGGTGTTGATGTGCCGGCTTATGACGATAGATTTTGCATCTTTAGCTAAAGATAATTGCAAGTTTTCAAGCAACCGGTGGTGTTTTTAATAGGTTTTGTGTTTACTTTCAGGTAATAAGCCCAACAACATGAAAGAAAGGGAATTATGCTAAAAAAAGGGTGTGGTAGACAGGCTGACAAACCATTGAAACCCTGACGGGCTGCCACATTGCCCGTCATTCCTTAACCAGAATAAACCATAAGATGAAGTCCAGTGACGGCTTAGTCAGTGGGCCGTCAGGGCATTGGCGGACTATCACCCTAGACACCAATCTTTAACCAAAATCTGTTGCATGATAAAGCCAGGTGATGACTCAGCCGATGGACCATCAAGGCCTCAACGGACCGTCACCCAATCCATCAAACCTTAACCAGAAAGTGGGCCAAGTGGCATCAGTGTGACGACTTTAGCCTCAGACCCTTACTGGTCCGCTAGGCGGCTCATCAAGATCGATGCGGCAGTCTAGTTTGAATTTTAAATCCTAATTTATTTGGAGCCTATAAATACCTAGTCTAGACTTTAGAATAGGTATCTTCCATACTTGGTGAATTTTATAACGCTTATTTCTCTCTGGGGAGTTGATTTTCATTGGGCAAAGCACAACATTATTGGTATGATTCAAAGATTGAGATTTGTAATTTCTTTTTTGTAAGGATTATACTTTACTTTGTGAAAATTATCTGTTTCATCTTATTTCTTATCATGAGTGGCTAAAAACCCTATAACTTGGGTTGTGGAATCCTTGGTGGAAAATCACTTCTAGGGTTCATGTGTATTGAATTTGTGATTATATTATGAATTCCTGCGGTTTAGTGAATTTCTAGTGGTTGCAAACACTGGAGAAAAGCCCTAAGTTAATTTGCTTGAACAAAGAGGTTAACTATAGGATAGGGAATTTGTAGCAAGAATTTGGAGCTCCTAACCTCCGAATAAAGATTAATGCTTTGACGAGATTAGTCTCTTGAGTATTAAATCGGATTATATTCATGTCACTTTAAGTTTGAGAGAATTAAAGTGTAAACTTTAAGTTTGAGAGAATTAAAGTGTAAACTCATCTATGTAGGTTGAAGAGCACTTAGATGAATATTTGAAAGCGATTGCCTTATTATTGCATGTGTTGATACAAGTTCACGTTTTACATAATCCGTAAGCGATTGGAAACCAAGGTGGTCACAGTCCTAGTTTATCTTTCTCTATTGATTTAAGTGTTACAAAGTTGACCGCTCTCTTACTGAAATTAAAGTTATTTTAACAAGCATTCAATATACACCCACCGTTTCATGGACATTACAGACTAATTGGAATTTAAACTACATACAACTTAATTCACATCCTATTCCTTGTGGGATTTGACCCCAACCTTCATTGGGTTCTATATTTGACAATGACCGCGTACACTCTTCAAAAGGGAGTTGTAGTTTGGGCGTATCACTTGTTTAGACTTTTTATGAATTTTTTCTAGACTTGATCTTGAGAGTTTAAAGTGAGAAAAGGTGTTAGGATTTCATATAGAGCGATTTTAGTGACCAAAACGTCATGGGAAAGGGTTAAAAAAATGAGGAAAAGATGAATTTACCCTTAATGAGAAGTTTAAAAATTTTCTGGTACTAAGTAGCATGACTCAACCTATGAGTCATGGTCCAAGGTAAAACTCGTACCTGCATTCGTGGTCACTGAAGGATTTTGACTTCATCAGTATGGGTCATAGTACGACTTGTACATGCGATTGTGGTTTTGAGGGATTTTGTTAAGTGTCTGAGCCTTCTCAGAATGAGTTGATGTACGAATCGTACATCAACCCATGACTCGTACAATGAGTCATGGTAACCTGGGGATTTTGGGCAGCATTCCACAACTCAACCTACGAGTCATGGGCCCATAGTGAGTCGTTCTTGTCTTGGACTTCAGGTCTCAAACTATGGATTATTTTGTTGAATTCTGAGTATTCCTAAGTCCAAAATATCAGGTGTTATAGTTGGTTCTAGAGAGGTTAGAGTGTATGCAGACCTTACCAGTACCCAAGTGGTGAGGTAGAGAGGCTGTTTCCAATAGACCCCCGGCTAAGGACAAGAACAGGATTACAAAGACGTAATAGAAGTATAAGAGACAATAGATAGTAACAAAAACAACATACAATAGCAGAGATTATTACAACAAAATACTACTACAATTGAACTACACAAAATAATAGATATTAATATAGGTCAAAGAACACGAAACTACAAGAGTAGTCCTACGACTACTAGTAAGAGCAACAAGACAATGCACTAATATCTACTAGTATGGACACACTCCTACCTACTAATCTTCTATCCTAACTCGTGTCCTCCACACCTTCCTATCTAAGATAATGTTCTCGATAACATGCAACTGCGCCATGTCCTTTCTAATTACCTCTCTCTAATACTTTTTTTAGTTTACATTTACCTCTCTCGAATCCATCCATAGTCAACCTCTTATAAATCCACACCGGGGCATCCGTGCATCTCGTCATCACATGTCTGACCATCTCAACCTTACTTCCTGCATCTTGTTTTCCATCGAAGTCACTCCTACTTTATCTCTGATCACCTCATTTTTAATCCTATCTCACCTAGTATATTCACACATCCATCACAATATCCTCATCTCTGTCATTTTTATCTTCTGAATATGAGAGTTCTTGATTGACCAACACTCCGCTCCATACAACATAGTTGATCTAACCACCATTCTGACATATTAGTTGAAATAATTCTTAGTCATCTTCTCATTAATAGAGGTATTTCAAATTCATAGATCAATTTGAAAATCATGTTTAAATAATTCAAATTATGTTTTAAGTCAAAGACCAAGTCACAGAAAAATGTGTTTAAGGATCATTTTCTTAAAAATCAAGTTTAATAATTTTTTTCATAGGGAAAATCATGTATAGATAAATATTTTATAATATAGAATCAAAATATGAAGGCTCAATGCGAGCTTGTATAAAACTCCATTCAAATCACCTTTAAAGTGAAAAGCATGTTCAAAAGAGACATAATTCAATTCCTACTAAAAATGTTCCTAATTTATTCCACCATATTCCACAATAGCTTTTGAATCAATTACAATGACAAAGTTCAAAATTTTGGTCAAGTCTAACAAATTTTCATCCATTTTAAAAAACTACGGTTCTAGATAAAAATTCATGTTCATCAAGATTTAGAGAATCATCGAATGATTATACATATTTCAATTGGCTACACAAACCTCAATTATCCATATAATTCCTGTAACTAAGTAACGAACTTACCTCTCAAAGATTTCCCAAGAATTCCTCCTTTAATGATATTGACCATTTTTTGAAATATAGGGACTAGGATTTTGAATCTCGCAGTAATGCTTGTTAATTCGATATAACAAACATAAGAATTGAGTAGGAACTCACCTTATATGATTTGGGACAATGTTAGGATATTTTCTCTCACAAAAAATAGGTCAAAACAAAGAACGTAGGATTAAAAATTCCAAAAGTTTCCCAGTCCTTGCGTATTAATAACTGGAAATGATCTACTACATGATTTACAAAGCAGATCATATCTTATATCATTGTAAAATAAAATAGGAACCGACATTTTATGTGGGTACCAGTGCCATGCTATGAATAATTAAGACTTTATTTCTAATTTATTGCATTATGAGACTATGTGAGTTTGATTTCTAGTGGTAGCATTGGTTAAATGCTTTTGTTGCTCACTTATAATTATCGAAGTGATGGATATATGAAAGATTGCTTATGAAATTATTATTTAATGTTTCTTTCATCATTCTACTCTCATTGTTGGTTATTTTGGACTTTTCTATGTTGAGGATTGAATCCAATATAGGATCGGTTGTGTTTGGTGTTGCATATCATGCATATAGATATTACAGATGATAAAGGATAAATTTGGTTAGGGTCACCTAGAATATTCATGGTAGATTGGATATTCAATACATGGTGTTGCATCCAGGGTATTTTATAAGAGTTTTTTAATGCATGATGTGTATATGGGCTTTGCGAGTCCTCCATAGGTACCATCTAGCTACACTATGGTCTCAAGTATATACATCTTTCTATCCTAGACATATACATTGAATTTCATTTCATCATCATACATTATGTTGATTTTGTAATGGTGGGATATGCTAAATGTTTATGAAAGTGATTTATTTTTCTCTTGATTTAGTTGAGATGGTTGAGATAGTTGGTGTACTATGGTTGATACTTACTGTGAAATTTTCTAATTTTAGATAGTTTTAGATATTGCTTCTACCTTGATTATTGTCTTCATGTATCTAGTGAGTTGATATGATAGTCATGTGGTAGTTTGTGACTTCCTTCTCTGTATAATTGGATTCAGACATTTGATTGCCTTGACCTTTTCATTTATATCGGTTGAATTGCTTATATTGAATCCTTTAAATACTATTATCTAATCAAAAGTGGAGAAGAGATGCATCAGGACCAACCTTTGCCATCACTTTTAAAAAATGATTGGTTGTTGACGCTTGCTGAGTACACGTGTTTTTCGTACTTACTTTACACTTGCTGCACCTTTTTTTGTGCAAGTTCAACTCTAGATTCGTATGATGTTTAAGTCGACATTGAAATTAAAGAGAAATGATAGAGTTCAGGATGAGCTGCTTAATTTAGCAACATTGATATTCTAGTTCTGTTTTAGTTTATCTTTCTTCTATGTGAAAGAACTATAATGTATTGACTTAAACATTTTGGATCATAGTTATTCTTGAACTTGTGTCATCAGTTCTTGGGGTTGTATTTCCTTATTGAGAATGTTTTTGCCTTTATGAATTAGTTTTCAGACTTTTCATTATTTTATCTTTATTTTGAAATAATTTGGATTTCTACTTGTATTTATTGGTTAATTACTAATAGGGTTTGCCTATGGGAAAAAGGAAGGTGCCCTCACATCCTAGCATGATTTTTGGTTTGTGACAAGTTGGTATTAGACCATGGTTCATAGATCCTATGAGTACAAGAGTAATCTCTACTAGAGTCTTATGGATCGATACAATGACGTCTATATCTATCTTCGAAAGGTTACAAGATATTTAGGAAAATTTTATTGGTTGATTTCTTATTGTGCGTTCATTGCCTTATATAACTCTAAATGTCTTATTCATTTTCTCACAAATTATGAGGACACATTTTGCATTATCTAAAGATTTAGATCCCGTACCCTTGGTACGTAGAAGGGGCAGGGGACGAGGTAGAGGTCGAGCTCAAGCATTAGTGTCAACTAGGAGTCATGCTAGAGCCGTATCTCCAAGGCCTAAAGCTACTCATGATGATGTTTCGCTTAGGACAGTGGGGTTTAGTTCAGTATAGACACCACCTAGTTTTATTGCTATTGTTTGTGCTTCAAAATGTATTGGTACGGATACTAGGCTTCTTTGAGGGGATGGCTCAAACTTTTGATCAACACATTACTTCTGAGTTTCATATTTCGAGGACACAATCAACCACATTTCTTTTTCGTATTGATGTTTCATTGTTGTTATTGATCCACACCTAATGACTTTACCCGCTATGTCAGTGGAGGGGCAGATGGGGTTCAAAGAGTTCATATAGATGGATTCCTCATAGTTCAATAGGGATCCAATGTTGATGCATATAAATTTTTGATTGGTTTCCATGAGAGGTTACATGAGTTGAGATTGGTAGGCTCTATTGGAGTGGATTCACTACTTTTCATCTGTTTGGGCCAGCCAAACAATGGTGGAGGATTGTTGTTGAGAGTCGACAAGTTGGGTCACCTATTATCTTATGGAATTAGTTTACTCAGGAATATCTAGAGGAGTTTGTTTTGAGGCGTGAGGAGTGCTCGGACAAGAGGCCTCCCCATGGCCTTGATAACTGTAGTGGTACTTATGGTATAAATATATTTCTCATGAGTTATCTTATAAGCCCTCAGGCGATGGATGCTATTCTATCCATTTAGATCCTTTTAGGCAGATGATAGCTCCACGGGCAATGATGATGCTATAGAAGCCTTAAGAAGACCTTCATCAAAGTCTCAAGCCCAGATTGTTGGGCTTCAATGTGTAATCAAAAAGATTCTTATGAAGTAAGAAGAGCCCAAGAATGAGTCCAAGAATTATAGAGAAGAATGGGCTAAGTTCTACACATATTTCATGATTCAAGTCCAAGCCCAGAGGAAGAAGATTGGGTCCATATAGGTTTTGATTAAATTTGAAAACTTTTCGTTATTTTCTTTGGGGAGAAGTTTTGGTATTATTTTTACATGCTTTCTTAGTCCTAGTAGGATTTTATTTATTATTCCAGAAAAGTAAATCCTAATCCCATGCTATTTGGGATATTTTTTTTCCAATATATAGGGATGAATTTTGTTATTTTCAATTAGACAACATCATTATTAATTGAGAGTTTCTCTTCTTTACACCTTTGTGTGTGGCTACTTGGGATTTATCTTGCAACCTTATAAGAATGATTCTTTAGGAGGTAAGATTAATTCTTAACTTGATATCTTTGGTTTCTATTAAAGTTAATTAAAGAAGGTGATTAGTCTTATACTAATTGTTGTCTTTAATTTCTTCGAAATAGGAGTCTAGATCACTTTTGATCTAAGTTCTTGAATTGACTCTATTCATGTCATAATTATTCTTCATCAGCTAATTTTGAATACTAAGATCAATTAGGGTTCTTAGCACTTAATCTCAAAATTGGGAATTTTATTCTCAAATTTCGCCTATCTTTAATTTCGTGTCTTTAATCGTAGTATTATCGTTTCTGCATTATTTTCTTGTTTATTTAAGTAATCAAATTCTTATCAAGTAGTATCAGAGCTTGGTTCTATCAAGGTTCCGCTCTTGATAAATCTTGGGAGTTTCATAGCTAAAAAAAAAAAGGTTTCCTTTTTGTTTGTTTTCCCTTTTAGTAGATTAAAAAGAAAAGCTACATAGTATCCAAAAAAAAGGGATTTGCTTGCTAAGAAACTCCAAATCAATAGTGTTTCTTGTTTTTCCAACAAGAAGGAAAACTAAGAAGAGGAGAAATTTAGGAATATACACACACACACACACACACACATTGTCCTTTTTCATGTCTCACCAAACCCAATCCGTATGGGAGTTGGTAAATTTATTTTTTTCTCTACATCTTACTTCTAAAGGGATTGCTACTAGTAGGATTAATTAATAAATCCTAAAGGAATTAGCCAAAGGTTGTAATTTGAGTGGAAAAAGGCAAGAGAGGTGGGATCAATAGAAAAAAAAAGAAGCCAAATTGAGATTTTTTTTTTTTTTTGAGATGTCTCAAACGGGAAAGGAGTTTGATGCTGGGACTCAAAAAAATAATATAGCTGAGGCACTTATAAGGATTTCCGCACAACTCGATGCGTTAGTTTTTGCCCAAAATCCACCTAATTTGGTGAACATGGCCGGTGTGAGGAGAATGCATCAAAACCTGATAATTCAGGTAAGGAGACAAGCTGTTCGAGCTCCTCAATTCCAACAAGATGAAGATCCGTTTGGCGACTATGAGGATGAATTGGAGGATGCTTACCAAAGGAGAAACAAAAGGAGAGCACCACGAGCTAGGGTTGAGGATGACAATCTTAGTAGCATCAAAATAAATATGCCTACTTTCAAGGGGATGAGATATCCAGACTTATATCTTGATTGGGAGATTAAGGTGGAGGCCATATTTGACTTTCATAACTACTTTGAAGGTTAAAAGGTTAAATTTGATGTGGTTGAGTTTTCCGACTATGTTGCTAGCTAGTGGAAGAAATTTAGCAGAGACAGACTAGACAATGGAGATCCACCTATAGCAACATGGGATGAGATGAGAAGGATTATGAGGAAGTGTTTTGTTCCATCACACTTTCAAAGAGATCTGCAAAAATTCCTTCAAAATCTGAGGCAAGGCTCTATGTCTGTGGTTGATTATTTTAAGGCTACGGATATGGATATGATCTAAGAAAATTGTAATGAGAACGAGGAGGCCACTATGGCTAGATT
The DNA here is from genome assembly GCA_031232105.1 of Capsicum rhomboideum. NCBI lineage: Eukaryota > Viridiplantae > Streptophyta > Magnoliopsida > Solanales > Solanaceae > Capsicum > Capsicum rhomboideum. Next base: position 59,126,742 of record CP124709.1, read on the forward strand.
TCTTTATGGGTTAAATGGAGAAATTGTTGATGTAGTAGAATTGCAACAATATGTAGATTTAGATCAGTTAGTAGAGTTGGCTTTAAAGGTAGAAAATCAAAATAAAAGGAAGCAACAAACTAGCTCATGGAAAAATCGGTCTACTACAACTCCAGGGAAGCCATAGACAACCTATGAGGATAAAACTATGCCTAAATCATAAGATGACAAGGGCAAAGGTAAATTAGAGGCCAAAGATTGAGGTGGAGCTTTTAACTCAAAAACTTCTACTCCTTCTAGTGCTATACAATGTCACAAGTATCAAGGGAGGGGACATAAAGCATTTGAATGTCCAAATAGAAGAGTTATCATCATTAAAGATAATGGAGAATATGAGAATGAAAAAAGTGAGGGAGAAGAAGAATAGAGTGTTGGGAGTGAGGACAAAAAAGATGTGGCTCTTCATAATGAGGAAAGTTTTTTGGGGATAGTTAGGCGTCTTATGAACATTAATATGGGAGAGCTTGATAAGGCACAGAGAGAAAATATTTTTCATACATGATGTAGGATAAAGGGTAGAATTTGCTCTATGATTATTGACAATACTAGTTGTGCTAATGTGGTGAGTGCATACGCGGTGGAGAAATTAGGGATTCCATGCACAACACATAAGGGTAATTATAATCTCCAATGGTTGAATGAATTTGGAGAGCTCAAGGTGAGCAAAAAATGCATGATTTCCTTTTATGTTGGGGAGTATTCTGATAAAGTTCTCTGTGATGTTGTATCAATGCAAGTTTGTCATATTTTGTTGGGTCGACCCTAGCAATATGATAGATATGCCTTCCATGATGGTAGGAGAAATGAGTACTCTCTTGAACATAAGGGGAAGAAGTATATTATTGCACCCTTAACTACTTCCCAAGTGTATGAAGACCAACAAAGATTGAAATAAACAATGGGAAAACATGGAGAGCGATTAAAAAAAAAGAGTGAAAAAAAAGAGAGGAAAACAATCAAGTAAGGAGTACGGAGAGAGAGGACATCGATGAGAGAAAAGAAAAAGTAGGAAAGAGTGATAAAAATGAAAAAAATGGTGAGAGGACAGAGGCTAAGTGTGACAAAATAGTGTGTCTTGCAAAGGCCAACGAGTGTTTACTTGCAAAAAAAGAGGTGATGCCCATTGTCCTACTTACTTATATGGAAGTTATGATTAACACTAATAATTTAAATTTTTCTTTGCCTAGTATTGTTTCAAAACTTTTGCAGGATTTGGGTGATGTCTTTCTCGAGGATATCCCTAAAGAGTTGCCTCCTTTGAGAGGAATAGAACATCAAATTGACTTTGTGCCTGGATCTCAACTTCCAAATAGGCCCGCTTATAGAAGCAATCCCAATGAAATAAGGGAACTACAAATACAAGTAGAAGAGTTGCTTGAAAGGGATATGTGAGAGATAGTATGAGCCCATGCTCTGATCCCGTGCTCTTGGTATCAAAAAAGGATGGCACTTGGAGGATGTATATAGATTGTCATGCCATCAATAAAATAATAGTAAAGTATCGCCATCCTCTTCCTCGTCTAGATGATATGTTTGAAAAATTTCATGGCTCTCAGATATTTTCTTAAATTGATTTGAAAAGTGGATACCATTAAATAGAATGATTCCGGGAGATGAGTGGAAAACTGCTTTCAAAACTAAGTATGGTTTGTATGAGTAGTTAGTGATGCCGTTTGTTTTAACTAATGTACCTAGTACATTCATGAGGCTAATGAACCATATATTCAAAAATTTTTAGGGCAAATTTATGGTGGTCTATTTTGATGATATTTTGATCTTTTCTACCTCTCTTGAAGAACACGTGGAACACTTGAGGCTAGTTTTTGATGTGCTAAGGGAGCAACAATTGCATGCTAATCTCTCAAAGTGCACATTTTGTGTTGATAAAGTGATCTTTCTTGGTTTCGTTGTTAGCTTGAATGGTGTTGAGGTTGATGAAGATAAAATTAAAGCAATAAAAGAATGGCCTACACCTAAGAGTGTGACGAAAGTTAGAAGTTTTCATGGACTTGCTAGCTTTTATAGGAGATTTGTGAGGAACTTTAGTATAATTGTTTCACCCTTAATTGAAGTCATTAAAAAGGATAGAAATTTTAATTGGGGAAAAGAACAAGAACATGCATTTAATGTCTTGAAAGATAAGTTGTGTTCTGCTCCTTTGTTATAATTACCTGATTTTTCCAAATCTTTTGAAATTGAGTGTGATGCTAGTGGAAAATGCATAAAGGCTGTTCTAATGCAAGATCCCAATGAAACAACAATACATGCCCAACTACCCTTCGAGAATCACCTCGTACTTCAAACACTAGGCCGTTAATTCGTCATGGTTCCCACAACCCTAGTTGTGGTGTTAGCTACTCATAATTGTAGTCACACAAAAAGAATTCATAGATGAAAACATAATTATGAACTTACAATAATAAGATGAAAAACTCCAAAATTTCACTTTGAATTAAAACCCTTAAAATCGATGTTTTTAATTCCAAGACCAAGAATATGCCTTAGAACCTTACAACAATGTAATATAACGTAAAACAAATATAAAATCTAATAGGAGTATTTATAGATCAAAAAGAATCCTATCCTAAACTATGTAGGAGAATAAAGTCGGAAGGTTTTCATCAATCGTGAACTAGAGTCGTTAATCAGCTTACCAATCTTTAACCAGAGGCATGAAAATCAGACTCTACTTGCACTTCTTCAACATCTTTTCCACTTATCAAGTCTACCAATAGTGAACAACATCCATGGAAATTAGAATTTTTATTTTTTATTTAGAATTTCATTCACGAGCATGTTTGATAGTTCGTGGATGATTTCACGATCCGTGGATGCTTTCCACGAGACCCTTTTTGATTATTTTTGAGCCTTTTTCCTTGGTTTTTCCTCCGAACTGTATTCTCCTGCACAAGTTAACAAAAACACATCATACCTACCCAAAACACACCTAAGTCCTTGTATATTTTCATCATTTTAAGCATAAAAAGTGCTATCAACACCCTCAACTTAGAACATTTGCATGTCCTCAGGCAAACAATACCAAATAAACCCATACGATGCTTAACTAAGAGGAACCTAAGAGACCTATGGCATTCAATTCCTTGGTTTTAGCTTAAAATTTTCAACCCCCTCCTATATAAAAATCAAAATCCCAACATGTGTATACATGCAACACATTACCATGACACAAAAGGGATCAACCGATGGCATTAAATTATGAACAAACAACCAAGTTTATATGCAAATAACATTATTCGAACAAATAGCAACTAACAATGCAACCCGAGTGCTCTTACAACAAGAAAGTCCCATACTCTCACTGTCTATAGATGTAAATATAAACAGGGACAGAATGAAGACACTCTCTCTCTCAAAGAAGTTCAAATAGTATGCGTGAAATATCATAGGCTTGCCCTTAGTTTTCAGACGGTCGGACTAGGAACACTATAGGACATTCATCGTCTTGTAATGTAGGCTTGGGGACGGGTATGGTAGCTATAGATATAGTGACTCAACCCTCCTTGACTCTACACTATTTTTGGCTCCACTTTATGACTTTACTTATTTTATTCTCCCTTATTCTTCTTTGCTTCCCTTCAAATTTTGGGTGTGGTTTTCGTTTTACACTTTCTAAATATTTTTGTTCTCTTGCAACTTTATTCATCACTTTTTTTCTTTACCACACCCTAATCTATTTTGTTTTCTTTTACTAACTTCTTCTTTAGACCCATATCACACTATGCACCCCTATGATATTCACCCTCAACTTAGCCGATTTGCCTGAGTTAAGGTACACAATGTCCAAGGAGTAACCAGGGCCAAGACAGGTTCATTTTATGTAGAAATGGGAAGGTGAATAGGCGAATGAAAGAAAATGGTTAATTTAGGGTCAAATTCGGGATCATGGGATACTTGTTTCATTTGGTCAGGCATTTAGGCTAAAAGTGAACTTATTCAAGAATGACGTATGATCCTTTCCTAACCAACTATCCTACAACCAAGGCAAGACTAACCGGGAAGTTCTGGATCGCGCACACAAAGTGAACTTGATAAACAATCTCACACAAACATAGCACAAGGTTACACTATCAACTGCTACCTATTTTTAAGCTACAATTATTCTACCTATAATACTAATTCCATAACAAGATCCAACAATGGTTGCAATTTAACACAACTACCTCACACAGTCTAAAATAAAATTTTAGGAGGGGTATCCTTTAAACATCAAAAATCAAAATCACAACATTCAAAACTTGACTGCACTAAGGTTCCCCTATTTTTTCCTAATTAAACACAACAAAAACAATATAAACATATAAAAAAAAACAAAAAATAAAATCCTAAACTGGCCGGTTCTACTAGATAACACTCGAGGAAAAAGAAACAAGTCAACCAAAATCCCCAAGAGGACATATAGACCCATAAGTACGCCCACCCCAATCAAATAAGCATGTATTTTCCCTAACACATTATACCAAAGTAAAGCAAGAGAGTTAGGAACATACCTGTGGCACCCTAGGTGCATGGGTTTGATGTCGATCAAAATAACAAGAATCAAAACAAATGTAGGAATAACAAGACACCTTGGGTTGCCTCCTAAGCAACCCCTGATTTGACAATGTGGCACGACGCGGGTGTCTTGATTACTCAGACTTCATTAAGATATCCCTTGGGTTGGCTTCCAGGATCATCTAAACTGTTTATTACTGAAACAACCTCATGTCCTTTGGCTGCTTCATATTTCTGCAAATATTGAATGTGACTTTCTCATTATTCAGCCTGAATTTTAGCTCACCCCTCTCCATATCAACCAATGCTCTATCGGTGGCTAAAAATGGTCTCCCCAAAATTATGGCCATTTCAAAATTGACCTCACAATCCAATACAAGAAAGTCAATGGGAAAGATGAAGTTTACACCTTGATCAAAACATCAAACAATAAGCCCGCAGGCTTTTTGATCGTATGATCCGCCATCAATAACCACATCTTTGTTGGTTTGGGGGTTCTCAAGCCCAATTGTTTAAAAACTGCCAGCGGCATCAAGTTAATGATTGTGCCTGATGTCGCCTAAAATATGCCTCCTAAGAAGTATAAAGCGGTCGCTTTCAAATATAGAACCCAACTAGGTTGGGGTCGATCCCACAGGGAATAGGATAGAAGTAGGTTAAGTTCTTGTTTAAGTAGTTGGCAAATAAGTAAAAACTGGGGGGGGGGGGAAGGGGTTGTAAGTAAGCAATAACGGTAACGATTCCTGATTAAAGAGTTTGTAGTCAATATGAGAAGTACACTAGGACTGTGATCCCCAATGATTCCGTTACTCCACCGATTACTTGTGCTACCGAAGTCACTTAGTCGAACTAGAAAACTCTAAAGAAATGGAGGCTAAGGTTACGAAGTAAGGTCAGCTGGTTAAGGAAAGCTCAGGTTATTAACAAAATTGTCCCGCTATGTTGCATGCAAAATCTGACAAGATATGTTCATCTAAACTTTTTTTGACCTTGGTTAGACGAATTTCACTCTTCTCCTCTCAGTCTCCGAGTGTCGCACTACTAACCCTTGCCTTGGATCTCAGATAACTATTCCGGCTAAGGCTCAAGTTATTAGATGAAGGTTGATAGCTTCAAATCTCTGTTGTTATCTACTTTTCCCAATCTATACCTCTCTCTCTCGAGCAAGTATAGAATACAAGTGAGTTTCTAACGTTTGCAACCGTTAGAAGATTAATCACAACGAAAAAGATAGCAATACATGCATTCACAGCGGTTCAGAGTTGCTTTGCACTTAACCTGTTTCGTTAATTCCTCATGATTCACACAACCCTAGTTGATGAGCTTAGCTACTCATAATTGCAAGAACACTAGAAGAATTTAAAGATAAAAACATGATTGTGAACCCACAATAATGAAGAAGAACTGAACTTTCAATTATCAATAAAACTTGAATCTAGGGTTTGTAATTACAAAACCAAGAATATGTTTATAAACTCAGAAATAATATAAAATATCTCTCAAAATAATGTACTGACTAACTCTCGCACATAGGACTATACAGGGGTATTTATAGATACAAGGCTAATCCTATCCTAATCAAAACAGGAGAATAGAGTCGGCAAACTTCCACGGTGTTGTGACTTGGTGTCGTGGAACCACGTTATGCCACGTAGGTGAGTGTCGTGGAAATTAGGCTCAATTAGACATCTTCAGAATTTGACTCACACCACCCTTTCATCCCACATAGGTGGACTCATGCCACGTGAGTGCTGTTGTGGAAATCAGGGTCTTGTCCAGGCTTGCAGAGAGTGACTCACGGCAGCCACCCACATCACGTGGGTGGACTCACGGCACGTGAGTCTCTGTCGTGGGTCCCCTCTGTGATTCCATCTATACTCTTTCATCTTCTGCTACTCTGTTTTGGTGCAATATTCTTCACTTTATCTCCATTTTTCCTTCATAACCTATTCTCCTGCAATATAGGACTGAAACCACATCATACCAACCAAATACACCCAAGTTATTGCATATTTTCCTTATTTTAAGCATCGAAAGTGCCATGTAACCATTGTGCATCAACACCCTCAACTTAGAACGTTTGCATGTCCTCAGGCGAACAAAACAAAAATAGACATGTACGATGCTTAATTAAGAGAAACCTAAGGGACTTATGGCAGTCAACTCATTTCCTTTGGCACAAAACTTTTCCGACCCCTCCTATTTGAAAATCATGACCATAGTGTGTATACAGGCAGCATCAAGTGATGACACCAGATTATGAACAAACAACTAAGCATATATGCAAATGACATTATTCGAACAAATAGCAGCTAACAATGCAACCCATGTACTCTCACAATCAAAGATGTCCCATGCACTCACTGTATGCTAATGAATCTCAAATCAGGGACTCAGTCAAAACACTCTCTCTCACAAAGAAGTTTAAACAGTGTGCATGAAATACCATAGGCTTGCCCTTATTTTCTATGCCTTAATTTTTTAGACAGTTGGATTAGGATTACTATAGGACTTTAATCGGCTTGTAATGTAGGCTTGGGAACGGGTATGGTACATATGGATGTGGTGACTCAACCCTCCTTTACACTACACTATTTTTGGCTACAACTTCCAACCTTTCTCATTTTTGTCCTCCCTTATTCTCCTTTCTTTTATTTTCAGATTTTGGGCATGATTTTTCTCAAACTTCACTTTTTTTTTCTTTACTTTATATATAATTTTTTTCTTTTTCCTCACACCCAAATCTGTTTTCTCTTTTTCTTTTACTACCCCCTTCTTCATACCCAAATCAATCTACACACCCTTATAAAAGCCACCCTCAACTTAAGCTATTTGCCTGAGTTGAGGTACACAGTGTCCAAGGAGGGACCAGGGCCAAGATAGGTGCATTGTAATTAAAATGGGAAGGTGAATAGGCTAATGAAAGAAATAGGTCAATTAAGGCTTAAAAGCGGGATCAAGGGATATTTAATTCATTTGGTCAGGTGTTTAGGCTAAAAGTGAACTTATTCAAAAATGGCCTAAGATCCTTTCCTAACCACTATCCTCTAACCTAGGCAAGACTAACCGGGAAAGTTCTGTATTGGACATATAAAGTTGACTAAGTAATGACCTCACACACACATAACACAGAGTTACATTATCAACTACTACCTATCCGATTCATGCAATGCTGACTATAGTTATTTTGTCTATAATCCTAATTCAATAACAAGATCCAACAGCTGTCACACATAAACATGCTACACACACATACTTTCAAAATAAAAATAAAAATTTTCAGGAGGGGTATCCTTAACATTCAAAAAGCATAATACGTTCAAAATTGGACTGCACTAAGGTTTCCCTATTTTTCTCCTAATTAAACACATAAACACATAATAATATAAATAAACACCTAAACATGCCGCTTCTACTATGATAGCACTTGAGGAAAAAGAAACACGGCAACAAAAACCCCCCAGAGGACATATAGACCCACAAATACTTTCGCCCCCACCAAATAAGCATGCATTGTCTCCAATGCATTAGACTAAAATAAAACAAGGGAGTTAGGAACATACCTGTGGCACCCTAGGTGCGTGGGTCTAATGTCGATCAAAATAACAAAAGATAAAGCAAATGTAGAAATAGCAAGACACCTTGGGTTGCCTCCCAAGCAGCGCCTGATTTAACGTTGCGGTACGATGTGGATGTCTTGATTACTCAGAATTCATCAAGATATCCCTTGGGTTTTCCTCCAAGGTCATCTAAAATATTTATTTCCGCAACCACCCTCATGTCCATTGGTTGCTTCATAGTTCTGCAAACATTGAACGTGACTTCCTTATTATTCAGCTTGAATTTCAGCTCACCCCGTTCCATATCTACCAATGCTCTACCGGTGGCTAAAAATGGTCTCCCCAAAATTATGGGCATCTCAAAATCGACCTCACAGTCCAAGATAACAAAGTCAGCAGGAAAGATAAAGTTTTTAACCTTGACCAAAACATCAAATAATATGCCTACAGGCTTCTTGATCTTACGATCCGCCATCAACAACTGCATCTTTGTTGGCTCGAGGGTTCCCAATCCAAATTTCTTAAATACTAGCAGCGGCATCAAGTTAATGCTTGCACCTAGGTCACACAAAGCTCTGGCGAAGTCAACTGACCCAATTGTGCATGAAATTGTGAAGGCACCGGGATCATCTTTATTTTGCTCAAGAGAACGGGATGCAATAGCACTACAATGGTGAAAATCACCAACAGATTCATAACTAATAGTTCTCTTCTTTGTGACCAACTCTTTCATGAACTTTGCATATCTCGACATCTTCTCCAATGCCACAGCAAGAGGGATGTTTATAGAAAGTTGCTTCAATATGGACATGAACTTATGAAATTTTCCATCCTTCTTATTCTTCTTCAGGCATTGAGGGAATAGAGGTGGCATCTTAGGAATGGGGTTTAGCATTTGTGGGGCTTCCTTTTCTTTCTCGATTTCAGTATTCACCTAATTTTCATCAGTTTTTGGCTCGTTAACTTCTTTCATGATCTCCCCACTAACAATTTTGTTTTCATCCACCTTTTTCTTGAGACGTTGAGGGAAAGGTGGAGGAAGTTTTGGGAATGGAAGACACTTCTTTTGAGCTTCCTTTACCTTTTTTGTGGCGTTCGTTTGCTCTTCATGAATACCCTTAACTTGTTTGGGTGCCTCAATGAGAGTCATTCAACTTTTTGTTGTGATAGCCATACAATGAGCATCATTTTTCGGGTTTGGGATGGTGTTGCTTGAAAGTGTACCTAGTTGACATTGGTTTAATGCCACCGATAGCTGCCCAAACTATTGCTCCAACTGTTTGATGGCAGTTGAGTGAGATTCAACTTTTTGACTTATTCCCGAAATATCTGTCTTGATCTCTTTTAGATAGTTTTGTTGGCTCTCTGACCTCGTAACTAGTTTATTAAGAAGGTCTTCAATCCTTGAATTTCTAGACTCATCATTGCGGCTACTTGGTGGCATGTAAAGACCATTCTTCTCTCTATAATTATCCTTTCACCTCCAATCCCCGTCACGATCTCGTTCTCTATCTCTATATCCTGATTTGTTGTAATTATCTCCATAGGAGTTCTGACTTGATTCCCTTGCCTCAATTTTCAAGAGTCTTTATTAGACCCTTAGCCCTTGGCTCGAAAACCCATCACTTCACGATCTAGGTATTTAGCCTCCTCATCAGATTCACTATCATCATGTCTAGGCATTTTACCTTGTGCTCCTACAACATTCACTTTCTCAGCATCTCTGGTCATTATCTGTTTAGCCAGAAGACCGATTTCTGTCCTTAACTGAGCGACCTCTTGAGCCACCTATTCGTCCAAAGCCCATTGTGCTGCTGAGGCTCCAATAACATATGTGCCAGTATCTGCCTCCCGAGTATGCCATCCTCGGTTGGTCTTAGTGATACGATCTAATATTTCTGAAGCTTGTTTCCATCTTAGACTCATAAATTCTCCACCAGTGATAGTATCTGCTACAGCCTTAGTATTGACGTTTAAAGCCCTGTAGAAGATTTCATGTAAGTTTCTACCTCTCATCCTATGATTTGGCACATTCTGCAGCTTCTTCTTGAACCTTATCCATGTCTCATAAAGTGCTTCAGAATGTAGTTTTCTGAAGTTCTAGATCTCAACCTTCAACTGTAGCATCTTGGAAGGTGGGAAAAACCTCTCCAGAAATTGATTTCTCAATTCTTGCCAAGTAGTGATGGATCCTCGTGGTAATTCTGCCAACCACAAAGTCGCCTCTCTTATTAGAGAGAATGGAAACAATCTCAATCAAATAGCCTCTTGGTCAACTCCAGGCAAATTATATGAGGTTCAGACCCCCACAAAATTCATCACGTGCATGTTTGGATCATCAGTAGGAAGACCGGTGAACACACCCTTCAGGTATAGCAGGTGAATCATGGCATTGGTAATGTCAAACTTTATGCCCGGAGGTAACTCTGGTGGAATGATGGCACCAGTCTCAACCGGTTCAAGATAAGCCATATCCTCTTCTTTAGGATCATTATAAACAGGCACATATGGTCTCTACTGTGCTCTAAGTCTTCTTTGTCGCTCTTCTGTATCAGCCAGATGTTATGCTGCTTCTTGCATTGCTCGATTATCTCTTTTTACTTGTCTAAGAGCAGCTTGCCTAGATTGCTCTTCTCGTGTCGATAGAGCGGTAGTTTGATCTGCTGTTTCATGACTAACTGGATGAATTGGTTTGTGATGAATGTCTCCCGCAGCTGAGGGATCCTGAACTCCGTCAATATTTACCATTGTTCGATTAGCTCTCAAATTTCTTTCAATTTCAAGATCAAGTGGAATCAGGGGATTGCCTTGACTCCTCGTATTGGGCATACACCGGCGTGTACCCTTAAAAGTATGTAAAAACAAAACCAATCAACTCCAACCAACACTAATCAACTCCGTAACTGTATTCTCCGGCAAAGACGCCAAAATTTGATTTCGCCCAAAATACGCCTCCTAAGAAGTATAAAGCCGTCGCTGTCAAATATAGAACCCAACTAGGTTGGGGTCGATCCCACAGGGAATAGGAGCGAAGTAGGTTAAGTTCTTGTTTGAGTAGTTGGCAAATATTTTTAAAACTGGGTTTTTTTTGTAAGTAAGCAATAACGGTAACGATTCCTGATTATAAAGTTTGTAGTCAATATGAGAAGTACACTAGGACTGTGATCCTCAATGATTCCTTAACTCCACCAGTTACTTATGCTAACAAAATAGTCCCGCTATGTTGCATGCAAAATCTGACAAGATATGTTCATCTAAACGTCTCTCGACCTTGGTTAGACGAATTTCACTCTTCTCATCTCGGTCTCCGAGTGTCGCACTACTAACCCTTGTCTTGGATCTCAGATAACTATTCCCACTAAGGCTCAAGTTATTAGATAAAGGTTGATAGCTTCAAATCTCTGTTGTTATCTACTTTTCCCAATCTATACCTCTCTCTCTCAAGCAAGTCTAAAATACAGGTGAGTTTTTAACGTTTGCAACCATTAGAAGATCAATCACAACGAAGAAGATAACAATACATGCATTCACAGCGGTTCAAAGTTGCTTCGCACTTAACTTGTTTCGTTAATTCCTCATGGTTCACACAACCCTAGTTGATGATCTTAGCTACTCATAATTGCAAAAACACAAGAAGAATTCAAAGATGAAAACATGATTGTAAACTCACAATAATGAAGAAGAACTGAAATCTCAATTATCAATAAAACTTGAATCTAGGGTTTGTAATTACAAAACAAAGAATATGTTTATAAACTAAGAAACAATAGAAAATTTCTCTCAAAAGAATGTACTGACTAACTCTCGCACATAGGACTATACAGGGGTATTTATAGATACAAGGCTAATCCTATCCTAATCAAAACAGGAGAATAGAGTCGGCAAACTTCCATGGTGTCGTAACTTGGTGTCGTTGAACCACGTCATTCCACGTAGGTGAGAGTTGTCGAAATCAAGCTCAATTAGACGTTTTCAGAAGTTGACTCACGCCACCCTTTCACGCCACGTAGGTGGTGTAACACCCCGTATCTACTAAACCCTACTTGACAACGTTGAACAATGGTTACTCAAGTGTCGAGAGTCAAAAGTTTGTATTTTGTAATGTTATTGATGAGATAATTGATATTGGGCCTAGTACATGGGATTAGACCTTCGTAGGAGGTGTAACACCCCGTATGTTGTCGAACCTATACGACTACGTTTACATTTATGGAATTAGTAAAACATGAGAGACTTGATGAATTATCCATTAATTTGTTGGGCATTAAATGAGTCATGAGCCATTGGGCTTAAATGAGGCCCAAAATCACATGGAAGACTTGGCCCAATGAGGCAAAGATGACCCATTCTTCCATTTGACTAATCAACCATTTCATGTAATGCCAAGATTGGATAAGGGAGACTAAAAGGGACTATAAAAGGGCACAAATCAGATTTTTATTCCATTGTGACACCCATGCCAATTCTAGAATTATCTCCAATATTCCCTTATCTCACACAAACCCTAGACCTTCATCTTTTGGACCAAGATCATCATCTTGCAAGACTTGGTAAGTGTATATTATAATGTTTTAATATATTTTATGCATGGAAGATGGTTTATATCATGTTGGTTATGTTGGTGAAGTGTGAGAAGTTCACTATGTGTAAAACAATTTGTGTTTGCTAAATCGGAGGATGGTTTTGCCTTGTAAACTTGAACATAGACTTGTGATCTTGAAGGAAGTGAACTTTATGGATTCAATATTGACATGTGAGATGTGATTATAGTCTTGCCTTGTTTTATTCTTGTGTATAATGTTTGGAATTTTTGTTGTAAATTTGGTTATGGATTTGGTGGCGGATTGAAAAGAAAGTGAGGTTTTGGTGATGTTTATGTGTGTTGTGAGACCATTGCTGATGGTTGGCATATGATATGATAAAAAATATGTTAAAAGAAGTTTAGTTATGATCATGGACCCTTCATTGCATAAAAAGACCCAAAAGAGACCATTTTTGGCCGAAACGGGCACCCTCCCTCACAGACGAAGCACCTGTGGGTGAAGGTGCCTCTGGCTACTGCCAAAGGTCACCTTCCGATGCAGTTCAACCACCTGCGGGCGCAGGTGGCTTAGCAGGTCGGCCCAGAACTCCGAATTGCTTGTTTTTGCACCCCTTTGGCCCCCCGAAACCCCTATACCCTTCATGGATGCAATTATCAACTTATGGTACCTTTTAAATGACTATAAAGGAGTATCCTGGAGGTATTTTGAATGGTATAAAATATGGATTGATGTTAAAGTGTTATTATGAAAGCTATCGAGTGATTTGTCGGAGAAAAGGTAACGTAGTGTTAATGAGGAAGTGTAAAGGGTAAACTTGGTGTAAAATGTGATTGGTTTATGATGTCTTGGTCAATGTGTGAAATGTGATGATGTTGTTTTCATGTTAATGAAGTGGATTGTATTGTAAAGGACGAAATGACGTTATACGGCAGTCATATAGCTCATTGTCGTTTTATACTTTGGTATATTAACTAGTTGCTAATGTAAGCTCTGATGTATGTTTGTGTTGTATAGTGAAACATAAAGAGGAAGCTGGACTATTGTATCCCCATATAGGCTTGTGTAATCATAGTAAGAAGACAAGGTATGTAAGGTTAATCTTTTCGTATCCTCCTGCAACACATATTGTTCATGTTGTCATGGTACTTACTCAATTCCAAAATGTTCTAAGCCATCTCAATTCATGTTATCATCTATGTCTTAGTCTTGATCTATTGTCATTCATGTCTCACATAATTACGGACATGATTCCAAGTTCCAATAATGTTATGTTCCAAAGCTTCCAATAATGTTACAACTTCAAAAGTATCAATCTCATGAACGTAGAAGACTGAAGTAATGTGGTTATGTGTTTCCCATAAGTGTATGATCTCCCATGTATCAATCCCTTAAAGTAAAAGAGAGAAGTAATAAGAAGTAATGAAAGAAGGAATTCCCCCATGGTTACTTTATATTTTTCCTCATGGTTACCTTATATTTTCCTCATGGTTACCTTATATTTTTCTTATGGTTACTTTATATTTTTCCTTATGGTTACTTTATATTTTCCTTATACTTATTGAGTACGGTTGATAGCTTTGTAGGGGCGCAAGCCTAACTCAATCCGATCCCGATATTGTTGGATCAGGGGGAAAGCTCAGTGAAGCAAAAGCCAAACTTGATGCCGAACCTGCTTCACTCCTTTTCGAGTTATGGCAGGGGGGAAGCTCAGTGGGGAAAAAGCCTAACTTGATGCTGAACCTGATAGGTGGTAGCCCTAAGGGCCGAACCTGCTCTCTCTCTCTATATTGACGGTTGTATATTGACGGTTGCATATTAATGGTTGCATTGCATATTGACAGTTGCATATTGACGGTTGCATATTAACGGTTGCATTGCATATTGATGGTTACTCTAACTACTAACGGTAATGGACATAAAGGCAAATGGAATAATGAACGTAAGGAACATATTTCCACACATACTGAAATATGATTTATCCACATTGACTATTCTCTTGAAATCAAGTTCGTTTTTTTTTTTTTTTAGTTTTATGAAGTTTCTTATAGCCTTGCATACTCAGTACATTCTTCGTACTGACCCCTTTTGGGGAACTTTATTTGCTGCAGGCACAGGTGTTAGTAGACCTCCACAGTAGGCTACGAGTCATCCGCGGATCATTGGTGAGCTCCAGTTGGTTCGGGGCTTTTTGAGTCACCTGTGTACATTGTTTTGGTATTATAATTATTGTATAAAGCGGGGACTTGTCCCGAATATAGGGTTATTGTGTTCATGTATCAGTTGGAGGCTTTGTAGACATATATGGGTTATGTATGTAAGAGACAAATGTTTTGTTTGACTTGATGGCCCTAACGGCCTAGTTTCATATATCGTATAAGTTTTCCATGACTTCCGCATAATTGCATGAGGTGTATTAAGATTTATACGAGGTCCTGTATACGAATGTTCATGAGCAAAGATTGGTTCTCTCGGGCCATATCAGCTTCGGGTGCCAGTCCACCTCGTTGGGATACGGGGTGTGACAGGCGGACTCACACCACGTGAGTGCTGCCATGGAAATCAGGGTCTTGTCCAGGCTTTCAGAGAGTTACTCGCGGCAGCCACCCACGTCACGTGGGTCGACTCACGGCACGTGAGTCTCTGCCGTGGGTCCCCTCTGTGATTCCATCTAGACTCTTTCATCTTCTGCTACTGCGTTATGGTGCAATATTCTTCACTTTATCTCTATTTTTCCTTCATAACCTATTCTTCTGCAATGTAGGACAGAAACCACATCATACCAACCAAAAACACCCAAGTTATTACGTATTTTCCTTGTTTTAAGCATTGAAAGTGTGTAACCATGGTGCATCAGTGCCTAGGTCACACAAAGCTTTGGCAAAGCTAGTGACCTAATTGTGCAAGGAATTATGAAGGCACCGAAATTATCTTTCTTATGCACAAAAGAATGGGATGCAATTGTACTACAATAGTGCAAATTACCAATAGACTCATAACTGATAGTTCTCATCTTTGTGACCAACTATTTCATAAACTTTGCATATCCTGACATATGTTCAAGTGCTTCCACCAACATGATATTTATCGAAAGTTTCTTTAATATAGACATCTTATGAAATTTTCCATCCTCCCCTTTCTTTCAAGCAATACGGGAATAGAGTTGGAGGCCTAGGAATGGGAGTTAGTATTTTTGGGCTTTATTTTCCTACATTTGTTCAGCTTTAACATTGTTTTCATTAGTTGGAGGCTCTTTAACATCTTTTAGGCTCTCCCTACTAGCAGTTTTGTTTTCATACACCTTTTTCTTGAGACCCTGAGGGAAAGGTGGGGGAAGTTTTGGGAATAGAACATATTTTCTTATAACTTCTTTTACCTTTGCTCCCTTGGCTGTTGTTCGCTCTTCTAGTGTGGTATGAACACCCTCATATTTTTTCTCAATAACAACCTCTTTGGGTGCCTCAATAAGAGCCTTCCCACTTTTTGTAGTGATTTCCATACAATGAGCATAATTTTTTGGGTTCTGGATGGTGTTTCTCGGAAGTGTACCTTATTGACGTTGATTTAATATGGCGGACATCTGACCAAACTGTTGCTCAAGCTACTTAATAGCGGTAGCATGTTGATACGACCAAACTACAACTCTCTTTTGAAGAGTGTAGGCGGTCGTTGTCAAATATAGAATCCAATAAAGGTTGGGGTAGAATCCCACATGGAATAGGGTGTGAATTAAGTTGTATGTAGTTTAAATGACAATTAGTCAACAATTTTGTGAAACAGAGGTATATATTGAATACTTGTTGAAATAACTTCAATTTCAGTATGAGAGCGGTCAACTTTGTAACACTTAAATCAATGGTGAAAGATAAACTAGGACTGTGTCCACCTTGGTTTTCAATCACTTCCGAAATATGTGAAACGTGAACTTGTATCAACACATGCAATTATAAGGTAATCAATTTCAAATATTCATCTAAGTGTTCTTTAACCTATATAGATGAGTTTACACTTTAATTCTGTCGAACTTAAAGTGACATGAATATATTCCGATTTAATCCTCAAGAGACTAATCTCGTCAAAGCATTAATCTATATTTGGAGTTTAGGAGCTCCAAATTCTTTCTACAAATTCCTTTTCCTATAGTTAACCTCTTTGTTCAAACAAATTAACTTAGGGCTTTTCTCCAGTGTTTGCAACCACTAGAAATTCATTAAACCGAAGGAATTCGTAATATAATCACAAAGTCAACAAAAATTCAATACACATGAACCCTAGAAGTGATTTTCCACCAAGGATTCCACAACCTTAGTTATAGGGTTTTAGCCACTCATGATAAGAAAAAAGAAGAAACAGATAATTTTCATAAAGTAAAGTATAATCCTTTCAAAAGAGAAATTACATATCTCAATCTTTGAATCAAACCAAGAATGTTGTGCTTTACCCTATGAAAATCGACTCTCCAGAGAGAAATAAGCGTTATAAAATTCACCAAGTATGGAAGATACCTATTTTAAACCCTAGACTAGGTATTTATAGGCTCAAAATAAATTGGGATTTAAAATTCAAATTAGAATGCCGCGTCGATCTTGATGAGTCAGCTGGCGGACCGTCGGGAAGGTGATGGTCCGTCGTTGAAGCCATCACACTAATGACACTTGGCCCATTTTTTTTTAAGGTTTGACAACTTGGGTGATAGTCGGTCAAGTCCCTGACGGTCTGTCAGCTGAGTCGTCACCTGACTTCATCTTGCAATAGATTTTGGTTAGAGATTGGTGGCTTGGGTGACGGTCTGCCGAGGCCATGATGGCCCATCGACTGAGCCGTCATCGGACTTCATCTTATGGTTGATTCTAGTTAAGGATTGATGGGTAATGTGGAAGCCCATCAGGCTTTCGACAGTTTGTTAGCCTGTCCGCCGCACCCTCTTTTTAGCATAATTCCCTTTCTTTCGTATTTTTGGGCTTATTACCTGAAAGTAAGCAAAAAACCTATTAAAAAAACCACCGGTTTCTTGAAAACTTGCAATTATCCTTAGCTAAAGATGCTAAATGTGCCGTCATAAGCCTGCACATCGCATGTTATTTAACCTTTTGGCTCAGCCCTAAAATATCTACTCTAATCTCTTTGAGGCATTTTTCCATTTTCTGTACCTCTGTCACAACTTTCGCAAACATGTCTTCCATCCTCGAGTTGTCAAACCAACATCATAGTTCCCGAGTGGAACATAAAGGCCACTCTTATTCTTGTAGTCATCCTTTCTTCTCCAATCACTATCTCGATCCCTACTCCTATCTCTATACCCAGACTTATTATAATTTTTATCCCTATAGTAGTTTCGACCTTGATTCCCTTGCCTCAAGTTCCAAGTGTCTTGGTTAGACCCTTGGCCCTTAGCCAAAAAACCCACCATCTCTCTATCTTGATAATTTGCCTCCTTTTCAGAATCTAAATCTTCATACCTAGGTGCCTTACCTTGTGAACCGACTGGATTCACCTTTTTTGGTCCCTATGCTGCAAATTGCTTAACAAGTAATCCAATTTCAATCCTCAGCTGTGCTACCTCTTGAGCCACTGTCTTATCTAGTGCCTTTTGCTCTGCTGACGCTCTAATTGCATAAGTACCTACGGGCCTGTCTGCTTCTATAGTATGCTAACCTCGGTTGCTTTTTGTGATCTGATCAAGAATTTCAGAGGCCTGATCCCATTGTAGACTCATAAATGCCCCACCTATGATAGTGTCCACTACAACCTTCGTGTTAGCATTGAAGGCTATATAGAAGATCTCTAACAAGTTCCTACCAGTCATCCTATGGTTTGGAACACTCTGCAACTTCTTCTTGAACCTTAACCAAGTCTCGTACAATGCCTCTAAATGCAATTGCCTAAAGTTATATATCTCATCTTTCAATTGCAGCATCCTGGAGGGCAAAAAGAATTTGTCCAAGAACTGGGTCCTCAACTCATTCCAAGTAGTAATAGATCCATGTGGTAATTCAGCCAACCACAGTGTAGCTTCTACCATCAGGGAGAATGGAAACAACCTCAATCAAATCCCCTTCTGACTTACTCCAGGTAGATTGCATAAAGTTTAGAGCCCCACAAAGTTCATCACATGCATATTTGTATTATTAGTATGAAGGCCTTAGAATACCCCCTTAAAGTTCAGTTAGTGGATCATGGCACTCGTAATGTCAAACTTAGTCCCTGGAGACAATTCTGGTGGAATGATAGCACCAGTTTCCACCGGTTCCAAATAGTCTAAGTCCTCCTACGGATCCTCATATTGAGGTAGATACTGTTGTAGAGGCTTCTGTGGAGGCTGTTACCCCCTATGCCTTCTCTATCTCTCTCGATCATCAAGTGCAGCTAGACAGTTAGCCTTATCTTGTCTAGCCCTTTCTTCCCTAGCTGCTAGTCTAATAGCTTCTTTTCTAGCATTCTTCTTAGCTATTAACCGAACCGTGGTCTATTCTGCAGTCTCTTGACCCCCGTGCTGGTATAGTGGCTGATTTAAGAGTGCTGGATCATCTTGAACACCCTCCAACAAAGCTGCTAGATCATGAACTCCTTCGTTAACCATCCTTTGATTATTTCTCAGAGTTCTCTCAAGCTCCGTATCAAGTAAAATCAGTGGATTTCCTTGACTCCGAGTACTAGGCATACACTGGTATGCACCATAAAAATAACAAAAAAGTAAATCAAGAACAACAACCAATCAACCTCAACAAACACAATCAATCAACTCCGTAATTGTATTCCTCGGCAACGGTGCCAAAATTTCATGTCGTCCAAATTACATCTCCTAAAAAATATAAAGCGGTCACTAATCAAATATTTGGAGTGGCTGACAAAGTTATTTAATGACATTTTTAGGAAGACGAAGATTCCGAAAGCTTGGAGATAGAGCACGATGATTCATCTATATAAGTACAAGGGGGACATTCAGAGTTGCAACAACTATAGGGGAATCAAGTTGTTGATCCATACTATGAAGGTGTAGGAAAGGGTGGTAGAGTTGAGGCTGAGGAGGATCGTGACTATTTCAGAGAACCAGTTCAGTTTCATGCCAAGTCGCTTGACTACCGAAGCCATACACCTTGTGAGGAGATTAGTGGAGCAATATAGGGAGAGGAAGAAGGACTTGCATATGGTGTTCATTGATCTAGAGAAGGCGTACGACAAAGTCCCCAGAGAGGTTCTGTGGAGGTGCTTGGAGGTTAGAGGGGTGCCTGTGGCATACCTTAGGTCGATTCAGGACATGTACGATGGAGCGAAGACATGTGTGAGGACGGCAGGAGGAGATTCGGAGCGCTTCCCTGTTCTGAATGGGTTGCACCAGGGGTCGACTCTTAGTCTTTTTTTATTCACCTTGGTAATGGATGTTTTGACACGACGGATTCAAGGAGAGGTACCTTGGTGTATGTTATTTACGGACGATGTAGTGCTTATTGACGAGTCCCGGGGAGGAGTCAATGATAAGTTGGAGGTTTGGAGACAGACCTTAGAGGAGAAAGGGTTTAGGCTGAGTAGAACCAAGACAGAGTACTTGGAGTGTAAGTTCAGTGCTGTGACGCAGGAGGAGGACGTGGTAGTGAAGCTGGAGTCTCAAGCCATTCAAAAGAGGAGTAGTTTCAAGTATCTGGGATCTATGATTCAGGGGGATGGAGAGATTGACGAGGATGTCACGCACCGTATTGGTGCAGGATGGTTGAAGTAGAGGCTAGCTTCGGGAGTTTTGTGTGATAAAAAGGTGCCTTTGAAGCTTAAGGGTAAATTCTACAGAGTGGCCGTCCGTCCGGCTATGCTATATGGCGCGGAGTGTTGGCCAGTTAAAAACTCCCACATCCAAAAGTTGAAGGTAGCGGAGATGAGGATGTTGCGATGGATGTGTGGACTGACCAGGAGGGATAGGGTGAGAAACGAGAGTATTCGAGAGAAGTTGGGAGTGGCTTCGGTGCACGACAAGATGCGAAAAGTGGGGCTACGATGGTTCGGGCATGTATTGAGGAGGTGCACGGATGCTCCAGTACGGAGGTGTGAGAGGCTGGCTGTGGATGGTTTTAGGCGGGGTAGAGGTAGGCCAAAGAAATATTGGAGGGAGGTGATTAGGCATGACATAGAGTAGTTAGAGCTTACAGAGGACATGACCCTCGATAGGAAGGTGTGGAGGGCGCAGATTAGGGTAGAGGGTTAGGGAGTAGGAAGCCATACGTATTAGTAGGAAGGAGTGTTTGTTTGTATCTGTGCCTGCTATTTTTAGCAGATTCTGGTTCGCGTGGCTTTGGTGATGATTGTGTTTTTTAGCAGATTCTTGCTTCTTAGTGCTGTGTTATCTATTTTGTTGTTTGTTTTTTGTTTTTGTTTTTATCGGCTATTGTTATCGGTTCTGAGCCGGGGGTTTATCAAAAACAGCCTCTCTACTTCATCTGATGTAGTGGTATGGACTGCGTACACTTTACCCTTCCCAGACCCCACCTGGTGGGAATACACTGGGTATGTTGTTGTTGTTGTTGGTGTTGGTCACTGATCAAATATAGAACCTAACAAAGTTGGGGTCGATTCCACAGGGAATAGGTCGAATTTCAATCTCGTGTTTGTCTAAGTAAGTGGCAGTAAGTAAAAGAGTGGGATTTTATGAAATAAAAGATCAATAGTAAAACGTGTTGAGTTGTTGGATTTGTAATCAATATGAGAACGGCACTAGAACTATGTTCCTCAATAACTTCATAACTCCATAGGTTCTTCGTACTTTAGTGATCTCTCATGGTATTCGGCATGTAGAATCGATATCTTATGTATCAGCTAACCTACTATGTTACGCCCCTTGTAGATGACTATACCTAATAACAAAGGTTCATGTGTTATGAGTGTTGCATTACTAACCCCTATTATGATCCCAATATAGCTTTTTCCATTTACCGGCTCAAGGCTAATTAAATGAATATAACTCGAAGTCTAGTTATTGATTCCCTATTCCTATCTGATTACCCTTGCTACAGTCCAGGGTAGAGATAGGATGAGTTCCAATGCGTGCGCTCATTAAAAAGCAACCAATCCCAATGAAGCAATAATACATGCCCAGCTACCCTTCGAGAATCACCTCATACTTCGAACATTAAGTCGTTAATCCGTCATGGTTTTCAAAACTCTAGTTGTGGTGTTTAGCTACTCACAATTGTAGTCTCACAAAAAGAATTCATAGATGAAAACATAATTATGAACTTACAATAATAAGATGAAAAACTCCAAAATTTCACTCTTAATTAAAACCCTAAAAATCGATGTTTTTAATTCCAAGACCAAGAATATGACTTAGAACCTTACAACAATCTAATAGAACATAAAACAAACATAAAACCTAATATGAGTATTTATAGATACAAAAGGAATCCTATCCTAAACTATGTAGGAGAAGAAAGTTGGCAGGTTTCCACCAATTGTGAACCAGAGTCGTGAATCAGTCTACCAATCGTGAACCAGAGTCATAGAAATCAGACTCTACTTGCACTTCTTCAACATCTTTTCCACTGATCAAGTCTACCAATCATTGACTTAGTCTACCTATCATCAACACCATCCATGGAAATCAGAATTTTTATTTTTTCTTTAGAATTTCATTCACGAGCATGTTTGACGGTTCGTGGATGATTTCACGATTTGTGGATGCTTTCCACAAGAACCTTTTTGATCATTTTTGAGCCTTTTTCTTTGATTTTACCTCTGAACCCTATTCTCCTGCACAAGTTAACAAAAACACATCATACCTACCGAAAACACACCTAAGTCCTTGCATATTTTCATCATTTTAAGCATCGAAAGTGCTATGAAACCATGACACATCAGGTTGTCACAAAAGAGGATTAATAAGAAAGAGAGAGAGAGAAGCATATAGAGTTGTTGTAATAAGGTAAGTGCATAAGAATTGTGGGTTAGATTAATCCATAAAATATATATCGATAATCACACCCTAAGGGTAAAGTAATATTGCTTAAATAAAAGAAAGGCGGCAAGGTTGGAAGTTAAAGTAAGTTAAGTATGTTCAGCTATTAACCTGTATGCTTGTCATGATCTCTTCTTGTTTGCTGTATGTTGTTATATGTTTCTAACCCTGGTTGGCCAATGATATCTTCCAGTGCATGTAGTTGTACTGATACTACATTTACTATATCTCCATTTGGGGATATAGCCATGTTGCCGGTCAGTTGGAATTTCTATAGGTACAACTGTGTTTATTTTTCGGTAGCTCCTTTCATCCTACTCATACATGGATGCTGTGTATCGGGTCATTCCTCCATTTATTTAGTGCTCGTGTACCGGTTTAAATTATGTTATGGGAAAAACTATTGATTTACTTCCGCAATGTTCTTATGTAATAAATATGTTTTGAAAAAGAAAGGTTATTTATTCATGGATTTATTTATGCTTAAAGTTTAAAATGTCTTCCAAAATAATTGAATGGTTGGGTGGTAAGGATTCTCCTACCTAGGGTAGAGTTGGGTAGGTGACCGTATGATATATGGTTTGGATCGTGACGACACTGCAGCAGGAAATAGACCATTATGGTGGACCTCGTCAGGTTGGAACCGCTTCTTAACTCTATTTATTCAATGTTTATTAAACAACAACAATTGATTATCCCAAACTCAAATTCAAATTGGTATAATATTTAAATTCTTACTCTTTTCCATGGATGTTTCAATAATAATGAAACATGTCGTTACAAATACTGCAGGAGATTTTAAGGTTGATGGGATGACTGAGTTGTGGGCATAGATCTCAACCATGAGAAACGTCACAAAGCTGAGTAATTTATTAATGGGGCAAGTGCAGTCACAAGTCCAAACGCAAGTTCAACAACTTTAGAAAACAATGTTGTTCTGTGAGACATCAGGTGATGATCATACAACTGAAGTAAGTAGAGCTTATGAGTCCTTACAATAGATGGTCTTCATAGGAGGAAGCACAGGGAGTCAAACTATCAGAAACACCTATAACCTCTGCTGGTTGAACCCCTCTAACTAGGAGATGGTACATAAGATTAAAATCGAGATAAGTCATAGATACACAACAACATAATACCCCAATACAACATCAACTTTTTAAAATTTGAGCAGAATTGAAAAATTTAGGGAAGGACAGGTCAAACTGGAAGATACTGTACAGAACTATGAAACTAAAATTCAAGGGCTCCAAAATCATATGGGTCAGATGGCTGAAGCAAAAAAGGTAAATCCAAACTCAAGAAAGGTGAATGCAGTCATGACTAGACATGGTAAAGATTTGACTAATGAAGTACCAGAGATAGTGGTAGAAACATCTAACAACCCTTAAAACAATGAGGCACAGGTGGAGGGAGCAGTAAAGCAATCAAAGCTAGCAACTATCAGAATACCCCTATCATTTCTACAGAAGCTGATTAAGCACAAAGAGGAAGCAACATTTGAAAAATTCTTTGAGCTACTAAAATAGGTAAACATTAATGCACCACTTATTGACATTTTGTAGGGCATTCCATAATATGAAAGGTACATAAAAAACATAATTGCCAATAAAAAGAGGTTAGCATAATATACAACATAGCATGGATAGGATAACGTTCCTCTTGAATTCAAAATTGGTTGCCAATAAAAGTTAAAGACCACTGAAGCTTCAGTATCAAAGTAACTATCGAGAAACAAATACAGGAAAAAGCACTATGGCCCCGTTTGGCCATGAGAAATACACTTTTCTCAGAATTTTATTACTTTATTCAAAAAAATGATTTTTGGCCATAAAAATTCTAAATACAACTTCAAGTTGTATCTGGAAAGTGAAAACAATTCTCAACTTATTTTAACTTTTTTCACTCCCATTTCCCTCACAAAAATTAAAAATAACTCTAATTTATATTCATGGCCAAACACAACTCCAACTCCAACTCCAATTGTTTTTGATTTTCATGGACAAATGCCTACTATGTGACTTGGGAGCCTGTGTCAACATGATGTCATTATTTTTATTTAAGAAAATGGAGTTAGGAATACCTCAACCCACAAAGATTATTTAGCAATTAGCTGACAAATCGTAGCTAGTCCTAAAGGGATCATGGAAGATGTGTTGGTTCAAATTAGTTCCTTGGTATTTTGGTGGACTTCATGATTCTCGATTTTGAGCCAAATTTGAAAGTCTAATTTATTTTAAGGCATCCCTTTTTATATACTAGTAAAACATTAATAGATGTAGCAACAAGGTAGCTCCTACTACTAGTGCATTATAAATAAGAGGTGTTTGATGTATATAGATCATTAAAGTTGCCAGCGATTCATGAAGAACTTTTTGCAATTATAGAGGTAGATATTTATTTGGAGCAACTTAAAATTTTGGCTTGTGATCCACTTGGGAAAGCTCTAGTAATAGAACACATATCTGGAGGCATTGTAACGCAAAACATGGGATAATTATTAGACGTTTCTGTCGTTCACTCTAAACCTTTAATCTTTGAAGAGTGTGATAGACCACTTGGGCGACCACCTAAACTTTTTATTAAAGATCCACTACAATTAGAGTTGAAACAACTACCATTCCAACTCAAATTGCATTCCTAGGAAAAGGTAAAACATTACCAGTTATTTTGGCTGATGCATTGACTGATGAAGATAAAGAAGAAGCAACCAACATAATACAAAATAGAAAAAAACAATTGGGTGGCAGATGTATGACATTCATGGTATTAGTACAACTTTTTATATGCACAGGATCCTCATGGAGGATGTACAAAAACCCACCATTAAGCATCAACATAGGCTCAACCCAATCATAAAAAAGGTAGTGAAGAAGGAAGTGATGAAATGGTTAGATGAAGGTATTATAAATCCAATTTCAGATAGCCTATAGGTTAGTTCATTCCAATGTGTTCCTAAAAAGGAGAGATGGTAGTTGTCAAAAATAATAAAAATAAACTCATTATAAAAAGAAAAGTGACTGATTTGATAATCGACATGGATTATAAAAAATTGAATGCTATCACAAGGATATGACCAGTATCCTCATAGCAATCCTGGGTGGGTCATCACTTGTAGGAATGACATAATGCTAATCCATGTTCCACACGGCCAAGGAAGCATCGGTTTTTAATCTCATTATGACTTGGTCGTTCGGAATTGATCGATAATATGCTTGACAAGTTAGTTGGGAAAGAATATTATTGCTTTTTTGGATGGGTACTTAGGATATAATTAAATTTCTATTGCACCAGAAGATCAAGAAAAGGTTACTTTTACTTGTCCATATAGGACCTATACATCCAGACGTATGCTCTTTGGATTGTAGAATGTGCGGGCCATATTCCAAAGATGTAAGATGGCAATGTTTGTAGAGATGATGGAACATTATGTTTAAGTGTGATGTGAGCTAAAAGTTATATATTTTGGACATCATTCACCTCACATTTGGGTGTTTTAAAGTGTGTTTTGAACTTAAATTATGTGAATTACACTTATGTTAGTTTGTTTCCATGTGTAGTATGGATTTGAAGGAGTTCAGGTATAAATTGGATGATTTGGAGCTTTGAAGTATGAGTAGAAGCTAGAGGCATTAATCCAGAACAAGTCCGAAGGGCAAGACCAAGATCAAAAGCTTAACGTGGAGAAAAACTTGAGGAGCCATAAGATTATACCATGGAATCAAACTAGGCAACACAACAATACAAAGTTATCCCCTAAAAATTAACCAAGCATACCCCTATCCAGAAGGCTTATGGCATCGCTCAAGGGGCCTCCTGGGAGGGCTTCAAGCCAAATCCAGGCCAATAATTTTTTGTCTAGGTTTTTTAAGCGTATTTTGGTCTGGAACTTCTAGGAACTCTATAAATACATCTCAAAACACCTTTTAAGGATTATCAAAGCTTAGAAAAGAAGAGAGGTGGAAGACATAACTTTGTAGGTTTTTCATTACTTTTTCTTTTATTAATCATTCAGACACTTGTAGTCATGAAAAAGTTTGCTTGTATTCAATTTATGATAAGCTGAACTTCTAGTATCTAGGGTTGTGGATAAACTAGCCTAATACTAATGGTTTATGCATGAGTTTTTGACTAATCACATATGTAAGATATTTTGTGCATTTTTGATGAAAAAATCTAAAAAAAGACTAAAATGGAGCTTAGAAGCTAAAAACTCAGAAATTAACGTCCAGGGTGAAGTCAGAAGGCTATAGGGTGAGCTCTAACCCAAAAAGTGTGTGTGTGTGGGGGGGGGGGGGAAGGGGTCAAAAATAAACATTCTCTAAAGTTTACACCCTTAAAAGAAAATTTCTAGGGTGAGCAGCAAGAGCTTCAGGGCAAGCTAAGGGAGCTCGCACTGTGAACTAGTAGTGGCGAGGGGAATTTTTTTGCCATTTGTAGTAGTATGACTTGGAGGGGACCTTTAGGAGTTTTTAAATATTATAACTACCACTTCTAGGTCATTTTTAGAGAAGGACATAGATTTTAGGAGCACAAACGTCGTTCAAGGTCTCAATTTACATAGGTTTACTTCTAAACTCTTTTACTTAGAAGTATTTTGTATTTATACATTATTTGTTGATTATAATTAGATTATGAGTGATGAAATTCCTCCTACTATGGTTGTGGCCATAGTATGAACATCATAATTTATAGATAGATAGTTTTTGCGGAATCTACTATTTTGTTTTGTTCTCTTAATCTTATGCTAACTATTTTATTAGATGGACATAAATGAGGATAAATGGATAATTTCTAGAGAAACTCAAGAGACAATGACTAGAATTAGAATTGGGTCAAGGGGAGTAGGGTTCGCCTGTAGATGAATTAGTGGTTTAGATGGAGACTTACCTAGATCACCCTTCCTGGGTCAAATGGAGGATGACAACTTATTTCAATTCGAATTAGTTCGACTATCACTCCTAATGATGTAGTTAGAATGCTAATTCAGGTAGATTGTTAGAGGTTACAAGAGCCCATGACAATACTATTAACCTTATGACTCAACGAATTGGTAGATGACTTAATAAAGCTTAAACAATTCTATGTAAATTATGATGAGATTATGCAAGTGCCATGACCCTAGGTCTTAGAAACTTTGTGAACAAACTCCCAACACCCAACTTTTATTGCTTTATTAAATAAATAAAACAAAAAAATACCCCCTTTTGAAGTTGGACAACAATTATTACAATAATTGTAGTAGAATAGTGAGAAATTGTCATTTCTAAGTTCCTAAGGGATTCAACATCCGATTGATTACAATCACTCTATTACTTGAGACCACACATACTTACATATTTATTAAGTTCCCAAGGGATTCATCATCTAATTGCTTACAATCACTCTATTAGTTGCGATCACGTACAGTTACATGTTTATTGGGAGACAACAAGTTTTTAGCGCTGGTGCCGGGGACCTAAAGTATGGACAATTTTGAAGCTCTTTCTATTTACTTTTGTTTGCAAGTGTGATATAATTGGTCTTAGTTGTGTAAGTGTAGGTGACAAGTTTATACAAAATTAACAATCAACAGTAGTGGCAACATTAGCAGCAACACTCGTACCGGTATATAATGTCGCAGTCCTACTCACCGTTATAATTACTTCCAATATTGTCAAACTGAAAATTACTAAAAGATGGGTGCTGCAGTGGAATATGGCTCAACTATAACACTCAAGTGGTCAATTTAAAAGTCTATTATACGAGGAACCACAAATGTATATCAAATTTATTTGGTGACTGCAGACACGTATATCACAGAGGGAGTCGCATTAGACTATGTGAGGCTCACCTTGTTCTCATTCTCGTTACTAGGGGATGAAAAGATGGCTTAAAGTTGAGCCACCAAATTCTATCACTTCATGGGATGACCTAGCCCAGAAATTCATTACAAGGTTCTTTTCACCTTGGAAAGTGGCTAAGCTACAAACTGAGATTTTGGGATTCAAATAAAAAGATAGAGTGGGTTTACCCCAAGTTTGGAAATATTTCAAAATGGTGTTGATATGTTGTCCTTAGCATTGCTAAGAAAAAGAAGTTCTATCACATGCCTTCATTGAAAACTTGAATCTTAACTCTAAATTATTTCTTGATTCAACTGCAGGAGGACAAGAGCTGGAGAAAACTTATGATGAGTTAGTGCTTTTGTTGAACAAGTTAGCAAGTAGAAATTCATATGGGATCAATGAGTCCAATAGAAGTGTTGTGAAGAATAATGCAGGAATTTTGAGGATAATGGTCTGAGTGAGTTTCGGGCACAGATCTCCACCATAAAAACCAACTTCACAGAGCTAAGGAATTTATTAATAGGGTAAGTGCAGTCACAAGTCCAAGCTCAAGTTCAAAAAGTCTAGAAATCAACATTGTTCTGTGAGATATGAAGTGATGATCTAGTAGCTGAAGTGAGCAGATCATATGAGCTCTTAAAATATATGGTCTACGCAATAAGAAGCACAGGGAATCAGAATGCGTGTAGAGTTAACTTCATGGGTTTATGAAACTTGCAAGAAATAACTAAAAATAAATAATAAAAATGAAAAATAAACTAAACTAACTACAAAATACAATTTAAGAATGAATAAGTAAGAATTCATATCTTGAAAGTTAAATTGGTGATGAAAGCTTGAGATATGAAGAGTTATAAGAGTATTTTCTTAGAAAGAGAATGAAGTAAAAAAGTGGGGAAAAAGGGCAAGGAATCGACTAGCACTATTTATTTTTTGATTTTTTTTTTTTTAAATTTAAAGCGTGGCCATGCCACCATTTATCCCCCCAATAAAAAAGTGTCCAACCAAAAATAGCCCAAAATGTTTAGGCCCAACATCTACACAGATTAGGAAACAAAACAAAAAATAAATAAAATCTAAAGCCTATAGAAAGAAAATGAAAAGACAAAAAGGGAAAGTGAAGTCTAAACACTCAGTCGATTCCCAACCAAACCCCCCAAAATATTGAGCCAATTTTCAGAGAAGCTATCCAATAACAGCAAATCTGAGTGAATCTGGAACTTTTACCACAGATTGTGAATATTCGATGATCAATTTCAGCACACGTTGGGTTGATTTCACTTCTAACATAAAAAACTCACACTGATGCTGTGTAATAAATTCCTGTGAAGACTTCTTCGACATCGTGCCGGTAAGAATCAATCTCTCAATCGTCCATAGGTTTTAATTCCAAATCACTTAGAAAGATGTTTCCAAAGATATGTTTTGGTGACCAACCACAGTTTACCCTTTTCAATAGGTTGAAGTTCAATTGAAGCTAATACCACTGTTTGTAATGGGTATCCTTATGTATTAGTTATCAAAAAACTTACCAGGTACGCATAACCATCCACCTTTCCCTTCTATGCAACAAAAGTTATGTTATTGACCTAATCTACTTTGCACCCACTGTTTACTGTTAAGATCCTTGAATTGATGTTGTTTCTACTTTAGTTTCCCCCTACCATGTTTTGAATGCCAAAATTTAGATTTAGACATTTTTTATCCTGATGTTAGCAAGCTGATTTTTGTCGAGTGTAAAAATATTTTTTCCTTCCATTGGCATATCCTGAAAGTTGTTAAAGATTAGAGAACCTGCAAAACGAACAACTAAGTTAGATAAATAGTCTGCTAGTTGATTCCCTTCCCTGTACACAAGCTCCACTGTTATCATCCCCCTCTCCATTAAATCTTTTATGAACCGAGACTCTAAATAAATACTCCATGGAATTTCCTACACCCCATCCAGTACCTTCTTCATCATTAAGGAGTCAGTTTCCACAACCACCGGGAGTAGGTCATTGTTAATGCAGTAAGCCATTCATTCCTTAATTGCTTTTGCTTCAGCAATGATGCTAGTACCTTCTTCCAATTTCTTAGCTTCAGCATATTTTAAATTTTCATCCCAGTCTATAATACAAAAACCTAAGGCACTAGGACCTGGATTTTCTTTAGACCCTCCATTACAGTTGCATTTGTAGAAGTTCCTCTGTGGCTTCTCCTAAACTACCACCTTGTGACTAATCAAAAGAGTATATATTTCTAGCAACTGAATTATTAGTGGACAACTTTTAGGCAAATGCTTCATCCAAGGATACTTAGTCTTGGTCAAAAGATACATGCTCCTGTTGGTGCCATAGATTAGATTACTATATGTCATGTTATATCCATGACTTATAGTATTCCTTCTTCTCCAAATAGGCTATAAGATGAAAGCAGAAAGAGCTTTATAGAGTGGTTTAAGCTTAGCCAAACAGTATACATCCCATCACTTTGTAATGGTAACATTAAGTTGTAAAAGTGGAATAGACTCACCTGTAGCTGCAATAAAAGTTTGCCACACTCTCCTTGAGATAGGGCAAGTTAAAAATAAATGATAAAAGGTTTTTAAAGCATCTTCATCACAACAACAATACTTTAAATCATTTACCAAACTCATTCTTATCAATTCTTCCCCAATAGGTAATCTTCTTTTCCAAACTCTCCATAACAAAAAAGAGACCTTAAAAGGTACCTCTTTTGTCCATATATCATCAAATACTTGCTGTTTCTCCTCGGTTCTTCTCAAAATCTCCCATGCACTACTAACAGTAAAATTTTTGAAGCCATTTACCATCCACTAAGGTTTGTCCCACTTATCAGGATATTGTACTTCATTTTAAATGAGATTACTAATATTCTGTGGAAGATAAAGCTGCATTTTCTCCATATCCTAGTTACTATCATGCATTAAACACTTTACCTATTCTAAAGATCTATCAATCTGAAAATTATGAGGTATCACATAGTATAGTGCCCCTAATTTTGTCCAATTGTCAAATCAGACATTTGAGTGACCACATCTGACTTCCCACCAAATTTCCTAATTAATAGAGTCCCTAGCTTCCAACATATGCTTCCACAATTGAGACCCTCTTCTCCATTCCACTTCCTGAGGTATAAACTTTTTTACAATATTTATTTCACATGAAATTAGTCCAAAGAGATTTCTTTGTCCTAAAAATCCATCAAAGTTTAGCAAATAGAGCTTTTGAAACATCAAAAAGGGATCTAAAGCCTAGACCACCCTCATCCTTAGGCAAACAAATATCATTTCAAGACACCCAATGAATTTTTTTTCCTTCACCAGAACAATTCCATAAAAATTTTGCAAACAATTTATGAATATCATGGATGACATATTTTAGGGGTTAACAACTGATAATAAGTATATCAGGATGCTTTGCAGAACACTATTAATCAAAACTATTTTTACCCCAAAGGACGGAACTTTCCCCTTCCACGCTTGAAGCTTCCACTTAATCTTCTTGATTAATTCATTGTAAAAACTCTTCCTTTTCTTTGATTAAAATAAAAGGGCATCCCAAATACATAAAAGGAAACTTACCATTAGAGAATCTAGATATCTCTTCAACCTACTGAACTAGGTTATAGGCAGTGTTCCATGCACAAAAAAAGAGCTTTTACTCTTATTGATCAATTGTCCAGACTGCTTCTCATACACCACCAATGTATTCATGATCATTTCTAAAGAGGTTTTGTCAGCAGATGCAAAGATAATAGTATCATCTACATATGCTAAATGGTTCAACTCAGTACTCCACTTAAGCAAACCAAATCCCGTGAAATCAGTATTGTCCAGCAAAGCATTCATAGCCCTTATAAGAACCTCGACACTAAGAATGAAAAGGGCTGGTGAAAGGGGATCACCTTGCTTAACCCCTCTGGTAGAGTGGAAAAAACCATATGCCTGGCTATTAATAAGAACAGAGTACTAGTTATTAGCAATAAGTCTCCAGATCATGTCTACAAATAGCCCATTGAACCCCATTTTCTGTAATACTCTGATAAGAAAATTCCAAGCTACCCTGTCATATGCTTTAGTCATATCAAGTTTAATGATCACATTTGTTGGTTTTCCCCTTTTCCTAATATCAATAATTATTTCTTGAGCAAGAAACACATTCTCAATAATATTCCTACCTTTTACAAAGCCTGACTGGTTCTATGAGATCAATGAAGGTAAAATCTTTTCCAGCCTGTCATGAATGATTCTTGATATCACCTTATTTAAGAAATTACTCAAACTAATAGGTCTAAGATCCCCAAAGGACTGAATTCTTTCCTTTTTAGGAATTAAGACTAAATTAGTATGAGTAATGGACTTAGGAAGGGTATTTCCCTCAAAAAAGGCCCTGACCACCTAAAATACATCCACTCTGATGATTTCCTAATAAGTTTTACCAGTTAACCCATTAGGACCACTGCTACTTTCTCCATTAAGTTAAAAAATAGTTGCTTTAACTTCCTCCATGGTAGGACAGTGACAGAGATTTTCATTACTATCTTGATCAACCAATTTAGGAATATACTGTAGAAGTGACAGATCTGAAGATATGACTTCAGCGGTGAATTTTTTTTGATAAAATAGAATAGCTTCCTCAACTGCGTCTTCACTATTTTCTGCCCAATTTCCATTCATTTTTTGAATTTTGCTGATATTAAGCCTGTTTCTTCTACCATTCACTAGATTATGGAAAAATCTAGTATTTCTATCCCCTTCAAAGAACCACTTGATACCAGCCTTTTACCTCTAATACTCTTTTTCATAGTGCAAATATTTCTTCAATTTAGCTTGAGCTCTTTGAAGGATAGTCCTGTTTTCAGCAGTAGGGGCCTCTTCAAATAAAGCTTCATTGATTCTAACCACCTTCTCCTTTATTTCCAGTTGTATGAAAATATCACA
Source organism: Capsicum rhomboideum (assembly GCA_031232105.1). Taxonomy (NCBI): domain Eukaryota; kingdom Viridiplantae; phylum Streptophyta; class Magnoliopsida; order Solanales; family Solanaceae; genus Capsicum; species Capsicum rhomboideum. Next base: position 59,160,107 of record CP124709.1, read on the forward strand.
AAAGCATTCTCTACTCCATTTGGATAGAGCAACTTTAATCCTCTTCAATTTCTGTTTCCACCTAAGAAAAACATCAGCTTCATCTCCTTTAACCCAATTATCTCTAACCGCATCCATGAAACCCTCATGTTCTATCCAAAACTTGAGAAATTTGAAAGGTTTCTTGACATGCGATTGCTATTTTCTACATGTCAATAACAATGGTGCATGGTCTGATCCAGTTCTAGCTAGATGCTCCACCTAAAGAAAACTCCAAACCTCCTGAAATAGCTAATTAGCAACCATTCAATCTAGCCTTTTAAAAATACATTGTTCATCAACCCTACCATTCCACCAAGTAAATGGACTGCCTTTGAATGTCATCTCACTTAACTCACAAGAGTTTAAGTAGAAAGCAAACCCTTTATATTTAGCAGGATATACAAGCAAACCTCTGAGCTTTTCCTCTTTATTTATTATTACATTAAAATCACCACCAACAAGCCAAGGAAACTGTATATTGCTAGCAAGTCCATAGATGTCCTCTCAGAGATCTATCTTTCCAGTGCAGTACAGTTTGCATAAACTATGGTGGCTATGAATTGCTCACTGTTTGTAGGACTAACTTTATGGAAATCTACTGTGTAGTGTCTGATATTATTTCTACTACTTCATTTGGAAAAACCCATATCTTCCCACTCTGATTATCTGTAGCAGACTGCATGCCTAATCTTTTTTATACTTCTGAATCTATTTTGACTCTTGAAAAAGTTTAATTAAAGCAATCAAATTTAAATTGTGATGTCTGTGGAGCATTTGAACTCTATTAAAATCCTATTGTGTATTAACAGACCTTATGTTCCATACTAGATTCTTCAACAACATTGAGAATTATTTTTGATTACCCTTCTAGCATCCACCCTAGTAGGATGCGCTATCTCATTGCCTTTAGTCTTGTTTATTTTAGACTTAGAAGCTGAAATATCTGCTTGTCTTTCTACCTTTTCCATGTTCTTACTATTATCTGCTTCATTTTTGTCTTCTAACAATAGTGTCTTTTCTTTTTTAGGACTGCACACATGCCCTTCCTTCTGATGTGACACTATGGCTTACAGATTGCTGAGAGGGGAAATTCCTGGACAAGTAGCTAAAAGGGTACTGTCACTAACCACTATAGCTCCTTTATTACCTCTCCTTAGTGTTGATAATGTAATTTGTTGCACTGTATCCACTATTTCTTCCACTACCATATTATCTTCACTGATTTTCAAACTCTGTATATTACTGTCTGCTCCTATTGACTGGTTATCATCATTCCCTAAATCTTTAGGGCATTCCATTCTTTCACTCTAAGCATTGTTGGAGTTCACTCCATGAATTTCCTTTTGCTGAATCCCATCAGTATAATTACCTTCTGATCCTTGAAAGGCATTTTCTACCCATTTTTTAGTTATATATGTAGCATCCTTGTTTACCATGATTGGATCTTCTATGCTCTTCTCCATTTGGTTTAAAATCTACCCCTGCTTGCCTGGCTTATCTTCCAGTATTTGCTTATTAATGTCTCTTTGATTATTTTCATTCTTTTTAGGTGAACTCTGCTGATCTTTTCCATCCCTTACAGGCTCTTTATTACTTCTTGAAACCATAACATTGCTTGATGATTTTACTGCTGCATCCTTACCCCTTTTGTGAGCATCCTCAACACTTTCCCCATTGTCTACCTTATCCTCATCAACTATGTTTTTCAATGCTGTAAATTGACTTGACTGTTACTCCACAAGGTTCACATATTAGAGTGAGGGCCTAGACCCTGGATCAGTCGCCTATTCCGATATTCTAAGATCTAGTAGTTCAGCCGACACCTAGATATGATTATATACCTTGGTTGAGTGTAGGTTCCACGGGTATGCTTAGGGAAACTATGTCTAATAAGGAGCAGAGGAGATTTAAGTGGTTTAAAAAGATAGATCCACCCTTGTTTCAAGGTGTCCAGAGTGAGGATGCATACGAATTTCTAGTTAGCTTCCATGAGAGACTTCAAAGCATAGTGTTAGTTGAGTCCCACGGGGTATATTATATAGCTTTGCAGATGCGTGGCCCTTCTAAGCAATAGTGGCTCTCATAGATTGACTCCATACCTGTGGATTCTCTTTTAATGAATTATGCTATGTTTTCACAGGCTTTTCTTAACAGATTTATTCCTCATAACTTAAGGTAGGAGCATAGGCATTAGTTCGAGCACTTATCTCAAGATGGTATCTCAGTGACTAAGTATAAGACTCAGTTTATTTCTTTATCCATCATGCCACTTTGATTTTATTGGATAAGATCGAGAGGATCCAGAGGTTTGTGAGATTTAACTCTTAAGATCAGAGAGGCAATGTTTTTTATAGCCCAATCTAGGGTTAATTTTTAGAAGGCAATGGAGGTAGTTAAAGAGTTTGAGCTCATTCATCATGATTAATATGGGGATATGAGGGATAAGAGATCCTACACTTTAGGCTAGTTTAGTGGTGCCTCATCTGGAGGTAGGGGTTCTTTCAGGCGAGATTTTTTACCTTAGCACGGTAGGCCAGTGCATCAGCTATGTAGGTGTCTAAGGGTGAACATTTTAAATGAGGTTCTTAGGATTCAGTATAGACTTCTCAGGATTCATATCAAAGGTTTTCAGGCCATGGTGGTCATTGTGGGTATTCAGGGCCTTTTTACTAGTTGATGATTCCTAGGTCTTGTTATTTGTGTGGTAGTTCAGAGCATCTCAAGAGGGATTATCCCGGACATAGGGGTAGGGGTTAATAGTAGGGTTCTTAGGCACCGATTAGAGTAGTGGCACCATTATATAGGGGTAGGGATGGATCTTAGGGAGGTAGAGGTTCTCCACCAACTTATCAAGGATGTAGTAGAGGAGTGGTACATGTATCATCTCAGTATTCCATTGACCAACCTTAGTGTTATTTGATCCTGGTTCTATATTTTCTTATGTGTCTACTTATTTTGCATCGAGTCTTGATATGATGTGTGAGTCTCTTACTGTGCTTATTTAGGTTTCTATCCCAGTAGGTGATTTATTAGTGTTGGATCAGGTATACCGATCCTATGTTGTGGCTCTATTGGGGTATGATACTTTGGTAGACTTGATCATACTACATATGGTAGATTTTGATGTGATTTTGGGTATGGATTAGCTTTATCTGAATCATACTATCTTAGATTGTCATGCCAAGATAATTAATTTTTCATATTGGGTGACCTGAGATTGGAGTGGAAGGGTAACTAGGGTTCATAACATAAGAGGGTGATTTCCTTCCTCCAGGCTCAACGGTTAGTTAAAAAGGGGTATCTTTTTTATTTGGCTTATGTTCGAGATACTAGCATTAATAGTCCTCCTATGGAGCCATTAAGAGTGGTTAGGGATTTTATGGATGTGTTTCCTAATGATCTTCTTAGTGTTACTTCTGACAGAGATATCAATTTTGGCATTAATTTGAAGCTGGAAACTAAGCCTATCTCTATTTTTCTTTGTAGGATGGCTCCAATTGAGTTGAAGGATTTAAAGGACCAGTTGTAGGATATGTTGAGACAGGGTTTCATTGATTGAGTGTCTCATCTTGAGTGTTTTTGTATTATTTTTGAAGAAGAACGATGCGTCAATGTAGATGTGTATCGATTATCGGTAGTTGAACAAAGTTACCATCAAGAATAAGTATCCTCTTCCATGCATTGATGAATTATTTGATCTGTTTTAGGGTGCTTTGGTGTTTTCAAAGATTGACTTGAGATCGGGGTACCATCAAATGAGGATTAGGGCTTCAGACATTCCTAAGATGGATTTTAGGACTCAATATGGCCATTATGAGTTTTTGGTTATGATCTTTGGGTTGACTAATGCCCCATTGGTGTTTATGAAGTTGATGAATAGAGTGTTTCGACCTTATCTTAATTCGTTGGTGATTGTGTTTATTGATGATATCTTGGTGTATTCTTAGAGTGAGGTGGATCATATAAGGTATTTGAGGATTAGGCTCTATAGGTTAAGGGATGATAATTTGTATGCAAGTTCTCAGAGTGTGAGTTTTTGCTCAGTTTTGTAGTATTTTTGGGACATATGGTATCTAAAGAAGATATTATAGTCGATCCAGCCAAGGTTGAGGCAGTTCCAGATTGGTCTAGGACTACTTCACCTACCAAGATTCATAGTTTTGTTGGTTTGGTCGGGTATTACAGGAAGTTCATGTAGGATTTTTCTCTTATTGCAACTCTTTTTACTAGATTGACTCAGAAAAATATTATCTTTTAGTGGTATAATGAGTGTTAGGAGAGCTTCCAAAAGCTCAAGACTTTGTTGACTTCGGCGTCTTCTGACTTACCTATGAAGGGTAAGGGTTTTACATTTTATTGTGATGCTTTGAGAATCGGCCTTAGTGGTGTGTTGATACTGAAAGGGAAGGTGATAGCTTATGCTTCGAGGTAGTTAAAGACCCATGAGAGGAACTACCCTACTTATTATTTAGAGTTAGTAGTGGTAGTAATTGTATTGAAGTTATGGCAGCATTACTTGTATGGGGTTCATTTTGAAATGTTCACCCTCAGACATGGTCAGTCGAAGTGGACTATTCAACTATTATAGGATATGTTTCGGACATGTGTGATTGACTTTGGTGGTTATTGGGACCAATTCTTGCCTTTAGTGGAGTTTGCCTACAACAATAGTTATCATTCTATCATTCAGATGGTACCATTCGAGGCTTTATATGGGAAGAAGTGTATATCTCCAATTGGTTGGTTTATTTCCTTCGAGGTTAGACCATGGGGTACAGATTTGTTGAGAGACTCTATCGAGAGGGTGAGATTGATTTAGGATTAGCTATTGGCCGTCCAGAGTAGACCAAAACATTATGCTGATAGGAGAGTTTGTGACTTAGAGTTTATGAAGGGTGAGTGGGTCTTGCTGAAGGTATCACCCATGAAGAGTTTGATAAGGTTTAGGAAGAGGGGAAAGCTCAATCCGAGGTTTATTAGCCCTTTTGAGATTCTTCAAAGATTTGGGGAGATAGCTTATGAGTTGGCTTTATGTTTGAATCTTTCAGTTGTGCATTTCATTTTTCATATTTTGATGTTGAGAAAATATCATTTCGATGGTTCTCATATGATTCAGTGAGACTCAGTGGATTTGGATCAGGATTTGACTTTTGAGAAAGAGCCTACAATTATTTGGATAGGTAGATGAGGACGTTGAGATCTAAGAGTATTGATTCAGTGAAGGTTCAGTGGAGGCATCATTCGGCTAAGGAGGCTACGTAGAAGATAGAGTCAGACATGTGCAGTAGATATCTCCACCTTTCGACACTTTAGGCACCTTTCTTATCTCTACGTTTGAGGATGAATGTGTGTTTTAGTGGTGGATGATGTAACAACTCTAGTTATGGTTTTTAGCTTTTTGCGTGTTTTGATAGTTTTACCCCTTCCCGATCGTGAAGGGTCCGAGCCAGTTTGAATCACGATCTCAAAGGAAGGTGTACCTAGCAGATTTTAAAAAGAATCTCAAATAAAGACCCCATAACTCCATTTTCGAAGCTTTAAAGATGATTTTTAAGGATTTCAAAGGGAATTTTCAAGATTCAACCATAGGGTAGGTTTATAAATTGATATTTTATTATTTTCCACAAATTATTTCATGATTTTACCTTCAAATCTTGGTTTTCAACTTGAAAAATTGGGATTTTCCCAGTAAAGTTAGAGATTGATAAATTAATGGTTTCAAGGTCGATTTCAACTCCATTTTTAATGAAATTTCAGATTCGGACTCTTTAAATTATGGGTAAGTTAATTTTTCACTAAAATTCTGGTTTAGTCCTTCTGGACTTGGGATTGACTTTTGGGTTGACTTTTTAGACCCGAATTCGACATATAGCAATATGAGTGTCCTTAGTTTTGTATTTTTATGTAGAATCCATATTTGAATAGATTGGGCTCATTTGAAGGCGATTCAGAAGAGCAAGACTTTGGTTTGGCTTCACGGGTCTTCTTTTAATACAAGTTGAGAGTTTCTTTGACTCTTCTTCGAAGTGCTTTTGTGTTATTTACTTATATTGGGAGTAATGGGAATGGGGGTCTCGTATAGATGAGGTGACGAGCATCTATGCGGGTATCGGTGTATTGTACAGGACTAAAAATGAAATTTAATAACTTATTTGTATATTTCCCTATTCTTGATTGTTGGATTGTGTTTTGAAAAGTGGATTGGTGGTTATATTAAATTTGGTAGGTGTTGATATCGATGGTATATCCTCTTATGAGCGAGATTTGAACTAAATGAGTTAAATTGATGAATTTTTGGGCTTGTAGCCAGTGTGGTTGAGTTGAGTATGGTCTTATGATCCTGGATTTGAGATATTGTGATGTTTCTTATTGTCGTGTTTCATGCATACTCACTCATATTCATATCATGTCACTATGAAACTGATATTTTGAGAAATATTGATTTGAAATACCTTGCATGCCTAATGAAAAAGTGTTCCAGATGGATTTATTTATTTATAACTTGCATGCTCGGTGTAAAAGTATTTCGGGTGAATTTTACTGATTTTTTCTTGCATGTCCGGTGAAAAATTATTTTGGGTGGGTATATGGACCTCGAGAGTCCGCCATAGATCTCAGCTAGCCAGACAAAAGTGTATATTGTCATACATTGCATCATATTGCATTCATCTCATTATTTCCATATGATTGATTTTGTTATGATTGAGTAATGTGAAATGTGGTTGTTGATATCGTATTGGATTGTGAGGTAGTGGACTAGAACTATACTGTTGCTTTGTTATTGTGCTATCTGCTAGACTAGGTATGGCTTTCCTGAGTGCAGGTATATATGGTTGTATTGGATGGTTGGTTGGGGTGGTTCTCGCCATTGCTTTGAATTAGGGTTGGTCGATGATGCTTCTGAGTACATGTGGTTGATATTCACACTTGTTTATCTTCTACACCTTACGTGCAGGTATTGAGTAGGTGGTCCCCGGACGTGGACTTGTGATTTCCTGGTGAATGCTTTTCGGAGATTTCTGAGGTAGTGATTGATGATTCCAGAGACTACTGAATCTCTTCTATCATTGTCTTATGCTTTCTTCCATATTTTCAGACATTTATTGGACTATGTATTGTTTCTTCGTACTCTTAGACGCTTGTATATGTGACTTACAGACCTTGGGCATTTGAGATTGTCGAACTCTCTTATTTTAGTTGGTTTTGAGACTATTTTGGGTTTTGATATTATTTCTTTTCTTCTGCTTATTTCCTTATCAGTTTGGTTGTATGAGTTGGGTTGGGTTAGGCCTATATATAGCGGTGGGTATAACAAGTGTCATCGCGATCGAGTTTTGCGTCGTGACAAAACTTCTCTCTCCTAGTTTTTTTTAGCTACATCTCTTGTTATCTTGTATTTTAATTATTATTTTTTATGACAATTAGCACTGAGCTGTGTATTAATTCTTCTAATTAATGCAATTCTACCCAGCCCAATGTTCCAAATGACTGATTACACACACAAAAAGTAAATAACTAGACTTCTTTTTGCACCAATATAATGGAGGGGAATTGCGATACTCCTATTTAAGAAAAACAAATCTCCATTTTGGAGGCTTTGGGTTGGGCAAACAAAATTTTTAAATAGCAATAGTACTTAATTAAATTTAACATTTTGAACAATCTAAAAGCTATCTGAAGCATTACTTACATGTAGTCTTTAGAGCATAATTAATTAATTCATCTATTGTACTTCTCTTTACTGAAATAAACACTTCACCATCTCTTAAAATATAAAGATGTTCAAACCACAGTTTTCAATCATTCGCCACGTTCTTAGATATTTGCTTAGTCAACCTTCCTTTTTTCTATATAGATACCCTCCCATAATCTTTCTTGTTTAGCAACTAATTAATTATTAATTATTAATTTAATATTCAACTTCAACAGGAGTCAGAGTACTTTTTTCCAGTTCTAAATTAATATAATTTCTTCTTAAAGTTATTCTTTTTATGCTTCTTTATCTTTATTCCTTTTAGTAAAGTTGATCCTTCTTCTTCCAAGCTTTTAAGCTAACTTTTCTTTTCTTTCCTACTTGTGTTTTTTTTTTTTTTTTTTTTTTTTTTTTTTTTTTTTTGTGTGTGTGTGTGTGTGTGTGTGTGTACTAACATCTTTATGTTTTAACCAAATAAAATGAATCAAAGAAATGTAGGCATAAAAAGGACAATTTGTATGCTCCTCAGTAATGATTTCCCACTTTCCTCTAGGTTACACACTGTCATTAATTCTCTTTTACTATATTTATGCAATACCGTTGTAAAAATATTATAACATACATGTAACTTAACGTGCATTTCAAAATTAATGTCGATAAGCTCAGTAGGATCAAGTTTAAGTATGTTGCGTAGATTAAACTGAGAAACTAGTCATCTCAGATCTTATCATAGTTTAGTTGTGGCTGTGCCAAGTTTATTTTGTAGAACGAAATAATATATCCCGTCTAATTTAAATTAGGTAGAATTACATTTTTATAAGTAAACTCCGATGCGTAAAGATGTCAAATAGATTATCAGTGTCAAATTTGAATCTGTTAAAATACACTGTTATTATTCAAAATAGGCATTCCTTCTATATATTAAAATCAAGATATGAAAAAGTGAAAAAGAAAGAAAAAAGAGTATATTGTATATAAGATGTGCGTTGAGTCAGTTTGACACCAATACTAGCTTAATCAAGCGAAACATACAGTATTCAATGTACTTGAGCAAGCAAGTGGTATTAATTGAAAAAACAAGTTGAACCACTTGACAGTTTGATTAGTAATACTCCCTTGTTTATTTTTACTTGTCATATTTGGAGTTGGCATGCCCGTAAAGAAAACAATGATTGATATGATTATTTTTTTATACTATCTCTATTAATTGATATTTAGTATTAGGTCTTGAAAAAATAATTTGGAGAATAAATAATTAATACTAAGGTAAAATATGATTTTTTTTTTGTCTTTTCTGGATATGTTAAAAGTGACGAGTAAAAGTGAAAATCTATTTTTGAAATAGTGGACAAGTAAAAATGAACGGAAGGAATAATAAAGTAAAAAAGTTGCAACTGTTAAGTTAAAAACCCATTTCTGGAAAAAAAATTTAAAATCAATAAATTACTGAAGATCCTCACAGGCAAGATGGAATGGGAAGACATGGGAAGATTTATATAATATGGTGTTCAGATGTTGGGATTTTGTTTAATTAAAGCTGACAACATGGGCAACTTATGTATCTGTTAAAGCCAGAGGTTTTGTTGTGATTATGTTTTAATTATAAACTATTAAATAATTGTTTATTCCAACAACTTGAAAAATGGAATAGGTTAAGGTCGGCACCACCAAAGGTTTTACCAGTTATTGAAGTTTTATTTAAAACTCCATGATCTGGTTCTGTAGCTATATTACTTTATTAATAATGGCATCCACGTGAGCATTATAATAGTGTGAATTAACTTTGCTTTAGGTTTGTTCACCTTTTTTTACTTTACTTAATCACCTTTCTATGTTTAGCAATGTACTTATGCAATTGATACTCCTAATAACTTCATGTGGTCTAATTTGAGCCAAACCATTCCGTTGACTCATACTCAGACGTGAAAAATAATAATTGTTAGTACATAATCGACCGTTTGCATCAAATCAAGCATTTTAACCATTTGATGTGAATATATATATAACTTAATTATAATTAAGTGACAGAAAGATATACTTACATATGGTGTTGATCATTGACCTAGAAAAGGCCTACGACAAATCCCGAGGGAAGTCCTGTGAAGATGTCTAGTAGGGCTGTGCAAATTTTGGATAAAAATATTAACCCGAATCGATAATTTGATTATCGGGTTAATGGGTCGGTTTATTAGGTTTTCAGGTCGGGATTCGATTTATGTATTTCTGGTATTGGGTTACTGGGTCGGGGCTCGGCTTAGTCATATTTTTTATCGGGTAACCTGATAAATTGATAAGTATATTATCCCCTCTAGGGCCTGTACTCAATATTACCTAATCTATTACCCTGCAACGGTCCAAGTCCCAGCAGTCCAACTTCACTTCTAGCTAGGGTAAGTAATTAGTTTATTACTTCACTTCTAGCTAGGGTAATTCTCAAAGACGAAATTCTAGGTCAAAGCTGCTACGCTCAAGAATCAAGAGTGAACTAAGAAGACGAAATTCTCAAGAGTGAAGACGAAATTCCAACAGGTGACTTCTCAAATCTCAATTCTCAATCTTTTCTATTCTCAATCTTAATCATTTCTGCCCCATTTTCAGTTTCTATCATAAATTTTGAAAGATGTTGCAACTTAATTTGTTTCAAACTCAAGTTTGTGTATCATACGAATTGGTATTTTAAAATAGTACTTTGAAACGAATTTCGTTGACTCTGCCTCAATTAGGTTATGGTGTAAGGTTGTGTTAATTGATTTTTTTTTGTGTTTTGTTGGCCTGCTGTTTGATTATTTTTCCTTTTAAAATCACAGTTCACAACTAGATGGTAGAAAATACTATAATTGATAAAGTGATTGGTGAAAATGGAGCTTCTGATTTGAATATAGTGAATCAGAGTCAAACTGTTGAGTCTAAAGTAAAGAAAAAAAGGAGAAAAAGATCTCGTGTGTGGGATCATTTTGAGTCTAAAGTTGATTCTGAAGGAAATAAAAAGGGTGTTTGTAACTATTGTAAACAAGAGTATTTTGCTGATACAAAAGAGCATGGTATGATGGCAATGCTTGCTCATATAGGTAAATGCAAAAAAATGCCCCTTAATATGGATACTAGACAATCAAAGTTAGCATTTCAACAAGTTACATGGGGTAATAAGGGTGATGTAGCAATTGTTTTATGGAAATTTGATCAAGAAGAGTGTAGAAAAGCTTTGTACCGTATGATAATTCTTGATGAGCTACCTTTTAGATTTGTTGAAAAAAAAGGTTTTAAACAATTTGTGAAAGTGGTACAACCTCTTTTTTGGATTCCTTCTCATACCACTTTTACTCCTGATTGTTTTGATCTCTTTGATGAAGAGAAACATAAAATGCGGATCATTTTTAAGGAAACACAACAAAGAGTGCGTATAACCATTGATACTTGGACTTCTGTGTAAAGAATCAATTATATGTGTATTACTGCTCATTGGATTGATAAAGATTGAACTTTGCATAAAAGAATTATCAATTTTTATCCAATTTCTAGCCATAGAGGTGAAAATATGGCATAGGGTATTATTAAGTGTTTGCACGAGTGGGGATTGCATCGAATTTTCACTGTTATAATTGATAATGCTAGTTCAAATAGTGTGTGGGTAGCTGAGTTGTCTAAGCAATTGACTAAGTAGGGAATAATCTTATGGGTGGTAGGCACTTTCATGTTAGGTGTATGGCTCACCTTCTAGGTGGAGGAACTTTCAGGAATGTTGTGAAGATGAAACTCTTGTTAAAAAGTCTTTATGCTTAGATGTTCCTACAAGGTGGAATTTCACCTACTTGATATTGAACAGGGCTATTGAATATAAGGGTGCAATTTTAAATTATGCCGATCGTGATATTGATTTGACATATCATCGTGAATTTGGTCATATCCATGAGTGTGATGATGATATTGTGGATGAATAGCCTGCTGGTACACTTTTGAGTAGTGATTGGGAGAGTGTGAAAAGAATTGCCAAATTTCTTGAATTATTTTGTAAGCTTACTTTGAAGGTATCTAGATCACTATATGTTACATCAAATTTTCATTTTCTTGAAAATTGTCAAGTTGGTGTTTACTTGACAAAATTAATATCAAATGAAGATATTGTTTTGGCTGAAATGGCAGCAACGATGAAAGAGAAATTTGAGAAATATTGGGGTGATACAACAAAAATGAATAAGATGTTTTTCATACCTTGTGTTTTGGATCCTCACAACAAATTTGCCACTCTTGGTTTTACACTTAAAAAGATGTTTGAGGACAAAGGACCAGCTATAGAAAAAAATACACGAGAGTACATGAATTCATTGTTTGATGAGTATTTAAAGTGTAACGACCCAAACCGTCGTTACGTGTAAAAACACCCCGAGAATAATTTATGATGAATAATGGGCTCAAAAAGGATTAGAAAAAATTAAATCGAGGCTTGAGGGAATTGGGCCAAGAGGCCCAACAATGGACTGGGCCAGACTGCCCATAACCGCTACAACGGTTGGGGACCCACCGCAGCGGTAAGAGGCAGTAGCCCAGTCGAGGAGTTTTTAAAACCCTCTTTCTCTTTATTTCCCCAGGTTGCCCCTTTCCTTCAAAAACACTCTAAAAAATCCTATCCCTCCAATCAAGAGATTTTAAAGGCCAAGGTTCATGAGAGCAGTTTTGAAGCACACCCAGAGGGAACCCAACATAGAAATAAGCTTAGCACGTGCGGGACAATTCACTCCCCTCCGTAGCAGCATGTTTCTCCTAAGAGATAACTTAAGGTTTATTTTGTAGCAACTACTCTTGGGCTAGATGCATTTAACGTGAATAGTGAGGTCGGGAGTATCATATATTAGGCCTTCGGACATAGAGTTGGATGGATGGACATGTTTAAAATCTAGTTAGGCTCGATTATGTGGAATTATTGTGCATTATATTAATGTTTTTATTGTGATAAGGGATAGATAGGAAGGTGGAGTAAATATTCGTAGTTTAATATCTTTCAAAGCTTGAGTATAGTGGAAAGTTGAATGAGATAGTGAGGAATGGTAAAAAGGAAAATTAAGGTGACTCAACTAAAATATAAATATTGTAAATGTTTGAATTGCGTTAAGAGAAGTGGCAAAAAGGGTGAGGCATGGTAAGCCGAGATTTGTAAATTACATAATCGAATCCTGTGACTGATGAGTGAATATAAATAAGAAATATTATAAAGTAAAGAATAGAATTCCTGCTAGAAGTAGTTAGGGAAGGTTAGACGGTAATGTGAAAAACTCGAGGTTGGGATGTGGTTATGGCTACTCCGTTGAGATGTATGGTAAATCATGATTGTGAATATATATGTGAGGACTAAGGTCACTAACTAAATGAATTAGACTGTTGATGTAACATTAGACTGGATTGACCCGTATTGGGTTGTGGACTGAACATCTGTGATTATCTTTTACTTGAATTATGATTTATTGATTTCATGCACACATTCATACACATTGGGATGACATGGTGTGATATGAGTCGGGTACCACGTCAGTACAAATATGATATGTTGTGATATGTGTCGAGTATCATGCCAATACAGATATGATATGTTGTGATATGGGTTGGGTACCATGCTGAAACATAGATGATATATTGCGACATGGGTCGGGTACCATGCCGGTACGTTATGATTTTGTTGGTGATGAGATGAGAAGGGACAAGGAGAGATGATGCACAGATTCTGCATACATCCATTCATGCATATGTTTTGAATGTAATTCTACTTTATTATGCTTTCATACGTGTTCTTGTCGTGGTAAGTGGTGAAGGAGGGTATGAATATATGTTAAGTCCCTAGTGTGGTCCGAGTTGGAGATGAGGTTCTACGGTCCCTCCTTGAGAGGACCAGTTATGGTAGAACATGACTGGTAGGATCCAGAATTCCATGGGATGTGGTGCTATGATGTCTGTGATAGTGAGTACCAAAGGGACTTGGGTGGATGTGGATTAAGGAATTGTAGGTATCATAAGAATGAGTCGGTATTAGAGGAAGATGTATAGGATGGAATAGGTGGTCAAAGGATAAAGATATTTAAAAATATTAAATGACAAGTAGGTCACAGAGATGCTAAGTGTAGGTCACAGAGATGCTAAACGTGGGGTGCTAGGAGTTGTTTAATTTGGGATTCAAAATCAGAATTTTACTTGATGTTATGATATCTCCCTATTTATTATTGATGTTATTTATTTCTAACCTTGATCGGCATATGATGCTTACAAGTACATGTGGTTGTACTGATGCTACACTTACTATATCTCCAATCGGGAGTATAGCCATGATGACAGTTAGTTGGAGTTTATATAGCGGCGATGCCGATCACTCAGCAGCAGCTCCTGTCATCTCTATTCTGTATGGATGCTGGATGTCCCTACTTCTTGTCTAGTGCTCTTGTATCGGTTTAGGATAGGTTCTGGGGAATCACCTGCAGTTATTTTCAGCATTTATTTTTCATATGATGTATTAAAACAAGTTATGGGACGAATTGATTAAGTAATCATACTTTAGCTATTAGTTAGTTATTCATATGGCAGACATAAATTGACTAAGTGAATGTTATAGTAATTTTTGCATTAAATGAATGGTGAGTTGTTCATGGTTCTCCTATTTGGGGTAGGTGTAGGTAGGTGCCCGACACAATCCGGTGGGTTGAGTCGTGACACCAAGTCTGCTTCAAAAAACAAAGATGGTAAACTTTCTTCAACGGAAGTGGAGGCTTTTAGTTAAAGCTCTATGGTTGTAGATGATGTTGGTGACTTTTATGAGGAATTAATGTCACCACCCAACCGGTCATGATTGACACCTACCCTAACCTATGGTGACAGAACCTTGCTTAACCCAAATTTCCAAGTAACCCAATGCCACATTTACATTCACTTTACACTAACTTCACCATTAAACAAGTCTAAAAATGTATTTATAAAATTGATAAGAAATTAACATTAATCAACGAAAATATCCAACCACTAATAGAGTGCTAAAACCTCTATTTATTACAATCCCCGAGACCTGAAGTCACCGTACAAGAATATCTAAAAGAAATCAAGTCTAACAGCTAAATGATTATCCAAAAAATGGAATGAATAAAGGGTTTCTTAGTGCCAAAACAAGGTACATGAACAATGATAAGAGGATCCAAAGGCTGCTCGGTTATGGTGCTCACCCTTGAAACTAAATCTGGAACTGCTAGCTAAAGGCGAGGTTTTGACTCAAACGTCAGAACATGCTCTGCACTCAACAAAAAGAAGAGCGCATGTAGCATCAGTATAACAACACGTACTGGTAGGCATCATAGGTTGACTCAACCCGATACCATATGAATAAGTAAATCAAATAGATGTAAAACGATCATCACAAAACTCATAATCAAAGACAAATAGGCAATCATGGCATTTCACTTTAAGGGGAAATATAAACTCATACTCATGTAAATTTACACTTAGTCAAATTCAGCAACAAGTTGCAACACACAACACAATTATAAGTTGTAACACCCCGTACATTTCCGGCCCTACTTGACAACTTTGAACCATGTTTACCCTAGGTTTGAGAGCAACAAGTACGTATTTTGTATTGCTATTGAGGGAACATTTGATATTGTGCTAGTAAATGTGATTAGACCTTCGTAGGAGATGTTTGTGACTTTGTGGAGCATTTATGGGGTGAAAAGGGAGGTTTAGGGGACATCCAAACAAAGGATCTTAAATATAAGAGGCAAGAAAAAGGTTGGGACTTGAAAGATCCAACCAAATCTGCAAAGAAAAGTCAAAATAAAAAATTTAGTATGGGGCGCTCCAGGTGGCATGCCAGGCCGCTTTGGCTTGATTGTTTTGTGGCACAGGCAGAAAGGGGGCGTGCCAGGACACCCCTGCACACCTTTTCCAGAGCTGAAATTTTTCTAAGTCCCTAGGGCGCCCGGGAGCGTACCGGGGTGCTTTTTGCCAAATTTCTTCTACGATTATTAGTCTATAGAGAGGACTCCGGGGTTATGGTATCATTATTCCATCATAGTAGGTCTAATATTGAGCAAGTTTGGCATCCGAGTTGGGGTTAATTCTTCGTCACAAGTATTTTATCAAATTATGTTCAATTAAGCCATGAGTGGCTAGAAATACTTATTTTTGAGATTGAGGCTACGAACATGAATCTCGTGAGTTGAATATTGTTGTAAAATTTATGGAATTATTTAAACATGAGATAATTGGAGTATTATACATTGAAATTGGTGGTCTAAGTTAATATGTGTTAATGGGCTTAATTTGAGGCCCAAAATGGAGTAAAAGACATGGCCCAAAAGGGGCAAATGACCCATTCTTCTATTTGACCAAGTAAATATGGAATTTAATGCCCAAGGAGTGTCTAAGAATGAATTTAGGGCTATATAAAGGCCAAAAATTAGATTTTTATTCATTCTAACACACATGCCATTCTAGACATTTTCAAAACATTTCTCTATTTTCCAAACCCTAAGGCAACCATTTTCTTTGGACACTTTGGACAAGATCATCACTTTGCAAGCTTGGGTAAGTGTTGATTCTTGTGATTAAAAATATTATATACATGAGAGATTGTGTATATCATGATGGATATGTTGGCAAGGTTGAATAGGGCACTTTTTGCTTTTTGCTAAAAGATGTGCCATCCTTGTGATTTAAACTTGAAAGGAGACTTAGGGTTTTGATAAAAGTGCATGGTATGGATGAAATATCAACATGTATGGTGTGTTTATGTTCCTTGACTTGTTATTTTTCTATGAGTGTAAATTGTGGGATTGTTGTCGATATATTGTTATGAAGTGTATTGAGGTGACTTGATGGAGTAATTGTGATGTTGTGTTGATGGAGAAGTGTAAAGTATGAACTTGGTGTGACATGCTATTGTTTTATGATGTCTTGGTGAATGTATGGAATGTTGTGGTATTGTTGGTATGATAATTCCATGAATGGTATTGTAAAGGGTGAAATGACATTTTTAGGCAAATATGTAACTCATTGTCGTCTTACGCACTTGTAAGGTAGTTGATTGTTAACATGAGATCCGTTATGTACATTGTGTTGTAGAGTGAAACATAAGGAAGGAGCTGGACTATTGTGTTCACATATTGGATTGTATATTCATATTGGAAAGATAAGGTATGTAAGGTTACTCTTTTCGTATCCTTCTGCAGCACATATTGTTCACATTGACATTGTACTTGTTCCATTTTGAAATGTCCAAAGGTATTGTCATATAGTATTACTCACAACACCAATTGTGCTTCACATGTCTCATGGTTCATTGACTAATGCTTCGAAGTTCCAATAATGTACAATCACCGATGTATCAATCTCATAGAAGTAAAGACATGAAGTAATGTGTAATTGTTTGAATATTTTTGGGTGGCATCCCGGGGGTTAAAATACCTAGCATGGGTCGATCCCAATATTACAGTAACATCCCAGGGGCGACATAAAAGCCTAGCATGGGTTATCACAGTAACATCCCAGGGGCGATATAAAAGACTAGAATGGGGTAATTACATCCTAGGGGTTAAAATACCTAGCATGGGTTAATCTCATCCTAGGGGCGACAGAAAAGCCTAGCATGGGTAGATAAATCTCATCCCAGGGGCGAAAAAGCCTAGTATGGGTAGATAAATGAATGTAAAATCAAAGAATGTAATAAATATAACGTACATGGTTCCTCACATACAGAAAGATGGTTTATCTGTATTGACTATTTCTCTTATATTGAATCCATTGTTGTTATTATGAATGATGCAGTTTCATATGAGCCTTACATAGTACATTCTTCGTACTGACGCCCCTTGGGGGACTTACCTTACTTGCTGCAGGCACAGGTTCTAGTAGACCTCCACAGTAGGTTGCGGATCATTTGTTGATTATTGGTGAGCTCCAGTTGGTTCGGGGCTTTCCTAGTCACTGTGTATATTTGTTTTGGTACTGTTATGTTGTATAAAGCGGGGACTTGTCCCGAATTTAGGATGGTTATGTACATGTTTCTGTAGAGGCTTTGTAGACGTATGTGGGAATATGAATGTAAGAGATGTATGTCCATTTTGACTTGGTGGCCCTAACGACCAAGTTTCTTATATGTATATATCACATGTTTCCATGACTTCCGCTATTGGCATCTTATATCTCTATACGTGATGGTGATGTTTCTTGAATGACATGCATATGAATGGACATGGATGAAGATTGGTTCTCTCGGGCCTTACCGGCTTCGGGTGCCAGTCCGCCCTGTTGGAATTCGAGGCGTGACATAAGTGGTCATTCAATGCACATGAATGAATACATGAATGCAAGATGTGCGCATCATCTCTTCCTCTTCTCATTCTCATCGACATTAACATCATCTCATCAACATCATCATCTCATCAGCATCACAATCATTACCAATCTCATGAATATCATGGGTTGCATATCAACATCATCACCATCACCATCAACTCAACAATATCAATATGAATGAATATGTAATGCAGTCAATAATCATAAGTAGTGCTCGAAAAACATCACAACATTCAATTCACCTATAAGCACTAAGTCAAGCAAGTCTAATTGATATAATGAACTATAACCTACCTCAATTCTTGCTCAACAATACTTCTAGGACACAAGCTTGCTTTTCTTTTCCCTTTCAACTTGCTCTTGATCTATAACAACAAGATTATACACCCATTTTAATAAATTCATCCCTCTTTAACCATTAGGGATTAACACTAAATATTTTAATCACAACCTTGCCTTTAATCGTCATCTTAGGGATTTTTCCCCTCCTTAAACCTCATGAACCCTATATTATTTAGCATGAATAACTAAAATTCAACTCTTATTAGTATTTTCTAACATCCTAGGATCATTATCTACTTATTTTACACGCATTCCCATCAATTAACATCGATTCTATAAATTAGGGTTAAACCTCCAAATTTCACCATGAATATGTTTTCTAATGATTTCTATGGATTCTAAGAAATGATTCAAGTTTATATTATAAGTAACTTACCTAAAAGATGAATACCTCAAGAATTCTACGGAAATCTCCTTCTCTAAAGCCCTTTTATGTTTTTTAAAAAGTGAGAAATAAAAAATATTTTATGGGTTAAAAACTGTCAAAGTTACTATGTGATACCACTACAGTGGTTAAATTACCGTTGTAGTGGTACCACTACAGTGGTTAAATTACCGTTGTAGTGGTACCACTGCAGCGGTTAAAGTACCGCTGCAACGGTTCACGACATCATAACAACTTTTGCTGGAGCGATTTTCTTTTTCTACTGAAGCAGTTCGAGGAAGAATCTCGGAGCCTCTCTTCAGTTAGGCTTATTTAACAACATACTCTTTGAAATATGACATCACGAACCAATCCCTCCATGGTAAACTCTATAATTGGAGTTCTACAACTCCATTTCGGGTGTCGAAAGTTGCTACGACTTTCTAAACTCATTATCTATATAAATATCAAGTAAAACATTACCACCAATATTCACATTAGTACCATATTTCCATAGATAAGTACACTCTCAAATTTCATCCAATACTAGATTAGCCCTGAATTTCTCAAAAATTACTTAAGGAGGGCTAGGTGCAAATTTCACCTCCTAATTCAGCATAATGATGATTTGGGTCATTACAATCAAGTAGACATACATTTGGAAGTGGATGTGTAAATTCTAAGTCGGAATTGGATAAATATCTTGTTAAAGATATTGAAATTGGAAAGGCCAATTTTAATATATTGGTTTGGTGGAAAGATAACTCACCTAGATTCCCTTTTCTTTCTAAGATGGCTCAAGATATTTTAGCTATTTTTATTTCAAGTGTGGCATCGGAATGTGTTTTTAGTATTGGAGGGAGTATTCTTGATTTATTTAGGAGTTCATTAACTCCTAAATTGGTACAAGCTCTAGTATGTCTACAAGATTGATTTCGAAGTGAATCACAACCTATAAGTATCGAGGAGGATTTAGATTTTCTCGACAACTTGAACAAGGTAAGAAAAGAATCTTCATTTGGTGAATTTTTTATTTAATATTTTTGTTTCTTGAGTCTTGACTTATTTTTGTAATTTCTTTAGATTTGACCAAACTTGAAAAATAATCTAGCACTGATGACATGTATGATTGTAGATGGTTAAGATATGAACCCTTGATAAGTTATTTATTCAACTTATATGGAATTATTTCAAGGCATTTGCTATTGGCAGTGTGTACTATTTATGAAATTTGTAGCCTGTCTATCCTCTTCTAGCATCTTATCTACCTAATAATATGTTATAATTCTATTGATAATTAGTAAGAAGTTTGACAATCAATTAGTCTTCCTGTTAATGTTTATGTTTCTGCATTTCTTTCCTCTTGTGATGTTTTTAGAGGTTTCATTCTGTTTCGCATTTCAGCTATGTATTACTTTTAATGGCTGTGTTTTATGGTTTGAAATTACTACACCAATACACAGTGGTTTTGTTATTTTGGGTATTGTTGCATGCCTTGCAAATGACTATTTTTATTTCTACTAAATTTTTTAAGGGCCCTAATGAATTCAGCTAGCCAAATCTGTAGCACTATTTCTCTTTCAGTTAAGTGATATGTAGAGTATTCTTGTTTACCTATATCGTTGATCACTTTGCATAACATTTAAGTTCATGTGACGGTGGATTTCTAAATGTTCCAAGATTTACTAATTGTATATTATTGCACTTCTGTTGAGTGGTCAGTATTCAGCTTCAAAAAATTAGTGTCGATGCAATTAGGTGGTCAGTATTCAGCTTCAAAATTCCTGCTATATCTTTTAAGGATCAGTTGTGGTCCACTAGTTATATATTTCAAAACTCTCAACTTCCAGCTTGAGTATCAAGAACTCATATAGGACTTTCAACAAATTGGCTACCATACATTAGTTGAGTTTTTGGCTTTCTATCAGCAAACCAATAGTGACTTGAGTTGATATTTTCTTTCTTATCTTGCATTCTCATGTTGTGCAATTGAGCAACTGGTTTTGGTTGTTACTTGTTAGTCATCGAGTTCTTAAATTTTTCATAGATTTATTCTCTTATTCTTTGAATTTTCTTGGAAAAGATAACAATGATATTATGGTTATTTCATAGTGAACAATCTGTCTACATTTGGGATGTATCCTTGTTGGTTTATTTCTTATATTTATGTTGTATAGTTAAAGTTGTTTGGGGTGTTTCTAATATCTTTGTTTCTTTATTAATTAGGTTTCACTATGCCTCGACTTTGTGGTCCTAAAGCTCGATCACCTATTTGGAATCACTATGAAAAACTTGAAGAAGATGATGATGAACGGTGCAAAGTAAAGTGTATTCATTGTGGTAATGTTTATAATCACTATCAACATACCAAGACTTTCTCCTTAAGGGCTCATGTTAACCCTTGTTTAAAGAGGATGGAGCATTGTCGTATATGGGTTGAGTAGTTATTAGTGTTGTTACTATGTTTGGAATTTGGACTTAATTTTCAAATTACGTGACAGTTAGTTTGGATTTTTCCTATTCTGTTTGTGCTAGATAGTTTTAAATTTATGATTGTTAGTTCGAATTTTTCATATTCTATTTGTGCTTGCTTATGTGATTATGAAATACAAAGACATTTTATTTTGGTAGGATTATTTGTACTTGTATTGTTTTTACTTATGTTCTTAATAAGGGATGTTTTACTTTTATCGTATGCAACTGATGGACTGCTTATGAAGAATTGAAGATTGTTGTAGCCATGTGCTTGCTATAGCTTACGTGCATACTGCTTATGTGCTTATGAAGGCTATTGCAGCCATGTGTTTGCTTAGCTTATGTTCAAAGTATACAAAGTAGCTTGACTGCAAAGTATGCAAAGTGAGAGACTGCTTGTGTTTAGTAATTGTGTGTTTTCTTTGCATAAAGTAGCAGACTGCTTGTGTGCAAAGTAGCAGACTGCTTATGATTCTATATAGGTCTATTTAGGGACAAAAACTATTGTTACATTGTAGCTTTAGTTGTTGCCTCAACTTCAAATTATACTTTGAATGTTAACGATTAACCGAATAACTGAATCGATAACAATCAATAACTGATAAACCAATGACCGATAAACTGATATCTTAATAGTTCTATAATGGTTTCTATTTAGTACAAATTGATAATCGATAAGTGAAACCAATAAACTTTAAAATTAAACCAAACCGCCTGATACGCAGCCCTAATGTCTAGAGGCTAGAGGTGTACTAGTGGTTTACCTTAGGGTGATCAATTCAAGGACATGTATGATGGAGTCAAGACTTAGGTAAGATGAGTGGAAGAAGATTTGGAGAACTTTTCTATCAAGATGGGTTTGCACTATGCTTAGCTTTCCTTGGTGATGGATGAATTGATGAGACATATTCAAGGTGAGGTGTTATCGTGGTGCATGTTACTTATAGATGGCACAATACTGATTGATGAGACTCGCGATGAAGTTAATGCTAGGTTGGACGTGTGAAAACAAACTATGAAGTCAAAAGGGTTCAAGTTGAGCAGGACCAAAACAGAATATTTGGAGGGCATATGATGCAACGAATAAGGGAAGTGAAACTTGATACACAGATTGTCCTCAAGAGAGAAAGTTTTAAGCATCTTGGGTCTTTGGTTAAAAAAATAGGGAGATTGATGATATCACACATCGTATTGGTGCTACGTGAATGAAATGGATGCTTGTCTCTGAAGTCTTGTGTGATAATAAGATACCACTAAAACATAAAGGTGAGTTCTATAGAGTGGTGGTTAGATCAACATTGTTGTAAGGGGCGGGGTGTTGACTAGTCAAGAACTCTCATGTTTAGAAGATTCAAGTTGCAAAAATGAGGATGTTGAGATGGGTGTGTGGATATACTAGGAGTGATGCAATTAGGAATGAAGATATTTGGGACAAGTTGAGAGTAATCTTCATAGTGGATAAGATGAGGGAAAAGAGACTGAGATGGTTTGGGCATGTGAAGAAGAGATGAGCAGATGCTCTAGTGAAAAGGTGTGAAAAGTAGCATATATGTGGATACAAGAAAAGGTAGAGGTAGACTAAAGAAGTAGTGTAGAGAGATGATTAGACATGACATAACATATATTGAGCTTATAGACGACACGACCTTAGATAGGAGTGATGAAGGTCGCAAATAAGGATAGAAGATTAGTAAGCAATTGAACATTGTCTTGTTTTTCGACGTGATTAGGCTTGGTAGTAGTCTGGATCACCATGTCTATTGTACTATTATCCTTATTCATGTAGTTTCTTGATTTTGTTATCTATTAACATCTGTTGTTTATTATGTTTAGGCAATGACACTATTTTCCTAATGTTGTTGTTCCTTGCCTTATGTTCTGCACAACTTTCCTATTAGTTTTTATGTTTTCTTCACTATCGTTTTTTATTTTCATAACTACTTTGATTTACTTCACTTGAGCTAAGATATTTTGAAAAATGGTCTCCCTACCTCCACGAGGTAGGGATAAGGCCTGTTTAAACTCTACCCTTTTCAGACCTCACTTTGTAGAATTTCACAGGGTATGTTGTTGTTCTTATAACTATGATTAGGTGAAAGAAGTCTATTGGCAAAGCATGTGTCTTACATTTATTAATTTGGAATAAATATTAAGTGTTTTTTTTAAAAGTAAATCAAAGAAATCAATAATTAGTCAAGCTTCGGTTATCAGTAGTCATTAGTCTTTTTAAGCTTGTAAGAAATAATCAACTTGTATATACGGGGGGCTACGGTGTACCATGAGTTCTTTAACATACATAAATGGGAAACTAGGAAGATTCGTGCGCAACAATTCTCAAGAGACATAATTTTAATGACCCGTCCTGTCGTTATCAAAATATCAGTGGTAGGATTACAAAAATTTACAAATTTACATTGATTCGAATTTGAGCCGAGATTAACTGTTTATTCGTGTAAAAATCATTGTAGGTATATGATTAAATTCATAGGCCTCGATCTGCATAAGGGTGCTGCAGCGAGCCCACTGTAGCAATGGGATAGCCATTGTAGCGGTGCCGGACTAGCAAGCATGCGAATTAAAACCTATCTTTTTTCAGCACTTATTCTATAAAGAAGGGTTCTATCTTAAAAATGCCCCTAGGACTATTACCAAGCCAGAACAACCATAATGGAGAGGCAAAGCTCTAGAGGAATGCAGCCCCATCATTATCCTTATGGATTCTCCATTAAACTTGCTATACCAGCAACGAGGAATAAGATTGCATGCATTATGTAGCAGCAACTAGACGTCGAGGTAGGATATGGTTTTATAAGTAGTAGATTATGATTAATAAATGTATATATAATATAGAATTGATGAGAGAAGCATGATTAGGCCTAGGGGCATGGTGTTTCATATGGATAAAATATAGAATTAACATAATTGATCTAAAACAAATGGTGATGTGTTGATATATGAATCCCTTAATGTGTGATAGGTTTTTGTATGACTTCTATGATGAGATTTAATGTGAATAAGATGAATGTAGGCGATGATGGAGATATTGTGTATCCATGCAATCTATAAACCTCATTTCTAATAACTTAAAGAGGGTGAAATCAATGTTGTAAGTGTCTTGATTGTGTGATTTTTTTGCTGTAATAATATTCTGTGAATTTATTATGAAGGGAGAAACGAGGTCATAATGTAAGGTTCTAAATAAAAGCTTGGATAAGTGCTATGGCAAAATCGGTGTAAAGAATGTATAACTAAGTTTAGAATCGTAAATTGAATGGGGTCAGATCGTCTAATGAACAACTAATAAAGTGGTGTCTATGAATCTAATAATGATTGGAACATAAGGGCTATCATAATAGTAATTAAATCTACTGGTCCTTGATGTAGATAATGATGGTTGAGTAAGTAAATTAATTATGAGAATTTGATTGGAGTTAGACTTAATCTAGGCTCTTGTATGCTTCTGATGTGAATTGTCTATTGATTGGTATTTGGACTTACTTATGGTCGATTGATTGTTGTTGTGTTAATGCTTGGATGAATAAGCTATTGATTGTTTAGCTGTGGAATCGAGATATGGCTGTGGCGTGTACTTGTAAATTGGGTAAACTTGATATTCTCCTGAGAGATAGTAAAGTGTAGAATCATATTATGATATATCGAGAAAAGTAAGAATATGGATATAGAATTTCTGGTTGATGAGTGGCTCGTGTCCAGTGTGAGCTCACAGATGAGAAGTATTAGTATGGATACCACGTCGGTACAATATATTATTATTACTATGAAGCCGGAGCCACGATGGTATAATATATTATTCTTATTTATTATGTATCGGGTACCACATCGGTCTGGTACATTGATCCTAGTGCGTCCCCTGTAAGTCATGACTATTGGACAAAAATAAGACCTCTTAGCGTGTGTGTACGGATGAGGGAGTATTTATGAGATGAGCGGGTACTATGAATTGATGAGATACAAAGATTAGGCATTTCGTTAGGTTGATATGGACGTAGATTCATGTTGTGAGGTGACTGCTATTGGTGCAGAGTGTGTATGGCTCGATTTGTTTGACATATGACTTATGTGTATTTATATTGATGGTATCAATGTGATAATGAGACTGTAAAGTTGTGGTTATTCATGACAATTATTGTGACTTATATATCCTTGTTGTTGATATTGTGTAGTTGATTTGGGATGATTGGTTGATTGAGGAAAACTACTTGTTATGTGTTAAGATACATGTTTACTTGCCTTATCTGATTTGTGGGATAATAACTACAACAAATTCGACTATCAGGAACGAATAATTTTGTCACTTATAATCATATTTCGTCGCAAAAGATTTTTTGACTAAATTTTTTTTGTCAATCAGTCGTCCCTAAACGTGGGTTGCTAAAAGTATAGAAAGACGATTTAGTTATTCATCACTAAAAATGTTATATTAACTACAAAAAAAAAAATCGCCCCCAAATGCATAACATTTGGGACAAATTTGTTTCTCATAAAAATATAACTTTTTGTAGTTAATAATATGATTTTGTCACTAAAAAGTAATTAATACCGACAAAATTTCACCGTCCATAATTATTTAGTTCAATTAGTGACTATCCCAATTGTTTCTAAAGTTATATGTATTTCGTGGTTGAACAAATCTATTTTCATCACTAATGACTGTTTTTATGCACAAAAAGATATTTCGCCCCTCAATGTATAAATTAGTGACAAATTTATTATTATAATAAAGATTAACTATTTTGCAGTTAAATCAACCATTTTATTAATAAAAATATTAATTTTTACTAATGTCATAGGATTGTCACTGTAAGTTATGACGATTAGTGATAATTACAATTGTCATAAAATACAAAATTAATTTGTACCCAATAAAAAGGAGGGTATCGAGACAAATACATTTTTGTCACTAGATATCGTCAACTTATAATGAACTAATTTATTTCAGGACGAAAATATTTGTCTTGAAAAGTTTAATTTAATCATTGCTAAAATGTTACCTTTAATGATAAAAAATTTTTGTCACTAATTACAAGCATTTGATGGCGTTCCATTATTTCACATTGATATTATTTTTTAAATTAGAATTGCATAAATTAAAAATAAAATAATAAAATATGCCAAATAATAATAAAATTCACCCATGATCATACAAATAAAAATAACTAAAATAATACTAAGATAATATTTCATTACAAGCTCCTTAAGTAAAAGTAAAATATGTCCAATAACAAAGAAATATAACTGAAATATACTAAAAATTACTCCTCAACTAAGACAAATATATAGAGGTTTCTTGTAAAGTATCAATAATACTGTGAGCTTGCAATTAGTCTTGATTCAATTCTCACCCTTTACACCTGTGGACGAGAGAAGAAAATCAAGATTGAATTTGAAGTGTTCATACCGGGTCAAAACGTAGAGTATGTAACAAGAATTTATGTCTTTCATATGTTGTAGTGTCCAGTTTTATAAGCACTGCAAAGACAAACACTCATGTTCCAGCCAAGCACTTGCTGCCGTAAAATTTCCTATTTAATAAAAGACTAGGAACCAATATCTTTACTAACCACATGAAGTATTTAAGCTACTAAACTCACAGGTCAATCTCTTTCACATAGTTAAATCACTAAGTAGATTTGCTTATAACTACTCATAATTCAACAGATGGAAAAGAAAATCATTTTCCATATGATTTATTGTCCTCAAGATGTTGACTACCACATATTCTGGTATGTACTAATTGGCTTTGCCTTGCAAAGTAACAAACCTCCAACACAACTCTATGAAATAATATCAACTTTAACATCGACATTCTCTTCACCCTACTTTTCATTAAAAATCTCAGGAAACAAGTTTGCACAAGAAACTGGATAAATCAACTGAAAGTTTAAGTTACATTAACCACCAAAATTCACAGTTACTTTTTAGTTTCACTGAAATGCTATTGAGGAATAATTATTTTCCTTATCTTGAAGTTTAAGAATGATATCACTATTGGCAGGTTAAGTTGCAATCTAATAGCCCCACCTACCAAAATTCTCATTCTCTAAAGTGCAAGAAAGAACTAATTAATAAATTCTCCTGAAAAAAGAGCTAAAAAGGAAAGTGCAACACCTATGTAACATATTTACAACCAAGTTACTTACCAGAAGCTGAAAATATTAATAGCCGATATGTACTAGACTTATTGCGTTCTAAGTATCAAAGCAAATAACTAATAGATATTTGCCTCAAATTATTAAGCACCAAAGATAATACCACATTAATAAAGACAATAACACATGATGAATCAATTCAATTTATCCTATTAACCTTATCATGCTTTTTCTTGTAATAGCTATATTGGACTATGCATCTAACACTTCCAATCATATACATTTTAAGGGACTAATGCACTGCAAGCAGTAATAGAGAAACACAGTCAGAGAACTAGCTACTTAAGTGTAAAGTAT
Organism: Capsicum rhomboideum; assembly: GCA_031232105.1. Lineage (NCBI taxonomy): Eukaryota > Viridiplantae > Streptophyta > Magnoliopsida > Solanales > Solanaceae > Capsicum > Capsicum rhomboideum. The sequence goes on from CP124709.1 coordinate 59,187,792, forward strand.
TAGGCATGTTCAACACTAATCATTTTGTTGAGGAGGTAAGATGTTTACTTATTTATTATAATATAAATAAAATATAATTGGTATAAATTACAATTTCTTATTAAACATGGAGTTTAAGTTGACAAAATAAAATAAAAAATATACCTAAAGTTGGCATTATGATGGAGCTCAGTCTCCGTTGCATCATTTAAACAATGCAAAGTCATATATTAATGTTACATAATTTATATATTTAATTCAAAAAATAGAGCTTATCATATAAGTTTGCATTACTTCTAACTAAAATTGGCTGCCGGACGGGTATGTCCCGATACCGTTTTGGTCCATCTTGGTACCGATACCGGTTCATACCAATCCGGTAGGAATTGGTACCAAATGGTATAACATGTACTAGAATCCGGATAGGACTAAAATCACAGTTTCCTACCGGGAATTCGGTACCGGTTCATTTTGATTTCGATTCGGTAAATTTCTTTTTTTTATTCTGTAACGGTAACTAGCCGTTGGGGACCATTGACAACGGCTAGTGGGCCCCCCAATGGCTAGTTTGAAAACCCAACCCCCCAGCCCCACAACACCCCATCCCCCCCTCCCTTTCCAAAATCTTATAAATACCCCTTTCCCATTCAAATTTTTATTCACAATTTCAACTCTCTTTCTCTCTCAATTTTCTACTCTCAATATCTATAAATTCTATAATTATTGTTATTGTTTTGAAATTGAAGTATAATTTGGTGACTTTTGGAGGAGCAATCTTTTTCAAGTTTCAAATTTCAGTTATAATCGTCTGCTTTTACGGCAGACGTTTGGTACATTCGTTTCACTCTCTAGTCTTTTAATTTACTTTTCGTGTTTATTAGTTGTGATTTGTTTGTTTTAATTTTCTACTTTCATATTTTATTTCATTATACTATGGATTCCTTTCAAAAAAAATTCGGTAATAAAAGTATTGCACAAAAAGCAAAAGGTTTTATAAAATTTGGTGATACGAAAATAAAGGTTCTTCTAGTTCTTCTCACTTACCTTGAGTTAGATTTAATACGGATGATTTTACGCATGTTAATGAAACTGATTTTGCCCATACCTCTATCATAGAAAATAATACCAATACCAATATTTCCCATGAAGCTCTCGAGAGATTGTATAATGATTTTGAAGATGAATTAGATGAAGAAATATAATTACATGTGGATGATGGTTTAGATCACTCCCGCCCCCGCTAGTGTCGAAGCTCCAACTCAAGATAATCCTCAGGCTGGAGCTAGTCGTTCCCCTATTCCTCCGGTTAGGGGTAAGACCACGACACAACGTACTTTAAAATTAGATGTGTGGAAATTTTATTATTTGACTGATGAAAAAACTGTTTCTACATGTGGTATTTGTAAACAACTGTGGAAATATGTATCTGGCGGGTCTGGAGGTTCAACTGGGGTGGGTGGGTGGGTGGGTTAAAAACCCATTTGATTAAGAAACATCCGAGAGAATGGAATCCATATATGGCTTCCCATCAAACTACCAGTTCTGGCACTGGACCCTCTGTTGTCAGGTCAAACATGGTTCAAAGTGAACTAAGCTCTTCAAACCCGATTGGTCCTGTTACACAATGACCCTATAATAGGGAACATGATCGTGAAAAATTTGTTAAAATGATTGTTGTTTGTGGTTTGCCTTTTAATTTTAGAGAAAATGAAGGCTTTATAACATATATTCGGGATACATATAATCCCAGTTTTGAAGATTGTTCAAGAAGTATGGTAAAAAGAGATATTTTTAAATTTCAAGAAAAACATATGCAATATCTTCGTAGCTATTTTTACATAATGGATTGTAGGGCTTCTATTACCACTGATATGGGTCGTAGTCCTAACGGTAATGATTATTTAACTGTTACTGCACATTGGGTTGATTATAATTGGAATTTGCAAAAAAAAATTATTGCTTATATAATTCATGAACATAAAAAGACCGGTGTTTATATTGCTTCTACTGTAGGTAATATTTTAAAATTTCATTGTCTTTCAGATAAAGTGCTTAGCATTACTTTAGATAATGCTTTTGCTAATTTAAATGTTATTTCTCATCTAGAAACTAGAATTTGTCCAATTAGTAAATATGCTTTTCATGTTAAATGTGCTGCACATATATTAAATTTAGTTGTGAAGGATGATATTCAATTATTTGATAACTAGTCAATTTGCCCGCGCTTTACGCGGTCATAATTTTTAAAAAAATTAATGATCTATACTTTGCGTAATTATCAACTCAACAGTTTTAAAATTACTTGATACTATTAAAATGGAGAAAAGAAATAACCTCCAAGGATACAATCTGCATAAGGAAAATGATCAGAAAATTGCAACTTTTCATAGTAAAACCAAATTGCCAAGGAAATATATTTATCTTGACATGTTAAAATCAGAGGGAGTACATTGACACTGCAAATCATCACAACAAACTGACAAATACATTTATTTGTCGTAGCCACCACTAACAGCATTATCATCCTCTCAATCAAAGCCGTTAAAAAAAAGGTTGGATTTAATTAAAAAATAAAGACGAAACTAAAGATTCAAATTCAATGGCTTCTAGTAAGCAATTTCTATCGATCCGAGAACTTCAGATCTTTCCGTGAAATTACCAAGAACTTGAAAAGCATCATTCATCCATCCCTTTTATGTTTAGGAATTCATGTTCTGTGTTCCAGAACTCATTTGTCAAAGCCCCGAGAGTAATTCACACATTGTGAAAAAAATATTTGCAAGGAAATATGAAAATTGCAACACACTGCTTATACGCCTTGAAATATCAATAGTTCACATATGCATCACGTTCTTTTATTACCAGAGATGTGAATGAACTTTTTACACGTACATAGAATTAAAATATATCCTAGAAAATTGTAAAAAGAAAATCATTATTATTCAAATATCAATTGGAGATTTTTCAACCAATACATACACATTGGTGAAAGAACTCTAAGTAGTCTCTAAAGAAGACGTACCAAAATATGCTAAAGATGGAGGTGCGAAGATTCATCAGCATCACTGCTTCGACTCATGTTTCTTTCGCAGAGACAAAAACCAAAGAGATTTCTCAACAACAATTGAATTTTGTCCTTCTCCATTATTTGATCTATCGGTTGTTCTGCAAAAAACTTTGAAGTTGAACAGCGGGGAGAGGTTGTTGTACGGGGCATGTAAATATGGATATAATAGTCAAAATACATAATTTCTTAAGGGTCGATAAATAAAAAATGTAACATATAAAGTAGTCCGGAGGGAGTATTTATATCATCTACAACAACGTAACTCTTCATTTTCCTTTGGAACTGTTCATTATTTTATTACAAGCATATTACAAGCACATTTAAGGAGAAACTAAATAAGAACTAACGAGGCAACTTTTGATGAAGAGCTACGTTCATATTACGTTTTGCTGTATGAAAAATAAAGAATAAAATGAACAAAAATTGATAAAAAAGATAAATATGAATCACGTCTTAAGAGATGTGTCATCTTACCTCTTCTATGCCTAGCTTTACCATGCATATACATAGATAGTTACAAAATATTTACACCCTGAATAACCCTCTGCCTTCTTCATCATTACATAAATAAAGAAACATCTAAAACATCTCCTTCTCTATCTGCTGGTGACCACAAATCATCATATTCAATTAGTTCATGCAATAAATTTTGTATTTAATGCCTTCCTAAAAAAGATCCCAGCACTCCAAAATTCCATATCAAATAAGTTCATCAGAAATAAAGATAATATATGCTAGTAACATAATGTCAAGCATGTAGAAATTACGAACCTTGTCATCCCATATTAGTAACTTTCCATTCCAAATCCTTTGTCTTTTCCTTCATCCAACACAATCTACAAACTAAAATAAAAGACACCATCATAAAATCAAACATTTTTCGTGTTAATAGATCTAGCTAGTTGAACTCGAAAAAGGTAAACAAAATAAACCTGTTTTGTTTCATAATCAATCCGATCCAATAACCGTTTATCAGAATATACTACTTATGCCAGATAAAAGCCGAACATGCCCGTATTGGTACTTCATTTTCAGACATTGAGTTTGATACTCCATGCTGACATTAAATGGTACAGAAATAGAAAAGATTCAATCAAAGTGACACAACTACAATCAGTAAATAAATCTAAAAAATAATGAACCTAAGCAATTTTGAAAGATGATGCAGTTTTATGGTTTAATGAGCCTACCAGATAATATACCATAAGTACATGACTTAAATAGAATCATTTATCAAAAGCAATTTGTTCTTTGTCCTTTTTTAATGCTATGAAATGTGGTTTTTTGATTGCTGAACTGAAAAAGCTTGACGCGGTAGAAGTAAAATAAGTGGTTGAGAATGAAAAAACAGCATATCTAATTTCAAAGTCATGAATGATTTGAAACACTACAAAAAAGAATTTCAAATTTTGGAACTTGATATAAATTGATAAGGAAATTTGCAAAATCGATTACCCTGAGAATCCAAAAGGACGCATTTTTCCTTACTAATTTGAAAAGAACAGTTTATACAAAATCGGAAAGTCTCATGAAAATCTTAAAGTGCTTTTGATTTTGTTTTCAAAACATATATGGGAATCTAATTGTAAGTAAACGTAAGAGGTCACTTGAAATATACATGGAAATATTTGATGCGGAAGAAGTAGAGCAAGAAGTGATTGTGAGCAGAAACGTAACACACCTGGTGGGATTTTGTGAGCCACAAAGAAGATTTTCAATTTCAGGGGAGATTTTTTGAACGCCCTGAAGAGTTTCAAATTTATCCACGTAATGATGTTGGCAGAACAGGGATAATAGGATGAAGAATAGGGAATTTGATGCTGAAATACGGGAGATTAGAAGGGTTGTATTTTTTTCCTCCTGAAGCGTTGTGTTTATTATCGCAGCATTTGTCCTAAAGTGTGTTTCAGATTGGCAGCCCTAATTGTATAAGAGTGAAAATAGATTTAGTTCGTTGTCAAAAAAAATTGTAAAATTAGATAAATAAATTCCTGCATTCTAGTTGCGCCACATCACCGGGGCTATGACCCTGTTTTATATATATATATATAGATACTTGTGATAAAGTTGAAAATGCTGTGTTTTGGATTTTTCATATGTATAGTAGTAGTAGAATTAGACAATATAAAGAATTTTGTCGTGGGTGTGAACTTCCGTATAAAAAAAATTCCAAAACAAGTTAAAACTAGATGAAACTCTTTTTATGAAATGATTGAAGATGCTTATACATATAGTCAGCCTATTACTATGATGTTTAATTCTCATAACGCTTATCCTAGTCATCAACTCAGTGAAAATGATTGGGATCAAATAGAAGCACTTAAAGGTTTTTTGAAATCATTTTATGATGCTACAAAAGTTTTTTCTGGATCGTATTATCCCACTATTTCTGAAATTTTAATACATATATGGTCTATTCATCCCTTTTTGCAGAGTATAAAGATAATACATTTTTTAAGAATGCTATTGTAGCTATGGTTGAAAAATTTTAAAAATATTTTTTTCCTATCCCCCAAATTTATTAAATTGCAATTTTTTTTAACCCGGAATATAAAGAACATGGTGCAAAAGCTTTGGTTAAAGGAATTTATCAAAATTTAAATATTCAACCGCATGAAAGTCCGAATTTGATAACTTGTCAAAACAACATTCAAACTTGTGCTAAGGAATTGTATGACAAATATTGCACATTCGATAATGTTGAGGTTCCTCAAACTTCTATGCCTCGACTAGATGCTCATGGTAGAGCACAATCATCACTTGGTCTTTATTCTTCTCATAAATGTGAATTTGTTAAATATATTGACCAGGGTTCTGATACTATTACAAATCAAGAAGGCGTACCACAACTATTGAATTGGTGGAGGGCTCATGGTCATCAATATCTAAAACTTAGCAAGATGGTGAAGGACGTGCTAGCTATTCAAGGCTCATCCGTAGCTTCGGAGTAATCTTTCAGTGCGGTAAGATTTCAAATCGGCTATCATAGATATTCATTAGCAGAAGACAGTCTAGAGGTATCAGTGACTTTTAGAGATTGGATCAACGCCGACCGAAGAAATAAAGGAGTTCCAAATTTAACTAAATTATAAAAATATTACTTAGATGCAGTCATTGGATGTAATAGTGATGATGACATTGAAATTGAAAATCGTCAACAAGTTTTACCAAGGCCGGAGGTTATTGCTCAAAATTTACAAGAGTTAGAACAAAACTTTATAAGATTATACAACTATTAGTTTACATTCGAGGTTTAATTGAAATAGAACCCTTCCTAGAAGGTGGCTGCGTAAATTAGGCGCTCTACTAATAGTTGTAAATTGTAATAAAAATTTGAAATTTTGAATAAATTGGATTGATATTTAATTTTATAATACTTTTAGTTAATGCATTTATTTTTTGTTTAGTTTGAGTGTTTAAATTAGCAACTTATAAAATTGAAAAAAATTTAAACTTACAAACTTATAACATATAAATTGAAAAACTTAGAAAAACAAAAAAGTTTAACAAACCAATAAACTTCAAATATATAAACTTCAAAAAATATAAACTTAAAAACTTATATAACTCATAAATTGAAAAACTTAGAGAAAAAAAACTTTAATAAAGTTATATACTTTAATATATACTTCAAAATTCAAATATATAAACTTCAAAAAATATAAACTTAAAACTTATAAATTGAAAATCTTAGAAATTTTTTTTATTTAAACTTAATTCAAAATATTTAAAACCTAAATTTAAACTTAAACTACATAATTCAAAATATAATATTTATTCTTTAACTAAAATGTAAAAATTAATTTATTTATGCAAAATATAAAAAACTATTTTTAAAAAAATAAAAATTAAAATCACCCGTATAGGTTATCCCGTTCCGGTCCATACCGGTAGTATATTGACTACTCACAGAATGGAATGGAATCACGATTTCATACCGATTATTTCGAACTGGCACAACTCGGTACCGGTTTCATTCTGATCCAGTTCATACAGGTCCGGTCCAGTACTAGTCCATTCCGATCCGGCTATTCCATTCCGACAGAATGCCCAGTCTTACTTCTAACCTTGATGGCTGTGATCTAGCAAGAAGTTACATTTTTCTAAGCATTTCCTCTTGGTGTGCCACAACAGTATCCAATTGAGAATTTAATATTTTTATTTGAGACTTTTGGTCTTGTATTTGACATTGCTGATCTTCAATATGTGATTGGTGATTTTTTACCAGAGTTTCAGCTATATTTAATCGGTTTTGTAACTCAGTTTGCGCACTAGCAGCTTCCTATTTTGCCTTTTTGGGGGAGTCTTCTAAGTCTGTCATTCTCCTTTGTGTTGCTCTTGTAGTGTTAGGTTTTGGACCATAATCAGGACCTTTTATGTACCCTGACTTTGTACCAAGTACTATACATAATGTCATCAATAGTCATGGAAAATTCTCCAAAAGTATATAAATATTTCAGATCTTTCATGTTGTTCTTTATAAAAATATTAATATTATTTAAATAAGAAGACACATCTTCTAAAGAATATTAATCAGACAAATGCAATGGGTATGTTACTATTTTTTACATATTGAGTCTCAGCTTCTACAGATGACCATCCCTTTTCATTCGTGTAATGAGTATGCTTGTAGAACTCGATTTTGTCAAGCTCTACACCTTCAGGGTTTTTTTCACCCTGTATAACAAGAAAATAATATGAAATAGTACTAAAGTATCACTAGTAAAAAGGCAAAAATGTTATAACTTACAATTTCAGCACTAGCTACTAAAAATGCTTTTGACCCCATGAAATGATTAGATTTAAGCTTAGTTCGATTGGCCTTGTTTATTTCACATTGTTTCTATAAAAAGAGAATAAAAATATTGTAACTTAAATTATAATAAGAATAATATGAATGTAAGTTACCTTATGCTCATGGTGTCTTTAGAAGATTATGAAGGCTAGAAAATATCTAGTACAGACAAATACTACAATGAACGATTTTTTACACCTGAAAGTTTTTCTATTAGGAGCTTATAAAAACAACTTACAGGAGATTTTATAAAAGTCCTTTGGAAGAGGCTGATTTGCAAAAACCTCACCATGCCTAAATGGACTTTTTCCTCAGGCTAGTCGTACAGAAGAGACTTTCCTCAAGGGATAGACTAGCCCAATGGGGTATCGTTGTGAACCAAATTTATCCATTATGTAACCAACACAATGAGAGCATATCTCATTTATTTTTAACTGTGACACATTTGCTATGATTTGGGAAAAGATGTTGCAATGATTAGGTAATCAAAGACAAACACATTGTTGGAAAGATGAAGTGAATTGGGAATAACAACCTGTTTCATCATTACTAAAAATATCTATGGTAAAGGGATAAAAATCTCATTTTTCATAGGTTATATGGTCAATCCATTAGTATGTGAGTTCATTAGACATGAATTAAAGTCTTACAATACCCTTATCACAAAGTTAAGTTGGAAGTGTTCTTACCGATGGAGTTTCGAGCTAAGTTTAAACTAGGGTCAATTTCAAAATGAGCACTACTCTTAGAATATAAAGATTTATGGGTCTAAATACCCAACAAATGAAATATCTTTGAGTCTTCTTTCCAACACTTTCAATCATTCGTTAATCCACTTCCAGAGTAAAAAGTTATGATCGTTTTATAGAAGACTATCCAGACTGAAAAGTTGGCCACTGGAGTAGTGCCACTGTAGTGATAATCGGGCCACTGCAGTGGAAACTGGGCAGTACTTAAGGTTAGTTTTGACGTTTTTAGGATTTTTAACTTAAAAACTTCGTCCCAAAGCCTTAGGGGTGATTTTCCTAGTCATTGGGGGTAATTCTTCGTTGAGGTAAGTTCTTCCATCATCTTCTTCGTATTTCAATCTAATAACATCTTAGAATTATTAGAATGATCTTTAATGGTGAAAGTCTTGGGGAATAGAAAGTCTTGCGGAATAGAACCCTACGTTTATGAGATTTTGGGGAAAACTCATGGGTTGGGTTAATATCACCTAGAATTATTCTAGATTGTTAACTAACGATTTCTAGCATGAATTTGATATTCTAAAAATATGAAATTGATGGTTGGGGACCTTGAATTCTATAAAAATGGAATCTTTAGCTTCGAAACTCCATTAATGGAGGTGGGTTGAGTATGATAGAACTAGTTAATAGTTAATTGACCTATGGGTAATATTTTAGACCACGAATAAGGATAGAATTAGTGGGTTGAATTTCCAAAGTAGTTATTCAAAGAGTAGTTGATTCATTACTCCTATAATTATTTAATTTCTAGATGATTGGGCTAATGAAAGCATGAAAGAAAGACAAGAGCAACCTTGGTGTGGCTTACTTGTTCCAAGATCTTCGATCGAGGTAGGTTATGGTTTAATGTGTGGTAGACTTAGGTTAGATACTTGTAATTACTATAGTTTGATGGGAGACTTCATTTCTAGGCCTACGGACAAGGAGTTTGGATGGATAAAGTATGGAATTAATGTAATTACGGTCTAATTGAGTGTTGTTGTGTTTTGTGTGGATCCCTTGATGAGTGTTTGTTTGTATGACTTACTTAATGATTTACAATGTTTAATATATGAATGTGAGAAATAATAGAGGAATTAGGTGAACCTGTAATCTATAAAACCAGTAATAGAGGAATTAGGTGAACCTGTATTCTATAAAACTAGTCTTTAATACCTTAAAAGGGTGAATCCGATATTGTATGTGTTTGCAGTATGAGATATTTTTGTTGGAAGAAAGTTAGAAGGATTGATCGTGATACGAGGATATGGTGTAATAACTTAAGAACCTAAAGTCAAGTTTGACTAAGTGCTAGAAAGTAAGAGGTGTAAAGGTGTATGCCTTAAAGCTAGAATAGTAAGTTGAATAGAGTTGAGTGATTGAAGAATCGACTAATGAAATAGCGTCTTGAACTTAGTGACGACTTGAATGGGAGGGTTACTAGTTAGTAACTAACTTTACCACTTTCAATATGAATAAAAGAGGGTTATATTGGTGAATAGAATAGGATGTTGAATTAGAGTATAGATATCAATCTTGGCGGAATGTACACTCCTAAAATGGATACTTGATTAATTGGCTTTCGGGCATACTTGTGATTCATGTGTTAGTGGATATTCGTTGTTTACATAGAATGATGAACTTATTAATTATTGAATGCAAGTTTGGAAATTGTTAACCTATAATGAGATTGGTAAAAAGAACATTGTTTGATATACAAGCGTGGTCGATTTATCTCATTATATGTATTACTTGTTTATAGTGTTGTTTGTAACTATGAGATGGACCGGTAAAGGTTAATCATTACAAAATTAGTGAATTTCAGGAAGGATAAGGGTGGGATGGTGGAAATAAGGGTGGTATAACACTTAGTTTGGGATAAGGGTGGTAGGCACTAGTTGTCTGGGATCAGGTGTCTCATCGACATTGATATTTGGATTGGGTACCATGTTGGTACTGGTACATGGGTTGAGCTTGTCCCTTGCAGGTCATAACTAAGGGTTCCTGCTGACCCTAGTATGTATGTACATTATTATTTGAAGAGTTTGACGATTCCTTGAGTGTACCGAGTTATGTTGATGATATATTATAGTTCCTTGTGTGGACCGATTATTTGATGAAATATTATGGTTCTTTGAGTGGATCGATTATATTGATGGTTGTGATTGTGTATTGCAGCAAAGTGTGAATATAAGGTATGCCCTGGATTGTGTATAAATCTTATTCTCTTGCGTGTATTGCTATATATGTTATGTGTATTATAATGTCCCTTCTTATGAATTTTTGGATCTTTTATTAATTGTATTGGTTGTTGTAATTTTGATGGTTAATGGAGTAGAATAGGGAGCGAGGATTATCATAAAAGAGGATTAATAAGAGAGAGAAAGAGGTGTAGAGTTGTTATAACAAGGTGAGTGCCTAAGAGATGTGGGTTAGTTTGATTCATGAAATTGTGTCAGTTAGTCATGTTCTGAGGTTAAACTAATAATTCTTTAATAAAGGAAAGACGGTAAGGTTGGAAGTTGAATTAAGTTAAGTATATTCAGTTATTAAGCATGTATGCTTTCCATGATCTCTTCTTGGTTGCTATATGTTGTTATATGTTTCTAACCCTGGTTGGCCAATGATATCTATCAGTACGTGTGGTTGTACTAATACTACACTTATTATATCTCCATTTGGGGATATAGCCATGTTGCAGGTTAGTTGGAGTTTTTTTTAAGTACAACGGTGATTACTCTTCAGTAGCTCCTGTCATATTATTCTTACAGGTATGATGTGTCTCGGGTCATCTTTCTATTTGTTTAGTACTCTTGTACCAGTTTAGATTAGGTTCTAAGGAAACTGTTATTTTACTTCCGCAATATAATGTAATGAATGTTTTCCGAATAAGAGATTTCTTTTTACTTATGAAATTATTTATATATGAAGCTGGTTAACATATCTTCCACATTAATTGAATGGTTAGGTGGTAAGGGTTCTCCTATCTAGGATAGAGTTGTGTAGGTGCCCATACGATTCGTGATTTAGATAGTGACATGGGGACATAGCACATCACAATGGCAAAAACTGCAATGCTCAATTATATCGAATGACTTTAGTTAGAAGCGTTTACCATATTTGGCAAGAAAGAAATGAAAGAGTCTTCATGGTAAAGCAGAGAAGTACCATTGCCATCATCAGACTGATTGTGTAAGAGATCTTTTATAGACTGAACAAGAATTCTCAATTAGCCAGGAAGATGCAACATCATAACTTTTACGTTGTGTTGCTAGGATCTGATGCTATGATGATAGGTTGTTATATGGAAGAAGGTATTGAGACAATTATGTCTAGTCTCTCTTAATTTTGTTTCCTTTGCTTTGCTTTTTGTTTGAGTTGTAAAGTTCCTCCCTTTTTGGTAATAAAAGTCTTTATTTGTCAAAGGTAATGAAGAGGTGTATGGATACCCCGGTTTGGAGGTGCGAGAGGTTGGTTATGGATGATTTCAGGCGAGGTAGAGGTAGGTCGAAGAAATATTAGAAGGAGGTGATTAGATGTGACATGGAGTAGTTACAGCTTATGGAGGACATGACCCTAGATAGAAAGGTGTGGAGGAAGCGTATTAGGGTAGAGGGTTAGTAGGTAGGAGTGCTTTGTTTGTAGCCGGGCCAGTGGTTGTAAGTGCTATGCATGTGTTTGGTAGTTTCCTATTTGTAGTGTCTTGTAACTACTCTGTGGGTTTTTTTGTTTCTGTTATTATCTATTGGTGTGTTATTCCATTTTTATTTTTTGTGTTTACTAAGTCTTTTTACTATTTTATGCCCTGAGCCAGGGGGTCTATCGGAAACAACCTTTCTACTTCATCTGAGGTAGTGGTATGGACTACGTACACTTACCCTCCCCAGATCCCACTTTGTGGAAATACACTGGGTATGTTGTTTTTGTTGCTCTAAACTGATCCACATGTCACAAAGCCTATTCCAATTTTCTGGGGTCAATTCTCGCACTTGAATTTTACGAGCTTCTTATGCGTAGCGTGCACTTTCAAATAGTTGCTTTAACTTGTATCGCCATTGTCGACTTTTATTTTTCAGAATATCCTCACAGCTATCTTTCATCTCATTCAAATTAATATCAAACCTCTTCTAAAAAACAAATAAGTTTTGAAGAAACACATAAAACAATCAAAATCCTTTTTATATCAACATAATAATCATCACACCTGCTAACATACTATTAACTTCAAACTCAAGTGCCCTTCGAGAAGCATACATTGTAGTTCAACTATATAACAAAAAATAATTGCAGTTTATGTCTAAGTACTCTATAGTCATAAAGAGTAAGCTTTTACACTAGCAAAGAGTACCTAGGCAAGCGTTTAAATGGGCTGAAAAGTTGGGAGTAGGCATAGGCAAGATCGTTGTTGCTGCAATTTACAAAATGGCCTTGGCAACATAAGTTTACAATGTTTGCATTAAGAGGCTTAACATTGTCTTCTAGGCTAAAAGTACCGAATCCACGGGCTGTTATTTTCTTTAGGAGGATTGTACAAAATATCTTCTTTAGAGGATCTCTGTGCAAAAGTTTACAAAGGAAGCTTGAAGAGATGAATGTATACCCCTAGTTGTTGTTTTAGTAGTTGATCTGATGTATTAATTGTTTGTCTCTGCTTTGATAGATGTTATGGTGATAAAGTTCTTGTTATTTTTTTTTTATAAAAATAAAGAATAGGAATTTAGAGAAGAAAGAGAAAGAGAGAATGATTGAAATTACTACCAGACAATGACGAAATTGATATCGCTAAGGAGGTCGCCAAAAAAATAGATAGATGAATGATAGCAGTACCCGAAAGAAAAGAACTTCGTATAACCACTATCATGTAATAATTTTACAAGAGTATAGAATCCTTACTTAGCATATAATTAGAGTTGCATCTTGTCCTCTTGTGTGAGTTCCTTCCCCTTGTTTGGAAGCAAAAGAAAATTTCGGGCAATTTCCCTAACTCATTGGATAGTTTGGCCGATTAAATTGGCTTAGTTCGCAACTAATCCTAGTCGATCGATGATGCTTACCAGTATGTGTGGTGTACTGATATTAATCTTGTTACATCTTTTTTGAGATGTAGGTGTGTTGCAGGTTGACCGAAAGTTTTTTAGTTGGAATGACAGTCATTCTTCATTACCTTCTGCATCTCATTTCAGGCAGAAGTAACATCTCTTATTGTCTACCTTCATTTTGTAGAAGCTCTTGTACATGTCTAGACTAGGTCCTTGGGAGTTGTTTTGAATGTTAAGTTAAACACCTGTCCTTGATTATATAATTATGGTTTGGTATTTAAATTAAATTGCTTATTTTATATAAAGGTTGTTTTCAGGAATTTCTGCATAGTAATTGTTTGGATAGAAAAGATTCTCCAATCTAATTAGAATAGAGTAGGTGTCCGTACTATTCCGTAATTGAATTGTGACAATAATATTCGAACCTTTTCAAATTTTCTCCTCTTAGCTACGACTATTAAACCATCCTTCTAATTTTTGGCCAATTCAAATTTTGAATTTTGATAAATTTAGCCAATGAATGAATTGATAAATAAGAGAGATTACAAGGAACAAATCAGACAATAACATGATAGCCCGTCCAAATCAACAACATTTGAATAATTTACGAAAGTGGAATTTCATTTGTTATATTGGGATATGGCCCATATTAGAAGCATCAAAATGGGCCAACATTTTAAATGTTGACTGGACACGACTCCAACATGGCGGACCTTAGTCACGAAAAAATTCTGTCAATAAGGTCATAGTTCAAGATATTGCTCGTGGTGTCTGCTGTGAGATTAGTGTTCATTTTTAATTCTCGTTCTTGCATTGTGAAAATAAAAAAATTTAGGTTTCAGACAAGGAGAAGGACATACGTGCTCTTTGTTGGGTTCAAAAATGAGAGAGCGTCATGTGGAAGCTATTGATTGCAAACTATTGGGACGATAATTCAGACGACAAAGAAAAACATATTAAAAAACATAATATTAATATGATTTGGTAAAACGACCTTCATATTAAAACCTAATATTAAAAAGAATAAAACCTATTGATAGAAAATCTCTCCCTAGACAGAACTCTTTTAGTGACTACATTTTGGATGTTAATGTGTTATAATATAAGAAGAGGAGTCTTCTATTTATAGAGTTCCAAAACTTTTTTTCTAACCAAGAAATAAACCAAATATGGTAAAGTTTGATATTTTTCTTTTAGGAAAAGTAAAAGTAATTATGGTATTACTTTTATTTTCCTAACAAAAAAAGTAAAACTAAAATTTGATAAGAAAATCAGGGCAAAAATCCTAACAAATCTCCCCTTTTTGGCTTGATTTTCTTGACAAAACTTGATCCTTCTTCTTCATGTCACGTGCATGGTTTTTGTTCTTCACATAATCTTCATCACTGTTTCTTGGCATGTTCAAAAATGGAACCCTTGCGGGTTAAAAATATTGGAGCCCTTTCGGGTTGAAAATGTTGGAGCCCTTTCAGGTTAAAAATGAGCCCTTTGCAGGGTTAAACGGGAGCACTTTTCAGGGTTAAAAATGAGCCTTTTTGCAGGGTTAAAGTGAGCCCTTTGCAGGGTTTAAAATGAGCCCTTCGTAGGGTTAAAAGTGAGCCCTTTGCAGGATTAAAAATGAGCCCTTTGTAGGGTTAAAAGTATTTTTATTTTTAAACATATAGCAGTAGGATTGTTGAAAATATGGTAAAAAAAAATATGTCTCCACATGTAGTATTTTGGACTTTACTATCGCCAAGTTGGTTGCAACTTTGATATTAACATGTCTTCAATCTGAACCATCAAACCATAGGCTCTGATACCATTTGTTGGGCTCAAAATCGAGAGAGCATAATGCGGAAGCTATTAATTACAAACTATTGAGACGATAATTTAAACGGTAAGGAAAAACATTTTAAGAAAGCATAAAATTAATATGGTTTGGTCAAATGAACTATATATTAAAACGTAATATTGAAAAGAATAAAACCTATAGAGAGAAAATCTTCCCCTAGACAGATATCTTTTAGTGACTAAGTTGTGGATGCTATTGTTTTATGGTATGAGAAGATGGGTCTTCTATTTATAGAGTTCCAAAAATTTTCTTCTAAACAAGAAATAAACCAAATATGACAGAGTTTTATATTTTTATTTTAGGAAAAGTAAAAGTAATTATGGTATTACTTTTATTTCCTTTCAAGAAAAGTAAAACTTAAATTTGGTAAGAAAATCAGGGCAAAAATCCTAACAAATCTTCCCTTTTTGACTTGATTTTCTTGACAAAACTTGATCTGTCTTCTTCATGTCACGTGCATGATCTTGTTCTTCACATAATCTTCATCACTGTTGCTTGACATGTTTGAAAATGGAGCCCTTTTCAGGTTGAAAATGTTAGAGCCCTTTGGGGTTAAAAGTGAGCCTTTCGCAGGGTTAAAAGTGAGCCCTTTGCAGGATTAAAAATATATATTTTTTTTAAATATGTAGCAGCAGGATTGTTGAAAATATGGTTGAAAAAAAATATGGCTCCACATGTAGTGAATTTTTCTTTTGGACAAAAAAAATCTTCACTATCGCCAAGTTGGTTGTAACTTTGATCTTAACATGTCTTCAATCTGAACCATCAAACCATAGGCTCTGATACAACTTGTTGGGTTCAAAATCGAGAGGGCGTCATGCAGAAGCTATTGATTGCAAACTATTGGGACTATTATTCAGACGTCAAAGAAAAACATTTTTAAAAAGCATAATATTAATATGGTTTCGTCAAACGACCTACATATTAAAACCTAATATTGCAAAGAATAAAACTTATTGAGAGAAAAATGCCCGTAGACAGAAATCTTTTAGTGACTATATTGTGGATGCTATTGTATTATGGTATGAGAAGAGGGGTTTTCTATTTATAGAGTTCCAAAACTTTTCTTCTAAGCAAGAAATAAACCAAATATGGTAGAGTTTTATATTTTTCTTTTAGGAAAAGTAAAAGTATTTATGATATTACTTTTATTTTCCTTTCAAAAAAAGTAAAACTTAAATTTGGTAAGAAAATCAGGGCAAAAATCCTAACACTCTATAATAGAAGATGACATATTATAAGCTTTTGAACAAGCTACATTTCAGTCAATGGAGAAACCATAATAATTCAATATAGTTTGGGAGTAACCCAATAAGACATATATGTTGAATATAACGTGAAGTCCTACTGATTTTTCATGATTTGCATATCACCATTGTGGTTCTTTTGTAGTTTTGAAATCATGAGTAAATTGAAATAGAGAAAGGGGGGAGATGTCATAAGTGAAATTGAATAATAAAGAAGAGGTAGAGAAAAGAAAAAATAAAAATAAAATTAAATGAGATATCATAAGTGAAAATATGAAATCATGACAATCGATAGAGTCTATGAGTTATCCAACAAGATAGCTAGGTTGATGTAACTATCACTGCCACGACCGAAACCCGTCATGAGTGGCACCCACACTACTCACCGGGTGGGAGAACCAATAACCCCACAAGCATTGATCAACACTCAAGTAAAAGTACGAGAACTATCCCATAACTAGTGTAATAACCATTCAATCTAACAACTTAAGAATGTGCGGAAGCAAAATACCAAACGGAAATCCTCTAGGACCCGAAAGTCGTTGTACCAAAACATACTAAGAATATCAAGTGGGGATGCAACCCCGAAACTATAAGAAGTAACAAGTCAAAACAAAGGACAATGTCTAAATAAGAGAAAGATCTCATGGTAGCCCGAATGTGCTGCTCACCCTGAAATCCGAAATCGACTGCTGAAATCACAAGTGAGCTCTCGATGAATCCACTGGAATATCTGATGCACTCACAGAAGTAAATATAGGTGTAGTATCAGTACACAATAAACCACAGTGTACTGGTAGGATCATTTGAATAACCCAAGATGGAAATATGGACACTTAACCAAAATATAGTGTAATTAGCTAACACATGCTTACACATCAAACATTCAACATATATGTACAAGTAGCATTCAAGAGATAAACCAACAGTCAACAAATGTCATTAAGGCAATGATATGCAACTCAATTTAAGACAACCAATAAGGACAAGCACAACAATACAAATTCTCCGGTTCACTCAAGGAACCGTCATACTATTACATGCCTTAATAACCCGTACACACATGCTAAGGATTATATATACACCCTCTAGCTAAGACTTGCAGGGGATAGTTACCGTCTACGCACTAAAATTCCCAGACATGAATGTATATAATCCTTAATCCGAACAACCTGTGAGAAAGTCTCAAATACCGAAACATTCCACAATTTACATTACAAAAAGGCCAAGTCATAAAACAAGTAGACATTGCAATGACAAAGCACATCACACAGATTAACAATCATACTACAAAGTAGTTAATATACACATATAACACAAGTTGGATTAAATACACCCCATCACCTACCTCGAACCAAGCTTGCACAACTCTAAGTCGGAGATTTGCCCTTCTATGCCCTTTCCGCTGGCTCTTGGTCTAAAACATGCATACAAACACCATATTAATGAAATAACCTAACATGTGGTAGTTATAAGCCACCCCTAACCCCCTAACATTAGTTCATAATCATTCCTTAACCGTTCTAGGGTTATTTCCCCCATAATTCACCTAAAACTATCAATTTCATAGAATGATTAGTGAATTAACAAAATGCAAGGCCAATTTCATGGTTAATAAACAAAACCCATTAACCTAATGCTCAATTTCACCCTTGCACCAGCAAACATACCAAAATCTACCCTAAAACCCCTCCCCAAACTCGATAATTTACGCTTTCTAAGGATTAAGAAGTAATTACAAGTTAAAGGGAGTGGATTCCTTACCTTAACGAAATTAAAAGGAGGTAAACCGGTGATTTTTGCCCTAAATCTCCTTCCTATTTGTAACACCCCGTACCTTCCCGAACCTACTTGACGATGTTGAACAATGTTTACTTAGGTGTCGAGAGCCACAAGTATGTATTTTGTAATGTTATTGATGAGATAGTTGATATTGGCCCTCGTACATGTGATTAGACTTTCATAGGAAGTGTTTTGTGACTTTGTGGAACATTTGTGGGGTTAAAAACAAGGCTTGGAGGACCTCCAAACAAAGAATATTAAAGGTAAGAAGTAAGTTAAAGAATAGAACTTGAAGTATCTAACCGAACCCGCAAAGAAAAGTCAAAAACAATTTTTTTTTAAAAATAAGGGCCAGGCGCGCCAGAGGGCGTGCCAGGCCGCTTATTGCCCAATTTTTTTGGGCACAGGAAGCAATTTAGTGTGCCCAAGGGTGTTCCAGGCTGCTTGTGCGTACCTTTCAAAAGTTGGAAATTTCATTTCTCTAAGTCCCAAGGGTGCCCGGGGACGTACCGGGCCGCTTTTTGCCACATTTATTCCACAACCATGAGACTATACATGGAATAATTGAAGTAATTGGCATTACATTTGATAAGATTATTCGTGGACGAATTTGGCATCCAAATGACGATTTTACCCTTTCGGTCAAAATAAGCCATACGTGGCTAGAATCACTTGTTTTTGGAATTGAGGCTACGGATATAAATAGCGTGAGTGGGAATATTGTCGTAACACGTATGAAATGATTTAAACATGAGACATTATTGATTTTATTGGGTTAAGTGATTTAGGCTCAATAAAAGCCCAAAATGAGGAAGAAAACATGGGCCAAGTGACCCATTCTTCCATTGACCAAGCCAAACATAGCATTAAATGCCAAGAGTGGATAAGGATGACCCCAAGGACTATATAAAGACCCAAAAATCAGATTTTATTCATTTGGAACTCTCATGCCTTTTAGATATTTTCTCAAACATATCTCTCAAACCCTAAGAACCCTAAGCCATCTTTTGGAGCAAGATCATCATTTCTCAAGATTGGGTAAGTGATTATTCTTATGGATTAATATATTATATGCATGGGAGATTATGTATATCATGATGGGTATGTCAAAAAGTGTACATAATGCATTCTTGCTTTTTGGCTAAAAGATGTGTTATCCATGGAACTTAAACTTGAAATATGACTTGTGATTTTGATGAAAGAGCATGGTATGGATGAAATAACAACATGTATGGTGTGATTATGTTATTAAAATTGTTATTTTTCTATAAGTGTAAATTATGGAATTTTGGCCGATATTTTGATATGAGGTGTATTGAGGTGATTTGATGGAATAATTGTGATGTTGTGGTGATGAAGAGTGGAAAGTATGAACTTGGTGTGACATGCTATTGGTTATCATGTATTGGTCAATGTATGGAATATTGTGGGATTATTGGTATGATAATTTCATCAATGGTATTGTCAAAGGGGAAATGACATTTTAAAGGAAAACATGAAACTCATTATCGTTATATGTATTTGTAAGGTAGTTGGTGGTTAATGTAAATTCCGTTATGTACTTGTGTTGTAGAGTGAAACATAAGGAATAAGCGGGACTATTGTATGCACGTCTAAGATTGTATATTCATATTGAGAATACAAGGTATGTAAGGTTACTCTGTCCGTATCTTTCTGCAGCAAATAGTATTCACATTGACATTACACTTGTCCCATCCCGAAATGTGCTAAGGTATCCTATATCCGGTTATCAATGGTCATTATCACATGTTTCCTACTCATTGATCAATTGTAAATCACATGTCTCATATTCATTGCCTAAGTCTCCAAAAGCCCAATAAGGTTATGTTCCAAAGTTCCAATAGTGATTATACTCATGTCTCTTGTTCATTGATTATTGTCCAATGGTTCCAATAGTGCTATGTTTCCAATAAGGTTATGTTGCCAATAATGTTTATTCACATGTCTATCACTCATTGATTATTGATCCAAAGCTTCAAGTAAATTTATGACTATCATTGTATCAATCTCAAAAGTAAAGAATGAATGAAGTAATGTATATGTGGTTAATGATTGAGTATGGGTGGTAGCTTTGGGGGCGAAATGCCTAGCTCAAGCCGATCCCAAGATTATTGGATCAGGGGGAAGTCCTAGAGGCATAAGCCTATCTCGAACCGATATGGACAGGGGGTAGCTCTAGAGGTAATAACCTAGCTCGAGCCGAACCTGATGTGTTGGTTTATGGATGGCAGCTCTAGAGGTAATAAGCTAGCTCGAGCCGAGCCCTATATATTGATTCATGGGTGGTAGCTCTAGAGGCATAAGCCTAGATCGAGCCGATCCCAACATAACATTATGTTATGTAAAGACCCACTGATCAGTTGGGGCCCGGGTGCATAGTGACGCAAGTGACGATGATCAAAGCATAGAAGTAAAGAAGCAAAGAAATTAATGAAATACACATGGTTTCCAAAGTACAGAATAGTGACTTATCTATATTGATCATTCATTTGTATTGAGTTATTGACGTATTTACATATCATACAGTTTCTTATGAGCCTTACATACTCAGTACATTCTTCGTACTGACGTCCCTTGTGGGACTTACCTTACTTGCTGCAAGCGCAGGTGCTAGTAGGCCTCCATAGTAGGTTGCCAGTTGTTTGCGGATCATTAGTGAGCTCCAGTTAGTTCGGGGCTTCTCTGAGTCACAGTTGTACATATGTTTTGGTGTTGTACATGTTGTATAAAGCGGGGACTTGTCCCGACTTTCAGTTAGTTTTGGTAAATGCATCTGTTAGAGGCTTTGGTAGACGTATGTGGGTGTATGGATGTAAGATGGTACATGACGTTTTGACTTGATGGCCTCAACGGCCAAGTTTCACATATGTATATATATATATATATATATATATATATATATATATATATCACATGTTCCACGAATTCTATTGTTAGCATTATAAGCTCTTACGTGATCATGGTGTTTCTTATGGCATGCATATGATTGAGTAGAAGCAAAGCTTGGTTCTCTCGGGCCTTGTCGGCTACGATTGCCAATCTATACTGATGGGATTCGGGGCGTAACACTCTTGCCCCAAAATGAGTTTATAAAATAATAAACTATTTTAGGGTTTAATTCCTTTAATTTGCGATTTCTACCGCTATAGCGGTAGGCCACCGCTGGAGCGGCCTTGACCATTTTTAACCACCTCTATAGCTATAATTATTTTGCTATAGTAGGGTGTCAACCGCTATAGCAGTTTAGATAGGACAAAATATCCGTCTTCACCCAAAAATCCCACATTTTACAACACACCTTGATCCCGGGATATTCCGAACAATGCCCTTTACATTAAGGTCAATTCCGGGAGTTCTACTAACTCAACTTCAGTTCCATAAAATCCAACGGATTCCTTATTGTATTAGCTAACTAGGAATCAACACCGTTCCCACAAAACCGGTCTAAATTATTTCTAGATTTTCTATGACTACCCCTCGCTTTGAAATGAAGCGAAACTAGCCTAGGAACTGGTACCAATGACCAAAAAAATCAATCACGAAGGCTCTCAACATATCCTCTAGCACCTGAATTATCCTCTATGACTGACCATCAGTCTGAGGATGAAAATCCATGCTAAAAGTATGCTTGGTGCCCAACTCCTCATGCAACCCGTCCCAAAATTTGGAAGTAAACTTTGCATCCCTGTCTGAAATGATAGAAAATGGCAACCCATTAAGTCTGACAATCTCCTTGACATATATTTTTGCCAAATGCTGAGATTTGTAATCTACTCAAACTGGCAAGAAGTGAGTTTATTTCGTCAACCAATCAACTATCACCCAAATAGAGTCATACTTTCCCAATGTCTTAGGGAGACTCACCACAAAATTCATGGCAATATGCTCCCACTTCTACATAGGTATAGGCATCATGTGAAGTAAACCCGCAGGCCTTTGGTGTTCATACTTTACCTGTTGACAGTTATGACACTTAGACATATAATTCACTATGTCCCTCTTCATCTTTGGCCACCAATAAAGTTGCCTCAAGTCACGGTACATCTTGGTCGTGCCTGGTTGAATTGAATAATGCAAACCATGAGCCTCTGAAAGTATATCACTAATCAAGTCACCAACTTGAGGAACACATAAACTTTCTCTAACCCACCACAACACCCCTCCAGCGTCGAGGGTGACGTCCGCCCCCTCTATACTCACCACTTTGTTCTAGAGTGCATTTAACTTTTTATCCTCGAACTGCTTGGCCTTAATCTGCTCCACAAAGGCTGATTTTACCTTGACACTAGCTAACATTCCACCCTTTTTCGAGACCCCAAACTGCATGTTCAAGGATTCTAGAGTTTGAAGCTCTCTAACTAATGGTCTCCTGGACACTCTCAAGAATGACAACCTGCCTGTACTTATGGCCTTTCGGCTTGCCACCACATTGGCCTTACCCGAATGATACTGAAAGGTCAGATCGTAGTCCTTTAATAATTCCATCCACAGTCTCTTCCTTAGACTCAGATCCTTTTGAGTAAACATATGTTGCAGACTACGATGGTCAGTGAAGACCTCACACTTGACACCACAAAGATGGTGTCTCCAAATCTTTAAAGCAAATACCATCGCTGCCAAATCTAAATCATCGATTAGGTAATTCCTCTCATGAGGCTTCAAATGCCTCGAAGCATATGCAATAACATTCTTATCCTGTATCAACACAACATCCAAACCCAAAAGTGAAGCATCACAATACACAATGAAATCTTTACCTTCAATCGACAGCGAAAGAATAAATGATGTAGTCAAAAGTGTCTTGAGCTTTTGGAAGCTCTCTTCACACTGGTCTGACCAAATAAATGGAACCTTTTTTTGAGTCAACCTTATCAAGTGAGTTGCGATGGTTGCAAAGTTCTTGACAAACCAGCGATAATAACCTGTAAGACCCATAAAACTCCTTACCTCGGTCACTAAACTAGGCTGAATCCAACTCTTAACTGCTTCTATTTTTTGAGGGTCCACCATCACTCCCTTCTCCGAAATCATGTGCCCCAAGAAGGCAACAGAAGATAGCCAGAAGTCACATTTTGAGAACTTAGCAAATAACCGCTTTTCCCACAGTATTCCCAATACTATACGGAGATGGCCTGCATGCTCTTCCTTAGTTTTGAAGTAATCCAGAATATCATCAATGAACACAATAATGAAAGAATACAAAAAGAATTTAAAGATGCCATTCATCAAACTCATAAAAGCTGCAGGTGCATTAGTCAATCCAAAAGACATTACCAGAAACTCGTAATGGCCATACCTAGTTCTAAAAGTCGTCTTTGGAATATCCTCCGGTCTAATCTTTAACTGATGATAACCTAACTACAAATCAATCTTTGAGAAAATTATTGCACCCTGTAGCTGATCAAACAAGTTATCTATATAAGGAAAATGATATTTATTTTTTAATGGTGACCATATTCAACTGCCTATAATCGATGAACATCCTCATACTACCATCCTTCTTCTTAACAAAAAGAACCAGAGCGCCCCAGGGTGAAGCACTTCGATGAATAAAACCCTTATCAAATAGTTCCTGCAACTGAGCCTTAAGTTCCCTTAACTCTGCAGGAGCCATTTGATATGGTGGAATAGGTATGGAGCGAGCACCCAACTCTAAGTCAATACAGAAGTCGATATCCCTATCCAGAGGTATACCTGGTAAATCAGAAGGAAATAAATCCCAAAACTTGAAAACGATTGAAACTGACTCAATAGAAGGGGACCCCTCACCCACATCTCAAAGATGAGCTAAAAATATTAAACATCCCTTCCCACCTAGCCTCCTACTATTTCCCTCATCCCAGGCATAGCTAAAATCACTGTTTTGACATTACAATTTAAAATAACATGATATGGAGATAACCAGGGCATACCCAGAATTACATCAAAGTCCAACATATCCAGAATAATCAAGTCTACCCAAGTCTGAAGACCCACAAATAGCACAGAACAAGAATGAAAAGCATGGGTTACTACCACAAACTCACCAACCAGAGTAGACATATGCAAGGATAGTCAAGAATATCAGAAATCAGACTCAAGCCCATAGAAAACTGAACAGAAACATAAGAATAAGTGGACCCCTGATTAAATAAGACAGAAGTCATTCGGTCACAGACAGAAATAGTACCTGTGATCACTGCATCAGAAGCCTCGGCATCAGTCTTCCCCAGAAATAAATAACAATGAGCTTGGTCATCAATCTAAGCTAACTTTTTACCTAGCTGTGCTCCCGAGCTGCAGTTACCACGACCGCCTACCTGATTTCCCTGTCCATCCCGTGGACGACCCCTGCCATTACTCCCTCTTCTACCTGCTGGAACCACTGCCCGAACCTGCTGCTCTGCCTGGGAACTCGCCTGTCTCACTGAACACTCCTTCTTAAAATGACCAACAACACCATAATAATAAAACCCACGCTCCAGAGAGGGACGACTGGCTGAAGAATAAGAAGCCCCTTGGCCTCTAACAACTTGAGTTTAGGAAGGACCCTTAGCTGGAACCATAGTAGAGGCTGGTATAGCTGACTGAATAGGGCGAGCTGGAAAGGACTGCTGGCCCTTAGAATAGGATCCATTAAAATTCCAAACATTTCGAGACTTCTTAGCTAACAACATAACCTATCTCTCCTGCGCCACACCTTCCAACTTTTTCACATAATCTGACATGTCATTAAACCCCTTTCCCACAGAAATCATTTGCACAGTCAACACCTGAAGGTCATAGTTCAACTTCTTAACAAAGAGATAAATCCTTTCTTCCTCCGTAGTCCACAACTAGGTGGAATAACGAGACAAGGCATGAAACATAGCTTTATAAGCTGCAACTGACATATCATCTTGCTCCAAAGCTAAGAACTCATCCTTCTTGAGATCACGGAGGGCACGAGATACATACTTATCCAAAAACAGAGCATGAAACTTCTCCCAAGTCAAAGGAGACAAAATAGGTGACCTACACTCAACATATACTCTCCACCACTGCTTAGCATCCTTCTCCAGCAGAAAGGTCACAAACTCAACCCTATGCTGCTTCACAATACCTATCTTATACAACCTCTCATAACAATCAATAATAAACTCAAAAGCATCCTCAGATTCTGTACCCTAAAACATAGGAGGTTTTATCTTCAGGAACTTAGTCATCCATCCTAGGAGCCATAGCAACAGTAGGGTACACAATTGGAGCCTGAAAAGCCGGAACAGTAGGGGTGGTTCCAGTCCCATCCAACCCACTCAGAAAAGCCAACACTTGCTAAATTACCTCAGTAGATATGAGAGGTACAGCTGCAACCTCAACTGGTGTCGCCACCTCGGGCTCTATCTCCTGCTCCTCTGCTGCTTTTCTTTTCTCAAAATGATCCTGGGGTGGGGGAGGGGATGCTGCCCTCTCATTAGCCTGACCTGCAGCTGCTTGAGCTCTACCCCTGGCTAGTGTGTCTCATCCCAGTCCTCTCCTTCTTTTCCCTTTCACTCATCCTCTTTTCCTCACGGCTGGCTCCTCAATTGGAGTGGCTGGCACTGGGGCTGTTGCTCGGGTTTCGTTCGACCTAGTATTCACCATCTGCAAACAAAAGAGTGAAGGATCATATACCAATTTGGATCACCAGATACCAATTAGAATCAAGTCATAGCACGAATGAAGAAAGAAAGACAAATTTTTTCTAAAGTCCTATAGCCTCCCAAAGAAAATTACAGACTTCTCCATATCATTTCGCGAGACTCTACTGGACCCGTTTTAGTATAACGAGATAGACAAAACCTAGTCTACAAGTTTTTCATGACCCAAACCTATTGTGACTAACACCCACACTACTCACCCGATAGGAAAATCAATAACCCCAGAAGCATTGATCAACACTCAAGTAAAACTACAAGAACTATCCCATAAATAGTGTAATAACCATTTAATCTAACAACTTAAGAATGTGCGTAAACAAAATACCAAATAGAAATCCCCTAAGACCCGAAAATCGGTGTACCAAAACATACTAAGAATATCAAGTGGGGATGCAACCCCAAAACCGTAAGACATAACAATTCCAAACAAAGTACAATGTCTAAATAAGTGAAAGATCTCATGGTAGCGCAGATGTGTTGCTCACCCTGAAATTCGAAATCGACTGCTGAAATCAAAAGTGAGGTCTCGATGAATCTGCTATAATATGTGCTGCACTCACAGATGTAAATACAGGTGTAGTATCGGTACACAAGAAACTACAGTGTACTGGTAGGATCATTTGAATAACTCAAGATGGAAATATGGACACTTAACCAAAATATAGTACAGTTAGCTAACACATGCTTACACATCAAACATTCAACATATATGTACAAGTAGCATTCAAGAGACAAGCCAACAAGTGTCATTAATACAATGATATACAAATCAATTCAAGACAACCAATAAGGACAAGCACAACAATACAAATTCCCCGATTCACTCAAGAAACCGTCATACTATTACATACCTTAAAAATCCACACACACATGCTAAGGGTTATATATTTACCCTCTTGCTATGACCTGCAGGAGATAGTTACCGTCCATGTACTAAAAATCCCATACACGAATATTTGTAATCCTTAATCCAAACAACCTATGAGAATATCTCAAATGCCAAAACATTCTATAATTTATAATACAAAAGGCCAAGTCATAAAACAAGTAGACATTGCAATGATCAAGCACACCATACGGATTAACCAATCATATTATAAAGTAGTTAATATGCACATATAATACAATTTGGATTAAATACACCCCATCACCTACCTCGAACCAAGCTTGCACAACTCTAAGCTAGAGCTTTGCCCTTCTGTTCCCTTTCCGCTGGCTTGTGCTCTAAAACATGCATACAAATACCACATTAATGAAATGATCTAACATGGTAGGAGTTATAAGCCACCCTCAACCCCCTAAGGTCAGTTCATAATCATTCCTTAACCGTTCTAGGACTATTTCCCCCGTAATTCACCTAAAACTACCAATTTCATGGAATGATTAGTGAATTAACAGAATGCAAGGCCAATTTCATGGTTAATAAACAAAACCCATTAAACTAATGCTCAATTTCACCCTTGCACCAGTAAACATAACAAAATCCACCCTAAAACCCTCCCCGAACTCCGTAATTTACTCCTTCTAAGGATTAAGAAGTAATTACAAGTTAAAGTGAGTGAATTCCTTACCTTAACGAAGTTAAACGGAGGTAAAACAGTGATTTTATCCCTAAATTGCCTTTCTCTTGCCCCAAAATGAGTTTATAAAATAATAAACTATTTTGGGGTTTAATCCCTTTAATATGTGGTTTCTACCGCTATAGCGGTACCTGACCGCTATAGTGGTAGGCCACCACTATAGCGTCCTTGACTTCTTTTGACCACCGCTATAGTGGTGTGTCAACCACTACAACGGTGTCGACGGGATAAAATGTCCTTCTTCACCCACAAATCTCACTTTTTCCAACACATCTTGATCCTGGGATATTTTTCATAAAATCCTATAGGTTTTATTTCCTTAGCTAACTAGGAATCAAAACTGTTCCGGCCAAACAGGTCTAAATTATTCCCAAATTTTTCAAGACTGCCCCTCGCTCTGAAATGAAGCGATACTAGACTAGTCCAAAATTTATAACTTCTAAACTGGAAGGAATTTAGACTCGAAATTTGGAATATAAGGCTTTTACATAATGACCAAGAGGGTCGTTACAGTCACATTCCAAAATGGATGACATACGAGACAACACTCGTATCTGGAAATTTGTGTAAACTGAATTACTTTTTAAATTACCAATCTTGTTTATATATCTCAGCTTATTAATTTATTTTATGAAAATAAATATCTTTTGAAAGTGTAGTGCAAAGTAAAACATTCTTTTAATTGAAATGTTTAGAATAACAACCGGCCATTTATGGCCAAATATTCTCTTCAAATATAACAAAATATAACAACAAAAATATGAGATATTTGCAATATCACATGAATATTTGTGTCTCATATATTACTCAATATTTTCTATAAAGCCTCTGTAACACTTTAAGAATGAATAAGAATAGAGTTATGACCTTAAATTAACTATAGAAAGAATGGAATACTCGATGTGCTCTCACAATCCAAAATGTGATCACCAATAGTAGAGGTGAAGAAAAATTCTAATTTGCACACGTATCATGCTGCTCTAAACCAACTCTTAAATCTAATGTATGAAAACACTGCCAATATATTGAATGTAAAATATTCAAAATGATAAATTCAATATTGAACATGATAATAGGATACAAAATATATAAAGATTAGTAAGATCAAATGGTGTACCTGTTTGATCCATAGAAAATTGTAGAACAGACTAAGCCTTCCTCTCTATTACCCTTTTAGTTAAAACAACGTTAATGGGACAACAAGGTCATACTCTCATATGTCTCTAATAATAATACAAAATACCCAAAAGGTGTCTTATACATGGTTAGAGAAGGGGATCTAGATGCAATTATTAAAACCTTAATGAGCCCATACATTAATGGCCTCATTGACTTAGGCTTACACTCACCGCTTTACTAGACCTGTCAAACACTAAAGTGCATGGCCCAATATCAAATTATCACACTTATAATTGGGCTCTTGTTATGGACTACCATACAATCCAAAATAGTTAAAACGCATAGAGAATATTTTAACTAATGTAAGCCCATTTTTCTAACATTCTCCTAATTGGGATACATTAGCAAATATAAATTCGAAAACAAAACAAATTTTGACATGTTTTAAACAAAGATTCTTTCAAATTGATTAAAAAAAAGATGTTTGTGGCCACATTTTTTAGAAAATAGTCTATAAACTTTAATCGACATTTTCAGTCTCAATATTAAATACTGAACTATAACAATCTATGTGTTCTTTGGAATATGAGACCTCCCATAGTCACAATATTTTCAAATTAGGCCAGTAAGATCATGATCTAGAAGTGTAGTAAGACTCAAACACTATTACATTGTTAGTTTTTCATATTTCATAAAAACTTATAAGTGATGCACCTCTTAAATGAACTAGTTTCATCTTAAGGTACCGTATTATCAATTGCATCATACACTAGAAAAGATGCCCTCTTGAATGAATCAAAATTTCATTTCAAGATATCGTATTACCAAAATGCATCCAAAGTAAGCAAATAATGTTGCAAATAATTGCACCACAGAATTACCTCTTAGGTGAATTAATTTCCACCTCAAGATGTCATGATATAACTATCAATAAATCAGCCTTAAACAAGGCTTAACTAATTTTCTAACAACTAACCCAAACCAAATAGTGTTTGTATCTATTCACAATCAAGAAATATACCAACTACAACAACAAAAAAGATATATATTACATAGTACATAAAAAGGTCTGTGAGGTTACCTAATTTGAGGTAATAAATCGAGTTTGAGAATCACCTTTAGGTATTCCAGTTCAAGGATAAACTCAAGAACAAATTAAGGAAAGGAGATATTAGAGTAAGTTAAAACTTTTCGGTTTTTTCTCACTTTGGACTTCAGATTTTATGTATGTAAGTAATCTTGTATGTAAAACATAAGTATATCTCTCTGTCTCCTTTTGTGTAAACTTAAAAGCTCATATTTATAGTCAAACCATGATAGCCTTTTGGTGAATTTAAAATTTAAACTCAAAAAGTAGTGAAAGGTTCTAACGGATTTGACAAGAAAAGAAAAGCAAAAAGGGGTCAGGGCTTACTGTTCAAACTCAAAAGAGTTGTTACAGTGGTGATCATTGGAGCAAGCCTTTTCCATTTAGTTGAGAGAGGAATCCATCGAGGACCCTTGATTCTCAAATCTTCAATAGAGGAGTTACTGCTTCAAGCTCCATTTTTCACGGGGAAAGGATGAAGATGAGGGTGGCTTTATCATAGGGATATGTGATGGGTGACTAAGGAAAAGGCGAGATGAATATGATGAGAGGTCGTCGATGGCACAACAGTGATAAAGTAATGATGGTTAAGAGTAGTAGAAGTTAGGAAAAGAGGGGCATGATCCCTTCTGCTATGGTTTGCAGTGGGATGATGAAAGGAGAGATAAGAGGAGATCTAAGGGTTTGATAGAGGCGGTGATTTGAGAGAGTGAAAAAGAAAAAGGGGCTTAGGTCTAATAAAGCTAATAGGATGATCTAGGTTGTTGATCTCATTTGATCAATGATTTGACTTAAAAGATGCAATAAAAGAAATATATATATATATATATAGACACATACACACAACCCAAACAATTCCAAAGAAGTACAATCCACATGATGCCTCAATGGCACATGCAGATTGCTTGTCAAATAGCCTTTCAAAATATGAAAAAGGTTAAGCGTTTTATGCTAATTTATTACTTTTGCAAAAATCCTATAAAATTGCAGTCAATTTTTCAAAATATAGAAAAAATATTTTCAATTTTAATCAAATAATAAGATCAAATACTACAAAACAAATTAAAATCAATCCATTTGGGGTTATAAAATCAAGATAAATTAATTAATCAATCAATTATCTAAGATTCTTGATTTTAACTATATGAAATGATTATTCAAGAACGGGCTAATTATTACAACAACAACAACAATAATAATGACAACAACCTAGTATGATTCCACAAGTGGGGTCTGGAGAGAGTGAACCTTATCTCTACCTCGTAGAGATAGAAAAGTTATTTCTAATAGACCCCTGACTTACATGATGCCTACAAAATAGATTGAAAGTAAGGGGGATATAGATATTGGATCAATCACAACAATAAATTAACTCGAAATGGAAAGCTCACAAAGACCAATAATGAAAATGAAATAATGCAGTAATCGGTGCACAAAAATATGAATGGAAGTCAAAATTAAAGATCAAGGAACTACAAGCAAAGTGATAATATTACTGGTAAGAAAGGAGGTGTTACGATCCAAAAGTTGAGGTCATGATGGCACCTACCTCGACCCAGCCTCAGTAGGTATGCCGAAAAACCACAAAAGAAAAGAGAAATAAAAAACAAGATAGAAATAAACTAAATACAAGACTTCTAGATGAAGTCCGACCATAATACTCATATAACTAGGAAAAATCCAAAAGAAATACAATAAAATCCCAAAACCTGGTGTCAAAAGTATGAAAAGCATCTAATATAATACTAGAAATATGAACATGAATCTGTCTCTGAAAGTAAACAAAGACAAGATAAGATAGAAGGAGGTCCAAAATCTACCCCAAAGACTGGAGCTCACCAGTGCCTCGAAGTTAATCTCTCACAGCTCAAAGTCAGTCACTACGGGCCATACTCATACTGAGATCTACAACGAAAGGACATAGAAGTAGGAGTGAGTACGGTCCACTTGTACTCAGTAGGTATCATAGGCCGACTAAGCAAAGTAGAAAACTAAACAAGTAAAAGATACTATGAGCATGCTTCCACCCGCTTACAGAAAAGTTCCCAAACGATATCTCACACTGTCTCAACTAACAATTCTACAATATGACATATATAAAGGCATAATAGAGGTACAAATGATACAATGCAATAGTGGTGGGATAATGATGATATAAGCTACTGGATGGATCTCGTATATGCCTTTCAAGCCTCATCACTTCTAGGATAGGATCGTATACCTTCAAGGATCATATACCTTCATGATCTCAGTCTTGAGTATCGTATATGCCTTCCGAGCCTCATCATTTCTAGGATAGGACCATATACTCTCACAATCTCAATCTTCTTACCGACACATTCCTCAGTCAAGGGTTTTGTAAAATATTTCATTTTCTTTCAAATCAGTTATCTCAGTGGTACCAATCTCATGAATATGTAAGAATGAATGAGGATATGATGCTCATAACCAATTCAGTATGAAGATAATGATCAATTTAATACAGGTTTAAATGAGATAAAAATCAACTCAATATGACGATGGTTCATGATATAAGCCCTCACATGGTGCAACTGGAATAAATAGTCATATAAGACATCAATAATATTATTTCAAAACCCCTCACTCGGGCATCACAATAATGATAAAGGCAGTAATGCTCAAATAAGGCCTATAAATATCTATTCAAGCTCCTGCACGGGCATCACAATGATAATAATGGCAATTAATGCACCAATAAGGATTATAATGTCAAATAAAGCCCCCACACGGGCATCACAATAAATATAACCTCTCAAGTCAACAATGAAATGCATACAAGCTCCCACACAGGCAACACGATGATAATAATAATCTTGAAATACAATACCCATGACTAATTCCCTAACCCATAGTATGCTTTACATGGATGGTTAACTATCCAGCCCAGTCTGAAGAAAGTTAAACCATAACCTACCTCGAAAAAACAAAATCCAAGCCTAGACCCTTCAACGCAGAGCCTTTCCTTCAAGAACTATTTTGAAATGGAATAAATATATCAAAAACATAATCTACACATCAATAGGGGACTAAAGATACCCATATTGGCTATATTTAATTCGGGTCCAAAAATAGTTTGAAAATCAGTTCGAAATCTAAAAGGGTAAATATAAAATTTATTTTAGAATCATTTTCTCTTATCAAGAGGGGCCTAAATCTGAAAGTCCATGTAAAAATGAGTTGAAATCAGACCTTAAATCAAAGAAAAACTAATTTTATACTTTATTAGGTGAAAAATCCCAAAATCCAAGTTTGAAATCAAAGATTTGAAGTTCTTTTTAAAGATGAAATCAATAAAAAATAACGAAAATAGTAGTTTAGAGATTACCCAAGCAAGATTGATGTTAATCCCCTTTGAAATCGCTAAAACCGAGCTCCCAAGGATGAAAATGATGAAAAATTGAGAAAAGAGGGATATACACAGCTCAGGTGACCTCTTCTTTGTGATCGCGTCACTTATGTCATGATCGCAACTGACCCAAATCGGAACCTTCGCAAACGCGAGCAAGGAACTGTGAACTCTATGAAACAAAATTAACCCAGACCTATTGCCCATCACAAACGCGATGATCCCTCCATGCAATCGCGATGCACTAGTCGATTTTTCTTCACGAACATGACAGGAGGGGTCACAAATGCAAATAAGGAATTCATGCACCATAAATTGGCGTGCACCCGTTGAAACCAAGTGTGGAAATGTCTCCGAACGAACCCTCGAGATTCATTTGAGACCCTACAGGAATGATCCAGATATGCTACTAGGCTATTTTCGACGTTTCAGACTCAATGAAACCATCAAATTTTTGAAAAGAGATTGTTTACAACAAATTAGCCCCAGAAACCCTTTTAAGCTT
Source organism: Capsicum rhomboideum (assembly GCA_031232105.1). Lineage (NCBI taxonomy): Eukaryota > Viridiplantae > Streptophyta > Magnoliopsida > Solanales > Solanaceae > Capsicum > Capsicum rhomboideum. Next base: position 59,221,600 of record CP124709.1, read on the forward strand.
ATTTAACTAGTTTTCATCTAAAAGGTAAAAATACAATATAAAGGGTCGGGCCCAAACTAACTACGCTACTAACCCAAAATCGATATTTCAGATCTAATAGAACTAACCAAATTACCATTTGATGCTCGAATCACAAAATGTTAACCGAAGTCAAACTAGCCACTTTAAAATCCTCTAAGGGTCTCAAATTCACTCAAAACACTCCCAAATGGAACGGAGACCATGCCAACCAACCTTACAACTCACAAATAGAATATAACACCTATTAGGAAGGGAAAATGGTCAAAATATAGAAAAAAGTGAAATTCACAACTACGATTGATACATTATCCACTACCCAAGTAGCCTTCTCAATAGGGTGATGTGTCTACTGGACCTTTACTTAATCAATATTCTTAGATCTCAACTTCCTAGGTTGCTTGTCTAGGATAGCAATAGGCTCCTCCTCGAAGGATAAATCATGATCTAATACAACATAATATCATTGAATAACATGTACATCATTTAGACAGTATCTCTTCAACATGGAATCATGGAGTACCGAATGGACCGCTGACAGATGTGGAGGCAAAGCTAGCCAATATGCCACATCTCCATACTTCTCAAGTATCTCAAAAGGGCCAATAAACCTTGGACTAAGCTTCCCTTTATTCTCAAACCTCATCACACCCTTCATGGGTGAAACCTTTAAGAAAACCCGCAATCTAACCGTGAATGCAACATCGTAAACTCGACGATCGGCATAACACTTCTGCCTACTCTAGGAAGCCACTAGCCTCTGCTGAATCAGTTTCACTCGCTCCATTGAATATCTTAACAAATCTGTGTCTCAAGGTCTCACCTCAAGTGAGTAAAATCATCCTACGAGGAATCTACATCTCCGCCCATATAAAGCCTCAAAAAATGCCATTCGAATGCTGGAATGGTAACTGTTGTTGTAGGCGAACTTTGCTAAGGGTAAGTACTATTTTAAATGACCACCAAAATTCATTACGAACCCTCGAAAGTACCCAAATCACACTGCATAGTACTTTAAAAGTTCGAGGTAAACTGAGTACCTCTATCAGAAACAATGGAGATAGCACATCATGCAATTGAACTGCCTCTCTAATATAGATCTTGGCCAACTTATCCTCATTGTAATTCACCCTCACAGGTACAAAATATGCTGATTTGGTCAATCTATCAACGATCACCTAAATAGAATCAAACTTCCCCAAGGTCGGGGGTAGGTCAACTATAAAATCCATAGTGATCTGTTCCCACTTCTACTGGGGAATGGGCATCCTCTATATCGTACCACCCAGTCACTGATGCTTTTACTTCTCCTGCTGGCAATTCAAATATTGGCCATGAACTCCACAATATCCTTCTTCATACCACCCCACTAATAATACTGCTTTAGGTCATGATACATCTTCACCGCTCCTTGGTGAATAGAATATCTCGAATAATGATCCTCCTCTAAGATCACCCTAACCCAACTGCCAACTCTAGGCATGCAAACGCGACCACTAAATCTCAAAAACCCCTTAGAATAAAGAGATATCGCCTTTGCCTCACCGCTTAACACTCTATCATAAATCACCCTCTATCTCTTATCATCAAACTGAAGAGCTCAAATCTAATCTATCAAAAAGACCTAGCCTTAATAAAGGCCAAAATATGCTCGAGTAATGAAATATCATGCCTAACCAACTGATTAGCGAAAGACTGAACCTCTAAGGCCAAAGGTCGCTCTTGGGTCAAAAGATGAGCTAAGCTCCCTATACTAACCGCTTTCCAGCTTAAAGAATCCACTACCACATTATCTTTGCCCGGATGATATAAAATAGTGAGATCACAGTCCTTAAGCAACTCAAGCCATCAACGTTGTCTCATATTAAGATCTCGCTGGGTGAAGAAGTACTGAAAGCTATGATGATTGGAGAAAATCTCACAATGGACTCTATACAAGTAATATCTCCATAACTTCAATACAAACACAACTGCGACCAACTCTAAATCATGGGTAGGATAATTCTTTTTAAGAGGCTTCAACTGTCAAGAAGCATAGGCACTCACCTTACCCTTTTTCATCAACACACCACCCAAGCCAACTCAGAAAGCATCACAAAATATGATAAAACTCATGCCCTTCTTGGGCAAGGTCAAGATAGAAATCAAAGTCAATAACTCTTTGAGATTTTAAAGGCTTTCCTTACAAGCATCCGACCACTGATACAATCTTCTTCTAAGTTAACTTGGTCAAAGGAGCCATAATAGAAGAGAAACCCTACACAAAGCACCGATAATTGCCTGCTAATCTAATAAAACTCCGAATATCGATAGGAGAACTGAATCTAGCCCAATCACGAATTGTCTCGCTATCTTGGTCGGATCGACCATAATACCATCCTTGATCACAAAATGACTTAAGAAAGAAATAGAATCCAACCACAACTCGCACTTAGAGAACTTGGTATACAACTTCTCATCTTAAAACCTATGAAAAATAGTCCTCAAGTACCTCACATGGTCAGCCTCATTCTTGGAATAAATCAAGATATCATTGATGAATACAATCATAAAAGAATCAAGGTAAGGTCTAAATACTCAGTTCATCAACTCCATGAATGCTGCTAGGGTATTTTTTTTATCCCAAAAGACATACCCAAGAACTCATAATGACCATACCGCATCCGAAAAGCTTTGTTCAGAACATTTGAAGCTCTAATCCTCAACTGATGGTAACTGAATCTCAAGTCAATCTTAAAAAAACACTGATGCACCCTGAAACTGATCAAATAAATCATTAATCAGAGGAGGATACTTGTTCTTGATGGTCATCTTATTCAACTGCCGATAATCAATACACACGCACATATCCATCCTTCTTCTTCACAAATAAGACAGGAGCACTTCAAGGAGACATACTCGGTCTAATGAAACGCTTACCCAACATATCCTACAGTTGCTTTGTCAATTCCTTTAACTCAGATGGAGTCTTCTTATAAGAAGGAATAGAAATGGGCATTAGTACCTGGCTCAACATTAATAGCAAAATAAATATCTCGATCTGGAGGAATACCAGGTAAGTCCATCAAAAACATGTCTTAGAACTCAAAAAGAATCCAAGGGAGGCAGTGAAGCAACAATAGTATCACAAACATTGGCCAAATAAGAAAGACACCCCTTCTCTACCATGTGACGGGCACGTAGAAAAGATATAACCCCTTTCAGACCCGCACTAAAAGTACCCTTCTATGCTAACCTTGGCACACCCAGAGTATCTAATATCACGGTCTTGGCAAAACAATCCAAAATTACATGATAAGGAGCTAACCAATCCATACCTAAGATTACATCAAAATTAAACATATCCAATATAATCAGGTCTACCCAAGTCTCACATCCTGCAAAGGTCAGTACACATAATTGGTACACCCAATCCACCACTAAAAGTCCCCTACGGGGGGTAGAAACTCCAATAGGCATAGAAAGGGACTCACATGAAACATTAAATCTAGTGGCAAAATAGGTAGACACATTGGAGAAAGTAGACCCACGGTCAAATAACATGGAAGAAGAAAATAGCAAACTGGGATGATACTTGTGATAACTGCATCAGAGGTCTCTGCCTTAGGTCTCCTAAGTAAAGCATAATAATGACCTCTCCCCTACTAGATTATGTAACCTCTCTCCCTCTACCAAGATCTCTCTGAGATATGCCTTGATAACTCCTAGAACTACCTCTGCCACTCTATGAACCACTTCTAACCACAGAAATAGGAGTAGGGCCAAGCTGAAGTTGAGAACCCTGTTGGGCAGGACCCGATGAACGCCGAGGACATTCTCTGGCATAATGACCTAGCTTACTACATACGTAACACCCTATGCTACCTAACTCATACTGAGAGGACCCAAAAGAACCAGAATAATATCTACGCCTCGATGAACCAAAACTGGAGCCACTACCCATATAACCTGACCTTTTGATGCCTAAAGCCCCAGAAACCACAGACCTACTATCCAAACGCTGTAAATTAAGCTGCCTAAACTAGTCTTCCATGATAACCATGAGAACCTCTACCAAAAAAATCCCTACCTCAAGATGCATATCCACTAAACTCACCCTGTTGATGTATCTTCTTAGCACCACTATGAGTACCCTAATGAATTGACTCAATCAACTTGGCATGATCTATAATACTTTGGAAAAAACCTCCCAAAACTACAAGTTAAGCCGTCATCAACTGATAAGAGCCTGCTAAAACCTTGATAAACTTCCTGATCCTCTCAGACTCGGTAGAGATATTGGCAGTGGTGTATCTGGATAATGCATGAAAATGTGCCTCATACTCTGCAATAGTCATAGAGCCCTACTCCAGGAGATTAAACTCATCTCTCATCTGATCCATCAAACTGTAGGACACGAACCTATCCAGAAAAGCCTACAAAAATTAGGTCAATATCATAGTAAGAGAACCTAATTATCTACAACTAATAAGAGACCTCCATAACTGCCTAGTCTCATCAGTCAACTGGTACATAGTATAGGCAACACCATGAGACTCAAAGGATCTGAGGTTATACAGCCTCTCCTGGCAGTGAAGCAAAAGTTCATAGGCGTTTACTTCAATGGCACCACTAAACTTGGGAGGAGCCAAGCGAATGAATCTCTCAGACCTCTTCTGATCATCAGAAGACATCACAGAACCAAAAGCAATAGGATAAACAACAAGTATAGTAGGCAACGTATCAATACATGGGGGTATCACAACATCTGGCTGTACCCATAAAGTCAGAAAACCATAAGTAGGAGCCTGCCCTGGCAGATGAATATCTCCTAGAGTTTGAGAAATATCCAGCACACTCGGTGGAATACATGTTTAAGGAATGCCATCCAGATAACCCAATAGATGAATCAACAAATCCTATAACACTGAGGTAGTAACTGAATCCTGAGGGGCCTGAGCTGGTCTCGCAACCTCTGTTTGATAATCCTTCTTATCATAATAATAACTTTCAAGCTTAGAAGAGGCTACCTAGCCTGTCCTCTGGATAGAGCAGCTCCTTGTGTCTGACCTTTACCTCTAGCTAGGCCACGACCCCTACCTCGCCTCCTGACTGGGGCTCTAACAACAGGTGCTGGCTTAGCATCCTCAGCATCTCTGGATCTAGTCCTCACCATTTGTGCAGAAAATAATAAAATACAAGTTTAGAATATTGGGCATGAACAACCCGCATGATAAGGAATCAATTTAGAGAAGTTTTTCTTAAATATATCCTATAGCTTCTCAAAGATATATATGAACGTCAACGTATCAATCTGCGAGACTCTATTAGACATCCTGCTCTTTCATATATAAGACCGGTGAATCTAAGTCTTACATACCAATTTGTCACGACCCAAAAATTGAGGTCATGATATAACCTACCTCTACCCAGCCTTGGTAGGTAAGTGGAACCCCACAAAAGAAAAGAGAAATCCAAAATAAAATAGAAATAAAATAAGGATGAGACTTCTAGATGAAATCAGCCATAATACTCATATATTTGGGAAAAATCCAAAAGAAATACAATTAATTCCTAAAAACTGGTGTCAAAAGTGTGAAGAGCATCTAATACAATACTAGAAATCTGAAATACATGAATATATCTTTGAAAAGTAAATAAAGTCAAGATAACATAGGAGGAGGTATGAAATCTGCCCCGAACACTGGAGCTCACTAGTACCTCAAAGTCATTCTCTCACAGCACAGAGTCAGCCACTGTGGGTCGCACTCATACTAGGATCTGCACTGAAAAGGCACAAAAGTTGGAGTGAGTATAGTCAACTTGTACTTGGTAGGTATCATAGACCGACTGATCAAAATAGAAAACTAAACAAGTAAAAGATACTATGAGCACGCTTCCACCTACATACAGAAAAGTTCACAAATGATAACTCACACCATCTCCACTAACAATTCTATAATATAACATATATAATTACTAACTACAAATGAAGATATAAGAGAATTCAAGTACAAGGCAACAAACACATAATAGAGGTGCAAATAATGCAATGCAATAATGGTGAGATGATAACGATATAAGCCATATCATGATTCTTGTATACGCCTTTTGAGCCTCATTGCTTTTAATATAGGACCATAAACCTTCACCTCTCTATTTCGGTATTATATATGCTTTCTGAGCCTCATAGATTTTGGATAGGACCATATACTCTCAATTTATGAATCTCCTTACCGACATATTTCTTGGTCAAGGATTTTGTAAAATGTTTCATTTTCTTTCAAATCAGTTATCTTAGTGGTACTAATCTCATGAATATGTAAGAATGAATAAGGATATGATGCTCACAACCAATTCAGTATAAAGATAATGATCAATTCAATAAAGGTTTTAATAAGCTAAACATCAACTCAATATGATAATGGTTCATAATATAAGCCCTCACACGATACAACTGGAATAAATAGTTATGTAAGACATCAATAATATCATTTCAAAACCCTTCACTCAGATATCACCATAATGATAGAGTAAGTAATGCTCAAATAAGGCTTATAATATCAAATAAATCGCCAACATAGGGATCACAATAAATATAATCTCTCAAGTTAATAATGATATGCATACAAGCCTCCACACGGGCAACACGGTGACAATAATTATCTTGAAATACAATACCTATGACCAATTCCCCAACCATAATATTCTTTACATGGATGAGTAACTACCCAACCCAGTCTCAAGAAAGATAACTCACAACCTACCTCGGAAAGCCGAAATCTAAGCCTAGACCCTTTAATCCGAAGTTTTTCCTTCATGAACAGTCTTGAAACGGACTAAATCTATCAAAAACGTAATCAACACTTCAAAAGAAAACTAACGATACCCATATTGGCTCTATTTAATCTGGGTCCAAAAATAGTTCAAAAATTGGCTTGAAATTGAAAAGGGTAAATCTGAAATTTTATTTTAGAATCATATTCCCCATACCAAGAGGAGCCTAAATCTGAAAGCCCATGTAAAAAAGAGTTGAAATGAGACTTTAAATTGAAGAAAAACCGATTTTATACATTATCGAGTGACAATCCCAAAATCCAAGTTTAAAACCAAAGATTTGAAGTTGTTTTTGAAGATGAACTCAATAGGAAAAAAATGAAAATAGTAGTTTAGAAATTACCCAAGAAATATTGATATTAATCCCTTTTGAAATTGCTAAAACTTTAGCTCCCAAGGATGAAAATGGTGAAAAATTGAGAAAAGAAGGATATGCACTGCCCAGGTGACCTCTTCTTCGCAATTGCGGTCACTTATATCGTGATCGCGACTGACCCAAATCAAAACCTTCGCAAACGTGGGCAAGGAACCATGAACACGATGAAATAAAACCAACCCAGACCCATTACCCATCGCAAATGCGATAGGAGGGGTCACGAATGCAAAGAAGGAATTCATGCACCAGAAACTGTTGTGCACCAACTGAAACCAAGTGTGGAAATGTCTCCTAACAGACCCTCGGAATTCATTTAGAAACCCACATGGATGAACCGGATATGCTATTAGGCTATTTTCGATATTTCGGACTCAATATAACCATTGGATTTTTGAAAAGAGATCATTTACAATAAATTAGTCCTCGGTGCCCCTTTTAAGCTTATTTAACTAGTTTTCGTCTAAAAGGTAAAAATGCAATATAAAGGCTTGAGGCCCAAAATAACTATGCTATTAACCCAAAATCAACATTCCGGATCTAATGGAACTGACCAAATCACCATCTATTGCTGAAATCATAAAATATTGACCGAAGTCAAACTAGCCACTTTAAAAGCCTCTAAGGGTCTCAAAACACTCCCAAATGCATCGAGAACCGTGCTAACCAACCTCACAACTCACAAATATCATATAACACCTATAAAAAAGGAAAAATGGTTAAAATATAGAAAAAAGTGAAATTCACAACTGCGGTTATTATAAGAGGTCCAAGAATGACCACCAAGCATATCTTGTAGAAAAGTAAAAGAACACTCAACAACCAACTAACCATATACCCTAATAAGTGACCTCAAAACTCTCTTATAAGGTCATCTACTTGGTAAGGTCAAGTAATTAAAGAATATATCTCATGCAGATCTATCCAATAGCGATCCCTGCGTACACGATAGGTCATCTCCTTGGTAAAATCAAGATGCACCAAGTCTTGTCTAATGAATGCCCCCAATACCTCTTTGACTTGCCTCTTCCTCTCCAGATGTCCACCACTGTCAAATACTCATACCTCCTCACTAGATTACCTATACTTTTCCTCCTCACATGTCCAAATTATATCAGCCTCGCTTCCCTCATATTATCCAACACGAAGATGACTCCTACCTTCTCTCAAATATCTTCATTCTTAATCTTGTCTTTCCTAGTATGTCACAAATACACATCAACATTCTCATCTCCGCCACTTTCATCTTTCAAACATGAGAATTCTTAACAAGTCAACATTCTGATCAATAAAATTGAGTGTCAACGCACATGATCTTGAATATAGATATAGAGATCATGGAGTCTCAACAAAATCCTATATAGAGATAAGTTGTGGTTTTCATCTTCCCTGAGTAAGGAGTTTTACACATAAAAGTTTTTATATTTATTTACCGTTCTATAATTTATCTTCTTGCATATTTGTTCAAAGAACCTGATTTTGTGAGGTAGTAATTCGCAACAAACTATAGCAATTATCTTTTTAATTATCTATACAAATTAAAAAGATGTATCAAAATATCTTCTATTTAGACTTTGATGAGTTTTTGGGTTGAAAATTAATATTGACATGCTCTCATGAGGATTTTAAACATTGTTGCTTTTGACGATGTCTAGAGGAAAGAAATTAGAGATGTTCATGTCTAGATGTTCAGAGAAATTTATATAATGCATTAATGTGCTATTAGGCTTTTTTTTAATAGATTTACTAGGTGGAGTGTCTAGGTTAGTTTTATTTATTTTCTAAAAAAAAAGGGTCAACCTCAAAAGAAGGAGTACAAGCAAAGTAGACTAGGTCTTACCTTACTAACCCTTTGAGAAACAGGTTAAATGATCAAAAAATGGGTTCTTATTTATAAAAGAACCTGGTTCTATGTAGAAACACATATATATTCAGGATTGATGAAAAGAAAATACAATGTACTAAGGAAAGATTAAAAAAAAGGTCTGAGAGGAGTAAAGTTGCATGTTTCACTGTATAAAGTTGTACAAATATTTGTAAATCATACTTGATTAAAAAAAAGAATTTGGTCCTTACACTTACAATGAAGAGGTATTTTCAAGAAGACATATGGATAAAATTAGGTTCTCAAACCTGCACATCTGTATCGTTGCGATGAGTGAAATATGTCCTTACATTTGGTTAAGTGAGCTTACAAATCTTACTTCGTCAAACAAACTCATCCATCTATTGAACTACAATGAATGAAAGGTAAGACCTATATGGACTAAAACAAGCTTAACATCTTGTACAATTTACATAGGCTGAAGCAAGCTTACAAATCTTGTTGAGATCGAGTAGACTGAAGTAAGCTTACAAACCATACTAAAATTTGGAGGAGAGACTTATGTAAGCTTAACATCTTACTAAATTCATATTGGAAGAATTCAAAAGCTAGATCAACAATGGAGCTTCTTCTTAGGGGGGAATATTGTGAACGTAGGAGTTGTTTTTAAAGGAAAATATACACACGAAAAATAAATAAAGATTGATGAAGTATAAAAATACACATGAAGAAGTATGAAGATGTTATGGATTTTTCATTATTAAAAGGAGAAAATTTATTGAGATTCTTTGATCTCTAAATTGAACTAGTGAAGCTAACAACACTGTAGAGGTATTGCAGATAAAACTTGTTCCTTTAGATTAAAAAAATAGAGATATTTTGGTCTACATAGAAGAAGTTATTCCACACACATAAAAGGAAATCTTGAGAATTTGGATTAAGAAGTAATTTAGTTCTATAAGAAATAGGAGTTCAAGACATGGAAATATTATCATAATTGAATACATGAAATTACTTAGAGTTAGGAAACCTTATACAAGTCAAATTAAGCCAAATAAGGATTAATTTCTTGAACACTCATAAAGAGACTAAAAGTCACCCGCTGCAATGAAAAACTTGTTCCTATTAAATGTTATTATTACTATTCTGAGTTGTAATAGTTAGATTCTTTTGGTTTCAAAATTTTATATTTTTTACATTCCTAGTGACTTGTAACAGGTGTTGCTTTTGTATTTAGTTGTAAAGGAACTTCTTGTACTGGGTAAAGTATTTCAAGAGTTGGAGAGTTACCAATAATTAGGGAGAATTATTGAGGATTGGGATAGGGCCTGTTAGAGTCAGTTCCTTTGGTGCACAAAGGAGTTGAGAGCTTAAAAGTTTCTCTTATTAGTATGGAGAGTTTGAAAATCCTATTAAAGATAGGTCATAATTTTTGCCTCCCTTGAAAAAGAAATTTTCTACACAAAATTTTTTGTATTGATTTACTTTTGTATACTTTACCTTTTTGCATAGTTACTAAAAAAACCTGCTTCTTTCAGTTTGTAGATCGTAGAAAAATAATAAATAATTTAACAACAATCGATATGTAAACACCCAATAATAAATGCATATACCCTATTAGAAAAGTAAAGGACTTACCTATTCGATGAACTCCCGAAACTTCGTTTCAATTGATCTTAAATGAAATTTCCATGATCTAGCAATTTCATTGATGATTTTGTGTTAAGTTAGTGTTAATTTGATGTAATTAATATAGTGATTTTGAGTAGAAACTCACCTTATATTTTAGGGAGAAACATCAAGTCAAAATCCCTCTAAAAGAGTTTCTAAGTTAAACTTATAGATTACCAAAAGGGCTTAGGTATTAAATCAAATCCTATGCGAATTAGGATTTATATTTTGTAAGTCATCAATAAAATAACCATAACTCCTTGCATATATCTCAGATTGACCTGATTTTATGTGGTTGGAAACCTCTTTCAAAGTACTATAACTTTCATCTTTTGAATTTTTTCATATTCTTTATCTATTGAGAATCATACGTATTTGAAGTCAGGTCTTGAAAGTTGTCCATATGACAAATTGTTTGTCACTATTTACGCTAGATATACATTTGATAAATGTGTCAACTGGGCTGGGCCGGGCCGGGCCAACCCGGACCCGGTCCATTATTTTTTCCCGGTCTTGGGCCGGTTACGGGCCGGGCCCATTTCTTACTGGGCCGGGCCGGGCCGGGGTGAACAGTAAAATTCCCCCAAACGGCCCAGCACCGGCCCATTTAATTTTTTTGACCTGTTAATGGGCCGGTTTATCAGGTCCCGACTAAAAAAAATTGTATTTTGAACCTTGATTGTTTTTTAATATACATTCAATATATATACTATTTAAAATACGACTTTAAAGAATAAACATACACATATATACATTCAATATATACTACTTTAAAGAATAAACATACACATATATACATTCAATATATACTACTTTAAAGAATATACATACATATATACATTCAATATATACTACTTTAAAGAATAAACATACATGTATACATTCCATATATACATTCAATAGATACTACTTTAAAGAATACACATACATATATACATTCAATATATACTACTTTAAAGAATACACATACACATATATACATTCAATATATACTACTTTAAAGAATAAACATACACATATATACATTCCATATATACTACTTTAAAGAATACACATACACATATATACATTCAATATATACTACTTTAAAGAATATACATACATATATACATTCAATATATACTACTTTAAAGAATACACATACATATATACATTCAATATATACTACTTTAAAGAATAAACATACACATATATACATTCAATATATACATTCAATATATACTACTTTAAAGAATATACATACATATATACATTCAATATATACTACTTTAAAGAATACACATACATATATACATTCAATATATACTACTTTAAAGAATAAACATACACATATATACATTCAATATATACTACTTTAAAGAATAAACATACACATATACATTCAATATATACTACTTTAAAGAATACACATACACATATATACATTCAATATATACTACTTTAAAGAATAAACATACACATATATACATTCAATATATACTACTTTAAAGAATATACATACATATATACATTCAATATATACTACTTTAAAGAATACACACACACATATATACATTCCATATATACTACTTTAAAGAATAAACATCCATATATACATTCAATATATACTACTTTAAAGAATAAACATACACATATACATTCCATATATACTATTTTAAAAAATATACACATGTATTGACATTCAATATATACTATTTTAAAGAACATACATACATATATACAATATTCAACAACATATACTTTTATACTATTATATTAAAAGTATTGAATTCATACAAGATTCAATTTAAATTTTAAATTAAAAAAATATATAAAGAGTAAATGAATTTAATATTTGATTGATTGCAAAATGTTTGAAAACTTACAAGTTACAAGGTTGCAATTACATTTCACTAATTTCACAAAATTAAATTGAAAAATGAAAATTCAATTGATTAATTGTAAATTCTACAAATTTTTCATCATTTTTTTCAATTCACGCCTGTTAACATTAATGGGAATTGGCTGTGGATTGTCAAAAGCAATGGCACTAAAGCCATGCATTGGACTTGATTGTGCTGAATTCTCTCTTGAAGTCATTATTTCTTCAAGATCTTCTTCGTCTTCCGGCTCCACGAACATTCCTTGATTTCTTCGTTCTGCTCTAATCCAGTCTCTAAGGCAAACTAAAACATTCATGGCATTGCCTCCCAATGTGTGTCGGTTGTCTCCAATCTGCTGCCGTCCTTGACTAAAAGCGCTCTCTGATGCAACGGTTGACATTGGAACATTCAATATATCTCTAGCTAACATTGAAAGTACAGGATATTGTCTTTTATTATTCTTCCACCATTCCAGCGTGTTGATTCTACCTCTAGGATCCTCTGTAGGCTGCATAAGATAATACTTAAGCTCTTCCCGACTTACGGTTCTATGCGATGAAGGCTGCAATCTATTCCAAACAGATAGATCAGAAACACAATAAGCAGGCATATTATGTGCCTGTCTTTTAGAAGATGATGGTTCCTCAGAACGATGGGGAGCGGGGGTCGGTGTAATGTGTGACGGTAAAGCATTGTCAAGTAAATCAGCATAATGATTGTATAATGTGTTCATGTAACTATTCGCATCAGACATAGACGTATACAAAGAAGGTTTTTCATCAGCTTTTACTCCTAAAGCAGAATAAATAAGAGAAGTAAATTCGGACATAGTATTATATTTCATACATGGATTTATTATAGCACCAACTAAGAAAATAGGGGGAAGAGGAAAAAAATACTTTTTAAATTTATCAATTATTGCCTCAATAGCATATTTGTAACCTGGTTTAGACTTATACTCGTTAAGCAATAAAGAAATGTCGGCTAAATAAGCTAAAATATTACAAACAGTAGGATAATAAGCTCCAGAAAATTCAACTGTAGCTAGATAAAATTTTTGCAAAAAATTAACAATATCATCAATTTCAGCCCAGTCTGAATTTTGTAACATACAATCGGGAAAATCACTAGCAAATTGGTTAAAAGTCATAGTAATAGGAACTTTATAAATATTGCAAGTATTTAAGAAATCATACGTAGAATTCCATCTCACATCTATTTCTTCAGGCATTAATCTCGGTCTAAGTCCATTTTCCTGACATTTTCTTTTAAATTCGGTAAGTCTAATTTTTCTATTATTTCCTTGAATAAAGCCAACTGCAAGTCTAACTTTTTCAATAGCAGGCTCAAAAAAAGCAAGACCATCTTTTACAATTAAATTATATATATGACAAACACACTTAACATGAAATATTTCGGATAACGGTGGAGAAAGTTCAGTTTTTAACAACTCAATAGCAGCGTTGTTGTTAGATGCATTATCAAAAGATATACATAAAACTTTGCGGTCAATACCATAATATCTTGCAACTTTTGTGATAGATTCAGCAATAAATTTTCCAGTGTGTCTACGGTCTTCATCATACAGAAATGCTAAAATACGTTTTTGCATAACAAAATTACTATCTACCCAATGACAAGTAATTGTTAAATAATCATTTTTATTAATAGCACGACCAAGATCAAAAGTCAAAGAAACTCTACATGAAAGATTTTTTAATAATGCAGATAAATAGTAAATATATTGTGCATGGAGTCTAAAAATATCGGACCGACAAGTACTTCTAGGAATACCCTTAAACATAGGATTATAAATTACCTGAATATAATGAATAAAAGCATCAGAAGAAGCAAAAGAGAAAGGCAAACAACCCACAACTATCATTTTGGCTATTTCTTCACGATCCTTCATTTTATTATAATTCTTAACTAATAGACCGGTTTTTGGGTTCAATCTAGTTTGACTTGGGCCCCCAACTGTCTCACCACCAGTTACCTGAGCTAGCTCTATTGGGTGTTTCTCCTTCAAATGTCTCGACAACTGACCCGTACCTCCTTTATTACCCCCGGTCTTATGCTCGTATTTTACCTGACAAAGATCGCATTCAACCTGAGTGGTTCCTTCTATTCGGGTATAAAAATTCCACACAACACTAGTTTTTTTACGAGATCTTACAGGGGGCCGGGGAGGAAGATTAACTGATTCAGATTGAACATTAACATTACCAGATTCGGGTGTAACATCAACATCATCATCATCATTTTCATCTAAATCAACAGAGTCTACTTCATTCTCTTCTTCTATACCATAATTTTCTTGAGCCTCAAAATAATTCATATCGTGAGCACCTACACGTATTTCATTCTCAAATGGTTCGCTAATTGGTACCGGAGGCACACGAGTATATCGAGCATTTGAACTACCTCTACCGAAACCAATTTGTTTCTTACTACCACTACCACTACCACTTCCAGGACAAAGATTTCTAACACTTTTACCGACTTTCCTTAATTTATCCATATTACCAATTAAACTAACAATTATTCAAAAAACACAAAAAAAATCCAAATAAATATTCAACAAATAATACACTAATTAAAAATAAAAAGTAAGAGATGGAACGATAATACCAAATTTTTGAAGTACTCGAAAGTTGGTCAATTGAGTACTTTTGGAAACTCCAACGTAGTATTTGTAATTGCAAAATAATAAAATATATAGAACACTTTATGAGATAATTTTAGCAAATTTGAGAGAGAATAAGAGAATGAGAATTGAGATTGTAGGAAATATTTTTTGAAATGGCATGTATTTATAGGAAAAAAAAAATTTGAATTTTTTTTTTTTTTTTTTAAATTTAAGCCTAAAAAGGCTGTTTTGGCCGTTGGGCCAATGACATTATAGCCGTTGGGCCTCAACGGACCAAAACAGCCTTTGCAGGCTGGGGCCCAACGGCCCAGAAATTTTTTTTAAAAAAAAAAAAAAAAAAAAAATTCTTACCGGGCCGGGCCGGGCCGGTGCACCGGTGGACCCGGTCCGGTTTTCTAATTGGGCCGGTGCACCGGTGGACCCGGTCCGGTTTTCTAACTGGGCCGGTCCACCGGTTTCAACGCCGTGTCCGGCCCAGCCCACTAAAAAACCTCCAGGCCCATTACCCATACCGGGTCCGGTCTAAATGGGCCGGTTCCGGGTTGAACCGGCCCAGTTGACACCCTTAACATTTGACATGCTTCAAAGACCTGGTTTTTCACACTTTTAAATTCTCACATACAACAGGACATGCGACTATATGTACAACATGTGATTATATATTGTTTCGCGTCTCAATACATGTAGCTTGAATATTTTTTTTAACTTTCTTGGACCTCACATGTGGTTCGTGTGTCGATTATGCGGCTTATATGTCTATCACATATCGACTCAATTTTTCAACTTTGGTTCTTTGTAATCTTTTTAACTTCAATCTTTTAGTACATTTAGTACACACTTAAATATTAAACTTTATGCGTTAATTAACATAGTTTGGATCTAACCACAAGTATTTAACAAGTATAAACCTAACTCAAGTTTACAAGGTGTTACATCACTTCTTCAAAGCATTATATTTTAATTATAATAAATTTGAAAAATACTATCATATAATAACTAAGAAAAAAGTAGAAGCAGTTTGTAGCGGTTTGTAGGAAGTTATTTAATATTGTGTATCATTTTTTAAAAAGTGGGTGCAGACTAAATAGGGGCATCCTAAACATGATGCTGCAAAAACTTTACTTAATTTCGGGCTGGTTGAACGAGTTACATATTTATGGATCGAAATTGTCATCTCTAATTACTTGGGTCAAATTTATATTTAAAACCCATATTTTCATATCTTATCATATTTAGTTTATGTTGTATATAATTTGAAATACTTGGGAAAAAGACAATAAATTCTTAATTTGTGATTATGATTATTTTTATGCTTAGAAACTGATTGAGAGTGATATTCATATTTATCATCAATTATTTGAATATTGTTGAGTTACTTCAACTAAAAAATTTAAAATTCCATTGTTATGGTTCTTAAAAGCTTGAAAACTTGCAAATGATTTTTGTGATTTATTAAATTTTATTTTTTGATAAATTGATGATTGGGGTACTTTGGAGATGTCATTTTAAAGTTGTGATTAAAATTTTAAGCCATTCTGAGAAAACTTGAGCTATTTAGTGATGTTTTTTACCCAATTTTATGCGTTGAATTTCGTAGAAGACGAAACTCAATTTTTATCTAATTTTATATAACAACATCTTGTATACACTATTATACACTTTTATACAAGGTTGATACGTTGAGTAAAAGTGTATCAATCAATGGAGGAAGTTAATGGTTTGGCAAGGTGTTCATAGAACCACTCTGCATTGGCAAGAGAAGCTCCAATAGGCTACTAGGTTCTGTGGAGGGAGGAGAAAGGTACTAGACTGTGTAGACTCACATTGGCTACGACAGTGAACTATATGTGGAAAGAAAGAATGGATAATTTCATATATACACACACACACACACATACACAATAAAGTAATTAATTTGTAACAAATATAGCCACGTTTTTACATAAAAAGTAGCCCAAAAGTAAAAAATGTGTGAACCGTGAATAAAGGATAAAAATAGTGGCTAAATGGCCATTGCATATGTAATGTATATATAATATACATGTAATGTATCGATATTGTATAAATAGTTATGTAGTGTAAATGTAATGTATCGATATTATATAAATTGTATATAAATGTGTATCGATATTATATAAATAGTTGTGTAATATATCGATATTATGTAAATGATGTATGAACGTGTATATATGATGTATAACTATGTATCAGAGAGAGAGAGATATACATTCATATACACTATTTATACAAAAAGTTCATCTTCCTCAACGAGTAATTTACAAATTGACTTATAATGAAATATACATTAACTTAAAGTCAAATTGTGGTATTGAATGAGATTATAAACTGACTTGAATAATATAAAGTAATGTCAAAATTGACAAGTAACTACTTTTTATTCAACTTGAACGGAGTTGAATGGACCATGTTTTTTTTATTAATTTTGTCTCTCCCCTACTTATTTGTGAACATTTGTCCAATTTAAAGGATTCCCCCTTCATGTACAAACACAAACCGAGGAACAAAATGTTCGTATGCAATATTGAGAACTGTACAGACAGAATAATACTGAGAGTCTGAGACTATTGAATTAGTTTTTAAAGATCCATTAGAGAAGTTGTCACGATCCAAACTACCGAGTCGTGAGGGCACCTATTCTAATCTACCTAGATAGGATAACCCCTTACCACCCTTTAAGAAAAGTATGCGGAAGTCTTAATTAAAATAAAGAAACCAACTTTATTACAGAATAACCCTTGTAAAAATAACATGGAAATATAACTACCCTAGGATCTAGTCTAAACAGGTACAAGAGCTGCTACAAGAAGATAAAACTGGACACAGCTTCCACCATGAGTGAGGAAAGTGGGAGCCGCCGAAGGATCACTACCACAACAGTCAAGAGACTAACACTGATTCCTGCAAAAGACTATACCCCAAAAAGGGTATAGCAAGAGTAGCATCAGTATAAACCACACGTACTGGTAAGCCTCATCGGTTGACCCGAATTGGTTTATATAAATACAACATAAATATTCAAGAGAAATCATACATTCTTTTAGACTCAAACCCAACCTCAAATGTTTCCTTCCACCCTCTTACTAACCTCCGATTATGAATTCCTAACCTTCGGTTATGAATTCTGAGACACCGCTCTTCTTTATATGACTCCACCACCCCGAACCTTTAAGTCTGGACTTACTCGAGGGTCAACATAGAATTCTGAGACACCGCTCTTCTTTATATGACTCCACCACCCCGAACCTTTAAGTCTGGCCTTACTCGAGGGTCAACATACTTCTGAAGACCACTACAACCGGCGAAAATTCCTAAACCTAAGTCAAGAACCTAATAAGTCACCTAGCATACCTGGAGAAGACCCATTCGGATATATAACCTATTCACCAGCACAACACCCCCCCCCCCTCAAACATTAGATTGGATTTAACCCATAACTCACACCCGACTTCTTTCTATCCCGCTGACTTAAGACTCTTTACTCAACCCTAACCTCCTTGTCCATTCCATCACTTGAGGCAATATCACGAGTCAAACCACGATAACAATTAATGCTTATGTTGTAAGCAGGCCACACTTAACTAAAATATAGTGCCACAAGTTAATCAATACTCAAATCTAACATACACCTAGCACATCAAGAATCAAATAGGCAGTTTATGATATTCAATCAATAAGTCAACAAATTATCACCAAGTCAAGTTCAGTTAGGCTACGTTAGGACAAGTCAAGAGACAACAAGTCAAATCAAACCATGATCAAGTCAACAACCCTGACTTCTAGCAATATCCAAGTCAACATACCATGATTCTAATAACAAGAGCTCCCAAAATATATGACAAGTAACCGGGTCACATAAAGACCCCAAATATATAACAAGCATATAATTCACTACTAGAAATTAGCCCTATAGCAACGGTTTTATTACTGTCACCACAGATACCAAAACCGTCTCTATCTAGATATAGAGACGGTTAACACATCCGATACAACTGATCCCATCACAATAGATCAATAGAGACGGTTATTTCCAACGGTTATAAAACTTGTCGCCACAAGTGACCTATTGGGACGGTGACTGTTCCAAAATATTTGTAACGGTTGATGATCTTATGCAACGGCTACTACCCGTTCCACCAGTACTTTATGCAACGGCTACAAATTGTTCCAATAGATCTTTTTGTTCCGACTATGAATTGTCCCAATAGATCTTTATGCGACGGCTAAGAACTGTCTCAATAGAACTTTATGCAATGGCTTCAAACCATCCCAATAGATCTTTATGCAATGCTAGCTAGTCATATGATAGTGCAACGTTTATTTCTATTCAATTATGGACATATTACATTTGGAATATAATGGTTATGTTTGTCTTGTGCAACGATTTCAACCGTTATTCTTTGGTTCTATTGCTACGGTTTATTAGGCTACTGCAACAGTCTTTATTAGGTTATAGCAAGAGTTCTTGATAGGCAACTGCAACGGTTATACTTATTAGGCTACTTCTACAACACAAAATTTAGGCTAGCTATTGCAAATGATTTTAAAAATTAACCATAACATAAATACATACGTTTTTTGACGAAGAACCAAATATTTTTGGAACAAGAGAGTAGAAACTATTCATTACAAGCAAAAACCAATTTTTTTTTGGACCTTCAAAAAGTGCAACACACAAGTTTCAATGTTCGATCATCAACAAAAAATGTTTGAAACTTAGTCAAAATTTTCAACTTGACGTAGCATGATGAACCCACCAATCTGATCGATCTGGCCTAGGTCAGGTCTAGTTCATCACTTTCATTCCCATCTTCAATGTCATCACCTACAATGATAATAGAAAATAATTAATAAAAACTTGCAAGTCGTATATAAATAACTACAATTTCCAACCATAAAAAACATTAAATCACAACAAACAATTCAAGAACCAACCAATTCTAGTAGCTAAAAGGTAATATCCAATGCAAATCAGAGCAAGGCCTACTGACCAATGTTAAAGTAAAATGGATACTGACCAATCTTAAAGTAAAATGGCTTCCAATCATCTCTTTTTCTTTGTTGCTATCCTCTTATTTTCAGTTGTATCTCTGTTTTAGCAGAGGACAATCTTAGCCTTGTAATGAACTACTACAAGAATACTTGCCCTCAAGCTGAAGATATCATCAAAGAACAAGTCAAACTTCTCTACAAAAGCCACAAAAACAATGCATTTTCTTGAAAATATTCCCCTCAAAACTGGAATAAGAGATGGAAGGAAGAGCCTGTTAGAGGCACACCTATGATTCTGGACAACAACTACTAGAGGAACATATTAGACAACAAGGGCTTGATGTTAGTTGACCACCAAATAGCAACAGACAAGAGAACTACGCCCTATGTAAAGGAAATCGCAAAGAGCCAAGATTATTTCTTCAAGGAATTTTCAAGAGCCATCACTATTATTTCATCAAGGAATTTCTCTATGTGCTTGTACTCATTATAACTTTTCCCTTTCCTTTGTGTATATGTGAGGGAGGGAGTGGACAGTGAAATGATATGAATAAGATGGCTTTACTTTCGTAGTATTATATGTTTGTGTTGTCGCGTGCAAGTGCTAATTAAAGACCATGTTCATTACATTCCATATTCTATTTGTAAAATTCATTGTTTTAGCTACTCTCTTAAGTTATGGAGGTGTTAATTTGATGTGTTTACTATGAAAGAGTGGTGATAGTTCATTGAACAGGATTCTTGCATAAAGATTCAATTTTTAACAGTATAAGTTAAAGATTCCAGCAACTTCATGTGGCATTCAATGATAAAAGGAAGCATCTTCGTGAAGAAAGTTAAAGCAGATAAAGTAAATTAAGGCCCTCATACTTTGGATAAACTATGGCATGAAAGTTTGTGCAGTGGCATGAAAGTGGTAATGACCATGTCCATTACATTTCATGGTAACTCAACCCCCATTTATTAGTATCAGACATACAACATTTATCAAACTAAGAGGTGAGTACATCAGATGAAATATGTGTGCAAGTGCCACCAAAGCCTTAGGAGATGGTAGAATTGTAACAATAACTTAGTAGGATAGTCTTTTCTTTTTTTGGTTTTTAGATCCTAAAATGTCATCCTTTTTTTTTTCTATTTTACAGCTTAGTCTTGAAAACTTTAGGATGAAGTTTTCTCTATCAAGTAATGCATGTACATTATTATCCTCAAGGAAAAAAACCAGAATGTGATTGTAGGGAATAACACTAAAAACGAACCCACTATCGTTCTCCAGCCAGCGCCCACGTTAGATTTCTCACTCAGCACATCACTACAAGTGGTTTTAAGTATTCAACAAAAAATTCAAGAACCAACCAAACAGTTTCTAAAAGGTAATAACCATCAATGTGTATCACACTTTCTAGAACATGATTTCAAGAAAAATTAGGTATTTTCAAGAACTAAAATCAGCACCAACGACAACAAAAGGTATTTTCAAGAACTAACCAAACAGTATAGTGGCTAAAAGATAACCAAATCCCACTTTGAAAAAGCAAAAAAAATAGTCGCAACAGTGACACAAAAAATATACTCATAATAATAAGAAGAAGGTAGAGCGAGAAGAGGAGGAGCAGGAGGTTATTCCTTTACTGCATCGTTTGTGGCATTTAAAGTTGATTCAGAATTGCCAACTTCTTTTTTCAAAGAAGTCTTTGTCACTCCAGCACCATACAGTCTCAAAAGACCCGGATGTTCAGGACCCATGACCACTGAAAATGCATCAATAGACTGACCATCCACACCCGAATAATGTGTTTCAATTTCCTCCATTGCAATCTAATAAAGCGTATACAAAAAGCACATCCAAGTAAATAAAAATTAAGAACAACTAATTGGTGCCAATAAAACTAGAAAATAGATAACATTCATACAATTTTAGTAGTTGTGTCTTCATTCGAGGTCTTGTACGAACGGCCGAATTTCCTTGTTCTTGTGGCCACAAAGAGATCCCTAAGTGACACAGTTCCCTTCTCCTTTTCCTAGTCATATAAAAATAGATATTAAAAGTTTTTTTAAATGACGACAGATTAAGTCTATAATAGATAAGAGAACACACCAATTTATTACGGATTAAAGCAAAGCTCTTTTTGCTGGCAGTGTGTGGATTCAACAGCTTGTTCCGATTCTCGATATTTCTTTCAGACATTTTCTATAAATAAATGATCAATAAACGTTAACTGAAAGCATAAAAGGCTAAGCATCAGAGTTTAAACTTTGAAAAAGAGATGAAAAAACTTTTGGATGCTACTGAAAAAAAAATAAAAATAGTGAGTGAAGAACAAGATATAGTGATGGAACTTGTAAAGAATAAACAACAAACTACTATCAATCAGGAGCTTCAGATAATTCCACTTGAATTGTTGCCCAACTAATAATTTATGTGTTGATTTGTAGATCACACCCATACCAGATTTGCATGGTATGGAAAGTTCCATGGAAGATAGTAGAAGAGTGGGAGCTATTAAAGATGCAATGTATAACCTGGCACTTCAAAGGCACCACAGGAAGAAAATGAAAAAAGTCCAGGGTCAAAACAAATACAAAGATGTTAATTCCTCTAAGCACTATGTCTTAATCTCGGCTAAGGTCATACAAAATAGTTCAACAAACATAGCTTTCCTACTTTCAAATCCTCTTGTTTTAATCTTTGTTAGATCCTAGATCATCATGTAAAGGTAGGAATAGGTAGAAACTACCAAACAAATCAGAAAATTTATTCAGTGGAGCATCAACTTCCATAATCATGAATATGCAACAACATGACTGAACTGAGATACTGAAGTGAAACATATATATAGAGAGGTTAACAAACTTGCTGACTATTTAGCTAATCTAGCTATTGAAACAAAAGATTGTAACGATAGTATCATGTTCTATTTTACTCTTCTTCTAACTTAGGACATTAATCATTCAAGCTTCCAACCTTAGATATGAGTCCAGATTCATTGCTAAGTTGCTAGGTTGAGATACATTCTTATATGCAGAAGAATCTATACAACTACATAAGAAATATAAAAATATATTGTTGAATAGCTGCCACTTATTAGTTTTCCAGATTCATTTACCAACTGCTGTGAGCAAATCTATTCAGTCCCCTTCAGTTGGATTTGAGCAAATCTGTGAACAATTACATAATGTCCAACGGGAGGAACTGGACAGATTGGCTACAGATTAATCTTACCAGCAGCACCGATATCACAACAAGGAACAACATAAATAAGATGCAATATTTGAGATTCTCAAATATGTTTTACCTTGAATTTCTCAGACTTCCAATATATGAGGAGCTCTTTAAATTGACAATCTGGAATACTATTGGGCTTTTTGGTCATTCTAACTTCATCATTGGAATATGGATCGTAGTAATCTACCTTCAAATCAGATCTATGTTTTGTCCAAGCTTCTCGAATTCTTTCCAAAGCCCAACCTTTTGCTTTATCAGGGATATCATATTTCATCTACAATGTGGTGTCATTCAATTAGCTGATATACGTAAAATGCTTTTACGAATAACTAAATATTGAAAACTTCAAACCTGGATATACTCCCATAAATCAGTTTTAGTGTCCATGCGCCTCCAATTAAATACATCCAATGGACAAAGGGTTGCGTTTCTTGCTAGTGTGCCTAGAAAGCTACTTAGCTCTGTTACGACTTCTTCAGTAGGACCAATGGGTTGATCTGTACTATTTAGTAGGATTAATCTTTTCTCAGTTCTTCCATGTACCTTGTGCATTTGAGTTTTGCCTCTAGTGTTTTTAGTGGAAAGCCCTTCAGCTATAATAAAATACAAGAAATTAGAAGAGCCTATTAGAATTCAATTAGTTCTAAGTTATATGTTACCTTGATCTTCAGAATGTTCATTTGTTGGAGGAGTGGTCAAATCCATTTGCACTTGATCCTCTACAGGTTGTTCTTCTATAAGTTGCTCCGCTGTAGATTGTACAGATGCTTCAGATTGTGCTACTTGTTCTGCTACTAGCTATTGTTCATCAACTAATTTTATAAGATGCTCTTTCTCCGACCGTATGGCTTGAACAATTTCATTTGTTGTCATTATCCGCCATCTTTTATTTGCCAAAGTTGTTAACAATCCAGGTTTAGCAAATGTCCTTTTTTTTCCTTCTTTTCTTCTTGTTGTAGGCCCTTGTTGATTCATTACTATCCAAATCTGTGAAAATAAAAAATGAAACAAAATAATCAGAATCTTTGTCAATCCAGAAATACAGAAGAAATAACAACACCTCTAACCTCAATCGACTTCTAAGGCCACACTTGTATTGAAAAAAATTGGTTCATTTGCACTACATGTGTCACTCAAAATCCATATCCAACAAAAAACAGAAAAACAGAATGCAGAGACATTAATGTAGTGAAACAAAAAATTGGCACTCAACTTCCATATCCAACAAACAGAGACATTAATGTATTGAAACAAATATACAAAGACATTGTATATCCAATATACATAACACATATACAGAGACAAATATACAGAAAATTGTATAGCCACAAATATACAAAACACATACAGAGACACATATTGAAACATATACAGAGACATATATATACAGAACACATATATATCACTCAACCTCCATATCCAACAAACAAAAAACAGAGACACAAAAATCAATTTATCAGTCCTCAGCTTCCATCCAATCCCAATCAGTATCATCAATATCGTCCTCCTCTTATGATGTTTCCATAGTTACATCTTGTGAATGTTGTGCAACAAAAGGCACGTCAATGATATCAACAGGGAGATCTTCTCTCGACCATCTGACATCAACATTGAGTACTCTTTTATCACTTTTCTTGCTTTGTGGAAAGACTCGGGTGTCTGAGCAAACGGAAAAGCCTCTTTTATCAATGATAACAAGTCTGAAAAGGCCACATTACTCAGCCCGTGAATGCATTTGAACAAGTATAACCGGATGGTGAAACTCAGCTTAGAAAAATTCTTACACCCCGGATACAACTCTTGTTTCCCTTCATCCACAAATTTAAAAAATTTCTTTGCATCTTCAGATGCTCCTTTTCTTACTCCTTCATGCTGCTGATCATCTTCTACATTTCTAAAAGTATCATGAAGTAGTTTATCAATACCATCATGCATATCAGAAGTTTCAGCATCACTGGTTGAGTATGACATATTTGGATGTGGAATATTAGGTTGTGACATATTTTTGGAGGAAAACCCTTCTCCATGGAAAACCCATTGGGTGTATTTAGGAACAAACCTATGACCAAACAAGTGATTCTCCACCACTTCTCGGCAATGCCAATAACGATTAAAGCACTTTCTACTAGGGCATAATATTTGATTTCCTAGGGAAGCTCATTCAAATGCCTTATCGAGAAAATCCTTGAATCCACGTTCATACTCATCGGTGGATCTTGGGAGATACATCCAACTTTTATCTCCAATATCCATCGAATATCCTATGTGACATGAATAAAATATCAAAGCCAAAAGTTATGAGGTCAAGCAACATCAAGAATACTTAACCTTTCATGAGTACAAACAATATTTTTATAACATATATTTAATAGAGAATAAACTAAAGAAATGCTAGTATTACATTTAGTTACATATTTGACTTATTGTAGAAAAAATAGCAACAAGAAACACAAAAACTATTTAATAATAGACTCCTAAATAGACAAGTAAATGCAGAATCCCAGTGTAATCTTAAGCAACTAGTTTGACATAGCAACAATTCGTATTTTCACCCAGCTACCTATTGTTTAAAATTTTTCATTACCCTGTTCTATAAGACAATTTCAAACCTCAATTAATTAAAGATCAAATGTGGCAGTCTTAAGAGTAGAACGCAACAAACATTGACGAATTAAGTGGTTTATAGCTTTTACCATTTCAGATGCTACGTATAAACGGATGACAGAATCAAACACAACTAATTATAAAAAGCTGGTATTCAAATTAATATTCAACTAATTCACTCAACATTTTTTATTAAATTGACCTCATTAAAGATAATGCAATACATATACATACACAATAGAGAACCTGACAGCTTCATAAAAGACTGTATCCATCACTAAAATCACCAATAATCATATTTTGGTAAAGGTCTGAGAAATACCAAAGTAGGCGACAAAACAACAAGACGGGATACACAAGGATGGAATAGACAGAGAAATATAAGCTAAAATGGGAAGACCATAGAAGTATAAACGTCCCAGTGAACTTTGATGTTGTTCATGTGAATGGCCCAATAACTTAAAAAATCAAGGTGCACAAACATAAATATGTCCATCAGAACAATGCCAATAACCAAAATTGAAACACCAAATCAAAATTTTAAATGCCTTAGTACAAAACAAAACCAACTAAAATCAGATAAAGAAAGGAAAAAGTTTCTCACCACATCATTCTCAGTAGTAACAACACATTAACCAAATAAAATGAATTTTTTAGAAAAGAGTTTGAGTTAGCACCTTTCTTTCTAGAAGAAATTCTGTCAACTTGAGATTTTCATCGACTCTTGAAGCACTCGGTCGTAAGCTGGAATCATAGAAAACAGTTAACTATATCGGCATGTCTTCTTTGCACTAATAAATAACTTTAACTTTAGCACAACAAAATTAGCCATACATATCCAATGCTACGAACGTTTCTGTTTCTTGAAAACATATATGCAATGCTAACAAAATGCTAAGAACATTATTAGATGTTGAAACTTGTTCTGATGCCATTTATGTTTTTGGTGTACAGAGAGCTCCCCTATAGATGCTAAAGCAATCTTAGAAGTTTTAGAATCCTGTAAGGTTTGTTGTTTTTGTACTTAGATGTTATTTATTCGCTTGTAAAGGGGGTTTTCAGTACTACCTAAGTACTGGTTCTTAACACAAAATGTTACCTTCTCAAAAAAAAAATGCTAAGAACATTTGCGTTTCTTGATAAAGAAAAATGAAAGTCTAGAAGGAGAATGGAAATGGAAATAGTGTTCATCTAGATACTCAAATGATTACAGATTTGTGTTCTACTACCACATGGTTTTGATATGTAATAGGCCTAAGAACTGTTAGCAGTCCGAGCACACTACGTGTACGATTCTTATTAAACAAACTCTATGCATCCTATTCACAAGCTAATTTTCACTCTTTAATAACAAATATGAAATGTGCAGCAGCAATTGACATTCCAATAACCAAATATAAAATGTTCAACAGCCCAATAACTTAAAAAATTAAGGTGCACAAACATAAATCTTGGGGGAAGGTCATTGAATCTAAGTACGAGGAGGAAGATAGATGGATGGCAAAGGAAGTAAAAGCTCCATATGGTGTAAAACTGTGGAGATCCATCAGATCTCAGTTGATTGATCTCAAGAATAGCACCAGGTGAAAGTAAAGAATGGAGAAAACACAAGTTTTTGGAGAGATGATTGGCATGAGGTGGGCGTCTTGGAAAGTCTATATCCAGACATTCACAATTTAATGTCACAAAAGAAGAGGGCCATTGCAGAAGTATGGACTCCGAAAGGATGGGTAGTTAACTTTTAAAGATAAGTAAATGACTGGAAAATCACAAAAGTTGCAGACTTCTTCAGCATTATTGGCCAGTTTAATGGAATACAAGAAGGGGAGGATGAACTTTGGTGGCAGGGAAGTAACAATGGAACTTTCAAGGTTGGTAAAATATATAAGAAGTTGAAGAATTGAAACCAACAATTTGTCGATTAAAAATGGAAAAATATATGGAAGGTTAATATTCCTTACAAGGTAGCTTGTTTTACTTGGCTACTGTCTAAGGAAGCAGTTCTTACAAAGGAAAATCTGATGAAGAGGGGGTTTAATTTATGTCCTAAATTTATATTATGTGGAGAGCAGGGTGAATATATTAATCACCTATTCCTTCACTGCAAGACTACGGGAAAACTATGACGTCTTTTCTTAAATCTCAAAGGTTTTTTCTAGTCTATGTCTGGTAGGGTTACAGAGGCTATTCTAAGTTGGGAAAAAGCTGGGATGCATACAAAGAGTAGAAGAAGATGGAGAATGGTGGACAATCTATAAGGAGAGGAATGCTAGGTATTTTGAGAATGTAGAGAATAGTATAGAACAAATCAAGTTGAATTGTATCTTCATACTGTGTTTTTTGTGTAACCAGATCTGGTCTAATTATGTTGTATGTATTATTGATGTGTTAGACTCATTATAGACATTGGAACATACACGCTTGTCTACATACAACGATAAATAAAGGAAAAAGTTTCTTATCACATCATCCGCAGTTGTAACAACACATAAACTAAATAAAAAAAAATCAGAAAAGAGTTTGAGTTAGCACCTTGCTTTTTAGAAGATGTTCTGTCAGCTTGAGCTTCTCGTCAACTCTTGAACCCCTTGGCCATAAGCTGGAATCATAGGAAAACAGTTAACTATATCAGATTGCAGGAGGGTACATACTTTTCAACAGGACAAGTTTTGCAGGGAAATTGCAATTAACATACACATGAGAGGTCAAGCCTTGACTAAATGGACAGCTACTCTTAGTAAGCATGGTGGAAGCCCATGACACAGGGTATATGACTGGCAGACTGCAAAAGAAGTGGAATGGTTCGCCTGCACTTGCTTGCTTCTCTTAGGTTATTGGTTTTTTAAATGTAATCAGCTCAAGCTTAAACTAGGATTGGTAGGGCAGGTAGCTAGAATTGAGAAATAGATTGTCTGCATCTATTTAACTTTGTATTACAATTTTTTTGGTATGAAATAAAAATCTGCTGGTTTATAAAAAAAAAATAGATTATAGATTTGTGTTCTGCTATCACATGGTTTTGATATCTAACAGGCCTCGAAATTGTTAGCATTTCGAGCACACTAACAGTCCGATTCTTATTAAACAAATGCTATGCATCTTATTAACATCACTAGTTGCAAGTCTAGAACTTCTAAGAAAGAACGAGAAACTACACTCTAATTCATATTTATTCAACAAAAAGATCAACTCATAAACATTTGAAGAAGAAGAATCCTTAACTAAATCCCACTTACGACTTTGTCTCCACAATTTATATTCACAAGCTAATTTACATCCTTTGATAACCATATATGAAATGTGCAGCAACAATTGACATCCCAACAACATGTATTGATTACTTGAACCAGGAAAAACAGATGTAAGATCAGCAGAAGCTTATATCGACAGTGACGCATACATCATAGACATACTTCACATAAATAAAGCTCGATGTCTTCCACTACCATGTCTGAAATATCTAATTCTTGAGCCAACTTAGTTCTGTTAACATATGCTCTTTTTTTTGGGCATCAAATGGCAATGCAAATTACTTGACTAACAGAAAAAAAAATACACATTCCCTTTATTCACATCGACAAACAGATAGGAATTCTCTTGTTTAAATGACTTAGATAGCCAATGAGACATTCCACTATCAAAGACTTAACTATCAATTAACTACAGTTTTCAACAATTTATGAAAATTCAACAATTGATAGCTAGAACATTAAGATATACAAGCTTTACCATATATTAGCAAGCATATATGTTAGCAGTGGCCCTCTTGGTTAATGAAAAGAAAATAAAATTTTACACATACATGCAAAAGAGAAACATTTTTGTATGTGAAAGAGTTCTCAAATCTTCACCAAATTTGGGACAATAATAATAATAATAACTAAAATGTAAAAAAAACAAATCAAATTACCCCCCAAAAAAAGCAAAAAATATAATTTTTATCTCTTTTTTCAGTGAATTTTAGTCTAAAACCACAAGTAACAGAGATTTCATAGAGACCCAAATGTGTATTCTCATTTTGAAAAATTGTACATGCATAAAAATTAAAGATAGAGGGATGGATTCTTACATGCAAAGAAAACACTTTCACCGGAGAATTCCACTTTTGCCGCAGCAGAGAATTCAGTTCACCAGAAAAAAAAACTTTCCTTATACCGGAGAAAACACTTTCACATAGTGGAGCTTAGAATCGAAGCTTAGCCGATGGAGCTTAGAAATCAATGGAGCTTAGGATCTAAGCTTAGAAATCAATGGAGCTTAGAATCTGAGCTTAGATGATGGATTTCTCTAGAATCTGAGCTTTGATTTTTAGTGAGAAATGGAGGATTTTAGAGAGAGAAGTAAAATTTTAGAAAGTGTGTATAATGAAATAAAGGCAGGGTCTGTTTTTGATATATTAAAAGGATTTCTGATTTTTTTTTTGGGTGAAATAATGAAAATTTTTGCGGGTTCACAAAATTAGTGGAGGGAAATATTATTTTTTGGACCATACACAACCGTTACTATAGATGCCTTATAGCCACGGTTAAAATATCCGTTACAATAGATATATCTACAGCGATGGTTTTGGAGATTATGCGACGGTTTATATTAAAAAGTGTCCTATTAGATACAAGGATGTATTGCGACGGTTACAACCGTCGCATTAGACAATCTATAGAGACAGTTGTATAACCGTCGCTACATAAGCGTTGCTATATGTCTAATTTCCAGTAGTGTAAGTATATTCTCCAATTCACTCAAGGAACCGTCAAACTCACCTGACCCTCGTACATACATACTATGGGTGATGCATCCACCCTCTAGACATGACCTGCAGGGGATAATTTTTGTCCATGTACTAAACCCCGGACACAAGTGTCTGGCAACCTTGTTTCACTAATAACCCGTGAGAATGTCTCAATTACCAAAACATTCCATATTTAGAAATAAGGTAGGTCAAAATCATACAACAATGTAAAATCCTTTGCATTGACCACACCAAACAACATGCACTAAAAAGCCACACTACAAGTAGTTAACATGCACATATAGCACAAATTGGATTAAGCTACAATACCACCACTTACACTACTAGTTAGGGCCTTGATCACGACACATCCACAATGCTACGTTCTGAAAACTACGATAAGGATCACCACCCCAGAACTTTCGAAAACTCTCCACCCTCACATGGTGTCATCTCTTCCTTTTAATGTTTGACTAAAAACCAATAATTTGCCCTTTTCACTATCCCAAACATGGGTTTACAACAGTGAACTATCAAATTCATAGCATAACCATACATATCATAATAAGGTATACATACAGTCCATACTCGTACACTACCCGAACTTTAACTAATTTTAGCCATCCTAACAACGTGCCCGAAGGCCTAGATATGCAGACTCCCTTCCATCTTCGTTACATTCATGCTCTCTAACCTGGGTCTATGCTACTCTATTAACCTTAGCTTACATGGATGTCAACCAGCTGTAGGAAGGGTGAACGAATGCGAATTCCAATCTTTCCAAGATCACAAACACGTTAACCCTTGAAAATCCATGGGTTTGCACCCATCCGCACCCCTTTCTCCTCTTCTCCATGGTTCCATGACATGGGAGGAAACCCTTAGAGTTTTTGGAGCCTTCCACATCATTTATCTTAACTCAAGTGGAGAAAATAATTAAAACCAGCTTAAGTGGGTATTCTGGTCTGCGTCATCCCGCTATAGTGGAATAAATCCCATTATAGTAGGCTGATGTCAGCCCAACCCAACATCTTTTAATTCCAAAATTCTAACACACGTGGTCTCACGTAAGTTACTACTGAAATCCCAATAATATCCATACCCCATACTAATATCGAGGTGTTTCCTAGTAACGACTGATTTGGTCGTTACAGACATAAAATAATGGATGGTGTTACAATTGATCAATTTCCCTATGCAAAATAGAACTAAAAGGAATTCAACCATTATCTAAGCTATAATGCCCCTTCTTTGACTTAAAACAAAAAGTAGGTCAGGCTTAAATTCATTTGCTACAACCATTTAAGAACTTGGTTTGCAAGTGCTTTCAATCCTAACTAACTCAAAATTTCCTCTGAATAATCCCAAATCTTAGATATAAGCTCCTCTCGATATTTTGAGTTATTTGATATGATATTCACTCAAAACGGTTCATGTTTACGGCACGTCGAATTTTAAAGAAGCAGCCAAAAGTAAAAGAAGATGATGATAATGAAAGAAATTTACCAACTTTTTTGTAAATAAAATGGCCGAGTGGCCATTTCCCGTAATTATCCCAAGAAACAAATCACAGAATTTTCCAAGGCATAAGGAGATAATTTTTTTAAAATTAAAATTGGTCCTATTAGGCCCAATTTTATAAAACAAATAAAAGGTCCAAACAACAAAAATATGTTGGGATAAGGATGAGAATAGCCATTCGACTGAAACAATTGGCAGTGGATTGGCCAGAAAATTTAAATACTCTTTTATAGCCTTTTGACTCCTTTTGTAGCCTTTGACTTAGGAATTCGTTGTTTTCTCTTCTTTTTCGCTGCTCTTTCTTCTTCTTCTTTTTTTTTTAGCAAAATCTTTTATTGCAACTATTTTTTTAAAAAACAAATCATCGTTCTTTTTTCACTTTTTTTTTTTTTTTTTTTTCGTTGCTCTTTTTTTAAAACTTTTTTTGATCTTCTATTCGTTGCTCTTTTTTTAATAATTAAATACAAAATGAATATTATTTTTCAAATACAATCAAAAAAATTAATCTTCTTCTTCCTCTTCTAATGCATTGATACAACCTTCTTTTGTATTGATACATATAATGATACAATACAATACATATCTGAGTATTCTAAAGTATTGATACATATTGATAATATACAATACAATATATATTTGATACATATTGATACAATATAGTATATATACAACACAAGACAATTGTGACAGATACATTTGTATTCAACAATAATCTAGTTTCTATACACATTCTACACATATACATATTTTATAAAAAAATTATATAGTTTTTATACATATGCTATACAACTTTTAACTGGAATAATTATATATATATAATAATTATACAATTTATATAGAAATATTATACATATACAAATTCTATACAATAATTATATAATTTCCATACACATCTTATACAATGCTTATAGAGTTTCTATACACATCCTATATAACCTTTTTGCTAGAATAATTACTCAGATACGTATTCTATACAACAATTATGTTGTTTCTATAGAAATCTTATAGATATATATATTTTATACAATAATTATACAATTTTTATACACGTTCTATACAGTTTCTATAAAATTCTTATGTAGATACATATTCTATACAATAATTAAACAATATCTGTATGCATCCTATACACTTTTTGTAGAAATTTTAATACGAACATATATTTTATATAATAATTATACAGTTTATATACACATCCTATACAACCTCCATTTCTCCAATTATTGAGGAAGAAATTAGAAGGGGGAAACAAAATCGGTTCTTCATCCTTAACTATTTTATTTTTAAAATCAAAGCTTGCCCCAAAGGGATTTTATTAGAAACAAAATGGTCCAAAAATATTGGCCTAAACTGACCCTAGCCCAAAACATAAAAAGCAAAACAATAAAACAAAAAATAGATATATACGAAGGGACAATATCAGACATCGAAATGTTTAGAACCTCAAAAAGGAAAGTACCCCTTCCACTTCGTCTTTATCACCTTCAAGCAACATATAACTAGAATCCATTTCTGATGATGAAACCATTCTGAAGAAGAAAAATCTCAAAAAAATCCCAACTCAACTTCACAAAGTTCAGATCATTACCACCTCGAGTTAGTGTACCTTTCACCTGGGCATTCAAATTCTCACGAACACCATGAAGCCTGTCACTTTGAAGACTTCTTCAACTCGATTTGGGAAAATCTGCTGTTGATT
The DNA here is from genome assembly GCA_031232105.1 of Capsicum rhomboideum. Taxonomy (NCBI): domain Eukaryota; kingdom Viridiplantae; phylum Streptophyta; class Magnoliopsida; order Solanales; family Solanaceae; genus Capsicum; species Capsicum rhomboideum. Next base: position 59,255,604 of record CP124709.1, read on the forward strand.
AAGCTAGGGTGTTCAAGATCTTTTTCTTCTTTAACTATGGCAATAGATCTCCATCTTTACCTTGTTTCTTTTCAGATCTAGCTTCAGTAACTAATCCTTATGCTTGCTGTACTTCTTTAGCTTTCCCCACATTTTCGTATCTCTTTGACTTGATACATACCTATTTTTCTTATTTTCCCGCAGTTTGGGTTCAAGAATGAGCTAATGTCACTGCAGGCTTCACAAGGACCATCGGTGCATACCATTCCAACTTTTGCAATCCCAACTTGTCTGAAATACTTTGTTTCTCTAATTATTTCACTATTTGTAGGTACCCAGTTGAACTTTTTGATTTGGACATTCCCAATTATCCTTACAATCCAACAGGTTGAGCTCAAAATTGAGCTAATACCACTATTTAAATTGCAAGTACAACAGGTAATAATCCACATCAACTTTTCCTTAATTATTTGGCCTGATCTTGCTCTTGTTAATTCTTCAGCTTGTCTATCTTTCGTTTCCCTGTAATATCTGCTTGTGTGTGCTTTTCTCCTTTTTTATTGGTTGTTCTTGTTTTACTCAATGTTGTCCATGTATGTTGTAATTAGGATTTTGAACTTTTCATAGCCTCAGGTTTGGTATCTATGCTATATCCATGTTAATAATTCCTTTTACCTCCTATGGAATATTTTGCATAGAAGTATATGTTAGTATCTCTGAACCTATAAAAGAGAAAACATGGTTAGTGAAAAAATCTGTCAACTTACTGCCTTCTCTTAGGATATGCACCACCATAACATCTCTATTATTCATAAGCATCTATATTTTCCTGATTTTCGAGGCAATATTCCATGGTAATCCCCAACTTCCATCAATGACTTTTTTGACTGTGAGTGAATCAATCTATAGAGTCAAAGGTAAGCAATTATGTTGATACAGTATTCTTGTCCAACCCTTAATGACATAACTTCAGCCATGATGTTTGGACCATTATCTAACCTTCTAGCTTCTACATACACTAATCTTCCCACTCCATCTCTTACACAAAAAGCCCTTGAGCTTGGGCCTGGGTTGCCTTTGAAGCCCCATCAGAGTTACACTTGTAATCCCCTATATCAGGAGGCTTCCAAGTTACTACTTTACACCCCACTAAACGGGTATAGCTTTCCAGAAACATGGCCATCTGTGGCCATTCACTAGGCAGATTCTTTAACCAAGGAAAGTTATACCTAGCAAACAAAAAAAGGTTTCTATTTATTTCCAGCTCCATCCCTACATAAGACATCCTCCCTCCATGAATAATTATATTCCTTCTCTTCCACATGCAATGACCCTCTTGGTCATTATGTAATCGTGTCTAAATTCCTTCTAGTTTGGAAGTTAAGTTTTTCAGGCTAGGCTAGTTTCACTCATTTTCAGAGTGAGGGGTGGTCTGGGAAAATTTGGGAATAATTTAGACTGGTTTGGCAGAAACGGTATTGATTTCTAGTTACCTAAGGCGATAAGAAACCCGTAGGATTTTATGACACTGAATTTGGGGTAGTAGAACTTTTGAAATTGACCTTAGCGTAAAGAGCATTGTTCGAAATATCCCAAGATCAAGGTGTGTTGTAAGAAGTGAGATTTTTGGGTGAAGACAGAAATTCTGTCCAGTCGACACTGCTATAATGATTGACACACCACTATAGTGGTGACCGATAGAGCGGTGGTCAAAAGAGGTCAAGGTCACTATAGCGGTGACCTACCACTATAGCGGTAGAAGCTGCAGATTAAAGGAATTAAACCCCAAAATAGTTTATTATTTTATAAACTCATTTTGGGGCAAAAGGAAGGTGATTTAGGGCAAAAATCACTGGTTTACCTCCGTTTAACTTTGTTAAGGTAAGGAATTCACTCCTTTTCACTTGTAATTACTTCTTAATCCTTAGAAGGCGTATATTAAGGAGTTTGGGGAGGGTTTTAGGGCAGATTGGTATGTTTGTTGGTGCACGGGTAAAATTGATCATTAGGTTAATGTTTTTTGTTTATTAATCATGAAATTGGTCTTGCATTCCGTTAATTCACTAAGCACTTCATGAAATTAGTAGTTTTAGGTGAATTCAGGAGAAATAGCTCTAGAATGGTTGAGGAATGATTATGAACTAACCTTAGGGGGTTGGGGTGGCTTATAACTCCCGCCATGTTAGGTCATTTCATTAATACAGTGTTTATATGCATGTTTTAGACCACGAGCTAGCAAAAAGGGCACGGAAGGGCAACGCTCCGGCTTAGAGTTGTGCAAGCTTGGTTCGAGGTAGGTGCTGGGGTGTATTTAATCCAACTTGTGTTATATGTGTATATTAACTACTTTGTAGTATGATTGGTTAATCTGTGTGGTGTGCTTGGTCATTACAATGTATACTTGTTTTATGATTTGGCCTTTTTGTATTGTAACTTGTGGAATGTTTTGGCATTTGAGATGTTCTCACAGGTTGTTTGGAATAAGAATTAAAGAAATTCATGTCTGGGGTTTTTAGTACATGGATGGTAACTGTCCCCTATAGGTCATAGCTAGAGGGTGGATATACAACCCTTAGCACGCGTGTACGAGTTTTCAAGGTATGTAATAGTATGACGGTTCCTTAAGTGAATCAGGGAATTTGTATTGTTGTGCTTGTCCTTGTTGGTTGTCTTGAATTGAGTTGTATATCATTGCCTTAATGACACTTGTTGACTTGTTCGCTTATCTCTTGAATGCTACTTGTACATATATGTTGAATGTTTGATGTGTAAGCATGTGTTAGCTAATTGTACTATATTTTGGTTAAGTGTCCATATTTCCATCTTGGGTTATTCAAATGATCCTACTAGTACACTGTGGTTTATTTGGATACTGATACTACACCTACATTTACTTCTATGAGTGCAACACATATTCCAATAGATTCATCGAGACCGTACTTGTGATTTTAGCAGTCAATTCTGAATTTCAGGGTGAGCAGCACATCTGGGCTACCATGAGATCTTTCTCTTATTTAGACATTGTCCTTTGTTTGGACTTGTTACTTCTTACATTTTTGGGGTTGTATCCCCACTTGATATTCTTAGTATGTTTTGGTACACCTACTTTTGGGTTCTAGGGGATTTCCATTTGGTATTTTTTTTCCGCACATTCTTAAGTTGTTAGATTGAAAGGTTATTACGCTATTTATGGGATAGTTCTCATACTTTTACTTGAGTGTTGATCAATGCTTTTGGGGTTATTAGTTCTCCCACCTGGTGAGTAGTGTGGGTGCCACTCGTGAGAGTTTGGATCATGAAAAACTTGGTATCAGAGCCTAGGTTTCGTTGATCTCATTGTACCAAAATAGGTCTAGTGGAGTCTTTCGGAATGGTACAGAGACGTCTGTACTTTTCTTTGGGAGGCTATAGGACTTTAGGGAAAATCCATCTTTCTTGCTTCTTTCGTGCTATGACTTGATTCTAATTAGTATCTGGTGATCCAAATTAGTATCTGATCCTTCACTCTTTTATCGACAGATGATCAATACTAGGTCGAATGGAACTCGAGCAGCAGGCCTAGCACCGGCTGCTCTAGTTGAGGAGCCAGTTATGAGGGGAAGGGGACGAGTGAGAGGGAGAATGGGGATGAGCCACACCCGCCAGGAGTGGAGCTCAAGCAGCTGCGAGTCAGTCTAATGAGAGGGCAGCATCCCCTCCGCCACCCCAGGATCATTTTGAGGAGAAGGAAGTAGCAAAAAAGCATGAGATAGAGTCTAAAGTGGCATCACCAGTTGGGGTTGCAGCTCTACCTCCTATGTCTGCTGAGGTGATTCAATAACTATTAGCTTTTCTGAGCTGGTTGGCTGGGACTGGAGCAACCCCCACTGTTCTGGCTTTTTAGGTTCCAGTTGTGTACCCCACTATTGCTATGGCTCCTTAGAATGGTGAGACTTCAAGCATGGATGCTTTTCTTTCTATTTTGGGTTCTGTGATGACTGGTACTGAACATGACATGCTGACTAAGTTTTTAAAGATGAAACCTCCTACATTTTAGGGTATAAAATTTGAGGATGCTTTTAAATTTATTATTGATTACTATGAGAGGCTGCATAAGATGGGTATTATGAAGCAGTATGGGGTTGAGTTTGTGACCTTTCTACCGGAGATGGATGCTAAGCAGTGGTGGAGAGCATACATTGAGTGCCAGTCACCTGTTTTGCCTCCTTTGACTTAGGAGCAGTTTCATGCTCTATTTTTGGATAAGTATGTACCTCGTGCCCTCTGTGATCACAAGAAGGATGACTTCTTGGCTTTGGAGCAGGGTGATATATCAGTTGCAGCTTATAAGGCTAAGTTTCATGCCCTGTCTCATTATGCCACCCCGCTGTTAACTACGGAGAAAGATAGAATTTGTCTATTTGTTAAGGGGTTGAACTATGACCTTCAGGTGTTGACTGTGCAAATAAATTCTGTGATAAAAGGGTTTAATGACGTGTTAGATTATATGAAGAAGTTTGAAGGTGTGGAGGCGGAGATGTTAGCCAAGAAGTCTCAAAATGTTGGGAATTTCAGTGGATCCTATTCTAAGGGCCAACAAGTCTTTCCAGCTCGCCCTATTCAGTCAGTTATGCCAACATCTATTATGGTTTCGGCTAAGGGCCCTTCCCAAACTTAGGTTGTTAAAGGCCAAAGGGTTTCTTATTTTTTTACCAGTCGGACTTATCTAGAGCATGGGTGTTATCATTCTGGTGATGTTCATCATTTTAAAAGGGAGTGTCTAGTGAGATAGGAGAGTGGCCAGACACAGCAGCAGGTTCGGGCAGTAGTTCCAGCAGGTAGAGAAAGGGGTAATAGCAGAGGTCGTCTACGGGGTGGACAAGGAAATTAGGTAGGCGGACGTGGTAATGGTGGCACGAGAGAACATACAGGTAGAGAGTTAGCTCAGATCGATGACCAAGCTCATTGTTATGCATTTCCATGGAAGACTGATGTTGAGGCTTCTGATGTGGTGATCACATGTACTATTTTTGTCTATGACTGGACGACTTCTATCTTATTTGATTCGAGGTCCACTTATTATTATGTGTCTGTTCAATTTACCATGGGTCTGAGTCTGGTTTGTGATCTTCTTGACTATCATGTGCATGTGTCTACTCTGGTTGGTGAGTCTGTGGTAGTAACTCATGTTTTTCGTTCTTGTTCTGTGCTATTTGTGGGTTTTTAGACTTGAGTAGACTTGATTATTCTGGATATGTTAGACTTTGATGTAATTCTAGGTACGACCTGGTTATCTCCATGTCATGTTGTTTTAAATTGTAATGCTAAAACAGTTACTCTAGCTATGCCTGGGATGAGGGAACTAAAGTGGGAGGGAGTGTATAAGGCCAAAACGGTAAGGATTATATCTTATGTCCGGGCTAGAAGGCTAGTTAGAAAGGGGTGTTCAACATTTTTAGGTCATTTTTGAGATGTGGGCGCGGGGTCCCCTTCTATTGAGTCGGTTTTGATCATTTCTAAGTTCCAGGATGTATTTTCTTCTGATTTACCGAGTATGCCTCCGGATAGGGCTATCGACTTTTGTATTGACTTAGAGCCTGGCACTCACCCAATATCTATTCCACCAAATCGAATGGCTCTTACAGAGTTAAGGGAACTCAAGGCTTAGCTGCAGGATCTGCTTGATAAGAGTTTTATTCGTCCAAGTGTTTCACCTTGGGGTACTCCGATTCTTTTTATTAAGAAGAAGGATTGTAGTATGAGGATGTGCATCGATTACAGGCAGTTGAATAAGGTCACCATCCAAAATAAATATCCTTTGCCTCGTATAGATGACTTGTTTGATCAGCTACAAGGTGCAATAGTTTTCTCAAAGATTGATTTGCGGTTAGGTTATCATCAGTTAAAGATTAGACAGAAGGATATTCCAAAGACTACTTTTAGAACTCGATATGGCCATTATGAGTTTCTAGTAATGTCTTTTGGATTGACTAATGCTCCTACAACTTTCATGAGTTTGATGAATAGCATTTTTTAATCCTTTTTGGATTCTTTCGTTAATTTGTTCATTGATGATATTCTGGTATACTCCAAAACTAAGAAGAGCATGTAGGCCATCTCCATATAGTTTTGGGAATTCTGAGGGAAAAGCGATTATTTGCTAAGTTATCCAAATGTGACTTCTAGCTATCTTCTGTTGCCTTTTTGGGGCACATGGTTTCGGAGAAGAGAGTGATGGTGGACCTCAAAAAATTAAAGCAGTTAAGAGTTGGATTCAGCCTAGTTTAGTGACCGAGGTAAGGAGTTTTGTGGGTCTTTCCAGTTATTATCGTAGGTTTGTCAAGAACTTTGTCGTTTGTTTGGTCAAACTAGTGTGAAGAGAGCTTCCAAAAGCTCAAGACACTTTTGACTACAACACCTATTCTTTCACTGTCGGTTGAAGGTAAAGATTTTATTGCGTATTGTGATGCTTCACTTTTGGGTTTAGGTGCTGTGTTGATGCAAGATAAGAATGTTATTATGTATTCTTCGAGGCAGTTGAAGCCTAACGAGAGGAATTACCCAACCCATGATTTAGAGTTGGGGAAGTGGTATTTTCATTAAAGATTTGGAGACACTATCTTTATGGTGTCAAGTGTGAGGTCTTCATTGACCATCATAGTCTGCAACATGTGTTTACTCAAAGGGATCTAAATCTAATGCAGATACGGTGGATGGAATTATTAAAGGACTATGATGTGACCATTCAGTATCATTCGGGTAAGGCCAATGTGGTGGCAGACACACTGAGCCAAAAGGCCGTAAGTATGGGCAGCTTGTCATTCTTGAGAGTGTCTAGGAGACCATTAGCTAGAGAGTTTCAGACTCTACCATCCTTGAACATGCAGTTTGGGGTCTCGAATAGGGGTGGAATATTGGCTAGTGTCAAGGTAAAATCAGCCTTTGTGGAGCAGATTAAGGCCAAGCAATTTGAGGATAAGAAGTTGAATGCACTCCAAAATAAGGTGGTGAGTAGGGAGTGGGAGGATGCCACCCTCGACGCTGGAGGAAGGTTATGTGTTCCTTGGGTTGGTGACTTGATTAGTGATATACTTTCAAAGGCTCATGGTTCACATTGTTATATTCATCCAAGCACGACTAAGATATACCGTGACTTGAGACAACTTTATTGGTGGCCGGCGATAAAGAGGGACATAGTGGATTATGTATCCAAGTGTTATAGCTGTCAATAGGTAAAGTATGAACACCAAAGGCCTGCGGGCTTACTTTAGAGGATACCTATACCTATGTGGAAGTGGGAGCATATTGCCATGAGTTTTGTGGTGAGGTTCCCTAAGACATTGGGAAAGCATGACTGTATTTGGGTGATAGTTGATTGGTTGATGCTCACGTTTTGCTAGTTTTGGTAGATTACAACTCTCAGCAGTTGGATAAGATATATGTCAAGGAGATTGTCAAACTTCATGGGGTGCCACTTTCTATCATTTAAGACAGGGATGCAAAGTTTACTTCTAAATTTTAGGACAGGTTGCATGAGGAGTTGGGAACCAAGCTTACTTTTAGCATGGATTTTCATCCTCAGACTAATGGTCAGTCAGAGCGGACAATTTAGGTGCTAGAGGATATGTTAAGAGCCTGCATGATTGATTTTGGTGGTCATTGGTACCAGTTCCTCCCATTATGTGAGTTTTCATACAATAATAGCTACCACTCCAGCGTTGATATGGCTCCATTTGAGGTATTTTATGGGAAAAAGTACAGGTCACCTATTTTATGGTTTGAGATGGGCTATGTCAAACCTTTAGACACCGACTTGGTGAAAGAGGCTAAAGAAAAGGTAAAATTCATTCAGACTAAGATGTTGGATGCCCAAAGTAGGCAGAAAGAGTGTGCGAACCGAAAGGTAAGGGACATGTACTTCAAGGCTAGGGAGCAAGTTTTGCTCAAGGTGTCTCCTATGAAGGGAGTCATGAGGTTTGGTAAAAGGGGCAAGCTCAGCCCTCAATATATTGGTCCCTTCGAGGTTCTTGAAGAAGTAGGTCCAGTAGCGTATAGGTTAGTCCTGCCACTGGGTTTGTCGAGGGTTCATCCAGTATTTTATGTTTCTATGTTAAAATGGTACCATGGAGATGGAGACTACATTATTAAGTGGGATTCGGTGCTTTTGGATAAGGACTTGACTTACAAGGAGAAACCAATAGCGATACTTGATCGTGATGTTCATAAGTTGAGGATGGAGAAAATTCATTCGGTGAAGATTCAATGGAAGCAACGTAAGGTTAAGGAAGCCACTTAGAAAATCGAGAAGGACATGTAGGATAAGTACGCTCAGCTGTTTGAGGATACAAATACTCTTTTTCTTTCTCATTTTGGCCTATTTTTCTAGTTTGATCATTCAAGGATGAATGATGGGTAAATTGGCATATGTTGTAATGACCCTCTTGGTGGTTATGTAAAATTTTTACATTCTAAATTTCGTGTCTAAATTCCTTTCGGTTTGGAAGTTATAAAATTCAGGATAGGCTAGTTTTGCTATGTTTCAAAGCGAGGGGTAGTCTTGGAAAATTTGGTAATAATTTAGACTGGTTTGATGGGAAATGTGTTGATTCCTAGTTATCTAAGGCGATAAGAAACCCGTAATATTTTATGAAACTGAATTTGGATTAGTAGAACTCCTGGAATTGACCTTAGCGTAAAGGGAATTATTTGGAATGTCCCAGGATCAAGGTGTTGTAAAAAGTGGGATTTTTTTGGTGAAGATGGAAATTCTGTCTCATTGACACCGCTATAGCGGTTTACACACCTCTATAGCGGTGAGTGCTATAGCGAAATAATTACCGCTATAGCGGTAGTCAAAATCGGCCAAGGCCGCTATATGTGCATATTAACTACTTTGTAGTGTGACTAGTTAATCTGTGTGGTGTGCCTGGTCATTTCAATGTCTACTTGTTTCATGAATTTTCCCTTTTTGTATTGTAAATTATGGAATGTTTCGGCATTTAAGACGTTCTCAAAGGTTGTTTGGATTAAGGATTACAGACATTTGTTTCTGGAGTTTTTAGTACATAGAAGGTAACTGTCTCCTGCAGGTCATAGCTAGAGGGTGGATATATAACCCTTAGCATGTGTGTACGAGTTTTCAAGGTATGTAATAGCATGACAGTTTCTAGGGTGAATCGGGGAATTTGTATTGTTGTGCTTTTCCTTGTTGGTTGTCTTGAATTGAGTTGCATATCATTTCCTTAATGACACTTGTTGACTTGTTCGCTTGTCTCTTGAATGCTACTTGTACATATATGTTGAATGTTTGATGTGTAAGCACGTGTTAGCCAATTGTACTATATTTTGGTTAAGTGTCCATATTTTCATCTTGGGTTATTCAAATGATCCTACCAGTACACTGTGGTTTATTTGTGTACTGATACTACACCTGCATTTACTTCTGTGAGTGCAGCACATATTCCAGCAAATTCATCGAGACCTTACTTGTGATTTCAGCAGTCGATTTTGGGTTTCAGGATGAGCAGCACATCCGGGCTACCATGAGATCTTTCTCGTATTTAGACATTGTTCTTTGTTTGGATTAGTTACTTCTTATAGTTTCGGGGTTGCATCCCCACTTGATATTCCTATTATATTTTGGTACATCGACTTTCGGGTTCTAGGGGATTTCCGTTAGGTATTTTGTTTCCGCACATTCTTAAGTTGTTAGATTGAATGATTATTACGCTATTTATGGGATAGCTCTTGTACTTTTATTTGAGTGTTGATCAATGCTTCTGGGGTTATTGGTTCTCCTACTGGGTGATTAGTTTGGGTGCCACTCACGATGGGTTTGGATCGTGACACCACACCTGCCACAAAATAAACATAGGAATAACTTTGAATGACAACTTCAACTTAGGACTATTATCTGCATTGCACCACTTGTACAATGTCTCTTTAAGTTAATGGAAAGGACCATCTAATCTAGCAGCAACAACAAACTTTCTCCAGATTTTATTAGCAATAGGACACCTTATAAATAATGCTCAACGGATTCATGTTCATTATTACTACAACAGGTGCATATCATTTCATCACATACTCTAATTTGAACAAGAACTTCACCAATCGGGATCCTTTTCTTCTAGTCTCCACAAAAAGAAAGAGACTTTGAAATGCATCTCTTTCACCCACAAATGTTTAAAATACTCTTGTACTTCCCTTCCTTGTCTCATCACTTCCCAAACTGACTTAACACTGAATTTACCAGAAGCATTTAGCATCCATCAAGGCTTGTCCCATTCTTCAGCATCTTCATCAACTACCAAATTATTTGTGATGTGATCACATATCTCCTTAGGAAATAGCAAGTCTAATAAATTTGTGTCCCATCCTCCTTGATTAAACAACATTATTGCTTGTAACAGGCAAATGATACTGCAAACCTCCAAGTTGTGTCCAGTTATCATACCAAATATTAATATGCCCACACCTTGGCTCCCATCAAATCTCATGATCAATATAATTTCTGGCTTACATATACTTCCATGTTTGAGATTGATAACGCTCAAGAACTATCCCCAAATATAGGTATATGCGGTCACTAGCAATATAAATAACCCAACTAGGGTTGGGATCGTATCCATAGGGAATGAATGTTATAGTTTCACTCTCAAGTGTCACAAGCTACTTTCAATAAGAACGTAATGTGAAATTAAAACTAAAAAGGTAAAATGGGGGAATTTGTAAACAAGAGTTTGAGTTAACAAGTTATGATGACAAAATTCTACAGTCAAAGCTTTTGCTTTACGAAGGTTGTAATCAAATAGATTAAGGGATTTGGGGTTATACTTTCATGAAATTGATATATTGCATGAATAAATTAAGATGCACCTAAGACTTGGTTTATAATTATGAAAAGGCAAGGTTTTAGATATTAGAAGTGATCTTTCGATCCACCACTAAATTTCACATGGGTTTCTTTCAAACACCCATGTGTGACTCTTACCAAACAACCATGAACCTCGAATTAAGTAGTCTATCACTACACTACTTCTCAAATGAGTATAACTCATGCTTCGTTAGCTAAATCACATCACCTTTATCCTCTTTCTCAAGCAACACAAAATATCTAAACATAAACTAAGTTTGCAACCTCAATATATAAGTTAAAACATAGAGATTTAGCTAAAATAATAATCATTCAACCAAATACAAAAGTGACTAGTCATTACCCATACATAATCAATATTCAATCTAGAATAACCCCAAGAATGGGTATTTATCTACTCATAATTAAAGGAAAAGATAATATACCATACTCTTCTTCCATATTCAACAAGAAATTTAATTGTTTTCACACAAAAATTTTAAATCCAAGCTATGAGTAGTGAATCCACAAAACTAGGGTTTGATTCCACTCTTAGCAAAAGCTCCCCCGTTTTTCAAGATATCATTCCAAGAGGCCAAAAAAGCTTAAATATCATCAACAAATTAGACCAAAGAAATTATGAAATTGCCACAGCGGCTCTATTTTGCGCACCAAGGAACCTCGCCGAATGCATCGGCGATTCACAGATTGGCCTAATACTGCACCGATTGATCTTTGTTGCAGGCTTCATGGTTCGTCCATTGTTGATTTCGGCGATGGGGCGTGAGGTGCACTGACTGGATCGATGCATTGTTAACTGAAGCATCAGCATTCGCTGATTCACTCATTTTCCTTGGCCCTTTTCTGTCTATTTTGGCGGTGAATTCCGTCATTCGGCGAGTCACAGAGGTGATCGGCGATGCGCCGAATCACCCAGCCTCTCTCTTTTTTCCACTTTTCTTCAATTCTTCCATCTATTTTCCTTACGTTGCTTCTTTTTTCACTCATGCTCTATTTTGGGCTTTTTCCCTGAAATCAAGGCAATATAACATTAAACATTGCCAAATTTGCATTGAGGAGTTGCTTTTACTATCTTTTTAGGCCGAATGAATCGCAATTTGCTGACTCATCAACACCCCCAACTTAAACTTTTGCTCTTACTTGAGTAAAATGGTGTACACAAAACAAAACCCACCGATGTCAACAAATGGTACAACTTGGGCTCTTAATCACAACACGACCTTTTGAGAAAATGTATTGCCCTTACACTTTTTTTTTTAAAAAAACACGGCTCGCATTTTGCCTATCAAAACTTTGACTTGTAAACAACAATTATCACACTTTTGGCTCACAAGACACTATACCAAGTACATGCTCATAGACTTCAATCAAAAATGGAGCACACTAAATCATGACAATTGAGCACCCTCACACAAAGAAGTCCCTTCCCTCAAATCAACTTTCTACAAATTGATCTAGGGAATAACACTAGCCGCTAACCCACTAAAAGAAAATCAAGGCCAAGAATACCACACCATAAGCTTGCCCTTAACGTCCATCCGATTCCATCAAAACATGCAACTTTGAAGATCACCTAGGTCTTGGCTCGGCTTGTAATGTAGGCAATAGGTGAGGTAGGAAAGTATATTTGGTTATGGTGGTGCTACCTCAACAAAGTGTCTAGGGACCTCAATTCCCTTTTTCACAAGTTTGGCCTAGCAAGATCATTTCGGAACCAATTCTTCAAATCCTTTCGACCTACACTCCTCTCCCAATCCCTTTTTTTTAATATGTCACTAAAGATACAAGGATGATTTGGGAGAGGGTGAATACGGATCCCACAACTATGAATTACTAAGATCAAGCCTTTCCTCGAGGTTTCTTCCACCCCCAATTTAGGTTTTTGGCCTAAACTGGTCCTTAACCTTACCTAGACACTTTGAGGAGGTTCGGTTCAAGAGAAGGTTGTCAAGAGAATGGGTTAGGCTTGTAATGAGGTTACTCAAGAAAAGCGGGTATCAATAATCTAAAGGGAACAAAGACGGTCACTCAACTCACAAAAAGGGGTGGTCTAATTTGGTTATAAAAGGTAGCATGCTCTCTATTAATGACCTAAGACCATATCTCCAAAATTTGCATACTCAATGTTTTTCACAACGAAGCAACCAGGCAAGTTCTAGGTGGACTCGATGCGCAAGAGAAGGGAAAAATTCATAGCACAAATCAAGGAAAGTGTTCAAATGGCCAAAAAAAGATAAAGAGTTTTCATAAGAACAAAAATCTAATTAAGCTCAACTATCCCCAAAATAAAATTTCATGAAGGGCAATATTAAAACCATGGATAAATGCCTCATAACATTTGAAAAATTACCAAATTACGCGTGTGAGAAATCTACCCAATTGTACCATTTAAGTCAAAGTGTTCTATTGCTAGCACATGTATGCTAAGATTAATCCCCTTTTTATTAGCAAATAAACTAAACTACCCTAAAAATCAAAATAAATACACTAAGGTAATCAAAAAGTAAAGAAAGAAAAATTTAAACGGCCACATACATCACATCTCACATTAAATCCATTACAACCCAGATAATAAAAAAACAACTATCCAACTGTCAAAGTAGAACCAGTATTTCAAAAATAGTAAGATAACGAGCAATATTACAGATCCGGTATAAAATAACTCTTACCCCCAACTAAAAGATATGCATTGTCCTCAATGTAATAGGACTATAAAAAGTATAGAGAAAGAGAGTGAGAACCCCCCTGAACATAGCTAAGCCTATGATGGTGATTGGCCTCCTGAAGTGGCCACTGTCAGGGCATCAGTGCCCTACTCAGCTCCTTCAGTCTGGAGGGGTAGATCTACAATATTTGGAATCTCCCTAGCAGTAGTAAAACTATAGGTCCCAACCTGTGAAGTCTCGTACATCGACCTCTCCATGTTAACAACTAAATGGCATTCTCTGTCTCTTGCATGTCTGCCTGCTCTGCGATCTGGAAGTCAACCTGAATACTATACTGTCCCATCTCGTCAAAGTACCCAGCCACCTCTTCAGTATCCACAACATCATCTAAAGCATGGTTTGAGTCATCTCCCTCCTCTTCCACCACTGGTGCAGTCTCAACAATCGAACTAGGAGCTGGGGTAGGTGACTCAACTAATGGTCCCTACAAGCGGGTGATGTCTGGTATGGAAATCTCAGCTCATCAATATGCTTCCTGAAGGAAACTAACTCTGTCTTCATACCTATCACCACCGTAGAAGGAATAGACTGTTGTGGGGCACTCAACTCATCCAGCTTCCTCCCAAAGTTACAGAGAGTAGCCTGGATACTCCTAGTGTCTGCCTACATGGGCTCCATGGCGGCTTTCACCGCACTAGAAATCATACCAGGAAGCGCCCTCTCCAACCTAGAGGACCTCTAATCACCAGAACAGGCCATCTCCCCCATCCTAATAAATCACCCTGAGTAAGCGGGGATCTGGATGAACCAGCAGCAGTACAGAGTCGAGGAGTAGGACCAATGGGCCTAGGCTGGGGGTGCGGATCTATGGGGGCAGGAGTAGAAGTAGGAGTAGGAGTAGGCTATGGACGGATATGCTCGGATACAACCTCAGGAGCGGGCTGACTAGCACCACTATCAACAGAATCCTAGGACTGAAAAACATTTGTCAGGGCACAATCTATCCGGCCTTTCTTTGGCTGCGCCTCTTGAAACAACTCAATCCTAGTGATATCAACTACCGACGCTAGGGTGTACTCAAAGTCCTTTTTTTGTTAAAAAGCACATTTGCACGCCGGTACAACTCAGTGATCAAGCAAGAAAAAACAAGAGAAGTCTGATTTTACTATGCGTGGTGTGCAATATCTGGGACAATGAGTGACCCCAAGTTAAGGGGTTCCTTCCCAATGATAGACTGATTTTGAAAGGGGAAAATGTTGCTACACATAAAGCTCAACTAGTAACGAACTTCCAAGTGAATGTCCGCCTTATTAATTTGGACACTAGGATCAACCCACTTGGGCGAGACACCATTAAGAAGTGGGCCCAACCAACCCCTTACACTATCAATAGGGTCTTTCAAATGGGAGGAAAAATAGTGCTCACCAATCTTCTTGCACCCCAAAATCTCATTCATCACCGAAGTGTCACATGCCACCTTCACCCCCCACAGTCACCACATCAAAAGTTTTCTGTGGCCTCGGCTTTGTATTTTCTAGAAGAAATTTTCCATAAGCCTCATAAAAGTCTCACACCCAATTTTCAACATAAGGCTTTAAAGGCTCAGTGACTACCTGAAAATCATGGTAGTAGAGTGCAGAGAGTACACGGGGATGCTTGCCCTCTAACCCATTCAAGCTTAATCTTTGCTCCACAATGATGGTGCGTTGTTCACTTACTTTCATCTTGTTGAGAGTATGATGACCCCCATAAGGATGAACAAAAGGCTTGGTCGTTCTAAACATCGGCTCCTCAATTCTTTTCCTCTTGGTCGGAGCTACTTTCGGAGTGCGAAGTAGTTCATGAACTGGGTGGATCCCCCTTCATCAATTGTATCCAAATTATATCTATTCCAGTTTGAGCTTTTCTTCGAGCTCTCGCCATCCCCCACTGGTTATTTTAAGTTTTCCTTATTGTCTCTCTTTCTCTTATAAACCTATTCGGGTGCTTCACACTCCCGAACCACAACACCTCTATCCAGGTCCGAGGTAGAAGGAGGGTATTAAGATTATTTCTTAGAGACACGCTTTTGACGAGGCATTCCTACACAAGAGAACATCAATAGGCTTGGCCCGCATTAGCAAAACACAAACAGAAAATAAAAATGGGTTGCCTCGCCAAATAACTCAATGGATCGCTAAATCATTTGGTGATGCACCCCCTCACCGAATTTAACAGTGGGGAAGAGGAAGGTTCAATTCAGCGATGCGCTGATTCACTTCATTCTTCACCGAATGTCACCATCCTTAGGCCAACCTTTTCTAATAAAATTAGTGACAGAAGGAGTAAATCGGTGATACGCCAAATAGTTCGGCGCATTGCCAATCTCCCTCCCCCTCGTCGAAGTCGTCGTCTCCAACATCAAATTTCTAAACTTTTTCGACATCAATGGCGATTTAAGTGATGATTTCTAACCATGGGTACTCAGACTTCCCCAGGTTTCAAGTTCTAACTAACCAACGATGATTATGCCCTTAAGAATAACGTCACACTATCTATCATAGGGCCAAAATCATCGATTCACCACATATTTCAAAGTAAACTAAAGAAAACAACAAGCCTATCACTAGATCTAATATGAATATCACATGAAACATGCTACATAACCATCATATTGAGAATTTCAAACATCAACAACATTAATAAAACAACAAACTAACCTTCGGAGATGAAACAACGATGGGGAATCTTAAGGAGTTCGTGTGACAATAGGAATCTTGGAGATTGTGTGTGTGTGCCTAAGTTTGTGAAATTGTGAAAGTGAATGAGAGGAAAGAAAAGGGAACGGGTTTGAATAAATACCACAGTAAAAAGGCTAGTCAAAAGTCAAGAGTTAAAATACCAAACAGTTACTTTAAAACCGCTTAAACCCTTTAGTCAACCGCTCCTTATATTCATTCGGTGATGCATCAAGTGGGTAGACGATGTGCTGAATCCCAAAAGCTTCACCGAAAATTCCAAAAAATTTGGCATTACATCAGCCCATTTGGCAATAGCATTCGGTGATCGCCAAGCGTCGCCAAACTAATCGGCAATTCACCAATTGTACATCCCCCGGCTGAATTTTACAGTGCACACCAAGGGGAAGGTACCTCTTTTGTGAGGGACTTCGACGATGTGCCAAGTGACTCGGTGCATCGCCAAAGCCTCCTCAGTGGAGCTTTACACATAGTTCCTCCTTCTATTTTCCCTTTAACAATGTCCCACCTTAGTCCATCATTCACCTACATAAAAAATAAATGTTATTCGAAAGTCAAAAATGTAAAATATGGGTTGCCTCCTAAGAAACACCTTAGTTATCGTCATGGCACGATGTTGTTACTTCATCATTCCGCTTTATCGAGGTAGAACACCTCTACAAAATCATCCTTCGGGAGCAACTTATAATGGTGTTTGACTCGTTTCCCGTTCACCGTGAACCGAGACCCCGAATCATTTTCAAGTTCAACCGCTTAATGGGAGAAACACTTCATTATCTTGAAAGGGCCCGACCATCTTATTTTGAGCTTACCTAGAAACAACTTATACCTTCAGTTGAATAGCAACACCTCATCACCCACTTTGAACTCTCATTTCATGATCTCTCTTCATCTTCTCTTTATATAGAGTGGAATTCTCATAGGCTTTCAAGAGAAACTCATCCAATTTATGGAGTTGATAAATTCTTTCTCTAAAAGCATCTTCCCAATTCACATTCAATTTCCGCAAGGCCCACAATGCTTTGTGTTCAAGATATACCGGTAGATGGAAAGCCTTCCTAAATACTAATTGGTATGGAGACAAACCAATAGGAGTCTTATATGCAGTCCGGTAAGACCATAATGCATCATCAAGTTATTGAGCCTAATTCATCCTATTTGCATTCACGGTCTTGGACAATATCTCCTTGATTTATCGATTAGACACCTTTGCCAATCCATTCTCTTATGGGTGGTAAGGGGAAGCAACCTTATGCTTGATCCCATACTTGGTGAGAAAGGTCCAAAAGGATTGATTGCAAAAGTGCGAGCCACCATCACTCACAATAGCACGTGGGATGCCAAACCTAGTGAACACATACCTCTTCAACAATGAGGTAACACTTCTAGCTTCATTGTTAGGTAAGACAAGGGCTTCAACCCATCTTGAAATATAGTCAACCGCCACTAAGATTTAGCAGTTACCGAACAAACTCACGAAAGGGCCCATAAAATCTAACCCCTACTCATCGAACAACTCAACATCTATGCTTGGTGGCAAGGGCATCTTGCGTTGCCTCAAAAATCCCTCTTGCCTTTGGCATTATTCACAAGCCTTCACCAATTCATGTGAGTCAAGATATAATATTGGCCAATAAAAGCCACTTTGAAGAACCTTTGATGCCGTTCGAACTCCACCATGATGCCCACCTACCAGTGATGAATGGCATGCCTCAAGAATAGGCCTCATTTATTCCTCCATAGAACACCAACGAATAACTCCATCTCTACATACCCTAAAAAGATAAGGTTCATCCCAATAATACCTATTCACATCAAAGAGAAATCTTTTCTTTGGGGCATGATTCAAATCTTCGGGAAGAACCCCACAAATAATATAATTCGCATAATCTACATACCAAGGCGCAACTTTTTCTTTAAGAGCCATGAGGAACTCATCGGGAAATTCATCATTAATCTTTTTCTCCTTCATTCGCACATCATTAGATTCAAGCCTTGACAAGTGGTCCGCAACTTAATTTTCACATCCCTTACAATCTTTAACCTCAAAATCAAATTCTTGCGAAAGAAAGATCCACCGTATCAATCTTAGTGTAGCCTCTTTCTTTTCCATAAAATACCGCAAAGCGGCATGATCGGTGAGCACCACCACCTTGGTACCCAACAAGTATGCTCAAAACTTCTCAAACCCATAAACCACAGCTAACAACTCTTGCTCTGTGATGGTGTAATTGTTTTACGCCTCATTCAATGATTTACTATCTTAATAAATGGGATGAAAAAGTTTCTCCTTTCATTGACCAAGCATTGCATCAAGTGTAAAACCACTTGCATCATACATGAGTTCACATGGGTGAGCCTAATTTGGGGCCACTATAATGGGAACCTACACAAGTTTTTCTTTGAGGAAATTACATGCTCTCACACAATGCCCATCAGATTCAAATTTTACTTCTTTCTTAAGGAGTTTGCACATAGGATGGTCTATTTTAGAAAAATCTTTGATGAACCTCCTATAGAAACCCGCATGGCCTAGAAAGCTCAGCACACCTTTGATTGAAATTGGTGGGGGCAATTTAGAGATAACCTCAACTTTTTCTTGGTCAACTTGAATTCCTTGACCAGAGATTTTGTGCCCTAAAATAATTCCTTCTTTGACCATGAAGTGACACATCTTCCAATTCAAAATGAGGTTGTTTGCCACACATCTCTCAAGCACCTTCTCTAAATGTTCAAGCACCCTTCAAATGTAGCACTCACCACTGAGAAGTCATCCATGAACACCTCCATTGAATCCTCCACCATGTTCGAAAATATTGAGAGAATGTACCATTAAAAAGTGGCTGGTGCATTACATAGCCCAAAGGGCATGCACTTGAATGTAAAAGTACCATAGGAACATGTAAAAGTAGTCTTCTCTTGGTCCTCGAGTGCTATGGAGATTTGATTATAGCCCGAATACCCATCAAGGAAACAATACCAACCGTGACCCGTCAACCTATCAAGCATTTGATCCATGAACGGTATAGGAAAATGATCCTTTTCGGTCCAAGAGTTCAACTTTCTATAATCAATGCATGCTCTCCATCCATTTACTGGGTGAATGGGTATGAGGTCATTGTTGTTGTTTGGCACTATAGTTATGCCTCCTTTCTTCAGGACACATTGTACCAAACTCACCCAAGTGCTATCTGAAATTGGATACACCACGCATGTATCTAGCCACTTTATGATTTCTTTCTTAACAACTTCTTGCATAGAAGGGTTCAAACTCCTTTGATGCTCGATGTTGGGCTTGAAGTTCGACTCCAACTTGATCTTGTGAGTATAAATATTCGGTGCAATTCTAATGATGTAGGCTATGGTCCTCCTGATTGCACGAATGTATCATCTCACCATGGATTTTAGGGTGTCAACTTACCATGGCATTAAATCACCCGCAATGATGATAGGCAAGGTGCTATCCTCACCTAGAAATACATAATGAAGATAGGGTGGCAAACGATTAAGCTTAATATTGGGTGGCTTTATGATAGAAGGCTTTGCAAGAGGGCTCTCCCGATTTTTCAAGTCTAGATCAAGTTTACATGGATTCTTAGTATAGGAACCAAGACCATGCAATGAAACCACAACCTCGTCGTACTCCTCAATCTCCTCGCTTCCATAATTCCATAAAACCCCCACTAGTGGTTCGCTAATAAAGTTTGTCTCTATTGCATTGCTTACTTTATCATCTATAACATCAATCACGGACACCACTTGGAGATCCATCGATTGCTTCAAGGATTTACAAATATTGAATGAAACTTTTTCATCATTTACCCAGAACTTTATTTCTTCATATTCGACATCAACCAATGCCTAACTGGTAGCTAAGAATGGCCTACCTAGAATGATTGGAATCTCAAGATCAATTTTGCAATCAAAGATCACAAATCGGTCGAAAAAATAAAATGATCCACTTTGACAAGAACATCATACAAAACTCCTACGGGCTTCTTAATTGAATGATCGGCCATTAAGAGACGCATTGTGGTTGGCTTAGGAGCACCCAACCCTAACTTGAGGTAGACGGACAAAGGCATTAAATTAATACTTGCTCTAAGATCACATAGAGCCTTCCTGAACTTGTAGATTTTGATTGTTCATATAATAGTGAATGCTCCTGGATCTTCTTTCTTCATGACCATTTGGCTAGTCATGATTACATTACAATTGTGAGTCACTTCAATTGTTTCAAAATCCATAATTCTCTTCTTTGTCACTAACTCTTTCATGAACTTAGCATACCCGGGCATTTCTTGAAGAGCCTCAATTAATGGGATGTTCACCGATAGGCTGCTAAACTTTTCAAGGAACTTTTTGAATTTTGAATTGTCTTCTTTCTTCTTAAGCCTTGGTGGAAATAAAAGAGGTATTTTGACTTGAGATGTTGTAATAAACGGTGGTGCATCCAGCATTGGGTAACTAACATCAACCGCTTTTTGAGTTACATCAACTTCAACCTTCTTCTCCTCTTCTCCCAGCTTTTCATTTTTTGAATCATTTACATGTAGGACTTCATTAATGGCTTTGTCAAGCCACTTTCTCTTTCCACTATTTAGCTCTCCCTCATTCTTCCCACTTTGATCATCATCATGGTTCACAACATTGTCCACAAGGGTTCTTCCGCTCCTAGTAACAATAGCCATCACATGTGCATCATTCTTCGAATTCGGTATTGTGTCACTAGGTAGACCCCCTTTCAATCTTACATTTTAATTGAGTAGAGACTTGACCCATTTGGGTCTCTAGTTGTTTGATCGATACCGAGTGCGAAGTGAAGGTTTGGTTAAGTTGTGAAAAATCACTCCTAATCCTTTTGACACCCAAGAGAATACGGGCTAGCACATCTTCTTTCTTGTATTATTTCGGATCAATGCAGGTTGATTCTTTACCTTTTGCTTAATCGTGTGGAGGAACATACCTATCATATTCATGGTCTCTATCCCTCTCTTTATATCTCCAATCTCTCTCTCTATCACAATTATTCCACTCACGGTCCCTTTCTTTCCAACCTTGGTTCCCGCCTTGCCTTTGATATGCAGGGTGGGAAACCCCCGATTGATTTGCCATGTACCATATTTCCTCATTAAAAGACTTCACTTCTTCCTCATCGTAAGATTTAATAGTCTTGGAAGCAACGACACCGACCACCTTCGGAGTGGAGCTCATCATATGTTTAGTAAGGAGATCTAATTGAGTCATTACCTTAGCCATGTTTTCATCCCTCTCCTCATCCTTCTTTCTTTGCTCTTGGCTTACAATAGATGCGGAGGGAGCCCCCATGGCCACCTTGGTATCTCTTGTATGCTATACTTGGCTTTGCTTAGTCACTTACTATAATAATGCCGCTGATATGTTTGTTTCACTGTAGATCCGCCGGCTGCATTATCGGCTACCGCTTTATTTAATTAATCCAAAGCCCAGTAAAATATTTGGAGGAGCATTTTATCCGGGACCTCATGATTTGTACATTGCAATAACTTCTTGTTAAACCTTTGCTATGCCTCATGTAATGGTTCACCGCTTAATTGGCGAAAGTTAATAATCTCATCCCTCAGTTGGAGCATCCTTGAGGGCGGAAAAAATCTATCCAAGAATGCCTCCGCTAATTTAACCCATGATGTGATGGATCCCGTGGGCAACTCCCGCAACTATAATACCGCTTCTCCCATTAACGAAAATGAAAAAAGTCGCAAGCAGATGGACTCTTACGAAATGTGGGGGATCTCAAGCGGGAGACATACATCAATGAAATGCTTCAAATAAAGGTTGGCGTCTTCATGAGCTTGCCCCCCAAACAAATGCTTCAGCTGAAGTAAATGAAACATTACACTAGTAATGTGAAACACCCCATTTTCCCCCGTTTGCGGGATACGGATGACACTAGCTCAGCCCGCATCTCCCAAATGGTCTTCATCATCAAGATGTCCGTCGAATGAGCCGGAATTCCTACTGTTCTGACTCATTGATTCATGAAAACTTTGGTTAAAAAACACAAACAACAAGAATATGTAAAGTAAACATTATGGCTAACTCAAAGTAATCTTATAACACTAAATGAATGAACGCTATGCTTCATTCCTCAAAAACAGTGCCATTTTGATAACGCTCAAGTACTCTCCCCAAATATAGGTGTACACGATCGCTAGCAATATAAATAACCCAACTAGGGTTGTGATCGTATCCATAGGGAATGAATGTTATAGTTTCACTCTCAAGTGTCACAAGCTACTTTTAATAAGCACGTAATGTGAAATTAAAACTAAAAAGGTAAAATGGGGGCTTTTGTAAACAAGAGTTTGAGTTAACAAGTTATGATGCCAAAATTCTACTGTCAAAGCTTTTGCTTTATGAAGGTTGTAATCAAATAGATTAAGATACTTGGGGTTATGCTTTCATGAAATCGATATATTGCATGGATAAATGAAGATGCACCTAAGACTTTGTTGATAATTATGAAAAGGCAAGGTTTTAGATATTAGGAGTGATCTTTCGATCCACCACTAAATTTCACATGGATTTCTTTGAAACACCCATGTGTGACTCTTACCAAACAACCATGAACCTTGAATTAAGTAGTATATCACTAGCACTACTTCTCAAATGCGTATAACTCATGCTTCGTTAGCTAAATCTCATCACCTTTATGCTCTTTCTCAAGAAACACAAAAGATCTAAACATAGACTAAGTTTGCAACCTCAATCTATAAGTTAAAACATAGAGATTTATCTAAAATAATAATCATTCAACCAAATACAAAAGTGACTAGTTATTACCCATACATAATCAATATTCAATCTAGCATAACCCCAATATGGGTATTTAGCTACTCGTAATTAAAAGAAAAGAGAATATGCCATACTCTTCTTCTATATTCACCAAGAAATTTAATTGTTATCACACAAAAATTTCAAATCCAACCTATGAGTAGTGAATCCATAAAACTAGGGCTTGATTCCACTCTTCACAAAAGCTCCCCCCTTTTTCAAGATATCGTTCCAAAAGGCCAAAAAGGCTTAAATATCATCAACAAATTCGGCCAGAGAAATTATGAAATTGCCACCATGGCTCTATTTTATGCACCAAGGATCCTCGCTGAATGCATCGGCGATGCGCTGATTGGCCTAATGCTGCGTCAATTGGTTATTATTACAGACTTCATGGTTCGTCCACTGTTGATTTCAGTACCGGGACCTGAGGTACGCCGACTGAATCGACGTATCGCCAACTGAAGCCTCAGCATTCGCCGATTCACTTATTGTCCTTGGCCCTTTCCTGTCGATTTTGGCGATGAATCCCGTCATTCGATGACTCATCGAGGTGATCGATGATCTGCCGAATCACCCAACCTTTCTCTTTTTCCCACTTTTCTTCAATTCTTCCATCTCTTTACCTTACTTTGCTTCCTTTTCACTCATGCTCCATTTTGGGCTTCTTCCTTGAAATCAAGACAAAATAACATTAAAACATTGCCAAATTTACATTGAGGATGTGCTTTTACCATCTTTTTAGGTCGAATGAGTCGTAATTTGCGGACTCATCAGAGATCCTCCACTCCATTCCAACACTTGAGGCCTAAATCTCTTGCAATATTTGTTCCATATGAAAACAGTCCACATGGACTTTTGGGTTCTAAACACCCACCATAATTTGGCAAACAATGGTTTAGATATATCAAATAGGGATCTAAAGCCTAGACCTCCTTCTTCTTTAGGAATACAAATCTCAGACCAAGCCACCCAATGTTTCCTTCTGCCCATTTTATTAAAGTTCCATAAGAATCTAGCAAAGATTCTATGAAGGTCATGAATAATACATTTAGGAGGGTTTATAGTTGATAACAGATATACAAGGATGCTATTTAACACATTATTAATCAGTACTGCCTAACCTCCAAAGGATAAAATTCTTCCTTTCTGGGCCTTCAGTTTATTATGTACTTTCTTAATCAATTCAGCAAAATGTACCTTTCTTTTCTTTGCATGACCAATAAGGCATTCCAAATAAATTAAGGAAAAATTACCTCTTGTAAATCCAATACAACTTTTAGCCTCTAGAATCATAGCATGTGCATTTCTATGATACACATAAAAAGCACTCTTATCCTTGTTGATTTTCTATCTAGACTGTAGTTCATAGTTAGCCAAAACCTGTATAACAAGTTGCAATGATCTCCTGTCAGCTGAAACAAATAGGATAGTATCATCAACATATGCCAAGTGGTTGATGTTGTCACTCCATTTTTGCATCCCAAAACCCTTGAACTCCTGATTATCAAAAAGAGAATTCAAAGCTCTAGATAGAACTTCTGCAGACAATACAAATAGTGCAGGTGACAATGGATAACCATGCTTCACCCCCTAGAGGAATGAAAAAATCCAAAAGATTGACCATTAATCAGTATAGATGTAATGACCTTCCCAGTTATTTTCCTCGTTTTCGTGTGTTCTCAGCGTTTAGAGCTTTTCTATAACTACCACAAGTTATTTATGACTTGCTGGGACTGACAGTTCGGCTCTCGGGCAGTTCGTTTGAGAATATTATTTAGACCGAGCACGTTGTAAAATATTAAATTAAATTTAAATTTGGTAAAATGACATAGTTAATTACCTTTCGAAAATGTTTTTAAAATTTATAAAATTCTTTAGTTATGATATATCTATACTATTTTATAATAGTTTTATAATTTATTAATAATTTAAGCGGAGATAGTGAATTTAAATATGTTAACATAATATTTTTATTTTATAGAGATTTTATTCGAAATAATTTTCTATTAACTATGGTATATTCAAAATATGATATTTATTTTATCACGAACCTATGCAATACCCAAATATATACGTAATGGATAACAATTTAGAGGTGGGTGTCACCTCCATTTCCAAGTGTAAAGGGAAGGTGTACAACATGTTGTACATGTATGGGTGGACTTCCATTTGTCATCTAAGTGACCTTTTGTTACTTTAACACTTTTGATATATATATATATATTATGTACTTGCTGTATATAACATTTTCTTAAAGAAATGTTTATAAATTTCAGCACTTTTCATTCTTTGTCTCTTTAAAAAAAATATTCTTTGATATTATATTTGATCATCGATTAATTATCTAAGTCAAGTTATTCAAGCTCAGGGATCATGTGGTTGATAGTATAGCGTCCTTATATAGTAAGTTTTCGGTCAATTTTAGCTTAAAGTCATGTATTTGAATTGTTATTTGGTGGTATTGATGTTTGAGCTATATTTTGGGCTCAAATTGAGTGGTTCTAGTTGTGACTATTGGTCACGGGGTAATTTGGGACTTTGTGAGGGTTTTGATTTTATGATTCCGCAAGCGGGACCTACGTGGACTATTTAGACATTTTTTGAACTAATGCAATATGGGTATCAATAGTCATGATTTGACATAAAGTTTATTATTTTGGTAGCTTGGCAGCAGTTAGAGGCCTCTCGGAGGGGAAGGGTCTTGTATAGTTGGTTCTTTTGGCAAGCTTGCAGTGGCGTCCAGGTAGGCTAGGTTTACCTTCCCTTACACTTAGATTGTATGCTATTGTGATATATGTATGCTATTGTGCTGGTGTTGTGGGCTAGTATTATAAACTTGGTGGTGGTGGTTTGCTGTGATTTAGGCCTTCTAGGCCGAATAGAGCTATTCGAATATATTTCAGGCCCGTTATCCTCGTGGTACACCACGGAGGACCTATTTGGGGTCGGATAGTATTGTTATTGTTGTTGCCAGTTTGGGAATGTTATTGTTCGACCTTAGTTCAGGCTTACACAGACTTAGCCCAGACTTAGACAAGTATAACCAGACCTGGTTTTTGGGACCCGATAGCGGGCCCCATTATCCTTTTTGTCGACTTGTCAGAACTTTGACATCTTTGGGCTTAGTTAATCCATATATGACCTGTTAGGATTGTGACGGGATTGAGTCACCCCGATTATACCTGGTTGGCCTGTTTAGCCTTGTTAGTCCCTGATAGCACCGTATTTGACCGGGGTCGGCTAGTTTGACTTAGAACGCTGACCCGCCTTTCCATGACTTATAATGTATACCCAGACTTGTATATACATATTATTTATAGTAGATAAGTGACCTAGAAGGACCCCGAGATTTACTTGTAGCATGTTGTGGGATTAGCTTCTGTACTTATATACTAGTATTAACTTGGGACTAGGGTGTTCCTTGTTTATCTGATATGATAAGACATTTGATTCTGTTCTAGTTACTATCTATGATGAGTTTCAGTTCGAGTGCGTCTATTGATTCAAGTATGATGATTTTGGTTATTGACTATTGGGTGTTTCGATTCGAGTCCGGCCCCGGATTGTGGTACACTATGAGTTCTGGTACTGGGTACCGTGGTTCTGATACTATTGTTCTTTGAGTTCCGGTTCAAGTCTGGTAGATATGATATATATGTGGCCTATCGTTATTACCCACTGCGTCCGATTCGATTCTGGCGTCTGACCTCTTGTTATTACCCATTGGTGACGGTTCAAGCTCGGTGCACTCTTGTTGGTTATTGTGGTTACTGGATACTGATACAGCTTTGAGACACTGGTGACAATACATTTACTATTCTTGTGTGTCCTGCCGATTTATGGGGGCCAGGCTGGGTTATTGTTTTCTTTCGTGTACCTATCGGGTTTATGGGGGCCTAGATAGGTTATGTTTGACTTGTGTGTTTACTTACCCATTTATTTTCTCAATTATTCAGTATCACATTTATTTATTTCCTAAGAATATATACACACCTCGGCAGTTACTTATGTATTTATTACTTATACCCAGACTTAGCATGCACCCTCACATTTTAGCTTGCTTATATTACTTTGAGCTCAGTTGGCCGATGATACCTACTGAGTATCCGTTGCCTCGTTACTCATACTGCACTTCTGCATCTTTTTTCCCGATGCAGATTCGGGCACTAGCCGACGATTTTGACGTGACGCTCTTCTCAACACTGATTCTGGAGCAGGGTGGGCTTACTGACGTCCAAGGCAGATCCTACTCCATCTTCTACTGTATAGTATTTTGCTCTCGAGACTATTGTACTTGTTATATATATTTGGTTTCTATCTTGTATTCTAGATATGTCTAGCAGTGGCTCTTGTACCGACCTCACCAGGTCTTGGGAGGGGTTCTTTACTTTATATATATTGTCCTCTTCTTTCTCAGTCTTGGTATGGGTATATTTTGGTTCTATTTGTTTTTATATTTCTAGCATGCTTATTAGTATGGTTACTTCCACCTCATCTCTGTTCTTCTGAGATTCTGCCCGTTAGCCCGTCGTTTATCGCTTTGGGCTAGGGTTTAGCTTGCCTATTGGTGGGTTATGGTAGGCGCCATCATGACTCAGAATATTGGGTCGTGACAGCTTGGTATCAGAGCCCAGGTTGTATAGGTAGTGTCGGTACATGAGCCAGTGTGTAGTAGAGTCATGCGGATCGGTGCGGGGACGCCTGTATCCTATCCTCCGGAGGCTACGGAGAATTCTTAGGGGAGTCTCTCATTTTCTTGACTCATGTCCGTGCGTTAAGTCTATGTTGGTTTCTGATCTTTATTTGGTTCACTCTTTACGCAGATGACAAGGATGCATGGTACGAGAGCCGAGGGTCAGGACCCCGAGCCTGCAGCGAGGGCTCCTGTTAGGGACTGAGGTCGACCCAAAGGTCGGGGGAAGGGCAGAGCAGCAGCCCCAGGCCGAGATCATGCTAGGGATCAGTCATCCAATCCCGTTATAGCTCCAGATGTTCCGCCGCCACAGCAGCCGGTAGGCCAGGGAGCAGCCCAGGCTCCACCTGGATTTATTGATGCTTTAGTGCTCCGAGATACTTTGGTGCAGTTGCTAGGATTAGTTGGAGGACCATTAGCCGAGGGATCCCAGCCAGCAGTACATGAAGTTGGCATTGGTACGTAGCCTGCAGCTGCAACACCTAGAGTAGAGGTTCCGCCTGTACCGATAATTCCACAGCCGATAGTAGCTCAGCCAGTTATGTCTGCCGAGGAGCAGAAAATGTTGAGTCATTTTTTAATATTAACTCCACCCAGGTTTACGGGTACACCAGGAGAAGACGCTTATGAGTTCTTATCCAGCTGCGAGGAGAAGATGAGAAATTTGGGATTAGTGGAGTCGCGTGGGGTAGATTTTGGTTCTTATCAGTTTGATACAGTCGCGAGGAGATGGTGGAGAGGTTATCTTGATTCCAGGCCAGCTGGATCTCCACCCGTGACCTGGGCACAGTTCTCCGAGGTGTTCTTGGGGAAGTATATGCCTCGCAGTATGCGTGAGCGTCTTCGAGATGAGTTTTCCAGGTTGAGATAGGGGTCTATGACAGTAGCTGAGTATGAGGCGAGATTCAATGATTTGGCCAGACATGCTACTATGATCTTTCCTGATGAGTACGAGAGGATTAGATGCTTTGTCAGAGGGTTGCGATTAACACTCCACAGGGCCACACAAAGTTTAGTGACTTTGGGGAAATCATTTGCTGAGATAGCTGAGCATGTATATTCGATAGAGGAGATGGATCGCAAGGCCTAAGGGGGCAGCAATAAGAGACCCCGATTCCAGGGTAGTTACAGTAGCTCGCAGTTCAGAGGCTGCGGGTTTTAGGGTCGGTACCCTCAGCAGCAGCAACAGTTTTTCAGCGATAGGGTTAGCCTAGTAGGCCCGTACAGTCAGCCTTGCAGATTTTTGATAGCGGTCAGCCCTCCTATAGTGGTTCTGGTAGTCAGCCTCAGGGACGTAGTCAGTCCAGTTCATCGACTAGAGGTGGTCATACCGGATCAGTCGGATCTTCTAGGCCGAGCAGGGAGCCAGGAGCATGTTATACTTATGGGGTTGTCGGTCATTTCGCGCGTGAGTGTCCTCAGCGTAGGGTGATTGAGCCTTCAGTTTAGACAGCACAACCTATCATATCTATACCGCCAGCAGGAAGAGGTGGTGCACAGGGTCGTTGGGGTGGTCCCCAGGGTTCTCGAGGTGGAGCGCAGGGAGGTCGAACCGGTAGTCAGGTCGGTGCTCAGACTAGTGGTAGCCAACGTCAGTTATATGTTAGGTCGGCTAGGACGGAGGATAAGGCTACTAATGCGGTGATTACAGGTACGATTTCCATATGCCACCAGCCAGCTTCTGCATTATTTGATCCTGGATCCACGTTTTCTTATGTATCTACTTATTATGCACCACGATTGGGTTTATGTTCTGAGTTATTATCTGTACCCTTACGTGTATCTACACCCGTTGGTGATTCCTTAGTAGTGGATCGGGTATATAGATCTTGTCTGGTGACCATTCGAGAGTTTGAGACTCGAGTTGATTTTATTGTATTGGCCATGGTAGACTTTGATGTGATTCTGGGCATGGACTGGTTGTCTTTCCATCATGTAGTCTTGGATTGCTTTGCCAAGACCGGGACCTTAGCCATGCCTGGCGTACCCCCAGTGGTGTGGCAGGGTTCTATTAGCCGCACACTGACAGGGATTATTTCATATGTTCGGGCTCGTAAATTGATGTCGAGGGGATGTGATTCATTCCTTCCTTATGTTCAGGATGCTAGTATTGAGAGTCCATTACTTGACTCCATCCCTGTTGTTCGTGAGTTTTTTGATGTATTCCCGACTGACCTGTCTGGCCTTCCTCCTGAGCGTGATATAGAGTTCATTATTGACCTTCAGCCAGGCACCCGACCTATTTCTATGGCTCCTTATCGTAGGCTCCTGCTGAGTTGAGAGAGTTGAGTACTCAGCTCTAGGACCTTCTGGGGAAGGGTTTTATCAGGCCAAATTTGTCTTCGTGGGGTGCTCCAGTTCTATTTGTAAAGAAGAAGGATGGGTTTATGCGAATGTGTATGATTACAGACAGCTAAATAGGGTAACGGTGAAGAATAAGTATCCTATGCCTCGTATCGATGATTTATTTGATCAACTTCTGGGTGCAACAGTATTCCCGAAGATAGATTTAAGATCTGGATATCATCAGTTGAGAGTTAGGGTTGAGGACATCCCAAAGACAGCCTTCAGGACTCGGTACGGCCATTATGAGTTCCTGGTGATGTATTTTGGGTTGACTAATGCCCCAGTAGCTTTCATGGATTTGATGAATCATGTATTCAGGTCATACTTGGACTCCTTTGTGATTGTGTTTATTGACGACATCTTGGTTTATTCAAAGAGCAGCGAGGAGCACGAGCAGCATTTGAGGATTGTGCTCCACACTTTGAGAGATCATAGGCTTTATGCCAAGTTCTCAAACTGTGAGTTCTGGCTTGAGTTTGTAGCTTTCTTAGGGCATGTTGTATCCAGACACGGTATCATGGTAGACCCAGCGAAGATCGAGGCTATTCGAGATTGGTCTAGGCCCACGTCGTCTACTGAAGTACGCAATTTCGTTGGGTTTGCAGGGTACTACAGGCGATTTGTTGAGGGCTTCTCGTCTATTGCATCTCCTATGACCATACTGACCAGGAAGGAGGTTCCGTTTCAGTGGTCTGAGGATTGTGAGGCTAGCTTTCTGAAGCTCAAAGATCGACTTACTTCTGCCCCTGTGTTGACTCTTCCAGTTGAGGGAGAGGGTTTCATCATGTATTGTGATGCATCTGGTATCGGTTTGGTATGTGTTCTGATGCAGTGGGGTCGTGTCATTGCTTATGCATCGAGGCAGCTGAAGGTGCACGAGCTTAACTATCCCACTCATAATTTGAAGTTAGCAGCAGTTGTGTTTGCACTGCGGATTTGGAGGCATTATCTATACGGTGTTCATTGTGAAATCTTTACAGACCACCGTAGTCTTCAATATATTATGACTCAGAAGGATCTTAATTCAAGGCAGCGCAGGTGGATTGAGTTGCTAAAGGACTATGATATCTCTATTCTCTATCGTCCAGGCAAGACGAATGTGGTAGCGGACGCCTTAAGCCGAAAGGCAGTGAGTATGGGTAGCTTAGCCTTCATTCCATTCACTCAGCGACCATTGGTTTTGGACATTCAGTCCTTAGCTAACTCGATGGTACATTTGGATATTTCTGACCTTGGGAGGGTTATCGCTTGTGTTGGTGCGAGATCTACTTTGCTGGAGCAGATTCAGAGTCGTCAGTTTGAGGATAGCGGTCTCCGTAGCATTCAAGATCAGTTATTGAGGGGTGAGTCTAAGAAATCTACCTTGGGTTCTGATGGTGTTTTGAGGTTTGATGGTCGTATTTGTGTCCCGATGGTTGGAGATTTGATTCAGTTGATTTTGCACGAGGCGCACAGTTCCAAATATTCTATTCACCCTGGGACATCTAAGATGTGTCGGGATCTGAGGCAGCACTATTGGTGGAGTGGTATGCGGAGAGATATAGCAGGGTTTGTAGCTCGATGCCTATGTTGTCAGCAGGTAAAAGTCGAGCACCAGAGACCAGGTGGATTGCTTCAGCAGTTGCCCATTCCCGAGTGGAAATGGGAGTGGGTCACTATGGATTTCATTATTGGATTACCTCGCACCTCCCATGGTTTTGATAGTATCTGGGTCGTCATGGATCAGTTGACTAAGTCTACGCACTTTATCCCTGTTTGAGTCTCCTATAGTGCTGAGAGATTAGCTCGTATATCTATTCAGGAGGTGGTTCGCCTACATGGAGTGCCAGTATCTATTATCTCAGACAGAGGGTCTCAGTTTACCTCCAATTTTTGGAGAACTTTCCAGGAAGAGTTGGGTACTCAAGTGGACCTTAGTACTGCATTTCATCCTCAAACCGACGGGCAGTCTGAACGAACTATTCAGGTATTGGAGGATATGCTCCGCGCTTGTGTGTTAGACTTTGGGGGTCAATGGGATCAAATCTTGCCTTTAGCAGAGTTTGCGTATAATAATAGCTTTTATTCTAGCATTCAGATGGCCCCGTTTGAGGCTTTATATGGTAGACGATGTCGGTCTCCAGTTGGCTAGTTCGAGACTTCAGAGGTCAATCCTCGTGGCACGGATTTGCTCTGAGAGTCTTTGGACCGAGTGCGGGTGATTCAGGACAGGCTGCGGACAGCCCAGAGTAGACAGACGTCGTCCGTTGAAATTTAGGGTAGGTGATAGGGTCTTCTTACGAGTATCGCCCATGAAAGGCGTGATGCGGTTTGGTAGAAAGGGTAAGCTTAGCCCCAGATATATTGGACCCTTTGAGATTCTACGGACAGTCGGAGAGGTAGCATATGTGTTGGCTTTACATCCGGACTTTTCACCCAATATTTCATGTTTCTATGCTGCGACAGTACATTTCGGATGAGTCACATGTGCTTCAGTGGGACTCGGTTCAGTTAGACGATAAGTTAGCATTTGTGGAGGATCCTGTGTCCATTTTAGCCAGAGATGTCAGACGGTTACGCTCCCGAGACATTCCAGTGGTTAAGGTACAGTGGCGTCACCGTCCGATTGAGGAGGCTACTTGGGAGCTTGAACGTGACATGTGAGCCCAGTATCCCTACTTGTTCACGTCTTCAGGTATGTGCTTATTCTTGACTTTCGCAAACGAAAGTCCTTTTAGTAGTGGATATTTTAATGACCTTCCCGGTTATTTCCCTCATTTTCGTGTGTTCTCAGCGTTTAGAGATTTTCTATAACTGCCCCAAGTTATTTATGACTTGCTGGGACTGACAGTTCGGTTTTTGGGCAGTTCGTTTGAGAATATTATTTAGACCGAGCACGTTGTAAAATATTAAATTAAATTTGAATTTGGTAAAATGACATAGTTAATTACCTTTCGAAAATGTTTTTGAAATTTATAAAATTCTTTCGTTATGATATATCTATACTATTTTATAATAGTTTTATAGTTTATTAATAATTTAAGCGGAGATAGTGAATTTAAATATGTTAACATAATATTTTTATGTTATAGAGGTTTTATTCGAAATAATTTTCTATTAACTATGGTATATTCAAAATATAATATTTATTTTACCACGAACCTATGCAATACCCGAATATATACGTAATGGATAAAAATTTAGAGGTGGGTGTCACCTCCATTTCCACGTGTAAAGGGAAGAAGGTGTACAACATGTTGTACATGTATGGGTGGACTTCCATTTGTCATCTAAGTGACCTTTTGTTACCTTAACACTTTTGATATATATATATATATATATATATATATATTATGTACTTGTTGTATATAACATTTTCTTAAAGAAATGTTTATAAATTTCAGCACTTTTCATTATTTGTCTCTTTAAAAAAATATTCTTTGATATTATATTTGATCATCGATTAATTATCTAAGTCAAGTTATTCTAGCTCGGGGATCACGTGGTTGATAGTATAGCGTCCTTATATCATAAGTTTTTTGGCCAATTTTAGCTTAAAGTCGTGTATTTGAATTGTTATTTTGTGGTATTGATGTTTGAGCTATATTTTGGGCTCAAATTGAGCGGTGCTAGTTGTGACTATTGGTCACGGGGTAATTTGGGACGTTGTGAAGGTTCTGATTTTGCAATTCCGCAAGCGGGACCCACGTGGATTGTTCGAACATTTTTCGAACTAATGCAATATGGGTATCAATTGTCATGATTTGACATGTAATTTATTATTTTGGTAGCTTGGCAGCAGTCAGAGGCCTCTCGGAAGGGGAAGGGTCCTGTATAGCTGGTTCTTTTGGCAGGCTTGCGGCGGCATCTAGGTGTGCTATGTTTACCTTCCCTTACACTTAGATTGAGCTTATGTGGGATATATGTATGCTATTATGCTGGTGTTGTGGGCTGGTATTATAAAATTAGTGGTGGTGGTTTGCTGTGATTTATCCTCGTGGTACACCACGGAGGACCTATTTGGGGTCGGATAGTATTGTTATTATTGTTGCTAGTTTGGGAATGTTATTGTTGGACCTTAGTACAGTCTTAGACAGACTTATCCCAGACTTAGACAAGTATAATCAGACCTAGTTTTCGAGACCCGATAGCGGGCCCCGTTATCCTTTTTGTCGACTTGTCAGAACTTTGATATCTTTGGGCTTAGTTAATCCCTATATGACCTGTTAGGGTTGTGACGGGATTGAGTCACCCCAATTATACCCAGTTGGCCTGTTTAGCCTTGTTAGTCCCTGATAGCACCGTATTTGACCGGGGTCGGCTAGTTTGACTTAGAACGCTGACCCGCCTTTCCATGACTTATAATGTATACCCAAACTTGTATATACATATTATTTATAGTAGATAAGTGACCTAGAAGGACCCCGAGATTTACTTGTAGCATGTTGTGGGATTAGCTTCTGTACTTATATACTAGTATTGACTTGGGACTAGGGCGTTCCTTGTTTATCTGATATGATATGACATTTGATTCTGTTCTGGTTACTGGCTATGATGAGTTTCGGTTCGATTTCGGCTACTGATTCAGGTATGATAATTTTTGTTATTGACTATTGGGTGTTCCTGTTCGAGTTCGGCCCCGAATTATGGTACACTATGAGTTCTGGTACTGGGTACCGTGGTTATGATACTGTTGTTCTTTGAGTTCCGGTTCATGTTCGACAGATATGATATATATGTGGCCTATCGTTATTACCCACTGCGTCATGTTTGATTCCGGCATCTGGCCTCTTGTTATTACCCATTGGTGTCGGTTCAAGCCCGGTGCACTCTTGTTGGTTATTGTGGTTACTGGATACTGATACAGCTTCGAGACACTAGTGACTATGCATTTACTATTCTTGTGTGTCCCGCCGATTTATGGGGGCCAGGCTAGGTTATTGTTTTCTTTCGTGTGCCTATCGGGTTTTGGGGGGCCCAGTTAGGTTATGTTTGACTTGTGTGTTTACTTACGCATTTATATACTCAATTATTCAGTATCACATTTATTTATTTCCTAAGCATATCTACATGCCTCGGCAGTTACTTATGTAGTTATTACTTATACCCCGGACTTAGCATGCACCCTTGCATTTTAGCTTGCTTATATTAGTTTGAGCTCAGTCGACCGATGATGCCTACTGAGTACCCGTTGCCCCGGTACTCATACTGCACTTCTTCATATTTTTTCCCAATGCAGATCTGGGCACTAGCCGACGGTTTTGACGTGACACTCTTCTCAGCACTGATTCCGGAGCAGGCTGGGCTTACTGACGTCCAAGGTAAATCCTACTCCATCTTCTACTGTATAGTCTTTTGCTCTCGAGACTGTTGTACTTGTTATATATATTTGATTTTTGTCTTGTATTCTGGATATGTCTAGCAGTGGCTCTTGTACCGACCTCACCAGGTCTTAGGAGGGGTTCTTGACTTTATATATATTGTCCTCTTCCTTCTCAATCTCGGTATAGGTATATTTTGGTTCTGTTTGTTTCTATATTTCTAGCATGTTTATTAGTACGGTTACTTCCACCTCATCTCTGTTCTTCTGAGATTCCACCCGTTAGCACGTCGCTTGTCGCTCCGGGCTAGGGTTTGGCTTGCCTATTGGTGGGTTATGGTAGGCGCCATCATGACTAAGAATATTGGGTCGTGACAATAGAATACCAATTATTGGCCAGTAATCTCCAAATCTTATCAACCCAAAGCTTATCAAAATATTTTTTTTCCAACACTTTGATCAAGAAGTTCCAGTCCACCCTATCATAAGCTTTAGCCATATCAAGCTTAATTACCACATTAGTTGGCTTCCCTCTTTTTCAAATATATGTAATGATTTCTTGGGCCAATAGTACATTCTCAGTGATGTTCCTCCCTTTCACAAATCCTGACTGATTTCTTGAAATGGGCATAGGAAGACAATATTCAAGCCTATCATGTAAAATTCTGGAAATAATCTTATTAATGATGTTACTCTGACTAATTGATCTCATGTCTGAAAAGGACTGAACCAAGTCCTTTTTAGGCAAAAGAGCCAAATTAGTGTGTGTAATAGATTTAGGAAGAGTCCAACCTGAGAATAAAGCAATAACCACCTTCACAATATCACCTCCAATGATGTCCCAACAGCTTTGATAAAACTGTCCAGTAAACCCATCAGGTCCATTAGCACTTTCCCCATTCAATTCAAACACCAATCTCCTCACCTTTTCTGCTATAGGTATAGTATTTAGATTACTGTTTATTTTTTCTGTAACAGGACTTGTAATCTAATTTAATAGAGGCAACTCCATAGAAGTATTTGACTTTGCACACTGCTTCTAAAAAAATGAAATTACTTCAACAGCCACCTCATCATTTTCTTCAACCCATTGGCCATCCTTTTTTACAATTTTATTAATGGTCAACCTCTTCCTTCTCCCATTAACTAGACTATGAAAAAATCTAGTATTCCTGTCACCTTTAGAAAAACCATTGTATTCCAGCTTTTCGCCTCCAGTATTTCTTTTCAAAGTGCAAGTACTTCTTCAATTCTGCTTGTGCTATCTGCAAAATGGTTCTATTAATGGAAGTGGGATTTTCTTCAAATAATTCTTCCTTTATTCTGACAATCTCCTTCCTTATGATCAATTGTTTAAAAATATCCCTAAATATTTCTCTACTCCAAGTAGCAAGGGCTGCCTTAGTGCTCTTCATTTTCTATTTGAGGCCAACAAATACATCTTTAGAGTTCTGAGACACCCAACTATTTCTGACCACATCTTTAAAATTAGCTTGTTTAACCCAAAAATTTAGAAATTTGAAAGGTTTTCTTAACTGATTTGACTATCCTCCACAAGTTAACAATAATGGTGCATGATCTGACTCTGTCCTAGCCAAATGTTCCATCTCCACATGCCCAGCTAATCCAAGAAAGCTTGATTTATAACCAATCTATCCAACCTTTTAAAAATGCATTCATTATCTGTTCTTCCATTCCACCAGGTAAAAGGTCTTCTTTTGAAGTTAATATCCATTAAATCACAGGAATTAATGCAGAAGGCAAAGTTTTCATATTCCCTAGGGTAAACTGGAAGTCCTTCTATCTTCTCTTCATCAGACAATATTACATTAAAATCACTTCTAACAAGACAAGGAAAACTAGTACTTTGAGAGATACTGTAGATCTCCTCCCACAGACTAAGTCTTTCAATAGCATCACACTTAGCATATACAATGGTAGTAACTATAGAAAGACCAGTTTCCTAAAAAGTTAGTTCCAAAGATAATTGTTGTTTAGTGTCTGAAAGAACTCCAACTTGAATGTGCTCCTAAATAAATACCCATATTATTCCATTATTGTTGTAGTTAGAATAATCCATGCCTAATCTTTTCTTATACTTGTAAATTTGCCTTGCTTCCTGAAATGGCTCCATAAAAGCTATGAATTGCAAAATTGTGATGTTTGTGCAGTATTTGTATTCTGTGGAATGAATTTTGGGTCCTCACACACCTCACATTACATAATAATGCTTTTAGATTTATATGACATTGTTCTTTCCTGTCCTCCTAGGATTAATCCTAGTAGGCTTAGTGTCTGCTTTACCCCTTGATTTATTGCCCTTTGATGCAAATTGAATAGACAAACCTGCTTCCTTTAGCACTTTATTCTCCAACAGTTGATTGTTTTCTTCGTTAGGATCTTTTTGAACCTTCTCATCTTTCTCATTCTCCTCTGTGTGAATTGTAACCTCCTTCACTTGGTATGATACCAATGTATGAAGAGTGCTAACAAGATTTGTTGTGATGTAGGTATTAAGAGCTTGGGGTTTCTCAACCATTTGTTTTCTTTCTTTAATCCCTCCTGGAGTAACATGGCTTGCTGGTAACTGAGAGTAAGACCCCATTTCTTGTAACTATAACTTTGTTGCATCAATCTCATGCATCCCTGAATTATCAATTTGCAAAGGCTGCTAGTACGTAGCTCTGGATAACTCCTCCAGCAACCCCTTTTCCCTTTGTGCTTCCTCACTCATCATAATACTTCTATTTTTCTCTGTGACTTTTAACTGATCATATGCATGAGCCCTACTATTCAACACTGACTGGTTCTCCATGTGCTCCCTCAGTATCTCATTTTCCTTTTCTGCTTCCTCATTCTCTGCAATACTATCAGTTTTCTCTGTGACTGACTGGTTCTTTATTTTTTTTGCTTGCAGTTCCCCTTTTACTGGAGCAGATGGCCAACTCTGTATTTATGGATGTCATTGCATCAATTTCCCTCCTTGGGTTTTCTGAAGATTCAACTTTCTCCTGTTGTTTTTCCATGTCATTAACCTATTTTGTAATGTTATTATTTTCTGTTGTTTGTTAGTTTGTAACCTGGTTATATGGGGGTAAAATCTTAGTAGTGTCCTGCAAATCCATGGTATCATCCCTTCCCTTTTCTTTGTCACCTTTTTTCATTAATGCTTCAAAGGAGTTGCACATATTGACCCCATGTTTCTCTAGTGGAAAAGTTTTGTCACTTAGGTAATTTGATGGATTTCTCTCTACCAAGAATCTTATGCTTGTACAATTCCATCTCTTAACATGACCTATCCACCTTTCCCTTGTTCTGGTTCTGTGTTTCTCTGCTCGTATATCTTTTATCTCATCACCTTCTTCTAAACTTTTTTCTTGATATGGTCTTCTAAATTCGGGGTGAAGCATCCTATAGTCCTCCCCACAATGACCCTGAAGCTTGCACTTCTTACAGTATTTAGGCATAAAGTCATATTAAATCTTGATCCTCTCAACTCTGGAGGCATTACCATTGTTACCAAGAACCTCCAACTCCACATATTTAGGCATCTCCCTTGCCAAATCAACTTGCACTTTCACACGTGCACAACTAGGTCTTGTCTTATTAACAGTGGCCATATCTAAATGCATTGGTGTTCCCACAGCAGTTGCTAAAGAAAAGATTGATTCTTTAACAAAAAAGGTCGGTAATAAATCACGAAAAAAGATCCAAGCCATAGCCTGTGTAGTTCATCTACTTTAAAAGTAGTATCATATATCAGTGGTCTCATCTGATAGGCTATTCCATCCTTGGCCACAATATAGTACGCATTCTTAGAAAGCATATTCGCATAGTCCTCAATAAGTTTAAACCTAAACATGCCTATTCCGAAGCAACCCAATCTTGCAATCTCCCTTGACATTACATTGTTTCGGAATTTGACTTCTCAGTTCTTCAATATCTAGCCGCCATACGAAAACTTTCCAATGATTGCATATTGTAGGTTTTCAACACATTCATCTGTTGAATCTTCTCTTCAGACCATGTTACTCTAGGAATTCCATTGTTATATGTAAGGCTTTTCATAGGGATACCACTTTTCTGTGCCATGTCTCCATTTATTTATAAATTGATATTAGCCGGTTTAACAAGATCTAAGTATTTTAACTTATTTGTTCGATTATCATTCAAAGTAGCATTTCCACCATTATCTTCGCTAGGCAAGATAGTAGGCAATGTGGAATCTCCTTTGCTGGGTGAAAGGGGAATTAAGGTTTTAATAGGGCTTTTGGGATGGTATAAATTTGGAAATTGATCTAGGGACTTAATGGATGAACGTGGATGAAAGCGACCAGGAGTTTGAAAATTTTAGGATTTGTGCATGGGGTGTAGAAATCTAGAAAATAGGATTGGCTATAAATTTTTCAATGAGCACTGGGAATGTTCTGAAACTTTTGGGATTGATTCATCCTTAACTATCTCCATCACATTATGCGAAAAATAAAAAACACTAAATTTTTTTATTTTATTATTTTTTCTTAAAAAAAGCAGCAATATAATGGAGGAAAAAAAGAGAAGAAATTTTGGAATAGAAATGTTGGAGTAAAAGGACCAATAGTAAATCAGAGTACATACAATGAAGGAGAAATCCTTTTCTTAAAAGAACTTTGAAACATGGCTTGTTGCAGCCTCAGGCATTGGTGCTATAGGTATGTATCTAGCCATGATTTTAGCTATTTTTGAGGCTGAAGGGTAAGGATTCAAAGTCTGCATCATAAAAAAAAAACAAATCCTAAGCAGAGAGGGTGGTGGTAAAGGTAGAGGTATAAGAAGGATGATATAAGCCAATGGAAGAAAGGCAAAACATGAAGGAAGAGAAAATGTTGAAATGACACTTGGAAACATACTGTGGATACGTGTTTGAGTAAGAGTTAGAGAAAGACACAAGACAAAGACTAGATCTGATTTGGGATGATTAAACTTGATGGCTACAAAATGGAAATAAAATGACTGAAGATACATTTTTTGTCTAATAGCTCAAATGTGGGTTATTTATTTTGACACGGGCCAGTCCATGTCTTTTTTCGCAATATGTTCTGGTCCAAAGTTGGCCCAACAGACAAAAAAAGGAAGAGATTCTTACATTATACTACAGATTTATTATAGTTAATTACATAAGCGACATAACTTTTACATCTTTTCATAATTAGCATAATTTATATCATTTTTAGAACATCTACAAAAATCTGCACATTTATTATTCAAGTGAATATATTAAATGAGGTCCCACAAATTAAGAATCCACATTTATGTCTTTCTTTCTATTCTAATTTCTCTCTCCTGTAAATGATACCAATTTCCTTATTCTCACATAGTTACTTTTTATTTTGTTGTTCATTTTTATTTTTTTATTTTTTATTCTATATATTTGATATAATAAAAAAATATTTTTATCATATGTCAAATATATTTCTTTAATATTAAATATCTTATATAAGCATACCAAATATAATTTTTTATTTTAGTATAAAGGTGATATTTTAGCTAGATCTGTCTGGCTGCGCGAACTATCGCCCGCCTCAGAGATCCTGTTAAATGGTATCAAAGCCGTGATCTTTAAGGTTAATTTGTAATAGATGTGAAGTATTCAACATAGATGTCTCTTAACAATGGATATGGGAGAATCCCATACAAAAAATGACAGGTTAGAAGAGGTTGATATACCTCAAAATCTTGATTTATTAAATCGATGGACTATTCCTGAAGTAAAAATTAAAACGATCTATGATTATGGTTGGTTTGACCTCCTTTCTACTACTCAGTTAATTAAAACAACTGAAAAATCTCTTGCTTTAAATTCTTCTGAACAAACTATTCGTTTGTTAAATAAACGTGATATTGATGTTTATAAGCATAAATATAATTTTATGCATATTGGCATGGTTCAAATTGCATTCAAGCCTCTAACCCTTAAAGGGTTACCGGAAACATTTCTGGCAGCACTACGTGATGCAAGGAATTTGAATTTCCAACAGTCTTTAATGGGATCGATAGAATCCACTGTGGCCTATGGTCCAGTTTATTTTAATACTCAGCCAAATTTACAATTATCTTTGACTGATGTGAACATTTTAGATGCTTTAACATTAAATGTTAAGACTCATGGTTATAATTATGCACCTGGATATGAACTTATTTGTTTATCCTATCGCATATATTATAAATTTTTAACATCTTTAAATCCCAGATGTAAGTTGATTGATACATCTGATCAAACGATTTTGTTTGAAACTAACTTTTTAAAATAAAAAATTACTACTCGTCGACCTATTCGATGGGAAGAAATTAATTTCCCTACTACTTGGGTTTTGGAATCAATTATTCCGCAACAACAGTTGGTTGACAAAGTCACCAATGATGAATATTCTCATATTTCTCAGACCGAAGATGGTCAAATTTGTATTCAATTTGATGATAAGACTTCTGTATATAACAGACAGTCCTTCTCTGGTAGTCGAAGTAGGTTAACTTCTATGCCTTTATTAATAGCTCCAGTTAAGCCCACATACGGCCCAGCTCGAGTTAATAAACTTGCTTCGTTGCATACTATTCCGTCGACATCTAGTCCGATTATAAAATTAAAAATAGATCCTCAAACTAATATAGTTCAAGCATGTGATGATAGTTCTGACAAGGATATTCCTTCTGCATCTGAAATGGATTTTGACCCTAATAATGTTTAATGATTCCACACCTTATTGATTTTAGTCCAGGTTCCCTGGCACGTCAACATATTCAAAAAGAATTTTTTGATCAAAAATGGAACCAATTTAGAACTCGATTTTTCACCACTTATAGCCGTAACGATCAGCATAATATTTCCCAAGAGTTTTATAAAACTTGTGCATTACATAATCATATTATGTATTTTGTTCCATGGTTTATAACCACTTATCTGCCTTTATATGTGAAGGTTATTGAACGAACTTACAAAGATAGCAACAGAACCATTATAAAATCAGTGTTTCCTCCTCAATCTTCTTTTGTTATTCCTAATAATACAGGCCTTACATTCAATGCTTTTCAACAATTTATTGATAATGATGTTGGAAAAGTAACTATTGCTGAAATCAATAATCTCATTGCTCAAACTAATTATTTGGGTTTATATGTTAAAGTTTTAGGAGAACAAATTGTTTCTCTTGACAAAAAACTTGATGAATTGATCACCTCTGTTCACTTTTTAAATATTGTTACAATGAATGATAATGTCAAATTAGACAAAGTTTTAAAGAAACTTGATGATCTTAGTACTAATCCGAAGAACATGAGTGATAAGGCTGAAGACACTTTAGCTAGTACTTCCAACACTCCACATGTTCCTCGTATTGTTACTAGTTCTATTCAAAGACCTCCCGAGATTTCAAAATTTACAATTAAAACTTTTGATGCGCTAGAAAATTTGCTAGAGAAAAAGTTTGCTACTTTGAATATTAAACCTATGGATTTATCAACACAATTTATTGATGCGTTAGAACATTCTTCTAATCCTCATGACAGTATTATGTCTGAATTTAATAAGCTTCGTCATGCTACTAAGCATCCAAATTTTTCTAGTAAACCTAGGATGAAGGCTACCTATTACCCTATGCCTACACCACAAGATGTTCTTATAGAAGAACGCGATTGGAATCAGATTAATACCTCTTTTAGTGGTCATGAAATTTATGAATGGAATATAGATGGTCTGACTGATAGGCAAATGACCATTCAAGTACATAGAATGATGATGTACGCCACTATTGTGAAGGCAACCACCCCTAAGAATGAAGATGGTAGTCCTAAGAATTCAGATAAAGTTATCTGTAAAATGATTATTGCAGGATTTACTGGTCAACTTCGTGGTTGGTGGGATAATTATATGTCCTTAACAGATAAGACTGCCATTATTAATGCAGTAAATATGAAAGCCAGTGTCGATAATTTAGGACACCCGTTA
This sequence comes from Capsicum rhomboideum, assembly GCA_031232105.1. Taxonomy (NCBI): domain Eukaryota; kingdom Viridiplantae; phylum Streptophyta; class Magnoliopsida; order Solanales; family Solanaceae; genus Capsicum; species Capsicum rhomboideum. The sequence goes on from CP124709.1 coordinate 59,298,977, forward strand.
AAACCACGTCGAAAGATGCAGTCTATAAGTTTGGTTATGACTATTCTTGAACATTTCAGTGGTAGATTTACCAGTAATTATGAGTCAGTTCGAAGTCTTCTTAATGGATTAATATGCCGCAATTTAGGCGAATTTAGATGGTATAAAGAAACCTTTCTAAGTCGGATCTTAGAACTACCCGTAGAGGACCATAGTGAACATTGGAAAGCCAAATTTGTCGATGGCCTTCCCCCTTTATTTGCTGAAAGAGTCCACAGAACTCTTCGAGGAAATCTTAGTGAAATTTCGTTTAAGAATTATACCTATGGCAACCTAATAGGGGTATGTACACAAGAAGGATTAAACTTGTGTAATGATCTTAAATTAAGTCATCAGCTTAAAATGGAAAAGCTGAAGGAAAGATCTCAATTAGGAGATTTCTGTGCTCAGTTAGGCATGCCCCAACCAGACATGTCTCATAAAAAGAAAAAGACTAGATTTATTAAGTCTACTAACCCTGATGGTTCTTATTCTTATAAGAAAAGGAGATATAGATATAAATCCAAAGAGGATCGTGAAGCTAGAAAAGCTCACCGTAAGTCTACTAGATTTACCAAAAATAGGTCCAAAAGAGACTTAGCAAAAATTAAGTGTTATCGATGTGGTAACTTTGGTCATATAGCCCCTAACTGTAAGTTGGAAAAGCTTAAAGCTTTAGAACTAGACAATGATTTGCATGAAAAAATTTATGGTATGCTATATACTTCTGGTTCTGATATAGATTATGAAAATGAACCTTCAGATTCTAAAGAAGAAGAAGTTGATTTGCTTGATTTTTCTGATAATGAAGTAGAGAATACTTCTGCTTGTACAAAATGCACAGGTGATACTTGTGTTTGTGAAAATGATGTTTTTTACCAACTTCAATCTCAATTTCAAGATTTGAATGTTCAGACAATTACTTCTGAAAATGTAATTGAACTTTTAAAAGAAGTTACTGATAGTAAGCTTCGTGAAAAAATTATTAATTTAGCAGCCGGTACTAATTCCGACAATGCTTCTGCTAAAACCCCAGTCTAATGACTGAATTTAAGTATTCTAGCCCATATTGTTTATCTGAAGTCCAACAACGACTTTTGAAAAAACATACTCCTTCAAGGGATACTTCTTTTTCTGATTTGAAAATCGAAATTAAAAATTTGAAAGGAGAAATTAAACTCCTTAAACAAAATCAAATGATTTCTGACCATCGGATCACTCAAATCGAAAATTTTAATTCTCTAATTACCAGTGATCCACATGGCAAAACAAATTTTCTTTTGAACATCCTGATGAGGTTGCTGAATCTTCTGATTTAATTACATCTCTAGAAGACCCTAAAACTGATATGTTTTTAGGCATGATGCAAATAGTAACAGCTCATAGGTGGTATATTAAATGTACCATTTTGATTGATAATTATTTTTATGTTAATAGCATTGCTATGATTGAAAGTGGTGCTGATGTAAGCTGTATCCAAGAAGGATTAATACCTTCTAAATATTTAAAAAAAACTACTCATATGGTAAAGTCTGCATCTGGACATGCCCTTGATATAGAATATAAGTTACCCAATGTGCATATTTGCCAAGATAAAGTCTGCATTCTCCATTTTTTCTTCCTAGTTAAAAATTAACTTTATCCTCTAATTATACTTGGAACTCCTTTCATTAATGCCATTTATTCTTTTACGCACGTAGATGCTAAGGGTTTTTGTGCTATTTATGATAATAAACAAATTAGCTATACATTCGTTACAGATCCCGTAACAAAAGATATTAATACTTTGATTAATATGAAGCAAAAGCATGTCGATTCTTTACAATTAGAAATATTTAGCATGACTATTAATGATACATTGCAATCTCCTAAAGTTCAAGAAAAAATTAAATTGATTTCTGAACAGCTTGCAATTGACGTCTGTGCCGACCATCCCAGTGCTTTCTGGAATCGAAAAAAACATATTGTTACTCTTCCTTATAAGGATGATTTTTTGGAAGATAATATTCCTACAAAATCAAGACCATGCCAAATGAATTCTGAATTAGTAGAATTTTGCAAAAAGGAAATTGATACATTACTGCAAAAGGGTTTAATAAAACCTTCTAAATCCCCTTGGTCCTACACTGCTTTTTATGTAAACAATGCAACCGAGAAAGAATGAGGAGTGCCCAGATTGGTCATCAATTATAAACCTCTGAATAAGTTTTTAAAACGGATTCGATATCCGATTCCAAACAAAAGGGATTTACTTTCAAGATTATATGATGCCAATATCTTCTCAAAATTTAATTTAAAATCAGGTTATTGGCAAATTCAGATTTCTAAAGAACATACATATAGAACTGCTTTTAATGTTCCATTTGGACAATACGAATGGAATGTAATGCCATTCGGTTTGAAAAATGCACCTTCTGAATTTCAGAAAATCATGAATGATATTTTTAATCCTTATATGGATTTTATTATTGTTTATATTGATGATATTTTAGTATTTTCTAAAACATTAGAAATACATATTAAGCATCTTGACATTTTTAAGAAAATTGTCATTCAAAATGGTTTGGTTATTTCTCAGCCTAAAATGAGTCTTTTTCAGACAAATGTTCGTTTTCTAGGACATACTATTTGTCAAGGAAAAATTACCCCTATTCAAAGAGCAATTAATTTTGCAGATAAATTTCCCAATGTGATTACTGAAAGGACTCAGTTACAACGATTTTAAGGCAGTTTAAATTATATTTCCCCATTTTATAAAAATCTTTCTCGCGATTTAGGCCCTTTTTCCTTTCTCAGAGGCAAGGTGGAGAAAAACCCCTCTCTCTCTAGTTCTCTTTCTCTCTAGATTTCTCTTTCTTCTTTGTAATCAGTTTGTATTTTCAATTTTGTGAATAATAAAAAATCAGAAAAGGTCCAAACTTTTGGACACCAATACTTGGCCTTGCTTAAACGGCCTTTTAGCCCTTGCCTCCGGGCATTGACCCTTGCCGCCGGGTCTAACAGGTGACACCCCTCATCTCTCCTCTTCTTACTATCGTGACTATGTTCGGATAAATATCTTATCTATGTTGAATATCTAGCTTCTCTTACACTCTAACCTTAAGATCTGGCTTTACAAAAATATTAAGAAATTTTGTATAAGTTATTGACTTGTGTAACACCCCGTATGTTTTCGGACCTAGTTAATTCCCGTAACATTCATGGAATTGTTTGAACATGAGAGACTTGATGAATTATACATTAAAATTAGTGGGCTAAGCCATTGGGCTCAATTGAGGCCCAAAACTAGAGCAAAAAGACTTGGCCCGATTGGGCAAATATGATCCATTCTTCCATTGACTAATCAACCATTGCATTTAATGCCAAGAATTGGATAAGAGAGACTTAAAGGGACTATTAAAGGGCACAAAATCAGATTTTTATTTCATTGTGATACCCATGCCATTTCTAGAATTATCTCAAACATTTCCTTATCTCACACAAACCCTAGGCCTTCATCCCTTTGGCCAAGATCATCATCTTGCAAGACTTGGTAAGTATTTATGCTTATGGTTTAATATATTATGTGCATGATAGGGTGCCTATATGATGTTGGTTATGTTGGTGGAGTATTCAGAAGTTCACTATGTGTGTAATGTTACATGTTTGCTAAATCGGAAGAGGTTTTGCCCTTGTAAACTTGAACATGGACTTGTGGTATTGAAGGAAGTGAACTTGATGGGTTCAATATTGACATGTGAGATGTGATTATAGTATTACCTTGTTTTATCCTTGTGTATAATGTTTGGAATTGTTATTGTGAAATTGATTATGAATTGGGCGACGTATTGAATGAGAAGTATAGTTTTGGGTGTTGTTTATGTGTGTTGTGAGACCATGGCTAATGATTGGCATTCAATATGATCAAAAATATGTTAAAAGAAGTTTATTTATGATCATGGACCATTCATTGCATAAAAAGACCCAAAAGAGACCAATTTGGAACAAAAACGGGCATCCGCCCTCGCAGACGAGGGCACCTACGGGCGCAGATGCCAACGCAGGTGCCTCTGGTATCTTCCAAAGGCCACCTTCAGGTGTACCTCAGCCACCTGCGGGCGCAGGTGGCTTCGCAGGTCAGCCCCAGGTTCGGTTTTGTATGTTTTTGCATCTATTTGACCCCCGAAGGCCCCTATACCCTTTTTGGATGTAATTATCAACTTGTGATGCCGTTTTAATGAATTTAAAGGATCGTATGGAGGTATATTGGACTACATTCAGCATGTATTGTTGTTCATAAGTTGTTATGAGGCAAGTTGATAAGGTAATTGTGACGGAATGATAATAAGAAAGCATAAAGGGTAAGTGTGGTGTGAAATGCTATTGATGTATGATATCTTTGTCAATGTGTGGAATATTATGGTGTTGTTGGTGTGATAATGCAGTAAATGGTATTGTAAGAGGATGAAATAACATTATACGACAGTCACGTAATTCATTGTCGTCGTATGCACTTGTAAGGTAGTTGGTTGTTAACATGAGCTTTGTTAGGTAATTGTGTTGTAGAGTAACACATAAGGAAGGAGCTGGATTATTGTATCCACATATAGGACTGTGTATTCATATTGAGAATATAAGGTATGTAAGGTTGTTCTATCCGTATCCTTCTGCAGCACATAGTATTCACATTGACATTGTACTGGTTCAATTCCGAAGGGGTTTTGAAGCATCTCAATTCAGGTTGACATATATTGTTATTCACATGTGTCCTATTCTTATATGAATTATGATTTGCTTATCTCTTACTCATCGACTGAAGTTCCAAAGCTGTCATAACGTTGTAATTTCTAAAAGAACTATCTTAAAGAGAGTAATGATGTAAAGAGAGTCTATTTATTTTGAATAGCATTTTGGTTCCAATCATGTCATGTTCCAAAAGTCCAATAAGATTACGATTATCTTTGTACCAATCTCTCACAAGTAAAAGTACCAATATCATAAGAGTAATGAAGGAAGTAATGTGCAAGCTAATATATCTATCCCTTACAATTAAAGGTATCAATCTCATGAAGTAAAGGAGTGAAGTAATATATATGTGTGTGCTTCAAATAATGTCATGGTCCTCAATGTATCACTCTTAGAGCGAAAGTAAGAATAATAAGAGATATAATTGATGAGTATTCAGGGGTGCTATCCCAGGGGTTAAAATACCTAGAATGGGTTAATAACATCCCAGGGGCGACACGAAAGCCTAGCATGGGTTACTATAACATCCTAGGGGTCACAGTACCTAGCATGGGTTAATAACATCCCAGGGGGAAAACTAAAGCCTAGCATGGGTTACTATAACATCCCAGGGGTCACAGTACCTAGCATGGGTTAATAACATCCCAGGGGCGACACGAAAGCCTAGCATGGGTTACTATAACATCCCAAGGGTCACAGTACCTAGCATGGGTTAATAATATCCTAGGGGCGACACGAAAGCCTAGCATGGGTTAATATAACATCTCAGGGGTCAAAGTACCTAGCATAGGTTAATCTCCTCCCGAGGGCGACAGAACAGCCTAGCATAGGTAGAACAATAAAGATGAACATATGTGAAGACAAGAGAAGTAAAGAACGTAATATATATGGTTCCTTCCATTCAAAAAGAGAGTTTATTCACATTCACGATTTCTCTTCTATTGACTCCATTGTTTTTGTTATTATGTATGATACAGTTCTTATGAGCCTTACATACTCAGTACATTCTTCGTACTGACCCCTCTTGGGGGACTTACTTTAATTGTTGCAGGCGCAGGTGCTAGTAGACCTCCTCTGTAGGCTGTGGATCATTTGCAGATTTTTGGTGAGCTCCAGTTGGTTCGGGGCTTTTCGAGTCATAGTTGTTCATTTGTTTTGATGTTGTAAATGTTGTATAAAGTGGGGAATTGTCCCGACTTTAAGTTGGTCTTGTAGACGCATCTGTTAGAGGCTTTTGTAGACATATGTGGGTATATGAATGTAAGAGGTGTATGTCCATTTTGACTTGAAGGCCCTAACGGCCAAGTTTCATATATTGTACATGTTTTCCATGACTTTCGCCATTGGCATTTGACATTTTATTAGTTACATGAGATAGTATGCTATTCATAAAGAGACATGCATATAAACGGACAGGAGCAAAGATTAGTTCTCTCGTACCTTATCGGCTTCGGGTGCCAGTCCACCTCAATGGGATTTGGGGTGTGACAAAAGTGGTATCAGAGCAGGTCGTTCTAAGTGTGTCTACAAAGCCGTGTCTGTGTAGAGTCTTACTTATGGATGTGTTGTGCACCACATTTCTAAGTGAGAGGCTACGGGGCATTTAGGACTCGTTTCTTTTCTTCATTTCTAGATCGTGCAATAGAGTCAGTGTTGTAAGTTGAATGGTATCTGACCATGGTTATTATTTTTCTTTGGTATAGTAAAATGTCAATCACAAGAAGAGGTAGAGGCAAAGGTAAGCACGTAGATATGCCTTCCGGTGAAGGAATGAGTAAATCACCACCTGACAAAGCTAGGCAAGGTGGAGCTGACGCTGAAATTGCATCGCAGTCTTCTTCTACTTTTCAAGATTCGGAAGAGACAAGGGGTAGAGAAGTACCTGCAGAACCGCCTATGAATGCCACTGATCAGGATTTAAGAAATGCAGTACATATGTTGACTCAGTTAGTGGCTGCACAAACACAGGGACGAACTAATTCAATGGTAAATGAAGATGACGCGGCTAGAGTAGCTAGTCGGCGGACACAGGACTTTCTAAAATTAGACCCTCCCATATTCACAAGGTCAGATCCGAAAGCAGATCCACAGGACTTTATGGACAAAATTCAAAGGCCCTTAGATGTTATGCATATAACAGGTGTAGAAACAGTGGAGCTAGCAGCTTATAGATTGAAGGGTGAGGCCATATTATGGTATGAGGACTGGAAAAGATCAAGGGGTATTGATGCACTCCCAGCTGGTTGGGAAGAATTTAAAATGGCCTTCCTTGATCATTACCTCCCATACGAGATCTGGGAGGCACGTGCAGACCAATTTCTAAATTTGCGTCAAGGAAATATGAGTGTTAAAGAATACAGTTTACAGTTTAACTCTTTGGCTCGATATGCTCTAAATGTAGTGGCCACAATGACAGACAGAGTTCATCGATATGTGGATAGATTGGAGTCATACTTGGTGAGGGACTGTACTATTGCAGCATTGAACAGAGATATGGACATCGCCAGAATTCAGGCTTTCGCACAGAAAGTGGAGGACCAAAGGCAAAGAAGAAGGACGCAGGAATCTGAGGGAGGTCCATCAAAAAGGGCAGACCTATGGGGCATTCTATGGTGTCCCCAGGAGAATCTACACCTCGAATGTTACCGCCGAGACCCTCATTTTCTTATTCCACAGCAGGCACTCAACCCCAATTCCGAGGGTTTAGGGGTAGTCAATCTGGACAGAGTAGTGGAGTGCAAGGTTCACAGATAGTAGAAATTTCCCATCCTCCGTGTCAGCGTTGCGAAAGGTACCATTTAGGTGAATATCGGTTGGAGACAAATGCTTGTTTTTGGTGTGGCACAGCGGGGAATATAATGAGAAAATGCCCACAAAGGGGTGCGAGTGGTATAACACGACCTACTGGATCAACCGTTGCATCATCATCATCGGTCCCTTCCCTAGGCAGAGATGTTCAGCCTATTGGTCGTGATATATATGTTAAAGGAGCATCTAGTTCCAGTGGGGCCCAAAATCGTACCTATGCTCTATTGGACCGGTAGAATGAGGAGGCATCTCCTGATGAAGGTACAGGTACAGGTATATTACCATATTTTTACATGATGTATATGTATTGATTGATCCGAGCTCTACCCTATCGTATGTTACTTCATCGACTACCATGAATTCAATGGGACACTGGGGTTATTGAAGGAAAGAAAATTGGCCCTATACAACATGCCATGTGAAATTACCAAAAGTACATAAGAGGTCCATTTCATATTGCTCCCATTGAAAATATACAAATTACGGAGGATTTCACCAGGAAGAGATACCTATTGTTATTCTAGACCGACAAGTGAAAAGGTTAATAAATAAAGACGTAACTTCCGTCAAAGTTCTTTGGGGAAATCAACAAGTCGAAGAGATTACCTGGGACGCTGAAAAAAAATTAATGAAACCAAGGTACCCATATTTGTTCCAAACGAAAGAAAAAGTTCAAAAGTGCGGAAGTGGAGAAATACTAATTAAGTATATATGAGTGTATATGTATAACGTAAAGATGCATTTGTTGTACATGAGATGATGTTGTTAACATTCGAGGACGAATGTTCCTAAGGGGGGAAGAATGTAACACCCCGTATGTTTCTAAACCTAGTTAATTCTCGTAACATTCATGGAATTGTTTGAACATGAGAGTCTTGATGAATTATACATTAAAATTAGTGGGCTACGCCTTTGGGCTCAATAGAGGCCCAAAACTAGAGCAAAAAGACTTGGCCCAATGAGGCAAATATGATCCATTCTTCCATTGACTAATCAACCATTGCATTTAATGCCAAGAATTGGATAAGAGAGACTTACAGGGACTATTAAAGGGCACAAAATCAGATTTTTATTTCATTGTGACACCCATGCCATTTCTAGAATGATCTCAAACATTTCCTTATCTCACACAAACCCTAGGCCTTCATCCCTTTGGCCAAGATCATCATCTTGCAAGACTTGGTAAGTGTTTATGCTTATGGTTTAACATATTATGTGCATGAGAGTGTGACTATATGATGTTGGCTATGTTGGTGGAGTATTCAGAAGTTCACTATGTGTATAATGTTACATGTTTGCTAAATCGGAAGAGGTTTTGCCTTGTAAACTTGAACATGGACTTGTGGTATTGAAGGAAGTGAACTTGATGGGTTCAATATTGACATGTGAGATGTGATTATAGTCTTACCTTGTTTTATCCTTGTGTATAATATTTGGAATTGTTATTGTGAAATTGATTATGGATTGGGCGACGTATTAAATGAGAAGTATAGTTTTGGGTGTTGTTTATGTGTGTTGTGAGACCATGGCTGATGGTTGGCATTCAATATGATCAAAAATATTTTAAAAGAAGTTTAGTTATGATCATGGACCATTCATTGCATAAAAATACCCAAAAGAGACAAATTTGGACCAAAATGGGCATCCGCCCTCGCAGACGAGGGCACCTGCGGGCGCAGATGCCAACACAGGTGCCTCTGGCATCTGCCAAAGGCCACCTGCGGGTGCACCTCAGCCACCTGCGGGCGCAGGTGTCTTCGCAAGTCATCCCCAGGTTCGATTTTGTATGTTTTTGCATCTATTTGACCCCCGAAGGCCCCTATACCCTTTTTGGATGTAATTATCAACTTGTGATGCTGTTTTAATGAATTTAAAGGGTCGTATGGAGGTATATTGGACTACATTCAGCATGTATTGTTGTTCATAAGTTGTTATGAGGCAAGTTGATAAGGTAATTGTGACGGAATGATAATAAGAAAGCATAAAGGGTAAGTGTGGAGTGAAATGCTATTGATGTATGATATCTTTGTCAATGTGTGGAATATTATGGTGTTGTTAGTGTGATAATGCAGTAAATGGTATTGTAAGAGGATGAAATAACATTATACAACAGTCACGTAATTCATTGTCGTCGTATGCACTTGTAAGGTAGTTGGTTGTTAACATGAGCTTCGTTATGTAATTGTGTTGTAGAGTAACACATAAGGAAGGAGCTGGATTATTGTATCCACCTATAGGACTGTGTATTCATATTGAGAAGATAAGGTACATAAGGTTATTCTATCTGTATCCCTCTGCAGCACATAGTATTCACATTGACATTGTACTGGTTCAATTCCAAAGGGGTTTTGAAGTATCTCAATTCATGTTGACATATATTGTTATTCACATGTGTCCTATTCTTAGTTGAATTATGATTTGCTTATCTCTTATTCATTGACTGAAGTTCCAAAGCTTTCATAACGTTGTAATTTCTAAAAGAACTATCTCAAAGATAGTAATGATGTAAAGAGAGTCTATTTATTTTGAATAGCATTTTGGTTCCAATCATGTCATGTTCCAAAAGTCCAATAAGATTACGATTATCTTTGTACCAATCTCTCACAAGTAAAAGTACCAACCTCATAAAAGTAATGAAGGAAGTAATGTGCAAGCTAATATATCTATCCCTCATAATTAAAGGTATAAATCTCATGAAGTAAAGGAGTGAAGTAATATATATATGTGTGTGCTTCAAATAATGTCATGGTCCTCAATGTATCACTCTTAGAGCGAAAGTAAAAATTATAAGAGATATAATTAATGAGTATTCATGGGTGGTATCCCAGGGGTTAAAATACCTAGCATGGGTTAATAACATCCCAAGGGCGACACGAAAGCCTAGCATGGGTTACTATAACATCCTAGGGGTCACAGTACCTAGCATGGGTTAATAACGTCCCAGGGGCGAAACGAAAGCCTAGCATGGGTTACTATAACATCCCAGGGGTCACAGTACCTAGCATGGGTTAATAACATCCCAGGGGCGACACGAAAGCCTAGCATGGGTTACTATAACATCCCAGGGGTCACAGTACCTAGCATGGGTTAATAATATCCCAGGGGCGACACGAAAGCCTAGCATGGGTTAATATAACATCCCAGGGGTCAAAGTACCTAGCATGGGTTAATCTCATCCCAGGGGTGACAGAACAGCCTAGCATGGGTAGAACAATAAAGATGAACATATGTGAAGACAAGAGAAGTAAAGAACGTAATATACAAGGTTCCTCCCATTCAGAAAGAGAGTGTATTCACTTTCACTATTTCTCTTCTATTGACTCCATTGTTGTTGTTATTATGTATGATACAGTTCTTATGAGCCTTACATACTCAGTACATTCTTCGTACTGACCCCTCTTGGGGGACTTACTTTAATTGCTGCAGGCGCAGGTGCTAGTTGACCTCCTTTGTAGGTTGTGGATCATTTACAGATTTTTGGTGAGCTCCAGTTGGTTCGGGGCTTTTAGAGTCATAGTTGTACGTTTGTTTTGATGTTGTAAATATTGTATAAAGCGGGGAATTATCCCGACTTTAAGTTGGTCTTGTAGACGCATCTGTTAGAGGCTTTTGGAAACATATGTGGGTATATGAATGTAAGAGGTATATGTCCATTTTGACTTGAAGGCCCTAACGGCCAAGTTTCATTTATTGTACATGTTTTTCATGACTTCCGCCATTGGCATTTGACATTTTATCAGTTACATGAGATAGTATGCTATTCATAAAGAGACATGCATATGAACGGACAGGAGCAAAGATTAGTTCTCTCGTGCCTTATCGGCTTTGGGTGCCAGTCCGCCTCAATGGGATTTGGGGTGTGGCAAAAGTGGTATCAAAGCAGGTCGTTCTAAGGGTGTCTACAAAGCCGTGTCTGTGTAGAGTCTTGCTTATGGATGTGTTGTGCACCACATTTATAAGTGGGAGGCTACGGGGCATTTAGGACTCGTTTGTTTTCTTCATTTCTAGATCGTGCAATAGAGCCAGTGTTGTAAGTTGAATGGTATCTGACCATGGTAATTATTTTTCTTTGGTATAGTAAAATGCCAATCATAAGAAGAGGTAGAGGCAAAGGTAAGTACGTAGATATGCCTTCCGGTGAAGGAATGAGTAAATCACCACCTGACAAAGCTAGGCAAGGTGGAGCTGACGCTGAAATTGCATCGCAGTCTTCTTCTACTTTTCCAGTTTCGGAAGAGACAAGGGGTGGAGAAGTTCCTGTAGAACCGCCTATGAATGCCACTGATCAGGATTTAAGAAATGCAGTACATATGTTGACTCAGTTAGTGGCTGCACAAACACAGGGACGAACTGATCCAATGGTAAATGAAGATGAAGCGGCTAGAGTAGCTAGTCGGCAGACACAGGACTTTCTAAAATTAGACCCTCCCATATTCACAGGGTCATATCCGAAAGCAGATCCACAGGACTTTATGGACCAAATTCAAAGGCCCTTAGATGTTATGCACATAACAGGTGTAGAAACAGCTGAGCTAGCAGCTTATAGATTGAAGGGTGAGGCCATATTATGGTATGAGGACTGGAAAAGATCAAGGGGTATTGATGCACTCCCAGCTGGTTGGGAAGAATTTAAAATGGCCTTCCTTGATCATTACCTCCCATACGAGATCTGGGAGGCACGTGCAGACCAATTTCTAAATTTGCGTCAAGGAAATATGAGTGTTAAAGAATACAGTTTACAGTTTAACTCTTTGGCTCGATATGCTCCAAATGTAGTGGCCACAATGACAGACAGAGTTCATCGATATGTGGACAGATTGGAGCCATACTTGGTGAGGGACTGTACTATTGTAGCATTGAACAGAGATATGGACATCGCCAAAATTCTGGCTTTCGCATTGAAAATGGAGGACCAAAGGCACAGAAGAAGGACGCAGGAATCTGAGGGAGGTCTATCAAAAAGGGCTAGACCTATGGGGCAGTCTATGGTGTCCCCAGGAGAATCTAGACCTCGAATGTTACCGCCGAGACTCTCATTTTCTTATTCCACAGCAGGCACTCAACCCCAATTCTGAGGGTTTAGAGGTAGTCAATCTGGACAGAGTAGTGGAGTGCAAGGTTCACAGACAGTAGAATTTTCCCATCCTCTGTGTCAGCGTTGCGAAAGGTACCATTTAGGTGAATGTCGGTTGGGGACAAATGCTTGTTTTTAGTGTGGTACAGCGGGGCATATAATGAGAGAATACCCACAAAGGGGTGCGAGTGGTATAGCACGACCTACGGGATCAACCGTTGCATCATCATCATCGGTCCCTTCCCTAGGCAGAGATGTTCAGCCTATTGGTCGTGATAGAGATGTTAGAGGAGCAGCTAGTTCCATTGGGGCCCAAAATGGCACCTATGCTCTATTGGACCGGCAGAATGAGGAGGCAACTCCTGATGAAGGTATAGGTACAGGTATATTACCATATTTTCACATGATGTATATGTATTGATTGATCCGAGATCTACCCTATCGTATGTTACTTCATCGACTACCATGAATTCAATGGGACACTGGGGTTATTGAAGGAAATAAAATTGGCCCTATACAACATGCCATGTGAAATTACCGGAAGTGCTTAAGAGGTCCATTTCATATTGCTCCCATTGAAAATATACAAATTACGGAGGATTTCACCAGGAAGAGATACCTATTGCTATTCTAGACCGACAAGTGAAAAGGTTAATAAATAAAGATGTAACTTTCGTCAAAGTTCTTTGGGGAAATCAACAAGTCGAAGAGATTACCTGGGACGTTGAAAAAAAAATGATGAAACCAAGGTACCCATATTTGTTCCAAATGGAAGAAAAAGTTCAAAAGTGCGGAAGTGGAGAAATACTAAGTAAGTATCTATGAGTGTATATGTATAACGTAAAGATGCATTTGTTGTACATGAGACGATGTTGTTAACATTCGAGGATGAATGTTCCTAAGGGGAGAAGAATGTAACACCCCGTATGTTTTCGAACCTAGTTAATTCCCGTAACATTCATGGAATTGTTTGAACATGAGAGACTTGATGAATTATACATTAAAATTAGTGGGCTACGCCTTTGGGCTCAATAGAGGCCCAAAACTAGAGCAAAAAGACTTGGCCCAATGGGGCAAATATGATCCATTCTTCCATTGACTAATCAACCATTGCATTTAATGCCAAGAATTGGATAAGAGAGACTTAAAGGGACTATAAAAGGGCACAAAATCAGATTTTTATTTCATTGTGACACCCATGCCATTTCTAGAATGATCTCAAACATTTCCTTATCTCACACAAACCCTAGGCCTTCATCCCTTTGACCAAGATCATCATCTTGCAAGACTTGGTAAGTGTTTATGCTTATGGTTTAATATATTATGTGCATGAGTGCCTATATGATGTTGGTTACGTTGGTGGAGTATTCAGAAGTTCACTATGTGTGTAATGTTACATGTTTGCTAAATTGGAAGAGGTTTTGCCTTGTAAACTTGAACATGGACTTGCGGTCTTGAAGGAAGTGAACTTGATGGATTCAATATTGACATGTTAGATTTGATTATATTCTTACCTTGTTTTATCCTTGTGTATAATATTTGGAATTGTTATTGTGAAATTGATTATGGATTGGGCGACGTATTGAACGAGAAGTATAGTTTTGGGTGTTGTTTATGTGTGTTGTGAGACCATGGCTGATGGTTGGAATTAAAGATGATCAAAAATATGTTAAAAGAAGTTTAGTTATGATCATGGACCATTCGTTGCATAAAAATACCCAAAAGAGACAAATTTGGACCAAAACGGGCATCCGCCCCCGCAGACGAGGGCACCTGCGGGCGCAGATGCCAACGCAGGTGCCTCTGGCATCTTCCAAAGGCCACCTGTGGGTGTACCTCATCCACCTGCGGGCACAGGTGGCTTCGCAGGTCAGCCCCAGGTTCGGTTTTGTATGTTTTTGCATCTATTTGACCCCCGAAGGCCCCTATACCCTTTTTGGATGTAATTATCAACTTGTGATGCCGTTTTAATGACTTTAAAGGGTCGTATGGAGGTATGTTGGACTACATTCAGTATGTATTGTTGTTCATAAGTTGTTATGTGGCAAGTTGATAAGGTAATTATGATGGAATGATAATAAGAAAGCATAAAGGGTAAGTGTGGTGTGAAATGTTATTGATGTATGATATCTTTGTCAATGTGTGGAATGTTATGGTGTTGTTGGTGTGATAATGCAGTAAAAGGTATTGTAAGAGGATGAAATAACATTATACGACAGTCACGTAATTCATTGTCGTCGTATGCACTTGTAAGGTAGTTGGTTGTTAACATGAGCTTTGTTATGTAATTGTGTTATAGAGTAACACATAAGAAAGGAGCTGGATTATTGTATCCACATATAGGAATGTGTATTCATATTGATAAGATAAGGTATGTAAGGTTATTCTATCTGTATCCTTCTGCAGCACATAGTATTCACATTGACATTGTACTGGTTCAATTTCGAAGGGGTTTTGAAGTATCTCAATTCATGTTGACATATATTGTTATTCACATGTGTCCTATTCTTAGATGAATTATGATTCGCTTATCTCTTATTCATTGACTGAAGTTCCAAAGCTTTCATAACGTTGTAATTTCTAAAAGAACTATCTCAAAGAGAGTAATGATGTAAAGAGAGTCTATTTATTTTGAATAGCATTTAGTTTCCAATCATGTCATGTTCCAAAAGTCCAATAAGATTATGATTATATTTGTACCAATCTCTCACAAGTAAAAGTACCAATCTCATAAGAGTAATGAAGGAAGTAATGTACAAGCTAATATATCTATCCCTCACAATTAAAGGTATCAATCTCTAATATATATATATATATGTGCTTCAAATAATGTCATGGTCCTCAATGTATCACTCTTAGAGCGGAAGTAAGAATAATAAGAGATATAATTGATGAGTATTCATGTGTGGTATCCAGGGGTTAAAATACCTAGCATGGGTTAATAACATCCCAGGGGCGACACGAAAGCCTAGCATGGGTTACTATAACATCCCAGGGGTCACAGTACCTAGCATGGGTTAATAACATCCCAGGGGCGACACGAAAGCTTAGCATGGGTTACTATAACATCCCATGGGTCACAGTACCTAGCATGGGTTAATAACATCCCAGGGCGACACGAAAGCCTAGCATGGGTTACAATAACATCCCAGGGGTCACAGTACCTAGCATGGGTTAATAACATCCCAGGGGCGACACGAAAGCCTAGCATGGGTTACTATAACATCTCAGGGTGGGTCACAGTACCTAGCATAGGTTAATAACATCCCAGGGGCGACACGAAAGCCTAGCATGGGTTAATATAACATCCCAGGGGTCAAAGTACCTAGCATGGGTTAATCTCACCCCAGGGGCGACAGAACAACCTAGCATGGGTAGAACAATAAAGATGAACATATGTTAAGACAAGAGAAGTAAAGAACGTAATATACATGGTTCCTACCATTCAGAAAGAGATTTTATTCACATTCATTATTTCTCTTCTATTGACTCCATTGTTGTTGTTATTATGTATGATACAGTTTTATGAGTTATTATGTGTGATACAGTTCTTATGAGCCTTACATACTCAGTACATTCTTCGTACTGACCCCTCTTGGGGGACTTACTTTAATTGCTGCAGGCGCAGGTGCTAGTAGACCTCCTCTGTAGGTTGTGGATCATTTACAGATTTTTCGTGAGCTCCAGTTGGTTCGGGGCTTTCCGAGTCACAGTTGTACATTTGTTTTGATGTTGTAAATATTGTATAAAGCGGGGACTTGTCCCGACTTTAAGTTGGTCTTGTAGACTTTGTAGACATATGTGGGTATATCAATGTGAGAGGTATATGTCCATTTTGACTTGAAGGCCCTAACGGCCAGGTTTCATATATTGTACATGTTTTCCATGACTTTCGCCATTGGCATTTGACATTTTATCAGTTACATGAGATAGTATGCTATTCATAAAGAGACATGCATATGAACGGACAAGAGCAAAGATTGGTTCTCTCGGGCCTTATCGACTTCGGGTGCCAGTCCGCCTCAATAGGATTTGGGGTGTGACAACTTGGTTCTGAGATGGTGATACAGTCAGATCCGATACTATTCTTAGTGACTTTGTCTTAGTGACTACGTCTGGTAAGCCGGTCGAATAGCCCGTTAAAGTGAATGAAAAGGGCAACCTTTTACCGGTTAGAACCTCCAGACACACGGGCTCATTAAGAATATGTATTAGATCTTGACAGGTCTCTTGCTCAGGTAATGGCATAGCCATCCATACAGTCATTATTAACATAAAATTTACATTCATACAATATTAAGGATATACTGGTAATATACAATTATCACATATATTTTAAAATGAAATAATTATTCAAACTTGAATTGCAAAAAAAAAATAACACAATTATTTTGTCAATATAGAAATGAAAAAAAAAAAGAGGTAATAAAAAGGGAAAGAAGTAAAAAAACAATTGTCCCGCTACATTAATTTCCCTCATTAATGAAAACAATTTCCTTTTTTATCAATGAATTGATTTAGAATAAATGAGAATTTATTTAGGATTAGATTTGGCTAAATCTATAATTAATGTCTGGCTATTACTGTAATTTTTAGAATAATGCTTAAATTCTGCAATATGTATTTTAAGATTGTATAGTTATGTAAAGTAAAAGGAGATCATAGGCAGTTATTTTAAGAATAATTATCCAAGAAGTCTATTACGGATCGTTTGGGTGGTGGGATGAGAGAGCCTAGGATATTCCTTGGATAAGAATATTTCATAAGTTTTCATTTATACTAAAATGATGGGATAAAATATTTTTAGGAGTAAATAATATTCATTACCAAACACAAGATAAAATAAATCTCATGAAATATCTCGAAATTATAATCCTTATCGCAACAACCAAACGACCCCTTACAGAGTTCTGCCTAAGCTAGCATGTATGTTAGTTGAGTTTTCAGATGTTTTATTAGTTGGTGGCAGTTTTAAGGACTTGGAGCTTCTTGTCCAGTCCCTCCAACTGATATTTTATTAGTTGGTGGCAGTTTTGAGGACTTGGAGCTTCTTGTCCAGTCCCTCCAACTTTGTTGGTTTTCCTTTGTTGCGTTGTACATATTCTTCTTTGTTAATAAAAAAAAATTATTTATCAAAAAATAGTGTATAACATTACATATCGGATGTCTAAATACTATTGCGAAAAAAATAAATTGACTAATCAAGTATTAACTGAATATATAGCTATGTGGATGCATATTTTTGTGTTGGTGATCTGTATATTTTAGGAAAAATCCCTATATTTATTACCATGTTAGTTTTATTTTTTACTCATTATTTATAATGTAACATACTATTTTAATTGTAGAAACTAACAATTACATAAAATGAAATGTAGGAACCAAAATGTACACTTTTTTTTTTTGCTATTAACAATATAAAAAAGTTTGTATTTTTCTTTTATCGTTATCAGTATTTTTTAAATACCAAAAAAAAAAATTAGGAACTATTAACTGTTGGGTTTGGTTGATAAAATCTGAATGGAAATAGAGGGAAAAACATGGAACGAAAGTGAATAATGAATCTTCACTTTAGGAAAAAAGTATTCTTCCACATTGGTGGGAGAAAGGAACTTTTATATGTATAAATATAGAAGTGTTCCTTCATGTGGATAGTGAGGCAAGAAGAAGACAAGTCTCGCGCCGTCGCCGTTGTCGCTTGCTCAGCTTCAGATTTGGATTTGGATTTGAAAAATGATCGAGAGACTATCTTTTTGGACAAAATTCATTTAAAACTTGAGAGTTAATGATCCAAAAATCAAAACTAAAATTTCTCCATTTGCGGACGCAGACAAGCAGGTGCGGACGCATGTCACAATGCACCTCGAAGGGGCGCGACTCTTCAAGGCACTGGTTGGAAACGAAATGGGGATCTGCGCGCGCACTTGGCCATTTGCGGACACAGATGCCAGCCCAGGTTGTGTCGAAAGTTTCTGGTTTGGACTAAATGCGACCTGTGAACACATGTGGGCCATCAGTGGGCGTAGATGGAGTCCGCAGGTCAGGTGACGTTTCAAAAAGTTGTGACTTTTCGTGAACCATTGCTTCTTTTCTGAAGCATTACCTTTTGGGCAATAAATATGTGTTTTTTTCCTTAGATAAAGGATAAGAAAAATATATTATTTTACTAAGTTAAAAAATCTCTTCTTCTTTTTCAAAGAAATCAAAGTGAGTGTGATTTACTCCGTTTGTTGAATTCGCTGAAGTTCTGCAATTTTCATTGCCGGTATTACAGAATAGTATTCTGTTCTATCCTGGGAAGAATTAATCCAAACCTTGAGCAATTATGAGAGGATTAAATTCTCTAAGGAAACACAGTTTACTGTGGGCTTAGAACTTTCATTTTATTTCAATTTTCTGGTTTTCGGTTGCCTTTTCTGAAGCATTACCTTTTGGGCAATAAATATGTGTTTTTTCCCTTAGATAAAGGGTACGAAAAATATATTATTTTACTAAGTTAAAAACTCCCTTCTTCTTTTTCAAAGAAATCAAAGTGAGTGTGATTTACTGTCACGCCTCGAATTCCAACGGGGTGGACTGGCACCCGAAGTTGTTAAGGCCCGAGAGAACCAATCTTCATTCATATACACTCATACGCATGTCACTCAATAAACATCACCATCACTTATAGATATAAGATGCCAATGGCGGAAGTTATGGGAAATATATGATAAATAAAAAACTTGGTCGTTAGGGCCATCAAGTCAAAAGCATACGTTCCTTACATTTCCTTCATTTGTCCCACAACATCTACAAAGCCTCTACATATACATGGACATAACCAACCTAAATTCGGGACAAGTCCCCGCTTTATACAATATTTACAATGCCAAAACAAATGTACACATGTAACTCGAAAAGCCCCGAACCAACTGGAGCTCACCAATGATCGGCAAATGATCCGCAACCTACTGTGGAGGTCTACTAGCACCTGTGCCTGCAGCAAGTAAGGTAAGTCCCCCAAGGGACGTCAGTACGAAGAATGTACTGAGTATGTAAGGCTATAAGAAACTACATCATAAACAAGAACATCAATGGAATCAAATATAAGAGAATAGTCAATATGGATAAACCATCGTTCTGTATGTGAGGAATCATATACGTTATATTCATTACTTTCTTTGTCTTTACGTTCATTCATCATTCTATGACCAACTGATCAGTGGTAAAAGAGGATAACCCATGCTAGGTCTTTTAACCCCTGGGATGTAATTAACCCATGCTAGGCTTTTCTGTCGCCCCTGGGATGTTACTGTGATAACCCATACTAGGCTTTTATGTCGCCTCTGGGATATTACTGTGATATTGGGATCGACCCATGCTGGGTATTTGAACACCTGGGATACCACGCATGATGTTAGGATTGACCCAAGCTAGGTGTTTATTCCACCCCTAGGATGCCACTCAAGAATATACAAACAATCATACATTACTTCATTCGTTCATTAGAAGAGTGATACATTGGTGATTGTACATTATTGGAACTTTGAAACATTAGTCAATGAACCATGAGACATGTGAATCACAATTGGTTCTGTGAGTAATACTATATGACAATACCTTTGGATATTTCGGAATAGAACAAGTACAATGTCAATGTGACCAATATGTGTTGCAGAAGGATACGGAAAGAGTAACCTTACATACCTTATCTTCCCAATATGAATACACAGTCCTATATGTGAATACAATAATCCAGCTCTTTTCTTACGTTTTAATCTACAACAAAAGTACATAACGGAGCTCACGTTAACAACTAACTACCTTACAAGTGCATAAGACGACAATGAGTTACATGATTTTCCTATAACGTCATTTCACCCTTTACAATACAATTCACGGTATTGTCATACCAACAATACCACAACATTCCATACATTGACCAAGACATCATAAACCAATAGCATTTCACACCAAGTTTATCCTTTACGTTTCCTCACTAACACTACGTCACAATTAATCCATCAAGTCACCTCAATATGTTTCATAACAACAATCCCACAAGTTATACACATAGAAAAAAAAACAAGTTAAGGACATAACCACACCATACATGTTGATATTTCATCCACACCATTCACTTCCATCAAAACCTCAAGTCTCCTTTCAAGTTCAAGTCACATAGATGACACATTTCTTAGCAAAAAGCAAAAGTGCACTACTCAACACTTTTAGACATAATCATCATGATCTACACAATCTCTCATGCATATAATATATTAAATCACAAGAATAAACACTTACCCAAGCTTGCAAAATGATGATCTTGTCCAAAGTGATGGCTTAGGGTTTGGAAGATAAAAGAAATATCTTGGAAATGTCTAGAATGGCATGTGTGTTTTTGTGGAATAAAATCTGATTTTTGTGCCTTTATATAGGCCCTCAAGTCATCCACTTCTTGGCCATTAAATGCTATGTTTGCTTGGTCAACACAAGAATGGGTCATTTGCCCCATTTGGGCCATGTCTTTTGTTTGATTTTTGGGCCTCAATTGAGCCCAATAGCACAAGATTAATTTAGCCCATCAAATTTAATGCATGTTCCGCCAACTATCTCATGCTTAAAGAATTCCATAAATGTTAAGACGATATTCAACTCACAAGATTCATGTTCGTAGCCTCAACCCCAAGAATAAGCGATTTTAGCCACTCATGGCTTAATTTATCATAAATTGCTAAAAATTATAAAAAAAAAGAAATAAAAATAAAAAGGAAGAAGAATTAACCCTCATTTGGATGTCAAAATCATCCAAGAGTAGTCCCACCAAGATGAAATAATGATACAATAACCCAAGAGTCCTATTTAGAGACTAGTGGTCGGAGAAAAATTTTGGCAAAAAACGGCCTGGCACGCTGCCTGGCGCGCCCCTTTGCTGCCCATGCCAGAAAAATTTTGGTCAACAGCGGCCTGGCACGCTGCCTGGGGCGCCCCTCTGCTGCCCATGCCAGAAAAATTTTGGTCAAAAGCGGCCTGCCAAGCCGCCTGGCGCGCCTGACACCAAAATTCTGATTTTCTTCCTTTCTTCGACTTTTCTTTGCGGATACTAGCACAATATCAAATACTCCATCCAAACAATACAAAATAAGTACCTCATGCTCTCAAAACTAAGGTAAACATGATTCAAATAAGGCATATAAACCCTAGATCACCAATCAAGTAGGGTAAGAAATGTACGGGGTGTTACATCTACTCCGTTTGTTGAATTCGCTGAAGTTCTGCAATTTCCATTGCCGGTATTACAGAATAGTGTTCTACTTTATCCTGGGAGGAATTAATCCAAACCTTGAACAATTATGAGGAGATTAAATTCTCTAAGGAAACACAGTTTACTGTGGGCTTAGAACTTTCATTTTATTTCAATTTTTTGGTTTTCGGTTGCAGCAATAACATTAACAATATAAAGAAGTTTGTATTTTTCTTTTATCGTTGTAAGTATTTTTAAATACAGAAAAAAAATTAGATATCCTAAGTAAGAAAAGTTTGTAATTAATCTTAATGCACAATACAAAATTTTCAAAGTAAATGATTCAATTAAATCCGTTTACCGTGATTATTGATACTCACATGAATTCTCAACTGGACCAACTATTGTACTTCTTCTTTTTTTTTTTTTTTTAAATAAAAGAAGAGTGGAGAAAAAGATGAAAGTGTAGGACACTAACATTATATAGGTATTGTCATTGCAATATTGCATCGGTTTCAGTCCAAAGATTCAACAAAGCAATCAAAAGCAGTAAACGGAGTGCACACGTAAAAGAAGGATTCTTAGTAATTATTGTTGAGATTATCATCATTATTTGGCATCTCTTCCAATTATACCATTACACACTTTTCCCTAGACTCCAAAATGAAATCATTACTCACCCCTCGTTCTTTACAAGCTTAATCATTCATTTTGCTTTACTAAACTATTTTTATTGTTACATCATTTTAATTCAATTAACTTCGTCCCTTTTAAAAAAATTATTACATGTATGCATAAACAAACAGAAATCGGAAGGTTGAATACATGATAGCCATTAAATTTTGACCGTAAATATCATTTATACATTTAAATCACGGTTTGTTTTGATTGAACATTTTATCCTATGATAAAGTATTTTTATTAGACACTTTCACACTACTAGAAAACTGTAAATTACCTGGGGATTTTACGTAGGGATTTCTTTCGCAGAAATTTCCCACGAATTTTCATGCGAAAATATGAAATTCCTAAATTCTAAAATTTGTTACCTGCGAAAAATATTTTCCCAAAAAAATTGGTAGGTAAATTTGGCGCCATTTTCACAAAATTATTACCTGGGGAATTATTTGGGAAACTAATCTGCAAGTATCGTTTTCATAGGTAAATCCGCAAGTAATGAACAAAAACCAATTCTTTTTGTCAGTTGCAAGAAAATCCCTAGGTAAACTTACTTGCAGATTTAGCTAGGAATACTTACTTGGAGATTTACCTAGGAATATTTTTATATGTGGTATTATATGGGAATTCAAGTTCTATAAATTTTGTTGGGGATTTATTTCTTGAGAATTTACTTAGGAATTTTCTTACTTGAGGAATTATTTGGGGATTGTATTCTTGAGAATTTAGTTTGAGATTTGTTTGGGTATTTACTTGGAAATATACATGCTTGAAAATTTTGTTGCTATAATTTCAACTGAATTTTTTTCTTGGGGACCTAAGCATAAGAAGATTTACGAGAAAAGTGTTCTTCAAAATATATTTAAGAAATTAAAATAATAATAATATAAAAATGATAATAGCATTAGAAATGAATATTATTGTTAAATATTTACTTTCTATTTTCAGGTTATATAAATTATTATACAATATTATCAATCTAATAAGGTATTGAAACATTACCAAAAAAAAAAGAGGAGTTGGAAAGAAAGGGACTAAAACAACAATTGAAATTATCATATTCAGTTAATTTATATATTTATAGAAATTCCATGCACTTTTTTCAATATTTTTCACTTAGATGTAGTTAATATTTAATCTCATACAAAAATCAATGATGCAATTTTTTTTTTTGAATTTGAGTAATACAAATCATAAAAATTATATGGCTAGTTATTTATCCAATAGAAAAATAACTATTATAAATGTAATTACTGGTAATTTAATATAATTAAAAAATATTAATTTTGTATATATTTGAATTACCTAACGCTCAATTTTTAAGTAGAGAAAAATTGGATGATATACGTTAGTTTAATTATCTCCTTCATTAACAGAATTGTATTAAATGAAAAAATTAATTTTTTTAATTGTATATCAAACTTGTATATATATTTTTACAAGTATTTAAAATGATACAATTTCTCTAAGTTATTAAATGATAATTATTTGTAAATACTATCTGTAATTAAATATGTTACAATATAATTATTAAAATATAAATTAAAGTAAAAAAATACCACAAATACCTAATAAGATATATACACTATTGATAATAACTTTCTTGCACTTTAAATTTATAAAGTATTTGTATTTTCAATTATTTATAAAATTTTACATATCATAATTTTATTTTAGTTTGTTTATATTTTCTCGCTTCAAAGTTATCTTTCACTTTACGTAGTTAGATAAAGTTCTATTTGTATAGGATTTCTAATATATATGAGGTTTAAATATTTTTAGAAAATATGAATAACATCATGATATTCAGAGTTTCGAAAAATAAAAATGTTTTTTGTCAAATACATAAGTTCTCGTCATCTTATTAAGTAATTTGTGTCCATTCTTATTTAATAATTTTAAATACATATTATAAAAAAAATCTTTTTGATAAACAACATGGATAATATCTTTTTTTCTAAAATTCATAAGAAATAAAGAAATAAAAACTTTTTATTTACAATTTTAATTTTGTCCAAGTTTAATATACTTGTCGTTTGGTACACCGGCTTGGATAAGTAAGGCGATATCCCATGGGATTATTTTATATCATCCTCCATATGAGATAGTAATGTCATCATTTTAGTACAAATGGTAGGATAAAATAGTCTCGAAATTAGTTAATACCTCATACTAAACATGAGATAAAGTTAACCCCAAAGTTATCCCGGGATAGATTATTTTAGTTATAAATATTATCTCATAGGAAGTGTAAGCATAGAATTTTCATAATATTAAGGTGTAAGTGATTTATTTAAAATACCTAAAGTATATTATAAGAGTGTTTGTTTTATTAATCTAAAAAAAAAAAAAGAATTAGAAAGATTTAAATACTAGAACATGCACTAATTTAGTAGGGAGAGAATTTGGTGTCTTTTGTCCCACATCGGTGGAAGACATCAAGAATTAAGCATTTATAATGCTATGTGTAAGAATAACGGTAAAATGGTACTTCAAAGAGCAGCTACGGATTGGAATTTGGGCAGCGAGTATGGGGGTGGGGGCAGTGAGGTTAAATGGTGCTTGGGTTCAACCAATAAAAACAATGGTAATAATAAGGAGCTAATAATAATAATTAAACAAAACAATTAAAGCTGATCTGGTATATAGAATTGTGTTTCCTACAAATTTCTTACGATTTATTAGAATATTTTCTTGGGGCTTTACTTGCGAAAAAAATTGTAAGAAAATTCCTTTTTTCATCATTTTTTTCCAAAAAATTATGGGGTATTTTTAGTATGTTTTGCAACAAAATCCGCAAGTAATTTACATACGGAACTTAAATCCCAAGGTAAATTGCTTGGGGATTTTAAAATTCGCAGGTAATATTTACCCACGAAGGTTTTACCATCGGATTTTTTTTGGTAGGAAAATCCGCAGGAAACGGAGTTACCTGCGATTTTTCGTATATAATCCCCAGGAAAATCCCCATGTAATTCACACTTTTCTTGTAGTGTCAATATCTCCTTTAATTGTACACATTAGCCTCAACAAACCGTAAAACTTCATGCCTATTCCAATTGATGTTGATGTGTATAATTCAAGAAGGAGACATATTTTATGTGATTAACTTCGTTACGTAACGAGTGTTTGAGAACACACACACCAAAAAAAAATATGAGTCGAAAATATTTAATAAAAATATTTTATCATGTGTTCAGATACTTAATTAGAATATATTGTAATTCTAATCTCTAAATGATACTTACTGTCAAAATGTGTTTTAATATAACATGAAATTCATTTTAAACTCACCGACCTCAAATTCTAAATTTGTCTTTGATTGTAGATCAAACCTGAATACTTTTTATTTCCTCGTGATTTTTTTTAATTTTATGTTGATATTCAAGGAAATGACTCTTTGATTCAAGGATATATTGTAGAAGATAAAAGAACTCGATGGTCAAAAAGTTGAGTTTAAATTCCGCTAAATTGACGAGCTCATATTTAGTAACACTGTATTTTAATTAGGTTTTTTCTCTTTTCTTGCTAATTATGTTTTTTCTATCTTCCTGCTAATTATGTAGAGATTTACAATTAGTAATCTAATTTTGCACTTATCTATCAAATATAATTTGACATGCTACTAAAGAATGGAGTAATGGACATCTCTCCCATAATTATATCTTACTTCCTCTTTTGAAATACTTTCCGGTAAATCTCAAAAATAATTAATTTGTCTCCAAGAAATGAATGTAGATGATGGAGTGTATTGAAATATAAAGATGAGTTACAAGTAGTAGTCATGGTAGGATGATGGTACTAGGCATGGCCATATGGAATTATCTCACTAGGCACACAAAGTGGACTCATAATTAATTATCATCATTTTTAGTTGCGACACAGCAAAGCCCCCATAATTTCACTATGCTTATTGTGTATCACATAATTTTATATAAACTCATTGATGGTTTGTCACTGACATACTTATAGTTACGTTGGTCCCATTTGTCTGGAAAGCTAAATTTGAATAACAATAACTATATTATAGGAGTATAACATAACTATATCAATTCCAAGTTTTATCATATTATTAAGCGAGGGTATTTTCTAAATTCGAAAGTTGGTTAATTATAATACCCAAAGCTCATAGAGTTCTCTATTTCCACTCATATAATTTACATACAGAATTTAGATCACGAAAACTTGTGATGATCTGGTACTTTTAATTTTTAAATAAAGTTGTGAGTTTGAGTTTTGGAAATACAGTTATCTTTGATACATGGCATTTTACCTTTACAGAAAGACATGTTGACACAAATTCAAATCAAATACACCTCATGTTAGCGCCGAACAATGGACACATGATGAGGAACAAAAAACATGATGCTCTTCCAACAATTCAAACTAAACGTGATGTTTTCAAAAATTCGAACTTCAACAACCTAGTAATAAATTTCTAGAAGAGAAAGAAGGTCAATACTATGTTAAATAATTTAAATACTATACATTTTGAGTACCAACCATAGTCCAGGATTTTAAATTGATTATGGTGAATTTGGTTATTCTACCAATCTCATGTTGCCATTTCTTTGCTTGAGTGGCATCTCATGTAACATCCTATGCTTCCAATGTGCATTTACTTGCTTTATGAGTAAGCAACGGTTAGTAGACATTCTAATTATAAAGAAGGGAAAAAAGAGGAAAAGAGAAAACAAAATAAAGATGAGCTAAAAATTTATCCTTATTAAAAGGTAGAGGTACGTGTACATAAATCGGGTTGATTCAAATTTTTGTTTATTAAATCAATAATATAGGATTTTTGTTATAATTATAAACCAAAACAAATTAATAAAGTCAGGGGTTTTCATTTTTATTTTTTCGGGCTTTCTTTTTTTATGATTAGATGTGAAATATTTCATAACAAAATTGTTTGATTTTTGTGAAATATGATATTAATGTCATACTATTTCATTCAATCATATATCTAATACAATTCATCGTAACAAATTACACAAAGAACTATCGACCATAACACCAAAAAAGAAAGAAAAATTATATTATACATTTGGAGCTTCAACTTTTTGAAGTTGAGCTCTTTCTAACTTTTAAAACTATATATAGACAGAAAGATTGCTTAAAAATGGATGAATTACTGAAAGTATTAGGAGAGTGATGGTTTCATTTAAGTTAATATACTGTATATGGATAGGGGGAAATAATTGGTGTTGGTTTGGACTCTGTTTAAGTTACTCCCTCCATTTCAATTTGTTTTTCTGGTTTTAACTTAACACAAAGTATAATTAGAAAGTAAAAAAGACTTTTGAATCTTGTGATCTTAAATTAAAGATATGTGAAACGTACCAATGAAACCACCCGTTCCGTCGTTACTATAATCACCGCGTCCGAAAGGCACGGTGTATGAAATTTTAAAAAAAAACTTTTAGAGGTTTGTTAAAGATTATTGTTAGACGAATTCGGAGAGGTAAATTTGGGGGACACGGGCTGACATCATCCCGCTATAGCAGAAATTTTTTCGCATAGCGGTGCCATTATAGAGGCATGCAAACCAGTACAGCAGGGTCCCAAGCAATCTCTTCGTGAATTTTAAAACCTTGTTTCCTTTCAGCTTTAAACCAGTATGTTACCTCTTTCTAAAAACTCCCTAGGATTGCCTCAAGACCCTAGAATGATGAGAATGAAGAGGTACGCTTAGGAAGGACGAGTCTCGAAGGTTCCTCGCAATTTTCACACCAGAAATTGCTAGAACGAGTCAAGGAAGGAGAGTTCATGCCTTCGTAATAGCATCTTGGCGCCCAGGTAGGGTAGATTTAATTTGAGTAGGAGACCTCGAATAGAAAATGTATTCATAGTATAGATTGATGGAGATTTCATGCTTAGGCCTACGAGTATGGTGATTGGATGGTTTTAAAATAAATGAATTAGGGTAAACAAGAATGAAGTTAGTGTTGATGTAATTGTGTGGTAAATTGTTACTAATACTTACTTGCTCTTTCGTTATACATGTCAATTGAGTAGCAAAATGAGAATGAACCAGTATATAATTTAGGGATAATTGCTAAGTGGAGATGAGTTGGTGGAAAAGCTGGTGTTAATACCTTAAATCTTATTCCCTTAGTGATACTTGATATGTATAATAAGAGCCCTTGGTGGAGATTGTGAAATGTGGTGTGTTAGTATGCCCAATAAGAGAATTTAGGAAAAGTTATGAAGTAGCCTATTATTAATGATGATATAATAGTAAGATGGAAGCTGATGAGTTAATGGTGTTGTAGTTAGAGAGGAATTATGGGCGTGTGAGAGTGTGCAGATTTGTATATTTATACAATCATAAAATAGGTAGTTAACTAGATTGATTGTATGTAAGTCCTTGTATTGATTATCGATTGATAATATGTAATGTATTAAGTGGTCAACTTCCCATGAAACAGGTCGTAGGTTATGGTTGAATTAGAGTTAAGGCTCAATTCAGTTGTATGTGTGCATGTTAACTGATTATTTGTTTATTAAGTTGCAATGCATGCTAATGAATGTTGAACTTGTAAATTATTGAATGCAAGTTTGGAAATTGATAATCTATAATGAGATTGGTAAAAAGGACCTTGTTAATATGCAAGTGTGGATTGATTTAACTCATTATGTGATTGTACTTGTTGATAGTACCTGGTTATTTGTTGTGAATTATTTGATAAAGATTGACTATGATTGAATTGGTAGATTTCAGGGAGGATAAGGGTGGGGACATTGGAATAAGGGTGGTATAGCACTTGATTTGGGATAAGGATGGCAGACACTAATTGTCTGATATATTTGGTACATGAACTGAGCTCGTCCCCTG
Organism: Capsicum rhomboideum; assembly: GCA_031232105.1. Classification (NCBI taxonomy): domain Eukaryota; kingdom Viridiplantae; phylum Streptophyta; class Magnoliopsida; order Solanales; family Solanaceae; genus Capsicum; species Capsicum rhomboideum. Next base: position 59,328,341 of record CP124709.1, read on the forward strand.
CAAGTCATGGCTAGTGGGTAGACATAAGACCATAACATATGTGTACACCGTGATTTTGAAGAGTTTGATGGTTCCTTGTGTGAACTGAGTTATAATCTGTTATTTATATGTTGGTTTTTTTTGTAGGGACCACTAGTTAATGATACTTCTTGGGTCCCTTGAGTAGACCGGTGATTGACTTAATGATACGTGTATTGAATTTGAAGTGAGATAATTCTTGATGTTGTAAGATAATGAGAGGCTTTTAAAATAATGATAAACTAGATTGGTTTACAAGTTATTAGGGTGGTGTTTGAACTTGAAGTGAGTATTAATATGTATAAATATGATCCTGTGTGTTTTTCTAATTTGGATGATATTCTAAGGGGATTGTTGTGAGTGAGTCTGACTTTATTAGGTTATTAATTTCCATGTGTGTTTCTCGGTAAAAATAAAGGTTCTTGGTGTCTTAGCGAAATAAATGAACGATGTGTCATTAAGGTTGGATTAAAATAGTGAGAATGTGGGCAATTAGTGATAATTATTGTATTGGGAGTCAAATAGTCATTAGTGAGAAGAGCGAAAATAGGATAGGAAATTTAGAAGTTAAATTGATAATTTTAAGTTCATGTTTGATTCCAAATTTTTGTATTATGTTTATGTGATTTAACTTTGATCGATAGATGATGTATATCAGTACATGTGGTTGTACTGATGCTACTCTTGCTATACTCTTTTTGGGGTATAGTCTGGTTGTAGGATCAGTTGATGTTTCTTGCTTGATGCGGTTAGAGATCTCCATCAGCTTTTGTCTTCTCATTTCATGGTGGAAGTTGGGTCTTATATCATGTATTATCCTATTTAGTAGCTCTTGTACATGTCTATACTAGGTCCTCGGAGAAAAAGGTTCCTTTCGTCGTATTTAAAAGCTATTGTAATATGTTTTATAGAATTATGAAGAGATTAATGATATTATTTATGACTTTCGCATGTTTTCTAAATGGGTGGAAAGGGTTCTCCTATCTAGGTAGAGTAGCATAGGTGCCCGCACGATCCGGTTAGTTGGGTCGTAACAGTTGGTATCATAACATAAGTTATCGGTCTCACAAGTACAAGATTAAATGTCGACTAGAGTCCTACAGATTGGTATGTAGACGTCCACATCAAATCTTCGGGAAGCTATGAGTTTCCCTTCTTTCTTTCCTTTCGTGTTGTCCTAATGATTGTTTGTATATGTTCAGTCCAGTTGGTATCTTTTGATTCCAATTGGTATCTAAACCAACCAAATTGGGGCTATATGACTCCCATTTGGTAACTCAAGCAACTGGATTGAATCTTAAAAGGCTCTAATTAGTATGTGACCGTAAAGGCTGTGTTGATACGCGGATGATCAACTAGTGGTCGTTAAGAAGTGAGTACTTAACTGAGTGTTTTAGAAAAGCAAGGGCTAGGTTGAGTTGACTATCTAAGGAGTTTCTCTAAATTTGATTTCTGTGTAAGTTGCAAGCTTAACTGATTGTTTGTGTGTCTGTGGTTAAGTGAAATGATTGTTAATTAGCTGAGTGTTGTGGATAGTGAACATGTATGACACGTGATTTAAGTAAATTCTTGATGCTTGGGTGTTAACCACTACGTCTAGAATATGTAAAGGTGGTGAATGAAATTGACTAATTGTTAAAAGTCTTCCTTGTTTTAAGCGTCTGCTATATTATGAATTGCCTAAGTACGATAAGATTCGAATGTTTGAGAAAGCCTAAAAGTGTTCAATGATATTTGATTTTACTAGATAACCAAAGTGTATAAATTAGTGCTTCGGTTAATTGTTAACGTTCTGAGTTGCTAGGTTTTGATCTTGGATTTATAGGTAAAATATTGTAACGATTAGTTGATGTGTCGTGGTTTCACGATACTTTCGACCCTTAAAATAAAAGAATATGCAAGAATTTAGGTGTATTTGTGGATATGATGTGTTTTTTCAGAAAACAAGTCTTTGTGGTAGACAAACAAAAAAAGAACTAAAATTGACTAAGTGTGGCATCTGATGCCTGGCCAAGACTCATTGGGTCATGCTACGAGTCGTGGCCTGAGTCGTCCAAAAGATTTTGACCAAAGTCCTAAAGATGTGCATGTTAAGGAGTTGGCTACGACTGCATGCGATGAACCATTAGGAGAGGCGATGAGTCGTCACCTGACTTATCTTGAAGGAATTGTCCAAAAATCCCACAGAGGTGAAAATCCATGTCAGTGGCTACGAGTCTACCATACGAGGCGTCAGGAGATGCTATGAGTCGTTTCTAGACTCGTCTTGAGCAAAAGAAGCCAAAGTCCTAAAAGTTTACAAAAGTGACTCCAGTGGAAACTACTGACCCAACGATCCATCAAGAATCCCTATGAGTAGTCACAACGATCATCATCAGCTAGCAGAAAATAAGCCAACATGCAATGGGTGCATGCGATGAGGCATAGCCAGTACCTACGACTCATCGCGACCTTCATTGCCACTGCCGACTCAGCTTTCCAATTATGTTTAGGACAAGATTTATTTTGTATCTATAAATACTCCTATTAGGTTTTAGATTTTAGTTTACATACTCTTACATCTTTTGAGTTCATATACTTGTTCTTGAAAGTTGTAAACACATTCTTTGATAGACTTATTCATAGTTGAGATTTGTGATTTGATTCTTCTTCTTGTAAGTGCATAATTATATTTTCTTTCCAGAATTATTATTGTGTTCTAGAAATTTTGAATAGCTAAATCTCACAACTAGGGTTGTGGAAATCATGATGGAATAACAAAGTAGGGTTTGAAGTACATGGTGATTCTTGACTATTGTTTATGCATGTATTATTGTTCTCTTTGCTTTGATTATTTTCTTACGGTTGCAAATTCTAGAACTCGCCTTATTCTTACTTGCTTTGGACGAATGGATAATGAATGGAAAAAGAGAACAAACAACGGAGACTTGGAGCTATCAACCTTCACTTAATAGCTTAAGCCGTGGATGAGAAAAGCTAATCTGGGATCCATGATAAGGGTTAGATTGTAAAACTCAAGACTTGTACGAGTGATTGAGGATAGTTATCTAATAGGGGATAGATGGTAGTTTAGATGAACTTAACTTATCGAATCTGCATGCCAAGAACGGGAGAGATCACCAATACGAAGAATCCACGGAGTTATATAGTCATGGGAAATACAGTCCTAGTATCTCTCCATTATTGATAACAATCCTAAGAAATTCATTAAGTGTTACTTGTTCACAAATTATTTTTCGAGACTACTTTCAAAACCCTTCAAGTTCCGGAAATAATTTACTAATAGCTTAGATAACCGCATCGATCGAGCTTCTAGCCTATTCCCTGTGGGATCAACCCCAACCTTGGTTGGGTTCTATATTTGATTCAGTGATCGCTTTATATATCATTGTGAGGTGTAATTTGGGCGACATCAAATTTTGTCATCGTTGTTGGGGAATACGATTTAGGATTAGATCAATTGTGTTTGTCTAACTGTTAGTCTTTATTTCCTGATTTTAAGTTTTCTATTGTTTTTAAGGTGCACATCGGTGCATGCCAAACACTAGGAGTCAAGGCAATCCCCTGATTCCATTTGATATTGAAATTGAAAGAACACTGAGAGGCTTAAGGAGAATGGATCAACAAGGAGTTCTTAATCCAGGAGTTACGATACTGTGAATGAAGCTACTGCCTGTATGCTCACGAAAGAACAACAAAACAAGAAGCTGCCTGTCAGGCAGCAGTTAATACACAGGGTAGACAAGAAAAGGCAGGCCTTCTGGCTACTGCTGAGGAACAAATGAATTCTTAGAGACATTTTTCCCACCTTCAAGAATATTGTAGTTTAAAGATGAGATTTATAACTTCAGGCAATTACATTCGGAGGCATTGTATAAGACATGGTTGAGGTTTAAGAAGAAGCTGCAACAAGTCCCAAACCACAGAATACCAACTCACAGTTTACTTGAAATCTTCTACAGATCTTTGAATGCTAACAACAAGGTTGTAGCTGACAATATAACAGGAGTTGTATTTATGAGTCTAACTTGGGAGCAGGCTTCAATGATACTGGATAGAATCACTAAAACCAACTAGGGTTGGCATACACGAAAAATTGATGTTCCTGCAGGCATTTATTCTATAGGAGCATCCATAGAGCAGCGAATGATAGATTATGCGGTCGCTCAAGAAATAGCACAGTTAAAGACTGATTTTAACTTATTTACAAAGCAGTTTGCAGTAGCGGGGGAAAAAAAGGTACATGCAGTCGGTTCCCAAGGTAAAGCACCCAGACATGATGACTCTTATTCAGAGAAGACGGTGAAATACTTAGATGATCAGGTGGTGGATTTTCGAGCCAAAGGCCAAGGGTTTAGTTAAGAAAATTAGCGCTCTGGTCAAGGAAATCAAGGTCGGAATAATTACAAGGACAACAACTATAACCGTTCTACATATAGAGATAGGAGTAGAGCTAGAAATGGTGATTGGAAGAGGATGGATGATTACAAAAATGACAGAAGTGGCTTATACATTCTGCCTGGGAGTCGTGATGCTGATTCGAGTAATTTTAGGATGGAAGAGCTACTATCTAAAGTGTTGAAAGGGGTAGAGATAATTGATGAAATCCTTAAGGAGATTCTAGTAGATTTATCTGGGATAAGTCATAAGGTGGAGTCACATTCTACAACTATTAAGCAACTTGAGCACCAGTTTAGCCATATTTTTGTAGCACTGAATCAACGTCAAAAAGGTACACTTCCAAGAAACACTATCAAAAATCTAAAGAATGACAGTCACTACATGGTTGTGACCACTAGTAATGGGAAGATGACTGTCGATCCACCTATGCCCATAGTTGTAAATGATGCGTCTGAGCCTAAGATAATTGATGTTGAAAAAGTTATCGAATTCGAGAATCAATTTGTTGATGAGAATGCATCTGAAAAGCCATCTCCAGTTGCTGAAAAAGAGTTGATTCTAAAAAAAGGAAATAAAAGGAGGTTCTATAGGTTTTGACTCCCATTCCATGACCTCTTCCTTCTCTTCCATAGATATTAAAGAAGAGAGCTAAAGAAGGGAAGTATCACAAGTTTATCTCACTACTGAAACATAGTCCGTGAATATCCTTTTAGTTGAGGCACTAGTGTAAAATCTTGGCTATGTAAAGTTTATGAAGGATCCTGTGAATAAAAAAAGGACCGTGAGTTTTGATCCTATTGATAAATTTCACCATTGCAGTGCAATAGCTTTCCGAATTTTTGTGGAGAAAAAGGAAGATCCTGGAGCATTCATAATTCCATGTACCATTAGGTCTTTCAACTTGCAAAAGCTTTATTTAACTTGGGTGCTAGCATTAATTCGACTCCTCTAGCAGTATTTAGATAGTTGGTGTTAGGGTCACCCAAGCCAACTTCGATGAGACTTCTTATGGCAGACTGCACCATAAAGAAGCCTATGGGAGTTTTATATGATATTTTGGTGAAGGTTGAGTCCTTCATCTTTTTAGCTGATTTTGTCATCCTCAACTGTGAGGTTGATTTTTAGGTTCCCATCATTTTAGGGATACCATTCTTGCGACTGGAAGAGTATTGGTTAATATGGAAACTGTTTAGTTGAAGTTTCTATTGAATCATGAGGAAGTAACTTTCAATGTTTGTCAATCTATGAAGAAACCAAATGACATGTGTGTGGTCTCAGTCATTGATACAGTTGATGAAAAGTCCTTGATAGTTCCTATTCAGAAGAGGCTTGGTGTCGAGGTACTAGTAGCAGTAATCATAAAATTTGAAGGTGATGATATTAATGAGTGTTATGAGATAGTGAGCGCACTTGCTGGTATGAGTTCCTACACTTTTGCACCAAAAAAGTTAGATTGGGATTTGAAGAATAGGGCAACTCCACTGGCCAAGCCTTCTATTGAGGAGCCTCCTGTCTTGGAGCTCAAAGCTCTCCCATCCCACCTTCGCTATGCTTTCTTAGGAGCCAACAACACTTTGCCAGTCATTATAGTAACAAATTTGGTAGAATGACAAGTTGAGGTTCTAATATTAGTTTTGCAAAAGTTTAAGAGGGACATTGGTGACATTATTGGTATTCGTCAGGAATTTGCACTCATAAAATCTAACTCGAGCCAAATTGTGTTCCTAGTATTGAGCATCAACGTAGGCTTAATCCGCCTACGTAAGAGGCAGTCAAGAAGGAGATTATCAAGTGGTAGGATGCAGGTGTGGCTTACCCTAATTCAAATAACAAATGGGTGAGCCCAGTTCAATATGTGCCAAAGAAGGGTAGAATTATTATGGTTCCAAAGGCAAAGAATGAGCTTATTCTGATGAGACCGGTCACTAGTTGGCGAGTGTGTATGGATTATAAGAAGTTGCATGCATGGACTAAAAAAGATCATTTTACAATTCCTTTTATGGAACAGATGTTAGACCGTCTTACTGGTAGAGGATGGTATTATTTTCTTAATGGTTATTCGGGATACAATCAGATTTCGATTGCTCCCGAGACCAAGAGAAGACCACTTTCACTTGTCCATATGGGATGTTTGCTTTCAAGAGGATGCCTTTAGATTATGTAATGTGCCAGCGAGCGTTCAACATTTCATAATTTCTATCTTCTCTGACTTGATTGAGAACACTATCGAGGTATTCATGGATATTTTTCGGTAGTTGCTGACTCTTTTGAAGATTGGCTGACCCATCTGGCTAGTGTTTTGAGAAAATGCAAAGATTACAATTTGGTGCTTAATTAGGAAGAGTGTCACTTTATGGTCAAAGAAGGGATAATGCTCGGTCATAGGATTTCAAAGAAAGGGATCGAGGTTGATAAGGCAAAGATTGAGGTGATTGAAAAATTTCCTCCACCAGTTTCTGTGAAGGGTATTCGAAGCTTTTTGGGGCATGCTGGATTTTATTGTAGGTTCATCAAGGATTTCTCTAAAATTATACATCCTTTGTGTAAATTATTGGAGAAGGAGGTGAAGTTCATTTTTGATGATGTGTGTCTAAAGGCATTTGAGTGCCTTAAGGAGAAGTTAACATCGGCCCCTATCATTGTGTCACTTGACTGTGGTCCATGCCTTTTGAGGTTTTATGCGATGCTAGCGGAGTCGCGCTAAGAGCAATTCTAGGACAAAGGCGTGAGAAGATACTTCATCTGATATATTATGCTAGTAAGGCACTCAACCCAGCTCAAAAAAATAACACTATGATGGAATAAGAGTTTCTTGTTGTGATCTTTGCTTTTGAGAAATTTTGATCCTATCTACTTGGCATGAAGGGGACTGTGCATACTGACCATGCAACTCTTAGGTATCTTATGGAGAAAAAGAATGCAAAGCCTAGATTGATTCATTGGTTACTTCTGTTGCAAAAATTTGACTTGGAGGTGAAAGAACGAAAAGGGACCCAAAATCAAGTGGTTGACCACATGTCAAGACGTGAAGAAGAGGCAATGTTGAAGTTGAAAGATAAGATTTATGTTAATGATACTTTTCCAGACGAGCAGGTATTGGCTGCATCACAAGACTTAATTCCATGGTTCACGAATTTTGCCATTTATTTGGTAAGTGATGTGGTTCCTGAGGACTTATCCTTTCAGCAGTAGAAGAAGTTCATGTTTGATGTGTGGAAATTTTTCTGGTATGAGCCATATTTGTCTCAGATTTTTATAGATGGAATGGTTCGTACATGTGTTCCAGAGGTTGAAATAATAATCATTTTAGAGGCGTGTCACTCATTCCCAGTTGGGGGTCATCATAGTGGTGTGTGGATGGCTCATAAGATTTTGTAATATGGGTACTATTGGCCCACTATTCATCAAGATGCTCATGATAACATAAGATATTGTGACCAATGCTAAAGATAAGGGAACATCTCACGAAGGCATGAGCTACTATTGACCCCAATTCTAGAGATTGAGGTGTTTGATATGTGGGGTATTGATTTTATGGGTCTATTTGTAAGATCATATGGTATTAAGTACATCATGATTGTTGTTGACTATGTCTCAAAGTGGGTGGAGGCAGTTACACTTTCAAACAATGAGGGAAAGAGTGTTACCTCTTTTCTTAGATGGAATATATTTTCCAGGTTTGCTACGCCAAAAGCCATCATCAGTGATGGGGGTTCTCACTTTTGTAATCGTTTATTCAAGGCCTTGCTTGAAAAATATGGTGTGAAGCAAAAGATGTCAACACCTTACTATCCTCAGTCAAGTGGGAAAGTAGAGGTCTCCAATTGGGAGATCTAGTCCATTTTGGCAAAGACAATGAATGCCAATAGAACGGACTGGCAAGAAAATTGGATGATGCATTATGGGCTTATCGAACAGCATTTAAGACTCATATTGGTGCTTCTCCATATCATCTCGCGTTTGGCAAAGCATGTCACTTGTCTATCGAACTTGAGCATAAGGCATTGTGGGCACTCAAGAGGTTGAATCTGGAATGAAATGATGTGGCAAAGTTGAGACTTGAGTAATTGAATGAGATGGATGAGTTCTGTCATAAAGCATAAGAAAGTTCAGCTTTATACAAAGAAAAGATGAAGCTATACTATGACCGGAAGATCAAGAAGAGAGAGTTCGATGCTGGTGATATGATTTTGCTATTCGATTCTAAGCTTTGCTTGTTTCTTGGAAAGCTGAAGTCAATATAGATGGGACTGTATTAATTGGTGAAGGTTTTTCCTTATGTTTCCATTTAGCTTGAGAATAACGATGGTAAAAGATTTAAAGTGAACGACCTCAAAAATGTTGAAGAGGTCGAAGTGGTGGGTGATGTGATTCTTAATGAAGTCTGAGTAATCAAGATACCCGAGTCATACCGTGAAATTAAATCAAGTGCTGCTTGGGAGGCAACCCGTGGGCTTTTTTGGTGAAGTCTGAGTATCCAAATTAGCCACTTCGCACTGCGACGTTAAATCAAACACTGCTTGAGAGGCAACCCAAGGATATTATTTTTGTTTTTCATTAATTTTTAGCTTTGAGTATAGGTCTAATAGGTGTTGAAGTGTGCAGGTGATTGCGTACTATTGCTAAAAATAGAAGAAATTCTGGAGCACCAGAACCTACGAGTCTCACGACGGTCCGTAGCCACTGGCAACAACTTGTGGGGTGAGTCGTAGCCTCTGGGAGTGAAAAATAGAAATTGCAAGGTTTTGGAATCTCTACCCCATGACTCTCAGAATGAGTCGAAGTAACCTGTGAGGTCTTACGATAACTCATCGCATTGAGTCATGGGGAATGAAGCAGGTAAGTGCTCTAAACGAATGTTAGCAATGACTCATAACACTGGAAATGAGTCGTATGGGGAATTGTTAGCATGGGTCAAACTTCAGCCAACATATTAAGTGCGACCTAACCCGATCAACTAGATTTTTAAGGGTTAAAACCCTTGATTACACCTGATAACTCCTCCTTTCCTAAATTTGAAACCATAACTCCCTCTATTACACTAAAATTGTCTCCCTCTATTAATTTGCTCCCTAAATCACGCATAAATCAACTTAAATTTCATCATTGTTCACATTTATCTACTCATTTTCCCCTAAATTCAGATTCAAGTGATTGTCTCTTAAGTTTTTCTCTCCTTTAAGTTCCATTATCAAAATCAAAGTAAGTTTGGCTTCACCCTAAAATTACTTCAGTTATTGGTATAGAGAATTCTCTATGGGTATATTGTCATTATTATGTGTGTGCGTAACCCTAAATGAAATTGCTTGAAAAGAATTGGGTTTGTGTGGACTTAAAAATATTTGATCACTTGATTTGTGTTAAACTTGGGCATAATGGGTGGATAAAGTGTGTTCATTCATGATTGATTTTTGCTTTAAAATATGTATAATTACCATTTGGGTGAAGTCTGACTAGCCTCGGCATTTTCGGTAATGAGTACATGTGAGGAATTGGTTTTCCAGACCATTCCAATGATACTAAATGTTGTCTAAGTATGAAATATTTGGAAACTATTTGATTAAAAATGTGGGTTGCATAAACAACCTCAGTACAGCCCTCACGACTCTCGCAATGACTCATCGTTAATGGCTACGAGTTGTCACGTGAGTCGGGATCACTGGCACTGTGGTCCAAAAATTTTAAGTTTTTAGACTTTTGTCAATAACTCAGTACAAGTCTCCTGATGAGTCGTAGGGATACCCAACATCTCATAGGGTAGACACGCACCGAGAATAGTGGGCAAGCAATTTATGGACTAAAATCTAATGATTCACCCTATGGGTTGTAGCCTCTGGCAACGACTCATTTTCGTACCCGTAGGGACCGAATGTATGTTAACACTTGTTTTATATTTTCTTGATCCTTAGCGTACTGACATTACCCTCTATAGGTACCATGGCACCGAAGAATGAAATGAATAACAGAGTAAAGAAAGGGGGAAAGCCTACTCCCACCAAAGACCAAACTGAGGAGACATCCACTAGGCAATTGGTGGATGAGAGTAATGATGAATCAAGTGGCTCAGTGGAGGAGTATATTGTTTTGAGATATATTTTCATTATTTTGAGTTCGCAAATACATTATTGATTTTGTAATCTTGGAACTTTGATTCTAGGGTTTTTATTCATATTGAGATATCAGAGATTTCTTCTTATTGCGGGTTTATAATTATGTTTTCATCATTGAATTCTTCTTGTGTTCTTGCAATCATGAGTAGCTAAACCCATCAACTAGGGTTGTGTGAACTATGAGGAATTAACAAAATGGGTTAAGTGCCAAGCAATTCTGAATCGATGTGACTGTATGTATTGTTGTTACCTTTGTTATAATTGATCTTCTAACAGTTGCAAATGTTAGAAACTTGCATGTATTCTAAACTTACTTGAGAGAGAGGTAGAGATTGGAAAAGGGGAATAACAACAGAGATTTGATGCTATCAACCTTCATCTATTAACTTGAACAGTAACAGGGATAGTTATCTGAGATCCAGGACAAGGGTTAGTAGTACGACACTCGGAGACCAGGAGGAGAAGAGTGAAATTCGTCTAACCAAGGTCAAGAGACATTTAGATGAACATATCTTGTTAGATTTTGCATACAGCGCAGTGGGACAGTTTTGCCAGCACAAGTAACCGGTGTAGTTAAGGAATCATTTGGGATCACAGTCCTAGTGTATTTCTCATATTGATAACAAATCCAATAATCAACAATCATTACTGTTACTACTTGCTTACAAAAATCCCCCAATTTTACTTACTTGCCAATTACTCAGACTAGCATTCGACAGACTTTCGTCCTATTCCCTGTGGGATCGACCCCAACCTAATTGGGTTCTATATTTGATACATTGACCGCGTTATACTTTTCTGGAGGTATATTTTGGGTGACATCATACACTCACAATCGACAGATGCAAATATAAACATAGACTAAATGAAGACACTCACTCTCACTAAGAAGTTCTAACATTGTGCGTGAAATACCATAGGCTTGCCCTTTTTTCTATGCCTTAGTTTTTCAGAAGGTTGGACTAGGATAACTATAGGACTTCTATTGCTTGTAATGTAGGATTGGGGATAGGTATGGTAGATATGGATACGGTGACTCAACCCTCCTTGGAACTACACTATTTTTGGCTCCACTTTTCAATCTCATTTATTTTCTTCTCCCTTTTTATCCTTTGTTTTTCTTTCAACTTCAGATGTAGTTTTCTTTTTACACTTTTTCTCTTATTTTTTTTCCTTTTTAAAACCTTATTTATTCATTTTTTTTCTTACCACACCCAAATCCCTTTTCTTTTATTTTACTAACTTCTTCTTCATACCCACTTCGCACTACGCACCCCTATAGTAGTCACCCTTAACTCTGGTAATTTACCTGAGTTGAGGTACACAGTATCCAAGAAGGGACCAGGGCCAAAAAAGTTTTATTGTAATTAAAAATGGGAAGGTGAATAGGCTAATGAAAGAAATAGGTCTATTAAGTCTCAAACTCGGGATCAAGGGATATTCATTCCATTTTACATGGCATTTAGGCTAAAAATGGACTATTCAAGAATGGCCTATGATCCTTTCCTAACCATCGTACAACCTAGGCAAGACTGACCGGGTAAGTTTTAGATCACACACTCATAGCTGAACTAGCTAAGTTTCTCTCATGCACATAGCACAGGGTTACACTATCAACTACTACCTATCCAGTTCATGCATTGCTAATCTACACTTATTATGCCTATAATACTAATTTCATAACAAGATCCACAGTGGTCACAGTTCAACACAGATACAACACACAGTCTCAAATAATTTTCAGGAGGGGTATCCTTTAAGCACTAAGGTTTCCCTATTTTTCTCCTAATGAAACATAACAAAAACAACATAAACACTAAACATGTCGGTTCTACTATGATAGCACACCTAAGGGAAAAGAAACACGAAAACAAAAAACCCCGAGTTGTGGTACACCCCCGCCCCCAACTTTAAGAACATACAGTGTCCTCACTATATGACTATAGTCAAAAAATGAAAGAACGAGGGGTAAGGACATACATGTGGTGCTCTAGGCACCGTATGTGGTCTTATCAGCTGTTGGGGTCTCAAAACTCACCCCAGTCTCCAATCTTGTAGCAAAGGCACTCAAATCAACATTGGCACCAGTGGTGACTGGTGCACTCAAAGGTGTAAAACTAGTGGGGGTAACTATTGTACCCCCACCACTATCAGTAACAACAATAGATTCAACTCTCGAGGCCTCATGAATTATGAAGCTCTCTACTCCACAGCACCTATCATGAATCTTAGACAAGTGGTCTTAGAACGACTACTTGCTCTTATACACCACTTTATTATACTCTTCTTTTTCTATTCTCATCTTTCTCTTTTTTCGAGCCGACTCCGCACCATTATTGAAACTCTTTTTTTTACCTTTATTACTCCATATATCAGTCACTTCAACATCCTTGAACTCCTCTACCACGGGTATGGTCAGAGTCAAAAATGGTGGAAATAGACTAGACCATACGTCTTTGACTCCAGCACGAAGGGAATCAAACTTCTCTCTCATCCCAATCAAGTTTGGGGATGTAACAGCCTCAAGATTATCATTCGACCTTTTCTCAAAACTATAAAAACATGTTTGCATCCCACGCATCTCCATATTAATCTTACCCTTCATCCATGCTTGGACTCCACTCTCGATCTTGTCAACCTTCACCTCAACAACAGCCATCCTTTTTAGAATTTTCTATAAGAGCTCATTCGGGACTAGAACATACCCACTGATAGGTGGGCGACTCATGGATGAACTAGGCACAGGAGTCAGTGAGATAGGAACTGAAAATGGGTGTGAAGTGGAGAAAATTATGGCATCAGCACGAGCATGGGTCTTAAGCCTCAAGGCCTTAGACTGGGACTCAGAAGGTATGGCCCTAAGGTCAGCAAAACTAGGCGTATCAATATCCATGTGTATGCCTCCTCTAATAACACAACACCAACTACAATCTTTGCCTTGGAAATAGGGTTAATTGGGTCTTGAATCAGCTCAAGATCAGTAGTACGATGAACCACAATGAAATGATCAACCTTGGGCAGCACAGGAATACCAGTCTCCAAACATAGCTAAGTAACTAAGCACGAGAACGATATGCCCATCTCACCCTTAACAGCTCTATCCCGGATCTCCCAAGCAATCAACCTAAAAATATCAATCTCATACCCCTCCATGATGCCTACCAACAAAGCATCCCCATCGAGGCTAAAAAATTATCTTTAAATGTGGGCCTTATTCGGTGACGAATTAAAGTCCACCAAGATTTGGTGGTGAAATTCAAGAAACCCTTTTTTATCTGCGACTCTCTATGAGCTACCCATTTAACCTCTTCCCTTGAGGTAGCAATAATATTCTCCATCCATAAAAAATGCACCATTTTGTCCTTGGTGCTAATTTGCTTTGGCTTCACCTTCCTCATTTCATCAATACGATCGTTTATCTCTATCGTGTTAGTCAGTGGCTCAAAGTACCGACTGATGTCACCCAAAATATAGCTCTAGAAAAGTATAACGCGGTCAATATATAAAATATAGAACCCAACTAGGTTGGGGTCGATACCACAGGGAATAGGACGAAAGTCTGTCGAATGCTAGTCTGAGTAATTGGCAAGTAAGTAAAAGTGGGGATTTTTGTAAGCAAATAGTAACAGTAATGGTTGTTGATTATTGGATTTGTTATCAATATGAGAAATACACTAGGACTGTGATACCCAATGATTCCTTAACTCTACCAATTACTTGTGCTGGCAAAACTGTCCCGCTGCGCTGTATGCAAAATCTAACAAGATATGTTCATCTAAATATCTCTCGACCTTGTTTAGACAAATTTAACTCTTCTCTTCTCTGTCTTCGAGTGTCGCACTACTAACAATTGTCCTGGATCTCAGATAACTATCCCTGTTATGGCTCAAGTTATTAGATGAAGGTTGATAGCTTCAAATCTCTGTCGTTATTTCGTTTTCCCAATCTCTACCTCTCTCTCGAGCAAGTTTAGAATACATGTGATTTTCTAACATTTGCAACCGATAAAAGATCAATTATAACAAAGGTAACAACAATACATGCAATCACACCGGTTCAGAATTGTTTTGTACTTAACGCATTTCGTTAATTCCTCATGGTTCACACAACCCTAGTTGATGGGTTTAGCTACTCATGATTACAAGAACATAAGAAGAATTCAATGATGAAAACATAATTTTAAACCCATAAGAAGAAGAAAACTCTGAAGTCTCAATATGAATAAAAACTCTAGAATCGAAGTTCCAAGATTACAAATTCAATAATGTATTTGCGAACTCAAAACAATGAAAATATATATCAAAATAATGTAATGACCAAAGCCTAAACATTGGACAATATAGGGGTATTTATAGATACAAGGTGAATCCTATCCTAAACAAAATAGGAGGAAAACGTCGGCAACTTTCCAAGGTTTCGTGGGTTGGTATCGTGGAACCAACCCACGTCACATAGGTCCATACCGTGAAAATCAGTCATCATCACAAAATTTTAGGAGTTGACTTACGGCACTGACCTACATCACGGAGGTCCCTGCCGTGAGACACTCTTCTGGTTTTGACTTGGCTCTTTCATCTTCAAATGCTCCATTCTAGTGCATGCTTCTTCCATTCTTCTCCATTTTGCCTCCATAACCTATTTCCCTACAAGATAGAACAGAAAACACATCATACCTACCAAACATACTCAAGTTATTGCATATTTTCCTTGTTTTAAGCCTCGAAAGTGCCATGAAACCATGGCACATCAGTGTACAGGACTTTTTTGTTGTAAGGGCACACGGGTTGCATTGTTAGTTGCTATTCTTTTAGGCAATGTCACTTGTATATATTCTCGAATGTTTGTTCATAATGTGATGTCATCTCTTGATCCCTTTGTTTCATGGTAATGGGTCGTATGTATACACACGATGGTTTTGGATTCTGGTATATGAAAGGGTTGAAAATTTTATTCCAAAAAAAAATGCATTGACTGTCATAGGTCTCCTAGGTTTCTCTTAGTTAAGCATCGTAGGTGTTTATTTTGTTTTGTTTACCTGAGGACATGCAAATGGTCTAAGTTGAGGGTGTTGATGTGTTGTGATTTTATGGCACTTTCAACGCTTAAAATAAAGAAATATGCAAGAACTTAGGTGAATTTGTGGATATAATGTGTTTGTTTAGGTGATTTGCAGGAAAATGGGTCTTGGTGGTATACGGATGAAAAAAGAACTAAAATTGACTAAGTATGGCATCTGGTTCCTGGACATAACTTGTTGGGTCATGCTACCAGTCATGTCCTGAGTCGTCCTGAATATTTTGACCAAAGTCTTAAAGTTGTGCAAGTTAAGGAGTTGGCTATGACTGCAAGAAACAATCCATTGGGAGAGGCGATGAGTCGTTACCTAATTTATCCTAAAGGAATTATCCAAAAATCCCACAGAGGTACAAATACATGTCAGTGGTTACTAGGTAGCAGGAGAGGCTACGAGTTGTTTCTAGACTCATCCTGAGCAAAAGAAGCCAAAGTCCCGAAAGTTTACAAAAGTGCCTTCAGTGGCAACGACTGACCCAATGATCCATCAGGAATCCCTACGAGTCATCACCAGTGATCGTCATCAGCAAGTACAAAATAAGCCAACAGGTTACAGGTGCATATGACGAGGCATAGCCTCGTCGCGACCTCCATTGCCACTGCCGATAAGATTTATTTTGTATCTATAAATACTTTTATTAGGTTTTATGTTTTATTTTACATACTCTTACATCTTTTAAGTCTATATACATGTTCTTGAGAGTTGTAAACACATTCTTTGAGGGACTTATTCATAGTTGAGATTGGTGGTTTGATTCTTCTTCTTGTAAGTGCATAATTATGTTTTCTTCCCAGAATTATTATTGTAATCTTGCAATTATGAGTAGCTAAACCCTACAACTAGGGTTGTGGGAACCATGATGGAATAACAAAGTAGGGTTTGAAGTGGACGGTGATTCTTGACTGGTATTTATGCATGTATTATTATTCTCTTCACTTTGATTGCTTTCTAACGGTTGCAAATGTTAGAACTCGCCTTATTCTTACTTTCTTTGGACTAAGGGGTAAAGGGTGAGAAAATGAAACAAACAATAAAGACTTGGAGCTATCAACCTTCACTTAGTAGCTTGAGTCGTGGACACGGGAAAACTAATCTGGGATTCATGATAAGGGTTAGATTATAAAACTCATGAGACTTGGACGAGTGATTGAGGATAGCCATCTTATAGGGGTTGGATGGTCAGTTAGATGAACTTAACTTATCGATTATGCATGCTAAGCACCAGGAGAGATCACCAGTAAGAAAACCTATGGAATTATAAAGTCATGGGGAATACAGTCCTAGTGTCTCTCCATTATTAATAACAATCCAAAGAAATTCAGCAATCATTACTTGTTCACAAACTATTTTCCAAGACTACTTTCAAAAAAACCCAAGTTCTGGAAATAATTTACTAATAGCTTAGATAACCGCATCAACCGAGCTTCTAGCCTATTCCCTATCGGACCAACCTAAAACTTGGTTGGATTTTATATTTGATTCAGCGATCACTTTATATCTCATTGTGAGGTGTAATTTGAACGACATCATTAGATAAAAGCGTTATAGGGAGAGGAATGAGATAAAGAGAATACAGGAAGCCAATTAACAGGGTCACTGCCAGAGGAAGCCATAGCGGTGAGTATCCCACTATTGCAACCCCGCTATAGTGGGAATTTTTCTGCTATAGTGAGGCCACTATAGCTGGAGGGACGCTGCTATACAAGAACTTGGGCAATGTCCCTGCCTTGTTTCCTCCTGTTTCTGAATTTTTTCTCCAATCATTCCGAACACAATCGTAAGCTACTATAAGTAAGCAAGTTAGTTGGTAACTTGAGAGATAAGATAATAATGCTATATTCATTTCCTACATTATAAAAACAAGGTATTCAAAGATGTGAAAAAATAAAGGATTATATGTTACAAGCCCCAAAAGAGGGCAACCTAAAATCAGTAGTGTCACGCCCCATTTTTCTCGCAAAAAGAGGGATTCAATGTGACAACTGTTTTAGCATATTTAAAAGAGAAGAGTCGCCACCTAACACATTAAGGTGCGTTAGGGCACCATTCTAAACTAATTACGTCTTATTTAATTAATTAGTCTACTTCACAAGAAATTCGGGTAAGGGTTCAAATTATCTCGAAAGGAAGGTGTTAAGCACCTTTTGAGGTCTACAAATGTGGGTCTTGGCCGAATCTATATGTTACGTGGGGGGATTTTACGTGATAAATAAAAGGTCAATTATCTTTATCAACTTAATATTAACTAAGTATTTAAACATGAAAAATAATAAATAAACCAAACATACAACTCAGTTATTATCTAATTAGTACTTATCTAAGTGATAAAGTAATAAGATGTGTAAATAAGTAAAAACACCGAATCAGATAAGCGAGAAGATAGAAGGAACACAATTTATATAGTGAAAAGATTTACTTAAATAAATCTAAACTACCCCAAATAATTAAAACACGCGAAGTAAAAATAAATAAAGAAAAACTGATTGAAGATAAGAGTTTCAAAAGGTTTGGACAGGGGTCAATTTTATCCTATTCGGATCAGCTCTTGGCTTATTAACGGATGACAATGTCGTATGTTGCATTGATGTATTCTTCTCGGTTCACCCTACATCATTTCCATCTATCTACCCATCTCACCTAGTTTGATTATTAAGTTGTTATTAGACCTAAGAGCCCACTAAAGAAATGATAAAAACTAGCGTTCCCTAAAATGCCTATCCGTCCTAGCTTAATGTCCAAGAGGCATTGGACGATCTATTTTGGATTAAGGTCTAGACACAAAGAAAATCTTAGGTTGCTTATTTAGACTCGGGATTAGCGTCAAACAAAACAAACAGGACTTTGACAAGTAGCACATAGCGGTTTCATGAAAGCCTCTTGATTAATTAAAATTGATTAAGTGATAGGCATGTTGAAATGATAATAATTAAATCCTATAGGCATGACTCCTAAATAAAAAGTGATAGTGAATTGAGCATGTTTCAAATTAATTCTCTATAAAATTCATTCTACAAACGTGATGTCCAATTAAAGATGACTACTGAAAACAAAACAATTAGACATGTGCTAGAACACAAAGAAATAACAAAGATCACACAACTCCCAACTGCCAAAACAGCCTCTTGTTGCTATGTTATTAGCATTTAACTGGCCAATACAAATTAATGTATAGAATAATAAATCCTATACTACAAGCAAGCTCACGAGCCAAACAACTTATCCCACAAGACCCATGCTTGGGCGACTCTTAAGGAAACCAATTTCATTATAAGAACACTTGGTGAATTCACGTAAACACAAAGGCACACAAGGATTTCTAAATATGTATATTTTTTAGCATGACATATTAATGGTAGCATGCTCCAGTATTTTACACTTTTTGATGCCAACATATACTAAGGTCATGATAACTAGGTGATAGTAACTTTTCTCGCCACTTTAAATTAACCAAAACAACGGACATATAAGTTGAGAATACATATAATATGAGTTGAACCAAGGGCCGGCTAACGCATGATGACACAACGATGATCCTAACGGTCATACTTTTTAAATTTGGAATGTATAACTAAACATGTGCTAGAACAAAACAAATAATTTGAATCCTATCACATACAAAGCAGCACGAAGAGAGCAAGCAACTGACTTGGTTGTTTCTGTCAAAATGCTTATATAGGACCCATAGCACAACCACACAATAGTAATTAAAGGATCTAGCTGAATCTACACATGCATGGAATTAAATATAAAGGCTAAGAGACTAATTTTGTTTGTGAAATGCTGAAATGATAAAGAACAACTGAAAGTGAAGCAGTGATAGGTTCAGAATAAGAACGAGCGAGCAAGACAAGTCCGGATAAGAAAGAAATAAGATCATACCGTCGTCAAGTGATATATTAATCTACCACCAATACGTAACAACTAAAGCCAATCCCCTCCCTTTCACTCTCCATTTGGTTTCTTTGTATAAAGCTTCATGAAAAATAGTCGTTGGTAAGAAATCTTCTCAAATATTTCAAAGTCATGGAGAGTCAAAATGGACTCATGGAGAGTCAAAATGGACTAAGTCAAATATGGTAAAGAATAGGAAGAAAACGTTAGAGTAGTGGGAAATGGGAAAGGAAAGAAAAGATCTTGATTTAATTATTGAGAGGAGATTGTGCCTGACTTAAGAAATAGGGAAATAATTAAACAAAGAAAGTAAGAATATTAAAAGGAGAAAGAAGATCAAAATTTGAAGAATTAAAAAAAAAAGGGGGGGAAGGGGAGAACGTTGGGAGGAAGTGGTAAAGGAAACAATATATTCCATCATTTGCCTAAGTAAAAGGAAAGATCTTATAATTTAACTTGTGACATGGAATACTAATTTTTTCTTACAAAGGACGTTAGGTGAGCTAAGAAATTTGTATGAAAATGGTGATTCTTTAAAAGATTTTGTGGGATATGAAGCATGGTAAAATTTAAATTTGACATGATATAGTATTAACATATTAGTAAAGAAAAAATCTTGAAATAATGGAGGTCATTTTATTCACAATTAATTTAAAATATTAGTAAGTAATAAACTAATTCAAAAAAAAAAATTATAAAGTGAACATAAAATAAATACTCTTTAGACAAATTGTGATGCCATAAAGTACAATATTCATAAAATATATCTTTTCCAGTAAATAGAGATGCTATAAATAAATAGAATGACACAAACAAATAAAATTTTAGCGAAATTGTAATGTTAACAAGATCTAAAATAATTACTAAAACAAATAAAAGGTCATATTTATGACATAAATTTAAAACTTTTTGACCGATCGACATAAAATAAATAGAAATTATATAAATCAACTTGTAGAATTATGAGTAAAATGGGATGTTACTTAATCTATAAGTGTAATAAAAATAATAATGAAATATGTAATTACTAAAAATATAATATTTATGAAATGACTATGTAAAAGGTAAAACAGTTTGTGATATGCAAAATAAAAAATGTCAAGAAATATATAAAGGTACAATTAAGACCTTTTTAAAGTAAATATCGGTATAGGGAGGTCAAAATTGAGTGTCAATAAGTAGCAACTATAAATGGGGGGAAACAAGATTGAGTGCATACTCGAGGATCTAGCTGGAGGCCCCCATCATTATTAAGGCTCGAGGTATCGGAGCCCTCCTCCTCCATCCCGCTCAGGAAAGAGAACTCTTGCAGATCTTCCTTCTTCAGCTTGGGGAGTTTTTCATGAGGGACAACGCACCTGAACATGACCTTCAAGGTCTTCCATATTCGATCCAACATACAATCTCGGGAGTGCCTCTTCTTCTACTCTTTGTTGAACTCCCTTCGGAGCTCTCCATTGGCCTGATCTGGGTCTGGCGGGGCTGTGGAACTAGAAGGAGCCGAACCATGAAGAGGCAAGTGGGACCTCTCCAAGTAACTCATCACTATAGCCATGTCTGCCTCCTAACAGTCATAATACACTAGGGGTTGTGTGTGGGGTGAGGGGTACCAGTCTCCTCACCTTCATCAGCCCTGGTGCTCTCTCCCTCCGTCCCCACTTTCTTTTTTTTCTTACTCTACCGATATACACCCTTAAACTTGAGTGGGTTGAAGGGTAGATGATATTCTTCCTAGGCACACCTGCACAGATACATAGCTCCGTAAGCAAGCTGGGAAGGTAAGGAGCCTTCTTATTTCCCCTGTAGAAATCCTTCCACTCTAACATAATCTGGGCTCTCACATTCAGTTGAATCCTATGAATTGCATACGGTACGATTAGAGCCCAAGGGTACGTCACATCTGTGGTGTTTCCCGAAGGACTAATCCTCCGAGTGACCAAATTAAGCCACCTCCAGGCCCCTGCACAAAAGTGTATACTTTTGATCTCCTCGGTGTTAGTCCAGTAGAACTTCACTCAGTCAGCCTCCACTAGCAAGGTTCCCCTTAACCACTGCAAGTTCATCTCAATAAGATTAGCCTTAAATTTAGCATTGGGGACGTTTGGCACCACTAGAACCTCGTTGATCGTAGCCATGTCCATGAGAATCTAAACTTCCTGAATATAGATAGTAGAGTGAGGTTTGTCCCAACATACAGTAGGGAGCATGGCATAAAACTCCCAGACCCAGCTGTAACGCCATCCCAAGTAGGATCCACAAGTGGCATCCACCCTGTCACGACCCAAAATCCCATTCGAGCCGGACTGGCACCCGAAGCCGATATGGCCCGAGAGAACCAATCTTTGCTCATGAACCTTCGTATGTATATCCTCGTATGAATCTTATTATACCTTGTGCAACTATGCGAAAAACATGAACATAGAACATATGCTATATAGATAATTATGAAACTTGGCCGTTGGGGGGGGCCATCAAGTCAAAACGGACATTTGTCTCTTACATCCATATACCCACATATGTCTACAAAAGCCTCTAACAGATGCATTTACAAGACCAACTAATAGTCGAGACAAGTCCCCGCTTTATACAACATTTATAACATCAAAACAAATATACAACTATGACTCAGGAGGCTCCGAACCAACTGGAGTTCACCAAAACTCTGCAAATGATCCACAGTCTACGGAGGAGGTCTACTAATGTCTGCACGTGCAACATGTAAGGTAAGTCCCCCGAGGGGGTCAGTACGAAGAATGTACTGAGTATGTAAGGCTCATAAGAAATAGCATCATACATGAGAATGTCAATAGAATAAAATATGAGAGAATAGTCAATGTGAACAATATGTCGCAGAAGGATACGAAAAAAGGAACCTTACATACTTTGTATTCTCAATACGATTCTACAATCTTAAGTGTGCATACAATAGGCCCGCTCCGTCCTTATGTTTCACTCTACAACACAAGTACATAACGGAACCAACATTAACCACCAATTACCTTACAATAGCATATAATAACAATGAGTCATATGTTTGGCTTTAAAATGTCATTTCTTTCTCTACAATACCATTTACGACATGGTCATATCAATAATACCACAACATGCCCAACATTGACCAAAATATCATAAACCACTAGTATGTCACACCAAGTTCATACTTTCCACTCTCCATCATCTCAACATCATAATTATACCATCAATTTACTTCAATACACCTCACAACAACAAATCGGCCAAAATCCCATAATTTACACTTATATGAAAATAACAAGTTTAATAACATAATCACCCCATATATGTTGTTATTTCATCCATACCATGCTCTTTCATTAAAATCACAAGTCATATTTCAAGTGTAAATCCCATGGATAACACATCTTTCACAAAAACACAAAGTGCCATATCCAACACTTCCAAGCATAACCAATATGATTTACATACTCTCCCATGCATATAATATATTATTCCATAAGAATAATCACTTACCTAAGATGAGAAAGGATGATCTTGCTCCAAGAAGTGCCTTAGGGTTTTGAGAGCCAAAGAGGTGTTCTTGGGAATTTTCTAGAAAAAGATAGAAAAGCATGTGCATTTTGTGGGTTAAAATCTGATTTTGTGCCCCTTTTATAGAGACTTGAAGTCCTCTTTAGCCACCTTTCTCAATTATTGATTAGTCAAAGAAGAATGGGTCATTTGACCCATTCTTGGCCCATGTCTTTTGCCTCATTTTGGGACTCTTTTGAGCCCAATTCACTTAACCCAATAAAATCAATAATTTCTCATGTTTAATTCATTTCATACGCGTTACGACAATATTCCCACTCACGCAATTCATAATCGTAGCCTCAATCCCAAAAACAAGCAATTCTAGCCACGTATGGCTTATTTTGACTACAAGGGTAAAATCATCATTTAGATGCCAAATTCGTTCTCGAGTAATTTCATCATACCAATATAATACATTACTCATTCCATGTATATGCTCATGGTTGTAAAATAAACGTGGCAAAAATCGGGCCGGTACGTCCCCGGGTACCCTTGGGACTTAAGAACATTTCCAACTTTCAAAAAATGGGCAAAACCACCCTGGCACGCCCTTGGGCGCGCTAGCTTTCTGCCTCTGGGCTAAAATTTTGGCCCAGAGTGGCCTGGCACGCCCCACCCTTAAATTTTTTGAAAATTTTGTTTTTCGACTTTTTTTCGCGGGTTTGGTTAGATACTTCAAGTCTTATTCTTTCACTTACTTATTACCTTTAATATCCTTTGTTTAGAGTCCCTCCAAGCCTCGTTTTTAACCCCACAAATGCTCCACGAAAATCATAAAACACCTCTTACGAAGGGCTAATCACATGTACGAGGCCAAATTTCAATTTTCTCATCACTAACATTACAAATTACATACTCATGGCACCTTGACACCTAAGTAACCATTGTTCAACGTCATCACATAGGTTTGGGAAGGTACGGGGTGTCACACACCCAAACTCCTATAGTCTGTCATATAATTCTGGTGCCTCCTCATCTACATCCATCATCACGAAGCTCCTTTCGTGACAAAATCTCATCCTCTGGTAGTCTCTATATCTCTACTGACAATTTCTATCAGGAAACTTCTGAAAAGAAGGGGATCATCATTTTTGTTTTGGTCAGCCATTGTGTTAGTATTCCTGTAAAAAAATCATGTGAAGTCAAGTTAGAAGCTATAGAAGTGTTCAATCAGTTGCTATGTTCCAAAATTTGTAAAGTTAAAATTTAAAGGGAGGATACAGCCTGCCTCCAGCTACAGCAAGTCTACTATAATAGGAATTTTTTAACAGAATTGCAATAGTGGGATGGAGACGCTATAGCAGCCTTCATCGTCCCCAGCCACCTTTAACGCATTAATTGCATCTTTTTGCAATTTTTTGCCTATTTAACTTAGATCAGGGCTGGTGAAGTACTAGAGGACTATTAAATACCAAAATCTGGGTTTTTACACCCTGATTCGAGCCCAATGGCCAAAAAACTTTTGAAAAGTGACCCTTCATCTTCCATTCCTTGGTTAAGCCCCAAATTCACCATGAACTCCGTAAGTCTTATTGTCATGACCCAAGCTACGGATCGTACTGGCACCTGCCTAATTCTACCTTAGATAAGAGAACCTTTACTACCCAATCATTCATTTCATATGGAAGTTAAAATAATTCTTAATTCAAAACATCTTTTAATTTAGTTTATTCATACATCAACAGCTCAGTACATTTGATACGGAAAAGTAATTTCGAAAATAATCAAAAGTGAATTCCCAGAAACTAGCCTAAACTAGTACAAGAGCACTAGACAAGGAGTAGGAAAGTCCATGACACAACATCCATGCAAGATCGAGAGGGAAGGAGCTATTGGAGAATGATCATCATCACTGCTATAGAAACTCCAACTGATCTGCAACATGGCTACATCCTCAAAAGGAGATATAATAAGTGTAGTATCAGTAGAACCACACGTATTGGTAGGTATCATTGGCCGATCAGGGTTAGAAATAAATAATAATTATAGAGAATACGAAAGAAGCCATGACTTTAAGTAAAATTCCGATTACTAATCCCGTTCACACATATTATTTTATTCACACTTAATCTCTCTGTGACCTACTTGCCATTTAACATTTTTGTATATCTTTGGCCTTAATAATCCATTATAACTCACCTTGTTAATTCATTCTATATGACCCTTTTTTTAACCTAGTTTGGACAACTCTACAGGATTCATTATATCAACACTTGAGACCACTGGTGGCATTCGAGTTCATTATTATTTACTTCTTATATAGTGTAGCAAAGCTAATCATGTAATTTTAGATACCTATACACACGACATATTCACTCGAGACTGATTAGCAGGACCCTACCATCAAACATACTTACAAGTTTCCACAAATCAGATAATCACAACATATAAATAGGAAAAAACACCCAATGCATATGAGGAATGAATGTATGCAACATGCACAACTTCTCTTCCCCTTCTCATCTGATCACCATCATCATCACAATATCAACATCATGAACATCAAGATATAAAATCATACTCACCACCATCACTATCAACATCAATATCATCAGCATCATGAACATCATAAGCTCAGTATCATCATCACCATTTTCATCATCATCTCATCAATAACATCAGCATCATGAACATCAACATCATCAAATTCGATAATATCATAAATGGGTATGCAATGCAGTTACAATCACAAACAGTGCCTGAAAGCAATTACGTGCATTCGATCGTAAATATATGTACAAACCCAGAGGGACTACCACAACCCCTTCACCAGTACTGATCCCCAAAATATCACATCCCTCTTAACTTTCCTACCCTCTTTCTCAATATGTTAAAGGTTCATTTATAAAATACACATGCATACCTTGGGTACTTTAATTGACGCAACCCCCTCTAGTTCACATGTAATTATTTTGAGGGATAATGCCAACCCCTTAAATCCTATCACCTATTCACACTCTTAAGTCTTTCTCATCCTCTTAGATAATATTTACGGACCAAATACTACCACTCTAACCACCTTACTGACCTAGCTTCTACATTATAGTTATGCCTCATTAACATTCTTGATGCAACCATGGTTTAGCAGGATTACTAATAATAGCCCAATTCAACCTTAGGTCGTTACCTTTTTTCCTTCCATTTTAATGTATTTACCTCTACTTAATCTTATGCACGTACATTTGTTCAAAGGGTGCTATATCCCCCAAGATTTGGCTAATTATCCACCTGTATGTCACACCAACTGGTACAACAACAATCCCTATAACATTCAAGCCTACCCAGATTATTATTAATTCCATCCATCCAAACACCATGCCCGAAGGACTAAGACATGAAATCTCCCGACATTACTATATATATAACATGCATCAAACCCAAGTCTATTTAATTAACCATAACCTACCTCGTAGATAAAACATATTTTTATCTAGAAGAGAGAGTTGTCTCGCACGTGTTAAGCGTCTTCCCATGGTGAGTTCCCGCTCAGGTGTCCCTCGAAACCGCCCTTATGAAGCTTGGTCTTTGAAATCTCATGGCTAGGAAAGTGGGGGTTTTCAGGGTGTTTTGGGGGAAAAAGGACAACCTAAAAGAGTTGAAATAAGGGTGTTTTTTTAAAAATAACTCAGGCTGGCTACTGCTGGGTTACTATTACAGTGGTTGATTTACCAATGCAGCGGTAAGCGGCAGGTCAGCCCAATCACTTTTTTTGAAATTCTTGGACCAATTACGTTGGGCCTCATTTTCCCTACGAAATAAATTTCCTCACGCCCATTAGGAGCATTTTATTTGTCGTAACATTTTTTGAGTTATTTTCATATGTAACGATGGTTTAGGTCCTTACATTTATGCCTAGTATGCCATAGGAGCATTGGGAACACAAGAGAAACAAGCATGCTTCAAAATTTCTTTCCAAATGGGTAAAAATCAAACCAAATTCAAAACCAACCCTAATTCATCAATTTCTATGAATTCTAGCATTATTCTTTGATAATAAGTGTAATAAAGTAGAGAGATGAAGTTAGAATGAGAGTTTACCTTTAATTCAACATTGGGAGGGAGTAGTTGATCGGCTAAGGGAGGGGAGGGGTGAGTTTGAAAAGAGAAATGGAGTGAAACCCATTTCTCCTCCCATTTAAACTGCCAGCGATCAACTATAGCAGCCCACTTCCCGATATAGCGGTGTTGTTATAGCAGTAGAGGTCCCGCTATAGCAGGGACCAGAAATGGAAGGGGACCAAAAAATTTTGTTCCCTTTTTGGTGTTTGTTTAAAGGTTGGATGTATTGGCGAGACCCAGTTACCTCGAGTACTTGTATGCTCTTGTCAAAAATAATATCATACCTTTCTGGCTACAGTGTATAATGTGAGGCCACTCATGGTAAGTATGTGTGTTTCAAGTTTGTATAATTTTGTCATGAGGCTGGTAAGGGAAGATTACGAATAAGAACTTTCTAAATCGATGAGTAAGTAATTAATGACCTAGGAAAGGCGTCAACTTAATTTCTTCCCTACCATTGTCGCTCGGGGAAGAACGATGGATAAATTAATATCTACTATAATGACCCATTCTATCGTTACTATAATCACCGCACTCTAAGGGTACTGGGTATGGAAATTCTTTTAAAAATATTATAGAGATCTGTTAAAAATTATTATTAGATGAATTTAGAGTGGGAAATTTTGGGAGGATGGGTTGATATCATCCTACTCATCATCATCATACCCAGTGTATTCCCACCAGGTGGGGTCTGGGGGATATCATCCTACTATAGAGGGATTTTTTCCACTACAGCAGTACGGTTATAGTAGCATACAGGCTGCTACAGCAAGGTCTCGGGTAATCTCTCCACAAATTTTAAAACTCTTTTTCCCTTTCAGCTTTAAACCAGTTTGTTGCCTCCTTCTAAAAACTTCCTAGGTTTGCCTCAGTACCCTAAAAATATGAGAATGAAGAGGTAAGCTTGAAAAGATGGATCTCAAAGGTTCCTCGCAATTTCCACATTAAAAATTGCTAGAACGAGTCACGAAAGGAGAGTTCAAGCTTCCATAACAGTAACTTAGAGCCCAGGTAGGCTAGGTTTAATTTGAGTAGTAGACCTCGATTAGAAAATATATTCATAATATAGATTGACGGAAGATTTCATGCTCTGGCCTGTGGGCATGGTGACTGGATAGTTTTAAAACAAATGAATTAGGGAAATAACAAATGAAGTTAGTGTTAATGTAATTGTGTGGTGAACTATTACTAATACTTATCTGCTCTTTGGTTCTACCTGTTAATTAAGTAGCAAAGTGGGAATGAACCAGTATGTAATTTAAGGATAATTGTTAAGTGGAGATGAGTTGGTAGAAAATCTGGTGTTAACGCCTTAAATCTTATTTGCTTAGTGATACTTGATATGTCCAAAAAGAGACCTTGATGGAGATTGTAAATATGGTGTGTCAGTATGCCCGATAAGAGATTTTAGGAAAAGTTGTGAAGTAGCCGATTAATGATGATGTAATATTAAGATGGAAGTTGAGGAGTTAATGGTGTTGTAGTTAGAGAGGAATTATGGATGTGTGAGAGTAAGCGAATTTGTATATTTATATAATCATAAAATAGGTAGTTAACTGGATTGATTGTATGTAGGTCCTTGTATTGATTATTGGTTGATAATAGGTGATGTATTAAGTGGACAACTTCCTACGAAACAGGTCGTAGGTTAAGGTTGGATTGGAGTTAAGGCTCAATACGGTTGTATGTATGCATGTTAACGGATTGTTTGTTTATTTAGTTGCAATGTATGCATGTTAACGGATTGTTTGTTTATTTAGTTGCAATGTATGCTAATGAATGTTGAACTTGTTAATTATTGAAAGAAAGTTTGGAAATTGATAATCTATAATGAGATTGGTAAAAAGGACCTTGTTGATATATGTTACGGCCCAATTTCTCAGGTCATGATGGCACCTACAATAACCCACCAGTAGGTAAGCCAACCCGTAGTACGGAACGACTAGTAACGGACTATCAAGAGAAATAAAGAAAACTGCGAAATAAATATAATAAAAAGACTAATATAGTCCCAAAACCTGGTGAAGCTAGAACAAGAGCTTCTAATACAACAGAAGTAGAAGTGAAATACAGAAAAAGTATATAAAAAAGTCATCTCGGATACAATATATAGAACAGTCTAACATTAAGAGGGAGATTAGGGATACTCCAAAATGCCAGGAGCTCACCCCGAATCTCTGATCCATAGCTTCACCGCATGACACACACATCAAAGGTGATAACTCTGACCTGCAGGCTGCAAAAGTGTAGTATGAGTACCAAACACGTGGTACTCAGTAGGCATCGGCCAACTGAGCTCCAGAAATAATGTAAGCATAAAATGACATGTAAGGCATGAATGCAACTACAGCCAACTATCCAAGGAACTAGGCATAACAGTGCTAATGGAGCAATAAGGATAACTACCCTATCCTGACAGTGCTCAGGAACTAAAGTACAATACCGCATATCCCTGTCCAATACAAGAATAAATAGAGAAAGAAATATACATAGTAATATGCAAGGCCAAAGGATACATATACAATATGAATAGATCAAGGAAGAGAGGGATATACGGTAATAAAGTACCTATATATATATATAGGACAAACTCAAAGGTAAATACCTGAGGAAGCCTACCTAACACCTCGAGGATCATGGCCAAGTAAGGGAGCTAATGCTAGCATACTCAAACCTCTAACCAAAGGGTTGACTAATCTTGAGGTAATCCAACAATAATATAATTCACCGAACTAGGGAAAGGAATCAGAAATGTACCGCCAAGCTCGGGTCCCAGTGTATAACTAACCTGCCACGAGCTAACCATAACAACCAATAATAAAGTAACCGGCTAGTCTGAGCAAACAAGTACCTAACCAGACCCTCATAAGTTCGGAAGGTTCATAAAAGCACTCAGCAAATAGCAACCATAACTCGTACCTATACAGCCCCCCACAAGAGAGATAGATACAGGCGCCAAACAAACATACTGGTGATAGACGATGCATATAAATGAATGAATGCAACATATCCATAAATACCATATCCGATCCAAGAACCACAAAGTATCAAGTATATACAGCTCCTCCATCTCCGAAGATTGCAAACGCAGGACCTACGGCGACCATTCTTCCCCTACACGACGGCACTCGGATGAAGAGGCCCCTAGGGGATTTGGGATATCCGTATACACTGCATGGTTCTGAACTAGGACTTCCAATAATTATCATAATCCATCTACTCCGTCCAGTACCGGAGAGAGATATAAGTATAATAAGTGCCCGAATTCAAACAGTGAATAAAAGAGTGTAAGTCTGTAAATCCATTACCCGAGATCAAGTTCGGAACTAAATCATCATAATAATGTAGAAATGGTCGAAATCTTCATCGACCAAAGTAAATAGTAGTGGTAAAATGAGTGAATTAATAATGGACCAGAATCAACCTCGGTCTGCTTTCCAAAATATCATTTTGAGTTCCAAAAGCTCACAAATCATCAAATAAGGTGGTACAATTCCCATTATAAAAGAATCCATTTTAAAAGTGAAAAGTGGGAATAAATCCTTTTTTGGAAAACAGTAGTAAAATCAAGATTTGGGGTAGGAATCGTACCACTAAGTGAGCATGAATGCGCCTAACAGTATGCATGCCATCACCAGTATGCAAACAATACAACCATAAGTGCCTAATTGTCTATAAACCAGACTCATGCCCTCTTTAAGGGGAAAATGCTTACCTGGAGTCCAACTGATATCATAACCGCGGCCTCAGGCCCAATAGTACAGAACAAGTGTAATAATACAACTAAAATCTAGAGAACAACTGTCCAATTTGCTTAGTAATATGGTGAGTCTTACACTAAAGGATCCTTAATAACAAACTATGGTTAACATGCTTATAAGTAAGGGTAATAGGATTTTAGGGCCATAACGGGTATCCAATGCTAAGGTTCGGATCACATTTATATCCCGAAATCCCTAAATACACTAAGTCATAATATAATAGCCATAAGTCCATCCCTACATACCATAAAATCTATACTATACACAATCTCATAGAGAAAAGTAGACTGAAGCCTACCTCGATGCCGAACCACAAGTCTTGAATCGTCCACAATTATCTCATCTTTGCTCCACAATCCCAATATACAGCCATGGTATCAAAATATTAAACTAAACGTCATAACGAATAAAACGATACCCATATTGCTAAATAAAAGCTCGAGTTGAATGTTGGGTCAAGAACGGGACCTTGGGACCCATAAATGAAATCCAAAATTAAATCCATCATGAGGTCCCTCGAAGAAAAAGGAATGTGTGCTAAAAATTTGAGCACAAATGAGACACAAATCGGGGCTCAAATCAGCCCCTAAAGACTACGGATTTGAAGCCCTAATTTCTAAGAATTTACAATGAAAAAGGATGGAATTTGATGGGGAAAATAATGGGAAATGACCAAGGAGCATTGAGCTAGCTTACCTTTGATTCAATGGATGATTCCCCACACTCTCCCATGTCCCATGCCCTCAAAAATGGAGAAAAAAAGTTAAGAAATGAGGGAGAAAAATGGGTGAAGAAGAGGATGTAAAATCCCCTGGTACCGCTAAAACGGTCACTTGACTGCTTAAGCGGATACCGCAAAAGAGGTACATGACCGTTAAAGCGGGCAAAGAAAGACGGAGGCCGCTAAAGCGGAACATGGCCGCTAAAGCAACGTCTGCTTAAGCAGACCTCGATCGTTAAAGCGGACCTTAGCCAACTAGCTAAGGCTGCTAAAGCGACACAATGTGGCTAAAATGACTACCTAGCGGCCCACTTAAGCGATTGCTCCAGAAACTTTGAGGCATCAGATTTTCTAAGTCCAAATGGATTTTGATAGGTTGCTCAGGATTCATTCGGAACCCCATGCGTCCAAACAAATTATGGTATCATGTCAAATTAGACATTTTGAACTCAATGAAACCATCGAAATCTTCATTAGAGATCATTACGATTAAATATGGGCCCACCACCTATAGTTCCATTTTTCATCAAATCTTTCCAATGGCCCAAAATGAGTCTGGAAGCCTCGAGACCTGAAGCAAGGGTCCCCCTAGCCTAAAATTAATGTTCCAGAGCTAAAGGAGTTGTCAGAATTTCCATCGAAGGTTGTTTACTAGGAGTTTTGGTCCAAGACCAATTCCTTAATAGTAAAAGCTCCAAAATAGGAAAATGAGCCTAAAAGCCAAACGAACTATCCAATAACCGACCCGATAGTTCCAGCAAGTCATAAATGACCTGTAGCCACTGTGGGTAGACTCAAAATGCTGGAAACGCATGAAAAACAAGAAAATAACCTGGAGGGCCATTACAATATCCACTACTAAAAGGAATTTCTTCCGCGAAAGTCGATGGATAAAAAGAGCCCGAAAGCTCGAAAGGACAAGGTACTAGGCTCGCATGTTCCTAGAAAAACTCCCTAGATAACCTCTAAAGCAGAATAACACTTTTAAGGGATTTCACCAATGGCATCCCTCTTTAAATCAACCTCCCTACTTCACTTTTCAAATAGCCACATTTTAGCCTCGACAACCAACTGACCTTCAACTGAACTGAGAATGACTGATGCATGTAAACACAAACCACACCTTACTGATATCTCACCAATACCACCATAACCAAGCATAAACCCAGCCAAGCTAAAGACCACCTAAAGCATCCCTTGTTCCTTCATCTCTTGACTTTATTTCCCAAATAATCAAAACTCATCCTCAACAACTTACTGGCCTCCAACTGAACCAGGGGAGATGGAAACACCATTCGAACCTAAAACACCATATGTGAAAACCAAGTTGAAACAAGCACAACCAACAGATACTCAACCCAGCTAAAGGCAATCCAAAGAAAGAATCATGAAATCGATTCCACTTTCCAAATCAAACCTTCTTTTGCCTTTCCAAACCTGCTACCTACTCCGAACCACACAAAATGTCATCCGAGTCCTGTCCGTACAATCCCATCACACTGTCCTCGAAAGGCTGAAGTTGATCCATCAAAAATCCACAATGGCAAGCATACGAATAAGTCCATAAGGTGTTACCTAGATATATAAACAGTAGTGACCAAAGTCTACACTCTTAAGCAAAAGCTACAACTGGTCTGAATGACCCTCGAAACCAATAATCACGAGTCAGGAGCATAATCTCTCAAAACCAAACAATTCGCTCCAGGATGTCCCACCAACTGTGGATGAAGTCATATTAAGCCCAACTTAAGCATACTCTTTTTGTTGAGCAGACAATCCAAGATTTGACGAAAATTGAGAACCAAGGTCGAAAGCAGTAGAAACCAATACCAAGTGCCAACGGACTATCCTCTGAGCATCAATGATGCATAGTCCATCTGGAATGATAAGAATCGAATCGGTAGGCAAGGAGTAGCCTTAGTCAGCCTATAAATAAATACTCTACTGAAGCAAATCTGGAAATAAGGTTGCAACCAAGTTATGCAAACCCAAGCTAAAATCCCAACACTTAAGCTAAACTACTCGATCTCAACTGTCCAAATCGATCATGTTGATAAGTAAGAATACACATACCGAAACCCATCACAACTCCCAAGCCGTTATCCAAAAAGGTCAAAAAATTCATGACTGGGCCAATAACTCCGAACTAAGGTCAAATGTCCCAAATCAACCTCACTATCAGAAATCAGGCATATATCTAATGTTCCTGCAAGGACTGAAGCTAAAATGTTGTCGAAGAGCATAATCATAATGGAGGAAAAACCACCGGCTGAAAGCACAAGCAATAGATTCCACAACTGTTGAAGGGCATAATGCAACAAGGCATAACCAAGAACTCACCAAGACTAAAAACACACCAATGGTAGCCAGAATTCAAGCAATTTGGAATGTATAACTCAATCGACATCTGGCGAATCCAATGCCCAATCTATGGCAACAAATACTCACTCCCAAAGATGCCCTTTTTGGTAACCAATAACTGATAACCAAGAATATACCACTGAGTAGAAGTATCCCACGAAGTCATAGTAGGCCAAAAAAGAGTCGAAATGGGAATTTTTTGAGATCACCCATGAAAACTAACTTTAACTCGGATGATCCATGAACCACATTATAGGAAGAATGGAGTATCCAACTCCACACCAATACTAAGATCAAAATGATCATCAGGAGACGAACTCAATAACTCAGAAAGCCAGACCTGGACTTTCCAACATTAGAAACATGCAATAGAATTGAATTTCCAACTCCAACTAAATATTAATATCAAGATCAAGACCACTACCGAGAGATGAGCTATCCAGATCGGAGGAGTCAAATCCCAAATGCATCAACAATAGAAAAAGGCTATGGAAGAAGACTGCTAGTGCTAATATCACAACAAAGCCATAGAAGGTCAAACTTACCTTCACTTCCACAATTCGATCAACAATCGACCTTGCTAACAGAAAGGAAAGGCTAACCAACCGAGGTAGCTATTAAAGCCAATGAAATAAAATTGCAAAGAAGGGGAAACACTAACTAGATAATGCTAGTCTAGTCTTCTATCAGATAAGAATCAATAAATGTCAAAACAATGACAATACTAACAATAGCATAGGCTACAGGTGGCACAAAAATGAAAATCAACAAGTACCACTCTAAGGCTATAACAAGGCCAATATACCAAAGGAAATGAGACTTTAACCCAAATGTGACACCCTAAGGAAAATACCATACCAATTCACTACTAAAAAAAATCACCTACGAGGTAGTCAAATAATCATAAATCTATAACAAGGCATGCATCACCTAATATAGAAATACCACGGCATATAATCATTGATGGGTATGAAAACCTCAACATAATTCAAAATAGAAACTAGAGGATAGAATGCACCTATCACAGTGGAAATCTGAAATCATAAATCTAACATGCTCGAATGAGTATGAATCTGAGCATGTCCAAACTCAAACTGAGCGTCTGAATGACCAACTAAGGCACTAAGTGTACTATCTCTACCCGAAGGTGCCATAACTCCATGAAACTGATCTGTATGAGCTAAATGACTGATAATCCCATGTCGGGGACACTTTCTAGACTAGTGACCGATCTCTCTATAGTCATAGCAAACCCCTGAAGCTCTAACCTGGCGAGAAACACGAACTGGCCCCAATTGGCTAACCAACCGATGTCAAGGACACTCTCTACTGAAGTGAACATCCTCCCCTCAATCATAACATGCATCGGGAGCTCTAGGCCTGTGAGGAACACATGTTGACCCTGTCTGAAAAACCAACTCACGCCTGGGCCACTCCCTAGATCAATGACCAACCTCTCCACAGGCAAAACAAGCTTCTGAAACACTCAAATATACTATGCATGCAGACCCAGAATGGCCTCCATGGTCTAACAACCTAGACCAAATAACTCGTACTACCTGACCAGAACTTTATACACTCATACCACCACAATATACCTGAAAGCTATCCATACGCTAAGGTGCTACCTGTACGGTTCTAACAGGTGGCAAGTGATACTGACCTCTACTGGGAAGATCCTGACCTCCGGACGGAATACCACTAAAACTGATTTGCTGACATGGCCTCTTACTGCCACCTCTATATGTCTCAAAGCAAGCCCTCTTTATAGCCCTCGCATGATCAACAACCTTAGAGAAAGGAGACTCAACTACTATAAAATGCTCCAATGCCAAATGAAGTGGTAAAGCCAATCTTTTGATAAATCTCTACACCATCTCATGTTTAGTGGCATATAACATAGATGTCTGACTGGCCCACTTGAGAAACCCAATCTCATACTCAGAAATCAATAAGGAACCTTATTGAGCACTAACAAATCCAACTCTGGCTTGAGAATCACTCAATGTACCAGACAATACCCTTGACTTTGAAGCATACATGAAAAGACTCAGAATCCCTAACACGGAATCCCAAAATACTGAGGTGGTAGTAAAATCTGTCAGAGCTTGGACTGGACCCACAACCTCTGTCTGATGTTGAAGATCCTCTATATCAATCTCTAACTCCCTAGTCTACTGTTGAAGTGAAACTTTGGACAAACGCGTAGAAGTACCATCCGCATCTATCGACAACCTCATACGATCCATCTGGGAATGAGTGGAGTCAAAAGAAGTACCTACAGTTTCACAGAAGTACGTACACACGATAAAGTCAAGAATAGAATTTGCTAAGAATTCCCTGTAGCCCCCAACAGATAGAAAACAGACGTCTCCGTACCGATCCGCAAGACTCTACTAGACACTAAGCTCTTGTACTAATAACACCAGTAAGCCTAAACTCTGATACCGATTTGTCATGACCCAATTTCTCAGGTCATGATGAAACCTATTATAATCCACCAGTACGTAAGCCAACCCATAGTCCAGAACCACTAGTAATGGACTACCAAGAGAAATAAAGAAAACTACGGAATAAATATAATAAAAAGACTAATATAGTCCCAAAACCTGGTGGAGCCAGTATAAGAGTTTCTAATACAACAAGAGTACAAGTGAAATACAGGAAAAGTATATATACAAGTCGTCTTTGTTACAACATAGAGAACAGTCTAACAATAAGAGGAAAAGTAGGGATACTCCAAAATGCAAGGAGCTCACCCCGAATCTCTGATCCATAGTTGCTCCGCGCACGATACACACATCACAGGTGATAACTCTGACCTGCAAGCTGCAAAAGTGTAGTATGAGTACCAAACACGTGGTACTCAGTAGGCATAGGCCAACTGAGCTCTAGAAATAATGTAAGCATAAAATGACATATAAGGCATGAATAAGACTATAGAAAACTATCCAAGGAACTAGGCATAATAATGCTACTAGAGAATTAAGGATAACTACCCTATCCTGACAATACTCAGAAACTAAAGTGCAATACCATATATCCCTGGCCAATACACGAATAAATAGAGAAAGAAATATACATAGTAATATACAAGGCCAAATGATACATATACAATATGAATAGATCAAGAAAGAGAGGTATATACGGTAATAACGTACATATATATATACATATAGGACTATCTCAAAGGTAAATGCCTAAGGAAGCCTATCTAACATCTCGAGAATCATGGCCAAGTAAGAGAGCTAATGCTAGCATACTCAAACCTCTAACCAAAGGGGTGACTAATCATGAGGTGATCTAACAATAATATAATTCACCAAAATAGAGAAGGGAATCAAAAATATACTGTTAATCTCGGGTAACAGTCCAAAACCAACCTGCCATGAACTAACCATAATAACCAATAATAAAGTAATCGGCTAGTCAGGGTAAACAAATACCTAACCGAACCCCCATAAGCCTGAAAGGTTCACAAAAGCACTCAGCAAACAACAACCATAACATGTACCTATACAGCACTCCATAAGACTGATAGATACAGGCACCAAACAAACATACTGGTGATAGGTGATGCATATAAATGAATGAATGCAACATATCCATAAATACCATATCCGATCCAAGAGCCATAAAGTATCAAGTGTATACACCTCCTCCAGCTCCGAAGCTTGCAAAGGCAGGACCTACTGTGACCATCCTTCTCTAGCAAGATGACTCTCGAATGAAGGGCTCCTAGGGGATTCGAGATATTTGTATACACTGTCTGGTTCTAAACCAGGACTTCCAATAATCATCATAATCCATCTACTCCGTCCAGTACCGGAGAGAGATATAAGTATAATAAGTGCACAGACTCGAACTATGACTAAAAGAGTGTAAGTCGATAAATCCATTGCCTGAGATCAAGTTCGGGACTAAATCATCATAATATTATAAAAAGGGTCAGAAGCTCCGTCAATCGAAGTAAATAGTAGTGGTAAAATGAGTGTATTAATAACAGATCGGAATCAACCTCGGTCTACTTTCTAAAATATCATTTTGAGTTCCAAAATCTCACAAATCATCAAATAAGGTGGTACGATTCCCATTATAAAAGAATCCATTTTAAAAGTGAAAAGAGGGAATAAATCCAATTATTGGAAAACAGTAGTAAAATCCAGGTTTGGGGTTGGAATCGTACCACTAAGTAAGCATGAATGCACCTAACAGTATGCATGCCATCACCAGTATGCAAACAATACAACCATAAGCACCTAAGCGTCTATAAACAAGACTCATGCCCTTTTTAAGGTTAGAATGCTCACCTGGAGTCCAACTGATATCATAATTGCGGCCTCAGTCCCAACAGTACAGAACTAGTGTAATAATATCACTAAAATCTGGAGAACTACTGTCCAATTTGCTTAGTAATATGGTGAGTCTTATACTAAAGGATCCTTCATATCAAACTATAGTTAACATGCTTATAATTAAGGGTACTAGAATTCTAGGGCCATAATGGGTATCCAATGCTAAGGTTCATATCACATTTCTATCCTGAAATCCCTAAATAGCATACAATCTATATTATACACAATCTCATAGAGAAAAGTAGACCGAAGCCTACCTCGATGCCGAACCGCAAGTCTTGAATCGTTCATAATTCACTCTTCTTTGCTCCACGATCCTGAAATGTCGCCACGCTATCAAAATATTAAACTACACATCATAATGAGTAAAATGATACCCATATTACTATATAAAAGCTCAGGTCAAGAAGGGGCCGCGGGGCCCATAAATTAAATTTGAAATTGAATCCGCCACGAGGTCCCTCGAAGGACAAGGAATGTGTGCTTAAAAGTTTAGCACAAACAGGACACAAATCGGGGCTCAAATTAGCCCCTAAAGACTATGGATTTAAAGCCTTAATCTATAAGAATTTTCAGTGAAAAAGGATGGAATTTGACAGGGAAAATATTGGGAAATGACCAATGAGCGTTGAGCTAGCTTACCTTTGCTTCAATGGATGATTCCCCACACTCTCCCATGTCCCATGCTCTCAAAAATGGAGAAAAAGGGTTAAGAAATTAGGGGGGGAAATAGGTGAAGAAAGGGCTATAAAAACCCCAGGTATTGCAAAAGTGGTCACTTGGTTGCTTAAGCGGCTACTGCTAAAGCGGTCTGACAAAGAAAGGCGGAGGCCGCTAAAGAGAAACGTGACTGCTAAAGCAACGTCCGCTAAAGTTGACCTCAGCCAAGTAGCTAATGCCGCTAAAGCAGAACAAGGTCACTAAAGCGACTACTGCTTAAGCGTTCCTTCGGCCGCTTAAGCAGTTGCACCAAAAACTTTGAGGCATCAGATTTTCTAAGTCCA
Organism: Capsicum rhomboideum; assembly: GCA_031232105.1. Taxonomy (NCBI): domain Eukaryota; kingdom Viridiplantae; phylum Streptophyta; class Magnoliopsida; order Solanales; family Solanaceae; genus Capsicum; species Capsicum rhomboideum. The sequence continues at coordinate 59,367,645 of CP124709.1, forward strand.
AATGGACTCCGATCGGATGCTCAAGATTCATTCAAAACCCCATGCGTGCAAATGAACTATGCTACCATACCAAATTCAACATTCCATACTCACTGGAACCATCAAAACTTTCATCCAAGATCGTTTCGATTAAATGTAGGCCCCACACCCATAGTTCCATTTTTTCTTCAAATCTACCCAATAGCCCAAAATGAGTCTGGAAGCTTCGAGACCTGAAGCAAGGGTCCCCATAGCCTAAAATCAATGTTCCAGAGCTAAAAGCATTGTTGGAATTTCCATTGGAGGCCGTTTACTAAGAGTTTTGGTCCGAGACCAATTTCTTAACAGCGAAAGCTCCAAAACAGGGAAATGATCCTAAAAGCCAAATGAACTGTCTAATAACCAAACCGACAGTTCCAACAAGTCATAAATAACCTGTAGTCACTTTGGGCGGGCTCAAAATTCTAGAAATGTGTGAAAAATAAAAAAATGACCTGAAGGGCCATTACAATATGCAAGTGTGAATTGATTTAACTCATTATGTGATTGTACTTGTTGATAGTACCTGGTTATTTATTGTGAATGATTTGATAAAGTTTGACTATGCTTGAATTGGTGGATTTCAGAAAGGATAAAGGTGGGGGCATTGGAATAAGGGTGGTATAACACTTAGTTTGGGATAAAGGTGACAGACACTAGTTGTTTAATATATTTGGTATATGTACTGAGCTAGTCCCCCGCAGGTCATGGCTAGTGGGCAAACACAAGACCTTAGCATGTGTGTATACCGTAATTTTGAAGAGTTTGATAGTTTCTTGAGTGAACCAGATTATATTCTGTTATTTATATGTTGGGTTCTTTATATGGACCACTGGTTAATGATATTTCTTGGGTCCCTCGAGTGGGCCGATGGTTGATTTACTGATACATGTATTGAATTTGGAGTGAGCTAATTCTTAATGTTGTATGATAATGAGAGGTTTTTAAAGTAATGATAAACTAGATTGGTCTTACGAGTTATTAGGTGGTGTTTGACCTTGAAGTGAGTATTAATATGTATAAATGTGATCCTGTGTGTTTTACTAATTTGGATGATATTCTAAGGGAATTGTTGTGAGTGCGTCTGACTTTATTAGGTTATTAATTGCCATGCATGTTTTTCGGTAAAAATAAAGGTTCTTGGTGTCTTAGCGAAATAACTGACCGATGCGTAGTTAAGGTTGGATTGAAATGGTGAGGATGTGGGAAATTAGTGATAAGTGTTTTATCAGGAGTCAAATAGTCATTAGTGAGAAGAGCGGAAATGGGATAGGAAATGTAGAAGTTAAATTGATAATTTTAAGTTCATGTTTTATTCTGGATTTTTGTATTATTATGTTTATGTGATTTAACTTTGGTCGGTCAATGATGTCTACCAGTACGTGTGGTTGTACTGATACTACTCTTGCTATACCCTTTTTGGGGTATAATCTGGTTGCAGGATCAGTTGATTTTTCTTGCTTGATGCGGTTCGAGATCTCCAGCAGCTTCCGTCTTCTCATTCCATGGTGGAAATTGGGTCTTATATAATTTATTATCCTATTTAGTAGCTCCTGTTCATGTCTATACTAGGTCCTCGGGGAAAAAAAGTTTCTTTTGTTGTATTTAAAAGATATTGTAATAAGTTATATAGAATTATGAAGATATTAATGATTTTGTTTGTGACTTCCGCATGTTTTCTAAATGGGTGGCAAGGTTCTCCTATCTAGGTGGAGTAGCGTAGGTACCCGCACGATTTGGTTAGTTGGGTCGTGACAACCAAAATGTCCTTTAATTTTGTTGTCTTAAACATGTCATGTGAAAAATTAAGATTAAAGAGTTGTCAGAAAAGGAAAGAGACATTTTTTTAAACGAACTAAAAAGAAAAGTAAGACCAACAAATTGAAAAGAAGTCCGGAGTGATATATAAAATCACAGGCCAAAACATGGTGTTGAAATATGGTTGGTTCGACCTCAATTATTTAACTTTTTTTTTTTTAGTTAAGATCAAGCCAAATCAATTATGGCCGGAGTGTTTTTTTTCTTTAACCTGAAACCTAATCAAACCAAAAACACATATTCATTCCCAAAAAATATCTTGTTCCAAATTCTATTTCATAAAAGCTGCATGTTTAATTCTACTTTTAATGTGAGAAGAGTAAAACATGAAAGTATATTATATATGCTTAACTGAAACTTTGTCAAAATGATGTTGGGAGGTGGTTGAACCAAAAGCATCATAAATAAGTGGTGTTGCAACTTTCATTTCTAGTACGTACAAAAATGAGAAAGGAGAATGTGGACGAAGAAACGGATACAAGTAATTATACCCGTTCATCTCTTGTATCGAGGGTGATTTATCTACAAACTAGATCTTTTGGTCACTAAGAAATAGTCTTTTTAGATCTCTTATATAGTTATATGTAAAAATAAAAATTTCTTATGTGTAAAAATAAAGATCCCATATAAAAAGGTCATAAAATAATATAAAAATTATAAGTAGACTAAAAACTCAATTCTCCGATAAATTATGGCACAAGGATACAAATGCTACTAAGGGACAGTACAAAGAAATGATTTTCTAGCCCTTTACATTTTATTTTATTTTTTGGTATTTTTATGTCATTTTTTACAAGATATCTTCATTTTTACATGAGAGATTTTCATTTTTACCTATAAGATATCTGAAAAGTTAATTTTTCTTCTATTCAAATTCTAAGTAGGAAAGAGACCTTAATTATTCTATTGAATATGATACCTTTCTTTAAAAAAGAAAAATGTAACTGCAATTATTTATCCAACCACTGTATTTCAACTTAGGTAGGTGTATGTAATTTTCTAATAAAATTGTGGAGACCATATATAGTTTATCTTTGTGCCTTAATGCATCACTATTTTAGTGAAACGATCATTACTTACTTGAATAGAGGATAAAAATATAAAATGACTCAAGGTTTGTTTGTATATATGAAAGTGAAACCAAAGCGGTGATAATTGGTTGCCGTTTTGGAAAGAAATAATCAATTGAGAAGACGTTGAAATACTGAATACAAGTTATAAAGATTAAAGAATGACAGAACATCTTATAAAGTTGTTAGTAAATTATTTTTATTTCCTTAGGACTTGTCTTGCTTCTAAGGTTCCTTTCCTATTTCCTTTTATTTTTTTTTTTTATTTTTTTTTTTTTGTATTCTAAATTTATGTTTATCAAAATTGAAAGTTTGAATTCTTCTTATCCTGTAAAGTGATAAGTCTGTAATAATTCAACAATAGAAAACAAAATAGTACTTTGCACAGGAATTATATTGAGTGCCTTTTTTTTTTTTTTCGTTAACCAACTTTTTGAAAAATTTAACAAAAGAGTCTTTCTTTGACTTTTGCGGCTCCTTTGAAAATATAAGCTTTGTTACCAACATGGATTGTAGTGCAGTGGGTGGAATTGCTCCATCTTTAATCAGAGGTCTCGAATTCGAGCTCTGAGAGTACAGAAAATCTTGTTGGGACGTCACCCCCAGAATGAGCTCTGCAATTTGTTATCCGAATTAGTCGGGACTCTAATGCAGATACCGAACACTGGGTGAAAAACCAAAAAAAAAAAAGAATCTCTATTTTACTCTACCCTTCATCTAGTTTTAGAACGAAACTACAAAGCTTAAGTGCATTATTTAACTTCTTTTCTACACTGTGTTATGAAATAAATCACAATAAATATTAATAACGTTAAAACAAATTATTTGATACATCACTTAATTATGCAAAGAAAATATACGTACAACATTTTACTATAAATATTAAGGTTAGTTAAACATTTGGAGTTCTTACAATATGTAATAAACACTGCTCCAAATACTCAATAATAGACAAATTGATTGTATTACTAAGCCGAAATAGAAAATTATGATAACAAACACTATTAATAGAAAGGGTAGAACGATAGATGGATTAGATAAAGAGGGGATGAGAAGCCATAGAAGAATTAGAGGTGAGAAGCATAGGCACAATACACAATACGTCTAAGATCCCAAAGACGTAGATGACCCCTCTTTAATCTCTACTCAACTTGGATCCCAAGCAAATCCATTATTGGGTTGACTAATTCTTGGGCCTCTTCGTGGTTTAGCCTCAGGCCCAAAAACATTGCTATCCACGTTCACAACAATACTCCCCTCCTCAATAAGAACTTTGTCCTCAAGGTTCGAGTAGTGCAATGACAACAATAAAAGAGCACCACTCTCGTAAAATGAAACATACTTCCCAGTGTCAATTCCATTAAAGGGTAGTATGATAACAATTATATAGCAAAGATGCAGCATATATGCTCCGTCTTGTTTTCTAATCCACAGCATTGATGGACGATCCTTGTTAATTCTTTGATCCACCTCCTCAAAAGAATGTAGTACAACATATGCTTTGCGCAAATTCACCATATATGTAACAGATTCTTGAAATAGTTGAAAACACTAGAATAGTGGATAGTATGCTCTGATGAAAATGTATAGTAGTGTACCAAGGGATAGATAAAGTGTAAGTGCCAGCCATCCAAAGAGCAATACAAGGGACAATCATTTTGTCATCCAGTGACTTTCTTGTCGGCATGTTAGTGTCTGCTCCAATATAAATAATGCCCACTCCAATGGTGAACAACATAACAACTTGAAATGAATATGCAACACAATTTTGTTCTACTAAACCCACTGAGAAAACTAGTGGAGTTGAAATGAAGGATGATGTAGAGACGGAACCGAAAACAAAACCAGAAACGAAGTTGGCCATGAATATTTGACGAGTAATGAATATGATATTAGCATATAGGTCATCGGCGTTGCGACGATGGAAGTAAGCTAGTATTAGCAGAATGATAAGTACCCGGAAACCTGCAGTTATTAGAGAGCATGATAGCCAAATTCTGGAACCTCCAATGAAATAGACATAAAGAATCGAAGGGCCAACATAGTTGCTCGTGAAGAAGTGAGTAGGTTCAAGGTCAGAATCAACATTCCAAAATAAGAGCGTGCCAAAACTTACTCTAACAATGACCGTGAGCACACATGTCTCTACAGTATGCATATCCAGGCGTCACATCTTATTTTCAGCAAACGATGCTAACAACAAAAAACAGTCACCTTTGGTTCCAGTGTTGTCACGTAGGGGGAAAGGCCTCTTTTAGCAATATAAAAGTGAGTAACATTTGGAGCTAATTCCGAACCAGATTGCAAGATGTAGAAATTCACACACCAAGACTGTCCGGGTTCCCACACTCTAGAAATAGAGTTAGTATGCGCAATTAAGAAAAACTCGCCAGAATATCACCGCAACGGTAGTGCCTCCATGTGTTGTTTCCAGGTACAACTATCTGTATTTAAACAACACGAACTTCAACTTTAAGTTCAAGAACAACAAAGAAGTTCAACAACTTCAAACACAAGTTCAACAACTATGAACTATCAAAATGAAGATTTACTGTTTTCTAAAAAATAGCAAAGTCGTAAGAAAAAGATGAGGACAGAAATAGAGAATCAAATCCACCGAATTTACGATGTGTCCTTAAGGAATTTATTCTCCTCAAGTACCCGAGGTTATAGAATCTTTCCTCCCAGGATAAAATGATTCACTTTAGTAGAATAGCGGTACCTCAAATTCTACGGAACAACGAACGCACTCAATGATTTGATGATCACACTTGAGTTTTTCAAGAAGAAGAGAGTGTTTTTCTTTCACAAATTTTATCCCAAAACCTGAGGAGAAAGTCAAGTATTTATAACCAAAAGGTGGTGCTTCAGAAGAAAAGCAAAGGTTCATGAAAAGAGACAACTTTCTAAAACGGCACTGGACCTGCGGACCCCACCTGCGCCCGTAGGTGGCGACATGCGGCCACAGGTCATTAAAAGAAAATTTCCTGAAACATCACTGCCATCTGTGAAGGTCACCTGCATTCGCAGGTCGTCCTTTTCACATGAAACAGTGTGTTGCTTCCTCGAAGGGTCGCGTCCCTTCGAGGTGCATTATGACATGCGTCCGTACATGCTTGGGTGCTTCCGCAAATGGAGAAACATTCCATTATTGGATTTTTGGATTAAGAACTTTACTAATTATGAAGTTTCAAATGAATTTTATCCAAAAAGATAGTCTCACGATCGATCACTTGACATATCCAAATCCAAATCCGAAGTTGAAGCCGAGCCCAGCGAGCGATGACAACGACGGCGCGAGGTTTGTCTTGTTCTTGCCTCACTATTCACATGAAGGAATGCATTTCAATATATGCATAAGAATGTTTCTTTCTCCCACCAATGTGGGAGAACTTTACTTTTTAAAAGTGAACTACACATTTCACTTTTTCTTTATTTTTCTTCCCTCCATTTTTCATTCATAATACAATTAGAACCCAACAATCTCCCACATGAATGGGGAATGGCTATTTCAATAAAAAAAATATACGGACAAGTGTATGATCAACAAGCAAAGACTAATTGCATCTAGATAAGTAGGTTTCTCTTTGAACTTTTCGTAGTGAACTTGCATCGGATGCACGCGGTCAATCGATAGATGTGATATCTTTGGACCGTCAAACTTTAATGTACATCTAGACAACACAAGTCACACAACCAGTTTTTTACCATTTATTTTTCTCACGATTTTGTTCGTTTCAGCTATGAACACAACTTGGTTTCATTAGAGCTTAGAGAATAGACCTTTACTATCATTCTTGTCATGATCCGAATTCCCATTCGGGCCGGATTGGCACCCGAAGCCGATATGGCCCGAGAGAACCAATCTTTGCTCATGAATATTCGTATGCGTAACCTCGTATGAATCTTGTCATGCGTCTATGCGGAAGTCATGTACATGGAACATATGCTATATAATTACATCTTTATGAAACTTGGCCGTTGGGGCTATTAAGTCAAAACGGACATTCGTCTCTTACATCCACGTATCCACATATGTCTACAAAAGCCTCTACCATATGTATCAACAACATCAACTTAAAGTCGGGACAAGTCCCCGCTTTATACTATATTTACAATATCAACACCAATATACAACTTTGACCCAGAAAGCTCCGAACCAAGTGGAGCTCACCAAAACTCTGCAAAGGATCCACAGTCTACTGAGGAGGTCTACTAATGCCTGCACCTGCAACATGTAAAGTAAGTTCCCCCGAGGGGGTCAGTACGAAGAATGTACTGAGTATGTAAGGCTCATAAGAAATAACAACATACATGAGAATGTCAATCGAATAAAATATGAGAGAATAGTCAATACGATAAACCATCATCTTATACTTTTATAATTACTCTTCTTCAAGGGAAACTTACCTTCACTCAAGAGAATTGCCCTTAATAGATTCTTCTATATGCAAGAGATTCTTTTTAGCTTCCTTGTTCCTTACCACTATTGTTCATCTACTTGGTTAGTAGGTTGTAAAAGAATAACACTCATCCACATACATCCACTCTAGTGGTGGGGAGTAATAATATAACATACATCTACTCTATTAACGTACATCCACTCTATTGGTGGTTTTTAACCTACATCCACTCTATTGGTGGGGCAACATACATCCCCTCTCATGGTGGGGCAACATACATCCACTCTCATGGTGGGGTAACATACATCCACTCTCATGGTGGGGTAACGTACATCCACTCTCATGGTGGGGTAACATACATCCACTCTCATGGTGGGGCAACATACATCCACTCTCATGGTATGGTAATGTACATCCACTCTCATGGTGGGGCAACATACATCCACTCTCATGGTGGGGTAACATACATCCACTCTCATGGTGGGGCAACATACATGGTAGAGATTAATATATTAACTTATGAGATATTGGTACATTAAGGATCATGACACTATTTGAAACACACAAATATACTTTACCTTACTCTTATACTTCATGAGATTAACACCTTAACTTGTGAGGGATAGATGTATTAGCTCGCACTTCGCCTCCTTCACTATTCTTATGAGATCTTATATAAGTAAGTATATGATACCGGACCTTCACCTTTGGTGGTCTATACTAACTAACAAAGCATATTATTGAGACTATTCCATATTGAACTTATACCCTCTAGAATGTAATCCGTACTCAATGAAACGTATAGCAACCATGCGCATTATCTCTTTACAATCTTATACCCTCTACTTAGTTATGAGAATGACACGCTAAAGACCATGGCATTACAGCACACACTTATATACACATCTCCATTCACTCCTTTACTTCATGAGATTGACATCTTCACTTATGAGAAATAATTATACTAACTCGCACATCACCTCTCTTATTACTCTTATGAGATTGGCACAAAGATGATCCTCATATTAAAGGATTCTGGAACATGACATGGTAGAGAAAATGTCTTTCAAGAATAAATAGATCCTCTTATGTTATTACTCTCTTGAGATAGTCCTTTTAGGACTTACCACGTTATGACATCTTAGGAACTTCAATCAATAAACAAGAGGTAAATGAACCATATGTCATCTAAGAATAGAATAGGACACATATGAACAACAATATACGTCACCCTGAATTGATATACTTCAAGCCTCTCGGAATTGAAACAAGTCCAATGTCAATGTGAACAACATGTTGCAGAAGGATATGGAAAAAGGAACCTTACATACCTTGTATTCTCAATACGATTCTACAATCTTAAGTGTGCATACAATATTCCCGCTCCGTCCTTATGTTTCACTCTACAACACAAGTACATAACGTAACCATCATTAACCACCAATGACCTTACAACGGCATACAATAACAATAAGTCACATGTAACATGTCATTTCCCCCTTGACAATACCATTTATGAAATTATTGTACAAATAATCCCACAATATTCCATACATTGACCAATACATGATAATCAATAGCATGTCACACCAAGTTCATACTTTACACTTCTCCATCATCACAACATCACAATTATGCCATCAATTTACTTCAATACACTTCACAACAACAAATCGGCCAAAATCCCATAATTTACACTTATAGAAAAATAATAAGTTTAGGACCATAATAACAACATACATGTTGTTATTTCATCCATACCATGCTCTTTCCTCAAACCCACAAGTCATATTTCAAGTTACAATTCCATGGATAACACATCTTTAGCAAAAACACAAAGTGATATATTCACACTTCCAAGCATAACCAACATGATCTACATAATATCTCATGCATATAATATGTTAATCCATAAGCATAAACACTTACCCAAGCTTGTAAAATGGTGATCTTGCTCCAAAGATGACTTAGGGTTTGAGAGCCCAAAAGGGTGTTCTTGAAAAGTCTAGAAAAAAAAGATAGAAAAGCATGTGTCTTTTGTGGGTTAAAATCTGATTTTTGTGCCCCTTTTATAGAGCCTTGAAGTCCTCTTTATCCACCTTTCTCAATTATTGATTAGTCAAAGGAAGAATGGGTCATTTGACCCATTCTTGGCCCATGCTTTCTTTCACATTTTGGGCCTTTTATGAGCCCAATTCAATTAACACAATAAAATCAATAATTTCTCATATTCAATTCATTTCATACGCGTTACGACAATATTCCCACTCACACAATTCATACTCGTAGCCTCAATTCTAAAAACAAGCAATTCTAGCCACGTATGGCTTATTTTAACTACAGGGGTAAAATCATCATTTTGATGCCAAATCCGTTCTCGAGTAATTTTATCATACCAATATAATATTTCACTCATTTCATGTATATTCTCATGGTTGTAGAAGAATCGTGGCAAAAATCGGCTCAATACGTCCCCGGGCACCCTTGGGACTTAGAAAATTCCAACTTTCGAAAAACTGAAAAATCCATCCTGGCACGCCCTTGGGCGCGCCAGCTTACTGCCTCTGGGCACAAAAATTTGGCCCAGAGCGTCCTGGCACACCCTCTGGTGCTCCCCTCCTTAATTTTTTTGAAAATTTTATTTTTTGACTTTTCTTCGCGGGTTTGGTTAGATACTTCAAGTCTTATTATTTAACTTACTTCTTAGCCTTAATATACTTTGTTTAGAGGTCCTCGTAACCTCATTTGAAGCCCACAAGTGTTCCACAAAAATCACAAAACACCTCCTATGAAAGGCTAACCACATGTACGAGGCCAAATTTAAATTTTCTCATCATTAATATTACAAAATACATGCGTATAGCTCTCGACACCTAAGTAAAAATTATTTAATGTCATCAAGTAGGGTTGGGAAGGTACGGGGTGTTAAAATTCTCCTTGAAGCGGCTTCCACTTCACTCTCACATAGGTGATTCCTAAACATTTAATACTATAGATCAAACAATTTGGTCAAACCTGCCAAACTTAGAAACCATTAAAAGAATACCAACCATAAGTCTTATCCTTATTTCTTGAACATTGTATTCATCATGAGAAAGGGTTGAGTTTATTGACAATGTTGAACCTTCAATCACAACTTTGTTTGATCTACTTGAACCTAGATCTTGGGATCTCCAGTTCGCTAGGTAAAGTTACCGCTGTAATGACTTGTCCTAAGCCGTAAACCCATTCCCTTCGATTATTTCTCAACTCCCTCTCTACAGAGGCCTTTTGTAAGTGGATCCGACACATTATCCTTTGACTTCACATAGTCAATCATGATAATTTCACTAGAGAGAAGTTCTCTAACGGTATTATGTCTCCATCTTATATGACGAGATTTACCGTTATACATCATGCTCCCTGCCCTACCTATTGCCGCTTGACTATCACAGTGTATGTATACTGGTGCCAATGGTTTGGGTCAATAAGAAATATCTTCTAAGAAATTTTGGAATATCTAATTTGCATCACTATATCCTTCAATTACCGTTGGATATTTGTTATAATGCAAAGCAAAGTCTTGAGTATGTTTTAGATACCCCAAAATTCTTTTCATTGCCATCCAATGAGTTTGATTAGGATTACTCGTGTAACGACTTAATTTACTAATAGCGCATGTTATATCTAGTCATGTACAATTCATGATATACATCAAACTTCCCAACACTCTTGCATAATCCAATTGTGAATCACTTTCACCTTCATTCTTTTGAAGTGCAAAGCTCACGTCTAATGGAGTCTTGGCAATATTAAAATCCAAATACTTAAACTTGTCAAGTACCTTTTCAATATAATGAGACTGTGACAATGTCAACCCTTATGGAGTTCTATGAATTCTTATTCCTAAGATCACATCTGCAACTCCAAGGTCTTTCATATTAAACTTTCTCTCTAACATTCATTTTGTAGCATTAATGTCAGAAATATCTCTACTGATGATCAACATATCATCCACATACAAACAAATAATGACTTTGTGATTTGGAGTGTCTTTAATGTAAACACATTTATCACATTCATTTATTTTGAATCTGTTTGCCAATATGGTTTAGTCAAATTTAGCATGCCACTGTTTGGGTGCTTGTTTGAGTCCATAAAGTGACTTAGCAAGTTTGCATACTTTTTTTTCTTTAACAGGAACCACAAAACCCTTAGGTTGTTCCATTTAAATTTCTTCATCCAATTCTTCATTTAAGAATGTTGTTTTCACATCCATTTGATGGATTTCAAGACCATATACCACAACTAATGCAACCAACATATGAATGGATGTTATCCTTTTTACTGGCGAGTATGTGTCAAAATAATGAAGGCCTTCTTTTTGTCTAAAGCCTTTCACAACAAGTCTTGCCTTGTATTTGTCAATAGTACCATCCGCTTTCATTTTCCTTTTAAAGATCCATTTAGAACCTAAAAGTTTATTTTCTAGAGGAAGATCAACCAACTCCCAAGTATGGTTGCTCAAGATTGAATCAATCTCATTATTGACTGCCTATTTCCAAAAAGATGAGTCCGCAGACGACATCGCTTCATTGAAAGTTAGAGGTTTATTTTCAAGAAGAAATGTTACAAAATCTGATCCAAAGGAAGTCGACGTTCTTTGACACGTACTACTCCTAGGATTCTCTTCATTATGTTCATTCTCCCTTGGTTCATTCCTAGGTCGTTTAGACCCTTCAATAGACAGCTCATGTCTAGTCTTATACGAATAAATATGTTCAAAGAACTCAATATGATCTGATTCAATTACCGTATTATCATGGATATCCGAATGTTTGGATTTATAAATCAAAAATCGACATGCTTTACTATTTGTAGCATATCCGATGAAAACACATTCCACATTCTTTGGCCTTATTTTCACCCTTTTGGGTATATGAACTTGGACCTTCGCTAGACACCCCCACACTTTGAAATATTTTTCAAGATTGGTTTCCTTCCTTTCCATTTCTCATATGGAATAGATTTTGTCTTTCTATGGGGCACTCAATTGAGTATTCGGTTTACTATAAGGATAGCTTCCCCCCATAAGTTTTGCGGTAAACCTGAACTTATAAGTAAGGAATTCATCATTTCCTTCAAAGTTCAGTTTTTTCTTTCCGCAATCCCATTTGATTGAGGTGAATACGGGGTCATAGTTTGATGGACAATTCTATTTTCCAAACATATCTCCATAAAAGGAGATTCATATTCTCCACCCCTATCACTTCTTATCATTTTGATTATTTTATCCAATTGATTTTCAACTTCAGTTTTATATTGCCTAAAGGCATCTATTGCCTCATCCTTACTATTCAGCAAATAGAGATAATAGTATCTAGTGCATTCGTCAATAAAAGTTATGAAATAATTTTCCCCACCATGAGATAGTGTCGACTTCATATCACAAATGTCTGTGTGAATTAAATCCAAGGGATTGAAATTCCTTTCAACAAACTTATACGGATGCTTAGCATACTTAGATTCAACACATGTTTGACACTTTGATTTACTGCACTATAAGTTAGGCAAAAGTTCCAAGTTAATCAGTTTTCGCAAGGTTTTATAATTGGCATGTCCTAAACGTTCATGCCATAAATTATTTGACTCAAGTAAGTAAGAAGAACCAGAACTTTTATTCATATCAATATTCATTACATTAATCTTGAAAAGGCCCTCGGTGAGGTAACCTTTGCCTATATTACAACTTTGTCGCAAACAAATACATATTTGAAACCATTCTTAGTCAGAAGTGAAATAGAAACCAAGTTCTTTCACAACTCCGAAACATGAAAGACATTGTTTAGTGTCACCACCTTGTCTGATATCATCTTCAAGCAAACCTTGCCTATTTCTTCAACCTTTATCGTTGCGGAGTTCGCCATAAATATCTTCGCATCATCTTGAGCTAGAGCATATGATTCAAATAGTTCTTTGTTGGCACACACATGGAGGGTGGCACCTAAATCAATCCACCACTCACTAGGATTTCCAACTAAATTACATTACGAGAGCATAGCACACAGATTGTCCATTTCTTCTTTAGATTCAGCCATGTTTGCTTGGTGCTTTTTCTTGCCCTTCTTGGGAGCCCGACAATCAGCCGACTTGTGGCCAACTTTGCCACAATTGAAGGAATTTCCTTTGAATTTCTTCTTAGGAGGATTGCCTTGTTGTGCTTGTACTTTCTTTCTCTTCTTTGATTTGTTAGGATCATCTTCACTAATATTTGCTCCATTTATTGCTGAGTTTCCATGAGACTTCTTCTCCGATACCTTATTGTCCTCTTCAATGCTCAACCTCACAATGAGGTTTTCAACTGACATCTCCTTATGCTTATACTTAAAGTAGTTTTGAAGTCCTTCCATAATAGTGGTAACTTCTCGATTATCGCTGCTACTTGAAAAACATCATTCACAACCAAACCTACAATAAAGGTTAAGTGAACATTAATAATATTCTTAAAATACTTAACAAAGGTATTATAAAAAATTATACCATCTGCAAGGAGGTCATGAATAATGACTTGCAACTCTTGGACTTGGGTAACTACAGCTTTGTTGTCTACCATCTTAAAGTCCAAAAATTTGACAACAATGAATTTCTTCATTCCGGCGTCCTTTGTTTTGTACTTCTTTTCTAAAGCATCCTAGAGTTCCTTTGAGGTCTTCATCATACTATACACATTGTATAGGTCGTCTTGTAGGCCACTCAATATGTAATTCTTACATAAAAAAATTGAGTTCTTCCAAGCTTCAGTTACCACAAAGCGATCCTTTTTTGGAGTTTCTTTCGGGAATTCAGGAACGCTTTCTGTGATGAACTTTTGCAAACTCAAAGTAGTTAGATAAAAGAACATCTTTTGTTGTCACCGTTTAAAATCAACACCCGAAATTGTTTTGGGTTTTTTCGCCGGTGCCATGGCTGGTGCAACATTTGCACGACTTAAAGTAGCAATGTTTGTTGCTGCAACATTCGTCGTTTCATCATTAACTTGAATTTCATTAGTCATTTTTCTGTCATAAAGAGACAACCAATTTAGTATCTTAAATACTAACAACAATGTTTAAAACTTTAAAACAACTAGTTTCTAGTTTAACGATGAAGTTTTTATATTCTTCAAATCGTCAACCGAATGATCTTTGACAAGTGATGAAGTTTTTATATCTTCAAATCACTATCAATTTCAAACAGAGTAGAAAACCAAATGGTTTTAATCTCCAGAAACCAAAAATACAGATTATATTAAATTCCTTAATATTGTTGTTTCCGGGTACAACTATCTGTATGTAAACAACAAGAACTTCAACTTTAAGTTCAAGAACATCAAAGAAGTTCAACAACTTCAAACACAAGTTCAACAACTATGAACTATCAAAATGAAGTTTCTACTATTTTTTGAAAAATAGCAAAACCGTAAGAAAAAGATGAAGACAGAAATGGAGAATCAAGTCCACCGAATTCACGGTATGTCCTTAAGGAATTTATTTCCCTCAAGTACCGGTTATGGAATCTTTCCTCCCAGGATAAAAGATTCACTTCAGTAGAATAGTGGTACCTCAAATTCTACCTAACAACGAACTCACTCAACGATTTGATGACCACACTTGAGTTTTTCAAGAAGAAGAGAGTGTTTTTCTTTCACAAATTTCGTCCCAAAACCTAAGGAGAAAGTCAGGTATTTATTGCCAAAATGTAGTGCTTCATAAGAGAAGCAAAGGTTCATGAAAAGAGATAACTTTCTGAAACGTCACTTGACCTGCGGACCCCACCTGCGCCCGCGGGTGGCGATATGCTGCCGCAGGTCGTGAAAAGATAATTTCCAGAAACATCACTGCCATCTGCGAAGGTCACCTGCATCCGCAGGTGATGACCTGCACGTACAGGTCATCCTTTTCATGTGAAACAGTGTGTCGCTTCCTCAAAGGGTCGCCTCCCTTTGAGGTGCGTTGTGACGTACGTCCGCACATGCTCGGGTGCGTCTGCAAATGGAGAAAACATTTCGTTATTGGATTTTTGGATTAAAAACTTTACTAATTATCAAGTTTCAAATGAATTTTATCCAAAAAGATAGTCTCTCGATAGATCATTTGACAAATCTAAATCCAAATCTAAATCTGAAGCCAAAGCCAAAGCCGAACAGAGCGAGCGACAACGACGGCACGAGGCTTGTATTGTTCTTGCCTCACTATCCACATAAAAGTATGCATTTCAATATATGCATAAGAATGTTTCTTTCTCCCACCAATGTGGGAGAACTTTACTTCTTAAAAGTAAACTACACATTTCACTTTCCCTCTATTGTTATTCCCTCCATTTTTCATTCACAATACACTTAGAACTCAACACCATGTTCATTGTATGGCCTGTTAGAGCCATGAACTCAAAATTTATTCCTGGATCCTATACATAATGACTCATTGTAGGTACATGAAAGGATACAAGAAAGACTTCAGCATCAGGATCAAAAGAAAAGTGACTTAAATTATGACGATCATTGAATCCTCGAGTAGGTATTTCATTTTTAGCTTCAAGAAATACTTCAACATAATTCATTTCATTTGTCGGAATGGAAAACTCATTCTCCAGAAAAAAATTATCACGATATAGAGTTTCAACAATTGTTATCCCCTATAACGATATTATTATCCTTTTGCTAAGTAAGTCACTACTATCTGGCTCGCCACTCTTCATAACAGACTTAGATTGTAGCAGCAAAGTGACACCACCAAGATTGTTATATTTCCTACAAGTACCTATATCAAACAAAAAGAATTTTGAAAAAGTGCACTTATGCCCAGTATCAACCCAATTGTTTTTGCATAAGTCAAAGTCAACGTAAAGCAACAATCCAATTTGGTTACCCCAAAAGAATTCTTCAAGAAAATTATGCCAACAGGGAATTGTGCAAAGTCATAAGACATCAACTAACGGGTTTTCGACTTCAGCAATTTGGAAATGTGCATCCGACATCCTAGACTCAACGAAATAATGTCATATAGTATCTTGATTAAGCACGCCAATTGCTTCAAAAATGCCTCGAGTCAACATTTCATCAAACACTAGGTGTGCAAACTCAATGTTAATCATTTTCCTAAAATCAGCCAACATAATGAATTGTCCATTGTCAATTGAATTTCCAATCACAGTTGACACCTGACAACCCCTATTTTGGTTCAACCTAGAAAAATAATTACTCTTGTGCTTCTGGTCGATAATCGCAATACTCTTCTATATATCCTCTTTCATGGAAATGGATTTATAGATCTTTGGATGCTGGAAGCCAAAGTTGAAAGTTGTGACAACTTCATCTCTATCATTTTGGTATTTGAAATCTAAATTAGGTTCAACAAGTTCTAATGAAGAATGAGACTCTATTGCAATCGCATGTGTAATTATGTCCTCCTCTGTGGTTTCAGTGTCCAAATACGAGGGCAATGTAGAGGTTAAATTTTTTGTATCTGCAAGCTCTTCTTCAGAAAATGCCTTGGAACAAGCAGATAGGGCTTCAACATATTGAGCAGCAGAGGACACAACTTTGTCGATTTTGTGGCTCAGAACGGAATGACTCTCTTGCAGCGCCAACACCGAAGCAAAGAGGGAGTTGAATTCGGTATGGATCATAGTAGAAGAGTATAAAGCCATGGAGTAAGATCAATGAAAGCACCAATGTAGTAAACACTACTCCAAATACTCAACAATAGACAAATTAATTGTATTAATAAGCCGAAATAGGAAATTACGATAACAAACACTATTGATAGAAAGGGTAGAACGATAGATGGGTTAGATAAAGAGGGGATGAGAAGCCATAAAAGAATTGGAGGTGAGAAGCATAGACTTTGCCCTAGGCACAATACACAATATGCATAAGATCCCAAAGATGTAGGTGTACCCCCTCTTTAATCTGTATTCAACCTGGATCCCAAGCAAATCCATTATTGGGCTGACTAATTCTTGGGCCTCTTCGTGATTTAGCCTCAGGACCAAAAACTTTGCTATCCACGCTCACAACATAATACAAGTAATTCATTTTTGTCAATTAATTCGTTTGCTCAATTGCTACTCAACTTGAGTTTGATGCATACCCAAAAAGGCAAAGGAACTCATAATATTTCAACAAGTTAAAGCTTGGAAGTTAAAATCAAACTAACCAAAATAAAAGTTGTAGATTAAGGTTAAAGAGTAGATTATTATTTTTCCTTCCACGTATTAATTTACGAGAAAAGAATACACAATTAGTTGATGGTAACCCAAAAACCTACATTAAAATCTGAATTCCTAATACTCTTACTTGAGTCGTGCTGATGGAATTGCCCTATTAAAGAAAGAGAAAACAATTAAAATGAATTTTTGCAATTTTTGATGATGAATATTTTTTGTTGTTGTTGTATCTACAGTAAAGTAATAATTAATAACACATGAGAATTCCAATAAGTTACAACTAGTGTAAACGTATAATATATGATCTAAAGTAAGTGAATTTGAATAATCACATAATGTTCATATAGCCTTCCTTGGTATTTTTTGAGACGGAGGCAATAGTTAATTAGTAATCGTACGAAAAGAAAGAAGATTAATTGGTAGTAATAAGAATTTTTTAATTAAATAAATGGAAATGAAGGAGGTTAGATTTGGGAAAAGTGAAGGAATAAAGAGATGATTAGAAAGTTGCGTACACGGTCAATACTACTCATGATCAAATGGGACCTAGGTGATGTGGAAATAAAGGAGTGGGTAATAAGTATCACACGAACAAACATCCTCACCCCCTAAGGAAAAAAAAGAGGGGATTTTTCATTTTCAGATGGATGGATAGATAGATAGATACAACATACAGAGGGCGGGGTGGAGGGGGTGGGTCGGTGTTGGGGGTAATAGGGCCTGACCCTGAAGGGCATGGAAGTGTTGGCCATGCTCAGGCAACTCATTGGACAAGTTAAACAACTATTAGAACTCCACGCTGCTTCTTCTTCCTCTTCCTCTTCGAACATCTCTTTTCATCCTCAAACGCCACCACTTTTACACCTCCCAAGGTTTTAGTTTTTTTCTCTTTCCTTTCGGTTTTGTCATTATTTTGTTCGATCTGTGTCATTAATATGAAATTTCTCACTTTGTTAAATGTGATTATTTGAGCTTTTAACTTTATAATCTTTCTGAGGGTTCGGGTATTTTTTGTTCTGTTTCTCTTTTCATTCTTTTTGTTGATTGAATTGGAACTTTGGGGAATTGTATTGTTTTGTTAGTGTGATGTTCTCATGTTCAGTAGTTTTTAAGTAATCAAGTTGCTTAGCACTGTATAACTGTCAAATTTGTAAACTTTAGGTTTTGAAGCTTGGTCATCCATTTCTCTAGTCAATAAAAATTATCTCATAGTTCTTGTTTGAATTTGTAAACTCGATCTCATATTTTCTTGTTTGTAGAATGATCATGTCAAAAGTTGTTGTTCCCAATCCAAAATGGTACATTACTAGTAGTTGTTCTAGTTGTTTAGTGATTCATATGTTGCTTCATTTGCAATGTTTATGTTATCGGATAACTACTCAATGACATTCTTCCAGATGAATGTCTGAATTTTTGAGAAGGATTCCATGAAATCTATCCGACTTAACTTTTTGTATTCAAACAGCTGATGGATAGGAAGCCACTCGATGAAGCGATGGTCTCTTAGACAAAGCTAGCTGGTATCTCAAATGCAAGCAGTTAGAAACAATATTGATTAGCAAACGAACTTGGTTCAAGTGTGCTTTTAGGGATTGTTTGCCCATTCCCTACCAGAGAAAGAACATTTATATCGTCTTGTAGTGTTTTTGAACTGCGCAAACCCCATGCTCTTTGTTTTGCGACATGACAGGTTCGAGAACTCCTTTTTTCCGAGTTTCAAATATCTTGCTAAGCACCCAAAGGTGTGGCCTAGTGGTCAATGAAGTGGGTTGAGAACCTGAGGTCTCAGGTTCAAAGCCAGCAGAGACAAAAGGCCCGGACTCCATGGTTATTAAAAAAAAAAAAAAAGAAATATCTTGCTAAGAAAGAGTCTTTGCAATTTAGCCAAAAATTTCCTTATGTCTACTGTCTTAGGGTCTATCTTTTGGAGAGTAAAATTTTTAGCCTTGGTGGACAGAATTACCTGGTACCTGTTGCTGCTGGGATGTGGCAGGTATCTCGTGGAATTAGTCGAGGTGCGTGTAAGCTGGCCTGGACACCACGGTTATCAAAAAAAAAAAAACTATTATGATCACTAAATCCTTTCATTGTGGCAACCAAGGGTGTGGCCTAGTGGTTCAATGAAGTTGGGTTAAGCACCATGAGGTCTCAGGTTTAATTCCCAACAGAGACAAACATTAGGTAATTTCTTCCCATCTGTTCTAGCCTTGGTGGACAGAGTTACCTGGTACCTGTTGCTGGTGGGAGGTGGCAAGTATCCCGTTAGTCGAGGTACGCGCAAGCTAGCCCGGACACCACGGTTATCAAAAAAAAAAAAAAAATCCTTTCATTTGTGGAAGTTTCCCGCTATAACGGAAGTCAATATTGGTCAGTCCCGCTATAGTGGGAAGATCCCACTATAGTGAGGCTGTTATAGCGGGAATTGGGCTGCTATAGTGGACACTATATGCATCTATTTTTTTGTTTTTTGTTTTTAAAATGACGTAATGTGTCTTAGATTTTCCTATTTACATGTTGGATTGCCTGTTAAAGACCATATCTCAAACAGAAGTACCCTCATGTATTGGAATTATCAAAAGATGCTTTTAGCAGCTTATTTTTCCTCCATTTTAAAGTCCTTTATGGTTCTCTATCATTTGAGCTTGTCGCATACTCATTGCAAAGTAGAGTCTCATGGGAATACATGGAAAGCAAAACTTTCTACTTCGTGTTCTTCCTTCTTTTAAACATAAGCACATGGATTCCCAAATTCTGCACAATACAATGGTGATGATTAGTAGGATTGAAGTTGAAACTCATTTTTAACTGAAAGTAGAATTTTTTAAAAGAAGCTTTACCCTCTTAAAACTATTGGAGCTTATATCTGGATGATACTTGTCATGTTAGTTGGAGATGGTTGCCTGCTTGTGTGGCGTTAACACTATAATTAAGGTTTCTAGCATCTCCGTCTCTCGTTTTATTTTTATTATTTATAAAAATGATGTCCGTTCCAGTTTAAGTGCACCACAGCTATTCCATCAGGTACCTTCTTCCTCCCACAAGCACAGGTACCAGGTAACTCTTCCCACCAAAGCTTAGGCAGACAGGAAGAATCACCTTAGTGTCTTTGTACCCTGCTTTCTCATGGTTTTCACACACACCCTTGGGTGCAGGTTTCTAGCATCTTTGTGACTGAATTTTCTGTATTTGAACATTTTTTCTTCTCCTTTAAGTAAACATCAACTGGTGTGGTCTAGAATAACCAGAAATATTTGAAGGCGCCTAGTGTTTGCAGATACATCTGTTAGCTACTTTGCGCTTAAGTGAATTAGGTAGAATAATCACATGTTAAGACTAGCAGTTATGTCCCAGTTACGCAGAAGAACAATTTGGGAAATGCTGCTTGTAGTAGTATGTTTATTTCTGGATATTTCCAAGTTACTAGGTCTGCTAACTCTTTACTGTCAGAGTAAATGCTTTTTTAGCACATTCCTCTCACGATTCACGAAAGTTGAGGATATTGGTTACACAGGTCTGGTTAGAATGAAGTCTATGCATTAATTTGTGTATCAGTCAAACTGACAGTAAAAGTGAAACATGAGAAAACCAGATCAAATTATTTTGGAAAATTCTGGAACGTGAGAAAGTTCTCCATGTTCAATGTTCTCTTAGACTTTATGGTTATCTTATCAGTTAAATAATCTTGTAATAATAGAACTTAGTAAGTTAAGCAAGTTTGTAAAATAGATCTTTCTCGCTAGCTTTGCAAAGGTTGATTTAGGCGCAGGACCTATATTTACCTAATCTGGAATCTTCTCAATTACCTGAGCATCTTAGATAGAGCTGATGCAGTGGCACAACACCCGTCATGGGTCATTTTGCCGAGTTCCTTTGACATGATTCCCTCAAGCATCCATACTTTACTTGTTCACTTGTATCAGTTTGGCTACGGTCTGTTCACCAGGATGATCACCCACTCAATTCAAAGTTTTTTTCTAATATTTCATGAATGAATAATGATAAAACTACATGTCCAAAAAATATAATGATAAAACTAGTATTTTAATCCATGGTTATCCCCAATTTTAATCACCTTTTAAGGGTTAACTTGCAGGTAGGGCTGGGCATAGAGCCAAGCCGGCTCCGCACCGAGCTCGGTCTAAGCTTGCGCTCGGTTGAACCAGCTCGGTTGGCTCGCTTTGGTCATGTAATGATTACTTTAAAACTAAAATTCATCCATTAATCTTAATTAAGTCAGTAAAATGTCAATTTAATAGTTATTATTTATTATAATTATTTATAATTTTGTTTTTCTTTAATTAATTCGATGCAATTAATTTTTTTATATACATTGTTACTTAAGATACTTTATGGGTGTTACGAAATGCAGGGGTGTTCAGTCCTTTTTCAGTTTCTCATAAAGATATTGATTTCATCGATTCACTGCATAATGCAATTTTTTGAAACTTTTTAGCTTGGCAGAAAATCTGTAAATTAACCGTTTTGCATTTGTGCAGATGTTATTTCCTAAATCTGGATGAAAATTCTGCCGAAGACAGTTGCTACAATATCATCATGACTGCCGGAAAATCTGAAAATCTCAAGATGTTGGAACCTGGAAAGCCACCACCAAAAAAGAAAGCCCGGAAGGAAAGAAATCGGGGAATAGTGACTGGAACTTCATACTCCATCGAGAATTTGGATCAACAAATTTGGAAAGAATTTCCTGAAGACCTATTTGAAGCTGTTGTTGCAAGACTACCAATTGCCACTTTTTTCCGCTTCAGATTAGTTTGCCGCAAATGGAACTCAATGCTGACGTCCCAAAGTTTTTCTGAACAGTGTACCCAAGTTCCTCAACCACAACCGTGGTTCTACACCATTACTCATGAAAACGTGAATACTGGAGCCATGTATGACCCAACATTGAAGAAATGGCATCATCCTACTATACCTGCATTGCCAACCAAGTTGATAGTCTTGCCAGTTGCTTCTGCAGGAGGTCTTGTCTGTTTCCTTGATATTGGACACAGGAGCTTCTACGTATGCAACCCTCTTACTTGGTCCTTCAAAGAGTTACCAGCCAGATCTGTTAATGTGTGGTCCCGTGTGGCAGTAGGTATGACATTGTGTGGGAAGTCAGCCAGCGGGGGATACAATATCCTTTGGGTTGGTTGCGATGGAGAGTTTGAAGTTTACGACTCCAGAAACAACTCTTGGGATCGTCCAGGAACCATGTCCTCGAATATTAAGCTCCCTCTGGCGCTCAACTTCAAGTCGCAGACAGTCTCCATCGGTAGTAAACTTTACTTCATGCGCGCGGACCCTGATGGGATCGTGTCCTATGACATGGTTACTGGGGTTTGGAAACAGTTCATTATCCCTGCCCCTCTACATCTGAGTGATCATACACTAGCACAATGTGGGGGGCGCATAATGCTTGTGGGTTTGCTGACAAAGAATGCGGCCACTTGCGTGTGCATATGGGAGCTGCAAAAGATGACTCTTTTGTGGAAGGAGGTTGACAGAATGCCAAACATATGGTGCTTGGAGTTTTATGGAAAGCACGTTCGAATGACTTGCTTGGGTAACAAAGGTTTGCTCATGCTATCGTTAAGATCAAGACAAATGAACCGGCTAGTTACGTTTGATTTCTCCACCGGAGAATGGATGAAGGTCCCTGGTTGCATCTTGCCACGTGGGAGAAAAAGGCAATGGATAGCATGCGGGACTGCTTTTCATCCCTGTCTAACAGCTGTGGCTTGATTCGAGTCTCCCAGTAAAAGTTCTAGTCACAGCAGGGTGCAATATATCCTTTATCATGTGGCTCTAGCTTTTCCAATAATAATTTGCAGCCCAGTCTTCTGTGCTGATATAGAAGAAAAGGATCTGTGAATTTATTTTCACTGTCTCTCTTGTATAAACATCTACTAGTTTTTAAGCTTTTGTTTCCTGATGAGACTAATCTACAATGCTCTACTTATATAACATTAAGCGAGCCTTAAAACGTTCAAGGGAGTACAACCTCTCAAAATTTCTTCTAGTATGGAGCATCTCTCTTATGTATCTGATAATTTACTTCTGCCTTTCTCTTGGTATATTCAATGTGGATCCTGCTTTTTACATATTGGAAATTTCAGATAGTAATGGCGTTTTCCCCTGATGCAAGTGATTTACAACTTGTTCTAGTGCTACCAAAATGAGAAATCACAAGTATTTGTACTAGTCATCAAAATAACGAACCGATGGAAGTATTATTATGGGTTTTCAACTCCGATTCTTCAAAAGTATTATAGCTGGCATGTGTGGTTCCTCATTTTGATAGCTGGCACTCCCAACCCTCCGAATGTACAAAGTGCTGTACTGTACGCAACTAAAATTGCTACTTCAGCCTTTCAATTTGTTCGTCTTTTTAGTGTTTTTGAAAAGGGTAAACTACATAAATAGCCTTCAAAGTGGGTGGCTTTGCTTTTATGCCTCCCATAATAAAAGTATTACAAAACTAGTCTTCCTTCTTTTTTATATATGGAACAAATACATATTTGCCTCTTTATATATCAAATATTTTCAAAAAACTCTTCATACTCATTTATCTTTCAACTTCAATTTTTTTTTTCTGTGTTATTTTTCTTTGATTTTTTATTTTTATTTTCTCTTTTTTTCAAATAATTTTTTTCAACCTTTACTTTTTTCCTTTTTTCCTTTTCTCCTTTCAACTTCTATTTTTTTTTTCTCTTTTTAATTTTTCTTTTGTTTTTATTTTTCCTTTTCTCCCTTTTTCTCATTTTTTTTCTCAATCTTTATTTTTTATTTTGATTTTTTTTCTTTATTTTTTTATTTTTTCTCAATCTTTCTTTTTTTTTTTTTTTTACTTTTCTTCTCTCAACTTCTATTTTTTTTTTCTTTTTCATTTTCTTTGATTTTTTTTATTTTATCAACCTTTATTTTTCTTTTATTTTTTATTTTTTCTTTATTTTTTTAAGTTTTTCGTAACCTTTATTTTTTTTCTTTTTTTTTTTCTTCGATTCCTTCTAAACAACAAGTCACAACGCCCCATAGACAAGAGTTGACACTACCACATTGTGTCTTGATTTATGAGATATTTTATTACTCTTGCCTTAGAGGCAAGATTTAACCTAAGGACATTCAAACAACAAGTTACGTCCCATGGGCAAGAGTTGACACTACCACATTATGTTTTGACTTATGAAATGTTCTATAACTCTTGCCTTAGAGGCAAGATTTAGCCCAGTGACTTTCAAACAACAAGTTATGCCTCATGGGCAAGAGTTGGCACTACCACATTGTGTCTTAATTTATGAGATGCTCTATAACTCTTGCCTTAGAGGCAAGACTTAGCCCAAGGACTTTCAAACAGCAAGTTATGCCCCATGGGCAGGAGTTGACACTACCATATTATGTTTTTATTTATGAGATGTTCTATAACTCTTGCCTTAGAGGCAAGACTTAGCCCAAGGACTTTCAAACAGCAAGTTATGCCCCATGGGCAAGAGTTGACACTACCACATTATGTTTTGACTTATGAAATAATCTATAACTCTTGCCTTAGAGGCAAGACTTAGCCCAAGAACTTTCAAACAACAAGTTATGCCCCATGGGCAAGAGTTGACACTGCCACGTTGTGTCAACATTTATGAGATGCTCTATAACTCTTGCCTTAGAGGCAAGACTTAGCCCAAGGACTTTCAAACAACAAGTTATGCCCCATGGGCATGAGTTGACACTACCATATTGTGTTTTTATTTATGAGATGTTCTATAACTCTTGCCTTAGAGGCAAGACTTAGCCCAAGGACTTTCAAACAACAAGTTATGCCTCATGGACAGGAGTTGACACTACCACATTGAGTCTTGATTTATGAGATGCTCTATAACTTTTCCTTAGATGCAAGATTTAGCCCAAGGACTTTCAAACAACAAGTTATGCCCCATGGGCAAGAGTTGATACTACCCCATTGAGTCTTGATTTATGAGATGCTCTATAACTTCGCCTTAGAGGCAAGACTTAGCTCAATGACTTTCAAACAACAAGTTATGCCCCATGGGCAAGAGTTGACACTACCACGTTGTGTCTTAATTTATGAAATGCTCTATAACTCTTGCTTTAGAGGCAAGACTTTGTCCAAGGACTTTCAAACAACAAGCTATGCCCCATGGGCAAGAGTTGACACTATCACATTGTGTCTTGATTTATGAGATGTTCTATAACTCTAGCCTTAGAGACAAGACTTAGCCCAAGGACTTTCAAACAATAAGTTATGCCCCATGGGCCAGAGTTGACACTATCACATTGTGTCTTGATTTATGAGATGTTCTATAACTCTAACCTTAGAGGCAAGACTTAGCCCAAGGACTTTCAAACAACAAGTTATGCCCCATGGGCAAGAGTTGACACTATCACATTGTGTCTTGATTTATGAGATGTTCTATAACTCTAGCCTTAGAGGCAAGACTTAGCCCAAGGACTTTCAAACAACAAGTTACCTCCCATGGACAAGAGTTGAAACTACTACATTGTGTCTTTATTTATGAGATATTCTATAACTCTTCCGTTAGAGACGATACTTAGCCCAAAGACTTCAAAAGACAAGTTATACGCCCCCATAGACAAAAGTTAACACTACCACATTGTGTCTTTGATTTATGAGATGCTCTACAAATCTTGCCTCTAAAACTAGACTTAGCCCAAGAATCTCTCAAAAAAATAAATTACTCTCAATGGGCAAGAGTTAACACTATTTCATTTTGTCTTAATTTATGAGATACTCTATAACTCTTGTCTTAGAGGCAAGACTTAGTTCAAGAATTTACAAACAACAAGTTAATGTTCTATAACTCTTTCCTTAGAGGCAAGACTTATCCCAAAGGACTTCCAAACGGCAAGTCACGCCCTTAAGTTTACTTTGATGTCAAAGAAAGAAGATTTTTTTTTTGTGTATTATCCAACTTTCTGTTCATTGACAAATATAATAGAAGCTGAGAAAAAAGAAAAAAGAAAAAAGAAAAAAGAGAAGGAAAAAAATAAAGATTGAGAAAAAAGAAAAAAATAAAGCTTAAGAAAATAGAAAAAAAAAAGTTGAGAAAAAAATGAGAAGAAAAAATAAAATAAAAATAAAGTTTGAGAAAAGTAAAAGAAAATGTGAAAAGAAAAAAAATAAAGGTTGAGACAATGAATTAAAAAAAAAAAAGAAATAAAAAATAAATAATGTTTGAGAAATAAAAGAAAAAATTAAAAATAAAGGTTGAGACAAATGAATTAAAACTAGAAAAAAAATAAAAGAGAAAAGAAAAAATAAAAATCAAGTAACAATAAAAAAAGAAAAAAGAAAAAAGAAAAAAAAGTTGAGAGACAAATGGGCATGGAAAGAGTAAAAATATTTGAGGTGTAGAGGGGCAAAATTGTACTTGTTGTATACATAAAAATTGAGAAAGGCTAGTCTTTAAAGACTTTTCTTATGGGGGACAAAAATACAAAGCCATCCACTATGGGGGACATTCCATGTAATTTCCTGTTTTGAAAAGGACTAGCCAAGGATGTCCGGGCAATGCACGGGCCCAATAAAATTATTTTAATTTTCTTAATTTATTTAAAGTCATTTAATAATACTTTTGTATTTCGTTGTAATACATTCATATATACAAAAGGTGTTAGATGTACAATCACACAAAATTATTCAACTTTACAAAGTTAACTAAAAATAAATTTAAAATTTTATATTTTGTATAAAAAATATGATATAACACTCCACAGACCACAGTTTGATTAATAAAACATTTTAAAAACTAATGAAATACGTTCCCCCAAATATAATTTCGATCTCTTCATAACATTCATCTCTCTTGTGTTTATGAAATTATATTTATCTTCTTATTTTGATGTTTTTGTAACAATTTGAATTCACGAATGATATCAGCTTCGTAGATTTTATATTTGTCATTCAATTTTCGTTCTCTCTTGTGGTTTATGAAATTGTGTTTATCTTATTATTTTGATTTTTCTATTATCGTAATAATTTGAAGCTATAGATTGTATAAAACTCATAAATTTTATAGTGGTCATTCAATTAGTTGATGCTCTAAGAACTACTAATTAAGAAGATATTTATGAAATTCATTAAATAAATTAGTATATTAATAAGGAAATCATGATAAAATCATAACTTTTACATTAATGATAATTAGCTAAAATTATTAAAGGGAAATCAAAATAAGTAGAGGGCGTTTGGATTGACTTATTTTTAGGTATTTTTGGCTTTTAAGCACTTTTTAATTTTTGGAGGTGTTTGGCAAAGACACACTTTACTTTAGGCTTAAAAAGTTAAAAAAAAAAAAAAAAAAGAGGCTAAAAGCCAAAAGTTGGTTGCTACCAGCTTTTAGCTTTTAGCTTATAAGTCACTTTAAAAAAACTAATCCAAACACCCCTTAAAGTAAAAGTAATATTGTAAACAACAACGAAGATTAAAATTATGAAGCAAACATTGAAGAAGATTTTTAAAATTACCCCGAAAATAACTAATTTATATTAGAGCCTCATGTCATAATATATATGCCACGCCTCAAATCCCATTGGGGCAGACTGGCACCCGAAGCCGTTCAGGCCCGAGAGAACCAACCTATACACTCATATACATTCATATGCTTAACTCTAAGTGAACACCATTTAGTCATACATGGACATAAGATATCAATGGCGGAAGTCATGGAAAGACATTCATATAGATATGAGAAACTGGGTCGTTAGGGCCACCACATAAAAAGGGTTATACATTCCTCCGTTCATTTTACAACGTCTACAATGCCTCTAACAGATACATAACCAAAACCTAAAGTCGGGACAAGTTCCCGTTTTATACAACAGTTACACAGTACCAAAACCAATATGTACACATGACTCGGAAAGCCCCGAATCAATCTGGAGCTCACCAACAGTTTGCAGATGACCCGAATCCTACTGTGGAGGTCTACTAGCTCCTGCGCCTGCAGCAAGTAAGGTAAGTCCCACAACGGACGTCAGTACGAAAGAATGTACTGAGTATGTAAGGCGATAAGCAACTGCATGAAACATAAGAACTTCAATGGAATCAAATACAAGTGAGTGGACAATACTGATAAACCACCATTTGCCTTCATTACTTTCTTTGCTTTTACGTTCATTACCGTTACCATTACCTTTACCGTTACCGTCATATAATGCCCGAGCCCCAACTGATCAGTAGGAATCATAACATAACATAACATAACATAACATAACATTGGGATCGTCTCTAGTTAGGCTTTCGCCCGTTTGAGCTACCACCCATAAATCAATAAAGCAGGTTCGGCCCTAGCTAGGTTTTCACCCCTTTGGGCTACCCCCTGTGAGGTCTGGCATCGACCTAGGCTTTCGCCCCACTGAGCTACCCCCTGATCCAATAATCTCGGGATCGTCTCTAGCTAGGCTTTCGCCCCTTTGAGCTACCACCCAGTCTCAAAGAACCATAAAGTAACTATATATGATTGATACATTGGTGGTCATAACATTATTGGAACTTTGGAACAATAATCAATGAATAAGATATATATGAATAACGATTTATAACAAACCTGAAATGAGACACTTTAGAACATTTTGGAATAAAAATCAGTTCGGTGACAATGAGAATAATAGAAGCTGCCAAAGAAATACGGAAAAGAGAAACCTTACATACCTTATCTTCCCAATATGAATACAACAATCCAATATGTGAATACAACAATTCAGCTTCTTCCTTACGTGTTACTCTACAACACAAGCACATAACGGAGCTCACGTTAACAACTAACTACATTACAAATGCATAAGACGACAATGAGCTACGTGACTGTCATATAACGTCATTTCACCCTCTTACAATACCATTTACTGCATCACCATACAAATAACACCAAAACATGCCACACATCAACCAATACATCATAAACCGATAGCATTTCACACCAAGTTTATACTTTACACTTCCCCTTCAACACAACATCACATTTACTCCATCAAGTCACTTAAATACCTTTCACAATAACACATTAAAATTAATCCACAAGTGATACAATTCAAAATGACTCCATACTACCCCTTAGGGCTATCCAAATGGTACCATAAGTTGATGATTGCATCCAAGAAGGGTATAGGGGCCTTGGGGGGGGGGGGGTCAAAGAGAAGCAAAAACAATCCAAACGGAATTCTGGTTGGACCTGCGAAGCCACCTGCGCCTGTAGGTGGGTGAGGTGAGGCTTAAGGTTTCCATATGGCCTTGTCCAGGGCCACCTGCGTTGGCATCTGCGCCCGCAGGTGCCCCATCCGCGAAGGCGGATGCCCGGTTCGACCAAAATGGGTCTCTTTTGGGTCTATCTGTGTAATAAATGGTCCATGGCCATAAGTAAGATTATCTTTTCATATTTTAGGTTAACTTGGATGCCAACAAACAATCATGGTTTCACAACGCACATAAACATCACAAAACTACATTTTTCTTTCAATACACCACCAATTCCATACACAATTTCACAACAACAATTCCAAATGTTATACACAAAGAGGAAGCAAGTTAGGGACATAATCACATCATACATGTTGACATTTAATCCATCAAATTCACTTCCTTCAAGACCACAAGTCACCTTTCAAGTTTATAAGGCAAAACCTTTTACCGATTAAGCAAAAGTAGACTGTTTCACACATAATGGACTGCTCAACACTTTTTCAATATAACCAACATGATTTACACACCATATTATACATATAATATACTAAACCATGAAATAACACTTACCAAATCTTGCAAAGAGATGATCTTGTCCAAAGGGATTAGTAGCTTAGGGTTTGAGAGAAGAGAGAATGTTGTGGAAAAGTCTAGAATGAGACATGTGTGTTTTGTTGAATAAAAATATGATTTGTACCTTATATAGTCTCTTTAAATCACCTCTTTTAATGGTCATCCTTATCCAATACACCACATTAAATGAGGTGTTTACTTGGTCAGCTTGAAGAATGGGTCATTTTTCCATTTTGGGCCATGTCTTTTGCTTAATTTTGGGCCTCATTTGAGCCCATAATCACAAGACTAATTCATCCCACTAAAATTAATGTGTAATACACCAACCATCTCATGTTTAACTAATTCCATAAATGTGACGGTAATCAATTAGGTTCGGAAATGTACGGGGTGTTACATCCTTCCCCCCTTAGGAACATTCATCTTCGAATGTTAGTAACATTATCCAATTTAAACAAATTCAAGTCCAAGTTCATTTTTCATGTTATCATAACACATAATGCTTATAAATACTTACTTGTTATTTCTCCAATTCCGCACTTCCGTTTGAAATAAATGCGAGTACTTAGACTTCATCATTTCTTTGGCTTCCCATGTGATTTCTTCTACTTGTTGCTTTCTCCAGAGAACCTTTACGGAAGCTACTTCTTTATTCCTTAATCTCTTCACTTGTCAATCCAGAATGGCAATAGGTATCTCTTCATAGGTGAGATCCTCCGTAACTTGTACATCTTCAATGGGAGCAATACAAGATGGATCTCCTATGCACTTTCGAAGCATTGAAACATGAAACACTGGATGGACTGTGGAGAGTTCTTGGGGTAGTGCCAAATCTTCGGGTAATCTTATATGGCCCTATATAAGGTGGACTCAGCTTTCCCTTCTTTCCAAATCTCATTACCCCTTTCATTGGCGACACCTTCAAGAATACCCAATTACCTATGGCAAATTCTAGCCCTCTTCTTCTAACATCGAAATATGAGTTGTGTCGACTTTGAGCCGTTTGTAACCATTGTTGTATCACCTTAACTTTATCCATAGCTTGGTGAACAAGATCTGGCCCAATTAAAGCAGTTTCACCCGCTTCAAACCATCCAATTGGTGATCGACACTTTTTTCCATATAAAGCTTCATAAGGTGCCATTTTGATACTTGAATGATAGCTATTATTGTAGGCAAATTCAATAAGCGATAGATGATCATCCCAACTACCCTTAAAGTCCAATGTGAAAGCTCGTAGCATATCTTCAAGTGTTTGGATAGTACATTCTGCTTGTCCATCTGTCTGAGGATGAAAAGTTGTACTTAAATTCACTTGGATTCCCAAACTCTTCTAAAAATACTTCCAAAAATTTGCAGTAAATTGAGCT
The DNA here is from genome assembly GCA_031232105.1 of Capsicum rhomboideum. NCBI lineage: Eukaryota > Viridiplantae > Streptophyta > Magnoliopsida > Solanales > Solanaceae > Capsicum > Capsicum rhomboideum. The sequence continues at coordinate 59,399,296 of CP124709.1, forward strand.
CCCCTGTCCGATATAATAGAGATTGGAACTCTGTGTAATCATACTATCTCTTTAATATAAAACCTCGCGTAATCTTTCGCTGTGTAGGTGGTCTTAACCGGTAGGAAATGTGCTGATTTGATAAGCCTGTCAACTATTACCCATATGGAATCAAATTTCCAAAGTGTACGAGGCAAACCTGTGATGAAATCCATGTTAATCATATCCCACTTCCAGAATGGAAGATTTATACATTGCATATAACCCCAGGCTTTTGATGCTCTACTTTCACTTGTTAACAATTTGAACACTGGGCTACGAATTCTGCAATGTTCTTTTTCATATTATCCCACCAATCTATTTCTTTCAAATCATGATACATTTTGGTGGCTCCCGGATGAATAGAATACCGTGAATGATGTGCTTTTGTCATAATCCGTCTCCTTAACTCATCTACATCAGGTACACACAATCTACCTTGGCACTGAAGTACTTTCTCTTGCGTAAGATCAAATGCCTTTGTCGAACCTTGTTGTACATTCTCTTTCAGCTGCAATAAAATAGGGTCTGCATACTGCTTTTTCCTTCACTTCAGCTATTAATGAAGATTCTGCCGTATTTTGCACAATAACCCCTTCGTCTGGAGATTCAAGAAGGCGAACTCCCAAGCTGGCTAGTTGATGCAGATCCTTGACTATATCTTGCTTTTCCGTCAACTGGCCACTCATGCCTCCTATTGCCTTGCGGCTTAATGCATCGGCTACCACATTTGCTTTTCCCGGATGATATAAGATATCTATATCATAATCTTTTAATAGTTCAAGCCACCTTCGCTGCCTCAAATTTAGATCTTTCTGCTTGAAAATATACTGCAAACTCTTATGATCAGTATATATATCAACATGAACCCCATACAAGTAGTGGCGTCATATCTTTAAAGCAAAGACCACGGCTGCTAGCTCAAGATCATGTGTGGGATAATTCCTCTCATGTGGTCGCAATTGTCGTGAGGCATAGGCTATTACATTACCGTCCTGCATCAATACACATCCTAGGCCAACTCTGAAAGCATCACAATATACCGCATACCCTTCTGTACCTTTCAAAAGTACCAATACGTGTGTAGACGTCAATTTATTTTTCAGCTCTTGGAAACTCTTCTCACATGCATCGTTGCACTGAAACTTGGTTGCCTTATGTGTTAGCTTTGTCAAAAGTGCTGAAATGGAAGAAAATCCTTCAACAAATCTTCTATAATAACTTGCCAACCCTAGAAAGCTACGAATCTCTGTAGGCGTCGTAGGTCTTGGCCAATTCTTCACAACTTCTATCTTTTGATTATCAACCCTTATTCCTTCATCGGACAAAATATGACCCAAGAATGTGACAGATTTTAACCAAAATTCACATTTAGAGAACTTTGCATATAACTTACGATCACGAAGAATCTGTAACACCTGCCATAAGTGATTAGCATGGTCCTCTTGTGATCTTGAATATACCAAAATATCATCAATAAACACTGTCACGAACACCTCTAAAAATGGCTTGAACACCCTATTCATCAAATCCATAAAAACTGTGGGTGCATTTGTTAGCCCAAATGACATCACTAAAAACTCATAATGACCATAACGTGTTCGGAAAGCTATCTTGGGTATATCTTTTTCTCTAACCCTTACTTGATGATAACCCGATCTCAGGTCAATCTTTGAGAAACATTTGGCACCCTGTAATTGGTCAAACAAATCATCAATTCTGGGGAGGGAATATTTATTCTTGGCTGTTACCTTATTCAGTTGTCCATAATCAATACGCATTCTCAATGTGCCATCTTTCTTTTGTACAAATAACATTGGTGCTTCCCAAGGGGATATACTAGGCCTTATGAATCCCTTTTCCAGCAATTCAATTGCTCCTTCAACTCTCGTAACTCTGTCGGGGCCATCCTATACGGAGGAATAGAGATAGGCTAAGTGTCTGGAATCACATCATTACCAAACTCTATTTCCCTTTCTGGAGGCAAACCTGGAAGATCTTCAGGAAATACATCAAGGAATTCATTTACCACTGGAACCGATTGAAGAGCCGGTGGCTTCACATCGGTATCATGCACTCTTACTAAGTGACATATGTACCCCTTGGATATCATTTTCCTTGCCTTAAGATAAGAAATAAATTTACCCTTTGGTGCTCCAACATTACCCCTCCATTCAAGGACGGTCTTTTGTGAAAAATAGAAATGTACCTTCTTAGCTCGGCAATCGACCGTGGCATAACAAGAAGCCAACCAGTACATACCCATTATAACATCAAAGTCTACCATTTCCAGCTTGATAAGCTCAGCCAATGTATCATGATCACAAACAGTGACCATACAATTACGATAGACCCTTTTAGCTATAATAGACTCACCAACGGGTGTGGATACTTCAAATGGCTTAGCTAATAATTCTGGTGTTCTATTAAATTTTTTGGCAACCAATGGAGTGACATATGATAGGGTAGAGCCCGGATCAATCAATGCATATACATTATGTGAAAAGACAGATAATGTACCTGTTACCACATCAGGAGAAGCCTCCAAATTCTGACGATCTGCTAAAGCATAGGTACGATTCTGGACTCCACTAGAGCTAGCTGCTCCTCTAGCTCCTCTAGCACCTCTACTATGACCAGTAGGCTGTACACCCGACGATGATGATGTAATGGATGACCCAGTAGGTCACGCCATACTACTCATGCCCTTCTTGGGCAGTCTCTAACCATGTGCCCGGACATACCGCACCAAAAGCAAATATTCATTCCAAACAGGCATTCACCTAAATGAAGCTTCCCGCAGTGCTGACACGGCTGATGAGAAAACCTCGATTGGTTCATACTTTCTTGTTCTCATTACCCGGATGTCTGTGAACCTCGAATTCCACTACTTTGCCCAACATGACTGCCTCTCAACCCTCGAAATTGGGATGGAGTACCTGTCGTAGGATAAGAAAATAATGGTCTCGGCGGTCTATTAAAAACTCGAGGCCTAAATTCTCCTTGGGACGCTATGAACTGTCCCATAGGTCTAGCCCTTTTTAACGATCCTCTTTCAAATTCTTGTGTCCTTCTTCTTTGCCTCTGGTCCTCCATTTTCTGTGCAAAATACTGTATCCTGGCTATATCCATATCCCTATTCGAGGTAGCAATAGTTCAATCTATGACCAAATATGGATCCAATTGATCCACATACCGATGAACTCTGTCGGCCATAGTAGCTACCACATTAGGAGCATATCTGGCCAAAGAGTTAAACCGAAGACTGTACTCTCTAACGCTCATATTCCCTTGACGAAGATTTAAGAACTGATCCGTACGAGCCTCTCGGATCTCATATGGAAGATAGTGATCAAGGAATGTCGCTTTGAATTCTTCCCAACTAGTTGGAAGTGCACTGATACCCCTTGATCATTTCCAATCTTCGTACCATAGTATAGCCTCTCCTTTCAATCTATATGCCGCAAGCTCAACTGTTTCTATACTTATCACATGCATAACATCTAAATCCCTTTGAATTTAGTCCACAAAATCCTGTGGGTCCACATTTAGATCTGACCCGGTAAATGTGGGAGGGTCTAATTTAAGGAAATCCTGCGTCCTCCGACTAGCTGCCCTATCCGCACCGTCATTACTTGTGGTTGGACCTGCTTGTCCTTGACTTTGTGCAGCAACTATACGGGTCAACATTTGCACCGCATTCCTTAAATCCTGCTTAGTAGCATTAACAGGAGGTTCTGCAAGTACTTCTCTCCTTCTCGGCTCTTCTAGAAATGGAAGAGTAGAAGAAGCCCGCGATGCAAACTCAGTTTCAGCCCCACCTTGACTAGCTTGGTCAGGTGGTGATCTACTAGTTCCTGCTTCGGCAGCCATATCTACCTTCTTATCTTTGCCCCTAACTTGTCTTGTAATCGATATTTCGCTAAAACGAAAGAAAACAATTTCAATGGTCAGATATGATTCTACTTACAACTTTAGCTCTAGTGCACGATCTAGGAAATGAATAACAGAAATGACGCCTAAATGTCCCATAGCCTCCTGCTTATAAATGTGGTGTACAACACATCCATAAGCAAGAATCTACTCAAACACGGCTTTGTAGACACCCTAGGACAACCTGCTCTGATACCACTTTTGTCAAGCCTCAAATCCCATTGGGGCGGACTAGCACCCGAAGCCGTTAAGGCCCGAGAGAACCAACCTATACATTCATATGCATAACCCTAAGTGAAAACCATTTAGCCATACATGGACATAAGATATCAATGGCGAAAGTCATGGAAAGACATTCATATAGATATGAGAAACTGGGACGTTAGGGCCACCACATAAAAAGGGTTATACATTCCTCCGTTCATCTTACAATGTCTAAAAAGCCTCTAATAGATACATAACCAAAACCTAAAGTCGGGACAAGTCCCCGCTTTATACAACAGTTACACAGTACCAAAACCAATATTTACACATGACTCGAAAAGCCCCAAATCAATCTGGAACTCACCAACAGTTTGCAGATGACCCAAATCCTACTGTGGAGGTCTACTAGCTCTTGTGCCTACAGCAAGTAAGGTAAGTCCCACAAGGGAAGTCAGTACGAAAGAATATACTGAGTATGTAAGGCGATAAGCAACTGCATGAAACATAAGAACTTCAATGGAATCAAATACAAGTGAGTGGACAATACTGATAAACCACCATTCTGTATGTGTGGAACCATGTACATTGCCTTCATTACTTTCTTTGCTTTTACATTCATTACCGTTACCATTACCATTACCGTTACCATCATATAATGCCCGGGCCCCAACTGATCAGTGGGAAATCATAACATAACATAACATTGGGATTATCTCTAGCTAGGTTTTCGCCCCTTTGAGCTACCACCCAAAAATCAATAAAGCAGGTTCGGCCCTAACTAGGTTTTCACCCCTTTGGGCTATCCCCTATCAGGTTTGGCATAGAGCTAGGCTTTCGCCCCACTGAGCTACCCCCTGATCCAATAATCTTGAGATCGTCTCTAGCTAGGCTTTCGCCCCTTTGAGCTACCACCCGGTCTCAAAGAACCATAAAGTAACCATATATGCATTACTTCTTTCCTTTACTTTTGTGAGATTGATACATTGGTGGTCATAACATTATTGGAACTTTGGAACAATAATCAATGAATAAGAGACATGTGAATAATGATTTATAACAAACCTAAAATGAGACACTTTAGAACATTTTGGAATAGAAACCAGTTCGTTGACAATGAGAACAATAGAAGCTGCCAAAGAAATACGAAAAAGAGAAACCTTACATACCTTATCTTCCCAATATGAATACAACAATCCAATATGTGAATACAATAATTCATCTCCTTCCTTACGTGTTACTCTAAAACATAAGTACATAACGGAGCTCACGTTAAAAACTAACTACATTACAAATTCGTAAGACGACAATGAGTTACGTGACTGCCATATAACGTCATTTCACCCTCTTACAATACCATTTACTGTATCACCATACCAACAACACCAAAACATGCCACAAATCAACGAAGACATCATAAACCGATAGCATTTTACACCAAGTTTATACTTTACACTTCCTCTTCAACACAACATCACATTTACTCCATCAAGTCACTTAAATACCTTTCACAATAGCATATTAAAATTAATCCACAAGTGATACAATTCAAAATGACTCTATACTACCCCTTATGTCCATCCAAATGGTACCATAAGTTGATGATTACATCCAAGAAGGGTATAGGGGTCTTGGGGGGTCAAAGAGAAGCAAAAACAATCCAAATGGAATTCTGGTTGGACTTGTGAAGCCACCTGCGCCCATAGGTGGGTCAAGTGCGGCCGCAGGTGCCCATATGGCCTTGTCCAGGACCATCTGCATTGGTATCTTCCCCCGCAGGTGCCCCATCCGCGAAGGCGGATGCCCGATTCAGCCAAAATGGGTCTCTTTTGGGTCTATCTGTGTAATAAATGATCTATGGACATAAGTAAGGTTATATTTTCATATTTTAGGTTAACTTTGATGCCAACGAACAATCATGGTTTCACAACGCACATGAACATCACAAAACTATATTTTCCTTTTAATACACCACCAATTTCATGCACAATTTGACAACAACAATTCCAAATGTTATACACAAAGAGAAAGCAAGTTAGGGACATAAAAAAATCATACATGTTGACATTTAATCCATCTAATTCACTTTCTTCAATACCACAAGTCTCCTTTCAAGTTTATAAGGCAAAACCCTTTACCGATTAAGCAAAAGTAGACTATTTCACACATAGTGGACTACTCAACACTTTGTCAACATAACCAACATGATTTACACACCATATTATACATATAATATACTAAACCATGAGATTAAACACTTACCAAATCTTGTAAAGAGATGATCTTGTCCAAAGGGATTAGTAGCTTAGGGTTTGAGAGAAGAGAGAATGTTGTGGAAAAGTCTAGAATGAGACATGTGTGTTTTGTTGAATAAAAATTTGATTTTTGCCTTATATAGTCTCTTTAAATCATCTCTTTTAATGGTCATCCTCAGCCAATCCACCACATTAAATGAGGTGTTTACTTGGTCAACTTGAAGAATGGGTCATTTTTCCATTTTGGGCCATGTCTTTTGCTTAATTTTGGGCCTCATTTGAGCCCATAATCACAAGACTAATTCAGCCCACTAAAATTAATGTGTAATACACTAACCATATCATGTTTAACTAATTCTATAAATATTACGGTAATTAATTAGGTTCAGAAATGTACTGGGTGTTACAATATATATATAACCTTCTGGATTTGTCTGGATCGTTTCTCCTTTCTTCAAAATTTCTTGGATTAGATTTTTTGTTAAAAAATAATGGAAGTTGTCTCCTCTCTAGATATGGAGTTGTATTGTCTAAAAATATCACAGGATTGATTATTTCTAATTTACAAGTTATTTGATTGGAACTCCAATGTTGTAAAAGTTTTTCTCCTATTATTTCTAATTTGTCTAAAGTTTGTATTATTTTTTGTAAGTCTTGTTGATCTTTTATTATTCCAATTTGTTGTATTCCTTTTTTGAAATTATAGTTTTCTTTGTTTTATTTCTATTAGGTTATAATTTTTTCATATTTCATCATCATCCTGCTTTAGGTTTTCTAGTTCTTTTGTGTCTATTTCTTCAGTTTCTGAAATTAACATTTCTGTTGTCTTATCCTTTTTAATGATGCAAGTACAATTATCTCCCTTACCATATTTTTCTGATGGTTTTATTTATGTTTTTTCTTTAATATGTTTAGTTTGGGTTGGTATACCTTATACTTAACTTTTGTTTTGTTATTCTAAAGGAATGTTTTTGGGTTGTATATTCCCTTTTTCTTTATATTTTTCACTTTGATAGGCGCATATTCTTTCATTTTTCTTGTCGCTATACTTATTATTTCTTGCTTTTAGTACTGCTTCCCATCCGTCGAAACTTCCGTCTATTTCTACTATTAGGTAATCTGTTTCTAAAGGCATGGCTAGATCTGGAATATCTTTTAACATATTTTAAGTGTCTGTACTAACTTTATATCTTCTGTATTAAAATATTTTTGTCCTGATACCAATATAAAATGATTTAGATAAAGATTGATTTAGGTATAGTTTTTAGATATGGATTCGATATAACTAAGGACGGTTGTAATTCAAAGTTGTAAAATCCTACTCAGTACTCCCTCTCTCACTTGTGTCTTTCATCATGTATTAGTTTTTATCTTTAATTTCTAGATTTTTCTCCCGGTGAACAGTAAAATACTTTTTTAAAAAAAAAAATCATTTACCCTGTCCATATCTTTCCCTTTAACCTACTGCTCCTAATAGCTCCCTTCTTTAACTCCACCCTATAAACAGACGTTCTTCGGCCTCTAGCCATGGCGTCTCTTCGTCCTAGGACTTTACAGGTTAATCCATCGGTTCTATTAAGAGGTTAAAGAAACTAACCATATACTGAGGGTAATAACATATAATCACATTATATATACATAAACATGATTTATATTAAAACATACATCATACGGGACAATAATACAGAAATATAAAGATACAGGGACTTACATGACTTAAGACGGAGAGAGGTTTCCCTTTCGGGAGTCCCCGAAAAACCTTGTAGCTACTTGAAAAATAAACTCTCAAACTTTTTACAATCTCACAATACTTTTTTTTATGACAAATGAAAATGAAAACTAGATTTTCTTATGAAAACTCACTCTTTAGCTCTTGCTCTCTTTTTTCTCTCTTATTCTATATTTTCTATCTTACGAAGTAGTGATATTTATAGGCTTTTATGAACTTCAAAGATGTGGAGAAAATTTTCTTTTGCCTGTCAGGTTCTCTTTGGGTCCCATCGTCATATGACTGTGTTGAAAACTTTCTCAATTATTGTCCCTAGTAATCGTCATTGCTTACGTCTATATATTTGTTTCATCATTTCTTACATCTGTAGGTTTGTTTCATCATTACTTATGTCTATATGTTTGTCTGATATCATCTTGCTTTGTTTCAATCAAGTATCTAGGTTGTGTAATGATATTGAATCAAAACTCATCCCTGAGTCATCGTATTCGTTGGGGTCTTGTGCATCTTGTAATATTGAGTCATATCTGATACAATCCAAAATGGCACCAAATCTTTTGAGCCCATAAATCAAGGTCACCACATGGAGATCCAAGCCATGATCATTATAAGGACATAATTATATGCGTGGAGGACCCTTTTTGAACTCATATTAGAGCAACACTACGTGTGGTTGATAGCTTGGAGCTTGGAATACACTTGGAAGGAGCCAAAAGGCTACTGCCTTTTCTTGACAGACCATGTGATGGACCACCAAGGCCTTGTCGGCTCATTTGGCGGACAGTCAAGAGGCGTCAAAGCCCACTGCCTCAACTTGACGGAGGGAGTGGTGGACCACCAAGCCAGTGACGGTGCACTTGGCGGATCGTCACACTCAAAACAATCCACTTAGTTTGGGCTATTTTCTTAAGTTGGTCCATGGGTCACTTTTGGACCCAATGTAATAACTTAACCCTAGACTATAAATAGATTAGCTTAGGTCATTATTTTTTAAGTTAGCTTTTGATATTGATTGAGAATAAAAACTCTTGAGAGAGTGTTTGAGAGCTTGGAATTGCTCTGATTGCATATTGTTTAGAAACGGTGATTGTAAGTGCGTTTCTATTCCCTTGCGGCCAACGTAAGAATTAGATGCCCGTGGATGTTAGAATTAGGGGTTTTGAACTCAATATATTCAATAGTTCCTTTTTCTTCTATCTTTTTTGTGTCTATCTATCTATCCTCTTTATCTATCGATTGTTTTTCTTTGATTTCATAATCAAATTCTCATCTTTGTAAATTGGCTTGTATCATTTGGTATCAGAGACGAGCTTAGAATCGTTCTTACGATTCTAGTCTTGGGTTTGTTATCTTGAAAATCATAAAAAAAGAGTCTTTCACGTTTTTGGTCTTTTTGAATTTTTGAGTTTTTGATTTTTGAGTCTTTTTGTGTTTCTAGTACTAGAATCTTGTTCCCTAGTACTATTTGAGTCATAATCTAAAGTTTGAACTTATTCCGCCAAGATTTAAGTGTTCCATCATTGTTGAAGTTTGAGTTTGAAGAAATTTGAGGTGGGTTCTCAAATCTGAAATTATTGGTTGAGTTTTGAGGCTTAAAATTTCTTGGATTGTGTTTGGGGGGTTGAAAGGAGCTTGGATTTTGAATTTCATCGAATTCCGAGTTCATTTGCTTAAGGGTCAAATTTTGAATGTTCTTGTGTTCTTTATATCTTGTTGAAGAAGAACATTCAAAAAGAGTGTGTTTGATCCAAAAGGAGTGAAAAAAAGGGTTGTACTTGTTTATGCAAAGGAATATTCCAAAATTCTAAAAGAAAAAAGGGTAAGGTTAGTATAAAAAGGGAATATTCCAAAGGAGGAAGGGACAAAATAGAAGGGACCACAAGGAATCCAAGGCTACCAAGAGCTTGAAGGATCCATGGAAGAACACCAAGTCCTTGACTAACCTTCAAAACACTCCGTCAACACCTTCAAGAGGAGGATAATACATTGGTTTAGCTTGACGGATAGCTTGGAGGCCCACCCCGGTAACACCTCGTACCTTCCCAACCCTACTTGATAACCTTGAGCCATGATTTCCCTAGGTTTGAGAGCAATAAGTACGTATTTTGCATTGTTATCGAAGGAACATTTGATATTGTGCTAGTAAATGTGATTAGACCTTTGTAGTAGGTGGTGTTTGTGACTTTGTGGAGTATTTGTGGGGTGAAAATTGAGGTTTAAGGGACATCCAAGCAAAGGATCTTAAAGATAAGAGGTTATCAAAAGGTTGGGACTTGAAAGATCCAACCAAATCCGCAAAGAAAAGTCGAAATCAAAAATTTGGCATGGGGCGCTGCAGGTGGCGTGCCAGGCCGCTTTGGCCTAAATTTTTGTTGGAACAAGCATCAAGGGGGCTCGCCCAAGGGCGTACCAGGCCTCCCCTGCCCACCTTTCATTTGCTGAAATTTTTCTCTAAGTGTTTAGGGCGCCCAGGGGCGTGCCGGGGTGCTTTTGGCCCGATTTCTTCTATGATTTTAAGTCTATAAAAAGGACTCTTGGGTTATGTTATCATTATTACATCATAGTAGGACTACTCTTGAGTATTTTCACATCCGAGTTATGGTTAAATCTTCGTCACAAGAATTTACCAAAAATGTTCAATGAAGCCATGAGCGACTAGAATTTCTATTTTTGCGATTGAGGCTACGAACGGGAATCTCGTAAGTGAATATTGTCGTGACGTTATGGAATTATTTAAACATGAGATATATGGTGGATTATACATTGGATTTGGAGGGCTAAGTGGGTATATGTTAGTGGGCTCAATTTAAGGCCCAAAAAGGATTAAAAGACAAGGCCCAAAAAGGCAAAATGACCCATTCTTCCATGTTGACTATATAGACATGGCATTTAATGACAAGGAGTGGCTAAGCATGAATTAAGAGGCTATATAAAGGCCAAAAATCAGATTTTATTCACATAAAACTCTCATGCCTCTTTAGATATTTTCTCTCAAACCCTAAGAACCCTAAGGCACTTCTTTGGGAAAGATCATCATTTTACAAGTTTGGGTAAGTGATTATTCTTATGAATTAATATATTATATGCATGGGAGAGTATGTATATCATAATGGTTATGTCTAAAAGTGTAAATAATGCATTTTTGCTTTTTGCTAAAAGATGTGTCATCTATGAGATTTAAACTTGAAAGGTGACTTGTGGTTTTGATGAAAGTGCATGGTATGGATGAAATATCAACATGTATGGTGTGATTATGTTTCTAAACTTGTTATTTTTCTATAAGTGTAAATTATGGAATTTTGGCCGATATGTTGTTATGAGGTGTATTGAGGTGATTTGATGGAGTAATTGTGACGTCGTGTTAATGAAGAAATGTAAAGAATGAACTTGGTATGAAATGCTATTGGGTTGTGATATTTTGGTCAATGCTGGGCATGTTGTGGTATTGTTGGTATGACAATGCCGTAAATGGTATTGTAAAAGGGAAAATGACATTTTAAGACAAAGATGTAACTCATTGTCGTCTTATACACTTGGAAGGTAGTTGATTGTTAATGTAAGTTATGTTATGTAATTGTGTTGTAGAGTGAAACATAAGGAAGGAGCTGGACTATTGTATTCACATTTAATATTGTATATTCATATTGGGAAGATAAGGTATGTAAGGTTACTCTTTCCGTATCCTTCTGCAGCACATAGTGGTCATATTGACATTTTATTTGTTCCATTCCGAAATGTTCTAGCGGTATCCTATATCCGGTTACCAATTGCTATTATCATATGTTTCCTACTCATTGATAAATTGTGATTCACATGTCTCATGTTCATTGACTAATGTTCCAAAGGTCCAATAATGTTATGTTCCAAGTTCCAATAATGTTTATTCACATGACTCTCACTCATTGATTATTGATCCAAAGCTTCAAATAATGTTATGACTATCCTTGTATCAATCTCAAAAGTAAAGAATGAAGTAATGCATATGTGGTTAATGACGGAGTATGGGTGGTAGCTTGGGGGCAAAAGCCTAGCTCAAGACGATCCCGAGATTATTGGATCAGTGGGTAGTCCTAGAGGCATATGCCTAGCTCGAACCAAACCTGACCGGGGGTAGCTCTAGAGGTAAGAACCTAGCTCAAGCCGAATCTGATATGTTGGTTTATGGGTGGTAGCTCTAGAGGTGATAACCTAGCTCGAGTCGAGCCCGATATATTGATTCATGAGTGGTAGCTCTAGAGGCATAAGCCTAGCTCGAGCCTATCCCAACATAACATTATGTTATGTAAAGACCCACTGATCAGTCGGGGCCCGGGTACATAGTGACACAAGTAATGATGAATAGACATAGAAGTAAAGAAGCAAAGAAAGTAATGAAAGCAATACACATGGTTCCCAACATATAGAATGGTGACTTATCCATATTGGTTATTCATTTGTATTTGAGTTCATTGAAGTATTTTATTTGTCATACAGCTTCATATGAGCCTTACATACTCAGTAAAATTCTTCGTACTGACGTCCCTTGGGGGACTTACCTTACTTGCTGCAGGCACAGGTGCTAGTAGACCTCCACAGTAGGTTGCGGATCTTTTGCTGATCTTTGGTGAGCTTCAGTTGGTTCGGGGCTTTTCGAGTCTCATATGTACATTTGTTTTGGTATCGTAATATTGTATAAAGCGGGGACTTGTCCCGACTTTAGGATGGTTATGTATATACATCTGTTAGAGGCTTTGTAGACGGACGTGGTGAGATGAATGAAAGAATGTATGTCCATGTTGACTTGATTTCTAGATCGTGCAATAGAGCCAATGTTGTAGGTGAAATTATAACTGACCATTGTCATTGATTTTCTTTGTTATAGTAAAATGCCAATGACAAGACGAGGTAGAGGCAAAGGTAAGCAGGTAGAAAGGCTTGCCGGTGAAGGCACGAGTAAATCACCACCTGACCAAGCTAGTCAAGGTGGAGCAAATACTGAAATTGCATCGCGGTCTTCTTCTACTTTTCCAGCTCCAGAAGAGCCGATAGGTAGAGAAGTACCCGCAGAACCACCAATGAATGCCACTGACCAGGATCTAAGAAATGCAGTACATATATTGACTCAGTTAGTTGCGGCACAAAGTCAGGGATGAGCGGGTCCAACGACAAATGAGGATGATGTGGCTAGAGTGGCGAGTCGCAGAACACAGGATTTTTTGACTTTGGACCCTCCTATATTCACTGGGTCAAATATGAAAGCAGATCCACAGGACTTCGTGGATCAAATCCAGAGGGCTCTAAAAGTTATGCACGTGACTGGTGTTGACACAGTTGAACTTGCGACCTATAGATTGAAAGGGGAAGCGATATTATGGTATGAAGACTGGAAAAGATCAAGGGGTATTGATGCACTTCCAGCTGGTTGGGAAGAATTTAAAATGGCTTTCCTTGATCACTACCTCCCATATGAGATCTGAGAGGCACGTGCAGACCAGTTTCTGAATCTACGTCAAGGGAACATGAGTGTTCGAGAATATAGTCTTCAGTTTAATTCCTTGGCTCGATATGCTCCAAATTTAGTGGCTACAATGACAGACAGAGTCCATCGATACGTGGACAGATTAGAGCCATATTTGGTAAAGGATTGCACCATTGCTGCCTTGAACAAGGATATGGACATAGCTAGAATACAAGCCTTCGCCCAGAAAATAGAAGATCAAAGACAGAGAAGAAGGATACATGAATCTGACAGAGGATAGTCCAAAAGGGCTAGACCTATGGGACAGTCTATGATGTCCCAAGGAGGATCTAGGCCTCAAATTTTTCCTAGACCGCCTAGACCATCATTCTCTTATTCCACAACAGGCGCTCACTCTTAATTTTGAGGGTTTACAGGTGGTCCGTCTGGGCAGAGTAGTGGAGTTCACGGATCATAGGCAGCAGGATTTCCTCATCAGCAGTGTCAGTACTGCGGGCGTATTCATTTAGGTACATGCCGATTGGAGACAAATGCTTGCTTTTGGTGCGGTATGACGGGACACATGATGAAAGAGTGTCCCTAGAGGAGTATGGGTGGTATAGCACGACCGGCGGGATCGGCTGCTTCTTCATCATCATCGGTTCCTTCTTTAGGCCGAGATGTGCAGTCTGTTGGTCGTGGTAGAGGTGCCAGAGGAGCAGCCAGTACTAGTGAGGTCCAAAATCGCACTTATGCTTTAGTGGACCGACAAAATTCGGAGGCTTCTCCTGATGTCGTCACAGGTACATTATCCATATTTTCATATAATGTATATTCATTGATTGACCCAGGTTCTACATTGTCCTATGTTACTCTATTGATTGCTGCAAAATTTGCAAAGGCACCAGAATTATTAATTAAGTCAATTGAAGTGTCCACACCGGTTGGTGATTTTGTTGTTGCAAAAAGAGTATATCGTAATTGTGTGGTAACTGTGTGTGGTCATGATACACTGGTCGACCTCATCGAACTAGACATGGTGGATTTTGATGTGATAATGGGGATGGACTGGTTGGCTTCTTGTTATGCCACGGTAGATTGCCGGGCCAAGAAGGTACATTTTCATTTTTCGCAAGAAAATAGTCTTGAATGGCAGGGTAATATGGGGGCACCAAGAGGCAAATTTATTTCCTATCTTAAGTCTTGGAAAATGATAGCTAAGGGGTACATATGTCACTTAGTACGAGTGAGAGATAATGATGTGGAACCACTAACTCGTCAGTCGGTTCCAGTGGTCAACAAATTTCTTGATGTAGTTCCAGAGGATCTCTCAGGCTTACCCCCAGAACGGGAAGTAGAGTTTGGCATTGATGTGATTCCAGGCACTCAGCCTATCTCTATTCCTCCATATAGAATGGCTCTAGCAGAATTTCGTGAATTGAAGGAGCAATTGAAAGATTTACTGGACAAGGGCTTCATCAGGCCTAGTATGTCCCCGTGGGGTGCACCGATATTATTTGTACGAAAGAAGGATGGCACGTTAAGAATGTGCATTGACTATCGATAATTGAATAAGGTAACGGTCAAGAACAAATATCCCCTCCCTCGAATTGATGATTTGTTTGATCAGTTACAGGGTGCCAAGTATTTTTTAAAGATTGACTTGAGGTCGGGTTACCATTAAGTCAGAGTTAGAAAAGAAGATTACCCAAGACAGCTTTCCGAACACGGTATGGCCATTATGAATTTTTAGTTATGTCATTTGGACTAACAAATGCACCAGCTGCGTTCATGGATTTGATGAATAGGGTGCTTAAGCCATTTCTAGACGTGTTCATGACGGTATTTATAGATGACATCCTGGTTTATTCAAGATCACCAGAGGACCATGCTAATCACTTATGACAGGTGTTACAGATTCTCCATGAGCGTAAGTTGTATGCAAAGTTCTCTAAGTGTGAGTTTTGGTTAAAATCCGTCGCATTCTTGGGTCACATTGTGTCAGATGAAGGGATACAGGTTGATACACAAAAGATTAAAGCGGTGAAAAATTGGCCAAGACCTACGACACCTACAGAGATTCGTAGTTTTCTTGGGTTGGCAGGTTATTACCGAAGATTTGTGGAAGGTTTTTCCTCCATTGCCGCACCGTTAACAAAGCTTACACATAAGGCAGTTAAATTTCAGTGGAATGATGCGTGTGAGAAAAGCTTCCAAGAGTTGAAAGATAAATTAACCTCCACACCAGTTTTAGTACTCCCGAAGGTACCAACGGTTATGCAGTGTATTGTGATGCTTTCGGGGTTGGCCTCGGATGTGTATTGATGCAGCACGGTAATGTCATAGCATATGCCTCACGACAGTTACGGCCACATGAGAAAAATTATCCCACACATGATCTTGAATTAGCAGCGGTGGTTTTTGCTTTAAAGATATGGTGTCATTATTTGTATGGAGTTCATGTTGATATCTATACTGATCATAAAAGTTTGCAATATATCTTTAAGCAGAAGGAACTCAATTTGAGGCAACGAAGGTGGTTAGAGCTCTTAAAAGACTATGATATTGATATTCTCTATCATCCAGGCAAAGCAAATGTGGTAGATGATGCAGTGAGCCGCAAAGCAGTAGGAAGCACTAGTGGCCAGTTGACTGAAAAGCAAGAGATAATGAAAGATTTACATCAACTAGCCAGCTTGGGAGTTCGCCTCCTTGAATCTCCAGAAGAAGGGGTTATTGTGCAAAATGCAGCAGAATCCTCCTTAATAGCTGAAGTGAAAGAGAAGCAGTTTGCAGATCCTATGTTATTGCAGCTGAAAGAAAGTGTACAATAGGGTCTGACTGTGGCCTTCAATCTTACACAAGAAGGGGTACTTCAATGCCAGTAAATACTATGTGTACCGGATGTAGACGAATTGAGGAAACGAATTATGATCGAGGCACATCATTCACGCTATTCTATTCACCCGGGTGCTACCAAAATGTATCATGACTTGAAAGAAGTGTATTGGTGGGAAAATATGAAGAAGAACATTGCAGAATTTGTCGCTCAGTGCCCAAATTGTCAACAAATTAAGGTAGAGCATCAGAAACCAGGAGGTTACATGCAATGTATCAATCTTCCAGTCTGGAAATGGGATATGATTAATATGGATTTCATCACAGGTTTGCCTCGTACACAGCAAAAATTTGATTCCATATGGGTTATAGTTGACAGGCTTACCAAGTCAGCGCATTTCCTACCAGTCAAGACCACCTATACAGCTGAGGATTATGCAAGATTGTATGTTAAAGAAATAGTGCGGTTACATGGGATTCCGATCTCCATTATATCAGACAGGGGATCTTAATTTACGGTGCATTTTTGGAGATCTTTTCAGCAGAGTTTGGGTACACAGGTGAATCTGAGTACGACTTTCCATCCTCAGACAGATGGACAAGTAGAACGTACTATTCAAACACTTAAAGATATGCTACGAGCATGCACGTTAGATTTTCAAGGCAGTTGGGATGACCATTTGCCTCTTATTGAATTTGCTTACAACAATAGCTATCATTCAAGTATTAAAATGGCACCTTATGAAGCTTTGTACTGAAGCAAATGTAGATCACCGATTGGAGGGTTTGAAGCAGGTGAAACTACTTTACTTGGGCCAGATCTTGTTCATCAGGCTATGGAGAAAGTTAAAGTGATCCAACAGCAGCAACAAACGGCCCAAAGTCGACACAAGTCATATGCTGATGTTAGAAGAAGAGGGCTTGAATTCGCCATAGGTGATTAAGTATTTTTGAAGGTGTCACCAATGAAAGGGGTAATGCGGTTTAGAAAGAAAGGAAAATTGAGTCCACGTTATATAGGCCCATATGAAATTATTAGAAGATTTGGGCAAGTTGCATATGAGTTGGCACTACCCCAAGAACTCTCCACAGTGCATCCGGTGTTTCATGTTTTGATGCTTCGAAAGTGCATAGGAGATCCATCTCACATTGTTCCCGTTGAGGATGTCCAAGTTACGGAAGATCTTACCTATGAAGAGATACCCATTGCTATTCTAGATCGACAAGTAAAGAGGTTGAGGAATAAATACATAGCTTCAGTAAAGGTACTTTAGAAAAATCAACAAGTAGAAGAGATCACATGGGAAGCCGAGGAAATGATAAAGTCCAAGTACCCTCATCTATTTCAAATGGAAGAGAAAGTTCAAAATGCGGGATCGAATCGATAACAAGTATCTATGAGCATTAAGTGTCTATGTATATATATGCTACTATAGAGATACATTTGTTGTGATTAAAAAGATGTTGTTAACATTCGAGGACGAATGTTCCTAAGGGGGGAAGAATGTAACACCCCGTACCTTCCCGACCCTACTTGATAACCTTGGGCCATGTTTTCCCTAGGTTCGAGAGCAATAAGTACGTATTTTGCATTGTTATCGATGGAACATTTGATATTGTGCTAGTAAATGTTATTAGACCTTTGTAGTAGGTGGTGTTTGTGACTTTGTGGAGTATTTGTGGGGTGAAAATTGAGGTTTAAGGGACATCCAAGCAAATAATCTTAAAGATAAGAGGTAAGCAAAAGGTTGAAACTTGAAAGATCCAACCGAATCCGCAAAGAAAAGTCGAAATCAAAAATTTGGCATGAGGTGCTGCAGGTGGCGTGCCAGGACGCTTTGGCCTAAATTTTTGTTGGAACAGGCATCAAGGGGGCTCGCCCAAGGGCGTTACATGCCGCCCCTGCCCACCTTTCATTTGCTGAAATTTTTCTCTAAGTGTTTAGGGCGCCCAGGGGCGTGCCGGGGTGTTTTTGGCCCAATTTCTTCTACGATTTTAAGTCTATAAAAAGGACTCTTGGGTTATGTTATCATTATTACATCATAGTAGGACTACTATTGAGTAGTTTTGCATCTGAGTTGGGGTTAACTCTTCGTCACAAGTATTTACCAAAAATGTTCAATGAAGCCATAAGCGACTAGAATTTCTATTTTTGCGATTGAGGCTACGAACGGGAATCTCGTAAGTGAATATTGTCGTGAAATTATGTAATTATTTAAACATAAGATATATGGTGGATTATACATTGGATTTGGTGGGCTAAGTGGGTATATGTTAGTGGGCTCAATTTAAGGCCCAAAAAGGATTAAAAGACAAGGCCCAAAAAGGCAAAATAACCCATTCTTCCATGTTGACTATATAGACATGGCATTTAATGACAAGGAGTGGCTAAGGATGAATTAAGAGGCTATATAAAGTCCAAAAATCAGATTTTATTCACATAAAACTCTCATGCCTCTTTAGATATTTTCTCTCAAACCCTAAGAACCCTAAGGCACTTCTTTGGGAAAGATCATCATTTTACAAGTTTGGGTAAGTGATTATTCTTATGGATTAATATATTATATGCATGGGAGAGTATGTATATCATGATGGTTATGTCTAAAAGTGTAAATAATGCATTTTTGCTTTTTGCTAAAAGATGTGTCATCCATGGGATTTAAACTTGAAAGGTGACTTGTGGTTTTGATGAAAGTGCATGGTATGGATGAAATATCAACATGTATGGTGTGATTATGTTTCTAAACTTGTTATTTTTCTATAAGTGTAAATTATGGGATTTTGGCCGATATGTTGTTATGAAGTGTATTGAGGTGATTTGATGGAGTAATTATGACATCGTGTTAATGAAGAAATGTAAAGAATGAACTTGGTATGAAATGCTATTGGGTTGTGATATTTTGGTCAATGTTGGGCATATTGTGGTATTTTTGGTATGACAATGCCGTAAATGGTATTGTAAAGGGGAAAATGACATTTTAAGACAAACATGTAACTCATTGTCGTCTTATACACTTGGAAGGTAGTTGATTGCTAATGTAAGCTCTGTTATGTAATTGTGTTGTAGAGTGAAACATAAGGAAGGAGCTGGACTATTGTATTCACATTTAATATTGTATATTCATATTGGGAAGATAAGGTATGTAAGGTTACTCTTTCCGTATCCTTCTGCAGCACATAGTGGTCACATTGACATTTTATTTGTTCCATTCTGAAATGTTCTAGCGGTATCCTATATCCGGTTACCAATTGCTATTATCACATGTTTCCTACTCATTGATAAATTGTGATTCACATGTCTCATGTTCATTGACTAATGTTCCAAAGGTCCAATAATGTTATGTTCCAAAGTTCCAATAATGTTTATCCACATGACTCTCACTCATTGATTATTGATCCAAAGCTTCAAATAATGTTATGACTATCCTTGTATCAATCTCAAAAGTAAAGAATGAAGTAATGCATATGTGGTTAATGACGGAATATGGGTGGTAGCTTTGGGAGAAAAAGCCTAGCTCAAGCCGATCCCGAGATTATTGGATCAGGGAGTAGTCCTAGAGGCATACGCCTAGCTCTGACCAAACCTGACAGGGGGTAGCTCTAAAGGTAAGAACCTAGCTCGAGACGAATCTGATATGTTGGTTTATGGGTGGCAGCTCTAGAGGTGATAACCTAGCTCGAGCCGAGCCCGATATATTGATTCATGAGTGGTAGCTCTAGAGGCATAAGCCTAGCTCAAGCCGATCCCAACATAACGTTATGTTATGTAAAGACCTACTGATCAGTCGGGGCTCGGGTACATAGTGACACAAGTAATGATGAATAGACATAGAAGTAAAGAAGCAAAGAAAGTAATGAAAGCAATACACATGGTTCCCAACATATAGAATGGTGACTTATCCATATTGGTTATTCATTTGTATTTGAGTTCATTGAAGTATTTTATGTGTCATACAGTTTCATATGAGCCTTACATACTCAGTAAAATTCTTCGTACTGACATCCCTTGGGGGACTTACCTTACTTGCTGCAGGCACAGGTGCTAGTAGACCTCTACAGTAGGTTGTGGATCTTTTGCCGATCTTTGGTGAGCTCCAGTTGGTTCGGGGCTTTTCGGGTCTCATATGTACATTTGTTTTGTTATCGTAATGTTGTATAAAGCGGGGACTTGTCACGACTTTAGGATGGTTATGTATATACATCTGTTAGAGGCTTTGTAGACGGACGTGATGAGATGAATGAAAGAATGTATGTCCATGTTGACTTGATGGCCCTAACGACCAAGTTTCTTACACGTATATATCACATGTTTCCATGACTTCCTCTATTGATATCTTATATCTCTACGTGATGGTGCTGCTTATTGAGTGACATCCATATGAATGGACATAAGCAAAGATTGGTTCACTCGGGCCTCATCGACTTCGGGTGCCAGTCCGCCTCAATGGGATTTGGGGTGTGATAACCCCATTGACGATCCTCCATACAAGCTGTCATAAAAAGAATGTTTTCAACAACATTGTGGTTAGTTGTGGAGGATCCCTTGACGAATCCCCAAGCCATTGACGATCTACCAAACCAACTGTCAACCAAGAGAACACAAGGGATCATGCTATCTAAGCAGCGACGACTAGGCTAACGGACCACCAAGAGGCTGAAGGTCTGCCACCATAGCCGTCACCCAAGGCATTTTAAACTCCCTTCACTTGTTAAGGGTGACGGGAAGGTTAACTGCCCGCCACCACCTTGATGGACCACTGCCTAGGTCGTCAATGTGGACCCCAAAGAACCAGTAAGCTCGTTTTAGATTCTAAGTTTCTTTTCTTGAGTCTTATTCATCTTTTCTTTGATTCTAAACACTAATTAGCAACTATTAATCAATATACTTAGTTGTGATTAGTACTTGAGTTCGTTTTCTTCTTCTTCTTCCTATTTCTTTTGTGCTTTTCTAATTTTTCTTCGTAGTTAACTTCTTGATTCAAGTTCATAAAAAAAAAATTATATGAGTCTTTCAAAACAAGAATCTATTCCGGCCACGAGTAGCAATCGACGCCTTATGTACCACATAAGTATAAACAACTTTCAACATTAGCCTATCTAAAGGTGTGTAAACACGAGTGATTGTGAACTTTTATTTTGTTAATGCTAACAATGTTGTTGTCTTTGTTGAGTGTCTTTAATTGCTAGGTACAATGGCTTCGGAGAAAGAAAATCAAACTCCCATGAGAAGTGAGACATTGAAATCTATTTGGGAAAAGATTGAATTCATGAACCAAACAATGGGAGTTATGGAAGATTATCTAACTTCCATTAAAGGAAGCATGTCAAGCATGGAAGGTAGAATGACAAACATTGAAGAGACCTTTGACTCTATGGATCCTACCTCCCAAACCAACTCACAAGTAGTATCAAGTAGGCAAGTCCAAGGTACTCTAACCTATAGACATAATTTGGTGATCTTGGAAGGGAATGGTGAGCAATTGGAATTAGAGTGGGGCTTATCTTGTGCATTAAGGTGCGTAGTGTGGGAACCTTTGAATGAGGAAATTGACCAAAGTAAAAACCTATGTCATACAAGGTTTGAGATGATGGAAAATATATTTTCTTTGTCATTGATGGAGAGATAAGTATTAATGTCGAGTCTTGTACACTTGTTGAACAAATGAAACTTCCCACACAAAGGCACCCCAAACCTTACAAGCTCCAATGGTATGAAGAGAATGGGTCAATAGAGGTAACCAAGCAAGCAATCATTAACTTTAGAGTGGTCAAGTATCAAGATTAAGTTCAATGTGATGTAATTCCCTTGAGAGCATATCATATGATACTTGGCAAGCCATGTAAGTATGATAGGTAGGTTCAATATTGAGAGAAGTCCAATAAATACGTACTTGTATTTGGAGGACAAACGCATATTCTTGAACCCTTGACACCCGAGCAAGTGAGTAGGGACTATGAGATCATGAAAGGGTTTCAAAAAGTATTGAAGAAGGAAAAATTGAGAAGAGTGAAAGGGAATCATCCCTTGTGCAAGGAAAGAAAGACTTGGCTCAAGAAGAGGAGTTTTGTAAAGTTGATGAGCCAAGAAATTATTTGAAAGAAGTGGACAAGGAACACTTAATTGTGGGACTTGTCAACACCGATTCCTTGCTACCTACTAATCATGATGCTAGCATTTTTACCTGGTATCACCCCTTCTCTTGTACAGGTTTATGAACTTCCAAAGGAGAACCCAAGGAGAGTTCCTTACGAATGCATGCTTGAATACCTAACAGAGTTCTTATCTAAGAATTCCAACTTCAAAAAGAGTGATGGGGAGTTGACTCAAGGAAATGGAATTGACAAACTCCCATGTGATAAGAGCTTTCCAAAAGAGCAAATGAGATCCCATGATGAACACCAAGGTGAAGACCATACTTCTCATATGATACAAGGTAACAATGCTAACTTTTGCACTCCTTTCAGCTCGAAAAGCCATGATGTGGCTAGAAGTCAAGTAAGTATAAATGGTGGCTTGTATAATGTTTAGCATAATGAGTCTTCCTTTTTTGATACTCTTGATAGCACTATGTTTCATGATGATCAAATTCTTGTTGTGAGTTTGCAAACACTAGTTGATCCTATAGATGACCGAATTGACTCTTCTAGTAAGATCAATTTGTGTCCACCTAGTGCTAGCACTTATAGCTTAAATGAGGTCCCATTGCCATGTAATAAGAGTATTCACACACTATTTGACCCTTATGAAAATCAAGGTGAGTTTATGTTGGCATGTGAATTGCCTACAACTAGTGAAGGTGTGTGCCTTGATCAACTTGCTTGTGAATCTAATCCACTACTTAAACATATTTTTTGTGTACTTGAAGAGCCTCAAGATAGTGATGTTGATAGAGTTGATTATGTGAATGGAAATGATTCTTTGAGCATATCATGTGATGTAGACCATGTTATTAGTTTTGCTCATAGATATCATTGGAATAAAGATGTTGTGAAAGATGACATGTATCTTTTTGAGAGTGAACTTGCATTCTTTAATTCCTCACCTATGTTTGTTGATCCTCTCTCAAAGAAATATGTCTTGTTTGAAAATAGTGAGATCACTCCTTGATTAACACCTAGTGATGAGCAATGTGATGTACTTAAAAAGAGGAATAGTATGTATAAGATTCACATGTTATCCTGTTTCTTGAAATCCATTAAGAATATAGGATTGAGTGAAGATTGTCCTAACTTTCCTATTTTTTATAGTGATCTCTCACTTGTGGAAAATAATGATCAATTGGGTGAAGATAGTCTTGATTTTCTTGAATATTTGAGGAACCCAACTCGTGATTGTTCTTGTGAAAATAATTTTGGTTGTGATCCTTTGTATGACACCCCACCTTTGTTTGATGAATATGTTGATTCTTGTGGAGACGTGAGTCATGATCTCCTTGATGTTGGTGATGGTTTGTGTCTACTTGAGGATTCTTCCTTTGAAAGAATAGGTGTTAATTGTTTGGAGATTGCTTCTTCTTCTACTTTGTGTGCTTCCATTGTTGAAAATACTCATGGTGATGATCTTGAATCTAATAGTGAGTATATACATGAGGATACCTTAGTTGAAGTTTAACTTGCGTGACACCTTTCTCTACCCTCTCTTTGCTTATGAAATTGTCAATGGTAGTGTAGAGGGTATGTCTATTTGTGTGGAAGGCACATTTGGGGAAAGTGGGTATTTCCTTGAACCATATTCTTAGATACTCCTCCCATTTGCCCCCGGCGACCTCTTGGGATGTGGTGATTTTTATACACCCAACTTGGTGCTTGGTCAAGACGACAAGTAAAGTTTGATTGAGGTTGTTGGCATCCTTACCTATGATGGAATGTCTTTCTTGGGGATTCATAATCCACTTGATGGGCCAATGTTGTGTAAGGGAAAGATCTCCAACAAAAATGAGTGTTCTTTAAAGAAGGGGAGCAATGAAAAGATCCAAGAGAGTTCACCATTGTGTGGTTCCATTCTTGACCAAGGTTTTATTATTTGTAGGTCAAAGAGTGAGTCTTCTCTTGAAAACATTTTGGTTGAATTCCATTTATGTGATACTTTTCTTGATTACCTTTTTGCATATGATGTTATTCATAACCTTGTTGAATCTACATCTTATAAGTTCATGAATTGCTTAAAAAGAAAGATTATTGTGTGCCTAAATGCTAGATTTCCATCCTTGAGTGCATTGTGTGCTAACTCTCTT
Source organism: Capsicum rhomboideum (assembly GCA_031232105.1). Classification (NCBI taxonomy): domain Eukaryota; kingdom Viridiplantae; phylum Streptophyta; class Magnoliopsida; order Solanales; family Solanaceae; genus Capsicum; species Capsicum rhomboideum. The sequence continues at coordinate 59,423,941 of CP124709.1, forward strand.
GAGGCCAATGGCACCCTTGTAGATAATAGCACCTTGGGTGAGATTTCTATGTTAGATTCTTTCTATCCTACCTCTTTGCATGTGATGATGTCCATGTTAGTCTTGGAATTGTTTTATTTGGAGGTAGAAATTCCTTTGTTTGGTCCACTTGTTTGATCAATAATGCAATGTGAGTCTTTCATACCTTTGACCCCAAAAAACTCTTGTGGATTTTTGAATCATTGGTGGCACCACCTTTGGTGTGGTCTCTTGGAGAGATAATGGAACAATTGTTTCTTATGGCTCTTAAGATGAATGTGGTCTTACCTTCTTGGTTTATTGATGCCATTATGACCTTTGTGCTTTCCTTATCTCTTGGTAATTCTCATAGTTAATTCCTTTGTACCATTTTCAAAAGGTTTTTCATGTTAAACACAAAGGACCATTGGCTATATGTTAAGTATGTGCAACCTTGGCATGATGATAAGATTTTTTTTCTAACACTAACCCTCATGCCATGAGGATATTGTGGTTGTTTGTTTTCCCTATGATTTTGCAAGGTTTGGATTCGAGGTCGAATTCTTTTCAAGAAGGGGAGGATGATACAATCCAAAATGGCACCAAACCTTTTGAACCCATAAATCAAGGTCAACACATGGAGATCCAAGCCATGCTCACTATAAGGACACAAGTACATGCGTGGAGGACCCTTTTTGAACTTACATTAGAGCAACACTATGTGTGGTTGATAGCTTGGAGCTTGGAATACACTTGGAAGGAGCCAAAAGACTACTGCCTTGGCTTGACGGACCACCAAGGCCTTGATGGCTCACTTGGCGGTCAGTCAAAAGGCGATAAAGCCCAAAAGAGCTACTACCTCAACTTGACGGAGGGAGTTTTAGACTACCAAGCTAGTGACGGTGCACTTGGCTGATCGTCACACTCAAAACAGTCTACTTAGTTTGGGCTATTTTCTTAAGTTGGTCCATGGGTCACTTTTGGTCCCAATGTAATAACTTAACCCTAGACTATAAATAGATTAACTTAGGTCATTATTTCTTAAGTTAGTTTTTGGTATTGATTGAGAATAAAAACTCTTAATAGAGTGCTTGGGAGCTTGGAATGGCACTTCTTGCATCTTGTTTAGAAATGGTGATTGTAAGGGCGTTTTGATTCCCTTGCGACCAACGTAAGAGATTAGGTGCTCGTAGATGTTAGAATTAGGGATTTTGAACTCAATATATTCAATAGTTCCTTTTTCTTCTATCTTCATTGTGTCTATCTATCTATCCTCTTTATCTATCTATTGTTTTTCTTTGATTTCATAGTCAAATTCTCATCTTCGTAATTTGGCTTGTATCAATGTCCATAGTTTTCTTAATTTTTTAAATCTGTCTCTGGAACTTCTGATTCGGATTCTGATTTGGGTATTTCTAGGATCATTTCTTTTATTTCTTCTTTAAGTAATTTTTTGAGTATATTCCCTACTATTTTCTCTATTACCATTTTGTCCTCTTTCTTTTTTTTTTTTTTGAAGAAATTCCTTTTAATATTTTTTTTAAACTAAAATCGGGCATGGGCCCTTTTCATAAATAAAAAGAGGAATTATCAGGCCCAAAAGAGAAATAACCGAAAAACATAAAAATTAGACAAAGACATCAACAACAAAAACCTAGTTGTGCATTTAGGAAAGTGCCATCTTCACCACCTCTCTCCTTCATGTTGTTGCTGCTACATTTTGAACTTGAGTTTCCTAGCTTGTACTAGAAATAAACTTCATCGATTAAGCTAGTTCTTGATTTCAATTTCTCATCTTCCTTTTGTTTCTTTCTCAAATCGGTGGATTGAGCTTCAATCGAAGATGATACCACCACCTAATTTAAGAAATTGATTTAAGAATGATAATATATTAATGATCTAGATCTGAGATTTCTTTGTTTGAATATGGTAGCCTTCAACACCCCAAATCTCATTGGGTGTAGGTATTCATATTCATGGAACTCACTTCCAACAAAAGGTAATCTCAAACCTACAATCTCCTAAGATAATATTTTTAGATCCCAAGTTACACACACGACATTACACACACTACTACCTTTCCTGTAGATTGATGACCTCTTGAGAAAATTCATGATGCTTACTGTTTTGCAATAGTTGTATGTTGTTCATGACTGCTTCCGATCTATTTGTTATGGAGTGTCCTTTTATTTCCCTCTTCTCTCTTAGTCTATATCTCAAGTTAGTGGACTGAATTTTATTACAACCTAAAACCACCACCAATCTTAAGAATAGACTAAGTGCGATTACCAAAAAAATGATACTCAGTTTAGGCTCACTGATAACAATTTGAATGTCGTCTCTTGATTTAATATGAAGCTGGATTTCTGTGTAACACTGTGAGTTGTACCTTATTTTCATAATTCTTGAACTGTCCTTCTAATTTGTGGTATCTCTGCCTTTTCAAGATTATTCCTTTTAATAGTATCCCTTTTTATAGAGGTTTTCTTTGTCTGGAAGTACCTTCGTATCTGAAACTTGCTAGAAGTTGTCTAACACTTTTTGACAAAGTGTCAGCCATTAACGAATTTGATATGTCTTTATCGGCTACCGTTTGAATCAGACTAGCTACATCTATATCTGATGCAGTGGATTTATTCGCATTCATTGGGGACTGCGCACCCATCTTATCCATTTTTTTGTAGATATAGAAAACTCTCTTGGTTTGTCTGAAGGGTTGTATTTAAGGATTGTGTCTGATTTAACTCTAAATGGAGGATCTTAATCCTGTCTTGTAATATTCTCATTTGTTTAATCAAGCCTTCTTTTTCTTGTGCCAGTTTCTCATTCTTTTGATTTAGTCTTTTAAAGTTGAACAATGGTCACAAAAATAATTTTGTTTGTGTTTTTACTGATATTGTATTGTGAAAATATATTGGGGTTCCTGAGTTCTGGGGTTATATAGAAATTTGGCCCAAGATTTCCTCTAGCATGATCGAGCGCTTCATTGAAATAATTAAAACCTTTGAACAAAGGAGTAGGATGCTCTTATATGGCGTCGATTACTTGTATCCATGTCTAAAAAATATCCTGGGTTAGTCCTTGAATCACCACATAAAATTTAAATTTTTTGTCTGTAAAATATTGACTTAAAGCATTTAAAACAACAATAAAATAACTATTGTCTCTAGGAGTCTTATTATATGATATCCACAAATTATCTATGAGGTATTTTTGTTGTCTGTCAACTCTTGTATCTGTCTTCAATCTGAAACTCATGTTTGATTCTGGATAACATATCAAGTTTTGCTTACCAAATCATAATCTTTCAATTCTTTTATTTTCTAACATAGTCTGTGGTCTAAACTGTGTATTACCCATTAAAGTCTGTAAATACAAGTCTTTGGCATGTAGGTCTTGGGATGGTGAGGCTTCAACCTTTCCTTTCCCTGCACTCATGCTGCCTGCAATAAATAGAAGTTAGTTTAACTTTTAATAAGTCTACTAAGCTGATCTGTCAAACTGTTTTCCTTTCCTTTTTTATGTTCTAATCTAATATTATATGTTGACGTGGCATCTACAAAATTTAACCATTTTCTTTTACTACTATTATTTTTGTTTATCCTTTGAAGGACTTTACTATTGCTTCACAGTCTGTTCTTACTAATATTTCTTGTTTGTTTAAAATGTGCAGTCTAAAATTATTTAGACCATAGATTACTGCTAAAATTTTTGCATCTATACTACTCATATTCTCTTTTTCTTTATATTTTTCACTTTGATAGGCGCATATTATTTCGTCTTTCTTGTGGCTATACTTATTATTTCTTTCTTTTAGTACTGCTCCCCATCCGTCGAAACTTTCGTCTGTTTTTACTATTAGGTAATTTGTTTCTAAAGGCATGGCTAGATCTGGAATATCTTTACCATATTTTTAAGTGTTTGTACTAACTTTATATCTTCTGTAGTAAAAGATTTTTATCTTGTTATTCCTGTCTTCGAGTAAAGGGGTTTTGCTACTTTTCCTAAATCTTTAACGAAATGTTTTGCATAATTGAGAATTCCTAGAAATTTTTGTAACTCTTTTGTTTTATCAAATTTATCTGGCATGTCTAGGATCTTTTTTGCAATGGGGTTGTAGTCTAATTTTTTCTTCTCCAATTACTACCCCGAGGAAGTTAATATAACTTTTACATAGGTCCATTTTCTTTTTGCTAATTATTATCCCATTAATTATAAATAATTTGAATACTATCTGTAAATGTCCTAGATTTTCTTTCATATCATTACTAAAATCCAAAATATCATCTACGTATACTAGGACAAAGCTTTTATATTCTCTAAATATATTATCCATTTTTCTTTGAAAAATTGGTGGGGCGGTCTTTAATCCAAACGGCATTACTAGCCATTCGAAATGATCTTCTGGACAAGTAAATGTTGTCCATTCTATACTATCCTTATGCATTTTAACCTGTCAATAACCTGATTTATAATCAAATTTGCTAAAAACCTTTCTTTCTTGGATTCTATTTATTAATTTTGTTTTATCTAGTAATTTATATCCATCCATTACTGTATTATTGTTAAGTCTTTTATAATTTATTACCATTCTTGCTTTTTCTCTCACTATTTCACTATGATTTCTTACCATAAAGGCCGTTGATCGGTGTTTTGACTTTGATCTTCTTATTACCCCTAATTCTAATAATTTTTTTATTTGTATTTTAAAATCTTTTAAATCTTGATTTGTTGAGTCTATTGATGCGGTCTTTACAGTGTATTCAGGATTGGTTATTTCTAATTTACAAGTTATTTGATTGGAACTCCAATGTTGTAAAGGTTTTTCTCCTATTATTTCTAATTCGTCTAAAGTTTGTATTATTTTTTTGTAAGTCTTGTTGATCTTTTATTATTCCAATTTGTTGTATTCCTTTTTTGAAATTATAGTTTTCTTTGTTTATTTCTATTAGGTTATAATTTTTTCCTATTTCATTATCATTCTTTAGGTTTTCTAGTTCTTCCTGTCTATTTCTTCAGTTTCTGAAATTAACATTTCTGTTGTCTTATCCTTTTTAATGGTGCAAGTACAATTACCTCCCTTGCCACATTTTTCTGATGGTTTTCTTTCTGTTTTTTCTTTAATATGTTTAGTTTGGGTTGGTATACCTTTAAAATAGGTTGGTATTACTGTGATATTTTTAGAAGATACAACTCCATCTCTAGAGAGGAGACAACGTCCATTATTTTTTAACAAAAAATCTAATCCTAACACAAAGTCTACTCTTATTTTTAGATCTGTTACCTATATGTGATCTAACTTATAGGTGGGTTTATAAAAACTTGTGCAAGTATTAACAAAACTTATGACTGACTTTTATACATAATGCTTATAAACGTCACACGTTCCATCCATTTGCATGGATGTTTGAGGTTTCTGAAATTCTTGGATTAAGTGTGAGGGCGGAATTTTCTTATTTATTATACTTTGAGTTCATCCTAAACCTACTAAAGCTAATGTTTCTATTTCATAATCTTGTATTCTTATTCTGGCTAAAACTTTTATAGTACTTAGTTTTTTGTCTTCGTTACATATTAAACTTTCATTAGATATATTCATTAGTTCTGTTTCTAAAATTCTTATCTTGGTATTTATAGTGTTATCTATCTTGTATTCTAAAGGTTTTGTAATATCTTTTTCTATAATGCGATTTTCTAATGTTTTTTCTATACATAAAATACATCCTTCAACATAACACTTTTTACATTTTGCTCTTTTACTTTTGCTTGGGTACCAGTTACATATAAAACATTGGTTGTGTTGGGTTCGAAATTGAGAGGGCGTCATGCGGAAGCTAATAGTTGCAAATCATCAATGTGATAAATCAGATGACACATAAAACAATATTAAAAACTTAATATTATTATATGATTTGGTTAAACGACTTACATATAAAAAACTAATATTGAAAAACATAAAGCCTATTGGGAGAAAACTCCTCCTAAACAAGACTCTTTAAAGACTACATTGTGGATTATGGTGTGTTATGATATGAGAAGAGGGGTCTTCTATTTATAGAATTTTAAAACCTTTCCTACAATAAAGAGGCTAGCCAAATATGGAAGAGTTTTATATTTTTCTTTTACAAAAAGTGAAAGTTATTATGGTATTACTTTTATTTTTCTTCCAAGAAAAGTAAAACTTAAATTTGGTAAGAAAATCAGGGCAAAAACCCTAACAAATCTCCCCTTTTTGGCTTAATTTTCTTGATAAAACTTGATCCGTATTCTTCACATGCATGATCTTTGTTCTTCACGTAGTCTTCATCACTGCTGCTTGGCATGTTTAAAAAGGAGCTTTTGGGGTTAAAAATATATGAGTCCTTTCGGGTTAAAATTATTGGAGCCCTTTGCAGGGTTAAAAGTGAGCTTTATTTTTAAAGATGTAACGGCAGGATTGTTGAAAATATGATTGACAATTGTCTCCACATGTAATTTTTTTTTTGGACTTTTTTTTTGGGACGAAAATCTTCACTATCACCAAGTTGGTTGCAACTTTGATCTTAACATGTCTTCAATCTAAACCATCGGACTCATAGGATCGTTGAACCGTAGGCTCTGATACCACTTGTTGGGTTCAAAATAGAGAGGGCGTCATGCGGAAGCTAATAGTTGCAAACCATCAATGTGATAAATCAGATAACACATAAAACAATACTAAAAACTTAATATTATTATATGATTTGGTCAAACGACCTACATATAAAAAACTAATATTGAAAAACATAAAGCCTATTGGGAGAACACTCCCCCTAAACAAGACTCTTTAAAGACTACATAGGGGTCTTCTATTTATAGAATTTCAAAACTTTTCCTACAATAAAGAGATTAGCCAAATATAGAAGAGTTTTATATTTTCCTTTTAGAAAAAGTAAAAGTAATTATGGTATTACTTTTATTTTTCTTCCAAGAAAATTAAAACTCAAATTTGGTAAGAAAATCAGGGTAAAAACTCTAACAGGTTGTTGTCTAATCCTGTATTTCTTTCGAACTCATGGTCGCATTCTTCTATGATATTAACTAAAGCATGATTATCTAATTCTTTAAAACTTAAACTTTCTAACCCTATTTCATTTACTAGTTCTTCTTCGGAATCTGATGATTCGCTATCTTTTTGTTCTGCGGCTTCTATGCTCATTATAGAGTATATACTTTCATTATCTGACATATATTCGTCTACATTTATTAATGTTTCTTGAAAATCTTCTATTAGCTGAGAATTTCTAGTTTTATTATTATTTCTTTTGGGACAAGTATTCGCTAAATGTTCTATGCTTCCACAAGTAAGGTATTCTAACTTGTTTTTGTAATTTCTATTATTTTTGTATTTTCTTACATGTCTATTTTTGTCTAAGTATGATTTCTTTGCTGAAGATTTTCTTAGATAATATCTCTTCTTTGCGTAGTTCTTTTGTTCTTTGTTTTATTTTCTTCTCTTTTAATAATCATCATCATAGCTTTGTATTGCATATACGCTTTTACAGAAATTTATTTCACTTTATTTTAATTATTTTTGTATTTGTATATTGGTGTATTTTTCTTGTAGAATTTTCATTATATGTTGTATTTTATGTCCTATTGACCATTTTGCATCTGGATTTTGTATTACACCTTCTCGTTTACTCCACCTTTCTTCTAACTTCTCTCCCAAGGGCTCCTAATAGTTTATTGAAAAACTTTTTTCCTATTCTGGATGGATTAACAGAAGTAGACATGTCCAATCATTCTTTGATATCCACAAATTGTCTATGAGACATTTTTGTTGTCTGTCAACTCTTGTATCTGTCTTCAATTGGAAACTCATGTTTGATTCTGGATATATATATATATATATATATATATATATATATTATTACTATTATATAAAGTACTATTATATAATTTACTTTGTAGTTTAATTGGACACAATTGAATATATTTTATGCGATAAAAAATAGAAAAAAAAATTGTGCGATAAACTTTAAAATTAAATTACTTTTATATGCTAAGAAAAGAAATAGAAGTGGAATTTTTTTTTGTAAAATTAAAGTTAAAATAAATTTTATATAGCAAAAAATAAAAGTAATTTTGCACGAATTATTCAAAATTGAATGATCATGGTGAAATTTATCCAAAATAGTTGGGAAAAGACTAAATGATATCCTCTTTATCTCATATTAATTGTCCATTTTCTCCTTACACATCCTTAAAAAATCACAAATGACACTGATAATTTTACTAATTTACCTCTTAATAAAAAACTTTGAAACTTTACAAACTTATTTACACAGAGGAATTAATTGTATATGTAAAATGAGAAGAATTTAGAAACCAAATTATTTTAAGATTTAAAAAGTTTATAATTAGGCTTCAAGATATAACACTAAATATTAGAATTTTGAAATTTGAAAATTAGGTTTTAAGTCCCACATCAACATACATGGGTTGGGGTGTAAGTACTTTTATTTTTTCTTTTTCATTTATATTTGGTGTTTTAGCCTTTTTATTATTTTTTGTTCTTCACGTGATTTTATTATTTTATGCTTTTATTTTTATAGTTTTAATATAAGTTAAGATAAAATAGCCGGATAAAAGAAAGATAATAGTTTTGGATAAAAATAAGCCAAAATTTATGTATTTGAGAAAGACAATTGTGGCTTTGAAATAGTGTAAAGATGTTATTTTTTTTGTTTTATATTTTTTTAATTTGTTTTTAAAATATTTTTTTTAACAATTCTTTAATTTCAACTTTTCAAAAGAAATGTTTAAGATTATAAAACTTTAAAATATTTTAGTATATTCTACATATTCTTAATTTAAAATTATAAAATTTAAAAAATTTCTTTATTTTGTTAAAAAATTTCTTATAAAATTGAAATTAGTAATCAAATTGAAATAAAGGGGTATATAGATATATCAAAGTATAGGCCAAGACTTACTACTTAAGAAGAAGAAAGAAGAAGATATGAAGTTACACGTGGCTGGAGAAGAAAAAGAGTAGAAGAAGAGCTGATATGTACATGACATCAGCCCAGCTGTATAATTTGTACTCCCTCTGTCCCAATTTATATGACACACTTTCCTTTTTAGTCAGTCCCAAAAAGAATGACACATTTCTATATTTGGTAATAATTTAACTTTAAAATACCCACGTTACCCTTAATGAAATGATTTACAACCACACAAATATCTATAACTCATTTTAGACCACAAGTTTCAAAAGTTTTCCTTTATTTCTTAAACTCCGTGCCAAGTCAAAGTACATCACATAAATGAGACGGAGGGAGTAATATTTATCACTATCCTCAAACTTTATTAAATTTACAACAATACCAAGCGTATTTTGAGTAATAAAACAATAACTCAAGACTATAAGGGTTGTTTGGTAAAGTGTATTTAAAAAATAATGTATACATTAACTTTGTATATTACTAATACCTTGTTTGGTATATTTTTTCAACCTATTGTATTACTAATGTTTGTATTAATTAAACACTCTATTGTGTATTAAGGAGTGTTTTACTAATGCATGAAAATCATTGGTATTAATAATACAATGAATTCTAATGCATGCATTAATATGATTAAAGTTACAATTGCCCCTCAAAATCTTTTCTACATCCTCTCCATCATATTTACAGAGGGTATTTTTATAAAAAGTAATTTATTTTTAGAAATTATGCAATTCATGTTATTTTTAATACACCAAACCAAACACTGTATAAAAAAAAATAAGCATAACTAATGCAAGCATAACTAACACAAACATTAATAATACATCATATTTTACACTATTCTTATACATTCTACCAAACAACCCCTAAGTGTTCTAAAATAGCCCAAACAGTGGAAATCTTAAAGTACCATCTTCAGTGCTTTTTGTACAATTTGTTATTGCCATGTTCATCCTTGTTAGCCATTTATATAAAATTAGGATATCTCTTCTTATTTTTTAACAAATCTTTAATTTAACTTTTCACATGGCAAATTTAAGATATAAAATTAAAAGATATTTTGGTATACTCTGCATATCTTTAATTTAAGATCACAAGATTAAAATATCTTCTTTAATTTGTTTAACTTCATGTCAAATCAAAATCAAACAAATAAATTAAAACAGAGAGGGTAATTCCCGATTGGTCAATCATGATACCATCAACTCCAATTAGACAAGTCACCATTGATGTTTCTTTTCTAATTTTACAAAGTCTCAAGGGATATTTTGTGAAAGATGATGGGAGGTTAGAGGGGTACCACTGGCGTACACTACGGTGATCAAGAATATGTATGATAAAGTTAAAACTCGGATAAAAATAGTGAGAAAAGAGTCAGAGCACTTTGCAATTGTGACGAGATTGCATTAGGGATAAGATCTTAGTTCATTTTTATTTGTCTTGGTAATGGATTAATTGACGTGATATATTTAAGGATAGGTGTCATTGTGCATGTTATTTGCGAATGACATAGTTTTAATTGACGAGATTCGCGACGGAATTAACACTAAGCTAGAAGTTTGGAGTGCGAGTTCAGCAACGTAACATATGAGATTAGCGTGGAAATGAGGCTTGATACACATACCATCCAAAAGAGTTGAATTTTCAAGTATCTTGGGTCTATTATCCCAAGAAATACAGAGATGATGTTACACGTCATATTAGTGTGGATGAAATGGAGGCTCACATCCGAAGTTGTGTGTGATAATAAGGTATCACCAAAACTTAAAGGCAGTTCTATATGTGGTAGTTATAAGACCAACTATGTTGCATGAGACGAAGTGTTGGTCAATCAAGAACTCTCACGTTCAAAAGACGGAAGTTGCAGAAATGAGAATGTTGTGATGATGTACGAGTATACTAGTAGGGATACAATTAAAAATGAAGATATCCGAAAAATGGTAGGAATGACTTTGGTGGAGGATAGGATGCGGGAAGTGAGACTAAAATGGTTTAAACATGTGTAGAGGGGATGCACATATGTTACAATGTGGAAGTGTGAAAGGTTGGCTATGGATAATTTCAGGAGAAATGGAGATAAACCGAAAAAGTATTGAGGAGAGGTGATTAGATAAGACATAACACAATTTCAGCTTACCGAGGACATAACCTTTGATAGAAGGTTATTATGGAGAACACGAATTAGAATAGAATGTTGATGAGTAGTAGAGCGTAATATCCTTACCTATCCTTCCATACTAGTAATTGTACCTATTTTTCCTTAAGCATATGCCTATTGAAAACGACCTCTCTACCTTCAAAGTAAGAGGAACAAAATCTACACACACTCTTCCCTCTCTCTCTCTAGACCCCATTACGTTTTTACGCTGTGTATGTTGTGCGTATAAACCGTTTTACTCGAGCATCTCTTGATTGAGATAGATATAAACTGAAGACAGATATATAATATACCCGCAGCGTGTTCCCAATATTTTTCCATTGGTGACAAAGTTCTTCCAGCATAAAGGATTTTATATTAGTTTAAACTAGAAATAAAAAGGGATACTCCAAACTGGGCAAGGATAACGGTGCAGAACATAGACAAACATACCCACATGAGACAGGAGAAAATTTATATTTGAGTCTCATAAATGAAAACACAATCCCTACAGAAGTTTCTCTTCAATTTCTGTATTGGGCTAAACTTTGAGGAAAAACAACACTACAACAAGCAGGCGTGGCCTATCATCACCGCTACTTGTATAACTTTGCATGCTTAAGCCATACTCCCGCTGGTTGCTGTCCTTATTATCTGGAACAAAGCTGGAATCGGAGAAAGAAGGATTAATTCAACCAAAAAGAGCACAACAGAAAAGCAAAGAAATATGCATGTGGGAATCTAGGTGACATGAAAGAAAAGACATGAATACAATTTTATTTTTTTAAAGGAAAAAAGGCCCCAACTTAATCCAGGGGATGTCAGGTAACATGAAAGAATTGAATGAGTAAAAAAGAACAATAATATCTCAAAGATGAACAAACAGTGTTTTTTTTTAAAGAAAAAGGGCCAACCTACCTAACTCGATTGGTAGCGTCTGACATACATTGTCCTATATTTATGCACATAGACCTTGTTAAGATTCTAGAATGGTGGGAATATAGCTATTGATGTTCTTGTTACTTGTCTTTTAAGATAAAGAGAGCTAAGATACTTGTAGTTTAATGCCTCAGATATCAAGTGGCAAAAAATAGGAGACAGGAAGTTATACGAAGATCTTACATGAGCCAATGACAACAAAGACAAAGAACCCAAGCAAGATAGGGCCAACAGGATACTGGTTTCCCTTCTTTGCGGTAGTTTCAGGAACAGCTCCCCGCTTGGTAATGTTTTTCTCAAACCTCTCCACCTTCCTATCAGCGAGACGTCTTGATGTAGTCTGGTCAAATGCAACAAAACAAAGAAATGATTCACAACAAAATCTTGTTCAAACTACTTTTTGAAAAGAAAGTATAACCAGCTTTCAACAAGCAACCAAGTCTAAAACAGGACAGGACAAGCATCAAGGCACTCTGGAGCTCTAGTATTCAACAATCTGAACATCCATATTTGTTACAAATACGCAATAGCTGAGTTCACCCCTCGGGTCTTGTGGAGGGAATCAGTCTCTTTGGTCGTAAAATATCTATGACCTCCCTTTCTAATTCTAAATCAATGGTTGTCCATTGCAACTTTGTCTAGCATTTTATGTGCGCCTAATGCTGATTCAACAATTTAAACAACCTGGATGGCTAATAGCTTAAACCATTGTACACCTCTTTCTGATAAATTAAACAAATTCTTGCTACAGCAGGAATTTTTATGTCCTGGAATTACAAAACCAGCTCTGGCCCGACCCGTTTAGGCACTAATTGTCTTTCACTCGTGCATGATGCCCAAGTTATCCAATTACATAAGATGAAAAGAAAAAATAATGAAAAGAAAAAATAACTTGATCATTGATTTTTTTCCAAAAAATCATTGATTTACTGTGCAATAAAAGTTTTATCGTCACATCAAGGCTTTGGCCCGACCCATTTAAGCCACATCAAGGCTTTTGGGAGACACGGTTTTGACCTAAAAGACACAATCGAATCATGAACTCGCCCTTACACGCCAGACGGAATGGATCACAACAATTAAACAAAATAATGAGCCAGAAGCAAGGACGACATTGACACCAACAACCAGAATTCTTTTACCAAAAGTATAATAAGTTATTGAAAGGATATGAAATCAATCATGCAATTAATCAAAATAAATAAAAGGCTAAATAAGAAAAGTGGATACCAAAAATTCCAAATTTATTGAACAATCACGGGATCATGGGTCACAACAATTATTAATTAATCCGAACAATAAGCCAGGAGCAACGAACCAAATAAAAAAGTAAAGAAGAGATTGAAGTTTGGTATTTTACCATGGTTGAACGAAAATCCGGATATATGAAAAATTGCAGAGAGAATTATTATTGAGCTGCTAAAGTTGTGCCCCAATTTATTTTGTCTTGTTAATTGAATTTCAACTGTTTTTGAAATATTTAGGTGGGCGAAGAAGTCGAGGACGGGAGGCACATGAAAAACGCGTCACACTCCTGCCATTAATTGGAGAAGGGGGTGAATAACCACGTAGCTTTGCTTAGCTGTCCGCAAATGATTGGGTAGCTTCAACACGTCACAATTTATTGGGCCTCGCCCGTTAGTTTTGCCTACTTCATCAACTATACAGACTACAGTGGCCCAATATATTTTTGTTTTTTTTTCTATTTTTGTTTTTTTTTCTTTTTTTTTTCTCTCTTCTATCTCTAGCTTCTATTTCTCTCTTCTTCTTTTTTTTTTTCATTTTTTGGTCTTAGTTAATTTTTTTCTTTTTTTGTATTTTTTTCCTTTTCTTTTGGTTCTATTTTATTTTTGTATTTTCGGAAACGTGGTTACATTGAGCACAAGTCATGGATAATAACAAAAATATCAAATCACTTATTATATTTGTATTTGTATCATTATTTATTTTTTTGTATTCGTTGATAAAATTGTATTTGTTGATACAATGGAATCATTCAAATACAAATGATATGTTTTTATACAATTTTATTTTCGTTGATGCACTTGTATTTTAAAGAACTGTTTTGTATTTGTATTTTATAGTTAACTGCATATTATATTTGTATTTTGTGGTTTCATTTTGTTTGTATTTGTAGTTGTATTCTATTTTCATCGATGCACTTGTATTTTTAAATAACTATTTTATATTTGTATTTGTAATTGACCGCATATTGTATCTGTATTTATAATTTCATTTATTTGTAGTTGACTGCATCATTTGTATTTTTAAACAATTGAAAAAGAATTTTTTTTTATGAACACGCGTGTGTATATATATATATATATATATATATTCATTGATACGAATTGTGTTTTATTTATACAAATTGAACAATACAAATATTGTATTTGTATTAAATGATCATGTTTATACAACTTGAACCATACACATACAAATGATACTTGTTAATATACAAATACAAATGATAAATTTAATATACAAATACTAACGGTATAATTGTATTAAATGATATATTGCATATTTATATATTTTAGACTCAAGCAAATACAATTAATCTATATACTTGCTTGTATACAAATAATAAATTATACATATTCACGGTTAAACTATCCAAATATAAATAATAAATTTATTTGAAATATATAATTTGATACAAATAAATATAAAATATTAAAAATATATAAAATATAAAATACAACAAAAAAATGAAAAAATATATTAAAAAATAAAGAAAAAAAGGAAAATGAAAAATAAAAAAAATAAAAAAAATAGAAGAAAAAAAAACGACAATAAAAGAAAAAAAGAAAAAAGAAAAAGATACAAAAGAAAAAAAGAAACAAAACGAAAAAAGAAAATACAAAATAAAAAAATGAAAAAATATATTAAAAAAATAAAGAAAAAAAGGAAAATAAAAAATAAAAAAAATGAAAAAAATAGAAGAAAAAAAGAAAAAAGAAAAAAAGAAACAAAACGAAAAAAGAAAATACAAAAGAAAAAAATGAAAAAAGAAAAAAAAGGATGAAATTTTTTGTTAAAGAAAAAAAAAAGAAAATATTAAAAAAAGAGAAAAGAATGAAAAAGAAAAAAAAAGGAAAAAATAAAAAGAAGAAAGAAAATAGATGATAGAAATAGAAGACAGAGAAAGAGAGAAAATTAAAGGAGAAAATAAAGGAGAGAGTTGTCATGAAATGTAATAATGTAAATGTTGTTATTTTTTTTCTAGTTAAGTTTATTTGTTGCTATTTCTGAAATTTAAATTACACAGCATAACAAACTTAAGTCCTTAATTATGACTTATTGCAACACTTTAAAATAATTATCAAACATAACAAAAATAACAATATTTTCGTGAGTCTTTAATTTAAGGGTGGCAACGGACCGGACCAGACCTACCGGATCGGTCGGTCCGTGTTTTCCGGACCGTCACCAGTGGACGGTGACCGGATATGGTCCGAAACCGAGCCTACCGGACCGGGCTGCCCGGTCAAGTCCCCTTTGTCCGAACCGGTCCGATTTCCGGTTCCACCCGATTTTTGTTTTTTTTTTAAAAAAAAAACTTTTAATTTAAATTCAAAATCAAAAAAAATAAAAATAAAAATTTAATAATTATTTTTTTGTTTGAATTTAAATTAGTTTTCAAATTTTATTAAGTTTTAAAATATTTTTTTGAAAACTTTAATTTTCAAATTTAAAGTTTACGTTTAAATTTTCAACTTTGAAAACTTTGATTTTTTTTAAAGTTAAAATGTAAATTTTCAACTTTCAAGTTTAAATTTAAATTTTCAAGTTTAAAGTTTAAATTTAAATTTATACTTGAAAGTTTAAATTTAAATTTATAAGTTAAAATTTAATTATTATAAATTTAAATTTATAAGTTAAAATTTAATTATTATTTTTTTAATTCTTAAAGTTTAAATAAAAGACAACTTTAAAAAGAAAATGAAGGCGAATAGCCTATAATTTTATTCAAATCAATAAAGAAGTATACATGTATTACAAATATTAGAAGAGCACCTAATCTACTCAGCCACTTTCTAGGAAGGGTTCTGTTTCAACTAAGTCTCGATTATTATACTAATATCTATAATTTCGAAAGTATGTTTTTCGTAATTTATCTATCAATTCCTTGAAAACATGATCCGGAATTGGTATTTGGTTTTCTTCATCCATTGCTTCCATGCCATCATCACTATTATCTCCAAGTGCTTCATCTATTTCTACTTCGGCTTGATGCGATAAATTTGGTAGTCCAGCATTTCTTCGTTTGGCGTTGATCCAATCTCTGAACAACACTGATATTTTCAAACTATCTTTTGCTAACAAATATCTATGGTCTCCAATGAAAAATCTCCCTGCGCTGAAAGCTTGCTCCGAAGCTACTGAAGATGCTTGCATAGCTAGCACATCCCGAACCACCCTTGAAAGATATGGAAATTGTTCTGTCCGGTTCTTCCACCAAGTTAAAAGTTGAGGATCTCCATTTTCATCCCTAATATTTTTCCGTGCCTGATTAATATATTGATCAAAATTATTATTGTTAGAAGAATCAAGACCAAGTTCTTCATCCATAATTTCATCAAAATCATTAAATCTAGCCCTACGACATGGAGGTTCAGACGGTTCATCATTTAGTAGCTTCTCTCTATAAATGTCATACAAATGTCTAGCTTTAGTTAATACACTATATTTACACGATTCAACAGATGGAACTTCATCACTTGTAATTTCTAAATTTTTATAAAAATTTTCAATCATTTTTTTAACACCATGTTCTTTGTACGTTGGGTTGAACAAAGTAGAAGTCAAAAATAATTGAGGAATAGGAAAAAAATATTTTTAAAATTTTTCAATCATATATGAAACCGCAACTTTAAAATGTTCACGATCTTTATATTTAACAAATTCAGATGAAATAACACAAATATTTACTAAAGCTGAAGAAATAGTAGGATAATATTGACCAGATATAATATTTGTAGCACTATAAAAAGTTCTCAGAAAGTTAATAAGTTCTTCGCATTCTTTCCAATCCTCGTCGGTGATTTTAAAGCTCCGATGCGATTGATGTTTATTATAAAGCATTTGTAAAGGCTGGCGAAAATCAATAGCAACAATAAGCATTTCAAATAAAGAATTCCATCTAGTAGTCACTTCTTTTGGAATTTTTCTAAACGGCATTTCAAATAAAGCACAAGTTTTTTTAAATTCTATAATTCTAGACCTTATTTTAGCTTTAAAAACCCATGCACAAGCAGCTCGAATTCTAACACAAGAATCAGAAAATACATTAATACCATCCATCACTATTAAATTATAAATATGTGCATTACACTTAACATGAAAAACATCATCATCAATTGGACAAAGTCTGGATTTTAAAAATTCAATAGCTTTTAAATTAGCAGAAGCATTATCTAATGTGACACCCATTATCATATCACAAAGACCAAAATAACGTAAAATATCTCCTGTCAAAGAAGCAATATAACTACCAGTTTTCCTCTCTTCAACATATTTATAACCTATAATTCTTTTTTGCATGTTTCAGTCATGATCAATCCAATGAGCAGTAACAGTAAAATATTCATTACCATTAGGACTTACACCCATATCAGAAGTGATAGATAATTTACCATCAAAATAATAAAAGTAGCAATGAAGAAAATGACAATGTTCACGTTGATATTTAAAAATATCAGCTTTAATTGTATTTCTTGAAAAACCACGAAAATCAGGATTATACACCACTCGAATATAATGAATAAAACCGGGATGTTCACCAAAATTAAAAGGCAAACCACAAACCGCAATCATTTTAGCTAATTCTTCACGATCCCTATCCTGACTATATGTGAGTGATGTGCTTGGGCCAGCTGGGTTACTATAATCTAAAATATTCTGGACCATGTTAGAACCTCCGACAGATTGGTTAGTATCGGGCAAGGGTTTACCATTTTTTTTAGCCCTAGCGATAGCTTCTAGACGAACATATTCAGGAACACAATCTCTCAAATGTCTAGTTAGCATTCCTGTCCCACCATGCGAACCCCCAGTCAAATGTTTGATCACTTTCTTACATTTATTGCAAGTTGCAGTAGTTTTCTTCGTATTTTGGATCATAAATTTCCAAACTAATGATCTCTTAGGACGTTCGCTCTTTCCTACTCTAGTAAACGTAGGTAAATTTCCTACTTCATCTTGTTCCGGTAATTGCGTAGCCGGACTAGTAGGGGTAGGGGTATCTTCTAACTCTTGTTCTTCTACATCTTCCTCTTCCTCTACGTCTTCAAAATAAGTATCAAAACATTTATCTAAGGACTCATGGTCTACTATATTACCGGAAGCAACATCAATAGCACAAGGATGTTCAAAAGAAGTATCATCAAACTGATTAAAATCATCGTTATTAATTCTAAATCTAGGTGGCAACGATTTAGAACTACCTCCACCACCGCCTCTACTACAACTAGCACCCTTATCTTTTTTACCCCAAATTTTTTTAACCTGACTAATAAATGTTTTCTTACCACTACTTTTTTTACCTGCATCCATATTTTAATATTAAAAAAAGAAATATAAAAATATAAAAACAAACAATGTAAATATAATGAAAAAGTAGTAGTAATTAAACAAATAAACAGATGAAAGTTGGAACGAATGTACCGAACGTCTGCGTAAAAGCAGACTTATATAACCAAAAAGCCGGAATTGAGAGATGACAATTGAAGCTTGCTTAAAAAAAAATCCCTTCAATTAACAAAATACACAATATTATAGAGAGTATTTGAGAGTGATTAGTAATAGAGAGTTTTTGAAAATTTGTGGGAAAATTAGGGGGAAGAGTGGGTATTTATAGGAAGATATGAGGTGGGGGGCTAGGGGGGGCTGGGGGAAGATGGGGGGGGGGCTGGAACTAGCCGTTGGGGGCCCCACCAACGGTTAAAAAATTATTTATTAATTTTTTAAAAAAAAATATTACCGTTAACCAGACCGGTCAACCGGACAAAATGGCTCCTTCCGCACCGGTTCGTGTACCGGTACCGGTCACCAACCGGGCCTACCGGAACCGGAACCGGACCGGAATGGGCTAGCCCGGTTCCGTTGCCACCCTTAGTCTTTATCCTCCTATATTTTTCTTTTTTTCTCTCTCTCTTCTTTCTTTAACCTTTATTTTTTTCCTTTTACGTTTTTTTTCTTCTTTTTGAATTTTTTTCCTATTTTTATTTTTATTTTTTTTTCTTTTTAATTTTTTATCTTTCTTTGTTTTTTTTTTCTTTCCATTTCTTTCTTTTCGCTTTTTTTTTTTCCTCTCTTCTTCTTCTTTTTTTTTTCGTTTTTTTGTCTTAGTTATTTTTTTTTTCCTTTTGGTTCTATTTTATTTTTGTATTTTCGAAAACATGGCTACGTTGAGCACAAGCCATGGATAATAACGAAAATATCAAACCACTTATTGTATTTGTATTTGTACCATTATTTATTTTTTTGAATTCGTTGATACAATTGTATTTGTTGATATAATGGAACCATCCAAATACAAATGATATGTTTTTATACAATTCTATTTTCGTTGATGCACTTGTATTTTAAAGAACTGTTTTGTATTTGTGTTTTATAGTTAACTGCATATTGTATTTGTATTTTGTGATTTCATTTTGTTTGTATTTGTAGTTGTATTCTATTTTCATCAATGCACTTGTATTTTTAAATAACTATTTTGTATGTGTATTTGTAATTGACCGCATATTATATCTGTATTTGTAATTTCATTTATTTGTATTTGAAGTTGTAGTTGACTGCATCATTTTTATTTTTAAACAATTGAAAAAGAATTTTTTTTTATGAACACACACATATATATATATATATATATAAGGACTAAAGGTACAAGGAGGAGGAAGTACCGAGTAGAATTTTACAACTATAAGTACACAACCTTTTCAAATCAATCAACTCCAACCTCTTCAACCTGCAAACACCCATCCATAAAATCTTTGAAATAATATCCTTTATCTAAGTGTTAAAATTATTGGTATCAGAGCAAGAAATAGCACCGATAAAATTCAACCAGCTTTTTTTACTGCTATTTTTCTCGCTAATTTTTTCTTGAAATTTTTCTATTGCTTCGCAGTCTGTTCTTACTAATATTTCTGGTTTATTGAGAATATATATTTTAAAACTATTAAGACCATATATTATTGTCAATATCTCAGCATCTATACTACTCATATTTCCCTGCTCTTTATATTTTCCACTTTGATAAACGCATATTCTTTCTTCTTTTTTTATCACTATATTTATTTTTCTTTGCCTTAAGGACGGCTCCCCATCCTTCAAAACTTCCGTCAGTTTCTATTATTAAATAGTCTATTTCTAAAGGTAGGGCTAAGTCTGGTATATCCTTTATCATTTCTTTTAATTTTTGAACTAGTTTTATATCTTCAGTATTAAAAGTCTTTTGTCCTTTAGTTCCTGTCTTAGCGTAAAGGGGTCCTGCTACCTTTCCTAGATTTTTAATAAATTGTCTAGCATAATTTAGTATTCCTAAAAATTTCTATAAATCTTTTATTTTTTCTAATTTATCAGGCATTTCTAAAGCTTTTTTTGCTATATGGGGTTGTAACTTAATCTTTCCGTCTCCTATAGTAATTCCTAAGAAATTAATATATGGCTTACATAATTCCATCTTTTTCTTACTAATGATTATTCCATTGTCTATGAATAAGTTAAAAACTGTTTGTAAATGTCCTAGATGTTCTTTCATGTTATAGCTAAAAACTAAAATGTCATCTACATATACTAGTAAAAACTATTTATATTTTCCAAATATATTATCCATTTTTTGTTGAAAAATTGGTGGAGCTGTTTTGAGGCCAAATGGCATTACTAGCCATTCAAAATGTCCTTCAGGACAAGTGAATGTTGTCCACTCAATACTGTCTTGGTGCATCTTTATTTGTCAATATCCGGACTTACAATCAAATTTACTGAATATTGTCCTTCCCTGAATTCTATTAATTAATTCTGTTTTATCTGGGAGTTTATAAGCGTCCATTTTAGTATTATCATTAAGTCTTTTATAGTTTATTACCATTCTAGCTTTACCTCTAACTATCTCACTATGATTTCTAACCATAAATGCTGCTGACCTATGTCTTGATTTAGATCTCCTAATTACTCCTAAGTTAAGTAATTCTTTAATTTGTTCTTCAAAGTCTTTTAAATCCTCATTAGTGGCTTGTATTGCAACTGTTTTGACTGTATATTCTGGGTTTATAATTTCTAATTTACACTCTATTTGGTTATTTTTCCAATGTTCCAAAGGTTTTTCTCCTATTATATCTATATCGTCTAATTTCTGAATTATTTTTTGCAGGTCTTCTTGATTTTTAATGATTCCTATGTTTTTAAGATTTTTGTTAAAATTATATTGTCTATATGGGTTTCTATTAAATTGTAATTCTTTTCTATATCTTCATCTATGTCTATCCATTCTTGTTCGTCTATTACTTCTGATAATAAGTTCTGGTTGCAGGTACAACCCGTTCCTTTATCGCAAACGGTGTCTGGCTTTATTTGTTTATTCTTTGAATCTTTTATTACTTTAGTATTTCTTTGTACATTTGTTCCAAAAAAGGAAAGTGTTATTGTAATATTCTTTGTAAAGATTACTCCGTCTCTGGTAATAAAACAACCTCCATTGTTTCTAACCATAAAGTCTAATCCTATTACAAAGTCTGCTTTTATATTTAAATTTCTTGTTAACACATATCCTAATTTATATCTGGTTTTATAGTTTGAACAAGTATTATTAAAACTAACTATAGTATTTTGTACATAATGTGTATATGTATTATGAGTCCCATCCATTTGCATGACTATCTGTGGTTTCGAGAACTCATTTATAAGGTGTTTTGGTAATAAGTCTTGATTGATTATACAATGAGTACACCCGGAGTCTATTAGACCTAAAGTTTCTATTTCATAGTGTCACGACCCAATATTTGAGTCATGATGGCGCCTACCATAAACCACCAATAGGCAAGCCAAACCCTAGCCCAGCGCGACAAGTAACA
Source organism: Capsicum rhomboideum (assembly GCA_031232105.1). Lineage (NCBI taxonomy): Eukaryota > Viridiplantae > Streptophyta > Magnoliopsida > Solanales > Solanaceae > Capsicum > Capsicum rhomboideum. The sequence goes on from CP124709.1 coordinate 59,446,062, forward strand.
GGCTAATGGACGGAATCTCAGAAAATAGAGATGAGGTGGAAGTAACCGTACTAATAAGCATGCTAGAAATTTTTTTAAAAAAAAAACAGAATCAAATATACCCATACCGAGACTGAGAAGGAAGAGGACAGTATATATAAACTCAAGAACCCCTCTCAAGACCTGGTGAGGTCGGTACAAGAGCCACTACTAGACATATCCAGAATACAAGACAAAAACCAAATATATATAACAAGTGCAACAGTCTTGAGTGCAAAAGACTATATAGTAGAGATAGAGTAGGATCTGCCTCGAACGTCAGTAAGCTCACCCTGCTCCAAAGTCAGTGCTGAGAAGAGAGTCACGTCAAACTCGCCGACTAGTGCCCGGATCTGCATCGAGAAAAAAGATGCAGAAGTGCAGTATGAGTACCGGGGCAATGGGTACTCAGTAGGCATCATCGGCCGACTGAGCTCAATGTAATATAAGCAAGCTAAAATGCGAGGGTGCATGCTAAGTCTGGGATATAAGTAATAAATACATAATTAACTGTCGAGGCGTGTAGATATGCTTAGGAAATAAATAAATGTGATACCGAATAATTGAGTAAATAAATGCGTAAGTAAACACACAAGTCAAACATAACCTATCTGGGCCCCCATAAACCCGATAGGCACACGAAAGAAAACAATAACACAGTCTGGCCCCCATAAACCATCGGCACACACAAGAATAGTAAATGCATAGTCACTAGTGTCTCGAAGCTGTATCAGTATCCAGTAATCACAATAACCAACAAGAGTGCACCAGGCTTGAACCGGCACCAATGGGTAATAACAATAGGCTAGACACCGAAATCGAACAGAAAGCATTGGGTAATAACAATAGGCCACATATATATCATATCTGCCGGACTCGAATCGGAACGCAGAGAACAACAGTATCATAATCACGGTACCCAGTACCAGAACTCATGGTGTACCTCAATCCGGGGTCGGACTCGAACCGGAGCACCCAATAGTCAATAACCAAAATCATCATACCTGAATCAATAGCCGGACTCGAACCGAAACTCATCATAGCCAGTAACCAAAACAAAATCAAATGTCATATCATATCAGATAAACGGGGAACGCCCTAGTCCCAAGTCAATACTAGTATATAAGTACAGAAGTTAACCCCACAACATGCTACAAGTCAATCTCGGGGTCCTTCTAGGTCAACTATCTACTATAAACAATATGTATATACAAGTCTGGGTATACATTATAAGTCATGGAAAGGCGGTTCAGCGTTCTAAGTCAAACTACCCGACCCTAATCAAATACGGTGCTATCAGGGACGAACAAAGCTAAACAGGCCAATCGGGTATAATCGGGGTGACTCAATCCCGTCACAACCCTAATAGTCATATAGGGCTTAGATGTCAAAGTTCTGACAAGTCGACAAAAAGGGTAAAGGGGCCCACTAACGGGTCTCAAAAACCAAGTCTAGTTATACCTGTCTAAGTCTGGGCTAAGTCTGCCTGAGCCTGGATTAAGGTCCAACAATAACATTCCCCAACCAGCAATCAACAATAACAATACTATACGACCCTAAATAGGTCATTTGTGGTGTCCCACGAGGATAATGGGCCTGGTATGTATCCGAATAGCCTTATCCGACCTAGAAGGCCTATATCACATCAAACCACCACCACCAAGTTTATAATACCATCCCACAACACCAGCACAATAGCATACATATATTACACATAAGCCCAATCTAAGTGTAAAGGAAGGTAAGCCTAGCCTACCTGGACGACGACGCAAGCCCGCCAAAAGAACCAACTATACAGGAGTCTTCCCCTTCCGATAGGCCTCTGACTATTGCCAGACTACCAAAATAATAAACTACATGTCAAAACATGACTATTGATACTCATATTGAATTAGTTCAGAAAAATGTCCGAACAGTCCACGTGGGGCCCGCTTGCGGTATCGTAAAATTAAAACCGTCACAGTGTCCCAAATAACTCTGTGATCAATAGTCACAACAGATGCTATCCAATCCGAGCTCATATTAAGCTCTAAATAAGCACCAACAACAATACCACTAAATAACAATTCGAATACGCAATTTCAAGCTAAACTTAACCGGGAAAACTTACTATATAAAGACGTTATATTATCAACCACGTGATCCCCGAGCTTGAATAACTTAATGTAGATAATTAATCGGTGATCAAATATAATCTAAAGATATTTTCATAACTGCAAATTGAGTTCAATGGATATACAAAATGGCTAAAGACACTTTTGCAAAAGCGTTCATTAATTGAACAAGGAACAATAAGTAATGTATTAGCACCTTTTGTGCATATATTAGGTGTCCTTGCTGCCACCACTGTGTCCCACGTGGTGTGTGTGTGTCAACACCACACTCCTCCTTGTCTAATTAATACCACGTGGGAGTGGACTGTGACACACCAAAATCATTTTCATCATATTATGTATATATTCGGGTATTGTATAGGTTTGTGGTAAAATAAATACAACTTTTTAAATATACCATAATTAATAGAAAATTATTTCTAACAAAACCTCTATAAAATAAAAATATTATTTTAACATATTTAAATTCACTATCTCCGCTTAAATTATTCATAGGTTATAAAACTATTATAAAGTAATATAGATATATCATAACTAAAGAATTTTATAAATTTCAACAATATTTTCGAAAGGTAATTAACTATGTCAGAGAGATTTTTTTAGAAAGATTCTCCATTGGTAATTCTAAAATAGAAAGAATATAAATAAAGGTGCATACGTGGGAAGGGGAGCCCGCCAAAAGAACCAGCTATACAAGAGTCTTCCCCTTCCGAGAGGCCTCTGACTGTTGCCAGGCTACCAAAATAATAAACTACATGTCAAAACATGACTATTGATATCCATATTGAATTAGTTCGGAAACATGTCCGAACAGTCCACGTGGGGTCCGCTTGCGGTATCGTAAAATTGAAACCGTCACAGTGTCCCAAATAACTCTGTGATCAATAGTCACAACAGATACTATCCAATCCGAGCTCATATTAAGCTCTAAATAAGCACCAACAACAATACAACTAAATAACAATTCGAATACGCAATTTCAAGCTAAACTTAACCGGGAAAACTTACTATATAAAGACTCTATATTATCAACCACGTGATCCCCGAGCTTGAATAACTTGATGTAGATAATTAATCGGTGATCAAATATAATCTGAAGATATTTTCATAACTGCAAATTGATTTCAATAGATATACAAAATGACTAAAGACACTTTTGCAAAAGCGTTCATTAATTGAACAAGGAACAATAAGTAATGTATTAGCACCTTTTGTGCATATATTAGGTGTCCTTGCTGCCACCACTGTGTCCCACGTGGTGTGTGTGCGTCAACACCACACTCCTCCTTGTCTAATTAATAATAAATGGATCAATGTATTTGTCTTCGGATATTGCATAGACTCGTGGTAAAATAAATACAACTTTTTAAATATACCATAATTCATAGAAAATTATTTCTAACAAAACCTCTATAAAATAAAAATATTATTTTAACATATTTAAATTCACTATCTCCGCTTAAATTATTCATAGGTTATAAAACTATTATAAAGTAATATAGATATATAATAACTAAAGAATTTTATAAATTTCAAAAATATTTTCGAAAGGTAATTAACTATGTCATTTTACCAAATTCAAATTTAATTTAATATTTTACAACGTGCTTGGTCTAAATAATATTCTCAAACGAACTGTCCGAAAACCGAACTGTTAGTCCCAGCAAGTCATAAATAACTTGGGACAGTTATAGAAAAGCTCTAAACGCTGAGAACACACAAAAATGAGGGAAATTACTGGGAAGGTCATTACAATATTCACTACTAAAAGGAGTTTCGTTCGCGAAAGTCAAGAAGAAGCACATACCTGAAGACGTGAACAAGTAGGGATACTGGGCTCGCATATCGCGTTCAAGCTCCCAAGTAGCCTCCTCAACCGAACGGTGACGCCACTGTACCTTAACCACTGGAATGTCCCGGGAGCGTAACCGTCTGACATCTCTGGCTAAAATGGACACAGGCTCCTCCACAAATGTTAACTTATCGTCTAACTGAACTGAGTTCCACCGAAGCACATGTGACTCATTTGGAATGTATTGTCAAAACATAGAAACATGAAACACAGGGTGGATAGCTGAAAATGTCGGAGGTAAAGCTAGCACATAAGCGACCTCTCCAACTGTCCGCAAAATCTCAAAGAGTCCAATATATCTGGGGCTAAGCTTACCCTTCCTACCAAATCGTATCACGCCCTTCATGGGCGATACTCGTAAGAAGACTCTATCACCCACCCTGAATTTCAACAGACGACGTCTACGGTCAGCATAACTCCTCTGTCTACTCTGAGTTGTCCGCAGCCTATCTTGAATCACTTGAACTCGGTCCAAAGATTCTCGGAGCAAATCTGTGCCACGAGGACTGAATTCTGAAGTTTCAAACCAGCCAACTGGAGATCGACACCGTCTGCCATATAAAGCCTCAAACGAAGCCATTTAAATGCTGGAATGAAAGCTATTATTATACGCAAACTCTGCTAAAGGCAAGAATTGATCCCATTGACCCCCAAAATCTAACACACATGCGCGGAGCATATCTTCCAATACCTGAATAGTCCGCTCTGACTGTCCGTCGGTTTGAGGATGAAATGCAGTGCTGATGTCCACCTGGGTACCCAACTCTTCTTGGAAAGTCTGCCAGAAACTAGAGGTAAATTGAGACCCTCAGTCTGAGAAAATAGATATTGGCACTCCATGTAGGCGAACCACCTGCTGAATATATACACGAGCTAATCTCTCAGCACTGTAGGAAACTCGAACAGGGATAAAGTGTGCAGACTTAGTCAATCGATCTACAGTAACCCAAATACTATCAAAACCCTGGGAGGTGCGAGGCAATCCAACAATGAAATCTATAGTGACCCGCTCCCATTTCCACTCGGGGATGGGTAATTGCTGAAGTAAACCACCGGGTCTGATGTTCGGCCTTTACCTGTTGACAACAAAGGCATCGAACTACAAACCCTGCTATATCTCTTCGCATACCGCTCCACCAATAGTGTTGCCTCAGATCCCGATACATCTTAGCTGTCCCAGGGTGAATAGAATATCTGGAACTACGTGCCTCGCGTAAAATAAACTGAATCAAATCTCTAACCCTCGGAACACAAATACGGTCGTCAAACCTCAGAACACCATCAGAACCCAAGGTATCTCTCTCAGACTCACCCCTCAATACCTGATCTCTAATGCTACGGAGACCGCTATCCTCAAATTGACGACTTTGAATCTGCTCCAGCAAAGTAGATCTCGCACCAACACAAGCGATAACCCTTTTGGGGTCAGAAATATCCAACCGCACCATCGAGTTAGCTAAGGACTGAATATCCAAAGCCAATGGCCATTGAGAGACTGGGATGAAGGCTAAGCTACCCATACTCATTGCCTTCCGACTCAAGGCGTCCGCTACCACATTCACTTTGCCCGGATGATAGAGAATAGAGATATCATAGTCCTTCAGCAACTCAATCCACCTGCGCTGCCTCAAATTAAGATCCCTCTAAGTCATAATATGCTGAAGACTGCGGTGTTCTATAAAGATTTCACAATGAACACCGTACAGATAATGTCTCCAAATTCACAATGCAAACACAACTGCTGCTAATTCCAAATCATGAGTGGGATAGTTACGCTCGTGCACCTTCAGCTGCCTTGATGCATAAGCAATGACACGACCCTGCTGCATCAGAACACATCCCAAACCAATACCAGACGCATCACAATACATGGTAAAACCCTCTTCCTCAATTGGAAGAGTCAACACAGGGGCAGAGGTAAGTCGATCCTTGAGCTTCAGAAAGCTTGCCTCACAATCCTCAGACCACTGAAATGGAACCTCCTTCCTAGTTAGTCTGGTCATAGGAGATACAATAGACGAGAAGCCCTCAATAAATCGCCTGTAGTACCCTGCCAACCCAATGAAACTGCGAACTTCAGTAGGCGACGTGGGCCTAGCCCAACCTCGAATAGCCTCGATCTTCGCTGGGTCTACCATGATATCGTGTCTGGATATAACATTCCCTATGAAAGCTACATACTCAAGCCAGAAATCACACTTTGAGAACTTGGCATAAAGGCGATGACCTCTCAAAGTGTGGAGCACAATCCTTAAATGCTGCTCGTGCTCCTTGCTGCTCTTTGAATAAACCAAGATGTCGTCAATAAACACAATCACAAAAGAGTCCAAGTATGGCCTGAATACACGATTCATCAAATCCATGAAAGTTGCTGGGGCATTAGTCAACCCAAAAGACATCACCAGGAACTTATAATTGCCGTACCGAGTCCTGAAGGCTGTCTTTGGGATGTCCTCATCCCTAACTCTCAACTGATGGTATCCAGATCTCAAATCTATTTTTGAGAATACCGCTGCACCCTGAAGTTGATCAAACAAATCATCGATACGAGGCATAGGATACTTATTCTTCACAGTTACCTTATTCAACTGCCTGTAATCAATACACATGCGCATAGATCTATCCTTCTTCTTTACAAACAAAACTGGAGCACCCCACGGAGACATACTTGGCCTGATAAAACCCTTTCCCAGAAGATCTTGGAGCTGAGTACTCAACTCTCTCAACTCAGCAGGAGCCATACGATAAGGAGACATAGAAATAGGTCGGGTGCCCGGCTTGAGGTCAATAATGAACTCTATATCATGCTCAGAAGGAAGTCCAGGTAGGTCAGTTGGGAATACATCAGGAAACTCACGAACAATAGGGACGGAGTCAAGCAATGGACTCTCAATACTACCATCCCGAACATAAGCAAGGAATGAATCACATCCTCTCGGCATCAATCTACGAGCCCGAATATATGAAATAATCCCTGTCGGTGTGCGACTAACAGAACCCTGCCACACCATAGGGGGTACGCCAGGCATGGCTAAGGTCACGGTCTTGGCAAAGCAATCCAAGATTGCATGATGGAAAGACAACCATTCCATGCCCAGAATCACATCAAAGTCTACCATGGCCAATACAATAAAATCAACCCGAGTCTCAAACTTCCGAACAGTCACCAGGCAAGATCTATATACCCTATCCACTACTAAGGAATCACCAACGGGGGTAGATACACGTAAGAATACAGATAATAACTCAGAACATAAATCCAACCATGGTGCATAATAAGTAGATACATAAGAAAACGTGAATCCAGGATCAAATAATGCAGAAGCTGGCTAGTGGCATACAAAAATCGTACCTGTAATCACCGTATTCGAAGCCTCAGCCTCTGGCCTAGCCGGCACGGCATACAACTGAAGCTGGCTACCACTAGTCTGAGCACCGACCTGACTACCAGTCCGACCTCCCTGCGCTCCACCTCGGGAACTCTGGGGACCACCCCAAAGACCCTGTGCACCACCTCTGCCTACTAGAGGTATAAATCTGATAGGCTATGCCGTCTGAACTGAAGGCTGAATCGCCCTAAGCTGAGGACACCTACGCTCAAAATGATAGACAACCCCATAAGTATAACATGCTCCTGGCTCTACCTAGAAGATCCGATTGATCCGGTATGACCACCTCTAGTCGATGAACTGGACTGACCACGTCCCTGAGGCTGACTACCAAAACCACTATAGGCGGGCTGACCCCTATCAGAAATCTGTAAGGCTGACTGTACGGGCCTACTAGGCTGACCCTGTCGCTGAAAGGACTGATGCTGCTGCTGTGGGTACCTACCCTGAAACCCGCGGCCTCTGAACTACGAGCTGCTGTGACTGCTACTGTAACTACCCTGGAATTGGGGTCTCTTATCGCTGCCCCCTTGGGCCATGCAATCTATCTCCTCTATAGAATATACATGCTCAACTATCTCAGCAAATGATTTCCCCGAAGTCACTAAACTCTGTGTGGCTCTGCGGAGTGTTAATCGCAACCCTCTGACAAAGCATCTAATCCTTTCATACTCATCAGGCAAGATCATAGTAGCATGTCTGGTCAAATCATGAAATCTCGCCTCATACTCCGCTACTGTCATAAACCCCTGTCTCAACCTGGAAAACTCATCTCGAAGACGCTCACGCATGCTGCGGGGCATATACTTCCCCAAGAACACCTCAGAGAACTGTGCCCAAGTAATGGGTGGAGATCCAGCTGGCCTGGAATCAAGATAACCTCTCCACCATCTCCTCACGACTGTATCAAACTGATAGGCAACAAAATCTACCCCGCGCGACTCCATTAATCCCAAATTTCTCAGCTTCTCCTCGCACTGGATAAGAACTCATAAGCGTCTTCTCCTGGGGTACCCACAAACCTGGGTGGAGCTAGTCTCAAAAAATGACTCAGCATTTTCTGCTCCTCGGCAGACATAACTGGCTGAGCTACTATCGGATGTGGAATTACCGGCGCTGGCGAAATCTCAACTCTGGGTGCTGCATCTGTAGGCTGCGCCCCAACACCAACTCCTTGTACTGCTGGTTGGGCTCCCTTGGCTGACGGACCTCTAAGTAATCCCAGCAACTGCACCAAAGTGTCTCGGAGTACTGAAGCATCAATAAATCCAGATGGAGCCTGGGCTTCTCCCTGGCCCACCGGCTGCTGTGGCGGTGGAACATCTGGAACTATAACGGGATCGGGTGACTGATCCCTAGCATGATCTCGGACTGGGGTTGCTACTCTGCCCTGCCTCCAACCTCTTTGTCAACCTCGGCCCCTAATTAGAGCCCTCACTGCAGGCTCGGGGTCCCGACCCCCTGCTCTCGCACCATGGGTCCTAACCATATGCATAAAGAGTGAACCAAATGAAAATCAGAAACCAACATAGACCCGACGCACGGACATGAGTCAAGAAAATGAGAGACTCCCTTAAGAATGCTTCGTAGCCTCCCGAAGATAGGATACAGGCGTCCCCGCACCGATCCGCAGAACTCTACTAAATACTGGCTCATGTACCGACACTACCCGTACAACCTAGGCTCTGATACCAAGCTGTCACGACCCAATATTTGAGTCATGATGGAGCCTACCATAAACCACCAATAGGCAAGCCAAACCCTAGCCCAGAGTGACAAGCAACAGGCTAACGAACGGAATCTCAGAAAATAGAGATGAGGTGGAAGTAACCGTACTAATAAGCATGCGAGAAATTAAAAAAAAATAAAAAATAAAATCAAATATACCCATACCGAGACTGAGAAGGAAGAGGACAATATATATAAAGTCAAGAACCCCTCCAAAAATCTGGTGAGGTCGGTACAAGAGCCACTACTAGACATATCCAGAATACAAGATAGAAACCAAGTATATATAACAAGTACAACAGTCTTGAGTGCAAAAGACTATACAGTAGAGATAGAGTAGGATCTGCCTCGAAAGACACTAAGCTCACCCTGCTCCGGAGTCAATGCTGAGAAGAGAGTCACGTCAAACTCGCCGACTAGTGCCCGGATCTACATCGGAGAAAAAGATGCAGAAGTACAGTATGAGTACCGGGACAACGGGTACTCAGTAGGTATTATCGGCCGACTGAGCTCAATGTAATATAAGCAAGCTAAAATGCGAGGGTGCATGCTAAGTCTGGGATATAAGTAATAAATACATAAGTAACTGTCGAGGCGTGTAGATATGCTTAGGAAATAAATAAATGTGATACCGAATAATTGAGTAAATAAATGCGTAAGTAAACACACAAGTCAAACATAACCTATCTGGGCCCCCATAAATCGGATAGGCACACGGAAGAAAACAATAACCCAGCCTGACCCCCATAAACCAACGGGACACACAAGAATAGTAAATGCATAGTCACCAGTGTCTTGAAGTTGTATCAGTATCCAGTAACCACAATAACCAACAAGAGTGCACCGGGCTTGAACCGACACCAATGGGTAATAACAAGAGGTCAGGCGCCAGAGTTGAACCAGAAGCAGTGGGTAATAACAATAGGCCACATATATATCATATCTGCCGGACTCGAATCGGAACTCAGAGAACAACAGTATCATAATCACGGTACCCAGTACCAGAACTCATGGTGTACTTCAATCCGGGGTCGGACTCGAATCGGAGCACCCAATAGTCAATAACCAAAATCATCATACCTGAATCAGTAGCCGGACTCGAACCGAAACTCATCATAGCCAGTAACCAAAACAAAATCAAATGTCATATCATATCAGATAAACGGGGAACGCCCTAGTCCCAAGTCAATACTAGTATATAAGTACAAAAGTTAACCCCACAACATGCTACAAGTCAATCTCGGGGTCCTTCTAGGTCAACTATCTACTATAAACAATATGTATATACAAGTCTGGGTATACATTATAAGTCATGGAAAGGCGGTTCAGCGTTCTAAGTCAAACTACCCGACCCTAATCAAATACGGTGCTATCAGGGACGAACAAAGCTAAACAGGCCAATCGGGTATAATCGGGGTGACTCAATCCCGTCACAACCCTAATAGTCATATAGGGCTTAGATGTCAAAGTTCTGACAAGTCGACAAAAAGGGTAAAGGGGCCCCTAACGGGTCTCAAAAACCAAGACTAGTTATACCTGTCTAAGTCTGGGCTAAGTCTGCTTGAGCCTGGATTAAGGTCCAACAATAACATTCCCCAACCAGCAATCAACAATAACAATACTATCCGACCCAAATAGGTCATTTGTGGTGTACCACGAGGATAATGGGCCTGGTATGTATCCGAATAGCCTTATCCGACCTAGAAGGGCTATATCACATCAAACCACCACCACCAAGTTTATAATACCATCCCACAACACCAGCACAATAGCTTACATATATTACACATAAGCCCAATCTAAGTTTAAAGGAAGGTAAGCCTAGCCTACCTGGACGACGACGCAAGCCCGCCAAAAGAACCAACTATACAGGAGTCTTCCCCTTCCGATAGGCCTCTGACTGTTGCCAGACTACCAAAATAATAAACTACATGTCAAAACATGACTATTGATACTCATATTGAATTAGTTCAGAAAAATGTCCGAACAGTCCACGTGGGGCCCGCTTGCGGTATCGTAAAATTAAAACCGTCACAGTGTCCCAAATAACTCTGTGATCAATAGTCACAACAGATGCTATCCAATCCGAGCTCATATTAAGCTCTAAATAAGCACCAACAACAATACCACTAAATAACAATTCGAATACGCAATTTCAAGCTAAACTTAACCGGGAAAACTTACTATATAAAGACGTTATATTATCAACCACGTGATCCCCGAGCTTGAATAACTTAATGTAGATAATTAATCGGTGATCAAATATAATCTAAAGATATTTTCATAACTGCAAATTGAGTTCAATGGATATACAAAATGGCTAAAGACACTTTTGCAAAAACGTTCATTAATTGAACAAGGAACAATAAGTAATGTATTAGCACCTTTTGTGCATATATTAGGTGTCCTTGCTGCCACCACTGTATCCCACGTGGTGTGTGTGTGTCAACACCACACTCCTCCTTGTCTAATTAATAATAAATGGATCAATGTATTTGTCTTCGGGTATTGTATAGGTTTGTGGTAAAATAAATACAACTTTTTAAATATACCATAATTAATAGAAAATTATTTCTAACAAAACCTCTATAAAATAAAAATATTATTTTAACATATTTAAATTCACTATCTCCGCTTAAATTATTCATAGGTTATAAAACTATTATAAAGTAATATAGATATATCATAACTAAAGAATTTTATAAATTTCAAAAATATTTTCGAAAGGTAATTAACTATGTCATTTTACCAAATTCAAATTTAATTTAATATTTTACAACGTGCTTGGTCTAAATAATATTCTCAAATGAACTGTCCGGGAACCGAACTGTCAGTCCCAGCAAGTCATAAATAACTTGGGACAGTTATAGAAAAGTTCTAAACGCTGAGAACACACGAAAATGAGGGAAATGACCGGGAAGGTCATTACACATAGTCTTGTATTATTATTTTTGTCATTACTTTAACAACACTTAATTTTTTGTCTTCATTACATACTAATCCTTCAAGAGATTGATTTAACAATTCTGTTTCTTCTAAGTCTTCTATTATAATTCCTTTTGATTCTTGAGAAATTCTTTTCCCCTTTTCTAAATATTTTATTCTATCTTCTAGTTCGTTTATTTTTATTTCTAGATTACTAATTCTAGTTTCTACTGCGTTGTCTTCGGTAATTATGACAGTCTATTTATATTCTATTGGTTGAGCTTGTATTGACTATATTGCCTGTTTTCCTATAGTCTTTTTGATACATGGTATACATCCTTCTAAATAGCATTTGCTACATTTAGCTCGTCTAGTTCTGCTAGGGTACCAATGACAAATATAGCATTGATTACTGTCTAAACCTTTATGTCTTTCAAACTCATGTAAGCATTTTTCTTCTTTGATATTTACTAACGCAAAACTGGTTAGTGCTTCATTTAAATTTTCTAATCCGATATCTTCGTCTGAGTCTGAAGAGTCTGGATCTTTATCATAATCTATACTTATAATTGAATATATACTTTCTATGTCGGACATCTGTTCATCTACATTTATTAAAGTTTCGTTAAAGTCTTCTATGAGTTGTGAATTTCTTGTTCTAGTATTATTTCTTTTGGGGCAAGTGTTATCTAAGTGGTCTGAACTTCCACATGTAAAACATTCTAAAGTGTTCTTATAACTTTTGTGATCTTTATATTTTCTTACATGTCTATTTTATTCAAGTAAGGTTTTTTGGCAGAAGATTTTCTTAAATAATAACGTTTCTTTCTATAATCATTTCGTTTATATGGTTTTTTATATTTTTTGTTATATTTATTCTTCTTTTGGTAATTTTTATCGTAGCTTTGTGTAGTGTAAATCGTCTTACAGAAATTTGTCTCTCCTTTCTTTAATTGTTTTTGTATTTGTATATTTGTGCATTTTTCTTGTAATATGTCTATTATATGTTGTATTTTATGTCCTATTGACCATCTGGCATTAGGATTCTGTACTACACCGTCTCTCTTTTCCCATTTTTCTTCTATTTCTCTTCCTAGCGCTCCTGGTAATTTATTAAATAATTTTTTTCCTAAGCTTTGGTCAAAAGCGTTACCGCTTATGCTTGCATAATAAAAGTAATCTAAAAGAAATGGCTTAATGTGATGCCAACTACTTATACTTAATTGTTCTAATTTTATTAATGATTTGCGCTGTAATACTAATAAACCACTATTTGGATCTTCTCCTGTTACTAAACTATGTATCTTATTGGTAAAGTTATACCGGTTAGCTCCCATGTCTACCAAGTCTTTGAATTCGTTGGGAAATTCTCGTTTAAAACTTTCCCATAAACCTTTGGTTGATTCTCCTAAAAATGTCTCCATATATCTATACATAGTCTTCGAGTCTGTTTCATTATATGTTTTAATATAGTCTGCTACTACAATTCCTTTCCACAAATCAATAACTGTATTCCATGACTGTGGATCATGAGCTGCTATATTAAGTATTTTTCCTTTACTACCACCTTCTTGGAGGGTAATAGGTTCCTCTATTGGCATTCTTTTTCCTATTGGTCTTACACTTTCTAATTCTGTTTCTGGATTAGTTCTATAGACTCTATGTCTTGGTACATTTCCTGTATTTGTTTCTATGGTATGCATTTGGCTAGTTCTTTGGAAGGGGCTTGAACTAGTTGAGGCTGATTCCATAAATTCTTTAATACTTATATCTATCTCTGAGAGGGAGTCTTCGGAATTAAAAATTTCTCGATATCTTATATTATAAGTTCTTAATGTGCATAGTCTGAAATGTTCATCTACTTCAAAAATGTCTAATTGTCCCAATTTACATCCCGTATACTTAAATCGTCTTTTGTTATCTGATCTATATATTTCTCTTGCCTTTTGAATTGTTTTATCTACTTCAAATTCTTCTAATTCAATTATATTCATAAATTCTATTCTTTCTTCAACTTCTTCTTCTATTTCAAATTGATTTGTCTTCTTATAATCTATGAATCTAATTGAAGTCTCTCCTTTTTTATTTGTGTACATTAAATGGTCTGTAGGTTTTAAAGTTTCTTATTTATTTTTATGTTCTAGGTTCCATTCCAAACCTGCATAAAGTTCTGAGTCTATTTTTATGAGCTTCATTAATTTAATTCCTTTATTTCCCATTAATCCTACAACATCATTAACTTTTAATTTAAATTTACTTCCGCTATTATTAGCTAATTTTCTGAGAAATCCTACACATACTAAAAGGTTATTACCTATGTTCATGTCTTCATATCATTTAGTCTGAATACCTATTTTTATGTCCTTTCCCAATTCTGACGAATTAATCATAAAGTCTGGACTACAATAAAATATTCCTCCATTATTAGTCATGTCTACTTCAGTTAATCCTATGAGGGATCTTTTAGAGTCTGACCATCTATCATCATATATAGTTATTAAAGCTTTTGTTCCTAAATTCTTTCTTGTTAATCCATTTAATCCTATTATTATTAATCCCATGTGCATAGATTCATATGTCTTTTTTGAATTCATAAAACAAGTTAAGATAGACATACAGACCCAAGAGTATTTAATACAAGCAATTGTAATTTCTTTATATGCGAAGAAACGATAATTACCATAATTATATAAGTCATTATAACCAACAAATCCATAATACCTATATTGAAGAAACAAGACTAAAAAAGGTACGAGACCAGCTAATCCAGCATTTACAAAATTTTGATAATGCAACTAATAAAGATTATAGAAATATATCAATAGAAACACATCATCGAAGGTGCGGACACCGAAATAGAATAAAATCAAAATTACTTACTATAAATAGAGACATTACAAGTACAATACATTATAGAGCAATCTTTAAAGAATATTTAGACAACTGTCCGTTAGGATAAAATTATTAATGAAAACACATCCCTTTGCTAAACAAGTACAAGCTAATAATCTTATATAGAATATTCAATTAATACGATTAGTTTACGCTAAAAAGAAGCGCCAAATTTTAAAACAATCTTTAAAGAAATTAAAAACCCTAAAAGGAAATCTCGATCAAATAGAAAGTAAAATTTATTGGGAATTACAAGATATAGAAAGTGATATTGAAGATCATAAAAAGTGGTTAGAGTGGTATAAAACTAGACCAATCTGGATAGCACTAGGATAGACAAAATAGATAAAATAACAAATTTAAAAAAGTTAGAATATTTAGACTTACAATTAATTCCAGAAAAGAAATATAAAAGATTAACAGACAACTCTCTAATTAGGTGTAATTTTAGTAACGGAGACCATAGTTTATATAACGAAGACCCACAATTAAATAGTATTGTAGATTTACTATTAAATTTAGGAGATAATATTCATAGAGATAATACAGTGATACTTGAAATTCTTAGAGAAATACAAGTTAAGCAGATAAAAATCTTTAATCAACTAGAAGATAAGCTAGATTTTCTAAAAATTCAATTTTTAGAAATAGAAAAAAGACAACTCAGTAAAGAACCACAAGAAAATATATTTCATAAAGACCTTAAAGATTTAAAACAAGTTATAGATCAGCTAAAAGCAATAATACTTTCATGAACAACCCATAATACAACGAAATACTCAAACAAGGACAACAAATAGTACCAAGTCCAGAAGGATTAAGTACCCATTCACCTCAAAGTAAAGCAGACCAAATAATAATTAAACAAAATAACACCATAATATTATTATTCCTTAAACTTAATGAAAACATAGAAAAACTGATAAAAGGAAAAACTTTACTAGATCATCAAGAAATATTAAAACAACATTTAGACGAATTAAATAAGCTTAAATATCCACCAGTTCCTGAAGACACTCTCAACGAATTAATAGACCAATTAAAAAGGACAGAAGTAACTCCACTAAAAGACAGAACATTAATAGTTAGAAAGGTAAAACCATGGACTTTTTATCAGGTAGGAGACAAGACCAAGAAAGACCACGACATAGTTACACCCAAAACAGACTAGGTAATAAGATAATATCTAACATAATGAATTCAGGAAGACAAAACACTTCTCAACAATTAGACGAAGTCATAGACATTGATAAAGACATTCAAATTTTTCAACAGAACAAACTAAATTTATTAAATCCAAAAGTATTGTATAGTACAGGCTTATTTTCACAGAAAGCTCTGTTGTATAGACATTATAGAGAAGAACAGATATGCGTTACAGGAGATAACCAAGAAAATCTTGCATTAATTTGTCCAGAATCTTCAGAAGAAATTCAAAAAGGACATATGAATCTAATGCACATGGGATTAATAATAATAGGATTAAAAGGATTAACAAGAAAGAATTTAGGAACGAAAGCTTTAATAACTATATATGATGATAGATGGTTAGACTCTAAAAGATCCCTTATAGGATTAACTGAAGTAGACATGACTAATAATGGAGGAATATTTTATTGTAGTTCAGACTTTATGATTAATTCGTCAGAATTGGGAAAGTACATAAATATAGGTATTCAGACTAAAGGATATGAAGACATGAAAATAGGTAATAACCTTTTAGTATGTGTAGGATTTCTAAAAAAATTAGCTAATAATAGCGGAAGTAAATTTAAATTAAAAGTTAATGATGTTGTAGGATTAATGGAAAATAAAGGAATTAAATCAATGAAGCCCATAAAAATAGACTCAGAACTTTATGCAGGTTTGGAATGGAACCT
This sequence comes from Capsicum rhomboideum, assembly GCA_031232105.1. NCBI lineage: Eukaryota > Viridiplantae > Streptophyta > Magnoliopsida > Solanales > Solanaceae > Capsicum > Capsicum rhomboideum. The sequence continues at coordinate 59,462,860 of CP124709.1, forward strand.
AGAACATAAAAATAAATAAGAAACTTTAAAACCTACAGACCATTTAATGTACACAAATAAAAAAGGAGAGACTTCAATTAGATTCATAGATTATAAGAAGACAAATCAAAATGAAATAGAAGAAGAAGTTGAAGAAAGAACAGAATTTATGAATATAATTGAATTAGAAGAATTTGAAGTAGATAAAACAATACAAAAGGCAAGAGAAATATATAGATCAGATAACAAAAGACGATTTAAGTGTACGGGATGTAAATTGGGACAATTGGACATTTTTGAAGTAGACGAACATTTCAGACTATGCACACTAAGAACTAATAATATAAGATATCGAGAAATTTTTAATTTCGAAGACTCTCTCTCAGAGACATATATAAGTATTAAAGAATTTATGGAATCAACCTCAACTAGTTCAAGCCCCTTCCAAAGAACTAGCCAAATGCATTCCGTAGAAACAAATACAGGAAATGTACCAAGACATAGAATCTAGAGAACTAATCCAGAAACAGAATTAGAAAGTGTAAGACCAATAGGAAAAAGAATGCCAATAGAGGAACCTATTACCCTCCAAGAAGGTGGTAGTAAAGGAAAAATACTTAATATAGCAGCTCATGATCCACAGTCATGGAATACAGTTATTGATTTGTGGAAAGGAATTGTAGTAGCAGACTATATTAAAACATATAATGAAACAAACCTGGAGACTATGTATAGATATATGGAGACATTTTTAGGAGAATCAACCAAAGGTTTATGGGAAAGTTTTAAACGAAAACTTCCCAACGAATTCAAAGACTTGATAGACATGGGAGCTAACCCGTATAACTTTACCAATAAGATACATAGTTTAGTAACAGGAGAAGATCCAAATAGTGATTTATTAGTATTACAGCGCAAATCATTAATAAAATTAGAACAATTAAGTATAAGTAGTTGGCATCACATTAAGCCATTTCTTTTAGATTACTTTTATTATGCAAGCATAAGTGGTAACGCTTTTGACCAAAGCTTAGGAAAAAAATTATTTAATAAATTACCAGGAGCGTTAGGAAGAGAAATAGAAGAAAGATGGGAAAAGAGAGATGGTGTAGTACAGAATCCTATTGCCAGATGGTCAATAGGACATAAAATACAACATATAATAGACATATTACAAGAAAAATGCACAAATATACAAATACATAAACAATTAAAGAAAGGAGAGACAAATTTCTGTAATGCGATTTACACTACACAAAGCTACGATGAAAATTACCAAAAGAAGAATAAATATAACAAAAAATATAAAAAACTATATAAACGAAATGATTATAGAAAGAAAAGTTATTATTTAAGAAAATCTTCTGCCAAAAAACCTTACTTGAATAAAAATAGACATGTAAGAAAATATAAAGATGATAGAAGTTATAAGAACACTTTAGAATGTTTTACATGTTGAAGTTCATGTCACACCCCGAATCCTATTCGAGACGGACTAGCACCCGAAGCCGATAAGGCCCGAGAGAACCAATCTTCGCTCATGTACTCTCAGATGCATGTTTACATATGAATATCATTCTATCCCATGTAACTAAATATCAATGGCGGAAATCATGGCAAACATATACTATCTATGAAACTTGGCCGTTAGGGCCATCAAGTCAAAAACGGATATACATCTCTTACATTCATAGACCCACATACGTATACAAAGCCTCTAAAGATAAATATACATAACCAACCTACAGTCGGGACAACTCCCCGCTTTAAACAACATATACAATGCCAAAAAAAAATAATGTACACATGGGACTCAGAAAGCCCCGAACCAACTGGAGCTTACCAATGACTGGCAGATAATCCGCAATCTACTGTGGAGATCTACTAGCACCTGTGCCTGCAGCAAGTAAGGTAAGTCCCCCAAGGGGGTCAGTACGAAGAATGTACTGAGTATGCAAGGCTATAAGAAACTGTATCAATATATTAGAACTTCAATGGAAATTATAAGAGAATACCCAATATGGATAAACTATCAATCTGAAAGTTTGAAACTATGTGCATTACGTTCATTACTTATCTTTCCTTTACGTTCATCATCATTCTTAGTCATCCATTTTATTGGTGAGTTATAATATAATCATCCACCTTGTTGGTGGGTAGTCATCCACTTTGTTAGTGGGTAGTCATCCACCTTATTGGTGGGTAGTCATCCACCTTATCGGTGGGTAGTCATCCACTTTGTTAGTGGGTAGTCATCCACTTTGTAGTGGGTAGTCATCCACTTTGTAGTGGGTAAATATAAAAAGTATTAGGGTCCGCTCGAGCTAGGCTTATGCGCCCCCTTCGAGTCGTCCTGGTTCTCAAACATTAAATCATAAATGCATTACTTTATTTCTTACTTTTGAGAGATTGATACATTCACTTGTGAAAGATTGATACATTGTCGGCCATCGCATTATTGGAACTTTGGAACATAACATTATTGGATATGCTACTCAAGAATGAATAGATTTTCCTTACATAATCACTTTCCTTGAGATAGTTTCTTTTAGTAGTTACAACATTATGAGAGCTTAGGAACTTCAGTTAATGGATAAGAGACATGTGAATAATAATTGGTCTAAGAATAAGAAACATGTGAATAACCATTTCTGTCAACCTGAGCTAGGAATACTTTAGAACACTTCGGAAATGAGTAAGTACAATAACAAGGTGAATACTCCATGTTGCAGAAAGATACGGAAAGAGTAACCTTACATACCTTATGATCTCAATATGAATATACCGTCCTAGATGTGAATAAAACAATCCAGTTCCTTCCTTACGTGTCACTCTAAAACACAAGTTCATAACATAGCTCACATTAACAACTAGTTACCTTACAAGTGCATAAGATAACAATGAGTTACGTGACTGCTATATAGCGTCATTTCGTCCTTTACAATAAAATCCACTGCATTATCATACCAACAACACCATAACATTCCACACATTCACCAAGACATCATAAACCAATAACATTTCACACCAAGTTTACCCTTTACACTTCCTCATTAACACTACGTTACCTTTTCTCCGTCAAGTCCTCGATAACTTTCACAATAACACATTAACAACAATCCATATTTTATACCATTCAAAATACCTCCAGGATACTCCTTTATAGTCATTTAAAAGGTACCATAAGTTGATAATTGCATCCCTAAAGGGTATAGGGGCTTTGGGGGGTCAAAGAGGTGCAAAAACAACTGAAATGGGGTTCTGGCCTGACCTGCGAAGCCACATGCGCCTGCAGGTGGCTGATCTGCATCCGAAGGTGACCCTTGGTAGTGTACAGGGGCACCTGCAAAGTCACCTGCGCCCGCAGGTGCTTCGTCTGAGAGGGCGGGTGCCCGTTTCGGCCAAAAAGGGTCTCTTTTGGGTCCTTTTTTGGAATAAATGGTACATGACCATAACTAACCTTCTCTTAACATATTTTAGATCATATTAAATGCCAATGAACAGCCATGGTTTTACAACACACATAAACATCACCAAACTACATTCTCCTTTCATTTCGTCACCCATTCCATGACCAATTTCGTAACAACAATCCCACATGTTGTATACATAGATAAAACAAGTTAGGAACATAATAATATCATACATGTTGATATTTAATCCATAAAACTCACCTCTTTCAAGATCACAAGTCCATTTTCAAGTTCAAGTCACATAGAAAGAAAATCCATTAACAAAGAAGCAAAGGTGGATTTCTCAACACCTTTAAGCATAACCAACATGATATACACCATCTATCATGCATAAAATATATTTAACCATAATAATATACACTTACCCAAAGCTTTCAAAGGAGTGATCTTGCCCAAAGAGGATGATAGCTTAGGGTTTGAGTTGAGAGAATGTTGTGGAAAATTCTAGATTTTGGCATGTGTGCTTTGTGGGAATAAAATATGATTTTACACATTATATAGCCCCTTTAAAGTCATCCTTAGACAATAATTTGGTCAATAATTGAGGGCTTACCTTGGTCAAGGCAAGAATGGGTCATTTTCCCAATTGGGCCATGTCTTTTGTTTAATATTTGGGCCTCAATTGAGCCCAATGGCACAAGATCAATTAAGCCTACTAATTAAATGTGTAATACCCCATCAATCTCATGTTTAAATAATTTCATAAATGTTATGGTAATAAAATATGTTCGGAAACATACGGGGTGTTACATCCTTCCCCCATTAGGAACATTCGTCCTCGAATGTTAGTGACATCATCCAATCAAACAAATGCAAGTCTCGGGTCATTCTTCTTGTTATCATATATATACATAATCCTTTATAGCTATCGACTCAATATTATTTCACTTCCGCACTTGAACTTTTTCTTCCATTGGAAACAAATACGGATACTTTGACTTTATCATTTCTCTGATTCCCCAGGTGACTTCTTCTACTTCTTGATTTCTTCACAGTACTTTCATGTAAGCTTCTTCTTTATTCCTTAACCTCATCACGTGTTAACCCCAAAATAGCAATGAGCATTTTTCATATGTGAGATCTTCCGTAAACTGCACATCACATTTGAGATGGATCTCCTATGCATTTCCGAAGCATCAAAATATGAAACAATGAATGAACTATGGAGAGTTCTTGGAATAGTACTAATTCATATGCAACCTGCTCAAACCTTCGAATAATTTCCTATGGACCTATACAGGGCCACCTTTCCTTCTTCCTGAATCTCATTACCCCTTTCATTTGTGGTACTTTCAAACATACCGAATCACCTATGGTAAATTCTAATCCTTTCCTTCTAGTATCGGCATATAACCTCCAGATTTCTGATACTCTACTATTACCTGTTGGCAATTCGGACAATGAACTACCAATTCTGCAATGTTCTTTTTCTTTATATTGCTTCAACAACATATTTCTTTCATGCCATGGTACACTTTGATTGCTCTCGAATAAACAGAATATCGTAAATGATGTGCTTTGGTCATACTTTATGTTCTTAACTCAAATATATTTGGTCTACATGATCTACCTTGATATTGAAGTATTCCTCCCTTATGTAAATCCAAGTACCTTTTGCCAAACTTCATTGTACATTCTTTTTCAACTGAAAGAAAATAGGATTTGCATATTGTTTTTCTCTCTCTCCGCTACAAATGAAGATTCTACCATACTGTTCACGATAATTCTTTCATCTGGAGTCTCAAGAAGATGAAACCCCCATACTGGTTAGTTGATGTGGATTTCTTGACTACATCTTCCTTTTCTGCGAGCTGGCCATTAGTACTTCCTACTGCTTTGCAGCTTAATGAATCAGCTACCACGTTTGCTCTTCTCGGATGTTACAAGATACCAACGTCATAATCTTTTAATGGTTCAAGCCACCTTTGATACCTTTGATTTAAGTCCTTCGGCTTAAGGATATATTGCAAACTCTTATGCTCAGTATATATGTCCACATGAATCCCTTACAAATAGTGACACCATATCTTTAAAGCAAATATAACAACTACTAGTTCAGGGTCATGTGTTGGGTAATTTCTTTCATGTGGTCGCAATTGTCGTGAGGCATACGTTATTACCTTACCCTACTACATCAATACGCATCTAAGGCCAACCCCAAAAGAATCACAATATACTGCATAACATTCTGTGCCTTTGGGAAGTACTTAAAACTGGTGTGGAAGTTAATTTATCTTTCAACTCTTGGAATTTTTTTTTTCCACATGCATCATTTCACTAGAACTAGATTGCCTTGTGTGTAGGCTTCGTTAAGGGTGCAAAGATAGAAGAATTTTTTCCAGTAATTATCCTATAATAACCAACCAATTCATACCCATTACAACATTAAAATCTATCATTTCCATCCCGATAAGATCAACCAACGTAACATGATCGCAACCATACCATTACGATCTATTCTTTTTAACTATAATAAAGTCACCAACTGGTATAGATACTTCAGTTGGCTTAACTAATAATTCTGGTGTTCTTTCAAACTTCGCAGCAAGTAATAAAATAACATATGATAAGGTAGAGCCTGAATTAATCAATGCAGATACATTCTGTGAAAAGACAGATATTATACCTGTACCCACATCAAGAGAAATCTCCAAGTTCTGTCGGCGACTAGTGCATAAGTGCGATTCTGGGCTCCACTGGAACTAGCTGCTCCTCTAGCACCTCTACCACGACCAGCAGGTTGTACACCAGATAAAGATGCCACAACGGCTGATCCTGTAGGTCGTGCCATACTATCCGTGTCCCCTTGTCGACACTCTCCCGCCATATGCCCCAATATACCACACCGCAAGCAAACATTCGGTCTATACCAGCATTCGCCTGAATGATACTTCCTGCAGTGCTGACTCAGCTGATGAGAAAATCTTACTGTCTGTGAACCTCGAACCACACTGCTCTGCCCCGCATGACTGCCTCTAGACCCTCGAAATTGTGATGAAGTATCTACTGTAGGGGAAGAAAATGATGGTCTAGGCGGTCAAGAAGAACTCCGAGGCCCAGATACTCCTTGAGACACCATAAACTGTCTCATAGGTATAGCCCTCTTTCAAATTCATGTACTCTCCTTTGTTGCCTCTGATCCTCCATCTTTTGTGCAAAGGCCTGTATTCTGGCTATGTCCATATCTTTGTTCAAAGCAGCAATGGTACAGTCCCTTACCAAATATGGCTCTAATCTGTCCACATATCGATGGAATACGTCTGTCATCGTGGCCACTACATTCGGAGCATATCGAGCCAAAGAATTAAACTGTAAACTATATTCTCTAACACTCATATCCCCCTGACGGAGATTTAGAAATTGGTCTGCACGTGCCTCTCGAATCTCATATGGGAGGTAGTGATCAAGAAAGGTCGTTTTAAATTCCTCCCAACCAGCTGGAGGTACATCAATACCCCTCGATCTTTTCCAGTCTTCATACCATAATATAGCTTCACCTTTCAGTCTATAGGCCGCAAGTTCAACTGTTCCTACTCCAGCCACGTGCATGACATCTAGAGCCCTTTGAATTTGATCTACAAAGTCCTGTGGATTTGCTTTTGGGTCTGACCCAGTGAATATGGGAGGGTCTAATTTCAGAAAATCCTGCGTCCTCCGACTAGCTACTCTAGCCTCACTGTCATTGCCTGTCATTGGACCAACTTGTCCTTGAGTTTGTACAACAACTAGCTTGGTCAACATATGCACTGCATTTCTTAAATCCTGATCAGTAGCATTCATAGGCGGTTCTACGGGTACTTCTCTACCCCTTGGCACCTAAGAAAATGGAAGAGTAGGAGAAGACCGCGATGCAATTTCAGTGTCAGCCCCACCTTGACTAGCTTGGTCAGGTGGTGATTTACTCATTCCTTCTCCGGAAGGCATATCTACCTGCTTACCCTTGCCTCTACCTCGTCTTGTGATCGACATTTTACTATAAATAAGAAAACCAATTCCATGGTCATATACAATTTTCACTTACAACATTAGCTCTATTGCACGATCCAGAAATGAAGAAATGAAACAACTCCTAAATGTCCCGTAGCCTCCTACTTATACATGTGGCGCACAACATATACATAAGCAAGACTCTACTCAGACACGTCTTTGTAGACACCCTTAGAACGACCTGCTCTGATACCACTTTTGTCACACCTCAAATCCCATTCGAGACGGACTGGCACCCGAAGCCAATAAGGCCCAAGAGAATCAATCTTCGCTCATGTACTCTCATATGCATGTTTACATATGAATATCATTCTATCCCATGTAACTAAATATCAATGGCGGAAGTCATGACAAACATATACTATATATGAAACTTGGTCGTTAGGGCCATCAAGTCAAAAGGGGATATACATCTCTTACATTCATATACCCACATACGTCTACAAAGCCTCTAAAGATACATATACATAACCAACCTACAGTCGGAACAACTCCCCGCTTTAAACAACATATACAATGCCAAAAAAAACCAATGTACACATGGGACTCAGAAAGCCCCGAACCAACTGGAGCTCACCAATGACTGGCAGATAATCCGCAACCTACTATGGAGGTGTACTAGCACCTGTGCCTGCAGCAAGTAAGGTAAGTCTCCCAAGGGGGTCAGTACGAAGAATGTACTGAGTATTTAAGGCTATAAGAAACTGTATCAACATATAAGAACTTCAATGGAAATTATAAGAGAATACCCAATATGGATAAACCATCAATCTGACAGTTTGGAACTATGTGCATTACGTTCATTACTTATCTTGCCTTTACGTTCATCATCATTCTTAGTCATCCATTTTATTGTTGGGTTATAATATAATCATCCACCTTGTTGGTGGGTAGTCATCCACCTTATTGGTGGGTAGTTATCTACTTTGTTAGTGGGTAGTCATCCACTTTGTTAGTGGGTAGTCATCCACCTTATTGGTGGGTAGTCATCCACCTTATCGGTGGGTAGTCATCCACTTTGTTAGTGGGTAGTCATCCACTTTGTAGTGGGTAGTCATCCACTTTGTAGTGGGTAGTCATCCACTTTGTAGTGGGTAAATATAAAAAGTATTAGGGTCCGCTCGAGCTAGGCTTATGTGCCCCATTCGAGTCATCCCGGTTCTCAAACATTAAATCATAAATGTATTACTTTATTTCTTACTTTTGAGAGATTGATACATTCGTTTGTGAAAGATTGATACATTGTCGGCCATCGCATTATTGGAACTTTGGAACATAACATTATTGGATATGCTACTCAAGAATGAATAGATTCTCCTTACATAATCACTTTCCTTGAGATAGTTTCTTTTAGTAGTTACAACATTATGAGAGCTTAGGAACTTCAGTTAATGGATAAGAGACATGTGAATAATAATTGGTCTAAGAATAAGAAACATGTGAATAACCATTTCTGTCAACCTGAGCTAGGAATACTTTAGAACACTTCAGAAATGAGTAAGTACAGTAACAAGGTGAATACTCTATGGTGCAGAAAGATACGAAAAGAGTAACCTTACATACCTTATGATCTTAATATGAATATACCGTCATAGATGTGAATACAACAATCCAGTTCCTTCCTTACGTGTCACTCTACAACACCAGTTCATAATGGAGCTCTCATTAACAACTAGTTACCTTACAAGTGCATAAGATGACAATGAGTTACGTGACTGCTATATAGCGTCATTTCGTCCTTTACAACACAATCCACTGCATTATTATACCAGCAACACCATAACATTCCACACATTGACCAAGACATCATAAACCAATAACATTTCACACCAAGTTTACCCTTTACACTTCCTCATTAACACTACGTTACCTTTTCTCCGTCAAGTCCTCGATAACTTTCACAATAACACATTAACAACAATCCATATTTTATACCATTCAAAATACCTCCGGGATACTCCTTTATAGTCATTTAAAAGGTACCATAAGTTGATAATTGCATCCCTAAAGGGTATAGGGGATTTGGGGGGTCAAAAAGATGAAAAAACAACCGAAATGGAGTTCTGGCCTGACCTGCAAAGCCACCTGCACCCGCATGTGACTGACCTGCATCTGCAGGTGACCCTTGGCAGTGTCTAGGGGAACCTACGAAGTCACCTGCGCCCGCAGGTGCTTCGTCTGCGAGGGTGGGTGCCCATTTCGGCCAAAAAAGGTCTCTTTTGGGTCCTTTTTTGTAATAAATGGTCCATGATCATAACTAACCTTCTCTTAACATATTTTAGATCATATTAAATGCCAATGAACAGCCATGGTTTTACAACGCACATAAACATCACCAAACTACATTCTCCTTTCATTTCGTCACCCATTCCATGACCAATTTCGTAGCAACAATCCCACAAGTTGTACACATAGAGAAAACAAGTTAGGAACATAACCATATCATACATGTTGATATTTAATCCATCAACCTCACTTTCTTCAAGATCACAAGTCCATTTTCAAGTTCAAGTCACATAGAAAGAAAATCCATTAACAAAGAAGCAAAGGTGGATTTCTCAACACCTTTAAGCATAACCAACATGATATACACCATCTCTCATGCATAAAATATATTTAACCATAATAATATACACTTACCTAAAGCTTTCAAAGGAGTGATCTTGCCCAAAGAGGATGATAGCTTAGGGTTTGAGTTGAGAGAATGTTGTGGAAAATTCTAGATTTTGGCATGTGTGCTTTGTGGGAATAAAATCTGATTTTACACATTATATAGCCCCTTTAAAGTCATCCTTAGCCAATAATTTTGGTAAATAATTGAGGGCTTACCTTGGTCAAGGTAAGAATGGGTCATTTTCCCAATTGGGCCATGTCTTTTGTTTAATATTTGGGCCTCAATTGAGCCCAATGACACAAGATCAATTAAGCCCACTAATTAAATGTGTAATACCCCATCAATCTCATCTTTAAATAATTCCATAAATGTTATGGTAATAAAATAGGTTCGGAAACGTACGGGGTGTTACAGTTCAGACCACTTAGCTAACACTTGCCCCAAAAGAAATAATACTAGAACAAGAAATTCACAACTCATAGAAGACTTTAACGAAACTTTAATAAATGTAGATGAACATATGTCCGACACAGAAAGTATATATTCAATTATAAGTATAGATTATGATAAAGATCCAGACTCTTCAGACTTAGACGAAGATATCGGATTAGAAAATTTAAATGAAACACTAACCAGTTTTGCGTTAGTAAATATCAAAGAAGAAAAATGCTTACATGAGTTTGCAAGACATAAAGGTTTAGATAGTAATTAATGCTATATTTGTCATTGGTACCCTAGCAGAACTAGACGAGCTAACTGTAGCAAATGCTATTTAGAAGGATGTATACACTTTATCAAAAAGACTATAGGAAAACAGGCAATACAATCAATACAAGCTCAGCCAATAGAACATAAACAGACTGTCATAATTACCAAAGACAACGCAGTAGAAACTAGAATAAGTAATCTAGAAATAAAAATAAACGAACTAGAAGATAGAATAAAATATTTAGAAAAGGGGAAAAGAATTTCTCAAGAATCAAAAGGAATTATAATAGAAGACGCAGAAGAAACAGAATTGTTAAATCAATATCTTGAAGGATTAGTATGTAATGAAGACAAAAAATTAAGTGCTGTTAAAGTAATGACAAAAATAATAATACAAGACTATGAAGTAGAAACTTTAGGTCTAATAGACTCCGGGTGTACTCATTGTATAATCAATCAAGACTTATTACCAAAACACCTTATAAATGAGTTCTCGAAACCACAGATAGCCATGCAAATGGATGGGACTCATAATACATATACACATTATATACAAAATGCTATAGTTAGTTTTAATAATACTTGTTCAAACTATAAAACCAGATATAAATTAGGATATGTGTTAACAAGAAATTTAAATATAAAAGCAGACTTTGTAATAAGATTAGACTTTATGGTTAGAAACAAAGGAGGTTGTTTTATTACCAGAGACGGAGTAATCTTTACAAAGAATATTACAATAACACCTTCCTTTTTTGGAAGAAATGTACAAAGAAATACTAAAGTAATAAAAGATTCAAAGAATAAACAAATAAAGCTTGACACCGTGTGCGATAAAGGAACGGATTGTACCTGCAACCAGAACTTATTATCAGAAGTAATAGACGAACAAGAATGGATAGACATAGATGAAGATATAGAAAAGAATTACAATTTAATAGAAACCCATATAGACACATATAATTTTAACAGAAATCTTAAAAACATAGAAATCATTAAAAATCAAGAAGACCTGCAAAAAATAATTCAGAAATTAGACGATATAGATATAATAGGAGAAAAACCTTTGGAACATTGGAAAAATAACCAAATAGAGTGTAAATTAGAAATCATAAACCCAGAATATACAGTCAAAACAGCTGTAACACAAGCCACTAATGAGGATTTAAAAGACTTTGAAGAACAAATTAAAGAATTACTTAACTTAGGAGTAATTAGGAGATCTAAATCAAGACATAGGTCAGCAACATTTATGGTTAGAAATCATAGTGAGATAGTTAGAGGTAAAGCTAGAATGGTAATAAACTATAAAAGACTTAATGATAATACTATAATGGACACTTATAAACTCCCAGACAAAACAGAATTAATTAATAGAATTCAGGGAAGGACAATATTCAGTAAATTTGATTGTAAGTCCGGATATTGGCAAATAAAGATGCACCAAGACAGTATTGAGTGGACAACCTTCACTTGTCCTGAAGGACATTTTGAATGGCTAGTAATGCCATTTGGCCTCAAAATAGCTCCACCAATTTTTCAACAAAAAATGGATAATATATTTGGAAAATATAAACAGTTTGTACTAGTATATGTAGATGACATTTTAGTTTTTAGCCATAACTTGAAAGAACATCTAGGACATTTACAAACAATTTTTAACTTATTCATAGACAATGGAATAATCATTAGTAAGAAAAAGATGGAATTATGTAAGCCATATATTAATTTCTTAGGAATTACTATAGGAGACGGAAAGATTAAGTTACAACCCCATATAGCAAAAAAGGCTTTAGAAATGCCTGATAAATTAGAAAAAAAAAGATTTACAAAAATTTCTAGGAATACTAAATTATGCTAGACAATTTATTAAAAATCTAGGAAAGGTAGCAGGACCCCTTTACGCTAAGACAGAAACTAAAGGACAAAAGACTTTTAATACTGAAGATATAAAACTAGTTCAAAAATTAAAAGAAATGATAAAGGATATACCAGACTTAGCCCTACCTTTAGAAACAGACTATTTAATCATAGAAACTGACAGAAGTTTTGAAGGATGGGGAGTCGTCCTTAAGGCAAAAAAAAATAAACATAGTGATAAAAAAAAAAGAAAGAATATGCTCTTATCAAAGTGGAAAATATAAAAAGCAGGGAAATATGAGTAGTATAGATGTTGAGATATTGACAGTAATATATGGTCTTAATGGTTTTAAAATATATATTCTCAATAAACCAGAAATATTAGTAAGAACAGACTGCGAAGCAATAGTAAAATTTCATGAAAAAATTAGCGAGAAAAATAGCAGTAAAAGAATATGGTTGAATTTTATCGATGCTACTTCTATATATAGTATTAAATTTGAACATATTAAAGGTAAAGAAAATATTTTAGCTGATAAACTCAGTAGATTAATTTCAAAAACTACTAATTAGTTCTTTCTGCAACATGACAGACAAAGGAAAAGCTAAAGCTTCCACTTCAGACACAAGTGCAGACAATTATTTAAAGACTCTTTTAAGTAATACTCATTTTAGGCCTCAGACTATGTTAAATACATCTCAGACTACTATTGATCAAACAATAGAAAGAATTCATTTTGGAAGACAGAATTTGATTTATTACCCAGAATCAAATTTCAGCTTCAAGACAAGGCCCGAAGCACGGGTTGATCGAAATCAGAAGTGCGTATTAGACAATTTATGAATTTCCTATAACAAGACTCCAAGGAATGTCTGCTATTTTTTAGCTTTTATGAATGCCCTGGCCCAATATTTTACAGACAAGAATCGATTACAGCAATCGACCATTAGCAAGCTTGAATATCAGAATATTCAACTAAATATTTTAGAGTGTGAGCTATTGTATAATATACAAAAGAGTGTGAGTGTTTGTAAGTTAGCAAGTGTTTGTGTTTATTTTCCAGTTCAGCCAGGAGCACCTCGGGGACTCCCGAAAGGGAACCCTCTCTCCTCTACATCATGTAAGTAGGTTATAGCTTTCTTAGAACTAGGTATTATTTCCCCCATATGTATGTTCTTTATGTTAAATTATGTTATAAAATCATGTTAATATCATGTTGATATGTTATAATCGTTCATATAAAGACCCTTAGTATATGGTTAGCTTCTTAAATGCTTAATGAACTCTCATGGATTAATCTGTAAATTCCTAGGATGATCCATAGCTACCCTTAGTATATGGTTATTCTCTTAAATGCTTAATGAACCCCCATGGATTAACCGGTAAATACCTAGGATGTTGAAGTCCGTTATGGCCAGAGAGCTGCAGGACAGTGTTTTCTAGGGTGCGGTTAAAGAAGCGATTCTTAAGTAACAAATTTAAGAGAAAGAGATGAAAAGGGTATAGCTATAGATAGGCTAAAACAATTAGCGGTTCCGGGGTGTGATTAAAGAAGCAATTCTTAAGTGATAAGTTTAAGAAGAAGAGATGAACAGGGTATGACTATGGATTAAAAAAAATAAAAAATAATAATAATAATATTTTAAATTTTGGGAAATATATTTAGAATTCTAGGAAAATTGTAGCCAAATTACATATTTAGGTACAAGGAGGAGGAAGTACCGAGTAGGATTTTGCAACTATAAGTACACAGCCTTTTCAAATCAATCAACTCCAACCTCTTCAACCTAAAAACACCCACCCATAAAATCTTTGAAATAATATCCTTTATCTAAGTGTTAAAATTATTCGTATCAGAGCAAGAAATTTCTACGAGATTTAATCATAAACACCCACCCAGTTCTTAAGTGATAAGTTTAAGAAGAAGAGATGAACAGGGTATGACTATGGATAATAAAAATAATAATAATAATAATAATAATAAAAATACTATTTTAAATTTTGGGAAATATACTTAGAATTCTAGGAAAATTGTAGCCAAATTACATATGTAGGTATAAGGAGGAGGAAGTACCGAGTAGGATTTTACAACTATAAGTACACAACCTTTTCAAATCAATAAACTCCAACCTCTTCAACCTGCAAACACCCACCATAAAATCTTTGAAATAATATCCTTTATCTAAGTGTTAAAATTATTGGTATCAGAGCAAGAAGTTTCTAGGCTTTAGTATATGAAAAAGACAAAATTAGTTAAATATATAAAAGCTCTTAAATCATTTCTTTTAGATAATAAATTAATTTTACAAGATTTAATAAGACAATACGAGAATCTAGAAGAACCAACTTTAGAACTCTTTCTTCAGATTAAATATAGACAAAAGGCAATAAATAAAATAACAAACAAAATCAATTATTACCCTCTAGGATAATAAAGTGAATGAAAAAATCGCATCTAGCTAAACAATTAAAAACTTTAAATAATCAACTAATAGTCCGAAAAGAAATTTTAGAAACTTTAGAAGAAGATAAGATAGAATTAATAACTAGATATACTTATTATCAAGAAATATTTAAAAACCAGATAGAGGAAAAAGACTCACCTGCAGTACAACTTATAGATTTTATGATTAGAAGTATTTTGGACTCTAACAACCGTATAAATATCAAAAACAACTAATAGAACAATTAAAGTATACAATTAAGTATTTTCCTTTAGGCTAGATAACAGAATACTATATGCGTAGACCCCTTAGAAATACTCGAGACTATAAAAATTCAATAAGAACCTTAAAATTATTAACTTTAGAACTTTAATTTTATATTATAATCCCGAAGTAAAAGACGGTATAATTCAGAACGGTAGAATTCCTTATTGCATATTAGAAATTAGAAAAAATCGGAGAAAATTAATAAATCATATTATCTCAAGACTTATATACACCAACCCTTATACAGTCCGTAATTCATATACTAGAATTTTAAGAAGTTTAAATATAGACTTAAGTTTATGAAACAACATTTTTACACTAAAAATATTGCATATCATTATAAAGAAATATACGATTTTCAACAAGACTTAAGACAAGCAATAATAATCAAAGAATCTATACCAAATAATCAAAAACATAAGTTAAGACGTATAGAAAAAGACATTAAAGCTATAAAAAATTATATAAAATATTTGAGAAATAGAGTAAGATATCTTCCTTTAGGATAAGAATTTTATGCAACACTCTAAACATACTATTAGAAAATATCGTAGAAAGTATAAAGAACTAAGCAAAAAACTATTTTTTATTCAGCAAAGTCAGAATTATATACACTTCTTAGAACAAAAATTAGTAGAAGTTATCTCTAGATTTAAAATATATTTAGAATTAGACATAGAAGTTCACCTAACCAAACAAATAACAGACTATTATCACTATATAAAGAAAGAAATAAAACAAGTTAAGATAGACATACAGGACCAAGAGTATTTAATACAAGCAATTGTAATTTCTTTATATGCGAAGAAACGATAATTACCATAATTATATAAATCATTATAACCAACAAATACATAATACCTATATTGAAGAAACAAGATTAAAAAAGGTACGGGACCAGCTAATCCAACATTTACAAAATTTCGATAACGCAACTAACAAAGATTGTAGAAATATATCAATAGAAACACATCATCGAAGGTACGAACACCGAAATAGAATAAAATCAAAATTACTTACTATAAATAGAGGCATTAGAAGTACAATACATTATAGAGCAATCTTTAAAGAATATTTAGACAACTGTCCGTTAGGATAAAATTATTAATGAAAACACATCCCTTTGCTAAACAAGTACAAGCTAATAATCTTATATATAATATTCAATTAATACGATTAGTTTATGCTAAAAAGAAGCGCCAAATTTTAAAACAATCTTTAAAGAAATTAAAAACCCTAAAAGGAAATCTCGATCAAATAGAAAGTAAAATTTATTGGGAATTACAAGGTATAGAAAGTGATATAGAAGAGCATAAAAAGTGGTTAGAGTGGTATAAAACTAGACCAATCTGGATAGCACTAGGATAGACAAAATAGATAAAATAACAAATTTAAAAAAGTTAGAATATTTAGACTTACAATTAATTCCAGAAAAGAAATATAAAAGATTAAAAGACAACTCTCTAATTAGGTGTAATTTTAGTAACGGAGACCATAGTTTACATAACGAAGACCCACAATTAAATAGTATTGTAGATTTACTATTAAATTTAGGAGATAATATTCATAGAGATAATACAGTGATACTTGAATTTCTTAGAGAAATACAAGTTAAGCAGATAAAAATCCTTAATCAAATAGAAGATAAGCTAGATTTTCTAAAAATTCAATATTTAGAAATAGAAAAAAGACAACTCAGTAAAGAACCACAAGAAAATATATTTCATAAAGACCTTAAAGATTTAAAACAAGCTATAGATCAGACAAAAACAATAATCCTTTCATGAACGACCCATTATACAACGAAATACTCAAACAAGGAGAACAAATAGTACCAAATCCAGAAGGATTAAGTACCCATTCACCTCAAAGTAAAGAAGACTTAATAATAATTAAACAAAATAACACCATAATATTATTACTCCTTAAACTTAACGAAAACATAGAAAAACTGATAAAAGGAAAAACTTTACTAGATCATCAAGAAATATTAAAACAACATTTAGACGAATTAAATAAGCTTAAATATTCACCAGTTCCTGAAGACACTCTCAACGAATTAATAGACCAATTAAAAAGGACAGAAGTAACTCCATTAAAAGACAGAACATCAGTAGTTAGAAAGGTAAAACCATGGACTTTTTATCAGGTAGGAGACAAGACCAAGAAAGACCACGACATAGTTACACCCAAAACAGACTAGGTAATAATATAATATCTAACATAATGAATTCAGGAAGAAAAAACACTTCTCAACAATTAGACGAAGTCATAGACATTGATAAAGACATTCAAATTTTTCAACAGAACAAACTAAATTTATTAAATCCAAAAGTATTGTATAGTACAGGCTTATTTTCACAGAAAGCTCTGTTGTATAGACATTATAGAGAAGAACATATATGCGTTACAGGAGATAACCAAGAAAATCTTACATTAATTAGTCCAGAATCTTCAGAAGAAATTCAAAAAAGACATATGAATCTAATGCACATGGGATTAATAATAATAGGATTAAAAGGATTAACAAGAAAGAATTTAGGAACGAAAGCTTTAATAACTATATATGATGATAGATGGTCAGACTCTAAAAGATCCCTTATAGGATTAACTGAAGTAGACATGACTAATAATGGAGGAATATTTTATTGTAGTCCAGACTTTATGATTAATTCGTCAGAATTGGGAAAGTACATAAAGATAGGTATTCAGACTAAAGGATATGAAGACAAGAACATAGGTAATAACCTTTTAGTATGTGTAGGATTTCTCAAAAAATTAGCTAATAATAGCGGAAGTAAAGTTAAATTAAAAGTTAATGATGTTGTAGGATTAATGGGAAATAAAGGAATTAAATTAATGAAACCCATAAAAATAGACTCAGAACTTTATGCAGGTTTGAAATGGAACCTAGAACATAAAAATAAACAAGAAACTTTAAACCTACAGATCATTTAATGTACACAAATAAAAAAGGAGAGACTTCAATTAGATTCATAGATTATAAGAAGACAAATCAAAATGAAATAGAAGAAGAAGTTGAAGAAAGAACAGAATTTATGAATATAATTGAATTAGAAGAATTTGAAGTAGATAAAACAATACAAAAGGCAAGAGAAATATATAGATCAGATAACAAAAGACGATTTAAGTGTACGGGATGTAAATTGGGACAATTAGACATTTTTGAAGTAGATGAACATTTTAGACTATGCATATTAAGAACTGATAATATAAGATATCGAGAAATTTTTAATTCCGAAGACTCCCTCTCAGAGACAGATATAAGTATTAAAGAATTTATGAAATCAGCCTCAACTAGTTCAAGCCCCTTCCAAAAAACTAGCCAAATGCATACCGTAGAAACAAATACAGGAAATGTACCAAGACATAGAGTCTATAGAACTAATCCAGAAACAGAATTAGAAAGTGTAAAACCAATAGGAAAAAGAATGCAAATAGAGGAACCTATTACCCTCCAAGAAGGTGGTAGTAAAGGAAAAATACTTAATATAGCAGCTCATGATCCACAATCATGGAATACAATTATTGATTTGTGGAAAGGAATTGTAGTAGCAGACTATATTAAAACATATAATGAAACAGACTCGGAGACTATGTATAGATATATGGAGACATTTTTAGGAGAATCAACCAAAGGTTTATGGGAAAGTTTTAAACGAGAATTTCCCAACGAATTCAAAGACTTGGCAGACATGGGAGCTAACCCGTATAACTTTACCAATAGATACATAGTTACATAGTTTAGTAACTGGAGAAGATCCAAATAGTGGTTTATTAGTGTTACAGCGCAAATCATTAATAAAATTAGAACAATTAAGTATAAGTAGTTGGCATCACATTAAGCCATTTCTTTTAGATTACTTTTATTATGCAAGCATAAGCGGTAACACTTTTGACCAAAGCTTAGGAAAAAAATTATTTAATAAATTACCAGGAGCGCTAGGAAGAGAAATAGAAGAAAGATGGGAAAAGAGAGACGGTGTAGTACAGTATCCTAATGCCAGATGGTCAATAGGACATAAAATACAATATATAATAGACATATTTCAAGAAAAATGCACAAATTTACAAATACAAAAACAATTAAAGAAAGGAGAGACAAATTCTGTAAGACGATTTACACTACACAAAGCTACGATGAAAATTACCAAAAGACGTATAAATATAACAAAAAATATAAAAAACCATATAAATGAAATGATTATAGAAACAAAAGTTATTATTTAAGAAAATCTTTTGCCAAAAAACCTTACTTGAATAAAAATAGACATGTAAGAAAATATAAAGATGACAGAAGTTATAAGAACACTTTAGAATGTTTTACATGTGGAAGTTCAGACCACTTAGATAACACTTGCCCCAAAAGAAATAATACTAGAACAAGAAATTCACAACTCATAGAAGACTTTAACGAAACTTTAATAAATGTAGATGAACATATGTCCGACACAGAAAGTATATATTCAATTATAAGTATAGATTCTGATAAAGATCCAGACTCTTCAGACTCAGACGAAGATATCGGATTAGAAAATTTAAATGAAGCACTAACTAGTTTTGCGTTAGTAAATATCAAAGAAGAAAAATGCTTACATGAGTTTGAAAGAAATAAAGGTTTAGACAGTAATCAATGCTATATTTGTCATTGGTACCCTAGCAGAACTAGACGCTAAATGTAGCAAATGCTATTTAGAAGGATGTATACCATGTATCGAAAAGACTATAGGAAAACATGCAATACAGTCAATACAAGCTCAACCAATAGAACATAAACAGACTGTCATAATTACCGAAGACAACGCAGTAGAAACTAGAATAAGTAATCTAGAAATAAAAATAAACGAACTAGAAGATAGAATAAAATATTTAGAAAAGGGGAAAAGAATTTCTCAAGAATCAAAAGGAATTATAATAGAAGACTTAGAAGAAACAGAATTGTTAAATCAATCTCTTGAAGGATTAGTATGTAATGAAGACAAAAAATTAAGTGTTGTTAAAGTAATGACAAAAATAATAATACAAGACTATGAAATAGAAACTTTAGGTCTAATAGACTCCGGGTGTACTCATTGTATAATCAATCAAGAGTTATTACCAAAACACCTTATAAATGAGTTCTCGAAACCACAGATAGCCATGCAAATGGATGGGACTCATAATACATATACACATTATGTACAAAATGCTATAGTTAGTTTTAATAATACTTGTTCAAACTATAAAACCAGATATAAATTAGGATATGTGTTAACAAGAAATTTAAATATAAACGCAGACTTTGTAATAGGATTAGACTTTATTGTTAGAAACAACGGAGGTTGTTTTATTACCAGAGACGGAGTAATCTTTACAAAGAATATTACAATAACACCTTCCTTTTTTGGAAGAAATGTACAAAGAAATACTAAAGTAATAAAAGATTCAAAGAATAAACAAATAAAGCCAGACACCGTTTGCGATAAAGAAACGAATTGTACCTGCAACCAGAACTTATTATAAGAAGTAATAGACGAACAAGAATGGATAGATATAGATGAAGATATAGAAAAGAATTACAATTTAATAGAAACCCATATAGACAAATATAGTTTTAACAGAAATCTTAAAAACATAGGAATCATTAAAAATCAAGAAGACCTGCAAAAAATAATTCAGAAATTAGACGATATAGATATAATAGGAGAAAAACCTTTGGAACATTGGAAAAATAACCAAATAGAGTGTAAATTAGAAATCATAAACCCAGAATATACAGTCAAAACAGCTGCAATACAAGCCACTAATGAGGATTTAAAAGACTTTGAAGAACAAATTAAAGAATTACTTAACTTAGGAGTAATTAGGAGATCTAAATCAAGACATAGGTCAGCAACATTTATGGTTAGAAATCATAGTGAGATAGTTAGAGGTAAAGCTAGAATGGTAATAAACTATAAAAGACTTAATGATATTACTATAATGGACGCTTATAAACTCCCAGACAAAACAGAATTAATTAATAGAATTCAGGGAAGGACAATATTCAGTAAATTTGATTGTAAGTCCGGATATTGACAAATAAAGATGCACCAAGACAGTATTGAGTGGACAATCTTCACTTGTCCTGAAGGACATTTTGAATGGCTAGTAATGCCATTTGGCCTCAAAACAGCTCCACCAATTTTTCAACGAAAAATGGATAATATATTTGGAAAATATAAACAGTTTGTACTAGTATATGTAGATGACATTTTAGTTTTTAGCTATAACATGAAAGAACATCTAGGACATTTACAAACAGTTTTTAACTTATTCATAGACAATGGAATAATCATTAGTAAGAAAAAGATGGAATTATGTAAGCCATATATTAATTTCTTAGGAATTACTATAGGAGACGGAAAGATTAAGTTACAACCCCATATAGCAAAAAAGGCTTTAGAAATGCCTGATCAATTAGAAAAAAATAAAAGATTTACAGAAATTTCTAGGAAAACTAAATTATGCTAGACAATTTATTAAAAATCTAGGAAAGGTAGCAGGACCCCTTTACGCTAAGACAGGAACTAAAGGACAAAAGACTTTTACTATTGAAGATATAAAACTAGTTCAAAAATTAAAAGAAATGATAAAGGATATACCAGACTTAGCCCTACCTTTAGAAACAGACTATTTAATAATAGAAACTGACGGAAGTTTTGAAGGATGGGGAGCCGTCCTTAAGGCAAAGAAAAATAAATATAGTGATAAAAAGAAAGAAAGAATATGCTCTTATCAAAGTGGAAAATACAAAGAGCAAGGAAATATGAGTAGTATAGATGCTGAGATATTGGCAGTAATATATGGTCTTAATAGTTTTAAAATATATATTTTCAATAAACCAGAAATATTAGTAAGAACAGACTGCGAAGCAATAGTAAAATTTCATGAAAAAATTAGTGAGAAAAATAGCAGTAAAAGAATATGGTTGAATTTTATCGATGCTACTTCTATATATAGTATTAAATTTGAACATATTAAAGGTAAAGAAAATATTTTAGCTGATAAACTCAGTAGATTAATTTCAAAAACTACTAATTAGTTCTTTCTGCAACATGACAGACAAAGGAAAAGCTAAAGCTTCCACTTCAGACACAAGTGCAGACAATTATTTAAAGACTCTTTTAAGTAATACTCATTTTAGGCCTCAGACTATGTTAAATACATCTCAGACTACTATTGATCAGACAATAGAAAAAATTCATTTTGGAAGACAATATTTGATTTATTACCCAGAATCAAATTTCAGCTTCAAGACAAGGCTCGAAGCACGGGTTGATCGAAATCAGAAGTGCTTATTAGACAATTTATGGATTTCCTATAACAAGACTCCAAGGGATGTCAGCTATTTTTTAGCTGTTATGAATGCCCTGGCCCAGTATTTTACAAACAAGAATCTAACAAACAAATTTAAGTTTTATGTGATTATACAGGGAAAGACACCAGACATATATCGGACATGGATACAGGTAATAGACACTATTAAAGGATTTAAAGATCCATTATATAAAGGTTTTAATAATTTTAATGAAGCATTAGATTATGCTAGAGGTAATTTAGGACCTAATTTCTTTATAGTTCCAGAACTTAGAAATCAGACAGTTTTTCCTCAATATAATATTCAAAAGGACTCAAACAAAATTATTTTCTGCGATCATTGCAGTTCTATGACAGAAGGTTTTAAAAGACTGAACCAAAAGAACGAGTTTTTAGAAAAAGAAAGAGATAAGTTGCTCAGACAAAATATGATTTTACAAGACTATACTAAAAATATAAAATTAACTCAGCAACAACATACTCTTAAATCTTTTAAAGATTCTACTACACAGACTGATTTTCAAACCCAAGCGAGTTCTCCAACTCCACAAAAAATGGATCAGACGGGTGTACATTCCCCAGTGAATGTAGAAAGACCTACTGTATCAGGTAAAGGTACAACTAGTCCGGTTCAAACTACAACTGGCAAAGACTTCTCAAGACCGTTGATGGCTGACACTTTGCCAAAAAGTGTAAGAAGACTACCTGCAAGCTTTAATTTAGAAGCTTCAAGCTCGAAGACAAGGACAACAAAAATTAAAAGACAAAATAAGACCAATACAAAGACAATCGAAAATATTATTGGACAAACATTAATGAAACTTCTAAAAGATGTCACTCCTAATGAGACCAAAGAAGAGACTAACGACATGATTTTCAAGCCAGAACCCGAAGAAGAAGACTCCGAAGTTCCAAACTCAGACCAAGATTATGACCCAACAATGGAACAATTCGCACAAGACCCCAATGCTAGTGATGATTCAGGCATGGAGTTTGATTCAGAAGCTTTGCACAATTTAGACACTATTTATTGAAGACATCAGCAATGACATCCGTTATTTCAGACTCTACTCGCAGACGTAAGCAGTGACGATTTAGAGCAGACAAGCTGCCTCAAATTTCAAAAAGAAAAAGAAGACAGAGACAACCACTTCAATAATTTTCAGAATTTTCAACAGACGCACAGTAATATGGGACCCAAGCCAACGACAGAACTTCAATTATTTAGATTCCTTTGCAAGAATGAAAGAAAGTTTGAAGTCCGCCTCTTACATATCCCTCTATATATATCCTTCATTTCTTTCAGAAAGAAGTAAGAATCGATTACAGCAATCGACCATTAGCAAGCTTGAATATCAGAATATTCAACTAAATATTTTAGAGTGTGAGCTATTGTATAATATACAAAAGAGTGTGAGTGTTTGTAAGTAAGCAAGTGTTTGTGTTTATTTTCCAGTTCAGCCAGGAGCACCTCGGGGACTCCCGAAAGGGAACCCTCTCTCCTCTACATCATTTAAGTAGGTTATAGCTTTCTTAGAACTAGGTATTATTTCCCCCATATGTATGTTCTTTATGTTAAATTATGTTATAAAATCATGTTAATATCATGTTGATATGTTATAATCGTTCATATAAAGACCCTTAGTATATGGTTAGCTTCTTAAATGCTTAATGAACTCTCATGGATTAATCTGTAAATTCCTAGGATGATCCATAGCTACCCTTAGTATATGGTTATTCTCTTAAATGCTTAATGAACCCCCATGGATTAACCGGTAAATACCTAGGATATTGAAGTCCGTTATGGCCAGAGAGCTGCAGGACAGTGTTTTCCAGGGTGCGGTTAAAGAAGCAGTTCTTAAGTAACAAATTTAAGAGAAAGAGATGAAAAGGGTATAGCTATAGATATGCTAAAACAATTAGCGGTTCCGGGGTGTGATTAAAGAAGCAGTTCTTAAGTGATAAGTGTAAGAAGAAGAGATGAACAAGGTATGACTATGGATTAAAAAATAAAAAATAAAAATAATATTTTAATTTTCGGGAAATATACTTAGAATTCTAGGAAAATTGTAGCCAAATTACATATGTAGGTACAAGGAGGAGGAAGTACCGAGTAGAATTTTACAACTATAAGTACACAACCTTTTCAAATCAATCAACTCCAACCTCTTCAACCTGCAAACACCCACCCATATATATATATATATATATATATATATATATATATATTCATTGATACAAATTGTATTTTATTTATACAAATTGAACAATACAAATACAAATGTTATATTTGTATTAAATGATCATGTTTATACAACTTGAACCATACACATACAAATGATACTTGTTAATATACAAATACAAATGATAAATTTAATATACAAATACTAACGGTATAATTGTATTAAATGATATATTGCATATTTATATATTTAGACTCAAGCAAATACAATTAATCTATATACTTGCTTGTATACAAATAATAAATTGTACATATTCACGGCTAAACTATCCAAATACAAATAATAAATTTATTTAAAATATATAATTTGATACAAATAAATATAAAATATAAAATACAACAAAAAAAGAAAAAAGTGAAAAAATAATAAAGAAAAAAAGGAAAATGAAAAATAAAAAAATGAAAAAAATAGAAGGAAAAAAAACGACAATAAAAGAAAAAAAGAAAAAAGAAAAAGATACAAAATAAAAAAAGAAACAAAAACGAAAAAAGAAAATACAAAAGAAAAAAAATATAAAGGAAAAAAGAAAAAATGAAAAAAAGAAAAAAAAAGGATGAATTTTTATTTTGTTAAGAAAAGAAGATATAAAAAAAAAAGAGAAAAGAATGAAAAAGAAAAAAAAAGGAAAAAATAAAAAGAAGAAAGAAAATAGATGATAGAAATAGAAGATAGAGAAAGAGAGAAAATTAAAGGAGAGAGTTGTTATGAAATGTAATTATATAAATGTTGCTATTTTTTTCTAGTTAAGTTTATTTGTTGCTATTTCTGAAATTTAAATTACACAACATAACAAACTTAAGTCCTTAATTATGACTTATAGCAACACTTTAAAATAATTATCAAATATAACAAAAATAGCGATATTTTAGTGGGTCTTTATCCTCCCTTATTTTTCTTTTTTTCTCTCTCTCTTCTTTCTTTAGCCTTTATTTTTTTCCTTTTACGTTTTTTTTTCTTCTTTTTGGATTTTTTTTCCTATTTTTATTTTTTTTTCTTTTCATTTTTTTTTCTCTCTTCTATCTTTAGCCTTTATTTCTCTTCTTTTTTTTCCTTTTTAATTTTTTATCTTTTTTTTCTTTCATTTCTTTCTTTTCACTTTTCTTTTTCTTTTTCTTTTTTTTCTCTCTTCTATCTCTTCTTCTTCTTCTTCTTCTTTTTTTTTTTGTTTTTTTTGTCTTAGTTAATTTTTTAATTTTTTTAATTTTTTCCTTTTGGTTCTATTTTATTTTTGTATTTTCGAAAACGTGGCTACGTTGAGCACAAGCATGGATAATAACGAAAATATCAAACCACTTATTGTATTTGTATTTGTACCATTATTTTATTTTGTATTCGTTGATACAATTGTATTTGTTGATATAATGGAATCATCCAAATACAAATGATATGTTTTTATACAATTCTATTTTCGTTGATGTACTTGTATTTTAAAGAACTGTTTTGTATTTGTATTTTATAGTTAACTGCATATTGAATTTGTATTTCGTGTTTTCATTTTGTTTGTATTTTTAGTTGTATTCTATTTTCATCGATGCACTTGTATTTTTAAATAACTATTTTGTATTTGTATTTGTAATTGTAATTGACCGCATATTATATCTGCATTTGTAATTTCATTTATTTGTATTTGAAGTTGTAGTTGACTGCATCATTTGTATTTTTAAACAATTGAAAAAGAATTTTTTTTATGAACACTTATATATATATATATATATATATATATATTCATTGATACGAATTATATTTTATTTATACAAATTGAACAATACAAATACAAATGTTATATTTGTATTAAATGATCATGTTTATGCAACTTGAACCATACACATACAAATGATACTTGTTAATGTACAAATACAAATGATAAATTTAATATACAAATACTAACGTGTAATGACCTTTCCGGTCATTTTTTGTCACGACCCAAAATCCCATTCGAGCCGGACTGACACCCGAAGTCGATATGGCCCGAGAGAACCAATCTTTGCTCATGAACCTTCGTATGTAAATCCTCGTACGAATTTTATTATACCTTGTGCAACTATGCGGAAAACATGAACATGGAACATATGCTATATAGATATTTATGAAACTTGGCCGTTGGGGCCATCAAGTCAAAACGGACATTTGTCTCTTACATCCATATACCCACATATGTCTACAAAGCCTCTAACAGATGAATTTACAAGACCAACTAACAGTCGGGACAAGTCCCCGCTTTATACAACATTTATAACATCAAAACAAATATACAACTATGACTCAGGAGGCTCCGAACCAACTGGAGCTCACCAAAACTCTGCAAATGATCCACAATCTACGGAGGAGGTCTACTAATGCCTGCACCTGCAACATGTAAGGTAAGTCCCCCGAGGGGGTCAGTACGAAGAATGTACTAAGTATGTAAGGCTCACAAGAAATAGCATCATACATGAGAATGTCAATAGATAAAAATATGAGAGAATAGTCAATGTGGATAAACCATCATTTTAGATAATATCTTTTATAATTTCTCTACTTCAAGGGAAATTACCTTCACTCAAGAGATTTGCCTCCAATAGATTCTTCTATATGCAAGAGATTCTTTCATGCTTCTATGCTCATTACCACTATTATTCATCTACTTGGTTAGTAGGTTGTAAAAGAATAACATTCATCTACACACATCCACTTTAGTGGTGGGGTAACAATATAACATACATCTATTCTATCGGTGGTTTAATAATATAACGTACATCCACTCTATTAACGTACATCCACTCTATTGACATACATCCACTCTATTGGTGGTTTAACCTAAATCCACTCTCATGGTGGGTTAGCATACATCCACTCTCATGGTGGGTTAACGTACATCCACTCTCATGGTGGGTTAACATACATCCACTCTCATGGTGGGTTAGCATACATCCACTCTATGGTGGGTTAACGTACATCCACTCTCATGGTGGGTTAACATACATCCACTCTCATGGTGGGTTAACATACATCCACTTTCATGGTGGGTTAACATATACACATCTTTATTCACGTCTTATTTGGGAGAGATTGATTTAATCACTTATGAGAGATTGATATATTGAAGATCATGACACTATTTGAACACACAAAAATGCTTTACCTCACTCTTATACTTCATGAGATTAACACCTTAACTTGTGAGGGATAGATATATTAGCTCGCGCTTTACCTCCTTCACTAATCTTATGAGATCTTATATAAGTAAGTATATGATACCGGACCTCCACCTTTGGTGGGCTATAATAAATAACAAAGCATAATATTGGGATTATTCCATATTAAACTTATACCCTCTAGAATATGATCCATACTCACTGAAACATATAGTAACCATGCACATTACCTCTTTACAATCTTATACCCTTTACATAGTTATGAGAGTGACATGTTAAAGATCATGCCATTAAAGCACACACTTATATACACATCTCACTTCACTCATTTCCTTCATGAGATTGACATCTTCACTTATGAGGAATAATTATACTAACTTGCACATCACCTCTCTTATTACTCCTATGAGATTGATACTTTTACTTATGAAAGATTGGTACAAGGATAATCATCATACTATAGGACTTTGGAACATGACATGATTGGAAAAATGCTTCTCAAGAATAAATAGATTCTCTTACATCCTACTCTCTTTGAGATGATTCTTTTAGAAATTACAACGTCATGACAACTTTGGAACTTCCGTCAATGAATAAAAGATAAGTGAATCATCATTCATCTAAGAATAGGACACATATGAATAACAATATACGTCATCCTGAATTGATATACTTCAAGCCTCTCAGAATTGAAACAGGTCCAATGTCAATGTGAACAATATGTTGCAGAAGGATACGAAAAAAGGAACCTTACATACCTTGTATTCTCAATAAGATTCTACAATCTTAAGTGTGCATATAATAGGCCCGCTCCGTCCTTATGTTTCACTCTACAACACAAGTACATAACAGAACCAACATTAACCACCAACTACCTTACAATGGTATACAATAACAATGAGTTACATGTTTGGCTTTAACATGTCATTTCCCCCTTGACAATACCATTCATGAAATTATTATACCAATAATCCCACAATATTCCATACATTTACCAATACATGATAACCAATAGCATGTCACACCAAGTTCATACTTTCCACTCTCCATCATCATAACATCACAATTATTCCATCAAATCACTTCAATACACCTCACAACAACAAATCGGCCAAAATCCCATAATTTACACTTATGGAAAAATAACAAGTTTAGGACCATAATCACACCATACATGTTGATATTTCATCCATACCATGCACTTTCATCAAGACAACAAGTCATCTTTCAAGTTTAAATTCCATAGATGACACATCTTTTACAAAATGCTATATTCACCACTTCCAAGCATAACCAACATGATCTACATAATCTCTCATGCATATAATATGTTAATCCATAAGCATAAAAACTTACCCAAGCTTGGAAAACGGTGATCTTGCTCCAAAGATGACTTAGGGTTTGAAGAGCCCAAAGGGAGCTTTCTTGAGAATTCTAGAAAAAGATAGAAAAGCATGTGTGTTGTTGTGTATTAAAAATCTAATTTTTGCCTCCTTTTATAGACCTTTTAATTCATGCTTAGCCACTCTTGGCATTTAATGCTATGTGTGGCTTAGTCAATGGAAGAATGGGTAGTCATTTTGGGCCCTTTTTGAGCCCAATTCACTTAACCCAATAAAATCAATAATTTCTCATGTTTACTTCATCTCATACGCGTTACGACAATATTCCCACTCACAAAATTCATACTCATAGCCTCAATCCCCAAAACAAGCGATTCTAGCCACGTATGGCTTATTTTGACTACAAGGGTAAAACCGTTATTTTGATGCCAAATTCGTTCTCAAGTAATTTTATCATACCAATATAATACTTCACTCATTTAATGTATATTCTCGTGGTTGTAGAAGAAACGTGGCAAAAATCGGCTCAATACGTCCCCGGACACCCTTGGGACTTAAGAAAATTTCCAACTTTGAAAAGTGGTCGAAACCAGCCTGGCACGCCCTTGGGCGCGCCAGCTTGCTGCCTCTGGCTAAAATTTTTAGCCCAGAGCGGCCTGGTACGCCCTCTGGCGTGCCCCACCTTATTTTTTTTTCAAAATTTTGTTTCTTCTACTTTTCTTCGCGGATTTGGTTAGATACTTCAAGTCCTATTCTTTAACTTACTTCTTACCCTTAATATCCTTTGTTTGGAAGTCCTCTTAGCCTCATTTTTAACCCCACAAATTCTCCACGAAAATCACAAAACACCTTCTACGAAGGGCTAATCACATGTACGAGGCCAAATTTCAATTTTCTCATCAATAACATTACAAATTACATACTCATGGCATCTCGACACCTAAGTAACCATTGTTCAACGTCATCACATAGGGTTGGGAAGGTACGGGGTGTTACATTTTTCCTCATTTTTGTGCGTTCTCGGTGTTTAGAGCTTTTCTATAACTGCCCCAAGTTATTTATTACTTGCTGGGACTGACAGTTCGATTTTCGTGCAGTTCATCTGAGAAAATTATTTAGACCGAGCACGTTGTAAAATATTTAATTAAATTAGAATTTGATAAAAAGACAGTTAATTACCTTTCAAAAATATTTTTGATAGTTATAAAATTCTTTAGTTATGATATATCTATACTACTTTATAATAGTTTTATAACATATTAACAATTTAAGCGGAGATAGTGAATTTAAATATGTTAAAATAATATTTTCATTTTATAGAGGTGTTATTCAAAATAATTTTCTATTAATTATGGTATATTTAAAATATTATATTTATTTTATCACGAACATATGCAATACCCGAATATATATATAACGGGATAAAATTTATATTGAGGTGTCACCTCCACCACCATGTGGAAGGTGAGGAGGTGCACAAAAGTGACTTTTACTAAGTGGTATCTGCCACTTGGCCTAAAGACAAATAAAGGAATATGTGCATGCTTTTGTTTAGGATTAAACATAGAAAATAATATTTTCCTCACTGTTTCTCCTAATTCCCTCACCGCTAATGATCATATAAGCTCAATATTGAGCTAATCCATTGAGGTTTGAGCTTAGGGGCTTATATATTGGAGTCCGTGGACTCGTTCTCGTTGTTTCTATGGTACATTTTCTTATTTTTATGGTAGTTTTCGTTTACAGTGGTATTATTGGGATTGGTATTGATGTTTGAGCTACATTTTGAGCTCAAAGTGAGTGGTGCTAGTTGTGAATATTGGTCACGGAGTTATTTGGGATGCTGTGACGATTTCGGTTTTGCGATTCTGCAAGCGGGCCCCACGTGGGATTTTTTGGAAAATTTTCAAACTAATGCAATATGGGTATAAATAGTCATAATTTGACATGTAGTTTATTATTTTGGTAGCTTGTAACCAGTCAGAGGCCTCTCGGAAGGGGAAGGCTCCTGTATAACTGGTTCTCTTGACAGGCTTGCGGCGACGTCCAGGTAGGCTAGGTTTACCTTCTTTTACACTTTGATTGGGCTTATGTGTAATATATGTATGCTATTGTGCTGGTGTTGTGGGCTGGTATTATAAACTTGGTGGTGGTCGTTTGCTGTGATTTAGGCCTTCTAGGTCGGATAGGGCTATTCAAATATATTTCAGGCCCGTTATCCTCGTGGTACACCACAGATGACCTATTTGGGGTCGGATAACATTGTTGTTGTTGTTGCCAGTTTGGGAATGTTATTGTTGGACCTTAGTCCAGGCTTAGACAGACTTAGCCCAGACTTAGACAAGTATAACCAGACCTGGTTTTCGGGACCTAACAGCAGGCCCCGTTACCCTTTTTGTCGACCTGTCAGAACTTTGACATCTTTGGGCTTAGATAAGCCCTATATGACAGTTAGGGTTGTTATGGGATTGAGTCACCCAATTGTACCCGGTTGGCCTGTTTAGCCTTGTTAGTCCCTATAGCACCGTATTTGACCGGGGTCAGCTAGTTTGACTTAGAACGCTGACCCGCCTTTCCATGACTTATAATGTATACCCAGACTTGTATATACATATTGTTTATAGTAGATAGTGACCTAGAAGGACCCCGAGATTTACTTGTAGCATGTTGTGGGATTAACTTCTGTACTTATATACTAGTATTGACTTGGGACTAAGGGCGTTCCCCGTTTATCTGATATAATATGACATTTGATTTTGTTCTGGTTACTAACTATGATGAGTTTCGGTTCGAGTCAGGCTACTGATTCAGGTATGATGATTCTAGTTATTGACTATTGGGTGTTCCGATTCGAGTCCGACCCCGGATCGTGGTACACTATGAGTTCTGGTACTGGGTACCGTGATCATGATACTGTTGTTCTCTGAGTTTCGGTTCAAGTTCGGCAGCTATGATATATATGTGGCCTATTGTTATTACCCACTGTGCCCGGTTCGATTCCGGCGTCTGGCCTCTTGTTATTACCCATTGGTGCCGGTTCAAGCCCGGTGCACCCTTGTTGGTTATTGTAGTTACTGGATACGGATATAACTTCGAGACACTAGTGACTATGCATTTACTATTCTTGTGTGTCCCGTCAGTTTATGGGGGCCAGGCTGGGTTATTGTTTTCTTCCGTATGCCTATCGGGTTTATGAGGGCCCAGATAGGTTATGTTTGACTTGTGTGTTTACTTCTGCATTTATTTACTCGTTACTGAGTATTGTATTTATTTATGTCCTGAGCATATCTACACGCCTCGGCAGTAGTGTATTTACTTATTATTTATACCCCGGACTTAGCATGCACCCTCGCATTTTTTTAGCCTACTTATATTACATTGAGTTCAGTCGGCCGATGATGCCTACTGAGTACCCGTTACCCCGGTACTCCTACTGCACTTCTGCATCTTTTTTTCGATGCAGATCCGGGTACTAGCCGATAGTTTTGACGTGACTCTCTTCTCAGCACTGGTTCTGGAGCAGGGTGGGCTTACTGACGTTCGAGGCAGATCATACTCCTTCTCTACTGTATAGTCTTTTACACTCGAGACTGTGGTACTTATTGTGTACATTTGGTTTCTGTGTAGTACTTTAGGTATGTTTAGTAGTGGCTTTTGTACCGACCTCACCAGGTCTTGGGAGGGGTTCTTGACTTTATATATTGTTCTCTTCCTTCTCAGTCTTGGTATGAATATATATTTTGATTTTGTTTTTATATTTCTAGTATGTTTATTAGTATGATTACTTCCACTTCATCTCTATTTTCTGAGATTCCGCCCGTTAGCCTGTTGCTTGTCGCTCCGGGCTAGGGTTTGGCTTGCCTATTGGTGGATTACGGTAGGCGCCATCATGACTCAAATATTGGGTCGTGACATAACGGTATAATTGTATTAAATGATATATTGCATATTTATATATTTTAGACTTAAGCAAATACAATTAATCTATATACTTGCTTGTATGCAAATAATAAATTGTACATATTCACGGCTAAACTATCCAACTATAAATAATAAATTTATTTAAAATATATAATTTGATACAAATAAATATAAAACATTAAAAATATATAAAATATAAAATACAACAAAAAAAGAAAAAAATATAAAAAAATAATAAAGAAAAAAAGGAAAATGAAAAGAAAAAAAAACGACAATAAAAGAAAAAAAGAAAAAAGAAAAAGATACAAAAGAAAAAAAGAAACAAAAACGAAAAAACGAAATACAAAAGAAAAAAAGAAAAAAAAGGATGAAATTTTTTTTTTAAAAAAAAAAAGAGAAAGAAAAAAAAGAAGATATAAAAAAACGAGAATAGAATGAAAAAGAAAAAAAAAAGAAGACAGAAAATAGATGATAGAAATAGAAGATTGAGAAAGAGAGAAAATTAAAGGAGAAAATAACGGAGAGAGTTGTTATGAAATATAATTATGTAAATGTTGCTATTTTTTTTCTAGTTAAATTTATTTGTTGTTATTTCTGAAATTTCCCCTTTACTTTACTACGAACACCTAAATATTTGGGCCCAAGCAAACAGTGTACACCCTAAGCGCCCCCACACCCCACCCCAAAAAAAAAAAAAAAAAAAAAAAGGGAAAAAAGACGATCAACAAGAAAAAAAAAAAGTTTAAAATAATGGGAGACTTTTAGAAATAGTCTAATTAAAGTGTAAAATAGGTGCCAGTAGCCACATTTTATAAAATTACAATACATAACCATTGTATCAATTGTATTCAACTGATTGTATTTATATAAAATATAAATAAAGTGACTAATTGTGTGCAACAAAAACACATTCTTTGTATCGTTAGCTGGGCAGCCGCAGTATCACTATATTTATATCAACGAATACATTAGTATCAACAACAAACTCTTTTTTTTTTTTGGTATTTTGTATTTTGTATTTTTATTCCTCTTTTTTTTTTCTTCTTTTTATTTTATATTTTCACATCTCTGTCTCTTTCTCGAATGTATCAAACTTATCATTTGTATTTATATATTAATAAGTATATGTATCATTTGTATTTTTGCTTGAGTCTATCATATACAAATATCATTTGTATTTGGATGGTTCAATTTGTATCAAAAAATACAAATGTATCATTTATATTTGGATGGTTCAATTTGTATCAACAAATACTCTATAAAATACAAATACAAATATATCATGAATCATATTTAAAATACAAATACAAATAAAAAATATCATGAGTTAGATGTATTTTATAGAACAAAATTTGGTTGTATAAATCAAATATAAAATACAAATACAAATAAAAATAAAAATATACCTACTGCCATGACCAAATATCACAAATTCTAACTGTTTTTCAAAACTACCTGAATATATTTACATTTCTTTAGCCTAATATTATACCTTAAATAAAAATTTGCACACATATATATGTATATAATACAATCAATATAGAAGGAAAAAAAAGAGCAACATAGAAGTCTACATTCACCAAAAAAGGAACAAAATCAGCAAAAAAGAAAATTTAAAAAATTTACAGACAAATACAAATACAATTTATTCCTGAAAGTGTTAAAAAAAGAAAGAGAAAGAGAACAAGAGCGAGAGATAGCCTTGTACAAATTACAGTGGTTAAGGAAGCTCAAAAAAAGGTATGGAGCCTCGATTCGGTTCCTAGGGTAGCTTTTCCTTGTACAATTTTTTTTTTAATTATGAATAAAAGAAGGAGGGAGTTTATGTATTGTATTTAATTGAGAAGAAAGGCTATCCATTATAATTAATTAAAACTTAGGCTACATAGGGTAATTAAGAGCTTATTTTTGCTACCCAATGTAGTTTTCCCTAAAATAATCCACTTTTAAGCAAATGGCCTGAAATAGTCATTAGATCCAAAATAAAGATAAATTTAGCCAAATTTTACCTCCTCCTCTATTTCTTTTCGGGATGTATAAAAAATTGTATAATTATTGTATATAATATGTATATATAAAAGATTTCTAGAGAAATTGTATAACTGTTGTATATAATATCTATATATATAGGATGTGTATAGAAAATGTATCATTGTTGCATATTAATATATATCACGATTGCAACTATATATGTTGTGTATATATATATATTGTATAAAAGTGAATATAAAGTGTACATGAAAAGTCTACTGATAAAAATGTATATAATGGATATTGCGTGTGTGTATGTATGTGTGTGTGTGTGTGTGTGTGTGTGTGTGTGTGTGTGTGTGTGTGTGTGTGTATGTATCGGTGTACTGGTGGTACACGTTAGCACGTTGTCATCTACTCTCTCGGTGCATGTTAGCACTAAAGTGTGCCCACCATAGGTAGGAGGGCAAAACCAACAGCTCAACCACCAGAAAAGGGAACAAAGGCACTGGTTGGGAAGGAAAAACAACTTATTGATGGGGTTGCGAAAACAGTTAGGGCTTCTATAGCATCAACATCTGTAATAGATGGAAGCAGTAATCTCACACCAACCATTGATGACAAGTTCTCTTAGCAAAACCTAGCGAAGATAGTGAAAGCAAAGCTAACGGACTGGATTGAGGTGGTTCAAATAGGGAGTCAAGGTAGAAGACAATCATGGGTCGATGAGGTAGAGCACCAAGATCACCTAGGTATGCCTATTGCAGGCAGACTTTCTATATGGGAAAACTTTGGCATCGCAAAAATCTCGAATGCTGGTTTCAAATTAGAGTATGCGAGTCCTGAAAAGAAAGGTGAAAAGAAATTGTGTTTGATTGATATTGAAGATATTACATCTAAAATTGAGTACTAGAGGCATTCTGTAGTGTGTTATGTACTTGGAGCACATCTTTCTTTTGCAGTTCTGAATAGGTTCATTCAAAGGATATGGGGGGAAGTTGAAAATAAACAAAATAGCTATGCTGAAGAATGGTATTATACTGGTGTGATTTGACTCAAAAAAGGGAAGAACGAGGTTATACAAAGTGGAATTTACCACTTTGATAACAAACCGTTCATAGTGAAGTCATGGAATGAAGATATGAAATTCTCCAAGCATGAGCTACAGTCAGTTCTTATTTGGATACAACTACGTAGGTTAGAGTTTAAATATAGAAAGTTTAGTTGGTAAACCCTTGTGCTGACAAAAATACGAAAAAGAAGATTGGGCTTAATTATGCACGAATACTGACAAAAGTACATGATTCTTGAACAAAAAGTTGTCTATGATTGGAAACCAACACTCTGTTCCTTTTTTCATATGTATGGACAAAATGAAGCAATCTGTAGGAACCAAAAATCGTAGAACAATGACAATAGTTAGCAGGAGAACCAAGCTACTAATTATGGTAAACAAGTTGTTGATAAAGGTGTTGCAAGTCGGGAAACTGTTAGTAGTGAACTAGGTAAGCAAATTGTGATAGGGACAATTCAGGCCAAATAATCAAAAACCACAGAACATCATTCAGATTCAATAAATGAGCATGAAGGTTGGGTTCAACCAACAAAGAGTGTGAAGTCTTCAAAAATCGAGGGTGCAAAATATGTTATGCCTGTTAAAAACTGTCATAACCCAATTTCTCATGTCATGATGACACCTACTATAACCCACCAGTAGGTAAGCCAACCCGTAGTCTGGAACAACTAGTAACGAATTACCAATAGAAATGAAGAAATCAGCGAAAAGGAATTTAATAAAGAGATTAATATAAATTACAACCCCAAGACCTGGTGAAGTCAGTACAAAAGCTTCTAATGCAACAGGAGTACTAAGTCGAATACAGAGTCAATATATATACAAAACCGTCTCTAAAATACAAAATAGAGATCAAACTAACAATACGAGGGAGAGCAGGAATACTCCAAACGTCAGGAGCTCACCCCAAATCTCTGATCCATGGCTTCTCCACACGATGCAAACATCAACGGTGAGAACTCATACTATGATCTGCAGGTTGCAGAAGTGTAGTATGAGTACCTAACACATGGTACTCAGTAGGCATCGACCGACTGAACTCTAGAAATAATACAAGCATAAATAACATGTAAAGCAAAAATATAACTACAGGCAACTATCCAAGAAACTAAACATAATAATGCTAATGGAGCAATAAGGATAAACTATCCTATTCTAACAGTATTCAGGAACTAAAGTGCAATACCGTATATTACTAGCCAATATACAACTGAAGAGTGAAAGAAGGATATATAGTAGTAATACAAGGCCAAAGATACACATACAATATGAATAGATGAGGAAATAAAGGGATACACGGTAATGCCATATATATATATATGACTAAACTCAAAGGTAATATCCTGAGGAAGCCAACCTAACATCTCGAGGGTCATAACCAAGAAGGAAAGCTGATACTAGCATAATCGAGGTCTCTAACCGAAATAAGACTAATCATGAGATAATCTAACAATAACGTATCTTACTACAATAGAGAAAAAGAATCAAAAGCGTACCGACAATCTCAGGTACCAGTCCATAACCATCGTGCCACGAACTAACCAAAATAACCAACAATAAAGTAATCGGCTAGTTCGGACAAACAATAACCTAACCGGGCCCCCATAAGCCTGGAAGGTTTAAGAAAGCACTCAACAAATAGTAACCATAGCTTATACCTATACAACCCCCCATAAGGCTGATAGATATAAGCACCAAACAATTATACTGGTAATAGGTGATGCATATGAATGAATGAATGCAAGTGTAATCCAGTTCCATCAACTAATCAAGTGCCATAACATACCAAGTATATATACACCTCTTTCAGCTCGCCGGCTCGCAAGGCAAGATCTATGAATCTTACCTCTTCCGACCCGTAGCTCAGACAGAGGAACCCATAGGGGACTCTGGATGTCCATATATATACTGCCTGATCCCGAATCAGGACTTTCAATAACCATCATAACCAATCTACTCCTTCTAGTATCAGAGATATATATAAAGTATAGTAAGAAATGCCGGACTTGAATCAAAACTGAATAGGTGTATATCTATAAATCCATTACCCAAGATCGAATCCGGGACTAAAATAGAATAGTAGTGTTGAAAGGGCCGAAATCTCCCTCGACCTAAGTGAATAAGTAGTGGTAAAAGAGAGGATTAATAATGGACTGAAATCAACCCCGGTCAAATTTCGAAAATAGCATATTTAGTTTCAAAAGCTCATAATTCATTAAATAAGGTGGTACAATTTCCATTGTAAAAGAATCCATTTTTAAAGTGAAAAGTGGGAATAAATCCCTTTTTAGAAAGCAGTAGTAAAATCAAGATTTTGGTTGGAATCGTACCACTAAGTGAGCATAAATGCGCCTAAAAGTATGCATGCCATCATCAGTATCCAAACAATACCACCATAAGTGTCTATAAACTAGAATCATGTCCCCTTTAAGGATAAAATACTCATCTGGAGTCCAATTGATATCGTAACCATGGCCGCGGGCTCAACAATACATAACTAGCATGATAATAACACCATAATCTGGGAAGCTACGGTTCAAATCACTAAGTTAAAAGGTATACCCTATACTAAAGGATCCTTAACATTAATCTATGGTTAACATGTCTATAATCAAGGATAATAGGGGTCTATGGACACATCGAGTATTCTATACTAAGGTTCGGGTCACATTTCTATCCCAAATTCCCTAAATAAGTCAAGTCATTATATTCTAGTCATAAACCCATCCTATAATCCCTACCTAGCATGCAATCTACACAATATACAATCTCATAAAGAAAAGTAGACCAAAGCCTACCTCGATGCCGAACCGCAATTTTGAATCGCCCATGAATCACTCGTTCTTGCTCCAGGATTTCAAAATGTTGCTATGCTTTGAAAATAATACTCTACACGTTAATAGGAGTAAAACGATACCCATATTGCAATATAAAACTTCGGGCTCAAAATTGGGTAAAAAATGGGCTCTTGGGGCCCAGTAAAAAAATTCTAAAATTGAATCTGTCACGAGGTCCCTCAAAGGACAAGGAATGTGTGCTCAAAATTTGAGCACAAATGGAGTACAAATCGGGGCTCAAATCAACCCCGAGAGATGGTAAAAATAAGAGGGAAAACTAGAATTAAACGGAGGAATTAGGCCGAGAACTTACGAAGAAATTAATGGGAAATGATCCCCTCTACTTCCTCTATGCACGCCCAATAACACTTGATCGATTCCCACACTTTTCTTGAGCTCTAGTGAGCTTTAATGGTGGAAAAAACCCTAAAAATGGGCTTAGGGTCGAGAATGAGAGAAATATAAGGGGCTGCCAGGGATCCTTAGTGAATGCAGGACCCCCTTTGCGAAGGCGGGATCGGACCGGCTTAAGCCTTCAAGAACGCGATTGGTCCACCGTGAACATGAAGAGCAAGGTCATACTGGCCAGGCCGTCTTAACCTTCGCGAACGTGGCGGCTGGCCCGAGAATGAGAAGGCCAATAATCTGACCTTTCGCGAACACGACCAAGGTCACGTGAACGCGAAGGCCAAATTGGCCTACACCAGATCTGGAAAAGCCAGCATTTCACTAAGTCCTCACAAAATTCGACCGGGGGCTCGAGATTCATTTGGATCCCCATGCGCACAAACAAACTATGCTACAATACCAAATTCGATAGTTCAGACTCAATAGAACCATCAAAACTTCTAACGGAAGTCGTTTCAACACAAGGTGGACCCCACACCCATAGTTTCATTTTTCATCAAGTCTACTCAATAGCCAAAATGAGTTCGGAAGCCTCGGGACCCGGATCAAGGGTCCTTCTAGCCTAAAATCAACGTTCTGGAGTTAACGACGCTGCCAGAATTTTCATCCGATTACTAGGAGTTTTGGTCCGAGACCAATTTCTTAACAACGAAAGCTTCAAAACAGGAAAATGAGCCTAAAATCCAAATAAACTATCCGAATATCAAACCATCAGTTTCGGCAAGTCATAAATAACCTGTATCCGATATAGAAAGGCATGAAACACTGGAAACATACAAAAATCGAGAAAATAACCTGGAGGGTCATTACAATATCAGCTACTAAATTTTCTTCCACGAAAGTCAATGGATAGAAAGAGCTCGAAAGCTCGAAAGGATGAGGTACAGGGACTGCATGCCCCGAGCAAGACTCCCCAGATTACCTCCAAGGAAAACCATCTCTTCCAAGGGATTTTGCTAAAGGCATTCATTTTTCCTTCACATCCTTACCTCACTTCCCAAACAACCAAAAACTCAACAACCAACTGGCCTCCAACTAAATCAAACACGATTGAAGCACGCAAACCCAAACCACCATATACCATTATCACACTGATACAACACAACCAAGCGGATACTCAACCAGGCTAAAGACAATCCAAGGCATGAATCATACAGCCGACTCCAAATTCCAAATCTAACATTCTCTTGTCCTTCCAAACCTGATGTCAACTCTGAGCTGCACAGAATCTCTTTAGCATCATCTGGGTCCTGCCCACATAATCGCATCACACTAACCTCAAAAGCTGAAGCTGACCCATTAAAAATCCACACGGACTAGCATATGAAATGCCTAACTTGAATACATTTCTTCTGCTAAATAGACATTCAAAATTCTGATGACAACTGAGAATCCAAGCCAAAAGTAGTAAAAGCCAATACCATATGCCAACAGACTACCCCTCGAGTAATTATCAAGCATAATCCATTCAAACTGAAGAAAACTAAGTCAGTAGGTAATGAGTAGATCTAGTCAACCTATCGATAAAGTCCCAACTGAATCAAACTTTAAAAATGGGGCTGCAACCAAGCTACTCAACTCATAGCTATAATCTCTACATCAAAACTGAACTACTCGATCTTAGTTATCCAAACCCGATCTTGTTGACGAGTAAGCATTCATATTCTAAAATCTATCATAACCTTCAAGCAACCATTCTAAAGAGTCAAAATCCAAAACTGAAGCCCACAAGTCTTCACTATGATAAAATACTCAAATCAATCTTTACTATCAGAAATCACGCATATCCCCCAACGGTTCCCGCAAGAACTGGAACTAAAATATTGCCGAAGAACATAACCACAACTAAGGAAAACCACAAACTAAAGATATGAGCAATCAAATCCACATCTGCTGAGGACATAGCACATCAAGGAATAACCCAGAACTCACAAAGGCTGCAAAGGGTGTTAGCGATAGTCGAAACTCGAGCAACTTAGAAAATTGCGATCTTAGCCGGAATTTAGGCAAACCAATACTCAATACATGGCGACAGATACTCATTCTCAATAGACACTTGCTTTGGTAACCAACAACTGATACCCAAGAACATAACACCAAGAAGAAGCATTTCACGAAGTCACATTAGGCCGAACAAGTACCAAGATGAGAGATTTCTAAAATTACCCATTTACACTAACTTTAACTCAGCCGAACCATGAACCACATCGCAGAAAGAATAGAGTACCCAACCTAATATCAAAATTAAGATCAATACCACTACCATAAGATTAATCCAACAAACCAGGACGCAAGCCTCAGACTTATCAACGATAAGAGCGGACAATAGAATAAAATTACCAACTCCAGAACCACAACAAAACCATGAAAGGCCAAACCTTTCTTCACTCCCTCTCAAAAATAGATCTAACTCTGCTAACATAGAAGGAAAACAACCAACCTCACCTCACTAAAAGAGAGAGAACCAACCAACCGAGTTAGCCATCTAAGCCAACGAATAAAAATCGTAGAAAGGGGATACTAACTAGATAATGCAAGTCTAGCCGTCTATCAAGTAAGAATCAATCTACATCAAAACAATAACAATAATAATAATCGTATAAAGTGCAAGTGGCATCAAAAATGAAAAGCAACAACCATTACCACTCTACGACCATAACAAGGCCAATATGCCAAAAGAAAGGGACTTGAACCCAAATGCTACACCCTAAGAAAATCACCACACCGGTCCACTCAATCCACTACTAAAAGAAAATATTTATGGGGGTAGTCATATATGCATAAAGCTACACAAAGACTTACTACAATCAATATAGAAATGTTAAGTCATATAAACACCGATGGGTATGAAACCCCCAACTCAATTTAAATAGAAACCAAAATATAGTAAATTAAATCGTACTTATACGATGGAATCCAGAGTCATAGTCCCTGTCATGCCCAAAGAAGTACGAATCTGCACATGTCTGACCTCGGACTGAGCATCTGAACGACCAACAGAAATACTAAGTGCACTACCTGATATCGCCTAAACTATACCTCCAAGAAAAGTATAACGCGGTCGTTGAATCAAATATAAAACCCAACTAGGTTGGGGTTGATCCCACAGGGAATAGGATAAAATTCTATCTAGTGTTTGTCCGAGTGATAAAAAAATAAGTAAAAAAAAAGGGTTTTTGTAAATAAATAGTAACAGTAACGATTGTTGATTGTAAGATTTGTGATCAATACGAGAAAGGTACTAGGACTATGATCCCCAAGATTCCTTAACTCCACTGGGTACTTATGCTGGCAAACTATCCCGCTGCGTTGCATGCAAAATCTAACAAGATAGGTTCATCTAAACGTCTCTCGACCTTGGTTAGATGAATTTCACTCTTTTCCTCTCGGTCTCCGAGTGTCGCGCTACTAACCCGTGTTCTTGATATCAGATAACTATCCTTGTTAAGGCTTAAGTTATTAGATGAAGGTTGATAGCTTCAAATCTCTGTTGTTATTCCCTTTTCCCAATCTCTATTTCTCTCTCAAGTAAGTTTAGAATATAGGTGAGTTTTCAACGTTTGCAACCATTAGAAGATCAATTATAACAAAGGAAATAACAATACATGTAGTCACACCGGTTCAGAATTGCTTCGCTCTTAACCCATTTCATTAATTCCTCATGGTTCACACAACCCTAGTTGAGAGATTTAGCTACTCATGATTGCAAAAACACAAGAAGAATTCAATGATGAAAACATAATTATGAACTTACAAAAAGAATAAAACTCTGAAATCTCAATATAAATCAAAACACTAGAATTGATGTTTGAGATTACAAGATCAATGTGTTTATGAACCTTAAAACAATGTAATAGAATCCAAAACAATAAGATAATCAACTCCAGTAATGAAATAGACTGCTCTCAAATAATGTAATAATAGCCACTCAAATAATGTAATAATGGCCTCCCTAACATAGGACTACATAAGGGTATTTATAGATACAAAATGAATCCTATCCTAAAATATGTAGGAGAAAAAAGTCGGCGACTTTTAACAGATCGTGACTTGAGGTCGCCACGGACCATGGGTCCAGGTCGTAGGAATTAGGCCTCTATGCACAACTGTAGAAGTTGACTCACGGACCTGACCTACGGTTCGTAGGTCCACCTACGGTCTATGAGTCACGACCGTGGGTCACTTAGTGAAATCAAACTCCACTTTTTTGTCTTCAAAAGCTTCATTCCAGTGCATGCTACTTCCCGTCTTCTCCATTTTGCCTCCAAAACCTATTTTCCTACAAGATAGAACCGAAAACACATCATACCTACCAAATATACCCAAGTTATTGCATATTTCCCTTGTTTTAGAAATCAAAAGTGCCATGAAATCATGGCTTATCAATACCCTCAACTTAGAATATTTGCATGTCCTCAGGCGAATAAAACAAAACAAACACATTAGATGCTTAACTAAGAGAAACCTAAGAGACCTATGGCAGTCGACTCATTTATTTTTGCACCAAAAATTTCAACACCCTCCTATTCACAAGTCAAAACCACTATGCGTATACATGCAACATATTATCATGCCACGGAAGGAATCAAGTGATGGCATCAGATTATGAACAAACAACTAAGCGTATAAGCAAATGACATTATCCGAACAAATAACAGCTAACAATACAACCCATGTACTCTCACAAAAAAGAAGTCCCATACACTCACATTATACTAATAAATATTAATATAGAGACTAGATCAAAACACTCTCTTTTACAAAGAAGTTCAAACAGTGTGCGTGAAATACCATAGGCTTGCCCTTATTTTCTATGCCTTAGTTTTTCTAACAGTTAGACTAGGATCACTATAGGAATTTTATCGACTTGTAATGTAGGCATGGGGACGTGTGTGGTACATATGAATATGGTGACTCAACCTTCTTTGACACTACACTGTTTTTGGCTCCACTTTCCAACCATACTCATTTTATTCTCCCTTATTCTTGTTTATTTGTTTTCAGATTTTGGGTGTGATTTTCTTTACGATTATATATATATATATATATATATTCCTTTTTCTCTTTTGCAAACTCTATTTTTTTTCCACTTCTTTTCTTTCTTTTTCTCAACCAAACCTGTTCTCCTTTCTTTTACTAACCCCTTCTTTATACCCATATCAAGCTACGCACCCCGATGATAGTCGCCCTCAACTTAGACGATTTTCCTGAATTAAAGTACACAATATCTAAGGAGGGACCAGGGCCAAGACAGGTTCATTTTAAGTCGAAATGGGAAGGTGAATAGGCTAATGAAAGAAAAAGGTCAATTAAGGCTCAAACTCGGGATCAAG
Source organism: Capsicum rhomboideum (assembly GCA_031232105.1). Taxonomy (NCBI): domain Eukaryota; kingdom Viridiplantae; phylum Streptophyta; class Magnoliopsida; order Solanales; family Solanaceae; genus Capsicum; species Capsicum rhomboideum. Next base: position 59,507,817 of record CP124709.1, read on the forward strand.
GGATACTTACTTTATTTGGTCGGGCATTTAGGTTAAAAGTGGACTTATTCAAGAATGACTTATGATCCTTTCCTAACCACTATCCTCTAACCTAGGTAAGACTAATCAGGCAAGTTCTGGATCGTACACACAGAGTGAACTCGGTAATGACCTCACGCACACATAACACATGGTTACACTATCAACTACTACCTATCTAGTTTATGCATTGCTAAGCTACAGTTATTCAGCCTATAAAACTAATGCCATAACAAGATCCAACGACTGTCACAAACTAACATAACTACACACACAATCCTAAACAAAATTTTCAGAAGGGGTATCCTTTAAACACCAAAAACATCATCAAAAACTTATTCAAAACTTGTTCAAAACTAGACTGTACTAAGGTTCCCCTATTTTTCTCCTAACTAAACATAAGAACACATAATAAAAACATAAATAACAACCTAAACATGCCGATTCTACTATGATAGCACTTTGAGAAAAAAGAAACACGGTAACAAAAACCCCCAAGAGGACATATAGACCCACAAGTACCTCCGCCCCCACCAAATAAGCATCCATTGTCCTCAATGTATTAGACCTAAGTAAAACAAGGGAGTTAGGAACATACCTGTGGCACCCTAGGTGCGTGGGTCTAATATCGATCAAAATAAGAAAAATCAAAGCAAATGTAGGAATAGCAAGACACCTTGGGTTGCCTCATAAGCAACACCTGATTTAACGTCGCGACACGATGCGGGTGTCTTAACTACTCAGACTTCAACAAGATATCCCTTGGCTTGGCCTCCAGGGTCATCTAAACTGTTTATTACTAAGACGACCCTCATGTACTTTGGATGCTTTATAGTTCTGCAAACATTGAACATGACTTCCTTATTATTCAGCCTGAATTTTAGATCACCCCACTCCAAATCCACCAATGCTCTGCCGGTGGCTAAAAATGGTCTCCCCAAAATTATGGGCATCTCAAACTTGACCTTACAGTCCAAGGCAACAAAGTCAGCAGGAAAGATGAAGTTTTCAACCTTGACCAAAACATCAAATAATATGCCCACAGGCTTCTTGATTGTACGATCCGCCATCTATAACCGCATCTTTATTGGCTCGAGGGTTCTCAAGCCTAATTTCTTAAATACTGCCAGCAACATCAAGTTAATGCTTGTACCTAGGTCACACAAAGCTATGGTGAAGTTAACTGACCCAATTGTGCATGGAATTGTAAAGGCATCGGGATCATCTTTCTTTTACACAAGAGAACGGGATGCAATTTCACTAAAATGGTGTAAATCACCAACAAAATCATAACTGGCAGTTCTCTTCTTCATGAGCAACTCTTTCATGAACTTTGCATATCCCGACATTTATTCCAGCACCTCCACCAATGGAATGTTTATAGAAAGTTGCTTCAGTATGGACATGAGACATGAACTTATGAAATTTTTCATCCTTCTTCTTCTTCTTCAAGTGATGAGGGAATGGAGATGGCGGATTAGGAATGGGGGTTAGCATTTGTGGGGCTTTCTTTTCTTTCTCGTTTTCAACATTCACCTTGTTTTCATTAGTCTGGGACTCTTCAACTTCTTTCATGATTTCCCCACTAATAATTTATTTTCATCCACCTTTTTCTTTAGACGTTAAGGGAAAGGAGAAGGAAGTTTTAGGAATGGAACATACTTATTTAGAGCTTCCTCTACCTTTTTTACAGCATTCGTTTTCTCTTCTAGTGTAGCATGAACACCCTCAACTTATTTGGGTGCCTCAATAAGAGTCTTCCTGCTTCTAGTTGTGATAGCCATACAATGAGCATCATTTTTTGAGTTCTGGATGGTGTTTCTCGGAAGTGTACCTTATTGAAACTAATTCAATGCTGAAGATATCTACTCAAATTACTGTTCCCGCTGTTTGATGGCAGTCGCATGAGACTCAACTTTTTGGCTTATCCCTGAAAGGTCTGCCTTGATTTATTTCAGACAGTTTTCTTGACTCTCTGACCCCTTAACAAGTTTATTAAGAAGGGCTTCCATTCTTGAATTTCCATAATCATCATCAAGGTTCCCAGTGGAACATATGCACCACTCTTCTCTTTGTAATCGTCTTTTCGCCTCCAATCACCATCCCAATATCTGTCTCGATCTCTATACGCTTACTTATTGTAATTATCATCGTAATAGTTTCGACCTTGATTTCCTTACCTCAAGTTCCAATTGTCTTGATTAGAACCTTGGCCCTTGGCTCAAAAACCCGCCACTGCTCTATCCAAATACTTATATTCTTCCTCAGAATCTAAATCATCATACCTAGGTGCTTTGCCTTGTGCACCTATGACATTAATATTTTTTGTTCCTTATGCTGCGATTTGCTTAGTAAGTAATCCGATCTCAGTTCTCAGTTGTGCTACTTCTTGAGCTATAGTGTCATCTAACGCTCTTTGCTCTGCTGATGCTCCAATGGCATAAGTTCCTGCTGGTCTGTCTACTTCTCGAGTGTTCTAACCTCGGCTGGTTTTGGTAATACAATCTAAAACCTCTGAAGCTTGTTCCCATCTCAGACTCATAAATGCTCTACCAGTGATAGTATCTGCTACAACCTTGGTATTAGCATTTAATGCTCTGTAGAATATCTCAAGTAAATTTCAACTATTCATCATATGGTTTGGAACATTTTGCAACTTCTTCTTGAACCATAGCCAAGTCTTGTAAAGTGCCTCAGAATGTAGCTGTATGAAAGTATAAATCTCATCCTTCAACTGTAGCATCTTGGAGGGTGGGAAAAATCTCTTCAAAAATTGATTTCTTAACTCTTGCCAAGTAGTGATAGAACCTCATGGTAATTCAGCCAACCATAAAGTCGCCTCTTCTGTAAGGGAGAATTGAAATAATCTCACGCGAATAGCTTCTTGGTCAACTCCAGGAAAATTATATGAAGTGCAAACCCCCACAAAGTTCATCACATGCATGTTTGAATCATCTGTAGGAAGACCGGCGAACATACCTTTCAAGTTTAGCAGGTGGATCATGGCACTTGTAATGTCAAACTTAGTGTCCTAAGGTAGTGCTTGTGGAACAATACCGCCAGTTTCAACCAACTCCTAATAAGCCATCTCCTCTTCTTCCTGTTCAACATAATCCAGATAATAAGGTTGAAAAACTGGTTGTTGTACTCTCAACCTCCTTTTTCTCTCTTCTAACTCAGCCAAACGCTGTGCTACTGCTGGTATATTACAATTATCTTTATTTGCCTGCTTAGCAGCAGCTTAATTGGCTTGATCCTCTCATTTCAATTGAGTGGTAGTTTGATCAGCTATTTCATGACCAGTAGGATGAATTTATGGCTGGTTATGAATATCCACACCGACTGCGGGGTCTTGAACTCCGTTGGTATTTACCATTCTTCGATTATTCCTTAGCGTTCTTTCTATTTCCGTATCAAGTGGAATCAAGTGATTGCCTTGACTCCTAGTGTTGGGCACACACCGGCGTACACACTACGAATAGTTGGAAAATAAAAATTTCAACGAATCCAACACTTGAATAAACACGATCAATCAACTCCGTAATTGTATTCCCCGGCAACGGCGTCAAAATTTGATATCGCCCAAACTATACCTCCAGGAAAAATATAACACGATCATTGAATCAAATATAGAACCCAACTAGGTTGGGGTCAATCCCACAGGGAATAGGATGAAATTCTATCAAGTGTTTGTCCAAGTGATTGGCAAGTAAGTAAAAAGAGGGATTTTTGTAAACAAATAGTAACAGTAACAATTGTTGATTGTCAGATTTGTGATCAATACGAGAAAGGCACTAGGACTATGATCCCTAAGATTCCTTAACTCCACCGGGTACTTGTGCTGGCAAACTATCCCACTGCATTGCACGCAAAATCTAACAAGATAGGTTCATCTAAACGGCTCTCGACCTTGATTATATAAATTTCACTCTTCTCCTCTCGGTCTCTGAGTATCGTGCTACTAACCTTGTTCTTGATCTCAGATAACTTTCCTTGTGACAACTCAAGTTATTAGATGAAGGTTGATAACTTTAAATCTCTGTTGTTATTCTCTTTTCTCAATCTCTACTTCTCTCTCGAGTAGGTTTAGAATACAGGCAAGTTTCCAATGTTTGTAACCGTTAGAAGATCAATTATAACGAAGGAAATAACAATACATTCAGTCACACCGGTTCAGAATTGCCTCCAAAACCTATTTTCCTGTAAGATAGAACAGAAAACACATCATACCTACCAAACATAACCAAGTTATTGCATATTTCCCTTGTTTTAGGCATCGAAAGTGCCATAAAAGACTGCTTGATGATCTCACGCTGGGGACACTCTCTGGACCAATGGCCGGTCTTTCTGTAGTTGTAACAAACCCTTTGGTGAGAAACACGAGTTGACCCCAAGTGGCGCTTGGGGCACGCCCTAGACCAATGACCAATCTCACTACAATTGAAACATGGCCCTGGGACTCTCTGATGTACTATGCCTGCTAACCCATAATGGCCTCCATGGCCTAAAGACCTAGACCAAATAACCCGTATTACCTGACCAAAACTTTGTCCACTATGACTACTAAGACCTATCTAAAAGCCACCCATACTTTTAGGTGCTACTTGTACGGGCCTGATAGGCTGCAAGTGATGCTGACCTCTGTTGGAAGGATCCTTACCTCCGGACGAAATTCCATTAACACTGTACTGCTGACAATGGCCTCTTACCACCACATCCATATATCTCAATACAAGCCTTCTTTATACCCCTCGCATGATCAACGACCTGAGAGAAAGAAGACCTAGTGAATATCAAATGCTCCGATGCTAAATGGAGTGGTAAAGCTAATCCTTTGATAAATCATGCTCTGTACCATATAACATAGATGTCTGACTGTACCACTCAAGAAACCGAATCTCATACTCTAAAACTGATAAAAAACCTTGGTAAATACCAATAATCTGTAACACCTCATACATTTTCGACCCTACTTGATTGGTGTTCTAGGGTTTATATGCCTTATTTGAACTATGTTTACCTTAGTTTTGAGAGCAATAAGTACGTATTTTGTATTATTTTGAAGGAGTATTTGATATTGTGCTAGTATCCACAAAGAAAAGTCGAAGAAAGGAAGAAAATCAGAATTTTGGTGTGGGACGCGCCAGGCAGCGTGCCAGGCCGCTTTTTGCCAAATTTTTTCTCTGACCACTAGTCTCTACATAGGGCTCTTAGGTTATGGTATCATTATACCATCTTGGTAGGACTACTTTTGGGCTATTTTGGCATCCAAAGCAGGGTTAATTTCCTTTTTCTAATATTTTATCAAATTATGATAAATTAAGCCATGAGTGGCTAAAAATTGCTTATTCTTGGGGTTGAGGCTACGGACATGAATCTCGTGAGTTGAATATCGTCTTAACATTTATGGAATTCTTTAAGCATGAGATAGTTGGTGGAACATGCATTAAATTTGATGGGCCAAATTAATCTTGTGCCATTGGGCTCAATTGACGCCCAAAAATGGAGTAAAAGACATTGCCCAAAATGGAAAATGACCCATTATTCCATGTTGACCAAGTAAACATGGCATGTAATGGACAATAAGTGGATAAGTATGACTTGAGAGCCTATATAAAGGCACAAAATTAGATTTTTATTCATTTTAACTCTCATGCCTTTCTAGACATTTCTAAAGACATTTCTCATCTCACAAACCCTAAGGAAACCATTTTCTTTAGACAAGATCATCATTTTGCAAGCTTGGGTAAGTGTTTATTCTTATGATTTAATATATTATATGCACGATATATTGTGTAGATCATGATGGTTATGTTTAAAAGTGTTGCGTAGTGCACTTTTGCTTTTTGCTAAGAGATGTGTCATCTATGTGACTTGAACTTGAAAGGAGACTTGAGGTTTTGATAGAAGTGAATGGTGTGGATGAAATATCAACATGTATGGTGTGGTTATGTCCTTAACTTATTTTTTTTTCTATGTGTATAACTTGTGGGATTGTTGTTATGAAACGTATTGAGCTGATTTGATGGATTAATTATAACGTAGTGTTAATGAGGAAGCGTAAATGATAAAATTGGTGTGAAATACTATTGGTTTATGTTGCATCACGTGCTTCTTCTACTTCTCCAACTACAGAAGAGCCGAGAAGGAGAGAAAACCCTGTCGAAATACCGATTAATGCTACTGAGCAGGATATAAGGAATGCGGTGCACCTGTTGACTCAGATAGTCGTTGTACAAAATCAAGGACAGGTTGGTCTAGCCTTTGCACAAAAGAGGGGTAATCAAAGGCAAAGGAAAATGGCACAAGAATTTGAAAGAGGGCCATCAAAGAGGGCTAGACCTATGGAACAGTTCATGGCATCCCAAGGAGAATTTAGGTCTCGGGTATTTAACAGACCACCTAAACCATTATTTTCTCATTCTACAGTAAATGCTTTACCTCGATTTTGAGGGTTTAGAGGTAACCAGTTTGGGCAAGAAAGTGAGATTCAGGGTTCACGGACAGTGGGGTATCAAGTACAAGGAAGTAGGAACCAATCGAAGTCTTCTCATCAGCCGTGTTAGCACTGCGGAAGGTTTCATCTAGGTGAATGTCGGTTGGGGACGAATGTTTGTTATTGGTGTGGTATGTCGGGGCACAAAATGAGAGAGTGTCCACAGAAGAGCATGGGTAGTAGGGCGTGACATACGGGATTATCCGTTGTATCCTCCTCGTCAGGTGTACAACCTACGGGGCGTGGCAGGGGTTCTAGAGGGACAGTTGGTGCTAGTGGAACCCAGAACCGTACCCATGCCTTAGCGGATTGATAGAATTCGAAAGCTTCTCCTAATGTAGATACAGGTACACTATTCATATTTTTATGCATTGATTGATCTGGGTTTTACCCTATCATCTGTTACTCCCTTTATTGTTGAAAAATATAAATAAAATAAAAGAACGCCAGAATTACTAGTTAAACCATTTGAAGTATCTACGCCTATTGGTAAATTTATTATAGTGAAGTGAGTATATCGTAATTGTATAGTAACTATTTGTGATCATGTTATGTTGGCTGATCTTATTGAGATAGAAATGGTGGACGTTGATGTTATAATGGTTATGGATTGGTTGGCTCCTTATTATGCCACGGTAGATTGTTGATCTAAAAAAAAAAAGACAAAAAGTGTACATTTTTAATTTTCCACAAAAAGAATGCTCATGAATGGAAGGGTAAGGTGGGAGCACCGAGAGGTAATTTTATTTCCTATTTTAAGGCAAGGAAAATGATACCCAAAGGAGTACATATGTCACTTAGTCAGAGTGAAGATACTGAGGGGAAGCCACCAACTCTTCAATCGATTCCAGTGGTAAATGAAATTCTTGAGAACTTTCCTGAAGATTTTTCAGGTTTACCTCCAGAACGGGACGTAGAGTTTGGTATTGATGTGGTGCCAGGCACTCAGCCTATTTCTATTCCTCCGTATAGCATGGCCCCGATAGAGTTATGGGAATTAAAGAAGCAATTAAAAGACTTGTTGGACAAGAGATTCATACGACCTAGTACGTCCCCTTGGGGTGCAACAGTGTTAATTGTATGGAAGGCAGATGGCACATTGAGATTGGCACTTGAATAAGGTGACAGTTAAGAATAAATATTCCCTCCCCAGAATTGATGAGTTACCTAACCAATTACATGGTGCCAAATGCTTTTCAAGGATTGACCTGAGATCAAGATATCATCAGGTAAGGGTTAAAGAAAAAGATATACCCCAGATAGCTTTCCGAATACAGTATGGTCATTAGGAGTTGTTAGTGATGTCATTTGGACTAACAAATGCACCCTCAGTCTTTATGGATTTGAAGAATAGGGTGTTCAAGCCATTTTAGATGTGTTTGTGATCGTGTTTGGAGATGATATTTTGGTTTACTTAAGATCACAAGGGGACCATGCTAAATATTTACGGCAGGTATTATTGATTCTTCGTGACTGTAAGATATATGAAAAGTTCTCTAAATGTGAGTTTGGTTAAAATCCGTAGCATTTTTGGGTTACATTGTATCAGATAACGGAATAAGGGTAGAGACACAAAGGATAGAAGCGGTAAAGAATTGGCCAAGGCCTACGACGCCTACGAAAATTGGTAGCTTTCTCGGGTTGACAGGTTATTACAGAAGATTTGTTGAAAGGTTTTCTTCCATTTCAGCACCCTTGACAAAGTTAACACACAAGGATACCAAGGTTCAGTGGAATGACGCGTGTGAAAGAGTTTCCAAGATCTGAAAGATAAATTGACGACTACACCTATATTGATACTTCCAGAGGGTACAGAAAGATATGTAGCATATTGTGATGTGTTCGGAGTTGGCCTAGGATGTGTATTAATGCAGCACGGTAATGTAATAGTATATACTTCATGACAGTTGCGACCACATGAGAGAAACTATCCCACACATGATCTTGAGTTAGCAGCTATGGTCTTTGCTTTAAAAATATGGCGCCATTATTTGTATGGAGTTCATTTTGATATCTACACTGATCACACAAGTTTGCAATATATCTTTAAGTAGAAGGACCTAAAGCTGAGGTAGCGGAGGTGGCTGGAACTCTTAAAAGACTATGATATTGATATTTTATATCATCCAGGAAAAACAAATGTTGTAGCCGATACATTGAGCAACAAAGTAATAGGAGGCACTAGTGGCCAGTTGACAGAAAAGCAAGATCTAGTCAAGGATCTACAATAACTAGCCAGCTTGGGAGTTCGTCTTCTTGAATCTCCAGATGAAGGGGTTATTGTGCAAAAAGCAGCAGAATCTTCAGTAGTAGCTGAGGTGAAATAGAAACAACATGCGGATCCTATGTTATTGCAGCTGAAAGAAAATATACAACAGGATCTGACAAAGGAATTTGATCTTACGCAAGAGGGAGTACTTCAATGCCAAGGTAGATTATGTGTACCGGATGTTGATGAGCTGAGGAGACAAATTATGACAGAGGCACATCATTCATGATATTCTATTCACCCGAGAGCTACCAAAATTTATCACGGTTTGAAAGAAATGTATTGGTGGGGGAATATGAAGAAGAACATTACAGAATTCGTAGCTCAATGTCCAAGCTGTCAAGAAATAAAAGTAGAGCATCAGAAACCTGAAGGTTATATGCAAGGTATGAATGTTCCAGTCTGGAAATGGGACATGAGTAACATGGATTTCATCACAAATTTGCCTCATACACTTTGGTAATTTGATTCTATAAGGGTAATGGTTGACAGGCTTACCAAGTCAGCGTACTTCCTATCGGTCAAGACTATTTATACAACTGAAAATTATGCAAAGTTGTATGTTAAAGAGATAGTACGATTACATGGGATTCCAATCTCTAATACATCAATTTACCACACACTTTTGGAAATCTTTTCAGAAGAGTTTGGGAACCCAAAGTACGGCTTTTTCATATCCTCAAACAGATGGGCAAGCAGAACGTACTATCCAAACACTTAAAGGTATGCTACGAGCTTGCACATTGGACTTTAAAGATAGTTGGGGTGATCATTTATCGCTTATTGAATTTGCCTACAATAATAGTTATATTCAAGTATCAAGATGGCCCCTTACGAAGCTTTATATGACAGAAAGTGTAGATCCCTAATTGGATGGGTTGAAGCGGGTGAACCTGCTTTACTCTGGCCAGATCTTGTTCATCAAGTTATGGAGAAAGTTAAGGTGATAAAACAGCGGCTACAAATGGCCCAAAGTCGACACAAAGCATATGCCAATGTTAGAAGAAGAGGGCTAGAATTTTCCATAAGCAATTGGGTATTCTTGAAAGTGACATCAATGAAAGGGGTAATGAGATTTGGAAAGAAAGAAAAGTTGGCCATATATAGCGGGCCAGATGAAATTGTCCGAAGATTTAGGCAAGCTGCGTATGAATTGACACTACCCCAAGAACTCTCCATAGTTCATCCAGTGTTTCATATTTCGAAAGTGCATAGGAGATCCATCTCGTATTGCTCCCATTGAAGATGTACAAGTTCCAAAGAATCTCACCTATGAAGAGATACCTATTGTTATTCTGGATAGACAAGTGAATAGGTTAAGAAATAAAGATGTAGCTTCCGTAAAGGTACTTTGGAGAAATTAGCAAGTAGAAGAGATCACATGGAAAACTGAAGAAATGATTAAGCCAAAGTACCCGAATTTGTTTCACACGAAAGAAAAAGTTCAAAGTGCGGAAGGGAAGCAATAACAAGTAAGTATATATAAGTATTATGTGTGTATATGTATATATGCTAACATAAAGGTGCATTTGTTTTAACATTCGAGGATGAATGTTTCTAAGGGGGGAAGGATGTAACACCCCGTACATTTCCGACCCTACTTGATTGGTGTTCTAGGGTTTATATGCCTTATTTGAACCATGTTTACCTTAGTTTTGAGAGCAATAAGTACGTATTTTATATTGTTTTGATGGAGTATTTGATATTGTGCTAGTATCGACAAAGAAAAGTCGAAAAAAGGAAGAAAATCAGAATTTTGGTGTGGGGCGCGCCAGGCAGCGTGCCAGGCCGCTTTTTGCCAAATTTTTTTCTCCGACCACTAGTCTCTACATAGGGCTCTTGGGTTATGGTATCATTATACCATCTTGGTAGGACTACTCTTGGGCGATTTTAGCATCCAAAGCAGGGGTTACTATCCTTTTTCTAATATTTTATCAAATTATGATAAATTAAGCCATGAGTGGCTAAAAATCGCTTATTCTTGGGGTTTAGGCTACGAACATGAATCTCGTCTTAACATTTATGGAATTCTTTAAGCATGAGATAGTTGGTGGAACATGCATTAAATTTGATGGGATAAATTAATCTTGTGCCATTGGGATCAATTGAGGCCCAAAAATGGAGTAAAAGACATGGCCCAAAATGGCAAATGACCTATTCTTCCTTGTTGACCAAGTAAACATGACATTTAATGGCCAACAATTGGCTAAGGATGACTTGAGGGCCTATATAAAGGCACAAAATCATATTTTTATTTATTTTAACTCTCACGCCTTTCTAGACATTTCTAAAGACATTTCTCATCTCACAAACCCTAAGGCAACCATTTCCTTTGGACAAGATCATCATTTGGCAAGCTTGGGTAAGTTTTTATTCTTGTGATTTAATATATTATATGCATGATAGATTGTGTAGATCATGATGGTTATGTCTAAAAGTGTTGCGTAGTGCACTTTTGCTTTTTGCTAAGAGATGTGTCATCTATGTGACTTGAACTTGAAAGGAGACTTGAGGTTTTGATGGAAGTGAATGGTGTGGATGAAATATCAACATGTATGGTGTGGTTATGTCCTTAACTTGTTTTTTTTCTATGTGTATAACTTGTGGGATTATTGTTATGAAACGTATTGAGGTGACTTGATGGATTAATTGTGACGTAGTGTTAATGAGGAAGCATAAAGGATAAACTTGGTGTGAAATGCTATTGGTTTATGATGTCTTGGTCAATGTATGGAATGTTTTGGTATTGTTGGTATGACAATGTCGTGAATTGTATTATAAAGGGTGAAATGACGTTATAGAGAAATCATGTGACTCATTGTCGTCTTATGCACTTGTAAGGTAGTTAGTTGTTAACGTGAGCTCCGTTATGTGCTTGTGTCGTAGAGTAAAACATAAGGATGGAGATGGATTATTGTATTCACATATAGGACTGTGTATTCATATTGGGAAGATAAGGTATGTAAGGTTACTCTCTCCATATCCTTCTGCAGCACATATTGGTCACATTGACATTGTACTTGTTCCATTCCGAAATGTCCAAAGGTATTGTCATATAGTATTACTCACAGAACCAATTGTGATTCACATGTCTCATGGTTCATTGAATAATGTTTCAAAGTTCCAATAATGTACAATCACCAATGTATCACTCTTCTAATGAACGAATGAAGTAATGCATAATTGTTTGTATATTCTTGAATGACATCCAAGGGGCAACATAAAAGCCTAGCATGGGTTAATCTTATCCCAGGGGCGACAGAAAAGCCTAGCATGGGTTAATCACATCCCAAGGGTTAAAATACCTAGCATGGGTTAATCTTATCCCAGGGGCGATAGAAAAACCTAGCATGGGTAGAATGATAAATCTCATCCCAGGGGCGACAGAAAAGCCTAGCATGGGTAGAACGATAAATCTCATCCCAGGGGCGACAGAAAAACCTAGCATGGGTAGAACGATAAATCTCATCCCAGGGGTGACGAAAAAGCCTAGCATGGGTAGAACGATAAAGATGAATGAACGTAAAGGCAAAGATATTAACGAATGTAATGTACATGTTTCCACACATACAGAACGGTGGTTTATCCATATTTCTATTCTCTTATATTTGATTCCATTGAAGTATTTCTATATCATGAAGTTTCATATAGCCTTACATACTCAGTACATTCTTTGTACTGACATCCCTTAGCGGACTTACCTTATTTGTTGCAGGCACAGGTGCTAGTAGACCTCCACAGTAGGTTGCGGGTCATTTACGGATCATTGGTGAGCTCCAATTGGTTCGGGGCTTTCCGAGTCATTATGTACATTTGTTTTGGTATTGTATAAAGCGGGGATGTGTCCCGACTGTAGGTTGGTTATATCTATGTATCTGTAGAGGCTTTGTAGATGTTGTGGGACAAACAAAGGGATGTAAGGAATGTATGCTTTTGAAATGGTGGCCCTAACGACCAAGTTTCATATATGTATATATCATATGTTTTCCATGACTTCTGCCATTAGACTCTTTTATATATACGTGATAGTGATGTTCATTGAGCGACATGCATATGAGTGTACATGAATGAAGATTGGTTCTCTTGGGCCTTAACGACTTCGGGTGCCAGTCCGCCCCGTTGGAGTTCGAGGCGTGACATAATCCTAACTGTGGTCCGAGAACCACTTGATGTATCGGGCACCATTACTGATTGTGCAGTATACACAAAAAGATTCAAAATCCCCGACACTAAGTCCTAAAAAACTGAGACGGTCACAAATTTTGCTGAAGCCTAGGCTGGCCCCAAACTCTCTAGCTGACGCTGAAGATCGTCGATATCAATCTCTAACTCCCTGGTCCAATGCTGAGCCGAAACACTAGTAACACTCGTAGAAGTCATGTCTGCATCTATTAGATACCTCGTGCTATCCATTAGGGAAAAAGTGGAGTCAAAAGAATTACTTAGAGGTTCATAGAGGTATGGACACATGACAAGGATTCAAGGAACAAAATTTCCTAAGAATGTCCTGTAGCTTCCCAAAGATAAGATACACTAGGAACTTAGCTCTTATACCAACAACACCAATGAACCTAGGCTTTGATACCAATTTGTCACGACCCGATTTCTCAGGTCATGATGGATCCTACTATAACCCACCAGTAGGTAAGCCAACCCGTAATCCGCAACAGCTAGTAACAGATTACTAATAGAAATAAAAAAATCAGCGAAAATAAATTTAATAAAGAGACTAATATAGATCATAATCCCAAGACCCAGTGAAGTCAGTACAAGAGATTCTAATGCAAAAGGATTACAAAGTGGAATATAGAGTCAATATATATACAGTCATCTCTAAAATACAAAATAGAGATCAAATTAACAATATGAGGGAGAGGAGGAATACTCCGAACATCAGGAGCTCACCCTAAATCTCCAATCCATGGCTGCTCTGCACGATGCACAGATCAACAGTGAGAAATCGTACTATGATCTGCAGGCTGCAGAAGTGTAGTATGAGTACCAAACATGTGGTACTAATAGGCATTGACTGATTGAGCTCCAGAAATAATGCAAGCATAAATAATATGTAAAGATGGAATATAACTACATGCAGCTATCCAAGAAACTAAACATAATAATGCTAATGAAGCAATAAGGGTAAACTATCCTATTCTAACAGTATTGAGGAACAAAAGTACAATACCGTATATAACTAGCCAATGTACAACTTAAGAGTAAAAGAAGGATATATAGTAGTAATACAAGTCCAAAAGATACATATACAACATGAATAGATGAGGAAAGAGAGGGATATATGGTAATGCCATATATATATATATATATATATATATGACTAAACTCAAAGGTAATATCCTGAAGGAGCCAACCTAACATCTCAAGGGTCATAACTAAGAAGGAAAGCTAATACTAGCATAATTGAGGTCTTTAACTGAAATGAGACTAATCATGAGATAATCTAACAATAAAGTATCGTACTATAAAAGAGAAAAGGAATCAGAAGAGTACCGACAATCTCGGGTACCAGTCCATAACCATCTTGCCACAAACTAACCAAAATAACTAATAATAAAGTAATTGGCTAGTTCGTACAAATAATAACCCAATCGGGCCCTCATAAGCCCGGAAGGTTCAAGCAAGCACTCAACAAATAGTAACCATAGCTTATACCTATACAACCCCTCATAACACCGAAAGATATAAGCACCAAACAATTATACTAGTGGTAGGTGATGCATATGAATTTATGAATGCAAGTGTAATCCAGTACCATCAACTAATCAAGTACTATAATATACCAAGTATATATACACCTCCTTCGGCCTGTAGCTCAGATTAAGGAACCCATAGGGGACTCAGGATGTCCATATATATACTGGCTGGTCCCGAACCAGGACTTCTAACGACCATCATAACCAATCTACTCCATCTAGTATCGGAGAGATATACAAGGTATGGTAAGAAATGCCAGACTTGAACCAAAACTCAATAGGTGTATATCTGTAAATCCATTGCCTGTGATTGAATTCAGGACTAAAATAGTATAGTAGTGTTGAAAGGGTCAGAATCTCCCTCAACCAAAGTGAATAAGTAGTGGTAAAAGAGTCGATTAATAATGGATCGGAATCAACCTCGGTCAAATTTCTAAAATAGCATATTTAGTTTCAAAATATCATAATTTATTAAATAAGGTGGTACGATTCCCATTGTAAAAGAATCAATTTTTAAAGTGAATAGTGGAATAAATCCCTTTTTAGAAAACAATAGTAAAATCAAGGTTTTGATTAGAATTGCACCACTAAGTGAGCAAAAATGTGCCTAAAAGTATGCATGCCATCACCAGTATCCAAACAATACAACCATAAGCATCTATAAACTAGAATCATGTCCCTTTTAAGGATAAAATACTCACCTGGAGTCCTACTAGTTTCGTAACCACGACCTCGGGCCCAATAATACATAATGTGCATGATAATAGCACCATACTATGAGAAGCTATGGTCCAAATCACTAAGTTAAGAGGTATACCCTATACTAAATCCTTAACATTAATCTATGGTTAACATATCTATAATCAAGGATAATAGAGTTTTATGGCCATAACGAGTATTCTATACTAAGGTTCGGGTCACATTTCTATCCTAAATCCCCTAAATAGGTAAAGTCTTTATATAATTGTCATAAACCCAACCTATAATCCCTACCTAGCATGCAATCTATACAATACGCAATCTCATAGAGAAAATCAGACCGAAGCCTACCTAGATGCTGAATTACAATCTTGAATCACCCATGAATCGTTCGTCCTTATTCCACGATCCCAAAATATTGCCACACTATCAAAATAATACTCTACATGCTAATAGGAGTGAAATGATACCTATATTGCAATATAAAACTCCGGGCTCAAAATTAAGTAAAAATGGGCTCATGGGGTCCGCTAACAAAATTTCAAAATTGAATCTATCACGAGGTCCCTCGAAAGACAAGGAATGTGTGCTCAAAAGTTGAGCACAAATAGAGTACAAATTAGGGTTCAAATCATCCCCGAGAGATGGCAAAAATAAGAGGAAAAACAAGAACTAAACGGTGGAATTAGGCCGAGAACTTACAAAGAAATTAATGAGAAATGATCACATCCACTTCCTCTATGGACTCCCAACGTCACTTTATCGATTCGCATACTTTTCTTAAGCTCTAGGGAGATTTAATGGTAGAAAAAGCCCTAAAAGTGGGCTTAGGATCGAGAATAAGAAAAATATAAAGGGGCTGCCAGGGGTCCTTAGCGAATGTAGGATCGGAACGACTTAAGCCTTCGTGAATGTAGCCGGTCTATTGCAAACACAAAAAGTTAGGTCAGACTGGCCAGACCGATTTAACCTTCACGAATACAGCAGCTGGACCGTGAATGCGAAGGCGAATAATCTAGCCTTTCGCGAATATGGCCAAGTCCACGTGAACGCGAAGGCCAAATTGGCCTATACCAGATCTGCAAAACCCAGCATTTCACTAAGTTCAGACTTCAACTGGGGGCTCGAAATTGGTTGAAACCCCATGTACGTAAATAAAATATGATACCATACCAAATTTGAAATTTCGGACTCAACAAAACCATCTAAGCTTCCAACACTGGTCCACTATTCATGCACCAATTAGAGGTTTACACATGCCATCCTTTGAAAGATGTTGAGAAGTTTCTTAAAGAGGAGGGTTGGGTCTATGATGCTATGTAGAATTTTCTCCCTAATTATATACTGGATCATGTCAGAACTAATATGGGATCTGTATGCTATGAAAATATAATAGACAATCCATGGTGGACTAAGAATAGTAATAGGAAGTTCACAACTAAGAGTGCCTCAGAATTACTTAGACGAAGAGCTGATGACAATGATGATTTGAAGGATATTTAGTGTAAAGGTCTACCATTTAAATATTTTTTATGACTTGGAGAATATGGTTAAGGAATCTTCCTGTAGTTGCTTTAATTCATAAGTGGAACCCTGAAATAGATGCTAATTGTGGCTGCTGTTCTTGTCCTGATAATAAGACTATTGAACACCTTTTTCTTAAGTGTGAGGTTACTGTTAGAACATGGAATCACTATTGTGGAGGGGATGGCATCATTGAGAATAGACTCAATCTAAAGCAGAATGTGAGAAACTGGAGACATCAAGAAGGAAATGGTAGAATGAAGGCTGTTTTTTCTGTAGTTCCTATCATATTTTTATGGAAGAGAAGAAACACAATCCTACATGGTGGCACTTATCATGAGAGGAAGGTTATATGGGAGACTAATGACATTATTATCAAGTTTATTAAGTTAAGGTTTAAGATGGATATTGCAAGGAAAAACTAGATCAATATTGTAGATAAATTGCAGAAATTTAACAGTATTTCTACTGTTAGATTAGTTAGATGGATACCTCCTGATTATGGTTGGGTCAAAGGCAATACTAATGGGGCTTCAAGGGGAAATCCTGGCCCTAGTTCTTTTGCATTTTGTCTTAGGAATCATGAGGGAGAGTTGATGGATACTAGAGGTGCGATAATACAAGACACAACCAACTTGGTAGCAGAAGCAATAGCTATCAAGGAGTGCTTGGTTTTTTTGTAGAGAGAAAGGGATCCAACAAATTATATTGGAGACTGACTCATGGGCCATGTTGCAAATTCTTAAGGATGAATGGGAAATTCCGTGGAGTGTGACAATGATTATTAAATCCATCAAATCCCTAATGTGCACTATAGCAGTGAGAGTGGTACATTTCCTAAGGGAAGTTAATACTCTTGCTGATTTTTTCTCTAACTTAGTGTTTGATTTTGTAGGTGAGGTTCAATTCAACAATTTTAATGAAGTTCCAGCAAGGGCCAAAAGCATTATTAATCAATATAAGGTAGGGACACCACAAATTAGAAGGACAGTACAAGACACATGAAAATAAGATATAGTACACAGTGTTTCACAGAAGTTCATCATCATTTTAAATCAAAGGAAAGCAGTTCTATTGTTATTAGAGAGTCTGAATTGAGTATCCAGCTTTTCATAATTACTATTAGTCTATTCTTAAGACTGGTGATGGTAACAGTTTGTTATAAAACTCAATCCATCATTTTGAGATGTAGATTAATAGCGAAAAAGAAAGCAAGAGGATATTTCACAAAAAATAGATCGGTAGCAGTCATAAAGAGTGTACAATCACAACAGAGCAGAACAGAAAAAAAAATGTAAGTTGTCATAACTCTAAATGAACGGTCACATGTGTAACTTGATACAACTAAAACATTGTTTGTGGAGCTTTTAAGGCTTAGATATTACCTCTATTGGAAGTGAATTCCATGAATATGAAAACCTACGCCTACTGAGAGTTGGGGTGTTGAAGGTCAACATATTCAAACAAGGTAAGGTCGGATCTAAGATATTCCATCGATGGTGTTAAAATACCCTATTACATAAAATCAAGAATTAGAGTTATAATCTCCCTTCACTCTTGAATCATTTTCTTAGATTAGGTGGTTGTATTAGCTTTGATTGAAGCTCAATCCATTGATTTTAGGAAAAGATGAAAGAAAAAGGAGAGGTTGTAATCAATGACTTAGCTTAATCAGAGATGAGGAACATTGGAACAATGGAGAATTGAAGCTCGACACCATGGATTAGCAACAACAAATCGAAGGAGATATTTGGGGAAGATATCTACTTTCCTAAATGTGTATATTAGGTTTTTGTTATTGCTGATATTGCCTAAATTTTGTTTTCTTTTCTTTTTTAGCCAGGCCACTTTTGGATCTGGCTTTGTAAATAAATATTTTTCTGATTTATGATAAGGGCCCCAAGCCTGATTTTTATTTTAAAAAAACATTCTTAAAAATTGATTAGGCATTCATAAATGGTGATTGGTCAGGTGTGCTACCTGTAAGTCTAGCAAATTTTTTGCCAGAGGGGTGTGAGTGATCATTACATTATAAACATCATGGAGGTCCACGCTCAGAGGAGTAATAAGAAAGCATTTAAGTACTGTAATGTTTGGAGTGAACACTAATTTTTAAGATATTGTAAGGAGTGGATGGATAGGTTATGACACTAGCTATAATATGTTGAAAGTGGTGAAAGAAAGTCCTGAAGCAACAATTGAAGAAGCTACACTCACAAAATTTTAGAAATATTTTCAAGAAGTTACTGATGATAGGGAGAAGCTATATACAATCCAGACACAAAGGAATAGAGGGCTACATTAATTAGAGAATGAGGCAAATATCAAATTTAGAAAGTCATAAAAAATTGCAAAATCATTATTGATACAAAGGAGCAAAGTACCATGACTCAAGAAAGGAGATGATAACTCACATTATTTTTTCTTAGTAATTAAGCATAGGATACTACTTCAAACTATCACACAATTACATGATGACAAAATATAGAATCATACAGAATCATTAGAGGTGGCTCATATCTTTATAATGTTTTACCAATCTCTGTTAGGTAAGGCAAAGGATAACAGAGTCAAAGCCCATCATAGTATTCTAGCCAATGGCCCAACAATATTTGTTGATGAATAAATTGCAATGTTGAAGTTGTTTACCAGTAAGGAGGTGAAAAATGCTATGCATAGCATCAACAACAATAGTAGTCCTGGCCTGGATGTTTATGGGAGTGGATTGTACAAAGCCACATGGGGAATTATAAGTAAGGAGGTTGTTGCTGTTGTTCTGGATTTTTTCAGGAATGGTAAAATTCTAAAACAAATAAATGCCACCTTGATTTGTCTTATTCCAAAATTTGATAAATATATCTGTTCTAGTCAATATAGGTCCATCTCATATTGCAATGTCATCTCCAAATGCATTTCAAAACTGATAAAGATTGAAGATTGTCCTGCCTTCCTTGGTCTCTAAGACTTTTATTCAGGTAGATCCTTAGTGCATAACATTCTCAGTTGCCATGATTTGTTGAGACACTATAATATGAAAACATCTTCGAGGTGTTTGATGAAAATAGACCTTAGGAAAGCATATGACACAGTCAAATGGGAACTTTTAAAAGAGATGCTCATTGGGTTTGGTTTTCCTGAAAGATTTGTAGGTCTTATTATGGCTTGTGTTACTTCTACAAAGTTTAATGGAGAGATTTGTGGGTACTTTGAAGGTATACGTGGGTTGAGGTAGGTGATCCACTATCATCTCTCTTATTTGTCTTTGTAATGGAATATTTTTCTAGAACTTTGAGTGAAGTGGCTAAACTACATGATGAAAAGTTCCATTCTATGTTTAAAAGAAACAAGCTGACCTACCTTATATTTGCAGATGATCTTATGATCTTTTATGAAGGTCACTTACCTTCTATGAACAGAATTATGAAGGTTATTGGACATTTCACAAAAAACATCTAGATTAATAGCAAATTTGGAGAGATCTAGTATCTTTATTGCATGATTGGATGAGGATACCAAGAAAGAGATACTATGGAAAACTAGGTTTGCCTTAGGGACCTTTCTAATCAGGTTCCTTGCTTTACCTTTGTCCCTTAAAAATTGGGGCAAGTTGGACTACCATCAGTTGCTGATCAAGATCACTAGAATATAATCGCAACATCAGCTAGACACTTATCATATACATGCAAGATTCAGATTATTACTTTAATTTTATTCTCAGTGCACATCTTCTGGGATCAGTATTTATACTTTCTCTAGGGGTACTGAAACTGTAGATACGAAATGCAGAGAATACTTTTGGGGAGAAAATGATGGAAGAAGAAAATAGCTCTAGTGTTATGGGAAAATGTGTGTCTGCCTAAGAAGTTTAGGGGTCTTAACATAAAAGAATGTACATTATGGAATATAACATCTGTTGGTAAATGACTATGGCATCTAAATGACAAGTCTGATGTGTTGTGGGTTAAGTGGATTCATGGGGTTTATGTGAAGAAGGAGTTGGATGTTCACCTACTGATAACAGTTGGTATTGGAGGAAACTATATAAACTGAAAGGGGTGATGATTGATTGGTATATTAATAGGAAATATACGCTCACTGATTCTGGGAAGACTCATTAATTCTAAGTTATCTTGCTTTGATTTAAAGGAGACAAGTATGAAACCTTTCACAGACTATATGGAGTTCTATCATAGTATCAAAACATAGGTTCTTCTTATGGTTATCTTCTCAAAGGATATTATTCACAAAAGACAGAATGCTAAGATTAGGGATCACATGTGACATTCCTTACTACTATTTATGTGATGATGGTTATATGAAAACTACCTAACACATATTCGTGGAGTGTGGTTGGTCCATTGCTCTGTGGGATGCTGTGAAGGCATGAATGGATATGGAATTGTAGTGAATGAAGATTTAAAGGGCATTACATCAATTTAGATGGAAGCACTGTCAAAGGATGCAAAACCAGACTATGATAGTTGGTTTAGGTTCTCTTGTTCATCATATCTAGACTACTAAGAGTTATAAATTGTATAGGGGGAAGATAGTATATATGCACACAACAGTAAATACAGGTCAAGATTAAGGAAAGAGTGAATATGTTCAATACTTTAAACAAGGCTAGAAAATGTCCATGCTTGATTTCAAGATTATTAAACTAGACTGAAGTCTGAGGCCTCTTTTCTGTCAATGAAGGGGTGATCTTTAGGTGTAATTTTTTTTTGTTTGTTTGACATGGTAATATTTTCCATTTATTGCCAAAATAAATAAATATATATTTAAAGTATATAATAAATGTATATGTTCTAAAATATATATATATATATATATATATATGAGTTAGTTTTACTTGACATGGAGTTTAAGAAAGAAAGACTTTTGGAACTTGTGGTCTATAACAAGTCATAGATGTTTGTGTAACACCTCAAATTGTGGATCCACAAAATACTCAGCATTCAATACGAAAACTCAATGTTTGAAACTTGAAGTTCCATACCAGTACGAGTCGTACAATAGGACCACGAGTCCTACCATAACTCGTGGTATGCTGCATAGAGTTTCCAGTCACCATGACACATGGTACGAGTCATGGGTTAATGTACGAGTCATACATCAACTCGTACTGGGTAAGTCTAGAAGCTTCACAAGTCCCTCAAAACTATAATTATCTGTATGGGTCATACTTTTAAGGTATGGTCGCATTATGACCCATGCTGATCAAATCAGAAACTTGGAAAAAAACCATCTAGTGTCTATGAGTGGAGGTATAAACCTTACCTAGGACCATGACTCATAGGTTGAGTCGTGCTTCTCTGCACCAGAAAAATTTCTACACATCTTATTAATGGTAAATTTATCTTTTTCTTGTTTTTTAAACTCTTTTTCTTTTGGTCACCAAAATCTATATATATAAGATCCTAAAACCTATTCTCACTTTAACTTTTCAAGATAAAGTCTAGAACAAGTCCATCACAAGTTTCAACAAGACCAAGCTAGCTACAGTTCCAAATCAAGCAAATTCTTCATGAGTCATTCATTAAGTGTTTGTCTTTGTTAAGGTATGCAAGTTTGAAGTGATGAAGTGATGAATTTCTTTCATTCTCATGCCCAAGTACTTTAATGATATATTCTATTATGATTCAAAACTAGTGGTTATGCCCAATTTACTAAAGTTTGATTCTTTTACATTCTTTACTTGGTTTCTATGAATAAGGTTTTCTCATGAACTTATGATTTATATCTAAACTATGATTTATGCATCAAGATTCATGCTTTAAGATTTCTTTATGAAGTATGAGCTCTATATTGAAGAGAAACACTTTTAATACATGATTTTCAACATATGACTTATGACATCACATGGAGCTTAGACTCACATCAGTAAGATTTATAAACAGTATGACATCCAGATATATCCACTATGATTTATGTTTAGTTTTGACATCCAAATATGTCACGTGATATGATACAGAGCACTAGTATATTTTGGAAGAATTATTTAGCAGCACCAAGAGAACAAGGATTCAGATAACTCAAGTTCCATAACTACGTTGCCACGATAGGTTTCGCCCAAGAGGCATGATTATAGGATCCTCATGTACAACTTTAACCGATTAGAGTAACCTTTTCTAGTGTGGGCGCATAACACTAGGCCTCATGAGCTCGCATGATGTTTCTCGGTATGAGAAACTCCCCAAATTACATGATTTATGAAATTACTATTATATACACTCATGAACTACCTTTATACATACTTGATCTCTCATGATTTCACTCTTCAGGTTTTAGACTTTTTTAAGCTATTCTCTATATGCTTTCCTGATCAGTACTTCAATTTACCTTTTTTATATATATATATATACACTTTAATACCAATAAAATCTCATATATTAACTGCATCTTGCACTACATTTATATAGATTCAGGTACTCGAGCTTAGGGTTTACTGCTAGATGTTCGATAGCACCTGACATCCAGCTGATTGGTGAACGCTCCTATCATTTTGGAGGCTGGGAGAGTCTTCAGTTTCTTTCTTTCTTTATTTAGATTTTGATTCAATAAAGATTATCGAGCCTTGTCTAGGTTAGCTTTTATGTTAATAGTAGAGGCTTCACTAGACATACATTATTTAGTAGTTGTCGTTCTTTCATTTATTTTGATTATTTCTTAATTAAAGGATTATTCTTTCTCTTTTAGCCCATCATAATCGTCCATGTTTTGGCATTAATTTTGTTTATCATATTCATTATAGATATGTTATGCCAAGGATCCCACCAGACCACCAGTGAGCAACTAGATATGGCTCACGACTAGGGTGTAAACTCGGGTCGTGACTGTTTGTGTGGCTATAAATTATTCCATTAAGTATAAAATATGCATTTTAAAGTTAATTGTTACTAAATATAGAAATGCGTAATTCTTTTGGGACTGACTAAAAAGGAAAGTGATTCATATAAATTGGGATAGAGAGAGTATATAGTGTGTGTGTGTGTATATATATATATATATATAATTAGTATGTATACACTATAAATTGATTATATATTAATTATACATTTATTACACACGAATTATACAAAAAAAAAGGTATGAGGAATTACTTCTATTCTAACTATTTCCATCATATTGAGAAAAAAATAAAAAAGACTAAAAAATTATATTTGATTTTTATAAAAAGAACCAATTATAAGAGAAGAAAAAAAATTGTTTTTTCTAAAAAACACTAGAGCATCAGAAAATAAACTAAAAAAGAGGAGAAAAAAGCGGTGAACAAAAGAAAAAGAAGAAAATCGAAGAAAAAGTAAAAAAAAAGGAGATCAAGCCATTCGATTGACAATATTTTGACCGAATAATCGTCTTTGTCCCAAAAATAAAATTACATTTCACGTAGCCCAAAAGTTTTAAACCTGATCAATACTAATGCAATCTTCTTCTTTAATAGTTTTTGACCGAAAATGTGGTTATTAGTAAAAATTCTCACAATTTAATCACCCAGTACCATGATTGAAGACACTACAACAAATTTGTTATTCAAAAAAGGTAATCGTCTTTGTTCAAAGTACAAGGTCTATTGAGATAAAAAAAATAAGTATGTACTATATTTTTTTCATACTATAAGGTCCTATATGATATTTTAATAATTAGTTCCTCGTCACGTGCGTTGTGTTTTAAGATAAAAGTACTTCCCAATGTATAATATTACTATCATTTTAATCCAATTTTTCTCTCTTCAATGTTGCCTTGTTTTGCGTCTTCTTCAATGTGAACTATTTCTTTTTATAAAAGCGAGTTATATTGAAAAAAACTATTTCAAATTTTGCATAGCCTTTGTGAGATAAGATTAATTGGATAGAAAGTTTCTTATTCCATTTTCTAGTCATCCTTACATAAGATGAAATCAAACTACTTTCGGATTGAAAAAAGAGAAGTCCCATCAAATTAGTATGTATAAAGTAAATGTACTTTTTTTGCAAGGATCCACATAATGATACATGTAACCATATCTTTTTTGCTTTTGATCCAATAATTGGCCATGAAATGTATGATATTTTATTGCTACAGATAAAATACAATATTTTCAAGAATAATATAGACGTGAATTTCTACTTATTTCTTTGCTCATAGAAATAAATATATTATGTAGAATTGAGACATGAGAAAAGAATGAGCTTTGGTTAGGACATAAAATACTTGAGTAATCCTAGCTAGATATAAGAATAATTTCTCTACATTATTATTGAATATTAACCAGATAAATTCAAAATTCAATATACTATACACTGATTTAAATTTTCCAGAAAACGTTTCACCTCTGCTGGTCAATGGCACAATTTCCAAATAAAAATTCGTGTCAAACTAACATCAAACTTTAAAAGTTTGTTCCAGAAAAACATCAAATGTATAAGCAACGATAAATATTTCTTCTTTAATGATATCTATATTTTTTTCGTGTTTCAGTGTAAGTTTTTATAAACTTAAGTGCAAGAAAGGTAGGTTAAATAATCTTATAATTACTAATCAAGTATATAAGATTTTGAGGGTATGTTTACATTAGGTTAGGTTAATTTACTCTATATTTACACTCCCTAACATAAGAACTCAAGAAGATTGTACACGATTTACTGATATTTTGAAGAACCATGAAGGAAATAAAATCACTGAAAGAAATAATATAAGCACAAGTGAAAGATCCAGCAATCACTAAATAGAAGAAATTAATTAAACAAGAGATAAAAGGTAGGAGACTTTATTCAATAACTCAAAAAACTCTTGAATTTCTACTCTATGAAAATATGTAACGTAATACCCCTATTTATAATACTAGAAATAAGACCAAATTAAACTAGGACTAGGAAATCTATTCCTATATAAACTAGGACAAATAAATCCTAAATCCTAATCCTAATTAAACATGAATTAAATAAATACCAAAAATATTAAATCCTAAACAACTAAGGATTCCTACTCTTGGTTTAATTCCTACACAGTCTCCCTTAAACCAAGATCTTCAAACGTGATCATGCCTAGCATCTTCTTCAACTTTATGAATAACTCCAATTTTAATGGCTTTGTGAAAACATCAGCAACTTGTTCTTCTGCCTTGCAATAATCAACAATTATCTCCTTATTTTGAACCAAATCACGAATGAAGTGAAATTTGATGTCAATGTGTTTACTGCGGCCATGAAAAACTGGATTCTTTGTTAACTCAATTGCAGACTTGCTATCACACAATATTTTTGTAGGATTATTTTGCTTGTGTTGAAGAAATTCAAGCATCCTTCTCAACCATAATGCTTGTGTAGCACTATTTGTTGCAGCCATGTATTCTGCTTCAGCTGTTGATAAAGCAATAACTTGTTGTTTTTTTGAAGACCAAGAAAATACACCAGACCCCAAATAAAATGCATAGCCAGAAGTACTTTTTCTTTGCATCATATCACCATCCCAATCACTATCCGTGAATCCAATAAGACTACTATCATTAGTCTTTGAATAAAATATGCCATCAGAATGCGTGCCTTGAATATATCTCAGAATTCTCTTAGCTGCTTGCAAGTGCGATTGACGTGGAGACTCCATAAATCTACTAATTAATCCAACTCCATAAGTAATATCAGGTCTTGTAGAAGTCAAGTACCTTAGACTCCCTACCAATTTTCTGAAATATGTAGCATCAACAAAATCACCAGTTCCATCTTTAGTCAATTTCAATTTTTCCTCAACAGGGTTCAAGATTGGTTTGGCTTTGTCCATATTAAATCTCTTCAAAATATCGCTAGCATATTTTCTCTGAGAGATAAAAATTCCATCTCTTAATTGGGAAACTTCAATGCCAAGAAAATAAGACATTAATCCCAAATCAGTCATCTCAAATTGGCTAATCATGGCCTCCCTAAACTCAGAAATTAGTTTGGGATTATTGCCAGTAAATATCAAATCATCCACATATAAGCACACAATGAGAATGTCTCCATCAATATTGAATTTAATGTATAATGTATGCTCATAAGGACATCTATGAAAGCCATTTTTGATAAAGTAAGAATCAATACGAGTATACCCAACAATTATCTTTAGCAGCTTCTTCAAAAGTGATTGGATCACAATCTGCAAATAATGCAAAATTCACAATATCTTCATCAGATAAATCATTATCATTACCAACAACGTAATCTTGCAAACGGGCTGGTAAATTGCGATGTCTTTGCGGACGATTGGATGTTGGTTCCTCATGATGTCTGCTAGAACTACCCTCCTCCATAATTGGAATTGTTGGTTGAGGTTCAAATGGCTCAGGATTTTTCTTTGACCAATTCCAAGCACTTTGCTCATCAAAAGTAACATCTCTACTAATAATCACCTTTCCTGTGTCTGGATTAAACAACTTGTAACCCTTTGTCTCATGACTATAGCCAATAAAAATACACTTTTCTGCCTTATAATCCAATTTCTTTCTCAAAGCATCAGGAACATGAGCATAAGCAATACAACCAAATACTTTTAGATGAGAAATATTTGACTTCTCACCTGTCCAAATCTCTTGTGGAGTTTTTCCAAAATTAGATCGAGTAGGACACCTATTTAAAACATAAATTGCACAAGCAACCGCTTCTGCCCAAAAATCTTTAGGAATATTTTTGGAGTGCATCATAGATCTCACCATGTCCATCACCGTTCTATTTTTCCTTTCAGCCACACCATTTTGTTGAGGAGTATATCTAGCTGTCAATTGATGTTTAATGCCACACTTCTTTAAAAAATCATCACAAACAAGAAACTCAGTGCCCCTATCAGTTCTCAATGTTTTAATCAAATATCCACTTTGCTTCTCTACATAAACTTTGAAACTCTTAAAGACTTCACATGCATCAGATTTATTTTTCAGAAAATAAACCCAAGTCTTTCGACTGAAATCATCAATGAAAGTAATAAAATACTTACTACCTCCATTAGAAGGAACTTCAACTGAGCACAAATCTGAGTGAATTAACTCCAATGGTGTATTAGCCCTCCAAGTCTTTCCTTTTTGAAAAGGTTCTCTATATTTCTTTCCCAAAATACAAGACTCACATTTTGTATCAGGAAAATCAATAGAAGGCAAACCATCAACCAATTTATTTCTTGCAAGAAATTTCAAACTCCCAAAGTTCAAATGCCCAAAACGTAGATGCCATAACCAAGTATCATCCATATTTACAGAACTAAAGCAAGGTAAATCTCCACGATTGAGATAAAGAGGCCATAAACGACTTTGATTCATCTTTATCTTTGCAATTAGTCCTATTTTATCATTGCTAATAGTGCCAATTCCATACTTAAAACGCAAATCATATACTTTTTCTGTTATTTGCCCCAAACTCAATAAATTATGATGAAGACTTGGAACATAATATACATCCGAGCTGAAATGAGACGATTCATCTTTTGAAATAATTGGAATCTTTCCTTTTCCAACTGCAGGAACCTTTGAATTATTATCAAGTCTCACTGTAGCTTTAAATGATTCATCCAAATCAATAAATAATTCCTTATTTTCAGACATATGATTACTACACCCAGAATCAATAAACCATTCATGCCCTTTATTTTCTAGAAAACAATAAAGTCTCTTGTTTATCTCCAAAATCTTCAGCCATCTTTGCATGTACTTCCTTATTTTCAGAATTATTGAATCAACAATCAATTTGATAATGTCCAAATTTTCCACAATTATAACATTGAACTTGTGATTTATCACGTCTTTGAAAATCCTGATTACTCTGTTGGTCCCTCCTAAAATTATTATTATTTCTCTGTTGATAAGAAAAATTACCTCTACCACGGCCTCGAAAATTACCTCTACCGCCTCGTCCTCTACCTCTGAAATTCTGACTTTCTTGATTTGTTTCAGCCAGATTTGATGTCTCTTCATTTACTTTAAGTTGATTTACCTTTGCTTGCAATGCCTCATCCACAATCTCAGTTGTCTGTTGATTCAGGAACATCTCGTATGTCACCAATTCTCCTTCTAAATCATCAAGTGTCAAAGCGCTAAGATCTTTGGTAGCCTTCAGAACCGTCTTTTTGGTGTGAAACTTTGTGCTCAAAGACCCCAATATTTTTTCAACGACTTTAACTTGGTCTAAAGTTTCTCCATTAGTCCTCATATCATTGGCAATATTGGTAACTCTTGTCAAAAATTCTTTTACGGACTCTGTTGGTTTCATCTGAGCTAATTCATACTGTCTCCTAAGTTCTTGCAATTTGACTTTCTTTACTTCTCCGGAACCTCGATGTGCATTCACCAAAATTGTCCAAGCCTCCTTTGCTGACTTTGCATGTAGAATTTTATTGGATACATGCAATTCAACCTTGCTGTCAAGGTAGTAGCGTGCCTTATAATCCAATTGTCTATTTTTCTCCAATTGTTTAGCTGTTTCATCAGTCAATGTTGTGCCTTCTGGGGGTTCCACGAACCCTGTTTCAATAATGGACCATAGTCCAACAACATTGAAAAAATACATCATTTTTTGAAGCCAAATTTCAAAATTGTTTTTGCCATCAAACTCAAAAACTGAACAATTAGGTAAATATGGAATATCCATTTTCTTCTATATATGTCGGACCTCACACAAGGCTCTAACGGGATCTCACACAAGCTATGATACCAATTTGAAGGAAATAAAATCACTGAAAGAAATAATATAAGCACAAGTGAAAGACCCAACAATCACTAAATAGAAGAAATTAATTAAACAAGAGACAAAAGGTAGGAGGCTTTATTCAATAACTCAAAAAACTCTTGAATTTCTACTCTATGAAAATATGTAACGTAACACCCCTATTTATAATAGTAGAAATAAGACCAAATTAAACTAGGACTAGGAAATCTATTCCTATATAAACTAGGACAAATAAATCCTAAATCCTAATCCTAATTAAACATGAATTAAATAAATACCAAAAATATTAAATCCTAAACAACTAAGGATTCCCACTCTTGGTTTAATTCCTACAAACCAACATTCTGATAGTGGCACTATATGCAAGAAAGGAGTAATAGTAATCATTAAATTGATTAGAAACGGAGTATTGAATTACCCTCTATGAATGAGTTCGGAGCCTAAAGGGTAATTTTTTAAGTCAAAATATCAAAGGGGCCACTCCTTTTTCAAAAGAATCAAAATGGACAAAACGCTGAGGGTTCAACGATTTATCCCTTTTTTTTAACCAAATGCCGCAGGTAAATATTTTATTGCAAGTTGCTGGCTGCACAACAACTTACAAGTCGCTGGCTGCATACCAACTTATAAGGGGTCGTTTGGTA
Source organism: Capsicum rhomboideum (assembly GCA_031232105.1). Classification (NCBI taxonomy): domain Eukaryota; kingdom Viridiplantae; phylum Streptophyta; class Magnoliopsida; order Solanales; family Solanaceae; genus Capsicum; species Capsicum rhomboideum. The sequence goes on from CP124709.1 coordinate 59,537,846, forward strand.
GAGTGTATTAAGAAAAATAATGCATGCATTAGCTTTGTGTATTACTAATACCTTATTTGGTGCATTTTTTCATCCTATGTATTACTAATGCTTGCATTAGTTATACACTCTATTGTGTATTAAGAAGTGTATTACTAATGCATGAAAATCCTTGGTATTAGTAATGCAATAGATTCTAATGCATGCATTAGTATGGTTAAAGTCACAATTGCCTCTCAAAATCCTTTCTACATCCTTTCCATCATATTTATGGAGGATATTTTTGTAAAAAGTAATTTATTTTTAGAAATTATGCAATTCATGTTATTTTTAATACACCAAACCAAACACTGCATAAGAAAAAAACAAGCATAACTAATGCAAACATAACTAACACAAGCATTACTAATACACCATATTTTACATTATTCTTATACACTCTACCAAATGACCCCTAAGTTGCTACCTGCCAAGCAACTTACAACTAACAACAACAACAACAACAACATACCCAGTGTATTCCCACCAGGTGGGGTCTGGGGAGGGTAAAGTGTACGCAGTCCATACCACTACCTCAGAAAAAGTAGAGAGGTTGTTTCCGATAGACCCCCGACTCAGAACAGATCACCATACCAGAGAAAACATAAGAACAAACAACAACAAAAAAATACAAGTAGATAACACATGGTTAAGTGCTAAAGGAAACACGACACCCACAGAGTAATACTATATGCAATTAAATCGGGAATCACAAACATTACCAAAGGCATGCGAACAAGAGTCTGGCAAAAAAACAACAGGCACAAATACAAACAAACATCCCTTCAAACACTCCTACCTACTAATATATACGCCTTCCTACCCCCTAACCCTCTACCCTAATCCGCGCCCTCCACACCTTCCTATCGAGGGTCATGTCCTCTGTAAGCTTTAACTGCTCTATGTCATGCCTAATTACCTCCCTCCAATATTTCTTCGGCCTACCCCTACCCCGCTTAAAACCATCCACCGCCAGCCTCTCACACCTCCATACCGGAGCATCCGTGTACCTCCTCAATACATGCCCGAACCATCGTAACCTCACTTCTCGCATCTTGTCTTCCACCGAAGCCACTCCCAACTTCTCTCGAATAATCTCATTTCTAACCCTATCACTCCTGGTCAGTCTACACATCCATCGCAACATCCTCATCTCTGCTACCTTCAACTTTTGCATGTGGAAGTTTTTAACTGGCCAACACTCCGCTCCATACAACATAGCCGGCCGGACAGCCACTCTGTAAAACTTACCCTTAAGCTTCAGAGGCACCTTCTTATCGCACAAAACTCCCAAAGCTATCCTCCACTTCAACCATCCTGCACCAATACGGTGCGTGACATCCTCGTCAATCTCGCCATCCCTCTGAATCATAGACCCTAGATACTTGAAACTACCCCTTCTCTGAATAGCCTGGGAGTCTAGCTTCACTACCACGCCAGCCTCCTGCGTCACAACACTGAACTTACACTCCAAGTACTCCGTCTTGGTCCTGCTCATCCTAAACCCTTTTGACTCTAAGGTCTGTCTCCAAACCTCCAACTTATCATTAACTCCTCCCCGGGACTCGTCAATAAGCACTATATCATCCACAAATAACATACACCAAGGTACCTCTCCTTGAATCCGCCGTGTCAAAACATCCATCACCAAGGCGAATAAAAATGGGCTAAGAGTCGAACCCTAGTGCAACCCAGTCAGAACAGGAAAGTGCTCCGACTCTCCTCCTACCATCCTCACCCGTGTCTTCGCTTCAGCGTACATGTACTGAATTGACCTAAGGTACGCCACAGGCACACCTCTAACCTCCAAGCACCTCCACAGAACCTCTCTGGGGACTTTGTCGTACGCCTTCTCCAAATCAATGAACACCATGTGTAAGTCCTTCTTCCTCTCCCTATAATGCTCCACCAATCTCCTCACAAGGTGGTGGCTTCGATAGTAGAGCGACCTGGCATGAAACCGAACTGATTTTCCGAAATAGTCACGATCCTCCTCACCCTCGACTCTATCACCCTTTCCCACACCTTTATAGTATGGCTCAACAACTTGATACCTCTATAGTTGTTGCAGCTCTGAATGTCCCCCTTGTTCTTATATAACGGAATCATCGTGCTCCATCTCCAAGCTTCCGGAATCTTCGTCGTCCTAAAAATGGTGTTAAATAACTTTGTCAGCCACTCCAAACCTACCCCGCCAGTACTCTTCCAGAAATCCACTGGAATCTCGTCTGGCCCAGTCTCCCTACCCTTACGCATCCTACAAATAGCCCTCCTGAACTATTCCACCTTAATACACCTACAATAACCATAATCGCGACACCTCTCAGAGTGTTCCAAGTCCCCCAACACCAAACCTTCGACTCCCTCATCGTTCAAAAGTTTGTGAAAATACGACTGCTACCTCCTCCTAATGAGGGTGTCATCCATCAACACTCTGTCATCCTCGCCCTTGATGTACTTCACCTGATCAAGGCCACGACCCCTTCGCTCCCTAGCCTTGGCAAGCCTATACAACTTCTTATCCCCACTTTTTTCCTCTAAAGCCGCATACAGGCGCTCAAAAGCAGCCGTCTTAGCTGCTGTAACCGCTAGCTTCGCCTCTTTCCTAGCTAACTTATACTCCTCCCTTCTCTTTCGCTTCTCCTCGTCGTCCTTGCTTTCTACCAATTTCGCATATGCCGCCTTCTTCGCCTCCACTTTCCTCTTGACTTCTTTGTTCCACCACCAATCCCCCCGGTACTTGCCAGATCGGCCTCTCGAGACACCCAACACCTCTCTAGCTGACTCCCTGATACAACTGGCGGTCGTCTCCCACATACTATCCATATCCCCTGTACTCTCCCAAGCCCCCACAGTCGACAACTTCTCCCCTATCTCCAAAGCGCTGGCCAAATTCAAACTACCCCACTTAATCCTGGGACGATCCTCCACCGTCCTATTCTTTCTGCCCTTCTTGATTTCCACGTCCATCACCAATAGTTTATGTCTGGTCTAAAGTTTATCGCTAGTTATGACCTTACAGTCCTTACATAACACTCTATCACCCTTCCTAAGGAGCCAAAAGTCTATCTGCGTCTTGGCCACCGAACTACGAAAGGTAATAAGGTGGTCCTCCTTCTTGGGGAAGCTCGAGTTCGCTATCACCAAACCAAAACCCCTAGAAAAATCCAAAAGTGAGGCTCCTCCCTCATTCCGCTCCCCAAAACCGAAACCTCCATGCACATCCTCATAACCTCTCGATAAAGACCCGATATGTCCATTGAAATCTCCTCCTATGAACAGCTTCTCGGTGCTCGAAACGCCTGTCACCACCTCACCCAGCATTCCCCAGAAGTTCTTCTTCTCTTCCTCATCCAAACCTACCTGTGGAGCATAAACACTAAAAACGTTCCAAGTAGACTCCCCAATGACCAACTTAATCGACATCAACCTATCATTAACCCGCTTAACCTCCACCACCTGCCCCCTAAGCTCTTCGTCTACTAAGATACCTACCCCATTCCTATGCGTCACGCTACCGGAGTACCACAACTTATACCCGTCCACATCCCTCGCCTTAGTCCCTACCCACCTGGTCTCCTGGACGCAAGCTATGCTAATCCTCCTCTTCCTAAGCAACTTACAACTAAATTCCAGCTATTTCTTCGTCAAAGATACTGATCTTTATTATTAGTAAGTGTTGTTATTAATGATTATTATTAATGGTTATACTGATCTTACAATGCTAGCAGTGATGGTCTTTCACGCTTAATGGTTATTATAAGTGTTATTGTTTTTACAAACTTTGTTAATGCTCATGTGACTTCCTACAAGCTGCTAAGTTCAAGTTTTAAGTTTGTGGTTGGGAGAGAAACAACTTAATTTATGGGAAAGAATAAAAACTATATAACAAAATTAGTGCTTAGTTAATTGAGAATTCAGGTGAAAGCTTTAGGAGTTTACATTTCATGTGCCTTGGGAAGGAGAAACAAAAACACAAACATTGCACCTATTTATTTCTTGAGGTGTACTGCTTCAAGCATTCAAACTCGGTAAATATGTAGTATCACAAAGATCAAATTCATTGTTGGTGGGTTCTTGAATGATAAGACAACGTTCAATTGATGTATACATGTCAAGACTCATTAAATTAATGTGATTTGCAAAAATATCAACAATACGTAGAAATAAAGATAAATAATCTTCATTTCAAATACAAGTCTCACCGTATGTTGTAACCCCATTAGCTGAAAAGGACGTTGGATATAGTCCAGTAATAACAATTACATCTTCATTTATACCCATTTTGTTTCTTATTAAGCGTTGCAATTGCTCATATTTAAGAGATACTGAAAATACTTATACCACTACTGGCCGTCGACTATATCTTACCAAACTGGCTTCATTTAAAATATTATCACCCCACTATAAATTTACTCTTGCTTTAGCCTCATTCATATTAATTAGTATGAATACAATTAAAAAAAATAATACAAGAACAAGAAAAATAATATACGACGAAGAAATTTATATAAAGTTTAGAAGTTGATCGCCAACTCATTGTAAGTTGTTGGCCAATTGGGAACTTTTAAGTTGCTGGGAAGCTAGCAACTTATAAATTGTTGAGAAATCAGTGACTTATAATTTGTTGTGTAAAGAAAGAATAAATCGTTGAACCTTCAGTGTTTTGTCTATTTTTATTTTTTTTGAAAAAGGAGTGGGCCCTTTGATATTTTGGCTTTAAAAAATGGTCCTTTAGGCTCCGGAATCTATTGTGAATGGAGATTGAAGTTTGAAATTTTTTATAAGAACTTTTAAACCTGAACTTGAAGGGAAGATTATGATAAATCTTCATTGATCTCTATGCCCTTGCAAATTGCAGTGAAACTTTAAATTAAAACAATATACGTGAAATTTCATAAGTGGGGTTTGAGAGTATAGAATGTATGTTGTTGTGAATATAATTAAATAATAGAAATGTGCTCTCTGTAATAGCTTAAATTTTTAGGTGAGATTATTACACACTTTAATATATGCAAATTTATTCCTACCTCGTGGAGGCAGGGAGCCTTTTTTGAAAGATTCTCGGCTCAAGTGTAGCAAATCAAAGTAGTAATGAAAATGAAAAATGATAGTGTAAAAAACATGATCAATAATAGAAAAATAGTGCAGATCATTCAAGAAAGGAATAGTAACATTAACAAAATAATGCGATTACCAAAAGTCAATAAATAACAAATAATAATAGATGACGAAAGCAAGAAACTACATGAGTAAAGCTAATACTACTACAACCTTGGTACTACAGACTATCACCAAGTCTAATCCAATTGAAAAGAGAATGATCCACTACCTACTAACCTTTTACTCTAATTCGTGACTTGAATACCTTCTATCTAAGGTTATGTTCTCGGTAAGTTGAAGATGTCTGTGTCCTATCTAATCATCTCTCCCCAATACATCTTCGATCTGCCTCTACCCCTGTTTGTACCCCCTATATTCAATATCTCACACCTCTTCAGGCATCTGCACATCTCATCTTCACATGTCCAAATCATCTCAATCTTGCTTCCCTTAGTTTATCTAACATGGAAGCCACTCCCACCTACATATTTGCATGTACCAGATATTTTAAATTGGAATTTAATTGAGTAAAGTTTTCTTGTGGTAAAAGATAAAAAAAAATCATCTCTACAGGTTAAAGCCATATTTAAGGTAAACTTTCAATTTTCTATAGCTAACATGCAGATTTTCAAATTTTCAACAGGAGGCTTTTACACTTTCAGGAATTGAAGTTTGGGTTCAAAAGAAAATTTAAAGCCACAATTACCATCCTAAACCTTTGTAGCAGTAAGTAACAAGTATGTGGCGGATGTCTAAAGCAGCAAACCTGAATAAATGATTCACTCGCAAAAACACCATTCTATTTTTAAAATATAAACCACAAAAACCCTCTTAATAGAATAAAATGGTCGACTACCCCCAACCAGAAAAATAAACTACAATTGATAACAATTAACCAGTGTACTGTAAATCATAAAATATTTCAACATAAGAGAATTTTTTCCAAAAATTAAATTGAAGAGTAACTTACAAGTTATCTTTTTTCCCGAAAAAGAGAGATATCTTATGAAAATAGATGGAACAAACAGTAGTAGCACCAAAACTATCATAATAAAGTATCAAATCTGGATAAGAAAAGGGAAGAAAGAAGATGCATATTTTGTGAAAGAGTATTAAGAGCCCAAACCTGCATTAGTTATTATTAATGGTATAAGGTGAATAGTGAGGAGAAAAATTCCTTATGGGATTTGATTTTCAAAGACGAGAAAAATATATAGGTAAGTAGGCAACTGAGAGAAGCGTTACTTTGTTAGATGCATACTTATAGACGTGACTATACCTAGAGGAGCGACTGTTTAAAACAAAATATGTTAGTTAATAATTAATTTTGACGGAAGGTTTCTTAGGATAATTATATTTTAATGAGGGTATTTACGTAATTTCACTGTAGGTTTTTTGAGTTCATGTTTTTAAGGTAGTATAGATATAGATAAATCTTATCCTATTCTTTCGTTTTTTCAAAATCAAAATTTCACTCTCCAAGATTACTTTTTGTCCACTTAAATTAAGACAACTACTTCAATAACATAAGTAAATTTTGAATAATCCATTTATCAGTTGCTTTGTTAGTTAACTACTATACCTCTTTTAGTTATATTGAAAATATTTCTGATGTATAACACTAAACATATATATATACACACACACAATGTTTATATAATGTATTAGCTCTATATAATTATGTATAAATAATGTATTTATTTGTATAACCAAGTTACCTTACTTTGCTTTACTACTATATATAAGAGAGAGTGCGAGAGTTTTGTAGTCCTCACAAGTCCATAAAATGCTAATGCAAAATTCATAGAAAGTGCGGGCCTACAAACAAGGTCATTATTCCAAGATGCCCAATGACACTGAAATACAAAAAATAGTTATAAATATCTGAATGTGAAAAATAAAAAGATGTCTAAAATATGACCATGCAGGGGCACAATCATCATAATCCAAAAATAAGGGGGATGTGGGAGAACCTAGCTAAGGCCTAACTAGTCGCCTAATCTCCTAGGCTTGACACATCAGAATCTTCATCTTCTAGCCCACTCATAAAGGAGAACTCCTGGGCATCAGTCATCTTCACCTTGGGGAGCTTCTTAATCGGGTCGACGAATTCCAAGATGATCTTTATACCTTTCCACAAATGGGCAAACAGTCAGTCCTGGGAACGCCTATTCTTCTTTTCTGACTCCAAATCCTTCCAGAGATCCACGTGGGCCTCGACTAAGTTAGTGTAAGCACTCTGGAGGTCCAAATGGCCCGAAATACTGGAAGAAGTTGTAACACCCCAAAATTTGAAGCTAAGATTAGAAATATTCTTCAAGCATATATAGAACAAAACTTAGTGAATTGTTAGTATGAGAAGTGATTTATACATGAATTAAGGCCACAAGTATGAGAAGTGATTTATATGAATTAAGGCCGCAAGTAACTCCAAGTTCATAGCCAAGTTGAAACCTCCCTTACCAATTGATTTCTTCTGAAGAATCTTGCTATAGTCAATTTCAAACGAGCATAACTCCTAGGTTTTGAAGTATTTTTGATATCAAGACCCACCAAATTATAAATATTTGAATTATATTTCCAAATCATCCAGTTTCACCTTAATTCAACATCGGAGTAAGAGGTTATGGCCAATTTACTGAAGCACTGTCCAACAGTGAGATACCACGACCCAAGGTACGATCGTGGGTTGAAAGGACGATCGTACCTTGCTCTCATCTGATTAAAAACTGCCCCAAAATCCAGAGAATTGATAAGGTTACTTCAGTACCCATGAACACAACCCACGATTGTGATTTGAAAGCACGATCGTGGGATGATTAGTCCGTTGTAAGGCACATAATTTTTCAGCAATATTTTAAAGGGGTATTCCAGTCTTTTCCCATCTTTTAACCTCCTAAACTATGTCATTTAAGCTATTCTAAGGGTGAATATAAATCCTAAACTACTCCTAATCCCTCATTCACTCCATATCATACGAAAATACTCAAAGAAACATGAGAATAGGTGATTTTCTCTTCTCCAAAATAAGAAATTAGGGCTCCTCAACTTCAAGCTCCAAATCCAAAGGTTTCACCAAGGTTTTCACTCTAAGATATGAGGGATTTCATTAGTGGGTATCCTTTCACCCATTGAGTCCCAAAATATATTCAGTTCCTCAGTTAATTCATGATCTCAAAATTAGGGTTTTCATTACAATCATGATTCTTCTTGTACTTCAGTTCCCCATAACTAGTAAACTATAAATACATGTTTCTTCATGAAATTCAATACGTTGATAGTATCATGTCCATGAACCCTAAGTATAATGATATTCCATGATTTTTAAGCTTGTATTATGTAATTTCATATTCCATTCATTTCATAGAAGTTGTCATGAATAGTTGCATTCTTCAGAGATGGCGGGTTATGAACACCCGATGACCTAGGATCCCATGCATTGTTAATTAAACACTCATTCCTTCAGGTTTACATGTTTTAGGATACTTTCAGATAATGGGTATGTTACCCAGTCTCAGTTTATCTGTACTTTCAGTGTTACTGACCTACAGAGTGTTTTCAGGTAAAGTATATTTTAAATGGCGTTTTCAGATAAATTCACCCTATTAGACTATTATTAGTTTCATGAGTCAGGATTCAGGGTTCAGGTCTAGCCTTATAGATTTCTTTCAAATCTCAGTCCTCATATGTTTCTTTTATACATGTAATCCAGCCATCTCATATCTCCCATAAATGTACAAGTCTCATGATTCAGAAATACATGATATATATATATATATATATATATATATATATATATAGATAGATAGATAGATAGATATGTACTCATATCACAGTCAGGAGCTTCAGCTCATATGATAGTAAGATGCATGACATACATGACATCTAGATATTCTATCAATGCTCTAAATAATTTTTCCAAAAGTAAGGTTCTCGATTAGTATGGTATTAGGAATGCTATCAATGATCGTGGATCAGTTTTCTTATAAATGTAAGGTTCACTAGTAGTATGGCAGTCAAGTATGGAATCCATGATTATTTACAGGTTGACATCTATATATGTCATCTCATCGAGCTATGAATTTTGTTCAGTTGAGAGTAGTACTTAGCACCGAGAGGACTAAGGGATGAAGGCTCACCCGTCTATTAGGCTGAGACCTTTAGTAGCAATCCCTAAGTCACAAAACTACGTGCCACCATAGGTTTGTTTATGCCATATCAGATCAGCTCAGCCTTTATACCCTGGCAAGGTATATTGGGCCCTTTTGATGGGGATTATACATCAAACTCCATGTTTAGCTCACATAGTTATATGTCAATTAGTTGTATCTCTTACAGTTTTAGACTCCAGTATTTGCATGACCCTCAGTTCAATCTAGTTCACCATATTTCAGTTATCTCAGAACATTCATGCATTCAGTATTTTTGCTTATCCAGATGGGTCCTTGCATCGTAGTATACCTAATCATTACTTTTGACTTAAATACGTTATCATCAGCATGTCCAGTTGTATATCACTTATAGTTTTAGAATATCTTGTTATTCCTACATTTATGCTTATCATTGAGTAAATCATTACATAATGTCATTCATATTAGTTTTACGTTCAGTTATTCATAGTGCATATCTCACATACTCAGTACATTCAAAAGTACTGATCGCATACCTCTTCTGCCTACATTTTTCATGTGATGTATATCCAGGTGCTTACTATCCAGATCGTAGTTAGGCAGATCACAGCATCCAGACAGCAGGTGATGAGTTCTCTTATTTCGAGGACTCAAGTCAGTTCCATATCTAGTATTTCATCTCTATTCATATGTATTGATTAGGATAGTTGGGGTCATGTCCCGGTGACCTAAGTAGAGGCTTCATAGATAGTCAATCAGACTTGTCGTATTCTGTTTCTCTTTCTTTTCAGATTTCAGATATTTTAAATAAACTTTCTAACATAAATGTACTAAACCAATTTGATTCATAATTGTGCTTCCACTCAGTTGTTTTAGCTCTTATACATGCTTTGTTCAATTGCTGATATATTATGCCAATATCATGGGTTAGTTTGGGATCACTTGTGTTTCTAAGCACCGTGTTACGAATAGGGAGTAGTCTCGGATCATGACAGAAGTGGTTTCGTAGGAAGGAATGGGCATCCTTGTTAGTATATCATTAATAACTGCTATATCCTCCTCCAGCCATCTAAAAGTCTATGACGACCATAGGGGAACAGTCCCTGACCTTCCACCCTTTTAGGCCCCACTACTTTCTCTATTAACACCCATATTCTTCTTACTCTTCCCTCGAGCACCATTCACCTTCAGCAGATCAAAAAGTTATATCACACCCAGTCCAGGCATCCTCCACCTCCACGGGTACATATACCCTCTGACACAGCTTCGTGATCAAGGAAGGAAAAGGTCCTTTTGAGTAGTGAAAAAGGACTTCCACTCCACTAAAATTTGTCTCCCCACATTTACATCCACCTGGGCCAGGATGTAAGCCACCACCAATGCTCGCAGGTTAGTAACATCAGTGATGTTCCCAAAGGGACAAATCCTTTGGGAGACTAGGTTTAATCATTGTTGAGCTTCTACAGTGATTTTGGTTCTCTTTATTCCCTTATTAGTACTATCCCAAGGAACCTTCTCCCTCTAGCCTTACACCACTAATATGTTAGCCAACCACTTGCCATCGTTTTCTCTTTCCTTTACCCAATAGCCATTATTCAAGGGATTGGGCACCCCCAAGGCCTGATTGATCACAACTATCCCAATTGGAAAGATCCCACCTCAAATCTCGATCGTGGGGTTCACAAGGTTCCAATCCACGGTAGGGAGGGTGGCGTAGAACTTCCTTACCTATTCTTTATTTCAGTCATCTATTTATTGCACCAACATCTCCCAACCCATCTCCTGTAGCCGGATATAAAATTTTGGTACCTCTTTCTCCACCCTATCCATCATAAATTCTCACTCATGTATGAATGATATTCCTAAATTACACCTTTAACCAAAGTATAAAGCGGTCGTTGTTCAAATATAGAACCTAATGAAGTTGGGGTTGAATCCCACAGGGAATAAAGTGAAACTAAATTCAATGCAGTTATTTCACTAATAGCAGGTATTTCCATAAAAGGGGGAGGGGGTTAAAATGTGATATCATTTTAACGTCAAATGTGAATAAGTGACAATCACAATATTCAGAAAATGAATTCAATGATGTGAAAGAACTAGGTTTGTGTTCAACATGGTTTCATAACACAAATAGGTCATTGATGATGGTAGTCTCTTCTAGTGCTATATTTGAAAAACTATCGCTCACATTACTACATCTAAGTGTTTCTCAACCTACTTAGACAATTATCACTCAAAGTTTTTCAAACTTAGAGTGATTATACTGCAAAACATGATAATTACCCAAAGTTGGCCAACTTAATTACATCATCAACCATTAGACAAGGGTTAAAAACCTCAAATCCTTGTTATTAATTCCTTAATCTCTTTTCTCAAGAAAGTTTAGACCTAAGGCAAATTCTAATATTTTCAACCATTAGAAATCAAACAAGACAAAGGAATTAATAATAGTAGCAATAGCAATACATGAATCTACACCATCTTTGACCTTAAAGGTGTTAATTCACCATGGATACCCCACCCCTAGTGGTGGGAATTAGCCACTCATATCTTTACGAACTAACAAAACCATAAAAATTATAATTGAAGTGGAGACTTATGAGAATGAAATCACAAAAATTGAATTCATATTGTAAAACTTGAGTTAGTAGCCAAAAACCACAAGAACATAATGTAACACTTGTTTCTACTTCACAAAAATCGAGAATCATAAAATAAGCCCTAATACTAGTTATTTATAGTCTGGGTAAATTTCAAATCATAATAAAACTCATAAAATAACTATATCGCATCTCACGATTGGGTCGATGGACCGTTGCCTGAGTGATGGTTTGTTTCCTTGACCGTCGCCCAATTACAATAAAGATTCTTTAATTTATATCTGCCCCACAGTTAGGTCGACGATCCATCTAGTGGGTGATGGTCCGTCAGATGCTTCATCACTTGAGGTACTTCGACATCATTCTTATTTGGTGCTACGATTTGTGTAAAGATCTGTCGAATAGCTGCTGGTTTGTCAAGTGATCCATTGACTTGTTGACACTTAGAATTACACACTGTTTTAGCACCATGGCTTGTCTGATGGTCTGTTGAAGGGTTAACTATTCATCAAGTGAGCCATCATACCCCTTTCTTTCAGTATATTCAACATTTTTCTCTTTGTAGCTCATTTTACCACACATGTAACACAAATGTGATCAAATGTAACAAGAGTTACTTTAAAACTAGCAATAATTCATGGTCGAAAGCACCAAATGTGCCGTCAAATGATGGTACATCAACACCCCCAACTTAGAGTTCTTGCTTGTCCTCAAGCAGCTAAAATAAGACTCATTCTAACCCCTAGGCATCAAATAATTAGGTAGTCAATAGCAAGTCCATTATTATTAACCAGCCAAGCATGTACTATTTCATACCTCTCCATGAGTTTAATACACTGTGTAACATTCAAAACTAAACAATCTAACTTTGTTGGATCAAAGATTGACATTATGTTGCTAGTACACAACTCAATACAAAACCAGTATCATACGATAGCTCAACCAATAATTTTCGAATATCACTTCATGCCATCACACAAAGAAAGTGCCTCACATAATATGAAAATTTTAGAATGGGACTATAACAAAGACTCTCGCACTCACAAAGAACTTCAAATGCTGCCAGAATGATACCATAAACTTGTCCTTATTTTCTATACTTACTGTCACTGGAGAACTAAGCTAGGATCACTATAGGGATTTTCTAGGCTTGTAATGTAGGATTCAGGATGGGTATGGTACATATAGAATAGTGACTAAACCCTCCTTGAACACTACATTTATCAAATTTTAATCAGCCCTGCCTTTCTTTTCCCCTGTTTACTTCTTCTACCAATATTCTGGGTGAGGTTTATTCTTAACAACTATTGATTCTTTTTGCTGCACAATTTTCATCATTTTTTTATATACCAAATCCACTCTTTCACAAACTAGTTACAAAAACTTTTTACCCCTACTCTCGACTTTTTCTCCCAGTCCCTACCACCTTTAACTTAGGTATTTTGCCTAAGTTTTAAATCCTAGTACTCAAGGAGGGAACTAGTATAAAAAAATGGTTTTACTTGTAGAATGAAGGGTATCAAGTCTTAGGTCTAGCTAAGAAAAAGTCTCACGGTTCAAATTCAGGGAACTAGGGATAATACATGTATTGGGTTAGCCTTTTATATCCAAATAAGGTTTAACAATGAAGGCATATGATCCTTTCCTAATCTTATTTTTCCTTATACAGTTTATGCAAGACCAACTAGACAAGTTCTATATTAAACCAACAACACAGAAGTAAATAACCACCCCACACGCACATGTAAATAGGGCTCTATTGTTAATCATCAGTCAATCAACTGGTGTACCAATCTAACTACACAAATTATCAGCACCAATATAATTACAATGTCAAAATATGGTCCATACAGGTCAACAAGTAAAGCAATGATACAATAAGCACAATTTTAGAGAGAGATCATTTTACAACATCATACTCAGTTAGTTATTCCAAAGTGACCACCAAAGTCTCCCTAACTGTCTTACACCTATTTACAGACTCAAAGAAAATAAAAATAATAAATCAAACATTCACTCTAAATATGTCCGTTCAACATAATGTAAGCACCCTTGGTAAAAGAAACTCTTTTAGAAAAACTCGTGGGTGGCACACTCATTAGCACTCACCCCCATAAAAAAGAACTTGCATTGTCCCTAATGCATAAAATTTAAACCCATAGGTGTGAGAGCTTACTAGTGGCACTTTAGGTGTTGTCTACTGGTGTACCAGTTGTAGGTGCGATCCCAGTCTCCTCCATAGTGATAGCAGTAGTATCTTCCTCAATGGCAACATGTGGTGAAGTAATTAGAGTTTTCTACTCTACAGTAGCCTCAACTCCTCTAGTTTGGTTGGTGATCTTAAGTGCTATGATAAATGAGGCTCTACGAACTTGAGCCCTCATCTCATCTTCTACTTTATCTTTATCTACCTTAGACCATTGCTCTTCTTCCTTTAACTCTTTATTTTCCTTTAAATCTCTTTATGAACCCTCTTACCTGAGGATTTAGGAGTTCTTCTTATCAAATCAAGTAAGGCCTCCTCCCCTCTAACTCCTTAATAGGAGAGGTTGGGAATACTTGGGCAGGTCTAGGGTCTAACTCTTTAGCAAACTTACTTAAATCAAGTTTGGAAACGGCTTTCAACCTCTCACTCACCCGTGCCTCCATGTCATCTATCTAGCCATGAAGTGTGGCATATGGTGAAAGGGAATTAGAAATAGCCCAATCTATCAAAGGACCCAGTTGTTTTGCAAATAATTTCAGTCGAGTTCAAACCTTTCTGCCCTCTTAACCCATGTCATCATGTTCTGAGGTATAAATGCATAGGTTGAGGCCCGACCCACAGTAAATATAGTGTCAGTAGAATCAATAGCCGGGGTGGTGCCTCCAGTACCAGATATACAGGGCATGGAGGTAGTATCTAGAACTAATATGAGAGATAACTCCATACATGTAGTTCCTCCTGATGCCTCTGTAGGAGCAAAATTCTCTCCCTCAATCTAACTACTAGACCCAAAACTTAGGGTATAGTCTTGTGCACCCAAAGCTCATGCTTTATCTTGTCTCTTGCTTTTTTAATATCCTTCTTCCTTGAAGCTGTCACCTGCTCATCTATCCTTGCTAATATAGGAATTTTGGCCTATAATCATGCCAAAATTCACTTTGAATCCTAACATGAGGCTCGCTACCAGAATTGGTCTCTCCACATTCGACACATTGTCTCCTCCTGTAGGTACCAAACGGAGCTGTACTAGCAACATAATATGAATACACAGTCCTATATGTGATTACAATAATCCATCTCCTTCCTTATGGTTTACTCTACAACACAAGTACATAACGAAACTCACGTTAACAATTAACTACATTACTAGTGCATAAACGACAATGAGCTACGTGACTGTTATATAGCGTCATTTCGTCCTTCCTCAATACAAATCACTGCATTATCATACCAACAACACCACAACATTCCACACACTTACCAATACCTCATAAACCAATAGCATTTCACACCAAGTTCATACTTTACATTTCCCCTTCAATACAATGTCACAATTACCTCACTACATCACGTAAACACCATTCACAACAACACATAAAAGACAATCCATAATTAATACCACTCAAAATTCCTTCGGGATACTCCTTTAAAGTCATTCAAAAGGTACCATAAGTTGATAATTGCATCAAAGAAGGGTATAGGGGTTTCGGGGGGTCAAAGAGAGACAAAAACATACAAAATGACATTCTGGGCTGACCTGCCAATCCACCTGCGCCCACAGGTGGTTTAGGTGCGGACGTAGGTGACCCTTTATAGTGTCCAGAGTCACCTGAAAAGTCACCTGCGCCCGCAGGTGCCTTCGTCTGCGAGTGCGGATGCCCAAATCGGCCAAAAAGGGTCTCTTTTGGGTCCTTTTGTGTAATAAATGGTCCAAGGACATAAGTAAGATTTTATTTACATATTTTTGGTCACTTGGATGCCCACAAATAGTCATGGTTTCACAACACACATGAACGCCACCAAACCCACATTTTCCTTTCAATACGCCACTAATTTCATGACCAATTTCATAACAACAATCCTACAAGTTATACACATAAAAAAAGAGATTTAAGAAAATAACCACATCATAAATGTTTATATTTAATCCATCAAACCCACTTCCTTAAAGATCACAAGCCCACTGTCAAGTCTAGTAGGCAAAACCCTTCACCGATTAAGCAAAAGTACACTGTTTTACACATAGTGAACTGTCCAACACTTTACCAACATAACCAACATGATTTATACACCATTTTAAGTATATAATATATTGAACCATAAGAGTAAACACTTACCCAAAGTTGCAAAGTAGTGATCTTGTCCAAAGGAGTGATGACTTAGGGTTTGTGTGAGATAAGAAATATCTTGTGGAAATTTCTAGATATGCATGTGTGTATAAATGAATAAAAATCTGATTTTTCCACCTTATATAATGGCTCAATGGTCATCCTTAGCCAACATTAAATGCATGTTTATTTAGTCAACATGGAAGAATGGGTCATTGGCCATTTGGGCCATGTCTTTTACTTTATTTTGGGCCTCAAATTGAGCCCATGAACACATGTGAATTCAGCCCAACCAAATTAATGTGTAAAACCCTAGCAAAGTTCATGTTTAAATAATTCCATAAATATTACGGTAATAACATAGGTTCGGAAATATACGGGGTGTTACATCCTTCCCCCCTTAGGAACATTCGTCCTCAAATGTTAGTAACATTATCTTATTGAAACAAATTTAAATCTCTGTGTATCCTTAATTTTCTCATATACGCATGATACTTGTAGAGACTTATTTGTTATTGCTTCAGTTCTGTACTTTGAACTTTTTCTTCTGTTTACAACAAATACGAGTACTTTAGATTTCATCATTCCTTTGGTTTCCCATGTGATTTCGTCTACTTGCTGATTTCTCCAATAGTACCTTTACGGAAACTACTTCTTTATTTCTTAATCCTTTCACTTAGCGATCAAGAATAGTAGTAGGTACCTCTTCATATGTGATATCCTCCGTAACTTGTACATCTCTCCCATGCATTTTTGAAGCATTGAAATATGAAACACTGAATGAACTGTGGGGAGTTCTTGGGGTAGTGCTAATTTATATGCAACTTACCCAAATCTTCAGGTAATCTCATATGGCACGTTATATAGGGCCAACTTTCATTTCTTTCCAAATCTCATTACCTTTTTCATTGGTGACACTGTCAAAACTACCCAATCACTTATGGCCAACTCTAATTCCTTTCTTCTACTATCGGCATATGACTTGTGTCGACTTTGGGTTGTTTGTAGCCGTTGTTGTATCACCTTGACTTTTTCTATAGCTTGATGAACAGGATTTGGCCTGAGTAAAGCAGTCTCACCTGCTTCAAACCATCCACTTGGTAATCTACGCTTTCTCCCATATAAGCTTCATAAGGTGTCATTTTGATACTTGAATGATATCTATTATTGTAGGCAAATTCAATAAGAGGTAAATGACCATACCAACTACTTTTAAAGTTCAATGTGCAAGTTCGTAACATATCTCCAAGTGTTTGGATGGTACGTTCTATTTGTCTATCTATCTGATATAATAGAAATTGGAATCACATGTAATAGTACTATCTCTTTAACATACAACCTTGCATAATTTCCAGCTGTACAAGTGGTCCTGACAAGTAAAAAGTATGCTACTTGGTAAGTCTGTCAACTATCATCCATATGGGATCAAATTTCCAACATGTACGAGGCAAACTTATGATAAAACCTATATTAATCATATCCCTCTTTTCAAGCTGGAAAATTTATACATTGCATATAACCTCCAGGTTTCTGATGGTCCACTTTTACTTGTTGACAGTTTTGACATTGAGTTACAAATTATGCAATGTTCTTTTCATGTAACCGTACCAATACATCTCTTTTAAATCATGGTACATTTCGGTTGCTCCGGATGAATAGAATATCGTGAATGATGTGCTTCCGTCATAATTCATGTCCTTAACTCATCTATATCCGGTACACAAAATCTACCCTGGGCATTGAAGTACTCTCTCTCATGCATAAGATCAAATGCCTTCATCAAACTTTGATGTCATTCTTTGTCAGCTGCAATAAAAATAGGATTCGCATACTGGTTTTCCTTTACTTCAGCTACTAATGAAGACTATGCCGCATTTTACACTATAGTTCTTTCATCTGGAGTTTCAAGAAGATGAACCCCCAAGCTGTCTAATTAATGTAGATCCTTGACTATACCTTACTTTTCCGTCAACTGGCTACTAGTGCTTCCTATTGCTTTGCAACTTAATGCATCGGTTACCACATTTGCTTTTCCCGGATAGTATAAGATATTACTATCATAATCTTTTAGTAATTCCCTCCACCTTCGGTGTCGTAGTCTGTTACGAGTTCAAGCCACTTTCTCTGCCTCAAATTTAATTCCTAGTTTAGGTCCTTCTGCTTCAAAATATACTACTACAATCTTTTATGATCGGTATAAATCAACGTGAACCCCATACAAATAGTGGCGCCATATCTTTAAAGCAAATATCACGACGGCTAACTCAAGATCGTATGTGGGATACTGTCTCTCATGTGGCCGCAACTGTCGTGATACATACGCTATTACATTACCATGTTGCATCAACACACATCCTAAGCCAACTCCTGAAGCATCAAAATATACTGCATACCTTTTTGTGCCTTCGAGAAGCACTAATACAGGTGTAGAAGTCAATTTATCTTTCAACTCTTGGATCTTCTCACATGCATCATTCCACTGAAACTTGGTTGTTTAGTGTGTTAGCTTGTTAAGGGTGCTAAAAGGGAAGGAAAACTCATCAACAACCCTTCTGTGCTAGCCTGCCAACCCAAGAAAACTAGGACGTTTGTTCTTGTTTGTTACCTTATTCAATTGCCGATAGTCAATACACATTCTCAATGTGCCATCTTTCTTCCATACAAATAATACTGGTGCACCCCACGGGGACATACTAGGCCGTTTAAACCCCTTGTCTAGCAAATCTTTTAATTGCTCCTTTAATTCTCTCAATTCTACTGGAGCCATTCTATATGGAGGAATAGAGATAGGCTAAGTGCCTGGTATCACATCAATACCAAACTCTACTTCCTGTTCTAGGGGTAAGCCTGGAAGATCATCAGGAAATACATCGAGGAATTCATTAACCACCGGAACCGATTGAACACTTGGTGGTTTCACATCAGTATCTTGCACTCAGACTAAATGACATATATACCCCTTGACTATCATTTTCCTTGCTTTAAGATAGGAAATAAATTTTCCCCTTGGTGCCCCCACATTACCCTTCTATTCAAGAACATTTTCTTGTGGAAAATGAAAATGTACCTTCTTAGCCCGGCAATCTACCGTGGGATAACAAGAATCCAACCAATCCATACCCATTATGACGTCAATATCCACCATTTCCAATTCAATAAGATCAACCAATGTATCATGTACACACGCAGTTATCACACAATTACGATACACTCTTTTAGCTACAAGAGATTCACTTTTTGGTGTAGATACCTCAAATGGGTTAGCTAATAATTCTAGTGTGCTAAATGGGTTAACTAATAATTCTAGTGTGCTTTCACAAGTTTTTTTTTTTAACAATCAATGGAGTAACATATGATAGGGTAAAACCCGGATCCGTCAATGCAAATACATTATGTGAAAAGACAGATAATATACCTGTCACTTTATAAGGAGAAGCCTCAAATGTCTGCCGATCCACCACAACATAAGTACGGTCCAGAATTCCACTAGAACTAGCTGCTCTTCTAGACCCTCTGCCACGACCAACAGGTTGTACATCTGATGATGATAATGCAACGGCTAATACCGTAGGCCGTGTCATACCACCCATGCCTCTTTGTAGGCACTCTCTTACCATGTACCCTGGCACGCCACACCAAAATCAAACATTTGTTCCCAATCGGCATTCACCTAAATGATACTTCCCGCAGCGCTGGCACAGCTGACGAAAAAACCTCGAGTAGTGCATACTTCCTTGTGCTTGACACCCCACTGTCCATAAATCCTGAGTCTCACTTTCTTGCTCAAACTGGTTGCTTCTAAACCCTTGGAATAGAGGGGGAGTATTTGTTGTGAAATGGGGAAATGATGGCCTAGGCGGTTTGTGAAAAATCCGAGGCCCAAATCCTCCTTGGGACTCCATGACCTATCCCATGGGTTTAGCTCTTTTTGACGATCCTCCTTCCAATTCTTGCATCCTCCTCCTTTGCCTCTGTCCCTCCTTTTGCTGCACAAGGGCTTGTCTTCGAGCTTCTGCAGCAACTACACGGGTCAATATTTGCACCGCACTCATTAAATCCTACTCAATAGTATTAACGGGCAGTTCTGAAGTATTAACGGGCAGTTCCGAAGATACTCCTCTCCTTCTCGGCTTTTCTAGAGCTGGAAAAGTGGAAGAAGCCCGCGATGCAAATTCAGTGTCAGCTCTACCTTGACTAGCTTGGTCAGGTGGTGATTTACTCAGTCCTTCACCGGCAAGCATATCTACCTGCTTACCCTTGCCTCTACCTCTTCTTGTCATTGGTATTTTACTATATCAAAGAAAACCAATTCCAATGGTCAGATATAATTTTTTCCACTTACACTTTTGGCTCTATTGCACGATCTAGAAATGAAGAAAAGAAACAACTCCTAAATGTTCCGTAGCCTCCTACTTATAAATGTGGTTCACAACACATCCATAAGCAAGAATCTACTCAGACATGGCTTTGTAGACACCCGCTCTGATATCACTTTTGTCACGCCATGAATTCCAAAGAGGCGGACTGGCACCCAAAGCCGTTGAGGCCCGAGAGAACCAATCTTTGCTCATGTACATTCATACGCATACCAATCTATATGAACATCATTATATCTCATGTAACTATGCGGAAGTCATGGAAACATATGCTATATATATGAAACTTGGTCGTTAGGGCCATCAAGTCAACATGAACATACATCTCTTACATTCGTCTTCCCACATCCGTATACAAAGCCTCTACAGATACATGGACGAAACCAACCTAAAGTCGGGACAAGTCCCCGCTTTATACAACACATACAATATCAAAACAAATGTACATATGCATCTCGAAAAGCCACGAATCACCAATAATTTGTGAATATCCCATAGCCTACTGAGGAGGTCTACTAGCACCTGTGCCTACAGTAAGTAAGGTAAGCCCCCCCAAGGGAGGTCAGTACGAAGAATGTACTGAGTATGTAAGGCCATATGAAACTGTATGATACATAAATGCCTCAATGAATCAAAATATAAGAGAATAGTCAATATGGATAAACCACCTTTCTGCATATGTGGAACCATGTACCTTACGTTCATTATTTTCTTTTACTTCTATTGTTTATTCATCATCACTTATATCATATCGAACCCGGACCCCAACTGATCAGTGGGTCTTAACATAACATAACGTTATGTTGGGATCGACTCGAGCTAGGCTTATACCTATAGAGCTACCACCCATAAATCAAGATATCGGGCTCGGCTCGAGATAGGTTAGTATCTCTAGATCTGCCACCCATAAACCAATATATCAGGTTCAACTCAAGCTAGGTTATTACCTCTAGAGCTACCACCTATCAGGATTGGCCCGAGCTAGGCTTATGCCTCTAGGACTGCCCCCTGATCCAACAAATTCGGGATCGGTTCGAGCTAGGCTTATGCCTCTAGAGCTACCACCCGTACTCTCGCAACCAACAAATATGCATTACTTTGTTTCTTACTTTTAAGAGATTGATATGTTGATAGTCACAACGTTATTGGAGCTTTGGAACATCGGTCCATGATTAAGAGACTTATGAATAACAACTAATCCACGAATAAAGAACATGTGAATAACAATACATGACAGCCTGAAATGAAATGCCTTAGAACACTTCGAAATGTAACAAATATAATGACAATGTGAACAATATGTGCTACAGAAGGATACGGTAAGAGTAACCCTACATACCTTATCTTCTCAATATGAATACACAATCCTATATGTGATTACGATAATCCAGCTCCTTCCTTACGGTTTACTCTACAACACAAGTACATAATGGAACTCACGTTAACAATTAACTACATTACTAGTGCATAAGACGACAATAAGCTACATGACTGCTATATAGCGTCATTTCGTCTTCTTCAATAAAACTCACTGCATTATCATACCAACAACACCACAACATTCCACACATTGACCAAGACCTCATAAACCAATAGCATTTCACACCAAGATCATACTTTACATTTCCCCTTCAATACAATGTCACAATTACCTCACTACATCACGTAAACACCTTTCACAACAACACATGAAAGACAATCCATAATTGATACCACTCAAAATTCCTCCAGGATACTCCTTTGAAGTCATTCAAAAGGTACCATAAGTTGATAATTGTATCAAATAAGGGTATAGGGGTTTCGGGGGGTCAAAGAGAGACAAAAACATACAAAACGACATTCTGGGCTGACCTGTGAAGCCACCTGCACCCGCAGGTGGTTGAGGTATGGCCACAGGTGACCCTTGGCAGTGTCCAGAGTCACCTGCGAAGTCACCTGCTCCCACAGGTGCCTTCATCTGCGAGGGCGGATGCCCAAATCGGCCAAAAAAGGTCTCTTTTGGGCCCTTTTGTGTAATAAATGGTCCAAAGGACATAAGTAAGCTTTTATTTACATATTTTTGGTCACTTGGATGCCCAAAAACATTCATGGTTTCACAACACACATGAACACCACCAAACCCACATTTTTCTTTCAATAAGCCACTAATTTCATGACCAATTTCATAACAACAATCCCACAAATTATGCACATAAACAAAGCAAGTTAAGAACATAAACACATCATACATGTTGATATTTAATCCATCAAACCCACTTCCTTCAAGATCACAAGCCCACTGTCAAGTCTAGTAGGTAAAACCCTTCACCGATTAAGCAAAAGTACACTGTTTTACACATAGTGAACTGTCTTACACTTTTCCAACATAACCAACATGATTTATACACCATCTTAAGCATATAATATATTGAACCATAAGAGTAAACACTTACCCAAAGTTGCAAAGTAGTGATCTTGTCCAAAGGAGTGATGACTTAGGGTTTGTGTGAGATAAGAAATATCTTGTGGAAATTTCTAGATATGCATGTGTGTATAAATGAATAAAAATCTCATTTTTCCACCTTATATAATGGCTCAATGGTCATCCTTAGCCAACATTAAATGCATGTTTACTTAGTCAACATGGAAGAATGGGTCATTGGCCATTTACGCCATGTCTTTTACTTCATTTTGGGCCTCAAATTGAGCCCATGAACACATGTGAATTCAGCCCAACCAAATTAATGTGTAAAACCCCAACAAAGCTCATGTTTAAATAATTCCATAAATGTTACGGTAATAACATAGGTTCAGAAATATACGGGGTGTTACAATTGATATCATACACCTCTCTAAAGTAGTAGGTGCATTACATATCCCAAATGGAATACGTTTGAAGGTAAATGTCCTATACGGATAAGTAAATATAGTCTTCTTCCGATCATCAGGGGCAATAGAAATGTAGTTGTACCCAGAATACCCGTCAAGGAAATAGTACTATTTTCTGCCTGCTAACTTGTCCAACATCAAATCCATGAATGACATTGGAAAATAATCTTTGAGTGTCCAAGAGTTCAGTTACTTTTAATCCATACATACATGCTAGTATGTGATAGGCCAAAGTGGAATAAACTCATTACGCTCATTTGGAACAACGGTCATACCTCTTTTTTTGGGTACACACTGTACCAGACTCACCCACGTTCTATCTTAAATAGGATACACTATCCTTTAACCACTTGATAATCTTCTTCTTTACCACCTCTTACATTGGTGGATTTAGCCTGCATTGGTGTTCAATGCTTGGAATGCAATCTTCCTTCAATTGAACTTCTGTGTACGTATATGCCCGATGAGATCCTAATGATGTCAGCAAAGGTCCAATCAATTACCTTTTTTAAATGTTTCAAAACTAACACGAGGGTCTTAACCTGGCTACCATAATGACCAATAATGAGCTATTCAATCATAGTAATATATATCAAAGGTGGTTGGGCAAGACCTTCAGCTCTAGTACTAGTGGTTCTTTAATTGAAGGCTTAGCAGAGGAGTTGGTCTATTCTTTATGTCCAAATCTAACTTCTTTGGGGCGTAATAATAAGACCCCTTTCCAACCAAGGCTTTTGTTGTCTCATCATAATCTTCAATATCATCACCATCAAAGTTCATCATAACTGCTGCTAGAGTCTCAACTGTAAATATTTCCTCAATAGGTACTTCAAGTAACTCATCAACTACGTCGATAATAGAGACCACACTCATGTCTCCTGGCTACTTCATAGAATTGCATACATCAAATATGACCTCCTTATTTTTCAACCTAAACTTTATCTCACCACTCTCTATATCAACCAGAGCTTTACCAATTGCTAAGAAAGGTTGTCCAAAGATTATGGGAACTTCAAAATCCACTTCATAATCTAAGATCAGAAAGTCGATAGGAAAAATAAAATTCTCCACCTTCACCAACACATCACATAAGATTCCCACGAGCCTCTTGACTAAATGGTTATCCATCAATATACATATTATCATTGGTTTGGGGGATCCCAAGCCCAACTACCTATATATTTCAAGTAGCATCAAATTGATGCTCGCACCATGATCACACAATTCCTTGGAAAAATTAAATGCTCTAATAGTGCATGGAATGGTGAAAGCATCGGGATCTTCTTTCTTTTGAACTAATAAGAGTGAAGCTATCACAATACAATGATGTAGGTTGTCAACCGACTTAAAGCTGACTATCCTTTTCTTGGTAACTAAATTTTTCATAAACTTGGCATACCCAGGCATTGGCTTGAGTGTCTCTACTAATGGAATATTTATTGACAATTTCTTTAGCATAGAGATGAAGTTATGAAACTTGCCATCTTCTATCTTCTTCTTCAGCCACTGAGGAAATTGAGGTGGGTGTCTAGGCATGGGAGTCAAAGCCTTTGCAACCTCCTTTTCCTTTCCTTTATCACCACAAACCTCCCTTGCAACAAATGGATATTTCTCTATATCTACCTGAACATCCTCAATAGTAACCATCTTTTCAAAATTAGTCAACACTTCTTTCTCAACATCTTCCTCAACTATAACTCCTACATCTGAGGCTATATCCTCAACTTGCTCATCAACAATAGGTATAGGTTTTGGCAACACTTTCTCACTTCTGGTTGTGATAGCCATGCATTGACCATCATTTCTTAGGTTTTAAATAGTGTCACTAAGTAACGTACCATTCTTCTGCTGATTCAGGGTTGCTGACATTTTCCCCATTTGATATTTAAGTTGCTTTATGAAAGTGGAGTGTGAGTCCACTAGCTGACTGATATTTAATATGTCACCCTTTATCTCCTTAATTCCAGAGTCTATGGATTTGACTCTCCTCAATAAATATGTCCTCCACCATCAATGGTCCTAAATCATTACCTCTATTATCACATGCTTTAGGAGGCACATACAAACCACTCATGTCATTCTTGTTTCTCCAGTCACCTTGATCTTTGTTTTTGTATCAAACCCAATTATAGTTGTTATAGTTCCAACCTTGGTTAACTTGTTGTGATAATGATCTCAATCGAGTGACTAAAATTGATATTGGGAATGCGGAAATTAACAACATAAATAAAGATAGTGGAGAAATTAAGATGAGAATAGAAGAAAGAATGGCTAATTGAAATCACAATTAACCTAGAAAAAAAGAGAACTTGATTTCAATTAGAATAGAGAAACCCAATTTGAATTCACAAATGAGTAACTCTTGTGAAAATCAAGGTTAAGAAGTTTTAAATCAACAATGGGAATCCACCCATTACTAACCTTGATTTAGCTAAACTAAACTAGATTAAAGGGATTTCACCCCCAAAACACTCTTTAAGAGTAATATTCTCAAATCATCAAAATCTCCTTCAAAATAAACTAAGGCACCTATTTATAGTATTGCCTATTACATACAAGGCCCAAAAATGGCCATTTAAAATATAGCCCCAAAGTGGCTATTTATCAAATATGCTCACCAAACTAAGCCACCTTTCTTCCAAGATATCTCCCATAGCTTTATTTGATCCACATGTGGGTCTTCGATCTCTTCCATCCAAGCTATCATCATGGCTTGTGTAGCTTGGGGTATGGGTTTAGCACAAATAGAGTTAACCGTGCTTGTATCATCCTCCCCTTCTTCAAAAGGATTCATCCTCGAATCCAAACCTAGAAAAAATATAAGAAGGACAAGAAACCAAGAAATCCTTATAGTATGAGGGTTAGCACCAAAATTATTATGCCAAAGAGGAACCTGCATGGGTCTATCGGGATCAAAGACTTGAAAGACGCACATATCTTGGTCATGTAAACAAGAGGAACAACCCAAGAAATCCCTACCTCTATATAAAACACATCCAATACAAACAAGTAGAGAAAGGGATCAAGAATATGAGCCTTATCCAAGGTGTTTCCATATACTAGAGTACCAACATGCTCAAGAGGGCTAGCAATCAAATCACTACAAGTTGGAATGCCCAAGGATGGAATCATGGAATTTAGGTTCACATTACCTTTTCTTTCAAGACAACTTCCCATGGAAGGTGGCCACTAGAGGGATTAAGGAATCGACAAGAAAACAATTTAATCCAAAACAAATAGTAGTCCCAAAAAGTTGGGTTCCCTCTAGTCATGATATCAAGCATGCTCCAAAGAGTCCCATTCGATACTTTAAATTGTCTAACCCTATGAAGGTGAAAAGAAGTCTTGAAAGTCCATGGACTTTTCCAAGTCACAATTCGCTTGTCATTTTGACCAAGTAATACCTCACAAGTGGCACATTCTATTTCATTACCAGGGTCAAATGGAAAAAGGTTCCATGAAAATAGGTTAAGAAAATACCCATATGCCTCATTGGCATTCTTATCTTCACAAAACATACTCCACTCAAAGGCATGAGTATCATCATATGCAAACAAATAATATAGAAAGGTGTCACATAAGTCAACTTCATCTAATGTATTCTCATGAGAAGGTTCACTTGTTGATTCAAGCACATTAAGACCTTGATCAAGAATGGGAACACATAAAGATGAAGGGATAAGTGTAGCATATACATCACCTTCCTTTTGAACACCATCCCTTCCAATAAACGTACTATCATCTTCCAAGAAGAAATTTCCGCCATCAAAAAGTGTGTCATCACACCATAGTAGCTTTTCAAACAATTGATAGCCTTCAAGAGTGGATACATTTCCAATATTATAAGATGCACCACTCTGTTATCATTACCATTAGTCATGTCATCATTCAATAAGATATTATCCCTAAGTTCATACTCCACTTCAAGATCCTCATGACAAGAATAAAAAATGGAATCAACACTTAAGGAATCATCATCTATAAGTAAAGATTCTACATGACTAACTACATGAGCAAATATATCATTACCATCACTAAATTGAGGTTCATTTATCACATCACACAACTCTTTAATTAGTAGACCATCTTGACAATCAAATTGGTCATCACCATAATTAACACTAGTTGGTAGTATGTCAAGCTCAAAAGAATTGCGCACATGATTACCACCATTATAGTCAACTAGAATTTGAATACACCTATCACATGACAATACATTCTCACTCAAATCACAAGTGCTAACACTAGATGGACTCAAATCAATTTTACTTGAAGACTCAATCTGGTCATCTATAGGATCAACTAGTGCTTGAGCACTCACAACAATGGAATTATCATCATGCAACAAGATTTCATCAAGATCATCACAAGGTAAAGGATCTTTAAGCTCACACATATACAAGTCATTACTTACACTCAATTGGCTAATAGCTACACAAGGATCTCCTACTTTCAACAAAGTGTAAGGTTTAGCTTTGTTACCTTGTAGATCATAGGAAGGATTGAATTAACCTTGATTTTTGATATTGGAGCACATTTTCTCCTTTGGGAAGCTTTATAGCACCTCATGATTCTTCATTGCTTGAGGTGCCTCACAAGTCTTGTTTCCAAGGATACCTGCATAAAAATCAAAACAACTAGAAAAGGAAGAGAGGTTACAAAAGTTAGTATAAGGTTTTGACAACCCTCTCACATCACTCCACACAATCTCTCATTTTTCCACTCTAGAGTTGTCATATTCACACCCTTACTCCTTTCAATCTTTTGTCCCTCAATTTTATTAGAGTTTGGATAAGTGTCAAGGATCCCTTGTGAAAGGTTTGGAGATCCATTCAACTCTAACTTCTACTTTGGTGTACAAGGAGTGGGTGTGTTGAATTGCATGTTCAACTCCTTAGCACCAATCTCATAAGGAGTAGCTTACTTTGCCTCCAAAGGCAACTCCTTAGATTCAACTTCATGATGCGTAATTTTCCTCCTTTGGACTATTGACTTGAATTTTTCAAGTAGTCGAGAGCATTCATCCATTTTTTATCCCATAATCCAAATTTTTCATCAAACTCTTCCTTTAATATAACACAATCATTCCTCAACTCGATAATGCTTTCACTTGCATCTACTTTATTAGGGCATGTTGGAGAAAAGAAAAGTTGCCCTTTTAGATCCATGAT
Source organism: Capsicum rhomboideum (assembly GCA_031232105.1). Classification (NCBI taxonomy): domain Eukaryota; kingdom Viridiplantae; phylum Streptophyta; class Magnoliopsida; order Solanales; family Solanaceae; genus Capsicum; species Capsicum rhomboideum. The sequence goes on from CP124709.1 coordinate 59,566,429, forward strand.
GTAATAGCACTAATCTTTTGTATATGGAAGTTCATGACTTTGGAACCATAGAATCCCCAAACACATTTGACAAGCATCCATGGGCATTACATCACACCAAACCTTCTCTTGATAGCTCCCAAGTGAAATAGGTACCTTGACTCTCCTATCAACCAAAAATCCTATTTGAGTAACAAAAGGATTTTCTTTTGGAAAGAAAGGTAACCCGAGCATGCTAACCATTAAAGGGGTTATAGAGTTGATAACACTATAATCATCCATCACTACTTCAAGTTTTGCTCTCCCATAAATGATCATTTTTGTTTCAAAAACTCATCTTTTTGGAACATGCATATTTTTAAACATTGAGTTTGCTTTACTTTCATGGACTATTGATCTTTCCATCTGACCTGCAAAACTCAACAAACAAGTTAGTAGCAAAAATCCTCATACCTCTCATATGTGAAAACTCTCAACTCACCCAAAGTGTCTTCCCGAAGTTGATAGAGAACTTTCTTTGTCCAATCAATTCACAAGGTCACTTATTCTTTGTGGAAGAATGAATTTTTATTCAAAGAAGAACGGAAGACTCAATTAAAAGTAACGGACTTGAATCAAGAAATTATCAATGAAATAAAACTAGAAAAGCACACAAACAAAGCACAAGAAAAAAAAATGGACTCAAAGAACTTAATAATATTTAATAGGGTAATCTACTAATTAAAATCAAGTTATGAAGAAAAAAAGGGGTAAATTAGTAAAAAAATAATAATTTACCAAGATTTAGACTAAAAAAATTAATTGGAAAGAAATTTGGTTGAAATCTATGGAGAAACTGCTCCAAAAAGTGGAGAAAAACCTGAAAAAGAGCTGAAAATTGAGCTGAAAGTTCATGACAAAAGGACACTTGAGGAAACTTCCAAGAATTGTACCCTGTCCCCCCTATACTTCCTTTTGTTCTAGTCTTTGCCCTTTTTGGTCTTTTCCTTTGTACAAACAAGTACGCCTCCTTTTCTTTTTCCCTTTTTGAATCAAACAACACTTTTTGAAAATTCTTCTTCAACAAGACATGAATTTCATGAAGAACACCAAGAACATGGATGAACTTTAAAATTCATGTCTCCTTCGTTTTAGCTCCAAATTCCATGAAATTTGATATTTAAGCTCCTTTTGATATAGAGAGTAAGCCCCAATAATTTTAAACCCTCAATTCCAACCCAATCAAATCAGATTTTTATACCAATTTCCTTTTTCTTTTTGCTATGAAGAACACCATGAACAAGATGAACTCTAAAATTGACAACTCCTTTGTTTTAGCTCCAAATTTGACAAAATTTGAGATTCAAGCACCCATTGCTATAGAGAACAAATCCTGATACTTTTTAAGCTTTAATTTTAACCCAAATTTTCAGATTTTGAAACCCACTTCAAATTATGAAGAACACCATGAAGATGATGAACTTCCAAAATTGACTCCAATGGATTTCAACTCTGTTTGCCCTCAAATTTCAGATTAGTGCTCATTTTGATAGAGAGAACAAACCCCAATACAAATAAATCTTCAATTCCACCTAGATCTCCAAACCAACTTCACCTTCCTCAAGTTTTTTCAAGCTCAACAATGGTGAAAATTAGAAACTCCTCCAAATCAATCCAAATTTCAGATCTAGACACAAAAAAACACTAGAGAATACGAATCTAGTGTCAAAAACAACAAATTAAACCCACATTTTTGGATTTTTTTTTGAATTTTCATACTTATGAGCTAGGATTAAGAATTTTTGGAACAATCCTTTAGCCTAGACTCTGATACCAAGATGATAAAGAGTGACTAAAACTGATATCAAAAATGTGGAAATTAACAACACAAATAAAGATAGTGGAGAAATTAAGATGAGAATTAGAAGAAATTGAGATTAGAATAGAAGAAAGAATGGCTAATTGAAAGCAAAATTAACCTAGGGAGAAAGAGAACTTGATTTTAGTTAGAATAGAGAAATTCGATTGAATCCACAAATGAGTAACTCTTGTGAAAATCAAGGTTAAGAAGTTTTAAATCAACAATGGGAATCCATCCATCACTAACCTAGATAATATTCTCAAATCATCAAAATCTAAACTAGACTAAAGGGATTCCACCCCCAAAACACTCTTTAAGAGTAATATTCTCAAATCATCAAAATCTCCTTCAAAATGAACTAAGGCACCTATTTATAGTATTGCCTATTACATACAAGGCCCAATAGTGATGATTTTAGCTATTGGCTTGGTGAATGAGTTCAAGGACCTATAAAATGTCTCCATCAAGTGTTCATCTACCAAAAATTATGGTTGGGGTACTATTTCAACTTCTTGTTGAATCACAACTATGCTTCATGCAAAACTTTTCCAGGCAACTACCTGAAGTTGTTTATCTCATCCCTCAGCTGCAATATTCTGGAGGGTGAAAAGAATCTTTCTATAAAGGCAGTGTTCAACTCCCTCTAATTAGTGATGGAGTTGTCCAAAAGCTCAGTTAACCATAAGGTTTCTTCCCTAAATAAGGTGGCCATTTAAAATATAGCCCCAAAGTGGTTATTTATCAAAGATGCTCGCCAAACTAAGCCACCTTTCTTCCAAGCTATCTCTCATAGCTTGATTCGATCCACATATGGGTCTTCGATCTCTTCCATCCAAGCTATCATCATGGCTTGTATAGATCGGGGTACGAGTCTAGCATGAATTGAGCTAATCGTTCTTGTATCACATTGGCCCAATAACCCCCTAGTTATTCAGATATTTTTCCTCCTCCTAAGAATCAAAATCTAGCTCCTTAGGTCTTATTATTTTATTTTGTGAACCCAATGCATTTACCTTTTTGGAACCACCTACAAGCAAATGTTCTGTGAGCAAGTCCATTCGAATTTTTATGTGTGCTATGTACTGATCTCCCTCTTCCTCCTTACGATGTTTCTTAACTACTTTCCCACAGAATGAGTACTACCTGAGACCTCAGAGTCTCTAGTATGCCAGGTCCTAATGGTTTTAGTAACTCTATCCAAAATTGCTGCAACATCAACATATGTTTGAGACAAGAAAGATCGTTCAGTAATGGTATTAGCTATTGGTTTGGTGAATGAGTTCAAGGACCTATAAAATGTCTCCATCAAATGTTCATCTGCCAAATTATGGTTGGGTCACTATTTCAACTTCTTATTGAATCACAACTATGCTTCATGCAAACTTTTCTAGGAAACTACCTGAAGTTATTTATCCCATCCCTCAGCTGCAATATTCTGGAGGGTGGAAAGGATCTTTCTATAAAGGCAGTGTTCAACTCCCTCTAATTAGTGATGGAGTTGTCTGAAAGCTCAGCTAACCATAAGGTTACTTCCCTAAATAATGAGAGAGGGAACAACCACAAATAGATAACATTTTAGCTGACTTTAGGTAGTTTATATGACTTGAAGATTCCAACAAAGTTGATTAAAAGAAAGTTTGGATCATCTCCAGCTGCACCTTTGAATAAACCCTACAAATTCAACAACTGGCCTATGGTGCTTGTAATATTAAACTTGGCTCCAAGACCTAGTGCGGGAGGGTCTATAGCACATGTGGCCCAAATTTGTCCAAGTCAGTATCATATTTCTTCTCAATATCATATTCTCAATAAGAACCCAAAATAGTGGAAATAGGTTTGTGTTAGACTGGCCTCTACAGTTGACCCCTAGACCTTTAGGGCTGACATGAAGGGTTTGCAGCTAAAATGTTGATTATATTCTCATTATTAGCCATATCCACAATATTTCCTGTATTATCATTGTTGGCCATATTCATTGCATTCAAATTATTGGCTCTAGCTTCAGCCTCAGTAATCATTCGTAGGCGTTCTACCTCAACCTCTTATGTATTCATCCTCCTAAGAGTAGTTTTAAGCTGGGGTCGTAGGAATCAAAGGTTCACTCCGACTTTAGGTATTGGGCATGAACTGAACTGTACCCTATAGAAGAAATAAACAACAAATAAAAGTAAAATTAGGAAATAAGGGTTATGAGTCAAATAAACACACTTTACTTAATCCAAAACTGTATTCCCTGGCAACGACGCCAAAATTTTATATGCCCAAATTAAACCTCTTAACAAAGTATAAAGCGGTAGCAATTCAAAGATAGAACCTACCAAGGTTGGGGTTGAATCCCACTGGTAATAAGGTGAAAGTAAGTTCAATGCAGTTATTTCACTAATACCTGATTATTTCCATAAAAAGAGGGTTTTGAAATTGTGATATCATTTTAACGTCAAACATGAATAAGTGACAGTTAAAATATTTAGAAAATGAATTCAATGATGAGAAAGAACTAGGTTTGTATTCACCATTGTTTTATAAAATGGCTAAAAGATAGTTATGAGAATTGATTATGATAAGAGGAGGCGGTGGCATAACTTAAGAACCTAAACTCAAGTTAGGCTAAGTGTTAGGAAGTAATATGCATAAAGGTGCATACTAAAGCTAGAATAATATGGAATTTGGGAAGTAGAATAGGTCCAGTCTTAATAAGTAGTTGTGGTAGCAGAATACATATGGAGGTTAAAGAATAATAGTGTTTGGTTAAGGACGAATGCTTGTTTAAAAAAAGAAGCTTGCAAGGGGATTATGTGTACCTTTGGGTGCTTATAAAATAGAAGTTCAACCTAAATTGATTGTGTGTATACTCACTCATTATATGTTGCGTGGCCCCCGGGCACTAATGTCTATTGAGTAAGTTATGGTCGAATTAGAGTTAAGGCTCAATTTGGTTGTATGTGTGCCTCTTACCTGATTGTTTGTTTATTTAGTTGCAATGCATGCTAATGAATGTTGAACTTTTTAATTACTGAATGCAAGTTTGGAAATTAATAATCTATAATAAGATTGGTAAAAAGGACCTTGTTTGATATGTAAGTGTGGTTGATTTATCTCATTATGTGATTGTACTTGTTGATGGTACTGGTTATTTATTATGAGTGATTTTATAAAGATTGATTATGATTGAATTGGTGGATTTTAGGAGGATAAGGATGGGGATGTTGGAATAAGGATGGTATAGCACTTGGTTTGGGATAAGGTTGGCAGGCACTAGTTTTTTGGGATATTTGGTACATAGACTGAGCTCATTCCCTGTAGGTCATGGCTAGTGGGTAGTTATAGGACCCTTAGCATGTGTATACACCATGATTTAGAGAGTTTAATGGTTTTTTGAGTGGACCAGTTTATGTTGATGATATATTATGGTTCCTTGTGTTGATCGGTTATGTTGATGAGGTGTTTTATGGTTCCTTGTGTGGATCGATTTATATTTTGTGATATACTTTGGTTCCTTGTGCGGGCTAATCCATGATGTAATAATATGATAATGAAATTCTTGATGTTCTAAATGGCAAGCTAAAATGGGTGTAATTTGCTCTCATGTAAGATTATCGATATGAGCATTGTGAAAGCTTACTTGATGACTTGAATGTCTACTTAATGAATTGAAAGCTTACTTGATGACTTGAATGCCTATTTGATTTATGTTAACTGTGTTAGTTCTTATTTGTTTGCTAGATATTTTACATTTTGTGTGACTTTCACGCCTTGACAATTGTTGTGACATTGCCTTAATTGGATAAGAGGTTAGAAGGATAGTGACTACTAGCCTGACTTATAGAGTTAACTATGGAGTTAGTACTAGTCATGTGTGTATGGTGTCAATAGTGAAGAACCTGAGGTTAATCCTTGAGTTGGAAATTATGAGGAGTTGACAAGTTGGATAATGTTCAGAGGTTTAGTGAGGAGGCAGGGTTATTATATGAAACTTGAATTAGCTATAGAATTCTAGTTAAATAGGTCATTTAAGCTAATGAAATATAATTGGAAGCTCCTAAGAAGGTGATATGTGGACATATGAATTGTGAATTGGAAATTTATATAAGTTTTCATGCTCTCTTTCTGTGATTCTATATGACGTTTACGTGATCTAACCTTGGTCGACCGATAATACCTATCAGTACATATGGTTGTACTGATACTACTCTTGTTATACCCTTTTTGGGGTATAGTTTGGTTGCAGGATCAATTGATATTTCATAGGTGACATGGGTAGTGACTCCAGTATCTTCTACTCATTTCATTCCTATGGTAGGAGTTGTGTCTTATTTTTGCATTCTACTATTTTTAAAGCTCTTTTACATGTCTAGACTAAGTCCTTGGGGAGATGTTTTCCTTTTATTGTATCTTTCTAAAGGTTGTAATATTTTTATAAGTAATTTAATTATGTAGTAAGATGGTTCACTATTGGCTTCCATATATTAATTGATGGATGGTAAGGGTTCTCCTATCTAGTTAGAATAGTGTAGGTGGTCGTATGATCAGATTGGTTGGGTCATAACAATTTTACCATCCACTAACAAATATTCCATCTTGTGCTGTCGTTTCTAAACTCAAAGGCTGAAATTCACACAAATTTTTAACTCTGTACCAAGGATCTATACATGATGTTTTCTTTCTTTATATTTTCCAACTTATATTGACCACACAATGTTTTTAGAACTTCGAATTCTCAACACGTACCCATGACACAATTCTGAATACTTTGAACTCTCCAATATACGCTTTTTATCCCTTTTCTCAACTCATTCACCATTTTGTATTCTTTGACACAAGACCCATGGCATATTGCCTCATACTCTAAGCCAAAAACCTTGAAATGAAATACTTCATTACGCCCTATAACATCTCAAAGTAATAAGTTCTGCAACCTAAGTGCTTTTCTATGCACAAGTCCTTTATAACCGACACGCTCTATCATTTCTTATCTTACCAATCTACACCCTAACATAATCCACTATCACAAATAGACTTACCGCAAAAACCCAGAATCCTAATCTCAACCAATGAAAACAATCTCTTTTACTGACAAACATCAATCCATTCGCTTATAAATGCTATAAAAAATCAAATCCTTAGTATGACACTAATCACATTTCATTGATCTAATCATGTTCATCATTTGAATCCTGAACCTTATCAATTACCAAATTTCAAATTGACATGGAGATTATCATAAAACATGACCCCGAATATCTGTAGATTACCATCTCTAAGCATACTCAACAGTTTACAACCCATATGAGAAACACATGATAATATCCCCACTCTCTGAATCAAGACCCGCATAATTATGTTGTTCTGAACCTAGGTCTCACTTTCTGAAAATGAACCCTTTGTCCTAAAATCAAAATAAATAATCTCATTCTTGTTTTCCCAAATTTCATATTCCATTTCCAATCGCTTTTACCATTATAAGTTGAAATCCCTTCAAGTCTACTCAAGGAATGTTCCAAAATATCATAAGTCTTTCCATACTAACTATGCCAGTCACAAGTAATAATAAACTGCAAATTCTGGAAACCTAAAACCCTTCCTTACCTTACTCAAATTTTTCACCCAAAAAACTTTTCAAATTATTCACATCACAACTACAACCCATAACAAAGTCTTCTCATCAAATTTGCTTAGTAGTCCTAGCCATTCCATAAAATTTATCTTGCCGTCAATATGATACCTCAAATCAAAAATGTGCTGGCTCAATCCTGCAAAACTATCGGTTACTATATGCACATCCTTATCAGTGTTTTAAAAAATGTTTTTAGGGCGAGTCCCGGGGAAAGGCGCAACAACAACGTATCGGGGTGTATTTTTAAGGCGTAGTTCTCAAAGGCGTACGTTTTTTTCGACGGGGAGTACGTTTAAACGTAAAATGCGTACTGCAGGTAAACGTGCGCCTTATGGATCTCTCTACAATTAAGGGTATTTTAGGAAATTTTTGTAATTATATTTATAATTTTATAACTGTCTACCCACTTTCTTATATTTTAGCTTCTACTTTCTAGATTATTCTCACTTTCTCTTTCTCTAACCTTTTGACTTCCACTTTAACAAATAAAAAAACCTTAAACTTTTGCTTGATTGCTTCCACTTGAGCAATGAACCGATCTTCTTAGTTCTTTCTCCTCAATGTTCATGTTCTAATCTCTTCAAGTTTGCAACAAGCTGAGGTTATAAGTTCCTCCTCTTCCTGCTTCTAATTTTTGTTTAATTACTTTACTTTTTTACCATTTAAAATTTTTAATTTTTGTGTTTAAAACTTTAAATTCTATTATAGATGTAAAAATTATTGTGAATTATTTGATCACTGATCAGTGATTTGTAATTTTGTATGAAACTAAGAATATTAGGTTATACTGTTATAGTCATACTTTGTTTGGTTGCTTGAAATTCAATAATATTTAAGGTTATTAACCATGTTTGCTTCATATTTCTCTATTTTTTTTTATCAATAATGTGTAATTGTGTATATTAGTATTTAGTAGAACTAAAATAGTTGATTTTTTTCTACAGTCCCAAAAATATTCTCTATTATCATATTTCTCTCTGTCTTTAATGATCGAAATTCTAAAACAATAATTTTGTGTTTTTCATAAGAAAGTAAATTTATTTTGTTAAAAGGGAACCATGAATGTTCTGCTTCCTTGATTCATGATGTAGCTTATCTTTCATGTTTTTTATTCTTCTTATGGTTAACACTTAATAAGTCCTTGTCTTATCTCTTTTGCAGGTAAGTTATCATAATGGATGAAGAAGGATTAATACTTTGAGCAAAAAAGATTTAGCATGGAAATATTCAATTGTGATCCCGGATGCAAAGTACTTTAAGTGCAAGTTCTATAACCATCAATGTAGTGGCACGATTAATAGGTTAAAGCATCATTTAGAAGGCACCCATAAAGGAATAAAGCCTTGTTGTAAAGTTCTAGAAGAAGTAGCGGAAGAATGTAAGAAAGCGTTAGAGAAGGTTCAAACTGCAAGAAACTTGCGAAATGCTACTTTAGAAGAAATGCAAGCTGCTGCAACGGGAAATAGTAACATGGGTACTGAATCAGGTTCTTGTCCAACTATAGAGAATCTCCCTCCAAAGGCTAAAGGTCCGATAGATGATTTTGTGAATACTCAAGCAAGGCAAGCTACTTTGAACTCCAAATGAAAAAAAGAGGAAAGAAAGAAGTTTGTCAGCGAATTGGAAGGTTCTTCTTCTTTGCTGGTATACCATTTAATATTGCAAATGATCCATACTATTCGTCTATGTTTGAAGGAGTTGCAAAATATGGCCCTGGTTTTATTCCTCCTTCAATGCATGAGTTGAGAACTTGGATACTGAAAGACGAGGTTACAAATATTAACCGAATGTTAGATCAACACAAGAAATCTTGGAAGCAATATGGGTGTTCAACACAAGAAATCTTGTGTTGATCTAACAGTCCAGTAGGTACATTTTTTTTTAGATCCATTGATGCTTCTGATTCTATAAAAAATGGTGATATGCTTGCATTGCATTTTAATAAAATCATAGATGAAGTTGGAGAAGAGAATGTCGTTCAGATAATAACCGATAATGGTTCTAATTTCGTGAGTGCTGGAAAAAAGATAATGGAAAATCGATCTCATGTTTACTGGACTCCATGTTCCGCACATTGCATTGATCTCTTGTTAGAAGACATAGGAAAGTTGAAAATTCATCAAGATACACTTACTAAAGCAAAAGTAGTGGTGAGATTTGTTTATGGACATACTTGGGTGTTGGATTTGATGAGATCATTTACAAAGAATCATGAACTTCTTCGTCATGCAGTTACTCGCTTTGCAACGGCATACCTCACACTTTAAAATATTCAAAAGCAAAAACAAGCCCTTAGATCTATGTTTTCTTCTGAAGATTGGAATAAATCTGTTTGGGTTAAGAAACACGAAGGGGTGAAAACGAGAGACACAGTTTTGTATGATCAAAAATTTTGGCCATATATTGCTTATTGTGTGAAAAGTGTTGCTCCTTTAGTTAGTGAGGGAAGTAGATTCGGAGGAGAAGACATGTATGGGATATTTGTACGATCTGATGACAAGGCCAAGGAAAAGATATCCATGAACTGTGGATATAATGAAAAAAAGTATGGTCCCATATGGAAAAGATTTGATGATAGATGGATTCGCCAACTAAACCGTCCTCTTCATATTGTTGGGTACTATTTGAACCCACAATTACGATTTGAGGAAAAGTTTACTGTTGATTTTCCAATCAAACAAAATTTGTACCAATGTATGGAAAGAATATTGGATTATGAAGAAAAATTCAAAGTAAATATTCAACTTGATTCATATGACCAATTGAAAGGGGAATTTGGATTTCAAATAGCTATGGATTCTAGAAAACTGAGATCTCCTACAAATTGATGGATGCGCTTCAAGTTGACTAAATTTGCAATTCGTGTATTGAGTCTCACATGCAGCTCCTCGGGTTGTGAAAGAAATTGGAGCATCTTTGAGTCGGTAAGAATTATGCTTTTATAAAACTTTGTTATTGCATTTTTGCTTATGATAACTTAACTTACTGTAAGTTTTTCAATATTTGCTAGATCCATACAAAGAAATGAAATAGACTTGAACATCATAGGCTAAATGCTCTAGTGTATGTAAGATACAACACTAGACTAAGAGAAAGGAGCATCCAAAGAAAATTGCAAAAAATTGATCCAGTTCTTGTTGATGAAGCTGATTCTAATGATGAATGGATTACCGAAATAAAAGATCCCCTGCTTCCTAAAGAACCTTCTTGGATTGATGAAGAGAATTTATTTGATGTTGATGTTGTTAGGACACTTCCACTTACACCATATGAGAATGACATTACAGATGAATCTATGATTGATATTTGTAGTCTAAAAGATACAGCTGAAGAAGGTCCCTTTAGAAAAAAACAGAAGTCATCAGGTAAGTTATAATACTCTACCATTTTTATTAAGTTATAAGTCATCATCTGTTATATTAAATACTAAAAAAATTAAAATGTTTTTCTTCTCTTTTGATCTGCAAAAAGAAATATCAGTGCAGGCTGGGGATGATGAAGGATTAGTAGATGTGAACATTGATGATGACGACCTCATTTTTGATAGCGATGGATAAATATGATATTTTTGAGAATTTTTTATAACACTGCTCTGCTCAGAGGCAGTTGAATGTGGATATTAACTTTTGATACAGAGAGGTACCATATTTAGGTGATACAACAGATTGTTTTTAGATGATCTTTTGTTTTGATTCTGAATTTTCTATTTACTCTTTTGTGATTTGGTTGCTTTCTTGAAAAGTTGAATACTTGTTTGATAAATGTGTTGTTTGCTATAGCTTTTAGGTATACACCGGAATATGACCATTTGTCTTGATTCTGTATTTTATTTTATTTTTTACCTTTTGGGATTTTGTTGCTTTCTTGAAAAGTTGATTGCTTGTTTGATAAATGGGTGGTCTTGCCAAATTTTAAGTGTTTGATATGTACTTTTTGTTCAAGTACCAAATTATTATTTTTTGTTGTCTTATTTCTTGATATGAAATATGTTATTGCAGGCAAGACATCAAGGAGAGCAATTTCTATGGCTTCAAAGAAAACGAAGCAATGAAGTCCTGCTCAAGTTTAGGGAGGCTTTTGACATTAGAAATAGAATTGAAAAATTAACAAGAAATGTCATAGTAGACTAGTAGTTGTGTTTTTTGTGCAAGATGAGTGCCAGATGATCTCTAAATGATGATACTTGTTAATCTCTGACCATATATTTTTGTTGCTCTAAATTTTCTTTTACCATTTAATAGATGGAGTTTTATTTTCTCATGTTTTAAAGTATTCTAAAGTTAATATTGAGTTGGTTCAAACTTCAACCTTTTTTTTCAAATGATCTTGCTTTGCTAGTTGCTATATTGTTTTGTTTTTAGACGTAACTTTACCATTTTAGCATTATCGTTAAGGTGTATCTCATGTATTATATCACATTTTTGGTGTTATTAATTTACTCATGTAATAATTATAATGATTTTCCTACATATTATGTTTATATAAATTTTCTATTTTAAACATTATTTTATTGATTATAAAATTTAAAATTTATAGGATTTACGCTTCGTGAGATCCGTGGGACTTACGCCCCGTGTTTCGGGGCTTACGCCTCGCCCCGTGCTAATTAAAACGCCTCGCCTCACGCTTCCGCCTTTTAAAACACTGATCCTTATTAACCCTCTTAGTCACTTCCACACAATCACATCAGCTAGAAAACTTTCTTTATCCATGAACTCAGCATCCCAAAATTGATTTACTCATGTTGGTCTTAATTGATATCACTAGCCTTTAATCAAATCTCCTAAATGCACTTTACAACTTGAACATGTTAATACGTACCATTGATCCACCACTGTAATTTCCCTTATAGACCGATGCCTCCCTCTATTATCTACAGTAGCAACTAGTTGGTTCTTTGAATCTGAAAGCAATGCCAAACTCTATTATCCGAATAGGTGAAACAACTGATAGATCCCTAAGCAATTAACCTTTACACTTGTAAACCATCATATCTATTTCTACTCATCCCTTGATCTACCTTAGTAGTACCACATCACAAAAGCCCACTAGATCCACCACTTTTTTCTAACCCAAGCTTACCCAGAGCCTTACCCCCCAAACCAAAAAGACTAACAACATAACAATCGAGAAGGTCATACCTAAATGACACCACACTTTCCAGTTTATCAAGTAACTACAATACATTACATGAACCACTCAATCTCTAGCCCAAAAATAATATGTACCTTTGTATTCACCTCACACAAATAAGTAACCATGACCGTTATTGAAGAAATATCATTGCATAATCCGATAGAATCTAATCATAAAAGAATCTTCCCTTCATTATCCTAAAGTCGTCAAGCATCTCCCTTTGAGAACTCTCAATACTTGGTCTTTGTTCATTCTTCATGTCATCCCACACATAATCAATTTACCATTTCATAAATCTCAGTCGATAGAAAATGTATCAAACCTCATGACTCTAGCCCAGTAAACACATAACCCACTGTGACCATTGTATCATAAAACTCAAACCATTCAAACAACTTCATAAGATAGAAAGTATACCCTTCATATGAATTCTAAAGTAGTCATACCATCTCAAGCCTTGTAATAAAAAAATCCTTCCTTATGCTCAGAAACCTACCTTATTACCCGATTTACTGATCCTTCATAACTATAACCTTTTCTTAGATTATCGGTATATGTGCCTATCCCATCACAAAACTAATGAATTATTGTCCATATATTCATGTCATAAGTCTATTGTATAAATTCTGACCTCTGTTGATGCATAATTATTCTCATCATACACTAAGCAACCCATCTTTGTTATGAAAAACTTGTTTAACTGTAGTATTTGAAGTTGTCGTGCATATTACCCGACCATTCTTTTAATCGTACTATTCCAAATCATCAATACTATTACAATATCATCTAACTCACATATGTACTTATCCACTATTTAACAACTAACCAAAGAATATAAAATGATCATAAAGTTCTTTATCCCAGTATTCAAACTTCTAAAATGAACATTCCTAAACTGTATCATCTCAACCACAACTGTACTCAATTTGTCTCTAAATCATAAATACAATCTAATTCTAGCTACACAACCTTCTCATTAGTCTACCTCTCCCACTTTAGTACTAGGTTTGGCACCATACCATGCAACATCACCCCCAACTATAAGCATTAAAATCAAGAATGTATCCTTATTACAAGTGAGAGAATGAAATGGGGAAATTTTGAGATTTAGACTGGACCAAGAACACAAGATAAGGAATCAAAAAATGGAATTTTCATAAAGCTCTATAACCTCTCAAAGATATATAATGGATGTCTCCATACCAATCCATGAGACTCTACTATATATTTGCTCTTGTACTCATGAGATAGGTGAACCTAGCACTCTGATACCAACTTATCACGACCTAAAATTCAAGGTTATGATGACCCCTACCCCACCTTCCGTGGTAGGTAAGCCTCACTCAACAATCATGAAATAAATCAAATGAAGACAATTAATTGAAAAACATGCATAATAATAATAATAATAAAAGACATGTCCTTCAATCACCACTCAAAATAACAAAAAATTTAATAAAAACCCCAAGACTCAGTGTCACGAATACAAGAGCGACTTTATTATCAAAAATGAATGTCAAGTAACCACATCACTGTCTCTGATAATGAATAAAGACAAGATACAATATATGAAGACTGGAGATAGCTCTGATCGAGAAAGTTCACTATGACTCCAAACTTCTTAGATATACACGATCATGGCTCCCGAGAATCACTCATACTAGGATCTCCACCAAAAGGATATAGAAAGTAGAAGTGAGTACGTTCCACTTATACTCAATAGACATCATCGTCCGACCGAGCTTAAGTAGACAACTATATCAAGTAAAGAATAATATTTAAATGAATAACTTGCACGCAGAAAAGTCTCAACAGTTCAATATCAAGTATAATATCAGGAAATCATCATAACATGAATCAATAGATATAAAGTCGCACAATGCAATACAATATACGGCACACTATATAATGACCATGCCTACTGGTATACACCTTCTGAGCCTAGGCTCCAGGATAGGACCTATAGGGGATTCGTAAGATCCATATACCAATCACCCAAATATCACTCGATAGCATCGTACCTTACCAATTAGGAAACCACAACAGACCACTCTAAGTATCAAACCTCACCTGTCTAGCAAATGCAAACGACCACTAGAAACATCAAACCTCACCATCTGGCAACACAACGGATCACTCTATTTAAAAATCAATTTCCTCACAATATCACTCTCTAGAGATCCATAAAATAATTTAATATGCATGATCAAGGTAATGCTAGACTCAGATATAAATTTAAAATACATGAAATCATCCAAATAAGAATCAAGTACGAATCCCAAATCTCAATAAACCAAAATACAAGCCCTCTCACGAGTATCACAATGGTAAAATCCAGCTTAATTCACTACCAAATTCAATATAGGCCCCCACACGGGCATCAAAATACTATAAATCAACTCAAATCACTACCTAAGTGAACATAGGCCCTCATACGACATCACAATAATATAAATAACTCAAATTACTACCAAAGTTAAAATAGACCGCCACACGAGAATCACATAATAAGATTCAACCCAAATGATATAAGAAATTCTTAAATTACCCATCTCGTAGCATGCTTTACATGATAAGTCCCTACCCAAGCTAAGTTTGAACAAAGTCAAGTCATAACCTACTCGAAGTTGAGGAAATGCACCAAAAACCATCATTAAATTAACTTTTCTTCAAAAATAGCCTTAAATCGTCTCAAATCTATCAAGAACAAGTTCTACACGTAAATATGAGTCCATCGATATCCATATTGCTATAATTTATTTCGGGTTCAAAAAGTCAACCCATAAGCTAACCCCAAGCCCACAAGAGCAATTCCTGAATTTTTGTAAAAAAAATTACTTGAAGTCTAAGGAGTTTAATATGAAATTTCATCAAAAATAAAGTTAAATCAACTTTCAAATCCTCAAAATATCATTTCTAAACTTAATCGAAAAAACCTCAAATCTCCATTATCAAACACAATTTAAAATAAGAAAACTCAATAAATTTATGCCAAAATCAGTTCATCCATACTACAAGAACCTTAATTTCAAAAAAATCAAAGTAAACTCATCTAAAATTGATCCTAAAATGAAAATCTTCTGATTTCATAATTTTGGAGTTTCAAATCTCAACTTTATAGATCAAAATTATGAAAAACAAAATAGATATTCTTGGAATGAACAAAATGAAGGTATAATCAAATAAAAAATAATTATACAAAAAAAATACATCGAGAATCGCCTCAATCAGAGCTTCCTAACTCCCAAAATGTCAATAATAATAAAAATTTGTGATCTGTCTATTTAAGCACTGTTCAGTTGAATATTTGTTCTTTGCATTCGCAGGACCCCCACCGTGTCACGAAGAATAAAATTTTGTGTTGACCAGTGAAGAAAATGGTCCTTCTTCGCATTCGTGGTGTACCCATCCGTTTGTGAAGAACAACCTCCGCTCTAGAAAATCAACAACTATCGTCCGCACTAAAATGGAAGGAAAATAATTTGGAGTGATGAAGTATTTCTGAAGGAATCCAAAATTGAGTCTCTTTTTCACATACAAGTAGAGATAAAAACAGGTTCACATCACTTGAATTATAATTTCATTAGTATAGTGAAGTAACCATTATGATGCAAACTTCAGAAAGCCTGTAGAAAACTGTATTGACCCAATCATGGTAAGGTTCTAAAAGTTGATGTTTCCTAAAGAGAGAGTCAAGGATACATTCCAACAAACTACACATGTGTATATTAAATCACGAAGTAAAATAAAATACAAAGTCTATACTAGTTATTCTTCAAGAATGAATGTTTGAATTTGTTTCCTACATACCGATTTTCTTATAAAAATGATAGACAGATCCTAATAACAATTTAGATGAGAGACTCAATTATGCACATATTCAACAAGTTAAATCATCATTACTCCTTAGTCTCTATTAGCCATTTTTATATACTAATTTTTACATAGGCAAGATATATCCGCATATAAAATAAAAAAAAATGAAAAAAGGTTGAATTCAGACCTTTTTGGAGAAGCAATACACGCTCTGTGCCGCTGTCAAAAAACAAACTCTTACAAATTTCTAAACCTTGAAAACAACTTGGCGTGCGTTGGGGATATCACCAGTTTGCTAAAAGAGAATCAAATTGAAAATGTAAATCTAATTAACAAACAACCACTTGTTCCTAGAAAATACTTTGATGGTTTATCAACTTCGAATCACTTTATCAAAGTCATTTTGTTCTGTATGTGATAAAATTTCGGTCAAAGCATGTGAAACTTTGCCGACTGAAAGTTTTACTAGAAAATTATGAATACATACAATAAGTTATAAGTTTAGTCCAAGAAAGTATAAGAAGCTCTCAACATCTTTCCTTGGAAATAAGTTTAAATTTTGGTCCAAGTGTAAATAAGTTAAAATTTTGGTCCAAGAAAACTATAATGGTTGCAGATAACTTTTACATGTCAGGTAGAATAAGGAATCACTTGCAAGGTTAAGTGCTATGAACAGAAGTTTCAAGGTAACCAAGTCAGGTGCTAAGAAGAGGAACAGACAGGATAAAGGGTCATGCTAGGAAATGCTAGGATGTATGACTTCAATTAAAAAATAATAATGGAAAAACTGGGAAAAAGATGTTCAGACCAGCGACTCCAACTAGAAAAACAATAGAGGAACAAAAGAGAGAAGGAGAGTCGTGCAACTTTAGCGACTGCGAGTAGAGTCTACCGCAGGGACTGCGAATCCAAAAATTGCAATCAAGAATGAAAAAAAAATTCCAGCCGCTCCCAGCAATATGCCAACGAAGAAGAACACGACGAAGAAAAAAAAATAGTTCCACCTAAAAAAAAGACAGTCGGAGCCGCACCTTCGCACAAAAAGTGAACTCAAATAGCTTAACATATCAAAATGTACGAAGAACAGTAACTTTAGCAACAAAAATACAATAGCAGTTGTGTGACTTAAAAATCATAAAGTAACAATTAAGTTAAATGATGCTTCAGACACAAAACTAAAAGCTACTAGAGTGGAATATAATATTATTATATGCAACACATACTTCTAAAAGTTCTTGGGATCACTTAACCTTAATCTAGTATAGAACATACTAAATTGATCTAAAGGTAAGTAAAAATGAATTCAAAAGCAAGTATGAATCAACAATCTTCAAAATTTTAGAATCATAAAAGAACGCACGCAAAATCAGAGAAGATAGTATTTCAAATTGACATATCTCGTATGAAAACGCAACATGATACATGAAAAAAAATATAGTTAACTTAGTTTTTAACCCAAAAAAGAAAATTAACCAACACAGAACTTCATAATCTTATTAACATACTATTCAATCAAAACAAGGATTAAGAGAAAGAAATAAGAGTTTCTAAAATAAACACTCTTTGATATAATCATATCATATTCTTACGTGAAACCAAAAAACTGGAAAACTATATGGACAAAAGACACCTAACATATGTATGATTAAAGCTACTCAATTAACTACATGGCATAATGGACCAGTGCCTCCATCAAAAATGAATAAACAAGGTCACCATTTTACAATTAAACAGATAAATATATTCTCCTCTAAAACATGAAGTCTAATTATTCTAATAGAATATTTGATTTATTAATATAAATACGAGTATATAAAAGACAGAAACAAGACTATCATTAAATTCAAACACATTTACATTTTTCGTTATAGCGAGTCGGTAGCTTTCCTTTATGATTCACGGTGAATTTTGAGCTACTTTAATATGCTGATTTTTAACTAAAAGCATACTTTAATTGAGTAGATTCATATGAATTCTTCAAAGCAGAATTTAGATGAGTGACTAGAATATTCAAAAAATCATATATTCAAATTTGTATTTGAAATAAAACGAAGGTAAGAGGGCGTGCACTAATTCTAACAAAAAAAATCATACCATAAACTCTCAAATATCTCCTCCTTGACCCCCAAACCCTAGCTTAAGACACAATACCATCACTTTTATCCTTCATATAGCAACGATCAGTATCTTGAACCACTCAATCAAAAAATACCAACCAAAGAGAAAGAAAGAACAAAAAGAAAAGAAAAATCCACTTTAATCAAAAAGAAAATGAAGGAGACGAGCCAGATAAGGGAGGAAGAAACTTACTCTTGATACGAAAAACTTTTGTTGCGATGAGGCCTTCTATCCTTGAGCAATGAGCGGGCTAGGGTTAGGGATTTTAGTGATGAGCTAGGTTTAGGTAATTAGGATGAGCATCATTTAGAGAGAGAAAAATATTATAGAGCATCGATTTTGAGAGTTTAATATATGGGGAAAAGGCCAAATTTACCGCTCTACTTTGAAAATTTGGCTAAATACCCTTCTTCATACTTTGGGGTCAAATTTACCCTCGTTGATGCATGCACGCCAAGATAAGAAGTTTAAGAGCATTGGATCAAGTAAATACTTTAGAGGCTTGGAGGGTGCTTAGGATGAATATTGAATACTAAATACTCTTTGAGAGTTTGAGAGCTTGTTGAAACTTTTGATTGTTTCAAGTTTAAAAAAGAGGGTTGCTTGAGAATTCTACTTCTCTTGAGTTTCTTCTCATAGGTTAGGTGTTTCTTTGAATTTTTCAAGGTCTTTCATATTTGAATTGATTGTCTTGAATTCCATTTTTATGTCTACCTTCGATCCCTTTTATCTTTAGTTCTTTGTTTCTTTGTCTTTCGCATTTTCTTTATTGCATTATTTGTTATTAGAGCTTTGGAATAGGTTTGTTTCCACAAACCTAGTGTTGGAAAGTTGATATCTTCAAAAACAAAATCAATTTATTCAAAAAAAAAAAATTGTTGTTTTTGACACTAGATCCTTGTTCACTAGTTTTTGAGTCAAAATCCACAAATTTCATCCAATTTCGAGTTTGGGAGAGATTTCACCATTAAAGAGGTTGAAGCTTTGAAACTTTGAAAATTTTGAAAATGGGTCTTTCAATTGAGGTTGAATTGAAGCTTAATATTTAGTGGGGTTTGTTCTCTAGGTCGAGGGGGAACTACTCCTAAAATTTGGGGTGATTTGGTGAAGTTTCGAGTTGGGGTTTGTTCTTGATGTTCTTGGAGTTCTTGAAGATCTTTATGTTGTTCTTGATAGAAGAAGGCAAAAAGGTACATTTGATCCAAATTTCCAAGGTACTTTTGATCAAAAAGTGTTTGGGGTCCACATGTGAAAAAAATTTGAATTAAAAATAAATTGGATTTGATAAAAAAAAATGTGGATGCCACGTCATCAGTCAACACCAGTAGTCAACATCCTAATTTTCAGCCCCCAAATATTTTTCTAAGTGTCCAAATTGGTGGTCTCTTCTCCTAAACTCATTTTTTCTTCCAATTTCTCAACTACTTAACATCTAATGAACATCTTTAATTACTTGTTAGGTGGTTTTTAATCCTCATTTCATCTCTTTGATTCTTCAAAACTAATTGACATCAAGTAATTCTCCTACATTTGTTACTTAGTTCTTGAGTTCAAATTTTTTTTTTTTGTGCTAATTTCTTTCTTGTGCTTTATTTTTTAGTTTTATTTTGTTGTTAATTTTCTTGATTCAAGTCTGTCAGTTTTTATATAATGTTCATTCTCGAGTCAACAAAAATCTATCTTGACCTCAAGTGGAGATTGGACCCTTCCTTTAATAGAAAAGACCAAATCAATATTAAATGCCCCATTTTTTTTTTAAAATAAAATACTCCATAATCTAACCCGCCTAATCTAAACTGACCCAAAAAAAGTGTCACGACCTGATTTCTCAGGTCATGATGGCACCTACCATAACCCACCAGTAGGTAAGCCAACCCATAGTCTGGAACGGCTAGTAACGGACTAATAAGAAAAGCTAAAGTAATACTTAATGAAAGTAAGAAGAAATTAGGAAAGAAGTAAACATATCCCAAAACCAGGTGAAGTCAGTACAAGAGCTTCTAATACAACAGGAGCACAAGTGAAATTCAAGATAAAAATATATACAAAGATGTCTCTGAATACAAAACAGAGATCAGTCTAATAATAAGAGAGAGAGCAGGAATACTCCAGACGTCAGGAGCTCACCCTGAATCTTCGATCCATGGATGCTCCGCACGATGCATACGTCAACGGTGGGAACTCGTACTATGATCTGAAGGCTGCAGAAGTATAGTATGAGTACCAAACACGTGGTACTCAGTAGGTATCGACCGACTGAGCTCCAAAAATAATGCAAGCATAAATAACATGTAAAGCAGGAATATAACTATAGGCAGCTATCCAAGAAACTAAACACAACAGTGCTAATGGAGGGATAAGGATAAACTATCCTATTCAAACAATAACCAGGGACTAACATGTAATACCTTATATCACTAGCAACTGTACAAATGAAGAGTGAAAGAAGGATATATAGTAGTAATACAAGGCCAAAGGATATATATACGATATGAATAGATAAGGAGAGAGAAGGATATACGATAATACCATATATATATATATATATATACATACATACATACATATACTTATAAAGGACTAACTCAAAGGTAATAACCTAAGGGAGCCAAACTAACATCTCAAGGAATCCTAACCAAGTAGAAAAGCTAATACTAGCATAATCAAGGCCTCTAACCAAAGGATAACTAAACATGAGATAACCTTACAATAAGGTATCTTACCATAATAGAGAAAAAGGAGCAAAAATGTACTGACAACCACGGTACCAGTCCACAACCAACCTGTCATGAGTTATGTAATAATAACCAAATAATAAGTATTCAGATATCCTGAACAACCCATAACTCCAATCGGGCCCCCATAAGCCTGGAAGGGCACAAGCAAGAAATCAACAAACAACAATCATAACATGTACCTATACGGCCCCCCATAAGACCGATTGATACAGGCACCAAACAATTATACTGGTAATAGGCAATGCATATGAATGAATGAATGTAATGTAAGCCAATAGAACCATATCAATAGAGTGCCATAACGTACAAAGTGTATACACTTCCTCCAGCTTAGTAGCTCACAAAGACAAGACCTATGGCGACCATCCTTCTCCGGCACTATGGCTCACTTACGAAGGGGCCCATAGGGGACTCGGGATATTTGTATACATTGCCTGGTCTCGAACCAGGACTTTTAGTAACCATCATAACCAATCTACTCCATCCAGTACAGGAGAGATATGTAAGTATAATAAGTTCCCAGACTCGAACCGACTCTAAAAGAGTAAGTCTGTAAATCCATTACCAGAGATCGACTTCGGGACTAAAACAATACAGTCATATAGAAAGGGTCGGAATCTCTCTTGACCAAAGTATATAAGTAGTAGTGGTAAAAGAGTGGATTAATAATGGACCGAAATCAAACTCGGTCTAATTTTCAAAATATCGTATTTAGCTTCAAAAGCTCATAAATCATTAAATAAGGTGGTATGATTCCCATTGTAAAAGAGTCCATTTTAAAAGTGAAACATTGGAATAAGTACCTTTTTAGAAAACAGTAGTAAAATGAAGAATTTGGGTGGAATCGTACCACTAAGTGAGCATAAATGCGACTTAAAGTATGCATGCCATCACCAGTATCCAAACAAATCAACCATAAGTTCCTAAGCGTCAATAAGCTAGAATCACGTCCTTTTTAAGCATAGAATACTCACCTGGGGTCCAACTGGTATTATAACCACGACCTCGGGCCCAACAATACATAACTAACATCATAAAGCCTCATAACTCTGGAAACTACTGTAATCTAGGGCAAAAAACCACAAGGAGAGCCTAATCAGGGGAAAACACCATCCAATAAACTAAGTAATATGGTGAGTCTTATACTAAGGATCCTTAATGTAAAACTATGGTTCTACAAAACTATAATCAAAGATAATAGTTCTATGACCATAACGGGTATTCTATACTAAGATTCGGGTCACATTTCTATCCCAAATTCCATAAATAAGTTAAGTCATGATATAATCGTCATAAACATATCCTATAATCCCTAACTAGAATGAAATCTATACATAACACCATCTCATAGAGAAAAGTAGACTGAAGCCTACCTCGATGACGAACCACAAATCTTGAATAGTCCATGAATCGCTCATCCTTGCTCCACAAACCCGAATCACAGTCACATTATCAAAATAATAACCTACACGTTAATAGGAGTAAAACGATACCCATATTGCTATATAATACTCAGGGCCAAAATTTGGGTCAAGAACATGCCCGTGGGGCACGCAAATGGGATTCCAAAATTGAATCCATCACGAGGTCCCTCGAAAGACAAGGAATGCATGCTCAAAATTTGAGCACAAATGGAGTGAAAATAGGGGCCCAAATCATCCCACAAAGTTTAGAAATTTAAGACCTAAAATCTAAGGATTTACAATGAAAAAGGATGGAATTTGACGGGGAAAATAATAGAAAATGACCAAGGAGTGTTGAACTAACTTCTTAGCTTCAATGGATGATTCAACACAATTTCCCACACGTCAAGCTCTAAAAATGGAGGAAAATGACCTAGGGAAATGAGGGAAAATCGGATGAAGGAGAAAATATAATACCAGCAGTGACAACTTAAGCGGCCACTGGGTCGCTTAAGCGGCAATTGACTGCTAAACCGATGGATCAAGAGAGACAGGGTCTGCTTAAGTGACACAAGGTCGCTAAAGTGACTCTCACTGAAGTGACCCCCAAGCCGCTTAAGCGACTACACCAGCAGTTGAGGCTTCATATTTTGCTAAGTCTAAATAGACTCCGATCGGGTGTTCAGGATTCTTTCGAAACCCCGTGTGCGCAAATGAACTATGCTACCATACCAAAATTGACATTTCAAACTCAATGGAACCATCAAAATATCCAACGGAGGTTGTTTCGACATAATATGGTTCCAACACCCAATGAGCTATTTTAACAAAATTTCGACCAATAGCCTAAAATGAGTTCGGAAGCCTCGAGACCCAATCCAAGGGTATACCTAGCCTAAAATCGACGTTTTGAAGTTGATAGAGCTGTCAAAATTTCCATCCGAGTCCGTTTACTAGAAGTTTTGGTCTGATACTAATTTTTTAACACTGAAAGCTCCAAAATAGGGAAATGAGCCTAAACCCAAATAAACTATTCAAAAACCAAATGAACAGTTTTGATAAATCATAAATGGCCTGTAGCCGATATGGGAAGGCTCAAAATACCAAAAATGCATGGAAATTGAGAAAATAACCTGGAGGGTCATTACAATATCCACTACTAAAAGGACTTTCGTCCTCAAAAGTCAATGGATAGAAAGAGCCTAAAAGCTCGTAAGGATGAGGTATTGGGCCTCCATGCCTGATGCAAGACTCCTAGATAACCTCTAAGGCATCACAATGCTTCCAAGGGATTTCACTAAAGGTATCCCTTTTTCACTAACTTCTTTACTTCACTTTCCAAATAACTAAAAACTCATTCTCAACTACTAACTGGCCTCCAATTGAACTGAGCATGACTGAAACACGCAAACCTGAACCACAATATGCTGACATCACACCAAAACAAGCACAACCAAGCAGATACTCAACCAAGCTAAAGTCAACCCAAGGCATAAATCATACAACTAACTCTAAATTCCAAATCAAATATTCTCTTGTCTTTCAAAACCTATTATCAACTTTGATCTGCATAGAAATCACCTGAGTCCTGTCCGTACAATCACCCCTACAATCTCAAAAGACTAAAGCTAATCTACCAAAAATCCATACGGGCGAGCATAAGAATAAGTCCATAAGGTGCTACCTAGATACATAAATAGAGATAATCAAAGCCTGTGATCTCTTACCAAAGCTACAACTTGTCCAGATAACCCTCGAAACCAATAGTCATGAGTTTGAAGCATAAGCTCTCAAAACTAAATGATCCACTCCAGAATGGCCCACCAACTATGGGTGAAACCATGTTTAGTCTCAGTAGAATGCACTTCTTCCACTACGTAGATTTTCAAAAATTCTGACAAACACTAAGAACTAAGGTCAAGAGCAGTAGAAGTCAATAGCATGTGTCAATGGACTATCCTCCGAGCATTTATCGAAGTCAATCTATCTGAACTGGAGGAAACTGAATTGGTAGGCAAAAGTAGGCTTAGTCAGCCTGTCAACAAATGCTCAACTGAATCAAATCTCAAAGTGGAGGCTGCAAACAAGTTATGCAATCCATAACTGTAATCTCAACACTAAAGCTGAATTATTCGATTTCAACAATCCAAATCGATCCTATTGACAAGTAAGCATCCATACTCCAGAATCTATCACAACTTCCAAGTCGTCATCCTAAAGAGTCAAAAACCATAACTGGAACCAACAAGCCTTTGCTAGGGTCAAATACCCAAATCAATCTCACTATTAGAAATCAAACATATATCCAACGATTCCCGCAAGGGCTAAAATTGAAATGTTACCGAAGAACATAATCACAACGGAAGAAAACTACCAACTGAAGACACAACCAATCAACTCTATATCTGCTGAAGGGCATAACCAAGAACTCGCCAAGGCTGCAAAGAGTACTAGTGGTAGCCAAAACTTGAGTAACTCAGAAAGATACGATCTTAGCCTAAATTTGGTCAAACTAATACTCAATCTATGGAAACGAATACACACTTCCAATAGACACCTGCTTTGGTTACCAACAACTGATACATAATCACATAGCACCAAGCAAGAGCATTCTATGAAGTCATATTCAACCAAACAAATGCTGAAATGAGAAATTTCTGAATTTTCCCATTTAAACAACCTTAACTCAAATGAACCATGAACCACATTAAAGAAAGAACGAAGTACCCATCTCAACAACAACACTAAGATCAAGTCTACCACTGAGAAATGAACCAAACATATCAAAATAACAAACCTCAAAATTATAAACAATAGGAGCGAACTATAAAAAAAGATCGCCAAAAGAATTCATCTACGGGGGTAGTCAAATAAGCATAAATCTACACAAAGGCATATATTAATCAATATAGTAATCAAGGAATATAATCATCGATAGGTATGAAAACCCCAACTTAACTCAAATAGAGACTAAAGGTAGAAAATCTAAGGCGCACCTATCACGATGGAGATCCAAAGTCACAGTCCTGGACTACCCAAAGAAGTATGAATCTGAATACATCCTAACCTAGAGTGAGCATCTGAATGACCAACTGGAACACCAAGTGCACTACTTCTAATTGAAGGTGTCATAACTCTATGAAACTGATTTGGATAAGCTGAATGACTAATAATACCACGCCGAGGACACTCTCTGGACCAGTGACCGATATCCTTACAGTAGTAACAAACCCCTGAAGCTCTAACCTGGTGAGAAACACAAGTTGTCCCCAACTGGCTAACCAACTCACGCCTGGGGCACTCCCTAGACCAATGACCAATATAACCATAATTGAAACATGCCTCTGGGACTCTCTGATGTACTATACTTGCTGACCCAGAATGGCCACCACGGCCTAAAAACCTAGACCAAATAACTCACACTGCCTGACCAGAACTCTAGCTACTGAGACCACCACGATATACCTAAGAGCTACCCATAAGTTGAGGTGCTACCTGTACGGGCCTACTAGGCTGCAAGCGATGTTGTACTTTATTGGGAGGATCCCTACCTCTAAATGGAATACCACTAACACTGAACTGCTAATATGGCCTATTACCGCCACCTTCATATATCTCAATACATGCCATTTCTGTAGCTCTCGTATGATTAACAACCTGAAGAAAAGTAAACCCAGCTGCTATCAAATAATCTGATGCCAAGCAGAGTGGTAATGATAATCCTCTGATAAATCTCTGAACCATCTCCTGCTTCATAGCATATAACATAGAAGTATGTCTGGCCTAGTCGAGAAACCTAATCTCATACTCTAAAACTGATAGAGAACCTTGCTGAATACCAACAAACCCAACTTTTGCCTAAGAATCACTCGATGCACCGGGCATCACCACTGGTTGTGAAGTATCTACGAAAAAATTCAAAATCCCTAGCACTATGTCCTTAAAAGCTGAAGTATTCACAAACTTTGTCGGAGCCTAGGCTGGTCCCAGACCCTCTAGCTGACAATAATGATCCTCGATATCAATCTCTGACTCCCTAGCCCAATGCTGAGCTGAAACTCTGGTAACACGCTTTGAGGTCTCATCTGCATCTATCGACAACCTTATGTTATCCATCTGGGAAAGAGTGGAGTCAAAGGAAGTACTTAAAGGTTCATAGAAGTACGGACACATGATAAGGAATCAAGAATAGAATTTTCTAAGAATGCCCTATAGCCTCCTGAAGATAGGATACAGATGTCTTCGTACCGATCCGTAGGACTCTACTAGGCACTTGGCTCTTTGCACCAACAGCACTAGTGAACCTAAGCTCTGATACCAATTTGTCACAATCTAATTTTTCATGTCATGATAGCACCTACCATACCCTATCAGTAGGTAAGCCAACCCATAGTACGAAACAGCTAGTAACTAATGTGTAGTGAAATTACAGCACTTGAGACGCTTAAAATGAGGAGTATTTGCAAGTTTAAGGGTACTTTTTATGGATTTGATGCCATAATCAGAAGTCCATCAGACGAAATATCCTACAATCGTGATATGATGTCACGATCGTACCTTGAGGTCGTGATATGTTTGGGAAATGCAACCTGCGGGAGTCAAGTGTAGAGTGATCAGACGACAGCTCCCACGACTGTATCTTAAAGGCATGATCGTACTATGTGGTCATAAGAAGAAGATCCAAATTTAAAGAGTTGCAGGATTTTTAGCATAAAGATCAGATGATGTGGATGCCACGATCGTAAAAAGATGTCACGAGCTCTTACCTTCTACCGTCTAATGAAAAAACTATAAGACAGAAGTCTAAGTACAAAACCATAACAAACCAAGGACGATCATGTGTTCTAACCACGATCGTACCTTCTTCTTGTAGGAGACAGCCGATACCAGTTTCCTATTTTGTTTAGGATAGGATTTGTTAAGTCTATAAATACTCTTTTAGGGTTATTTTTAAGTGTTACACATTATTATTATTACACAACATTATATTGTGGAATTCTAAGGCATATTCTTGGAATTTCTTGAATATTGGTTCTAGGGTTTTAATTCTATTTGAGATTTCAGAGTTTATTCATTACCGTGAGTTTCAATTCATGTTTTTATCTATGAATTCTAGTTTTGTTCATTCAATTATGAGTAGCTAAACTCATTAACTAGGGTTGTGGGAACCATGACGGATTAATGAAGTAGGGTTCAAAGTACAAGGTAATTCTCAAAGGGTATTAAGGAATGTATTGTTGTTTCTTTTGAATTGGTTGCTTTATGATGAGTGCACCATTGGGACTTATCCTATCTCTTCTCTTGACTATTGCAAGGGTATTCGGATAGGACTAATGAATCAACAAGAAGTCTTGGAGTTATCTTTATTTAATTAGCTTTGAGCCATGATACGGGAAAGGCTATATTAGGATCATTGGTAGAGGGAAACATAGCAACACTCATGACGTAGGATAGTCTTCTACAAGAGGCATAACATAGTCGGTTAGATGATACTTAACCTATCAATTTTGTAAGCCGAATACCTTAAGAGATCACTAAAGTACGAAGAACCTACGGAGTTATGAAGTTATTGGAGAACACAGTCCTAGTGCTTGTCTCATCTTAATTTCAACCTCAGCAAACAATCACTCATTACTATTACTCTTTATTTTACCAAACCCCCCTCTTTTAGTTATTTGCCAGTTACTTAGACAAACATAGTTGATTGGATTTCGATCTATTCCCTGTGGGATTGACCCCAACCTTTTTGGGTTGTATATTTGATTCAATGACTGCTTTATACTTTCTGGGAGGTATAATTTGGGCGACATAAAATTTTGGCATCATTGCGGGGGAATACAGTTACAGAGTTGATTGATCGTGTTTGTTGAAGTGTTGGTTTCGATTGGTGACTTTTATTTTTCTATTGTTTTAGGGTATACGTCGGTGTATGCCCAACACTCGGAGTCAAGGCAATCCCTTGATTCCACTTGACCAAGAAATTGAAAGAACTCTAAGGAATAATTAAAGAATGGTGAACAACGACGGAGTTTAAGATCCCGCAACTGTGGGTGACATTCATAATCAGCCACCACTTAATTCGGCTGGTCATGAGACTACAAATCAAATAACTACTTGGTTAATGGCTGATGAGAATGCGAGACAAACAACTGCTAGACAAGCAGACAGAGACCATCGAGCAATGCAAGAGGTAGTACAACATCTTGATATATTTTAGAAAAGACAGAGAAGACCTAGAGTGAAACAAAAACTACTACATTATCCCTTAATTTATGAGGAGCTAGAAGAAGATTTAGCCTATTTGGAACCGGTGGAGACTGGTGCCATTATCCCACCCAAACTGCCTGAAGGAACTAAGTTTGATAATACGAATGCTATGATTTACCTCTTGAACTTAAAAGGGGTATTTTATGGCCTCCCTACTGATGATGCAAACATGCATGTGATGAATTTTATGGGAATCTGCACTGCTTATAATCTGCCTGGAGTGAATCAAGAGGCAATTTGGCTGAGGCTATTTCTGTTCTCTCTTACGGGGGAAGCAACTTTATGGTTGGCTGAATTACCATGAGGTTATATTACTAATTAGTAGGAGCTAAGAAATCAGTTTTTGGAGCAATTCTTTCTACCCTCTAGAATGTTGCAATTGAAAGATGAAATCTATAACTTTAGATAACTGAATTTAGAAGCACTTTACGAAACATGGTTGAGGTTCAAGAAGAAGTTGTAGAATGTTCCAAACCATAGGATGAGTGGTAGGAATTTACTTGAGATCTTCTATAGAGCTTTGAATACAAATACCAAAGTTGTAGCAGACACCATCACTGGAGGAGCATTTATGAGTTTATGCTGGGAGCATGCTTCAGAGATTCTAGATCAGATCACTAAAACCAACCGAGGTTGGCATACTCGGGAAGCAGAACAACTCGTGGGAACTTATGCAATTGGAGCCTCGATAGAACAAAGAGCTTTAGATGAAATGGTGGCTCAAGAGGTAGCACAATTGAGGATCAAAATTGGATTACTCGCTAAACAGTTTGCAGCAGTTGGAGCGGAAAAAGTTAATGTGGTGGGTGCACAAGGCAAGGCACCTAGGTATGAAGAGTCAAATTCTGAGGAAGAAGCCAAATATCTAGATAGAGAAGTGGCGGGTTTCCAAGCCAAGGGCCAAGGGTCTAATCAAGACAATTGGAACTCGAGGCAAGAAAATCAAGGTCAGAACTACTACAGAGATATTTATAACAAGTCAGGTGATAGTGATTGGAGGTAAAAAAATGATTACAAGGATAAGAGTGATAGTGATAGTGATTGGAGGTGAAAAGATGATTACAAGGATAAGAGTGGCCTTTATGTTCCACCAGGGAATCGTGATGCGGAGTCTATAAATTGGAGTGTCAAGAAACTTGCCTTAAGGAGATTAGGGTAGACATTTTAGGGATAAGCCAAAAGGTCGAGTCTCATGCAGCCACCATCAAACAACAGGAGCAATAATTTAGGCAGATGTCTACTGCATTGAATCAGCGTCAACCAGGTACTCTTTCGAGTAACACCATCCAAAATCCCAAAAATAACGGTCATTGATTAGTTATTACTACTCAAAGTGGTAAGACTACTGTTGATCTACCTATACCTATTATTGATAACAAGAGAGATGAGCCCATAATACTTGATGATGAGAATGAGAATGAAGCAGAACATTTTATGGTTGATGACAATGCATCTCAAAACCCTCAAGTTGTTAAACAAGAGGCTAAGACTGATAAAGGGAAGGAGAAGGAGGCCCCTCGAGTGTTGAAGCCCATTCTACGTCCTCCTCCTCCCTTTCCCCAAAGGTTGAAGAAGAAAGCCAAAGAGGGAAAAAACCAAAAATTTATCTCCTGTTAAAAGAGTTATCAGTGAATATACCTCTTGTCAAAGCATTAGAACAAATGTCAGATTATGCAAAGTTTATAAAAGATTTAGTGACGAAGAAGAGAACTGTCAGTTTTGAGCCTGTGGATAATGTGTTCCATTGTGGTGCAATTGCTTCCCGCTCCCTTGTTGATAAAAAGGAAGATTTGGGGGCTTTCACCATTCCCTGAACTATCAGGTCTTACAATTTTGCAAAGGCTTTGTATGACTTGGGTGCTAGCATTAACTTGATGTCGCTAGCAGTTTTCATATAGTTGGGATTGAGGTCACCTAAGATGACTTCTATGAGACTTCTCATGGCGGATCAAATTGTGAAGAAGACGGTGGGAATTTTGTATGATGTATTGGTAAAGGTGGCATTTTTTATTTTTCTAGCTGATTTTGTGATTCTAGACTGTGAGGTGGATTTCGAGGTTCCCATCATCTTGGGAATACCATTCCTTAAGATTGTTCATGCTTTAGTTGATTTGGAATCTGGACAGATGAAGTTTTGATTGAATGATGAACATGTTGCTCTCAATGTCTGTAAATCCTTGAAGAAGTCGAAGGAAATGTGTGTGGTGTTGGTCATTGATATTGTGGATAAGGAGGCACTTGTAATTTCATTTGAAGAGAGACTGGGAGTTGAGTCACTTGCGGCAGTTATCATGAATTTTAAGAGTGATGGTATCGATAAATACGATGAGATAGTAAAAGCACTTGTCGATAGGGGTTCATACACTTATACACCAAAGAAGTTTGATCTTGATCTGAAGAACAGAATGACACCACCGGCTCATCCTTCTATTTAGGAGCCTTCTATTTTAGAGCTTAAGGTTCTTCCTTCCCATCTTCGCTATGCATTCTTGGGAGTCAACAACACTTTGTCAGTTATCATTGCAGCATACTTGTTAGAGTGGAAAGCCGAGGCCTTGGTTTTTGTGTTGCAGAGGTTTAAGTGGGTCATTGGTTGTTCCATTACTGATATCATCGGGATTCCACCTGGAATTCAAAAACATAAATTCCAGCTTAAGCCAGATTATATGCCTAGCATTGAGCATCAACATCATCTCAACCCATTGATGCAAGAGGTTATGAAGAAATAAATCATCAAGTGGTTAGATGCAGGTGTGATTTACCCTATTGTGGATAGCAAGTGGGTAAGTCCTGTTCAGTGTGTACCAAAAAAGGGTGGAATCACTGTGGTTTCAAATGAGAAAAATAAGTTAATCCTGATGAGACCGGTGACCAGATAAAGAGTTTGAATGGATTACCAAAAATTGAATTCATGGACTGAGAAGGATCATTTTTCTATGCCCTTTATGGACCAGATGTTAGACCATCTTGCTAGTAGAGGATGGTATTGTTTTCTTGATGGTTACTTGGGGTACAATCAGATTTCCATCACCCCCGAAGACCAAAATAATACCACTTTCACTGGTCCATATGAGACGTTTGCATTCAAAAGAATGTCATTTGGTCTATGCAACGCACCGGCTACTTTTTAGCATTGTATGATGTTCATATTCTCTAATATGGTGGAGGACACTATTGACGTATTTATGAATGGTTTTTCTATTATGGGAGATTCATTCAAGGACTGCTTGGCACACCTTGTTGATGTTTTGCAAAGATGCAAGAAATGAAACTTAGTGTTGAATTAGGAAAAATGTTATTTCATGGTCAAAGAGGGTATTGTTTTGGGACACTGGATTTTGAAGAAGGGGATTAAAGTTAATAAGGCGAAGATTGGGGTGATTGAAAAATTACCTCCAGCAATTTCTGTGAAGGGGATTCGTAGTTTTTTAGGCCATGTAGGATATTATAGGAGGTTCATCAAGGATTTTTCTAAGATTGCCAATCTATTATGTAAGCTCTTTGAGAAGGAGGTAAAGTTTGTGTTTGATGATGCATGCCTAAAAGCTTTCGAGTGTCTAAAAAAGAAGCTAATTTCAGCACCCATCATTGTTTCTTCAGATTGGACACTGTTTGAGGTTATGTGCGATGCTAGTGGTGAGGCATTAGGAGCAGTCCTATGCCAAAGGAGAGAGAATATCTTACATCCTACTAGGCTAGCAAAGAACTAAATCTAGATCAGAAAAATTACACAGTGACTGAGCAAGAGCTTCTTATTGTGGTCTTTACATTCAAGAAATTTTGGTTTTATTTGATTGGCACAAAAGTGATTGTGCATAACTGACCGTGCAGCTCTTAGATATCTTATGGAAAAGAAGGATTCCAAGCCAAGATTGATTAGATGGGTACTTCTGTTGCAAGAATTTGACTTTGAGCTCAAGGATCGAAAAGGGACGAAGAATCAAGTTGCTGACCATTTATCACGCCTTGAAGAGGAGGTCATGCTAAAACTAAGGGATGATCTTAAGATTGATGAAACTTTTCTATAAAAACAGGTGGTGGCAGCATCATAAGACTTAATCCTGTGGTTTGTAGATTTTGCCAACTTTTTGGCAAGTGATCTATTTCCAGAAGATATGATGTATCAGCAGCGAAAAAAGTTCATGCATGAGGTGAGAAAATTATTCTAGGATGAGCCATACTTGTTTAGAGTGTGTGGATATGGTGTGATTCGTAGGTGTGTTCCTGAGGTAGAGATGACGAGTATATTGGAGGCATGTCATTCGTCTCCAGTTGGGGGTTACCATTGAGGTGTACAGAATGCGTACAAGATCTTGCAATATGGTTATTATTGGCCCACCATTCATAAAGATGCCCATGATTATGTGAGGGTGCATGATTAGTGCCAAAGGCAAGGAAATATCTCAAGACGACATGAACTCCCAATGACTGCAATCCTTGAGCTCAAATTATTTGATCTATGGGGTATTTATGCGCCCGTTCATGAGTTCTCATGGTATGAAGTATATCTTGGTAGCTATTGATTATGTATCGAAGTAGATGGAGGTAATTGCGCTTCCCAACAATGAAGGTAAGAGTGTCACAGCTTTCTTAAAAAAAAAAATATTCTCACATTTCGGAACACCTCGAATTATCATTAGTGATGAAGGATCCCATTTTTGTAACCACTTATTTAAGACCCTGCTTTAGAAATAAAGGGTAAAATATAAGGTGGCAATGCCTTACCATCCTTAGACAAGTGGGCAAGTTGAAGTCTCATCGGAAAATTAAGTCCATTTTGGCGAAGACTATGAATGCCAATAGAAATGATTGGGCACGGAGAATGGATGATGCACTATGGGCCTAGCAGACTGCATTCAAGCTTGAGCGCAACGCATTGTAGGCACTGAAGAAGTTGAATCTGGAATGTCAAGATACAACCAAGTTGAGATTTGAGCAGATGAATAAGATGGATGAATTTCGTCTCCGTTCATATGAGAGTTCAGCCTTATACAAGGATAAGATGAAGTTGTATCATGATCGCAAAGAGAATTCACTATAGGTGACATGATGCTATTGTTTGATTCAAGGCTGAAGCTTTTTCCTGGGAAGCTAAGATCGAAGTGGAATAGACCATATAGAGTGGTCACAGTGTTCCCCTATGATGCAATTGAGCTAGAAAATAATGATGGAAAGAAGTTTAAAGTCAATAGCCAAAGGGTGAAACACTATATGGGCGAAAGCAAGGATTCCCTAATGGTTTGTGATATGGATCTAAAAGAGTCTTGATTAATCAAGACAACCTTAGTAGTGTTGTGACGTTAAATCAGGCGCTTCATGGGAGGCAACCCATGTTTTTGTACTTTAAGTTTTATAGGGTAATGTTTGTTTTTAGTGTAGGAAACCATATGAGAAAGATGGTACTAAATAGAACTCCAGACTGAACCCATGAAAGGGATAGTACGATTGTAGCATGAACATACGATCGTGGGTTTAGTCGTCTGATGGGAGTTCAGCAAGTTGATATCAGGAGTCATCTCACGATTAGGTATCATGATCGTACCTAGATGGTAAGATCGTGGTCTTAATCGTCTGATGACACTCCTGCAAACTATCAAAAATGGGCATCAAACATATGATTTTAAGTCATTATCGTGGTTACAACACAGGATCGTACTTAAGGTTCGTATGCTCTCAGGTAAGTCTTCTTAATTCTACATTGTACGGAAGGAATGCATGATCGTGTAATCATACCACGATCGTACAATCCTTTCATCTGAAAGGCCCATTAGTTTTAAAAATTATTGACACGACACGACCCAAATTTTGACTACAGGTATAAAAACTTTGAAAACCATCACTCGATGCCCCCTCTTACTTTCAAACATACTCTCTTGGTAAATTATCAAACCCTAAGCATTTCAAAGGATAAAATCAAAGCGGTTACCTGCAATTTCAAGTCGAAACTCCTGATTTCATCACTTCTACTCCACATCGTAAGTTTACACCACTTTTAACATACTAATTTTGGGATTTTCACTTAAAGTCTATTGAAGGGTTTGTATATGTGAGAGTGGGAAGAAATGGTGATGGGTATGTGTGTTTTCAACAACATAGGGGAAGTCTGAGTACCCAGTAGTGTTTATGAAAGGGTCAAATTCATTCAAAAGTAGGGTCAAAAAGGGTCAAATTTTTAAGTGGTCAAATCTGATAAATGCTTGAG
This sequence comes from Capsicum rhomboideum, assembly GCA_031232105.1. Classification (NCBI taxonomy): domain Eukaryota; kingdom Viridiplantae; phylum Streptophyta; class Magnoliopsida; order Solanales; family Solanaceae; genus Capsicum; species Capsicum rhomboideum. The sequence goes on from CP124709.1 coordinate 59,601,542, forward strand.
ATTTTACGACATAACCTATGATCATGGTTTTGACCTACGATCATAGGTTGGATCATTGTAACATACTGGATATTGACTCCCAGGAGCTCATCATACGAACATATCCCAGGATCATGATACCAACATATGATTGTGGTATGTGATCGCCTGATGTGATAGGAATTTGTTGGTCTCAAGGATCCGATCTACAATCAGAAGGTACGATCGTACCATCATTGCACGATCGTAGGTTGTGATCGTCTGATTGATGTACTGAAATTTAGTCTCTTAAGAACCAACCTACGATCAGAAGGTACGATCGTACCTTTATTGCACGATCGTAGGTTAGGTCGTCTATTTGAGAATCTGAACCTGCATCTTTTGTGAATTATGATCTAATTGGTTTTTCCAATATAGGTACAATGGTACCCAAATTCAAGCAAGCTACCGAAAAGGCTCTCTGAGAATAGATTTCCAAAAAGAGAGCTCCACTAAGATCCTCAGAGAATTGGTCCACAGCAAGTGGGTCCGAGGAGGAGTACTATCTTAGCTCCTCTGACAACCAAGTCATTCCTCAGGAAATGAGGAATAGGGATAAGGAAAAGGTGGCCACATCCACTACTATAATTAAGGCTGCCACCCCCATCAACCTTCCCCAGTCTGAAGAGGGAAGGCATGACACCCAACAAGGAGCGGATGCAACTGCTGCTGATGCTGATGATTAACTCACTACCAGAGGAGGGTGAGGAGGAGTCCACCTCTGAGCCTTCCAACACTGATGTTCCTGTTGGGTTCAGTCAAAGGGGTCCCGATCTAAGATGTTAGGGTGTACCAAACTCTCGAGAACATTATGTGGACTGGATCACCCTCAAATATAATGGGAACCAAACAAGGAGCATCCAAGAGAAACCAAGGATACTCAGTGAGTCACTGTAGAAGATGCCAGAGGTTGCCCAAGTATTTGAGCGGTATCAGTTGGGGTGGATGACTAGGCCAATCTGGATTTATGGCGGTGAGCTAGTAAGGGAGTTCTATGCAAATTATGTCGCAACTCTAAAAAACGTGACTCCCTCCGACAAAGACAAGGATATAAAAAAAACATCCCCGCCTGGACAAGATAATGGTACGGGTAAAAAAGGTTGACATCTCTGTTAATGCTATCTTTAAATACTTATTTGGAGAAGATTTTGTACCAGTTAGAGAAACTCCAAAATATGACTACTGGATGGCCGAGTTGAAGAAGTTGAAACAGTTGTCTGCGGAGGACAAGGTGATGCACTTTGGATGGTTATCTGGCTATATTGCTGAGGCCAGAGTTAATGCCACTTGGGTGAATGGGTAGTTAATTTATAAGCACAGTCTCAAGTTCACCGCCAAGGCATAGGGGTCCATTATGAGGTACAGGATCGCACCCACCGCCAATGACAATACATTGGGTACGACCAACACCTGTATAGTAGCAGCACTTGTTGTAGAGTTGGGCCTGAACTTCCCGAGCATCATCATGCAAGAGATCAGAGATAGAGCATTGGTGTTTAGTGCCACACTTCCATTTCCCAGTTTGATCACACAGCTACTATAGGATTCAGATGTGCCTTCCCTTCTAGTAGATAGATTCATCTAGCCCACTAAGACTGCAGACTTACCCATGATAAAAGATTTCTGCAACCCCAGCTGCCCCAGTTAGAGGTTTGGGGGTCCCAGATATTGGTAGGGATGCCCCTAGTGGTGATAGACTAGCGCCTGATGCTGGTGCTTCAGCTTCTTCTGCACAGCCCAGATCATTAGTTCTAGCCGGTTACACTTTGATTCTGACTGCCCAGTTAGAAGAAATTATCTGGAAATAAATCCTTCATAATACCCAAATCAAGAACTTAGAAGAAGGGGTAAAGCCTCATGTGGTTCAGGAGATTTTTTGGGCCATACGAACTCTAAAGATAATAATGGATAGTTTTGAGGGATGTATCACGGCCATAATTATTATAGTCTAGGAACCTGATGTGGCCTCGATTCAAACTGAGTTGACAGAGCTGAAGAAAGCAGTCCAGGCCCTGGCTGATAGATTTGATTTAGCACCTCCACCTACACAACCACCCATGCCTTCATCAGCATCCCTTCAGGTGGACGTTACCTCATTTGTCACCCTATTTTACACGCCCACTCCATATATTGAGATAGATGATGAGGAGGAGGATGGAGGTTTAGAGGCGAGGAAGAAGCCGAGTAAGGATGCGCCTGGGCAGGAAGGAAAGAAGAAGAAGAAGTCTAGAAAGAAGAGAAGAAGGAAGGAGAAAGTGACCAAGGAGACCTTTGAGGCAGTTATATAGGAGGGTGATACCATTGGAAGGGGTTCAAAGATGTCCTCCGTGACTGTGACTTTGAGTGCCCTGACCACCATTGCGGCCAATGTGACTTTAAGTGCCCCGACCACCATTGGGGCCAATGTGACTTTGAGTATCGCGGCCACAGCCGAGGCCACTGTAGTTCCGATACTGTTGGGGACCCATCTGCATCCCCACGTGATACGAGTTCCACCTGTGCCTAAAGCACTGCAGGTATGTCCCTTACCCAAGTTTTATATTTTATTATCTAATTTCATGCAATGGGTACATTGCATGATTTCAAGGTTGGGGGTGGGGGTATACCACAGTCAAGGGTTTTTATTCCCGTGTTTCTTTTCCCTCGGTTGTGCTATCATAGTTAGAACTGACATGTTTAGGTGTTCTTATGTGTTGTTTTGATTTTAGTTGTAGTGTAACTTAGAGTAATTGAAAGAAAACTTGGTGCAGTCTAGTTTAATTAAGCATGCCTACCTATTTTGAAAGTAGGTTTTAAATTATACCCCTCTAAATTATGTTTTGTGATGTAGTGTTTGCATATACTATACTATAACTGATGTTAGGATCTAGATATGGCATTAGGATTGTAAATAGGATAACCTGGGTGACCTTGCATGAACTGAATATGTAGTAGCTTAGACTAAAGCCCTGAACCATGAGTGAGTGAGGTACTTTACTTAGTCGGTGTGTGTGTACGATCTAAAACTTGCCCGGTTAGTCTTGCTGAAAGCCGTAGAATAAATGGTTAGGAAAAGATCATATACCATGTTTGAATTAGTCCACTTTAGCCTAAATGACCTACAAAATAAGTTTGTATCCCTTGAACCTAAATTTTGAGCCTTAGACTGTTTCTTTGACCTACCCATGTCTCCTTCCCAGTTTTAAAATGAACCTTCTTTGGCCCTGGTCCCTCCTTGGACACTGTGCACTTCAGTACAGGCAAATCACCTAAGTTGAGGGTGGTTATTGTATAGGGGTGCATAAAAATTGGGTATGAAGATTCCATAGAAAAAAAAGAGAGGACTCAGGCGCGGTATTAGTAAAAGAAAAAAAGAAAGAAAAAAAATAATATTGAAAATAAAACCGCACCCGAGGTCCAAAATAAAATAAAATGAAAAGTGTAGAAAAAGGAGAAAAATAATGAAAAGTAGGAAAAGTGGAGCCAAAAGTAGCATAGTGCCAAGGGGGAATAAGTCACTATATTCAAATGTAACATACCTGTCCCCGAGCCTGCATTACAAGCCTAGAAAGACCTATAGTGATCATAACCCGAATATCCAAAAGCTGGAGCATAGAAAATAAGGGAAAGCCTATGGTATCAAATGCACACAACCGAACTTCTTTATGAGAGTGACAGATTTGACTCAGTCCTGATATTGGATTTCATTACATATGCCGAGTGATTAGGGATTCGTTGTTATGAGGCCATAGTGGTTGTAGTCTAGTTGTTGCCTATTTACGTAGTGTATTGGTCAATGAGTTAGATTTCCTAGCTACAATGTACTGTCATATCCTGATCCCGTTGTGTTTTAGTACTTGTATAACATATACATTGCATTGGTTGTTTTTGATTAGTGGAGGGTGTTGAATGTGCTTTAATGGTTTGCATGCATGTTTTGAAAAGTTGACTGCCGTAGTGATCTTGAGTTTGCTCTAGGTTAAGAGTCTTAGATAGTTTAGTATTTTGTTTACCTGAGTACATGCAAACATTCTAAGTTAAGGGTGTTGATGTGCCATGAAATTATGGCACTTGAGACGCTTAAAACGAGGAGTATTTGAAAGTTTAAGGGTACTTTTTGTGGATTTGATGTGTTTGTTGAGTGTTTACAGGCCTTGAGGACTTAGAGAAGAAAATGCTGAAAATTGGACAAAAAAGGCATCAGACGAGCCTCACCACGATCATGGGATCTAACCACGATCATGCCTAGGCTATCATATATTGATTCAGAGATGCCATAATCAGGAGTCCATCAGACGAAAGGTTCTACGATCGTGATATAATGTCACGATCGTACCTTGAGGTTGTGATATGTATGGTAATTTCAACCTGCGGGAGTCAAGTGTAGAGTGATTAGACAACAGCTCCCTCGACCGTACCTTGAAGGCACGATCATACCATGTGGTCGTAGGAGGAAGATCTAGATTGGAAGAGTTGTAGGATTTTTAGCATAATTATCAGACGATGGGGATGTCACGATCATAGAAAGAAGTCACTAGCCCATACCTTCTACCATATGATGAAAGAACTACAAGACAGAAGTCCAAGTACAAAACCATGACAGGCCAAGGACGATCGTGGGTTCTAACCACGATCGTACCTTCTTCTCGTACGAGGCAGCGGACACTAGTTTCCTATTTTGGTTAGGATAGGATTTGTTAAGTCTATAAATACTCTTTTAGGGTTATTTTTAAGTGTTACACATTATTATTATTATTACACAACATTATATTGTGGAATTTTAAGACATATTCTTGGAATTTCCCGAATATTGGTTTTAGGGTTTTAATTCTATTTGAGATTTTGGAGTTTATTCATTATTGTGAGTTTCAATTCATGTTTTCATATATGAATTCTAGTTTTTTTCATACAATTATGAGTAGCTAAACTCCACAACTAGGGTTGTGGGAACCATGACAGATTAGCGAAGAAGGATTTGAAGTACAAGGTGATTCTTAAAGGGTATTAGGGCATGTATTGTTGTTTCTTTTAAATTGGTTGCTTTCTGACGAGTGCACACGTTGGGACTCATACTATCTCTACTCTGGAATGTAGAAAGGGTATTCAAATAGGACTAGCAAATCAGCCACAAGACTTGGAGTTATCTTCATTTAATCAGCTTTGAGTCGTGATACGGGAAAGGTTGTATTGAGCTTATTGGTAAGGGCAACATAGCAACACTCATGATGTATTAACCTTTGTGCTTGAGGATAGTCATCTACAAGGAGCGTAACATAGTCGGTTAGATGATACTTAACCTATCAGTTCTGTATCTTGGATACCTTAAGAGATCACTAAAGGACGAAGAATCTACGGAGTTATGAAGTTATTGGGGAACACAGTCCTAGTGCTTATCTCATCTTGATTACAATCTCAGTAAATAATCACTCATTACTATTACTTTTTATTTTACCAAACCGCCCTCTTTTACTTATTTACGAGTTACTCAGACAAAAATAGTTTATTGGATTTTAACCTATTCCCTGTGGGATCGACCCCAACCTTGTTGGGTTCTATATTTGATTCAACATCCGATTTATACTTTCTGGGAGGTGTAATTTGGGCGACATCAGTAACAGACTAATAAGAAAAACTGAAGAAATACTTAATGAAAGTAAGAAGAAATCAGGAAAGAAGTAAACATATCCCAAAACAGAGTGAAGTCAGTATAAAATCTTCTAATAATACAGGAGTACAAGTGAAATACAAGATAAATATATATACAAAGATGGCTCTGAATACAAAATAGAGATTAGTCTTATAATGAGTGATACAAGACAAATCAACATTGACCTTTTTGGACCTATAATTCAAGGCTGACACAAAGGGATCCAAGCCATGATCATTTCAAAGATGTAAGGACATGTTTGGAGGACCCTTTTCAAACCTCCAAGAGTACAATAACACATGTAGAGGGTAGCTTGGAGTCAATAAATCCATTGGAGAGGTTGTAGGGGAATCAAGAGGATCTTGGAGGCATTTTACAATGGTCTGCGCCCCAACACATTCCACCTGTGCCCCCATCTTCTAAGACATGTGGCCTAGGCAGCCCATTTTGTTGAATTGGGTCACTTTTGGGCTCATACTTATAATAATAGCACATGGCTATAAATAGTAGTAGGTCTCTTTCATTTTCCTTAACTATTGATAATATTATGAATACACTTGAAAGTGTGAGAGCTAGGATTAGCTTCTGTTGAACAATTATTTAGAAACGTGGGTTACGTGGGTTATTGATTCCCTCGTAGTTTACGTAAGACATTGGTGCTTTTTGGTAATCAAGAGGGAGGTCTTCGGATTTGACACATCCTTAGGTTGTCCTTTTTTTTATCTTTTTGTGTCTATCTATCTATTTATCCCTCTATCCTTTACTTTCCGTATTTTTTATTCTATCATTTTTCTTATTTTTGTCCTTTTTCCCTCTTTTCATATTTTGGGGGTTATCATTTGGTATCAGAGCTGAGTTTGAGTTCCTTTCCACGAATTCAATCTTGGATTTTGTTATCTAGAAAATTTTTTAAAAAAATCATTTTTGGAAATTCCCAAAAAAAATAAAATTTGAGTTTTGATTTTTGTGTCTTCTTGAGTTTCTTATGCTAGATTAGTGTTCTCTAGCTTAAATAGAGTCTAGATCTAAGATCTGAGTTTATTTGGGTTTGATTGAAAGGATCCACCATTATTGGTGGTGAAGAACTTGAAAAATCTTCAAGTGGGATTGTAGATCTAGGTGAAATTGGAGACTCTTGAGCATTGGGGTTTGTTCTCCTTCACATTTGGAGTTCAAATCTGAAATTTGGGCTAAAAGGGAGAAGGAATCCATTAGGGTTTTGATTTGGGTGTTCTTCATATTCATGGAGTTTTTCATGACTTGAAGAAATAGCAAATGGGTTGAAAAATCTGAAGATTTTAGCTTGTATTGGAGGGCTAATGAGTATTGGGGATTGATCCTCATATTAAAAGGAGCCTAGATTTCAAATTTCATTGAATTTAGAGCTAAAATGAAGAAGATATGAATTTTTGAAGTCCATCCATGTTCTTGGTGTTCTTCATGAAAATCATATCTTGTGAAAGAAGAATCTTTGAAAAGGTGTGTTAGATCCAAAAGAGGGCCAAGAGAATCAAGCAAAAGTGTTAGTACTAAGGAATATCCAAAAAGAAAGGAATATTCTTGGAAAAAGAGTACAAGAGGGCCCACAGAAAGCTGAAAATTGGAGGTTTCCAGGTGATCTGCCCAAACCACCTGCATCCTCACCTACCCACGCAGGTCACCAATGCAGGTGACTTCCAGCAACACTATTTTGTGACATGCGAAGCCACCTGCGAGGGCATGTGAACCATCTGCGCCCACAACTCAGAAAATGCATTTCAATCATTCCAAAACTCATTTTGCTCAGGTTCCAAAATCCTAAATCTATTCCTTGATTCTTAAACTCATTTATTGATTCCTAACTAATTAACAACTAGTATTTGAGCTACTTGGTTGAATAATTAGTCCTTGAGTCCGTTTGCTTTCTTTGTCTATTTCTTTTGTGCTTTTATCTTTTTGTTTCGTTGTTATTTCTTGGTTCAAGTTTGTGTTTATTTGTTTGATTCATTTATTATTATTAAAACAAGAATCCATTCTGACCACGAGTAGTAATTGACACCACGTCTTCCATAGGAGTAGAAATAATCTTTCAATGTTAGCGACGCCTATTGTGAGGCAAACTAAGGTGTGTACTCCGAAAGATTGTGAGGTTGATTTCTTAACGCTAACTTGTTTGTTGTTTTTGTTTAGTGTTTCTTTTTTCTAGGTACAATGGCTAAGGGGAGCGAAAGTCAAAATACCATGGGAATGGTTACCATGGAAAACTTAATGATGTCTATCATGAGTATGAAGCAAAATATGAATGAGAAGTTTAATGCTATAGATAGCCGAATAGGATCAATAAGCAATCATTTGAGTTCCATAAAGGGGAGTGTATAACTTGAATGAACATCCAAACTCCACCCTTTCTACGACTTGTCTAAATAACAAAAACCAACTTGCTCAAGTCAAGGGAGTAGAGAGAGAGGAAATTGAGAAAGTGGAGAAGAACCTAGCTCAAGAAGGGGAGTTGTGTGCTAATTTTGAGACAAGGCATGAGTTAGATAAGGAGTACAAGGATCACCTATTTGTGGAACTTTTCAACCCCAAACCTTTGTTACATGCTAACCATGGTACTAGCATTTTGCCTTGTACCAATACTTTTCTTTTACAGGTTCATGAGCAAATGCTCCCAATGGAGGATCCAAATAAAATCCCTCACAAGCATAGGATTGAAGGCCTAGATGAGTTCTTATATAAGGACTTCAAAGATGACGAAGTGAGGTTTCTAAATCAACTCCTATGAATTGATGGATACTTCATGACAAGGGGTGAAACATCTAATCCCATGGATCGAGAGAAGGAGTTCCCTACCAAGGAAATTCCTACAAAGAATCAAGAGGACCAAGCATGGTCCAAGTTGGTGCATGGATAAAGTTCAAGGCTTTGTTTCCAAGGCATGATGAAATTTTTCTCATATTGAGTAGACCCTTGAAATTGATTGATATCATATCATACCATGAGATTATTAGTGTCTCCAAGATTTCTTCATGGTGTATGTCTTTTGTGCTTAAATTGTGTGGGCCTTGAATTCCCAATCTATTAGTTGCTTTGGGAAGAGTCCTTGGTGCATACTTGATGCCCAACTCTTGCTTCCTAATCCTTGTCACACTTATGTGGTTGGACAAGTTGAAGTGATAGAAAGGACTCTTAGGAGTATGATAAATTCCATGAATATAGGCAACCCAATTTCTTGGGTATACCATTTGTTTTGGAGTGAATTAGTTTCTCGTAGATCCTCTAATTTTGTATAATAGCATGACTCCATTAGTGAATGCACTTCTTTTGGGAAGTTACTTGAAGGGAAAAGACGTGATGTGCTTAACTTGTCTTGCCTCATCTTTTTGTGTACTTATATTTGAGAGTTATTTAGATGAGAATGGTGTCCTTAACTCTTTTCTTTTCTAATAACTTGACTCCGTCCTTGGCTGTACCAACTTTTAGTGACTTGATTGCTAGATTTCTTGAGTACCTTGATACTCTTACGTATGGAAACACTGGATGAGACTCATACCTTTCTTTACTATCTCTTTGCATTTGATGATGTCCATATTGATATTGGATTTGTAATAGATAGAGGTGGGAATCCTTGGGTATAGTCTTATGATGGGATAAAGAAACACTTATGTCTTACAACCTTAGTAGTTCCTTTGTTTCATGATGCTTCTAATAGCCAACACCTTTGTGCATTGTATGATGAGTTTATTTCATTTATAACAAAGGACCGTTGGTTGTATATCAAATGTGTGCCCCCTTGGCGTGGAAATATTGTTGCTAATCCTTGTGCTAAACCTCATGCTTTGAGGATATATTGGTTTCTTATCCACCTCATGTGTTTTCAGATTTTGGATTCAAGGATGAATCCTTTTCAAGAAGGGGTGGATGATACAAGCCAAATTGGCATTGACCTTTTTGGACCTATAATTTAAGGCCGACATAAAGGGATTCAAGCCATAATCATTTCAAAGATGCAAGGACATGTTTGGAGGACCCTTTTCAAGCCCCCAAGAGTACAATACCATGTGCGAAGGGTAGCTTGGAGTCAAAAAAAGCCATTGGATAGGTTGTTGGGGAGTCAAGAGGCGCTTGGAGGCATTCTGGAATGGCCTGCACCCCAACACATGCCACTTGTACCCTAATCTGCTAGGGCATGTGGCCTAGTCGACCCATTTTGCTGAATTGGGTCATTTTTGGGTCCATACTTGTAATAATAGCCCATGGCTATAAATAGTAGTAGGTCTCTTTCATTTTTCTTAACTTTTGATGATATTATGAATACACTTGAAAGTATGAGAGCTAGGATTAGCTTGTGTTGAACAATCGTTTAGAAACGTGGGTTACGTGGGTAATTGATTCCCTCGTGGTTTATGTAAGAGATCGATGCTTGTTGGTAATCAAAAGGAGGTCTTCGGATTTGATACATCCTTAGGTTGTACTTTTCTTTATCTTCTAGTGTCTATCTATCTATCTATCCCTCTATCCTTTACTTTTCGTATTTTTGATTCTATCATTTTTCTTATTTTCGTATTTTTCCCTCTTTTCTTATTTTGAGAGTTATCAATAAGAGGGAGAACAGGAATACTCTGGACTTTAGGAGCTCACCCCAAATCTTTGATCCATGGTTGCTCCGCACAATGTACACATCAACAGTGACAACTCATACTGTGATCTGCAGGTTGCAGAAGTGTAGTATGAGTACCAAACACATGGTACTCAGTAGGCATCGGTCGACTGAGCTCCAAAGATAATGCAAGCGTAAATAACATGTAAAGAAGGAATATAACTACAGGTAGCTATCCAAGAAACTAAACATAATAGTGCTAATGGAGAAATAAGTATAAACTATCCTATTCTAACAGTAACCAGGGACTAAGATGTAATACCATATATCACTAGCCAATATATAAATGAAGAGTGAAAGAAGGATATATATAATAGTAATACAAGGCCAAAGGATACATATACAATATGAATATATAAGGAGGGAGAAGGATATATGGTAATATCATATATATATATATATATATATATATACACATATATGTATAAAGGACTAACTCAAAGGTAATAACCCAAGGGAGTTAACCTAACATCTTAAGGAATCCTAACCAAGTAGAAAAGCTAATACTAGCATAATCAGGGACTCTAACCAAGGGATGACTAAACATCAGATAACTTAACAATAAGTTATCTTACCATAATAGAGAAAACGGATCAGAAATGTACCGACAACCACAGGTACCAGTCCACAACCAACCTGCCACGAGCTATGCAATAATAACTAAATAATAAGTAATCGGATAGCCTGAACAATTAATAACCCCAGTTGGTCCCCCATAAGTCCTAAGAGGTTCAAGCAATAAATCAACAAACAATAATCATAACTTGTACCGATACGGCCCCCCATAAGACCGATAGATACAGGCACCAAACAATTATACTAGTGATAGGCAATGCATATGAATGAATGAATGAAATATAAGCCAATAGAACCATATCAACAGAGTACCATAACGTACCAAGTGTATACATCTCCTCCAGCTCAGTAGCTCACAAAGGAAGGACCTATGGTGACCATCCTTCTCCGGGACTGTGGCTCATGGACGAAGGGGCCCATAGGGGACTCGGGATATCTGTATACACTGCCTGGTCCCGAACCAGGACTTTCAGTAACCATCATAACCAATTTACTCCATCCAGTACAAGAGATATATGTAAGTATAATAATTGCCCGGACTCAAACTAAGACTAAAAGAGTGTAAGTCTATAAATTCATTACCCGAGATCGACTTCGTGACTAAAATAGTATAGTCATATTGAAAGGGTCGGAATCTCTCTCAACAGAAGTAGATAAGTAGTAGTGGTAAAAGAGTGGATTAATAATGGACCGTAATCAACCTTAATCTAATTTCCAAAATATTGTATTTAGCTTTAAAAACTCATAATTCATTAAATAAGGTGGTACGAGTCCCATTGTAAAAAGAATCTATTTTAAAAGTTAAAAGTGGGAATAAATCCCTTTTTAGAAAACAGTAGTAAAATCAAGAAGTTGGTTGGAATTGTATCACTAAGTGAACATAAATGCAACTGAAAGTATGCATGTCATCACCAGTATCCAAAAAAATCAACCATAAGCACGTAAGTGTCTATAAGCTAGAATCACGTCTTTTTTAAGGATAGAATACTCACTTGGGGTCCAACTAGTATCGTAACCATGGCCTCGGGTCCAACAATACATAACTAACATCATAAAGCCTCATAACTCAAGAAACTACGGTAATCTAGGGCATAAAACCACAAGGAGAGCCTAATCGGGGGAAAACACTATCCAATACACTAATTAATATGGTGATCTTATACTAAGGATCCTTAATGTCAAACTATGGTTATACAAGACTATAATCAAGGATAATAGGGTTCTATAACCATAATGGGTATTCTATACTAAGGTTCGGGTCATATTTCTATCCCAAATTCCATAAATAGGTTAAGTCATGATATACTAGTCATAAACATATCCTACAATCCTTACCTAGAATGAAATCTATACATAACACCATCTCATAGAGAAAAGTAGACCCAAGCCTACCTCGATGTAGAACCGCAAATCTTGAATCATCCACGAATCGCTCGTCCTTATTCCACAAACCCGAATCAAATTCACACTATCAAAATAATAACCTACACATTAATAGGAGTAAAACAATACCCATATTTCTATATAATATTGTAATGACCCTCCAAGTCAATTTCTCAATTTCTGCATATTCTGGTGTTTTGAGCATGCTCATAGTAAATAATTTGGTTATCGGATAGTCCGTTTGGGTTTTAGACTCATTTCCATCTTGAATCATCAGATGGAAATTCTGATAGATTCATCAGCTCTGGAACGTTGATTTTAGGTTAGGGGACCCTTGGTCTGGGTCCTGAGGCTTCCGGACTCATTTTGGACTATTGAGTAGATTTGGTAAAAAATAAAACTATAGGTGTGGACCCCACATTTAATTGAAACGACCTAGGATAGAAATTTTGATGGTTTCATTGAGTATGAAATATCAGATTTGGTATGGTAGCAAAATTTGTTTGCACGCACGGGGTTCCGAACAAATCTCGAGCATCCGGTCGGAGTCCAATTTAGACTTACAAAATATGATGCCTCAAAGTTGTTGGTGCAGCCGCTTAAGCGGGCAAATGACCGCTTAAGTGGAAGGCGCTTTAGAGACATCGAGTCATTTTAGCAGCCTTGGCTGTTTAGCTGAGGGTCGCTTAAGCGCCCCTTGTCCGCTTAAGCGGACGTCACTTTAGCTACAGGGATGCCGATTTAGCGACCACTCACCTTTGGCACTGGCCGATTTAGCGGTCAATAGTCGCTTTAATGGTGGCCGCTTTAGTGGCTAAGTGACTGCTTTAGCGATACCTGGGGGGTTTTATATCTCCCTTCTTCACCCCTTTTCTCCCTTATTTCTCAACCTTTTTCCTTAATTTTTGAGAGTATGGGACGTAGGAATATGTGGGAAAGCATCCATTGAAACTAAGGTAAGTTAACTCATCACGCCCTGGTCATTATTCATTATTTTACCCGTTGATTTTCATTCCATTTCATTGTAAATTCTTAGAAATTATGTCTTTGAAATCCTAATCTTTGGGGACTGATTTGGGCCCCGATTTGAGTCCCATTTGTGCTCAACTTTTGAGCACACATTTCTTGTCCTTCGAGGTACATACTGACAGATTCAATTTTGGAATTCTATTAGCAGGCCTCACGGGCCCATGTTTGACCTGATTTTAGGCCCGGATTTTATATTACAATATAGGTATTGAGTATTTCTGTGAAACTTCCGGGCTTATGGGGGTCTGGTTAGGTACTTGTTTGCCCAAACTAGCTGGTTACTTTATTATTGATTATTATGGTTAGTTTGTGGCATGTTGGTGTGGACTGGTATCTGAGATTGGAGGTATGTTCCTGATTCTTTTATCTTATCAGCAAGTTATATTGGTTATGTCAAGATTAGTCACCCCTTTTGGGTAGAGGCTTGAAGATGCTAGTGTATCTCCTTTACTTGGCTAGGGACCATGAGATGTTAGGTTGACTCCTTCAGGTAGTTACCTTTGAGTTAGTCCTATATGTATACATATAAGTATGTTATTATCGTATATCCCTCTCTTTCTCGATCTATTCATATTGTATATGTACCCTTTGGCCTAGTATATTAGTTTATATACTTCTTTCTCTATTTATTTATGTATTGGCCACGGATATACGGTATTGCACTTTAGTTCCTAAATGTTGTTATGATAGGATACTTATCTGTATTGCTCCATTAGCACTGTTATGCCTAGTTCCTTGGATATTTGCCTGTAGTTATTTTCATACCTTATATGTCATTTTATGCTTACATTATTTCTGGAGCTTAGTTGGTCGATGCCTACTAAGTACCACGTGTTTGGTACTCATACTACACTTCTGCAGCCTGCAGGTTATAGTATGAGTTATCGCCATTGATGTGTATATATCGTGCGGAGCAACTATGGATCGGAGACTTGGGGTGAGCTCCTGACGTTTTGGAGTATCCCTACTCTCCCTCTTATTATAGACTATTCTCTATGTTGTATCGGAGACAACTTGTATATATATACTTTTTTCCTGTATTTCATTTGTACTCTTGTTTTATTAGAAGCTCTTATATTGGCTTAATCAGGTTTTAGGGTTATATTAGCCTTGCTATTATATTTATTCCATAATTTTCTTTATTTCTATCAGTTGTCTATTAGTAGATGTTCCGGACTATGGGTTGGCTTACCTACTGGTGGGTTATACTAGGTGCCATCATGACCTAAGAAATTGGGCCATGACAAATTGGTATCAGAGCATAGGTTTACCGGTGTTGTTGGTACAAAAGCTATGTGTTTAGTAGAGTCATGCGGATCGGTGCGGAGACGTCTATATCCTATCTTCGGGAGGCTACAGGGCATTCTTAGAAAATTCTATTCTTGACTTATTGTCGTGTGTCCGTACTTCTATGAACCTCTAAGTACTTCTTTTGACTCCATTCTCTATCAAAGGGATATAATAAGGTCATCGAAAGATGTGGACTGTATTTCAGAGTGTGTTACTAGAATTTCAGCTCAGCGTCGGGATATAGAGTTAGAGATTGACTGCCTTAGCTTTTTAGGATTCAGTGTTAGGGGTTTCTAGTTTGTTTATGGATACCTCTCAGCTAGAAGTGATGTCGGGTCCATCGAGTAGTTCTCAGACCAGAGTTGGATTTATTGGTGTTCAACAGGGTTCTCTGTCTGTTTCAGAGTATGAGATTGGGTTTCTTGAGTAGGCCAGATATACTCTTATGTTATTTCCTACTGAGCTTGAGATGGTGCAGAGATTTATCAGAGGGTTGACTTTATCACTCTGTTTTGGCTTCGGAGCATTTGATAGTAGCTGGTTATTCATTTTCTGAGGTTGTTGATCAAGCGAGGGCTACAGAAAGGGCTTACTTTGAGGCATATGGAGGTGGCAGTAAGAGGCCATGTCAGCAGTTCAGTGTTAGGGGTATTTCATCTGGAGGTCAGAATCTTCCCAGCTGAGGTCAGCATCATTTATAGCCTATTAGGCTCGTACAGGTAGCATCTTAGCTTATGGGTAGCCCTTAGGTAGATCGTGGTGATATCAGTGGACAGAGTTCTGATCAGGCAGTACAGGTTATTCGGTCTAGGTTGTCAAGCCGTGGCAGCTATTTTGGAGCAGTGGGTGCAGTACCTCAGAGTATTCCAGGAGCATGTTTCGATTGTGGCGGGATTAGTCATTGGTAGAGAGTACCCCAGGCATGAGTCAGTCATACAGTTGGGGTTAGCTCATGTTTCCTGCTAGGTTAGAGCTTCAGGAGTTTGTTATGACTTCAGAGAGACCGATCACTAGTCCAGAGAGTGTCCACGATGTGGGTTATTAGTCATTCAGTTCATATAGATTAGTCCCACAGTATTGTTGCACCTTCAGTTAGAGGTAGTGTACTTAGTGCCTCAATTGGTCATTCAGACATTCAGCCCCAGTTCATACATGCTCAGACTCATACTCCTTCGGGCATACCAGACTTATGATTTTGGATTTCCATCGTGTTAGATGAGTTCTTGACTTTCTATCCTTTTGTTTCTATTGGGATTATGTTGGGGTTTTCATACCCATCGATGATTATATACCGTGGTCTTTCTATATTGGTTGTTGTATGCCTTGGTGTTTTCATAGTGATTGATGTAGGCCTTTGTGTAGGTTTATGCATATATGACTACTCCCCCCCCCCTCTCGTAGATGATTCTTTAGTAGTGGATCAGTATCGTGTTTTCCTAGGGGAGTAGCATTTGGTTTAAAGTCCCATTTTCCTTGGCATATTGGCCTTGTTGTGACTATAGACTGGATCAGTATCGTGTTTCCCTTGGGGTATGGCATTTGGGTTAAAGTCCCATTTTCTTGGTATTTTGGCTTTGTTGTGACCCTAGAGTGGTAGTTCTGTTGATTTTCATTTTTAGTACCACCTACACTATATTTTGAGGTCACTATTATAGTTGTTACTACTATTATTGTTGGGCGTTGACTGAGTCCAATTTGATAGACGACTAAACTAGCGTTACCTAATTAGTGTTTCCCCTTCCTTGTGATTCTGATTCTGTTGGCTTAGATGGCCTCTTTGGTTAGTTAGCCTTCCTTTTCTATTAGCAAGGTCAGTTGTAGAGTGGATTGTGGAAATGAAGGTAAGTTCGACCTTCTAGGGCTTTGTTAAGACTTAAGCATTGGTAGTCTTCTTCTATGGCCCATTTTTGTTGATGATACGTTGAGATTTGACTCTTTTAATTTGGATAGTTCATCGCCCAATGGTGGCCTTGATCTTGATGATTGATGTTTAGATGGCGTTGGCATTTTGATTCTATTGTCAGTCTCTGATGATTGGGAGGCCTGAAGCTTACCTTCTGATTGTTAGGTTCGTCTCCTAGTGATCGGTTTGATCTTGGTACTGGTGTGGAGTTGGATACTCCGCTATTCCTGCTATGTGGTTTATGTTTTAGTCGAGTCAAAGATGGGGTAAATGGGTGATTTCAAAAATTCCCATTTCAACTCTTGTTCGGCCTATTATGGCTTCGTGGGATACTTCTACTCAGTGGTGTGTTCTTGGTTATCAGTTGTTGGTTCCCAAAGTGGGCATCTTTGGGAGTGAGTACTTATCGCCGTAGATTGGCTATTGGATTGGCCAAATGACGATTGAGTTGTATATTCTGAGTTGCTCGAGTTCTAGCTATCACTAGTACTATCTGCAGCCTCAGTGAGTTCTTAGTTATGCCTTGTTGCATTATGCCCTCCAACAGTTGTGGAGTTGATTGCTTGCCTCTTAAGCCAGTGGTTTCCCTCCGTTGTGGTAATGTCCTTCAATGATATTTCAGTTTCAGTCTTGCAGACACTTTTTGCCTGATTTCTAATAGTAAGATCGATTTGGGTGGTAGACCTTAATGAAGTCTTATTGGCCCCATCTATGGTTTCTGACCTTTTAGATGACGCCTTGGGAGTTGTGATACATTTCAATTTGTGGATGCCTACTCGTCAACAAGATCAGTTGGATAATTGAGGGCGAATAGTTCAGCTTCAGTGTTGGGATTTTTGCTTGGGATTGCATGACTTGGTTGCATCCCAGTTTCCAGATTCACCTCAGTTGGGCATTTGTATTTAGGTTGGCTAAGCCTACTCTTTGCATACTGGTTCAGTTTCCTTCAGATTGGATAGATCGTGCTTGTTAGATTCTCAAAAAATGGTCCATCGGTATATGATATTGGTTTCTTCTGCTTCTAACCTCGATTCTCAGTTTGGTCAGAATGGGGGATTGTCTTATCAGCGGGAGTAGTGTGTTTAAGTTGGGCTTAGCATGGTTTTATCCACAGTTAGTGGGACATCCTGGAGCGGATTGATCAGTTTTATAAGATTAGTGCCTCAGACTCATGGCTATCAGTTTTGAGGGTCATCCGGTCTAGTTGTAGCTTCGACTAATGATCGTAGGCTTCAATCATCTCCATTTGTGTGTCCAGGTAGCACCTTATAGGCTAATTGTTGCTCTTGACATTATGGATTTATGGTAAATCAGCTTCAGCCCTTCGAGAACGGTGTGTTATGTTTGCTCGGGCAGGACTCAGATGATATTTTTGTGTAGTTCAAAATAGATAGCAGGTTTGGAAAGGAAAAAGAAGGTTAAGTTTGGATGTTGGAGTTGTAGCATGATTCTAGCCTTGGATTACCATTAGCTTGGCTGAGTTTCTGCTTGATTGAGCTTGTATCGATGTGATGTCCGCGTGTTGTGCTTTTGGGTTGATATGCTTCAGTCGTATCTAGTACAGTTGGAGGTCAGTGGGTCATTGAGTTTGGGTTTATGATTATTTTGGAAAAGTAAAGTAAAGAAGTGAGGGAAAAAGGGATACTGTTGGGTGAAATCCCTTGGGAGCATTGTCTCTTCTTAGAGGTTTCCTGGGGAGCCATGCTCGGGGCATACAGTCCCAATACCTCATCGTTTCAAGATTTTGGGCTCTTTCTATCCATTGACTTTTGCGGACGAAAGTTCTTTTAGTAGTGGATATTGTAATGACCCTCCAGGTCATTTTCTTGATTTCCATGCATTCCTGCATTTTGAGCCTGCCTATAGCGGTTTCAGGTCATTTATCACTTATCGAAACTATCAGTTCGATTATCAGACAGTTCGTTTGTGTTTTAGACTCATTTCCCTATTTTGGAGCTTTCACTGTTAAGGATTTAGTCTTGGACCAAAACTGCTAGTAAATAATCTCAGATGGAAATTCTAACAGCACCATCAGCTCTGGAATGTTGATTTTAGGCTAGGGGGACCCTTGGTCTGGGTCCCGAGGCTTTTGAACTCGTTTTGGGCCATTGGGTAGATTTGGTGAAAAATGAAACTATAGATGTAGACCCCATATTTAATTGAAACGACCTCGGATGGAAATTTTGATGGTTCCATTGAGTCTGGAATGTCGTATTTGGTATGGTAGCATAATTTGTTTGTGCACACGGGGTTCCAAATGAATCTCGAGCATCCAATCTGAGTCCAATTTGGACTTAGAAAATCTGATGCCTCAAAGTTGTTGGTGCAGCCGCTTAAGCGGAAGCAGCTTTAGTGACATCAAGCTGCTTTAGTGGCCTTGGCTATTTAGCTGAGGGCCGTTTAAGCACCCCTTGTCCGCTTAAGCAGACGCCGCTTTAGCGATGGGGATGTCGCTTTAGCGGCCACTCACCTTTGGCACTGGCCGTTAAAAGCGGCCAAGTGACCATTTTAGCTGTACCTGGGGGTTTTATATCTCCCTTCTTCACCCATTTTCTCCCTCATTTCTCAATCATTTTCCTTAATTTTTGAGAGCATGGGACGTAGGAATATGGGGGAAAGCATCCATTGAAGCTAAGGTAAGTTAGCTCATCACTCCTTGGTCATTATTCATCATTTTACCTGTTGAATTCCATCTCATTTCATTGTAAATTCTTAGAAATTAGGTCTTTGAAATCCTAATCTTTGGGGACTGATTTGGGCCGTGATTTGTGTCCCATTTGTGCTCAACTTATGAGCACACATTTCTTGCCCTTCGAGGGACCTCGTGAGGGATTCAATTTTGGAATTCCATTAGAGGTCCCCACGGGCCCATGTTTGAACCAATTTTGGGCCCAGAGTTTTATATTACAATATGGGTATCGGTTTACTAGTAATGGCGTATAGGTTACTATTTTGATAGTGTGACGTCAATTCGGGATTGTGAAGCAAGGACGGACGAATTGTGGATGATGCAAGTATTGTGGCTCGGCATTGAGGTAGGCTTCGGTCTACTTTCCTCTATGAGATTGAGATAGTGTAGATTGCATGCTAGATAGGGATTATACGATATGATTATGACTAGTAAATCTTGACTTAGCCTATTTAGGGAATCCGAGGTATAAGTGTGACCCGAACCTTAGCATAGGTCGCTTGTTATGGCCATAGAATCCTATTACCCTTAATTATAAGCATGATAACCATAGTTGATGATTAAAGATCCTTTAGTATAAGGTTTACCATTTGACTTAGTGAATTGGGTAGTATTTTCCCCGATTAAATCTTGTAGTGACTTTACGCCCTCATTTACCATAGTTTCTAGAGTTATGAGGCGTTATTTTGTCGAATACGTATTATTGGGACCGAGGTCGTGGTTACGATGCCAGTTGGACTCCAGGTAAGTATTTTATCCCAAAAGGGGACATGATTCTAGATTACAGACGCTTAGGCGCTTAGTGGTATTGTTTGGATATTGGTGATTGCATGCATACTTTTAGGCGCATTCATGCTCACTTAGTGGTACGATTCCAACCAAAACCTTGATTTTACTAATATTACCAAAAAGGGATTTATTCCCACTTTTTACTTTAAATATGGATTGTTTTATAATGGGAATCGTACCACCTTAGTTACTGGATTATAAGCTTTTGGAACTAAAGATGTGGTATTAGAACTTCGACCGAGGCTGATTTCGGTCCATTATTTATCCACTCATTTTACCATTATTATTTACTTTGGTCGAGGGATATGCCAATCCCTTGTACATGATTATGATGATTTAGTCCCGAGCATGATCTCGGGCAATGGATTTACTGATTTACATCCTTTTAGTCGCGGTTCGAGTTCGTGCACTGATTATATATCTATCTATCTATCTCCAATACGGGATGGAGTAGATGGAATATGATGATTATTGAAAGTTCTAGATCGGGACCAGGCAGTGGATATGAATTTCTCGAATCCTCTAGGGGGGCCCTTCATCCGAGAGTCGTCGTGCCGGAGAAGGATGGTCGTCATAGGTCCTGCCTTTGAGAGCTAGGTGAGCTAGAGGAGGTGTATACACTTGGTATATTATGGTACTTGCTACATTATGGAACTCAGATCGGATATGGTTTACTATTGGTTTACGTGCATTCATTCAATTGCATTGCCTATCACCAGTATAGTTGTTTGGCACCTGTATCTATCGGTCTTAAGGGGGTTGTATAGGTACAGGTTATAGTTGTTGTTTGCTGAGTGTTTTCGTGAACCTTCCGGGCTTATGGGGGTCTGGTTAGGTACTTGTTTTCCCAGACTAGCTGGTTACTTTATTATTGATTATCATGGTTAGTTTGTGGCAGGTTAGTCGTGGAATGGTACCTAAGATTCGAGGTACGTTCCTGATTCCTTTATCTTCTCGGTGAGCTTTATTGGTTATCCCAGGATTAGTCACCCCTTTTGGGTAGAGGCTTGATGATGCTAGTGTATCTCCTTTACTTGGCTGGGGACCATGAGATGTGAGGTTCACTCCTTTAGGTAGTTAACTTTGAGTTAGTCCTATATGTATACATATAAGTATGTTATTACCGTATATCCCTCTCTTTCTCAATCTATTCATATTGTATATGTACCCTTTGGCCTAGTATATTAATATATATACTTCTTTCTCTATGTATTTATGTATTGGGTATAGATATACGGTATTGCACTTTAGTTCCTAAATGCTGTCAGGATAGGATAATTATCCTTATTTCTCCATTAGCACTGTTATTCCTAGTTCCTAGGATATTTGCCTGTAGTTATTTTCATACCTTACATGTCATTTTATGCTTACATTATTTTTGGAGCTTAGTTGGTCGATGCCTACTGAGTACCACGTGTTTGGTACTCATACTACACTTCTGCAGCCTGCAGGTTATAGTACGAGTTATCTCCGTTGATGTGTATGTATCGTGCGGAGCAGCTATGGATCGGAGACTTGGGGTGAGCTCCTGAAGTTTTAGAGTATCCCTACTCTCCCTCTTATTATAGACTGTTCTCTATATTGTATCAGAGACAACTTGTATATATATATATATACTTTTTTCCTATAATTCATTTGTACTTCTGTTGTATTAAAAGCTCTTGTACTGGTTCCACCAGGTTTTGGGGTTATATTAGCCTTGCTATTATATTTATTCCATTATTTCCTTTATTTTTATCAGTAGTACATTACTAGTTGTTCCATACTATGGGTTGGCTTACCTACTAGTGGGTTATAGTAGGTGCCATCATGACCTGAGAAATTAGGTCGTGAAAAATACTTCGAGTCAAAATTTGGGTCAAGAATGGGCCCGTGGGACACGCAATTGGGATTCCAAATTGAATCCGTCACGAGGTCCCTCGAAAGACAAGGAATGCATGCTCAAAATTTGAGCACAAATGGAGTGCAAATTGGGGCCTAAATCATCCCACAAAGTTTAGGAATTTAAGACCTAAATTCAAAGGATTTACAATGAAAAGGGATGGAATTTGATGGGGAAGATAATGGAAAATGACCGAGGAGTATTGAACTAGCTTACCTTAGCTTCAATGGATGATTCCCCATAATTTTCCATACTTTAAGCTCCAAAAATGGAGGAAAATGCCCTAGGGAAATGAGAGAAAATTAGGTGAAGGAGAAAATATAATACCAGCAGTGACCGCTTAAGTGGGCACTAGGTCGCTTAAGCGGCAATTGACCGCTAAAGTGATGGATCAGGAGAGGCGGAGTTCGCTTAAGCGACATCCGCTTAAGAGGACAGGGATCGCTAAAGCAACCCTCAGCTGGGAAGCCAAGTATCGCTAAAGCGACACAAATTTGCTAAAACGACACAAATTTGCCAAAACGACTATCGCTGAACCGACCCCCAAGTTGCTTAAGCGACTGTACCAGCAGCTGAGGCATCAGATTTTGCTAAGTCCAAATGGACTCCGACCGGGTGCTCGAGATTCGTTCGAAACCCCGTACGTGCAAACGAACTATGCTACCATACCAAAATCAATATTTTAGACTTAATAGAACCATCAAAAATTCCAACGGAGGTCGTTTTGGCATAATGTGGGTCCCATACCCAGTGAGCCATTTTAACCAACTTTCGACCAATAACCCAAAACGAGTTCGGAATCCTCGGGACCCGAACCAAGGGTCCACCTAACCTAAAATAAACTTTCCAGAGCTAATAGAACTGTCGAAATTTTCATCCGAGTCTGTTTACTAGGATTTTTTATTTGAGACCAATTTCTTAACAGCAAAAGCTCCAAAATAGGGAAATGGCCCTAAAACCCAAACGAACTATCCGAAAATCGAACTGACAGTTTTGAAAAATCATAAATGGCTTGTATCTGCTATGGGAAGTCTCAAAATGCCAAAAACACACGAAAATTGAGAAAATGACCAAGAGGGTCATTTCAAAAAGACACAAATAAATATACCCCTCCCTTAGTTTTGTTGGTCGAATTTTTTCAACGAATAAACATACTTTTCTTTCAACGTGCAGTGCTAGTAGGTTGTTTATAAATAAACAAAAAGTAAAATGGAATGGAATAACGCAGAAGCATGGGACTAGAGAAAATGTCTAGTACAAACTCTACTTGTGTTCCAGTTATGTTCAAATATCAAAAAATGGTATGAAATTCTATATATGTCTATTCTGAGAAAACGACATGATGAAAATTTGACCAACAGAAGTGAGGGACCGGCTAATTATTTTTTCAAATAGGTAGAAAATAAAATAGCAAATTAGAGACCAGTAAAAAATATCATCCTGAAAGTATATTTTTAGGGACCATATTTACAACTTGTCCCTAAATCTTAGTCTCTAATAGGCAGTTTTCTTGTAGTGCTAGTAATTACGATGACATGTTTCTTTGCCACAATATTATTAGAGTGCAATTACAAATGTACTGTTTAGTTACACAAGTGTAATCACATGGCTATATTAAAATTTTAAAATAAAAGTTAATTATCAAAAACTAATTTATATTAGACAAATAAGGGTCTTTATAAATGATATTAAATTAAATATTTAAGATATATATATTATCTTTTGAAAATATATTAATTAATAAACATATGTTCTTAACTAATATTATAAAAAAAAATTGATTTATATTTTACAAATTAGTATATTTTAATTAAATTAATCATAAAAACTAAAAGTACATGATTTTTAAGAATATCATGATATGCATGTTTGAAAAAAAGTACAATTTACTTTCTAGTGTTTTTTCTCCTTTTCCTTTTTTTATAAATAGTATCACTCTTCTAGCATCTATTGTTGTTTTCCTTTTTGAGGTGAAAAATCAACTTTTGAATGTGAAATGTATGAGTACATCATTCTCACATTACAATGTGAAGAAGAGATAAAAACTTTTTTGACATAAAACGACGAAAGATTATACACGAAGCATCATGCATTCATGCAGAATCCAAAGAAAGACCGTTAAAAGATGATATTGTAATGACTCCCCTGGTCATTTTCTACTTCTCCATATTATTTTGGTGTTTAGCGCTTCCTCATAGCTGCCCCAAGTCATTTATGACTTGCTGAAACTGACAGTTCGGTTACCGGGCAGTTCGTTTGGGTATTAGAGCCATTTCCCTGTTTTGAAATCGTCGCAATTTTAAATTTAGCAACTGGGACTAAACATCAGGTAGATGGCCTCGTATTCCAATTCTGAAAGTTCCATCATCTCCAGAACGTTTATATTAGGCTAGGAGGACCTTTGGTTTGAGCCCCGAGGTTCGATCCCAGAGGCTTTTGAACTCATTCTGGGTTATTGGGTGGAAATTGATTAAAACGGCCATTCGTTTGCATTCACGGGGTTTCGAATGAATCCCGAGGGCCCGTTGGAAAATTGGCAAAATATTGCCATGTGTTGATACTGCTTCAGCTGGTGCAACTGCTTAAGCGGGCCTTTGGCCACTTAAGCAGAAGCCGTTTTAGATGCTTGGGAACCACTTTAGCGGCTGAGGCCTTGAACCCTCATGTTCGCTTAAGTGGAGGCTTGTCCGCTTTAGCAGGGTGCTCTTAAGTGGCACCCGTCCGCTTTAGTGGAAGTCCACCTCGGGGCATGGAGCGCTTAAGTACTAGAGGGGGCGCTTTATATTGACCGCTTTAGTGGTGACCGCTTAAGCGGTCAAGTGGCCGCTTAAGCGGCACCTGCAATGCATTTAATCCCCTTTTCACCTATTTTTCTCTCATTTTTCTCGAAGTGTTGGAGAATTAAAGCTCTAGAGAGATAGTGGGAGAGAGGAGGCGATTCCTGGGTGTTCAAGGGAGCTTGGAGTGTTTGTTAACATCATTTTCGTCATCTAAATCCTTGCAAGTTCCGTCGAATTTCTTAGTAAATTCTCCATTTAGACCCAAAACCCTAGCTAACTTTGTAGATGATTTTGGGTGTTGTAATGCTCGGAATTCACCCATTATTGAGGGTAAATGATCCTTGAGCCTTGATTGACGTTTTGAAAGTTTTAAATTTGTGATTCCGTAAGTGGGCCCCACATGGGATTTTCGGCTTGATTTTGGACCTGATGCAATATGGATATTGTTGTTCTCGTATTGATGAGTAGAGTGTTATTTTGATAGCATGGCATTGTTCGGAGGCTTCTCAGAAGGGAAAGGCCCCTCTGTAGAGGACTTTATCGAGCTTTCTTTGGCGTCCAGGTAGGCTAGGCTTACCCTACTTATAGATTGAGCTTAATCATGATATTAGTATGATATTATGCTAGTTTTGGGTTGGAATTTATGGTTGGTTGCTAGTTAGTAAAAGTCGGTTTATTTGGCCTATTTGTGGGTCGTTTCACAGGTAGAATCGACCCAATTACCTATCCCTTAAGTAAATTGATGTTTTGGGGTTATAATATCACACTTAGCTCCTTGTAAACTTAGGAGGCCTTCTTTCGCAACTTTATCCTAAATCTTGAGCCTTAAACTACATAGCATATAACTAGTTCGGGGCTAGGTTAATGACCTTGATCTTATTTAAAGACCGGTTCAAGTTCGTCACATTCTATTGATTATGGCATTTAAAGACCGGTTCGAGTCCGGCACATTCTATTGATTTATGGCATTTAAAAATTGATTCGAGTTCAGCACACTCTATTGATTTATGGCATTTAAAGACCGGTTCGAGTCCGGTACATTCTATTGATTTATGGCCTTTAAAGACCGATTCGAGTCCGGCATATTCTATCTAACTATGGCACTGATGGTGAGTTATGAGGAGAGAAATACGATTCAAGTACGGTGTTTATGGGTTATTTCATGGCATTATGGTACCGGTTCGAGTCCGCTGAGTTGTGGTACGTAAAGGCTCATAAGCATGGTAGTAGTATTTTTCCTTGATTGCGTCCATCGGGCTTATGGGGGTTCGTTTGGATTAGTCCTCTGTTGTTTGCACCTTCTGGGCTTATGGGGCCTAGTTAGGTTATAAATAGCTTACCTAAAGTTCGGTATCATGTATTTCGTTATTTATTTCTATATGTCGGAGCATGATCTCAGGGTTGCCCCTTTTTCCTTGACTTTAGCTTACTTTCTCGCATTTTATTATGCTTTTATTATGATTTAGCTCAGTTGATCGATGATGTCTACTAAGTACCCATAGTTTTGGTACTCATACTACACTTCTGCATCTTTTCTGGTGCAGATCCGAGTACTAGCCACCGTCGTTGATATTCTAGCCAGCTATCTACAGGTGTCAGAGATATGGTGAGCTTTCAGAGCCGAAGCTGATCCCCTTTCCTTCCCCTATTTTTGGATGGTCTTTCATTTCGAGACTACATATGTATTGATATTATTAGTACTCTTATTCTTTGGCTAGTGGCTCTTGTACCGACCTTACCAGTTCGTGGGATTCATTTTGTTCTTCTCCGTCTTTTATTTAGCCCTTTATTTTCGTACTTATATTTATGGGCATGATTTGTATTATTTTTATATTCTTCCACCATTGCACCCATTACTTGTCATTCCAGGTTAAGGCTTGGCTTATCTACTGGTGGGACATAGTAGGTGCCATCATGGCTCATAAATTGGGTCATGACAGATATAAACATGTTACCAAGAAGTAAGCATCAGCGACTGATTCCACGATTCGAATACACAAAGACATTGAAATCTTATATGGACCATAGTAATTACAATGGAAGTGAACAACTAGCAAACCAAACTATTACAATAACCTGAGCAAATAAATACACATGAGTGGTTAATTAAACAAGAAAAAAAAAAAAGTTGAACTAAAACGTTCTACTACAATCTAACATTCAAAAGTAAAAATCAATTTGAATTCAACATAAAGTATACATTAGGAGAACACATTAGTTCTCTTGATGAAAAATTAGATGAATTAACTATTTTGATAAAACAGCTTGGTAACAATAAAGAGAAGACCGATGTAGCATCTTCTTTTGGCACATCATCTACTCATATTGTTAAAACCTCTATTCAAAGACCGCCTGAAATACAGGATTTTAAATTCAAGACTTTTGATGAATTGGAAAAACTTCTTGATAAAAAGTTTTTCGAATTAAATATTAAACCTATAGAATTGTCTTCTCAATTTGCAGATAAGCTTGAGTCTCCATCTAATTATAAAGAGGAAACTTGGTCCGAGATTAATAAGCTCAGGGGAACTATTTGGTACACTGATAAGCCTAGGATGCAAACTCATTACTATCCTAGACCGACTCCTCAGGACGTTTTAATAGAAGAACGTGATTGGAACCAAACAAATACTTCTTATAGTGGTTCTGATATTTATGAATGGAATATTGATGGTCTGACTGATAGGCAGATGACTATTTTAGTCATAGGATGATGATGTATGCTACCATTTGTAAGTCTAGTACAAAAAATAGTGATAGAACTATTTGTAAAATGATAATTACAGGTTTTACGGGCCAACTTAGAGGTTGGTGGGACAATTATATGTCTGTAGAAGCCAAAGCTACTGTGATAAACGTTGTCAATCCCGAAGAAAGTATTGATAATTTGGGATATAAATTAGCTAGTGCCCGTGAAGATGCGGTCTATACTTTGTTTATGACCATTCTGGAATATTTTAGTGGTAGATTTACCAGTGATTTTGAGACTACTTGTACACTTCTAAACAGTCTTTGATGTAGGACTTTAGGTGAATTCAGATGGTATAAGGATACCTTCCTTAGTAGGGTCATGGAATTACTCGAAAATAAATATGATCATTGGAAAGCCAAATTTATAGATTGCCTCCCCTCGTTATTTGCAGAAAGGGTTCGCAAAACTCTTCGAGGAAATTACGGTGAAATTCAATATAAGAATTATACTTATGGTAAGCTTATAGGAGTTTGTACACAAGAAGGATTGAACTTGTGTAATGAGATTAAATATTCTAGACAACTTAAGATTGATAAGCTTAAGGAAAAATCTCAATTAGGAGATTTTTGTGCTCAATTTGGTATACCCCAAACGTCTAGTCATAGCAAGACAAAAAGGAGTAAGTATCATAGACACCCCAACCAAGATAATCCTTATAGGAAAAAGAGATCTAGATATAGATCCAAAGAGGAACGTGAAGCACGAAAGGGTGCTTGTAAAACTAAAAGATTTGCAAAAGACAGATCTAATAGAGATCTATCTAAGGTCAAGTGTTATAGGTGTGGTAAATTAGGACACATAGCACCTAACTGTAAGTTAGAAAAGCTTAAAGTTTTAGAACTTGATAATAATCTGCATGATAAAATTTATGGTATGTTATACACTTCTTGATCAAAATCCGATTATGAACCCAATCATTTGAAATCCGAAGCAGAAGTTGATTTGCTTGACTTTTCTGATAATGAAAATAATGATGCTTGCAAAACTTGCCAAAATGATAATTTTTCTTGTGAAATTGATGAGTTTTGTAAATTACAAGCTCAGTTTCAAGATTTGAATGTTCAAACTATTACTTCTGATAATATAATTGAACTTTTAAAAGAGGTTACTGATAACAATCTTTGAGAAAAAATCATTACTTTGGCAACGAGTTTTAATTCTAGTACTTCGAGCCAAAAGGATGAATTTCAATATTCAGCTCTTTATTCTTTATCCGGAGTTAATAAAAGACTTTTGGAAAAGTATGCCCCTTCTAGGGAATCGTTTTTTGAAGATTTGAAATTTGAAATTGAAAATTTGAAAAGAGAGATTAAATCTCTTAAACAAAATCAAATGATTTGTGATCATAGGATTACTCAACTAGAGAAAAATAATCCTCTGACTAAGTCATCTAATGATAAGGAAAAATCTATTTTCGAACAACCAGATGCTAATAAGATTTCAAAGCAACTTGATTTAAGTCCTAAACAAGAGATGCTTTTAGGTATGATGCAAATTGTTACTGCTCATAAATTGTGCATTAAACGTACAATTTTAATTGATAACAATTTTTACATTAACGATGTTGCTATGATTGATAGTGGAGCAGATGTTAGCTGCATCCAAGAAGGTTTGATACCTACCAAATATTTTCAGAAAACTACCCATATGGTTAGATCTGCATCAGGTCATGCTTTAGATATAAAGTATAAATTGCCCAATGCGCACATTTGTCAGAATAAAGTCTGCATTCCGCATTTCTTTTTCCTAGTTAAAAATCAATTATATCCTCCAATTATACTTGAAACCCCTTTTATAAATGCTATTTATCCTTATACTCATATTGATGTTAAAGGATTTAAAGCTACTTTTAATAACAAAGAAATCAGTTATACATTTGTTACAGATCCCGTAACTAGAGATATAAATGTTTTAATTGATATGAAGCAAAAACATATTAATTCTTTGCAATTAGAACTATTTAGCATTAATATTTTTGATACATGAAAATCTGCTAAAGTTCAGGAAAAGATTAAATTGATTTTCAAATAAATTGTTGTTGATATTTGTGCTGATCATCCAAGTGCTTTTTGGAATAGAAAAAAGCATATAGTTACTCTTCCTTATGAAGAAGGATTCTCTGAGGAAGATATTCCCACAAAATTCTGACCTTGTCAGATGAATACCGAATTGGTAGAATTCTACAAAAAAAAATTGATAATTTGCTACAAAAAGGTTTGATAAAACCTTCCAAGTCTCATTGGTCATGTACTGTATTTTATGTTAATAATGTTGCAGAAAAATAAAGAGGTATACCCAGATTGGTTATTAATTATAAACCTCTAAATAAACATTTGAAATGGATTCTGTATCCCATTTCGAAAAAAAAGGATTTACTTTCAAGATTATATGATGCTAATATATTTTCAAAATTTGATTTAAAATTTGGATATTGGTAGATACAGATTTTAAAGGAACATGCCTATAGAACTACTTTTAATGTTCCACTTGGGCAATATGAATGGAATGTCAGGCCATTCGGTTTTAAAAGATGCCCTTTCTGAATTTCAAAAAATTATGAATGACATTTTTAATCCTTATATGGATTTTATTATCGTCTATATTGATGACATTCTAGTTTTTTCTAAAACTTTAGAAATGCATAACAAGCATCTTGATATCTTTAAAAAGATTGTTATTCAGAATGGTTTGGTTATATCTAAAGCAAAAACGAGTTTATTTCAAACAAATGTCCGTTTTTTAGGGCATTATCTTTGTCAAGGAAAAATTACCCCGATACAAAGGGCCATTAACTTTGCTGATAAATTTCCTGACGTTATTACTGATAGAACTCAGTTACAAAGATTTTTGGGAAGCTTAAATTATATTTCCCCATTTTATAAAAATTTATCCCGTGATTTAGCCCCTTTATATGAAAGTCTAAAAAAGGATTGCAAAGGACCTTGGACAGATAAACATACGTCTATTGTCCAAGATGTTAAAATACATGTAAAGGCTCTACCTTGTTTGACTCTTGCTAACCCAGCTTGGCAAAAAATTATTGAGATAGATGCGTCTAACATTGGTTTTGGTGGGATATTGAAACAAATAAATCACAACGATAATTGTGCATACCTAATACGATTTCATTTGGGAAAATAGACTGAAGCCCAAAAAAAGTATGCAACTATGGCTCATGAAATGTTGACAATTGTCAAATGTGTTTTGAAATTTCAAGATGAACTTTATAATCAGAAGTTTTTGAGAAAAACTGATGCTCAGTCTGTTAAATATATGTTTAACAAAGATTTTAAGCATGATGCCTCAAAAATTATATTTGCGAGATGGCAGGCTCAATTAGCCCCATTTGATTTCGAGATTCAGTATAAAAAGGGAATTGATAATTCTTTGTCTGATTTCTTATCTCGTGAATATCTGCAGGATGAATCCTCAATGGAGTAGAGGCAGAACCAGAGGAAGAGGGAGAAGATCATCTCCTTCTTACTCACAAGGATCGTCATACAGATCCTCATCAAATGCCCCAGTTATACAAATGGGAAGAAAGACTTGGTCAATGAGAAGATTTCTCAAACTGACGAATCTTCTTCGACAAAAGTTATACATCTGGAAGATATTACAGAAGATAGTCCGTTATACAGACACATGCAGGGTCAAAATCAAATGCGTGGTCATACCACGGTCCTTCTGTCAAAATATTGCCTGAATCATTTCACAAGTTATACCAAGAATGGACTAAAGTATCTCCAGCCATGGACGAATTATATAAAGCAGATCATATCTGCTATCCAGACAATATTGATCAGATCTACTTTTTTTATAGAATTCTCTGTCGTATGGATCCATAAGTGGACACCAGAATTGGGGTTTACCAGTGAAAAAATCCCTTGTTTATTCCGGACATTTTATAACAATTTTTGGGACAAGTTGATGAAAACTGACCCTAAGACCAAGAGATTATTTGGACAAGAATTAATTGATTCTATTTCAGAAAAGATAAAAGATTATACATTTTTATCTCAACAAGAAAAAATTGATGATACAGCATTCCGTCATATCGCGAGAAAAATCACCTTTCAAGACGGAGATAAGAGTGAAATGATCAACAAATATTTAGAAGAAGTTAAACAAAATCTACTTCAATCTATAGATCAAATAGAAAGATCTGATACTTCAATGAGAAGTCAGAATAGCGAAGATAATATCTTGCCCGATTCCCAGTCAGTGCAGCCAGAAGAGATATTATATGAGGAAGCAATTGATAATGCTGAAGAATTTGTCCAACGGATGAAGCAGTTAGACAAAATTCAAGGAAAAAAGAAAGAATAAACGGAGATAGTCGTCTGGGACCCACATGAACAGTGAATCCATCGGGGACCCCACTTCAACAGTAGATTTACTATAGCAGGGACCCAGATAAGGGTCCACTTTTACTGTACATAGCTTTTAATTTTCTATATATACATTCGTTTGTAAAGAATGAGAGGCATCAGGCATTAGGCCCTCTCTCTCTCTTCTCTAGTCTCTCTTTGTAAAGTTTTTACTTTGTGAATAAAAGAAAAAGAAAAGCTTGACTTTTGAGCACCACATCTTAGCCCTTGCATATCCGGGCACTGACCTTTGCTTGCAGGTCACTGAGGTGATACCACTTTCCTATCTTTCCTTTCTCCTAGTTGTGATGATGTCCGGTTAAATTCCATATCTATGTTGAATATCAAACTTCTCTGCATATTAACCATAAAGAATCTGGCTTTATCAAAATATAAAGAAATTATTATATAGCAACTTGGCTTGGTTCCGAGATGGTGGTACAGTCGGATCTAGTACTACTTTTATTGGCTTTGTCTTAGTGACTATGTCTAGTAAGCCGGTTTCCTGAGCCCGTTAAAAGATGATGAAAAAGGGCGATCTTTTTTTATTAGAACCGCTAGACACATGGTCTCAATAAGAGTATGTATTAAATCCTGACAGGCCTCGTGCTTGGGGTAAAAGGTAAGAAGATCCTTCCATACAGTCATACGCTATATGAAAATTTCCTTATATTTCGGTTCTTATGTTCCCGCATAAGGATACTCTACTAGCTAGATCCATCTGGCCGCACGAATTACCGCCCGCCTTATAGATCCTATAAACTTGGTATCAGAGCCATGATTTTTTATGATAAATACGGCACAGAGGTGAAGTATTCAACATAGATAGTTTGGTCAAGAATGGATCTAGGAGAATCCAGTGTAAAAAATGATAGGTTAGAAGAGGTAGATATACCTCAAAATCTTGATTTATTAAATAAATGGACTATTCCAAAAGTTTCGATAAGAACTATTTATGATTATGGTTGATTTGATAAATTGTCTTCCACTTAGTTGATAAAAACTACTGAGCAATCTTTAGCTCTAAATTCTCCAGAACAGTCTATTCGTTTATTAAATAAATGAGATATTGATTTATACAAAAATCGTTATAATTTCCTACATATAGGCATGGTTCAAATTGCTTTTAAACCATTAACTCTTAAAGGGTTACCTGAAACTTTTCTAGCAGCTCTTAGAGATGCAAGAAATCTTAATTGTCGACAGTTTTTAATGGGTTCGATAGAATCTACCGTGGCCTATGGTCTAGTATACTTTAATACTCAGCCTAATTTACAGCTTTCCCTGTTTGATGTTAATATACTAGATGCATTAACATTAAATGTTAAAACGCATGGTTATAATTATGCACCTGGATCGGAACTTATATGTTTGTCTTATAGAATTTATTATAAATTAATGTCTACATTAAATCCTATATGTAAATTATATGATACATCTAATCAAACTATTTTGTTTGAAACTAATTTTGTTAAATCAAAAATTACTACTAGAAGACCAATTAGATGGGAAGAAATTAATTTTCCAACTACTTGAATTTTAAACTCGGTTATACCACCCAATCAGTTAGTCGATAAGGTTACAAATTTTGAGTATTCTCATATTACTCAAACTCCTGATGGTCAAATTTGTATTCAATTTGATGAAAAGTCTTCTGTTTATAACAGACAGTCCTTTTTTGGTAACAATAGATTATTTCCTTCTATGCCTTCTATGATAGCTCTGATTGAACCTATTTACGGTCCGGCTAGAGTTAATAAAGTCGCTTCTTTACATACTATTTCAACTGGTGATATGCCTGTTAATCAATTAAAGATTAACCCAACAACAAATGTTGTTCAGGCGTATGATAATGTTTCTGAAATGGATATTCCTTCAGCATCCGAAATGGATTTTAACCCAAATACTGTTTAATGATTCCTTATAAAATTAATTTTAGTCCAGGATCCCTGGCAAGAAAACATATTCAAAAAGAATTTTTTGATAATAAATGGAACCAGTTTAAAACTTGATTTTTGGATACTTATAGTAAAGATGACATGAATAATATTTCTCAAGAATTTTATGAAACTTGTGCTTTACATAATCAAATTATGCATTTTGTACCATGGTTTATAACCACTTATTTGACTTTAAATGTAAACATTTTGAAGAGATCTTATCAAGATGCTCAGGGTAATACAGTTAAATCTATGTAGCCTCCTCAATCATCCTTTATACTACCTAATAATACAGGTATTACATTTACTGCATTTCAAATATTTGTTGAAAATGATATTGCCACAGTAAGTATTGCTGAAATTAATAAATTAATTTCCCAAAATAATTATTTGGGTTTATATGTTAAAGTATTAGGTGAACACATTAGTTCTCTTGATGAAAAATTAGATGAATTAACTGTTTTGATAAAACAGCTTGGTAACAATAAAGAGAAGACTGATGTAGCTTCTTTTCTTCTGGCACATCATCTACTCAGATTGTTACAACCTCTATTCAAAGACCGCCTGAAATCCAGGATTTTAAATTCAAGACTTTTGATGAATTGGAAGAACTTCTTGATAAAAAGTTTTTTGAATTAAATATTAAGCCTATAGAATTGTCTTCTCAATTTGCTGATAAGCTTGAGTCTCCATCTAATTATAAAGAGGAAACTTGGCCCAAGCTTAATAAGCTCAGGGGAACTATTCGGTACGCTGATAAGCCTAGGATACAAACTCATTACTATCCTAGACCGACTCCTCAGGACGTTTTAATAGAAGAACATGATTAGAACCAAACTAATACTTCTTATAATGGTTCTGATATTTATGAATGGAATATTGATGGTATGACTGATAGGAAGATGACTATTTTAGGTCATAGGATGATGATGTATTCTACCATTTGTAAGTCTAGTACAAAAAATAGTGATAGAACTATTTGCAAAATGATAATTGCAGGTTTTACGGGCCAACTTAGAGGTTGGTGGGACAATTATATGTCTGTAGAAGCCAAAGCTGCTGTCACGGCCCGAAATCCCATTCAGATCGGACTGGCACCCGAAGTCGATATGGCCTGAGAGAACCAATCTTTGCTCATGAACATTCGTATGCATATCCTCGTATGATTATTATTAATCCTTATGCAACTATGCGGAAAACATGAACATGGAAACATATGCTATATATAGATTTAGGAAACTTGGCTGTTGGGGCCAACACGTCAAAACGGACATTTATCCCTTACATTCATAACCCACACATGTCTACAAAAGCCTCTAACAGATGCATTTACAAGATCAACTAACAGTCGGGACAAGTCCCGCTTTATACAACATTTACAACATCAACACAACTGAACAACTATGACTTGAAAAGTCCCGAAGCAACTGGGGCTCACCAAAGATCCACAATGTCAACCTACAATAGAGGTCTACTAGTGCCTGCACCTGCAACATGTAAGGTAATTCCCCCGAGGGGGTCAGTACGAAGAATGTACTGAGTATGTAAGGCTCATAAGAAATTCATCATACATAATAGCAACAATAAAGGAATCAATGTAAGGAAATAGAAATGTGAATAAACTCTCTTTATGTATGTGGGGAACCATGTATATTACGTTCTTTACTCCTCTTGTATTCATCTTTTATACATCTTTATTGTTCTACCCATGCTAGGCTATTCTGTCGCCCCTGGGATGAGATTAACCCATGCTAGGTACTTTGACCCCTGGGATGTTATATTAACCCATGCTAGGCTTTCGTGTCTCCCCTGGGATGTTATGTTAACCCATTCTAGGTACTTTGACCCCTGAGATGTTATATTAACCCATGCTAGGCTTTCGTGTCGCCCCTGGGATGTTATGTTAACCCATGCTAGGTACTTTGACCCCTGGGATGTTATATTAACCCATGCTAGGATTTCGTGTCCCCCCTGCGATGTTACTAACCCATGATAGGTACTTTGACCCCTGGGATGTACTTATGATTACTCATTAATTACACATCTCTTATTTCTCTTGTTATTCTTACTTCCATTCTTAAGAGTGATTGAGGCATTGAGGATCATGACATAATTGGAATCACACATATATATATTACTTCACTCTTGTACTTCATGAGATTGACATCTTCACTTATGAGGAAATAGATATATTAACTTGCACATCCCCTCTCTTATTACTCTTATGAGATTTATGAGATTGAGTACTTTTATTTGTGAAAGATTGGTACAAGGATAATTATCATATTATAGGACTTTGGAACAAGACATGATTGGAAAAATGCTTTTCAAGGATAAATAGATTCTCTTATGTTATTACTCTCTTGAGATAGTCCTTTTAGGAATTACCACGTTATGACATCTTAGGAACTTCAATCAAAGAATAAGAGATGAGTGAATCATAAGTCATCTAAGAATAGGACACATATGGATACAATATACGTCAACCTGAATTGCTATACTTCAAGCCTCTCGGAATTGAAACAAGTCCAATGTCAATAGGAAAAATATGTTGTAGAAGGATACAAAAAGAGTAACCATACATACCTTGTATTCTCAATACGATTCTACAATCTTAAGTGTGCATACAATAGTCCCGCTCCGTCCTTGTGTTTCGTTCTACAACATACGTTCATAACGAAACCAACATTAACCACAAATTACCTTACAATGGCATACAATAACAATAAGTCACATGTTTAGCTTTAACATGTCATTTCCCCCTTGACAATACCATTTATGAAATCATCCTACCAATAATCCCACAATATTCCATACATTGACCAACACATGATAACCAATAGCATGTCACACCAAGCTCATATTTTACACTTCTCCATCACCACCACATCACAATTATTCTATCAAATTACTTCAATACTCCTCACAACAACAAATCGGTCAAAATCCCATAATTTACACTTATATGAAAATAAAAAGTTTAGGACCATAATAACACCATACATGTTGTTATTTTATCCATACCATGCTTTTTCATCAAGACCACAAGTCATAATTCAAGTTACAATCCCATGGATAACACATCTTTTTCATAAAACCAAAAGTGCCATGTCCAACACTTCCAACCATAACCAACATGATATACATAATCTATCATGCTTATAATGTGTTAAAGTACAATAATAATCACTTACCCAAGCTTGGAAGATGATGATCTTGCTCCAAAATTTGGCTTTGAGCTCTTAGGGTTTGAAGTTGAAAGAAAAGGCTTTTGGGAAATTTCTAGATTGACATGAGATTTTTATGTGACAAAATCTGATTTTTGGCCCCTTTATATAAGCCTTGGGGGTCATCATTAGCCACTCTTGGCATTTAATGCGAAGTGCGGCTTAGTCAATGGAAGAATGGGTCATTTGACCCATTCTTGGCCCATGTTTTCTTTCACATTTTGGGCCCTTTTGAGCCCAATTCACTTAACCTAATAAAATCAATAATTTATCATGTTTAATTCATTTCATACATGTTACGACAATAGTCCCACTCATGCAATTCATACTCGTGGCCTCAATTCCAAAAACAAGCAATTCTAGCCACGTATGGCCTATTTTGACCAAAAGGGTAAAATCGTTATTTTGATTCCAAATTTGTTCTCGAGTAATTTTATAAGCCCAATATATTAATGCAATAATATCATGTATATTCTCATGGTTGTAGAAGAAACGTGGCAAAAATCGACTCAATTCGTCCCCGGGCACCCTTGGGACTTAAGAAAAATTCCAACTTTGAAAAGTGGCCAAAACCAGCGAGGGCGTGCCAGCTTATTGCCTATGGACTAAAAATTTTAGCCCAGAGCAGCGTGGCACGCCCTAGACTTAGTTTTTTAGAAAATTTCATTTTTCGACTTTTCTTCGCGGGTTTGGTTAGATACTTCAAATCCTATTCTTTAACTTACTTCTTACCCTTAATATCCTTTGTTTAGAGGTCCTCTTAGCCTCATTTTGAACCCCGCAACTGCTCCACGAAAATCCCAAAACACCTCCTACGCAAGGTTAATCACATGTACAAGGCCAAATTTTAATTTTTTTGTCACTAACATTACAAATTACATACTCATGGCATCTCCACACCTAAGTAACCATTGTTCATCGTCGTCACATTGGGTTAGGAAGGTATGGGGTGTTACATTCTCCCCCCCCCCCTTAGAAACATTCATCCTTGAATGTTAACGATGTCGCTTTAATTACAACAAATGCATCTCTATATTAGCACATGTACGCATAAACACTTAAGGCTTGGATATTTACTTGTTATTGGTCTACTTTCACATTTTGAACTTTTTCTTCCATTTGAAACAATATGGGTACGTTGATTTCATCATTTCTAAAAAAAATTTCCAACTTCCCATGCGATCTCTTTGACTTGTTGATTTCTCCGAGAGCTTTTACAGAAAGTACGTCTTTACTTATTAGCCTCTTTCACTTGTCGGTCTAAAATAACAATAGGTATCTCTTCCTAGTGAAATCCTTCATAATTTGTATATTTTCAATGGGAGTAATACGAAATGGAACCCTTATGCACTTCCGGCAACTTCACATGGCATGTTGTATAGGACAATTTCCCCTTTCTTTCTGAATTACATTATACCTTTCATGAGTAACGCTTTTAAGAGTACTTAATCATCTATGAGTGCAAATATCTACTATACCATTTCGATATATACTAAATTTTCTGACGGATAGAAATATTCCATTGACTTAACTAATAACTCCAGTGTCCCATTAGGTTCATAGTAACTGATGGAGTAACATACGATAGAGTAGTTATATATACATCATGTAAAATATGGTAATATACCTAACTACCGGTACCGTCATCAGGAGTTGCCTCTTCATGCTGCCGGTCCACTAGAGCATAGGTACGATTTTGGGCCCCACTAGAACTAGCTGCTCCTCTCATATCTCTACCACGACCCATAGACTGAACGCCTCTGCCTGGGGAAGGAACCGATGTTGATGATACAGCGGTTGATCCCGCAAGTCATGCTATACCACTCGCACCCCTTTGTGGGAATTCTCTCATTATGTGCCCCTCTGTGCCACACCAAAAACAAGCATTTGTCCCCAACCAGCATTCACCTAGATGGTACCTTCCACAACGCTGACACAGAGGACGAGAAAATCCTACTGTCTGTGAGCCCTGCACTCCACTATTCTGTCCAAATGGACCACCTCTAGACCCTCGAAACTGGGAGTGAGCACCCGTTGTGGAATAAGAGAATGAGGGTCTAGGCGGTAACATTCGAGATCCAGATTCTCTTGGGGACACCATAGACTGCCCCATAGGTCTCGCCCTTTTTGCTGGCCCTTCCTCAGATTTCTGTATCCTCTTTCTTTGCCTTTGGTCTTCCATCTTTTGTGCGAAGTCCTGTATTCTAGCAATATCCACATCTCGATTTAAGGCAGTAATAGTGCAGTCTCATACTAAATATGGCTCCAATTTGTCCACATATCGATGGACTCTATCTTCCATTGTGGCCACCACATTTGGAGCATACCGTACCAAGGAATTAAAATGAAGACTATATTCTCGAACACTCATATTTCCTTGACATAAATTTAAAAACTGATCCGCACGAGCCTCACGTATCTCATAGGGAAGATAATGATCAAGGAATGTTGTTTTAAATTCTTCTCAATTTGGTGGCATTGCACCAATACCACGAGACTTCTTCCAATCTTCATACCACAATATCGCCTCGCCTTTCAGTCTATAAGATGCCAACTCAACCGTTTCCACCCCGGACATATGCATAACCTCCAAAGCTCTCTGAATTTGATCCACGAAGTCCTGTGGATCTGCTTTCAAGTCTGACCCAGTGAATATATGAGGGTCCAATTTTAGAAAGTCCTGTGTACGCCGACTAGCTGCTCTAGCCGCGTCATCTTCATTTACCATTGGACCAGCTCATCCTTGTGCTTGTGCAGCTACTAACTGAGTCAACATATGTACTGCATTTCGTAAATCCTGATCAGTGGTATTCATAGGTGGTTCCGCAGGTACTTCTCTACCTCTTGGCTCTTCTGGAGCTGGAAAAGTAGAGGAAGACTGCGATGCAATCTCGACGTCAGCTCCACCTTGACTAGCTTGGTCAGGTGGTAATCTACTCATTCCT
Organism: Capsicum rhomboideum; assembly: GCA_031232105.1. Classification (NCBI taxonomy): domain Eukaryota; kingdom Viridiplantae; phylum Streptophyta; class Magnoliopsida; order Solanales; family Solanaceae; genus Capsicum; species Capsicum rhomboideum. The sequence goes on from CP124709.1 coordinate 59,641,377, forward strand.
TCTTCAGCAGGCACATCCACCTGCTTCCCTTTACCTCTACCTCCTCTCGTGATTGGCATTTTAACTATACCAAAGAAAAACAATCACCATGATCAGGTCCAATTCAACTTACAACTCCGGCTCTATTACACGATCTAGCATGAAGAAAAGAAACAACATCCTAAATGTCCTGTAGCCTCCTACTTATAAATGTGGTGCACAACACATCGATAAGTAAGACTCTACTCAGACACGTCTTTGTAGACACCCTTAGACCGACCTGCTCTGATACCACTTTTGTCACGACCCAAAATCCCATTTAGATCGGACTGGCATCCGAAGCCGATATGGCCCGAGAGAACCAATCTTTGCTCATGAACATTCATATGCATATCTTTGTATGAATATTATTAATCCTTATGCAACTATGCGAAAAACATGAACATGGAAACATATGTTATATATAGATTTAGGAAACTTGGTCGTTGGGGCCAACACATCAAAACGGACATTTATCCCTTACATTCATAACCCACACATGTCTACAAAAGCCTCTAACAGATGCATTTACAAGATCAACTAACAGTCGGGACAAGTCCCCGCTTTATACAACATTTACAACATCAACACAACTGAACAACTATGACTTGAAAAGTCCCGAAGCAACTGGGGCTCACCAAAGATCCACAATGTCAACCTACAATAGAGGTCTACTAGTGCCTGCACCTGCAACATGTAAGGTAATTCCCCCGAGGGGGTCAGTACGAAGAATGTACTGAGTATGTAAGGCTCATAAGAAATTCATCATACATAATAGCAACAATAATGGAATAAATGTAAGGAAATAGAAATGTGAATAAACTCTCTTTATGTATGTGGGGAACCATGTATATTACGTTCTTTACTCCTCTTGTATTCATCTTTTATTCATCTTTATTGTTCTACCCATGCTAGGCTATTCTGTCGCCCCTGGGATGAGATTAACCCATGCTAGGTACTTTGACCCCTGGGATGTTATATTAACCCATGCTAGGCTTTCGTGTCTCCCCTGGGATGTTATGTTAACCCATTCTAGGTACTTTGACCCCTGAGATGTTATATTAACCCATGCTAGGCTTTCGTGTCGCCCCTGGGATGTTATGTTAACCCATGCTAGGTACTTTGACCCCTGGGATGTTATATTAACCCATGCTAGGATTTCGTGTCCCCCCTGCGATGTTACTAACCCATGATAGGTACTTTGACCCCTGGGATGTACTTATGATTACTCATTAATTACACATCTCTTATTTCTCTTGTTATTCTTACTTCCATTCTTAAGAGTGATTGAGGCATTGAGGATCATGACATAATTGGAATCACACATATATATATTACTTCACTCTTGTACTTCATGAGATTGACATCTTCACTTATGAGGAAATAGATATATTAACTTGCACATCCCCTCTCTTATTACTCTTATGAGATTTATGAGATTGAGTACTTTTATTTGTGAAAGATTGGTACAAGGATAATTATCATATTATAGGACTTTGGAACAAGACATGATTGGAAAAATGCTTTTCAAGGATAAATAGATTCTCTTATGTTATTACTCTCTTGAGATAGTCCTTTTAGGAATTACCACGTTATGACATCTTAGGAACTTCAATCAAAGAATAAGAGATGAGTGAATCATAAGTCATCTAAGAATAGGACACATATGGATACAATATACGTCAACCTGAATTGCTATACTTCAAGCCTCTAGGAATTGAAACAAGACCAATGTCAATAGGAACAATATGTTGTAGAAGGATACGGAAAGAGTAACCTTACATACCTTGTATTCTCAATACGATTCTACAATCTTAAGTGTGCATACAATAGTCCCGCTCTGTCCTTGTGTTTCGTTCTACAACATACGTTCATAACGAAACCAACATTAACCACAAATTACCTTACAATGGCATACAATAACAATAAGTCACATGTTTAGCTTTAACATGTCATTTCCCCCTTGACAATACCATTTATGAAATCATCCTACCAATAATCCCACAATATTCCATACATTGACCAACACATGATAACCAATAGCATGTCACACCAAGCTCATATTTTACACTTCTCCATCACCACCACATCACAATTATTCTATCAAATTACTTCAATACTCCTCACAACAACAAATCGGCCAAAATCCCATAATTTACACTTATATGAAAATAAAAAGTTTAGGACCATAATAACACCATACATGTTGTTATTTTATCCATACCATGCTTTTTCATCAAGACCACAAGTCATAATTCAAGTTACAATCCCATGGATAACACATCTTTTTCATAAAACCAAAAGTGCCATGTCCAACACTTCCAACCATAACCAACATGATATACATAATCTATCATGCTTATAATGTGTTAAAGTACAATAATAATCACTTACCCAAGCTTGGAAGATGATGATCTTGCTCCAAAATTTGGCTTTGAGCTCTTAGGGTTTGAAGTTGAAAGAAAAGGCTTTTGGGAAATTTCTAGATTGACATGAGATTTTTATGTGACAAAATCTGATTTTTGGCCCCTTTATATAAGCCTTGGGGGTCATCATTAGCCACTCTTGGCATTTAATGCGAAGTGCGGCTTAGTCAATGGAAGAATGGGTCATTTGACCCATTCTTGGCCCATGTTTTCTTTCACATTTTGGGCCCTTTTGAGCCCAATTCACTTAACCTAATAAAATCAATAATTTATCATGTTTAATTCATTTCATACATGTTACGACAATAGTCCCACTCATGCAATTCATACTCGTGGCCTCAATTCCAAAAACAAGCAATTCTAGCCACGTATGGCCTATTTTGACCAAAAGGGTAAAATCGTTATTTTGATTCCAAATTTGTTCTCGAGTAATTTTATAAGCCCAATATATTAATGCAATAATATCATGTATATTCTCATGGTTGTAGAAGAAACGTGGCAAAAATCGACTCAATTCGTCCCCGGGCACCCTTGGGACTTAAGAAAAATTCCAACTTTGAAAAGTGGCCAAAACCAGCGAGGGCGTGCCAGCTTATTGCCTATGGACTAAAAATTTTAGCCCAGAGCAGCGTGGCACGCCCTAGACTTAGTTTTTTAGAAAATTTCATTTTTCGACTTTTCTTCGCGGGTTTGGTTAGATACTTCAAATCCTATTCTTTAACTTACTTCTTACCCTTAATATCCTTTGTTTAGAGGTCCTCTTAGCCTCATTTTGAACCCCGCAACTGCTCCACGAAAATCCCAAAACACCTCCTACGCAAGGTTAATCACATGTACAAGGCCAAATTTTAATTTTTTTGTCACTAACATTACAAATTACATACTCATGGCATCTCCACACCTAAGTAACCATTGTTCATCGTCGTCACATTGGGTTAGGAAGGTATGGGGTGTTACATTCTCCCCCCCCCCCCCCCCTTAGAAACATTCATCCTTGAATGTTAACGATGTCGCTTTAATTACAACAAATGCATCTCTATATTAGCACATGTACGCATAAACACTTAAGGCTTGGATATTTACTTGTTATTGGTCTACTTTCACATTTTGAACTTTTTCTTCCATTTGAAACAATATGGGTACGTTGATTTCATCATTTCTAAAAAAAATTTCCAACTTCCCATGCGATCTCTTTGACTTGTTGATTTCTCCGAGAGCTTTTACAGAAAGTACGTCTTTACTTATTAGCCTCTTTCACTTGTCGGTCTAAAATAACAATAGGTATCTCTTCCTAGTGAAATCCTTCATAATTTGTATATTTTCAATGGGAGTAATACGAAATGGAACCCTTATGCACTTCCGGCAACTTCACATGGCATGTTGTATAGGACAATTTCCCCTTTCTTTCTGAATTACATTATACCTTTCATGAGTAACGCTTTTAAGAGTACTTAATCATCTATGAGTGCAAATATCTACTATACCATTTCGATATATACTAAATTTTCTGACGGATAGAAATATTCCATTGACTTAACTAATAACTCCAGTGTCCCATTAGGTTCATAGTAACTGATGGAGTAACATACGATAGAGTAGTTATATATACATCATGTAAAATATGGTAATATACCTAACTACCGGTACCGTCATCAGGAGTTGCCTCTTCATGCTGCCGGTCCACTAGAGCATAGGTACGATTTTGGGCCCCACTAGAACTAGCTGCTCCTCTCATATCTCTACCACGACCCATAGACTGAACGCCTCTGCCTGGGGAAGGAACCGATGTTGATGATACAGCGGTTGATCCCGCAAGTCATGCTATACCACTCGCACCCCTTTGTGGGAATTCTCTCATTATGTGCCCCTCTGTGCCACACCAAAAACAAGCATTTGTCCCCAACCAGCATTCACCTAGATGGTACCTTCCACAACGCTGACACAGAGGACGAGAAAATCCTACTGTCTGTGAGCCCTGCACTCCACTATTCTGTCCAAATGGACCACCTCTAGACCCTCGAAACTGGGAGTGAGCACCCGTTGTGGAATAAGAGAATGAGGGTCTAGGCGGTAACATTCGAGATCCAGATTCTCTTGGGGACACCATAGACTGCCCCATAGGTCTCGCCCTTTTTGCTGGCCCTTCCTCAGATTTCTGTATCCTCTTTCTTTGCCTTTGGTCTTCCATCTTTTGTGCGAAGTCCTGTATTCTAGCAATATCCACATCTCGATTTAAGGCAGTAATAGTGCAGTCTCATACTAAATATGGCTCCAATTTGTCCACATATCGATGGACTCTATCTTCCATTGTGGCCACCACATTTGGAGCATACCGTACCAAGGAATTAAAATGAAGACTATATTCTCGAACACTCATATTTCCTTGACATAAATTTAAAAACTGATCCGCACGAGCCTCACGTATCTCATAGGGAAGATAATGATCAAGGAATGTTGTTTTAAATTCTTCTCAATTTGGTGGCATTGCACCAATACCACGAGACTTCTTCCAATCTTCATACCACAATATCGCCTCGCCTTTCAGTCTATAAGATGCCAACTCAACCGTTTCCACCCCGGACATATGCATAACCTCCAAAGCTCTCTGAATTTGATCCATGAGATTGACATCTTCACTTATGAGGAAATAGATATATTAACTTGCACATCCCCTCTCTTATTACTCTTATGAGATTTATGAGATTGAGTACTTTTATTTGTGAAAGATTGGTACAAGGATAATTATCATATTATAGGACTTTGGAACAAGACATGATTGGAAAAATGCTTTTCAAGGATAAATAGATTCTCTTATGTTATTACTCTCTTGAGATAGTCCTTTTAGGAATTACCACGTTATGACATCTTAGGAACTTCAATCAAAGAATAAGAGATGAGTGAATCATAAGTCATCTAAGAATAGGACACATATGGATACAATATACGTCAACCTGAATTGCTATACTTCAAGCCTCTAGGAATTGAAACAAGACCAATGTCAATAGGAACAATATGTTGTAGAAGGATACGGAAAGAGTAACCTTACATACCTTGTATTCTCAATACGATTCTACAATCTTAAGTGTGCATACAATAGTCCCGCTCTGTCCTTGTGTTTCGTTCTACAACATACGTTCATAACGAAACCAACATTAACCACAAATTACCTTACAATGGCATACAATAACAATAAGTCACATGTTTAGCTTTAACATGTCATTTCCCCCTTGACAATACCATTTATGAAATAATTCGACCAATAATCCCACAATATTCCATACATTGACCAACACATGATAACCAATAGCATGTCACACCAAGCTCATATTTTACACTTCTCCATCACCACCACATCACAATTATTCTATCAAATTACTTCAATACTCCTCACAACAACAAATTGGCCAAAATCTCATAATTTACACTTATATGAAAATAAAAAGTTTAGGACCATAATAACACCATACATGTTGTTATTTTATCCATACCATGCTTTTTCATCAAGACCACAAGTCATAATTCAAGTTACAATCCCATGGATAACACATCTTTTTCACAAAACCAAAAGTGTCATGTCCAACACTTCCAACCATAACCAACATGATATACATAATATCTCATGCTTATAATGTGTTAAAGTACAATAATAATCACTTACCCAAGCTTGGAAGATGATGATCTTGCTCCAAAATTTGGCTTTGAGCTCTTAGGGTTTGAAGTTGAAAGAAAAGGCTTTTGGGAAATTTCTAGATTGACATGAGATTTTTATGTGATAAAATCTGATTTTTGGCCCCTTTATATAATCCTTGGGGGTCATCCTTAGCCACTCTTGGCATTTAATGCAAAGTGTGGCTTAGTCAATGGAAGAATGGGTCATTTGACCCATTCTTGGCCCATGTTTTCTTTCACATTTTGGGCCCTTTTGAGCCCAATTCACTTAACCTAATAAAATCAATAATTTCTCATGTTTAATTCATTTTATACGTGTTACGATAATATTCCCACTCATGCAATTCATACTCGTGGCCTCAATTCCAAAAACAAGCAATTCTAGCCACGTATGGCCTATTTTGACCAAAACGGTAAAATCGTCATTTTGATGCCAAATTCGTTCTCGAGTAATTTTATAATCCCAATATATTACTGCAATCATTTCATGTATATTTTCATTGTTGTAGAAGAAACGTGGCAAAAATCGGCTCAATACGTCCCCGGGCACCCTTGGGACTTAAGAAAAATTCCAACTTTGAAAAGTGGCCAAAACTAGCATGGCACGCCCTTGGGCGCGCCATCTTGATGCCTCTGGACTAAAAATTTTAGCCCAGAGCGGCGTGGCACGCCCCCTAGCGCGCCCCAGACTTAGTTTTTTTGAAAATTTCATTTTTTGACTTTTCTTCGCGGGTTTGGTTAGATACTTCAAATCCTATTCTTTAACTTACTTCTTACCCTTAATATCCTTTGTTTAGAGGTCCTCTTAGCCGCATTTTGAACCCCACAACTGCTCCACAAAAATACCAAAAAACCTCCTACGCAAGGTTAATCACATGTACAAGGCCAAAGTTCAATTTTTTTGTCACTAACATTACAAATTACATACTCATGGCATCTCGACACCTAAGTAACCATTGTTCATCATCGTCACATTGGGTTGGGAGGTACGGGGTGTTACAGCTGCTATGATAAACATTGTCAATCCCAAAGAAAGTATTGATAATTTGGGATATAAATTAGCTAGTGGTTGTGAAAATGCGGTCTATACTTTGGTTATGACCATTCTGAAATATTTTAGTGGTAGATTTACCAGTGATTTCGAGACTACTCGTACACTTCTAAACAGTCTTCGATGTAGGACTTTAGGTCAATTCAGATGGTATAAGGATACCTTCCTTAGTAGGGTCATAGAATTACCTGAAAATAAATATGATCATCGGAAAGCCAAATTTATAGATGGCCTCCCCTCATTATTTGCAGAAAGGGTTCGCAAAACTCTTCGAGAAAATTACGGTGAAATTAAGTATAAGAATTATACTTATGGTAAGCTTATAGGAGTTTGTACACAAGAAGGATTGAACTTGTGTAATGAGATTAAATTGTCTAGACAACTTAAGATGGATAAGCTTAAGGAAAAATCTCAATTAGGAGATTTCTGTGCTCGATTTGGTCTGCCCCAAACGTCTAGTCATAGCAAGACAAAAGGAGTAAGTATCAAAGACACCCTAACCAAGATAATCCTTATAGAAAAAAGAGATCTAGCTATAGATCCCAAGAGGAACGTGAAGCACGAAAGGGTGCTCGTAAATCTAAATGATTTACAAAAGACAGATCTAATAGATATCTATCTAAGGTCAAGTGTTATAGGTGTGGTAAATTAGGACACATAGCACCTAACTGTAAGTTGGAAAAGCTTAAAGTTTTAGAACTTGATAATAATCTGCATGATAAAACTTATGGTATGTTATACACTTCTTGATCAAAATCCGATTATGAACCCAATCATTCGGAATCTGAAGCAGAAGTTGATTTGCTTGACTTTTCTGATAATGAAAATAATGATGCTTGCAAAACTTGCCAAAATGATAATTTTTCTTGTGAAATTGATGAGTTTTATAAATTACAAGCTCAGTTTCAATATTTGAATGTTCAAACTATTACTTCTGATAATATAATTGAACTTTTAAAGGAGGTTACTGATAACAACCTTCAAGAAAAAATCATTGCTTTGGCAACGAGTTCTAATTCTAGTACTTCGAGCCAAAAGGATGAATTTCAATATTCAACTCCTTATTCTTTATCTGAAGTTAATAAAAGACTTTTGGAAAAGCATGCCCCTTCTAGGAAATCGTCTTTTGAAGATTTGAAATTTAAAATTGAAAATTTGAAAAGAGAGATTAAATCTCTTAAACAAAATCAAATGATTTGTGATCATAGGATTACTCAACTAGAGAAAAATAATCCTCTGACTAAGTCATCTAATGATAAGGAAAAATCTATTTTCGAACAACCAGATGCTAATGAAATTTCAAAGCAACTTGATTTAAGTACTAAAAAAGATATGTTTTTAGGTATGATGCAAATTGTTACTGCTCATAAATGGTTCATTAAATGTACAATTTTAATTGATAACAATTTTTACATTAACGATGTTGCTATGATTGATAGTGGAGCAGATGTTAGCTGCATCCAAGAAGGTTTGATACCTACCAAATATTTTTATAAAACTACCCATATGGTTAGATCTGCATCAGGTCATGCTTTAGATATAAAGTATAAATTGTCCAATGCGCATATTTGTCAGAATAAAGTCTGCATTCCGCATTTCTTTGTCCTAATTAAAAATCAATTATATCCTCCAATTATACTTGAAACCCCTTTTATAAATGCTATTTATCCTTATACTCATATTGATGTTAAAGGATTTAAAGCTACTTTAATAACAAAGAATTCAGTTATACATTTATTATAGATCCTGTAAACTTGGTATCAGAGCCATGATGTTTTAAGGTTAATATAATCCCAATAGGTGAAGTTCATTTTAGAACCATTAAGACTTTTTTGTCTTTCTTTCATCGTGGATATACCCCAATCTTCAATAGATATAATCTTTTTAATAATAATTTTTGGAAAGTTATAAACATTCTCTTCCGTGTTATAACCGAAAAAATGCAGAAATTTAGCAGTACCTGTGGTTATGAGAATAGTCTCATAATATGAGCGAATTTTGTATGACTCACCCGGGAAGTATAACCCCCTTATCAAATACCTTTGGAATATCTCCCAAGGTTTATCTTTCTGATGTAACTCAAAATTTTCCACAAGAAATATCATTTCCTATTTCGGCACCTTTTCGTAGGACTTGATATCATTATTGTCCTCTTTAGTAACAGAAGGAAAAGTATCACTGGGCATTTGATGAGGATCCAGATGTCTTCTGGAATATCTTCCAGACGTATAACTTTTCTCGAAGAAGATTCGTCAGTTTGAGAAATCTTCTCATTGACCAAAGTCTTTCTTCCCATTTGTATAACTGGGCCATTTGATAAGGATCCGTATGATGAACCTTGTGAGTAAGAAGGAGATGATCTTCCCCCTCTTCCTCTAGTTCTGCCTCTACTCCACTGAGGATTCATCCTGTAGTTATTCACGAGATAAGAAATCTGGCAAAGAATTATCAATTCCCTTTTTATACTGAATATCGAAATCAAATGGGGCTAATTGAGCCTGCCATCTCGCAAATATAATTTTTGAGGCATCATGCTTAAAATCTTTGTTAAACATATATATTTAACAGATTGAGCATCAGTTTTTATCAAAAACTTTTGATTATAAAGATCATCTTGAAATTTCAAAACACATTTGACAATTGTCAACATTTCATGAGCCACAATTGCATACTTTTTCTAGGCTTCAGTCCATTTTCCCGAATGAAATCATATCAGGTATTCACAATTATCATTGGGATTTATTTGTTTCAATATCCCACCCAAACCAATGTTAAACGAATCTGTCTCAATAATTTTTTGCCAAGCTGGGTTAGCAAGAGTCAAACAAGGTAGAACCTTTACACGTTTTTTAACATCTTGGACAATAGACATATGTTTATCTGTCCAAGGTCCTTTGTAATCCTTTTTTAGCCTGTCATATAAAGGGGCTATATCACGGATAAATTTTTATAAAATGGGGAAATATAATTTAAGCTTTCTAAAAATCTTTGTAATTGAGTTCTATCAGTAATAAAGTCAGAAAATTTATCAGCAAAGTTAATAGCCCTTTGTATCTGGGTATTTTTCCTTGACAAATATTATGCCCTAAAAAACGGACATTTGTTTGAAATAAACTCATTTTTTATTTAGATATAATCAAACCATTCTGAACAACAATCTTTTTAAAGATATCAAGATGCTTGATATGCATTTCTAAAGTTTTAGAAAAAACTAGAATGTCATCAATATAGACGATAATAAACTCCATATAAGGATTAAAAATGTCATTCATAATTTTTTGAAATTCAGAAGGGGCATTTTTTTAAACCAAATGGCATGACATTCCATTCATATTGCCCAAATGAAACATTAAAGGCAGTTCTATAGGTATGTTCCTTTAAAAGCTGTATCTGCCAATATCCAGATTTTAAATCAAATTTTGAAAAGATATTAGCATCATATAATCTTGAAAGTAAATCCTTTTTATTCGGAATGGGATACCGAATCCATTTCAAATGTTTATTCAGAGGTTTATAATAAATAACCAATCTGGGTACACCTCTTTCTTTTTCTGCAGCATTATTAACATAAAATACAGTACATGACCAAGGAGAATTGGAAGGTTTTATCAAACCTTTTTGTAGCAAATTATCAATTTCCTTTTTGCAGAATTCTACCAATTCGGTATTCATCTGACAAGGTCTGGATTTTGTGGGAATATCTTCCTCAGAGAATCCTTCTTCATAAGGAAGAGTAACTATATGCTTTTTTCTATTCCAAAAAGCACTTGGATGGTCAGCACAAATATCGACAATAATTTGTTCGAAAATCAATTTAATCTTTTCCTGAACTTTAGCAGATTTTAATGTATCAAAAATATTCATGCTAAATAGTTCTAATTGCAAAGAATTAATATGTTTTTGCTTCATATATATAATATGTATAAATTATAATCATCCCTAATTTTGCCTCCATGTTTTGCTCCTCCTTGTCTCCTCTTTTCTTCTATGTTTGCCACATTTTGAATGTGTTTTCTTCAAATGGAGGCCCCATGAACTAATTTAAGTCAACTTTCTTGTCCTATGCTCCAAATATTTGGGAATTTTCATGGGCAATTTTAATTAATTCTCATCCCATGAATTAAGCCTTTGATTCCAACTATTTTTTCCCTCTCTCTTCACTTGACATATTCTTATAATCCAAGGATGATGTAATACACTAATGTGATTGGCAGCGCTATCAACATCCCAAAAATAACGAGCAAATTATCACACGAGTAATGATCTTTAGAAAAAAAATATAAATCGTATACGTTGTAGCTCATTTTAGTTATTGTGTTTGAATCTAAATATGTATTATATTAAATTTAATTCTCTAATATATTATAGTATGATGCAGAAGTGAGAAGATTACTTTATTTATATTGAATGTTAGAGTTTTTTAATGTTTGTCTCAAGATATTTTAGGGGCAGAGAATAAGGAACGGTATAAAATAGAACCTATATATGACATGTGATAAAGAAAATGAACATAGAGCTAACTCAACTTCAAAAGTTAAATCATGAACCAAGGATTCTCAAAAATCAAATATTGAGACTGAATGCTCTCCCATTAAAAACTGCTATGGGAAATTCTGATACGCTGACATGATCAGGGTCTATTTTTGAAGCGTGACAACATAATATGTATGGGGGATCAACATTGGATAAATTAAGAACTGAAATGAGTCTAATTCTGATACTATGATAAGAGAATGAACATTCTACAAAACTCAAACTCAAGAATTAGCTCATAAAGTGAAAATTAATCAAGATCATAGAGAGAGAGAGATCAAATCACCCAACTTGGTAAAATCTATAGGCTATTGTAGCATGTACTGATACTACTAATATTTAAGTTATATATATTGATGATTCAAGAAAATTTCTAGACTATCATGACTTTTAACATGTAAATACAGGTTAGTTAGCATTTTTACTAAGGTTTACAGAGTGACTAATCAAAACTTGAAAAGTTTTGAATATTCACTCTTAACATTATTTGAATGCTGGTAAGTAAGAATAGACATCAATTGGCAAGTGATTAAAAAAATACATACCAGATTAAACAAGAATATTCTCATCCATATATGAAATGCCAAATAAATCTTTCTTGATAAAGCCCCCCACCACTAAACTTCCAAGCTAGCTACTTGTACACATCTATTTTTGCAATATGTAATGTCTTTGGATTAGTTCCACAATGAAGTAGAGATAAAGAAGAAAGACAATGAGATGCAAGTGAGAGGGTATAGTACATAAAGGAAAAAATGTGACAAAGGTATGGTCCAAGTGGAGTGGTTTGAGGTCACTCTCTCTGAATGTGTAAGTCAAAAGAGGTGGGCTTGTTTGGCCCATTGTACTTGGCCCACCACCCGCATTCTCATGCTCTTTCACTCTCCATGGATCTACTAGAACTACCCTAGTCCCCACTAGTGTAAGTCCCTAGATGATGCACACTTTTAGCTACCCTACTCAAATGGTATGCTAACCGTTGCAACCATTGCTATATATCTATGGCTACGCGAGCAGATGCAATGCTTGCAAAACTGTTGTGGTAGATCCATGGAGACGGTTTACCCATATATTGCAATGGTTTTTATGTGTTCTCATAGGGCTATTTTCCAGTAGCTAGTCAAATGATAGATCAATTAATTTTGTAATTCTTTATAATTTGTTCGTAATGATATATATATATATATATATATATGACGATCCATCTCTATAAACTAATAGGCAACATTCATAGATCTTTTTCTTCCATTGAGTCCCATGTCGGCTAAGTGTGCATGGATGCCAAAGATTATAGGTGTTTCCATGTAATTTAAGTTTAAATGATAGGTATGTATGTCAAAAAAATGGTGGAGATATAAAATGCACCGTGGGTAAAAGATTATGTCTTTGTATTGTTACTTACTTATTTTTACCATTAAATTACTACTACTTTATATTATATGCATACATCTATTACTGATACTAGATGCGGGGAGCCCGTGCCAGCACGTGCCTAATATATGTTATTTTCTTGATCTCAATTTATGCAACATGAAAGGTCAATTAATTTTTTTTATGATTTTAAATATTTTAAATTGCTAATTAGTATTATGATTTATTATATTTCTTACATAATTTCTATTATGTCCCACTTTATGTTACATAGACGAAATTTTAAGAGTTGAGCAAAAATTTTTGTATAATTTTTAAGCATTTTAAGTAATTAATTATTGTGATTTATAGTTATTTTTTAATATAATTTTTAGATAATATATGATATTTTCTCTGTTTCAGTTTATGTGGCACTGATAGAATTTGGAGAGTCAACTAAATTTTAATATAGTTTTTTAGATATTTAAGTTGTTAATTATTATGACTTATAGTACTTTCTACATAATTTTCAGATAATATATGTTACTTCCTCTACTCCAATTTATCTGGCATTGATAGAATTTAGAGAATCAACCAAATTTTTAATATGTCTTTTAAATATTTTAAGTTGTTAATTATTGTGATTTATAGTACTTTTATGTGTGGCACTGATAGAATTTTAAGAGAAAGTAATTTTTTTATGCCTTTTAAATATTTGATTTGCTTAGTATTGTAATTTATATTACTTTTTACGTAATTATTTTCTTTATTTAATAGAAGTATTTAATTTTTGTGGAAAAACTTGTATTAAAAAATGGAATGTTTTGTTTTGTTTTTTTGGTGTGTAAAAGAGAAACACCATGTTTAATAAAAATAATCTAATTATCTTTTAAAGGCTCAAATCTCAAAAAGTAGGCGCAATTAATAATGAAGAAAAGAATTATCGGTTTCTTTGGTCAAATTACATGAATTGGATTTCACTAATATTTACTACTTTATATATAGCCACAAAATAAAAATAGAAGAGCGAATCATTCAATTTGCCTTCGACTCTAAGCTACTTTATGTTCTCACGTATTAAATATTTTCTGTTGTTAATTATTGTGATTTATAGTACTTTTTACGTAATTTTTAAATAATATATGTTAGTACTTTTTATGTCCCAATTTATGTAACAATGATAGAATTTTGAGAGCTTATCAAACATTTTATTTTTTAAAATATTTTAAATTATTAAATATTGTAATTTATAACATTTTTTATATTACTCTTAAATAATTGTGTCAATTTATGCGGCACTGATAGAATTTCGGGAATCGGTCTATTTTTTTTATGTCTTATAATATTTTCAAATTAATTATTTTGTCCCAATTTGTGCGACACCAATAGAATTTCAAAAATCAATCATTTTTTATTATGCCCTTTAAATATTTTAAAATTAATTATTGTAATTTATAGTATTTTTTAAACGTAAATTTTAAATAAATATAAGTAATTCTGGAGAAATCCGCAAACAGTAATAAGTGAGACTTTGAGAAGCTTAGTTGTCATTTTTGAAACTCCTCAAATAGTAATAAGTGAGACTTTGAAGAGCTTAGTTGTCATTTTTGAAATTCCTCAAATAGTAATAAATGGGACTTTGAGGAGTTTAGTTGTCATTTTGAAAACTCCCCAAATAGTAATAAGTGAGACTTTGAAGAGCTTAGTTGTCATTTTTGGAAACTTGACCCTAAACTCCTCAAACATTCTCATATATATACTGATAGAATTTTAAGAATCAATCATTTCTTTTAATTATGCACTTTAAATATTTCAAAATTAATTATTGTAATTTATAGTATTTTTACGTAAATTTTAAATAAATATAAGCAATTCTGGAGAAGTCCTAAAATAGTAATAAATGGGACTTTGAAGAGCTTAGTTGTCATGTTAGAAACTCCTCAAATAGTAATATATGCTATTTTCTTTATCCCAATTTACGTGACACATACATAATTTAGAAAGTCAATCAATTTTTGGTATGATTTTTAAATATTTTAAATTGTTAATTATTATGATTTGTTGTAGTTTTTACCTAATTTTTTGATATGTCCCAAATTATGTTACATAGATAAACTTTGAGAGTCGATCAAACTTTTTGGTAGATTTTTAAGTATCTTAAGTTGTTAATTATTGTGATTTATAATATTTTTACATAATTTTTGGATAATATATGATTCTCTCTCTGTCTTAATTTATGTGGCACTAATGGAATTCGGAGAGTCAACCAAATTTTTTATATAGTTTTTATATATTTAAGTTGTTACTCATTATGATTTATATTACTTTCTACATAATTTTCAAATAATATATGTTACTTCCTCTGCTCCACTCTATCTGGCATTGACAGAATTCGAAGAGTCAACCACATTTTTTATATGTCTTTTAAATATTTTAAGTTGTTAATTATTGTGATTTATAGTACTTTTACCTCATTTTTAAATAATATATGTTACTTCTTCTATCCCATTTTATGTGACGTTGATAGAATTTTGAGAGTTCATCAAATTTTTTATGTCTTTTAAATATTTTGAGTTGTTAAGTATTGTAATTTATAATACTTTTTACGTATTTTTTTCTTATTTCCTTTATTTAACAGCAATATTAAGTTTTTTTGAAGAAACTTTGAGAGTCGATCAAACTTTCGGTAGATTTTTAAGTATCTTAAGTTGTTATTTATTGTGATTTATAGTATTTTTTACATAATTTTCAGATAATATATGATTCTCTCTCTGTCCCAATTTATGTGGCACTAATAGAATTCAGCGAGTCAACCAAATTTTTTATATAGTTTTTATGTATGTAAGTTGTTACTTATTATGATTTATAGTACTTTCTATATAATTCGAAGAGCCAACCACATTTTTTATATATCTTTTAAATATTTTAAATTGTCAATTATTGTGATTTATAATACTTTTACGTCATTTTCAAATAAATAATATATGTTACTTCTTGTGTTCCATTTTGTGTGATACTGATAGAATTTTGAGAGTCAATTAATTTTTTTATGTCTTTTAAATATTTTGAATGGTTAAATATTGTGATTTATAATACTTTTTACGTAATTTATTCCTTATTTCCTCTATTTAATAGCAATTTTAATTTTTTTTAAAGAAACTTTAATTTGAAAAACTTTGTTAAACAAAGTAGAAGCTTTATTCACTATTAATTTATTCCTTTTACCCTAAAGTAATAAACAATGTGAATGAATTAGTATAGTGGGTCAGGGCCATTTTTTTTTTTTGGCATCAAAAGGCTGCTCTTGCACTATTTTTTATCCAATCATCATTGCCTTGCCATGTGGCCAAGAACAATAAATGCGTAAAATGCCTAAAATGCCCCTATGGAATATCAGAATTATAAAACGGCATATAAAGTGATTATTAACCTCTCCATTGGAGATGGATTGGGCATTTCCAAGATTTAAAAACGAGAGTTTTACATAACTATACAATATTAAAAAATACATTACAGAATTTTAGCATTATTCTCAAAATTACAGTAATAGTCAAAAAATAATTATAGATTTAGCGAAATTTAAACCTAAACAAATTCTCATTTATTCTAAATCAATTCATTAAAAAAAAAATAGGAAACAAATTTCATTAATTAGGAAAATTAATGTAGCTGGGCAACTGTTTCTTACTTAATTTCCTTTTTTGTTACCTTTTTTTTTTTTTTTTATTGACAAAATAACTGTGTTATTCTTTTTGCAATTCAAGTTTGAATAATTGTTTTATTTTTAAATATATGTGATAATTATATATTACCAGTATATCTTAAATATTTTATGAATTTAAATTTCATATTTGAAATAGTACTGCAAATATAATTTATTAATATATTATATATAGGTATATATTAATATTTCATCATTAATTTATATTATCAAATTTACATATGCTAGATTTTATTTATTTATTTGTATATTATATTTATACAATTTATATTTTGATAAAGTGTATATTTACCCTGTATGATAATTGAATAAAAAATTGATTGAATGAGATGAAAAATTCATATAACTATAGTATTAAAAATTAAATTTGAGATACTAAAAGTATATATTTATATTATATCAAATGTATAGTATTAAAAATTATATCTGGCATGCTTATATAAGATATTTATATTATATCAAATATTTAATATTAAAAAAATACATTTGACATAGTATAAAAATATATTTTTAGTATGTCAAATATATAGAATAAAAAATAATAAGAAGAAGAATGAACAAAATAATATAAAAATAAATATGTGAGAATAAGGAAATTAGTACCATTCATAGGAGAGAGAAATTAAAATAGAAAGAAATACATAAATATGGATTCTTAATTTGTGGGACCTCATTTAATATATTTATTTAATTAAATAAATGTGTAGATTTTTGTAGATATGCTAAAAATGATATAAATTAGGCTACTTATGAAGAGCTGTAAAAATTACGTTACTTATACAATTAACTATAGTAACTATGTAGTACAACGTAAAGTTCTCTTTAGAATACTGATTAGCTTGCTATGTAGTACAACGTAAAGTTCTCTTTAGAATACTGATCAGCTTGCTAGTTGGTTTCCACAAAGAGGCCTGCAACAAAAACGAAAGGCCCACTTTTCTATTTTTCGGGAAAATTTCATAAAATAGCCATTTTCTAATGTCGGTAATTGAAAAATAGTTACTGTCATACAATTTCACTTATCAAATTTATATAATTGAAACTCTCGCACAATTCATATTTTTACTTAATTACAGGACTACAAAAGTGTCTAGTCTGCGCTATTACCACCTCTTTTTTCATAAACTCGGTTGGTTAAATTTTTCCTTTTACTAAGTAGCGAAGCTATAATTTTTACTTAGGAGATAAAACTATAAAGAAGTAAACACACAAACTAGTCGAAAGGTGTTCAACATCTATTAGATATAAATAAAAACTAATTTTACTCATGTATAAATAGTGTAACTTTTCACCCAAGGGGGTTCAGATGAACCCCTAGCATCAAGCTGACTCCAACCCTGCTTTTACGTGAACTATATATTATATAGTTTTTATCAAAAACTATTCTGAAAATAAAACACTTCCTCCATTTATTTTTACTTGTTATATGTGGAATTGGTACATTTATTAAGAAAATAATGACTAAAAGAACTATTTTAGTTTTGAAAATAATTTGAAAAATAAATAAGGGAAAATGCATAAAAAAAACCCTAAACTTGTCACCAC
Source organism: Capsicum rhomboideum (assembly GCA_031232105.1). Classification (NCBI taxonomy): domain Eukaryota; kingdom Viridiplantae; phylum Streptophyta; class Magnoliopsida; order Solanales; family Solanaceae; genus Capsicum; species Capsicum rhomboideum. The sequence goes on from CP124709.1 coordinate 59,659,690, forward strand.
TACTTACTTTAGCACTTAAATTTAAATGAAATTTCTTTACCCCCCTTAACAACTTTAAAGTGTATTATTTTCCTCCTTTCTTGGCTTAGTCCAAGTCAAGTGTTAGTGTTGTATAGTCACACGCGATTTGATTCGTCCACATCATTAATGAGTCAAAATTAACCCGACACGCGTTAAACTATTTATATTACATATAATATTAAAAAACCCTACCCGTTCCCAAATTAAACCCGACCTGACCCATGTCTTAACAAATACCCCTAAATCTAAACCTACCCGCCATTTCCCCATTTTTTATTCTAAAAGATCCAAAAATAAAACCTAATCCCTAATCTCTGCAACTATTCAATCGTTGATGTTTTTTTCATCAAGTGTGGAGGTGCTTTTCTAGACAAGTACTAAAATTATCCAGTCTTGGAGGTTAGTATTTTACATCATTTTGCATCTAGGATTTTTATCCATTCAATTTTCAAAGAGTTTGATTTTTCGATTTTTGATTTACACTAAAGCTCATATTTTTTTTTTCAATTTTTGCAGTTTGATAATGAATTCTGTGTATATTACGTTGAGGTTTCACCATGGAGGAATATTACAGCAAAAGCCTCGTATTAAATATATCAGAGGTATTGAGACCGATTGTTTAGACATAGATGTTGATAAGTTCTCTTACTTTGAGTTTGTGGGCTATGTTAAGAAAATTGGATATAATTGTTCCTCTTGCCTTGTTTATATTAGACCACCTAAGTGTAGTCATTTGGTAAAAGTTTCATGTGATAGGGATATTTTGGGTATTGTACCTCAATTAAAAAATGGGGATGTGGTTGAACTGTATGTGTCACACTTAATTGAAGAACCTATTATGGTCCCCCCTGCTCCTAAGTATGTAACCCATATGGGTGGAGAATCTTCGGCTTCTTTTGATAAAGAATCTGCACAAACGTTTGTGGATAGTGATAATTTAGGGTTTCAAGAAGCTTCAAAACCTCAAGAAGCTGCACAACCTACTGTTGGTGTTGGCAGAGCTTCTTCCACTGTTTATGTTAGTGGAGTTTCTTCTACTATTGGTGAGGAGTTGGGTGGGGCTTCTGCTGGTGTTGAGGGGGAGTTGGGTGGGGCTTCTGCTGGTGTTGAGGGGGAGTTGGGTGGGGATCTGCTAGTGTTGAGGAAGAGTTGGGTGGGACTTGTTGACACCCAATTTTGGCACTCTATATTTTAGTTGATTATTTAAGCTTCCATGTGAAAATAGATATTTTTATTAAGAAAAAATAATTTTAAAAAATAATTGGGTAGTTTTGCCATTTCATTTGGCAAAGTATTTCATTAATATTATTTTTATAAACTTTGATTTTTTAAAAATATATACAAATATTTATTTCATGCTTTGCATGCCAAGTAAATATTTTGTAAGGATAAAATAAATTTTTATTAATTATAAATATCTTTTTAAATAAATGTTCTTTAAATTGATAGCTTAATTAATTCATTAATTACTAAATCAGCTTACTTTATCTTAAAAATGACCAATTTTTACAAATAAATTTAATTTTACAAAGTAATTATTTTCAATATTAGCGATTGAGGCTATATTACATAAAAATTGGCTACGATTATAAATAAAATTTGAGCGAGAGTATGTGACAATCCTAATCCCAAAATACTAGCCAATTCGTGTGTGCCGTGTAAGCATAATATGGATTGTGCTTTCTTATACTCATCTTGGCCATTTAAATCCCTTTGATCAGAGGGCCACGAATTTTTCAGCTTTATTATATATATGTATAAAAAAAAATATATTATTTATAATTTTTTCAGATTCTTTATAAACCGTCTGATCAAACGATCGAACGACTTAGATCGAGTCAACAATCCCAAGTCCCAAAGTACACTCCTTCTTTTCCCCAAAATGCAGACCGCATGTTTCTCTTCCCAAAAACCATCGACACATCTCTTTCAATTTTCCTAACTCACCATTAAAGCAAAACTCCTCATCTTCTTCTCTCTTCTTCTCTTTTCCCACCTCCACAAAAATAGAAAACCCTAGCTCCATAGTTGTCGTACCTCTGTAAGATTTGCTCCCTTTTTTGCCTTCTCTCCCTCATGACTCCACTAAACCAGAAACCACAGACCCCAAATTCGTGTTACAATTCAAAATCAATTCCAAATTCGCCATTAAAGCTGGAGAAACAACCAAAAATTGGAGGACTTTCAAATTTTGAATTGGGTTTTCCCACTTTTTCTATCCGTTGGCTTCCATGAAGTTTTGGTTTCAAATTATTTACCTATAAATACCCACAATTCCATCCTCCAAGGGGAAAAGTTTTTCAGATTCGAAAAAGGGGAGAAACACACATTCATATATTCAAATAATTTCCAACTTCTTAGTTGTCTTCTCTTGGTTCCGAGTTTGATGTTTTGAAGCCGAGTTTCAAGCTGGAATACTTGACATCAAAGCCCCGATTTGCTGTTAAACACAAGGTACTAGCCAGTCCTTTTATTTCTCTCTCATCTGTTTGGATACTCTGGATATGAGATTTATCCTAATTTCAAGCTTTATTGTGATGCTGTTGTTTGTTCTCCGTGAAATTGAGTAAAAAATGGTTTCGTATTAATTTATTTCAAGGTATGGCTATTTTTGAGTCCGAGTTATGTGAAACTCAAAAACTCGCTCTTTGCTTTGATCCCATTTTATTATTATGGTATTGTGAATTTGATCCTAAAATTGGTAGAGTTGATGGTAGAGTTATGTTTTTGTCCAAGCGTGTAAGTGATCATATACCTATTTATCGAGTCCAAGAGAATAGATTCCCATCCTCTTAACTGGTTGGTTCTCGTTTTTTGTTGATGTGTAAATGTAAATGTTCACTAGATTTAACAACGAATTAATCGGAAAGTCGTTGATTATAATCTGTTTAAAGAATTTGTTGGAAGATTGGTTAAGTTGATTCCAGAATAAGAATTAATAGTTTTTGACCCCTTTATTCATGCTTTGGTTTCCAGGTATATCCAAGAATACTGCAAGTATTCATTGAATATATTTAGTACATGATCTTTACTTCCATAGGCAGATATTTGAAATGGAATCTTGATTATTAATTAACTTATTTTTGTTGCTTTTTCTACGACTAAATTTGGGGTTATACTAGCTTTAGGTTTGACCTTTGTTTAACTCGGCAGTATAAACTCATGTCTTCATGCAATTTTATGGTAGTGGTAGGTTAAAAGCCATATCATTTTAAGATGGCCTTTTCCAGCATGTCATGAGGGTAGGGTGGTTTTACTGTAGTTACTTTGAGGATGAGCAGGTGTCTCTTCATGACATTCACCTGAATTTTGTGGGATTAAAAAGCTGTCTGTTTGATTTAATCATTTTCAATCTGAGCTCTTATAGTACTTTTCTGCATACATTAAAATTTTATACTATTTGTGGTGTTACACATTACTATTATTTGCCCTGAGTGAGGGTCTATTAGAAACAATCTCTCTACATCATCTAAGTTAGTGGTATGAACTGCGTACACTTTACCCTCTCCAGACCCCACTTTGTGAAAATACACTGTGTATGTTGTTGTTGTTGTATATTTAGAATCCTACGGTGAGTAAATGTTGTCGTGAATTTAGATGTACCTCCCCTCCTATGTCTTATCTCATGTGTTTTATAACTATGGGATTGTGAATGGGCTTAGTAAGTAAAGGTGTCAATTTCTTGCTCCATGTACAAATTCCGCTCCCTCAAATTTCATTTACTTCATCGTATTAAATAAATAGTTGATATGGAGTCATAAACCAAGGGAATAAAAAGGCAACCTGAGTAGATTTCATTTACTTCATCGTATAAAATAAATAGTTGATATGGAGTCATAAACCAAGGGAATAAAAAGGCAACCTGAGTAGCTTTACTTATATGATGTTTTAGTGAATTTGTTGCCCAGTAATATCTTATTAAATATACATCTCTGTTAATAAAGTCCAATAGCAGTAGTTTTTTTTTAGTGTTAATATTCCAAGGGTTAAGTATATTTCTATTCAAGTTTCACATTTGTTTGATCACATCTTGGACATTTCCAAGCTTAAATATTTGTTTTCTCCTAATTCCATTTTTCTTGGGTTATTTATTTGGCGTTTAGATTTCAAATCTTTATCTTTTTTTTTTTAATTTCATGTGCAACCAGAGAGTTTGAGTTCCACAATGGAACTCGTTTTGACCCATAGCATCGGGTCAACAACTATTAGGACTATCGAAGCGCTCGTAGTTCATATCGTTAGGAGTTGGTTCCTTCAAAAGAAGCTTAGCGTATATCGTCTTTACTTTTCTTTATTTTTCTTATTGTTCGGGTTTATTTAATTTTTGTGTTACTTTGATATACAATTTTATGTGGCTTTGATTGATATTAGATTAACGTTTGGTTTATTAGGTTGCTTAAACTATCTTGAATTGATTTCCTTTCACTAACTTTGTCTCGGCTACTTGGCCAAAGTACTAATGGTGTATCTTTTAAAAAATTATTGTGTACTTATTCATGATTGTTTTTTTGATATAAATAGAGCAAATCCCTTTTTAGAATAAGAGAGCAAATTTTTGGTTTTAAATCGCAAGCCTAAAACGAGAATACTTTTTTTTAGAATTGGTTCAAATGGCTAGCGATAATCTCTATTTTTAAAAAAAAATATCAATTAACGATTTTTCTTATCATCTTAATCGAATTTTCCCAATAAATCACTAAAAAAATAGATTTCAATTAGTTAACCCATTTATGTTCGCAAGCAACTCACCTATTAAATGTGAGTTTTCATTTAACTCAAGGTAGTTAAATGCTTACTACATTCCTTATTTATTTCTAACTTTGTTTCAAGATTTCAGATTTTAAAAAGTCTCCAAAATGCAATGTGTATATTTATATACACATTACCATATACAAGGTATTTTATCATGTAATGACCTTCCCGGTCATTTTCCCTCCTTTTCGTGCGTTCTCGGTTTTTAGAGCTTTTCTATAACTGCCCCAATTTATTTATAACTTGCTGGGACTGACAGTTTGGTTTTCGGGCAGTTCGTTTGAGAATATTATTTATATCAAGCACGTTGCCAAACATTTAAATTAAATTAGAACTTGGTAAAATGATGTAGTTAATTACTTTTTGAAAATGTCTTTGAAATTTATAAAATTCTTTAGTTATGATATATCTATACTATTTTATAATAGTTTTATAACCTATTAATAATTTAAGCGGAGATAGTGAATTTAAATATGTTAAAATAATATTTTTATTTTATAGACGTTTTGTTAGAAATAATTTTCTATTAATTATGGTATATTCAAAAAGTAATATTTATTTTACCACGAACCTATGCAATATTGAAAAAATACACATAGTGGATAAATAGTTAAAGGTGGGTGTTGCCACCTCCACTTTCACGTGGAGGTCAGGGGCGGACCCAAGTTGAGTCCAGGTGTGTCAAGCGACACCGCTTCGTCGGAAAATTCAACTAAGAATATATTTTAATACTGTGTAAACAGAGAATATATAATATAAACTGACACTACTCAACCAAATGTTCTCGTTGGTGTGTTGGCCTAGCGCTAAGTTGACTTGTTTGAGGTTGGTGGTTCGAGCCTCACCCAGTGCTTTTTGTTGCAAAATTTCTTTAAATTGTGCTTATGTGGTATTGAACCCATGACCTCATCTAGCTTCAAAATAGATAACACCAACTGGACAAGGATATATAATAGCTTAAATTGTGGAAGTTTTATTTTTATCCTTTTTTATATAAATATCGACACTGCTAGTTAAGAGTTCTGCGTACGCCACTGGTGGAGGTGGAGGAAGGTATACAACATATAGGTACTACTAAGGTGTCACTTACTTACTACATGTACATATAAAACTTGACAACTTGACATTATATTTTCCTTTAAATAACAAAAGTTTTCATCATTATGGGGCTTTTGCTAACGAAAGGTTACATAAGTTGCAATATGCTTTCTCTATACATATAGATGTATATATTGACATAAGGAGAAAATTGTGGAAAAATTTATACATTGTGATGTCATATTTTATCCAAACGAAAATTAATTATCTACATCAAGTTATTCAAGCTCGGGAATCACGTGGTTGATAGTATATCGTCATTATATCGTAAGTTTTCTAGTTAATTTTAGCTTAAAGTCACGTATTTGAATTGTTATTTGGTGGTATTGTTGTTGGTGCTTATTTAGAGCTTAATATGAGCTCGGATTGGATAGCATCTGTTGTGACTATTGGTCACTGAACTATTTGGGACGCTGTGACAGTTTCAATTTTTCGATACCGCAAGTGGGCCCCACGTGGACCGTTCGGGCATTTTTCAAACTAGTGCAATATGGGTATCAATGGTCATGTTTTGACATGTAGTTTATTATTTTGGTAGCTTGGCAGCAGTCAGAGGCCTCTCGAAAGGGGAAGGCTTCTATTTAGCTGGCTTTAGCTGGCTCATCGGCTTCTAGGTAGGCTAGGTTTACCTTCCTTTACACTTAGATTGGGCTTATGTGTAATATATGTATGCTATTGTGCTGGTGTTGTGGGCTGGTATTATAAATTTGGTGGTGGTGGTTTGCTGTGATTTAGGCCTTCTAGGCTGGATAGGGCTATTCGGATATATTCCAGGCCCGTTATCCTCGTGGTACACCACAGATGACTTATTTGGGGTCGGATAGCATTATTGTTGTTGTTGCCAGTTTGGGAATGTTATTATTGGACCTTAGTCCAGGCTTAGACAGACTTAGCCCAGACTTAGACAAGTATAAACAGACCTGGTTTTCGGGACCCGATAGCGGGCCCCGTTACCCTTTTTGTCGACTTGTCAGAACTTTGACATCTTTGGGCTTAGATAAGCCCCACATGACAGTTAGGGTTGTGATGGGATTGAGTCACCCCGATTGTACCCAGTTGGCCTGTTTAGCCTTGTTAGTCCCTGATAGCACCGTATTTGACCGGGGTCGGCTAGTTTGACTTAGAACGCTGACCCGCCTTTCCATGACTTATAATGTATACCCAGACTTGTATATACATATTGTTTATAGTATATAGTGACCTAGAAGGACCCCTAGATTTACTTGTAGCATGTTGTGGGATTAGCTTCTGTACTTATATACTAGTATTGACTTGGGACTAGGGCGTTCCCCGTTTAGCTGATATAATATGACATTTGATTCTGTTCTAGTTACTGGCTATGATATATTCCGGTTCGAGTCCGGCTACTGATTCAGGTATGATGATTTTGGTTATTGACTATTGGGTGTTCCGGTTCGAGTCCGGCCCCGGATTGTGGTACACTATGAGTTCTGGTACTGGGTACCGTGGATATGATATTGTGTTCTTTGAGTTCCGGTTCGAGTCTGACAGATATGATATATATGTGGCCTATTGTTATTACCCACTGCGTTCGGTTTGATTCCGGCGTCTGGCCTCTTGTTATTACCCATTGGTGCCGGTTCAAGTCCGGTGCACTCTTGTTGGTCATTATGGTTACTGGATACTGATACAGCTTCTAGACACTGGTGACTATGCATTTACTATTCTTGTATGTCCCACCGATTTATGGGGTCCAGGCTGGGTTTTTGTTTTCTTCCGTGTGCCTATCGGGTTTATGGGGGCCCAGATAGGTTATGTTTGACTTGTGTGTTTACTTACGCATTTATTTACTAATTATTGGGTATCACATTTATTTATCTCCTGAGCATATCTACACATCTTGGCAGTTACTTATGTATTTATTACTTATACCCTGGACTTAGCATGCACCCTCATATTTTAGTTTGCTTATATTACATTAAGCTCAGTCGGCCGATGATGCCTACTGAGTACCCGTTGCCCCGGTACTCATATTATACTTCTGCATCTTTTTCCCCGATGCAGATCCGGGCACTAGCCGGTGAGTTTGACGTGACTCTCTTCTCAGCACTGACTCTGGAGCAGGGTGAGCTTACTGACGTTCGAGGAAGATCCTACTTCATCTCTACTGTATAGTCTTTTGCACTCAAGACTGTTGTATTTGCTATATTTATTTGGTTTCTATCTTGTATTCTGGACCTATCTTGTAGTGGCTCTTGTACCGACCTCACCAGGTCTTGGGAGGGGTTCTTGACTTTATATATATTGTCCTCTTCCTTCTCAGTCTCGGTATGGGTATATTTGATTCTGTTTGTTTTTTTATTTCTAGCATACTTATTAGTACGGTTACTTCCACATCATCTCTGCTCTTCTGAGATTCCGTCCGTTAGCCCGTCGGTTGTCGCTCTAGGCTAGGGTTTGGCTTGCCTATTGGTGGTTTACGGTAGGCGCCATCATGACTCAAATATTGGGTCGTAACAGCTTGGTATCAGAGCCTAGGTTGTATAGGTAGTGTTGGTACATGAGCCAATGTGTGGTAGAGTCCTGCGGATCGGTGCAGGGACGCCTGTATCCTATCCTTGGGAGGCTACGGAGCATTCTTAGTGGAGTCTCTCATTTTATTGACTCATGTCCGTGCGTCGGGTCTATGTTGGTTTATGATTTTCATTTGGTTCACTCTTTATGCAGATGGTTAGGACGCAGTGATGGCTCTAGTTAGAGGCCGAGGTCGACCTAGAGGTTGTAGGCAGGGCAGAGTAGCATCCCCATGCCAAGATCATGCTAGGGATCAGTCACTCGATCCCGTTATAGTTCCAGATTTTCCGCCGCCACAGCAGCCGGTGGGCCAGGGAGCAGCCCAGGCTCCACCTAGATTTATTGAAACTTCAGTGCTCTGAGACACTTTGGTGCAGTTGCTGGGATTAGTTGGAGGTTCGTCAGCCGAGGGAGCCCAACCAGCAGTACAGGGAGTTGGTATTGGGGCGCAGCCTGCAGCTGCAGCACCCAGAGTAGAGGTTCTGCCTGTATCGATAATTCCACAGTCGGTAGTAGCTCAGCCAGTTATGTCTGCCGAGGAGCAGAAAAAGTTGAGTCCTTTTTTGATACTAGCTCCACCCAGGTTTGTGGGTACCCATGAGAAGATTCTTATGAGTTCTTATCCAACTGCGAGGAGAAGCTGAGAAATTTGGGATTAGTGGAGTCACGGGGGGTAGATTTTATTGCTTATCAGCTTGATACAATCGCAAGGAGATGGTGGAGAGGTTATCTTGATTCTAGGCCAGGTGGATCTCAGCCCGTTACTTAGGCACAGTTCTCTGAGGTATTCTTGGGGAAGTATATGCCCCGCAGCATGCGTGAGCATCTTCGAGATGAGTTTTCTAGGTTGAGACAGGGGTCCATGACAGTATCTGAGTATGAGGCGAGATTCCATGATTTGGCCAGACATGCTACTATGATCTTGCCTGATGAGTACGAGAGGATTAGATGCTTTGTCAGAGGGTTGCGATTACCACTCCGCAGAGCCACACAGAGTTTAGTGAATTCGGGGAAATCATTTGCTGAGATAGCTGAGCATATGTATTCGATAGAGGAGATGGATCGCGAGGCCCAAGGGGGAAGCGATAAGAGACCCTGATTCCAAGGTAGTTACAGTAGCAGTCACAGCAGCTCGCAGTTCATAGGCCGCGGGTTTCAGGGTAGGTACCCACAGTAGCAGCATCAGTCCTTTCAGCGACAAGATCAGCCTAGTAGGCCCGTACAGTCAGCCTTGCAAATTTCTGATAGGGGTCAGCCCTCCTATAGTGGTTCTGGTAGTCAGCCTCAGGGACGTGGTCAGTCTAGTTCATCGACTAGAGGTGGTCATACCGGATCAGCAAGATCTTCTAGGCCGAGCAGGAAGCCAGGAGCATGTTATACTTGTGGGGTTGTTGGTTATTTTACGTGTGAGTGTCCTCAGCGAAGGGCGATTGAGCCTTCAATTCAGACGGCACAACCTATTAGATCTATACCGCCAGTAGGTAGAGGTGGTATACAGGGTCATTGGGGTGGTCCCCAGGGTTCCCAAGGTGGAGCACAGAGAGGTCGGACTGGTAGTCAGGTCGGTGCTCAGACTAGTGGTAGCCAGCGTCAGTTGTATGCCGTGCCGGCTAGGCCGAAGGATGAGGCTTTGGATGTGGTGATTACAGGTATGATTTTTGTATGCCACCAGCCAGCTTCTACATTATTTGATCCTTGATCCACGTTTTCTTATGTATCTACTTATTATGCACCACGGTTGGGTTTATGTTCTGAGTTATTATTTGTACCCTTACGTGTATCTACCCCCGTTGGTGATTCCTTAGTAGTGGATCGGGTATATAGATCTTGTCTGGTGACTATTCTGGAGTTTGAGACTCGGGTTGATTTTATTGTATTGGCCATGGTAGACTTTGATGTGATTCTGGGCATGGACTGGTTGTCTTTTCATCATGCAGTCTTAGATTGCTTTGCCAAGACCATTACCTTAGCATTGCTCGGTGTACCCTCGGTGGTGTGGCAGGGTTTTATTAGCCGCACACCGACGGGGATTATTTCATATGTTCGGGCTCGTAGATTGATGGTGAGGGGATGTGATTCATTCCTTGCTTATGTTCGAGATGCTAGTATTGAGAGTCCATCGCTTGACTCCGTCCCTGTTGTTCGTGAGTTTCCTGATGTATTCCCGACTGACCTACCTGACCTTCCTCCTGAGCGTGATATAGAGTTCATTATTGACCTCGAGCCGGGCACCCGACCTATTTCTATCGCTACATATCGTATGGCTCCTGCTGAATTGAAGGAGTTGAGTAGTCAGCTCCAAGACCTTCTGGGGAAAGGTTTTATCAGGCCGAGTGTATCATCGTGGGGTGCTCCAGTTCTGTTTGTTAAGAAAAAAGATGGCTCCATGCGTATGTGTATCGACTATAGACAGCTAAATAAGGTGACAGTAAATAATAAGTATCCTATGCCTCGTATCGATGATTTGTTTGCTCAACTTCAGGGTGCAGCAGTATTCTCGAAGATAGACTTGAGATTTGGATATCATCAGTTGAGAGTTAGGGCTGAGGACATCCCAAACACAGCCTTCAGGACTCGGTATGGCCATTATGAGTTCCTGGTGATGTCTTTTGGGTTGACTAATGCCCCAACAGCTTTCATGGATTTGATGAATCGTGTATTCAGGTCATACTTGGACTCCTTTGTGATTGTGTTTATTGATGACATCTTGGTTTATTCAAAGAGCAGCAAGGAGCACGAGCAGCATTTGAGGATTATGCTCCACACTTTGAGAGATCATTGGCTTTATGCCAAGCTCTCAAAGTGTGAGTTCTGGCTTGAGTCTGTAGCTTTCTGAGGGCATGTTGTATCCAGACACGGTATCATGGTAGACCCAGCAAAGCTTGAGTCTATTCGAGGTTGGAATAGGCCCACGTCGCCTACTGAAGTTCACAGTTTCATTGGGTTGGCAGGGTACTACAGGCGATTTGTTAAGGGCTTCTCGTCTATTGCATCTCCTATGACCAGACTAACCAGGAAGGAGGTTTCATTTCAGTGGTCTGAGGATTGTGAGGCGAACCTTCTGAAGCTCAAGGATCGACTTACTTCTGCCCCTGTGTTGACTCTTCCAGTTGAGGGCGAGGGTTTTACCGTGTATTGTGATGCGTCTGGTATTGGTTTGGGATGTGTTCTGATACAGCAGGGTCGTGTCATTGCTTATGCATCGAGGCAGTTGAAAGTACACGAGCGTAATTACCCCACTCATGATTTGGAGTTAGCAGTGGTTATGTTTGCACTGCGAATTTGGAGGCATTATCTCTACAGTGTTCATTGTGAGATCGTTACAGACCACCGCAGTCTTCAGCATATTATGACTCAGAGGGATCTTAATTTGAGGCAACGCAGGTGGATTGAGTTGCTAAAGGACTATGATATCTCTATTCTCTATCATCCGGGCAAGGCGAATATGGTAGCGGACGCCTTGAGTCGGAAGGCAGTGAGTATGGGTAGTTTAGCCTTCATTCCAGTCTCTAAGCGGCCATTGGCTTTGGACATTCAGTCCTTAGCTAACTCGATGGTGCGTTTGGATATTTTTGGCCCTGGGAGGATTATCGCTTGTGTTAGTGCGAGATCTACTTTGCTGGAGCAGATTCAGAGTCGTCAGTTTGAGGATAATGGTCTCCCTAGCATTCGAGATCAGGTATTGAAGGGTGAGTCTGAGAGAGATACCTTGGGTTTTGATGGTGTTCTGAGGTTTGACGGTTTTATTTGTGTTCCGAGGGTTGGAGATTTGATTCGGTTGATTCTGCACGAGGCACACAATTCTAGATATTCTATTCACCCTGGGTTAGCTAAGATGTATCGGGATCTGAGGCAACACTATTGGTGGAGTGGTATGCGGAGAGATATAGCAGGGTTTGTAGCTCGATGCCTTTGTTGTCAGTAGGTAAAGTCCGAGCACCAGAGACCTAGTGGATTGCTTCAGCAGTTGCCCATTCCCGAGTGGAAATGGGAGCTGGTCACTATGGATTTCATTGTTGGATTACCTCGCACCTCCCGTGGGTTTGATAGTATTTGGGTCGTCGTGGATCAGTTTACTAAATCCGCATACTTTATTCCTGTTCGAGTCTCCTATAGTGCTGAGAGATTAGCTCGTGTATATATTCAGGAGGTGGTTCGCCTACATGGAGTGCTAGTATCTATTATCTCAAACAGAGGGTCTCAATTTACCTCCAGTTTTTGGCGGACTTTCCAGGAAGAGTTGGGTACTTAGGTGGACCTTAGTACTGCATTTCATCCTCAAACCGACGGGCAGTCGGAGCGGAAAATTCAGGTATTGGAGGATATGCTCCGCGCTTGTGTGTTAGACTTTGGGGGTCAGTGGGATTAATTCTTGACTTTAACAGAGTTCGCGTATAGTAACAGCTTTCATTCTAGCATTCAGATGGTTCCGTTTGAGGCTTTGTATGGTAGACGGTGTCGGTCTCCAGTTGGATGGTTCGAGACTTCATAGGTCAATCCTCGTGGCACGGATTTGCTCCGGGAGTCTTTGGACCGAGTTCGGGTGATTCAGGATAGGCTGCGGACAGCCCAGAGTATACAGAGGAGTGATGCAGACCGTAAACGTCATCCGTTGAAGTTCGGAGTTGGTGATAGGGTCTTCTTACAAGTATCGTCCATGAAGGGCATGATGCAGTTTAGTAGGAAGGGTAAGCTTAGCCCCAGATATATTGGACCCTTTGAGATTCTGCGGATAGTCGGAGAGGTAGCATATGTGTTGGCTTTACCTCCGTACTTTTCATCTATTCACCCGATATTTCATATTTCTATGCTGCGACAGTACATTCCGTATGAGTCGCATGTGCTTCAGTGGGACTCGATTCAGTTAGACGAGAAACTAACATTTGTGGAGGAGCCTATGTCCATTTTAGCCAGAGATGTCAGACGGTTACGCTCCCGGGACATTCCAGTGGTTAATGTACAATGGCTTTACCGTCCGGTCGAGGAGGCCACTTGGGAGCTTGAACGTGATATGCGAGCCCAGTATCCCTACTTGTTCACGTCTTCAGGTATGTACTTACTCTTGACTTTCGCGGACGAAAGTCCTTTTAGTAGTGGATGTTGTAATGACCTTCCCGGTCATTTTCCCTCCTTTTTGTGCATTCTCGGTGTTTAGAGCTTTTCTATAACTGCCCCAAGTTATTTATGACTTGCTGGGACTGACAGTTCGATTTTCGGGAAGTTCTTTTTTAAGAATATTATTTATATCAAGCACGTTGCGAAACATTTAAATTAAATTAGAACTTGGTAAAATGATGTAGTTAATTACTTTTTGAAAATTTCTTTGAAATTTATAAAATTCTTTAGTTATGATATATCTATACTACTTTATAATAGTTTTATAACCTATTAATAATTTAAGCGGAGATAGTGAATTTAAATATGTTAAAATAATATTTTTATTTTATAGACGTTTTGTTAGAAATAATTTTCAATTAATTATGGTATATTCAAAAAATAATATTTATTTTACCACGAACCTATGCAATATTGAAAAAATACACATAGTGGATAAATAGTTAAAGGTGGGTGTTGCCACCTCCACTTTCACGTGGAGGTGGAGGAAGGTATACAACATATAGGTACTACTAAGGTGTCACTTACTTACTACATGTACATATAAAACTTGACAACTTGACATTATATTTTCCTTTAAATAACAAAAGTTTTCATCATTATGGGGCTTTTGCTAACGAAAGGTTACATAAGTTGCAATATGCTTTCTCTATACATATAGATGTATATATTGACATAAGGAGAAAATTGTGGAAAAAAATTATACATTGTAATGCCATATTTTATCATAACAAAAATTAATTATCTACATCAAGTTATTCAAGCTCGGGAATCACGTGGTTGATAGTATATCGTCATTATATCATAAGTTTTCCAGTTAATTTTAGCTTAAAGTCACGTATTTGAATTGTTATTTGGTGGTATTGTTGTTGGTGCTTATTTAGAGCTTAATATGAGCTCGGATTGGATCGCATCTGTTATGACTATTGGTCACTGAGCTATTTGGAATGCTGTGACGGTTTCAATTTTTTGATACCGCAAGTGGGCCTCACGTGGACCGTTCGGGCATTTTTCGAACTAGTGCAATATGGGTATCAATGGTCATGTTTTGACATGTAGTTTATTATTTTGGTAGCTTGGTAGCAATCAGAGGCCTCTCGAAAGGGGAAGGCTCCTATTTAGCTGGCTTTAGCAGGCTCAGCGGCGTCCAGGTAGGCTAGGTTTACCTTCCTTTACACTTAGATTGGGCTTATGTGTAATATATGTATGCTATTGTGCTGGTGTTGTGGGCTGGTATTATAAACTTGGTGGTGGTGGTTTGCTGTGATTTAGACCAGATAGGGCTATTCAGATATATTCCAGGCCCGTTATCCTCGTGGTACACCACAGATGACCTATTTGGGGTCGGATAGCATTGTTGTTGTTGTTGCCAGTTTGGGAATGTTATTGTTGGACCTTAGTCCAGGCTTAGACAGACTTAGCCCAGACTTAGACAAGTATAAACAGACCTGGTTTTTGGGACGGGATAGCGGGCCCCATTACCCTTTTTGTCGACTTGTCAGAACTTTGACATCCTTGGGCTTAGATAAGCCCCATATGACAGTTAGGGTTGTGATGGGATTGAGTCACCCCGATTGTACCCAGTTGGCCTGTTTACCCTTGTTTGTCCTTGATAGCACCATATTTGACCAGGGTCGGCTAGTTTGACTTAGAACGCTGACCCGCCTTTCCATGACTTATAATGTATACCCAGACTTGTATATACATATTTTTTATAGTAGATAGTGACCTAGAAAGACCCCGAGATTTACTTGTAGCATGTTGTGGGATTAGCTTCTGTACTTATATACTAGTATTGACTTGGGACTAGGGCGTTCCCCTTTTATCTGATATAATATGACATTTGATTCTGTTTTAGTTACTGGCGAAGATGAGTTTCGGTTCGAGTCCGACCCCGAATTGTGGTACACTATAAGTTCTGGTACTGGGTAACGTGGATATAATACTGTTGTTCTTTGAGTTTTGGTTCGAGTCGGCAGATATGATATATATGTGGCCTATTGTTATTACCCACTGCTTTCGGTTCAATTCTGGCGTCTGGCCTCTTGTTATTACCCATTGGTGTCGGTTCAAGCCCGGTGCACTCTTGTTGGTCATTATGGTTACTGGATACTGATACAGCTTCTAGACACTGGTGACTATGCATTTACTATTCTTGTGTGTCCCGCCGGTTTATGGGGCCAGGTTGGGTTATTGTTTTCTTCCGTGTGCCTATCGGGTTTATGGGGGCCCAGATAGGTTATGTTTGACTTGTGTGTTTGCTTACGCATTTATTTACTAATTATTCGGTATCACATTTATTTATCTCCAGAGCATATCTACACTCCTCGGCAGTTACTTATATATTTATTACTTATACCCCGGACTTAGCATGCACCCTCGCATTTTAGCTTGCTTATATTACATTGAGCTCAGTCGACCGATGATGCTTACTGAGTACCCGTTGCCCCGGTACTCATCATGCACTTCTACATCTTTTTCCCCGATGCAGATCCGGGCACTAGCCGGCGAGTTTGACGTGACTCTCTTTTCAGCACTGACTCCTGAGCAGGGTGAGCTTACTGACGTTCGAGGCAAATCCTACTCCATCTCTACTGTATAGTCTTTTGCACTCAAGACTGTTGTACTTGTTATATATATTTGGTTTCTGTCTTGTATTCTGAACCTATCTAGTAGTGGCTCTTGTACCGACCTCACCAGGTCTTGGGAGGGGTTCTTGACTTTATATATATTGTCCTCTTCCTTCTCAGTCTCGGTATGGGTATATTTGATTTTTTTTGTTTTTTTATTTCTTCTTCCTACTATTAGATATTCATATTTATTTTATAATGAATAAATTTTCACATATTTTTAAATTTTATATATATATATATATATATAAAACTAACTTCGCAAAGATTTCATTTATGTACTTGACTTTATACGTCGTTAAACTTTATATTCTTGTAAAATTATAAAACTTTATACTTTCTGATATACATATAATTGTTAATTGTTGTTCCCTTCATTTTCATATTTTGAAACATGCATATTTGGCAATAAACTATGTGATATTTTTGTATATTGTAGGCTTATGTTTATACACCTTGTGCATTTCCTTTTCTTTAACAAATATTTTTATATTATTATCACCTTTATTTTTGTAAATAATAAGACAAATTATTTCCCAAATATTTTTCTAAAATTGAGTTTAAGGACTATCTTTGGATAGGCTCTGAGGGATGCTTAACATCTTCCCCTCGAGTAACCAAAACCCTTAATCAGAATCTCAGATGTTTTTCAAAAGACCAATAACAGAGTTTTACATTATATAAATGGTTTCCATAATTTTTCCTAAAATTTAGGTGGCGGCTCTAAAAAATAATTTTAAAAACCAAAGAGTCATTTTAGCCATTTATGTTGTGTACTGTTTCGACCGGTATGAAATAGGGTGCCACAGCATGACGAATCTGCTGGGGAATAGACTTAGGTTTTGACCTTAGCAGGTTTAGTTTAGAATATTATTTGGGAATATTTGTTTATTTTCAGTATATTATTTGCTTTATTTACATATATATCATTCTTGTTTGAAAGGACGCAAGTCATACCTAAACTTACATTCCTTATTGTTTGATCAACACTACTTGTTATTGCTTTTTCATTTACACTTTCTATCAAGTCTTTGGCCACACTTCACACACTGTGTCTCACACTCCCCCAAATCTTCTTTGGATTCCTTAGTTTCGGAGTTGGTGCAATCAGGTTAGTGTGCCTTCTCGCAATTATTCAGTCCACTCTTAAACATCTAGAAAAAAATTCTACTCTAGCAATAGGTCATGTTGCATACACCTTAGGTGTGACGATCCAAGGTATCGTTGCCGCAGTTAGGAATCTGCCCTTTTGTCAAAAGGTTATGTACCTTTATGACATACTTTGTGTGAGAATTGATTCAGACAGTCCAAGGACTAAACACAAATGGATTCAGAACAATTGTGTTTACCTTCTTTTCATCCTGTCGATAGACATGGAGTATTTTCAAAACTCTGCCTTCATCCGAAACCCTTTTTCAAGTCAATAGATGTGGAGAATTACCCAAACTTTGCCAACATTTGACTTTCCTTTCCCAAAATACAGAGTACCATTAAAACTCTGCTTCACCGAACGTCTTTTTTCAGAGTCCATAAAAGTGAAGTGTTCTAAAAAAACCTTTGCTTTTATCCGACTTCCTCTTCAAATCCACATATATGAAGTATTATTAAAATTTCACCTACGTCTGGCATCTTTTTGATCCAAATAGGCGTGGGATATCAAACATTTCTTCCAACATCTTTTCTTTCTAGTCAACAAACGTAGAGTATTGCTCAAAACTTTGCATTTGTCGGCACCCTTCTTCATGAAAACGGATGTGGAATATTATTAACGAGTGTGAGGTATTGTCCAATACTCTTCATACGCTAGATATCCCTATCACAAGATGCCCATTTATCAACAATAGGACTTGAGATACTTTCTTTTGAAAGGCATCATTTTAGCTCACTCTTACCAATTCATACTGATTCTACTTCTTTGTTACATCACCACGGCCTCTCTCGGCCGCTCCTGTTGGATATATCTCCTCTTTAAGAAAATCCAAATTGTTTTGAATCCAGAATGTGTCAAAATCTAAATTCATCTGTATTAATATGTATGGACGTAGGCCTACCTCTGGAAAAAAGAGGCTCCAAAATATAAGACGCGTCTACTTGACATTATCCAAATGTGTTTATCTACCGACATAAACTAACTCTTTACTTTTTTATTTATTCTTTCGCAATTATTCTTCTTTATCCCCTAACAGAGGTTGATTGTGTTGATCGATAGAACTAGCCGACTTAAGCTATAACCCAAGAATGAACACCAGTGTCATAGACCTGACTAGAAGTGTTCCAATACTAACAATCATATCAGAAACATGCAGAAGACAAGATGATTCAGATAAGGACGAACATATTTTTGGCTTGGAGCAATAACTCAAGATGTTAAGAGGAGAACTACATCGAGGAAGGGACCCCACACATCTATCCACGACTACTCTACCGCGCCCTCCTCTTTTTCCATCACTAGGAACTCCGATACCAGAACACTATCCGTCAATGCGACTTCCCACTACAACTATAGACTTAACAAATTCATCATCCCTATTCACACCCATCAACTCTCAAAAATTTCCTCATTGCACAACACATCCCAATATCATCGCCTCTGCTCAAAACATTCAACAAACAAATAACACTACCTTTCAAGAACGATATATTCCCTCAGCATGCGTGAATGAGACACCTGCTTTCACCATACCTATTAAAAGTAGGTTCTCGATAAATATAAGTAAAGAAGAGGAAGATATGCAATCGCAAATGAGCTTCGCAATTTAAAGCTAGCGATGAAACATCTCCAGGAAACTCAAAGCAATGAGCGTTTGAACTATGAAGATCTATGCATCCATCCAGATATTGATTTGCCAGTTGGGTTCAAGCCACCTAAGTTTGACTTATTTGATGGGACTGGTGATCCTCATACTCATCTAAGAGCATATTGTGATAAATTAGTAGGGATTGGCAAAAATGAGAAACTCATAATGAAGTTGTTCATTAGAAGTTTGTCTGGGGAGGCTCTCACTTGGTATGCCAAACAATGCCCTTGTCATTGGCGTAAATGGAGCGACATGGCTGAAAGCTTTATAGATCTCTTCAAGTACAATACAAAAATTGCACCTGATCGACTTTCCCTTATTAGTGTACAAAAGAAGCCTTCCGATTTATTCCAAGAATATGCTCGATGATGTAGGTAGAAAGTAGGAAAATTCCAACCACCAATGGAAGAAAGTGAATTGATGAAGTATTTTATCCGCAGTCGAAAGGGACCTACTTCAAAAGGCTAATGTCCACGTTGGGACAAAAGTTTGTCGATTGCTTCAAAATGGGGAATTTTATAGAAGAGTTAATTAAATCTGGAAAGATTAAGTCGACAAACAACTCAAGCGAATCAGCTCAGTTAGAGTCCATCGGAAGGGCTAAGATGGAGAAAGAAGAAGAAGTATCTGTTGTGATGTTGCGCTACTCAATACCTGAATCATCCTATTCATTTCAAAATTCTGATAACCAATTGATGCAAATATCGAATCATAAACCATATTATGGCTATAATATCTGACCAAATTACCCTCAACCCCGAGCTCCCACATACCAAAATCCACCACGATCGTGTGTACCAATTCACCAAAATCAAACATCGCTTGCACCAAAACAAAATCCAAAAAGTAAGTGCAATCGAAGCCGCACCCAATTTGTTGAACCATTAACATATTTTTTTGAAAGATTGAGGGATGCAAATTTGTTGCAACCCGAGCCAGGAAAGATTCCTAACCCATTACCTGGATGGTTCAATGAAATAAAATGAAGTGCTTTCCACTCTGGAGTTCAGGGGCACGGCACTGAAGATTGTAATAGGTTAAGGCACAAAATCGAGCGTTTGATCAAAACAGGGTTTCAATGTGTTGTGGTGAAACCAAATGCAAACAATGATTTATTGCCCCATCATGGAAACAGAGGAGTGGATGTGACATAAGAGAAACCATCATCCTTGTCAAGCTGACAAGGCCTCTTTTATGAAGCACTCTATAGAGAAGCGCTCATTTCAATGGAGATAGACAAAGATGAATTCCAAGTTGATCAACTCATAAGCAGTCCATAGAGTCCTACATTCGATGTCATTTCCTAAATAGGATTCCCCTCTAATTGTCATGTAACAGAACTACGTACTGACCTGATTTATCGTGGGTAGATACGTAGGCAACCCTCATCCGGTTCGGTCGCATTTAAGAAGAATCCTTCCCTCTTTTGTAATTGGAACTACATGCGACTTGATTTCCCTCGGCAGGATACGTAGGCAGCCTCTATAAGGCTCGATCACTTTATAATATAAAATTCTATCTCCCCCTAATGACAAGAGGAAATTGAACACAATGAGATCTAGAAGACCTGACACATTTCATCAAAGACGTCCTAAGATACGCAATAAAGAATCGTCAAAAAGTCTCTCCGAGATACTGGGAAAATTTTTGGAGAATGCTCTAAAAATCAACGAAGAAAAGGTCCAAATTCAAGCTAAGGCTAGGATGTTTTACTCAGAGTCACCACTATTGGTTTGTACCAAATAACAAAATTATCGTAGATATACTATTAAGTATCAGTGACGAATAACTTCTCCACAAGCAGCGTTGGTCTGACATCTTTACGACAACATAAGAGGAAATATGTCGTAAAAAAACTTATGGGTCAACATAGAAGGCACTCCCGTCGCTTAACACGAGGATTTCTCCACGGATATTATTCTATCTTACGATCAATCCAAACACTTTTAAAATCACATCGGCAATCAGCGCACGATCAACTATACTAATTACATCAGTCATTGAAGGTTAAGAATCTTCAAGAAGTACATGCTTATGAAAGAATCGAGAAAGAAGTCCAGATAACAAGGAACGAAGATCTATACCCATAATCCCAAAGTGGATTTCCGAAGAAGAGATACGCTCAAGATTCATTCGAAGCTTGGATTACGATTAGTACATCTATCTTCAGACGCTATCCTAATTGGCTAGGGATACGACCATGCAGAGGACCCGAAAAGATTCTAGATTCGAAGATGTCGACACAATAAGGAGTTTGTCGAAGAGGCGCTCAAGAAATATCCAGAATTTACGCAAGGGAGATTTGTTCATATACCCAAGCCTTTTCTACCAAAATTTGAGTTATCGAGACTACATGTGAAAATAGTTTACGCAATGCATTCACTGTTGTCCCACTCAAAATCATGCCTCACAGGAATCGACTTTGAGACATGAATTTCAAAACTTGATTGACTCTGACAACTTACAAAAGCGACAATCAAAGAAAGGAATGTTCCTATGTTAATCGTTAGCTACAAGCGAAAAATGATAGATATTGAAAACTCTTACATAAGAGACATCGCTTCGGCAAATGACCAAAATGAGCCTTTGAAGTCAAGCTCATCATAATTATCGATTTTCACCATCCTCCACCCACCCACCTTTTTAACCAATTTACTTGATTCTCCTAATTTGGAACTATGTTTTGACCTGATTCCTATCCTAGGATACGTAGGCAACCTGAGTTGGGCCCGATCATATGAACAAAATATTCTTTATACCCTTTCAAAGATCTTATTTATCATCTCAAGCCACATCGATCGCGTCGCTTTGACAGAATCCCGAGAGCAAAGATCAAGATAGAGAAAGTATCCACCAGAAGATATGTCAGTGCAAGCATGGCATTTGGAATCAAGAAGCGTCATTACTCCATCTCCCAAATTGTCAAACTTGCCAATTGCCAGAAGGTTGAAGGGAGAGATAACTACTTGTCCGAGTTCTCGATCAATACAAAAATCAACACCCCTCCCAAAACTAAGACTCTTTCTTTGAGCATAGGAACAATGAAGCAATGACAAAAGTTCAAACATCCTGGAAGACCCAAAATGCTGTCTCACCATCACGAGCTGAGCAGCCAGGTATCGTCAATTTATCCATAATTATTCCAAGAGTCTAAAGAATCTTCTCGAATATTGTAGGTCACAAGGAGTCACGCATCAAGTATCTCATATGGGGTATAACAAGATGACAATACTCCATCAGGATCTCGAAACCACATTGCTATCACAAGCCAGAAGGGCAGGTTATATCAATTCATTCGCTATTACTTTCTAACTCTAAAAGGAATTTCTTGATTTTTACAGGTCATGTTAAAGGGATATCCCCATCAAGCCTCGCACGTCAAGTACTAACCAGTTGTTCTCAATACTCTAACATGATAAACATAGGGATGTCCGCCTAGAACAATAGGATAGGGAAGTATGCTCCGAACAATAGGACAGGGCAAGTCCGGCCCTAGAAATAGGACAGGGAAAGTTCTCCTTGAATAATAGGACATACAACACAACTTTTACTTCTCCAGCAAACTGCCTTACTAGATAGAGGAATTTACATTCCAGCAATCGCCCCACCAATCAAAAACGTCTATATCACAAGACGCGTCACCAGTTAATGCATTCACTTCACATGACAGAGACGTCACTCTACTCTTTACATTACTATTTAATTTACAATTTTGAACCACAACAAGTACTTTGTCACCCTTTTTACCAATTTTGCAGGAAAATACATTACAACATGGAACTATCCTCTAAGCAGCAAACTGAGGCAAGCTAGCGGAATGTCAAGCATCCCTAGTTACTTCAAGGATTCATTTTTGAAACTCAAATCGACTCAATTTTCACCCATTCGGATTTGATTCTACATCTCCAAGCTCTTTTACATCCCAGTGTCATCACAACTTGACACTGGGGCATTTTAAAATTCCACGACCATTTTCCTCCCAAAAACCTTTAGTAGAAATTGCATTGAAAGCCTTTCTCCTTCCAAGCTGTCTTTTAGAACTATATTCGGCCTAATTCCCGTCTCTTTCAGGGACATGTAGGTAGCTCAAATTTGAACACAACTGTACTCACTCAACTCATGCCAAAATCATTTTATTTTTCTACCACAAAGGAAAACAGTGTCATCATAATTCAACACTAGGCAAATTTTGAGAGTCTATCAAAATTTGTTCTATCTTTTCCTTCTTGAACTACATATGGCCTGATTTCTTGTAAAGCCCGAGCTATGTAGGCAGCTCAGAATCAATAGCTCGGTCATACCCCCACCAACCAAACCTCTTCTCGAACTACATATGACCTGATTTCTCATAAAACCTGAGATATGTAGGCAACTCATAATCCAGAGCTCGGTCATAACTTCCTAAAGGATTATGTCAATTTTTATTTTAAAAAAATGCATTTTGTTGATCGGTCAAAATTGGAATGTGTCAATATTTCTTTGTCCACACCTTCTCTACTCTCATTCATGGACAAAGAAAGGGATAACTCTTGACACCCAATTTTGACTCTCCATATTTTAATTGATTATTTAAGCTTTCATGTGAAAATAGATATTTTTATTAAGAAAAAAATAATTTTTTAAAAATAATTTGGTAGTTTTGCCATTTCATTTGGCAAAGATTTCATTAATATTATTTTTATAAGCTTTGATTTTTTAAAAATATATACAAATATTTATTTCATGCTTTGCATGGCAAGTGAATATTTTGTAAGGATAAAATAAATTTTGATTAGTTATAAATATCTTTTTAAATAAATGTTATTTAAATTTTGATAGCTTAATTAATTCATTAATTATTAAATCAACTTGCTTTATCTTAAAATGACCAATTTTTACAAATAAATTTAATTTTGTAAAGTAATTATTTTCAATATTAGCGATTGAGGCTATATTACATAAAAATTGGCTACAACTATAAATAAAATTTGAGCGAGAGTATGTGACAATTCTAATCCCAAAATACTAGCCAATTCGTGTGTGCCATGTAAGCATCACATGGATGGTGCTTTCTTATACTCATCATGGCCATAGAAATCCCTTTGATCCGAGGACCACGAATTTTTCAGCTTTACTATATATATATATATATATTATTTATAATTTTTTCAGATTCTTTCTAAATCATCTGATCAAACGATCGGACGGCTTAGATCGAGTCAACAATCCCAAGTCCCAAAATACGCTCCTTCTTTTCTCCAAAATCCAGACCGTCTGTTTCTCTTCCCAAAAACCATTGACACGTCTCTTTCAATTTTCCCAATTCAACATTAAAGTAAAACTCCTCATCTTCTTCTCTCTTCTTCTCTTTTCTCACCTCCATAAAAACAGAAAACCCTAGCTCCATAGCTGTCGTACCTCTGTAAGATTTGCTCTCCTTTTTGCCTTCTCTCCCTCGTTACTCCACTAAACCCAAAACCACAAACCTCAAATTCATGTTACAATTCAAAATCAATTCCAAATTCGCCATTAAAGCTTGAGAAACGACCAAAAATTGGAGGACTTTCAAATTTTGAATTGGGTTTTCCCTCTTTTTCTACCCGTTGGCTTCGATGAAGTTTTGGTTTCAAATCTGTACTTTGAAGTCCGGATTTGCCTATAAATAACCACAATTCCATCCTTCAAGGGGACAAGTTTTTCAGATTCGGAAAAGGGGAGAAACACACATTCATATATTCAAATAATTTCCAAGTTCTTGGTTGTCTTCTCTTGGTTTCGAGTTTGATGTTTCAAAGTTCAGTTTCAAGCTGGAATACTCGACGTCGAAGCCTCAGTTTGTTGCCCAACACAAGGTACTAGCCAGTCCTTTTATTTCTCTCTCATCTATTTGGATACTCTAGATATGAGATTTATTCTAATTTCAAGCTTTATTGTGATGCTGCTATTTGTTCTCCATGAAATTGAGTATAAAATGGTTACATCTTAATTTGTTTTAAGGTATGGCTATTTTTGAGTCCGAGTTATGTGAAACTCGAAAACTCACTCTTTGTTTTGATCCCATTTTATTATTATGGTATTGTGAATTTGAGCCTAAAATTGGTAGAGTTGATGGTAGAGTTATGTTTTTGTCCAACTGTGTAAGTGATCATATACCTATTTATCGAGTTCAAGAGATTAGTGTCCCGTCCTCTTAACTGGTAGGTTCTCGTTTTTTGTTTATGTGTAAATGTAAATGTTCACTAGATTTAACAACGAATTAATCGGAAAGCCGTTGATTATAATCTGTCGTCCTTAAGTATTGCCTAAAGAATTTGTTGGAAGTTTGGTTAAGTTGATTCCGGAATAAGAATTGATAGTTTACCCTTTGATTCATGCTTTGGTTTCCAGGTATATCCAAGAATACTGCAAGTATTCATTGAATATATTTAGTACATGATCTTTACTTCCATAGGAAGATATTTGAAATGGAACCTTGATTATTAATTAACTTATTTTTGCTGCTTTTTATAAGACTAAATTTTGGGTTATACTGGCTTTAGGTTTGACCTTTGTTTAACTCAACAGTATAAACTCATGTCTTTATGCAATTTTATGGTAGTGGTAGGTTAAAAACCATATCATTTTAAGATGTCCTTTTCTAGCATGTCATGAAGGTAGGGTGGTTTTACTGTAGTTACTTTGAGGATGAGCAGGTATCTCTTCATAACATTCACCTGAATTTTGTGGGATCAGAAAACTGTCTGTTTGATGTAATCATTTTCAATCTGAACTCTTATAGTACTTTTCTGCATACATTAAAGTTGTATACTATTTGTGGTGCTACACATTACTGTTATTTTTCCTAAGTGATGGTCTATTAGAAACCACCTCTCTACTTCGTTTGAGGTAGTGGTATAAACTGTGTACACTTTACCCTCCCCAGACCCCACTTTGTGAAAATACACTGGGTATGTAGTTGTTGTTGTTGTTGTATATTTAGAATCCTACGGTGAGTAAATGTTGTCGTGAATTTAGATGTACCTCCCCTCCTATATCTTATCTCATGTGTTTTATAATTATGGGAGTTGTGAATGGGCTTAGTAAGTAAAGGTGTCAATTTCTTCCTCCATGTATAAATTCAGCTCCCTCAAATTTCATTTGCTTCGTCGTATTAAATAAATAGTTGATATGGAGTCATGAACCAAGGGAATAAAAAGGTAACCTGAGTAGCTTTATTTATATGATGTTTTAGTGAATTTGTTGCCCAATAATGTCTTATTAAATATACATCTCTGTTAATAAAGTCCAATAGCAGTAGTTTTTTTTTTTTAGTGTTAATATTCCAAGGGTTAAGTATATTTCTATTCAAGTTTCACATTTGTTTGATCACATCTTGGACATTTCCAAGCTTAAATGTTTATTTTCTCTTAATTCCATTTTTCTTGGGTTATTTATTTGGCATTTAGATTTCTAATCTTTATCCTTTTTTTTATTTCATGTGCAACAGGAGAGTTTGAGTTCCACAATGGAACTCGTTTTGACCCATAGCATCGGGTCAACAACTATTACGACTATCGCAGCGCTCAGAGTTCATATCGTTAGGAGTTGGTTCCTTCAAAAGGAGCCTAGCGTATATCGTCTTTACTTTTTCTTATATTTTTTATTGTTCGCATTTATTTAATTTTTGTGTTACTTTGATATGCAATTTTATGTGGCTTTGATTGATATTAGATTAACCTTTGGTTTATTAGGTTGCTTAAACTATCTTGAATTGATTACCTTTCACTAACTTTGTCTCGGCTACTTGGCCAAAGTACTAATGGTGTATCTTTTAAAAAATTATTGTGTACTTGTTCATGATCTTTTTTTTGATATAAACAGAGCAAATCCCTTTTTAGAATAAGAGAGCAAATTTTTGGTTTTAAATCGCAAGCCTAAAACTAGAATACCTTTTTTTAGAATTGGTTCAAATGGCTAGCGATAATCTTTATTTTTTTTTCAAAATATCAATTAATGATTTTTCTTACCATCTTAATCGGATTTTCCCAAATAAATCACTAAAAAAATAGATTTCAATTAGTTAACCCGTTTATGTTCCCAAGCAACTCACCTATTAAATGAGAGTTTTCATTTAACTCAAGGTAGTTAAATGCTTACTACATTCCTTATTTATTTCTAACTTTGTTTCAAGATTTCAGATTTTAAAAAGTCCTCAAAACGCAAGGTGTATATTTATATACACATTACCATATACAAGATATTTTATCACTATTATTTTTTTTTTAATTTTTAAAATTATTATTATTATTTACACTTTATTTCAACTCTATTTGTATATATGTTTATTTTTCCTGTTACATTTATTCTTATCTACACTTAGCTAACTTTTAAAATTTTTACAAATAAATGAATGCTAGCATGACTTCTTATATTTTAAATATACGCAAGTCTGTTTTTACTCAAGAGCTAACATGTTAATATGTTTTGACATCCCTTTTTTTATTTTGCGACAAATACTTATATAAATTTATCCTCAAATTAAATAAATTTTTTATATCTTCTTCCTACTATTATATATTCATATTTATTTTATAATGAATAAATTTTTACATATTTTTAAATTATATATATATATATATAACTTCGCAAAGATTTCATTTATGTACTTGACTTTATACGTCGTTAAACTTTATATTCTTGTAAAATTATAAAACTTTATACTTTCTAATATACATATAATTGTTAACTGTTCTTCCCTTCATTTTCATATTTTTGAAACATGCATATTTGGCAATAAACTATGTTATATTTTTTGTATATTGTAGGTATATGTTTATACACTTGCGTGTTTCCTTTTCTTTAATAAATATTTTTATATTATTATCACCTTTATTTTTGTAAATAATAAGACAAATTATTTCCCAAATATTTTTTCCAACACTGAGTTTAAGGACTATCTTCGGATAGGCTCTGAGGGATGCCTAACACCTTCCCCTCGAGTAACCAAAACCCTTACTCAGAATCTCAGATGTTTTTCAAAAAACCAATAATAGAGTTTTACATTATAAAAATGGTTTTCCTAATTTTTTCTAAAATATAGATGGCGACTCTAAAAAACAATTTTAAAAACCAAAGAGTCATTTTAGCCATTTATGTTATGTACTGTTTCGATCGGTTTGAAATAGGGTGCTACAGGACTTCTGCTGCTACTGCATCTGATGTTCCTGTAATAGGTTCTGATTGGGAAAGTGAAAGTCAAGCTAGTGAAGATTCAGATTATGGAGATTTGCTTGAATGTGATGATGAATATGATAGTGATACTCATGAGGAGGTCAGGATATTGAGGGAAGAAAAGAGAACTGCCAAAACAAACAAGAAGAAAGAAAGGGGGCCTAGATCTGAAGGGGTTAGTTTGGGCAAAAAAGTAGTTGATTTAGGGCATGATGAGTATTTATCCAAGAAAAAAAGTACTCTAGAGAGTAAGTTAGGTGGTGATGAGACATACTTTGATTCAGATAAAGAGGCTAGTTTTGAAATAGATACTGATGTAGATGCTGATGATGAGGATGAGGTTCAACAACCTGCAAGAAGTGTGAAAAAAGCAAGGAGAGCAAAAAGAACAAAAGAAGAGTTGTGTTTGATCCTACTTGTAAGTTAATTATTTGGGAAATTGGTCTAGCTTTTGTCAATGTTAAGCAATTCAGAGAAGCTATTACTAGGTATGCAGTTCAAGAACATGTAGAGTTGGACAAGTTTGTTAATGAACCAACTAGGGTAAGGGTAAAATGTGTAGAAGGTTGTCCATGGTTATTGTTTGGTAGTCATGATTCAAGGACAAGGGATTTTATTGTGAAGAAGTATATTCCAGTGCATGTATGCACTGCCACAACCAAAAATAAATTGGTGAATTCAAAGTATTTAGCAGAGAGGTACAAGGATAGAATTATTTCTGAGCCTGACATTAGGGTTTTTTAGTTGCAAAATCTAGTGAAAAAGGAGCTGGAGGTGTATGTTGGGAGAATTGTGGCAAGAAATGCTAGAAATATTGTGTTGCAATAGATTATGGGTGATGATACATCCCGGAATCCCTCAAGGCCATTCACTAGAAGCCAAGCAAAGAAACTCCAAAAGGCCCAAGCTTTGTTCATGCAAATAGACGTACTTGATCAAGTATTGGCCACGAAGCAAGGGTTCCATGTGTTGAGGATCAGTTGGAGTGAGGATGGGAAGTTGTTAGAAGACAAAAGGCCAAGTCAAGATGAAAACCAAGAATAGGTCATGGGTCTGTCTAATTCGGCGCACCTAGGTCCAATCGGCGTACCAAAGGATCTATTGGCGTACCAACTTGGCGAGAGACTTGGAGATGGCACAATCTAGGCCACATTCTGGAACTTTTGGAGCACCACAAGGCCATTCGGCGATGCGCTAATGTGCTAGGCGAGAGGATTTTTTTTGGGGGGGTCACTTTTGGACCCAAGAACCATGTTTAGGGTCACTTTTGGGCCCATAGCTATAAATAGCTAGTCTTTTAATTCCTTAGAAAGTTTTTGCATATTATGATGAATACACTTGAAAGTGTGAGAGCTAGAATTAGCTTGCGTTGAACAGTCAATTGGAAATGTTGGTTGTGTGGGAGATTGATTCCCTCGTGGTTTACATAGGATTTTGATGCTTTGTAGGATTAATTCTATTGAGGATTAGGGTTTGACATAACCTTTTTTGCATTCGATTTCCTACTTTTGTGTCAATCTATTTCTTTATCTATCTATATTTTTCCTTTAATTCTTGTTTATCTTCATTATCGTATCTTGTTCTTCGTTTCATACTTTTCCTCGTATCATTTGGTATGAGAGCCAAGCTTAGGATCGTTCCAACGATTCTAGTCTTAGGTTTTGATTTTTACAAAAAAATAAAATTTTTAAGGAAGACTCCCCAAAATAATTTGTTGTTTGAGTCTTGTTTGAGTTTCTATTGTTAGATTTGTTCCCTCTAATAATATCTAGGTCAAAATCTAAGTTCTAGGAGTGATTGGAATAGTTTTGGAAAAATCACCATTGTTGGGTCTTGAGTTTGAAGAAATTGAAAAGTGGGTTCTTAGATCTATCAATTTTGGGTTGGAATTGAAAGATAATAGTTTATGAAAAGTGATTCCCATATCGAGAGGACCCAAGATCTAAAATTTGGTGTGGATCCGAGCTATTTTGAGGGACTTGTGTTATTTGGGTTCTTCGCCTTGTTCATAGTGTTCTTGGGAATATTCAAATCTTCAAGAAGAAGAAATAGCAAAAAGGTGTTGTTTGATCCAAGAAAAGTACCAAAAGGGAAAAGATAAGTGTTAGCATTAAAAGAGAATATTTCAAAAGGGGAAAAAGGACAAGGTATAGGGTACAGCTGGGACCATAGGATCCTGAAAATTCGGAGCCTTTAGGTGCACTTTCTATATAATTCGACGCACCAGCTTGGCCAACGCCAAATAGGACGACAAAACGCCGATTTTCACCACCCTGCGCCAATTTGTATTTTCCAGACTAGAAAATTCGGTGATTGGGAGGTCCATTTGGTGAAGCACAAGCACTTTTGGTGACACTTGATATTTTGGCGATCCAACTCCAAGTTTGGTGAGCCAAACTTTATTTAATCCAATCAAACTCAGGTTCAAGCTTCTTAGTTTTGATTCATTAATTCCAAACTCGTTTCTTGATTCTTAAACTAATTAACGACTAGTATTTGATCTACTTAATTGATTAATTAGTCTTAGAGTCTGTTTTTCTTTCTTCATCCGTTTCTTTTATGCTTTTCTCTTTTTTTTTTTCGTTGTTATTTCTTGTTTCAAGTACGCTAGTTTGCTTGAGTCATCTATTCATCTTCAAATAAGAATCCATTCCGACTATGAGTAGCAATTGACACCATGTCTTCCATTGGAGTAGAAACGATCTTTCAAAGCTCGCGATGCCTATTGTGAGTCAAACAAAGGTGTGAACTCTGAGAAATTGTGACGTTGATTTCTTAATACTAACTTATTTGTTGTTTTTGTTTAGTGATTCTTCTTGCTAGGTACAATGGCTCTGGGAGATGATGCTCAAGGTTCTTTAAGAGAGGTTAACATGGAATCTCTAATGGCGGTTATCATGGGTATGAGGCAAGAAATGAACGAGAAGTTTAATACTCTGGATAACCGAATAGGATCACTAGAGGGGGATGTGACTAACTTGAGGGAACATCAAAACTCCAGCTTTTCCACTCCCCAAAACTACCATACTACCTCTAGTGGACATGCTCAAAACACCTCCACCACTATCTCCCTCGAAACACTTCACCAAATGTTCAATCCACTGAGGCAAATACATGACCCCATCATCCAAACTACTACTTACCCAAATAACCAAAATCCCATTCGTCCACTACAACCCCAATTCAATCAATCCAACCAAGAAGCTCCATAAAACCAACCCATTAACCAAAATCCACCACCCCAAGCTCCACTTAATCAAAATTAACCCATCCAAGTCGAGGATGTAAGGGGATAGGGACTCCAAGGAGGAGATGGAGTGATAGATGAAGTAGCCCTATTCGCGAAATTTGTATAGAATAGGCGAGGAGCTCATAGAGGAGGGTATAGAGAACGAGGAGGAAGGTTTGGTCTAGTTCCTTATGGTATAGGAAACTTGGGAAACTAATAATAAGATCAAGGAGACCATCAATAGGATCAAGGAGGTAATGCGGGTCGAGACACGGGTCTTAACTCCATCAAAATCACTCTTCCTACCTTCAAAGGAACTAGTAATCCATCATCCTACCTTTATTGGGAAGTGCAATGTGATAGGATATTTCAACTCAATGATTTAACCGATCAAAAGAAAGCCGCCTATGAAATTGCTCAATTCGAAGGGTATGCTTCTACTTAGTGGGAAACCCAAAGGTTGCAACGAGAAAGAGATGGTAATCCCCATCTTCCAGATTGGGACCAATTGAAAGAACTTATGAGGGAAAAGTATGTGACGACACGGTACAAACAAGAACAACTCACTAAGCTATACAACTTGAAGCAAGGAGATAAAGGTGTGGAAGACTGCTATAGAATTCCAAAACTTGATCCTTCGACTTGAGATTGTTGAACCACCACACCATTGCATGGCTCGATTCAAAGGAGGGTTGGAATACGACATTTCTTCTCAACTAGTTGTCCATAAGTTTGAAAACATAGAAGCCCTTGTCGAAGCGACCATTGAGGTTGAGAAGACCAACAAAGAAAAGAGGGTTTTCAATCCTAAAGGCTACATATCTTCTAGTTCATCCCGATTGAACAAGAATAAGGACTTCAATAAGTCCTATGAGAAGAAACCATTTGAGAAGACTATTCCAAAGTATCCACCAAAGAAAGAAGGTAACCAATACTCTAACCCTAATTGTAGAGGTATTTTTTTATTTTAAATGTCAAGGTTGGGGACATAAGGCAAATGAGTGTCCCAATCAAATAAACATCATTTTGGTGGAAGGTAAGGCTTACTTTATTGGGGATAAGGTGAACCAAGAAGTTGGTAGTGAGGGAGAAACCCAAGAGGGTGAGGACCTAGAAGAAGAAGGGGAATTTACGGGAGATCCCAATGAAGGGAAAATTAATGTGCTCCTTGGTATAATGATGAACACTCCCCATGAAGATGTTTGGCCTCAAGAAAGAGAGATAATGAATTTTAACTTTATGATAAGGCGAGTGGTAAGTAGTGAGGCTTTAGACGATCCAAGCCAAGAGGAGGAAATGGACTTGGCTCAAGGAGGGGGACCTTGTGTTCTTCCCAAACCCTTGTTGTTTACTAACCATGGTGCTAGTATTTTACCTAGCACCAATACTTCTCTTTTGGAGGGTCATGAGGGAATACTTCCAAATGAGGATCCAATGAAAGTTCCTCACAAGTATGCATTTGAAGGACTAGATAAGTTCCTATATAAGGACTCCAAAATTGATAAAAAGTTTGACTCAAAGGAGGCTTCTAGGCAAACTCCTATGGGTTGATAGATACTTGCTAGCAAGGGGTAAGGCATCTAACCCTATGGATCAAATGATGGAGTTACCTACCAAGGAAACTCCTATAAGAGGCAAGAGGACCAAGTCTTATAGTCCAAGTTGATGCATAGAAGGAAAGGACTATGTGGAGCATGTAAAGGAGACAAGCAATTAAGCTCAAAGCCTTGCTCTAAAGGTATGTACCTACCCCCTCTTATTCCAAGAAATCCTTGGAATCATGATGACATTTATCCTATGTCCCTTGTGCTTAAATTGTGTGGGCCTTGCAATCCAAATGCCTAATCTATTTGTTGCTTTGAGAAGGGTCCACGTTACCTACTTGATAAACAACTCTTATTCCCAATTACTTGTCACACTTATGTGGTTAGAAAAGTTGAAGCACTAAGATGGACCCCACTGGTGAATGCTCTTTCCTTGGGAAGTTGTATGAATGAGAGAGATGTGAGGTGCCTAAATTACTTTTTCTTATCTTCTTATGTTCTTATCCATGAGGGCACTTTACATAGGAGTTATGATCTTAATTTTTTTTATTTCTATCTCTTTACTTATGAAGATAGCCATGTTGGTATTGAGGATGCATTTTGTGTAAACATGGTTTGTTATAAAAGGAAGGGTAACCATTGTGCATCGAGGAAATATTGTTTGTTTGTTTGTCTCTTGTGCTTTCAGGAATGGGATTTGAGGATGAATCCTTTTCAAGAAGGAGAGGATGATATATCCCAGAATCCCTCAAGGTCGTTCACTAGAACCCAAGCAAAGAAACTCCAAAAGGCCCAAGCCTTATTCATGCAAATGGAGGTACTTGATCAAGTATTGGCCACGAAGCAAGGGTTCCATGTGTTGAGGATCAGTTGAAGTGAGGATGGGAAGTTGTTAGAAGATAAAAGGCCAAGTCAAGATGAAAACCAAGAAGAAGACATGGGCCTGTCCAATTCAGCGCACCTATTTCCAATCGGCGCACCAAAGGATCTATTGGCGCACCAACTTGGCGAGGGACTTGGAGATGGCACAATCTAGGCCACATTGGAACTTTTAGCGCACCACAAGTCCATTCGGTGATTTTTTGGGGGGGTCACTTTTGGACCCAAGAACCATGTTTAGGGTCACTTTTGGGCCCATAGCTATAAATAGCTAGTATTTTCATTCCTTAGCAAGTTTTTGCATATTATGATGAATACACTTGAAAGTGTGAGAGCTAGGATTAACTTGCATTGAACAATCGATTAGAAACGTTGGTTGCGTGGGAGATTGATTCCCTCGTGGTTTACGTAGGATTTTGGTGCTTTGTAGTATTAATTCGATTGAGGATTAAGGTTTGACATACCCTTGTTTGCATTCGATTTTCTATTTTTGTGTTAATCTATTTCTTTATCTATCTATCTTTTTTCTTTAATTCTTGTTTATCTTCATTATCGTATCTTGTTCATCATTTCGTAGTTTTCCTTGTATCAGGTGATCATGTGGAGGAATTTAAAAGAATTCTTGATTATAGGGATGAGCTTTTAAAGACTAATCTAGGCAACACATGTGTGGTGAGGCTTAGTGAAGAAACTTTTGAAGGTAGAAGAAAAGGATTTCAATCCTTCTACATATGTTTTGATGCTCTAAAAAAAGCATTCAAAGCTGGATGTAAAAGATGTATTGGATTTGATGGTTGTTTCTTGAAAGGTGTTTGCAAAGGACAATTGCTTGTGGCTGTTTGTAAAGATAGGAACAACCAAATGCTACCACTAGCTTGGGCAGTGGTTGAAGTTGAAAACACATTCACTTGGACATGGTTTATTAGACTTGTTAAGCATGATCTAGAGCTTGGTGATGGGACAGGATTGACAACCATGTCTGATATGTAGAAGGTAATTTACTCTATCTTTTTTCATTTTTGTTTTTAACTACATTATTGTTTCCCTTATTCTTATGTCACCTAATCATTTTATATGTTGTTGAAGGGTCTTGACACTGCAGTTGTACAATTACTACTAAATGCAGAATAAAGAATGTGTGCAAGACATATTCTAGCTAACTGGTCCAAAGATTGGAAAGGCATTGAAAGAAGAAATTGCTTTTGAAAATGTGCCAAGTCAACATATAAGCAAAAATTGACAAGAAATCTAGATCATATGGAAATGTTAGGTGACAAGATTTATGATGATCTTCTATGGTACAACATAGAAAGATGGTCCAAGGTTTACTTCAAGACTTTTAGTTGTTGTGATAGTGTTGACAACAACATGACTGAAAGTTTTAACTGATGGATTTTGGGGGCAAGGTACAAGACTATCATCACAATGCTTGAAGAAATAAGGGTCAAAATGATGAGAAGAATAGCAGAGTTGAGCCAGTTTTCTAATACTTGGATAACAGATATTTCTCCAATGGCTTTAAAGGTATTGGTAGAGAACACTTCAAAATCAATGAAGTGTACCCTTGAATGGAATGGTGAATATCGTTTTGAGGTTAAGGATAGTTGGGGCAATATATTTATAGTGAAGTTGAATAACAGGACATGTACTTGTAGATCTTAGATGCTAAAAGGCATACCCTATTGTCATGCTATAGTTGCACTTCATTTTAGAAGATTGGAGCCTATTAACTATGTCTCACAACAACAACAACAACAACATACCCAGTGTAATCCCACAACGTGGGGTTTGGGGAGGGTAAAGTGTACGCAGTCCATACCACTACCTCAAATGAAGTAGAGAGGCTGTTTCCGATAGACCCCCGACTCAGGATAGATAACAACATAAGAAGCAGAAAACATAAAAACAAACAACAAAAAGGGGTAACACACCACTAGATAAAAGAAATAAAACACCTAGGGAGTAATGCTATGAATCTATTCACTATGTCTCACATTGGTATAATAAGGAAACATACCAAAAAACCTATAACTTTTTTATTCAGCCTGTCACTGGAATGCAAATGTGGTCACAGTCTACCAACCTTACTGTTATACCACCTGAAGTTAGAAAAATGCCAGGCAGACCTAGTAAATGTAGAAGGAAAGAGCAAACTGAAAACAAGACAGGTAAGTTATCCAAAAGAGGTATTGAGATGACCTGCAACACTTGTCATGCAAAGGGTCATAATAAAAGGGGTTGTCCTTTGGGTGCAAAAGCTAGTTCTGATATAGAAAGAGGGACAAGTTCAAATATTGGTTCTTCTGCAGCTCCAACTCAATCTCAACCAAGCTCAAGCAGAGGAAAAAGAAAACTAAAATGTTCTACAAAATAGGTAAAATTTGACTTGTTAAGTTATTAAATTCACCTTATGTTTTATTAAATTCTTGATATGATAGACTGCTATCACCTTGTTAAGTTATTCACCTAATTCACTTTCTTGTATTATAGGCTGTTGTTGCTGCTGCTACTACTGCAAATGTGGTTGGTGTCACTGGAAGGGGTAGAGGGACTGCTGCTCTTGCATCTAATGTAGGTGGTGTCACTGGAAGGGCAAGGGGGATTGGAAGGGGAAGAGGGACTGCTGCTCTCGTATCTAATGTAGGTGGTGTCAGTGGAAGGGGGAGAGAGACTAGAAGGGGTAGAGGGATAACTGCTCCTTCATCTAATATTGGTGGTGTCATTGGAAGGGGAAGAGGGACTGTTGCTCCTACATCAAATGTTGGTGGTGTTACTGGAAGGGGTAGAGGGGCTGCTAATCCTACATCTAATCTTGGTGGTGTTGCTGGTAGGGGTAGAAAGACAAGTTTTAAAAGACCAAGGATTGTTGGGATGGGGGTGCTACATACACAAAGTGGTTTTAAAATCCACAATGTAAGTGGTTGAATGATTTTACACTTTTTATTATTCAAGTCAATGATCACAAGTCTAATACAATTTTTTTTGTTAATACAACCTGGAATGCCTTTAAACTCCTCTATAGTAACTGGAACTCTTGGGCATCACAAACCAAGATCAGGCGTGAAATGGAAAGGAAAGCCTGCTGTGACCCAACAAAGACTTCAAGAAATGAGAGCACAAAAATTGATGAAGACAAGTACCAAAGCTGCTGAAATGAATCACCTGAGCCAAACAAGTCCATCAGCTGTCTAGTATTTGAAGTCTGATTTGTTCAAGTTACTGATGTGAAGTTGTGACTGTCATGTATTGTAAACAATTATGTAGTTCTGCTGCTGAATATGATTTTGTAAAACAATTATGCAGTTGTGACTGCTCTTGTGTGATGTCTATTTTTTCCAAACAATTATGCAGCTGTGACTGTAATGTTTTGATCTTTTGATTATGCAGTTGTGACTGCAATGTTCTGATATGTTAAAAATGCAGTTGTGACTGCAATTTTATGAATATTTCTAGTAATATTATGCAGTTAGGACTGCTCTTTTGGGTATATGATTTCTATCAATATCATGATTTGGTCTATTTTTGTGTACCACTATCATAAGAAACTGCAAATACAATAACATCATAAGGAACATCAAACAAGATATTCTTAATTACAAATAAAATACACAATCCCATACACAAACAAAGAACTACATTAGATTGATAGACAAGTCAAAGGATGATTACAAAAGACCAAATCAAATCAAAGGTTGCTACACACCAAAATCCTAAGATAACTCTATTGAGTCTTTCTTTAAATAGATCATCCCAAACTAATAACTTATAACTACAACACAACAACATAACACAATAAAGATGAATACATTCTCCCAAGTCCTTCCTTTAGCCATGTTTCTTCTCCATTTCATCTCTCTTTCTTTCATCTTCTCAATCTCTTCTTCCAACTTCTTCAATTTCATATCTACATAATTATCATCTTGTTTGGACATTCTAGGCTTGCCAACTTCTTTGGAAGCTTTCATCTTCACAACTTCATTGACTGATGGTTGCATGGTTTGATGACAAGATTCAACTAAGTTCTCCAACTCACCTAATTTTTCTATTAATTTAGGAATTACAAATTTTGACCTCAAATCAATATTTTCTTTATCCCTCCAACACCAAAAGTCACAAGATCTTGGACCCTTCGATGATTTTAAAAAAAAAATAGTGCTCAATCCATGCTGGGATAAACAACAATAGAGAAAAATTGATCTTTACCCCCATAATAAGGACATGCTCAATATCTTCTACCGGGATTACTTGAAGTCTAAGATGTCTTCAAATGCACCACAATACCATGATTGCAGCGGACTTCTTGGTTCAAAGCAAAATCATTCTCTTTCATACAAAGGTTAGACAAGTTAACTGATCTCATGTTGTACTACAAAACACTTCATTCCAACAAATTTAATAAACTTCAAAATAGACTGATAATATAAGAAAAATGACAAGAAAATCTAACCAAACAATAGATGAAGGATTTACCTTTTTCATAGAAATAAGAGATGAGGGAGAAATAAGAAACAATAGATGAAGGAAAAATAATACGATTAACCAAAACTTATGAAGTAAAGTTCTTGATTCGTTAATCAATTTCAAATCAAGGGCAGATTTTGGGTTGATTGAAGATGAAGGAGAAGAGAAGAAATTAAGGTTTGAAGATAAAAGGGAATTAGGGGTCGGGTATTGATTAAAAGAGAAATGACCGTTGTGTAATTATTTTTTTAAAAAAAATTATCGGGCCAAATTAAGGGGTTAACGCGCCCTATTTGGGCGTGTCCACACGCACAGTGGACTGAGCCACGAAGGGAGGAAAATAATACACTTTAAAATTGTTAAGGAGGGTAAAGAAATATCAGTTAAGTTTAAGTGCTAAAGTAAATTGTGGTGACAAGTTTTGGGTTTTTTTTTATGCATTTTCCCAATAAATAATTAATGCTAAGAATTAAATTTAAAAAATTATATATATTGATATATTATATATTAAAAGTGACAAGAAAATGAAAAAATCCAATAGCGGACAAGTAAAAGTAAGTAAACGAGTATCTACTCCCTCCGTTGCTTGTCACTTATTTCTAAAATGATTTTCATTTTTACTTGTCACTACAAAAGAATTTTTTCTGTTTTACTTTTAACATTAATTACTTATTCTCCAAACTATTTTTCAAGACTCTAAATATTAATTAATATGAATGGTATAATAAAATAATTATATTAATAATTATTTTTAATATGTCAAGTCAAAAATATGACAATTCAATAATTGTTTGGGCATTTTTAGCTAAAAGCAAAAGTCGGGCCGGTCAAAGAAAACCTAGAGAGGCGATACTGGGATATCTGGAAAAGGAGGACCACATTTCTAATTCTGAAAGCTTTGCTGCAGATTTCGGTTTTAGCCATGAGGAGATACTCAATGTCATTCGTAGACTCCATGGCTTTAGATTTTTTGAAGCTCAGGTACACTCATTCATTCATTACACTATTCTATTCAAATTTCATTACAGTAAACAAGAAGAAGCCTATTGTTTAAATGTTATGATTCAATAAGAAGCTCTCATGTAATTTCATTTGGGACCACATAATAATTGTGGTGTCTTGGTCAGATTTCCCGCACCTCAACTAAATCCATAGGATAGTCTGTCCACCAAGGTTAGGACACATAGGAAGAATCACCTAGTGTTTTTCTTGGTCCCTGCTGAGATTTGAATCAAGCTCAGGTTGTCAACTTACTTCATTGACCACTAGGCTACACCCTTGGATGCGAGAAAGTTGCATTTAGTTCGATGATCAGTACATACAATGTGGTGGTGCGTGGGAGGCTGAAGAGTGTTAAGCTCCAAAGCAAAAGCTTTCCTTATAAATGGCTCTGAATTATGATTTGGAAGACTTATGCAACTCCTACAGTTGCCCGTTTTGGTTAGGTTGCAGCGTTTGACTCATGATAAACTTAAATAGTTGAGGTTTTTCTTTACGCCATAGAAGATGCTTTTTCTTGACAAGTCTATGGAAAACACCCGCTGTCCGGTCGTCCATTGCAATCAAGTGTTCCAAATTTGGTCACTGATGCTTCAAGAATGCTTAATTCAGATTGTTCTGTACCAAATCAACAATACCCAAAAAGTAAATGATGAATATTTATGTACAAAAGAGTAAAAACAATAAACAATAAAGATTCAAACTTTACCTCAACAATGCTCAATTCTGCTTGCTCTATACCAAATCAACAAAACCCAGAAAGGAAAAGATAAATATTTGTGTAAAAAAAAAAAAAGGAAAAAACATACAAAAAATACAAAAAAAATAAGCAATAAAGACTCAAACTTTACCACAAAAAAAATGCTAAATTCTGCTTGTTAAGCCTTTTTGTAGTACGTTGGTTTGGTGCTGATTTTCCTGCGGAGTCTGAGACGTGAATATTGAAGATGATTTGGAAGATCACACCCCATTATGCATTATGTGGACTGCTTGGCTGGAAAGGAACAAAAGATGTTCTTTTGAGGGAAAGACAGATCATATTTCTTTTGTAAAGCATAGGCTTTACGTAATTTATTCTTTTGGTATAGGGGCTATAAGGTAGAAAATATGAATCATGTTCAAGACTTTATGTAAGACGTGAGGATATAGTGGAGAAACTGTAATGTTCAGCTACTTTTTACTCCACGCAGTACCATCTGGGTAATGATTTTGATAAAATATTCTTTATGACTCTTATATAAAAACATTTGTATAAATCATTGGGAAATAGCTTTCACGGATGTAAAACAATATTTGAATTTATTGAACTGTTCAGGATATTAGGAGAGAGAGAGGGGTGCTTACTGAAGAGGGGAAAACTTATGCTTTTTTTTTTTTTTTTTTGGCTAACCTTGGTGTCCGGGCCAGCTTTCGCGCACCTCGACTAAATCTACGGGATACCTGTCACCTCCCACCAGCAACAGATACCAGGTAACTCTGTCCACCAAGGCTAGGACAGATGGGAAGAATCACCTAGGGGAAAACTTATGCTGCCGTAGGCTCTCCAGAATTTGAGCTTTTCTCAGCAGTGCCACCGGAGGGAATTGCTCGGGAGGAGTTGCAGGTGCCAGCCTGTTCTTGGTTTTTAGTGTTTTGACTAGTTATTTTCATGTACCATTTCAGATTGCTTTTAAATCAAACAGAATAAAATTATAATGGACAAAAATAAAGATTCAGAAAGAAAAGAGGAAGTCGTAATAATTTAAAAAGACTTCATGAAACTAGCAAATGTTTGGTATGTACTCGTTTCATTGTTTAGTGAACTCTCTTTTGCCTATGCGTTTATCTGGATGCAGAAAAAATTGGATCCTGCAATTTATAAAATTGGTAGCCAGCAAGCTATAAAGATCAAGTGGGTGGAGATGGCGAAGACACATGTTTCAAGGAAGGTACAGTAGCCAAATACATAGGAGTGTAATTTTGCTCCTTTTATTTTATTTTATAGGAAGTGTACTTTTGCTCATCCTCCTCTGTATTTCTAATATCATTCTTTGTTATGACCGTATTTTTTCAATTGATGAAAACCTGTACCTTCTCCCATCCCTTGCCTAAAACAAAATTTTATAACCTTCGGTACCAAAAGATTGTTCCCTTGTTTTCAGTTTCAAAGAAAAAGATTATTGTCTTGTTAAGCTTGCTTCGTTGTTGCTTGCCGTCTCTCATTTGGAGTAGCTTTTCTCTGCCTCTCAATCACCAAACTCGTCCCACACAATTCATTTTGATAGGTAGTAGTATTCCTCCCTTGCAGCTTTAATTTTGTTTTCAACCTCACTCTACTTAAAGTTTTTAACACCATCATAGTCTACTTTGTTCTCCTATCCCTTCTAATTGATCTTGTAAGTGCAAAAATATATCTATACAACCCCTTCTACTTTCTAGCCTATATTCAACTTTATTAAACTGTAACTGTCCCTCTTTTGTTTTACTGTTTCTTTCCTTATCCGTATCTGTTGAATGAGATCTCTGAAAACTATAATGTAAAGGAAGCAAGTGAAGGTGACATCAACATGTGCTTCTTTTAGTACCTTTTACAGGGATCTACCCTTTAGTCTATTTGTTGACTTCATGTAGGTCCAACATGCTGATGACAAAGTTAAAGATTTGCTGTTGCGGATACAAAATGACGAGGTATATAGTTTTGTAGTCAGTAGTCATCTTATTCCCCAACCTTTCACTTCTTACTACCTTTCATCTTTACTAATAGCTCTCCTCCCACAGGAAATTAGTTATGGTTTTGTCGTTAGTTGACTATTATATTAATCAATTTGTCTTTAACAAAGCAATGCTTTGCAGGCTGTCAATCAGGAGGATATTGATGCTCTAAAGCGAAGAAAACTAATAATTCAGCAGTAATTATCTATTCTTCAATATCCTTTCTCCAGCACTTAACGTTTACAAGATGTAATCTTACAATTACCCTAATACGTGGTCAAATGCTGGTTCTTAAATATGTTTCTTATTGCTGCTCTTTTTAGGGTTTGGAAAGGAAATTCCATAAGAAAATGTCCCGAATATGCTCCGTAAAGGAGAAGAGCAGCTACTGATCTTACTCGTGAAAATTTACAGAGGTAACTTTTTGACTCATTCGGCAAGAGTAGATAGTATTTGGAATTTACTTTCAGAAAATGTTTATAAATTAACTGATGGAGTTGTTTTCCTTGATGATGGATGATTTTTGGTTGCTGCTCGAGTTAAAAAACTGTTTGCCTTTGAATTTGGATGGAAGTAGTGTGTTTAAATCATGGTTTTATTAGTTCATGTTCAAATGCAAAAAGCTTTTGCATTTTATATGCTTTGAAGAAAAAACCTATAAAAGGAATTCATGGAATGGGTAATTCAAGCGGAGGCAAAAAGAAAATACTAGGTGTATTTTCTCATGTGCCTAAGTTTTGGTAGGTAGAATTACCTGGCACCTATGGTAGTGGGAGGTAGCTAGTACCTGATGGAATAGTCGAAGTGTGCGCAAGCTTTTGGATACCACCATTATTAAGAAGAAGTAAAATTGACAATAACTACTTTTACTATTGCTATTGGAAACTAAGCCATGGTTTTGAAAATAATCAAAATTAATATTTGGACAAAAGTACCCTTAACTTCAAAAAGCAACATAGATCTGCTTCTTCATCTTTTTTGCTTTTATTATAGTGGAGTTCAATTTTTATCAACTTAAAAATCGGGGACGGTCTTCGAGTTCGAACCCGAACATGTGAAACTCCGACACGTTTCATACTTTTATGAGTGAACTCTGGTACATTGTAACTGTGTTGGAGTTCAAACTTTTACAAGTGGAACTCTAGTACATGGTAACTGTGCTGGAGTTTGAAGTTTTACAAGTGAACCTCTAGTACATTGTGTTGAAGTTTACAGTTTTTTTCTTAAATTTAGTAAGTTGTCTCTTTGCTTCTTTGTTGGAGTTCTTAAATTGTTTTCAGAAGTTCTATAAGTTTGCTGCCAGTCCTAAATGCCATTTAAGTTAAACACTTAAAAATAGGTGATGCAAGTATCACATTTCTTACTAGCTTGTGGTGAATGATAGAAATGAGGACACAATTGCAGTTCTCTTTTGTTAAATGCTTACTTCCTTGTTAGCTTATTCTTCAGCTTTGAACTCTAGCATTTATGCTTGAGAGTTTCAACTATCCCGGAGTTTCACATATAGGAGTTTCGAACTCCAAGACATTGTGCTGGAGTTTCACATGTAGGAGTTTCGAACTCCAAGATGTTGCTTGAGTTTTTTCATGTTTTAGCTTAGAGTAGTTTATTTCCACATAAAGAAAAAGTAGCTTCTACTAGTTTCGAACTCCAAGACGTTGCTCGAGTTTTTTCATGTTTTAGCTTAGAGTAGTTTACTTCCACATAAAGAAAAAGTAGCTTCTACTAGTTTTCAAATGTGGTCTATTTTTCAATTATTAGTCAAAAAGGTGGTCAGCACTTGCTATCTTCACGTTTTAAAAACAAGAACAAATTCATGGGCCGGGTAATCGGGAAAAGTTGCAATATGTAGTTTTCACAGATGGTTTCGGAGTATTTAATGTTTATTTTATGCAAATTTATGTGTTAGAATAATTAATCCAAGTAGGGCTCCACTAATTCCACGATGGACGAAGCATTTAGTTTATTTTCTAATTGACATATGTTGCTTGTTCCTTTGAAGGGGTGACTGGAAGGAATTGGAATTTAAAGAGTACAACTTCAGTGCTAAAGGTCAGCCAGTTGAAGGTGGCCATCTT
Source organism: Capsicum rhomboideum (assembly GCA_031232105.1). NCBI lineage: Eukaryota > Viridiplantae > Streptophyta > Magnoliopsida > Solanales > Solanaceae > Capsicum > Capsicum rhomboideum. Next base: position 59,703,709 of record CP124709.1, read on the forward strand.
CATTCATTGCTCAAGGCATGTTTTTGTTCCTTTTTTCATTATTGATTGTTGTTGTGGCCTTAAATTGATTTTATTCTGTTAGCTAACTGAGGCCAAACTGCCATCTTGTTGCAGGTTAGGCGGCAGGTACAAACGATTTTTCTTAATATGGGGTATGACTAAATGACCTTTTCAAAAATGTCTGTATTACTTCTATACAATGTCTATATATGGAGGCTATATAACTGCATGCATATGTGTAGATACCAAATTATACAAGTATATACACTTTCTAGTGGTTTTCCTAGCTACCAAATTAAATTCTTTTCCAGCTATTTCTTTAGTGTTACAGATGTTGAGCCCCTTCTAATTCGATGATGTATTATGCATACAATTTTATTGCATGTACATCTATCTCTTGTCATGTCTTTTATCACTGGGAAACACTTTTGTTTGTTATCTGTACTTTGGAAGATTCTCTAATGGCAAAGGAAGAAGAAGTCTCTGTTAAAGATGCTGTCCACAAGTTGCAACTCTGTCTTCTTGAAGGCATTAAAGATGAGAACCAACTCATTGCTGCTGGGTCTTTGTTGTCTCAGAGCGATTATCAGGATGTAGTAACTGAACGATCAATAGCAAACATGTGTGGTTATCCTCTTTGCAGCAACTCTCTGCCTTCTGAAAGGCCTCGGAAAGGACATTAAAGAATATCATTGAAGGAGCATAAAGTTTATGACCTTCATGAAACATACATGTACTGTTCAACAAATTGTGCTGTCAATAGTGGAGCATTTTCTGGTAGCTTGAAAGATGAGAGAAGCTCGACACTGAATCCAGCAAAGCTTAATGAAGTCCTGAATCTATTTAACGGATTGCATTTGCGTTCCACAGAGGATGTGAAGAAAAATGGAGATCTAGGATCTTCCAAGTTGAAGATTCAGGAAAAAGTGGATGTAAAGGGTGGTGAAGTTTCATTGGAAGAGTGGATGGGTCCATCTAATGCAATTGAAGGCTATGTTCCACAGAGAGATCGAAGTGTGAATTCAGCATTGCTGAAAATCATTAACAGAGGTATGAGAGTTTCAATGATCTAAACAGGTGTATCCATAGTTGATTGGGGAAAACTTCTCTAGCTTATGCTTCCTGGAGTCGCTTCATAGAAAAATTTAGAATATAAGAGACATCATATTCTAGCTAATCAAAATTTATGCCCTTGTTGATCATGACAAATAATTCTAATTTGGCAGGATCCAAGAATAAGCATGCTGGACTCCAAAATGAGAAAAATATGATACTTAATGAGATTGACTTTACAAGCACTATAATAACTCAAGATGAGTATAGCAGTTCAAAATTTCCAGCTCCTGTAAATACTGTCTTGACTGAAGTTCAAAGAACCCAAACAAAGACTAGGTGCAAAGGTAGGGAGGGTGATATTTCTATATTGGGGAAGCAAGTTGATGCCTTGAAGTTGCATTCTGGAGAAGAAACAGAAAAATCGCATAAGAACAATAGATTTTGTAAGGTGGATGAATTCAATTCTGGAGAAGTGTCTTCTGGTCCTTCCCAACATGATGTCTAGAACAAAAGTGTTGGGGTTCTGAATATGTCGGATGCCGGAAGAAAATATGCATCAGATGGTGCACGGAATAAGCAATTGTTCAAATCTTCTCTAACATCCTCTTCCAAGAAAATGGCTCGGTCAGTTACTTGGGCTGATGAAAGTATAGATGATGGCACTGGCAAGAAAAGTTCATCCAAAATATTAGAATATGAGAACCAAGTTTGTGGGGGATCAGGCTCTACCGACATGGAAGAGGATGGTGATTCATATCATTTTGAATCTGCAGAAGCCTTTGCAGCAGCACTAAGCCTAGCAGCAGAGGCTGTTGCCTCAGGTTCTGATGTCCCTGATGCTGGTATGACAATTTCATTGACCTTCCTTATTAGGAGATTTTGAGAGTAAGTATACACTCTTGGCATCTAATTGCTTTTGAGTTCTGTTGCATGTGATATTTAGTGTCCAAAGCCGGGATTATAATATTGCCACCTCCACAAGAAATTAATGAAGCAATACATCAGGAGAATGATGAGATTCTTGATATAGAACCAGCTCCTTTAAAATGGCCAAGAAAACCAGGGATGCCAAATTATGATGTTTTTGAATCAGAGGACTCTCCACCCGAGGGGTTTAATATGACTGTAAGTTGTTCATCAAACCTTTTTACACTCGTGAAACTTGCTATCACTGTTTAATGTTCTTGTTCTCTCTTCATATTTGCCCCCCCACCCCTTTCCTTTTTTCCTTTCTTAACCTTTTTTGGTGTATGTAGGGGGGTCTGATTTTCTTCAGCTGTCACCTTTCGCCACAATGTTTAATTCCCTCTTCACATGGATATAATCATCGTCATTGGCATTTATATATGGGTGCGATGAAAGCAGTAATGAGGAGTATTTGTCTGTCGATGGAAGAGAATATCCTCACAAAATTGTGCTATCCGATGGCCGGTCGACTGAGATCAAAAAGACTCTTGCTGCCTGTCTTGCTCGAGCATTATCGGGATTGGTTGCTGACCTTAGGCTTCCTGTACCAATATCAACTTTAAAGCAAGGAATGGTATGATTACGGCTATGAATCTTTAAGTTGCTGAATAGGCTTGTGTGATATATTATTCTCATTAGCGCCATTATACTTCTAAATGAGCTTTGATGTGCATTTTCAAAAGCTAGAGGAGGTTCTTTGATGTGCTTAAGGGGTTATCTACTGACACTTTTCTATTGGTGATGGCGTAGTTAGGTAGACGAGGGTATTGTGGTTTTAAGGATATAATTGCATATCATGACTAATGCAGTAATAACCTTCTGTGAGGAGGACTCTTCTTCGTTTGACATGTGCAGGTTCTCTTCTTAGATACAATGTCTTTTGTGGATCCACTCCCTGCATTCCGAATGAAGCAGTGGCAACTTATTGTACTTCTGTTTCTTGATGCTCTTTCTGTATGTAGGATACCCACACCGACTCCATATATGACGGCGCGAAGGACTTCGCTTCCAAAGGTAGAATTTTGGGATCATAAGATTCTATGTTCTCATGTCCTGTTTCATATGTAGTATATTGTTTTGATCGGGAATGTGTTGGCTCCCCATCTTCCAAAGCTGTATTTTGGGTTCTTCTCATGTGCTTCTTCTTCTCCTTTATTTCACTGTCAATATTTGTTCTTAGAAATCCTTATGGGTAGGATTGAAAATGACTACTTAACATGTTGGGACGTAATGACTACTTATCGCGGTGGGACGTAACCTAAAATTCATTTATGTGGGGATTTTCTAGTACATTACTGCACTAAAGTATTTTCTTTCTATCTTTTCCTAGTTTTCCAGCATAAGATGTTACTAGTTTCTTGACTCTACCGGTTGGACTGAGATTTCCTTTTTGTCCCCTTTGGCTAAACAGGTGTTTGATAGTGCTCAGATAAGCACAGCAGAATATGAGATAATGAAAGATCTAATCATTCCACTAGGTCGAGTGCCTCAGTTCTCAACGCAAAGTGGAGGTTAGTTTGTGATACTAGCATGGATGGCACACGTCTCGATAGTTTGTGATACTAGCATGGATGGCACATGTAACACCCCGTACTTTTATAACCTCACTTGATCCCTACATAGGTGTTGAGATGCCATGCATACGTGTTTTATAGTGTCATTGGTGAAACATTTGATATCGGACGTAACATGTGCGATTAGATCGTCGTAGGAGGTGTGTTGTGATTTCGTGGAGCATTTGGGCAAGAACTCGTACATATTCTAACCTCATTTGGTGACTTTAAGTTTACTTGATGGTTAAGATCACTAGGTAAGTATTTTGTAGTGTTTGGATAAAGGATTGGACGATACGTAAACGTCGGATTAGTGGCCGGAAATTTCAGCAAAATGCTGAAACTTGCGCCACTACCCTGTTTCAGGGGTGTGGCGCAAGCCACCAGCCTGCATAAAACTTCAGAGCAGGCCCAATTCTTGCGCCACTACCCTGTTTCAGGGGGTGTGGCGCAAGGAACAAAAACTAGGCCTTTCCGGCGTCGTTTCGTAACGCAATTCTACGACGATTCCTAGATGGTTTCTTTTGATTCTTTGGAGTTATTTGAGCATTTTTAAAGAGTCAAACACTTCAATACACTCCTACATACTCCTACATGATCAAATCACGAAAGGTGAATAGTGATCCAAAATGTCCAATGAAACCAAGGGCGACTAGAATGCCTATTTTTGCGATCGAAAGGACGAATGAGAATCTTTTAAGGGAATATTGTCGTGACCTTATGGAATTATATAAACATGAGAGATATGGTGAATAATGCATGAAACTTGTTGGGTTAAATGGATATGTCTTCTTGGGCCAAATTAAGGCCCAAAAGTGGAAGAAATCCATGGCCCAAATGGGTCAAAAGACCCATTCTTCCATTTGACCTTCTAGACATATTATTAAATGCCAAGAATTGGCTAAGGACAAAATGAGAGGCCTATATAAAGGGGCAAATCAGATTTTTATTATACAAAACCTCTCATGCCTTTAAAACATTTTTCTCAACATTTCTCATTTCCAAACCCTAAAGCAAAATACTTCCTTAGGACTCCTTGGACAAGATCAACATATTTCAAGCCTTGGTAAGTATTTATTTTCATGGATTAATATCTTATATGCATAAAAGAATATGTATATCATGTTGGTTGTGCTTGGAAAAGTTGGTCATGATACTTGGTGATTTTGTATGAGATTTGTGGTATATGGAATTCAAGTGTGAATTAGGCCTTGTGCCTTTGATGAAAAAGCATGGTATGGACAAAATATGAACATGTATGGTGTTATTTTGGGCATTACACTTGTTCTTGTCTAAAAGTGAAAATTATGGGATTTTGGCCGATATGTGTTATGAGTTGAATTAAGGTGCTTGGATGGATTATTTGGGATGTGTTATGGATAAGAAAGTGTAAAGGAGAAGTACTGTGGTGAAATGTATTGATTTTCATGTATTGGTCAATGTTGGGAATATTATGGAATTTTTGAAATAATAGTATGCTCAATGGTTTTGTCAAGGGGAATTGACATGTTTAAAGACAAACATGTAACTCATTGACATTGTATGCATTTGTAAAGTACTTGGTGGTTAATGTGAATTTCGTTATGTATTTATGTTGTAGAGTGACACATAAAGAAGGAGTGGGATTATTGTCTACGCATCTAAGGTTATAGATTCGTATTGCGAATCCAAGGTATGTAAGGTTACTTTGTCCGTATCTTCCTACGGCAAATAATGTTCACATTGGTATGTTACTAGTCCTATCCCGAAATGTACTAAGGTATCCGATATCCGTATATCACTAGTCATTGTCATATATTTTCTACTCATGGATCATTTGTGACTCTCATGCCTCATATTCATGGTTAATGGTCCGAAAGTTCAAATAAGGCTATATTCCAATATTCCAATAGTGACTATACTTGTGTCTCTTGTTCATGGATTATTGTCCAATGGTTCCAATGGTATCATGGTGCTAGTAATGTTATATTTTTCATTGATATTTATTCACATGTCCTTCACTTATTGGTCAATGATTCAAAGTTTCCAACAATGTTGTGTTCCAAAGTTCCAAAGTGATGGTATGATTATCAAAGTATCAATCTCAAAGTAATGAACAAAGTAATGCAAATGTGGTCAATGATTAAGTACGGGTGGCAAGTCTAGGGGCGTAAGCCTAGCTCGACTCCATCCCGAGGTTTGGATTTATGGGTGGCAAGTCTAGGGGCGTAAGCCTAGCTCGACTCGATCCCGATGCATTGATGTATGGGTGGCAAGTCTAGGGGCATAAGCCTAGCTCGACTCGATCCCTACACAATGATATGATATGAAAGACCCACTGATCAGTCGGGGCCCGGGTACATTGTGATATGTAATGACATGTGAGCATTGAGATAAAGAAAGTAATAAAAATAATGAAAGCAATCCACATGGTTTCCAAAGAGTAACATGGTGACTTATTCACATTGAGTATTCATATGTTTTGAGTTCATTGGCATATTCATTGAAATATTCATGTGTGGTATAGTTTCATCTGAGCCTTGCATACTCAGTACTTATTTCGTACTGACCCCTCTCGGGGAATTTACCTTACTTGCTGCAGGCGCAGGTCCCAGTAGGACTCCTCAATAGATTGCTAGTGTTAGCGGTTCTTTGGTGAGCTCCAGCTCATTCGGGGCTTCTCCGAGTCAAAGTGTATATATGTTTTGGTATTGTACATGTTGTATAAAGCGGGGACTTGTCCCGACTTATGGTTCATTTTGGTCAATGCTCTTGTTAGAGGCTTTTGTAGACCGATGTGGGTGTAATAGTGTAAAAGACACATGTTGTTTTGACTGGATGGCCTCAACGGCCAAGTTTCATATGTATGCCTAAATATGTCCCTTGTTCTCCTTTATTCGTATTTCATAATATTATGCAATGGTGGTTATGAATATTATATGCATATGATTGAGCATAGGCAAAGGTTGGTTCTCTCGGGCCTTATCGGCTACGGGTGCCAATCATGTCTCGATGGGATTCGGGGCGTGACAGCACACGTCTCTCAAGACCTTTCACACGGAGTCAAGCAAGGGAGCTCCAAGGTCTACAAATGATGCTCATGCAAATGGAAGCTTGAGAGAAGTTTGAAGAATGCCAATGGAAAACTTACAATGGATGAAGTGGAGGAAGAAAAAAGGCCAGTTGTGCAAGTGGCTATTTCTTAAATTCAAGAATTCATAAAGAAGGCAACCAAAGGGTAAATTTGTAGAAAGCCAATGTCTTCTTTATTTTGTCAGTATAAATAGGGGTCTTTTCATTTTGGAAGACTTAGATTATGTTGGTTATTCAACTCTCTTAAATTTTAGCTTTTACTTAGTGAATCCCTTAAGGATTAGTGAGTAATTAGTAGTGGAATCTTGGAATTGTTAGATAACTTCTTGGCTTGATTAATCAAAGGTTGCCCATTTGTGGTTATTTTGGTTTCCTTTGATTTCTTAAGTAGGTTTGATTTGTGAGTCATTGAAATCAATTGAGAGGTGAAAGTTTTAGCTTCTTGTTGCCCATAATTTCAATAGCTTGAGTATTAACCCACATATCCCTTTTCTCTTATTTCCTTTCCTTGTCTTTGATTTTTATCATTTTGGTATCAAGAGCCTAGGTTTATGTTTATTTTCACAAATCTAAATCTTGAGATTTTGATCTTTTCAAAAATCCAAAAAAAAAAAAATTAATAAAATCCAAAAATCCCAAAAATAAAAGTAAAAAATCGCATTTTTTTTTTGTTTTGATTTGTTTTTGACACTAGATCTTGATACCCTAGTTGAGTCTAGATCTCGAATTTTGTTCTATTTGGAGTTGTAGAAGTGAAGTTGCCATTAAAGGGTTTTCAAGTTTTTAAACTTTTCAAACTTGAAAAGTGGGTTTGTTGATTGAGGAAAAATTGAAGCTCAAAAACTATAGGGGTTTGTTCTCTAAGTCGAGGGGAGGAAAACACTAAAATTTGAGCCAATTCCGAGTTGATTTGGAGGTGTTGAGATTAATGTATATTCTTGGTGTTCTTCTTGGTAGCCTTGATATTGTTCTTGAAGGAGAAGGAAAAATACACTTTGATAAAAAAAATTTCAAGTCAAAGTTGATCAAGGTGTTTGTGGGTCCACTTGTGGAAATTTAAAATAAATAAATTATTATTTTAATTTTTTTTTGAAATTTCCACATGGACAGGCCACGTTAGCTGCCACGTCAGCAGTCAACAGGTCAACTGCCAACAGCCAGCCACACGGCAACTGACGTCAGCATAGCAACCCCCAATTCTCTGAGAGGCGCGTGTGCCTCAGATTCTGAGAGCTGATTTTTTTTTTTAGTCTGTGGACTTAGCCAAATTTTTGGGTCCTAAAATTTTGGGACCCTAAAAAAAAACTAAGTCCACAAAATTTTTGTAGTACCCGAACTTCAAACTTCTTCTTCTACACTCTTTTTCCTTTGATTTCTCAACTATTTAACAAGTAATTAACATCTTTAATCATTTGTTAACTAGTTCTTAAACATCAAATCATCTCTTTGATTCTCAAATTAAGCAACAACGAGTAATTTTTCTACTTAGTTTTTTTTTAGTCCGATTTTTTTCGTGCTTCTTTTCTTCTACTTTTCTCATTTTAATTCGTAGATAAACTTCTTGATTCGAGTCCTTTTAGCCTCAATTGAGTCGTCCTTCTTTCAAGTGTCACAAGAATCCACTCCACCACAAAGGATAGGTGAACTTGAATTGATCGATCAAAGCTAGTTCACGAACAATTTTGAGACGACGCTATAGGAGGTGAGTTGAGAGTTTACATACAAGTGACATGAGGCTTTTACTACTAATATCGTTTGTTGAGTTTTGTAGGTACTATGCCTAATAAAAGTCCAATTGGGGAGGGCTCAGAGCACATCATGGAGGCTATCACCCACCTCTCCAAACAATTGGCGAAAATGAGTGTGGAAATTAATGGAATGAGAGCGGAAATGAATGGAAGGATGAGAGGTATGGAGGAAAGGTTGGTACGAGTGGAGAGAGGGAAATCACTTCAACTAAAAAATGAGGAGGTAAGAAGGGAGTCGGTGCAATCCACCACCATTACTCCAGGATGAGCCCACGAATTATATTACCCTCCGCAAAATCAAACCTGAAATTTCCAACAACCTACTTTCCAAACGAACAATGCTCCAAACCAACTAACACAAGCTATACTACATACCTATCCACAACCCTATCATCCTCTGTTGACACCCAATTTTGGCTCTCCTTTTTCCTAAATTAATTTCCCGATGCTTATGAGTCCTGAATATTCATTTTCCTTATTGTTTGACATTAATTTCAATAAATTTAACGCCGATAACAATTTTTCCAAAATAATATATTTATATATTTTTTTTATAATTATTATTCGTCTATCAAATTACTTATATCGTATGTTATAAAATTACCCTCAAAAATAAACTAATGATGATAATATATCTTAATTCATTGTTTTCACTATTTTTTCTCTGAAAATATATATATATATATATATATATATATATATATATATATATATATATATATATGTATATTTACATATAAATATATGCTAGCATATTAACTTCTATTTCAAATACTCCAAATAATCCTCACTATACTATTATGTTTTTGCAAATTTATTTTTATTTTGCCTTTTTTTTAATTTAATTTTGGACTATAGCTATACGTATTTAAAACCTCACATGTGTACGTACCTGTATGTATAAGAATACATATATGTATATGTGTACACTTTAGGAAAATTAATTAGGACGAAACAAGAATTGTTAAATTAATTAAGTAAAATTGATTAGGAAAATCAGATTACACTTTAATTAACCTACAGATTTGGGCCATTTCCTTAATTTCAGCCCAAAATCCCTAAAAAAACTACCCCACCAGCCCAATTACCCACACAAACCGGCCCAAAAGCACCCCTAATCAGCTAACTAAATCCCTTCAACCCTTTCCCTTCTCCTTCACGTCAAAACCAAACCAGAACACCTCAACCAAAGCTCGACCTCTCTCTCTCTCTCTCTTCTGCCAGCAATGGCAGTCTAGGGACCATCGGGAAATGGCAAATTCCGATGGTCCTCGCCTTTCTCCGCTCACCTTTCCACCTACCTCCATCAGTCCAGCCGCCCCATCACCTCACCCTCGTCTCCCCATCACCCCTTTTTCTAAAATCAAACCTCGAAAAAAGAAGGCTCCGCTGCCACTGCCACTTCGTGGGGAATGAAAGAGTTTGAAGAACCATCGGACTTGGGTTTTATCCCTTTAATCCGATGGGTCCAAACCCCTGCCATTGAATTATCTTGTCTCCCCTTCAAATCGGCCTGGAAAAGGGTAAATATAGCCGACCACTTTCTTTCAATTCACCATCTTTTCCTGGAAATTAGCTTCCCAAGAATTCAAATTTTGAATTCTTGGGACTTCCATCAGAACCGTTTGGAACCCCCAGTTCATCGGCTATAAATGGGGGGGACCTCGGCTTCAAAGAGGGGGGAGAGATCGAAAATAGGAGAGAAAAACAGAAAAAATACATATCAATAGCTTCGTTTCAATTGCTCTCTTTAATTTACTTGTGATATTCTTTTCTTCTTGGAACGCTTTGGGTCGAAGTTGAATCGGGATCGGGTTTGTTAGTTTGGAACTCGACAACCTCAATTGCTGCCCCAATCAAGGTGCGAATCTACCCCTTTGATCTCATTTTCACTTTCGTCTCCTTCATTTTTTTTGGTTCCGTGAATATGCGACTTTGTTTTCACTTTGGTCAAGCTTGTGTTGTTATGTTTCTTGGATTCTGTGGATGAATATAATCTTGATTCTAAAAGTTGTTTCACGCGTGAATATACAAGTCTGGAAATATGTGCAGGTGGGTTTATTTTGTTTTAGGACTGGTGATCATTGTTTTTTCAAATTGAGTTCATGAATAGTTAACTTGTGATTTCGGGGACTGTTGGATCATGTTCTTGATTTCGTTCTTAGTTTCGATGTAAGCCTGATATGGTTTCAAGAATAACTGAAAAGTAATTTCCTACCCTGTCTCGATGTTATTGTTGTTCCCTTTTCTATGGAAATTTGGCCATATGACTTCGTTTTGGTTTTTTTTATGTGGTTGTTCTGATACGTTGTATTTACGAAACCCCACTCCTCTATTTTTTGCTGCGCTATAGGAATGATATTGGTCTGAACCACTAGAAAAAATGTTATCAAATGTAAGGAAATCTTAGTTTTGGTTATGTGTTCTACCTGATATCGATCATAGTATGGTTTAGCTCTTAAGTTGGCAATTCGATTTCATCTCCCTGTTTGTTGGCACTTCTTACTTTCTCAAGGTATTTGTTCACTTTTGTGTTTAGAATTTATGGCTCTTTCTTCTTGTTTTGATACTTGGGATATTAGAGTTAGTTGTCAAAATAAGTTTTAAATAAGATGAGCATACTAGGGTCAAGTTATTGTGCCGTTGAAAACGCCGAAATAAGTTTTGGTTTGTTTATTTGAATCAATGGTTTGACTCCAGACTTAACTTTGCTGGAGGTGATATCCAATATGATTTGGAGTTTTCTTTTGGGTGTCAAAGTGTTAGGTCCCTTTGTTCTAACATCTTCCACTTGTTTATTTTATTAAATTCATAACATTTAGTTTCAAGTTGAATAAAAAAGATGGATTTTGTTTGTTTAAAATGGTGTTGGACATGAATCAGTCACAAGAATATACTCCCTTTTATGTTTATCTTTCGAAATCGCATAATCTGTTGGGGTGTCCTCGCGATCTAGGAATGACAATATACTAAGATTATTTATATGCACTTTCGATTACCCGATTAGTTACTAATCTTTATCATCTGTTTGTTTCATGCGAACCCGGGAGTTGGAGTTTCAATTGAAACTCTCCCTTTCGTTTACACCGGTGTATAATATATGTCACGTGATTGTGTGAAAATTGTTCCTTCTCTTTTTCTGCTATCTAAGTTGAGAATATAGAACTTTTAATGTTTGATGCGATCTAGTATTTTCAACTATGATTCTTTTTCGATTTTTTTTTTTTTTTAAGTGATGATCGGGTTGGTCATGACGTGAATTTATAGTTTTAAAATTGACTAAATCATGTCACTTGGGATTTTCCTTTTCCTTCTCATTAATACAGAATATGTATGTTCCTTTCCTGTCTACGCAAATGTTGGATTATGTATTTCTAAGCCAAAAATCCTCATTAATGAGTTTTTTTTTTTCCTGAGTTTGTTTTCCCGTGATTTTAAATTGAGATTTAGTTTGGTTGATTTACATAGTCATGTTCCCACTCTTTGAAATAATTTGAGCTTGGAATTGCTCTTGATTTTCTTTAGGATAGGATAACTACTTTGTTAAATAGTTGAGATATGGTAAGGTTGTTACCCGTAGCTTTACCAAAATTCTGCTTGCTAAGACTTTGAACCCGTTAGGTAGGCAATAATTCACCAGGTGCATGTTTAAGTTCATTCATTTTTTTTGTCTTGCCTAGTCACTACATTGGAAGTTTGAATTATTTGGTCACTTATTGCACGTTATTTTGTTATTTATCTATTTCATTCAAGTCCGATTTCTAATCCTTTTCTTTTCTTTATTTTACATGTAAACTCGGGAGTTGGAGTTTCAACCGAAACTCCATTTCGACCCAAATATCGGGTCAATCGCTATAGGATGATCGCAGAGCCCCGGAGTCGCGTAAATTAGAAACTCAACTCCGAAACGGAGTCTAGTATTTCTTTAGCCCTCTCCTTTATCTATTAATCATGTTCTATACTTGTAGCTTTGATACTTAGAATGATAATTAATTACTCTTATTGTTATTAGAATTGTTCTAAAATTTTATTATTTGTTTATCGCTTTACATTGCTTTAAATATTTGCGGATTTCCTTAGAAGTAGATTAATGGCCATGCCTACTCGTGATTAATACGTGGCTAGTTAAATAGATTTTTCTTGAATAAAAATGGGCTTTAGCAACTTTAATATCGAACCAACTTTTAAAACTAATTTCTCACTTCAAAATATCTTTTTTATAAGAATGAACAAGAGTCGCAACCTTAACATTTTCTTAAAAAACAAAAGAGAGTTTTAATAGTATTTTGCGAATAGCTAAAACTCAAGTTTTCTTTAAAAGAAGTTAAATCCTCAATCCCGACTTATTTCCAACAAATATAAATAATCCCAGTTGTTTTACTTTACATTCATTCATTTTCTCAACATTAATTTCAAGTTTCTAGACTTTTAAAATAAACTCAAAAACACAAGGTATATATATATGTATGCACTACCATATACAAGATATTTTCATCATTATTTTTACTTATTTATATTTCTTAACAAAAATTGTTATTATTATCATTATTTATACTTATTTCAAATATACATCTATATATGTACTTTACTACTACATTTATTTTATCTACTTTTGATTATTACTCTTAAAATATTTATAAATAAAAGTGAATACTAGCACGTTTTTTTAGTCTATTTTATTAAAGAACTAATGTGTCACTGTACATTTGATTACTTTTATATATATCTTTATTTTGCGATAAATGCATTCGTATAAACTTACTCTTAAAAAATAAATAATTTTTTTTTTCTTCATATTTTTAGACATACATGATAAAGTTTATAGTAAATAAATTTTCACATGTCTTTAAGAGGTTATATTTTCTTTTACGTCATAAATTATTGCATATTTAACTTTACATGTCCTTAAATTTTATATTTTGAAAACTATAAGACTTCACATTTTCTAATATACATATTTCAACAAAAAATGCTTTTGCTAATTTCTATTCCCTTCAGTTTTGAAAATGCATCTATATGTTACAATAAATTACGTTATATTCTTTCGCATATCGTAAGTGTATTTATATGCCTTGTATGTTTTTCTTTGATTTTTAAATTTGATAAATTTCTATAGTTATCACTATTTTAGCAAGTAATAAAACAAATATTTTCCAAATATTTTTCCTAAACTGAGTTTAAGGACTATCTTCGGATAGGCTCTGAGGGGTGCCTAACACCTTCCCCTCGAGTAACCAAAACCCTTACTCAGAATCTCGTTTTTCAAAAAAAAACAAAACAGAGTTTTACATAAAAATATGGTTTTCCTAATTTTTCCTTAAAATTTAGGTGGCGACTCTAAAAAAATGAATTTTCAAAACCAGAGAGTCACAACGACCACCACCACGTCGTGTGCTGCTTCGACCGGTTCGAAATGGGGCGCGACATCCTCCACAAGAGAATCGATCTTTTATGGCACATTAAGTTCAATACCAAACTCCAATCTGCAATACATCAAGTGCATCCTTGCATGAATCTCACATATCACCTCCACAAAATGCGCCACCAATGCCCTACCAATACTATCAATTTCAAAATCCTCTCTATGATGAAATAAATGATAAGATCAACAATGATGAGTTTTGGGAGCATGGAGGTAGAGGTGATTATGGAGTGCCAAGGGAAGGAGTCCGGCCTCGGGACTTGAGGTAGGACCAAGGCATGGGAGGTCAAGAATATGGGAATAAAGGAGATAGAATGGGAAATAGAGGAGATAGAATGGGACATAGAGGCGATAGGATGGGAAATAGAGAAGATAGGTTTGGGGAGAGGAATGATCATGATAGGGGATTGAACACTATCAAGGTCACACTTTCAAGGTTCAAAAGAAGTAGTGACCCAGATGGATTCTTGGAATTGAAAATTCAAGTGAGCGGATCTTTCTCACAAATAATATCTCAAAAACTTTGAAGGCGAAGTACGCTTTCACACAATTCGAATGGTATGCGTCCACTTGGTGGGAGTCCAAGAGGCGGTAAAGGGAGAGCCATCACAAATAGGAGTTACCTACTTGGCAAGAGTTGATTATGCTTATGGAGTTGAGATACTTGACTCCAAACTACTACCAAGAGGTGATCAATAAGGTGTTTATGTTGAGGCAAGGTTCCAAAAGTGTGGAAGAATATTACGATGAGTTTGAAAACTTTCCAATGAAGTCTAAGCTTAAATAAAACATGGAATGTACGATGATTCGATTCGTGGCAAACTTGAGGTATGATATCTTGAAGCCTTTGAAGCTTAAACGCTATGATACTCTTGAAGCGACTTTTCATGATGCCTCAAAGGTAGAAGCATATTTGAAAGAAGAAAAGTCATACAAGGCCAAGAGCTTTTCGACTTCAACATGGGACAAGAGTAGAGATAATTGGAAGGCGACATCTTCTAGAGGGAAACCTAAGGGTGGTGGTCAAGATACTCAAGTCAAGCCTGATTAGAAATCCAAATCAAGTGAGAAACCACAAAGAGGAAACTATGTTAAACCTAACTTTCCTCGACCTTCTACTATTCAATGCTTAAGATGTCAATGAAGGGGACACATTGCTTGTGAGTGTCCTAATAGGAGAACAATTGTGGCATTTCAGGATGGGTATAGAACTGAGGAGGAAGAAGAGGGTGATGAAAAGAGTGAGATAAAAATGAGGAAGAAGGGGATGCTTCGGGGGATGATGAAGAAAGGTTGAATGACAGGGTAAACTTTGCTTGTTTCATTAAGAAGGGGAAGCCTTTGCTTGATGATGATGGAGAATTGAAGGTGAATGCCAATCTTTTATGTGTTTTGAGAAGAATTATGGGAGCCCTTGCAAAAGAGGAGCTTGATCAAAGGAAGAATCTATTTCATGCTAGGTGCAAAATCCAAGATAAAGTGTGTTCTTTGATTATTGATAGTGGAAGTTGCACCAATATGGTGAGTAGTTCTTTGGTGGAGCGTATGCAAATACCAACAAGAAAATATTCCAACTCTTACAAGCTACAATGGCTCAATGAAAGTGGGGAGATAAAAGTCCTCAAGCAATTAGGAAACCACCCTTTACGTCAACGGGTTCTTCATAAACCCAACGACGTTCTTTGTGTGAAAATGATTGATTGATTCGAATGTTAAAACCGTAACAGATTCAGGACATTAGGCTTACTTCTTCTTTCTTTTACTCAGATGCAAATCAATCAAAACCTTGCAAATATCCAGATGATGTCCGAGGTCCCTCGCATTCTAAGGCATTGGTGGGGAAATGTTCGTGTAGCTCATGAAGAAGAAATAATGTCGCATCTAGGATCCTTGATCGATTTATTGGAGCTGAGGGTGAACGGGTTATTCATTCGGCTAATGATTGAATTTTGGGATCCTACCACGGTTACATTCAGGTTCTCAGACTTTGAAATCACGCCTGCATTGGAGGAAGTGAGCCAAATCGCTAATTTACCGTTGGTTGGACGGGCACCTTTGTCCCCACGTACTACATACGGAAGTGGTTTCCTTCGTTCGTTGGGAATAAGAGTTGGTCCAGGATTGAGAATGGTTGAGGCAGGCTGGGTCAGCCTAGAATATCTTTTTGAGAGATTTGGTCGGAGAGAAAGTTACGATCGATTTCAGAATGATTTCTTCGTTTCCAGGATTGATTGGGAGAGACACAGGGCTATCGTCTTCATAGTGGCTTTTTTGGGGATCATGGTGTTCCCAATGAGGAAAAGTCGAATAAATATAAATTTGCTTCCAATGGTTCTTTTCATGTTCAGAGGACCACTCAGGGTGACAATCGTGCCGATGATCTTAGCGGAAATCTTCCGATCATTGTCTACATGCTCTAGGGGGTATGATTTTTTCAGAGGATGCAATTTGATACTGCAGGTATGGGCATTGGAGAACTTTTATAAGAGGAATGCACATAATGGCATCAGAGAGGGTGGGTGCAGCAAAATTCGCAGTCATGAGCTTAGGATGGACATGTGGGATGTCCCAAATAATGAAGAACAATGGCGTATTTTTCTGACTCACCTCACTGGAAATCTCATCCAATGGCGGCTACCATGGGTCAACGGTCGAGTGATGTTGAGGAGACATTATTGTTATTTCCTTGAATTGATCGGGCTAGAAGGGATCCATCCCTACGCACCGTTGAGGGTTCTTCGGCAGTTTGGGATAACACAGGATGTCCCTTTATGGTCAAACATGGCTCTAGCAGAAGGAGACTATGAAGGGAGGATCCCTGTTGAGAGACTCGGGAGCTTGATAGAAGAATGGGGAGACATTTTTAGCCCAGGCATGTGAGTCGATTCACGGTGTACTCCAGAATACTACACATGGTATACGGCTGGAGGAATTTTCGCCAGGCCTAGTTATGAAGGACTACAGGGGATCGCCGATAGCTACAGGTCAAATCAGATCAGGAACCAACTCTTGCACCTCATGCGCATCACTACTTCTATGTACCAGCAAGTGACTCCAGGGTCAGTTAACCATCTTATACTTTTAATTGACAATGAACCAGAAGAAGGGATGGAGGAAGACCCAGAAGAAGATCCGGAGGAGGATCCAGAGGAAGATCCAGAGGAAGAGCCAATAGAGGAAATGGAGGAAGATTCAGAAGAAGAGTCAGAACATGATCCAGATGAGTATGACCCTAGAGATGGGGGAGTAATGCATGTGAACTTAGAAGGAAGTGAATTCACTTCGGATGTGCATTCCGAGTATGAACCCATAGGATTTGGAAGTGAAGAGGATGCGGATCACCAGGGGTGGCATCCTGACGAGTCTCCAAAGTACCACCCTGGGCCTTATTATGATTTGGATGACGACGACGAGGATCCCCCAGCCTGGCCTTAGGCTTTTATTTCCTATCTTTAGTTTTCCTAAAGGTCTTGCATGACCTATCTTGATATTTCCGTGCTTTTATCTTTTACTTTTCCTAAAGGTCTTGCATGACCTACATTGATATTTTCGTATTGGTATGCCAACTATTATGTAATCCTGAACTCAAGACTTTTTCTTGAATTCAATTTTCATTTTGTAACTTGGGGTTTTTCCACCCCTCTTCGAATATTAATGAAGTACGACTTGTCCTGAATCTAAAGACGTGTTGAAAACTTTGAATCGATTAATCATTAATTTTTGCATCGTAGGGCCATCTGTGGCAAAAAGAGAATCCATATTAGGACGCATTTTGTGAATGTCGCCAATTTGGCGTATATATGTGCTACATATTTGTTACATCTTTTAATATCTCCCAAACTAACATGGTTTCCTTTTTCTTTCTTTCTTTCTTTTCTTTTCTCCTTTCTTTATTATTAATCCCAACAAAAGAACGTTGATTTGTGTCGACTTGCAAACTGGCTGAGTCACAGTACAACCTTCGATCAAAAGGAAAAATGATGGAAGAATCCAACAACGCCTCGATAATACCAATAGATGGTGCCGAAAGTTCCCAAAAGCCGATTGGTACTCAAAACGATGAACAAATGGCTAACATGGCTCAGGAAATTGAGATCTTAAAGGAAGAACTGCGTCAAGTGCGGGACTTGACTAAGCTTACGACCGCTACCTTCCCCACTCAATTCCAATTTCCAAATGCTGAATTACCTCCAGTCTCCCCCGCGAATTTAACAAGTCCACCTACACAAACACCACTTGTTCCCGCTTATACTCAAGCTCCACTTGCTCCTCCACCTACCACCAGGGCTGCACTTGATGTTTCATTACCTATTCAGAACTTCACTGTTCCTATTTACCCGACAATGCAGCACATACCTGAGGCACACGTCGCTCGTGAGATACTTGTGCCACCGGTATATGCTACTGAGGCTCCTACCTCTACAACATCCGCGGCTATCAAAGTCCCGTATGAGGTCGATCAGTATATGGGGTTGGAGAAAGATGTCTAATTGAATGGAGATAGGTCAATAGTAGCTCAACTCGAAAGTCTTAAAAGGGCATTCAGAAACATGCAGGTCACCAGAGGAGCCGAGAGTTTGGATTATGATGACTTATGCATCCATCCGGACGTTGACATGCCAGTTGGGTACAAACCACCAAAGTTTGATGTATTTGATGGGAAGGGTGATCCTCATGCACACCTAAGAGCCTACTGTGACAAGCTAGTCGGTGTAGGAAGAAACGAGAAGTTGAGGATGAAGTTGTTCATTCGAAGTCTGTCAGGAGAAGCTTTAACTTGGTACACTCGCCAAGACCCTCGTAAATGGCGTGATTGGCAGGAGATGGCTGAAGATTTCATGAGTCGGTTCAGGTTTAATACCGAAATCACCCCAGATAGATTCTCATTGGCCAATATACAAAAGAAGCCGTCGGAGTCATTCTAGGAATATGCATGGCGATGGAGGACTGAGGCTGCCAGGATCCAACCCCCGCTGGATGAGGGTGAACTTTCCAAATATTTTATTCGAGCCCAGGAAGGTGTTTACTTTGACAAGATGATGTCAATGATGGGACAAAAGTTTGCAGAATTGGTCAAGATGGGGGATTTTATAGAAGAAGGCATCAAGTCAGGAAAGATTCAGTCTATGGTTGCATTGCAAGCCGCAAGTAAAGCCATACAGTCAGGTTCCATTGGCATTAACAAGAAGAAGAAAGAGAATGTCTCAACTGTTACACCATACTACCAGCCCGAAAGTTCTTCCTAACACTACCCCAACAACCCCCAAATTATTGCACACGTCCCTGTATACAACACTCAGCCACACTATAATCCGCCTCGAGCTTCAGTACACCAAAATCCACCAAGACCATATGCCCATGTCCAAGCTCCCGTTCATCAAAATAGACCGACATATGCACCAAGGCCACGTCCAAATCTTGAAGCCCGAAATACCCGTACCTACACACCTATTGCCGAACCATTGGCTCAACTATTTGAAAGGTTGAGGGCAGCAGGTTTGTTGCACCCGGTCGAGGGGAAGACCCCTGATCCAACCTCTTGGAACTTTGATGGAAACAAACGATGTGCTTATCACTCAGGAGTCCAGGGGCATGACACGGAGGAGTGTTATGGTTTGAAGAATCAGATTGAGTCTCTAATCAGAAAAGGAGTGATCAAATGCACCACATCTTCTCCAAATGTGACTAATAACCCTTTACCGAATCATGAGAATCGAGAAGTCAACATGATTACTCTAGAGGAGGACTATGACTTGGAGGGAGCTATTGTGCCTACTTGGAATACAGAAGAAGTTGCCACTATATCTCCAGCACAACCTTTTATCACAGTTCAGTTAAGAGAGCCATTGACTTTTCAAACCTACCTGCCAAAAGTTGTAGTAACCACTGTAGCTGCTGAAAAGCCTGATTATGACACTAAAGTAGTCCCATGGGACTATCGAGCGGAAGCCAAAGGCAAGACGATAGACGCTGCTGTAGCTCAAGGAATGACCAGGTCAGGAAGGTGTTATGCTCTAGAAGATTTAAATCGAGGGGTTTCTGGAAAAGAACAAAATCCAAAGAAGAATGTTACTGATGCTGAAGCCGCAAAATTTTGGAAAAAGATGCAACCTAAGGACTATTTGGTCGAGGAGCAGCTGAAGAAAATGACAGCCCACATATCCATTATGTCCCTGCTTATGAGTTCTGAAGCCCATAGGAATGCTTTGATGGAAGTATTAAGCGGAGTTAGCATACCGAAAGAAACCACGAGTGAGACTTTAGCTGCTGCAATCGGACGTATGGTGGAAGCAAATAAGGTCTCTTTTCATGATGATGAGTTGCCGTCAGAAGGGGCTGGACACAACAAAGCACTTCATATCACCGTCAGATACTGCAATAAGGTCGTGAATAGGGTTCTAATCGATGGTGGTTCTGGTTGTAATATATGTCCATTCTCTACTCTAAGAGACTTAGGTGTGAATATAGAAGAGATAAGGGAGAGTCGGGTGAAAGTCAGAGCTTTTGATGGATCGCAAAGGAGCGTCATTGGGGAAATCTACCTGACATTGCAAGTGGGGCCAGCTGAATTTCCCATTTTATTTCAAGTGATGGACGTGGCGTCCAGCTACAACCTATTGTTGGGAAGGCCATGGGTCCACATGACGAGAGAAGTTCCCTCAACTCTCCATCAGTGTGTAAAGTTTGAGTGGGGTCGCACGAAAGTTACCATTCATGGGGAGCTCAGTCATCCCATATATTCTGTTAATTCTATTCCAGTCACGGAGAAATTAGATGGAGCCACTTTTCATACTCTGGAGATCATGCAAGCTGCAAGGATCAATGAGGAAGTAGAGTCAGTTGAAGTGAAAATGTCAAGTGCAACAAAGATGGTTGCGTCTGAGATGTTAAAGTATGGGTATCAGCCTAAGACAGGACTAGGACTAAATGCCAACGGTATAATTGAGCCAATCCAGCTAAAACATCAGAGGGGTACCATTGGGCTAGGATACGAGCCCACTCCAGGAGAGATGCATAGTAATATATTTATTCTGCTCACCTTTTATACTTTCAGTGCTAATATTAATAATAATCCTCGTTCAACGATTATGACATGTAACGAATCCACTGAGCAAAATACAAGCAATGAGCATGATTATGAGGAATACGACGAAAGCATGATGCCTGAAAACCTGCCACATGAGATTGAGCAACTTGAAAGTCAGAAGAAGCCTAATCTGGATGAAACTGAGGTTGTCAATTTGGGCGATGAAGAAGTGATAAAGGAGACACGAGTTAGCATACACTTGGAAGCCGAAAGAAAGCAAGAACTGATAAAATTACTCAAGCAATACGTTGATGTGTTTGCTTGGTCTTACGACGACATGCCAGGGTTAAGCACCGATATCGTCTCGCATAGGCTACCAATTGATCCCGCATGTCCGCCAGTGAAGCAAAAGACGAGGAAATTCAAACCCGATTTGAGTTTGAGAATCAAAGAGGAGGTGACCAAGCAGATAGAAGCGAATGTCGTAAAGGTCACAAATTACCCTACATGGTTGGCCAACATCGTGCCGGTGCCGAAGAAGGACGAAAAGATTAGGATATGTGTAGATTATCGAGATCTTAACAGGGCTAGCCCTAAAGATGATTTTACTCTTCCAAACATTCACATACTCCTTGATAATTGCGCAAAACATGAGTTGCAGTCATTTGTTGATTGTTTTGCGGGATATCATCAAATCTTGATGAATGAGGATGATGCTGAGAAGACAGCTTTTATCACTCCGTGGGGAGTATATTGCTATAGGGTGATGCCATTTGGACTCAAAAATGCCGGCGCAACTTACATGAGGGCCATGACTACCCTTTTCCATGATATGATTCACAAGGAGATTGAGGTATACGTGGATGATGTTGTTATCAAGTCCAAGAAGAGTTCGGATCATCTGGATGATTTGCGAAAGTTCTTTGAAACATTGCAGAGGTACGATCTGAAGTTAAATCCAGCCAAATGCGCTTTTGGAGTTCCCGCTGGGAAATTATTGGGGTTCATTGTTAGTAGGAGAGGTATAGAGTTGGATCCGTCCAAAATCAAGGCAATCCAGGAGTTACCACCCCCTAAGACCAAGAAGGACGTGATGAGTTTCTTGGGAAGACTCAATTACATTAGTCGGTTCATAGCTCAGTCCACAATAATATGTGAGCCCATATTCAAGTTGCTGAAGAAAGACGCCGCCGCGAGATGGACGGAAGAATGTCAAAAAGCTTTTGACAAAATCAAGGAATACTTGTCCAACCCGCCGGTATTGGTTCCACCTGAGCCCGGGAAGCCATTTCTATTGTACATATCTATTATGGATAGCGCATTTGGGTGTGTATTGGGACAGCATGATGAAACAGGGAAGAAGGAGCAAGCCATTTACTACCTAAGCAAGAAGTTTACACCGTACGAAGCAAGATATACATTGTTGGAACGAACCTGTTGCGCGTTAACTTGGGTGGCACAAAAGTTGAGACACTACCTGTCCGCATACACCACGTACTTGATCTCAAGAATGGATCCACTCAAGTACATCTTCCAGAAACCAATGCCTACTGGAAAATTAGCAAAATGGCAGATTTTGTTAAGCGAGTTTGATATTGTGTATGTGACACGAAAATCTGTCAAGGGGAAAGCTTTGGCTGATCATTTGGCAGAAAATCCTGTTGATCAAGATTACCAGCCACTCAGGACCTACTTCCCCGATGAAGAGGTATTATTCGCAGGGGAGTACATCTCCGAGTCGTATGATGGATGGAGGATGTTCTTTGATGGAGCGTCAAACTTTAAAGGCGTCGGAATCAGAGCCGTCTTGGTATCAGAAATAGGTCAACATTATCCGATCTCAGCAAAGATTAGGTTTCCTTGTACGAACAACATGGCAGAATACGAAGCTTGCATTCTCGGACTCAGAATGGTTATAGGCATGAACATCAAAGAGCTGTTGGTCATAGGAGATTCTGATTTGTTGATTCATCAAGTACAAGGAGAATGGACCACTAAGAATGTCAAGATCCTTCCTTACGTGCAATGTGTTAAAGAGCTGAGCAAAAGATTCACGAAGGTTGAGTTCAAACATGTCCCTCAAATTCAAAATGAGTTTGCCGATGCCCTGGCCACAATATCTTCAATGATCCAACATCCAGATAAGAATTACATCGATCCCATCAAAGTAGAAATACACGATCGAAATGCATACTGTTTCCACGTAGATGAAGAACCGTATGGAAAGCCGTGGTATTATGACATCAGAATATTGCTCGAAGCAGGAGAATATCCAGAAAGTGCCACCAGTAAGCAAAAGCGAACTTTGAGAAGGATGGCTAATCACTTCTTTCTCAATGGAGAAATCCTATATAGGAGGACTCCAAATTTGGGATTGTTGCGATGTGTAGACTCCACAGAGGCAACCAGGCTGTTGAAGGAAGTACATGCAGGGACCTGTGGTCCCCATATGAATGGGTTCATGCTAGCGAAGAAGATTTTGAGAGGCGGATACTTCTGGATGACCATGGAGAGGGACAGCATCCGATACGTGCAAAAATGTCAGCAGTGTCAAGTTCATGGGGATTTTATACGGGTCCCACCGAATGAGCTCAATGTGATGGGTTCTCCTTGGCCATTTGCTGCTTGGGGCATGGATGTTATTGGGCCCATTGAGCCTCCAGCATCGAACGGACACCGTTTCATCCTGGTAGCTATCGACTATTTTACAAAATGGGTTGAAGCATCAACGCACAAGGCAGTAACAAAGAAAGTGGTAGCAGATTTCGTTCGCAGCAACATAGTCTGCCGATTTGGAATTCCAGAGTCAATTATAACAGATAATGGGGCTAATCTTAATAGTGATCTCATGAGAGAGACTTGTGAAAGATTTAAGATCTCTCACCGAAATTCCACAACATATCGTCCACAAATGAATGGAGCAGTTGAGGCCGCAAACAAGAATATCAAGAGGATCTTGAGGAAGATAGTGGACAGTAACAGAGAGTGGCATGAAAACCTACCTTATGCTTTGCTCGGCTATCGCACCACAATCAGAACATCCACTGGGGCAACTCCATACATGTTAGTCTACGGTTCAGAAGCGGTGATACCCGCAGAAGTGGAAATACCTTATTTGAGAATCATCCAAGAGGTTGATCTAGATGATGCTGAATGGATTCGTAGCAGGATCGAACAGTTGATGCTCATTGATGAGAAAAGAATGGACGCAGTCTGTCATGGTCAAATCTATCAGAACAGAATGATCAAAGCGTTCAACAAGAAAGTCAGGCCTCGACGATTCACACCGGGGCAGTTAGTTTTAAAGAAAATATTCCCTCACCAAGATGAAGCTAAGGGGAAATTTGCACCAAATTGGCAAGGTCCCTACATGGTTCACCGAGTACTCTCAGGAGGAGCAGTAATCCTCGCAGAAATGGATGGCACAGTGAGCACGAAACCGATCAATTCAGACGCTATCAAGAAATACTATATTTGAAGACATTAGGACTAGTTATTTCCTTGTAATTTTGCATTTTTCTCTAAATGTAACAGAACTACGTATTAGCCTGACTTCCCATGGCGGGATACGTAGGCAACCCTCGTCGGGTCCGGTCTCCTATAGAAACAAACAAACAAACATCATCTTTTATGTATTTAGAACTATGCTCGACCTGACTTCCCTCAGGTGGGATACGTAGGCAATCCTCATCGAATTTGGTCCCTTCATATTTTACTTTTTATTGTATTGAACTACGTCATGACCTGATTCTGCTTGGATACGTAGGCAGCCTGAGTCAGGCTCGGTCATTGCATTTCATATTTTCATTTTTTCCTTTGTACTTGAACTACGTTCTGACCTGATTCCGCTTGGATACGTAGGCAGCCTGAGTTAGGCTCGGTCATTGCATTTCATATTTTCATTTCTCCCTTTGTACTTGAACTACGTTCTGGCCTGATTCCACTTGGATACGTAGGCCGCCTGAGTCAGGCTCGGTCGTTGCATCTCATATTTCTTTCTCTACCCTCGAACTACGTACAGACCTGATTCCCATTTGGGGATACGTAGGCAACCTTAAAGGTTCGGTCTTACTTTTAGGAAAACCCCCCTTTACCCACTGCATAGCTTCAGAATGTAAAAGATCTCGCCATCAAAATCGTCTTAGCATCTGCATAGCCAGAGAAGCGTCATTCAAAAAATAAGGCTACATGTGTATACGACTGACCAATAGAGGCTCGATGGATTTCGGAACACGTCATAATCTGAAAACAATAAAGAATTACTATATATATACTCAATATATACATGATATATTTGCAAAAAATATTTTTCAAAATTACTTTCCTACCTTTCCACTTACCAAGTCTCCAAATTTGGTAAGATCGAGCAAGCCAAAGAAGTGCTGCAGGATTCCGATGACAAAGCTAGGATCCCCGAGTCGACACAAATCAACACCCCCTCCCAACTAAGAATTTTTCTTTGAGCGCAGGAAAACAGGAAATAGGAGAGAGGATATCAAGTCGAGCTCTTGGACATGATCAGAAACATCATACGACTTATCATGACGACATGAGCCAAAATATTCTTTCCCTACTCTATATTTTAGGATATTTATACTGATCCTCACAAGCTCTAAGAGTTTCATTTGAATTCTTTTGCAGGTACATCAAAGGTCCGGACCAGAGATGACAAAGAAAGGGGCCCCTCATAGGATAATTAGGCTATTTTACTTCCTTCAATAAACCCCACCAATAGGAGGTCACCACCTGACTGTGTCGAATAACTTCGCCAATCGAAGAATCACCGTCTAATTGCGTCGAATAACTCCGCCAATCAGAGAATGGCGTCTAACTTCATCAAAGGCTCCACATTCCAAGGACTGTACATAAGCAAGCAAATTTCGTGTTTCAAAGATTGTACATAAGCAAGCGGAGCGACCCTCTGCCGTATCGGAGGATGTGAATAAGCAGTGTAACTCTCCGCCATATCGAAGGTTGTATATGAGCAAAATGACACTCCGCCACATCGGAGATTACAAATAGGCAAAACGACGCTCCGTCGTATCGGAAAATTGTATCTCAGCAAGCAAAGCACGCTTTGCCAATTAGAGATTCACACCATAGCGAAGCAGCATTAGAAATTCACCATAATAGCAGCATCATATTCTGATACGCAACATTATCATCGAGTTTGCGTTGGAGATTATCCTGCCAGAAGAAAGCATTTACTTATAAGCAACAGCCCCGCCAGTCGGAGGCTTTACTCTTAAGCAAATTGCCTCGCCAGTCGGATGGCTTTTACTCTTTTGCAAATCGCCCGCCAGTTGGAGGCTTTTACTTTTTAGCAATTGCTCTGCCGACAGAGGCTACTACATTCCAATAATTTCCCAGCCGACAGAGGCTATTACATTCCAGCAATTTCCCAGCCGACGGAGCCTTTTACATTCAAACTGTTGCCCCGCTCGTCGGAGGCATCTACACTAACAGAACAAAGATTACAATCTTAGTTCGAATATCTACACTTTTCTCTTTACATTTCAATCTCAATTAGTAATTTTTGCACCGCAGCAGGTACTTTTCACCCCTTTTACCTATTTTTGCAGGACAACACGTTACAACGTGGAACTACCTCTAAGCAGCGATTGAGGCATTGCTTGATGAGGAATACCAAACTCACAAGCTAGAGTTCAAAACTAGCACTCCGACTCTGATTCCCATAATCAATCATCCGCACTTCCAAGTCGGAGCACATCTACTCCTACGAATATCATTACCCTTCTCTAATACATCTTTCGGGATCCTCATTAGAGATATTTGAGGGCCTCCCCCCCGCCCATAATCTGACATGATCTTGTAGAGATGCAGGACACGCTTAAGTAGAGTCCCGTTTATGGTTGTGTTGTGCACCACATTTATAATCGGGAGGCTATAAAGTATGCCCCATCCCAAAAGAACTATGTCATCCAAAAGTTCATTTCTACCCTTAACATCATGAAATTCTTTCCAAGGAAGCCAGTACCGACCAAAAATCTTACACTGGGGCAAATTTTGAGGGTCGCCTGTAAATTTGTCAAAGTTCTTCATTCCAGAACTACAACCGACCTAACTTCTTAGGAACATATACATATCTCAATTTCAAGCACGGTCGGACCCACCCTATTCATGCCAAAGTCTCCATCACAGTTAATACTAGAGTCGTCATAAGCCCGATACTGGGGCAAATTTTTGAGGACCTCTCAAAATTTTATATTTTTCGAACTACATCGGCCTGATTCTCAAAAAACCTGAGATATGTAGGTTACTCAGAAACCAGAGTTCGATCGAATTCATAATCACAATCATGGTGGCTTTAGCTTCACCATTCCACTTTTAGGATGCAGCTATTCTGAAACCAACCTGATCTACCAGTCGAGACAAAACTGGTTTATGTCAACGTCTTCGTCCATAGACTCTTTCATTATCTATGCACGAAGAGGGGCAAGTTGTTGACACCCAATTTTGGCTCTCCTTTTTCCTAAATTAATTTCCCAATGCTTATGAGTCCTGAATATTCATTTTCCTTATTGTTTGACATTAATTTCAATAAATTTAACGCCGATAACAATTTTTCCAAAATAATATTTATATATATATATATATTTTATAATTATTATTCGTCTATCAAATTACTTATATCGTATGTTATAAAATTACCCTCAAAAATAAACTAATGATGATAATATATCTTAATTCATTGTTTTCACTATTTTTTCTCTGAAAATATATATATATATATATATATATATATATATGTATATTTACATATAAATATATGCTAGCATATTAACTTCTATTTCAAATACTCCAAATAATCCTCACTATACTATTATGTTTTTGCAAATTTATTTTTATTTTGCCTTTTTTTTAATTTAATTTTGGACTATAGCTATACGTATTTAAAACCTCACATGTGTACGTACCTGTATGTATAAGAATATATATATGTATATGTGTACACTTTAGGAAAATTAATTAGGACGAAACAAGAATCGTTAAATTAATTAAGTAAAATTGATTAGGAAAATCAGATTACACTTTAATTAACCTACAGATTTGGGCCATTTCCTTAATTTCAGCCCAAAATCCCCCAAAAAACTACCCCACCAGCCCAATTACCCACACAAACCGGCCCAAAAGCACCCCTAATCAGCTAACTAAATCCCTTCAACCCTTTCCCTTCTCCTTCACGTCAAAACCAAACCAGAACACCTCAACCAAAGCTCGACCTCTCTCTCTCTCTCTCTTCTGCCAGCAATGGCAGTCTAGGGACCATCGGGAAATGGCAAATTCTGATGGTCCTCGCCTTTCTCCGCTCACCTTTCCACCTACCTCCATCAGTCCAGCCGCCCCATCACCTCACCCTCGTCTCCCCATCACCCCTTTTTCTAAAATCAGACCTCGAAAAAAGAAGGCTCCGCTGCCACTGCCACTTCGTGGGGAATGAAAGAGTTTGAAGAACCATCGGACTTGGGTTTTATCCCTTTAATCCGATGGGTCCAAACCCCTGCCATTGAATTGTCTTGTCTCCCCTTCAAATCGGCCTGAAAAAGGGTAAATATAGCCGACCACTTTCTTTCAATTCACCATCTTTTCCTGGAAATTAGCTTCCCAAGAATTCAAATTTTGAATTCTTGGGACTTCCATCAGAACCGTTTGGAACCCCCAGTTTATCGGCTATAAATGGGGGGGACCTCGGCTTCAAAGAGGGGGGAGAGATCGAAAATAGGAGAGAAAAACAGAAAAAATACATATCAATAGCTTCGTTTCAATTGCTCTCTTTAATTTACTTGTGATATTCTTTTCTTCTTGGAACGCTTTGGGTCGAAGTTGAATCGGGATCGGGTTTGTTAGTTTGGAACTCGACAACCTCAATCGCTGCCCCAAACAAGGTGCGAATCCACCCCTTTGATCTCATTTTCACTTTCGTCTCCTTCATTTTTTTTGGTTCCGTGAATATGCGACTTTGTTTTCAGTTTGGTCAAGCTTGTGTTGTTATGTTTCTTGGATTCTGTGGATGAATATAATCTTGATTCTGAAAGTTGTTTCACGCGTGAATATACAAGTCTGGAAATATGTGCAGGTGGGTTTATTTTGTTTTAGGACTGGTGATCATTGTTTTTGCAAATTGAGTTCATGAATAGTTAACTTGTGATTTCGGGGACTGTTGGATCATGTTCTTGATTTCGTTCTTAGTTTCGATGTAAGCCTCATATGGTTTCAAGAATAACTGAAAAGTAATTTCCTACCCTGTCTCGATGTTATTGTTGTTCCCTTTTCTATGGAAATTTGGCCATATGACTTCGTTTTGGTTTTTTTTATGTGGTTGTTCTGATACGTTGTATTTACGAAACCCCACTCCTCTATTTTTTGCTGCGCTATAGGAATGATATTGGTCTGAACCACTAGAAAAAATGTTATCAAATGTAAGGAAATCTTAGTTTTGGTTATGTGTTCTACCTGATATCGATCATAGTATGGTTTAGCTCTTAAGTTGGCAATTCGATTTCATCTCCCTGTTTGTTGGCACTTCTTACTTTCTCAAGGTATTTGTTCACTTTTGTGTTTAGAATTTATGGCTCTTTCTTCTTGTTTTGATACTTGGGATATTAGAGTTAGTTGTCAAAATAAGTTTTAAATAAGATGAGCATACTAGGGTCGAGTTATTGTGCCGTTGAAAATGCCGAAATAAGTTTTGGTTTGTTTATTTGAATCAATGGTTTGACTCCAGACTTAACTTTGCTGGAGGTGATATCCAATATGATTTGGAGTTTTCTTTTGGGTGTCAAAGTGTTAGGTCCCTTTGTTCTAACATCTTCCACTTGTTTATTTTATTAAATTCATAACATTTAGTTTCAAGTTGAATAAAAAAGATGGATTTTGTTTGTTTAAAATGGTGTTGGACATGAATCAGTCACAAGAATATACTCCCTGTTATGTTTATCTTTCGAAATCGCATAATCTGTTGGGGTGTCCTCGCGATCTAGGAATGACAATATACTAAGATTATTTATATGCACTTTCGATTACCCGATTAGTTACTAATCTTTATCATCTGTTTGTTTCATGCGAACCCAGGAGTTGGAGTTTCAATTGAAACTCTCCCTTTCGTTTACACCGGTGTATAATATATGTCACGTGATTGTGTGAAAATTGTTCCTTCTCTTTTTCTGCTATCTAAGTTGAGAATATAGAACTTTTAATGTTTGATGCGATCTAGTATTTTCAACTATGATTCTTTTTCGATTTTTTTTTTTTTAAGTGATGATCGGGTTGGTCATGACGTGAATTTATAGTTTTAAAATTGACTAAATCATGTCACTTTGAAATCACGCCTGCATTGGAGGAAGTGAGCCAAATCGCTAATTTACCGTTTGTTGGACGGGCACCTTTGTCCCCACGTACTACATCCGGAAGTGGTTTCCTTCGTTCTTTGGGAATAAGAGTTGGTCCAGGATTGAGAATGGTTGAGGCAGGCTGGGTCAGCCTAGAATATCTTTTTGAGAGATTTGGTCGGAGAGAAAGTTACGATCGATTTCAGAATGATTTCTTCGTTTCCAGGATTGATTGGGAGATACACAGGGCTATCGTCTTCATAGTGGCTTTTTTGGGGATCATGGTGTTCCCAATGAGGAAAAGCCGAATAAATATAAATTTGCTTCCAATGGTTCTTTTCATGTTCAGAGGACCACTCAGGGTGACAATCGTGCCGATGATCTTAGCGGAAATCTTCCGATCATTGTCTACATGCTCTAGGGGTAATGATTTTTTCAGAGGATGCAATTTGATACTGCAGGTATGGGCATTGGAGCACTTTTATAAGAGGAATGCACATAATGGCATCAGAGAGGGTGGGTGCAGCAAAATTCGCAGTCATGAGCTTAGGATGGACATGTGGGATGTCCCAAATAATGAAGAACAATGGCGTATTTTTCTGACTCACCTCACTGGAAATCTCATCCAATGGTGGCTACCATGGGTCAACGGTCGAGTGATGTTGAGGAGACATTATTGTTATTTCCTTGAATTGATCGGGCTAGAAGGGATCCATCCCTACGCACCGTTGAGGGTTCTTCGGCAGTTTGGGATAACACAAGATGTCCCTTTATGGTCAAACATGGCTCTAGCAGAAGGAGACTATGAAGGGAGGATCCCTGTTGAGAGACTCGGGAGCTTGATAGAAGAATGGGGAGACATTTTTAGCCCATGCATGGGAGTCGATTCACGGTGTACTCCAGAATACTACACATGGTATACGGCTGGAGGAATTTTAGCCAGGCCTAGTTATGAAGGACTACAGGGGATCGCCGATAGCTACAGGTCAAATCAGATCAGGAACCAACTCTTGCACCTCATGCGCATCACTACTTCTATGTACCAGCAAGTGACTCTAGGGTCAGTTGACCATCTTATACTTTTAATTGACAATGAACCAGAAGAAGGGATGGAGGAAGACCCAGAAGAAGATCCGGAGGAGGATCCAGAGGAAGATCCAGAGGAAGAGCCAATAGAGGAAATGGAGGAAGATTCAGAAGAAGAGTCAGAACATGATCCAGATGAGTATGACCCTAGAGATGGGGGAGTAATGCATGTGAACTTAGAAGGAAGTGAATTCACTTCGGATGTGCATTCCGAGTATGAACCCATAGGATTTGGAAGTGAAGAGGATGCGGATCACCAGGGGTGGCATCCTGACGAGTTTCCAAAGTACCACCCTGGGCCTTATTATGATTTGGATGACGACGACGAGGATCCCCCAGCCTGGCCTTAGGCTTTTATTTCCTATCTTTAGTTTTCCTAAAGGTCTTGCATGACCTATCTTGATATTTCCGTGCTTTTATCTTTTACTTTTCCTAAAGGTCTTGCATGACCTACATTGATATTTTCGTATTGGTATGCCAACTATTATGTAATCCTGAACTCAAGACTTTTTCTTGAATTCAATTTTCATTTTGTAACTTGGGGTTTTTCCACCCCTCTTCGAATATTAATGAAGTACGACTTGTCCTGAATCTAAAGACGTGTTGAAAACTTTGAATCGATTAATCATTAATTTTTGCATCGTAGGGCCATCTGTGGCAAAAAGAGAATCCATATTAGGACGCATTTTGTGAATGTCGCCAATTTGGCGTATATATGTGCTACATATTTGTTACATCTTTTAATATCTCCCAAACTAACATGGTTTCCTTTTTCTTTCTTTCTTTCTTTTCTTTTCTCCTTTCTTTATTATTAATCCCAACAAAAGAACGTTGATTTGTGTCGACTTGCAAACTGGCTGAGTCACAGTACAACCTTCGATCAAAAGGAAAAATGACGGAAGAATCCAACAACGCCTCGATAATACCAATAGATGGTGCCGAAAGTTCCCAAAAGCCGATTGGTACTCAAAACGATGAACAAATGGCTAACATGGCTCAGGAAATTGAGATCTTAAAGGAAGAACTGCGTCAAGTGCGGGACTTGACTAAGCTTACGACCGCTACCTTCCCCACTCAATTCCAATTTCCAAATGCTGAATTACCTCCAGTCTCCCCCGCGAATTTAACAAGTCCACCTACACAAACACCACTTGTTCCCGCTTATACTCAAGCTCCACTTGCTCCTTCACCTACCACCAGGGCTGCACTTGATGTTTCATTACCTATTCAGAACTTTACTGTTCCTATTTACCCGACAATGCAGCACATACCTGAGGCACACGTCGCTCGTGAGATACTTGTGCCACCGGTATATGCTACTGAGGCTCCTACCTCTACAACATCCGCGGCTATCAAAGTCCCGTATGAGGTCGATCAGTATATGGGGTTGGAGAAAGATGTCCAATTGAATGGAGATAGGTCAATAGTAGCTCAACTCGAAAGTCTTAAAAGGGCATTCAGAAACATGCAGGTCACCAGAGGAGCCGAGAGTTTGGATTATGATGACTTATGCATCCATCCGGACGTCGACATGCCAGTTGGGTACAAACCACCAAAGTTTGATGTATTTGATGGGAAGGGTGATCCTCATGCACACCTAAGAGCCTACTGCGACAAGCTAGTCGGTGTAGGAAGAAACGAGAAGTTGAGGATGAAGTTGTTCATTCGAAGTCTGTCAGGAGAAGCTTTAACTTGGTACACTCACCAAGACCCTCGTAAATGGCGTGATTGGCAGGAGATGGCTGAAGATTTCATGAGTCGGTTCAGGTTTAATACCGAAATCACCCCAGATAGATTCTCATTGGCCAATATACAAAAGAAGCCGTCGGAGTCATTCCAGGAATATGCATGGCGATGGAGGACTGAGGCTGCCAGGATCCAACCCCCGCTGGATGAGGGTGAACTTTCCAAATATTTTATTCGAGCCTAGGAAGGTGTTTACTTTGACAAGATGATGTCAATGATGGGACAAAAGTTTGCAGAATTGGTCAAGATGGGGGATTTTATAGAAGAAGGCATCAACTCAGGGAAGATTCAGTCTATGGTTGCATTGCAAGCCGCAAGTAAAGCCATACAGTCAGGTTCCATTGGCATTAACAAGAAGAAGAAAGAGGATGTCTCAACTGTTACACCATACTACCAGCCCGAAAGTTCTTCCTAACACTACCCCAACAACCCCCAAATTATTGCACACGTCCCTGTATACAACACTCAGCCACACTATAATCCGCCTCGAGCTCCAGTACACCAAAATTCACCAAGACCATATGCCCATGTCCAAGCTCCCGTTCATCAAAATAGACCGACATATGCACCAAGGCCACGTCCAAATCTTGAAGCCCGAAATACCCGTACCTACACACCTATTGCCTAACCATTGGCTCAACTATTTGAAAGGTTAAGGGCAGTAGGTTTGTTGCACCCGGTCGAGGGGAAGACCCCTGATCCAACCTCTCAGAACTTTGATGGAAACAAATGATGTGCTTATCACTCAGGAGTCCAGGGGCATGAAACGGAGGAGTGTTATGGTTTGAAGAATCAGATTGAGTCTCTAATCAGAAAAGGAGTGATCAAATGCACCATAGCTTCTCCAAATGTGACTAATAACCCTTTACCGAATCATGAGAATCGAGAAGTCAACATGATTACTCTAGAGGAGGACTATGACTTGGAGGGAGCTATTGTGCCTACTTGGAATACAGAAGAAGTTGCCACTACATCTCCAGCACAACCTTTTATCACAGTTCAGTTAAGGGAGCCGTTGACTTTTCAAACCTACCTGCCAAAAGTTGTAGTAACCACTGTAGCTGCTGAAAAGCCTGATTATGACATTAAAGTAGTCCCATGGGACTATCGAGCGGAAGCCAAAGGCAAGACGATAGACGCTGCTGTAGCTCAAGGAATGACCAGGTCAGGAAGGTGTTATGCTCTAGAAGATTTAAATCGAGGGGTTTCTGGAAAAGAACAAAATCCAAAGAAGAATGTTACTGATGCTGAAGCCGCAGAATTTTGGAAAAAGATGCAACCTAAGGACTATTTGGTCGAGGAGCAGCTGAAGAAAATGACAGCCCACATATCCATTATGTCCCTGCTTATGAGTTCTGAAGCCCATAGGAATGCTTTGATGGAAGTATTAAGCGGAGTTAGCATACCGAAAGAAACCACGAGTGAGACTTTAGCTGCTGCAATCGGACGTATGGTGGAAACAAATAAGGTCTCTTTTCATGATGATGAGTTGCCGTCAGAAGGGGCTGGACACAACAAAGCACTTCATATCACCGTCAGATACTGCAATAAGGTCGTGAATAGGGTTCTAATCGATGGTGGTTCTGGTTATAATATATGTCCATTCTCTACTCTAAGAGACTTAGGTGTGAATATAGAAGAGATAAGGGAGAGTCGGGTGAAAGTCAGAGTTTTGATGGATCGCAAAGGAGCGTCATTGGGGAAATCTACCTGACATTGCAAGTGGGGCCAGCTGAATTTCCCATTTTATTTCAAGTGATGGACGTGGCGTCCAGCTACAACCTATTGTTGGGAAGGCCATGGGTCCACATGACGAGAGAAGTTCCCTCAACTCTCCATCAGTGTGTAAAGTTTGAGTGGGGTCGCACGAAAGTTACCATTCATGGGGAGCTCAGTCATCCCATATATTCTGTTAATTCTATTCCAGTCACGGAGGAATTAGATGGAGCCACTTTTCATACTCTGGAGATCATGCAAGCTGCAAGGATCAATGAGGAAGTAGAGTCAGATGAAGTGAAAATGTCAAGTGCAACAAAGATGGTTGCGTCTGAGATGTTAAAGTATGGGTATCAGCCTAAGACAGGACTAGGACTAAATGCCAACGGTATAATTGAGCCAATCCAGCTAAAACATCAGAGGGGTACCATTGGGCTAGGATACGAGCCCACTCCAGGAGAGATGCATAGTATAGGATCAGGTAAGACGGTGTTTGTGCTAGCCCGAGTTTCAGCTTCAGAGCAAGCAGTTGATGAGGACATCATAGAAGGAATAGGGAATCTGTTTGTGGCCTTGATTGAGGAAGGACTGGAGATAGATCTCAAAGAGCTGACTATCCGTGATATTGAGCCTGGGGAAGTCTTGCAGAATTGGACCATCAGCCCAACCCTGTTTCGGCAGGAGTCCTGGTAGTGTGGAATCGTAGTCAATTTCAAAATTGTTTTTGCTTGATCAATTGAGGCTTGAATCATGCCTAAGCCCTTTTTGCTACTCGCCTCTTGGTAAAGCCAAGTGCTTTTTCTTTAATAAAAGTCTTTATTTTCTAAAATATATAATTCCATTATTTTCCATTAAAATATATTTATTCTGCTCACCTTTTATACTTTCAGTGCTAATATTAATAATAATCCTCGTTCAACGATTATGACATGTAACGAATCCACTGAGCAAAATACAAGCAATGAGCATGATTATGAGGAATACGACGAAAGCATGATGCCTGAAAACCTGCCACATGAGATTGAGCAACTTGAAAGTCAGAAGAAGCCTAATCTGGATGAAACTGAGGTTGTCAATTTGGGCGATGAAGAAGCGATAAAGGAGACACGAGTTAGCATACACTTGGAAGCCGAAAGAAAGCAAGAACTGATAAAATTACTCAAGCAATACGTTGATGTGTTCGCTTGGTCTTACGATGACATGCCAGGGTTAAGCACCGATATCGTCTCGCACAGGCTACCAATTGATCCCGCATGTCCGCCAGTGAAGCAAAAGACGAGGAAATTCAAACCCGATTTGAGTTTGAGAATCAAAGAGGAGGTGACCAAGCAGATAGAAGCGAATGTCGTAAAGGTCACAAATTACCCTACATGGTTGGCCAACATCGTGCCGGTGCCGAAGAAGGACGGAAAGATTAGGATATGTGTAGATTATCAAGATCTTAACAGGGATAGCCCTAAAGATGATTTTACTCCTCCAAACATTCACATACTCCTTGATAATTGCGCAAAACATGAGTTGCAGTCATTTGTTGATTGCTTTGTGGGATATCATCAAATCTTGATGAATGAGGATGATGTTGAGAAGACAGCTTTTATCACTCCGTGGGGAGTATATTGCTATAGGGTGATGCCATTTGGACTCAAAAATGCCGGCGCAACTTACATGAGGGCCATGACTACCCTTTTCCATGATATGATTCACAAGGAGATTGAGGTATACGTGGATGATGTTGTTATCAAGTCCAAGAAGAGTTCGGATCATCTGGATGATTTGCGAAAGTTCTTCGAAACGTTGTGGAGGTACGATCTGAAGTTGAATCCAGCCAAATGCGCTTTTGGAGTTCCCGCTGGGAAATTATTGGGGTTCATTGTTAGTAGGAGAGGTATAGAGTTGGATCCGTCCAAAATCAAGGCAATCCAGGAGTTACCACCCCCTAAGACCAAGAAGGACGTGATGAGTTTCTTGGGAAGACTCAATTACATTAGTCGGTTCATAGCTCAGTCCACAATAATATGTGAGCCCATATTCAAGTTGCTGAAGAAAGACGCCGCCGCGAGATGGACGGAAGAATGTCAAAAAGCTTTTGACAAAATCAAGGAATACTTGTCCAACCCGCCGGTATTGGTTCCACCTAAGCCCGGGAAGCCATTGCTATTGTACATATCTATTATGGATAGCGCATTTGGGTGTGTATTGGGACAGCATGATGAAACAGGGAAGAAGGAGCAAGCCATTTACTACCTAAGCTAGAAGTTTACACCGTACGAAGCAAGATATACGTTGTTGGAACGAACCTGTTGCGCGTTAACTTGGGTGGCACAAAATTTGAGACACTACCTGTCCGCATACACCACGTACTTGATCTCAAGAATGGATCCACTCAAGTACATCTTCCAGAAACCAATGCCTACTGGAAAATTAGCAAAATGGCAGATTTTGTTAAGCGAGTTTGATATTGTGTATGTGACACAAAAATCTGTCAAGGGGAAAGCTTTGGCTGATCATTTGGCAGAAAATCCTGTTGATCAAGATTACCAGCCACTCAGGACCTACTTCCCCGATGAAGAGGTATTATTCGCAGGGGAGTACATCTCCGAGTCGTATGATGGATGGAGGATGTTCTTTGATGGAGCGTCAAACTTTAAAGGCGTCGGAATCAGAGCCGTCTTGGTATCAGAAACAGGTCAACATTATCCGATCTCAGCAAAGATTAGGTTTCCTTGTACGAACAACATGGCAGAATACGAAGCTTGCATTCTCGGACTCAGAATGGTTATAGGCATGAACATCAAAGAGCTGTTGGTCATAGGAGATTCTGATTTGTTGATTCATCAAGTACAAGGAGAATGGACCACTAAGAATGTCAAGATCCTTCCTTACGTGCAATGTGTTAAAGAGCTGAGCAAAAGATTCACGAAGGTTGAGTTCAAACATGTCCCTCAAATTCAAAATGAGTTTGCCGATGCCCTGGCCACAATATCTTCAATGATCCAACATCCAGATAAGAATTACATCGATCCCATCAAAGTAGAAATACACGATCGAAATGCATACTGTTTCCACGTAGATGAAGAACCGGATGGAAAGCCGTGGTATTATGACATCAGAATATTGCTCGAAGCAGGAGAATATCCAGAAAGTGCCACCAGTAAGCAAAAGCGAACTTTGAGAAGGATGGCTAATCACTTCTTTCTCAATGGAGAAATCCTATATAGGAGGACTCCAGATTTGGGATTGTTGCGATGTGTAGACTCCACAGAGGCAACCAGGCTGTTGAAGGAAGTACATGCAGGGACCTGTGGTCCCCATATGAATGGGTTCATGCTAGCGAAGAAGATTTTGAGAGGCGGATACTTCTGGATGACCATGGAGAGGAACAGCATCCGATACGTGCAAAAATGTCAGCAGTGTCAAGTTCATGGGGATTTTATACGGGTCCCACCGAATGAGCTCAATGTGATGGGTTCTCCTTGGCCATTTGCTGCTTGGGGCATGGATGTTATTGGGCCCATTGAGCCTCCAGCATCGAACGGACACCGTTTCATCCTGGTAGCTATCGACTATTTTACAAAATGGGTTGAAGCATCAACGCACAAGGCAGTAACAAAGAAAGTGGTAGCAGATTTCGTTCGCAGCAACATAGTCTGCCGGTTTGGAATTCCAGAGTCAATTATAACAGATAATGGGGCTAATCTTAATAGTGATCTCATGAGAGAGACTTGTGAAAGATTTAAGATCTCTCACCGAAATTCCACAACATATCGTCCACAAATGAATGGAGCAGTTGAGCCCGCAAACAAGAATATCAAGAGGATCTTGAGGAAGATAGTGGACAGTAACAGAGCGTGGCATGAAAACCTACCTTATGCTTTGCTCGGCTATCGCACCACAATCAGAACATCCACTGGGGCAACTCCATACATGTTAGTCTACGGTTCAGAAGCGGTGATACCCGCAGAGGTGGAAATACCTTATTTGAGAATCATCCAAGAGGTTGATCTAGATGATGCTGAATGGATTCGTAGCAGGATTGAACAGTTGATGCTCATTGATGAGAAAAGAATGGACGCAGTCTGTCATGGTCAAATCTATCAGAACAGAATGATCAAAGCGTTCAACAAGAAAGTCAGGCCTCGACGATTCACACCGAGGCAGTTAGTTTTAAAGAAAATATTCCCTCACCAAGATGAAGCTGAGGGGAAATTTGCACCAAATTGGCAAGGTCCCTATATGGTTCACCGAGTACTCTCAGGAGGAGCAGTAATCCTCGCAGAAATGGATGGCACAGTGAGCACGAAACCGATCAATTCAGACGCTATCAAGAAATACTATATTTGAAGACATTAGGACTAGTTATTTCCTTGTAATTTTGCATTTTTCTCTAAATGTAACAGAACTACGTATTAGCCTGACTTCCCACGGCGGGATACGTAGGCAACCCTCGTCGGGTCCGGTCTCCTATAGAAACAAACAAACAAACATCATCTTTTATGTATTTAGAACTATGCTCGACCTGACTTCCCTCAGGTGGGATACGTAGGCAATCCTCATCGAATTCGGTCCCTTCATATTTTACTTTTTATTGTATTGAACTACGTCATGACCTGATTCCGCTTGGATACGTAGGCAGCCTGAGTCAGGCTCGGTCATTGCATTTCATATTTTCATTTTTTCCTTTGTACTTGAACTACGTTCTGACCTGATTCCGCTTGGATACGTAGGCAGCCTGAGTTAGGCTCGGTCATTGCATTTCATATTTTCATTTCTCCCTTTGTACTTGAACTACGTTCTGGCCTGATTCCACTTGGATACGTAGGCCGCCTGAGTCAGGCTCAGTCGTTGCATCTCATATTTCTTTCTCTACCCTCGAACTACGTACAGACCTGATTCCCATTTGGGGATACGTAGGCAACCTTAAAGGTTCGGTCTTACCTTTAGGAAAACCCCCCTTTACCCACTGCATAGCTTCAGAATGTAAAAGATCTCGCCATCAAAATCGTCTTAGCATCTGCATAGCCAGAGAAGCGTCATTCAAAAAATAAGGCTACATGTGTATACGACTGACCAATAGAGGCTCGATGGATTTCGGAACACGTCATAATCTGAAAACAATAAAGAATTACTATATATATACTCAATATATACATGATATATTTGCAAAAAATATTTTTCAAAATTACTTTCCTACCTTTCCACTTACCAAGTCTCCAAATTTGGTAAGATCGAGCAAGCCAAAGAAGTGCTGCAGGATTCCGATGACAAAGCTAGGATCCCCGAGTCGACATAAATCAACACCCCCTCCCAACTAAGAATTTTTCTTTGAGCGCAGGAAAACAGGAAATAGGAGAGAGGATATCAAGTCGAGCTCTTGGACATGATCAGAAACATCATACGACTTATCATGACGACATGAGCCAAAATATTCTTTCCCTA
This sequence comes from Capsicum rhomboideum, assembly GCA_031232105.1. Classification (NCBI taxonomy): domain Eukaryota; kingdom Viridiplantae; phylum Streptophyta; class Magnoliopsida; order Solanales; family Solanaceae; genus Capsicum; species Capsicum rhomboideum. Next base: position 59,743,887 of record CP124709.1, read on the forward strand.
CTCTATATTTTAGGATATTTATACTGATCCTCACAAGCTCTAAGAGTTTCGTTTGAATTCTTTTGCAGGTATGTCAAAGGTCCGGACCAGAGATGACAAAGAAAGGGGCCCCTCATAGGATAATTAGGCTATTTTACTTCCTTCAATAAACCCCACCAATAGGAGGTCACCACCTGACTGTGTCGAATAACTTCGCCAATCGAAGAATCACCGTCTAATTGCGTCGAATAACTCCGCCAATCAGAGAATGGCGTCTAACTTCATCAAAGGCTCCACATTCCAAGGACTGTACATAAGCAAGCAAATTTCGTGTTTCGAAGATTGTACATAAGCAAGCGGAGCGACCCTCTGCCGCATCGGAGGATGTGAATAAGAAGTGTAACTCTCCGCCATATCGGAGGTTGTATATGAGCAAAATGACACTCCGCCACATCGGAGATTACAAATAGGCAAAACGACGCTCCGTCGTATCGGAAAATTGTATCTCAGCAAGCAAAGCACGCTTTGCCAATTAGAGATTCACACCATAGCAAAGCAGCATTAGAAATTCACCATAATAGCAGCATCATATTCTGATACGCAACATTATCATCGAGTTTGCGTTGGAGATTATCCTGCCAGAAGAAAGCATTTACTTATAAGCAACAGCCCCGCCAGTCGGAGGCTTTACTCTTAAGCAAATTGCCTCGCCAGTCGGATGGCTTTTACTCTTTTGCAAATCGCCCCGCCAGTTGGAGGCTTTTACTTTTTAGCAATTGCTCTGCCGACAGAGGCTATTACATTCCAACAATTTCCCAGCCGACAGAGGCTATTACATTCCAGCAATTTCCCAGCCGACGGAGGCTTTTACATTCAAACTGTTGCCCCGCCTGTCGGAGGCATCTACACTAACAGAACAAAGATTACAATCTTAGTTCGAATATCTACACTTTTCTCTTTACATTTCAATCTCAATTAGTAATTTTTGCACCGCAGCAGGTACTTTTCACCCCTTTTACCTATTTTTGCAGGACAACACGTTACAACGTGGAACTACCTCTAAGCAGCGATTGAGGCATTGCTTGATGAGGAATACCAAACTCACAAACTAGAGTTCAAAACTAGCACTCCGACTCTGATTCCCATAATCAATCATCCGCACTTCCAAGTCGGAGCACATATACTCCTACGAATATCATTACCCTTCTCTAATACATCTTTCGGGATCCTCATTAGAGACATTTGAGGGCCTACCCCCCGCCCATAATCTGACATGATCTTGTAGAGACGCAGGACACGCTTAAGTAGAGTCCCGTTTATGGTTGTGTTGTGCACCACATTTATAATCGGGAGGCTATAAAGTATGCCCCATCCCAAAAGAACTATGTCATCCAAAAGTTCATTTATACCCTTAACACCATGAAATTCTTTCCAAGGAAGCCAGTACCGACCAAAAATCTTACACTGGGGCAAATTTTGAGGGTCGCCTGTAAATTTGACAAAGTTCTTCATTCCAGAACTACAACCGACCTAACTTCTTAGGAACATATACATATCTCAATTTCAAGCACGGTCGGACCCACCCTATTCATGCCAAAGTCTCCATCACAGTTAATACTAGAGTCGTCATAAGCCCGATACTGGGGTAAATTTTTGAGGACCTCTCAAAATTTTATATTTTTCGAACTACATCGGCCTGATTCTCAAAAAACCTGAGATATGTAGGTTACTCAGAAACCAGAGTTCGGTCGAATTCATAATCACAATCATGGTGGCTTTAGCTTCACCATTCCACTTTTAGGATGCAGCTATTCTGAAACCAACCTGATCTACCAATCGAGACAAAACTGGTTTATGTCAACGTCTTCGTCCATAGACTCTTTCATTATCTATGCACGAAGAGGGGCAAGTTCTTGACACCCAATTTTGGCTCTCCTTTTTCCTAAATTAATTTCCCGATGCTTATGAGTCCTGAATATTCATTTTCCTTATTGTTTGACATTAATTTCAATAAATTTAACGCCGATAACAATTTTTCCAAAATAATATATATATATATATATATATATATTTATTTTTTTTATAATTATTATTCGTCTATCAAATTACTTATATCGTATGTTATAAAATTACCCTCAAAAATAAACTAATGATGATAATATATCTTAATTCATTGTTTTCACTATTTTTTCTCTGAAAATATATTATATATATATATATATATATATGTATGTATATTTACATATAAATATATGCTAGCATATTAACTTCTATTTCAAATACTCCAAATAATCCTCACTATACTATTATGTTTTTGCAAATTTATTTTTATTTTGCCTTTTTTTTAATTTAATTTTGGACTATAGCTATACGTATTTAAAACCTCACATGTGTACGTACCTGTATGTGTAAGAATATATATATGTATATGTGTACACTTTAGGAAAATTAATTAGGACGAAACAAGAATCGTTAAATTAATTAAGTAAAATTGATTAGGAAAATCAGATTACACTTTAATTAACCTACAGATTTGGGCCATTTCCTTAATTTCAGCCCAAAATCCCCCAAAAAACTACCCCACCAGCCCAATTACCCACACAAACCGGCCCCAAAGCACCCCTAATCAGCTAACTAAATCCCTTCAACCCTTTCCCTTCTCCTTCACGTCAAAACCAAACCAGAACACCTCAACCAAAGCTCGACCTCTCTCTCTCTCTCTCTTCTGCCAGCAATGGCAGTCTAGGGACCATCGGGAAATGGCAAATTCCGATGGTCCTCGCCTTTCTCCGCTCACCTTTCCACCTACCTCCATCAGTCCAGCCGCCCCATCACCTCACCCTCGTCTCCCCATCACCCCTTTTTCTAAAATCAGACCTCGAAAAAAGAAGGCTCCGCTGCCACTGCCACTTCGTGGGGAATGAAAGAGTTTGAAGAACCATCGGACTTGGGTTTTATCCCTTTAATCCGATGGGTCCAAACCCCTGCCATTGAATTGTCTTGTCTCCCCTTCAAATCGGCCTGAAAAAGGGTAAATATAGCCGACCACTTTCTTTCAATTCACCATCTTTTCCTGGAAATTAGCTTCCCAAGAATTCAAATTTTGAATTCTTGGGACTTCCATTAGAACCGTTTGGAACCCCCAGTTCATCGGCTATAAATGGGGGGGGACCTCGGCTTCAAAGAGGGGGGACAGATCAAAAATAGGAGGGAAAAACAGAAAAAATACATATCAATAGCTTCGTTTCAATTGCTCTCTTTAATTTACTTGTGATATTCTTTTCTTCTTGGAACGCTTTGGGTCGAAGTTGAATTGGGATCGGGTTTGTTAGTTTGGAACTCGACAACCTCAATCGCTGCCCCAAACAAGGTGCGAATCTACCCCTTTGATCTCATTTTCACTTTCGTCTCCTTCATTTTTTTTGGTTCCGTGAATATGCGACTTTGTTTTCACTTTGGTCAAGCTTGTGTTGTTATGTTTCTTGGATTCTGTGGATGAATATAATCTTGATTCTGAAAGTTGTTTCACGCGTGAATATACAAGTCTGGAAATATGTGCAGGTGGGTTTATTTTGTTTTAGGACTGGTGATCATTTTTTTTGCAAATTGAGTTCATGAATAGTTAACTTGTGATTTCGGGGACTGTTGGATCATGTTCTTGATTTCGTTCTTAGTTTCGATGTAAGCCTCATATGGTTTCAAGAATAACTGAAAAGTAATTTCCTACCCTGTCTCGATGTTATTGTTGTTCCCTTTTCTATGGAAATTTGGCCATATGACTTCGTTTTGGTTTTTTTTATGTGGTTGTTCTGATACGTTGTATTTACAAAACCCCACTCCTCTATTTTTTGCTGCGCTATAGGAATGATATTGGTCTGAACCACTAGAAAAAATGTTATCAAATGTAAGGAAATCTTAGTTTTGGTTATGTGTTCTACCTGATATCGATCATAGTATGGTTTAGCTCTTAAGTTGGCAATTCGATTTCATCTCCCTATTTGTTGGCACTTCTTACTTTCTCAAGGTATTTGTTCACTTTTGTGTTTAGAATTTATGGCTCTTTCTTCTTGTTTTGATACTTGGGATATTAGAGTTAGTTGTCAAAATAAGTTTTAAATAAGATGAGCATACTAGGGTCGAGTTATTGTGCCGTTGAAAACGCCGAAATAAGTTTTGGTTTGTTTATTTGAATCAATGGTTTGACTCCAGACTTAACTTTGCTGGAGGTGATATCCAATATGATTTGGGGTTTTCTTTTGGGTGTCAAAGTGTTAGGTCCCTTTGTTCTAACATCTTCCACTTGTTTATTTTATTAAATTCATAACATTTAGTTTCAAGTTGAATAAAAAAGATGGATTTTGTTTGTTTAAAATGGTGTTGGACATGAATTAGTCACAAGAATATACTCCCTTTTATGTTTATCTTTCGAAATCGCATAATCTGTTGGGGTGTCCTCCCGATCTAGGAATGACAATATACTAAGATTATCTATATGCACTTTCGATTACCCGATTAGTTACTAATCTTTATCATCTGTTTGTTTCATGCGAACCCGGGAGTTGGAGTTTCAATTGAAACTCTCCCTTTCGTTTACACCGGTGTATAATATATGTCACGTGATTGTGTGAAAATTGTTCCTTCTCTTTTTCTGCTATCTAAGTTGAGAATATAGAACTTTTAATGTTTGATGCGATCTAGTATTTTCAACTATGATTCTTTTTTGATTTTTATTTTTTTTTAAGTGATGATCGGGTTGGTCATGACGTGAATTTATAGTTTTAAAATTGACTAAATCATGTCACTTGGGATTTTCCTTTTCCTTCTCATTAATACAGAATATGTATGTTCCTTTCCTGTCTACGCAAATGTTGGATTATGTATTTCTAAGCCAAAAATCCTCATTAATGATTTTTTTTTTTTCCTGAGTTTGTTTTCCCGTGATTTTAAATTGAGATTTAGTTTGGTTGATTTACATAGTCATGTTCCCACTCTTTGAAATAATTTGAGCTTGGAATTGCTCTTGATTTTCTTTAGGATAGGATAACTACTTTGTTAAATAGTTGAGATATGGTAAGGTTGTTACCCGTAGCTTTACCAAAATTCTGCTTGCTAAGACTTTGAACCCGTTAGGTAGGCAATAATTCACCAGGTGCATGTTTAAGTTCATTCATTTTTTTTGTCTTGCCTAGTCACTACATTGGAAGTTTGAATTATTTGGTCACTTATTGCACGTTATTTTGTTATTTATCTATTTCATTCAAGTCCGATTTCTAATCCTTTTCTTTTCTTTATTTTACATGTAAACTCGGGAGTTGAAGTTTCAACCGAAACTCCATTTCGACCCAAATATCGGGTCAATCGCTATAGGATGATCGCAGAGCCCCGGAGTCGCGTAAATTAGAAACTCAACTCCGAAACGGAGTCTAGTATTTCTTTAGCCCTCTCCTTTATTTATTAATCATGTTCTATACTTGTAGCTTTGATACTTAGAATGATAATTAATTACTCTTATTGTTATTAGAATTGTTCTAAAATTTTATTATTTGTTTATCGCTTTACATTGCTTTAAATATTTGCGGATTTCCTTAGAAGTAGATTAATGGCCATGCCTACTCGTGATTAATACGTGGCTAGTTAAATAGATTTTTCTTGAATAAAAATGGGCTTTAGCAACTTTAATATCGAACCAACTTTTAAAACTAATTTCTCACTTCAAAATATCTTTTTTATAAGAATGAACAAGAGTCGCAACCTTAACATTTTCTTAAAAAATAAAAGAGAGTTTTAATAGTATTTTGCGAATAGCTAAAACTCAAGTTTTCTTTAAAAGAAGTTAAATCCTCAATCCCGACTTATTTCCAACAAATATAAATAATCCTAGTTGTTTTACTTTACATTCATTCATTTTCTCAACATTAATTTCAAGTTTCTAGACTTTTAAAATAAACTCAAAAACACAAGGTATATATATATATGTATGCACTACCATATACAAGATATTTTCATCATTATTTTTACTTATTTATATTTCTTAACAAAAATTGTTATTATTATCATTATTTATACTTATTTCAAATATACATCTATATATGTACTTTACTACTACATTTATTTTATCTACTTTTGATTATTACTCTTAAAATATTTATAAATAAAAGTGAATACTAGCACGTTTTTTTAGTCTATTTTACTAAAGAACTAATGTGTCACTGTACATTTGATTACTTTTATATATATCTTTATTTTGCGATAAATGCATTCGTATAAACTTACTCTTAAAAAATAAATAATTTTTTTTTCTTCATATTTTTAGACATACATGATAAAGTTTATAGTAAATAAATTTTCACATGTCTTTAAGAGGTTATATTTTCTTTTACGTCATAAATTATTGCATATTTAACTTTACATGTCCTTAAATTTTATATTTTGAAAACTATAAGACTTCACATTTTCTAATATACATATTTCAACAAAAAACGCTTTTGCTAATTTCTATTCCCTTCATTTTTGAAAATGCATCTATATGTTACAATAAATTACGTTATATTCTTTCGCATATCGTAAGTGTATTTATATGCCTTGTATGTTTTTCTTTGATTTTTAAATTTGATAAATTTCTATAGTTATCACTATTTTAGCAAGTAATAAAACAAATATTTTCCAAATATTTTTCCTAAACTGAGTTTAAGGACTATCTTCGGATAGGCTCTGAGGGGTGCCTAACACCTTCCCCTCGAGTAACCAAAACCCTTACTCAGAATCTCGTTTTTCAAAAAAGACCAAAACAGAGTTTTACATAAAAATATGGTTTTCCTAATTTTTCCTTAAAATTTAGGTGGCGACTCTAAAAAAATGAATTTTCAAAACCAGAGAGTCACAACGACCACCACCACGTCGTGTGCTGCTTCGACCGGTTCGAAATGGGGCGCGACATCCTCCACAAGAGAATCGATCTTTTATGGCACATTAAGTTCAATACCAAACTCCAATCTGCAATACATCAAGTGCATCCTTGCATGAATCTCACATATCACCTCCACAAAATGCGCCACCAATGCCCTACCAATACTATCAATTTCAAAATCCTCTCTATGATGAAATAAATGATGAGATCAACAATGATGAGTTTTGGGAGCATGGAGGTAGAGGTGATTATGGAGTGCCAAGGGAAGGAGTCCGGCCTCGGGACTTGAGGTAGGACCAAGGCATGGGAGGTCAAGAATATGGGAATAAAGGAGATAGAATGGGAAATAGAGGAGATAGAATGGGACATAGAGGCGATAGGATGGGAAATAGAGGAGATAGGTTTGGGGAGAGGAATGATCATGATAGGGGATTGAACACTATCAAGGTCACACTTTCAAGGTTCAAAAGAAGTAGTGACCCAGATGGATTCTTGGAATTGAAAATTCAAGTGAGCGGATCTTTCTCACAAATAATATCTCGAAAACTTTGAAGGCGAAGTACGCTTTCACACAATTCGAATGGTATGCGTCCACTTGGTGGGAGTCCAAGAGGCGGTAAAGGGAGAGCCATCACAACTAGGAGTTACCTACTTGGCAAGAGTTGATTATGCTTATGGAGTTGAGATACTTGACTCCAAACTACTACCAAGAGGTGATCAATAAGGTGTTTATGTTGAGGCAAGGTTCCAAAAGTGTGGAAGAATATTACGATAAGTTTGAAAACTTTCCAATGAAGTCTAAGCTTAAATAAAACATGGAATGTACGATGATTCGATTCGTGGCAAACTTGAGGTATGATATCTTGAAGCCTTTGAAGCTTAAACGCTATGATACTCTTGAAGCGACTTTTCATGATGCCTCAAAGGTAGAAGCATATTTGAAAGAAGAAAAGTCATACAAGGCCAAGAGCTTTTCGACTTCAACATGGGACAAGAGTAGAGATAATTGGAAGGCGACATCTTCTAGAGGGAAACCTAAGGGTGGTGGTCAAGATACTCAAGTCAAGCTTGATTAGAAATCCAAATCAAGTGAGAAACCACAAAGAGGAAACTATGTTAAACCTAACTTTCCTCGACCTTCTACCATTCAATGCTTAAGATGTCAATGAAGGGGACACATTGCTTATGAGTGTCCTAATAGGAGAACAATTGTGGCATTTTAGGATGGGTATAGAACTGAGGAGGAAGAAGAGGGTGATGAAAAGAGTGAGATAAAAATGAGGAAGAAGGGGATGCTTCGGGGGATGATGAAGAAAGGTTGAATGACAGGGTAAACTTTGCTTGTTTCATTAAGAAGGGGAAGCCTTTGCTTGATGATGATGGAGAATTGAAGGTGAATGCCAATCTTTTATGTGTTTTGAGAAGAATTATGGGATCCCTTGCAAAAGAGGAGCTTGATCAAAGGAAGAATCTATTTCATGCTAGGTGCAAAATCCAAGATAAAGTGTGTTCTTTGATTATTGATAGTGGAAGTTGCACCAATATGGTGAGTAGTTCTTTGGTGGAGCGTATGCAAATACCAACAAGAAAATATTCCAACTCTTACAAGCTACAATGGCTCAATGAAAGTGGGGAGATAAAAGTCCTCAAGCAATAAAGTATCCGATATAGTGTGGGCAAGTACAATGAAGAATTGATTTGTGACGTTGTGCTTATGTTGGCTTGTCATGTATTGTTGGGGAGTCCATCGCAATTTGATAGATATGTTATGCACCATAGGAGGTCTAATAATTATACTTTTGTGATTGAGGGTAAGAAGTATGTACTTGCACCTCTCACTCCATACCAAGTAAGTGAGGACTATTGGGCTATGAAGGAGCTTCGAGAGAGGATAAGGGTGGATGAGTCGAGGAGTGAAGATGAAACTTCCACCAATGTTCCAAGCGAGGGAAGTTACTTGGCTAAGAATAAGAAGAACATGTGCATGATATCAAAGCCAAGCAAGTGTCTAATTGGTGTGGATGAGGAACACTTTCTAGTGTGCCTTGTTAACACAAATCTTTTATTGCATGCTAACCAAGATACTAGCTAGTACTTTGCCTAGTGTTGTTTCTTCTCTTTTGCAGGACTATGATTAGCTATTTTTGGAGGGGATGCCCAAGGAATTACCACCCTTGAGGGGAATTGAGCACCAAATTAATTTTGTACCAGGTTCATAAATTCCCGACCGGCCGACCTATAGGAGAAATTCGAAAGAGACCAAGGAACTACAAAGGCAAGGGGAAGAGCTTCTTGAAAAAGAGTTGATCATATAAAGTCAAAGTCCTTGTGCCATACAGGTAATCCTTGTTTCCAAAAAGGATGACACTTGGAGGATGTGCATTGATTGTAGAGCCATGAATAAGATTACCATCAAGTATGGACATCCAATTCGTAGACTTGATGACATATTAATGAATTGTGTGGCTCAAGTGTCTTCTCAAAGATTGACCTTCGAAGTGGATACCATCAAATTTGCATGAAACCGGGTGATGAATGGAAAATGACTTTCAAGACAAAGTTTGGGTTGTATGAGTGGCTTGTGATGCCATTTCGGTTGACCAATGCTCCAAGCACTTTCATGAGATTGATGAACCATGTTCTTAAGAATTTTATCAACAAGTTTGTGGTGGTTTATTTTGATTACATACTTATGTATAGCAAGACAATTGAAGAGCATGTGATCCATTTGAAAGAAGTGTTTGATGTCTTGCTACAAGATAGGCTCTTTACTAATCTCAAGAAGTGTTCATTTTGTGTTGAGAAGGTCATTTTCTTGGGTTTTGTGGTTAGTGCGAATGTTATAGAGGTTGATGAATAAAAGGTGGAATCCATCAAGTCTTGGCCGACTCCAACCAATACAATCGAGGTAAGAAGTTTTCATGGGTTGGCAAGATTTTACCGGCGATTTGTGAAGGGATTTAGTTTAATTGCTTCTCCTTTAATCGGATTGATCAAGAAATATGTACCTTTTATGTGGGGTGATGAACAAGAGAAGTCTTTTCAAGCGTTGAAATCAATGTTGAGTTCCTCACTATTACTTCAACTACCAAACTTTGATAAGGCTTTTGAGATTGAATATGATACTTCGGGTGTTGGTATAAGTGGTGTATTGATGCAAGAAGGGAAACCATTAGCTTACTTTAGTGAAAAGCTAAAGGGAGCTACTCTTAGGTACTCAACTTATGACAAGAAGTTGTATGCACTTGTACGGGTATTGGCTTATTGACAACACTACTTGTGGCACAAAAAGTGTGTGATAAGGATCGACCATGAGTCCTTAAAACACCTTAAAGGGCACTTTAAGTTGAACAAGCGACATGCTAAATGGGTTGATGGTTTATCAAGAAGGTATGTGTTGGTCAATGCTTTAGTTTCTAAGATGATGGGATTTGAAAGCTTGAAGGGATTTTATTCTATGGATTCCAATTTCAAGGAGACTTTTGAAAGTCTTAATCAAGGGAAGCGGGTTGATAGGTTTCAATTGGTTGATGGTTTCTTGTTCAAGGATGGGTGGGTTTGTGTGCCCATGAGTTCATGGAGAGAGTTGTTCGTCAAGGAGGCTTATAGTGGTGGTTTGATGGGGCACTTTGGGGTACCCAAGACACTTGACATTCTCATGGAGCAATTATACTAGCCCAAGATAAAGAATTATGTGGATAGGATTTATGGACAATGCCTAGAATACAAGCAAGCCAAATCCATGACTCGGCCTCAAGGTAAGTACACTCCTCTTCCTACTCCTAGTAGTCCATGGATGGACATTTCTATGGATTTTGTGTTAGAACTTCCTAGGAATAAGAGAGGAAATGATAGCATATTTATGATAGTGGATAGATTTTCTAAAATAACTCATTTCAGTCCATGCCATAAGTGTAATGATGCATCTCATGTTGCATCCTTGTTTGTCATCAATGTTCTTAAATTGAATGGAGTCCCTCAAATAATTGTGAGTGATGGAGATTCCAAATTTCTTCTCCATTTTTGGAAGAGTCTTTGGGGTACACTTGGTGCCAAACTTATGTTCTCTACTTCTTTCCACCCCCAAACGGATGGGCAAACCGAAGTAGTCAATCAGACTCTTGGGAGCAGGCTTAGATGTATGATTAGAGAAACCCCAACTACTTGGGAAGACTATTTACCCTTGATTGAATTTGCATATAACCGTTCTTTCCATTCATCTATAGGGATGTATCCATTTGAAATATGTTATGGTTTTAATCCTTTGTTTCCATTAACCATGGCTCCTTTGTCTAGCCATGTTGTTGTGAGCCTAGATGCCAAACAAAGGGAGAAGGAGATGATGAACATCCATTCCAAGGAGAGAGAGGCCTTTGAAAAGAACAATTCAAAGGTGGTCATACAAAAGAATCGTGTGAGAAAGGAAGTGATATTCAATTTGGAAGATTGGGTGTGGGTCCATTTCCGAAAGGAAAGGTTTCTACAAGTCTAAAAAGGAAAGCTAAGTCCAAGGGGAGATGGGACTTTCAATGTGCTCAAGTGGATCAATGATAATGCCTACATGATTGACTTGCCAAGTGAGTATAATGCTCATAATGTGTTCAATGTTAGTGTTCTATCTCCTTGTGTTGTAGGTGAGCCTTTGAATTCGTGGACAAATCCTCTTCAAGAAGGGGAGGATGATACTAGTATGGATGACACACGTCTCTCAAGACCTTTCAAATGGAGTCAAGCAAGGGAGCTCCAAGGTCTACAAATGATGCTCATGCAAAGGGGAGCTTGGGAGAAGTTTGAATAATGCCAATGGAAAACTTATAATGGGTGAAGTGGAGGAAGAAAAGAAGCCATTTATGCAAGTGGCTATCTCTTAAATTTAAGAATTCATAAAGAAAAAACCAAACAAGGCCCTTGTTTCATTAAGGACAGATTTGTAAAAAGCCAATGTCTTCTTTATTTTGTTAGTATAAATAGGGGTCTTTTCATTTTAGAAGACTTAGATTATGATGGTTATTGAACTCTCTTAAATTTTAGCTTTTATTTAGTGAATCCCTTAAGGACTAGTGAGTAATTAGTAGTGGAATCTTGGAATTGTTAGATAACTTCTTGACTTGATTAATCGAAGATTGCTTATTTGTGTTTATTTTGGTTTTCTTTGATTTTTTAAATAGGGTTGATTTTTGAGTTGTTGAAATCAATTGGGAGGTAAGGGTTTTAGCCTCTTGTTGCCCATATTTCAATAGCTTAAGTATTGACACACATATTGTTTTTCTCTTATTTCCTTTCCTTGTCTTTGATTCTTATCAGTTTGACATACAATGGTCGTTGCAGACCCCCACCTATAAACTTACATTGTAGAAAGAGGTTGTGAGAATAGATTGGAAAGTGTGCACGTACCACCAAATTATATATATTTGTTGCAACTTCTCTTGATTTCTGATTATGTTATAGAAATGCTAAATTATCAAGACACTGATGATTGATGATCAGTGAAAAGTAAAGAAAGTATTTATTGTGTTTCCCTCTACCTTTTTTATATGATAGCTATCATTCGTGGAGAGTAAATTATGTTTTTCTTTAAGCATGGCAGGTTACTCTTTAACTTGTGATTTGTCGTATTCTATAAAGTTTTTGTAAGCATAGATTTTATTATTCAAATTAAGAAATTGATATACAAAGTTATACTAAATTTTTTTAAATGCACATGTAATCATTGTAGAACTATGCCATTGGTGTAAGGTGAAGTAGCAAATATGTTTACTTTGATTGGAAGTATGGTTACTAGTTTGACTGTTGTTATTTCATCATATTGCCTTTAGAAAAATTGATCAGATTACAACCCCTCTAGTTATTGAATGACTAGTTCCATTGTTAGCTGAACTACTTTACGTGCTTAAATGCTACTCCCTATGGGCCTGCCAGAAGATGTTCGGGTTATTGCCTGGGTCCTTTCCCTTGAGAGGTATACGACCTGTTAGCAACAACATGCTCTTATTTATAAATTAAATTAACTTCATGTACTTATGTTGCTGGGTGGTATTGTTAGAAATGGGAGATGTTTTCATGTTTGAACTTATTAGTTATTGTTAAAGGAGAAGGTATGGAGAATAACTTTTTTATTACTGAAAGGTTACAATTCTATAAATATAGGAACAATATAAGCTAACTATGGTAACTAGATAATCAAATCCCTACAAATCTATTCGACTACCATAGATACAAGATTACATATCTGCAGTGATTTTGTAACACTCCCCCTCAAGCTGGAGGATAGATATTGATCATGCCCAGTTTGTTACACAGGTAATCAACTCGAATCCCATTCAATACTTTTGTGATCAAATTAGCTAGTTGCTCTCCTGTCTTCACGTAAACTGTGGAAATCAGGTTTTCCTGAAACTTCTAAAGAATAAAATGATAGTCGACCTCAATATGTTTAGTTCTTTCATAATACACCGAATTTGAGGCAATATGAAGAGCAGCTTGATTATCACACCAAAGCTTTGCTGGTGTATGATGCTTTAGGCCAATTTCTGTTAAAAGATGATGTATCCACTTAATCTCACACGTAGACTGTGACATAGCTCTATACTCGAATTCTGCACTAGATCGAGAAACAACACTTTGCTTCTTACTCCTCCATAAAACTAGGTTCCCTCCAACAAAGACACAATAGCCTATAGTCGATCTTCTGTCAATTTTGGATCCAGCATAGTCAGCATCTGCAAAAGACACGACATGAGTATGACCTTGATTGCTATATAATATGCCAAGTCCAGGAGCTCCTTTCAAGTAATATAGAATTTGTTCTAAATCTTCCCAATGTTTGATCGTTGGTGCAGACATGAACTGGCTAAGAACACTTACCGCAAAGGCAATATCCAGACGAGTTATAGTAAGGCAGTTTAGCTTACCAACTAACCTTCTATATCTCTCAGGATCATCAAAAGGATCGCCATCGTCATTCACAAGATGCACATTAGGAATCATTGGAGTACTGCAAGGTTTAGCTGCCAACTTTTCGGTGTCTGCAAGTAGGTCAAGAATATTCTTTCTCTGAGACAGAAAAATTCCCTTCTTGCTTCTATTAACTTCCACTCCCAAAAAGTATTTCAACTGACCCAAGTCCTTCATATGGAACCTAGTATGCAGAAAAGACTTAAGGGAAGAAATTCCCGCATAATCACTTCCTGTGATCACATGTCATCAACATATACAACAATGAGGATACTACCAGCTATTGATTGCCGATAGAAGACTGAGTGATCACATTTACTCATTTTCAGCCCAAAATCTTGAACTACCTCACTGAACTTGCCAAACCAAGCCCGTGGACTCTGCTTCAAGCCATATAAAGACTTCTTCAAATGACAAACTTTCCCATACTCCCCCTGAGCAACAAAACCAGGTGGTTGCTCCATATACACTTCCTCATAAAGATCACCATGAAGAAATACATTTTTGATATCCAACTAATGCAAAGGGCAATTCTCGAAAGTAGCTAGAAAAATAAACAAACATAGAGAAGTGAGTTTGGCAACAGGAGAGAAGGTGTCTGAATAATCTACCCCATAAGTCTGATCATAGCCTTTAGCCACAAGTCTGGCCTTAAGTCTTGCTACAGAACCATCTAGATTAACTTTAACTGTGAATACCCACTTACATCCTACTGCTTTCTTACCTTTGGGTAAATCCACCAAATCCTACGTGTGGTTTTCCTCTAAGGCATGTATTTCATCAAGCATTGCATTAGACCATCTAGGATGATTCAAACCCTTCTTCACTGTTTTGGGTACAGAGATGAAGTCTAGAGAAGTAATCAAAGATCTAGATATAGAGGATAAGCGGTGATAGGAAATAAAATTAGCAATGGAATATGTGGTCTTGCAATTACATGTACCTTTGCGAAGAGCAATAAGAAGGTCAAGATTTTCTGGAGGATCAGCTGGAAGAGGATCGGATGAAACTGGTGTAGGACATATATTATTGGCATCTTTCTTCCTCGAGTAAACTTGAACAATTGACAGTCTTGCTGACACAGATAAAGGAGGTACAATAGTCGATTGGTGCTCAATAGAAGAACTTGGAGAAGAAGGAATAACATCTTCTAATTTTTCTGTCAAAGCACGAGTAACATGATAGACTAACCACTCATCTTCCTCTTCTTGACTGATAGAAATAGGAGGTGTATAGAAAAATGGTGTAGTCTCTAAAAATACCACATCAGTTGACACCAAATACTTGCCAAGTTCAGTAGAATAACATTGATATCCTTTTGAAGATGAGAATAACCCAGGAAAACACACTTCAATGCTTTGGGATCCAATTTGGTAACAGACGGTCGGACATCTCAAACATAGCATATACTTTCAAACACCTTAGGTTCCATCGAAAATAGTGACTTGTTTGGAAAAAGAACACTATAAGGCACATTACCATCCAAAACAGAATATGACATTCGATTAATTAGAAAACAAGTGGTAGAGACTGCATCAGCCCAAAACTATTTAGAACTTCATTTGGAACAAAAGTGCCTGAGCTATCTCAAGTAGATGTCGATTCTTTCTCTCAGCAACTCCAAAAACAAGTTGTAGAGACTGCATCAACCCAAAATTATTTAGACCTTCATTTGGAATAAAAGTGCCTGAGCTGTCTCAAGTAGATGTCGATTCCTTCTCTCAACAGCTCCATTTTGAGAAGGTGTATCAACACATGACGATTGATGGAGAATATCGTGTTGTCTCATGTATGGCTGAAATAATTCTGACATGTATTCTTTAGCATTATCACTCCTTAGAATATGTACCGAAGCATTAAATTGAGTTTTGACTTCAGTACAAAAGGCACAAAAGTGAGTAAATACTTCCGAGCGACTTTTCATAAAATAAATCCAAGTCATCCGAGAGAAATCATCCACAAAAGTGACAAAATACTTATGTCTAGTTTTGGACATGATAGGACATGGCCCCCAAACATCAGAATGAATGAGCTCAAAAGCTGACTCAACCCGTTTATTCACCCTTGGACCTAATGTGCTCCGATGATGTTTTGCAAATTGACATGATTCACAGTCCAAAGAAGGAACATTTTGAAGATGGGGATAAAGCTTTTTTAACAAAGGTAAAGAAGGATGTCCTCATCGATAATGTGCTTCAAATGGTGACATGACACTTGAGCAGACAACAAATCGAGGCTCATATTCATCAAGGATATATAGATCACCAATTGCTTGTCCTTTACCAATAACCTTATGCGTCACAAGATCATGAAACAAACAATGATTAGGAAAGAATGAAATATAACACTTGAGACCTCTAGTAAGTTTACTCACAAAAATCAAATTGAAGTCCAACTTCGATAGACTTAATACAGATGAGAGAGTAATAGAGGAGGTTGCTTTGACGGTCCCAGATTCCACAATGTTACATATTGACCCATCATCTACTGTTATATGAGAGGGTGTTTTGAGTGATTTAAAGGTAGAAAATATATTAGGATTATTTGTCATGTGATCTGTTGCACCTGAATCAATCACCCAGTTGTTTGAAGAGGAGACAAGACATGAATTTCTTGAATTAACAAGGGTAGTAACTGAATTGAATTCTTTAAGAGACTCTCGATAATGAGAGAACTCTGCAAACTCATCCGCCGAAACCAAAATTGTCTTACCCTTCTGATTTTTAGTCATATTTCCTCTTTTCTAATCCTTTAAGTTATATTTCCAACTCAAATAACCAAATATTAATATAGGAGAAGCAAAAAAACACAACCAAAATCAGCAAATACAAAAGGAGAAGCCAACAAACATAACCAAAATCAGCAAATACAATCCAATACTGAAAAAAGCAGTTCTTTGAGAATTTAGCAGCCAAAATCACCCAACAAAATAGATATAAAAAATAGAGCAAGATGATGAGAAGAAAGAAACCAGAAATCAAGAACATATATCAGCAAAACACTATTAATTTTAGAGTAAGCACAGCTCAGCAGTAGCAACCACACCAAATAGAAAACCAAATCAGAAGACCAGATCTAAAATCGCAGAAGCTACAGGGAAATGAACCTGGCAATGACGAAAAAAATTCTCCAAATGGTATTTCAACACCAGGGATACTCTGGAACTAACTTTCCATCAAAGTAACTGCAAACTGTGATCAATTCTACCGGAGCACGCGCCTACATGCGTTGGCGCGTGATGGGCAGGCGAGAAGTGTAGATGGCGCGTGAAAGCCAATCTCTTCACACCCGATCACTGGCTAAGGCTGGTCTGGCGATGATGATCCACCTCCTCCTATGGTGGTAGTGACGCAAAATAAGCAACTTAAAAGTGATCGATTGAAAATTCCGTCCCTCTTTCCGTGAGATAGTATAAGACGATAACTTGTCTATCGAAACCGAGCCAAAACCAGATCAATGAGCCTATGCTCTGATACCATGTTAAAGGAGAAGCTATAAAGAATAACTTGTTTATTACTGAAAGGTTACAATGCTATAAATACAGGAATAATATAAGCTAACTATGGTAACTAGATAATCAAATCCCTACAAATCTGTTAGACTGTTATATATACAAGATTACGTATCTGCAGTGATTCTGTAACAGTTATAAACTGTAAGGAGAACTAATAACCATAGGAAAGCCACATTTTCTTCAGCCATACTATCTGAAAGCATGTTGTAGCAAGAAAAATTGCAAAGTTTAATGTTTACCTGTGAATCATTATGTGCAAACATGTGATAATTAATCATTTGCATGTATTTAAGTAGCAAGTTGGAGAGATTTGTGGCATAACGGAAGTAGGTTCCAAGAGAAAAAGGCATCAGTTTGTTTTTGATGGTACTCAAAATTGTAAACTGCTGAAAAATTGAAAGCCTCAACGACTAAGGTTCTCTCTCATGCAATGATTGCAATAGTTTTTGAACTGATTATTGCAATTCTTGCTAGTTGACAGAGATCGTAAGTCTTCTGGTTTCAGTGTAGTGTAGTGCTGCAGTTATTTGTACGACTTTGTAACGTGACAGAGAGAGAAGGGGCATGTGTTGGTAGTTTATGTGACCTGAGTAGCTGATTATGATTGAGTAATCACGATGGAGGTGTTGGGATTACATGCTTCTAGTGCTATCTGTAGGTGTATGTTTCTAGTGCCCTTTTCATTTTTCATCAGAGAAGTTGAAGAAGTAAAGTGAAGAAATGAACTGATTTGGGTGTGTACTGATTTGGAAACTTTACTTTGACAATGGACCGGGTTTGGGCTTCATTTTGTTGCTCTCAAACGAAATTGCAGAGGCCCAATTTATTGATATAGGCACACAAGCCCAAGTCTGCAGCATGTAGGTTTAGGTGTATATTTTCCTCTTAGACAATATATTTTCCTTAGTAATGGAGTAGATTCTTTTCCTTGTTTAGGTATATGTAATATTTTGTAATATTCCCTTTCCTTTATTTTACTATGTAATTTGGTTAGCTTGTTTGTATAAATAGGGGCTTTTTGTACATATTACAGGGATTCAGAAATAGAAGAAGAAATTTTTCTTTACTTTGTCTAATTTATTCTTACATGGTATCAGAGCAGTGTTAATTTTTCTTCTTCTTCTTTCGTCTAAAATATTCCAGTGCTATTTTTTTTCTTCTAGTATTCATCTCCTTCTTTCTCTTATCTACTAAAATGGGTGATGTTCAAGATCTTCCAATCCAAACTACTGATAAGAGTGATGGAATCCCTGCAACTAATGCAGTGGATTCTTCACATGCTTACTATATACACCTTTCTGATCATCCCGGCATGAACCTTGTCTCCACCATCTTTGATGGAAGGAGTTATGGTGGCTGGAGAAGGGCAGTTATGATTGCACTTTCAGCCAAGAACAAACTAGGATTCATTGATGGATCCCTAGTTGTTCCTACTGATACAAATCTTCAAACAGCCTGGGCAAGATGTAATAACATGGTCTTGTCTTGGCTCTTGAATTCTCTTTCAAAGGAAATTGCTGAATCTGTCTTATATTCTAAAAGTGCCAAGGTTTTGTGGTCTGACTTGGAAGACAGATTTGGTCAGGATAATGGAGCAAAATTATTTCAATTACAAAAGGATTTAAATGTTGTAGTTCAAGGAAATTCAAGTATTTCTGCTTACTTCACAAAAATGAAAAGTTTATGGGATGAGTTAGATGCTCTTAATACTTTTTCTGCTTGTACTTGTGAGTGTGAATGTGGTGCAAAGGAAAAAGGAGTGAAAGCCCATCAAGATGAGAGGCTGCTCCAATTTCTTATGGGCTTGAATGACACTTTTATAGGAGTTAGAAGTAATATTCTATTATCTTCCCCTCTCCCTACTATTGGTCAAGCATACTCCCTTGTAATCCAAGATGAAAAACAGAGAGAAATTCATGCTACTCCTGCTTACCCAGGAGAATCAGCATCCTTTCTTGTTGGTAATGGAGGGGGTAGGAAATTTGATAAGTATAAGAATCAGCAAGGCAATCTTACTAAGAAAAACAACTTGACTTGTAATTATTGCAAGAAAGTAGGACACACTATTGATCAATGCTATAAGATTCATGGATTTCCTGCAGATTTCAAATTCACTAAAACCAAAAGGTATCAAAAAGGAGTTATGGTCAACAATGTTGTTAACACATCAGAAGCAAATCAGCAGGGACTAGACAATCTTGCAGATCCTGTATCACTAAGTCAAGAGAATGTTGCGCAACTTATGCAACTTTTGCAAAAGATGAACCAGAAGAATGAAAGGACTACTGATGCATTTGCAAACATCAGTTGTTCAGGTATGACCAAGTTTTTTAAATCCTATGCTTGTTTGTTTAAAGTTGACAGCGATTCTTGGATACTGGATAGTGGAGCATCTGAGCATATGACTTTTAATAGAAGTTTCTTCTCTAGTTTCAGTCCTTTGTCAAAACCTATTATGGTGACTCTCCCTAATTCTCACAGAGTAAAAGTCACTCATACAGGATCTGTATATCTTTTATCTAATTTACTTCTACATAATGTTCTTTACATTCCCACTTTCAAATTCAATCTTCTTTCCATTCATAAATTGTGTAAACAATTTCAGAAATTCATGTTATTCACTCCTAACACTTGTTTCATGTTGCAGGGCCCTTCACTGAAGAGCCCTCTGGTACTTGGTAAAGAACAAGGAGGTCTATATGTCTTCAAGTCAAGTCAACCAACAGTTCCTGAAAAGAGTCTATCAAATTTTAGTCCAGAAAGTCAACCAGCAGATCTTACAAAGAGTCTATCCAGTTCTAGCACTAGTAGTTTATATTTCTTAAATCCAGCAGCAAATGTCTTTAATTCTTGTTCTAGTTTCTTTGATTCAAATGTAAAAGAAAAGTTATGGCATTATAGGTTGGGTCATATGCCATTAAGTAATATGAAGAAAATTGGTCCAGTTTCATTATCTTGTTCTAAATTTTCCTCTCCTTGTACTATCTGTCCAATGGCAAGGCAATCAAAATTACCTTTTCCTAAAAGTGTTGTCTCTACTAAAGCATGCTTTGATCTAATTCATGTGGATACCTGGGGACCTTATAAAACTGCCACACATGATGGTTTTAGGTATTTTTTAACAGTTGTTGATGATTTTAGTAGAGCTACTTGGACTCATCTTCTTAGCACTAAGTCAAATGCTTTTCCCATTCTACAATCTTTCCTTTCCATGGTGGAAAGACAATTCAACTCCAAGGTTAAAATAATTAGGACAGACAATGCTTTTGAATTAGGAAGTGGTAGAGTACAATCTGATTTTTTTCTTTCCAAAGGAATCATTCACCAAACTACTTGTGTTTACACCCCACAACAAAATGGAATAGTAGAGAGAAAACACAAGCATTTACTGGAAACATCAAGGGCTTTATTATATCAATCTCATTTGCCTATTATTTATTGGGGGGAATGTTTATTGACTGCTACTTATCTCATAAATAGGTTTCCTTCCTCAATTTTACAACACAAGACACCTTTTGAAATTCTTTTCAACTCTAAACCTATTTATTCAAATCTGAAATATTTTGGTTGTTTGTGTTTTGTTTCCACCTTGTCTGCTCATAGAACAAAGTTTGATCCCAGAGCTTTTCCCTGTGTATTCTTGGGTTATCCATATGAAAAAAAAGGATATAAAGTAATGAATCTCAAAACAAAGAAAATGTTTATTTCTAGAGATGTGGTTTTTCATGAAGAGTATTTCCCCTTTTCTTCAGATATGTCAAGTATTCCTCACAAGTTGTTTCCTGTTCCTAGCTCTTCCTCTTCAGATTCTGATGACCCTAATAGAACTTCTATTTATGATATTCCCTTATCCCAATCAGAGTCTACATCTGATTGCAGCCTTTCCAATCCTATTTCTCCTATAAGTGACCCTAGCATATCAACTTCTGATTCTACTAGGTTAGTTTCCAATCCTACTATTTCTACTATTTCTGATCCTACTATTTCTGTTTCCTCTCCTATTCCTACTCCGACTGGAGATACTATTTCTTCCCCTCAAAATCTAGTTCTAGACAACTTACTTAGAAAGTCTTCTAGGACTACAAGGACACCTGCTTATCTTAAGGATTATGTTTGCAATGCCCTCCAACTTACAGATGTGAGTTCTACATGTTTTCTTAGTCCAGTCACCCCTATATCTTTTCCTTTTAGTAATTTGTCTTCTACTAATCAAGTCATGCTCAACTCTGTTTCTAGTATACATGAACCTGTTAGCTATAAGCAGGCAATGCAAGATCCATCTTGGAAGGAAGCTATGGATAAAGAAATAGTTGCTCTAGAGTTGAATCAGACTTGGGATGTTGTTGTTTTGCCTCATGGGAAGAAAGCCTTGCCCTGTAAATGGGTTTATAAGGTGAAACAACATTCAGATGGGGAGTATTGAAAGGTTCAAAGCTCGACTGGTTATTAGGGGTGATATACAAAAGGAGGGTGTAGATTATAATGAAACATTTTCACCTGTGGTAAAGATGACTACTATTAGATGTATTCTTGCAATTGCTGTGAAGAAAGGATGGGGTCTTTTTCAGTTTGATGTAAACAACGCATTTTTACATGGTGATCTTAATGAAGAAGTATATATGAAATTCCCTGCTGGGATTATTCCTCCCTCACCTGACCATGTTTGTTTGTTGAAAAAGTCCTTTTATGGACTTAAACAGGCATCCAGACAGTGGTACTCAAGGCTCACAGCAGCTCTCAATTTCAAAGGATTTAGTCATTCTCTAAATGACTACTCTTTATTTTTTAAGAAATCACATAACTCTATTTCCATTGTTGCAGTTTATGTGGATGATATTTTATTAACAGGTGATAATGTAGAGGAGTTACAAGCTTTAAAGCTATTTTTAGATGCGGAATTCAAGATTAAAGATCTTGGAAATTTGCATTTCTTTCTAGGTTTAGAAGTCATCAGAGAACCGCATGGTTTGATTTTATCTCAAAGAAAGTTTATCCTAGATCTATTGCGAGAATTTGATTGCTTACATCTATCCCCTGTTTCTGCACCAATGGATTCTTCTATCAAATTAAAGGCTAATGAAGGACTTCCAATTCCAGACCCAACTCTCTATAGGCATTTACTGGGTAAACTAAATTACCTGACTCACACAAGGCCAGATCTTTCGTTCACCGTCCAGCATCTAAGTCAGTACATGCAGGATCCACGGGCTCCTCATTTCACTGCCGCTTTGCACGTTCTTCGGTATCTCTTGAAGGATCCTGGTCTTGGCCTTTTTATGTCCACTTCTCCATCATTTCAATTGCTTGCCTTTTGTGATTCCGATTGGGGTACCTGCCCGGATTCGCGAAAATCAGTCAGTGGATTTTATATTTCTCTTGGGTCTTCTCCTATTTCTTGGAAATCTAAGAAACAAGCTTCTATTTCACTTAGTTCAGCGGAAGCTGAATATCGATCAATGAGAAGGGTAGTCGCAGAACTCACATGGTTGGTTCGATTGTTTGAAGATCTTACTGTTCCGATCTCTTTACCAGTACCTCTTCACTCCGATAGCCTTGCAGCTATTCATATTGCGAAAAATCCCGTTTTTCATGAACGGACGAAGCACGTCGAAATTGACTGTCACTTCGTCCGTCAACAATATCTCGCTGGACTAATATCGTTGTCGTATGTACCGTCTTCTTCCCAACTCGCCGATATATTCACTAAGCCGTTGACGGGACCGTTACATCACCAATTGCTCGACAAGTTGGGTGTCTCTTCCACACCTCCAACTTGAGGAGGGGTGTTGGGATTACATGCTTCTAGTGCTATCTGCAGGTGTATGTTTCTAGTGCCCTTTTCATTTTTCATCAGAGAAGTTGAAGAAGTAAAGTGAAGAAATGAACTGATTTGGGTGTGTACTGATTTGGAAACTTTACTTTGACAATGGACCGGGTTTGGGCTTCATTTTGTTGCTCTCAAACGAAATTGCAGAGGCACAATTTATTGATATAGGCACACAAGCCCAAGTCTGCAGCATGTAGGTTTAGGTGTATATTTTCCTCTTAGACAATATATTTTCCTTAGTAATGGAGTAGATTCTTTTCCTTGTTTAGGTATATGTAATATTTTGTAATATTCCCTTTCCTTTTGTAAAATTGAGGAAGGAAACCTATTTATGAGATAAGTAGCAGTCGGCCCAATTTATTGATATAGGCACACAAGCCCAAGTCTGCAGCATGTAGGTTTAGGTGTATATTTTCCTCTTAGACAATATATTTTCCTTAGTAATGGAGTAGATTCTTTTCCTTGTTTAGGTATATGTAATATTTTGTAATATTCCCTTTCCTTTATTTTACTACGTAATTTGGTTAGCTTGTTTGTATAAATAGGGGCTTTTTGTACATATTACAGGGATTCAGAAATAGAAGAACGAAATTTTTCTTTACTTTGTCTAATTTATTCTTACAGGAGGGGACCAGAGGGTAGATATGGCTCTTTATTGGTTTAGATAAAGGTTTTCTGCTGCGCTGTGGTGTAAAATCTACTTTTAGTTATGCTACTCTGTTTATATTGGGCATTCCATGTTAATAAAATTAGTTCATATGTTCCATTGATGCTTATTTTGCTTGTGTTCGTGCATCAGGCCGATCATGATTCTCTACGGAATTGACAACATCAGAGATCTTTTTGGTCCCAAGGTATAATTGGCTCTTTGTTAATTAACTGTGGTACGATTTCTCAACGATGCCTGTTTGACCTTGGTTCTTTTTTCTTTTTGCAGGTGGATCTAGGTCTCATCAAAAGAAATTCAATATGCCGGCTTGGACTTTAGTAATACAGCATTCTTGACTTGCGGATCCATTCCATCACATGTGTCACTCTTGATGGTTGCTGGGCAACCAAGTTGAGATCATTTCTTTACATAGTGGAATTTGTTTTCCTAGTATTGATCCTAGATGTTTTTGTTGATACAAATGTGAAGCTGATTAAATGTCAGATTGGGTGGGAAGATGAATTCAGGATTATTTTGATTTTTTATGTGTATTAGTCCATGAAATTTTTTGAATATTGCGGCCGACTCTGTCTTAGCTCAATTATTTTGAAATGATTAAGGTTTTTTTCTTGGAACCGAATTTCATGTTATGTTATATTATATGTTTTCTATTATAACATTTCGCTATAACAACTAAAAAATATCCAGATAAACAACGATGTTATGGAGAAGTTAATTTGATTGTAGCCTGAACTTCCTTTTTACTTATTCTTTACCTCAACTTGATTAGGAGAACTCATAGTATTGATAGCCCTAAAAAGATTGTAACAAATTTGTTTATATTTGTTTGTCCTGTATAATTTCCTCATCGTTAATTACCTTTTACTAGTTAATTTTATCTAATGACTTCCAATCAACAAGACAAATATCAATGGATTTGTTTACACTTTTCTGTATGCGTTTAAGAAAAGTTAACTAACGGAAGGAAACATAAATAATTCAGGCAAAATAATCTAAGCCATACATATAATATGAGAAAACAACTAGATTTGGAACCATCATTAGTCTCTTAATTAATTATATTATATTAACCTAAGTCAAATCCTTAGGATTTGCTAGTACTTTACCAATTTTAGATAAGCATATTCAGTACAAAGTATAAAAGCTACAATTACTTTGCCACTATATACATCAACATGTTTAATTATTGTTGTTACGACCTGGTATTACTCATTTGTCTTGTTGAGGAATTCATAATTAGTCATTAGTACAACATAATTATGAAAGAGACTGACTAGTACAATTGCTGTCTATCTCCTGTCCAGCTGAAAAATTGCAATGCTACTTTACCAGACGAGTTAGGGCCACCCTTGTCCCAAATAAGGGGCGGAAGGATTATCCGAACTCAATAACTTTAACTCAAAAATTAGAAGCGAATTTATTGAAAGATTATTCAAACTCAGGAACTTTTATTTAGCAATTAGGAGCGAATTTAATGCAGGATTGTCTGAACTTAACAGTGACGTATCTAGATCATATATATGAGTAAGAAATATTACTATATGAGTACAAAAACAATTAATTTTGAAGATGTGGCTGTAGAATTAGATATGAAATCGATTTCATTAGGTTCAAATCCTGAATCCATCCTATCACCAACCATATCGAATCTAGTGTTTCTTAGTTGGTGCAATACTTATTCATGATCATACAAAAGATAATTTATTTTGATCTCGTTGTAATTCTCAATCACTTTGTGACACTGAATGTAGCTGAACCATCTATGATGAGAAAGCTAATGCATAGAAAATAAGCTTGGATAAGCTTAGATAAAGAATATGCGTTTGCATCATTTTCTAATACAAAGTTCGACCAACGATGAATAATAAATAAGAGAGAAGACGATACTAGCTAACATAAGATATTCCATGTTGAAAAGAAGTTGAGTTCAAGCTGAAACTATTAAACTGTTATTTTTAAATTGAACAATATAAACATATGAATAAAAAGAAATAAATAAACTTTAAAACATATACATAGTACATGTTAAATTGTTTTCACTTTGGCCCTACTAACATTTAATTCTGGAGTTGTCTCTAACAGCAGTCGCGGTAACGCGCTCACAATGAGGGATTGAGGGCACATGGTGAGGGTGGATGGGCAGCTGGGGGGTGATAACACACCTACTTTCATGGCTCGTAGTTCCTCCACTTCTTTTTTAAGTCTTCGATTTTGTTCAGTCAATGAACTAAACCCATCTCTTTAAGTATTCACATTCCATCGTTTTAACACCAAAATATATAATTAATAAGTTTATGATATCCACAACCTTTAATTTGCTCAATTAATTCAAATTCATATTAACGAGAAAACGCTTTCTATCAAAAATTATATATTATTCACTCAATTCATCAATCTAAATTTGGATGGATTAATGACCTGCACCTCCATTTATCCTACCACATTCGCCCAATTATGAAGAATGTAGAGTAGTGCAATATATGCATAAAAGTAGTCTAATTAGTTGAGTGATGTAGTAACAGCACGTCTGAAAAGAAGCAAGTGTTGGATGGAGTAACTACTATTTCCTTCGTTCATTTTTACTTATCCATTTTTTTATTTTGGAATATCCAACAATATTTATCCAATTTGAAAAATCAATACATAATTTATCCTTTTTTTTTCATTTTACCCTTGATATTTAATACTATTATTCATCCCTCATTGCATTTTTTAAAATAAATAATTTATTATATCAATAATTTATTATATTCAAATGATGATATAATAAAATTCTCTCTATTTATTATTTTTTAAAGTATATGTCAAGTTAAAAATGAATAAATAAAGATAAATGGAGGGAGTATAAAGGGAATTAATTAATGCATTGAACCTTTCTTCTAACTTTAAATAAGTTCACGTGCATTATGGCTAACACCTGAAAAAGTTGCTCTAATTAAATGCTCAAATTGACCCATATTATTCTTGCTTATCTAGTACTCTTAAAAGGAAAACACAAAAAGAAGGAAAAAGGAAAATATTATTATAAGTAGGAAATATCAGGTACTAGTATACTATATTAGCTTAGCTATTTGTCAATAAGAAAATAATTAAAGTAGAAACTTGATGTGACTTTAGTGTAACAATTATATTTGCCTCTTCTTTGGTGGAACCTCGTTTGGTCTGTAACCATTGGAAAGAGTCAAATTTCCTTCTCTGACCCTAATTTTCTGGAGTTTGTTCCCACTAACTACAAAATGACGTTTATTAATTTGTTACTCCCGGAGAATTGCTCGGATGATAAAATACACCTCATTTCAATTTCAAAATTATGACTTTGAGTCATCAAAGGAGCAAAAAAATGAAAGCTTCTAAAGAGGAATTAAAATATTATTACTCAATAGCATTTTTTTTTATACATGCTATCAATTTTCTACGTGACTTCGATCTGCAATAACTTAATATTTTTACATGCACTAAATTAATGATTGATAAAATTTAATAACTTGATCAAAATTTTATATTTTGTTAAAAAATATTCCTCTTAATATATACCACTCTAAATAATCTATTCAAAAGCTAATAAATAACTGCGACAAGTACGCGCATTGTTGACTTTGAAACCTTATTGTACTCTTTTAACCTATGAATTCTACTAATGCCTGTACCGTAGTATTTACTAACATTATGTTAGCTGTATTTAATTGACCTTTCAACTTTATTGTCTTAGCAATGACGCGTAATTTCCAATCAAAGTAGACTTATACACAGCCTAAACCCACTAGTGAAATCTCATACGATTAAAATATACATAAATCTTATTCTTATTTTTATCGGATAGAGGTGTATTCGATATGCAAGAATAATTAACAACTTAAAATATTTAAAAATTATATAAAAAAATTGATTGACTCTTCAAATTTCATCAGTGACACATAAATTAAAACAACGAGAGTAACATATATTATCTAAAATTTATATAAGAAGTATTACATAGCACAATAATTAGCAACTTAAAATATTTAAAAATCATACAAAAAATTTGATTGAATCTTCAAAATTTATTAGCATCATATAAATTGAGACAAAAAAGTAGAATATGTTGGGCCCGTTTTAGCACGGGCTCCTGTGTCTAGTAATATATAGAAGAGTGATGTTTGAGGAGCTTAGGGTCAACGTTTTAAAATGATAATTAAGCTCCTTAAAGTCTCACTTATTATTATTTGAGGACTTCTACAGAATTACTTATATTTATTTAAAATTTACGTAAAAAAAATACTATAAATCATAATAATTAATTTTAAAATATTTAAAAGACGTAATAAAAAAAATCGACTGATTCTCGAAATTCTATTGGTGCCGTATAAATTGGGATAATTATTTTAAAGTGATATAAAAAGTGCTATAAATTATAATAATTAACAAGTTAAAATATTTAAAAGACATAAAATATTCGGTTGGCTCTCGAAATTCTATCATAGTTACATAAATTGAAACATAAGAAGTAGCATATATTATTTAAAAAATACGTAAAAAGTACTACAAATCACAATAATTAACAATATAAAAGATTTAATACGTGAGAACATAAAGTAGCTTGGGGTCGAAAAGCTAATTGACTTATTCGCCTTCTATTTTTATTTAGTTTCACATATGTATTATTGCATATAATTATCTATATATATCATATTTATCTCTTTATTGTTGGAAATTGAGTTCAATTTCCTCAATTTATATTTAATACTCTTTCCGTTTATCTAAGAATTACAAAAAAATAATAATATAAATCACAATAATTAACTTCAAATATTTTTAAACAAGTAACATATATTGGGCTTAGGGTCAAGTTTCAAAAATGACAATTAACCTCCTCAAAGTCTCACTTATTACTATTTGATGAGTTTCAAAAATAATAACCAAGCTCCACGAAGTCCCTCTAACTATAATTAATTTTAAAATATTTAAAGGGCATAATAAAAAATGATTGATTCTCGAAATTCTATCGGTAAATTAGGACAATTATTAAAAAATGGGAATGAGAGGAGCTTAGGGTCAACTTTCAAAAATCATAAATAAGCTCCTCAAAGTCCCACTAATTATTATTTGAGGAGCTTAGAGTCAATCTGCTAAATGACCATTTACGTAAAAGAAACTATGAATCACAATTATAAATTTTAAAAATGCATAATAAAAAAAATTGACTGATTCTCGAAATTCTATCGGTGCCACATAAATTCGGACAATTATTTAAAAGTGGTATAAAAAGTGCTATAAGAAGTGCTATTTAAAAGACATAAAATATTTGGTTGGCTCTCGAAATTCTATCATAGTTACATAAATTGGGACATAAGAAGTAACATATATTATTTCAAAATTACGTTAAAAGTTACTATAAATCACAATAATTAATAACATAAAATATTTAATACGTGAGAACATAAAATAACTTTAGATCAAAAAATAAATTGATTGATTCGCCCTTCTATTTTTATTTTGTGGCTATATATAAAGTAGTAAATATTAAACTACTAACAAAAAGACAGGTTGGTAAGTTGGGGGTAGGTGTTGAGCCTCAATGTGTATTCTGTCATAATAAGGAGACCAGAGATCACCTGTTTGTCCAGTGTATATCACAAAGCAAATGTGGACTCTTTAAGTGTTGATGCAGCAGATGACTGATATTGGGGACACATGGGAGCAACATTTACGGTGGTTGATCAAGAGTGCAAAAGGAAAGACTCATAAGGCACAAATTTACAGAATGGCACAGTTCATGCCTTTTGGCTTGAAAGAAATCAGAGAATATTTGAATGTGATTGCCGAGAGATCCTCCATATTGAAAAAAAGAAAAGAAAAAGAGTTAGTTATTAGTCGTATAGTATAAAATGTGAATGACCAAATATTCTCCAAGAATTTCACACACAAAAAAGTCAAATCACAGTTTCCATATCCCTGGTCTCTAAGCTAGAGATCACAGCAGTAAACATGATATCAAACCTTGCCAAACTAGATAAAGTTCAACAAGAGGATAAATAGCAGGTTGAAGATCTCTTGCGGGTGGGAAGAGGGCAGACATCACCTCCTATCAGGAATAGAGAACTTGCTGTAAATTGCATTAAGCAATAACTCTGTGCAGTCCCTGTTACACAGAAAAATTCATTTAAGCACATAAGTAGTTCAGCTATCAATGGAACTAGTCATTCAATAACCAGAGGGGTTGTAATATGATCAGTTTTTCTAAAGGCAATATGATGAAATGACTACAGTTAAACTAGTAACCACACTTCCAATCAAAGTAAACATATTTGCTTCTTCATCTTACACCAATGGCATAGTTCTACAATGACTACGTGTGCATTTAAAATTTTTTAGTATAACTTTGGATATCAATTTCTTAATTTGAATAGTAAAATCTGTGCATATAAAAACTTTATAGAATACGACAAATCACAAGTTAAAGAGTAACCTGCCATGCTTAAAGAAAAACATAATTTACTCTCCACGAATGATAGCTGTCATATAAAAAAGGCAGAGGTAAACGGAATAAATACTACTTCACTTTTCACTTATCATCAATCATCAGTGTCTTGATAACATAGACATAATCAGATATGAAGAGAAGTTGCAACAAACATATATAATTTGGTGGTACGTGCACACTTTCCAGTCTATTCTCACAACCTCTTTCTACCATGTAAGTTTATAGGAGGGGGTCCGCAACAGTCATTCTATGTCAAACTAACCTCCACTTTGCTTTGAGAACTAAGGCACTCGACCTAGTGCAATGATTAGATCTTTCTGTTGGGTTTTGGTGAAAGATGAATGGAAAATGATGAAACAAAGTGAGAACAAAGGGAGGTGAATAGTCACCTTATAGAAGAAAAAATAGTTTCTCCCTCATTGGTGGGAGAAAGAAACATTTTGTCCTTTATATTAAGAAGTACTCCTTTGAAGGGATAGTGAGCCAAGAAGAAACCAAGCCTCACGTCGTCATCGTCGTCGCTCGCTCGGCAAATGATCGAGAGAGTATCTTTTTGGACAAATTTTTTTTTTGTCCAGAAAAATTTCGTCTGAAATTTTCCTTCAAATGCAATGTTCCAACGAAATGTTTTGTAACGTTTGTGACTGTTCAAGAAACAGTGCATCGTCCAGAACAATGCAACCATTCCAGAAACATGCAACGTTCCAGAAACGATGCATCAGTTCCAGAACAAATGCGATGTTTCAGAAACAGTGCTTCGAAACAGTGCAACTTTTCGAAGCAGTGCATCCTTTCGAAACAGTGCGTAGTTGGCTATAAATACCTGTGTTTTTCTTCATCAAGTATTCACAATATTTTTACAAGCAAAACGAAATTCTGTAAACTCTCTTCTTCTACAACATAAAACAGTCAGTGTGTGTGACTACTCATTTCTTGAGTTAGACGAAGTTCTACAATTTTCATTGCCGATATTGTAGAATAGTGTTCTATTTTATCCTGGGAAGAATTAATCCATACCTCGGGCAATAGTGAGGGGATTAGATTCTTTAAGGAGACACAGTATAACTGTGGACTTTAAACAAAGAAAAATCTGTGTTATTAGTGTGTCAACATTCTGCAGAAAATCCAGAAAACAACACTTTCATTATCTCATATTCTGTTGTGCTTATCTGAGCACTATCAAGCACCTGTTTAGCCAAAGGGAACAAAAAGGAAATCTCAGTCCACCGTAGAGTCAAGAAACTATTAACATCTTATGCTGGAAAACAAGGAAAAGATAGAAAGAAAATACTTTAGTGCAGTAATGTACTAGAAAATCCCCTCACATAAATAAATTTTAGGTTACGTCCCACCATGATAAGTAGTCGTTACGTCCCAACATGTTAAGTAGTCATTTTCAATCCTACCAATAAGGATTTCTAAGAACAAATATTGACAGTGGGATAAAGGAGAAGAAGATTGCATGAGAAGAACCCAAAATACAGCTTTGGAAGATGGGGAGCCAACACATTACCAATAAAACCAATATACTACATATGAAACAGGACATGAGAACACAGAAGCTTATGATCCCAAAATTCTACCTTTGGAAGCGAAGTCCTTCGTGTTGTCATATATGGAGTCAGTGTGGGTATCCTACATACAGAAAGAGCATCAAGAAACAGAAGTACAATAAGTTGCCACTTCTTCATTCGGAATGCAGGGAGTGGATCCACAAAAGAGATTGTATCTAAGAAGAGAACCTGCACATGTCAAACGAAGAAGAGTCATCCTCACAGAAGGTTATTACTGCATTAGTCATGAAGTGCAATTATATCCTTAAAACCACAATACCCTCATCTACCTGACTACGCCATTCTATCTACTACAGTTAGCTATCAAGCATGGGTTCCTAATCAACCATTGTGGAATCCTACATCTAGTAGTTTATTTACTTGTGCATCTGCCTGGGAACTGATAAGGAAGAAGAAGAATACTACTCTTAGTAAGACACAACAATGGGGAATATATATTCCTTTTAAAGTATCCTTCCTAGTATGGAGAGCCCTCAGAAATAAGCTTCCTACTAATGATAAGATCACTACTTTTGGTCACAGGCCTGCAGTTTGTAGTTGCTGTACTACACCTGGTTTGGATACTAATGATCACATATTTGTAGCTAGTAATACTACCAATTATATTTGGCAATTTTTCTCAACCAGTTTGGGGTTGAGTCATACAACTATACCTCTGCCTAATCTGTTGATGAAATGGTGGTGTGTGAAACCTATGAATGAGGTGCATAAAATGGTACTACAAGCTCTCCCTATTTTCTTGTGCTGGAACTTGTGGAAGAATAGATGCTCCCGTAAATATGGAGGAAAAAAAATCTAGTAATGTTAAAGTTAAACTTGGAGTCATGAAGGATATCTACATGCTGTTGACTACTGCATTTCCATATATTTGCTGGGATCTAGAATGGAGAGTGTTGATTTAGCAAATGGAAGGATGTCAACAGGAGATGCAGATCATACAAGTCTATCGGAATAAACCAGCTGATACACTGGTCAAATTAAATACTGATGGTAGTGCATTGAACAATCCAGGTAGTATAGGGGCAGGAGGGATCCTGAGAGATCATGAAGGCAACCTAATCTTTGCATTTGCAACCCCTTTGGGGATTGGAACAAACAACCAGGTTGAGCTGCAGGGAGCCATTATTGGTATCAACTGGTGCATACAACATGGATATAAAAGGGTGATTTTGGAGGTTGATTCTGAATTGGTAGTTAAATGGATCAACACTAACATGCATCCACCTTGGAGTATTCATAAATATATTGTGGAGCTGCAAGAGATAGTGCTTTCTCTTGAATCTTATCACTGTCAACACATATACAGGGAAGCCAACTTTACAGCTGATGCTCTTTCTAAACACAGCCACCAGATTACTCAGTTACAACAGTTTTTCTCTGCTCAATACCTTCCTGAAGAAGCTAAAGGATACTTTAGATTGGATAGGTTGGGAATGGCAAGTTTCAGAAGAAGGAAAAGGAGAAGAATTAAAATGCCACCATAGGAGGTCATTGCAGGATTAACAAGGCATTCTTAGAAGTGATTCCAGGATTCGTTCCTATACCAGTTCTTATTCCTAGGTGCTGTAGCCTAGGTTCTTCTTAGCATGTGAAAGAGCTGGTGTTCATAGTTGATTCACTAGATCTAGTACCACCTTAAGGTTTTGGAGGTAAGGTTTATGTTCCCCTCCCTTGTACTTTTTTGTGTGATTAATAAAATCTATAATTTTGTTTGAAAAAAAAAACCTAACTACGCCATCACCAATAGAAAAGTGTCAGTAGATAATCCCTTAAGCACATCAAAGAACCTCCTCTAGCTTTTGAAAATGCACATCAAAGCTCATTTAGAAGTATAATGGCGCTAATGAGAATAATATATCACACAAGCTTATTCAGCAACTTAAAGAGTCATAGCCGTAATCATACCATTCCTTGCTCTAATGTTGATATTGGTACAGGCAGCCTAAGGTCAGCAACCAATCCCGGTAATGCTCGAGCAAGACAGGCAGCAAGAGTCTGTTTGATCTCAGTCGACCGACCATCGGACAACACAATTTTGTGAGGATATTCTCTTCCATTGATAGACAAGTACTCCTCATTATTGCTATTATCGCGCCTATATATAAAGGCCAATGATGATAATATCCTTGTGAAGTGGGAATTAAACATTGTGGGGAAAGGTGACAACTGAGGAAAATCAGACCCCCCCCCCCCCCCGCACACACACACACCAAAAAAGGTTAAGAAAGGAAAAAAGGAAAGGGGTGTGGGGGCAGATATGAAGAGAGACCAAGAACATTAAACAGTGATAGCAAGTTTCACGAGTGTAAAAGGTTTAATGAACAACTTACAGTCATATTAAACCCCTCGGGTGGATTATCATACCAAGAGTCCTCTGATTCAAAAACATCATAATTTGGCATCCCTGGTTTTCTTGGCCATTTTAAAGGAGCTGGTTTTATATCAAGAATCTCATCATTCTCCTGATGTATTGCTTCATTAATTTCTTGTAGAGGTGGCGGTTAGGATATACTATTAACATGTGGTTTATGTTATATTATATTTTCATTTGATGTAAAGACTATTTATTTTATTTACTTAATTTAATAAAGTCTTTATTTGAATAAATCATTGTGTTGACATGTGTGTTCTTTACTTATATAGTAGATAATTTTGTGTATAGAGTTATTTAACTCATGCACGGAAGATTAAAATTATCGGTTCTTATCAGTTCTAAATTAATGTTCACAATTAAAGATGAAGTTGGACAAACATCTTGATGATTGTAGCACAAGATTAAATATAATTTGATCTTGATTATGAGAGTGGTAATATTCCAACTTCTTGTGCCAGTACATTTCATATGTACTGAAGGGACCAAGTAGAGATGTTTGTTTATGTTCTGAATATTAATAAACAACTTCTCTAGTCCATTACATGTACTTATACTCTTAATCTTGATATAATTATTATGATCTATGTAATTTGATTTATTATTTTAATCTATTAAAAGGTGAGACTCTATTACGAGACAATATATTCCTAATAGGTTGGATAATGACAAATCACTTAGTGAAATAATAATTAGTTGATAGAACCATGTCTCGGACTTGAGATAGAAGACACCCCTTTATGGTTGCTTATAAGTTTTCACGTGTAAACCCTGCAGGTGGATTTAATATCCGTCACGTGAAATAAGTTGAGCACAATAATAAAGGATTAAGTTAGTCAATAAATTAAATTTTCAGAAAATTTGATTTAATTGATTGATGTCGGTAATTCTAACATGGGGAGTTAAATAAGATGTAATGGTAGATTTTGAAATTAAAAACGAGGAGTGCAATTACAGATTTTTAGTTGAATAATTTGTAATTTATTATGGTTTGGTAATTCATTCATTTGCGAATTAATATCATAATTGGAAACCTCTGTTAATAAATCTGCGGTCCCTGCTTTGCCTGATTAGCTAATCATTTTTTTGAAAAGAAAAGGAATAAAATGTTTTACATTAAGTCAGGAAAACGTTTTCATATTTATGTAGACATAATTATGGTAAAAAACGTTTTGGATATTAATGGGAATAATTGTGAAAAACGTTTTTGTTTTTAATGACTGAAAAACGTTTTTGTTTTTAATGACTGAAAAACGTTTTTCTGCCCTTGCCTACCCTTCTTCATTTGAAAGTGGGAATAAAAAAGGGGCTGATAATTTGCTCAAGAACATATTCCTTTTCTTACGAAATTCACTTGCCACTCAAGTGTTGATTGGAAAAGGTTAATCCGGTTTTAGTAGAAGATCACAGTCCTGGAGAACATTGCTTTGGACGACTTCTGCAAAAGCTTCAACAGGTTAGTAATATCGTTGAAACTTGATTTTAGTTATGTTATCTAGATTTTATGTAAGTTAGATTGATCCATAGGAATTGCTTCCGCTGTACATGTTCTAACAGTGGCAATATTATAATCCCGGCTTTGGACACTAAATATCACATGCAACAGAACTCAAAAGCAATTAGATGCCAAGAGTGTATACTTACTCTCAAAATCTCCTAATAAGGAAGGTCAATGAAATTGTCATACCAGCATCAGGAACATCAGAACCTGAGGCAACAGCCTCTGCTGCTAGGCTTAGTGCTGCTGCAAAGGCTTCTGCAGATTCAAAATGATATGAATCACCATCCTCTTCCATGTCGGTAGAGCCTGATCCCCCACAAACTTGGTTCTCATATTCTAATATTTTGGATGAGCTTTTCTTGCCAGTGCCATCATCTATACTTTCATCAGCCCAAGTAACTGACCGAGCCATTTTCTTGGAAGAGGATTTTAGAGAAGATTTGAACAATTGTTTATTCCGTGCACCATCTGATGCATATTTTCTTCCC
Source organism: Capsicum rhomboideum (assembly GCA_031232105.1). NCBI lineage: Eukaryota > Viridiplantae > Streptophyta > Magnoliopsida > Solanales > Solanaceae > Capsicum > Capsicum rhomboideum. The sequence goes on from CP124709.1 coordinate 59,780,132, forward strand.
GCATCCGACATATTTAGAACCTCAACACTTTTGTTCTAGACATCATGTTGGGAAGGACCAGAAGACACTTCTCCAGAATTGAATTTATCCACCTTAAAACATCTATTGTTCTTATGTGCTTTTTCTATTTCTTCTCCAGAATGCAATTGCAAGGCATCAACTTGCTTCCCCAATAAGAAACATCATCATCCCTATCTTTGCACCTAGTCTTCGTTTGGGGTTCTTTGAACTTTTCAGTCAAGACAGTATTTACAGGAGCAGGAAATTTTGAACTGCTATACTCATCTTGAGTTATTATAGTGCTGGTAAAGTCAATCTCATTAAGTATAATATTTTTCTCATTTTGCAGTCCGTCATGCTTATTCTTGGATCCTGCCAAATTACAATTATTTGTCATGATCAACAAGGGCATAATTTTTGATTAGCTAGAATACGATGTCTCTTATATTCAAAATTTTCAATGAAGTGACTCCAGCAAGCATAAGCTAGAGAAGCTTTCCGCAATCAACTATAGATACCTGTTTAGATCATTGAAATTCTCATACCTCTGTTAATGTTTTTCAACAATGCTCACACTTCGATCTCTCTGTGGAACATAGCCTTCAATTGCATTAGATGGACCCATCCACTCTTCCAATGAAATTTCACCACCCTTTACATCCACTTTTTCCTGAATCTTCAACTTGGAAGATCCTAGATCTCCATTTTTCTTCACATCCTCTGTGGATCGCAAATGCAATCCGTTAAATAAATTCAGGACATCATTAAGCTTTGCTGGATTCAGTGTCGAGCTTCTCTCATCTTTCAAGCTACCAGAAAATGCTCCACTATTGACAGCACAATTTGTTGAACAGTACATGTAAGTTTCATGAAGGTCATATACTTTATGCTCATTCAATGATATTCGTAATGTCCTTTCCGAGGCCTTTCAGAAGGCAGAGAGTTGCTGCAAAGAGGATAACCACACATGTTTGCTATTGATCGTTCAGTTACTACATCCTGATAATCGCTCCGATACAACAAAGACCCAGCAGCAATGAGTTGGTTCTCATCTTTAATGCCTTCAAGAAGACAGAGTTGCAATTTGTGGACAAGATCTTTAACAGAGATTTCTTCTTCCTTTGCCATTAGAGAATCTTCCAAAGTACCGATAACAAACAAAAGTATTTCCCAGTGATAAAATACATGACAAGAGATAGATGTACATGCAATAAAATTGTCTGCACAATTCATCATCAAATTAGAAGTTACTCAACATCTGTAACACTAAAGAAACAGCTGGCAAAGAATTTAATTTGGTAGCTAGGAAAACCACTAGAAAGTGTATATACTTGTTGTTCCTATGAGGAAGAGCATTTAACAATGATTATTTTCCTTCCTGGGTCTTTTCCACAACACTTCATTACAAGAACCAGAGCAAGATCACCGCCTTTTTGCAATTTTTTTTTAACCCAATCCCAATATTTGAAATATTTACTCGCAGATCCAATAAGCATCTTATACACAAACACATCCCTATTACAGCGCCTAACAAAGTCTCTTGATATTAAGTTTTCCTAAATTGAACTGGAACACTTATTAGGAAAACTTAATATCACGAGACTTTGTTAGGCCTTATTGTGTATTGATACGCCCAAATTACACCTCCCTTAAGAAGTATAAGCGGTCGTTGTCAAATATATAACCCAACAAAGGTTGGGGTCGAATCCTATAGGGAATATAGTGAACACTAAGTCGTTTGCGATTTAAGTGACTATTAGTCTACAATTTCCATGGAATTGGGGAGGGGGAGGGTTTATAATAAGTGATTTCGACTCAACGTCTAACTTGTTTCAAGTAATGAGCGTTAAATTTCAGAGAGATGAATCAGTAGAGAAAACGAACTAGGATTGCGTTCACCATGACTCTTTGTCACTTTCGGGTTAATATCGATAATGAATTCATTTTAATACAAGTAATGTCGGGCAATTGAATTCAAATGTACGCCTAAACGCTTCTCAACCTAATTAGGCGATTATCCTTTTAATTCTTTCGAATGTAAAGTGATGAAAATAGTAAATTCAATTTTAGCCTCAAGTTGAATAATCTCGCTAGAGAATTACTCATTAGACGGAGGTTAGAAACTCTGAATCCTCGTTGTTAAACCCTTTTCCCGGTTTTAACCTCTTAGTTCAAGCAAATTAAACCTATGGCTTGTTCTAATGTTTGCAACCATTAGAAATATGTGAAAATGAAAGGAATACCAATACATTCACAAGTATAATTCGAATCCATACCGAAATTAACCCTTGAATCACTTTTTAGCCATGGATCCTAGAACCCTAGTTACAGGGTTTTTAGCCACACATGGTTATTGAGAAGAAGAAAGCAATATATTTCATAATCAAAAGATGAATTCTTACAAAGATGAAACTCAAGCCTTGAATTCTTGACAAAAACCGTAGTTTCAAAACCTCAAAACGATCAATTCCCCTAGAAACTAACGTAAAAATATTCTAGGTCTTGAAAGATGCCTATTCTAAACCCTAGACTAGGTATTTATAGGCTGTAAGAAAATTTGAATCCAACTTAAAATCGGATCTGGTCGCCTTTTGTAACACCCCGTACATTTCCGACCCTACTTGACAACTTTGAACAATGTTTACTTAGGTGTCGAGAGCCATAAGTATGTATTTTGTAGTGCCATTGATGAAATATTTGATATTGGGCCTAGTACATGTGGTTAGACCTTTGTAGTGGGTGGCGTTTGTGACTTTGTGGAGCATTTGTGGGCTGAAAAATTGAGGTTTAAGGGACATCCAAGCAAAGAATCTTAAAGCTAAGACGTAAGCAAAAGGTTGGGACCTGAAAGATCCAACCAAATCCGCAAAGAAAAGCTGAAATCAAAAATTTGGCATGGGGCGCTGCTGAGGGCGTGCCAGGCTGCTCTGGCCCAAATTTTTGTTTCCACAGGCAGCAAAGGGGCGCGCCAAGCGGCGTGCCGGGGTGGTTTTCGCCAAAATTTTTCTTTGACTATTATGATGTAAATAAGACTTCTAAGTCATGGTATCATTACACCATCATAGTGGGACTATTCTTAAGCGCGTTTAGCATCCGAGTTGGGGTTAATTCTTCGTCACAAGTATTTTAACAAATTATGTTCAAATAAGCCATGAGTGACTAGAATTTTTATTTTTTTGCGATTGAGGCTACGATCGGGAATCTCGTAAGTGAATATTGTCGTGACAATTATGGAAGTAATTAAACATGAGATATATGATGGATTACACATTGATTTTTGTGGGCTAAGATAATATGTGTTAATGGGCTCAAAGGAAGGCCCAAAATGAATTAAAAGACATGGCCCAATGGGTCAAATGACTCATTCTTGCTTTGACTTGTCAATTGTTGAACCAAATGGCTAAGGATGATTTTAAGAGGCTATATAAGGTGGCCAAAAATCAGATTTTATTTCTACAAAACACACATGCCATTCTAGACTTTTCCAAGAAAGCAAAAAAAGATATTTTCTCTCAAACTCTCAAACCCTAAGTCCTCTTCTTGGGCAAGATCATCATTTGGTAAGCCTTGGTAAGTGTTTATTCTTATGAATTAATATATTAGATGCATGAGAGATTATCTAGAGCATGTTGGTTATGTTTGGAAGTTTTGGATATGACACTTTTGCTTTTTGTAAGAGATGTGTCATTTATGAGATTTAAACTTGAAAAGTGACTTGAGGTTTTGATGAAAGTGCATGGTATGGATGAAATATCAATATGTATGGTGTGGTTATGTTCCTTAACTTGTTATTTTTATATAAGTGTAAATTGTGGAATTGTGGCCGATATATTGTTATGAGGGGAATTAAGATGACTTGATGGAATAATGGTGATGTTGTGGTGATGGAGAAGTGTAAAGTATGAACTTGGTGTGACAAGCTATTGGTATATGATGTATTGGTCAATGTATGGAATGTTGTGGTATTGTTGGTATGATAATTTCATAAATAGTATTGTCAAGGGGGAAATGTCATGTTAAGGCAATCATGTAACTCATTATCGTTATATGCATTTGTAAGGTAGTTGGTGGTTAATGTAAACTCCGTTGTGTACTTGTGTTATAGAATAAAGCGTAAGGAAGGAGAGGAATTATTGTACTCACATATTGGATTGTGTATTCATATTGGGAAGATAAGGTATGTAAGGTTACTCTTTTCGTATCCTTCTGCAGCACATATTGTTCACATTGTTATTGTCCTTGTTCCATTCCGAGATGTTCAATGGTATCTCACTTCGGGTTGTCGTATGTTGTTATTGGCATGTTTCTTAATCATGTATCAATCATGACTCATATGTCTCTTAATCATTGACCAAAAATTCCAAAGCTTCCATAATGTTATAATTACTAACGTTTCAATCTCATGAACGTAAAAGAATGAAGTAATGCATATATGTGTTTCCAATAATGTCATGATCCCCCAATGTATCAATCTCATAAAAGTAAAGGGAAGAAGTAATGCAATGAAGTAATGAAAGAAGTAATTTTCGTATGGTTACTTGATAATTTCCTTATGGTTACTCTATACTTTCTATATGATTACTTTATACTTTCTTTATGGTTCTTTGAGTACGGGTGGTAGCTTTGTGGGGGCGCAAGCCTAACTCAAGCCGATCCCGATATTATTAGATCAGGGGGAAATCTCAGTGAAGCAAAAGCCAAACTTGATGCCGAACTTGCTTCATCGATTTTCGGATGATAGTAGGGGGAAAGCTCAGTGGGGCAAAAGCCTAGCTTGATGCCAAACCTGACAGGGGGTAGCCCAGAGGGCCGAACCTGCTTTATTTATTTATGGTATATTATATTATTCTCCCACTGATCAGTTGGGCCCGGGTTATATATTGACGGTATTATATTGACGGTTATATTTATATATATATATATATATATATATATGTATTGACGGTTCTGACTACTAACGACAATGTGCATAAAGGCAAATGAAGTAATGAACATAAGGTACATATTTCCACACATACTGAACGTTGATTTATCCACATTGACTATTCTCTTATCTTGATCTCATTGAAGTTCGTATCTTGTATGCAGTTGTTCATAGCCTTACATACTCAGTACATTCTTCGTACTGACCCCCTTGGGGGACTTACCTTACTTATTGCAGGCACAGGTGCTAGTAGACCTCCACAATAGGCTACAAGTCATCCGCGGATCATTGGTGAGCTCCAGTTGGTTCGGGTCTTTTCGAGTCATATGTGTACATTATTTTGGTGAATGTTGTATAAAGCGGGGTTGTGTCCCGACTTTAGGTTGGTCATGTACATATATCTAGTAGAGGCTTTGTAGACGTAAGTGGGAAGATGAATGTAAGAGATGTATGTTCATTTTGACTTGATGGCCCTAACGGCCAAGTTTCATATATTGTATGAGTTCTCCATGACTTCCTCCATTAGTATTTCTTAGTACGTGGGATAGAATGATATTCATACGAAAACATGCATATGAGTGTACATGGATGAAGATTGGTTCTCTCGGGCCTTAACGGCTTCGGGTGCCAGTCCACCTCGTTGGAACTCGGGGTGTGACACCTTTGCTGTGACTGAATGCTTGACGGTCCGCTAGACCAGTGACACTTCATCACCTCGAACCGTCACTTCACTTTAATTTGGGATCGATTCTGTTAGGCACTGACGGCTCAATGTGACGGTCTGCTACATATTTGATGGTCCTCCAGGCCAGCAGTCACACTGAGTCTCTCATTTGGGTGGTTCTATTTTGCTGTGACGGAATGCGTGACGGTGCACCACATCTTTGACGATCCGCCAAAGGAGTCGTCACATGGCACTTTTAGTACAAATTCATTCCTTTTTTTCCTTGGATTAATTTTCTGCATTTAGACACAAAAAGACATCAAATCTAACAACGGTTGCTTAAAAACTCATGATTATTCTTGGTAAAAAGTGTAAAATGTATCATCAAATGCCGACACGTTGCTAACACACACGAAAAATCACAAAAAAATCCTTAATTTTTAGTTTTTTTTGCTCAGATGCCACAAAATAAACCACGCTCGCCTCTCCAAAGCAACATGATCCATTTAATAGGTCATCACGAGCCGACCAAAGAAGTTTCGCCCAAAACCCATTCGGACGCCCACATCCCCAATCAATGCAGAGGCTAACACACAAAAAAAATAACAAAAAATCCTCAATTTTTAGTCTTTTTTTTCATATACAATAAAAAAAGCTCCGCCCACCTCTCCAAACAACACTATTCATTTAATAGGTAGTCACAAGCCCACCCAAGAAGTTTCACCCAAAAACCATTCGGACGTCCACATACCCCATCAATCGATAGGCTAACACACATGGAAAATAAAAAAAAATCCTCAATTTTTAGTTTTTTCGCTCATATGCCACAAAAAAGATCCGCCCGCATCTCCAAAGCAACATTATCCAGTTAATAGGTCATCACGAATCCATCAAAGAAGTTTCGCCCAAAACCTCTTCGAATGCCCATATCCCCAATCGATCCATAGGCTAACACATACGGAAAATTGCAACAAATCCTCAATTTTTAGTTTTTTCGCTCATACGCCACAAAAAAAGCTCCGTCCGCCTCTCCAAAGCAACACGATTCATCTAATAGATTGACATGAGCCAACCTAAGAAGTTTCACCTAAAACTCATTCGGACGCCCATATCACCCATCAATCCATTGGCTAACACACACAGAAAATAAAAAAAAATCATCAATTTTTAGTTTTTTCGCTCGTATGCCACAAAAAAAAGCTCTGTCCGCATCTCAGGTCCTTGGCGGACCATCGCTCAGGCCGTCATCCTTATCCAAAACCTATTACATAATAGAGTTGGGGGACGGAGCTGCTGGCGGACCGTCAGGTCCATGGAGGACCATCGCTTAGGCCGTCAGGACTTAAGCAACATATGGACCAATTAAGAATCTTGCGACGGTCCCAACAACAGACCGTCAAGATCAGTGCGGCATTCCAGTTCAAATTTAAAACCTATTTTATTTGGAGCCTATAAATACCTAGTCTAGGGTTTAGAATAGGAATCTTCCATACTTGATAATTTTTGTATGGAGACTCGATTGGTTAGGACAAGAAGCACAGTATTCTTGGTTTGATTCAAAGTTTGAGATTGTGGATTTCTTCTGTGTAAGGATTACACTTTATTCTATGGAAATTATCTTTTTCATCTTGTTTCTTATTATGAATGGCTAAAGCCCTTTAACTAGGGTTGTGGAATCCTTGGTAGAAAATCACATCTAGGGTTTATGGGTATTGAATTTGTATTGATTTTGTGAGTATATTACAAATCCTTTTGGTTTAATTAGTTTCTAATGGTTGCAAACATTAGGAAATTGCCTTAGGTTAAATTACTTGAATAAAGAGTTTAACAATAGGATAAGGGATTTGTAACAAGAGTTGGAGTTCCTAACCTCCAACTAACGATTAATACTTTAACAATGTTAAAGTCGGGTTACTAGTCTGCCACTTTAAGTTCAAGAGAATTAAGGTGTAAACTCATCTATTTAGGTTGGAAAACACTTAGATGAACTGTTGAAATTGATTACCTTATAACCACTGATATCGATACAAGTTCAGATTCCTCATACCCCAGATGTGATTGGAAACCAAGGTGAACACAAGCCGCATACCACTTGTTTTACACTTTATTCCCTATGAGATTCGACCCCATCCTTTGTTGGGTCCTATATTTGACAAAGACCGCTTAAACTCTATAAAAAGGAGTTGTAGTTTGGGCGTATCATTCGCCCAAAACCCAATCGAACACCCACATCTAACACACACAGAAAATCACCAAAAATCCTCAATTTTTAGTTTTTTTGTTCATATACCACAAAAGAAGCTCCGCCCGCCTCTCCCAACCAACTCGATCTATTTAATAGGTCTTCATGAGCCCACCCAAGAAGTTTTACCCAAAACCCACTTGGACTCGCAAATCCCCCATCAATCCATAGGCTAACACACACGAAAAATAAAAAATCCTCAATTTTTTGTTATTTCGCTCGTATGCCACAAACAAAGTTCCACCCACATCTCTAAAGCAATATGATCCATATAATAGGTCGTCACAAGCCTACCCAAGAAGTTTTTCCCAAAACCCATTCGGACACCCACATCCCCCATCAATCGATAGGCTAACACACACGGAAATCGCAAAAAAAAATCTCAATTTTTAGTTTTTTTCGGTCATATGCCACAAACAAACTTTGCCCACCTCTACAAAGAAACACAATCCATTTAATAGGATGTCACGAGACCAACCAAGAAGTTTTGTCCAAAACCCATTCGGACACCCACATCCCCCATCAATCCATAGGCTAACGTACAAGAAAAATCGCAAAAAATCCTCAATTTTTAGTTTTTTTGCTAATATGCCACAAAAAAAGCTCTGGCCGCCTCTCCCAAGCAACACGATCCATTTCATAGGTCGCCATGATCCCATCTAAGAAGTTTACCCTAAAACTTATTCGGACGCCCACAACCCAATCAATCCATAGGCTAAATCACATAGAAAATTGTAAAAAATCCTCAATTTTTAGTTTTTACGCTCGTATGCAACCAAAATACCCTTTTCCCGCGTCTCTAAAGTAACACGGTCTATTTAATAGGTCTCACAGGCCGATAGAAGAAGTTTCACCCAAAACCCATTGGGACGCCCACATCCCCTATCAATCCATAGGCTAACACAAATGAAAATCGCAAAAGATTCTCTATTTTTTTTTTTGCTCATATGCCACAAAAAAAGCTCCGTCCGCCTCTACAAAGTAACCAGGTCAATTTAATAGGTCTCATGGGCTGACCCAAGAAGTTTCTCACAAAACCCATTTGGATGCCCACATCCCAAATTAATCCATTGAGTAGCACAAACGGAAAATAGCAAAAAATCCTCAATTTTTAGTTTTTTCACTCATATGCCACAAAAAAAACTCCGCCTGCCTCTCCAAAGCAACAAGATCCAATTAATAGGTCGTCATGAGGCCACCGAAGAAGTTTTGTCCAAAACCCATTCGGACACCCACCTCCCCCATCATTCGATAGGCTAACACACATGGAAAATAGCAAACAAAATCTCAATTTTTAGTTTTTTTGCTCATAAGCCAGAAAAAAGCTTGGTCCGCCTCTATAAAGCAACACAATCCATTTAATAGGTTGTCACTACACCACCTAAAAAGTTTTGCCCAAAATTCATTCAGACGTCCACATCCCCCATCAATGCATAGGCAAAAACACACGAAAAATCACAAAAAATCCTCAATTTTTAGTTTTTTTGCTCATATGCCACAAAAAAACTCCACCCGCGTCCCCCAAGCAATACGATCCAGTTAATAGGTCGCCACAATTTTCACCTAAAACTTATTCGGACACCCACAACTCCATCAATCCATAGGCTAAATCACAAGGAAAATCGTAAAAAATCCTCAATTATTAGTTTTCACGCTCGTATGCCACAAAAATATGCTCCACCTGCCTCTCTAAAGTAACACGACTATTTAATAGGACTCACGGGCCGACCGAAGAAGTTTCACACAATACCCATTAGGACGACCACATCCCCCCATCAATCCATAGGCTAACACAAATGAAAAATTGCAAAAAATCCTCAATGTTTAGTTTTTTTTTGGTTCATATGCCACAAAAAAGCTCTGCCCGCCTCTCCAAAGTAACACGGTCAATTTAATAGGTCTCACGGGCAGAACCAAGAAGTTTATCCCAAAACCCATTTGGATGCCCACGTCCCCCATCAATCCATAGGCTAACACAAACGAAAAATTGTAAAACATCCTTAATTTTTAGTTTTTTCGCTCATATGCCACAAAAAAAGCTCTGCCCACCTCTACAAAGAAACATGATCCATTTAATAGGTCTTCATGAGCCCACCCAAGAAGTTTCACCCAAAGCCCATTCGGACGCCCACATCCTTCATCAATTGATAACACACACGGAAAAACGCAAATAAAATCTCAATTCTTAGTTTTTTCGCTCATATACCACAAAAAAGCTCCGCCCGCCTCTACAAAGAAGTACAATCCATTTAAAAAGTCGTCACGAGACCACCCATGAAGTTTTTCCCAAAACCCATTTGGACGGCCACATCCCCTATCAATCTATAGGCTAACACTCGCTAAAAATCGCAAAAAATCTTCAATTTTTAGTTTTTTCACTCATATGCCACAAAAAAACTTCTGCCCACCTCTCCAAAGCATCATGATCCATTTAATAGGTTGTCACGAGGCCACCCAAGAAGTTTTACCCAAAACTCACTTGGACACCTAAATCGTCAATTAATCAATAGGCTAACACATACGGAAAATAACAAAAAATCCTCATTTTTTTTATTATTTTGCTCGTATGCCACAAAATAATCTCCGTCCACATCTCCAAAGCAACATGATCCATATATTAGGTCTTCACAAACCCACCCAAGAAGTTTTTCCCAAAACCCATTTGGACACTCACATCCCCCATCAATCCATAGGCCAATAAAAACGAAAAATCACAAAAAAATCTTCAATTTTTAGTTTTGTCACTCATATGCCACAGAAAAACTCCACCCGCCTCTTTAAAGCAACACGATCCATTTTATAGGTCGTCACGAGGCCATCCAAGAAGTTTTTCCCAAAATCCATTCGGACACTCACATCCCCTACTAATCTATTGGTTAGCACACACGAAAAATCACAAAAAAGATCCACCATTTTTTGTTTTTTAGCTCATATGCCACAAAAAAGCTTTGCCCGCCTCTACAAAGCAATACAATTAATTTAATAGGTCAACACGAGACCATCCAAGAAGTTTTTCCCAAAACCCATTCGGACGCACACATCCCCAATCAATCCATCGGCTAACATACATAAAAGATTGTAAAAAATTCTCAGTTTTTAGTATTTTCACTCATATGCCACAAAAAATGATCCGCCCCCCTATCCAAAGCAACCCGATCCACTTAATAAATCGTCACAACGCCACCCAAGAAGTTTTCCCCAAAACCCAATCGGACGCCCAGATCCTCCATCAATCCATAGGCTAAAACACACGAAAAATCGCAAAAAATCCTCAATTTTTATTTTTTCTCTCATATGCTACAAAAAAAAGCTCCGCCCGCATCCCCCAAGCAACGCGATCCATTTAAAAGGTCACCACGATCCCATCAAAGAAGTTACTCCTAAAACTTATTCGGACGCCCACAACCTCATCAATCCATAGGCTAAATCACATGGAAAATACTAAGAAATCCTCAATTATTAGTTTTCAGCTCGTATGCCACAATAATATGCTCCAGCAGCCTATACAAAGTAGCACGGTCTATTTAATAGATCTCACGGGACAGCCGAAGAATTTTCTTCCAAAACCCATTTGGACGCCCACATTCCCCATCAATCCATTGGCTAACACAAATGAAGAATTGCAAAAAATCCTCATTTTTTAGTTTTTACGCTCATATGCCACAAAAAAATCTCCATCCGCCTGTCCAAAGTAACACAGTCAATTTAAAAGATCTCACGGGCTGACCCAAGAAGTTTTGCCCAAAACCTATTAGGACGACCACATCCCCCATCAATCCAAAGGCTAACACAAACGAAAAATCACAAAAAACCTCAATTTTAAGTTTTTTCGCTCATATGCCACAAACAATCTCCGCCCGCCTCTATAAAGCAACATAATCTATTTAATAGGTTGTCACGAGACCATACAAATTTTTTTTCCCAAAACCCATTCAGACGCCCACATCCCCCATCAATCCATAAGCTAACACACACAAAAAATTGCAAAAAATCCTTAATTTTTAGTTTTTTGCTCATATGCCACAAAAAAAGCTCCACCCATGTCTCCAATACAACATGATCTATTTAATAGGTTGTCACGAGGCCACCCAAGAAGTTTCGCCCAAATTCCATTCGGATGCCCACATCCCCTATCAATACATAGGTTAGCACACGAAAAATCACAAAAAATCCTCCAATTTTAGTTTTTTTGTTCATATGCCACGAAAGAGCTCCGTGCCCGCCTCTACAAAGCAACACAATTCATTTAATAGGTTTTCACGAGGCCACCCAAGAAGTTTTGCCCAAAACCCATTCGGACGCCCACATCCCCCATTTTTAGTTTTTCCGCTCATATGCCACAAAAAAAACTCCGCCCGCCTCTCCCAAGCAACACAATCCATTTATAGGTTGACATGATCCCATCAAAGATGTTTTGCCTAAAACTTCTTTGGACGTCCACAACCCCATCAATCCATTGGCTAAATCACATGGAAAATCAAAAGAAATCCTTAATTTTTAGTTTTTTGTATCATATACACAAAAAAGCTCTGCCCGCCTCTACAAAGCAACACAATTCATTTAATAGGTCATCAGGAAAACCATCCAAAAATTTTTTCCCAAAAATCATTCGGACGCCCACATCCCCCATCAATCCATATGCTAACACACACGAAAAATCACAAAAAATCTTTAATTTTTAGTTTTTTAGCTCATTTGCCACAAAAAAGCTCCACCCGCCTCGCCAAAGAAACACGATTCATTTAATAGATGGAATGAGATCACCCAAAAAGTTTCACCCAAAACCCATTCTTACACCCACATCCCCCATCAATCCATAGGCTAACACACATAGAAAATCAAAAAAAAAAATCTCAATTTTTAGTTTTATTGCTCATATGCCACAAAAACACTCCGCCCGCCTCTACAAAGCAACAATCCATTTAATAGGTCATCATGAGAACACTCAAGAAGTTTTACCCAAAACCCATTTGGTCGCCCACATCCCCCATCAATCCATAGGCTAACACACTCGAAAAATCGCAAAAAATCCTCAATTTTTAGTTTTTTGCTTATATGCCACAAAAAAAGCTCAGCCCCCCTCTCCCAAGCAACATGATCCATTTAATAGGTTTCCACGATACCATCAAATAAGTTTCACCTAAAACTTATTCGAAGGCCCACATCCTCCATCTATCCATAGGCTTACACAAACGAAAAATCACAAAAAATCCTCAATTTATAGGTTTTATGCTTGTATTCCACAAAAATATGCTCCACCCGCCTCTCCAAAGTAACACAATCCATTTAATATGTCTCACGGGAATACCGAAGAAGTTTCGCCCAAAACACATTTGGACGCTCACATCCTTCATCAATCCAGAGGCAAACACAAACGAAAAATCGCAAAAAATCCTCAATGTTTAGTTTTTTCGCTCATATGCCACAAAAAAGCTCCACTCACCTCTTCAAAGAAACACGATCCATTTAATAGATCGTCACGAGCCAACGCAAGAAATTTCACCCAAAACCCATTCGGACACCCACATCCCCCATCATTCGCTAGGCTAAAACACATGGAAAATCACAAAAAAATCTCAATTTTTAGTTTTTTTGCTCATATGCCACAAAAAAGCTCCACCTGCCTCAACAAAGCAAAACAATCCATTTAATAGGTCGTCACGAGACCACCCAATAAGTTTTTCCCAAAACCCATCCCATCAATCCATAGGCTAACACACCCAAAAAATCCTCAATTTTTAGTTTTTTGCCTTATATGCCCCCAAAAAAGTTCTGTCCACCTCTCCCAAGCAACACGATCCACTTAAAAGGTCGCGATGATCCCATCAAAGAATTTTCACATAAAACTTATTCGGATGCCCACAACCCTATCAATCGATAGGATAAATCACATGGAAAATTACAAAAAATCCTCAATTTATTGGTTTTACACTCGTATGCCAGAAAAATATGCTCGGCCCACCTCTCCAAAGTAACACAGTTCATTTAATAGGTCCCACGGGATGACTGAAGAAGTTTCTCCCAAAACTCATTTGAACGCCCACAACCCCCATCAATCCATAAGCTAACACAAACGAAAAATCGCAAAAAATCCTCAATGTTTAGTTTTTTCTCTCATATGCCACAAAAAAAGTTCCACCCGCCTCTCCAAAGTAACACGGTATATTTAATAGGTCTCATGGTTCGACCCAAGAATTTTCACCCAAAACCCATTTGGACGCCCACATACCCTATCAATCCATAGGCGTTACAAACGAAAAATCGTAAAAAATCCTCAATTTTTAGTTTTTCCGCTCATATGCCACAAAAAAGCTCTGTCTGCCTCTCCAAAGCAACACGATCCATTTAATAGGTCGTCACAAGGCCACCCAAGAAGTTTCGCCCAAAATCCATTCGGATGCCCACATCTCCTATCAATCCATAGGTTAGCACACACGAAAAATCACAAAAAATCCTTCATATTTAGTTTTTTCGCTCATATGCCACAAAAAAGCTCCGCCCGCCTCTACAAAGCAACACAATCCATTTAATAGATCGTCATGAGACCACCCCGAGAAGTTTTTCTCAAAACCCATTCGGATGCACACATCCCTCATCAATCCATAGGCTAACACACACGGAAAATTATAAAAAATCCTCAATTTTTAGTTTTTTAGCTCATATGCCAAAAAAAAAAAAAGCTCTGCCCGCCCCTCAAAAGAAGAATGATCCATTTGATAGGTTGTCATGATACCACCTAAGAACTTTTGCAAAAAATCCATTCGAATGCCCACATCCTCCATCAATCCAAAGGCTAACACACACGAAAAATCACAAAAGTTACTCAAATTTATGTTTTTTCGTTCATATGCCATAAAACACTCCGCCTGCCTCTACAAAGCAACACAATCTATTTAATAGGTTGTCACGATACAACCCAAAAAGTTTTGCCCAAAAATCATTCTGACTCTCACATCCCCCATCAATCCAAAGGCTAACACACACGAAAAATCACAAAAAATGTGCCCGCATCTCCCAAGAAATATGATATATTTAATAGGTCTCCACGAGCACATCAAAGAAGTTTCACCTAAATTTATTCGGACGCCCACATCCCCCATCAATCTATAGGCTAACACATATGAAAAATTGCAAAAACTACTTAATTTTTTTTTTTTTGTTTGCTCATATGCCATAAAAGAAGCTTCGCCCGCCTCTTCAAAGAAATAAAATCCTTTTAATAGGTCATCACGAGTTGATTCAAGAAGGTTCTCCCAAAACCCAATCGGACACCCACATCTAACACTCACAGAAAATCGTACAAAATCCTCAATTTTTAGTTTTTTCGTTCATATGCCACAAAAAAAGCTCCGCCCACCTCTCCAAAGTCACACGGTCAATTTAATAGGTCTCACGGGTCAACCCAAAAAGTTTCTCTCAAAACCCATTTGGATGCCCACATCCCCCATCAATCCATAGGCTAACACAAACGTAAATTCGCAAAATACCCTCAATTTTTAGTTTTTTCGCTCATATGCCACAAAAAGTCTACACCCACCTCGCCAAAGAAACACGATCCATTTAGTATATCTTCACGAGCCCAACCAAGAAGTTTCACCCAAAAACCATTCGGACACCCACATCCCCTATCAATCGATAGGCTAACACACACGGAAAATCGCAAAAAAAGTCTCAAATTTTAGTTTGTTTTGATCATACGCCACAAAAAAGATCCTCCCGTCTCTACGAAGCAACAAACTCCATTTAATAGATAGTCACGGGATCACCCAAGAAGTTTTGCTCGAAACCCATTTGGACGCCCACATCCCCTATCAATCCATAGGCTAACACACCCGAAAAATCACAAAAAATCCCCAATTTTTAGTACTTTCGTTTATATGCCACAAAAAAGCTCCGCCCGCATCTCCCAAGCAACAAGATCCATTTAATAGGTTGCCACAATCCCATCAAAGATGTTTTGCCTAAATCTTATAAGAACGCCCAACACCCCATCAATCCATAGGTTAAATCAAATGGAAAATCGCAAAAAATTCTCAATTTATAGGCTTTACACTTGTATGCCACACAAATATACCCCGCCCGCCTCTTTAAAGTAACATGGTCCATTTAATAGGTATCACGGGCCGACCGAAGAAGTTTCTCCCAAAACACATTTGGATGCCAACATCCCTCATCAATCCATAGGCTAACACAAACGAAAAATCGCAAAAAATCTTCAATGTGTAGTTTATTCGCGCATATGCCATAAAAAATTCTGCCCGCCTCTCTAAAGTAACACAGTCCTTTTATTAGGTCTCACGGGCCGACCCAAGAAGTTTTCCCAAAAATCCATTTGGAAACCCACATCCCACATCAATCCATAGGCTAACACAAACGAAAAATCGCAAATAATACTCAATTTTTAGTTTTTTCGCTCATATGCCACAAAAAGCATTGTCCGCCACTCCAAAGCAACACGATCCATTTAATAGGTCGTCACAAGGCCACCCAAGAAGTTTCTCCCAAAATCAATTTGGACGCCCACATCCCCTATCAATGCATGGTTAGTACACACGAAAAATCACAAAAAATCCTCCATTTTTAGTTTTTTTGCTCATATGCCACAAGAAAACTCCGCCCGCCTCTACAAAGCAAAACAATACATTTAATAAGTCATCATGAGATGAACCAATGAAGTTTTTCCCAAAACCCATTCGAATGCACACATCCCTCATCAATTCGTAGGCTAACACATGAAAAATTGTAAAAAAATCCTCAATTTTTAGTTTTTTCGCTCATATGCCACAAAAAAAACTCTGCCCGCCCCTCCAAAGCAAAATGATCCATTTAATTGGTTGTCAAGAGACCACCTAAGAACTTTTGCAAAAAATCCATTCGGATGCCCACATCCCCCATCAATCCATAGGCTAACACACACGAAAAATCGCAAAAATTCATAAAATTTATGTTTTTTCGGTCATATGCCGCAAAACTCTCCACCTGCCTCTACAAAGAAACACAATCCATTTAATAGGTCATAACGATACCACCCATTAAGTTTTGCCCAAAACTCATTCTGACGCCTACATCCCCACATCAATCCCACACGAAAAATCCTTAATTTAAGTTTTATTGCTCATATGCCACAAAAAAAAGCATCCGCCTCTCCCAAGCAATATGATCCATTTAATAGGTCACCGAGAGATCATCCAAGAAGTTTCGCCTAAACTTTATTCGGACGCCCACATCCCCCACTAAACCATAAGCTAACACATGAAAAATTGCAAAAAATTCTCAATTTTTATTTCTTCGCCCATATGCCACAAAAGAAGTTTTGCTTGCCTCTTCAAAGCAACACAATCAATGTAATAGGTTGACACGAGCCAATACAAGAAGGTTCTCCTAAAACCCAATCTGACGCCCACATATAACACACAGAAAATCACAAAAAATCCTCAATTTTTAGTTTTTTCCTTCATATGCCACAAAAATAGATCCTCCCACCTTTCCAAAGTCGTACGATAAATTTAATAGGTATCACGGTCCGACCAAAGAAGTTTGGCTCAAAACCCATTTGGACGCCCACATCCTCCATCAATCCCTAGGCTAACAAAAATGTAAAATCGCAAAAACTCCTCAATTTATAGTTTTTTCGATCATATGCCACAAAAAAGCTCCACCCGCCTCACCAAAGAAACATGATCTATTTAATAGACCGTCACGAGCCCAGCCAAGAAGTTTCGCCAAAAACCCATTCAAACACCCACATCTCCCATCAATCAATAGGCTAACACACACGAAAAATCGTAAAAAAAATCTCAATTTTTAGTTTTTTTGCTCATATGCCACAAAAAAGCTCCTCCCGCCTCTACAAAACAACAAAATCCATTTAATATATTGTCACTGGATCACCCAAGAAGTTTTGCCCGAAACCCATTTGGACGCCCACATCCCCCATCAACACACAGGCTCACACACAGAAAATCAAAAAAAAAATCTCAATTTTTATTTTTTTCGCTTATATGCCACAAAAAGCTTCGCCCGCCTCTACAAAGTAACACAATCCATTTAATATGTCATCACGAGACCGCCCGAGAAGTTTTTTCAAAAACCTATTCGTACGTACACATTCCTCATCAATCCATAGACTAACACGACAGAAAAATGCAAAAATTACTCAAATTTACGTTTTTTCACTCATATGCCAAAAGACGCTCCGTCCACCTCTACAAAGCAACACGATCCATTTAATAGGTCGTCACGATACTACCCAAGAAGTTTTGGCAAAAACTCATTCTGACTCCCACATCCCCCATCAATCCAAAGGCTAACACACACGAAAAATCCTTAATTTTAGTTTTTTTCGCTCATATGCCACAAAAAAAAAGTGTCCGCCTCTCCCAAGTAATACGATCAATTTAATAGGTCGCCAGGAGAACATCAAAGAAGTTTAGCCTAAAATTTATTCGGACACCCACATCCCCCATCAATCTATAGGCTAACATACGAAAAATTGTAAAAACTTCTCAATTTTTAGTTTTTTTCGCTCATATGCCACAAAAGAAGTTTCGCCCGCCTCTTCAAAGAAACACAATCCATTTAATAGGTAATCACGAGCCGACCCAAGAAGGTTCTCCCAAAACCCAATCGGATGCCCACATCTAACACTCGCAGAAAATCGCAAAAAATCCTCAATTTTTAATTTTTACGTTCATGTGACACAAAAAAACTCCGCCCACCTCTCCAAAGTCACACGGTCAATTTAATAGGTCTCACGGGCCAACCCAAATAGTTTCGCTCAAAACCCATTTGGACGCCCACATTTCCCATCAATCCATTGGCTAATACAAATGTAAATTCGCCAAAAATTCCCAATTTTTAGTTTTTTCGCTCATATGCCACAAAAAGGCTCTACCCACATCGCCAAAGAAATACGATCCATTTAACAGATCGTCATGATCCCACCCAAGAATTTTCACCCAAAACCCATTTGGATACCCACATCCGCAATCAATCGATAGGCTAACACATGGAAAATCGCAAAAAAAATCTCAACTTTTAGTTTTTTTGCTCATATGCCACAAAAAAGCTCCGTCCGCCTCTACAAAGAAATAATATTTATTTAATAGATGTCACAGGACCACCCAATAAGTTTTGCCCAAAACCCATTTGGACGCCCAAATCCCCCATCAATCCATAGGCTAACACACCCGAAAAATCACAAAAAATCCCCATTTTTTAGGTTTTTTAGCTTATATGCCACAAAAAAAGCTCCGCCCGCCTCTCCAAAGCAACATGATCCATTTAATAGGTTGTCAAGATCCCTTCAAAGATGTTTCCCCTAAAACTTATTCGTACGCCCACAACCCCATCAATCCATAGGCTAAATTAAATGGAAATTCTCAAAAAATCCTCAATTTATAGGTTTTATGCTTGTATGCCACAAAAATATACTCCGCCTGCCTCTACAAAGTAACACGGTCCATTTAATAGGTCTCACGGGCCGACCAAATAAGTTTCGCCGAAAACATGTTTGGACGCCCACATCCTTCATCAATCCATAGGCTAACACAAACAAAAAATCGTAAAAAATCTCAATGTGTAGTTTATTCACGCATATGCCATAAAAAGGCTCCACCCACCTCTCCAAAGTAACACGATCCATTTAATAAGTCTCACGGGCCGACCCAAGAAGTTTCCCCCAAAATCCATTTGGAGTCCTACACCCCCCTTCAATTCATTGGCTAACACAAACGAAAAATCGCAAATAATCCTCAATTTTTAATTTTCTCGCTCATATGCCACAAAAAAGTTCTGTCCGCCACTCCAAATCACTACGATCCATTTAATAGGTCGTCACAAGGCCACCCAAGAAGTTTCGTCCAAAATCAATTCGGACGCCCACATCCCCTATCAATGCATAGGTTAGCACACACGTCAAATCACAAAAAATCCTCCATTTTTAGTTTTTTCGCTCATATGCCACAAAAAAACTCTGCCCGCCTCTATAATGCAACACAATCCATTTAATAGGTCATCATGAGCCCACCCCGAAAAGTTCTTCCCAAAACCCATTCGGATGCACACATCCCTTATTAATCCATGGGCTAACACCCACAAAAAATTGTAAAAAAATCCTTATTTTTTAGTTTTTTCGCTCATATGCCACAAAAGAAGCTCTACCCGCCCCTCCAAAGTAACATGATCCATTTAATAGGTTGTCACGAGACCACCTAAGAACTTTTGCAACAAACCCATTCGGATACCCACATTCCCCATCAATCCATAGGCTAACACACCCGAAAAATCTCAAAAAATCCCCAATTTTTAGTTTTTTCTCTTATATGCGACAAAAAAAGCTCCGCCCGCCTCTCCAAAGTAACACGATCCATTTAATAGGTTACCACGATTCCATCAAAGATGTTTCACCTAAAACTTATTCGGTCGCCCACAACCCCATCAATTCATAGGCTGAATCAAATGTAAAAACGTAAAAAATCCTCAATTTATAGGTTTTACACTTGTATGCCACAAAAATATTCTCCGTCTACCTCTATAAAGTAAAACGGTCCATTTAATAGGTCTCACGGGCCAACCGAATAAGTTTCACCCAAAACACATTTGGACGCCCACATCCCTCATCAATCCATAGGATAACACAGACAAAAAATCGTAAAAAATCTCAATGTGTAGTTTATTCGCGCATATACCATAAAAAAGTTCCACCCACTTCTCCAAAGTAACACAGTACATTTAATAGGTCTCCTGGGTCGACCCAAGAAGTTTCCCCCAAAAACCATTTGAACGCCTACATCCCCCATCAATTCATAGGCTAACACAAACGAAAAATCATAAATAATCTTCAATTTTTAGTTTTCTCGCTCATATGCCACAAAAAGGATCTGTCCGCCACTCCAAATCAACCCAATCCATTTAATAGGTTGTCACAAGGCCACCCAAGAAGTTTCTCCCAAAATCAATATGGACGCCCACATCCCCTATCAATGCATAGGTTAGAACACACGAAAAATCACAAAAAATCTTCCATTTTTAGTTTCTTCGCTCATATGCCACAAAAAACCTCCGCCCGCCTCTACAAAGCAACACAATCTATTTAATAGGTCATCATGAGCCCACCCTAAGAAGTTTTTCCCAAAACCCATTCGGATACACACATCCAGCATTAATCCATAGGCTAACACCCACGAAAAATTGTAAAAAAATACTTAATTTTTAGATTTTTCGCTCATATACCACAAAAAAAGTTCCACCCGCCCCTCCAAAGCAACATGATCCATTTAATAGGTTGTCACGAGACCACCTAAGAATTTTTGCAAAAAACTCATTCGGATGCCCACATCCCTCATCAATCCATAGGTTAACACACACGAAAAATCGCAAAAATTCCTCAAATTTACGTTTTTTGGTTCATATGCCACAAAACGCTCCACCTGCCTCTACAAACAAACACAATCCATTAAATAGGTCGTCACAATACCACCCAACAAGTTTTTCCCAAAACTCATTCTGACGCCCACATCCCCCCATCAATCCAAAGGCTAACACACACGAAAAATCCATCATTTTAGGTTTTTCACTCATATACCACAAAAAAAGTGTCTGCCTCTCCCAAGCAATACAATCTATTTAATAGGTCGCCAAGAGATCATCCAAGAAGTTTCACCTAAAATTTATTCGGACGCCCACATCCCCCATCAAACCATAGGTTAACACACACGAAAAATTATAAAAAAAATCCTCAATTTTTATTTTTTTTGGCTCATATGCAACAAAAGAAGCTTCGCTTGCCTCTTCAAAGCAACACAATCAATATAATAGGTCATCACGAGCCGACTAAAGAAGGTTCGCCCAAAAAACAATATGACGCCCACATATAACACTCACAGAAAATCATTAAAAATCCTCAATTTATAGTTTTTTCGTTCATATGCCACAAAAAAGCTCCACCCGATTCTCCAAAGAAACATGATCCATTTAATAGATCGTCACGAGCAAACCCAAGAATTTTCACCCAAAACCCATTCGGACACCCACATCCCTATCAATCGATAGGCTAACACACACGAAAATCGCAAAAAAAATCTCAATTTTTAGGTTTGTTTCTCAGATGCCACAAAAAAGCTTCGCCCTTCTCTACAAAGCAACACAATCTATTTAATAGGTCTCCACGAGACCATCCAAGAAGTTTTGCCCAAAATCCATTTGGACGCCCACATCCCCCATCAATCCATAGGCCAACACACCCGAAAAATTGCAAAAACTCCTCAATTTTTAGTTTTTTCGCTTATATGCCACAAAAAAAGCACCGCCCGCCTTTCCCAAGCAACACGATCCATTTAATAGGTCGTCACAAGGCCACCCAAGAAGTTTTTCCCCAAATCCATTCGGATCCCCACATCTTCTATTAATCCAAAGGTTAGCACACACGAAAAAACACAAAAAATCCTCAATTTTTAGTTTTTTCGCTTATATGCCACCAAAAAGCTTTGTATGCCTATACAAAGCAACACAATCTATTTAATAGGTTGTCATGAGACCACCTGAGATGTTTTTCCAAAAATCCATTCGTACGCTCACATCCCTCATCAATCCATAAGCTAACACACACGAAAAATTGTAAAAAAATCCTCAATTTTTAGTTTTTTCGCTCATATGACACAAAAAATACTCCGCCCGCCCCTCCAAAGCAACATGATCCATTTAATAGGTCATCACGAGACCACCTAAGAACTTTTGAAAAAAATCCATTCGGATGCCCACATCCCCCATCAATCCATAGGCTAACACACACAGAAAATCACAAAAATTCCTCAAATTTATGTTTTTTCGGTCATATGTCACAAAATGCTCCACCTGTCTCTACAAAGCAACACAATCAATTTAATAGGTCGTCACGATACCACCCAAGAAGTTTTGCCCAAAACTCATTCTGACGCCCACATCCCCCATTAATCCAAAGGCTAACACACACGAAAAATTCTTAATTTTAGTTTTTTCGCTCATATGCCACAAAAAAAGTGTCCGCCTGTCCCAAGCAATATAATCCATTTAATAGGTCTCCACAAATATATCCAAAAAGTTTCGCCTAAAATTTATTCGGACGCCCACGTCTCCCATCAATCCATGGGCTAACACACACGAAATATTGTAAAAAATCCTTAATTTTTAGTTTTTTTTTCCACTCATATGCCACAAAAGAAGCTTCACCTGCCTCTTCAATGCAATATAATCTATTTGATAGGTCGTCAAAATCCGACCAAAAAAGGTTCGCCCAAAACCCAATCTGACGCCCACATTTAACACTCACAGAAAATCACAAAAAAATTCTCTATTTTTATTTTTTTTCATTCATATGCCACAAAAAAAGCTCCGTCCGCCTCTACAAAGTCACACGGTCAATTTAATAGGTCTCACGAGCTGACCCAAGAAATTTCGCCCAAAACCCATTTGGACGCTCACAGCCCCTATCAATCCATATGTTAACACAAACGAAAATTCGTAAAAATTCCTCAATTTTTAGTTTTTTCAATCATATACCACAAAAAAAACTCCGCCCGCCTCTCCAAAGCAACACAATCTATTTAATAGATTGTCATGAGG
Organism: Capsicum rhomboideum; assembly: GCA_031232105.1. Taxonomy (NCBI): domain Eukaryota; kingdom Viridiplantae; phylum Streptophyta; class Magnoliopsida; order Solanales; family Solanaceae; genus Capsicum; species Capsicum rhomboideum. The sequence goes on from CP124709.1 coordinate 59,803,562, forward strand.
CCACCCAAGAAGTTTCGTTCAAAACCTATTCGGACACCCACACCCCCCATCAATCGATAGGCTAACACACATGGAAAATCGCAAAAAAAAATCTCAATTTTTAGTTTTTTCACTCATAAGCCACAATAGAGCTCCGCCTGCCTCTACAAAGCAATATAATCCAATTAATAGATCGACATGAGACCACCCAAGAAGTTTTTCCCAAAACTCATTCGGATGCCCACATCCCCCATCCATTCATAGGCTAACATACACGAAAAATTGCAAAAAATCCTCAAATTTTAGTGTTTTTGCTCATATGCAATAAAAATACGCTCCACCCGCCTCTCCAAAATAACATGTTCCATTTAATAGGTCTCACCGGTCAACCAAAAAAGTTTCTCCCAAAACCCATTCGGACACCCACATCCCCCATCAATTGATAGGCTAACAAACACGGAAAATCACAAAAAATCCTCAATTTTTAGTTTTTTTTTGCTCATATGCCACAAAAAAGCTCCTCCCTCCTCTCCAAAACAAACAATCCATTTAATAGGTCATCACAAGGATACCCAAGAAGTTTCGCCCAAAACTAACTTGGACACCCAAATCCACCATCAATCCATAGGCTAACACACATCAAAAATCACAAAAAATCCTCAATTTTTTGTTATTTCGCTTGTATGCCAAAAAAAATCTCCGCACATATCTCCAAAGCAACATGATCCATATAATAGGTCGTCACGAGCCCAGCCAAAATCTTTTCCCCAAAACCCATTCGGACACCCACATCCCCCATCAATCGATAGGCTAACACACACAGAAAATCGTAAAAATAATCTCAATTTTTAGTTTTTTTGCTCATATGCCACAAAAAATCTTCGCCCACCTCTATAGAGCAACACAATCCATTTAATAGGTCATCACAAAACCACACAAGAAGTTTTTCCCAAAACTCATTCGGACGCCTATATCACCCATCCATTCACAGGCTAACATACAAGAAAATTGCAAAAACCCTCAATTTTTAGTGTTTTCGCTCGTATGCCACAAAAAAAGCTCTGCCCGCCTCTCCCAAGAAACACGATCCATTTAATAGGTCGACAGATCCCATCAAAGAAATTTTGCCTAAAACTTCTTCGAACGCCCACAAACCCATCAATCCAAAGGGTAAATCACATGAAAAATCGCAAAAAATCCTCAATTTTTAGTTTTTACACTCGTATGCCACAAAATAACATTCTGCCCGCCTCTCCAAAGCAATATGATCCAAATAATAGGTCATCACGAGACCACCCAAAATTTTTTCCCTAAAAACCATTCAGACACCCACTTCCCCCATAATTCGATATGCTAAACACAAACGAAAAATCGCAAAAAAATTTCTCAATATTTAGTTTTTTTGCTCATATGACACAAAAAAGCTCCGCCCACCTCTACAAAGCTACACAATTCATTTAATAGGTCGTCACGAGACCACACAAGAAGTTTTCCCAAAAACCCATTCAGACGCCCACATCCCCCATAAATCCATAGGCTAACACACACGAAAAATCACAAAAAACCCTCAATTTTTAGTTTTTTCGCTCATATGCCACAAAAAAAAAAAGCTCCGCCCTCCTATCCAAAGCAACACAATCCATTTAATAGGTCGTCATGAGCCTACCCAAGAAGTTTCGTCCAAAACTCATTCAGACGCCCACATCCTCCATCAATCAATAAGCTAACACATGAAAAGTTAGAAAAATCCTTAATTTTTAGTATTTTCGCTCAGATGCCACAAAAAAGCTCCGCCTACCTCTCTAAAGCAGTACGATCTATTTAATAGGTCGTCACGAGCCTACCCAAGAAGTTTCCTCCAAAACCCATTCGTAAGCCCACATCCCCCATCAATCCATAGGCTAACACACGAAAAGTCATAAAAAATCACCAATTTTTAATTTTTTGCTCATACGCCACAAAAAAGCTCCGCCTGCCACTACAAAGCATTACAATTTATTTAATAGGTCGTCAAGAGACCATCCAAGAAGTTTTCCCAAAACTCATTCGGACGCCCACATCCCCCATCTATTGATAGGCTAACACACACGAAAAATTACAAAAAATACTTAATTTTTAGTTTTTTCGCTCATATGCCATAAAAATGCTCCGCCTGCTTCTACAAAGTAATACAATCCATTTAATAGGTTGTCATGAGCCCACCCATGATGTTTAACCCAAAACCAATTTGGATGGCCACATCCCCCATCAATCCATATGCTAACACACACGAAAAATTGTAAAAAAATCCTCAATTTTTTTTTGCTCATAAGCCACAAAAAAAGATACACCCGTCTCTTCAAGGTAATACAATCCATTTAATAGGTCGTCAAGAGTCGACCCAAGAAGGTTCGCCCAAAACCCAATCGGACGCCCACATCTAACATACACAAAAAATTACAAAACATCCTCAATTTTTATTTTTTTCATTCATACGCCACAAAACGCATTCAGACACCCATATCCCCAATCAATCCAAAAGCTAACACACACGAAAAATCACAAAAACTCTTCAATTTTTTGTTATTTCGCTTGAATGTCACCAAAAAAGCTCCGCTCAACTCTCTAAATCAACACGATCCACTTAATAGGTTGTCACTAGACCATCCAAGAAGTTTCATTCAAAACTTATTCGGACGCTCACATCCCCTTTCAATCCATAGGCTAACACACAAAAATTGAAAAAATCCTAAATTTTTAGTTTTTTCACTCATATGCCATAAAAAAAATTTGGCACGCCCCTCCTAATCAACATGATCTACATAATAGGTCATCACGAGTCCACCAAAGAAATTTTTCCCTAAACCCATTCATACGCCGACATCCCCATAAATCCATAGGCTAATACACACGGAAAATTGCAAAAAATCTTTAATTTTTAGTTTTTTAGCTCGTATGCTACAAAAAAAGTTTTGCCCTTCTCTCCAAAGCAACACAATCCATTTAATAGGTCATTAGTATCCTACCCAAGAAGTATCACCTAAAACTCATTCGGACGCCCACATCTCCCATCAATCAGTAGGCTAACACACACGGAAAATAGCAAAAAATCACTAATTTTTAGTTTTTTCGCTCATAAGCAACAAAGAAAGCTCCGCCCGTCTCTCCAAATCAACAGGATCCATTTAATAGGTTTTCACGATCCCACTCAAGAAGTTTTGCACAAAACCCATTTGAACGCCATCATCCCATCAATCCATAGGCTAAAACACACGAAAAATCGCAAAAAAATTTCAATTTTTAGTTTTTTCGCTCGTATGCCACAAAAAAACTCTGCCCTCCTATCCAAAGAAACAAGATCCACTTAATAGGTCGTCAAGAAACCACCCAAGAATTTTTGCCTCAAATTCATTCGGACGTCCACATTCCCATCAATCCATAGGCTAAAACACACGAAAAATCACAAAAAATCCTCAATTTTTAGTTTTTCCGATCGTATCCATAAAAAAAGATCCGCCCATATCTCCAAAGCAGCACGATCTATTTAATAGGGCATCACAAGCCGAACCAATAAGTTTCTCCCAGAACTCATTCGGACGCCCTCATTCTCCATCAATCTATAGGCTAACACACACGAAAAATTACAAAAAATCCTTAATTTTTAGTATTTTGGCTCAGATGCAATAAAAAGCCTCCGCCTACCTCTCTAAAGCAGCACGATCAATTTAATAGGTCGTCACGAGCCTACCCAAGAAGTTTCCTCCAAAACCCATTTGGAAGTCCACATCCCCCATCAATCCATAGGTTAACACACGGAAAGTCATAAAAAATCACCAATTTTTATTTTTTTTCGCTCATACGCCACAAAAAAACTCCGCCTTCCACTACAAAGCAACACAATTTATTTAATAGGCCGTCAAGAGACCATCCAAGAAGTTTTGCCAAAACTCATTCGGACGCCCACATCCCCCATTTATCGATAGGCTAACACACACGAAAAATCACAAAAAATACTTAATTTTTAGTTTTTTTTCTCATATGCCATAAAAGTGCTCCGCCCGCCTCTACAAAGTAATACAATCCATTTAATAGGTTGTCACGAGCCCACCCATGATGTTTCACCCAAAACCAATTCGGATGGCCACATCCCCCATCAATCCATATGCTAACACACACGAAAAATCGCAAAAAAATCCTCAATTTTTTTTTGCTCATAAGCCACAAAGAAAGATACACCTGTCTCTTCAAGGAAATACAATCCATTTAATAAGTCGTCAAGGTTCGACCCAAAAAGGTTCGCCCAAAACCCAAACGAACGCCCACATCTAACACACACGAAAAATCACAAAACATCCTCAATTTTTTAGTTTTTTCATTCATATGACACAAAACTCATTCAGACGCCCACATCCCCCATCAATCCATAGGCTAACACACACGAAAATCACAAAAACTCCTCAATTTTTTGTTATTTCGCTCGAATGTCACCAAAAAAGCTCCGCTCAACTCTCTAAATCAACACGATCCATTTAATAGGTTGTCACTATCCCATCCAAGAAGTTTCATCCAAAAATTATTCGGACGCCCACATCCCCCTTCAATCCATAGGCTAACACACGAAAAATTGAAAAAATCCTAAATTTTTAGTTTTTTCGCTCATATGCCACAAAAAAAGCTTGGCACGCCCCTCCTAATCAACATGATTTATATAATAGGTCGTCACAAGTCCGCCAAAGCAATTTTTCCTTAAACCCATTCATACGCCCACATCCCCATAAATCCATAGGCTAATACACATGGAAAATTGCGAAAAATCTTTAATTTTTAGTTTTTTTGCTCGTATGCCACAAAAAAAGCTCTGCCCTTCTCTCCAAAGCAACATAATCCATTTAATAGGTCATTATGAGCCTACCCAAGAAGTATCACCCAAAACTCATTCGGACGCCCACATCTCCCATCAATCAGTAGGCTAACACACACGGAAAATAGCAAAAAATCATTAATTTTTAGTTTTTTCGCTCATAAGCAACAAAAAAAGCTCCGCCCGTCTCTCCAAATCAACAGGATCCATTTAATAGGTTGTCACAATATTACCCAGGAATTTTCGCACAAAACCCATTTGGACGCCATCATCCCATCAATCCATAGGCTAAAACACACAAAAAATCACAAAAAAATTTCAATTTTTAGTTTTTTCGCTCGTATGCCACAAAAAAACTCTGCCCTCCTATACAAAGAAACATGATCCACTTAATAGGTCATCACGAAACTACCCAAGAAGTTTTTCCTCAAATCCATTCGGACGCCCACATCCCCATCAATCCATAGGCTAAAACACACGGAAAATCACAAAAAATTCTCAATTTTTAGTTTTTTCGATCGTTTCCATAAAAAAAGATCCGCCCATATCTCCAAAGCAGCACGATCTATTTAATAGGGCATCACAAACCGGCCCAATAAATTTCTCCCAGAACTCATTCATACGCCCTCATTCTCCATCAATCTATAGGCTAACACAAACAAAAACCGCAATAAAACATCAATTTTTAGTTTTTATGCTCATATGCCACCAAAAAAGTACCGACCGCCTCTCCAAAGCAATGCGAATCATTTAATAGGTCGTCAAGAGAGAATCCAAGAGGTTTCACCCAAAATCCATAAGGAAGCCCACATCCCCCATCAATCCATAGGCTAACACACATGGAAAATTGCAAAAAATACTCATTTTTAATATTTTTGCTCATATGCAATTAAAAAAAAACCTCTGCCCCCCTGTTCAAAGAAATACAATCCATTAAATTGGTTGCCATGAGATAAACTTAGAAGTTTTATCCAAAACACATTCGAACGCCCACATCCCCCATCAATCCATAGGCTAACCCACATGGAAAATCACAAAAAAACCTCAATTTTTAGTTTTTTCGCTCATATGCCACAAAAAAAGCATCGGCAGCCTCTCCCAAGCAACACGATCCATTTAATAGGTCGCCACGAGCTCATACAAGAAGTTTTGCTCAAAACTTATTCGGGCGTCAACATCCTCCATCAATCCATAGAATAACACACATGGAAAATCACAAAAAATCCTCACTTTTTAGGTTTTTCGATCGTATGCCGAAAAAAAAAACTTCGCCCACCTCTCCAAAGCAACACAATGCATTCAATAGGTCATCACGAGCCGACCCAAAAAGTTTTGCCCAAAACTCATTCGGTCACCCACATCCCCATTAATCTATAGGCTATCACACGAAAAATCACAAAAAATCCTCAATTTTTAGTTTTTTCGCTCATATGCCAAGAAAAAGCTCTCCCACCTTTACAAAGCAACACAATCCATTTAATAAGTCTTCATGAGACCAAACAAGAAGTTTTTCCCAAAACTCATTCGGACGCCCACATCCCCAATCAATCAATAGGCTACACACGAAAAATCGCAAAAAATCCTCAATTTTTAGTTTTTAAGCTCGTATGCCACAAAAATGCTTCGTCCTCCTCTACAAAGCAACATAATCCATTTAATATGTCATCACGAGACCATCCAAGAAGTTTTGCTCAAAATACATTCGGATTCCCACATCCCCCCATCAATCCATTGGTGAACACACGAAAAATCGCAAAAATCATCAAGTTTTAGTTTTTTCGCTCATATGCCACAAGAAAAGCTCCGCCCGCCTCTCCCAAGAAACACTATCCATTTAATAGTCATCACGAGCCCATCCAATAATTTTCACCTAAAACTTAATTGGATGCCAAACCCCCCCATCAATCCGTAGGCTAAACCACAAGAAAAATCGCAAAAAATCCTCAATTTTTAGTTTTTTTGCTCGTATGCCACAAAAATAACTCCGCCCATCTCTCCAAAGTAACACAATGCATTTAATAGGTCGTCATGGTCCAACCTAAGAAGTTTTGCCCTAAACCCATTAGGACGCCCACATACCCCATCAATCCATAGGCTAACACATATGGAAAATTGCAAAAAATTCTTAATTTTTAGATTTTTGCATAATATGCCAGAAAAAAGCTCCGTCCGCCTCTCCAAAGAAACACGATCCATTTAATAGGTCGTCATGAGGCCACCCAAGAAGTTTTTCCCAAAACTCATTCAGACGCCCAAATCCCCTATCAATCCATACGCTAACACACACGGGAAATCAAAAAAATAGTCAATTTTTAGTATTTTCGCTAATATGCAACAAAAAAAGCTCCACCCGCCTGCCCAAAGCAACACAATCCATTAAGAAGGTCGCCACGAGATGACCATAGAAGGTTTTCCAAAACTCCAAGCAGACGCCCATATCCCCCATCAATTCATAGACTAACCCACATGGAAAATCATAAAAAATCCTTAATTTTTAGTTTTTTTGCTCATATGCCACAAAAAAAGCTCCGCCCGCATCTCCAAACCAACACAATCCACCTAATAGGTCGCCACAAGCCCATACAAGAAGTTTTGCCATAAATTTATTCGGACGCCAACATCCTTAATTCATAGGCTAACACATTTGGAAAATCGCAAAAAATCCTCAATTTTTAGTTTTTTCGCTCATATGCCACAAAAAAAGCTCCGCCCGCCTCTCCCAAGCAACACGATCCATTTAATAGGTCGCCACGAGCCCATACAAGAATGTTCACCTAAAAATTATTCGGACGCCTTCGGACGCTCACAACCCTCATCAATCCATAGGCTAAACCACATGGAAAATTGCAAAAAATCCTCAATTTTTAGTTTCTTTAGCTCAAATGCCACAAAAAAATCTCCGCCTGCGTCTCCAAAGAAACACGATCCACTTAATAGGTTACCACGAGACCATCCAAGAAGTTTTTTATAAATTTATTCGGACGCCACCATCCTCCATCAATTCATAGGCTAACACACATGGAAAATCACAAAAAATCCTCAATTTTTAATTACTTTCCCTCATATGCCACAAAAAAAGATCCGCCCGCCTCTCCTAAGCAACACCATCAATTTTATAGGTCGCCACGAGCCCATCCAATAATTTTCACCTAAAAATTATTCGTATGCCCACAACCCTCATCAATCCAGAGGCTAAACTACATGTAAAATTGCAAAAAATCCTCAATTTTTAGTTTTTTTGCTCATATGCCACAAAAAAAGCTCCACCCGCATCTCCAAAGCAGGACGATCCACTTAATAGGTTGCCACGAGCCCATCCAAGAAGTTTTGCCATAAATTTATTCGGACGCCAACATCCTCCATTAATTCATAGGCTCACACACATTGAAAATCGCAAACAAATCCTCAATTTTTAGTTTTGTCGCTCATAGGCCACAAAAAAAGCTCCGCTCGCCTATCTCAAGCAACACGATCCATTTAATAGGTCGCCACGAGCCCATTCAAGAATTTTCACCTAAAACTTATTCGGACACCCACAACCCTCATCAACCCATAGGCTAAACCACATGGAATATCGCAAAAACATTTTAATTTTTAGTTTTTTTTCGCTTGTATACCACAAAAAAAGCTCCGCCCACCTCTCTAAAGTAACACAATAAATTTAATAGGTCGTTACGGGCCGACCCAAGAAGTTTCTCCCAAAACCCATTAGGACGCCCACATCTCCCATCAATCCATAGACTAACACATACGGAAAATTACAAAAAATCCTTAATTTTTAGATTTTTTCGCTCATATGCCACAAAAAAGCTCCATCCGCCTCTCCGTTGAAAAATAATCCACTTAATAGGTCGTCACAAGTCCACCCAAAAGTTTTTCCCAAAACTAATTCGGACGCCGACATCCCCTATCAATCCTAAGGCTAACACACGAAAAATCGCAAAAAATCCTCAATTTTTAGTTTTTTCGCTCATATGCCACAAAAAAAGTTTTGCCCGCCTATCCAAAGTAATTCAATCCATTTAATAGGTTACCACAAGCCGACCCAAGAAGTTTCTCCCAAAACCCAATCAGACGCCCATATCTAACACACACGGAAAATTGCAAAAAATCCTCAATTTTTAGTTTTTTTGGCTCATATGCCACAAAAAAAGCTCTGCCTGTCTCTCCCAAAAAACACGATCTATTTAATTGGTCATCACGAGCTCACCCTAGAAGTTTTGCCAAAAACCCACATGGATGCGCAAATCCCCTATCAATCCATAGGTTAACACACATGAAAAATTACAAAAAATCCTCAATTTGTTGTTATTTCACTCGTAGGCCATAAAAATCTCTGCCCACATATCCAAGGCAACACGATCTATATAATAGGTTGTCACGAGTACACCCAAGATGGTTTGCCCAAAACCCAATCAGACACCCACATCCCCCATCAATCGATAGGTTAACACACATGTAAAATCACAAAAAATCCTCAATTTTTAGTTTTTTCGCTCATATGCAACAAAAAAAAGTTTTGCCTACCTCTCCAAAGCAACACGATCTACTTAATAGATCATCACGAGCCCACCTAAAAAGTTTAACCCAATACCCATTTGGACGCCCACATCCCCCATCAATCCATAGGCTAACACACGCGAAAAATCACCAAAAATCCTCAATTTTTAGTTTCTTCGGTCAGATGCCACAAAAAATCATCGCCTGCCTCTCCAAAGCAACACAATCCATTTAATAGGTCATGACAAGCCTACCCAAGAAGATTTCCCCAAAACCCATTCGGAAGCCCACATCCCCCATCAATCCATAGGCTAACACACGAAAAATAACAAAAAATCATTATTATTTTTTTCCGCTCATATGCCACAAAAAAACTTCAACCGTCTCTACAAAGCAACACATACTATTTAATAGGTCGTCAAGAGACCACCCAAAATGTTTTTCCCAAAACTCATTCGGACGCCCACATCCCCCATCGATCGGTAGGCTAACACACACGAAAAATTGCAAAAAATCCTTAATTTTTAATTTTTTTGCTCATTTGCCACAAAAATTCTCCGCCCGCCTCTACAAAGCAGTACAATCCATTTAATAGGTTGTCACGAGTCCACCCATGATGTTTCTCCCTAAACCCATTCGGACGCCCGCATCCCCCATCAATCCACAAGCTAACACACACGGAAAATCACAAAAAATCCTCAATTTTTAGTTTTTTCGCTCGTATGCCACAAAAAAAGCTCTGCCCTCCTCTCCAAAGCAACACGATTCATATAATAAGTCTTCACGAGCCTACCCAAGAAGTTTATTCCCAAAACCTATTAGGACGCCCAAATCCCGCATCTATCCATAGACTAACACACACGAAAAATCGCAAAAAATCTTCAATTTCTTTGTTTTTTTCGCTCATATGCTACAAAAAATATCCTCCCACCTCTCTAAAGAAACACGATCTATTTAATAGGTCATCACAAGACCACCCTATAAATTTCACCCAAAACACATTCGAACGCCAATATCCTCCATCAATCTATAGGCTAACACAAACAGAAAATCACAAAAAATCCTCAATTTTTAGTTTTTTCGCTCATATGTCACAAAAAAATCTCCTAACGCTTCTCCAAAGCAACACGATCCATTTAATAAATAGTCTCGAGCAAACCCAAGAAGTTTCGCACAAAATCCATTCGGACGCCCACATCCCTAATCAATCAATAGGCTAACACACAAAAAAAATATCAAAAAATACTCAATTTTTAGTATTTTCGCTCATATGCAACAAAAAAAGCTCTGCCCGTCTGTCCAAAGCAACACAATACATTTAATAGGTCGCCACGAGCTGACCCAAAAAAGATCCTCCCAGCTCTACAAAGCAACCCAATCCATTGAATAGATTTTCACAACACCACCCAAGAAGTTTTGCTCAAAACTCATTCGGACGCCCACATCCCCTATCAATCAATAGGCTCACACACACGAAAAAATGTAAAAAATCCTCAATTTTTATTTTTTTGCTTATATGCCACAGAAACTCTCCACCCGCCTCTACAAAGCAAAACAATTTATTTAATAGGTCGTCACGATTCCATCTAGTAAGCTTTTCTCAAAACTCATTTGGACGCCCACATCCCCTATCAATCCATAGGCTAATACACATGAAAAATCGCAAAATATTCTCAATTTTTAGTTTTTTTGCTCATATGCCACAAAAAATGCTCCGTCCACCTCTCCCTAGAAACACAATCCATTTAATAGGTCACCACAGGCCCATCCAAGAAGTTTTTCCTAAACCTTATTCGGACGCCCACAACCTTCATCAACCCAAAGGCTAAACCACATGGAAAATCACAAAAAAATCTAAATTTACACACACGATCCATTTAATAGGTCATCACGAGCCCACCCAAGATGTTTCGCGCAAAACCCATTCGGACGCCCACATCCCCCATCAATCCATAGGCTAACACACACGAAAAATTGTAAAATATCCTCAATTTTTAACTTTTTCACTCGTATGCCACAAAAAAAGCTCCACCCTCCTGTCTAAAGTAACACGATCCATTTAATAGGTGGTCATGACCCTACCCAATAAGTTTTTCCCAAAACCCATTTGGACGCCCAAATCCCCCATCAATCCATTGACTAACACACAAGGAAATCACAAAAAAATCCACAATTTTTTGTTTTTTTGGCTCATATGCTACAAAAAAATATCCGCCCACCTCTCCAAAGAGTCATGATCCATTTAATAGGTCATCACAAGTTGACCCTATTAGTTTCTCCCAAAACTCATCTGAACGCCCACATTCTCCATCAATCTATAGGCTAACACAAACAAAATATCGCTGAAAATTCTTAATTTTTAGTTTTTTTGCTCATAACAAAAAAACCTCTGGACGCTTAACCAAAGCAACACGATCTATTTGATAGGTCATTTCAAGCAAACCCAAGAAGTTTCACCCAAAAACTACGCCCACATCGCCCATCAATCCATAGGCTAACACACACGAAAAATCACAAAAAATCATCAATTTATAGTTTTTTTCGCTTGTATGCCACAAAAATGCTCCTCCTGCCTCTACACAGCAACACAATCCATTTAATAGGTAGTCACGATAATACCCATAAAGTTTGGCCCAAAACTCATTCGGACGCCCACATCCCCCATCAATCCATATGCTAATAAACACACAAAAAAAGATCCTCAATTTTTAGTTTTTTCATTCATATGCAACAGAAAAAGCTCCGAGTGCTTCTCCAAAGCAACACGATCTATTTAATATGTCGTCTCGAGCAAACCCAAAATATTTCACCCAAAACCCATTCAGATGCCCACATCCCCCATCAATCCATAGGCTAACACACGAAAATAGCAAAAAATCCTCAATTTTTAGTTTTTTTCGCTCATATGCCACAAAAAAGCTCCGCCCACCTCTCTAGAGAAACACAATCCAACTTGCCTAAAACTTATTCGGACGCCCACAACACCCCCCCACCCCCCCGATCAACTCATAGGTTAAATCACATGAAAAATCTTAAAATATCCTAAATTTTTAAAGCTCGTATGCCACAAAAAAAAAACTCTGCCTGCCTCTCCAACATAACACGGTCCATTTAATAGGGCGTCATGGTCTGACCCAAGAAGTTTCTCCCTAAACCCATTTCTACGCCCACATCTCCCATCAATGCAAAGGCTAACACATACGGATAATCGCAAAAAATACTCAATTTTTGGTTTTTTCGCTCATATGTCACAAAAATAGAACCGCTCGCTTCTCCAAACCAACATGATCCATTTAATAGGTTGTCACGAGACCACCATAGATTTTTCGCCTAAAACCAATTCGAACACCCACATCCCCCATCAATCCATAGGCTAACACACAAACAAAATCACAACCCTCATCAACCCATAGGCTATACCACATGGAAAATCGCAAAAAATTCTAATTTTTTAGTTTTTTGGCTCTTCTGCCACCAAAAAAATGCTTTGCCCGCCTCTCCAATGTAACAAAGTCCATTTAATAAGTCGTCATGGTCCGACCTAAGAATTTTCTCTCTAAACCCATTTGGAAGCTCACATCCCCCATCAATACAAAGTCTAACACATACAGATAATTGTAAAAAATACTCAATTTTTAGTTTTGTCACTCATATGTCACAAAAGAGCACCGCTTGATTCTCCAAAGCAACACGATCCATTTAATAGGTCGTCACGATCCCACCCAAGATTTTTCGCGCAAAACCCATTCGGACGCCCACATCCACCATCAATCCATAGGCTAACACACGAAAAATCGTAAAAAATCCTCAATTTTTAACTTTTTCACTCGTATGCCACAAAAAAGCTCCACTCTCCTCTCCAAAGTAACACGATCCATTTAATAGGTCATCATAACCCTACCCAATAAGTTTCGCCCAAATCCCCCATCAATTCATAGACTAACACAAAAGGAAAATCACAAAAAAATCCACAATTTTTGTTTTTTTCCCTCATATGCTACAAAAAAATATCCGCCCACCTCTCCAAAGAAAGACGATCTATTTGATAGGTCATCACAAGTCATCCCTATAAGTTTCTCCCAAAACTCATCCGAATGCCCACATTCTCCATCAATCTATAGGCTAACATAGACAGAAAATCACAAAAAACATCAATTTTAGTTTTTTCGCTCATATACCACGAAAAAAACTCCGACCACTTCTCCAAAGCAACACGATCTATTTAATACGCTCACATCCCCCATCAATCCATATGATATCACACACTGAAAATCGCAATAAATACTCAATTTTTAGTATTTTTGCGCATATGCAACAAAAAAAGCTCTGTACGACTATCCAAAGCAACACAATACATTTAATACGTCTTTACAAGCTGACCCAAGAAGTTTTTCCCAAAACACATACGGACGCCCACATCCCCCATCAACCCATAGTCTAAACCACAAGGAAAATCCCCAAAAATCATAAATTTTTAGTTTTTTCGCTAGTATGACACAAAAAAAAGCTCTGCCCACCTATCCCACTTAGACTCCCAAATCCCCCATCAATCCATAGGGTAACACAGATGAAAAATCGCAAAAAATCCTCATTTGTTTTGTTATTTCGCATGTATGCCACAAAAAAGCTCCTCCCACATCTTCAAAGAAACATGATCCATATAACAGGTCATCACGAGCACATCAGAGAAGTTTTTCCCTAAAACCATTCAGACACCCACATTCCCCATTAATCCATAGGCTAACACACACGAAAAATCGCAAAAAAATCCTCAATTTTTAGTTTTTTTGCTCATATGTCACAAAAAAGCTCTACCCGCCTCTACAAAACAACACAATCCATTCAATAGATTGTCACGAGACCACCCAAGAAGTTTTACTCAAAATCCATTCGGACGCCGACATCCCCCATCAATCCATAGGCGTTACACAAGGAAAATCGCAAGAAATCCTCAATTTTTAGTTTTTTCACTCATATGCCACAAAATGCTCCGTCCGCCTCTACAAAACATTACAATACATTTAATAGGTCATCAAGATGCCACCTAAAAAGTTTTGCCCAAAACTCATTCGGATTCTCACATCCCCCATCAATCCATAGGCTAACACACACGAAAAATCATAAAAAATCCTTAATTTTTAGTTTTTTCACTCATATGCCACCAAAAAAGCTCCGCTCGTGACTCCCAATAAACACGATAAATTTAATAGGTTTCCACAAGCCCATCCAAGAAATTTTTCCTAAAATTTATTCGGACGCCCACAACCCCCATCAACCCATAGGTTAAACCATAAGGAAAATCGCAAAAATCCTATTTTTTTAGTTTTTTCGCTAGTATGCCACAAAAACACTCTGCCCGCCACTACAAAGTAACACAATCCATTTAATAGGTCATCATGAGACCACCTAAGAAATTTTTCCCAAAACCATTCAGACGCCCACAACCCCCATCAATCTATAGGCTAACACACGAAAAATCACAAAAAATCCTCAATTTTTAGTTTTTTACTCATATGTCACAAAAAAAGCTCCGTCTGCCTCTACGAAGCAATACAATCCATTTAACAGGTCGTAACGAGACTACCCAAGAAGTTTCGCTCAAAATCCAATCGGATGCCCACATCTAACACACACGGAAAATCTCAAAAAATTCTCAATTTTTAGTTTTTTTCGCTCGTATGCCAAAAAAAAAAAAGCTCCGCCCACTTCTCCAAAGTCACACAATCCCTTTAATAGGTCATCACGGGCCGACCCAAGAAGTTTCTCCCAAAACCCATTTGGATGCCCACATCCCCCATCAATACAAAGGATAACACATACGGATAATCACAAAAAATATTCAATTTTTAGTTTTTTCGCTCATATGCTACACAAAAAAAAAGCACCACCCACTTCTCCAAAGAAACACGATCCATTTAATAGGTCTTCATGAGGCCACCCAAGAAATTTTCCCCAAAACCTATTCGGATGCCCACATCCCCCATCAATCTATAGGTTAATATACAAAAAATCGTAAAAAAATCCTCCATTTTTTGTTATTTCGCTCGTATGCCACAAAACAAGCTCTGCCCACATCTCCAAAAATATACAATCTATATGATAGGTCATCATGAGCACACTCAAGAAGTTTTACCTAAAACTCATTCGGACGCGCAGATCCCCCATCAATCGATAGGCTAACACACCTGGCAAACCACAAAAAAATCCTCAATTTTTAGTTTTTTGTCTCATATGCCACAAAAAAGCTCTGCCCGCCTCTACAAATCAACACAATACATTTAGTAGGTCATCACAAGACCACCCAAGAAGTTTTACCCAAACTCTATTCGGACGCCCACATGCCCCATCAATCCATAGGCTAATACACACGGAAAATTGCAAAACAATCCTCAATTTTTAGTTTTTTTGCTCATATGCCAGGAAAAAAGCACCGCATGCTTCTCCAAAGTAACACGATCCATTTAATAGGTATTCACGAGTCCACCTAAGAAATTTTTCCCATAACCCATTCGGATGCTCACATCCCCCATCAATCCATAGGTTAACATACGAAAAATCATAAAAAATCCTCCATTTTTTGTTATTTCGCTCAGATGCCAAAACAAAAGCTCTGCCCACATATCCAAAACAATACAATCCATATAATAGGTTGTCATGAGCACACTCAAGAATTTTTGCCTAAAATTCATTCGGACACGCACATCCCTCATCAATCGATAAGCTAACACACATGGCAAACCACAAAAAAATCCTAAATTTTTAGTTTTTTCTTCACTCATATGCCACAAAAAAGCTCTGCCCGACTCTACAAAGCAACACAATCCATTTAGAAGGTCATCATGAGAACATCCAAGAAGTTTTTCCCAAAACCTGTTTGGATGCCCCCATCCCCCATCAATCCATAGGCTAATATAGACGGAAAATCGCAAAAAATCCTTAACTTTTAGTTTTTTTGCTCATATGCCACAAAAATGCTCCGCCCTCCTCTACAAAGCAACACAATCCATTTAATAAGTCATCACGATACCACTCAAGAAGTTTTTCCCAAAACTCATTTGGACACCCACATCCCCCATCAATCCATAGGCAAACACACATGAAAAATCACAAAAAATCCTCAATTTTAAGTTTTTTCACTCATATGCCACAAATAAAACTTTTCCTGCCTCTCCCAAGCAGCACGATCCATTTAATAGGTCACCACGAGCCCATCCAAGAAGTTTTGCCTAAAACCTATTCGGACGCCCACAACCCTCATCAACCCATAGGCTAAACCACATGGAAAATCGTAAAAAATCCTAAATATTTAGTTCTTTCGCTCTAATGCCACAAAAAAAAAAGCTCCGCCCACCTCTCTAAAGTAACACAATCCATTTAATAGGTCGTCATGGGATGATCCAAGAAGTTTATCCCTAAACCCATTTAGACGCCCACATCCCCCATCAATACAAAGGCTAACACATTGGGATAATCATAAAAAATACTCAATTTTTAGTTTTTTCGCTCATATGCCACAAAAAAAAAAAGCACCGCCCGCTACCCCAAAGTAACATAATCCATTTATTAGGTCTTCACGAGGCCACCCATGAAGTTTTTCCCAAAATCCATTCGGATGCCCACATCCCCCATCAATCCATAGGCTAACATACACGGAAAATCGCAAAAAAATCTCAATTTTTAGTTTTTTAGACTTTGAATTGATGGGGATGTGGGAGTCCGAATGGGTTTTGGGTTTGTGGTGACCTTTAAATGGATTATGTTTCTTTGGACTGGAGGACAGAGCTTTTTTTGTTGAATATGATTGAAAATACAAAAAATTGAGGATTTTTTGCGATTTTTCGTGTGTGAGCCTATGGATTGATGGGGGATGTAGGCGGCCGAATAGGTTTTGGGAGAAACTTCTTGGGTTTGCTCGTGACAACCTATTAAATAAATCGTATTGCTTTGGAGAGGCGGCAGGAGCTTTTTTTGTGGCATATGAGTGAAAAAACTAAAAATTAAGGATTTTTTATGATTTTTCGTGTGTGTTAGCCTATGGATTGATGGGGGATGTGGGCGTCCGAATGGATTTTTAGCAAACCTTCTTAGGTTGTCTTGTGATGAACTATTAAATAGACTGTGTTTATTTGTAGAGGCGGGCGGAACTTTTTTGTGGCATATGAGTGAAAAAACTAAAAATTGAGGATTTTTTTGTGATTTTTCGTGCGTGTTATCCTATGGATTGATGGGGGATGTGGGCGTCCGAATAGGTTTTTGACAAACCTTCTTGGGTAGTCTCATGACGACCTATTAAATAGATTGTGTTGCTTTATAGAGGCAGGCGGAGCTTTTTTGTGGCATATGAGTGAAAAAATTAAAAATTGAGGATATTTTGCGATTTTTCGTGTGTGTTAGCCTATGGATTGATGGTGGATATGGCTGTCCGTATGGGTTTCGGGAAAATTTCTTGGATGTGCTCGTGACAACCTATTAAATGGATCATGTTGCTTTGGAGAGGTGGGCGGAGCATTTTTGTGGCATATGAGCCAAGAAACTAAAATTTGAGAATTTTTTGCGATTTTTGGTGTGTGTTAGCCTGTGGATTAATGGGGGATGTGAGTGTCCGAATGGGTTTTGGGTGAAACTTCTTGGGTCGGCTAGTGACAACCTATTAAATTCACTGTGTTGGTTTGGAGAATTGGGCGGAGCTTTTTTTTGGAGGGGCATACGAGCGAAAAAATAAAAAATTGAGAATTTTTTGTGATTTTTCATTTGTGTTAGCCTATGAATGGATGGAGGATATTGGCGTCCGAATAAATTCTGGCGAAACTTTTTGGATGGGCTTGTGGTGACCTATGAAATGTATTATGTTTCTTTGGAAAGGCGGACAGAGCCTTTTTTGTGGCATATGAACGAAAAAACTAAAAATTGAGGATTTTTTGCGATTTCTATTTGTGTTAGCCAATGGATTGATGGGGGATGTGACCGTCCGAATAGGTTATGAACCAAACTTCTTGGGTCATCTTGTGGTGACTTATTAAATGGATTGTTTTACCTTGTAGAAGTGGGCGGAGCATTTTAGTGGCATATGAGCAAAAAAACTAAAAATTGAGGATTTTTTGTCATTTTTCGTGTGTGTTAGCCTATGGATTAATGGGGGATGTGAGTGTCTGAATGGATTTTGGGTGAAACTTCTTGGGTCGGCTCCTGACAACCTATTAAATTCACTGTGTTGCTTTAGAGAGTTTGGCGGAGCTTCTTTTGGGGGGCATATGAGCGAAAAAACTGAAGATTGAGGATTTTTTGCGATTTTCCATTTGTGTTAGCTTTTGAATGGATGGAGGATGTTCACGTCCGAATAAATATTGGGGGAAACTTCTTGGCTTTGCTCGTGGCGACCTATTAAATGTATTGTGTTGCTTTGAAGTGGCGGCCGGAGGATATTTTGTGGCATATGAGCGAAAAATCTAAAAATCAGGGATTTTTTACGATTTTTCATTTGTGTTAGCTTATCGATGATGGGGAATATGGGCATCCGAATAGGTTTTGGGAAAAACTTCTTGGGTCAATTTTTGGTGACCTATTAAATGGATTGTGTTTCTTTGGATGGACGGGAAGAGTTTTTTTCTTTAATATGAGCAAAAATACTAAAAATTGAGGATTTTCTGTGTGTGAGAGCCTATGGATTGATGGGGGATATAGGCGACCGAATGAGTTTTAGACAAAAATTCTTGGGTTTGCTCGTGACAACATATTAAATAAATCGTGTTGCTTTGGAGAGGCGACCGAGACTTTTTTAGTGGCATATGAGCAAAAAAAAAATTGAGGATTTTCTGTGTGTGAGAGCCTATGGATTGATGGGGGATATAGGCGACCGAATGGGTTTTAGACAAAAATTCTTGGGTTTGCTTGTGAAAACATATTAAATAAATCGTGTTGCTTTGGAATGGCGACCGAGACTTTTTTAGTGGCATATGAGCAAAAAAACTAAAAATTAAAGATTTTTTGCGATTTTTCGTTTGTGTTAGCTTATGGATTAATGGCGGATGTGGGATTTCGAATGGGTGTTGGGAAAACCTTCTTGAGTGGTCTCGTGATGACCTATTAAATGTATTATGTTTCTTTGTAGAGGCGGGCGAAGCTTTTTTGTGGCATATGAGTGAAAAAATTAAAAATTGAGGATAATTTGCGATTTTTCGTGTGTGTTAGCATATTGATTGATGGGGGATGTGGGTGTCTGAATGGGTTTTGAGCAAAAATTCTTGGGTTTGCTTGTGCCCACTTATTAAATAGATTGTATTGCTTTGTAGAGGTGGGCGGAGCTTTTTTGTGGCATATGAGTGAACAAACTAAAAAATGAGGATTTTTTGTAATTTTTCGTGTGTGTTAGCCTATGGATTGATGGGGGATGTGGGCGTCCGAATGGGTTTTTTCCAAACCTTCTTGGGTAGTCTCGTGACGACCTATTAAATAGATTGTGTTGCTTTATAGAGGCAGACAGAGCTTTTTTGTGGCATATGAGTGAAAAAAAATAAAAATTGAGGATATTTTGTGATTTTTCGTGTGTGTTAGCCTAAACTAAAAATTGAGCATTTTTTGCATTTTTTCGTGTGTGTTAGCCTGTGGAATAATGGGGGATGTGAGTGTCCGAATGGGTTTTAGGTGAAACTTCTTGGGTCGGCTAGTGTAAACCTATTAAATGCACTGTGTTGTTTTGGAGAGTTGGGCGGAGATTTTTTTTTGGGGGGGGGGGGCATACGAGCGAAAAAAAAATTGAGAATTTTTTGTGATTTTTCATTTGTGTTAGCCTATGAATGGATGAAGGATGTTGGCGTCCAAATACATTTTGGACGAAACATTTTGGATGGGCTTGTGGCGACCTATGAAACGGATTATGTTGCTTTGGAGATGAGGACGGAGCCATTTTTGTGGCATATGAATGAAAAAACTAAAAATTGAGGATTTTTTGCGATTTTCATGTGTGTTAGCCAATGGATTGATGGGGGATGTGGGCGTACGAATAGGTTTTGATCCAAACTTCTTGGGTCAACTTGTGATGACCTATTAAATGGATTGTGCTTTGGAGAGGTGGGCGGAGCATTTTTGTGGCATATGAGTGAAAAAACTAAAAATTGAGGATTTTTTGTCATTTTCCGTGTGTGTTAGCCTATGGATTAATTGCGGATGTGATTGTCCGAATGAGTTTTGGGCGAAAATTCTTGGGTCGGTTCCTGACAACCTATTAAATGCACTATGTTGCTTTAGAGAGTTTGGCGGAACTTCTTTTGGGGGGCATATGAGCGAAAAAACTAAGGATTGAGGATTTTTTGCGATTTTCCATTTGTGTTAACTTATGAATGGATGGAGGATGTTTATGTTCGAATAAATATTGGGGGAAACTTCTTGGGTTTGCTCGTGGCGACCTATTAAATGGATCGTGTTGCTTTGAAGAGGCGGTCAGAGGATCTTTTGTGGCATATGAGCGAAAAATCTAAAAATCAAGGATTTTTTTTGATTTTTCATTTGTGATAGCATATCGAGTGATAGAGAATGTGGGCATCTGAGTAGGTTTTGGGAAAAACTTCCTGGCTCAATTTGTGGTGACCTATTAAATGGATAGTGTTTCTTTGGATGGACGGGCAAAGTTTTTTTCTTTAATATGAGCGAAAATACTAAAAATTGAGGATTTTCTGTGTGTGTGAGCCTATGGATTGATAGAGAATGTAGGCGACCGAATGGGTTTTGGGCGAATCTTCTTGGGTTTACTCGTGACGATCTATTAAATGGATCGTGTTACTTTGGAGAGGCGGCCGATACTTTTTTTGTGGCATATGAACAAAAAAAACTAAAAATTAAGGATTTTTTGTGATTTTTCGTTTGTGTTAGCTTATGGATTAATGGCGGATGTGGGAGTCCGAATGGGTGTTGGGCAAACCTTATTGAGTGGTCTTGTGATGACCTATTAAATGGATTGTGTTTCTTTGTAGAGGAGGGTGGAGCTTTTTTGTGGCATATGAGTGAAACAATTAAAAATTGAGGATAATTTGTGATTTTTCGTGTGTGTTAGCCTATTGATTGATAGGGGATGTGGGTGTCTGAATGGGTTTTGAGCAAAACTTCTTGGGTTTGCTTATGCCGACTTATTAAATAGATTGTGTTGCTTTTGAGAGGTTGCCAGAGGTTTTTTTGTGGTATATGAGCGAAAAAACTAAAAATTAAGGATTTTTTGTGATTTTTCGTGTGTGTTAGCCTATGGATCAAATGGGGATGTGGGCTTCCGAATGGGTTTTTGGAAAACCTTCTTGGGTAGTCTCGTGACGACCTATTAAATGGATCGTGTTGCTTTATTGAGGCGGGAGGAGCTTTTTTGTGGCATATGAGTAAAAAAATTAAAAATTGAGCATATTTTACGATTTTTCGTGTGTGTTAGCCTATTCATTGATGGTGGATGTGGGTGTCCGAATGGGTTTTGGGAAAAACTTCTTGGGTGAGATCGTGATAACCTATTAAATGGATTGTGTTTCTTTGGAGAGATGGGCGGAGAATTTTTGTGGCATATGAGAGAAAAAACTAAAAATTGAGGATCTTTTGCGATTTTCCGTGTGTGTTAGCCTACGGATTAATGGAGGATGTGAGTGTCCGAATGGGTTTTGGGCGAAACTTCTTAAGTCGGCTCGTGATAACCTATTAAATGCACTATGTTTCTTTGGAGAGTTTGGCGGAGCTTTTTTTTTTTATGGGGGCATTCAAGCAAAAAAATAAAAAATTGAGGATTTTTTACGATTTTCTATTTGTGTTTGCCTATGAATGGATGGAGAATGTCCACGTCCGAATACATTTTTGTAGAAACTTCTTGGATGGGCTTGTGGCGACCTATTAAATGGATTGTGTTTCTTTGGAGAGGCGGTCAGAGCTTTTTTGGTGGCATATGAGAGAAAATACTAAAAATTGAGGATTTTTTTACGATTTTCCATGTGTGTTAGTCTATGGATTGATGGGGGATGTGGGCGTCCGAATAGGTTTTGGGTAAAACTTATTGGGTCAACTTGTGGTGACTTATTAAATATATTTTGTTGCTTTGGACAGGCATGTAGAGCTTGTTTTGTTGAATATGAGCAAAAATACTAAAAATTGAGGATTTGTTACGATTTCCGTGTGTGTGAGCCCATGGATTGATGGAGGATGTAGGCGATCGAATGAGTTTTGGGAGAAACTTCTTGGGTTTGCTTGTGATGACCTATTAAATGGATTGTACTGCTTTGGAGAGGTGGCTGGAGATTTTTTTGTGGCATATGAACGAAAAAACTAAAAATTAAAGATTTTTTGTGATTTTTTGTTTGTGTTAGCCTATGAATTGATGGGGGCTATGGGCGTCCGAATGGTTATTGGGAAAACCTTCTTGGGTGGTCTCATGATGACTTATTAAATGTATTTTGTTTATTTGTAGAGACGGGCGAAGCTTTTTTGTGGCATATGAGCGAAAGAATTAAAAATTGAGGATATTTTGCGATTTTCCGTGTGTGTTAGCCTCTGGATTGATGGGGGATGTGGGTGACCGAATGGGTTTTGTGTAATATTTCTTGGGTGGGCACGTGAAGACCTATTAAATGGATCGTGTTGATTTGGAGAGGTGGGAGGAACTTTTTTTGTGGCATATGAGCAAAAAAACTAAAAATTAAAGATTTTTTACGATTTTTCGTTTGTGTTACCCTATGGATTGATGGGGGATGTGGTCTTCCGAATGGGTATTAGGAAAACCTTCTTGGGTTTTCTCGTGATGACCTAGTAAATGGATTGTGTTTATTTGTAGAGGCGGACGGAGCTTTTTTGTGGCATATGAGCGAAAAAAATAAAGATTGAGGATAATTTACGATTTTTCGTATGTGTTAGCCTCTGAATTGATGGGGGATATGGGTGTCCGAATGAATTTTGAGAAAAATTTATTGGGTGGGCACGTGACGACCTATTAAATAGATTGTGTTGCTTTGGAGAGGTGGGCGGAGCTTTTTTTGTGGCATATGAGAGAAAAAACTAAAAATTAAGGATTGTTTTCCATTTTTCATGTGTATTATCCTATGGATTAGTGGGGGATGTGGGCGTCTGAATGGGTTTTGGGGGGGAAGAGGGGGCAGCCCTCGGCCTGATCATCCAATTTGCTCCAACAGACAGGCATGGTTCGAAACATATTGGGTCAACTCATGGCGACATATTAAATGGATTGTGTTGCTTTGGACAGGCGGGTAAAGCTTTTTTTTGTTGTTGAATATGAGCGAAAATACTAAAAATTGAGGATTTTTTGCAATTTTTCTTGTGTGTGAGCTATGGATTGATGGGGCATGTAGGCGACCGAATGGGTTTTGGGTGAAATTTCTTGGGTTTGCTTGTGATGACCTATTAAATAGATCGTGTTGCTTTGGAGAGGTGGCCGGAGCTTTTTTTGTGGCATATGAGATAAAAAGCTAAAAATTGAGAATTTTTTGTAATTTTCCATGTGTGTTAGCCTATGGATTAATAGGGGATGTGTGTCCGAATGATTTTTGGGAGAAACTTCTTGTGTCGGCTCATGTAAACCTATTAAATGCACTGTGTTGCTTTTCAGAGTTGGGCGGAGCTTTTTTTGGGGGGCATACTAGCGAAAAAACTAAAAATTGAGGATTTTTTGCGATTTTCCATGTGTGTTAACCTATGAAATTATGGAGGATGTTGGCGTCCGAATAAATTTTGGGTAAAACTTCTTGGATGGGCTCATGGCGACCTATTAAATGGATTGTGGTTCTTTGGAGAGCAAAGCAGAGATTGTTTTGTGGCATATGAGCTAAAAAACAAAAAATTGAGGATTTTTTGCGATTTCCATGTGTGTTAGACTATGAATTGATGGGGGATGTGGGCGTCCGAATGGGTTTTGGGAAAAACTTCTTGGGTCAACTCGTGGTGACGTTTAAATGGATTATGTTTCCTTGGACTGGACAACAGAGCTTTTTTGTTGAATATGATTGAAAAAATACTAAAAATTGAGGATTTTTTGTAATTTTTCGTATGTGTCAGCCTATGAATTGATAGAGGATGTTGGCGTCTGAATATATTTTGGGCGAAACTTCTTGTTTTTGTTCATGACGACCTATTAAATGAATCGTGTTTCTTTGGAGAAGTGGCAGGAGCCTTTTTTGTGGCATATGAGCGAAAAAACTAAAAATTGAGGATTTTTTGTGATTATTCGTGTGTGTTAGCCTATGGATTGATAAGGGATGTGGGCGTCCGAATAGTTTTTTGGAAAATCTTCTTGGGTGTTCTTGTAACGACCTATTAAATAGATGGTCTTGGGTGGAGCTTTTTTGTGGCATATGAGTGAAAAAAATTAAAAATTGAGGATATTTTGCGATTTTTCGTGTGTGTTAGCCTATGGATTGATGGTGGATGTGGGTGTCCGTATGGGTTTTGGGAAAATTTCTTGGCTGGACTTGTGATGACCTATTAAATGGATCGTGTTGCTTTGGAGAGGTGGGCAGAGCATTATTGTGGCATATGAGCGAAAAAACTAAAAATTGAGGATCTTTTGTAATTTTTCGTGTGTGTTAGCCTGTGGATTAAAGGGGGATGTGAGTGTCCGAATGGGTTTTGGGTGAAACTTCTTGGGTCGGCTTGTGACAACCTATTAAATGCATTGTGTTGTTTTGGAGAGTTGGGCGGAGCTTTTTTTTCGGTGGCATACGACCGAAAAAATAAAAAATTGAGAATTTGTAGTGATTTTCCATTTGTGTTAGCCTATGAATGGATGGAGCATGTTGGCGTCCGAATAAATTTTGGGCAAAATTTATTAGATGGGCTTGTGGTGACCTGTTAAATGGATCGTGTTGCTTTGGAGAGGCGGTCAAAGCCTTTTTTGTGGAATATGGGCGAAAAAACTAAAAATTGAGGATTTTTTGCGATTTTCCATTGTGTTAGCCTATGGATTGATGGGGGATGTGCGCGTCAGAATATGTTTTGCAAAAAACTTCTTGGATCATATTTTAGCGACCTATTAAATGGATTGTGTTGCTTTATAAAGGCGGGCAGCGCTTTATTTGTTGAATATGAGCGAAAATATTAAAAATTGAGGATTTTTTGGGATTTTCCATGTGTGTGAGCCTATGGATTGATGGGGGATGTAGGAGAACGATTGGTTTTTGGGTGAAACTTCTTAGCTTTGCTCGTGACAACCTATTAAATGGATCACGTTGCTTTGGAGAGGTGTTCGAAGCTTTTTTTGTGGTATATGAGCGAAAAAACTAAAAATTGAGGATTTTTTTGTGTGTGTTAGCCTATGGATTGATAGGGGATGTGGGCGTCCGAAAGTGTTTTTGGCAAACCTTCTTGGGTGGTCTCGTGAAAACCTATTAAATGGATTGTGTTGCTTCGTAGCGACGAGCAGAACATTTTTGTGGTATATGAGCGAAAAAATTATAAATTGAGGATTTTTTTGGGATTTTCCATGTGTGATAGCCTATGGATTGATGGGGGATATGGGTGTCCGAATGGGTTTTGAAAAAAACTTCTTGAGTCAACTTGTGGTGACCTATTAAATAGATTGTGTTGCTTTTGACAAGCGGGCATAGCTTTTTTTGCTGAATATGAGCGAAAATACTAAAGATTGAAGTTTTTTACAATTTTTCGTGGGTATGAGCCTATGGATTGATGGGGGATGTAGGTGACCGAATGGGTTTTGAGTGAAAATTCTTGAGTTTGCTCGTGACGACCTATTAAATGGATTGTGTTGCTTTGGAGAGGTGACCAGAGCTTTTTTTGTGGTGTATGAGCGAAAAAACTAAAATTAATGATTTTTTTCGATTTTTCGTGTGTGTTAGCCTATGGAATGATGGGGGTTGTGGGCATCCAAATGGGTGTTGATCAAACCATCTTGGGCGGTCTCGTGACGACCTATTAAATGGATTGTGTTACTTTATAGAGATGGGTAGAGCATTTTTGTGGCATATGAGCGTAAAAATTAACAATTGAGGATATTTTGCAATTTTCCATGTGTGTTAGTCTATGGATTGATGGGGGATGTGGGTGTACAAATGGATTTTGTAGGAAAATCATCTTGGGTGGGCTCGTGAAGACCTATTAAATGAATCGTGTTGGTTTGGAGAGATGGACGGAGTATTTTTGTGGCATATGAGCGAAAAAACTAAAAATTGAGGATTTTTTCATTACTGGAAAATGGGCCTACGGGAACATACATGCTAGTAACCATTTTAAAACCGTTGCTAAAAATAGTATATTGCAACGGTTATGACCGTTTCCAAAGGTTTTGGTCGCTATTGATATGGATTAAATATATGGCCATTGCCATTAGAATATAACCGTTGCAATAGGCCTACCTATAGCAACGGTTCTGACAACCGTTACGGTATACCCATCTATTATAACGGTTGTTTGAAAATTTTTATTTGTTGGAACGGTTCATTAAGTCCATCACATTTTCCTCCATATTTTCCCTCAACAATTTTCATCACCCGCCAATAATAATATTTTTTTTCAATTCTTCTTTATTTCTTAAGATACATTTTAGAAATAGGTATATAGAAAGAAAATTCATTTTGGAAATTATACTTATCTCTCAAAGCTCACTCTCTCATCTCTCTAACCTCTCTCTAGATTGAAACAAACCTCTCTCTTCTCAAATCAGAGCTTCACTGCAAATCTGAGCCAATATTCTCAGATTTGTACTAATCTCTACTCGTATTTAACTATTACGAGCTAAAATCTACAAACCCCTCTCATCTCTTTGAGGGTTTGTATGATTTTAGTTGGTGTTTTGGTTATTATACTTGGAGCTAGAGCTGATTTTAGCTTAATCTCTTAAATTTTAGCAAAATCTATTTGTGACAGGAGATGAATGTGATAAATCTTGGATTTCTTCAACAAGTTTGATCTCTTAAGGTATTTTTCTTTAATCTCTTATTTTCTATTTAAGTTTTGAGATATCAGGTTAGTGAAATTGTCGGATTTTGTTAGTGCATATGTTGTTAGGTTGTTACTGTGAGTGGATCTTATTTTGTTTGTTTGGGGGTTAGTGATATTGTTGGATTTTGCTGTTGGAATTTAGTTGTTGTTATGTGTTGTTGTTAATTTATTGTTGTAAGGTATGGTAAAATTGTGGGATTTTTCTGTTGCATGTACAATTTAGTTGGGGCTGTGTGTTAGTGTTAATTTGTTGTTGTTAGGTGTGGTAAAATTATTGAATTTTACTATTGTATGTACAATTTAGTTGGTTCTGTGTGTTGGTGTTAATTTGTTGTTGTTAGGTACGGTATAAATATGGGATTTTGCTGTTACATGTGCTATTAAGTTAGGTATTTTTTGTGGTCTTAATTTGTTATTGTTAGGTATGGTATAATTGTGGGATTTTGTTGTTGTATGTGTTATTAAAATATATCAGCTTCTTTGTAAGTAATGACCATTGTTTATTCAAAATAGTTAATTGTGGAATCTGTTTTCTTAGTGTGACATCTCTTAGTGTCCAAACATTGGCTAAGTTGTTGGTTTACTTAGTGTGACATCTCTTTTATTTATGTTACTTGTTTTGGCTAGCCTGTCAGTTTATTTAGTGGGTCATTTCTTTCATTTAAGTTACTGATTTTGACTAAGTTATTGGTTTATTTAGTGTGTCTACTTAACTGTGGAATGTCTTTTATTGAAGTGTCATCTACTGGTTTTGGCTATGCTTTCCTCAAGACTAGATTGAAAGATGGTGCTAGTCATAAAAAAGGGACTGTTTGGTCCAGTATTCTCATGTTTAAGTGTTTTAGTAGAATGTTACAAGGCATCAGTTTTTTCTTTTCAAGAGTATTCCTTTCACTGACAATTTCTTCATTGAGTCTGTGTACTATCTTAAACTATAACATATACTTTTGTGGGAATGGTAAGCCATATTTAATTAGTTGCTCAGTCAAAGTTAAAAGACATTAGTTGTCGTCTAATGCCTCACTCAGATTTTGGGGCGCGAAAAAGATCATATTCAAAAGAAAATGTCGAACTAGTTTGTCCTTTTGCCAAAGTTTATATGTAATGTATTTGTGGCTTGGCATGGATGTGAAGCTTCTTATTGTTAGTTGAATGTAATTTGGCTTCTTCTTATTATGGAAAGCAACATATGGCAAGTATTGTGTTCTCTGTTGCTCGAATTGTCCAAAAATATTACTGTACTTATGTCTGATCCTTCAAAAATGAACTACTTGCAGAGGATCTTACACTTACACACTGTGATATTTTAGAAGAGTCCGAGCAAGATAGACTTTATTCTTATTTGGATTGTATAAAGCTACTGCTTACTATTTGCATGCCACAAGTATTTTAATTAGTACATGGACATGTTAATTTTAATCACTTTCCTTGGCTATTTCATGTTTGCAGCCAAACAACTCACATTTCCTAAAGTTTCATCATTTGTCAATTGATTACTGAAGAACTTTCATCTGTCGGAGACCTACAAGTAACTTTTATTCGCTGATCCAACGAATTCGTGATCTGGTTAGTTGAACCTTCTATTGTTCCCTCTTGAAATCTGTGCATTCTCAATATATATTAATCTAAATTTGTTTAGAGTGTTGCTTCTGTGCAACTTAATTTTGTTGGTATCTGTGGTGAAATAATTTTATTGGTAGCTGGGGTGAAATTATTTACCCTACACCCTATTTCTCTTGTCATTGATGTTGGATTTTCTATTGCATAAGCTATTAATGAATCTGGTAGTGTGGCTTATCTCTGTTTCTTTTTGTTTTGTGATTATTGATTTGTGTGACTAAATTTTGATGGTAGCTATGGTGGAATTGTTTACTATACACCATATCTCCCAGACTATTGATGTTGGCTTTTCTGATGCATGAGTTATTAAGTTAGGTAGTGTAGGTTAAACCTGAATCTTTTTTTTGTTCTACTAATAGTTTGTCTAACTATCTTGCCTTTCTCGAATGTCAATAAGTCGTTGACAACACAAATTTGAGAAGCATGACAAACTTGTTGAAGTTATTGTAAGAAACTTAGGGCTATTTTAATATAATTAGTTATTATCTTGAGAGTTTTTCTTTAAATTATTTTAATTAAGCCACTTTGAAGTATTATGACTAAGAGTTTGTAGTGTTGGCTACTGGAATGTTGGCTACCCCTTTAGAAATGTACATATCTATTATAAGAAAGTGTAGCATCCTAGTCACGTCTTGATAATAAAATTAGATCAACATGCATCAGTTTCATACTAAGAAAATGACCTCCATTGTTTCTTCAAAAAACATAAGTCTGAAAATGTCTTTTCTTGAAGTGCCAAACATTTGTTGAACTGTTGGTTTGCTTGTGTGTCTTTTGTGAAATTTAAGTTACTGATTTCCTAGTTGTTAATCTGTCTTCTTTTTGTATTAAGAATGTATAATACTGTGAAGTGGTTGCTGAAAATGATATTGTGCTTGCTGAAGATTGTTGCCTTTTATGTTTCATAGTTTCTCATAACAACAACAACAACAACAACATACCCAGTGTATTCCCACCAGGTGGGGTCTAGGGAGGGTAAAGTGTACGCAGTCCATACCACTACCTCAGATGAATCATAGTTTCTCATAAGTCATAAATATTTTGATTTCTTGTGTCACATAGCTTACGATGAATAATTTAGATAGAAGTTGGATGAGTTTAAGAAGAAGCTCCCCTGAGTTCATAAATGGAGTGAAGGAGTTTCTTGAAAAGGCTTTTGAGCTAGCTTCTAAGGGAAATGAAATATTGTGCTTTTATGATGATTGCAAGAACTGTTGTTGGCATTACAGATATGTGATGGAGGATTACTTGTTTGCAAAAGGATTTGCTTAAGGATACAATAGGTGGATTTCTTACAGGGAAAGAGTATCCTCCAGTATACCATACCCAAGAAGTAATGATGAGGATTGTAACAGTCATGATGATATTGATGGACTACTTTATGATATATTTAGAAATATAGAGGAGTATGCAGGGAATGAAGAAGGAGCGAGAGGATTATTTGAAAATGCAAAGAAGTTTTTCAGATTAGTCAAAGAAGGGAAAAAAAAGATATATCCAGGGTGTGAGAAGTTCAGCAAGTTGAGCTTCGTCATTCGGTTATACTTGCTTAAAAGCCTACATGGGTTGAGTAATGTGGCATTTTTAGATCTGTTAGACTTGTTAAAAAAAGCATTTCCCTTTGCTCAACTACCTGAGTCTTCCAATAAGGATAAAAAGATGATTAAAGATTTGGGTCTCAGTTATGATAAAATGCATGCATGTCCTAACGATTGCATGTTATTTTGGAAAGACAAGGTAGAGGAAAATAATTGAACTATGTGGGGGTCTTCTATATGGATGAATGTTGGTGACAGTTCAGCCAGTGCAACCTCTAAAATACCGACAAAGGTTTTGAGATACCGTCATTTAAAGCCTAAACTTCAGAGAACGTTTATGTGTGTTGAAACTGCAGTTGCAATGAGATGGCATGCTACTGAACGACCTAATGATGGGAATTTAAGACACCCTGCTGATGGAGAAGCTTGGAAGCATTTTGATTCTTTGCATCCAATCTTCTCGAATGATCCTCGAAACATCAGATTGGGTCTTTCGAGTGATAGGTTCAATTATTTTCGAACCATGAGCATTTCCCATAGTACATGGCTAGTTATGTTGATGAATTATAATCTGTCACCGTGGATTTGCATGAAGACAGAGTACATAATGTTGTCAATGATCATTCTAGGTCCATACTCTCCAGGAAATGATATTGATGTGTACCTACAACCATTAATTGATGAATTGAATGAGCTATGGGAATTTGGGGTGGGCCCCTTTCCCGGACACCGTGCATAGTAGTAGCTTTAGTGCATCGGGCTGCCGTTTTTTTAATGAGCTATGGGAATTTGGGGTAAAAACATATAATGCTCATTCAAAGCAAACATTTCAAATGCGTGCAACCTTATTATGGATAGTTAGTGATTTTACAGTATTAGCAATGCTGTCCAGATGGAGCATTAAGGGAGATTGGCATGCACAACTTGTAACTATAACACATGCTCTCAGTACCTCCTAATCATTCATTTAGAAGAGACAGAAAATCATTTAATGGTGCAGAAGATCATAGACCTGCAACTACACCATTGTCGAGCACAGAGGTACTTGAAAAGTTATAAGATTTCAACAATGTCTTTGGAAAGGTCCGAAAGAAAAGGTGTTGGACTACGGAGGATCCATGGAAGAAAAAATCCATCTTCTTTCAATTATCATATTGGCCTACAAATTGGTTGAGGCACAATCTAGATGTGATGCATATTGAGAACTTTTTTGATAGTTTGATTGCTACTTTACTGGATAATATAGGAAAGTCAAAGAACAATTTCTACTTTTTATATTACTAATCAAAAAAATAAATTGCAGGATAAATATAACATTCCTGATGCTGGACAGAAGTGGGTTTTGGATGGAATTCAATCTTCTCGGAGGAAGTACAAGAATCATTTGTACAGGAAGCACTTCAGACCCTTTGATAATGACGATCTTAGACTGGCAAACAAGCTCGACGATGTTTCAGAATATGATTTCAAGGATCTTCTTAAGTATTGGCACTATGGTGAGTTCAAGGTGAGATCATGCACAATTCAACATTGTTCTGCGTCAAATATTTTGATATGTTAGATCATAATATAATCAAACAAACCATTCTAAAACTGTAGTAAGATAGTTTGTATGATCATTGTGAATGAAATAAAATAAGAATCTGATCACTCGATTTATTTATATTCACATTGAATCAGTTAACTGTTCTTGATTTAGTGTTTAAGTAGCTTTGTCAGCTTATTTATTTGCAGAAAATGAGTGAAACTAATACCAAGAATCGACAAAAACTGAAGAATCCACATACTACTGGTAAAACAAGTTTTGCTGTGATACGTGATCAATTGGTTTGTTCTCTTCTTAATCTCTCATTAAATATAAACTTGTTGTCATTAAAGTTTTTTGATACCAACTTTTATGTAATTAGGAGAAAGATAAGGAAACCCCCGGTGAAGTTCCACTTAAAGTAGTCTTTGTGGCTACAAGAAAAAGAAAAGTTGGTCAAACATACAAGGCTACTGATGAGGATACAATCAATCAAATTGTACTAATCATCTTCATTGTTGGCATTGTTTAGTTGTTCCTATATAGAATTAGTTTGATTTACTTGAATTCTCATCATTTAAACTTGATTTGTAGGTTGAAATGGAGAAAGTTCAAAGTGATGAACAAAATGAAGATGGAGGTCAATCTGTTGATGCTTGTGCAGCTGTCCTGGAACGTGAACATCCAGGACTTGTAAGGTTATATGGGTGAGGAGTTACTAAAACTTCCTTGAAAGGGAAGGGACATGTTGAACCCTCTGCAAGTACTGCCAGTGAGATGCAACAAAAAATTGATGACTTGGAAGATAGGATGCTGGAAAAATTAGAACAACAAAAAAGAAACATCCGTCATGAAGTTATCATTGACATACTTGGAAGACTTAATATTATGTACCCTGGTCTTCAATTGGATGCTGACATATTGGCAGTAGATTATGATCAGGGACAATAAGAAGATATCCAACCGATTAATCGGTAGTCTGCCAGTAGTAACAATCAAGGTATGGTTCTCCTCTTCTTCTAAATATTCATCTTCTTCTTTATCTTTTTCTTCTTCTTATTTTTCTTATATTTATTAATACTAGCATTTTTATAGTTGTAATTCTAGATGGTGATGGAAAATATTTTTATTTCAATGCTCTCTTTTGGTTTTGATACATCTGCCAACTATGCCAAAGTTGTTTTCAAATGAAATGTTTATATGGTTATGTTATGGAAATGGTTATTTGATTATGTTCTAAAAATGGTTATATGGTTATGTTATCAAATTGAAAGTCAAATTATATAGTCATGTTATGCAAATTAACTTGGTAGTGTTCTGCCAATTGGTTATATGGTTGTGTTGTCAAATATAAGGTCAAATTATATGGTTATGGTATGCAAATTAAGAAAATAGTGTTTGGGAAATGGTTACATGAGTATTTTGTCAAATTATACAGTCATGTTATGCAAATGAAGACGATAGTGTTCTGGCAATTGGCTATATGGTTATGCTGTCAAATTTAAGGTCAAATTATATTGTTATTGTCACGCCCCGAATCCCATCGGGATGGATTGGCACTCGTAGCCGACAAGGCCCGAGAGAACCAATCTTTGCCTTTATTCAATCATATACATGCCAAAAGAAATCCATAATCACATAATAACTTTGGATATCAACAATGGAATTCGTGAACATGATATATATATTCACATATGCGAAACTTGGCCGTTGAGGCCACCAAGTCAAAAAGGACATATACCTTTTTACATTTATACACCCACATCCATCTACAAAAGCCTCTAACAACTGCATTGACCAAAATGAACTAAAAGTCGGGACAATTCCCCATTTTATACAACATGTACAACACCAAAACATATGTACAACAGTGACTCGGAGAAGCCCCTAACTAACTGGAGCTCACCAAAGATCTGCAACACTGGCAACCTACTGTGGAGGCCTACTAGTACCTGCGCCTGTAGCAAGTAAGGTAAATCCCCCAAGAGGGGTCAGTACGAAGAATGTACTCAGTATGTAAGGCCATATGAAACTTGTAAGATATGTAGATAAGTCAAAGAACTCAAGTTCAAATGCATAACCAATATAGATAAGTCACAATGTAAATGAGTCACTATTCGGTACTTTGGAATCCATGTATTTTACTTTCATTACTTTCTTTGTATCTTTAATTCCATGATTTTTCATCTTAGCTTGTGACATGTGATACCCGGGCCCCGACTGAACAGTGGATTTCAAACATAACATAGCGTTATGTTGGGATCGGCTCGAGCTAGGCTTATGCCCCTAGAGCTACCACCCTATGAATCAATTTATATATCGGGATCGGCTTAAGCTAGGTTAGTACCTCTAGAGCTGCCACCCATACAACATTTGAGGTTCGGCTCGAGCTAGGTTATTACCTCTAGAGCTGCCCCCTGTTAGGATCGGTCCGAGCTAGGCTTATGCCCCTAGGACTTCCCCTTGATTTGGGATTGGCTTGATCTAGGCATTTCGCCCCCAAAGCTGCCACCCTTACTTGATCATTGACCACATATGCATTACTTTACTCATTACTTTGAGATTGATACCACTAAAGTCATAACTTTACTTGAAACTTTGGATAATTAACCAATGAGTGAGGAACATGTGAATAAACACTGTTGGAAACATAACCATTGGACAAGAATCCATGAATAAGAGACATAAGTATAATCACTATTGGAAACATTGTAACATAACTTTATTTGAGCTTTTGGAACATTAACCATGAATATGAGACATGAGATTCACAAAGGATCAATGAGTAGGAAATATCTGACAATGATCATGGATAATCGGATATGGGATACCTTAGCACATTTTGGGATGGTACAAGCGAAATGTCAATGTGAGTACTATTTGCCGCAGAAAAATACATACAGAGTAACTTTACATACCTTGTACTCTCAATACGGATATACAATCCTAGATGTGCATACAATAGTCTCGATCCTTCTTTATGTGTCACTCTACAACACAAATACATAACGGGATTTACATTAACCATCAACTACTTTACAAATGCATATAACATCAATGGGTTACATGTTTGCCTTTAAACATGTCATTTCCCCTTGACAAAACCATTGATGAAATTATTATTCCAAAAATCCCACAATATTCCCAACATTGACCAATACATGATAATCAACACATTTCACCACAACACTTCTCCTTTACACTTTCTTATCCACACCACATCACAAATAATCCATCAATTCACCTTAATACACTTCATAGCACATATCGGCCAAAATCCCCCCAATTTACACTTATAGAAAAATAACAAGTTTAATAACAAAATAACGCCATACATGTTCATATTTTATCCATACCATACTTTTTCATCAAAGGCACAAGTCCTAATTCAAGCTTGAATCCCATGGATCACAAATCTTATACAAAAACACAAAATACCATGTCCAACCTTTCCAAGCACAACCAACATGATTTACATACTCTTTCATGCATATAATATATGAATCCATAACAATAATCACTTACCCAAGCTTGAAAAGTGATGATCTTGCTCCAACATTGACTTTGAGTTCTTTAGGGTTTGAGAGAATGTTGGAGAAGATATCTAGAAAAACATGAGAGTTCCAATTGAATAAAATCTGATTTTTGGGTCTATATATAGTCCTTGGGGTCATCCTTAGCCATTCTTGGCATTTAATGCTATATTTGACTTAGTCAATAGAAGATTGGGTCATGTGACCCATGTCTTTTGCCCCATTTTGGGCTTTTATTGAGCCCAAATCACTTAACCCAATAAAATCAATAATATCTCATGTTTAAGTCATCTTATACATGTTACAACAATATTCCCACTCATGCTATTCATATCCGTAGCCTCAATCCCAAAAATAAGTGATTCTAGCCACGTTTGGCTTATTTTGACCTTAAGGGCAAAACTGTCATTTTGACTCCAAATTCGTTCTCGAGTAATTTTATCATACCAATATAATACTTGACTCATTTCATGTATATACTCATGGTTGTAGAAGTAACGTAGCCAAAATCGGCTCGGTACGTCCCCGGATACCCTTGGGACTTAGAAAATTCCAACTTTCAAAAAAACTGAAAATCCATCTTGGCACACCCCTGGGCACGCCAGGTTTCTGCCTGTACAATAAAATTTTTGGCCCAGAGTGGCCTGGCACGCCCTCTGGCGCGCCTGGGCCCAAATTTTTCTGAAAATTTTGTTTTTTGACTTTTCTTCGCGGGTTTGGTTAGATACTTCAAGTCCTATTCTTTAACTTAATTCTTAGCCTTAATATACTTTGTTTATAGGTCCTCTTAGCCTCATTTTGAACCCCACAAGTGCTCCACGAAAATCACAAAACACCTCCTATGAAAGGCTAATCACATGTACGAGGCCAAATTTAAATTTCCTCATTATTAGCATTACCAAATTCATGCGTATAGTTCTCGACACCTAAGTAAACATTATGGAATGTCGTCAAGTAGGGTTAGGAAGGTACAGGGTTTTACATTCTTCCGCCCTTAGGAACATTCATCCTCGAATGTTAATAGTATCATTTCAATTACGACAAACGTATCTCTACATTAGCATACATATACATAAACACTTAAGGTTCATGAAGACTTACTGGTTATTGCTCCACTTCCGCACTTTTAACTTCTTGGTCCATTTGAAATAGATGGGGATACTTGGATTTCATCATCTCTTCCACTTCCCATGTGACCTCCTCTACTTGTTGATTTCGCCAAAGGACTTTCACGGAAGCTATGTCTTTATTCCTCAATCTTTTTACTTGTCGGTCTAGGATAGCAATGGGTACCTCTTCATAAGCAAGATCCTCTGTAACTTGAACATCTTCAATTGGAACAATATGAGATGGATCTCCTATGCATTTTTGAAGCATCGAAACATGAAATACTAGGTGGACTGAGGAAAGTTCTTGAGGTAGTGCTAATTCATAAGCAACTTGCCCAAATCTTTTAATGATTTCATATGGGCCTATGTAACGTGGACTCAATTTCCCTTTCTTTTCGAACCGCATTACCCCTTTCATCGGTGACACCTTTAAAAACACCCAATCACCTATGGCGAATTCAAGACCTCTTCTTCTAACATCGGCAAATGACTTGTGACGACTTTGAGCCATTTGTAACCGCTGTTGGATTACTTTAACCTTTTCCATAGCCTGATAAACAATATCTGGCCCAAGTAAAGCAGTTTCACCTGCTTCAAACCATCCTATTGGTGATCTACATTTCCTTTCGTACAAAGCTTCATAAGGTGCCATTTTAATACTTGAATGATAGCTATTGTTATACGCAAATTCAATAAGAGGCAAATGGTCATCCCAACTGCCTTGAAAATCTAACGTACAAGCTCGTAGCATATCTTTAAGTGTCTGAATAGTACGTTCTACTTGTCCATCAGTCTGAGGATGGAAAGCCGTACTCAAATTCACCCGTGTACCCAAACTCTGCTGGAAAGATCTCCAAAAGTGCGCTGTGAACTGTGCTCCTCTTTCTGATATAATGGAAAGTGGAATACCATGCAATCGTACTATCTCTTTCACATACAACTTCGCATAATCCTCAGCTGTATAGGTCGTCTTGACCGATAGAAAATGCGCTGACTTGGTAAGCCTGTCCACTATAACCCATATAGAATCAAACTTCCACAATGTACGAGGCAACCCTGTAATGAAATCCATGTTAATCATATCCCATTTCCATACTGGAAGATTGATACATTGCATGTAACCTCCCAGTTTCTGATGCTCTACTTTCACTTGTTGGCAATTCGGGCATTGAGCGACAAACTCTGCAATGTTCTTTTTCATATTTCCCCACCAATACACTTCCTTTAAATCATGGTACATTTTTGTAGCACCCGGATGAATAGAATAACGCGAATGATGCGCCTCTGTCATAATTTGTGTCCTCAGCTCATCTACATCTGGTACACATAATCTCCCTTGACATTGAAGTACCCCTTCCTGTGTAAGATCAAATGCCTTTGTCAAATTCTACTGTACATTTTCCTTTAGCTGCAACAACATAGAATCTGCAAACTGCTTCTTTTTCACCTCAGCTACTAAGGAGGATTCCGCTGCATTCTGCACAATAACTCCATCATCTGAAGATTCAATAAGGTGAACTCCCAAGCTGGCTAACTGATATAAATCTTTGATTATCTCATGCTTTTCAGTCAACTGGCCACTAGTGCTTTCTACAGCCTTACGACTCAATGCATCAGCTACTACATTTGCTTTGCCTGGGTGATAAATAATATCAATATCATAGTCTTTTAAGAGCTCTAACCACCTTCGTTGCCTCAAATTGAGTTCCTTTTGCTTAAAGAGATATTGCAAACTTTTGTGGTCCGTATAGATATCAACATGGACTCCATACAAATAATGACGCCATATCTTTAGAGCAAAAACTACCGCTGCCAATTCAAGATCATATGTGGGATAATTTTTCTCATTTGTCCGCAACTGTCGTGAGGCATATGCTATGACATTACCGTGTTGCATCAACACACGTCCGAGGCCAACCCCGAAAGCATCACCATACACTACATAACCTTCGGTACCTTTAGGAAGCACTAAAACTGGTGTGGAGGTTAATTTATCTTCCAACTTTTGGAAGCTTTTCTCACATGCATCATTCCACTGAAATTTTACTGCCTTATGTGTAAGCTTTGTTAACGGTGCTGCAATAGAGGAAAAACCTTCCACAAATCTTCTGTAATAACCTGCCAGTCCAAGAAAACTACAGATTTTTGTGGGTGTCGTAGGTCTTGGCCAATTTTTCACTGCTTCAATCTTCTGTGTATCAACCTGTATCCCTTCATCTGACACAATATGACCCAAGAACGCAACTGATTTTAACCAAAACTCACACTTGGAGAACTTTGCATATAACTTACGCTCACGGAGAATCTGTAACACTTTTCGCAAGTGATTAGCATGGTTCTCCGGTGATCTTGAATAAACTAGGATGTAATCTATAAATACCGTGACGAACACGTCCAGAAATGGCTTAAACACCCTATTCATCAAATCCATGAACACAGCTGGTGCATTTGTTAGTCCAAATGACATAACTAAAAATTCATAATGGCCATACCGTGTTTGAAAAGCTGTCTTGGGTACATCTTCTCCTATAACTCTGACTTGATGGTAACCCGACCTCAAGTCAATCTTTGAAAAACACTTGGCACCCTGTAACTGATCAAACAAATCATCAATTCGAGGGAGGGGATATTTTTTCTTGATCGTTACCTTATTCAGTTGCCGATAGTCGATGCACATTCTCAAGGTGCCATCTTTCTTCCGTACAAATAATACAGGTGCACCCCACGGGGACATACTAGGTCTAATGAATCCCTTGTCCAGCAAATCTTTCAATTGCTCCTTCAATTCCTATAATTTTGCTGGAGCAATTCTATATGGAGGAATAGAAATAGGCTGAGTGCCTGGAATCACATCAATGCCAAATTCTACTTCCCGTTCTGGGGGTAAGCCTGGAAGATCCTCTGGGAACACATCAAGAAATTCATTAACCACTGGAACCGACTGCGGAGTTAGTGGTTCCACTTCAGTATCTTTCACCCATACTAGATGACATATATAACCCTTAGCAATCATTTTTCTGGCTTTCAAATAAGAAATAAATCTCCCTCGTGGTGCCCCTACATTACCCTGCCTTTCAAGAACATTTTCTTGCGGGAAACAAAATTGCACCTTATTAGCCCGGTAATCTACTGTGGCATAACAAGAGGCCAACCAATCCATTCCCATGATCATAGCAAAATCCTCCATGTCCAATTCAATGAGATCGACCAACGTATCATGACCACACACAGTTACCACACAGTTACGATATACTCTTTTTGCAATAATATATTCACCAACCGGTGTAGACACTTCAATTGATTTAATTAATAATTCTGGTACCTTTACAAATTTTGCAGCAACCAATGGAGCAACATAGGAAAATGTAGAACCAGGGTCAATCAATGCATATACATTATGTGAGAATATGGATAATGTACCTGTGACAACATCAGGGGAAGCCTCTGAATTTTGTCGGTCCACTAAAGCATAAGTGCGATTCTGGACCCCACTAGTACTGGCTGCTCCTCTGGCACCTCTACCCCTGCCAACAGACTAAACACCTCAGCCCAAACAGGGAACCGATGCTGATGATATAACGGTCGATCCTGCGGGTCGTATACTCCTCTAGGGACACTCTCTCATCATGTGTCCTGTCATACCGCACCAGAAACAAGCATTTGTCCCCACTCTGCATGTACCTGCATGAATAGGCCCGCAGTGCTGACACTGCTGACGGGGAAAACCTGCTGCCTGTGATTCGTGAACTCCGCTACTCTACCCAGATGGACCACCCCTAGGCCCTCGAAACTGTGAGTGTGCACCCCCTGTGTAATAAGAGAATGATGGTCTAGGTGGTCTCGAAAACATGCGGGGCTTAGATCCACCTTGGGACATCATAGGTGGTCCCATAGGTCTAGCCCGTTTGAACTGTCCCCTGTCAAATTCATGTACCCTTCGTCTCTGCCTTTGATCTTCTATTTTCTGGGTGAAGTCCTGAATTCTCGCTATGTCCATGTCTTTGTTTAAGGCAGCAATGGTGGAATCCCTTACCAAATATGGCTCTAGTCTGTCCACGTATCGATGGACTCTATCTGTCATCGTAGCCACCACATTTGGCGCATATCGAGCCAAGGAATTAAATTGTAAACTATATTCCCTCACGCTCAAATTTCACTGATGGAGATTTAGGAACTGATTCGCATGTGCCTCACGGATCTCATAGGGCAAGTAATGATCAAGGAAAGCCATTTTAAACTCTTCCCACGTAGGTGGATTTGCACCAATGTCACGGGATTTCTTCCAATCCTCATACCACAATATTGTCTCCCCTTTCAACATGTACGCAGCAAGTTCAACTGTTTCAACCCCCGTCACATGCATAACTTCCAAGGCCCTCTGAATTTGATCCACAAAGTCTTGTGGATCTTCTTTCGGATCTAACCCAGTGAATATAGGAGGGTCAAGTTTTAAGAAATCCTATGTCCTGCGACTTGCCATTCTAGCTGCATCATCATCATGTGTCATTACACCAGCCCGTCCCTAGCTTTGTACCGCCACTAACTGTGTCAACATATGTACAACATTTCTCAGATCTTGATCAGTGGCATTCATTGGTGGTTTTGCGGGTATTTCTCTACCAATTGGCTCCTCCGGAGCTGGAAAAGTAGACAAAGACCGCGATGAAATTTTAGCATTTGCTCCACCTTGACTGGCTTGGTCAGGTGGTAGCCTACTCATTCCTTCTTCCGCAGGCACATCTACCTGCTTACCTTTACCTCTTCCTCTTCTAGTGATTGGCATTTTAACTATATCAAAGAAAAACAATTATCATGATCAGACTCATTTCAACTTACAACACTGGCTCTATTGCACGATCTAGAAGTGAAGAAAAGAAACATCATCCTAAATGTCCCGTAGCCTCCTACTTATAAATGTGGTGCACAACACATTGATAAGTAAGACTCTACTCAGACACGGCATTGTAGACACCCTTAGAACGACCTGCTCTGATACCACTTTTGTCACGCCCCGAATCCCATCTGGACGGATTGGCACTCGTAGCCGAAAAGGCCCGAAAGAACCAAGCTTTGCCTTTATTCAATCATATACATGCCATAAGAAATCCATAATCACATAATAACTTTAGATATCAACAATGGAATTCGTGAACATGATATATATATTCACATATACGAAACTTGGCCATTGAGGCCACCAAGTCAAAAATGACATATACCCTTTTACATTTATACACCCACATCCATCTACAAAATCCTCTAAAAACTGTATTGACCAAAATGAACTAAAAGTCGGGACAAGTCCCCACTTTATACAACATGTATAACACTAAAACATATGTACAACAGTGACTCAGAGAAGCCCCGAACTAACTGGAGCTCACCAAAGATCTGCAACACTGGCAACCTACTGTGGAGGCCTACTAGTACCTGCGCCTGCAGCAAGTAAGGTAAATCCCCCAAGAGGGGTCAGTACGAAGAATGTACTCAGTATGTAAGGCCATATGAAACTTGTAAGATATTTAGATAAGTCAAAGAACTCAAGTTCAAATGCATAACCAATATAGATAAGTCACAATGTAAATGAGTCACTATTTGGTACTTTGGAAGCCATGTATTTTGCTTTCATTACTTTCTTTGTATCTTTAATTCCATGATTTTTCATCTTAGCTTGTGACATGTGATACCCGGGCCCCGACTGAACAGTGAGTTTCAAACATAACATAGCATTATGTTGGGATCGGCTCGAGCTAGGATTATGGCCCTAGAGCTGCCACCCTATGAATCAATGTATATATCGGGATCGGCTTAAGCTAGGTTAGTACCTCTAGAGCTGCCACCCATACAACATTTGAGGTTCGGCTCGAGCTAGGTTATTACCTCTAGAGCTGCCCCCTGTTAGGATCGGTCCGAGCTAGGCTTATGCCCCTAGGACTGCCCCCTGATTTGGGATTGGCTTGATCTAGGCATTTCTCCCCCAAAGCTGCCACCCTTACTTGATCATTGACCATATATGCATTACTTTATTCATTACTTTGAGATTGATACCATGAAAGTCATAACTTTACTTGAAACTTTGGATCATTAACCAATGAGTGAGGAACATGTGAATAAACATTGTTGGAAACATAATATTATTAGAACCATAACACCATGGGAACCATTGGACAAGAATCCATGAACAAGAGACATAAGTATAATCACTATTGGAAACATTGTAACATAACTTTATTTGAGCTTTTGGAACATTAACCATGAATATGAGACATGAGATTCACAAAGGATCAATGAGTAGGAAATATCTGACAATGATCATGGATAATCGGATATGGGATACCTTAGCACATTTCGGGATGGTACAAGCGAAATGTCAATGTGAGTACTATTTGTCGCAGAAAAATACGGACAGAGTAACCATACATACCTTGTACTCTTAATATGGATATATAATCCTAGATGTGCATACAATAGTCCCGCTCCTTCTTTATGTGTCACTCTACAACACAAATACATAACGGGATTTACATTAACCATCAACTACTTTACAAATGCATATAGCATCAATGGGTTACATGTTTGCCTTTAAACATGTCATTTCCCCTTGACAAAACCATTGATGAAATTATTATTCCAAAAATCCCACAATATCATACATGATAATCAACACATTTCACCACAACACTTCTCCTTTACACTTTCCTATCCACACCACATCACAAATAATCCATCAATTCACCTTAATACACTTCATAGCACATATCGGCCAAAATCCCCCAATTTACATTTATAGAAAAATAACAAGTTTAATAACAAAATAACACCATACATGTTCATATTTTATCCATACCATGCTTTTTCATCAAAGGCACAAGTCCTAATTCAAACTTGAATCCCATGGATCACAAATCTTATACAAAAACACAAAATATCATGTCCAACCTTTCCAAGCACAACCAACATGATTTACATACTCTTTCATGCATATAATAAATGAATCCATAACAATAATCACTCACCCAAGCTTGAAAAGTGATGATCTTGCTCCAAAATTGACTTTGAGTTCTTTAGGGTTTGAGAGAATATTGGAGAAAATATCTAGAAAAACATTAGAGTTACAATTGAATAAAATCTGATTTTTGGGTCTATATATAGTCCTTGGGGTCATCCTTAGCCATTCTTGGCATTTAATGCTATATTTGACTTAGTCAATAGAAGATTGGGTCATATGACCCATGTCTTTTGCCCCATTTTGGGCTTTTATTGAGCCCAAATCACTTAACCCAATAAAATCAATAATTTCTCGTGTTTAAGTCATCTTATACGTGTTACAACAATATTTCCACTCGTGCTACTC
Organism: Capsicum rhomboideum; assembly: GCA_031232105.1. Lineage (NCBI taxonomy): Eukaryota > Viridiplantae > Streptophyta > Magnoliopsida > Solanales > Solanaceae > Capsicum > Capsicum rhomboideum. Next base: position 59,847,482 of record CP124709.1, read on the forward strand.
ATCCATAGCCTCAATCCCAAAAATAAGTGATTCTAGCCACGTTTGACTTATTTTGACCTTAAGGGCAAAACTGTCATTTTGACTCCAAATTCATTCTCGAGTAATTTTATCATACTAATATAATACTTGACTCATTTCATGTATATACTCATGGTTGTAGAAGTAACGTAGCCAAAATCGGCTCGGTACGTCCCCGGATACCCTTGGGACTTAGAAAATTCCAACTTTCAAAAAAACTGAAAATCCATCGAGGCACACCCCTGGGCACGCCAGGTTGCTGCCTGTGCAATAAAATTTTTGGCCCAGAGCAGCCTGGCGCGCCTGGGCCCAAATTTTTCCGAAAATTTTGTTTTTCGACTTTTCTTCGCGGGTTTGGTTAGATACTTCAAGTCCTATTCTTTAACTTAATTCTTAGCCTTAATATACTTTGTTTATAGGTCCTCTTAGCCTCATTTTGAACCCCACAAGTGCTCCACGAAAATCACAAAACACCTCCTATGAAAGGCTAATCACATGTACGAGGCCAAATTTAAATTTCCTCATTATTAGCATTACCAAATTCATGCGTATAGTTCTCGACACCTAAGTAAACATTATGGAATGTCGTCAAGTAGGGTTAGGAAGGTACAGGGTGTTACAGTTATATTCTGGAAATTAAGATGATAATATTCGGAAAATGGTTATATGGTTATGTTGTTAAATTCAAGGTCAAATTTATATGGTCATGTTCTGGAAATTAACACTATAGTGTAATTCCTTAAAATTCCAAACTATGTCATGGGGTAAACGTGATGTAAGATGTCCTATCTCTTGACTTGTTTTCAAAGTCTACTTAACTAAAGTATGTTTAGTATATGTCTTCATGACATACATATATTTGGTGATGAATATTCTTAGAAACTTAGAGAACACTTAAAAGTTACTTATATCATGTTGCGTGTAATCTTGAAAATCAATTGACTATGGATTTAGCAGCCTGATGCTACTATAAGGGTGATGCTTTGTGTTTTTAAAAACTGAATATATATGCTTCCTAAAGGAGCTAAGCCGATCTGTCTGTAAGGCGGTTAGTGTTTTAACTGTATGTTGAATAGTTTCTAAAGTTACTTTGCATAAAAGCTTGAAGTTATATTGAGTAACTGAACTTCAAAGTAATTGAGTTATTGAGAAATTGAACTGCTACGAAGTTATATTGAGTAATTGAACTGCTATGAAGTTATATTGAGTAAATGAACTTCAAAGTTTGTTTTTTATGTACAAATTTAATTTTAAAATCTGGACTTTGGGAAAATTATGGGTTGGGGTAAAAGGATAGGAGTTTGTGGTACTGCATCTATTAAAATCTTGACCATTGCTTTTAGTGTTGAAGTATGTTCTGCATTTTACCTTGGCATTTATAGTATGTTAAACAACATCTCCATTGTAGTGTTTTGCTGGTACATAACATGCATTGATAATTCTAGTGCAACTCCAATCACCATTTTAATTTCTGAACCTATGAATTGAAATGGTAATATTTGGATAACTTCTGGATGCTAATACATTGTGGAGTTGATTAAGAACCCATATAAATCTTTTAGCTCAAAGTTTCCTAAAGCCTAGAAGTTGGTTTCATGTTGTAAAATTCTCTCAGATGCATATTGAAGGAACCTTTATTGCCTTTTCCATCTCACTGCCTATCTTTGACTAAAATTGTAGTTTCAGTAAATTTCCAAATAAAATCAGTTCATAATTTATATTTATAGATTTTTGTAGGTGGATATGATAAAAGCATTGATGAAGATAGCATTTGAGATTTGGTTGCAAGTTGATCAACTCTGATATTTTGGTGACATTATGGATCTGTACTTTTTGTTCAGTGTACAGTTGAAACATTCATGTGCAACTGTGTATATTTTACCTATATGTGGATCATTTAAGACTGATATTTTGTTTAGTTTGCGCCTATGGTGGATAACATATTAGGACTGGGTGATGTTGTGTATATTTTACGACTATGGCAGATGATATTATGTGACTGCTTTATTTTGAATTATGATCATTCAGTTTTGTTTTGTAATTATCATCTTTTGTGTTATATACAATTTGTTGATTTCAATTTATATATATATATATATATACAGCCCAACCTATTGGAACATAGATGCACTGTTCCAATAGGTAAAAGACAACTGTTGCAATAGCTTTTTCTAAAGCACAGGGTACCTATAGTTGGAACACATGAAAACTGTTCCAATAGGTCATATGTAACTGTTGTTGTAGCATTTTTATCACTGTGCAAACTCGTTGCAAGAACAATAATAATTGTTGCAACTGAGCTAAAAATTTGTTGCAACATAGACAAAACAACTGAAGCAAAACTATAATAACCGTTGTAATTGACCTAAAAGATTCGTTGCAACATAGCTAAAATAACTGTTGCAAAACTATAATAACCGTTGCAATTGAGCTAATAGTTTCGTTGCAATATAGATTAGAGAACCGTTGCAAATATTTAATTGTAACGGTTTTACCCGTTCCAATTAATATACAAAATAGTCGTTCTTGAGGATTGAAAAATAGTTACGATAGGTACACTTTAAGCAACGGTTTTGCAAACTGTTACCAAAAACCGTTGCCATTGACCGATGGTCACACGAGCTGGTGCGACGAGCATATCCCCCATTACCATAGTGTTGATGCAATGGTTTTTAGGCCTATAGCAATGATTTTCTTGTTGTTGCAGTAGGCCTATTTTCCAGTAGTGTTTGCGATTTTCCATGTGTGTTAGCCTATAGATTAATGAGGAACGTGTGTGTTTGAATGGGTTTTGGTGAAACTTCTTGGGTCGGCTCATGACATCCTATTAAATTCACTGTGTTTCTTTGGAGAATTGGGCAAAGATTTTTGTTTTGGGGGGGGGGGGCATACGAGAGAAAAAATTAAAAATTGAGGATTTTTTGTGATTTTCCATGTGTGTTAGCCTATGAATTGATGGTGGATGTGGTGTACTAATGGGTTTTTGGAAAAACTTTATGGGTGGGCTCGTGGCGACCTATTAAATGGATCTTGTTGTTTTGGGCGGAGCATTTTTGTGGCATATGATAGAAAAAATTAAAAATTGAGGATTTTTTATGATTTTTCGTGTGAGTTAGCCTATGGGTTGATGGGGGATGTGAGCGTCCAAATGGTTTTTGGGAAAACCTTCTTGGGTGGTATTGTGACGACCTATTGAATGGATTGTGTTGCTTTGTAGAGGCAGGCGGAGCTTTCTTTTGGCATATGAGTGAAAATACCAAATATTCAGGATTTTTTATGATTTTCCATGTGTGTTAGCCAATGAATTGATGGGAGATATGGGTGTCCGAATGGGTTTTGGGCAAACCTTCTTGGGTTAACTCGTGGTGACTGATTAAATGAATTGTGTTTCTTTGGATAGGAGGGCAAAGCTTTGTTTGTTGAATATGAGCGAAAATACTAAAAATTGAGGATTTTTGGCAATTTTCCGTGTGTGTGAGCCTATGGATTGAAGGGGGGATGTAGGCGAATGAATGGGTTTTGGGCAAAACTTTTTGGGTTTGCTCGTTATGACCTATTAAATAGATCGTGTTCCTTTGGATAGGTGGCCGGAGCCTTTTTTGTGGCATATGAGCAAAAAAACTAAAAATTAAGGATTTTTTGTGATTTTTTGCGTGTGTTAGCCTATGGATTGATGGGGAATGTCGGCGTCTGAATGGGGTCTTGGAAAACCTTCTTGGGTGGTCTCGTGACAATCTATTAAATGGATTGTGTTGCTTTGTAAAGGTGCACAAAGCTTTTTTGTGGCATATGAGTGAAAAAACTAAAAATTAAGGATATTTTGTGATTTTCCTGTGTGTTAGCCTATGGATTGATGGTGGATGTGGGTGTCTGAATGATTTTTGGAAAAAATTCTTAGGAGGGCTCGTGACGACCTAATAAATGGATCGTGTTGCTTTGGAGAGGTGGGCGGAGCATTTTTGTGGCATGTGAGCAAAAAAAAACTAAAAATTGAGGATTTTTTACGATTTTCCATGTGTGTTAGCCTATGGATTAATGGGGGATGTGAGTGTACGAATAGGTTTTGGGTGAAAGCTTCTTGGATCAACTTGTGGCGACCTTTTAAAAGTATTGTGTTGCTTTTGACAGGCGAGCACAACTTTTTTTGTTGAATATGAGCTAAACTACTAAAATTGTGGATTTTTTGTGATTTTCCTTGTGTGTGAGACTATGGATTGATGGGGGATGTACGCGAAAGAATGGGTTTTGGGAGAAACATCTTGGTTTTGCTCGTTATAACCTATTAAATGGATCGTGTTCCTTTGTATAGGTGGCCGGAGCCTTTTTTGTGGCATATGAGCAAAAAAAGTAAAAATTAAGGATTTTTTGTGATTTTTTGTGTGTGTTAGCCTATGGATTGATGAGGAATGTGGGTGTCTGAATGGGGTTTTGGAAAACCTTCTTGGGTGGTCTCGTGACAATCTATTAAATGGATTGTGTTGCTTTGTAAAGGTGCACAAAGCTTTTTTGTGGCATATGAGTGAAAAAATTAAAAATTAAGGATATTTTGTGATTTTTCGTGTGTGTTAGCCTATGGATTGATGGTGGATGTGGGTGTCTGAATGGGTTTTGAAAAAAATTCTTGGGAGGGCTCGTGACAACCTAATAAATGGATCGTGTTGCTTTGTAGAGGTGGCCGGAGCATTTTTGTGGCATGTGAGCAAAAAAACTAAAAATTGAGGATTTTTTACGATTTTCCATGTGTGTTACCCTATGGATTAATGGGGGATGTGAGTGTCCGAATAGGTTTTGGGTGAAACTTCTTGGGTCGGGGCGTGACAACCTATTAAAAGTGTTGCGTTACTTTGGAGAGTTGGGCGGAGCTTTTTTGGGGAGGCATATGAGCGAAAAATAAAAAATCGAGGATTTTTTACAATTATCCATGTGTGTTAGCCTATGAATGGATGGAGAATTTTGGCGCCCGAATATATTTTGGCCAAAACTTCTTGTATGGGCTTGTGGTGACCTATTAAATGGATCGTGTCGCTTTGGAGAGGCGGTCAGAGCTTTTTTGTGGCATATAAGTGAAAAAACTAAAAATTGAGGATTTTTTGCAATTTTCCATGTGTGTTAGCCTATAGATTGATAGGGGATGTGGGCGTCTGAATAGTTTTTGGGCAAAGCTTCTTAGATCAATTAGTGGCGACCTATTAAAAGTATTGTGTTGCTTTTGACAGGCGAGCACAACGTTTTTTGTTGAATATGATCTAAACTACTAAAATTGTGGATTTTTTGCGATTTTCCTTGTGCGTGAGACTATGGATTGATGGGGGATGTAGGCGAACGAATGGGTTTTGGGAGAAACATCTTGGTTTTGCTCGTGTCGACCAATTAAATGGATTGTGTTGCTTTGGAGAGGTGGCCGAAGCTTTTTTGTGGCATATGAGTGATAAAACTAAAAATGAAGGATTTTTTGTGATTTTTCGTGTGTGTTAGTCTATGGATTGATGAGGAATGCGGGTGTCCGAACGGGTTTTGGTAAACCTTATTGGGTGGTTTTGTGACAACCTATTAAATGGATTGTGTTGCTTTGTAGAGGTGCACAGAGCTTTTTTGTGGCATATGAGCGAAAAAATTAAAAATTAAGGATATTTTGTGATTTTTCGTGTGTGTGAGCCTATGGATTGATGGTGGATGTGGGTGTCTGAATGGGTTCTGGAAAAAATTCTTGGGAGGGCTCGTGACGACCAAATAAATGGATCGTGTTGCTTTGGAGAGGTGGGCAGAGCATTTTTGTGGCATGTGAGCCAAAAAAACTAAAAATTGAGGAGTTTTTACGATTTTCCATGTGTGTTACCCTATGGATTAATGGGGGATGTGAGTTTCCGAATAGGTTTTGGGTGAAACTTCTTGGGTCGGGGCGTGACAACCTATTAAAAGCGCTGCGTTACTTTGGAGAGTTGGGTGGAGCTTTTTTGGGGGGGCATATGAGCGAAAAATAAAAAATTGAGGATTTCTTACAATTATCCATGTGTGTTAGCCTATGAATGGATGGAAAATATTAGCGCCCGAATATATTTTGGCCAAAACTTCTTGTATGGGCTTGTGGCGACCTATTAAATGGATCGTGTCACTTTAGAGAGGCGGTCAGAGCTTTTTTTGTGGCATATAAGTGAAAAAACTAAAAATTGAAGATTTTTTGTAATTTTCCATGTGTGTTAGCCTTATAGATTGATGGGGGATGTGGGCGGCTGAATAGTTTTTGGGCAAAGCTTATTGGATCAACTTGTGGCGACCTTTTAAAAGTATTGTGTTGCTTTTGACAGGCGAGCACAACTTTTTTTGTTGAATATGATCTAAACTACTAAAATTGTGGATTTTTTGCGATTTTCCTTGTGCGTGAGACTATGGATTGATGGGGGATGTAGGCGAACGAATGGGTTTTGGGAGAAACATCTTGGTTTTGCTCGTGTCGACCAATTAAATGGATTGTGTTGCTTTGGAGAGGTGGCCGAAGCTTTTTTGTGGCATATGAGTGATAAAACTAAAAATTAAGGATTTTTTGTGATTTTTCGTGTGTGTTAGCCTATGGATTGATGAGGAATGTGGGTGTCTAAATGGGGTTTTGGAAAACCTTCTTGGGTGGTCTCGTGACAATCTATTAAATGGATTGTGTTGCTTTGTAAAGGTGCACAAAGCTTTTTTGTGGCATATGAGTGAAAAAATTAAAAATTAAGGATATTTTGTGATTTTTCGTGTGTGTTAGCCTATGGATTGATGGTGGATGTGGGTGTCTGAATGGGTTTTGGATAAAACTTCTTGGATGTACTTGTGACGACCTATTACATGGATTGTGTTGCTTTGAAGAGGTAAGCGGAGCATATTTTGTGGCATATGAGTGAAAAAACTAAATATTGATGATTTTTTGCGATTTTCCGTGTGTGTTAGCCTATTGATTCATGGGGGATGTGGTTATCCGAATAGGTTTTGGGAGAAACTTCTTGGTTCGGCTCATGGTAACCTATTAAATGCACTATTTGCTTTGGAGAGTTGTGCGAAGCTTTTTGTTGGAGGAATACGAGCGAAAAAACAAAAAATTGAGGATTTTTTGCAATTTTCCATGTGTGTTAGTCTATGAATTGATGAAGGATGTTGGCGTCTCAGCAAATTTTGGGTGAAAATTTTTGGATGGCCTCGTCAAGACTATTAAATGGATCGTGTTGTTTTAAAAAGGTGGCCGGAGCGTTTTTATGGCATATGAGCTAAAAAACTAAAAATTGAGGATTTTTTACGATTTTTCATGTGAGTTAGGCTATGGGTTGATCGGGGATGCGGGCGTCTAAATGGGTTTTGGGAAAACCTTCTTTGATGGTCTCGTGACGACCTATTAAATGTATTGTGTTGCTTTGTCGAGGCGAGCGAAGCTTTCTTGAGGCATATTAGCAAAAAAATTAAAAATTAAGGATTTTTTGTGATTTTCCATGTGTGTTAGCCTATGGATTGAGGTGGATGTGGGTGTCCAAATGGGTTTTTGGAAAAACTTCATGGGTGGGATCGTGACGACCTATTAAATGGATCGTGTTGCTTTACAGAGGTGGGCGGGGCATATTTGTGGCATATGAGCGAAAAAATTAAAAATTGAGGATTTTTTATGATTTTTCGTGTGAGTTAGCCTATGGGTTGATGGGGGATGTGGACGTCCAAATGAGTTTTGGGAAAACCTTCTTGGATGGTCTCATGATGGCCTATTTAATGGATTGTGTTACTTTGTAGATACGGGCGAAGCTTTCTTGTGGCATATGAGCGAAAAAATTAAAAATTGAGGATTTTTTGCGATTCTGTGTGTGTTAGCCTATAGATTGATGGGGGATGTGGGCGTCCGAATGGGTTTTAGGAAAACCTTTTTGGGTTAACCCGTGGCAACCTATTAAATGGATTGTGTTACTTTGGAAAAGCGGGCAAAGCTTTTTTTGTTGTATATGAGAAAAAATACTAAAAATTGAGGATTTTTTGTCATTTACCGTATGTGTGAACCCATGGATTGATGAGGGATGTAGGCGACCGAATGAGTTTTGGGAGAAACTTCTTGGGTTTGCTGGCTATGACCTATAAAATGGATCGTGTTACCTTGGAGAGGTGGCCGGAGCTTTTTTTTTGGCATATGAGCCAAAAAACTAAAAATTGAGGATTTTTTGTGATTTTTTGGTGTGTTAGCCAATGGATTGATGGGGAATGTGGGCGTCCGAAGGGGCTTTTGGAAAATCTTCTTGGGTGGTTTCGTGATGACCTATTAAATGGATTGTGTTGCTTTGTAGAGGCGGGCGGAGCTTTTTTGTGGCATGTGAGCGAAAAAATTAAAAATTGATGATATTTTGCGGTTTTCCGTGTGTGTTAGTCTATGGATTAATGGTGGACGTGGGTGTTCAAATGGGTTTTGGGAAAAACTTCTTGGGTGGGCTAGTGACGACCTATTAAATGAATCATGTTGCTTTGGGTTTTGGGAAAAACTTCTTGGGTGGGCTCAATCGTGTTGTATATGACCGAAAAAACTAAAAATTGAGGATTCTTGCAATTTTTCATTTGTGTTAGCATATTAATTAATAGGGGATGTGATGGGTTTTGTCTTAAAATTCTTGGGTCGACTCGTGACAACCAATTAAATGCACTGTATTGCTTTAGAGAGTTGGGCGGAGCTTTTTCTGGGGCCATACGAGCAAAAAAACAAAAAATTGAGGATTTTTTGCGATTTTCCATGTGTGTTAGCCTATGAATGAATGGAGGATGTTGGCGTCCGATTAAATTTTAGGAGAAACTTTTTGGATGTGCTTGTGGTGATGTATTAAATTGATTGTGTTGCTTTGGAGAGGAGGTCGGAGCTTTTTGCTAGAACGTATAATTCACATACGCAGCGGAAGCATAAGTTCCGGATCACAAACTTACATAACAACATGATAATGTAATTAAAACCGAAATTCAGAAAGAATATACATACCTCTTGAAGCTTTCACAAATGTTGTTTAGATCCTTGCTCTCCAGGTCTGCTGCCTTCTACTACTACGTGAATAATTTGCCTCGACCAATACTTGTGTGGACAAGTTAAAAGAAAAATTCTGGAATGAATTTTCAAGGTTCTTCCTTTTTTTTTTCAAATGAACAAAAGAAGCCCCTATATATTCAACCGAAGTTGAAGTTTTAAGGGCTTTCTTTCATTCATTTTTTCCACATGTTTTTTGTGCATTATGACCTCCTCATTAATTCACATTAATCCCAAATGTTTTTCATTTCGTCCATAATGACTAATGTTTAATATGAGTCATAATTCTTGTCATCAATAGGAATTTATTCCTATTAAAACAAACGTGTAAAACCTTTTCTAATGGATATGAGAATCCTAATGGATTTAAGCATAGCTACCGGCGAAAAAGTTTCCTCATAATCAATTTCTTCTTTTTGAGTAAACCCTTTCACAACAAGCCTTGCCTTAAAAGTTTGCACTTTTCCATCCACACCTCTCTTTTTCTTGTAGATCCATCTACAACCAATGGTTTTGACTCTCGACGGTGGTTCTACAAGATCCCAGACTTGATTAGAGTACATAGACTCCATTTCAGATTTCATAGCAGCAATTCACATTTCAGCATCTTTGTCCTGTAGTGCTTCAGCGTAATTAAGGGGTTCTGTATTAGGCTCCTTAGGGATTCGATCGTATGATTCTCCCAAGAGCGTAAACCATAAAGGTTTTCTAATAATTATCACACTATGATGAACAGTCACTACAGGATCCGCTATATTTGGAACTAAATTCTGAACACCTTGAACGTCGTCCTGCACAATTGCAGTCTGCTCGACATTACCCTGAACTGTTTCCTCCACAATTGCATGTTGCTCAACATTACTCCCACTACTTTGAGGTAGTGTAATGTCAAGTGTTTGCTCTTGTGCAACCTCTTGCCTATTGACATGTCTCCCACTACGTGGATGCAGTGGTATGTCAATAACGGTTGTCGTGATATGTTCTTGTTGTGTTTCATTATTCGTTATTCTATTGCTCAATTCCTGTAAAAACGAGTTTACTTCTAGGAACATGGTTCATTAAATAGTCCGCTTCCAGAAATTTGGCATTTGTCGAGATAATTACCTTCTGTTCATTAGGACAATAAAATAAACCTCCCTTAGTACCTTTTGGATATCCAATAAAAATGCACACTTCTGTCCGAGATTCCAGTTTATTAGTTTTCCCTTTTAGCACATGTGCTGGACAACCCCAAACCCGAATATGCCGTAGACTAGGCTTGCGCCCACTCCACAATTCAGATGGGGTTAAAGGTACTGACTTTGAAGGAACCAAGTTCAGAATATAATTTGCTGTTTCTAATGCATAACCCCAAAAGGAAAAAGGCAAATCTGAATAACTTAACATTGATCTAACCATTTCCATAAGAGTTCTATTTCTCTGCTCTACCACACCATTTTGTTGTGGTGTTCTCGGAGCAGAATATTGCGATGTAATTCCTGATTCTGATAAGTACTTAATGAATTCCGCAGAAAGGTATTCACCACCACGATCAGATCATAATGTATGGATATGTTTATTATGTCGCTTTTTCGTTTCTATCTTAAATTCCTTGAATTTTTCAAAGCATTCAGATTTACAGCACAACAAATAAATGTATCCATATTTCGAGTAATCATCTGTGAAAGTCACAAAATACTCAAAACCACCTCTTGCTTGTATATTCATAGGACCACACAAATCAGAATGAATGAATTCTAACTTATTACCGGCTCTATTTCCTTTGGAAGGAAAGGGTCTCTTGGTCATTTTTCCTTCTAAACAGGATTCACAAGTCGGAAGTGCCTCCACTTTCAATGAACTCAAAGGTCCATCAGAAACCAACCGTGAGATCCTATTTATATTAATATGACCTAGACGTAAGTGCCATAAGTAGGTTTCACTCAATTCCAAAATTCGTTTTCTCTTATGTGATTGATCAATGTTATTAAGTTTCGAAGTTTGTAGCATGTTTTGAGACACATCAAACACAAATAGATCATCTGTTCTAGGAGCAGAAATAATAAAATGCTTATTAAACTTAATAATTGCAGAATTATTAGCAAAATAAACATTGTAACCAGCATCCATTATTCTTGAAACTGAAAGTAAATTCCTTCTTATAGAAGGTACGTAGAGAACATTATTTAAAGTCAAAACTCTAGAACTACTGAACGTAATGGAAATGGTCCCTATAGCTAAGGCTGGTGATGGTTCCCCATTTTCTTGAAACACGTTGAGCTCATTTTCATTTAGGCGTCGTGTTACCTGAAACCCCTGTAAAGAAGTGCAGATATGATTAGTGGCTCCCGAATCTATAGCCCAAAATTCGGTAGAAACAGCCGCTAAAAATGTTTCAACGACATATGAAAAAAAAACCTTGTTTCTGCATTTTAGCTATATAACCGGGGCACTGTTTCTTAAAGTGACCAGGTTGCTTACAATGGTAGCACTTGCCCTTAGGCTTAGCCACACCACCAGTAGCACCTGGAACCTTACGGGGCTTCTTCTTCTTCTTGTCGCCTTTCGGCTTAGAAGTCGAAGACGAAGGTTTGTCAACCATGCATGCCGCAGGACGAGCTTGGTGCTTAATGATAGATTCTGCCACTTGCAGCTCATTCAGCAATTTCGTAAGGGACAAGTCCATCTTATTCATATTATAATTTAAGCGAAACTGCTGAAAACTATCCGGCAGAGTCTGTAGGACCATCTCAACCTAAGATTCCTTATCAATAACCGCACCAAGAATTTCCAGCTCGCTCAACAGACTCATCATCTTAAGAATGTGCTCCCTCTCTGATGATACCTCAGCCATTTTAGTGGTCAAGAGGGCTTTCATGGCTGTCTGCTTTGTAGCACGATTTTGCTCACCGAACATCTCTTTGAGAGATTCAAGCATATCGTAAGCAGAAGTCATTGACTGAAGTTGATGCTGCAAGACATTCGCCATGGAGGCAAGAATGTAACATCTTGCCATCTCATAGCCTTAACCCATTTGTCATAGGCGTTAGTTTCATCATCAGTGGGATCAGCGGACCTAATGGGGCATTCTTCAACCAGCACAAATTTGAAACCTTCAGCACTAAGGACAATGTCCAAATTATGTTTCCAGTCAACATAGTTAGGTCCCTCTAGTTTATTTTGATTCAGGATAGTGGTTAAGGGATTGAATGAAGACATGGTAAATCTGTGGTATGATAAAAAACAATATCATTATTAGACATGCTAACAAAAAAATTAAATTCATAAAATCCACATCACACATATCACCATGCTCATAAACAGTTAGAATCGTTAGGAAAACTTAACCATTTAAGCAAAAATACATGCAATGTGAGACATGCTATCTACTTAAATAAAACAGCACCAACTCAGTTAGAGACTAAACTGTTAAGTTAAGTTAGATAAACATCATATTTCAAAGAATCTCTTGCTCATTGATTCAACATTTAACTTAGTTGGAAAGTTAATACAAGTCATCAAAACAAGAGATAGAAAACAGTAGTACTGTATACAAGCATATCCGATGGGGAAGATGACCTATGTCAACATGTATACTCATATAATATACTTTAATTAACCACTGGAAACCATAAGGAATGACCCCTATTACCACTGGTATCAAAAATCAATTTTTTTCAGAAGTTGTAATTTTTCAGAAAACATAAAAATGCCCAAAAACCCATCAAAACGACTTCAAATGGCCAAAAAATGCCATAGGTCACGGAAGAGCCGTGAGTATTGGTCAGTGGGTCATTTCCAATGAACCTACCAAATTTCAGTCCAATCGGAGTTCATCAAAAATTGAAAAACTCCAAAACCGACCAAAAACGACATTGGGTCAGCAGGGCTGCTCTCGCAGCTTGGCCTTTCCACTACACCACTTGTTTAGGTAAATAAACAACAAAAATGGTTGGGCAGATTCAAAAGGCAATACAAATTTACCCTCAATTCAGAAAATCAATATATAGGCAGTCATCGGCAAGGCTGTCAGCGAGGGTGACACGAAAAGTCTGGACAGCCTTGCCTTGACACCATACTGCTCGTTAGAGCATGTAAGTTATGAATAAAGTTGGGTTTATTCATAACTTGGAACATAGTTACCCTTAATCCAAATTTCAAATATTCATAAAGTAGTTAAATTCATGAATTTAGGATAAACCAATCCAGAAAGCAATTATTTCAGGATGAACATATATTGCATGATGAACATATATTTCCAGAAAACAAGCAATTCATTGTGAACATATATTTCCAGAAAACAATTATATCGTAATGAACATATATTTCCAGAAAACAATTGTACCATAAATTCACAACACATGATAATCACATAAACCAAAATCGATATATGAAACATGAATTTTCAGGTACAATATCATCAACATGATAAACAGTCATGAAACAGCATGACATATACATTTGTGTTAACTAACAAAAAACATGTATAACAATCATGAAATTCATATTACATTATCAGTGAGATGTAAGATGACTCGTGATACCAATTGCTAGAACGTATAATTCACATACGCAGCGGAAGCATAAGCTTCGGATCACAAACTTACATAACAACATGATAATGTAATTAAAACCGAAATTCAGAAAGAATATACATACCTCTTGAAGCTTTCACAAATGTTGTTTAGATCCTTGCTCTCTAGGTCTGCTGCCTTCTACTACTACCTGAATAATTTGCCTCAACCCATACTTGTGTGAACAAGTTAAAAGAAAAATTCTGGAATGAATTTTCAAGGTTCTTCCTTTTTTTTTTTCAAATGAACAAAAGAAGCCCCTATATATTCAACCGAAGTTGAAGTTGTAAGGGCTTTCTTTCATTCATTTTTTCCACACGTTTTTTGTGCATTATGACCTCCTCATTAATTCACATTAATCCGAAACGTTTTTCATTTCGACCATAATGACTAATGTTTAATATGAGTCATAATTCTTGTCATCAATAGGAATTTATTCCTATTAAAACAAACGTGTAAAACCTTTTCTAAATCCATTTTCTTTTTCAAATTGGTTAATTAATCAAGAGTAGCAGGGACCGCAGATTTATTAACTAAGGCTTCTAATTATGATATTAATTCGCAAATGAATGAATTACTATATCATAATAAATTACAAATTATTCCACTAAAAATCTGTAACTGTACTCCTCGATATTAACTTCGAAATCTACCATTACATCTTATTTAACTCCCCATGTTAGAATTACCGACACTAATCAATTAAATCAAATTTTCTGAAAAATTTAATTTATTGACTAACTCAATCCTATATTACTATGCTTAACTTATTTCACGTGACGGATACTAAATCCACTTGCAGGGTTCACACGTGAAAACTTATAAGCAACCATATAGGGGTGTCTTCTATCTCAAGTCCGAGACATGGTTCTATCAACTAATTATTATTTCACTAAATGATTTGTCATTATCCAATCTATTAGGAATATGTTGACTCTCAATAGAGTCTCACCTTTTAATAGATTAAAATAATAAATCAAACTACATAGATCATAATAATTATATCAAGATTAAGAGTATAAGTACATGTAATGGACTAGAGAAGTTGTTTATTAATATTCAGAACATAAACAAACATCTCTACTTGGTCCGTTCAATACATACGAAATGTACTAGCACAAGAAGTTGGAATATTACCACTCCCATAATTAAGATCAAATTATATTTTAATCTTGTGCTACAATCATCAAGATGTTTGTCCTACTTCATCTTTGATTGTGAACTTTAATTTATAACTTATAAGAACCGACAATTTTAATCTTCCATGCATGAGTTAAAAAACTCTATGCACAAAATTGCCTACTATATAAGTAAAGGACACACATGTCAACATAATAATCTATTCAAACAAAGACTTTATTAAATTAATTAAATAAAATAAATAGTCTTTACATGGGATGTAAAAATAATACTATAACTTAAACGAACATGGTTAATAGTATATCCTAACACTTTTTTGTGGCATATGAGCGAAAAAACTAAAAAATGAGGATTTTTTGCGATTTTTCATGTGTGTTAGCCTATGGATTGATGGCGGATGTGGGAATCTGAATGGGTTTTGGGAAAAATTTTATGGGTCAACTTGTGGTGACCTATCAAATGGATTGTGTGGCTTTTTACAGGCGAGCAGAGATTTTTTTGTTGAATATGAGCGAAAATACTAAAAATTGAAAACATTTTGAAATTTTTTATTTGTGTGAACCTATGGATTGATGGGGGATCTAGGAGACCGAATGGGTTTTGGGTAAAAATTCTTGATTTTGATAGTGATGACCTATTAAATGAATCATGTTGCTTTGGAGATGTGGCCGGAGCTTTTCTTGTGGCATATGAGCGAAAAAACTAAAATTAAGGATTTTTTGCTATTTTTCGTGTGTGTTAGCTTATGGAATGATGGGGGATGTGGGCATCCAAATGGGTGTTGGTCAAACCTTCTTGGGTGGTCTCGTGATGACCTATTAAATGGATCATGTTGTTTTATAGAGGCGGACGGAGCATTTTTGTGGCATATGAGTAAAAGAATTAAAAATTAAGGATATTTTTCAATTTTCCATGTGTGTTAGCCTATGGATTGATGGTGGATGTGGGTGTCTGAATGGGTTTTGGAAAAACCTTCTTGGGTGGGCTCGTAATGACCTATTGAATGGATTGTGTTGCTTTGGAGAGGTGGGCGGAGCATTTTTGTGGCATATGAGCGAAAAACAAAAAATTGAGTATTTTTTGCGATTTTTTATTTGTGTTAGCCTATGAATGGATGGACGATGTTGACGTCCGAATAAATTTTGGGCGAAAATTCTTGGATGGGCATGTGACGACTTATTAAATGGATCGTTTTACTTTGGAGAGGTGGTTGGAGCTCTTTTATGGCATATGAGCGAAAAAACTAATAATTTTTTGTATGAGTTAGCCTATGGGTTGATGGGAGATGTGGGCGTCCAAATGGATTTTGGGAAAACCTTCTTGGGTGATGTCTTTACATCCTATTAAATGTATTGTGTTGCTTTGTAGAGGAGGGCGGAGCTTTTTTGTGGCATATGAGCAAAAAATTTAAAAATTGAGGATTTTTTGCGATTTTTCATGTGTGTTAGCCTATGGATTGATTGTGGATGTGGGTGTCCGGATGAGTTTTGGGAAAAATTTCTTATATGGGCTTGTGTTACTCTATTAAATGGATCGTGTTGCTTTGGAGAGGTAGCTGGAGCTTTTTTTGTGGCATATGAGCCAAAAAAACAAAAAATTGAGGGTTTTTTACGATTTTTCGTGTTAGTTAGCCTATAGATTGATGCGGAATGTAGGTGTCCGAATGGGTTTTGGAAAAAACTTCTTAGTCAACTTGTGGAGACCTATTAAATGGATTATGTTGCTTTTGAAAGGTGGGCATAGCTTTTTTTGTTGCATATGAGCGAAAATACTAAAAATTAAAGATTTTTTATGATTTTTCGTTTGTGTGAGCCTATCGATTGATGGGGGATGTAGGCGACCGAATGGGTATTTGGTGAAACATCTTGACTTTGCTCATGAAGACCAATTAAATGGATTGTGTTGCTTTGGAGAGGTGGCCGGAGCTTTTTTTGTGGCATATGAGCGAAAAAACTAAAAAATTGAGGTTTTTTTGTGATTTTTCGTGTGTGTTAGCCTATGGATTGATGAGGGATTGATGATTCCCAAACTATACCTCCAGAAAAGTATAATGTGGTCGTTGTATCAAATATAGAACCCAATTACAGGAAATAGGACGGATTCTATCGAATGCTTGTCCGAGTGATTAGCAAGTAAGTAAAAAGGGGGGAGGGGTTGTAAAAAATAGTAACAGTAACAATTGTTGATTGTCGGATTTGTGATCAATTCGAGAAAGGCACTAGGACTGTGATCCCCAAGATTCCTTAACTCCATCGGGTACTTGTGCTGGCAAACTGTCCTGCTGTGTTGCATGCAAAATTTAACAAGATAGGTTCATCTATACGTCTCTTGACCTTGGTTAGATGAATTTCACTCTTATCCTCTCGGTCTCCAAGTGTCGCGCTACTAACACTTGTTCTTGATCTCATATAACTATCCCTGTTACTGATCAAGTTATTAGATAAAGGTTGATAGCTTCAAATCTCTGTTGTTATTGCGTTTTCCCAACCTCTACTTCTCTCTCGAGCAAGTTTAGAATACAGGTGAGTTTCCAACGTTTGTAACCGTTAGAAGATCAATTATAACGAAGGAAACAATAATATATACAGTCACACCAGTTCAGAATTACTTCACACTTAACCCGTTTTGTTAATTCCTCATGGTTCACACAACCCTAGTTGAGAGATTTATCTACTCATGATTGCAATAACACAAGAAGAATCAATGATGAAAACATAATTATGAACTCACAAGAAGAATAAAACTCTGAAATCTCAATATAAATCAAAACCCTAGAATCGATGTTTGAGATTACAAGGTCAATGTGTTTATGAACCTCAAAACAAATGTAATAGAATCCAAAAACAATGTAATAGACAACTTAAATAATGTAATAATAGCCTCCCTAACATAGGACAACATAGGAGTATTTATAGATACAAAACAAATCCTATCCTAAAACATGTAGGAGAAAAAAGTAGGCAACTTTCCACGGACCGTGACTTCAGGTCGTGGACTCAACCCACGGACTGTGGGTCCAGATCGAAGGAATTAGGCATTAATGTACAATTGCAGAAGTTGACTCATTTCCTTGACCTACGGTCCATAGGTCCACCTACAATCAGTGAGTCACAATCATGGGTCACTTCTGTGAAATTCAGCTTCGCTCTTTTGTCTTCAAAAACTTCATTCCAGTGTATGCTACTTCCCGTCTTTTCCATTTTGCCTTCAAAACCTATTTTCCTGCAAGATAGAATAGAAAACACATCATACCTACCAAACATACCCAAGTTATTACATATTTTCCTTGTTTTAGCATCGAAAGTGACATGAAATCATGACACATCAACACCCTCAACTTAGAACGTTTGCATGTCCTCAGGCGAATAAAACAAAACAAACACATTCAATGCTTAACTAAGAGAAACCTAAGAGACCTATGGAAGTCGACTCATTTCTTGTGGTACCAAAAATTTTGACCCCCTCCTATTCACAAGTCAAAACCACTGTGCGTATACATGCAGTATATTATCATGACAAAGAAGAGATCAAGTGATGATATCAGATTATGAACAAACAACTAAGCATATATGCAAATGATATTATCCAAACAAATAGCAGCTAACAATGCAATCCATGTACTCTCACAACAAAGAAGTTTCATACACTCATAGTATACTAATCAATATCAAAGTAGGGACTGGGTCAAAACACTCTCTCTCACAATGAAGTTCAAATAGTGTGCATGAAATACCATTGGCTTGCCCTTATTTTCTATGCCTTAGCTTTACGGACAGTCAGACTAGGATCACTATAGGACTTTCATGGGTTTTTTATGTAGGCTTGGGGCCGGGTGTAGTACTCCTTGACACTACACTATTTTTGGCTCCATTTTCCAACCTTCTCATTTTATTCACCCTCATTCTCCTTTAATTGTTTTCAAATTTTAGGTGTGATTTTCTTTACGATTTCAATATATATATATATTTCTTTCTCTTTTTGCAAACTCTATTTTTTTCACTTCTTTTCTTTCTTTTTCTCTTGCTCACCCAAACCTGTTCTCCTTTCTTTTACTAACCCCTTCTTCATATCAAGTTACACACCCCTATGATAGTCATCCTCAACTTAGGTGATTTACCTGAGTTGAAGTACACAATGTCCAAGGAGGAACCAGGGCCAAGACAGGTTCATTGTAAGTCGAAATGGGAAGGTGAATAGGATAATGAAAGAAATAGGTCAATTAAGGATCAAAATCGGGATCAAGGGATATTTACTTCATTTTGCCAGGCATTTAGGCTAAAAGTGGACTTATTCAAGAATGACCTATGATCCTTTCCTAAACACTATCCTATAACCTAGGCAAGACTAACCGGGCAAGTTCTGGATCGCACACACAAAGTGAACTCAGTAATGACCTCACACACACATAGCACAAGGTTACACTATTGACTACTACCTATCTAGTTCATGCATTGTTAGCTGCAATCATTCTACCTATAATACTAATGCCATAACAAGATCCAACAGCTATCACAAACTAACATAACTATACACACAGTCCAAAACAAAATTTTCAGGAGGGGTATCCTTTAAACACCAAAAACATCATCAAAATCCTTTTCAAAACTTGGTTAAAACTATACTGCACTAAGGTTCCCCTATTTTCCTCCTAATTAAACATGAAAACACATAATAAAAACATAAATAACAATCTAAACATGCCAATTCTACTATGATAGCACTTGAGGGAAAAGAAACACGGCAACAAAAGCCCCCAAGAGGACATATAGACCTACAAGTACCTCCATCCCCACCAAATAAGCATACATTGTCCTTAATGCATTAGACCAAAGTAAAACAATGGAGTTAGGAACATACTTGTGGCACCCTAGGTGCGTGGGTCTAATGTCGATCAAAATAACAAAAATCAAAGCAAATGTAGGAATAGCAAGACACCTTGGGTTGCCTCCCAAATAGCGCCTGATTTAATATCACAACATGACGCGGGTGTCTTGATTACTCAGACTTTATCAAGGTATCCCTTGGGTTGGCCTCTAGGGTCATCTAAACTATTTATTTCTAAGACCACCCTTATGTACTTTGGCTGCTTCATAGTTCTGCAAACATTGAACGTGACTTTCTTATTATTCAGCCTGAATTTTAGCACACCTCGCTCCATATCTACCAATGCTCCACCGGTGGCTAAGAATGGTCTCCCTAAAATTATGGTCATCTCAAAATTGACCTCACAATCTAAGACAATAAAGTCAGCAGGAAAGATGAAGTTTTCAACCTTGACCAAAACATCAAATAATATGCCCACAGGCTTCTTAATCGTATGATCCGTCATCAATAATCACATCTTTGTTGGCTCGAGGGTTCCCAAGCCTAATTTCTTGAATACTTCTAGTGGCATCAAGTTAATTCTAGAACCTAGGTCACATAAAGCTCTGGCGAAGTTAACTGACCCAATTGTGCATGGAATTGTGAAGGCACCAGGATTATCTTTCTTTTGCATAAGAGAATGGGATGCAATTGCACTACAATGGTGCAAATCACCAACAGACTCATAATTGATAGTTCTCTTCTTCGTGAGAAACTCTTACATGAACTTTGTATATCCCAACATTTATTTCAGCGCCTCCACCAATGGAATATTTATAGAAAGTTACTTCAGTATGGACATGAACTTATAAAATTTTCCATCCTTTTTTTTCTTCTTCAAGAGCTGAGGGAATGGAGGTGGTGGCTTAGGAATGGGGGTTAGCATTTGTGGGGCTTCTTTTTCTTTCTCATTTTCAACATTCACCTTGTTTTCATCAGTCTGAGGCTCTTCAGCTTCTTTTATGATCTCCCCTCTAACAATATTATTTTCATCCACCTTTTTCTTTAGATGTTGAGGGAAAGGTGGAGGAAGTTTTGGGAATGGAACATACTTCTTTAGAGCTTTCTTTACCTTTTTCGTGGCATTCGTTTGCTCTTCCAGTGTAGCATGAATACCCTCAACTTGTTTGGGTGCCTCAATAAGAGTATTCCCACTTCTCATTGTGATAGACATACAATGAGCATCATTTTTGAGTTCTGGATGGTGTTGCTCGGAAGTGTACCTTGTTGACGTTGATTCAATGCTGAAGATAGCTGTCCAAATTGTTATTCCAGTTATTTGATAGCATTCATATGAGACTCAACTTTTTGTCTTATCCTTGAAAGGTCTGCCTTGATCTCTTTCAAACAGTTTTCTTGACTCTCCGACCACTTAACAAGTTTTCCAAGTAGGGTTTCCATCCTTGAATTTCCAAACAGTATCACGGTTCCCTGGTGAGACATAAAGGCCACTTTTATCTTTGTAGTCGTCTTTTTACCTCCAATCACCATCCCGATCTCTGTCTCGATCTCTATACCCCGACTTATTATAATTATCACCGTAGTAGTTCTGACCTTGGTTTCCTTGCCTCAAGTTCCAATTGTCTTGATTAGACCCTTGGTCCTTGGCTCAGAAACTCACCACTTCTCTATCCAAATACTTAGCTTTTTCCTCAAAATTTGAATCCTCATACCCAAGTGCTTTTCCTTGTGCACCTACTACATTAATCTTTTCCATTTCTCCTGCTTCGATTTGCTTAGAAAGTATTCCGATCTCAGTTCTTAGTTGCGTTACTTCTTGAGCTACAGAGTCATCTAATGCTCTTTGCTCTGCTGAGTCTCGTATCGCATAAGTTCCTGCTGGTCAGTCTGCTTCTTGAGTGTGCCAACCTCAGTTGGTTTTAGTAATACGATCTAAAATATCTGAAGCTTGTTCCCATATTAGACTCATAAATGCTCCACTAGTGATAGTATCTGCTACAGCCTTGGTATTAGCGTTTAATACTCTGTAGAAGATCTCAAGTAAATTTTGACCATTCATCCTATGGTTTGGAACATTTTACAACTTCTTCTTGAACCATAGACAAGTCTCATAAAGTGCTTCAGAATGTACTTGTCTGAAAGTATAAATCTCATCCTTCAGTTACAATATTCTGTAAGGTGGAAAAAATCATTCCAGAAACTGATTCCTCAACTCTTTCCAAGTAGTGATAGAACCTTGTGGTAATTCATCCAACCACAAAGTCGCCTCCCCCATAAAAGAGAATGGAAATAGCCTTAATCGAATTGATTCTTGACTCACTCCTGGTAGATTATACGAGGTGTATATCCCCATAAAATTCATCACAATCATGTTCACATCATCAGTGGAAAGGCCAGCGAACACCCCTTTTAAGTTCAACAGGTGGATCATAGCACTTGTAATGTCGAATTTAGTTCTTTCAGGTAGTGCTGGAGGAACAATAGCACCAATTTCAACAAGCTCCAAATAAGTCATATCCTCTTCTTTCTGTTCAGCATAATCTGATACATATGGTATTTATGGGGGTTATTGCACCCTTGGTCTTCTTTGTCTCTCTTCAAGTGCAGCACGACATTGTGATGTATCTTTCATTGCTTGATGATCTCTATGTTCTTGTATAAGAGCTGCTTGCCTCGTATTCTCCTCAGTCATTAATTAAGCAGTGATTTGCTCAACAGTTTCATGACCAGCCAGATGAATTGGTGGCTGGTTATGAATATCTGTACCGGCTGCAGGGTCCTAAATTCTGTCGGTATTCACCATTCTTTGATTATTCCTTAGGGTTCTTTCTATTTTCATATCAAGTGGAATCAGGGGATTTCCTTGACTCCTAGTGTTGGGCATACACTGGCGTACACCCTCAAAAAAATAGAAAAGTAAAACCAATCAACTCCAACAATCAAAGTCAACAAACTCCGTAACCGCATTCTTCGGCAATGGCGCCAAAATTTGTTGTCGCCCAACCTATACCTCCAAAAAAGTATAACGCGATTATTGTATCAAATATAGAACCCAACTAGGTTGGGGTCTATCCCACAGGGAATAGGACAAACTTCTATAGAATGTTTGTTTGAGTGATTGGAAAGTAAGCAAAAAAGAGGGGGGGGGGGGGGTTGTAACCAAATAGTAATAGTAACAATTGTTGATTGTCAGGTTTGTGATCAATACGAGAAAGGCACTAGGACTGTGATCCCCAAGATTTCTTAACTCCACCAGGTACTTATGCTGGTAAACTGTCCTGCTGCGTTGCATGCAAAATCTAACAAGATAGGTTCATCTAAAGGTCTTTCGACCTTGGTTAGATGAATTTCACTCTTCTCCTCTCGGTCTCCAAGTGTCGCACTACTAACCCTTGTTCTTGATCTCAGATAACTATCCCTGTTACAGCTCAAGTTATTAGATGAAGGTTAATAGCTTCAAATCTTTATTGTTATTCCCTTTTCCCAATCTCTACTTATCTCTCGAGCAAGTTTAGAATACAGGCAAGTTTCCAACATTTGCAACCATTAGAAGATCAATTATAATGAAGGAAATCACAATGCATACAGTCACACCAGTTCAGAATTGCTTCGCACTGAACCTGTTTTGTTAATTCCACATGGTTCACACAACCCTAGTTGAGAGATTTAGCTACTCATGATTGCAAGAACACAAGAAGAATTCAATGATGAAAACATAATTATGAACCACAAGAAGAATAAAACTCTGAAATCTCAATATAAGTCAAAACCCTAGAATCGATGTTTGAGATTACAAGATCAATATGCTTATGAACCTCAAAACAATGTAATAGAATCCAAAAACAATGTAATAGACAACTCAAATAATGTAATAATAGCCTACCTAACATAGGACAACATAGGAGTATTTATAGATATAAAACGAATCCTATCCTAAAACATATAGGAGAAAAAAGTCGGCAATTTTCCATGGACCATGACTTCAGGTCGTGGACTCAACCCACGGACTGTGGGTCCAGATTGTAGGAATCAGGCATCAATGCACAATTGCAGAAGTTGACTCACGACCTTGAACTAAGGTCCGTAGGTCCACCTACGATTCGTGATTCACGACCGTGGGTCACTTCTGTGAAATTCAGCTCCGCTCTTTTGTCTTCAAAAAGTTCAATCCAGTGCATGCTACATCCCATCTTCTCCATTTAGCCTCCAAAACCTATTTTCCTACAAGATAGAATAGAAAATATATCATACCTACCAAACATACCCAAGTAATTGCATATTTTCCTTGTTTTAAGCATCGAAAGTGCCATGAAATCATGATACATGAGCGTTCGAATGGGATTTTGGCAAACCTTCTTGGGTGGTCTTGTGACAACCTATTAAATGAATTGTGTTTCTTTGTAGATACGGGCAAAGAATTTTTGTGGCATATGAGTGATAAAAAAATAAAATTGAGGATATTTTACGATTTTTCGTGTGTTAGCCTATGGATTGATGGTGGATGTGGGTGTCCGAATGGGTTTTGGGAAAAAAATTTTAGGTGGGCTCGCAACGACCTATTAAATTGATCGTGTTGCTTTGGAGAGGTGGGCGGAGCATTTTTGTGGCATATGAACAAAAAACTAAAAATTGAGGATTTATGCGATTTTTCGTATATGTTAGCCTATGGATTAATGGGGGATGTGAGTGTACGAATGAGTTTTGGGAAAAACTTCTTGGGTGGGCTCGTAATGACCTATTAAATGGATCATGTTACTTTATAGAGGTGGGCGGAGCATTTTTGTGGAATATGAGCAAGAAAACTAAAAATTAAGTATTTTTGCGATTTTTAGTGTGTGTTAACCTATGGATTAATGGGGGATGCGAGTGTCCGAATGGATTTTGGAAAAAACTTCTTGGGTGGGCTCATAAAGACCTGTTAAATGGATCATGTTACTTTATAGAGGTGGGCGAAGAATTTTTGTGGAATATGAGCAAGAAAACTAAAAATTGAGGATTTTTGCGATTTTTCGTGTGTGTTAACCTATGGATTAATGGGGGATGTGAGTGTCTGAATGGGTTTTGGGAAAAACTTCTTGGGTGAGCTCGCAACGACCTATTAAATGGATCTTGTTGCTTTGGAGAGGTGGGCGGAGCATTTTTATGGTATGTGAGCCAAAAAAACTAAAAATTGAGGAATTTTTGCAATTTTCCATGTGTGTTAATTTGTGGATTAATGGGGGATGTGAGTGTCCAAATGGGTTTTGGGTGAAACTTCTTGGATTGGCTCGTGATAACCTATTAAATGCACTGTGTTGCTTTGGAGAGTTTGGTGGAGCTTTTTTGGGGGGGCATACAAGCGAAAAAACAACAAATTGTTAGCCTATGAATGGATGGAGAATGTTGACGTCCAAATCAATTTTGGGCAAAACATCTTTGATGGGCTTGTGGCAACTTATTAAATGGATTATGTTTCTTTGGAGAGTTGGACGGATCTTTTTTTTTTTTTTTTTGTGGCATATGAGCGAAAAAAATAAAAATTGAAGATTTTTTATGATTTTTCGTGTGAGTTAGCCTATGGGTCGATGGGGGATGTAGACGTCCAAATGGGTTTTGTGCAAACCTTCTTAGGTGGTCTCGTGATGACCTATTAAATGGATTGTGCTGCTTTGTAGAAGCGGGCGGAGCTTTCTTGTGGCATATGAGCGAAAAAATTAAAAATTAAGGATATTTTGCGATTTTTCATGTGTGTTAGCCTATGGATTGACGGGGGATGTGGATGTCCGGATGGGTTTTGGGAAAACCTTCTTGAGTTAACTCGTGGAGACTTATTAAATGGATGACAGTTTTTTTGTTGAATATGAGCGAAAATACTAAAAATTGAGGATTTTTTGCGATTTTTCGTGTGTGTGAGCCCATGGATTGATGGGGGATGTAGGTGACCGAATGATATTTGGGAGAAACTTCTTGGGTTTGCTCGTGACGACCTATTAAATGGATCATGTTACTTTGGAGAGGTGGCCGTAGCTCTTTTTGTGGCATATGAGAGAAAAACTAAAAAATAAGGATTTTTTGTGATTTTTCGTGTGTGTTAGCTTGTGGATTGATGGGGGATGTGGGAGTCCGAATGGATTTTTGAAAAACCTTCCTGGCTGGTCTCGTGACGACCTATTAAATGGATTGTGTTACTTTGTAGAGGTGGGCAGAGCTTTTTTGTGGCATATGGGCGAAAAAATTAAAAATTGAGGATATGTTGCGATTATTCGTATGTGTTAGTCTATGGATTGATGGTGGGCGTGGGTGTCCGAATGGGTTTTGGGAAAAACTTCTTGGTTGGGCTCGTGACGACCTATTAAATGGATCGTGTTGCTTTGGAGAGGTGGGTGATGAGCGAATAATATCATATATAAATTAAGTTGTTATTTAATTATAATATTAATATCTTTTTCTTTCTTTGCAGAAAATGTCACGATTGAATAAGAAACTAAGGAAATATGTGGCAGAAGAAATTCGAGTACTAATTTTACAAGAAAAGATCCAACACAAACAAAATAAGGAAAAAGAAAGAAGAATAAATGAAACAAGAAAAGAATACACAACAAGGAGAAGTGACAAATTATCTTTGGTTACATGGGACCCACCAACTTAAAGTAAAAATGAAAAAAAAAAAAGAAGAAGAAGTGACGCAGTAACCACAAGTTAAAATAAATGAGAAATATTGTGGGATACACAAGTTGTGCAACTTACTTTTACGTGGTGTCCACAAAACAAATTCAAACAAAAAGGAAAGAGGCATAAAGAGAAATTAATGCAAGTTGCTTGGTCAAAAGAGAAAAAAATATGGTAGAGATTATCATGTTGTCTGAAGCTCCAAATTACATTATTGCCATGTTGAAATTTCTATAAATAGAGATTTCATTTAAGCAGCTGGAGGAGGAATGATTGTGGAGGCACAACACTTTAAAATATTCTTTCTTCTTCTACTCTTTGTTTAGTTATTTTATGCTAGAATTAATTCTATGCTCCTGCTTTTAATTAAATAGCGAAATTATTCTTCTTGAATATTTCTTCTATTTTCTTATTTAATGGAGAAGAATATTTTCATTAGTAGCGTCATCTTTAATATGGAGTAAATTTCTAATTGTGTTGAGAGAATGATGGATCTTGATATTTCTATATAATAGTAAATATCATTCCTAAATTCCACGTGTTTGAACTGAAGTTTTCTATTTAATTTTTTTATCCACTTTACATTTAGATGTTATTTAATTTAATGACTTCTATCTAATGTATGTTATAATTAATTCTACACTTGTTTGTAATCGAGAGTGGCAAATAGTGTAATAATTAGTTATAACATGTAAGGTAATTGAAAGGGACTTACTTTCAAGAGCATGTTTTAGTTCAAGCACATAATTCTGGCTCTTTAATATTACTATTTTGACGATTAAATTGTATAACCAAGAGGAGTGCATTTAATTGTTCAACTTCAGTAATAATATATAAATATAATTGTGAGATGTATTTATACTTTTATGAGAAGTAGAAATTAAGAAATGAAGAATTTACTTTATAATAGAAATATAAAGCGAAGTCAGGATCCCAACACCTTTTAACATATTGTGAAAAAAAAATATTTTCTCTATTTTACAAGTTATTAAATAGTTATTTCACCACTCAACTCTTTCTGATTTTCTCAAATAGAAATTAAATCAAGAAACGTCTATAGAATAGATAAACCAATCATTGTGGGTTCGACATCTTTCTATACTATTATTTGATAGAGTGCGAGTTAAAAATATATATATGCCAGTGACTTGTCAAATTTTTGGCCCCGTTACCGGGAATTGGCAAAGTCTACTACAGATTAATTGTTTTACTACTAATTTGAGATAATTTAGTGTTTATATATATATATTTCCCGCGTTTACCATTTTATTTGAGTTTATTTTATTTTATTTTCTTTAATTATTTTTAAAAGTGAGATTTCATGAAGTGTATGGCCCGTTCTTCTCCAAGAGAACTAATTACGTACAATCCCGAAATTGAAAAATTTCTATGATTGTTGCGAAAGAACAAGCCTCTCAATCTCAAATTTCTTCCCAAAAAGAAATGGAGAGCGACGAACTTAATAATAATAACAACCCACTTCCACCACATCAAGTGGAAGAACAATTTTCTGAGATAATACCACAACGTGATAGGATACTTAGAGATTATGCAAGACCAGATCATTTTGAAAGAGAATCAAGTGTATGTAGGCCACCAATAGCGGCAAATAACTTGGAAATTCATACAGTTTTGATTCAGACTATCCAAAATTCATGTCAATTCACTGGTGATATAAGTGAAGATCTTCATACCCATCTAATTGACTTTCTTGAACTAGTTGAAACTTGTAAGTATAATGGAGTCACAACAGATGCTATCAGATTATGACTTTTTCCTTTTTCACTAAAAGGGGAAGCCAAGACATGGTTGCGAAGCTTACCAAGAAGTTCTATTACTACATGGGACCAAATGACCCAAAAATTTCTTAACAAGTACTTTTCACTTGCCAAAATAATTAAAATAAGGCAAGAAATTAATAATTTTATACAAATAGATACCGAATCTGTTTATCAAGCTTAGGAAAGACTGAGTGCAGTGTTAAGAAAATGTCCACACCACAGAATTTCAGATCCCGACATTTTATACATTTTTTATCATAGTCTTAAACCATCTGCTATAAATGTAATTGATGCAGCATCAGGAGGATCTATAATGAGCAAAACAACTACAAAAGTAATACAACTACTCAATGAATTTTCAGAAAATGCAGTTCAATGGCCATCTGATAGAATAATTATTAAGAAAGCAGCAGGAGTCAATCAAACTGGAGCTTTAAATTCATTAACCCAACAAATTATAACTCTCACACATAAATTTGAAGCTTTCCAGGTAAGTTATCAATCTTTACTTCAACCTGAAAATTGTGATGTTTGTGGAGGTAATCATCCAAATCATGAGTGTCAAGTTTCAGTGCAAAATGACGAACATGTAAATGCTATTGGGTACAACAATAAATACCCATTTAGTAGTCCCATGGCACAAAAACATCCAGGATTTCAATGGAGTAATCCTAATGGTGCTGAAAATCCTCAAAGGTCTTTTAATCAAAAGCAGCAGGTACAGGGACCACCTGGTTTCCAAAATCAAAACAGGGGCAACAAAATTTTCCACAATACCAACAAAAGCCCCAAATAAATCAGCAATCAAAAATCGAAGATTTACTCAATAAGCACCTGAAGGTTACTGAGGAAATGATACACAAAAACATTAGAGCTACTAATGAGAAAGTTGAAAGCAACCATTCAGCCATCAGAAACTTGGAAATTCCGGTAAGCCAAATAGCAACATTTGTGTCTGGGCAAATTCAAGGTGCTCTGCCAAGCAACACTGAGAAAAATCCAAAAGAACACCTCAAAGCTATTTCTTTGCGCTTAGGTAAAAATCTTGATGACCCATACGCAGAAAAACAAGAAAATTCACAAAATGAGAAATAGGTAAATGAAGGAGAGAATAAAGAAAAATCTGAATTTTCAGAAAAACAATATAAAGGAAAAAAGGTGCAGGAAAATGAATTGATTACAAATCCTCATTTTGTGCCTCCTCCTTTTCCTCAAAAAATGAAAAGATTAAGCCTTGACAAACAGTTTTCAAAATTTCTTGAGATTTTAAAATAGCTTTACATTAACATACCTTTTACAGATGCTTTGACACAAATGCCTTCATATGCTAAATTTTTTAAAGATATTTTTTCAAGTAAAAGAAAATTGGAAGAAGTTTCAGTGGTTAAGATCACAGAAAAATGTAGTGCTATACTTCAAAATAAGCTTCCACAAAAACTCGGTGATCCAGGAAGTTTACAATTCCTTGTACTCTAGAAGGTGCTCATTTTGAAAAATCATTATGTGATTCAGGTGATTCAATAAATCTTATGCCTTTTTCAATTTTCAGAAAATTAGAACTTGGTAAGATGAAAGATACTAGGGTATCTCTTCAATTGGCTGACCAAGGTACTAAAATATCAAAAGGAATAATTGAAGATGTTCTTGTAAGAGTTGATAAATTTGTATTCCCTGTGGATTATGTAGTACTTGAAATGAAAGAAAACACTGAGGTACCATTAATTCTAGGCAGACCATTTCTTGCAACAGAAAGAGTGATTATTGATGTCCATCAAGGACAATTAGTATTGCGAGTTGATGAAGAAAGAGTAATCTTCGACATGTAGAAAATAAATGAAGTTTCCCGAGGATGAATCACCATCTTGTTTTCATATTGACTTGATAGATAATCTTGTAGATGAATACAAGGATGATCAATTGATTTTTGATTCATTAGAAAGATGTTTGGTCAAGTTAGGTACCACAAGTGCTGACAATTTCACAATCAAAAAAGAAGCGGAAACACCAAGGAAAAATACAGAAAATGTGGAAGTCGCACCAGGAGAAATTAAATCAAAAATTGAACTCAAAACACTTCCATCTCACTTGAAATATGTTTTTCTTGATTCTAAATTATTTCTAGTGATCATTTCCTCTTTTTTTACTACAGAACAAGAAAGCAAATTGATTGAAGTGTTAAAAGAGCATAAAAAAGCCTTAGGGTGGACTAGACCTGACATCAAAGGAATAAGTCAAGCCATCTGCATGCATAGAATCCTCATGGAGGATAATTACAAGCGAATAGTCCAACCCCAGAGGAGATTAAACCCAAAAATGCAAGAAGTTGTCAAAAATGAAGTGGTAAAACTTTTAGCAGCAGGTATTATTTATCCAATATCTGACAGTCCTTAGGTAAATCCTATGCAGGTAGTGCCTAAGAAAGGAGGTATAACTGTAATAAAAAATGAAAATAATGAACTCATACCTACAAGAACAATCACAGGATGGAGAGTCTGTATTGATTACAGACAACTTCATAAGGCTACAAGAAAAGATCATTTTCCTCTACCTTTTATTGATCAAATGCTTGAGAGAATTGCATGTCATGGTTTCTACTATTTTCTTGACGGATATTCTGGATACAATCAAATATTGATTGCCCCAAAAGATTAGGATAACACCACATTTACATGCCCCTACGGTACGTATGCTTATCAAAAAATGTCATTTGGACTATGCAACACTCCTGCCACATTTCAGCACTGCATGTCGGTAATTTTTACAGACATGAATGAGAAATTCCTTGAAATATTCATGTACAATTTCACACTTTTTGGTAAGACATTTGAAGATTGTCTCTATCATTTAACTTTAGTGCTTAAAAGATGTGAAGAGACAAACTTGGTTCTTAACTGGGAAAAATGTCATTTTATGGTAACAGAAGGAATTGTTTTAGGACATAAAATCACGGCTAAAGGAATTGAAATTGATAAGGCTACAATTGATCTTATAGCAAGATTACCCCCACCTACTACTGTAAAAGGTATTAGAAGTTTCTTAGGACATGCAGATTTTTATAGAAGATATATAAAGGATTTTTCAAAAATTTCAAAACCTCTGACTAACCTATTAATAAAAGATGTGAAGTTTGAATTTTTAGATGATTGCAGGAGAGCATTTGAGATTCTCGATGAGCAATTGTCTGAAACTTCAAAAGTTGTTTCTCCTGATTGGAATCAACCATTTGAAATAATGTGTGATGCAAGTGATACAGCAGTTGGAGTTGTATTGGGTCAAAAGAAAGACAAAAGTTTTAGGCCCATCTACTATGCTAGTAGAACACTCAATGAAGCCCAAACAAATTATGCCACAACTGAAAAGGAACTTCTAGTATTAGTATTTGCATTTGACAAATTTCATTCCTATTTAATAGCAACTAAAGTTACAGTATTTACTGATCATGTAGCTTTAAAATATCTCTTAACAAAAAAGGATGCTAGACCTAGATTGCTTAGATGAATACTTCTTTTACAAGAATTTGATCTTGTAATAAAAGATAGGAAAGGATCAGAACATCAGGCAGCTGATCATTTGTCATGTTTGGAAAATTCTCCTATGGAGCTATCAAATATTAAAGAGGAATTTTATGACGAGCATATATATGCAATCACATCATCCATAAATCAACGACCCTGATTTTCTGACATCGCTAACTATTTAGCTGGGGGATGGATCCCTAAAGATTTTTCTTATGAACAAAGAAGAAAACTAAAAAAAGATGCAAGACATTACTCTGGGGAAAATCCTTACTTGTTTAAATTTTGTGCAGATGAAATAATCAGGAGATGTGTACCAGAAATAGAAATGAACAACATCTTAAGTCATTGTCATGATGAGGAAGTGGGAGGACACTATGGAGGAAAAAAGACCGCCGCAAAAGTACTTGAAGTAGGATTTTTCTGGCCCACTTTATTCAAGGATGCAAGAAATTATGTCTTTGCTTGCGACAAATGTCAGAGAAGCGGTAACATTTCAAAAAGGGATGAAATGCCTCTTAACTCTATTCTAGTATGTGAAATATTTGATATTTGGGGCATCGATTTTATGGGACCGTTTCCTCCATCAAATGGTTATGAATACATTCTAGTAGTTGTAGACTATGTTTCAGGATGGATAGAGCAGTAGCTACTAAGAAAAATGATGCTCTTGTCGTGTGTGATTTCCTCAAGAAAAATATTTTTTCTAGATTTGGAACCCCACGAGTTATTGTAAGTGATCAAGGAACACATTTTATAATCAGACAATTCACTAGTTTGTTGTCAAGATATGGAGTAACTCATAAAACAGGAACTCCATATCATGCTCAAACAAACAGGCAAGTAGAAGTATCAAACAGGTAAGTAAAAAGAATTTTAGAGAAAACTGTTGAATCTTCGCGAAAAGATTGGTTTATTAAATTAGATGATGCTTTATGGGCATTCAGAACAACTTTCAAAACACCAATCTGTACATCACCTTATAAATTAGTCTTTGAAAAAGCTTGTTATTTATCTGTGGAATTGGAACATAAAGTTTATTGGGCAATAAAAATGTTTAATCTAGATTTGTCAGATGCAGGAAAGAATCGTTTGTTGCAACAAGATGAGCTAGAAGAGTTTAGACTTGAAGCATATGAAAATGCTAAATTGTACAAACAAAAGATGAAAAAATGGCATGATAATCTCATTCGCCATAAGGAATTTAAAATTGGAGATCATGTTCTATTATACAATAGTCGATTGAGACTATTTTCTGGAAAATTCAAGTCACGATGGATAGGACCGTACGTCGTAACAGAAGTAACCCCATCCAACAAGCCAAAGATATGTATAAGATAAATAATAATAAGATAATTAAATGCAAAGAATGTAAAAAGGGAGGTTTAGACATATCTCAGATAGAACAACATTTTAAAAATTGTGACTTAAGAACAAATAATATGGGTTATAGGTATAGTTGGTCAGAAGAAGACTATAGTAATACTGAAGATGATGATACAATTAAGTGTGTCAAAGAATTCATGGAATCGTCCTCAACAAGCTCGAGTGCATTCCAAAAAACAACATCAGTACATACTGTAGAAATGAACACAGGAAATGTACCAAGACACAACCTCTCCTATTTTCCAAAGGAAAATGGATAACATATTTAGAGAATATAAGAATTTTGTTTTAGTATATGTGAATGACATTTTAGTATTTAGTAATAACTTAAAAGAATATTTAGGACATCTACAAATGGTTTTTAAGCTATTTATAGACCATGTAATAATAATTAGTAGAAAGAAAATAGAGTTATGTAAAAACTATATTAATTTTTTAGGAGTAGTAATTGAAGATGGGTTTCAACAATAATCAATGTTTTATTTGTAAATGATATCCAAGTAAACCAGAAAGAATTAGACGAAGAAATAGAAGAGATTGAAGAACGAATCGAATTTATGAATATAGAAATAATATCAGAAGAATTTGAAGTGGACCTCGCCATCCAACAAGCCAAAGATATGTATAAGATAAATAATAACAAGATATTTAAATGCAAAGAATGTAAAAATGGAGGTTTAGACATATCTCATATATATATATATATATATATATATATATATATATATAATATACAACAACAAAAAAAGAAAAATTTAATTTTTGCTTATATATGTGTGTATATATAATATATAATATATAATAAATAAGTATATATATAATATACTTAAAATATTTTTTAAAATAGATGTTTGTATGTAATCATGTGAGGATGTGTGCAAGTGAGGATGTGTGTCATATCATAATCTATATATTATTATTATTATTATTATTATTATTTTCTATCCTACAAATAACATAGTTCTCTAGAAGACTTTGGAACATACATTCCTTAACAGGGAATGTTTTTGAAATTTTATATTATAAAAAAAAAAAGAATTTAGAGAAAGGCCAAAACGTGGCTTAGTGTTTAAAGCCCATGTCACTTGTGAATAGTAACTTTCCCTCTCTGGGAGGGAAAAAAAGGTACTGATCACTTAAAAATTTAGGATAGAAAAAAGTTGGGAAAAAGATATGTCAACAACACAATTTAAAGTTGAGCCCACATGAAAAAATTTAAAAATTAAATAAATGAACTATAAAACATGAGAGAAGCTTGTTCATTCTTAGTACGACAACCAAATTGCTTTCCTTTTCTCTTTTCAAGCTTTCCCCATGTAAAGTCACTTTCACATACTTTTATACTTAGCCTAAGGACAAATATCCTTACTTTAATCTTGTCATTTCATTTTCCTCTCCTTGCTTTAACAAGAATATGGAGTTAGAAGAACAAGAAAATAAGGATTTTTGACCAAAATAAGCTATTTTTTAAATCAGCTTACAAGAATAATATATTTTAAAAAAAAAAATTCAAAACTAGAATAAACGTACTTCACAGTAATGTATTAGGTATTATTTTATTTAAAAATAATTAACAGGAAAAAAGTTGATGCTTAACGATGTTAAAGAGAAATTTGTTACTGTGGGTAACATCTTTTCCTTAATACGTAACTTCCAGTAACGACTCTCTGCCAAACTCTGTCACGTACAGAATGTGTCTGAGCGTGTCATAAAGTTGTAACTCTGAATAACGACTTAAGGCTAAAACGTTACTGATAGTAACGACTTTAAAGATTACATTTTAACATTAAAATGTGATTTATGAATGCAAATCTTTCCTCTAACAAAATGCATTTAATATAAAAATATCCACTTAAAGTTTTACATCATATATTAGAGCATGTTTGGCCAAAACTTATTTTTTCTTAAAGTACTTATTTTGTCTAAAAAGTAATTATTTTTTTTTAAAAAAAGTTAGGTGTTTGACCAAACTTTTGTGAGAAAAATATTGATTTTAGGGAATAGCAGAAGTTGTTTTTCATAAGCTAAAAAAAATAATTTCTTATTTGAAAATCACTTTTAAGAAAATACACTTAAAAACACTTTTTTAAAAAGTTTGGCCAAACACTAATTAAAACAACCAACAAGAAAAAAGTTTTATTAAGTTGTAAAAAAATGTGTTTTCTCTCTTAAATAATGATTGTGAAAAATTAACAATAATATTTTCGAAACATTGCTATAAAACTAAAACAAAAAGACACTTTTTTTATAAAACAAATTTAATGTGGATGCTAAATGCTTCAGTTCAGGAAAAAGATATATTTGCTTTAAGTGTGTAATATTTTTCTTCTTAATTTTATATTTCAGTAATAAGCTTTATTTTAAATTTAATTGGTAATTTTTTTAAATGCAGACATCATATACAGTATTCTCACAACATTTTATATGACTTATTTTTCTTTTTAACCTATTCTAAAGGAGGATTTTTTTTTATTTATGTTAGCACTGTATCATAAATGTAAGTCACATTTAATGTAAAAAGTAATTTTTAAAGTCGTTACTGTCCGTAACGTTTTAGCCTTAAGCCGTTATTCAGAGTTACTACTTTATGAGACACTCAGTGACCTTCTGTACATGACAGAGTTTGACAGAGAGTCGTTACTGAGAGTTACGTATTAAGGATGAAACGTTATCCACTGTAACGAATTTCTCTTTAACGTCGTTAAACATCAACTTTCTTCCTGTTAACTTTTTATGAATAAAATAATACCTAATACGTTACTGTGAAGTACGTTTATTCTAATTTTGAAAATTTTCAGAAAAATATATTATTCTCGTAAGCTGATTTAAAAAAGAGCTTATTTTGGTCAAAAGTTCAAGAAAATAATAACCCACCTCAAAACAATCCAAATCAAGATAACCCACCGCAAATACATAGAAATTGCTTTATATCACCAGAAGCAGCGGAGTGGGCCCAAAAAACTATACGTCGTGGGCTTATTCATGAAAGAGGTATTGATTTTTCATCACTAGATGGTGAACAAATCATAAAAATGCTTTTCATAATCGAACGTTTATGGTGGTCAAACTTTGCTAAAAATCCTGGAGCAGCAGTATTACCTATTGTAAGAGAATTTTATGCTAACATGGATGTGGAAAATCTCACCTCCACAGTTCGAGGTAATACCATCCCTTTTAATAGAGAAGTCATAAATGCATTATATGATACTACACAATGTGATGATCATACTTTTCAAGTGCTAGTTGAAGAAGGTAATTTTGATGTCTTTACTCCACATCTTTGTCCCTATGGAATGGATTGGACTTTTGATGCGGATGGAAATTGGTAGTCGTTTGCCACTAAAAACCTCAGTACATCAGCAAAAATATGGATGTTATTTTTAAATGATCGCTAGAAACCAGATCGTGGTTCTGGTGAAATAAAAGTGGACAAAGCAGCTTGGTTATATGCACTCGAAAATGGATTCACAATTAATGTTGGGCGAACAATTAGTGATAATATGGTACGTTGCCGCACTGTTAGAGCAATAAGAGCTTTATATCATGGGACAACCATAACAAAATTGGTAGGGCTTTTGGAAAGCGACCACCATCTTCGTTGGGATTTCTTCATCCGTCCAACATTGGATGGTCAAGTCTGAATCAATTAGGACCATGTGTGGGATCTATGAATGCACCGGGACCTATCACGAAGTACAGGAAAGAAAAAAGGACGTCCATCACTCTCTGCGGAGTTGAAAAGGGTGGAGGAAAAATTGATCAACTCATTACGTATCAACAATCCATGCAAGATGATATCACTGCATTTAAAACTCAATTCTCCTATACCATGGAATATACTATATATAATGCAAGATATATTTCGCACTTTTCAGATACTCAGGTTGGGTATCTTCCGTTTATAATCCAAGGTATGGATTCCCAATCTTTAAATGCAGGTCAGTCGGAGCAAATTCAAACTCAACGTCAAGATTTTCCAAATGAGCAACTAGGTATTCAAGGAATGGCACCACCAATGTTGATATCAAAACCTGATTTTAATGAATTCAACACAGAACGGGATACAGTCCAGTCAATGGAATATGGCGATCAGTTCTTTAATTTTGGCGAAGGTATTAATATGCATGTTATGCAACCCGAACAGGTGGAAAATGATACTACTAGTAGCAGTACTAATGTTGGCAACAACAGGCATGTTGAGGAATTTTCTGATCTATACCAAGTCTGTCGTGGATTCAAAGACAACAGGAATGCACAGGAATAAACCCCCTACTTGAGATTTTACATAGGGGACTATGTAAAACTTAAAGTGTGGGGAGGTAACAAAATATGTTGTTTTTTTTTTTTGTGTGTGTGTGTTTTGTGTGGTTATGTAAAAAAAAAAATAATAAATAATAATAAGTATAACAAGGAGCAATTTTTTTCCTGCTTTTAGTCGGCAAAAGTCGCAGTATAATGATGCATAATATATGTGAAATAATAAATATGTTAAATATTAATATAATGATGCATAATATCATTTTGTTTAACCTTTTCTTTCCTTGTCTTATGTTTAATAAGAATAATTCTTGGCCAGAGATTTTTTTTTAAAAATTATTAAAAATAATAATAATAATAATAATAATAATAATAATAATAATAATAATAATAATAAATGATTTGCATGTACTTCCATGGATTTCTTAATTCGATTCTTTGCATGGTCGTAATATTTTGAATCGAATATTTTTTAGGACTTTTAGTTATTTTCTTTGTTTCTGAATAAATTGGTTAAATTTAGTTTACTTTGAAAATCATGAGATTTAAAAAAAATAAACAAGTATGATTTAATTAAGTATGATTTATGAATTGTATGACTACCTTTTCAAACTCATACTTACTTATTGGTCATCGAAATAAAAATGTTCACTAGTCCCAAGTGTATTGTGTGATCAGTCTATTACTTAGTTCTCATTTTATTTGGTAATCTAGAACTTGACTTGAATGTGGTTTGAGGCAAAATTTTAGGTATATTTTGAGTTGAGAAATGAAAGTAAGCCTTCCTTGTAAAACAAATAGCCTAAATTGACCTACCTTGATGATTTTTATCCCTAGTTAGCCCCATTGAGCCTAAACGAATTATTCTTATTTGATTGATCCTAAAATTTAACCCTTAGCCATTTTTGCTATTACAACTGGTTATTTATTTATTTCCTTCTTCACCTTAATTCCCTTTAAGCACATTAATAATCAATTTAAATGAGAAAAAAAAGAAAAAAAAGAAGAAGAGAGGAAATGATGAAAGAAATGAGTGATATTAATTGAAAGTATTGATCTTTCGAAACGACGCCACGAAAACTATGAGTAAAACAAAAATGGTTAACGTTCACACACACACATATATATATATATATATGGAAAAGATGTCAAAAAAAAGAGAAAAGAAAAGTGGGGAGACACAAAGTTGGCGATTCAAAAGGAAATAGAAGGGGAATTTGAGTCACTATTATCCATATCTATCCTACCTGTCCCTAAGACCACATTACAACCATAGAAATTCCAATATGATCTCAACTCAAAGACTCCTGCATTAGTGGAGAACCACATAATAGTCAAACTTATGGCATTTTCGATAATATGCGATACTTCTTTGTTGAGAGTGAGTGAATTTTTTTTTTTTCAATATATGCCCTTTTTATTTTTATTCTATTAATATATTGTGTGGCATATGGGCATCTCTCTTCATTTAGTAAGACACACTTGGGACTAAAAAACATTGTTATTTCAATTCTCAATAAGTGAACATGAGTACGATTAAAGATTGTTGAAACTCATGAAATCATCTTAAGTTGATTCTTCTAAAAGTTCTCACGATTTTTGATTAAAAATTGATCATTATAATATTAACCCTCTTTGCTTGAGGACAAGCAACTATTTAAGTTTGGGGAAATTTGATAAGCGAATAATATCATATATAAATTAAGTTGTTTTTTAATATAATATTAATAATTTTTTCTTTTTTTGCAGAAAATGTCACGATTTAATAAGAAACTAAAAAAATATGTGGTAGAAGAAATTCGAGTACTAATTTTACAAGAAAAAATCCAACACAAACAAAATAAGGAAAAAGAAAGAAGAAGAAATGAAATAAGAAAAGAAGATAGAGCAAGGAGAAGTGACAAATTATCTTTGGTGACGTGGGACCCACCAACTTAAGTAAAAATGAAAAAAAGAAAGAAGAAGAAGTGATGCAGTAACCACAAGTTAAAATAAATGAGAAATATTGTGGGATACACAAGTTATGCAACTTACTTTTACGTGGTGTCCACAAAACAAATTCAAACAAAAAGGAAAGAGGCATAAAGAGAAATTAATGCAAGTTGCTTGGTCAGAAGAGAAAAAAATATGGTAGAGATTATCATGTTGTCTGAAGCTCCAAATTACATTATTGCCATGTTGAAATTTCTATAAATAGAGATTTCATTTAAGCAGCCGGAGGAGGAATGATTTTGGAGGCACAACACTTTAAAATATTCTTTCTTTTTCTACTCTTTGTTTAGTTATTTTATGCTAGAATTAATTCTATGCTCCTGCTTTTAATTAAATAGCGGAATTATTCTTCTTGAATATTTCTTCTATTTTCTTATTTAATGGAGAAGAATATTTTCATTAGTAGCGTCATCTTTAATATGGAGTAAATTTTTAATTGTGTTGAGAGAATGATGGATCTTGATATTTCTATATAATAGTAAATATCATTCCTAAATTCCACGTGTTTGAGCTGAAGCTTTCTATTTAATTTTTTATCCACCTTACATTTAGATGTTATTTAATTTAATGACTTCTATCTAATTTATGTTATAATTAATTCTACATTTGTTTGTAATCGAGAGAGGCAAATAGTGTAATAATTAGTTATAACGTGTAAGGTAACCGAAAGGGACTTACTTTCAAGAGCATGTTTTAGTTCAAACACGTTTCTGGTTCTTTAATATTACTATTTTGACGATTAAATTGTATAACCGAGAGGAGTGCATTTAATTGTTCAACTTCAGTAATAATATATAAATATAATCGTGAGAGGTATTTATACTTTTATGAGAAGTAGAAATTAAGAAATAAAGAATTTACTTTATAATAGAAATATCAAGTGAAGTCAGGATCCCAACACATTTTAACATATTGTGAAAAATAAAAATATTTTCCCTATTTTACAAGTTATTAAATAGTTATTTCACCACTCAACTCTTTCTGATTTTTCAAAAAGAAATTAAAATAAGAAACGTCTGTAGAATAGATAAACCAATCTCTGTGGGTTCAACATCTTTCTATACTATAATTTGACAGAGTGCGAGTTAAAAATATATAAATGCCAGTGAATTGTCAGTAGGCGGAGCATTTTTGTGCCATATGAGTGAAAAAACTAAAATTTGAGAATTTTTTGCGATTTTTCGTGTGTGTTAGCCTATAGATTAATGGGGGATATGAGTGTCCGAATGGGTTTTGGGTTAAACTTCTTGAGTTGGCTTGTGACAACCAATTAAATGCACTGTGTTGCTTTGGAGAGTTGGGCGGAGCTTTTTTTTGGAAGCATACGAGCAAAAAAATAAAAAATTGAGGATTTTTTGCGATTTTCCATGTGTGTTAGCATATGAATGGATGGAGGATGCTGGCGTCCAAATAAATTTTGGGCGAAACTTCTTGGATGGGCTTGTGGTGACGTATTAAATGGATCGTGTTGCTTTGGAGAGGCGGTCAGAGCTCTTTTTGTGGTATATGAGCGAAAAAACTAAAAATTGAGGATTTTTTGCCATTTTCCATGTGTGTTAACCTATGGATTGATGGGGGATGTGGGTGTCTGAATGGGTTTTGGGCAAAATTTCATAGGTCATTTTGTGGCGACCTATTAAATGAATTGTGTTTCTTTTGATATGCGAGCAGAGCTTTTTTTGTTGATTATGAGTGAAAATACTAAAAATTAAATTTTTTTTGCAATTTTTCGTGTTGTGATCCTATGAATTGATGGGGGATGTAGGCGACCGAATGAGTTTTGGGTGAAACTTTTTGAGTTTGATAGTGACGACCTATTAAATGGATCGTGTTGCTTTGGAGAGGTGGCCGGAGTTTTTTTTGTGGCATATGAGCGAAAAAACTTAAATTAAGAATTTTTTGCTATTTTTCGTGTGTGTTATCCTATGGAAAGATAGGGGATGTGGGCATCCAAAAGGGTGTTGGTCAAACCTCCTTGACTGGTCTCATGACGACTTATTAAATGGATCATGTTGTTTTATAGAGGCGGACGGAGCTTTTTTGTTGCATATGAGTAAAAGAATTAAAAATTGAGGATATTTTTTGATTTTTCGTGTGTTAGCCTATAGATTGATGGGGGATGTGGGTGTCCGAATGGGTTTTGGGAAAAATTTCTTGGGTGGGCTCGTGATGACCTATTAAATTGATTGTGTTGCTTTAGAGAGTTGACGGAGCATTTTTGTGGCATATGAGCGAAAAAAACTAAAAATTGAGGATTTTTTGCGATTTTCCTTGTGTGTTAGCCTATGGATTATTGGGGGATGTGAGTGTCCGAATGGGTTTTGGGTCAAACTTCTTGAGTCATCTCATGACAACCTATTAAATGCAGTATGTTGCGTTGGAGAGTTTGGTGGAGCTTTTTATTTGGGGGGGCCATTCGAGCGAAAAACAAAGAATTGAGGATTTTTTGCGATTTTCCATTTGTGTTAGCCTATGAATGGATGGAGCATGTTGGCGTCCGAATAAATTTTGGGAGAAACTACTTGGATGGACTCGTGGCGACTTATTAAATGGATCGTGTTACTTTGGATAGGTGGCCGGAGCATTTTTTGTGGCATATGAGCGAAAAAAAAACTTAAAATTGAGGATTTTATACAATTTTTCCTATGAGTTAGCCTATGTGTTGATGGGGATATGGGCGTCCATATGGGTTTTGCGAAAACCTTCTTGGGTGATATATTGACGACCTATTAAATGGATTGTGTTGCTTTGTAGAGGCGGGCGGAGCTTTCTTGTGGCATATGAGCGAAAAAATTAAAAATTAAGGATTTTTTGCGATTTTCTATGTGTGTTAGCCTATGAATTAATAGGGGATGTGGGCGTTCGAATGGGTTTTGGGAAAACCTTCTTGGGTTAACTTGTGACGACCTATTAAATGGATTATGTTGCTTTGGACAAGCAAACAATTTTTTTTTATTGAATATGAGCTAAAAATACTAAAAATTGAGGATTTTTTATAATTTTTCGTGTGTGTTAGCCTATGGATTGATGGGGGATGTAGGCGAATGAATGGGTTTTGGGTGAAACTTCTTGGGTTTGCTCATGCCGACCTATTAAATAGAACGTGTTTGTAATACCCCGTACATTTCCGAACCTTTTTAATTACCGTAACATTTATGGAATCATTTAAACATGAGAAGGTTGGTGTGTTACACATTAAGTTTAGTGGGCTTAAATGGTCTTGTGTTAATGGGCTCAAATAAGGCCCAAATATTAAGCAAAAAGACATGGCCCAAGTGGGGAAATGACCCATTCCACCTTTGACCAAGTAAAGATAACATTTATGACTAAGTATTTGGCTAAGGATGACCATGAGGCCTATATAAAGGCACAAAAATCAGATTTTATCCCATAAAACACACATGCCATTTCTAGAATTTTCCAAAATATTTCACACTTCTCACAAACCCTAAGTCATCATTCCTTTGGACAAGATCACTCTTTTGCAAGCTTTGGTAAGTATTTAATCTTATGGTTTAATATATTATATGCATGAGAGGGTGTATAAATCATGTTGATTGTGTTGACAAAGTGTTGAGCAGTTCACTATGAGTGAAACAGTCTACTTTTGGTTAATCGGTAAAGGGTTTTGCCTTATAAACTTGAAAGTGGACTTGTGGTAGTGAAGGAAGTGAATTTGATGGATTAAATATCAACATGTAAGATGTGTTTATGTCCTTAACTTGCTTTCTCTTTGTGTATAACATTTGGAATTTTTATTGTGAAATTGTGCATGGAATTGGTGACGTATTGAAAGGAAAATGTAGTTTTGGTGATGT
This sequence comes from Capsicum rhomboideum, assembly GCA_031232105.1. Classification (NCBI taxonomy): domain Eukaryota; kingdom Viridiplantae; phylum Streptophyta; class Magnoliopsida; order Solanales; family Solanaceae; genus Capsicum; species Capsicum rhomboideum. Next base: position 59,890,427 of record CP124709.1, read on the forward strand.
CATGTGCGTTGTGAAACCATGATTGTTCGTTGGCATCCAAGATAACTTAAAATATGAAAAGAGAAACTTAATTATGGCCATGGAGGCTTTATTACAAAAAAAGGATCCAAAAGAGACCCATTTTGGCCAAACCGGGCATCCGCCCTCGCGGATGGGGCACCTGCGGGCGCAGATGCCAACGTAGGTGACCTTGGACAGGGCCATATGGTCACCTGCAGCCACATCTCATCCACCTGCGGGGGCAGGTGGCTCCACAGCCTAGTCCAAAATTTCATTTTGTTTGTTTTTGCTTCTCTTTGACCCCCCAAGGCCCCTATACCCTTCTTGGATGCAATTATCAACTTATGGTACCTTTTGAATGGCTTTAAGGGGTCATTCGGAGGCATATTGGATTATATCAATTATGGATTGTTGTTAATGTGTTATTGTGAAAGGTATTGAGATGACTTGATGGAGTAATTGTGGCGTAGTGTTAATGAGGAAGTGTAAAGGATAAACTTGGTGTGAAATGTTATTGGTTTATGATGTCTTGGTCAATGTGTGGAATGTTGTGGTGTTGTTGGTATGGTGATGCAGTAAGTTGTATTGTAGAAGGATGAAATGACGCTATATAGCAGTCACGTAGCTCATTATCATTTTATACACTTGTAATGTAGTTAGTTGTTAACGTGAGCTCCGTTATGTACTTGTGTTGTAGAGTAACACGTAAGGAAGGAGCGGGATTGTTGTATTCATATATAGGGTTGTGTATTCATATTTGGAAGATAAGGTATGTAAGGTTACTCTTTTCCGTATCCTTCTGCAACATCTATTGTTCACATTGTCATTGCATTTGTTTCTATTCCGAAACGTCTTAAAGTATCTCATTTCAGATTTGTTACCAATTGTTATTCACGTGGCTCATAATTGTGGACTATTGTTCCAAATTTCCAACAATGTTACAACCACCAACATATCACTCTTATAACAAAAGAATTGAAGTAATGCATACTTGTTGAGTATGGGGGGCAACCCAAAGGGGCGAAAGCCTAGCTAGGGGCGATCCCAAATGAATATTGAGTATGGGTGGCAACTCGAAGGGGCGTAAGCCTAGCTAGAGGCGATCCCGAATGGGTGGCAACTCAAAGGGGCGGAAGCCTAGCTAGAGGATATCCCGAATGATTACATGAATGATATTATATGAACGATATTTTATGAATGATTGTTTTAATGAGATGAACGAAAAATGAAAGAAACGAATGCAATATACATGACTCCACACATGTATATTACGGTGGTTAATTTATATTGTCCACCCACTTCTACTTGATCTCATTGAAGTTCTTATATTTCATGCAGTTGCTCATAGCCTTACATACTCAGTACATTCTTTGTACTGACGTCCCTTGGGGGACTTACCTTATTTGCTGCAGGCACAGGTGCTAGTAGACCTCCACAGTAGGTTGCGGGTCATCTACGGGATATTGGTGAGCTCCAGTTGGTTCGGGGCTTTCCGAGTCACTATGTACATTTGTTTTGTTATTGTATAAAAGTTGTATAAAGAGGGGACTTGTCCTGAGTTTAGGTTGGCTATGTCTATGTATCTGTAGAGGCTTTGTAGATATTGTGGGGCAAATGAAGGAAATGTAAGGAATGTATGCTTTTGACATGGTGGCTCTAATGGCCAAGTTGCATATCTATTGAATGTTTTTCCATGACTTCCGCCATTGGCATCTTGTAGCCATACGTGATAGAGTGTTGTTCCTTTAGTGACATGCATATGGGTGTACATGAATGAAGATTGGTTCTCTCGGGCCTTAACGACTTCGGGTGCCAGTCCTCCCCGTTGGAATTCAAGGCGTGACAGTGTTGTTTTGAAGAGGTGGCCGGAGTTTTTTTTTTTTTTTTTTGTGGCACATGAGTGAAAAAACTAAAAATTAAGGATTTTTTATGATTTTTCGTGTGTGTTAGCCTATGGATTGATGAGGGATGTGGGCGTCCGAATGGGTTTTTAGCAAACCTTCTTGGGTTGTCTCGTGACAACCTATTATATGAATTGTGTTGCTTTGTAGAGGCAGGCAGAGCTTTTTTGTTGCATATGAGTGAAAAAATTAAAAATTGAGGATATTTTGCGATTTTTCGTGTGTGTTAGCCTATGAATTGATGGTGAATATGGGTGTCCGAATGGGTTTTGGGAAAAACTTCTTAGGTGGGCTCATGACGACCTATTAAATGGATCGTGTTACTTTGGAGAGGAGGATGGAGCATTTTTATGGCATATGAGCGAAAAAACTAAAAATTGAGGATTTTTTTGCGATTTTCCGTGTGTGTTAGCCTATGAATCAATGGAGGATGCTGGCGTCCGAATATATTTTGGGAGAAACTTCTTGGATGAGCTTATGACACTCTATTAAAAAGATTTTGTTGCTTTGGAGAGGTGGTCAGAGCTTTTTTTGTGGCATATGAGCGAAAAAATAAAAAATTAAGGATTCTTTACGATTTTTCATGTGAGTTAGTCTATGAATTGATGGGGACATCCGAATGAATTTTGGGAAAAACTTCTTGGGTCAACTTTTGGCTACCTATTAAATAGATTGTGTTGCTTTTGATAGGCGGACAAATTTATTTTTTGTTGCATATGAGCGAAAATACTAAGAATTGAAGATTTTTTGCAATTTTTTGTTTGTGTGAGCATATAGATTGATGGTGGATGTAGGCGACCGAATAGGTTTTGGGTGAAACATCTTGAATTTGCTCTTGAAGACCTATTTAATGGATCATGTTGCTTTGAAGAGGTGGTCAGAGCTTTTTTTGTGGCATATGAGTGAAAAAACTAAAAAATGAGGATTTTTTGCGATTTTTCGTGTGTTAGCCTATGGATTGAAGGGGGATGTGGGCGTCCGAATGGATTTTTGGAAGACCTTCTTGGGTGGCCTCGTGAAGACCTAGTAAATGGATCATGTTGCTTTGGAAAGATGGGCGGAGCATTTTTGTGGCATATGAGCGAAAAAACTAAAAATTGAGCATATTTTGCGATTTTCCGTGTGTGTTAGCCTATGAATGGATGGAGGGTGCTGGAGTCCGAATCAATTTTGGGAGAAACATCTTGGATGGGCTTGTGACACCCTATTAAATGGATCGTGTTTCTTTGGAGAGATGACAGGATCTTTTTTTGTGGCATATGAGCGAAAAAACAAAAAAAGAGGATATTTTACGATTTTTCGTGTGCGTTAGCCTACGGATTGATGAGGGATGTGGGTGTTAGAATGGGTTTTGGAAAAAAACTTCTTGGGTCAACTTGTGGCGACCTATTAAATGGATTGTGTTGCTTTTGACACGTAGACAGATCTTTTTTTGTTGCATATGAGTGAAAATACTAAAAATTTTGCTATATTCCGTGTGTGTGAGCCTATGGAATGATGGGGGATGTAGGCGACCAAATGGATTTTGGGTGTTTTGCATGTGTGTTAACCTATGGATTGATGAGGGATGTGGGTGTCCGAATGGGTTTTTGGCAAACCTTCTTGGGTGGTCCCGTGACGACCTATTAAATGGATTGTGTTGCTTTGTAGAGGCGGGTAGAGCTTTTTTGTGGCTTATGAGTGAAAAAATAAAAAATTGAGGATATTTTGCTATTTTCCGTGTTTGTTAGCCTATATATTGATGGTGGATGTGGGTGTCCGAATGGGTTTTGGAAAGAACTTCCTGGGTGGGCTCGTAAATACCTATTAAATGGATCGTGTTGCTTTGGAGAGGTGGGCGGAGCATTTTGTGGCATATGAAAAACTAAAAATTGAGAATTTTTTGCGATTTTCTGTGTGTGTTAATTTATGGATTAATAGGGGATGTGAGTGTCCGAATGGGTTTTGGGTGAAACTTCTTGGATTGGATTGTGACAACCTATTAAATGCATTGTGTTGGTTTGAAGAGTTTGACGGAGCTTTTTTTGGGGGGCATACGAGCGAAAAAACAAAAAATTGAGGATTTTTTGCGATTTTCCATGTGTGTTAGCCTATGAATGGATTGAGGAAGTTGGGGTCCGAATCAATTTTGGGTAAAACATCTTGGATGGGCTTGTGACAACCTATTAAATGGACCGTGTTGCTTTGAAGAGGTGGCCAGAGCTTTTTTTGTGGCATATGAGCGAAAAATCTAAAAAATAAGGATTTTTTATGATTTTTCGTGTGAGTTAGCCTATGGGTTGATGGGGGATATGGCCGTCCAAATGGGTTTTGGGTAAACCTTCTTAGGTGGTCTCATGGCGACCTATTAAATGAATTGTGTTGCTTTGTAGAGGTGGGCGGAGCTTTGTGGCATATGAGCAAAAAAATTAAAAATTGAGAATTTTTTGTGATTTTTAATGTGTGTTAGCCTATGGATTGACAGGGGATGTGGGCGTCCGAATGAGTTTTGGGCATACCTTCTTGAGTTAACTCGTGGAAACCAATTAAATGGACTGTGTTTCTCTGGATAGGCAGGCAAAGTTTTTTTGTTGAATATGAGCGAAAATACTAAAAATTAAGGATTTTTTGCGATTTTCCGTGTGTGTGAGCCCATTGATTGATGGATTTCGGGTGAAATATCTTGAATTTTCTCATGATGACATATTAAATGGATTATTTCTCTTTGGAGAGGTGGTCTGAGCTTTTTTGTGGCATATGAGCGTAAAAACTAAAAATTGAGGATTTTTTGTTATTTTTTTTGTGTGTTAGCCTATGGATTGATGGGGGATGTGGGCGTTCGAATGGGTTTTTGGAAAACCTTCTTGGTTGGTCTCGTGAAAACCTATTAAATGGATTGTGTTGCTTTGTAGAGGCAGAAAGAAATATTTTGTGGCATATGAGTGAAGAAATTAAAAATTGAGGATATTTTACAATTTTTCGTGTGTGTTAGCCTATGGATTGATGGTGGATGTGGGTGTCCGAATGAGTTTTGGGAAAAATTTCTTTGGTGGGATCGTGACAATCTATTAAATGGATTGTGTTGCTTTGAAGAGGTGGGAGGAGCATTTTTATGGCATATGAGCGAAAAAACTAAAAATTGAGGATTTTTTGCGATTTTCTGTGTGTTAGCCTATGGATTAATGGGGGATGTTAGTGTCCGCATGAGTTTTGGGCGAAACTTCTTAAGTTAGCTCGTGACAACCTATTAAATTCATTATGTTGCTTTGGATAGTTTGGCGGAGCTTTTTTTTTGGGGGCATACGAGCGAAAAACAAAAAGTTGATGATATTTTGCGATTTTTCATTTGTGTTAGCCTATGAATGGATGGAGGATGTTGGCGTCCGATTATATTTTGGGAAAAACTTCTTGGATGGGCTTGTGGAGACCTATTAAATGGATCGTGTTGCTTTGGAGGCGGTCAGAGCTTTTTTTGTGGCACATTAGTGAAAAAACTAAAAATTGAGGATTTTTTGCTATTTTTCATGTGTGTTAGCCTATGGATTGATGGGGGATGTCGGCGTCCAAATGAGTTTTGGGCAAACCTTCTTGGGTAAACTTGTGGTGACCTATTAAGTGGATTTTGTTGCTTTTGACAGGCTGGCAGAGCTTTTTTTGTTGCATATGTGCGAAAATACTTAAAATTGAAGATTTTTTGCGATTTTCCGTGTGTGTGTGGCTGTGGATTGATTGGGGAAGTAGGCGACCGGATGGGTTTTTGGTGAATTTTTTTGATTTTTCTCATAATGAACTATTAAATGGATCGTGTTGCTTTGGAGAGGTGGCTGGAGATTTTTTTGTAGCGTATGAGCGAAAAAACTAAAATTAAGTATTTTTTGTACTTTTTCGTGCGTGTTAGCCTATGGAATGATGGGGGATGTGGGCATCCGAATGGGGATTGGTCAAACATTCTTGGGTGATCTTGTGACGAACTATTAAATGAATTATGTTGCTTTATAGAGGTGGGCAAAGCTTTTTTGTGGCATATGAGCGAAAAAATTAAAAATTGAGGATATTTTGCAATTTTCCGTGTGTGTTAGCCTACGGATTGATGGGGGATGTGGGTGTCCGAATGGGTTTTGGGCAACACATTTTGGGTAGGCTAGTGACGACCTATTAAATGGATCGTGTTGCTTTGGAGAGATGGGCGGAGCATATTTTGTGGCATATGAGCAAAAAAACTAAAAATTGAAGATTTTTTTACAATTTTTCATGTATGTTAGTCTATGGATTGATGGGGGATGTGGGCTCCCGAATGGATTTTGGGCTATACTTCTTGGGTCGGCTCATGAAATCCTATTACATGCACTATGTTGCTTTAGAGAGTTGGGCGGAGATTTTATTTTTGGGGCATACGAGAGAAAAAAGTAAAAATTGATGATTTTTTGCCATTTCCATGTGTGTTAGCCTATGAATTGATGGAGGATGTTGGCGTCCGAATACATTTTGGGCAAAAACTTCTTGGATGGGCTCGTCGAGACAAATTTAATGGATTGTATTGCTTTGGAGAGGCGGGCAGTGCTTTTTTGTGTGGCATATGAGCAAAAAAACTAAAAATTGAGGATTATTTATGATTTTCCATGTGTGTTAGCCTATGGATTGATAGGGGATGTGGTCGTCCGAATGTATTTTGGGCAAAACTTCTTGGGTCAACCTGCGGCGACCTATGAAACGGATTGTTTTGTTGTGTATAGGTTGATGTCACCCAAAATATGACTCCTAAGAAGTATAAAGCGGCCGCTGTATCAAATATGAAACCCAACTAGGTTGGGGTCGATCCCACAGGGAATAGGACGAAAGTAGGTTGAGTTCTTGTTTGAGTAATTGGCAAATAAGGAAAAAGGGGGAAATATTTGTAAACAAGTAGTGATAGTAACAAGTGTTGATTTTTTGAAGTTTTTTTCAATATGAGAAACACACTAGGACTGTGATCCCCAATGATTCCTTAACTCTACCAATTATTGGTGCTGTCAAAACTGTCCCGCCGTGTTGCATGCAAAATCTGACAAGATATGTTCATCCAAATGTCTCTCAACCTTGGTTAGAAGAATTTCACTCTTCTCTTCTCGGTCTCCGAGCATCACATTACTAACCCTTGTCCTGGATCTCAGATAACTATTCCCTGTTAAGGCTCAAGTTATTAGATAAAGGTTGATAGCTTCAAATGTCTGTTGGTATTTCCTTTTCCCAATCTCTCTCTCTCTCTCGATCAAGTCTAGAATACAGGCGAGTTTCTAACATTTGCAACCGTTAGAAGATCAATCATAACGAAGGAAATACCAATACATGCATTCACAGTGGTTCAGAATTGCTTTGCACTTAACCCGTTTCGTTAATTCCTCATGGTTCACACAACCCTAGTTGATGAGTTTAGCTACTCATGTTCACACAACCCTAGTTGATGAGTTTAGCTACTCATGTTCACAGGAGAACAATAAGAATTCAAGGATGAAAACATAATTGTAAACTCACAATAATGAAGAAACTCTGAAATCTCAATTATGAATAAAACCCTAGAATCGGTGTTCCAAGATTACAAAATAATAATGTGTTTCTGAACTCAAAATAATGAAAAACTATCTCAAAACAATGTACTGACTAACTCACGCACATAGGACAATACAGGGGTATTTATAGATACAATATGAATCCTATCCTAAACAAAGTAGGAGACCAAAGTCGGCAATTTTCCACGGTATCGTGACTTGGCATCGTGGAACCAAGCAAAAGTCACTTGGGTCAGTTTCATGAAAATCAGGTAACATAGCATATCTCTGAAGTCGACTCACATCACCCACCCACATGATGTGGGTGGACTCACGTCACGTTACTATATGTCGTGGAAATCAGGCTCTTGTCCAGGCTGCAGAAGGTGTCTTATGGCAGCCACCCACGTCACGTGGGTGGACTCATGGCACGTGAGTCCCTGCCGTGGGTCACTCCTTATCTTCGACTTGGCTCTTTTTCTTCTTCGTATGCTCCACCGTAGTGCATGCTTCTTCACGTTTCCTCCATTTAGCCTCCAAAACCTATCTTCCTGCAATATAGGCCAGAAAACACATCATACCCACAAGATATGCCCAAGTTATTGTATATTTTCCTTGTTTTAAGCGTCAAAAGTGTCATGTGATCATGAAACATCAACACCTTCAACTTAGAACGTTTTCTTTTCCTCAGGCGAACAAAACAAAACACACATATACGATGCTTAACTAAGAGAAACCTAAGGGACCTACGACAGTCGATTCATTACTTTTGACCTCAAAACTCTTCTAACCCCTCCTATTTACAAATCAAAACCACGGTGTGTATACATGCAGCATATTATCATGACACAGAAGGGATTAAGTGATGGCATCAGATTATGAACAAACAACTGAGCATATATGCAAATGTCATTATCCGAATAAATAGCAGCTAACAATGCAACTCATGTACTCTCACAATCAAAGAAGTCCCATGCACTCACAGTATACTAATGAATCTCAAATTAGGGACTCGGTCAAAACACTCTCTCTCACAAAGAAGTTCAAATAGTGTGCATGAGATACCATAGACTTGCCCTTATTTTCTATGCCTTAGTTTTTCGGACAGTTGAACTAGGATCACTATAGGACTTTAACCGGCTTATAATGTCGGCTTGGGGACGGGTATGGTACATATGGATATGGTGACTTAACCCTCCTTAAAACTACACTATTTTTGGCTCCACTTTTCAACCTTGCTTATTTATTCTCCCTTATTCTCCTTCATTTATTTTCAGATTTTGGGTGTGATTTCCTTCCTATTTTCAAGACACAATTTATTCATATATATATTTTTTTCTATTCATTTCACTTTATTTTTTTTCTTTTTTTCTTCACACCCAAATCTGTTTTCTCTCTTTTTCTTTTACTAACCCCTTCTTCATACCCAAATCAATCTACGCACCCCTATAATAGCCACCCTCAACTCAGGCGATTTGCCTGAGTTGAGGTACACAATGTCCAAGGAGGGACTAGGGCCAAGACAAGTTCATTATAAGTCAAAATGGGAAGGTGGATAGGCTAATGAAAGAAACAGGTCAATTAAGGCTCAAAATTGGGATCAAGGGATACTTAATTCATTTGGTCAGACATTTAGGCTAAACATGGACTTATTCAAAAACGGCCTATGATCCTTTCCTAACCACTATCCTCTAACCTAGGCAAGACTAACCGGGCAAGTTCTGGATCTCACACATAAAGTCAACTAAGTAATGACCTCACACACACATAGCACAGGGTTACATTATCAACTACTACCTATCTGGGTTCATGCAATGCTAGGTACAGTTATTTTATCTATAATTCTAATGCCATAACAAGATCCAACAGCTGTCACAACTAACATGCTAAACACACATTTTAAAACAAAAATTTCAGGAGGAGTGTCTTTTAAATAATCACACAGCACAACTTATTTAAAACTGGACTGCACTATGGTTCCCCTATTTTTCTCCTAATTCAACAAGAAAACACATAAATACTATAAATAGCAACCTAAACATGCCGGTTCTACTATGATAGCACACTCGAAGGAAAAGAAACACGGCAACAAAAACCCCCAAGTGGTGGTACACCCCCACCCCCAACTAACAATGGTGCACTGCCCTCAGCGCACAGCTATTAATATAATAAATGCAGGGGAGTGAAGACACACCTACAGCGCCCGCCGAAAGTGGGCCCTCCTATAATGGGATCATTAGTCTGCCCTGTGGGCTCTCTACTAGGCGCATCCGGTGGAGGGGTGTCTGACTAAAGGATGCACCTCGTGCCCTCTGCTCCTGGATGATCTGACTAGTATGGTACTCCAACCTGGAGGCCTTAACTGCTCTCCGAAGATCACCCTCATACTCTTCACCGCTATCTACCTGCTTCTCTGTACTGCGTGGTCGTTTGAATCTATCAATAGGAGGCTCCTCATCGACAAACAAATCCACCTCAAAAACTGGCCGTATCGGAGCCTGAAAAGGCATAGCAGGAATAACAGGGGTTCTGCTCGGTGCCAAATCTCGAACCTCCTCACGCAAAACAGCTACCTCCTATGTCAATGCTGCCATACCAGGAGTCTATGACAAACCCAATCGAGTAGCCATTCGCGCCTCAAAGCTATCAATCCGTCCATGCAGCTCTCCCATGAATTTATCCATAGACGCAGACACACGGGCCTCCAGTCTAGCCTCTGCAGCCTCAACTGTGGTCCTAACCCATGGCTTAAGTTGGGATACCAACTTAGCCATCTGTTCCTTTGAGTGGGCCTGCCTCTCAAACATCCGTGTCTACCTATCAACCAACTGCTGCAGGAACTCCCTCGAAACCAAAAACAGTGTATCTACTTGCCACTCCACCAATTTAGCAGAAATAATCACAGGCAAGGTGTTGTTGGCTCCCAAAAATATGTAGCGAAGGTGAGCCGGAAGAGCCTTAAGCTCTAAAACTGGAGGCTCCTCAATAGAAGGACGAGCTGGTGGGGTCACCCTATTATTTAAATCAAGATCATGTTTCTTTGGAGCATAAGTTTATGCTCCCTTACCAGTGAGTGAACCAACCATCTCATCGTATTTCTCAATACCGTTGCTATCAAAATTCATAATCATGGCTGTTAGAGCTTCTTCCCCCAACCTTTCTTCAAGAGACATGACAACCTCACTATCTTCAACCGCATCTATTACCGAAATCACCCGCATATCTTTCGGTTGCTTTATGGAACGACAAACATTGAAAGTGACTTGTTCATCATTTAACCTGAATTTCATTTGCGCTATTTCCATGTCGACTAATACACGACCAGTGTCAAGGAATGGTCTTCCCAATATGATGGGAACCTCGAAATCAACTTCACAATCTAGGATCACAAAGTCAACCAAAAATATGAAAGATGCAACTTTTACCAAAACATCATACAAAATGCCCACCGGCTTTTTCACAGTCCTATTCACCATGAGAAGTCTCATAGAGGTTGGTTTTGGTGCGCCCAACCCCAACTGCTTGAAAATGGCTAATGACATTAAGTTAATGCTAGCACCTAAATCACAAAGTGCTTTAGCAAAGTTGTAGGACCCGATAGTACAAGGAATTGTGAAAGCTCCTAGATCCTCCTTCTTTTAAACTAGGGAACGCGAAGCAACGGTACTATAATGATGTAAGTTATCTGTTGGCTCAAAATTGACAGTTCTCTTTTTTTTCACCAAGTTTTTCATGAAGTTCGCATAACCTGACATCTGTTCTAATGCCTCAACAAGAAGGATATTTACCGATAGCTCTTTCAACATTGTAATAAACTTCTGATATTTGCCTTCCTCAACCTTCTTTTTCAATTGTGGAGGAAAGGGAGGAGGAGGTCATGGGATAGTTTTCAACTTTTATGGGACCTCCTTTTCCTGCCTCTTTTCAGATTTTGCCTTTTTGCTAGTGTCATGAGGATTTAGAATTGATTCGACCTTTGAATTATTTGGCTCTATCTCAGTTTCTACATTAACAACCATCGACTCACTTGTCTTACCACTATCCATAGGTATAGTTGGATCTGTTGTGCATTTCTCGTTTCTAGTAGTAATGGCCAGACAATGACTATCGTTCTTCAAATTTTGGACGGTGTTGCTTGGAAAGGTTCCTGGCTGACGTTGGTTCAATGACATTGATATTTTCCCAAACTGTTGTTCCAACTGTTTAATAACAGTTGAATGGGATTCTACTTTCTGACTTATTCTCGAGATGTCTGACCTAATCTCCTTCATGCACTGTTCTTGACTCTCTGACCCTTTCACCAGTTTATTGAGAAGGGATTCCATTCTTGAATTTCCAGAGTCAGCATCACGGTTTCCTGGTGGAACATATACGCCACTCTTCTTTTTATAATCATCTTTTCTCCTCCAATAACCATCACAATCTCGATCTCTATCTATATATCCCAACTTGTTGTAACTGTCTCCATAGTAGTTTCGACCTTGATTCCCTTGCCTCAAGTTCCAGGAGTCTTGGTTAGACCCTTGGCCCCTAGCTCAAAAACCCTCTCAATCCAAATAGTTAGCCTCTTTATTAGATTCATACTCATTATTTCTAGGCATTTTACCTTGTGCACCTACAGCATGCACCTTTTCAGCATCTCTAGCCATAATTTATTTGGCCAGAAGACCAATTTCTGTCCTCAGCTGAGCGACCTCTTGGGCTACAGATTCGTCCAAAGCCCATTGTACTGCTGAGGCTCCAATAGCATATGTGCCAGCAGGCATTCCTGCCTCCCGAGTATGCCATCCTCGGTTGGTCTTAGTGATATGATCTAATATCTCCGAAGCTCGTTCCCATCTCAAACTCATGAATGCTCCACCCGTGATAGTATCTGCTACCACCTTCGTGTTGGCATTTAAAGACCTGTAGAAGATTTCAAGTAAGTTGCTACCACTCATTCTATGATTTGGCAAATTCTGTAGCTTCTTCTTGAACCTTAGCCATGTCTCATAAAGTGCTTCAGAATGTAGTTGTCTGAAGTTGTAAATTTCATCCTTCAACTGTAGCATCTTGAAAGGTGGAAAAAATCTTTCCAGAAATTGATTTCTTAACTCTTGCCAAGTAGTGATGGAACCTCGTGGTTCTGCCAACCACAAAGTCGCTTCTCCTGTTAGAGAGAATGGGAACAATCTCAATCGAATAGCCTCTTGGTCAACTCCAGGCAAATTATATGAAGTGTAGACCCCCACAAAATTCATCACGTGCATGTTTGGATCATCAGTAGGAAGACCGGCGAGCACACCCTTTAAGTTTAGCAGGTGAATCATGGCACTTGTAATGTTAAACTTAGTGCCTTGAGGTAACTCTGGTGGAATAATGGCACTAGTCTCTATTGGCTTGAAGTAGGCCACATCTTCTTCCGCAGGATCATCATAAACTGGCACATGCGGTCTTTGAAGTGGTTGTTAAGCTCTCAGTCTTCTTTGTCTATCTTCAGCCTCAGCCAGTCGCTGGGCTGCCTTTTGCATAGCTCAATTATCTCTATCTGCTATCCTAAGAGCAGCTTGTCTAGCATGCTCTTCTCGTGTCAACCGAGTAGTAGTTTGATCTGCTGTTTCATGACCAACCGACTGAATTGGTTGATTATGAATGTCTCCCATAGTGGCAGGATCCTGAACTTCGTCGGTATTCACCATTGTTCGATTAGCTATCAGAGTCCTTTCTATTTCAAGATCAAGTGGAATCAGGGGATTGCCTTGAATCCTAGTATTGGGCATACACCGGCGTGTGCCCTTAAAAGTATAGAAAAACAAAATAGATTAACTCCAACCAGTACTAATCAACTCCGTAACCGTATTCCCTGGAAACGGCGCTAAAATTTGATGTCACCCAAAATATGACTCCTAAGAAGTATAAAGTGGTCGTTGTATCAAATATAGAACCCAACAAGGTTGGGGTCGATCCCACAGGGAATAGGAAGAAAATAGGTTGAGCTCTTGTTCGAGTAGTTGGAAAATAAGTAAAAAGAGGGAAATATTTGTAAACAAGTAGTGATAGTAACAAGTGTTGATTCTTTGAAGTTGTTTTCAATATGAGAAACACACTAGGACTATGATCCCCAATGATTCCTTAACTCTACCGGTTATTGGTGCTGGAAAAACTGTCCCGCCGCGTTGCATGCCAAATCTGACAAGATATGTTCATCTAAATGTCTCTCGACCTTGGTTAGACGAATTTCACTCTTCTCCTCTCGGTCTCTAAGCGTTGCACTACTAACCCTTGTCCTGGATCTCAGATAACTATTCCCGCTAAGGCTCAAGTTATTAGATGAAGGTTGATAGCTTCAAATCTCTGTTGGTATTTTCTTTTCCCAATCTCTACCTCTCTCTCGAGCAAGTCTAGAATACAGGCGAGTTTCTAACATTTGCAACCGTTAGAAGATCAATCACAATGAAGAAAATACCAATACATGCATTCACAGTGGTTCAGAATTGCTTTGAACTTAACCCATTTCGTTAATTCCTCATGGTTCACACAACCCTAGTTGATGAGTTTAGATACTCATGTTCGCAAGAGCACAATAAGAATTAAAGCATGAAAACATAATTGTAAACTCACAATAATGAAGAAACTCTGAAATCTCAATTATGAATAAAACCCTAGAATCGGTGTTCCAAGATTACAAAATAATAATGTGTTTCTAAACTCAAAATAGTGAAAAACTATCTCAAAACAATGTACTGACTAACTCACGCACATAGGACAATACAGGGGTATTTATAGATACAATATGAATCCTATCCTAAACAAAGTAGGAGACTAAAGTCGGCAATTTTCTACGATATCGTGACTTGGCACCGTGGAACCAAGCCACGTCACTTGGGTCAGTTTCATGAAAATCAGGTAACATAACACATCTCTGAAGTCGACTCACGTCACGTTACTGTATGTCGTGGAAATCAGGCTCTTGTCCAGGCTGCAGAAGGTGTCATACGACAGCCACCCACGTCACGTGGGTGGACTCACGGCAAGTGAGTCCCTGCCGTGGGTTACTCTTTATCTTCGACTTGGCTCTTTTTCTTCTTCATATGCTCCACTCTAGTTCATGCTTCTTCACGTTTCCTCCATTTAGCCTCCAAAACCTATCTTCCTGCAATATAGGCCAGAAAACACATCATACCCACAAGATATACCCAAGTTCTTGCATATTTTCCTTGTTTTAAGCATCAAAAGTGCCATGTGATCATGACACATCATAGGTGGGCAAATATTTTTTTGTTTAATATTGGTAAAAATATTAAAAATTGAGGATTTTTGGCGATTTTCCAAGCGTGTGAGCCTATGGATTGATAGGGGATGTACGCGACCAAATGGGTTTTGGATGAAACTTCTTGGGTTTACTCATGCCGACCTATTAAATGGTTCGTGATGCTTTGGAGAGGTGGTCAGAGCTTTTTTTGTGGCAGGATTTTTTGTGATTTTTCGTGTGTGTTAGCCTATGAATTAATGGGGGATGTGGGCATCCGAATGGGTTTTTGGTAAACTTTCTTGGGTGGTATCATGAAGACTTATTAAATGGATTGTGTTGCTTTGTAGAGGCGGGCAGAGCTTTTTTGTGGCATATGAATGAAAAAACTAAAAATTGAGGATATTTTGCAATTTTTCGTGAATGTTAGCCTATGGATTGGTGGTGGATGTGGGTGTTCGAATGGGTTTTGAGAAAAGCTTGTTGGGTGGTATCGTGAAGACCTATTAAATGGATCGTGTTTCTTTGGAGATGCCGGCAGAGCTTTTTTTGTGGCATATGAGCGAAAAAACTAAAAATTGAGGATTTTTTGCGATTTTCCATGCGTGTTAGCCTATGGATTAATGGGGAACATGTTTGTTCGAATGGTTTTTTGGCAAAACATCTTGGGTCAGCTTGTGATATACTATTAAATGAACTACGTAGCTT
This sequence comes from Capsicum rhomboideum, assembly GCA_031232105.1. Classification (NCBI taxonomy): domain Eukaryota; kingdom Viridiplantae; phylum Streptophyta; class Magnoliopsida; order Solanales; family Solanaceae; genus Capsicum; species Capsicum rhomboideum. The sequence continues at coordinate 59,905,768 of CP124709.1, forward strand.
TGGAGGGTTGGTTGGAGCTTTGGTTTTGGGGGCATACGAGCGCAAAAAACTAAAAATTGAGGATTTTTTGCAATTTTTCATGTGTGTTAGCCTTTGAATTAATGTAGGATGTTGGGGTCCAAATAAATTTTTGGGAGAAACTTATTGGATGGGCTTGTGGTGACTTGTTAAATGGATTGTGTTTCTTTAGCAAGGCAGTCGGAGTTTTTTTTGTGACATATGAGGGAAAAAACTAACAATTGAGGAATTTTGGCAATTTTCCATGTGCGTCAGCCTATGGATTGATGGGGGGTGTGGGCGTCCGAATGCGTTTTGGGTAAAACTTCTTGGGTCAAATTGTGGAATCCTATTAAATAGATTGTGTTGCTTTGGATAGGAGGTCAGAGTTTTTTTTTGTTGAATATGAGCGAAAATACTAAAAATTGAGGATTTTTTGCGTTTTCCCATTTGTTTGAGCCTATGGATTTATGGGGGATGTAGACGACCGAATGGGTTTTGGATGAAAATTCTTTTGTTTTCTCATGAAGACCTATTAAATGAACTGTGTTGCTTTGGAGAGGTAGCCGAAGCTTTTTTTGTGGCATATGAGCGAAAAAACAAAAAATTAAGGATTTTTTGTGATTTTTCGTTTGTGTTAGCCTATGGATTAATGGGGATGTGGGTGTCCAAATGGGTTTTGGGCAAAACATCTTGGGTCAACTTGTGGAAACCTATGAAATGGATTGTATTGCTTTGGAGAGGCGGTCGGAGCTCTTTTTGTGGCATATGAGGGAAAAAACTAAAAATTAAGGATTTTTTACGATTTTCCATGTGTGTTATACTATGGATTGATGGGGGCTGTCGGCACCTGAATGCGTTTTGGGAAAAACTTCTTAGGTCAACTTGTGGAGACCTACTAAATGAATTGTGTTGTTTTGGACAGGTGGGCAGAGCTTTTTTTGTTGAATAAGAGTAAAAATACTAAAAATTAAGGGTTTTTTGCGATTTTCCGTGCGTGTGAGCCTATGAATTGATGGGGGATGTTGGCGACAGAATGGATTTTGGGATAAACTTCTTGGGTTTGCTCGTGATGACCTATTAAATGAATCATGTTGCTTTGGAGAAGTAGCCAGAGCCTCTTTTGTGGCATATGAGCAAAAAAACTAAAAATTAAGGATTTTTTGCAATTTTCGTTTGTGTTATCCTATGGATTGATGGGAATGTGGTCATACGAATGGGTGTTGGGAAAACCTTTTTGGGTGGTATCGTGAAGACCTATTAAATGAATTGTGTTGCTTTGTAGAGGCGGGTGGAGCGTTTTTGTGGAATTTGAGTGAAAAATTAAAATTTGAGAATATTTTGCGATTTTTCGTGTGTTAGCCTATAAATTGATGGGGGATGTGGGTGTCCGAATGGGTTTTGGGTAAAACTTTTTGAGTGGGCTAGTGACAACCTATAAATGGATCGTATTACTTTGGAGAGATTGAAGGAGCATTTTTTGTGGCATATGAGCGAAAAAACTAAAAATTGAGGATTTTTTGCAATTTTTAGTTTGTGTTATCCTATGGATTAATGGGGGATGTGAGTGTCTGAATTGGTTTTGGTCCAAACTTCTTAGGTCAGCTTGTGACAACCTATTAAATGTACTGTGTTGCTTTGGAGGGTTGGTTGGAGCTTTGGTTTTGGGGGCATACGAGCGCAAAAAACTAAAAATTGAGGATTTTTTTGCAATTTTTCATGTGTGTTAGCCTTTGAATTAATGTAGGATGTTGGGGTCCAAATAAATTTTTGGGAGAAACTTATTGGATGGGCTTGTGGTGACTTGTTAAATCGATTGTGTTGCTTTAGCAAGGCAGTCGGAGTTTTTTTTGTGACATATGAGGGAAAAAACTAACAATTGAGGAATTTTGGCGATTTTCCATGTGCGTCAGCCTATGGATTGATGGGGTGTGTGGGCGTCCGAATGCGTTTTGGGTAAAACTTCTTGGGTCAAATTGTGGAATCCTATTAAATATATTGTGTTGCTTTGGACAGGAGGTCAGAGTTTTTTTTTGTTGAATATGAGCGAAAATACTAAAAATTGAGGATTTTTTGCAATTTTTCATGTGTGTTAGCCTTTGAATTAATGTAGGATGTTGGGGTCCAAATAAATTTTTGGGAGAAACTTATTGGATGGGCTTGTGGTGACTTGTTAAATGGATTGTGTTTCTTTAGCAAGGCAGTCGGAGTTTTTTTTGTGACATATGAGGGAAAAAACTAACAATTGAGGAATTTTGGCAATTTTCCATGTGCGTCAGCCTATGGATTGATGGGGGGTGTGGGCGTCCGAATGCGTTTTGGGTAAAACTTCTTGGGTCAAATTGTGGAATCCTATTAAATAGATTGTGTTGCTTTGGATAGGAGGTCAGAGTTTTTTTTTGTTGAATATGAGCGAAAATACTAAAAATTGAGGATTTTTTGCGTTTTCCCATTTGTTTGAGCCTATGGATTTATGGGGGATGTAGATGACCGAATGGGTTTTGGATGAAAATTCTTTTGTTTTCTCATGAAGACCTATTAAATGAACTGTGTTGCTTTGGAGAGGTAGCCGAAGCTTTTTTTGTGGCATATGAGCGAAAAAACAAAAATTTAAGGATTTTTTGTGATTTTTCGTTTGTGTTAGCCTATGGATTAATGGGGATGTGGGTGTCCAAATGGGTTTTGGGCAAAACATCTTGGGTCAACTTGTGGAAACCTATGAAATGGATTGTATTGCTTTGGAGAGGCGGTCGGAGCTCTTTTTGTGGCATATAAGGGAAAAAACTAAAAATTAAGGATTTTTTACGATTTTCCATGTGTGTTATACTATGGATTGATGGGGGCTGTCGGCGCCTGAATGCGTTTTGGGAAAAACTTCCTAGGTCAACTTGTGGAGACCTACTAAATGAATTGTGTTGTTTTGGACAGGTGGGCAGAGCTTTTTTTGTTGAATAAGAGTAAAAATACTAAAAATTAAGGGTTTTTTGCGATTTTCCGTGCGTGTGAGCCTATGAATTGATGGGGGATGTTGGCGACAGAATGGATTTTGGGATAAACTTCTTGGGTTTGCTCGTGATGACCTATTAAATGAATCATGTTGCTTTGGAGAAGTAGCCAGAGCCTCTTTTGTGGCATATGAGCAAAAAAACTAAAAATTAAGGATTTTTTGCAATTTTCGTTTGTGTTATCCTATGGATTGATGGGAATGTGGCCATACGAATGGGTGTTGGGAAAACCTTTTTGGGTGGTATCGTGAAGACCTATTAAATGAATTGTGTTGCTTTGTAGAGGCGGGTGGAGCGTTTTTGTGGAATTTGAGTGAAAAATTAAAATTTGAGAATATTTTGCGATTTTCCGTGTGTTAGCCTATAAATTGATGGGGGATGTGGGTGTCCGAATGGGTTTTGGGTAAAACTTTTTGAGTGGGCTAGTGACAACCTATAAATGGATCGTATTACTTTGGAGAGATTGAAGGAGCATTTTTTGTGGCATATGAGCGAAAAAACTAAAAATTGAGGATTTTTTGCAATTTTTAGTTTGTGTTATCCTATGGATTAATGGGGGATGTGAGTGTCTGAATTGGTTTTGGTCCAAACTTCTTAGGTCAGCTTGTGACAACCTATTAAATGTACTCTGTTGCTTTGGAGGGTTGGTTGGAGCTTTGGTTTTGGGGGCATACGAGCGCAAAAAACTAAAAATTGAGGATTTTTTTGCAATTTTTCATGTGTGTTAGCCTTTGAATTAATGTAGGATGTTGGGGTCCAAATAAATTTTTGGGAGAAACTTATTGGATGGGCTTGTGGTGACTTGTTAAATCGATTGTGTTGCTTTAGCAAGGCAGTCGGAGTTTTTTTTGTGACATATGAGGGAAAAAACTAACAATTGAGGAATTTTGGCGATTTTCCATGTGCGTCAGCCTATGGATTGATGGGGTGTGTGGGCGTCCGAATGCGTTTTGGGTAAAACTTCTTGGGTCAAATTGTGGAATCCTATTAAATATATTGTGTTGCTTTGGACAGGAGGTCAGAGTTTTTTTTTGTTGAATATGAGCGAAAATACTAAAAATTGAGGATTTTTTGCAATTTTTCATGTGTGTTAGCCTTTGAATTAATGTAGGATGTTGGGGTCCAAATAAATTTTTGGGAGAAACTTATTGGATGGGCTTGTGGTGACTTGTTAAATGGATTGTGTTTCTTTAGCAAGGCAGTCGGAGTTTTTTTTGTGACATATGAGGGAAAAAACTAACAATTGAGGAATTTTGGCAATTTTCCATGTGCGTCAGCCTATGGATTGATGGGGGGTGTGGGCGTCCGAATGCGTTTTGGGTAAAACTTCTTGGGTCAAATTGTGGAATCCTATTAAATAGATTGTGTTGCTTTGGATAGGAGGTCAGAGTTTTTTTTTGTTGAATATGAGCGAAAATACTAAAAATTGAGGATTTTTTGCGTTTTCCCATTTGTTTGAGCCTATGGATTTATGGGGGATGTAGATGACCGAATGGGTTTTGGATGAAAATTCTTTTGTTTTCTCATGAAGACCTATTAAATGAACTGTGTTGCTTTGGAGAGGTAGCCGAAGCTTTTTTTGTGGCATATGAGCGAAAAAACAAAAATTTAAGGATTTTTTGTGATTTTTCGTTTGTGTTAGCCTATGGATTAATGGGGATGTGGGTGTCCAAATGGGTTTTGGGCAAAACATCTTGGGTCAACTTGTGGAAACCTATGAAATGGATTGTATTGCTTTGGAGAGGCGGTCGGAGCTCTTTTTGTGGCATATGAGGGAAAAAACTAAAAATTAAGGATTTTTTACGATTTTCCATGTGTGTTATACTATGGATTGATGGGGGCTGTCGGCACCTGAATGCGTTTTGGGAAAAACTTCTTAGGTCAACTTGTGGAGACCTACTAAATGAATTGTGTTGTTTTGGACAGGTGGGCAGAGCTTTTTTTGTTGAATAAGAGTAAAAATACTAAAAATTAAGGGTTTTTTGCGATTTTCCGTGCGTGTGAGCCTATGAATTGATGGGGGATGTTGGCGACAGAATGGATTTTGGGATAAACTTCTTGGGTTTGCTCGTGATGACCTATTAAATGAATCATGTTGCTTTGGAGAAGTAGCCAGAGCCTCTTTTGTGGCATATGAGCAAAAAAACTAAAAATTAAGGATTTTTTGCAATTTTCGTTTGTGTTATCCTATGGATTGATGGGAATGTGGCCATACGAATGGGTGTTGGGAAAACCTTTTTGGGTGGTATCGTGAAGACCTATTAAATGAATTGTGTTGCTTTGTAGAGGCGGGTGGAGCGTTTTTGTGGAATTTGAGTGAAAAATTAAAATTTGAGAATATTTTGCGATTTTCCGTGTGTTAGCCTATAAATTGATGGGGGATGTGGGTGTCCGAATGGGTTTTGGGTAAAACTTTTTGAGTGGGCTAGTGACAACCTATAAATGGATCGTATTACTTTGGAGAGATTGAAGGAGCATTTTTTGTGGCATATGAGCGAAAAAACTAAAAATTGAGGATTTTTTGCAATTTTTAGTTTGTGTTATCCTATGGATTAATGGGGGATGTGAGTGTCTGAATTGGTTTTGGTCCAAACTTCTTAGGTCAGCTTGTGACAACCTATTAAATGTACTCTGTTGCTTTGGAGGGTTGGTTGGAGCTTTGGTTTTGGGGGCATACGAGCGCAAAAAACTAAAAATTGAGGATTTTTTTGCAATTTTTCATGTGTGTTAGCCTTTGAATTAATGTAGGATGTTGGGGTCCAAATAAATTTTTGGGAGAAACTTATTGGATGGGCTTGTGGTGACTTGTTAAATCGATTGTGTTGCTTTAGCAAGGCAGTCGGAGTTTTTTTTGTGACATATGAGGGAAAAAACTAACAATTGAGGAATTTTGGCGATTTTCCATGTGCGTCAGCCTATGGATTGATGGGGTGTGTGGGCGTCCGAATGCGTTTTGGGTAAAACTTCTTGGGTCAAATTGTGGAATCCTATTAAATATATTGTGTTGCTTTGGACAGGAGGTCAGAGTTTTTTTTTGTTGAATATGAGCGAAAATACTAAAAATTGAGGATTTTTTGCAATTTTTCATGTGTGTTAGCCTTTGAATTAATGTAGGATGTTGGGGTCCAAATAAATTTTTGGGAGAAACTTATTGGATGGGCTTGTGGTGACTTGTTAAATGGATTGTGTTTCTTTAGCAAGGCAGTCGGAGTTTTTTTTGTGACATATGAGGGAAAAAACTAACAATTGAGGAATTTTGGCAATTTTCCATGTGCGTCAGCCTATGGATTGATGGGGGGTGTGGGCGTCCGAATGCGTTTTGGGTAAAACTTCTTGGGTCAAATTGTGGAATCCTATTAAATAGATTGTGTTGCTTTGGATAGGAGGTCAGAGTTTTTTTTTGTTGAATATGAGCGAAAATACTAAAAATTGAGGATTTTTTGCGTTTTCCCATTTGTTTGAGCCTATGGATTTATGGGGGATGTAGATGACCGAATGGGTTTTGGATGAAAATTCTTTTGTTTTCTCATGAAGACCTATTAAATGAACTGTGTTGCTTTGGAGAGGTAGCCGAAGCTTTTTTTGTGGCATATGAGCGAAAAAACAAAAATTTAAGGATTTTTTGTGATTTTTCGTTTGTGTTAGCCTATGGATTAATGGGGATGTGGGTGTCCAAATGGGTTTTGGGCAAAACATCTTGGGTCAACTTGTGGAAACCTATGAAATGGATTGTATTGCTTTGGAGAGGCGGTCGGAGCTCTTTTTGTGGCATATGAGGGAAAAAACTAAAAATTAAGGATTTTTTACGATTTTCCATGTGTGTTATACTATGGATTGATGGGGGCTGTCGGCACCTGAATGCGTTTTGGGAAAAACTTCTTAGGTCAACTTGTGGAGACCTACTAAATGAATTGTGTTGTTTTGGACAGGTGGGCAGAGCTTTTTTTGTTGAATAAGAGTAAAAATACTAAAAATTAAGGGTTTTTTGCGATTTTCCGTGCGTGTGAGCCTATGAATTGATGGGGGATGTTGGCGACAGAATGGATTTTGGGATAAACTTCTTGGGTTTGCTCGTGATGACCTATTAAATGAATCATGTTGCTTTGGAGAAGTAGCCAGAGCCTCTTTTGTGGCATATGAGCAAAAAAACTAAAAATTAAGGATTTTTTGCAATTTTCGTTTGTGTTATCCTATGGATTGATGGGAATGTGGCCATACGAATGGGTGTTGGGAAAACCTTTTTGGGTGGTATCGTGAAGACCTATTAAATGAATTGTGTTGCTTTGTAGAGGCGGGTGGAGCGTTTTTGTGGAATTTGAGTGAAAAATTAAAATTTGAGAATATTTTGCGATTTTCCGTGTGTTAGCCTATAAATTGATGGGGGATGTGGGTGTCCGAATGGGTTTTGGGTAAAACTTTTTGAGTGGGCTAGTGACAACCTATAAATGGATCGTATTACTTTGGAGAGATTGAAGGAGCATTTTTTGTGGCATATGAGCGAAAAAACTAAAAATTGAGGATTTTTTGCAATTTTTAGTTTGTGTTATCCTATGGATTAATGGGGGATGTGAGTGTCTGAATTGGTTTTGGTCCAAACTTCTTAGGTCAGCTTGTGACAACCTATTAAATGTACTGTGTTGCTTTGGAGGGTTCGTTGGAGCTTTGGTTTTGGGGGCATACGAGCGCAAAAAACTAAAAATTGAGGATTTTTTTGCAATTTTTCATGTGTGTTAGCCTTTGAATTAATGTAGGATGTTGGGGTCCAAATAAATTTTTGGGAGAAACTTATTGGATGGGCTTGTGGTGACTTGTTAAATCGATTGTGTTGCTTTAGCAAGGCAGTCGGAGTTTTTTTTGTGACATATGAGGGAAAAAACTAACAATTGAGGAATTTTGGCGATTTTCCATGTGCGTCAGCCTATGGATTGATGGGGTGTGTGGGCGTCCGAATGCGTTTTGGGTAAAACTTCTTGGGTCAAATTGTGGAATCCTATTAAATATATTGTGTTGCTTTGGACAGGAGGTCAGAGTTTTTTTTTGTTGAATATGAGCGAAAATACTAAAAATTGAGGATTTTTCGCGTTTTCCCATTTGTTTGAGCCTATGGATTGATGGGGGATGTAGACGACCGAATGGGTTTTGGATGAAAATTCTTTTGTTTTCTCATGAAGACCTATTAAATGGATTGTGTTGCTTTGGAGAGGTAGCCGAAGCTTTTTTTGTGGCATATGAGCGAAAAAACAAAAAATTAAGGATTTTTTGTGATTTTTTGTGATTTTTCGTTTGTGTTAGCCTATGGATTAATGGGGATGTGGGCGTCCAAATGGGTTTTGGGCAAAACATCTTGGGTCAACTTGTGGAAACCTATGAAATGGATTGTATTGCTTTGGAGAGGCGGTCGGAGCTCTTTTTGTGGCATATGAGGGAAAAAACTAAAAATTAAGGATTTTTTACGATTTTCCATGTGTGTTATACTATGGATTGATGGGGGCTGTCGGCACCTGAATGCGTTTTGGGAAAAACTTCTTAGGTCAACTTGTGGATACCTACTAAATGAATTGTGTTGTTTTGGACAGGTGGGCAGAGCTTTTTTTGTTGAATAAGAGTAAAAATACTAAAAATTAAGGATTTTTTGCGATTTTCATTGCGTGTGAGCCTATGAATTGTGGGGGATGTTGGCGACAGAATGGGTTTTGGGATAAACTTCTTGGGTTCGCTCGTGATGACCTATTAAATGAATCATGTTGCTTTGGAGAAGTAGCCAGAGCTTTTTTTTGTGGCATATGAGCAAAAAAACTAAAAATTAAGGATTTTTTGCAATTTTCGTTTGTGTTATCCTATGGATTGATGGGAATGTGGCCATACGAATGGGTGTTGGGAAAACCTTTTTGGGTGGTATCGTGAAGACCTATTAAATGAATTGTGTTGCTTTGTAGAGGCGGGTGGAGCTTTTTTGTGGAATTTGAGTGAAAAATTAAAATTTGAGAATATTTTGCGATTTTCCGTGTGTTAGCCTATAAATTGATGGGGGGTGTGGGTGTCCGAATGGGTTTTGGGTAAAACTTTTTGAGTGGACTCGTGACAACCTATAAATGGATCGTTTTACTTTGGAGAGATTGAAGGAGCATTTTTTGTGGCATATGAGCGAAAAAACTAAAAATTTATGCGATTTTCCATGCGTGTTAGCCTATGGATTAATGGGGAATGTGTTTGTTCGAATGGTTTTTTGGCAAAACATCTTGGGTCAGCTTGTGATATACTATTAAATGTACTACGTTGCTTTGAAGAGTTGGTTGGAGCTTCTTTTTTGGGGGCATATGAGCAGAAAAACTAAAAATTGAGGATTTTTTGCGATTTTCCATGTGTGTTAGCCTATGAATTGTTGGAGGATGTTAGCGTCCCCATAAATTTTTGGTGAGACTTCTTGGATGGGCTTGTGGCAACCTATTAAATGGATCGTGTTTCTTTGGAGATGCCGACAGAGCTTTTTTTGTGGCATATGAGCGAAAAAACTAAAAATTGAGGATTTTTTGCGATTTTCCATGCGTGTTAGCCTATGGATTAATGGGGAACGTGTTTGTTCGAATGGTTTTTTGGCAAAACATCTTGGGTCAGCTTGTGATATACTATTAAATGAACTACGTAGCTTTGAAGAGTTGGTTGGAGCTTCTTTTTTGGGGGCATACGAGCGCAAAAAACTAAAAATTGAGGATTTTTTGCAATTTTTCATGTGTGTTAGCCTTTGAATTAATGTAGGATGTTGGGGTCCAAATAAATTTTTGGGAGAAACTTATTGGATGGGCTTGTGGTGACCTGTTAAATGGATTGTGTTGCTTTAGCAAGGCAGTCGGAGTTTTTTTTGTGACATATGAGGGAAAAAACTAACAATTGAGGAATTTTGGCGATTTTCCATGTGCGTCAGCCTATGGATTGATGGGGTGTGTGGGCGTCCGAATGTGTTTTGGGTAAAACTTCTTGGGTCAAATTGTGGAATCCTATTAAATATATTGTGTTTCTTTGGACAGGAGGTCAGAGTTTTTTTTTTGTTGAATATGAGCGAAAATACTAAAAATTGAGGATTTTTTGCGTTTTCCCATTTGTTTGAGCCTATGGATTGATGGGGAATGTAGACGACCGAATGGGTTTTGGATGAAAATTCTTTTGTTTTCTCATGAAGACCTATTAAATGGATTGTGTTGCTTTGGAGAGGTAGCCGAAGTTTTTTTTGTGGCATATGAGCGAAAAAACAAAAAATTAAGGATTTTTTGTGATTTTTCGTTTGTGTTAGCCTATGGATTAATGGGGATGTGGGTGTCCAAATGGGTTTTGGGCAAAACATCTTGGGTCAACTTGTGGAAACCTATGAAATGGATTGTATTGCTTTGGAGAGGCGGTCGGAGCTCTTTTTGTGGCATATGAGGGAAAAAACTAAAAATTAAGGATTTTTTACGATTTTCCATGTGTGTTATACTATGGATTGATGGGGGCTGTCGGCGCCTGAATGCGTTTTGGGAAAAACTTCCTAGGTCAACTTGTGGAGACCTACTAAATGAATTGTGTTGTTTTGGACAGGTGGGCAGAGCTTTTTTTGTTGAATAAGAGTAAAAATACTAAAAATTAAGGGTTTTTTGCGATTTTCCGTGCGTGTGAGCCTATGAATTGATGGGGGATGTTGGCGACAGAATGGATTTTGGGATAAACTTCTTGGGTTTGCTCGTGATGACCTATTAAATGAATCATGTTGCTTTGGAGAAGTAGCCAGAGCCTCTTTTGTGGCATATGAGCAAAAAAACTAAAAATTAAGGATTTTTTGCAATTTTCGTTTGTGTTATCCTATGGATTGATGGGAATGTGGCCATACGAATGGGTGTTGGGAAAACCTTTTTGGGTGGTATCGTGAAGACCTATTAAATGAATTGTGTTGCTTTGTAGAGGCGGGTGGAGCGTTTTTGTGGAATTTGAGTGAAAAATTAAAATTTGAGAATATTTTGCGATTTTCCGTGTGTTAGCCTATAAATTGATGGGGGATGTGGGTGTCCGAATGGGTTTTGGGTAAAACTTTTTGAGTGGACTCGTGACAACCTATAAATGGATCGTTTTACTTTGGAGAGATTGAAGGAGCATTTTTTGTGGCATATGAGCGAAAAAACTAAAAATTTATGCGATTTTCCATGCGTGTTAGCCTATGGATTAATGGGGAATGTGTTTGTTCGAATGGTTTTTTGGCAAAACATCTTGGGTCAGCTTGTGATATACTATTAAATGCACTACGTTGCTTTGAAGAGTTGGTTGGAGCTTCTTTTTTGGGGGCATATGAGCAGAAAAACTAAAAATTGAGGATTTTTTGCGATTTTCCATGTGTGTTAGCCTATGAATTGTTGGAGGATGTTAGCGTCCCCATAAATTTTTGGTGAAACTTCTTGGATGGGCTTGTGGCAACCTATTAAATGGATCGTGTTTCTTTGGAGATGCCGGCAGAGCTTTTTTTGTGGCATATGAGCGAAAAAATTAAAAATTGAGTATTTTTTGGAATTTTCCATGTGTGTGAGCCTATGGATTGATGGGGGATGTGGGCATCCGAATGAATTTTGGGCAAAAATTCTTGGGCCATCTTGTGGCGACCTATTAAATGGATTGTGTTGCTGTTGATAGGAGGGCAAAACTTTTTTTGTTAAATATGAGCGAAAATACTAAAAAATGAAGATTTTTTGTGATTTTCCGTGTGTGTGAGCCTATGGATAGATGGGCGATGTATGTGACCGAATGGATTTTGGGAGAAACTTCTTGGGTTTGCTCGTGATGACCTATTAAATAGATCGTGTTGCTTTGGAGAGGTGGCAGGAGCTTTTTTTGTGGCATATGAGCGAAAAAACTAAAAATTAAGGATTTTTTGCGATTTTTCATTTGTGTTAGCCAATGAATTGACGGGGATGTGGGTGTCCGAATGGATTTTGGTCAAACCTTCCTGGGTGGTCTTGTGATGGTATATTAAATGGATTGTGTTGCTTTGTGAGGCGGCCAGATCTTTTTTGTTGCGTATGAGTGAGAAGCCTAAAAATTGTGAATTTTTTGCGATTTGCCATGTGGTTTAGCCTATGGATTGATGGGGGTTGCGGGCGCCTAAATAAGTTTTAGGCCAAACTTCTTGGATGGTCTCGTGGTGACCTATTAAATGTATCATGTTGCTTTGGAGAGATGGGCGGAGCATTTGTTATGGTATATGAGCGAAAAAACTAAAAATTAAAGATTTTTTTATGATTTTTCGTGTGTGTTAGACTACGAATTGATAGGGGATTTGGGCGTTCGAATGCGTTTTGGTAGAAAATTTTTAGGTAGGCTAGTGAAGAGCTATTAAATGAGTTGTATTTCTTTGGAGAGGCGGGCGTTCTTTTTGTGGCATATGAGGGAAAAAAACTAAAAAATGAGGATTTTTTGCCATTTTTCATGTATGTTAGCCGATGGATTGATGGGGGATGTGGGCGTCTGAATGGGTATTGAGGTGAAACTTATTGGGTGATCTTGTGATGATCTATTAAATGGATAATGTGGCTTTGGAGAGGCAGGCAGAGCTTTTTTTGTAGCATATGAGCCGAAAAACTAAAAATCGAGGATTTTTGCGATTTTTCGTATGTGTTAGCTTGTAGATTATGGGGGATGTGGGCATCCGAATTGGTTTTGAGAGAAACTTCTTGGGTGGGCTTTTAACGACCTATTAAATTGATTGTGTGACTTTGGAGAGGCGTGTGGATATTTTTTGTGGTATATGTGCGAAAAAACTAAAAATTGAGGATTTTTTGAGATTTTTCGTGTGTTAGCTCATGAATTGTTACGGATGTGGGCGTCCGAATGGGTTTTGGGAGAAACTTCTTGGGTAGGCTAGTGATTACCTATTAAATGAATCATGTTTCTTTGGAGTGGCGGGCGGAGATTGTTTTGTGGCATATGAGCGAAAAAACTAAAAATTGAAGATTTTTTACAATTTCTTCTCGTGTGCTAGCCTATGGATTGATGGGAGAGGTCGGTGACTGAATGGTTTTTGGACGAAATATCATGGGTTTGCTCATGACAACCTATTAAATGAATTGTGTATCCTTGGAGAGGTGGCTGAAGCTTTTTGTTTTTGGCGTATGAGCTATAAAACTAAAAATTAAGGATTTTTTGTGATTTTTCGTGTGTGTTAGCCTATGGATTGATGGAAAATATGGGCGTCCGAATGGGTTTTGGGAAAACCTTCTTGGGTGGTCTCTTTAGCTATTAAATGTATTTTGTTGCTTTGTAGAGGCGGGCAGAGCTGTTTTGTGTCATATGAGTGAAAAAACTAAAAATCGAGGATATTTCACGATTTTTCGTGTATGTTAGCCTATGGATTGATGGTGGATGTGGGTTTCCAAATGGGTTTTGGGCAAAATTTCTTGGGAGGTCTCGTAAAGACCTATTAAATGGTTCGTGTTACTTTGGAGAGGTGGGTAGAACATTTTTTGTGGCATATGAGCGAAAGAACTAAAAATTAAGGATTTTTTGCGATTTTCCATGTGTGTTAGCCTATGAATTAATGGATGATGTGAGTGTCCGAATGGGTTTTGGGCCAAACTTCTTGGGTCGGCTTGTGTCAACCTATTAAATGTACTGTGTTGCTTAGGAGAGTTGGGCGGAGCTTTGGTTTTGGGTGCATACGAGCAAAAAAACTAAAAATTGAGGATTTTTTTACGATTTTCCATGTGTGTTAGCCTATGAATTGTTGGAGGATGTTGGCGTCCGAATAAATTTTGGGCGAAACTTCTTGAATGGGCTGGTGGTAACCTATTAAATGAATTATTTTGCTTTGAAGAGGCGGTCAGAGCTTTTTTTGTGGCATATGAGGGAAAAAACTAAAAATTGAGATTTTTTGCGATTTTCCATGTGTATGTGAGCCTATGGATTGATGGGTGATGTAGGCGACTGAATGGGTTTTGGGAAAAATTTCCTGGGTTTGCTCATGATGACCAATCAAATGGATCATGTTAATTTGGAGAGGTGACTGGAGCGTTTTTGTGGCATATGAGTGAAAAAACCAAAAATTAAGGATTATTTGTGATTTTTCGTGTGTGTTAGCCTATGGATCGATGGAGCATGTGGACGCCCGAATAGGTTTTCGAAAAACCTTCTTGGGTGGTCTCAGGTGACCTATTATATGGATCATGTTGCTTTGGAGAGTTGGGCGGAGCATTTTACTAAAAATTAAAGATTTTTTATTATTTTTTGTGTGTGCTAGCCTATGGATTGATGGGGGATTTAAGAGTCCAAATGGGTTTTGGGAGAAATTCTTAGGTATGATTGTGATGATCTATTAAATGGATCGTGTTGATTTGGATGGGCGGGTGAAGCTTTTTTGTGGTATATGAGCAAAAAAACTAAAAATTAAGGAGTTTTTAATTTTTCCGTGTGTGTTAACCTGTGGATTAATGGGGGATGAGGGTGTATGAATGGGTTTTGGGCAAAAGTTTTTGGATGGGCTCGTGATGACCTAGTAAATAGATCGTGTTGGTGGTATATGAGCGAAAAAACTAAAAATTGAGGATTTTTTGCGATTTTTAGTGTGTTAGCCTATGGATTGATGGGGGATATGGGCGTCTGAATGTGTTTTGGGAGAAACTTCTTGGGCAGGCTAGTGGCTTCATATTAAATGGATTGTGTTTTTTCGGAGAGGCGGCCGAAGCTTTTTTTGTGGCATATAAGCGAAAAAACTAAAAATTGAAATTTTTTTGGGATTTTTTCATGTGTGTTAGCCTATGGATAGATGAGAGATGTGGGCGTCCGAATGAGTTTTGGGCAAACCTTCGTGGGTGGTCTCGGAAGACCTATTAAATGGATTGTGTTAATTTGGGGAGATGGGCAGAGCTTTTTCTGTGGTATATAAAAACTAAAAATTAATGATTTTTTGCGATTTTCCATGTGTGTTAGCCTATGGAATGATGGGGAAAGTGGGAGTCCGAATGGGTTTTAGGCCAAACATCTTGGGTCAACTCGTGGAGACCTATTAAATGGATTTTTCTAATTTGGACAAGTGGGCAGAGCTATTTTTTTGTTGAATATGAGCTAAAATACTAAAAATTGAAGAATTTTTGAGATTTTTCATGAGTGTGAGCCTACGGATTGATGGGAGATGTAGGCGACAAAATAGATTTTGGACGAAACTTCTTGGGTTTGCTCGTGCCAGCCTATTAAATAGATCCTATTGCTTTGGAGAGGTGGCCAGAGCTTTTTTTGTGGTATAAGAGCGAAAAAACTAAAAATTGAGGATTTTTTGCGATTTTTCGTGTGTTAGCCTATGGATTGATGAAGGATGTGGACGTCCGATTAGGTTTATGGAAAACCTTCTTGGATGGTTTTGTGACGATCTATTAAATGTATTGTGTTGGTTTACAGAGGAGGACAGAGCTTTTTTTGTGGAAAATGAGAGAAAAATTAAAAATTGAAGATAGTTTGTGAATTTTCGTGTGTGTTAGCCTATGGATTGATGGGGGATGTGGTTGTACGAATGGATTTTGGGCAAAACTTCTTGGGTGGGCTCATGAAGAACTATTAAATAGATCGTGTTGCTTTGGAGAGGTGGGTGGAGTTTTTTTTGTGGCATATGAGCGAAAAAACTAAAAATTAAGGATTTTTTGTGATTTTCTGTGTGTATTAGCCTATAGATTAATGGGGGATGAGTGTGTCCTGGGTTTTGGGCGAAACTTCTTAGGTGGTCTGGTGACGACCTATTAAAAGGATTTTGTTGCTTTGTAGAGGAGGGCAGATCTTTTTTGTGGCATATGAGGTAAAAAATTAAAAAATTGAGGATATTTTGCGATTTTCGTGGCTGTTAGCCTTTGGATTGGTGGGGGATGTGGGGGTCTAAATGGGTTTTGGGAAAACCTTCTTGGGTGGTCTCGTGATGGTCTATTAAATGGATTGTGTTGTTTTACATAGGCCGGCGGAGCTTTATTGTGGCATATGAGCCAAAAAACTTAAAATTGAGGATATTTTGCAATTTGACATATGGTTTAGCTTATGGATTGATGAGGGTTATGGGCATCCGAATGGATTTTGGGCAAACCTTCTTGGGTGGTCTCGTGACCACTTATTAAATGTATTGTGTTACTTTTTATAGGCGGACAAAGATTTTTTGTGGCATATGAGTGAAAAATTAAAAATTGAAAATAATTTGTGAATTTTCGTGTGTGTTAGCCTATGGATTAATGGGGGATGTGTGTGTCAGAATGGGTTTTGGGAAATATTTCATGGGTGGGATCATGATGAACTATTTAATGGACCGTGTTGCTTTGGAGAGGTGGGTGGAGCATTTTTTGTGGGATACGAGCGAAAAAACTTACAATTGAAGATTTTTATGATTTTTCGTGTGTGTTAGCTTATGGATTGATTGTGGATTTGGGCGTCCAAATAGATTTTGAGAGAAACTTCTTGGGTACGCTTGTGACAACCTATTAAATGGATCATGTTGATTTGGACGGGCGAGCGAATCTTTTTTTGAGGCATATGAGCGAAAAAAATTAAAAATTAAGGATTTTTTTGCAGTTTTCCGTGTGTGTTAGCCTATGAATTGATGGAGGATGTGGGCGTCCGAATAGGTTTTGAGAAAAACTTCTTGGGTCAACTCGTGGCGACCTATTAAATAGATTGTGTTGCTTTGGACAAGCTGACAAAGCTTTTTTTGTTGAATATGAGCGAAAATACTAAAATTGAGGATTTTTTTTGTGATTTTACCAGTGTGTGAGACTATGAATTTATGGGGATGTAGACGACCGAATGAGTTTTGGGTAAAACTTTTTAGGTTTGCTCATCACAACCTATTAGATAGATCGTGTTTCTTTGGAGAGGTGGTAGGAGCTTTTTTGTGGCATATGAGCGAAAAAACTAAAAATTGAGGATTTTTTACTATTTTTCGTGTGTGTTAGCAATTGAGGATTTTTTACGATTTTTCGTGTGTGTTAGCCTATGGATTGATGGGGGATATAGGCGTCCGAATGGGTTTTGGGCAAACCTTCTTGGGTGGTCTCGTGACGACCTATTAAATAGATTGTGTTGCTTTGTAGAGGTGGGCAAGGCTTTTTGTGGCATATGAGCGAAAAAATTAAAAAAATAAGGATATTTTGCAATTTTCCGTGGGTGTTAGCCTTTGGATTGATGGGGGATGTGGGTGTCTGAATAGGTTTTGGGAGAATCATCTTGGGTCGGCTCGCGACAACTTATTAGGTGTACTGTGTTGCTTTGGAGAGTTGGGCAAAACTTTTTTTTTGGGGGGGGGGGGCATACGAGCGAAAAAACTAAAAATTGAGATTTTTTGTGATTTTCCATGTGTGTTAGCCTATGAATTGATGGAGGATGTTGGCGTCCAAATAAATTTTGGGCAAAACTTTTTGGATGGATAGGTAGTGACCTATTAAATAGATCGTGTAGCTTTGAAGAGGTGGGCAGAGCTTTTTTGTGTCATATGAGCATAAAAACTAAAAATTGAGGATTTTTTACGATTTTCCATGTGTGTTAGCCTATGGATTGATGGGGGATGTGGGCGTCCGAATAGGTTGTGGGAAAAACTTCTTGGATCAACTCGAGGCTACCTATTATATGGATTCTGCTGCTGTGGACAGGCGGGCAGAGGTTTTTTTGTGAAATATGAGCGAAAATACTAAAAATTAAGGATTTTTTGCGATTTTTCCATGTGTGTAAGCATAGGGATTGATGGGGATGTAGGCGACTGAATGGGTTTTGGGAAAAAATTTGTGGGTTTGCTCATGACGATCTATTAATTAGATCGTGTTGCTTTGGAGAGGTGGCCGGTGTTTTTTTGTGGCATATAAGCGAAAAAACCAAAAATTGATGATATTTTGTGATTTTTCGTGTGTGTTAGCCTTTGGATTGGTAAGAGATGTGAGCGTTCGAATGGGTTTTGGAAAACCCTTCTTCGGTGGTCTCGTGATGGTCTATTAAATGGATTGTGTTGATTTACAGAGAAGGGTGAAGCTTTTTTGTGGCATATGAGCAGCGAAAAAACTAAAAATTGAGAATTTTTTACAATTTGCCATGTGGTTTAGCCTACGGATTGATGGGGGGTTGTAGGCATCCTAATAAGTTTTAGGTGAAACTTCTTGAATGAGCACATGGAGGCCTATTAAATAGATTATGTTGCTTGGAAGAGGCAACCAGAGCTTTTTTTGTGGCATATGAACGAAAAAACTAAAAATTAAGGATTTTTTGTGATTTTTCTTGTGTGTTAGCCTATGGATTGATGGGAAATGTGGGCGTCCAAATGAGCTTTGGGTAAACCTTCTTGGTAGTCTCGCGACGACCTATTAAATGGATTGCATTGCTTTGTAGAGATGGGCGGAGCTTTTTTGTGGCATATGAGCGACAAAAAATTAAAAATTAAGGATATTTTGCGATTTTCCATGTTTAACGCCTATGGATCGATGGGGGATGTGGGTGTCCGAATGAGTTTTGGGAAAAACTTCTTGGGTGGGCTCATGATGATCTATTAAATAGATTGTGTTGCTTTGGAGAGGTGGGTGGAGCATTTTTTGTGGCATATAAGCGAAAAAACTAAAAATTGAGGACTTTTTGTGATTTTCCATGTGTATTAGCCTATGGATTAATGGGGGATGAGTGTGTCCTGAATTTAGGGAGAAACATCTTAGGTTGGCTTGTGACAACTTATTAAATGCACTGTGTTGCTTTGGAGAGTTGCGCGGATCTTTTTTATGGAGGACATACGAGCCAAAAAACTAAAAATTGAGGATTTTTTTGCATTTTTTCATGTGTGTTAGCCTATGAATTGATGGAGGATGTTGGCGTAGGAATAAATTTTGGTAAAAACTTCCTGGATGGGCTTGTTGCGACCTATTAAATGGTTCTTGTTGCTTTGGAGAGGCTGTCGGAGCTTTTTTTGTGGCATATAAGCGAAAAAACTAAAAATAGAGGATTTTTTGCGATTTTTCATGTGTGTTAGTCTATGAATTGATCGGGGATATGGGCGTCCAAATGGGTTTTGGGTAAAACATCTTGGGTCAACTTGTGGTGACCTATTAAATAGATTGTGTGGCTTTGGATAGGTGGGTAAAGCTTTTTTTGGTTGAATATGAGTGAAAATACTAAAAATTGAGGATTTTTTTGTGATTTTCCGTGTTTGTGAGCCTATGGATTGAAGGGGGATGTGTGTGTCTGAATTGGTTTTGGGCGAAGCTTCTTGGTTCAACTCATGAAAACCTCTTAAATGCATTGTGTTTCTTTGGAGATTTGGACAAAGCTTCTTTTTTTTTTTGTGGCATACGAGCGAAAAAACTAAAAATTAAGGATTTTTTGCGATTTTCCATGTGTGTTAGCCTATGAATTGATGGAGGATATTGGCGTATAAATAAATTTTGGGCGAAAATTTTTAGATGGGCTTGTGGTGACTTATTAAATGGATCGTGTTGCTTTGGAGAGGCGGACAAAGCTTTTTTTGTGGCATATGAGCGAAAAAACTAAAATTTGAGGATTTTTTGTGATTTTCTATGTGTGTTAGCCTATGGATTGATGGGGGATGTGGGCGTCCAAATGGGTTATGGGAAAAACATCTTGGGTTAATTTTTGGAGTTCTATTAAATGGATTGTGTTCCTCTGGATAGGCGAGCAAAGCTTTTTTTTGTTGAATATGAGAGAAAATACTAAAAATTGAGTATTTTTTGCGATTTTCCGTGTTTGTAAGCTTATGAATTGATGGGGGATGTAGGCGATCGAATGGGTTTTGGGAGAGAAACTTCTTTGATTTTCTCATGACGACCTATTAAATGGATCGTTTTGTCTTAAAGAGGAGGCCGGAGCTTTTTTTGTGGCGTATGAGCGAGAAAACAAAAAAGTAATGATTTTTTGTGATTTTTCATGTGTTAGCCTATGTATTGATAAGGATATGGGCGTCTGAATGGGTTTTGGGAAAACCATCTTGGGTGGTCTCGTGACAACCTATTAAATGGATTGTGTTGCTTTGTAGAGACGGTCGGAGCTTTTTTTTGGCATATGAGAGAAAAAATCAAAAATTGAGGATATTTTGTAATTTTTCGTGTGTGTTAGCCAATGGATTGAAGGGGGATGTGGGTGTACGAATGGGTTTTGGGCAGAACTTCTTGGGTGGGCTCGTGACGACCTATTAAATGGATCATGTTTCCTTAGAGAGGTGGGTGGTGCATTTTTTGTGGCATATGAGAGAAAAAACTAAAAATTGCTGATTTTTTGCAATTTTTCGTGTGTTATCCTATGGATTAATGGGGCATGTGTGTTTTCGAATGGGTTTTGGGCGAACTTTTGGGTCGGATCATGACAACCTATTAAATACACTGTGTTGCTTTGGAGAGTTGGATGGAGCTTTCTTTTGGGGGGGGGGGGGATACGAGCGAAAAAACTAAAAGTTAAGGATTTTTTGCGATTTTTCATGTGTGTTAGCCTATGAATTGATGGAGGATGTTGGTGTCCGAATAAATTTAGGTTGAAACTTCTTGGATGAGCTCATGACAACCTATTAAATGGATCGTATTGCTTTTTAAAGGCGGGCGAAGCTATTTTGTGGCATATGAGCGAAAAAACTTAAAATGCAGGATATTTTGCGATTTTCCATGTGTGTTAGCCTATGGATTGATGGGGGATGTTGGTGTCCGAATGGTTTTGGGCATAACTTCTTGGGTGGGCTCGTGACGACCTATTAAATGGATCGTGTTGCTTTAGAGAGGTGGGCAGAGTATTTTTTGTGCCATATGAGCGAAAAAACTAAAAATTAAGGACTTTTTTGTGATTTTTCGTATGTGATAGCCTATGGATTAATAGGGGATGTGTGTTCGAATGGGTTTTGGGAAAAACTTTTGGGTCGGTTTGTAACAACACATTAAATGAACTGTGTTGCTTTGGAGAGTTGGGCAGAGCATTTTTTTATGTGGGGGTATACGAGCGAAAAAACTAAAAATTAAGAATTTTTTGCGATTTTACACGTGTGTTAGCCTTTGAATTGATGGAGGATGTTGACACGTAAATAAATTTTGGTCAAAACTTCTAGGATTGGCTCGGGGCGACCTATTAAATCGATCGTGTTGCTTTGGAGAGGTGTCCGGAGCCCTTTTTGTGGCATACGAGCGAAAAAACTAAAAATTGAGGATTTTTTGTGATTTTCTATGTGTATTAGCCCATAGATTGATGGGGAATGTGGGCGTCAAATGGGTTATGGGAAAAACTTCTGTCTTGCTTTGGACAGGCGGACAAAACTTTTTTTGTTGAATATGAGTAAAAATACTAAAAATTGATGATTTTTTGCTATTTTTCATGTGTGTGAGCCTTTGAATTGATGGAGGATGTTGGCATCCAAATAAATTTTGGGTAAAACCTTTTGGATGAAATCGTGGTGACCTATTAAATGGATTGCCTTGCTTTGGAGAGGCGGGCGGAGCTTTTTTTTGTGGCATATGAGTGAAAAAACTAAAAATTGATGTGCTTTTCGTGTGTTTTAGCCTATGGAATTATGGGGGATGTGGGCGTCCGAATAGGTTTTTGGAAATCCTTCTTGGATGGTCTCGTGATGACCTATTAAATGGATTGTGTTGCTCTGTAGAGGTGGTCGTAGCTTTTTTGTGGCATATGAGCAAAAAAATTAAAAATTGAGGATATTTTACGATTTTTCGTGTGTTTTAGCCTAGGGATTAAAGGGGGATGTGGGTGTCTGAATGAGTTTGGTAAGAACTTCTTGGGTGAGCTCGTGACGACCTATTACATGGATTGTGTTGCTTTGGAGAGGTGGCCGGAGTATTTTTGTGGCATATGAGTGAATAAACTAAAAATTGAGGATTATTTACGATTTTCCATGTGTGTTAGCCTATGGATTGGTCAGGGATGTGGGAGTCCGAATGAGTTTTGTGCAAAACATCTTGGGTCAACTCGTGGCAACCTATTAAATAGATTGTGTGGCTTTGGACAGGTGGGTAAAGCTTTTTATGTTGAATATGAGTGAAAATACTAAAAATTGAGAATTTTTTGTGATTTTCCGTGTTTGTGAGCCTATGGATTGAAGGGGGATATGTGTGTCCGAATTGGATTTGGGCAAAACTTCTTAGGTCAACTAGTGAAAACCTATTAAATGCACTGTGTTACTTTGGAGAGTTGGGCGGAGCTTTTTTTGAGGGGCATACGAGCGAACAAACTAAAAATTAAGGATTTTTTGCGATTTTCCATGTGTGTTAGCCTATGAATTGATGGAGGATGTTGGCGTATAAGTAAATTTTGGGACAAACTTATTGGATGGGCTTGTTGTGAACTATTAAATGGATCGTATTGCTTTGGAGAGGCGGTCAGAGCTTTTTTGTGGCATATGAATGAAAAAACTAAAAATTGAGGATTTTTTGCGATTTTTCGTGTGTGTTAGCCTATGGATTGATGGGGATGTTGCCGAATGAGTTTTGGGAAAACATAATTGGGTGGTCTCATGATGACCTATTAAATGTATTGTGTTTCTTTTAAGAGGCCGGCGAAGCTTTTCTGTGCCATATTAGCAAAAAAAATAAAAATAGAGGATATTTTCCGATTTTTCGTGTGTGTTAGCCTATGGATTGATGGGGGATGTGGGTGTCCGAATGGGTTTTTGGCAGAACTTCTTGGGTAGGCTCGTGAAAACCTATTAAATGGATAGTGTTTCTTTAGAGAGGTGGGCGGAGCATTTTTTGTGCCATGTGAAGGAAAAAACTAAAAATTAAGGATTTTTTGCGATTTTTCGTGTGTGTTTGCTTATGTTATGGATTAATGGGGCATGTGTGAGTACGAATGGGTTTTGGGAAAAACTTTTGGGACAGTTCATGAAAATCTATTAAATGCATTGTGTTGCTTTGGAGAGTTGGGCGGACCTTTTTTTGGGGGGAGGGGGGCATTCAAGCAAAAAAACTAAAAATTGAGGATTTTTTGCGATTTTTCGTGTGTGTTAGCTAATGAATTGATGGAGGATGTTGGCGTCTGAATAAATTTTGGGTGAAACTTATTGGATGGGCTCGTGGTAACCTATTAAATGGATCATGTTGCTTTGGAGAGGCGGACAGAGTTTTTTTTTTTTGGCATATGAGCGAAAAAACTAAAAATTGACGATTTTTGCGATTTTCCATTTGTGTTAGTCTATGGATGAATGGAGATGTGGGCGTCTGAATGGGCTTTGGGAAAAACTTCTTGGGTCAACTTATGGTAACCTATTAAATGGATTGTCTTGCTTTGGACAAGCGTACAAAGCTTTCTTTTTGTTGAATATGAGCGAAAATACTAGAAATTGAAGAGTTTTTGCGATTTTCCACACGCCTATGAATTGATGGGGAATGTAGGCGACTGAATGGTTTTTGGGAGAAAATTTTTGAGTTTGCTCGTGACGTCCTATTAAATGAATCATGTTGCTTTGGAGAGGGGGTTAGAGCTTTTTTTGTGGCATATGAGCAAAAAAAAACTAAAAATAATTTTTTTTTTTGTGATTTTTTATGTGTGTTAGCCTATGGATTGATGGGGGGTGTGGGCATCCAATTGAGTTTTGGGAAAACCTTCTTGGGTAGTTTTTTGATGACCTATTACATGGATTGTGTTGCTTTGTAGAGGTAGATAGAGCTTTTATGTGGCATATGAGCGAAAAAAATTAAAAATTGAGGATATTTTGCGATTTTTTGTGTTTGTTAGCCTATGGATTGATGGAGGATGTGGGTGTCCAGCTGGGTTTTGGGAAAAACTTCTTGGGTGGGCTCATGACGACCTATTAAATGGATCGTGTTACTTTGGAGGGGTGGGCGGAGCATATTTTGTGGCATATGAGCAAAAAAACTAAAATTTGAAGATTTTTTGCGATTTTTCGTATGTATTAGCCTATGGATTAATATGGGATATGTGTGTCCGAATGGATTTTGGGTGAAACTTCTTGTGTCGGCTTTTGAAAACCTATTCAATGCACTGTGTTTCTTTAGAGAGTTGGGCGGAGCTTTTTATGGGGCATACGAGCAAAAAAGCTTAAAATAGAGTATTTTTTACGATTTTTTTTATGTGTGTTAACCTATGAATTGATGGACGATGTTGGCGTCCAAATATATTTTGTGCAAAAATTCTTGGATGTGCTCGTGGTGAAATATTAAATGGATCGTGTTTCTTTGAAAAGGCAGGCAGAACTTGTTTTGTGGCATATGAGTGAAAAAACTAAAAATTGAGGATTTTTTGCGATTTTTCATGTGTGTTAGCCTATAGATTGATGGGGGATGTGGGCGTCCAATTGGATTTTGCGAAAAATTTCTTGGGTCAACTCGTGGCGACCTATTAAAATGATTGTGTTGTTGTGGACAGGAGGGCAGAGCTTTTTTTACTGAATATGAGCGAAAATACTTAAAATTGAGGATTTTTTGTGGTGTGAACCTATGGATTGATGTGGGATGTAGGCGACCGAATAGGTTTTTGGAGAAACTTCTTAGGTTTGCTTGTGACAACCTATTGAATGGATTGTGTTGCTTTGGAGAGGTGGTCGGAGCTTTTTTTATGGTATATGAGCTAAAAAAACAAAATTTGAGGATTATTTGCAATTTTACGTGTGTGTTAGCTTATGGATTGATGGGGATGTGGGAGTATGAATGGGATTTGGGAAAAACTTCTTGGGTGACCTCTTGATGGTCCATTAAATGGATGATTGTGTTTCTTTGTAGAGGTGGGCAGAGCTTTTTTGTGGTATATGAGCGAAAAAACAAAAAAATGAGGTTTTTTTGCAATTTGCCATGTGGTTTAGCCTATGGATTGATGGGGGTTGTGGGCGTCTGAATAAGTTTTAGGCTAAAATTATTAAATGGGCTCGTGGAGACATGTTAAATGGATCGTGTTGCTTGTAAGAGACGACCAGAGCTTTTTTGTGGCATATGAGCGAAAAAACTAAAAATTGACAAATTTTTGCTATTTTCTGTGTGTGTTAGCCTATGGATTGATGGGGAATGCGGGAATCCGAATGGGCTTTGGGAAAAATTTCTTGGGTGGTATCGTGATGACCTATTAAATGGATTGTGTTGCTTTGTAGAGGCTGGCGGAGCTTTTTTGTGGCATATGAGTGACAAAATTAAAAATTGAAGATATTTTCTGATTTGCCGTGTGTGTTAGTCTATGGATTGATGTCGTATGTGGGTGTCCGAATGAGTTTTAGGAAAAAATTCATGGGTGGGCTCATGATGAACTATTAAATAGATCGAGCTACTTTGGAGAAGTGGGTGGAGCATTTTGAATCATATGACCGAAAAAACTAAAAATTGAGGATGTTTTTGCGATTTTCCGTGTGTGTTAGCCTATGGATTAATGGGGGATGTTTGTGTCCAAATGGGTTTTGGGTGAAACTTCTTTGGTCAGCTTGTGACAACCTATTAAATGCATTGAAATGCTTTGAAGAGTTGGGCGGAGCTTTTTTTTTTTTTTTGGGGGGGGGGGGGCATACGAGCAAAAAGACTAAAAATTGAAGATTTTTGCAATTTTTCTTGTGTGTTAGCCTATGAATTGTTTGCGAATGTTGGCGTACAAATATATTTTAGGCGAAACCTTTTGGATGGGCTTGTGGTGACCTATTAAATGGATTGTGTTGCTTTGGATAGGCAGGTAAAACTTTTTTTGTTAAATATGAGCGAAAATACTAAAAATTGAGGATTTTTTTACGATTTTCCGTGTGTGTGAGCTATAGATTGACGGGGGATGTAGGCGACCGAATGGGTTTTGGGAAAAAGTTCTTGGGTTTGCTCGTGATGACCTATTCAATGGATTGTGTTGCTTTGGATAGGTGGTCGGAGCTTTTTTTGTGGAATATGAGTGAAAAAACCAAAAATTTAGGATTATTTATGATTTTTCGTGTGTGTTAGCTTATGGATTGATGGGGGATGTTGACGTACGAATGGGTTTTGGTAAAACCTTCTTGGGTGGTCTCGTGATGGTCTATTAAATGGATTGTGTTGCTTTGTAGAGGCGGGCAGATCTTTTTTCATGACATATGAGCGAAAAAACTAAAAATTGATGATTTTTTGCAATTTGCCATGTGGTTTAGCTTATGGATTGATGGGGGTTGTGGGGTCCGAATAAGTTTTAGGACAAAATTCTTGGATGGGCTCATGGTAACCTATTAAATGGATCGTGTTGCTTAGAACAGATGACCAGAGGTTTTTTGGTGGCATATGAGCGAAGAAACTAAAAATTGAGGATTTTTTACAATTTTTCATGTGTGTTAGCCTATTGATTGATAGGGGATGTGGGCGTCCGAATGAGCTTTGGGAAAACCTTCTTGGATGGTCTTGTGATGACCTATTAAATTGATTGTGTTGCTTTATAGAGGCGGACAGAGCTTTTTTGTGTCATATGAGCGAAAATATTAAAAATTGAGGATATTTTGCGATTTGCCGTGTGTGTTAGCGTATGGATTGATGGGGGTTGTGGGCGTCCGAATAGATTTTAGGCCAAACTTCTTGAATGGGATCTTGGAGACCTGTTAAATGGATCGTGTTGCTTGGAAGAGACGACCGAAGCTTTTTTTATGGCATATGAGCGAAAAAACTAAAAATTGACAAATATTTGCGATTTTTCGTGTGTGTTAGACTAGGGATTGATGGTGGGCATCCGAATGCGATTTGGGAAAAATTTCTTCGGTGGTCTTGTGATGACCTATTAAATGGATTGTGTTGCTTTGTAGAGGCTGGCGGAGCTTTTTTGTGGCATATGAGTGACAAAATTAAAAATTGAAGATGTTTTGCGATTTCCCGTGTGTGTTAGTCCATGGATTGATGGCGTATGTGGGTGTCCGAATGGGTTTTAGGAAAAACTTCATGGATGGGCTCATGACAACCTATTAAATGGACCGTATTGCTTTGGAGAGGTGGGTGGAGCATTTTTTGAATCATATGAGCGAAAAAACTAAAAAGTGAGGATTTTTTGCAATTTTTCGTGTGTGTTAGGCTATGGATTAATGGGGGATGTTTGTGTCCGAATAGGTTTTGGGTGAAACTTCTTTGGTCAGCTTGTGACAATCTATTAAATGTATTTTGTTGCATTGGAGAGTTGGGTGGAGCTTTTTTTTTTTATTAGGGGGGATGGGCATACGAGCAAAAAAAACTAAAAATTGAGGATTTTTTACAATTTTTCGTGTGTGTTAGCCTATGGATTGATGGGGGATGTGGACGTCCGAATTAGCTTTGGGAAAACCTTCTTGGGTGGTCTTGTGATGACCTATTAAATGGATTGTGTTCTTTATAGAGGCGGACGGAGCTTTTTTGTGTCATGTGAGCGAAAATATTAAAAATTGAGGATATTTTGCGATTTGCCGTGTGTGTTAGCCTATGGATTTATGGGGGTTGTGGGCGTCCGAATGATTTTTAGGCCAAACTTCTTGAATGGGCTCATGGAGACCTTTTAAATGGATCGTGTTTCTTGGAAGAGACGATTGAAGCTTTTTTATGGTATATTAGCGGAAAAACTAAAAATTGACAAATTTTTGCGATTTTTCGCGTGTGTTAGACTATGGATTGATGGGGGATGTGGGCATACGAATGGTATTTGGGAAAAACATCTTTGAGATGACCTATTAAATGGATTGTGGTGCTTTGTAGAGGCTGGAGGAGCTTTTTTGTGGCATATGAGTGACAAAATTAAAAATTGAAAATATTTTGCGATTTCCCGTGTGTGTTAGTCAATGGATTGATGGCGGATATGGGTGTCCGAATACGTTTTAGAAAAAACTTCATGGGTGGGCTCATGACGACCTATTAAATGGACCGTATTGCTTTAGAGAGGTGGGTGGAGCATTTTTTGAATCATATGAGCAAAAAAACTAAAAAATGAGGATTTTTTGCAATTTTCCGTGTGTGTTAGCCTATGGATTAATGGGGGATGTTTGTGTCCGAATAGATTTTGGGTGAAACTTCTTCGGTCAGCTTGTGACAATCTATTAAATGTATTGTGTTGCTTTGGAGAGTTGGGTGGAGCTTTTTTTTTTTGAGGGGTGGGGGGGTGGGGCGTATGAGCAAAAAAACTAAAAATTGAGGATTTTTGCTATTTTCCATGTGTGTTAGCCTGTGAATTGATGGAGGATGTTGGCGTACGAATATATTTTAGCCGAAACATTTTGGATGGACTTTTGGTGACCTATTAAATGGATCATGTTGCTTTGGAAAAGTGGCTGGAGCTTTTTTTGTGGCATATGAGCGAAAAAACTAAAAATTGAAGATTTTTTGTGATTTTTCATGTGTGTTAGCCTATGGATTGCTGGGGATGTAGGCATCCAAATGAGTTTTGGGCAAAACATCTTGGGTCAAATAGTGGCAACCTATTAAATGGATTGTTTTACTTTGGATAGGCAGGCAAAACTATTTTTGTTAAATATGAGCAAAAATACTAAAAATTGAGGATTTTTTACAACTTTTCGTGTGTGTGAGCTATGGATTGTTGGGGGATGTAGGCGACCGAATGGGTTTTGGGAGAAACTTCTTGGGTTTGATCGTGATGACTTATTCAATGGATTGTGTTGCTTTGGAGAGGTGGTCGGAGCTTTTTTTGTGGAATATGAGTGAAAAAACCAAAATTGAGGATTATTTATGATTTTTTGTGTGTGTTAGCTTATGGATTGATGGGGGATTTTGGCGTACGAATATAATTTAGACGTAACCTTTTGGATGGGCTTGTGGTGACCTATTAAATGGATCATGTTACTTTGGTGACCTCATAAGCAGCCAGAGCTTTTTTTGTGGCATATGAGCGAAAAAACTAAAAATTGAAGATTTTTTGCAATTTTTCATGTGTGTTAGCCTATGGATTGCTGGGTGACGTAGGCATCCCAATGGGGTTTGGGAAAAATATCTTGGGTCAACTCGTGGCGACCTATTAAATGGATTGTGTTGCTTGGGATAGGCAGGTAAAACTTTTTTTTGTTAACTATGGGTGAAAATACTAAAAATTGAGGATTTTTTACGATTTTCCGTGTGCGTGAGCGCTGGATTGATGGGGGATATAGGCGACCGAATGGGTTTTGGGTGAAACTTTTTGGGTTTGATTATGATGACCTATTCAATGGATTGTGGTCCTTTGGAGAGGTGGACGTAGCTTTTATTGTGGAATATGAGTGAAAAAATCAAAAATTGAGGATTATTTATGATTTTTCGTGTTTGTTAGCTTATGGATTGATGGGGGATGTTGGTGTATGAATGGGTTTTGGGAAAAACTTCTTGGGTGGTCTCGTGAAGGTCTATTAAATGGATTGTGTTGCTTTATAGAGGTGGACAGATCTTTTTTATGACATATGAGCGAAAAAATTAAAAATTGATGATTTTTTGCGATTTGCCATGTGGTTTAGCTTATGGATTGATGGGGGTTGTGGGCGTACGAATAATTTTAAGGCCAAAATTCTTGGATAGGCTCGTGGTAACCTATGAAATGGATCGTGTTGCTTAGAAGAGGCGACTAGAGGTTTTTTGGTGGCATATGAGCGAAAAAACTAAAAATTGAGAATTTTTTGTAATTTTTCTTGTGTGTTAGCCTATGGATTGATGGGGGATGTGGGCTTCCGAATGGTCTTGGGAAAACCTTCTTGGGTGGTCTCGTGATGAACTATTAACTGAATTGTGTTGCTTTGTAGAGGCGGGCGGAGCTTTTTTGTGTCATATGAGCAAAAAAATTAAAAATTGAGGATATTTTACGATTTGCCGTGTGTGTTAGCCTAAGGATTGATGGGGGATGTGGGTGTCCGAATGGTTTTTGGGAAAAACTTCTTGGGTGGGCTCATAACAACCTATTAAATGGATTGTTCTGCTTTGGAGAGGTGGGAGGAGCATTTTTTGAGGCATATGAGCGAGAAAACTAAAAATTGAGGATTTTTTGTGATTTTCCTTGTGTGTGTTAGCCTATGGATTAATGGATGATGTTAGGTTTCCAAATGGGATTTGAGTGAAACTTCTTGGGTCAGCTTGTGGTAACCTATTAAATGTACTGTGTTACTTTGGAGAGTTCGGTGGAGCTTTTTTTTGGGGGGGGCATACTAGCAAAAGACTAAAAATTAAGGATTTTTGCGATTTTCCATGTGTGCTAGCCTATGAATTAATGGAGGATTTTGGCGTACGAATAAATTTTGGGAGAAACCTTTTGGATGGGCTTGTGGCAACCCATTAAATAGATCGTGTTGCTTTGGAGAGGTAGCCAGAACTTGTTTTGTGGCATATGAGCGAAAAAACTAAACATTGAGGATTTTTTGCGATTTTTCATGTGTGTTAGCCTATGGATTGATGGGGGATGTGGGCATCCGAATGGGGTTTGGGAAAAACATCATGGGTCGGTCAACTCCTGGCGACCTATTAAATGGATTATTTTGCTTTGGACAGGTGGGCAAAGTGTTTTTTTATTGAATATGAGCGAAAATACTAAAAATTGAGGATTTTTTGTGATTTTCGCGTGTGTAAGCCATGGATTGATTGGGGATGTAGGCGACCGAATGGGTTTTGGGTAAAATTCTTGGGTTTACTTGTGACAACCTATTAAATGGATCGTGTTGCTTTGAAGTGGTGACTGGAGCTCTTTTTGAGACATATGAACGAAAAAACTAAAAATAAGAATTTTTTGTGATTTTTCGTTTGAGTTAGCCTTTGGATTGATGGGGGATGTGGGCGTCCGAATAGATTTTGGGAAAAACTTCTTGGGTAGTCTTGTGATGACCAATTAAATGGATTGTGTTGCTTTGGAAAGGCGGACAGAGCTTTTTTGTGGCATTTGAACCTAAAAATTAAAAATTGAGGATATTTTGCAATTTTTCGTGTGTTTTAGCCAATGGATTGATGGGGGATGTGGGTGTCCGAATGGGTTTTAGGAAAAACTTCATGGGTCAACTTGTGCTGACCTATTAAATGTATTATGTTGCTTTGGACAAGCGGGCAGAGATTTTTTTATTCAATCTGAGCAAAAATACTAAAAGTTGAGGATTTTTTGCGATTTTTCATGTGTGTGAGCCTATGCATTGGTGGGGGATGTAGTCGACCAAATCGATTTTGGGTGAAACTTTTTGGGTTTGCTCGTGATGACCAATTAAATGGATCGTGTTGCTTTGGAGTGGTGGAGGGAGCTTTTTTTGTGGCATATGAGCGAAAAAACTAAAAATTAAAGATTTTTTGCGATTTTTCGTGTGTTAGCCTATGGATTGATGGGGGATGTGGGAGACCGAATGGGTGATGAGAAAACCTCCTTGGGTGGTATCGTGATGACCTATTAAATGGATTGTGTTGCTTTGTAGAAGCGGGCAGAGCTTTTTGTGGCATATGAGCAAAAAAATTTAAAATTAAGGATATTTTGCTATTTTCAGTGTGTGTTATTCTATGGATTGATGGGAGATGTGGGTGTCCGAGTGGCATATGAGCAAAAAAATTCAAAATTAAGGATTTTTTGTGATTTTCCATGTGTGTTAGCCTATGGATTAATGGGGGATGTGTGTGTCCGAATGGGTTTTGGGTAACACTTCTCGGGTTGGATCGTGACATCCCATTAAGTTCAACGTGTTGCTTTGGAGTGTTGGAAGGAGCTTTTTTTTGGGGGCATATGAGCAAAAAAACCAAAAATTGAGGATTTTTTGCGATTTTCCATGTGTGTTAGAGTTGAGAATAAGGAGGATCATGACTAATTTTGAGAATCAGTTTGGTTTCATGCCAGGTCACTCGACTACCGAAACCATTCAATTTGTGAGGAGATTAGTGGAACAGTATAGGGAGGGGAAGAAGGACTTGCATATAATGTTCATCGATCTTGAGAAGGCATGCGACAAAGTCCTCAGAGAGGTTCTGTGGAGGTGCTTGGAGGTTAGAGGTGTGCCTGTGGCATACACTAAGTTGATTCAGGACATGTATGATAGAGCGAAGACTCGTGTGAGGACGGTACGAGGAGATTCAAAGTACTTTCCTTTTTTGACTAGGTTGCACCAGGGATTGACTCTTAGTCTATTTTTATCCGCATTGGTGATGGATGTATTGACACGGAATATTCAAGGAGAGGTACCTTGGTGTATGTTATTGATGGATGATGTAGTGCTTATTAACGAGTCCCGGGAAGGAGTTAATGATAAGTTTAAGGTTTGGAGACAGACCATAGAGTCTAAAGGATTTAGACTGAGCAGGACCAAGACGGAGTACTTGGAGTGTAAATTCAGTGATTTGACGCATATGGCTGACGAGGTAGTGGAGCTAGATTCTCAGGCCATTCGGAAGAGGGATAGTTTCAAGTATCTTGGGTCTATGATTCAGGGGAATAGAGAGATTGACGAGGATGCCATGAAACATATTGGTGCAGAGTAGTTGAAATAGAGGCTCACTTCGGGAGTCTTGTGTGATAAGAAGGTGCCTCCTAAGCTTAAAGGTAAGTTCTATAGACTGGCAGTCCAACTGACTATGTTGTATAGAGCTGAGTGTTGGCTAGTTAAGAACTCCCACATCCAAAACTTGAGGGTGGCGGAGATAAAGATGTTGAGATGGATGTGCGGACTTACTAGGAGGGATAGGGTTAGAAATGAGTTTATTCAAGAGAAGGTGGGAGTAGCTTCGGTGAAAGATAAGATGCGGGAAGTGAGGTTGAGATGGTTTTGGCATGTGATGAGACAGTGCACGGATGCCCCAGTATGGAGGTGTGAGAAGCTCTCTATGGATGGTTTCAGATGGGGTAAAGGTAGGCTGAAGAAATATTGGAGGGAAGTGATTAGGCATGACATGGAGTAGTTACAGCTGACAGAGGACATGACCCTTGATAGGAAGGTGTGAATGATGTGGATTAGGGTAGAGGGTTAGTGAGTAGGAGTGTGTCCATACTTATAGGGAGGAGTGTTTTATTTATCGATGTACCAGTAATCATAGTGTTATGCCTGTGTCTTGTATTTTCTTGTTTGCTATGTTTTGATGATGTGTGTGATTTCGGATAGATAGTTCATAGCATTACTCCATGGTTGTTTTGTTTCTTTTATCTAGTGGTGTGTTACCCCATTTTGTTGTTTATTTTTATGTTTTTTGCTTGTTGTACGATTATTTTTCCTAAGCTGGGGGTCTATCGAAAATAGCCTCTCTACTTTATCTGAGGTAGTGGTATGGACTGCGTACACTTTACCCTCCCCAGACCCCACTTTGTGGGAATACACTGGGTATGTTGTTCTTGTTGTTATTGTTGTTCCATGTGTGTTAGCCTATGAATTGACGGAGGATGTTGGCGTCTGAATATATTTAGGGTGAAACTTCTTGGATGTGCTCTTGGCGACCTATTAAATAGATCGTGTTGCTTTGGAGAGGCTGACAGTGCTTTTTTAGTGGCATATGAAAGAAAGAACTAAAAATTGAAGATTTTTTTGAGATTTTCCATGTGTGCTAGCCTATGGATTGATAAAAGATGTGGGAGTCCAAATGGGTATTGGGTAAACCATCTTGGGTGGTCTCGTGATGACCTATTAAATAGATTGTGTTGCGTTGTAGAGGTTGGCGAAGCTTTCTTGTGCATATGAGCGAAAAAATTAAAAATTGAGGATTTTTTGCTATTTTTCATGTGTGTTAGCCTATGGATTGATGGGGGATGTGGGCGTCCGAATGGGTTTTGGGAAAACCTTCTTGGGTTAACTCGTGGTGACCTATTAAATGGATTGTGTTTCTTTGGACAGGTGGACAAAGATATTTTTGTTGAATATGAGCAAAAATACTAAAAATTAAGGATTTTTTGCTATTTTTCATGTGTGTGAGCCTATGGATTGATGAGGGATGTAGGCGACCGAATGAGTTTTGGAAGAAACTTGTTGGATTTGCTCATGACGACCTATTAAATGAATCTTGTTGCTTTGCGAGATTGCTGGAGCTTTTTTTGGAGCATATGAGCAAAAAAACTAAAAAATGAGGATTTTTTGTGATTTTTCATGTGTTAGCCTATGGATTGATGGGGGATGTGGGCCTCCGAATGGGTTTTTGGAAAACCTTCTTGGGTGGTATCGTGATGACCTATTAAATGGATTGTGTTGCTTTGTAGAAGCGGGCAGAGTTTTTTGTGGCATATGAAAAAAAAAATCTAAAAATTGAGGATTTTTTGCGATTTTCCACGTGTGTTAGCCTATGAATGGATGGACGATGTTGGCGTCCAAATAAATATTGGGAAATGTTTTTTGGATGGGCTCGTGGCGACCTATTAAATAGATCGTGTTGCTTTGGAAAGGCGGTCAGAGCTTTTTTTGTGGCATATGAGCAAATAAACTAAAAAATAAGGATTTTTTTATGGTTTTTCATGTGTGTTAGCTTATTGATTGATGGGGGATTTGGGAGTTCGAATGGGTTTTGGGAAAAATTTCTGGGGTCTACTTGTGGCGACCTATTAAATGGATTGTGTTGCTTTGGACATGCAGGCAGAGCTTTTTTTGTTAAATATGAGTGAAAATACAAAAATTGAGGATTTTTTATGATTTTTCGTGTGTGTGAACCTACCGAATGAGGTAGTGGTATGGACTGCGTACACTCTACCCTCCCCAGACCCCACTTTGTGGGAATACACTGGGTATGTTGTTCTTGTTGTTGTTGTTGTTCCATGTGTGTTAGCCTATGAATTGATGGAGGATGTTGGCGTCTAAATATATTTAGGGTGAAACTTCCTTGATGTGCTCTTGGCGACCTATCAAATAGATCGTGTTGCTTTGGAGAGGCTGACAGTGCTTTTTTAGTGCATATGAAAGAAAAAACTATAAATTGAAGATTTTTTTGAGATTTTCCATGTGTGTTAGCCTATGGATTGATAAAAGATGTGGGAGTCCAAATGGGTTTTGGGTAAACCATCTTGGGTGGTCTCGTGATGACCTATTAAATAGATTGTGTTGCGTTGTAGAGGTTGGCGAAGCTTTCTTGTGCATATGAGCGAAAAAATTAAAAATTGAGGATTTTTTGCTATTTTTCATGTGTGTTAGCCTATGGATTGATGGGGGATGTGGGCGTCCAAATGGGTTTTGGATAAACCTTCTTGGGTTAACTCGTGGCGACCTATTAAATGGACTGTGTTTCTTTGGACAAGTGGACAAAGATTTTTTTGTTGAATATGAGCAAAAATACTAAAAATTAAGGATTTTTTGCTATTTTTCGCGTGTGTGAGCCTATTGATTGATGAGGGATGTAGGCGACCGAGTGGGTTTTGGACGAAACTTCTTGAATTTGCTCATGACGACCTATTAAATGAATCGTGTTGCTTTGCGAGGTTGCTGGAGCTTTTTTTGGCGCATATGAGCAAAAAAACTAAAAAATGAGGATTTTTTGTGATTTTTCGTGTGTTAGCCTATGGATTGATGGGGATATGGGCCTCCGAATGGGTTTTTGGAAAACCTTCTTGGGTGGTATTGTGATGACCTATTAAATGGATTGCATTGCTTTGTAGAAGCGGGCAGAGTTTTTTGTGGCATATGAGAAAAAAATCTAAAAATTGAGGATTTTTTGCGATTTTCCACGTGTGTTAGCCTTTGAATGGATGGACGATGTTGGCGTCCGAATAAATATTGGGAATTTTTTTTGGATGGGCTCGTGGCGACCTATTAAATAGATCGTGTTGCTTTGGAAAGGCGGTCAGAGCTTTTTTTGTGGTATATGAGCAAATAAACTAAAAATTAAGGATTTTTTTTATGGTTTTTCATGTGTGTTAGCTTATTGATTGATGGGGGATTTGGGAGTTCGAATGGGTTTTGGGAAAAATTTCTTGGGTCTACTTGTGGCGAACTATTAAATGGATTGTGTTGCTTTGGACATGCGGGCAGAGCTTTTTTTGTTAAATATGAGTGAAAATACAAAAATTGAGGATTTTTTATGATTTTTCGTGTGTGTGAACCTACCGAATGAGGTAGTGGTATGGACTACGTACACTTTACCCTCCCCAGACCCCACTTTGTGGGAATACACTGGGTATGTTGTTGTTGTTGTTGTTCCATGTGTGTTAGCCTATGAATTGATGGAGGATGTTGGCGTCTGAATATATTTAGGGTGAAACTTCTTGGATGTGCTCTTGGCGACCTATTAAATGGATCGTGTTGCTTTGGAGAGGCTGACAGTGCTTTTTTAGTGGCATATGAAAGAAAAAACTATAAATTGAAGATTTTTTTGAGATTTTCCATGTGTGTTAGCCTATGGATTGATAAAAGATGTGGGAGTCCAAATGGGTTTTGGGTAAACCATCTTGGGTGGTCTCGTGATGACCTATTAAATAGATTGTATTGCGTTGTAGAGGTTGGCGAAGCTTTCTTGTGCATATGAGCGAAAAAATTAAAAATTGAGGATTTTTTGCTATTTTTCATGTGTGTTAGCCTATGGATTGATGGGGGATGTGGGCGTCCAAATGGGTTTTGGATAAACCTTCTTGGGTTAACTCGTGGCGACCTATTAAATGGACTGTGTTTCTTTGGACAAGTGGACAAAGATTTTTTTGTTGAATATGAGCAAAAATACTAAAAATTAAGGATTTTTTGCTATTTTTCGCGTGTGTGAGCCTATTGATTGATGAGGGATGTAGGCGACCGAGTGGGTTTTGGACGAAACTTCTTGAATTTGCTCATGACGACCTATTAAATGAATCGTGTTGCTTTGCGA
Source organism: Capsicum rhomboideum (assembly GCA_031232105.1). Lineage (NCBI taxonomy): Eukaryota > Viridiplantae > Streptophyta > Magnoliopsida > Solanales > Solanaceae > Capsicum > Capsicum rhomboideum. The sequence goes on from CP124709.1 coordinate 59,942,378, forward strand.
GGTGCCTGGAGCTTTTTTTGGCGCATATGAGCAAAAAAACTAAAAAATGAGGATTTTTTGTGATTTTTCGTGTGTTAGCCTATGGATTGATGGGGATATGGGCCTCCGAATGGGTTTTTGGAAAACCTTCTTGGGTGGTATTGTGATGACCTATTAAATGGATTGCATTGCTTTGTAGAAGCGGGCAGAGTTTTTTGTGGCATATGAGAAAAAAATCTAAAAATTGAGGATTTTTTGCGATTTTCCACGTGTGTTAGCCTTTGAATGGATGGACGATGTTGGCGTCCGAATAAATATTGGGAAAATTTTTTTGGATGGGCTCGTGGCGACCTATTAAATAGATCGTGTTGCTTTGGAAAGGCGGTCAGAGCTTTTTTTGTTGCATATGAGCAAATAAACTAAAAATTAAGGATTTTTTTATGGTTTTTCGTGTGTGTTAGCTTATTGATTGATGGGGGATTTGGGAGTTCGAATGGGTTTTGGGCAAAATTTCTTGGGTCTACTTGTGGCGACCTATTAAATGGATTGTGTTGCTTTGGACATATGGGTAGAGCTTTTTTTGTTAAATATGAGTGAAAATACAAAAAATGAGGATTTTTTATGATTTTTCGTGTGTTTGAACCTACCGAATGATGGGGGATGTAGGCGACCGAATGGGTTTTGGGTGAAACATCTTGGGTTTACTCGTGACGACCTATGAAATAGATCGTGTTGCTTTGGAGAAGTCGACGGGGCTTTTATTGTGGCATACGAGCAAAAAAAACTAAAAACTAAAGGTTTTTGCGATTTATCGTGTGTGTTAGCCTATGGATTGATGGGGGATGTGGGCATCTGAATGGTTGATGGGAAAATATTCTTGGGTGGTATCGTGATGACTATTAAATGGACTGTGTTGCTTTGTAGAAGCGGTTAGAACTTTTTGTGGCATATGAGTAAAAAAAATTAAAAATTGAGGATATTTTGCAATTGTCCATGTGTGTTAGCCTATGGATTGATGGGAGATGTGGGTGTTCGAATAAGTTTTGGGTACAACTTCTTGGGTGAATTCATGATGACCTATTAAATGGATCGTGTTGCTTTGGAGAGGTGGGCTGTGTATTTTTTGTGGCATATGAGCGTAAAAACTAAAAATTGAGGATTTTTTGTGATTTTCCATGTGTGTTAGCATATGGATTAATGGGGGATGTGTGTGTCCGAATGGGTTTTGGCTAAAAAATTCTTGGGTCAGATCGTGACATCCTAATAAATGCACTGTGTTGGTTTTGAGAGTTGGGCTGAGTTGTTTTTGGGGGGCATACGAACGAAAAAACTAAAAATTGAGGATTTTTTGTGATTTTTCATGTGTGTTAGCCTATGAATTGATGGAGTATGTTGGTGTCTGAATAACTTTTGGACAAAACTTCTTGGATGGGCTCATGGAGACCTATTAAATGGATCGTGTTACTTTTTAGAGGTGGGTGGAGCTTTCTTGTGGCATATGAGCAAAAATACTAAAAATTGAGGATTTTTTGTGATTTTTCGTGTGTATTAGCCTATGGATTGATGGGGGATGTGGGCGTACAAATGTGTTTTGGTAAAACCTTCTTGGGTCAACTTTTAGCGACCTATTAAATGGATTGTGTTGCTTTGGACAGGCGGACAGAGTTTTTTTGGTTCAATATGAGCGAAAATACTAAAAATTAAGGATTTTTTGTGATTTTTCGTGTGTGTGTGTCTACGGATTGATGGGGTATCTAGGCGAACGAATGGGTTTTGGGTGAAACTTCTTGGTTTTGATCGTGACGGCTTATTAAATGGATCATGTTACTTTAGCGAGGTGGCTGAAGCTCTTTTTTTTTTGGCATATGAGCTAAAAAACTATAAATTGTGGATTTTTTGCGATTTTCCTTGTGTGTTAGCCTACGAATGGATGGACCATGTTGGCGTCCGAATAAATTTTAGGCAAAACTTCTTGGATGGGCTCGTGGTGACCTATTAAATGGATTGTGTTGCTTTGGAAAGGCGGTCAAAGCTTCTTCTGTGGCATATGAGCGAGAAAACTAAAAATTGAGGATTTTTTATGATTTTCCATGTGTGTTAGCCTATGGATTGATGGGGGATGTGGGCGTACGAATGTATTTTGGGAAAAACTTCTTGTTCAACTTGTGACAACCTATGAAATGGATTGTTTTGCTATGTACAGGCGGGTAAAGTTTTTTTTTTGTTGAATATTAGCGAAAATACTAAAAATTGAGGATTTTTTTGTGATTTTCCAAGCGTGTGAGCCTATGGATTGATAGGGGGTGTGGGCGGCCAAATGGATTTTGGGCGAAACTTCTTAGGTTTACTCGTACTGACCTATTAAAGGGATCGTGTTACTTTGGTGAGGTGGTCGGAGCTTTTTTGTGGCATATGAGCGAAAAAACTAAAAATTGAGGATTTTTTGTGATTTTTCGTGTGTTAGCCTATGAATTGATGGGGGATGTGGGGGTCCGAATGGGTGATGGGAAAACCAGCTTGGGTGGTATCGTGATGACCTATTAAATGGATTGTATTGCTTTGTCGAAGCAGGTAGAGGTTTTTGTGGCATATGAGCAAAAAATTGAAAATTGAGGATATTTTGCAATTTTCCGTGTGTAACGCTTATGGATTGATGGGAGATGTGGGTATCCGAATGAGTTTTGGGCAAAACTTCTTGGGTGGTCTTGTGACGACCTATTAAATGGACCGTGTTGCTATGGAGAGGTGGGCAGTGTATTTTTTTTTTTGAGGCATATGAGCAAAAAAACTAAAAATTGAGGATTTTTGGTGATTTTCCATGTGTGTTAGCCTATGGATTAATGGGGGATGTGTGTGCCCGAATGGGTTTTGGGCAAAACTTCATGGTATGAATTGTGACATCCTATTAAATGCACTGTGTTGCTTTGAAAATTTGGGTGGAGCTTTTATTTAGGGGCATAAGAGCAAAAAAACTAAAAATTGAGGATTTTTTGCGATTTTTCATTTGTGTTAGCCTATGAATTGATGGAGGATGGTGGCGTCCGAATAAATTTTGGTCAAAACTTCTTGGATGGGTTTGTGTCGACCTATTAAATGGATTGTGTTGCTTTAGAGAGGCGGGCAGAGCTTTTTTTGTGGCATCTGAGCAAAAAAAAAAATAATAAAAAAAATTGTTTTGTTATTTTTCGTATGTGTTAGACTATAGATCGATGGGGGATGTGGGCGTCCAAATAGATTTTGGAAAAAAATTCTTTCAACTCGTGACGACCTATTAAATGGATTGTGTTGTTGTGGACAGGGGGCAGAGCTTTTTTGTTGCATATAAGCCAAAATAATAAGAATTAAGGATTTTTTGCAATTTTTCGTGTGTGTGAGCCTGTGGATTGATGGGAGATATAGGCGACCGAATGGAATTCGGGCAAAACCTCTTGGGTTTGTGTTTGATAACCTATTAAATGGATCATGTTTCTTTGGAGATGTGGCCGAATATTTACTTGTGGCATATGAGCGAAAAATAATAAAATTTAGAATCTTTTATGATTTTTCGTGTGTGTTAGTCTAGGATTGATGGGGGATGTGGGCGTCCAAATGAGTTTTGGAAAAACCTTTTTTGGTGGTCTTGTGATGACCTATTAAAAGGATTGTGTTACTTTGTAGAGGCGGGCAAAGCTTAGTCTATGGATTGATGGAGGATGTGGGCGTCCGAATGGTTTTTGGGCAAACCTTCTTTGTTTAACTCTTGGCGACCTATTAAATGGATTGTGTTGCTTTGGATAGGCAGGCAAAGCTTTTTTTACTGAATATGAGCGAAAAAAATGAGGATTTTTTGTGATTTTCCATGTGTGTGAGCCTATGGATTGATGGGGGATATAGGCGAACGAATGAGTTTTGGGAGAAACTTCTTGGGTTTGATCGTGAGGACTGATTAAATGGATCATGTTGCTTTGGAGAAGTGGCTGGAGTTTTTTTGTGGCATATGAGCGAAAAGACTAAAAATTAAGGATTTTTTGTGATTTTTCGTGTGTGGGGGATGTTGGCGTCCGAATGGGTTTTTGGAAAACCTTTTTGGGTGGTCTCGTGATGACCTATTAAATGGATTGTGTTGCTTTGTGGAAGAGGGAAAAGATTTTTGTGGCATATGAGCAAAAAAACTAAAAATTGAGGATTTTTTGCGATTTTCCATGTGTCTGTGCCTATGAATGGATGGAGGAAGTTGGCGTCCGAATAAATTTTGTTCGAAACTTCTTGGATGGGCTCATGATGACCTATTAAATGGATCGTGTTGCTTTGGAGTGGTGGGCGGAGCATTTTTTGTGACATATGAGTGAAGAAACTAAAAATTGAGGATTTTTTACAATTTTCCATGTGTGTGGGCGTCCGAATTAATATCCAAAAAGAATTCTTGGGTCAACTCGTGAAGACCTATTAAATGGATTGTGTAGCTATGGACAGGCAGGCAGAGCTTTTTTTTTTTAATATTATCGAAAATACTAAAAATTAAGGATTTTTGCATTTTTTTCGTGTGTTTGAGCCTGTAGATTGATGGGGGATGTAGGCGACCAAAAGGGTTTTGGGAAAAAATTCTTAGGTATGATTGTGATGACCTATTAAATGGATTGAGCTGCTTTGGAGAGGTGGCCAGAGCTTTTCTTGTGGCTTATGAGAGAAAAAACCAAAAATTAAGGATTATTTGTGATTTTTCGTGTGTGTTAGCCTATGGATTGATGGGGGATGTGGGCGTCCGAATGGGTTTTGGGAAAACCTTCTTGGGTGGTCTCGTAACGGTCTACTAAATGGATTGTGTTGCTCTGTAGAGGTGGGCGGAGATTTTTTATGGTATATGAGTGAAAAAACTTAAAATTGAGGAAGTTTTTGTGATTTGCCATGTGGTTTAGCCTATGGATTGATGGGGGTTGTAGGCGTCTAAAATTTTTTTTTCATGAAACTTCTTAGATGGGCTCGTGGTGACCTATTAAATGGATCATATTGCTTTGGAGAGGTGGACAGAGCATTTTTTGGGGTATACGAGCGAAAAGGCTAAAAATTGAATATTTTTTACGATTTTCCGTGTGTGTTAGCCTATGGATTGATGGGGGATTTGGGCATCCAAATGGGTTTTGGGTGAAATGTCTTGGGTGCATTTATGATGACCTATTAAATAGATCGTGTTGATTTGGACGGGCGAGTGAATCTTTTTTGTGGCATATGAGCGAAAAAACTAAAATTTAAGCATTTTTTACAACTTTCTGTGTGTGTTAGCCTATGGATTGATGGGGGATATGGGCGTCCGATGGGGTTTTGAGCGAAACATTTTGGGTGGGCTTGTGATGACTTATTAAATTGATCGTTTTTCTTTGTAGAGGCGGGCGGAGTTTTTTTGTGGCATATGAGCGAAAAAACTAAAAAGTAAGGAATTTTCCAATTTTTCGTGTATATTAGTCTATGGATTGATGGGGGATGAGGGCGTCTGAATGGGTTTTGGAAAAAACTTTTTGGGTGGGCTCGTGATGATCTATTAAATGAATTGTGTTGCTTTGCAGAGGTGGGTGGAGATTTTTTGTGGTATATGAGCGAAAAAATAAAAAATTGAGGTTTTTTTTGCTATTTTTTGTGTGTTAACCTATGGATTGATGGGGGATGTGGGCTTCCGAATGAGTTTTGGGAGAAAATTATTAGGTAGGCTTGTGACGACCTATTAAATGAATCGTGTTTCTTTGGTGAAGCGGGCTGAGCTTTTTTTTGTGGTGTATGAGGGAAAAAACTAAAAATTGAGGATTTTTTGCTATTTTCCACGTGTGGTAGCCTATGGATTGATGGGGAATGTGTTTTTCTGAATGTGTATTGGATGAAACTACTTGGGTGTTCTCATGACGATCAGTTAAATGGATCGTGTAGCTTTGGAGAGGCGGGCTGAGCTTTTTTTGTGGCATCTGAGCGAAAAACCTAAAAATTGAGGATTGCTTGTGATTTTTTGTGTATGTTTGCCTATAGATTGATGGGGGATGTGGGCGTCCGAATGGTTCTTGGGTGGTCTCGTTACAACCTATTAAATTGATTGCGTTACTTTGAAGAGGCGGGCGGAGATTTTTATGGTATAAGAGCAAAAAAACTAAAATTTGAGGATTTTTTGCAATTTTTCGTGTGTTACCCTATGGTTGATGGAGGATGTGGGCGTCCGAATGAGTTTTGGGAGAAAATTCTTGGGTTGGTGATGCAAGGCTAAAAACCACATTATTTTATCATCTTTTGCCTCACATTTGTTATCTTTTTGATGTCGTCTTGAGCTTAAATGATCTGATTACACTTGTGTTTCATGATTTGCTTATAGAGGAGTGTATTTAGATATTTGGAGCTTAAACAAGAAGAAAAGAGCACCAAGGAACCAAAATAAACCAAGGTCGAGCAAAAAATGGCCAAGGGGAAGAGGGCTTGCGCCACTATTGCAAAGCAAGTAGTGGCGCAAATTTGTAGAGCTATCAGGACTGCTCGCACCACTCCCCCAAAGCAAGGAGTGATGCAAGAAACACCACTAATCTGAATTTTCACTTGTTCCTTGCGCCACAGCTCCGCTTTTGGGCTGTGGTGCCAGTCGGGACTTATCCCAACCGAATTGGCATTGGTTTTAGATATTCTAAGGGTTACTAAACTCTATATAAACCCCCTCCTACATTTTTAATCATGAACAACTAATTTGGGGAAGCCAAAATCTAGGTAGAGCTCAAGAACAAGGTTTAATTTATTTCTTTTTATTTTGTTTTTGATTTTTTCCTTGTAAACTCATGAAATCTCTTCTTCCAAAGTGATTCATGAGTAGCTACTCTTAATTTCTAGGGTTGTGGTTGAATATGAAAGTTGTTCAATTATTCATTTGATTGATCACCTTGCGAATATTATCTAGGGCTTATTTGTTGGACTTGAAAAAGGGAACGACAAGTGTAAAAAGAAGAAATTGGGCTAGTTTGTGCCCCTGTAGGGAAAGAGAATAGATTCATCACTGAGGATAGAAATATACCCTGTAACCTAGCTTAGTTGATACAGACGATATCTTTATGCACTTCACTATTAACCGACGACCATAGAAATATAGGCGTTAGGGATAGTCGAGTAGTCTTAGAGTTGTTGGAAAAACGCTTAATATAGCTACAATTAACCTACAACTAGTAACTCAGGAAAGCAAATTAGACGAGCACAAATGGATTGTCAAAATACAGCAACCCTAGATCTTATCTCAAATCTTAATTACAACACAACTAATCCTCCACGACTTGTCTCCAATTGTTTTTATTTACATTCAAAACATAAAAATTACTCTTAATTATTAGTTACCGATTGAATAACTCATATAAGAATTCAAACTAGAATTTCAATTCGTTAAATCCCTGTGGGTACGATATCTGGACTTACATCCTTTATTACTTGTACGACCAAGTACACTTGCCTATGTGAAAGGATGCAATAAGTTTTTTGCGCAGTTGTCGGGGATTTGATTTTAACTGCTACTATTTTGAGTTTTTATTGAATTATTCAGATTTCACTTTTGTTTGTTGTTTTTATTTCTTTCAGGGTACTAGTTAGTTTATATTAAATACCCGAAGTCAAGGCAATCCCTTGATTTCTATTGACCATGAGCTTGAATGTACTCTAAGAGGGTTGAGAGCGATGGGTGATAACTTGAACAATCCAATTCTTCAAGACCCACTGAATGATGTGGTTGATAGAGATTCAGTCCATCTTCCTCCTGCACCACATATTCCGGTGTTGAATTTTTCTAGGTCGAATCAGCAAAATGCCTCTAGAGCTATTATGAAGCCAAATATCACCAGAAATTTTGAGCTTAAAGTGGGCAGGAAGTGACTCACGGAATTGACCCACAATCCGTAGGTCGACCTACGGCCTGTGAGTCACAACTATAGGTCACTCCTCCGACTTCGACTTTGCTCTTTCGTCTTAAAATACTTCATTCCAGTGCATGCTTCTTCCCTTTTTTTCCATTTTACCTTCAAAACCTATTCTCCTACAATATAAAATAGAAAATGCATCTACCTAGCAAACATACCCAAGTTATTGCATATTTTCCTTATCTTAAGCATCGACAGTGCCATGAAACCATGACACATCAACACCCTCAACTTAGAACATTTATATGTCCTCAGGCAAACAAAACAAAACAAACACATTTGCTGCTTAACTAAGAGAAGCCTAAGAGACCTATGATAGTCAACTCATTTCTTTCTGTACCAAAAATCTTGACCCCCTCCTACTCATATGTTAAAAACTACTATGCGTATATATGCAACATATTATCATGACACAGAAGGGATCAAGTGATGGCATCAGATTATGAATAAACAACTAAGCATATATGCAAATGACATTATCCGAACACATAGCAGCTAATAATGCAACCCATGTACTCTCACAATAAAGAAGTCCCATACACTCATAGTATACTAATGAATATCAACATAGGGACTGAATCAAAACACTCTCTCTCACAAAGAAGTTCAAACAGTGTGCATGAAATACCATAGGATTGCCCTTATTTTCTGTGCCTTAGTTTTTCGAATAGTTGGACTAGGATCACTATAAGACTTTCATCGGCTTGTAATGTAGGCTTGGGGACGGGTGTGGTACATATGGATATGGTGACTCAACCCTCCTTGACACTACACTATTTTTGGCTCCACTTTCCAACCATTCTCATTTTATTCTCCCTTATACTCCTTCATTTGTTTTCAGATTTTGGGTGTACTTTTCTTTATGATTTAAAATTTCTTTTTTTTTTCTTTCTCCTTTTTTTGTCTTTTTTTTTGCAAACTCTATTTTTTTCACTTCTTTTATTTTTTTTTCACACCCAAATCTATTTTTTTTTTCTTTTACTAGCCCCTTGTTCATACCCATATCAAGATACGCACACCTATGATGGTCGCCTCAACTTAGGCGATTTGCCTGAGTTGAGGTACACAATGTCCAAGAAGGGACCAGGGCCAAGACAAGTTCATTGTAAGTCGAAAAGGGAAGGTGAATAGGCTAATGAAAGCAAAAGGTCAATTAAGGCTCAAACTCGGGATCAAGGGATACTCACTTCATTTGGTCAGGCATTTAGGCTAAAAGTGGACTTATTCAAAAATGGCCTATGATCCTTTTCTAACCACTATCCTCTAACCTAGGCAAGACTAATCGGGCAAGATCTGGACTGCACGCATAAAGTGAACTAGGTAATGACCTCACGCACACATAGCACAAGGTTACACTATCGATTACTACCTATCCAGTTCATGCATTTCTAAGCTAAAGTTATTCTACCTATAATACTAATGCAATAACAAGATCTAACAGCTATCACAAACTAACATAACTACACACACAGTCCAACACAAAACAAATTTCAGGAGGGGTGTCTTTTAAATAATCAAAAAGCATCATTATCATTCAAAACTCGTTCAAAGTTGACAGCACTAAGGTTCCCCTATTTTTCCTATCTAAACATGAAAACACATAATGAAACACAAATAACAACCTAAATATGTCGGTTCTACTATGATATCACACTCGGGGGAAAAGAAACATGGCAACATAAACCTTCAAGTGGTGGTATACCCCCAACCCCAACTAAATGATGGTGCACTATCCTCAGTGTACAGCTATAAATATGATAATTGTAAGAGAGTTAAGACATAACTGTGGTGCCCTAGGCACCGGATGTGGGTCGTCCCATATCAGTATCATTTGTATAGTCTTTAGGCTCCACGTTAGGTACTGACGATGGAGGGGGTGGCTGACTAGAGGATGCACCCAATGCCCTATCATAGATGGAATTCATATCACGCATAAACCACCTCATCTTTTTCCATCGTACTACTGATGTAGCCCACTGTACAGCCAACTGTCTCTGTGAGTAGGTCGTCGAATCCTGGACACCAGTATGGGAAACAGAAGTTGTCTCATCGTCCTCACCACTATCCCCCAATTCCAAAGCATCCTTACCTTTATCGTTGTCATCGGTCGTAGGTGCATCCTCCCCACTACCCGTCTCACCAGTCGTAAAAAAAATCCTTCCCCTCTTCAGACTGGGGGGAAGAATCAAATAACTAAGTAGGAGCCACTGGTGTGGTAGGTGGCAGGGGCTATGCAGTAGCCTGAGGTGTGGCCAAGGCAGCAGATTGTGGCCTAGTTTGTTTCCTCGTGGTGAGAGGTACAATAGCAGAATCATCCCTAACAATCTCATAAACTTCTTTGGACCCACTTTTGTCCAACTCTGAAGGCTCACTTCGTAGCTTTGTTGTGATTTCTGGGTTTTTAGTTTGGATTCTCGAAGAAGAACCCATATCTCCGCATTTGGGATTTCTATTTGGTGGAATTTTTCAAATGGATTGGGTTTTTGGTGGGTGTTTATTGGGTTGATTATGGATTTTTGGTAGAGGGTCGGGTTTTGATTGGGAATTTAGGGTACGAAAACTTGGAAATTTGGGGAAATTTTGGTTATTTGTAAGTTGGGATGGAAGAATGGGAGTGTTTGGTACTTGGGAAAATGTGTGATTTAAATCTTGGAAGTGGAATTTAGAGTGATTTAGAGGAGAAGAATCGGGTGTTTGAGGGGGTCGGGTTTTGGGGGATATAGGGTTTTCTGATTTCCACGGAATCGACCCACGGTCTGTGGGTGGCCAGCGTGGGTTGGACTGCTAAAACTTAAAAATTCTATTTGATTCCCATGTAATCGACCCACTGTCCGTGGGTGTACGGCGTGGGTTAAAACCTGTAACTTGGAAATTGAGTCAAATTTCCATGGACCCACCCACGGTCCGTATATTGACCTATGGTCCATGGGTTACCATCATTAGTTGAGTTGCACACTTTAGTTAACATCTTTATTCTCAACTCATCTATTCTCTACACCCGATAATGACTAAATCACAACTAATATCAATCCTTGGGTTGCCTCCCAAGCAGCGCTTGATTTAACATCGCGACGCTACTTGGCTAAGTCAGTTAATCAGACTTCTCCAACCAGTCCATGGGTTGCCTCCCATGAAGCTCCTGATTCAACATCACGGCACGACCCAACACCCTTGATTACTCAGACTTCATTAAGGCTAAGTTTATCACACGACCTTATTTCTTCTGTAGTACCTACATAGTGTTTTACCCGCTGAGCATTGACCTTGAATAAGAAGTTTTCATCACCTTTTAGCTCAATTGCCTTATGTGGGAACACCCTAACCACAGTGAATGGTCCAAACCATTTGGACCTAAGTTTTTCAGGAAACAAATGAAGTCTGGAGTTATAGAACAATACCAAGTCTCTTAGGTGAAATTCTCTTCGTTCAATCTTCCGATCATTGTATAACTTCATCTTCTCTTTATACAGTGTTGAACTTTTATAAGCCCAGAGATGAAATTAATCCATCTAATTCGTCTGCTCTAATCTCAGTTTAGCCGTTTCGCTCTATTCCAGATTCAGCTTCTTCAATGCCCATAATGCCTTATGTTCAAGTTTGACAAGCAAATGGCATGATTTACCAAACACCAACTGATATGGAGATGCACCAATCGGTGTCTTAAATGCAATTTGATATTACCATAATGCATCATCTAATCTTCTCGCCTAATCAGTCTTATTGGCATTCACAGTCTTCACCAAAATAGACTTAATCTCATGATTTAACAACTCAACTTGACCGCTCGTCTGAGGATGATAAGGTGTGTTTGACACCATATTTTTCAAGCAGGGCTTTGAACAACCTATTACAGAAGTGGGATCCTCCATCACTAATGATAACTTGAGGTGTTCCAAATAGTGAAAATATAATCTTTTTCAAAAATGCTGTGACACTCCTTCCTTCATTATTGAGAAGCGAAATTGCCTCCACCCATTTAGAAACATAGTCAATATCTACCAAAATGTATTTCATCCTATGCAAGCTCACAAATGGGCCCATAAAGTCAATACCCCACACATCAAACAGCTCGAGCTGAAGAATAGTTGTCATTGGAAGTTCGTGTCTGCGCTAGATGTTCCCTTGTATTTGACATTGGTCACAAGCCCGAGCATAGTCATAAGGTTCTTTGTAGATGGTGGGCCAATAATACCCACATTATAAGACCTTATGAGCAGTCCGCACACCTCCATGATGACCCCCAATTAGAGATGAATGACATGCTTCCAAAATACTCATCATCTCGACTTCCAGAATACACATTAGAAATATGCCATACGCACACACCCTAAATAAATAATGCTCATCCCAAAAGAATTTTCTCACCTCATCCATGAATCTCGTCCTTTGTTGAGACAACATATCTTTCGGGACTAAATCACTTGCCAAAAAGTTGGCAAAATCTGTAAACCAAGGGATTAAATCTTATGATGATGTCAACACTTGCTTGTCTGAAAAACTATCATCAATATCAAGATCATTCCTGAATTTAAGCATGGCCTCCTACTCAAAGTGTGATAGATGGTCTGCAACCTGGTTCTCAATCCCCTTTCGGTCCTTGACCTCAAAGTCAAATTCTTGCAATAAAAGTACCCACCGAATTATTCTTGGCTTGGCATCCTTTTTTCACATAAGATATCTAAGTGCTGCATGGTCAGTGTGTACAATCTCCTTTGTGCCAGTCAAGTAAGATCGAAATTTCTCAAAAGTAAATACCACTGCTAACAGCTTTTGCTCGGTCACAGTATAATTCTTCTGGGCTGGGTTAAGTGCTTTGATAGCATAATAAATTGGATGTAGAATCTTCTCACGCCTTTGGCCAAGGATTGTACCCAAGGCCACTCCGTTAGCATCAAATATAACTTCAAATGACATCGTCCAATCTGACGAGAATATGATATGGGATGAAATTAACTTCTCTTTCAGACACTCGAACGCTTTCAGGCATGCCTCATCAAACACAAACTTCATCTCTTTTTCTAAAATCTTGCACAACGGATGTGCGATCTTAGAGAAATATTTGATGAATCTTCTATAAAAACCTGCATGACCTAAGAAACTTCAAATCCCTTTCACAGAAATAGGTGGAGGTAACTTTTAAATCACCTCAACCTTTGCTTTGTCAACTTTAATGCCCTCTTTTGAGATTCTATGCCCCAACATGATACCCTCTTTCACCATAAAGTGACACTTTTCCCAATTCAGCACTAAGTTGCACTCTTCACATCTTTGCAACATATTAGCGAGGTGGGCCAAACAATCATCAAAAGAGTCTCTCACTATTGAAAAATCATCCATAAAAACCTCAATAGTATTTTCCACCATGTCGCAGAAAATGGACATCATGCAGTGCTAAAATATGATCGGTGCATTACATAAATCGAAGGGTATTCTTTTGAACGCGAACGTCCCATATAGACAAGTGAAAGTGGTCTTTTCTTGGTCCTCAGGGGAAATGAAAATTTGATTATACCCTAAATAACTATCAAAAAAACAATACCATCCTTTGCTAGCAAGACAATCTAACATTTGGTCCATGAAAGGCATAGGAAAGTGATCCTTTTCAATCCAAGAATTCAGCTTTCGATAATCCATGCAAACTCTCTATACTGTTACCGGCCTCATTGGGATCAACTCATTCTTCTTATTTTGAACCACCGTGATTCCACCCTTTTTTGGCACACACTGAACCAAACTCACCCACTTACTACCAGAAATGGGGTAAACCGCACCCGCATCTAACCACTTCATAATTTCCTTCTTCATAACTTCTTGCATTAGCAGGTTCAGATGACGTTGATGCTCAATGCTTGGTATGCACTTGGGATCAAGCTGAATTTTATGAGTGCAAATGCCGGGTGGAATCACGATTATGTTCGTAATGGACCAACCAATGGCTTTCTTAAACCTTTTCAATACCAAAACAAGAGACTCTACTTGCCCGCTCGTCAACTCAGCAGAAATAATTATGATCAAGGTGTTGTTGGCTCCTAAGAATACATAACGAAGATGAGACAGGAGAGCCTTAAGCTCCAAAACTGGAGGTTCCTAAATAGAAGAACGAGCCGATGGGGTCACCCTATTCTTTAAATCAAGATCAAGTTTATTTGGAGCATAAGTGTATGATCCCCCACCAGCAAGTGCACCAACAATCTTATCGTACTCCTCAATACCATCATTATCAAAATTCATAATCATGGCATCAAGAGCTTCAACCCCCATCCTTTTTTCAATAGGAACTACCAAATCTGCTTTTTCGACAGTGTTAATCACTGAAATTACACGCATATATCTTGGTTAATTCATGTACCGGCAAACATTGAAGGTAACCTGCTCGTCATTCAACCTAACTTTATCTTCCCAGTTTTGATGTCAACTAATGCACGATCGATGGTAAGGAATGGTCTTCCCAAGATTATGGGAACCTCGAAATCAACCTCACAGTCTAGAATTACAAAGTCAGCCTGAAAGATGAAAGATTCCACCTTTACCAAAATATCATATAAGATGTCAACCGGCTTTTTCATAGTTCTATCCTCCATAAGAAGTCTTATCTAAGTCATTTTTAGTGCTTCCAATCCTAACTGTTTAAACACGGCTAATGGCATTAATTTAATGCTAGCACCCAAATCACACAGTGCCTTTGCAAAGTTGTAAGACCTGATAGTACAAGGAATTATGAAGGATCTCGGATCTTCCTTTCTCTCGACAAGTGAACGAGAAGCAATTGCACTACAATAGTGCAAATTATCTATCTGCTCTAAACTGACAGTTCTCTTCTTCGTCACCAAATCTTTCATGAACTTCACGTAACCTGGCATTTGCTTAAAAGCCTCGACAAGAGGGATATTTACTAATAATTTCTTTAACATTAAAATAAATTTCTGGTATTTATCCTCTTCAGCTTTCTTTTTCAACCTTTGAGGAAAGGGAGGAGGAGGTCGCGGAATGGGTTTCAAAACTTGAGTAGCCTCCTTCTCCTTCCTCTTTTCAAACTTAGTTTCCTTATCAATATTTTGGGACTTGTGAGCTGCGTTGCCATCAACCTCTGAATTTTTTGGCTCTATCTCAGCCTCTCCATCAACTACCACCGACTCATCTTTCCTACTACTATCCACAGGCATAGATGGGTAAAGTGTTTGAATCAAATCCAAGTCTAGTAAAGTGCTTCAGAATATTGCTATGTGAAAGCGTAAATCTCATCCTTTAACTGTAGTATCTTGGAGGGTGGGAAAAATCTCTCCAGATGCTGATTTCTCAATTCTTGCCAAGTAGTGATGGAACCTCGTGGTAACTCGGCCAACCACAAAGTTGCTTCTCTTGTTAGGGAGAATGGAAACAATTTAAATTGAATAGCCGCTTGGTCAACTCCAGCAAAATTATATGAAGTGCAAATCCCCACAAAGTTTATCACAAGCATGCTCGGATCATCTGTAGGAAGACCAGCGAATACGCCTTTCAAGTTTAGCAGATGGATTATGGCACTTGTAATGTCGAACTTAGTGCCCTGAGGTAACTCTGGTGGAATAATGGCACCAGTCTCAACCGGCTCGAAATAATACACATCCTCTTCTTTAGGATCATCATAAAAAGGCACATAAGGTCTTTGTGGTGGTTGTTGCATCCTCAATCTTCTTTTATCTCTCTTCAAGTGCAGTAAGACGTTCTGCTGCTTCTTGTATTCCTTGATGATCTCTATCTTCTTGTCTAAGAGCTGTTTGTCTTGCATTCTCCGTAGCCGTTAATTGAGTAGTGATTTTCTCCATAGTTTCATGACCAATCGGATTAATTGGTGGCTGGTTATGAATACCTACCGTAACTACGGGCTCCTAAACTCCAACTAGGTTGGGGTCAATCCCACAGGGAATAATATGGGATTTTGTCGAGTGTTTGTCCGAGTAATTGGCAAGTAAGTAAAAAGATGGATTTTTGTAAACAAATAGTAATAGTAACGATTGTTGATTATTGGATTTTTTATCAATACGAAAAGACACTAGGACGGTGATCTCAAAGATTTCTTAACTCCACCGGTTACTTGTGCTGGCAAACTGTCCGGCTGCATTGTATGCAAAACCTAACAAGATAGGTTCATATAACTATTAGAAGGTCAATTATAATGAAGGAAATACCAATACATGCAGTCACACCAGTTCAGAATTGCTTCGCACTTCACCCATTTCGTTAATTCCTCATGGTTCACACAACCTTATTCATGGGGTTTAGCTACTCATGATTGTAAGAACACAAGAAGAATTCAATGTTGAAAACATAATTATGTACTCATAATAAGAATAAAACTCTGAAATCTCAATATAGATCAAAACCCTAGAATCGATGTTTGAGATTACAAGATCAATGTGTTTATAAATCTCAAAACAATGAAATAGAATCCTAAAAATAATACAATAGCTAACTCCTAAACATAGGACAACATAAGGGTATTTATAGATACAAAGTGAATCCTATCCTAAGCAAAGTAGGAGAAAAAAGTCAGCAACTTTTCACTGATCATGACTTGAAGTCGTGGATTCAGCCCACGGATCATAAGTCCAGACCATAGGAATCAGGCCTCAATGCAAAATCTTAGTAAGTGACTCACAGAACCAACCCAAGATTCGTAGGTAGACCTACGTCCTGTGAATCACAACCGTAAGTCACTCCTCCGACCTTGACTTTGCTCTTTCGTCTTCAAATACTTCGTTCCATTGCATGCTTCTTCCCTTTTTGTCAATTTTATCTTCAAAACCTATTATCCTACAATATAGAATAGAAAACACATAATAACTACCAAACATACCCAAGTTATTTCATATTTTCCTCATTTTAAGCATCGACAGTGTCATGAAACCATGACACATCAACGTCCGAATGGATTTTGGGTAAAATTTCTTGGGTCGCCTCGTGTTGACCCATTAAATGGATATTGTTGATTTGGAGAGTTAGGCAAAGCTATTTTTATGGTATATCAGTGAAAAAACTAAAAATTGAAGATTTTTTGCTATTTTTCGTGTGTTAGCCTATGAATTGATGGAAGATAAGGGGGTCTGATTGGGTTTAGGGTGAAACTTCTTGGGTCATCTTGTGACAACCTATTAAATGGATTGGGTTACTTTTTAGAGTCATTCAGATCTTGTTTTGTGTTATACGAGAAAAAAACCTAAAAATTGAGGATTTTTTATGATTTTTCGTGTGTAATGACTATAGATGGATAGGGGATGGGGGCGTCCGAATGGGTTTTGGGCAAAACATCTTGGGTGGGCTTGTAATGACCTGTTAAATATATCGTGTTGCTTTGGAGAGGTGGGCAGAGCTTTTTTTGTGTCATACGTGCTAAAAACTAAAACTTTGGGATTTTTTGGGATTTTTCGTATGTGTTAATTTATGGATTGATGGGGGATATGGTAGTACGAATGGGTTTTGGAAGAAAATTCTTGGGTTAGCTTGTGCCGAACTATTAAATGGATTGTGTTTCTTTGGAGAGGAGAGCAAAGCTTTTCTTTTGGCATATGAGCGAAAAAACTAAAAATTAGGGATATTATAAGATTTTTCGTGAGTGTTAGTTAGCCTGTGGATTGATGGGGGATGTGGTAGTCCGAATGGGTTTTAGGAGAAACTTCTTGATTTGGCTCGTTGATGACCTTTTAAATGGATCTAGTTGGTTTGGAGAGGTGGACGAAGATTTTTTGTGGCATATGAGCAAAAAAACTAAAAATTGTAGAACTTTTTGTGATTTTTCGTACGTTAGCCTATGGGTTGATGTGGGATATGGGTTTTTCGATTGGGTTTTGGGTGAAACTTCTTGGGTCGGATCGTTATGACCTATTAAATGGATTGTGGTTCTTTGGAGAGTTATGTGGAGCCTTTTTTGTGGCATACGAGCGAAAAAACTAAAAATTGAGGATTTTTTATGACTTTTCGTGTGTGTTAACCTATGGATAGATGGGGCATGTAGGCGTACGAATGAGTTTTGGTTAAAGCATCTTGGGTGAGATTGTGATGACCTATTAAATGGACCGTGTTTCTTTGGAGATGCGGCCGAGCTTTTTTATGGCATACGAGCTTAAAATTTAAAAAAATTGTGGATTTTTTGCGATTTTTCGTGTGTGTTAACATATGGATTGATGGGGTATTGGTAGTCTGAATGGGTTTGGGAAAATCCTCTTGGGTCAGCTCGTGATGACCTATTAAATGGATCTTGTTACTTTGGAGAGGTAGGCGAAGCTTGTTTTGTGGCATACAATCGAAAAAACTAAAAAATTTGTGGATTTTTTGTGATTTTCTATGTGTGTTAACCTATGGATTAATGAGGGATGTGGTAGCCCGAATGGGTTTTGCGCAAAACTTCTTAGGTCGAGTCATGACAATCTTTTAAATGGATCTAGTTCTTTGGTGTGGTGGGCGGAGCTTGTTTTGTGGCATACGATCGAAAAAACTAAAAAAATTATGATTTTTTAGCAATTTTCCGTGTGTGTTAGCCTTTGGATTGATGGGGGATGTGGGTGTCCGAATGGATTTTAGGTGTTACTTCTTGGTTCAGATCGTGACGACCTATTAAACTGATCGAGTAATTTTGGAGAGGTGGGCGGAGTATTTTTTGTGGCATATGAGAGAAAAAACTAGAAATTGAAGATTTTTTGTAATTTTCCGTGTGTGTTAGGTGTCCGAATGGGTTTTGGGAAAAACTTCTTGGGTCAACTAGTGGAGACCTATTAAATGGATCTTATTGGTTTGGATAGGTGGGTGGAGCTTGTTTTGTGTCATACGATCGAAAAAACTAAAAATTTTATGGATTTTTTCTGATTTTTCGTGTGTGTTAATCTATGGATTGATGGGGGATGTGGTAGTCCGAATGGGTTTTATGAAAAACATTTTGGGTAAGCTCGTGACGACCTATGAAATGGATCATGTTGCTTTGGAGAGGCGGGTAGAGCCTTTTTTGTGGTATACGATCGAAAAAACTATAAATTTTGTGGATTTTTAGCTATTTTCCGTGTATGATAGTCTTTGGATTGATGGGGGATGTGGGCGTATGAATGGGGTTTGGGCGATACTTCTTGGGTCGGCTTGTGACAACCTATTAAATGGATCTTTTTACTTTGAAGAGTCGGGCGAAGCTTTTTTTGTGGCATATGAGCCAAAAAAATTAAATTGAAGATTTTTTGTGATATTTCGTGTGTTAGCCTAAGGATTGATGGGGGATGTGGGCGTCTGTTTGGGTTTTGGGTGAAACTTCATGGGTCGGCTAGTGACGACCTATTAAATGGATCATGTTGCTTTTAAGAGTCGTGCAGAGCTTATTTTGTGGAGTACAAGCAAAAAAACAAAAAATTAAGGATTTTTTTATGATTTTTCATATGTGTTAGCCTATGGATAGATGGGTATAAGGGCATTCAAATGGATTTTAGGAAAAATATCTTGAGTGGGCTTGTGACGACCTAATAAATTGATCGTGTTACTTTAGAGAGGCGAGCAGAGCATTTTTTGTGGCATACGAGCTAAAAAACTAAAACAATTAAGGATTTTTTGCGATTTTCCGTGTGTGTTAACCTCCGGATTGATGGGGGATGTGGTAGTCCAAATATGTTTTGGGAGAAGCTTCTTAGGTCAAATCGTGATGACCTATTAAATTGATCTTGTTGCTTTGGAAAGGTGGGTAGAGCTTGTTTTGTGGATTACGATCGAAAAAACTCAAAATATTATGGATTTTCGCATTTTTCCGTGTGTGTTAGCCTTTGGATTGATGGGGGATGTGGGCGTCCGATTGGTTTTTTGGTGATACTTCTTGGGTCGGCTCGTGACAACCTATTAAATGGGTCTTGTTGCTTTGGAGAGTCGGGCGATGCTTTTTTGTGGCATATGAGCGAAAAAACTAAGATTGAAGATTTTTTGTGATTTTTCGTGTGTTAGCCTATGGATTGATGAGGGATGTGGGCATCCGATTGGGTTTTGTATGAAACCTTATGGTTCGGCTCGTGACGATCTATTAAATGGATCGTGCTTCTTTTGAGAGTTGTGCGGATCTTTTTTTGTGGTGTACGAGCGAAAAAACTAAAAATTGAGGATTTTTTATGATTTTTCGTATGTGTTATGTTATCCTATGGTTAGATGGGATGGGGGAATCCGAATGGGTTTTGGGTAAAACATATTTGGTGGGATTGTGATGACTTATAAATGGATCGTGTTGCTTTGGAGAGTCGGGAAGAGCTTTTTTTGTGTCATACAAGCTAAAAAACTAAAAAAAATTATGAATTTTTTGTAATTTTCCGTATGTGTTAACCAATGGATTGATGGGCGATGTAGTAGTCCGAATAGTTTTTGGGTGAAACTTCTTGGGTCAGCTTGTGACGACCTATTAAATGGATCTTGTTGCTTTGGCGAGGTGGGCGGAGCTTTCTTTATGTCATACGCTAGAAAAAACTAAAAAAATTATGTATTTTTAGCATTTTTCTGTATGTGTTAGCCTTTGGATTGATGGGGGATGTGGGTGTCCAATTGGTTTTTCACCGATACATCTTGGGTTGGCTCGTTATGACCTATTTAATGGATTTTGTTGCTTTGGAGAGTCGAGGGAAGCTTTTTTTGTGGCATATGAGCGAAGAAAACTAGGATTGAAGATTTTTTGCGATTTTTCGTGTGTTAGCCTATGGATTGATGGGGGATGTGGATGTTTTGGGTGAAACTTATTGGATCGTATTGTAACGACCTATTAAATAGTTCACATTACTTTTGAGAGTCGTGCGGAGCTTTTTTGTGGCGTACGAGGGAAAAAACTAAAAATTGAGAATTTTTTACGATTTTTCATGTGTTTTAGCATGTGGATAGATAGGGATAGGGGAATCCGAATGGGTTTTGGGCAAAACATCTTAGGTGGGCTTGTGAAGACCTATTAAATGGACCGTGTTTCTTTGGAGAGGCGGGCAGAGCTTTTTTGTGGCATAGGAGCTGAAAAACTTAAAAAATTATGGATTTTTTGCGATATTTCGTGTGTATTAACCTATGGATTAATGGGGATGTGGTAGTACGAATAGGATTTGAGCGAAACTTATTGGGTCGAATTGTGGCAACCTATTAAATGGATTTTTTTGCTTTGGAGAGGTGGGCAGATCTTTTTTAGTGCTATACGATCGAAAAAACAAAAAATTTTATGGATTTTTAGCATTTTTCCGTGTGTCTTAGCCTTTGGATTGATGGGGAATGTGGGCTTCCGATTGGGTTTTGGGCGATAATTCTTGAGTCGGCTCATGACGGCCAATTAAATGGATCTTTTTGCTTTGGAGAGTCGGGTGAACCTTTTTTTGTGGCATATGAGCGAAAAAAACTAAAATTGAAGATTTTTTGCGATTTTTCGTCTGTTAGCCTATAGATTGATGGGGGATGTGGGCGTCTGATTGTATTTTGGGCTAAACTTCTTGGGTCGGCTCATGAAGACCTATTAAATGGATTGTGTTTCTTTTGAGAGTCGTGCGGAGCTTATTTTGTTGCATACGAGCGAAAAAACTAAAAATTGAGGATTTTTTACGATTTTTCGTGTGTGTTAGCCTATGAATAGATGGGGATGGGGGTATCCGAATGGGTTTTGGGCAAAACATTTTGGGTGGGATTGTGACGACCTATTAAATGGACCGTGTTTCTTTGGAAATGTGGGCATAGCTTTTTTTTTATGGCATATGAGCTAAAAACAAAAAAAAAATTGTGGATTATTTGCGATTTTCTGTGTGTGTTAGCCTATGGATAGATGGGGATGGGGGCATCCGAATGGGTTTTGGTAAAAACTTCTTGGGTTGGCTTGTGACGACCTATTAAATGGATCTTGTTGCTTTTAAGAGGTGGGCAGAGCTTGTTTTGTGGCATACGATCGAAAAAACTAAAATTTGTGTGGATTTTTAGCAATTTTTCGTGTGTATTAGTCTTTGGATTGATGGGGATGTGGGTGTTCGATTGGGTTTTGGGCGATACTTCTTGGGTAAGCTCGTGATGACTTATTAAATGGAATCTATTGCTTTGGAGAGGCAGAAGAGGCTTTTTTAGTGGCATATGAGCCAAAAAAAAAAAATATTGAAGATCTTTTGTGATTTTTCGTGTGTTAGCCTGTTGATTGATGGGGAATGTGGGAGGCCAATTGGGTTTTGGGAAAAACTTCATGTGTCAACTTGTGATGACCTATTTAATGGATCATATTGCTTTTGAGAGTCGTACGAAGCTTTTTTTGTGGCGTACGATCGAAAAAAACTAAAAATTAAGGAATTTTTACGATGTTTCGTGTGTTTTGTGCTATACGATCGAGAAAAAAAAATTGTGGATTTTTAGTTTCCGTATGTCATAGCCTTTGGATTGATAGGAGATGTGGGCGACCGATCGGATTTTAGGCGATACTTCTTGGGTCGGCTCATGATGATAGGGGATGTGGGCGTCCGAATGAGTTTTGGATGAAACTTCTTGGGTAGTCTCGTGATGACCTATTAAATGGATTGTTTTGCTTTGGAGAGGAGGGCGGAGCCTTTGTGTTAGCCTATGAATTGGTGGAGGATGTGGGCGTCCGAATGAATTTTAAGTAAATTTCTTGTGTGGTCTTGTGACGACATATTAAATGGATTGTATTGCTTTGTAGAGGCGGGTGGAGCTTTTTTGTGGCATATGAGCAAAAAAAAATGAAAAATTGAGGATTTTTGGTGATTTTTCGTTTATTAAAACCTTTGGATTGATGGGGAATGTGGGCATCCAAATGGGTTTTAGGGTAAAATTTTTTGGTGGACTCATGACGAACTATTATATGGATCATGTTACTTTGGATATATGGGCGGAGTTTTTTTGTGGCATACGAGAAAAATAACAAAAAATTGAGGATTTTTTGGGATTTTTATGTTAGTCTATGGATTGATCGAGAATGTGGGCGTTCAAATGGGTTTTGGGCAAAACATTTTGGGTCGGCCCATGAGACCTATTAAATTGATCGTGTTACTTTGGAGAGGCATACAAAGCTTTTTTTTTTGTAGCTTATAAGTGAAAAAACTAAAAATTAAAGATGTTTTGCAATTTTCCGTGTATGTTTGTCTTTTGATTGATGGGGGATGTGGGCTTCCGAATGAGGTTTGGGCGAAACTACTTGGGTAGGCTCGTGACCACCTATTAAATGGATCTTATTGCTTTGGAGATGAGGGCGGAGCTTTTTTTGTGGCATATGAGCTAAAAAATTAAAAATTAAAGATTTTTTGCGATTTTTCGTGTTTGTTAGCCTAGGGATTAATGTGGGATGTGGGCGTACGAATGGGTTTTGGGTAAAACTTCTTGTGTGGTCACATGATGATCTATTAAATGGATTGTGTTGCTTTGTAGAGGCGGGCGGAGCTTTTTTGAGGCATATGTACGAAAAAACTAAAAATTTAGATTCTTTTTGCGATTTTCCGTGTGTGTTAGCCTATCGATTGATGGGGATGTGGGTGAATGAATGGGTTTTGGGAAAAAACTTTTGGGCGGGCTCGTGACGACCTATTATATGGATCATGTTGCTTTGAAGATATGGGTAGTGCTTTTTTGTGGCATACGAGCGAAATAACAAAAAAATGAGGATTTTTTGCGATTTTCCGTGTGTGTTAGCCTATGGATTTATGATTGATGGGGCATGTGAGCGTCCAAATGGGTTTTGGGAAAAAAAATTTGGGTCGGCCCGTGTGACCTATTAAATGGATCGTGTTACTTTGGAGAGGCGGGCAGGGCTTTTTTTGTCGCTTTTGAGCAAAAAAAAAACTAAAAATTAATGATTTTTTGCTATTTTTTCGTGTGTGTTAGACTATTAATTGATGGGAGATGTGGGCGTCCGAATGATTTTTGGGCGAAACTTCTTGGGTAGGCTAGTGACGACCTGTTAAATGGATTGTGTTGCTTTGGAGAGGAGGGTGGAGCTTTTTATTTTGGCATATGAGCGAAAAAACTAAAAATTTAATATCTTTTACGATTTTTCGTGTGTGTTAGCCTATGAATTGATGGTGGATGTGGCCGTACGAATGAGTTTTAGGTAAAATATCTTGTGTAGTCTCTTGACGACCTATTAAATGGATTGTGCTGCTTTGTAGAGGTGTGCGGAGCTTTTTTGTGGCATATGGGCGAAAAAACTAAAAATTGAGATTTTTTTTGCGATTTTTCGTGTGTGTTAGCCTATCGACTGATGGGAGATGTGGGTGTATGAATGGGTTTTGGGGAAAAAAAATTTGGTGGGCTCGTGATGACCTAATATATGGATCATGTTTCTTCAAAGATATGGGCGGAGCTTTTTGTGGTATACAAGTGAAATAACAAAATATTGAGGATTTTTTGCTATTTTCCGTGTGTTTTAGCCTATGGATTGATGGGGGATATTGGAGTCCAAATGGGTTTTGGGTGAAACTATTTGGGTGGCCTCGTGATGACCTATTAAATGGATCATGTTGCTTAGTATAGGAGGGCGGTGCTTTTTTTGTGGCATATGAGAGAAAAAAACTAAAAATTGAGGATTTTTTGCAATTTTTCGTCTGTGTTAGCCTATCGACTGATGGGGGATGTGGGTGTCCAAATAGGTTTTGGGAGAAACTTTTTTGGTCATCCTATGAGACCTTTTAAATGGATCGTGTTACTTTGGAGAGATGGGCGGAGCGTATTTTTGTGGCATACGAGTGTAAAAACTAAAAATTGAGGATTTTTTGCGATTTTTAATTCGATTTACCTATGGATTCATGGGGTTGTGGGAGTCCGAAGAAGGTTTAGGAAAAATATCTTTGATGGGATCGTGGCGACCTATTAAATGGATCATTTTTCTTAGGAGAGGCGGGCGGAGCTTTTTTTGTGGCATATGAGCGAAAAAACAAAAAATTGAGGATATTTTACAATTTTTGTGTATGTTAGCCTAGGAATGGATGGGGGATGTGGGCATCCGAATGAGTTTTGAGCAAAACTTTTTGGGTGGTCTCGTAATCCTCAATTTTTTGTTTTTTGGCTCATATGCCACAAGTAAAGATCCGCCACCTCTCCAAAGCAACATGATCCATTTAATATGTCGTCAAGATAAAACCCAAGAAGTTTCTGCCAAAACCCATTTGGTCGCCTATATCTCCCATCAATCAATAGACTCACACACACAGAAAATTGCAAAAAATCCTCAATTTTTAGTATTTTCGCTCATATTCAACAATAAAAGATTTGCCCGCCTGTCCACATCAACACAATACATTTAATAGGTCGGCACGAGTTGACCCAAGAAGTTTTTCGCAAAATACATTCAGACGCCCACATCCCCCATCAATCCATAGGCTAGCAAACAAGGAAAATTGCTAGAAATCCTCAATTATTAGTTTTTTCGCTCATATGCCACAAAATAAGCTCTGATCACCTCTCCAAAGTAACACAATCCATTTAATAGGTCACCGCGAGCCCATCCAAGAATTTTTTCCAAAAATTTATTCAGACGCCAACATCCTCCATCCATTCATAAGCTAACACACATTGAAAATTGCAAAAAATCCTCAATTTTTAGTTTTTTTGGCACATATGCCACAAAAAACCTTTGTCAGCCTATCCAAAGCAACACAATCCATTTAATAGGTTGCCATGAGCCCATCCAAAAAGTTTCGCCCAAAATATATACGGACATCAACATCTTCCATCAATTCATAGGCTAGCACACATGGAAAATCGCAAAAAACCTGAAATTTTTAGTTTTTTCCCTTGTATGCCCCCCAAAAAAAGCTCCGCCCAACTTTGCAAAGAACCACATTGCATTTAATAAGATGTCATGAGCCGACCCAAGATGTTTCACCCAAAACCCATTTGGACACACAATCCCCCATTAATCCATAAGCTACACACATGGAAAATCACAAAAAATCCTCAATTTTTAGTTTTTTCGCTCATATGCCACAAAATAAGCTCTGATCGCCTCTCCAAAGCAACACAGTCCATTTAATAGGTCACCATGAACCCATCCAAAAACTTTTACCCAAAATTTATTCGGTCGCCAACATCCTCCATCCATTCATAGGTTAACACACATGGAAAATCGCAAAAAATCCTCAATTTTTTGTTCTTTCGCTTGTATAACCCCCCCCCCCCCCCCCCCACCCACCCACCCACCCCACACACACACACAAAAAAAAAAAAAAAAAGATCCATCCAACTCTCTAAAGCAACACAGTGCAATTAATAGGTTCTCACGAACTGACCCAAAAAGTTTCTCCCAAAACCCATTCGAACACTCACTTCCCTCATTAATCCATAGGCTAACACACACGGAAAATCGCAAAAAATCCTCAATTTTTTATTTTTTCGCTCATATGCCACAAAAATGCTCCGGCCACCACTCCAAAGCACCATGATCCATTTAATTGGTCGGCACAAGTAAACCCAAGAAGTTTCTCCCAAAACCCAGTCGTTCGCCTGCGTCCCCCATCAATCCATAGGCTCACATATAGAGAAAACCACAAAAAATCCTCAATTTTTTGTATTTTATCTCATATTCAACAAAATAAGTTTTGCCTGCCTATCCAAAGCAACACAATCCATTAAATAGGTCGCTACGAATTAACCCAAGAAGGTTTACCCAAAACCCATTCGGACGCCCACATCCCCCATCAATCCATAGGACAACACACATGGAAAATCATAAAATATCCTCAATTTATAATTTTTCTGCTCATATGCCACAAGAGAGCTCCAGCCGTCCCTATAAAGCAACACAATCCATTTAATAGATTATTACGAGACTATCCAAGAAGGTTTAACCAAAACCCATTTGGACGCCCATATCCCCAATCAACCCATAGGCTAAAACACACGAAGAATCATTAAAAAACCTCAATTTTTAGTTTTCGCTCATATACCAAAAAAAAAAAAAAACTCCAGCCACCTCTACAAAGCAACACGATCAATTTAATAGATCATCACGAGAAAACCCAAGAATTTTTTCAAAAAACCCATTCGGTCGCCTACATCCCCCATCAATCCATAGGCTCACACACATGGAAAAACGCAAAAAATCTTCTAGTTTTAGTATTTTTGTTCATATTCAACAAAAAAAGCTCTGCCCACCTGTCTAAAGCAACACAGTCCATTTATTAGTACTCCACAAGTTGAACCAAGAAGTTTTGCCCAAAACCCATTCGGACGCCCACATCCCCTATCAATCCATAGGCAAACACACATGGAAAATCGCAAAAAATCCTCAATTTTCAGTTTTTTCGCTCATATGCCACAAAATTAGCTCAGATCACCTCTCCAAAACAACAGAATCCATTTAATAGGTCACCACGAGGCCATCCAAGAATTTTTTTCCCAAAATTTATTCAGACGCCAACATTCTCCATCCATTCATAGTCTAGCACACATGGAAAATCGCAAAAAAATTCTCAATTTTTTGTTTTTTCCCGCTTAGCCCCCCCCCCCCCCCCCTCCCCCTTCCAAAAAAAAAAGATTCACCCAACTTTCCAAAGAAACACATTGTATTTAATAGGTTCTCACGAGCCGACCCAAAAATTTTTGCCCAAAACCCATTTGGACACTCACTTCCCCCATTAATTTATAGGCTAACACACACAGAAAATCGCAAAAAATCCTCAATTTTTAGTTTTTTCGCTCATATGCCACAAAAATACTCTGGCCACCTCTCCAAAGCACCACAATCCATTTAATTGGTCATCACAAGTAAACCAAAGAATTTTTTCCCAAAACCCATTCGTTCGACTACATCCCCCATCAATCCATAGGCTCACACACGCAGAAAATCGCAAAAATATCCTCAATTTTTATTATGTTAGCTCATATTCAACAAAAAAAGCTTTTCCCACCTATCCAAAGCAACACAATCCATTTAAAATGTTGCCACAAGTTAACTCAAGAAGGTTTACCCAAAACTCATTCGGACGCCCACATCCCCCATCAATCTATAGGCTAACACACATGGAAAATCTCAAAAAATCCTCAATTTTTTATTTTTCCGCTCATATGCCACAAGAAATATCCGCCCGCCCTTACAAAGCAATACAATCTATTTAATAGATCGTCACGAGACTATCCAAGAAGGTTTACCCAAAACCCATTTGGACACCCACATCCCCTATCAACCCATAGGGTAAAAGACACGAAAAATCATAAAAAACCCTTAATTTTTAGTTTTTTTGCTCATATACCAAAAAAAAAAAAAAACACTCCATCCACCTCTCCAAAGCAACATGATCCATTTAATAGGTCTTCATGGGTAAATCCAAGAAGTTTCGCCCAAAACCCATTCGTTCGCCTACATCCCCCATCAATCCATAGGCTCACACACAGAGAAAATCGCAAAAAATCCTCAATTTTTAGTATTTTCATTCATATTCAACAAAAAAAGCTTTGCCCTCTAGTCCAAAGCAACACAATCCATTTAACAGGTCACCACGAGTTGACCCAAGAAGTTTTACCCAAAACCCATTCGGACGCCCAGATCCCCCATTAATCCATAATCTAACACACATGGAAATCGCAAAAAATATTTGATTTTTAGTTTTTTCGCTCATATGCCACAAAAAGAGCTCTGCCCACTTCTCCAAAGCAACACTATCCATTTAATAGGTTTTTATGAGCCCATCAAAGAATTGTGCCCAAAATTTATTCGAACTCCAATATCCTCCATCATTTCATAGGCTAACACACATGGAAAATCACAAAAAATCCTCAATTTTTAGTTTTTTCGCTTGTATGCCCCCCCAAAAAAGCTTCGCCCAACTCTTCAAGCCAGCACAGTGCATTTAATAGGTTTTCATGATCTGACCCAAGAAGTTTCGCCCAAAACTCATTCGGACACACACATCCTCCATTAATCCATAGGCTAACACACATGGAAAATTGTAAAAAAAAAACCTCAATTTTTAGTTTTTTTCTCTCATATGCCACAAAAAATGATCTGCCAACCTCTCCAAAGCAACACAATCCATTTAATAGGTCATCACGCACCCACCCAAGAAATTTTGCACAGAACCTATTCGGAGACCCACATCCTCCATCAATCCATTGGCTAACACACACGAAAAACTGCAAGATGTACTCAATTTTCATTTTTTCGCTCATATGCCACAAACTAGCTCCCCCCGCCTCTACAAAGCAACACAATCTATTTAATAGGTCGTCACGAGACCACCCAATAAGGTTTGCCAAAAATCCATTAGGACTCCCACTTCCCCCATCAATCCATAGGCTAACACACACGAAAAATCACAAAAAATCCTAAATTTTTAGTTTTTTTCTCTCATATGCCAGAAAAAATGCTCCGACCACCTCTCCAAAGCAACACGATCCATTTAATAGGTTGTCAAAAGCAAACCCAAAATGTTTCATCCAAAACCCATTCGGTCGTCTACATTCCCCATCAATCCAGAGCTCACACACATACGGAAAATCGCAAAAAATTCTCAATTTTTAGTATTTTCGCTCATATTCAACAAAATATCTTTGCCCTCCTATCAAAAGCAACACAATCCATTACATAGGTCGCCACGAGTTAACCCATGAAGGTTTTCCCAAAACCCATTCGGATGCCCACATCCCCCATCAATCCATATGCTAACACACATCGAAAATCGCAAAAAATCCTCAATTTTTAATTTTTCCGCTCATATGTCACAAGAAAGCTCCGCCCACCCCTAAAAAGAAATACATTAAATTTATAAGATTGTCACAAGACTATCAAAAAAGGTTTACCCAAACCCATATGGACGCCCACGTCCTCCATCAACCCATAGGCTAAAACACATGAAAATCATAAAAAACATCATTTTTTTAGTTTTTTCGCTCATATACCAAAAAAATAAAAGCTCCAGCCACAACTCCAAAGAAATACGATACATTTAATAGGTCGTCATGAGCAAACCCAAAAAGTTTTGCCCAAAACCCATTCGGTCGCCTACATCCCCCATCAATCCATAGGCTCACACATACAGAAAATCGTAAAAAATCCTCAATTTTTAGTATTTTCACTCATATTCAACAAAACAAGCTTTTCCCTCCAGTACAAAGCAACACAATCCATTTAAAAGGTCGCCACAAGTTGACCCAAGAAGTTTTTCCCAAACCCCATTCGGAATCCCACATCCCCCATCAATCCATAGTTTAACACACATGGAAATCGTAAATAATCCTCAATTTTTAGTTTTCTCTCTCATATGCCCCAAACAAAGCTCTGCCCACATCTTCAAAGCAACACGATCCATTTAATAGGTTGTCAGGAGCCCATCCAAGAATTTTTCCCAAAATTTATTCGGACGCCCCTTATCCAACATCATTTCATAGGCTAACACAAATGGAAAATCACAAAAAATCCTCACTTTTTAGTTTTTTCGCTCGTACGCCCCAAAAAACCAAGCTCCGCTCAACTCTTCAAACCAACACAGTGCATTTAGTAGGTTGTCATGAGCGGACTCAAGAAGTTTCACCCAAAACTCATTCGGACACACACATCTCCCATTAATTCATAAGCTAACACACATGAAAAACTTTAAAAAATCCTCAATTTTTAGTTTCTTTCTCTCATATGCCACAAAAAATGCTCTACCCACCTCTCCAAAGCAACACAATCTATTTAATAGGACGTCACGCGCCCACCCAAGAAGTTTTGCACAGAACCCATTAGGAAACCCACATCCCCCATCAATCCATTGGCTAACACACACGGAAAACTGCAAAATATCCTCAATTTTTAATTTTTTCGCTCATATGCCACAAAAAAGCTTTGCCCGCCTCTACAAAGCAACACAATCTATTTAATAGGTTATCACGTGACGACCCAAGAAGTTTTGCCCAAAATCCATTCGAACGCCCTCATCCCCCATCAATCCATAGGCTATCCACATCCCCCATCAATCCATAGGCTAACACACACGAAAAATCACAAAAAATCCTTAATTTTTAGTTTTTTTGCTCATATGCCACAAAAAAAGCTCCGACCACCTCTCCTAAGCAACACGATCGATTTAATAGGTCTTCACAAGCAAACCCAAGAAGTTTCATCCAAAACCTATTCCGTCGCCTACATCCCCCATCAATCCATTGCTCACACACATGAAAAATCGCAAAAAATCTTCAATTTTTAGTATTTTTGCTCATATTCAACAAAATACTTTGCCCACCTGTCCAAAGCAACAAAATCCATTTAGTAGGTTGCCACGTGTTGACCCAAGATGTTTTTCCCAAAACCCATTCGAAAACCCACATCCCCCATCAATTCATAGTCTAACACACACGAAAAATTGCAAAAAATCCTCAATTTTTAGTATTTTCACTCATATGCACAAAAAAAGTTCCGGCCACCTCTCCAAAGCAGCACAATCTATTTAATAGGTCGTCAAGAGCCCATCCAAGAAGTTTTTCCCAAAACCCATTCAGATACCCCCATCAATCCATAGGCTAACACATAGAAAATTGCAAAATAATCTCAATTTTTATTTTTTTTTGCTCATATGCCACAAAAAGCTCTGCCCATCTCTACAAAGCAATACGATCCATTTAATTGGTCGCCAAAAGATCATCCAAGAAGTTTGCATAAATTTATTCTAACACCAACATCCTCCATCAATTCATAGACTAACACACACGAAAAATCGCAAATAATTCTCAATTTTTAGTATTTTTGCTCATATTAAAAAAACAAAGCTTTGCCCACATATCCAAAGAAACACAATACATTTAATAGGTCTCCATGAGTTGATCCAAAAATTTTGCCCAAAACCCATTTGGACGCCCACACCCCCCATCAATCCATAGGCTAACAGACATGGAAAATCGCAAAAAATCCTTAC
The DNA here is from genome assembly GCA_031232105.1 of Capsicum rhomboideum. Classification (NCBI taxonomy): domain Eukaryota; kingdom Viridiplantae; phylum Streptophyta; class Magnoliopsida; order Solanales; family Solanaceae; genus Capsicum; species Capsicum rhomboideum. The sequence continues at coordinate 59,974,083 of CP124709.1, forward strand.
TTTTCAGTTTTTCTACTCATATGCCACAAAAAAGGCGCAGCCCGCTTCTCCAAAGCAATATGATCCATTAAATTGGTCGCCATGAGCCCATTGAGAAGTTTCACCCAAAATATATTCAAACGCCAACATCCTCAATCAATTCATAGGCTAACACACATGGAAAATCGAAAAGAAATCTCATTTTTTAGTTTTTTTGGCTCTTATGCCCCCATAAAAAAAGCTCGCCCAACTCTCCAAACCAACACAGTGCATTTAATAGGTTGTCACGAGCCAACCCAAGAAGTTTTGCCCAAAATCTATTCAGACATACATATCCCCCATTAATCCATAGGCTAACACACACGGAAAATCTCAAAAAATCCTCAATTTTTAGTTTTTTCTCACATATGCCACAAAACATGCTCCGCCTACCTCTCCAAAGCAACACGATCCATTTAATAAGTCGTCACGATCCCACCCAAGAAGTTTTACCCAAACCCCATTCAGGCACTCACATCCTCCATCAATCCATTGGCTAACACACACGAAAAATCGTAAAATATCCTCAATTTTTAATTTTTTTGCTCAAATGAAATGAAAAAGCTCTACCCACCTCTAAAAAGCAACATGATTTATTTATTTGGTCACCATGAGCCCATCCAAGAAGTTTCGCCTAAAATTTATTTGGACTCCAACATCCTTCATCAATTCATAGGCTAACACACATGGAAAATAGCAAAAAATCCTCAATTTTTAGTTTTTTCACTTGTATGCCCCCCCCCCCCCCCAAAAAAAAAAAAAGCTCCGCCCAACTCTTCAAAGCAACACAGTGTATTTAATAGGTTTTCATGAGACAAACCAAGATGTTTCGCCTAAAACTCATTCAAACACACACATCCCCCATTAATCCATAGGCAAACACAAATGGAAAATCGCAAAAAATCCTCAATTTTAAGTTTTTCCGCTCATAATCCAGCAAAAATGCTCTGACAACCACTCCAAATCAACACAATCTATTTAATAGGTCATCACGAGAAAACCTAAGAAGTTTTAACAAAACCCATTCGGTCGCCTACATCCCCCATTAACTCATAAGATCACACACACGGAAAAACAGAAAAAATCTTTAATTTTTAGTATTTTCGCTCATATTAAACAAAAAAGATTTTCCCGACTATCTAAAGCAACAGACTACATTTAATAAGTCACCACGAGTTGACCCAAATGTTTTTCCCAAAACCCATTTGGACGCCCACATCCTTCATCAATCCATAGGCTAACACACACGAAAAATCGCAAAAAATCCTTAAATTTTAGTTTTTTTGCTCATTTGCCACAAAATAAGCTCTGACAACCTCTCCAAAGCAACAAGGTCTATTTAATAGGTCGTCACGAGCAAACCTAAAAAGTTTTTGTAAAACTCATTCGGTCGCCTACATCCCCCATTAATTCATAGACTTACACACACGAAAAATCATAGAAAATCCTCAATTTTTTGTATTTTCGCTCATATTCAACAAAAAAATCTTTTCCCTCCTATCCAAAGCTGCACAATACATTTAATAGGTCACCACGAGTTGATCCAAGAAGTTTTGCCCAAACCCATTCGGACACCCACATTCCCCATCAATCCATAGTTTAACACTTACGGAAAATTGGAAAAAATCATCAATTTTTAGTTTTTTCGCTCATACACCAAAAAAAAAGCTCAGTTCGCCTCTCCAAAGCAACACGATTCATTAAATTTGTCTCCACAAGGCCATCCAAGAAGTTTCACCCAAAATTTATTCGGACGCCAACATCCTCCATCCATTCATAGGCTAACACACATGGAAATTGCAAAAAATCTTCAATTTTTAGTGTTTTCACTCGTATGCCCCTATAAAAAAAGCTCTGCTCAACTATCCAAAGCAACACAGTGCATTTAATAGGTTGTCACTATCCGACCCCAGAAATTTTGACCAAAACCCATTTGGACACACACATCTCCCATTAATCCATTGGTTAACACAGAGAGAATTGCAAAAAATCCTCAGTTTTTAGTTTTTTTGCTCATATGCCACAAAAAATACTCTGCCCACCTCTCCAAAGCAGCATGATCCATTTAATAGGTCGTCATGATCCCACCCAAGAAGGTTTACCTAAAACCCATTTGGACACACCCAACCCCCATCAATCCGCTAACATACACGAAAAATGGCAAAATATCCTCAATTTTTAATTTTTTCACTCATATGCCACAAAAAAGCTCTGTCCGCCTATACTAAGCAACACAATCCATTTAATAGGTTGTCACAACACAACCCAAGAAGGTTTGACCAAAACCCATTCGTACGCCCACATCCCCCATCAGTCCATAGGATATAACACATGAAAAATTGCAAAAAATCCTCAATTTTTAATTTTTTAGCTCATATTCCACAAAAAAGCTTCACCCACCTCTACGAAGTAACACGATCCATTTAATTGGTCACGAAAGTCCCACCCAAGAAGTTTCTCCTGAAAATTATTCGGACACCAACATCTTCCATCAATTCATAGGCTAACACACATGGAAAATCACAAAAAATCCTCAATTTTTAGTTTTTTCGCTTGTATGCCCCCAAAAAAATGCTCCACCCAAGTCTCCAAAGAAACACAATGTATTTTATAGTTTTTCATGAGCCAACCCTAGAAGTTTCATACAAAACCCATTCGGACACACACATCCCCATTAATCAATAGGCAAACACAAAAAAAAAATCGCAAAAAATCCTTAATTTTTAGTTTTTTTCTCTCACATGCCACAAAAAATGCTCCTCTCACCTCTCCAAAGTGGCTCGATCCATTTAGTAGGTTGTCACGAGCCCACCTCAGAAGTTTTTCTCAAATCCCATTCGGACACACCCAACCTCCATCAATTCATAGGCTTACACACACAGAAAATCGTAAAATATCCTCAATTTTTAATTTTCTCGCTCATACGCTGCAAAAAGGCTCCACCCGCCTCTACAAAGAAACACAATAAATTTAATAGGTCATAACGAGACCACCCAAAAAGGTTATCCCAAAAACCATTTGGTCGCCTACATCCCCCATAAATCCAAAGGCTCACACACAGAAAATCGCAAAAAATCCTCAATTTTTAGTATTTTCGCTCATATTCAACAACAAAAGCTTTACATGCCTGTCCAAAGCAACATAATCTATTTAATAGGTAATCACGAGTTGACCCAAGAAGTTTTCCCCAAAACCCATACGGACGCCCACATCCCCCATCAATCCATAGGCTAACATATATAGAAAATCGCAAAAAATTCTCAATTTTTAGTTTTTTCACTCATATGCCACAAAAAAAAACTCTACCTACCTCTCCAAAGCAACATGATCCATTTAATTGGTCACCACGAGCCCGTCCAAGAGTTATATGGACACCAACATCCTTCATCAATTCATAGGCTAACACACATGGAAAATAGCAAAAAATCCTCAATTTTTAGGTTTTTTGCTCATATGCCCCCCCCCCCCCCCCAAAAAAAAAGCTCCGCCAAACTCTCCAAAGCAACACATTGCATTTATTAGGTTGTCATGTGCCACGAGTTAACCCAAGAAGGTCAAAACCCATTCAGACGCCCACATCCCCTATCAATCCATAGGCTAACATACATGGAAAATTGCAGAAAATCCTCAATTTTTAATTTTTCCGCTCATATGCCACAAGAAAGCTCCGTCCGCCCCTACAAAGCAACATAATCCATTTAATAGATCGTTAAGATACTATCCAAGAAGGTTTACCCAAAACCCATTTGGACGCCCGCATCCCCCATCAACCCATAGACTAAAACACAAAAAAAATAGTAAAAAAACCTTAATTTTTAGTTTTTTCGCTTATATACCAAAAAAAAAAAAAAGCTCCAGCCACCTCTCCAAAGCAACACGATCTATTTAATAGGTCGTCATGAGCAAACCCAAGAAGTTTCACCCAAAACCCATTCGGTCGCCTACATCCCCCATCAATCCAAAGGCTCTCAGACACAAAAAATCTCAAAAAATCCTCAATTTTTAGTATTTTCACTCATATTCAACAAAAAAATCTTTGCCCTCTGGTCCAACGCAACACAATCCATTTAATAGGTCTCCATGAGTTGACCCAAGAAGTTTTTCCCAAAATCCATTCGGACACCCACATCCCCCATCAATCCATAGTCTAACACACATGGAAATCGCAAAAAAATCTTAATGTTTAGTATTTTCGCTCATATGCCACAAAAAAAGCGCTGCCCACCTCTCCAAAGCAACACGATCCATTTAATAGGTTGCTACAAGTCTATCCAAGAATTTTGCCCAAAATTTATTCGAACACCAATATCCTCCTTCATTTCATAGGCTAATGCACATGGAAAATCCCAAAAAATCCTCAATTTTTAGTTTTTTCGGTCTTATACCAACAAAAAAAAGCTCCGCCCAACTCTTCAAACAACACATTTAATAGGTTGTCATGAGTCAACCCTAGAAGTCTCCCCAAAACTCATTTGGACACACACATCCACCATATCCATAAGCTAACACACATGGAAAATTTCAAAAAATCCTCAATTTTAGTTTTTTCTCTCATATGCCACAAAAAATATGTCGCCTACCTCTCCAAAGCAACACCATCCATTTACTAGGTCGTCACACGCCCGCCCAAGAAGTTTTGCACAGAACCCATTCAGACACCTGCATCCCCCATCAATCCATTCGCTAACACACAGAAAATTGTAAAATATCCTCAATTTTTAATTTTTTTCACTCATATGCGACAGAAAAGCTCCGCTCGGCTCTACAAACCAACACAAACTATTTAATAGGTCGTCACGACACCACCCAAGAAGGTTTGCCCAAAATCCATTCGGACGCCCGCATCCTCCATCAATCCATAGGCTACCCACATCCCCCATCAATCCATAGACTAACACACATAAAAAATCGCAAAAAATATTCAATTTTTAGTTTTTTTGCTCATATACCACAAAAAAAAAAAAAGCTTCGGCCACATCTCCAAAGTAACACGATCTATTTAATAGGTCGTCACAACCAAAACCAAAATCCATTTGGTCACATACATCCACCATCAATCCATAGCTCACACACACGGAAAATCACAAAAAATCCTCAATTTTTAGTATTTTCGCTCATATTCAACAAAAAATCTTTGCTCGCCTATCTAAAGCAACACAATCTATTTAATAGGTTTCCAAGAGTTAATCCACGATTTTTTACCAAAAACCCATTCAGACACCCACATCCCCATCAATCCATAGTCTAACACACGAAAAATTACAAAAAAATCCTCAATTTTTAGTTTTTTCACTCATATGCCAAAATAAAAAAGCTCATGCCACCTCTCCAAAGCTACACAATCTATTTAATAGGTCGTAATGAGCCCACCCAAGATGTTTTTCCAAATCCCATTTAGATACCCACATCCCCCATCAATCCATAGAAAATCGCAAAATATCCTCAATTTTTAAATTTTTCTCATATGCCACAAAAAAACTCTGCCCACATCACCAAAGAAATACGATCCATTTAATTGGTCGCTAAGAGCACATTCAAGAAGTTTTCCTAAAATTTATTCGGACGCCAACATCCTCCATCAATTCATAGGCTAACACACACGAAAAATCGCAAAAAAAACCTTAATTTTTAGTATTTTCGCTCATATTCAACAAAAAGGGCTTTGCCCACCTATCCAAAGCAACACTATACATTTAATAGGTAGCCACGAGTTGACCTAAGAAGTTTTTCCCAAAACCCATTTGGACGCCCACTTCCCCCATCAATCCATAGGCTAATACACATGGAAAATTGCAAAAAAATCCTTAATTTTTAGTTTTTCCGCTCATATACCACAAAAAAGGCTCAGCCCACGTCTCCAAAGTAATAAGATCTATTAAATTGGTCTCCATGAGTCCATCCAAGAAGTTCCACCCAAAATTTATTCAGACGCCAACATCCTCCATCAATTCATAGGCTAACACACATGGAAAATAGAAAAAAAATCTCAATTTTTAGTTTTTTCACTCTTATGCCCCCATAAAAAAAGCTCTGCCCAACTCTTCAAACCAACACAGTGCAGTTAATAGGTTTTCATGAGACAACCCAAGAAGTTTTACCCAAAATCCATTCGGACACACATCCCCCATTAATCCATAGGCTAACATACATGAAAAAAAATAACACGATCAATTTAATAGGTCTTCACGAGCCCACCCATGAAGTTTTACCCAAACCCCATTCATACACTCACATCCCCCATCAATCCATAGGCTAACACACACGAAAAATCGTAAAATATCCTCAATTTTTAATTTTTTTGCTCAAATGCAACATAAAAAGCCCTGCCCGTCTCTATAAAGCGAAACAGTCTATTTAATTGGTCACCACAAGACCATCCAAGAAGTTTCGCCTAAAATTTATTTGGACGCCAACATCCTCCATCAATTCATAGGCTAAAAAACATGGAAAATCACAAAAAATCATCAATTTTTAGTTTTTTCGCTCGTATGCCCCCCCCCCCAAAAAAAAAAAAGCTCCACCTAACTCTCCAAAGCAACACAGTGTATTTAATAGGTTGTCATGAGCCAACCTAAGATGTTTCACCTAAAAACCATTCAAACATACACATCCCCCATTTATACATAGGCTAACACACATGGAAAATCACAAAAAATCCTCAATTTTTTGTTTTTTTGCTCATATTCCACAAAAAATGCTCCGACTACCTCTCCAAAGCAACACGATCTATTTAATAGGTCATCACGAGCAAACCTAACAAGTTTTTCCCAAAACCCATTCGGCCGCCTACATCCCCCATTAATTCATTGGCTCACACACACGAAAAATCGAAAAAAATTCTCAATTTTTAGTATCTTCGCTTATATTCAACAAAAAAGGATTTGCCCACCTATCCAAAGAAACACACTTTATTTAATAGGTCACCATGAGTTGACCCAGATGTTTTTCTAAAACCCATTCGGACGCCCACATCCCCCATCAATCCATAGGCTAACACACACGAAAAATCACAAAAATCCTTACTTTTTAGTTTTTTTGCTCATTTGCAACAACAACAAAAAAAGAAGCTTCGGCCACATATCCAAAGCAACACATTCCATTTAATAGGTCGTTACGAGCAAACCTAAGAAGCTTTGCCAAAAATCCATCGGTCGCCTACATCACCCATTAATTCATAGGCTCACACATGGAAAATCGCAAAAATCCTCAATTTATAGTATTTTCACTCATATTCAACAAAAAAAAGCTTTGCCCGCCTGTCCAAGGTAACACAATACATTTAATAGGTCACCACGAATTAACCCAAGAAGTTTTTCTCAAAACCCATTCGGACGCCCACATCCCCCATCAATCCATAGTCTAACACACATGGAAAATTGTAAAAAAATCCTCAATTTTAAGTTTTTTCGCTCATATGCCAAAGAAAAAAAGCTCAGTCCACTTCTCCAAAGCAACACGATCCATTAAATTAGTCTCCATGAGCCCATCCAAAAAGTTTCACCTAAAATTTATTCGGACGCCAACATCCTCCATCAATTCATAGGCTAAGACACATGGAAATCGAAAAAAATCCTCAATTTTTAGTGTTTGCGCTCGTATGCCCCCATAATAAAAGCTCTGCCCAACTCTCCAAAGCAACACAATGCATTTAATAGGTTGTCATGAGCCGACCCCATAAATTTTGACCAAAACCCATTCAGACACACACATCCCCCATTAATCCATTGGCTAACACACACGAAAAAAAGTAACAAATCCTCAGTTTTTAGTTTTTTGGCTCATATGCCACAAAAAATGCTCCATCCACCTCTCCAAAGTAGCATGATCCATTTAATATGTAGTCACGAGCCCACCTAAGAAGTTTTACCCAAAACCCATTCAGACACACCCAACCCCCATCAATCCAAAGGCTAACACACATGAAAAAACGCAAAAATATCTTCAATTTTTAATTTTTTTCGCTCATATGACACAAAAAAGCTCTGCCCGCCTCTACAAAGCAATACAATCCATTTAATAGGTCGTCATGAGATCACCCAAGGAGGTTTTCCCAAAAACCATCTGGACGCCCACATCCCCCATCAATTCATAGGCTAACATGCGAAAAATTGCAAAAAATCCTCAATTTTTAATTTTTTAGCTCATATGCTACAAAAAAGCACCGCCCGCCTCTACGAAGCAACACGATCCATTTAATTGGTCGCCACAAGCCCATCTAAGAAGTTTCGCCAGGAATTTATTCGGACGTCAACATCCTCCATCAATTCATAGGCTAACACACATGGAAAATCACAAAAAACCTCATTTTTTAGTTTTTTCGCTCGTATGCCCCCAAAAAAATGTTTCGACCAACTCTCCAAAGAATCACAGTGTATTTAATAGTTTTTCTTGAGCCAACCCTAGAAGTTTCATAAAAAACCCATTCGGACACACACATCCCCATTAATCAATACGCTAACACACATGAAAAATCACAAAAAATCCTCAAATTTTAGTAATTTTGCTCATATTCAATAAAAAAAAGCTTTGTCTCCCTGTCCAAAGCAACATAATCCATTTCATAGGTCTCCACAAGTTGACCCAAGAAGTGTTTCCCAAAACCCATATGGACAACCACATTCCCCATAAATCCATATGCTAACACACATGGAAAATCGCAAAAAATCCTCAATTTTTAGTTTTTTCACTCATATGCCACAAAAAAAGCTCTGCCTGCCTCTCCAAAGCAACACGATCCATTTAATTGGTCGCGACGAGCCCATCCAAGAATTTTCACCCAAAATTTATTCGGACGCCAATATCCTCCATCAATTCATAGACTAACACACATGAAAAATCACAAAAAATCCTTAATTTTTAATTTTTTCGCTTGTATGCCCCCCCAAACAATAAGCTCTGCCAAACTCTCCAAAGTAACACAGTGAATTTATTAGGTTGTCATGAGCCGACCCAAGAATTTTCGCCCAAAACTCATTCGTACACACACATCCCCCATTAATCCATTGGCTAACACACACGGAAAATCGCAAAAAATCCTCAATTTTTAGTTTTTTGGCTCATATACCACAAAAAATGCTCCGTCCACCTCTTCAAATAAATACGATCCATTTAATAGGTCGTTAGAAACCCACCCAACAAGTTTTACCCAAAACCCATTCGGACACCCACATCCCCCATTAATCCACTGGCTAACACATACGGAAAATCGCAAAATATCCTCAATTTTTAATTTTTTTGCTCATATGCCACATGAAAGCTCTGCCCCCTCGACAAAGCAGCACAATCCATTTAATAGGTCGTCTCGAGACCACCCAAGAAGGTTTTTCCATAGCTCATTCGGACGCCCACATCCCCCATTAACCATATGCTAACACACGTGAAAAATCGCAAGAACTTCTCAATTGTTAGTTTTTACGCTCATATGCCACAAAAAAAGCTCCGATCGCCTCTTCCAAGCAACACGATCAATTTAATAGGTCTACACGAGCCCATCCAAGAAGTTTCTCTCAAAACATATTCGGAAGCCCATAACCCCCATCAATCCATAAGATAAACCACAACACAAATCGCAAAAAATCCTCAATTTTTGGTTTTTTCACTCATATGCCACAAAAAAGCACCTTTCACCTCGACAAAGCAACACAGTTTATTTAACATATCATCACTAGACCACCCAAGAAGTTTTTTTCCTAAACATTTTTGGACGCCCACATCTCCCATCAATCCTAACACACACGAAAAATCACAAAAAATCCTCAATTTTTGGTTTTTTCGCTCATATGCCACAGAAAAAGCTCCAGCCACCTCTCTAAAGCAAAAAAATCCATTTAATAGATCATACGAGCAAAATCTAGAAGTTTATCTTAAAACCTATTTGGTCGCCTACATCCCCCATCAATCCATAGACTCACACAAACGAAAAATCGCAAAAAATCCTCAATTTTTAGTATTTTCGCTCATATTCAACTAGAAAAGCTCTTCCCACCTGTCCACAGCAACGCAATCCATTTAATAGGTTGCCATGAGTTAAACCAGGAAGTTTTGCCCAAAACATATTCGGACACCCACATCCCCCATCAATCCATAGGCTAACACACATGGAAAATCACACAAAATCCCTAATTTTTAGTTTGTTCGCTCATATGCCACTAAAAAAACTCTGCCCGCCTCTCCAAAGCAGCACGGTCTATTTAATAGGTCACCACAAGACCATCCAAGAAGTTTTGGCTAAAATTTATTCGGACGCCAACATCCTCCATCAATTCATAGGCTAACACACATGGAAAATCTCAAAATATTCTCAATTTTTAGTTTTTTCACTCATATGCCCCCAAAAATAAAGCTCCACCCAACTCTCCAAAGCAACACAGTGCATTTTATAGGTTACCACAAGATAACCAAAGAAGTTTTGCCCAAACCCTATTCATACACGCACATCCCCCATTAATCCAAAGGCCAACACACATGAAAAATCGCAAAAAATCCTCAAATTTTAGTTTTTTCGCTCATATGCCACAAAAAATGATCTGCCCACCTCTCCAAAGAAACACAATCTATTTAATAGGTCATTACGAGCAAACCTAAGAAGTTTCGCCCAAAACTCATTCGGTCGCCTACATCACCCATCAATCCATAGGCTCACACACACGAAAAATCGCAAAAGATCCTCAATTTTTAGTATTTTTGCTCATATTTAACAAAAAAAGCACAGCCCGCCTTTCCAAAGCAACACAGTCCACTTAATAGGTCGACGAGTTGACCCAAGAAGGTTTTCCCAAAACCATTCGGACGCCCACATTCCACATCAATCCATAGACTAACACACATCGAAAATCACCAAATATCCTCAATTTTTAGGTTTTTTGCTCATATGCAACAAAAAAGCCCTGCCCGCTTCTCCAAAGCAACACGATACATTTATGCCGCAAACCCATCCAAGAAGTTTTTCCCAAAATTTATTCGGACGCCAACATCCTCCATCAATTCATAGGATAACACACATGGAAAATCGCAAAAATCCTCAATTTTTAGTTTTTTCGCTAGTATGCCCCCCCATAAAAAGGTTTGCCCAACTCTTAAAAGCAATACAATGCATTTAATAGGCTGTCACGAATTGACCCAAGAAGTTCCATCCAAAACCCAATCGGACACCCACATCCCCCATTAATCCATAGGCTACCACACACGGAAAATCGCAAAAAATCCTTAATTTTTAAATTTTCCACTCATATGCCACAAAAATGTTCCGCTACCTCTCCAAAGCAATATGACCCATGTAATAGGTTGTCACAAGCCCATCCAAAAAGTTTTGACCGAAACCCATTCGGACACCCATATCCCCCATTAATCCATAAGTTAACACACACGAAAAATCGCAAAATATCCTCAATTTTTAATTTTTTCACTCATATGCCACAAAAAAGCTCCGCCCGCCTCTACAAAGCAACACAATCTATTTAATAGGCCTTCAAGAAACCACCCAAGAAGGTTATCCCAAAATCTATTCGGATGACCACATACCCCATCAATCCATAGGCATTACACACGAAAAATCGCAAAAAATCCTCAATTTTTAATTTTTTAGCTCATATGCCCCCAAAAAAACTCCATCTGTCTCTACAAAGCAACACAACCCATTTAATAGGTCCTCACGAGACTACCCAAGAAGGTTTTCCCAAATTCCAATCAAACTCCCACATACCCCATCAATCCATAGGCTAACACACACGAAAAGTAGCAAAAAATCCTCAATTTTTAGTTTTTTCGCTCAAATGCCACAAAAAGCTCTGGCCCCCTCTCCCAAGCAACATGATCTATTTAACTGGTCGCCACAAGCCCATCCAAGAAGTTTTGTCTAAAACTTATTCGGACATCCACAACCCCTATTAATCCATTCGCTAAACCACATGGCAAATAGCAAAAAATCCTCAATTTTTAGTTTTTTAGTTCGTATGACACACCAAAAAAAAACTCTGCCCGCCTCTCCAAAGTAACATGGTCCATTTAATAGGTTGTCATAGGAAGACCCAAGAAATTTCTCCCTAAACCCATTCAGACACCCACATCCCCCATCAATTCATAGGCTAACACATGAAAAATCGTAAAACATCCTCAATTTTTAGTTTTTTCGCTCATATACCACCAAAAAAGCTCTGCTCACCTCTTCAAAATAACACGATCCATTTAATAGGTCGCCACAAGCCCATCCAAGAATTTTTTCCCAAAATTTATTCGCACGCCAACATTCTCCATCAATTCATAGGCTCACACACATGCAAAATCGCAAAAAATACTTATTTTTTAGTTTTTTCCCTCGTATGCCCCCCCCAAAAAAAGATACACCCAACTCTTCAATGAAACATGGTTCATTTAATAGGTTCTCAAGATCTTACCTAATAAGTTTCATTCAAAACCCATTCGGACACCCACATCCCCCATTAATCCATAGGCTAACACACACAGAAAATTACAAAAAATAATCCGCAATTTTTAGTTTTGTCACTCATATGCCACAAAAAATGCTACGCTTACCTCTTCAACACAACATGATCCATGTAATAGCTCATCACAAGCCCACCAAAAATTTTTTTCCCAAAACCCATTCAGACACCCACATCCCCCATCAAGCCATAGGCTCACACACACGAAAAATCACAAAAAATCCTCAATTTTTAATTTTTTCGCACATATGCCACAAAAAAGCATCGCTCACCTCTACAAAGCAACACAATCCATTTAATAGGTTGCAATGAGTTGACCTAAGAAGTTTTCCCAAAACACATTCGGATGCCCACATCCCCCATCAATCCATAGGCTAACACACATGGAAAATCGCAAAAAATCCCCAATTTTTAGTTTGTTCGCTCATATGTCACTAAAAAATCTCTGCCCGCCTCTCCAAAGCAAAACAATCCATCTAATAGGTTTCCACAAGCTCATCCAAGAAGTTTCACCAAAAATTTATTCAAACGCCAACATCCTCCATCAATTCATAGGCTAACTCACATGCAAAATTGTAAAATATTCTCAATTTTTTTTTCGCTCGTATCCCCCCAAAAATAAAACTCCACCCAACTCTCCAAAGCAACACAGTGCATTTAATAGGTTACCATGAGCCGACCCAAGAAGTTTCTCCCAAAACCTATTCGGATAACACACACGAAAAATTGCAAAAAATCATCAATATTTAGTTTTTTCACTCATATGCCACAAAATATGCTCTGCTTACCTCTTCAAAGCAACATCTTCAAAGCAACACGATCCATGTAATAGGCCGTCACAAGCTCATCCAAGAAATTCTATCCAAAACTCATTCGGACACCCACATCCCCCATCAATACATAGCTAGCACACACGGAAAATCGTAAAATATCCTCAATTTTTAATTTTTTCGCTCAAATACCATAAAAAAGCTCCACCTGCCTCTACAAAGCAACACAATCTATTTAATAGTTTTTCATGAAACCACCCAAGAAGGTTTGCCCAAATCCCATTCGGACGCCCACATACCCCATCAATCCGTAGGCTATCACACATGAAAAATCACAAAAAATCCTCAATTTTTAATTTTTTCACTCATATGCCACAAAAAAGCTCCACTCATCTTTATAAAGCAACACAATCCATTTAATTGGTTGTCATGAGACCACCCAAGAAGGTTTTCTCAAATTACATTCGGACGCCCACATACCCCATCAATGCATAAGCTAACACACATGAAAAATCGTAAAAAACCCTTAATTTTTAGTATTTTCGCTCATATGCCACAAAAAAGCTCGGGTCTCCTCTCCAAAGCAACATGATCCATTTAATTAGTTTCCACGAGCCCATCCAAGAAGTTTCACCTAAAACTTATTCAGACGCCCACAAACCCTATTAATCCATAGCTAAACCACATGGCAACTCGCAAAAAATCCTCAATTTTTAGTTTTCTCGCTTGTATGACACAAAAAAAAGTTTTGCCCGCCTCTCCAAAGTAACATGGTCCATTGAATAGGTCATCACGGGTAGATCAAAGAAGTTTCTCCCTAAACCCATTCAGACGCCCAAATCCCCCATCAATCCATAGGCTAACACACATGAAAAATCACAAAAAATCCTTAATTTTTAGTTTTTTCGTGCATATGCCACAAAAATAGCTCTGCTCGCCTCTTCAAAGTAACAAAATTTATTTAATAGGTCGCCACAAGCCCATACAAGAATTTTTGCCCAAAATTTATTCGAACGCCAACATCCACCATCAATTCATAGGCTAACACACATGGAAAATCGCAAAAAATCTTGAATTTTTAGTTTTTTCGTTCGTATGCCCCCCCCCCCCCCAAAAAAAAAAAAGTTCCGCCCAACTCTCCAAAGAAACACAGTGTATTTAATAGATTGTCAAGAGCTGACCCAAGAAGTTTCGTCCAAAACCCATTAATACACCCAGATCCCCCATTAATCCATAGGCTAACACACACGAAAAATCGCAAAAAATCTTCAATTTTTAGTTTTTTCACTCTTATGCCAAAAAAAATGTTCCGCTTACCTCTCCAAAGCAACATGATCAATATAATAGGCCGTCACAAACCCACCAAAGAAGTTTTACCCAAAACCCTGTCGGACACCCACATCCCCTATCAATCCATAGGCTAACACACATGGGAAATCACAAAATATCCTCAATTTTGAAATTTTTTCTCAAATGCCACAAAAAAGCTCCACCCGCCTCTACAAAGCAACACAATCTATTTAATAGATCGTCACTAAACCACCCAAGAATGTTTGCCCATATCCCATTCGGAAGCCTACATACCCACCAATCCATAATCCAACACACATGAAAAATCGCAAAAAATCCTCAATTTGTATTTTTTTCGCTCATATGCCATAAAAAAGCTCCGTTCACCTCTACAAAGCAACACAATCCATTTAATAGGTCGTCATGAGACCACCAAAGAAGGTTTTCTGAAATCGTATTCGGACGCCCACATACCCCATCAATGCATCGGCTAACACACATGAAAAATCGTAAAACTCCTTAATTTTTAGTTTTTTAGCTTACATGCCACCAAAAATCTCTAGCCGCCTCTCCCAAGCAACACGATCCATTTAATTAGTCGCCAGGAGCCCATCCAAGAAATTTTACCCAACACTTATTCGGACGCCCACAACCCATATTAATCCATACGCTAAACCACATGGCAAATCACAAAAAATCCTCAATTTTTAGTTTTTTCGCTCGTATGACACACACAAAAAAAGCTCGACCGCCTCTCCAATGTAGCATGGTCCATTTAATAGGTCATCATGGGCAGTTAAATGAAGTTTCCATTCAGACACCCACATCCCCCATCAATCCAAAGGCTAACACATGAAAAATTGTAAAAAAATCCTCAATTTTTAGTTTTTTCGCTCATATACCACAAAAAAGCTCTGCTCGCCTCTTCATAGCAACACGATCCATTTAATAGGTCGCCACAAGCCCATCCAAAAAAAATTGCCAAAAATATATTCGAACGCCAACATCCTCCTTCAATTCATAGGCTAACAGACATGGAAAATCGCAAAAAATACTAAATTTTTAGTTTTTTCGCTCGTATGCCCCCAAAAGAAAAAAAACTCTGCTCAACTCTCAAAAGCAACACAGTGCATTTAATAGATTGTCACGAGCTAACCTAAGAATTTTCATCCAAAACCCATTCGTACACCCACATGCCCAATCAATTCATAGGCTAACACACATGGAAAATCGTAAAAAATTCTCAATTTTTAGTTTTTTCGCTTGTATGCCCCCCCCAAAAAAAAAGGTCTGTCAAACTCTCCAATGTAACACAGTGCATTTAATAATTTTTCACGAGCTGACCTAAGAAGCTCATCCAAAACCCATTAGTACACCCACATAACCCATTAATCCATAGGCTAACACACACGGAAAAACACAAAAAATCTGCAATTTTTAGTTTTTTCACTCATCTGCTAAAAAAATGCTCCGCTTACCTCTCCAAAGCAACATGATCCATGTAATAGGTCGTTAAAATCCCACCAAAGAAGTTTTACCCAAATCTTATTCGGACACCCACATCCCCCATCAGTCCATAGGCTAACACACACGGGAAATTGCAAAATATCCTCAATTTTTAATTTTTTCGCTCAAATGACACAAAAAAGCTCCACCCGCCTCTAAAAAGCAACACAATCTATTTAATAGATCATCACAAAACCACCCAAGAAGGTTTTCCCAAATCCCATTCAGAAGCCCACATACCCCATCAATCCATAGGCTAACATGAAAAATCGCAAAAAATCCTCAATTTTTAATTTTTTCGCTCATACGCCAGAAAAAAGCTCTTCTCACCTTTACAAAGAAACACAATCCATTTAATAGGTCGTCATGAGACCACCAAAGAAGGTTTTCTCAAATCGCATTCGGACGCCCACATACCCCATCAATCCATAGGCTAACACACACGAAAAATCGTGTAAAATCCTCAATTTTTAGTTTTTTTGCTCATATGCCTCAAAAAAAGCTCTGGCCGCCTCTCCCAAGAAAAACAATCCATTTAATTGGTCGCCACGAGCCCATCCAAGAAGGTTCACCTAAAACTTATTCGGACGCGCACAACCCCTATTACTCCATATGCTAAACCACATGGCAAATCGTAAAAACTCTTCAATTTTTGGTTTTTTCTCGTGTATGACACAAAAAATAAAATGCTTCGGCCACTTCTCTAAAGTAACATGGTCCATTTAATCGGTCGTCACGAGTAGATCAAAGAAGTTTCTCCTTAAACCCATTCAGACGCCTACATCCCCCATCAATCCATAAGCAAAAACACATGAAAAATCGCAAAAAAACCTCAATTTTTAGTTTTTTTGCTCATATGCCACCAAAAAAGCTCTGCCCGCCTCTTTAAAGAGACACGATCCATTTAATAGGTTGCCACAAGCCCATCCAAGAAGTTTTGCCCAAAATTTATTCGGACGCCAACACCCTTCACCAATTCATAGGCTAACACACATGGAAAATTGCAAAAAATCCTTAATTTTTAGTTTTTTCACTCGTATGCCCCCTAAAAAAAAGGCTCCGCCCAACTCTCCAAATCAACACAATGCATTTAATAGGTTGTCACGAGCTTATCCAAGAAGTTTAGTCCAAAATCCATTCGGACACCCACATCCCTTATTAATCCATAAGCTAACACACACGGAAAATCGCAAAAAATCCTCAATTTTTAATTTATTCACTCATATGCCACAAAAAATGCTCCGCTTACCTATCCAAAGCAACACGATCCATGTAATAGGCCGTCACAAGCCCACCCAAGAATTTTTTCCCAAAACTCATTCGGACATCTACATCCTTCATCAATCTATAACTAACATATACGGAAAATCGTAAAATATTCTCAATTTTTCCTTCATCAATCCATAGCTAACATATACAGAAAATCTCAAAATATTCTCAATTTTTATTTTTTTTTGCTCAAATGCCACAAAAAGGCTCTTCCCGTCTCTACGAAGCGACACAATCTATTTAATAAGTTTTCACGAAACCACCCAAGAAGGTTTGCCCAAATTCCATTCGGACGCCTACATAACCCATCAATCCATAGGCTAACACACCGCAAAATCATAAAAAATCCTTAATTTTTAATATTTTCGCCCATTTGCCACAAAAAAGCTCCGCTCACCTCTAAAAAGCAACACAATCCATTTAATAGGTTGTCATGAGACCACCCAAGAAGGTTTTCTCAAATCGCATTTGGACACCCACATACCCCATCAATCCACAGGCTAACACATACGAAAAATCGTAAAAAATCCTCAATTTTTAGTTTTTTTCGCTCATATGCCACAAAAAAATCTCTGGTTGCCTTTCCCCAGCAACACGATTCATTTAATTAGTTGCCACGAGCCCATCTAATAATTTTCACCCAAAACTAATTCGGACGTTCTCAACCTCTATTAATCCATACGCTAAAACCACATGGCAAATCTCAAAAAATCCTCAATTTTTAGTTTTTTCGCTCGTATGACACACACAAAAAAACCTTTGCCCACCACTCCAATGTAACATGGTCCATTTAATAGGTCATCATGGGCGAATCAATGAAGTTTCTCCCTAAACCCATTCAGACGACCACATCCCCCATCAATCCATAGGCTAACACATAAAAAATTGCAAATAATCCTCAAGTTTTAGTTTTTTCGCTCATATGCCACAAAAAAAGCGTTGCTCGTCTTTTCAAAGCAACACTATCCATTTAATAGGTTGCCACAAGCCCAGCCAAAAAAATTTCCCCCAAAATTTATTCCGACACCAACATCCTCCATAAATTCATAGGCTAACAGACATAGAAAATAGCAAAAAATCCTAAATTTTTAGTTTTTTCGCTCGTATGCCCCCCCCCCCCAAAAAAAAAGCTCCGCCCAACTCTCCAAAGTAACACAATGTATTTAATACGTCTTCACGAGCTGATCCAAGAAGTTTCTTCAAAAATCCATTCAGACACCCACATGCCCCATCAATTCATAGGCTAACACACATGGAAGATCGCAAAAAAATCCTCAATATTTAGTTTTTTCGCTTGTATGCCCCCCCCCCAAAAAAAAGCTCCTACCAACTCTCCAAATCTACACAGTGCATTTAATAGTTTGTCATGAACTGAACCAAGAACTTTTGTCCAAAACCCATTCATACACCCATATCCTCATTAATTCATAGGCTAATACACACGGAAAATCGTAAAAAATCTTCAATTTTTAATTTTTTCACTCATATGCCAAAAAAAAATGCTCCGCTTACCTCTCTAAAGCAACACGATCCATGTAATAGGCCGTCACAAGCACACCAAAGAAGTTTTACCCAGAACCCATTCGGACGCCCACATCCCCCATCAATCCATAGGCTAACACACACAGGAAATCGCAAAATATCGTCAATTTTTAATTTTTTTGCTCAAGTGCCACAATAAAACTCCACTCACCTCTACAAACAACACAATCTATTTAACAGGGTTTCAAGAAACCACCCAAGAAGGTTTGCCCATATCCCATTTGGATGCCCACATACCCCCCATCAATCCATAGGCTAACACAACACAAAATCGCAAAAAATTCTCAATTTTTAATTTTTTCGCTCATTTGCCACAAAAAGCTCCTCTCACCTCTACAAAGCAACACAATTTGTTTAATAGGTCGTCATTAGACCACCCAGGAAGGTTTCTCAAATCGTATTCGGATGCGCACATACCCCATCAATGCATAGGCTAACACACACGAAAAATCTAAAAAAATCCTCAATTTTTAGTTTTTTCGCTCATATGCCACAAAAAAAGCTCTGGCCGCTTCTCCCTAGAAAAACAATCCATTTAATTGGTTGTCATGAGCCCATCCATGAGGTTTCGCTTAAAACTTATTCAGACGCCCACAACCCCGATTAATCCATATGCTAAACCACATGGGAAATCGCAAAACATCTTCAATTTTTAGTTTTTTCTCTCGTATGAAACAAAAAAATGCTTCGCCCGCCTCTCCAAAGTAACATGGTCCATTTAATAGGTCGTCACGGGCACATCAAAGAATTTTCTCCCTAAACTCATTCAGACGGCCACATCCCCCATCAATCCATAGGCTAACACACATGGAAAAATCACAAAAAAATCCTCAATTTTTAGTTTTTTCGCTCATATACCACAAAAAGAGTTCTGCTCTCCTCTTTAAAGAAACACGATCCATTTAATAGGTTGTCACAAGACCATCCAACAAGTTTTGTCCAAAATTTATTCAGACGCCAATATCCTCCATCAATTCATAGGCTAACACACATGGAAAATCGTAAAAAATCCTCAATTTTTAGTTTTTTCGCTCATGCCCCCCCCCAAAAAAGCTCCGCCCAACTCTCAAAATCACCATAGTGCATTTAATAGGTTGTCACAAGATAACCTAAGAAGTTTTGTCCAAAACCCATTCAGAAAGCCACATCCCCCATTAATCCATAGGATAACACACATGAAAAATCGCAAAAAATCCTCAATTTTTAGTTTTTTAACTCATATGCCACAAAAAATGCTCCGCTTACCTATCCAAAGCAACACGATTGATGCAATAGGCCGTCACAAGCCCACCCAAGAAGTTTTACCAAAAACCCATTTGGACACCCACATCCCCCATCAATCCATAGCTAACACACATGAAAAATCGTAAAATATCCTCAATTTTTAATTTTTTCGCTCAAATGCCACAAAAAAGCTCCACCGCCTCTACAAAGACTAATGAACAGTTAACCAATAAAAGAGCGGATTCTTACATAATCAATGAATGAATTGATCTAGGATTATGGTTTCACCAACAATCATGTTTAGTATCAATTTTATCAACTTATTTGATCATCAAGTTGTTGATTATAGGGTTGATATTATGATTCGGGAATGGTCATCCTCTAATCGTCTATTAAAACTAGTCTTACAACTAAATTGTTGAGCAGGGATGTGAGAATCTAATTCAAATGCATTAATTTATTTTCCTATTTTGTAACCATGAGGTGATCTAGGTATATTCCTATCCTAGCCGCTAATTAATTTCTTGTTTTAATAAAAAAGGGATCTTACTCCCTATGTTCTTTGTTCTATCCCTCAGTTCCCTTGGTCAGTTCACTTTGGAATTATAAATTTATTTTAGTGGTCGCTACTCATTAAAATAGTATGCTCAAGAATATAAGAACAACCAAATATGATAAACAAACAAATAAAATCAAGGGTTACTAAACAATTATATAATTATCTACCATAATCCTAGAAAGAGAAGTTTAATTCCACATAAACATAGAGCAATTACAACAAATCATCTAATAATAAATGTAAAAATAAATAAATAAGGAGAAGAAAAGATGAAACACTTGCTCTCCAGCCTTGAAGTACATCCCTCACCTCTCTGTCCGTATATTCTTTCTGTCTACTTTGGGCGGCCAACATCTTAGTCTGAATGAATTTTACCTTTCCTTGAGTCTCTTTCACCAAGTCGGTACCCAAAGATTTAACATATCCCACCTCAAACCATCCAATAGGTGATCTATACTTACTCCCGTAAAGTGCCTCAAATAGAGCCATATCAATGCTAGAGTGGTAGCTATTGTTGTATGAAAACTCACACAATGGGAGGAACTGGTCCCAATGACCACCAAAATCAATCATCCAGTTTCTCAACATATCCTCTAGCACCTGAATTGTCTACTCTGACTAACCATCAGTCTGAGGATGAAAAATCGTGCTAAAAGTAAGCTTGGTGCCTAACTCCTCATGCAACCTGTTGTAAAATTTAGAAGTAAACTTTACATCCCTGTCTGAAATGATAGAAAGTGGCACCCCATGAAGTCTGATGGTCTCCTTGATATATATTTTTGCCAACTGCTGAGAGTTGCAATCTACCCAAACTGGAAAAAAATGAGTTGATTTTGTCAGTCGATCACTTATCACCCAAATAGAGTCATACTTTCCAAATGTCTTAGGGAGCTCCACCACAAAATCCATAACAATATGCTCCTACTTCCACATAGGTATAGGCATCCTCTGAAGTAAGCCCGCATGTATTTCATGTTCATACTTTACCTATTGACAATTATGACGCTTGGACACATAATCCACTATGTCCCTCTTTATCCCCGACCACCAATAAAGCTGCCTCAAGTTATAGTACATCTTGGTCGTGCCTGGATGAATAGAATAACTTGAACCATGAGCTGCTGAATGTATATCACTGATCAAGTCACCAACCCAAGGAACACATAACCTTCCTTTAAACCATAACACTTTTCCATCGTCAAAAGTGGCGTCCGCCCCTTCCCCGCTCACTACCTTATTCCGGAGTACATTCAACTTCTTATCCTCGAACTGATTGGCCTTAATCTATTCCACAAAGGTTGATTTTACCTCGACACTAGCCGACATTCCACCCCTATTCGATACCCCAAACTGCATGCTCAAGGATGCTAGATTCTGAAACTCTCTAGCTAATGGTCTCATGGACACTCTCAAGAATGACAAGTTATCCATACTTATGGCCTTTCGACTCAATGCGTCTGCCACCACATTGGCCTTACCCGGATGATACTGAATGGTCACATAATAGTCCTTTAATAATTCCATCCACCGTCTCTACCTTAGATTCAAATCCCTTTGAGTAAACACATGTTGCAGACTACGATGCTCAGTGAAGACCTCACACTTGACACCATATAGATAGTGTCTCCAAATTCTTAAAGAAAATACCTCTTGCTAACTCTAAATCATGGGTTGAGTAATTCCTTTCATGAGGATTCAACTGCCTCGAAGCATACACAATAACATTCTTATCCTACATTAGCATAGAACCCAAACCCAAAAGTGAAGCATCACAATACACAATGAAGTCTTTACCTTCAACTGGCAACGAAAGAATAAGTGTTATAGTTAAAAGTGTCTTGAGTTTTTAGAAGCTCTCTTCACACTTGTCTGACCAAACAAACGACACCTCCTTTTGAGTCAACCTTGTCAAGTGAGTTGCAATGGATGCAAAGTTCTTAACAAACCTGCGATAATAACTGGCAAGACCCACAAAACTCCTTACATAGGTCACTGAACTAGGCTGAGTCCAAATCTTAATTGCTTCAATTTTCTGAGGGTCCACCATCACCACCTTCTCCGAAACCACGTTCCCCAAGAAGGTAATAGAAGATAGCCAAAATTCACATTTAGAGAACTTAGAAAATAATCACTTTTCCCTCAGAATTCCCAAAACTATACGGAGATGGCCTGCATGCTCTTCCTTAGTTTTGGAGTACACCAAAATATTATCAATGAACACAATTACGAAAGAATCCAAAGAGGATTTAAAGATGCCATTCATCAAACTCATGAAAGTTACAGGTGCATTAGTCAATCCAAAAGACATTACCAGAAACTCGTAATGGCCATATCGAGCTCTAAAATTTGTCTTTGGAATATCCCCTGGTCTAATCTTTAACTGATGATACCGCAAATCAATCTTTGAGAAAACTGTTGCACCCTATAGCTAATCAAACAAGTTATCTATACGAGGCAAAGGATATTTATTTTGAATGGTGACCTTATTCAACTACCTGTAATCAATGCACATCCTTATACTACTATTCTTCTTCTTAACAAAAAGAATCGGAGCGCCCCAAGGTTAAGAACTTGGACAAATAAAACCCTTATCAAACAGTTTCTGTAATTGAGACTTGCGTTCTCTCAACTCTGCAGGAGTAATTCAATATGGTGGAATAGATATGGGGTGAGTTCCCGGCTCTAAGTCAATATAGAAAACAATATCCTTATTCGAAGGCATACCAGGTAAATCAAAAGAAAACACATCCTGGAACTCGGAAACAACCAAAACCGACTCAATAGAAGGGGATCCCACACCCACATCTTGAAGATGAGCTAAAAATGTTGAACACCCCTTCCTAACTAGCCTCCTAGATTGTACATAAGATATAATCCTTGTGGGTTTAGCCTTATACACTCCCTCTCACTCTGGTTCCCTCATCCCAGGCATAGCTAGAGCCATTATTTTAGCATTACAATTTAAAACAACATGATACGAAGGTAACCAAGTCATACCCAAGATTATATTAAAGTCCAACATATCTAAGATAATTAAGTCTACCCAAGTCTGAAAAACCATAAACAAAATAGGACAAGACTGATAAACATGGGTAACTACCACATACTTCCCAATCGGAGTAGACACATGCATATGATAGTCAAGAATATCACAAACCAGACTCAGAACCATAGCAAATTGAATAGACACATAAGAATAACTGGACCCTAAATCAAATAAGACATAAGCCATCCAGTCATAGATAGAAATAGTACATGTGATCACTGTATAAGAAGCCTCGGCATCAGACTTTCCCGAAAATGCATAACAATAAGCCTGGTCATCAATCTGAGCTAACTCTGTACCTAGAGCCTGGTCATCACTCTGAGCTAACTCTCTACCTAGCTGTGCTCCTGCGCCACCGTTACCACAAACACCTACCTGATTTCCCCGTCCACCCCTTGGATGACCCCTGCTATTACCTCCTTTTCTACATCTGTTATGCCTGGACACTCGCCTGTCTCACCAGACACTCCCTCTTAAAATGACCAACAACACCACAATGATAACACCCACACTCCATAGAAGGCCGACTGGCAGAAGAATAAGAAGTCCCTTGGCCTCTAACAACCCGAGTTTGGGAAGGGCCCTTAGCCGAAACCATAGTAGAGGCTGGCATAGCTGACTGAATAGGGCTAGCTGGAAAGGCTTGCTGGCCCTTAGAATAGGATCTGCTGAAATTCCCAACATTTTGAGACTTTTTGGCTAACATCTTAGCCTATTCCGCCTGTGTCACACCTTCCAACTTCTTCACATAATCTGACAGGTCATTAAACCCCTTTCCTGCCGAAGTCATTGGCACAGTCAACACCTGAAGGTCATAGTTCAAACCCTTAATAAAGAGACGAATCCTTTATTCCCCTGTAGTCAACAGCGGAGTGGCATAACGAGACAAGGTATGAAACTTAGCCTCATAAGCTTCAGCTGACATATCACCCTGCTTCAAAGCCAAGAACTCATCTTTCTTACGATCACAGAGGCAAAATATGTGACCAACACTCAACATATGCTCTCCACCACTGCTTAGCATCCTTCTCCAGCAGAAAGGTCACAAACTAAACCTCATGCTTCTTCATAATACCCATATTGTGCAACCTCTCGTTGTAATCAATAATAAACTCAAAAGCATTCTTAAATTTTGTACCCTGAAACGTAGGAGGTTTCATCTTTAAGAACTTAATCAGTAGGTCATATTCAGTACAAATCATCACAGAACCCAAAATCGGATAAGGAAAACATATATGCCTGAAGTCTCATCCATCCTAGGAGCCATAGGAATAGTAGGGTACACAACTGGAGACTGATAAGCCAGAACAATAGGGGTGGCTCTAGTCCTATCCAACTCGCTCAGAAAAGCCAATATTTGTCGGATTACCTCATCAGACATGGGAGGTAAAGCTGCAACCCCAACTGGTGCAACCACTTCGAGTTCCATCTCTTGCTCCTCTATTGCTTCCCTTTCCTTAAATGATCCTGAGGTGGGGGAGGGGATGCTTCCCTCTCATTAGACTAACTTGCAACTGCTTGAGCTCCACACCTGGCGGGTGTGGCTCGTCCCCGTCCTCTCCTTCCTCTCTTTCTCTCACTCATTATCTTTCCCTCACACTTGGCTCCTCAACTGGAGCGACCAATACTGGTGCTGCTGCTAGGGTTCCGTTCGACCTAGTATTCACCATCTGCGGATAAAAAAGTGAAGGATCAGATACCAACTTATATCACCAGCTATCAATTGGAATCAAGTCATAGCACGAAAGAAGTAAGAAAGATAAATTTTTCCAAAAGTCCTATATCCTCCCGAAGAAAAGTACAGACATCTCCGTACCATTTCGCGAGACTCTACTAGACCCATTGTGGTATAATGAGATTCACAAAACCTAGGCTCTAATAAAAAGTTTGTCATGACCCTAACCCATCGTGACTGGCACCCACACTACTCACCCAGTGGAAGAACCAATAACCCCAAAAATATTGATCAACACTCAGGTAAAAGTATGAGAAATATCCCATAAACAGTATAATAACCATTCAATCTAACAACTTAAGAATGTACGGAAACAAAATACCAAATGAAAATCCCCTAGGACCCAAAAGTCGGTGTACCAAAATATACTAAGAATACCAAGTGGGGATGCAACCCCAAAACTGTAAGAAGTAACAAGTCCAAATAAAGGACAATGTCTAAATAAGAGAAAAATTTCATGGTAGCTCAGATGTGCTGCTCACCCTGAAATCCAGAATCGACTGCTGAAATAAAAAATAAGATCTCGATGGATTCACTGGAATATATGTTGTACTCACAGAAGTAAATGCAGGTGTAGTACCTGTACAAATAAATCACAATGTACTGGTAGGATCATTTGAATAACCCAAGATGGAAATATGGACACTTTACCAAAATATAGTATAATTATCTAACACATGCTTACATATAAAAAATTTAACATATATGTACAAGTAGAATTCAAGAGACAAGCCAACAAGTCAACAAGTCAACAAGTGTTATTAAGGCAATGACATGCAACTCAATTCAAGACAACCAACAAGTCAACAAGTCAACAAGTGTTATTAAGGCAATGACATGCAACTCAATTCAAGACAACCAACAAGGACAAGCACAATAAAACAAATTCCCCGGTTCACTCAAGGAACCGTCATACTAATACATACCTTAAAACCCATACACACATGCTAAGGGTTATATACCCACCCTCTATCTATGACCTGCAGGGGACAATTACCGTCCATGTACTAAAAACCCCGGACAAGAATGTCTGTAATTCTTAATCCAATCACCTGTGAGAATGTCTCAAATGCCAAAACATTCCACAATTTACAATATAAAGAGGCAAAGTCATAAAACAAGTAGACATTGCAATGACCAAGCATACCACACGAACTAACCAATCATACTACAAAGTAGGTAATATGCACATATAATACAAGTTCGATTTAATACACCCCATCACCTACTTCGAACCAAGCTTGCACAACTCTAAGCCTGAGTTTTGCCTTTTTGTGCCTTTTTCTCTTGCTCGTGGTTTAAAACATGCATACAAACATCGCATTAATGAAATGACCTAACATGGCGGGAGTTATAAGCCACCCCCAACCCCATAAGGTCAGTTCATAATCATTCCTTAATCGTTCTAGGGCTATTTCCCCCGTAATTCACCTAAAACTACCAATTTCATGGAATGATTAGTGAATTATAAAAATTCAAGGCCAATTTCACAATTAATAAATAAAACCCATTGACCTAATGCTTAATTTCACCCTTGCACCAACAAACATACCAAAATCTGCCCTAAAACCCTCCTCGAACTCCGTAATTTATACCTTCTAAAGGGAGTGAATTCCTTACCTTAACAAAGTTAAACAGAGTTAAATCTGTGATTTATTTTCCCTAAATTGCCTTCCTCTTACCCCAAAATGAGTTTATAAAGTAATAAACTATTTTGTGGTTTAATCCCTTTAATCTACGGTTTCTACCTCTACAGCCGTACCTGACCACTATAGCGGTACTACTATAGCGGTAGGCCACTGCTATAGCGGCGTTGACCACTTTTGACCACTACTATAGCGTTAATTATTCTACTATAGCGGTGTGTCAACTGCTATAGTGGTGTCGATAGGATTGAATGTCCTTCTTCACCCAAAAATCCCCCTTTTTACACCACACCTTGATCCTGGGACATTTCAAATAATGCCCTTTATGCTAAGGTTAATTTTGGGAGTTCTACTTACCCAAATTCAAATTCGTAAAATCCTATGGGTTCCTTATCACCTTATCTAACTAGGAATCAACACCATTTCCACCAAATCGATTTAAATTATTCCCATATTTTCCAAGACTACCCCTCCCTCTGAAATAAAGTAAAACTAGCCTAGCCTAAAATTTATAACTTCCAAACCCAAAGGAATGTAGACAAGAAATTTAGAACGTAAGACTTTTACATAACAACTAAGAGGGTCATTACAAATAGGCTTATAATGACCCTCTAAGTTATTTCCTATATTTTTATATTATTTCAATGTTTAGAGCTTTCCCATAGTTGTCCTAAGTCATTTATGACTTGCTGGAGCTGACAGTTTAGTTATTGGGCAGTCTGCTGGGTTCTTAGAGCCAATTCCCTATTTGAAGTCTTCGCTATTAAAATTTGGCTACCGGGCCTAAACATCAGGTAAAAGACCTTGTATTCCATTTCTAATAGTTTCATCAGCTCCGAAACATTGATTTTAGGCTAGGGAGACCCTTGGTCCAGGTTTTGAGACTTTCGAACTCATTATGGGCTATTGGGTGAAAAGTGATAAAAATGGCCATTTGGGTGTGGGACCTACATTTTGTCAAAACGACCCTGGATGGAAATTTTAATTGCACCATTGAGTACAGAATATCAAATTTGATAGGGTAGTGTAGTTTGTTTGTGTTCACAAGATTCTGAATTAATGCCGAGGGTGCGTCAGAGACTTGGTAAAAACCAAGTCATAGCTGGTGCATGCCTTCAAAGGTGCTTAAAAGCGGAGGTCACTTTAGTGGTCTGGGCACCGCTTTAGTGGCTAGCACTGGTCCCCGATGTTCCGCTTAAGCGGAGACCTTATCGCTTTAGCGGACGTCGCTTAAGCGACATTTGGTCCTCTTTAGTGGAGGTCCGCCTAATGTCGGGGAGTGCTTTAGCGATGGTGTAGCCGCTCAAGTGGCGACTGCTTTAGTGGACAAGTAGCCACTTAACCGAAACTTGCAGTGTATTTAATTCCCTTTTCACCTATTTTTCTCTCATTTTCTCTAAGTGTTGGAGCATTAAAATCCCTAGAGAGATAGAGATAGGGGGGCCGATTCTCGAGAGATCAAGGGAGGTTGGAGAGTTCATCAAAGCTATTTTCCTCATCTTAACCTTGTAAGTTTTGTCTTATTTCTCGATAAATTCTCCATTTTAGGTTTAAATCCCTAATTCATTTATAGGTTGATTTTGGATGTTTTGGTGCTTGGAATATACCCCCTTCTTAAGGGTAATTAATCCTTGAGCCTTGAGGAAAGTTTTGGCGGTTTCAAACTTATGATTCTGTAAGTGGTCCCCACCTGAGATTTTTGGCTTGATTTTGGACTTGAATCATTTCTATGCAATATGGGTGTAGTTATTCTCATATTATTGTGTAGATCATTGTTTTGATAGTGTGGAATTATTTGGAGGCTTCTCGAAAGGGAAAACCCCCAATCTAGTAGACTTTCTTGGGCATTCTTCGGCATCCAGGTAGTGTAGGCTTACTTTCCTCTTAGATTGAGATCTATTATGGTATTAGTATGCTATTATGCTAGATTTGGGTTGGAATTTATGGCTTGGTTGCATGTTTAGTGGAGTTTGGGATATTTTGCCAATTAGAAAACTATTTTGGTCGAATATTTACTTATTCACTGTTTCCTTGAATTTAGTTGTTGACTTTGGGTCTATTTAGACATAATTAACACCTCGTAAGGGAAATTTAAATCCCTAGTCTAGTTTTAGGTAGAAATGACCTTGGTATGGACTTTCGGGATTAGTAGTCGGCTCTGTCGGCCCTCTATTAGTTTGAGATATCCTAATTAATCTCTTGTAGACCTAATAGGCCTTCTTTCATAAGTTTATTTACATTCATAATCCTTAGGTTGATTTGGGAATCATTCTAGTTTATGGCTAGACTTGGTATCATGTTATTAAGTTAAAGACCGGTTCGAGTCTAGTATTTACTAGTCATTATGATACTATCTTACCGATTTGAGTCCGGTGTCTATGATATGGTTATGAGGTTATGAACACAGTTTGAGTCCGGCACTTTATGGTTCACTTATGCTATTGAGGATTGATGTCGCCCAAAATATGCCTCCTAAGAAGTATAAAGCGGTCGCTGAATCAAATATAGAACCTAACTAGGTTGGGGTCGATCCCACAGGGAATAAGACGGAAGTAGGTTGAGTTCTTGTTTGAGTAGTTGGAAAATAAGTAAAAAGGGGGAAATATTTGTAACTAGTAGTGATCGTAACAAGTGTTGATTCTTTGAAGTTGTTTTCAGTATGAGAAATACACTAGGACTGTGATCCCCAATGATTCCTTAACTCTACCAGTTATTGGTGCTGGCAAAACTGTCCCGCTGCACTGCATACAAAATCTGACAAGATATGTTCGTCTAAATGTCTCTCGACCTTGGTTAGACAAATTTCACTCTTCCCCTCTCGGTTTCGAGCGTTGCACTACTAACCCTTGTCCTGGATCTCAGATAACTATTCCTACTAAGGCTCAAGTTATTAGATGAAGGTTGATAGCTTCAAATATCTATTGTTATTTTGTTTTCCCAATCTCTACCCCTCTCTCGAGCAAGTCTAGAATACAGGTGAGTTTCTAACATTTACAACCATTAGAAAATCAATCACAGCGAAGAAAATAACAATATATGCATTCACACCGGTTCAGAATTGCTTTGCACTTAACCCGTATCGTTAATTCCTCATGGTTCACACAACCCTAGTTAATGAGTTTAGCTACTCATGTTTGCAAGAGCACAATAAGAATTCAAAGATGCAGACATAATTTTAAACTCACAATAATGAAGAAAAACTGAAATCTCAATGATGAACAAAACTCTAGAATCAATATCCCAAGATTACAAAATCAATAATGTGTTTTTTAACTCAAAATAATGAAAAACTATCTCAAAATAACGTAATGACTCTACCTTGAATATAGGAAAATACAGGGGTATTTATAGATACAAGGCTAATCCTATCCTAATCAAAACAGGAGAACAGAGTCGACAAACTTCCACGGTATCGTGACTTGGTGTCGTGGAACCAAGTCACTCCAGTAGGTGAGTGTCGTGGAAATCAGGCTCAAATAGACATCTTAAGAAGTTAACTCACGCCACCTAGTCACGCCATGTGAGTTCTGTCAAGCCACGTGACTGCCTGTCGTGGGAATCAGACAACATTCAGCATCCCTGGAGATGACTCATGGCAGCCACTCACGTCATGTTAGTGCTGTTGTGGGTCACTCTTCTGGTGAAGCTCCTTGTTCTTTTGTATTCCGATACTTCGTTCTCGGGTGTGATTCTTCCTTTTTGATCATTTTGCTTCCAAACCTATTTTCCTGCAATGTAGGACAGAAAACACATCATATAAACCAAATACACCCAAGTTATTGCATATTTTCCTTTTTTTAAGCATCGAAAGTGCCATGTAACCATGGCTCATCAACACCCTCAACTTAGAACGTTTGCATTTCCTCAGGCGAACAAACCAACATAAACATATACGATGCTTAATTAAGAGAAACCTAAGGGACCTACGACAGTCAACTCATTGCTTTTGGCAAAACTTTTCTAACCCCTCCTTCTTGCAAATCCAAAAACCATTGTGTATCCTTGCAACATATTATCATTACATAGAAGGGATCAAGTGATGGCATAAGATTATGAACAAACAACAAAGCTTGCATGCAAATGACATTATCCGAACAGATAGCAGCTAACAATCCAACCCATGTACTCTCACAGCAAAGAAGTCCCATACACTCGCAGTATACTAATGAATCTCAAACTAGGGACTCGATCAAAACACTCTCTCTCACAAAGAAGTTCAAACAGTGTGCATGAAATACCATAGGCTTTCCCTTATTTTCTATGCCTTAGTTGTTCGGACAGTTGGACTAGGATCATTATAGGACTTTCATTTGCTTGTAATGTAGGCTTGGGGACGGGTATGGTACATATGGGTATGGTGACTCAACCCTCCTTGACACTACACTATTTTCGACTCCAATTTCCAACCGTTCTTATTTTTACTCTCCCTTATCCTCCTTCATTTATTTTCAGATTTTGGGTGTGATTTTCTTCATATTTTCACAGCACATTTTTTTTTTACTTTTTCTGTCCTTTTTTTTTAAATTCATTTTCACCCTTTTTTTTCTTTTTCTTCACACCCAAATCTATTTTCTCTTTTTTTTTCTAACCCCTTCTTCATACCCAAATCAATCTATGCACCCCTATACTAGCCACCCTCAACTTAGGTAATTTGCCTGCGTTGAGGTACACAATGTCCAAGGAGGGACCAGGGCCAATACAGGTTCATTATAAATCAAAAAAGGGACGGTGAATAGGCTAAAGAAAGAAACAAGTCAATTAAGGCTCCAAATTGGGATCAAGGGATACTTAATTCATTTGGTTAGGAATTTAGGCTAAATGTGGACTTAGTCAAAAATGTCCTATGATCCTTTCCTAATCACTATCCTCTAACCTAGGCAAGACCAACTGGGCAAGTTCTAGATCGTACACACAAAGTGAACTAAGTAATGACCTCACACACACAACACATGGTTACATTATCAACTACTACCTATCTGGGTTCATGCAATGCTAGCTACAATTATTTTTTCTATAATTCTCATGCCATAAAAAGATCCAACAGCTATCACAAACCAACATACTACACACACAATTCAAAACAAAAATTTTCAGGAGGGGTATCCTATAGACAATCACATAGCATCCTTAATATTCAAAATTGGACTGCACTAAGGTTCCCCTATTTTTCTCCTAATTAAACACAAAAATATAAATAGCAACCTAAACATGCCGGTTCTACTATGATAGCACACTCGAGGGAAAAGAAACACGGCAACAAAAAACCTCAAGTGGTGGTACACCCCCACCCCCAACTAACAATGGTGCACAACCCTTAGTGCACAACTATCAATAGAATAAATGCAAGGGAGTGAAGACATACCTGTAGGGCCCTAAGAGCAGGAAGCAGGACCACCCATAGCGGGATCATCAGTCTGCCCTCTGGGCTCTCTGCTAGGTGCATCCGGTGGAGGGGGTGCCTGACTGTAGGATGCACCACGTGCCCTCTGCTCCTCCACTATATAGCTAGCATGGTACTCCATCCTAGAGACCTTAACCTCTCTCCAGAGATCACCCTCAAACTCATCACCACTATCCACCTGCTCTTT
This sequence comes from Capsicum rhomboideum, assembly GCA_031232105.1. Classification (NCBI taxonomy): domain Eukaryota; kingdom Viridiplantae; phylum Streptophyta; class Magnoliopsida; order Solanales; family Solanaceae; genus Capsicum; species Capsicum rhomboideum. The sequence goes on from CP124709.1 coordinate 60,006,716, forward strand.
CGGACTGCTTGGTCTTTTGACTCTATCAATGGGAGGCTCCTCATCCGCAAACAAATCCACCTCAAAGGCCGGCCTCAGCGGGGTTGGAACAGGTATAGATGGTATAATAGAGGCACTGCTTGGTGCCAAAGCATGGACCTCCTCTCTCAATGAAGCTACCTCCTGCGATAATGCTGTTATACCAGGACCATGTGCAGAAACCATCCGAGTGGCCATCCGTGCCTCAAAACTATCAATTTGCCCATGCAGCTCGCGCATAAACCATTTCATAGCTGCAGTCATATGGGCCTCTACTCTAGCCTCGAAAGTCTCTACGGTGTTCCGAACCCATGGCTTAAGTTGGGATACCAACTTAGCCATCTGGGCCTCAGTGTGAGCCTGCCGCTCAAACATCTTCGTCTGTCGATCAACCAGCTACTGCAGGAAGTCCCTAGAAACTGAAACCATACCAGAGGGAGGCGGTGGTACTGTAGAGCCAGGTACCTCATCATCAATCGGGCCTGTGCCTTCAGCAGGTACAGGAACAGGCTCTGGTACCCGAATCGGGGCCGAAATAGGCATAGGCATTCTAACCGACTCATTTCCATCTCCAGGCCCTTCAAAAAGGGCTGATTCTAATGATCCAGAAGGTTTAGACCTCCGTGGAATACTGGGGATAGATCCCCACTGCTGCATCAAACCAATATTTGTTATGCGTGTCACCACGATAAAGTGATCGACGGTAGGTAGCGCAACCACACCAGCACTATCACACAGGCCCTGAATCAAGAAGGGGAAAGGGATACTGGTATAGTCACGAAAAGCACGCTCATGGATCTCTCTAACAATGTACCTTGCAATATGAATGTCATAACCATCAAGGATGCTAGCAACCACAACAGCTCGATCTAAGGTGAGTGAATTGTCCGTATTAGTAGGCCCCAACTGATGCCTCACAACCTACCACCAGAATCTACCAGCAAAATAGAGCTTGGACTTCTTTATATCCAGCTTCCCAGTCACCCAACTAGCATCAACTCCATCCTCCGCTATATAACCAGCTATCCACTGCAGCAACTCTAATTTCTAATCAGCATCTTGTATTTTAATTTGATTTCTGATAGTCTTCATGTAGTGATCAAACTCATGAGTCGTGGCTGGCAATGGACGGTCTGCAACAAATATGAATCGGTGGATGGTATGCTCAGATATGTCGACTCGAGTTCCTCAAACCAAAATGTGAGTCAATAAATGTTGGTCCCAGAACCGCTGCCCAATAGGTGTACTCAAATCAACAGTCGCAATATATGATGCATAAAATTCACGAACAAATTCTAAGCTATAGTGACCAGAAGGCTCGGCCATCCATCTAAACCCATACTGCTCAAACACAGGCCAAATATCAGGTAATGCCTTCAACTCCTCCAGCCGGTATCGGGGCTCCTCCATAATACTTCTCTGACACACACCCCGCTCCGTCAGCTCATCATCCCTGTCATAAAAATCCTGTATTCCCTCAACACACCATCGGTGGATATCTCTGTTCTATGAGGGAGTCGGGGCACTCAATTCACCAGACTCACCCTGTCCCTTAGCATTATCCCCAGAACCAGAGAGTGAATCATCCTCCCCCTCTTCAGACTGAGGGAGGACTCAGAAGACTGAGCAGGAGCAGCCGGCTGGAAAGGCTGAAGTGCTGCCCGGGGAGCAGCTTGTGCCCGAGTCTGTAACCTCGTGGTATAAGGAACTAATGCAGTATCATCATGTCCAATCTCAAACTCCTCCACGGACCTACTTTTTTTAGATTCAGTCGGTTCATCATGCATACAGGTTGGTAATTCTGGATTTTTGGTGTGAATTCTGGATGAAGAATCAAGGTGGTCACTTTTGGGGTTTGATTTGGGAGGCATGGTATCGGATTTGGGTCATATTTTGGGTATTTGGGTCGGGTTGGGTTCAGATTTTGGGTATTGGGGTCGGGTTTGGGTTGGATTTTGGGTGATGAGGTCGGGTTTGATGAATATTTGGGTGTGTGGGTCGGATTTTAGGTGATGAGGTTAGGTTATGTCGGATTATTAGGTTTGTGGGTCGAATTTTGAGTGATGAGATTTGGAGAATTTCGAAAATTAGGGAGGGAGAAGATGATGATTTAGGAATTTGGTCTTTGGGAATGTAGTGGGGATTTTGTCTTTGATTTAAGGTTGATAATGTAGAGAAAATTGGTAAACTAGGGTTTATGTGTTTAAGGGTTTTATGATCGGGTATGAGGGGAAAGGGAATTATATGAAAAGGTTGGATCAAATCGAGTCAGATCTCTGGGTATTCGGTTAATTCTGTATTCACGGTACCACCCACATGACGTGGGAATACCTACGTCACATGGGTCCTCTGTCGGTGAGATTCTGAAAAGTAATTTTTGCCTCTGATTTTCAAGGCACAACCCACGTGACGTGGGTATTCCTACGTCACGTGGATCACCTATCGTGGGTGTGACTCTGCAACATGATATTCTTGCTCTAATTTTCACGGCACCATGCACGTGACTTGGGTGTGCCTACGCCATATAGGTAACAGGCGTGGGTAGTACTGAACCTGTTCAGGTAAATCTTGTGAATTTCTGCTAACTACTCCTCTAATGCTCAGATCACTCCATCCTAAGATAGTGGGTTGCCTCCCAAGTAGCGCCTGATTTAATGTCGCAGCACGACACGGCTAACTTGGATACTCGGACTTCACCAACTAGCCCATGGGTTGCCTCTTATGAAGAGCCTGATTTAACGTCGCGGCACGACATGGTTAGCTTGACTACTTAGACTTCATCAAGATCAAGCTCCTCACATGTCCTTATTTCTTCCGTTATTCCCACATAATGCTTGACACGCTGTCCATTGACCTTGAATAGAACATTATCAGCTCCTTTTAGCTCAATTTCTCCATGTGGGAATACCCTGACGACCGTGAATGGTTCGAACCATTTGGACTTTAACTTACCAGCAAACAAGCAAAGCTTGGAGTTATAAAGTAGCACCAAATCTCCCGGGTGAAACTCTTGTTTCTCAATGCGTCAATCATGATATAATTTCATCTTTTCTTTATATATTGCTGAACTTTCATAAGCCCGGAGACAAAATTCATCCACCTCATTCATCTGCCCAAGTCTTAATTTAGCCGCTGCACTCCAGTCCAAATTCAACCATTTCAAAGCCCATAAAGTTTTATGTTCAAGTTCGACAGGCAAATGGCAATACTTTCCAAAAACTAATTGATATGGTGATACACTAATTGGTGTTTTGAAAGCAGTTCGATATGCCCATAATGAATCCTCCAATCTTCGAGCCCAATTAGTCCTATTGGCATTCATTGTTTTTACCAAAATAGAATTGATCTTACGATTTGATACCTCAACTTGCCCGCTTGTCTGAGGATGGTAAGGTGTTGACACCTTATTTTTAACACCATATTTTTCAAGCAGGGTCTTGAACAAATGATTGCAGAAGTGGGATCTCCCATCACTAATGATAACTCGGGGTGTACTGAATTGTGAGAATATGTTCTTCTTCAAGAATTCTGTGACACTTCTTCCTTCGTTATTGGGGAGCGTAATTGCCTCCACCCACTTAGAAACATAGTCAACAACTACCAGAATGTATTTCATCCCATGTGAGTTTACGAAAGGGCCCATAAAGTCAATTCCCCATACGTCAAACAATTCAAGCTCAAGTATAGTTGTCATGGAAAGTTCGTGTCTGCGTGAGGTATTCCCTTGCCTTTGACATTGGTCACAAGCTCGAGCTTAATCATGAGCATCTTTGTAAATACTGGGCCAATAGTACCCACATTGCAAGATGTTATGGGTAGTTCGAGTACCTCCATGATGACCCCCAACTGGAGATGAATGACATGCTTCCAAAATACTCATTATCTCGACCTCTGGAATACATCTTCAAATCATGCCATCTGCACATACCCCAAATAAATATGGCTTATCCCAGAAGAATTTTCGCACCTCATGCATGAATTTCTTTCTCTGCTGATATGACATATCTTTCGGGACTAGATCACTTGCTAAAAAGTTGGCAAAATCAGCAAACTAAGGGATTAAGTCTTGTGATGCTTCCAATACCTGCTCATCTGGAAAAGTATCATCAATATCAAGGTCATCCCTTAATTTAAGCATGGCCTCCTCCTCAAAGCATGATAGATGGTCAGCGACCTGATTCTCGGTTCCCTTACGATCCTTGACTTTAAAGTCAAATTCTTGCAGTAGGAGTACCCAACAAATCAATCTTGGCTTAGCATCCTTTTTTGACATACGATACCGAAGAGCTGCATGGTCTGTATGCAAAATCACCTTCGTACCAATCAAGTAAGATCTGAATTTCTCAAAAGAAAAGACCACAACCAACAATTCCTGTTTAGTCAAAGTATAATTCTTTTGAGCTAGATTAAGCATTTTGCTAGCATAGTAAATCGGATGTAAAATCTTCTCACGTCTTTGGCCAAGGACTGCACCCAAATCCACTCCGTTAGCATCACACATAACCTCAAAAGGCATCGTCCAATCTGGTGACACAATAATAGGGGCTGAAACCAACTTCTCTTTAAGACACTCAAAGGCTTTTAGACATGCCTCATCGAACACAACTTCAACTTTTTCTCCAAAAGTTTGCATAAAGGATGTGCAATCTTAGAGAAATCCTTGATGAATCTTCTATAAAAGATAGCATGACCTAAGAAACTTTGAATACTTTTCATGGAGATAGGTGGAGGTAACTTCTCAATTACCTTAATCTTTGCCTTAGCCACTTCAATACCTTTCTTTGAAATCTGATGCCCCAATGTGATACCCTCGTTGACCATAAAGTGATATTTTTCCCAATTTAGCACTAAGTTGCATTCCTCGCATCTTTACAGCACATTAGCAAGGTGTGCCAAGCAATCATCAAATGAGTCTCCCATAACAGAAAAATCATCCATAAAAACCTCAATAGTGTCTTCCACCATATCGGAGAAAATAGACATCATGCAACATTGGAAAGTGGTCGGTGCATTACATAGATCGAAGGGCATCCTTTTAAATGTAAATGTCCCATATGGACACGTGAAAGTGGTCTTCTCTTGGTCTTTGGGAGCAATGAAAATCTGATTATACCCCAAATAGCCATCGAGAAAACAATACCATCCTCTACCGGCAAGACGGTCTAACAACTGATCCATGAAGGGCATAGAAAAATGATCTTTTTCTTTCTAAGAATTCAAGTTTCGATAATCCATGCAAACTCTCCATCCAGTAACCGGCCTCATTGGGATTAACTCATTCTTGTCGTTTGGAACCACAGTGATTCCTCCCTTCTTTGGCACACACTGAACTGGGCTCACCCACTTGCTATCAGTAATGGGGTAAACCACTTCTGTATCTAACCACTTGATGATCTCTTTCTTCACAACCTCGTGCATAGGTGGATTTAGACAACGTTGATGCTCAATGCTCGGTATGCACTTAGGAGTAAGTTTAATTTTATGAGTGCAAATATCGGGTGGAATTCCTATAATATCAGTAATGGACCAACCAATGGCCCTCTTAAATCTTCTCAATACTAAAACCAAGGCCTCTACTTGCCACTCCACCAATTTAGCAGAAATAATCACAGGCAAGGTGTTGTTGGCTCCTAAAAATGTGTATCAAAGGTGAGCCGAAAGAGCCTTAAGCTCAAAAACTAGAGGCTCCTCAATAGATGGACGAGCTGGTTGGGTCACCCTATTCTTCAAATCAATATCAAGTTTCTTTGGAGCATAATTTTATGCTCCTTTACCAGTGAGTGCACCAACCATCTCATCGTATTCCTTAATACCGTTACTATCAAAATTCATAATCACGACTGCAAAAGCTTCTACCCCCAACCTTTCTTCAAGAGGCACAACAACATCATCATCCTCAATCGTATCTATTATCGAAATCACCCGCATATCTTTTGGTTGCTTCATGGAACGACAAATATTGAAAGTGACATGTTCATCATTTAACCTGAATTTCATCTGCCTTGTTTCCATGTCTACTAATGCATGACCAGTGGCAAGGAATGGTCTTCCCAATATAATGGGAACCTCGAAATCAACTTCATAATTAAGGATCACAAAGTCAGCCGAAAATATGAAAGATGCAACTTTTACCAAAATATCATACAAAATGCCCACCGGCTTTTTCACAGTCCTGTCCGCCATGAGAAGTCTCATAGAGGTTAGTTTTGGTGCTCCCAACCCTAACTTCTTGAAAATGTCTAACGGCATTAAGTTAATGCTAGCACCTAAATCACAAAGTGCTTTAGCAAAGTTGTAGGACCCCATAGTATAAGGAATTGTGAAGGCTCTTGGATCCTCCTTCTTTTCAACTAGGGAACGTGAAGCAACTGAACTACAATGATGTAAGTTATCTACCGGCTCAAAATTGATAGTTCTCTTCTTTGTCACTAAGTCTTTCATGAACTTCGCATAACCTGGCATCTGCTCCAATGCTTCAACAAGAGGGATGTTTACCGACAGCTCTTTCAACATTGTAATAAACTTCTGATATTTGTTTTCCTCAGCCTTCTTCTTCAATCTTTGAGGAAATGGAGGAGTAGGTCGTGGGATAGTCTTCAACTTTTATGGGACCTCCTTTTCCTGCCTCATCTCAGAATTTGCCTTTTTGCTAGTATCCTGAGGATTTGGAAATATTTCGACCTTCGAATTATTCGACTCTATCTCAGTTTCTACATCAACAACCATTGGCTTATTGGTCTTACCACTATCCATAGTTATAGATGGATCTGTGGTGCATTTCCTGCTTCTAGTAGTAATGGCCAGACAATGGCTATCATTCTTCGGATTTTGGACGGTGTTGCTTGGAAGGGTACCTGGTTGGCGCTGGTTCAATGCCACTGATATTTTCCTGAACTGTTACTCCAACTGTTTGATAGCAGTCGAATGGGATTATACTTTCTGACTTATTCCTAAGATGTAGGACCTAATCTCCTTCAGGCATTGTTCTTGACTCTCTGGCCCTTTCACTAGTTTATTGAGAAGGGATTCCATTCTCAAATTTCCAGAGTCAGCATCGCGATTCCCAGGTGGAACATATACACCACTCTTCTCTCTATAATCATCCTTCCTCCTCCAATCACCATCATGATCTCGTTCTCTATCTCTATATCCCAACTTGTTGTAACTGTCCCCTTAGTAGTTCTGACCTTGATTCCCTTGCCTCGAGTTCCAGAAGTCTTGGTTAGACCCTTGGCCCTTGGGTTGAAAACCCACCACTTCTCGATCTAGATATTTTTCCTTTTCATCAGATTCATAATCTTCATGTCTAGACGTTTTACCTTGTGCACCTACAGCATGCACCTTCTCAGTATCTATGGCCGCTATCTGTTTGGCTAGAAGACCAATTTCTATCCTCAACTAAATGACCTCTTGAGCTACAGATTCGTCCAAAACCCGTTGTGCTGCTGAGGCTCCAATAGCATATGTGCCAGCGGACGTATCTACTTCCTGAGTATGCCATCGTCAGTTGGTCTTAGTGATACTATCTAATATTTCTGAAGCTTTGTTCCCACCTCAGACTCATAAATGCTTCACCAGTGATAGTATCTGCTACAGCCTTAGTATTGACGTTTAAAGCCCTGTAGAAGATTTCAAGTAAGTTTCTACCACTCATCCTATGATTTGGCACATTCTGCAGCTTCTTCTTGAACCTTATCCATGTCTCATAAAGTGCTTCAGAATGTAGTTATCTAAAGTTATAGATCTCATCCTTCAACTGTAGCATCTTGGAAGGTGGGAAAAACCTCTCCAAAAATTAATTTCTCAATTCTTGCCAAGTATTGATGGATCCTCGTGGTAATTCTGCCAACCACAAGGTCACCTCTCCTGTTAGAGAGAATGGAAATAATCTTAATCGAATAGCCTCTTGGTCAACTCTAGGCAAATTATATGAGGTGCAGACCCCTACAAAATTCATCACGTCCATGTTTGGATCTTCAGTAGGAAGACCGACAAACACACCCTTCAAGTTTAGCAAGTGAATCATGACACTGGTAATGTCAAACTTAATGTTCAGAGGTAACTCAGGTGGAACAATGGCACCAGTCTCTATTAATTCGAAATAGGCCACATCTTCTTCCTCAGGATCAGAATAAACTGGTACATGCGGTCTTTGAAGTGGTTGTTAAGCTCTCAATCTTGTTTGTCTCTATTCAGCCTCAGCCAGTCGTTGAGTTGCCTCTTGCATAGCTCGATTATCTCTCTTTGCTTGTCTAAGAGCAGCTTGTCTAGCATGCTCTTCTCGTGTCAATCGAGCAGTAGTTTTATCCGCTGTTTCATGACCAACCAGCTGAATTGGTTGATTATGAACGTCTCCCATGGGGGCAGGATCCTGAACATCGTCGGTATTCACCATTCTTCGATTAGCCCTCAGAGTCCTATCTATTTCAAGATCAAGTGGAATCAGGGGATTGCCTTGACTCTTAGTATTTGGCATACACCGGCGTGTGCCCTTAAAAGTATAGAAAAATAATACCAATCAACTCCAAAAAATAAACTAATCAACTCCGCAATCGTATTCCCCGGCAACGACGCCAAAAATTGATGTCGCCCAAAATATGCCTCCTAAGAAGTATAAAGCGGTCGCTAAATCAAATATAGAACCCAACTAGGTTGGGGTCGATCCCACAGGGAATAGGATGGAAGTAGGTTGAGTTCTTGTTCGAGTAGTTGACAAATAAGTAGAAAAGGGGAAATATTTGTAACTAGTAGTGATCGTAACAAGTGTTGATTCTTTGAAGTTGTTTTCAATATGAGAAATACACTAGGACTGTGATACCCAATGATTCCTTAACTCTACCAGTTATTGGTGCTGGAAAAACTATCCTGCTACGCTGCATGCAAAATCTGACAAGATATGTTCGTCTAAACGTATCTCGACCTTGGTTAGATGAATTTCACTCTTCTCCTCTCGATTTTCGAGCGTCACACTACTAACCCTTGTCTTGGATCTCAGATAACTATTCTCGCTAAGGCTCAAGTTATTAGATAAAGGTTGATAGCTTCAAATCTTTGTTGTTATTTTTTTTTCCCAATCTCTACCCCTCTCTCGAGCAAGTCTAGAATACAGGTGAGTTTCTAACATTTGCAACCGTTAGAAGATCAATAACAGTGAAGAAAATAACAATACATGCATTCACACCGGTTCAGAATTGCTTTGCAGTTAACCCATTTCGTTAATTCCTCATGGTTCACACAACCCTAGTTAATGAGTTTAGCTACTCATGTTTACAAGAGTACAATCAGAATTTGAAGATGCAGACATAATAGTAAACTCACAATAATGAAGAAAAACTATAATCTAAATGATGAATAAAACTTTAGAATCAATAGCCCAAGATTACAAAATCAATAATGTGTTTCTGAACTCAAAATAATGAAAAACTATCTCAAAATAACGTAATGACTTTACCTTGAACATAGGACAATACAAAGGTATTTATAGATACAAGGCTAATCCGGTCCTAATCAAAATAGGAGAATAGAGTCGGCAAACTTCCACGGTATCGTTACTTGGTGTCGTGGAACCAAGTCAGGCCACATAGGTGAGTGTCGTGGAAATCAGGCTCAAATAGACATCTTCAGAAGTTAACTCATACCACCCAGTCATGCCACGTGAGTGTAGTCACGCCACGTGACTGCCTGTCGTGGGAATCAGACAACATTCAACATCTCTGGAGATGACTCACGGCAGCCACTCACGGCATGTGAGTGCTGTCGTGGGTCACTCTTCTGGTGTAGCTCCTTGTTCTTTTGTCTTTTGATACTTTGTTCTCGGGCGTGATTCTTCCTTTTTGATCATTTTGCTTCCAAACCTGTTTTCCTGCAATGTAGGACAAAAAACACATCATACCAACCAAATACACCCAAGTTATTGCATATTTTCCTTATTATAAGCATCGAAAGTGCCATGTAACCATGGCTCATCAAGGATCCGGTTTGAGTCTTGTATTTAATGGTTTTAAGGGACTCACGGTTATGGTATTGGTTTGTGGTTACTTTATATTTATTATGGCGATAGTTCTCCTTTTAGTTGTACCCATTTGGGCTACTGAGGGTTCGTTTGGGTTGATCTTCTCTTGTTTACACCTTCTAGTCTTATGGAGGCCAAGTTAGGCTATAGATAGTTTTCTTTACAATTCATCATTGCTTAATCTATATTTATTTCTTATCAGTCAGAGCATGATTTCAAGTATGCCCATTTTCTTCCTTGGCTTAGTTACATTCTCGCATTCTATTATGCTTTTATTATGATTTAGCCCAGTCGGCCGGTGATGGCTACTGGGTACCCATTTTTTTGGTACTCATACTGCACTTTTGCATCTTTTTATGGTGCAGATCCAAGTACTAGCTGCCGTCGCTGATATTCCAGCCATCTTGCTTACAGGATCCAGAGATAGGGTGAGCTTTTAGAGTCGGAGCTGATCCCCTCTCCTTCCTTTATTTTGGACAGTTTTTATATTTGAGACTATTTGTATATCAATACTATTAGTACTTTTATTTGTTTGGTTAGTGGCTCTTGTACGAATCTTACTAAGTCATGGGATATTTTTTTGCTCTTTCCCTCTTCTATCTATATGTATGCTTATTTTTCCCGATATGTGCCTTACCTTCCTCCACTTAGCCCATTACCTGTTTTTTTGGGCTATGGTTTGATTTACCTACTAGTAGGTTATAGTAGGTGTCATCATGACTCTGAAATTGGGTCATGACAAATTGGTATCAGAGCGTCTAGGTTCACTGGTATTGTTGGTACAAGAGCAAGGGTCTAATAGAGTCCGACGGATCGGAACGATGACATCCATATCTTATCTTTAGAAGGCTATAGGACATTCTTAGGATGACTTCACTTTCTTAATTCATTTCTTGTGTCAAGTCTGTGTTGGTTTCTAAGGTTCTCATTGTTTCACTCTTTTGTAGATGGCTAGAATGCGAGCTATAATGACCGATGAAGAAGACCTCGAGCCTGCAACTAGGGCACTCGTTCGGGGCTGTGAATAACCTAGAGGTCGCGTCCAGGATAGAGCTATAGTCCCAGCTGTCAGAATGATAAAGATAATAAAAAGAAGCCTTTACCAGATCCAGTTATTTCTCTCAAGGCAAAGGTTGCTTCACAGGTTCCGCCACTCCAGCCATTGGTAGGCTATGGGGCAGCACAGGCTCCACCGGGGTTTATTTTCTCGTCATTACTCAGGGATACCTTGGTCCAGTTATTGGGATTAGTAAGTGGTGCACCGTTTGATGGTGCATAGTCTGAAGATCAGAGTGGTAAAGATGTAGGGGCAAAGTCTGTAGCTGCGGAGTTGAGATTCCCGTAGCACAAGTAGTTGCTCAGCCGGTAGCCGCCCAGCCTGTTATGTCTGTTCAGGAGTGATGTCGCCCAAACTACACCTTTAGAAAAAAGTATAAAGTGGTCATTGAATCAAATATAGAACCCAAATAGGTTGGGGTTGATCCCATAGAGAATAAGACGAAATTATGTCGAATGCTAGTCTGAGTAATTGGTAAGTAAGTAAGAAAGGAGGTTTTTGTAAGCAAATAGTAACAATAACGATTGTTGATTTTTGGATTTGTAATCAATATGAGAAATACACTAGGACTGTAATCCCCAATGATTTCTTAACTCCACCAGTTACTTGTGCTGGCAAAACTGCCCCGCTGTGTTGCATGCAAAATCTAACAAGATATGTTCATCTAAATGTCTCTTGACCTTGGTTAGACGAATTTAACTCTTCTCCTCTTGATCTCCGAGTGTCGCACTACTAACCCTTGTCCTGGATCTCAGATAACTATCCCTGTTACGTCTCAAGTTATTAGATGAAGGTTGATAGCTTCAAATCTCTGTTGTTATTTCCTTTTCCCAATCTCTACCTCTCTCTCGAGCAAGTCTAGAATACAGGAGAGTTTCTAACATTTGCAACCGTTAGAAGATCAATCACAATGAAAGAAATAACAATACATGAATTCACACCTGTTCAGAATTACTTTGCACTTAACCCATTTCGTTAATTCCTCATGGTTCACACAACCCTAGTTTATGGGTTTAACTACTCATGATTGTAAGAACAAAAGAAGAATTCAATGATGAAAACATAATGGTAAACTCACAATAATGGAGAAAACTTTGAAATCTCAATATCAATAAAACCCTAAAATTTTTGTTACAAGATTACAAACCAATAATGCAATTATGAACTCAAAATAATGAAAATATATCCCAAAACAATGTAATGAACAACCCTTAAACATAGGACAATATAGGGGTATTTATAGATACAAGGTGAATCCTATCCTAAACAAAACAGGAAAATAGAGTCGGCACTTTTGCACGGTACCGTGACTTGGTGTCGTGGAACCAAGTCACGCCACATAGGTCCTACCGTAGAAATCACGCCACGCAGTTCCTACCATGGAAATCCACCTCAAAAACCGGTACTGAAGGTACCGGTGTAGGTATGGATGGAATGATAGGAGTATGGCTAACTGCTAAATCATAAACCTCTTCCCTCAATGCAACCACCTCCTTGGTCAACCCCATTAAATTTGGGATATAGGCCTTTCTCAACCGGCTACCCATCCAATGCTTAAAACTGTCAATCCACCCATACAGCTCACATATAAACTTCTCCATAGCAGAAGTCATGCGAGCCTTATCTCTCACCTCAGACGCCTCTATTGATGTTCTAATCCATGGCTTAAGCTGAGATACCAACTTAGCCATTTGGGCTTCTGTGTGTGCCTATCTCTCAATAACCTGTGCCTATCTATCCACTAAATTCTGCAAAAACTCATGTTAAACTACAACCATGCTAGACGAGGGTGATGGTGTCGTAGGGCCTGCTGCTCCTTCAACAGTCATAGGGCCTATGCCCTAGGTAGGCGCCTCGGGGTCACTAACTAGTGCTGAAGTGCTAATCGGTTCCTCACGATTCACTTGCCCTTCAAAGAGGGCGGCACCTGATGAAGTAGAGGGCTGAGACCCCCTCTAGGAAACCGGAATAGCACCTTGCTGTTGCTTCAATCCTACATCAGCTATGTGGGTCACCTTAATGGCGTGATCTACTGCAGGCATCGTAACTACACCAGCACTATTAGATAGGCCCTAAATCAGATAGGGGAAAGGGATGTTGGTAAAGTCTCTAAAGGCATGCTCATGAATCTCCTTAATAATATAGCTTGTGATGTTGATGTCATATCCGGCGATGATGCTCGCTACTAGAACAACTCGGTCAAAGAGTAAGAGAATTATCTGCACCTGTAGGACCGAGATGATGTCGTATAACTGACCACCAAAATCTTCCCATAAAGTGAAGCGAGGACTTCTTAATATCCAACTTCTCAGCTACCCATTTCATATCTAAGCCATCCTCAGTGATATACTGTGTAACCCACTGTAGTAGCTCTAAACACTGATCGACATCCTTCATTTTGTTTCTATTTTTCACCATCTCCATACGGTGATCAAACTCAGATGTCCTAGCTGGAAGTGGACGTTCGACACCAAACAAGAACCTGTGGATATTCTGCTCAGAGATGCCTACTCTGGTTTCATGAACCAAAGTGTGAGTCAATGGTGGTTGGTCCCGATATAGCTGCTCAATTGGTGTGATTAATTCAATAGAAGTAGCATATGAACCATAAAACTCACGGACCAACTCTGGGCTATTGCTATCAGAAGGCTTCGTTATCCACCCGAATTCATAGCGATCAAACACTGCCTTAATATTGGGTAGTTTCTTTAACTCATCTAACCCATACCGGGGCTCCTCAATGATGCTTTATCTACACACACCCCGCTCAGTCGGCTCTGCATCCCTATCATAAATAGACTTTATACCCTAAACACACCACCTATTGTTTTCCCTTCGTACTGTAGCTGCGGCCCACTGTGCAGCCACCTGTGTCTGTGAGAAAGTCCGGGAATCTTTAACACCAGTGCCTGAAATAGATGTTGTCTTATTAACCTCACCACTACTAGCGGACTCAGAATCATCTGCACCCTCAGTAATCTCATCAGTCCCAAGTACATCAGCCTCATCTTCAGTATCACTGGTTGCTGAAGCATACACCCCCTCTTCAGACTGGGGGGAGGAATTAGATTATTGAATAGGAGTCACCAATAAAGGCTGAGTCATCGCCCGGGCTGCGCCTGTGCCCTAGTGCATTGTCTTGTGGCGCGAGGCACAAGAGCAGAAGCATCCCTAGCGATCTCATAAACCACTTCGAACCCACTTTTCTTCGGCTTCGAAGGTTCATCTCACAACCTTGTTGTGACTTCTGGGTTCTTGGTGCGGATTCGCGAAGAGGAACCCATATCTCCACATTTGGGGTTTCCTTTAGGTGGCATTATTCAAAATGGTCGGTCTGTGGTGGGGTTTGGTTGGGTCGGGTATGGCTTTTGGGTTTGGGGAATTTGGGGTGATGGGACTTGAAATTTATTGCAATTAGAGTGGTGGGGGTATGAATTTGAGTGTTTGGTACTTGGGAATTTTAGTGATTATAGGATTGGAGTTGTTAATTTGGATGAACTTTAAGAAAGAAATCGGTTAATTGGAAGCTTGTAAAATTGAGATTAGGGTTTTTTGAATAGGTAGTGTTGGGTTTTATTTAGAGTAGGCTGAAATTTGGGTTGGGTTGTGTCGGATTTTAAGTTTTATGTTGGGTCTGATTTTCACGGTATCGACCAATGTCACGTGGGTTGATCCACGTCATGTGGGTCCCTGTCGTGGGTCAGATTCTGCAATCAAAAAAATTTCTTTGATTCTCACGATACCAACCCACGTCACGTGGGTTGACCTACATCACGTGGGTCCTCTATCATGGGTTGGATTCCGCAATCAAAAATTTCCTCTGATTCTCATGATACCAACCCACATCACGTAGTTTGACCTACGTCACGTGGGTCACCACCGTGGTTTAAGATGCACACTTTTTAGTTCAGATCTTTATTTTCAACTCACAATTGGTATCAATCCTTGGGTTGCCTCCTAAGTAGATCTTGATTTAACGTCGCGGCACGTTCCAACTTACTTGACTACTCAGACTTCATCATGACTAAACTCCTCACATGGCCTTATTTCTTCCGTCGTTCCCACATCGTGCTTTACACGTTACCTATTGACCTTGAATAGAATATTAACATCACCTTTCAGCTCAATTGCTCCATGCAGGAATACCCTAACCACTGTGAATGGTCCGAACCATTTGGACCTTAATTTTCTAGGAAACAAGCGAAGCCTGGAGTTATAAAGCAGTACGAAATCTCTCGGGTGAAACTCTCATCGTTCAATCTTATGATCATGATATAATTTCATATTTTCTTTATGCAGTGCTGAACTTTCATAAGCTTGGAGATGAAATTCATCCATCTCATTCATTTGCTCTAGTCTCAATTTAGCCGTATCACTCCATTCCAGATTCAACCTCTTCAATGTCCATAATGCCTTCTGTCGAAAATCCATAGACAAATGGCATGATTTACTAAACACCAGCTGATATGGAGATGCACCAATCAGTGTCTTGAATGCAGTTTGATATGCCCATAATGCATCATCCAATCTTCTTGCCCAATCAGTCTTATTGGCATTCACTGTCTTTGCCAAAATAGGCTTAATATCACGATTTGACACCTCAACTTGCCCGTTTGTCTAAGGATGGTAACGTGTTGCCACCTTATGTTTGACACCATATTTTTCAAGCAGGGCTTTGAAAAGCCGATTACAGAAATGGGATCCTCCATCACTAATGATAACTCAGGGTGTACCGAATCGTGAAAAGATATTCTTTTTCAAGAATGTTGTGACACTTCTTACTTTATTATTGGGAAGCGCTATTGCCTCCACCCACTTATAAATATAATCAACAGCTACCAAAATGTATTTCATCCCATGTGAGCTCACAAATGTGCCCATAAAATCAATTCCCCAAATGTCAAACAATTCGAGCTCGAGAATAGTTGTCATAGAAAGTTAGTGTCTGCGCGAGATGTTCTCTTGTCTTTGACATTAGTCACAAGCCCAAGAATAGTCATGAGCATCTTATAGATGGTGGAAAAATAATACGCACATTGTAAGATCTTATGAGCAGTCCACGTACCCCCATGATGATCCTCAACTGGAGATGAATGACATGCTTCCAAAATACACATCATCTCAACTTTCGAAATACAAATTTACATTATGCCATCCGCATACACCCTAAATAAATAAGTCTCATACCATAAGAGCTTTATCACTTCATGCATGAATGTCTTCCTCTGCTGATATGACATATCTTTTGGGACTAGATCACTTGCCAAAAAGTTGGCAAAATCTGCAAACCAAGGGATTAATTCTTGTGATACTGCCAACACTTGCTCGACTGGAAAAGTATAATAAATATCAAGATCATCCCTCAATCTAAGAATGGCCTCCTCCTCAAGGGGTGATAGATGGTCTGCAACCTGATTCTCAGTCCCCTTTCAGTCCTTGACCTCAAAATCAAATTCTTCCAATAGAAGTACCCACCAAATAAGTTATGGCTTGGCGTCCTTCTTTGACATAAGATATCTAAGTGTTGCGTGGTTTATATGCACAATCACTTTTGTACCAATCAATTAAGATTGAAATTTCTCAAAAGCAAAGACCACTGCCAACAATTCTTGCTCTGTTACAGTATAATTTTTCTGAGCTGGATTAAGTGCTTTGCTAGAGTAATAAATCGGATGTAGAATCTTCTTACATCTTTGGCCAAGGACTGCACCCAAGGCCACGTTGCTAGCATCACACATAACCTCAAATGGAATATTCCAATCTGGTGAAACAATGATAGGTGCTGAAATCAACTTCTCTTTTAGACACTCGAATGCTTTTAGACATGCCTCATTAAACACAAAATTCACCTCCTTCTCTAAAAGCTTGCATAATAGTTGTGCAATGTTAGAGAAATCCTTGATGAATCTTCTATAGAAACCTGCATGTCCCAAGAAACTTTGAATTCCTTTAACCGAAATAGGTAGAGGTAACTTTTCAATCACCTCTATTTTGGCTTTGTCAACTTCAATACCTTTCTTTGAGATTTGATGCCCTAATGTGATACCTTCATTAACCATAAAGTGACATTTTTCCCAATTTAGCACTAAGTTACACTCCACGCATCTTTGCAACACATTAGCAAGGTGGGCCAAGCAATCATCAAATGAGTCTCCCATAACAGAGAAATCATCCATAAAAACCTCAATAGTGTCTTCCACCATGTCAGAGAAAATAGACATCATGCAAAGCTGGAATGTGGCCGGTGCATTACATAAATCGAAAGTCATCCTTTTGAATGTAAACGTCCCATATGGACAAGTGAAAGTGGTCTTCTCTTGGTCCTTGGGAGTAATGAAAATCTGATTATACCCCGAATAACTGTCAAGAAAATAATACCATCCTCTACCAGCAAGACGGTCTAACATCTGATCCATGAAGGGCATAAAAATGATCTTTTTCGGTCCAAGAATTTAGGTTTTGATAATCTGTGTAAACTCTCCATCTAGTAACCAGCCTCATTGGGATTAACTCATTCTTGTCGTTTGGAACCACAGTGATCCCTCCCTTCTTTGACACACACTGAACTGGGCTCACCCACTTGCTATCAGCAATGGGGTAAAGCACACCCACATCTAACCACTTGATGATTTCTTACTTCACAACCTCTTGCATAGGTAGGTTTAGAGAATGTTGGTGCTCGATACTTGGTATGCACTCAGGATGAAGCTGAATTTTGTGAGTGAAAATACCAGGTGAAATCTCAATAATGTCAGCAATGGACCAACCAATGGCCTTTTTAAATCGATTCAACACTGAAACAAGAGCCTCTACTTGCCACTCCACCAACATAGCAGATATAACTACGGGTAAGGTGTTGTTGGCTCCTAAGAATGTGTAGTTAAGGTGCGACGGGAGAGTCTTAAGCTCCCAAACTGGAGGCTTCTTAATAAAAGGTCGAGCTGGTGGGGTCACCCTATTCTTTAAATCAAGGTCCATTTTCTTAGTAGCATAAGTGTATGATCCCCTACCAACGAGTGCACCAACCATCTCATTATATTACTCAATACCTTCACTATCAAAATTCATAATCACGACCGCAAGAGCTTCTACCCCCGACCTTTCTTCAATAGGCACGACAATATCACTGTCATCAACCGTTTCTATTACAAAAATCACCTGCATATCTTTTAATTGCTTCATGGAGTGGTAAACATTGAAAGTGACATGTTCATCATTCAACCTAAATTTCATTTGTCCAATTTCCATGTCAACCAATGCACGGACAGTGGCAAGGAATGGTCTTCCCAAGATGATAGGAACCTCAAAATCAACTTCACAATCTAGAATCACAAAGTAAGCCAGGAAGATGAAAGATGCAACCTTCATCAAAACATCATACAAAATGCCCACAGGCTTTTTCACAGTTCTATCCGCCATAAGGAGTCTCATAGAAGTTGGTTTTGATGCTTTCAATCCTAACTACTTAAAAACGGCTAGCGGCATTAAGTTAATGCTAGCACCCAAATCACATAGAGCTTTTGTAAAAATTATACGACCCAATAGTACAAGGAATTGTGAAGGCTTCCAAATCTTTATTTTTCTTGACAAGTGAGCGAGAAACAATTGTATTATAATGGTATAAATTGTCTGTTGGCTCAAAACTAACAGTTCTCTTCTTCGTCACCAAATCTTTCATGAATTTCACGTAACCTGGCATCTGTTATAAAGCCTTGACAAGAGGAATATTTACCTATAAGTCCTGAATTTCTACATCAACTATCACTGGCTCATCTTTCTTACCATTATCCACAGGTATGGATGGGTAAGTCGTGCACTTCCCGCTTCTAGTAGTAATGGCCAAACAATGACCATCATTCTTTAGGTTCTGGAAGCTGTTGCTCGAAAGGGTACCTGGTTGACGCTGGTTCAATGCCACTGATATCTGCCCTAACTATTGCTCCAATTGTTTAATGGCAGATGAATGGGATTCTACTTTCTAACTTATTCCCGAAATGTCTGACCTAATCTCTTTCAAGTAACTCTCCTGACTCTCTGACCCTTTAACCATTTTATTGAGAAGGTCTTCCATTCTTGAATTTCCATAGTCAGCATCGCGGTTCA
Organism: Capsicum rhomboideum; assembly: GCA_031232105.1. Lineage (NCBI taxonomy): Eukaryota > Viridiplantae > Streptophyta > Magnoliopsida > Solanales > Solanaceae > Capsicum > Capsicum rhomboideum. Next base: position 60,025,906 of record CP124709.1, read on the forward strand.
CCGGTGGAACATATGCACCACTCTTCTCTTTATAATCATCCTTTTGCCTATAATCACCGTCACGATCTCGTTCTCTGTCTCTATATTCTAGCTTGTTATAATTGTATCCATAGTAGTTCCGACCTTGATTCCCTTGCCTTGAGTTCCAAAAGTCTTGATTAAACCCCTGACCCTTGGCTCGAAAACCCACCATATCTCAATCCAAGTACTTAGCCTCCTCATCAGATTCATAATCGTCATGCCTAGGTGTTTTGCCTTATGCACCTACGGCATGCACCTTTTCAGCACCTCCAACCACAATCTATTTGGCTAGCAAGCCAATTTCTATCCTCAACTGAGCAACCTCTTGAGCTACAAATTCATCCAAAGCCCGTTGTATTGCCGAGGATCCAATAGCATACGTACCAACAGGTGTATCTGCCTCCCGAGTATGCCATCCTTAGTTGGTCTTAGTGATATGATCTAAAATCTCTAAAGCTTATTCCCACCTCAGACTCATAAATGCTCAGCCAGTGACAGTATTTGCTACAGCCTTTGTATTGGCGTTCAAAGACCTATAGAAAATTTTAAGTAAACTCCTACCACTCATCCTATGATTTGGAACATTCTACAGCTTCATCTTAAACCTTAGCCATGTCTCATAAAGTGCTTCAGAATGTAGTTATCTGAAGTTGTAAATCTCATTTTTCTCATGTAGCATCTTGGAGGGTTGGAAAAATCTATCCAGAAATTAATTTCTCAACTCTTGCCAATTAGTGATGAAACCTCGTGGTAACTCGGCCAACCACAAAGTCGCTTCTCTTGTTAAAGAGAATGGAAACAATCTCAAATGAATAGCCTCTTAGTCAACTCCAGGCAAATTATATAAAGTGCAGACCCCCATAAAGTTCATCACATGCATGTTCGGATCGTTTGTAGAAAGACCGGCGAACACACCTTTCAAGTTTAGCAGGTGGATCATGGCACTTGTAAACCCCTGACCCTTGGCTCGAAAACCCCTGACCCTTGGCTCGAAAACCCACCACATCTCGATCCAAGTACTTAGCCTCCTCATCAGATTCATAATCGTCATGCCTAGGTGTTTTGCCTTATGCACCTACGGCATGCACCTTTTCAGCACCTCCAACCACAATCTATTTGGCTAGCAAGCCAATTTCTATCCTTAAATGAGCAACCTCTTGAGCTACAAATTCATCCAAAGCCCGTTGTATTGCCGAGGCTCCAATAGCATACGTACCAACAGGTGTATCTGCCTCCCGAGTATGCCATCCTCAGTTGGTCTTAGTGATATGATCTAAAATCTCTAAAGCTTATTCCCACCTCAGACTCATAAATGCTCAGCCAGTGACAGTATTTGCTACAGCCTTTGTATTGGCATTCAAAGACCTATAGAAAATTTTAAGTAAACTCCTACCACTCATCCTATGATTTGGAACATTCTACAGCTTCATCTTAAACCTTAGCCATGTCTCATAAAGTGCTTCAGAATGTAGTTATCTGAAGTTGTAAATCTCATTTTTCTCATGTAGCATCTTGGAGGGTTGGAAAAATCTATCCAGAAATTAATTTCTCAACTCTTGCCAATTAGTGATGAAACCTCGTGGTAACTCGGCCAACCACAAAGTCGCTTCTCTTGTTAAAGAGAATGGAAACAATCTCAAATGAATAGCCTCTTAGTCAACTCCAGGCAAATTATATAAAGTGCAGACCCCCATAAAGTTCATCACATGCATGTTCGGATCGTTTGTAGAAAGACCGGCGAACACACCTTTCAAGTTTAGCAGGTGGATCATGGCACTTGTAAACCCCTGACCCTTGGCTCGAAAACCCACCACATCTCGATCCAAGTACTTAGCCTCCTCATCAGATTCATAATCGTCATGCCTAGGTGTTTTGCCTTATGCACCTACGACATGCACCTTTTCAGCACCTCCAACCACAATCTATTTGGCTAGCAAGCCAATTTCTATCCTTAACTGAGCAACCTCTTGAGCTACAAATTCATCCAAAGCCCGTTGTATTGCCGAGGCTCCAATAGCATACGTACCAACAGGTGTATCTGCCTCCCGAGTATGCCATCCTCAGTTGGTCTTAGTGATATGATCTAAAATCTCTAAAGCTTATTCCCACCTCAGACTCATAAATGCTCAGCCAGTGACAGTATTTGCTACAGCCTTTGTATTGGCGTTCAAAGACCTATAGAAAATTTTAAGTAAACTCCTACCACTCATCCTATGATTTGGAACATTCTATAGCTTCATCTTAAACCTTAGCCATGTCTCATAAAGTGCTTCAGAATGTAGTTATCTGAAGTTGTAAATCTCATTTTTCTCATGTAGCATCTTGGAGGGTTGGAAAAATCTATCCAGAAATTAATTTCTCAACTCTTGCCAATTAGTGATGAAACCTCGTGGTAACTCGGCCAACCACAAAGTCGCTTCTCTTGTTAAAGAGAATGGAAACAATCTCAAATGAATAGCCTCTTAGTCAACTCCAGGCAAATTATATAAAGTGCAGACCCCCATAAAGTTCATCACATGCATGTTCGGATCGTTTGTAGAAAGACCGGCGAACACACCTTTCAAGTTTAGCAGGTGGATCATGGCACTTGTAAACCCCTGACCCTTGGCTCGAAAACCCCTGACCCTTGGCTCGAAAACCCACCACATCTCGATCCAAGTACTTAGCCTCCTCATCAGATTCATAATCGTCATGCCTAGGTGTTTTGCCTTATGGACCTACGGCATGCACCTTTTCAGCACCTCCAACCACAATCTATTTGGCTAGCAAGCCAATTTCTATCCTCAACTGAGCAACCTCTTGAGCTACAAATTCATCCAAAGCCCGTTGTATTGCCGAGGATCCAATAGCATACGTACCAACAGGTGTATCTGCCTCCCGAGTATGCCATCCTTAGTTGGTCTTAGTGATATGATCTAAAATCTCTAAAGCTTATTCCCACCTCAGACTCATAAATGCTCAGCCAGTGACAGTATTTGCTACAGCCTTTGTATTGGCGTTCAAAGACCTATAGAAAATTTTAAGTAAACTCCTACCACTCATCCTATGATTTGGAACATTCTACAGCTTCATCTTAAACCTTAGCCATGTCTCATAAAGTGCTTCAGAATGTAGTTATCTGAAGTTGTAAATCTCATTTTTCTCATGTAGCATCTTGGAGGGTTGGAAAAATCTATCCAGAAATTAATTTCTCAACTCTTGCCAATTAGTGATGAAACCTCGTGGTAACTCGGCCAACCACAAAGTCGCTTCTCTTGTTAAAGAGAATGGAAACAATCTCAAATGAATAGCCTCTTAGTCAACTCCAGGCAAATTATATAAAGTGCAGACCCCCATAAAGTTCATCACATGCATGTTCGGATCGTTTGTAGAAAGACCGGCGAACACACCTTTCAAGTTTAGCAGGTGGATCATGGCAATTGTAAACCCCTGACCCTTGGCTCAAAAACCCCTGACCCTTGGCTCGAAAACCCACCACATCTCGATCCAAGTACTTAGCCTCCTCATCAGATTCATAATCGTCATGCCTAGGTGTTTTGCCTTATGCACCTACGGCATGCACCTTTTCAGCACCTCCAACCACAATCTATTTGGCTAGCAAGCCAATTTTTATCCTTAACTGAGCAACCTCTTGAGCTACAAATTCATCCAAAGCCCGTTGTATTGCCGAGGATCCAATAGCATACGAACCAACAGGTGTATCTGCCTCCCGAGTATGCCATCCTTAGTTGGTCTTAGTGATATGATCTAAAATCTCTAAAGCTTATTCCCACCTCAGACTCATAAATGCTCAGCCAGTGACAGTATTTGCTACAGCCTTTGTATTGGCGTTCAAAGACCTATAGAAAATTTTAAGTAAACTCCTACCACTCATCCTATGATTTGGAACATTCTACAGCTTCATCTTAAACCTTAGCCATGTCTCATAAAGTGCTTCAGAATGTAGTTATCTGAAGTTGTAAATCTCATTTTTCTCATGTAGCATCTTGGAGGGTTGGAAAAATCTATCCAGAAATTAATTTCTCAACTCTTGCCAATTAGTGATGAAACCTCGTGGTAACTCGGCCAACCACAAAGTCGCTTCTCTTGTTAAAGAGAATGGAAACAATCTCAAATGAATAGCCTCTTAGTCAACTCCAGGCAAATTATATAAAGTGCAGACCCCTATAAAGTTCATCACATGCATGTTCGGATCGTTTGTAGAAAGACCGGCGAACACACCTTTCAAGTTTAGCAGGTGGATCATGGCACTTGTAAACCCCTGACCCTTGGCTCAAAAACCCCTGACCCTTGGCTCGAAAACCCACCACATCTCGATCCAAGTACTTAGCCTCCTCATCAGATTCATAATCGTCATGCCTAGGTGTTTTGCCTTATGCACCTACGGCATGCACCTTTTCAGCACCTCCAACCACAATCTATTTGGCTAGCAAGCCAATTTCTATCCTTAACTGAGCAACCTCTTGAGCTACTAATTCATCCAAAGCCCGTTGTATTGCCGAGGCTCCAATAGCATACGTACAAACAGGTGTATCTGCCTCCCGAGTATGCCATCCTCAGTTGGTCTTAGTGATATGATCTAAAATCTCTAAAGCTTATTCCCACCTCAGACTCATAAATGCTCAGCCAGTGACAGTATTTGCTACAGCCTTTGTATTGGCGTTCAAAGACCTATAGAAAATTTTAAGTAAACTCCTACCACTCATCCTATGATTTGGAACATTCTACAGCTTCATCTTAAACCTTAGCCATGTCTCATAAAGTGCTTCAGAATGTAGTTATCTGAAGTTGTAAATCTCATTTTTCTCATGTAGCATCTTGGAGGGTTGGAAAAATCTATCCAGAAATTAATTTCTCAACTCTTGCCAATTAGTGATGAAACCTCGTGGTAACTCGGCCAACCACAAAGTCGCTTCTCTTGTTAAAGAGAATGGAAACAATCTCAAATGAATAGCCTCTTAGTCAACTCCAGGCAAATTATATAAAGTGCAGACCCCCATAAAGTTCATCACATGCATGTTCGGATCGTTTGTAGAAAGACCGGCGAACACACCTTTCAAGTTTAGCAGGTGGATCATGGCACTTGTAAACCCCTGACCCTTGGCTCAAAAACCCCTGACCCTTGGCTCGAAAACCCACCACATCTCGATCCAAGTACTTAGCCTCCTCATCAGATTCATAATCGTCATGCCTAGGTGTTTTGCCTTATGCACCTACGGCATGCACCTTTTCAGCACCTCCAACCACAATCTATTTGGCTAGCAAGCCAATTTCTATCCTCAACTGAGCAACCTCTTGAGCTACAAATTCATCCAAAGCCCGTTGTATTGCCGAGGATCCAATAGCATACGTACCAACAGGTGTATCTGCCTCCCGAGTATGCCATCCTTAGTTGGTCTTAGTGATATGATCTAAAATATCTAAAGCTTATTCCCACCTCAGACTCATAAATGCTCAGCCAGTGACAGTATTTGCTACAGCCTTTGTATTGGCGTTCAAAGACCTATAGAAAATTTTAAGTAAACTCCTACCACTCATCCTATGATTTGGAACATTCTACAGCTTCATCTTAAACCTTAGCCATGTCTCATAAAGTGCTTCAGAATGTAGTTATCTGAAGTTGTAAATCTCATTTTTCTCATGTAGCATCTTGGAGGGTTGGAAAAATCTATCCAGAAATTAATTTCTCAACTCTTGCCAATTAGTGATGAAACCTCGTGGTAACTCGGCCAACCACAAAGTCGCTTCTCTTGTTAAAGAGAATGGAAACAATCTCAAATGAATAGCCTCTTAGTCAACTCCAGGCAAATTATATAAAGTGCAGACCCCCATAAAGTTCATCACATGCATGTTCGGATCGTTTGTAGAAAGACCGGCGAACACACCTTTCAAGTTTAGCAGGTGGATCATGGCAATTGTAAACCCCTGACCCTTGGCTCAAAAACCCCTGACCCTTGGCTCGAAAACCCACCACATCTCGATCCAAGTACTTAGCCTCCTCATCAGATTCATAATCGTCATGCCTAGGTGTTTTGCCTTATGCACCTACGGCATGCACCTTTTCAGCACCTCCAACCACAATCTATTTGGCTAGCAAGCCAATTTCTATCCTTAACTGAGCAACCTCTTAAGCTACAAATTCATCCAAAGCCCTTTGTATTGCCGAGGCTCCAATAGCATACGTACCAACAGGTGTATCTGCCTCCCGAGTATGCCATCCTCAGTTGGTCTTAGTGATATGATCTAAAATATCTAAAGCTTATTCCCACCTCAGACTCATAAATGCTCAGCCAGTGACAGTATTTGCTACAGCTTTTGTATTGGCGTTCAAAGACCTATAGAAAATTTTAAGTAAACTCCTACCACTCATCCTATGATTTGGAACATTCTACAGCTTCATCTTAAACCTTAGCCATGTCTCATAAAGTGCTTCAGAATGTAGTTATCTGAAGTTGTAAATCTCATTTTTCTCATGTAGCATCTTGGAGGGTTGGAAAAATCTATCCAGAAATTAATTTCTCAACTCTTGCCAATTAGTGATGAAACCTCGTGGTAACTCGGCCAACCACAAAGTCGCTTCTCTTGTTAAAGAGAATGGAAACAATCTCAAATGAATAGCCTCTTAGTCAACTCCAGGCAAATTATATAAAGTGCAGACCCCCATAAAGTTCATCACATGCATGTTCGGATCGTTTGTAGAAAGACCGGCGAACACACCTTTCAAGTTTAGTAGGTGGATCATGGCACTTGTAAACCCCTGACCCTTGGCTCAAAAACCCCTGACCCTTGGCTCGAAAACCCACCACATCTCGATCCAAGTACTTAGCCTCCTCATCAGATTCATAATCGTCATGCCTAGGTGTTTTGCCTTATGCACCTACGGCATGCACCTTTTCAGCACCTCCAACCACAATCTATTTGGCTAGCAAGCCAATTTCTATCCTTAACTGAGCAACCTCTTGAGCTATAAATTCATCCAAAGCCCGTTGTATTGCCGAGGATCCAATAGCATACGTACCAACAGGTGTATCTGCCTCCCGAGTATGCCATCCTTAGTTGGTCTTAGTGATATGATCTAAAATCTCTAAAGCTTATTCCCACCTCAGACTCATAAATGCTCAGCCAGTGACAGTATTTGCTACAGCCTTTGTATTGGCGTTCAAAGACCTATAGAAAATTTTAAGTAAACTCCTACCACTCATCCTATGATTTGGAACATTCTACAGCTTCATCTTAAACCTTAGCCATGTCTCATAAAGTGCTTCAGAATGTAGTTATCTGAAGTTGTAAATCTCATTTTTCTCATGTAGCATCTTGGAGGGTTGGAAAAATCTATCCAGAAATTAATTTCTCAACTCTTGCCAATTAGTGATGAAACCTCGTGGTAACTCGGCCAACCACAAAGTCGCTTCTCTTGTTAAAGAGAATGGAAACAATCTCAAATGAATAGCCTCTTAGTCAACTCCAGGCAAATTATATAAAGTGCAGACCCCTATAAAGTTCATCACATGCATGTTCGGATCGTTTGTAGAAAGACCGGCGAACACACCTTTCAAGTTTAGCAGGTGGATCATGGCACTTGTAAACCCCTGACCCTTGGCTCAAAAACCCCTGACCCTTGGCTCGAAAACCCACCACATCTCGATCCAAGTACTTAGCCTCCTCATCAGATTCATAATCGTCATGCCTAGGTGTTTTGCCTTATGCACCTACGGCATGCACCTTTTCAGCACCTCCAACCACAATCTATTTGGCTAGCAAGCCAATTTCTATCCTCAACTGAGCAACCTCTTGAGCTACAAATTCAACCAAAGCCCGTTGTATTGCCGAGGATCCAATAGCATACGTACCAACAGGTGTATCTGCCTCCCGAGTATGCCATCCTTAGTTGGTCTTAGTGATATGATCTAAAATCTCTAAAGCTTATTCCCACCTCAGACTCATAAATGCTCAGCCAGTGACAGTATTTGCTACAGCCTTTGTATTGGCGTTCAAAGACCTATAGAAAATTTTAACTAAACTCCTACCACTCATCCTATGATTTGGAACATTCTACAGCTTCATCTTAAACCTTAGCCATGTCTCATAAAGTGCTTCAGAATGTAGTTATCTGAAGTTGTAAATCTCATTTTTCTCATGTAGCATCTTGGAGGGTTGGAAAAATCTATCCAGAAATTAATTTCTCAACTCTTGCCAATTAGTGATGAAACCTCGTGGTAACTCGGCCAACCACAAAGTCGCTTCTCTTGTTAAAGAGAATGGAAACAATCTCAAATGAATAGCCTCTTAGTCAACTCCAGGCAAATTATATAAAGTGCAGACCCCCATAAAGTTCATCACATGCATGTTCGGATCGTTTGTAGAAAGACCGGCGAACACACCTTTCAAGTTTAGCAGGTGGATCATGGCACTTGTAAACCCCTGACCCTTGGCTCGAAAACCCCTGACCCTTGGCTCGAAAACCCACCACATCTCGATCCAAGTACTTAGCCTCCTCATCAGATTCATAATCGTCATGCCTAGGTGTTTTGCCTTATGCACCTACGGCATGCACCTTTTCAGCACCTCCAACCACAATCTATTTGGCTAGCAAGCCAATTTCTATCCTTAACTGAGCAACCTCTTGAGCTACAAATTCATCCAAAGCCCGTTGTATTGCCGAGGCTCCAATAGCATACGTACCAACAGGTGTATCTGCCTCCCGAGTATGCCATCCTCAGTTGGTCTTAGTGATATGATCTAAAATCTCTAAAGCTTATTCCCACCTCAGACTCATAAATGCTCAGCCAGTGACAGTATTTGCTACAGCCTTTGTATTGGCGTTCAAAGACCTATAGAAAATTTTAAGTAAACTCCTACCACTCATCCTATGATTTGGAACATTCTACAGCTTCATCTTAAACCTTAGCCATGTCTCATAAAGTGCTTCAGAATGTAGTTATCTGAAGTTGTAAATCTCATTTTTCTCATGTAGCATCTTGGAGGGTTGGAAAAATCTATCCAGAAATTAATTTCTCAACTCTTGCCAATTAGTGATGAAACCTCGTGGTAACTCGGCCAACCACAAAGTCGCTTCTCTTGTTAAAGAGAATGGAAACAATCTCAAATGAATAGCCTCTTAGTCAACTCCAGGCAAATTATATAAAGTGCAGACCCCCATAAAGTTCATCACATGCATGTTCGGATCGTTTGTAGAAAGACCGGCGAACACACCTTTCAAGTTTAGCAGGTGGATCATGGCACTTGTAAACCCCTGACCCTTGGCTCAAAAACCCCTGACCCTTGGCTCGAAAACCCACCACATCTCGATCCAAGTACTTAGCCTCCTCATCAGATTCATAATCGTCATGCCTAGGTGTTTTGCCTTATGCACCTACGGCATGCACCTTTTCAGCACCTCCAACCACAATCTATTTGGCTAGCAAGCCAATTTCTATCCTCAACTGAGCAACCTCTTGAGCTACAAATTCAACCAAAGCCCGTTGTATTGCCGAGGATCCAATAGCATACGTACCAACAGGTGTATCTGCCTCCCGAGTATGCCATCCTTAGTTGGTCTTAGTGATATGATCTAAAATCTCTAAAGCTTATTCCCACCTCAGACTCATAAATGCTCAGCCAGTGACAGTATTTGCTACAACCTTTGTATTGGCGTTCAAAGACCTATAGAAAATTTTAACTAAACTCCTACCACTCATCCTATGATTTGGAACATTCTACAGCTTCATCTTAAACCTTAGCCATGTCTCATAAAGTGCTTCAGAATGTAGTTATCTGAAGTTGTAAATCTCATTTTTCTCATGTAGCATCTTGGAGGGTTGGAAAAATCTATCCAGAAATTAATTTCTCAACTCTTGCCAATTAGTGATGAAACCTCGTGGTAACTCGGCCAACCACAAAGTCGCTTCTCTTGTTAAAGAGAATGGAAACAATCTCAAATGAATAGCCTCTTAGTCAACTCCAGGCAAATTATATAAAGTGCAGACCCCCATAAAGTTCATCACATGCATGTTCGGATCGTTTGTAGAAAGACCGGCGAACACACCTTTCAAGTTTAGCAGGTGGATCATGGCACTTGTAAACCCCTGACCCTTGGCTCAAAAACCCCTGACCCTTGGCTCGAAAACCCACCACATCTCGATCCAAGTACTTAGCCTCCTCATCAGATTCATAATCGTCATGCCTAGGTGTTTTGCCTTATGCACCTACGGCATGCACCTTTTCAGCACCTCCAACCACAATCTATTTGGCTAGCAAGCCAATTTCTATCCTCAACTGAGCAACCTCTTGAGCTACAAATTCATCCAAAGCCCGTTGTATTGCCGAGGCTCCAATAGCATACGTACCAACAGGTGTATCTGCCTCCCGAGTATGCCATCCTCAGTTGGTCTTAGTGATATGATCTAAAATCTCTAAAGCTTATTCCCACCTCAGACTCATAAATGCTCAGCCAGTGACAGTATTTGCTACAGCCTTTGTATTGGCGTTCAAAGACCTATAGAAAATTTTAAGTAAACTCCTACTACTCATCCTATGATTTGGAACATTCTACAGCTTCATCTTAAACCTTAGCCATGTCTCATAAAGTGCTTCAGAATGTAGTTATCTGAAGTTGTAAATCTCATTTTTCTCATGTAGCATCTTGGAGGGTTGGAAAAATCTATCCAGAAATTAATTTCTCAACTCTTGCCAATTAGTGATGAAACCTCGTGGTAACTCGGCCAACCACAAAGTTGCTTCTCTTGTTAAAGAGAATGGAAACAATCTCAAATGAATAGCCTCTTAGTCAACTCCAGGCAAATTATATAAAGTGCAGACCCCCATAAAGTTCATCACATGCATGTTCGGATCGTTTGTAGAAAGACCGGCGAACACACCTTTCAAGTTTAGCAGGTGGATCATGGCACTTGTAAACCCCTGACCCTTGGCTCGAAAACCCCTGACCCTTGGCTCGAAAACCCACCACATCTCGATCCAAGTACTTAGCCTCCTCATCAGATTCATAATCATCATGCCTAGGTGTTTTGCCTTATGCACCTACGGCATGCACCTTTTCAGCACCTCCAACCACAATCTATTTGGCTAGCAAGCCAATTTCTATCCTTAACTGAGCAACCTCTTGAGCTACAAATTCATCCAAAGCCCGTTGTATTGCCGAGGCTCCAATAGCATACGTACCAACAGGTGTATCTGCCTCCCGAGTATGCCATCCTCAGTTGGTCTTAGTGATATGATCTAAAATATCTAAAGCTTATTCCCACCTCAGACTCATAAATGCTCAGCCAGTGACAGTATTTGCTACAGCCTTTGTATTGGCGTTCAAAGACCTATAGAAAATTTTAAGTAAACTCCTACCACTCATCCTATGATTTGGAACATTCTACAGCTTCATCTTAAACCTTAGCCATGTCTCATAAAGTGCTTCAGAATGTAGTTATCTGAAGTTGTAAATCTCATTTTTCTCATGTAGCATCTTGGAGGGTTGGAAAAATCTATCCAGAAATTAATTTCTCAACTCTTGCCAATTAGTGATGAAACCTCGTGGTAACTCGGCCAACCACAAAGTCGCTTCTCTTGTTAAAGAGAATGGAAACAATCTCAAATGAATAGCCTCTTAGTCAACTCCAGGCAAATTATATAAAGTGCAGACCCCCATAAAGTTCATCACATGCATGTTCGGATCGTTTGTAGAAAGACCGGCGAACACACCTTTCAAGTTTAGCAGGTGGATCATGGCACTTGTAAACCCCTGACCCTTGGCTCAAAAACCCCTGACCCTTGGTTCGAAAACCCACCACATCTCGATCCAAGTACTTAGCCTCCTCATCAGATTCATAATCGTCATGCCTAGGTGTTTTGCCTTATGCACCTACGGCATGCACCTTTTCAGCACCTCCAACCACAATCTATTTGGCTAGCAAGCCAATTTCTATCCTCAACTGAGCAACCTCTTGAGCTACAAATTCAACCAAAGCCCGTTGTATTGCCGAGGATCCAATAGCATACGTACCAACAGGTGTATCTGCCTCCCGAGTATGCCATCCTTAGTTGGTCTTAGTGATATGATCTAAAATCTCTAAAGCTTATTCCCACCTCAGACTCATAAATGCTCAGCCAGTGACAGTATTTGCTACAGCCTTTGTATTGGCGTTCAAAGACCTATAGAAAATTTTAACTAAACTCCTACCACTCATCCTATGATTTGGAACATTCTACAGCTTCATCTTAAACCTTAGCCATGTCTCATAAAGTGCTTCAGAATGTAGTTATCTGAAGTTGTAAATCTCATTTTTCTCATGTAGCATCTTGGAGGGTTGGAAAAATCTATCCAGAAATTAATTTCTCAACTCTTGCCAATTAGTGATGAAACCTCGTGGTAACTCGGCCAACCACAAAGTCGCTTCTCTTGTTAAAGAGAATGGAAACAATCTCAAATGAATAGCCTCTTAGTCAACTCTAGGCAAATTATATAAAGTGCAGACCCCCATAAAGTTCATCACATGCATGTTCGGATCGTTTGTAGAAAGACCGGCGAACACACCTTTCAAGTTTAGCAGGTGGATCATGGCACTTGTAAACCCCTGACCCTTGGCTCAAAAACCCCTGACCCTTGGCTCGAAAACCCACCACATCTCGATCCAAGTACTTAGCCTCCTCATCAGATTCATAATCGTCATGCCTAGGTGTTTTGCCTTATGCACCTACGGCATGCACCTTTTCAGCACCTCCAACCACAATCTATTTGGCTAGCAAGCCAATTTCTATCCTCAACTGAGCAACCTCTTGAGCTACAAATTCATCCAAAGCCCGTTGTATTGCCGAGGCTCCAATAGCATACGTACCAACAGGTGTATCTGCCTCCCGAGTATGCCATCCTCAGTTGGTCTTAGTGATATGATCTAAAATCTCTAAAGCTTATTCCCACCTCAGACTCATAAATGCTCAGCCAGTGACAGTATTTGCTACAGCCTTTGTATTGGCGTTCAAAGACCTATAGAAAATTTTAAGTAAACTCCTACCACTCATCCTATGATTTGGAACATTCTACAGCTTCATCTTAAACCTTAGCCATGTCTCATAAAGTGCTTCAGAATGTAGTTATCTGAAGTTGTAAATCTCATTTTTCTCATGTAGCATCTTGGAGGGTTGGAAAAATCTATCCAGAAATTAATTTCTCAACTCTTGCCAATTAGTGATGAAACCTCGTGGTAACTCGGCCAACCACAAAGTCGCTTCTCTTGTTAAAGAGAATGGAAACAATCTCAAATGAATAGCCTCTTAGTCAACTCTAGGCAAATTATATAAAGTGCAGACCCCCATAAAGTTCATCACATGCATGTTCGGATCGTTTGTAGAAAGACCGGCGAACACACCTTTCAAGTTTAGCAGGTGGATCATGGCAATTGTAAACCCCTGACCCTTGGCTCAAAAACCCCTGACCCTTGGCTCGAAAACCCACCACATCTCGATCCAAGTACTTAGCCTCCTCATCAGATTCATAATCGTCATGCCTAGGTGTTTTGCCTTATGCACCTACGGCATGCACCTTTTCAGCACCTCCAACCACAATCTATTTGGCTAGCAAGCCAATTTCTATCCTCAACTGAGCAACCTCTTGAGCTACAAATTCATCCAAAGCCCGTTGTATTGCCGAGGCTCCAATAGCATACGTACCAACAGGTGTATCTGCCTCCCGAGTATGCCATCCTCAGTTGGTCTTAGTGATATGATCTAAAATCTCTAAAGCTTATTCCCACCTCAGACTCATAAATGCTCAGCCAGTGACAGTATTTGCTACAGCCTTTGTATTGGCGTTCAAAGACCTATAGAAAATTTTAAGTAAACTCCTACCACTCATCCTATGATTTGGAACATTCTACAGCTTCATCTTAAACCTTAGCCATGTCTCATAAAGTGCTTCAGAATGTAGTTATCTGAAGTTGTAAATCTCATTTTTCTCATGTAGCATCTTGGAGGGTTGGAAAAATCTATCCAGAAATTAATTTCTCAACTCTTGCCAATTAGTGATGAAACCTCGTGGTAACTCGGCCAACCACAAAGTCGCTTCTCTTGTTAAAGAGAATGGAAACAATCTCAAATGAATAGCCTCTTAGTCAACTCCAGGCAAATTATATAAAGTGCAGACCCCCATAAAGTTCATCACATGCATGTTCGGATCGTTTGTAGAAAGACCGGCGAACACACCTTTCAAGTTTAGCAGGTGGATCATGGCACTTGTAAACCCCTGACCCTTGGCTCAAAAACCCCTGACCCTTGGCTCGAAAACCCACCACATCTCGATCCAAGTACTTAGCCTCCTCATCAGATTCATAATCGTCATGCCTAGGTGTTTTGCCTTATGCACCTACGGCATGCACCTTTTCAGCACCTCCAACCACAATCTATTTGGCTAGCAAGCCAATTTCTATCCTCAACTGAGCAACCTCTTGAGCTACAAATTCAACCAAAGCCCGTTGTATTGCCGAGGATCCAATAGCATACGTACCAACAGGTGTATCTGCCTCCCGAGTATGCCATCCTTAGTTGGTCTTAGTGATATGATCTAAAATCTCTAAAGCTTATTCCCACCTCAGACTCATAAATGCTCAGCCAGTGACAGTATTTGCTACAGCCTTTGTATTGGCGTTCAAAGACCTATAGAAAATTTTAAGTAAACTCCTACCACTCATCCTATGATTTGGAACATTCTACAGCTTCATCTTAAACCTTAGCCATGTCTCATAAAGTGCTTCAGAATGTAGTTATCTGAAGTTGTAAATCTCATTTTTCTCATGTAGCATCTTGGAGGGTTGGAAAAATCTATCCAGAAATTAATTTCTCAACTCTTGCCAATTAGTGATGAAACCTCGTGGTAACTCGGCCAACCACAAAGTCGCTTCTCTTGTTAAAGAGAATGGAAACAATCTCAAATGAATAGCCTCTTAGTCAACTCTAGGCAAATTATATAAAGTGCAGACCCCCATAAAGTTCATCACATGCATGTTCGGATCGTTTGTAGAAAGACCGGCGAACACACCTTTCAAGTTTAGCAGGTGGATCATGGCACTTGTAAACCCCTGACCCTTGGCTCAAAAACCCCTGACCCTTGGCTCGAAAACCCACCACATCTCGATCCAAGTACTTAGCCTCCTCATCAGATTCATAATCGTCATGCCTAGGTGTTTTGCCTTATGCACCTACGGCATGCACCTTTTCAGCACCTCCAACCACAATCTATTTGGCTAGCAAGCCAATTTCTATCCTCAACTGAGCAACCTCTTGAGCTACAAATTCATCCAAAGCCCGTTGTATTGCCGAGGCTCCAATAGCATACGTACCAACAGGTGTATCTGCCTCCCGAGTATGCCATCCTCAGTTGGTCTTAGTGATATGATCTAAAATCTCTAAAGCTTATTCCCACCTCAGACTCATAAATGCTCAGCCAGTGACAGTATTTGCTACAGCCTTTGTATTGGCGTTCAAAGACCTATAGAAAATTTTAAGTAAACTCCTACCACTCATCCTATGATTTGGAACATTCTACAGCTTCATCTTAAACCTTAGCCATGTCTCATAAAGTGCTTCAGAATGTAGTTATCTGAAGTTGTAAATCTCATTTTTCTCATGTAGCATCTTGGAGGGTTGGAAAAATCTATCCAGAAATTAATTTCTCAACTCTTGCCAATTAGTGATGAAACCTCGTGGTAACTCGGCCAACCACAAAGTCGCTTCTCTTGTTAAAGAGAATGGAAACAATCTCAAATGAATAGCCTCTTAGTCAACTCCAGGCAAATTATATAAAGTGCAGACCCCCATAAAGTTCATCACATGCATGTTCGGATCGTTTGTAGAAAGACCGGCGAACACACCTTTCAAGTTTAGCAGGTGGATCATGGCACTTGTAAACCCCTGACCCTTGGCTCGAAAACCCCTGACCCTTGGCTCGAAAACCCACCACATCTCGATCCAAGTACTTAGCCTCCTCATCAGATTCATAATCGTCATGCCTAGGTGTTTTGCCTTATGCACCTACGGCATGCACCTTTTCAGCACCTCCAACCACAATCTATTTGGCTAGCAAGCCAATTTCTATCCTTAACTGAGCAACCTCTTGAGCTACAAATTCATCCAAAGCCCGTTGTATTGCCGAGGCTCCAATAGCATACGTACCAACAGGTGTATCTGCCTCCCGAGTATGCCATCCTCAGTTGGTCTTAGTGATATGATCTAAAATCTCTAAAGCTTATTCCCACCTCAGACTCATAAATGCTCAGCCAGTGACAGTATTTGCTACAGCCTTTGTATTGGCGTTCAAAGACCTATAGAAAATTTTAAGTAAACTCCTACCACTCATCCTATGATTTGGAACATTCTACAGCTTCATCTTAAACCTTAGCCATGTCTCATAAAGTGCTTCAGAATGTAGTTATCTGAAGTTGTAAATCTCATTTTTCTCATGTAGCATCTTGGAGGGTTGGAAAAATCTATCCAGAAATTAATTTCTCAACTCTTGCCAATTAGTGATGAAACCTCGTGGTAACTCGGCCAACCACAAAGTCGCTTCTCTTGTTAAAGAGAATGGAAACAATCTCAAATGAATAGCCTCTTAGTCAACTCCAGGCAAATTATATAAAGTGCAGACCCCCATAAAGTTCATCACATGCATGTTCGGATCGTTTGTAGAAAGACCGGCGAACACACCTTTCAAGTTTAGCAGGTGGATCATGGCACTTGTAAACCCCTGACCCTTGGCTCAAAAACCCCTGACCCTTGGCTCGAAAACCCACCACATCTCGATCCAAGTACTTAGCCTCCTCATCAGATTCATAATCGTCATGCCTAGGTGTTTTGCCTTATGCACCTACGGCATGCACCTTTTCAGCACCTCCAACCACAATCTATTTGGCTAGCAAGCCAATTTCTATCCTCAACTGAGCAACCTCTTGAGCTACAAATTCAACCAAAGCCCGTTGTATTGCCGAGGATCCAATAGCATACGTACCAACAGGTGTATCTGCCTCCCGAGTATGCCATCCTTAGTTGGTCTTAGTGATATGATCTAAAATCTCTAAAGCTTATTCCCACCTCAGACTCATAAATGCTCAGCCAGTGACAGTATTTGCTACAGCCTTTGTATTGGCGTTCAAAGACCTATAGAAAATTTTAAGTAAACTCCTACCACTCATCCTATGATTTGGAACATTCTACAGCTTCATCTTAAACCTTAGCCATGTCTCATAAAGTGCTTCAGAATGTAGTTATCTGAAGTTGTAAATCTCATTTTTCTCATGTAGCATCTTGGAGGGTTGGAAAAATCTATCCAGAAATTAATTTCTCAACTCTTGCCAATTAGTGATGAAACCTCGTGGTAACTCGTCCAACCACAAAGTCGCTTCTCTTGTTAAAGAGAATGGAAACAATCTCAAATGAATAGCCTCTTAGTCAACTCCAGGCAAATTATATAAAGTGCAGACCCCCATAAAGTTCATCACATGCATGTTCGGATCGTTTGTAGAAAGACCGGCGAACACACCTTTCAAGTTTAGCAGGTGGATCATGGCACTTGTAAACCCCTGACCCTTGGCTCAAAAACCCCTGACCCTTGGCTCGAAAACCCACCACATCTCGATCCAAGTACTTAGCCTCCTCATCAGATTCATAATCGTCATGCCTAGGTGTTTTGCCTTATGCACCTACGGCATGCACCTTTTCAGCACCTCCAACCACAATCTATTTGGCTAGCAAGCCAATTTCTATCCTCAACTGAGCAACCTCTTGAGCTACAAATTCAACCAAAGCCCGTTGTATTGCCGAGGATCCAATAGCATACGTACCAACAGGTGTATCTGCCTCCCGAGTATGCCATCCTTAGTTGGTCTTAGTGATATGATCTAAAATCTCTAAAGCTTATTCCCACCTCAGACTCATAAATGCTCAGCCAGTGACAGTATTTGCTACAGCCTTTGTATTGGCGTTCAAAGACCTATAGAAAATTTTAACTAAACTCCTACCACTCATCCTATGATTTGGAACATTCTACAGCTTCATCTTAAACCTTAGCCATGTCTCATAAAGTGCTTCAGAATGTAGTTATCTGAAGTTGTAAATCTCATTTTTCTCATGTAGCATCTTGGAGGGTTGGAAAAATCTATCCAGAAATTAATTTCTCAACTCTTGCCAATTAGTGATGAAACCTCGTGGTAACTCGGCCAACCACAAAGTCGCTTCTCTTGTTAAAGAGAATGGAAACAATCTCAAATGAATAGCCTCTTAGTCAACTCCAGGCAAATTATATAAAGTGCAGACCCCCATAAAGTTCATCACATGCATGTTCGGATCGTTTGTAGAAAGACCGGCGAACACACCTTTCAAGTTTAGCAGGTGGATCATGGCACTTGTAAACCCCTGACCCTTGGCTCGAAAACCCCTGACCCTTGGCTCGAAAACCCACCACATCTCGGTCCAAGTACTTAGCCTCCTCATCAGATTCATAATCGTCATGCCTAGGTGTTTTGCCTTATGCACCTACGGCATGCACCTTTTCAGCACCTCCAACCACAATCTATTTAGCTAGCAAGCCAATTTCTATCCTTAACTGAGCAACCTCTTGAGCTACAAATTCATCCAAAGCCCGTTGTATTGCCGAGGATCCAATAGCATACGTACCAACAGGTGTATCTGCCTCCCGAGTATGCCATCCTCAGTTGGTCTTAGTGATATGATCTAAAATCTCTAAAGCTTATTCCCACCTCAGACTCATAAATGCTCAGCCAGTGACAGTATTTGCTACAGCCTTTGTATTGGCGTTCAAAGACCTATAGAAAATTTTAAGTAAACTCCTACCACTCATCCTATGATTTGGAACATTCTACAGCTTCATCTTAAACCTTAGCCATGTCTCATAAAGTGCTTCAGAATGTAGTTATCTGAAGTTGTAAATCTCATTTTTCTCATGTAGCATCTTGGAGGGTTGGAAAAATCTATCCAGAAATTAATTTCTCAACTCTTGCCAATTAGTGATGAAACCTCGTGGTAACTCGGCCAACCACAAAGTC
Source organism: Capsicum rhomboideum (assembly GCA_031232105.1). NCBI lineage: Eukaryota > Viridiplantae > Streptophyta > Magnoliopsida > Solanales > Solanaceae > Capsicum > Capsicum rhomboideum. The sequence goes on from CP124709.1 coordinate 60,044,982, forward strand.
GCTTCTCTTGTTAAAGAGAATGGAAACAATCTCAAATAAATAGCCTCTTAGTCAACTCCAGGCAAATTATATAAAGTGCAGACCCCCATAAAGTTCATCACATGCATGTTCGGATCGTTTGTAGAAAGACCGGCGAACACACCTTTCAAGTTTAGCAGGTGGATCATGGCACTTGTAAACCCCTGACCCTTGGCTCAAAAACCCCTGACCCTTGGCTCGAAAACCCACCACATCTCGATCCAAGTACTTAGCCTCCTCATCAGATTCATAATCGTCATGCCTAGGTGTTTTGCCTTATGCACCTACGGCATGCACCTTTTCAGCACCTCCAACCACAATCTATTTGGCTAGCAAGCCAATTTCTATCCTCAACTGAGCAACCTCTTGAGCTACAAATTCATCCAAAGCCCGTTGTATTGCCGAGGATCCAATAGCATATGTACCAACAGGTGTATCTGCCTCCCGAGTATGCCATCCTCAGTTGGTCTTAGTGATATGATCTAAAATCTCTAAAGCTTATTCCCACCTCAGACTCATAAATGCTCAGCCAGTGACAGTATTTGCTACAGCCTTTGTATTGGCGTTCAAAGACCTATAGAAAATTTTAAGTAAACTCCTACCACTCATCCTATGATTTGGAACATTCTACAGCTTCATCTTAAACCTTAGCCATGTCTCATAAAGTGCTTCAGAATGTAGTTATCTGAAGTTGTAAATCTCATTTTTCTCATGTAGCATCTTGGAGGGTTGGAAAAATCTATCCAGAAATTAATTTCTCAACTCTTGCCAATTAGTGATGAAACCTCGTGGTAACTCGGCCAACCACAAAGTCGCTTCTCTTGTTAAAGAGAATGGAAACAATCTCAAATGAATAGCCTCTTAGTCAACTCCAGGCAAATTATATAAAGTGCAGACCCCCATAAAGTTCATCACATGCATGTTCGGATCGTTTGTAGAAAGACCGGCGAACACACCTTTCAAGTTTAGCAGGTGGATCATGGCACTTGTAAACCCCTGACCCTTGGCTCAAAAACCCCTGACCCTTGGCTCGAAAACCCACCACATCTCGATCCAAGTACTTAGCCTCCTCATCAGATTCATAATCGTCATGCCTAGGTGTTTTGCCTTATGCACCTACGGCATGCACCTTTTCAGCACCTCCAACCACAATCTATTTGGCTAGCAAGCCAATTTCTATCCTCAACTGAGCAACCTCTTGAGCTACAAATTCAACCAAAGCCCGTTGTATTGCCGAGGATCCAATAGCATACGTACCAACAGGTGTATCTGCCTCCCGAGTATGCCATCCTTAGTTGGTCTTAGTGATATGATCTAAAATCTCTAAAGCTTATTCCCACCTCAGACTCATAAATGCTCAGCCAGTGACAGTATTTGCTACAGCCTTTGTATTGGCGTTCAAAGACCTATAGAAAATTTTAAGTAAACTCCTACCACTCATCCTATGATTTGGAACATTCTACAGCTTCATCTTAAACCTTAGCCATGTCTCATAAAGTGCTTCAGAATGTAGTTATCTGAAGTTGTAAATCTCATTTTTCTCATGTAGCATCTTGGAGGGTTGGAAAAATCTATCCAGAAATTAATTTCTCAACTCTTGCCAATTAGTGATGAAACCTCGTGGTAACTCGGCCAACCACAAAGTCGCTTCTCTTGTTAAAGAGAATGGAAACAATCTCAAATGAATAGCCTCTTAGTCAACTCCAGGCAAATTATATAAAGTGCAGACCCCCATAAAGTTCATCACATGCATGTTCGGATCGTTTGTAGAAAGACCGGCGAACACACCTTTCAAGTTTAGCAGGTGGATCATGGCACTTGTAAACCCCTGACCCTTGGCTCAAAAACCCCTGACCCTTGGCTCGAAAACCCACCACATCTCGATCCAAGTACTTAGCCTCCTCATCAGATTCATAATCGTCATGCCTAGGTGTTTTGCCTTATGCACCTACGGCATGCACCTTTTCAGCACCTCCAACCACAATCTATTTGGCTAGCAAGCCAATTTCTATCCTCAACTGAGCAACCTCTTGAGCTACAAATTCAACCAAAGCCCGTTGTATTGCCGAGGATCCAATAGCATACGTACCAACAGGTGTATCTGCCTCCCGAGTATGCCATCCTTAGTTGGTCTTAGTGATATGATCTAAAATCTCTAAAGCTTATTCCCACCTCAGACTCATAAATGCTCAGCCAGTGACAGTATTTGCTACAGCCTTTGTATTGGCGTTCAAAGACCTATAGAAAATTTTAAGTAAACTCCTACCACTCATCCTATGATTTGGAACATTCTACAGCTTCATCTTAAACCTTAGCCATGTCTCATAAAGTGCTTCAGAATGTAGTTATCTGAAGTTGTAAATCTCATTTTTCTCATGTAGCATCTTGGAGGGTTGGAAAAATCTATCCAGAAATTAATTTCTCAACTCTTGCCAATTAGTGATGAAACCTCGTGGTAACTCGGCCAACCACAAAGTCGCTTCTCTTGTTAAAGAGAATGGAAACAATCTCAAATGAATAGCCTCTTAGTCAACTCCAGGCAAATTATATAAAGTGCAGACCCCCATAAAGTTCATCACATGCATGTTCGGATCGTTTGTAGAAAGACCGGCGAACACACCTTTCAAGTTTAGCAGGTGGATCATGGCACTTGTAAACCCCTGACCCTTGGCTCGAAAACCCCTGACCCTTGGCTCGAAAACCCACCACATCTCGGTCCAAGTACTTAGCCTCCTCATCAGATTCATAATCGTCATGCCTAGGTGTTTTGCCTTATGCACCTACGGCATGCACCTTTTCAGCACCTCCAACCACAATCTATTTAGCTAGCAAGCCAATTTCTATCCTTAACTGAGCAACCTCTTGAGCTACAAATTCATCCAAAGCCCGTTGTATTGCCGAGGATCCAATAGCATACGTACCAACAGGTGTATCTGCCTCCCGAGTATGCCATCCTCAGTTGGTCTTAGTGATATGATCTAAAATCTCTAAAGCTTATTCCCACCTCAGACTCATAAATGCTCAGCCAGTGACAGTATTTGCTACAGCCTTTGTATTGGCGTTCAAAGACCTATAGAAAATTTTAAGTAAACTCCTACCACTCATCCTATGATTTGGAACATTCTACAGCTTCATCTTAAACCTTAGCCATGTCTCATAAAGTGCTTCAGAATGTAGTTATCTGAAGTTGTAAATCTCATTTTTCTCATGTAGCATCTTGGAGGGTTGGAAAAATCTATCCAGAAATTAATTTCTCAACTCTTGCCAATTAGTGATGAAACCTCGTGGTAACTCGGCCAACCACAAAGTCGCTTCTCTTGTTAAAGAGAATGGAAACAATCTCAAATAAATAGCCTCTTAGTCAACTCCAGGCAAATTATATAAAGTGCAGACCCCCATAAAGTTCATCACATGCATGTTCGGATCGTTTGTAGAAAGACCGGCGAACACACCTTTCAAGTTTAGCAGGTGGATCATGGCACTTGTAAACCCCTGACCCTTGGCTCAAAAACCCCTGACCCTTGGCTCGAAAACCCACCACATCTCGATCCAAGTACTTAGCCTCCTCATCAGATTCATAATCGTCATGCCTAGGTGTTTTGCCTTATGCACCTACGGCATGCACCTTTTCAGCACCTCCAACCACAATCTATTTGGCTAGCAAGCCAATTTCTATCCTCAACTGAGCAACCTCTTGAGCTACAAATTCATCCAAAGCCCGTTGTATTGCCGAGGATCCAATAGCATATGTACCAACAGGTGTATCTGCCTCCCGAGTATGCCATCCTCAGTTGGTCTTAGTGATATGATCTAAAATCTCTAAAGCTTATTCCCACCTCAGACTCATAAATGCTCAGCCAGTGACAGTATTTGCTACAGCCTTTGTATTGGCGTTCAAAGACCTATAGAAAATTTTAAGTAAACTCCTACCACTCATCCTATGATTTGGAACATTCTACAGCTTCATCTTAAACCTTAGCCATGTCTCATAAAGTGCTTCAGAATGTAGTTATCTGAAGTTGTAAATCTCATTTTTCTCATGTAGCATCTTGGAGGGTTGGAAAAATCTATCAAGAAATTAATTTCTCAACTCTTGCCAATTAGTGATGAAACCTCGTGGTAACTCGGCCAACCACAAAGTCGCTTCTCTTATTAAAGAGAATGGAAACAATCTCAAATGAATAGCCTCTTAGTCAACTCCAGGCAAATTATATAAAGTGCAGACCCCCATAAAGTTCATCACATGCATGTTCGGATCGTTTGTAGAAAGACCGGCGAACACACCTTTCAAGTTTAGCAGGTGGATTATGGCACTTGTAAACCCCTGACCCTTGGCTCGAAAACCCCTGACCCTTGGCTCGAAAACCCACCACATCTCGATCCAAGTACTTAGCCTCCTCATCAGATTCATAATCGTCATGCCTAGGTGTTTTGCCTTATGCACCTACGGCATGCACCTTTTCAGCACCTCCAACCACAATCTATTTGGCTAGCAAGCCAATTTCTATCCTTAACTGAGCAACCTCTTGAGCTACAAATTCATCCAAAGCCCGTTGTATTGCCGAGGCTCCAATAGCATACGTACCAACAGGTGTATCTGCCTCCCGAGTATGCCATCCTCAGTTGGTCTTAGTGATATGATCTAAAATATCTAAAGCTTATTCCCACCTCAGACTCATAAATGCTCAGCCAGTGACAGTATTTGCTATAGCCTTTGTATTGGCGTTCAAAGACCTATAGAAAATTTTAAGTAAACTCCTACCACTCATCCTATGATTTGGAACATTCTACAGCTTCATCTTAAACCTTAGCCATGTCTCATAAAGTGCTTCAGAATGTAGTTATCTGAAGTTGTAAATCTCATTTTTCTCATGTAGCATCTTGGAGGGTTGGAAAAATCTATCCAGAAATTAATTTCTCAACTCTTGCCAATTAGTGATGAAACCTTGTGGTAACTCGGCCAACCACAAAGTCGCTTCTCTTGTTAAAGAGAATGGAAACAATCTCAAATGAATAGCCTCTTAGTCAACTCCAGGCAAATTATATAAAGTGCAGACCCCCATAAAGTTCATCACATGCATGTTCGGATCGTTTGTAGAAAGACCGGCGAACACACCTTTCAAGTTTAGTAGGTGGATCATGGCACTTGTAAACCCCTGACCCTTGTCTCAAAAAACCCTGACCCTTGGCTCGAAAACCCACCACATCTCGATCCAAGTACTTAGCCTCCTCATCAGATTCATAATCGTCATGCCTAGGTGTTTTGCCTTATGCACCTACGGCATGCACCTTTTCAGCACCTCCAACCACAATCTATTTGGCTAGCAAGCCAATTTCTATCCTCAACTGAGCAACCTCTTGAGCTACAAATTCATCCAAAGCCCGTTGTATTGCCGAGGATCCAATAGCATACGTACCAACAGGTGTATCTGCCTCCCGAGTATGCCATCCTCAGTTGGTCTTAGTGATATGATCTAAAATCTCTAAAGCTTATTCCCACCTCAGACTCATAAATGCTCAGCCAGTGACAGTATTTGCTACAGCCTTTGTATTGGCGTTCAAAGACCTATAGAAAATTTTAAGTAAACTCCTACCACTCATCCTATGATTTGGAACATTCTACAGCTTCATCTTAAACCTTAGCCATGTCTCATAAAGTGCTTCAGAATGTAGTTATTTGAAGTTGTAAATCTCATTTTTCTCATGTAGCATCTTGGAGGGTTGGAAAAATCTATCCAGAAATTAATTTCTCAACTCTTGCCAATTAGTGATGAAACCTCGTGGTAACTCGGCCAACCACAAAGTCGCTTCTCTTGTTAAAGAGAATGGAAACAATCTCAAATGAATAGCCTCTTAGTCAACTCCAGGCAAATTATATAAAGTGCAGACCCCCATAAAGTTCATCACATGCATGTTCGGATCGTTTTTAGAAAGACCGGCGAACACACCTTTCAAGTTTAGCAGGTGGATCATGGCACTTGTAAACCCCTGACCCTTGGCTCGAAAACCCCTGACCCTTGGCTCGAAAACCCACCACATCTCGATCCAAGTACTTAGCCTCCTCATCAGATTCATAATCGTCATGCCTAGGTGTTTTGCCTTATGCACCTACGGCATGCACCTTTTCAGCACCTCCAACCACAATCTATTTGGCTAGCAAGCCAATTTTTATCCTCAACTGAGCAACCTCTTGAGCTACAAATTCATCCAAAGCCCGTTGTATTGCCGAGGATCCAATAGCATACGTACCAACAGGTGTATCTGCCTCCCGAGTATGCCATCCTCAGTTGGTCTTAGTGATATGATCTAAAATCTCTAAAGCTTATTCCCACCTCAGACTCATAAATGCTCAGCCAGTGACAGTATTTGCTACAGCCTTTGTATTGGCGTTCAAAGACCTATAGAAAATTTTAAGTAAACTCCTACCACTCATCCTATGATTTGGAACATTCTACAGCTTCATCTTAAACCTTAGCCATGTCTCATAAAGTGCTTCAGAATGTAGTTATTTGAAGTTGTAAATCTCATTTTTCTCATGTAGCATCTTGGAGGGTTGGAAAAATCTATCCAGAAATTAATTTCTCAACTCTTGCCAATTAGTGATGAAACCTCGTGGTAACTCGGCCAACCACAAAGTCGCTTCTCTTGTTAAAGAGAATGGAAACAATCTCAAATGAATAGCCTCTTAGTCAACTCCAGGCAAATTATATAAAGTGCAGACCCCCATAAAGTTCATCACATGCATGTTCGGATCGTTTTTAGAAAGACCGGCGAACACACCTTTCAAGTTTAGCAGGTGGATCATGGCACTTGTAAACCCCTGACCCTTGGCTCGAAAACCCCTGACCCTTGGCTCGAAAACCCACCACATCTCGATCCAAGTACTTAGCCTCCTCATCAGATTCATAATCGTCATGCCTAGGTGTTTTGCCTTATGCACCTACGGCATGCACCTTTTCAGCACCTCCAACCACAATCTATTTGGCTAGCAAGCCAATTTTTATCCTCAACTGAGCAACCTCTTGAGCTACAAATTCATCCAAAGCCCGTTGTATTGCCGAGGATCCAATAGCATACGTACCAACAGGTGTATCTGCCTCCCGAGTATGCCATCCTCAGTTGGTCTTAGTGATATGATCTAAAATCTCTAAAGCTTATTCCCACCTCAGACTCATAAATGCTCAGCCAGTGACAGTATTTGCTACAGCCTTTGTATTGGCGTTCAAAGACCTATAGAAAATTTTAAGTAAACTCCTACCACTCATCCTATGATTTGGAACATTCTACAGCTTCATCTTAAACCTTAGCCATGTCTCATAAAGTGCTTCAGAATGTAGTTATCTGAAGTTGTAAATCTCATTTTTCTCATGTAGCATCTTGGAGGGTTGGAAAAATCTATCCAGAAATTAATTTCTCAACTCTTGCCAATTAGTGATGAAACCTCGTGGTAACTCGGCCAACCACAAAGTCGCTTCTCTTGTTAAAGAGAAAGGAAACAATAACAAATGAATAGCCTCTTAGTCAACTCCAGGCAAATTATATAAAGTGCAGACCCCCATAAAGTTCATCACATGCATGTTCGGATCGTTTGTAGAAAGACCGGCGAACACACCTTTCAAGTTTAGCAGGTGGATCATGGCACTTGTAAACCCTTGACCCTTGGCTCGAAAACCCCTGACCCTTGGCTCGAAAACCCACCACATCTCGATCCAAGTACTTAGCCTCCTCATCAGATTCATAATCGTCATGCCTAGGTGTTTTGCCTTATGCACCTACGGCATGCACCTTTTCAGCACCTCCAACCACAATCTATTTGGCTAGCAAGCCAATTTCTATCCTTAACTGAGCAACCTCTTGAGCTACAAATTCATCCAAAGCCCGTTGTATTGCCGAGGATCCAATAGCATACGTACCAACAGGTGTATCTGCCTCCCGAGTATGCCATCCTCAGTTGGTCTTAGTGATATGATCTAAAATCTCTAAAGCTTATTCCCACCTCAGACTCATAAATGCTCAGCCAGTGACAGTATTTGCTACAGCCTTTGTATTGGCATTCAAAGACCTATAGAAAATTTTAAGTAAACTCCTACCACTCATCCTATGATTTGGAACATTCTACAGCTTCATCTTAAACCTTAGCCATGTCTCATAAAGTGCTTCAGAATGTAGTTATCTGAAGTTGTAAATCTCATTTTTCTCATGTAGCATCTTGGAGGGTTGGAAAAATCTATCCAGAAATTAATTTCTCAACTCTTGCCAATTAGTGATGAAACCTCGTGGTAACTCGGCCAACCACAAAGTCGCTTCTCTTGTTAAAGAGAATGGAAACAATCTCAAATGAATAGCCTCTTAGTCAACTCCAGGCAAATTATATAAAGTGCAGACCCCCATAAAGTTCATCACATGCATGTTCGGATCGTTTGTAGAAAGACCGGCGAACACACCTTTCAAGTTTAGCAGGTGGATCATGGCACTTGTAAACCCCTGACCCTTGGCTCGAAAACCCCTGACCCTTGGCTCGAAAACCCACCACATATCGATCCAAGTACTTAGCCTCCTCATCAGATTCATAATCGTCATGCCTAGGTGTTTTGCCTTATGCACCTACGGCATGCACCTTTTCAGCACCTCCAACCACAATCTATTTGGCTAGCAAGCCAATTTTTATCCTCAACTGAGCAACCTCTTGAGCTACAAATTCATCCAAAGCCCGTTGTATTGCCGAGGATCCAATAGCATACGTACCAATAGGTGTATCTGCCTCCCGAGTATGCCATCCTCAGTTGGTCTTAGTGATATGATCTAAAATCTCTAAAGCTTATTCCCACCTCAGACTCATAAATGCTCAGCCAGTGACAGTATTTGCTACAGCCTTTGTATTGGCGTTCAAAGACCTATAGAAAATTTTAAGTAAACTCCTACCACTCATCCTATGATTTGGAACATTCTACAGCTTCATCTTAAACCTTAGCCATGTCTCATAAAGTGCTTCAGAATGTAGTTATCTGAAGTTGTAAATCTCATTTTTCTCATGTAGCATCTTGGAGGGTTGGAAAAATCTATCCAGAAATTAATTTCTCAACTCTTGCCAATTAGTGATGAAACCTCGTGGTAACTCGGCCAACCACAAAATCGCTTCTCTTGTTAAAGAGAATGGAAACAATCTCAAATGAATAGCCTCTTAGTCAACTCCAGGCAAATTATATAAAGTGCAGACCCCCATAAAGTTCATCACATGCATGTTCGGATCGTTTGTAGAAAGACCGGCGAACACACCTTTCAAGTTTAGCAGGTGGATCATGGCACTTGTAAACCCCTGACCCTTGGCTCGAAAACCCCTGACCCTTGGCTCAAAAACCCACCACATCTCGATCCAAGTACTTAGCCTCCTCATCAGATTCATAATCGTCATGCCTAGGTGTTTTGCCTTATGCACCTACGGCATGCACCTTTTCAGCACCTCCAACCACAATCTATTTGGCTAGCAAGCCAATTTCTATCCTTAACTGAGCAACCTCTTGAGCTACAAATTCATCCAAAGCCCGTTGTATTGCCGAGGCTCCAATAGCATACGTACCAACAGGTGTATCTGCCTCCCGAGTATGCCATCCTCAGTTGGTCTTAGTGATATGATCTAAAATCTCTAAAGCTTATTCCCACCTCAGACTCATAAATGCTCAGCCAGTGACAGTATTTGCTACAGCCTTTGTATTGGCGTTCAAAGACCTATAGAAAATTTTAAGTAAACTCCTACCACTCATCCTATGATTTGGAACATTCTACAGCTTCATCTTAAACCTTAGCCATGTCTCATAAAGTGCTTCAGAATGTAGTTATCTGAAGTTGTAAATCTCATTTTTCTCATGTAGCATCTTGGAGGGTTGGAAAAATCTATCCAGAAATTAATTTCTCAACTCTTGCCAATTAGTGATGAAACCTCGTGGTAACTTGGCCAACCACAAAGTCGCTTCTCTTGTTAAAGAGAATGGAAACAATCTCAAATGAATAGCCTCTTAGTCAACTCCAGGCAAATTATATAAAGTGCAGACCCCCATAAAGTTCATCACATGCATGTTCGGATCGTTTGTAGAAAGACCGGCGAACACACCTTTCAAGTTTAGCAGGTGGATCATGGCACTTGTAAACCCCTGACCCTTGGCTCGAAAACCCCTGACCCTTGGCTCGAAAACCCACCACATCTCGATCCAAGTACTTATCCTCCTCATCAGATTCATAATCGTCATGCCTAGGTGTTTTGCCTTATGCACCTACGGCATGCACCTTTTCAGCTCCTCCAACCACAATCTATTTGGCTAGCAAGCCAATTTCTATCCTTAACTGAGCAACCTCTTGAGCTACAAATTCATCCAAAGCCCATTGTATTGCCGAGGATCCAATAGCATACGTACCAACAGGTGTATCTGCCTCCCGAGTATGCCATCCTCAGTTGGTCTTAGTGATATGATCTAAAATCTCTAAAGCTTATTCCCACCTCAGACTCATAAATGCTCAGCCAGTGACAGTATTTGCTACAGCCTTTGTATTGGCGTTCAAAGACCTATAGAAAATTTTAAGTAAACTCCTACCACTCATCCTATGATTTGGAACATTCTACAGCTTCATCTTAAACCTTAGCCATGTCTCATAAAGTGCTTCAGAATGTAGTTATCTGAAGTTGTAAATCTCATTTTTCTCATGTAGCATCTTGGAGGGTTGGAAAAATCTATCCAGAAATTAATTTCTCAACTCTTGCCAATTAGTGATGAAACCTCGTGGTAACTCGGCCAACCACAAAGTCGCTTCTCTTGTTAAAGAGAATGGAAACAATCTCAAATGAATAGCCTCTTAGTCAACTCCAGGCAAATTATATAAAGTGCAGACCCCCATAAAGTTCATCACATGCATGTTCGGATCGTTTGTAGAAAGACCGGAGAACACACCTTTCAAGTTTAGCAGGTGGATCATGGCACTTGTAAACCCCTGACCCTTGGCTCGAAAACCCCTGACCCTTGGCTCGAAAACCCACCACATCTCGATCCAAGTACTTAGCCTCCTCATCAGATTCATAATCGTCATGCCTAGGTGTTTTGCCTTATGCACCTACGGCATGCACCTTTTCAGCACCTCCAACCACAATCTATTTGGCTAGCAAGCCAATTTCTATCCTCAACTGAGCAACCTCTTGAGCTACAAATTCATCCAAAGCCCGCTGTATTGCCGAGGCTCCAATAGCATACGTACCAACAGGTGTATCTGCCTCCCGAGTATGCCATCCTCAGTTGGTCTTAGTGATATGATCTAAAATCTCTAAAGCTTATTCCCACCTCAGACTCATAAATGCTCAGCCAGTGACAGTATTTGCTACAGCCTTTGTATTGGCGTTCAAAGACCTATAGAAAATTTTAAGTAAACTCCTACCACTCATCCTATGATTTGGAACATTCTACAGCTTCATCTTAAACCTTAGCCATGTCTCATAAAGTGCTTCAGAATGTAGTTATCTGAAGTTGTAAATCTCATTTTTCTCATGTAGCATCTTGGAGGGTTGGAAAAATCTATCCAGAAATTAATTTCTCAACTCTTGCCAATTAGTGATGAAACCTCGTGGTAACTCGGCCAACCACAAAGTCGCTTCTCTTGTTAAAGAGAATGGAAACAATCTCAAATGAATAGCCTCTTAGTCAACTCCAGGCAAATTATATAAAGTGCAGACCCCCATAAAGTTCATCACATGCATGTTCGGATCGTTTGTAGAAAGACCTGCGAACACACCTTTCAAGTTTAGCAGGTGGATCATGGCACTTGTAAACCCCTGACCCTTGGCTCGAAAACCCCTGACCCTTGGCTCGAAAACCCACCACATCTCGATCCAAGTACTTAGCCTCCTCATCAGATTCATAATCGTCATGCCTAGGTGTTTTGCCTTATGCACCTACGGCATGCACCTTTTCAGCACCTCCAACCACAATCTATTTGGCTAGCAAGCCAATTTCTATCCTTAACTGAGCAACCTCTTGAGCTACAAATTCATCCAAAGCCCGTTGTATTGCCGAGGCTCCAATAGCATACGTACCAACAGGTGTATCTGCCTCCCGAGTATGCCATCCTCAGTTGGTCTTAGTGATATGATCTAAAATCTCTAAAGCTTATTCCCACCTCAGACTCATAAATGCTCAGCCAGTGACAGTATTTGCTACAGCCTTTGTATTGGCGTTCAAAGACCTATAGAAAATTTTAAGTAAACTCCTACCACTCATCCTATGATTTGGAACATTCTACAGCTTCATCTTAAACCTTAGCCATGTCTCATAAAGTGCTTCAGAATGTAGTTATCTGAAGTTGTAAATCTCATTTTTCTCATGTAGCATCTTGGAGGGTTGGAAAAATCTATCCAGAAATTAATTTCTCAACTCTTGCCAATTAGTGATGAAACCTCGTGGTAACTTGGCCAACCACAAAGTCGCTTCTCTTGTTAAAGAGAATGGAAACAATCTCAAATGAATAGCCTCTTAGTCAACTCCAGGCAAATTATATAAAGTGCAGACCCCCATAAAGTTCATCACATGCATGTTCGGATCGTTTGTAGAAAGACCGGCGAACACACCTTTCAAGTTTAGCAGGTGGATCATGGCACTTGTAAACCCCTGACCCTTGGCTCGAAAACCCCTGACCCTTGGCTCGAAAACCCACCACATCTCGATCCAAGTACTTAGCCTCCTCATCAGATTCATAATCGTCATGCCTAGGTGTTTTGCCTTATGCACCTACGGCATGCACCTTTTCAGCACCTCCAACCACAATCTATTTGGCTAGCAAGCCAATTTTTATCCTCAACTGAGCAACCTCTTGAGCTACAAATTCATCCAAAGCCCGTTGTATTGCCGAGGATCCAATAGCATACGTACCAACAGGTGTATCTGCCTCCCGAGTATGCCATCCTCAGTTGGTCTTAGTGATATGATCTAAAATCTCTAAAGCTTATTCCCACCTCAGACTCATAAATGCTCAGCCAGTGACAGTATTTGCTACAGCCTTTGTATTGGCGTTCAAAGACCTATAGAAAATTTTAAGTAAACTCCTACCACTCATCCTATGATTTGGAACATTCTACAGCTTCATCTTAAACCTTAGCCATGTCTCATAAAGTGCTTCAGAATGTAGTTATCTGAAGTTGTAAATCTCATTTTTCTCATGTAGCATCTTGGAGGGTTGGAAAAATCTATCCAGAAATTAATTTCTCAACTCTTGCCAATTAGTGATGAAACCTCGTGGTAACTCGGCCAACCACAAAGTCGTTTCTCTTGTTAAAGAGAATGGAAACAATCTCAAATGAATAGCCTCTTAGTCAACTCCAGGCAAATTATATAAAGTGCAGACCCCCATAAAGTTCATCACATGCATGTTCGGATCGTTTGTAGAAAGACCGGCGAACACACCTTTCAAGTTTAGCAGGTGGATCATGGCACTTGTAAACCCCTGACCCTTGGCTCGAAAACCCCTGACCCTTGGCTCGAAAACCCACCACATCTCGATCCAAGTACTTAGCCTCCTCATCAGATTCATAATCGTCATGCCTAGGTGTTTTGCCTTATGCACCTACGGCATGCACCTTTTCAGCACCTCCAACCACAATCTATTTGGCTAACAAGCCAATTTCTATCCTTAACTGAGCAACCTCTTGAGCTACAAATTCATCCAAAGCCCGTTGTATTGCCGAGGCTCCAATAGCATACGTACCACCAGGTGTATCTGCCTCCCGAGTATGCCATCCTCAGTTGGTCTTAGTGATATGATCTAAAATCTCTAAAGCTTATTCCCACCTCAGACTCATAAATGCTCAACCAGTGATAGTATTTGCTACAGCCTTTGTATTGGCGTTCAAAGACCTATAGAAAATTTTAAGTAAACTCCTACCACTCATCCTATGATTTGGAACATTCTACAGCTTCATCTTAAACCTTAGCCATGTCTCATAAAGTGCTTCAGAATGTAGTTATCTGAAGTTGTAAATCTCATTTTTCTCATGTAGCATCTTGGAGGGTTGGAAAAATCTATCCAGAAATTAATTTCTCAACTCTTGCCAATTAGTGATGAAACCTCGTGGTAACTCGGCCAACCACAAAGTCGCTTCTCTTGTTAAAGAGAATGGAAACAATCTCAAATGAATAGCCTCTTAGTCAACTCCAGGCAAATTATATAAAGTGCAGACCCCCATAAAGTTCATCACATGCATGTTCGGATCGTTTGTAGAAAGACCGGCGAACACACCTTTCAAGTTTAGCAGGTGGATCATGGCACTTGTAAACCCCTGACCCTTGGCTCGAAAACCCCTGACCCTTGGCTCGAAAACCCACCACATCTCGATCCAAGTACTTAGCCTCCTCATCAGATTCATAATCGTCATGCCTAGGTGTTTTGCCTTATGCACCTACGGCATGCACCTTTTCAGCACCTCCAACCACAATCTATTTGGCTAGCAAGCCAATTTTTATCCTCAACTGAGCAACCTCTTGAGCTACAAATTCATCCAAAGCCCGTTATATTGCCGAGGATCCAATAGCATACGTACCAACAGGTGTATCTGCCTCCCGAGTATGCCATCCTCAGTTGGTCTTAGTGATATGATCTAAAATATCTAAAGCTTATTCCCACCTCAGACTCATAAATGCTCAGCCAGTGACAGTATTTGCTACAGCCTTTGTATTGGCGTTCAAAGACCTATAGAAAATTTTAAGTAAACTCCTACCACTCATCCTATGATTTGGAACATTCTACAGCTTCATCTTAAACCTTAGCCATGTCTCATAAAGTGCTTCAGAATGTAGTTATCTGAAGTTGTAAATCTCATTTTTCTCATGTAGCATCTTGGAGGGTTGGAAAAATCTATCCAGAAATTAATTTCTCAACTCTTGCCAATTAGTGATGAAACCTCGTGGTAACTCGGCCAACCACAAAGTCGCTTCTCTTGTTAAAGAGAATGGAAACAATCTCAAATGAATAGCCTCTTAGTCAACTCCAGGCAAATTATATAAAGTGCAGACCCCCATAAAGTTCATCACATGCATGTTCGGATCGTTTGTAGAAAGACCGGCGAACACACCTTTCAAGTTTAGCAGGTGGATCATGGCACTTGTAAACCCCTGACCCTTGGCTCGAAAACCCCTGACCCTTGGCTCGAAAACCCACCACATCTCGATCCAAGTACTTAGCCTCCTCATCAGATTCATAATCGTCATGCCTAGGTGTTTTGCCTTATGCACCTACGGCATGCACCTTTTCAGCACCTCCAACCACAATCTATTTGGCTAACAAGCCAATTTCTATCCTTAACTGAGCAACCTCTTGAGCTACAAATTCATCCAAAGCCCGTTGTATTGCCGAGGATCCAATAGCATACGTACCAACAGGTGTATCTGCCTCCCGAGTATGCCATCCTCAGTTGGTCTTAGTGATATGATCTAAAATCTCTAAAGCTTATTCCCACCTCAGACTCATAAATGCTCAGCCAGTGACAGTATTTGCTACAGCCTTTGTATTGGCGTTCAAAGACCTATAGAAAATTTTAAGTAAACTCCTACCACTCATCCTATGATTTGGAACATTCTACAGCTTCATCTTAAACCTTAGCCATGTCTCATAAAGTGCTTCAGAATGTAGTTATCTGAAGTTGTAAATCTCATTTTTCTCATGTAGCATCTTGGAGGGTTGGAAAAATCTATCCAGAAATTAATTTCTCAACTCTTGCCAATTAGTGATGAAACCTCGTGGTAACTCGGCCAACCACAAAGTCGCTTCTCTTGTTAAAGAGAATGGAAACAATCTCAAATGAATAGCCTCTTAGTCAACTCCAGGCAAATTATATAAAGTGCAGACCCCCATAAAGTTCATCACATGCATGTTCGGATCGTTTGTAGAAAGACCGGCGAACACACCTTTCAAGTTTAGCAGGTGGATCATGGCACTTGTAAACCCCTGACCCTTGGCTCGAAAACCCCTGACCCTTGGCTCAAAAACCCACCACATCTCGATCCAAGTACTTAGCCTCCTCATCAGATTCATAATCGTCATGCCTAGGTGTTTTGCCTTATGCACCTACGGCATGCACCTTTTCAGCACCTCCAACCATAATCTATTTGGCTAGCAAGCCAATTTTTATCCTCAACTGAGCAACCTCTTGAGCTACAAATTCATCCAAAGCCCGTTGTATTGCCGAGGATCCAATAGCATACGTACCAACAGGTGTATCTGCCTCCCGAGTATGCCATCCTCAGTTGGTCTTAGTGATATGATCTAAAATCTCTAAAGCTTATTCCCACCTCAGACTCATAAATGCTCAGCCAGTGACAGTATTTGCTACAGCCTTTGTATTGGCGTTCAAAGACCTATAGAAAATTTTAAGTAAACTCCTACCACTCATCCTATGATTTGGAACATTCTACAGCTTCATCTTAAACCTTAGCCATGTCTCATAAAGTGCTTCAGAATGTAGTTATCTGAAGTTGTAAATCTCATTTTTCTCATGTAGCATCTTGGAGGGTTGGAAAAATCTATCCAGAAATTAATTTCTCAACTCTTGCCAATTAGTGATGAAACCTCGTGGTAACTCGGCCAACCACAAAGTCGCTTCTCTTGTTAAAGAGAATGGAAACAATCTCAAATGAATAGCCTCTTAGTCAACTCCAGGCAAATTATATAAAGTGCAGACCCCCATAAAGTTCATCACATGCATGTTCGGATCGTTTGTAGAAAGACCGGCGAACACACCTTTCAAGTTTAGCAGGTGGATCATGGCACTTGTAAACCCCTGACCCTTGGCTCGAAAACCCCTGACCCTTGGCTCGAAAACCCACCACATCTCGATCCAAGTACTTAGCCTCCTCATCAGATTCATAATCGTCATGCCTAGGTGTTTTGCCTTATGCACCTACGGCATGCACCTTTTCAGCACCTCCAACCACAATCTATTTGGCTAACAAGCCAATTTCTATCCTTAACTGAGCAACCTCTTGAGCTACAAATTCATCCAAAGCCCGTTGTATTGCCGAGGATCCAATAGCATACGTACCAACAGGTGTATCTGCCTCCCGAGTATGCCATCCTCAGTTGGTCTTAGTGATATGATCTAAAATCTCTAAAGCTTATTCCCACCTCAGACTCATAAATGCTCAGCCAGTGACAGTATTTGCTACAGCCTTTGTATTGGCGTTCAAAGACCTATAGAAAATTTTAAGTAAACTCCTACCACTCATCCTATGATTTGGAACATTCTACAGCTTCATCTTAAACCTTAGCCATGTCTCATAAAGTGCTTCAGAATGTAGTTATCTGAAGTTGTAAATCTCATTTTTCTCATGTAGCATCTTGGAGGGTTGGAAAAATCTATCCAGAAATTAATTTCTCAACTCTTGCCAATTAGTGATGAAACCTCGTGGTAACTCGGCCAACCACAAAGTCACTTCTCTTGTTAAAGAGAATGGAAACAATCTCAAATGAATAGCCTCTTAGTCAACTCCAGGCAAATTATATAAAGTGCAGACCCCCATAAAGTTCATCACATGCATGTTCGGATCGTTTGTAGAAAGACCGGCGAACACACCTTTCAAGTTTAGCAGGTGGATCATGGCACTTGTAATGTCAAACTTAATGCCCTGAGGTAACTCTAGTGGAATAATAGCACCAGTCTCAATCAGCTCGAAATAAGCCACATCCTTTTCTTCGGGATCATCATAAATTGGTACATATGGTCTTTGAGGTTGTTGTTGCACCATCATTCTTCTTTGTCTCTCTTCAAGTGCAGCGAGACGTTGTGCTGCTTCTTGCATTCTTTGATGATCTCTATCCACTTGTATAAGAGCTACTTGCCTTGCATTTTTCTCAACCATTAATCAAGCAGTGATTTGTTCCGTAATCTCATGACCAAATGGCTGAATTGGCTGGATATGAATATCTCCTGCGGCTGCGGGATCCTAAACTCCATCGATATTCACCATTGTTTGATTTGCTCTTAGTGTTCATTCAATCTCAGTATCAAGTGGAATCAGGGGTTTGCCTTGACTCCTAGTGTTGGGCATACACCAGTGTGTGCCCTTAAAAGTACAGAAAAATAAAACCAATCACCTCCAATAAGCAAACTAATTAACTCCGTAACCGTATTCTTCGATAACGTTGCTAAAATATGATGTCGCCCAAACTATACCACCAGAAAAAGTATAAAGTGGTTGTTGAATCAAATATAGTACCCAACTAGGTTGGGGTTGATCCAACAGGGAATAGGATAAAATTATGTTGAATGCTAGTCTGAGTAATTGGCAAGTAAGTAAAAGGGGGGGGGGGTTGTAAGCAAATAGTAACAGTAACGATTGTTGATTTTTGGATTTGTAATCAATATGAGAAATACACTAGGACTGTGATCCCCAATGATTAACTCCACCAATTACTTGTCCTGGCAAAACTGTCCCGCTGTGTTGCATGCAAAATCTAACAAGATATATTCATCTAAACGTCTCTCAACCTTGGTTAGGCGAATTTCGCTCTTCTCCTCTTGGTCTCTGAGTGTCGCACTACTAACCCTTGTCCTGGATCTCAGATAACTATCCCTGTTATGGCTCAAGTTATTAGATAAAGGTTGATAGCTTTAAATCTTTGTTGTTATTTCCTTTTCCCAATATCTACCTCTCTCTCGAGCAAGTCTAGAATACAGGAGAGTTTCTAACATTTGCAACCGTTAGAAGATCAATCTTAATGAAAGAAATAACAATACATGTATTCACACAGTTCAGAATTGCTTTGCACTTAACCCATTTCGTTAATTCCTCAATGGTTCACACAATCCTAGTTGATGGGTTTAGCTACTCATGATTGCAAGAACACAATAAGAATTCAATGAAGAAAATATAATTGTAAACTCACAATAATGAAAAAAACTCTGAAATCTCAATATTAATAAAACCCTAAAATTTTTGTTCCAAGATTACAAAACCAATAATGTAATTATGAACTCAAAATAATGAAAATATATCTCAAAACAATGTAATGACCAACCCCTAAACATAGGAAAATATAGGGGTATTTATAGATACAAGGTGAATCATATCCTAAACAAAACAGGAAAACAGAATCGGCACTTTTCCACCATACCATGACTTGGTGTTGTGGAACCAAGTCACGCCACGTAGGTCCTGTCGTGGAAATTTGTCCACTTTACAAGCTCTCAGGAGTTGACTCACGACGCCAACCTACGTCACGTAGGTCGACTCACGTGACGTGGGTCCTGCCGTGAGTCACTCCTCTTGTATGGACTTGGCTCTTTCGTCTTCAAATACTTTGTTCTCATGCATGATTCTTCCTTTTTGTCCATTTTGCCTCCAAAAACCTATTTTCCTGTAATATAAAACAGAAAACATATCATACCAACCAAACATAACTAAGTTATTGTATATTTTTCTTGTTTTCAGCATCGAAAGTGCCATTTCATGGTACATGAAGGAGCAGAAGATATTAGGTAGGTTTTTGAGATTGGCTTCACCGAGGTTCACAAAGGCTCCAGGAGAGTATGCATTTGAGTTCTTGACTGAATACGAGGATAGGCTCCATAATTTGGGCCTAGTTGAGGCTCGTAGGGTTGACTATACCACTTTTCATTTGGACTTGTTAGCTAGACATTGGTGGAGAGGTTATCTTGATTCCAGGCCACTTTTCATTTCCTCACAGTCTTCGTGAGCACCTAAGAGTTCAGTTCACCAATTTGCAGTAGGGTTTTATGTTGGTGATTGAGTATGAGGCACGGTTCCATAAGTTATCCAGACATGCTACATCAATATTGCCTAGCGAGTATAAGCATATTCAGTGCTTTGTTAGAGGGCTGAGACTTCCTCTTTGCATGGCTACTTAGAGTTTGGTTGCTGCTGGCAGGTATTTTGTTGAGGTTTCTGATCATGCTCAAACTATAGAGGAGATGCATCGTAAAGCCCAAGGGGGAAGCGATAAGAGACCACTTCATCAGGACAATTTTAGTGGGATCCATAGAAGCTTACGGTTCATATGCAGAGGTTCTTAGGGTAGGTACCCTCCAAGTCAGTCTTATTAGCACCAGAGTCAGTCTAGTAAGGCCATTCAGGCAGCACTCTAGATTACTAATATCAGTCTAGTCACAGTGATTACCCAAGCTCTAGCATTGACTAATCTTTGAGAGGTGCATATTTTGGGTCTTCTAGCCGAGGTGGCTATTCTGGGTCAGCGAAATCTTTTTGTCTGAGTGGAGTGTATGAGCCTTGTTATAGTTATGGAGTTATTGGCTATTTCTCCAGAGAGTGTCCCCAACATGGGATGATTTAGCCTACAACACAGAGTGTTCAGTCGAACGGATCTATGCCACCTCTATCTAGAAATTGTAACACCCCGTACCTTCCAAACCCTACTTGACAACGTTGAACAATGTTTACTTAGGTGTCGAGATCCATACGTATGTATTTTGTAATGCTATTGATGAGATAATTTATGTGATTAAACCTTCGTAGGAGGTGTTTTGTGATTTTCGTGGAGAATTTGTGGGGTTCAAAACTAGGCTAAGAGGACCTCTAAACAAAGGATATTAAGGTTAAGAAGTAAGTTAAATAATAGGACTTGAAGTATCTAACCAAACCCGCGAAGAAAAGTCGAAAAATGGAATTTTTTGAAAACTAAGTGTGGGGCGCGCTAGAGGGCGTGCCACGCCGCTCTGGGCTAAAATTTTTAGCCCACAGGTATCAAGCTGGCGCGCCCAAGGGCGTGCCAGGTTGGTTTTTCCATTTTTTGAAAGTTGAAAATTTTCTTAAGTCCCAAGGGTGCCCGGGGACGTACCGAGCTGATTTTTGCCACGTTTATTCTAAAACCATGAGTATATACATTAAACGAATTAAATATTATATTGGTATGATAAAATTACTCGTGAACGAATTTGGCATCAAAATGACGATTTTACCCTTGTGGTCAAAATAAGCCATACGTGGCTAGAATCGCTTATTTTTGGAATTGAGGCTATGAGTATGAATTTCATGAGTGGGAATATTGTTGTAACGTGTATGGAATGAATTAAACATGAGAAATTATTAATTTTATTGGGTTAAGTGAATTGGGCTAAAAAAGGGCCCAAAATGAGAAAGAAAACATGGGCCAAGAATGGGTCAAATGACCCATTCTTCCATTGACTAAGCCTCACATTGCATTAAATGCCAAGAGTGGATAAGTATGGCCCCAAGGACTATAAAAAGGGTCCAAAATCATATTTTTTAGCACATAACACTCTCATGCCAAATCTAGAATTATCTACAAGCTTTTTCTCTCAACTTCAAACCCTAAGGCACTTCTTAGAGCAAGATCATCAATTTCCAAGCTTGGGTAAGTGATTATTCTTATGGATTAATAGCTTATATGCATGGGAGAGTATTTAAATCATGTTGTTCATGCTTGGAAGTGTTGAATATGATGCTTTGTGTTTTTGGTAAAAGATGTGATATCCATGAGCTTCAAGCTTGAATTATGACTTGTGACTTTGATGAAAGAGCATGGTATGGATAAAATATGAACATGTATGGTGTGATTTTGTTATTAAACTTGTTATTTTTCTATTAGTGTAAATTGTGGGATTTTGGCCGATATGTGCTATGAGGTGTATTAAGATAATTTGATGGATTAATTGTGATGTGGTGTGGATAAGAACGTGTAAAGGAGAAGTGTTGTGGTGAAATGTATTGAATATCATGTATTGGTCAATGTTGGAAATATTGTGGGATTTTTGGAATAATAATTTCATCAATGGTTTTGTGAAGGGGAAATGGCATGTGTAAAGGCAAACATGTAACTCATTGACGTTATATGCATTAGTAAGGTAGTTGGTGGTTAATGTGAATTTCGTTATGTATTTGTATTGTAGAGTGACACATAAAGAAAGAGTGGGACTATTGTATGCACATCTAAGATTGTATATTCGTATTGAGAATATAAGGTATGTAAGGTTACTCTGTCCGTATCTTTCTATGGCAAATAGTATTCACATTGACATTACATTTGTACCATCACAAAATGTGCTAAGGTATCCTATATCCGGTTAGCAATGGTTATTATCACATTATCACATATTTCCTACTCATTGATCAATTGTGAATTGTATGTCTCATATTCGTTGGTCAATGTTCCAAAAGCCCCAAAAAAGGTTATGTTCCAAAGTGCCAATAGTGGTTATACACATACCTCTTGTTCATTGACTTGTGTCTAATGGTTTCAATAATGTTATCTATTGTTAAGTCACATACTTCTCATTCATTATTCATGGTTGTTCATGAGTTGCATAATGATGGACATGTTCCAAAAGTCCTAATAATGTTGTGTTCTTAAGCTTCCAATAATGTTGTGGCTATGTGTATATATACGTTAATCTCTCATAACTGATTATACCAATCTCTCATAAGAGGATGAATCAATCTCTCACAAGTACATCTCTCAAAAGTAAGAAATAAAGTAATTCATATTTGTTGGTGGTTAATGACTGAGTATGGGTGGTAGCTTTGGGGGAAAAATGCCTAGATCAATACAATCCTGAGATTGTTGGATCAGGGGGCAGTCCTAGGGGCATAAGCCTAGCTCGGACTGATCCTGACAGGTGGTAGCTCTAGAGGTAGCAACCTAGCACGAGCTGAACCTGATATGTTGGTTTATGGGTGGCAGCTCTAGAGGTAATAACTATAACCTAGCTCGAGCCGAGCCCCATATATTTATTCATAGGTGGTAGCTCTAGAGGCAAAGTCCTAGCTCAAGTCGATCCCAACATAACGTTATGTTATGTTAAGACCCACTGATCAGTTGGGGCTCGGGTACGATATGATATGAGCGATGAGGAATAAATAATAAAGAGAAGAACTTAATTTATGTAAGCTACATGGTTCCACATATGCAGATCGATGGGTTATTCATATTGACTGTCCTATTACATTTTGATTTTATTGACGTATTTGTGAAAATTTCATATAGCCTTACATACTCAGTACATTCTCCGTACTGACCCCTCTTAGGGGATTTACCTTACTTGCTGCAGGCGCAGGCACTAGTAGACCTCCACAGTAGGTTGCAGATCTTTTTCAGACTTTTGGTGAGCTCCAGTTGGTTCGGGGCTTTCTGAGTTGCTATGTACATGTATTTTGGTATGGTATATGAGTATAGAGCGGGGTGTTGTCCCGACTCTAGGTTTGTCATAGCTATGTATCTATAGAGGCTTTGTAGACTTATGTGGAAACAGAATGTAAGATATGTATGCTCATTTTGGTTTGATGGCCCTAACGGCCGAGTCTCTTAAATGTATATAATGTTCCATGATTTCCGCACTTAGCCTCTTATGTCTTTACGAGTTGGTGATGATTCTTACGGTATGCATAGATATTGGGCATGAGCAAAGATTGGTTCTCTCGGGCCTTATCGGCTTCGGGTTCCAGTCCAGCCCTAATGGGATTTTGGGTCATGAAAGAAGTGGTGTTCAGGGTTGCAGGGGTGGTCCCCAGGGTTCTCGAGGAGGTTCTCAAGAAGGTAGGATGGGTGGTTGGTCATATGCCTAGCCAGGTAGCAGGCGAGGTCATTTATATATTGTACCTAGTAGGACGGAGACAGAGTCTTCGAATGTTGTTATTACAGGTACGATCTTAGTATGTCGTCAGCTAGCTACGACTTTATTTGATTCGGGATCCACTTACTCATATGTGTTTGCTTATTACACATCGCGGTTAGAGTTGTCTTGGGATCCTTTATCTGTGCCATTACGTGTATCTACTCCCGTGGGTAATTCTTTAGTAGTGGATCTGATTTATAGATCATGTGTTATGACCGTTTGAGAGTTTGATACTTGGGCTGATCTTATTATGTTAGATATGGTGGACTTTGAAGTGATTATGGGCATGGAATGGTTATCCCCTTATCATGCGATCTTGGATTGCTTTGCCAAGACCGTTACCTTAGCCATGCCTGGCATACGCTCGGTTGTGTGGCAGGGTTCTTTTAGCATTGCATCAACGAAGATTATTTCTTATGTTCAAGCTAGGAGATTGGTGTCGAGGGGTTGCGAGTCTTATCTTGCTTATGTAAGTGATGTTAGTGTAGAGATTCCATCACTTGATTCTATCCCTTTTGTCCATGAGTTTTTTGATGTATTCTCTACCGATCTGCCTGGCCTTCCTTCTAAACGTGATACTGAGTTTGCTATTGATATTGAGCCGAGCAACTGACCTATTTCTATGGATCCTTACTATATGGCTCCTGCTGAACTTAGCGAGCAGAATTCTCAGTTCCAGGATTTATTGTTTAAGGCTTTTATTAGACCGAACGTATTGCCTTGGGGTGCTTCTGTTTTGTTCGTGAATAAAAAGGATGGTTCTATGCTTTTGTGTATTGACTATAGCTAGTTGAACAGGTTGACCATGAAAAATAGTACCCTATTCCTCACATTGATGATTTATTTGACCAGCTTAAGGGTGCAACAGTTTTCTCTGAGATTGACTCAAGATCGGGTTACCATCAGTTGAGGATTCGGGATAAGGACATCCCTAAGACAGCCTTCAGGACTCGGTATGGCCATTATGAGTGCTTAGTGATGTCTTTTGGGTTGACTAATTCCCCAACAGGGTTTATGGATTTGATGAATCAGGTTTTCAGGCCCTATTTAGACTCCTTTGTGATTGTATTCATTGATGATATTCTTGTGTATTCGAGGAGTGAGGAGGAGCACAAGCGACATTTGAGGATTGTGCTTCAGACTTTGAGAGATCACAGGCTTTATGGCGAATTCTCAAAGTGCGAGTTTTGACTTGATTCTATTACATTCCTAGGGCATGTGGTGCCTAAGGATGGCATTATGGTGGATCCAACAAAAATTGAGGCTATTCGTGATTGGTCCAGACCTACATCTCCGATTGAGGTTTATAGCTTTATTGGATTGCCAGGTTACTACAGACGATTTGTTGAGGGTTTTGCTTTTGTTGCATCGCCTATGACCAAGTTGACTAGGAAGGAGGTTCCATTTTAGTGGTTTAAGGAGTATGAGTTCAACTTTCTGATGCTCAAGTATGTGCTCACTTTAGCTCCAATATTGACTCTTCCTATTGAGGTCGAGGGGTTTACAGTTTATTGTGATGCTTCTAGTGTTGGTTTGGGTTATGTTTTGGTTCAGATAGGTTTATTACTTATGAATTGAGGCAGCTGAAGGTTCATAAGCGCAACTACCCCACCAATGACTTAGAGTTGGCGGCGGTAGTTTTCGGGCTTAAGATTTGGAGGCATTACTTGTATGGTGTTCATTGCGTGATCTACACTGACCATCATAGTCTTCAGCACCTTATGACTCAGAAGGAGCTTAATTCTAGACAGCGCAAATGGATTGAGTTGCTGAAGGACTATAACATCATTATTATTCACCATCCGGGCAAGGTAAATGTGGTAGCAGATGTCTTGAGCCAGAAGGCAATAAGGTTGGGTAGTTTGGCCTCTATTTCAGTTTCAGAGTGGCCATTGTCTTAGGAAATTTAGTCCTTAGCCAACTTGATGGTTCGGACTCCATGTAATGCCCCGTATGTTAGAACATCCTTTTAGAGCTAGAATCGAGCCTATACGACCCTTAGGGTGAGTAGAAATCATTTTGGGTCGAGTTTGAAAACTTTGGGAAATGTTTAGGGAATGATAGAAGGTCGTGCTTTGCAAGTGGGGCCGTACGATGGCCCTGGGCCACATCAATCACCACAAGGGGTTACTGCCTCACCCGTACGCTGGACGTGCACCACATAGGGTGCCCCCATGAAATAGGGTCGCATAGCACAGAGAGGGGTCGCGCGTTGGGGTATGCATTTGCCTTATGGGACTCTATTTTAAAACACTACTATAAGGGAATTTTAGTCCTTTTTCTGTGGAAACCATCCCCCATTACTTTAATACGTTTTCCCATATTCCACTCACCCTAAATCAATATCAGAAGCTTTTATCTATTCAAGTTTCCTCAAGTTTCCTCCAATAAAAGGCATGTTTGAACACTCCCTATTTTAATTACTAGTTCAACACATGATTATGATTATTATTATACATATTTTGTTGATGTTTTTAAATTGGGGTTAATGTTTAACTCATGAAAAGCTTGATAATTATTTTACCTCTTGCTATAAATTGTTTTCTAATTACTAATAGAGGGTTGAGTCTTGAATACACTATTTAAAAGGGGAAAATCACGTTATATAGATTCGCAAGGTTGAATACTATGAATAATGAAAATTGTGACTTTCAATCCCTTTCACAAGGTTGTTTTCAATGAGAAAATTACGATGTTTATTCCGTCTATGAGCTACACGTGTTATGAAATGCTGAAAGGTTTAAATGACACTTATGAAAATCAGGTTATGGCTATGTTTATGAATTAAATGATGGAATTTAGAGTTTATAATGTTACATAATAATGATTTGGCATAATATGGATGACTGGCAAGTCTTAGTACGACGGTACTAAAATGTAAATGCCATAATGAAAGACTCTATGGATAATGTTTTATGAAAATGGTTTTAATGGGGCGTATTTGGGGATTATGTTGTTCACCGAGAAGGTGTAGTCCTTGTGACCAATGCTGAAAACCTATGTTTGCCGACATAGGGATGGTTCGCTCTTAAAAGAGATAAACTTGACACGCACCTCTACGAGGGCGGTACATTATGATGGCCATACTATGTTCATCTCAATTCATACGGCAAACATGGATTGGGGCGCCGCCGATTGGGCAAATACTGGACCTATATTAGCCTATGGGATACCTAAGGTCGGTGAAACTATATAGTCCATTAAGTAAAGTTTTAAGGGTGACTATGATTTATTTCTAAATTCTTTATCTCAGGATTCTTACATATATGAGTTACATTGTATATATCTTATGGTTTATAAATGTTTACCTCTGATTTTCCTTATTGGCCTGATGATATAAATGTTTTGAAATTTATTATTATTAGTATGTAAACTGCTTTGGTCCCCTTCCTTAGGTCGCATGCTAGTACTCATCATATTGATTGTCCTCAGACGCTACATCATTTCATAATATAGGTTTCAAAGTCTTTACTCGCGATCCAGTTCAGCATTAGGATTCACTCAGGACAGCAATTCGTAAGTTGTGAGCCATCCATCTTTCAAAAGACATTCTGCTTTATCTTCTTAGATCTTTACTTTGGTTTTATGGTATTGCCGGGGACATGTTCTGGCTTAGGATTTCATTCACATTTGTTAGAGGTTTATGTACTTTGGTAGATGTTTTATTATGTTTTCAAGACCCTTGCTTATGTACTATTTCAGAGTCAAATATTTTATTTTTATGGGTCTATTTCCACATCTTATTGTACTATGCTTATGGTGTAATACTGAGGGGTTTCTCAAGGCCTTCATTGGTCAGGGATACCCATCACGGCTAGGACCTCGATTCGAGTAGTGACAAACTTGGTATCAGAGCAGTGGTTCAGGATCCTAGGGTGTTTATGAAGCCTTGTCAAGTAGAGTCCTTTTTATAGGTGTGTAGCCTGCCTTACTTATAAATGGGAGGCTACGAGACATTTAGGAATTGTTCCCTTTTCTTCATATTCTAAGTTCGTTCTATAAAGTCTAGTTCTAAGAAAATTCTTCTGACTCCTACTTTTCCATATTTCAGATCATGCCTCTACTAAGGACTAACGACCAAGGAACTCTTGTTGGAACGTCTGTCCCCACTGGCAAAATTGCTGAAGAGGTTCTTCCTACTCACGGGATTCAAATTCATAATGGAGTTTGTACTTTTGGCCTGACTGCTCCTGTTGGGGTCCCACCAGCCCCAACCAGTCCTTATCGAGCCCCTAAAACAGGCACCAACTGCGCCCAGGCTTCGGATGGTGAAGTTTCAAATGCTGAGTTTAGGCAAACCATTCAGCTGTTTGCTCAGATTGTGTCATCTCAGGCTCTTCAGTCAAGTAGTGGTGGTACTGTCATTGGTTCTTCTGATGCTACTTGGGTGGGTCAATTTATACGGCTGAATCCACTGACTTTTAGTGGGTCCAAAGTAGAGAAGTATCTTCAAGGGTTCATTAAGGAAATGGAAATTTTTTTTAGGGTGATGAATACTAGTGATACTGAAGGGGTGAAATTTTCAGCTTATCAGTTGAAGGAGGTAGCTTATTAGTGGTATGATGAATGGGAAGAATATAGGGGTGAACATGCTGAGCCTGCGGATTGGGAGGATTTCTCTCAAGCCTTTCTTGATCACTTCTTTCCTCAGGAGTTGAGGGAAGCTAAGGCTAAGGAGCTTGTGAATCTGAAGTAAGGGAAGTCGAGTGTGAAAGAATATGCTCTGAAGTTCACACAGTTGTCTCGTTATGCTCTAGAGTTTGTATCTAACATGAGGTCTCGAATGAGAAAGTTTGCTTCGGGTCTTAATGATGACTTGGTGCTGGAATGTAAGGATGCGATGCTAAACACTGACATGGATATATCCAGGTTGGTGGTGTTAATGCAGCAGGTAGAGGATGAAAAGAAGAAGCAAGTAGAGGCTAAGGATAGACAGAGTAAAAGGGCTAGGCCAGCAGATCATGAGAAAAATTAGCAGTCCAGTTGTAAGTGGGATAAAAAAATGGCATAAGAAGAAATCTTGGGGTAATGTTCAGTCTTCAGCTAGTGCACTAGTCCCTAAGCCTTTAGGTGATTAGCGATTTCAGCCTAGTAATAGCTCCAGGATACAGGGAACTGAGTCACATGCCAGTGTAGCTTATTAAGCCCTATCCCATCCTCCTTGCTGCACTTGTAGTAAGCGCCACGGAGGAGTTTGTCACCTGGGTAAGGGTGTCTGTTACTTTTATGGGTAGCCCGGTCATTTTCAGCGAGAGTGTCCTGCGATAAATAGGACCCAAGGGGTCAACAAGGCCCCAACTTGAACTACTTTAACCCCAGCAGCTAAGGGTGCTACTTCGGGGACCAATAGAGGCCATAACCAATTATACTCCCTATCTACATATCAGGATTCAGAGGCCTCACCAGCTGTTGTCACAGGTATGTTGCAGATTTTCTCTCATGATTTTTATGTGCTACTTGACCTCGGTTCCACTCTATCTTATGTGACCCCTTATGCGACTGTGAGTTTTGATTTTGGTCTTGAAAATTCTAAACCCTTCTCAATCTCTACTCCTGTTGGTGAGTCTATTATTGCTTGGCGGGTCTATAAAAATTGTTTTGAGTCTATCTTTCATCAGGATACTATGGTGGATTTGGTAGAACTTGATATAGTGGACTTTGATTTAATTTTGGGAATGGATAGGGTCCACTCTTATTACGCTACCTTGGACTGTAGAACTCATAGAGTCACTTTTTGTTTTCCTAATGAGCCAGCTATAGAATGGGAGGGTGATTCCTTAGCACCAAAGGGAAAATTTATTTCATTTCTTAGAGCCCAGAAGTTGATATCTAAGGGTTGTTTTTACCACCTAGTTCAGGTCAAGGATTCTAGTATTGAAAGTCCCTCACTACATTCTGTTCCTATAGTTAATGAGTTTCCCAAAGTTTTTCCCTATGATCTTCCCAAAATTCCTCCCAATAGGGAAATAGACTTTAGTATTGATCTTTTACCAGATACCCATCCCATTTTTATTCCACCGTATAGAATGGCTTCGGTGGATCTAAAAGAGTTAAAAGATCAGTTGAAAGACCTTCTTGATAAGGGTTTTATCTGCCCTAGTGTCTCTCCTTGGGGTGCTTAGGTACTCTTTGTGCGAAAGAAAGATAGGTCCCTTTGTATGTGCATAGGTTATCGTCAGTTGAATAAGGTCACCATGAAAAATAAATACCCTCTTCCTAGGATTGATGATCTTTTTGACCATCTTCAGGGTGCTAAGTGTTTCTCCAAAATAGATCTTCGTTTGGGGTACCATCAGTTGAAAGTTAGGGAAGCAGACATTCCCAAGACCACTTTTCGAACTCGGTATGGCCATTATGAGTTTCTAGTTTTGTCCTTTGGTTTGACTAATGCACCTGCAGCCTTTATGGATCTTATGAATAGGGTGTTTAGACAGTTTTTGGACCTATTCGTCATAGTATTCATTGATAATATTCTCGTATACTCCCAGAGTGAGAAGGAGAATGCCAACCACCTCCAAATTGTACTTCAGACCCTTAAGGACCAAGAGTTGTATGCCAAATTTTTTAAGTACAAATTATGTCTTAATGTTGTGGCTTTCCTTGGTCATATTATTTCTAGTGAAGGAATTAAAGTGGATCCCCAAAAGATTGAAGCGGTAAAAAAGTGTCCTAGACCAACAAATCCAACCGATGTTAGGAGTTTCTTGGGTCTAGCGGGATACTATAGGAGATTTATGGAGAGTTTTTCTTCTATAGCTGCTCCACTAACGAAGTTGGCTCAGAAAAAGGTGAAGTTTTTGTGGTCCAATGCTTATGAGGGTAGTTTTGAGAAGTTGAAGGATCATTTGACCTTAGCCCCTATTTTGATGCTTCCTGATGGTACTAAAGGATTTATGATATATTGTGATGCATCTCGGGTGGAACTTGGTTGTGTACTTATGCAGCATGGAAAGGTTGTTGTTTATGCTTCTAGAGAACTTAAAGTGCATGAGAAGAATTATCCTACACATGATCTGAAGTTGGCAGCTGTGATCTTTGCACTCAAGATTTGGAGTCATTATTTGGATGGGGTGCATGTGGATATCTATTCAGATCACAAGAGTTTGCAGTATATTTTCTCTCAAAGGGAGTTGAATCTCATGCATAGGAGATGGCTTGAGTTGTTGAAAGATTATGACATGAGCTTGCACTATCATCTAGGTAAAGCTAATATTGTTGTTGATGCTCTTAGCAGGTTGTCTATGGGGAGTATTTCACATGTTGAGGAATAAAAGAGGGGATTAGTAAAGGATATTCACTAGCTTGCTAATTTGGGAGTTCGACAGTTGGATTTCGAAGATGGGGGAGTGATTGTTCACGAAGTGGCTAAGTCTTCATGTCACGCCCCAAATCCCATTGAGGCGGACTGGCACCCAAAGCCGATATGGCCCGAGAGAACTAATCTTTGTTCATGTACGTTTGTAGGCATATCCTCGTATGAATCTTATTATTCCTCATGCAACTATGCGGAAGCCATGGACATGGAAACATATGTCATATCTATATAAGAAATTTGGCCGTTAGGTCCATAAAGTCAAAATGATTATACGTCTCTTACATTCACATACCCACATACGTCTACAAAAGCCTCTAACAGATGCATTTACAAGACCAACTAAAAGTCGAGAAAAGTCCCCGCTTTATACAATATTTACAACATCAAAACGACTGTACAACTGTGACTCAAAAAGTCCCGAAGCAACTGGAGCTCACCAAAGATCCGCAATTAACTGTCAACCTACTGTGGAGGTCTACTAGTACCTGCACCTGCAACATGTAAGGTAAGTCCCCCAAGAGGGGTCAGTACGAAGAATGTACTGAGTATGTAAGGCTATCAGAAACTACATCATACATAATAACAATAATGGAGTCAATATAAGAGAAAATAGGCAATGTGAATAAACTCTCTTTCTGTATGTGAGGAACCATGTATATTACGTACTTTATTTCTTTTGTCTTCATATATGTTCATCTCTTCTTTTTGTGTTCTACCCATGCTAGGCTGTTCAGTCGCCCCTGGGATGAGATTAATCCATGCTAGGTACTTTGACCACTGGGATGTTATTGTAACCCATGCTAGGCTTTCGTGTCGCCCTTGGGATGTTATTAACCCATGCTAGGTACTGTGACCCCTGGGATGTACTGTGATAACCCATTCTAGGCTTTCGTGTCGCCCCTGGGATGTTATTAACCCATGCTAGGTACTACGACCCCTGGGATGTACTGTGATAACCCATGCTAGGCTTTCGTGTTACCCCTGGGATGTTCTTATGTTACATTGGGATCGACCCATGCTAGGTATTTCAACCCCTGAGATACCACCCAAGATTACTCATTGATTATGCATTACTTCTTTCTCTTATTACTCTTTCTTTTATTACTTAGCGATACCTTGTGACTGAAACCTTCTTGAAACTTGGAAAACATACATACATTACTTCACGTCTTTATTCTTGTAAAATTGACACCTTAACTTGTGAGGGATAGATATATTAGCTTACGCATTACTTCCTTCATTACTTTTGTGTGATTGGTACTTTTACTTGTGAGAAGTTGGTACAATGATAATCATAATCTTATTAGACTTTTGGAACATGACATGATTGGAAACAAAATGCTTATTCAAAATAAATAGAATCTCTTTACATCTTTACTCTCTCTTGAGATAGGTCTCTACAACATTATGACAGCTTTGGAATTTCAGTCAATGAATAGGACATAGGTTAATCATACTTAGTCTAAGAATAGGACACATGTGAATAACAATATATGTCACCCTGACTTGATACTAGAGAACCCTTAGGAATGGAATCAGTGTAATGTCAATGTGAATAATATCTGCTGCAGAAGAATATGGGAAGAGTAACCTTACATACCTTCACTTCTCAGTATGAGTACACAAGTCTATATATGAACACAACAGTCCAGCTCCTTCCTTATGTTTCACTCTACAATACAAGTTCATAATAGAACTTTCGTTAACATCTAGTTACCGTACAAGTGTACAAAACAACAATGAGCTATATGACTGCCGTATAGTGTCATTTCACCCTTTACAATACAATCCACTGCATTCTCATACCAACAACACCATAACATTCCACACATTGACCAAAATATCACACATCAATAGCATTTCACATCCCACTTACCCTTTATGCTTTCTCATTAGCATCCCGTCACAATTACACTATCAACTTGCCTCATAACAATTTATGAACAACAATACATACTTAACATAGTCCAACATTCCTCCATACGACCCTTTAAAGTCATTAAAATGACATCACAAGTTGCTAATTATATCCATAAAGGGTATAGGGGCCTTCGGGGGTCAAAGGGGAACAAAAACATGCAAAATGGTGTTCTGGATGGGACCTGCGAGGCCACTTGCGCCCGCAGGTGGATGAACTATGGCCGCATATGGCCCTTGGCAGTGTCCAGGGGCATCTGCGTTGGCACAGGTGCCTCACCTGCGAAGGCGGATGCCCATTTTCGGCCAAATTGGTCTCTTTTGGATCTTTTTATGCCATGAATGGTCCATGATCATAAATAAACTTATTTTAACATATTTTTGATCATCTTATATGCCAACAATCAGCCATGGTATCACAACACACATAAACATCACCAAAACCTCACTTTCGTTTCAATACGTCACCAAATCCATAACCAACTTTACAACAACAATTCCAAACATTATACACAAGGATAAAACAAGGTAAGACTATAATCACATATCACATGTCAATATTGAATCCATCAAGTTCACTTCCTTCAAGACCACAAGTCTATGTTCAAGTTTACAAGGCAAAACCATCCTCCGATTTAGCAAACACAAATTGTTTTACAGATAGTGAACTTCTCACACTTCACCAACATAACCAACATAATATAAACCATCTTCCATGTATAAAATATATTTAACCATAATAATACACACTTACCAAGTCTTGCAAGATGATGATCTTGGCCAAAGGAATGGCTTAGGGTTCTTGAGAGACAACAAGATAATTGTGGAAAAGTCTAGAAAATGGCATGAGTGTCACATTGAATAAAAATCTGATTTTTGGTGCCCTTTTAAAGTCCCTTTAAGTCTCTCTTAGCCAATCTTGTCATTAAATGCAATGTTGTCTTGGTCAATGGAAGAATATTGGAAGAATGGGTCAAATTCCCATGTTGGGCCATGTCTTTCTATGGTTTTTGGGCTTTATTTAGGGCCCAATTGTACAAGACTTATTAATGCCCACAATTTAATACATAATTCACCAAATCTCTCATGTTTCCATATTTCCATAAATGTTACGGTAGTCGGCTAGACTCAGAAACGTACGGGGTGTTACACTTCACTAGGTGCTGAAGTTAAGGAGAAGCAGGTTAATGATCCCATACTTATGCAAATCAAGAAGGATGTTGGGCAGCAAAAGTTTTTGGCTTTCGAGATTGGGGGAGATAGTGTTTTGTGGTATCAAGGAAGATTGTGTGTTCTAGACATCGATGGGCTGCGAGAAAGGATCTTTACAAAAGCCCATGTCTCCAGGTATATTGTTCATCCTGGTTCTACTAAGATGTATCATGACTTGAAAGAGATGTATTGGTGGAATAATATGAAAAGAGATATTGCAAATTTTGTTGCCAAGTGTTTGAATTTCCAACAAGTTAAGGTTGAGCATTTAAGGCCTGGTGGTATGTCTCAGGAGATAGCCATTCCCATGTGGAAGTGGGAGATGATAAATATGGATTTTATCACCGGTATTCCACATTCTTGAAACCAGTACAATTCCATTTAGGTCATTATGGATAGGATGACCAAATCCACTAACTTTTTGTCTGTGAGGAAAAATTATTCAGGAGAGGATTATGCTAAGTTGTATATCTAGGATATTTTTCGACTACATGGAGCTCCTGTGTCCATCATATTCGATAGAGGAACGCAATTTTCTTCTCAATTTTGGAGATCTTTTCAGAAATGTTTGGGTACGCAGGTGAACCTTAGCACCGCTTTCCATCCTCAAACAAATGGGCAAGCGGAGCATATGATTCAGACTTTGGAAGATATTCTATGTGCTTGTGTCATTGACTTCAAAGGTAGTTGGATGGATCACTTGCCTCTCATAGAATTTGCTTATAATAATAGTTATCACTCTAGCATGCAAATGGCTCCTTTCGAGGCTCTTTGTGGTAAATGGTGTAGGTCACCAATTGGATGGTGTGAAGTTAGTGAAAGATGATTGTTCGGGCCTGATCTTATTCATCAAGCAATGGAGAAGGTTAAGATTATTCGCGAGAGGCTTAAGACCACTCAGAGTCGTCAAAAGTCATATATTGATGTGAGGCGAAGAGAGTTGGAGTTCGAGATTGGTGATTGGGTATTCTTGAAGGTTTCTCCTATGAAAGGGTAAGCTTAGTCCATGTTACATTGGTCCATATCAGATTTTGAGAAAGTTTGGTTGTATTGCTTATGAGCTAGAGTTGCCTGCTAGTTTAGTATCGTTTCACCCCGTGTTTTATGTGTCTATGCTTAAGAAGTGTGTGGGTGATCATTCTATTGTGGTTCCCATAAAGAACATTGGTGTGACTGACTCCTTGTCTTATAAGAAAGTTCCTATAAAGATTTTAGATAGACAAGTTTGAAAGTTGAGAACCAAGGAGATAGCGTCAGTGAAAGTGTTATGGAGAAATCAAAAGGTAGAAGAAGATACTTGGGAATCGGAAGATGATATGAGGGATAGATACCTCTTCTTGTTTCTGACTTCGAATGATGTTGTTTAAGGTACTATTTCAATGATCATTTCCTATCCTTCCATAACTCATACCTTAAATTTTTTTTATGAACTATTCAATTGTGCAAAAGGGATCCTCAATCATCATTCGGGGATGAATGATCACAAGGGGGGATAATGTAACACCTCGTATGTTAGAACGTTCTTTTATAGACAGAATTGAGCCTATATGACCCTTAGAGTGAGTAGAAATTATTTTGGGTTGAGTTCGGATACTTTGGGGAAGGTTTAGGGCATGATAGGAGGCCTTGCATCGCAAGGGAGAGGGTCGTACGATGGACCCGCATCACGCTAGTCGCTGCAGGGGACTACTGCTTCACACGCACGCTGGGCTTGCACCGCACATGGTGCCCCCGTGTGATGGGACCATATTGCATGGGGAGGGCTCGCGCATTGGGGTGTGCGTTGCACCCCCTATTTTCCCTTATGGAACTCCATTTTAAAACACTATTTTAAGGGAATTTCGGTCCTTTTTCTATGAAAAGCATCCCCCATTACTTTAATACATTTTCCCTAAGTTCTATTCTCCCTAAATTAATATTCGAAGCTTTTCTCTCTTCCTCTCTAAGTTAAGAAGCTAGTGTTCAAGTTTCAAGCTTTCCTTAAGTTTCCTCCATTAAAAGGCATGGTTGAACACTCCTTATTTCAATTACTAGTTCAACACATGATTATGATTATTAGTATGCATATTTTGTTGATGTTTTGAAATTAGGGTTAATGTTTAACTCAAGAAAAGCTTGATAATTGTTTTCCCTCTTGCGATAAATTATTTTCTAATTACTAATAGAGGATTGAGTCTTAAATACACTATTTGAAAGGGGGAAATCCCATTACATGGATTTGCAAGGTTGAATACTATGAAATTACGATGTTTTTTTTCGTCTTTGAGTCACACGTGTTATGAAAGGTTTAAATGACACTTATGAAAATCATGTTATGGATATGTTTATGAATTAAATGATGGAATTTAGAGTTTATATTGTTGCATGATAATGATTTGGCATAATATGGATGACTTGCAAGTCTTAGTACGACAGTACTAAAATGTAAATGCCATAATAAAAGACTCTATAGATAAAGGTTTATGAAAATGGTTTTAATGGGGCGTACTTGGGGATTGTGTAATTCACCGAGAAGGTGTAGTCCTTATGACCAATGCTAGAAACCTATGTTTACAGACATAGGCATGGTTCACTGTTAAAAGAGAAGAACTTGACACGTACCTCTATGAGGGTGGTACATTATGATGGCCATACTATGTTCATCTCAATTCATACGATAAACATGGATTGGGGACCTACCGATTGGGCGAATACCGAACCCATATCAGCCCGTGGGTTACCTAAGGTCAGCGAAACTATATAGCCCATGAAGTAAAGTTTTAAGGGTGATTATGATTTATTTCTAAATTCTTTATCTCAGGATTCTTACATGTGTTAGTTACATTGTATATATCTTATGGTTTATAAATGTTTACCTCTGATTTTCCTTATTGGCCTGATAATATAAATGTTTTGAAATTTATTATTATTATTATTATGTAAACTACTTTGGTCCCTTTTCTTAGGTCGTATGCCAGTACTCATCATACTGACCGTCTTCAGACGCTACATCCTTTCATGATGTAGGTTCTGAAGCCTTTACTCGTGACTCGGTTT
Organism: Capsicum rhomboideum; assembly: GCA_031232105.1. Classification (NCBI taxonomy): domain Eukaryota; kingdom Viridiplantae; phylum Streptophyta; class Magnoliopsida; order Solanales; family Solanaceae; genus Capsicum; species Capsicum rhomboideum. The sequence goes on from CP124709.1 coordinate 60,082,112, forward strand.
AGCATTAGGATTCACGCAGGACAGCAGTTCGCAAGTTGTGAGCTATCCATCTTTCGAAAGGCATTCTATTTTATCTTCTTAGATCTGTACGTTGGTTTAATAGTATTGCCAGGGCCATGTTCTAGCTTAGGATTTCATTCGCATTTATTAGAGGTTTCGTAGACGTACTTTGGTAGATGTTTTATTATGTTTTCAAGACCCTTGCTTAAGTACTATTTCAGAGTGAAATCTTTTATTTTTATGGATCTATTTCCGCATCTTGTTATACTATGCTTATAGTGTAATGCTAAGGGGTTTCCCTGGGCCTTCATTGGCTAGCGATACCCATCACGGCTAGGGCTTCAATTAGGGTCGTGATACTCTAGGAGGATTCTTGCTAGCGTGGAGGCTAGGTCTACCTTTCTTGAGCAGATTCAAGGTCGCCAGTTTGAGGATAATAGACTTTGTGGCATACGTGATCAGGTTTTGAGGGGTGAGTCCAGTCGGCTACCCTATATTCCAAGGGAATTTTGAGATTTAGTGACTGAATTTGTGTTTTGAGGGTTGGATACTTGATTCAATCAATTTTGTGGGAGGCTCACAGCTTCAGATATTCTATTCACTCGGGGACAACTAAGATGTATAGAGGTTTGAGATATCTTTACTGGTGGAGTGGCATGAAGAGGGATGTGGAAGACTTTGTAACTCGTTGCCTATGTTGTAAGAAGGTAAAGGCTGAGCATCAGAGAATAGGTGGATTACTTCAGTGGCTACCCATTCCTGAGTGGAAGTGGGAGCAAATTACTATGGACTTCGTGACTGGGTTGCCTCGTACTTCTCGTGGTTCCGACAGCGTTTGGGTCATTATAGTTCAATTGACCAAATCACCTCATTTCATTTTGATGGAGATTTCCTTTAATGCCGAGAGGCTTGCCCATAATTATGTTCATGAGATACCTCGATTCAATGGAGTGCCAGTGTACATTATTTCAGATAGAGGCTCGATATTCCCTTCTAGCTTCTGGAGGACTTTTCAGGAGGAGTTGGGCATTTAGGCTAAACTTAGCACTGTATTTCACCCTCAAACCGACGGTCAGTAAGAGCAAACTATTCAGGCTCTTAAGGATATGCTTCGTTTGTGTGTGATGGACTTTGGAGGTCAGTGGGAGCAACATTTAGCCTTAGCAGAGTTCTCTTATAATAATAGCTACCATTCGAACATTGAGATGGCAACATTTGAGGCATTATATGGTAGGCACTGTCGGTGTCTGATTGGCTGGTTTGAGACTTCAGAGATTAGCCCCCATGGTACTTACCTACTTTATGAGTCATTAGATAGGGTACGGGTGATTCAGGAAAGGTTGAGGGCAGCGCAGAGTAGGAAGAAGAGCTACACTGATCATAGACTTTGTGCCTTGAAGTTTGGGGTTGGTGACTGGGTTTTCCTTCATTTATCACCCACGAAGGGTATGACGAGGTTTGGGAGGAAGGGTAAGCTCAGCCCTAGGTATATTAGTCCATTTGAGGTGCTTCAGACAATTAGAGAGGTAGCTTATGAGTTGGCCTTACCCCCAGATTTCTCAACTGTTCATTCAGTTTTCCATTTCTCTATACTGCAGCGTTACATCCCGAATATGTCTCATGCACTTCAGTGGAACTCAGTTCAGTTGTATGAGAGGTTGACCTTTGTGGAGGATCCAGTCCTTATTTTAGCCAGGGATATCAGACGGTTGTGCTCTAGAGAGATTCTAGTAGTTAAGGTTCAGTGGAGGCACCATCCAGTTGAGGAGGCTACCTGGGATATTGAGAGTGAGATGCGGACCAAGTATCCCCACTTGTTTGAGTTTTCACGTATTTCTTGGCCTTTTACTTTCGTGGACGAAAAGTCCTTTTAGTAGTGGATATTATAATGACCCTCCAGGTTATTTCTTGCATTTCCACATTATTTCAATATTTAGAGCTTTTTCATAGCTGCCCCAAGTCATTTATGACTTTCTGGAGCTGGCAGTTCAGTTACCAGGCAGTCCATTAAGATTTTAGAACCAATTCTCTGTTTTGAAGTGTCCTAATTTGGATACCGGGCCTAAACTTTAGGTAAAAAACCTCGTATGACAATTCTGATAGTTCCATCAGCTCTGGAACATCAATTTTAGACAAGAGGACCCTTGGTCCGGGTCCCAAAACTTTCAGACTCATTTTGGGCTATTGGGTGAAAAGTAATAAAAATAGCCATTTGGGTGTGGGACCCATATTTCATCTAAACAACCCCGGATGGAATTTTTGATTATGCCATTGAGTCCAGAATGTCAAATTTGATAGGATAGCATAATTTGTTTGCATTCACGGGATTTCATGAATGCCTTGAGTTGGAAGGCAGTGAGTATGGAGAGTTTGGCTTATCTATTAGTAAGGGAGCAACCTTTAGACTTAGACGTGTAGTCTTTAGCTAACCAGTTGGTTAGGCTTTTATTTTGACAGTTGGGCATATGTTGGCCTTTGTTGAGGCTAAATCTTCATTGATGGAGCAAATTCGAGCCCATTAATTTGATAAGAAAAAGTTGAGGGTGATTCATGATAATGTGTTGAGTGGTGAGATGAAAACTGCATTGCTTGCTCATAATGGTGTTTTAAGGATTGGTAGTCATGTATGTGTGCCGAGAGTTAGTGGATGAATTAGACGAATCTTGGAGGAGGCTCATTATTTGAAGTATTCTATTCATCCAGGAACGGCTAAGATGTATCATAACTTTAACCAACACTATTGGTGGTGTGGTATGAAGAAGGACATTGTTGAGTTTGTGGCCATGTGTTTAGATTTTCAGCAAGTGAAGTATGAGCATCAGCAATCGGGTGGTACTATGCAGAGGATGCCTGTTCCCGAGAGGAAGTAGGAGCGGATCATATGGATTTTATGGTTGTTCTACCCCTGACTTTGGGAAAGTTTGATTCTATTTGGGTGATTGTGGATAGGTTGACTAAGTCCACGAACTTTATACCTATGAAGGTAAGCTATAATTCGGAAAAGTTGGCCAAGATCTATATTCGCGAGATTTTTTGGTTGTACGGTGTACCCATCTCTATTATTTCTTATAGAGGTACTTAGTTTACCTCAAATTTTTGAACTTCTATGCAAAGTGAGTTGGGTACTCAGCTTGATATAAGTACAACTTTCCACCTTCAGATATATGGACAGTGGAAGCGGACTATTTAAGTGCTTGAGGATATGCTTCGAGCATGTGTTATGGATTTTGGTGGTCATTGGGACCAGTTCTTGCCCTTAGTGGAGTTTGCCTACAATAACAGTTACCATTACAACATTCAGATGGTGACTTTTAAGGCTTTGTATGGGTGGAGATGTAGATCCCCCGTAGGATGGTTCGATTCATTTGAGGTTAGGCCTTGGGGCACTAATTTATTGAGATACTTGATGGATCAAGTTAGGTTGATTTAGCAGAGGCTGGTAGTTGCCTAGAGTAGGAAAAAGAGTTATACTGACCTTTAAGTTCGTAATATAGCATTTATGCTTAGTGAGTAGGTTTTGTTGAAGGCTTCACCCATAAAGGGTGTCATAAGATTTGGAAAGAAAGGAAAACTTAATCCAAGATTTATTGGGCCTTTTGAGATTCTTGATAAGTTTAGAGATATAGTGTGTAGGCTAGCTTTGCCTCCACATTTGGCAGCTGTTTATTCGGTATTCCATGTTTCCATATTAAAGAGATACCGTCCAGATGATCCACATTTGATCCGGTGGGACTCAGTTGCATTAGATCATTACTTGTCTTACAAGAAGGAGCCTATTACTATCCTAGATAGGCAGACTAGGAAGTTGAGGTCTAAGCACATTGATTCTACGAAGGTCCAGTGGAGACACCATCCTATTAAGGAGGTTACATGGGAGGTTGAGTCCTATATACAGAGTAGATAGCCTCAGTTTTTTACCAATTCATGTACCTTATTTGCTTTTTTCGTTCGAGGCTGAACTTGTGTTTAGTGGTGGATAATGTAACAACTCTTGTTGTGATTTTTAGTTTTTGCTTTGTTTTGACCATTTTGCCCTTCCTCGTAGTTGTTATATGTTATTTATGAGTTATGGGGTCGGTTGGCACGGTCCCTGAAGCATTCAGGAGTGATTTGAGGTTTTAAGTAGCCTTATAAGTGATTAGTTTGACTTTGGTCAATGTTTTATGACTCGAGCGTCGAATGGTGATTCTGTCAGTTCCATTAGATTTGGAATGTCTATTTTGGGCTAGTAGCATAGTTGGTTTGGGTTTCAGGCGATTATATTTAGTTTTGACCTCTTAAATGAGAAACTAATTAAATTTAGCCTAAAGGGGTCCCGGGGGTTAATTTGTTGAAAACAATCTATTTTGATAAATTTGATGGTTTCATTGAGTCCAAAATGTCGAAATTAGACTAGTAGCACTATTGGTTTATTTTTGTGGGGTCCCAAATGAATTATGAGGGCATGTTCAAAAAAATTTTGAACCATTTCCTTCAGCTGAACTGTTGCAACTAATGTAGCAAAATCTCCTTCTTCGGGTTCGCGGGAGCCTCCTAGCGTTCGTGGAGGAGGATCCATTTATTCATCGCGATAGTAGAGTGGTGTCTCTCGATCACAAAGGGTTAGAAGTCCAGGTTATTATGAATGCGAAGTGGTGGCCGCATTCATGAAGGATTCAATTCTGGTCAGGTCCCGATCATGACATAAGTGACCACGATCGCGAAGAAGGCACTATTCACCTGGAACAGTATTTAAGCCTTTTCTCATGATTTTTGCCCATTCTTCCCTATTTTTGGACTTTGAGACCTTGGGAAAGACGATTTTAAAGAGGGATTTTCATCAAAAGTGTTTGGGTAAGCTTCTAAACTTGATTTAAATCATTATTCATTGATTCTATCTTCAAAACAACTTCAAAACTTGGATCTTAAACTTGGAATTTTGGGGTTTTATCCGATAAAGAGAGAAAATGGTTTTTTGATGATTTCAACCTCGATTTCAATTTTTTTTTCTATGAGTTTTTATATTTAGGATCTTTGAGATATGAGAAACTTGATTCTTAAATAAAATTTTAGTTTTATCCTTTTTCCTTCGGGATCAATTTTCAAACCACGAGTAGAAATTAGGCCAATGACAACAGTTTGTTTAGCCATGGTTGTACAACCGCTGCTATAGACTTCCTATGGCAACGGTTATAACCATCATGTAAGAATATGAATCCTATTGAGACACTTTATAATTGAATCGTTGTATTAGTGATAGTACCGTCACAACAGGGGTACTTGTTGCAACAATTACTTGAACCGTTGCAATGGTTATATCTATGGCAATGGTAGATTGAGAGCAAAGGCATATTGTTACGGTTCAGATTTCCACCATTTTAATCCCTTTAGGGCTCATCCTTTTAATTCTTTCTAAAATTTGTTTTCTAAACCTATAGAGAGACCAAATAGCACTAGTTTCTTCCATCCCTCAATTTCTCTCCATCTCCTAGATCTCTCTGTGTTGGCTTCTTTGCCATCTTTATGGTACAATTCAGTCATGGTGATACAATAGTATGTAGAGTTGCTTCATGGTGCTCTGGAACCAGTGTGGTAAAATAAAGCTTTTTCGTTGCCTAAATCTCACATTGAAAGCTTTTCTGTTTGGTAAAACAAACTTTTGGATTTGTACCAGTATAAGATTTGGAACCAGATCTCTCTTGCATTCTAAGTGTTTGTTGCTCTTGCCCATTTTCAGGTCCTTTTCCCCCTATTTTTCTCCCTGTTTGTTTGATTTCTTTGTTTTTAGGGATTTCATTTTTTTAAGATTTATGAGAATCTAGATTTTCTTACAGTTTATAAGAAATTATTTAGCTGAGCTCCATATATGTCTTGATGAAATTTGGGTTTCGTGATTAATTGGATTTTTGTTTCCTTTTAAAGTTAATGCACCCATAGTGATTTGCTCATCTTCTTCATAGGAATGAACAAAAAATATGGAACTTTGTTAACCTACTAGATCCTAAAGATTTCTGTTTTATCAACAAAAGTCTTTTGAAGAAAATTTCCTAAAAGGAAAATATAATACCATAAATGAACAACTTCCTCGGAGGAAAATCAATTACAAGTAGAGATTGAGTGCAATACTTATATTTTCAGTATGGTTAGAAGAAATGTAGACTTGCTATAGTCTGTAAATTATGCGATATTCTGAACTGGAAATTAAGTTTTTCTTTGAGTTTGTTCAACTGATCATCTTGTGGTGTATTGCTGCTATTTGTTGTTTTAAGTTAGAAAAACATAATTTTCATGTTGTAGTGTAGATAAAATTATCTAGCATTTGATTAATATAGTTTGTTTTAACCAATAACTATGTCGAATGTGTTGCTTGACTGCATTAGCAATGGCGTGATGGATGAGGATAAGAAAGTTTCACTGTATGAAGTGTCTAGATTGTCGAGCTTTCAGCTTTAATGACATGATAGTATGAGATGTATTGGTAAATTAGTAACTAGTTATCTTTCTTAGCGACTTTCAAATTAATCAATATTGTATTTTACTAGTTTAAAGGTACATTTGCAATATGTCACCAACTGAAAGAAATGCAGAATACATGAGGGCATTATCAACAACTGAATCATGTGTTTGTTGAGAAGAATGTGCAATGTTGTTCAAGAAGATGGTAATTGGTTGTATTTTTTATTCATACCAGTGTTTCCAAGACTATCTTCACTTTAGCAGATTGAGAATGTATTTTTACATATAGGTTAAATAAGGAATAAATAAACTTGTTCTGTCAATTACACTGATTATATCATGCACTACTTTCTGCAAGAAATTGAAAAACTTTACAAAGGCTATTTTTAAGTATATAGCGGTCTCTTTATATATTTTTTCTTAAGTATGAAAAAAATTTCTTAGTGTGCTCTTATTCTAATTTGAAATTTGTCTCTTTCTGTAAAGTTATGATGTTTCAGCTATTATATACTCTAAAGATGTGATTACCTACTGAATACTATGTTTAGCTTATGTTGTGATAGAACTTTTATTTCTAGTTGATCTGTGGATTGCACAAACTGATTAAAGCTCTTCCACAAGCACAATTGTTGTTCTGCAGTTAGTTTCTCGTATAGCCATATTTTAGGCTCTAGTGTTCTTACATGGCTATTCACATGATATTTGTACACCGTTGTTTAAAATAATGCACAAAGAATTTATTTTTCTAAAATTTGGTGTAGGCTATGACCTATTCTATTAATTATATGGATAAGAGCCTTAATTTTCATTTGATATTTGTTAATCAAGCCCGTAAGATATCTTATCATCCTGCTTATTTGAATGTTTTATGTGCATAAATTAATAATTTTCATGTTTGAACACTATCACAAAAATTTTCTATACAGAAAGACTTAGTATCTCTCTTATAACCTTTAAGAATTGAGTACATATATTGTAAAGACCCAAATCGTCATTACACTGAAGTAGAGAGTATAACCTTCGCTTAGTTTTTTCTTCTAAAAATTCAGGACTGGCCTAGGCTTAAGAGAATTTTGAGGGTGTGGTGGTCTCGAAATGTGGTAGTAAATTTGGCGTTGGTGGGTTTATTCAATTCAATTTTGTGATAGAGGACGAGTTTAAGAAGTCGTATAAACTTCCGATGTGTAAAATTAGTTAATAGAACTCTAGCTATAGAGATTACCATGAAAGGGTAAGTATGTGATGTCAAATTTTGAGAGGTGTGTTGTAAAATAGCCTGAACTGGGACAAGGTCATGAGTTACTGCCTTGGGACCGCTGCAGCGGTAAAAGTACCGTCGTAGTGATGACCTTAATTGGCCTACGAGTTGCTGCAGCGGTAACTTTACAGCCATAGCGGCACCATTACAGGGGTAAAAGTACCGCCGCAACGGTAAAAACACAAAATTCCAGTTTTAAAGCCAAAAAACTCAATTTTTATTCCCACTTTTCTAAAAATGAATAAAGGCTTAGCAAGAGGTGATTTTCTGCACTTTTGGGAGTTTTCATCTTTGGAGGTAAGGTGTCTTTACTTTCTAAACTTAAATTACTTCCTAGAATTCTTAGAAATCGCTAGAATCATGTTCATGGTAGAAATTGGGGTCTAGCCCTAATTTGTGAACAGAATGTAAATTGATGGGAATTTGAGTAAATTCAATTGGTAATGATCCTAGGGTGTTAGAAAGCACTTGTTTGAGTAGAATTCTGGTTGTTCATGCTAAAACATGTAGAATTCATGAGGTTTAAAGGATAGAAAACCCTATGATGATGAACTAGGGCAAGTTCATAGTTTAAATCGATAATTATAGATTTCTAATAGATAAGAAAGATGAAATTATGAAAATGGGTGTTTAAACTTATTGTTATAGATCAAGAACAGATTGAAAGAGAGAGGAAAGGCAAGCTTGTGTCCTTAAAGTGATTCAAGCAAGGAATCAAGGTAGTTTATGGTTTATTTATAGTAAAAAAACTTGCTTGACTCTGTGCTTATATTTAAATTAAGTGTTTGTAATTGCCTTCGGGTACTACTTGTGATTATTGACTGCATTTCCATTTTTATTGATATTGATGGTGAATATTAAAATGTTGTGGAGATAAATTGTTGATATTGGTGATGATGTTAAGATCATGATGATGAAGAGAGGATAGACGATGATGAGATGATAGCTGATATTGATATTGAGATGAGAAAGAGATGATACATACATCTTGAATAAATACATTCATCATATGCAGTTGAATGTACATTTATGCCTATATGTGGTGATGAACTTTGTTGATGAATTTGACCAAGTATAAAAAATGTAATTGTGAACTTGTATTTTTCCTGATGTGAAGTGTCATATGTGTGGTTGGTTGTTCTTAATTATAAGTTATGTCTTAATCATTGTTACTTATATTTGATTCGCCTATTTGTATAGTGTTGAGTTGAGTAGACATATGATGCCTACTCATACTTAGTTGATGTACTGATGCTACGTGTGCTTTTCTTTTTGTTAAGTACAGAGAGTGTTCTAGCTTTTGAGATCAGTCCTAGACTCTAGCCAGAATTTGTAGACTTCGATTCAAGGGTCAGCACCATGACCGGGCAGCCATTAGGTCTTATGATTTCTTTCATGTCCCTTGTTTAGGGACTAAGACATTTTTCTTATTTTTGTACTTTTGGATAATCTACTAGATATTGTTTTTGTCAACTCTTAGATATTCTTGTATGGTGACTTCATGTCCCGGGGTCATAATAAATAAAGAGATTCTGCACTCTATTCTTTAGTTATGATATTCGATATAGTTTGGATTATTTTTTGGTTGATTATTATTATGTTTAGTTACTTAGAAATAAGAATTTGACAAAAAAACTTGTGAAGTGTCAGACTTAGTTGGTATGGGTTGGGTTAGATTGTTCTCCCGCCATAGTGTTAGGGTGGGTGCCAATCATGACCACTTGGATAGTGACAAAGATGGTATCAGAGCACTGGGTTCGTTGATCTCATCGTATAAGAACAGGTCTTGTAGAGTCTTGCGAAATAGTATGGAGACGTCTGTACTTTTCTTCGAGAGGCCACAGGGATTTAGGAAACAAAAACTCCCATTTTGCTTTTTTTTTTTGTGCTATTACTTGATTCCAATTGGTATCTGGTGATTCAAATCAGTATCTAAATCATTAACTCTTGTTTCTCAGATGGTGAATACTCGCTCAACCAAAGCAACCAGAGCAACAGCATCCACACCAGTAGCAGCACCCACACCAGCCACTAGGGCTGTAGTTTGGGGTAGGCCTCGAGTGAAGGGTAGGGAAAGGAGAAGAGGAAGTTGGGCAACACCTATCAGGAGTGGAGGCCAGACGATAGGAGGATTGGCTAGATAGAGAACACCGTCCCCTCCCCCACAGTAGAATGCTTTCAAGTTAGCTCAAAATGAGGATGTGGTAATTGAGGAGGAGGAAGTAGTGGTTCCAGAGAATGTGGTGCCTATATAGAATGGTGCAACTCAAGTGCCTATGTTCGCAGAGTTGATTCAGCTGGTGTTGGGGTTTTTGAGTAGTTTGGCTGGCACCGATACTACTCCAGTTGTTCTGATATTTCTGTCCCCAGCTTTGTAGCATGCAACTGCTGTAGCTCCTAGGATAGATGAGGGATCTGAGACCTAAGTGTTTCCTTGGCAGATTTTGGGATCGCTGATTATTAATGATGAGCATGGACTTGTTTGTAAATTCATGAAAATAAAACCTCCAGTATCCTAGGGTACTGAATTTGAGGATGCTTTTGAGTTTTTGATTGATTGTCAGGAGTGTCTGTATAAAATGGGTGTGGTTGAGAGGTATGGTGTGGAATTCATGTCTTTTCAATTGCAGGTTGTGGCCAAGCAAAGGTCCTTTTTTGAATGTAGGGCTGCCTTAGCTCCACTTATTTGGGCTCAGTTCCATGATGTGTTTCTTAAAAAGTATGTCCCTCGCACTTATCGTGATCAGAAGAAGGATGAGTTTCTAAATTAATAGCAGGGTGATATGACTGTGGCAACCTATGAGGCAAAGTTTCATGCCTTGTCCCGTTATGAACTTCAGTTGATTACTTAAGAAGAGGAGCGAATCAGGTACTTTCTGAAAGGTTTGAATTCGGGGATCCAAATGGTTACCTTATCAATGGCGGCTTCGAGCAAGTCTTTCCAGGATATGGTTGAGTTTGATAAGAAGGCTGAAGCTCTTGGGAAGCAAGGAGAGGTGAAGGTTGAGGAAAAAAAGGCCCAGATGTCTGGTCAATTCAATGGTACCTATTCGAGAGGTCGTGGTTCATAGGTTCATTCTTTCCTGCCTTACTACTGGGCCATACCTGTGTTTGCAGAGGGCTGTCTGGGGTCAGTTATCAGCCTTCAGCTATACACTTTCATTGTCTTCAATCAAAAACCTGCTTTGGGCATCAGATGTCATGAGTTTGGGGGTTTGGGGCACATCAAGAGGTTTCGTCTTAATTTCTTATCTGCGGGTCAGTTGACTCAGCAACCAGCCTCTAGTACGCTAGTTTCGGTGGGGGTCATCCACAGGGTAGGTGTGGTGTCTAGGTTGCAGGGAAGGGTGGTTACCAAGCCAACCAAGGTGGAGGACAGGTTGGTAGTGGTGGTGCTCAAGCTGGTAGAGATGGTGGTCAAGGGGGGTGAAAGGGCTCATCTATATACTGTTTCGACCCATCCTGAAGCAGAAGCTTCTGATGTTATGATCATAGGTACCATTCTTGTCTGTAATTATATGGCTTCTATATTATTTGATCTCGAGTCTACTTTCTATTATGTGTCTTTGAAATTTGCTTTGGGCTGGGATTTAGACTGTGAATATCTTGATACTCCTATATATGTGTCTACACTAGTTGGGGTTTCTATATATGTTTATCAATTCTATTGGGCATGTCCTATGATGTTTATGGGATATAAAACATTGGCAAATTTGGTGATTTTATATATGGAGGAATTTGATATTATTTTGGGAATGAGTTGGTTATCTCCCTATCGTGTTATTCTTGATTGTTATACCAAAACTGTTACTGTAGCTATGCCCGGGATGGAAAAGTTAGAGTAGGAAGGTACTTTTAAGCCAACTACTGTGAGAACTGTGTCAGCTATTCGTGCCCAGAAATTAGTTAAGCGAGGCTGTAAGGCATTTTTACCTTACCTTCGGGAAGAAAGTTCAGTAGTTTCTCCTATAGCCTCGGTTCCAGTAGTGTGTGAATTCTTAGAAGTATTTCCTGATCATCTTCCTAGTATGCCTCTATACTGTGAGTTTAAATTTTGTATTGATTTTGAGCTGGGAACCCGTCCCATCTTTATCCCTCCATGTCGTATGGCACCAGCAGAGTTAAGGAAATTGAAGTCCCAGTTGCAAGAGTTGTTAGAAAAGGGTTTTATTTGTCCAAGTGTTTCACCTTAGGGTGCTTTTATTTTTATTGTGAAAAAGAAAGATGGTAGTATACGAATATACATTAACTACCGTCAGTTGAATAAGGTGACTATTTGCAACAAATATCCTTTGCCAAGGATAGATGATATGTTCGACCAGTTGCAGGGAGCTGTAATTTTTCTAAAATTGATTTGAGGTCAGGTTATCATCAGCTAATGATTAGGGTGGAGGACATCCCAAAGACTACTTTCCGAACTTGTTATGGGCATTATGAGTTTTTGGTTATGTCTTTTAGTTTGATCAATTCCCCAACTGCTTTTATGAGTCCGATGAATGGGGGTTTTAAGCCATTTTTGGATTCTTTTGTTTTTGTTTTCATTGATGATATTCTAGTTTACTCCAAGAGTGAAGAGGATCATGAAACTCACTTGCGTACAGTGTTGAGGTTGCTTAAGGAGAAGCAACTATTTGCTAAATACTTGAAGTGTGAATTTTGGTTGTCTTCAGTGTCCTTCTTGGGGCACATGGTATCTAAAGAAGGGGTTATGGTAGACCTGCAAAAAGTTGAAGTTGTTAAGAACTGGGCTAGACCGACAAATGTCACCAAAATTCATAGTTTTATGGGGTTAGCCATTTACTATCACTGGTTTGTCAAGGGGTTTCTTTCTATTGCTTTACATATGAGCCGCCTGAATCAGAAAGAGGTTCCATTTGTATGGGATAACAAGTGTGAGGAGAGCTTCCAAAAGCTCAAGTCCTTGTTAACTTCAGCTCCTATTCTTACCTTGCCTATTGAAGGTAAGGATTTCATTGTATATTGTGATGCTTCATGGTCTGGGTTAGGTGTTATTTTGATGCAGGGTCAAAATGTGATCGGTTATGCTTCACGACAGTTGAAGGCTTATGTGAAGAACTATCCCACACATGATTTGGAATTGGCAACAGTGGTTTTTGCTTTGAGGATTTGGAGACACTACCTCTATAGGGTAAAGTGTGAAGTGTTCACAGACCACTGTAGTTTGCAATATGTATTTACTCAAAAACACCTAAACTTAAGACAGAAGAGATGGATGGAATTGATCAAAGACTATGACATCTTAATCTTATATCATTAGGGCAAGGCTAACATAGTGGCAGACACAATGAGCCGGAAGCTGGTAAGCATGGAAAGCTTGGCATGGTGGGAGGTGTCAAGACGCCTATTGGCTATGGAGGTACAAGATTTGGCTAATGATTTCATGAGATTATAGGTGACTAGCAAGGGGGAGTGTTAGTCCATGTGGAGGTTAAGTCTATCTTGTTCAAAAAGATCAAGAGCAGACAGTTTGAAGATAAAAAATTGAGCAACCTTAGAGAAAAAGTGTTGCAATGTGAGTCCAAGAAGGCCATTCTTGATGAAGAAGGAGTGCTAAGGATTTGAGGGCGCGTGTGTGTGCCTCGTGTGGACAACTTAATTTCTACTATTATTACAGAGGCTCACAATTCCAAGTACTCCATACATCCGGGTACAACCAAGATGTATAGAGACTTGATACAACACTATTGATGGAAAAGAATAAAGCGTGACATTGTGGTTTTTGTGATCAAGTGTCAGAATTGTCAACAGGTCAAGTATGAACATCGAAAACCTAGTGGCACCTTTCATAGAATTCCCATTCTGGAATGGAATGGGTTATCATTGATAGATTGACCAAGTCTGCTTGGCTAACTCGATATGGATGGATTATAATACAGTCAAGTTAGCCAAGACTTATGTGAAAGAGATTGTAAGGATCCATGGGGTACCTATTTCTATTGTGTTAGATAGAAGTACTCAGTTTACCTCCAACTTTTGGGAGAAGTTTGAGTCAGAGTTGGGTTCTAGATTGAACCTAAGTACAACTTTCCATCCATAAACCGACAGACAATCGGATAGAACAATCCAAGTGCTGGAAGATATGCTTCGGGCTTGTGTAATGGACTTCGGGGGTCAATGGGACTAGTACTTACCTTTGTGTAAGTTTGTGTATAACAATAGCTATCACTCCAGCATTAATATGGCTCCCTTTGAAGCTTTGTAGGTAGAAGATTTAGTCACCAATTGGATGGTTTGATGCGTTTGAGGTGAGGCCGTGGAGAACTAACATGCTCAAGGATTCGATGGAGAAGGTAAGGTTTATTTAGGAAAAGTTGGTAGTAGCTCAGAGCTGACAGAAAGAATATGCGGACAATAAGGTAAGAGATGTAAAGTTTGAGAAGGGCGAGAAAGTGTTATTGAAAGTGTCACCCATGAAGGGTGTGATGCGTTTTGGTAAGAACGACAAGTATAGTTTGAGGTATATTGGACCCTTTAAGGTTTTGAATGGAGTAGGGTCAATAGCTTATAAGCTGACCTTGCCTCCTAGTTTGTCTGGGATTCATCCGGTGTTCCACCTATCCATGCTTAAGAAGTACCACGGCGATGAGGATTACATTGTTCGTTGGGACTCCGAATTACTTAAAAAGGAAATCTTTTACGAAGAGAAGCCAATTGCTGTATTAGATAGGGATGTGAGGAAGCTGAGAACCAAGGTCATCCCATCAGTGAAAGTTCAATGGAGGAACTATTCGATTGAGAAAGTAATTTAGGAGATGGAGGTGGATATGTACAAGCGATATCCATATTTATTTATGGACGTAGGTAATTACTTTACTTTTGTTGTATTATTTTGGGCTAGCTGTCGTTTGGGGATGAACGAGGAGTAAATTAGTATCTAATATAACGACTCAAATCATGGTTATGCTGAAGTAGAGAGTATAACCTTCACTTAGTTTTTCCTTAGACAAATATTTAAAAATTTAGGGTTGGCCTAGGCTTAGGTAAATTTTGAGGGTGTGGTGGTGTAAGGAAATATGCTAGTAAATTGGGCATTGGTAGGTTTATTCGATTCAATTTTGTAATAGAGGATGAGTTTAGTAAGTCGTAGCAACTTCTGGTGCGTAAAATAGGTCAATAGAACTCTGGCTATAGAGATTATCGTGAAAGGGTGAGTTCGTGAGATCAGATTTTTAGAGGTGTGTTGTAAAATAGACTGAACTAGGACGAGGTCCTGATTTACTACCAAGCGACTGCTGCAACGGTAAAAGTTCCACCACAGCAGTGACCTCAATATGACTGCAAGCCATTACAGCAGTAACTTTACCGTCGCAGCGGTAAAAAAACAGAATTACATTTTTTAAAACCAGAAAACACATTTTTCATTCCCACTTTTCCAAAAATGAGTAAAGGTTTAGCAAGGGACGATTTTCTGGACTTTTGGGGGGTTTCATCTTTGGAGGTAAGGTGTTTCTACTTTCTAAACTTAAATTACTTCCTAGAATTCTTAGAAATCGCTAGAATCATATTCATGATAGAAATTGGAGTTTAGTCCTAATTTATAAACTGGATGTAAATTGATGGGAATTTGAGTAAATTCAGTTGATAATGATCCTATGGTGTTAGAAAACACTTGTTTGAGTAGAATTATTGTTGTTCATGCTAAAACGTATAGAATTCATGAGGTTTAAAGGATAGAAAATTCTAAGATGATGAACTAGGGCAAATTCATAATTTAAATCAATAATTGTAGATTTCTAATGGCTAGGAAAGATGAAATTATTCAAATAGGTGTGTAAACTTGTTGTTATAGATCAAGAACAGATTGAAAGAGAGAGGAAAGGCAAGATTGTGTCCTTAAAGTGATTCGAGCAAGGAATCGAGGTAGGTTATGATTTATTTGTAGCAAAAAGACTTGCTTGCCTCTGTGCTTATATGTAAATTAAGTGTTTGTAATTGCCTTCGGGTACTACTTGTGATTATTGACTGCATTTCCATTTTTATTGATATTGATGGTGAATATTAAAATGTTGTGGAGATATATTGTTGATATTGGTGATGATGTTAAGATCATGATGATGAAGAGATGATAGACGATGATGAGATGATAGCTGATATGTGGTTGGTTGTCCTTAATTATAAGTTTTGTCTTGATCGTTGTTACTTATAATTGATTTGCCTATTTGTATAGTGTTGAGTTGAGTCGGCCTATCATGCCTACCAGTACTTGGTTAATGTACTGATGCTACATGTACTCTTCTTTTTGTTGAATGTAGAGCGTGTTCCAGCGTTGAGATGAGACCTTGACTCTATCCAGCATTTGCAGACTTCGATTCAAGGATTGAGCACTAGTACTGGGCATCCATTGGGTCTGCTGATTTTGTTCATGCCCCTTGTTTCGGGATAAAGACATTTTCCTTATTTTTGTACTTTTGGATAATCTACTAGAAATAATTTTTGGACACTCTTAAATGTTCTTGTATGGTGACTTCAGGTCCCGGGGTGGTAATAAATAGAGAGAATTCACACTCTATTCTTTAGTTATGATATTCGATCAAGTTTAATTTGAATTATTTTTTGGTTGATTATTATTGTGTTTACTGACTTCGAAATAAGAATTTGGTGAAAATAACTTGTGAAGTATCAGACTTAGTTGTTATGGGTTGGGTTAGATGATTCTCCTGCCATAGTGTTAGGATGGGTCCCAATCATGACCACTTGGTTCGTGACATATATGTGTGTTGAACACTTGAGCTGAGGAGTCCCACGACAAGACTCAACGATGTTATTGCAAGAAGTTTCAGTTTGAGAACTTAATGTTGTTCTTGCTTGTTGCTTCTTATTTTTTTTAAAAAAATAAAATATTAAGTTAGCTACACCTCTTGTTTGATCACTTAGAGGATTTATACAGAATTAGAATTTTTGAACCCATAGGATTTGGCTTATTAGAATAAGATCCTAGAGTGACTGTCATCACATGAACCAATAATATCCTTAAAATCAGTAGTCTGACGATCTTATCATCTTTGCCTTTTACTTTAATGACAATAACTATATTTTCTTAAGGCTACTATTTGATTAACTTGTGTTGTTTTCTTAAAACAGTGAGAGAATACTGATTTCTTAAATTAATATATTATTTTTGAAAAATTCATATTCATCCTAAAAGAATATCTTTAAAAAGTCATTACAACTTATTACAACTTTTGACCTTTAAAAGCCAATTTGGTATCTTATACCAAGGATCCTTTTAATCAAACTAACTCTAGTCAATATAACCCTCTTTTTATCAACTAAAATAATTAACATTGCCTAATTTGTGATAGACTTGCTTAGATAGATTTGTGCAATATTCAGTCAATTAATATCAGTGCCTCTTTCTAGGAAATGACATGTGCCTTTGTCTCTAACGAGCAGATTTTTAGATTACTAATTGTCTCCAAGATACTTGAGATGCATATTGAGAGGAAAATTAGAATTATGTGGAAGGCTGTGTTTGAATTTAACAGGAGCATATTTAGATGAGTGTTAAAGAGCTTCGCAAAGAGGTGGGTCAAACTGTAACAAGATAGGCTTTCATTATGTGGAACTGCATGGCACATAGATAACATGGCCGCTGTTTGGGATGATTGGTGCAGGCTAAGAGCTGCTACCAAAGTTCAAGGACATTGTATCTGATTTAGCATCTTTAAGGTACTTTTACTACTCATCTTTTTAAATTTTGCTTAATTTCACTGTCCTAGTACATGGCTCTAAAATAGTACTTTCTTTGTACATGGAGCTAATATTTGATACTTCATTTGGGGACATTTATAGCATCCTTAAGGGGTCTAAGTTACTGAGTTTTTGGGTCAAAGTATTGCTACAATTTGACAGATTTGAACCAAATTATTGTTGTGGTTTTTAGCAACCTACTGCTGTATTTTTTGATCAAAAACTGCTCTACTTAAAGACTGTTTTAAATAGATACTATGCTTAGACAAATTGCTACTGCATTCTGTCGCCACTTTGGAGAGCAAATGTTAAGAATGTAAAAAAAATAAGATGGAATCTTAGTAGCTTTGTTGGTTCGCTATCTAAACTTTCACCTTGTTGTGATCTCCCCTAACTTAAAATTTTTAATTGCCTATAAAAGAAAAAAAAAGTGAGAGCCTCATGTGACTATTTCGTATGTTTGTCAGCCAGTTTGTTAAAATCATTTATTTATCACCTTTTGTAGGTTACGCAAAGGAACAAGAGGGAGGAGAAAGCAGTCAAGACTTTATTCTTAGTATTGGTTGGTCATGTTAGGCCTTCACAAGTTCTTGGGAACGTTTATTTTTGAACAAATTGACACTTTATGTATCTCTACTCTCTTGTATAACTTTTTTTATACATGATTAATATAAGTTAGAAATTTTAATTATGATTTTATTGATGAGCAGTTTCCTTATGCGTTATGTATAAATTTTAGTGTATTTATATTATAAGTAAGTAATTGCAATAGCTCCTCTAATAAGCTCCACATAACTGTTGCCATAGCTCTACAAAACTATTGTTATAGCTACAGTTAGCTCCATATAACTGTTGCAATAGCCTTTACAACCGTTGCATAAAAATGATATAGCGATGGTTTTGGATCGTTGTTGTAGACAATAAAATCGTTGCTTAGATAAAGCAATAGCACACTTCTATAACCATTGCAATAGGTGTTCTATGGCGACGGTTTGTGAACTGTTACATTGAACCATTGCAATAGACCTATTGCCAGCGTTCAGTTGTAGTGGGTCCTAAACCATTGCAATAGGTCTGTTGCAATGATTTTGGTGCCTATGACAACAATTTTTGAACCGTTGCTATAGGCCTAATTTGTAGTAGTGAACTATTTTTGGACCCGGATTGAAAGTAGGTAACATGGGTAT
The DNA here is from genome assembly GCA_031232105.1 of Capsicum rhomboideum. Lineage (NCBI taxonomy): Eukaryota > Viridiplantae > Streptophyta > Magnoliopsida > Solanales > Solanaceae > Capsicum > Capsicum rhomboideum. The sequence goes on from CP124709.1 coordinate 60,100,703, forward strand.
CGTTAGACTCCTTTTAACGTGTAAATTATATTTTTTGATAGATTTGGTTCATTCCAAAAACGCTTGTAAAGGAAAGGCTCTTTGTTGAAGGGGGCCAGGCTTGGGATTCAACTTTTTGAGGTATATTATGGTTTAACTTTCTTCTGACTGGGCTGGGTAGTTAACCATTCATATAGAGTATGCAATGGATTGGGGATTTTATTGTGAGATTCATATTTTGAGATAGTTATTTTATCGTGTTGCTTGTGTGGGGGCCTAGATTGTATACTACATGACTCTGTGGGCGTCCCATTTCTTTTATTTTCTATTAGTGTGTTATCCCTTTTTGTTTGTTGTTGTTATGTTTTCTACTGTTATTTGTCCTGAGCCGGGGGTCTATCGGAAATAGCCTCTCTACTTCGTTCGAGGTAATGTTATGGACTGCGTACATCTTACCCTCCCCAGACCCCACTTGGTAGGATTACACTGGGTTTGTTGTTGTTGTTGTTGTTGTTGTTGTTGCTTGTGTGGGGGCCTATTTGAGTATCATTGTTAACTTGAGAGGATGCCCGAGTGGGGGCTTATATGAACATTATATTTGACTTAAAATATGATTATTGTGGTGATACCCAAGAAGGGTATTTATATCGGTCTTGTTAGAGTATTATTTGCCATCTATCTTTATTGTGATTTTCGAGTGAGGGCTTGATATGATATTATTGATGTCTTACATGACTCTTCATTACTGTGGTGTCATGCGATGGCCTATATCATGATTTATTGAGATTTGAGGAGATTTGAGCTAATTTGATATCATCATTGAATTGAATCATTATAAATGATATTATTTTGGTTATGTGCATGCATCCTTGTTTCATTCATCTATATACATGGAATTGGTACCATAGAGAAATGCTAATTTTGAAAGAAAAATGAAACACTTTATAAAATCCTTGATCGAGGATTCTGCCAGCAAGGTTGATTGAGATATGAGATTGAGATTGTGAAAGTATATGGGTTGCGAACTTGTCCTAGAAGCTTGTGCTTAGAAGGTGTATATAAGGGCCATGCAATAGTTGTCATGTGATGGCTTATTTCATTATCATCCCACTGCATTGCATTGCATCATTTGTACTTCTATTCATGTGTTTGTTATCGTGTATTTAGCCTTATCTTATATATTCATGTATAGTTATCCTTATATAGATATTATACTTGTACAATTATTAGGAGATACAATTTGAGTCCTCGTTGGGAAATTTTCTGTATGCAGGTGAAAGAGTGCTCATAGTATTTTTTACTTGTATTGTTTTCTGCTTTGCTCAGTCGGTCTATGATACCTATTGATTATAAGTGGACTTTATATGCCCTTTTGATGCAAATCCTAGTTTGAGTGTGACCCATGGAGCGTGAGATCATGTTGTGATCGAGGCTGATTTAGAGGATGGGTGAGCGAGTCCTCATTCGGGGCTTGATTCCAGACTTCTTCTATCCCTATCTTTATTTTACTTTCCTGAGTCGGGCTTGTGTATTTTTCTACTCTTTATCAGTTGTAGTGTTCTTTACTCATGATATCAGATTTTTAGGATTGGAGTTGTATTTTGTTCAGATTCACATATTGTTGATATTCATATTATGACCCGACTTCCTCATGAAGTCTCGTATTGGGTTTATTATCTCTTTCTGCATTCTTTAACTGTTTGGGTGTTGGGCATACCTACCTAGGGTTGGGATGGGGTAGGTGTCATCATGACCTTGACTTTAGGGTCGTGACACTAAGCTTCCTTATATCTCAAAAATATAACCGAAGGCTCAAAACCCTCTTGAACACCTTCAGACTCAAACCAACTATCCAACTAACTCAACAATCACCTTTCAAACTTAACAAAACAGTTGAAATTCCATTTCGAGCTTTTTAACCCAAAATGTTGAATTTTTTCAAACTTCTCAAATTTCAAACTTTTAAAACTATAAACGCGCAATCCTCATACAATCATCTTAGAAAGAATGTCACCTATTCTCACAAGTCATAAAAGACATAATGATGTTACATGAAGGTTCAAATTAGGAAAATGGGTGTAAAAGAACAAAACAACCATGTGAGTCATAATAGTTATCATAGATATTATCCTTTAACACATTTAATTAGTAGCTTTTTATATTTATTTAAATTTGCTCCATGAAGGGATCAAATTTTATTAATCAAGCAAAGAGAAGTCTAACATAGTCAAAAGAGGTCCAACTAAAATACAAATGGATGTGACTGGACCCAACAATGACCCTGTCCAAATTAATTAGGAAACAAAAAATAAAACATCAGGGTTCCCTTCATATCACTTGGTATGAAATTTAGGATTATTTTGAAGGTTGTCTTGAATGTGTTAGGATATACTATTAACCATTTTGGTTTAAGTTATAGTATTATTTTTACATCCCATATAAAGACAATTTATTTTATTCACTTAATTTAATAAAGTCTTTATTTGAATAGATCAATGTGTTGAAATGTGTGTCCTTTGCTTATAAAGTAGACGATTTTGTGTATGGAGTTATTTAACTCATGCATGGAAGATTAAAATTGTCAGTTCTTATAAGTTCTAAATTAATATTCACAATCAAAGATGAAGTTGGACAAACATCTTGATGATTGTAGCACAAGATTAAAATATAATTTGATCTTAATTGTGGGAGTGGTAATATTCCAACGTCTTGTGCTAGTACATTTTGTATGTATTGAACGGACCAAGTAGAGATGCTTGTTTATGTTCTGAATATTAATAAACAACTTCTCTAGTCCATTACATGTACTTATACTCTTAATCTTGATATAATTATTATGATCTATGTAGTTTGATTTATTATTTTAATCTATTAAAAGGTGAGACTCTATTACGAGTCAATATATTCCTAATAGATTGGATAATGACAAATCACCTAGTGAAATAATAATTAGTTGATAGAACCATGTCTCGGACTTGAGATAGAAGACATCCCTATATGGTTGCTTATAAGTTTTCACGTGTAAACCCTGCAGGTGGATTTCGTATCCGTCACGTGAAATAAGTTGATCATAGTAATATAGGATTAAGTTAGTCAATAAATTAAATTTTCAAAAAATTTGATTTAATTGATTGGTGTCGGTAATTCTAACATGGGGAGTTAAATAAGATGTAATAGTAGATTTCAAAGTTAATATTGAGGAGTGCAATTACAGATTTTTAGTGGAATAATTTGTAATTTATTATGATATGGTAATTCATTCATTTGCGAATTAATATCATAATTGGAAGCCTCAATTAATAAATTTGTTGTCCCTGTTACGCCTGATTAACTAATCAAATTTGAAAAGAAAAGGATTTTTATGGAAGAAGTGACATTATTTTACTAGTCTTCTATAAGGAATAAGTGTGACTTAATACAAATAACTAAAGAGCTGAAAACGTTTGCACTTAATGGGATTATTAAGGCTGAAAAATGTTTTGCTCATTATGGTGGTATTAAGTTGGCATGAATGCTGAAAACATTTGCCCTTTCCCTTTCCTTCTTCAATGGAGTTTTGGATTAAATAGGGGTTCGTTTTCAGAAGTTCAACATTCTTTTTCCTAAAAAAAAAAAAGAACTTGTCCACACAAGTGTTGATTAGAAAAGGTTAATCAGGAAGTAGTATAAGGCAGCAGACCTGGCAAACAAGGTGTTGAACGAATTGTGTGAAAGCTTTAACAGGTATGTATAGTTTTTTCCAGAATTTTGTTTTAAATTTACATTATCATGTTATTATGTAAGTGTATGATCCGTGACTTTATGCTTCCGCTACGTATATGAATTATACGTTCTAACAGAATGTCCTTTTATCTTCTCCAATATTGAAACGTGACCTTCATCCTAGCTGCGTAGGTGATTATATTTCCTTGCATTGTTGTATTCTTGATTTTAATTGATGGTTCCTTTGATCTGTACTTATACTAGCTTGTATCCTTCACTTCTTCTTTTCTCTGTGTAGGTCTCTCCAAATTGTCTTCCTTTGATTTTTGTAGATCTACAGTCATTCTTTATTTATGCTTGTTCTTTTAGCTTTCTTCTTGTTGTACATTCTATTGAACAAGCTATTCACTAGCAGATTTAACATGTCCACTATATTTGTTCCGGATCTATGTTCCTGGTATCTTGAATTTTTTAACGTTTCAGACCATGTAACTTGACTTAGCTTCCTGCCAACATTTATTTTTCTTGTTTATTGATAGTGATTGTGTTTTTTACTATAATATGGTGTATTATGCTTATGAATGACCTCTTGTTTTTATGATCTTTTGCTGCTTATCATATGTGCCTGCTTACTTATCTGATCTTCTTTGTTCTTATCCTCTAGAAAAGGTGTTGTTCTTTGTCTGAATTGAGTATCCTCTTTCCCACTGTTGACAACTCTAATAACACCTTAATCTAAATTCTACATTCTCACTCAAATGCAATGTTAGCTAGATAGTCATCCATTTAATTCCCTTCCTGTAGGTGTGAGAAAAAGTTACTTGACATTGTTGCATAAGTTCCTAGATCTCTTCCACTATAATCCTAATTTCCTATGGTACATGCCATATCCCATCAAGTATATTTTTTTATTAATATAGAATCTATGTCCAAATATACTTGACTAATATTTTCTAATACACAATATGCAATATCTTCCTTTATAGTAGTAGCCTCTGCTTCACTGTTGGTCCCCTCCTTAATCTCTTCTACTTGTGCATACAATAAATTCCTTTCTGAGTTCCTTAGACAAAATACAAAGGAATATTTGCCTAGATAACCCCTGCAAGCACCATCTGTATTACATTTGATGCCTGAAGTAGAAGGTTTCCATATGACTCCTTTGAAGTATAGTCTTGGATTGTACCTCTCAATACAGGTGATTATTTCAGACCATCAATTAGGCATGTGAGTTAGTAGGAAAAATTATCTTGCACAACTGACTGATTGTTAAGTTTATCTTGTAAATTAGACTGTTGTAAGACTTCTGTTTCCCATTCCTTAAATTATTCCTTATCTTCCATATTTTCCATAGAATGATAGTTAGTACAACAATCATTAGTGGTTTAATCTTTGTCTTACAAGGCCATGTTCACCATTTAATGATAAGTTGTGTAAGTTGTAAATTGGCACTGTTGATCCTAGATCCTTGCAGAAGAAGAAAAATATCTCCATAACCTAGAGGCTATAGAAGAGGTTATAAAAATATGTTGGATTGTTTCCTGTTTGTGCTTTGTGCAACACTAGCACCTAGAGACCAGATTCAACCCTTTTGCCTGAACTACATCATCTGTGGGGATTCTGTAGTTCCATGTCCTCCATAGAAACAATGAAATTTTGAAAGGACTTTTCTGAGGCCATATGTACTTGAATATCTGCTCCTTTTCCTTTCTATGTGTAACATATTCCTAGGTTGATTTAACTATGAACTTCTCACTCTTTTCAGCCATCCATTAAGTGATTCAATTATTAGTTCACTCCACATATACCCCCCTTACATATATATATATATATATCTACAGCTTTGGTAATTGTAAAACACAAGTTTGGTTTTCCATTCAAACTCAATTACTATCATGGTATTAGAGCATACACAAGACTCACATCCAATGACTGAGGCCTTTTTCAATCACTAGCCTATCCAATTCAAACCAGCCATCAAATAACAATTTTTCTCTCATTCTTAGTTAAACAAGTTGGAAGTCACATGTTTGTATTGTGGAAATCTCAAATCCTTCCTGCTTTACGTAGTCATGACTTGGAAGGCTATGAAGATGTCTCATTGTTATGCCCTCCCAAATCATTACAGGCACACCAAGTGATGAGAATTTGAATAAGGTAGAAGCTATTCTAAATCTTACTACATCAAAAAAATATTTTAGTAGTAATTAATTAGTGATAATAGCTTGATTACTGCTAAATTATATTTTAGAGGTAATTACTAGTGACAATTACATTTTATCACTCTTTGTAAATGCCCCTAAAGCCTATAGAGACATTAGATCCAATGGTAATTAACTAATGTGGGTAAAAGCCTTAGCACTCTTTTTTAAGTGCATATATGTTGCTGCTAAAAGCCTTTATTGTTGTATTATCTTGCTTATTTGGCCTGGAAAAAATAAGATCAATTACTCTTAGTTGGAATCTATCATCTTTAACTGAAGGACTATTTGGTTAAGTTGTTGGTTGCTCTACCGCTAGAGATATCTGGGAATAATTATATCTCATTACGCTTTATAATCTCGTGTAACAATTATAAAATTACACTTAAAGCTACAAATAACCAAGAAAAGAGCCATGTCTTTGGTTGATTATCTTTGAAATAAATACTTTTGCTGATAACGTGGCCACTGCTGCACAACCTATTCAAGAAGATGATTTAATTCTTCATATTCTTGGAGGTCTTATTCCCGACCATGATGCATTAGTGGTTTCTGTAACTGCTAGATCACATCCTATTACATGCACAAACCTTCATGGTCTGTTTCTTTAGCCATTGATGTAAGGCTACAAGTCATACTTTTATACAACCATTTGCCGTACATTTATTCTTTTTTTTATAGCATCTTGAGCTTAGAAGTGAATTATTCTTAGATTGCATATTTTGATGTGTAGGATGGAGATTGCTGGAGTTCAAGCATAATTGGAGTATAACTGAGTTTTGAAGTCTGAGTAAGAGCTACATATGTTGATCCGGGACAAGTACAAAGGTGTTGGACCAAGATGGGAGCTTGACGAGAGAAAACAAGATGTAAACATCAATTTTACGCTAAGGAGTTGCTTGGGGCGCTGCCCGAGGCGTCGATCGATTGTAAGAAGTAGCCCCAACAAAGAAAGCATGAGATACTGGAAAAATGCACTAGGACGTCGCCTAGTGTAATTCCATACAAATTTTTGCCTTGTCTATTTTTAAGTTGGAGAACCTAACCCGGACCCTTTGGGACTCTATATATACATCTCCTAGGTCGTTTTAGTCATAATTGAAGTATAGAAACTCAGAGAGGAGAGAGAAAACATGATTTGTAAGGTATTTAATTTATTATTTTGTTTTTTAATCATTGATTCATCACTACTTCATGAATTCGATGCTTGTAATAAATTCATGAGTAGCCAAACATCTTGTTTCTAGGGTTGTGGTTGAAGACATAACAGTTTTTTTTTAATTATCATATTATTTGGTTTGATTTCTTACTTAAAATTTTAAAGCCTTTTCATTTAATGAAAAATCAGAACCACATTACATATGGGCCCAACCCCACTTTGTAAATACAATATGAAAAGCAACAAAGAAAACAAAAATATCTTTTGACCCGATCCAAAAGGATAAGGTATTAACAACACATAACTTAAAAAGTAGGGTTTCCAAAATGATCCAAGTCCATATCTTCCAAACCCTTTCACCAGATCCACTATGGTACCGCTGGCCTTCCATTTGAATTGCAGGTTGCTTCTTCTCCTTTGAGTGTCTCTCATGGTTCTGATTATCATCTTGTAGAATTAAACCTATATACATCCTTTTCTTATGATTTCTCTCATTTTCTTGCTTACTGATCTTCAATCTTTATTATGTGCTAGTTTTGTTCTCCGGTGGATGGGGGTTGAATCTATTCGATGATATGTTCAGAGGATATTAATCATGGGACACTATTGTCTAATTTATGGTAAGGTCTTCCTTCTTCTCTACTTTTATAATGCTTGAGATTGCTCCAGTTCTGAGCTGCTTTCTTTTAGGTGGAGCTGAGATGAAGTGCAATATGAAGCTCTGATCCACCGCCTCCTAGAGTTTTCCACAGTGCCCAGGTTTACTAGTTCTAACTTGACATTGCAGCCCTTATGTTTTTCTGAGAGTCCTTTTTGTATACTCAAGTAGTGTAGGCTAGTTAGCATTTTTGCCCTTGTGGCTTGATGTAAATATTTTGTATGTGAAGAAAACCATGTGTTGTAGACTATAATACCCTTTTACTTGTTGATTAGTGAAACTCTGATGTATGGGCATCTTTACTTATCAATATTTACCGGTTTTCTGCTTTGTGATTGCATCTAGTGAAATTCTGTATACTTGTATTCCTTTGTATCATGTGCTTGGTTAGCTAAGTAATCTGCAATACCCTTTCACTTGTTGATTAGTGAAACTCTGATGTATGGGCATCTTTACTTATCAATATTTATCGGTTTTCTGCTTTGTGATTGCATCTAGTGAAATTCTGTATACTTGTATTCCTTTGTATCATGTGCTTGGTTAGCTAAGTAATCTGCTAGCTTGTTTCCATTCCTTATAATGTGTTCTACTTGTGACTACCTGCTTGCTAGAATGCATTGTATTTCCTATATTGAAGTTGCTATACTACATGGTGGTTTCCACACCCCTGTTATAACATTTTATTTGAATGATGACATTTTCAAGTTAAACTCTCTGAAAATATCCGCAAGACTCTAAGATATCTCTAGTTTCATCTTCAGTGTTGGTATTAGTATCTATCTTAGCTGCTTCTGTGTATAGTATGTCTACCTTTGAGTCCCTAAGACAAAAAGCACAGGAACTTCTTCCAGGATTCCCCCTAGATGCTTCATCAGTATTCTATTTTACCCATTTCCTCAGGTGTAAATTCCCATAATACTTTTGTGACTTTGTAACGACCCAAAATGTTATTACCGTAAAATAGAGAGTAAAACCTCAGCTTAGTCTTTCCTTAGGCCAAATTTGTAAAATTTAGGGCTAGCCTAATTTTAGGCATATTTTGGGTGTGTAGTGGTCTAGGAAAATCTTGTAGTTAGTGTAGTGATTTGTGTATTTGAGTCAATAATGTGTTAGATGATGAGTTTAGGAAGTTGTAGAAACTTCCGATGCATAAAATGGGTTAGTAGAACTCTGATTATAGCGATTACCGTGAAAGGGTTTGTTCGTAATGTCGAAATTCGAGAAGTATGTTGTGAAATAGACAGAGATGGGAATGAATCCCGAGGTACTATTTTGGCATCGCTGCAGCTACAGATCTATTGTATCAACGATGTCGCCGCACTGACTCGACGATGAGTCCCTTTTGCCTGAGTGACGCTCTGTCGCTGCAACGAAGAATCCATTGCTGCAATGATGAAAAAATAGTTTTCTCAGTTTAAACAGAAAAGTTGCATTTTTTATTCCTATTATTTTAGTGAGAGAGGGCTATTTTCACCATACTTGGGGGTTTTCCATCTTTGAGGTAAGGTTTCTTTATCATAAAACTTGTAATTACTTCCCTTGATTCTTAGAATTGTAAGAATCATTGCCATGGTTAAAAATTGGAATTTTGCCCTAAATTCATGAAGTGGAGGAATATTGTGGGGAATGACTTGATTTCAGTTGTTTTTGATCCTTGGTTTTTAGAAAACACTTCCTAGAGTAGAATTCTTCATTGTAATCATGAAATAGGGAGAATTTAAAGGGATTAAAGGGTAGGAAATCCTATAGTGATGAACTAGGTTAATTTCATAGGTTGAAACTGATGGGTTCGGGGTGGTAATGCCTAGAAGTGGGGAATATTGTGTTGAATTGTGTTTATTTGTTGTTTATAGACCAAGAACGAACAAAAATTGAAAGAAAAGGCAAGGTTTTGGCCAAGTAGTGCTTCAGATGAGGATTCAATGTTGGCTATAGTTTAAATGTAGTTATAGACTTGACTTGATTTTGTGCTAATATGTGAGTTGAATGTTTGTGACTAGATTTCAGGCATTACTTGTGATTGTTGATTATCATTATGCATTGAAAATTGTATCCAAGGCTAATCAGTGAAATTAGGTATTTGGATCGGGTGTCACATCGATACCGTTATTTGGATCGGGTGTCATGTCTACACTATTAAGGAATGGGTGTCACGAAGACACTGGTACATGGACTGAGCTCATCTCTTGTTGTTCATAGCTAAGGGTCCCTGTTGACCCTAGTATGTGTGTACACTTTGTATGCATGTAGTCATTATTACATTTGTACATATGTTTGTCTTGATTATTGTTGACTGGATTTGTGTAAGTGTAAATGATGTACTTGCATAACTTAATACAGATTGATATGAAGAGAATTGTTGATAGTTTGTGAACTGAATTGTTTATGAATGTACATTTAATGGTCAACTGATTATGAGTTGTGTTTGATTACTTCTTACTTGCATTTAACTTATTTATTTATATGATGTTGGGTTAAGTTGGCCGATGATGCTTACCCGTACATAGTTATTGTACTAATACTATATTTGCTCTTCTTTTTGTTGAGTGCAGAGCATGTTCCAACATTTAAGATGAGACCTCGGCTCTAGTTCTTGATTCCAGCTTCGATTCAAGGGTAAGCACCATGTTCGGCAACCTTTGGGTCATCTTCTAGTTGATGTCCATTGTTTCTGGACAATGATGTTTCTAGTGGTTTAGTATTTTGGATTATGTTTTAGATCTTATTCTAGATTTCAGAGTTCTTGTATGGTGACTTTCGGGTCCGGAGGGATGTAATAAGTAAAGATATTTCGGCACTCTTAATTGGTTTGGTATTATTGAATTGGTAGATTAATTACTTTGCTTAAATTGTGTTAAGTATGATAATTGGTAATTAATTTAGAAAGAGGGTAGATGTGAGTTTCATAGTAGTTGGCTAAGGGTTGGGTTAAATGGTTCTCCCACTGTAGAGTTAAGGTGGGTGCCACTCATGATCGTTTGAATTATGATAGACTTTCACCCTAGGAGTATACTCTTGCAGTTCCTTCAAAATATCCGACCATCTATAGGAATACCTCTTTGAGGGTCTTCTCACTCTTAGAAGCATATGCAGTGTCTTAGTGACATTGTATATTATTCTATAAACTGAGATATGAATTCCCTCATGCTTGTTGGCATTCCTTCTCCTCCACAGCTCCCATGCAACGATGCGATGAATTGTTTGGAAGTATGGTTTCATGCTATGCTTAACATCTGCATTCCACCACATCCATATGACTTCCTTGAGGTGTAATCCCTGAATGTTAAAAGCCTACAAAAGAACAAAATTAGGACCAAGTCATGTTATTAGTTGGGGAGTTGAGGAATAAGTGAGAGATGATCTCTTGATCAGGGTTAGTGCAACACCAACATTTAGAAGGAAGAGCATATCCCTATCTCCCCACTCTATCATCCATATGAATTTTGAGGAGTGAATTCCCTAAATAGTCACTCAAGTTTTGGGAATTTCCTTCAAATATCACTTATGTTTCATTTAGGACTATAATATCACTCAACTATTATTATTTTTCTCAAAAAATACTCAACACCTCAGAAGTTTTTTTCTCTCTTAGTTGGCATGCCATGTCATTAAATTTAATTTTTTTTTAAAAAAAAATACTAAACCTATCTAACCAAATTATATTCTTTTTTTTTTTTTGAAAAAATGCATAAGTTTATTAAAAAAGAAATTTTTATAATTAAAAAAAACTTTGTCAGTACTAAAACTTTGCATATACTTTTTCAAGGGTTATTTTTTTGAATGGTCACTCATATTTTTTGAATTACCTACAAAAATTATTTTTTTTGAAAGATATTTATATGACTCAACTAGTAGTATTTTTCTCAGAAAAATACTAATAACGTCTCATACGTCTCTTTCTCTTCTAATTGGCATACCATGTCATTAAATTATTTTTTTAATAAGACCTATTAAGCTCATCAAACTTATTTAGTCAAAATTATATTCTTATTATTTTCTTTGAAAAAATACATTAGTTTATTAAGAAGGAGTTTTCATGCTTAGGAATCTTTTTCCGGTACTGAAACTTCCTATTTTTTCTAAAGTTATTTTCTTGGATTGTCATCCATATTTTCGGAGTTGCCTATACAAATCACTTTTGTTTTTGCTAAAACAATAATATCACTCAGCTATCAATATTTTTCTCAAAAAATACTAAATACCTCAAAAGTCTCCTCTTCTAATTGGCATGTCATATCAGTAAACCATCATTTTTTTTAATAATAAACAAATTAACTCATCAAACTCATTTAACCAAAATTATAATCTTATTTTTTTTTAAAATTACATTAGTTTATTAAGAAGAAATTCTCATACTTAGGTACTTACACTTTTTTTTAGAGTTATTTTCCTAGATGGTCATTCATGTTTTCATACATAATTGCCTACAAAGATCACTTATTTTTTTAAAGACAATAATAACACTAAATTAAATAAATTATCTAGGGATTTTAATTCGCACGTAAAATAACATGGTAAAGTTTAAATGTGGTAAAGAATTCCTAAGCATGAAAAATAAACTATTGCATTTTTTTTTAAAAAAAATAATAAGATTATAATTGTGGTTAAATGAGTTTGATGAATTAAATGGTTTAGTATATTAAAAAAAATGAGAGTTAATGACATGGCATGCCAACTAAGAGAGAAGAAGACTTTTGAGGTGTTTAGTATTTTTTGAGGAAAATAGTGATAGTTGATTGATATTGTGGTCCTAAATGAAACATAAGTGATATTTGAAGGAAATTTCCAAAATTTGAGTGACTATTTAAGGAATTCACCTTCCACAGTTTCCACATGAAGAAACTGATCTTAAAATGCATACCTTTTACCCAAAGATCATCTAATATCTTATTAGGTTGATCTTTATGCCTAGTGTAGTCCCAGGAAGACCTAACTGAGAATTCCCCCTTGCTTCAGGCATCCACCGCGGTTTATCCATAATAACAACTGTTTGTTGGAGGATGGATTGTTTTAATGGTATATTCAACAAACTCCTGTGGCAATATATTCTGAATCACTTCTTCATTCCAATTCCCATCATGTTCTAACTCCCTCACATTTCGATAGTCTTCATTACATACTGTCACGATCCAGAATCTGAGGTCATGATAGCACCTACCCTAACCCAACTTTTGTAGGTAAGCCCTAACTTCAACAAATGATGAAAAGAAGATAAATAGGAAGCAAAACACGTGACTTTAGGATAAAGTCAAGCAAATACGATAACAAGATAAATATCTGAATAATAATACAACTCCAATCCCCAAAGATCTAGTGTCATGAGTAAGAGCAACTCTAAAACTGACATAAGTACGAATACATAATACCTATCTCTTAAATAAAGTAAAGACATAATAGAACTAGAGGAAGCCAGGAAGACATGCTTTGGACGAGGACCTCACCCTGACTTCAAAATCGCAAAGCTGCACGAAATCACAATCCACGGGTAGCACTCGAACTAGGATTTGCACTAAAAGGGTACAGAAAAGTAGGAGTGAGTATGGTCCACTTGTACTCAGTAGACATCATAGGTCGACCAAGTAAAATAGACAACTAAATAAGTAGAGTAAACTAGGAGTAATACATCCGCCCTGCAAATAGAAAATGTCCCAACGGCTCAAGCCGTACAACTCCAAATAGTATAATAATAATAATACAATCTCAACAACAGTATAAGAAATATTAACACAACATATAAAGAAGTTCAATTCACAGTATCGTTCACATATAAGAGATGAAAAGTAGTACAACACAATGATATAGTAAGTTTGCAATGCTCGAATGTTCACCTCGTATACACCCTCCGAGCCTAAGCTTCCAAGAGTAGACCCATTGGGGGTTCACTACACATATACTAATCATAATCTCATCAATTAACCTTGTCGGTACTTCCTTCGGCTAAGGCATTTTATAAAATGGTACGTTTTCCTTTTGCAAAGAAATCCAAGTTCCATAATAATATCAGTTTCATGAAAATGATTGATGAATGAGTATGTATGATCATAGCAACATCAACAACATACAATAGTTAGCTCAACAATAGCATGAATGAACTCAAATCACCCAAATCTCAATAAAGTCATGATATAAGCTCTCTCTTGGCAACACAATAGTAAAGAATATATCAATCCAAGCCACCACACGGGTATCACAACAACAATAGAGAACAAATAATGGTCAAACAAGACCAATACCTGTGCTCGCACGGGCATCTCAATGATAATAATCTTCCACATTAATAATAAAGTTTACACAAGACCCCACACGAGCAACAAGATAGTAATAATGATTTCAAAAGATAAAAACAATGACAAAGTCCCCAACCCATAGCATACTTTACATGAATAGTTATCTACCCAGCCTGGTCTAAAAAGAGTTAAGCTATAACCTACCTCAAAGGTCGAAACACGAGCCTGAACCCCTCAACAAGAATCCTTTCCTTTTCGAGCGGCTTTAGAATACTCCCAATCTATCAAAAATAGATTCTACACATAATTAGGAGTCTATTGATACTAATATTGACATACCTTGGTTATGGGTCTAAAATCAATTAAAAAATTGACCCAAAAATAAAAATTCTAAATCTGAAATTCCATGAAAAACCTAGTTGAAATCAGGTTACAAATCATCAAAATACTCATTTTTCACTTTACCAGGTAGAACCCAAAATATCAAGTTCAAAATCCATGTTTTGAAGATGTTTTTGCAAGATAATTAATGGATAATGGCTAAAATAGGTTTAGAAGCTTACCCAAATCAAAGTTGATGTAAAACCCTCTTGAAATCGCCCAAAATCGTGTTCTCCAAACTTGGAAATGGTGAAAATGGAGAAAAATTATGAAATTGGGGTTTTTATACTGTTCTGTGAACTATACCTCACAATCACAAGGGTCAAAGTTTTACCACCGCTTAATTGGTCATTGCGGTCGCAGGAAGAGGCCATGCTATCACGATGAATACCTGACCCAGACCTCGCAATAACGTTGACCCACCTCACGATCGCGATGCACAACCACCCGACTTTTCACGATCTCAACCTCTCACCATGCTATAGTGATGAGTATATGACTGGTGTACCAGAAATTGCGCACCTACAATCAGTCCAAGTCTAGAAATATTTCAAACAAACCCTTGAAATTCATTTGGAACCCCACAAAAATAACTTGATAGTGATACTAGGCTAAATTCGACGTTCTGAACTCAATGGAACCAATGGTTTTATAAAAGAGGTCATTATCAACAAATTTAATCCAGTGAACCCCTTAAGTTAAAAGAACTAGTTTCTTGCTCAAACACTCAAAAATAATAATAGAGCCTCAAAACCCGAACCAACCACGCTACTAACCAAAATCAACATTTTATATCTAATGAAACTGATATAATCATCATTCGACACTCGGATCACAAAATATTGACCAAACCCAACTATATCACATTAAAGGCTACTCAAAACCTCAAACTCATGTAAATCACTCTCAAACGCTTCAGGGACAGTGCCAACCATCCCCACAACTCATAAATAATATAAAACAACAACGGAGAACGATAAAATAGTCAAAATATAAAAAAAGATTAAAATCACTATGAGGATTGTTACATTATCCACCACTAAAATACGCGTTCGTCCTCAAACAAAAAAGCAAGGAAAGTAGCTGAACTGGCAAAAACCTGGGGTAATCTATTCTATATATCGGACTAAGCCTCCGATGTAGCCTCCTTAATTAGGCGATGTCTCCCTGAACCTTCACAGAATCAATATTCTTGGATCTCAACTTTCTAGTCTTTTTATCCAAAATAGCAATAGGCTCCTCCTCAAAGGTCAAATCCTGATCTAAAGCAACTGAATCCCACTGGATCACATGAGAATCATCAGGATGGTACCGCTTCAACATTGAAATATGGAATACTGGATGAACAACTAACAGGTTTGGAGGTAAATCCAACCTATGGGCCACATCTCCAACCTTCTCAAGAATCTTAAAAGGTCCGATAAACCTTGGACTAAGCTACCCTTTCTTTCCGAATCACATCATACTCTTCATGGGTGATGCCTTCAATGAAACCCACTCACCAAGCATGAGTACCACATCATGAACCCATCAATCGGCATAACTATTCTGCCAACTTTGGGCAGCCAAAAGCCTCTGTTGAATCAATCTCACTCGATCCATCGAATCTGTTAATAAGTCCGTTCCCCAAGGCCTATCCTCGAAGGAATCAAACCATCCCACAGGGGATCTACAACTCCTCCCATACAAAGCCTCAAAAGGTGCCATCTGAATGTTAGAATGGTAACTATTGTTATAGACAGACTTCTCTAAAGGCAAGAACTAGTCCCAATGACAACAAAATCCATAACACACACTCAAAACATATCCACTAACACTGGTGTCATATCATCACAGTTTCAAAACTTTTTTTTTCTTTTTTGGCAAAAAAGGAAAAATATCCATATCCAAACGGGATCTAAAATTAAGAATTTGAAGCATCATATACGAAGTTATAGGTACGAGTTCTACAGACTTAAATTTTTTTAGCATATCATGTATATATTACTAAAAATTCTATTAAAAATTTATAAATATTTAATTGTGAATTCAGTTATCATTATAAATTAATCTAAGATTATTATGAAAATTCATTCAAACTTTAAATTTTGAATCTGCTCCGAAAGTTTTAAGAGTAAGTAGCATATGAACTCAAGGAGAACCAAATATCAAACAAAACCTCGATCCGCATGACAATAGAATGTATACCATGGGTGCCTAACCACCTATGTCTACCCAAAAAAGTTATAGTACATTTAGAGGTGGTAAATTTGTAGAAATAACACCAGATAACCATTTTACACATGTTATTTAAATTTTTCCCAAATTTTAAAAGTCAATTAAAATTTAGTTTGATTTGACAAATTTTTGCTTCTCTCTTCTTCCTCCTCCTTTTTAAAGTTTGAGGTTTTAAACTACTGAAGCTTAATTTTTGTCAGAAGGTCTAAAATTTGAACTCGATGATTTAAAAACTTGTTTGGAAGGACATTTCATAATTGCATTTGATGTAATTATTAGCAAGACTAATAAACAAAATTGTAAGATATTAATTACAAGACCTGTCTATTTTTTGTGACATAATTACAATGTAATTCCATATGCCAAACAAAGGTTCTTTTAAGGCAAAAGCCAAAATCAACCAAAACTTATAAATTGGTAATTGAGTACCTCTATAAGAAATAATAGAGATCGGCACACCATTTAACCGAATGATCTCTCGAATGTAGATCTTGGCCAACTTCTCTGCATTGTAATTCACCTTCACCGA
Source organism: Capsicum rhomboideum (assembly GCA_031232105.1). Taxonomy (NCBI): domain Eukaryota; kingdom Viridiplantae; phylum Streptophyta; class Magnoliopsida; order Solanales; family Solanaceae; genus Capsicum; species Capsicum rhomboideum. The sequence goes on from CP124709.1 coordinate 60,117,756, forward strand.
TAAAAAGTGCGCTGATTTAGTCAACCTATCCATAGTCACCCAAATGGAATCAAACTTCCTCAAAGTCGGGGGTATACCAACCATAAAGTCCATAATAATCCGCTCCAATTCCACTTCGGACTAGGCATACGCTACATCATGCCACCTGGTCGCTGATGCTCATGCTTAGCCTATTGACAATTAAGAAACTTGGCCACAAACTCCACAATGTCTTTATTTATCTCACACCACAAATAGTGTTGCTTTAACTCATGGTATATCCTAACTGCTCCTGGATGGATAGAGTACCTCGAACTATGAGCCTCCTCCATGGTTAGTCTAATGAAGTCACCAACCTTTGGCACACAAACATAACCACTAATCCTCAAAACACCCTCGGGATCAAGAAATTCCCCCTTTGCCTCGCCGTTTAACACTTTATCATGAATCACTCTCAACTTCTCATCATCAAACTATCAGGCTCTAATATTCTCCATCAATGTGGATCTAGCCTCAACACAAGCTAAAACACGCTCGGGTACTGAAATATCAAGTCAAATCAATTGGTTGGCCAAAGACTGAATGTCTAAGGCTAAAGGTGCTCCTCCACTAAAACATAAGCCAAACTTCGTATGCTCGCCACTTTCAGACTCAAGGCATCCGCTACCACATTAGTCTTGCCTAGATGATAAATGATAGTGAGATCATAATTCTTAAGCAACTCCAACCATCTATATTGCCTCATATTAAGATCTCGCTGACTGAAGAAGTACTGAAGTCTATGATGATCAGTGAAAATATCACAATGGATCCCATACAAAAAGTGACACCACTTTAACACGAACATAACTGTCGCTAACTCCAAATCACTAGTAGGGTAGTTCTTCTTATAGACCTTTAGTTGTCGACAAGCATAAGCTATCACCTTACCCTTTTACACTAAAAACTCCTTGAGATTTTAAAAGCTTCTCTCACACTCGTTTGACTACTGAAAATCAACATATTTTTAGTCAACTTAGTCAAAGGGGCCACAATGGAAGAGAAGCCCTCTACAAATCGCTGATAGTAGCCTCTAACACAACAAAACTCTGAATCTCGATTGGATAAGTAGGCCTAGCCCAATCACGAACCACCACCACCTTGGCTGGTTCGACCATGATACCATCCTTGGTCACCACATGATTCAAGAAAGAAATAGAATCCAACCAAAATTCACACTTTGAGAACTTAGCATACAACTGCTCATCCTTCAATCTTTAAAGTACGACCCTTAAATGCCTCACATGCCCAGCCTCATTCTTAGAATAGACCAAAATATTATATATGAACACAATCACGAAGGAATGAGGATAAGGCCAAAACACTTTATTCATCAACTCCATAAATATCGTCGGGGTATTGTGCAGCCCAAAAGACATAACTAAGAACTCATAGTGGCCATACCATATCCTGAAAGCAATCTTTGGAATAACCTAAGCTCTAATCATCATCTAATGGTAACTAGACTGATACGTGAAAGAGGATACTTGTTCTTAATAGTCACTTTGTTCAACTGCCGATAATCAATGTTTCACTTTGTTCAACTATTGATAATCAACACACCTATGCATGGTCCCATCTTTCTTCTTCACAAATAAGACAGGAGCATCCCAAGGTGAAACACTCAACCTAATGAAATCTTTACTCAACAAGTCTTGCAATTTCTCCTTTAATTCCTTCAACTCTGTCGGGGTGATCTTATAAGGAGAAATAAAAATAAGCTTGGTGCCCTGTTCCATATCAATAGCAAAATTGATATCCATATCCGGAGGAACACTAGGAAAAATTGAAGGAAACACATCCATGAACTCCTTAACAACTCGCACAGAATCCAAAGGAGTGGTGAATCAACACTAGTATCAAGAACGTAAACCAACTATGAAAGACACCGCTGTTCTACCTTGCAATGAACAGAGAGAAAATATATAACCCTCTTCAGACATAAACTAAGAGTACCTTTCCATTCTAATATCGGCACATCATGCATAAATAAAGTGACACTCTTGACATAATAATCCAAAAATGCATGATAAGGAGATAACCATTTTATATCCAAAATAACATCAAAATTGACCATATAAACAATGATCAAATCTACCCAAGTCTCATGCCCCAAAAGAGTCACTACACATGATCGGTACACCCGATCCACCACTAAGGAATTGCCTATGGGGGTACAAATATGAATGGGTAAAATAAGAGACTCACACATAAAATTACTACTAGAAGAAAAATATGCAGATACATAAGAGAATATGGACCCACGGTCAAACAATAATAAAGTAGGACAATGAAAAACTGAGACAATACCTGTAATCACAACATCAAAGGCCTCTACCTCAGGTATCCCAAAAAAAGCATAGCACTACCCGCGTCTGATCTCGAACTGAGCAACTACTCGACCATTACTACGATCTCCCTGAGCTCTACCCCTAGTACCTCGAGATCCACCTCTACTTCCCTATACACCCTCTTTGACCGGAGGCACTGATGCTGGATAAAGCTGAAGGTGTAAACTCTGCTAGGGAGGACTTGATACCCGCTTGGGGTAGTCTCTAGCTAGATGGCCAAACTCATCACAAATATAGCATCCTCTATTAAACAATTCATGTTTTGAGGGCCTAGATGAAATAGAACACCCACTATAAGTAAAAGAACTAGAACGAGACCCTCAACCTATATGATCTAATCTCTAACTATTCAAAGCCTCAAAACCTGTAAATCCACTATCAGAACCCTGTAATGTTGCTTGAATTGGTCTGCTATGGTAACCATAAGAACCTATGCCTAAAGAATCCTTTACCTCGGGATGAATGTCCCCTAAAATTGCCATGTCAGTGTGACCTCTTATCACCACCACCCTTAGCACCCTGGTGAATAGTCTCGACTCTCTTGGTATGATCTACAATACTATGGAAGGAGACACCTGTAGTCACTAACTGAGTCATTGACAACTGAAGAGAAGTAGTTAACCACTTCATGAACTTTCTAACCCTCTCAGGCTTTGTGGAGATACTGGCATAGCATGTATAGATAAGGCATGGAAATGGGCCTCGTACTCAGCAACAGTCATGGAGCCCTACTCTAAGTCATCAAACTCATCCCTTAATGTTTCACTCAAGCTAAAGGGAACATATATCTCAAGAAAAATCTCTAAAAACTGGGTTAAATTCAAAGAAGGGAAATCCACTAGCCTACAACCAACAAAAGATCTCTACCATAATTTAGCCACATACGACAAATGAAAGGCAGTGTAATCAACACCATAGACTCAAGCAAACTGGGGTTATGTAACCTCTCCTGACAATTGATCAAGAATGCATATGTATCCTAACTAATAACACCACTATACTTGGGATGGGCCAATCTCATAAATCTCTCAAACCTCTTTTGCTTACCAGTAGACATCACTGAACCAGGAAATACAGGCGAAGCAATAAGTTTGGTAGGTAACACCCCAACATACGGGGCTATAACAGTAGATGGTTATGCCTCGAGAATATGAAAACCCTATATAGGAACCTGCCCTGATAGCTGAATACCCTCTCTCATCCGTGAACCATTCGAGTACCCGATAGAATACCTGCCTGAGAGGTGCCATTCAAATGGCTAAAAAATTGAATCAAAATATCCTACACTACTAGTGAAGTAATGAAACCCTAAGGGACCTGGGCTAGTCCCACACCCCCTGTTTGATAGACCACCACAGCATGATCAATTATTGACTCGGGAGAGGTTGCTTTAGCTCACCCTCTAGCTGGAGCCGCTCCTCGTGCTCTGCCTCTACCACAGTCTCGGCCATAACCCCTGCCTCGTCCCCTGAATGAGGCTAAATGTTGCCTAAGTTACACCTCTAACAAAAGTATAAAAAGGTCAATGATCAAATATAGAACCCAACTAGGTTGGGGTTGATCCCATAAGGAATAAGTCAGAATATTTATCAATATATCCATCTAAACAATTAGTAAACAATTTCCAGCAATTGGGGGATTTGAGAACATCAAATAGTAACAAATTATTGATTTTGTTGGATATGTTATCAATATGAGAGAGGCACAAGGACTGTGTTCCCCATAACTTCATAACTCCATAGGTTCACTATACTAGTGATATCTTATGGTGCTCAGCATGAAGAATTGATAGGTTATGTTCATCTAAATTTCTTTACGCCTCTATTAGATGACTATCCTCAATCACGTATTATATTCTCTTGAGTTTTGCATTACTAACCCCTATCATTTATCCCATATTAGCAATCCCATTTACCGGCTTAAGCTAATTAAGTGGAGGATGATAGCTCCAAGTCTCGTTGTTAATTCCCTTTTCCTATCCGTTTATACCTTTTTCGTTGCAAGTAAGGATTAGGAAAGTTCTAACTTGGCCACCATTAGAAAATAATCAAACCAAAGAGAATCACAATACATGCACAAAAATCCTTTGAGAATCACTTCATACTTTGACACTACTTTATTAATCCATCATGATTCCCACAACCCTAGTTGTGGTGCTTAGCTACTCATAATTTCAAGCACACAAGAATAATTCTAAATAGAAATCATAATCATGAACTTACGAAGAAGACGATGGAAACCACAAATATCACTTTGAATTAAAACCTTAAAAATCGATATTTACACTTCAAAGAAGAACAATATGCCTCCAAAGTATCAATAGAATGTAAATTGAGACAACAAACCTAATAGGAGTATTTATAGACATAAAGAAAACCTATCCTAAACATAATAGAATTTGCTGAGTCGGCGCCTCATATGAAGGTTGATACGATCTTTGGTAGATACCATGATCGTCCTTTGTTCTCATTGTTTGGAAGACTGACTTTTGCACTCTTCCAGATGTTACTGGAATATGCCCAGGATGAGCTCATCATTTTTTCCTACGATCATCACTTCCTCTCGTGGCTTTTTCCTCTGATTTTCACTTTATAGGATAATCATCCCATGGTCTTTAGGACAAGTTCATTGTATCATAACACGATCATGGGTTCTCTTATCTGTTCTCCTTCATATTTTAACTTTTAAGGTTCTTCCCATGATAACAAGGTACGATCGTTGTCAGATCCAATGGTCGTTGGTTTATGTAACACCTCATACATTCCAACACCTATATGATAAAGTGAACTCAACAAAATATTTGAAATTGATATAGTAAAAGGTGGTAGTTGATCTTAAAGTTTAAAGTGGCCAAGTGAATAGTATTAGTGTTAACTTAAAATAGAGGGATTAAGATTTGGAAAATAGGATAAAATAAGTGAGGTGCTTGCTTGACTTAATTAAGCTAGTAGGTGACAAATAGGTGCATCGCCTGCTTTGACTTATTGACCAACTTATAGGGCCAAGTACACTGCCACCTACTTGACAATTCTGGCCCAAACTAAGTGAAGGAAAAAGGAAAAAGAGAATGGGAAGCCCAACACTACAAAATCTACCCCTAAGACCAATAAGGTCAAGACCATAAGAAACATAAATTAAGGTCAAGTAGGTGGATCACCTACTTTGACATTTGACCAACTTAAAATGTCCAAGTAGGAGCATCACCTACTTGACCAAAATGTGGCTAAAAATGGGCAAAAAGGAGGTGGTTCAACAAGTCCTTTTTAGGTCTAATATCAACTCATTTTCTACATTATTCTCTTGTCAACAAATAGATTTCTCTCAAGTTCTCTCTTTCTTATCCCAAAACTCCATATACAAGCCTTAAATTCCCTATTAGTGTTCTTGGAATTCCCTCTCTTTCCAAGTTAAAGTTAAGTAAATTTGTTTATGGTTTTATCTTAATTCTTTTATGGAGGATTATTGAATTATATTCTTTATTCTTAAAGTGTAGGGCAACTCTCTTTCTTTCCAAGCTTGGCAATCCACTTCTATTTAACTTCTAAGAGATCTCCACTAGTATTTTGTTCAATTTTAAGGGAATCTTAAAGTCTTAAGGAAGTATAATTTAAGATCAAAAATTTTAGAAATAAGGGTAAGGTTACTGCCTTAATTTTGTCCCTCTTTTTGTATGGGTCTGGATGGAGAATTTTATATGTATTACTGTTTAGAACTCACGGGATGGTGATCGAAAATGGTGAGTTCAATATTCTCATATTGTGTTGAAGGATTTTGGGACTATTTAGGGGCTATTTATATGTAATGTTGTTTGAAGGTAGTGGGTGACCTTATAAATTTTTGAGTGGAGTTATATTGAAGTATAGAAGGAGGGTATGGTGATACACTAAGTATTTGGGGGCTGGACGGTCTTATGCCCATCATAGTGTTTAGATACTGTCTTGCAAGGCTTACATTGTGATTAGATGCTAATATTAGCTTCATTATATACTTATATTATAGATTAACGCCTTAAAGGAAAGAAGGCTAATTCATTGTAATAATCAGGTGGCACAATAAGGTATGTAAGACTATTCTAGTTCATATTATTTGGTATGAAGTCTTATACTTGTGTACCAACAAAGTGAGCTTATTAGATGATATTTCATGGTAAAGGATACATCATGATGGTCTACAATCCCCACTGTAGTTAATGGACCTTTTCTTTACTGCCCGTGGTCTAAAAATATGTCAAAATGTCACATGTTTCTCTTATATGAAGTCAATAAGATCCTAGATAACACATGTTAAGAGTGTCATATGTTGGATGTACAATCTATCCAAAATTGCTTCAATGGTCAAATTGATCATATACTTCTTTTGGCTCACATGTTCACATGTTCCTTTCTTGGGATATCACTCTCATCGTGTTTGGATATAGGGTGACCTTATAGAGTCCTTACCTGTTCAAATATGTAGTTTATATGTCCTTACTTGGGATGTGCATTTGTTCCTAATTGGAATCTGCTCACATGCCGCAATAGTTCCCATGTTCATGTACCCTTTTATTTGTTATCACCTAGTAAGTATTCATTATACAGTCCGAACCTCTTTATTTTAGGAGTTACATGTCTCCACTTAGTATGCACATATTCCCCTATTTAAATGTCTAGATTTCTATACTTGAATCTTCCACAATTGCTATATGCTACGTAAGATCACTTGAATCTGCCACAACTAATGTATGCTATGTAAGATCACTTGCTCACTAGTTATACACCTTAATATCTCATTTTTTTACATGTTCTCATCTCCTCATTTGTCACATGTCTTCATGGCTCATTTGTGAATGTGTTTTATGCCCAGTGATGATGTTCAAGGTATCATATAAGTTCTTAAGTACTACTACATTGATGTTATACTTGTTTCCTATATCATTGTTACTGGCTCAATCATATTGTTTATATGTCTTCTTCTACTGGTCCATAGCTCCAAAGCTCAATAATGTTATGACCACCAAAAGAACAGTCTTAAAAATTAAAGAAACAAGGTAAAGTGAACTCATGTATTTATGGGTGGCAGCTCAGGGGTTATAATACCTAGCATGGGCCGATCCTAATCTATGTATTGATGGGTGGTATCCCAGGGGTGGAAGGAACACCTAGCATGAGTAGATCCCAATATTACAGGTGGTATCCCAGGGGTGAAAGGAAAGCCTAGCATGGGTCGATCCCGATTTGTGTATTTATGAGGATTGTATCCTAGGGGTTAAATGCCTGGCATGGGTCATCCGCTTTTACCACTGATCAGCTGGTCATTTATATCACATGCCTTACAAAGTTAATAACGCAAAGAAGAGTAAAGTAAAGCAAAGAATGTAATGTACATGATTCTACAAGTATAAGCAAAGGTGGTCTTCTATCATTATCTATACAATTTTACCTGGTTTCATTTGAGCTCTTGTTTTACATATGGTTACTTTATGCCTTACATATTCAGTACATTCTTTCGTGATGACGTCCCTCATAGGGGGAAACTATGTTTTATACTGCGGGTACTGGTATTCCAGCTAATAGATCTCCCTAATAGAAGCTTAAAATATTTAGCAGCTTTTGGTGAGCTCCAGGTTGATTTGGGGCTTTGCCGAGTCTTTAGCATGTGTTTTATATTGTATTATAGTTAAGGGTATGGCGGGGTCCTGCCCCTACCTAAGCTAAGTTGTCTATATTTTAGAGGCTTTGTAGACTATTATTAATGTAAAGCATAGTTGTATCTTATTCTCTATTAATTAAGGCCCCAACGGCCAAGTCATGTCTATCCATTAAGGGCCTATCTATGTTGGTCTTTTATCAGGGAGTCTTACCTATACTTGTCAAAGGCTTATAGTTATCACAGTTACATGCATGGTAATTACAAGGTATAAGTTAGTTCTCTCGAGCCTTTAGGGCATCGAGTGCCTGTCCGTCTCAATGGGATTTGGGGCGTGATAAAAGTGGTATCAAAGCTTGTATCCTAGGGAGTCTACAAATCCGTGTCTAGTAGAGCTTTAATTATGAATGTGTTGCGCGCCACATTTATAATTAGGGGACTTCTTGGACATTTAGAAAATGTGACATTCTTTCATAATTTAAATCGTGCGATAGAGTTGTTAAGAAACTTGTTCCCACACATACTATGATCCTTGTCATTTTTATTATGCCTTCTATTATTAAGGTCAAAGGTGGTAAAGGGTTAGTATTTCCTGAGAGGCAATATTTATAGAAAGGTCTCATGTTATCAAAATTCAGAGAAAAGTTTATAGAGATTTCTACGTTACTTGCATTTGCATCTACATTTGTACCACTTGTATCATATTGGTTTATCCAAGCCAGATATAATAGGGTCATTCATATGCTACACAGTGTAATGGTTACATAGAGATGGGCTGCAACATTTCCTAATGTAGCTTCTTAAGAAGATGTGACCAGTTCTTGAGTTCGAGATTTCCTCAACATGACTCCTCTAATGTTATGATGTATTGGAAATAAAAGTTGTTGATTCAGCTTTGTATTAGTTAAAAAAAATATGGCAGTAGCATAGTTCAGTAGGTTTATACCACAATGGTATTGGTTACAAATGTTCTTAGGTTATTGATAGAGTATGTTAGTAGTTTGAATTATAAGATACGTGCATATGACCACCCCAAATAGGTTAAACGTGTGATCCTTTTTGTGGTTAGAGAACTCATAGGATAAGTGTTTCAATTGTTTCATATAAGACTATATGTAATAGTGTCTCGTTGTGATCTATGTTTTGGTTTAGAAGAGAACGTCACTAAAGATTTAGGTTGAAAATGTTGAGAGGTTAGATATAAGTTATGATATGCTAGAATATTCAGAGTAAGGGAATGCTCAGTGTTAATTAATCACTAGAACAAGAGTATTTGGTTATATGAAGTAAAGGGGAATGGCATTTGTATACCATAGAATGGAGAGATGAGTTGAGTAAAGTTCCTTGATAGTATAAGAAGATGAAATATAAGAGTATTAGAAGAGAAGGTGGCATAGGTTGTGCCCTTATTATAGAGAATGCTTATTAAGCATGTGAAAGTAAGAAAAAGATATTGACTTTTCAATTCTAACCAGTTGTAAAGGCACACTAGAAGGACTCCTTAAAACATTTTTTTGGAACCTTTGTTAGGCAGAGAAATCATTTTAGTATTGATGTGAATTCCAGTACCCAATTTTAATAGCTATAACGAAAAAAAAAGGCAATTGAAAGATCATTTTATAAGAGATACATTGACCAATTTGGTACCCTAGGGTGCACATGCATCATTCATATGAAATAAAGATATTTTATCATGCATATGTATGATGGAGTTGACTAAATAGAGATACTACAAGGTCCATTTGATGTATTCCATAGTAGAGCAATCATAACCTGACTAAGTGAGAGGATGGTTGATTATATACCAATTGCTCTCATTCGTTTCTTTGCATAGAAAGGGGCTGGATCACTCTCATTTGTTATACCATTATTGTAAGTCAGTTAGCATGGACAAACCTAACTTGTTGAGCCAAAGTGTCTAACCCTCTTGTGCTACAAAATAATGAGGTAAGTTTGAATGTACTTGAAACTATGTGTATTGACAACGTCTTAAAGATCATTGGTTATAATGCCCTTAAACTTCATTTGTTGATTTTCTTAATTGAATATATAATTTAATTGTGTATCACCGGCCTATAACAATGACATAGCAACCTCGATCCCCCATTACTACATATGATTTATAGGGGCTTCTCCTACCCTTGTCCCAATATTTGAATATACTCAGAAAGATGCCTAATTCTAATGGCCAAAATATCTGTGAGAAAAATTTTAGAAGCTAAAAGGCTTCAACATAGGAAGTCAATTGCATATGTTTTGAGGTGAGTAAGGGGCACGAGCAGAACTACACCACCCGTGAGTTAGAACTCGAGGTAGTATGCTTGCACTTAAGATATGACGGAGTGGTTCTATAGGATGTCTCTAGTTTCTAAAGGTTCTCTTTACTTATACATTTATACATACTACATGTCCTATAGCTTATCTATTTGTGGGTCATGTGCCCTTTGTGGATATTATCACATATGTTATATATGTCATAGAGAACTTGCATATAGTTGTTATCTGCTTCATAAAATTCTCACTTATTGCTATATGTTTCATAGGACATTGCCTTATTTCACCAATCCCTTGCCTTGAATTACCTGTTCATAGGTCATATGCATTATATATTAATGACTCATATGCTATAGGAATTATAAATTACTAGCTAATAGGTGATATGTACCACAAGTCACTTGTCTAGATGTTATATGCTTCATAGACCATCTTCCTATATGCCACATACCTCATAGCCTACTTGTTTAATCATTATAGGCCCCATAATTTGTTTGTCAATGTAACATATGCCCACCTATTTATATTTCATAAAGCATACTTATTCGTGTGTTAGTTAACTTATGCAGGTGATATGGTCCACGTAACCACATGATTCATAGTTAACTTATGTAGGTGATATGGTCCACCTGACCACATGATTCATACTTCATAGTTTCTTTTTGTTTTATGACTACATATCCAGTCCACTTGATTATATGTTATACACCTTCTTAGCCTTAGTGTTCATATGTTACATTTAGTCCATTCACTCAACATGTTTTACAGTCCATTTGCTCACGTACTAAAATTTTTTAATTCATCTTCCCACAAACTATATGTCCTATAGTTTATTTCTCACATGCTACCTAGTTCACATTCTCATATATTATAGGTTGTTATAGCTGACTTGCATATTGATCATAAGTCTTTATAGCTCAAATGTCTAGGTATATTCCTCTTATGTGCACATGTTCATATGCTAAATACACTTCTTTGTGTCTCATTGTTCATATATTCAGTGATCTTCTGTGCCCACTTGCTTATGTCTCGTAGACTTTATGTGACTTATTTGTTCAAGTGTTATATGCCCTTTTGTGCTTGTTGAATTGAGTAATCAACATGTTGAGATAAAGTTCCACCTTAACATGATGAAGTAAGGGTTTTGAAAGAAAGGGTTGGGCACCTAGTAAATTTTAGCATGATCTGTACCCATAGAAAGATGGCCAAGTGCCAAGTAAAGCGACCCGTTTAGATGTAGCCTCCATCAGAGTATTGTGAAGGAGTCAAAGTATTTAAAAAAGCCACTTATCAAGACCTTATTAAGTCTAAGGATCCATATTTGTTCCAAGTAATTGTAGGAGGTTTCAATATCATTTGTCTTTCTTACCCGAACATAAGTTGCATATGTAGATATCTATTTACTTGTACATAGGATCACTTATTTGCTTGTTAACCTGTTCACCTACTCATTAGTTAACTTGTTGTCTTGCTCACGTGTCATATGTTTAGATGTATAGTTCATTCTTGTGATCTTCAAATTCCAAGTGTTTCACCTCAGGCCGCTGTATAAGAAAAGGGGAGAGAAAGGTAAGTTATGTTATACAAAATTGTTTCACTTGATTATATGTGGACAAGAGGAGCCTTACTCATCATTTGATGATAACATGTGCTACACTCACTGAAATGCCCTTTGAGGCTTGTCTATACGCTTCTGGTTAGTTGACATATTTTGGATGGTCCTATTTACAAAAAAACTCGGGTATGTTTTTTTTTGACAATATCAAAAGTTGACCTTATTTTGAGCAACACCTCTCATTCGAGGACGAATGATCCAACAGGGGGGATGATGTAACACCTCATACCTTCCAACACCTATATGACTAAGTGAACTCAATAAAATATTTGAAATTGATATAGTAAAAGGTGGTAGTTGATCTTAAAGTTTAAAGTGGCCAAGTGAATAATATTAGTGTTAACTTAAAATAGAGGGATTAAGATTTGGAAAATAGGATAAAATAAGTGAGGTGCTTGCTTGACTTAATTAAGCTAGTAGGTGACAAATAGGTGCATCACCTGCTTTGACTTATTGACCAACTTATAGGGCCAAGTACACTGCCACCTACTTGACAATTCTGGCCCAAACTAAGTGAAGGAAAACGAAAAAAGAGAATGGGAAGCCCAACACTACAAAATCTGCCCCTAGGACCAATAAGGTCAAGACCATAAGAAACATAAATTAAGGTCAAGTAGGTGGATCACCTACTTTGACATTTGACCAACTTAAAATATCCAAGTAGGAGCATCACCTACTTGACCAAAATGTGGCTGAAAATGGGCAAAAAAAGAGGTGGTTCAGCAAGTCCTTTTTAGGTCCAATATCAGCTCATTTTCTACATTATTCTCTTGTCAAAAAATAGGTTTCTCCCAAGTTCTCTCTTTCTTATCCCAAATCTTCATATAAAAGCCTTAAATTCCCTATTAGTGTTCTTGGAATTCCCTCTCTTTCCAAGTTAAAGTTAAGTAAATTTGTTTATGGTTTTAGCTCAATTATTTTATGGAGGGTTATTGAATTATATTCTTTATTCTTAAAGTGTAGGGCAACTCCCTTTCTTTCCAAGCTTGGCAGTCCACTTCTATTTAACTTCTAAGAGATCTCCACTAGTATTTTGTTCAATTTTAAGGGAATCTTAAAGTCTTAATGGAGTATAATTTAAGATAGCAAATTTCAGAAATAAGCGTAAGGTTACTGCCCCAATTTTGTCCCTCTTTTTGTATGGGTCTGGATGGAGAATTTTATATGTATTACTATAAAGAACTCACGGGATGGTGATCGAAAGTCGTGAGTTCAATATTCTCATATTGTGTTGAAGGATTTTGGGACTATTTAAGGGCTGTTTATATGTAATGTTGTTTAAAGTTAGTGGGTGACCTTATAAATGGTTGAGTGGAGTTGTATTGAAGTATAGAAGGAGGGAGTGGTGATACACCAAGTATTTAGGGGCTGGACGGTCTTATGCCCTTCATAGTGTTTAGCTACTATCTTGCAAGCGTTACATTATTATTAGTTGTTAATATTAGCTTCATTATAAACTTATATTGTAGATTAATGCCTTAAAGGAAAGAATACTAATTCGTAGTAATAATCAGGTGACACAACAAGGTATGCAAGGATATTCTAGTTCATATTCTTTGGCATGAAGTCTTATACTTATGTACCAACAAAATGAGCTTCTTAGATGATCTTTCATGGTAAAGGATACATCGTGATGGTCTACAATCACCACTATAGTTAATTGTCCTTTTCTTTACTGCCCGTGGTCTAAAAATATGTCAAAATGTCACATATTTCTCTTATATGAAGTCAATAAGATCCTAGATTACACATGTTAAGAGTGTCATATATTGGATGTACAATCTATCCAAAATTACTTCAATGGTCTAATTGATCAAGTACTTCTTTTGGATCACATGTTCACATGTTCCTTTCTTGGGATATCACTCCCATCGTGTTTGGATATAAGGTGACCTTAAAGAGTCCTTACCTGTTCAAATATGTAGTTTATATGTCCTTACTTGGGATGTACATTTGTTCCTAATTGGAATCTACTCATGTGCCACAATAGTTCCCATGTTCATGTACCCTTTTATTTGTTATCACCTAGTAAGTATTTATTATATAGTCCAAACCTCTTTATTTTAGGAGTTACATGTCTCCACTTGGTATGCACATATTCCCCCCATTTAAATGTCTAGATTTCTACACTTGAATCTGCCACAACTAATGTATGCTATGTAAGATCACTTGCTCACTAGTTATACACCTTAATATCTCATTTGTTACATGTCCTCATCTCCTCATTTGTCACATGTCTTCATGGCTCATTTGTGAATGTGTTTTATGCCCAGTGATGATGTTTATGGTGTCGTATAAGCTCTTAAGTACTACTACATGGATGTTACACTTGTTTCCTATATCATTTTTATTGTCTCAATCATATTGTTCATATGTCTTCTTCTACTGGTTCATATCTCCAAAGCTCAATAATGTTATGACCACCAAAAGAGCAATCTCAAAGATTAAAGAAATAAGGTAATGTGAACTCATGTATTTATAGGTGGCAGCTCAGGGGTTATAATACCTAGCATGGGCTGATCCCAATCTATGTATTGGTTGGTGGTATCCCATGGGTGGAAAGAACACCTAGCATGGGTCGATCCTAATATTACAGGTGGTATCCCAGGGGGTTAAAGGAAAGCCTAGCATGGGTCGATTCCGATTTGTGTATTTATGAGGACCGTATCCTAGGGGTTAAAATGCCTAGCATGGGTCATCCTCTTTTACCACTAATCAGCTGGTCATTTGTATCACATACCTTACAAAGTTAATAACGCAAAGAAGAGTAAAGTAAAGCAAAAAATGTAATGTACATGATTCTACAAGTATAAGCAAAGGTGGTCTTATATCATTATCTATACAGTTTTACCTGGTTTTATTTGAGTTCTTGTTTCATATATGGTTACTTTATGCCTTACATATTCAGTACATTCTTTCATACTGAAGTCCCTCATGGGGGGGACACAATGTTTCATACTGCAGGTACTGGTATTCCAGCTATTAGATCTCCCTAATAGAAGCATTGAATACTCAGCAGCTTTTAGTGAGCTCCAGTTTGATTTGGGGCTTTGCCGAGTCTTTAGCATGTGTTTGATATTGTATTATAGTTAAGGGTATGGCGGGGTCCTATCCCGACCTAATCTAAGTATTCTATCTTTTAGAGGCTTTGTAGACTATTGTTAAAGTAAAGCATAGTTGTATCTTATTCTCTAGTAATTAAGGCCCCAACGACCAAGTCATGTATATCCATTATGGGCCTATCTATGTTTGTCTTTTATTAGGGAGTCTTACCTATACTTTTTAAAGGCTTATAATTATCACAGTTACATGCATGGTAATTACAAGGTATACGTTGGTTCTCTTGATCCTTTAGGGCATCGGGTACCTGTCCGCCTCAATGGGATTTGGGGCGTGACAGTTTAGCTCTTCTGATGCCTCTAAGTCCAAAATATTGTACTTCACTTCTTCAGACCCGTTTCACTTGAAAATACCATAAAACACATCATACCCACAAAAACATGCCTTTAAACTAGCAATTTCCTTTGTTTTAGGCGACAAAAGTGTCGTAAGTTCACAACACATCAACACCCTCAACTTTAAACGTTTACATATCCTCAAGCAAACAAAACACAACTAAAACTAAAACACAACCTAAATGATGCTTAACCAAGAGAAATCCAAGAGTACGCAATCATACTTGTCAAAAATCAGATTTAAGCACATATAATTGAAAATTAAATTTCAACCCCCTCTATACATCATCAAAACCAAAGTTCATTGTGTGTACACAAACCACTCATCATGACACAATGGGATTAAGAAATGGCAGTACATTATCAACAGATAACCTAGCACGCAAACCAATGACACTACCCAAACAAGTAGCAACTACGATACAACCCCTACGCCCTCACACCAAAGAAGTCCCTCATACTCAAAATGCATGATGAATATCAGGATAGAGACTGAATATAAGAACTCACTCTCACAAATAAGTTCATACAGTGCGCATGAACTACCATAGGCTTGGACTTATTGTCTATGCCTTAATTTTTCAAAAAGTCGGATTAGGTTCACTATAAAACTTTTATTAGATTGTAATGTAGGCTTGGGGACGGGTATGGTACATATGGATCAGGTGACGTATTCCTCCTTGGCACTACACTACTTTTGGATGCATTTTCCTACTCTCTTTATTTTTCTCCCTTTTTGACTTTTCGAACCTCGGGTGTTATTTCCTATTTTTACAACTTCTTTTCTTTTTCTCTCTTTTTATTTTTCAAACTTTTCTTCATCATTTTCTTCTTTTCTTTCTTTTTCACACAAGACCACACCCGAATCCTTTTCCATTTACTAAAATCCTCAACATACCCAATGTCTTTCACGCACCCCTACGATAGCCACCCTCAACTTAGGTAATTTGCCTGAGTTGAGGTATACAGTATCCAAGGAGGGACCAGGGTCAAAGTAGGTTCATTTAATTGAATTGGGAAGATGAATAGGTTAGTTTAAGGAAAAAGTCTATTTAGGCTCAAGTTTTGAGATCAAGGGATAATATATTCCATGTGGTAGGCTATTTAAGCTTATAGTGGATTATTCAAGAATGACCTATGATCCCTACTGTCCTACAACTTTAGCGAGATAAATCGGGTAAGTTCTAGATTACACACACATTCCAAACTTGGTGAATACCTCACAACACACATGGCTCATGGCTACACACGCAGTTACTACCTATCCGATTCATGTATTTTTAGGCTATAGTTATCACATTTATAATCCTAATGCCATTTTAAGATCCACATCGGTCATATTTCACAGTAAGCACACAACACAACAAATATATCAAAAATTTTATAGAGGGATATCATTTAAGCAACAAAATCTAATCAAGATAGTTGCATGCTCTCATTTATTTCTGACTGCACCAAGTTCTCCTATTTCTTTCTTGGTTACACATACAACACAAAAATAAAACACAAAAACAAAAATTAAACTCCAAAATATGCTGATTCTAACAAGATAGTGCATTCGAGGGATAAGAAATACTGCAACAAAAACCCTCAAATATCGGTATAACCCCACCCCAACTAAGAAACTACACAATATCCCTAATGCACAAAACTAGAAAAAATGAAGAACTAAGGTAGAGACATACCTATGGCACACTAGACGACTATCGTGGCCTGATCAGTCGGGGTCACAAATGCAACCCCTCCATGCTCTCTAGCTTCAGTGGCCTCGGCAGTGGCCATGGAACTCACACTTAAGTTGGCACCGGTGGTGGCCGGTGCACTCAAAGATGACATTGTGAGGGAAATCTCCATACCCCTCCACTCTCAACAATAGTATCAATAGCAGCAGTAGTAACAATAGCCGAAAGGGCCTCACTCCTCTCTGAAATAGGCACCTCGGAGGTCCTCTCGCTCTGACTACAACCTTCTTTTTCCCATCTTTATCCTTCCTTTTCCTCTTCTTATGGGGAAGTGAATCCTCATCCATCTCATCCACCTCCTTACCCATGCCCCAATCTGTTGGGGCCTTAGTATATAAGTTTGGCACTTGTATATCTATATCTATATCAAGATCCTCAGAAGTTGAGATCGATGGAGCTGCACAACCAGAAGCTGCCGCTTAGAAAGCTCTTTCATAGCTAGCTTAAGTGAGGAAATCTCAGTTATGATCATACTCTAATCGGGTGCCTAAATACTTTCTAGCTTATCTATCATTCACACCTCAAACCTATCAAATTAGGTCTATATGCCCCGTACAACATTCTTGATCTTGTCCTCTACATACAGCTTTACACCTTTCTCTAATTTCTTCATCCTTTCCTCAGACACAGCCATACGTTTTATCATCTTTTCAAGAAAGGCTCTAGGTACCAACATATAGGCCATAGGCACAGGCTGAAGTATACCTGAAGGTGTTGTGGGCGGCTGTGTAGATGATGAAGTAGCACTGACTTCAGAAACCAAAATATCTATAGCAGGAGCAACTCCCTCCGCTGCCTGTAGGGACAAGTCTGGAAAAAGACCCCAAGCTCGAGCCACTGGGTTCATATAATCCTTGATTAATGCTATGTCTGTGGTCTTGGTCGATCGGGTGAATCTATCCACAGTGGTAGGCTTATGAGATTTCTAATATAGATGAGTTACCAAGCTAGGGAAGGGCAAAGTATATGGAAAAGTAGCACCCTCTCCCAAATCTCATCCGCATTGATCTGTAGAATATTCAACTCCAACTCTACCATGAAGGCTGCTACCATTCCTGCTTTGTCAGCACCTTAGTGTATTGTCATTTCCAGTCACTGCTATGCGGTGCCTGAATACGGACCACCAAGCCTTCACAATAGATCTTGGTGTGTTCTTGTAGATTGCAGCACCATTAACGCATTGTGTCTCTTCTTTAGCCTCTATAATATAGCCTGACAACCATTTGTAATGCATCAACTTGTCCTCATTATTCAGCTACTTCACCTTTTTCAAATCATTCATCCAATAGTCATACTCTGGAGTCTCAGCTGGTGGCTCAAATTCATCATTAAAAAGTATCTTAGCAATTGCCATTTATGATATTTCAATCTCTGTACCCCACACGATAGCCTTGTCTAATTTGGGTTGCTTTATCATATCTTTCTCCTTCCCTGAAGGAATCAAGTTCTCAATAGTTACTACATAGTTAGTGTAGAATTCACGCACCAACTCAATGTTGTAGTTACCCACTTGCTTAGTCATCCATCCCAGCTTATACTTCTTGAATACCGGTTCAGTTCTGAAACTCTTTGTAATGCCCCGGATAACATGCATGGTTTTTTTGAATACCTCTCTTTTGGTTCCCTTTGTTATTAGGGACACGCCATCATTATAGTTATCACAGTATTTTAGAACACCCCATTACCTTGAATATACCCCCCCTCAGAGGTAGACTTGCAGCATCAGCTTTGTTGGATGATTCCAGATTAGCATTTTTGGAACCATCCAAGGAGTCACCTCTATGGATGAAGTCATCTCATCCTCATCTGTAGCAGCCTTTGGTTCACCCCCAGTTGGGTTTGCAACTTGTTCTCCCTTTTCAAACTGAGAAGGCTCAATGGAATTGGCCACAAGCTCCAATATTGTGGATGTCGTAGCTGTGGACTTAGCAGATTTGGATCTAGTGGTATGAGGCTCATGTTATTCCGCAGCTTCACTTATGGAGTACTCTACCTTCAAACCACTAGACTCAATGGATTTGGACTCTAAGTCCGTAGGTTGGTCATTTAATGCCCACTTCTTGGCTATTTCTTTACGGACCACTTCATCTTACTACTTCTTATTCAGTTTAGGTGCCATAGTACCTTAGAAAAGGTCATTAGTCTCAGAATAAAAAATAAATAATAGGTACACAGTATTTTATACAAATGATAGATTAAATGATTTTTGTAAGAAATGATGATTGTCCTTTCGATCGTAGGATATCCCTCTCAAAATTTACTGAGGGTTGTCACATCAAACGACTACTACCAATGATTGTACCAAGATATAATGATCATTGGAAGCTATCGTCTGATGAACTCCTTGACCCTTACAATTTGTCACCCACAACAATCTAACCAATGATCATCCAGAGAAACAACGATCGTTGGTTGTGTCGTAGAGTTTGCACTTACATGAATAGTTTAAAATTCAAGAAATTTGTAACACTCCATACCTTCCCAACCCTACTTGATGACATTGAATAATGTTTACTTAGGTGTCGAGAGCCATAAGTATGTATTTGGTAATGTTATCGATGAGATAATTGATATTTGGCCTCGTACGTGTGATTAGACCTTCGTAGAAGGTGTTTTGTGACTTTGTGGAGCATTTGTGGGGTTAAAAATGAGACTTGGAGGGCCTCCAAACAAAGTATATTAAAGGTAAGAAGTAAGTTAAAGAATAGAACTTGAAGTATCTAACCGAATCCGCAAAGAAAAGTCGAAGAAACAAAAAATTAAAAAAAATGAAGGTGGGGCGCGCCCAGGGGCGTGCCAGGCCGCTCTGGGCTGAAATTTTCAGCCCAGAGGCAGCAAAGGGGAGTGCCAAGTGGCGTGCCGGGGTGGTTTTCGCCAAAATTTTTCTTCTGCTATTATGATGCGTATAAGTCCTATAAGTCATGGTATCATTACCCTATCATAGTAGACTATTCTTAAGCGCGTTTAGCATTCAAATTGGGGTTAATTCTTCATCAAAAGTATTTTAACAAATTATGTTCAAAGAAGCCATGAGCGGCTAGAATTTCTATTTTTGCGATTGAGGCTACGATTGGGAATCTCGTAAGTAAATATTGTCGGGACGATTATGGAATTAATTAAACATGAGATATATGATGGATTACACATTGATTTTTGTGGGCTAAGATAATATATGTTAATGGGCCAATTTGAGGCCCAAAAAATGAGGCAAAATACTTGGCCCAAAGGGTCAAATGACCCATTCTCCCTTTGACCATCAATTATTGATCAAGCATGACTAAGGATAAGATTAAAAAGGGCTATATAAAGGCCACCAAATCAGATTTTATTCATTCAAAAGGCACATGCCTTTCTAAACATTTCCAAGAGATATTTCTCTCAAACCCTAAGTTCTCTTCTTGGACAAGATCATCAATTGGCAAGTCTTGGTAAGTGTATATTCTTATGGATTAATATATTATATGCATGAGAGAGTATGTAAATCATGTTGGTTATGCTTGGAAGTGTTGAACATGGTACTTTATGTTTTTGTAAAAGATTTGTTATCCATGGGATCTAAGCTTGAAATATGACTTGTGATTTTGATGAAAGAGCATGGTATGGATGAAATATGCACATGTATGGTGTGATTATGTTATTAAACTTGTTATTTTCATATAAGTGTAAATTATGGGATTTTGGCTGATATGTGCTATGAGGTGTATTAAGGTGACTTGATGGATTATTTGTGATGTGGTGTGGATGAGAAAGTGTAAATGAGAAGTTTTGTGGTGAAATGTTATTGATTATCATGTATTGGTCAATGTATGGAATATTGGGGGATTATTGGTATAATTTCATCAATGGTTTTGTCAAGGGGGAAATGGCATGTTTAAAGGCAAACATGAAAATCGTTATCGTTATATGTATTTGTACGGTAGTTGGTGGTTAATGTAAACTCCGTTATGTATTTGTGTTATAGAGTGACACATAAAGAAGGAGCAGGACTATTGTATGCACATCTAAGATTGTATATTCGTATTGAGAATACAAGATATGTAAGGTTACTCTGTCCGTATCTTTCTGCGGCAAATAGTATTCACATTGACATTATGCTTGTCCCATCCCGAAATGTGCTAAGGTATCCTATATCCGGTTATCAATGGTCATTATCATATGTTTCCTACTCATTGATCAATTGGGAATCTCATGTCTCATATTCATGAATAGTGTTACAAAAGCCCAATAAGGTGACGTTCCAAAGTTCCAATAGTGGTTATATTCATGTATCTTTTTCATTGATTATTGTCCAATGGTTCCAATGGTGTTATGTTTCCAATAAGGCTATGTTTCCAACAATGTTTGTTCACATGTCTCTCACTCATTGGTTAATGATCCAAATAAAGTTATGACTATCGTTGTGTCAATCTCAAAGTAATGAATAAAGTAATGCATATGTGGTTAATGATCAAGTATGGGTGGTATCTTTGGGGGAAAAATTCCTAGCTCAAGCCGATCCTGAGATTGTTGGATCAGGGGGCAGTCCTAGAGGCATAAGCCTAGCTCGGACCGATCCTGACAGGGGGCAGCTCTAGTGGTAATAACCTAGCTCGAGCCGAACCTAATATGTTGGTATGGGTGGCAGCTCTAGAGGCATAAGCCTAGCTCAAGCCGATCCCAATATATATATTGATTCATGGGTGGTAGCTCTAGAGGCATAAGCCTAGCTCAAGCCAATCCCAACATAATGTTATGTTATGTTAAAACCCACTGTTCAGTCGGGGACCGCGTATCACAGGTCACAGGCAAAGATGAATAAGCACAAAAGTAAAGAAACAAAGAAAGTAATGAAAGCAATATACATGGTTCCCAACATACAGAATGGTGACTTATCCATCTTGGTTATTTATTTGTATTTGAGTTTACTGAAGTGTTTATATCTCTTACAGTTTCATATGGCCTTACATACTCAGTACATTCTTCGTACTGACCCCTCTTGGGGGACTTACATTTTTGCTGCAGGCACAGGCACTAGTAGACCTCCACAGTAAGTTGCAGATCATTTGCGGATTGTTGGTGAGCTCCAGTTGAATTCGGGGCTTTCCGAGTCATTATAGATATTTCCTTTGGTATTGCATATGTATATAGAGCGGGGTGTTGTCCCAACTCTAGGTTGGTTATGGTTATGTATCTGTAGAGGCTTTGTAGACTTATGTGGGAGAATGATTGTAAGAGGTAAATGTTCATATTGACATGATGGCCCTAACGGCCAAGTTTCATATATTGTACAAGTTTTTCCATGACTTTCGCATAGAGGCATGATATAATATTAGACATGCATATGAATGTACTTAAGCAAAGATTGGTTCTCTCGAGCCTCAACGGCTTCGGGTGCCAGTCCGCCTCAATGGGATTTGGGTCGTGACAAAATTTGACCCTAATTTGACTCTAAGGGGTTACTTAGACTTCACCCCTTCACACCCATTATTCAAACATTACGCACTGCATATTACATGATTAGTTTTAGCTACTCTAGTGCCTCCAAACTTAATGTGGCATTCACTTAGCACTTAATAAGGTACGTATGACCCCTTTTTCTCTTTAATTTTAAGCAAAATCACAAATATTTTATCACATGAGAAGTCAACTTACTTTTTGGAGAGTGCAAGTTCCTCAAATTTGAAGATTTTATGAATTTGAGGAGTATATACATAGTAGCAATAGAAATCATGCAAGATTCTAGGATGTAATCAAATTTTTTCCCTTTAATCGTGCAATTTTGGTGTGATTTTGTGTTTGAATGGAATGGGTCTCTATCGGGTTGTAGGGTTGAAGGATTAGGATTAAAAATAGAGTTAGGTTGGGTCGGATTGAGTAATTTTAAAATTTAAGACCCAACAGACTACTCGTACTTAAGATCGTGGGATCATACAATGATCGTTGTATGTCCTCATTCTAAAAGAGAGAAGAAAACTTACCTGGGAACCAATGATGCTTAAGTACGATCGTTGTATCGATTGTTCCTTAAAGTCGTTAGTTCCAACACCTGGAAGTTGATTTGTAGGAGTTTAGTTAGATGATGCATTCCATGAGTATTCTATCTTAGTACAATTGCTGATGCTCAATCGTAGGACTTATTCCTGGAAATTAATTCTCTGGACTTCTTGTAAACGACAGAACCCACGGTCGTTGGAACTTTTAATGATCGTCTAATGCTTTTGTGGGTTCTGTTTTTGTTCCAATTCCCACATTCTTTTTCTGTATTGTCCCTGCAAACTTAGCACACATTACCCTATATAAAAAATAAACGTAAAACTAGTACAAACTCCTTGGGTTGCCTTCCAAGCAGTGCTTGATTTAATGTCACGGCACGACGTGGGTAGTTTGGCTACTCAGACTTCCCCAAACTAACCCATGGGTTATCCCCATGAAGTAATTGATTTAAAGTCACGGCACAACTCGGGTGTGCCTGATTACTCAGGCACCATCAAGATCCACATCGTACACCACCTTGACCTCTTCAACATCACCGAGATAGTTCTTTACCCTTTGTCCATTTACTTTAAACTTCTAGCCCTCACTATTTTCAAGCTCAATGGCACCATATGGAAATACTGTTGCCACTCGATATGGTGCCCTCTATTTTGACTTCAACTTGCCAGGAAATAAGAAAAGCATGGATTCAAACAACAGAACCATATCACCAACGGTGAACTCTCTCTTTTCTATCTTCTGGTCATGTTATGACTTCATCTTTTCCTTGTACAAAGCTAAACTTTCATAAGCTCTAAGATAAAACTCATCCATTTTGTTCAGTTATTCAAGTCTCAGTTTAGCCATATCGCTCTACTCCAGATTTAACCTCTTCAACGCCCACAATACCTTATGCTCAAGCTCAATAGGCAAGTGGAAAGCCTTGCCACACACAAGCTAATATAGAGAAGATCCAATAGGGGTCTTGAATGTTGTCCAGTTAGCCCATAATTCATCATCCAACTTTCTAGCCCAGTCTGTTCTATTAGAATTCATAGTCTTCACCAAAATGGACTATCTCACAATTAGAGACCTCAACTTTCCCGCTTGTCTAAGGATGGTAGGGTGTTGCCACCCTATGTTTCACACCATATTTCTTAAGCAAGGCTTTGAACAGATGAGTTCAAATATGTGAGCCTCCATCACTAATGATTTCCCTTAGAGTACCAAATCTAGAAAATATGTTCTTCCTAAAAAATTTGGTCATGCTCTTCCCTTCATTGCTTGGAAGTGCAACTGCTTCCACCCACTTTGAAACATAATCAACCGCAACCAGAATATACTTCATATCATATGAGCTCACAAAGGGATCCATGAAATCAATGCCCCACATATCAAATAACTCAAGCTCTATTATTGTAGTCATTGAAAGCTCTTGCCTTCATGAGATGTTTCCTTATATTTGCCACTGGTCACACGCCCTCGCATAGTCATGTGCGTCTCTATGAATGGTGGGCCAATAGGACCAAAATTACAAGATCTTATGAGCAGTTCGGACACCACTATGATGACCCCCAACTGGTGAAGAATGACATGCCTCTAGATGACTCATCATCTCCACCTCAGGAATGCATCTACAAATCAGTTCGTCTGCACAAATCTAGAACAACTATGGCTCATCCCAGAAGAATTTCTGCACATCATGTATAAACTTCTTTAGCTGCTGAAGTGATAGGTTCTCGGGCACCACATTGCTTACCAAATAATTGGCAAAATCTACAAACCATGGAATCAAGTCTTGGGATGCAACCAATACCTACTTATTTGGAAAAGTGTCATCTATCTCAAGTTCATATTTCAACTTCAACATTGCCTCTTCTTAAGCTGTTATAAGTGGTCAGCCACTTGATTTTTAGTACCTTTTCGATCCTTGACCTCAAAGTCAAATTTCTGTAACAGAAGTACCCAGCAAATCAATCTCGGCTTAGCATCCTTTTTAGCCATAAGGTACCTAATAGTAGCGTGGTCAGTATACACAATCACTTTCGTGCCAAGTAAATAAGATCGAAATTTCTCAAACACAAAAACTACAACAAGAAACTCTTGTTCAATCACAGTTTAATTTTTTTGAGCAGAATTAAGTTCTTTGCTAGCATAATAGATTAGATGTAGAATCTTCTCTCTCTTTTAACCTAGGACTGCTCCTAGCGCCACACCATTAGCATCACACATAACCTCAAATGGCATAGACCAATTAGGTGACAAAATAATAAGGGCTGAATTCAACTTCTCTTTTAGTCACTCAAATGCTTTAAGGCACTCATCGTCAAAAATGAACTTCGCCTCCTTCTCCAACAACTTACATAAGGGATGTGCAATTTTAGAGAAGTCCATGATGAATCTACGATAAAACCCAACATGCCCTAAAAAGCTCCAAATACCTTTCACAGAAATTGGTGGAAGCAACTTTTCAATCATCTCAATCTTCGCCTGGTCAACCTCAATTCCCCTTTTTGAAATCTTGTGACCAAGCACTATTCTTTCTTTGACCATAAAATGGCATTTTTCCCAATTCAGCACCGAATTCCAATCCTCACATCTCCTCAATACACTATCTAGATAAGCCAAGCATCTTTAAACAAATCACCAACTACTGAAAAGTCATCCAAAAATACCTCAATAGTGTCCTCTAGCATATCAGAAAATATGGACATCATGCAATGCTGAAAGGTGGCCGGCGCATTACACAAACCGAAAGGTATTCTCTTGAATGCGAATGCACCATATGGACAAGTGAAAATGGTCTTATCTTGGTCATTGAGAGCAATCAAAATCGGATTGTAGCCCATATAACCATCAAGAAAACAATACCATTTTCTCCCAGTAAGATGGTTTAACATTTGATCCATGAAAAGCATAAAAAATGATCCTTTTCAGTTCATGCGCTCAACTTCTATAGTCCATGCATACTCTCCAACTAGTGACCGGCCTTATAGGAATAAGCTCATTTTTCTTATTTGGAACAACAGTGGTTCCACCATTTATTGACACACATTAAATCAGGCTCACCCATTTGCTGTCGATAATAGGGTAACCACCCCAGCATCCAACCACTTGATAATATCCTTCTTAACTACCTCTTGCATAGGTGAATTAAGTCTTCATTGATGTTTAATACTAGTAACATAATCTGGCTCAAGTTGGATTTTGTATGTTAAAATTCCAGGAAGAATCCCAATGATATAAGCAATGGACCATCCAATGGCCCTCTTAAACTTCTGCAACACAGAAACTAGAGCCTCAACCTGCGAATCTACCAAATCAACTGCAATAATAACTGGCAAGGTGTTATTGGCTCCTAAGAATAAATAACGTAGATACGATGGAAGAGCTTTGAGCTCCAAAATAGGAGGCTCCATAATAGAAGACCTAGCCAGTGGGGCCACTCTATTCTTCAAATCAAGATCCAACTTCTTTGAAGAAAAATTGTAAGAAGCCGAACCAGCAAGTGCACTCACCATCTCATCATAACCATCAATATCATCACCCTCAAAATTTATGATTACTGTTGCAAGTGCTTTAACTCCAAGACTCTCCTCAATAGGAGACACCAATGCATCCTCATCAACTGTATCAATCACAGAGATCACACGCATGTCTTTTGGTTACTTCATGGATTGGCATACATTAAATGGCACTTCTTCATGATTTAACCAAAACTTCATCTGCCAAGTCTCTATATCAACCAAAGCTCTCCCAGTCGCAAGGAATGGCCTTTCTAAGATAATAGGAATCTCAAAGTCAACCTCACAGTCAAGGATGACAAAATAAGCTGGAAAGATCAAGGATACAACCCTCACTAAAACATCACATAGAATTCCCACTGGCTTCTTCATGGTGCGATCCGCCATAAGGAGTCTCATCGAAGTCTGTTTAGGCCACTCCAACCCAACTGTCTATAAACTGCTAGCGATATTAGATTTATGCTAGCACCCAAATCACACAAAGCTTTAGTAAAGTTAAAAGACCTAATGGTACATGGAATCATGAAAGCTCCAAGATCTTCTTTCTTCTCAACTAGAGACCGGGAAGCTATTACAATATAAATATGTACATTGTCTACGGGCTCAAAACTCGTAGTTTTCTTCTTCGACACCAAATCCTTCATGAACTTTGTGTAACTTGGCATTTGCTCAAATGCCTTAACTAGATGGATATTCATCAATTATTCTTTGAACATAGAGATGAACTTGTGATACTTTCCCTCTCCAGCCTTCTTCTTTAATATTTGTGAGAAAGGAGAAGGAGGTCGTAGAATGGGAGTCAATACTTGTGGGACCTTTTTTTCCATCCCTTTTGTCACCGAAGCCTCTTTTTCAAAAACTAGAGTATTAGATGCATTCACATTCTCAGCTAGATTTTTGAACTCGACTACTTTCTCATCATTGACAATCTCTAGCTCCTCATTATTAACAATAACCGTTGGCATAAGTGGATCGATAGTCATCTTACCACTCCTAGTAGTAATTGCCATGCAATGACCATTATTTTTTGGATTTTGGATGGTGTTTCTTGGAAGTGTACCTTATTGACGCTGATTCATTGCAGGTGAAATCTAATCAAATTGTTGCTCAAGCTGTTTAATGGAGGTAGCATGTGATTAAACTTCTTGAATCATATCTAAAATATCTTCTCTAAGCTCCTTGAGTCATTCTTCAGTCTTCTCTATCCCTTTCACCACTTTAGCAAGCGCGTCTTCTATCTTTGAATTACTAGAATCAACATCACGGCTCCTCGGTGGAACATAAAGGCCACGTTTGTCTTTATAATAATCCTTTCTCTTCCAATCATTGTCTCTCCCTCTATTCCTATCTCTATACCCAAACCTGTTGTAGTTATTGTCTTTATAGTAGTTCCGACCTTGGTCCCCATGACCAGAGCGCTAATTATTTTTATTAGACCCTTGGCCTTTGGCTAAAAAACCAAACACTTGATAATATAGATACTTAGCCTCCCAAGAATCAGAGTCATCATGTCTAGGTGCCTTACCTTATGAACCAACCGCATTCACCTTTTGTTGCCCCGCAGTTGCAAACTATTTTATGAATACACTGAATTCAGTCCTCAATTATGCTAACTCTTGAGTTACAGAATCATCAACCATGCACTATTTTATGGATGATCCTATCATTTAAGTACCTACAGTCTTGTCTACATATCTAGTGTTCCAATCCCAATTGGTTTTAGTGATCCTCTCTAGAATCTCAGAAGCCTGCTCCCACGTTAAACTTATATTTGCTCCACCGGTAACAATGTCTGCTACAACCTTATTATTTTCATTCAAACCTCTGTAGAAGATCTCAAGCAAAGCACAACTTGGTATTCTGTGATTTGGGACATTCTGCTTCTTCTTCTTAAACCTCAACCAAGTTTTATACAACGCTTCCAAATGTAACTGCCTGAAAAAATAAATCTCATCTTTCAACTGCAACATTCTGGAATATGGGAAAAATAACTCCAAAAATAATGTTTTCAACTTTTACCAATTAGTTATCCACCCGTGTGGTAGCTCGAGCAACCATAGAGTAGCTTTTCTAGTCAGAGAGAAGGGAAATAAACATAATATAATAGCATTCTCACTCACACCAGGTTGGTTGTAAGAAGTGTAAATCCATAAAAAATTCATCAGATGAAGATTTTCATCAATAGTAGGAATACCCATGAACACTCCCTCCAAATTTAGCAACTGTATCATAGCATTGGTGATGTAAAACTTAGTTCCTGGTGGCAATGTTGGTAGAACAATAACACCCATTTCCGTTGCCTCTATGAAATCTAGCTCATCTTCTCCATCATTAAATTAAGGAACAAAATGTTGGGGAGGCTTTTTTCCCCTATTCTTTCTTTGCCTATTTCGCTCCTCAAGTGCGGCTAGAAGGCCGACTTTTACTTATCTAGCCCTTTCTTCTAGTGTTGCCTGTCTGGCAGCCTCTTGTATTAAATTTTCTTCATCAACCAAACAGGTGGTGGTTTGTTCTGCAGTCTTCTAAAGACCTGGGTTCTGCAACCCATGGTTCAGAATAACCTTAACATGAACTCTTCATTAACCATTCTATTTCTAGCTCTCAGAGTTCTTTCAATTTCTGAATCAAGTAGAATCAGGGGATTGCCTTGACTCCGAGTGTTGGGAATGCACCAGTGTGCAACCTAGAAACAACAGAAAAAGTAAAATTAAGAAATAGAAACCAACATCCAGACAAACATAATCAATCAACTCTGTAACTGTATACCCCAACAACGATGCCAAAATTTGATGTCACCCAAATTACACCTCTGATAAAAGTATAAGGCAGTTTCTGATCAAATATAGAACCCAACTAGTTTAGAGTCGATCCCATGAGGAATAGGTTGTAATATTTATCAATATATCTGTCTAAATAATTTATAAACAATTTCCAGTAATGAAGGGATATGAGAATGTCAAATAGTAACAAGTTTTTGATTTTATTGGATTTGTAATCAATATGAGAGACGCACTAGGACTGTGTTCCCCATAACTTCATAACTCCATAGGTTTACTATACTAGTGATCTTTTGTGGTTCCCGGCATATAGAATCGATAGTTTATGTTCATCTAAATGACTTTACGCCCCTAGTTAGATGACTATCCTCAATCACGTATTATCGTCTCCTGAGTTTTGCATTACTAACCTCTATCATTGATCCCATATCAGCTATCCCGTTTATTGGATCAAGCTAATTAAGTGGAGGTTGATAGCTTCAAGTCTCATTATTAATTCCCTTTTACCATCCATTACACCTTCTTTCATTGCGAATAAGGATTATGCAAGTTCTAATGTTGGCCACCGTCAGAAACTAATCAAACCAAAGAGAATCACAATACATGCATAAACACCCTTGAGAATCACGTCGTACTTTGAACACTACTTTGCTAATCCGTCATGGTTCCCACAACCCTAGTTGTGGTGTTTAGCTACTCATAATTACAACCACACAAGAATAATTCTGAATAGAAATCATAATTATGAACTTACAAAGAATAAGATGGAAGCCACAAATCTCACTTTGAATTAAAACCCTAAAAATTAATGTTTACACTTCAAAGAACAATAATATGCCTCCAAAGTATCAATAGAATGTAAACTGAAACAATAAACCTAAGAGGAGTATTTATAGACATAAAGAAAACCTATCCTAAACACAATGGGATATACTGAGTTGGCGCCTCAGATGAAGGTAGGTACGATCATTGGTAGATACCATGATCGTCCTTTGGTCTCCTTGTTTGGAAGACTGATTTTTTAACTCTTACAGATGTTGCTAGATTGATGCTCAGGACGAACTCGTCATTTCCTCTTACGATCATCACTTCCTCTCGTGGCTTCTTCTTTTAATTTTCACTTTGCAGGATAATCCTCCCACGATCTTCAAGATGAGTCCGTTGTGTCATAGCACGATTGTGGGATCTCTCATTTGTTATCCTTCTTCTTTCACCTTCTTAGGTTCTTCCCACAATAGCAAGGTACGACCGTTATCAGATCCAACAGTCGTTGGTTTAGCTCGTCTGATGCCTTAAAGTCTAAAATCCTACACTTCACTTCTCCGGACCTGTTTCACCTGTAAATACCATAAGAATACATCACACCCACAAAAACATGCCTTTAAACTAGGAATTTTCTTTGTTTTAAGCATCAAAAGTGTCGTAAGTCCATGGTATATTAGGCTCTCACACCGGGTGCTAACTCAACATCACCAACAACTCCTAATCGAGTTCTCACCATCTATGTAGAAAGAGTGAGATACAAGTTTAGAATATTGTGTATGAACAACACGCACAATAAGGGATCAACTTAGAGAAGTTTCTTTAAAAGTCCTATAGCCTCCCAAAGATAGATACGAATGTCAATGTACAGATCCGCGGGACTTTGTTAGATATTTTGCTCTTTACTCATGAGACATGTGAACCTAGTGCTCTAATACCCAATTGTCATGACCCCAAATCAAAGGTAATGATAGTACCTATACAAACCCAACCTTGGTAGGTAAGCCCTAACTCCAACATAGAATAAATAATAAAAAGAAGATAAATAAGAATCAAAACATGAGACTTTAGGATAAAGTCAAGCTAATACGATAACAATGCAAATATCTGAAAAATAATACAACTCCAATCCTCAAAGATCTAGTGTCATAAGCAAAAGAAACTCTAAAACCAACATAAGTACGAATACATAATATCTGTCTCTGAAATAAAGTAAATACATAATAGAACTAGAGGAAACTGGGAAGACATGCTCCGGAGAGGGAGCTCACCCTGACTTCAAAATCCCAAATCTATAAAAAATCATGATTCATGGGTAGCACTCAAACTATGATCTACACCAAAAGGGTACAAAAAGTAGGAGTGAGTATAGTCCACTTATACTCAGTAGGCATCATAGGCCGACCAAGAAAAATAGACAACTAAACAAGTAAAGTAAACTACGAGTAACCCATTCGCCCTGCAAACAAAAAATGTCCCAATGGCTCAAGTCGTACAACTCCTAAAAGTATAATAACACAAACTCAACAACAATATAAGAAATATTAACGCAACATATAAAGAAGTCCAATTCACAATATCGTTCACATAGAAGAGATGAAAAGTAGTATAAAACAATGATATGGTAAGTATGCAATGCTCAAATGTTCACCTCGTATACACCCTCCAAGCCTAAGCTTACGAGAGGACTTATGGGGGTTTCAAAACCCATGTACTAATCACAATCTCATCAATTAGCCTTGCTAACACTCCCTTGGCCATGTCATTTTATAAAATGGTTCATTTTCCTTTCACAAAAAAATTCAAGTTCCATAATAACATTAGTTTCATGAAAATTAGAGAGGAATGAGTATGCATGATCATAGCAACATCAACAACATACAATAATTAACTCAACAATGGCATGAATCAACTCAAGCCACCCAAATCTCAATAAGTCATAATATAAGCTCTCTTATGGCAACATAATGATAAAAAATCACATAAGACACCAATGATATCAATCCAAGCCCTAATTAATAAATAATGCTAAAATAAGACCAATACTAGCCTTCAAACAGGCATCTCAATTATAATAATCTCCCAAATTAATAATAAGGTTTACACAAGTCCCCAAACGGACAATACAATAGTAATAATGATTTCAATAGATGAAAGCAATGATAAAGTCCCTAACCCATAGCATACTTTACATGAATGGTTATCTATCCAGTCAAGTCTGAAGAAAGTTAAGACATAACCTATCTCGAATGCCAAAACACGAGCCTGAACCCCTCAATAAGAAGACTTTCCCTTTCGAGTAGCTTCAAAATGCTCACAATCTATCAAAAATGGATTTTACATGTAATAAAGAGTCTATTGATTCCCATATTAACAAAATTTAGTTCTGGGTCCAAAATTACTTTGAAAATCAATCCCAAAAATAAAAGGATAAAACTGAAATTTTAATAAAAAATCATATTATCCATATTTTAAGGGTTCTAAATATAAAATCTCATAAAAAATTGAGTTGAAATCGGGTTAGAAATTATCATAATACTCATTCTTCACTTTACCAGGTAGAACCCAAAATTTCCAATTAAAATTTAAGTTTTGAAGATGTTCTTGTAAGATAATCAGTGGCTTACCCAAAATCAAAGTTGATGAAAAACCCTCTTGAAATCGCTCAAAATTGTGTTCCCTGAGCTTGGAAATGGTGAAAATAGAGTAAAATCGCGAAATTGGGGTTTCTATACTATTCTGTGAATAGTAGCTCATGATCATGGCACCCCTCTTGTAATCATGAGGGTCAAAGTTTGACCACCACTTGATTGGTCATCACGATCGCGGGAAGAGGCCACTTAATTGCGATGAATTCCTGACCCGAACCTCATGATCGTGATGCACAGCTACCCGACTCTTCGCGATCGCCACCCCTCTCTATATGATCACTACAAGTAAATGACTGGTCCACCAAAAATTGGGTACCACCAATCTGTCCAAGTCTAAAAATATTTCGAATGGACCCTCAGGATTCATTCGGTATCCCACAAAAATTACCTGATAATGCTACTAGGTTAAATTTGACGTTTCAGACTCAATGAAACCATTGGTTTTACCAAAAGAGGTTATTATCAACAAGTTTCATCCCGAAAACCCCTTTAGGCCAAAATAACTAGTTTCTCGCTCAAACACTGAAAAATAATAATAGCACCTCAGAACCTTAACCAACCATGCTATTAACCGAAAATTGACATTTTAGATCTAATGTAATTGATAGAATCACCATCCAACGCGCAGATCACAAAATGTGATCAAAGTTAACTATATCACTTTAAAGGCTACTCAAAACCTCAAACTCATATAAATCACTCCCAAATACTTTGGGGACCGTACCGACCATCCCCACAATTCATAAATTAATAAAGCAAAAATAAAAAAGGGAAAAATTATCAGAATATAAAAATAGCTTAAAGTTATCATAAGGATTGCTACACATATAAAGTCATCAGGTACCAATGAGTATAAAGCCCTGAGTCCTATAAAGTTATCATACCATACTTGAGTTGAACCCATAATAGGTTGCCACCATATCTGATTCTTAATTAGATCTCTAGCTTAAAGAATTTTCTTTCACACCTGCGACCCATTGTATCCAGTCTTCCACACTTCCAAGTTATGATTTGTCTTTTTCCAATACTTTTAGCTCATGTAAGCACCCCACACTGAGAGCTTAGTTTTGAAATTCCACCATAATTTGTAGAACAATTCCATTAATATATAACGAATGGACCTAAATCCCAATCTTCTCTCCTTTACAAGTAGACATAAGTTATCCTATTTTGTCCATTGTCTACTTCTCCTTCTATACAACTGCTCAAAAGAATTCAGTCATCATCTTCTGAATTTGATTTAACACATTCTTTATTTGGGTCATCATAAATAAATAATGAATAGAGATAATTTGATGCATTTGTTTAATTAGTACAACCCTTACCCCATAGGATATCAATTTAGCCTTCCAGGATTGAAGTTTTGTCACAACCCGAATCCCATTCTGGGTGGATTGGCACCCGAAGCCGATGAGGCCCGAGAGAACCAATCTTTGCTCATGTCTATTCATATGCATGTCACTCAATAAGTAGCACCATCACATGGAGATATAAGATATCAATAGAGGAAGTTATGGAAGCATGTAATATATGTATATAAGAAACTTGGCGGTTAGGGCCATCGAGTCAACATGGACATACATCTCTTACATTCCTCATCCCACATATGTCTACAAAGCCTCTACAGATACATATACATAGACAAGCTAGATTCGGGACAAGTCTCTGCTTTATACAACATTTACAATACCAAAATCAGTGTACACTATGACTCGGAAAGCCCCGAACCAACTGGAGCTCACCAAAAATCTGCAAATGACCCACACTCTACCGTGGAGGTCTACTAGTACCTGTGCCTACATCAAGTAAGGTAAATCCCCCCCAAGGGGGTCAGTACAAAGAATGTACTGAGTATGTAAGGCCATATAAAACTGTATGATACATAAATAATTCAATGAACTCAAATATAAATGAATAATCAGTATTGATAAGTCACCCTTCTGTACTTTGGAAACCATGTGTATTGCTTTCATTATTTTCTTTGCTTCTTTACTTCTTTGCTTGCTCATCATCACTTGTGTCACTATGTATCCGGGCCCCGACTGATCAGTGGGTCTTTACATAATATAACATTATGTTGGGATCGGCTCGAGCTAGGCTTATGCCTCTAGAGCTACCACCCATAAATCAAAGCATCGGGTTCGTCTCGAGCTAGGTTATTACCTCTAGAGCTGCCACCCATAAATCAACTTATCAGGTTTGGCTCGATCTAGGCTATTACCTCTAAAGCTACTCCCTGTCAGGATCGGTCCGAGCTAGGCTTATGCCTCTAGGACTGCCCCCTGATCCAATAATCTCGAGATCGGCTTGAGCTAGGTATATTTCGCCCCCAAAGCTACCACCCATACTCAATCATTAACCACATATATGCATTACTTTATTCTTTACTTTTGATATTGATACCTTTACTTGTGAGAGATTGGTATATTCACTTGTGAGAGATTGTTACTTTAACTTGTCATAACATTATTGGAAGCATTGGAACAATAATCAATAAATAAGGGACATGTGAATAAACACTATTGGAACCTTGGAACATAACATTATTGGAACCATGGAATCTTTGGAACATTAGTCAATGAACATGAGACATGTGAATCACAATTGATCAATTATTAGGGAACATGTGACTAATAACAATTGATAACCGGAATTGGGATACCTTAGAACATTTTGGAATAGAACAAGTACAATGTCAATGAGAACACTATGTGCTACAGAAGGATACGGAAAGAGTAACCTTACATACCTTGTCTTCCCAATATGAATATACAATCCTATATGTGAATACAATAGTCCAGCTCCTTCCTTATGTTTCGCTCTACAACACAAGTACATAACAGAGTTTACATTAACCACCAACTATCTTACAAATGCAAATGACGACAATGAGTTACATGTTTGCCTTAACATGACATTTCCCCCTTGACAATACCATTTATGAAATTATCATACCAACAATACCACAACATTCCATACATTGACCAATACATCATACACCAATAGCATGTCACACCAAGTTCATACTTTACACTTCTCCATCACCATAACATCACAATTACTCCATCAAGTCATCTTAATTCACCTCATAACAATATATCGGCCACAATTCCACAATTTACACTTATATAAAAATAACAAGTTAAGGAACATAACCACACCATACATGTTGCTATTTCATCCATACCATGCACTTTCATCAAAACCTCAAGTCACTTTTCAAGTTTAAATCTCATAAATGAAACATCTCTTACAAAAAGCAAAAGTGTCATATCCAACACTTCCAAGCATAACCAACATGATCTACATAATCTCTCATGCATCTAATATATTAATTCATAAGAATAAACACTTACCAACGCTTACCAAATGATGATCTTGCCCAAGAAGAGGACTTAGGGTTTGAGAGTTTGAGAGAAAATATCTCCTGTTGCTTTCTTGGAAAAGTCTAGAATGGCATGTGCCTTCTCATGAATAAAATCGGATTTTTGGGGCCTTTATATAATCCTCATGGTCATCCTTAGCCATATTTAATCAATAATTGAGGTGTTTTACTTGGTCAATGGAAGAATGGGTCATTTGACCCATTGGGCCATGTCTTTTGGCTTCATTTTGGGCCTCAAATTGGCCCATTAACACATATTATCTTAGCCCACAAAAATCAATGTGTAATCCATCATATATCTCATGTTTAATCAATTCCATAATTTTCATGACAATATTCACTTACGAGATTCCCGATCGAAGCCTCAATCGCAAAAATAGAAATTCTAGTCGTTCATGGCTTATTTGAACATAATTTGTTAAAATTTGTTAAAATACTTGTGTTAAAATACTTCGGATGCTAAACGCGCTTAAGAATAGTCCTACTATGATGGTGTAATGATACCATGACTCAAAGGTCTTATATACATCATAATAGTCGAAGAAATTTTTTGGCAAAAACCACCCCGACATGCCGCTTGGCGCGCCCCTTTGCTGCCTATGGAAACAAAAAATTGGGCCAGAGTAGCCTGGCACGCCCTCTGCAGTGGCCCATGCAAAAGTTTTGATTTTGGCTTTTCTTTATGGATTTGGTTGGATCTTTCAAGTCCCAACCTTTTGCTTACCTCTTAGCTTTAAGATTGTTTGCTTGGATGTCCCTTAAACCTCAATTTTTCACCCCACAAATGCTCCACAAAGTTACAAACGCCACCCACTACAAAGGTCTAACCACATGTACTAGGCCCAATATCAAATATTTCATCAATGACACTACAAAATACATACTTATCCCTCTCGACACCTAAGTAAACATTGTTCAAAGTCGTCAAGTAGGGTCGGGAAGGCATGGGGTGTTACATTCTTCCCCCCTTAGGAACATTCGTCCTGGAATGTTAGTAACATTGTCTTATTGTAACAACTTAAGTCGAAGTGGATCCTTCACACTATCATATACACACATACTACTTGTAAAGACTTACTTATTATGACTCCAATTTCGTATCTTAAACTTTTTATTTTGTGTACAACAATTAAGAGTACTTTAGATTTCTTTCCCTTGTGATTTATTCTACGTGCAAATTTCTCCAATAGTGCCTTTAAAGAAGCTAATTCTTTATTCCTCATTGCTTTCGCTTGTCGATATAGAATAGTAAGCAGTACCTCTTCACATGTAAGATCTTCTGTAACTTATATATCATCACTAGGAGCAATACGAGATAATCTCCTATACATTTTCAAAGCAGCGAATATGAAATACTGAATGAACTGTGAAGAGTTCTTGGACTAGTGCTAATAGATACGCAATTTGCCCAAATCTTTGGACTATTTCCCTTTCTTTCCGAATCCCATTATTTTTCTTCATTGGGGACACTGTCAAAAATACCTAATCACCTATGGCACATTTTAATTCCCTTCTTCTAATATCGGCATATGATTTATATCGACTTTGGGCCATTTTTAGCTACTGTTATATCACCTTCACCATTTCTATGGCTTGATGAACAAAACCTGACCCAAGCAAGGCAAATTTCATCAGCTGTAACCCATCCAATTGATGATCTATATTTGCTTTCACATAAAGGTTCGTAAGGTTCCTTTTGATACTTTTATTGTAAGCAATTTCAATAAACGATAGATGTTCATCCCAACTACCTTTAAAGTCAAATGTACAAACTCGTGGCATATCTTCAAATGTTCATATAATACATTCTGTTTGTCCATCGATCTGAGGATGGAAAGCCGTACTTGCATCCAAACTGTGTACCCGTGCTTTACTGAAAAGACTCCAAACACTGTGCAATAAAGTGAGCTCTCCTGTTTGATATAATAGGGAATGGAATCCTATGTAATCGTACTATCTCTGTAACATACAACTTTGCATAATGTTCAGCTGTATCGATGGTCCTAACTGGTAAGAAATACGCTGATTCGGTAAGCCTGTCAACTATTACCTATATGGAACAACCTTCGCAGTGTACGAGGCAACCCTTTGGTTAAATCCATGTCATTCATGTTCCACTTCCAAACTGGAAGGGTAATACATTGCATAAAACATATAGATTTCTGATGCCATACTGTTAATCAGTGACCGCTTGGACATTGAGCTACAAATTCTACAATATGCTTTTTAGGTAACCTTACCAAGACATCTCTGCTAAACCATGGTATATTTTGGTTGCTTCGGAATGAATAAAATACCGTGAATGATGTTCTTCTGTCATAATTCAGTTCCTTAACTCGTCTATACCCAGTACACACAATCTACATTGGCGTTAAAGTACTCCCCCTTGTGTTTGCTCAAATACCTTCATCGAACTTCGCTGTACATTTTTTTTTTCAATTGAATTAAAACTATGACTTACATATTGCTTTTTCCTTTATCTCAAATATCGATGAAAATTCTGCCACATTTGACACTATAATTCTTTCACTTGAAATTTTATACAAGTAGTGGTGCCATCTGTTACAAGCAATTGTCACAACTGTTAACTTAAAATCATATGTGGGATAATTTCTCTTATGTGGATGCAATTATCTTAAGGCATACGCTATCACATTGTCGTACTGCATGTATACACATCCCACATCAACTTTTAAAACATCACAATACACTGCATACTCTTCTGTGCCTTTGGGAGGTACTAGTACAGGTGTAGGAGTCAATTTATCTTTCAACTCTTGCAAACTTTCTCACATACATAATTCCGCTGAAACTTAGTTACTTGTGTGTTAGCTTTGTTAAGGGTAATGGCAGAAAGCCTTTTTAACAATTCTTCTGTAATAACTGGCCAACTCAAGGGAGCTACGAATTTCCATAGGCGTCGTAAGCCTTAGTCACTTCTTTTGTGTATTTTAATCCTTATTCCTTCATTCTATACAATGTGGCCTAAGGACTATACGGATTATGACCAAACTTGCATTTAAAGAACTTGCATATATCTTATGGTCATGAAGAATCCGTAACACCTGTCACAAGTGATTAGCATGGTCCTTTTGTGATCTTGAGTAATATCGTATAGCATCCAAAACATTATCACGAATACGCTTAGCGATGGCTTAAACACCTTAATTATCAAACCCATCAACGCAGCTGGTGCATTTGTTAGCCCAAATGGCATAACTACGAATTCATAACAACCATACCTCTATTTTGGGTATCTTTATTTTCTTTGACCTTTACTTGATGATCTCCTGACCTTAAGTCAATCTTTAGGAAGAATTTGGCACCCTATAACCGATAAAATAAGTCATCAACTCCGTGGAGAAGACATGTATTCTTCATTGTCACCTTATTAGGTTGCCGATAGTAAACACTGATGCACCCCAAGGGGTCGTACTAGGTCTTATGAATCCCTTGTTCATCATGTGTTTTAATATCTCATTTCATTCCCGTAACTTTACCGAGGTCATGCTATATGAAGAAATAAAAATAGGTCGAGTACCTGACATCACATTACTACCAGATCATACATCGAGGAATTCATTTACCACCAGAACTAATTGAAGAGTTGGTGGCTTCACATCAGTATCTTTCACTCTTACTAAGTGACATATGTATCCCTTAGAGTATCCTTTTCTTTACTTTAAGATGGGGAATACATTTTCCTCTTGGTGCCCCCACATTTCCCTGGCCATTCAAAATCATTCTTTTGGGGAAAACGACAATATAACTTCTTAGTTCGGCAATCTACTATGGCACAATCCCTTTATAACATCGAAATTCCACTACTCAATGAGACCAACCAGTGTCTCATGACCACAAACAATTATTATGCACCTATGATATACTCTTTTAACTAAAATAGATTCACCATCTGATGTATGGACTTCATATGACATAATAAGTAATTCTGGTGTTCTTTTGAATTTTCAGCAATTAATGAAATATCATATGCTCTATGAGTCAATCAATACGTATACGGTACCTGTAGCTACATCAGGAGAAGCCTCATTTTGTGGCCTGACATACCACACCAATAACAAACATTCGGCCCCCCAACCGACATTCACCTAAATAATAACTTCCGCAACACTAACACGGCTGACGAGGAGACTTCGGTTGGTTCCTACTTTCTACGTTCTTATGCTTGATACCCCATTGCCCGTGAATACTGAATCTCACTTCTTTGTCCAAATCGATATGAACTGTCCCATAGGTCTAGCCCTCTTTGATGTCCCTTCTTCAAATATTTGTGTCCTTTTCCATTGCCTCTGATCCTCCATTATCTGTGCAAAAAGCCTGTATTCTGGCTATATCCATATCTCTTTGCAAGGCCTCAATAGTACAATCTATCTATCCACATACCGATGCACTCTATCGGTCATAATAGCTACCACCTTTGGAGCATACCTAACCAAAAAATTAAACCAAGGATTGTACTTTTTGACACTCATAGTCCTTTGGCAAGGATTTAGCAATAGGTCCGCATGAGCTTTTCAGACCTCATATGGGAGGTACTGGTCAAGGAATGCCATTTTAAATTCCTCCCAACTAGCTGGAAGAATATCAATACACCAGTCACATGCATAACATCTAGAGCCCTTTTGATTTAGTCTATAAAGTCCTGTGGGTCTTCATTCAGATTCAACCCGGTGAACGTTGGAGGCTTTAATTTTAGAAAATCCTGTGTTCGACGACTAGCTTCCCTAGCTGCACCATCATCACTCGTCACTGAGCCAGCTCGCCCGTGAAAGTGTACAGCAACTATCTGAGTCAACATATGCACTACATTTCTTAAATCCTGTTCGGTGGCATTTATAGGTGGTTCTGCGGATACTTCTCTACCTTTTGGCTAAGAGAAACCCGTATTGCAAATTCCATGTCAACCCCACCTTGACTAGCTTGGTCATGTGGTGATTTACTCATTTCTTTTTCGGCAAACATATCAATATTCTTACGTTTGCCCTTATCTTGTCTGATAATCAGCATTTGACTATGGAAAATAAAACCAGTGTCAATGTGTACAAATGTGTCCACCTACAACTTTGGCTCTATTGCACGATCTAGGAATGAAGAACAGAAACAAATCCTAAATGCCCGTAGCCTCCTACTTATAAATGTGGCGCATAACACATCCATAAGCAAGAATCTACTCAGACACGGCTTTGTAGACACCCTTAGGACGACCTGCTCTAATACCACTTTTGTCACAACCCGAATCCCATTCGGGTCGGACTGGCACCCGAAGTTGATGAGGCCCAAGAGAACTAATCTTTGCTCATGTCTATTCATATGCATGTCACTCAATAAGTAGCACCATCACAAAGAGATAAGATATCAATAGCAGAAGTTATGAAAGCATGTACTATATGCATATAAGAAACTTGGCCGTTAAGGCCATCGAGTCAACATGGACATACATATCTTACATTCCTCATCCCACATATGTCTACAAAGCCTCTACAAATACATATACATAGCCAAGCTAGATTCGGGACAAGTCCCCACTTTATACAGCATTTACAATAACAAAATCAGTGTACACTATGACTTGAAAAGCCCCGAACCAACTGGAGCTCACTAAAAATCTGCAAATGACCCGCACTTTACCGTGGAGGTCTACTAGTACCTGTGCCTGCAGCAAGTAAGGTAAAACCCCCCAAGGGGGTCAGTACAAAGAATGTACTGAGTATGTAAGGCCATATAAAACTGTATGATACATAAATAATTCAATGAACTCAAATACAAATGAATAATCAGTTTGGATAAGTCACCCTTCTGTACTTTGGAAACCATGTGTATTACTTTCATTATTTTCTTTGCTTCTTTACTTCTTTTCTTGCTCATCATCACTTATGTCACTATGTATTCGGGCCCCGACTTATCAGTGGGTCTTTACATAACATAACATTATGTTGGGATCGGCTCGAGCTAGGCTTATGCCTCTAGAGCTACCACCCATAAATCAAAGCATCGGGTTCGTCTCGAGCTAGGTTATTACCTCTAGAGCTGCCACCCATAAATCAACTTATCAGGTTTGGCTCGATCTAGGCTATTACCTCTAAAGCTACTCCCTGTCAGGATCGGTCCGAGCTAGGCTTATGCCTCTAGGACTGCCCCTTGATCCAATAATCTCGAGATCGGCTTGAGCTAGGTATATTTCGCCCCCAAAGCTACCACCCATACTCAATCATTAACCACATATATGCATTACTTTATTCTTTACTTTTGATATTGATACCTTTACTTGTGAGAGATTGGTATATTCACTTGTGAGAGATTGTTACTTTAACTTGTCATAACATTATTGGAAGCATTGGAACAATAATCAATAAATAAGGGACATGTGAATAAACACTATTGGAACCTTGGAACATAACATTATTGGAACCATGGAATCTTTGGAACATTAGTCAATGAACATGAGACATGTGAATCACAATTGATCAATTATTAGGGAACATGTGACTAATAACAATTGATAACCGGAATTGGGATACCTTAGAACATTTTGGAATAGAACACGTACAATGTCAATGAGAACACTATGTGCTACAGAAGGATACGGAAAGAGTAACCTTACATACCTTGTCTTCCCAATATGAATATACAATCCTATATGTGAATACAATAGTCCAGCTCCTTCCTTATGTTTCGCTCTACAACAAAAGTACATAACGGAGTTTACATTAACCACCAACT
This sequence comes from Capsicum rhomboideum, assembly GCA_031232105.1. Taxonomy (NCBI): domain Eukaryota; kingdom Viridiplantae; phylum Streptophyta; class Magnoliopsida; order Solanales; family Solanaceae; genus Capsicum; species Capsicum rhomboideum. The sequence continues at coordinate 60,160,628 of CP124709.1, forward strand.
ATCTTACAAATGCATATGACGACAATGAGTTACATGTTTGCCTTAACATGACATTTCCCCCTTGACAATACCATTTATGAAATTATCATACCAACAATACCACAACATTCCATACATTGACCAATACATCATACACCAATAGCATGTCACACCAAGTTCATACTTTACACTTCTCCATCACCACAACATCACAATTACTCCATCAAGTCATCTTAATTCACCTCATAACAATATATCAGCCACAATTCCATAATTTACACTTATATAAAAATAACAAGTTAAGGAACATAACCACACCATACATGTTTCTATTTCATCCATACCATGCACTTTCATTAAAACCTCAAGTCATTTTTCAAGTTTAAATCTCATAAATGACACATCTCTTACAAAAAGCAAAAGTGTCATATCCAACACTTCCAAGCATAACCAACATGATCTACATAATCTCTCATGCATCTAATATATTAATTCATAATAATAAACACTAACCAAGGCTTACCAAATGATGATCTTTCCCAAGAAGAGGACTTAGGGTTTGAGAGTTTGAGAGAAAATATCTCTTGTTGCTTTCTTAGAAAAGTCTAGAATGGCATGTGCCTTCTCATGAATAAAATTGGATTTTTGGGGCCTTTATATAATCCTCATGGTCATCCTTAGCCACATTTAATCAATAATTGAGGTGTTTTACTTGGTCAATGGAAGAATGGGTCATTTGACCCATTGGGCCATGTCTTTTGGCTTCATTTTGGGCCTCAAATTGGCCCATTAACACATATTATCTTAGCCCACAAAAATCAATGTGTAATCCATCATATATCTCATGTTTAATCAATTCCATAATTGTCACGACAATATTCACTTACGAGATTCCCGATCGTAGCCTCAATCGCAAAAATAGAAATTCTAGTCGCTCATGGCTTATTTGAACATAATTTTTTAAAATTTATTAAAATACTTGTGATGAAGAATTAACCCCAACTCGGATGCTAAACGCGCTTAAGAATAGTCCTACTATGATGGAATAATGATACCATGACTCAAAGGTCTTATATACATCATAATAGTTGAAGAAAAATTTTGGCAAAAACCACCCCGGCACGCCGCTTGGCACGTCCCTTTGCTGCCTGTGGAAACAAAAATTTGGGCTAGAGCAGCCTTGCACGCCCTCTGCAGCGCCCCATGCCAAATTTTTGATTTTGGCTTTTGTTTGCGGATTTGGTTGGATCTTTCAAGTCCCAACCTTTTGCTTACCTCTTAGCTTTAAGATTCTTTGCTTGGGTGTCCCTTAAACCTCAATTTTTCACCCCACAAATGCTCCACAAAGTCACAAACGCCACCCACTACAAAGGTCTAACCACATGTACTAGGCCCAATATCAAATATTTCATCAATGACACTACAAAATACATACTTATGGCTCTCGACACCTAAGTAAACATTGTTCAAAGTTGTCAAGTAGGGTCGGGAAGGTATGGGGTGTTACAAGTTTTATGCTGATCTTGTGAATTACCTTCTTATAGTATGCTTTTTGTTTCCTCATGTAGAACACAGGACACCCTATATAAGTAAAGGGAAACTCCTTTTTCCCCATCCCCATGGACACTTCTACTATTATGGCTATTCTCATGGGTACTTCGTCATGCAAATATATGGCACTCTTGTCCTTATTAATCTTTTGTCCAGAAACCTTCTCATACTTAGTCAAATTATTCATCACCAACTCTATTTTTTTGGCCTCATCCTTACGTAAAATGATTATATCATCTAAAAATGCAAGATGCTTGATCCTTAGACTTCCTCTAGGTATACAATACTTTCTAAAATCCTTATTTAGGAGTAAGGAATATAGTGCTCTGGACATCACTTCTACTGCAAGAATAAATAAAGTAGGGAACAATGGGTTACCCTACTTCAGTCCCCTTGTAGATGTAAAGAATCCTTTAGACTGCCCATTGAGTAATATGGATCACCACCTGTTGAGTCTAAATACTATATCAATGAGTTTTTCCCCACACCCTATCTTCCTTAAAACTTTAGTGAGGAACAACCATACTATCCCATTATAGGTTTTCATCATGTCCAACTATATGCTAAGTTGACAAGTTTCCCCTTCTTCCATTTTTTTGTCATAATCTCCTGCACCATCAAAATGCTCTCAACTATGATTCTTCCTTGTACAAAACATGCCTACTTAGGATATATCATGTTTGGAAGAACCTTATTTATTCTTTCATGGATTCTTCTAGATAATATTTTATTTATGAAATTGCTTAAAGAGATAGGTCTCATATTTGAGAATTTTCTCACCTCTAGTTTCTTAAGGAGAAGGGCAAGATTTGTATGAGTTACAAATTTGGGAATTTTAGCCCCACAGAATAAAGAAATAACCATATGTGTGATGTCATCCCCAATAGCCTAGTATCCTAATATGAAGCTTATATCATACCATCAGGTCCTCCTACACCATTTCTGTTTAACCTCATTACAACCTATCTAACTTCTTCTTTGTTAGGAATTCTTTATGTCTCCTCATTTTTCTCCTAAGTTACTGTGGTAGGGATTTCTTGGAGTGTTTCAAAATCAATAGGACCTACTCCTTTTGTGAACTGATTTTTAAAGAAGTTAATTGATTCTTCTGCTATATCCGTATGCTCCCTGATTTTTAATCTGCTTCTGCTCTATTAAACTTGGGTATGAGAGAATTTTGTATTTCATTCACCATCTTTGAACTATTCCATACCTATTTTTACTTCCAAAATTCTCCCTTTAAATACAATTGCTTATTTAGATCTGTCTGCAATCTATGTAACTTCTCTATGTTCACAGTTGTTGGTCTTTATTCAAACGTCAACTTTTGGACCTGTATGATTTCATCCAAAGTGGAAATTTCTTGAAAGATATTGCCAAAAGTGTCTCTACTCATTGTGACAAATCCTTCATAACCTTTTTTTTTATAGTGGTACAATATGAAGGGATTAGCCTCAAATTCTACATTTCGGTTGTGTTGTACCACTTCTTTATGTGATTATTCCTTTAGTAAAAAATGGAAGAATCTGAAAGGCTTCTGAATATTTTCTGTGGTGGTTTCATATTTTACCAAAAGTGGTGAGAGATCCAATCCACTTCATGCTAGATGTCCACTTCCATGACTGGGAAATTATCTTGAAGTTTTGAATTGTAAAGAACTCTGTCTCGCCTCTTGAAAATACAACCATCATTTGTTCTTCCATTACACCATGTGAACTTGCTGCCTTTGAAGCTCTGGTCCATAAGGTTACTTATGTTGATATAATGATTAAATCTTATATTTCAACTACAATTACATGTAAACCTCCTAGTTATTCTTCCTCCTTAGTAATCATATTGAAATCTTCTCCCATAATACAGGGAACAGTCATGGAATTTGACATCTCATAAATGGACTCCCAATATTGTAGTCTAGCATTTTGTCTATACTTTGCATAGACTAAAGGGACAATTAACTCTTTGTCATGCTCCTGGTTGGTTAACCTAAGAGATAATTGTTGATCTTCATCTATAATAACAGTGTAGCAAATTGTTGCATCCAAAAATAACTATATTTTTCCTATTACATTGAAAATAGCTGACTGTATTCCCAAGGTTCTTCTATATTTATCAATATTATATCCCTCCTAGAAATGTTCCATTAGTCCTATTAAAAATAGAATATGTATCACTTGTGAAGACTAATAAGGATAGTGAATGCATGTTTTGTATTCACTGAATGAATGTTCCTATTAGAGCATTTATAAAGACTGATTATGTCTGTAAATTGTACTCTTTGTTTGCCTCCCTACAGTGTATGGAGGTTTATTCTCTTTGCTACCATTCTTCTTCAGTTGACCTATGTTGGATGTAACTTGTTTGATCCATTTTGGAGATGAATCTCCTTCTCTAGCTGAATTAAGTATATTTTTCCCCAATTTATCTTTTTCTATATTCTCCATGTTCCTGTGTTGAATCTCTTCCTCTTCAGTTACGTGGATCGCAAGTGACACCTCTTCTTGACTCACTACTACCATGACAAGTTTCTTCTCAGCCTCACCACCTTTTGGAGGACTATTCTGCTTCGCTAAACTCTTATTCTAGATGTCTACTCCTTCTTATTTGTCTTAATAAGCTATTCTATCACTTCTAGGGCTACTTTGTGTTACCTTCTCTTCTTTGTCTTATATTTTTCCATCCTTCCCTTTTTGTTCACTGCTCTGACCATTAGGACTTATGATTCTTCACTTCCCCCCTTAAATTATCCTCTAGCGCCTTGTTTTTTTAAAAGTTGTTAACCCACTCTTTTGTATTATCCTTTGGGATTTTCTCCTATATGTCTTGTTTTTTATCCTTTTGACTATTCTCTCCTTCTAATGTAACAAATGAATTATTTGTTGGGATGTCCCTGATTGGTTCCTATGGGTAAATCATACTACCAGTTCTGTCTTTCTTGTATTTACTTCTTCTTTGCATCCATTCCTACTTGTTTTGCATGTACCCCATAATTTTTCCACTAGTGAGGCATCTTGTAGTATTTGCATTTGTTCCAACAATATCTTGATTGTCTTTGGATTCTTCCTTCTTGATTTTTTCATGAATTTCTGGATGATGGTTCCAACAACCTTTCTCATCATGCCTGATATGCCCAAATTACACCTCCCTTAAGAAGTATAAGCGGTCTTTGTCAAATATATAACACAACAAAGGTTGGGGTCGAATTCCACAGAGAATATGGTGAACACTAAGTCGTTTGTAAGTTAATTGATTTTTAGTTTATGATTTTCGTAAAATGGGGGTTTGTAGAAAATCTTTGGTATCAATATCCAGTTTGTTATAAGTAATAATTGTCATAAATCAATGGAGAAGTCAAACTAGGCTTGTGTTCACCATGGTGTGATAACACTTTTGGGTCAATAATGGTAATAGATTCTTCTAATAAACATGATGTAAGGCGATTGATTTCTAATGTGCATCTAAATGTCTCTCAACCTTATTAGATGACTATCACCTTAATTCTTTCGAACATAAAGAGATAGAAATAGGAAACTGAATTTTAGCCTCAAGTTGATTAATCTTGTTATAGCATTACCCGCTAGAAGGAGGTTAGAAACTCTGAATCCTTGTTGTAACCCTTTTTCCTGGTTTTAACATCTTATCTCAAGCAAATTAAACCTAGGTCTTGTTCTAATATTTCCAACCATTAGAAAGTGGTCAATATAAAGGATTAGCGATATATCCACAATTATTAGTCGAATCTTAACCAAAATCAACCTTAGAGATGTTATTTTGCCATAGATCCCACAACCCTAGTTGTGGGATTTTAGGCACTCATTATCTTAGAAGAAAATATGATAGTTGAAAACATAAATGAAAATTGCGCTTTCAATAGCTGAACTAAAATCAACTTGTCTTCCAAAGAATCACACCAATCACTAGAAACCAAGAGAAATTGAATACCCAAGTGTATTTTGTTCAATGTAATGTGAGATGTCTCAAAAAACCCTAGTAGCAGCTATTTATAGTGCAGGGAAACTTGGATTCAAAATAAAATTTTAAGTTTGCCCGCTTGCGTGTGACAACAAGACTGATGGCCCATCACACGATTGACGACTCGTCAGTGTTGGCCATGACTTGAATACTAATTGGGCCAGTTTATGTTTAAGGTTGACGGCTCTTCACAGGGTTGATGGCTCGTCACCTTGGGCCATCACTCAACTTGTGTTAACTTCATATATTGTTAAGCCTGACGAGATGAGTGATGCGTCGTGACAAGGTTGACATCTCGTCACTTTGGCCTTCACTGCTCATTTTTAGCTCAGTTTCTCCTATTTGCTACTTGTTGCCTTTTTCTACACACTAAAGGTGAAAACGATTAAAAACAACACAAGTTGCTTAAGAAAATACAATTATTCCTAGTCGAACGACTCAAATGTGTTTTCAAAATGTCGGCACATCAGCATCCTCAACTTAGAACATTTGCTTGTCCTCAAGCAACTAAAAAAAACCACACTATGTAAACAACAAGATTTTAATGAACAACACAACGGTTATAATTATTACACTCAGCCATATCAGTTTAAAATAGGCTTGCATACATGGACTATTTATCAAACTAACCAACAAGGATCCATAATTGGCATTATGAAATAAACAGGTAACATTCCATACATATGTAGTAGACAACCTAACAACTAGCAGTTAACAGTGTTATCCATATGCCCTCACCACAAAGAAGTCCTACACACAAGATATCAAATTAATTAGGGACTGAAATCAAATATCTCACTCTCACAATGAATTTCAAACAATGCACATACGATGCCATAGGCTTGCCCTTACTATTCTACTTCAGTTCTTCAGAAGGTTGACCAAGATCACTATAGGACTTTTCGTGGCTTGTAATGAAGGCTTGGGTACAGGTAGGATACATTTGGGGGATTAGTGACTCAGCCCTGCTTGACGTTAACACACTCTTATTTCCACTTAAAACTGATTGTTCTGACCTTATTCACCCTTTTGTACAAATTATTTTCATTCCTAAGTGTAGCAACTCTTTTGATTCGAATTTCTCTTTTTATTTCTTTTTCTATCTTTTTTCATTCTTCTTCTTTCTTTTTCTATAGTTTTTCATTCTTCTTCTTTTGTTTTCTTTTTTCTTTCACATGCTCACACCCACTAGCTCTTCTTTCTCAATGCTTGATCTTTTCATATCCTATTTTACTTATCATATGCCTCTACAGTAGCCACCCTCAACTTAGGCAATTTGCCTGAGTTGAGGTACACGATATCCAAGGAGGGACCAAGGACAAAATAGAGGTTCAAAGATAAAAGAGGGAAGGTGAACTGCTAAAAAAAGGTCTAATCAGCTCAAAACAGGGATCAAGGGATTTATTCACATTATTTGGATGGTCTTTTTAGGCTAAGTTGACTAGATTCAAACAAGGCCTGTGATCCTTTCCTAACCAACCAACTTACAACTTAGTAGAATAGACCGGGCAAGTTTTAGATGCATGCACAAAGTAAGAAAAGATTCAAAATAAGCTCACACATTCTTGGCATTGAATAACACAAAACACCACTAGCTATTAGATTTTTACTCAAGCTTAAGCAATAATTACCAAATTCATATACCATCAATGACAAGCACAAATCCACAACAGTCAATTTATCAAAATAGAACCATACACATACACAAAATTTTTGATGGGTCCTTATTTTTCAAAACAAGCGACTACTATAAATTCCTTATCATCTTTTTGCTTACAGAATAAACAACATCAACTAAAAATAACCTAAATATGCCAGTTCTACTAAATAACACATGAGGGAAATGAAACACAGGAATAGAAACCCTCATGTGGACACAAGTACCCCCACCTCTTATCAAAAAGATATGCATTGTCCCCAATGCATTAGTAATGAAATGATATATTACTAGAAGGAGGACATACTTGTTACCCTCTAGGCACTTGTGTCATTTGACACAGAGTGGGTTGCAGCATCGGCTGCAGCATCATCAGTAGTGGCGCCAGGAATGATCGACGCACTCCATGTAGTAGTTGGTGGAGTAGAAGACTCCACACTCAGCCCAGCAACACTAGATGCTTCTGGTGGGACATTAGAGGAGTCTCCCACAGCCCGAGCCCACAATCCTTCTTCTTGTGGTTCTTGGGCCTCTTTTTCTCTATTCTTTGCTTTTTTTAAATCTCTTATTTCTTGCTTTCTCCTTCTTTTCTTGGCCTTTTCTGGGTCATCTCTGTCTTTTCTTTTCCTCTTAATTTTTCCCTTGGATTTGAGAGGCTTTCTCATCATATCATACAAGGTTTCTTCTTTCTCATTTGACTCCTCATAATCTAGAGTTGAGAATGCCAAGGCGGGTCTATTTTGTAGCACAGTGATGTCTGCTCGGGACTTTTCCAATTCAGCTTTAAACTTAGCCAAATCTAGTACAGTCATGACCTTCAGTCTCTTATTTATCTGACCCTTTATGTCATCAATACGATCGTGGAGGCTAGTATATGGCACTAGTACAACCTTTATTGCCCGATTCATGAATGGCTCAAACTATTCTACCAAAACTTTAGCTATCTGTCAAACATTTGTCCCTACTTAATCCATTTCTTGAAATTATGGGGAGTAAGTGCATACTCTGATATCTGGATTGTAGCAGTCGCAGTGTCCATGGTCTTAGCTGTATGAGTAGTGCCTACAGTGGAAGTAGTAGGTGGATCTATAGAGACAGCTAGCTGCATACCTGAGGAGGAGCCTACAACCTCCGTAGAAGGTGTGTCTCCAGTGGTCTGAGTCTCAACTCCCAACTTAGTATGCTTTCTTAGATGCAATCCAGGCTTTCCTTCTTCCTTAGATCTCTCAAAATTATGGGTTGTAGTTGCAGTTGTTTCAACATCAATACATGTTTGCACTGGAACATAATCCTTCTCGAATAGTTGTGTGATAAGGCACGAAAATGGGTAGGAGTTGGCAGGCTTTGTAGCCTGTATTCTCATCTCATAAGCTATGATCTCCACAAAGTTTAGGTTGACTCTAGACATCAAGCTTGCTACCAATAACACCCTATCATCGGCTAAATTGTTGTCATCTCCCATAGGCATCAAACTGAATTGTTGTCATAACCCAAACCCATCGTGAGTGGCACCTACACTACTCACTAGGTGGGAGAAACAATAAAAACAATTGTCATTTTAAGGTTCACACTTAAAACAGAGTAGGCTAACTAATCCAACAATAATAATCCAACTAGCATAAACACGTAAGTACAACTGAAGCGAAAATATTGTACTTAAACATAACAACCTTAGGACCCTAAAGTCGCCTGTACCAAAAAATCTAAATATATCAAGAGAGGGGATGCAGCCCCAAAATGAAACGAAAGTAACAAGTCCAAACAAAGGACACTGTCTAAATAAGAGATATCTTATGGTAGCTCGAAAATACTGCTAACCCTGAAATTTAGAATCGACTGCTGAAATCACAAGCAAGGTTTTGATGAATCCACTGGAATATGTGCTGCACTCATAGAAGTAAATGCAGGTGTAGTATTAGTACACAAATAAATCACAGTGTACTGGCAGGATCATTTGAATAACCTAAGATGGAAATATGGACATTTAACCAAAATGCAGTACCATTAGCTAACTCATGCTTAAACATCAAGCATACAACATATATGTACAAGTAGCACTCAAAATACAAGCCAATAAGTCAAAAAGTGTCATTTAGACAATAATATGCAACTCATTCCAAGACAACCAAATAAGGACAAACACAACAACATAAATCCTCTGGTTCACTTAAGGAACCGTTATGCTAATACATACCTTGAAAACCCGTACATATATGCTAAGGGTTATATACCCACCCTTTAGCTATGAACTGTAGAGGATAATTACCATCCATGTACTAAACCCAGACATAAATGTCTGTAACCCTTAATCCAAATAACCTGTGAGAATGTCTCAAATGCTGAAACACTCCACAATTTACAATATACAAGGCCAAGTCATAAAACAAGTAAATATTTCAATGACCAAGCACACCACATGGATTAACCAATCAAACTACAAAGAATTTAATATGCACACATAACACAAGATGGATTAAATACACCCCATCACCTACCTTGAACCAACTTGCACAACTCTAAGCCTGAGTTTTGCCCTTTCTTCTTGCTCGTGGTCTAAAACATGCATACAAATATTGCATTAATGAAATGACCTAACATGGTGAGGGTTATGAGCCACCCCCAACCCGCTAAGGTCAGTTCATAATCATTCCTTAACCGTTCTAGGGCTATTTCCCCCATAATTCACCTAAAACTACCAATTTCATGGAATGATTGGTGAATTAACAAAATGTGAGGCCAATTTCATAGTTAATAAACAAAACCCATTAATCTAAGGCTTAATTTTACCCTTGCACTAGCAAAATATACCAGAATCCGCCCTAAAACCTTCCTCAAATTCCTTGATTTATGCTTTTAAGCATCAAGAAGTAATTACAAGTTAAAAGGAGTGAATTTCTTACCTTAACGAAGTTAAATGGAGGATAAACCGCTGATTTTTGCCCTAAATCGCCTTCCTCTTACCCCAAAATGAGTTTATGAAATAATAAACTATTTTGGGGGTTTTACCCTTTAATCTGCAGTTTTTACCACTATAGTGGTACCGGTATAGAGGTAGACCACCACTATAGCGGCCTTGACCGCTTTTGACCACTACTATAGCGGTAATTATTCTGCTATAGGGGTCACTGCTATAACAGTGTGTCATCCACTATAGTGATGTCGACAGGAAAAAATGTTTGTCCTTACCTAAAAATCCCACTTTTTGCAGCTCACCTTGATCTCGGGACATTTCAAACAATGCCTTTTATGCTAAGGTTAATTTCAGGAGGTTTACTAACCCAAATTCAGTTCCATAAGATCCTATGGTTTCCTTATCACCTTAGCTAACTAAATATCAATGCTGTTTCAACCAAGCCATTCTAATTTATTCACAAATTTTTATAGACTACCCCCCACCCAAAATAAAGTAAAACTAGCCTAGTCTGAAATTTGTAACTTCCAAAACAGAAGTAATTTAGACACTAAATTTGGAATGTAAGACTGTTACATACCGACCAAGAGGGTCATTACAACATATACTAATTTAGCCATTGTTCATCCCTGAATAATCAAACTAGAAAAACATCCCAAAATGAGAAAGAAAAATGTACTTGTATCCTCGAACAACTGAGGGTACTTATCCCGCATGTCCTTCTCAGTTTCCTAAGTGGCTTCCTCAATCGGATGATGCTTCCACTGGACCTTCACTGAATAAATTTCCTTTATCCTTAACTTATGAACATCGATCAACTATTGCTATCGATTCCTCCTCGTAAGTTAAGTCCTTGTCCAAAAACACTGAATCCCACTTAATAATGTAGTCTCCATTCCCATGGTATCATTTCGACATAGAAATATGGAAGACTGGATGAACCCCTGACAAATCCGGTGGTAGAGATAATTTGTATGTAACTGGACCCACTTTCTCAAGAACCTCGAAGGGACCAATATATCAAGGGATGAGCTTGCCCCTTTTTCCAAACCTCATGACTCCTTTCATAGGATACACCTTGAGCAACACTTGCTCCCCAGCCTTGAAGTACATGTCCCTCACCTTTCGATCTGCATACTTTTTTTTGTCTAATTTGGGCAGCCAGCATCTTAGTCTGAATGAATTTTACCTTTTCTTGAGCCTCTTTCACCAAATCGGTGGCCAAAGATTTGACATCTTCCACTTCAAACCATCTAATAGGTGACCTATATTTTCTCCCATAAAGTGCCTCAAATGGAGCCATATCAATGCTGGAGTGATAGTTGTTGTTGTATGAAAACTCACACAATAGAAGGAACTGGTCCCAATGACCACTAAAATCAATCACACAGGCTCTCAAAATGTCCTCTAGTACCTGAATTGTCCTCTTTGACTTACCATCAGTCTGGGGATGAAATGTCGTGCTTAAAGTAAGCTTGGTTCCCAACTCCTCTTATAATTTGTCCCAAAATTTGAAAGTAAACTTTGCATCCCTGTCTGAAATGATTGAAAGTGGCACCCCATGAAGTCTGATGATCTCCTTGACATATATTTTTGCCAACTGCTGAGACCTGTAATCTACCCGAATTGGCAAGAAATGCGCTGATTTCGTCAGTTGGTCAACTACCATCCAAATAGAGTCATACTTTCCCAATGTTTTAAGGAGCTCTATCACAAAATTCATGGCAATATTCTCCCACTTCCACATAGGTATAGGCATCCTCTAAAGTAATCCCGCAGGCCTTTGGTGTTCATACTTCACCTGTTGATAGTTATGACACTTGGACACATAATCCACTATGTCCCTCTTCATCCCCGACCACCAATAAAGCTACCTCAAGTCACGGTACATCTTGGTCGTGCCTGGATGAATAGAATAACATAAACCATGAGCCTCTGAAGGTATATCACTAATCAAGTTACCAACCTAAGGAATGCATAACCTTTCTCTAACCCATAGCACCTCTCCAGTGTCGAGGGTGGCATCTTCCCCCTCCCCGCTCACTATCTTGTTCCGGAGTACCTTTAATTTCTTATCTTTGAACTATTTGGCCTTAATCTATCCACAAAGGCTGATTTTACCTCAACACTAACCAGTATTCCACCCCTGTCCGAAACCCTAAACTACATGTTTAAGGATTCTAGAGTCTAAAACTTTCTAGCTAATAGTCTCCTCGACACTCTCAAGAATAACAAGCTGCCCATACTTATGACCTTTCGGTTCAATGCGTCTGCCACCATATTAGCCTTACTCGGATGATACTGAATGGTCACATAATAGTCCTTTAATAATTCCATCCACCATCTATGCCTTAGATTCAAATCCCTTTGAGTAAACACATGTTACAGAATATGATGGTCAGTGAAGACCACATACTTGACTCCATATAGACAGTGTCTCCAAATCTACAAAGCAAAGACTACCACTGCCAACTCTAAATCATGGTTTAGGTAATTCCTCTCACGAGGCTTTAACGACCTCAAAGCATATGCAATCACATTCTTATCCTGCATCAACACATCACCCAAAACCAAAAGTGAAGCATCACAAAACATAATGAAATCTTCACCTTCCACCGACAGCAAAAGAATAGGTGTTGTAGTCAAAAGTGTCTTGGGCTTTTGGAAGCTCTTTTCACACTGGTCTGACCAAACAAATGACACCTCCTTTTAAGTCAACCTTGTCACATGAGTTGCAATGGATACAAAGTTCTTGATGATCCTACGATAATAACTGGAAATACCCATAAAACTCCTTACCTCGATCACTAAACTAGGCTGAATCCAACCCTTAACTACTTCAATTTTTTGAGGGTCCACCATCACTCCCTTCTCTGAAATCATGTGCCATAAGAAGGAAATATAAGATAGCCAGAATTCATATTTGGAAAACTTAGCAAACAACTGCTTTTCCCTCAGAATTCCCAAAACTATACGAAGATGGCCTGCTTACTCTTCCTTAGTCTTGGAGTACACAAGAATATCATCAATGAACACAATAACAAAAGAATCCAAAAAGGATTTAAAGAATCCATTCATCAAACTCATAAAACCTGCAGGTGCATTAGTTAATCCAAAAGACATTACTAGAAACTCAATGGCCATACCGAGTTCTAAAATCCGTCTTTGGAATATCCTCCGATCTAATCTTTAACTGGTAATAACCCGATCATAAATTAATCTTTGCGAATACTGTTGCATCCTGTAGCTGATCAAACAAGTCATCTATACGAGGCAAAGGATATTTATTTTGGATGATGACCTTATTCAATTGCCTGTAGTCCATGCACATCCTTATGCTACCTTTTTTTTTCTTAACAAAAAGAACTGGAACACCCAATGGTGAAGCACTTGGACGAATAAAATCCTTATCAAGTAGTTCCTGCAATTGATCCTCGAGTTCCCTCCACTCTTTAGGAGCCATTCGATATGGTGGAATAGATATAGGGAGAGTGCCCGACTCTAAGTCAATACAAAAGTCAATATCCCTATCTGGAGACATACCCAGTAAATCCAAAGGGAACACATCCTGAAACTCAGAAACTACCAAAACCGACTCAATAGAAGGGGACCCCACACCCGCATCTCAAAGATGAGCTAACAATGTTGAACACCCCTTCCCAACTAGCCTCCTATCCAGGACATATGCTATCATTCTTACCAGTTTGTCCTTATACACTCCCTCCCACTCTAGTTTCTCCATCTCAGGTGTATCTAAAGTCACTAATCGGCAGCAAGTTGTTGAAGCCTTGCTGCTTCTCACACTTGTGCATTAATGTTTAATCTCAAAGTTATGGAAAGCTCTGGGTTGTAAGGTAACAATGGTTCACCTGAGCTTCGGGTACTTGGCATGCACAAGAATGTACCAACTAGTCACATAATTAATAAATAAAAGTAAAATTAGAAAATGTGACTAAGAGTCGAATAAACACAATAGACTTAATAGACAATCATATTCCCTGGCAATGGTGCCAAAATTTAATACACACAATAGCACACGAGGGAAATGAAACATAGCAATAAAAACCCTCGTGTGGACACAGGTACCCCCACCTCCTATTAAAAAGGTATGCATTGTCCCCAATGCATTAGTAATGAAATGATAAATTACTAGAGGGAGGACGTACCTGTGATACCCTAGGCATTTGTGTCATATGAAATAGAGTGTGCTGCAGCATCAGTTACAGCAGCATCAGTAGTGGCTCCAGGAATGACCGACATACTCAACGTAGTAGTTGGTGGAGTAGAAGACTCCACACTCATCTCAACAACACTAGATGCCCCTGGTGGGACACTAGAGGAGGCTCCCACAGCCCGAGTCCATAATGTTTTTTCTTGTGGTTTTTGGGCCTCTTTTTCTCTCCTTCTTGCTTCATTTAAATCTTTCCTTTCTTGCTTTTTCATTCTTTTCTTGGCCTTTTCTGGGTCATCTCTATTTTTTTTCCTCTTACTTATTCCCTTGGCTTTGAGAGACTTTATCATTAGATCATACAAGGTTTCTTCTTCTTCTTTCGACTCCTTATCATCCAGAGTTGAGAATGCCAAGGAAGGTCTATTTTGTAGTACAGTAATGTCTGCTCGGACCTTTTCCAATTCAACTTTAAACTTAGCCAAATCTAGTACAGTCATGGCCTTCAGGCTCTCATTTATCTGACTCCTTATGTCATCAATACGATCGTGGAGGCTAGTATATGGCACTAGTAGAACTTTTATTACTCGATTCATGAATGGATTAAACTGTTCTATAAAAAGCTTTAGCTTCCTATCAAACCTTTGTCCCTACTTAACCCATTTCTTAAAATTATGGGGAGTAAGTGCATACTCTAATATCTAGGTTATAGTTGTCGCAGTGTTGATAGTCTCAGTTGTAAAAGTAGTACCTATAGTGGAAGTAGTGGGTGGAGCTATAGAGACAGCTAGCTGTATACCATAGGCGGAGCCTACAACCTCCGTAGCAGGTGGGTCTCCAGTCGTTTGAGTATCAACTCCTAACTCGGTACACTTTCTTAGACGCAATCTAGGCTTTCCTTTATCCTTAGATCTCTTGAAATTATGGGTCTTGGTTGCAGTTGTATAAACATCAATACATGTTTGCACTGTAACATAAGCCTCCTCGCATAGTTTTGTGATTAAGTATGGAAAAAGGTAGGAGGTGGAAGGCTTTGTAGCCTGTATTCTTGTTACGCCTCGAATTCCAATGGGGCAGACTGGCACCCGAAGACGTAATGGCCCGAGAGAACCAATCTTCATTCATATACTCTCGTATGCATGTCACTCAAGGAACATCACTATCACGTATAGATACACGATGCTAATGGCGGAAGTCATGGAAAACATATGATATATACATATATGAAACTTGGTCGTTAGGGCCACCATGACAAAAACATACATGCCTTCAATGTCTAACAACGTCTAAGAAGCCTTTAATGGATACTTTTACATAACCATTCTAAAGTTGGGACAAGTCCCTGCTTTATACAATATTTATACAGTGCCAAAACCAATGTACACAAGTGACTCGGAAAGCACCGAACCGAACTGGAGCTCACCAATATTCTATAGATAATCCGCAACCTACTTTGGAGGTCTACTAGAACCTGTGCCTACAGCAAGTAAGGTAAGTCCCCCAAGGGACGTCAGTACGAAGAATGTACTGAGTATGTAAGGCTATAAGAAACTGCATGATACATAAGTACTTCAATGGAACCAAACAAGTGAGTAATCAATATAGATAACCCTCCATTCCGTATATGTGTGGGACCATGTACCTTACATTCATTACTTTCTTTTCTTTTACGTTCATCATCATTATCATTCATCCATTTGGTTAGTGGGTCATGACATAACATTCATCCACCTCATCGGTGGGTCATAATATAACATTCATCCACCTTATCGGTGGGTCATAATATATAACATTCATCCACCTTATCGGTGGGTAATAATAAAACATTCATCCACCTTATCGGTGGGTCATAATATAACACTCATCCACCTTATCGGTGGGTTATAACGTTACTGGAACTTTAGAACAATAGTCAATGAATAAGAGACATATGAATAACATTTGCTTACAAACTTGAAACGAGATACTTTAGAACATTTTGGAATGGAAACCATTTTGGTAACATTGGTGGTCATAACATTATTGGAACTTTAGAATATAACATTATTGGAAATGCTACTCAAGAATGAATATATTCTCTTTACATCATTACTTTCTTTAAGATAGTTCTTTTAGTAGTTACAACATTATGAGAGCTTTGGAACTTTAGTCAATGAATAAGAGACATGTGAATCACAATATATGTCAACCTAAGCTGGAATACTTTAGAACACTTTGGAATGGAACAAGTAAAATGTCAATGTGAACAATATGTGCTGCAGAAGGATACGAAAAGAGTAACCTTACATACTTTATCTTACCAATATGAATATACAGTCCTATATGTGAGTAAAACAATCTTGTTCCTTCCTTACGTATTACTTTACAACACAAGTATATCACGGAGATCACATTAACAACTAACTACATTACAAGTGCATAAGACGATAATGAATTACGTGACTGCCATATAACGTCATTTCACCCTTTTAAAATACCATTTATTGCATCACCATACCAACAATACCATAACATTCCACACATTGACCAAGACATCATAAACTAATAACATTTCACACCAAGTTTATCCTTTACACTTCCTCATTAACACTACGTCACAATTACTCCATCAAGTCATCTCAATAGCTTTCACAATAACACATGAAAAACAATACATAATTTATACCATTCAAAATACCTCCGGATACTCCTTTAAAGTCATTCAAAAGGTACCATAAGTTGATAATTGCATCCATGAAGGGTATAGGGGTTTCGAGGGATCATAGAGAGACAAAAACATGCAAAACGGGGTCCTGGAATGACCTGTGAAGCCACATTCACCTGCAAGTGGGTTATGTACAGCTTCAGGTGACCATTGTCCTGGTCTAGGGCCACCTGTGTTGGCATCTGCGCCCGTAGGTTCCCCACCCGCGAGGGCGGGTGCCCGTTTCAGCCTCCGGGGGTTATTTTCGGGTCCTTTTTCGCCATGAATGGTCCATGATCATAATTAAGCTTATCTTTTAATAATTTAAGTTATCATGGATTCCAAAAAACATCCATGCTTTCACAACACACATAAACATCACAAAACTACATTTTTTTCCCTTCAATACGCCACCGGTTCTATGTACAATTTTGCAACAACAATTCCAAATGTCAAACACAAAGATAAAGCAAGTTAAGTACATAAACACATATTAAATGTTGATATTTAATCCATCAAGTTCACTTCCTTCAATACCACAAGTCCACTTTCAAGTTTAGAGGGCAAAACCCTTCACCGATTAAGCAAAAGTAGATTGTTTTACACATAGTGGACTGTCCAACACTTTGCCAACATAACCAACATGATTTATACACCATATTAAGAATATAATATACTAAACCATGAGAGTAAACACTTACCAAAGCTTACAAAAGAGTGATCTTATCCAAAGAGATAGTTGCTTAGGGTTTGTGAAAGATGAGAAATATCTTGTGGAAATTTCTAGATTTGCATGTGTGTCTAAATGAATAAAAATCTTATTTTCCACATTACATAGCCCCTCATGGACATACTTAGCCACACTTAGGTCAATAATTGAAGTGTTTACTTGGTCAACATTGAGAATAGGTCATTTTCCATTTTGGGCCATGTCTTTTGCCTGATTATTGGGCCTTAATTGAGCCCAATAGCACAAGATTAATTTAGCCCAACAAAATTAATATATAATCCACCAGCCATCTCATGTTTAAATAATTCCATAAATGTTAAGACAATCAATTAGGTTCGAAAATGTACGGGGTGTTACAATTCTCATCTCATCAGCTATGATCTCCCCAAAGTTAAGCACGAACCTAGACATCAAGCTTGCTACTAATACCGCCTGATCATCACCTAAATTGTTGTCATCTCCCATAGGCATCAACCTGAACTGAACTAGTGCCCACCAAAATTTTTCTATGAAATATAACGTGGGCGTAGCAATTCTTGTATTGTGATTAGTTAACCATTCAGGTTCCACTTTAGTATAAACTTTGTTAAATTTGCTCTGTCAGTTATTTTATGGTAAAAGTTCGTAGTGCTAGTTGTTGGAATAAATCTTCCCCATGTAAGAATAGGTTGATTGTTCATTCTGAAATATTCAGCGGAACTCCCCAAACTACAACCTTGACAAGGTTTGGTAACTCAATAATTTGTTGCCCCTTTTTGCAACTAATATCCAGATTGGCAGCATAATTGGCGTAGAATTCACACACCATAGTTGGGTAATACTTCCCAGTTTCTTTGCTAGTCCATCCCAACTCATATTGATTGAACTATCACTCGATCTCAGGATACTCTGCTAGCCCCAAAAAAATTATCAACTCTGCTAGCCCCAAAAAAATTATCTTCACCTCCTCAACCAGTGGTCTCTTGGTACTGCACTTTCCAGTTGAAGAGAGACCATCATGATAGATTTTGTTTACCCATTTCACTTTACATCAGACACTATCTCTAATTCCTGGGTTTTTGCTCTTGATCACATCACTTCGTACTGGTTAAGGTTCTCTTTCTAGACTAGTGGGGGGTATCAGTGCCACCCTCAACTTCATTCTCTGAACTAGCACTTTGCATGCTAGATTCACTTCCTAACAACTTAGCTCTTTCATAAGACTGGGGATCTAGTTCATGTTGTCTTGCACTCTATCACATTTTGTAACCTATGTCCTCCGCCTCCTTGACCTCGTTTTCTGATTCACTAACTAGTTTACGGGTTGAGGTGGCCTTGCCAAATCTCTTACTTGTAACGCCACACGTAGATTAAAATTTGGGAGGCATTCATACCTATGGAGGAATGATGTTAACTAGAATAATAATGGACAAAAAAAAAAGTTAAAGAATTCTTATTTTATATACATACTTGACAACATAAAGTGATGGATCGTCATAGGTGTGACATCTCATCAACCCATATCATCAGGCTTAATAGATCCCAGATCATAAGTGATTACCTGAGGTGATGGCTCATCATAGGTGTGACAGCTCATCAATCCTCGTCGTCAACCTTAAATAGATTTTAGTCTAAATTATTTTGAATTGATGAACTAAGGTGATGGCTCATCACAGGTGTGACGGATCGTCAGTCCTCGTCATCAACCTTAAAACGATTGCCCCTAAAGTTATTTAGAGTTGATGACCTGAGGTGACGGCATCACAGATGTGACGCCTCATCACTCTCATTGTCATTTAAAGAAGATTATATTATAAACATGAGTGAGTAGCTATCTTTAAAATTATTAACACTCCATTATATCATTGAGGTTACATGATCAAATGAGGTGTAAATCTCATGGTATAGTAGAGTGTCCATGATTTTCAAGTGGAAAAAGGGTTACTCATACTTCACCTTGACTTAATTGGTGAGCAATCATATTTTTCCAATGGTTTTGAAGATTTGATGGAGGATATGTTGCCCACAAATTTATCTATTTTCTCACTCATTTAAAATACACCAATATGGAGTCACCTTGAACTTCTAATAGATGATGGAAGATTAAAGAACTTAACATACCTTGGTGAAGATTTACTTATGTGAATTGAAATTATCTCTAGTTTTTCACACGTTAAGCACATGTTCGAGGGTTAATTTAGGTATTGGTGAAGCTTGGAAGTTATGGGTTATTTATAGGGTGGAAGAAGATGAAATGATGAGATTTTAAGGGGTGATAAACGTGGAGGAAGTAATGGAGAATGAATTAAATAAGGAGTTATGAATTTGAAAGGTTTGAATTTAAACCATTCCTTTTTTCATTGATTTAGGAGGATCGGGTCTAAGGTTTTACATTGGGTCGGTTTGGGCCTAATTGGTTGGGTTGGAATTAATGGGTAGTTTTGTTTAGGGTTTGAGGGTTAATTTGTTTGGGGTGGTGAAGTAGGTTTAAATTAAAAAAAAAAAAAACTTACCTAGCTAGTCACTTGGCTGACGGCTCGTCAGCGTTGTCGTCATACTTAAATAGTTAAACCCATTTTGAATCACCAAGTGACAACTAGGGGTGACGACCCATCACTTTGTTGATGGATCTTTTGTGAAGCCATCTGCCTTAAGCAGTTTGCTTTATTTTGAATTATCGAACGACAACTAGGGGTAATAGACTATCATCTACTTAATGAGACGTCAGATAGGACATCACCATTATCTAGAATCTAACTTTTCATAGACATTTGTGATGACTTGATATGATGAGCTATCATTCCTCTGGCGAGACGTCACTCACGTCGTCACTTCAAACAGTTATCTCCAGCTCTTTTTCTCTTAACCTGCACACTTCAGCACACATATTAACCATGTTCAAGAATACAAATTACACTAAAGATTATGGTACAAAAATGAAATATGGGTTGCCTCCCATTAGCGCCTGATTTAATGTCGCAGTATGACTTAGGTATCTTGTTTACTCAGACTTCATGAAGATACACCAATGCTAACACTTTTACCTCCTTCATAACTTCGACGTATTGTTTACCCGTTGGCTATTCACTTTGAAAAGCTCTCCATCCTTGCTCTCCAATTCAAAAGCTCCAAATATAGACACTTGAGTAACTCTGAACGGCCCAGACCATTTAGATTTCAGCTTACCCAAAAACAACTTTAGCGTTGAATTGAACAAAGGTCCAAGTCTTGAACCTTGAATTCTATTTTCTCAATTCTCTTATCATGGTACAATTTAATTTTCTCTCTATAGAAGGTAGCCCTCTCATAAGCTCATAGCCGGAATTCATCAATCTCATTCAGTTGTTCTAACCTCAAATCTGTAGCATTGCTCCAACTCAGATTTAGCTTTTTGAGCGCCCATAGGGACTTGTGCTCAAGCTCTACTGGCAAGTGACAAGTTGGTAAGGAGACATACCGATTAGAATTTTGAATGTTGTTTAATATGCCCACAATGCATTATAAATTTTGCATGCCCAATCACTTCGATAGGCATTTACTGTCTTGGCTAATCTCATCTTGATTTCTAGATTTGATACCTCTACTTTCCCACTAGTTTATGGATGATAGGGGGTAGCTACCTTTGCGTTGCTTCACGCTGTACTTAGCAAGAAGTGTACAAAACACCTTGTTGCAAAAATGTGACCCCCATCACTTATGATTGTTCGGGGAGTCCCAAACCTAGAGAAAATATTCTTTTTCAAAAAATACAACCACTCTCTTACCATCATTGTCCACCAAAGCCACAGGTTCCACCCATTTTGATACATAATCAGACACCACTAAGATGCACTTGTGTCTATAAGAACTCATAAATGGGCCCATAAAGTCGATGCCCCACACATCAAATAACTCAACTTCCAGAACTATGGAAATAGGCAATTCCTGTCTTTAAGAGATAGATCCTTGTCGTTGGCATTAATCACATGCCTTTACAAAGTCTTAGGCGTCTTTGTAGATAGTGGGCTAGTAGTACCCACATTGTAGTATCTTTTGGGTCGTACGATCACCCTCATGATATCCCCCTACTGGGGAAGAATGACAATCTTGTAGAATGCTCAACATCTCCACTTCTGGTATACATCTCCTAATTATATTGTTAGCACATAGATGGAGTAGATATGGTTCATCCCAAAAGTAATTGATTACATCATGGAGAAATTTCTTTCTCGGATGAAAAGTTAGTTCTTCTAGCATCATATCACTAATAAGATAATTAGCAAAAGTCAGCATACCAAGGCACATGATAAAAAGATGCAGCTAATCCGTGTTCATCTGGAAAAGAGTCGTCGATCTCTAACTCATCCTTCACCTTTCCTTCATCCTCAAGTCTAGAAAGATGATCTACTACTTGATTTTCACAACCTTTGCAATCTTTGACTTCAAAGTCAAGCTCATGCAACAGCAACACCCATCTAATCAACTGAAGATTAACATCTTACTTTGCCATGAGGTATCTCAAGGAAGCATGGTCAGTATGCACAATGACTTTAGTGCCAAGTAAATATGCCCAAAACTTCTCAAAGGCATAGACATCTATAAGTAACTCCTATTCTGTAATAGTGTAGTTTTTCTGTGCCCCATTTAATGCTTTATTAGCATAGTATATGGGATGAAAAATCTTCTCTTGTTTCTACCCAAGAACATCCCCAAGAGCGACCCTGCTCGCATAACACATCACTTAGAACGATTTGGACCAATCTAGAGCAATAATAATAGGTGTAGCCACCAACTTCCCTTTAAAGCACTCAAATATCTTCAAGATGTTACTATCAAACACAAATTTTTCTTCTTTCTCCAACAACCTACATAACGAATTAGCAATTTTGGATAAGTCCTTAATGAACCTCCTGTAGAAACCTGCGTGGCCAAGAAAACTTCTAACTCCTTTCACCGAGATTGGTGGAGGTAGTTTTTCAATTACCTCTATCTTAGCTCTATCCACCTCAATACCTTTTGCCAAATTTTGTACCCCAAAACAATACCCTTCTTCACTATAAAGTGACATTTTTCCCAGTTTAGTACAAGATTAAAATTTTCACATCTTTGCAAAGCACTACTAAGATTTTCGATGAAGTCTTCGAAAACATCACCAACAACTGAGAAGTTATCCATAAACACCTTCAAAGTGTCTTCAACCATGTCAAAAAAAAATCAATATCATACACCTTTGGAATGTAGCAAGAGCATTGCATAATTTGAAGGGCATACACTTGAAGGAGAATGACCTATAGGGGCATGTAAAAGTACTCTTCTCCTGATCATCGAGTGCAATAGAGATTTGGTTATAACCCAAGTAACCATCCAAAATGCAATATCAGCCTCGCCCTGCCAACATGTCAAGCTTTTTATCTATGAACGACATTGGGAAGTGATCCCTGAGAGTCCATGAGTATAGCTTTTTGTAATCCATGCAGACATGCCAACCAGTGATTGGCCTTAAAGGAATCAACTCATTACATTCATTGGCTACTACCATCATACCTTCCATTTTTGGGACACACTGCCCAGGACTTACCTACTTGCTATCCGATATTGGGTATACAATACCTGCATCAAACCACCTGACTATTTCTTTCTTTACTACCTCGCATTGGTGGGTTAAGTCTTTACTGATGGTGGGATTACACTCTTCTTCCAACTGAATTTTGTGGGTGTAAATACCTGGAGGTATTCTAATAATATCTATAATAGTCCAACCAATTGCCTTTTTAAACCTTTGCAACACAGAAACAAGTGCTTCTACCTGCCATTCCACTAAATTAGTTTCTTTAATCACGTGCAATATATTATGATCACCCAAGAATGCATAGAAAAGGTTCCCAGGCAACTCTTTAAGTTCCAACACTGGTGGCTTCTCTATTGATAGCTTTGCTGGAGGAGTTGGCCAATTTTTTAGATCCAGGTCCAACTTCTTAGGAGCATAAAAATACAATTCCTTTCCAACCAAAGAATTAACTATCTCCTCATAATCTTTGATGCCTTCACCATCAAAATTATTTATCACAGTAGCTAAGGTTTCGACAACAAACCTTTCCTCAATAGGTACCTCAACATCAGTGACTAAGAAACACTTATGTCTCTCGGTTGCTTCATCGATCGACACACATTGAACTTTACATTTTCATTGTTCAATATGAACTTCAACTTATTACTCTCTATGTCAACCAATACTTTTTCAGAGGCTAAGAATGGTCTACCTATGATTATGGGTACTTTGAAGTCCACTTTGCAATCAAGGATCACAAAGTCAGCCAGAAATATAAAATTATCAACTTTCACAAGCACATCATACAATATCCCCACTGGCCTTTTGACTGAATGTTCTGCCATCAATAGCCATATAGTCATATGTTTAGGGGTTCCAAGGCCCAACTTTCAAATTTATGCTAGCACCATGATCACATAATGCCTTTGCAAAGTCAAATGCACCAATTGTGCAAATAATAATAAAAGCACCCAGATCTTCCTTCTTTTGAACCAGCAATTGCAAAGAAATCACACTACAATAATGAAGATTATCCTCCAGCTTAAAACATACAGTCCTCTTCTTAGTGAATAAGTCCTTCATGAACTTCGTATAGCTCGACATTTGTTCAAGGGCATCCACCAATGGAATATTCATCGATAACTATTTCAACATGGAGATAAACTTATGAAATTTACCATCCTCTAGCTTCTTCTTCACTCGATGTGGAAACAAAGGGGGAGGTCTAGGTATTTGAGTTAAAGGCTTTTCAACCTCTTTACTTTTCCCCTTTAGCATGTGAGCATCATCTTTTGCCATGGTAGACTCTTCGACATATACCTTTTGATTATCAATCTTTTCTAACTTTCCAGACTCAGCCGGATTCTCATCAATACAAAACTCATCAGCCACTATTTCATAATAGAAGGCAGCATCCTACACCTCTGTCTCAACCAAAGGATATGATTTAGGTAGAACCTTACCACTCCTCATAGTAATAGCCATACAACTTTCATTATTTCAAGGATTCTAAATAGTATCACTAGGTAGAGTGCCACTCTTCTGTTGATTGAATGCCGTGTACAACTGCTACATCTGGTACTCTAACTATTTAATAGAGGTAGAGTGTGAGTCCATAAGCTGATTCATCGAATATAGTTCACTCTTCACTTCTTTCACTCCTGAGTTAGTAGATTCCACACTTTTTAACACGTTTTCCATCATCTCCTCCATATGAGACTTTCCTGAATCATTTCCACCTTTGTCATGATTTTTTGGAGGCACATAGAGTCTACTTCAATTGTTCCTGTAGCTATATTTATTCTTCCAATTTCCTTGATCACTATCTTTGTAACCAGCCTTGTTGTATAAATTATCCCTCTGAAAGTTCCAATCCTGGTTTCCTTGGACATTGGTTCGAAAACCCTCCATCTAGTTATTCAAGTAATTCACCTCTTCTTTGGAGTCAGACTCAATGGCCTTACCCTGCGAACCAACAACTTTCACTTTTTCAACACCACTTGCCGACAAGTATTTTCTAAGTAAGTCCATCTACATCTTCATATAAGCCATGTCCTGATCATGCTCTTTTTCCCTTCGACATTGTTCAATCGACATGCCTACAGTATAAGTATGGTATTCAACCTCAGAATCCCTGGTATGCCAAGCTCTATTTTTTTTTGTCAGCTTATCCATAATCACAGTCATATCTGTAAAGTAAATGCCATAAAAGCTCCTCCTACAACATTGTCAACCGTTGGTTTGGTTACCAAATTTAGAGACATATAGAAAGTCTCCATTAAGTGTTTATCTGTCAGCTTATGATTGGGGCATTAAGTCAACTTCTTCTTAAACCTCAGCCATGTTTCATGTAGTGCTTCATCCAATAGCTGCCTGAAATTACTGATTTCATCCCTCAACTACAATATTCTGGAGGGCGAAAAGAAACTTTCTAGGAAAGCTCTTTTTATCTGACCCTAGTTTGTAATAGAATCAAGCGGTAGCTAAATCAGCCATAATATTGCATACCCAGACAAAGACAATAGAAATAACCTCATTCGGATGGCATTCTAACTAACTCCTGGTAATTTGAAGTACTTACAGATTAATATAAAATCATCAAGTGTATAATCAGATCATCACCTCCCACCCCTCTGTATAGACCTTTGAGGTTTAATAGTTGAATCATGGTGCTGGTAATATTAAACTTTGTTCTAGGGGCTAGTGGTGGGAGAACCATAGCCCTAGTGGAACCAAGCCCATCTAAGTCAGCCTCATCTTTATCATCGAGGTCAAAATGCATGGCTTGTTATTGTCGACCTCTCCCCCTTTATCACTGACCTTGGTTGGCTGGGGTAACATTATCCATATGTTGCGTATCAAAATCATCACCTAAAGCTTTATCGTCCTCATTATTAGGTGCATTGAGATTTTGTTGATGCAATTGATTTGCAGTAAGTTGTTGAAGCCTTACTGCTTCTCGCTCTTTTACATTCATGTTTAATCTAAAAGTTTTGGCAAGCTCTGGGTTGTAAGGTAACAATGGTTCACCCGAGCTTCGGGTACTTGGCATGCACAATAATGTACCCACCAATCACATAAACAATAATTAAAAGTAAAATTAGAAAATATGACTAAGAGTCAAATAAACACAACAGAATTAATAGACAACCATATTCCACGGCAACGGTGCCAAAATTTAATACACACAATAGCACACGAGGGAAATGAAACATAACAATAAAAACCCTCGTATGGACACAGGTACCCCCACCCCTATCAAAAAGGTATGAATTGTCTCAAATGCATTAGTAATGAAATGATAAATTACTAGAGGGAGGACATAACTGTGAGGCCCTAGGTGCTTGTGTCATGTGAAACAGAGTGTGCTGCAACATCAGTTATAGAATCATCAGTAGTGGCGCCAGGAATAACCGACGTACTCAATGTAGCAGTTGGTCTAGTAAAAGACTCCACACTCAGCTCAGCAACACTATATGACCCTAGTGGGACACTAGGGGAGGCTCCCACAACCCGAGCCTACAATGATTCTGCTTATAGTTCTTGGGCCTCTTTTACTCCTCCTTGCTTCTTTTAAATCTCTCCTTTCTTGCTTTCTCCTATTTTTCTTAGCCTTTTCTAGGTCATTTATACCTTTCCTATTTATCTTGCTTTTTACCTTGGATTTGAGAGGCTTTCTTGTCAGATCATACAAGGTTTATTCTTCCTCCTTTGACTCTTCATCATCCAAAGTTTAGAATGCTAAGGTGGGTCTATTTTGTAGCATGGTGATGTCTGCTCGGGCCTTTTCTGTTTCAGCTTTAAACTTAGCCAAATCTAGTACAGTTATGGCCTTCAGTCTCTCATTTATCTGACCCGTTATGTTATCAATATAATCGTGGAGGCTAGCATATGGCACTAGTATAACTTTTATTGCTCGATTTATGAATGGCTCAAACTATTCTACAAAAAGCTTTAGCTGCCTGTCAAACCTTTGTCCCTACTTAACCCATTTCTTGAAATTGTGGGGAGTAAGTGCATACTCTGATATCTGGTTTATAGCTGTCGCAGTGTCGATGGTCTCAGTTGTAGGAGTAGTGCATGTAGTAGAAGTAGTGGGTGGAGCTGTAGAGACAGATAGTTTTATACCAGATGTGAAGCCTACAACCTCCATAGCAGGTGGTTCTCCAGTGGTCTGAGTATCAACTCCTAACTTGGCACGCTTGCTTAGATGAAATGCAGGCTTTCTTTCATCCTTAGATCTCTCAAAATTATGGGTCTTAGTTGCAGTTGTTTGAACATCAATACATGTTTGCACTAGAACATAATCCTCATCATATAGTTGTGTGATAAGGTATGGAAATGGGTAGGAGGTTGCAGGCTTTGTAGCCCATATTCTCATCTCATCAGCTATGATCTCCCCAAAGTAAAGCTTGAACCTAGACATCAAGCTTGCTACCAATACCGCCAAATCATCCTTTAAATTATTGTAATCTCCCATAGGCATCAACCTGAACTGCACTAGTGCCTACCAAAATTTTGCTATGAAAGACTGCATGGACTTAGCAATTCTTGTGTTCTGATTAGTGAAACACTCACGTTTCCCTTCAGTAAAAACTTATGCTAACAAAGGATGCTGATTTTCTCTATCAGTTATTTGGTGGTAAAAGTTCAGAGTGATAGTTAGTGGCTTAAAATCTTCCCCATGTATGAATCGGTTGATTGTTCATTCTGAAATATTCAGCAGAACTCCCCAAACTGGAACCTTGACAAGGTTTGGTAACTTAATAACTTTTTGCCCCTTTTTGCAACTAATATCTAGTGTGGCAGCATAATTTGCGTATAATTCACACACCATAGCTGGGTAATACTTCTCAAGGTATGTGCTAGTCCATCCCAATTCATATTGATTTAACCATCACTCGATCTCAGGATACTCTGCTAGCCGCAAAAAAATTATCTTCACGCCCTCAGCCAGTAGTCTCTTGGTAATGCACTTTCCAGTTGAAGAGAGACCATCTTGATAGATTTTGTCTACCCCTTTCACTTAACATCAAACACTATCTCTAATTCCATAATTTTCTCTCTTGATCACATTACTCCACATCGATTCAGGGACTCGTTCTTAACTAGTGGTGGTATCGGTGCCACCTTCAACATCATCCTCTGAACTATCACTTTTCATTCTAGATTCACTTCTTACCGACTTAACATTCTCATCAGACTGGGGAGCTAGTACATATTGACTTGCACTCTACCTCATTATGTAACCTATGGCCTCCATCTCCTTGACCTCGTGTTCTGATACATCAACTAGTTTATGGGTTGAGGTGGCCTTTCCAAATCTCATACTTTCACCGCCACGTGTAGGTTGAAACTTGAGAGGCATTTGTACCTATGGAGGAATGATGTTAACTTGGAACAATAATGTACAACAAAAAAAGTTAAAGAATTTACATTTTATATACATGCCTGACAACATGAAGTGATTGCTTGTCATAGGTGTGACATCTCATCAACCCATATCGTCAGGCTTAATAGATCACAAGTGACGACCTGAGGTGATGGCTCATCACAGGTGTGACAGCTCATCAGTCCTTGTTGTCAACCTTAAATAGTTTGTAGTCTAAATTATTCTAAATTGATGACCTGAGGTGACGGCTCATCACAGGTGTGACAACTCATTAGTCCTTGTCGTCAACCTTAAACAAATCGCACCCAAAGTTATTCAGTGTTGACGCCCTGAGGTGATGGCTCATTACAAGCGTGACATCTCATCACTCTCATCGTCACTTTAAGCAGATTATATTATAAACATGAGTGAGCAACTATCTTGAAAAATATTAACACTCTATTATATCATCAAGGTTACAGGATCAAATAAGGTGTAAATCTCATGTTATAGTAGAGTGTTCATGATTTTCAAGTGGAAAAAGGGTTACTCAGACTTCACCTCGACTAAATTGGTGATCAATCATATTTTTCAAAAGGTTTTGAAGATTAGATGGAGGATATGTTACCCATAAATTTATCAATTTTCTCACTCATTTAAAATAAACCAAAATGGAGTCTCCTTAAACTTCAAATAGATGATGGAAGATTAAAGAATTTAACATACCTTGATGAATATTCACTTATGCCCAATAAAAGAATTGAAATTAGCTAAAATTTCTCACAAGTTAAGCACAGGTTAGAGGGTAAATTTAGGTGTTGGTGAAGCTTGGGAGTTGTGGGTGATTTATAGGGTGGAAGAAGATAAAATGATGAGATTTTATGGGGTGATGAACGTAGAATGAATTAAAGAAGGAGTTATGAATTTGAAAGATTTGAATTTAAACAGTTCTTTTTTTCATTGATTTAGTCGTATCGGGTCTAGGGTTTTAGATTATTTGAGACCTAATTGGTTGAGTTGAAATTAGTGGGGAGTTGTGTTTAGGGTATAGGGTCAATTTGTTTGAGGTGGTGGAGTTGGTTTAAATTTTAAAAAAAAAAACACTTACCTGGCTTCGATGTTAGTTGACGGCTCGTCAGTGTTGTCGCCATCCTTAAGTAAAGAAGTTACCTCCAAAGATGAAAACTCCCAAAATTTGGTAGAAGATCACCTCTCTTAGAGCTCTCTCTACGGTGGTAAGGTTACCACTGCAGCTGTTCTTTTACTGCTGCAGAAGTATCAAGGTAGAATCTTGAGGTCTCTCCTCAAATGGGTCTATTCTACAACACACCCCTTGAAATACGACATCGCAAACCAACCCTTTCATGATAAACTCTATAATCAGAGTTCTATAAATTTGTTTTGCGTGACAAAAGTTGTTACGACTTTCTAAGCTCTTCCTCTATCTATAAATCAAGTCAAAATCCCCCACAAATGCTCACATTAATATCAGATTTCCTTAGACTAGTACACCCTCAAAATTCACCTAATACTAGGCCATTCCTGAATATCTTAAAAATTGTCTAGGGGGAAATTTGACAAAGGTTCTACTTCTTATTTCAACATAACGACGATTTGGGTTATTACACCTCAAGAGACCTCTTCCAACCTCCTATGTCTAGGTAAGTATTCTCCATAGTCTTATAATATAAATTTAAGAATTTCTTCAGGATTCTAACATCAAATCATTCTCTTATCTCTAGTTAGATTAAGAACTTATCTCTAGGGTTCAAGAATGGTTCGTATGGTCCTTTTTCTTCCAAGATTGAATTTTTCTTAGATATTTGGAATGATTAAAGGTTTGTAGGACTTCAGTGAAGAAAATCCTTTCATCATCATGCCATATTTTTTTGAAAAAAAAGTTATGATAGAAGAAGTTCAAGTTAGGGTTTTAATCGCATATCTTCAAATTGATTTCTCTTGCCTCTTGGGTTGATTTAATTGTTATTTAACTATGAAGAATTATTGAAATTTTTTAATTTGTAGTCCTTTCCTCAAATCCTTAATTCTTTAATCCATGTTTTGAATAAATTATGAACAAGGAAGGTTTAGTCTTGATTTCTATAAATCCCAAGTTATGTTTTCATGGAACTTCTTTATACCTATTTGGCAGATTATGTTTTAAAGAAAGTTCAGTCACTTGAAATATTCCTTAAAAATATTTACAAAATTATTCATACAAACATAGACATTTTTCAAAGAAAATTATCTTTTATCATGAAAACTCAGAACAGTTTTCAGATAGTTGTGAGCATAGGCTTACCAGCAGTACAGTTTTATAGATTTTGAGCAAAGCCTCATAGTATGATTTTAGTTATATTTTTCATGATATATTATGAGAATATGTAGTTTTAGGAGGATTATTTAGCATCGAGAGGACACGGGTTCAGATAACTCAAGTTCCATAACTATGTTGCTACCTTAGGATTTAGGACCACACCACAAGTCAGACGGCTCCTCTTAGCCTAAGAGGCTCATTAGTGGATCCACAGATAAATATATGTTCTATACCATAGAAAAGTTTAGAACAGATCTCCCAACTGGGTTAGAGGTTGGATATCATTGTCTAACATGGTGTATGCCGATTGTAAGAAACTTTCCAAATCAAAACAAACTTAGCTATTTCCAAGAAATATTATTTTGGTTTAAAACCTCAAGTTTTAAGTTAAGATTTGTTAACAATGGTTTACCTTCAAATGTCTTTTAAATATATAGTCTTCAGTTTAGTCATGACTTTAGATATTCAGATTCAGAATGCATATTTTTACTACTCAGCCTTATGTTTTTAATAAATTCTTTTTAAGTATGATTCATTGATTTAGGTCACCAGTTTTCTAGAAAAGTACTTTATAATGACTGTATTCTATTCTACGTATTTCTCAGTCTTAGTGGTATGGATTGCGTACACTTTACCCTCCCCAGACCCCACTTGGTGGGAATACACTAGGTATGTTGTTGTTGTTGTTGTTGTAGTCATTCAACTATTATGTTTCAGGTAACCAATTTTAGAACATGTCCTAGCTTTTCAGTTAAGATCTTATTTTATACTATCAGTTTATTGAAGAACTTTAAATGGTTATCTCTTATGTTCCAGCTTTGATTTCTGCTCATTGAGTTACTATCTATACTTTGATCATGATCAGCTTTGCAGTCTTTTAGTTATGTTGTATATATTTCAATCCTTACCTTACATGCTAGTACATACAAAGTACTGATGCATCTTTTTGGTGCTACATCATTTTACGATGTAGTCCCAGCATTCAGGTATTCAGGTGCATAATCAAACTCTACAGTAGGCTTCATTTCTTCAGCTATTGGTGAACCCTTTATCTTTCTAGAAGGCATAGACTAGAAGATATATTAGTAGATAGTTTTGTTTACATATAGGTAGCCTCTAGGGTCTTTTCCTGGCTAATCGTATTCAATATGTTAGTAGAGGCTTCATAGATAGTTAATTAGATAGTTGTAATTAGTTTTCAAATATAACTTTGTTCTTAGTTAATAAAAGTTTATTTTTCCTATATTACAAAAGTTCAACCCGTGTTTTAGCTTCCGCATCAGTGTTGATATTCATGTCATTCTATAGTTATGCAAACTATGGTTGCCCCTTAGATGTAGGATCAGGGTGTGACACTTTCACATCCGACTTTTCATATAAAAATTTCAGAATAACAACATATTGTAGGTTTTCTTGAATGATCGAATTTCTTACTTCTAAGGCTTTCCATGTGATATTGGGTTCTCCATGTAATATTATTACTATTTAGGTGGAACTTTGGGTAGGATATTTATAGAAGTAGGAGGTTTCAGTGTATTGGCATATAGAGGGATCATTGGTTCTTGCTGAGGGTTTATTGGTGGGTTAATGTTATTTTGGAGAGGTTGTGGGATATCTGGTGGGGGCATCCCCTAGTGGAGGCGGCCCCCATGGCGGGCGAATGGATGGCTAAGCTATTTTAGGGTGTTTTTATAGGGTTGTATTAGTTATCTATTAATGGACTGAGATTGCTAAGAAAATGATTCAGTGAACCATCATGGTAGGGGCTTAGGCCAAACCACCAAACCAGTATATTAAAAGGCATCCCGGTGCACTAAAGCTACCGCTATGTGCGGTGTCCGGGGAAGGGCCCCACCACAAGGGTGTATTGTATGTAGCCTTACCTTGCATTTCTGCCAGAGGCTGTTTCCAAGGCTTGAACCCGTGACCTCCTGGTCACATGGCAGCAACTTTACCAGTTACTCTAAGGCTCCCCTTCCACCAAACCAGATATTAACATTGAAAAATGTAAAAACATATATATCGTTTGGTTTGATTTCCAATTATTGAGTTATTTATCTTCTCTTGATCTTAATTGTTTGGTAACTTGATCAACTACTAAACACTATCTATGGTGCATAGTTTTGACTAGAAATAGGAAAATTACATATGCAATAAAAAAAAGTAGGGCTTGGTTATGAACTCTATACAAAAGGGGGAATGATTCGCTAACGTAGATAGAAATATACCCGTTAGCCTTGCCCAGTTGATACAAAAGAGAAATCACCCTAACCCTGGAATATACCCGTTAGCCTTGCCCTTTACTATCGACCGAAGACCATAGAAATATAGCCGTTAAGAATAGTAGGCGAGACCTAGAGTTGTTAGAAAAATTCTCAATAGGGTTAAAATCAACCCACAACTAGTAACACAGGAAACCAACTAAATGTATGGTTTGAAGACTCAAATGAATTGCTGAAATACCATAACCCTAGATCATCTCGCTAAACTAAATTTTGAATCAATCATTTATGACTTGCTTCAATATACTTTTATTTATAATCAAAATACCAAATCACTCTTTATTACTTATTTCTAACTGAATAGAGATATAAGAACTCAAACTGGTTAATCAATTAGTCAAATCCCTTGGGTAGGATATTAGGACCAAAAGTCGATATTACTTGTACGATCACATACACTTGAGTGTGAGTCTGTATACAACAAGTTTTTGGCACCATTGTCAGGGATTTGATTTGAAGTTGATACTATTTTTAATTTCTATTGAACTATTCAGATTTCACTTTTGCTTGTAGTTTTTGTTCTTTTCAGGTTACAGTTTAATTTATGCTAAAAACCTAAAGTCAAGGCAATCCCTTAATTTACATTAATCATGAGCTTCAATGAACTCTTAGAGGTATGAGAGCTTTGGGTGATAGCCAGCATAATTCAAACCTTTTAAACAATCCAAATGATAGAATGAACAAGGCTGCAAATCAGCACGCTGCTGCACCACATGTTTCTATGCTTAATTTTGCAAGGCCAAATTGGGAAAATTCCTCCAAAGCTATTGTCAAATCGAATATCAATGGGGGTTTTAAGCTTAGAGAAGGCATGGTGCGACTGGTGCAGAACACTTGCCAGTATGAGGGTAAATCATATTAAGACCCACACAAGCACTTACAAAAGTTTGTCAAGTTGAGTTGTAACTTTCACTACCAAAACGTATTCGATGAATATGGCATGCGCCGAATCTACATCCTAAATGAGACACCGTTCTTAGAATCATAAATGATCTAAAGCAAACCCTTGGTTCTAGCATCATACTAAGATAATACATTTAAAAACAACTGGGCATAAGCTTAAGCATAATAAAATGGGCAAACTAAAAATAAACTCAAAGACTATAAGTTTAATATATAAATTATTTAAAAATAGACTACAACCAACTTGACTGACTGAATGTCGATGAAGCCTCTACTAATCATACTGACATAACTGGCTACCAACATAAACTCTAAATTATGCCTTTTGAAAAGATGGAGTGCATCATTAATAGCTAAAGAGTTGAAGCCTATTGTGAAATTTGATTACGTACCTGCATATCTGTAAGCTACATTGTAAAATAATGTAGCGCAGGGAAAGTATGCATCAGTATAGGAAAGGTATTGAGTATGTAAGTTAAGGGCTAAGCAATTTAAGAACTAGCATACATACTGAAACTGAATTTAAATAGCTGAAAAACTCAATGACTAATAAATTAAACCATGTATATATCATAATTTGAGAAAGAGACTAAAATTAAACTTCATAGATGTGAATATCCAACTGAGAGTAAATACAGTTAAAAACCATTAGTAAGGATTTCTAGAAAAAAATGAATACCTGAAATCATGCTATCTAAAATCATATAATGACCATGTCAAGTAAGCTATCAAAACAGAGTAGAGATTTTAGGTGGGAGTTTCTTATAACATAAACCATGTGAGCATCATGGAGTACAGTGCCATACACTAACACTGAAAAAGGTTGGTCTAACTGACCAATGTTAAAACCATATATATAAGGATCCTAAAATCATACCTCTTGGGCAAAAATTACGGTGGAAACATAGTTATGGGACTTGGATTGTCTGGACCCTTATCCTCTCGGTGCTAAATAATCCTCCAAAAATATAATAGTACTCTATCATATCATCTGACATATTTGGATGTCAAAACTGTTCATAAATCATAGTAGACATATCTAGATATCATAATGTTTATAAATCTTACTGCTGTAAGCCTAAGATCCATATCATTTCATAAACCATATGCAAAAAAGATCATGTATTTAAAAGCATGTATTTATGATATAGAGTTCATAGCTCATAAAAAACCTTAAAGCATGAATCTTGATGCATAAATCCTATTTTAGATAGAAATCATAAGTTCATGTGAAAACCTTATTCATAATATCGTAAAGATTCAAAATTCAGGCTTAATATATAAATTTTCAAGAACAATCTACAAAATTATGAAAAGCATAAAAGTTCAACAAGGAAACACCTTGCTAAGAATATAAGTAAACACAAAATCCATAGAAACCGTAATCATACATAGGAACTTCAAAAAAAACATGAAATTTGTTTAAATAAAGAGGGAAATTGAATGTAGGTTCATAAAACCTAACCATAAACTTAAATTTATAAAATTTATAGAGTTTTGGACATGAGGATGAAAGGAAAACCCCTAATGAAGTCCTACATACCTGAATTAGAAAGAATCTTGGAGAAAATCTTGAACTTGCGTACTTTAGAGCTTTGGGATTTGGAAAAACCTTCTTGAGTTTTGAGAAAGAAGGGGAATGAGGGATTTGAGAATGATTCTAATAGTTTAGGACGATTTTGGGGGGTTTAAAATAGGTTGGAGAAGTTACATGGGGTGAAATGATTAGATTTCCCCTAATTTAATAAGATAAAGTAGATTTGTATGCCTGGGAGGGGTGCTATGCGCCGCACACCCCAATGCGGAGGTTAACCAGAGACCTTCTGACATGTACTCCATGGCGCATCACCCAACGCACACCTGGTTTAGTGCCTTACTAAAAGGCCCATAACTTTTTACTTCAAACATGGATTGATGAACGGTCGATGGTGCTGGAAAGAAGGCTCAGAAAAATTTAATTTGGTGGGTAATGGGTCACGTAAATCTTCATATTCTAGGAGTAATGATTGTTTGAAGTTGACCCTAGTGAAATCTTATACGAAAACTCAATCGATAAAAAAGTTTTCTACTCAACTTTGTGTTAGAGGTTCCTTATGACCTTAATTTATATCCAAATTTTTTTCCACACTAAAGAATTGATCTTAACACCTATTTATAATTAGAAATCATCAAATTTGGTCCTATACATATTCGAAGAATAGTTCGGATCTTAGCTTAGAACTTGCGGGGTGTTATAGAATATGTCAGATTGATCTTGTTTCTATTATCACTAATCGGAGAAGCAAAGCGATGGTTTCAGAGTGAGCCCAGAGGTTCAATTACATCATAGGATATCTTATTCGATAGGTTCCTCAACATGTTCTTCTCTATAGAGGAATGAAATAGCTTACAGGGAAAAATTTTAGATTTGGACAAAAAGGCAAAGAATTACTACCACATGCTTTGAAATGCTACAAGGGGTATTTGCGGGATTTTCCACATCACCAGCAGCCCAATGAGATCATTGGGCATAATTTCACTAAAGGGTTGAGGACAAACTTTAAATCTCCTTTAGATGCTACAGTTCAAGGGTAGATTTTGTCCAAGAACTATGATGAGATTGAAGTTCTGTTTAACCTAATATCTGCAGGAAATATAGATTACATAGAGCCCAACAGAGTTTTTACATCAACTCAAAAATATTAGGAAAGGGAGAGTTGGATGATGTATCATCCATATGAACTAATATTGGTCAGTTGCATACCTTAGTAAGGCCGACTTTGACAACTTTAAGTGTCGGGATGATTCTGCAGGTGCAGCAGGTTCAAACAGTTGCATTGTTTTGTGACGAGTGTGGTGAGAACCATGGTTACTCAGGATGCCCTTTGAATCCAGAGTTTATATTTTATGTAGGGAAATAGAATAAGGGTCATCGCTATCAAAGAAATACATTTTACCCGAATTATAAAAACCATCCATATTTCTCTTGGGGTGGTAAGCAGCAATATGTATAGTAGGATTAATAGGTGAGTAGTTCTTTAGAGGAAACTCTAAAGCAGTTTATGACCCAGCAACAATAGCCTCAGCAGCCACAAATGCAATTTAATAGTGAGACTAAGTAGGCTATCATGGAATTATAGATTCAGATAGGGCAACTTGCCAAATCACTTCACAATAGGTTTTGAGGTTCTTTACCGAGTGATACTGACATGACCAAGCAGGTTATGGCTATTACTTCGAGAAGTAGGGGAGATTTGCGAAATTCAGAGCCTCCAAAGAGAAAATTAGTTGAATATATTCAATATAACCATCCATGTCCTTTTCCATAAAGATTTATTCCAACACCAGCTCTAGAGCCAAAGTCTATGTAAGAGGTGAAGGTTGTGAAAGAGGTTGTTGAGCTGCCTAAACTTACAGTTGAGAGACCGCCACCACCATTCCCACAGAGGTTTGAGACAAGCAAGAGATATACGTTCATTAGGAAGTTTATTGATATCTTTATGAAACTTTATATAAACACTTCTTTGATTGTGTCACGACCCAAATGGCCGTGAGTGGCACCCACGGTAACTCTCAGTTGGGAGAACTATATAACCTAAGGCTTAACCTAATTTATTAACCTATTTTAAGGCAGAAGTATATTCAAAACTCAACTTAATGATTAATATCTTGAAAACTAGCAAAGAAATAAATGCGGAATAATTCAACTATCTATTACAATTCCCCAAGACCCAAAGTCATCATACAAGAACTCTAAAACAACCATGCCTACAGAAATGTCCAAAAACTAAAAAACATAATAAAGAATCAAAAAATAATAAAGAATCATCTTTTTGTCCAAAAGAAGGCCAATAACTAATATGATGATCCATGGCAACCTGAAGATGGAGTGCTCACCCTTGGATTGAGGTTAGCTGTCAAACGCTAGAGATGAGGTCGCGTTGGAGCCTCTAGAACACAACCTGTACTCAACAAAAGAAGTGCACATGTGAGTATTAGTACAAACCACTATGTACTGGTAGGCATCATCGGGTGAATCAACTTAGGAATATGTATACACATAAATCAAATAGCAAGTAGACAGGATATTCAACACATAGCAAATAATTCACAACAATCAACAAGTATGCTCATACAAGCCAAGAATGTATTCACAACATGTCAGACAATGTCCATAACTAAGTTACATAACCATCAAGAATATCAACTATATTAGAATAATAACGAGTTCAACAACACAAAAAAATGGAAGTCTATGCCCACCTCAACCTCATAAGAGTAATCTCATTAGTCTCATTATCATCAATATATGATCTCTAACTCATGTATCAAACTCTAGTCTGTACACACCTTTGAAGAGACTTATTTATTCACATCTATACATGACCTCCAGGGGACCAACTTCATCTATATACTATACTGGTGTAGTATTCGATAAGTTATATAGTGTCACGCCCTGAATCCCAACGGGGCGGACTGGCACCCGAAGCTGATAAGGCCCGAGAGAACCAATCTTTGCTCGTGAACATTCATATGCATGTCTTCGTATGAACCTCATTATACCTCATGCAACTATGCGGAAGTCATGGAAACATATGCTATATATATAAACAAAACTTGGTCGTTAGGGCCATCAAGTCAAAACGGACATTCATCTCTTACATTCGACTTCCCACATACGTCTATAAAGCCTCTACATATACATATACATAACCAACCTACAGTCGGAACAAGTCCCCACTTTATACAATATATACAATGCCAAAAACCAATGTACACATGGGACTCGGAAAGCCCCGAACCAGCTGGAGCTCACCAATGACTGGTAGATAATCCGCAACCTACTGTGGAGGTCTATTAGCACCTATGCCTGCAGCAAGTAAGGTAAGTCCCCCAAGAGGGGTCAGTACGAAAAAAGTACTGAGTATGTAAGTCCATATAAAACTGTGTAATACATAAGTACTTCTAAGAAATTAAGCGTAAGAGAATAATCAATATTGATAGATCTCCGTTCTGAATATTTGGAACCATGTTCATTACTTCCATTATTTTCATTACTTGATCATTCATTCTTATAATAACCTTCATATTTATATATTCATGCAAGGGATATACTCTCATTTCTTTTACACCTATCTTCATTACTGTTCATCCAACTAGTTAGTGGAATATAATATAATATCGATCATCACCTATTAGGTGGGTTATAATATAATACCGTACATCTAGTGACCAGTGGGCTATAATATAAACCGGACATCCAGCTGATCAGTGGGCTATAGTCGTGTATATAATAATAATACCGTACATCCAGCTGATCAGTAGGCTATAATATAAACTGGACATCCAACTGATCAGTGGGCTATAGTCATATATATAATAATTATAATAATAATAATAATAACATAGCATAATATTGGGATTGTTCCATCCTAGATTATGCCCTTTTGATTTGAGCCATACTCAATGAAACATAAATGAACCATGTGTACATTACTTCTTTGCATACTTCTTTCCTTTTCATTTTTTATGAGAGTGATACATTGGTGATTGAAACATTATTGGGAACACATATATACATTAATTCATTCCTTTACTTTTATGAGATTATACCTTTTCTTGTGATAGATTGATACGTTAATAGTCGCAACATTATTGGAGCTTTGGAACACAACATTATTGGATATGCTACTCAAGATAGATTCTCCTAACCTCATCACTTTCCTTGAGCTAGTTTCTTTTAGTAGTTACAACATTATGAGAGCTTAGGAACTTCAGTCAATGGATAAGAGACATGTGAATGCCATTTGGTCAATGAACAGGAATCATATGGATAACAATATATCAAACCTGAATGAAATACCTTAGAATATTTCGGAATTGAACAACTACTATGACAATATGAACAATATCTGCTGCAGAAGGATACGGAAAGAGTAACCTTACATACCTTATCTTCTCAATATGAATACACAGTCCTATATGTGAATACAATAATCCAGCTCCTTCCTTGCGTGTTACTCTAAAACACAAGTACATAACGAAGCTCATGTTAACAACCAACTACCTTACAAGTGCATACGACGATAATGAGTTACGTGACTGCCGTATATTATCATTTCGCCCTCTTACGATACCACTTATTACATCACCATACCAACAATACCATAACATTCCACACATTGACCAAGACATCATAAACCAATAACATTTCACACCAAGTTTACCCTTTACACTTCCTCATTAACACTACGTTACCTTTTCTCCGTCAAGTCACTCGATAGCTTTCACAATAACACATTAACAACAATCCATATTTTATACCATTCAAAATACCTCTGGTATACTCCTTTATAGTCATTTAAAAGGTACCATAAGTTGATAATTGCATCCATAAAGGGTATAGGGGTTTCGGGGGATCAAAGAGAGACAAAAACATGCACTATGATGTTCTGGGCTGACCTGCGAAGCCACCTACGCACACAGGTGGATGACCTGCATCTGCAGGTGACCCTTGGAAGTTTCTAGGGGCACCTGCGAAGTCACCTGCGCCCGCAGGTGCTTCGTCTGCGAGGGCGGGTGCCCGTTTCGCCCAAAAAGGGTCTCTTTTGGGTCCTTTTATGCCATGAATGGTCTATGATCATAATTATGCTCATATTAACATATTTTAGATCATATTAGATGCCAACGAACATCCATGGTTTCACAACTCACATAAACATCACCAAACAACATTTTTCTTTTAATACGTCACCAATTCCATGCCCAATTTTGTAACAACAATTCCAAACATTATGTACAAGGATAAAACAATGT
Source organism: Capsicum rhomboideum (assembly GCA_031232105.1). Lineage (NCBI taxonomy): Eukaryota > Viridiplantae > Streptophyta > Magnoliopsida > Solanales > Solanaceae > Capsicum > Capsicum rhomboideum. Next base: position 60,201,450 of record CP124709.1, read on the forward strand.
AAGGCTATAATAACATCTCACATGTCAATATTTAATACTTCAAACTTACTTTATTCAATACCACAAGTCCATTTTTAAGTTTACAAGGCAAAACCCTTCACCGATTAAGCAAACATAAATTGTTTCACACATAGTGAACTTCTCACACTTCACCAACATAACCGACATGATCTACACCATCTTCCATGAATATAATATATTAAACCATAAAATTAAACACTTACCAAGGCTTGAAAAAGAGTTGATCTTGCCCAAAGAGGATGATAGCTTAGGGTTTGAGTTGAGAGAATGTTGTGGAAAATTCTAGATTTTGGCATGTGTGCTTTGTGGGAATAAAATATGATTTTCCACATTATATAGCCCCTTTAAATTCATCCTTATCCAATAAGTTTGGTCAATAATTGAGGGCTTACCTTGGTCAAGGCAAGAATGGGTCATTTTCCCAATTGGGCCATGTCTTTTGTTTAATATTTGGGCCTCAATTGAGCCCAATGGCACAAGATCAATTAAGCCCACTAATTAAATTTGTAATACCCCATAAATCTCATGTTTAAATAATTCCATAAATGTTATGGTAATAAAATAGGTTCGAAAACGTACGGGGTGTTACATTCTTCCCCCCTTAGGAACATTCGTCCTCGAATGTTAGTGACATCATCCAATCAAAAAAATGCAAGTCTCGGATCATTCTTCTTGTTATCATATATATATACATAATGCTTTATATATATCGACTTGATATTATTTCACTTCCACACTTGAACTTTTTCTTCCATTGGAAACAAATACCGATACTTTGACTTTATCATTTCTCTGATTCCCCGGGTGACTTCTTCTACTTATTGATTTCTTCAAAGTACTTTCATGTAAGCTTCTTCCTTATTCCTTAACCTCATCACGTGTTAACCCCAAAATAGCAATGAACATTTTTCATATGTGAGATCTTCCGTAAAATGCACATCTTCAATAGGAGACATTTGAGATAGATCTCCTATGTGCTTCCTAAGCATCGAAATATGAAACAATGAATGAACTGTGGAGAGTTCTTAGAATAGTACCAATTCATACGCAACTTGCTCAAACCTTCGGATAATTTCATATGGACCTATATAGGGCCACCTTTCCTTTTTCCTGAGTATCATTACCCCTTTCATTTGTGGTACTTTCAAACATACCCAATCACTTATGGCAAATTCTAATTCTTTCCTTCTAGTATCAGCATATAACCTCCAGATTTATGATGTTCTACTATTACCTGTTGACAATTCGGACAATGAGCTACCAATTCTGCAATGTTCTTTTTCTTTATATTGCTTCACCAACATATTTCTTTCATGCCATGGTACATTTTGATTGCTCCCGAATAAAAAAAATACAGTAAATGATGTGCCTTGGACATAATTCATTTTCTTAACTCACATATATTTGTTATACATAATCTACTTTGATATTGAAGTACTCCTCCCTTATGTAAGCTCAAGTACCTATTTTTCGAACTTCATTGTACATTCTTTTTCAACTAAAAGAAAATAGGATTTGCTTATTGCTTTTCCTTCTCTCAGCGACAAATGAAGATTCTGCCACATTGTTCACTATAATTCTTTCATCTGGAGTCTCCAGAAGATGAAACCCTATACTGGTCAATTGATGTAGATTTCTTGGCTACATCTTTCTTTTCTGCGAGCTGGCCATTAGTACTTCCCACTGCTTTGCAGCTTAATGAATCAGCTACCACGTTTGCTCTTCCTGGATGTTACAAGATACCAACGTCATAATCTTTTAATGGTCCAAGCCACTTTCGCTACCTTAGATTTAAGTCCTTCGGCTTAAGGATATATTGCAAACTCTTATGCTCAGTATATATGGCAACATGAATCCCTTACAAATAGTAACACCATAACTTTAAAGCAAATATAACAGCTACTAGTTCAGGGTCATGTGTTGGGTAATTTCTCTCATGTGATCGCAACTACCATGAGGCATACGTTGTTACCTTACCCTGCTATATCAATACACATCCGAGGCCAACCCCGAAAATATCACAATATACTGCATAACATTCTGTGCCCTCGGGCAGTACTTATAACTGGTGTGGAAGTTAATTTATCTTGCAACTCTTGAATTATTTTTTTTCATGCCTCATTCCACTGGAACTTGATTGCCTTATATGTAGGCTTCGTTAAGGGTGCAGGAATAGAAGAAATTTTTTCAATAATTCTCCTATGATAACCAACCAACCAACTCATACCCATTACAACATTAAAATCTATCATTTCTATCCCGATAAGATCAGCCAACGTAACATGATCACAAACATTTACCATACCATTACGATCTACTTTTTTTTTTAACTATAATAAATTCACCAACTGGTATAGATATTTCAATTGGCTTAATCCATAATTCTGGTGTTTTTTTTTTCAAACTTCGCAGCAAATAATGGAATAACATATGATAAGGTAGAGCCTGAATTAACCAATGCAGATACATTCTGTGAAAAGACAGATATTATACCTGTACCACCATCAGGATAAATCTCCACATTCTTTCGGTCTGCTACGGCCAAGGTACGGTCCTGAATTCCACTAAAATTAACTGTTCCTCTAGCACCTCTGCCACGACCAGCAGGTTGTACACCTGACAATGATAACTTAACGGCTGACCTGGTTGGTCTTGTTATACGACCCGTGGCCCTCTGTGGGTACTCTCTCTTTACGTGCCCTGACCTACGACACCAAAAGAAAACATCCGATTCAAACCAGCAGTCACCTGAATGAAACTTCCCGCAGCGCTGGCACCGCTGACGAAAAGACCTCGATTGGCTCAGATTTACTTGTTCTCGATACCCCACTGTCTGTGATCCCTGAGTCCCATCATTTTGCCTGGCTTGACCGTCTCTAAACCCTTGAAATTAAGATGAAGTACCTACTTTAGGATAAGAAATTGATGGTCTAGGCGGTCTAGGAAAAATTCGGGGCCTAAATTCTCCTTGGGACGCCATGAACTGTCCCACAGATCTCGCCCTCTTTGATGGCCCTTCTTCAAATTCTTGTATCCTTCTCCTTTGCCTTTGATCCTCCATCTTTTGTACGAAGGCTTGTATTCTGGCTATATCCATATCTTTATTTAACGCAGTAATAGTACAGTCCCTTTGTTCCAATCTGTCTACATACCAGTGAACTCTATAGGCCATAGTCACTACCATATTAGGAGCGTATCTAGCCAACGAATTAAATTGAAGACTGTACTCCCTGACGCTCATATTTTCTTGATGAAGATTTAAAAACTGATCTACACGAGCCTCGCGAACCTCATATGAAAGATAGTGATCAAGGAATGCCGCTTTGAATTCCACCCAACTAGCTGGAGGTGTACCGATATCCCTGGATCGTTTCCAATCTTCGTACCATACTATAATATAGCCTCTCCTTTCAGTCTATATGCTGCAAGCTCCATTGTTTCTACACCAGTCACATGCATAACATCTACAGCCCTTTGAATTTTATCTATAAAGTCTTGCGGATCTTTATTAAGATCTGATCCGGTAAATGTGGGAGGATCCAATTTCAAGAAATCATGTGTCCGCCGACTAGCTATCCTAGCCGCACCATCATCACTTGTCGCTGGACCAACTCATCCTTAACTCTGGGCAACAACTATCTGAGTCAACATTTGCACCGTATTTATCAAATCCTATAACTCCTGCTTAGTAGCATTAACAGGCGGTTCTAGAGATACTTCCCTCCTTTTTGACCCCTCTGGAGAAGGGAGAGGAGAAGGTGCCCGTGATGTAAACTCAGTTTCAACCCCATATTGACTAGCTGGTCTAGGTGGTGATTGACTAATTCCTTCTCCAGCAAGCATGTCTACCTTCTTATCTTTGCCCATACCTTGTCTTGTAATCGGAATTTTACTATACAAAGGAAAACCAACGTCAATGGTCAGATATGATTCCACCTACAACTTTGGCTCTACTTGCACGATCTAGAAATGAAGAAATGAAACAACTCCTAAATGTCCCATAGCCTCCTACTTATAAATGTGGCGCGTAAAACACCCATAAGCAAGACTCTACTCAGACACGGCTTTGTAGACATCCTTAGAACGACCTGCTCTGATACCACTTTTGTCACCCCCCGAATTCCAACGAGGCAGACTGGCACCCGAAGCTGATAAGGCCCGAGAGAACCAATATTTGCTCGTGAACATTCATATACATTTCTTCGTATGAACCTCATTATACCTCATGCAACTATGCGGAAGTCATGGAAACATATGCTATATATATAAATGAAACTTGGTCGTTAGTGCCATCAAGTCAAAACGGGCATTCATCTCTTACATTCGTCTTCCCACATCCGTCTACAAAGCCTCTACAGATACATATACATAACCAACCTACAGTCGGGACAAGTTCCCGCTTTATACAACATATACAATGCCAAAAACCAATGTACACATGGGACTCGGAAAGCCCCGAACCAGTTGGATTTCACCAGTGACTGGCAGATAATCCGCAACCTACTGTGGAGGTCTACTAGCACCTGTTCCTGCAGTAAGTAAGGTAAGTCCCCCAAGAGGGGTCAGTACGAAGAAAGTACTGAGTATGTAAGGCCATATGAAAATGTATATTACATAAGTACTTCCAAGAAATTAAGCGTAAGAGAATAATCAATATGGATAGACCTCTGTTCTGAATGTGTGGAACCATGATCATTACTTCCATTATTTTCATTACTTGATCATTCATTCTTATCATCATCATTCTTATAATAACCTTCATATTTATATATTCATGCAAGGGATATACTCTCATTTCTTTTACAACTATCTTTATTACTGTTCATCCAACTAGTTAGTGGGATATAATATAATATCGATCATCACCTATTAGGTGGGTTATAATATAATACCGGACATCCAGCTGACCAGTGGGCTATAATATAAACTGGACATCCAGATGATCAGTGGGCTATAGTCGTATATATAATAATAATACCGGACATCCAGCTGATCAGTGGGCTATAATATAAACTAGATATCCTGCTGATCAGTGGGCTATAGTCATATATATAATAATAATAATAACATAGCATAATATTGGGATTGTTCCATCTGAGCTTATGCCCTTTTGATTTTATCCATACTCAATGACACATAAAGTAACCATGTGTACATTACTTCTTTGCATACTTCTTTCCTTTTCATTTGTTATGAGAGTGATACATTGGTGATTGAAACATTATTGGGAACACATATATACATTACTTCATTCCTTTACTTTCATGAGATTATACCTTTTCTTGTAAGAGATTGATACGTTAATAGTCGCAACATTATTGGAGATTTGGAACACAACATTATTGGATATGCTACTCAAGAATGAATAGATTCTCCTTACCTCATCACTTTCCTTGAGCTAGTTTCTTTTAGTAGTTACAACATTATGAGAGCTTAGGAACTTTAGTCAATGGATAAGAGACATGTGAATGCCATTTGGTCAATAAACAAGAATCATATGGATAACAATATATCAAACCTGAATGAGATACCTTGGAATATTTCGGAATGGAACAACTACTATGACAATGTAAACAATATCTGCTGCAGAAGGATACGTAAAGAGTAACCTTACATACCTTATCTTCTCAATATGAATACACAGTCCTATATGTGAATACAATAATCCAGATCCTTCCTTGCATGTTACTCTACAACACAAGTACATAACGAAGCTCATGTTAACAACCAACTACCTTACAAGTGCATACGACGATAATGAGTTACGTGACTGTCGTATAACGTTATTTCGCCCTCTTACGATACCGCTTATTGCATCAACATACCAAAAATACCATAACATTCCACACATTTACCAAGACATCATAAACCAATAACATTTCACACCAAGTTTACCCTTTACACTTCCTCATTAACACTACATTACCTTTTCTCCGTCAAGTCACTTGATAGCTTTCACAATAACACATTAACAACAATCCATATTTTATACCATTCAAAATACCTCTGGTATTCTCCTTTATAGTCATTTAAAATGTACCTTAAGTTGATAATTGCATCCATAAAGGGTATAGGGGTTTCGGGGGATCAAAAAGAGACAAAAACATCCAAAATGATGTTTTGGGCTGACCTGCGAAGCCACCTGTGCTCGAAAGTGGCTGAACTACATCCGCAGGTGACCCTTGGTAGTGTCTAGGGGCACCTATAAAGTCACCTGCGTCCGCAGGTGCTTCGTCTGCGAGTGCGGGTGTTCGTTTCGGTCAAAAAGGGTCTCTTTTGGGTCCTTTTATGCCATGAATGGTCCATGATCATAACTAAGATTATCTTAACATATTTTAGATCATATTAGATTCCAAATAACATCCATGGTTTCACAACGCACATAAACATCACCAAACCACATTTTTCTTTCAATACGTCACCAATTTCATGCCCAATTTCGTAACAACAATTCCAAACATTATGTACAAGGATAAAACAAGTTATGTCTATAATAACATGTCACATGTCAATATTGAATCCATAAAACTCACTTTCTTCAAGACCACAAGTCCATTTTCAAGTTTATAAGGCAAAACCATTCACCGATTAAGCAAACACAAATTGTTTCACACATAGTGAACTTCTCACACTTCACCAACATAAACAACATGATATACACCATATTCCATGCATATAATATATTAAACCATAAAAATAAACACTTACCAAGGCTTGAAAAAGAGTTGATCTTGCCCAAAGAGGATGATAGCTTAGGGTTTGAGTTGAGAGAATGTTGTGGAAAATTCTAGATTTTGGCATGTGTGCTTTGTGGGAATAAAATATGATTTTCCACATTATATAGCCCCTTTAAATTCATCCTTATCCAATAATTTTGGTCAATAATTGAGGGCTTACCTTGGTCAAGGCAAGAATGGGTCATTTTCCCAATTGGGCCATGTCTTTTGTTTAATATTTGGGCCTCAATTGAGCCCAATGGCACAAGATCAATTAAGCCCTCTAATTAAATGTGTAATACCCCATCAATATCATGTTTAAATAATTCCATAAATGTTATGGTAATAAAATAGGTTCAGAAATGTATGGGGTGTTACATATTGAGTAATTGAACTTCAAAGTTATTGAGTTATTGAGAAATTGAACTGCTACGAAGTTATATTAAGTAATTGACTGCTATGAAGTTATATTGAGTAACTGAACTTCAAATTTTGTTTTTTATGTACAAATTTAATTTTAAAATCTGTACTTTGGGAGAACTATGCGGTTGGGTAAAAGGCTAGGAGTTTGTGGTACTGCATCTATTAAAAGCTTGGCCATTGATTTTATCATTGAAGTATGTTGTGCACTTTACCTTGGCATTTATAGTATATTAAACTGCATCTTCATTGTAGTGTTTTGCTGGTACATAACATGCATTGACTATTCTGGTGCAACTCCAATCACCATTTTAATTTTTGAACGTGTGAATTGAGATGGTAATATTTGGATAAATTCTGGATTCTAATAAATTGTGGAGTTGATTAAGAACCCATAAATCTTTTGGCTCAAAGTTTCCTGAAGCCTAGAAGTTGGTTTCATGTTGTAAAATTCTCAAAGATTCACATTGAAGGAACTTTTATTGCCTTTTCCATCTCACTGCCTATCTTTGACTAAAATTGCAGTTTCAGAAAATTCCCAAATAAAAATAGTTGATAACTTATATTTATCCATTTTTGTAGGTGGATATGATAATCAAGGAGATGATGAAAGCATTGATGAAGATAGCATTTGAGATTTGGTTGCAAGTTGATCAACTCTAATATTTTGATGGCATTATGGATCTTTACTTTTAGTTCAGTGTACAATTGAAACATTCATGTGCAAATGTGTATATTTTGCCTATATGTGGATTAGTTAAGACTGATATTTTGTTTTATTTGCGCCTGCGGCGGATGACACATTAGGACTGGGTGGTGTTGTGTATATTTTGCGACTATGACAGATGATATTATGCGACTGCTACATTTTGAATTATGATCATTCAATTTTATTAAGTAATTGTCATCTTTTGTTTTATATACAATTTCGTGATTTCAATTTTATATATATATATATATATATATATACAGCCCAGCCTATTGGAACATAGATGCACAGTTCCAATAGGTAAAAGACAACTGTTGCAATAGCTTTTTCTAAAGCACAGGGTACCTATAGTTGGAACACATGAGAACTGTTCCAATAGGTAAAATATAACTATTGTTGTAGCATTTTAATCATTGTGCAAACCTGTTGCAAGAACAATAATAACTGTCGCAACTGAGCTAAAAATTTGTTGCAACATAGATAAAACAACTAATGCAAAACTATAATAACCATTGCAATTGACCTAAAAAATTCATTGCAAGATAGCTAAAATAACTGTTGCAAAACTACAATAACCGTTGCAATTGAGCCAATAGTTTCATTGCAATATAGATTAGAGAACTGTTGCAAATAATTAATTGTAACAGTTTTATCCATTCTAATTAACATACAAAATAGTCGTTCTTGAGGGTTGAAAAACCATTACTATAGGTATACTTTAAGCAATGGTTTTGCAAACTATTACCAAAACCGTTGCCATTGACCTATGGTTATATGAGCTGGTACGACGAGCATAACCCCCATTACCATAGTGCGGATGCAATGGTTTTTAGGCCTATAGCAACAATTTTCTTGCTATTGCAGTAGGCCTATTTTCCAGTAGTGTGTACAACGAAGTACAGAAGAAACAACTGTGACTACCACAAACAAATGTAATCAATAGCATAGTCAGCCGGCTATAATTCAAAGTGATGGTGAGAAACCACCTAAACAATCATCTACTCAATACAATTCACACGAACCTACAAAAAAGAAGGCCATACCTAGGCTAATAGGTAAATCATAACAACAAGGATATGATACGACTCAATAGCATATTATTGTATCTTAAATATTCCAAGTTTAGTAGCTTAATAAACCAACTATTATATCAATAAAGTTCAAGTACAAAAAGTATAGATGAATCAATCGAATGCATATATTGTGTATACACTCGCTTCTCTACATAGCTAGTAAAGATCCATGCGGTACTAGTGAGATCCATATACCAGGATCGGTATGCCCTCCGCACCCAAATATAGCATAGGATTGCATGTCCTTTGATCCATAATATAAAACAAGGTGATGTATCCTCCAATCCATATCATATTGTGTAGGCATGTCACTCCGATCCCAATAAAATGCAATGAAAAATATAAAGGCAGGTCCCACAAATATAAAATATCAAATATAATATCAAATGAGTCATTTCATTCCATAAATCAATTAAATTACCAGTTTAAGTTCCCCTCTATCATTTTTCACAATCTATAAAACTTTTTTTTATACTTCAACTGTGATAACCCTCATATTAAATTTTATATTTTTATAATATTTGACCATTTTACACCCCACCCCCCAAATTGTATTATGATATTTATAGTCCGTGAGAGTGGGTGGAAAGGTTCTCAAGGTAGTTGATTTGTGGTTTATGTGAGCTTTTTTTTGTTTTGCAAGGTTTTGGAGTTGGAATGGTTGACTTTGGTCAACATTCAAAGATTTAGATGTTGTATGAAAACTCCATCACTTCCTTTGGCTCAAAAATGTTATTTAACCAAGTAGCACTAGTGGTTCGGGTCTCGAGGCTCTTCGCCTAATTTTGAGCATTTAAATAGGATGTTGGAAATTTAAGCATTAGAGTTGAATTGGGTTAACATTCATTGATAACAATCTCTATTGGTGAATCTAACAATTCCATTGAGTCCAAAATAAAAAATTTAGCCTAGTAGCATAATAGGATTGTGTTAACGGGGTCCTAAATGAATCTCGAGCATCTATTCGGGGAATTTCTTATTCCTTTTACTATTAATACAGCTAGTTGTTGGTGCAAGGCCAGTTGGACTTTGTGTTGTCAACCTCCTCATCACGATCATGAAGAGAAACGAGTCCCTTTACAATGATCATGGGATAATCGACCACTATTGCATAGATGTAGGGAAGAGAGTCACATCATATGCAGTGATGTTTCATGAATACGTCCGATCCATCGTGATTCCAATGAGTAAACTCCTGAGATATATTTAAATGGTGATTTTTGGTCCAAGACCCCAAAACTCAATTTTTGAAGATTTATAGCTTAATTTTGGGAGATTCAAAAGGTGGTTTTTGAAATTTATTCATTGGGTAAGTTCCTAAACTAATATTTCAATATTCTCCAACGATTATTTCATTGTTTCATAATCAAATCTTTATTTTTAAACTTGAAAATTTGGGTATTTCCCAGTAAGGTTAAGAAATAGTATTTTGATGATTTTATGGTCGATTTTAACTTTATTTTTTAATGAAATTTTAGATTTGAAATCCTTAATTATGGATGAATTGATTTTTAAATAAAATTTTTGTTTTTCCTTTTAGACTCGAGGTTAAATTTAGGGTTGACTTTTTAGACTAGATTATAAGTATAACAATATGGGTATCAATAGACTTCTATTTATGATGAGAGGTAGTTCTTGATAGATTGGGGATATTTGGAAGCCATTCGTAAGAGACAGGCTAGTTTGTGACCACAAGTAGCTTGTGGTTCAGCTTCAATGAAGGTTATAGCTTAACTTTCTTCAAACTTAACTTTGGTGGGCACTTATCATGTAAAGCATACCATGGGTTAGGTGACTTTTTCATTTAAAGTGGCTTATGATATGTATTATTATATGATGTAAAAATTGAGGCTTATGTTGTATTAATGATGTGAAATTGGGACTTCTGGCTTGATATTAAAGCTTATAGCATGTGTTCATAAGTTGATTGATATCTTGACATTTTTATACATATACATTATATTTGGATTCATCATATCATTACGCATGCATAGTCATTTAGTATTATGAATCACTTTGTGGTATTATTGAAAAAACACTTATTTTTGAAAGAAAATGAACCATATTATATTGATTTGGTGCAATGCATATTTGGGATGGTGAGATATGATACTCTTTATTGATTTAGTCTAATGCATATTTTAGATAGTGAGACATGCTAATCTTTATTGATTAATCTGAGGCATTTTTTGCCGACTAATATGGACTTCATGATTCCTCCATAGGCCCCACGTCACATCACACAACTAGAGGGAGTGTGCATAAGTAGGCATTGGCTAATACATTTCATCCTATATGATTGCATTATATCATTCTTTTATTATTTTTGGGTTTGAGATGATTTGTATTACTTATTGATATTGAACTACTGGACTTTTCTACGTGCAGGATTATTTTATTATTTTTTACTCTTTAAAGGTTTTGCTTAATCTCATTCAACCTATGATGACTACTAATTAATAGAATTACACTCACTTCTACTTTTCTACATCCTTCTGATGTAGATCCTAGTACGAGTGGTCCGCGTGGCTAGTTTTTCTACATTTCATTGGTACTCAAGAATGTGGTGAGCTCCTCGAATTCAAAAATAATCTCAGCTTCCATCTATCTATTTTCTATTTTATTTTAATTTTCTGGGATAGACTTGTATTTTGGTTTGGTATTCTATTTTACAGTCGCTCTTGTACTTATGATAGTTGATTTATGGGATTTCAGATTTCTTGTTTAGTTTTATTTGAATATCTTTGAGACATTATTATTATGTATGTTTATAGATTCTATATTGTTGTTTTTACTTTGATTATTCTGAGTTTATGGGTTAGGCTTGCCTACCATGATTTGGTTGGGTAGGTGTCATCACAACCCTTAGAACTTTTGGATCATTAAAAGTTGGTACTAGAGCACTAGGTTCACCAGTCTCATAAGTACAAAAGAAAATGTCTAGTAGAGTTTTACAGATTAGTATGATGATATTCATATCTATCTTCAGGAGGCTATGGGACATTCTTAGGAAAATTTTACTATTTGATTCATTATTATGTTAATTTGTTCACTCCTTGAATTCTAAATTTTTTTTCATTCTCCCTATATATTTTAAGGACGAGATTAGTTGATACTAAGGATGTTGTGCCCTATTTAAAAGGTGAGGCAGGGGTTGCATGTTGTGGAAGAGGTAGAGCAGGAGATGCAGCACCAGCTAGGGGTCATGCTAGACAGACATCTCCGGAGCCAGACTTTGAGTTTAAGGATGTGGCATATCAGCAAAGGGAGTGGTGCTTGATCTAAGGCATATTTGTATGCCTTATTACCAATTTTGACCCATGTTTACCTTAGTTTTGAGAGCTATAAGTATGTATTTTATAATGTTTTGATGGAATATTTGATATTGTGCTAATAAATGTAATTAGGCTCTTGTAGGGGAAATTGGTGACTATTTGGAGCGTTTTTGGAGTGGAAAGCGAGGTTTGAAGGAGCTACGAGTGAAGATACTGAAGATAGGAGGCAAGCTAAAGATTTGAACTTGAAGAATCCAACCAAATCTGCAAAGAAAAGTCGACGAAAGGAAGAAAATTGGAGCCTAAGTCCCAGGCGCGCCTAAGGACGTGCCAGGATGCTTTTTGGCAAATTTTGGCCCTGAGTTTTTGTCTATAAATAGGGCTTTGGGGTTATTGTATCAGAATTCCATCTTTGGTAGACTACTTTTGAGCAATTTTGGCATCAAAATTAGGGTTAATTCTTCTTCTTTTCATCTTTTATTTCTTTTTATGGTTTTTAATCTATTATTGATGTTATTTCAAGTTATGAGTGGCTAAAATCCCTCATTCTTGGGGTTGAGGCTACGAACATGAATCTCGAGACTTGAAAATTAATGGTTTTTTCTAAAGTTTATCAATTTATTGGTTATTCTTATATTCTTTATTTTACTATTTTAATGCTTAATTACCATTGAAATAAATCTGTTGTCTTGAGAGGAGCTCGAGAGAGAAATTGAGAGATAGAATGTGGAATATAAGGAGCGTGATCTTTACTCAAGGAAGTTATTCCAAGAGATTGATATGCAGTTAGGAACGAGGGGTACTTAATTCACCGATCTTGTTCAAATACGGGAAAATAGCTTAAAGGCATTAGAATTGGCTAAATCTATCCCCGCACAACGATGTAGTTAGGTTTCCAATTTATAATAGAAGGTTATAGTTTGGAGATGAATATAATCATATTATCAACCTCGTGATCAATAACCACGATAGACAGCTCAATTTGCTTAAACCATTAATATTCATGTGCTAGAGATGGCGCTCAGGATGCCTTGACCTTGGGAATTCAACTTGCTATTGTTTATACCCCAAATTAATCATGTTAGTTTAGTTCATAGTTATTTTATACGTTAAAACCATCATATATCTATATTCCACCGATTAAATAAATAATCAAGAACTAGTTTAGTCTAGTGAATAGTTAAACGACAAGTCCCAGAGGGTTCGACATTCGGCTCAAAAGGGACACTTTATTACTTGAACGATCAAGTACACTTGCGTGTATAGCTGGGTCGCAACAAGCTTTTGGCGCCATTTTCGGGGACTTCGATTTTAATTGTTTATCTAGATTGGACTTTTTCTTTTTATTTGCTTAAGTTGTATATAATTTATTTTTGTACAAAGTTTTGTTTTACTTTTCTACCACTCTTGTTGATATGTCAGCCTGGGATAAATGGTCATTGAATGATGATAATTCGTGTTGTTTTTGTGGAGGACCACACTTGAATGGTAATTGTCAGGATGTTCAAGAGAGAGGGTCTTGCGCTCCTGCCCAATCTTTTGAATTGAATAGATGTCAGATGTGTGGTGGTCAAGATAGCCATTGGAGTGACTGTCTGAACTATTATTTCCCTCCCCTGAACCCCTATTATGATCAGTCTGTTGTTTGTGATGTTGGCAGGGCTAATAGAGCTAATGAGGCAGAACATAAGGCTCAACTTATGGATATCCTGAAGCGAGTAATGGAGCTGCATACACAACAAATGGAATGCATGAAGATAATGAGGGAATCCACCGAGAAGATACAGTCACAAAGTTACAGGCTAGGGCTAAAACTTGTGTTGATCAACAAGTTACAGTCTTATCAAAGGAACCTCGGATTGATGAAGAAAGGGAGACACTAGTAGAAAAAAGTTGTGATGAAGAAAACATAGTGAGCTAGGAATGGCTAATGGAGCAAGCACATTAATTAAAAATTCATGAGTATCTCTATGATGGTCTCACAACCATGGCAAACCAATTAAAAGGGGGGAGAGATGAGCTTATTCCAGAGATAGCTCAATTTGGCTTAGATATGCGTGACTTGAATGTTCAGTTGATGAAAAAGATTGAGATGTCTGATGTCCAATCACCAATAGTTGCAGAGACTAGCCATTCTGTAGAGAAAGAAGAAGAATGTCAACAATTCTACTATCATTCTTTGATTGAGGCTGACATTGAGAGGGAATATAAATGTGAGCATGTTGCAGCTAGTGCAAGTGGAAAAGTAGGACGTATTGGATCTCATTCAAAGAATTTTTCTACATTATGTTTAGATGATGACATGTATTTTGAGTCATCTGAACTAGTGGAGGATTGTGTAGATGAGAAACAAGAATACCATTCTTAAACAACATGCCTCACCTCAGGGCTAAGCGATTTAACATGTACCATCCAGCACTTGGTCCCTTCATTTGTGCACCACCACCCTATAAGCGAAGCAAAAAGATAGATGCGATGTTGGGGGTGAAATTTATATCCTCAAGGTGGAGGAAAAAGTTGATGGGTCGTGCCGCGACGTTAAATTAGGCGCTTGTGGGAGGTACCCCAATGTTTAGTAAGTAGTTTGTTTTTATTATTTTTTTATTAGTGTCACTTTGTCTTTGTTTTTGTTTGTTTTGTTTTGCAGATTAGGGGAAGTCTGAGTACCCAAAATCTAAGCTAAGGAGCATTGCAAAAACTAAGTGGGGGGTCCTCCGGACCTCTTTGATGGATAAGATGCTACTAGCTAGGCCTAAAGGCCTCAGGAAGTATTTCTCTTTCTTTATTCTTTGAGTTATACTTTGGGGACAAAGTATGATTTTAAGTGTGGGGTGGAAAATCTTCAGATTTGGTTAGGGTGGAGTGTGCTATAGGAGTCTTTTAGTTATTTGCTTTTTGCATATGTTGCTGAAAATTTGAAAAATACAAAAAGATTTTCTTTTAGTAATTTTTAGTTTTATTTAGGAGCATACTTCATCCACCCCTCGGTTTTACTTTTCGGGTCTTTTCCGTGGGGAAGCCCTTTGAACCCAGTATCTTTTTTATTTTTAGGAGTAATTTTAAAATTTTAGAGATGCTCTAATTAGATGCTACGCATGATTACATAATGCAAGTTGGTTTTGAATGTTGAATCATGTGTAGTGAATTGAATGACTACTGTTGAGACATCTAGGCTCATTTTTTGACTCTTTTGTGATGTTGGCTTAATGTTGAATTCTTGCTATTGCTTGGTTGAGATTCTATAGGGATCTGTCTTAATTTAGACATGTGTCATGTGTGAGTGAGGTTTTTGTTATATTCCATATGCATATTTGTAACACCCCGTATACTCCTAACCCTATGTGATGACGTTGAATAATGGTTACTTAGGTGTCGATATGCCATAAGTATGTATTTAGTAATGCTAGTGATGAGAAAATTAAAATTTGGCCTCGTACATGTGATCAGCCCTTCGTAGGAGGTGTTTTGTGATTTTCGTGGAGCATTTGTGGAATTCAAAATGAGGCTAAGAGGACTTCCAAACAAGGTATATTAAAGGTAAGAAGTAAGGTAAAGAATAGGACTTGAAGTATCTAACCAAATCCGCGAAGAAAAGTCGAAGAAACAAAAATTTGAAAAAAAAGAGGTGGGGCGCGCCAGAGGGCATTCCAGGTCGCTATGTGCTAAATTTTTTAGCCCAGAGGAAGCAAGCTGGCGCGCCCAAGGGCGTGCCAGGCTGGTTTCGGCCACTTTTCAAAGTTGGAAATTTTCTTAAGTCCCAAGGGTGCCCGGGGACGTACCGGGCCAATTTTTGCCACGTTTCTTCTACAACCATGAGTATATACATGAAATGAGTGAATTATTATATTGGTATGGTAAAATTACTCGTCAACGAATTTGGCATCAAAATGACGATTTTACCCTTTTGGTCAAAATAGGCCATACGTGGCTAGAATTGCTTGTTTTTGGGATTGAGGCCACGAATATGAATACCGTGAGTGGTAATATTGTCGTAACGCATATGAAATTATATAAACATAAGAAATTATTGATTTTATTGGGTTAAGAGAATCGGGCTCAATAAAAGGCCCCAAATGAGAAGAAGACATGGGCCAAAAATGGGTCAAATGACCCATTCTTGCCTTGACCTTTTAGACCAAACATTTAATGCCATAAGAGTGGATAAGGATGGAAATTGAGGTCCTATATAAAGGGGAAAAAATCTGATTTTTAATCACTTGCAACTCTCATGCTTTCTAGATATTTCTCAACTTATTTTCTCTCAAACCCTAAGAGTTCAAGACCAACTTTTGGAGCAAGATCATCCTTTTTCAAGATTGGGTAAGTAATTATTCTTATGGATTCATATATTATATTCATGGGAGAGTATGTAAATCATGTTGGTTATTCTTGAAAGTGTTGAATATGGCACTTTGTGTTTTTGTAAAAGATGTGTCATCTATGGAATTTAAACTTGAAAGATGACTTGTTGTCTTGATGAAAGTGCATGGTATGGATGAAATATCAACATGTATGGTGTGATTATGGTCCTAAACTTGTTATTTTTCTATAAGTGTAAATTATGGTATTTTTTCCGATTTGTTGTTGTGAGGTGTATTGAAGTAAATTGATGGAACAATTGTGATGTTGTGGTGATGAAGAGATGAAAGTATAAACTTGGTGTGACATGCTAATGGTTTATGATACTTTGGTCAATGTTGGGAATATTTTGGGATTATTGGTATGATAATTTCATCAATGGTATTGTCAAGGGGGAAATGACATTTGAAAGGCAAATATGTAACTCATTGACGTTATGTGCATTTGTAAGGTAGTTGGTGGTTAATGTAAATCCCGTTATGTATTTGTGTTGTAGATTGAAGCATAAGGAAGGAGCGGGACATTTTATGCAAATCTAAGATTATATATTCGTATTGAGAATACAAGGTATGTAAGGTTACTCTTTCCGTATCCTTCTACAACATATTGTTCCTATTGACATTGGGCTTGTTCTATTCCGAGGGGCTTAAAGTATATCAATTCAGGTTGACATATATTGCTATTCGTATGAGTCCTATTCTTAGTTGACTTATGATTCACGTATTTCTTGACGGGAGTTCCAAAGATGTCATAACGTTGTAAGTTCTAAAAGAACTATCTCAAAGAGAGTAAGATGTAAGAGAATCTATTTATTCTTGAAAAGCATTTTCCAATCATGTCATGTTCCAAAGTCCTATAGTATAATGATTATCCTTGTACTAATCTTTCATAAGTAAAAGTACCAATCTCATAAGAGTAATAAGAGAGGTGATATACAAGTTAGTATAATTATCCCTCACAAGTTAAGGTGTTAATCTCATGAAGTATAAGAGTGAGGTAAAGCATTTTTGTGTATTCAAATAGTGTCATGATCTTCAATATATCAATCTCTTCCATGTATGTTAACCCACCATGAGAGTGGATGTATGTTAACCCACCATGAGAGTGGATGTATGTTAACCCACCATGAGAGTAGATGTATTTTAACCCACCATGAGAGTGGATGTATGTTGCCCTACCATGAGAGTGGATGTATGTTAACCCACCAATAGAGTGGATGCATGTTAACCCGCCAATAGAGTAGATGTATGTTATATTATTACCCCATCCCTAGAGTGGATGTATGTGGATGAAGGTTAGTCTTTTACAACCTACTAACCAAGTAGATGAACAATAGTGGTAATGAACATAGAAGGAAGAAAGAATCTCTTGTATATAGAAGAATCTATTGGAGGCAAGTCTCTTGAGTGAAGGTAATTTCCCTGGAAGGAGAGTAATTATAAAAGATATTATATAAAATGATGGTTTATCCACATTGACTATTCTCTCATATTTTATTCTATTGACATTCTCATGTATGATGCTATTTCTTATGAGCCTTACATACTCAGTACATTCTTCGTACTAACCCCCTCGGGGGAACTTACCTTACATGTTGTAGGTGCAGGTATTAGTAGACCTCCTCTGTAGACTGGGGATCATTTGCAGAGTTTTGGTGAGCTCCACTTGGTTTGGAGCTTTCTGGTCATAGTTGTATATTTGTTTTGATATTGTAAATATTGTATAAAGCGGGGACTTGTCCCGACTTGAAGTTGGTCTTGTAGATGCATCTGGTAGAGGCTTTTGTAGACATATATGGGTATATGGATGTAAGATACGAATATGTAAAAGACGAATGTCCGTTTTGACTTGATGGCCCCAACGGCCAAGTTTCCTAAATATATATATAACATATGTTTCCATGTTTATGTCTTCCACATAGTTGCATGAGGAATAATGAAATTCATACGAGGATATGCATACGAAGGTTCATGAGCAAAGATTGGTTCTCTCGGGCCATATCGGCTTCGGGTGCCAGTCCGCCTCAATGGGATTTGGGGCGTGACAATATTGATATCTAGAACTTGCCCTGTGTGTTTGCAAAGCGAAATAAAGGGTGTTGAGTTTAGGAGATGATATAGGCATTTCTTTGATAGCCATGTTTTATACCTACTTTATCTACCCTTTTTGCATGATCTTAGTTAGCCCCGTTGAGCCTTTAGCCTATTCTTTGGTAGCCTTATATGTAGCTTAATCCTTTTCTTTTAATTAATCGTAATTTGATCCAAAACTCCTAAACGCTTTAGTTGAGAAATTAAGATGTTAAGGAGTGTAAAAAATTGAAGAAGGAAAAAGTGAAGTTGAAGCCCCAAGTAAATAGCTTTTGGGTGTGTGAAAAAGTTTATGTGTTGTTGGTAGGGATTAATGTAATGAAAACAAAAAATTGACCAAAAGAAGTGAATCACGTGTTGATAGAAAATACTCCTTACCTAATATGTGTAAGCTAGCTTAAAGAGATGGGGCAAAACAAAAGAGAGTTGGGAAGACAAAAGGGGTGTAAAATAGGTTGGTTGGAGGTGATTTTAATGTAAATTGTAGTGTATTAAAGCGCTTAGGGAAAATAGTCACTATTCTTAACCAAATAGTTCCTACCCGTCCCTTAGCCTACATTAAAACCCTTAAAGTCCTACTTGATCTTGAGCTTTGACATTCTGATACTAGTGGAGTACTACACTAAGGACAAACTTATGGTTCATCTTATGTGACATGTGAATTCTTTGTGAGAGTGAGAGGAATTTGATTCTTACACCCATTATTGTGATAAATTGCATATCTGTGAGTGAATGTGGGTGACTCTCTTCTGGTGAGGGCACATGTTTGATGATAGATAGGTGACTTATATGATCACTTTGTTGAGTAATATTCATGAGTTGGCAAACTTAGTAGAGTCAATTCTTGAGGCTAGGAAGTTTTGAGGTAGTATTCATCTGTTTCAAGTTGTAATATAACATGCCAAATGTAGAGCTTGCTATTCATGTGGTCATTGTAGTGCTAGCTTGAATGTCTTAGTTGTAGTACTAATTACAAAGTTGCCTTAAGTACAGTATGGTTATTGTTCGAGTACAAACAAAGGTGTAAGTGTGGGGTGGTGATCTAAGGCGTGTTTATATGCCTTATTACCGACTTTGACCCATGTTTACCTTAGTTTTGAGAGCAATACATGCGTATTTTGTATTGTTTTGATGGAATATTTGATATTGTGCTAACAAATGTGATTAGACCCTTGTAGGTGAAATTTACGACTATTTGGAGCATTTTTAGCATGGAAATTAAGGTTTGGAGGAGCTACGAGCGAAGGATATTGAAAATAAGAGGCTAGCCAAAGATTTGAACTTGAAGAATTCAGCCAAATCCTCAAAGAAAAGTCGAAGAAAGGAAGAAAATCGGAATCTAAGGGTCTGGCGAGCCAAGGGGCGTACCAGGCCGCTTTTGATGAAAATTTTGTTCAGCTGGGAAGCGGAGGGGCGCTCCCAAGGGCGTTCCAGGCCGCTTGGGCGCACCTTTTCAGAGGCAAAAATTTGCCTTAGTCCCAGGTGCGCCAAAGGGCGTGCCAGGCCGCTTTTTGGCAAATTTTTGCCCCGATTTCTAGCCTATAAATAGGGCTCTTGGGTTATTGTATCATAATTCCATCTTGGTAGGACTACTCTTGGGCGATTTAGCCATCCAAATTGGGGTTAATTCTTCTTCCTTTTTATTTTTATTTCTTTTTAATTTTTTTTATCAATTTATGTTAAATCAAGCCATGAGTGACTAAAATCATTTATTCTTGGGGTTTACCCAAATAGAAGGTTATAGTTTGGAGACAAATATAATCATATTATCAACTTCGTGATCAATAACCACGATAGACAGCTCAATTTGCTTAAACCATTAAAATTCATGTGCTAGAGATGGCGTTCAGGATGCCTTGACCCTGGGAATTCAACTTGCTATTGTTTATACCCCAAGTTAATCATGTTAGTTTAGTTCATAGTTATTTTATACTTTAAAACCATCATATCTTTATATTCCACCGATTAAATAAATAATCAAAAACTAGTTTAGTCTAGTGAATAGTTAAATTACAAGTCCCTGTGGGTTCGACATCTGGCTCAAAAGGGCCACTTTATTACTTGAATGATCACGTACACTTGCGTATATAGTTGGGTCGCAACAGTACTAGCCACGTCCCACAGGGTTTTGTAGCCACCTAATGTTATAGAATACTATTGTTCTAAACTTGTGCTTCTTGGAGGGTATTACATAAACATAAGCTCTACATGTCAATCCTAATGGATCTCTGACTATCTGGATCTCTGACTAGGGATAGAGTTCACCCTCTAGAGCAGGTACTAAATTAAGGTCTTCAGACTCTCAAAGCACAACCAGCTGCTATTGTGGCTCAATGTAATGATGTTTTGCTAGTTTGACTTAGTACTTCACCAGTTGTGGCTAGACCACTGATTATAGTAGAAGAGCAACATATGTTCGACAAATTTGTTAGATTGAGTCCTCCTAAGTTTATTAGTGCACCTGAAGAGGATGTGTATATATGTAAGATCAATTGCCAAGAGAGGTTTCATAATATTGGTTTGGATAAGTCTCATGGGGTTGACTATACTACCTTTTAGATGGTAGGGGCAGTGAATTAGTGGTTGAGATCTTACATTGAATGCAGACCAGTAGATTCACCTTCTATGATATGGACAAAGTTGTCCAAGGACTTCGTTAGGAGGTATGCTCCTCATAACCTGACAAAGAGTTTGAGAGATGAGTTTGATGATCTAGAGTATAATACCATGACAGTCATCGTGTATGAGAAAAGATTCTATGCCTTAGATAGGTATGCTTTGATGAGTATAACTTTAGAGGGAAGCGAAATAGAAAGTTTGTGAAGAAACTGACTACTCTACTTCATTTAGCTATAATGCAGTTAGTGACTATTGAGGTTACCTTTCTGTACATAGTAAACCATTCTAAGATATGTGGGAGCATACACTATTGTATCTATTGAGGTAATAATAAGAGAATTTGTAGACATAGTACTTTCAGTGGATCATTATCTCGAGGCAGAGGCTTCTTAGGTAGGGGTCATCATTATCAACCTAGTAGGCTGGTTCATGCATCATTATAGACTTTAGATGGTCTTTATTCTAGGTATAGTAGTCGAGGCGGCATGAGTTCAAAATAGGAGGCTAGAGATTGTCATTATGGGTATTCAGGTCACTGTGGGTTCTTTAGATTGTTTGGGAAGTCAAAACATTTTGTATAAGGCAGAGGATGTTTTTATTGTGGTGAGTTAGTTCACTTTCCAAGGGATTACCCACGCATGGGTAGGGTCATCCATAGGCAGGGTTCTCAGATACAGGCTTATCGAGCACCGGTACCACTGGTTAGAGAAGGTGTACAGAGTGGTAGAGGTAGTTTTTAAAGTGCTTTGGGTGGTCTGATGAGTGTGAAGAAAGCTTTCAAAAGCTCAAGACTTTGTTGACTTTGACACCTCTTTTGACCTTACCTGTGGCAGGTGAAGGCTTTACCATATATTGTGATACTTTTGGAGTTGAACTTGGTGATATTTTGATGCAAATAGGAAAGGTAATAGATTATTCTTTGAGGCAGTTGAAGATCCATGAGAAGAACTACAAACCCTCATGACTTGGAGTTCGTAGCGGTAGTGTTTGTTTTGAAGGTGCGACAACATTACTTGTCACGACCCAACCTGTCATGATTGGCACCCACCCTAACCTATGGCAGGAGAACCATACTAATCTCACCCTAACTCACTTACACATTATTCTCACCTTCATAGAAGTATTACTCGTATGTTTTTAAACAGTTCTAAAAATGTCTCATTCAATAACTATTAATCATCCAAAAACATTTTCATCAATAAAATGAAAAGAGTGCGAAAACCTCTATTTATTAAAATCCTCGAGACCAATAATCACCGTTCAAGAATATCTGAAAACAACTAAGTCTTGAAATAACTAGAATATCCCAAAAACATAACAAGAAGTAACCATCTTAGTCCCAAAACAAGGGACATAAACATCATACGAAGATCTAAAGGTTGCCCGGATATGGTGCTCACCCTCAAAATTTGGTCTGAACTACTAACTAGCAACTAGGTCGCATATCAAACGCTGGAAGATGTTCTGCACTCAACAAAAAGAAAAGTACAGGTAGCATCAGTACATCAACAAGTAATGGTAAGCATCATAGGTTGACTAACTTAACAATGTACAAGTAAGCAAGTTAAATAAGTATAAAAGCAATCATAAAAAAACTCATAACCAATGATATCAATTTACTGTACACATCATGATTCATCATATAATTACAACTTACAAGTTCAATTTCACAGGCTTTCATACTTAGTCATATTCATCGACAACTCATCATCATATATAATAATCATAAAAGCACTCAATGTATATGAATGAGTGCACGTATGCAAGATGTGCTCATCATCTCTTACTCTTCTCATCCTCATCATCAACATCATAACTTACTGGCATGGTACCCGATTCATTATCACCATATATCATATCATATCATACCAGCGTGGTACCCGACCCATTATCACAACATATCATATTCGTACCGGCATGGCACCTGACCCATCATCTCAACATATCATCACAATGAAAATGAAAATACAATACAATCATTCAATCACAAGTCATGCTAGAAGGGAATCATAGATGTATAAATCGTAAATAAGCACAAACCCAAAAAAGTCTAAGTGCTACAATAAAACCATAGCCCACTTTAACTCCTTTGCTCAAAGTCACCTTTAAGCCACACTTTTTCACTTTCGATCTCGTTCCTGATCTATAACAACAAAAATATATATTATTTTAAATAATTCATCCCTTTTTAACAATTAGGGATAAAAAAATCACTGATTTTAGCCATAAACTTACCCTATTTCATCATCTTAGGGTTTCTTATTATTTAAACTTCATGAGCCGTACTTGAATTAGCATAAATAATCGTAATTCTAGTCTCATTAGTGTTTTCTAACACCCTAGGGTCACTATATACTGAAATTATACATATTTCCACCACTTTTCATCAATTTTCATGAACTAGGGTTAAACCCCAATTTCCACCATTAATCCATTTCTAGTGACTTTCTGAGTTCAAACAAAGTAAATTCAAGTTTAGAATGTAATTACTTACCTCCTAAGAAGAAAAACTTCAAAAACCCTCTGAAAATCGCCTTTCCTAGAGCTCTATTGCGTTTTTTGAAAAAGTGGAGAATGAAAATGTTTTTTGATTTTTAAAACTATAATTTTACTGTCTGTTATCACTGCAGTAGCAGTATGAGGTAGAAACTTTGGACCTCTCTTCAGTTTTCCTCATTTTACAACACACACCATGAATTTTGACAATGTGAACCAACCCTTCTATGATAAATGTTATAACCAAAGTTCTATAACTTTTTTTCAGGTATTAGAAGTTTTTATGAATTTCTATAATCGTTGGCTATCCAACTATCACATCAAACCCCACTATTACCAATCACATTAATACCAGATTTCATTCAACTACTAGATTCTCAAGAATAAGCCAATACAAGGCTGGCCCTGAATTCCTCAAAATTTCACTAAGGGAAGTCTAGGTTTAACTTCTACCTCCTATTTCAGTGTAACAATATTTTAGGTCGTCACATTACTTATACAGAGTTCACTATGAGGTGTTCACTGATCATTACATCCTTTAGTTATTTTCAACTAGAAGCACTTAAATTTTAGACAATGCAGGTGGTGGGAGTTATTGAAGGACTATGACATGACTATTCTCTATCACCTAGTCAATGCTAATGGTATGGTAGATGATTTGAGAAGGAATGAGGTGAGTATTATTTATCTTGCTGGGTTGGTGGTTGAAGAGCAACCTTTGGCTATGGATGTTCAGAGTTTGGCCAATAGCTTTGTATGACTTAATATTTCTAAGCTGGTAGAGTTCTTTCTTGATATTAAGGCATGGTTACTATTAGTAGGTCAAGGATAGGCAGTTTTAGGATGGGAAGTTATGTATCATTCGAGATAAAGTGTTAAGTGGTGAATCTAAGAAAGCAATTCTTGATTGAGTTGACCAGGTTAATTATGAAAGAGACTCATGATTTAAAGTATTCTATTCATCTGGATGCGGCAAAGATGTATCATAACCTGAAGCAGCTTATAAGTGGTGTAGGATAAAGAGAGATATCATTGAATTCATGGCTAAGTTTTAAATTGTCAGCACGTGAATTATGAGTATTGTTGGTCGAGAGGCATGACTCAGAGGATGCATATACTTGAGTGGAAAGGGAGCGTATCACTATGGACTTCATTGTTGACTTGCCTCATACTTTGGGGAGCTTTGACTCCATTTGGATGATTTTGGATAGATTGACCAAATCAGCTCATTTCATTCGAGTGAAGGTGAACTAGAATACAGAAAAGTTGGCTAAGATCTATATTCAAAAGATAGTTTCGTTGTATAGTATGCCTATTTCCATTATTTTAGATAGAGGTACTCAATTTAGTTTGCAATTTTAGAGTTCTATACAGCGAGAGTTGGGCACTCAATTGGAGATGATTGTAGCTTTTCAACCACAGATAGATGGTCAGTCAAAGCATACTATTTATGTTTTAGGAGCTATGCTTCAAGCTTGCATGAATAATTTTTGTGGTCATTGGGACCAATTCTAACTATTAGTAGAGTTTTCCTACAACAACAGTTATTATTTCAGCATTCAGATGGCCCCATTTGAGACATTATATAGGAGGAAGTGTAGACCTCCAATTGGGTGGTTTTATTCTTTTGATTTAAGGCCTTGGGGAATACATTTGCTATACGATTTGACGGATAGAATAAAGTTGATTCAGGACCGACTCTTGACAGCCAGAGTAGATAGAAGAGTTATGCAGATCGAAGAGTTTGTGACTTGCTATTTTTTTGGTGATGAGCCTATTTTGGTGAAGGTATCACTCATGAAGGGTATGATGAGGTTTAAGAAAAAGATTAAGCTTAGACCGAGGTTTGTTGGTCCATTCAAGATTTTTTGATACATTGGAGAGGTGGCCTATGAGTTATCTTAACCTCCGAGTGTTTTGACTGTGCATATAATTTTCCATGTCTCAGTGTTGACGAAGTACGATTCTAATGGTTTTTGTGTGATTCAGTGGATTTGGATCAGAATCTGACTTTTGGAGAAGAGCCCACAACAACTTTGGATAGACAGACTAGGAAGTTGAGATCTAAGGAGATAGCGTTAATGAAGGTTCAATGGAAGTATTGTCTGGTTGAGGAGGCTATGTGGGAGACAGAGACAGATATGCAAAGTAGATATCCCTAGCTTTTCGATGATTCAGGTAACTTCCAACTTTTAGACGGCTCAAGTAACTTCCTTACTCTTACGTTCGAGGACAAATGTGTGTTTTAGTAGTGGATAATGCAACAACTCTCACATTGAAGTTTGGATTTTCATACATTTTTACCATTTTACCCCTCCCCACAATTATATTATGGTATTTGTGTTCTGCGAAAGTGGGTGGCATGGTTTTCAAGGCAGTTGGTTGTGTTTTATGTGAGTTTTTTAATTTGGAAGGTTTTGGAGTTAAAATGGTTGACATTGGTCAACATTTGGAAATTTAGACGTCCTATGAAAATTTGATTAGTTCCATTGGCTCTGAAATGTCATCTTTGGATTAGTAGTTTGGGTCCCAGGGCTTTTGGCTTGAATTGGGACATTTAGATGGGATGTTAGAAATTTAAGATTAGGAGTTGACTTGGGCCAATATACATTGATAACAATCTTTGTTGGTGAATTAGACAATTTTATCAAGTCTAAAATGGTATTTTTAGTCTAGTAGCATAGTTGGAATGTGTTCACGGGGTTCCAAATGAATCTCAAGGGTCCGTTCAGGAAATTTCTTATTCAATTTACTACTGGGAAAGGCCAGTTTGCCTTCACATTTGCGACCTCCTCATCGTGATTGCGAAGGGAAAAAAGTCCCTTCACCGTGATCACAGGAGAAGTGATCGTGATACCGTAGAGGCAAGGGGGAGAGTTGGGTCTGGGCAGGTGATGCTTCACTAATGAAATAAGACCATGGCGATCGCAATGGGCCCAGGTCGATCAACATCATAATTGTGAGGGTGTTGACCGCGATCGTGATGTGTAAACCCCTAAGATAGATTTAAATGGCTTTTTGGTCCAAAATCCCATAACTCCATTTTTAAAGCTTTATAACTCAATTTTGGGAGATACAAGAGGTGGTTTTTGAGTTTTTGTCATTGGGTAAGTTTCTAAACTAATATTTCAGTATACCCCAATTCATGATTTCATCTTCAAATCTTGATTTTTTAACTTGAAAATTTGAGATTTTCCTGGTGAAGTTAAGAAATGATATTTTGATGATTTTAAGGTCTATTTTAACTCCATTTTAAATTAAATTTCTTATTTAAACTCCTTAAGTCATGGGTAAATTGATTTCCAATAAAATCCAATTTTTCCCTTGGGCTCTCGAGGTTGACCTTTTGTACTCGGATTTGAAGTGTGGCAATATGGGTATTTATGGACTCCTATTTAAGTGTAGAACTTGTTCTTGATAGATTGGGGATATTTCAAAGCCATTCAGAAGGGGAAGACTAGTTCATGAACATTGATGGTGTCACGACCCGATTTCCAAGTCATGATGGCGCTTACCAGAAACCATGAATAGGAAAGTCAAGCCCTAGGCCGGGGTGACAAGCGACGGGCCAATAGATGGGATATCATAAGAAAAGAGATGAAGCAAAACTACTACCTTCAACATGCTATGAATGTAAAGACAAAGGAAGTATACATACCGGGACTAAAAGGAAAAGGATAGTATATAACTCAAAAAACCCTCCAAACACTAGGTGAGGTCAGTACACGAGCCACTAGTAGTCATATCCAGAAGACAAGACAGAAACCAAATGTACACAACATATAGACTACAGTCTCGGATCCAAATTACTATACATCAGAGATCGAGTGGGATCTGCCTCGGACGTCATTAAGCTTTTACTGCTCCAAAATCAGTGTTGAGAAGAAAGTGACGACACGACCGTCGGCTAGTGCCTTGATCTGCATCGGGAAAAGATACAGAAGTGCAGTATGAGTACTGGGCAATGGGTACTCAATAGGCATCATCGGCTGACTGAGCTCAATGTAACATAAACAAGCTGAAGTACGGGGGTGCATGCTAAATACAGGTATAACTGATAAGCAAATACGATACTGAATAATAAGTAAGTAACTGCGTATTGAACACATAAGTTAAGTAGGTATCATCGGTTGACTGAGCTCAATATAATATGAACAAGCTGAAGTATGGGGGTGAATGCTAATTTTGGGTATAACTAATAAGCAAATGCGATACAGAATAATAAGTAAGTAACTGCGAACTGAACACATAAGTCAAATATAACCCAACTGGGCCCCCATAAGCCCGTTGGGTACACGGAAGAATGCAATACCCAGCCTGGCCCCCACAAATAGGTGGGACACACAAGAATAGTAAATGTATAGTCACCAGTGTCTCAAAGCTTTACCAGTATCCATTAATCACAATAAACAATAAGGCGCACCGGGCTTGAACCGACACCAATGGGTAATAATAAGAGGCCAGACGCCGCAATCGAATTGGACACAGTGGGTAGTAATAACAAGCCACATATCTATATCATATCTGCCAAACTCGAACTGGAACTTAGAGAAAAACAGTATCATAATCACGGTACCCAGTACTAGAACTCATAGTGCACCACAATCCGGGGCCAGACTCAAATCGGGACACCTAATAGTTAATAACCAAAATCATCATATTTGAATCAGTAGCCGGACTCGAATTGGAACTCATAGTAGCTAGTGTCTTAATTCTGAAGTAATGCCAGAATCCACACCCAAACACAGATAAATGGGCACACCATCCCAAACTGGGCCCAAAATATAAGTAGGGAAACTAGCTCGTAATATGTTATAAAGCTGTCTCGGGGTCCTAAAGTCATTATCCTATGGTCAGCCAAGATATACATAAGCCCCTGAGTATCTAAAACAAGTCCTGGAAAGGCAGGTCACAACTCTTCTTCAAGGCTAGTCACACCAATAAAAGGTAAGCGCTATCAGGGACTAATAAGGTCAACTAGGCTAAACCAACATAACTGGAGCAAGTTTACTTCATATCAACACCAATAGTCCATCTCAGGGTTATCTATGTCTAACAATTGCGAAGACTAAATATACCAACTAAGAATGATAGTGGGGCCCACTACGGGTCTCGAAAACAAGTCTGGCAACATCCGCCTAGATCTAACTAAGTCTGGACAAGTTTGAACCAAAATCTCATAATTCCCCAGCCAACAATAGTATACTACCTACTGTCCCCAAACGTGTCATAAGTGGCGTACTGCGAGGATACCAGACCGGGAACGGGTCCTGGTGGCATAATCCAGCTCAAAAACTTAAATACAGCAAGCCAATACCATAACTACAAAACCATCCCAATACCAGCACAACAACATATATACAACACATATAAACCCAATCTATGTGTAAGGGAAGGTAAGTCTAGCCTACCTGGACGCCGCTGTAAGCCTGCCAAAGAACCCGCTAAGCTAGAGGCTTCCCCTTTCGAGAGTCTTCCAGTTGCTGCCACGCTATTAAAATTATAAACTACATGTCAAAATATTAAAATTGATACCTATATGTCACTAGGTCAAAAAATGACCCAACAACTCATGTAGGGCTCGCTTATGAAACTTGCCAAATTGAAACAGTCACAGCATCCCAAATCTCATCAGGATCATTAGTCACAACATCTATCTTATCATTTGAGCTCAATATACATATCAAATAACAATAACAATACCAACAAATCCAACAAAAATGTAAACGACTGTAAAACTAGGAAAACATACCGTAGAAATGTCGAGAATGAAGCCATGAACTTAAATATGTAAGTGTCCAAGCTTGAACCTTGCTATAGAAGCTTATATAAGAGCTTGAAGCTCTGAAAATAGTGCTTCTATGGACTTTTGTCGATTAAACATGAGAGAGAAGGTGAAATACCTATATATAGCCAAGGCAGGTGGAGCTAAAGCGCCCTTATAGCCTCTTAAGTGGCTAGTGCTAAAGCACCATAAGTGGCCGCTAAAGCAGAGACAAGGGTCTCTTAAGTGCCTATGGCCGCTTTAGCCATGCCCTTGGCCGCTAAAGTGCCTTGGCCTAGCCTGCCTTGGATGCTAAAGTAAGTCTAGGTCCTCTTAAGCTCCTAGCTCTAAGGAGTTCCTATGGCCGCTTAAGCGTATTGCCAATGCCAAAAATGGCTAAGTCCGTGCAATTTCGACTATGTGTCCGGGATCAAACCAGAGTCCCGTGCACGCAAACAAACTATGCTACCTAAATAATTTAGATGCCCTGGACTTAATAGAACTGTCCAAAACAAGTCCAGGAACCTCGAGACCCAAACCAAAGGTCTACCCAACCTAAATTTGAGATTATGAATCCGTTGAGAAGGTCAGAAATTATATTTGAGGCTGTTTAATAGAGGTTTAGGCCTAGGAGCCACACCTGACTACCAAAAAATTCAACATAGAAAAGTGACTCTAGAAGTCAAACGGTAACCATACTACCTGTCCCAGCAAGTCATACATGACCTAGGTAAGTCATGTAAAGGCTCTAAACATCATAAACATGTGTAAATACTGGGAATGACCTGGAGGGTCATTACAGATGGGTTGCAGTTTGGATTTGAGGTAGGTTATGGCTTAGCTTTCTTCAAACTTTGCTTGGGTGGAGACTTATTTTGTAAAAAATAATATAGGTTAGGTGACTTAGTGATTTGAAGTGTCTTATGAAATGTATTATTATCTGATGTCCAAATTTGGGCTTATACCATGTTAGTGATGTGAAATTGGGATTTCTGACTTAATATTGAGGCGTGTAGCCTATGTTCATGAGTTGATTGATTTCTTCAGATTTTATACATATATTTTTTATTTAGATTAATCATATCATTGAGCATTCATATTCATTTCATCTCATAGATCACTGAATGGTATTATTGAGAAGCACTAAGTTTTGAAAGAAAATGAACCATATCTATTTATTTGGTCTGATGTGTATTCCGGGTGGTAAGGTGTGATATTCTTTATTGATTTGGACCAATGTGTATCCCCATTAGTAAGATATGATACTCTTTGATTTTGTCTGAGGCATTTTCCGAGCAAGATATATGGACTTTGCAAGTCCCTCGCCCCACCTTACAACACACGACTGGAAAGGGTGTATACCGATAGGCATTGACCATTGCATATCATTACATTGCATCATTATTGTATTATTGTTGAGTTTAAGATGATCCATTGTACTTATTAATATTGAACTCCTGTGACTTTTTTGTGTGCTAGGTTGTTTTAGTATTCTTTACTAGTTATAGTTTTCACTTAAGATCAGTTGATTTATGATGCCAACTGAGTACTAGTGGTTATTTTTTCTCTGGATTTTCTGCATCAATGTGATGCAGATCCTGGTATGAGTGATTTACGTGACTAGTGTTTGTGCATTTCAGTGGTACTGGAGACTGTGGTGAGCTTCTCGAATTTAGAAATTGTCTTAGCTTCCCTTTATCTATTTTTTATCTTATTTAGCTTTCCTTGGACAGACTTGTATTTTGATTTGATATTCTATATTCGAGTCGCTCTTGTACTTATGACAACTGAGTCTTGACATTTAAGATTTCTTGTTTGTTTCCATTTGAGTATATCTTTGAGATATTATTATTATTATTATTATTATTATTATTATTATTATTATTATTATTATTATTATTATTATTATTAGTATTAGTATTATTATTATTAGTATTATTATTATTAGTATTATCATTATATACTATTGCTTTTACTTTGAGTATTCTGAGTTTATGGGTCAGGCTTACCTTCCACAGTTGGGTTGGTGTTGGTGCCATCACAATCCTTGAAATTTTTGGGTCGTGACATTAACGAACTATAATCTTAGTATTTCATCAAATATCACCATAAATGGACAAAATCTCAAATGATAGTGCAATCATCAACTAGCATGTTCAGTAAGTCACTTTTAAATACAATTCACAACAATCATGCTAGCAAATTGGAGAAACAATACAAACAAGTCAATTAATTACTTTTTTACAAAAAAATTAATTACTTTTAACTCTTCACAATCAGTACCCACATAAATGCTAGTCATCTCTTCTATACAGGACCCCCATATCCTGTTACTCCCATACAAATAGTAGCATATAAACACTTGAAAAAAGTGTCAAATAAACCTCAACATTTCTTAAAGGAGTTCAACAAAGTCACACCAAAGCATTTTCCTTCTAAAGATCCTCTGAATGAGGTCAATCTGATCGAATACGTCTTCTACATAACGAAATGATATATTATTATACTTAAATTTTGGGTCCAAAATTCAACCTTGAATCCATAAGGGATAAACTGAAATTTTATTTGAAAATCACGTTAACCATAACTTAAGGAGTTCAAATATGAAATTTCTTCAAAAAAACAGAGGTAAAATCGACCTTCAAGTAATCAAAATTAGATTTCTTAAACTGTAGACTCAAAATCCCCAATTTTTATATTCATATGCAGTTTAAAACAATAAAATAATTGATAAATCAGAGAATTTATGTCAAAATTAATTTACCCATACTACAAGGATCTTAATATCAAAAAAACAATGAAACTCCATCACAAGTTGATCCTCAAACAAAAAACTTTTAATTTCTTAACTTTGAAATTTTAAACCTCCACTTTGTGGATAAAAATTATGAAAAACTTAATGGGTATTATTGAAAAATGAGTAAAATTAAGATAGAAACACATACCCAATGTTTGTAAGAGAAAAACGCATTGAAAATCACCTTAATCAGAGCTTTCAGCTCCCAAAATGTCAAAAATCTGAAATCCTCAAAATTTGTTTATTAAATAAAAATGCTAGGACTTTCTGTGGCAATCCTTCAAGACCGCGGCTAAAGGTTTGCATTCACGAAGGCCTTTATTAGTGGCACTTTACAATTGCAACCTCAACTACATGAGCAACAAATGCCCATGCTAAAATGGTCATATCTCCCGTACAAGGACTCGAAATATGTCGATTCTTTTTGCATTAGTTACAAAATTAAGATACAGATCTTATCTTTCCATCCAAACCCAATATAGAGATTATTTTGTTCAGCTGACACTATTAAAACTCAATAACATAATACTTCAAAATCCAAATATAACACCTCAAACTTTCAGACTAAGATTTGAAAAGTTCTACGTTAGTATATAGACCCAAACCCAATAAATTTTTTATTTGTACCTAGGTGTGAAAGATCAATCCTTAAGTTTAGTAAGTGTATTAGATGTGAATTAAGGTCATAAGAAACCTCTAGCACTAAGTTGAGTTAAAAGTTTCTCTACTGATTTAGTTATCATATAAGTTTATACTAGGGTCTACATCAAACAATAATTCCTCCTAGAATTTGATGAGTTATGTGACCTATTACCCACTAAATTAAAGGTTTGTGAGTCTTCTTTCCAATTCCACTAACCGATTGTTAATCCAAATTTTGTGTAAAAAGTTATGCGTGTTTTACCAGACATCTACTAGCTGGCGTGGTGCTCCGACCCCGAAAATCCAGAACGCTTAAAATTGGGAAAACTGGGACACTGATGGACGCGGCGTGCCAGCTCTGTTCCAAAATAAAAAATTTCATTTTCCTTTTTCTTTTTCATGATCTTGTAGGGGTGTTCTTATACTTTCCTTAATCCCTAACCCCAACCCACGACTCTTAGCCTCCCCTATAGCCTAAAACAAACAAATTTCATCACTTAGATATAATTCCTCTGCTCCCTTTCACTTAACTTCAAAGAAGTCTTCAAGAGGAATTCAAGAAAGTTTTTACCCAACTCTCCATTCAAGTTCCTCTACTTCTCCAAGGTTTGTATGGCTGTCCAACTCTACAAAATTCTATTAATGATATTTTTCTCATGTTCAAATAAGTTCTTTTATTGTTATAGGGTTAAGCAAAATCCCCTTCAGATTAAGTAAATTTCTTCGATTCTTAACTTATATTCATGAGATTCTTTAATCTTGTTCCTAATTCATGAATTAGCCTAGTGTATGAAATTCCATGGTTCTTTCTTGATGAACTTGATAAAATTATGAATTTTGCAAAGATATTAGTACTATGATCCTAACAAAATCACTTTTGTGGCATTATGAATATCATAAATTTCATTTGTGAATTGTTTCTAAAAATACTAACACATGGATTTTCCTTTTTCATTGTAACGACCCAAATTGTTGTTACACTGAAAGAGGGGGTAAAATTCATACTTAGCCTTCCCTTAGCCAAATTTTGAGAAATTCAAGGCTAGTCTAAGATTGAATAATTTTTAAGGTGTATTAGTAAAATGAAATCTTGTACTAATGTGGTAGTTGGTAATGATGTTTGATGCAATAATTTGATTGGCAACGATTTAGGAAGCAGTAACAACTTTCGGCACCTCAAACAGAGTTATAGAACTCTGGTTATAGAGTTTACCATGGAGGGGTTGGTTCGCGATGTTACAATTCATGGTGTGTGTTGTAAAATGAGTAAAACTGAGAAGAGGTCCCGAGTTTCCACCTCAGACCATTGCAGCAGAAAAAGTAACTGTTACAGGGGTACCGCTGCAGCGGTAACGAGAACAGCAGCGGCGACCTCCATGAAAAAGGTACGAACCGCTGCAGCAAAACTGTAATCGGTGCAGCGATAACGCACTATAAAATTATAGTTTAAAACCAGGAAACGTTTTCATTCCCACTTTTTTAAAAACTGCAAGGGAGCTATGTAGTAGGTGATTTTCAGAGGTTTTTTGGACTTTTTCATCTTTGGAGGTAAGTAACTACATTCTAGACTTGAATTTACTTCGTTTAACCTTAGAAAATCACTAGAAATGGATTAATGGTGGTGTTTAACCCTAGTTCAAGGAAATTAATGAAAAATGGTGGAAATGTGTATAAATTCGGTATATAATGATTCCTAGGGTGTTAAAAACACCAATGGGATTAGAATCACGGTTGTTCATGATAATCCAAGTAAAATCCATAAGGTTTAAGAGATAGAAAATCCTAAGATGGTGAAATAGGATGAATTTATGGCTAAAATTAGTGATTTTTGATCCCTAATAGTTAAAAGCGGATGAATTATTGAAATGAGTGTATATTCTTGTAGTTATAAATCAGGAACGAGATCAAAAGGGTATCAGTGTGGCTTAAAGGTTACTTTAAGCAAAGGAATTAAGGTAGGCTATGGTTTTTTAGTAGCACTTAGACTTTTTTGGCTTTGTGATTGTTTGCAAACTGAACATCTAAGATTGCCTTCTAGCATGACTTGTGATTTATGGACTGTATTTCATTTCATATGCATTGTGATAGTGTTGGATGATAAAAGATTTAGGTACTACCAGCCACGCACCACCTCCGACATGACCAGCCACTCTTTCCCTTTCCCTCTCATAGATCTCTCTCTCTCCGTCTAACTACCACCACTGGACGACCGGCGAACACCAACCACCATCGCCGCTACTCCATTCCCCTTCACCCCCATCTTGTTATGCTTCATTTTTTTTATTTTGTAGATCTGGTTCTTTGTTGTATTTTCTGTGTTGCTCCGGTATTCACCGTGGAAGCAACGCCTCTCCCTCCCCCATTTATCACAGATCTGGTCGAAGAGTACATTCTCCTGTGAAGCTCCATATTTCTAGTGAAATTCCACCATTGTCGCTACACTTGGGACTATGTAGACTGCATTTTATATTTATTTGTTAAGTTTTATTATTGCTACTCCTCATGTTTTCTTGCTGCTCATATCTTGGTTGTTTTATTGGTGAAATCGGCCAAAGATTTTGCTTCCCAATGACTTCTTTGGCGGACTGTTTTGCTGTTCTTATTTCATTGCCATTGTTATTCTTGGACTAATTTTACATTATGTTGCTAAATTCATAACGACTTTGAGCCCAAAATTACTCAGGCGATGATTTCACTCCTCTATTGTTCGGCTAATTTTTGGTATATTTGGTGTTTGCTTTATGACATTTTCTTTTATTTACATTGATGAAGAATGAGACACATGGCCAAAGAAATAATTTTCGTCGATTTTTGAGGCGTCCATAAATAAAAAGAGGGATATTACGTATACAAATACATAACAAAAAATAAATAAATTTGGGCGATGACGAAATCTTTACATTATCAAGACAACAAAAGAGTTTTATGATTCGTATCTTGGTAAGTCTATTTAGGAAGGCCGATAAATCGAGCAATCACTTCGCAGCCATGGCGTATCTAAAACTCGATTTGAGCCCTTTCTATTATAAAAATAGTCTATTTTATTTATACATATACACATATTTTATTTTGATAACTATTTATTTATTTTAACATTTCTATCAAGTGTGTATATAGGTTCTCGAAGACACTTTCAAAAGACAATGCTTAAAGGGAATTTGGAGGTTCCCTTAAACTCACTATTTGTATTTACTTTTATTCTTACAATTGTACAAGTTTTAATTATATTGAAACCTTACTTTTGGGGCATCGGGCAGGGAAGTTCTTTACTTATATATGTCAATAATTAAATAGGTTTCCTTATTTTTCTTAAAATTTAGGTGGCGACTCTGTACAGACAAATTCAATTCCTTTAGAGTCCATAAGTTGTACTTATTTTGATCTAGGTAAAAATAGGGCATGACAAGCACCATGATCAGGCAACCTTTGGATCTTTTTGTTGATACTGACGTCCCTTGTTTCGGGACTAAGACAATTTTTATATTTCCTATGCTTTTTATATTTGTCTTGTTGTTCCAGACTTAGTTTACTCTTAGAATTTTTTGTATGGTGACTTGAGTTCCAGGGTATGTAATAAGTAGAGATTTCCGTACTCTATTGTTAAAAATTGATGTTGGTTGACGAGTGGTTTAAATTTATTGAATAAAATTCCTTTTAGAACTTGAATACAAACTAAAAATTGATATAAGTAAATACAAGAGTAACACTCGAGATAGTAAGGGTGAGATTAGAATGGTTCTCGAGTCATAGGTTAGGGTGGGTGCCAATCATGACCGCTTGGGTCATGACAGAGATGGTATCAGAGTACTTGATTCGTAGATGTCGTCATGCAAGAACATGTCTATTT
The DNA here is from genome assembly GCA_031232105.1 of Capsicum rhomboideum. Taxonomy (NCBI): domain Eukaryota; kingdom Viridiplantae; phylum Streptophyta; class Magnoliopsida; order Solanales; family Solanaceae; genus Capsicum; species Capsicum rhomboideum. Next base: position 60,238,278 of record CP124709.1, read on the forward strand.
GAGTCCTGCAGAATGGTATGGAGATGTCTGTACTTTTTCGAGAGGCTATTGAACTTTAGGAATGAATTCAATTTTTTTCTTTTTTTGTGTTATGACTTGATTAAAATTGGTATCTGGCAATCCAAATGGGTATTTAATCCTTTCACTCTTGTTCGTAGATGGTGAATACTCAGTCTACTAAAGCTTCAGCAGCTGCAGCAGCCACACCAGCAGTGGCCGTACAGGCCACTGGGACCATTATTTGGAATAGCCCTCGGGCTAGGGGCAGAGTTAGACGAGGAGGACAGAGGATAACACCTGTTAGGGGTGAATCCTAGGAATCCAAAAGGCTGGTGAGATAGAGATCATCACCCCCTCCCTCACAACAGGATGCCCCAGACCATGCCCAAAATAAAAAAGAGGTAGTTGAGAAAGAGGAGATGGTAGCTCCAGAGAATATGGTACCAACACTAAATGGTGCAGCTCTCGTGCCTTTTTCTGTGGAGGTGATTCAACAAGTGTTGGTATTCTTGGTTAGCACAGGCTACACTCCAGTTGTTTCAAATGTTCTACCCACAACCTTGTAAAATGTCACCGCTATAGCACCAAGGATGGATGCAGGCTCTAAGACAGAAGTGCATCCCTAATAGGTACTTTGACCAGTGATGACGGATAATGAACATGGGTTATTTTGCAAATTCATAAAAATGAAACCTTTGGTATTCTAAGGTACAGAATTTGAGAATGCATTTGAGTTTTTGATAGATTGTCATGAACGCCTGCAAAAGATAGGTATTGTTGAGAAGTATGGTATGGATTTTATTTCTTTTCAGTTGTAGGACGAAGCCAAGCAATGGTGGAGGTCCTTTGTAGAGTGCGAGCTGCTTTATCTCTACTTACCCGGGCTCAATTTCAGAATGTGTTCCTAGAGAAATATGTTCCCCACACCTATCATGATTATAATAAGGATGAGTTCTTGAGATCGGAGTAGGGTAACATGTTTGTGCCAGCCTATAAGGCCAAGTTTCATGCCTTGTCTTGTTATGCACTACATCTGATCACCTCAGAGGACGAGCACATTAGGTACTTTGTGAAGGGTCTGAATTCTAGGATTCAGTTGGCTACTTTATTTATGGTGGTGTCTGGTAAGTCATTTTAGGATGTTGTTGAATTTGCCAAGAAGGATGAAGCACTTTAGAAACAGGGAAAGGTAAAAGAAGAAAAGATAGCCCGGACCTCGGGCCAATTTAGTGGGACCTTATCATAGGGTTGTGGCTCTTCTAAGCCCTATCATTTTGGTATACCAGTATCCATAAAGGGGCCCATCTAAGGTAAGTTATCAGACTTTCGAGGTGGCAGCTATACACCTTCATCCTCTTAAATTCATAGGCCTACTTTGGGACCCAAATGCTTTGAGTATGGGGGTTTGGGACACGTTGAGAGGGATTTTCCTAACTTCTTATCTGTAGGTCAGTTGACTCAACAACTAACTTCTAATGCTCTGGTTTTGATAGGTCGTAGTGGTGGAGAAAATGATAGGGGTCTTCTATAAGGTGGGTGTGGTATCTAGGCTAGGGGTAGTAACCAAGCCAACCTAGTTAGAGGACAAGTTGGTAGAAATAGAGTTCAGGGTGGAAGAGGTGGTGGTCAGGTTGGTGATAAGGCACATTTTAAGCAGTCCTAGTACATTCCAAGAAGCTTCTGATACTGTGATCACATATACTTTTATTGTCTGTGACAGTATGGCTTCTATTTTGTTTGATCTTGGTTCTACTTTCTCTTATGTGTCTGTGAAATTTACTTTGGGCTGGGACTTAGACTGTAAGTATCTTGGTGCTTCTATGTATGTGTCTACGCCAGTTGGGGTGTCTGTCTATGTTGATCAGGTGTATTGTACATTCCCTGTGATGTTTATGAGGTTTAAGACCCTGGCAGACCTAGTTATTGTAGAAATGAGTTGATGTTATATTGGAAATGAGTTGGTTGTCCTCTTATCGTGCCATTCTGGATTGTTATGCCAAAATCGTCACAATAGCGATGCCCAGGATGGATAAGTTAGAGTAGGAGGGAAATTTAAGCCTAATCCTATGAGGGCTGTGTCAGCAATTCATGCCCAAAAGCTAGTGAAAAAGGGGTGTAGGGAGTTTTTGGCCCATCTTCGGGAAGATAAATCTGTAGTCCCTCCTATAGCGTCAGTCCCAGTGCTATGTGAGTTTGTAGAAGTATTTCTGGATGATCTTGCAGGTATGTCTCCAGACTGAGAAGTTGATTTTTGTATAGATTTAGAGTCAGGGTCCTGCCCCATTTCTCTTTCCCCTTATAGCATGGCACCAGCAGAGTTGAAGGAGTTGAAATCTTAGTTGCAAGAATTGATATAAAAAGGTTTTATTAGCCCAAGTGCTTCTCCTTTGGGTGCACCTGTTGTTCATGAAAAAGAAAGATGGAAGTATGAGGATACACATAGTTTACTGCCAGTTGAATAACGTGACCATTTTTAACAAATATCCCTTGCCTAGAATAGATAACATGTTTGACCAACTACAGGGAGCTGCAGTGTTCTCTATGATTGATTTGAGGTCAAGCTATCATCATCTCAAAATCATGAAGGAGGCTATCCCAAAGACTACATTCTGAACCTGTTATGTGCACTACGAGTTCCTAGTTATGTCATTCAGTTTGACCAATGCCCCAGCTGCTTTCATGAACCTGATGAATGGAGTTTTTAAGTCATTTTTGGATTCATTTGTTATCGTGTTTATTGATGATATATTAGTTTTCTCTAAAAGTGACGAAGAATATGAAACCCATTTGTGTACGGTATTAGGGTTACTCAAGGAGAAGAAGTTGTATGCTAAAATATTCTAAGTGTGAGTTTTGGATCTCTTCAGTGTCCTTCTTGGGGCACATGGTTTCTAAGAAAGGGGTTATGTTAGACCCAGAGAAGGTTGAAGTTGTTAAGAATTGGGCTACACTGACAAATGTGATAGAAATTTAGAGTTACATGGGGTTGGCTAGTTATTACCGTCGATTTGTTAAAGGATTTATTGTTATTTCTTTGCATATGACCCGCCTTACTTAGAAGGAAGTGCCATTTGTGTGGGATGATAAGTGTGAGGAGAGCTTCCAAAATCTCAAAACCTTGTTGACCTCAGCCCCAATTCTCACGTTGCCTATTGAGGGTAAAGATTTCATTGTATATTATGATGCCTCATAGTTGGGTTTAAGTGATGTTTTGATGTAATCTAGGAACATGATTGCTTATACCATATGGTAACTGAAGCCTTATGAGAAAAACTAACCCACACATGATTTAGAATTGGCAGCTATAGTGTTTGCTTTAAAAATTTAGAGGCACTATCTCTATGGGGTGAAGTGTAAGGTGTTCACTGACCATTGTAGCCTACAACACATATTCACCCAGAAGGATTTGAATCTAATACAGAGAAGATGGATGGAGCTGATTAAAGATTATGACATCTAAATTCTATATCACCCAGGTAAAGCTAATATGGTGGTGGATGCACTGAGCGAAATCCAGTAAGCATGGGAAGTTTAGCATTGCTGGAGGTGTCCAAGCACCCATTACCAAAAGAGGTACATTCCTTGGCTAATGGTTTTCTGAGATTGTAGGAGGCTAGCGAAGGAAGGGTGTTATCATATGTAGAGGTCAAGTCCATATTCTTTGATCAAATCAGAAGCAGGCAGTTCATGGACTAGAAGTTAAGAAACCATAAAGAAAAGGTGTTATAGGGTGAGGCAAGAGAGGCCACTCTAGATGATGAGGGAGCATTAAGGATTCGGGGGCACTTGTGCATACCCTGAGTAGGCAATTTAATTCCAACTATTCTGGTGGAGGCTCACAATTCTAAATACTCTATACATCCGTGTGCCAACAGATGTATAGGTACTTGCGATAACATTATTGGTAGTGAAGAATGAAATGGGAGATTATGAATTTTGTAACCAAGTGTCAGAATTTCCAATAGGTAAAGTACGAACACTGAAAACTTGGTGGTACATTTCAGAGAATGCCCATTTTGGAGTGGAAGTTGGAAAGTATAATGATGGATTTTGTAATTGGTCTTTCGAATACATTGAGGAAGTGCGACTCTAGATGGGTCATTGTAGATAGGTTGACTAAGTTGGATCATTTTATCCTGGTAAGAGTAGACTATAATACGGCTAAGTTGGCTAAGATTTATGTGAAGGAGATAGTAAGATTACATTGGATACCAGTTTTGATTATGTCAGACAGAGGTACTCAGTTGACCTCCGAATTTTGGGAGAAATTTCAGTCAGAGTTGGGGTCTAGGTTGGACCTGAGTATAACTTTCCATCCACAAACCTACAGTCAGTCAAAGTGAACTATTAAAGTGCTCAAAGACATACTTCAAGCTTTTGTTATGGACTTTGGGGGTCAGTAGGATTAATACTTACCGTTGTGTGAATTTTTCTACAACATTAGTTACCACTCTAGAATTGACATCGCCCCTTTTGAGGCCTTGTCTGGTATCAGGTGTAGGTCTTCAATTGGGTGGTTTGATACATTTGAGGTGAGGCCTTGGGTTACTAACCTACTTAAGGATTCAATGGAGAAAATGAGGTTCATTCAGAAAAAACTCATAGCCGCCCAGAATCATAAAAAAGAGTATGCAGATAATAAAGTGAGAGATGTGAAGTTCACAGAAGAAGAAAAGGTACTTCTAAAGGTGTCGCCGATGAAGGGTGTAATGCGGTTTGGCAAGAAGGGAAAGTTGAGCCCAAGATACATTGGGCCCTTTGAAATTTTGAAGGAAGTAGGGTCAGTGGCATATAGACTGTCCTTACCCCCTAGTATGTCCAAAGTTCACCCAGTTTTCCATGTGTCTATGCTAAAGAAGTATCATGGAGATGGTGATTACATCATTCGTTGGGACCTCAAATTATTTGATAATGAGTTGTCTTATAAAGAGGAACCAATTGATATACTAGCTAAGGATGTGAGGAAGTTGAGAACCCCAGTCATTTTTGTGTGAAGGTTCAACGGAGGAACCATACTATTGAAGAAGCTACTAGGGAGACGAAGGGGGACAAGCACAAGCGATATCCGTACTTATTCATCAATAAATGTACCTTACTTTACCTTGCTATGTCTTTTGGGGGCTAATTATCGTTCTAGGATGAATGAGGAGTAAATTGGTATCTAACGTATCGATCCAAATTGTCATTACGCTAAAAGGGGGTAAAATTTGAACTCAGCCTTCCCTTAGCTGAATTTTGAGAAATTCAGGTGTAGTCTAAGATTGGATGATTTTTGAGGTGTATTTATAAAATGAAATCTGATACTAATGTGGTAGTTAGTAGAGATTTTTGATGCAATAATTGGATAGGCAATGAGTTTAGGAAGTCGTTAGCAACTTCCGACACCTGAAATAGAGTTATAGAACTCCAGTTATAGAGTTTGTAATGGAGGGGTTGGTTCGCGATATTATGATTCATGGTGTGGGTTGTAAAATAATAAAAATTAAGAAGAGGTCCCGAGTTTCTGCCTTAGACCACTGCAGCAGAAAAGTAACCGCTGCAGCAGTAATGGGAACGGCAGCTGTGACCTCCGTGTAAAAGGCCCAAACTGCTGTAGTGGAACTTTAACTGTTGCAGTGGTAATTATCCGCTGCATTGATAACACACGTTAACATTACATTTTAAAAATCATGAAACATTTTCATTCCCCACTTTTTTGAAAAATGCAAGGGAGCTTTGAGAAAATCACATTACCACTGCAGTGATAATGCACATTACCACTTTTTTAGAGTTTTTCATCTTTTAAGGTAAGTAATTACATTCTAAACTTGAATTTACTTCGTTTAATCTTAGAAAATCACTAGAAATGGATTAATGGTTGAAATTGGGGTTTAACCCTAGTTCACTGAAATTGATGAAAAGTGTTAGGAATGTGTATAAATTTGGTATATAATGATTCCTAGGGTGTTAGAAAACACTAATGGGATTAGAATTACGGTTGTTCATGCTAATTCAAGTAAAATTCATGAGGTTTAAGAGATACAAAATCCTAAGATGGTGAAATAGGATGAATTTATGATTAAAATCAGTGATTTTTTATCTCTAATTATTAAAAATGGATGAATTATTGAAATGAGTATATATTCTTGTTGTTATAGATTAGGAACGAGATCGAAAGGGTAAAAGTGTGGCTTGAAGGTGACTTTGAGCAAAGGAATTGAGGTAGGCTATGGTTTTGTTGTAGCACTTAGACTTTCTTGGCTTTATGCTTGTTTGTAAACTGAACATCTATGATTTCCTTCTTGCATGACTTATGATTTATGAACTGCATTTCATTTCATATGCATTATGATGGTGTTGGATTATAAAAGGGTTGGGTACCACGCCGACACGGTTATTATATATTGTGATAAAGGGTTGGGTACCACACCATACAAAATGATGTGTTGATGATGAGGAGAAGAGTATGAGATGATGCACACATCTTGCATGCATGCATTCATTCATGTGCTTTGAGTGCATTTATAATGATTACATGTGATGATGAGTTATTATTGAAAGTGACTAAGTGTAAAAGCTTGTGGAAGTGAACTTGTGAATTATCCTTATATGATGTCTTTAGTCGTTGATGTCTTGATTTGAGTTCTGTTGTGATCGCTTTTATACTTGTATGGCTTGCTTACTTTTACATTGTTGAGTTAGTCAACTTGTGATGCTTACCAGTACTTGTGGTTGTACTAATGCTACATGTACTCTTGTTTTTGTTGAGTGCAGAACATCTTCCAACGGTTGACACGCGACCTTGGATCTAGATAGTGGTTCAGACTTGATTTTGATGGTGAACACCATGACCGAACAACCTTCAGATCTTCTTATTGATGTTGACATCCCTTGTTTTGGGACTAAGATAATTTCTATATTTCTTATGTTTTTGAATATTTGTCTTGTTGTTCTAGACTTAGTTTACTCTTAGATGTTCTTGAATGGTGACTTCAGGTTCCGGGGATGTAATAAGTAGAGGTTTCCGCACTCTATTGTTAAAAATTGATGTTGGTTGACGAGTGGTTTAAATTTATTGAATAAACTTCCTTTTTGCACTTGAATGCAAACTAAAAATTGATATAAGTGAAGACAAGAGTAACACTCGAGACAGTAAGGGTTAGATTAGTATGGTTCTCTTGGCATAGGTTAGGGTGGGTGCCAATCATGACCAGTTCGGTTGTGACATTCATATAAACCCTATTATTATTGGTTTTCTTGTTAAATATTCTAACATATTTTCATGAATTTTCTATAAATTATGTTTTTCTTAATGACATAAACTTTTAACATCCATAAAATCTATATCTATGAATATACAAAATAACAAGTTTCTGTACAATGTTACCAATCTCTCATAAAACCTTTATTTAAGCTAATGGATAAGAGATGGTTTGAGTTTGAATCTAATGTTGGTAATATATGATTATGATCCAAATGGATAAGCTATACAAAAAAGATATGAAATGATTTATATAATATGAGCTTAAGAGAATCAAATGGTAAACCGAGAAGGTATGAGTCAAAAAGGGGCTCTTCATCCAAAACTATATTTTGTTGATTATGTACAGTTGTTCTGGAAATCTAAATAGCTTTAGATGGTTCCTATGTGAGAATGATTTTGCATACCTAGACTTTGTTTTATAACGAAGGATCCAGTCCAAATATAGATTCGAACTCAGTCGGTTGGGTGTTGATTAGACCCACATAGCTCGGGTGTATTATGTATTGATGTGAAACATAATTGTAAATGAGCTTCGTGATTTAAAGTAAACGATGAAACATCTCCAAGAAACTTAAGACAGCGGGAGTTTGAACTAAGAAGATCTATGCATCTATCCAGTTATTGATGTGTCAATCGGGTTCAAGCTACCTAATTTTGATTTATTTGATGGAACTGGTGACCCTCATGCTCATCTAAGAGCATATTGTGATAAATTTATAGGGATCAAAAAAAATGAGAAGCTCGTTATGAATTTATTCATTAGAAGTCTATCTGGTGAGGCCTTCACTTGGTACACCAAGCAAGACCTCCGTCATTGGCAAGAGTGGCGTGACATGGCTGAAGACTTTATTGCTCACTTTACGTTCAAAGTGGAAATAACACCTGATTGATTTTCCCTCATTAGTGTACAAAAGAAACCCTTTGAGTCATTCAAGGAATGTGCTTGATGATGGAGGTCAAGTGTCGGAAAAGTCCAACCACTGAGGGACAAAAGTGAATTAATGAAGTATTCATCTACAGTAAGAAAGTAGTTTACTTCAAATAGATGATGCCTATGATGGGACAAAAGTTCACCAATTGCATCAAAATGAGAATTTTCATAAAAGAGATGATTAAATTTGAAAAGATTAAGTCAACAGAAAACTCGAGGGAATGTACTCAGTTAAAGTCCTTTGGAGAAGATAAGAGGAGGAAATAAGAAGAGGTATCTGTTGTGGTATCACATTTCTTAATATCGGAGTCCTCCCAATCACTTCAGAATCCCGATAACCAATCATTTCAAATATCGACCCTTACACCACATCATGCTTACAATATCCAACAAAGATTATCCTCAACCCTGAGATCCCATATTCAAGAATATACGTCGAACATATGTACCATTACATGTTCTAGTCCACCAAAACCGCCCATCATTTGCCCCAATATTGGTTGAACCATTAGCATAATTATTTGAGAGATTGAGGGCCGCAAAATTATTGCAACCCGAGTCAGGGAAGGTTCCAAACCCATTTCCTAGATGGTTCAATGAGAACAAATATTGTACAATCCATTCTAGCGCACAGGGGCACGACACTGAAGTTTGCAACAGGATAAGGCATTGAATTGAGTATATGATAAAAATAAGGGCAATTCAATGCATCACAGTGCCGCCCAGTGTTTGGGATGGCGAAAGGCGACAAGAGGCGACAAGGCTCTGCCTCACCACGCGACGAGGCGAGTGGCGAGGCAATCGCCTTTTGGAAGTACGGTGACAATTAATACCAAAAAATCATAATATTTAATTGCATATATAAATAATCAAAAAAATAAAAATAATATATTAGTAAATATTTCAAGTCAAAAACTTTATTTATAGATAGTAGATACTAAAAAAGTCTAGAACTTTAATGACTCAAGACGTCAACAATCCATAAAACAAGCAATACCAAAATTCTAAAAGTTTATTCTTCTTCAAGATTTTCATAATCTTCAAGTCCAACATGAATTTCATTATATTGCCCCTCATCTTCTTCCTCCTCGGATTCTTCATCAACTAAGGTCCTAGTCTGACTTGAACTTGTAGCTTTTCCCTTATCAAGTGACCTTGGTCTTAACGTTGAAGTTGAACTTGAAGACTTTCTCCTAAGACCATAGACACTATTATCTGCTCCAGCTGCCATAGCAACAGTACCCCAATTAAGATCACCTTCCTCATATACTAGTTCATCTTCTTGATCATCGGGGCCACCAAGTAACAATCCATTAGCATCCTCAATATTATCCAAGATAATTGGATCAATAGTATCGCGAATATTATATCGACATGTCAATTTTCTATTGTACTTAACGTACACTAGATCATTGAGACGCGATAGCTCAAGCCTATTCCTCTTCTTGGAATGAATCTGTGTATAAGTTGTAGAAAATAATTATTAATTAGATACTAATAATAATTACTTCAATATAGAAAAAAGAATATAATAAATCCATTCTCACATGTTCAAACACACTCCAGTTTCGTTCGCATCTGGATGCGCTACAAGTTAGACTCAATACTCTCATGGCAAACCTTTGTAAAGCCAGAGTATTGTTGCCAAATAACGACCACCACTCAACTATAGAAAAATAAATTTGAAGGTTAACACTTAATAGGTATAAAAAAAGTCAATAATTTAAGTAGAGCACTAAAGCTATAATAAAGACAACTAAACCAATTCACTAACCCGGTGACCTTGTGTCTTTGGCTCTAACAGCTTGACCAGAGAGCCAAACAATCCATCTGCACTCTTGTACTTAGCAAGATCACCAACTAATATATCTTGGGTGGAAAGATCGGGAACCATCGTCTCAACATAAGTAAAGTAATTCTCCCACACTACAACAATTTTTTCTTCACTCATAGTGGATTTAAAATACAATTCAGGATTAAAAACATAACCTGCTGAATGCAAAGGTTGTTTGAGTTGGCACGTCCATCTTGCATCAATTATGTCAAGGACTTTCTCATAATGGCTCGCCACTCCATCAAAAGCTTGTTGAATAGATTCCTTCTCCATATCCATTGCTTCAAACATGTAGCCCATTGGGGGTCTTTTTTCCCAATCCACCAAGCAAAGCAATGAGACCAAAGGACCACAAACTTTAAGAGCTTTGACAACATCATTCCAAAAGTATGTAGAATAAAGAATGGTGGTAACTTCTTTCCCAAAACTTCCTTTGCAAATTTACTGTAAGTTCATTCATTAGAGATGATCAAAGATCTCAAGTTCTTCCTTTGTTTGTACATAGCTTCCAAAGTCAAAAAGGCCGTTGCAAATCTTGTCTTGGCCGGTTTCACCAAAAATTTTTCATTGGTGAATTTTCTCATCAAATTCAACAACAACGGCCTTTGACTTATATAAGAAACTACCTTGGTGGACTTCTTAAAAACTGTAAAAGACATTTTATAGTAATTATTAGCTTAATAAGTATATAATATTAACTATAAAAGAAGAGAGCTATTAAGTATTACCTGAAGTGTACGGGTTAATCTTGAATATGTCCCCAAATATCAAATTGATGCAATGGGCACCACATGGAGTCCAGTTGATATGTGGGTACATAGCCTTCATCAGCTCACCCGCTTTCACATTCTCACTGGCATTATCAGTGACAACTTGAACAACATTTTTAGGTCCAATTTCCTCTATTGTTTTCTCAAACAAGCTGTACATTTTAGTGCCTGTGGTAGACTCATTGCTAGAATCAACAAAACCAAGAAAAATGCTACCAATCATACAATTCACCAAAATATTAATGATCATCTTTTCATTGCGTACTGTCCATTTGTCTATCATAATGGAACAACCATACTTTTGCCATTGAACTTTATGCTTCTCTACTAGCTCATCTATTTTTTTCACTTCTTTCTTAGATGAGTAACTCTAAATTCATGATAGGTAGGAGGTTGCATTCCTGGGCAATGTTGTCCTACCGCCTCTATGAAGTTAGCAAATGATTCATAATTGACACAATTGAAAGGGAGGCCCGCATCATACATCCATACTGCAAATGCATTTACAGCCCGCTCCCTTAAGATCTTTTTTGTGTCATCAATTCCTCGTCCTCCTACTCCTCTCTTTTCAAAGCATGTATTGTTTTGTGGCATCTGTGGAAAAAACCTATTAATAGGACCTTTCATCACATTTCATGCCGAGAATGATACACTACCACTACCACTTGAAGACATTCTTTGAGTTTTGGAGGGAGGTATCTTTTCTTCATGTTCATCCATATTATCATCATCATCAACGATATTATACGATGGCACATATCTTTGATTCTTTAGATTCATCGCGGCTTTGCTATCGAAAAATTCCTTTACTTCATTCCTAATTTCTTCCAGACAAGTTTGACATATTTTGACATTTCTATATCCACCTATCAAATGTTGCTTGAACCGTGTAATACCACCATACATAGTACGTCGACAAAAATTACATATCACCGCATCTCTTGATGGTCCTTGCGTACCATAATTCCATCCAATGTCCTTTTATTTGCTACAAGTAGAATTAGACGCCATTGAAATTGTTGTTAAATACATCAAACAAATACGATATTAATTAGTATATTATATAACTTATAAGAGAAAAGATTGTTATATAGTATATACTATATACTGTTAGTCTCTAATTCTCTGTTAGACTGTTACAGTGTTTCAACTTTGAAGAATAAAACAAAGAAAGAAATGAAGAAGAAAAATAGAGTCGCCGGAGTGAAACGGAGGAACGAGAAGAAGACAGTCGTTATTGCGTGTTGCTGCTGCCAGTGAAATAAAGAAGAAGAAGAAAGTTGAAAAAAAAAAAAGAACATACGTACCAGTCGCTGCTGCTGGAGTCGTCGGTCGCTGGTCAACGGAGTTGCAGTCAAAGATCACAGTGGCCAAGAGCTTAGCCGCAGTCACGAACCAGATCACAAAATGGAAAGAAAACCCTAAAGTTACCTTTTAACCTTAAAACCCTAATTTTTTTAAAAACTCAAATAGGCGTCGCCTATCTTGCCTCGCCTCGCCATGTCGCCTTCCTCTTCAAGGTGTCGCCTATTTTATTTCACCTCACCGCGAAGACTGGAGGCGCACTACCTCACCTCGCCATTCGCCATTGGCAATGTGGCGAGCGCCATTTACAACACTGGTGCAGCCAAATGCAAACAATACTCCATTGCCCAATCGTGAAAATAGAGGAGTAAATATACATAAGAGACACCATCATTTGTGCCAAGATGGTAATGACTTTTCATGAGGCACTCTACAGAAAAGGACTAATTTCAGAAAGAATAGACAAAGAATAGATAAGATTTCTTCATAAATATTGTTTGCACATACTACCTATCCAAAACCTTTCTGATGGAGTGGGCAATCAACGAACAACCGACTATACTTACTATATCAGTCATAGGGCATTGATCCAATATTCATGTAGTACAAATGTATGAAAAAACCACAAAAGAAGTTTAGATAAAAAGAAATGTCGACTTATATCCATGATCCAAAGAGGATTTCCAAAGAAGATATATTTGCAAGAAGTATCCAAAGTTTAAGCTACCATCACTACGTCAATTGTAAAATGCCTTCAAAATTGAATAGTGATATGACCAAGCAGAGGACTCAAAAAGATTCAATATACAAAGACGTCTACAAGATAAAGAGGTTGTTGAGGATACACTCAAGCGAATTAAGAGTTTATGCAAGGAAGACTCATGCATATTCCCTACACCTTTTACTTATACCAAATATTAGTCACTGAGACTACATGTAAAAGTAATTTACCTATGTATACAATCAAGGTTAATTGTATACCACAGAGGAATCAACCTTGTGGCATGAATTTTAAAAAACATAATCGACTCCAACAAATTACAAAAGCATCAATCGAAGAAAAGAATGCTCTTATACCAATTGCTAGCAGGTACATCAAGTATTAGAAACTCCCAAATGATAGATATTGCTTCAACAAATGACCAAAACAAGCCTTTGAGGAAAAACCCATCATAATTATCGACTTTACCATTCTCCACCCACCCACCCTTTTAACCAAATTCACATGATTCTCCTAACACGGAACTATATTTTGACCTGATTCCTATTTTTGGATATATAGGCAGCCTGAGTCAGGCCCAGTCACATCAACAAATATTCTTTATATCCTCAAGAAATCTTTTTTTTCAAGCCACATCGATTGTGTCACTCATACAGTAGCACAAGTGCAAAGATCAAGATAGATTTTGGAAAAGAAAGTCTCTGCCAGAAGACATACAAGTACAAGAACGTCCTTCAGAATTAAGAAATTTCACTCCTCCACCCTTTAAATTGCCAAACGGAATTGCTACAGCTATCAAAAGATTAAAGCATGAGATAGCTACTAAACCATGTTCTCGATCAAATCAAAATCAATACCCTCCCTAAACTAAGAATCTTTCTTTGAGAGCAGGAATAATTATGCTATGAAAAAAGTTTAAATATTCTAGGAGCCCAAAATGTTGCATCACAATCATGAGCTAAGCAGCCAGGTATCGTTAATTTATTCATTATTATTTTAAGGGTCTAAAGAATCTTTTCAAATTTTCCAGGTCATGGGGGCACATTGTAAGTATCTTACATTGAGAATAACATGATGGAAATACTCTATTAGGAACTCAGCACAACATCGCTATCACAAGCCAGGAAGCCAGGTTTCATGAATTTATTCTCTATTACGTTGTGACTCAAAAAAGAATTTCTTTAATTTTGGTAGGTCATGCTAAAGGGATATCCGACATCAAGCTTCAGACGTCAAGTACTAGCAGGTCATTTACAATACTCTAACATAATAAACACAAGGCAATATTGCTACACAAAAATATAGGGAAGTCCACCCAAAATAATAAGACAGGGAAAGTCCACACCAAACAATAGGACAAAGGTAGCAAGTCCACCCCAAACAATAGGATAAATAGGGAAATCTACCCAGAACAATAAGACAGGGTAAGTTCTCCATGAATAATAGGATAAATAGGGCAATTCCACCTTGAACAAAATAAAAAACAAGGAAGGCCACCCAGAACAATAGGACAAGGTTAGTCTACCTCAAATAATCGGAAAAACAGGACAAGCCTACCTCGAATAATCAAAAAAATAGGACAAGCCTACCTCAAACAATAGGAAATATAGGGAAGCACACCCAGAAAAATAGGACTGACATGGGATTCCTCCCTGAACAATAATACATGGCACGTCCACCCCAAACAATAGAACATACAACACAACTTTTACATTACAGTTGCCCTACCATTTAGAGGCCTTTATTTCATCTTGCCTTGCCATTCGGAAGACTCTACATTACAAGTTTCTTTACCTACCTTATAGAATGGATACCATAATACTCATTTGAATATCTTTTCTATATTTACTCTTTAGATTATAATTTCAATTTAAAACTTTTGAACCACAATACGTAATTTTTACTATTTTACCTATTTTACAGGACAACGCACTACAACGTGGAACTACCTCTAAGAAGCGATTGAGGCATTTCTTGATGAGGAATACCAAACTCATAAGATAGAGTTCAAAACTAACACTCCGACTCCAATTCTCGTAATCAATTATTTGTACTTCTAAAACATAGCACATCTACTCTTATGAATATCAATACTCTTTCCTTCTCTATCTTTTAGGACCATCATTAGAAATATTTGAGGACCTACCCCCATCCAATAGTCTCACATTATCCTGTAGAGATGCGTAGGACGTGCAATTGGTAATAAGGTAACTTTTTTCCTGATGGTTAACTTATTATTAATCAAATGTTAGTTTGTTTACATTAGGATGAAATACTTAAGTAGAGGCCTATTTATGGTTGTGTTGTGCACCACATTTATAATCAAGAGACTACAAAGTATGCCCCTTCCCAAAAAGGATTATGTTATCCAAAATTTCATCTAGCTTTAACACCATGAAGTTCTTTCCAAAGAGACCAGTGTCAATAATAAATCATACACTAGAGCAAAGTTTTGACGACCGCCTCAAAATTTACCATAATCTTTCATTCCATAACTACAACAGACCTGATTCCCATCCCCTTCAGGGATATGTAAGTAGCTCAATTTCGAACACAACTATACCCACATCATTCGTATCAAAATTGTTCTTCTCTCCATCACAAGTGATACCAGTATCATTATAAACTCGACACTAGGGAAATTTTATTGAAGACCTCTCAAAATTTTATCATAACTACACACTACTTCGGCCTGATTTACATGATACTTGAGATATGCAGGCAACTCAGAGACCAGGATTCAATCAAATTCATAATCATTATCATGCTGACTCTAGCTTCACATTCCACCTTTTGAGTGCATCCTTTCCAAAATCAATTTGATTTACTAGCCCAAACACTCTTTCATCATCTATGGTTGAAGTGGGGCAAGCTGTTGGCACCCAATTTTGGCTCTCCTTTTTTCTAAAATTAATTTTTTCTATGCTTATGAGTCCCGATGACTTTGCAAAAATATTTTTCTTATTTTTGAATTAATTTTGATAAATTTGGCATCAATAATGATTTTGAAAAAATATTATTTCCATTACTTTCTATTCTCACTCTCTCTCTCTCTCTCTCTCTCTCTCTATATATATATATATATATATATCGTAACTATTAATATCATAGCTTACAAAATTACTTAAAAAATATATATTTCTTATATTAGTGTTTATTTCAAACTATAAATAATTTTTGTTATACTATTACACTATCCTATTTATAGTTTTTACGAATTGTAGATACGTGTATTAAATTATTTAAGGTATTACATATGACTATATAGTCAAGCATATATATGTGATTATATGTATATGTATTTATATATATGTATGTTTTAGGGAATTAATTAGTATGAAAGAAGCATCATTTAATTAATTTGAGTGGAAAAAAACTAGGAAAATTTAATTTTCTTATAAGCTATTCATTTTGGGTCAATTTGCTACTCAATGTAACCTAAATATGATTAGCCCACTACCCAATTCCACCTAAACACTAATTGATACTTAAACACCCCCATCTTATCTTTCTAAAACACACTCGTAACATTCTATTTCACAATTTATCATCTTTAGACAAACTCAGCCTAACCCTAACCACCCCTGCGCGATCGACTCCCTCACCCCGAGAATTCACTGGACTCAACTCTTAGAGACCTCTTTCACACATCAATCATCTCTGAGAATCAATAATGTCTTATCCTCACCTAAGTGGCTAATTTCAACCGTCCAATGGCAAGAGAGATCTTGAAATCTCTTGATTACGATGAATATATTTCAAATTCCATAGATGAAGCTTGTCTACATCTCTTATCTTGATTCCAATGTCTTTTGGTTGAAGTCAAACATTCAAATTGACTCCCAAGAGGTAAGATTTTTTTCTAGCTCTACCTATTTATCTTATCTTCTATGTCTCCAAATCTATTAAGAGAAATGACCTTTATTTTATCATTTTACTTGAATCTGGGCCGCCCATATTTTTCAAACTAGTGGAGCCTTGATTTTTCACTATAAATAGTCCCTTAAATGCTCTCAACAGTGATGGTTTTGAATATTCCAAAATCATCTCCATAGCCTTATATTTAGAGCTTCAGTATTCTTAGTCCTCTTTTGCTAAAGTTTTTTTCCTTGTCCTTTGGAAAATATGAATCTTTTCGGAGGGAGTTGATATAGGATTTAGAGTAGCTAATGAAATTCGATGCTTAACGGCCTCAATTGCTGCCCAATACAAGGTGAGCCTTTGTCTTTTCTTTATTTCATTTTTCTTAGTCTTGATGTGTGCCTGATATGGTCTCATGAAAAATTGTAAGATTGATTTTCATCCCGTCTTGACTTTATTGTTGCCCTTGTTTGCTAAATTTTGTCCACAATATGAATTTTGACTCCTGTTTGTTTGTGTTTTCTGTCATTACCCATTTTCTCAGAAAAAAATATATGAATTGTAATGACCCATTCCATCGTTAGTATAATCTCTGCATATGAAGGGCACAGGACATAGAAATTCTTTTAAATATAAAGAGGTCCATTAAAGACTTTGGTTACACAAATTAGGAGTAGGAAATATTTCGAGGGTGGGAATTTTTCAGCTATAACTGTGTCACGGTAGTGGTGGCAGCTATAATAGGGTCCTCAAACAGTCCATCAAAAATTTTAAAACCCTTTTCTTTTCAGCTTTAAACCAGAATGTTGCCTCCTTCTAAAAATCTTTTAGGGTTGTCTCAAGACATTAGAATGAAGAGAATAAAGGAGTACGCTTTGAAAGGGAAAATCCTAAAGATTCCTCGTGGTTTTCACAGCAGCACTTACTAGAACGGGTTAGTGAACGGGGTTCATGCCTCCATAACAACTGCTTAGCACCCAGGTAGGCTAGGTTTATTTTGAATAGTAGATTTTGGTTAGAAAATGTGTTCATAATATAGATTGATGGGAGATTTCATACTTAAGCATGCGGGCAAGGTGATTGAATAAATAAAACAAGTAAATTAGGGGAACGCGAATGATGTTATTGTTTATGTAATGGTGTGGTGAATTACTTCTATGCTTACAGGTTATTTGATACATTCCAATTAAGTAGTAAGTAGGAACAAACTAGTTATATTTGAGGATCATTAATAACGTGAATGAGTTAGTAGTAGAGTTGGTGTTAATTCATTAAAGCTCTTCAGTTAGTGATAATTGATTTGTGAGATAAAGTTAGAGGTAGATATTGTGAAATATGGTTTGTCAAGAGAATTTACGGGTAGATGTTGATTAACTGATAACGCTCAATTACACCCATGAAAAGATATACGCTGTTTTTATACAATATATTTATCCAACTATAGATTTGGGGTCGATCCAACAGGGAATGAATAAGAAAATTTCACCTTAGAGTGTAATAATACACTAAATATTTTCTCGTAATGTTTAAAGTGCAATAAAAGTAAAATGGAGTTTTTTTCGAATGCTTTTAGATTCAAATTATCAATTGTGCGTTTAATTTGCAAGAACGAGTACTAAAGAGTTGTAATCGAATGTCAAGTTAACTTGGGGTTATGCTATCATGAGGGTGAATGCATACATGCGTAATTGAACATTTTCTTTTATTCAATTAATTGTCATGGGTAGGTTAGATTTTGAATCTTAATGTTAATCTTTAAATAAAACACTAAATTTCACATGTGTGTTTTTTCGAACACCTCACATGTGTTTTTTCATAACTAATCAAATACCTTAATTTGATAGCCTTATGTCTAAGATCTACCATTAAATGATAAGAATCAAGTCACTATTAAATGTTACTCCTAACTCGTATTCCCTCTGTCAAAGATGATAAAAGATCTAAGCTCAATTAAATTTTGCAACCTCCAATTTTAGGTTGCTAACATGGAGTAAAGCACGAAACCATAACAATTAATCAATTAGAAAAGCAAATAAACACTACCCATGCAATAATCACTACTCAATCATAACACAACCCCAAATTAGGGAAATTAGCCAAGCACAGTAAGAAAAAGAGAAATTATACCCATATGCTCATTGAAATCTTCCATCGGATCCAAATATTCACAAGTAAAAATCAAAATCTAATGCGAAAGAACAAGAAATAGACCAATCCCAACATTAGGGTTTCAATTACAAATTTCTAGATCTCAATTTTAGCAAAAGGTAGGGTAGAAAGCTGCCAAAAAGCCTTTTATAGCTGAAGAAAAAATAGGGCCAAGAAAAAATGAAACTGTCGCCGTACTCACTTTGGAGAAGGGGAGACAACATCAACGATGCACCAAAGTGAGTCTTTATCGTTGAACTGTCCTTGAACATGAGCTTCAGTGGTTGACAACTGTTAACTTTGCCGATGAACTTCTACCATCGCCGAACTCTGTGGCGATACACCGAACTCTTCCTCCTTATCGCCGAACTGCTTTCTTTAGAACTTGAATGAACTATTAACTTCGGCGATGAACCTTGACTTAGGTGATCCACCGTAATGTTCAGCGATCCGCCAAACTGCTTGGGTGATGCCATCTTTGCTTTTTAGCTCTAATTCTCCATATTTTTACTTGCTTATGCTCTAGCAACCACTTCTTGGCTTCAACCCTAATAAAAAACCAAACTACCATTAAAATTAACTCAAATTGGCATTACGGACTTGATTTCTCACCAATTTTAGGCCAAATGGGTCGCAAATAGCCGACTCATCAACACCTTAAACTTAAAACTTTGCTCTTCCTCGAGTAAATCAATCCACACACAACAAAATTAACACTGTCTACAAATGGTACTACTTGGGAGCTTAGACACATGCTTCTTTGTGAAAACAACTTTACCCTCATGATTTTGAAAATATTGGCATAAGTATCTCCTATGAAACACTCAATTCATGAACTACAAGCCTCAAATGTTGACTAATTGCTACCAAACCAAGCAAATGTTCATAGACTTTAAATAAGGTTATATGCTCAAGAAGTGCAATCAAGTGTTGTCAAATCCCAAACCTATCGTGAGTGGCACCCACACTAACTCACCGGTGGGAAAACCATCTAACCCTAAAACAACAAATCCAATACTTAACCAAAAAAAAATGCAACTAAACATTTTTAATTAAATAAAATAATGTCTCAATACTCTAAATGAAACCAGTGCAGAATTAAATGAACAATTAAACAATTCTCTAGAATCTGAAAGTCATTATACCAAAACACTACAAATGCCAATAAAAGGGTTCAACCCAAAACAACTGAAAATGTCTATGTCCGAAACAATGTACCAAAAACTAAGTGAAGAACTCATGGCAGCCTGTAAGATGTAGCTCACCCTTGAGTCCGAATGCTATCCGATCAATAGCTGAGGTCTTGAAACAGTCTCTGGAAAATGCTTTATACTCAACAAAAAGAAGAGCACATGTGTATCAGTACACAAGAAATAATGGTGTACTGGTAGGTTCATCGACCAATCCAAAATGAGATATATGAACAAGTAACCATAACTTAGTAAAGAACAACCATGAACACCTGCCATGTAGCCTTACCTCAAGTTTATGACATGTAGCCTTAATCAACAACACCATAGACTTCAGTCAATACAAGTCAACATAGACAATAAGTCGAGTCAAGACCATTATTACCAACAAGACTCCAAGTCAACAAACTATGACTCAATCAAATATATCAACCATGTCTCAATTACAAAAGTAAGTAGACAATATCGAGTTATGCCAAAAATTGAAGTTAAACTTTGACCACTCAAGGATCTATTCCAACAACAATAATGAAGAAATCATGAATCCTAGTTTACATTAAGAAACCAAATATAGCAACTAAACATGTAAGTCTGGTTCACTCAAGGAACTAATACAACAAGTCAACATTTAAGATTAGTTCACTTAAGGAACCAATATACCAACTAAGCACATAATCCTCGATTCACTCAAGGAACCATCATACTTACCTGTACCTTATACATACATGCTAAGATTCTTTTGGTCGCCCACTAACCATGACGTACAGGGGACGAGCTTTTGTCCATGTACCAAATTGCAGACATCAAGTGTCTGCCAACCTTATACCAACCAATCCCATAAAGATGTCTAAATATTGGTACATCTCACAATAATCAATAGATATCACGAAAATCACAACCACAATGATAACAAAAATAACACTTGTAAAACCAACAAGTTTTTTATGTAAGTTCATTGCATGTGATTAACACTTAAGATATCAAATAGTCATTCACTTTCCTTGAACATGTATTGTAAAAAGCAATACCAAGGAACAGTTATCATGCACACATAAAACAATTTCGGTTTTAACTACATTAAACCATTACCTACCTCAATCCAATCCTGAAATGCTCTAACAAACTTGAGCCTTGCTCTTTCTTGCAACCTTGGCTTAATTTTGTTCTAAAAATATGAATATAACACATAATCAACCAAATGGCCTATAATATCAAGGATTATAACCTAATCCCAAAATCCTAAGGCCAGAATCATGATCATTCTCCCTGTTCTAGGGTTTTTCTACCATAATTCCACCTTAATCCTACCAATTTTGATGGTTACAATAGTGAATTATCAACATGCAAGAGTAACTTAGTAATCTTTAAATAAAAACCAAGGGTTTTATACCTAATTCACTTAGTTACACAAGAAAATTAGCAAGGTTAATTTAAATCATCCCCAAACCCCCCAAAAACTAGTGATTCTAGTAGTTGACAATTGAACTACGAGCTAATGGAAGGAATCACTTACCTTTACGAAGAGTTTAGATGAAAATTGAGTGGAATTAACCCAAAATCGCCTTAGCCCTTCCCAAAATGAGTTTTGAAATAATGAAACATTTTGGGGTATTTTTCTACATTAATTCGCGCATATCCCGCTATAGTAGTCTGGCTGTAGCGGGATCTACCCGTTTTGGTGGGATTGACCGATGTTGACTCCCACTATAGTGGGAAAATTCACACTATAGCATCACAGTAGTAGTGGCATGCCACCCGCTATAGCGGGTGTGATGAGGCAAAAATTCAAGATTGCTCTAAATTTTGCCTTTTTCCCAATGCACCCTCAAACATTGACATTCCAGACTAACCCCTTTACGTCAAGTTTGATATCGGGAGTCCTATTTACCCGAATTCATTCCCAAAGATCCTACGACCTTATAGTCTTAGCTAACATAAAAATATAACAAATCCTTTAACATTTACCCAATCCATTCCTAGATTGCCCTAGATCTTACCTCACTCGAATTTCATCCAAGACTAGTCTAGCCTGAAAGTTCTAACTCTTGATTCGGGGAAAACCTTAACCCAATTTTTTGTATACTAGACTTACTCGTAATGATGGAAAGAGTCGTTACAACAGATACAAATTTACCCATCATTCATTACCTGTAGCCTCAAACAAGTAAGGGTACTTATCTCGCATGTACCTCTCTATTTCCCAAGAAGCTTCCTCAACTGGACCATGCTTCCATTGAACCTTTATCGATCAAATTTCCTTCGTCCTAAACTTTCAGACATTTTATTCAAGAATAGTAACTGGCTCCTCCTAATAGGAAATATCCTTATCAAGCAAAACCAAATCCCATTTGATGATGTAATCCCATCTCCATGATATCTCTTAAGCATGGACACATAAAACACCATATGGATCCCTGACAGGCTTGGTGGAAACACCAACCTGTATGCTATTACACCCACATCCTCAAGAACCTAAAACAGACCAATATAACTAGGGCTAAGCTTACCCTTTTTTTCCAAACTACATACTCCCTTCATAGGAGACACTTTCAATAATACTTGTTCACCGATTTTGAATGACATGTCCCTCACCTTACGATCCGCATATTCCTTTTGCCTACTCTGGGCTGCTAACAACATTCTTTGAGTAAATCTCACCTTTTCCCAAGCTTCCTTCACTAAATCCGTGCCCAAAGGGTTCACATCACTATCTTTGAACCATACTATGGGTGATCTACACCTCCTCCATAGAGTGCTTTGAATTTAGCCATCAATGCTAAAATAGAAGCTATTATTGTATGAAAACACACACAATGGCAAAATTTTATCCCAATGACCACCAAAGTCAATCACACAGGCCCTTAACATATCCTCAAGAACCTATATAGTCCTCTCTGACTACCTGTCAGTCTGAGGATGGAAAGCAGTGTTGAAGTCAAGCTTAGTGCCCAACTCTTCATATAGCCTGTCCCAAGACTTAGAGGTGAATTGTGTACCTCTATCAAAATTGATGAAAATTGGAACCCCGTGCAGCCTTAATATCTTATTGTTATAAATCTTGGATAACTACTTTAAGCTATAATCCACTCTAACTAGGATGAAATAAGCTAACTTGGTCAACCTGTCTACTATGACCCAAATCAAGTTGTGCTGCCCCAAGGTCGTGGGAATACCCACTATAAAGTTCATAGCTATCCTCTCCCACTTCTACTCAGGAATAGGCATCCTCTGAAGTAAACCCGTAGGACTTTGATGCTCGTACTTCACCTGCTGACAATTGTGGCATTTAGACATATACTCCACTATATCCCCTTTTCATTCCGGGCCACCAATAAAGCTTCCTCAAGTCTTGGTACATCTTGGTTGCACCCAGATAGTAGAGTATTGAGAACCATGAGCTTCTGTAAGCTAACCTAGAATCAAATCACCAACCTGGAACACACACACGCGTCTCTTAAAAGTAATGAATACCATAAGACCACTACGGGGAAGGATAAGATAGTTGAAACACTAAAAATTCTAAAATGACTACGAGGGTTGTTATATCCTCGACCTAAAATAGAATAGGGATATACATATGAAGCACGTTCGTCAGAGGAGGTTGCAGTATATCAGAATTCCACAATTGACATCAACATTATATAGTTTATACTCCTTTCATAGTCTCATAACATCTGGTAGACTAGTTATTATTGAGAAACATGGGGAGTTCTAACCCCTCTTGTTCTTTTTTTCTTTTTGATGCATTTAAGACACTGTATTATTTTTAAGTTGAAGGTGAGATGGTACTAGTGTAGATGCTGGATTTGAATTGCTAAATAATATGCAAGGTTGTTGTTCCATGTTGTTGTTAATACTTAGGCATCAATCCTAGTTATGCTACCTTCTAGTTTTTCTTAGCCATGGTTCTTTTTTGTGAGTTTATTTCAATGTTGAACTAGGCAATGTGTAGCTTGTGAAGTCTAAAGTCTAATTTTTTTTCAATTATAGATTGATAGGAAACTTTCTTAAGAGAATTAGTATTATTTAGGTTTTTAGTAAAATAGAGTAGGTAGAGTTATATGTTGGTAGTTTGTTTGCTTATGACATAAAACTAGTTTTGATTGAAAAATGGACCCCTATGGAAAAAATTATATAAACTCAAGTTGAATATATTGACATGTATATATCTCTTTGTGATATTAAAAACATGTTAAATTCTTATTGTACCAGTTTGAGAGTTAGAATAACAAGCTTAATGTAGTCCAGTGTCATTGTATGGGTAATTTTTTTTGTTTCTGTATTTATTTATGCAATTTGAAATGCTCTTGGTAATTCATGTTACATGTCCAATGATAGGTTAATTGAGATATGAACTTAGGCCTACTTTATAGAGTAAAATTCACTTTAGCCTATGTAATCCTTTCAAATGATAATAATGTCCCTAGTCTCTCATTCTAAGCTTTTAAACCTTTTTATTGGTTGGCCATAACTAAAAACCCATATTCTTTGTGTAAAAATAATCCTACTCTAGAACATGTCTATCCTTAATACTAAAAGTGAAATAAGGCTTAAAAGGCTAAGTTAGGGGTGAAGTATAAAAAGAATAGTTATAATTAAGACTTCAAGCCTAAGATAGGGGTGGGAAATTAGTCATGTTAGATCTTGGCCTGGTATAGAATAATAAAAGAAAATCTAAAATTAAAGAAACAAAACTGGTAAAAAGAATAGCACCAGAGTCAATGGAAGCAAAGAAAAGGGGTAGGAAAGAATAAATGTTGAAAAGGTAAAGAGTGTAGTGTTCAAGGAGGGTGTAGTTACTATATTGAAAAATATGTTTCTTACCCATCCCAATGCCTAAATTACAAGATTTAAAATGTCTTGACGTGATCTCAGTAGAGTATTCCAAAGATAACGACAATAGAAACTAAAGACCAACCTATGATATCTCCATGTGTTGCATATAAATTCTTTGTGAGTGTTGAGTTTTTCATTCTCTTTAGTCTATTTTTCCCGTTTGTTCTGTATGATATCCCAATCTCTAATCTACAATTGATGATAGCCAGATCTCAAGTCGATCATAGGAAACACTGAAGCACCCTGAAGCTGATCAAACAAATCATCAATGTGAGAAAGAGGATACTTGTTCTTGGTATTCACTTTGTTCAATTGCCAATAATCAATACACATGCACATGGGTCCATCTTTATTCTTCACAAACAAGATAGGAGCACCCCAAGGAGACACACTAGGTATAATGAAGCAACAGGTCCTGCAATTGCTCCTTTAATTCCTTCAACTCTGTCGAGGCTATCCTATAAGGAGAAATGGAAATCAGAGTAGTTCCCGGCTCATCATCAATGGCAAAATCAATATCTCGGTCCAGAGGAATACTAGGAAAGTCCATAAGAAATAAGTCCCTGAACTCGCTAACAACTCGCATAGAATCCAAGGAAGGTGGCAAACTAACACTAGTATCACGAACATAGGCCAAATAGGAAAGACATCTCTTTCTTACCATGCGACGAGCATGTAGAAAAGATATAACACCCTTTGGACATGAACTAGGGGCACCCTTCTATTCTAATCTAGGAATACCAGGAGTAACAAAAGTCATAGTCTTGGCAAAACAATCCAAACCCACATGATAAGGAGCCAACAAATCCATATATGACATCAAAATCAACCATATCAAGTATAATCAAGTCCACCCTAGTCCCACGTTCTCAAAAGGTCACAACACAAGATTAGTACACTTGATCCACAATAAATGAATTGCCTACGGGGGTAGATACATGAATAGGTATAGCAAGGGACTCACACATAGCATCAATACCAGTAGCAAAATATGCAGACACATAAGAAAATATAGACCCAGGGTAAAATATATTATAGAGGGATGATGGAAAACTGGGATGATACTTCTAATCAACACATCAGAGGCCTCTACCTCAAGTCTCTCAAGAAAAGCATAGCATTGACAGTGTCTTCTACCAGGATGAGTGACTCTTCATCCACCACCACGAGCTCCCCGAGACCTACCTTTGGTACCTCTAGAACCATATCTACTACCCTGTGTAGCACCTCTAACTGATGACATTGGAGTCAGGTAAAGCTGAAGCTGAGATGTCTGGTAGAAAGAACCAATCACATGTCAGTGATAATCCTTAACTAAGTTTCCATACTCATCGCACACAAAACATCCTCTAATAAAAGAATCATGATGAGAGGGTTCAAAAAAAATAGAATGCCCTATATAACCTAATGAACTAGAATGAGACCCTCAACCTGCATAGCCCTATCTCTGGCCACTTGAACTCTCAGAACCCACAGACCTATCATATAAACTTTGAAAAGATTCCTGAACCGATCTGCTATGATGACCATGAGAATTTCTGCTTGAGAAATCCTTACCTCGAGATGCATGACCACAAAAATCATCCCGTTGATGCACCTTCTTAGCACTATTACCCTGTATACCCTAGTGAATAGTCTCAACCATCTTTACATGACCCACTATACTCTAAAACAAATCACCAAAAACCACTAACTGAGCCATCACCAACTGGTAATAACTAGTCAAAGCCTTAACAAACTTTCTGATCCTCTTATAGTCAGTAGAAATACTAGCAATGGAATATCTGGACAATGCATGAAAACAAGCCTCACATACTATAATAGTCATAAAGCCCTTCAACAAATGATCAAACTCATCTCTCTGTTGGTCCCTCAAGCTAAAGGGCACAAACAGCTCTAAAAAAGTCTCAAGAAACTAGGTCCATATCAACTGAGTGGAACCCATAGGTCTACAATTGACAAGAGATCTCTACCACTGCCTAGTCATTCAATTGGTAGGAAGTGTAAGTACCTCTATAGGACTTAAGCAAATTAAGATTACGCAACCTCTCCTAAGAGTTAATCAAAAACTCATAAGCATCCTTACCAATAGCACCACTGAACATAGGAGGGGACAATCTGATAAATCCCTCAAATCTCTTCTGCTCATCTACAGACATAACAGGACCTAGAGCTATAAGCAAAACAACCAATTTAGTAGGGAAAGTCTCAACATGAGGGGCCACGCATAATTTTCCAATATAGGTCCCATGGGGGTTACGCAACTCATACACATTCATAATCTCAATCTCATATCTCAATCAACCTTGCCAGCAAAATCCTTGGTCAAGGGTTTTATAAAGTATTTCATTTTCTTTCAAAATCAGTATTTACCTGTGGTACTAATTTGTAACACCCCGTATTCTATACACACTACTTTCACTTATCTGGAAAATGGTACGGACTTGTGGCAATAGGTAATGGATCAACTAGTTCTTTGATTCAAGTACAATACCCCGTACATTTTTGAAACTTCTACGACCAACCTAACATGGGTAAAAGTATTTAAACTTGGGAGAACAAGGATGTACTTAGGCGTAAAGTTAGAGTTAAGTGGTGTATTAAGGTAGAGGGATTGAGACGTTGGAAAAAGGGGAAAACGTAAGTGAGGTGCTTCCATGACTTAATTGAGATAGTAGGTGTGTCATCTACTTAAGCTATTGGGCTGCATTTGGACCTATGTTAATGGACTCAATTGAGGCCCAAGTTAAGTAATTAAAAGGGAAAGGATGATCAGCCCAACTCCAAGTTTAATTAAGGCCCAAAACAAAGGTGATCCATGTAGAAACAAACCAAGTAGGTGCATCACCTACTTGGACTGATTTGGACAGATTTAATAACCAAGTAGGTGCATCACCTACTTGGACTATTTTGGACCAAAAACTTGGCTAAGGATGGAATGTGTAGGCGGTTCAATGAGGGAGTATATAAAGGTTATCTCAGCTCATTTTTCCATTTAATTCATTGCTGAAAAACAGTCCAGAAAAAAATTAACACTTTTCTCTCTCTCTTAACCCTATTAGCCGCCCCAAATTTCCCTAGGGTTCTTGGGTGAATCCTCCACTTTTCAATCCTTGGTAAGTGTTTACCCTTGTATATTAATGTGATATATGTATAATAAAGTGTGGAAATCAGGTTGGTTATGTTTAAAATGTGAAGGACAGTCCCTTAATTAGTTGGCAGTTCACTTGTGTTAGTTTTAATGAATTTGTCTTCCTTGTGGTTTGGACTTGTAAAGGAGCTTAAGGTCTTGAAGAAATGAAGTTGGAGGATGAAATTTCAGTGTGTTGAAGTGTGGTTCTACCCCTGGTTCATTTATTTTTATGTATGGCTTGATGGAAATGTTTATACGTGTTTGTAAATGGAACGTTTGGTGTGATGAAAAGAGAATATTCTCTTGTAATGTTAAACTGAATTTTGGAACTGTTGTGGACTGTTTTTTTGGTATGTTATTGTGGGAGGCAGTAGGGTGACCTTATGGGATAAATATATGGAGTTTCGTTGGAGTGGAAATGTAAAGGATAAACTAGATAGGTAATCCTATCGATTCGTAATGTCTATGTCAACATATGGGCTGTTTTGGTCGCATTGTTGTTGTGAGGCAGTGGGCTGCCATGTAGGAGCTGAAATAGAGTTATGTGAAAGTATAAAGGAGGTTGGAATAATAGACTATGTGTTGGGGTGGTCGGACAGATTTTTACTTTCCGTTAAGTAATTAGTTACCGCCTTGTAAACCTATAATGTGATTAGCTTTTAATGTAGCTCCATTACGTACTTGTATTGTAGAGTAACATTTAAGGAAGGAGCTGAGTCTTTGTAATCATGTGGTGTGAAGTTAAGGTATGTAAGGTTACTCTTTCCCGTATCCTTTGGCATCATATATTGTCTACCTAGCTAATGACCTAGTTTCCACTCCGAAATGTTCTAAAAGTACCTCAATACACATTTACTATCAAATTTCAGATGTTCTCTTTTGTTGTTCCAAGAAGGATCCATAATGTTATAACCACCACTATAACAACTTCAAAGATTAAATAAAGTAAGTAACTCAATATGGTTATGTTTGGGTGGCAGCTCGAGGGGGCTTAAAGCCTAGCATAGAGACGATCCCGACTTACCATTTATGGGTGGTAGCTCGAGGGGGCTTAAAGCCTAGCATAGAGACGATCCCGACTTATTATTTATGGGTGGCAGCTCGAGGGGGCTTATAGCCCAGCATATAGACTATCCCAGATTATGTTACCACTGATTAGTTGGGTATATGTATGGCATGCCTTATAAAGACAAGAAAAGTAAAGAAAGAGAAAGGGAAGTAATTAATGTAATGTATACGGTTCCACGATTACAGTAAAGGTGGTTTATCAGTATTATCTATTCACTTGTATTTGATTCCATTTGAGTTCCTATATCTCATGCAGTTGCTTATAGCCTTACATACTCAGTATATTCTTTCGTACTGACGTCCCTTGGGGGACATACCTTACTTGCTGCAGGCACAGGTAATAGTAGACCTCCACAGTAAGCTGCGGGTTATCTGCGAATTATTGGTGAGCTCCAGTTCGTTCGGGGCTTTCCGAGTCGTATGTACATGTTGATTTTGGTATTGTATTACATATGTATAAAGTGGGGACTCATCCCGATTATAGGTTTGGTTATGTATCTGGTAGAGGCTTTGTAGATGTTGTATAGTTAAAGGAAGGAACGTTGTACCTTTTTTTAACCATATGGCTCCAACGGACATGTATCATGTTTATATAAATGTTCTTATTAGATTTCTACTATTGATATGTTGTAACCATAAGTGAGTGAATGCTAGCCCATTGATGAAAAGTATGTGAACATATAGAATAGTTCTCTCGGGCCTTAACGGCTTCGGGTGTCATGTCCGCCCCAAGGGGATTTGAGGCGTGACAAAAGTGGTATCAGAGCGGGTCGTCCTAGGGTGTCTACAAAGCCGTGTCTGAGTAGAGTCTTGCTTATGGATGTGTTGTGCACCACATTTATAAGTAGGAGGCTACGGGACATTTAGGAGTTCTCTCTTTTTCTTCATTTCATAGATCGTGCAATAGAGCCAAAGTTGTAGGTGGAGTTATGTTTAACCACTGAATTTGTTTCTTTTCTTTATTATAGTGAACATGCCGATTACAAAAAAAGGTAGAGGTAAAGGAAAGAAGGTGGACAGGATTGCTGGAGAAGGAACCAGTAGAGCACCGCCTGAACAAGTTAATCAGGGTGGGGATGAACAGGAGTTTGCATCGCAGGCTTCTTCTACTCTTCCAGAAGAGCCAAGAGGAAGAGGAGTACCTGCAGAACCACCAGTAAATGCTACTCACCAAGATTTAAAGAATGCAGTGCAAATGTTGACCCGAATAGTTGTTGCACAAGTTCAGGGACAAGGTGGTCCAACGACAAGTGAAGATAGTGAAGCTAGAGCAGCTAGTCGACGTACACAGGATTTCCTGAAATTAGACCCTCCTACCTTTACTGGATCGGATCTGAATGAAGACCCGCAAGATTATATAGATCAAATCCAAAGAGCATTGGAGGTCATGCATGTGTCCGGTGTAGAAACGGTCGAGCTTGCAGCCTATAGATTGAAGGGCGAAGCTATATTATGGTATGAAGATTGGAAGCGATCTAGGGGTATTGATGCACTCCCAGCTGGTTGGGAAGAATTTAAAATGGAATTCCTTGATCATTATCTCCTATATGAGGTCCGAGAGGCTCGTGCGGACCAGTTCTTGAATCTGCGGCAGGGTACCATGAGCGTTCGAGAATATAGCCTTTGATTTAATTCCTTGGCCCGGTATGCTCCGAATGTGGTCGCGACTATGACTGACAGAGTTCATCGGTACGTGGATAGATTGGAGCCATATTTGGTCCGAGATTGTACTATTGCTGCGCTAAATAGGGACATGGATATAGCTAGAATACAGGCCTTTGCGCAGAAAATGGAAGATCAAAGGCAACGGAGAAGAACACAAGGATTTGAAGACGGGCCGTCGAAGAGGGCTAGATCTACGGGACAGTCTATGGCGTCCCAAGGAGAATTTAGGCCTCGGGTTTTCAATAGGCCACCTAGACCTTCATTTTCTTATCCTGCTATAGGCATTTCATCCCAAAGCCGAGGGTTTAGAGGCAATCAAATAGGGCAAAGTAGTGGGATTCGAGGTTCGCAAATAGCAAAGTCTTTTCGCCAGCCGTGTCAGTACTGCGGGAGGTTTCATTCAGGTTCATGCCGGGTTGGGACAAATACTTGTTATTGGTGCGGTATGTCAAGGCATATGATTAGAGATTGCCCACGAAGGGGTGCAGACAGTATGGTACGACCTACCGGATCGGCCGTTGCATCATCATCATCGGTTCCTTTCTTAGGTAGGGGTGTACAGCCTACTGGTCGTGGATGAAGTAGTAAGGGAGCAGCTAGTTCTAGTGGAGCTCAGAACCGTACCTATGCTCTGGCGGACCGGCAGAATTCGGAGGCCTCTCCTGATGTCGTTACAGGTACATTATCCATATTTTCACATAATGTATATGCATTGATCGATCCGGGTTCTACATTATCATATGTTACTCCATTGATTGCTGAAAAATTTGAAAGAACACCAGAATTACTAGTCAAGCCATTTGAAGTGTCTACACCTGTTGGTGAATCTATTATAGCGCAGAGAGTGTATCGTAATTGCATAGTTACTGTTTGTGGTTATGATACGTTGGCTGATCTTGTTGAGTTAGAAATGATAGATTTTGATGTTATAATGGGAATGGATTGGCTGGCTTCTTGTTATGCGATGGTAGATTGTCGAGCAAAAAGGGTACAACTCCATTTTCCACAAAAGGATGTCCTTGAATGGAGGGGTGATGTTGGAGCACCGAGAGCCAAATTTATTTCCTATCTTAAGGCAAGGAAAATGATATCCAAGGGGTACATATGTCATCTGATAAGGGTGTAAGACACCAATATGACGTCACCCACTCCCCAATCAGTTCCGGTGGTAAATGAATTTCTTGATGTATTTCCTGAAGATCTTCCAGGTTTACCTCCGGAACGGGAAGTAGAATTTGGTATTGATGTGATTCCAGGCACTCAGCCTATCTCTATTCCTCCATACAAAATGGCTCCGGCAGAATTGCAAGAATTAAAGGAGCAATTAAAGGACTTACTGGGCAAAGGATTCATAAGGCCTAGTATGTCTCCGTGGGGTGCACCAGTGTTATTTGTACGGAAGAAAGATGGCACCCTAAGAATGTGTATTGACTATCGGCAACTGAATAAGGTAACAATTAAGAACAAATATCCACTCCCTAGAATTGGTGATTTGTTTGACCAATTACATGGTGCTAAATGTTTCTCAAAGATTGACTTGAGGTCAGGTTACCATCAAGTAAAGGTCAGAGAAAAAGATATACCCAAGACAGCTTTTCGAACACGGTATGGTCATTATGAGTTTTTAGTTATGTCCTTCGGGCTAACAAATGCACCAGCAGCTTTTATAGATCTGATGAATAGGGTGTTCAAGCCATTTTTAGACGTGTTCGTGATAGTGTTTATAGATGATATTCTTGTTTATTCAAGATCAAAAGAGGACCATGCTAATCACTTACGACAGGTGTTGCAGATTCTTCGTGATCGTAAGTTATTTTCAAAGTTCTCTAAATGTGAGTTTTGGTTAAAATCTGTGGCATTCTTGGGTCATATTGTATCTGATAAAGGAATAAGTGTTGATACTCAAAAGAAAGAAGCTGTGAAAAATTGGCCAAGACCTACGACGCCTACAGAGACTCGTAGTTTTCTTGGGCTAGCCGATTATTATAGGAGATTTGTTGAAGGGTTTTCTTCTATTTCCGTACCTTTAACAAAGCTGACACACAAGGCAACTAAATTCCAGTGGAATGATCCGTGTGAAAAGAGTTTCCAAGATCTGAAGAATAAGTTGACTTTTACACCTGTGTTGGTCCTCCCAGAAGGCACAGAAGGGTATGCAGTGTATTGTGATGCTTCAGGAATTGGCTTGGGATGTGTGTTGATGCAGCATGGCAAGGTAATAGCTTATGCTTCAAGACAATTGCGGCCACATGAGAAAAATTATCCGACACATGATCTTGAGCTAGCAGCAGTAGTATTTGCTTTAAAGATATGGCGCCACTACCTGTATGGGGTTCATGTTGACATATATACCGACCATAAGAGTTTGCAATATATCTTTAAGAAGAAAGACCTAAATCTGAGGCAGCGGAGGTGGCTTGAATTATTAAAAGATTATGACATTGATATTTTATATCATCCGGGGAAAGCAAATGTGGTAGCTGATGCACTAAGTTGTAAGGCAATGGGGAGTACTTATGGCCAGCTCACAGAAAGACAAGGGATAATCAAGGATCTACATCAACTAGCTAGCTTAGGGATTCGCCTACTTGAAACTCCAAATGAAGGAGTTATTGTACAAAATGCGGCAAAATCCTCGTTAGTAACTGAAGTGAAGGAAAAGCAGTATACAGATCCTATTCTATCACAGCTTAAGGAGAATGTACAGCAAGGTATGACAAAGGCATTTGAGCTTACGCAAGAAGGAGTGCTTCGGTGCCAAAACAGATTATGTGTACCGAATGTAGATGAATTAAGAAGAAGAATTATGACAGAGGCACATCATTCCAGGTATTCTATCCATCCGGGATCAACTAAAATGTACCATGATCTAAAAGGTATATATTGGTGGGGTGACATGAAGAAGAACATTGCAGAATTTGTAGCCCAATGGCCAAATTGTCAACAAGTAAAAGTAGAACATCAGAAGCCTGGAGGCTACATGCAATGTATGGATCTTCCAGTATGGAAGTGGGACATGATTAATATGGATTTTATCACTGGTTTGCCTCGTACATTTCGGAAATTTGATTCCATATGGGTGATAGTTGACAGACTTACTAAGTCAGCACACTTCTTACCTGTTAAGACTACTTATACAGCTGAAGAGTATGCAAAATTGTATATTAAAGAGATAGTTCGACTACACGGAGTTCCAATCTCCATTATATCTGATAGGGGAGCTCAATTTACTGCATATTTTTGGAAGTCTTTCCAGCAGAGTTTGGGAACCCAAGTGAATTTAAGTACAGCTTTTCATCCCCAGACAGATGGGCAGGCAGAACGTACTATCCAAACACTTGAAGATATGCTACGAGCGTGCACATTAGACTTTAAAGGCAATTGGGATGATCATTTACCTTTTGTTGAATTTGCCTACAATAATAGCTATCATTCAAGTATTAAGATGGCTCCTTACGAAGCGTTATATGAGAGAAAGTGTAGGTCACCTATCTGATGGTTTGAAGCAGGAGAAATTGCTTTATTTGGACCGGATCTCGTTTATCAAGCTATGGAGAAGGTTAAAGTGATACAGCAGCGATTACAGACAGCTCAAAGCCGCCATAAGTCATATGCTGATGTTAGAAGAAGAGGACTTGAATTTGCTATAGGTGATTGGGTATTTTTAAAGGTATCACCAATGAAAGGGGTGATGAGATTTGGAAAGAAAGGGAAGCTGAGTCCACGCTATATAGGGCCATATAAAATTATCCGAAGATTTGGTCAAGTGGCGTATGAATTAGCATTACCCCAAGAGCTCTCCGCAGTTCATCCAGTGTTTCATGTTTCGATGCTTCGAAAATGCATAGGAGATCCGTCTCAAATTACCCCCATTGAAGATGTGCAAGTTACGGAAGATCTTACCTATGAAGAAGTGCCTATTGCTATTCTGGATCGACAAGTTAAGAAGTTGAGAAATAAAGAAGTAGCTTCCGTAAAGGTACTTTGGAGAAACCAGCAAATAGAAGAAATCACATGGGAAGCCGAGTAAATGATGAAGTCTAAGTACCCACATTTGTTTCAAACTGAAGAGAAAGTTCAAGATGTTGAATTGGAGCAATAACAAGTAAGTATATATAAGCATTATGTGATAGCATAAAGATTAAATTTAGGCTTGAACTTCTTTAAGCTGTGTAGTGATGGTACTAACATTCGAGGACGAATGTTCTTAAGGGGGGAAGGATGTAACACACCGTATTCTATACACACTACTTTCACTTATCTGGAAAATGGTACGGACTTGTGGCAATAGGTAATGGATCAACTAGTTCTTTGATTCAAGTACAATACCCCGTACATTTTTGAAACTTCTACGACCAACCTAACATGGGTAAAAGTATTTAAACTTGGGAGAACAAGGATGTACTTAGGCGTAAAGTTAGAGTTAAGTGGTGTATTAAGGTAGAGGGATTGAGACGTTGGAAAAAGGGGAAAACGTAAGTGAGGTGCTTCCGTGACTTAATTGAGATAGTAGGTGTGTCATCTACTTAAGCTATTGGGCTGCATTTGGACCTATGTTAATGGACTCAATTGAGGCCCAAGTTAAGTAATTAAAAGGGAAAGGATGATCAGCCCAACTCCAAGTTTAATTAAGGCCCAAAACAAAGGTGATCCATGTAGAAACAAACCAAGTAGGTGCATCACCTACTTGGACTGATTTGGACAGATTTAATAACCAAGTAGGTGCATCACCTACTTGGACTATTTTGGACCAAAAACATGGCTAAGGATGGAATGTGTAGGCGGTTCAATGAGGGAGTATATAAAGGTCCTCTCAGCTCATTTTTCCATTTAATTCATTGCTGAAAAATAGTCCAGAAAAAAATTAACACTTTTCTCTCTCTCTTAACCCTACTAGCCGCCCCAAATTTCCCTAGGGTTCTTGGGTGAATCCTCCACTTTTCAATTCTTGGTAAGTGTTTACCCTTGTATATTAATGTGATATATGTATAATAAAGTATGGAAATCAGGTTGGTTATGTTTAAAATGTGAAGGACAGTCCCTTAATTAGTTGGCAGTCCACTTGTGTTAGTTTTAATGAATTTGTCTTCCTTGTGGTTTGGACTTTTAAAGGAGCTTAAGGTCTTGAAGAAATGAAGTTGGAGGATGAAATTTCAGTGTGTTTAAGTGTGGTTCTGCCCCTGGTTCATTTATTTTTATGTATGGCTTGATGGAAATGTTTATACGTGTTTGTAAATGGAACGTTTGGTGTGATGAAAAGAGAATATTCTCTTGTAATGTTAAACTGAATTTTGGAACTGTTGTGGACTATTTTTTTGGTATGTTATTGTGGGAGGCAGTAGGGTGACCTTATGGGATAAATATATGGAGTTTCGTTGGAGTGGAAATGTAAAGGATAAACTAGATAGGTAATCCTATCGGTTCGTAATGTCTATGTCAACATACGGGCTGTTTTGGTCGCATTGTTGTTGTGAGGCAGTGGGCTGCCATGTAGGAGCTGAAATAGAGTTATGTGAAAGTATAAAGGAGGTTGGAATAATAGACTATGTGTTGGGGTGGTCGGACAGATTTTTACTTTCCGTTAAGTAATTAGTTACCGCCTTGTAAACCTATAATGTGATTAGCTTTTAATGTAGCTCCATTACGTACTTGTATTGTAGAGTAACATTTAAGGAAGGAGCTGAATCTTTGTAATCACGTGGTGTGAAGTTAAGGTATGTAAGGTTACTCTTTCCCGTATCCTTTGGCATCATATATTGTCTACCTAGCTAATGACCTAGTTTCCACTCCGAAATGTTCTAAAAGTACCTCAATGCACATTTACTATCAAATTTCAGATGTTATCTTTTGTTGTTCCAAGAAGGATCCATAATGTTATAACCACCACTATAACAACTTCAAAGATTAAATAAAGTAAGTAACTCAATATGGTTATGTTCGGGTGGCAGCTCGAGGGGGCTTAAAGCCTAGCATAGAGACGATCCCGACTTACCATTTATGGGTGGTAGCTCGAGGGGGCTTAAAGCCTAGCATAGAGACGATCCCGACTTATTATTTATGGGTGACAGCTCGAGGGGGCTTATAGCCCAGCATATAGACGATCCCAGATTATGTTACCACTGATCAGTTGGGTATATGTATGGCATGCCTTATAAAGACAAGAAAAGTAAAGAAAGAGAAAGGGAAGTAATTAATGTAATGTATACGGTTCCACGATTACAGTAAAGGTGGTTTATCAGTATTATCTATTCACTTGTATTTGATTCCATTTGAGTTCCTATATCTCATGTAGTTGCTTATAGCCTTACATACTCAGTACATTCTTTCATACTGACGTCCCTTGGGGGACTTACCTTACTTGCTGTAGGCACAGGTAATAGTAGACCTCCACAGTAAGCTGCGGGTTATCTGCGAATTATTGGTGAGCTCCAGTTCGTTCGGGGCTTTCCGAGTTGTATGTACATGTTGATTTTGGTATTGTATTACATATGTATAAAGCGGGGACTCATCCCGACTGTAGGTTTGGTTATGTATCTGGTAGAGGCTTTGTAGATGTTGTATAGTTAAAGGAAGGAACGTTGTACCTTTTTTTGACCATATGGCTCCAACGGCCATGTCTTATGTTTATATAAATGTTCTTATTAGATTTCTACTATTGATATGTTGTAACCATAAGTGAGTGAATGCTAGCCCATTGATGACAAGTATGTGAACGTATAGAATGGTTCTCTCGGGCCTTAACGGCTTCGGGTGCCATGTCCGCCCCAAGGGGATTTGAGTCGTGACATAATTCCATGTATATTTTTGTATAAAATAAGGATGCATGTACATAACCAAAATAATATCATGTAACAAATCCATTCAATGATGGTATCAAATAAGCCTAAATCTCCTCAACTCTCAATAATCATGATATAAGTCATCGCATGGTACCATAGTAATGAATAGTCATGAAAGACATCAATAATATTAATTCAAGTCCCCCACTCAGGCATCATATTATAGATAGATGGAAAATAATACTCAAACAAGACCAACACTAGCCCCTACACGGGTATCACAACCATAACAATCCAAATTGTTTATATGTTGAAAAATATTCTCGAGAAAGATTTTGACCAAGAAATCTTCATTTCGTACCTTGTAGGAATTATTTCATGCAAAAAAGTCCTGGCCCAAATCAAATTTGGGATGGAAATGCAAAATTGGGCCAAGCTTA
The DNA here is from genome assembly GCA_031232105.1 of Capsicum rhomboideum. NCBI lineage: Eukaryota > Viridiplantae > Streptophyta > Magnoliopsida > Solanales > Solanaceae > Capsicum > Capsicum rhomboideum. The sequence goes on from CP124709.1 coordinate 60,276,202, forward strand.
TTAATCCATCACTGCAGTAATGGATCTATCAATGTAGCGATGCCGCTGTACCAACACTATTATCACTCCAGTAGTTATCGAGCAGTATGCTGCGCGAGGGTTATTTAAAACCTCACTAAGCTGAGGTTTCTTATGTTGCCTTCCTCCTTCAAAAATACCCTACGTGAACTTTATACTTAGAATAATAAGTATTTAGAGCCCAAGCTCCAAGAGGGCAATTTCGAAAGCATTTCTAGTGGGATTTCAAACATTAATCATGGGTAAGGCTTGTAAAGAACAACCGTTCGCTCTCTGTAGCAGCAGAACTCATCTATGAGGTAGGTTATTGTTAATTGTAGTAGACTTCAGCTAGATGCATGTAATAATGGTAGTTATTTTGGGAGATTTCATGTTTAGGCCTATGGGTGATAAGTGGCAGTTTTGCCACTTATTTGTATCTCTTTGCTTATGATTTTGTGTTGTTAATTCATAATATAAGGCTAATTATCCTTTGAATGGTGTTTATTTTAGGTACTTTGGGTTTACAAAGAGTTTTGATGGAAATAAGTAGAAATAAGAAGAAAAGGGATCTAGAATGATACATGGAAGGAAGATAGGGATATGCATGGCCATGTGCTCCAATTTCTCGCCATATGCTCCAGTATCTTTCCATATGCACTTGTATATGATCTAGTATCTTGGCATGTACAATAGCATGTGAGGGGATATTTCAGCTGACAAATTTACAAAAAGAATGCGTCATGAGATATGGACCCACATACGGTGGTATGTTAGCAGATATGCTGGCATGTGCGCCAATATGTGCCAGATGTGGTGTCATTTTTATAATTATCTATTTCATATTTTTTAACTATAAAAGGGATTTTTCAGATCTGAAACATTAGCTTTGGCAGATCTCTCAACCTTGGAGGCTAAGGTTCTTGACCCAACACCCATGGAGTGAAGAAGTGAATATTTCTTAATCCTTTTTTTATTATATTGCTTTGTATCGAATATTTGGGTGTAGCTAGATTCATTCTTGAATATTGTTATTGGACACAATGCAATGTTTATGTTTTGGATTTTGATTTTATCTCATGTTTTTGTATTGATTGAATACTCTTGAGTATAAATGGGTTTTGCTTGTTTAAATTAATCTCATACTTTATCGACGCTTGAAAGAGGAGATTAGAGTGGGGATTGCCCATATACTTTGATTAATTCTTGAAATAGCTAATTAAGGTTGGAAGAAGTTAATTTAGTGGATTTGGGACATATGCCCTATCTAATAGGTTTTGTTACTAGACATAGTCAAATCCTAGTGTAGCCATAGATTGGAACTATTCATGTTGACACTTGGCTAATATTCAATGGAATTTAGCTAAGAAATATTATTCAATCGATTGAAAGATGTGGAGAATACTTGAGGTTCCAAGGCTAGCTTGCTAACCCATCATTAATGATGAGTATTTGATTTAAATACTTTGGATCGTGGATAGAATTGATTCCTCATTTTCATTTCCCTTTTTTCCAATAATTTGTGAAAGCCATTGATTAACTTATTCATATTGTAATTTGTTCTATCTGTGTTTCACTTTATATATTTGAAAATCCCCAAAAACAATTGTATCTTTTGTTTGGATTATAGCAAGTTATGTTTATTCTGTCCTTTCTCAATCGCTAGTCATATTATTCCTTGTGGGATCGACCCGGACTCTAAGTTGGGTAATTATATTGCTAACGACTGTGTACACTCATTTCTAGGGTGTATTTGAGCGTTTATCAATGGGCAAGGAGTTTGGATGGATTGAATATTAACTGGAACTAGGATAATAAATTGATGATATTGCCTGATAAGTTATTGAACTGTATTTGCTCCTTTAATTGTTGAAAGGTATGAGGCTTGCATAAACTAGAGATAGGTTGATAAATGGGAGTGATTTGTAGGTTAGAAAAAGATTTAAGTTGAATATGAGTATAATGAGCATGAAGTAGGACCCAGAGTGTGCATTTTCAATGGGTACAGAGGGAACTGGTAGAGTCTTGGTCGAGAGTGGAGGGAGTATCCAGTAGGTATCTAGATATCCTTGGTAAGTTGAGGGGAGTTGGAAAAGGTTGTGGATGTGTGAACTTTGTTGGTCTTAGTTTCTCATAGTAGAATGGGTGTAGTAGTGAGGAAGGGAAGGGAGGGATAGAGTATAGTATCCTGGTTTAGAGTTGTTAGGCAGTGACCGGTGGGTATGGCTGTTATATTGGGTAAGTATGAGTAGTCCTAGTGTAACATAGAATTGATTTAACTCTGTGCTTATATATATAAATTGAATGTTGTGACTAGCCTTCGAGCACTGCTTGAGAGTACTGAATTATCATCATGAATTGAGCATTAGACTGAGATTATGTATTGAGATGATGTTGTTAGATCGGGTGTCAAGCCAACATGGTTATTTAGATCGGGTGTCACGCCGACACTATTAGTGAATTGGGTACCTCACCATTACTTGTACGTTGACTGAGCTTGTCCCCTGCAGGTCATAGTTGAGCATCCCTGCTAACTCTAGTATGTGTGTACACTTTGCATGTATGCATTCATTTCATTATATTATTGTACATATATATATATATAGTGGTGATTTTTGCTTAATTGACTTGTGAGTGTGAGTAGCAAACTGAAGCATGTGGGCGTAAGGTATGCCTTAGGTTGAGTACAGATCTTAACTTCAGTATGCAAGATTTTTATATATATGTGCATATGACACACTAAGTAAACCAACAGCTTAGCCAAAATCAATAACTTAAATGAAAGAGATGACACACTGAGTAAACCAACACCATAGCCAAAATCAGTAACTTAAATAAAAGAGTAAACCAACAGCTTAGCCAAAATCAGTAACATAAATAAAAGAGATGACACACTAAGTAAACAAATAGCTAAGCCAATGTTTGGACACTTCAAGAAAACAGATTCCGCACCTTAAGTTTTTTTTAATAAAAAATGGTCATTTCATATTAAAAAGCATATACATTTTAATCTAATTTATGAACATTCGAGAAAGGCGACATAGTCATACAAACTATTATCAGAAAATAAAAAGATACAAGTTTAACCCACACTACCCTAACTTAAAAAATCATGCATCAAGAATTTAAGATTGATGGCAAGAAAAATCTAGTTTACAGTAACCAATTTCACCAAAGATGCCAACAAATATTTAGTCACACAAATCTATTATCAGAAAATAAAGAGAAACATGGTAAAAATACACTACTAGATTTATACAGGAAATCCAACATCAATATCCACATTGAACAATTTTAACATATCTTCCAAAAAAGATTCTAACAACAAAAATTTTTAGCCAAACACAGTAGCTATTTAATAGCACATGTAAAAACAAAAATGCCGCAATTGTACCATAGATAACAACAAAATATTTCTACCACACACAGTAGCTAATTTAATAGCACATGCAACAGCAAAATCCCACAATTATACTATACCTAACAACAACAAATTAAGACAAAAACATAGCAGCAGCTAAATAGTACAAGCAACAGAAAAATCCAAAAAATTTACAATACCTAACAACAACAAATTAAGACCAACACATAGCAGCAACTAAATAATACATGCAACAGAAAAATCCAACAATTTTACCACACCTAACAATAGCAAATTAAGACCAACACGCAGCAGTAACTTAGATCCAATAGTAAAATCCAATAATTTCACTAACCCTAAAAACAACAAACTAAGATCCACACACAGTTGCAGTCTAATAGCACATAATAATTTCACTAACCCTATAGCTCAAAATTTAAAGAGCAAAGAAGAGATTAAAGAAAAATACTTTAAAAGATCAAACTTCTTGAAGAAACCCAAGATTTACCAGGTCCAGCTCTAGTCACTAACATAAACAACTAAAATCTGAGAGATTCAACTAAAGCTCCAACTAAAATCACTAAAAGACCAACTAAAATTACACAAATCCTCAAAGAGATGAGAAGGGTTTGCAAATTTTAGCTCCTAATAGTCAAATGCGAGCACAGATTATCACAAATCAGAGAATATTATCTCAAATTTACAGTGGTGCTAGGTTTAGAGAAGAGAGAGGTTTGAGACCTACAGAGAGGTCTAAGAGATGGGAGAGGGTCGATATATATGACTGAAGTTGCCTAAATGAGATAGGTTTGTATATATGCCTCTTTATAAAATGAGTTTTAGGAAATAAAAATAATAATAATATGATTGGCGGGTGATAAAATTTTTTGAGGAAAATATGGAGGATTAATTAGCCATTCCAATACATAATAATTTTCATAAAATTGTTACCATAGATGGCTTTAACGCAATGGTTCATAAAACTATTTCTATAGTTAGGCCTATTGCAATAGTTATACTATAGAGGCAATGCACATATGATTAAGCCATGTCAATAGCTACCAAACCTTTTGGCAACGGTCAGAACTGTTGCAATAGACCATTTTTAGCAATGATTTTAAAATAAATGCTAGAAATTCTATTCCCATAGGCCCATTTTTTGGTACTCTGTGTGTGTACCTGGTGTTATAAAATTATAGGTCAATCCAAATAGATTGTGTGTATACCTACATATATGTGTTGCTTAATTTCAAGTACTATTGTTTGTGGTATAGGTGATGGTTGAATTGGAGTTAAAACTCAAGTTGATTGTATGTGTGCATGTTAACTGATTGTTTTTTTTACTTAGTTTTAATACATGGTAATGAATGTAGAACTTGTTAATTATTGAATGCAAGTTGAAAAGTGATAATCTATAATAAGATTAGTAAAAGAGACATTGATTGATGTGCAAAGTGGTTGATTCACTTGTTATGTGTTTGTACTTATTTTATGGTACTGTTGTTGTTGTGAGATGAACTAGTAAAGGTTGATCATGATTTAATTTGTGGATTTCAGGGTGGATAAGAGTAGGGACGTTGGAATAAGAGTGGTATAACACTTGGTTTGGGATAAAGGTGGCAAGCACTAGTTGTCTAAGTTATTTGGTACATGGACTAAGTTAGTCTCCTGCAGGTCATGGATAGTGGATATTAATAAGACCCATAGCATGTGTGTACATCATGATTCAGAGAATTTGACGATTTCTTAAGTTGACTGGGTTATATTGTGTTGATAATTATATTTGGATTCTTGTATGATCTGGTTGTATGATATTTATATTTGGATCATTGTATGGTCCGGTTACTTTATATTGTACTTGAAATGAGTTAATACTTGTTTAGACAATAAAGAGGTGTTTTATGAGGAAGTAATAAGTTGAATTATTTTATGAGATCTTCGTCGTTGACTTGAGTTGAATGCTACTTGCTTTACATTTATTCACTTAAATACTTGACTTGATTGTTTTAAGGTAGCATGTTTTGATCGGTTTTATAAGTTATTGAGATGGTATTTCACCCGAATTGAGTATTAAATAAGTGTAAAGGTGATTCTGTGTGTTGTCCCCAATCCAGATGGTATTCCTAAAGTAATGTTGTGAATGAATTTGACTTGTATGGTTTACTAATTAACTTGGATGTCCTTATTAAAATATATGCTATTGAATTTATTAACTAGATAAATGATAGATGCCTAGCTAGAAGTGGTATGTAATGGTGAGAAAGTGGTCAGTTAGCGATGAATGTCGTATGTTTGATCGACTTGAGGTTAGTAAAAACTACTATGAATTAATAAGGTGTGGCAGTGAGAGTATAATAATGGGAGTGGTGATCGAAACACGAGTTAAGTAATTGATTGGGCATATTTATGTACGTTCAAGTTTGATTTTGGATATTTGTATTATGTTTATGTGATTTAACTTGGATCGGTCGATGATACCTATCAGTACATATGGTTGTACTGATACTACTCTTGCTATAACCTTTTTGGGGTAAAGTTTGGTTGCAGGATTAGTTGAGGTTTCTTGTTTGATGCAGATAGAGATCTCCAACAGCTTCCGTCTTCTCATTTCATGGTGGAAGTTGATCTTATATGTTTTAATCATGTTTAGAAGCTCTTGTAAATGTCTAGACTAGGTCCTAAGGGTCAAGGATTTCTTTTGTTGTATTTAAATAAGTTTTGTAATAAGTTTTATAGAATTTTGAAGAGATTAAAGATATTCTTTTATGACTTCCGCATAATTCTAATTGGGTGGTAAGGGTTCTCCTATCTAGGTGGAGTAGATTAGGTGTTTGTACGATATGGTTAGTTGCATCGTGACATGAACGTTCTCATCTTAATTATATTGTGACTTTGTTTTTTATGGTTGTGTATCATGGTCTTCACTCATGATTCCTTCTTTAAAAAATAAAGGATAGCTACAAGTTTTTTAGTTGAACATGTTATAACTATGCGGCTGATTTTTTTCCATAATCAATATATCAAGCTTTAGAAATTAACTAAATCATGCTACCGGGATTTTCTTTCAAAGGCTGTCCATTTTTCTTTAACGCTAGCTTTATCCAATTTGCATTAACATATTTAAATCACTCAACTAATAGTTGATGAGAGGTAATGTGAAATATTTTTTTCTCTTTTTGGTCAAGCATGGGTATACACAATTGTGTCGAGAGCACCATTGAACTTGGGAGGACTTAATCTCATGAACCCATCAAACATCTTCTGCTCATCAACCATCATCACTGGACTGGGACCTATCAAATGAGCAAATCTGTCAGGTAAAGCATCAACCTGTAGGGCCACACCGATAGCTAGTTGTGCCTCTCGAGTCTGAAATCCCCGAATCGGTACCTGTCCTGGTGGATGAATACCCTCTCTACTCTGTGAACCATCAGGGGTGATAGGTAGTGACCCTGTTTGGCTCACATCATCCAAATGACTTAAGAGTCGAATCAGAATGTCCTGTAGTACCGAGTGGCTATATAACCCTGAGGGTCCTTGGCTAGTCCCACACCCTTTGGTTAGGGGATAATCCAGGGTGGAAATATGGTGCGACCCCTACCTCAACCCCTAACTAGGTCCTCTACAATAGGTGCCAGCTCATCACCCTCAACAACACCATATCATGTCCTCACCATCTGTGGAAAGAGTGAAATACAAGTTTAGAATTTAAGGTGTGAACAACATATGCATGATATGGAATCAAAGAGGGGAGATTTAACCTAAAAATGCCCATAAACTCCAGAGATAGATACGGACGTAAATGTACTTATCCGCGAGACTATTCTAGACATTTACTCTTCTACTCATGAGACTGGTAAACCTAGCTCTCTAGTACCATTTTGTCATGACCCAAAACCAATGAGTTGTGATGGAACCTACCCAACTCAACCATGGTAGGTAAGCCTTAACTCGACAATATGGACTATCAATATAACAATAAGGTAAACACAATAATAACTCAAATATCCCCCATCAACACTGAATAACAAGGTCTAGACCATATTCAATACACCAAAGTCCCAATACTTAGAAGTCATAAATATAAGAGCAACTCAAAATTTTGAGATTCAAATAACTACAAATTGTCTAAGGACAAAAAAGTATAGAAAAATAAGATAGATGAAACTTAGAAGAACCCCGAATCGAGAAGCTCACCACACGATTTTGAAATGCCTCTAAAATTAATGATCAAGAGTCGCAGGGTCTACTAGTACTAGGACTTACACTGAAAGGGTACAGAAAAGTAGAAGTGGGTATGGTCCACTTGTACTCAGTAGGCATCACCAGCCGACAGAGTTTTAAGTAGACGAATATATGAAGTAAAGAATACTATTTGAATAAGTAACCTGAAAGCAGAAAAGTCCCAACTATTTACTATCACAAAAGTATTCACAATATAACTCAATCATAACAGTCAACCAGAACCATGATACAATGCAGTATAGTGTATGAAATGCTATGCAATGGACATCCCTACCGGTAAACACCTTCCGAGCCTAAGTATCCAGGAGAGGACCCATAGGGGATTGGCGATATCCATATATCATGCTTGGACTCAAAGCTGGACTTCCAAATATATATATATATATATATATATACACACACACACACACACACACACACACATATATATATATACACATATATATATATGTATGTATGTATGTATATATTTATATATATGTATGTATATATGTATGTATGTACGTATTTATCATGATCTGCACTTGAACCGGAACTAAAATTATTTATTTATTTAAGAATCAGTGTCTATCAATTGTACCAGTTCCATGAACAATGAAATGAATGATTATGTGTGCACATAATAATGCAAGACTAAGATATAATTTCAATTTTGTATCAAATCAGCCTAATAAGAATCAAGTATGAAACAACACTCACAAAATCTCAGTGAATGACAGTACAAGCCCCACACGGATATCACATTGATAAAAATCCAGCTCATGTGACTATCAAGGTCAACACAAACTCCCACATGAATATCACAATAATAAGATTTGACCCAAATAATGTAAAAATTGACAAATTACCCATCTCATAGCATGTTTCACAATATAAGTACCCACCCAAGCTGTCTTAAGAAATTTAAGTTATAACTTATCTCAAAGTCAAAATGCAAGCCCAAAATACTCAACATGAAGCCTTCCCATTCTGAGAAGCCTCAACACGCTCTCAATCTATCAAAAAATAGTTACTACACATAAATACAAGTTCATCGATATCCATATTGACATACTTTTATTTTGAGTCCATAGAGTCACCCTAAAAATCAACCCCAAAAATAAAAGAACAAAACTAATTTTTTTTGTAGAAAATCAATTTGTTCATAGTCTATGGATTTTAGATCTGAAATCTCATTGAAATCTAATTTGAAATCATCCAAAAGCCATAATTTCACTTTACCAGAAAAACCCCAAAATTTTTAAGTTTAAAATCCATGATTTGATGGTAAAAACACAATATAATTCATGTGTAATGATGAAATATAAGTTTAGAAGCTCATCCAACCTAGAAATCTTTAAAAACACCATTAGAATCACCTAAAACTAAGTCTCTAAGCTTTGAAAATGGTGTAAATGGGTTTAAGGATCGAAGTGTAGTATTTATACTATTCAAGATCATTCACTCCTTGGTGATCATAGTTATTTATATGCATTCGTGAAGGTAACTGACTTTGACCCATCACAAACTTGATGGACTGGTCACAAACACGTAGGTTCAACACTGATCTGGACTCGTCATAACTCTTAACGATCGTGGCATCCCCTCATGATTGTGATGAACAATATTGTTTATCTCCATGATCATGATAGAGGCATCACAAACATGAAGAAGGATCAGGTGTTGCACTAGATCTAGCGCACCAACTGACTCCCAACATAAAAATGTCTGACTGGACCCTCGAGATTTGTTTGGGACCCTACCAAAATGGATTAATAATCCTTTTAGGCTAATTTTAATATTCTGGGGTCAATGGAACTATCAGAATCACCAACAGAGGTATTTATTAATGAATTATACCCAAAACCAACTCTAAGCAATGTAAAACCAACTTCTTATCTAAACATCAAAAATTGTACCAAAAGCCTCGAGACCCAGACTAACTATGCTATTAATCTAAATTCAATATTTTAGAGATGATGGAACTGATGTAATTTTCATCCAACACTCAGATCTCTGAATGTTGATCAAAGTAAACTATATTTACTTAAAGCTTCCCATTATAAAAGACTTGCATAAAATTTAGTAGAACACTTTGAGAACCGTGTCATCCCCTCTTACAAGTAACGAATACCATAAGACCACTACGGGGAAGAATAAAATAGTTGAAACACTAAAAATTCTAAAAATGACTACGAGGGTTGTTTCATCCTCGACCTAAAATGGAGGAGAGATATACCTCCGAAGCACATTCATTAGATAAGGTTCAAGTATCTCAGACTTCCATAGTTGACATCACTACTACTGTAGTTTATACTACTTCTATAGTCTCATGACGTACTGGTAGACTAGTGATTTTTGTGCGCCATGGGGAGTTCTAACCCCTCTTGTTCTTTTTTTCTTTTTGATGCATTTAAGACACTGTATTTTTTTAAGCTAGAGGTGAGATGGTACTAGAGTAGATGGTAGCTTTGAATTGCTAAATAATATGCAAGGTTGTTGTTCCATATTATTGTCAATACTTAGGCATCAATCCTAGATGAGTTACCTTCTAGTTTTTCTTAGCCATGGTTCTTTTTCATGAGTTTATTTCAATGCTGAACCAGGCAATGTGTAGCTTGTCAAATCTAGAGTCTGACTTTTTTCAATGATAGATTGATAGGCTACTTTCTTAGGAGAATTAGTATTATTTACTTTTTTAGTAAAATAAAGTAGGTTGACTTATATGCTGGTAGTTTGTTTGCTTATGACATAAAACTGGTTTCGATTGAAAAATGGATCCCTATGAAAAAAATTATATAAACTCCAATTGAATATATTGACATGTATATCTCTCTTTGTGTTATTAAAAAAATGCTAAATACTTATAATACCAGTTTGAGAGTTAGAATAAAAGGCTTAATGTAGTCCAGTGTCATTGTATGGGTAAATTTTTTTGTTTTTGTATTTATGCATGCAATTTGAAACTTTCCTGGTTATTCATGTCACATGTCCAAGGATAGATTAGGTTATTTGAGATATGAACTTAGGCCCACTTTATAGAATAAAAGTCACTTTAACCTATGTAAGCCTTCCAAATGATAATAATATCCTTACTCTCTCATTTTAAGCATTTAAACCTTTTTATTGGCTGGCCATAACCAAAAACCCATATTCTTTGTGTAAAAATAATCCTACTCTAGAACATTTCTCTCCTTAATACTAAAAGTGAAATAAGGCTTAAAAGGCCTAAGTTAGGGGTGAATTATAAAAAGAAGAGTTATAATCGAGACTTCAAGCCTAAGTTAGGGGTGGAAAATTAATCATGTTAGATCTTGGCCTGGTATAAAATGAACAAAGAAAATCTAAATTTAAAGAAACAAAACTGGTAAAAAGAACAGCACCAGAGTCAATGGAAGCAAAGAAAAGCGGTAGGAAAGAATAAATGTTGAAAAGGTAAATAGTATAGTGTTCAAGAAGGGTGTAGTTACTATATTGAAAAATATGTTTCTTACCCATCCCAATGCCTACATTACAAGATTTAAAAAGTCCTGACATGATCTAAATAGAGTATTCCAAAGATAATGGCAATAGAAACTAAAGACCAACCTATGATATCTCCATGTGTAGCATATGAATTCTTTGTGAGTGTTGAGTGTTTTCTTTCTCTTTAGTCTATTTGTCCCGTTTGTTCATTGTATATATTTGTGTTGCTTTGGGACATTTCTTTAGTCTATGTGAGGGCATTTAGATAAAAATAGTTGAATAACATAAATTTCTAAACTATATCTCGTATATGCATTGTATAGTTGATAATATAATGTCACAAATGGAGCATGTATTGTTAGTTGTGTCGATTCACAATGATTCAATGTATTTTTTAAAAAAATTAAATAGAGAGGCAGAGTATGTTGTTTTGAAAGTGAATGTAGATAGCGTCTTATTAAAACTATTATAGGCAAGTTACTTTGTTTTGTCTAGACATATTTATAGTAGAGAGTCTTATGATTTCCTTGAGGACAAGAAAATACTTTAAATTGGGGTGTTGATGTTCGTTGAAATTAGGGCACATCATATCCCTTTTTCTTGAAGTTTTATTTGTTCTTATGCTTGTTTTTTATGTGTTTTTATGTTAAAATATTATTTTATAAGTTTTACAAGTCAGAAAAGGAGGAAAAATAGAAAACTTCCATAAAAGGATGATCTACGGTGGTAGATCAATTCACAGACCACTTATCTAGTCATGGAAATATTAAGAGAGTATTTTAAAAGGACCAAGTAGAATTAGTCATCATAGGAGGCAAAGTACGATTGCATGTCATATTCACAACCCATAAATGAATAGAAGACTGTGATGACATACGGCTGAACTTATGAACGATAAATTAAAGGACGGTCCATAGATTAATCCATGAATAAAAAAACAAAATCCCTAAAGAGAAATCAACAACCAGTTTAAAGGCAGCCAACGGGCCACTGATCAATGTATGGTCGTGAATTGGGTCACAAATCATGTGGGTAGAGCAGTTTGATATTTTAAGGATTATAACTTTGTGGGACATTATAAATAATTTTTATAGGTTTATTTTATTAAGGGTTCGACATTAGTATTCAAAATTTAGTTTTGGAGTTCAAATTCTAATATTTTTTCTCTAATTTTTTAGTTTTGTGAAGAACAAGAACACTATTAATCTTCAAATATTTTATTCAAAGTAAATTCTATTATTTTTTTCATTTACTTTCAAGTATGAGTAGTTAAATCCTATACAGATGTTATGAAACCCAATAAAGGTGTAAAGTTCATAGGTTTTGCGTGTTGCATGAGTTTTTGGATAATAAGATATTAATGTTCTTCCCATTCTTAATTAATAGTTGGTGGTTGCAAACAATAACCTGTGCTATAATATCTTAATTTTGCATAGGAAAGCGAATTAAGATTTGGGGAAGAAGAGTTGCATAAAATCAAGGTGCAGCCCATTGTTTAGTAGATTCGCTTACAAATAAGTTGAATCTACATGGAATAATCAGTCGTTCCTAGCTAAATAACTTATATAGTTGTGGGAACATAATATTTAGATAAAAAAATTTGTTTCTTGATAAAGATTGAGTGATAGTTTAGGAACTGAGTGAATATATCTAGAATCTAACTATCTGTAATTATATGAGAATCGATGAATAGAGCATTACATTGTGGGGACACAATCTAGTGATTTAATCTTATTAGTTTACATCTTATAGTTACTACTGCAAATTCTAGTTTTAGTTGTACATATTCTTTTCAACTATTAAAAAATAGAAGTCAGACCATCAATCTACTATTCGTCCAATTTGTATTATTTTATCCCTATTCCATGTGGTATTTGAACCCAACATTATTTGGGATACAATATTTGTATACGATTATATTACATCATTTTACCGTGTATCTTGAGCATATCACCCATGCTTCCACATGTCAAACCTCTACTGATCATCTTGTCTAGATGAATTTCTACCCCTAAAGATAGTTTCAACTGAAGTGGAGAGTTTCTATTTTCTTAATGAGATTATCTTCTAATTCATCAAAGGAACCGAGGGTAAATACCTAATTGTAATATGAGAACACTTAAAACTTAAAGGTTTGCCAACACATACCTTGTTTTGGAATGATGTTCTTTTTCAAGCAACCAAGGAAAATACTCCAAGATTAGAAGGGACCTTAGTTGGGTTTTAAGATGTTTTTTTTCTAATCCCTTTAATCGAATCAATCCCTTGTCAAACTCTAGGTGTGTAACTTTCAATGTGCTATGAAGGATAATTAATCATCTGATTCATAAAGAAAAGACTGAGATAAATACCTGATTCTTAGTAAAAGAGGGTCCTTTATTTTGCTTGTTGCTTATGAGGAAGACTTCTCAGCCTTATTTTTGGCATAAAGTTCTTTTTAGAACCTTTACAACTTGAGTTTGGAGACTTCATTGTGGTAATGAGAGCTCTGTCAATTTAAGTTTGTCGATTGGATTGTTTAGGTATAAAGAAACCAGAACATTTAAGTCTGAAGACTTATTTATAGTTAAAGACAATAAGATAAAAATGTAAGGCATTTATTTCATTCTCTTAAGGGAGTAATCGATCCTAATTATATATAAAGTGGGAAAAGTCAACCCTCATGATTCACAGACCTCCGCATGTTTGGATGATCCTTCCTTGAACAAGGTCATGGATTTTTTTGACGAAACAAGAAAAAGTAGACTTTATTTGGTAAAACTCCTAGTGCTTTAGTCTTGCAAGCCAATTTGTCGAGCAATCCTTTTTATTTGGGCTAACAGAGTAGTACCAGTGCTTTGGATCACCTTAGGGTGACCCTATATTCTAGTACATGAAATCAAAGAATTGAGACTTCGGCATTAGAATCCTTTTTGCTAAATCTTTCTACATAGTCCTGGTCAATACTTAAGGAGATACCCTTTGCAATTGTTGCCTCATTAAAATCCTTGTAGGGAAAACCCCCATCAATATACAAACCTTGGTCAAAGAAAAGAGTGCAACACATATCTTTAGTTTTCTTGTGGCTTCCCGTTATATGCATCGATCGATCCTTTTGGTACTTATCAGAGATCTTTCGATGGAAGATGTGTTTCCCTTGCAACCAAGATTTAGTAGGAAATAAATTTACTTTTAAATGCAAAACATACATGTTTTCCAACAATAATTATGCTTCAAATGATTAATGTTCTGGTTATTTTACAACTCAGAGTCAGCTTTGACTTTGAGTTAGTTATTCCATGCATGGCTATGTATCGGCAGAACTTGTTGTCTTTTGCGACCTTTATTTAATATTTAAATTTCTTTTCTTGACCATTACATCCACAACATTAATTTCTCAGGTGGTTTGTGGGTCTCTACGAATTTTTCTTATCCCCCAAGGGTTGGAAATTTCACAACTTTGTGGAAAGTTGATGGGATCGCTCGCATGAGGTGTACGCAGGCCTTGGTAAGACGATCTTAGCTGATATATCTCCATCCCTAACAAATAATAATAATTTCTAGGGGATTCTTTTGGCATGAGTGAGCATACTAATCACCCCCAGATCAACTCACTTTACATTTTATTGGAAAATAGTTTTGTGGCAAGGGTACCTGTCTACTATCCCTATTTCTTTGATGACATAAAGTTTGACAGTATTAGATGATCTAACTAAGTAAATGTAATGACTCAAATGGTCATGAGTGGCACCCACCCTAACTCTACAGTGGGAGAACCAATTAACCAAACCCTTAGCCCGAATAATTAAACCATTAAGCTTAACATTTACTAAGTCCATTCCCAAAATCATCATTTATAACATAAAGGCATTCAAAATCATATCATGATCCTAACGTCTCCAATAACTCAATAAAATAACAAAACATGAGGAATTATCTCTAACGAATACATCTCCGAAGTACCCAAAAGTCACTGTACAAGGACTACTAATCAAATTTTTTCTTGAAGGATTAAGTTTAATTGCCTTTAAGATTTTTCTCTTAACGACTGATGTCAAATGTCGCACTTTAGCAGGGCTGCTAACGTGCACCTCTTGTAATCGCACATGGCTGCCAACAGCAAATCCACTGGTTCTCAGTGAAGATGGTAACCCCACACGGTGGTATCAGCTAATTACTTCTGTCACTCACTTTTGGTAGTTTTCTCCCTCCTAAATTTTGACCCATTCAGGAGGAGGTTGAGGATCCCAGCTCGAATTTTGATACACCAACTACACTGCATCTTTAGAAGTATGGTACCACTTGTCCTAATAGGCATTTGCAATTTTCAGAGGCTGCAACCTCTCTACTGCCTCTAGTAAAGAAGGAACATACTGAAAATTGCACGGCCTCAAAAGGTAAAACCCTCTCTTACATTCCTCATACCACTAAACAAGGCAAGGTTTATGTAAGTATTGATGAGAAAGATATTAAATCACAATCAAATTACTGGTGCAATGCATTAATTGGGTATGTTATCGAAGACACCCCTTATATCAAATCATTGGAGAATTACACCATGAATGTCTGGAACTGTAAGGTCAATCCCCAAATTCTAGGGCATAATGCTGGGTATTTCATCTTTAGGTTTGATTCGGTTGAGGATCACGATAGAGTGTTGATGAATGGGCCTTAAAACCTTTTATGGTTCAACTATGGGAAATTAAATTTGAATTTGACCCTCACCGTATCACCACTATCCCATTATGGATTACTCTGTTGGACTACCAGTTGGCTACTAGAAGCTCTTAGAAAAATTGTAAGTGGCATTGGTCGACCTATGCACACAAATCAGTTTACTGTTAGTATGGAGCGTATTTTCTATGCTCGTGTTTGGGTAGAGGTGGATGTATCGCATCCTCTCATTGATTCTGTTGAGATGTTGACTCCTACTGGCTCTTTTTATCAACCTGTTGAATACGATTGGAAACCAATGTTTTATGGTAATTGCTTCAGGTTTGGGCATACTACTGAGGAGTGTAGAAGTAATAAATAAGAGGTAGTCCCAGAGGATCAAAACTGAAAGAGAAGGAATAGAAAGAGAAGAAGGCAATTTAGGCAGGATTAGCAAGGAAAGAAGGGTAAAAAGGTGCCTAAAGCTGCGGTAAAACCCCAGGACCCTCTCACTAGACCTCAAGGTTCAACCTCTAGCTTAGGGGATACAACAATACATTGCCAGCCTCTGAAGGACAAGGCCAGTACTAGCTCTCAAAACCAGTTTTCACTTATGATGTCTACTCCAAATACTGATGGTTTGCTAGAGGATCCTTGGGAGGCTCCAAATCTTAAATGATTATTGCAACATGGAACATAAGGGGGTTGAATCTGCCCCTAAAACAAAAAGAGTTGAAGTTCTTTCTCAATAAGCATAGAATTAGTTTTTTTGGTTGTCTAGAAACTAGAGTGAATAGCACAAGTCACATAGCATTTTGGCTAAAGTTGCTTAGGGTTGGCATACCTGTTGTAACTACTCATAGGCTCCTAATGGCAGAATTTGGGTTATGTGTCATGCTCTCTTACAGGTCAATATTCTAATGGTTAAAGACCAATTTATCCACTGTTATGTGGTGAATCCTGCAAGTTCCTTTAAGGCTTATATTTCTATTTTCTATGCAAAGAATACTATTCCTGAGAGGCTTCCCTTATGGACTAAGTTGAAGAGGTTAGGAAATGCTATTTAGGAGCCATGGATACTAGCTGGGGATTTCAACAATTTGCTTGCTATGGAGGACAGGATGGGCTCACCTGTGACTACTACTGGGGTTTAGTACTTTAGGGACTTCCTAGATAATCTACATCTAACACCCTTGAGGCCTAAAGGTTGTTATTATACTTTCTGTAATAAATAGGAATTGGACCATAGAGTTTATTCAAGGATTGATTAGGATTTGGGTAACCTTCATTGGTTGCAAGGTTTTGGGATAGTAGATGCTAGCTACTTGACACCTGGGGTTTCTGTTCATTCTCCAGTGCTTTTTCACTGTGTAAACCCTAACAATACAAAAGCCAAACCTTTTAAGTTAGGGAAAAGGGTCAAAAATATCCCTCTACTTTGATAAATTGGTTAAATTTGCCCCTCGTTATACTATTGGGCCAAATATACCCCTGGTGTTATACTATAGGGCCAAATATACCCCTGCCATTAGCAAAGTTATCAAAAATACCCCTCTTTTTAACATTTCTCCATCATGGCAAGGTGAGAGCCACATGGTATGACATTTGGGTCAGGCGGATGCCACCTCAGCATATAATTTTTTTTTCCTTTTTCCTTTTAAACTTTTTTCTTCAATTTTTATTAATTATTTACAAAAATTGATAAATTAAATACTCACATATTTTATTTATTTAAAATAACCGTCATTGTTAATAAACGTCAAACTTTCCTCACCAAATGGAATAGAACCACCACCAAAGGCGGCGGAAGGAAAAGATATGCCACATGTCGAGTTGTAAAGAGCAAAAGCAGCAAGTTTGGGAACTGAGTTTCTGGAGAAGGTGGTGGATTTTGAAAAGTCCGGCGAAGAGGTGCCGAAAAAATGGGGGTTTAAGGTTAGCGAAATGCAAGGAAAAGTTGACACTGCCATGGATGTTTTACTACTAGTGATAGTGATTAGTGATCAGTAATTAGTCTTTTTTGTGTGTTAAATACTCACATATTTTATTTATTTATAGAAATTGATAAAATAAATAATTAAGTACTAAAATTTGAAGCAAAAAAATTAAAATGAAGAAGGAAAAAAAAATCTGATGCTGAAGTGGCATGCCACATGGCATCCATCTCACCCAAATGTCACGCCACGTGGTTCACATCTAGCCATGATGGAGAAATATTAAAAAGAGGGGTATTTTTGATAACTTTGCTAATGATAGGGGTATATTTGGCCCTATAGTATAACAGCAGGGGTATATTTAGCCCAATAGTATAACGAGGGGAAAATTTAGCCAATTTATCAAAGTAGAAGGGTATGTTTGACCCTTTTCCCTTTAAGTTATTCAGGACAGTAATGCACCATTCTTAGTTTTCTAAAATTATCAAAAAGACATGGTCACAGAGATTCACAGGGACTAGGATGTTTCGATTATGTCAAAAACTCAAAGCACTCAAGGGTTTCAACACTCATCTAGCCTCTGATGCAACTCATATTCAACAAGAAAGACACTAATTGAAGGTCACTCAATAGATGTTATCTAAAAATCCTTTGGATCAATAATTAATTGATGATGAAAATCAAGAACTACATGAACTCCACAAATAGAGCCTGGTGGAGGAACAAGCTCTGAGATAAAAGTGTAAAGCCACTTGGATTGCATGTAGTGGCACTAACTCTAAGTTCTTTCATACTCAATGTAGGATTAGGGAAAGCAAAAATGACATCTCTTCTATTTATGATGATCAGGGTGTTAAGTTAACAGATCCAAAGCTCATTGAGAAAGAGTTTATCACTTTCTTTTCTACCCTATTGGGCTCAGCTGCAGATTCAATTCCTTATCCCAACTTTTTGGTGATAAAGAGAGGACCCTGTTTGGACTACCACCAAAAAGTTGACCTGATCAAGGAGATTACAGAAGAGGAAATTATGGGTGCAATTAAAGACATGCCTGTTGATAAGGCACTTGGAGTAGATGGCTTCCCAATTGAATTTTTAACAAGCCAATGGTACATTGTTAAGATTGATGTGTTGCTAGCTGTGAAGGAGTTCTTTAACTCAGGTACCATGCTAAAATATCTTAGTTGTACTACAGTCACACTAGTTCCAAAAGTTGTTACACCTACTCTGGTAAAAGACTATAGACCTATAGCTTGTTGCAACACTATTTACAAGATCATAACAAAAGTATTTACTAATAGGATGAAGGCTCTCATTAGCACTATTATTAGCCCCTCTCAGTCAGCCTTTATATAGGGTAGAAGTATTATAGACAACATCTTATTTAGACATAAATTGTTGAAATGGTACTCCATGAAAGGTTTATCCCCTATTGTGTATTGAAAGTGGATCTTAGGAAGGCTTATGACTCTATTGAATGGTGTAATATTTGAAGCATGCTTGTAGAGTTGGGTTTTCCTCAGAAATTCATAGCTTGGGTTATGGAATGTGTCACCTTAGTGTCCTATTCTTTGGTGCTGAATGGAGGACTAACTAAACCTTTTCAGGGCAAGAGAGGTATTGAGAAAGGTGATTCAATGTCACCTTACCTCTTTGTGATTTCAATGGAGTACCTTCAAAGAGAACTTTCACAAGGTTTTTCGGAGATTTTTTATCGCTTCAAGTTTGCAGGCCAACACTGACAAGAGCTCTATTTAGGGTTCTGGGGTAAATTATACTGTTAAGCAATAAATTCTTCAATACCTAGGTTATTGTGAAGGGTTTCTGCCTTTCAAATATCTTTGGGTTCCACTTTCATCCAAGAAACTGACAGTTGAGCAATGTTTGCCACTGGTTGATTAGATACTTGGAAGAATGAATTATTGGTCAGCAAAACTTTTGGCTTATTTAGGCAGGTTACAACTTATCAAATCCATTATGTTTGGTATACAAACCTATTGGGCTCAGATTTTTTTTCTCCTAAAAAGAATCATGAAACTCATCAACAGTCATTGCAGGGTCTTTCTATGGATCAGACTATAGGTCCTTCAAAGAGGGTACTTGTCTCTTGGGACAAGATTTGTCAACCAAAAGTAGTAGGAGGTCGAAATGTCTTGAATTTATGTAATTTGAATAGAGTTGTTGTGGCAAAACAGCTATGGGCCTTGGCTGGAAAAAAAAATGCTTATCGATTAAATGGGTCCATATCTACTATATGAAAGATAGTGAAGCGGATGACTGCACCATTCCTGTTAATTCTACATAGATGGTTATAAAGATTATTGAAACAAGAAGGCATGTTATTCTTCCACCATGACTCCAAGGTGATCTACATACAAGGCTAGCTATGTTGACAACTGACTCAAAGTTCTCTATCAAAAAGTTGTATGTTATGCAACCTCAGTACCCCAGAGTACCTTGGAAGTGCATTACCTTGAAACCTAGTATTCACCCTAGACATAAATTTATCCTCTGGATTGCACTGTTAAAGAGGTTGGCAACAGGTGATAGACTGACCAAATTTTGTAGACATGTTGACTCTTATTGAATTTTCTGCAACTCTGTAGTGGAGACCCAAGATCACTTGCTCTTTGCAATTCCTATTACTAAAGCTCTGTGGTGTAGAATTTTGAAATGGTTGGGGATAAAAAGAAGTATAGGTGACTGGAAACAAGAGTGGGAATGAATAAATGGCTGGGTAAAAGGAAGAACAGGTCGAGGATCTATCCTTTGTTGTGTTTTTGCCATGGTAATCACTGTCATTTGGAGGGAAAGAAACCTTCTCAGGTCTCAAAGAGGAAGTTACCATGCTGATAAACTTTGCAAAGAGATTGTTATTCATGTCCATGGTCAAGGCAGAAATTAGAAGAAGTGGAGTGACCTGCTACAACAACTTGATTTTATGCCATAAGATAGTGTTTTTTTGTTTTGTATTGCTCTATGAGATTTCCTGATTTGTGTTGTAGTTGATATTGTTTGGGTGTTGAGTTAGGACTCCTATGCTTGTTAGTATGAGTCCTTCTCTATGTCCTTTGGTTTTTTTATTTTTTTGAGAAACAGTTGGTCGGCACTATTTGGCTTTGTAACTATTCACTTTTGGTGGAATAACGATCATTTATTTATGAAGAAAAAAAACCAATATCTAGAATCATATCCAAAACTAAAATAAAAAAACTAGAAATGTCATAGTCCGAAATAGAGGACATGAACAGTTTGATGATCCAATGGTTGCCAGACATGGTACTCACCCTTGAAACGAAGCTTTTGATCACGAGCTAAAGCTGAGATTGAGTCTCAAATGATGGAACATGCTCTGCACAAAACAAAAAGAAGAGTATAGCTAGTATCAGTATAAAAACTATGTACTAGTAGGCATCCTTAACCGACTTAACTTAACACCATACAAATAAATAAGTTAAACAAAAGCAAGAAGAAATTAATACACAATTCATAACTCAACCAACAATTCAGTACATAATCATCATTGCATCAACTTACAAAACCACTAACTATCCTCTTCATATCAATTCTTCTCAAGTTATTAATATCGATTCACTTACACATAAGAAATCAAATCAATAAAAAAAAAATTAGGCAACGACATGTGCAATGCAACCAAGTAATACATGCATAAAAATAGAGTACACACATACTAGGGACGGCAGGGTCCCCTAGTGATGACCTTCAGAGGACGAGCTCAGTCAATGTACTGTACCAATGTGGTACCCGTTCTCAACAACAAGGCTCTCAATATCTATAACGGTGTGGCACCCGATCCCAATATCATCAACTGATAAAAATCTCAACAATAATGTTCGAAGCACGTTAATATCAATAATCAAGTTCATATTCTATTCATCAACACTTATAACCTTCAAGTTTATCATTTCAACCTAACTTTAACATCGATACAACCAACAATCACAAGCATGCCCGAAGACTAATCACAATCATCTAACTCAAATATAAGCATAGAGTCAAATAAAGTCTACAACTACTTTCAAACCATAACCTACCTCATATTCTCATCCAAACGCACTATTCAGCCGAAGCTTTGCCCTTTCTCACCAGTTCTGCTTGTTTCTTGGTCTATAAACAACAAATGAGAATGATTCAATGCTTCATTCCCCATTTCAAGCATTAGAAACCCAAACCCTACTTATTTTTGCACATAAACTAGACCTACTTCATCATTCTTGGGTTTTCTGCTCTTGAGTCTCTTCGATTTCTCCATAATTCATGATTACCCAGAAGAAATCTACGCTAGGATGTGATTTCTAACAACCTAGAATCAATAACAAGTGAAACAAACCATTTGATGTAAAACGAGATACAAGGTAGCTAGATTCAAGAAATTAAGGGAAGAAAGAAAGAACAACCCCACAATTGAAGTAAATTAGAGACTAACAAATTAGATTTGTAATTTCCTAATTTGAACAAATAATTACATGATTAATTTAAGGAAGAAGAGAATTAAACTCATACATGAATAATCTTACCAAAGATATTCAAGATAGATCCAATGAAGACGTAAAGGGATAAACCCACAAACTCACAAAGAGTAATCAAGCCTAATAATATTGTCTTTCTAAAATAATCTCATCACTTTCTATTTATACTACTAGAGTTATCTAATATAAGAAAAGACATAAATGCCCTTAATTATATGTACATCATATTATGATCAAAATGACCCTAAAAAGTTAATGTTAATCTTCTCTTGTATTGATTCTTTGGTTTCCATACTCCATTGAAACATTCCAAGCTTTTGATGTCAAGTTGAAATCATTTCATGCAATAAGTACTTTCCGAACTTGCATCATTCTCCCCTTGTTGAAAAGAATTTGACCTCTAATTCAAACCTTACAAATCATAAAAAGGAATTAGTACCAAGTCAAAAAAATAATCTTCCAAATAAGATAAATACCCCTTCCAAAAATACACACTTTTGCGATAAAGCCGAGAATCATGAAATTCCATAAAAATCAACTTTTCAAGCATAGTATCAAGAACTTGACTCAAAAGTATACCACAATCATAAAATAGGTTAAAGAAACCAATAATTCTACACATTAGAACTTTCAAGTCAAAACTAGTTTCTTCAACAACTTGGACCAAATAGTTCCTTAATTCACAATTTAATTGTACTCTTCTAACCACAAGATTAAGAGAACTAACAATATCATTCACAAACCTTAAATACAAGTATGCATTCCCGGGACTAAACACAAACATCAATCTCAAAACTTTCTTGTATTTCTCACTTAGTAACTCACAACATGAATCAAATAGCAACATTAAGGAATTCTCACTAATCATAACAAAGTTGCTACTATAAAGGTCAAAGGCATAGAAATTTACCTTCACGGTATTAGAAAGTCCAAGAATAAGCACTAGCCATTCAAACAAATCATTCTTGGCTTTAGAAGACAAAGATACCTCAAATCCTTTTGTAGTCCAAGAAGATGATCCCAAGTAACTTACCTAGTTGTAAATCTTCTCTTGATGGTGTTTCACAAATAAATCAACAAGATTAGTAAACTCATCAAAAAAAGGATTGTCATATTTACGCCGATAGATATTTGGCAATGCTTAATAGAGATCATATTTACATTTATTTCTAGAAGCATTTGAAAATTTAACCAAATGTATATCCTCAAAGGCAAGATTAGAGTAAGCAAATAAATTGACACAAAACCCAACATCTATCAATTTACTACTACAATCACTTGTGCCTCCCTCATTCTTTAAAAGAATTTCTTCAATTTTAGAGGACTTTCCAACATAAGAAGTACTTTCAACAACAATTTGAGAGTTAGCTCGCTAACATCCAAACAATTAGCACCCATAAACAAGCCACCAAAATTATATTCACAAGTCATGTACTCTTTAAATTTTGGATCATCATTTTCATCAAGTGCATATGAGACAACAAGGAATGAATCATTCAATTGAATTTCATCAATAATATTCACACCTTTAAACTCAATTTTTGAAATATGATCAATGTGAATTTCACAATCATGATTAGGACAACCCAAAGAGTGACTCACATTATCAACACAAACATCACCTTCCAAACTTTCTTGAATACTTTCACCAAATAAAGGTTTGTCAAATATTTTGAAATGCTCAAAAAGGCTATTGTCAATTTTTTTGAAATATTGACATCTTTAGGCTCAAAAAGGCTATCATGACACTTATCATGCTCCATTTCAAGAGTACTACCACAAAGCATACTTATGTCCTTCCAAGATAAAGAATTGTAGCAATTAAATTCACTTACAAAGAGACATTCATCATCAATCACATTTTTAGTGTTCCTAGTAGATAAAGAAAATATATTCATCTTCATCAAGAGAAATCAAGGAAACACCATGTTTTTTCATATTTGACATAACACTAGCTTCACACCTTTTAAGCTCACAATTAATAACAATTTTAGCCCCACACTCATATTCAACTAGTGTATGGCCACAATCCATTTGCATATTAACACAAAGTAAAGAATCATCAACCTCATCAAAAGATGGTCTAACATCCACACTCAAGTCACTATCAAGTTCATTTGAAGTAACTAGAGAGTTAGGATTAGCCTTTTTATCTTGATGAACACTTAACGAGCCTTCTTTACCTTGATTTTCTAAATTTAAGCTCACTTGCTCACTTGAAGTAGTCCCAACTTGACTTGCTTCTTCCAATTCTTGAATTTCTTTCCATGTTGAGTCGTTCTTTTTGTGCTCTTCTTCAAGAGTACCTACAAAAGAAGTGAAAACACTAGAAAAAGAAGAAGAAGAAGAATTCAAAATGATCGAGTTAGAATAAGAAGACTTCTCATTTACACTTCTTGTTTTTCTCTTATCTCATTTTCTTTTCTCTCACTTGCTTCACTTTTCTTCTTTTCTTCTCGTGACAATTCACTCTCATTTTTCATCTCTCTTTTCTTTTGTGCTTGTAGCCACTCACTCACTTCATTCCAAATATCCTTTTTCCTCTTTTGAGTTATCACTATTCACTTCTTCACTCTTTTTTTTCTTTTCTCTCTCACTCATTTCATTAGGAGTGCAATAGGCTCCAAGGATCCCTTTTGAGTCATTGGGATGACTCTTCACATCAATCTTCAACTTAGCATCACTAGAAGTTTCAAAGACTCTACTTGAATTGTTGGATTGATTTTGTACATCAAACTTCAATCTAGGAGTCTTCACTTTCACTTTCATAACTTTCTCATTTGTTATTGAAAGTTCCTTAATGACCATAGGAGTTAAAACATGTTTCATTCTATCGAATCTACAACAACAAACTTTTTCAACTTTCTATCAAACCAAAATTTAGTACGCTTGAACCAAGGAGCTCCTAAACACACCAAACAAGTAGACAAAGGGTACACATCACACCAAATTCCCCCTTGATAACTTCCTTGGTAAACAATGATCTTTACCTCTTTGTCAACCAATTTTCCACAAAATTTATATGGTGAACTTTTTGTATGACAAGGTATATCCAATCACTCAACCAAAGAAGGATCAATGAAGTTGGTATAACACAATTTATCTACACATAAAGTGCAATCAAATGTGCAATCACTCTCATATCTCTCCATAATAACTTCAAATTTAGTCAAATTTTCATTAGGCTCAAGCTCTCCTTTTCTTGTAGAAGCACTACTATAGTTATCATAGAATACTTCACAATAACTTCTATTATAATTATAGAAACTTTCTCTTTCTCCATAATCACCCAAACCACTCTTGTAGCTCCTTGAACCTCTATAAGACATAATTAAAATAAGAAAAGTGGTTAGTAAAATAATGGACCTCACAAGTCACTCCCTCACGTGTATCATTCAAATGATTGCACTCAAATTTTTTTTCACTCGTGTATACACTCAAAGATCGTAGGCTTTTAGGTCCACTCAAATAATCTCACCACTCAAGCTTTTTACAACTCAAGGGTATCCCTTAATCTCTTCACAGTTCAATAATCTTGAATAAGCTCAAAGAAAGCTTTCAAGTATCGGTTCGGAATGGAGTTTATGACACTAGCAAAGAAGAACAAAAAAATACACTAACGGATTAGGAATAAAATAAACACACAATGAAACTAAAAGAAAAAAAGCACGAACAAATTGGCACAAAATGAAATACGGACACAAAATTAGTTAGACAACATTAGTATGGGCTAATACAATGTTGACTACCTAAAATAATTAAAATAAGATGAAGAGCAAGGAAGATAGCACAAACGAATTTGAAACTAAAGTAAAATTGGACGTGCTACTTGTATGGGCTAATACAAGCACACTACACTTGGAATTTTCAAAACAGAATTCATGGTTTAAGAGTAGAAAACTTTCCTCTCTTTTTTGCAAAATTCTGGAAATTCAGTATATGCCATTTTTACAAAAACAGAGCGCTAGTTTCTGCAATCTGAAAGCTCAACTGAAATTGAGGGCAATCTGAATTTTCTAGACTCTTTCAAACCCAATTCTCCTTCAAAAATGCAGGAGAAACTTTCAGTGACAGCCCCTAAGAAACCAGCATCAATACACCGCTTAAGCTCAATATATTCACAACCAAATGCTTTTATCACCATTGATGTTCAGATCTGGTTCGAACCCAGCTCTTTGAACGTTTAAAGAATGGGTGATTCAACCTTGGCATCACTAATTCTTTCAATTTCTTCTACGATAAACCCAACACCAAAGAACAACCTAAATCCATCTCAAAACTCGCCCGAATTGCTTCAATTTCAAAATATGAGCTCATCACGCTTTCAGCTCTCCAACTAGCATTGTTACTCAAAATTACCAGCTACAATTAAGCTTTCGACATCAATGTTCAAGATCCCAAGTTCATGTATGTCACAGATCTGAGTTTGTTAACTACTCATATCAGATTTGCGGATATTGAATCTCAGGCCTCCGATTTAACCAACAAACATTTTACCTTGGATTGAAAAGTAATCTCAAAATAAGCACTAGACAGTGAAGGATTGAAAAGTAATCTCAAAATACCAAGAACACAGTGATGCTATTTTTGGATTATTTTTTTTTCCAGATTTTTCAAAGATATTTTCTTTTTGATTTTCAAATATAATAAAACCAACGATTAAGAATCGTAGAAACAATTCTTTTTTCAGTCTCTGATACCAATTGATGTAAAACGAGATAAAGGTAGCTAGATTCAAGAAATTAAGGGGAGAAAGAAATAGCAATCCCACAGAAGTAAATTAGAGACAAACAAATTAGATTTATAATTTCCTAATTTGAACAAGTAATTACATGATTAATTCAAGGAAGAAGAGAATTAAACTCATATATGAATAATCTTACCAAAGATATTCAAGAGAGATCCAATGAAGACGTAAAGGGATAAACCCACAAACTCACAAAGAGTATTCAAGCCTAAAAATATTGTCTTTCTAAAATAATCTCATCACTTTCTATTTATACTACTAGGGTTATCTAATATAAGAAAAGACACAAATGTCCTTAATTACATGTACATCATATTATGATCAAAATGACCCTAAAAAGATAATGTTAATCTTCTCTTGTATTGATTCTTTGGTTTCCATACTCCATTGAAACATTCCAAGTTTTTGATGTCAAGTTGAAATCCTTTCATGTAATAAGTACTTTCCGAACTTGCATCACCATTCCCCACCAATTTTCCATCCAAACATCAAACCTAGGGCTAAACCTCAATTTTTGGCCATGATCATAATCCTTATAGAATTACAAGTTAAAATTATGAAAAATCCTTACCTTAATGATGGAAAACCCCTAACGATGGAAAAAATTACCTCTTTCTTGCCTTAAGTCAAGAATTGAACATTTTAGAATGAAAAATGCTAACTCTCCAATTAACTAGTATAAAACTGCCTAATTGTCGCTTCAGGGATACCTTGGTCGCTGAAGCAATGCCACTGCAGTGGAAAAACTTTCATTGTAATAAGATTTAGGCCAAATGAACCTCCACCATAGCAGTTCCTTAACTCACTACGGTGACTCTCCTGCAGCGGAAAATCTACCGTTGTAGTGGTTCTTACACAATAACTCGGGATCCATTCCTATCTATGTCCATTTCACAATGCACTTCTTCAATTTTGACATCATGTACTAACCTTTTTCACAGAAATTGCTATATCTGGATTCTACTAACCCGCTTTACGCACTGAAAGTTTCTATGACTTCATAAATTCATCATCTAACATAAAATCAACTCCAATCTCACAACTAACACACCAAGAATTATAAAATTTTCCTAGACCATACAATATCCAAAATCCACCCAAAACTAGGCTAGCCTGAATTTCACAATTTTAGTCTAAGGAAAGGTTAAGTCAGAAAATTTTTTCAACAACTCACCATAACGAAGTTTTGAGTCGTTACATTAGATACCAATTAAATATTTGTTCATCCCCAGATGAAAACTAATAATAAAAGATAAAAAACAAACAGGGAGCACCTAAATCTATGAACAAAAGGGATAGCATTTGCGCATGTCCACCTCAGTCTCCTAAGTGGTATCCTCAACAAGATGGTTTCTCCACTAAACCTTCACAGGAAAAATCACCTTGGTTCTTAACTTTCTCACATCTCTATCTAGTATAGCAACAGGTTCCTCTTCATGAGAGAGCTCCTTATCAAACAACTCCAAATCCAATGGATGATGTACTCTACATTACCATGATACTTCTTGAGTATTGAGACATGGAATACTAGATGAACTCCCAACAAACTAGGGGTAGAGAAAACATATAAGCCACAGACCCTACTTCTTTCAAGATCTCAAAATGGTCTGATATGCCTCAGACTTAGCTTACCCTTCCTTCTAAAACTCATTACACCCTTTATGGGTGATACTTTAAGCAATAATTTCTTACCCTTCTCAAAATGAACATCTCTCACCTTGTTGTCCGCATATTTCTTTTGTCTATTCTCAGCTACTACCAACTTTTCTTGAATGAATCTTACCTTCTTCGTTGACTCATTCAACATGTCAGTGCTCCAAGGTCTCACCTCAAAGGCATTAAACCACCTAATTAGTGATCTACACTTCCTCTCATACAAGGCCTCAAATGGACCAATGTCAATACTTAAGTGGTAGTTATTATTATATGAAAATTCATATAAAGGTAAGAATTGGTCCCAATGACCACCAAAATCCATTACACATGCACGAAGTATGTCTTCTAGCACCCAAATTATCTGATCTAACTGCCCATCAATCTTTGGATGGAAGGTTGTACTTAGATCTAAACTAGTACCCAGCTCTTCTTTAAATTTCCCAAAAATTAGAGGTAAATTATGTACCTCTATTCGACATAATGAAGATAGGCACCACATATAGTCTAACAATTTCCTTAACATAAATCTAAGCCAACTTGACTACATTATAATCCATTCGCATTGGAATAAAATATGCAAACTTGGTCGTCAATCGATCAATAATTAGCCAAATTGAATTACATTTTCTCAAGGTCTTAGAAAGACTAACAACAAAATCCATAGCTATTCTTTACCACTTCCATTCCAGAATGGGCATTGTCTGAAGTGTGCCACTAGGTTTTCGATGCTCATACTTAACCTGCTGACAGTGTTGACGCTTAGGCATGAAATCAACAATGTTCCTCTTCATCCAGTAGCACCAATAATGTTGCCTTAAGTCTCTATACTTCTTGGCTTCACCTGGATATATGGAATACTTAGAACTCTGAGCCACTGCAAGGATAGTAGAAATAAAGTTCCCCACAGAAGGTATACACACTCTCCCCCTTATTCTCAACATAACTTTCTCATCATGAATGGCCTCCTTGGCCTCACCTGATAACAAATTTTATTCAGTTTCTCATCCTCAAATTATCTCTTTTTAGTCTGGTCAATAAAGGTGGACCTAGCTGCAACATTGGCTAAAAACCCTTCACTGTTAGTCACCTGCAATCTCATAAAACTGTTAGCTAAGGTTTGCACCTCCCTAGCAAACTAACATTTTGAGACACCTCTAAACGAGAAAACTTACCATACTTAGAGGCTTCTGACTCAAAGGATCCGGTAAAACATTGGCCTTGCCCAGATGATAAAGAATTAAAATATTGTAGTCTTTGAGTAGCTCCATCCACCTTCGCTGCTTCAATCTCAAATCTATCTGATCAAATACATGTTATAAGTTGCGATGGTCTGTGAACACCTCGTACTTAACCGCATAAAGATAATGCCTCCAAATTTTAAGAGCATACACCACCGCTGTCAACTTTAAATCATGGGTGGGGTAGTTTTTTTCATGCACCTTTAGATGCCTCAAAGAATAGGCAATCACATTCTTGTCCTGCATCAAAACAACACCCAAACTAGAACGTGAAGCATCACAATACACTATAAAATCCTTACTTGCAAGGTAAGAATGGGAGCTAAAGTTAGCAACGTCCTAAGCTTTTGCAAGCTCTCCTCACAATCATCTGTCCATATAAAAGGTACCTCCTTCTGAGTCAAACGGGTCATATATAAAGCAATAAAGGCAAATCCTTTCACAAACCAATGATAATAGCTAGCCAACCCCACAAAACTATGAATCTCTGTCACAGTGGTCCATCTAGCCCAATTTTTAATAGCCTCAATCTTTTGTGGGTCTACCATAACCCTATTTTTAGATACAACGTGCCCTAAGAAAGACACCAAATACAACCAAAATTCACACTTGGAATACTAGTATATAGTTGTTTCTCCATAAGCAACCCTAACATAGTGTGCAAGTGAGCTTCATGCTCCTCTTTACTCTTAGAGTAGAATAAGATGTCATCAATGAAAGAAATCATGAATGAATCCAAATAAGATTTAAATACCCTATTCATCAATCCTGTAAGGGAGGCTGGGGCACTGGTCAAGCCAAAAGAAATCACCAAGAACTCGTAATGGCCAAAATGTCAGAAAGGCAGTCATTGGTATGTCCTCTACCCGAATTTTAAGTTGATGGTAACTTGACCTTAAATCAATTTTAGAAAACACTGAGGCACCTTGCAACTTGTTGAAAAAGTCATCTATCCTAGGTAAAGGATACTTATGGAAAATTGTCACCTTGTTCAACTGCTAGTAGTCTATGCATATCCGCATACTACCATCTTTTTTCATAACCAAAAAGTAGGAGAACCCTAAGGAGAAGCACTAGTACGGATAGAGCCCTTCCTCAACAACTCTTGTAACTAAGATTTCTGTTCCCTTAACACTGTCAGTGCCATCCTATAAGGAGGAATGGAAATAGGGCGAGTACCCGTCTCTAAGTCAGTACAAAATTCGATGTCACGATTTGGTGGCATTGTAGGAAAATCATCACAGAACACCTCTACAATTTCACAAACTACAAAAACCAAAGTCATAGGAGGGACTATAGTACTATCATCCCAAAGATGGGTTAAAAAAACCCGACACCGCCTCTTAACTAGCTTTTGGGAATGAATAGCAGAAACGACTCTCAAGGGAGCAAGCTTATAAAAACCCTCCTACTCTAATCTCTACATCCTACGCATAGCTATGGTGACAGTCTTAGAATAACAATCAAGAATAGCATGGTAAAGAGACTACCAACTCATCCCCAAACTAATATAAAAACCTCCGATGTCTAAAATCACTAAATCTTCCAAAGTTTTGTACCCCACAAACATAACAGAACAAGCTCGATAAACCTGATCAACACACACAAAAACCCCAACTGTTGTAGATACACACATGGGTGTATCAAGCATTTCACAAACTAAGTCCCGTCTCAAAGAAAACTTAACAGACACATAGGAAAAAGTGGACTCCAAATCAAATAATACAAAAGCCATATGATCACAGATAAGAATGGTACCGGTGATCACTACATCAGAAGCTTCACCTTTAAGATGACCTAGAAATGAATACAATGAGCCTTATCACCAACCTGACCACCACCTTTACTAGTTTGTGCACCACGCCAACCAACCTGTCCTCCACCACAGTTGGCTTGGTATCAACCTCTACCAATAATTTGACCACTATGCCCACCCTGTAGATAACCCTTACCATTTCCTCCCTCAACATGACCTATCAGAACTAGAGCTCTGGAAGTCGGCTGCTGAGTAAACTGGCCTGTGGGTCTAAGATTAGGACAATACCTTCAAATGTGACCTACTTATTCGCACTCGAAGCATCTATAGTCTAGAGCATGCCTCAGGGCTAAAGATGTTGAAAGTGTATAACTATCTATCCCTGAGGGTTTCTAACTGACCCCTGACAGACCCCTAGTGGACATAAGCATCACTGAATGAATCGGTTGAGTAGAGTAACTCTACGAACTACGGCCCCGCTGATAAGAACCACTGAAATGACCTAATTTTTGACTCTCTTCTTCTCCGCACTAACAATAGCTTGTTGTTTCATCCCTTCTACTTTCTTAACAAATTCCACCATCTCCTAAAAGAGGTCATTTGAAGTGCAGGCACTTGCAGTCCTGTGTTCAAACCCTTTATGAATAGCCTGATTCTATGCTCTTCAGTAGGTATCAACTGTAAACCATACTTAGATAGAGCATGAAATTTGGCCTTATAGGTTGCCACTAATATATCACCTTGCTCAATCCTCATGAACTCAACTTTCTTTCTATCCTGCAAAGTATGGGAAACATATTTTCCAAGAAACACAACCTGAAACTGAGACTAAGTTAGCAGAGGTAGAGGAGCCCTACACTCAACAAAGGATCTCCACCATTACTTAGCCTTTCCTTGCAACTGAAAGGTCACAAATTCCACTCCATATCTCTTCACAATCCCCATATTGTGTAGACACTCATGAAAGTCAATGAAAAATGCATAAGCATCCTCCAACTCATCACCTTGAAACACTGGAGGTTTTATTTTCAGAAACTTATAAAATAAATCATGTTCATCATCTATCATAACCGGATCCAATAAATATCGAGGGAAAACTCTTATCCTAGAACCCTCATCTATCCAAGGTGTTATAGCGGTGGCATGTAAAAAAAACTAGGGGCTAGAATTCTAAATCTATCTGAGTTGCATCATTACCAGCTAAACGAATCAAAAATTCCAACACCTGCTAGATCAACTCTGCGGATATGGGCACCTGAGTTGCACTACCCTACACGGGCACAACATGTTCCAAAACTGGGACCTTCTTATCCTCAACTACCACTTCCTCATCCTGAACTAAGTCAGGAGCAGCCTCAGGTGGGGGAGAGAATGATGGTCTCTATCTATCTAGTCCTCCTACTGCCTGGGCTCCACCCCTGATGGGTGATACCCTTTGCCTTCTTCTTCTACCCCTTCCTCTTACCCGAACCCTGCCCTAAATGTGGCCCCAGTGGACGGCCCAGGCACTGCTACTACTGCCCTAACTGTATGTGTATTCACTATTTGTTAATCAAGAATGAACGAAGTCAAATACCAATTTGGATCACCAAATACCAATTGGAATCAGTACTAGTACATAGGAAATAAAGAAGGGAAAGTTTTTCCTAAAGTCATGTAGCCTCTCGCAGAAAAGTACAGATGTCTCCATATCATTCCATAAGACTCTCTTAGACCCATTCTTGTATGATGAGATCGATAAATCCAGTGCTCTGATACTATCTTTGTCACAACCCAAATGGTCATGTTGGCACATACCCTAAATTTATAGTTGGAGAACCAATTAACCCAACCTTTCACCCCGAATAATTAAACCATTAATCTTAATATTTACTAAGGAATTCAAAATCATAACTTGAGTCTAACATCTCCAGTAACTCAATAAAATAACAAAATGTACTAAATTACCTCTAACTATTACATCTCCCTGGGACCCAAAAATCACTGTACAAGAATTACTAATAAAAAACAATATTTACAATCATATCCAAAACTAATATAAAACACTAGAAATGTCATAGTCTGGAATATAGGACATGAACAAGATGAAGATATAATGGTTGCCTACATGTTGCTCACCCTTAAATCGAAGCTGTTGATCACAAGCTAAACCCAAGGTCTAGTCTCAAATGCTTGAACAAGCTCTCCACTCAACAAAAAGAAGGGCACATTTAGTATCAGTTTAAACACTATGTACTGGTAGGCATCATCAATCGACTTAACTTAACACCATACAAATAAATATGTTAAACAAAAGCAAGAAGCGATCAAGACACAACTCATAAGTCAACCAACAATTCAGTACATAATCATCATTACATCAACTTACAAAACCACTGACTATCCTCTTTATATCAATTCTTCTTAAGTTATTAATATCGATTTACTTACACTTAAGAAATCAAATCAATAACAAACAATTAGGTAATGGCATGTGCAATACGACTAATCAATGCATGCCTAAAAATAGTGTACACACATACGAGGAAAGACAGGGTCCCTTAATGATAACCTGTAGGGGAAAATCTTAGTTCATGTACCATACCAGCATGGTACCCGTTCCCGATAGCAAAGCTATCAATATTTGTACCGGCGTGGTACCCTATCCCATAATCATAAATTGATAAAAATCTCAACAATAATGCTCAAAGCAAAATAATATCAATAATCAAGTTCATATTCCATTCATTAACACTTATCACCTTCAAGTTTATTATTTCAACTTAACTTTAACATCAATTCAACCAACAATCACAAGCATGTCTGAAGGCTAATCACAATCATCTAACTCAAATATAAAAATAGAGTCAAATCAAGTCTACAACTATTTTCAAACCATAACCTACCTGGTATTCTTGTCTAAATGCACTATTCAACCAAAGCTTTGCCCTTTCTCACTAATTCTGCTCATTTCTTAGTCTATGAACAACAAATGAGAATGATTCAATGCTTCATTCCCTATTTCAAGCATTACAAACCCAAACCCACTAATTTTAGCACATGAACTGAGCCTAGTTCATCAACCTAGGGTTTTCTACTCTATAATCTCTTTGAATTCCTCGTACTTAATGATTACCCAAAAGAATTTTACACTAGGATGTGATTTCTAAAAACCTAGAATAAATAACAAGTGGAAAAAACCATTCCCCACCAATTTTCCATCCAAACATCAAACCTAGGGCTAAACCTCAATTTTTAGCCATGATCATAATTCTTACAATCCTAAGGATTAAACGAAGTAACTATAAGTTAAAATGGTGAAAAATCCTTACCTCAACAATGGAAACCCCATAACAATAGAGAAAATTGCCTCTTCCTTGCCTTAGGTCAAAAACTAAACTTTTTAGAATGAAAAATGCTAACTCTCAAGATTATCTGGTATAAAGCTGCCTAATTGTTGTGACATTGCTACAACGAAAATCCTTATGTTACAGCAAGACTTAGGCCAAATGAACCTCCACCATGTTGGTTTCTTAGCTTGTTGTGGCGACTCCACTGTAGCAAAAAATCTACCACTGTAGTGGTGCTTAAACAGTAACTCAGGATCCATTTCCAGATATTCCCATTTCATAACACAATTCTCTAATTTTTACATTACATACTAACACATTCAGAGAAATTGCTATAACGGAATTCTACTAACCCACTTTACGCACAGAAAGTTTCTATGACTTCCTAAACTTGTCATCTAATATAAAATCAACTCAAATCCTACAACTAACTCCCCAAGAATTACCAAATTTCTCTAGAACACAAAATATTCAAAATTTACCTAAAACTAGGCTAGCCTTAATATCACAATTTTAGTTTAAGGAAAGGTTAAGTCAGAAATTTTACTCACCAGCTTAATGTAATGATATTTTGGGTCGTTACAATAAATAATCACACACTTAAGTTTAGAATTTAAAACACAAAGCTATTACTAATGTGTTTTTATATGGAAATATGAGGACATGACAATCATTACAGGTGAAGGTGATTGAGTTATGTTCTAGATATTTACAGTCCCCTTACTGGTGGTGATGGAGACTTTTGTATTTTAGGTTGCCGATAGGTAACTCTGTTGATTGTTTCCTCCTAAAGATCATATGTATAGTATGTTCTAGTTATGATGGTTTTCTTGGTGTATCAATCTCTTGGTTCTTTTTAAGGTTATGCTTTGATTGATCATTAAGGAATTCTTTGAGATATCCAGCCGTGAGAAATTTTGCCACCTCAATTCAAAAATACTTGTAGTCCCTAGTCATATATTCTTGGGTGTTGTGATAGTCACACCATTGATCTGTATATATTTTGTCTGAGTTGGAATAGATTTCCTTAGGAAACATGATCTCTTTGATGTTTCTCAGGTTCAAGACAAGATCTATAAGAGCAATGCTGAATTATATGATGACAACTTTGTCATCCTTAGATCCCTTGGTGTTACCCTTGAGGACCTTGTCGCATATTTTTTATAAAGATCCTATTTCTTCTACCCTGGTCAAACCTAGATCTTTCACTCGATGGTCAAAAGGACGAATATTGTTTGAACCGACCCCTCAAATACTTTTCTTTAAAATTTATGACATTCTTAGGCCTATCCAAGGAATCATACCTTTACTTTGACCAATTCCATAGTCTTTCCATTGTCTCTAATTCTTTCTTATCCATCTACCTGTGGTTTACATCATTCCAACTATTAGCCTGAAATTCCCTTAAACCCTCCTTCAGCTTCTAAGAAGTATCTAAGTTATTCATGTTCAAGACATCAGCAAATGTGATTCCAACCCAATCTTCCTAAATTTTGGGAAATATAATCCATTCTCACTAGAACCTTCCCAAAAAGCTCCAGATGAGTTCTCCTCTCATTTTGAAGATGTCCTCTTTATGGTTTTAGCCTTTTGGGCTCATACGTGATCCTTTACAAACACATCTGTAGACATATCAAAAGAGTCAATATAATGTCCAGCTAAATAGAGTGCACCAAGATAATCCTCCCTATGTGAGTATTTGTCTAAAATTTTTGGCATCAAAGATTTGATCTCATACAATAATAAGTAATTTCCATTAATGCCAGTTGTGTATGTTGATACGTCCTCTTGTGGTCTGTAATCTCATTGTACTTTACAATATCTGATATCTTAAACATTTTTGGGATAAGTGTTAAGATTGCATTTGTCTTGAAGGATAATTGGGAATACTTCTTAGTATCCACTCTTTAATAATAGCTAGGCCCTCTAAGGAAGTGATTTATTTTGGAGTGGATCTCCTAAACAAAGATGAGGAGTTCTGGCCCTGTAAGGATCTACCATTACTTGTTGTTCTCTAGAATACGCTATGGATCTATTTATGGCAACCCCCAAGTTAGAATTACTAAGGAATCCCTTAATGCTTAACTTTATTGAGGTGCCACCGCAGTTCCAACTGCTTAGTGACCAGGCGATATGTTGTTTCCAGTACAAAAATTATTGGTAAAAGTGGTTATGACATCTTCCATCCATACAATGAAGGTGTTCTATGCAGTTATCATTCCTGCCACAGCTTACTTCAGGATGGAGCATTTCTTTTGGTACATCTTCATTACCCTTGGGTTATGACACTAGCCCCTTTGCAATTGGTACCAATCTCAATAGTACTCATCATCACTGTTGCTTTCATTATTTAGGGATCGATTCCTTCTTGCATGTCTCTTTCGACATCATCTTGCAAAGAGGCTTGATCGTCCTTTCTTTCATATGCATGCCCATCTTAATAATCTGAAACCTACAAGTTTAATAGTACCAAAGGGTTAGGCAAACCTTCAATAAGTGAGTTGTTCTATTGTTCATTGGGGGGTGGACTGTTACAGGGTTTCATGGTAGGTTTTTAGTAGGTAAAACCTTATGACCTAACAAAGAGTTAAAGTAATAGAACAAAATAATATCATAATTTTCTTTCCTCACAGACGACGCCAAATTGTTTTCTGAAAAAATCATATTATTTGCAAAATAGTTAAATTTATGAAATAGGGGTTAAAGACAAGTGAATTAGGATCGATCAAACTCCTTTTATATTTTTGGCTACGCTCTAAGAAGAATAATTGAAAGAATATTAACTAAGCTAAGAATAAGAAATCAAAATAATAAAGTGTAAGAACTAGAATAAAAAATAATAAGATTTTTGAATTCTTAGAACTAAATAATGGAGTTGTGTAATTCCAGCAAATATTAGATGCCTCCTTCACCATGCAAGGGCTTATTTAAAGGGTAAAAATATTACGGATAATATAGCAAAAACAGCTACTCTGCCACCTAATAAAAAGGCTACTCTGACTAGTACTCTATTAGCGTCATATGCCTGAAGGCCGACACTGAACTCGAGGTTGATTAATTCCATGTCACGCCTCAAATTCCCACGGGATGGACTGGCACCCAAAGCCGTTATGGCCCGAGAGAACCAATCTTCATTCATGTACATTCATATGCATGTCTCTGTATGAATATCATTCTATCTCATGTAACTATAAGATACTAGTGGCGGAAGTCATGGCAAACATATGTTATATATGAAACTTGGCCGTTAGGGCCATCAAGTCAAAATGGACATACATGTCTTACATTTCTTCATCTGTCCCACAACATCTACAAAGCCTCTACATATACATAGACGTAACCAACCTAAAGTCGGGACAAGTCCCCACTTTATACAACATTTATATAATATCAAAACTAGTATACATATGTGACTCGGAAAGCCCCGAACCAATTGGAGCTCACCAATGATCTGCAAATGACCTGCAACCTACTATGGAGGTTTACTAGCACCTGCGCCTGCAGCAAGTAAGGTAAGTCCCCCAAGGGACGTCAGTACGAAGAATGTACTGAGTATGTAAGGCTATAAGAAACTGCATCATACATAAGAACTTCAATGGAATCAAATATAAGAGAATAGTCAATACGGATAACCCATCGTTCTGTATGTTTGGAACCATGTATATTGCTTTCATTACTTTCTTTGCTTCTTTGCTTCTATGTTTATTCATCATTACCTGAATCATATCGTACCCGGTCCCCAACTGATCAGTGGGTCTTAACATAACATAATGTTATGTTGGGATAGGCCCGAGCTAGGCTTATGCCTCTAGAGCTGCCACCCATAAATCAATATATCAGGTTCGGCTCGAGCTAGGTTCTTACCTCTAGAGCTGCCACCCATAAACCAATATATCAGGTTCGGCTCGAGCTAGGTTCTTACCTCTAGAGCTGCCCCCTATCAGGTTTGGCCCGAGATAGGCTTATGCCTCTAGAAAATCCCCCTAATCCAATAATCTCGGGTTTTGCTCCAGCTAGGCTTATGCCTCTAGAGCTGCCACCCGTACTCTTACAACCAACAACTATGCATTACTTCATTTCTTTACTTTTGAGAGATTGATACGTTGATAGTTATAACATTATTGGAGCTTTGGAACATCAGTCCATGATTAAGAGACATATGAACAACAACATTTGATAACTTGACATGAGATACTTTGAGACATTTTGAAATGAGGAACAAGCTCGATAACAATGAGGATAATAGATGCTGCCAAAGGATACTAAAAAGAGTAACCTTACATACCTTATCTTCCCAATATGAATACACAGTACTATATGTGAATACAATAATCCATCTCTTTCCTTACGTGTTACTCTACAACACAAGTTCATAACAGAGCTCAAGTTAACAACTAACTACTTTACAAGTGCATAAGACGACAATGAGTTACATGACTGCCCTATAACATCATTTCACCCTTTACAATACAATTCACTGCATTACCATACCAACAATACCATAATATTCCACACATTGACCAAGACATCATAAACCAATAGCATTTCACACCAAGTTTACCCTTTACGCTTCCTCATTAACACTACGTCACAATTATTCGATCAAGTCACATCAATACCTTTCATAACAATATATTAACAACAATCCATGATTGATATAATCCAACATGCCTCCAAACAACCCCTTAAAGTCATTCCATAGGTATCATAAGTTGATAATTACATCCAAAAAGGGAATAAGGGCCTTCGGGGATCAAAGAGAGACAAAAACATACAAAACAAAATTCTGGACTGGGCTGTGGAGCCACCTTCACCCGTAGGTGGATAACGTGCGGATTTAGGTGCCTTTCTGGCCTTGTCCAGAGCCACCTGCACTGGTATCTGCGCCCGCAGGTGCTCCAGACGCGAGGGCGGATGCCCGTTTCAGGGTCATTTTAAGGCCTTTTTTGTAATAAATAGTCCATGGCCATAAATAAGATCTTTACATGTTTTAGGTCAACTTGGATGACAACGAACAACCATGGTTTCACAACACACATGCACATCACCAAAAGTACATTTTCCTTTCAATACGTCACCAATTCCATGATCAATTTCATACCAACAATCCCACAAGTTATACACATATATAAAGCAAGTTAATAACATAACCACATCTTACATGTTCATATTTAATCCATCAAATTCACTTCCTTCAAGACCACAAGTCCACTTTCAAGTTTATAAGGCAAAACCCTTTTCCGATTGCAAAAGTAAACAGTTTTACACATAGTAAACTGTCCAACACTTTGCAAACATAACCAACATAATTTATGCACCATATTAAGAATATAATATATTAAACCATGAGAGTAAACACTTACCAAAGCTTGCAAGAGAGTGATCTTGTCCAAAGGAGTGATGACTTAGGGTTTGTGTGAGATGAGAAATATCTTTGAAATTTCTAGAAATGGCATGTGTGTTACAATGAATAAAAATCTGATTTTTTGTGCTTTATATATTCCTTGTAGTCATCCTTATCCACATGAAATGTGTGTTTACTTGGTCAATGGTAGAATGGATCTTTTCTCCATTTTGGGCCATGTCTTCCTTACTAATTTTG
This sequence comes from Capsicum rhomboideum, assembly GCA_031232105.1. Taxonomy (NCBI): domain Eukaryota; kingdom Viridiplantae; phylum Streptophyta; class Magnoliopsida; order Solanales; family Solanaceae; genus Capsicum; species Capsicum rhomboideum. The sequence continues at coordinate 60,316,633 of CP124709.1, forward strand.
GGCCTCATTTGAGCCCAATGGCACAAGATTAACTTAGCCCAACAAATTTAATGTGCAATACCTCCACAATCTCATGTTTAAATACTACCATGAATGTTATGCTAATCAACTTGGTTCAGAAACATAAGGGGTGTTACATTCTTCCCCCCTTAGAAACATTCGTCCTCGAATGTTAGTGACATTATCCAGTTTAGCAAATTCAAGTCTAGGATCATTCTTAATGTTATCATATATATATATAATTAATGCTTATAAATACTTACTTTTTATTGCTCCGATCCCGTATCTTGAACTTTTTCTTCCATTTGAAACAAATGAGGGTACTTGGACTTCATTATTTCCTCAGTTTCCCATGTGATCTCCTTTACTTGTTGATTTCTCCAAAGTACCTTTACGGAAGCTACTTATTTATTCCTCAACCTCTTCACTTGTCGATCCAGAATAGCAATAGGTATCTCTTCATAGGTGAGATCCTCGTAACTTGTGCATCTTCCATGGTACAATACGAGATGGATCTCCTATGGACTTTTGAAGTATCGAAACATAAAATACTGGATGAACTGTGGGGAGTTCTTGGGGTAATGCTAATTCATACGCAACTTGCCCAAATCTTCGGATAATTTTATATGGCCCTATATAAAGTGGACTCAACTTTCCTTTCTTTCCAAATCTCATTACCCCTTTCATTGGTGACACCTTCAAGAATGCCCAATCACCTATGGAAAATTTGAGCCCTCTTCTTCTAACATCAGCATACGACTTGTGTCGACTTTGGGCCGTTTGTAGCCACTGTTGGATCACTTTAACCTTCTCCATAGATTGATGAACAAAATTTGGCCCAAGTAAAGCAGTTTCACCCGCTTCAAACCATCCAATTGGTGATCTACACTTCCTTCCGTATAAAGCTTCATAAGGTTCCATTTTTGTAACGACCCTCTTGGTCGTTTTGTGAATTTGACCTGTCTTTCCCGTTTTAGCTCTACCCGTAGTTTATATACGTGAATTATGACTTACGGGAGTGGGTAGTATCGATTCTTGAGGTGTCCGAAAGTGATTTAAGTCGTTAATTGGGTTCATGAGTTTTAATAAAGTTAAGCTTGATTATGGTCAAACTTCGGTCAAGACGATCCTGGATTAGTGTTTTAGCGATTCCAATAGGTCCGGAACTTGATTTTTAGTCAATTTGATATTTGATTTATTTCTATGGAATTCCAAATAAATTTTGAGGATTTATGAAAAGTTTTGGGTGTTTTAGATAATTAGTTTAATTAGTAGTTTAATGGGTCAAAACCATAATTTATTTACTTATGTGGGCAATACGAGAATGAATTTAATTGGGTAGGGTTTACCACATATAATAATAATAGAATCAGATAGCCACAAAGAGAGGAGCACGAAAGTGGCAGTTTTCGCATCACAATTTCGCATCACAGTTTTCACGAAAGGTTCCTGACTATAAGTAGTTGATTGTCATATATTCTTGAAGGGTGCGTTAAGTCTGCAAAGACTAATTCTTGCAGTCATTGCATAGGTTGGAATCTGGTACCTTGACAGGAGGTGCTAGAAAAGGAAAGCCAAAGTTTAATATTTATTGCTTTGTGGTTGACTCGTAGTTGGGGTATAATTACCTAATTGTAGATATTGTTGTTGGCAATTAATTTATATTCCAGAGTTGATTCTGGTGATATGCTAGGTGGAGATGATAATGATGGATTTACTTGATTTTAGTAATTGAATACTGGAGTGTTAGCTAAACTAAATAATCAATGAATAGGTGTGGAAATACAGGTTGGGGATTTATTATTATTGTAAGAGTGTGAATAAAGTCGGTATTATAACCGTGGTTGAATGCACCCATTAATGATTGTAGGCTTGAACTTAGTGAAGTGAAAAAGGATGTTCGGTAGCTAATTCTTGTAGTTCTGTCTTGGTTGTGGAGTTTGGGTGTATCCATTTTAGCTTAGGCCTTCGTATGGAGTTGTCATGTTCCTGTTAAAGTAATCCTTAAGGTTAGAGGAGCGGTTGTAAGTAATTAAAGGCATTGTGGTTACAATTGTTTAGTATCTAGACCTATTTGTGGTGATTTGTGCCTTTGTGTATAGATGTTGGTTGTCAAGTATAATTTTTTTAATATAGGTGGTAGGGGAATATGTCTTGATGAGCGTATGATTAGGAGGAAGTAATATCCATGGAAAACGATTGCGGTAGATGCATGAGATTGGTATGTTAAGAGTTAGTGATGTTGTAGATTAGAATGAGCTGAGATTTTGTGATGGCTTATTGAATAAGTGGTGTATTTTCATCATTTTGTTTTTGGGTGATGAGTTATGATGGTTATAGTTCTATGTGGTGCTGTAGGATCAAAAATTTGTAACGTGCCTTTCTTTATCCTTTTATCATTCAGAGACGAACAGTGGGTAAATTAGTATCTATTGTAACGACCCATTCTGTTATTACTGATTTACCCATAATGATTTGTAGGTTTAATACTAATTCTTCAGTATGGTAGTGCATTTGGTATGATCTAAGGTCATACGAAACCCCTAGCACAAAGTCGTGTTGAACGAATTCTTACCGACTGAGTTTTAGTTTCAGTTTAAATTAGAATCAACTTCAAATGAGTAATACTCCTAGAATATAACGAGCTAGTTTTCCCAAGACCTACCAAATTAAAGGTCTTCGAGTCTTCTTTCCAAAGCCACCAACGGTTCGTAAATGCGTCGTCAAAATAAAAAGTTATGGTTGTTTTACTGAAGACTATTTGTACAGAAAAACTGTATGTCGCTATAGCAGTAACAACGCATTATATATGTGTCAGTTGATAGTTTTTGAGTTCCCAAACTCAAAAAGTCCGTTCTCAACCCCTAGTGGAGCTATTTTGTTCATTCTTGAATGATTTTCTCCGTAAAGTAAGTAATTCTAACTTGTTTTAACAAGTCTTTATGAATTTATTCTTAGAACCTCTTAAAATCAGGTTTAGGGTTGAGTTAGGGCCGAACCTTAAGTTGGGAAAAAGAAAAAAACTCTAGATCTTCTAAATAACCCTTGGTAAATGATGTAAACTCCGTGTAAGGGTAAATTTAGTGATTTTGATGTTCTTAGTGTTCCTTTAAGAGTAAATTTTGATTTACTCTTTTATATTCTCTTATAGATGATAGTGGAATCGCGAAATCTTCATTGGAGAAGGTTAGGTTCATACAAGAAAAACTTATAGCGTCCCAAAACAGGCAAAAGGAGTATGTGGATCGAAAAGTGAGGGATATGCACTTTATGGAGGGTGAACAAGTGTTGCTCAAGGTTTCACCCATGAAGGGTGTTATGCATTTTAGGAAGTGAGGTAAGCTTAGTCCAAGATATATTGGACCATTTGAGATTCTTCAGCGCGTAGGGCCAGTGGCCTATAGATTGGCGTTGCCTCCGAGTTTGTCGGGAGTTCATCCTGTGTTTTATGTGTCTATGTTGAAGAAGTTTCATGGTGATGGTAATTACATAATTCATTGGGATTCGATCCAGTTAGATGAAAACCTCTCTTATAAAGAGAAACCTATTGCTATTCTTGATAGAGATGTCTGTAAGTTGAGAACTAAGGAGATTGCGTCTGTGAAGGTCAAGTGGAAGAATCGTTAAGGATGCCACTTGGGAGACCGAAGCAGAAATGTGTAGTAAGTATCCACATATTTATTTATTTATTTATTTGACTAATTCAGGTAATTCCTTGTTTTCCCTTCTTATTTCTTGTTTGCCCGTTCGGGGACGAACGGTTGTTTAATTGGTATCTGATGTAACGACCCTCTTGGTCGTTTTGTGAATTTGACCTGTCTTTCCCGTTTTAGCTCTACCCGTAGTTTATATACGTGAATTATGACTTACGGGAGTGGGTAGTATCGATTCTTGAGGTGTCCGAAAGTGATTTAAGTCGTTAATTGGGTTCATGAGTTTTAATAAAGTTAAGCTTGATTATGGTCAAACTTCGGTCAAGACGATCCTGGATTAGTGTTTTAGCGATTCCAATAGGTCCGGAACTTGCTTTTTAGTCAATTTGATATTTGATTTATTTCTATGGAATTCCAAATAAATTTTGAGGATTTATGAAAAGTTTTGGGTGTTTTAGATAATTAGTTTAATTAGTAGTTTAATGGGTCAAAACCATAATTTATTTACTTATGTGGGCAATACGAGAATGAATTTAATTGGGTAGGGTTTACCGCATATAATAATAATAGAATCAGATAGCCACAAAGAGAGGAGCACGAAAGTGGCAGTTTTCGCATCACAATTTGAAGAAGGAGTATCGAGTGCTTCAGGTGTGTGAAATAATTGCTATTGAATTATCTATGTATTGCTACATCTATATAATTAGGGCTAATGATTGGTTATTCATATTGTAAGATGGAAGACGATAGGGTGAATTGAATGTTAGTGGCAAATTGTGGACAGTGATGTGTATACAGGTGAGTTAGAATAGGTTAGGCAGAAAACATTATCAATTTGGTGTTATTAGATTTGTTAATAATAAATAATAATTAGGTAATCATTGAATAATAATTAGGCAAACATTACAGTTACTAGTTTTCTTTTTCGTCTTAGTCTTGGTTACGGGATTTTCGAACATTTACGGTTTCAGTAAGTTCTGATTTTAGGCTTAGGATTTTTAGAGCAAGAATTTATAAAATGGGTAACAATAGATTCGTATTCTTATGGGAATTATGTATTTGAACAGATTTTGACCATTCAGAGACTTTACGGAAGGGCAAGGCCCTTGCAAATTAGCTTGCATTCGAATTCTTCGATTGAGGTAGGTTACGGTTTAATTGGAGTTTAGACTCGATTTAATTGTATGTATGCTCCTAAATTGGATGCTTGTTGATTGGTCTTCGGACATACTTGAATTTGAGGATATTTGGATTGTTGACACTTGTATGAATAATTATTGAAAATTGAACTTGATCGAATTGTCTTATGATTAATTATAAGTGTACTTGTAAATTTTGTACGTCGTGTTGTATCCTGAGAGATAGTGTGAATTTGATAAAATATACATAATATGGTTATGGAGGATCGGGTACCACGCCGGTACGGATATGGATATTGATATTACTTATTTATGGAGGATCGGGTACCACGCCGGTACGGTACATGGACTTAGATTGTCCCCTGCAGGTCATGACTAGTTGGGCAGAAATAAGTCCCTTAGCATGTGTGTACAGACTAGTATTGATTTTGAGAGGTCGTATGGTTTAATAAGCTGATAACGAGCTAATGATGTTCTAATTGCGAGGTTGAGAAGGACATAGTTGTTACTTATGGTATTATTGTTGATTTCGTGGTTGTTTATGGTATGGTTGATACTCTTGATGGTTATGTAGCTTGTTTGTAAGCATTGTTTGGCCCGTCATTGATGTATTTGTTGATTTATTGAATACTTGCTATGTGTTGATGTCTGTCTACTTGTTATTTGATTTATGTTGTATACATGCTATTAAATTGAGTTGGCCTATGATACCTACCAGTACATAGTGGCTTGTACTGATACTACCCTGTACTCTTCTTTTGTTGAGTGCAGAAAGTGTTCCAGAGGCTCAGACACGACCTCATCTCTAGAGTTTGATAGTTGATCTCGATCCAAGGGTGAGCATTTCATCTCCAGGCTGCCATGGATCATCCTATTAGTTCTTGTCCTTCTTTCGGACAATGACACACTCTTTATCTTTTGTTATTTTAGACATTTCTTCTAGATATGGTTTTTATTTTAGAAGTTCTTGTACGATGACTTTCGGGTCTTGGGGATTTTAATAAGTAGTTTGTTTGATTTTCCGCATTAATTAAAAATTAGTTTTGGATTTATTAATGTTAAGTTGGTTTTTATGATAGCCTCGTCTTAATATTTACTAAATGATTGGGTAATGGTTCGGGGTAGATGGTTCTCCCACAGGAAGATTAGTGTGGGTGCCACTCACGGCCATTTGGGTCGTGACAATTTTGATACTTGAATGATAGCTATTATTGTAGGAAAATTCAATAAGCGGCAGATGATCATCCCAGCTACCTTTGAAGTCCAATGTGCAAGCTCGTAGCATACCTTCAAGTGTTTGGATAGTACGTTCTGCTTGTCCATCTGTCTGAGGATGAAAAGTCGTACTCAAATTCACTTGTGAACCCAAGATCTTCTGAAAAGATCTCCAAAAATGTGCAGTAAATTATGCTCCCCTATCTGATATAATAGAGATTGGAATCCCATGTAATCGCACTATCTCTTTAACATACAACCTTGTATAATCTTCAGCTGTATAGGTGGTCTTGACTGGAAGGAAATGCACTGACTTGGTAAGCCTGTCAACTATTACCCATATGGAATAAAATTTCCGCAGTGTATGAGGAAAACCTGTGATGAAATCCATATTAATCATATCCATTTCCAGACTGGAAGATTGATACATTGCATGTAACCTCCAGGTTTCTGATGCTCTACTTTTACTTGTTGGAAATTTGGGCATTGAGCTACGAATTCTGCAATGTTCTTCTTCATGTTACCCCACCAATACAGTTCTTTCAAATCGTGATACATCTTGGTAGCTCCCGGATGAATAGAATATCGTGAATGATGTGCCTCTGTCATAATTCGTATCCTCAGCTCATCTACATGCGGTACACATAATCTACCTTGGCATTGAAGTACTCCTTCTTGCGTAAGATCAAATGCTTTTGTCAGACCCTGTTGTACATTTTCTTTCAGCTGCAATAACATAGGATCTGCATGTTGCTTCTCTTTCATTTCACCAATTAGTAAAGATTCTGCTGTATTTTGTATAATAACCCCTTCATCTGAAGATTCAAGAAGACGAACTCCCAAGCTGGCTAGTTAATGTAGATCTTTGACTAGGTCTTGTTTTTCCGTCAACTGGCCACTAGTGCCTCCTATTGCCTTGCGGCTTAATGCATTGGCTACCACATTTACTTTTCCTGGATGATATAGGATATCAATATCATAGTCTTTCAATAGCTCAACCCACCTCCGCTGCCTCAGATTCAAATCCTTCTGCTTAAAGATATATTGCAAACTTTTGTGATCAGTGTATATATCAACATGAACCCCATACAAGTAATGGCACCATATCTTTAAAGCAAATACCACAGCTGCTAACTCAAGATCATGTGTGGATAGTTTCTCTCATGTGGTCGCAACTGTCGTGAGGCATAAGCTATTACATTATCGTGTTGCATCAATACACACCCTAGGCCAACTCCGAAAGCATCACAATATACTGCATACCCTTATGTGCCTTTCGAAAGTACCAATACCGGTGTAGAAGTCAATTTATCTTTCAACTCTTGGAAACTTTTCTCACATGCATCATTCCACTGAAACTTGACGGCCTTGTGTGTAAGTTTCGTTAAAGGTGCAGCAATAGAAGAAAACCCTTCAACAAACCTTCGATAATAACCTGCCAACCCAAGGAAGATACAAATTTCCGTAGGTGTAGTAGGCCTTGGTCAATTTTTCACCGCTTCAATCTTTTGCGTATCAACCCTTATCCCTTCATCTGACACAATGTGACCTAAGAATGCTACGGATTTTAACCAAAATTCACATTTAAAGAACTTTGCATACAACTTACGATCACGAAGAATATGTAACACCTGTCATAAGTGATTAGCATGGTCCTCTTGTGATCTTGAATAAACCAGGATGTCATCTATAAACACCATCACGAACACGTCTAGAAATGGCTTAAACACCCTATTCATCAAATCCATGAAAACAACTGGTGCATTTGTTAGTCCAAATGACACAACTAAAAATTCATAATGGTCATACCGTGTTCGGAAAACTGTCTTGGGTATATCTTTTTCTCTAACCCTAACTTGATGGTAGCCTGATATCAAGTCAATCTTTGAAAAACATTTGGCACCCTGTAACTGATCAAATAAATCATCAATTCTGGGGAGGGATATTTTTTCTTGATCGTTACCTTATTCAATTGCCGATAGTCGATACACATCCTTAACGTGCCATCTTTCTTCCATACAAATAATACTGGTGCACCCCACGGGGACATACTAGGCCTTATGAATCCCTTGTCCAGCAAATCTTTTAATTGCTCCTTCAATTCTCGCAATTCTGCTGGAGCCATTCTATACGGAGGAATAGAGATAGGCTGAGTACCTGGCATCACATCAATACTAAACTCTACTTCTTGTTCTAGAGGTAAACCTGGAAGATCCTCAGGAAATACATCAAGGAATTTACTGACCATTGGAACCGACTGAGGAGTTAGTGGTTCCACATCGGTATCTTTCACTCTTACTAAGTGACATATGTACCCCTTGGCTATCATTTTCCTTTCTTTAAGATAGGAAATAAATTTTCCTCTCGGTGCCCCTATTTTACCCTTCCATTCAAGAACATTTGTTTGTGGGAAATGAAAACGTACTTTCTTAGCTCGGCAATCTATCATGGGATAAAAAGAAGCCAACTAATCCATACCCATTATGACATCAAAATCCACCATTTCCAATTCAATAAGATCAGCCAATGTATTATGATCACACACAGTTACTACACAATTATGAGATACTCTTTTTGCAACAATAGATTCACCAACCGGTGTGGATACTTCAATTGACTTAATTAATAATTCTGGTGTTCTTTCAAATTTTGCAACAATCAATGGAGTAACATATGATAATGTAGAACATGGGTCAATCAATGCATATACATTATGCAAAAATATGGATAATGTACCTGTGACTACATCAGGAGAAGCCTCTGAATTATGCTGGTCCACTAGAGCATAGGTGCAATTTTGGGCTCCACTGGAACTAGATGCTCCTCTAGAACATCTACCACGCCCAATAGGCTACACTCCTCTAGCTAGGGAAGGAACCGATGATGATGATGCAACGGTTGATCCCGTAGGTTGTGCTATACCACTCATGCCCCTTTGTGGACACTCTCTCATTATGTGTCCCGACATACCGCACCAAAATCAAGCAGTCGTCCCTAATCGGCATGTACCTGAATGAGTCAGTCTGCAGTGCTGACACAGCTGACGAGGAAATCATGCTGCCTGTGAACCTTGAAGCCCACTACTCTACCCAGCTTGACTACCTCTAAACCCTCGAAATTGAGATTGAGTGCCTGTTGTGGAATAAGAGAATGATGGTCTAGGCGGTCTAGGGAAAACCCGAGTCCTAGATTCTCCTTGGGATGCCATAGACTGTCCCATAGGTCTAGCCCTTTTTGATGGCCCTCTTTCAAATTCGTGCACCCTCCTTCTTTGCCTATGGTCCTCCATCTTCTGTGCAAAAGCCTGTTTTTTGGCTATATCCATATCTCTGTTCAAAGTAGCAATGGTACAGTCCCTCACCAAATATGGCTCTAATCTGTCCACATATCGATGGAATCTGTCTTCCATTGTGGCCACTACATTCAGAGCGTATCGAGCCAAAGAATTAAACTGAAGACTATATTATCTGACACTCATATTCCCTTGACAGAGATTTAAGAATTGATCCGCACGAGCCTCTCGTATCTCATATGGAAGATAGTGATCAAGGAATGTCGCTTTAAATTCTTCCCAATTAGGTGGATTTGCACCGATACCACGAGATCTCTTCCAATCTTCATACCACAATATAGCTTCTTATTTCAATCTTCATACCACAATATACCACAATAAGCTTCTATTTACATGTTTTAGGTCAACTTGGATGCCAAATAACAACCATGGTTTCACAACACACATGAACATCACCAAAAGTATATTTTCCTTTCAATACGTCACCAATTCCATGATCAATTTCATACCAACAATCCCATAAGTTATACACATAGAGAAAGCAATTTAAGAACATAACCACATCTTACATGTTGATATTTAATCCATCAAGTTCACTTCCTTCAAGACCACAAGTCCACTTTCAAGTTTATAAGGCAAAACCCTTTTCCGATTGCAAAAGTAGACAGTTTTACACATAGTGAACTGTCCAACACTTTTCTAACATAACCAACATGATTTATGCACCATCTTAAGCATATAATATATTAAACCATTAGAGTAAACACTTACCAAAGCTTGAAAGAGAGTGATCATGTCCAAAGGAGTGATGACTTAGGGTTTGTGTGAGATGAGAAATATCTTTGAAATTTCTAGAAATGGCATGTGTGTTACAATGAATAAAAATCTGATTTTTTGTTATTTATATATTCCTTGTAGTCATCCTTATCCACATGAAATGTGTGTTTACTTGGTCAATGGTAGAATGGATCTTTTCTCCATTTTGGGCCATGTCTTCCTTACTAATTTTGGGCCTCATTTGAGCCCAATGGCACAAGATTAACTTATCCTAACAAATTTAATGTGCAATACCTCCACAATCTCATGTTTAAATACTTCCATGAATGTTACAGTAATCAACTAGGTTCGAAAACATATGGGGTATTACATTCCAGGACTGAAATCATCATCAACGTGCATCTCTAAAGGAAAAGAGTTTAGACCAAGCGGAGGAGGTCCATGAAGACAACATCATTTACCTCCTAGTTGTAGGATGAATCTCATTGTATCGGGATGACACCGACCCTAAATATACCAGGATTATTGGTTGTAAGGCATCATCGATCCAGGATCGTGGTTTCTATTGTGGACCTGGTTTTAGCTTAACTTATGCTTTGGCATGTCAAATTTCAACCGGTCCTCATTTTTAGATCGAATTTCACATTATACAAATAACAATAATAACCCAATATAATCCCATAAATGGAATTTGGAGAGGATGGTATGTGTAAGCCTTACTCTACCCTATGAAGGGAATAAAATAAAGTTGGTTAGAAAATATCAAGATTTATGGGTGTATATGCATTAACTGTATTGACTCGACCTAGGACTAGATAAAATTTTGTGGTTTTAAAATTCTGGATCTACTTTCTGAAGAACAAGGAAAAATTCAAGATATCATCATTTGTGTTGTAAATTAGATGGATGGCCATGTGGACTTCTATGTTGCAAGTTTGTTAAGGAAGCTTATTTCCAAGCATCTTGTAGAAGTTTGGTAGGCTTGTTAAGGAAGCTTATTTTCAAGCTTTCTATAGAAGTTTGGTAGTTTATATATATGTCCCTTTGCTTGTAAAGAAAATTATGAGAAATATGAATAATAAAAAGTGAAATACTACTTCCTCTCTCTCATTGTAATTTACTTTTATTTTAGCTTTCGTTTTATAACCCATTATCAGTACGAGACTCTGCCATTCTGAGCAAATACATTTAAGGTAATAAGGGTAAGGATATACTTTTCTTGATATAATGTCATATCTTTCTAAGCTTGAATTTATCTCCCTGGATATACTGGGAAAAAGTTACTTATCTTGGGCACTTGATGCCAAAATCCATTTAGATGTGATGAGTCTGCCAAACACCATCAAAGATAAAAAAAAAAATCAGGCATCAAAGCAAGACCGTACCAAAGCTATGATATTTCTCCATCATCACCTCGATGAGGGATTAAAAATGGAATGTCTCATTGTTAAGGATCCTCTTGTACTGTGAAATAATTTAAAAGATAGATATGACCACCTGAAGATGGTCGTTCTTCCATAGGCACTTTATGAATGGACCCTTATGAGATTACCAGATTTTAAAGATATAACTGCGTATAATTCTGTCATGCTTAGAATTATTTCACAATTAAATTTATATAGAGAAAATATCACAGATCATGATATGCTAGAGAAAATATTCTCCATCTTCTCTGCCTCGAGTATGCTCCTACAATAACAATATCGAGAAATGGAATTTAAAAAAGTATTCTGAATTAATTTCACATCTTCTTATTGTTGAACAACATAATGATCTTTTGATGAAAAACTATGAAAGTCAAATTACTGGTGCTGCTTCATTCCCTGAAGTCAATACTATAAATTTTCGCCAATCTAGACATGAGAAAGGTCCTGTCCCCAGTCGTGGTCATGGCCATGGCCAAGGAATAAATTCTCATTATGGTGATCGTGTTGCACCAAATAATAACCTTCCTCACCAGCAGTGTAAGAAGAAGGGTGAAAATCCTGAAGCAGTGTAAAGAAATAATTCAAAAAATAGATGTTATTGATATGGAGGAAAAGGACATTGGTCATGTACCAGTCGTATGCCAAGGCACCTGGTTGATCTCTACTAAGCATCTCTGAAGAAAATGAATAATAATGCAGAAACAAACTTTATCTCTAAAGATAATGTTGAGCCTATGCATGTAGATGTTGCAGATTTCTTTAAATTCCCCGAAGGAAATATAGATCACCTTGTCGGTGATAGATCTGTAATAGTCTAAGTATTTTACTTTTCTTTTGGTTGTATTAGTTTATGTTCTTGTTAATTATGTTTCTCTAGTCTTGTAAATAAATAAAATTTGTGTTACACGTTGTTTGTTAGTAATACTATAATGTTTATTTTGTTTATATTTTCATCTTAAAGAATATATGGATACTCCTCAAATTTTATTTGGATCAATAATCAATCATGAGGATATTTGTGTAATTAATTGTAGAACTTTGAAATTTACTCCTGAAGTAGTAGATCTGAAATTTACTCCTGAAGTAGTAAATCTAAAATTTACTCCAAAATAACAAAAGCTCTGAAATTTACTCTCTAAGTAGTAAGATTGTGCAATAGTAAAATCTTATTGCAAACTACTCTCGAAGTAGTAGAACTTTGAAATTTACTCGAGTAAATAGCACATACCATGGCAAACTTTGAGTTTACTAGTTCAAATAATTTTATCTGTTGGCATGAATAATTTTGACTTCCCAAAGATTAGTATATTGAGTATTAGACATATATTGAAGAACTAGATGATTCTTCAAGAATTATTGCTTGTTCTCATAATAAGTTGATTGGACTATCTAATGATGAGATTGAATTTCCAAAATTTTGGAAAGTATAAAAGGTGAATAAGGACACGTTCACCTGTCATGTGATATGATGCATCCATAAGGTGGTCACATGTACGTTTATTATCAACCTGCAGTTTGACATTCATAAAGTTGCTTGCTCAATTAAATTGAGTTAAAAGCATAATTTCCAAATTGTGTAATCAAGACAGTTGATCTTGATAAAGTTAGTTATATTCAAGTTGATTTGACGTTGAATGCCTCAAATAAATAGCTAAACCGGTGCTTATGAGAACAAAGTAGAAAAGTGTTTGTCTGAAATATAGTAATATATTGCATACAATAGAACTTGTATGCATTAGACCAATAAATTATGGTCAATTCCTCTCTCTCAATTGGTTCATGGTCAGGAACCATATATTTTTCATCTAATAGCTTTTTGATGTGCGGTATGTAATTAATGAATATATCATGGTGCACAAAGATGGATTCTCTAAAGTAGATTGGAGTATATGTTAGTTTTCCTAAACATAAGAATTATCGCTAGTACGATCCTCATTTAAAATATAACAAGTCAAATGTTAGAAGCATTTTCTGATCCAAAATTGATTTCATATTTACCTGCAGATGCTCCTATTGTGTGTCCCTGAAGGACAGAGTCTATAGTATGCATGAAGCATTGTAGACCAATTGGTTCCAAATAATAATCCTTGAAAATAAAATGAAGCAAATGATCATAATAAGGATGCAACATGCTCTTGAAGAGCCTACAACATTACACTTCATGAATCCTCATGAGAGGTTTAGGTACCTAAGAAAAATAATGAAGTGGTGAGATCTCAATAAGTAATGTTGCATTATGAACCAATTTAAATATTTTGTCGATGATATCTTTAGTAACATATAGCGCGCAATATTGTACTGTCACGCCCCAAATCCCATCTAGACGTGATTGGCACTCGTAGCCGATAAGGCCCGAGAGAACCAACCTGTACTTATGTTCATTCAAATGCATGCTATCAGAAACACCCTTATCACGTAGGAGCTTATAATGCTAACAACGAAATTCATGGAACATGTGACGTATATACATATATGAAACTTGGCCGTTGAGGCTATCAAGTCAAAAATGACATTTACTTTTTTTCATTTGTACACCCACATCTGTCTACAAAAGCCTCTAACAAGTGCATTGACCAAAATGAACTACAACACCAAAACATATGTACAATTGTGACTCGAAGAAGCCCCGAACTAACTGGAGCTCACCAATGATCGACAACAACTGGCAACCTACTGTGGAGGCCTACTAGTACCTGCGCCTGCAGCAAGTAAGGTAATTCCCCAAGAGGGGTCAGTACGAAGAATGTACTGAGTATGTAAGGATCAAATGAAACTGTATGACATGTGAGTATGCCAATGAAATCAAATTCAAATGCATAACCAATATGGATAAGTCACTATACTGAACTTTGGAAACCATGTATATTGTTTTCTTTCCTTTCTTTGCTTCTTTGATTCTATTGTTATTCATTTTTGCCTGTGAACTGTGATACCTAGGCCCCGACTGAACAGTGGGTTTTAAACATAACATAATGTTATGTTGGGATCGGCTCGAGCTAGGCTTATGCCTCTAGAGCTGCCACCCTAAGAATCAAAGCATTGGGTTTGGTTTGAGCTAGGTTATTACCTCTAGAGCTGCCACCCATAGACCAACATATCAGGTTCGGCTCGAGCTAGGATTATACCTCTAGAGCTTCCCCCTGTCAGGTTCGGTCCGAGCTAGGTGTAACACCCTATACCTATCAAACCCTATTTGACGACGTTGAACAATGGTTACTTAAATGTCGAGAGCCAAAAGTATGTATTATGTAATGTTATTGTTGAGGTAATGGATATTGGGCCTAGTACATGGGATTAGACCCTCGTGGGAGGTATAACACCCCGTATGTTGTCAAACCTATACGACTACGTGTACATTTAGGAAATTAATTAACCATGAGAGATTTGAAGAATTATGCAATTATTTGTTGGGGCTTATATGAGTCTTGAGCCATTGGTCCAAATGAGGCCCAAAGATCATAAGAAAGACTTGGCCCAATGGGGCAAAACATGATCCAATCTTCCATTTGACTAATCAACCATGCATTTAATGCCAAGAGATGGATAAGAGTGACTTTAGGGATATATATATATATATATATATATATATATATATATGAGGAATTATTCATTCAATTGGTGGGCTCAATTAACAAATTGTTAATTAGTTAAATGAGGCCCAAAATTGGCATGAAGACATGGCCCAAAAAGGGCATAATGACCCATTCTTGCAAGAACAAGTCCCTACATTATTATTGGACCAAGTGTTTGGATAAAGAGAGACTTAAAGGGGCTATAAATAGAGCCAAAAATCAGAATTTTATTCATTTGGACACCCATGCCTTTCTAGAATTTTCTCGATATTTCCACAAACCCTAAGCTCTCATCCTTTTGGCCAAAGATCATCACTTTGTGAGTATTGGTAAGTTTTTATTATTATGGTTTAATATATTTTATGCATGGTATATGGTTTATATCATGTTGGTTATGTTGGTGAAGTGTGAGAAGTTCACTATGTGTAAAACAACTTGTGTTTGCTAAATCGGAGAATGATTTTGCCTTGTAAACTTGAACATGGACTTATTGTCTTAAAGGAAGTGAACATTATGGAGTTAATATTGACATGTGAGATGTTATTATATCATTTCCTTATTTTTTCATGGTGTATAATGTTTGGAATTTCTATTGTGAAATTGGTTATGGTTTTGGTGACGTATTGACCGTAAAGTGTCATTTTGGTGATGTTTATGTGTGTTGTGAGAACATGGCTTATTTTTGGCATATAATAGGATCAAATATATGTTAAAATAAGTTTATTTATGATCATGGACCATTTATTGCATAAAAACACCCAAAAGAGACCCTTTTTGGCCGAAACGGGCACCCGCCCTCGCAGACAAAGCACCTGCGGGTGCAGGTGCCAATGCAGGTGCCTCTGGCTACTTCCAAAGGTCACCTTAAGACTCAGTTCATCCACCTTCAGGCACAGGTGTCTTATCGGATCGGCTCAGAACTCCGAATTGCTTGTTTTTGTATCCCTTTGGCCCCCCGAAACCCCTATACCCTTCATGGATGTAATTATCAACTTGTGATGTCGTTTTAATGACTTTAAAGTGTATTATGGAGGTATTTTGGACTATTTTAAGTATTTATGATTGTTCATAAGTTGTTATGAGGCAAGTTGATAGGGTAATTGTGACGGAATGATAATGAGGAAGCGTAAAGGGTAAATGTGGTGTGAAATGCTATAGATGTATGATATCTTGGTCAATGTGTGGCATGATTATGGTTTTGTTGGTATTATAATGAATTGGGTTGTATTGTAAGGAGTGAAATGAAGTTATATGGCAGTCATATGGTTCATTGTCGTTGTGTACACTTGTACGGTAAATAATTGTTAACGAGAGTTCCATTGTGGACTTGTATTGTAGAGTGAAACATAAGGAAGAAGTTGGACTGTTGTGTTCATATATATACTTGTGTACTCATACTTGGAAGTAAAGGTATGTAAGGTTACTCTTCTATATCCTTCTGCAGCATGTGGTGTTCGCATTGTCATAGTACTCATTTGATTTCGAAATGCTCTAAGGTATTCCGCATTCGGTAGTTGGCTAGTGTTACTCACATGTTCCTTACTCATTGGTCAATGGTGAATCATATGACTCATGCCCATTGGTTGACTAATGTTCATTGGCTAACATGTCAAAAGTTTCAAATGTTCTAGGGTATTGCATCTCAGGTTGGTGAACCGTTGCTATCCACATGTATCGTATTTAGTGATCATTATCCTAAGGTTACAAAAGTGTTACATTCCAAAGGGGGCCTATAATATTTTGACTAAGGTAGACATATATTGTTATTCACAAGTGTCCTACTCCTAGATGAATTACGATTCACTTATCTCTTATTCATTGACTGAAGTTCCTAAGCTGTCATAATGTTGTAAATTCTAACAGAACTATATCAACGAGAGTAATGAGGTAAAGAGGGCTTGTTTAGTTTGCATAAGCATTATTCCAATCATGTCATGATCCAAAGTTCCAATAGAGTTATACACATGTCTCTTATGCATTGACTATTGTTCCAATGGTTCCAAGATGTTGTGTTTCAAATAATGTTATGGCAAGTGAATGTACCAATCTCTCAAAAGTAATGAAAGAAGTAATGTGCAAGTTACTGTATCTATCTCTCACAAGTAAAGGTATCAATCTCAAAAGTTAAGAAATGAAGTAAGAATACAGTAATGCATATTGATTGTGTTTGTGGGCGTTATCCATGGGGTATAAATACCTGCATGATGATGCTAATTTATCCATGGGGTGAAAAAACCCGCATGATGATGTTCATTTATCCATGGGGTGCAAGAACACCCGCATGATGATATGATCTTATCCATGAGTTGAAAAGAATACTTGCGTATGATGATATTTTATCCATGGGGTGAAAAGAACACCTGCATGATGAGGGCCAAGAAAGTATATGAGTGATATAAAGGTAAAGTAAAGTAAAGGCAAGAGAAAGAAAGAATGTAATGTACATGGTTCCACACATACGGAAAGAGAGTTTATTCACATTCTTTAATTCTTTTATATTGATTCCATTATTGTTGTTATTATGTATGATGAATCTCTTATGAGCCTTACATACTCAGTACATTCTTCGTACTGACCCCCTCGGGGGACTTACCTTACATGTTGCAGGTGCAAGCATTAGTAGACCTCTTCAGTAGGCTGCGGATCATATACAGGTCTTTGGTGAGCTCTGGTTGCTTCGAGGCTTCCCAAGTCACACATGAACACTAGGTTTTGGTATTATGTATATATTGTATAGACATGGTCATGTATCTGTAGAGGCTTTGTAGACAGTTGTGGGAAGACAAATGTAGGAGGTATATGTCCATGATGACTTGATGGCCCTGTCGGCCAAGTTTCACATATGTATATATTTAGCACATGTTTCATGAATTCCGTTATTAGCATGATAAGTTTTTACGTGATGATGGTATTTCTTATGGCATGCATATGAACAAACATAAGCAAAGATTGGTTCTCTCGGGCCTTATCGGCTTCGGGTGCCAGTCTTGCCCGAATGGGATTTTGGGGCGTGACAAAAGTGGTATCAGAGCAGGTCGTTCTAAGGGTGTCTACAAAGCCGTGTCTGAGTAGAGTCTTTCTTATCAATGTGTTGTGCACCATATTTATAAGTAGGAGGCTACGGGACATTTAGGATATTTTTTCTTTTCTTCATTCTAGATCGTGCAATAGAGCCAGTGTTGTAAGTTGAATTGTATCTAATCATTGGTGATTGGGTTTTTTTGATATAGTAAACTGTCGATGACAAGAAGAGATAAAGGCAAAGGTAAGCAGGTGGATATGCCTGCCGATGATGGAATGAGTAAATCACCACCTGACCAAGCTAGTCAAGATGGAGCTGACACTAGAATTACTAGTCAAGTCCTTTGATGTCTTTACATCAGTTGGTGACTTTATTATAGTTGAAAGGACATATCGTAATGGTATAGTAGGTGTTTGTGATTATAGATGATTAAGTACTCTTAAGAGTGTGATTAACGAAAGAGGTAATGGGATTTGGAAAGACAGGGGAAATTGCCCTAGACAGCATGCCATATGAAATTGCCGAAAGTGCATAAAGAGTTCTATTTCATGTTGCTCCCATTAAAAATATACAAATTATAGAGGGTGTCACTAGGAAGAGTTACTTATTGTCATTCTAGATCAACAAGTCAAAGAGGTCACTTGGGAAATTGAAGAAGTGATGAAATCATAGTATCCATATTCGTTTCAAATGGAAGGAAAGTTCACCAAGGGGAAGTGGGGAAAGAATAAGCAAGTATCTATGAGAGTATATGTATAGAGATGCTAATATAGAAGTGCATTTGTTCCACATGAGGCGAAGATGTCAACATTCGAGGACGAATGTTCCTAAGGGGGGGAGAATGTAACACCCCGTACCTATCAAACCCTATTTGATGACGTTGAACAATGGTTACTTAAGTGTCGAGAGCCAAAAGTATGTATTGTGTAATGTTATTGTTGAGGTAATGGATATTGGGCCTAGTACATGGGATTAGACCCTCGTGGGAGGTATAACACCCCGTATGTTGTCGAACCTATACGACTACGTGTACATTTAGGAAATTAATTAACCATGAGAGAACTGAAGAATTATGCAATTATTTGTTGGGGCTTATATGAGTCTTGAGCCATTGGTCCAAATGAGGCCCAAAGATCATAAGAAAGACTTGGCCCAATGGGGCAAAACATGATCCAATCGTCTATTTGACTAATCAACCATGCATTTAATGCCAAGATATGGATAAGAGTGACTTGAGGGATATATATATATTGGCATGAAGACATGGCCCAAAAAGGGCATAATGACCCATTCTTGCAAGAACAAGTCCCTACATTATTATTGGACCAAGTGTTTGGATAAAGAGAGACTTAAAAGGGCTATAAATAGAGCCAAAAATCAGAATTTTATTCATTTGGACACCCATGCCTTTCTAGAATTTTCTCGATATTTCCATAAACCCTAAGCTCTCATCCTTTTGGCCAAAGATCATCACTTTGTGAGTATTGGTAAGTTTTTATTATTATGGTTTAATAAATTTTATGCATGGTATATGGTTTATATCATGTTGGTTATGTTGGTGAAGTGTGAGAAGTTCACTATGTGTAAAACAACTTGTGTTGGCTAAATCGGAGGATGATTTTGCCTTGTAAACTTGAACATGGACTTATGGTCTTAAAGGAAGTGAACATGATAGAGTTAATATTGACATGTGAGATGTGATTATATCATTTCCTTGTTTTTTCATGGTGTATAATGTTTGGAATTTCTATTGTGAAATTGGTTATGGTTTTGGTGACGTATTGACCGTAAAGTGTCGTTTTGGTGATGTTTATATGTGTTGTGAGACCATGGCTTATTTTTGGAATATAATAGGATCAAATATATGTTAAAATAAGTTTAGTTATGATCATGGACCATTCATTGCATAAAAAGACCCAAAGGAGACCCTTTTTGGTCGAAACGGGCACCCGCCCTCGCAGACGAAGCACCTGCGGGCGCAGGTGCCAACGCAGGTGCCTCTGGCTACTGCAAAAGGTCACCTTCGTATGCAGTTCATCCACCTTCAGGCGCAGGTGGCTTAGCGGATCATCCCAGAACTCCGAATTGCTTGTTTTTGCATCCCTTTGGCCCCCCGAAACCCCTATACCCTTCATGGATGTAATTATCAACTTGTGATGTCGTTTTAATGACTTTAAAGTGTCTTATGGAGGCATGTTGGACTATGTTAAGTATTTATGATTGTTCATAAGTTGTTATGAGGCAAGTTGATAGGGTAATTGTGACGGAATGATAATGAGGAAGCGTAAAGGGTAAGTGTGGTGTGAAATGCTATAGATATATGATATCTTGGTCAATGTGTGGCATGATTATGGTGTTGTTGGTATGATAATGCAGTGGGTTGTATTTTAAGGAGTGAAATGAAGTTATATAGCAGTCATATGGTTCATTGTCGTTTTGTACACTTGTACGGTAAATAATTGTTAACGAGAGTTCCATTGTGGACTTGTATTGTAGAGTGAAACATAAGGAAGAAGCTGGACTGTTGTGTTCATATATATACTTGTGTACTCATACTTGGAAGTAAAGGTATGTAAGGTTACTCTTCTATATCCTTCTGCAGCATGTGGTGTTCGCATTGTCATAGTACTCATTTGATTTCGAAATGCTCTAAGGTATTCCGCATTCGGTAGTTGGCTAGTGTTACTCACTTGTTCCTTACTCATTGGTCAATGGTGAATCATATGACTCATGACCATTGGTTGACTCATGTTCATTGGCTAACATGTCAAAAGTTCCAAATGTTCTAGGGTATTTTATCTCAGGTTGGTGAACCGTTGCTATCCACATGTATCGTATTTAGTGATCATTATCCTAAGGTTACAAAAGTGTTACATTCCAAAGGGGGCCTATAATATTTTGACTAAGGTAGACATATATTGTTATTCACAAGTGTCCTACTCCTAGATGAATTACGATTCACTTATCTCTTATTCATTGACTGAAGTTCCTAAGTTGTCATAATGTTGTAAATTCTAACAGAACTATATCAACGAGAGTAATGAGGTAAAGAGGGCTTGTTTAGTTTGCATAAGCATTATTCCAATCATGTCATGATCCAAAGTTCCAATAGAGTTATACACATGTCTCTTATGCATTGACTATTGTTCCAATGGTTCCAATATGTTGTGTTTCAAATAATGTTATGGCAAGTGAATGTACCAATCTCTCAAAAGTAATGAAAGAAGTAATGTGCAAGTTAATGTATCTATCTCTCACAAGTAAAGGTATCAATCTCAAAAGTTAAGAAATGAAGTAAGAATACAGTAATGCATATTGATTGTGTTTGTGGGCGTTATCCATGGGGTACAAATACCTGCATGATGATGTTAATTTATCCATGGGGTGCAAACACTCACATGATGATGTTCATTTATCCATGGGGTGCAAGAACACCCGCATGATGATATAATCTTATCCATGAGTTGAAAAGAATACCTGCATATGATGATATTTTATCCATGGGGTGAAAAGAACACCTGCATGATGAGGGCCAAGACAGTATATGAGTGATGTAAAAGTAAAGTAAAGTAAAGGCAAGAGAAAGAAAGAACGTAATGTACATGGTTCCACACATACGGAAAGAGAGTTTATTCACATTCTTTAATTCTTTTATATTGATTCCATTATTGTTGTTATTATTTATGATGAATCTCTTATGAGCCTTACATACTCAGTACATTCTTCGTACTGACCCCCTCGGGGGACTTACCTTACATGTTGCAGGTGTAGGCATTAGTAGACCTCTTCAGTAGGCTGCGGATCATATACAGGTCTTTGGTGAGCTCCAGTTGCTTCGGGGCTTCCCAAGTCACACGTGAACACTAGGTTTTGGTATTATGTATATATTGTACAGACATGGTCATGTATCTATAGAGGCTTTGTAGATAGTTGTGGGAAGACAAATGTAGGAGGTGTATGTCCATGATGACTTGATGGCCCTGTCGGCCAAGTTTCACATATGTATATAGTTAGCACATGTTTCATGAATTCCGTTATTAGCATGATAAGTTCTTACGTGATGATGGTATTTCTTATGGCATGCATATGAACAAACATAAGCAAAGATTGGTTCTCTCGGGCCTTATCGGCTTCGGGTGCCAGTCCGTCCCGAATGGGATTTCGGGGCGTGACACTAGGCTTAGGTCTCTAGGACTACCCCCTGATCCAACAATCTTGGGATCAGCTTGAGCTAGGCATTTCACCCCCAAAGCTGCCACCCAGACTTGATCATTAACCACATATGCATTACTTTATTCATTACTTTGAGATTGATACAATGATAGTCATACTTTACTTTGAAGTTTTGGATCATTAACCAATGAGTGAGAAACATGTAAACAATTTCAGAAACATCACCTTATTGGAATCAATGAACAAGATACGTGAGCATAAACAATATTGGAACTTTGGAACACAACTTTATTGGGCTTTTGGAACATTATCAATGAATAGGAAACTTGTGATAATAACCATTGGTAACCGGAAATAGTATACCTTAACACATTTCGGAATAGGACAAGTGTAACGTCAGTGTGAATTCTATATGCTGCAGAAAGATACGAACAAGGTAACCCTACATACCTGCACTTCCAAGTATGAATACACAATTCTATGTATGAACACAATAGTCCAGCTCCTTCTTTACCTCTTACTCTACAATACAAGTTCATACCGGAACTTACATTGGCAACTAGTCACTATACAGGCGTACAAGACGACAATGAACTATATGACTGTCGTATAACGTCATATCACCCCTTAAAATACAATCCAAGGCATTATCATATCAACAACACCACAACATTACGCACATTGACCAAGAGATCATACATCGATAGCATTTCACACCACACTTACCCTTTACGCTTTTCTCTTTATCATTCCGTCATAATTACTCCTTCATAACAACATATGAACAACCATCCATACTTAATACAGTCCAACACACCTTCATACGATACTTTAAAGTCATTAAAACGACATCACAAGTTGATAATTACATCCAAAAAGGGTATAGGGGCCTTCGGGAACCAAGACGATACGTAAACATTCAAAAACGAAAACTGGGCTGACCTGCGCTACCACCTGCACCCGTAGGTGGCTGAGATGCGTGCGCAGATGGACTCTGGAAAATTCCAGGGGCATCTGCGTTGGCATCTGCGCCCGTAGATGCCCTTGTCTGCGGGGGCGGATGCCCGTTTTGGTCTGAAATGGCCTCTTTTGGGTCTTTTAATGCCATGAATGGTCCATGATCATAACCAAACTTATTTTGACATATTTTTGATCATCTTAAACACCAACATCCATCCATGGTCTCACAACACACATAACAATACCCAAAACTACATTTCACGGCCAATACAGCACCAAAACCATAACCAATTTCACAATAACAATCCCAAATGTTATACACAAGGATTAAACAAAGTGAGACTATAATCACGTCTCACATGTCAATATTTACTCCACCAAGTTTATTTCCTTCAATACCACAAGTGCATATTCAAGTTTACAAGACAAACCATCCTCCGATTTAGCAAACATGTAACATTTCACATCTTGTGAACTTCTCAATACTCCACCAACATAACCAACATAATATAAACCATCTCTCATGTATAAAATATATTAAACCATCATAATAAACACTTACCAAGTCTTACAAGTTGATGATCTTGGCCACAAAGAGATGAGAGCTTAGGGTTTGTCTATTTGAGAGAAAAATGTGGAAAAGTTAGAAAAGGCATGAGAGTTCAATAGTATTAAAAATCTGATTTTTCTCTCTTTATATAGTCCCTCAAGTCTCTCTTATCTCTTTCTTAGCATTAAATGCAAGGGTTGATTTGGTCAAATGGACCAAATTGGAAGAATGGGTCAAAAATTCTCTTTTGGGCCATGTCTTCCCTTATGATTTTGGGCTTCATTTAGGGCCCAAGTGTACAAGACTTTTAAATGCCCACAAGTCAATACATAATTCATCAAATCTCTCATATTTTCATATTCCCATAATTGTTACGGTAGTCAGCTAGACTCCGAAATGTACGGGGTGTTACATGTACAAGATTATAAGGATCTGAATTCTACGTTTATTTAAGCATGCTGATATAAAAATAATTATCAAATGAAATATGCATCTTGATAAGCATAAAGCTTATTGACCTGCAGTCCAGACACTAGAAGATGTCACGTATTTGATATTGAATGTTGTCACTTGATAATGAAATTTATATGAAAATCCCAGAAAGATTAAAGATGCCTGAAGCATATTGATTAAAATCTCAGAAAATTTACTCAATCAGATTACAAAGATTGTTATACGGTCTAAAACAATCAGGGTGTATGTGGTATAATCGCCTTAGTGAGTACTTGATAAATGAAGGTTACATAAATGATGTCATTTGTCCTTGTATTTTTTTTAAGAAAACAACATCAGAGTTTGTTATACTCATTCTTTATACTGATGACATAAATCTCATTGGAACTCCAGAAGAGGTCCAAAAGGCAATTGAATATCTAATGAAAGAATTTGAGATGAAAGATCTTGGAAAGATAAAACTTTGTCTTGGTCGGCAAATTGATAATTTAGCAAACAGGGTCTTCATCTATCAATCTGCTTATATTAAGAAGATTTTGAAATGATTTTACATGAACAAAGCACATCCATTAAGTACTACCATGGTCGTTCGATCACTTGAAGTGAGTAAAGACCCGTTCCAACCTTCAGAAGAGAATGAAGAGATTCTTGGTTCTGAAGTACCCTATCTCAGTGCCATTGGAGTGCTTATGTATCTTGCTAACTCTACAAGGCCTGATATAGCATTTTATATTAATCTACTAGCAAGGTATAGTTCTTCCCCCCACACGAAGACACTGGATTGGAGTTAAGCATATATTATGATATTTAAAGGGGACTGTTGATATGAGTATGTTTTTTGCTAAATTGTTTTATGCTAACAAAGATAGTGCAAATCTTGTTTGTCATGTAAATGCAGGTTATTTATCTGATCCGCATAAAGCTCGATCTTAAACAGGTTATGTATTTACATACGGAGGTACTGTTGTATCATGGCGATCTACAAAGTAGTTTATTGTTGCTACTTCTTCAAATCATGCTGAGATAATAGCTATACATGAAGCAAGTAGAGAATGTGTATGGTTGAGATCAGTGATACATTTTATCAAAGAGGAATATGGCCTGCAGTGTGATAACAAAGTTCCTACAGCCCTATATGAAGACAATGTTGCATGCGTAGCCCAATTAAAAGAAGGTTTCATAAAAGGAGACAGAACGAAACACATTTCACCAAAATTATTATTCACACATGATCTTCAAAAGAATGGTGATATTAATGTTTAATAAATCTGTTCAAGTGACAATCCACCAGATTTATTCGCCAAATCCTTACCAACCTCAACTCTTGAGAAGATGATACACAAGGTTGGGATGCGAAGACTTCCCCATCTGAATCGGAGTCTTCATCAGGGGGATTAAAATACGTGTTGTACTCTTTTTCCCTCACAAAATTTTATCCCACTGGATTTTCCTTGTAAGATTTTTGATGAGGCAGCTAGAATACATATTATTAGAGATGTGTACTCTTTTTTTAGAGATGTGTACTCTTTTTTCTTCACTAGATTTTTTTCACTAAGTTTTTTCTAGTAAAGTTTTAGCAAGATACATTATCTATCACATGGACATCCAAGGGGGAGTGTTGTAAATTGGGTGGATGGCCATGTGGCAAGCTTGTTAAAGAAGCTTATTGCTAAGCTTCCTGCAGAAGTTTGGTAGGCTTGTTAAGGAAGCTTATTGTCAAGGTTCCTGCAGAAGTTTGGTAGCTTATATATATGTCCCTTGACTTGTAAAAAAAAAGTAAGAGAAATATGAAAAATGAAAAGTGAAATAATACTTCCTCTCTCTCCTTGTAATTTACTTTTATTTTAGCTTTCATTTTATAACAGTTTGCAAATTATATGTGGAGAAATCCTTGGCCAATTGTTTTTATGTGCAATGTAAAATACCCATAAGAGCATATAAAAGATGCCTTTGCCGTGTTGATTTTGAGTCAAACGTGAACATTCTACATAGAATATTGCTTATAATTAACTTTCTTTACTTTAAAGTATTCAATAACGTTGGAGATGAGACCAAAGGCGGGATATTTCTATTATTTTTATTTATTAAAAGAATTGTTCGTTGAATTAGTGCTGAACAATTCAAGATGATCTCACATAGTAGAACCAAACAATCCTGATACCTAGCCAACGTTCTTAAATGCTTTAAGGGTCGCTATCTCTAACAATAGTATTTATTTTTATTTATTCAATTTATTCCTCTATGTTTTGTTAATTAGTCATTAACAAATTAATTTGGTGAGTTATTGCACTTCCCATATTGCTCTTACTCAACTTGGGATTGGTTTATGTGTCCACTTGATTGAACTTATATAAAGAAACCAAGAACATCAAGCTCAATGATCATTTTTAATTTTCATTAATGACTAAATGCCAACTAATTAATAATACAATACCTTGTAGTTGATTTGTTGAAGCATTATTTCTAAGTATGTCCCTCATTAATTCTTAAACTTTATAAAAACTAAAAAAAAACAAAAAACTATTAGAAACTTATTTTTGAGTTTAATTCCTATACACTATCAGTATAAAATAATGTTCACACTATTTGAACAATTACAAGATAATTTCATATAATTACCTTTATTAATAAGTTTAAATGCATTGTCAACATAAAAATCGCTATATTATCAGAAAATACAAATTAAATACCGTTTGAAAGGTCATTTCAACATCTAGGTAAATTGGTCTTTTGAGCATTCTTTAATTTGATTAAAAAACAGAAGAAAATACTCGCTTTCTTTCATATAGATTAAAAGAGTTTAAAAGATCAACTTAATCGAATATAAGTATGGTTCGAAATGTGATTACTTAATCACTGAGCTGTCTAATCATGGACAAAGGGGGGAAATACTCAATTTATATGATAATCCTTTTTTTAAATTTATTCATAAAAGATTAGTACATTTTTTATAAAAAAATAATTTAATTTTTATAACAAAAATGTAGGTTATTGCATATTTAATACAATAATTTCTAAAAATCGTTTTTTAAAATCTGTTATCGAGTCAAAAACCTGAAGAATTACTTGTTTACTCTGAAGAGATGCCTTAATTAATTCTAATAATGTCGGCGTTTTTGTGTCCCCTCATTAATAACATATTAAACGTTAATTATTTGTCTTAACAATATTGGCCTGTGCAAATAAATTTGCTTCTTCTGCACCATTATTTTTCTCAAAATCTCCCTATTTCACTTCCTGCTTGTTTGGTTTAACCAAAGTGCAGAAACATCACAACATGGGAAAAGATGCCGAAGAACAATCAAGCCTAAACAAAGATTCCAAGGTATGACTATATCTTTTGAGTAATCATGAAGGTTTTTGTACTAATTTAATGTTTCAATTTCATGGATTCATTTCCCTTTTTTCTCTTTCCCATTTTCATGATTAGGATGGTGAAGTTATGGAATATTCCTTCCCACTCCCTATACCAAAATCACCAATTAACAGCAGACCAAACAGCATGGTGGTTAAGGCAAGTTCAATTTCTCTCCATCTGTATGCTTTTTATGATTATTAAATTTGGTTCATATGGTTGATGAAATGAAAATACCAATGCCAAATTGAATGCTTAAACTTATAGTTCCTTTGGTCTTCTTTCTTCTTTTATAGTTAGGTTGTGGTTGGAATGACTTATTTTATGTAAAACATTTTCTTCGAACAGTGGAAAATATTTTTTGAAAATATATATATTAAAGATTTACAATAAAATTGGCAAACCTGACGGTGTTTTGAAATCTTTGAGCATGAAAGATTGATAACAATGTTTGTGTTATCTAAAGTAAGTGATATCAAATTGAGAGTTGAGATAATTGTGAAAGGAAATGACTTCCACCTAAAGGCAAGTGATGTCATTTTTCTCTGGAAGATTGTTTCCTGAAAAATATTTTCTGACAACCAAACGTAATATAACTTATTTTCTGAAAGACGTTTTTCGTCATACCAAAACACACACTAGTTATTTCATGTCATGTCATCAGATTAAAGACTTTCATCTGATTAAGATTTGTTGATAAAAGAACAGAAAGCAAATACTATAATTCCAGCACATTTGGTGGCAGAAGCCATATCAACACTCCATGGTCTTGATTTAAGATGGTCAGGGCCAATAACACCAAGTGAAATGCAATATGTTCAACAATATGTTTTGGCCAAGTACCCTGAATATTGCAATGGACTTGTGGAAGAAGGAGATAAAATTGATCTTTATGCACTTTGTATTAATGATGAATCCTCAGAATCATCGGCTAATGAGAAGGGAAAATCCCCGAGGAGAGAGTCCTCTTCGCCTTCTTTTGGCAGTAGTAATTCAGAGTTGAGAAAAATCCAATTGGAGCCATCAAGATTGCTCGATATCCTCACCAAGAAAACATCATTCCAAGGGAATTTCATTTCAATCCCAGAAATTCAAGTCCGAAATCGAGCTTTGCAACAATGTGGGCTAAGTGAAGAGGAGTATTTAGTTGTATTTGCACTTACATTGAAAGAAGCCATGATGATGATTGGAGAATGTTACCCTTTCTTCAGGGGAAATTACTACATGACAATTCTTGGTGAAGAGTATGATTGCATAAGGGAATTTGTTACTTTCAAAGATTCAAAAGTGATTGCAGCACCAGAAACTTGGCTTGATTTGAGGATCAAAGGATCACAACTTAGCCAATATTTTAGGAGGAAATCAAAGCATAGTCCAAAAGGGCTATTTGCCTATCCTGCTTATGTGGAAGAAACACGTTACTCAATGCATTGGATCTCAGAAGCTCATAGAAATTCATGGCATGTTCTGTTAGATGCTTCTAGTTTGGATGCAGGAAAAGAAAGATTGGCTTTAGCATTACATCGACCGGATTTCGTGTTTTGTACAGTTGATAATACGCATGCTCAGCCCTCTAAACTCACCTGCCTTCTTGTAAGGAAACAATCCATTGAAACTGCAGCTTCTTAAGCAAATTAATTTACAGTTAGGGTTGCTCACACCTCTAATATCAACCGATAGATTGAGGGTTCGAGTCACAATAGAAAGTAAGTGGGAACACTATTGATCCTCCTGATAGGGTGGGGCGAAAAAAAAATTACTCCCAGGGTAGGAAAGAAAGTTATTTTAAAAAAAAAAAAAAAAAAAAAAGAGGACTACTACGATGGATCTTTGTGCGTGTATAATTTTCTGTTCTACTTCTGTTCGAACGAGAGCGAGACAATTTCTATTAGTTTTCATTTGCTTTGAGTATGATTATACATTTTCTTACGAGTGGGTAATCTAATTCAGATAGGGGAATATTTATTGTGATTTCTTTAGGGACTGATTACAAAGTGTGATTTTTTTTTTCTTCTTAATATAAGAAAGTTCAACAAGATACGTTGGCACATATTACTTTTTCAAACGAAAGAGGAAAAAGAAGCCACGTAAATTTGTAAATACTTCAACCCGCCCCGCCCCGCTCCACTTAGACCCACCTCACATGCACCTGACATGACTAGAATCATATAAATTCTATTTTAATTAAATTCAATATATCTTAAGTCCAAAGAAAAAAAGAAGTTATGGTGTTGTAAATATTTATATTGTTATGTGATTGTGGATACCATAACTTCTTAAGTGTAATTTTCACCATTATGTGTACCTCCATTACCTCTCTATTGATCTTTCACACCTCCATATCCATCCACCTTATTAATTAAGGTTTAATATCATGTTTATGACATCCTTTGATATTTCTCAATGTAACCCAATAACTAGAGGTATTGAGAATCACACTTATATACACTTGATACTTGGAAGAATAAGAAAATTCTCTTTTCTTGTCCCCTTAATTTCTTATCTACTTTCTTCTTTAGTATTGTTATTATGAGCTTAATTTTACAATACGTTATTAGCACGAAACTCTAAATAACTTATCATCTCAAAGTTTGGAACAACGTATGTGATTTCCTAACTAATACTCTCTCTAGTCCAGAATAAGTAAATTTTTGCCTTAATGCACACCTATTAAGGAAAAGAAATTAGCACATAAATTGTACTTTACTTTTTATTTTTACCCTTTTAAATATTATCAAACTACTTTTGAAATTTCAGACACATTAAAATAAAGTCAATTACAACCTAGAAAGTGTAAATTAAGGATAAAATTTAAAAAAAAATTCCAACATGTCTCTAGAAGAATGAACAATTCAGTTATTTTGGACATTAAAAAATAACTCAAAACTTCACTTATTTTGGACTAGAAAGAATATTTATTTTAGAGAAGTGCTAAATGGTCATAAAAACTTGACCCAAATTTGACCACAATTGTTAAAAGACCACACTAACCTTTTCTCTTTAAAATAAAGTTAAATCTTTCATACTCTCCATACTCTAAAAATAAGTGAAATGAAAAAAGTTATTCTAGGTAGTCACAACTATCATTAATTGTGTGAGAGTTATTTACTTCCTCTGTTCGCTTTTACTTGTCACGTTTTGACTAAACACATTCATTAAAAAAATAATTATTAACATGACTATTTTACCATAATATCCTTATTACTTGATATTTACTATTGTGTCTTGAAATTAATTTGAAGAATAAATAATTAATGTTAAGGGTAAAATAGAAAATAAATTTTATCTTTTCTTGATATGTCAAAAATAATAACTAAAAATAAAAATTTAATTAAAAATAAATGATAAAAGCGAACGGCGAGAGTAATTGACTTTATAATGTGGAACCCACCTCATCATCTCACATTCTCACTTCCCCTTCTTTTCATTTTCCCCACGCTAGCTTTTCTTCTTCTTCCATATTTTTTTTTAATCAAAATTTAAACTAATTCTATTATATACGAATCATAATTCTTTAAGATATTTTCATTAAAATCCATCAATGGCCGTCTAATTTTGAAGTTATCATATAAAATTTAATTTTTATTATTTAAGAATAATTATGTTCTAAAATTCACCCAAAAAATATTTTTAAATTTCTTTTTCTTCTTACCTAAGAGTCATTCAATTTTACATTTATCACACAAAAGTCATTTTTTTATTTGACCATTTAAAAATTATTCAACTTTGGCTACATTTACTAAAAATAAATTTCACATGAATTTTAATATCTTATACCAAAAATATAACATTATACTCTAACATGACACAAAACTTGTTGGGGTGTATAATATTACATTTGCTTTCCTTGATTTTATTTCCTTATAATAATTTTAACGCACTATCATTAATATTAAAGAAAATATAATCTGACTATCATAAACATCTTTTAAAAATAAATAAAATGACTTTTGTATGATAATTTTAAAGTAGAATACTTTTATGTGATCAAAAAATTGTGTAATAAATTTTAAAGTTAGATGACTCTTATGCAAGAAAAAAATACGAGAAAGTAATTTTTTTTGTGATAAACTCAAATTTGGATGATCATCAATAAAATTAGTATTTTTTGTGTGATAAATTTAAATTTTGATAAATCAATAAAATTTATCCAAATGTTCCTCAATTTAACAATCTAGTTTTTTAATTCTTTCAATTTTCACTTACCACAATTTTTCTCAAATCATGAAAATAAAAAGTAATATAAAAGAAAATAATAAAATTTAAGGATCAATTAATCATCAAAAATATCGGCTCAGTTTCATCATAATTTTTTTGTAAAAAAAAATATAGTTGATTTATTTGAGTGCTTGAAATATTGATTGCACAATTGTTAGATAGCTGATTGGGGAAAGTGGCAGAGAAAAATTAAGGACATGAATCTTTGATTGCTTGAAAAATGCGATCTACTCAGGTTCATTTATCAACAAAAAGATGTCCTCATATAAGTATGACTTGGCATGTTTCACACATAATTAAATTTATTATAGTAATAATAACTTTTTAACCACTATAAAATATTTAAATTAAAAATATTATAACAAAATAAATATTTTTGCTTTACATTCTAAAAGTCTTTGGCAATAGTTAAGTGTTATAACATTAAACTTTTTTGCCATAATAAAATTTGTAGCTGGCAATAAGCTTTTGCCTCACGTAAAAGTTAATTTAGTCACAATAACCTTTTAGCTATAATAAATTATTTCTAATAAAATATAGTAGCTAAATAAATATTTGTGCTTCACGTTATAAAAAATTATGAAAATAGATAATCATGTAATTGCTTGGCCAAATAAATATGTCAAATTGTGTAATTACGATCAATTTCAATTATCATGTGATTTATCTAACATGTCCTGAAAAAAAAAGAAAATTATCTACTTTATGTATCGTGAAACTTCATCAATATAAAATAATTCTTCAAAATCACATACAGAAAAAAAAATCATCATTTATGAGATTTAATTTCAGATTCTCTGTATATAGATGATTAATACATTGAAGACTTTTATAATATTAATACACCTTTTATATTTTAAAATTAAATACTTATACTTCATGTATTATGAAAAAATTTCATTTACACCTCATATGAAGTTTATCTATAATTAAATGTATTAAAATATAATAATTAAACGACAAACTATAACTATAAATAAAATACTTTTTTGTAAAACTATTCTTACGAAATTTTAAAATGAAGGTAAAAAAAAAATATTCATGCATTTGGTAACGAAAAATAATAAATATTTTTTGAAAATAGGAAATGATACAAATTATTTAATAAGATATACCAACTATTAGTAATAACTTTCTATCGCTTTAAATAAGTAAGTTATTCATGATTTTATTTAACTACAACATTATTATATATAATTTTTTTTTTAATTTTAGTTTTATTCTTTCGCTGTAAAAATATTTTAGATATAATTAGTTAGATGGACTTTCATTTATGTATGATTATATACAAAATCTGAATGTTTTTAGAAAAATATGGATAAAATTATAAGAGTATATAATTATAGGCTTTTCATAATATAGAAGATGTAAGTGTTTGATTTTAAAATATAAAAGGTTTATTATTAATTGAGTCATAATATAGAAATGTTTAGTGTAATTAATTAGAGTCGATAATTATAAATTATATGATTTCTATAATGTGTCGATATATATCATATCTAAAGTGCTTTGAGTTTTGATTGTCTTTGTTGAAATATTTTCAAATTATATTTAAAAACTTATTTGAATATATAATTTAAATGTATTTAAATATAATACATAATAAAATTACTTAATTAGAGATCTTATTAATAATAAATTTAAGTAATGATTCACAAGTTATCATATCGGCTTAATACATGGGCGCAAGACTACAACATTAATGCGTGAGTACTCTCTTAGGTTGTTGTAAACTAGGGTCATCACTTAATTATTTAAACATTCAATTATTTTTTCAAACATAATGTGTCGATATCTACCATGTCTAAAGACTTTAGAGGTTTTACTATCGTTTTTGAAATAGTTTCAAATTATATTTTTTTAAAAACCTATTTAAATATGTAGTTTAAATTTATATAAACATAACAATTAATGAAATTACTTAATTAGAGGTCATATATATTAATAACAAATATAAGTAATGGTTCCCAAGTTATCAAATTGGTGTAACATAGTGGTACAAGACTACAACATTAACGTGTGACTCTCTTGGGTTGTTGTTCACTAAAGTCGGCACTTATGAACTATATGATTTTTATAACTTAACAATGTCGACCACGTCTAAAGTGTCTTAAGTTTTTACTGCCGTTATTAAAATGTTTTCATATTATATTTAAAAATTTATTCAAATATGTAAAATTTTAGTTTTGAAAACTCTTAAATATATTTTATTCCTTCCTTTATGTATTTTTCTTATCATTTATATATAATTTAAGTGTAAAATTAACATAAAGTAAAATTTTAATTATATTGAAGTTTTAAATATTAGGACTTTTTATATAATTCAACTAAAAAAAAATTTATGCAAAATTTTCAAATACCATATTGACTTTTCCCCGCTTTACTTCTAAAGATAGATAAAAAAAATTGAAATGAAAAGAAAAAATCATTTGTATTATCATGAGAAAATTATATTATAAATAAATCATATAATTGAAATCATAACAAAAATGATTAATTTTTTGTGTTGGAAATTTCAATAATTTCTTATTTCATGTAATACTAAACTAAGAATTATATTTCAGCAAAAAAAAAACTAAGAATTATTTAAAATATTGATAAATTTTATGATTTATATCTATATCTGCCTATTTATCTATATATAGAATAAAAAAAGCAAAACAATGTGATGATGCCAATGTCATTATCATAAAATTTCAAATTTCAAATTAAAAAAAATTAAGAATTATCTATCTGATAAAAACGCATAATTAAGTAAATATAATACATAAATATGAATTTAAATTTAAACTTAAATTTACTCTGGCCACACCAATTTTTCCATGTGAGAATATAATTACTTAATTTTATATTGTTAATTTTACCCTAGACTATTTCTATATCTTCTTCTGACAACAATAATTAGTTAAGTACTATACAAGCATATTTATGAAAATTATTATAATTTGTCCATTCCCATTTATTAGGATAGTTTTTAAAGTATTGGGAAATAGTAATAAATAAAATAATGATAAAATTTTAAATTTAGAATGAAAGGGATAAAAATATCTAAAAAATAACTAGTTTATAGTGCGAAAAAGTCTTTTTACTATTCTGGTCGAATTTGGGTTAAATTATTGTGACCAAAAGGATTTATTCTTTGTTTTAAGCATCAATATTTTACTACCTGTTAATTGAAAACAGATTTGAAATGGTAACAAAAACATAATGGTTTAATTTATAAGCTAGTAATGATCTGCCAGGCTAATCGATCCTTTAATGGTTAAATTATTTGTCATTTTCCCTTCTGCTTGACTCATTATTGTAAGCAGATGTATCAATTCAAATTTCGGTAGGGGTAGTTGTTTAATCTATTACTTATTTTATTTTAGATTTTCGTTAAATGCCTACTCACTACAAGAAATCTGGCTTATAGTGGCGACAAAAGTTGCCACAAAAGCCCCAGAAGTCGCCACTAAATATCTATAGCATCGACAATTGGTTCGTGGCAAGTACTTCCATAGCTAAAGGTTATTTGTGGCGAAAACTAAGAGTCGCCACAATAATTAGGTATTAGTGGCGACATTATCCGCCACAATAAGTCACATTGTACGTCACTAAAAACATTGCTAAAACACAAATTTTAGCCAAGTCGCTGCTGAAAGGAAGGGTTTAGTGGCGATATAGTCGCCACAAAAAGCTGAAACTAAGTAGTGGCAACTTCTTTCTCGCCACTAAAAATAATATTAGTAGCGGTACTTGTCGCCACAAAACCAATAAGCGATCAATAGCAACTTCCTTGCCGCTACTATAAAGGACTTTTAGTAGCGAAAACTTTTGCCACAAAAACTAGTATACCATCTATGGCAAGTTTCACCTTGTTATTAAAGAACAACATTTAGCAATGACAATAGTCGCAACAAAAACTATTGAATTCATCACCATTAAATTGTGTTTGTTCAACCACCATACAAT
This sequence comes from Capsicum rhomboideum, assembly GCA_031232105.1. NCBI lineage: Eukaryota > Viridiplantae > Streptophyta > Magnoliopsida > Solanales > Solanaceae > Capsicum > Capsicum rhomboideum. The sequence goes on from CP124709.1 coordinate 60,352,393, forward strand.
GAACCAATATAATAGTAAATTTTCGGTGCAACCGAATTTTCTAAAATTGTTACCTTGCTATTAAAAGCATCCAATAGTATTTCACAAACTACAAAAGTATTCTGAAGCTGAACATTATAAGTACTTCCATTACTAAAAAGTCAATTGCATAGTTCATAAGTGACATTGTATGTATATACGTATGATAAAAAAAATCTCATTGTACACCTTGAAGCTCTTCCTTGGCCGGCCCCACTGTTTAAGAACCACATCCCTGTTATTAAAAAAATTGAGAATCACTTTTAAAATTCTCATAATCTAATACTAATAATAAGAAAGGTGACAGAGCGATTCAAACTTTAAAAATCAATGACATAATAGTTCAGACACTTCAGAGAGCCTACAAAACTATTCAGAGTGAAACAATTACTACTGCAAGTGTTAACACATCTTTGCGGTTTTATGGGGCCTGATTGACCTACATAATTCTTTATGAACTGAATTCAGCAACCCCAACTAAGCATGTAAAAATCTTAAGTTCACATAACATCTCTCACCACAAAGAGTTACCAACTAATTTCAAGGTGTAAATCTGTCATGTCTAATGAAACTAGCAAATTTTAACATACTTGTCTTTTTCTTTTCTTTTCTTGTATCTTGTATCAGTGCCACCTCCTCTCCATAATAGATAATGTTATGGTATCACAACAAGTTAATTAGATATCAAACAAATTCAAAAATGGTACATACATGTGCTTGTATAGAAAAAGCTTTGACAAGAATTTGTAAACATTAAGAGTACCAGATAAACCACACAATAAAAAGCTCTAGACAAAATTTTCAACCTTCCCATTTACTGAGAAGTAAATTATGCAGATATCTATCACATGAATGCAGATTTTCGTAACCTATTACCACAGTACATTACTTAAACCTCTTGCTAATGAATTGATTAGTAACTTCATAACAACATAATTGATTTGGTCTTCTTTTTTAACATACCCATATTAGCTAGTCTTTTTGTGTGTTTGCTTAGCTTAATATAATCACTTGGCTTCTTGATTTACTATCTTACATAAGTAGTTTTATTTGTTGCTTTCTAAATCTTTAACTCTCTTAGGTTCTCAGGGCCGTTTGGGTTTTCGCTTTTGCCATGACTACTAGTACTGCACTTGTCCTCTTGGTGGTTGCATGTCATTTCTTGTGGTTGAGTCTTTCATCAGCTTCGCAAGTTAAGGCAGCAATTTCTAACTCTTATGAAAAGTAGTTTACTGGTTTATTTTCTTCCCAATCTTAACTGGTTGACTACAAAAAATAATCTCACCATTTTCTATACCATTCTCCATTTTCTATATTTTCATAGTTGAAACAACAAAATGGTATGTAGCAAGTCACAAAATAATTGACAAAAAGTAAGAGAGAAGACTTTTTAAGAAGGAGCAAGCAAGCACCTGTTGCATTCTAAGTCATGATAGCAACCATTTGTTCGCCGAACATCTTGTCTACTTCTCCTTTCATGTGTACACCCTTCTTTATCAATTTTTTTTTTTTTTGCAAATCTTGTTCCATATTCCTTTTTAACTCAACAGCCATTTGTTCATTTCCTTTCATTTCCTCGTCCAATTCCTTTTGTTTTCTGTAACATTAGATAAAAATAGGAAAAGAAGAAGTATCATAATCAGAAATTTAGGATGATAAAATATATATCTACCTGCCAAAAGAGATATCAATTCATATAGCAAAAAGAGATATCAATTCATATAGCAAAGTATTAAATCAATCAAAATTGAGGGTTGTTAGAGTGATCAAAATTAGAAATATTTCAACTGATTCCATGAAGTCATAGGCACACAGTGACTAATTCCTGAAATAGGAACTCTTAAAAGATACAGCTAAGAGTTACAAGAAAGAGAAATCTTGAGAAAATAAGTGAAAATGAAGCACATTGAAAATCATACAAGAACAATCTAACATCCAATAAATGGTAAAGTCGGTACATAAGTACAATGCATAAAACCTGACGAGGGTGCATTCAAGCTAAATGTGTAAGGATGCTTCAAAGGTATTACTGGCCGAGCTGGTGGAGGTGGAATTCTTCATGACTAGGATGGAACATGAACATATCCTATGCTGAATTATAGGGATTTTGCAGCAACACAATCTCTGAAGCAAAAGCTATCCTTACCGGGATTCAATGGTGCTCAGGAAACAACTTTAATCTAGCTACAATTGAATCTGACTCTCTTACTGTCATCAATATGACCAATAAAGAGATCAAACCCTCTTGCAAGCTGTCAAAATTATAGAACAAATCTTAACAGAAGCAGCCAAAGGAAATTTCAAATTATTGAAGAATGATCAAACGAATGATCCATGTCTTAGGATTAGGCATGCTAAAGGTTAATTTGTTTTTACTTAATACATTAAGCTTTGTCTATCTTATAGAAATGTATAAAATTGGGACAGCTTATTGTGTAGTTCATCTCTTATTCTAAGATGAACTCTTCATCTTCTATGTTTCACGAGGAGGTAAAGATGCAAAGCCACCTATTGTACCAATCTTATTTTAGATGATATCAATTGTTGGGTTCACCACCCAACACCCACCATCGGGGTGGTTTTTTGAGAAAAAAAAAAATAAGTACCATGCATATACCAAGATATCAAACACAGAAGACTTGAGAAATCAATGGCCAAAAAAGAAACAAAAGAGAGTTTAGGGACATGGAGCTAGGACCTAAGCATCAAACTGCAATTTGACTCCTTCATCTATTTCTTTGGTAGTTGTCTAGTAGTACATAACCTACTTTCACCTTTATAATCAATTATTTGCTGAAGATTCTAATATTTCTTGTAGACCAATGTTTGGAGACAAGAAGAAATTCAATCAATCTCACAAATATGAAGATCCAAATTAATTGGATCATTCAAACAGCTATGACCAAGGCCTATCCGAAATACAAGCTAACTAAATCAAGTCTTGATTGTGTTAAAATTAATACAATTGGTAGCTTCTTTCAAGTCACACGAAAAGCAAGTATTGGAGGAGAGATTAGGAACTATAATGCGATCAAATTATGGCCTTCTCTCTTTCTTTATAGTGTAGCAACAACAACTTTGCAGAAACTTCGAAGCAAATGAGAATCAAATGGTATGTACAGCAGGGATATAACATGATTTGGTTAGAACTGGACTCGCAAATAGTGACGGACATGTTGACAACTAGCAATGCAAACAACCTCAATTTGAAGAATGTTATAAACCAACAAAATAGATTCTAAACCAAGCTGAAGTACAAATAACTTACTGCTTTAAGAAGCCGATTATGTGGCAGATCTATTGGCTAAGAGAGCTACAACCACTGAAAATTGATCATACTACTATAACTTCTAAAATTTACTTAAGGACAAATACCCTTTTCAATTAGACAAGGGTCAAATGCCTAGAATTATGTACAATGGATATCAGGTTTTTCCCCCCTTCTCTTTGTACTGTTTTTTCGATTAAAAAAAAATAACAACAAGTAATTACGAAGAGATAAAAAACAGTGGAGTATATATCCAATCGCCTCTAATAGACATAACACACAATAGACCAGAACAGATATGTTCATTCACTTGGAAAAAAGAGTTTATCTACAATAAAGAAAACCACCTATTAACGTCAATTATAAACATAAAAAAATCTAAGCTTAGTTTCCAAAATAAACGCACAGATCAACGTACTCCAATAACTCAACACTGAATAAAGCAGCAAACTAAACTAGATTTATCAATCTCTCTTTCAAGAAAAATGCTCATGTTCAGCAAATTAAATTCTTTAATAAGTTTCTTCGACTTCGTGCACAACTCTCCCTTTTGACGAACACACTAAAAAGAATAATTCATGTCTAAATGCTTATGATACATGGCGTGCTTTAAACTTACCAGATGGCGCCCTCTTCGATCCCTCTGTCATCTACTTATGTTGCATCACATTCATTTCATGCTAGTAATTAATACCAAGACTGCATAAATGGAAGATACAACACCAATTACCAGTACAAAGTAACAAAATCGAAAGACGATGACACACATCAGTTATTCACAAAAGGTAGTTCACAAAGAACATAGATATTGAATCCCAAAAATAAGATTTGAAGCTGGATTCAAGTGTTTTATATTGTTTTCTTTACTCTCTTTTCTTAAGTTTTGTTTTAATTTCTTTGAGATGAGAATACAAAAGCAAAAATTAAATTACATTGAACATAGCTGTTTATTGAACATAGATGTTTAGGTAATAATGAAACTCAATACTTCAAAACCAATAGAATACATCTTCAAAACTAAAAACCCATGTAAATTTAACCTAAAAGAAGCTCTTTTCTCTGAACAAATCGTTGAATCTAAGATATCTAGTGTAATATGAACATCACAATTACAACACCAAAAGGTCTAAAATTTTATAAGGAAAAATTCAGCTTACCCCAACAAAGCTATTACTCAGAGAAGACTGTCAAGCCCGACAATCAACAAAATACGAAAAATAAAAATATGAATAAGCATGAGTTGTACCTTTAAAAATTTGAACAACTCAAAACTGCGAAACTTCGAATAACTTGAAACCCTAGTAGTGATTTTCAAACTTTGAACACTCTACCTTCCTCCTTGGAGTTCAGAGAACTTCGATTCTTATAGATTTCAAATGGGTTAAACAAATTTGAGGTGCAATCTGAATTTTTTTTATAGAACTGAAAAGGAATTTAAGCACATACCTCATGAGTCACAATTTATAATTAGGGCTTTTAGGCCTCTAAAATATATATCACATTTTGTGGTATGACTAGAAATATTTAAGAGATTTTAGTAGTGAGAAGTTGAAGAATTCTCAAGAGAGGAGAAAACTTTGCAGAGAGAATGGAGGAAGAAACCTAGTAGTGAAAAGAAAGTGAATGACCGTATGTTTCCTATTTTCTTTTAATTAGTACTTCCTTTTTATTTTTTTAAAATTTAAATTTAAATAAATTACATTATTAGAGGCGATCAATGTCGCCACAGAGGATATTCAGCGGCGACTATTTACTAGTTGCCACTAAAAATATGGAGCCAAAATTTTGTATTAGCGGGAATCTGATAATTTAGAATTAGTGACATCTATTAGTGGCGAGCAAAACTAACTTGCCACTGAATGTTTTACTTTTGTAGCGATAATGTTTGTCGCCACTATATATGTATTTTTTGTTGCGATAATTAAGGTCGCCACTAAATGTTGCCACAATAAGTCCTGTTTCTTGTAGTGACTGTCGCGTCCCATTTTTCACGTGAAAAGCGTAATTCGACGTGACAACTCTTTTTAGGATGTTTAAAAGAGAAGAGTCGCCACCTAATGAATTAAGGTGCATTAGGGCACCATTCTAAACTAATAAAGAATATTTAATTATTATCTTACATCATCAGAAATTCGGGTAAGAGTTAGTTACCTCAAAAGGAAGGTATTAAACACCTTTTGAGGTCTACAAATATGGATCCCAACCGAATTCATTTATTATGTGGGGGAAATTATGTGATAAATAAAGAGGGTTGATTTAATTAAATAAATACTACATGACTAAACATGCAAATATATTTTATAATTAAACGAGTAAATAAAGTCTAAGTATATGAGACCGATCATTAAATACTCCCTCCCTCCATTTTTACTTGTCCACTATTGACTTGGCACACACCTTAAGAAATAATAAATAATATGGATAATTTTACTATATTACCCTTTAAATATAATAAATTTAATGTTTTGAGAAATGCATTAGGTAATGAATAATATTTAATAGCAAGGGTAAAATGAGCACAAATGGGTAAATTATCCATTGGTTGTCCAAACTGGACAAGTATTGTTGAACATCTATTTTTAGTATAGTGGACAAGTAAAGATGAACGGAGGGAGTAATAATTAATACAAATATAAAGAAGACCAAGTAATAAGACATGTGATTCATTAATATCGTATAAACAGGAAGAAAGAATTGAAAAAGGTAAAATAATGGATGAAGCCTAAGTATCTCATTAAGTAAATAAAGGGATGAAAGTATACCAATTTGATTTTAACAGGGTATATCAAAAGAGTGATTCGAAACATGAAAAGGAAAGTAATGTGCACATAGAGTATTGTATAGACAAAGAACAAGAGAACTAACCTGATTGCTTTCATAATACATGAATACTTCTCACAAGTATACATATCATACACATAGTGACAAATAAAAGAGAAGCGAGACTGACCTTTTGCGACTAGCAAATAACAAATAAAAAAATATCAGAATTCGTGTAAACATCTTCTTTCTCGGATTTCACACTCCAGAAATTAAGCCCCTTTACTTGGTAGTGCCAGTACGAACTTGAGGTTGAGAAGCAATGAATTCAAACTTAATTTGAGGCAATGATAAACTACAAACAATTGAGAAATCTTGTTAGCAAAATATATGCCACCTTGGTTTCGGTGGCGAATCAAACATGAGAGTTTTAAAATAAATAAGTGAATCAATAATGCACAAAGTTAAAGTTAAGAGAGAGAGAGAGAGAGAGAGAGAGAGAGAGAGAGAGAAAGCAGGGAATAACAAGAATGAAATGGGTCCAATGCGATGTTACTTCCTCTATTCCAATATTTATGATCGACTCTCTTAAACGCCTTAAGACAAGACGAAAGGAATTCTTAAAGAAACTTATTCAAGAGTACTAAATAAAATATTTTAGCATCTAAAGGTCATGTAATGCTATATACATATATATATATATATATATACATATATATATATATATATATATATATATATATATATATATATATATATATATATATTGTATCAAAGCATGTTGATAATTTAGTATAGTAGTAAGGGTTGTCAAGTCTTTGAAACTTTTAAAAGGGTGACATATAAAATAAGAAAAGAAGGGAGTATTAGAGAGGTGCTTTATATATAAAATAAAGCTCTATATGCTTCATACGAGAAGTCGGCTATTGTCTGTCTTTTTTTTCATCATTTTTCAAGATGTACCTGATCCTCACTTGGGGGCGACTACGCCATTTGAACTCGATTTTGTATTGACTCCTCCATTGGCCATGGTTGAGTTTCAAGTGATGTCATTCCATCATAATGTACATATAAAAATAAAAAGGGGTGAGAGTATGTATGTTCTTAAAGCTTAAGTAATCGAAAGAAAAATTAAAATAATAAAGTAATAAAAACTCTCGATTAAAGTAAGCACCTAAGGAAAAATATTTTAAAAGAATTCTAGTTCTTGTACTAAATAAGTTGAATTGAATCCCAAATCATCTTAATAGAACTCATAATTAACTGAGTAAGGTCTTAACCCTTTGGTCTTGGCTAAAAGCATAAGTAAATCATAAGGCGACCCTTTTTATTCTCGAAGTATTCCACTATTGAACTATGGACAATTCACAAAAATTTCCCAACAATTAATGCCTTAAATTAGATCACTCGAATATGAATCTAGTATTTAAAAAAATTACCTCATTATATTATAATACTCATTACAGTAAATTAGGAAAATGAAATACTCCTACTAATACAAACATTTATATGAGAAAAGTGAACTAAAATAAATTATTTACCATAGCAAATACATGAACACAATAAAACTGTAACAAAAGTAATATGCTAACCCAGCAAATACTTCTTAATTTCAACATAAAAATAATAAAAGTTAAGGACCAAAACACTTAACATAATGCAGAATAAATATTCCGACATTTAAAACAATTAACAGATCTTGAAAGTTAAAGAGTATAAGAATGTGGAACTCAAGGTTTTGGATTGGAAACTGTTGGACGAAACATGACGTTTGTGACCTCAAAAAACCTCGCTTGGAAGCGTCCACAGACCAAAACTTGTGAAAGTGAAACCACGAGGAAGAAGATGGAGTTTGAGTGGTGGAGTCGAATGGTTTTACAGCTTCAACACTGGTGTTTTAAGGTGTTTCTATGCCAGAGAAAGGTTGGAACTCTGGGTAGTTCTGTAACAATCCTTTCTGTCGTTACAGGTGAGTCAATCCTGTAAAAATTTTGGGTTAAGATTTTTCCCAAATTAGAAGTTAAAATTTTCATGCTAGACTAGACTTGTATGAAATTCGAGTGAAGTACAGTATAGGGCAATCCGAAAATGAATTGGGTAAATGTAATAAAGTTTGATTTTATGTTAGCTAAAATGATAAGAAACCCATAGGAATTTTCAGAAGTGAATTCGTGTAAGTAGAACTCCCGATATCAAACCTGACGCAAAGGGTTTAGTCCAGAATGTCATGATTTAAGGGTGCGTTATGAAAAAAAGGAAAACCTGGGAGCAGTCCCGAGATTTTGCATTGCCACACCCGCTATAGCAGGTGGCAGGTTGCTATGAGGCTGCCGCTATAGCGGAAAAATTCCTGCTATAGCAAAAGTCAAAGTTGGTCAATCCCGCTATAACTAGTGGATGCCGCTATAGCGGGGTAAATCAATGTATATGCAGAAATTTCTCCAAACATAGTTTATTATTTCTAAACTCATTTTGGGGAGGGCTCAGGCAATTTGGTTCGATTTTCACCTATTTTCCACCGGATTTCTCTAAAGGTAAGTTATTTATCCCCATTAACTAGTTTTTCGATTTTTTGGTCTTGAGGAGGATTTAACTTGACCTACCTGTATTTTCTGGTGTAAGGGAGTAAATTTGGTGTAAAACTTTTGGGTTTTAGTTAAAGGTTGATTAATTACTCTTGCATGACTATAATTCACTAAGGTAACCTGAAATTGATAGTTTTAAGGTGAATTTATGGTGAAAAAGCCCTAGAATAGGTGGGATGATCATGAAATTAGCATTGGGGTTTGGTATTAGGTTGTAACCCTCGATGTTATAGGTCATTTGATTGATTGCGTGTTTATATTCATGTTTTTAGACCAATATCAATTTGAGGTTGCAAGAAAAAGGAAAGCTCAGGTTCAGTAGAGCATTTCAGGCTTGGATTGAAGTAGTGATGGTTTAAATATAGTTAAAACCCAATTTGTGTTATGTGTGCTTTTTAACTATTTTTTAGTATTTCTTGCACAATGCATGTTCAAGAAAGTGAATGAATGTTTGATATCCTAAGTATTTATCACATGTAATGAATTTAAATGAAAGCTTGTTGATTTTTACAAGTGTTGCTTCTGTTATCATTGTGGTTGTGATCGTTGTGATATCTTTCATTATTGTGGAGTGTACCGGTATTGGGACATCTTTGCGGGGTTGGTTGATATAAGGTTAGCTGGCACTTGATGTTTGGAATTTGGTACATGGACAAAAGTTCGTCCCTTGCAGGTCATGGATAGTAGGCGACTATAAGACCCTAAGCATATGTGTACAAGTATTTGGTGAGTGTGAGAGTTCCTTAAGTGAATCGGGGATTATGTGTTGTCATTATTATGTTGGTTCCTTGAGTGAACTGGGTTTATGTACTTAAATGCTAAAGCTGGTTTCTTTATGTGAACCAGGATGCATATTAATTGCCATCGGTATTGTCTTATGGATCCTTGAGTGGTCTGGGTAACTTTTAAGTTATGACTTAACTCTGTGTTGACTATTACTTGTGTAATTGGGACATGATTTATATGATTGTTGAGTCATGGTTGTTGGCTTGGAGTCTTGTTGGTAGTCAGAGTGGACTTGACTTGTTATCCTTCTTGACTTATATTGACTGAACTTCATGTTATACTTGTTACAAGGTTAAGTATTATGAACTTGGAGTAGAGTTGCATGATAGGGTTCATGGTAGTCTTGTTGTACTATGTTTTGGTTATGTTTTCATATTTCTCATTTGGATTGGCCGATGACCTTATCAGTACACTGTTGTTTCTTGTGTGCTGATACTACTCGTGCTCTTCATTTTATTGAGTGCAAGCATATTTCGGCGACTGTTTCAAGACCTCAGCTGTGAGACAGACCGTATTCAAACTCAAGGGTGAGCTGCATTTTCTGGGCCACCATAAGTTCTTAATTTATTTTTTGGTCTATTGTTTCGGACCTAGATATTAATTGATTTGGGGGTTACATCCCCTTATTGATAGTTATTAGAGTTTTGGTATAATGACTTTCAGGTTCTAGGGATAGTTTATTTTCGTATTATGTTATCCTTACTCTTCATTTAAATATGGATTATTGATTTTTTATCAATGAGATCGTCTTAGTTGCCTATTTTTGGCTGATTGTTGATTGGCTTATGAGGTTAGTTAGTTCTCCCACTAGGGATTTAGTGTGGGTGCCACTCACGGCATATTTAGGTTGTGACAAAGTTGGTATCAAAGCCCTAGGTTCGTTGATCTCGTCGTACCAAAATGGGTCTAGTAGAGTCTTGCAGAATGGTACGGAGACTTCTGTACTTTTCTTTGAGAGGCTATAAGACCTTAGGAAACTATCCTTTCTTTCTTCTTTCATGCTATAACTTGATTCCAATTGGTATCTTGCGATCCAAATTGGTATCTAACCTTCTTTATTCTTTTGTTCGCAAATGGTGAACACTAGATCGAATGGAGAAAGAGAAATAACCCCAGCACCAGCAGCTCCAGCTGTGGAATCGGCTATTCAGAGACGAGGAAGAGGTAGGGGTAGGGTAAGGGGAAAGAGGGAAAGAGACACTTACCAGGGATAGAGCTCAGGCAACTGCTGGCCAGGCCCATAAGAGGTCAGTATCACCTCCCCCACCCTAGGATCATTTTGAGTATGTTGACGTAGTGGACTAGGATGGTGTCGAACTAGAGATAGAGGCACCAGTTGGAGGTACAATCCTTCCTCCAATGTCTTATGAGATTATTTAGCAGGTTTTGGCTTTTCTTAGTAGGTTGGCTAGTACTGGAACCTCCCCCACTCTACTGACTTTCCAGGTTTCGGGTGCTCATCCCACTACTACTTTAGCTCCCAGGATGGATGAGGCTTCGGGTACTGATGCATTTCCCCATCCTGTGTTAGGCAGTGTCATGACTTGGACCGAGCATGAGTTATTGATCAAGTTTATGAAAATAAAGCCTCCTTACTTTCATGGTACTGAGACTGAGCATGCATTTGAGTTTATCATTGATTACTATGAGAGGCTTCATAAGTTGGGGATTGTGCAACAGAATGGTGTTGAGTTTGTGACTTTCCAACTGCAAAGGGATGCCAAGCAGTGGTGGAGAGCCTATGAAGAGTGTCGGTCAGAAGTTTTGCCTCCATTAACTTGGGCCCAGTTTCATGCCCTATTTTTGGAGAAATATATGCCCTGTACCTTTCATGACCGCAAGAAGGATGAGTTCTTGGCCCTTGAACGGGTCAGTATGTCAATTGCGTCCTATGAGGCCAAGTTCCATGCTCTGTCTCGCTATACTACCCAACTATTAGGCACTGAGAAAGAGAGGATCCAGTTATATGTTAAAGGTTTGAACACTGATCTTCAAGTTTTGTCTGTTCATATTATTTATACAGGAAACAGCTTCAATAACGTATCTGATAATATGAAAAAGCTTGAGGGAGTCAGCAGGCTGGTCAAGCTAAGGCATTAGCCAAGAAGTCCCGAAATGAGGGCAACTTCAGTGGTTCTTATTCCAGGGGTCACTTACAGCAGGTTCATTCGGCTTGCCCTATTCAGCTAGCTTTTCCAGCCTCTACAGATGGTCATTGGGGGGCTATTCAGCAACCTCTAGTTACTAGAGGCTAAGGGGCTTTCTATTCTTCAGCCAACAGGCATTCTCTTAAGCGAGGGTGTTATACTTGTGGTGCTGCAGGGCACTTCAAGAGAGAGTGTCCTCTTAGGAAGACAGGTAATCAGGCACAACAGCAGACTAGGGCTGTGGTTTCAGCAGGTAGAGGTGGAGATGGTAATGGTAAGGGTCATCCACATGGTAGATGGGGTAATAATCAGAGAGGTCGTAGTGGAAACAAAGGTAATAGTAATGCAGGGAAAGATGGAGTGCAAGTTTTTAAGGAGGTTGCCCAGCTTGATGATAGAGCTCACTGTTATGCCTTCCCAGGCCAGACCAAGGCTAAGGCATCTGATGCCATCATTATAAGTACTATTCTCATTTATGATTGGATGGCTACTATTTTGTTTGATCTAGGTTCCACTTACTTTTATGTATTTGTTAGATTTACTTTGGGTATGGACTTGCTCTATAATGTACTTGATTCTCCTGTTTGAGTTTCTACTCTGGTTGGATATTCTGTGGTGGTGACCTATGTTTATCGTGCATGTTCTATTTTGTTTATGGGTTTTCAGACCTGGGTAGACTTGATCATTTTGGACATGCTTGATTTCGACATTATTATGGGTATGACTTGGTTATCTCTATATCATGTTGTCTTGAAATGTAATGCTAAAATAGTGACTCTAGAAATGCTGGGTATAGGTAAACTAGAGTCGGAGGGAGTGTATAAGTCTAAGCCGGCGAAAATCATATCTTTTGTTCTAGCTAGAAAGCTAGTGGGGAAGGGATATTCATCTTTCTTGTCTCATCTTTGGGATGTTAGTGTGGATTCCCCTTCTATTGAGTCTGTTCCTGTGGTTTTTGAGTTTCAGGAGGTATTTTTTATGGAATTGCCTAGTATGCCTCCAGATAGGGATATTAATTTTTGTCTTGATTTGGATTCGGGAACTCGCCCAATTTCTATTCGTCCTTATCGAATGGTTCTGGCAGAGTTGAGGGAACTCAAAACTTAGTTACAAAAACTATTTGATAAGGGATTTATTCGCCCTAGTGCTTCACCTTGGGGTGCTCCAGTTTTGTTCGTTAAAAAGGAAGATAGTAGCATGAGTATGTGCATTGATTACATGAAGTTGAACAAGGTTACCATCTGAAATAAATATCCCTTGCCCCAAATAGATGATCTTTTTGACCAATTGCAGGGTGCATCGGTATTCTCTAAGATTGACTTGAGGTTGGGTTACCATCAGTTGAAAATTCGTCCTGATGATATTCCTAAGACAACTTTCAGGACTCGATATGGGCATTATGAGTTCCTAGTGATGTCTTTCGGGTTGATCAATGCACCGACAACCTTTATGAGTTTGATGAATGGTATTTTCAAGTCTTTCTTGGATTCTTTTATGATAGTTTTTATTAATGAAATTTTGGTTTACTACAAGAGAAAGGAGGAACATTCAGGTCATCTTCACATTGTCTTGGGAATTTTGAAGGAGAAGCAGTTATATGCAAAGTTCTCGAAATGTGAGTTCTAGTTGTCTTTGGTTACCTTCTTAGGGCATGTGGTCTCAAAAAAAGGGGTAATGGTAGATCCCCAGAAGATTGAAGTAGTTAAAAGTTGGGTTCGGCCTAGCTTTGTGACTGAGGTTAGGAGCTTTGTGGGTCTAGCTAGTTACTATCACAGGTTTGTCAAGAATTTTACTTCTATTGCTACACACTTGACAGGGTTGACTCAGAAGGAGGTGCCATTTGTATGGTTGGATTAGTGTGAGGAGAGCTTCCAAAAGCTCAAGACATTTTTTACTACAACTCCTATTCTTTCATTGTCGGTTGAAGGTAAGGATTTTGTAGTATTTTGTGATGCTTCACACTTGGGTTTGGGTGATATGTTGATGTAGGACAGGAATGTCATTGCTTATGCTTTAAGGTAGTTAAAGCCTTATGAAAAGAATTACCCAACTCATGACTTGGAGTTGGCAGCGGTGGTGTTTGCACTTAAGATTTGGAGACACTATCTTTATGGTGTCAAGTGTGAGGTATTCACAGACCATCGTAGCCTGCAACATGTGTTCACGTAAAAGGATTTGGACTTGAGACAGAGGAGATAGAGGGAATTATTGAAAGACTATGATGTGACCATTCAGTATCATCTGGGTAAGGCCAATGTGGTGGCAGACGCATTGAGCCGGAAAGCAGTAAGTATGGGCAGTTTGGCCTATTTGAGAATGTCAAGGTGACCCTTGGCCAGGGAGTTTCAAACTCTATCATCTCAGTTCATGCAATTTAGTATTTCAGAAAGGGGTGGAGTGTTGGCTAGTATTGAGGTAAAGTCAATATTCCATAATGAAATCAAGGCCAAACAGTTTGAGGATGTGGAATTGAATAAACTCCGGAATAGGGTGGTGTTTGGAGAGGCTTCAAACACCACACTTGATGTGTGTGGAGTATTATGGTTTAGAGGATGAGTATGTATTCCTCGGGTTGGTGATTTAATTCAGAATGTGCTTGATGAAGCTCATGGTTCGTGATATTCTATTCATCCAGGTACAACCAAGATGTACTTTGACTTGAGGAAACTTTATTCGTGACCTGGGATGATGAAGGACATAGTGGAGTATATATCCAAATGTCACAACTGTCAGTAGGTAAAGTACGAGCATCAAAGGACTACAGGTTTGTTCCAAAAGATACCCTTTACTGAGTGGAAGTGGGAGAGGATAGTTATGGATTTTGTGGTAGTTATTCCTAAGACCTTGGGGAAGTATGACTCGATTTGGGTTATAGTGGATAGGCTGACTAAATTGACCCCTTTTATTCCTGTTAAAGTGTACTATAGCTCTAAGCAGTTGGCCAAGAGCTACTTCAGGGAGATAGTGAGGCTACATGGGGTACCCTTTTCCATAATTTCAGATAGCGGTATGCAATCCACTTCTAAATTTTGGGATAGGTTCCATGAAGAGTTAGGCACCCAACTCACTTTTAGCAGAACCTTTCATCCTCAGACCTATGGACAGTTGGAGAGGATGATTCAGGTGCTTGAGGACATATTGAGGGTATGTGTAATTGACTTTGGTGGCCATTAGGACCAGTTTTTGCTGTTGTGTGAGTTTTCATACAATAACAGTTATCACTCTAGCATTTATTTGGCTCCATTCGAGGCACTCTATAGGAGGAGATGTAGATCGCCCATAAGATGGTTCGAGGCTAGTGATGTGAAACCTTTGGGCACTGATTTGGTGAAGAAAGCTTAAGAAAAGGTGAGGTTCATCCAAACCAAGTTGTTGGCTGCCCATAGTAGATAAAAGGAGTATACAGACCGTAAGGTGAGGGATATTTCATTCAAGGTTGGTGAACAAGTTTTGTTGAAAATGTCATCTATGAGGAGAGTCATGAGGTTTGGCAAGAAGGGTAACTTAGCCTTGGTATATCAGTCTATTTGAGGTTCTTGACAATATGGGCCCGATAGCATATAGGTTGGCATTGCTGCCAAGCTTGTCGGTGTTCCATCTAGTATTCTATGTATCCATGCTAAAGAGTTACCATGGGGGATAGGGATTACATTATCAAGTAAGACTCATTTTTGCTAGATAAGGATCTTACTTATAAGGAGGAGCCAGTTGCCATTATTGATCAGGATGTTCAAAAGTTGAGGACAAAAGAGATTTAGTCAGTGAAGGTCCAGTGGAAGCATCATCCGATTGGAGAAGCCACTTGGGAAATCGAGAAGGACATGCGGAACAAGTACCCTCACTTGTTTTAGAATACATGTATTCTTTCTCTTCTTGACTTGGCTCATTTTTTTAATTGATCATTCGGGGATGAATGATGAGTAAATTGATATCTTTTGTAATGACCCTTTCCGTCGTTACGGGTGAGTCAATCGTGTAAAAATTTTGGATTAAGATTTTCTCCGAATGGGAAGTTAAAATTTTTAGGCTAGGCTAGTCTTAGACAAAATTCGAGTGAGGTATGGTCTAGTGCAATTCGGGAATGGATTGGGTAAATGTAATAAAGTTTACTTGATTTTATGTTTGTTAAGATGGTAAGAAACCCGTAAGAATTTTCGAAAGTGAATTCGGGTAAGTAGAACTCCCTATATCAAACTTGATGCAAAGGGGTTAGTGTAGAATGTCATGGTTTGAGGGTGCATTGCAAAAAAGACAAAACTTGGAGTAATCCCGAGTTTCTGCCTCGCCACACCCGTTATAGCGGGTGGCAGGCCGCTATGGGACTGCCGCTATAGTGGGAGTCAAAGTCGGTCAATCTTGCTATAGTGGGCGAATACCGCTATAGCATGTCACTATAGTGGGATCGGGTCGCTATAGCAGGGTGAATTGATGTATATGCAAAAAATTTCCCAAAATGATTTATTATTTCTAAACTCATTTTGGGGAGGGTTCAGGCAATTTGGGGTGATTTCACCTATTTTCCACCGAATTTCTTCGTAAAGGTATGTTATTTATCCCCATTAACTAGTTTTTTGATTCTTTGAACTTAGAATCACTAGTTTACGGGTCTGGGGGAGGATTTAACTTGACCTAGCAGTATTTTCTGGTGCAAGGGGGTAAATTTGGTATAAAGCCTTTTGATTTTAGTTAAAGGTTGATTAATTACTCTTGCATGACTAGATTTCACTAAGGTAACCATGAAATTGGTAGTTTTAACGTGAATTATGGTGGGAAAGCCCTAGAATAGGTGGGATGATCATGAAATTGGCCTTGGGATTTGAGAATAGGTTGTAACCCTAAATTTTATAGGTCATTTGATTAATTACGTGTTTATATTCATGTGTTTAGGCCATAATAAAGTTGAGGTTGCAAGCAAAGGGAAAACTCAGTTTCAATAGAGCATTTCAGGCTTGGATTGAGGTAGGTGATGGTTTAAATATAGTTAAAATCCAATTTGTGCTATGTGTGCATGTTAACTATATCTTAGTATTGCTTGCACAATGCATGTTCAAGGAAAGTGAATGACTGTTTGATATCCTAAGTGTTAATCACATGTAATGAATGTAAATAAAAGCTTGTTGGTTTTTACGAGTGTTGTTTCTATTATTATTGTGGTTGTGATTGTTATGATATCTATCATTATTGTAGAATGTACCGGTATTTGGACATCTACTCGGGATTGGTTGATATAAGGTTGAAATGAACTTGATGTTTGGGATTTGGTACATTTACAAGCGCTCACCCCTTATAGGTCATGGCTAGTGGGCGACCATAAGACCCTTAGCATATGTGTACAAGTATTTGGTGAGTGTGACGGTTTCTTCAGTGAACCGAAAATTATGTGTTGTCATTAGTATGTTTGTTCCTTGAGTAAATCGGGTTATGCACTTAAATGCTAAAGGTGGTTTCTTTATGTGAACCGGGATGCATATTAATTGCCATAGCTATTGTCTTGTGGATCCTTGAGTGGTCCGGGTTAATTGTAAGTTATGACTTAACTCTGTGTTGACTGTTGTTGTGACCCATCTATACACGCGAGTGTACGTGATCGTTCAAGTAATAAAGTGGCTCCTTTTGAAAGAGCTGGATATCGAACCCAAGGGACTTTCGTCAACAGAAACCAATTCTAGACGTCCAACAATAATCAAACACTAGTGTTGCGAAAAGGAAACAGGATTTGTCACTAAAAATTATTTTTTTGCGAACTATGAACTCCCATCTTCGCTACCGTAACTTTGGTTTTCGTAAATGTGGTTGAAAAATCAATAAAAAGTGAATTCCCAGGGCTAAGACACTCCGAACGGCATCTCTTGAGCATACTTGTTATTGGTTTAAGCAATTTGAGTTGTTTATCTTGGTTATTGATCCCGAGGTTAAAGTTACAATTATATTCGTCTCCAAACTATAATATTCTACTAGAAATGGGAAACCTAACTACATCAGTGAGCGGTGTTAAGCTTAACCCATTCTAGTGCATTTAAGTTTTCTTCTCGTAATTGACCATGTGTGGTGGATTAGGTACCTCTCGGTCCTAACCACATGTCAATCCCTTAGAATTCCTTCCCCGAGAAAGACCACACTTCGTATATTCCCACGTTCTATCTCTTAGTTTCTCTCTCGAGCTTACTTCAAGACAAGGAATGTATTTCAATGGTGATCAAGCATCAAAATAATGAAATTAAGAATATATCAATAACCAATATATGATAAACTTCAGCAAAACCCACTAAAATTAACCCAAGAGATTCATGTTCTTGGCCTTAACCCCAAGAATGAGGGATTTTAGCCACTCATAATGTCAATTAACATCCAAAAGTAATAAAATACCTTAAAAATAATTAAAAACTGAAAAGATGAGGAATGAAACCTAATTTCAATGCCCAAAAACGCCCAAAGTAGCCTCGTCAAGATGGAATGTGATACAATAACTCAAAAGCCCTATTTTTAGAGTGAATTTTGAGGCAAAAATTAGCCAAAAAGAGGCCCGGCACGCCCTTGGGCGCGCCTGGCACTTAGGCAAATTTTGCCTCTGCAAAGGTATGCTCCAGGCGGCTGGCACGCCCTGAAACTCGCCCCACTGCTGCCTCCCAAAACCAAATTTTTCACAAAAGCGGCCTGGCATGCCCTGAAATGCGCCAGGCCCTTAATTTTTGATTTGCTTCTTTCGTCGACCTTTCTTTGCGGATTTGGCATGATTCTTCAAGTTCAACTCTTTGGCTTGCGTCTTATCATCAATATCCTTTGCTCGTAGCTTCTCCAAGCCTTGTTTTCCATGCCAAAAATGCTCCAAATAGTTGCAAATTCCACCAACAAGGGTCTAATCACATTGGTTAGCACAATATCACATAATCTATCAAAACCATGCAAAACATATACGTATTGATCTCAAAACTAAGGTAAACATGGGTTAAAGTCTCTACTAAGGCATATAATTACGCCTTAGATCACTACCCCACACTTGAACCTTTGTTTGTCCTCGAACAATAACCACACTCAAATCCGGGCGACTTTAGACAATTGACACACAATAGGCATTCTTGCATAGCTACACAACCACATTTATCAACTTATGCACCAACATACTAGGATCACAAACAAATGAATAACAAATTGAAACAACCTATCCTCACAAAACAACTTTACTAGTTGCAAATTCATGCGTGACACGTTACTAATAGATCACCACACTTCACTAAACATGCGCCCTTACCACAAGAGAATCACCCTACACTTCACTAAACATGCGCCTTTACTAGTGCATGAATGAAAGTTCACTCACTCTCAAAAATAATTCACATGAAACACAAGATGAACCATAAGCTTGCCCTTAGTGTAATACTCCACTAATGTTAAAATGTTAAATCTCAAGATCAAGTAGGACTTTAGGTGTTGTAATGTAGGCTCAGGGACGGGTAGGAACTATTTGGTCAAGAATAGTGACTATCTTCCCTAAGCGCTTTAATACACTACAAATTACCTTCAGACCACCTTCAACCGACCTATTTTTCACCACTTTTATCTTCCCAGCTCTCTTTTGTTTTGCCCCATAATTTTAAGCTAGCTTAAGCATAATAGGTAAAGAATAACTGCTATCACCCATTGATTCAAAAATTATATATATATTTTTTCTTTCTTTAACCATATTCCCTACCAACACACACAATCTTTTTCACACACCTATAGAAAATATACTTGGGGCTTTAACTTAACTCTTTCCTTCTTCCAAACTTTTACACTCCTTCACATCTTGATTTTTTAATTAAAGCGCTTAGGAGTTTTGGATCAAATTCTGGTTCATTAAAAGAAAAGGATCAAGCTACATGTAAAGCTACCAAGGAAAAGGCTAAAGGCTCAACGAGGCTAACTAGGATCATGCAAAGAGGGTAGATAAAGTAGGTCTAAAACATGGCTATCAAAGAAATGCCTATATCATCTCCTAAACTCAACATCTTTTATTTCACTTCGCAGACACACCGGGCAAGTTCTAGACATCATTATGTACATGGAATATAACAAAAACCTTACTCACACATGGCACATGTTTAGCTCAGTAGGCTTACCATAAATTATCCGAAATCATGCATAAATTCAACATTAAGCAACATAGCCAGTCAACTAAGTGAGAATTAGGCGTCTCAACATTTGCTATTATGTATCCTAGCATGTTTCATACGTGTATGCACAATTGTATAGCAAGCAAGAACACCCGACATGACACTACATGACTAATTTGCTCTTAAGACGGTCGTCATCCATCCATCAAAGAGCAAATCTCTTAGTCCTATGACTAAGGGCGACTCAAAAGTACTAAACACCAAAAACAGCATACAAAAAAAATCTTTTTTTTTTGGTTTTCTAAGGTTCAAAGGGACTCTCCTTAGTAAAAGAACCGAAAACAAAAGCTAAGGAACCCAAAATAAAAGCATACAGAAGCACACATATAAATACATACAAAGGAAACCCATCACACTCCACCCCACACTTAAAAGATTAGCAATGTCCCCAATGCTACAAAAATAAACAATGCAAGAGTCGGGTGTAAGGAGCTCCCTGGTCAGTCAAGGAAGTCGTCGTCATCCGGCCCACTGACCTCTAGTGGTGTATCATCCACCTCCACCTCGTCGTCATCAAAATCGATCTGGTGGTCATTTTCATCTGTGGGGACATCATCATCCACAGGCTCAACAAAATCAGGACCAATTCTCAATAAGTCCATGGCATGCTCGTTAAGAGGATAATCCCTCTCAACCTGGTTCAGCTCTTCTGCCGTAGAGGGCCTAGCCCCAGTCCTATGGTGGAGCATCTCCAACCCATACATACGGGCTAAAATCCCATCGTCTTGAGTGTGACGCTCTACTAAGGTGAGAGTGGGGCCGAGTGCATCCGGTGTCCTGGTTTGGGTAACATCTACAGGAGTCTACACCATAGGAGGATGATAATCAAATGCCTCCTCGGGCACTTCGTATGCTCGCATCAATTTAGTCAACAACCCACCAAAAGCATAATGAAGACCTCCTTGCAAACGAGCTCAACGCATAGCCGACAGCACTACAGACCCTGCATCAATCTCTACATTAGTCATGAGAGCATACACTAGACAGACGCGGTCCCGCGTGACCTCTGTCATGTGACTGCCCGGAATCAAGCAACATCAAAAAATTTTCAACCAGATTCGCGCCTCCTTATTCAAATGAGCATAGGGTAGACTCAAGTGGTACCCTCTTTTGTAATGGCGCAACCATCTTACCGTTGAATGCTGGCCACAAAGAGTGTGTCTAATATCAGCATAAGGGGGCCTAGCATTTAGCCGGAGGAGGTCATGGGGACTAGCCCGAGTCTGGACTCCCAATAATCCCCGTAATTCCTAGGGAATCAAGTATCACATCTATCCCTCGTACAACCACCAAGCTGGTTGGTGTATCCGGGTTCCAATTTGCATATTATTTCCTCACCAGGTGGAGGTTACAATCCGTAGGTATGTCGAATATGAACTCCATTCCCAATTGCACAATTCGAGCCAATATCCTAGGGTAAGTTCGAGCTAGACTGACCCTATCAATACATTCATCTGCGAAGTATTTAGCTTCAGTGTGGCTTTTGTACCAACTCTTGCTAGCACTAGATACAGCATGAATCCCATACTTGCGTTTCTGGCCCTTCGGGACTGGGGGGCCGCGGGGACCTTACTTCCTGACCGACGTCGCTTGTGAGAGCTAGAGGCAGCCACATTAGCATCCGACATTGTACCTGTAGCAAAGATCCACAAGCAAGTTAATTTCCCACGTAAAGAGAGCTAAACAACTCAATGGGTGTTGGCTTTAAGGGCCACCCCACACCTAGTTGCTTAGCACCATTCAAAATATATGGGTCTAGGGTACTCAGACTTCCCCTTATAACTTAGATCCCAAGTACCAAGTCCAAACCATAGACAAATTTCACATACCCAACACAAGTTCAATAAGCCCATACATATTAGAATGATGTACTTGTTTTACTCAAGAATTCAAATAAGACGCATACATATTCAACACCATATACGTTATATCAAGTGATATCAGCTACCCACAAGCTCAATTTGCACCACTAAAGATAAACCCACTTCCAATTTTTCCAACTAAAACAAGATTATTCAACCCAATTTCACATGCCTTTCAAGTTCATTGTAATGACCCCCCATAAACTCCAACCACATCATAAGAAGAAAGTCAACATATCAAGAACATATTTGGCATCACAAACGAAATCCAAGAATACCCAAATTCGCATAATTTTCATGGAAATCGAGAGAGAGAAAAAGCGAAGGAGACATAACTTGATAGCTTGAAAGGAGTCTTGTAAACTCAATCCCAAGATTAGAAAGCAAGAAATCGAGCAACGTAAGGGCAAGAGGAGAGAAAAAGAATAGAGAATTTGTGAAGCTTTGGGAGGAAAGTCATGTGTTTTGTTATGGAGTTGGGAATATTGGTGAAGAGTAATGAAAGTTAGGGATTTAAAAGAGAAGAGGTGGGGGTGGGTCGGGTCCATGGAGCAAAAGACTTAAAAAACCCATATGCCAAAAATATAAGGGGGTAGCGACCTGGCACGCTGCCTAGCACGCTACCCCACTGCCCATTGCTTAAAAAAACGGACACATACGGCCTGGCACGCCTTGTGTCGCGCCTGGGCACTGCCAGGAGATAAAATTTTTTTGACACAGGCGGCCTGGCACGCCTTGTGTCGCGCCAGGGAACTGCCACACAATAGAATTTTTTTTTCAAGTGCGCCCTGGCACGCCCTGTAGCACGCCCAACACTTAACATTATACCTGAGCAATTTTCCACATTTTTCATATAATCTTGGGGCTTTTACAAGCCCCAAGACTCAAAACTTTGCTCCAAAACATTTCCTACCTGCCCGACACCTTCAAATAATTATCCATCTGCCAATTTTACCTTTTTCTTGTGGATTGCCATGTCAAAATGCTCCGTGCCTCTGCAAAAACACAAGATCCTAGAACTAAATTAGAGAAGAAATTTTTTAAAAGAGATGGGTTGCCTCCCATCAAGCGCCTTAGTTTTGGTCGGGGCACGACTCTTCTTTTTGTATTTTTACTTTATAAATCCTAACTATTACAACACATTCATGGGTTGCCTCCCATGTAGCACCTGGTTTAATGTCGCGGCTTGACCATACTTAGCTCAGTTATCATCAAGGTGAAGCACGTCCTCCTTCTTCTTCTCTTCTTCACCAAAATAATGCTTCAATCTCTGGCCATTTACCATAAATCTCATACCATCAGCTTTGTTCAAAATTTCCACCGCACCATGAGGTGTCGTGCGACTTACCTCAAAAGGCGCACTTTACTTAGATCTTAGCTTGCCCGGAAACAACCTAAGTCTTGAGTTAAACAACAGTACCAACTGGCCTGGCTCGAAAGTGCGGGGGAGAATATGCTTTTCATGCCATCTCTTCATTTTCTGCTTGTAGATCTTAGCATTTTCATATGCATGGGAACGAAATTCTTCCAACTCATGGAGTTGCAACAACCTCCTGTTTCCAGCCAACCCCGGATCTAGATTCAACTTCTTTACCGCCCAATATGCTCGGTGTTCAAGCTCAACTGGGAGGTGACATGCTTTCCCAAAGACCAAATGATAGGGAGAAGTCCCTATAGGAGTCTTATACGCCGTTTGATAAGCCATAAGAGCATCATCCAGCTTGAGTGACCAATCTTTCCTCTGAGTATTCACCGTCTTTTGTAAGATTTGCTTTATATCACGATTAGACACTTCCACTTGGCCACTTATTTGGGGATGATACGCTGTTAATACCTTGTGTTTCACACCATACTTTGCCAATACACTCTTCACCCAATAATTAATGAAGTGTGAACCTCCATCGCTAATAATAGCTCTTAGAGTTCCGAATCTTGTGAAGATATGTTTTTGAAAGAATTTTACCACCACCTTGGAGTCGTTCGTAGGGAGAGCTGCAACCTCTACCCATTTAGACACATAATCCACTGCCACAAGTATGTATAGATTGCCATTCGACTTTGGGAAAGGGCCTATAAAATCTATCCCCCATACATCAAAGACTTCAGCTTCTAGGATATTGTTTAGAGATATCTCATGTCGCTTTGCAATCGTCTCCATATGTTGACATTGATCACAACTGTTCACAAAGGCATGAGCATCTTTAAATATAGAAGGCCAGAAGAAACCTGATTGCAATATTTTTTGGGCTGTGCGTTCACCACCATGATGACCACCATAAGGTGATGCGTGGCATCTCTCTAACACTTGCTTCACTTCCTCATCCGGAATACATCTTCTTACTACTTGATCAGGCCCTTGCTTGAATAAATATGGCTCATTCCATATATAAGAGCGTGCCTCATATACCAGCTTCTTCTTCTGTTGAGGACTCGAATCAGGAGGAAATAGCCCACTGACCAATAGATTCACAATGTCTGCATACCATGGCAACTCATCAACTCACATAACTAACAATTTCTCATCTGGAAATTCCTCACAAATACGCCCATCATCAACTACATGTGTCGAGCTTTCAAGTCTAGACAGATGGTCAGCAATTTGATTTTCTGTCCCCTTTCTATATTTAATCTCTAAGTCAAACTCCTGTAGCTATAAGATCCATTTAATCAACCGCGGTTTATCATCCTTTTTATTGAACAAATATTATATTGTAGCATGATCCGTGTATAAAATGACGCTTGTGCCCACCAAGTACGATATGAATTTATCAAATGCATACACCAAAGCTAACATCTCTTTTTCAGTCACCGTGTAATTTACTTGGGCTGCATCAAGGGTCTTGCTTGCATAATAAATAGAGTGAAATACCTTATTCTTCCGCTGACCAAGAACTGCACCCACTGCAACATCACTTGCATCACACATGAGCTCAAATGGTAAAGTCCAGTCACGAGCAATAAGGATAGGTTCCTCTACCAACTTCTTTTTCAAAACCTCAAATGCCTTCACACATGATTCAAAAAATACAAATTTCACATCTTTTTCCAAGAGTGCACACATGGGGCGTGCAATTTTGGAGAAATCTTGAATAAACCTTCTGTAAAACCCAGCATGACCCAAGAAACTACGCACCCCTTTCACCGATACAGGTGGAGGTAATTTTTCAATAACTTCAATCTTTGCCCTATCAACTTCGAGCCCCTGCTTTATTTCTTTATTCCCAAGAACTATACCTTCCGTCACAAGGAAATGGCACTTCTCCTAATTGAGAACAAGATTAGTTTCTTCACACCGACCAAGGACTTTATCAAGGTTTTGCAAACATACCTCAAAAGAGTTACTAAAGACTGAAAAATCATCCATAAAAATCTCTACTAACTCCTCCACCATGTCGTAGAAAATAGACATCATGCAACGCTGAAAGGTAGCCGGTGCATTACACAATCCAAATGGCATACGCTTGAAAACGTATGTGCCGTAAGGACATGTGAATGTAGTCTTCTCCTGATCCTGAGGATCTATAGCAATTTGATTGTATCCGGAATACCCATCAAGAAAGCAATAATACTCCTGCCCGGCTAAACGATCCAACATCTAATCAATAAAAGGGATTGGATAATGGTCTTTCCTCATAGCATCATTGAGTTTTCGGTAATCCATGCAAATACGCCATCCAGTCACAGTTCTTGTAGGAATCAATTCATTATTATCATTTGTGATCACCGTCATACCACCCTTTTTTGGAACACATTCTACTGGGCTCACCCACGTACTATCAGAGATAGGGTAAACAATGCCAGAATCTAGCCACTTAATTACCTCTTTCCTTACTACTTCTTTCATCACCGAATTCAAGCGTCGTTGGTGTTGTACACTCGTCTTGTGCCCTTCTTCCATGTAAATTTTATGCATGCATAAACCCGGATTAATACCATGGATTTCAGACATCTGCCAACCAATAGCCTTCTTTCTTCATCGGAGAATCAACAATGCCGCATCCACTTGATCCTTTGACAAATTTGCTGCAAGAATAATAGGAAGGGTCTCATTGTCACCTAAGAAAGCATATTGAAGGTGAGATGGAAGTTCTTTCAATTCAAGCTTCGGTGCCTCCTCAATTGAGAGCTTGGTTGGAGGATCGAGTGGACGATTTAAAGGTTCCCATCTACCCTCTTTGGCATAGATACCAATGAGATTGATCTAAGGCGTATTTATATGCCTTAGTAGCGACTTTAACCCATGATTACCTT
The DNA here is from genome assembly GCA_031232105.1 of Capsicum rhomboideum. Taxonomy (NCBI): domain Eukaryota; kingdom Viridiplantae; phylum Streptophyta; class Magnoliopsida; order Solanales; family Solanaceae; genus Capsicum; species Capsicum rhomboideum. The sequence continues at coordinate 60,378,223 of CP124709.1, forward strand.
AGTTTTGAGAACAATACTTGTGTATTCTATAAGTTTTTGATGGAATAAGTGATATTGTGCTAACCAATATGATTAGACCCTTGTAGGTGGAATTTGCGACTTTTTAGAGCATTTTTGGCTTGGAAAGTGAGGCTTGGAGGAGATACAAGTGAAGAATATTGAAGATAAGAGGCAAGCCAAAGATTTGAACTTGAAGAATCCAACCAAATCCGCGAAGAGAAGTCGACGAAAGCAAAAAAATCACAAATTAAGGGCCTGGCGCGCCCTTTGGCTAGTTTTTCACTTGCCCAGGCAGACTTGGGGCGCGCCCAGTGGCGTACCACGCCACCTGGGAGCACCCTTTTGCTGAGGCAAAATTTGCCTAAGTGCCAGGCGCGCCCAAGGACGTGTCGGGCCTCTTTTTGGCCAATTTTGCCTCGACTTTGGGTCTATAAATAGGGCCTTTTGGTTATTGTATAGGGATTCCATCATCCTTAGAATATTTTGGGCATTTTTGGGCATCTAAATTAGGTTCCATTCCTCTTCTTTTTAGTTTTTAAGTATTTTTATGGTATTTATTGACTTTTGAATGTTGATTGACATTATGAGTGGTTAAAATCCCTCATTCTTGGGGTTAAGGCCAAGAACATGAATCTCTTGGGTTAATTTTATTGGTTTTTGCTGGAGTTTATCATAAATTGGTTATTCATATATTCTAAATTTCATTATTCTGATGCTTGATCACTATTGAAATATATTTCTTGTCTTGAAGTGAGCTCGAGAGAGAAACTAAGAGATAGAACGTGAATATATGAAGTGTGGTCTTTCTCGGGGAAGGAATTGTAAGGGATTGACATGTGGTTAGGACCGAGAGGTACCTAATCCACCACACTTGGTCAATTACGAGAAGAAAACTCAAATGCTCTAGAATTGGTTAAGCTTATCACCACTCACGGATGTAGGTAGGTTTCTAAGTTCTAGTAGAAGATTATATTTTGAAGACGAATATAGTTATAAAATTAACCTCGGGATCAATATCCACGATAAACAACTCAAAGTGCTTAACCCAATAACAATTATGCTAAAGAGATGACGTTCGGAATGCCTTAGCCCTGGGAATTTACTTTTTATTGATTTTTCAAGCGTATTTGCGAAAACCAAAGTTACGGTAGTGAATATAGGAGTTCATAACCTGCAATCATTTAATTTTCAGCACAAAATCTCTTGTCGTTTTCGCAACACTACTTTTTAATTATAGTTTGGCGTCCAGAATTGATTTCTGTTGACGAAAGTCCCTTGGGTTTGATATCCGGCTCTTTTAAAGGAGCCACTTTATTACTTGAACGATCACGTACACTTGCATGTATAGTTGGGTCGCAACAAGTTTTTGGCGCCATTGCCGGGGACTTTCAAATAGATAGATTTCAATTATTGACGTGTGTACTTTAATTTTCAGCTACGTGTTGACAACTTGATCTTAGCTATTTTATTTTGCAGGTTTACTTCATCGGAACACTGGCAAGGAACAAAGATTTGGTAGCTCTGCAGTCTGTACCTGAAAGATATTTCAATAGATTGAGGAGACAGGCTGCAGACTACCCAATCCCACAAGTCGAACTGGCTAGCGAAGGAATATGGGGTAATCCTGTAAGAATTGAAGAACCAGCTGCAGAGAGACATGAGCTGAAAGTAATGGCAGCTAGAACAGTTCGCGATGTGGCAATCCCACTCGCCACTAATGTGACCTCCAGTATTCTCAAACCGGCGGCTGGAGGCAGATTTGAGCTTAAACAGAATATGGTGCAACTCTTGCACTCAAGTGGACAGTTTACAGGTCTTGCTCATGAGGACCCACAGAGGCATATCCATAATTTTTTGGGGATCAGTGACACATATATTCCTGCGGGTGTGTCTTTAGATTATGTTTGACTTACTTTGTTTCCCTTTTCTTTGTTGGGGGAAGCAAGGAGATGGTTAGATGCAGAGCCGGCTAATTCTATCACTACTTGGGATGATCTTGCTCGAAAATTCTTGATAAGGTTCTTTCCGTCTGGAAAAACAACAAAGCTGAGGAGTGAGATACTGAGTTTCAGACAAAGAGATGATAAGAATTTGTACCAAGCTTGGAACCGATTCAAATCCATGCTGCGAGATTGTCCTCATCACCACCAAGCTAATGAAGTGTTGGTTCATACTTTCATTGAGGCTCTCGACCCCAATACGAAAATTCTACTTGATTCAGCTGCAGGTGGACAAGCTTTATAGAAGACTTATGATGAATTATATGCTTTGTTGAATCATATTTCACAGGGAAATCCAGACTGGCATAGTGATAATTCGAGGAATTCTACAAAGAAGGTTGCTGGGAAACTAGATGTGGATGCAGTCACATCATTATCTGCCCAAATTTCAGCTATGCAAAAAGTGATGAACAATCACTTTAGTAGTTTAAATTTGGGGCAGCAACTAGCTCCCGTGAATGCAGTACAGTAATAGGTTTCTGTGATGTGTAGTGTATGTGGAAATGGGGATCATACCAGCGATTTGTGCAGTGCTAATTCGGATTCCGTAAATTTTGTTGGTAATGCCCAAAGGGGAGGTAGAGCCTAGAACTACAAAAATACTTATAATGCTGGGTGGAAAAACCACCCGAACTTATCTTGGGGAGGAAATCAAAATCAATATAGGCCTCAAGGATATGCACCACAGTACAACCAACAGCAAGGTCAAAGAAATCAAGTGGGTGTTAAACCTGGAGATATGAGCGTGGAGGATATGTTAAAATAGATTATGGCTGAGCAAGCTAAGCTGGCAGCAGATGTGAGGAACAATCAGTTGGCTACTCAGAATTTGGAGAAACAGATTGGCCAGTTAGCTAACGCACAGAATACAAGGCCCCAAGAAGGTCTTCCAGGTGATACTGAGCCAAATCCCAAGCGGGTGAATGCTATAATTACCCGTAGTGGTAAGCAGTTAGAGGATACGGTTGCACCAGCAAAAGAATTGGAGCCGAAAGTAGTGGTGATTGAAGACGAACAAGTGGAGTCTACCAAAAGCTCCAAAGAGGATAAAGTGATACATAGTGTGAAGTTGCCTCCCCCTTTCCCGCAGAAGTTTAAGAAGAAGAAGAAGGATGAATGCTTTGGTAAGTTCATTGAACTACTTAAACAAGTGCACATTAATTTGCCTCTTGTGGATATCTTGCAGGGTATTCCAAAGTATGCCAAGTTCGTGAAAGATATTGTAGCAAACAAGAGTAGATTGACAGAGTATGCCACAGTTTCATTGACTGAGGAGTGTAGTTCTCGCATTCAGAACCGGTTACCTACTAAGCTGAAGGATTCTGGAAGCTTCACTATGAAGATTACTCTGGGAGATCGTGTCTGCGCTCATAGATTGTGTGATTTGGGGGCTAGTATAAATCTGATGCCCACTTCGGTTTTTAAGAAGTTGGGTTTGGGTCGTCCTAAGCCTACTACTATTATTCTGTAATTTGCAGACCGATTCGTGACTAGACCTGATGGCATTGTTGAGGATGTTCTGGTTCAAGTGGGTTCATTGATCTTTTCGATTGATTTTGTGGTGCTAAATTTTGAGCCTGACCCGGAAGTCCCATTTATTTTGGGGTGTCCATTTCTGGCCACTAGAGGGGTGATCATTGATGTAGCAGTCGGAAACTTACTATGCGAGCTCATGATAAGGTTGAAGTCTTTGATGTATATAGGGCTTTGAACCTTTCAAAAATTTATGAGAACTTGTCGGCTATTACAGCTATAGATTTGGCGGTTGAAAACATCCACACTTTGTCTACAGATCCCTTGGAAAAAGTTTTGATGGGGCAAGATGTTTTTGGGGATGCAGAAGCTAGTGAAATGGTGCAAGTTCTTGATCTTATGGGTATCTATGCTAAAGAGGGTAGATGGGAACCTTTAAATCATCCACTCGGTCCTCCAACTAAGCCCTCAATTGAGAAGACACCGAAGTTTGAATTGAAGGAACTTCCATCTCACCTTCAATATGCTTTCCTAGGTGACAATGAGACTCTTCCTATTATTCTGGCAGCAAATTTGTCATAGGAACAAGTTGATGCAGCATTGTTGATACTAAAACAAAGAAAGAAGGCTATTGGTTGGCAGATGTCTGAAATCCATGGTATTAATCCGGGTTTATGCATGCATAAAATTTACATGGAAGAAGGGCACAAGCCGAGTGTACAACACCAACGACGCTTAAATCCGGTGATGAAAGAAGTAGGAAGGAAGGAGGTAATTAAGTGGCTAGATTCTGGCATTGTTTACCCTATCTCTGATAGTACGTGGGTGAGTCCAGTACAATGTGTTCCAAAAAAGGGTGGTATGACGGTGATCACAAATAATAATAATGAATTGATTCCTACAAGAACTGTGACTGGATGGCGTATTTGCATGGATTACCGAAAACTCAATGATGCTACGAGGAAAGACAATTATCCAATCCCTTTTATTGATCAGATATTGGATCATTTAGCCGGGTAGGAGTATTATTGCTTTCTTGATGGGTATTCTGGATACAATCAAATTGCTATAGATCCTCAAGATCAGGACAAGACTACATTCACATGTCCTTACGGCACATACGCTTTCAAGCGTATGCCATTTGAATTGTGTAATGCACCGGCTACCTTTCAGCGTTGCATGATGGTTATTTTCTACGTCATGGTGGAGGAGTTCGTAGAGATTTTTATGGATGATTTTTCAGTCTTTGGTAACTCTTTCGAGGTATGTTTTCAAAACCTTGATAAAGTCCTTGCTCGGTGTGAAGAAACTAATCTTGTTCTCAATTGGGAGAAGTGCCATTTCCTTGTGACGGAAGGTATAGTTCTTGGGCATAAAGTGTCAAAACAGGGGCTGGAAGTTGATAGGGCAAAAATTGAAGTTATTAAAAAACTCCCTCCACCTGTATCGCTAAAAGGGGTGCAAAGTTTTTTGGGTCATGCTGGATTTTACAGAAGGTTTATTCAAGATTTTTCCAAAATTGCACGCCCCATGTGTGCACTCTTGGAAAAAGATGTGAAATTTGTATTTTGTGAATCATGTGTGAAGGCATTCGAGGTTTTGAAAAAGAAGTTGGTAGAGACACCTATCCTTATTGCTCCTGACTGGGTTTTTCCATTTGAGCTCATGTGTGACACAAATGATGTTGCAGTGGGTGCGATTCTCGGTCAACGGAAGAATAAGGTATTTCACTCTATTTTTTATGCAAGCAAGACCCTTGATGCAGCCCAAGTGAATTACACGGTGACTGAAAAAGAGATGTTAGCTTTGGTGTATGCATTTGATAAATTCAGATCGTACTTTGTGGGCACGAGCGTCATTGTATACACGGATCATGCGGCAATACGGTATTTGTTCAATAAAAAGGATGCTAAGCCGCGTTTGATTAGATGGATCTTATTGCTATAGGAGTTTGACTTAGAGATTAAAGATAGAAAGGGGACAGAAAATCAAATTGCTGACCATCTTTCTAGACTTGAGAGCTCGACACATGTAGTGGATGATGAGCGTATTTGTGAGGAATTTCCAGACAAGCAGTTGTTGGTGTTGGATGTCGATGAGTTGCCATGGTATGCAGACATTGTGAATCTATTGGTAAGTGGGTTATTTCCTCCTGATTCGAGTCCTCAAGAGAAGAAGAACTGGCATATGAGACACACTCTTATATATGGGATGAGCCTTATTTATTCAAGCAAGGGCCTGATCAAATAGTACGAAGATGTATTCTAGATACGGAAGTGAAGCAAGTGTTAGAGAGATTCCACGCATCACCTTATGGTGGACATCATGGTGGTGAACGCATAGCTCGAAAAATATTGCAATCAGGTTTCTTCTGGCCTTCTATATTTAAAGATGCTCATGCCTTTGTGAAGAATTGTGATCAATGTCAACGTATGGGGACGATTGCCAAGCGACATGAGATGCCTCTTAACAACATCCTAGAAGTTGAAATCTTTGATGTATGGGGGATTGATTTTATAGGCCCTTTCCCAAAGTCGAATGGCAATCTATACATACTTGTAGCAGTGGATTATGTATCTAAATGGGTAGAGGCTGTAGCTCTTCCTACGAATGACTCCAAGGTTGTGGTAAAGTTCCTACAAAAGCACATTTTCACTAGGTTCGGAACTCCAAGAGCTATTATTAGCGATGGAGGGTCACACTTCATTAATTATTGGGTGAAGAGTGTATTGGCAAAGTATGGCATAAAACACAAGGTCTCAACAGCGTATCATCCCCAAACAAGTGGCCAAGTGGAAGTATCTAATCGCGAGATAAAGCAAATCTTGCAAAAGACGGTGAATACTCAGAGGAAAGACTGGTCACTCAAGCTGGATGATGCTCTTTGGGCTTATTGAACGGCGTATAAGACTCCTATAGGGACTTCTCCCTATCATTTGGTCTTTGGGAAAGCTTGTCACCTCCCAGTTGAGCTTGAGCACTGAGCATATTGGGCGGTAAAGAAGTTGAATCTAGATCCGGGGTTGGCTGGTAACAGGAGGTTGTTACAACTCCATGAGTTGGATAATTTCGTGCCCATGCGTATGAAAATGCTAAGATCTACAAGGAGAAAACGAAGCGATGGAATGACAAGCATATTCTCCCCTGCACTTTCGAGCCAGGCCAGTTGGTACTTTTGCTTAACTCAAGACTTAGGTTTTTTCCAGGCAAGCTAAGATCTAAGTGGAGTGGGCCTTTTGAGGTAAGTCGCACGACACCTCATGGTGTGGTGGAAATTTTGAACAAAGCGGATGGTACAAGATTTATGGTAAATGGCCAGAGATTGAAGCATTATTTCGGTGAAAAAGAGAAGCAGAAGGAGGACGTGCTTCACCTTGATCTAAGCTCTTATATATGGTCGAGCCGCGACATTAAACCAGTCGCTACATGGGAGGCAACCCATGAATGTGTTGTAATAGTTAGGATTCATAAAGTAAAAATACAAAAAGAAGAGTCGTGCCCCGACCAAAACTAAGGCGCTTGATGGGAGGCAACCCATATCTTTTAAAATTTTTATTGTCTAACTGAGTGCTAAGATCTTGTGTTTATGCAGAGGCACGAAGCATGTTGACATGGGAATCCACAAGGAAAAGGTAAAATTGGCGGATGGATGATTATTGGAAGGTGCCGGGCAGGTAGGACATGTTTTGGAGAGAAGCTTTGAGTCTTAGGACTTGTAAAAGCCCCAAGATTATGTGAAAAATTGCTCAGGTATGAGGTTAAGTGTTGGACACGCTACCTAGCTTGCCAGGATGAAATTGCTAAGAAAAATTTTTTTTTAGGCAGTGGGGAGGCGCGCTGGCCAGCGTGCCATGCCGCCTGTGCCCGAATTTTTGTTCAAGTAGGCAGTGGGGTAGCGAGCTAGGCAGCGTGCCACGCCGCTACCCCCTTAAGTGCTAAGCACGAAAATTTTTTTAAAAGCAAAGGGGCTCCATATCCGACCCATCCCACCCCTTCTCCTTTAAATCCCTAATTTTCACATGTTTTCCAAACTCAAACACCAAGGACCCGATTTTACTCCCACAAACTTCAACAATTTTCTATTTTATTTCTCTACTCTTTCCCACACATAGCTCGAATTCTTGCCTTCTCCTCTTGGGATTGTGTCCAAGTCTCCATTCAAAGCTCTCAAGGTATGTTTCCTTAGCTTTCTCTCTCTAGTTTGCTATGAGGATGATGCGATTTTGGGGTATTATTGGATTTCGTTTGTAATGCCCAAATATGTTCTTGGTTTGTTGACTTGCTTCTTATCATATGGTTGGGGTTTATGGGGTGGCATTACAATGAACTTGGAAGGCATGTGAACTTGTGGTTAATAATCTTATTTTAGTTGGAATAATTGGAAGTGGATTTATCTTTATTGGTGTTAATTGAGCAAATTGGTGGTTGAAATCACTGAATACAACTCATATGTGTTGAATATGTATGACTATTGTTTGAATTCTTGAGTAAAACAAGCATGTCATTCTAATGCTATTTATGAGATTGCTGAACTTGTGTGGGAATATGCATTTATCTATGGTTGGAACTTGGTATTTGGGCATTTAGTGATGGGGGGAAGTCTGAGTACCCTCCGCCCATATATATTTTGACTTGGTGCTAAGCAACTAAGTGTGGGGTGGCCCTAAACGTCACCGCGCATTAAGTTGGTTAGCTATTTTTACATAGGTAATTGACTTGTTTGTGGAACTTTGCTACAGGTATAATGTCTGATTCTAATGTAGCTGCCTCCATCTCTCACAAGACACGTCGGTCGGGTAATAAGGTCCCCGCAGGTCCCCCAGTCCCAAAAGGGAAAAAACGAAAGTATGGGATACATGCGGTCTCCAGTGCAAGGAAGAGTTGGTACAAAATCCACCCGGAAGCTAAATATTTTTTCGATGAGAATATTGATAGGGCAAGTCTGGCTTGGGCTTACCCAAGAATATTGGCTCGGCTTGAGCAAGTCGGGATGGGCTTTATCTTCGACAGACCTACAGATTGCAACCTCCATCTGGTGAGGGAATTGTACGCAAATTGGAACCCGAACGCACCTACCTGCTTGGTAGTGGTACGAGGTTTGGATGTGATACTTGATTCCTTGAGTTTGACTGGATTATTGGGAGTTTCCACTCAGGCTAGTCCCCAAGACCTACTCAGGCTAAATGCTAGGCCTCCATATGCTGAAATTCGACACACTCTGTGCGGCCCACGTTCAACAGTGAGGTGGCTGAGCCATCACAAAAGAGGGTATCACAAGAGTCTACCCTTTGCCCACCTCAACAAAGAGGCAAGGATTTGGCTAAAGATTTTGTGTTGTTGTTTAATTCCGGGGAGCCACATGACTGAGGTTACAAGGGATCGTGTCTGTCTGGTGTATGCTCCCATGACTGATGCAGAGATTGATGTAGGTTCTGTGTTGTTGTCGGCTATGCGCCGAGCTCTCCTCCAAGGAGGTCTTCGATATGCTTTCGGTGGACTATTGACTAAATTAATGAGAGCATTCGAAGTGCCCGAAGAAAATTTTGACTATCATCCTCCTTTGGTGACGATGCCTGTGGATGTCACCCAAACTAAGGCGTCGGACTCACTCGGCCCCACTTTGACATTAGCAGAGCGTCATGCTCGAGATGATGGGATTTTAGATCGTATGTATGGGTTGGATATACTGCGACACAGGACTGGGGGTATGCCTTCCTCGGTGGATGACCTGAGCCAGGTAGAGAGGGATTATCCTCTTAACGAGCATGCCATGGCCTTATTGAGAATTGTTCCTAATTTTGTTGAGCCTGTGGATGATGATGTCCCCCACAGATGAAAATGACCTCCAGAGCGATTCTGAGGATGAGGAGGCTGAGGCGGATGATCCACCGCTAGAGGTTCGTGGGTCGGAGGACGACGACTACCTCGATTGACCAGGGAGCTCCTTACACCCTACTATTGCTTTGTTTTTTTTTGTAGCATTGGGAACAGTGCTAATCTTTTAAGTGTGGGGTGGGGTGTGATGGGATTCCCTTGTATGTATGTATATGTGTGCTGCTGTATGCTTTTATTTTTTGGTTTCCTTAGTGTTTGTTTTCGGTTCTTTTACTAAGGAGAGTCCCTTTGAACCGTACAAAAAAAAATTGCTTGGATTTTTGATGTGGTGTTAAATTTTTTTTGGTTTATGTTGTTTTTGGTGTGTACTAATTTTGAGTCGCCTTATTCATAGGACTAAGGGATTTGCTCTATGATGGATGGATGACGACCGTCTTAAGAGAAAATTAGTCATGTAGTGTAGTGTCGTGTCGGGTGTTCTTGCTTGCTATACAATGGTGCATACACGTGTGAAACAGGCTATGATATACAATAGCAAGTGTTGAGATGCCTAATTCTCACTTAGTTGACTAGCTAAGTTGCTTACTGTTGAATTTATGCATGATTTCGGAGGTTTTATGGTGAACCTGCTGAGTTGAACATGTGCCATGTGTGAGTAAAGTTTTTTGAACAATTTCCATGTGCATAGTGATGTCTAGAACTTTCCCGGTGTGTTTTCAAAGCGAAATAAAAGGTGTTAAGTTTAGGAGATGATATAGGCATTTCTTTGATAGCCATGTTTTAGACCTACTTTATCTACCCTCTTTGCATGATCTTAGTTAGCCCCGTTGAGCCTTTAGCCTTTTCCTTGGTAGCTTTACATGTAGCTTAATCCTCTTCTTTCAATGAACCAGAATTTGATCCAAAACTCCTAAGCGCTTTAATTAGGAAATCAAGAGGTGAAGGAGTGCAAAAGTTTGGAAGAAGGAAAGAGTTAAAGTTAAATCCCCAAGCATATTTCCTATGGGTGTGTGAAAAAGTTTGTGTATGTTGGTAGGGAATATGGTTAAAGAAAGAAAAGAGAAAGAAAAAAAAATATATATATAATTTTTTTTGTAATCAATGGGTGATTGCAGTTATTCCTTATCCAATATGCTTAAGCTAGCTTAAAGTTATGGGGCAAAACAAAGGAAAGTTGGAAAGATAAAAGTGGTGAAAAATAGGTCGGTTGAAGGTGGTCTGAATGTAATTTGTAGTGTATTAAAGTGCTCAGGAATGATAGTCACTATTCTTGACCAAATGGTTCCTAGCCGTCCCTGAGCCTACATTACAACCCCTAAAAGTCCTACTTGATCTTGAGCTTTAACATTTTAACATTAGTGGAGTATTACACTAAGGGCAAACCTATGGTTCATCTTGTGTTGCATGTGAATTCTTTTTGAGAGTGAGTGACTTTCATTCATGCACCCAGTTAGTAATTACTGTGTAGGAGTGTGGGGTGATTCTCTTGTGGTGAGGGTGCATGTTTAGTGAAGTGTGGTGATCTACTAATAACATGTCACGCATGAATTTGCAACTAGTTAAGTTGTTTTGTGAGGATAGGTTGTTTCAATTTGTTATTTATTTGTTTGATATCCTAGTATGTTAGTGCATAAGTTGATAAATGTGGTTGTGTAAGCTATGCAAGATTGCCTATTTTGTGTCAATTGTCTAAAGTAGCCCGGAGTTGAGTGTGGTTACTGTTCGAGGACAAACAAAGGTTCAAGTGTGGGGTGGTGATCTAAGGCGTATTTATATGCCTTAGTAGCGACTTTAACCCATGATTACCTTAGTTTTGAGAACAATACTTGTGTATTCTATAAGTTTTTGATGGAATATGTGATATTATGCTAACCAATATGATTAGACCCTTGTAGGTGGAATTTTCAACTTTTTGGAGCATTTTTGGCGTGGAAAGTGAGGCTTGGAGCAAGTGTGGAATATTGAAGATAAGAGGCAAACCAAAGAGTTGAACTTGAAGAATCCAACCAAATCCGCGAAGAGAAGTCGACGAAAGCAAAAAAATCACAAATTAAGGGCCTGGTACGCCCTTTTGGCTAATTTCACTTGCCCAGGAAGACTTGGGGTGCGCCCAGGGGTGTTCCATGTCCCCTGGGAGCACCCTTTTGCTGAGGCAAAATCTGCCTAAGTGGCAGGCGCGCACAAGGGCGTTCCGGGCAGCTTTTTGGCCAATTTTGCCTCGACTTTGGGTCTATAAATAGGGCATTTTGGTTATTGTATAGGGATTCCATTATCCTTAGAATATTTTGGGCGTTTTGGGGCATCTAAATTAGGTTCCATTCCTCTTCTTTTCAGTTTTTAAGTATTTTTATGGTATTTATTGCCTTTTGGATGTTGATTGACATTATGAGTGGCAAAAATCCCTCATTCTTGGGGTTAAGGCCAAGAACATGAATCTCTTGGGTTAATTTTATTGGTTTTTGCTGGAGTTTATCATAAATTGGTTATTCATATATTCTATATTTCATTATTTTGATGCTTGATCACCATTGGAATATATTCCTTGTCTTGAAGTGAGCTCGAGAGAGAAACTAAGAGATAGAACGTGAATATATGAAGTGTGGTCTTTCTCGGGGAAGGAATTCTAAGGGATTGACATGTAGTTAGCACTGAGAGGTACCTAATCAACCACACTTGGTCAATTACGAGAAGAAAACTTAAATGCTCTAGAATTGGTTAAGCTTATCACCACTCACGGATGTAGGTTTCTAAGTTCTAGTAGAAGATTATATTTTGGAGACGAATGTAGTTATAAAATTAACCTCGGGATCAATATCCACGATAAACAACTCAAAGTGCTTAACCCAATAACAATTATGCTAAAGAGATGACGTTTGGAATGCCTTAGCCCTGGGAATTTACTTTTTATTAATTTTTCAAGCGTATTTGCAAAAACCAAAGTTACGGTAGCGAAGATAGGAGTTAATAACCCGCAATCATTTAATTTTCAGCACAAAATCTCTTGTCGTTTTTGCAACACTAGTTTTTAATTATAGTTTGGCGTCCAGAATTGATTTCTGTTGACGAAAGTCCCTTGGGTTCGATATACGGCTCTTTTAAAGGAGCCACCTTATTACTTGAACGATCACGTACCCTTGCGTGTATATCTGGGTCACAACAGAGATCAAGAACTTGCACCATTTCACTAGCTTCCGCATCACCAAAAATAGCTTGGCCCATCAAAACTTTTTCAGCGGATCTGTAGGCAAAGTGTGGATGCTTTCAACCGCCAAATCTATAGCTCTAATAGCTGACAAGTTCTCATAAATTTCTGGAAGCTTTAGATCCCTATATACATCAAAGACTTCAACCTTATCATGAGCTCGCATAGTAAGTTTCCCGGCTGCTACATCAATGATCGCACCTCCAGTGGCCAGAAACGGACGCCCCAAAATAAATGGGACTTTCGGGTCAGGCTCAAAATTTAGCACCACAAAATCAACCGAAAAGATTAACGAACCCACTTGAACCAGAACATCCTCTACCATCATGTCTAATCAAGGATCGGTCTGCAAGCTGCAAAATAATAGTAATAGGCTTAGGACGACCCAAACCCAACTCCTTGAAAACTGAAGTGGGCATCAGATTTATACTAGCCCCCAAATCACACAATCCACGAGCGCAGACACGATCTCCCAGAGTAATTTTTACAGTGAAGCTTCCAGGATCCTTCAGCTTGGTAGGTAACCGATTTTGAATGCGAGAACTACACTCCTCAGTCAATGCAACTGTGGCATACTCTGTGAATCTACTCTTGTTTGCCACAATATCTTTCAAAAACTTGGCATACTTTGGAATACCCTGAAAGATATCCACAAGAGGCAAATTAATGTGCACTTGTTTAAGTAGTTCAATTAACTTACCAAAGCATTCATCTTCCTTTCTCTTCTTGAACTTCTGAGGGAAAGGAGGAGGCAACTTTCCACTATGTATCACTTTATCATCTTTGGAGCTTTCGGTAGACTCCACTTGTTCGTCTTCAATCACTACTACTTTTGGCTCCAATTTTTTCGCTGGTGCAACCGTATCATCTAACTGCTTACCACTACGAGTAACAATAGCATTCACCTGCTTTGGATTAGGCTCAGTATCACCTGGAAGACCTCCTTGGGGCCTTGTATTCTGTGCGTTAGCTAACTGACCAATTTGCTTCTCCAAATTCTGAGTAGCCAACTGATTGTTCCTCACATCTGCTGCTAGCTTAGTTTGCTCTACCATAATCTGCTTTAACATATCCTCCACGCTCATATCTACAGGTTTAGCACCCACTTGATTTCCTTGACCTTGCTGTTGGTTGTACTGTGGTGCATATACTTGAGGCCTATATTGATTTTGATTTCCTCCCCAAGATAAGTTCGGGTGATTTTTCCATCCAGCAATATAAGTATTTCCATAATTCTGGGCTCCAACTCCTCTTTGGGCATTACCAACAAAATTCACAGAATCTGGATTCGCACTACACAACTCGCTGGTATGGTCCCCGTTTCCACATACACCACACATCACAGAAACCTATTACTGTACTGCATTCACGGGAGCTGGTTGCTGCCCTAAATTCAAACTACTGAAGTGATTGTTCATCATGTTTTGCATAGCTGAAATTTGGGTCGATAATGCCGTGACTGCATCCACATCTAGTTTCCCAGCAACCTTCTTTGTAGAATTCCTCGAATTATCACTATGCCAGTCTGGATTTCCCTGTGAAATATGATTCAACAAAGCATATAATTCATCATAAGTCTTCTCTAAAGCTTGTCCACCTGCAGCTGAATCAAGTAGAATTTTCGTGTTGGGGTCGAGAGCCTCAATGAAAGTATGCACCAACACTTCATTAGCTTGGTGGTGATAAGGACAATCTCTCAGCATGGATTTGAATTGGTTCGAAGCTTGGTACAAATTCTCATCATCTCTCTGTCTGAAACTCAGTATCTTACTTCTCAGCTTTGCTGTCTTTCCAGACGCAAAGAACCTTATCAAGAATTTCCGAGCAAGATCATCCCAAGTAGTGATAGAATTAGCCAGCTCTGCATCTAAACACCTCCTTGCTTCCCCCAACAGAGAAAAGGGAAACAAAGTAAGTCTCACATAATTCGAAGACACACCCGCAGGAATATATGTGTCACTGATCTCCAGAAAATTACGGATATGCCTCTGTGGGTCCTCATGAGCAAGACCTGTAAACTATCTACTTGAGTGCAAGAGTTGCACCATATTCTGTTTAAGCTCAAATCTACCTCCAGCCGCCGGTTTGAGAATACTGGAGGTCACATTACTGGCGAGTGGGATTGCCACATCGCGAACTATTCTAGCTGCCATTACTTTTGACTCACGTCTCTCTGCAGCTAGTTCTTCAATTCTTACGGGATTACCCCGTATGCCTTCGCCAGCCAGTTTGACTTGTGGGATTGGGTAATCTGCAGCCTGTCTCCTCAATCTATTGAAATATCTTTTTGATTCAGACTGTGGGGCTACCAAATATTTATTCCTTGCCAGTGTTCCGATGAAGTAAGCCTGCAAAATAGAACAACTAAGATCAAGTTGTCAACACGTAGCTGAAAATTAAAGTACAAACATCAATAATTGATATCTATCTATTTGAAAGTCCTAGGCAACGGCGCCAAAAACTTGTTGCGACCCAGCTATACACGCAAGTGTATGTGATCGTTCAAGTAATAAAGTGGGTCCTTTTGAAAGAGCCGGATATCGAACCCAAGGGACTTTCGTCAACAGAAACCAATTCTAGACGTCCAACAATAATCAAACACTAGTGTTGCGAAAAGGAAATAGGATTTGTCACTAAAAATTATTTGTTTGCGAACTATGAACTCCTATCTTTGCTACCGTAACTTTGGTTTTTGCAAATGTGCTTGAAAAATCAATAAAAAGTGAATTCCCAGGGCTAAGGCGCTTCGAACGAAATCTCTTGAGCATAATTGTTATTGGTTTAAGCAATTTGAGTTGTTTATCTTGGTTATTGATCCCGAGGTTAAAGTTACAATTATATTCGTCTCCAAACTATAATCTTCTACTAGAAATTGGAAACCTAACTACATCAGTGAGCGGTGATAAGCTTAACCCATTCTAGTGCATTTAAGTTTTCTTCTCATAATTGACCAAGTGTGGTGGATTAGGTACCTCTCGGTCCTAACCACATGTCAATCCCTTAGAATTCCTTCCTTGAGAAAGACCACACTTCGTATATTCCCACGTTCTATCTCTTAGTTTCTCTCTCGAGCTTACTTCAAGACAAGGAATGTATTTTAATGGTGATCAAGCATCAAAATAATGAAATTAAGAATATATGAATAACCAATATATGATAAACTTCAGAAAAAACCACTAAAATTAACCCAAGAGATTCATGTTCTTGGCCTTAACCCCAAGAATGAGGGATTTTAGCCACTCATAATGTCAATTAACATCCAAAAGTAATAAAATACCTTAAAAATAATTAAAAACTAAAAAGATGAGGAATGAAACCTAATTTCAATGCCCCAAAACGCCCAAAGTAGCCTCGTCAATATGGAATGTGATACAATGACTAAAAAGCCCTATTTATAGAGTGAATTTCGAGGCAAAAATTAGCCAAAAAGCAGCCCGACACGCCCTTGGGCGTACCTGGCACTTAGGCGAACTTTGCCTCTGCAAAGGTATGCTCTAGGAGGCCTAGCACGCCTTGAAACGCGCCCCACTACTGCCTCCCAAAACCAATTTTTTCACAAAAGCGGCCTGGCACGCCCTGAAATGCGCCAGGCCCTTAATTTTTGATTTTCTTCTTTCATCGACTTTTCTTTACGGATTTGGCATGATTCTTCAAGTTCAACTCTTTGGATTGCCTCTTATCATCAATATCCTTTGCTCGTAGCTTCTCCAAGCCTTGCTTTCCACGCCAAAAATGCTCCAAATAGTCGTAAAAATTCCACCTACAAGGGTCTAATCACATTGTTTAGCACAATATCACATAATCTATCAAAACCATGCAAAACATTTACGTATTGATCTCAAAACTAAGGTAAACATGGGTTAAGGTCGCTACTAAGGCATATAAATACGCCTTAGATCAACTGTTACTTGTGTAATTGGTACATGATTTATATGATTGTTGAGTCATGGTTGTTGACTTGGAATCTTGTTGGTGGTCATAGTTGACTTGACTTGTTATCCTTGTTGACTTATATTGACTCAACTTCGTGTTGTACTTTATACAAGCTTAAGTGTTATGAACTTGGAGTAGAGTTGCATGATAGGGTTCATGGTAGTCTTGTTGTACTATGTTTTGGTTATGTGTTCATATTTCTCATTTTGGATTGACCGATGAACCTACCAGTAAACCGTTGTTTCTCTTGTACTGAAAATACCTGTGCTCTTCTTTTTGTTGAGTGAAGAGCATATCCCAGCAACTATTTTAAGACCTTAGCTATGAGACAGACAGTATTCAAACTCAAGGGTGAGCTGCATCTTACGGGTTACCTGTAACACCCCGTACCTTCCCAACCCTACTTGATGATGTTGAATAATGTTTTCTTAGGTGTCGAGAGATATAAGTATGTATTTGGCAATGCTAATGATGAGAAAATTTAAATTTGGCCACGCACATGCGAGTAGACCTTCGTAGGAGGTGTTTTGTGCTTTCGTGGAGCATTTGGGTAATACCCTGTACACATTATAACCTCATTTGGTGACTTGAAGTCATGTTTACTTGATGATAAAGCTCACTAAGTTATTATTTTGTAGTGTTTTGATAAGGTATTGGACGATATGCAAGTATTGAAGAAATGGCCGAAAATTCAGCAAGGTACTGAAACTTGCGCCACTACCCTGTTTCAGGGAGTGTGGCGCAAGCCACCTGATTCAGAGGGGCTTCATTTCCTGCGCCACTACCCTATTTCAGGGGGTGTGGCGCAAGCCACCTGATTCATAGGGGCTTCATTTCCTGCGCCACTACCCTGTTTCAGGGGGTGTGGCGCAAGGAACAAATATTAGGCCTTTCCGGACCCGTTTTGTAACGTAATTCTACGACGCTTCTTGGATGGTTTCTTTTGGTTATTTGGAGTTCGTTGAGTATTGTGAAAGCTTCAAACACTTCAATACACTCCTACATACTCCTACATGATCAAATCATGAAATGTGAATAGTGATCCAAAATGTCGCCAAGGGCGACCCCATTCTTCCACTTTGACCTCATTAAATGCCAAGGAATGGCTAAGCTTGACTTGGGGTCTATATAAAGGCCCCAAGATCAGATTTTATCATCAAAGACCTCTCATGCCTTTATGATATTTTCTCAACATTTCCCATTTCCAAACCCTAAAGCAAAAGAATTCCTTTTGACTCTTGGGACAAGATCAACATATTCCAAGCCTTGGTAAGTATTTATTTTCATGGATTAATATCTTATATGCATAAAAGAATATGTATATCATGTTGGTTGTGCTTGGAAAAGTTGGTCATGGTACTTGGTGTTTTTGTATGAGATTTGTGGTATATGGAGTTCAAGTGTGAATTAGGCCTTGTGCCTTTGATGAAAAAGTATGGGATGGATAAAATATGAACATGTATGGTGTTATTTTTGGTATTAAACTTGTTCTTGTCTATAAGTGGAAATTGTGGAATTTTGGCCGATATGTGTTATGAGTTGTATTAAGGTCATTTGATGGGTTATTTGCGATATAATATGGACAAGAAAGTGTGAAGGAGAAGTGTTGTGGTGAAATATATTAACTATCATGTATTGGTCAATGTTGGGAATATTATGGAATTTTTGGAATAATAATTTTGTCAATGGTTTTGTAAAGGGGAAATGACATGTTGAAGGACAATTATGTGACTCATTGATGTTATATGCATTTGAAGAGTAGTTGGTGGTTAATGTGAATCTCGTTATGTATTTATGTTGTAGAGTGACACATAAAGAAGGAGCGGGATTATTATATACGCATCTAAGGTTATATATTCGTATTGAGAATACAAGGTATGTAAGGTTACTTGTCCATATCTTTCTACGACAAATAGTGTCCACATTGATATGTCATTAGTCCTATCCCGAAATGTCCAAAGGTATTCCATATGCACTTAGCCATGGTCATTGTCATAGATTGCCTACTCATTGATCAATTGCGAATCTCATGTTTCATATTCATGGTTAATGTTCCAATATTCCAATAGTGACTATACTTGTGTCTCTTGTTCATGGATTATTGTCCAATGGTTCCAAGAGTGATGTTATATTTCTCATTGATATTTATTCATATGTCCTTCACTTATTGGTCAATGACTCAAAGTTTCCAACAATGTTATGTTCCAAAGTTCCAAAGTGATGTTATGATTATCAAAGTATCAATCTCAAAGTAATGAACAAAGTAATGCAAATGTGGTCAATGATCAAGTACGGGTGGCAAGTCTAGGGGCGTAAGCCTAGCTCGACTCGATCCCGAGATATGGATTTAAGGGTGGCAAGTCTAGGGGCGTAAGCCTAGCTCGACTCGATCCCGATGTATTGATTTATGGGTGGCAAGTCTAGGGGCATAAGCCTAGCTCGACTCGATCCCAAGGGTGGCAAGTCTAGGGGCATAAGCCTAGCTCGACTCGATCCCTACATGATGATATGATATGAAAAGACCCACTGATCAGTAGGGGCCCGGGTACAGTGTGACATATGCATTGACAAGTGAGTATTAAATGTAAAGAAAGTAATGAAAGTGATGAAAGCAATCCACATGGTTTCCAAAATGCAACATGGTGACTTATTCACATTGATTATTCATATGTTTTGAGTTCATTGAAATATTCATGTGTTGTACAGTTTCATCTGAGCCTTACATATTCAGTACTTATTCCGTACTGACCCCTCTTGGGGAAATTACTTTACTTGCTGCAGACGCAGGTTCTAGTAGGCCTCCACAGTAGGGTGCCGGTGTTACATATTTTTGGTGAGCTCCAGTTGGTTCGGGGCTTCTCCGAGTCACAGTTGTATATATCTGTTTTGGCATTGTATATATTGTGTAATGCGGGGACTTGTCCCGACTTATGGTTCATTTTGGTCAATGCTCTTGTTAGAGGCTTTTGTAGACGGATGTGGGTGTATGAATGTAGAAGGGATATGTCGTCCTTGACTTGGTGGCCTCAACGGCCAAGTTTCGTATATATGTACATATATCATGTTCCATGACTTCCATTGTTGGTCTTGATAGTTGATATGTGTTTATGGGTTTCTTATGGCATGCATATGATTGAGTAAGTAAAGATTGGTTCTCTCGGGCCATGTCAGCTACGGGTGCCAATCACGCCTCGTTGGGATTCGGGGTGTGACAAAAGTGGTATCAGAGCAAGTCGTTCTAAGGGTGTCTACAAAGCCGTGTCTGAGTAGAGTCTTGCTTATGGCTGTGTTGTGCGCCACATCGATAAGCAGGAGGCTACGAGACATTAGGAGTTGTTTCTTTCCTTCACCTCTAGATCGTGCAATAGAGCCAAAGTTGTAGGTTGACACGTATGTACGTATTGATATTGATTTTCTTTTATATAGTCAAATGTTGAGTATCAGACATGATAAGGGAAAAGGTGAGCAGGTTGATATGCCTGCCGAAGTAGAAATGAGTAAATCACCACCAAGTTAGTCAAGGTGAAGCTGACATGGAAGTTGTTATACGGGTCTCTTTTAGCCAAAAGATAGAGAAGTATCCGCAGAATCATCTAAAAATGCCACTGAACGGGATGTAAGAAATGTAGTGCATATGTTGACTCAGATAGTTGTTATATAATGTCATGGGCAAGCTGGACCAATAACGAGTGATGCTGGTGCAGCTAGGGCAGCTAGTCGCCGCACATAAGATTTTCTGAAAAATTAAACTCCCCTCCCATGTCCACCGAGTTGGATATGAATGAAGACCCACAGGACCTTATAGATCACCTGAAAAGGGCTCTAGATGTTATGCACGTGACAAGTGCATTGATGTACTTTCAGCTAGTTGGGAGGAATTTGAAACGATAATCTTCGACTAGTGTCTTCCATACGGGGTCCGAAAAGCTTATGCGGACCAACTGCTAAATCTTTGAGAAAGTAACGTCTTTGATTTAAGTCGTTGGCTAGGTATGCCCCAAAAGTGATAACTGTTATGACCGATAGAGTGCATCAGTATATGGAAAGATGGATTGTATTATTATGACTTTGAAAAGAGGTATGGATATAGTCCGAAAATAGGCATTTTTTTACAAACAATGAAAGACCAGAGGCAATAGAAAAGGACACAACTATTTGAAGAAGGGTCACCAAAGAGGGCTAGACCTATGGGACAGTTCATGGCGTCCCAGGGAGAATTTAGGTCTCGGGTGTTCAGACCGCCTAGATCATTATTCCCTTAGTTGATAGTAAATGTATTACCTCAATTCCAAGGGTTTAGAGACAATCGAATTGGCAAAGAAGTGAGATTCAGGATTCATGGGCAATAGGGTATTAAGTACGAGCACGTAGAAAGTATGAACCAACCGAAGTCTCTTTGTCAGCCGTGTGAGTGCTGCGGAAGTTATCATCCAGGTGAAATGTTGGTTAGGGCCAAATATTTTTATTGGTGTGATATGTCGGGCCATAAAATTAGGCTTCTCCTGATGAAGCTGCAGGTACCGTATATGTATTGATTGGCCCATATTCGACAATTGCATATGTTATTTCATTAATTGTTAAAAAAAAAAAAAAAATCAAACGAGCACCAGAATTACTAGATATGTCATATGAGGTCTATACATTAGTCGGAGAATTTATTGAAGTTAAAAGAGTATATCATAAGTGCACAGTAACTGTTTGTGGTCATGAGACACCGGATGATCTTATTGAGCTGGAAATAGTGAATTGCAATGGTATAACGGGATTGTGCCATAGTAGATTGCCGAACTAAGAAGTTATATTGTCGTTTCCCCAAAATAAGAAATGTGGGGGCACTAAGAGGAAAAAAAAGTTGTTCCCCATAGTAAAGCAAGTACAAAGGATACTCTAAAGGATACACATGTCACTTGGTAAGGGTGAAAGATACTGATGCGAAGCCACCAACTCTTCAAGCAGTTCTGGTGGTAAATGCATTCCTCGAGTATGAGCTGGTATTACTGTGATGTCAGGTACTTAGCCTATTTTTATTTCTTCATATAATATGGCCCCGGTAAAGTTATAGGAATTGGGGAAACAAACAGAAAACGTGGAAAGACGTGGTGAACGAGGGATTCATAAGACCTAATATGTTCCCTTGGGTGCACCAGTGTTAATTGTACAATTTGTACAAAAGAAAGACAGCACGGTGAGAATGTGTGTCGATTATCGGCAACTGACTAAGATGACAATTCGAATAAATATTCCCTCCCCAGAGTTGATGATTTGGTTGGTTAGTTACGGGGTTAGAAAAAAAAAAAGAAGGGTGAAATGAATGGTGAAATGATGAAATAAATGAAGATGAAAAAAATAAAATATAGGTGAATGATGAAGATATACCCAAGACAGCATTACAAACATGGTATGGTTATTATGAACTCTTAGTATGTCAATTGAGCTAGCGAATGCACCTGTAGTTGTTATGGGTTTAATGAATAGGGTGTTCAAGACACTTTTCAATATGTGTGTGACCATATTCGGTGATGGTATTCAAAAAAATCACAAGAGGACCATGCATTGTATAGGATGAAGAGATGGAATATGTTACACAAAAGATAGAAATGGTGAACAATTGGTTAAGGCCTACGATGCTTACAGAGAGCCATCGTTTTCTTGGGTTGGCTGACCATTAAGAGAATTGTTGAAGGATTTTATGCTATCCCTATACCCTTAACAAAGCTTATACACAGGGCAATCAAGTTCCAATAAAATGATGCATGTGAGAAAAGTGTCCAAGAGTAGAAAGATAAAGTAACTTTCACACCAATTGTAAGTGCCTTCCGAAGACATAAGAATGTTAGGCAATGTATGGTAATGTTTTCGGGGTTGGTCTCGGGGGTATATTGTTGTAACATGGTAAAGTAATAGCATATGCGTCACGACAATTGCGGCCACATGAGAACACAAATTACTACCAACCACATGACCCTAAACTAGCGGCTGCGATATTTGCTTAAAGTTATGGTGTCACTATTTGTAAGGGATTCGTGTTGACATGTACTGGTCATAAGATATATTTCTAAGCCAACGGACTTAAGGCCGAGGTAGCAAAGGTGGCCTGAACTATTGAAAGATTAGGACATTGATATCTGGTAGCATTCGGGAAAATCAAATGGGGCAGTTGATATATTAAGTTGCACGGCAGTAGAAGGATGAATGGCCAGCTCCAGAAAACCTATATTAATGAGGCAATATGGGGTTTTGTTTCTTGAAATTCTAGATGAAAGAAGTATAGTGTCAAATGTGGCAGGATTGATATTTGAGATAAAGGAAAAAGCAATAGGTAAATTCCATTTTTAGTTCACTTGGCGAAAAAAAATATGTGTACAGCAAAGTCGACGAGAGTATTTGAACAAACACAAGGGGGGAGTACTTTAACACCAATGTAGATTGTGTGTACTGGGTATAGAGGAGTTAAGAAAATGAATTACGACAGAAGAACATCGTTCACAGTATTTCATTCACTCGGAAGCAACTAAAATGTACCATGGTGTAACAAAGAGGTCTTGGTAAGGATACTTGAGAAGCACATTGTAGAACTTGTAGCTCAATGTCCAAGCGGTCACTAATTGACAGTATGGCATCAGAAGTCTGTATGGTACGCACTATATTATCCTTCCAGTTTGGAAGTGGATAATCACAGGGTTGTCTCATACACTGCGAAGGTTGATTCCATATCAGTGATAGTTAACAGACTTACCGAGTCAGCGTATTTCCTACCAGTTAAGACCACCGATACAGCTGAACATTATGCAACGTTGTATGTTACGGAGATAGTACGATTACATGGGATTCCACTCACTACTATATCAAATGGGAGAGCTTACTTTATTGCACAGTGTTGGAAGTTCTTTCAGTAAAGCATGGGTACACAGGTAGATGTAAGTGCGGCTTGTCATCCTCAGATGGATGGACAAACAGAACACATTATACGAACATTTGAAGATATGTCACGAGTTTGTACATTGGACTTTAAAGGTAGTTGGGATGAACATCTATGGTTTATTGAAATTGCTTACAATAAAAGTATCAAAAGGCACCTTACGAAGCTTTATGTGAAAAAAATATAGATCATCAATTGGATGGGTTACAGCTGACGGAATTTGCTTCGCTCGGGTCAGATTTTGTTCATCAAGCTATAGAGAAAGTGAAGGTGAGATAACAGCAGCTACAAATGGCCCACAGTCAATAAAAATTATATGCCGATATTAGGAGAAGGGAATTAAAGTGTGCCATAGGTTATTAGGTATTGTTGAACAGTGTGACCAATGAAAAGGAAAGAAATAATGAGAATTGGAAAGAAAGGGAAATTGTCCAAAGATTGGGCAAATTGCGTGTATATTAGCACTAGTCCAGGAACTTTTCACAGTTCATTCAGTATCTTATAGGTGATGCTTTGGAAGTGTATAGGCGATTATCTTATATCGTTGCCAGTGAAAATGTACAAATTACAGGGGATTTCACATGAAAAAAAAAGGGGGGTACTTATTGTTCCTTATTGTTATGATAAATCGATAAGTGAAAGAATTAAGAGATGCGGGAGTCATTTCCGTAAAGGCCCTGTTGGAAAAGTTAGCACGTAGAAGGAGTCACAAGGGAGACCCATGAAATAATGACCTTTTAAAGTATTTATCATTGTTATGCACGGAAGAAAAAGATCAAGATACGGAAGTGGAGTCATAATAAGTAAGTCTTTACAAGTGATACATGTGTACATGATGATATGAAGAATTCACTTTGACTTAAGTTGTTACATTGAAACAATGTTACTAACATTCGAGGACGAATGTTTCTAAGGGGGGAAGAATGTAACACCCCGTACCTTCCCAACCCTACTTGATGATGTTGAATAATGTTTTCTTAGGTGTCGAGAGATATAAGTATGTATTTGGCAATGCTAATGACGAGAAAATTTAAATTTGGCCACGCACATGCGAGTAGACCTTCGTAGGAGGTGTTTTGTGCTTTCGTGGAGCATTTGGGTAATACCCTGTACACATTCTAACCTCATTTGGTGACTTGAAGTCATGTTTACTTGATGATAAAGCTCACTAAGTAAGTATTTTGTAGTGTTTTGATAAGGTATTGGACGATATGCAAGTATTGAAGAAATGGCCGAAAAATTCAGCAAGGTACTGAAACTTGCGCCACTACCCTGTTTCAGGGGGTGTGGCGCAAGCCACCTGATTCATAGGGGCTTCATTTCCTGCGCCACTACCCTGTTTCAGGGGGTGTGGCGCAAGGAACAAATATTAGGCCTTTCCGGACCCGTTTTGTAACGTAATTCTACGACGCTTCTTGGATGGTTTCTTTTGGTTATTTGGAGTTCGTTGAGTATTGTGAAAGCTTCAAACACTTCAATACACTCCTACATACTCCTACATGATCAAATCATGAAATGTGAATAGTGATCCAAAATGTCGCCAAGGGCGACCCCATTCTTCCACTTTGACCTCATTAAATGCCAAGGAATGGCTAAGCTTGACTTGGGGTCTATATAAAGGCCCCAAGATCAGATTTTATCATCAAAGACCTCTCATGCCTTTATGATATTTTCTCAACATTTCCCATTTCCAAACCCTAAAGCAAAAGAATTCCTTTTGACTCTTGGGACAAGATCAACATATTCCAAGCCTTGGTAAGTATTTATTTTCATGGATTAATATCTTATATGCATAAAAGAATATGTATATCATGTTGGTTGTGCTTGGAAAAGTTGGTCATGGTACTTGGTGTTTTTGTATGAGATTTGTGGTATATGGAGTTCAAGTGTGAATTAGGCCTTGTGCCTTTGATGAAAAAGTATGGGATGGATAAAATATGAACATGTATGGTGTTATTTTTGGTATTAAACTTGTTCTTGTCTATAAGTGGAAATTGTGGAATTTTGGCCGATATGTGTTATGAGTTGTATTAAGGTCATTTGATGGGTTATTTGCGATATAATATGGACAAGAAAGTGTGAAGGAGAAGTGTTGTGGTGAAATATATTAACTATCATGTATTGGTCAATGTTGGGAATATTATGGAATTTTTGGAATAATAATTTTGTCAATGGTTTTGTAAAGGGGAAATGACATGTTGAAGGACAATTATGTGACTCATTGATGTTATATGCATTTGAAGAGTAGTTGGTGGTTAATGTGAATCTCGTTATGTATTTATGTTGTAGAGTGACACATAAAGAAGGAGCGGGATTATTATATACGCATCTAAGGTTATATATTCGTATTGAGAATACAAGGTATGTAAGGTTACTTGTCCATATCTTTCTACGACAAATAGTGTCCACATTGATATGTCATTAGTCCTATCCCGAAATGTCCAAAGGTATTCCATATGCACTTAGCCATGGTCATTGTCATAGATTGCCTACTCATTGATCAATTGCGAATCTCATGTTTCATATTCATGGTTAATGTTCCAATATTCCAATAGTGACTATACTTGTGTCTCTTGTTCATGGATTATTGTCCAATGGTTCCAAGAGTGATGTTATATTTCTCATTGATATTTATTCATATGTCCTTCACTTATTGGTCAATGACTCAAAGTTTCCAACAATGTTATGTTCCAAAGTTCCAAAGTGATGTTATGATTATCAAAGTATCAATCTCAAAGTAATGAACAAAGTAATGCAAATGTGGTCAATGATCAAGTACGGGTGGCAAGTCTAGGGGCGTAAGCCTAGCTCGACTCGATCACGAGATATGGATTTAAGGGTGGCAAGTCTAGGGGCGTAAGCCTAGCTCGACTCGATCCCGATGTATTGATTTATGGGTGGCAAGTCTAGGGGCATAAGCCTAGCTCGACTCGATCCCAAGGGTGGCAAGTCTAGGGGCATAAGCCTAGCTCGACTCGATCCCTACATGATGATATGATATGAAAAGACCCACTGATCAGTAGGGGCCCGGGTACAGTGTGACATATGCATTGACAAGTGAGTATTAAATGTAAAGAAAGTAATGAAAGTGATGAAAGCAATCCACATGGTTTCCAAAATGCAACATGGTGACTTATTCACATTGATTATTCATATGTTTTGAGTTCATTGAAATATTCATGTGTTGTACAGTTTCATCTGAGCCTTACATATTCAGTACTTATTCCGTACTGACCCCTCTTGGGGAAATTACTTTACTTGCTGCAGACGCAGGTTCTAGTAGGCCTCCACAGTAGGGTGCCGGTGTTACATATTTTTGGTGAGCTCCAGTTGGTTCGGGGCTTCTCCGAGTCACAGTTGTATATATCTGTTTTGGCATTGTATATATTGTGTAATGCGGGGACTTGTCCCGACTTATGGTTCATTTTGGTCAATGCTCTTGTTAGAGGCTTTTGTAGACGGATGTGGGTGTATGAATGTAGAAGGGATATGTCGTCCTTGACTTGGTGGCCTCAACGGCCAAGTTTCGTATATATGTACATATATCATGTTCCATGACTTCCATTGTTGGTCTTGATAGTTGATATGTGTTTATGGGTTTCTTATGGCATGCATATGATTGAGTAAGTAAAGATTGGTTCTCTCGGGCCATGTCAGCTACGGGTGCCAATCACGCCTCGTTGGGATTCGGGGTGTGACAAAAGTGGTATCAGAGCAAGTCGTTCTAAGGGTGTCTACAAAGCCGTGTCTGAGTAGAGTCTTGCTTATGGCTGTGTTGTGCGCCACATCGATAAGCAGGAGGCTACGAGACATTAGGAGTTGTTTCTTTCCTTCACCTCTAGATCGTGCAATAGAGCCAAAGTTGTAGGTTGACACGTATGTACGTATTGATATTGATTTTCTTTTATATAGTCAAATGTTGAGTATCAGACATGATAAGGGAAAAGGTGAGCAGGTTGATATGCCTGCCGAAGTAGAAATGAGTAAATCACCACCAAGTTAGTCAAGGTGAAGCTGACATGGAAGTTGTTATACGGGTCTCTTTTAGCCAAAAGATAGAGAAGTATCCGCAGAATCATCTAAAAATGCCACTGAACGGGATGTAAGAAATGTAGTGCATATGTTGACTCAGATAGTTGTTATATAATGTCATGGGCAAGCTGGACCAATAACGAGTGATGCTGGTGCAGCTAGGGCAGCTAGTCGCCGCACATAAGATTTTCTGAAAAATTAAACTCCCCTCCCATGTCCACCGAGTTGGATATGAATGAAGACCCACAGGACCTTATAGATCACCTGAAAAGGGCTCTAGATGTTATGCACGTGACAAGTGCATTGATGTACTTTCAGCTAGTTGGGAGGAATTTGAAACGATAATCTTCGACTAGTGTCTTCCATACGGGGTCCGAAAAGCTTATGCGGACCAACTGCTAAATCTTTGAGAAAGTAACGTCTTTGATTTAAGTCGTTGGCTAGGTATGCCCCAAAAGTGATAACTGTTATGACCGATAGAGTGCATCAGTATATGGAAAGATGGATTGTATTATTATGACTTTGAAAAGAGGTATGGATATAGTCCGAAAATAGGCATTTTTTTACAAACAATGAAAGACCAGAGGCAATAGAAAAGGACACAACTATTTGAAGAAGGGTCACCAAAGAGGGCTAGACCTATGGGACAGTTCATGGCGTCCCAGGGAGAATTTAGGTCTCGGGTGTTCAGACCGCCTAGATCATTATTCCCTTAGTTGATAGTAAATGTATTACCTCAATTCCAAGGGTTTAGAGACAATCGAATTGGCAAAGAAGTGAGATTCAGGATTCATGGGCAATAGGGTATTAAGTACGAGCACGTAGAAAGTATGAACCAACCGAAGTCTCTTTGTCAGCCGTGTGAGTGCTGCGGAAGTTATCATCCAGGTGAAATGTTGGTTAGGGCCAAATATTTTTATTGGTGTGATATGTCGGGCCATAAAATTAGGCTTCTCCTGATGAAGCTGCAGGTACCGTATATGTATTGATTGGCCCATATTCGACAATTGCATATGTTATTTCATTAATTGTTAAAAAAAAAATAAAAATCAAACGGGCACCAGAATTACTAGATATGTCATATGAGGTCTATACATTAGTCGGAGAATTTATTGAAGTTAAAAGAGTATATCATAAGTGCACAGTAACTGTTTGTGGTCATGAGACACCGGATGATCTTATTGAGCTGGAAATAGTGGATTGCAATGGTATAACGGGATTGTGCCATAGTAGATTGCCGAACTAAGAAGTTATATTGTCGTTTCCCCAAAATAAGAAATGTGGGGGCACTAAGAGGAAAAAAAAGTTGTTCCCCATAGTAAAGCAAGTACAAAGGATACTCTAAAGGATACACATGTCACTTGGTAAGGGTGAAAGATACTGATGCGAAGCCACCAACTCTTCAAGCAGTTCTGGTGGTAAATGCATTCCTCGAGTATGAGCTGGTATTACTGTGATGTCAGGTACTTAGCCTATTTTTATTTCTTCATATAATATGGCCCCGGTAAAGTTATAGGAATTGGGGAAACAAACAGAAAACGTGGAAAGACGTGGTGAACGAGGGATTCATAAGACCTAATATGTTCCCTTGGGTGCACCAGTGTTAATTGTACAATTTGTACAAAAGAAAGACAGCACGGTGAGAATGTGTGTCGATTATCGGCAACTGACTAAGATGACAATTCGAATAAATATTCCCTCCCCAGAGTTGATGATTTGGTTGGTTAGTTACGGGGTTAGAAAAAAAAAAAGAAGGGTGAAATGAATGGTGAAATGATGAAATAAATGAAGATGAAAAAAATAAAATATAGGTGAATGATGAAGATATACCCAAGACAGCATTACAAACATGGTATGGTTATTATGAACTCTTAGTATGTCAATTGAGCTAGCGAATGCACCTGTAGTTGTTATGGGTTTAATGAATAGGGTGTTCAAGACACTTTTCAATATGTGTGTGACCATATTCGGTGATGGTATTCAAAAAAATCACAAGAGGACCATGCATTGTATAGGATGAAGAGATGGAATATGTTACACAAAAGATAGAAATGGTGAACAATTGGTTAAGGCCTACGATGCTTACAGAGAGCCATCGTTTTCTTGGGTTGGCTGACTATTAAGAGAATTGTTGAAGGATTTTATGCTATCCCTATACCCTTAACAAAGCTTATACACAGGGCAATCAAGTTCCAATAAAATGATGCATGTGAGAAAAGTGTCCAAGAGTAGAAAGATAAAGTAACTTTCACACCAATTGTAAGTGCCTTCCGAAGACATAAGAATGTTAGGCAATGTATGGTAATGTTTTCGGGGTTGGTCTCGGGGGTATATTGTTGTAACATGGTAAAGTAATAGCATATGCGTCACGACAATTGCGGCCACATGAGAACACAAATTACTACCAACCACATGACCCTAAACTAGCGGCTGCGATATTTGCTTAAAGTTATGGTGTCACTATTTGTAAGGGATTCGTGTTGACATGTACTGGTCATAAGATATATTTCTAAGCCAACGGACTTAAGGCCGAGGTAGCAAAGGTGGCCTGAACTATTGAAAGATTAGGACATTGATATCTGGTAGCATTCGGGAAAATCAAATGGGGCAGTTGATATATTAAGTTGCACGGCAGTAGAAGGATGAATGGCCAGCTCCAGAAAACCTATATTAATGAGGCAATATGGGGTTTTGTTTCTTGAAATTCTAGATGAAAGAAGTATAGTGTCAAATGTGGCAGGATTGATATTTGAGATAAAGGAAAAAGCAATAGGTAAATTCCATTTTTAGTTCACTTGGCGAAAAAAAATATGTGTACAGCAAAGTCGACGAGAGTATTTGAACAAACACAAGGGGGGAGTACTTTAACACCAATGTAGATTGTGTGTACTGGGTATAGAGGAGTTAAGAAAATGAATTACGACAGAAGAACATCGTTCACAGTATTTCATTCACTCGGAAGCAACTAAAATGTACCATGGTGTAACAAAGAGGTCTTGGTAAGGATACTTGAGAAGCACATTGTAGAACTTGTAGCTCAATGTCCAAGCGGTCACTAATTGACAGTATGGCATCAGAAGTCTGTATGGTACGCACTATATTATCCTTCCAGTTTGGAAGTGGATAATCACAGGGTTGTCTCATACACTGCGAAGGTTGATTCCATATCAGTGATAGTTAACAGACTTACCGAGTCAGCGTATTTCCTACCAGTTAAGACCACCGATACAGCTGAACATTATGCAACGTTGTATGTTACGGAGATAGTACGATTACATGGGATTCCACTCACTACTATATCAAATGGGAGAGCTTACTTTATTGCACAGTGTTGGAAGTTCTTTCAGTAAAGCATGGGTACACAGGTAGATGTAAGTGCGGCTTGTCATCCTCAGATGGATGGACAAACAGAACACATTATACGAACATTTGAAGATATGTCACGAGTTTGTACATTGGACTTTAAAGGTAGTTGGGATGAACATCTATGGTTTATTGAAATTGCTTACAATAAAAGTATCAAAAGGCACCTTACGAAGCTTTATGTGAAAAAAATATAGATCATCAATTGGATGGGTTACAGCTGACGGAATTTGCTTCGCTCGGGTCAGATTTTGTTCATCAAGCTATAGAGAAAGTGAAGGTGAGATAACAGCAGCTACAAATGGCCCACAGTCAATAAAAATTATATGCCGATATTAGGAGAAGGGAATTAAAGTGTGCCATAGGTTATTAGGTATTGTTGAACAGTGTGACCAATGAAAAGGAAAGAAATAATGAGAATTGGAAAGAAAGGGAAATTGTCCAAAGATTGGGCAAATTGCGTGTATATTAGCACTAGTCCAGGAACTTTTCACAGTTCATTCAGTATCTTATAGGTGATGCTTTGGAAGTGTATAGGCGATTATCTTATATCGTTGCCAGTGAAAATGTACAAATTACAGGGGATTTCACATGAAAAAAAAAGGGGGGTACTTATTGTTCCTTATTGTTATGATAAATCGATAAGTGAAAGAATTAAGAGATGCGGGAGTCATTTCCGTAAAGGCCCTGTTGGAAAAGTTAGCACGTAGAAGGAGTCACAAGGGAGACCCATGAAATAATGACCTTTTAAAGTATTTATCATTGTTATGCACGGAAGAAAAAGATCAAGATACGGAAGTGGAGTCATAATAAGTAAGTCTTTACAAGTGATACATGTGTACATGATGATATGAAGAATTCACTTTGACTTAAGTTGTTACATTGAAACAATGTTACTAACATTCGAGGACGAATGTTTCTAAGGGGGGAAGAATGTAACACCCCGTACCTTCCCAACCCTACTTGATGATGTTGAATAATGTTTTCTTAGGTGTCGAGAGATATAAGTATGTATTTGGCAATGCTAATGACGAGAAAATTTAAATTTGGCCACGCACATGCGAGTAGACCTTCGTAGGAGGTGTTTTGTGCTTTCGTGGAGCATTTGGGTAATACCCTGTACACATTCTAACCTCATTTGGTGACTTGAAGTCATGTTTACTTGATGATAAAGCTCACTAAGTAAGTATTTTGTAGTGTTTTGATAAGGTATTGGACGATATGCAAGTATTGAAGAAATGGCCGAAAAATTCAGCAAGGTACTGAAACTTGCGCCACTACCCTGTTTCAGGGGGTGTGGCGCAAGCCACCTGATTCATAGGGGCTTCATTTCCTGCGCCACTACCCTGTTTCAGGGGGTGTGGCGCAAGGAACAAATATTAGGCCTTTCCGGACCCGTTTTGTAACGT
This sequence comes from Capsicum rhomboideum, assembly GCA_031232105.1. Classification (NCBI taxonomy): domain Eukaryota; kingdom Viridiplantae; phylum Streptophyta; class Magnoliopsida; order Solanales; family Solanaceae; genus Capsicum; species Capsicum rhomboideum. The sequence goes on from CP124709.1 coordinate 60,410,389, forward strand.
AATTCTACGACGCTTCTTGGATGGTTTCTTTTGGTTATTTGGAGTTCGTTGAGTATTGTGAAAGCTTCAAACACTTCAATACACTCCTACATACTCCTACATGATCAAATCATGAAATGTGAATAGTGATCCAAAATGTCGCCAAGGGCGACCCCATTCTTCCACTTTGACCTCATTAAATGCCAAGGAATGGCTAAGCTTGACTTGGGGTCTATATAAAGGCCCCAAGATCAGATTTTATCATCAAAGACCTCTCATGCCTTTATGATATTTTCTCAACATTTCCCATTTCCAAACCCTAAAGCAAAAGAATTCCTTTTGACTCTTGGGACAAGATCAACATATTCCAAGCCTTGGTAAGTATTTATTTTCATGGATTAATATCTTATATGCATAAAAGAATATGTATATCATGTTGGTTGTGCTTGGAAAAGTTGGTCATGGTACTTGGTGTTTTTGTATGAGATTTGTGGTATATGGAGTTCAAGTGTGAATTAGGCCTTGTGCCTTTGATGAAAAAGTATGGGATGGATAAAATATGAACATGTATGGTGTTATTTTTGGTATTAAACTTGTTCTTGTCTATAAGTGGAAATTGTGGAATTTTGGCCGATATGTGTTATGAGTTGTATTAAGGTCATTTGATGGGTTATTTGCGATATAATATGGACAAGAAAGTGTGAAGGAGAAGTGTTGTGGTGAAATATATTAACTATCATGTATTGGTCAATGTTGGGAATATTATGGAATTTTTGGAATAATAATTTTGTCAATGGTTTTGTAAAGGGGAAATGACATGTTGAAGGACAATTATGTGACTCATTGATGTTATATGCATTTGAAGAGTAGTTGGTGGTTAATGTGAATCTCGTTATGTATTTATGTTGTAGAGTGACACATAAAGAAGGAGCGGGATTATTATATACGCATCTAAGGTTATATATTCGTATTGAGAATACAAGGTATGTAAGGTTACTTGTCCATATCTTTCTACGACAAATAGTGTCCACATTGATATGTCATTAGTCCTATCCCGAAATGTCCAAAGGTATTCCATATGCACTTAGCCATGGTCATTGTCATAGATTGCCTACTCATTGATCAATTGCGAATCTCATGTTTCATATTCATGGTTAATGTTCCAATATTCCAATAGTGACTATACTTGTGTCTCTTGTTCATGGATTATTGTCCAATGGTTCCAAGAGTGATGTTATATTTCTCATTGATATTTATTCATATGTCCTTCACTTATTGGTCAATGACTCAAAGTTTCCAACAATGTTATGTTCCAAAGTTCCAAAGTGATGTTATGATTATCAAAGTATCAATCTCAAAGTAATGAACAAAGTAATGCAAATGTGGTCAATGATCAAGTACGGGTGGCAAGTCTAGGGGCGTAAGCCTAGCTCGACTCGATCCCGAGATATGGATTTAAGGGTGGCAAGTCTAGGGGCGTAAGCCTAGCTCGACTCGATCCCGATGTATTGATTTATGGGTGGCAAGTCTAGGGGCATAAGCCTAGCTCGACTCGATCCCAAGGGTGGCAAGTCTAGGGGCATAAGCCTAGCTCGACTCGATCCCTACATGATGATATGATATGAAAAGACCCACTGATCAGTAGGGGCCCGGGTACAGTGTGACATATGCATTGACAAGTGAGTATTAAATGTAAAGAAAGTAATGAAAGTGATGAAAGCAATCCACATGGTTTCCAAAATGCAACATGGTGACTTATTCACATTGATTATTCATATGTTTTGAGTTCATTGAAATATTCATGTGTTGTACAGTTTCATCTGAGCCTTACATATTCAGTACTTATTCCGTACTGACCCCTCTTGGGGAAATTACTTTACTTGCTGCAGACGCAGGTTCTAGTAGGCCTCCACAGTAGGGTGCCGGTGTTACATATTTTTGGTGAGCTCCAGTTGGTTCGGGGCTTCTCCGAGTCACAGTTGTATATATCTGTTTTGGCATTGTATATATTGTGTAATGCGGGGACTTGTCCCGACTTATGGTTCATTTTGGTCAATGCTCTTGTTAGAGGCTTTTGTAGACGGATGTGGGTGTATGAATGTAGAAGGGATATGTCGTCCTTGACTTGGTGGCCTCAACGGCCAAGTTTCGTATATATGTACATATATCATGTTCCATGACTTCCATTGTTGGTCTTGATAGTTGATATGTGTTTATGGGTTTCTTATGGCATGCATATGATTGAGTAAGTAAAGATTGGTTCTCTCGGGCCATGTCGGCTACGGGTACCAATCACGCCTCGTTGGGATTCGGGGTGTGACATTACCATGAGTTCTTCATTTGTTTTCTGGTCCATTATTTCGGACCTAGCTATTACTTGATTTTGGGGTTGCATCCCTTATTGACAGTTATTAGAGTTTTGATATGATGAATTTCAGGTTTTAGGGATGGTTTATTTCCACATTATGTTATCCTTACTTTTCGTTTAAATATGGATTATTGGTTTTTTTTATCAATGAGGTCGGTTTAGTTGCCTATTTTTAGCTAAGTGTTGATCGGCTTATGAGCTTAGTTGGTTCTCCCATTGGTGGGTTTAGGTTGGGTGCCACTCATAGCGGGATTTGGTCGTGACAGGTTCAACTAAGCATTTTGTGGTGGAGTTGCTGGACAACGAAAGGCGAGGAGAAATGGTGTCGGAACCACGTCTGCGCAGCTATAAAGGAATGAGCTCTGTTGAGTCCTTTACATCCAAAATCGTTGACTTGTCCGAGCATGCCCATCCCAATGTGAGCTGCTTCTATCTTCTTCTTTTTTTATAGCGTATTAGGTCTATGTATATCAAGGGAAAAAAAAGGAGTTGTTGGGAGAGAGTTAAGGATTGAATTTTTTTTTGTTTTTGCAAGAATCATTTTTTTCATAGAAAGGAATGATAGAATGGATTATTTTTGGACAAAAGATATATTTTTTCAAGTAAGAAATTATTTTTCTGATTTGTAGGAGGATTTTATGGATATGAATTTGTTTGACCAAAGTTTAAAATTTGAAATTGAACTCATATGAGACTAAATAAAATTCTTCAAAAAATATATAAAAATGGTTATCTACTAAATTACTAAGTAATGGAAAACACTCATAAATTATTAGATCAATCATTATATTCTATAGTCAAAACAATTCACCATAGAAGATTAATAACTCTTAAAATATTTGATCAAATACTAAGATATATTAAAAGATAAATGTAAACCAGCAAGTAAACAAACCTTTGCAAGTGAAGAATATTATATAATAATAATGATTATAATAATTTAAAATAATAATAATAATCATAAAGTGATATTAAAATAATGTGGAAAATATTTAATATCACAAAATCTTATAAAATTAATAAAAATATCATTCTTGGTCTCATGAACGAAATAGACGCTCGAAAGAGTAAAATGTCAAAAAGGAGGGATAAAATTGGGTATCAACAATTGCCCATTCTCTGATTGAGAATGAAGGATGAATTGTTGAGCAAAGAACGTTGACGAAGTAGCCAATTTTGTTCGACTGAGAAAATGAGTCTTTTGGAATTAGAAGAAGTGAAATCGAATTGTATAAATGTTGTGACCGAGACTTTGGCTTCAAGTCGCCTACATATCTCGGGTTTACGAGAATCAGGCCGTGTGTAGTTCTAGATTTAGGAATGAACGATATTCATAAAAAAAATTAAAGACCCAATATAAGGGAAACAATAACGACAGTAGGGGATAGCAGAATTGTATCTTAGAAATGGGAGCAAAAATTGCTCCTATTTGTAGCTTGTTTTGTCTTCGTTACCTACACTCCCTCTAATATAACTAGATAAGAAAATGGTTAGAGCATGTAGATCAAATAAACAATAAGTAACTGTTGTAAATATTTAAATATGATGCAATTTCTCATTTAGACCATGAGCATTTGCTTTAAGATGGTGAGGATGAAGTCTTAAGCTATGATGTCTTAGCATCATGAAACGCAGAAAATAAATCCTTAGGCCATGAAATGATGTCCGCCGACTATGAAGATTACGCCTTTGGAGCATGATAAGTAGAAAGTAAATCTTAAAACCATGAAATGATGTCCGCAGGCCATGAAAATGACGCCTTTAGACTATGACGCATTCAGAACATGACAAGCAAAAATTAAATTCTACGACCATGAAATGATGTCTGTAGGCCATGAAAATAACGCCTTTAGAGTATGAAGCCTTTGGAGCATGATAAGCAGAAAGTAAATCCTAAGGCCATAAAATAATGTCTGCATGCCATGAAGATAACACCTTTAAACTATGACGCCTTCGGAGCATGATAAATAAAAAATAAATCATAAGGCCATGAAATGATATCTATGGGCCATGAAGATGATGTCTTTGAACTATGACACCATAGGGTAATTTTATGATGATTAAAGAAAGTGTATCTCTCTTGAGTAGCATAATGTGATGTTGAGTGACTTGAGTAGCTTGGCCTATAGTAGTATGATGCAATTCAGCAACTTAATGCAATGCAATTTGTGTGCTTGATACAGATTTTACGAGTGCAATGTGATGTAGATTTTGTAGGCACAATGCAATGTAGATTCTGCAGGCGTAATGCAATGTAGACTCTACATGTGCAATGCAATATAGATTCTGCGGTGCTATGCAATATAGACTTCGCGGGTGTAATGTAATGTAGATTCTACGGGTGCAATATAATATAGACTCAGTGGGAGTCATGTAATGTAGATTATGTGGGTGCAATGCAATGTAGATTCTGTGGGTGCAATGCAATGTAGATTCTGTAGGTGCAATGCAATGTAGACTCTGTGGGATCCATGCAATGTAGATTATGAGGGTGCAATGCAATGTAGACTCTGCGGGTGCAATGCAATGTAGACTCTGCGGGAACCATGCGATGTAGACTCTGTGGGATCCATGCAATGTATGGATTGTGATATAGATTCGACGGGTGCCATGCGATGTAGATTCTATGGGTACAATGCGATGTAGACTCTATGGGTTCCATGCAATGTAGACTCTGCATGTGCCTTGAAATGTAGACTCTGTGGGAGCCATACAATGTAGAGTTTACATGCACCATAATATGTAGCCTCTGTGGGCGCCATGCAATGTAGACTTTGTGGGTTATGCAAATTCTACGGGTACCATGCAATGTAGATTCTGTGGGCACCATGCAGTGTGGATTCTGCAGGTGCCATACAATGTTGATTCTACGGGCACCATGCAATGTAGATGAAGAGATAGAGTAGCTTAGCCTCTTCCCTATGTTGGAGTGTAGTTTGGGATTCCTTTGCTGATGATCATTCAGGTATTTCAAGGTAGTTGTTACATTTGTACCTGTTGTTTTTGTGCTAAAAAAATTGTAAGTTTTGAAAAGCAAGGTTGACTCATAACTTTGCTTGTCTTGGCTCCTTGTCATTGTTTTTATTTGCTGGAGGGACTTGAATTCCATTATATATGGTGAAAGTTTTGTGGAATCCTCAAATTTTTTTGCCCTAGTTTAGAATAAAGATGTTTTTCACATGTCCTAGTGAATTGGGATGTTGCTTGCCCATGGAATTTTTTACGTCTCCTCAAAAATTCTGCCCCAGCTTTCACTCATTGAGTCTTATAATCCCGGTACACTCAAAGAAAAACATTAGTTCAAAAGAAATGGTTGTCTTACACTTGAACCTCGAGGTCTTAATTTTGAATATGAATTTCGCCAATATGAAGGTCATAGGATGGGCTAAAATAATTTACCTTTATTGAATAGAGAGTCTTGTCAAAATTTGTTATGGTTTGAATATGGAGGAAAAATAAAATTTTTATTAGATTGAGATCGGACCCAATAATGGGATTCATACATATCCAAATGGAAATCAGGTCAAACGTAGTTCTTGAGTACAAAGAAAGGCAAATAAAATAGGAAAATTTCACTGGCCATAAGGCGGATGAATGAAGAGTGATGCCATTTTGCTTGTGACGACATTGTATGAGTAAAGATTGCATACGGAAATATAGTCCAAAAGTATTTTTCATTAGACAAGAAGGAAGAAGACTGAAATTTTTCTGGATATTAAGCATATTTGTTATGTTGCAGATTCTCAATCGAATCGGTGTTCAAATAGACAACCTTTAAGTAAATATAAATAAGTCAAACAAAATCAAGTATTAGTACACAAAAAATTAAAGGTAATAGTATCAAATATGAGCTATCTTGTCAAAGAGGACTTTAGGATAAATGAGTGAGCTAAAACTTAAGCCTGAGAAGTGATTTGATATTAAAATGTAGAGGATAGGTTCTGATGTAAGACCTAAATGTAGTGATAGGAATTTATGATTTGAATGGCTATGGATGGTTATAAAAGGTGAATTTTTTTCACACATACTGAAACTTGCTGAAGTGATGAACGAGCAAAGAATGATAATAAAAGATACCATGAATTTTGAAGGAACTTTATTTTGAAACAATGGGAGGACTGAAGATTTTGAAGAATTGACATTAATTTAAAAAATGTCCCCCAATTTCGATGTTGAGACACTTAGTTTGAAACAGTCGAGAATTTCAAAGATTGGAAAAATCATTTAAATAGTCTAAAAGTTCTCTAGTTTTCACTCTTACGACAATATGGGATGACGAAAGAAAGGAAGGATATAAGATTTGATGGAAAAAATTATTTAAGTAATAGAGATTGCTTACATTTTCAAATACAAGGATATTTTTAAAAAGAAAGGAAAAGAAGGACCGCATTCTTATATAGGATTTCCTACGTATCTTGTTGGAACAAGAATCATGTCAGACATAGTTCAAAATCTAAGACTTATAGAAATTCGAATAGCGGGTGGAGATGCATTAAGAAAGAATAACAAATTAAACAAGGAGAGTAAACACATAATACAAGAAGTATAATGCATGACTTTGGAACTATCTTAAATTTTCTAAGATTTGGGTAGACGCAGACTCAAGGTTTTCTTATGCAAGGAGGCACGTGGTCCCATGGTAGTAAAACTATCAGCTCACCCCACGTCTATGCCAATCTCTAAATAGGATATTTGAAAGAATTTGGAGAAGTGCAAAGGTACAACATCCGAGTATAGTGCATGGTGTGTGAAAGTGTGAAGTTTCCAAGTGGGGGAAATATGAATGGAGTGCCAATTATATAAAGCGGTAGCAAGTAGCGCATAATGGGAAGTAGTAACACATTGCACAGTTTTAAGGAAAGCGATAAACAAATAAATAAATTAATAGTGGTGATAATAAGTCTATAGATAAGGGAGTAGGGTAGTAAAGATGACATGGAGCCAACAGATAAAAGGAAAATCACTAGGTGACATATAACAAGTAGTGGGGATAAAGAGGAGGATTTAGAATGAACACAATTCAGACATGCACATGAACAAGGAAAAGGGAAAAGGAGAAAGGATGAATGATACGCCCAAATTACACCTTCCTTAAGAATTATAAGCGGTTGTTGTAAAATATATAACCCAAAAAAGGTTGGGGTCGAATCCCACAGGGAATATGGTGAACACTAAGTCATTTGCAATTTAAGTGACTATTAGTCTACAATTCCCATAAAATTGGGGTTTTTATAATAAGTAATGTGGAATCAATGTCTACCTTGTTTTCAGTAACAAATGTGAAATTAAAGAAATATGAATCAATAGAGAAAACAAATTAGGATTGTGTTCACCATGGCTCTATGGCATTTTCGAGTTACTATCGATAATAGATTCTTTTGATACAAGTAGTGAACGACAATTGAATTCAAATATATGTCTAAATGTTTCTCAACCTAATCAGACTATTTTCCCTTTAATTCTATTGAAATTAAAGGGATGGAAATAGAAAATTCAATATTAGTCTCAAGTTGGTTAATCTCACTAGAGCAATACCCATTAGATGGAGGTAAGAAAATCCAAATCCTCGTTGTTAATCCTTTTTCCCAGTTTTAGCCTCTTAGTTCAAGCAAGTTAAACCTAGGGCTTGTTCTAATGTTTGAAATCATTAGAAATCTATTAAAATGAAAAGAATAACAATACAATACATTCACATGTATTATTCATATCCACACCGAAATTAACCCTAAAATGGTTATTTTGCCATGGATCCAATAACCCTAGTTATGGGGTTTTAGCCACACATAGTTATTGATAAGAAGAAAGCAATATATTTCATAATTAAAAGAAGAATTCTTACAAAGATGAAATTCAACACTTTAATCTTGTCAAAACCCAAAATGAAAGCTTCAAAACTCCACAACTTTTAAAACATAGAGAAAAGTGACATACAGTTATTCAAGATAATGAAAGATACCTATTATAAACCCTAAACTAGGTATTTTTAGGTTTCAGGGAAATTTGTATCCTAAATTAAATTTGGAATGCCGCCTTCACTGTGACTGCTCGCCTGACGGCTCGCCAGTCCAGTAATAATTCATCACGTCGAACTGTTACTCAACTTCAACTGAGCCTACATTCTGGTTTGGATTGATGGTTGAGTGTGATTGATTGCCATGGGCTTGACGGTTCCCAAAGCAAGATGTCCCATGGAGTCTTTAATTTGGTGGTTTGCTTGGCCCTGACGGCTTAATGCGACGGTCCGTCATACCCTTGATGGTTCGCCAAGTGAGCTGTCACACTGATTCCTTCAACTGGTGTTTCTATTTTGGTATGGCGGTTCACCTGCCAGTCCATCAAGCAAGTGATGGGTCGTCACTTTGAACCATCACACAATCTTCTTAAGAACAATTTTCTCTCTTTTTGGCCTTAGATTAATTTCCTGCATTTAAACACAAAACCCATAAAATCTAATAACGATTGCTTAAAAACTCACATATATTCTTAGTTAAAAGTGTAAAATGAGCCATCAAATACCAGCACATCAACACCCTCAACTTATAACATTCGTTTGTCCTCAAGCAACAAAACAAACTTAAACTACACCAACACTTGAAACACAATAAAATTTAAGCTAAACTATAGCAATCTATTCACACTTTCCAGTTCTTTCCAAAATTCACCCCTTTCTTATCATATTTTAACCAAGCACATAGCAATTATTCGATATGTCAACAAATATGTATCTCAGTATGCCATTACGATATCAATGAATAATTTACATACACCACAACCGTTATCCTAATAGTCAATAATCAACAGTGCCTTTCTGGTGTCCTCACTACAAAGAAGTCCCTCACACACATAGAAATTCAATTAGGAACTGGAAATAGTACACTCACACTCACAAGGAATTTCAAATGATTCACATACGATGCCATAAGCTTGCCTTTACTGTTTTATTTCAGTTCTTCAAAAAGTTGACCAGGATCACTATAGGACTTTTTGTGGCTTGTAATGAAGGCTTGGGTGCAGGTAGGATATATTTGGGAATCAGTGACTAAGCCCTCCTTGACACCACCGTACTCTCAATTTCACTTAATACAATCATTCCACCCTTATTTGCCTTGTTCTACCAATTATTTCTGTTCATGGGTGTAGCAACTCTTTTGACTAGGCTTTATCTTTTTCTTTATTTTTTATTTTTTTTCTTTCTTTTTCTTTCTTTTTCTCATACTCACACCTACTAATTCTTTTCCATCAACAACTGATCTTTTCATACCCATTTTACTTATCATATACTTCTATAATACCCACCCTCAACTTAGGTGATTTATGTAACACCCCGTACATTCCCGAACCCATGAGACTACCTTAACATTTATGGAATCATTTTAACATGAGAGAGTTGGTGAATTATGCATTAATTTGTTGGGATTAAATAAATCTTGTGCTATTGGGCTCAATTGAGGCCCAAAAATTAGACAAAAGACATGTCCCAAGTGGAAATGACCCATTCTTGTGTTTGACCAAGTAAACATGTCATCTTGGACCAAGAGTGGATAAGGATGACCTTGTGGGAATATATAAGGTGGAAAAAATCATATTTTTATTACCATTTCACACATGTGCAAAGTCTAGAATTTTCCACAATATTCTCTCATCTTCCAAACCCTAAGGCAACTACGCTTCTATGGACAAGATCACTCCTTTGAAAGATTTGGTAAGTGTTTACTTTCATGGTTTAAAATATTATATGCTTAATATGGTACATAAATCATGTTGGTTATGTTAGCAAAGTGTTGGACAGTTCACTATGTGTAAAACTGTCTATTTTTACAATCGGAAAAGTGTTTTGTCTTGTAAACTTGAAAATGGAGTTGTGGTCTTGAAAGAAGTGAACTTGATGGATTCAATATTGACATTTGAGATGTGATTATATCCTTAACTTGTTTTATCCTTGTACATAATTTTTGGAATTGTTATTGCAAAATTGTGCATGGACTTGGTGGTGTATTGAAGGAAAAATGTGGTTTTGGTGATGTTCATGTGTGTTGTGAAACCATGGTTGATTGTTGGCATAAAAGTTGACCTAAATTATGTAGAGGTAAGTTTATTCATGGCCATGGACCATTTATTATGAAAAATGACCCTTGGAGGCTGAAACGGGCATCCGCCCTCGCGTCTGGAGCACCTGCGGGCGCAGATGCCAACACAAGTGGCTCTGAACAAGGCCAGAGGTCACCTGAAGGCGTAGGTGGCTTCGCAGGTCAGCCCAGAATTTGGTTTTGTATGTTTTTGTCTCTCTTCGATCCCCGAAGGCCCCTATACCCTTTTTGGATGTAATTATCAACTTATGATACCTTTTGAATGATGTTAAGGGGTCATTTGGAGGCATGTTGGATTATAACAATTATGGATTTTTGTTAATATGTTGTTATGAAAGGTATTGAGGTGACTTGATGGAAGAATTGTGATGTAATGATAATGAGGAAGCGTAAAGGGTAAACTTGGTGTGAAATGATATTAGTTTATGAATTCTTGGTCAATGTGTGTAATGCAGTGGATTGTATTGTAAAGGGTGAAATGACGCTATATGGAGGTCATGTAGCTTATTTTCATTTTGTGCACTTGTAAGGTAACTAGTTGCTAACGTGATCTCCGTTATGAACTTGTGTTGTAAAGTAACATGTAAAGAAGGAGCTGAATTATTGTATTCACACATAGGACTGTGTATTCATATTGAGAACATAAGGTATGTAAGGTTACTCTTTTCGTATCCTTCTATAGCACATATTGTTCACATGGTCATCGTACTTATTCCATTCCGAAATGTTCTAAGGCATCTCATTTCAGGTTGTCATGTATTGTTATTCACATGTTCCTTAGTCGTGGATTTGTTGTTATTCATAAGTCTCTTAATCATGGACTGATGTTCCAAAGCTCCAATAATGTTGCGACTATCAACATATCAATCACTCAAAAGTAAGAAATAAAGTAGTTCATATTTGTTGGTTGTAAGAGTACGGGTGGTAGCTCTAGAGGCATAAGCCTAGCTCGAGCCAATCCCGAATTTGTTGGATCAGGGGGCAGTCCTAGAGGCATAAGCCTAGCTCGGGTCAATCCTGAAAGGTGGTAGCTCTAGAGGTAATAACCTAGCTCGAGCCAAACCTGATATATTGGTTTATGGATGACACCTCTAGAGGGAATAACCTAGCTCGAGCCGAGCCCGATATCTTGATTTATGGGTGGTAGCTCTAGAGGCATAAGCCTAGCTCGAGTCGATCCCAACATAACGTTATGTTATGTTAAGACCCACTAATCAGTTGGGGCCTGGGTACTATATGGTTTAAGTGATGATGAATAAACAATAGAAGCAAAAGAAAATAATGAATACAAGGTACATGGTTCCTCATATGTAGAACGATGGTTTATCCATATTGACTATTCTCTTATATTTGATTTCATTGGAGTATTTATGTGTCTTACAGTTTCATATGGCCTTACATACTCAGTACATTCTTCGTACTGACCTCCCTTGGGGGGGCTTACCTTACTTGCTGTAGGCACAGGTGCTAGTAGACCTCCTCAGTAGGCTACGAGAAATCTGCAAATTATTGGTGAGCTCCAGTTGGTTCGGAGCTTTTCGAGATGCATATGTACATGGGTTTTGATATTGTAAATGTTGAATAAAGCGGGGACTTTTCCCGACTTAAGATGTTTATGTACATGTATTTGTTCGAGGCTTTATAGACGTATATGGGAAGATGAATGTAAGAGACTGTCACACCCCGAATAGACGTATATGGGAAGATGAATGTAAGAGACTGTCACACCCTGAATCCCAACGAGGCGTGATTGGCACTCGTAACCGATAAGGCCCGAGAGAACCAAGCTTTGTCTCTATTCAATCATATGCATGCCACAAGAAACCCATAATCACATAATGGCTTTAGATACCAACAATGGAGTTCATGGAACATGATATATATATATACATATGCAAAACTTGGCCGTTGAGGCCATCAAGTCAAAAACAACATGTACTCTCTTACATTCATACACCAACGTACGTCTACAAAAGCCTCTAACAGATACATTGACCAAAATGAACTAAAAGTCGGGACAAGTCCCCGCTTTATACACTATGCGCAATACCAAAACATATGAACAACTGCGACTCGGAGAAGCCCCAAACTAACTGGAGCTCACCAATGATCAGCAACAACTGGCAACCTACTGTGGTGGCCTACTAGTACCTGCGCCTGCAGCAAGTAAGGTAAATTCCCCAAGAGGGGTCAGTACGAAGAATGTACTGAGTATGTAAGGCTCAAATGAAACTGTAGATAACATAAAGACTTCATTGGAGTTAAACACAAGTGCGTAGTCAATGTAAATAAACCAATGCATTTGGAAAAAGTATATTGCATTTATTGCGTTCATTGCGTCCATTGCGTCCATTGTGTTCATTACTTTCTTTGCTTCTTTACTTCAGTGCTGAATCATCTTTGACTGTGCTATGCTGTACCCGGGCCCCAACTGATCAATGGGTCTTTCCATAACATATCGTTATGTTGGGATCGGCTCGAGCTAGGCTTATGCCTCTAGAGCTGCCACCCATGAATCAATATAGCAGGTTCGTCTCGAGCTAGGTTATTACCTCTAGATCTGTCCCCTGTCAGGTTTGGCCCGAGCTAGGCTTAAGCCTCTAGGGCTGCCCCCTGATACAAAAATTTCGGGATCGGCTTGAGCTAGGCATTTCTCCCCCAAAGCTGCCACCCATACTTGATCATTGACCACATATGCATTACTTTGTCCTTTACTTCACATTCCTTTTCTTTACTTATAAGAGATTGATACTTTGATAGTCATAACATCACTTTGAACTTTGGAACACAACTTTGTTGGAAACATAACCTTATTGGAACCACGGAATCTTTGGAACATTAGCCAATGCTTATGAGACATGTGAATGACAATTGATCAATGTACAAAGAACATGTGATGAACCATGATTGGTACCCGAAAATAGGATACCCTTGGCTTATGAGAGATTGATACTTTTGTAGCCATAACATTGTTGAAAGCTTAGGGCAATAACCAATGAGCAAGAGACATGTAACTAAACACTATTGGAACTTTGAAATACTACCTTATTGGGCTTTAGGAACATTATCAATGAATATGAGGCATGTGATTCACAATTGATCAATGAGTAGAAAACATATGATATTGACCATTGGTAACCGAAAATAGAATACCTTAGCACATTTCGGGAGGAGACAAACGTAATGTCAATGTGAATACTATGTGCCGCAGAAAGACATGGACAGAGTAACCTTACATACCTTGTATTCTCAATACGATTCTACAATCTTAAGTGCATACAATAGTCTCGCTCCATCCTTATGTTTCACTCTACAACACAAGTACATACGGAACCAACATTAACCATAAATTACCTTACAATGGCATATAATAACAATGAGTCACATGTTTGGCTTTAAAATGTCATGTCTTTCGCTACAATACCATTTTCGGCATGGTCATATCAATAATACCAAAACATGCCCAACATTGACCAAAACATGATAACCAAGATCATGTCACACCAAGTTCATACTTTACACTTCTCCATCACCACAACATCACAATTATGCCATCAAATTACTTCAATACACCTCACAACAACAAATCGGCCAAAATCCCATAATTTACACTTATATGAAAATAACAAGTTTAATAACATAATCACACCATACATGTTGGTATTTCATCCATACCATGCCTTTTCATCAAACCCACAAGTCATATTTCAAGTTCAATTCACAAAAATGGAACATCTTGAGCAAAAGCAAAAGTTCACTATTCAACACCTTGCCAACATAACCACCATGATATATATAACCTCCCATGTACATAGTATATTAAATCACAAGAATAAACACTTACCAATACTTGTAGGATGATGCTCTTGCCCAAGAACAGGTTTTAGGGTTTGAGAGAAATCTATTAGAAATATCTCCAAAAAGGCATGTGTGTTTTAAGAAATAAAAATATTATTCGTGGTGGCTTTATATATGCCCTCATTCTCATCTCTATCCATCCAATTAGGCAAAAAGGTTGTGTTTACTTGTCAAACACAAGAATGGGTCATTTGACCCTTTGGGGCCTCTTTTTTTTGGCTCATTTTAGGCTTTAAATTGGGCCTAATAAAATATCTCAACTTAGCCCACCAATTTCATGTATAATTCACCACATATCTCATGTTTAAATAATTCCATAATGTCACGACAATATTCTCTTACGAGATTCTCATTCGTCGTCTCAATCGCAAAAATAGAAATTCTAGTCGTCCATGGCTTCCCTGAACATTTTTGATAACTACTTGTGTTTCATGGTTTAATCATGTAGAAGTATGTAGGAGTGTATTGAGGTATTTGAAGCTTTAAAAATTCTTAAATAACTCCAAGGAACCAAAAGAAACCATAAAAGAATCTACGTAGCATTGCATTGCGAAACGGGCACGGAAGGGTACAATCTTTGTGCCTTGCGCCACTGCTGCAAAGCAAGGCAGTGGCGCAAGAAATCACTGCCCTTTGAATTAGGGGCTTGCGTCACACCCCCTGAAACAGTGATCTTAATCATCAAGTACTTACTTAGTGATCTTAATCATCAAGTAAACATGACTCCAAGTCACCAAATGAGGTTGGAATATGTATGGGGTATTACACAAATTCCCCACGAACTCACAAAACACCTCCTACGAAGGTCTAATCGCATGTACGTGGCCAAATTTAAATTTTCTCGTCATTAGCATTACCAAATACATACTTATATCTCTCGACACCCAAGCAAACATTATTCAACATCATCAAGTAGGGTTGGGAAGGTACGGGGTGTTACATTCTTCCCCCCTTAGAAACATTCGTCCTGGAATGTTAGTAATATTGTCTCAATGTAACAACTTAAGTCGAGGTGAATCCTTCACATTATCGTATACACATATAACACTTGTAAAGACTTACTTATTATGACTCCAATTCTGTATCTTGAACTTTTCTTTCATGTACAACAATTACAAGTACTTTAGATTCCATTATATCTTTGGATTCCCTCGTAGTTTCTTTTACGTGCTAATTTCTCCAATGTTGCCTTTACGGAAGCTACTCCTTTATTTCTTATTGCTTTCGCTAATCGATCTAGAATAGTAAGCAGTACCTCTTCACATGTGAGGTCTTTCGTAACTTGTATATCTCTACTGGGAGCAATACGAGATAACCTCCTACACACTATCAAATCATCGAATATAAGATACTGAATGAACTATGAAGAGTTTTTTTGGGCTAGTGCTAACAGATACGTAATTCGCCCAAATCTTTGGACACTTCCTTTTCTTTCCGATTCTCTTTATTCCTTTCCTTTTCATTGGTCACACTGTCAAAAATACCTAATCACCTATGACACCCTTTAATTCCCTTCTTCTAATATCAGCATATGATTGGTATTGACTTTGGGCCATTTGTAGTTGCTGTTATATCACCTTCACTTTCTCTATGGCTTGATGAACAAAATCTGACCCCAGCAAAGCAATTTCCCTCAGCTGTACCCCATCCAATTGATAATCTATATTTTCTTTCACATAAAGCTTCGTAAGGTGCCTTTTGATACTTTTATTGTAAGCCATTTTAATCAACAATAGATGTTCACCCCAACTACCTTTAAAGTCCAATGTACAAACTCATGGCATATCATTAAATGCTCATATAATACGCTCTGTTGTCCATCCACCTGAGGATGACAAGCCATACTTACATCTACCTGTGTACCCATGCTTTACTGAAAGGACTTCCAACACTGTGCAATAAAGTAAGCTCTCCTATTTGATATAATAGTGAGTGGAATCCCATGTAATCGTACTATCTTTGTAACATACAACTTTGCAGAATGTTCAGTTGTATCAGTGGTCCTAACGGGTAGGAAATATGCTGACTCCGTAAGCTTGTCAACTATTACCTATATGGAATTAACCTTCGCAGTGTACGAGATAACCCTGCGATTAAATCCATGTTATTCATGTTCCACTTCCAAACTGGAAGGGTAATACATTGCATCAAAAATACAGATTTTCAATGCCATACTGTTAATCAGTGACCGCTTGGACATTGAGCTACAAGTTCTACAATGTGCTTTTCATGTAACCTTACTAAGACATCTCTGCGAACCCATGATATATTTTGGTTTCTTTCGAATGAATAAAATACCGTGAATGATGTCCTTCTGTCAAAATTCTTTTCCTTGACTCGTCTATACCCAGTACACACAATCTACATTGGCGTTAAAGTACTCCCCCTTGTGTTTGCTCAAATACCTTCGTCGAACTTTGCCGTCATATTTTTCTTTCTCAATGAACTAAGAATATGACTTACACTTTGCTTCTTTTTTTTTCCTTTCTCTGAGATACCAATGACAATTCAGCTACATTTGACATTATAATTCTTTCACCTGAAGTTTTTTTTTATTTTTTTTATACAAGTTTGTAATGCTGTCTTGGGTATATCAACATCATTCATTTTTTTTTTCAAATCCCCGTAACTGATTTAACAAATTGTCACTTTTGGGGAGGGAATATCACAATCATATGTGGAATAATTCCTCTTATGTGGATGCAATTGTCGTAAGGCATACGCTTTCACATTGTCATGCCGCATGTATACACATCCCACACCAACTTTTAAAACATCTCAATACACTGCATACTCTTTTGTGCCTTTGAGAGGTACTAGTACAGGTGTAGGAGACAATTTATCTTTCATTTCTTGCAAACTTTTCTCACGCACATCATTTCGTTGAAACTTGATTGCCTTGTATAAGTTTTGTTAAGGGTGTAGGGATAGAAGAAAAGCCTTCACCAATTCTCCTATAATTGTCAACCAACCTAAGAAAACGATGGATCTCTGTAAGCATCGTAGGCCTTAGCCAATTGTTCACCATTTCTATCTTTCACTTAGCAACTTTTATTTCTTCATCCTATACAATGTGTCTCAAGAACTACATGGATTGTAACTAAAATTCATATTTAGAACATTCTATAGCACTTGCTACAATATGATTCGCATAGTCCTCTTGTGATTTTGAATACCATCCCCAAACATGGTCACACACACATTTAAAAGTGTCTTGAACACCCTATTCAGTAAACCCATAAACACAACTGGAGCATTTGTCAGCTCAAATGTCATAACTACAAACTCATACCGACCATACTTTGGTCGGAAGACTATCTTGGGTATATTTGGTTTCTCTACCCCTTACTTGATGCTTACCCGCTCTTAGGGTAATCGTTAATTAGGAAGACCGATCAAAATAAATCATCACTCCTGGGAAGAAGCTATTGATTCTTACTTGCCACCTTATGCCTTTGCCACTAGTATATACACAGTCTTTTTATTTTCGTACAATGAACACTGATGCACCCTGAGGAAATGTACTAGGTCTTAGGACTTCCGTGTTCATCACGTCTTTTAATTTCTCCCTTAAGCCCCTTATCTCTACCGGAGCCATGCCATATGAAGGAAGGCAACTTGGCTAAGTGCTTGACGTCATATCATTATCTACTCATTCCTATATCGAGGAAGTCATGTACCACCAAAATCGATTGAAGAGTTGGTGGTTCCACATTAGTATCCTTCGCTATTACCAAGTGACATATGTACCCTCTTGGGTATCATTTTCCATGTGTTATAAGATAAGGAAAATAAAATCTTCCTCTTGGTGCCCCCACATGACCCTTGCCATTCAAGAACACTCTTTTGGGGGAAATGTAAAATGTAATTTCGTAGCTCGGCAATCGATTATAGCACAATCTCTTTGTAACATCAAAATCCACTATTTCCAGTTCAATAAGATCAACCAGCGTATCAGGACCACAAATAACTGGCTCTACTAAATTCACCGTTTGGTATAGATACCTCCAGTGTGTTAACTAATATTTCTGGTGTCCTTTCAGATAAACATTTGCAACAATTAATGGAGGGACATATGATAATATGGAACCTGGGTCAATCAATGCATTTACCTTATGGAAAAATACTAATAATGTACCTGTATCTGCATCAGGAGAAGACTCCAAATTCCGTTGATCCGCTGAGGCATAGGTATGGTCCTGGGTTCCACTGGAACTCGTTGCTCCTCTCGAACCTCTATCGCACCCCGTAGGCTGCACACCTCTACCTAAAGGAGGCATCGATAATGGCAATGCGACAGTTGGTCTCATAAGTCGTGCCGTACCACTCGTGCTCCTCTGTGGACACCTTTTCCTCACATGTCCCGGCATACCACACCAATAGTAAACATTTGTTCTGAACCAGCATTCACCTGCATGAAACTTCCTCCAGCACTCACACCGCTGGCGAACATGACTTGATTGACTCCTACTTTCTTGTCCTCGATACCCCATTATTCGTGAATCCTGACTCTTACCTCTTTGCCCAAACTGGTTGCCTCTAAACCCTTGGAATAGAGGGGGAACATTTGCTGTAAGCAGAGAAAATAATGGCCTTGATGGTTCGTGCAACATTCGAGGCCCAAACCCTTCTTGGGAGGCTATGAACTACCTCTCGGGTCTAGCCCTTTTTGACGACCCTTCGTCAAAGTCTTGTGTCCTTCTCTTTTGCCTGTGTTCCACCATTTGCTGCTCCAATACTCGTCTTTGAGTTTGTGCAGCAACTATACGGGTCAGTATGTACATCACACTCATTAAATCTTGCACAATAACATTATTGGACAATTCCTCTGGAATTGAAAGTGTAGGAGAAACCCGTGATACCAACTCATTTCCAGCCCCACCTTGATCAACTTGTTCAGGTGGTGCTCTACTGGTTCCTTCTCCGGCAATCCTATCTATCTCCTTTCCATTTCCCCAACCGTCTTTTGCCATTGGCATTTCTAATCAAACACACCAAAAAATAATTCCCATGGTCAGTTATGATTCTGCGTACAACCTCTCTATAAAGGAAAACCACTATCATTGAGCACATATGATTCCACTTACAACCTTGGCTCTATTGCACGATCTAGAAGTGAAGGAAAAAAACAACTCCTAAATGTCCCATAGCCTCCTTCTTATCAATGTGGCTCGCAACACATCGATAAGTAAGACTCTACTCAGACACGGCTTTGTAGACACCCGTAGAACGACCTGCTCTGATACCACTTTTGTCATACCCCGAATCCCAACGAGGCGTGATTGGCACTCGTAACCGATAAGGCCCGAGAGAACCAAGCTTTGTCTCTATTCAATCATATGCATGCCATAAGAAACCCATAATCACATAATGGCTTTAGATACCAACAATGGAGTTCATGGAACATGATATATATATATACGTATGTGAAACTTGGCCATTGAGGCCATCAAGTCAAAAACGACATATACTCTCTTACATTCATACACCTACGTACGTCTACAAAAGCCTCTAACAGATGCATTGACCAAAACAAACTAAAAGTCGGGACAAGTCCCCACTTTATACACTATGTGCAATACCAAAACATATGAACAACTGCGACTCGAAGAAGCCCCGAACTAACTGGAGCTCACCAATGATCAGCAACAACTGGCAACCTACTGTGGAGGCCTACTAGTACCTGCGCCTGCAGCAAGTAAGGTAAATTCCCCAAGAGAGGTCAGTACGAAGAATGTACTGAGTATGTAAGGCTCAAATGAAACTGTAGATAACATAAAGACTTCATTGGAGTTAAACACAAGTGCGTAGTCAATGTAAATAAACCAATGCATTTGGAAAAAGTATATTGCATTCATTGCGTTCATTGTGTCCATTGCGTTCATTACTTTCTTTGCTTCTTTACTTCGGTGCTGAATCATCTTTGACTGTGCTATGTTGTACCTGGGCCCCAACTGATCAGTGGGTCTTTCCATAACATATCGTTATGTTGGGATTGGCTCGAGCTAGGCTTATGCCTCTAGAGCTGCCACCCATGAATCAATATAGCAGGTTCGGCTCGAGCTAGGTTATTACCTCTAGAGCTGCCCCCTGTCAGGTTCGGCCCGAGCTAGGCTTAAGCCTCTAGGGCTGCCCCCTGATACAAAAATTTTGGGATCGGCTTGAGCTAGGTATTTCGCCCCCAAAGCTGCCACCCATACTTGATCATTGACCACATATGCATTACTTGTTCTTTACTTCACATTCCTTTTCTTTACTTATAAGAGATTGATACTTTGATAGTCATAACATCACTTTGAACTTAGGAACACAACTTTGTTGGAAACATAACCTTATTGGAACCACATAATCTTTGGAACATTAGCCAATACTTATGAGACATGCGAATGACAATTGATCAATGTATAAAGAACATGTGATGAACCATAATTGGTACCCGAAAATAGGATACCCTTGGCTTATGAGAGATTGATACTTTTGTAGCCATAACATTGTTGAAAGCTTAGGGCAATAACCAATGAGCAAGAGACATGTAACTAAACACTATTGGAACTTTGAAACACTACCTTATTGGGCTTTAGGAACATTATCAATGAATATAAGGCATGTGATTCACAATTGATCAATGAGTAGAAAACATATGATATTGACCATTGGTAATCGGAAATAGAATACCTTAGCACATTTTGGGATGGGACAAACGTAATGTCAATGTGAATACTATGTGCCGCAGAAAGACATGGACAGAGTAACCTTACATACCTTGTATTCTCAATACGATTCTACAATCTTAAGTGCATACAATAGTCCCTCACCGTCCTTATGTTTCACTCTACAACACAAGTACATACGGAACCAACATTAACCACAAATTATCTTACAATGGCATATAATAACAATGAGTCACATGTTTGGCTTTAAAATGTCATGTCTTTCGCTATAATACCATTTTCGGCATGGTCATTTCAATAATACCACAACATGCCCAACATTGAACAAAACATGATAACCAAGATCATGTCACACCAAGTTCATACCTTACACTTCTCCATCACCACAACATCACAATTATGCCATCAAATTACTTCAATACACCTCAAAACAAATCGTCCAAAATCCCATAATTTACACTTATATGAAAATAACAAGTTTAATAACATAATCACACCATACATGTTGGTATTTCATCCATACCATGCCTTTTCATCAAATCCACAAGTCCTATTTCAAGTTCAAATCACAAAAATGGCACATCTTGAGCAAAAGCAAAAGTTTACTATTCAACACCTTGCCAACATAACCGCCATGATATATATAACCTCTCATGTACATAATATATTAAATCACAAGAATAAACACTTACCAATACTTGTAGGATGATGCTCTTGCCCAAGAAGAGGATTTAGGGTTTGAGAGTTTGAGAGAAATATATTGGAAATATCTCCAAAAAGGCATGTGTGTTTTAAGAAATAAAAATCTGATTTGTGGTGGCTTTATATATGCCCTCATTCTCATCTCTATCCATCCAATTAGTCAAAAAGGTTGTGTTTACTTGTCAAACACGAGAATGGGTCATTTGACCCTTTTGGGCCTCTTATTTTTGGCTCATTTTGGGCTTTAAATTGGGCCCAATACCATATCTCAACTTAGCCCACCAATTTCATGTATAATTCACCACATATCTCATGTTTAAATAATTCCATAATATCACGACAATATTCTCTTACGAGATTCTCATTCGTCGTCTCAATCGCAAAAATAGAAATTCTAGTCGTCCATGGCTTCCTTGAACATTTTTTATAACTACTTGTGTTTCATGGTTTGATCATGTAGAAGTATGTAGGAGTGTATTGAGGTATTTGAAGCTTTAACAATGTAAATAACTCCAAGGAACCAAAAGAAACCATAAAAGAATCGACGTAGCATTACGTTGCGAAACGGGCACGGAAGGGTACAATCTTTGTGCCTTGCTCCACTGCTGCAAAGCAAGGCAGTGGCGCAAGAAATCACTGCCCTTTGAATTAGGGGCTTGCGCCACACCCCCTGAAACAGGGAGTGGCGCAAGTCTTGGTACTTTGCTAAATTTTTCGGCCACTTTTTCCAACACTTGCATATCATCCAATACCCTTTCAAAACACTACAAAATACTTACTTAGTGATCTTAATCATCAAGTAAACATGACTCCAAGTCACCAAATGAGGTTGTAATATGTACGGGGTATCACACAAATTCCCCACGAACTCACAAAACACCTCCTACGAAGGTCTAATCACATGTACGTGGCCAAATTTCAATTTTCTCGTCATTAGCATTACCAAATACATACTTATATCTCTCGACACCCAAGGAAACATTATTCAACATCATCAAGTAGGGTTGTGAAGGTACGGGGTGTTACAGATACGTATGTTCATTTTGACTTGATGACCCTAACGACCACGTTTCCTATATAGCATATGTTTCCATGACTTCCGCCATTGGTATTTATTAGTTCCATGAGATAGAACAATATTCATACAGGGACATGCATATGAACGTCCATGAGTAAACATTGGTTCTCTCAGCCCTCATCAGCTTCGGTTGCCAGTCCGCCTCGTTGGAATTCGGGGAGTGACAAAAGTGGTATCAGAGCAGGTCGTGCTAAGGGTGTCTACAAAGCTATGTCTGAGTAGATTCTTGCTTATGGATGTGTTGCGCGCCACATTTATAAGTAGGAGGCTACGGGATATTTAGGAGTTGTTTGTTTTCTTCATTTCCTAGATCGTGCAATAGAGCCAATGTTGTAAATGGAATCATATCTGACCAATGAAATTGGTTTTCGTTGATATAGTAAAATGTCGATTACAAGACAAGTTAGGGACAAAGGTAAGAAGGTGGATATGTTTAACGGAGAAGGAACTAGTATATCACCACCTGGCCATACTAGTCAGGGTGGGGCTGAAACTGAATTTGCATCGCGGGTTTCTTCTACTTTTCCAGCTCCAGAAGAGCCAAGAAGGAGAGAAGAACCTGCCGAACCACCTGTTAATGATACTGAGCAGAATCTAAGAAATGCAGTGCAAATGTTGACTTCTACAGTTGCTTGTATAGTTGCTGCACTGAATAAAGGACAGGTAGGTCCAATGACAAGTAGTGATGGTGCGGATAGGGAAGCTAGTCGACGGACACAAGATTTTCTGAAATTAGACCCTCCCATGTTCACTAGGTCAGATCTGAATGAAGACTCATAGGACTTCGTGGACCAAATCAAACAGGGCTCTAGATGTTATACATGTGACTGGTATAGAAACAATGGAACTTGTAGCATATAGACTAAAAGGCGAGGCTATATTATGGTACGAAGATTGGAAATTATCTAGGGGTATAGGTGCACCTCCAGCTAGTTGGGAGGAATTCAAAATGCCATTCCTTGATCATTATATCCCATATGAGATCTGAGAGGCTCGTACAGATCAGTTTTTGAATCTTCATCAAGGAAATACGAGCATCAGGGAGTACAGTCTCCAGTTTAACTCTTTGGCTCGGTATGCTCCTAATGTAGTAGACACGATGGAGGACAGAGTCCATCGGTATGTGGACAGGTTGGAGCCATATTTGGTAAGGGGCTGTACTATTTCTTCTCTGAACAAGGATATGGATATAGCAAGATACAAGCCTTTGAACAGAAAATGGAGAATCAGAGACAAAGGAGAAGGGCACAAAAATTTAAAAGAGGGCCGTCCAAGAGGGCTAGACCTATGGGACAGTTCATCACAGTGTCCCAAGGAGAATTTAGGCCTCAGGTTTTTAATAAACCACCGAGACCCTCATTTTCTTACCCTACAGTAAGTACTCCATCCCAATTTTGAGGGTTTAGAGGCAATCAAGTTGGGCAAAGTAGTGGGACTCGGGGTTCACAGACAGTGGGGTATACACATTTCTTGACCCGTAATCTACATTATCATATGTGACTCCATTGATGGCGGAAATAAATAAATAAATAAATAAATTTTGAAAGAACACCATAATTACTAGTTAAGCCATTTGAAGACTTTACACCAGTTGGTAAATCTATGGTAGTTACAAGAGTATATCGTTATTGTATAGTAACTGTTTGTGGTTATGATACACTGGTTGATCTTGTTGAACTAGAAATGATATATTTTGATGTTATAAGGGTATGGATTGGTTGGCTTCTTGTTAAGGCCACAGTAGATTGCCGAGCTAAGAAGTTACATTTTCCTTTTCATTTTCCACATGGAAGGGCAATGTGGGAGCACCGAGAGGAAAAATTCATTTCCTACATGAAGATAAAGAAAACGATACCCAAAGGGATACATATTCCACCTAGTAATGGTGCAGGATACTGATGTGAAGCCACCAACTCTTCAATCGATTCCAGCAGTAAATGAATTCCTAGATGTGTTTCCTAAAACGGAAAGTAGAGTTTGGTATTGCTGTGATTCCAGGCATTCTATTCCTCCATATAGAATGGTTCCAGCAGAGGTATGGGAATTTAAAAGAGTAATTAACAGACTTGTTGGACAAGGGATACATAAGATCTAGTATGCCCCTTGGGGTGCACCAGTGTTAATTGTATGAAAGGGAGATGGTACACTGAGAATGTGTATTGATTATCGACAACTGAATAAGGTAACAATTAAGACTAGATATCCCCTCCCCAGAATTGATGAGTTACCTAACCAATTACAGGGTGCCAAATGCTTTTCAAAGATTGACCTGAGATCAGGATATCACCAGGTAAGGGTTAGAGAAAAAGATATACTCAAGACAACTTTTTGAACACAATATGGTCTCTATGAATTTCTAGTTATGTCATTTGGGCTAACAAATGCACCAGCTGTTTTATGGGTTTGATAAAAAGAGTGTTCAAGCCATTTCTAAACGTCTTCGTGACAGTGTTTTTAGATGTTATTTTGGTTTACTCTTGCGACATGTGCTATGAATTCTTCGTGACCATAAGATATACACAAAGTTCTCTACATGTCAGTTCGGTTAAAATCCATAGTGTTCTTTTTTCACATTGTATAGGATGAAGGACTAAGGGTTGATACACAAAAGATAGAAGCGATGAAAAATTGGCTGAGGCCTACGATGCTTACCGATATTCATAGTTTTCTTGAATTGGCTGGTTATGATAGGAGATTTGTTGAGGTATTTTCTTCTATCTCTGCACCCTTAACAAAGCTGACACACAAGGCAATCAAGTTTCAGTGGAATGACGCATATGAGAAGAGTTTCCAAGAGCTGAAAGATAAATTGACTTCTACACCTGTGTTGGTACTTCCAGAAGGTATAGAGGGGTATGCAGTATCTTGTGATGCTTCAGGAGTCGGCTTAGGATGTGTATTGATGTAACACGGTAATGTAATAGCCTATTCCTCATGACGGTTGTGACCACATGAGAGAAATTACCCCACACATGATCTTGAATTAGCAGTTGTGAAATTTCCTTTAAAAAAAACAAAAATAAATATATATATATATATATATATATATATATATATGGTGCCACTACTTGTATGGGGTTCACGTTGATATATCTACCGATCATAAAAGTTTGTAGTATATTTTAAGCAGAAAGACCTAAATTTAAGGCAGCGAAGGTGGCTGGAACTATTAAAGATCATGATATTGATATCCCATCAGGGAAAACAAGTGTGATAGCTGATGCGTTAAGTCATAAAACAATAGGAACCACTACTGGTCAGTTGACGAAAAAGCAATGTATAGTCAAGGATCTACATCAACTAGCCAGCTTGGGAGTTTGTCTTCTTGAAACTCCAGATGAAGGAAAAGCAATATGCGAATCTTATTGTATTTCAGCTGAAATAGAATGTACAGCAAGGTTAGACAAAGGCATTTGATCTTACGCAAGAGGAAGTGAATCAGTACCAAAGTAGATTGTGTGTACCGGATATAGATGAATTAAGGAAACAAATTATGACAGAGGCACATCACTTATAGTATTCTATGCATTCGGGAGCTACCAAAATGTACCATGGTTTGGAAGAGATGTATTGGTGAGGCAACATAAAGAAGAAGAACATTACAGAATTTGTAGCTCAATGTTCAAACTGTCAACAGGTAAAAGTAGAGCATCAGAAACCTGAAGGTTATATGCCATACAGAAATCTTCCAGTTTGAAAAGAGGGATATGATTAACATGGGTTTTATCACAAGTTTGCTTTGTACATTTCAAAAATTTGATTCCATGTGGATGATAGTTTACAGACTTACCAAGTAGCACACCTTTTACCTGCCAGGACCACTTGTACAGCTGGAAATTCTGCAAGGGTGTATGTTAACGAGATAGTACAATTACATGGGATTCTAATTTCTATTATATCAGACAGATAGACAAACAGAACGTACCATCCAAACACTTGAAGATATGTTACGAGCCTGCACATTGAACTTTAAAAGTAGTTGGGATGGTCATTTACCTTTTATGGAATTTGCCTACAATAATAGCTATCATTCAATAATCAAAATGATACCTTACGAAGCTTCGTATGGAAGAAAGAGTAGATCACTGTTGAAAGCGGATGAAACTGCTTTACTTGAGTCAAATCTTGTTCATCAAGATATAGAGAAAGTTAAGGTGATACAACAGCAGCTACAAATGGCCCAAAGTCGACACAAAGCATATGTCAATATTAGAAGAAAGGAATTAGAATTTTCCATAGGTGATTGGGTATTTTTGAAAGCGTCACCAATGAATGAGATTCGAAAAGAAAGGGAAGTTGGCCCTATATAACGTGCCATATAGGATTGTTCGAGGATTTGGTCAAGTCACGTATGAAATTGAAATACCCCAAGAACTCTCCACAGTTCATCCAGTATTTTATGTTTCAATGCTTCGAAAGTGCATAGGAGATCCATTACTCCCATTGAAGATGTACAAGTTATGGAGGATCTTACCTATGAGAAGATACCTGTTTCTATTCTAGATAGACAAGAGAATAGGTTAAGGAATAAATACGTAGCTTCCGTAAAAGTACTTTGGAGAAATCAGCGAAGAGAAGAGATCACATGGGAAGCTGAAGAAATGATGAAGTCCAAGTACCCTCATTTGTTTCAAATGGAAGAGAAAGTTCAAGATGCGGGATCGGGAAATAACAAGTAAGTCTTTATAAGCATTAAGTGTATATGATAACATGAAGAATGATCCTAGACTTGCAATTGTTTAACTTGAATACTGTCACTAATATTCGAGGATAAATGTTTCTAAGGGGGGAAGAATGTAACACCCCGTACATTCCCAAACCTATGAGACTACCTTAACATTTATGAAATCATTTAAACATGAGAGAGTTGGTGAATTATGCATTAATTTGTTGGGCTTAAATAAATCTTGTGCTATTGGGCTCAATTGAGGCCCAAAAATTAGACAAAAGACATGGCCCAAGTAGAAATGACCCATTCTTGTGTTTGACCAAGTAAACATGTCATATTTGACCAAGAGTGGCTAAGGATGACCTTGTGTGAATATATAAGGTGGAAAAAAATAGATTTTTTATTACCATTTCACACATGTGCAAAGTCTAGAATTTTCCACAATATTCTCTCCTCTTCAAAACCCTAAGGCAACTACACTTCTATGGACAAGCTCACTCCTTTGAAAGATTTGGTAAGTGTTTAATTTCATGGTTTAAAATATTATATGCTTAATATGGTACATAAATCATGTTGGTTATATTGGCAAAGTGTTGGACAATTCACTATGTGTAAAACTATCTATTTTTGCAATCGAAAAAGGGTTTTGTCTTGTAAACTTGAAAATGGACTTGTGGTCTTGAAGGAAGTGAACTTGATGGATTCAATATTGACATGTGAGATGTGATTATAGCCTTAACTTGTTTTATCCTTGTACATAATTTTTGGAATTGTTATTGCAAAATTGTGCATGGACTTAGTGGTGTAATGAAGGAAAAATGTGTTTTTGGTGATGTTCATGTGTGTTGTGAAACCATGGTTGATTTTTGGCATACAAGTTGACATAAATTATGTATAGGGAAGTTTATTCATGGCCATGGACCATTTATTATGAAAAATGACCCCTGGAGGCTGAAACGGGCATCCGCCCTCACGTCTGGAGCACCTACGGGCGCAGATGCCAACGCAGGTGGCTCTGGACAAGGCTAGAGGTCACCTGCGGCTGCATGTAAGCCACCTGACGGTGAAGGTGGCTTCGCAAGTCAGCCCAGAATTTGTTTTTGTATGTTTTTGTCTCTCTTCGATCCCCGAAGGCCCCTATACCCTTTTTGGATGTAATTATCAACTTATGATACCTTTTGAATGATGTTAAGGGGTCATTTGGAGGCATGTTGGATTATAAAAATTATGGATTGTTGTTAATATGTTGTTATGAAAGGTATTGAGGTGACTTGACGGAAGAATTATGATGTAATGATAATGAGGAAGCGTAAAGGGAAAACTTGGTGTGAAATGATATTAGTTTATGAATTCTTGGTCAATGTGTGGAATGTTATGGTGTTGTTGGTATGGTAATGCAGTGGATTGTATTGTAAAGGGTGAAATGACACTATATGGCAGTCATGTAGCTCATTGTCGTTTTGTGCACTTGTAAGGTAACTAGTTGTTAACGTGAGCCCCGTTATGAACTTGTGTTGTAAAGTAACGTGTAAAGAAGGAGCTGGATTATTGTATTCACACATAAGACTGTGTATTCATATTGAGAACATAAGGTATGTAAGGTTACTCTTTCCGTATCCTTCTGTAGCACATATTGTTCACATGGTCATCGTACTTATTCCATTCCGAAATGTTCTAAGGGATCTCATTTCAGGTTGTCATGTATTGTTATTCACATGTTCCTTAGTCGTGGATTTTTTGTTATTCATAAGTCTCTTAATCATGGACTGATGTTCCAAAGCTCCAATAATGTTGCAACAATCAACATATCAATCACTCAAAAGTAAGAAATAAAGTAATGCATATTTGTTGGTTGTAAGAGTACGGGTGGTAGCTCTAGAGGCATAAGCCTAGCTCGAGCCAATCCCGAATTTGTTGGATTAGGGGGCAGTCCTAGAGGCATAAGCCTAGCTCGGGTCAAACCTGAAAGGTGGTAGCTCTAGAGGTAATAACCTAGCTCGATCCAAACCTGATATATTGGTTTATGGGTGGCAGCTCTAGAGGGAATAACCTAGCTCGAGCCGAGCCCAATATCTTGATTTATGGGTGGTAGCTCTAGAGGCATAAGCCTAGCTCAAGCCGATCCCAACATAACTTTATGTTATGTTAATACCCACTGATCAGTTGGGGCCCGGGTATGATATGGTATAAGTGATGATGAATAAACAATAGAAGAAAAACAAAATAATGAATACAAGGTACATGGTTCCTCATATGCAGAATGATGGTTTATCCATATTGACTATTCTCTTATATTTGATTTCATTGGAGTATTTATGTGTCTTACAGTTTCATATGGCCTTACATACTCAGTAAATTCTTCGTACTGACCTCCCTTGGGGGGGGGCTTACCTTACTTGCTGCAGGCACAGGTGCTAGTAGACCTCCTCAGTAGGCTACGAGAAATTCGCAGATTATTGGTGAGCTCCAGTTGGTTCGGGGCTTTCCAAGCTGCATATGTACATGGGTTTTGATATTGTAAATGTTGTATAAAGCGGGGACTTGTCCCGACTTAAGATGTTTATGTACATATATATGTTAGAGGCTTTATAGAAGTATGTGGGAAGATGAATGTAA
This sequence comes from Capsicum rhomboideum, assembly GCA_031232105.1. Classification (NCBI taxonomy): domain Eukaryota; kingdom Viridiplantae; phylum Streptophyta; class Magnoliopsida; order Solanales; family Solanaceae; genus Capsicum; species Capsicum rhomboideum. The sequence continues at coordinate 60,440,417 of CP124709.1, forward strand.
GAGACGTATGTTCATTTTGACTTGATGGCCCTAACAGCCAAGTTTCATATATAGCATATGTTTCCATGACTTCCGCCATTGGTATTTATTAGTTCCATGAGATAGAACAATATTCATACAGGGACATGCATATGAACTTCCATGAGCAAAGATTGGTTCTCTCGGGCCTCAACGGCTTCGGGTGCCAATCTGCCTCGTTGGAATTTGGGGCGTGACAATTTACTTGAGTTGAGGTGCAAAGATAAAAGAGGGAAGGTGAACAATTATTGAATAAAGAAGGTCTGAATAGCTCAAAACTAGGATCAAGGGATTTATTCACATTATAAGGACAATATCTTTAGGCTAAGTGAACTAGATTCAAGTAAGGCCTGTGATCCTTTCCTAATCAATCGACTTAAAACTTTAACAGAATAGACCAGGCAAGTTCTGGACGCATGCACAAAGTTAGAAAGATGCAAAATAAGCTCATATACACTTGACACAAAAGAACACTTGTCAATACCCACTGTTACAATGGCAATTCAGCTTAAGCAACATTATTCCATCCATATATACTAATGACATTTAAAGATCCCAAAAGGTCACCAATATGAAACCAAACCATACGTGCTAAACAAATTAATTTTAGAGGGGTATCCATTTACCAAATACCATAAAATCTATAAGATTAGGCCTTTGATTGATAAACAGTTTTTCCTAAAACACATAAAAGCAAAAAAATCACCTAAATATGTCGATTCTACTAGATAGCATATCCCGAGGGAAAAAGAAATACTACAACAAAAACCCTCGAGTGGTAACAGACTCACAGGTACCCCTACCCCTATCAAAAAGACCATGCACTATCCCTAATACATAAAATAAATAATAACTAATAATTTGGGAGAAAGGAATACCTATGAAGCCCTTAGGCCTCAGAGTCTGGCAAAATATTGGAGACCGCTGGGGCCTCAAAATTAGGAACAGTGACACCAGTGTTGATCGACATGCTCAAATCATCCACAATAGTCTCGGTCTCTGGAGTGGGTATGGGCAACACCTATAAATCGGACTCAACCTTATACACCGAGCTAGCAGAATCCCCTACAAGTTAGGCTCGTACGCACTCTTACCTCAATGACTCATCATTTTTTTATTCCTTCTTTACCTTTTTCAAATTTTCTTCTTCTTCAGTTATTTTATGGTGTTTTCATTTCTTTGACTTCTTCTCTTCACCACCTTTGATTGGCCTCTTACCCTTGGTTTTGAGAGATTTCCTCATCAGATCAAGTACGGAGTTATCCTCCTCCAATTCCACTATCTCAGGGTATGGGAATGCCATAGTCAATGTATTTTGTAGTGTAGAAATGTTGGCCTGAGCCTCCTTTAATTTAGCAGTAAATTGTGCCAAGTCTGGCACTGTTATCTCTTTTAGCCTATCATTCATTTTTGCCTTCATTTCATTAATGTGATTATGCAAACCCGCATACAACTTTAATGCTTCTTTGATAGTTTGATCCTTAAAGGGCTTGAATTATTTTTCCCATGCTTACAACTGCTTTTAAAACTTATTTTTCATCTTGACCATTTTTGTGAAATTTTGTGGAGTCAACCGAAACTCTAAATATTCATGTGGCATAGAAGTTGTGTCAGCAATCTCAGCAGTTGGAGCAGTAGCATTAGCCTTGGTGCAGCAGATGCACCCTGTGGATCCACAATAATAATAGCTAGGGGAATACCTGAGGGAGTGTCTGATGCCTTTAGAGTGGTTTAAGTTTGAGGTCCAAATGATAGAGGTTTATGCACCCTCAACTTGAACTTTGAGTCATCTCGAGTTTTGTTGATATCTTGCTTCTTTGAAGCCACCACTTTATCATCAACCCCACTCAAGATAGGCACTTTAGAAAGTTTACAAAGCTCGGTCACTTGACATGGAAAAGGCAATGTTATTGCCGGCTTTGTGGCCCTTGCATGCATTTCATCTGCAATCACTTGTCCGAAGTTCACTTTGAACCCCGCCATCAAACTAGAAACTATCAAGACCCTTGTCTCATCCAATTTTACATATCCACCTATGGGCATTAATCGCAATTGTATCACAGCCCACCAAAACTTAGCCGTGAAGTGAAGCAATGACTTGGCTATCCTTTCCTTCGTGTTTGTCAAGCACAAAGGTTCCCCATCAGTTAGCATTTATGCCAGCCATGGTCTCTGATAAATTTGGAAATTACGACTCATTTGACCTAAAAATTGAGAGAAAACATGTCCTCAATACCAATTTGAAGAGTTTTTAATATTATTTTGGTTTAATTTTAAGGTTAAGGTCAAAACTTGGTTAGAATAGAAAAAGAAAGAAAAAAGGAATAAAAAGAATAAAGATCGGAGCTAAAAATTCATAAAGGGTATGCAATATGATAATTGGTGCATCACCGAGTTCTCCTGTGAGTCACTGAATTAGATTGTCCATCACCAAATAAAATAGATCAAGACAAGACCAAGGTCGAGCAAAAATGACAAGGAACCATACCAGTCGACGCATCTCCGATCGGATTAGCGAAGCTCAGGGCCATCGCCGAAGATGACAGAGTTCCACCACTGAAGTTCAAAAATTGAGACCAATCAGCGAACCATGGAACAAATTAGTGTAGCACCGATGTATTTGGTGATGTATATTGCTTAGCCAAATTGTCAGGCAGTGCATTTCTGTAATTATAAGGATTATTTTCCTAGCTGCTATTTAATCCTTTTTGGCCATTGAAAACCCTATCTTTTATCAATTTTCTAAATCTTAAGCTTGTAATCAAACCCTAGTTGTGGGATTAACTACTTTGTACTTGGAATTTGGATATTTATTATGAATCATTTGAATTCTATGGAAAATATGGAAAAACAATTTGGTATATTTTCTCTTCTTTATCTTATGAGTAGCTAATTTCCCAAGCTTAGGGTTATGCATTATTGAGTATTGATTGTTGTGTGGGTGGTGATAATTTACCTTCATATTAGGTTGTATGTTATGATTTTAGTTAAATCTCTATGTTTTAATTTATAGATTGAGGTTGCAAATTTGGCTTATGCTTGGATCTCTTGTATTGCTTGAAAGAGAATACAAGAGTGATAAGATTTAGTAAACAACACTTGAGTTACACTCATTTAAGTGGTGATTCTAGAAAAAGATGAGAATTTTGAGGCTATTGGTTGTTTAGTAGTGTAGACCTTGGGGTTTTGGAAGAAACCTATGTGAAATTTGGTTGTGGATTCGGAAATCACCACGAATACCTAAAATCATGCATAATCATAACTATCAATCGAATCTTAAGTATATTTTCACCTACCCATGCATATAATCATTCTCAAGAAGGAATAATTCCAAGTGTGCTAACCTATTAATTACATTCTTATAGCGTTCCAATTGACAAACTTGCGTTGAATTTATTAACTTGATATGAAATTAGTTGAAACAAAAACCCCCATTTTACTTTGTAGTTTAATTCTTAGCATTGTGTGACAATTTATAGTTTCTTGTGACACTTGAGAGTGAAGCTATTGCTCTCATTCCTTGTGGATTCGACCGTGACTCCTAAGTTGGGTAACAGTATTGCTAACGACCACATACATTTATTTCCTAGAATGTATTTGAGTGTTATCAAAAATGGCATCGTTTCCAGGGAATGGAACGTAGCATTATTTCTTTTTAGTGTTATAAGTTACTTTTGTTAGCCGTATGGTATACTTTACTTTTTTTTGTTGTTTTTGCTTTGTTCAGGTAATAATCTTCATGAAGTTCAAGTAATAATATTCATGAAACAATAGTCTAAACGGGAGCAATGCCGCCTCCTTTGATGGGCATCTTGAGGATGAGGATCATCTAGGGGATACTAGTAGAGCGAGTGCAATTCACATCCCACCCGCAGAGGGTAATGGAGTGTTTCATGTTACAAGCGTAATGCTCTACTTACTCCAAAAGAAAGGTTTGTTTGGTTGTCAAGCTTATGAAGATGCCAACTTTATTTGAAGAACTTTATTGATATGTGTATCCCATTCGACATTGGTCATATCTCTCAAGAGTCTATTCTGTTGAGACTCTTCCCATTTTTATTGAAGGGTGATGCGGTTTTATGGTTATGAGAGTTGATCGCGGGTTATATAACTTCATGGATTGATTTGACAGAAGTGTTTCTAAATCGATTCTTTCCACTATCCCACATGCTCTAATTGAGGGATGAAATCATAAACTTCCAGCAATTAAGTGGTGAGCCATTGCATGAAGCATGAAAAAGGTTCAATAACAAGTTGTTGCAATGCCCAAACCATGAGGTCCCGGACAAAATCCTTCTCCAAATCTTATATAGAGTATTAGATCAATTGAACAAGATGGTAGTGGATAATGCGGCCAGAGTATCTATCATTAAGAAAACTTATGGAGTTGCATCAGCTTTATTAGATCAAGTGACAAAACAAAACCGATCATTGCACACAAGAGATACCAAGGTGGTTGTGGGGGAACCTCCGCATCTTTTGTAAGCCAATAACAAAGGTAGAAGGATGAGGAGAGAGATGAGAATATGGCTAAGGTAATGACTCAATTAGACCTCCTCACTAAACAAGTTATGGGCTCAACTCCAAAGACGATAAATTCCATTACTTCTAAGGGCACTAAAGCATATGAAGATGATGATACATAGGCGCTTGATAAGGAAATCTGGTATTTGTCAAACCAAATAGGGGGTTCCCTACCTACCTATCAAAGGCAAGGAAGAAATCAAGGTTGGAAGGAAATGGACCGAGAGTGGAGAGATCGTGATTGGAGAGACCATGATCGTGATAGATATTGGAGGGATAAAGAGAGAGATAGGGACCTTAATTAGAGAGACAAAAAGTGTGACCATGATAGATACATTCCTCCACCTGTTTGAGCCAAGTGTAAATAGACAACCTCCATTGATCTGGAGAAGTATAAGAATAAAAATGTGCTTTCTTGTATCCTTGTGGGGGTTGAAAGAAGTTATAAGATGATAATAGATATGAAGATTTACTTGTTGCAACTCAATCAAACGGTCACTTTACTCTCAGCCTTGATCAAACAACTTGAGACCTAATTGGGTCAAATTTCTTACCATTTGAATGCAAGGGAAAAAGGAGGCCTTCCTAGTGATACGGTATTAAACCTGGAAAATGATGCTCATGTTATGTAAATTATCACTAGGAGTGGTAGAACTCTTGTTAATAATGTGGTGAGTCTTGATGAAGACTCTAATGAGAAGGGAATTGATGAACAAGCTAGTGGAAAGAGAAAGCAGCTTGATAAGTCAAACAAAGATGTCACTATTCTAAATAAGACAATTGTTAAGAAGCCGAGAGTAGTTGAATAGAAGGTCGAAGCCAAAAAGGTACCACAAGTGGTTGATGATAATGTTTCAAAACCGGATGAAAGTTCAGTTGTTTCAAGGCCGAAAATCAAAATCTCTCCTACATTTCAACAAAGGCTCAAGTAGAAGGAGGATGACTCAAAGTTAAAAAAGTTTCTTTCAAAATTTAGCAACCTATCGGTTAACACACCATTGTTGGAAGCCTTGCAAGAGATGCCCGGGTATGCTAAATTCATGAAGGAGTTGGTAACAAAGAAGTGGGTCATGGATTTTGAAATAATTGAAGTGACGCATAGTTGTGGTGCGATCATGTCTAGCACAATGGTTATGAACAAGAAAAATCTGGGAGTATTCACTATCCTATGTACTATCGGGGTGTACAAATTTGGAAAAGCTTTATGTGACCTCATGACAAGTATTAATTTGATGCCATTAGTTGTGTTTCAAAAGCTAGCTTTGGGTTCTACCAAGCCGACTATAATGAGGCTTCTAATGACTGACTATTCTATCAAAAATCCCATGGAAGTGTTGTATAATGTACTTGTGAAGGTGGATAATTTCATTTTTTTGGCTAATTTTGTGATCTTGGATTGCGAAATTGACCATGAGGTCCCTATTATTCTTGGTAGGCTATTCTTGGCTACCAGATGAGCTTTAGTTAATGTTAAGTATGGTGAAATAAAATTTCAAGTAAACAATGAAGGGGCGCCATTCAATGTATGCAATTCTATGAGGCAACCTATGGACTTGCAAGTCGTCTCTATAATTAATGTGATTGATGACAAAGTGGTTAATGTTATGGAGTAAGATTTTGTTAGTGAGCCTTTGGTGGGAGTCTTATGGAACCTTGAAAGTGAGGCAATTGAAGAATATGATGAAATAGTTGCATCTTTTAAAGGTCTTGGGTCCTACACTAGAAGTCCTTGCAAGTTGGACCTTGATTTGAAAAATTGGGAAACTCCCCCCGCGAAGCCTTCAATTGAAGATCCTCCACAGCTTGAACTCAAACTATTGTCACCCCATCTTTGTTATGTATTTTTAGGGGAAGGTGATACCTTAAACATTATTATTGTGGGAGACTTGTTATCTTGGCAAGTTGAGGCATTGAAGTCGGTGGTGAGATGGTATATTAGGTATCTTGGATAGACCATAGCTGATATTATCTAGATTTCTCCCAGTATATGCACCCACAAAATCAAGCTTGAGCCTGAATTCGTAGCAAGTGTAGAACACCAATGGAGGTTAAACCCTTCCATGTAAGAGGTTATGAAGAAAGAAATCATCAAGTGACTTGACGCCGATGTTATCTATCGTATCTCAAATAGTACTTGGGTAAGCCCGGTTCAATGTGTCCTAAAGAAAGGTGGTATCACGGTGGTCCCAAATGAGAAGAATGATCTTGTACCCATCCGTTTGGTCAATGGATGGACAGTATGTATTGATTATCGAAAGTTGAATTTATGGACAGAGAAGGATCACTTCCCCATGCCTTTTATGGATCAAATGCTTTATATACTAGCGGGAAGGGGTTGGTATTTCTTCCTCAATGGATACTCGGGCGAAAATCAAATTTCAATAGCCCCCGAAGATCAGTAAAAAACCACATTCCTATGTCCCTATGGAACATTTGCCTTCAAGCGTATGCCCTTTGGGCTATGCAATGCACCCGCTACTTTTCGATGGTGTATGATTTCTATTTTTTTTGTACATGGTGGAGGACTCAATGGAAGTATTTATGGATGATTTCTCAGTTGTTGGTGATACATTTGAGGGTTGCCTTGAACATTTGGAAAAGGATGCTTGAAAGGTGTGTAGCGACCAATCTAATTTTGAATTGGGAGAAATGTCACTTTATGGTGAAGGAAGGGATAGTTCTCGGACATAAGATCTCGGGACAAGGGATCCAAGTTGATCAAGGAAAAGTGGAGGTTATTTCCAAGTTACCTCCTCCTATATTTATCAAGGGTGTGAGAAGTTTCCTTAGCCATATGGGTTTTTATAGGAGGTTCATTAAAGACTTCTCTAAAATTGCTCACCCTATGTGTAAGCTTCTCGAGAAGAAAGAAAAATATGAGTTTGATGGTGAGTGTGTGAGAGCATTTAATTGCCTCAAAGAGAAGCTTGTCTCGGCCCCAATTATTGTAGACCCTAATTGGTCACAACTCTTTAAGCTCATGTGTGATGCAAGTAGGTATGCATTAGGTACAGTGCTTATTCAAAGAAAGGAGAAATTGTTTCACCCTATCTACTATGCTAGTAAATTATTAAAACGATGCTCAAAGGAACTATACAGTTATGGAGTAAGAATTACTAGAGGTAGTTTATGGGTTTGAAAAGTTTTATGCTTATTTATTAGGTATGAAGGTTGTTATGCATACCGATCATGCCGCCTTACGATATTTGATGGAAATGAAGGAGTCCAAGCCAAGGTTGATAAGGTGGATATTTCTATTACAAGAATTTGACTTTAAAGTCAATGACCGAAAGGGATGCAAAACGCAAGTGGCGGACCACTTGTCTCTCCTTAAATCTAATGATGTGAGGATGAAGGAATTGGATATCAATAACAAGTTTCTCGATGAGCTTGTCATGTCTCTTTTGGGAAAGATGCTACCTTGATATGTAGATTTTGCAAATTATATTGTGTGTGGATCACTACTCGATGATTTGAATTATTATCAAAAGAATAAGTTCCTCCATGATGTAATAATACATTATTGGGATGAACCCTATCTCTTTATGGAGTGTGTGGATGGAGTGGTTTGTCATTGTGTCATGGAGGGGAAGATGAAGCCTATTTTTGAGGCATGTCATTCGTCATCGATTGGTGGCTATTATGGTGATGTGTGTACGGCTGCAAAGGTTCTCCAAAGTGAATTTTATTAGTTGACTTTATATATTGATAAACATGAATTGGTATGGGAGTGTGAACAATGCCAAAGGCAAGGGGGATCTCAAGTCGACATGAAATGCTCTTACAACCAAGCGTGGATGTGGAATTGCTTAATGTATATGGATTGGACCTCATGGAACCCTTTGTGAGTTCGTATGGGAACCATTACATTTTGGTAGCAATTTATTATGTTTTCAAGTAGGTCAAAGCCATCGAATTGCGGAACAATAAATATAAGAGTGTTACTTAATTCTTGAAGAGATACATCTTTACCCGGTTTGGGACACCTCATGCTATTGTAAGTGATAGGGGTTCTCATTTTTTCAACCAATTATTTGGGTCCTTGCTTGCTAGATATGGAGTCAAGCATAAGGTGGCTTCTCCATACCACCCTCAACCCAATGGATTGGTGGAACTTTCTAATTGAGAAATAAAAGAAATTTTAGTGAAAGCCATGAATGCGAGTAGAAAAAATTAGGCATGGAAACTTGATGATGCTTTGTGGGCGGGCCTATAGGATCGCATTTAAAAATCCTATTGCCATGTCTCCTTATCAATTGGTGTTTGGAAAATCTTTCCATCTTCCCATCGAGTTGGAAGACAAGGCCTTATGGGTCTTGAGGAGATTGAATATGAATTAGGAGGACGCCTCCAAGTCGAGAGTAGACCAACTTCAAGAGATCAATGAAATTTGATTGAGAGCTTACAAAAGTTCTACTCTCTACAAGGAGCATATGAAGAGGTGGAATGATGCCAAGATTCCAAAAAAGGAGTTCAAGGGAGGTGATGATGTCCTATTGTTTAACTTGAGATATAAGTTGTTTCTGGGTAAGATCAAAACTAGGTTGGGTCCCTTCAAAGTGGTGCAATGTTTCCTTAGTGGAGTAGTTGAATTGGAGAATGATACGGGATCCTAATTTACCATGAATGGGAACGAGTTAAACATCACCATAGGTTTCTCCCAAAGGCAGATTTCTTAGAGGTGATCTACCTCGATGATGAATGAGGAATAAAGAACAACATCATGCCACAATGATAACTAAGGTGCTTCTTGGGAGGCAACTCAAGTTTACTTTTTTTCATTTTAAGTAACATTTATTGATTTGTGTAAGTGAATGATAGAGTTGAAAAGTGGGAAATATGGCATGACCCATGTCGGAGAAGAAAAGGTTGGGAGATCATGCACAAAGCTCCAGGAAGGAGGCTTTGGAAATTTGGTGTATCACCGAAGCCCCTCACTAATAGAGGTCTCCCAACCTCCAATATTTTGTTACATTCGGCGATGGTAAATGCAAATCGACGCATTGCCACACCTTCAGCGACAAATAGATCATCGCCAAAATGCTCCACCAATGAACTGTAACATTTGGCGATAAAATTCCAAATAGGTGCATCGCCGATGTGTTCTTGATGGAATGTGAATCGCCTAAATGGTCTGGTTTAAGTATTGACGGTTTGGCTTTATGACTTTTGACCTTTCACTATCTCTTGAACTTTGGTATTTGTTTAAACTATTTCCCCTCTCCATTCCCTCTTATTATTCACTCTTTCACATAAACACACTCAGAATTCCTTGCACTACCACCACCACACGCACACATTATTGGGTGGTGTTCATAGTTTTCTCATCTTCTTCATCAAAGTTTCTACAACTTTGAAGGTTAGAAATCGCTTTCAATTGTATTGTGATAAAGTGATTATTTGTTTAGAATTAGTAACGTGTGTTAGAATGCTTGTTCATTAATATTAGGTGAGTTTTTAATAAGTTGTTTGCTTTGAATTTCAAATTTTGATTAGAATAGGGTTATTTTATCAAAATTAATCTTTGATGTTGTATCGCTGAACATGATTGTACTTGCTTACTTGTTAATGCCTTGGGGGCCAAAATTATTTGAAATTGTTGTTGGTTTAATTGAAAATTGATGAATTTTTCCCAATGATAAATTGGGTGACATCATTCTTAAGGGCAAAATCATCATAGTATAGTGTAAATGGTTGAAACCTGGGGAAGACTGAGTACCCATGGTCAAAAAGATTGAAGATTTTCCATTAAAGAACATGAAAAGTTACGATTTTCAGTTGGGATGATGATGATTGATGGTGGGTTGAGATCCTCACCAATGCACCACGTAGTTCGGAGCATCACCAAAGTGCCCCCAATTGTCGAAAGTTATCAAAATATTGGCTCATTAAGGTGCGATTCAGCGATGCCTTGGTGATTCGGCGATGCTCGGGGAGTGTCACCAAATCCTTCAACGTATCATAGAATTTTCACTTTCCTTTACCGAATGGACCAACTATTTATTGTGTGATTTGGTGATGGCTTCTTGCATCGCCGATCTAATTGGTGATGCACCAATTCGTTCAGCAATGCATTTCTGGAAAAATTTTTATGTTTTGTTTTGCTAACGTTGGCCAAGCCTATTTCTATTCTTATGTGTAGATATGCCTCGCATGAAGCACGTATCCAAAAAGCACTCCAAATATCCTTCTCTCATCTCAAAACATGCTATGAAAGTCACAATTTGAGAAGGGGAATGCCTTGTAAGGGTGCATAAGCGTAAAAGAGTTGAGGAGGGAAAGTCCAAAGCCTCAGTAACTGAGAAAGAGAGTTTGGAGCATAGCTCTAACTCCAAAAGATACAACCTTGGTTCCTCTGAGGAAGGGGGCACTACACCTATTCATGAGCCACTTTGGACTCCTGAGGTCACTCTGATAAAGAAGAAGAGGGTAGAACAACTCTCGGCTATTGCAGAAAAGCCCCCACCTCATCATCATAGGGGCTATCATGTTCTTAACCATTTGAAAGTACTGGGTAAGTGCACAATTGAAGAGAAGCAAATATTGAGCCTGAATATATTGTAGGGCAAACATCCAAGTGTCATAGCGGTTTTACACTATCATTATTTTAAGGTATTTTTTGAACTGTTGAAACCTTATATTGAGAATTAGTTGAGAGAGTTCCTGTAGGAGTATGGGAAATTATTTCCTGCTAGGAAGAAAAAGAGTAAGCATTGCCTGCTAGGAAGAAAAAGGGGAAGCAAGAGACTAGGGATGTTGTGAAGGTCTATGGTGTAGATGTGCCCTGTGATAATGAAGTTATCAATGAGATCTATGCATGCTGAATGTTGAATTTTCATTATATTTCCACATGACTTAAGGACCTGGTTGAGGAGATAAGAGTTTGGTTAGATCCATTATTGAGTGATGGCACCCCTCCGTGGCTTGCACTGGAGGTTCATATTCAGAAAGCAGATATTTATTTGGAAGCTTGATTTTGGTTGAGCTTTGTGTGTAGTAATTTTTTGCCATCCTAGAATCAATCCATTCTTATTAGTCCACGAGACGTGCTTGTTAGCACGGTAATTTCAAAGAAGAGGTTCAACATGGCTTCCATCATAGCATCAAACATTGCTTGTCGGGCACAACAAAAGTAAACCTCTTTATCTTTTCTATGTCTGATCACTGAGTTATGCCATCGTGTGAAGGTTCCCTTCCATAAGAAGAAAGATTTTGATTACACTCCTATTGATATTGTTTATATTACCCATATTGAGACTGTTCAAGAGACTAAGCAGATGAAAGCCCGAGCAGTTGTTTACCGATAGTTGATCTTGGTTCCTTTGATAGTGGTGCCAACTAGCCCACTCCTAATTCTACTTTAGTTCTGACCCCTACTGGGTCTGTTGCCACTCCTGCTCCTCCAGTACCATCCTCAGGTACGTCATTACATCCACCTCGCCCTAGCGGCCCCAGTCCTCAGCCTTCTATTATTTTGGGTTCTTCATGAGCCCCATTATCTCAGGTTGACATCATCTGAATGGGGCAGTTAGCTTATTTGAGAGATACGACGTCAGCTAGATTAGAGAGAGAGAGATACCTGGGATAATTGATACTACAATGAAAGCCATCATGGATCTGGTATATGCAGAGATACAAGGTTTGCATAAGTTCGTGCAATATTTTGGGAGGAGGTTAGATGAGTTGAGTATTACACCCCAAACTAGCATGCTTGATATTATGAATAAGATGCAGGATGAGCTGACTTACCTTCGGAAGCATATGGATGAACTCCAGTTCCCTGATGTGTCATAGCTATGGGGAGCTCTATTTGAGACACCACTTTTAGTTTCTGTACCTACTGATGATGCTGACCCTGTGGTTGAGGAGGAGGAGGTTGATGAGTATGAACATGCTTTGGATGATGAGATGATAATGTTGAGGTCGAGGGCTATTTCAAGGAGCATGGCTAGATTGACATACAGGTTGAGCTTGAGGTAGTTGTGCAGACAGGCAGGCAGGAGACTGAGGATGCTCTGGTTGCTGCCGTATTGGAGAGGTTGGTTTGTGAGACTACACAGATTGGGACCTCCGATTCAGTTGCTGCCTTAGAGATTCAGGACCCTATACCATCTCCTCCCACACAGACTACTACTGAAGCTGAGCCGAGCACTAATGCCTAGACAGTGGCCACTTCGGTGAGCCAGTCACCACTACAGGCTTAATTGCATTCTAAGGGACTCTCACCCTCACTCTCTTATATTTATTTAGTCCTATTGTATTAAGGACAATGCGTACTTTTCAATTGGGGATTGGGTATCTATTTATTAGATCTGTAATATTTAGTTTGTGCTATCAGGTGTTTTTGATACATTGTTGGATATTTCTGGATATTTTCTTTATATTGGTGTGTGATTGTGACATTTGGATATTTGTTTTCATTTGGGTTGTAATATTTCTATATTTGGTGCTATGGATTTCACTGAAGTGTGTGGTATGTACAATTTTCATTTTCGTATATTTTTTGGCATGCATACTTAAGAGGAGAATGTACTAACGATAGAACACTTTGACTCAAATGATATGTTTGGGGAGAATTTCCACATGTGCGGCTTTTGAATTGATAAATCATATTTAAGTTGTGTTTATTTTTCAAAATTGTGCCCTTTTTCAAAAAATTTCTATTGGTTTAGTTAAGCTAGTAGGCTCTCATTTTTTTTTTGTGAGCACCTGTATCTCATTTTGTCCACTTGAATACCTTCCTTGATATGTTCTATAAATGTGGTACATCAACTGAGGAAGAGTGCTTTGAGTGTGCAATTGAGTGCCATGTGTGCGTGAGAATTTGATTTGATCTTGTGCATTGAGTCCACTTAGAACTTGCCCGATTGCTCCAGTTTAAAAGTAAAAAGTGTGCAACATATGATCTTAGGCTATTTATCTAGAGTGAACCAACATTTTGACCAAATTGAGCCACCCCGTGGTAAGTTCAGTGACCAACTTTGTCCCTAATTCAAGTCGTGCAACCCATTTTCTTAAATAACCTTGTTACAAGACGAAACCCTTTTTCCTCATATCCCTCTCTTGAACCAAACCCTCTCAAAGTTCCTAGGTGAGGCTAAAGACCAACCTAGGCCAAAAGCCTAAGTTGGGGGTAGAGGAGACCTCAAAATTGGTATGTAATTGGTAATTCATTAATGTGGGGACCACTAAATTCCTCTCCCAATTATCCTCGTATCCATGGTAGATATATAAAAAAATGATGAGAAAAAGGTCAAAAACAATCCCAAAAAAAAGAGTTGTTGTTTGTTTCTAGTTGTAAATATGTGTAGTTTAAAGTTCGAATAGATAGGAAGAGGAAAATAGCTTGAAAAGTTTTGAAGAATGGGTCCGTGAAGTGATGTAAAGAGCAAACCTTGGAAAAATAGATTGAGTGAGATCTCTCTAGATACTCTAAGGAGGTAGAGTCACTATAACCTAAACTTTTCCTACCTTACCCATCGCCTACACTACAAGCCGAACCAAGACCTAGGTGATCTTCGAAGTAGAATGCTTGTATTAGGTGAAATGGAGCTTATGGGCAAGCCTATGGTGTGGTACTTGTGTTCTTGATCATCTTTTGGAGAATGAGGGATCATGTTAGTCCCTTGATTTGATGCCAATGCATGACTTGAAGGAAGGGACTTCTTTGTGTGAGGGCACTTGGTTGCTATGCTTAAGTATTCTTCAATCTCGGTTGAAGTCTATGAGAATATGCTTGGCTTGGTAACATTTATCCAAAGTTTGATGCTTGTGGTTCATGAATTAGGTGCTTGATAGGTATAACTTGAGCCATTATTTTCAAAATCATGAGGGCAAGGTGATTTCATAAAAATAAGTGTATGTCTAAGCTCCAAAGTTGTACCATTTGTAGGAATTGGTGATTTTATTGTGTATGCATTGGTTTTCTCGGGGACGAGCAAAGGTTTACATTGGGGGTGTTGATGAGTTGGCAAATTACGACTCATTTGACCTAAAAATAGAGAGAAAACATGTCCTCAATGCCAATTTAAAGAGTTTTTAATGTCGTTTTGTTTTAATTTCAAGGTTAAGGTAAATACATGTTTGGAATAGAAAAAGGAAGAAAAAAAGAACAAAAAGAATGAAGATTGGAGCTAAAAATTCACAAAGGGTATGCAATGTGACAATCAGCGCATCGCCAAGTTCTCCTGCGAGTTGCCGAATTGGCTTAGCCATCGCCAAATAAAATAAATCAGGCCAAGACCAAGGTCATGCAAAATGGTGAGGAACCATACCACTCGGCGTATCATAGATCAGATTAGCTAAGCTCAGGCCCATCGCCAAATATGACATAGTTCCACCACTCATACACTCTAGGAAATAAATGTACACAGTCGTGAGCAATACTTTTACCCAACTTAGGATTCAGGTTCAAATCCACAGGGAATAAGTGTAATGGCTTTACTCTCAAGTGTCACAAGCAACTATAAGTTGGCACGCAATGCTAAGAATTAAACTATAAAGTAAAATAGGGGGTTTTGTTTCTAACTATTTCGTATCAAGTTAACAGATTCAACACAAGTTTGTCAAATAGAACGCTATAAGAATGTAATCAATAGGTTAACTCACTTGGGTTTATGCCTTCTTGAGAATGATTATACGCATGGGTAAGTGAAAATACACCTAAGATTTGATTGCTAGTTATGATTACATATGGTTTTAGGTATTGGTGGTGATTTCCTAATCCACAACCAAATTTCACATGGGTTTCGGAATTGAATCTTAGGTGTATTTTCACTTACACATGCATATAATCATTCTCAAGAAGGCATAACCCCAAGTGCATTATGCTGACACTATTTTGTGCTCAAACTTTGAAATGCTTGTGAGAGGTACATATTCTTGTCCAAATAGGACTCTATTGATTGTTTGTTTAGAAATATTAAATAAGACCCCACGAACTGGAACTCTATCTAACACTTGTGTATCATATGGTTTCTAGTCCTTTTGCACATCTTTTTATGGCAGGCTATGTAGTTCGCATAGAATTTGTGAACCATGGATAGTTAGTAACTCTCGGGTGGTGTGCTCATTCAACCCAATGCATAGCCTGTGAACTGTCTCTCAATATCTAGGTATACGAATAATTCTATCGTCACAATCTGAGTCTCCTCATCAAAAGGTCTCTTCAAACTTCTCATTTTGGTTGGGAGGAAATCATCTTGGTAATGTTTCTCTGTGTCCTCAACTTTTCATTAAATAGCATCCCTGACCCCTGGGGCTTTTGTTCTGATTACCCCACCCCTCTCAGGCTTAAGTTCCTTCTCCAGAGTCTTGGTGGCCTCAGTACCACCCTCTTCATTGTGATTTAATCTCTAACTATCACTACTTTCCCCGTCACTGTTGTATTCTCCACTTGATGACTCATCCTCCTCATCAGACTTGGAGGTATGAGTTTTTTACTTTGTATTTTGCCTGCTATAATAGACTAGTGCATCAGTTTCCTCGACCTCATTTTCAGGTTTATCTCATAGTTTCAGGGTCGAGGTAGACCTGTCTTGCCTTTTTTGTGCTCCACCACGTGTTATTTGAAGATTTTAAGACGTTGCACCTATAGAAGGAACAAGTAAGTCAATTTATAAAACAAAACTTAGGCAAAAAGTTTGAAGTACAAAAGTGTTTTCACTTAACGATTTGGGAGACGGTTCATCACACTTGTGTTGGCTTGTCAGCCCTAATAGTTGGAGCTTTCCAGTAAAAACCTGATCTGTGATTGCTTTCCTTAATGTCTCACAATAGCCTTGACGGATCATCAGACTAATTGTCAGGCTTAGGTAGAAACATGAGGCATCCTTATGCGTGTGACGGTCAGCTTTGGCAGTTTATCACATTCGTAATGGTTTGTCATGTGAGCCGTCACAGGTAAACAGTCAAATTTCCCTCACTAAGGTATTTCTTCGAACACCTTGTGTGCTGAGTTGTGCAATTATTTAATTTTATTTAAAATGCTGAGATTTGGACAGACTCAAACATGGCATGAGGCTCATAGTGATTTAGAAGTTGAATGAGTGTTCAAGTCATACCCAGGTTAGACTTCACCCTCAAAAGTTTGTTCATACCTTGAATTGGAGATCAACACAAATGACTTTGACTTTAACTATTGTGATTCTAAGGTTGTGTTGTCTCCTAATTCAAGTATTGAATGTACCAACAACACCAAAAAATAAAAAGTAAAATAAAATCAATGCGAATTGAGTATGAGTATACCTTTATTTCATACGATGAAGAGAAAAAAATACTTCTAGTATCGAACTAGTGCAACAATTACAGACGTACATCTAGGATTGAGGTGGGATTGACCACTTGGAATGTAAAGGATAATGGATTTTAAGTGATGGTGGTAATGGGTTAAGAACGTGGGTATTAGATGATGTGATGGGATAATGCCTTTGAGTAGTGAGTATTGGAAATTGAAAAAAAAAGAGGATTAGAAGAGAAACCAATCGATTTGAAATAGTTCTCTTAAATATCTTGGGGTTTAATTGGATGCAGTTCGGATCTGGGTTGGGCTTAGGCTTAGGGTTTGGTTAATATTAGGTGGGATCGGGTCGGTAAAAATTTAAAACAAAATGTACTTACTTGTGACGCCAACTTATGACGGGCTGCCAAGTGCATGGCGGTTCACCATATGAACCGTCATACTCAAACAGAATGTTCCCTCAACATATTATGGCTAACATTTCAGGGTAACGGCTTGTCAGACCTGTGATGGTTCGTCACGCGAGCCATCGACCCTTATCCAAAGTGTTGTCTTTCCATACTCTATTTTATGAGTCAGGCTGACGACTCATCAGGCCTATGATGGTTCGTCACATGAGCTAACAACCCTTAGCTAGAATCATTCGTCCGTCGCACTTTGCAGATTTTTCAGCTATGTCTTATAAGAGGCATTCCAGTTTTACCCAATATTTAAACCCCTAAACTTCGTCATTTAAGCTACCCCCAAGGCTTATTATTAAGCCTAAATTACCCTAAGTCCCTCATTACCTCAAAATTCATTTGATACTTAGACAAATATAGAGAAAGAGGTGATTAATTTCTCCAAAGGCAAGAATTAGAGTTCCTCAACCTCAAGCTCTAAATCCAAAGATTTCACCAGGGTTTTCATTCTCAGGTATATGTGATTTCATTATTTGGGTTTCTTTTTACTCATTGAGTCCCAAAGTTGATTCAATTTCTCAGTTTAATTCATTCTCCAAGTTTAAGGTTTCCATGAAAAGTATGAATTCTCTTATGTTTTAGTTTCGTGCTTTGAATTAAGCCATGAATACATGTTTTCGCATAAATTCTAGTATCTTTACATAATCATAACTATAAACTCTCAGTATATTGGTAAATTCGTGATCTTGGACTTGAGTTATGGAATTCCCTATTATGTACAGATTATAAAATTGCCATGACTAGTTGTATTCTTTAGAGATGGCGAGTTGACAAAACCCGATGACTTAGGATATCATGCATTGATTATTGCATACTCAGTCCTTTAGTTTTTATGATTTAGAATACTTTTAGTTAAAGCACTTATCTTTTAGTTTCAGAACATCAGTATTATTGAGCATTTAAGTATACCAATTTATATTCAGTTGGGGGTAGTACTTAGCACCGAGTGTATGCAGGGATGAAGGGTCACCCGTAAGTTAGGATAAGACCTTTAATAGAAGTCCCTATGTCCCAAAACTATGACACCATCATAGGTTCTAAAGGGTCACCCATCAGACCAGACTTGATACCTTAGTCCTTTCGAACAACAGTTTAGTGGATCCATGTCAGTCAGTGCTCATAGTATTGGCAAGGTACATAGCACCCTTACAGCTGTGGTTACAGGCTGGAATCTGGTTAGCTCAAATGGAGTATGTCGGTTAATAGTAGCTCCCACAACTCGAACTCAGACATGTGCATGACCTTTTATTCAGCATATTATACAGTTACATGTTTATTACTTAGTCATTGCATCAGTTTACATCCTTCAGTTCTATGTTTAGTTTATCATGTCATTTTCAGCATATTCAATTCATATAGTGTAGTGCATATCTCACCTGCTTAGTACATTCAAAGTAATGACCACATACTTTCTTTTGTGCTATATTATTTTATAATATAGGTTCAGATGTTCAGCATCCAGCTTGTGGTTAGCACGATCATGTACCTATATCAGCAACAGAGTTTGGTGAGTCCTCATCATCTGAGGACTAGATTTCAGTATCTTTATTATCTTATTGCCTCAGTTTCAGACAGTTAGAGTTAGCTGGGGGCTTTTCCCAGCAACTCGTCTTTGTAGAGGTATTCAGACAGTCAGACAATAGATTCTCAGCTTATGATTTTGTTCAGATGATTTTCGTCTTGACTATTAATTTTTGTTTTAGATTTACTTATATCTTTCAGATTTAGCTTTCGCTCAGTAAATATCCATTTTATTAAGTAATTATAGTGTCATGTCAGGCCATGGATTAGCTTAGGGTCACTTATGACTATAAGCAACGTGTTACAATTACGGGTAGTCTCGAGTCATGAAAAACTTAGTATTAAAGCATCAGGTTTTAAGTGTCCTAGGGTGTCTGAATGCCGCGTTAAGTAGAGTCTTGTTCATGGGTGTGAAGAACACCACACTTATGGATGAGAGGTTACGAAATGTTTTAGGAAAAAATTCACTTCTTTCATATTCATACCATGCGATAGAGTGTGAACTCTATTTAACCTCCTTCTAACTCGTGCTCTATGCGTTTACAGAAAATGCCTCCCAAAAGAACCAACGAAAGGAGGAACAAAAATAGAAATAGTAATAGGAATGGAAACCAGAAAGCACCACCAGACCCTTTGAATGAAAAAGTCTCTTATTTTAAGTTCAGGGATGCTTTCATGGTGCTAGCTCAGGCCATGACAACTCAGGCTAATTAGTAGGAAGTAGCATCGGTCAATTCGACAGTTAGTACGGTAGCAGCTAGAGTTTGAGGTTTTACTTGGATGAATCCTCCTGAGTTCCATGGTTCTAAGACTGAGGAGGATCAACAGGAGTATCTTGATGATATTCAAAAAGTTACTAAGATCATGGGTGTCACTCTAATTGAAAGTGCTGATTGGCTGCTTATCAGTTGAAAGGAGTGGCTCATACTTGGTGTAAGTAGTGGAAGGAAGTTAGAGTTACAGATGCAGGTCCAGTAGAATGAGATAAATTTGTTGCTATTTTTTTGGACAGGTTCTTCCTATTTGAGTAAAGGGAAGACAAGGTGCAGGAGTTCATAAATCTAAAATAGGGCAACATTAGTGTGAAAGAGTATTCTCTCAAGTTTACTCAACTTTCTAAGTATGCTATGGAGATGGTGGCCTATTCTAGGTCCTGTATGAGTAAGTTTGTGACAGGTGTTTCCGAAGATGTGGTTAAAGATTATAGAACTTCTATGTTGGTCAAAGATATGGAAATCTCTAAATTGATGACCCATGCCCAGTTGATTGAGGAGGAATAAATCAAGGAGAGGGAAAGGGAGAACAAGAGGGCTAGAACAGGTAGTTTTAACTTTTCTCAGTAGAGGATAGATGGTGGTAATCATTCTCAATTCTATTAGGAGTCTTCAGCTCTAGCCCTATCTTCTACTAGTGCTCTAGTGCCCATGTTCAGGTAGGATAATCAGGATAGAGCACCAGGCTCTAAGTCCTAAGGCAGTGTTACTAGTGGTTGTACTAACCCGGTGTGCAATAAGTATGGAAAGAACCACCAAGATAAGTGAACTGCTGGTAGTGGTAATTATTTTAGATGTGGTACATCAGGTCATAGATTGAGGGAGTGTCCAATGGCTTCACAAAGGGGTAGGGATGCTCGTCATCAAAATCGATCTAACTTTATAGTAGCTCCAACAGGTAACCCGACTCAATAGGGTGCCTCATCTAACGCAGTTAGTGGACAATGTCAGAATAGGTTTTATTCCCTTCAGGCTCGATAGGATCAGGATGGTTCTCCTGATGTAGTCAGTGGTACATTATAGGTCTTTTATAGTAATGTTTATGCATTGTTAAATCCCGAAGCCACTCTTTCTTTTGTGACTCCCTATATAGAAGTAGAATTTGGTGTCAGTCCCAAAATCCTCTTAGAACCTTTCTCAGTCTCTACTCCAGTTAGTGACCCAATTATAGCTAGACGGGAATATAGAAATTACCCAGTCACAGTTTCTCAGAAAGTCACCTCAGTTGATCTTGTAGAGTTAGACATAACAGATTTTGATGTCATTCTTAGCATGGATTGGATACATGCTTGTTATACCTCAGTTGATTGTCTCTTAACTTAAGGCTAGAAAAATGATTTCCAAAGGGTGCATGTATCATCTTATTCGGATTAAGGATTCAAAGTTCGAGACCACAACTCTTCATTCAGTTTCAGTAGTTAATGAATTCCAAAAAGTGTTTCCCAAAGATTTGTCCAGAGTTCCTCCCGAGCAAGAAATTGACTTCAAAATAGATCTCCTTCCAAATACCCAGCCTATTTTGATTCCACCCTACAGAATGGCTCCAGCCGAGCTTAAGGAATTGAAGGAACAATTGAAAAATCTCTTAGAAAAAAGTTTTATCAAGCCAATCACCTCTCCATGGGGTGCTCCAATTCTCTAATGTGCATCGACTACCGTCAGTTGAACAAAGTCACAATCAATAATAAGTATCCCATTCCTAGGATTGATGACTTGTTCAACCAACTTTAGGCTGCCAACTATTTTTCAAAGATAGACCTCAAATCCAGCTATCATCAGCTTAGAGTCAGAGAATATGACATTTTGAAGACAACCTTTAGAACTCGGTATGGTCACTTCAAATTTGTTTTTATGTCTTTTGGACTAACGAATGCTTCTGCAATTTTTATGGACTTTATGAATAGGGTGTTCAAGCAATACTTAAACATGTTCATCATTATCTTTATTGATGACATCTTTGTTTATTCTCGGAGTGAGAATGAGCACACAGACCATTTGAGTATTGTCTTGCAGACTCTTGAAGATTGACCATTATTCTCTAAGTTCAGCAAGTGTGAGTTCTGTTTGAAATCAATAGTGTTTCTTGCTCATATCATTTTCGGTGAAGGTATTCAGGTCGATCCTCAAAAGAGCAAAGCGGTTAGAAATTGGAATAGAACCATCTCTCCATCAAATATCAGGAGTTTTTTGGGTTTATCTAGTTACTATAGATGGTTTGTTGAGGGATTTTCCTCTATTTCTTTTCCTATGTCCCAATTGACTCAAAAGAATGTCAAGTTCTAGTGTTCTGATTCTTCCGAGAAGAGTTTTCAGGAGTTGAAGACTCGACTCAACTCTGCTTTAGTCTTGACTCTGCCAGAGGGTTCGAATGTGTTTATTATTTATTATGATGCTTCAAGAGTTAGCCTTGTTTGTGTGCTGATGCAGCATGGCAAGGTTATAGAATATGCCTCTAGACAGCTCGAGCCTCATGAGAAGAATTAACTGACTCATGATCTCGAGTTAGCAGCAGTGGTTTTTTCCTTTAGGAGATGGATAGAGTTGTTGAAGGACTATGATATGAGTATCTTGTACCATCCGGGTAAAGCTAATGGTGTGGCTGATGCTTTTAGTAGATTGTCTATGGAAATCATTGCTCATGTAGAGGATGAGAAGAAAGAGTTAGTGTTCACAGGCTTTCTAGATTGGGAGTTCGATTGGTTGATTTAGCCAAAGGTAGTGTCTTGGTTCAGAATATTCTTTGATAACCGAGGTGAAAGAAAAGCAAGTTAGTGATTCTATTTTGCTTAAGCTGAAAGAAGTTATCCTAGGTCAAAAATTTAAGATTTTTTCCCAAGGGGGAAATAGTGTTCTTCATTGTCAGAGCAAACTTTGTGTTCTAGATGTGGATGACTTGAGACAGCAGATACTGACAAAAGCTCACAGTTCTCGATATTCTATTCACCTAAAAGCCACTAAGATGTACCATGATCTATGGAAAGTCTATTAGTGGAATGGTATGAAAAATGATATCCCAAAATTTGTGGCTAAGTGTCCAAATTGCCAGCAGGCTAAGGTTGAGCACTAAAGCCCTGGTGGTATGATTCAGGATATTAGTATTCCTACTTGAAAGTGGGAAGTGGTGAACATGGATTTTATTATAGGGTTGCCTCGTACTAGCCGACAACATGACTATATTTGGGTTATCATAGATCGAATGACTATGTTAGCCTATATCTTGCCAGTTAACACTTTAGATTCAACTGAGGATTATGATAGAATCTACCTTATGGAGTTGGTAAAATTGCATGGAGTCCCTTTGACTATCATCTCTGACAGGGGTACTCAGTTTACCTCTCAGTTCTGGAAGACCTTTTAGAAGGGTCTTGGTACCCAAGTTCATCTCAGTACAGCTTTTCATCCTCAAATAGATGGTTAGGTAGAGTAGACCATTCAAACTTTAAAGGACATGTTGAGGGCATGCATGATCGACTTCAAAGGTAGTTGGGATGATCATTTTCCTTTGATTGAGTTTTCTTATAATAATAGTTATCACTCCAGTATTCAGATGGCCCCATTCTAAGAACTTTATTGTAGGAGGTGTAGATCTCCTATTGTCTTGTTTGAGGTTGGTGAATCTACCTTGATAGGGCTTGATTCAGTCCATGAGGCAATAGAGAAAGTTTAGCTGATTAGAAAAAGGCTGAAAACAGCTCAGAGTCATCAGAAGTCGTATTCAGATATGAGAAGAAGGGAACTTGAGTTTGTTATTAGTGATTTGGTTTACTTGAAAGTTTTACCCTTGAAATGGGTGAAGATATTTGGAAAGAAAGGAAAGCTCAGTCCCCGCTATGTTGGTCCTTATAAGATTGTAGGTTGCTTTGTCAAGGTAGCCTATGAGTTAGATTTGCATGCAGTCTTAGCATCAGTGCATCCAATTTTTCATGTGTCTTTGTTAAACAAATGCATTGGTGATCCCGCATCTTTTTTGCCTTTAGATAGTGTAGGAGTAGTCTCTCTAACGAGGAGGTTCTAGTTGAGACCCTTGACCGTCAGGTTCATAAGTTAAGAAACAAGAAGGTCGCTTCTGTAAAGGTTCTTTGGCATAATCAGCTAGTTGAGGGAGCTACTTGGGAAGCAGAGGCAGAAATGATTACCAAGTACCCTTATCTTTTCTCTTCGAATTCAGTTCCATCTTGAGGTAATAGTTTCCCCTTAATTAATTTTTCCCGTCTCATGTCACTCAGTTATTCCCATGTTATAGCATGCATTCATGAGTTCAGTTCAGTTCATATTTCAGTTACAAATTTAGTTATCCTATCACTATTTAGCCCTTAGAAATTCAGTGTTGGGATTGTAGCTTTTTCCTTATCTTTTCAGCTTAGTTAGTCTTCTTTCGGGGATGAATGACCCCAAGGGGGACATATTATAACACCCCAAAAATCCAAGCTAAGATTAGAACCATGCTTCAAGTACGTATAGAACCAAACTTTATGTTTTGACAGTATGAGAAGTGATTAATACATGTATTAAGGCCACAAGTAACTCATAGCTCATAGCTCATAGTAAAGTAACTCCTAGCTCATAACACTTATATTTCAGTTTCAAAACATTAGTATTATTGAGCACTTCAGTATATCAGTTTATATTCAGTTGGGAGTAGTACTTAGTATTGAGCGGATGCAGGGATGAAGGCTCACCCATCAGTTAGGCTGAGACCTTTAGTAGAAGTCCCTAAGTCCCAGAACTATGGCACCACCGTAGGTTCTAAAGGGTCACCCATCAAACCAGGCTTGATACCTTAGTACTTTTGGACAACAGTTTAGTGGATCCACATCAATCAGTATTTGTACCCTTGGCAAGGTACATAGAACCCTTCCAGCTGGGCTTATAGACTACACTCCATTTAACTCAGATAGAGTATGTCAGTTAACAGTAGCTCCCACAGCTCAAACTCAGACATGTGCATAACCTTGTATTCAGTTTATTCAACATATTATACAGTTACATGTTTATTACTTGGTCATTACATTAGTTTACACCCTTCAGTTCTATGTTCAGTTTATTAAGTCATCTTCAGCATATTTAATTCATATAGTGTATTTCATTTCTCACATACTTAGTATATTTAAAATACTAACCGCATACTTTTTTTACGCTATATTATTTTATAATATAGGTTTAGAAATTTAGTATCCAACTCGCGATTAGCACGAACCCATACCTATATCAGCAGCAGAGTTTGGTGAGTTCTTATTATTCGAGGACTAGCTTTCAATATCTTTATTATATTATTGCTTCAGTTTTAGATAGTTAAAGTTAACTGGGGGCTTATCCCAGAAACTCATCTTAGTAAAGGCGTTAAGATAGTTAGACAGTAGATTTTTAGCTTATAATATTGTTCAGATGATTTCTTTCTTGACTATTAAGTTTTTTTTGGATTTACTTATATCTTTCAGATTTAGCTTCCGTTTATTGAATAGCCATTTTATTCAGTATTCGTAGTGTCATGTCAGGTCATGGGTTAGCTTGGGGTCACTTGTGACTCTAAGTACTGTGTTATGACTAGGGGATA
Source organism: Capsicum rhomboideum (assembly GCA_031232105.1). Lineage (NCBI taxonomy): Eukaryota > Viridiplantae > Streptophyta > Magnoliopsida > Solanales > Solanaceae > Capsicum > Capsicum rhomboideum. The sequence continues at coordinate 60,465,506 of CP124709.1, forward strand.
GTCTTGAGTCGTGACACTTCATTAAGATACACCAATGATAACACCTTTACCTCTTCTAAAACTCTGACGTACTATTTCACTCATTGGCCATTAACTTTGAAATGCTCTTCGTCCTTATTTTCCAACTCATCAACTCTGAATGGGAACATTTGAGTAACTTTGAATGGTCCCAGCCATTTAGATTTAAGCTTTCTTAGGAACAACTTGAACGTTAAATTGAACAACAATACCAAGTTCCCATCCTTGAACTCTTACTTCTCAATTCTTTTATCATGGTACAATTTCATTTTCTCCTTATAGAGGGCAGCCCTCTCATAAGCTCATAGTTGGAATTCATCCATCTCATTCAGTTGTTCCAACCTTAGATCCGCAGCGTCACTCTAACTCAAATTTAGATTTTTGAGAGCCCAAAGGGCCTTGTGCTCAAGATCCACAAGCAACTGACAAGCTTAGCCAAAAATAAGTTGGTAAGGAAACATATCTATCAGTGTTTTGAAAGTTGTTCGATAAGTCCATAGTGCATCATCAAGTTGTTGAGACCAATCGTTACGATTAGCATTAACCGACTTTGCAAATATCATCTTGATTTCTCAATTTGATACTTCTACTTGCCCATTGGTTTGCGGGTGATAGGGAATAGCTACCTTGTGTTGCTTCACTCCATACTTGGCTAGAGTTGTATGGAATACCTTGTTGAAAAAGTGTGACCCCCCATCGGTTATAATTGTGCGTGGAGTCCCAAACCGAGAGAAAGTGTTCTTTTTGAAAAATGCAACCACGCTCTTGCTGTCATTGTCTACCAAGGCCATGTCTTCCACCCATTTCGATACATAATCCACCGCTACCAAGATATACTTGTGGCCATACAAACTCACAAATGGGCCTATAAAGTTGATTCCCCATACATCAAATAATTCAACTTCCAGAACTGTGGACATAGGCAATTCCTGCCTCTGAGAAATAAACCTTTGTCATTGGCATTGATCACATGCATTGACAAAGTCTTGGGCGTCTTTATGGATGGTGGGCCAATAATACCCACATTATAGTATCTTTCGGGCTATATGATCACCCGCATGATGTTCGCCCACAGGGAAAGAATGGCATGCTTGCATAATGCTCAATATCTCCACTTTCAGTACACATCTCCTAATTATGTTGTCAGCACATAAACGGAATAGGTATGGCTCATCCCAAAAGTAGTTGCTAACATCATCGAGAAATTTCTTTATCTGATGAAAAGTTAGTTCTTCCGACATGATATCACTGATAAGGTAATTAGCAAAATCTGCATACCAAGGCACAAGATCGAAAGATGTAGCTAATACATGTTCATCTAGAAATGAGTCATCAATCTCCAACTCATCTTTTTCCTTTCCTTCATTATCCGGTTTAGATAGATGGTCTGCGACTTAATTTTTACAACCTTTGAAATCTTTGACTTCAAAGTCAAACTCCTGTAGTAGTAATACCTATCTAATCAACTGAGGTTTGACATCTTTCTTTTCCATGAGATATCTCAAGGCAGCAAGATCAGTGTGGATAATAACTCTAATGCTAAGTAAGTATGCCCGAAACTTCTCAAAGGCGTAGACAACTACAAATAGTTCCTATTTCGTAACAGTGTAGTTCTCTTGTGCCCCATTTAATACCTTTCTAGCATAATAAATGTTATGAAAAAGATTCTCTCATTTCTTCCCAAGAACAGGCCCAAGTGCTACCTCACTCGCATCACACTTCACTTCGAATTGTTAGGACCAATCCAGAGCAACAATAATGGGTGTAGCCACTAATTTCTCTGTAAGGAACTCAAATTCCTTCAAGCATTTACGATCAAATATGAACTTGGCTTCCTTCTCTAACAACTTGCACAATGGATTAGCAATTTTTGAGAAATCCTTAATATGCCTCCTATAGAAACCCACATAGCCAAAAAAACTTCTAACTACCTTCGCCAAGATTGGTGGAAGTAGTCTTTCGATTACCTCTATCTTTTCTCTATCCACTTCAATACCTTTCACTAAAATTTTATGCCCCAAAATGATGCCCTTCTTAATCGTAAGTGACATTTTTCCCAGTTGAGCAAAAGATTAAATTCTTCATATCTTTGCAAGGCATTGTTGAGATTTGTCAAGTAGTCTTCAAAAGTATCACCAACAACTAAAAATTCACCCATAAACACTTCCAAAGTGTCTTCCACCATGTTGCAAAAAATGGATAAATTACACCTTTGGAATGTTGCAGAAGCATTGTATAAATCGAAAGGCATACGCTTGAAGGAGAATGTCCCATATAGGCAAGTAAAAATAGTTTTCTCCTGATCTTCGATTGCAATGGAGATTTGGATATAACTCAAATAAGCATCCAAGAAGCAGTGCCAACCTATCAAGCATTTGGTCTATGAATGGCATTGGGAAGTGATCCCGAAGAGTCTATGAATTGAGCTTCCTATAGTCCATCCAAACCCGCCAACCAGTGACTGACATTAGTGAAATCAACTCATTTTTCTCATTAGCTACCACCGGCATACCTCCTTTTTTGGGACACACTGCACAAGACTTACCTATTTACTAGCTGATATTGGGTACACAACACCTACACCAAGCCATTTGATTATTTCTTTCTTCACCACCTCTTGCATTAGTGGGTTAAGTTTTTTCTAGTGTTCAATGGTAGGAGGTGGACTCTTATTCTAATTGAATCTTGTGTGTACAAATGCCCAGTGGAATTCTGATAATATCTGCAATCATCCATCTAATAGCTCTTTTATATCTTCGTAACACAGATACAAGTTCTTCCACTTGCCATTCTACCAAATAAACATATATAATCATGGTCAAGGTGTTATGCTCCCCCAAAAATGTATATCTAAGATGGCCAGGTAATTTCTTAAGATCCAACACAGATGGTTCCTCTATTGATGGATTTGCTGGAGGATTTGGCCTATTTTTCAGATCCAGGTCTAACTTCTTTTAGGCATAAGAATATGACCCCATTCCAGCCAAAGCATTAACCGAATCATCATAATCTTTGACATCTTCCCCATAAAAATCTATCATCATAGTAGCTAAGGTTGCAACAACTAACCTTTCTTCAATAGGCACCTCAATGTCAACCTCATCAATAACATCAATGACCGAGACAACACTCATATCTCTTGGTTTCTTCATCGATTGACACACATTAAACTTCACTTCTTCATTAGTTAACCTGAACTTCAACTCATTACTCTCCATGTCTACCAACACTCTTCCAATGGCTAAGAATGGTCTACCCAAGATTATGGGTACTTTGAAGTCCACTTCGTAATCAAGGATCACAAAGTTAGTCAAAAATATAAACCTCTCCACTTTCACTAGCACATAATACAATATCCCCATTGGCCTTTTGATTGAATGGTCATCCATTAATAGTCACACAGTCATCAGTTTGGGGGCTCCCAAGCCCAACTGTCGATAAATCCTAGCGGTATCAAGTTGGTGCTAGCACCCAGATCACATAACGCATTTGCAAAGTTGAATTTACCAATTGTGCAGGGAATAGTAAAAGCACCTGGATCTTCCTTCATTTGAACAAGTGATCTCGAAGAGATTGCATTATAATGATGGATATTATCTTCTGTATCAAAACTCATAGTCTTCTTCTTGGTGACTAACTCCTTCATGAACTTAGCATAGCCTGGCATTCGTTCAAGGGCATCCACCAATGGTATATTCACTGATAGATATTTCAACATAGAGATGAACTTGTGGAACTTACCATCCTCTAACTTTTTCTTCACTCGGTGTGGAAATTAAAGGGGAGGTCTAGGTATCTGAGTTAGAGGCTTTTCAACCTCTTTGCCTTTCCCTATAATCACAAGCATAACATTTTTTGTCATGGTAGATTTTTCAGCACCTACCTCAAGATAATCACTCTTTTCTATCTTTACGGGTTCGGCTAAATTCTCATCAACACAAATATCATAACCTACCATCTCATAATCAGAGGCAACATCCTCCACCTGTGTCTGAATTGTAGGATGTGGTTCAGGTAAAACCTTACTGCTTCTTGTGGTAATAGCCATGCAACTTCCAACATTCCTAGGATTTTGTACAGTGTCACTAGGCAATGTACCACTATTCCGCTGATTGAAAGTTGTGGATAACTTCCCCATCTGGTGTTCCAACTATTTAATGAAAGTGAAGTGTGAATCCACCAGCTGACTCATTGAAGATAGTTCGCTCTTCATTTTTTTTACTCCTGAGTCAGTAGATTCCACATTTGCAACACCTAAGCCAACATGTCTTCCATGTTTGAATTTCTTGAATCATTGCTAGCTCTATCACGACTTCTAGGTGGTACATACAAACCACCTCTATCATTCTTACTCTTCCAATTTCCTTGATCACGATCCTTGTAACCAACCTTGTCATAGTAATTGTCCCTTTGATAGCTCTGACCTTGGTTTCCTTGGCCATTGGCCCGAAAACCCCCCATCTGGTTATTCAAGTAATTTGCCTCTTCTTTGGATTCAGACTCTACTATCTTACCTTCTAAACCAAAAAATTTTACCTTTTCAATACCACCTACCAATAAATGCTTTGTAAGCAAATCCATCTGCGTCTTTCGGTGAGCCATATCTTGATCACGCTCTTGTTCTTTCTGGCAGTGTTCAGACGACATACCCACAGTATAAGTACTGCTTGCAACTTTAGAGTCCCTGGTATGCCAAGCTCTAGTTGTATTTGTAAGCCTATCCAATACACTGTCACATCTGCAAATATAAGTCCCATGAAAGCTCCTCCTACATCATTATCAATCGTTGGTTTGGTAACCAAAATGAATCAATCATTAAATAATAATTAATATAGATTTAAAGAAGACCAAGTAATAAGACATGTGATTCATTAATATTGTATAAGCGGGATGAAATAATTGAAAAAAGTAAAATAATGGACGAAACCTAAGTATCTCATTAAGTAAATAAAGGGATGGAGGCATACCAATTTGATAATTCGAAACACTAAAAGAAAAGTAATATGCACATAGAGTATTGTATAGACAAAGAACAAGAGAACTAACCTGGTTGCTTCCGTAATATGAGAATACTTCTCACTAGTATACATACCATACACATAGTGACAAATACTAGAGATGCAAGACTGACCTTTTGCGTCAAGCAAATAACAAATAAAAAAATACCATAATTCATGTAATCATCTTCTTTCGTAGATTTCACACTCTAGAAATCCCCTTCACTTAGTAGTGCTAGAACGAACTAGAGGTTGAGAAACCATGAATTCAAACTTAAATTGAGGCAATGATAAACTATAAACAATTGAGAAAACTTGTTAGAAAAATATATGCCACCTTGGTTTCGGTGGCGAATCAAACATAGGAGTTTTAAAATAAATAAGTGAATTAATAATACACAAAGTTAAAGTTAAGAGAGAGGAGAGAGAGAGAGAGAGAGAGAGAGAGAAAATGGGATCAGGGAATGACAAGGCTGAAATGGGCCCAATGTGATGTTACTCTCTCTATTCAATTTTTATGATCAACTCTCTTAAACGCCTTAAGACAAAACAAAAGAAATTCTCAAAGAAACTTATTCAAGACCACTAAATAAAATATTTTAGCATATATATACACATATATGTACAATATATAGATTGTATCAAAGCATGTTGATACTTTAGTATAGTAGTAAGGTTTGTCAAGTCTTTGAGACTTTTAATAGGGTGAAATATAAAATAAGAAAAGAAGGGAGTATCAAGGTGCTTTATATATAAAATAAAGTTATATATGCTTCATACGAGAAGTTAGTAATTGCCTATTTTTTTGGTCAACAATTTTCAAAATGTACCTGATCCCCACTTGGGGGCGACTAATCCATTTGAACTCAATTTTGCGTTGACTCTTCCATTGGTTGTGGTTGAACTCCAAGTGATTTCATTCCATCATAGTGCACATATAAAATATAAAAAGGGGTGTCAAAACCCTCATTGTGATTTTTAGAGTTTTTTTATGTTTTAATTATTTTGCCCTTCTCCATTATTGCTTTACATCATTTATGACTTGTGGTTTGCACGATCTCCGAAGCATTCGAGAGTGATTTATATTAGTTTGTGGTTTTGAGTAGCCTTTAAAATGATAGAATTGACTTTTATCAATATTCTATGATTCGAGCATCGAATGGTGATTCTGTCAGTTCCATTAGATCAGTAACATCTATTTGGATTATAGCATAGTTGGTATGAGTCCCGAGGCCCTTTTATGATTTTGAGTGTTTGTTTGAAATATTTACTTTTATTTGGCCTAAAGTTGATTTAAGAGGTAATTTGTTGATAACGATTTATTTTGGTAAATCTGATGGTTCCGTTGAGTTTGAAATGTTGAATTTAGCCTAGTAGCAAAGTTGGGTTGTGTTTGGGAGATCTCAGATGAGTTTTGGGTAGTTGTTGGGAGTTTGAAGTTTTACGCTGTTGAATTTTAATAGTATCACCTATATTTAATGAAATATCATGTGCATTTTTATGGTCCCATTAGATCCATATCAAAATTTTAGAATCAATGCAAAAAGAATCAACAAACTTTGTGTCTGTATGAGGAAGATATGGCCATTTAGCATGGATAGCAGTTGATGATGCAACAAAAGTCACAATCATGACCTTTAGACGCGACCGCAATGAGTCACTATAAAATGCCTTCACGATCGCGAGCATTTTGTAGCGACCGCAAAGGGTCGCCATAAAAGATTCCAGTGATTTTTATTTAAAGGCAACTTCGAGGATTTCATATTGTATACATTTTGGGTGCTAGGAAACTCTGATTGAGCTAATTTTTGATACGTTTTCCTCGTACAAATATTGGGTATGTTTTTCTACAATCACTTTAGTCTTTTTCCAAGATTACTTACTCTTTTTCCAAGATTACCCACTACATTTTATATGATTTTCATTAATAAAGTTGAGATTTGGAACCCCAAAGTTAAATAATCAAAAGTTCTTGATTTGAAGGTCGATTTGGAATGGGTTTTTATTTATTTTTTGTGATTTAAGGTCCTTGTCTCGTGGGTAAACTGATTTTAACAAAAGTTTTCCAAAATTTCTTCTTTTAAACCACGTTTGATAATAGAGATTTAGGATTTTACCGGTAAAATGATATATTGATATTTTAGTGATTTTTAACCCGATTTCTACTTGATTTTCATTGATTTTCAGATTTAGAACCCTTAAAGTATGGGACACATGATTCTTTACAAAAATTTCAGGTTTACCCTTTTTTTTGGGGGATTGATTTAAAAGTAATTTTGGACCCAAAACCAAAGTACATCAATATGGGTATCATTGGTCTTGTATTTACATGTATATCTTATATTTTACAAGATTGGATGTATTTAGTGATGATTCAAGGGAGTAGATCTTCCTATTGAGATGTACCTTGACCCTTTTCTGAGGTGTTTATGTGTTATATGCTTATTGCTTGTGTTTTGTGAATCACTAAGTGTTTGGGAGTCCTGCTTAAATGGGATAGCGAGCATAACCACAGGTACCAGAGTCTATTAATGGGTTGAAATAATAAAAATGTATACCTTGATTGTTTCCCTCTACTTGTTCATACGCTTATGGTAAACGGTGGATAGATGACTTATAGATCTTGAGTAAATTGATCGTGGGTATTTATTTAATAGCTTAAATCATGTATGGGGGATATTGATGTAATGATTGGGGTTTAGTAACTACTTAGGGAATAATTATGGTCTTATGTTATTTAGCAAACATTTGAAGCATCAATAAACTTGTTGTAGTAAATGTAATTTTTGGGGTTAGTAATCTCTTAATATATAACTGATGATAGTGTAGTTAAATAGTTAATAAATAAATCTTGGCTTAGTTATTAGGTATGCAATGAGGGTGAACTTTAGGACATGTCGTTATCTAGTAGAGTTCTCCTTTTAGTAATTCTAGTCTAATGGTGTCATGATAAGGGAAAGATGGAACTTATCATGTAAAACAAGTTGGGTTTTGGCTAAGTTCTCTATATCTACGTTGTTTAGATTTTTTAATATTATTGTGTTGCCCATGTAGGGACTTATGTGAATATTATTATTGACTTAAGAGATTATTATTATTTTGACTCTCGAGTGGGAGCTTTGATTGATATTATTGGCCTTATTTGAGCATGATTTTTCTTATTATTATCCTGATACCCGAGTGGGGGTTTGAATTGACATTATTGGCCTCTTTTAAGCATGATATTCCTTTACCATTATCATGATCCCCGATTAAGGGCTTAGATTGATATTATTGATGTCATACATGACTTTTTATTACAGTGGTGCCATGCGATGGCTAATATCATTATCTATTGAGATTTAAGGAGATTATGAACTCATTTATATCATTGTTGAGTTAATTCATTACATGATATTATTTTCATATGAACATGCATCCTTATTTCATTCATTCATATAAATGGAAGTGGTACCACTTAGAAACACTAATTTTGAAAGAAAATGAAACACTTTACAAAACCCCTTGACCTAGAGACGTGCCTACAAGGTTGATTGAGATATGAGATTATGAAAGTATATGGATTGCAAACCCCCCATGGGTCTTGTACTGGAAGCTTTAGCTTGGAAGGTGTATACGAGGTGTCATGTGATGGCTTATATTATTATAACTCTATTTCATTGCATCACTTACTTTGCATTTCATTCCTTTGTATGTTTGATATTGTGTCTAATTATTTCCTTTTGTATTGTATTATCGTGATTGAATCTTGTTTGTGATATTATGTATTCTATATCTCAATTACTGCATCAGATTGCATTGTACCTTCTCTTGGGTGGTTTAGTGATTGAGATATTATGAGACGTGGTGTATTATTATGGCTTGATCCATTGAGACTGTGTGTCACATCTAGTGTTTGTGGGATATGTACCTCCTCTACCTTAGCCGAGATTATTGGTTTCAGATGGTGAGTTGATATTATATAATATGTTGTGAGATTATTTTCAGATGTGACTTATCTTTATCACCATTGATCTTGAATCTGTACATCCCTACCTTAATACACTAATTTGATTATCGTGATAAATATGTTATCTACTAGGATAGGCTAGGAGTTTTCTGAGTGCAGGCTGATTTAGGGTAAATTGGATGCTTGGTGTGGTGGTCCTCACCATCACTTTAGATTAGGGTCGGTTATCAATAATACCTATTGATTACACATGTTTTGTACTCACCCTTGCTTTTTATTTCCTTTTTCTGCACCCTATGGTGGTATTGATCTGAGTAGCAGAGCGTTAATGTGTTCTTTCTATATTGGCATTGCGGAAATCAAGGTAGCGGCTGACGGGTCTTAGAGCTTACTAGGATCTCTCTTTATCTTATCTTATTCATTATCTGCATTTAAGATACTTTAGATTATATGATTATATTTTGTATTAGAGGTTTGTACTAGTGACAACCAGACTGGGGTGTATCATTAAGATTGTATTTCCTTCTATATCATTTGGGTTTATTATCATTCTCCTTCTTTCACTTCAGATTTACTTTGATTATTGAGTTTGAGTTGGAATAGGCTTACCTATATCGAAGGGTGTGACAGGTGCCATCACAGGCTCTATATTGGGTCATGACAAATTGGTATCAGAGTCTCAGGTTCATTGGTCTCATTAGTACAAGCCGAGTCTAGTAGAGTCTTACAGGTCAATGCGGAGACGTTCGTTATCTATCTTCAAGAGGCTACATGACTTTAGGAGAAATCCATTTCTTTATTCTTTTTCGTGTGTTCATAGCCTTATGTAACTCAAAAACCTCTTATTAACTCTCTCATGGACAGTGAGAATGTATTCTTCTTTGGTTAAAGGTTCAGAGCCCATGTCCTTGATACGTGGTAGGGGCAGAGGTCGAGGTAGAGGTCGGATTAGAACATTCGAACTAGCTAGAGGTCAGGTTTGCATTGCCTCCTTAGGTTTTAGAGTTTCTCGTGATGATGGGTCTATTGAGATAAAAGGGTTGAGCTCGACACAGACACCACATGTGATCATGTCCATATCTATTCTTGAGAATTCTTTTGCACGGGTATTGGGTTTTCTTGAGAGGATGCCTCCTACTTTTATTCAGCATGCCACTTAAGGGTTTCAGGCTTTAGGTTCACAGTTGGCTACTGCTACAAATTCTCTAGAATTGGTGAGGTAATTCCAGGTATCGCCCAACATCTAGTGGCTTTACCTTTTATGTCCTTGGAGGGACAGATTAGGTTAGTAGAGTTCATGAGGACAGACCCTCCTCGATTAAATGGAGATCATAGCTTTGATGCTTATGAATTCTTGGTTGGTTGTCACGAAAGATTGCACAGGTTGGGCCTGATAGACTCTAATGGAGTAGATTTCACTGCTTTTCAGTTATTTTGACCATCCAGACAGTGGTTGAGGACGTTTGTTAAGAGTAGACCTAATAGGTCACCCTCTCTCTTATGGGATCAATTTGCTTGAGTGTTTCTAGAGGAGTTTGTGTGGAGACATAAAAGGCAAGTGGGTAAGAGTCCTCGTAGACTTGACGACGATAACGACATGTATGGTAGAGGCCAGGATCCTTATAGTCATTCTTGAAAAGGGTTAGGTCAGGGTAACTATTTAGGTTCTTCAGGTCTAGTTCAACGGACTTCAACTCTTTTAGGTTGCTTCATATGTTGAGATCTTGGGCACTATAGGAGGGATTACCCACAACACAGATAGAGAGATATTTCATCAATTGCTTAGAGAGATGAAAGGTCTCAGTATGATGTTCCTCAGGGTGAACTAGAGGCAGAAGCTTCTTGTATAGTAGTCACATGTATGGTTCTAGTACACCTTTGATCTTCCTTGGTAGTACTTGACTTTGGTTCTAAATTCTCCTATGTGTTATTTATTCGGCATTGGGTCTTGATGTAATTCATAGGTTCTTATTGTGTCGGTTCATATTGCTACCCTTTAGATAATTCTTTAGTGATGGATCAGGTATGTAGATCCTGTGTTGTGACTCATTTAGATTATATCGTTGTGTTGGATTTGATTCTTTTTCTTGGATGTTGTGGATTTTAGTGTGAGTTGGGTATGATATTCTCGATGTTTATGTTGTAGGATAGTGGTGAATATAAGAAGCGTACAGCTGATAGATTTGTGTGGGATTATCTACAAGTGTTGGCAATAGGGTGCGTGCATAAGTTAGTTTGTTTTTCAGGATCTCATCAATATATCTATGGTTTAAGTTAGCATTGTGATGATGAGTTTGGCTTTGTGGGATGACTAGTGGTACTTATCTATTTGGGAAAAATAACTGGTGATGGACTAGCCTTATGAAATGACTGACTCAAAAAGTGCAATACCCTTAGAGTTCATGCATGTTCATTAGGGGTTTTCTATGTGTTTAGGGTCATAAAATGAGGTCATGTAACCCTTATGGAGGAGGGAAAACATTTGGGATGAGTTTGGGGTTAGAAAGGATATCATGGGTTGAAAAAGAAGGTCGAGCGTTATGCACAGGGACCTCGACTTTGGGCCCTATGCTGCAGAGCATTTCAAAAATCACCACTGGATGTCTTCTGCTATGGGTTCCTCGGTGCACAGGCCATCTTGCGTGTTAGGAGGCACGACACATAGCCTCTTCCTACGCCTTAGAGTGCGCGGCGCGCCCAACACCTCTGCGTGTGCAATTTTTTTGCATTTTTCTTTTAAAAGTTAAGGGTAAATTCATCCTTTCACCCTATATAACTCCCCCCAACCCATCTTTAAACACCCAAAAACATCCCAGTTCACTCTCAATCACATCAAAACAAAAACCCTTCTCTCTTCCAAAGTTCAAGTACATAAGAAAAAGGGGGTTTTCAATCCCAAGCTCCAAGGCTCCAAGAATCAAGCTTTCTTAAAGAATTCTTCGAATTCAGGTATGTGGGGTGTAACACCCCGTACCTTCCCAACCCTACTTGCTGATGTTGAATAATGGTTGCTTAGGTGTCGAGAGATATAAGTATGTATTTGGTAATGCTAACGAAGAGAAAATTGAAATTTGGCCACGTACATGCAATTAGACTTTCATAGGAAGGGTTTTGTGATTTCATGGAGTATTTGTGTAATACCCCGTACACATTCTAACCTCATTTGGTGACTTGGAGTCATGTTTACTTGATGATTAAGATCACTAAGTAAGTATTTTGAAGTGTTGGGATAAGGTATTGGACGATATGCAAGTATTGAAGAAATGGCCGAAAAAATTCAGCAAGGTATGAAACCTTGCGCCACTACCCTATTTCAGGGGGTGTGGCGCAATACCCTGATTCAGAGGTCAGTGATTTCTTGCGCCATTGCCTTTCTTTGAAGCAGTGGCGCAAGGCACAAAAAATGTGCCCTTCCAGACTCGTTTTGTAACGCAATTCTACGACGATTCTTGGATGGTTTCTTTTGGTTCTTTGGAGTTCTTTGAGCATTGTTAAAGCTCCAAAAACTTCAATACACTCCTACATACACCTACATGATCAAATCATGAAACACAAGTAGGTATCATAAATGTTCAAGGAAGCCATGGACGACTAGAATTTCTATTTTTGCGATTGAGATGATGAATGAGAATCTCGTAAGAGAATATTGTCGTGACAATATGGAATTATTTAAACACGCGATATATGATGGATTATGCATGAATATTTGTGGGCTAAGTGGAGATGTGTTATTGGGCCCAAATTGAGGCCCAAAAATGGAATAAAATGCATGGCCCAAATGGGTCAAATGACCCATTCTTTCATTTGACCTTCTAGACCCAACATTTAATGCCAAAGAGTGGCTAAGGATGGAAATTGAGGGCCTATATAAAGGGGTACAAATCTGATTTTTATCCATTACAAACACACATGTATTTCTATGTTTTTCTAAAACATTTCAAGAGAACCCCTTTAGCCCTCAAAACCCTAAGTCAACTTTTGGAGAATATCATCACTATTCAAGCTTGGGTAGGTGTTTATTATTATGGTTTAACATATTATATGCATGGGAGATTATGTATATCATGTTGGTTATGCTTGGAAACGGTGGACATGGTACTTTGTGTTTTTATATAAGATTTGTGATCCATGAGGTTCAAGCTTGAATTATGACTTGTGCCTTTGATGAAAGAGCATGGTATGGATAAAATATGAACATGTATGGTGTAATTTTGTTATTACACTTGTTATTTTTCTAAAAGTGTAAATTGTGGGATTTTGGCCGATATGTGCTATGAGGTGTATTAAGGTGATTTGATGGATTATGTGTGATGTAATATGGATAAGAAAGTGTAAAGGAGAAGTGTTTTGGTGAAATGTATTGATTATCATGTATTGGTCAATGTTGGGAATATTGTGGGATTTTTGGAATAATAATTTCATCAATGGTTTTGTCAAGGGGAAATGGCATGTGTTGTAGAGTGATACATAAAGAAGGAGCGGGACTATTGTATACGCGTCTAAGATTTTTTATTCGTATTAAGAATATAAGGTATGTAAGGTTATTCTTTCCGTATCCTTCTACAACATATTGTTCCTATTGACATTGGACTTGTTTCAATTTCGAGGGGCTTTGAAGTATAGCAATTCAGGTTGACGCATATTGTTATTCATATGTGTCCTATTCTTAGATGACTTATGATTCACTCATCTCTTATTCATTGATTGAAGTTCCTAAGATGTCATAATGTGGTAATTCCTAAAAGAACTATCTCAAGCGAGTCATAACATAAGAGAATCTATTTATCCTTGAAAAGCATTTTCCAATCATGTCATGTTCCAAAGTCCTATAATGTGATGATTATATTTATACCAATCTTTCACTAGTAAAAGTACCAATCTCATAAGATCTCATAAGAGTAATAAGAGAAGTGATGTGCAAGTTAATATATCTATTTCTCATAAGTGAAGATGTCAATCTCATGAAGTACAAGAGTGAAGTAATATATAGATGTTATTCCAATTATGTCATGATCCTCAATGTATCATTCTTAGAGCGGAAGTAAGAATAACAAGAGATATAATTGATGAGTATTCACAGGTGGTATCCCAGGGGTTAAAATACCTAGCATGGGTTGATCCCGATACATCCTAGGGGCGATATAAAAGCCTAGCTCGGGTTATCATAATTACATCCTAGGGGCTATAGAAAAGCCTAGCTAGGGTTATCATAATTATATCCCAGGGGCTACAGAAAAGCCTAGCATGGGTTAATATAACATCCCAGGGTCAAAGTACCTAGCATGGGTTAACCTCATCCCAGGGGCGACAGAACAGCCTAGCATGGGTAGAATAGTAAAGATGAGTAATATATGAGGATAAAAGGAGTAAAGTACATAAAATGCATGGTTCCCCACATACAGAAAGAGAGTTTATTCACATTTCAATTTCTCTTATATTGATTCCATTGTTGTGGTTATTATGTAAGATGAATTTCTTATGAGCCTTGCATACTCAGTACATTCTTCGTACTGACCCCTCAGGGGAATTAACTTACATGTTACAGGTGCAGGCACTAGTAGACTTCCACTGTAGGTTGACAGTTGATTGTGGATCTTTGGTTATCCCCAGTTGCTTCGGGACTTTCCGAGTCATAGTTTTACAGTACTGTTGATGTTGTAAATATTGTATAAAGCGGGGACTTGTCCCGAATTCTAGTTGGTCTTGTAAATGCATCTGTTAGAGGCTTTTGTAGACATGTGTGGGTTATGAAGTAAAAGATAAATGTCAGTTTTGACTCGATGGCCCCACGGCCACATTTTATTTATATCTATATGGCATATGTTTCCATATTCATGTATTTGCATGGGGTAATAAGATTCATATGAGGGTTCAAGAGCAAAGATTGGTTCTCTTGGGCCATATCGACTTAGGGTGCCAGTCCGTTCTGATGGGATTCGGGGCGTGACAAAAGTGGTATCAGAGCAGGTCGCTCTAAGGGTGTCTACAAAGCCGTGTCTGAGTAGAGTCTTACTTATCGATGTGTTGTGCACCATATTTATAAGTAGGAGGCTACGGGACATTTAGGATGTTGTTTTCTGTTCTTCACTTCTAGATCGAGCAATAGAGCCAGTGTTGTAAGTTGAATTGCATCTGACCATGGTACTTGTTTTTCTTTGGTATAGTCAAAATGCCAATCACGAGAGGAGGTAGAGGTAAAGAGAAGCAGGTGGATGTGCCTGCTGAAGAAGGAATGAGTAGATTACCACCTGACCAAGCTAGTCAAGGTGGAGCTGACGCCGAGATTGCATCGCAGTCTTCCTCTACTTTTCCAGCTCCAGAAGAGCCAATAGGTAGAGAAGTACCTACGGAACCACCTATGAATACCACTGATCAGGATTTACGAAATGCAGTACATATGTTGACTCAGTTAGTAGCTGCACAAGCACAAGGACGAGCTGGTCCAATGGTAAATAAAGATGACATGGCTAGAGCAGCTAGTCGACGTACACAGGACTTTCTAAAATTGGACCCTCCTATATTTACTCGGTCAAATTTGAAAGCAGATCCACAGGACTTCGTAGATCAAATCCAGAGAGCTTTGGAGGTAATGCATGTAACAGGAGTAGAAACGGTTGAGCTAGCAGCTTATAGGTTGAAAGGAAAGGCTATATTGTGGTATGAGGACTGGAAGAAAACTCGAGGTATTGGTGCAAACCCACCGACATGGGAAGAATTTAAAGTGGCATTTCTGGATCACTATCTTCCCTATGAGATCCGTACAGCTCATGCGGATCAGCTTTTAAATTTACGTCAAGGAAATATTAGTGTTAGAGAGTACAATTTGCAGTTTAATTCCTTGGCACGATATACTCCAAATGTGGTGACCACGATGGAAGATACAGAACATAGATATGTGGACAGATTGGAGCCTTATTTGGTACGGGACTGCACTATCGCTACCTTAAACCGAGATATGGATATAGATAGAATACAGGCCTTTGGACAAAAGATGGAAGACCAAAGGCAAAGAAAGAGGATACAAAAATCTGAGGAAGGGCCAGCAAAAAGGGCGAGACCTATGGGGCAGTCTATGGTATCCCTAGGAGAATCGGGATCTCGAATGTTACCGCCTAGACCCTCATTCTTTTATTCCACAGCAGGTGCTCACTTCCAGTTTCGAGGGTCTAGAGGTGGTCCATCTGGACAGAATAGTGGAGTGCAGGGCTCACAGACAGTAGGATTTTCTCGTCCTCTGTGTCAGTATTACGGAAGGTACCATTTAGGTGCATGCCGGTTGGGTACAAATGCTTGTTTTTGGTGTGGCATAGAGGGGCACATAATGAGAGAATGCCCACAAAGGGGGCGAGTGGTATAGCACGACCTGCGGGATCAACCGCTGTATCATCAGCATCGGTTCCCTCCCCAGGCAGAGGCGTTCAGTCTATGGGTCGTGGTAGAGCTATGAGAGGAGCAGCTAGTTCCAGTGGGGCCCAAAATCGTACCTATGCTCTAGTGGATCGGCAGAATGAAGAGGCAACTCCTGATGACGGTACTGGTAGTTAGGTATATTACCATATTTTACATGATGTATATATATAACTACTCTATCGTATGTTACTCCATCAGTTACTATGAACCTAATGGGATATCGAAGTTATTAGTTAAGTCAATGGCATATGTCTATCCATCAGAAAATTTAGTATATATCGGAATGGTATAGTAGATATTTGTACTCATAGATGATTAAGTACTCTTAAAAGTGTTACTCATGAAAGGTATAATGGAATTCAGAAAGAAGGGAAAATTGACCCTATACAACATGCCATGTGAAATTATTGAAAGTATATAAGAGTTTCCTTACATATTGTTCCCATTGAAAATATACAAAGTTCGGAGGATCTCACTAGGAAAAGATAGCTATGGCTATTCTAAACCGACAATTGTGAGGGTTAATAAATAAAGACGTACTTTCTATAAAAGTCCTTTGGAGAAAGCAACAAGTAGAGGAGATCACATGGTAAGCTAGAAAAAAAAATGATGAAATTAACGTACTCATATTTGTTGCAAATGGAGGAAAAGGTTCAAAATGGGGAAGTGGGCAATTACTAAGAAAGTATCCATGAGCCTTAAGTGTTTATGTGTGCGTATGCTAATGTAGAGATGCATGTGTTGTAAATTAAGCGACATCGTTAACATTCGAGGACGAATGTTTCTAAGGGGGGGAGAATGTAAAACCCCGTACCTTCCCAACCCTACTTGCTGATGTTGAATAATGGTTGCTTAGGTGTCGAGAGATATAAGTATGTATATGGTAATGCTAACGACGAGAAAATTGAAATTTGGCCACGTGCATGCAATTAGACTTTCATAGGAAGGGTTTTGTGATTTTGTGGAGCATTTGTGTAATACCCCGTACACATTGTAACCTCATTTGGTGACGTGGAGTCATGTTTACTTGATGATTAAGATCACTAAGTAAGTATTTTGAAGTGTTGGGATAAGGTATTGGACGATATGCAAGTATTGAAGAAATGGCCGAAAAAATTCAGCAAGGTATGAAACCTTGCGCCACTACCCTGTTTCAGGGGGTGTGGCGCAAGCCCCTAATTCAGAGGGCAGTGATTTCTTGCGCCACTGTTGCGCTTGGCACAAAAAATGTGCCCTTCCGGACTCGTTTTGTAACGCAATTCTACGACGATTCTTGGATGGTTTCTTTTGGTTCTTTGGAGTTCTTTGAGCATTGTTAAAGCTTCAAAAACTTCAATACACTCCTACATACACCTACATGATCAAATCATGAAACATAAGTAGGTATCATAAATGTTCAAGGAAGCCATGGACGACTAGAATTTCTATTTTTGCGATTGAGACGATGAATGAGAATCTCGTAAGAGAATATTGTCGTGACAATATGGAATTATTTAAACACGCGATATATGATGGATTATGCATGAATATTTGTGGGCTAAGTGGAGATGTGTTATTGGGCCCAAATTGAGGCCCAAAAATGGAATAAAATGCATGGCCCAAATGGGTCAAATGACCCATTCTTTCATTTGACCTTCTAGACCCAACATTTAATGCCAAAGAGTGGCTAAGGATGGAAATTGAGGGCCTATATAAAGGGGTACAAATCTGATTTTTATCCATTACAAACACACATGTATTTCTATGTTTTTCTAAAACATTTCAAGAGAACCCCTTTAGCCCTCAAAACCCTAAGTCAACTTTTGGAGAAGATCATCACTATTCAAGCTTGGGTAGGTGTTTATTATTATGGTTTAACATATTATATGCATGGGAGATTATGTATATCATGTTGGTTATGCTTGGAAACGATGGACATGGTACTTTGTGTTTTTATATAAGATTTGTGATCCATGAGGTTCAAGCTTGAATTATGACTTGTGCCTTTGATGAAAGAGCATGGTATGGATAAAATATGAACATGTATGGTGTAATTTTGTTATTACACTTGTTATTTTTCTAAAAGTGTAAATTGTGGGATTTTGGCCGATATGTGCTATGAGGTGTATTAAGGTGATTTGATGGATTATGTGTGATGTAATATGGATAAGAAAGTGTAAAGGAGAAGTGTTTTGGTGAAATGTATTGATTATCATGTATTGGTCAATGTTGGGAATATTGTGGGATTTTTGGAATAATAATTTCATCAATGGTTTTGTCAAGGGGAAATGGCATGTGTTGTAGAGTGATACATAAAGAAGGAGCGGGACTATTGTATACGCGTCTAAGATTTTTTATTCGTATTAAGAATATAAGGAATGTAAGGTTATTCTTTCCGTATCCTTCTACAACATATTGTTCCTATTGACATTGGACTTGTTTCAATTTCGAGGGGCTTTGAAGTATAGCAATTCAGGTTGACGCATATTGTTATTCATATGTGTCCTATTCTTAGATGACTTATGATTCACTCATCTCTTATTCATTGATTGAAGTTCCTAAGATGTCATAATGTGGTAATTCCTAAAAGAACTATCTCAAGCGAGTCATAACATAAGAGAATCTATTTATCCTTGAAAAGCATTTTCCAATCATGTCATGTTCCAAAGTCCTATAATGTGATGATTATATTTATACCAATCTTTCACTAGTAAAAGTACCAATCTCATAAGATCTCATAAGAGTAATAAGAGAAGTGATGTGCAAGTTAATATATCTATTTCTCATAAGTGAAGATGTCAATCTCATGAAGTACAAGAGTGAAGTAATATATAGATGTTATTCCAATTATGTCATGATCCTCAATGTATCATTCTTAGAGCGGAAGTAAGAATAACAAGAGATATAATTGATGAGTATTCACAGGTGGTATCCCAGGGGTTAAAATACCTAGCATGTGTCAATCCCGATACATCCCAGGGGCGATATAAAAGCCTAGCTCGGGTTATCATAATTACATCCTAGGGGCTACAGAAAAGCCTAGCTCGGGTTATCATAATTACATCCCAGGGGCTACAGAAAATCCTAGCATGGGTTAATATAACATCCCAGGGATCAAAGTACCTATCATGGGTTAGTAATATCCCAGGGGAGACACGAAAGCCTAGCATGGGTTAATATAACATCCCAGGGGTCAAAGTACCTAGCATGGGTTAACCTCATCCCAGGGGCGACAGAACATCCTAGCATGGGTAGAATAGTAAAGATGAGTAATATATGAGGATAAAAGGAGTAAAGTACATAAAATGCATGGTTCCCCACATACAGAAAGAGAGTTTATTCACATTTCAATTTCTCTTATATTGATTCCATTGTTGTGGTTATTATGTAAGATGAATTTCTTATGAGCCTTGCATACTCAGTACATTCTTCGTACTGACCCCTCAGGGGAATTAACTTACATGTTACAGGTGCAGGCACTAGTAAACTTCCACTGTAGGTTGACAGTTGATTGCGGATCTTTGGTGAGTCCCAGTTGCTTCGGGACTTTCCGAGTCATAGTTTTACAGTACTGTTGATGTTGTAAATATTGTATAAAGTGGGGACTTGTCCCGAATTCTAGTTGGTCTTGTAAATGCATCTGTTAGAGGCTTTTGTAGACATGTGTAGGTTATGAAGTAAAAGATAAATGTCAGTTTTGACTCGATGGCCCCACGGCCACGTTTTTGTTTATATCTATATGGCATATGTTTCCATATTCATGTATTTGCATGGGGTAATAAGATTCATATGAGGGTTCAAGAGCAAAGATTGGTTCTCTTGGGCCATATCGACTTAGGGTGCCAGTCCGTTCTGATGGGATTCGGGGCGTGACAAAAGTGGTATCAGAGCAGGTCGCTCTAAGGGTGTCTACAAAGCCGTGTCTGAGTAGAGTCTTACTTATCGATGTGTTGTGCACCATATTTATAAGTAGGAGGCTACGGGACATTTAGGATGTTGTTTTCTGTTTTTCACTTCTAGATCGTGCAATAGAGCCAGTGTTGTAAGTTGAATTGCATCTGACCATGGTACTTGTTTTTCTTTGGTATAATCAAAATGCCAATCACGAGAGGAGGTAGAGGTAAAGAGAAGCAGGTGGATGTGCCTGCTGAAGAAGGAATGAGTAGATTACCACCTGACCAAGCTAGTCAAGGTGGAGCTGACACCGAGATTGCATCGCAGTCTTCCTCTACTTTTCCAGCTCCAGAAGAGCCAATAGGTAGAGAAGTACCTACGGAACCACCTATGAATACCACTGATCAGGATTTACGAAATGCAGTACATATGTTGACTCAGTTAGTAGCTGCACAAGCACAAGGACGAGCTGGTCCAATGGTAAATAAAGATGACATGGCTAGAGCAGTTAGTCGACGTACACAGGACTTTCTAAAATTGGACCCTCCTATATTTACTCGGTCAAAGTTGAAAGCAGATCCACAGGACTTCGTAGATCAAATCCAGAGAGCTTTGGAGGTAATGCATGTAACAGGAGTAGAAACGGTTGAGCTAGCAGCTTATAGGTTGAAAGGAAAGGCTATATTGTGGTATGAGGACTGGAAGAAAACTCGAGGTATTGGTGCAAACCCACCGACATGGGAAGAATTTAAAGTGGCATTTCTGGATCACTATCTTCCCTATAAGATCCGTGCAGCTCATGCAGATCAGTTTTTAAATTTACGTCAAGGAAATATTAGTGTTAGAGAGTACAATTTGCAGTTTAATTCCTTGGCACGATATACTCCAAATGTGGTGGCCACGATGGAAGATACAGAACATAGATATGTGGACAGATTGGAGCCTTATTTGGTACGGGACTGCACTATCGCTACCTTAAACCGAGATATGGATATAGATAGAATACAGGCCTTTGGACAAAAGATGGAAGACCAAAGGCAAAGAAAGAGGATACAAAAATCTGAGGAAGGGTCAGCAAAAAGGGCGAGACCTATGGGGCAGTCTATGGTATCCCTAGGAGAATCGGGATCTCGAATGTTACCGCCTAGACCCTCATTCTTTTATTCCACAGCAGGTGCTCACTTCCAGTTTTGAGGGTCTAGAGGTGGTCCATCTGGACAGAATAGTGGAGTGCAGGGCTCACAGACAGTAGGATTTTCTCGTCCTCTGTGTTAGTATTGCGGAAGGTACCATTTAGGTGCATGCCGGTTGGGGACAAATGCTTGTTTTTGGTGTGGCATAGAGGGGCACATAATGAGAGAATGCCCACAAAGGGGGCGAGTGGTATAGCACGACCTGCGGGATCAACCGCTGTATCATCAGCATCGGTTCCCTCCCCAGGCAGAGGCGTTCAGTCTATGGGTCGTGGTAGAGCTATGAGAGGAGCAGCTAGTTCCAGTGGGGCCCAAAATCATACCTATGCTCTAGTGGATCGGCAGAATGAAGAGGCAACTCCTGATGACGGTACTGGTAGTTAGGTATATTACCATATTTTACATGATGTATATATATAACTACTCTATCGTATGTTACTCCATCAGTTACTATGAACCTAATGGGATATCGAAGTTATTAGTTAAGTCAATGGCATATGTCTATCCATCAGAAAATTTAGTATATATCGGAATGGTATAGTAGATATTTGTACTCATAGATGATTAAGTACTCTTAAAAGTGTTACTCATGAAAGGTATAATGGAATTCAGAAAGAAGGGAAAAGTGACCCTATACAACATGCCATGTGAAATTATTGAAAGTATATAAGAGTTTCCTTACATATTGTTCCCATTGAAAATATACAAAGTTCGGAGGATCTCACTAGGAAAAGATAGCTATGGCTATTCTAAACCGACAATTGTGAGGGTTAATAAATAAAGACGTACTTTCTATAAAAGTCCTTTGGAGAAAGCAACAAGTAGAGGAGATCACATGGTAAGCTAGAAAAAAAAATGATGAAATTAACGTACTCATATTTGTTGCAAATGAAGGAAAAGGTTCAAAATGGGGAAGTGGGCAATTACTAAGAAAGTATCCATGAGCCTTAAGTGTTTATGTGTGTGTATGCTAATGTAGAGATGCATGTGTTGTAAATTAAGCGACATCGTTAACATTCGAGGACGAATGTTTCTAAGGGGGGGAGAATGTAAAACCCCGTACCTTCCCAACCCTACTTGCTGATGTTGAATAATGGTTGCTTAGGTGTCGAGAGATATAAGTATGTATATGGTAATGCTAACGATGAGAAAATTGAAATTTGGCCACGTGCATGCAATTAGACTTTCATAGGAAGGGTTTTGTGATTTTGTGGAGCATTTGTGTAATACCCCGTACACATTGTAACCTCATTTGGTGACGTGGAGTCATGTTTACTTGATGATTAAGATCACTAAGTAAGTATTTTGAAGTGTTGGGATAAGGTATTGGACGATATGCAAGTATTGAAGAAATGGCCGAAAAAATTCAGCAAGGTATGAAACCTTGCGCCACTACCCTGTTTCAGGGGGTGTGGCGCAAGCCCCTGATTCAGAGGGCAGTGATTTCTTGCGCCACTGCTGCGCTTGGCACAAAAAATGTGCCCTTCCGGACTCGTTTTGTAACGCAATTCTACGACGATTCTTGGATGGTTTCTTTTGGTTCTTTGGAGTTCTTTGAGCATTGTTAAAGCTTCAAGAACTTCAATACACTCCTACATACACCTACATGATCAAATCATGAAACACAAGTAGGTATCATAAATGTTCAAGGAAGCCATGGACGACTAGAATTTCTATTTTTGCGATTGAGACGATGAATGAGAATCTCGTAAGAGAATATTGTCGTGACAATATGAAATTATTTAAACACGCGATATATGATGGATTATGCATGAATATTTGTGGGCTAAGTGGAGATGTGTTATTGGGCCCAAATTGAGGCCCAAAAATGGAATAAAATGCATGGCCCAAATGGGTCAAATGACCCATTCTTTCATTTGACCTTCTAGACCCAACATTTAATGCCAAAGAGTGGCTAAGGATGGAAATTGAGGGCCTATATAAAGGGGTACAAATCTGATTTTTATCCATTACAAACACACATGTATTTCTATGTTTTTCTAAAACATTTCAAGAGAACCCCTTTAGCCCTCAAAACCCTAAGTCAACTTTTGGAGAAGATCATCACTATTCAAGCTTGGGTAGGTGTTTATTATTATGGTTTAACATATTATATGCATGGGAGATTATGTATATCATGTTGGTTATGCTTGGAAACGGTGGACATGGTACTTTGTGTTTTTATATAAGATTTGTGATCCATGAGGTTCAAGCTTGAATTATGACTTGTGCCTTTGATGAAAGAGCATGGTATGGATAAAATATGAACATGTATGGTGTAATTTTGTTATTACACTTGTTATTTTTCTAAAAGTGTAAATTGTGGGATTTTGGCCGATATGTGCTATGAGGTGTATTAAGGTGATTTGATGGATTATGTGTGATGTAATATGGATAAGAAAGTGTAAAGGAGAAGTGTTTTGGTGAAATGTATTGATTATCATGTATTGGTCAATGTTGGGAATATTGTGGGATTTTTGGAATAATAATTTCATCAATGGTTTTGTCAAGGGGAAATGGCATGTGTTGTAGAGTGATACATAAAGAAAGAGCGGGACTATTGTATACGCGTCTAAGATTTTTTATTCGTATTAAGAATATAAGGTATGTAAGGTTATTCTTTCCGTATCCTTCTACAACATATTGTTCCTATTGACATTGGACTTGTTTCAATTTCGAAGGGCTTTGAAGTATAGCAATTCAGGTTGACGCATATTGTTATTCATATGTGTCCTATTCTTAGATGACTTATGATTCACTCATCTCTTATTCATTGATTGAAGTTCCTAAGATGTCATAATGTGGTAATTCCTAAAAGAACTATCTCAAGCGAGTCATAACATAAGAGAATCTATTTATCCTTGAAAAGCATTTTCCAATCATGTCATGTTCCAAAGTCCTATAATGTGATGATTATATTTATACCAATCTTTCACTAGTAAAAGTACCAATCTCATAAGATCTCATAAGAGTAATAAGAGAAGTGATGTGCAAGTTAATATATCTATTTCTCATAAGTGAAGATGTCAATCTCATGAAGTACAAGAGTGAAGTAATATATATATGTTATTCCAATTATGTCATGATCCTCAATGTATCATTCTTAGAGCGGAAGTAAGAATAACAAGAGATATAATTGATGAGTATTCACGGGTGGTATCCCGGGGGTTAAAATACCTAGCATGTGTCAATCCCGATACATCCCAGGGGCGATATAAAAGCCTAGCTCAGGTTATCATAATTACATCCTAGGGGCTACAAAAAAGCCTAGCTCGGGTTATCATAATTACATCCCAGGGGCTACAGAAAATCCTAGCATGGGTTAATATAACATCCCAGGGATCAAAGTACCTATCATGGGTTAGTAATATCCCAGGGGAGACACGAAAGCCTAGCATGGGTTAATATAACATCCCAGGGGTCAAAGTACCTAGCATGGGTTAACCTCATCCCAGGGGCGACAGAACAGCCTAGCATGGGTAGAACAGTAAAGATGAGTAAAATATGAGGATAAAAGAAGTAAAGTACGTAAAGTGCATGGTTCCCCACATACAGAAAGAGAGTTTATTCACATTTCAATTTCTCTTATATTGATTCCATTGTTGTGGTTATTATGTAAGATGAATTTATTATGAGCCTTGCATACTCAGTACATTCTTCGTACTGACCCCCTCGGGAGAATTACCTTACATGTTGCAGGTGCAGGCACTAGTAGACTTCCACTGTAGGTTGACAGTTGATTGTGGATCTTTGGTTATCCCCAGTTGCTTCGGGACTTTCCGAGTCATAGTTGTACAGTTGTGTTGATGTTGTAAATATTGTATAAAGCGGGGACTTGTACCGACTGCTAGTTGGTCTTGTAAATGCATATGTTAGAGGCTTTTTTAGACATGTGTGGGTTATGAAGTAAAAGATAAATGTCAGTTTTGACTCGATGGACCCAACGGCCACATTTTATTTCTATCTTTATGGCATATGTTTCCATATTCATGTATTTGCATGGGGTAATAAGATTCATACGAGGGTTTAAGAGCAAAGATTGGTTCTCTCGGGCCATATCAACTTCGGGTGCCAGTCCGTTCTGATGGGATTCGGGGCGTGATATGGGGTTTCATCAATGGGTTTCTTTGACCCATTGAGCCCCTAAGTGAACTCATCAAGTTCCTCATGTAATCCTATTCTTGAAAGTTAGGGTTTCATGAAAATTAGGGGTTTTGATGTATTTCAATTTCTTAGCAAGAATAATCTTTGAATTCATGTTTTTCTTGAAGATTCATTGTTATTGTGGAGTTATTATTGTGAACCCTCACTATGTTATCAATTCATGAATTTGGGGTTGTTTTCATGGAAATTCATGTCTTATTCAAATCTTATACATTGTCATGAGTAGTTGTATTAGCGGGTTATGAACAGCCGATGACCTAGGTTCTCATTCATTGATAATTAAACAACTATTCCTTCATAGTCACATGTTTTAGGATGCTTTCAGATAAAGTGTCTATATTTCTGTCTCAAAATTCAGTATTTATGAGCTTACCA
Source organism: Capsicum rhomboideum (assembly GCA_031232105.1). Lineage (NCBI taxonomy): Eukaryota > Viridiplantae > Streptophyta > Magnoliopsida > Solanales > Solanaceae > Capsicum > Capsicum rhomboideum. The sequence continues at coordinate 60,491,485 of CP124709.1, forward strand.
ATTTTTCAGTAGAAGTTCAGTTAGGAGTAGCACGTAGCACCGAGAGGACATAGGGATGAAGGCTCTTTCGTCAGTTAGGTTGAGACCATTAGTAGAAGTCCCTATGTCTCATAAATACGTTGCCACCGTAGGTTTTAAAAGTCTTCTATCAGATAGGTTGACACCCTAGTCCTTTAGACATTAGATTAGTGGATCATCTCCAGCCAGTGTTCGTACCCTTGGAAAGGTACTGAACACCCATCCAACTGGGGTTACTAGTTGGTCCTTGTTTAGGTCAGATGACGTATGTTGATTAATAGTAGCTCCTACAGTTCAATCTCACTTTTTGGATGACCTCGTATTTAGTTTATTTAGCACATCATTATTAGTTACATGTTGTATTTACTTGTTCATTCCCTCAGTTATATTCTTCAAATTTCATACTCAGTTTATCTTTTCATGATCAAACGTTCAACATCCAGACCGCAGTTAGCCCCAATTTTACAGTACCTCTGTAGTAGAGTTGGTGAGTCCTCATTATTCAGAGACTAGTTTAGTTTTTATCTCATATTCTATTGCTATTTTAGACAATTAGAGTTAGCTGGTGGCTTGTCACAACAACTCATCTTAGTAGAGGCTTTCAGTCAGATAGACTCGTGCTTTCAACTTTTGGTTGTGTTAGATGTGTTTCCATATTAACTCAGTATTGGATTTTCAGTTAATTATTATCAGATGATTCATACTTTCAGTTTCTGCTCAGTATTACTTAGTTGTAATAATATCTTAGAGTTATGCCAGGCCATGGGTTAGCTTGGGGTCACTTGTGACTCTAAGCACTGTGTTACGACTAGGGGTAGTCTCGGGTCGTGACAAACTTAGTCTCTGAGTATAAATTTTAAGGTATCCTGGGGTGTCTGAAAGCTGCGTTGAGTAGAGTCTTATTCATGGGTGTGAAAAGTGCCACACTTATGAATGAGAGGCTATGAAACATCTTAGGAAAAAGTTTCACATCTTTCATGTTCGTGTCGTGCGATAGAGTGTGAACTTTATTTAACCTCTTTCTAACTCGTTATCTACAAGTTTATAGAAAATACCTCCTAGAAAAGCTAATGGAAGGATAAATAGGAATAAAAATGGGAACCAGCAAGCACCACCAGCTCTCGTAGACGCTTTGAACGAACAAGTCTCCCACACCGAGTTCAGGGATGCTTTTCAAGTGCTAGCTCAGGCCATGACTGCCCAAGTGAATCCATAAGTTATTGCACTTTTTAATGATGTCGCCCAAATTACACCTCCCAGAAAATATAAAGCGGTCGTTGAATCAAATATAGAAACCAAAAAGGTTGGGGTCGATCCCCCAGAGAATAGGTCAAAATCCAATCAACTATGTTTATGTAGATAACTGGAAAGTAAGTAAACGAGGGGGGTTTTGTAAAGTAAAAAAGTAATAGTAACAAGAAGTAGTTGTTGAGGTTGTAATCAAGATGAGAGAAGCACTAGGACTGTGTTCCCTAATAACTTCATAACTCCATAGGTTCTCCGTACTTTAGTGATCTCTTAAGGTATCCAGCATGCAGAATCGATAGGTTAAGTATCAACTAACCGACTATGGTACGCCCCTTGTAGACGAATATCCTCAGCACAAAGGTTAATGCATCATGAGTGTTGCTATGTTTCCCCCTACCAATGATCCCAATACAGCTTTTACCGTATCACGGCTCAAGGCTGACTAAATGAAGATAACTCCAAGTCTTGTTGTTAATTCACTAGTCCTATCCAAACACCCTTTCTATAGTCTAGGGTAGAGATAGGATGAGTCCCAATGCGTGCACTCGTCAGAGAGCAACCATTTCAAAAGAAACAACAATACATGCCCTAATATCCTTCGAGAATCACCTTGTACTTCAAACTCTACTTTATTAATCCATCATGGTTCCCACAACCCTAGTTATGGGGTTTAGCTACTCATAATTGTATGAACAAAACAAGAATTCATAGATGAAAACATGAATTGAAACTTACAAGAAAGAATAAACTTTGAAATCTCAACCTTAATTAAAACCCGAAAGTCAATATTCGTAAAATCCTAAGAAAGTACCTTGGAATACTACCAAATAATGTTGTAGAATAATAATAATGTCTAACCAGTAAAAATAACCCTAAAGAGTATTTATAGACTTAACAAATCCTATCCTAAAAAAATAGGAAAACCATGTCGGCTGCCTCGGACGAGAAGAAGGTACGATCATGGTTAGAACCCACAATCGTCCTTTGGCTATCGTGGTTTGGACTTGAATTTTTGTCTTGCAGATCTTTCATTAAATGATTAATATTACGAGCTCATGCCTTCCATGTATGATTGTGTGTTACTCTTATCTGATAATCATGTGACTAAAGTCCTGTACTTCAGCAAATTTGGATCTCTCTCCCACGACCACATGGTATGATCGTGACTTTAAGGTACGATTGTAGGATTCATCGTCTGTTCTCCTTACACTTAGCTCCTGCAGATTGATTTTCCCCTTTTATCTCATGACCCCAGCGCTCGATCATGACATCAACTCACAATCATAGGGTCTTTCATCAGTTTTACTCTTGCATGTGGCATCTCTGATTAAACCTGCGAAGGCCTAGGAACGATCGTGATTAGATACCACGATCGTGGTAAGGATCGTCTGATGCCCTTCATGTCCAATTTTCAGCATTTTCTTCTCTAAGTCCTCAAGGCCTGCAAACACTCAACAAACACATCAAATCCATAAAAAGTACCCTCGAACTTACAAATATATTTTTTTTTAAGCGTCTCAAGTGCCATAAATCCATGACACATCAACACCCTCAACTTAGAACATTTGTATGTCCTCGGGCAAACAATATACTACTAACTAAGACACTTAACCTAGAGCAAAATTGAGATCAATATGGCAGTCAATGTTTTTTCAGAACACACATGCGAACCACTAACTGTATTCAACACCCTCCGTTCTTATCAAAAACAACCAATGCAGTGTATATGCTATACAAGTACTAGAACACAATGGGATCAGGATACGGCAGTACATTGTAACTAGGTAATCTAACACATTTACCAATACACTACCTAAACAAGAAACAACTAGACTACAACCCCTATGCCCTCACAATAAAAAAACCCTAATCTCTCAGAATATGTAATGAAATCTAGCATTGGGAAGACTGGATCAAATCTCTCACTCTCACAAAGAAGTTCGATTATGTGCATTTGATACCATAGGCTTGCCCTTATTTTCTACGCTTCAACTTTCGAATATTTGGGTTAGGATCAATATAGGTCTTTCTAGGCTTGTAATGTAGGCTCGGGACAAGTATGGTATATTTGGGTAAAGTGACTCATTCCACCTTGGAACTACACTACTTTTGGCTCCACTTCTCCTACTTTTCATCATTTTCCTCTCTTTTCTCTATTTTTTTCTTTCTTTTGGACCTTAAGTATGTTTTATTTTCAAATATTTCACCACATTTTTATTTATTTATTTATTTTTGTTTTTTCTCTTCTCTTTTTTTCTCTTTTCCTGATACCGTGCCCGAGTCCTTTTTTTCTTTCTTTATTTCACTACTAAATCTTCATACCTAATTTTTTATGCAATCCTATACAATAGCCACCCTCAACTTTGGCGATTTGCCTGAGCTGAGGTGTACAGTGTCCAAGGAGGGACCAGGCCAAAGAAAGGTCATTGTAAAACTGGGAAGGTGACATGGATAGGTCAAAGAAACAGTCTAAGGTTTAAAATTTGGGTTTAAGGGATACAAACTTGTTTTGTAGGTCATTTAGGCTAAAGTGGACTAATTTCAAACATGGCTTATGGTCCTTTCCTAACCTTTAATCCTTTAGCGTTTAGCAAGACTAACCGAGAAAGTTCTAGAGCACACACACACACCGACTAAGTAAAGTACCTCACTCACTCATGGCTCAGGACTTTTGTCTAAGTTACTACCTATTCAGTTAATACAAGGTCGGCTAAGTTATCCTATTTACAATCCCAATGCCATATCTAGATCTTAAAATTAGTTCCAGCATAGTACATGCAAACACAACATCTCAAAACACATTTTTGGAGGGGTATCATTTAACACCATTTCAAAACAAGTAAGCATGCTTAATTAAACTAAACTGCACCAAGGTTTCTTTCAATTACTCTAAGTTACACTCCAATGACTAAAAATATAAAAATAACAAAAACAATAAGTAAACACCTAAATATGCTGGTTCTAACTATGATAGCACAGCCGAGGGTAAAGAAACACGACAACAAAAACCCTCAACTATGGTATACCCCCACCCCTAACTTTGAATTCATGTAGTGTTGCCACTGCACGAACTCAAATTAAGAAATACAAAACAAGGGAAGGGACATACTTGCAATGCTCTAGGAACCGGTGGAGCTCAAATCATGTGGGGCCACAAATGGGTCCCCACAATGTCTACTATAATAGTGGCCTCGGTGGTGACCATGGCACTCAAATCAACGTTGGCCCCAATGGTGGTCGGGGCACTCACAGTCACAGTCATGGGGGTTGTCTTTGAACCTCCTCCAATGGTCTCACCCTCCAGTATAACTGCCTCGTAGAGCTCCTCGATCACTTTCTCCTTCCTTCTTTTTTTTTTTCCGAACTTCTCTTTCTTTTCTTTATGCCCAGATGTATCCTCCCTTTTGCCTCTTTCGTGGAACTAAACCTCCGCCCATCTCATCATCATCATCAGTCTCAATCTGTGGGGCGGGAGTGTAGAATAGAGTGACGAGTGTAGCAATATCCAACCCAAGGGAAGCCAATAACGACATGGGTGGTAGTAGAGGTGGAGGTACCACATCAAATCTATCAGGTAGGGCATGGACTGCTTCCTTCAGCTTTGTCAACTCAGTACGTATCGGGGCCATGTCAGGTGCTTGAACTGCATCAATTTTGGCCATGATTCGGCCTTTAAAACTATCCATCCGCATCTGCACAGTCTGTATGGCCCGACTAATCTCCTGATCCACATAGGGAGTTACCTCTTCTTTTAAGTTCTTGATTCGAGTATTGTGAAGGATTTGGTTTTGGATGATTTCTTCCAATTAGGCAGTCAGAATCAAAGTGTAACCAGTCAGAACTAATGATCTGGGTTGTACAGAAGTTATGGTATAGAAAAAGTTGAAGCACCAGCATCAGACGCTGATCTATCACTACTAGGGGCATCCCCACCAATATTTGGGACCCCAAAACCTCTAACTGGGGCAACTGGGTTGCGGACATCTTTTATTATGGCTAAGTTTACCGTCTTAGTGGGTTGCATAAATCTATCCACGGGAAGGGAAGACACAGTTGAAACCTGTAGCAACTGGGTAATTAGACTAGAGGATGGAAGTGTGGTACTAAATTCTAATACTCTATCTTTGATCCCCTGCGCGATGATACACGAGATTTTCAAGCCTAACTCTGTAACAAGTGTTATTGCTAGATAGGCGTTGGTCGCACCTAATATGTTGTCATTGGCGGTGGGTGCAATCATGTGCCTCACAATGGACCACCATGCCTTTGCTGTGAACTTGAGACTGTGCTTATAAATTGACGACCCGTTCATCCAAGTGGCATTAACTCCAACCTCAGAAATATATCCGGTCAACCACCTATAGTGCATTGCCTTGTCCTCAGTGTTCAACAATTTTAGCTTTTTCAATTCTCACATCCGATAATCATATTCTGGTGTTTCTTCAACCCGGTAATAAATCTTCTCCAAATAATGCTTTAGAGATAGCCTCGACGGAGATGTCAACCTCTTTACCCAACATCATTATCTTGTCCAGAAGGGGATGTTTCTTCATGTCCTTGTCCTTGCTGGAGGGAGTCATGTTCTTCAGAGTTGCAGCTTAGTTTGCGTATAACTCCCACACTAGCTCACCACCATAAATTCGAAGTGGCCTAGTTATCCACCCTAAATAATATCACTCAAATACCTGGGCAACCTCTTGCATCCTCTTCTGAGTATCCTTGGTTCCTCTTGGATGTTCCTTTTTTGGTTCCCGTTATACTTAAGGGTGATCCCATCCACATAATAATCCCGAGAGTTTGGTACCCCTCATTATCTTGTATCGGGGCCCCTTTAACATGACCCAACAGAAACATAAGTGTTGGAAGGGTCGGAGGTGGACTCTTCTTCAACCTTCTCAGATAGAGCAGTAGCAGCAACCTGACCCCCGCTTTGGGTATCTTACCTTCCCTCTTCAGACTGGGGAAGTTGATGGGGGTGGCCGCTTCACTAATGGCAGTGGATGTGGCCGCCTTTTCCTTGGCCCTGTTCTTTGTTTCCCTAGGAGTGACTTGGTCATCAGAGGAGCTAAGTTCATAATCCTCCTCGAACCCACTTGATGTGGACCTACTCTCCGAGGATCTTAGTGGAGCTCTCTTTTTGGAAATTTATTCTCGGAGAGTCGTTTCTGAAGCAGTCTTTGATTTGGGTGCCGTTGTACCTGTATTGGACAAACTAGTTAGGTCACAGTTCAAAACAATATAGGTTCATATTCTCAAATAGATGATCAAACCTACGATCATGCAATGAAGGTACGATCGTACCTCCTGATCTTAGGTTGGTTCTACAAAAACTGAGTTTCAGTACATCAATCAGAAGATCACAACCTATGATAATACAATGATGGTACGATCATACCTTCTAATCATAGGTTGGATACAGAGACCAACACATTCATGTCATATCAGACGATCACATATCACGATCGAATATTGGTATCACGATCGTGGGATCTGTTCGTCGAATGAGCTCCTGAGAGTCAATATCCAGTATCTTACAATGATTCAACCTATGATTGTTGGTCGAAACCACGACCGTAGGTTATGTCGTAAGATCTCAAACACTTATCAGATTTGACCGCTTAAAATTTGACCCAAAACTTGACCCTTTTTGACCTACTTTTGAATGAATTTGACCCTTTCGTAAACACTACCGGGTACTCATACTTCCCCTATGTTTTTAAAAACACAAAAACCCATCACCATTTCTTCCCACTCTTACATATACAATTCCCTCAACACAATTTAAGTAAAGAACCCAAAATGTGTATGTTAAAAGTGGTGTAAACTTATGGAGTGGAATATTAGTGATGAAATCGGGAGTGTTGACTTGAAAGCATAGGTAACCTTTTTGATTTTAGCCTTTAAAATGCTTTGGGTTTGAGATTTTATCAATGCAAAATGTTTTCAGAAGTGAGAAGGGCATTGGGTGACTGTTTTAAGGGCTTTATAGCTTTAGGTTTACAGTTGGGTCGAGTCGGGTCGTGCAATTTTAAAACGGATGGGCCTCTTAGATGAAGGTATTGTATGATCGTGGTTGGATGTTACAATCGTACATTCCTTTCGTACAATGTATAATTAAGAAAATTTAACTGAGAATATACGAACCTTAAGTACGATCGTGGGTTGTAACCATGATTATGACTTGAGATCGTATGTTCGATGCCCAGTTTTGATGGTTTGCAGGAGTATCATCAAACGCTTAAAACCACGATCGTGCAATGATGGTATTATCATTATACCCAATTGTGGGATGACTCCTCAATTTGTCACCTTGCAGAACTTTCATCAGACGGCTGAACCCACGATCGTAGGTTTGTGTTACGATCGTACCATCTCTGTCGTGGGCTCATTCTGAAGTTTAGTTCAGCATCATCTTTCTCCTATGGTTTCCTACATCAAAAACAAACATTACCCTATAAAATTAAAAGTACAAAACATGGGTTGCCTCTCAAGAAGCACTTGATTTAACGTCGCGGTATGACGTGGCTATATTGGTTATTCAGACTTCACCAACAAGCCCATGGGTTGCTTCCCATGAAGCGCCTGATTTAACATCGCAGAATGACTCAGGTTGGCTTGATTCATCAATCCTCTTTTAGATCTACATCACAAATTATTCGGGCCTCCTTGCCTTCGCCCATGTAGTGTTTCACCCTTTGGCTATTGATTTTAAAATTCTTTCCATCATTATTTTCCAGCTTAATTACACAATAGGGGAACACTGTGACCACTCTATATGGTCCATTCCCTTTTGATCTCAGCTTTCTAGGAAAAAGCTTCAGCCTTGAATCAAACAATAGCACCATGTCACTCGCAATGAATTCTCTTCTCTCAATCTTGCGATCATGATACAACTTTATCTTTTCCTTGTACAAGGCTGAACTCTCGTATGCACGGAGAAGGAATTCATCCATCTCATTCATTTGCTCAAGTCCCAACTTAGGTGCATCTTGCCATTCAAGATTCAACTTTTTTAATTCCCACAATGCCTTATCCTCAAGCTCGATAGTCAAGTGGCATGCCTTGCCATACACAAGATGATATGGAGATGCACCAATTGGTGTCTTGAATGCAGTCTGATATGTCCATAGTGCATCATCTAATTTTCGTGCCCAATCAGTACTATTGGTATTCACAATCTTTGCCAAAATAGACTTAATCTCATGATTTGAGACTTCAACTTGCCCGCTTGTCTGAGGATGGTAAGGCATTGCCACCTTGTATTTGACCCCATACTTCTCAAACAGGGTCTTGAACAAGCGATTACGAAAATGGGGTCCTCCATCACTAATGATAATCCGAGGTGTTTCAAAATATGAGAATATATTCTTTTTTAAGAAAGTTGTGACACTCTTACCTTTATTGTTAGGAAGAGCAATTGCCTCCACCCACTTATAGACATAGTCAACAGCTACCAATATATACTTTATACTAATGAGAACTCACAAAAGGGCCCATAAAGTCAATACCCCATACATCAAGCAATTCGAGCTCAAGGATCGCAGTCATTGGGATTTCATGTCATCTTGAGATACTTCCTTGCCTTTGGCACTGATCACATGCCCTCGAATAATCATGAGCATTGTTGCATCCTTTTGTACATAAAAGTGTACGTGGTCGTACAAGTAATAAAGGATGTAAGTTCAGATATCGTACCCACAAGGATTTGATGAATTGAAATCCTAGTTTGAATTCTTATATGAGTTATTCAGTCGGTAACCAATAATTAAGAGTGATTTGTATGTTTTGAATGTAAATAAAAACAATTGAAAACAAGTTGCAGATTGGTTGTGTTGTAATTCATATTTGAGAAAACATCTAGGGTTGCGGTGTTTTGAGAATCTAGTTGCGCTATCCAATCATTCGTCTAATTTGCTTTCCTGAGTTACTAGTTGTAGGTTAATTGTAGCTATATTGAGCATTTTTCAATCAATTCTAAGCCTACTCGATTATCCCTAACGGCTATATTTCTATGGCCATCGGTTAATAATGAAGTGCATAAAGATATCGTTTGTATCAACTCAGCTAGGTCTCAGGCTATATTTCTATCCTCAGTGATGAATCGATTCCCTTTCCCTCTAAGGTTCACAAACTAGCCCTATTTCCTCTTTTTACACTTGTCATTCCCTTTTTCAAGTCCAACAAATAAGCCTTAGATAATATCCGCAAGGTGATCAATCAAATGAATAATTGAAATCAAGAAGAAATAAATAAATCAATATATGGAAATCAAAATATACAATATGATGTTCAATCCACAAGTTTCATGTTCAAACACAACCCTAGAAATTAAGAGGTTTAGCTACTCATGAATCTCTTTGGAAGAAGAGATTTCACGAGTTTACAAGGCAAAAATCAAAAATAAAAATTCAGAGCAGTAGCTAAACTTGAGCCACTCCTTTCTTTGGGTGAGTAGCAGAAGCCTTCAAATTTTCAGAGAATATCACAGAGTTGTGCCACTAGCTTGCTTTGCAGCAGTGGCGCAAGGAAGCATCAATTAGCTATTTTTTCGCTCGCTTTCCAATGCGTTGTGACGTTGATTCTTCCTTTGGTTCCTTGGTGCTATTTTTCTTCTCTTTTAAGCTCTAAATACCTCAATACATTTCTATATAAGAAAATCATGAAACACAAGTGTAAATCACATCATTTAAGCTCAAGACAACATCAAAAAGAGAACAAATGTGAGGCAAAAGACGGTAAAATAAGGTGGTTTTTAGCCTCGTATCAAGTATCTTTATGAATGGTGGGCCAATAATACCAACATTGCAAGATCTTATGTGCAGTCCACGCACTTCCATGGTGACCCCCAACTGGAGATGAATGACATACCTTCAATATACTCTTTATCTCGACCTTAGGAATACACCTACGAATCATACCATCTGCACACACCCTAAACAAGTACGGATCATCCCATAAGAATTTTCTCACCTTATGCATGAACTTCTTTTGCTGATGATACGTCATATCTTATGGAACTAGATCACTTGCCAAAAAGTTGGCAAAATTTGCAAACCACGGGATTAAGTTTTGTGATGCTGCCAACACCTGTTCTTCCGAAAAAGTATCATCAATATTAATATCATCCCTTAGTTTTAGCATGGGCTCCTCTTCAAGGCGTGATAAATGGTCAGCAACTTGATTCTCTATTCTTTTTTGGTCGTTTACCTCAAAATCAAACTCTTGCAATAGAAGCACCCATCAAATCAACCTTGGTTTCACGCCCCAAATTCCAACGGGGCGGACTGGCACCCGAAGCCGATAAGGCTCGAGAGAACCAATCTTTTCTCATGTCAATTCCTATGCATGTCACTCAATAAGCAGCACCATCACATAGAGATATAAGATGTCAATAGCGGAAGTCATAGAAACATGTGATATATACATATAAGAAACTTGGACGTTAGGGCCATCAAGTCAAAATGGACATACATTCTTTCATTCATCTCACCACGTCCATCTACAAAGCCTTTAACAGATGAATATACATAACCATCCTAAAGTTGGGACAAGTTCCTGCTTTATACAACATTACAGTACCAAAACAAATGTACATATGAGACCCGTAAAGCCCCAATCCAATTGGAGCTGACCAAAGATTGGCAAAAGATCCGCAACCTACTGTGGAGGTCTACTAGCACCTGTGCCTATAGCAAGTAAGGTAAGTCACCCAAGGGATGTCAGTACGAAGAATGTACTGAGTATGTAAGGCTCATAAGAAACTAAATGATATATAAGCAGTTCTATGAAATCAAATGTAAGAGAATAGGCAGTACAGATAAACCACCAGTCTACATATGTGGAATTATGTACATTACATCCTTTACTTCATATGCCTTTACATTTATTCATCTTTATCTCTCTACCCATGCTAGGCTTTTCTATCGCCCCTGGGATGAGATTTAACCCATGCTAGGTACTGGGATGTAATTAACCCATGCTAGGATTTTCTGTCGCCCCTGGGATGTTACTGTAATAACCCATGCTAGGCATATCTGTCGCCCCTGGGATGTCGCTGTGATAACCCATGCTAGGTTTTTATATCGCCCCTGGGATGTTACTCAACCAAACAATTATACATTACTTCATATCTTTACTTCTATGAGATAGATACATTGGTAATTGTATATTATTGAAACTTTGAAATATAACTTTATTGGAACTTTGGAACATTAGTCAATGAACATGAGACATGTGAATCACAATTGAGCAATGAGTAAGGAACATGTGATTAACAATAATTAATAACCGGGAATGGGATACCTTAGAACATTTTGGAACGACAATAAGTACAATGTCAATGTGAACACTATGTGTCGCAGAAGGATACGAAAAGAGTAACCTTACATACCTTATATTCCCAATATGAATATACAATCCTAAATGTGAATACAATAGTCCAGCTCCTTCCTTACATTTCACTCTACAACACAAGTACATAACGGAGTTTACATTAACCACCAACTTCCTTACAAATGCATATGGCGACAATGAGTTACATGATTGCCTTAAAATGTCATTTCCTCCTTGACAATACCATTTATGAAATTATCATACCAACAATACCACAACATTCCATACATTGACCAATACATCATAAACCAATAGCATGTCACACAAGTTCATACTTTACACTTCTCCATCAACACAACATCACAATTACTCCATCAAGTCACCTCAATACACTTCATAACAACATATCGACAACAATCCCACAATTTATACTCATAGAAAAATAACAAGTCAAGGAACATAACCACACCATACATGTTGATATTTTATTCACACCATGCACTTTCATCAAAACCGCAAGTCTCCTTTCAAGTTTAAATCACAAAGATGGCACATCTTTTAGCAAAAAGCAAAAGTGCCCTATTCAACCTTGCCAACATAAACATCATGATATACACCATATCTCATGTATATAATATATTAAATCACAAGAATAAACACTTACCCAAGCTTGCAAGGTGATGATCTCGTCCAAAATGTCCAAACAAAATGGTTGCCTTAGGGTTTAGAAAATAGAGAAATGTTTTGGAAATATCTAGAAAATGGCATGTGTTCTTTGTGGAAATAAAATCTGATTTTTGCCACCTTATATAGCCCTCAAGTCATACTTATCCACTTCTTGCATTAAATTCCATGTTTCCTTGGTCAAAGTGGAAGAATGGGTCATTTGCCCTTTTGGGCCATGCCTTTTAATCCATTTTGGGCCTTAAATTGAGCCCATTTACACATATTAACTTAGCCCACCAATTTCAATGTGTAATAATCCCATTATATAGTTTTTAAATAATTCCATAATGTCAATATAATATTCAACTCGCGAGATTCACATTCGTAGCCTTAATCCTCAAGAATACGCGATTTTTGCCACTCATGGCTTAATTTAACATAATTTGATAAAACACTCGTGAAGAAGAATTAATCCCAAATTAGATGCCAAACTTTCTCAAGAGTAGTCCTACTATGATGGAATAATGATACTATAACCCAAGAGTCCTCTTTATAGACTAATAATCCTAGAAGAAATCGGGCAAAAAGCACCCCGGCACGCCCCCGGGCGCCCCTGAGACTTAGAAAAATTTCAGCTCTGGAAAAGGTGTGCAGGGGAGGCCTGGCATGCCCCTGGTCATTCCCCCTTGCTTCCATGCCACAAAAAAATCAGTCCAAATCGGCCTGGCACGCCACCTGCAGCGCCCCATACTAAATTTTTGATTTCGACTTTTCTTTGCGAATTTGGTTGGATCTTTCAAGTCCCAACCTTTTGCTTGCCTTTTATATTTAAGATACTTTTCTTGGATGTCCCTTAAACCTCACATTTCACCCCACAAATTCTCTACAAAGTCACAAACACCACCTACTACAAAGGTCTAATCACATTTACTAGCACAATATCAAATGTTCCATCAATAACAATGCAAAATACGTACTTATTGCTCTCGAACCTAGGGTAAACATGGTTCAAGGTTGTCAAGTAGGGTAGGGAAGGTATGGGGTGTTACATTCTTCCCCCCTTAGGAACATTCATCCTCGAATGTTAACAACATCTTTTCAATTACAACAAATGCATCTCTATATTAGCATATATATACATATACCCATAATGCTCATAGATACTTACTTGTTATCGCTTCAATCCCACATTTTGAACTTTATCTTCCATTTGAAATAGATGAGGGTACTTGGACTTCATCATTTCCTTGGTTTCCCATGTGATCTCTTCTACTGGTTGATTTCGCCAAAGTACCTTTACGGAAGCTATGTCTTTATTCCTCAACCTCTTTACTTGTCGATCTAGAATAGCAATCGGTATCTCTTCATAAGTAAGATCCTCCGTAACTTGGACATCCTCAACGGTAACAATACGATATGGATCTCTTATGCACTTTCGAAGCATCGAAACATGAAATACTGGATGAACTGTGGAGAGTTCTTGGGGTATTTCCAATTCGTAGGCAACTTGCCCAAATCTTCGGACAATTTCATATGGCCCAATATATCGGGGACTCAACTTCCCTTTCTTCCCAAATCGCATTACCCCTTTCATCGGTGACACCTTCAAGAATACCCAATCACCTATGGCAAATTCAAGCCCACTTCTTCTAACATCAGCATATGACTTGTGTCGACTTTGGGCCATATGTAGCTGTTGTTGGATCACTTTAACTTTTTCCATAGCTTGATGAACAAGATCTGGCCCAAGTAAAGCAGTTTCACCCGCTTCAAACCATCCAATTGGTGATCTATATTTTCTTCCATATAAAGCTTCATAAGGTGCCATTTTAATACTTGAATGATAGTTATTGTTGTAAGCAAATTCAATAAGAGGAAAATGGTAATCCCAACTGCCTTGAAAATATAACGTGCACGCTCGTAGCATATCTTCAAGTGTTTGGATAGTACGTTCTGCTTGTCCATCTGTCCGAGGATGGATAGCCGTACTCAAATTCACTTGTGTACCCAAGCGCTTCTGAAAAGATCTCCAAAAATGTGCGGTAAATTGTGCTCCTCTATCCGATATAATGGAGACTGGAATTCCATGTAGTCTCATTACTCATTTAACATACAATCTTGCATAATCCCCAGCTGTATAGGTGGTCTTGACTGGTAGGAAATGCGCTGATTTGGTAAGCCTGTCAACTATGACCCATATAGAATCAAATTTCCGCAGTGTACGAGGCAAACCTGTGATGAAATCCATGTTAATCATATCCCATTTCCAAACTGGAAGATTGATACATTGCATGTAACCTCCTAGTTTCTGATGCTCTACCTTTACTTGTTGACAATTCGGGCATTGAGCTACAAATTCTGCAATGTGCTTCTTCATGTTTCCCCAGCAATACACTTCCTTCAGATCATGGTACATTCGGATGAATAGAATATCGTGAATGATGCGCCTCTATCATAATTCGTTTCCTCAGCTCATCTACATCCGGTACACATAATCTACCTTGACATTGAAGTACTCCCTCTTGCGTATGATCGAATGCCTTTGTCAGACCCTGTTGTACATTTTCTTTCAGCTGCAATAGCATAGGATCCGCGGACTTTTTCTCTTTTACTTCAGCTATTAATAAAGATTCTGCCGCATTTTGTACAATAACCCCTTCATCTGAGGATTCAAGAAGACGAACCCCCAAGATGGCTAATTGATATAGATCCTTAACTAAGTCTTGCTTTTTCGTCAATTGGCCACTAGTGCTTCCTACTGCTTTGCGACTTAACGCATCAGCTATAATATTTGCCTTCCCTAGCTGGTATAAGATATCAATATCATAGTCTTTTAAGAGCTCTAACCACCTTCGTTGCCTCAAATTGAGTTCCTTCTGCTTAAAGATATATTGCAAACTTTTGTGATCAGTATAGATATCAACATGAACTCCATACAAATAATGATGCCATATCTTTAAAGCAAAAACCACCGCTGTTAACTCAAGATCATGTGTGGGATAGTTTCTCTCGTATGGTCATAACTGCCGTGAGGCATACGTGATTACATTACCGTGCTGTATCAATACACACCCTAAGCCAAATCTGAAAGCATCACAATAGACTGCATACCCTTCTGTGCCTTCCGAAAGTACTAATACCGGTGTGGAAGTGAATTTATCTTTCAGCTCTTGGAAACTTTTCTCACATGCATCATTCTACTGAAACTTGACTGCCTTGTGTGTAAGCTTAGTTAAAGGTGCAGCAATGGAAGAAAACCCTTCAACAAACCTTCGGTAATAACCTGCCAACCCAAGGAAGCTACGAATTTCCGTAGGCATCGTAGGCCTTGGCCAATTTTTCACCGCTTCAATCTTTTGCGTATCAACCTGAATTCCTTCATCGGACACAATGTGACCCAATAATGCTACGGATTTCAACCAAAATTCACACTTAGAGAACTTTGCATACAGCATACGCTCTCGAAGAATCTGTAACACCTGCCGTAAGTGATTAGCATGGTCCTATGGTGATGTTGAATAAACCAGGATGTCATTGATAAATACCATCACGAACACGTCTAGAAATGGCTTAAACACCCTATTCATCAAATCCATGAACACAGCTGGTGCATTTGTTAGTCCAAATGACATAACTAAAAATTCATAATGGTCATACCATGTTCGAAAAGCTGTCTTGGGTACATCTGTTTCTCTAACTCTGACTTGATGGTAGCCCAATCTCAAGTCAATCTTTGAAAAACATTTGGCACCCTGTAACTGATCAAACAAATCATCAATTCTGGGGAGGAGATATTTGTTCTTGATCGTTACCTTATTCAAATGCCGATAGTCAATGCACATTCTCAATGTGTCATCTTTCTTCCGTACAAATAATACTGGTGCACCCCACGGGGACATACTAGGCCTGATGAAGCCCTTTTCCAGCAAGTCTTTCAATTGCTTCTTCAATTCACGCAATTTTGCTGGAGCCATTCTATACGGAGGAATAGAGATAGGCTGAGTGTATGGAATCACATCAATGCCAAACTCTACTTCCCGTTCTGGGGGTAAGCCTGGAAGATCATCAGGAAATACATCGAGGAATTCATTAACCACCGGAACCGATTGAGGGATTGGTGGTTTCACATCAGTATCCTGCACTCGGACTAAATGATATATATATACCCCTTGGCTATCATTTTCTTTGCTTTAAGATAGGAAATGAATTTTCCTCTTGATGCCCCCACATTACCCTGCCATTCAAGAACATTTTCTTTGTAGAAAATGAAAATGTACTTTCTTAGCCCTGCAATCCATCGTGGCATAACAAGAAGCCAACCAATCCATACCCATTATGACATCAAAATCCACCATGTCTAATTCAATGAGATCTGCAAGTGTATCATGACCACACACAGTTACCACACAATTACGATATACTCTTTTTGCAATAATATATTTACCAACTGGTGTAGATACTTCAATTGACTTAGTTAATAATTTCGGTGTTCTTTTAAATTTCGCAGCAATCAAGGGAGTAACATATGACAATGTAGAACCCAGATCAATCAATACATATACATTATACGAAAATATGGATAATGTACCTGTGACAACATCAAGAGAAGCCTCCGAATTCTACCGGTCCACTAAAGCATAGGTACGATTTTGGGTCCCACTGGAACTAGCTGCTCCTCTGGCACCTCTACCATGACCCACAGGCTGCACACCTCAGCCTAGGGAAGGAACCGATGATAACGATGCAACAGTTGATCCCATAGGTCGTGCTATAGCCCCGTGCTCCTCTGTAGGCATTCTCTCATTATGTGCCCCATCTTACCACACCAAAAGCAAACATTTGTTCACAACTGGCTTTCACCTAAATGATACCTCCCGCAATACTGACACGGAGGACGAGAAAATCCTGCTGCCTGTGATTCGTGAATTCCACTACTCTGCCTAGATTGACCGCCTCTAAACCCTCAAAATTAAGAGTGAGTGCCTGCTGTGGAATAATAGAATGATGGTCTAGGTAGTCTAGGAAAGATCCGAGGCCTAGATTCTCCTTAGGACGCCATAGACTGTCCCATAGGTCTAGCTCTTTTGGATTGTCCTCTTTCAGATTCATGTACCCTTCTTCTCTATCTTTGGTCCTCCGTTTTTTGTACGAAAGCCTGAATTCTCGCTATATCCATATCTCTATTCAAAGCAGCAATAGTGCAGTCCCTTACCAAATATGGCTCCAATCTGTCCACATATCGATTGACCCTGTCTGTCATTGTGGCTACTACATTCAGAGCATATCGAGCCAAAGAATTAATCAGCAAACTGTATTCTCTGACACTCAAATTCCCTTGACGGAGATTTAAGAACTGATCCGCATGAGCCTCTCGGATCTCATAAGGAAGATAGTGATCAAGGAATGCCGCTTTAAATTCTTCCCAATTAGGTGGATTTGCACCGATGCCACGAGATTTCTTCCAATCTTCATACCACAATATCGCCTCTCCTTTCAATCTATATGCAGCAAGTTTAACTATTTCTACCCCAGTCACGTGCATAACCTCCAAAGCCCTTTGAATTTGGTCTACGAAATCCTGTGGATCTGCTTTTGGATCTGACCCCGTGAATATGGGAGGGTCTAATTTCAAAAATTCTTGTGTCCGTCGACTAGCTACTCTAGCCGCGTCATCCTCACTTGTCATTGGACCAGCTCGTCCCTGAGTTTGTGCCGCAACTAGCTGCGTCAACATATGCACTACATTTTGTAAATCCTGATCAGTAGCTTTCATAGGCGGTTCTGTGGGTACTTCTCAACCTATTGGCTCTTCCGGAGCTGGAAAAGTAGAAGAAGACCGCGATGCAATTTCAATGTTTGCTCCACCTTTACTAGCTTGGTCAGGCGGTGATTTACTCATTCCTTCACCGGCAATCATATCTACCTGCTTACCTTTGCCTCTACCTCATCTTGTCATTGGCATTTTACTATAACAAAGAAAATCAATTCCAATGGTTAGATACGATTCCACTTACAACATTGGCTCTATTGCACGATCTAGAAATGAAGAAAAGAAACAACTCCTAAATGTCCCATAGCCTCCTACTTATAAATGTGGTGCACAACACATCCATAAATAAGACTCTACTTAGACACGGCTTTGTAGACACCCTTAGGACGACCTGCTCTGATACCACTTTTGTCACGCCCCAAATTCCAACGGGGCGGACTGGCACCCGAAGCCGATAAGGCCCGAGAGAACCAATCTTTGCTCATGTCCATTCCTTTGCATGTCACTCAATAAGCAGCACCATCACATAGAGATATAAGATATCAATAGCAGAAATCATGGGAACATGTGATATATATATAATAAACTTGGCCGTTAAGGCCATCAAGTCAAAATGGACATACATTCTTTCATTCATCCCACCACATTCGTCTACAAAGCCTCTAACAGATGCATATACATAACCATCCTAAAGTCGGGATAAGTCCCAGTTTTATACAACATTATAGTACCAAAACAAATGTACATATGAGACCCGAAAAGCCCCGAACCAACTGGAGCTCACCAAAGATCAGCAAAAGATCCGCAACCTACTGTGGAGGTCTACTAGCACCTGTGCCTGCAGCAAGTAAGGTAAAACCCCCAAGGGACGTCAGTACGAAGAATGTACTAAGTATGTAAGGCTCATAAGAAATTGTATGATATATAAGCACTTTCATGAAATCAAATGTAAGAGAATAGGCAGTACAGATAAACCACCGGTCTACATATGTGGAACCATGTATATTGCATCCTTTACTTCATTTGCCTTTATATTTATTCATCTTTATCGTTCTACCCGTGCTAGGCTTTTCTATCACCCCTGGGATGAGATTTAACCCATGCTAGGTATTTTAACCCCTGGGATGTAATTAACACATGAGAGGCTTTTCTGTCGCCCCTGGGATGTTACTGTACTAACCTATGCTAGGCATATTTTTTGCCCCTGGGATGTTGCTGTGATAACCCATGCTAGGCGTTTATATCGCCCCTGGGATGTTACTCAACCAAATAATTATACATTACTTCATATCTTTACTTCTATGAGATAGATACATTGGTAATTGTATATTATTGGAACTTTGAAATATAGCTTTATTGGAACTTTGGAACATTAGTCAATGAACATGATACATGTGAATCACAATTGAGCAATGAGTAAGGAACATGTGATTATCAATAATTAATAATCGGGAATGGGATACCTTAGAACATTTCGGAACGACAATAAGTACAATGTCAATATGAACACTATGTGTAACGCCCCGTACCTACCAAACCTTACTTGACGACGTAGAACAATGTTTACTTAAGTTTCGAGAGCCAAAAGTATGTATATTGTAATGTTATTGATGAGGTAATTGACATTGGGCCTAGTACGAGGGATTAAACCCTCGTGGGAGGTGTAACACCCCGTATGTTGTCGAACCTATACGACTTTATGGACATAATGAAACATGGGAGATTAGATGACTTATACATTAACTTGTGGGCATTAAAAAGTCTTGCGTCATTGGGCCCAAAAATGAAGCCCAAAAAAAAAAAATTGACAAGAACTAATGTGCCAATTTGACCCATTCTTCCAATATTGGTCCATTTGACCAATCAATCATGCAATCAATGCCAAGGAGTGGATAAAAGAGACTTAAAGGGTCTATATATATATGAGAAAAATCAGATTTTATATCATTGGAGGCACCCATGTTATTTCTAGAATTTTCTACAACATTTGTTCTCTCAACACAAACCCTAGGCCTTCATCCTTTTGGCCAAGATCATCTTCTTGCACACTTTGGTAAGTGTTTATGTTTATGATTTAATATATTATGTGCATGATAGGGTGCTTATATGATGTTGGTTATGTTGGTTATGTATTGAGAATTCACTACGTGTGTAAGGGGACATGTTTGCTAAATCGGAGGATGGTTTTGCCTTGTAAACGTGAACATGGGCTTGTGGTCTTGACGAAAATGAATTTTATGGAGTTAATATTGACATGTGAGATGTGATTATAGTATTTTCTTGATGGGTCATGGTGTATAATATTTTGAATTTCTACTGTGAAATTGGTTATGGTTTTGGTGGCGGATTGGCCGTAAAGTGTCGTTTTGGTGATGTTATGTGTGTTGTGAGACCATGGATGGTTTTTGGCATGTTAGGTGATCAAAAATATGTTAAAATAAGTTTGGTTATGATCATGGATCATTCATTGCATAAAAAGACCCCAAAAAGACCATTTCGGACCAAAACGGGCACCCGCCCTCGCAGATGAAGCACCTGCGGGCGCAGGTGCCAACGCAGGTGCCTTTGGCTACTTCCAAAGGTCACCTGAGGACGCAGTTCATCCAACTACGGGCGCAGGTGGCTTAGCGTATCGGCCCAGAACTCCGAATTGCTTGTTTTTGCATCCCTTTGGCCCCCCGAAACCCCTATACCCTTCATGGATGTAATTATCAATTTGGGATGTCATTTTAATGACTTTAAAATGTCATATGGAACCATGTTGGACTATGTTAAGTATTTATGGTTGTTCATATGTTGTTATGAGGCCAATTGAGAAGCATAAATATGACGAAATGATAATGAGAAGGCATAAAGGGTAATTGTGATGCGAAATGCTCTTGTCGTATGAAATCTTGGACAATGAGTGGAATGTTATGGTAGTGTTGGCATGTTGATATGATAAATGACATTGTAAGAAGATGAAATGACGTTATAAAGTAACTATGTGATTCATGGTCATCTTGTGCACTTGTAAGGTAGTTGGTTGCTAATATAAGTTTCGTTATGTACTTGTGATGTAGAGTGAGACGTAAGGAAAGAGCTGGACTATTGTATTTCCATATAATCTTGGGTATTCATAGTGAGACGCAAAGGTATGTAAGGTTATTCTTCTATTTCCTTCTGCAACATATGGTGTTCACATTGTCATGGTACTCATTCGATTCCAAAATACTCTAAGGTATTCCGTATCCAATAGTTGGCTAGAGTTACTCATATGTCCCTTACTCATTGGTCAATGGTGAATCATATGACTCATGTTCATTGATGGAAGCATGTCCATTGTTTGACTTATGATCATTGGCTAGTATGTTAAAAGTCCTATAAGGTTCTAAGGTATCACATGTCTAGTTGGTGACAGCTGAAATCCACATGTATCGTGTTTAGTGCCTATTATCCTAAGATTTCAAAAGTGTTCTATTCCAAGGGGGATCTATAGTATTCCAACTAAGGTTGATATATATTGTTATTCATACGTGTTTTACTCCCTAGACGAATCATGACCCACCTAGTTCTTATTTATGGGCGGAAGTTCTTAAGTGTCATATGTTGTAGATCCTAAGAGAATTATCCCAACAAGAGCAATGAGGTAACGAGAGCTTGTTTAGTTGAATAGCATTGTTTCAATCATGTCATGGTCCAAGTTCCATTAGCGTTATATACATGTCTCATATTCATTAGCAATGTTTCAAAAGTCCAATGAGGTATGTTCCAAGGATTCAATAGTGGTTATACTCATGTATCTTGTTCATTGATCGTTGTCCAATGGTTCCAACAGTGTTATGTTTCCATGAAGGCTATGTTTCCAATAATGCTTATTCACATGTTTCTCACTCATTGATTATTGCTCCAAAGCTTTAAAGAAAGTTGTGAATATCATTGTAAAAATCTCTCATAAGCAAAAGTACCAATCTCTCACAAGTTAAAGTATCAATCTCAAAAGTAAAGAATTGAAGTAATGAACACTTGTTGAGGACGGGTGGCAACCCAAAGGGGCATAAGCCTAGCTAGGGGCGATCCCGAATGATTATTGGATACAGGGGGGAGCTCAAAGGGGCATAAGCCTAGCTAGAGACGAACCTGCTTTATTGATTAATGGGTGGCAGCTCAAAGGGGTGTAAGCCTAGCTAGAGACGATCCCAATGTTATTTCCCACTGATCAGTTGGGACAGGGCATACATGATTGATGATCACATAAATGATGAAGAAGTAAAGGAAGTGAAATGAAGTAAAGAAAGTAATGCACATGATTCCACATGTATTCTTATGGTAATTTATTCATGATGTGTTCACTTGTACTTACTTTCATCAAAGTTCCTATATCTCATATATTTACGTATAGCCTTACATACTCAGTACATTCCTCGTACTGACCCCCTCGGGGGAACTTACCTTACATGTTGCAGGTGCAGGCACTAGTAGCCCTCCGCAGTAGGTTGAGCGTATTTGCAGATATTTGGTGAGCCCCAGTTGGTTCGGGACTTTTCGAGTCATAGTTATACATTGGATCTGATGTTGTAGATGTTATGAAATGGTCGTGTATTTATTTAGAGGCTTTGTAGACATATGTGGGTATATGAATGTAAGAGGTGTATATTCATTTAGACGGAATGGTCCTAACGGACATAGTTGCATATAATGTACATGTTTCCCATGACTTTCACCAATGGTATCTTATATATTTCATCAGTTACATTAGAAAGTATGCTATTCGTAAAGAGACATGCATATGAATGAATGTGAGCAAAGATTGGTTCTCTCGGGACATATCGGCTTCGGGTGCCAATCACATCCCGAACGGGGTTCGGGGTGTTACACTATGTGCCGCAGAAGGATACGGAAAGAGTAACCTTACATACCTTATCTTCCCAATATGAATATACAATCCTAAATGTGAATACAATAGTCCAGCTCCTTCCTTACGTTTCACTCTGTAACACAAGTACATAACGGAGTTTACATTAACCATCAACTTCCTTACAAATGCATATGACGACAATGAGTTACATGATTGCCTTAAAATGTCATTTCCCCCTTGACAATACCATTTATGAAATTATCATACCAACAATACCACAACATTCCATACATTGACCAATACATCATAAACCAATAGCATGTCACACAAGTTCATACTTTACACTTCTCCATCAACACAACATCACAATTACTCTATCAAGTCACCTTAATACACTTCATAACAACATATCGACAACAATCCCACAATTTATACTCATAGAAAAATAACAAGTCAAGGAACATAACCACACCATACATGTTGATATTTCATTCACACCATGCACTTTCATCAAAACCGCAAGTCTCCTTTCAAGTTTAAATCACAAAGATGACACATCTTTTAGCAAAAAGCAAAAGTGCCCTATTCAACCTTGCCAACATAAACATCATGATCTACACCATATCTCATGTATATAATATATTAAATCACAAGAATAAACACTTACCCAAGCTTGCAAGGTGATGATCTTGTCCAAAATGTCCAAACAAAATGGTTGCCTTAGGGTTTAGAAAATAGAGAAATGTTTTGGAAATATCTAGAAAATGGCATGTGTTCTTTGTGGAAATAAAATCTGATTTTTGCCACCTTATATAGCCCTCAAGTAATACTTATCCACTTCTTGCATTAAATTCCATGTTTCCTTGATCAAAGTGGAAGAATGGGTCATTTGCCCTTTTGGGCCATGCCTTTTAATCCATTTTGGGCCTTAAATTGAGCCCATTTACACATATTAACTTAGCCCACCAATTTCAATGTGTAATAATCCCATTATATCATTTTTAAATAATTCCATAATGTCAATATAATATTCAACTCGCGAGATTCACATTCGTAGCCTTAATCCTCAAGAATATGCGATTTTTGCCACTCATGGCTTAATTTAACATAATTTGATAAAACACTCGTGAAGAAGAATTAATCCCAACTCAGATGCCAAACTTGCTCAAGAGTAGTCCTACTATGATGGAATAATGATACTATAACCCAAGAGTCCTCTTTATAGACTAATAATCCTAGAAGAAATCGGGCAAAAAGCACCCCGGCACGCCCCCGGGCGCCCCTGAGACTTAGAAAAATTTCAGCTCTGGAAAAGGTGTGCAGGGGCGGCCTGGCACGCCCCCTTGCTTCCTGTGCCACAAAAGAATCAGGCCAAAGCAGCTTGGCACGCCACCTGTAGCGCCCCATACTAAATTTTTGATTTCGACTTTTCTTTGCGGATTTGGTTGGATCTTTCAAGTCCCAACCTTTTGCTTGCCTTTTATATTTAAGATCCTTTGCTTGGATGTCCCTTAAACCTCACTTTTCACCCCACAAATGCTCCACAAAGTCACAAACACCACCTACTACAAAGGTCTAATCACATTTACTAGCACAATATCAAATGTTCCATCAATAACAATGCAAAATACGTACTTATTGCTCTCGAACCTAGGGTAAACATGGTTCAAGGTTGTCAAGTAGGGTCGGGAAGGTACGGGGTTTTACACTTGGCTTGACATCCTTATTTTCCATAAGATATCTCAAAGCTACATGTTCAGTATGCACAATCACCTTTGTGCCAATCAAGTAAGATCAAAACTTCTCGAATGCAAACACCACAACAAACAACTCTTGCTCCGTCACTGTGTAATTTTTCTGAGATGGATTTAGTGCTTTGCTATATTAGTAAATAGTATGTAGGATCTTCTCTCACCTTTATCCTGGGACTGCTCCTAATGCCACACCACTAGCATAGCATAACCTCAAACAGTAAGGTCCAATTCGGAGAAACAATAATGGGGGCTAAAATCAACTTCTCTTTCAGACACTCAAAATTTTTTAAGCACGCATAATCAAACAAAAACTTCACCTCCTTCTCTAAGAGCTTACACAATGGATTGGTAATCTTAGAAAAATCCTTGGTGAACCTCCTATAAAATCCTATATGGCTTAAAAAACTATGAATCCCCTTCACAGAAATTAGTGGATGTAATTTTTCAATCACCTCAATATTCACCTTATTTACTTCAATCCCCTTCTTACAAATCTAGTGTCCCAAAACAATACCCATTTTCACCATGAAATGGTATTTTTCCCAATTCAACAACAAGTTGCATTTCTCGCATCTTTACAAAACATTAGCAAGGTGTGCCAAGCAGTCCTCGAATGAATCTCTCACAATAGAAAAATCATCTATAAACACCTCAGTAGTGTCTTCCACCATATAGGAGAATATGGACAACATGCAACGCTAAAAAGTAGTTGGTGCATTGCATAGACCAAATGACATTCTTTTGAACGCAAACGTTCCACATGGACAAGTGAAAGTGGTCTTCTCTTGGTTTTCGAGGGTGATGGAAATCTAATTGTACCCCTAGTAACCATCAAGAAAATAATATTATCCTTTACCAGCAAGATGGTCTAACATCTGGTTTATTAAGGGCATAAAAAATGATCCTTCTCGATCCAAGAATTTAGCTTTCGGTAATCCATACAAACTCTCCATTCGGCCACCGATCTCATCGTGATTCCACCCTTCTTTGGTACACGTTAAACAGGGCTTACCCAATTGTTATCCACAATAGGGTAAACCATACCTCGATCTAACCACTTGATAATTTCTTTCTTCATAACCTCTTACATAAGTGGGTTGAGACGACGTTGATACTTATTGCTAGGTATACAATCCAGCTCAAGATGGATTTTATGCGTACAAATTCTGGGTGGAATCCAGATGATATCAGTAATAGACCAACTAATGGCCCGTTTAAACCTCTGCAACATAGAAACTAAGGCCTCAACTTGCCAATCTAACAAGTCTACTATAATGATAACCGACAAAGTGTTATTGACCCCCAATAATGCATAACGGAGATGAGAAGGAAGATCCTTAAGCTCTAAAATAGGAGGCTCTTCAATAGAAGGATGAGCCAATGGGGTCACTTTGTTCTTCAAATCAAGGTCAAGCTTCTTTGGTGTATAAATTTATGAACCCCTATCAACAAGTGCTTTTACCATCTCATCGTACTCGTCAATACCATTACTCTCAAAATTTATGATGACTGCCGCCAGTGCCTCAACTCCCAGTCTCTCTTCAAATGGAACCACAAGCACCTCCTTATCCACAGTGTCAATGACCGACACTACTTACATCTCCTTTGATTGTTTCATGGATTGGCAGACATTGAAAGTAACATGTTTATTATTCAATCAAAACTTCATCTGCCCAGATTCTAAATCAACTAAAGCACGACAAGTCACAAGGAATGGTCTTCCCAAGATGATGGTCACCTCGAAATCCACCTCACAGTCCAGAATCATAAAATCAGTCGGAAAAAAAAAAGATGCCACCTTTACCAACACATCATACAAAATTCCCACCGGCTTCTTCACAGTTTGATCCGCCATGAGAAGTCTCATAAAAGTTGGTTTAGGAGACTCTAATCCCAACTGCTTGAAAATTACTAACGGCGTCATGTTAATGCTAGCATCCAAGTCACACAAAGCCTTTGCAAAATTATAAGACCCGATAGTGTAGGGAATCGTGAAAGCTCCAGAATCTTTCTTTTTCTCAACAAGGGAACGAGAAGCGGTTACACCACAGTGGTGCACATTATCCATAGGCTCAAAATTGATAGTTCTCTTCTTCGTCACCAAATCTTTCATAAACTTCGCATAACCTTGCATTCGTTTCAAAGCTTCAACAAAAAGGATATTCACTAATAACTCTTTTAACATGGAGATAAATTTTTTATATTTTTCTTGTTTCGATTTCTTCTTCAACCTTTACAGAAAGGGATAAGGAGGACGTGGAATGGGCTTCAACATTTGAGGGACCTCCTTCTCCTTCCCTTCATCAGTCTTAGACTTTTTTTTAGCAACTTAAGGCTTTTGAGATGCATTATCATCTACCACTAAATGTTATACTTCATTCTCATTATCATCATTAAGTACTATGGGCTCATCTCTCTTGTTATCAACAACAGGCATAGGTGGATCAATAGTAGTCTTACCATCTCGAGTAGTAATAGCTAAGCAATGACCGTCATTTCTGGGATTTCAGATGGCGTTAATCGAAAGAGTGCCTGGTTGATGATGATTCAATGTAGTAGACATCTGTCCAAATATTTGCTCCAGTTTTTTGATGGTGGTCACATGAGACTCAACCTTTTTGCTTATCCCTGAAATATCTACCCTAATCTATGTAAGGCAACTTTCTTGACTCTCCGACCCCTTAACAAGTTTTACAAGTAGGGCTACCATCCTTAAAGTTCCAGACTCAGTATCATAGTTCCCTGGTGGAACATAAAGGTCACTCTTATCCTTGCAATCATCTTTTCACCTCCAATCACCATCACAATCTTTGCCTCTATCTCTATACCCTGACTTATTGTAATTATCCCTTAGTAGTTCCGACCTTGATTACCTTGCCACGAATTCCAATTGTCTTGATTAGACCCTTGGCCCTTGGCTGGGAAACTCACCAATTCTCTATCTAGATATTTGGCTTCTTCCTCAGAATTTGACTCTTCATACCTAGGTGTCTTGCCTTGCGCACCCACCACATTAACTTTTTCTGCTCCTACTGTAGTAAACTATTTAGAGAGTAATTCAATTTTGATCCTTAATTGTGCTACTTATTGAGCCACCATTTCATGTAAGGCCCTTTGTTTTGCCGATGCTCCAATTGCATAAGTTCCCACAGGTCAGTTTTTTTTGAGTATATCAATCTTGGTTGGTTTTAGTGATCCAATCTAGAATCACTGATGCATGCTCCCAGAAAAAACTCATAAATGATTCTCCAGTGATGGTGTCTGCTATAACTTTGGTATTTGCATCCAAAGCTCTGTAGAAGATCTCAAGTAAATTCCTACCACTCATCCTATGGTTTGGAACATTCTGACTTCTTCTTGAACCTCAGCCATGTTTAGTAAAGTGCCTCTGAATATAGTTGTCTGAAGTTATAAATATTATCTTTCAATTGCAACACTCTAGACGGTGGAAAGAATCGCTCCAACAACTTATTCCTTAGCTCCTTCCAATTAGTGATAGAACCTCGTCTAATTCAGCCAACCATAAAGTCGCTTCCCCCGTAATATAGAATGAAAATAGCCTCAGCCGAATTGCCTCTTGACTCACTCTAGGTAGATTGTACAAAGTGCAGATTCCCATAAAATTCATCACATGCATGTTTGCATCATCAGTAGGGAGGCCAACAAACACCCCTTTTAAGTTCAAGAGGTCAATCATAGCACTCGTAATATCAAACTTAGTTCCTTCAGGCAGTTTGTGTAGGATAATGGCACCAGTCTCCACAGGCTCTAAATAGGCTAAATCTTTTTTTGGTATCTCATAAATTAGGGGATATTGTAGTGGTGGTTGTATCACTCTAGGTCTTCTCTGTCTTTCCTCAAGTTCAGTAAGATGTTGTGTTGCCTCTTGTATTGCTCGATGGTCTCTGTCTTCTTGTCTAGCAGCTACTTGTCTCGCATTCTCCTTACCCATCAACCTAGCAGTTATTTGGTTTGATGTTTTATGACCAGCCAGATTAAGTGGTGGCTGATTATGAATGTCACCCACAGCTATGAGATCTTGAACTCCGTCGTTGTTCACCATTCTTTGATTATTCCTTAGAGTAATTTCTTGGTCAAGTGGATTCAGGGAAGTGCCTTGACTCTGAGTGTTGGGCATACACCGGCGTATACCCTAAAATAGCAGGAAAATAAATGTCACTAATAGAAACCAACACTTCAACAAACACGATCAATCAACTCTGTAACCATAGTCCTCGACTACGGTAC
Source organism: Capsicum rhomboideum (assembly GCA_031232105.1). Classification (NCBI taxonomy): domain Eukaryota; kingdom Viridiplantae; phylum Streptophyta; class Magnoliopsida; order Solanales; family Solanaceae; genus Capsicum; species Capsicum rhomboideum. The sequence goes on from CP124709.1 coordinate 60,520,358, forward strand.
CAAAATTTGATGTCGACAAAATTACAACTCCAAGAAAGTACAAAGCAGTTGTTGAATCAAATATAGAACCCAACAAGGTTGGGGATGACACGCAGGGAACAGGTCAAAATCCAATCAACTATATTTGTGTAGATAACTTGCAAGTAAGTAAATGAGGGGCGTTTTGTAATGTAAAGAAGTAATAGTAACTAGAAGTAGTTGTTGAGGTTGTAATCAAGAAGAGAGAAGTACTAGGACTGTGTTTGTAACACCCCGTACATTTTCGAACCTATGTGATTACCGTAACATTTATGGAATTATTTAAATATGAGATGGGTTGGTGGATTATGCATTAATTTAGTTGGGCTAAATTAATCTTGTGCTATTGGGCTCCATTGAGGCCCAAAATTACAACAAAAGACATGGCCCAAAAAGGAGGAAAATGATCCATTCTTTCTTTGACCAAGTAAAAACCTCAATTATTAACTAAGTGTGGATAAGGATGACTACAAAGGACTATATAAAGCACAAAAAATCAGATTTTTATTCATTACAACACACATGCCATTTCTAGAATTTTCCAAGATATTTCACCATTCTCTCAAACCCTAAGTTATGACTCTCTTGGACAAGATCATCCTTTTTCAAGCTTGGGTAAGTGTTTAATCTCATGGTTTAATATATTATATGCATAATAGGGTGTATAAATCATGTTGGTTATGTTGACAAAGTTTGGAAAAGTTCACTATGTGTGAAACAGTCTATGTTTGCTTAATCGATAAAGGGTTTTGCTTTATAAACTTGAAAGTGGACTTGTGGTCTCGAAGAAAGTGAATTTTATGGATTAAATATCAACATGTATGATGTGGTTATGTCTGTAACTTTATTTCTCTTTGTTTATAACATTTGGAATTATTGTTGTCAAAATTGTGCATGGAATTAGTGGTCTATTGAGAGGAAAACGTAGTTTGGTGATGTTCATGTGCGTTGTGAAACCATGGCTGTTCGTTGGCATCCAAGATAACTTAAAATATGAAAATAGAATCTTAATTATGACCATGGACCATTCATCGCAAAAAAGGATCCAAATATGACCCCTAGAGGCTGAAACGGGCACCCGTCCTCCCGGGCAGGGCACCTGCGGGCGTAGATGCCAATGCAGGTGGCCCTGGACAGGGCCATATAGGCACATGTAGCCTCATTTCACCCACCTGTGGGTGCAGGTGACCCCACAGGTCCCTCCAGGACCCCATTTTGCATGTTTTTGTCTCTCTTTGATCCCCGAAACCATTATACCCTTCTTGGGTGAAATTATAAACTTATGGTACCTTTTGAATGACTTTAAAGGAGTATCCCAGAGGTATTTTGAATGGTATCAATTATGGATTATCTTTAATGTGTTATTGTGAAAGCTATTGAGATGACTTGATGGAGTAAATGTGACGTGGTGTTAATGAGGAAGTGTAAAGTATAAACTTGGTGTGAAATGCTATTGGTTTATGATGTCTTGGTTGATGTGTGGCATGTTGTGGTGGTTTTGGTATGGTAATGCAGTAAATGGTATTGTGAAGGGTGAAATGACGTTATATGGCAATCATGTAACTCATTGTCGTCTTATGCACTTGTAATGTAGTTAGTTGTTAACGTGAGTTCTGCTATGTACCTGTGTTGTAGAGTAAAACGTAAGGAAGGAGATGGATTATTGTAATCACATATAGGACTGTGTATTCATATTGAGAAGATAAGGTATGTAAGGTTACTCTTTCCATATCCTTTGGCAGCATCTCTTGTTCTCATTGTTACCGACTTGTTCTCATTTCAAAATGTCTTAAAGTAGCTCATTTCAGGTTGTCATATATTGTTATTCACATGTTTCTTATTCATTGACCAATTGTTATTCACATGTCTCTTATCCATTGACTAATGTTCCAAAGCTCCAATAATGTTATGACTACCAATGTATCAATCTCACAAAAGTAAAGGAATGAAGTAATGCATAGTTGTTGTTATTTATGGATTGCACTCTAAGGGGCATAAACCTGGCTGGAATGATCCCACAGTTATGTTATTTATGGATCGCACTCTAAGTGGTCTAAGCCTGGATGGAACGATCCCAATGTTATGTTATGTTATGAATGTAAAAGCAAAGAAAGTAATAAATGTAATGTACATGGTTCCACATATACAGAATGATGATTCACCCAAAATGATTATTTACTTGTATTTGATTCCATTGAAGTTCTTATATTTTGTGCAGTTACTCATAGCCTTACATACTCAGTACATTCATTTGTACTGACGTCCCTTGGGGGACTTACCTTACTTGCTGCAGGCACAGGTGCTAGTAGACCTCCACAGTAGGCTACGAGTCATCCGCGAACTATTGGTGAGCTCTAGATTGGTTCGGGGCTTCTCCGAGTCACTTGTGTACATTGGTTTTGGTACTATGTAAATGTTGTATAAAGCGGGGACTTGTCCCGACTGTAGGCTTGGGTCTGTATCGGTTAGAGGCTTTGTAGATGTTGTGGGACAATGGAAGGAATGTAAGAAATATATGTTTTTGTCGTGGTGTCCCTAACGCCCAAGTTTCATATATATATCATATGTTCTCCATGACTTTCGCCATTGGTATCTTGTATCTATATGTGATAGAGTGTTTTTCAGTTAGTGACATGCATATGAGTGTACAGGAATGAAGATTGGTTCTCTCGTACCTTAACGGCTCCAGGTGCCAGTCCCCTCCGTTGGAATTCGAGGCGTGGCAAAAGTGGTATCAGAGCAGGTCATCCTAAGGGTGTCTACAAAGACGTGTCTGAGTAGAGTCTTGCTTATGAATGTGTTGAGCGCCACTATGGAACATTTAGGAGTTGTTTCTTTCCTTCATTTCTAGATCGTGCATTGGAGCCAAAGTGTAGGTGGAATTATAACTGACCATGGGAATTGTTTTTTTGTCTTGTGTTATAATAGAAATGCCGATGGCAAGACGAGGTTGGGGAAAAGGTATGAAGTTAGATAGGATTGTCGGAGAAGGAACAAGTAGAACACCACCTGACCAAGATAGTCAAGGTGGGGCTGAAACTGAGTTTGCATCGCAGGCTTTCTCTACTTTTCCAGCTCCCGAAGAGCCGAGAAGGAAAGGAGAACCTGCTGAACCAGCTGTTAATGATACTGAGCGAGATCTAAAAAATGCGGTGCAAATGTTGACTCGTATAGTTGTTGTACTAAGTCAAGGACAAGTTGGTCCAATGACAAGTAATGATGGTGCGGATAGGGAAACTAGTCGGCGAACATAGGATAGGGAAGCTAGTTGGGAGGAATTCAAAATGGCATTCCTCAATCATTATCTCCCACATGAGATCCGAGAGACTCGTGCGGATCAGTTTTTAAATCTTTGTCAAGGGAATATGAGTGTCAGAGAGTACAATCTTCGGCTTAACTTTTGGCTCGATATGCCCCTAATGTAGTACCCACGATGGAGGATAGATTCCATCGGTATGTGGATAGATTGGAGCCATATTTGGTGAGGGACTGTACTATTGTTCCTTTGAACAGGGATATGGATATAGCCAGAATACAAGCCTTTGCACAGAAAATAAAGGATCAGAGACAAAGGAGAAGGGTGCAGGAATTTGAAAGTGGGTCGTCAAAGACGGATAGACTTATGGGAAAGTTCACGGCATCCCAAGGAGAATTTAAGCCTTGGGTTTTTCCTAGACCGCCTAGACCATCATTTTCTTATCCTGTAGCAGGTACTCCATCCTAATTTCAAGGGTTTAGAGGCAGTCGGGTTGGGCAAAGTAGTGGAATTTGGGGTTCGCAGACAGCGAGACTTTCACGCGAGTCGTGTCAACGCTGTGGGAAGTATCATTTAGGTGCATGTCAGGTCGGAACAAATGTTTGCTTCTGGTGTAGTTTATCGGGGCACATAGTGAAAGACTGCCCACAGAGGGGCACGGGTAGTATGACGCGACCTACGGGGTCAGCCGTTGCATCATCATCATCGGTTCCTTCCTTAGACCGAGGGATGTAACCTATTGGTCATTGTAGAGGAGCCAGAGGTGTAGCCAGTTCTAGTGGAGTTCAGAACCGTACCTATGCCGTAGTGGTTTGGCAAAATTTAGAGGCTTCTCCTGACGTAGTGACAGGTACATTATCCGTCTTTTCACATAATGTATGCATTGATTGATCTGGGTTCTACCCTATCATATGTTACTCCATTGATTACTGAAAAAAAAAAAAAAGAAAAAAAAAATTGAAAGAACACCAGAATCATCAGTTAAGCCATTGGAAGTATCTACACCAGTTGGTGAATCTATTGTAGCTAAAAGAGTATATCGTAATTGTATAGTAACTGTTTGTGGTTAAGATACACTGGTTGATCTTATTGAGCTGGAAATGGTAGATTTTGATGTTATAATGGGTATGGATTGGTTGGCTTCTTGTTATGCCACGGTAGATTGTCGAGCTAAGAAGGTACATTTCCATTTTCCACAAAAGACCGTCCTTGAATAGAGGGGTAATGTTGGAGCACCGAGAGGTAAATTTATTTCCCACCTTAAAGCAAGGAAAATGATATCCAAGGGGTACATATATCACTTAGTAAGAGTGAAAGATATTAATGTGGAACCACCAACTCTTCAATCGGTTTCGGTGGTAAATGAATTCCTTGATGTACTTCCTGAAGATCTTCCAAGTTTGCCTCCAGAACGGGAAGTAGAGTTGGTATTGATGTGATGCCAGGCACTCAGCCTATCTCTATTACTCCGTATAGAATGGCCCCAGCAGAGTTGGGGGAATTGAAGGAGCAACTAAAGGACTTGCTAGAAAAAGGATTCATAAGACCTGGTATGTCCCCTTGGGGTGCACCAGTGTCATTTGTATGGAAGAAAGATGGCACGTTGAGAATGTGTATTGATTATCGGCAACTAAATAAGGTAACAGTTAGGAAAAAATATCCCCTCCCCAGAATTGATGATTTATTTGACCAATTACAGGGTGTCAAATATTTTTCAAAGATTGACCTGAGATCATGATATCAACAGGTAAGGGTTAGAGAAAAAGATATACCCAAGACAGCTTTTCGAACACGATATGGTCACTATGAATTTTTAGTTATGTCATTCGGACTAACAAATGCACCAGCAGTTTTTATGGATTTGATGAATAGGGTGTTCAAGCCATTCTTGGATGTATTCATGACCGTATTTATAGATGATATTCTGGTTTATTCAAGATCACAAGAGGACTATGCTAATCACTTACGGCAGGTGTTACAGATTTTTCGTGATCATAAGTTATATGCGAAGTTCTCTAAGTTTGAATTTTGGTTAAAATATGTAGCATTCTTGGGTCATATTGTGTCAGATGAAGGAATAAGGGTTGATACGCAAAGGATAGAAGCAGTGAAGAATTGGTCAAGACCTACGACGCCTATAGAGATTCGTAGTTTTCTTGGATTGGCAAGTTATTATAGAATATTTGTTGAAGGGTTTTCTTCCATTGCAGTGCCTTTAACAAAGCTAACCCATAATGCAACCAAGTTTCAGTGGAATGATGCATGTGAAAAGAGTTTCCAAGAGCTGAAGGACAAATTGACGACTATACCCGTATTGGTACTTTCGAAAGGCACAGAAGGGTATGCGGTATATCGTGATGCTTCAGGAGTCAGCTTAGGATATGTATTGAAAAGGGCTTCTCTTTCTAGTTTGAGAAGTTTTAAATAAAGAAAAAAGCTTTTTTCACATAGGAATTATCCCACATAGGATCTTGAGCTAGCAGCTGTGATATTTGCCTTAAAGATATGGCGCCACTATGCTGATCATAAAAGTTTGTACTATATTTCTAAGCAGAAGGACCTAAATTTCAGGCAGTGGAGGTGGCTGGAACTTTTAAAAGATTATGATATTGATATCTTATATCATCCGAGGAAACCAAATGTGGTAGCCGATGCATTAGGTCTTAAAGCAATAGGAAGCACTAATAGCCAGTTAATGGAAAAGCAAAGTATAGTCACGGACCTACATCAACTAGCCAGCTTGGGAGTTCGCTTGTTTGAATCGTTGGATGAACGGGTTATTGTGCAAAATGCTGTAGAATCTTTATTAATAGCTGAAGTGAAAGAGAAGCAATATGCGGACCCTATTTTATTACAGCTGAAGGAGAATGTGCAACAAGGTTTGACAAAGGCATTTGATCTTACGCAAGAGGGAGTACTTCGGTGTCAGACTAGGTTGTGTGTGCCCGATGTAGATGAGCTAAGGAGACGGATTATGACAGAGGCACATCATTCACGGTATTCTATTCATTCGGGAGCAACCAAAATGTATCATGATCTGAAAGAAATGTATTGGTGGGGTAACATGAAGAAGAACATTACAGAATTTGTAGCTCAATGTCCAAATTGTCAGCAAGTAAAAGTAGAGCACCAAAAACTTGGAGGTCACATGCAATATATAAATCTTCCAGTTTGGAAGTGGGACATGCGTAATATGGATTTCATCACAGGTTTGCCTCGTACACTTCGGAAATTTTATTCCATAAGGGTGATGGTGGACAGGCTTACCCAATCAGCACACTTTTTACCTGTCAAGACTACCTACACAGCCGAAGATTATGCGAGGATTTATATTAAAGTACAACTTTTTCATCCTCATCTAGATAGACAAGCAGAACGTACTATCCAAACACTTGAAGATATGCTACGAGCTTGCACATTGGACTTTAAAGATAGTTGTGATGGTCATTTACCTCTTATTGAATTTGCCTACAATAATAGCTATCATTCACGTATCAAGATGGCACCTAAAGAAGCTTTATATGGAAGGAAGTGTAGATCACCAATCGGATGGTTTGAAGCGGGTGAAACTGCCTTACTTGTGCCAGATCTTGTTCATCAAGCTATGGAGAATGTTAAGGTGATACAACAGAGGCTACAAACAGTCCAAAGTCGACACAAGTCATATGCCGATGTTAGAAGAAGGCAATTAGAATTTACCATAGGCGATTAAGTATTCTTGAAAGTGTCACCAATGAAAGGGGTAATGGGATTTGGAAAGGAAGGAAAGTTGACCCTATATAGAGTGCCATATAAAATTGCCCAAAGATTTGGGCAAGTTGCGTATAAATAAGGAGTACCCCAAGAACTATCCACAGTTCATCTAGTATTTCATGTTTCGATGCTTCGCAAGTGCATAGGAGATCCATCTCGTATTGCTCCTATTGAAGATGTACAAATTTTCGGAGGATCTCACCTATGAAGAAATACCTATTGCTATCCTGGATCGACAACTTAAGAGATTAAGGAATAAATATGTAGCTTCCGTAAAGGTAATTTGGAAGAATCAACAAGTAGAAGAAATCACATAGAAAGCCGAAGAAATGATGAAGTGTAAATACCCTCATTTATTTCAAATAGAAGAACAAGTGCACGATGTGGAATTGGAGAATATATTATATGCATAATATGGTGCCTAAATTATGTTGGTTATGTTGACAAAGTTTGGAGAAGTTCACTATGTGTGAAACAGTCTATGTTTGCTTAATCGGTAAAGCGTTTTGCTTTATAAACTTGAAAATGGACTTGTGGTATTGAAGGAAGTGAATTTTATGGATTAAATATCAACATGTATGATGTGTTTATGTCCCTAACTTGATTTATCTTTGTGTATAACTTTTAGAATTGTTGTTGTCAAAATTGTGCATGGAATTGGTGGTCTATTGAAAGGAAAACGTAGTTTGGTGATGTTCATGTGCGTTGTGAAACCATGGCTGTTCTTTGGCATTCATATAACTTAAAATATGAAAAGAGAAGCTTAATTATGACCATGGACCATTCATCACGAAAAAGGACCCAAAAATGACCCCTGCAGGCTGAAATGGGCACCCGTCCTCGCAGCCGAGGCACCAGCGGGCGCAGATGCCAATCCAGGGTGCCCTAGACAGGGGAAGATGGGCACCTGTGGCTGCATTTCACCCACCTGAGGGCGCTGGTGACCCCACAGGTCCCTCCAGGACCCCATTTTGCATGTTTTTGTCTCTCTTTGATTCCCGAAACCTTTATACCCTTCTTGGGTGCAATTATCAACTTATGGTACCTTTTGAATGACTTTAAAGGAGTAGCCCAGAGGTATTTTGAATGGTATCAATTATGGATTGTCTTTAATGTGTTATTGTGAAAGCTATTGAGATGACTTGATGGAGTAAATGTGACGTGGTGTTAATGAGGAAGTGTAAAGTATAAACTTGGTGTGAAATGCTATTGGTTTATGATGTCTTGGTTGATGTGTGTCAAGTTGTGGTGTTTTTGGTATGGTAATGCAGTAAATGGTATTGTGAAGGGTGAAATGACGTTATATGGCAGTCATGTAACTCATTGTCGTCTTATGTACTTGTAATGTAGTTAGTTGTTAACGTGAGTTCCGCTATGTACCTGTGTTGTAGAGTAAAATGTAAGGAAGGAGATGGATTATTGTAATCATATATAGTACTGTGTATTCATATTGAGAAGATAAGGTACGTAAGGGTACTCTTTCCGTATCCTTTGGCAGCATCTCTTGTTCTCATTGTTACCGACTTGTTCTCATTTCAAAATGTCTTAAAGTAGCTCATTTCAAGTTGTCATATACTGTTATTCACATGTTTCTTATTCATTGACCAATTGTTATTCACATGTCTCTTATCCATTGACTAATGTTCCAAAGCTCCAATAATGTTATGACTACCAATGTATCAATCTCACAAAAGTAAAGGAATGAAGTAATGCATAGTTGTTGTTATTTATGGATTGCACTCTAAGGGGCATAAGCCTAGCTGGAATGATCCCAATGTTATGTTATTTATGGATCGCACTCCAAGGGGCTTAAGCTTGGCTGGAACGATCCCAATGTTATGTTATGTTATGAATGTAAAAGCAAAGAAAGTAATGAATGTAATGTACATGGTTCCACATATATAGAATGATGGCTCACCCAAAATGATTATTTACTTGTATTTGATTCCATTGAAGTTCTTATATTTTGTACAGTTGCTCATAGCCTTACATACTCAGTACATTCATTTGTACTGACGTCCCTTGGGGGACTTACCTTACTTGTTGCAGGCACAGGTGCTAGTAGACCTCCACAGTAGGCTACGAGTCATCTGCAAACTATTAGTGAGCTCCAGATTGGTTCGGGGCTTCTCCGAGTCACTTGTAAGCTTGGGTCTGTATCGGTTAGAGGCTTTGTAGATGTTGTGGGACAAAGGAAGGAATGTAAGAAATGTATACTTTTGTCGTGGTGGCCCTAACGGCCAAGTTTCATATATATATATCATATGTTCTCCATGACTTCCGCTATTGGTATCTTGTATCTATATGTGATATAGTGTTTTTCAGTTAGTGACATGCATATGAGTGTACAGGAATGAAGATTGGTTCTCTCAGACCTTAACGGCTCTGGGTTCCAGTCCGCCCCATTGGAATTCGAGGCGTGACAGTGTTCTCCAATAACATCATAACTCCATAGGTTCTCCGTCCTTTAGTGATCTCTTAAGGTATCTGGCATGCAGAATCGACAGGTTAAGTATCATCTAACCGACTATTTTATACCCTTTGTAGACAACTATCCTCAAGAATAAAGGTTAATGTGTCATGAGTGTTGCTATGTTTCCCCCTACCAATGATCCCAATACAGCCTTTCCAGTATCACGGCTCAAGGCTGATTAAATGAGGAAAACTCCAAGTCCTGTTGTTGATTCACTAGTCCTATTTGAATACCCTTGCTACAGTCTAGGGTAGAGATAGAATGAGTCCCTATGTGTGCACTCATCAGAAAGCAAACAATTTAGAAGAAACAACAATAAATGCCCTAATACCCTTCGAGAATCACCTTGTACTTCGAACTCTGCTTCGTTAATCCATCATGGTTCCCACAACCCTAGTTATGGGGTTTAGCTACTCATAATTATATGAACAAAACAAGAATTCATAGATGAAAACATGAATTGATACTTACAAGATAGAATAAACTTTAAAATCTCAACCTTAATTAAAACCTGAAAGTCAATATTCATAAAATCCCCAGAAAGTACCTTAGAGTCCCACCAAATAATGTTGTAGAATAATAATAATTTCTAACCCATTAAAATAATCCTAAAAGAGTATTTATAGACTTAACAAATCCTATCCTAAACAAAACAGGAAAATAATGTCGGCTGCCTCAGACGAGAAGAAGGTACGATCGTGGTTAGAACCCATGATCATCCTTTCGATATCATGGTTTGTAATTGAACTTTTTCCTTGCAGGTCTTCCATTAAACGATCAATATTATGAGTTCGTGCCTTCTAGGTATGATCGTGTGTTCCTTTTGTCTGATTATCATGTGACTAAAGTCCTGCACTTCAACAAATCTGGATCTCTCTCCCACGATGACATGGTATGATCTTGCCTTCAATGTATGGTCATGGCATCCATCGTCTGTTCTACTTACACTTAGCTCCTGCAGGTTTATTTTCCCCTTTCATCTCATGACCCTATTGCACAATCATGACATCAACTCATGATCATAGGGTTTTTCGTCTATTTGACTCCTACATGTGGCATCTCTGATTCAACCTACGAAGGCCTAGGCACGATCGTGATTAGATTCCACGATCATGGTAAGGCTCGTCTGATGCCCTTCATGTCCAGTTTTCAGCATTTTCTTCCCTACATCCTCAAGGCCTGGAAACACTCAACAAACACATCAAATCCATAAAAAGTACCCTCAAACTTACAAATATTCCTTATTTTAAGCTTCTCAAGTTCCATAAATTCAGGGTACATCAGTCAACCTGAATGGTGGTACTACAATAGCTTGAGTTTGAGATTTCACTCAAATGAATCCTCCTGAGTTTCATAGTTCTAAGGCTAAGAAGGATCTGCGAGTGTTTTTTGATGACCTTCAAAAGGTCACTGAGATAATGGGGGTCACTCCAGTAGAGAGTGCATATTTGGCTGCTTATTAGTTGAAAGGAGTGGCTCACATTTGATGTAAGAAGTGGAAGGAAGAGAGGGGCGCAGATGTTGGTCCTGTAGAGTGGGATGAGTTTGCAGCTACTTTTTTGGACAGGTTCTTCCCACTAGAGTTGAGGGAAGCCAAGGTTCAATAGTTCATCAATCTGAGGCAAGGTAACATGACTATGAAGGAGTATTCTCTTAAGTTTACTCAGCTCTCTAAGTATGCTCCGGCAATGGTTACTGATCCCAGGGCTTATATGAGTAAGAATGTAAAAGGTGTTTCTGAGGATGTGGTTAAGGAATGTAGAACTGCTATGTTAGTCAAGGGGATGGATATCTCTAGGTTGATGACTCATGCTTAGAAAATTGAGGAGGAAAAGATCAAGGAGAGTGAAAGGGAGAACATAAGGGCTAGAACTAGTAGGTTTAACTTTTCTCAAAAGAAATCAGATGGTGGAAAGCGCTCTTAGTTTTATCAGAAGTCTTTACCCCCAGTTCCATCCTCTGCTAGTTCTCCCATACCTAAGTTCAGACAAGAGAATTGGGATAGAGCACCAGGCTCTAAGTCCCAGGGAACTGTCACTAGTAGATTTACTAATCTGGTTTGCAAGAGATGTGGTAAGAATCACCTGGGTGAGTATATGGCCAGCAGTATGAATTGTATAGGTTGCGGTAAGCTGGTACATCATTTGAGAGAGTGCCCAGTTACTACTCGAAAGGGTGGGGATGTTCACCAACAGACTCAGCCCAACATTTTAGTAGCTCCAATAGGCCGCTCGACTCAATAGGAATCCTCAACTAGTGTAGGTAGTGGTTAACATCAGAATAAGTTCTATGAACTTTAGACTCAACAAGATTTGGAGGATTCCCTTGATGTAGTCACTGGTACGTTATAAGTCTTTCATGTTAATATTTATGCATTATTAGACCTCGGATCCACTCTGTCCTTTGTGACTCCTTATATAGCAGTAAACTTTGGTGCTAGTCCTGAAATCTTCTTAGAGCCTTTCTCAGTCTTTACCCTTGTTGGTGATTCAATCATACCCAGAAGGGTATACAAAAATTACCCTATCATAATTTCCCAAAAAGTCACCTCAGTGGACCTTGTAGAGTTAGATATGACTGATTTTGACGTCATTCTTAGCATAGCTTGGATACATTTTTGCTATACCTCAGTCGAATGTAGGAAGAGAGTAGTCTAGTTTTAGTTTCCAAATGAGCTAGTCTTAGTGTGGAAGGGTAGTACTTTAGGGCCTATAGGTCGATTTATCTCCTACCTTAAGGCCAGAAAAATAATTTCTAAAGGGTGCATCTATCATCTTGTTCGGGTTGAGGATTCAAAGTCTAAGACCCCGACTCTTTAGTAAGTTCCCGTGGTTAATGAGTTTCCAAAAGTATTCCCAAAAGATTTGCCCAAATTTTCTCCCGAAAAAGAAACTAACTTTGGAATAGATCTCCTCCCAGATACTCAGTCTATTTCAATTCCACCTTATAGAATGGCTCCAGCCGAGCTTAAGAAGTTGAAGGTACAGTTGAAAGATCTTCTAGATAAGGGTTTTATTAGACCCATTAGACCCAACATCTCTTCATGGGGTGCCCTAGTTCTCTTCGTGCATAAGAAAGACGGTTCTCTCAGAATGTGCATCGATTACCGTCAGTTGAATAAAGTCACAATCAAGAATAAGTACCCCATTCTAAGGATTAATGACTCATTCGACTAGCTTCAGGGTGCTAGTTGTTTTTCTAAGATAGACCTCAGATCCAACTATTATCAGCTCTAAGTTAGAGAGTGTGACATTCTAAAAATAGCCTTCAGAACTCGGTATGGTCACTTTGAATTTATAGTTATGTCTTTTGGACTAACGAATACTCCTGCAGATTTCCTAGACTTGATGAATAGGGTGCTCAAGCAGTACTTGGACATGTTTGTCATTGTATTCATAGATGACATCCTTGTTTACTCTCTTAGTGAGGATGAATATGCAGACCATTTGAGGATTGTCTTGCATACTCTCAAAGACCGCCAGTTATTCATAAAGCTCATCAAATGTGATTTCAAGTTGAAGTCAGTAGCATTCCTTGGTCATATCATTTCTGGTGAGCGCATTCAGGTTGATCCTCAGAAGACCAAAGAAGTTATGAATTGGCCTAGACCCATCTCTCCATCAAATATCAGGAGTTTCTTGGGTTTATCCAGTTACCATAGATGGTTCATTGAATGATTCTCATCTATTTCCTCTCTCATGTCTAGACTAACTCAAAAGAAGGTCAAATTTTAGTGGTTCGATGCTTGCAAGAAGAGTTTTCAGGAGTTAAAGACTTGACTCATCTCCACTCTATTTTTGACTCTACCAGAGGGTTCAAATAGGTTTATGGTTTATTGTGATGCCTCAGGAGTTGGTCTTGGTTGCGTATTGATGCAGCATGGTAAAGTTATAGCATATGCCTCCAGGCAACTCAAGCCTCATGGGAAGAATTACCTGACTCATGATCTTGAGGTAATAGTTGTTGTTTTTGCCTTAAAGATTTGGAGTCATTATCTCTATGGGGTGCATGTAGATGTGTTCATGAATCATAAAAGCTTACAGTATGTATTTAGTCAGAAAGATCCAAATCTTTGACAAAGAAGATAGCTAGAGTTGTTAAAGGATTATGATATGAGTGTCTTATACCATCTGGGTAAGGCCAATGTAGTGGCCAATTCTAAGTGCTCTTAGCAGGTTGTCTATGGGAAGTGTTGCTCATGAATATGATAAGAAGAAAAAATTGGTTCATGAGGTTCACAGGCTTGCAATATTGGGAGCTCGATTGATTGACTCAATTGAAGGTAACATCTTGGTTACGAATCGTTCAGAATCTTTTTTAGTTACCGAGGTAAAAGAAAAGCAAGATAGTGACCCTATTTTGCTTAAGTTGAAGGAAGTCATCCAAAGTCAGAAAGTTGAGGTTTTCTCCCAAGGGAGAGATAGTGTTATTTGGTGTCAAGGGGAGATTTTGTATTCTACATATGCATGACTTGAGATAGAGGATGCTGGCAGAAGCTCACAATTCTCGATATTCTATATACCCAAGAGCCACTAAGATGTACCATGACCTACAGAAAGTCTATTAGTGGAATGGCATGAAGTAGGAGAGAATCTTATACGGATTTAAGGTGGAGAGAACTGGAGTTCAAGATTGGTGATTTGGTTTACTTGAAGGCATCACCCATGGAAGGGATGAACAAATTTAGCAAAAAAGGGAAGCTCAGTCCCCGCTATGTTAGTCTTTATAAGATATTGAGTCATTTTGGCAATGTGGCATATGAGTTAGACTTTTCTAAAGACTTAGCATTAGTATATCCAGTCTTTCATTTATCTCTATTGAAGAAATGCATTAGTAATCCAACTTTAGTTGTGTCCTTAGAGAGTATGGGTTTGAAAGATATCCTTTCTTATGAAGAGGTCCCAGTTGAGATTCTTGAATGTCAAGTTCATAGGTTGAGGAATAAGGATGTTGCTTTAGTAAAGGCTCTTTGGAAGAATCAACAAGATGAGGGAGCTACTTGGGAAACAGAAGCAGACAAGATGACCAAGTATCCTCACCTTTTCCCCTTAAATTCTGCTTCAACTTTATGTAATAGTTCTTTCTTAGTATTCCTCTTAGTCTCACATCATTTAGTTTCTTGCATGTCTTAATATCTATTCATGAGGTCAGGAATTTTATGTTTCAGTTACAGAATCAGTCACCATAACAGTATTAAGCTCTTAGAAACTTAGTGTGAGGATTGCAACTCTTTTACCAAACTTTTCAGCTTAGTTAGCCTTCATTCGAGGATGAATAATCCCAAGAGGGAGATATTGTAACACCTTTGGAGTTCATACATGTCCATTGGGGTTTTCTACATCTTTAGGTTCATAAAATGAGGTTATTTGACCCTTATGGAAGTGGGAAAACGTTTGGGATGAGTTTGGGGTCAGAAAAGGATGTCATGGGCTGAAAAAAAGGCCAAGCGTCGTGCACGGGGACCTCAGCTTAGGGCCTAGTCTGTGGAACATTTTGAAAATCACCACTGGATGGCCTGTGCTATGGATGGCACAGCACACAGGCCATCTCTGTACATTGGGAGGCGTAATGTACAGCCTCCTTCTGCACGTTGGGGTGTACGGCGCGCCCGACACTTTTCTGTCTGCAAATTTTCTGTGTTTTTCTTTTAAAATTTAAGGATAAATTCATCCTTTCACCCCATATAACTCCCCCAATCCATATTTAAACACCTAAAAACTACCCATTTCACTCTCAATCGCATCAAAACATAAATACTCCTCTCTCCTAAAGTACAAGAACACAAGAAAAAGGGGGTTTTCAATTCCCAAGCTCCAAGGCTCCAAGAATCAAGCTTTCTTCATGAATTTTCTGAATTTGGGTATATGGGGTTTCATCAATGGGTTCCTTTCACCCATTGAGCCCCTAAGTGAACTCAAATTCCTTAATTAATCCCATTCTTGAAAGTTAGGGTTTCATGAAAATTAGGGGTTTTGATGTATTTCAATTTTTTAGTAAGATTAATCTTTGAATTCATGTTTCCCTTGAAGATTCATTGTTATTATGGGAGTTATATTGTGAACCCTCATTATGGTTATCAATTCGTGAATTTGGAATTGTTTACATGGAAATTCATGTCTTTTTCATATCTTATACATTGTTATGAGTAGTTATATTAGCGAGTCATGAACACCCGATGACCTAGGTTCTTATGCATTGATAATTGAACAACTATTCCTTCAGTGTCATTTGTTTTAGGATGCTTTCAGGTAAAGTGTCTATATTTCAATCTTGAAATTCAGTATTTATGAGATTACCAGTTTTTTAGTATAAGTTCAGTTGGGAGTAGAACTTAGCACCGAGAGGACATAGGGATGAAGGATCTTTCGTCAGTAAGGTTGAGACCTTTAGTAGAAGTCCCTAAGTCCCAGAACTACGCTACCACCATAGGTTTTAAAGGGGTCTTCCGTCAGATAGATTGACAACCTAGTCCTTTGGATATCAGATTAGTGGATCCATGCTTGCCAGTGTTCATACCCTTAGCAAGGTATTGAACACCCATCCAACTGGGGTTATAAGTTGGGCCCTGTTTAGCTCAAATGGGGTATATCGATTAATAGTGGCTCCCATAATTTAGTCTCAGTTATTGCATGACCTCGTATTTAGTTTATTTAACACATCATTATCAGTTACATGTTATATTTACTTGTCATTGCATCAATTATATTCTTTAGTTTTCATGCTCATTTTATCTTTTTGTGATCAGTATGTCTAGTTTCATATAGAATAATGCATACCTCACATGCTCAGTGCATTCAAAGTACTGACCGCATACTTCTTTATGCTATATTGTATCATAATATAGGTCCTGAAATTCAAAATCTAGACCAAGGTTAGCCCGATTTCGTAGTACCTCAGCAGTAGAGTTGGAGAGTCCTCATTATTTGGGGAATAGTTTAGTGTTTTATTTCATATTTTGTTGTAGTTTCAGACAGTTAGAGTTAGCTGGGGGCTTGTCCTAGCGACTCATCTTATTAGAGGCTTTCAAACAGATAGACCCATGTTTTCAGCTTTTTGTTGTGTTAGATGTGTTTCCATATTAACTCAATATTGGATTTTTAGTTAATTTTTATTAAATGATTCAGACGTTTAGTTTTTGCTCAGTATTACTTAGTTTTTATAATATCTTAGAGTTATGTCAGGTCGTGGGTTAGGTTGGGGTCACTTGTGACTCTAAGCACCGTGTTATTACAATGGGGTAGTCCGGGTCGTGACAAAAAGATTATAAGTAAAGGATTCTAGCTGAATAAGGAAAGGTTTTCAGGCATTATGTCCTTGTGATCTTTTATGTCCTTACTGATTAACTTTGCTTACGTGGGAAGACTTATGGTGTCGAGACACTCCTTGGTTAGACTTAAAGGAATTCATCGTATAAAGGTACTGGCTTTTGATTTAGAAAGATTTGGAAATGGAAAGGCACCTGGTTTGTGACATTTGTCACTTTTGAAGTTAAAGGGTTTAATGAAGTTTTTTGCTCAAGAATTTTGATTTGGAGTATGTGGTATTATTCCATGGTTCTTGTGTTAGAGAATTCGGACTGAGGAATGAGTTAAGTAAAAGATAAGGAACTTGCACATAACAAATTTTGAAGTATGTAGGATTGTGTTATGGGTACGAGTTTGAAATTTGAAGTTCTGACAATATGGTTCATCTGTGACGTATGAGGAGATTAGGGGTGACTTTTTGGAGATTTGATGTGTGTTTTGGGCATTAGTTAATGATATATAGTAATTTTGTATTTCTACCATGGGTTGAACTATTTCTGATATGACGGGTTGCTTACATATGTATGATCAAAAGGGGCTTTTCATTCTACCAAATTATTGAGTACTTTGGGTTGATTGACACATCATGGGTGTTGAGAACTTTATGGATTATTGTGATGGGTTGCATAAAATTTGGTGACATCTAAAGTGTGTGTGATTGTGGTATGGAGAGTTTTGTAATGATTCACGCTTTTCTCCAAGGGTTGAGCATGAGAATACGATGATTTGAATAGTGATCAAATTGTGCTAAGTGTGACTTTTGAAGTTTTTGTGTGGAAATAATATCGATTTCTAACATAGTAGCTTTAGCTTAAGGAGATTGTACTATTCTATTTGGCAGTTATGGTATCAGCCTTGAGTAAGTTTGATTCAGTCATGAAAATGCTTATAACGGGCTTAAAAATAGCAGAATGTTCTTTTTGAGATAGAGGAAGGCATGATACAGTATTGTAGAATATTACAATGTGGTTCCATGGATCCCTTAGTATTTTGTTAGTACATGGATGATATTGGTTTGTAGTATAGTTAGTGATTTGTAGTGTCTTCAATAGTTTTAGGTTAACTGGGTAAGTTCAGAACTTCTATTGTGATCAACCCAGTTTTTGGGTATAGAGGAAGTTTTGAAATAAAGGATCTCGGCTTCATTGAGAAATTTGGCTTCAGATGCTAGAGATGTAACCTTGTGAGTCATTGTGTGAAGAATTTTTGGTTACTATAGTGAGACCAGTAGTTATGTAGATGTGACTCTGCTTGAGACTGCTTGCATGAGGATTATGAGGATATTTTTTGGTCCCTTGTCTATTTTGGCACTTTTCTTAGCTTTACGTTCGAGAGAGAATGTGAGTCTTAGTGGTGGATAATATAACAACCCTCGTTGTGATTTTTAGAGTTTTTTGTGTTTTAACTATTTTGCCCTTCCTCATTATTGCTTTACATCATTTATGAGTTGTGGGGATGGTTTGCACGGTCCTCGAAGTGTTCGAGAGTGATTTATATGAGTTTGTGGTTTTGACTGCCTTTAAAGTGATATAATTGACTTTGGTTAGTATTCTGTGATCCGAGCATTGAATGGTGATTTTATTAGTCCCATTAGATCTGGAACATCCATTTTGGGTGAGTATCATAGTTGCTACGAGCCCGAGGCCTTTTTGTAATTTTTAATTGTTTGGTTGAAATATTAGTTTTTATTTTGCCTAAATTTGGTTTTAGAGGTAAATTGGTAATAAAGATCTCTTTTGGCAAATCTTCTGGTTCCATTGAGTTCGGAATGTCGAATTTAGCCTAGTAACATAGTTTGGGTGTGTTTGGGAGGTCTCGAACTAGTTTTGTGAAGTTATTCAGAGTTTAGAGATTACATTGTTCCGTTCTAATAGTATTTTCGATAGTTAATGAGCTATTTTGTAAATGTGTATGGTACCATTAGATCGGCAGCAAAATTTTAGAACCAACGCAAAAAAGAATCGATGAATTTGTGTCTGTATGAGAGAGATATGGCCATTTTAATGTGGGCAGCTGTTGCTGGTGCAACAGAGGTCGTAATTGTGACCATGAAAAGTCTCCACAGAAGGCCATCACAATTGAGAGCCTTTTTTCTCTGCCACGAAGGGTTTCCATTGGAGATTCCAAAGATTTTTATTTACAGGTAACTTCGAGGATTTCATATTTCTTACATTTTTGGAGCTAGGAAACTCAGATTGAGGTAATTGTCGATGCATTTTTCAGGTACAAACATTAGGTATGTGTTTGTATATTTATTTTTCTCATTTTCCAATATTACCCACTTTATTTTACATGATTTTCATTGATAAAGTTGAGATTTGGAACCCCAAAGTTATGAAATCAAAGGTTCTTGATTTGAAAGTCGATTTGGAATGGGTTTTGTAACAACCATAGTGGTGAATTTCACCTTTTTATGTGTTTTGACTATATTTCCCTTCCCCATAATTGCTATATTCTTTTTGTGAGTTGTGTAATTGGTTGCCATGGTCCCTAATGCGTTCGGGAGTGATTTGGGAGAGTTTGAGGTCCTTAGAGGTTTCTAAAGTGACTAGTTTGACTTCGGTCAATATTTTGTGATCTGCGCTTCGTATGGTGATATGGACAGTTCCATTAGATCCAGAATATCAATTTTGGGTTAGTAGCGTAGTTAGTTTAGCCCTTGAACCTTTATATTGTATTTTGACCCTGTAGACGAAATTAGTTAAAAATAAGCTTAAAGGGGTCCCAAGGCTAAATCATTGTAAACAACCTCTTTTCATAAATCTGATGGTTCCATTGAGTCCAGAACACTGAAAATAGCCTAGTATATATCTGGTTTATTTCTATGGGTCCCGAACGAATCCTGAGGGTTCAGTCGGGATAATTTCTCTAACTCCCAAAATTGTTGGTGCAGTTTTCTGGTGCAATCAGGTCCCTTTATCGCGATCACCTAGACATGTGTCGCTATATTAGGACTCAATAATCTTCTTCATCGTGATTGCGTGGTAGGGGTACCGCAATCGCAATGGGTAATTTAGATGGACTGGGTCGGGTTTGATCATCATAATTACGCAACCCTTCTCTCACGATTGCGATGAATAATTTGATGCCCAGTCAACATTGACCCTCATGATCGTGAGATGGGGACCATGATCATGAGGTACTATTTATCTAATTAGAATAAAGTCATATTTTCACGATGTTTCACCATTTTTTGACTTGGGGACCTCGGGAAAGGTAATTTCAAGGGGGATTATTCCTCAATCTTGCTTGGGTAATTTATAAACTGCTCTTTTCATCAATTCATATTGATTCTATCTTCTAAATAACTTTAAAAAGTTGATTTCAAATTGGATTTTTGGGGTTTTCACCCGGTAAACCTTAATTTGTTTTTTCTTTGATTTGAAGGTGGATATCACCTCATTTTTACTTGGTTTTTCTTGTTTAGACTCCTCTTGGTATGAGGAACATATTTCTAAAATGAAATTCTAGATTTACCCTTCCGATTTTGAATCAATTTTTTGAACTATTTTTGGACCCAAAATAAATATAGCCGATATGGGTATCATTAGTTCTCTTTTGACGTGTAGATTACATTTATAATAGATTTAATTTTCCAAGGACGCTCTAAAGAATGGGCTCTGTATTGAAGGGTCTGGGCTTGGATTTCGGTTCTTCGAGGTTAGTTAAGGCTTAACTTTCTTCAGACTGGGCTGGGTAGTTAACCATTCATGAAAAGCATACTATGAGTTGGGAAATTAGACGTGGAAATGGAATTTTGAGGTTATTATTATTATTGTGTTTCCGGTGGGGACTTATATCTAGTGTGATGCCCTTGTGGGGGCTTTATTTGATATTATAGGCCTTATTTGTGCATTAAATGTCATTATTATCATTGTGATGTCAGTGCGGGGACTTGAATAGATATTATAGGCCTTATTTGAGCATTATTTGCTTCTATCATTATAGTGATGTCTGAGTGAGGGGTTTGAAATGATATTATTGATGTCTTTCATGACTATTTATTCTAGTGATGTCGTGCGAGGGCTTATATCATGAATTATCGATATATTGAGTTGATTTTCAGCTTATTTACACTTGTATTGAATTGATTATCATCTTTATACTGATTGGTTGTGAGCGTTATATCCTCATTTCATGCATACATACTTATGAGATATTGGTACCTCTGAGAAACACTGATTTTTGAAAGAAAATGAAACACTTTATAAAACCCTTGACCGAGGAATGTATTGGTAAGGTGATTGAGATTTGTGAAATTATATAGGTTGCAAACCCCCATGGGTCTTGTCTTGAAGTGTTGGGGCTTGAAAGGTATATCTAAAAAGTTATATGATGGCTTACATCATCATTATCCCACCATTATTACATTGCATCATTGTATTTTTCTTATGTGTTGGTTGTCGTGTACTTAGTTTTCCCTATATTTTCATGTGTAGTTATTCTTATTAAGATATTATATTATAGAAATTGTTAGGAGATACTGTGTGAGCTACCATTTGGGAACTTTTTTGTAATCAGGTGGAAGCATGCTCATAGTATTCTTTACTTGTTTAATTTTCTACTTTGCTTAGTTGGCCTATGATACCGACTGAGTACAAGTGGACCGTACTCACTCCTACTTTTGTGCCCTTTCAATCTAAGTCCCAATACAAGTGTGATATGTGGTGGCTGACTGGTGCAGTGAGAGGTTGACATTTTGAGGTACTAGTGAGCTTCAGTATTTGGGGCAGACTTTCGGACCCCATCCTATCCTATTTGTCTTTATTTACTTTCAAAGACAGACTTATGTATTATTCAGTTTTGGATGTGTATTAGATGCTCTTCACACTTATGACACCAAGTTTTGGGGTTTTTATGTATTTTCTTTTGGATATGTATGTTATATGCTTATTTATGGCCTGACTTCATTCTAGAAGTCTCGTATTGCTTTATTTATTCTATATTTTGATTTTTCTTTTCTTTTGTGATTTTTGACTTACCTACCAAGATTGGGTCGTGGTGGGTGACATCCTGACCTCAACTTTTGGATCATGACAAATTGGCATCGGAGCACTAGGTTCACTGGTCTCATAAGTGTATGAGCAGGATGTCTAATAGAGTCTCGTAGATCGATACGTTGACATCCGTATCTATCTTTGAAAGGTTATAAGACATCTTTAGGAAAAACTTCTCTAAATTGATTCCTTCTCGTGCAAGTTGTTCATGACTAATATCCTAAACCTGTATTCCAATCTTTTCTACAAAGATGGTGAGATTAGAACCAAAAATATTGAGGAAGTTGAGCCAGCACCAGCTGTTGAAGCCCCAATCAGGGGGCGAGGCAGGGGTCGTGGCCGAGCTAGAGGTAGAGGTCGGGCATGAGGAGCTGCTCCAGCCAGAGGATGGGCTAGGATGGCCCCTCCTTACCCTGAGAGTTATTATGATGAGGAGGAGTATCATACAGAGGGTGTGGGACCAGCTCAGTTCCCACAGAGTTCAGTTGCTACCCCGGTGTTATAGGATTTTTTTTATTTATCTATTGAGTCATCTGGATGTCGTTCCACAGAAGGGTATTCCATCGAGTGTGTCGGGTATTTCTTAGACTCTAAGAGGTATTCAATTGCTAGGGCAGGCTCCTACTTATGGTTTTCTGACTCTAGAGGTACAGCCAGCTGTTGTGGAACCCCCATGTGTTAATTCACTACCTACTAGACTCACTGTTCCCTCTATTGCTTTGTGTCCTGTGATGTCTTCTGATTATCAAAAGAGATTTGAGTGATTCATTTGCTTGGATCCTCCAAAGTTTAGTGGTGCCATTGGAGAAGATGCATATGAGTTTTTACTTGACTCTCAAGAGAGGTTGCATAAACTCGGATCCCTTAAGTCCCATGGTATTGCCTATACGACTTATTAGTTGACTGACATGGCCAGGCAGTGGTGGAGGTCTCTTGATAGTTGTAGACCATTAAGTTTGCGTGCTATAATATGGACACAATTTTTTGAGGCTTTTCTAGAGAGGTTCGTGCCTTCTAATTTTAGGGATCAGACGAGAGATGAGTTTGATCACTTAGAGCAGGCCTACATAACTATTACAGAGTATAAGGCATATTTTCATACATGATCCATAGATGCCACTACCAGTATCAGAGAGGATCAGGAAGTTTGTCAAGGGTTTCATAGGCTATTATCAGTTGGCTAAAACTTAGATAGTGGTTTCAGAAGCCTTCTTCCAGAGTATTGTAGAGCATGCTAAGTTGATTGATTTGATTTGTCAGGGTAATCAGGGTGGTGGCAGTGCTAAGAAGATCCACCGACATGGTGAGTTCACTGGACATATATCCTAAGGCAGGGATTTCTGTGACAGAGGTACTCACAGTTACCAGGGCAGACCAGTTCAGGCAGCTTTACAGGATTTAGATAGTAGGTTTGTGGTTTTGGGAGCTTCAGTAGCTAAAGGTTAGGTCATGCAAACAGAGGCTCGCAGAGGCTCTAGTTTTGGTTCATCGGGTTAGGGAGGGCATCCTGGTTCTTTATGTCCCCCTCCGCATTAGTCATGTAGCAGAAGGTGTTACGTATATGATGAGCCTGGTCATTATGCGAGGGAGTGTCCTTGGTGTGTATTGGTTCCTGCCCAGTAGGGTTCTAAGCTTCAGCTTTTCCCTACTCATATATCTGCAGTCAGAAGTGGTTCACAAAGTAATATAGGTAGTTTTAGAGGTGCTCGGGGAGCTCGTGGTAGTAGACGCAGGGTTTTCTAGTCTGGGAGTGGGCGTGGTTAGTGCTATGTTGTACCTGGTAGACCTAAGGCAGAGGTCTCTGATGCAGTTATCACAGGTATCATCCCAGTTTGCCACCATTCTGCTTCTGTGTTATTTGACCCTAGTTCTATGTTCTCTTATGTGGCTACATACTTTGCTACTAGTTTGATGCTGTATATGAGATGTATATGAGACTTTTGCTGTGTCTATTCATGTTTCTACCCTAGTAGGAGATTTTTTAGTTGTGGATCAAGAGGTGTACCGATCATGTGTAGTGACCTTTGCAGGGTGTGAGATCTGGATAGACTTCATTATCCTAGATATGGTTGATTTTGATGTTATCTTGGGTATGGATGTGTTAGCTCCCTATTATGTGGTTTTGGATTATTTTGCCAAGACCATGACTTTACCTACTTTGGGAGTTCCAAGATTAGCATGGAAGGGTACTCCAAGTTTGGGTCTGAAGGGGGTTATATCTTTTTTGTGTGCTCGTCGCATGGTAAAATAAAGGTGTCCTTCATATTTGGCCTATGTTTGAGATACTAGTGTTGCTTTACTGCATCTCTTGGATTCTGTTTGAGTTGTTAGAGAGTTCCAAGATGTGTTTCCTAAAGACTTACATGGTGTGCCTCCAAATTGAGATATTGATTTTTCTATTCATGTTGAGCTGGGCACCAAGCCTATTTCCATTCGTCCTAATAGGATGGCCCCGATAGAGTTGAAGGAATTAAAGAAGCAGTTGCAAGATATATTGGGCAAGGTTTTCATTAGAGCTAGTGTTTCTTCTTGGGTTGCTCCTATCTTATTTGTGAAGAAGAATGATGGATCTATGAGCATGTGTATTGACTATCGATAATTAAATACTGTGACGGTCAAGAACAAGTATCCTCTTCCTCGTATTGATGATTTTTTTGCTCAGCTAAGAATGCTTTGGTGTTTTCTAAGATGAAATTGAGATTCGATTATCATCAGTTGAGGATTAAAGCTTTGGATGTTCTAAAGATGGCCTTTCAAACTCGGTATGATAATTATGAGTTCTTGGTCAGGACTTTTGGGCTGACTAATGCCCCAGTAGCATCCATGGAGTTGATAAACTGATTATATCGACCTTATCTTGATTCCTTCATGATTGTATTCATCGATGATATCTTGGTTTATTCCAAGAATGAGGCTGACCATGTGAGACACTTGAGGATTGTACTTCAGAGGTTTCGAGATGAGAAGTTATACGCCAAGTTCTCCAAGTGTGAGTTTTGGTTGGATTCTATTTCCTTCTTGGGTCATGTAGTGACCAAGGATGGCATTATGGTCGATTCAGCCAAAATAGCGGTAGTTCGTGATTGGTATAAACCAACTTCTTTTACCGACATTCAAAGCTTTATCGGGTTAGTGGGCTATTATTGACTCTTCGTGCAAGGTTTCTCTTCTATTGCGGCTTCTTTGACCAAGTTGACTCAGAAGAAGATTGTTTTTAGTGGTCAAATGTGTGTGAGGAGAGCTTTAAAAAACTCAAGGAGTTGTTGACTTCGGATCCTATCTTGACCTTTCCCAAGAAGGGCATGGGATTTACCATGTTTTGTGATGTTTCTAGAGTTAGCTTGGGTGGTGTGTTGATGTAGGAGGGTAAAGTGATTACCTGCGCTCCTCGACAGTTGAAACCTCATGAGAAAAACTACCCTACCCATTATTTGGAGTTGGCCACGATTGTGTTTGTGTTAAACTTATGGCGACATTATTTATATAGAGTCCATTATGAGATTTTCTCTGATCATCGTAGGATTTAGTACTTCTTCACTCAGCGAGATCTTAATATGAGATAGCAACATTGTTTCGAGTTGCTTAAGGACTATGATCTCACTATTCTATATTATCCGGGCAAGGCTAATGTGGTAGCAGATACCTTGAGCCAGAAGGCAGTGAGTATGGGGATTTTAGCTCATCTCTTGACCTGAAAGCGACCTTTGGCCTTAGAGGTTAAATCTTTAGTTAACCAGTTAGTTAGACTTGATATTTTGGCACCCGGTATATTTTGTCCTTTGTTGAGGCTAGGTCTTCCTTGATGGAATAGATTTGAGCTCATTAGTTTGTTGATGATAGATTGAGGGTGATTTGTGATAGAGTGTTGAGTGGTGAGGCAAAGGTGGCATTTTTGATTCTAATGGTGTGTTGAGGATTAGTGGTTGAGTTTGTATGCCGAGAGTTGGTGGATGGGTTAGATTGATCTTAGAGGAGGGTCATTGTTCTCGATATTCCATTCACCCAAAGAGTGGCTAAGACATATCATAACCTAAAGCAGCATTATTGGTGGGGTAGTATGAAGAGAGATATTATGGAGTTTGTGGATAACTGTATGAATTGCCAGCAGGTGAAGTATGAGCATCAACGATCGGGTGGTATAATGTAGAGGATGTACATTCCCTAGTGGAAGTGGAAGCAGATCACCATGGATTTTATAGTTAGCCTACCCCTGACCTTGGGGAAGTTTGACTCTTTTTGGGTGATTGTAGATAGATTGACCAAATCAGCGCATTTTGCACCTGTGAGGGTGAATTAAAATGTGGTGAAGTTGGTCAAGATCTATATTAGAGAGATTGTTTGATTGTATGGTTTCCCTGTGTCTATTGTTTTTGATATAGGTACTCAGTTTACCTCAAGTTTTTGGAGTACTAAGCAGAGTGAGTTGGGTTCTCAGCTTGATTTGAGCACAACATTTCATCCTCAGACAGATGGTCAGTCTGAGAGGACCATTTAGGTGATGAAGGATGTGTTTCAAGTATGTGCTATGGATTTTGGTGGTCACTGGGACCAGTACTTGCCCTTAGCAGAGTTTGCCTACAACAATAGTTACCATTCCAGCATTCAGCTGGTGCCTTTTGAGGCTTTATATGGGTAGAGATGTAGATCCCCCATGGGATGGTTTGACTCTTTTAAGGTGAGGCCTTGGGGAATAGATTTATTAAGAGATTTGATGGATCGAATAAGATTGATTTAGCAGAGACTAGTGGCTGCCCAGAGTAGGCTGAAGAGTTATGCTGACCGTCGAGTCTGTGATGTTATCTTCATGATTGGAGATTGGGTTTTGTTGAAGGTTTCACCCATGAAGGGTATGATGAGGTTTGGAAAGAAATGGAAGCTTAGTCTGAGGTTCATTGGCCCTTTCGAGATCCTTGAGAAGTATGGAGATGTGGCGTATAGGCTAGCTTTGCCTCCATATTTGTCAGTTGTCCATATCGTATTCCATGTTTCCATATTAAAGATATACCATCCAGATAATGCACATGTGATTCGGTGGAATTCTGTTGTATTAGACCATGATTTATCCTTCGAGGAGGATCCCACTGCTATCCTAGATAGGCAGGCTAGGATGTTGAGGTCTAAGCATATTGATTCAGTGAAGGTCCAGTAGAGACATCTCCTAATAGGAGGTCGAGTCTGACATGTGACATAGATACCCCAGGATTTTACTGCTTCAGGTATTTTATTTGCTTTTTAGTTTGAGGATGAACTTGTGTTTTAGTAGTGGATAATGTAACAACCATAGTTGTGAATTTCAACCTTTTATAAGTTTTGACCATTTTTCCCTTGCATGTAGTTGTTATATGCTATTTGTGAGTTATGGGATTGATTGGCACGGTCCCCGATGCATTTGGGAGATATTTGGGTGAGTTTGAGGTCCTTAGAGTTTTCTAAAGTAACTAGTTTGACTTCGGTCAATATTTTGTGATTCGCGCATCAGATAGTAATTTGGATAGTTTTATTAGATCCAGAATGTCGATTTTGAGTTAGTAGCATAGTTAGTTCGGGCCCCAAACCTTTATATTACATTTTGACCCTTTCGACCAAACTAGTTAAAAATAAGCTAAAAAGGGGTCTCGGGGGCTAAATTATTGTAAACGACCTCTTTTTGTAAATTTGATGGTTCCATTGAGTCCGGAACATCTAAAATAGCCTAGTAGCATATTTGGTTTATTTATGTGGGGTCCCGAACGAATCCTGAGGGTTAAATCGGAATAATTTCTATAAGTCCCAAAACTGTTGGTGCAGTTTTCTGGTGCAATCAGGTCCCTTCATTATGATCGCATGAACACGTGTTGCAATCGCAGGACTCGATAATCTTCTTCATCGCAGTCGCGTGTGGGGGTACCACAATTGTGATGGGTAATTTAGATGGATCGGATTGGGTTTGACCATCGCGGTCACAAGGCGCTCCTCTTGTGATTGGGATGAACAATTTAATGCCCGGTCAATGTTGACCCTCACAATCTTGATGTGGGGACCGCGATCATGAGGTACTGTTCACCTGAACAGTATAAAGTACCATTTTCATGATGTTTTACCATTTTTGGACTTGGGGACCTCGAGAAAGATAATTTCACGGGGGATTCTTCCTCAATCTTGCTTGAGTAATCTCTAAACTCCTCTTTTCATCAATTCATATTGATTACATCTTCTAAATGACTTTAAAAAGTTGATTTCAAATTGGATTTTTGGAGTTTTCATCCGATAAACCTTAATTTGATTTTTCTCCGATTTGAAGGTCGATATCACCTTATTTTTACTTGAGTTTTCAGATGTAAACTCCTTTTGCTATGAGGAATATGTTTCTAAAATAAAATTTCATATTTACCCCTTTCGATTTCGAACCTATTTTTTGAACTATTTTTGAACCCGAAATATATATAGCTGATGTGGGTATCATTAGCTTCCTTTTGACGTGTAGATTATATTTTTGATAGTTTTAGTTTGTTCCGAAACCACTTGTAAAGGAAGGTCTATGCATTGAAGGGTCTAGGCTTGGATTTCAACTCTTCGAGGTAGGTTATGGCTTAACTTTCTTCAGATCGGGCTGGGTAGTTAACCATTCATGTAAAGCATGCTATGGGTTAGGGAATTAGACATGGGAATTGTATTTCGAGGTTATTATTATTATCGTGTTGCCCGTGTGGGGGCTTATATGCATATTGTTGTTAACTTGAGAGGTTATATTTAGTGTGATACCCATGTGGGGCATTATTTGATATCATAGGCCTTATTTGTGCATTAAATGCCATTATTATCATTGTGATGCCCGTACGGGGGCTTGAATAGATATTATAGGCCTTATTTGAGCATTATTTGCCTCAATCATTATAGTGATGTCCGAGTGAGGGGTTTGAAATGATATTATTGATGTCTTTCATGACTATTTATCCCAGTGGTGTCGTGCAAGGGCTTATATCATGAATTATCGATATATTGACTTGATTTTGAGATCATTTATACCTGTATTGAATTGATTATCATCTTCATATTGATTGGTGGTGAGCATTACATCCTCATTTCATACACACATACTCATGAGATATTGGTACCACTGAGAAACACTGATTTTTGAAAGAAAATGAAACACTTTATAAAACCCCTGACTGAGGAATGTGCCGGTAAGGTGATTGAGATATGAGTTTGAAATTTGTGAAAGTACATGGATTGTGAAACCCCCCCCCTGGATCCTATCTTAAAGCCTAAGGCTCGAAAGGTGTATATGAAAATTCATGTGATGGTTTACATCATCATTATCCCACCATCATTGCATTGCATTGTATCATTGTATTTTCCTTATGTGTTGGTTGTCGTGTACTTAGTTTTCCTTATATTTTCGTGTGTAGTCATTCTTATTCAGATATTATATTATAGAAATTGTTAGGAGATACGATGTGGGCTACTATTTGAAAACTTTTCTGTATGCAGGTGGAAGCATGTTCATAGTATTCTTTACTTGTTTAGTTTTGTACTTTGCTCAGTCGGCCTATGATACCTACTGAGTACAAGTGGACCTTACTCACTCCTACTTCTACGCCCTTTCGGTCCAAGTCCCAATACAAGTCTAATCCGCGGTAGCTGACTGGTGCGGTGAGAGGTTGACATTTCGAGGTACTGGTGAGCTCCAGTGTTCGGAGCAGACTTTCGGACCTCATCCTATCCTATTTGTCTTTATTTACTTTCAAAGACAGACTTATGTATTATTCAGTTTTCGGATTTGTATTAGATGCACTTCTCACTTATGACACCAGGTTTTGGGGTTTCTTATGTATTTTCTTTTGAATATTTATTTTATTTGCATATTTATGGCCTTACTTTGATCTAGAAGTCTCGTATTGTGTTAATTATTCTACATTTCAATTTTTCTATTCTTTTGTGAGTTTCGACTTAATTTCCAAGGCTGGGTCGAGGTAGGTGCCATCATGACTTCAACTTTTTGGTCGTGATAGTTTTTTATTGATTTTTTAGATTTAAGGTCCTTGTACCATGTGTTAACTAATTTAACAAAAGTTTTCCAAAATTTCTCATTTTAATCAGCGTTTGATAATGGAGATTTGGGATTTTATCGGTAAAGTGAAATATTGATATTTTGGTGATTTCTAACCCCCATTTTTACTCAATTGTCATTGGATTTTTAGATTTCGAACCCTTAAAGTATGGGAAACATGATTATTTATAAAAATTCCAATTTTACCCTTATATATTTGGGATTAATTTTTAAAGTGATTTTAGACCCAGAATCATAGTACATCAATATAGGTATCGTTAGTCTTGTATTTATGTGTAAGTCTCATATTTGACTAGATTAGATGTATTTGGTGATGATTCGAGGGAGTAGAGCTTCTGATTGATGCTTCAAACTGTGTTTTGGCTTTGCGGATAAGGCAAGTTGAGATGTACATTGACTCTTTTCTAAGGTGTTTATGTGTTACAAGCTTATTGCTTGTGTTTTTTTAATCACTAAGGGTTTAGGGGTCCTGCTTAGGTGGGATCGCGAGCATATCCGTGGATACCAGAGTCTAAAGATGGGTTGAAATAATAAAAATGGATACCTTGATTGTTTCCCTCTACTTGTGCATACACTTATGGTAAATATTGGATAGATGACTTATAGATCTTGAGTAAATTGATAGTGGGTAACTATTTAAGAGCTTAAATAATGTTTGGGGGATATTGATGTAATGATTGGGGTTTAGTAACCATTTAGTGAATAATTATGCTCTTATGTTATTTAGCAAATATTTAGAGTATCAATAGACTTATAGTAGTTAATAGAATTATTGCAGTTAGTAATCTCTTAGGATATAATTGATGATAGTATAGTTAAGAAACAAATCTTGTCTTAGTTATTTTTTAAGCAATGAGAGTGAACTTTAGAACATGTTATTAACTCGTATAGTTCTACTTTAAGTAATTATAGTCTAATGGTGTCATTATTGAGGAAAGATGAACTTATCTTGTAAAACAAGCTGGATTTTGGGTAAGTTCTCTATATCTATATTGATTGGATTGTTTATTATTATCGTGTTGCAAGTGTGGGGGCTTTGATTGATATTATTGGCCTTATTTGAGCATGATTTGACTTATTGTTATTGTGATACTCGAATGGGGGATTGGATTGATATTATTGGCACTTTTTGAGCGTTATATGCCTTTACCATTATTGTGATGCCCGAGTAGGGGCTAAAATTTATATTATTGATGTCACACATGACTTTTTATTACAGTGGTGTCATGTGATGGCTTATATCATGATCTATTGAGATTTGAGGAGATTTTTAACTCATTTATATCATTGTTGAGTTAATTCATTACATGATATTGATTTGCTTATAAGCATGCATCATCATTTCATTCATTCATATTCATGGAATTGGTACCACTAAGAAACACTGATTTTGAAAGAAATTGAAACATTTTATAAAACCCCTTAACCGAGGGATGTGCCAATAAGGTTTATTGAGATATGACATTGTGAAAGTATATGGATTGCGAACCCCCAATGGATCCTGTCCTAGAAGCTTTAGCTCGAAAGGTGTATACGAGGTGTCATGCAATGGTTGCCATGCAATGGTTGCCATGCAATGGCTGCCATGTGATGGCGTACATCATTATCACTCCATTACATTACATTCCTTTGTATGTTTGAGATTGTGTCTGATTATTTCCTTCCATATTGTATTATCGTGATTGAATCTTGTTTGTGATATTGTGTCTTTTGCATCTCATATTATTACATTACATTGCATTGTACCTTTTCTTGGGTGGTTTGGTGGTTGAGATATTATGAGACGTGGCGTATTGTTATGGCTTGATCCATTGAGACTGTATGCTACAACATTTTAGGCTTTTAGCCACCCCTGTAAAGTGTGGCCTAAACTAGAAAAAAGTGTGGCCATTGATCAAAGGCTACACTTTTTGACTTTAGGCAACACTTTTTTGGGGTGGGCTAAAGAGGCGTAACATTTGACTTTGGGCCACGGTTTTTAAGTGTTGTCATAGGAGCTACACTTAAAAAGCATGGTCGATGAGGTATAAAGGCCACGTTTTGTAGCATCTCATTAGTCACACTTTTATTTGATAAAATTACCCTTAAAGTGTGGCCTTTGCTTTGTTTTGGCCACTCTTTAAAAGTGTGGTCTGTGCTTTGTTATTGGCTACGATTTAAAAGTGTGGCCTTTGCTGTGTTATTGGCTACACTTTAAAAGTGTGGCCTTTGCTTTGTTATAGGCTATGCTTTTAAAAGCGTAGTCTTTTTATACCTTTTCTACAATATCTGGATCAATAAGCCACCACTTTTGAAGTGTGACAACGTTGTCTAGAATTTTTATATCCACAATTTCTATCTGGAAAATAATGATTTTGATTTGCATATATTCACCAATCACATTTCTATCTGGAATATAATGATGTTGATTTGCATATATTCACCAATCACATTACTATATATATAAATGATCTCAAGCACCAAATTAGCTATAAATAATTCAAATGTATAGATTTACAATAAACTTCAAAAAAATGTCTTGTACTACACATACTTAGAAAGCTATATTTTAAAGAATTGTACTAGTATAGATCTACAATAAACTTCGAAAAAACATGTCTTGTACTACACATACTTAGAAAGCAACATTTTAAAGATTTGTACCAGCAATAAATTTCACACAACCAAATGTACTCAAACATAACAATAGTTCAAAAACTCTTTATCCGCACTTCAATAGATCAAGTTGACTTGTGAACACCATTGAAATTTGTGAACACCATTGAAATTTGATCACCCGCATTTCCCTACACTTTCAAAATGAAATTAAAAGTTAGAAAAAAAAAATCATGACAAAGAAATTATGACTCATATTAGGAAGAGCAAGATTGTTCATAACTCAATAGACTCCAATCTCCCCAGAAAATATAGATTATGGCACTACAGAGAAAAGTATAACGCTTCTCGCTTTATACTTCTTCAAGGAACTAGATATTTAACATGTCAAATTTTAAGAAATTAACTCAAGAAAATGCACCCCATAACTCCAAAAAGGCGTCATGATAGCTTAATCAACATCAAACAATGTCAGAAATTAGAACTTTAGGACTTCCAAACATACAATTGTTGAATAAAATAACCCAATACAACAGAAATTCTCCTACTCCCTCTTTTTTCCCTTCTCTGACAAACCTGCACTAGACAATGACTGCGTGAATTTTCAATTAACCTCTTTTTTAGTAATGGTTAGATATATATCATTGTTGTAGTAAGTGTAGTCTAGTCGTCAATGAAGTGGGATGAAAATCATGTGAGACTAGAATATGAATCCCAATAGAGAAAACTCTAGGTGATTTCTTTCCAATTGCTTAAACCCTGGTGGATAAAGTTACCAAGTAACTCTACTAGCGGGAGGTAGCAAGTACGCGGTGGAAAAGTTGTGTGATGCACAAGCTGGACCGGATGTCACCATAATCTAAAAATGATAAGAGAAAAATTTTGGACCGAACAGAATGTAGAGAACTCATATAATCGACCCTAATTAGATTGAGAATGATGGGTAATTTCTGTTGTTGTAATAAGTAAATACAATCTTCAAAACACATTACTCTGTGTTCTGGGATGCTAGTTTTCCCTTCAAAGATTTAAAGAAAAAACCCAAATTTTTCAACCAATCCATTACTTAAATAGTAAACCAAATTAACACTAGCAATACAATACAAAACATGACAAAGGAAATACAGTTACACACACCTGACTACAGTGACGGTAGCTACTGAAATTGGACGCTTAGTATACTTCAAACGTCCATGAGTGAACTTGAGAGATTTATATAATCTCCTTAATCGAGCCGTACAATACTTCCTGCAAAATTCCAATATTTCTTAAACCTTTTACACCAAAATCACTCAATCACACCTAAATCAATTATTCATACGGAATAGCACCTGTAATGAGCGTAATCACTGAATCGCAATCCATGTTGCATTTGAGTAGATTTTAAAAGTTGTAACACTGTAGAACCATATAAAATGTACCTAAAATGAAGAAGTTCCACATAAGGAATACAACTCTGATCGTCGATTTCGATGACGGATATTTCCTTCTGCTTTTCCATTCTCGATTTTACGGTGGAGCGTTTTCTGAATTTTGATTCCCATTTTTATTTTTTATTTTTTATTTTTGGTTAAAGAGATGCTTACTTTTTTAAGCTCCCACAGGGACAAAGGGTACTTTTGGAATTTACAATATTTTGACACCTAAAAGTATTAACGGCATGTAATACTTACAGATATGGACAAGTAATTCTTGAGGTTTGCTACCTTCTAAAGTATAGAATTCTGAATAAGCAAATAAATACAAATAAAGAGAAATGATAACTTATTGGGTACCAAGGAAAATAAAGGACACATCTTCAAGGGAAAGAATATGAACTTTACATGCAAAGAGGTGGACCTTCACCCTCCAGTTCCAACTTCCGCCATTCATATGGCTTGGCAGCCATGTCCAAAGCCCAAAAATCAGCTAGGGGCTGTTTTCCTGAATACGGTGGAATGATTAAGACTTTTCTAAACTGTGTCGTTGCTGAAAAGAAATAGATCTGACTCAGTTATCAGACTAACCATCATTTCTATCAATTGCCATGAGATATCTTTGCCCTACCAAAGCCATGACGTGTCCATAACGCAGACCTGGACCAGGTCCTTGTACCACAACCCTGATAAGATCAAATTCATTTCAGTAGTACTTAATACAAGTTTGCCATGTATTCATGTATATTCACACACAGGAAACATTCATTATGACAACTATAGACATTACTCCAAAGGTGCTAACCTATGCCATCATGGCCATTATTGAGTAAGGTCCTGAACGTGAAGATCCTCAGCTGACAAACCAGCTAGACCAATTCCACCCTGAGATGGATGGTAATAGAGCATCTTAAATGGAGGAATGAGATTATCATACACAAAGCAAACAACAAAGCTATCAGCTAATTACAAACCTGAATAACAACCATAGTTCCCACAGCTGTACGTAGTAACATGTGCAGCCCTTGGTGTGGGTGTCTCTCCAATTGGAGTGATCCTGTGTAGTTCATCACATATGAATCCACGCCTCGGCGGAGGCTTTTCACTGCAGATACACGCACAACGTCGGGGTATTGAATACGGAACCTCTTGAGTGTCAGTTAAACTTCACTCGTTTCACACTCATCCAGTAACCTGCAGTTTTCAAGATATTGGACAGCTGCACCACATCCTTTCCTGCTGAAGATGAACCAAACTGCTGGAAGCATATCCTTTGCCTTTAGATGCCACAGTGTGTCTATAATTAGAGGTACCTGAGGCTATGAAATGTGTAACTAAATTTTGTCAAGATCAGTGTTCAGGGATGCGTGATGCGGAAAAAAGCGACAAGGCTCCGCATCACGCATTAAGCGATGCGTGAAGCGATGAGACCGTATCATTGAAGTGAATCGCAATTTAAAAGAAAAAAGACCTAATAGAGCATCCAAACAGTAAATTATAAGTGAAAAGACCGCGACAACTATATAATCAACAATAAAGACAATATATATAAGCAAAAGTTTAAATGAAACACCCAAACACAATAGCAAATAAAACAGTTCAACAAAATAGCAAAACAAACCAGAAAAAAGAAGTAAAAAACTAAAAACAAATCTAAATTATAATGTTTCAATCTAAAGCTCTTCTAGTTCATCAAGTTAAAAAAACAGAGAAAAAGAAAGAGAAAAAAGAGGGAAAACAGAGAAAAAAGAGGGAAAAAAACAGAGCTGCAGTAAGAATAAAAACAGAGCAGCAGTAAAGAAGAAGGAAGAAGTGCAGAAGTTTGAAAAAAAAAAAAAAGAAGAACAAGAAAAGAAACAGTGAAACAGAGAAGGAAAGAAGAAGAAAGAAGGAAGAAAGATTACCTTAAAACAGTGAAGTAGCAGCAACAATGGAGAAGAAGAGAAGAAGTCGCAGCAGCCAGTAAAACTGAGAAGATAAGAAGTCGCGATAGCTAAACATACAAAATCGCACAAGTGAAGAAAAAGAAAATAAGTCGTGACTCTTTTCTTTACTTAAATTGACCGGATTCTTTTTTTAAAAAAATTTAAAAATGGCCCAACAAATAAAATCAACACGTTGAGAGCGCATCAGTACGCATCACGCATCGAATCGCATCACGCATCAGAGGGTGATGCGCCCGCTTTCTGCAGATTGCCTCGCCTCCAAAACTAGAAGCGCCAAAGTCACACATCGCATCGCATCGGCGCATTATGCGCTGATGCGCCCGCATCCAAGAACACTGGTCAAGATAGTCATATCTTTAAGTTACTTGTCAGGAAAATTTCAAGATATAAAATAAATTGATAGTTCTCTATGAAAATGACAATTTTTTGATAAATTTTGTAAAAATGATAATGCTGCAACAAATTATCTAAAAAAACAAAAGGGTGACAACAGTGTAAACAAAGTTCATACTGAATAAGCGTCTATGTATACCTGTGAGTAGCGAATATTACTTCTATCATTCTTTGAAAGGGGACGAACATCATTTTCACGCCTTCTTGATTTTTTCTTTTAGATCCTTCTTCCCTGTATAGTTTACTTCCAGATTCATCATACTATTTTCACGCCTTCTTGATTTTTTCTTTTAGATCCTTCTTCCCTGTATAGTTTACTTCCAGATTCATCATACTGTAAGTAGTTGAGTGACAACTTTTTGCACAATCAGACGTACAGTCGGACCAAGGTAAATGAGAACTTCAGTATCTTCTTGGGTAAGTAATTCATTCTTGTCCTCCAAATAATACAGAAAACATTTCAAGCCACTATGATTTGTTTTTCCCTATGCCACCACAGATTTGTTTTCTCTGCCAATCCATCATATGTAGCTGATAGCTCTTTGAAATTTTGTAGATACAATCTTATGAACTTCAGAATTAATGTTACTATTCTCAAAAAAATCTTTTGAACTTCAGAATGTTGCATGATTCAAAAAAAACATATAATTAATCTAATTATATGTTGTGAAAGAGAGAACAGGAGCTCAACATCTTAAACTAAATGAACTAGTACCTAGGAATCAGTAGTTTACCAAGATAATGATTTTGAATCATACATATATTATGACCTTTGAAAATGTTATAAGTAAAGAAATACATGCTACAAGTCATTCCAATGTTATAAAGGAAATCAAGTGCAAATTCAGTGAGTGATATAAGTTTCAGAAACAAAAACTTATGCAAGACATTGTCACTGATAAACATACTGGGTATGTTGCTATTGTTATTTTCACTGATAAACATAAGACAAGAAGATCAATGAAAGAGTTAAGGGGGAAAATTCTACCTATTCATGCTTGTTCCTTTGTCATCAAGAAGAGGTAAAAAAGCTGTCTTTGTGGAGAAGTGCCAAGTAAATGGAACTGGACGCTTGGTTGATGTTATCAACTTCGTCCTACCTTGAATCTTGAAAGATTGTCAAATTAGAGAAAAGAATACACAATCCGTTCTATGTTACTTTATCAAACAACAACAAACAACAACAACATACCCAGTGTATTCCCACCAGGTGGGGTCTGGGGGGGGTAAAGTGTACGCAGTCCATACCACTACCTCAGGTGAAGTAGAGAGGCTGTTTCGGATAGACCCCCGGCTCAGAACCGATAACAATAGTCGACAAAAACCGAAACAAACAAGCAAAAAAAAAAAAAAAAAAAACACAAAATAGACAACACAGCGCTAAGAAGCAAGGATCTGCTAGAAAAACACAATCATCACCAAAGCCACGCGAACCAGACTCAGCCAAAAACCGTCAGCACAGATACAATCCAACACTCCTTCAAACTCTCCTCCCTACTAATATGCACGTCTTCCTACTCCCTACCCCTCTACCCTAATCCGTGCCCTCCACACCTTCCTATCGAGGGTCATGTCCTCTGTAAGCTCTAACTGCTCCATGTCATGCCTAATCACCTCCCTCCAATATTTCTTCGGCCTACCTCTACCCAGCCTAAAACCATCCACAGTCAGTCTCTCACACCTCCGTACTGGAGCATCCGTGCGTCTCCTCAAAACATGCCCGAACCATCGTAGCCTCACTTCCCGCATCTTGTCGTCCACCGAAGCCACTCCCAACTTCTCTCGAATACTCTCGTTTCTCACCCTATCCCTCCTGGTCAGTCCACACATCCATCGCAACATCCTCATCTCCGCTACCTTCAACTTTTGGATGTGGGAGTTTTTAACTGGCCAACACTCCGCGCCATACAGCATAGCCGGACGGACGGCCACTCTGTAGAATTTACCCTTAAGCTTCAGAGGCACCTTTTTATCACACAAAACTCCCGAAGCTAGCCTCCACTTCAACCATCCGGCACCAATACGGTGCGTGACATCCTCGTCAATCTCTCCATTCCCCTGAATCATAGATCCCAAATACTTGAAACTACTCCTCTTCCGAATGGCTTGGGACTCCAACTTCACTACAACGTCCTCCTCCTGCGTCACAGCACTGAACTTACATTCCAAGTATTCTGTCTTGGTCCTGCTCAGCCTAAACCCTTTCTCCTCTAAGGTCTGTCTCCAAACCTCCAACTGATCATTGACTCCTCCCCGGGACTCGTCAATAAGCACTACATCGTCCGCAAATAACATACACCAAGGTACCCCTCCTTGAATCCGCCGCGTCAAAACATCCATTACCAAGGCGAATAAAAAAGGACTAAGAGTCGACCCCTGGTGCAACCCATTCAGCACAGGGAAGTGCTCCGAATCTCCTCCTGCCGTCCTCACACGTGTCTTCGCTCCATCGTACATGTCCTGAATCGACCTAAGGTACGCCACAGGCACCCCTCTAACCTCCAAGCACCTCCACAAAACCTCTCTGGGGACTTTGTCGTACGCCTTCTCCAGATCAATAAACACCATATGCAAGTCCTTCTTCCTCTCCCTATATTGCTCCACTAATCTCCTCACAAGGTGTATGGCTTCGGTAGTCGAGCGACCTGGCATGAAACCAAACTGATTCTCCGAAATATTCACGATCTTTCTCAGCCTCAACTCTACCACCCTTTCCCACACCTTCATAGTATGGCTCAACAACTTGATTCCCCTATAGTTGTTGCAACTCTGAATGTCCCCCTTGTTCTTATATAGAGGAATCATCGTACTCCATCTCCAAGCTTCCGGCATCTTCGTCTTCCTAAAAATGTCGTTAAATAACTTTGTCAGCCACTCCAAACCTACCCTGCCAGAGCTCTTCCAAAAATCCACCGGAATCTCGTCTGGCCCCGTCGCCCTACCCCTATGCATCCTACTAATAGCCCTCTTGACCTCCTCCACCTTAATACGCCTACAATAACCATAATCACGACGCCTCTCCGAGTGCTCCAATTCCCCCAGCACCAAACTTCCGCCTCCTTCGTCATTCAAAAGTCTGCGAAAATACGACTGCCACCTCCTCCTAATGCTGGTGTCATCCATCAACACTCTGTCATCTTCTCCCTTGATGCACTTCACCTGATCAAGGTCACGTGCCCTTCGCTCCCTAGCCTTGACCAACCTGTACAACTTCTTATCCCCACCTTTCTCCTCTAAAGCCGCATACAGGCGCTCGAAAGCCGCCGTCTTCGCTGCTATAACTGCTAGCTTCGCCTCTTTCCTAGCTAACTTGTACTCCTCCCTTTTCATCCGCTTCTCTTCGTCATCCTTGCTTTCCACCAACTTCACATAAGCCGCCTTCTTAGCCTCCACCTTCCTCTTGACTTCCTCGTTCCACCACCATTCCCCCCGGTACTTGCCAGATCGGCCTCTCGAGACACCCAACACCTCTCTGGCTGCCTCCCTGATGCAACTAGCAGTCTTCTCCCACATATTGTCCACATCCCCTGTACTCTCCCAAGCCCCCAGATTCGACAACTTTTCCCCTATCTCCAAAGCACTAGCCAAATTCAAACTCCCCCACTTAATCCTGGGTCGATCCTCCACAGTCCTATTCCTTCTGCCCTTCTTGACTTCCACGTCCATTACCAATAGCTTATGTTGGGTCGCAAGATTATCATTAGGTATGACCTTACAATCTTTACATAGCACTCTATCACCCTTCCTAAGGAGCAAAAAGTCTATCTGCGTTTTGGCTACCGAACTACGAAAGGTAATAAGGTGGTCCATCTTCTTCGGGAAGCACGAATTCACCACCACCAAACCAAAAGCTCTAGCGAAATCCAAAAGTGAGGCGCCTCCCTCATTCCTCTCCCCAAAACCGAAACCTCCGTGCACATCGTCATACCCTCTCGATAAAGACCCGATATGCCCATTGAAATCCCCTCCTATGAAAAGCTTCTCGGTGCCCGGAACGCCTCTTACCACCTCCTCCAGCATTTCCCAAAAGTTCTTCTTCTCTTCCTCATCCAAACCCACTTGCGGCGCATAAGCACTAAAAACGTTCCATGTAGACTCACCAAAGATCAGCTTAATCCACATCAACCTATCATTAACCCGCTTGACCTCCACCACCTGCCCCCTAAGCTCTTCGTTTACTAAGATACCTACCCCATTCCTATGCGTCACGCTACCCGAGTACCACAACTTATACCCGTCCACATCCCTCGCCTTGGTCCCTACCCACTTGGTCTCCTGGACACAGGCTATACTAATCCTCCTCTTCCTAAGAATCTTCACCAGCTCTATAGACTTACCCTGAAGAGTTCCTATGTTCCAAGACCCGACTCTCAACCTATATGCTCCCGTGTCCCGCTTAACCCTACTACCCTTCGCCCCCAACCCCGAGCTCCCCCCAAAACCAGACCCTAACCCAATCCCAAACCGCCCCTCGGGCCCCAACCCTGACCTATGACATGACCCTGGTCTCCCATCGCCTACCAAAGCCACTACGCAGAAAAAGAGGAAACTACAAGGCAAAACAAATAGATAACCACAGTAATGGTACTAGAAACAGGCAATACCCCAAACAAATATATGCACGTCTCCACTAACTACTACAATATCACAGAGAAGCAGAAGCAACAATCCGGCTACAATCCGTATAGTCACCAACGAGGATTCAAAAGAGCTAAATGAAGTGGAACGAGGGAACCTGATACGCTGTGACTGCCGCGTTCACCTGGATCGTGGCCGAGCTGTTGAAGTTCCGGCAATTTGTTGCGGATTGGTCGCCGGAATTTGTTCCCAGGTCGGCTGCTGGCCGGCTTGACTGGAATAACCTGGGGCAGAAAAACAGCACACAAAAAAGCCGAAAAATGGTGTTTTCCGGCAAGGATTCCGGCAGACTTCGCCGGAAATAGCACGCTCTGCACGTGGGGATCACGACGCCGGCCGCACCAAGATCGGAAAGGAACTTGGTCGCCGGGCTAAGCGTGGTCTGGCTCGCCGGAGAATAGATCGGCTGCGGAGCAAGTACCCGGAGTTCACCGAACCAGTCAGATCTGGTCCCGTTCGGGCAGATCTGGTGGGGGGGGAAGGGGGGGAAGGGGTTGGGAGGGCCGACTTACCTGTCGCCGACGCTTACGCTGCCGTCGTCAGACGGGTGGTTCCGGCACCGGCAGTTAGCCGTTGGAGAAATATAGGCGAGAAGAGAGAAGAGAGAGGAGAGAGAAGAGAGGAGAGAGAAATCAGAATACACAATCCGTTCTTTCTTGTCATTAGATTAAACTTTACAAAACTCTAGTGAAGTTGAACTCGAACTGGCGGCCTAGATCAAGTTAAACTTTTGCAGCCAAAATCAGCATCATAGGTCATTTTCCAATTGTGACAGTATCTCAATATAATCAAACTAAATTTACAGATAGACATGTGATGCAAAAGAAGTAAATAGCAGACACTGAAAGATAAAGACACAGTATCCAAACTTTTTCAAGTCTCCTTAGATGGAATTTCAAAGCTTTTTCCTACTAACAAGAAGGAAACTCAGGGCATCTTGAGTAGAAAAGGGCCATCAAGAGAAGATGGAATTAACAACGTGTTAGCTGGTAACATTATGCCAATCTTCTAACTAAGCACTAAAAACTAATATGAAGCTTGTCACTGGTACAATTAAGACGTACCTAGACCATTTATTCTTCAAAACATCATACAGTGCACATCAACAGTAGCCCTTGCTAAGCCTGCAATTAGATACGAAACCTCAAATAAATCATATTAAATCTAAAACCATAGTTTCTATTCTACACGGTGTGCCCTAACAAGGATGAAGCTACTACAACGAACACTCCTACATAGTTCAAATTCCAGCAAAAAAAAACATAAAAAGCTACTACAACGAAGATTCCTACATAGTTCAAATTCCAGCAAAAACAAACATAAAAGCTAGGTATGCAAAGCTACCCCCTACTTGTAATGGAGGAAAGATGCAGGTATCAGTAGAATAATGAAGGTGCTCACAAATTGGTCCGACACCACCATTATATAACAACAACATATCAATCCCACAAAATGGGGTCTGGGAGGTTAGAGTATACTCGGATCTTACCCCTACCTTAGAGGTAGAGGCTATTCCAGATAGACCCTCAGCTTAAGGAAAAAGCAGTCAAAATAGCATAGAGAAAGAAATAACAGAAATGAAAAAGTCACGGCAAAGACTATAGACAAACTAATAAATCATCTTGGGCTCAACACTAAAAGGAAGTAGGACTTACCACGCCCCCTTATTGGAGAAACAACAATAGCTGCCAATAAGAAGATTCTCAGCTATGGTTTGCCTAAAACATTCAACCCCCAAAACATCACTTATGATCTATTTAGTTTCCTCGTAAAAACAAAAAAGGAAGATAAGCAAAACCATCAAAAAAGTAAGCTGAACACTTCTGAGTGTACTTTTTTCAAAGAACAAATAAACAAATGAACAGTAAAGGCCAATGAGAATCGATTTTAAGATTGATGAAAAATTCCCAAGCTCACAGTGAGAATAAAATGATAGAACCCTTCCTATTCCAAGGACAATACGCTCAAATGGATTGAAGGCTAGAGAGGTAGCAGAAGTGGAAAGGTAAAAAGCAGAATAAATGTTTCCACTAGAAGTAAATCAAGAAACCCTTTGTTGAGCAAAATACAGCTTAAGATGACATAATTAACAACCTTTGAGAGAATACAATGTGCAAAGATCTTTTCACAATTAATACAAGTTCCCGAATTTGAAAATAATTTACTTTTGCCACAAGATGTTACAAGAACCAGATCTGACTTAACAACCTTTGAGAGAAGACTGGCAATTTCTATAAAATAGAGAAAGACCAACTCATAGGCAATCATTGATAATCAAAACATCATAATGGTTAACTGATCCGCTGCTCAAATTTTGACAAATATGTGGCAGCTTATTTATGCCAAATTGAAAGGGTAAAGAATAATAAGCTGCAGATCAAGCTCTCTAACAAAAATGTTTTGGTTCCTAACAAACAAACTAGTTCACATAGTAAGACCAGCTTCTATCTGTCCCTAACTCGTGAGATAAATGTAAGAGACGTGTACAACATCCTTGGCACAATCAACTATTAGGTGCACATTAAGCACTTGGTAAAGCTTTAAGTAAAAGTTGTCAAATGAAACTGACTAACTTGGTTTAGCTATATAGTGAAGTTTCGACTTAGCAATTCAGATGCAAAAAAAATAAAAAGTTCACAACCTTAATAAAAGTATGGAAAGAGTGCGCACATCCCGATGACAAATCCAAATACAAAACTCAAATTACACAAGAAAAAACAATCCAAGAAATATTGCAATCTTTAATATGACTGTTAATCAAACAACAAGAAAGAAGCATTATAGTGGTATTACAACATTAGAGGATGAAATGGAAAAGAAAAACAGACAGAAAGTGTGGATTGTCATGTATAAAGTTCCGATTTGGTTACTAATTGCTATTTTTCAAAAATATTAAGACTTTTGTCCTACAAGGTTTGAACCCATGACATACGCCTGACCAAGACGTCACCCATTCAACTTCTTCCACTAGACGAAAGCCACGGGGCACTAATTCGATTAATAATTATTAACAAACGAACGGTTTACAATGGTAAAGCTCCTACAACTTGTGATGTACCTTATATAACAACAAATGATGAAAAAGTGCAATCAAACAAAAGCAAGAGATATAACAAGTTACATTATTACCTTGGTCGTTAGTATGGTGAGGCAACAGAAGCCCTTTTCTATTTCCTGCAGAAAAATTTAAGTTAATAAATAAAAGTCACACGCTTAACATAAAAATTACCTAAAACCTTCATAAGGTGGTTCATTCGTCATTCCAGATGACTAGAGACTTGTGGGAAAGACTTTTGAGACAGGTAATGATTCTATGATACAAAAGCAGCAATTACGATGTCACTGTAACCTCTGTATCAAAATTTGGAAAAAACATTGTAAAGTGAAGATTTCAAGATTTTATGGGATAAAACATTAAACCAAAAGACAGACATATTATCTGGGGATTTTTCAAATGGAGTACAAAATCTGTTCATGTATATGTTTCATGACAGCTATTTTTGAAGGAGCAATGGCCTCATGAATCCATGAAACTAAAGGTATAAGTGTATTGAACTAACATTGATAAGGCATATGATTCAAGGCTCAGTCTATCAAAGTTCAATTTCATAAACAAATACCCTTCAATTCAATTTTGGCAAAGTGGGATGAGCTACAAGTCAAAATTAACCCTTTCTAGCTTTCCTGTATGATGATCCTCTGCAGCAACATCAAAATTCAAT
The DNA here is from genome assembly GCA_031232105.1 of Capsicum rhomboideum. Classification (NCBI taxonomy): domain Eukaryota; kingdom Viridiplantae; phylum Streptophyta; class Magnoliopsida; order Solanales; family Solanaceae; genus Capsicum; species Capsicum rhomboideum. The sequence continues at coordinate 60,564,918 of CP124709.1, forward strand.
TCAAAATGGTTTCACCCAACTCAAAAAATGTACAACCCTTTCGATACACAATGTACCCAGAAAGTAATAAACCCAGATGAAATAAAGCCAGAAAGCGCTTATCATTCTCAATAAAAATAGACATGCAATAACAAAAGTTGAGTATTTTCTACCTGATAAACTTTATTCTAGCAAAACCCTTCCATGTGATGAAGCTTTAGAGAAATTTCAATTACTGAAACTGACGAGAACTGAAATTAATGCAAAATTTCCAACTGAAACATCACAGATTGTTCATACAAAGAAGAAATTTGGGCAAAATCGTGAGCTATATTGAAAGAAGAAATAGGTACCTGGGCTATACTGAATCGTTAGCTATATTGAATCATTACCAAGAAATTACCAAAATTCAGCTTATATCTCAGAATTATTTTCCCTTTCCGTATATTCACATACGCTTCTCCTTCAAGCTTCTCGGACTTTTTCGTAAGGAGTTTGATGTTACCTTCGCCGTCAATTAGGGTTTTATTGGATAAGAGATTGTAAGGATAGAAGAAATAGGTACCTGAGCTGAGTTTATTGTGAGCTTACAAGGTATTTGCAAAGAGATTACTAGGGATCTGAGGGATTTGGGCAAAGAGCTGCTTACGAGGGATTAGAGCTGAGTATATTTGTGAAATTAGAGTTGAGTATATTTGTTTTATGATTTCTTTTTTTAATCCAATTAGAAATTGGAGGAAGAGTTAAATATGTTCGAGGAAATACAATATCTAGGAAAACATAAGGCAACACTTGTAAAGTGTTGTTTATAGAATTATAAAAATAACACGCTTTAAAAATGTATTCATATGTGTAAATAAGTGTTGCCAATTATATCATGATATGGTAACGCTTATAAAGTGTGATCAATACCATTAAAGATCATGCTTTACAAGCATTGTCAATATTAACGTGGCCAAAAGCTAAAAAATAAGACTACACCTTAAAAGCGTCCCCAAAAATATTTTAGGCAACACTTTACAAGCGTTGTCCAGATTTAATGTGGCCAAAAGCCCAAAATATTATAGTGTGTTGTGTCATATCTAGAGCTTGTGGGATACACACCTCATGTACCTTAGCCAGGATCGTTGATTTGAGATGGTGAGCTGATATTATATATTGTGTTTTGAGATTCTCTTCTGATGTGACTTATCTCTATCGCCATTGATCTTGAATTTATACATGCCTACCTTAATGCGCTGATTTGATTATCTTGACAAACGTGTTATTTGCTAGGATAGGCTGGGACTTTTCTGAGTGCAGGATGATTTGGGGTAAATTGTATGGTTGGTGTGGTGGTCCTCGCCACCACTGATACAATCCAAATCCGCTCTAAACCGCTCACTAGAAGTCAAGCACGAGAGCTCCAAGCGCTTCAAGGAATGTTCATGAAACGAGGAATACTTGACGTCATCCTACTACCATCAAAGGGGTGCTACGTGTTGGTGATTGCGCCTAAAGAGGATCAAGGGATCTTGGAGGGATCTACGGGAAGCAAAGAAGGGCAAAACGATGCATTGATGACATCTGCGTGCTCACCTGCGGCCGCAGGTGATGAGATGCGCCAGCAGGTGGCCAAGGCAGCCCAGGCAGTGGCACCTGCACCCTGACCTGCGTGGGCAGGTGGCTTAGCTCGACTGAAATTACTAGTTTGTGAAAATGGGTCACTTTTGGGCCCAAGTATGTAATAAATGGCTCGTGGGGTATAAATAGTAGAACCTAGTCTTTATTTCCTCAGTTTTCCTTGAATATTGATGAACAATTCTCTTGAGAGAGTTTTTGGTAAGCGTTTGTTGAAGGTTTGCTTAGCAACGTGTTGTTTCGAGGGTGTTTCGATTCCCTCTTGGTCACCGTAGGAATTAGGTGTTAGTTGATGAATGTAATTTGAGGGTTTTAGGGTTTAATATATCCTATTATTCTTGATTACTCATCTTCTTGTGCTTAATTTTTCATCTATCCATTGATTATCTTTTTAATTCTTAGTTAAATTCTAGTTTCCATAGTTTTTCGGTTATCATTTGGTATCAGAGCCGAGCTTGAGTTCGTTTCCACGAATTCAATCTTGGGTTTTGTTACAAAAAAAAAAAAAAAAAAAAGTGGTCCAAAAATGTTTTTCAGAAAAATCCCAAAAATATTTTGTTGTTTTGAGTCTTGTTTGAGCTTCTATTGTTAGATTTGTCTCCTTTAACAATATTGAGGTCGGAATCTTGAGCTTTAGCCTTGATTTGAGGTGATTTAAAGAAAAACCCAATTGATAAACTTGTGTTCTTGAGCTTGAAGAAAATATAAAAGTGGGTTTTCAGATCTTGTTGATTTGGTGTGGATTTGAGGGTTGAAATTGATAGAAAGGTGTTTCTCACGTTGAAGGGGCCCTAGATCTGAAGTTTTGTGGATTTCTGAGTCAAAATGAATTAGTTGGGAAATTTGGAGTTCTTGTTGTTCTTGAAAATCTTCATATCTTCAAGAGAAGAAGATAGTAAAAAGGTGTTGTTTGATCTTACAAAAGAAAGAAAAGGAAAGAGAAGTTATTTGTACAAAAGAATATCCAAAAAGAAAGAAGAATATTCCAAGAAAGAGAACCCAAGAGGGCCCACAGGAGAGAGAATTTTGGAGTTTTCAAGTGCACTGCCCAGCCCCATCTGCGCCCCACCTGAGCACGCAGGAGGCTAAACCAGGTTACCTGCTGAGCTACTGCTTTCACCTGCGCTCACCCACCTGCGTAGGCAGGTCATCACCTGCGAGGGCAGGTCACCCCAACGCACCTCGACCTTCTCAAATTCAATTTTGCTCAAGTTCCATCATTTTAGTTTCATTTCTTGATTCATAATCTCAATTCTCAATTCTAAAACTAATTAACAACTAGTAATTCACCTACTTAGTTGATTAGTTCTTGAGTTCATTTTCTTTCTTTGTCCTATTTCTTTTGTGCTTTTCTAGTTTCATTTTCGTCGTTAATTCTTGATTCAAGTCCGTAAGTATTTCTTTTGAATCTTTCAAACAAGATTCCAATCTGATCAAGAGTAGCAATTGACACCTCAACTACCACCCAGAGAATAAGCCATTCTTCAACATTTGCAGATCCAAGTGTAAGGCATACAAAGGTGTGTAGAGTTGTGAGGTTATTTCTTTAACTCTAACTTGTTTGTTGTTTGTGTTTAGTGTCTTTTCTAATAGGTACAATGACCTCGGAAGGTGAAACACCACCAACTAGGGATGTTAACACTTCAAATGCAATCTGGCGGCAATTGAATCATTAAACCGTAAAATGGACTCCATGGATGGTAGAATGGGAGCCATGGAAGGTCATATGACCACACTCCAAGGAAGTGTGTCTACCATGGGTGGAAAGATAGTGAACATGGAAGGTCGTCTAAACTCCACCCAATCCACTCCTCAAAACTACCATGCCTCATCTAGCGGACATGCTCAAGACATATCCGCTACTATCTCCCCGAAAACACTTCACCAAATGTTCAATCCACAGAGACAAACACAAGACCCCATCACCCAAGCCACTATCTATCCATATAACCGAAACCCCATCGGTCCACTACAACCTCAATTCAACCAAGCCAACCAAGAAGTACCACAAGACCAAATACCCCATAACCAAGGTCTACCCCAAGCACCACCAAACCAAAACCTACCACCTCAAGCTCCACTAAACCAAAATCCCCCACTCCAAATACCCCGTAACCAAAATCAACCCATCAAAGTTGAGGGAGTAGGAGGAGAGGACCCACAAGTTGAGTTTGAGAGGTATGATGAAAACGTCGTGCATGCAGAGTATTGGAGGAATAGACCATTGCCTCAACAAGGATTTCGAGGTCGAGGAGGAAGATTTGGTCTGGCACATTATGGAAGAGGAAACTTAGGGAATCATCCCCAAGGTGAGAACCAATGGAACTACAATGATAATCAAGGTGGCAACGAAGGTCGAGATAATGGGATCAATTCAATCAAGACTAGCCTCCCTAATTTCAAAGGAGAGAGTGATCCCGAAGCTTATCTAACATGAGAGTCTACTTGTGAAAGAATCTTTCAAGTCAATGATCTCACTGATGACAAGAAGAGTTGCTATGACATAGCCCAATTCGAAGGATTTGCTATCAAATGGTGGGAATATGCCAAGCGATTTGAAAATGTCTTAAATGAGGGACAAGCACCACCATGGGATGCTTTGAAGGCTATCATGAGAAGGAAGTATGTACCGGAAAGGTATAGACACGATTTACTTGCCAAGTTGTACAATCTAAGGCAAGGGAACAAGAATGTCTTAACCTACTTTGATGAGTTTCAACAATTGATCTTGAAACTTAAGTATCAAGAGAATGTGGAACATGTCGTCATCCGCTTCAAGGTTGGTTTGAAAAAAGAGATCTCCTCATCCATGACTTGCTATAAATTTTCTACCTTAGAAGAAATCTTTCAAGCGGCCTTGGAGGTTGAGAGAGATATCAAGGAGAGAACATCTTTCAAACCCAAAGGATACTCATCCACTAATTCTTGGGAAAAGAACAAAGAAATAGCTCAACCTTCATCGGGATGGAGAAAGGACAAGGATCTCAAAGGGCCCTATGACAAGAAGCTCGTCGAGAAGATCACCCCAAAGTATCCACCAAGGAATGAAGGTAACAAGTATCCAACTCTTAACTCTAAAGGCTTTCAATGTTTTAAATGCCAAGGTTGGGGACATAAGGCGAATGAGTGTCTGATCCAGAGGAACGCTATCCTTAGAGGAGGAAAGACGTACTACCTTAGAGAGCAAGTGGAAAAAAAGGAGAAAGGTGATGAGGATCCCCACGAAGAGAGAAAGTTTGAGAATTAAGAGCATGGTGGGGAAGAATATGAGGATACTTGGCCTCAGGATGGAGAATTTGAGGTTCCAAACTTTGTTGTGAGAAGAGTGATGACTAGTAAGGTAATAGATGATCTGAGTCAAAGAGAAAACCTATTCCACTCGAAGTGCCTTATTAAAGAAAATGTTTGCTCATTGGTAATCGATGGTGGAAGTTGTGCTAACGTTGCAAGTGCAACCATGGTTGACTTCTTGAACTTGCCCACAACCAAGCATGCCACACCGTACAAGCTCCAATGGTTAAATGAGTGTGGAGAATTGAAAGTAAATAGGTAAGTTGTGATCCGATTCAAAATTGGAAACTATCATGATGAGGTATTATGTGATGTGATTCCCATGCATGCTTGTCACATTTTGCTTGAAAGACCATGTCAATATGATCGTTCAACTGTACATGGTGGGAGGGCAAATTGTTATTCTTTTGAGTTGAATGGCCGAAAATTCACCCTTCATCCACTATCCCATTCGCAAGTAAATAAAGTTTCCCAAGCAATGAGAGAATTGAAGGTGAAAGGGCCATTGGTGATGTTGGCTACACATAAAGAGCTATGTGAGGAAATTAAGTCAAGGAGTGAGTTGGAGGAAGAGGGCAAAAAGTACTTAGTTGAGGAACGTGCCAACCCCAAATTCTTGTTACATGCTAATCATGGCACTAGCATTTTGCCTAGTATCAATGTCTCTCTTTTGCAGGATCATAAGAACCCCAAGAAGGTTCATCCCAAGCATAGGCTTGAAGTCCTCGAGGAGTTCTTATCTAAGGACTTTGAAGTTGAGGAAGCTTTGTTTCAAGGAAGGTTCTTAATCAAAATCATATGGGATGATAGATACTTGATGGCAAGGGGTGAATCATTTAGCCCCATGAATCGAAAGAAGGAGTTCCCATGCTCCAAAGGTATGTGTCTAATCCCTTTTATTGCAACCAATCTGTGGAGTCATAATGACATTGTCCATATGGTAGCCATGATCTTAGGGTTGTATGACTTCATATCCTATCATGTGAGTGTTGGCGACTCTCAAATTCCCTTGTGGGTTTCCAAAGTTAAGCTTAAATTGAGAGGACTCCACAAGTCGGGTGTCCAATCCCTTTGTTACTTTGGAAAGAGTCCATGGCACATACTTGGTGCCAAACTTTTGTTTCCTACCACTTGTCACATTTGTGTGGTTGGACAAGTCGGAATGATAGGAAGGACTCTTTGGGGAATGCTAGATAGCATAACTCCACTAGTAAATGTCTCTCTCTTTGGAAATTAGTTGAATAGAAGAGATGCAAACTATTTGAATGGTCTTTACTTATCTTCTTGCACTCTTGTCATTAAGATCATCCTAGATGGAAGTAGTGACCTTAGCTCTCATTGTTTCTATCTCTTTGTTTATGATGAAAACCATGTTTGTGTTGGGAATGTGGTTGGTATTGTCACTCCCCGAACCCTATCGGGACAGATTGACACTCGTAACCGACAAGGCCCGAGAGAACCAAGCTCTGCTTACATTCATTCATACGCATGCCATAAGAAATACCACCATCACATACGAACATAATAGGCCAACATCGAAAATCATGGAACATGTAAGATATATATATAGACATATGAGAAACTTGGCCGACATAGCCATCAAGTCAAACGACACACATCTCTTCTCCTCACATTACTTCACATACCCACGTACGTCTACAAAAGCCTCTAATAGAAGTACATACATGACCAACCTAAATTCGGGACAAGCCCCGCTTTACATAACATTTACAATACCAAAATACATGTACAACTGTGGCGCGGAAAGGCCCGAATCGACTGGAGCTCACCAAAAGTCAGTAGAAGTCCTACAGCTCACTGGGGAGGTCTACTAGTGCCTGCGCCTGCAGCAAGTAAGGTAAATCCCCTAAGAGGGGTCAGTACGAAGAATGTACTGAGTATGTAAGGCTGCATGAAACTATATAATACATAAGGACTTCAATGAAAATCAAACATAAATGGGTACTCCATAAGGATAAGTCATCAGTCTGTATATAAAGAGATATGTACATGATGAATTACTTTCTTTACTTTTATACTCAATCGATCATTCACTCATTCCTTTATCCATTACTCATTCATCCATTCATATAATGCCCGGGCCCCAAGCTGATCAGTGGGTAATCAATAGTAATTGGGATCGACCCATGCTAGGCTTTTCCTTGCCCCTGGGATACCACCCGTAGCGGAATCGACCCATGCTAGGTGTTCTTCTCACCCCTGGGATACCATTCGTAAATATTGGGATCGACCCATGCTAGGTTATTTAACCCCTAGGATACCACCCATGAAACATATCTCCTCTTTACAAAATCACTTCTTAAATCTTTGAAATAGCTTAATCAATTGTTACTTCATTTTTGGGAACTTTTGAATATAAAATTATTGGAACTTGGAACCATGTTCATGATTATGAGACACTTGAATGATAATAGACCAAGACTGAGATATATGTGATTAACAATAAATGATCACTCGAAATGAAATACCTTAGGACAATTCGGATATGAGTAAGTACCCAAACAAGGTGTACGCTATATGCTGCAGAATAACACGGAAAAAGGGACCTTACATACCTTAATTTCCTCAATATGGATACACAATCTTACTTGTGAATACAACACTTCAGCTTCCCTTTTATGTTTACTCTACACACAAGTATATAACGAAGCTTGCATTAACCACTTACTTCATTTCAAGTGTATAACATGACAATAAGTTACATAGTTGTCACACAACGTCATTTCACCTTCGTACAATATCATGTACTTCTTCACCATTACAAAAACAAGCCACATATCCCCCATGGTATCACACATTACTAACATTCCCCACCAAAATCATGCTTTATACTTCCTCTTCGATACTAAGTTACATTTACGTCATTTCGTCACCCAAACATCTTTCACAACAACACATTAAAGTCAATCCATACTTAACATAATCCAACATGTCCCCATACGACACTTTAAATTCATTACAACGACATCACAAGTTGGTAATTACATCCAAAAAGGGTATCGGGGTCTTCGGGGATCAACTACATGCGAAAACATACAAAATCAGAACCGGGGATGACCTGTGCTGACACCTGCGCCCGCAGATGGCTCCTGGCATATTCCAGGAGCATCTGCATTGGCATCTGCTCCCGCAGATGCCTCCGTCTGCGGGGGCGGATGCCCGTTTTGGCCAAAATGGGTCCTTTTTGGGTCTTTTCATGCAATGAATGGTCCATGATCATAACCAAACTTGTTTTAACATATTTTTGATCATTTGAATGTCAACAATCAGTCATGGTCTCACAACACCCAAAACTACACTTCACGGTCAAAACGTCACCAAAACCATCACCGTTTTCACAACAACAATTTCAAACCTCAATCACAAGGATAAAACAAGGAAAGACTATTATCACACCTCACATGACAATATTGAATCCATCAAGTTTATTTCCTTCAAGGCCACAAGTACCTATTCAAGTTTACAAGGCAAAACCATCCTCCAATTATACAAATAGACAGTTTTTACACATAGCACACTGTCCAAGACTTTGCAAACACCACCAACATAATTTATAGACCATCTTAAACATATTATATAGTAAACCATGGGAAGAATACTTACCAAAAGGTGACTTTGCCCCAAAAGAGATGAGAGCTTAGGGTTGGTATTTTGAGAGAAAAGTTTTTTGATAAGTCTTGCAAATGGCATGAGAGTTCTTTTGGATAAAAATCTGATTTTTCTATTTATATATCCCCTTTGTAATGAATCTCATCCACACACTTGGTGTGTTTACTTCGTCAATGGAAGACTAGGCAATAATGGGTCAAATCTCTTTTGGGGTCTTTCTCTTGATTATTGGGCCTCATTTGGCCCAAATGACACAAGACTCATTAATGCCCACCATTTAATGCATAATTCACCAAATTCCTCATGTTTCATTATTCCCATCAATATTACGGTAGTCAGCTAGACTCAGAAACGTACGGGGTGTTACATTCTTCCCCCCTTAGAAACATTCATCCTCGAATGTTAGGGTCATTATTCAAGATCAACATCAACAATTACAAATAGAAGAACATTATTCATGTCATCACATAGATATACACTCAAAGCTTATAAATACTTACTTGTCATTCTTTCCTTTGGAACAAATGAGGGTACTTGGATCTCATCAACTCTTCAGCTTCCCATATGATCTCTTCTTTTTGTTGATTTCTCCAAAGTACCTTTATTGACGCTACGTCCTTATTTCTCAGTCTCTTCACTTGTCTATCCAAGATGGCAATAGGTATCTCCTCATAGGCAAGATCCTCTGTAACTTGGACATCTTCAATAGGAGTAAAATGAGATGGATCCCCTATGCACTTTCGAAGCATTGATACATGAAATACCGGGTGGACTGAGGAAAGTTCTTGGGGTAGTGCCAACTCATAGGCAACTTGCCCAAATCTTCTACTCCCTCCGTTTAAAAAAGAATGACCTAGTTTGACTTGGCACGGAGTTTAAGAAAATAAAGAAGACTTTTGTATCATATGGTCATAAATTAAAGTTGTGTCAAATGTACCAAAATGTCCTTTAATCTTGTGGTCTTAAAAATGCCATGTGGAAAGTTGGAATTAAAGTATTGCCAAAAAAGGAAAGGGTCATTCTTTTTGAAACAGACTAAAAACGAAAGTAGGTCATTCTTTTTGAAACGGAGGGAGTAATAATTTCATATGGGTCTATATATCGTGGACTCAATTTTCCTTTCTTTCCGAACCGCATTACTCCTTTCATTGGTGACACCTTTAGGAATACCCAATCACCTATGGCGAATTCAAGTCCTCTTCTTCTAATATCAGCATAGGACTTGTGTCGACTCTGGGCCGTTTGCAATCGCTGCTGAATCACTTTAACTTTCTCCACAGCCTGATGCACCATATCCGATCCAAGTAAAGCAATTTCACCTGTTTCAAACCACCCAATTGGTGATCTATATTTCCTTCCATACAAAGCTTCATAAGGTGCCATTTTAATACTGGAATGATAGCCATTGTTATGAGCAAACTCAATAAGAGGCAAATGGTCATCCCAACTGCCTTGAAAATCTAATGCACATGCTTACAGCATATCTTCAAGTGTCTAAATAGTACGTTCTGCTTGGCCATCTGTTTGTGGATGGAAAGCCGTACTCAAGTTCACCTGTGTACCCAGACTCTGCTGAAAAGATCTCCAAAAATGCACAGTAAATTGTGCTCCTCTATCTGATATAATGGAGATCGGGATCCCATGTAACCGTACTATCTCTTTCACATACAATTTTGCATAATCCTCTGCTGTATAAGTGGTCTTGACTGGTAGAAAATGTGTAGACTTGGTAAGCCTGTCCACTATAACCCATATAGAATTAAATTTCTGCAGCGTATGGGGCAAAGCTGTGATGAAGTCCATATTAATCATATCCCATTTCCAGACTGGAAGTGTGATACATTGCATGTAACCTCCTAGTTTCTGATGTTCTACCTTTATCTGTTGACAATTTGGGCATTAAGCAACAAATTCTGCAATGTTCTTCTTCATGTTTCTCCACCAATATACTTCCCTCAAATCGTGATACATTTTAGTAGCACCCGGATGAATAGAATAGTGCGAGTGATGCGCCTCTGTCATAATTCGTTTCCTCATCTCATTTACATCCGGTACACATAACCTACCTTGGCATTGAAGTACCCCTTCTTGTGTAAGATCAAATGCCTTTGTCAAATTCTGTTGTATATTTTCTTTTAGCTACAACAACAGAGGGTTTGCAAACTGCTTTTCTTTCACTTCATCTATCAACAAGGATTCAGCCGCATTTTGTACAATAACCCCTTCCTCTAAGGATTCAAGAAGATGAACCCCCAAACTGGCTAACTAATATAGATCTTTGGCTAATTCTTTCTTTCCTGTCAATTGGCCATTTGTGACTCCCGTTGCCTTATGGCTCAATGCGTCAGCTACCACATTTGCCTTTCCTGGATGGTATAAAATATCAACATCATAGTCTTTCAACAGCTCAAGCCACCTTCGTTGCCTCAAATTGAGTTCCTTCTGCTTAAAGATATATTGTAAGCTTTTGTGATCAGTATGGATATCAACATGAACTCCATACAAGTAATGACGTCATATCTTCAAAGTAAATACCACCGCTGCTAACTCAAGATCATGTGTGGGATAATTTTTCTCATGTGGCCGCAACTGTCGTGAGGCATATGCTATAACCTTACCATGTTGCATCAACACACATCCGAGGCCAATCCCGGAAGCATCACAATACACGGCATAACCTTCTGTGCCTTCGGGAAGTACTAAGACCGGTGTGGAAGTTAACTTATCTTTCAATTTTTGGAAACCTTTTTCACATGCTTCATTCCATTGAAACTTAATTGCCTTGTGAGTTAACTTCGTTAATGGTGCAGCAATAGAAGAAAACCCTTCCACAAATCTTCTGTAATAACCAGCCAATCCAAGAAAACTACAAATCTCGGTAGGCGTCGTAGGTCTTGGCCAATTTTTCACTGCTTCAATTTTCTGTGTATCAACCTGTATCCCTTCATCTGACACAATGTGACCCAAGAATGCGACTGATTTTAACCAAAACTCACATTTGGAGAATTTTGCATACAACTTACGCTCACGGAGAATCTGTAACACCTGTCGTAAGTGATTAGGATAGTCCTCTGGTGATCTTGAATAGACCAGGATGTCATCTATAAATACTGTGATGAACACATCTAGAAATGGCTTAAACACCCTATTCATCAAATCCATGAACACAGCTGGTGCATTTGTTAGTCCAAATGACATAACTAAGAATTCATAATGGCCATACCGTGTTCGAAACGCTGTCTTGGGTACATCTCCTTCTCTAACCCTGACTTGATGATACCCTGACCTCAAGTCAATCTTTGAAAAACACTTGGCACCCTGTAACTGATCAAACAAATCATCAATTCGAGGAAGAGGATATTTGTTCTTGATCGTTACCTTATTCAACTGCCGATAATCAATGCACATTCTCAATGTGCCATCTTTTTTTCGTACAAATAATACCGGTGCACCCCACGGGGACATACTAGGCTTGATAAAGCCCTTGTACAGAAAATCTCTCAACTGCTCCTTCAATTCACGCAATTCTGCTAGAGCCATTCGATAGGGAGGAATAGAGATAGGCTGGGTGCCTGGAATCACATCAATGCCAAACTCTACTTCTCGTTCTGGGGGTAAGCCAAGAAGATCTTCTGGAAATACATCCAGAAATTCATTGACCACTGGAACTGACTGTGGCATTAGTGGTTCCACATCATTATCTTTCACTCGAACTAAGTGACATATGTACCCTTTAGCAATCATTTTCCTTTCTTTCAGATAAGAAATAAATCTTCCTCGTGGTGCCCCTACATCCCCCTTCCATTCAAGAACATTCATTTGTGGGAAATGAAAATGTACCTTCTTGGCCCGGCAATCTACCGTGGCATAACAAGAAGCCAGCCAATCCATCCCCATTATCACATCAAAGTCCACCATATTTAGTTCAATGAGGTCGGCCAGTGTATCATGACCACACACAGTTACCACACAATTTCAATACACTCTCTTCGCAATAATATATTCACCAACCGGTGTAGACACTTCAATTGATTTAATTAACAATTCTGGTGCCTTTGTAAATTTCACAGCAACTAACGGAGTAACATAGGACAATATAGAACTCGGGTCAATCAATGCATATACATTATATGAAAATATGGATAATGTACCTGTGACGACATCAGGAGAAGCCTCTGAATTTTGTCGGTCTACCAAAATATAAGTGCGATTCTGCACCCCACTAGTACTGGTAGCTCCTCTAACACCTCTACCACGACCGATGGACTGCATACCTCGGCCTAACGAAGGAATCGATGATGATGATGCAACAGCCGATCCGGCCGGTCGTGCCATATTACCCAAGCCTCTACGTGGGCAATCTCTCATCATATGTCCCATCATACCACACCAGAAGCAAGCATTTGACCCAATTCGGCATTCACCTACATAAAACCGTCCACATTGCTGACATGGCGGACGAGAAAATCCCACGGTCTGCGAACCTCGAATCCCACTACTCTGCCCAGCATTGCTACCTCTGAACCCCCAAAATTGAGATTGTGCTCCTGCTGTGGAGTGTGAAAATGAAGGTCTAGGCGGTCTACTAAAACTCTGAGGCCTGAACTCTGTTTGGGACGCTATAAACTGTCCCATGGGTCTAGCTCTCTTGGACTGCCCTCTATCAGATTCATGTACCCTTCTTCTCTGTCTTTGATCCTCCATTTTCTGAGCGAAGGCTTGAATTCGAGTTATATCCATATCTTTGTTCAAAGCGGCAATGGTGCAGTCTCTCACCAGATACGGCTCCAACCTGTCCACATGTCGATGTACCCTATCCGTCATTGTGGCCACTACGTTCGGAGCATATCGAGCCAAGGAATTAAACTGCAAGCTATACTCCCTCACACTCAGATTCCCTTGACGGAGATTCAAGAATTGATCCGCACGAGCCTCTCGGATCTCATAAGGAAGGTAGTGGTCGAGGAAAGCCATTTTAAATTCTTCCCAACTAGGTGGGTTTGCACCAATATCACGAGACTTCTTCCATTCTTCATACCATAATATCGCCTCCCCTTTGAATCTATACGCAGCAAGTTCGACTGTTTCAACCCCCGTCACGTGCATAACTTCCAGAGCCCTCTGAATTTGATCTATAAAGTCTTGTGGATCTTCATTCAAATCTGATCCAGTGAATGTAGGAGGATCTAGTTTCAGGAAATCTTGCGTTCGTCTACTGGCCGCTCTAGCTGCACTATCCTCATTTATCACTGGACCACTTTGTCCCTGAACTTGTGCGGCAACAATTTTAGTCAACATTCGCACTGCATCCTTTAAGTCCTGATCAGTAGTATTCACTGGTGGTTCTGCAGGTATTTCCCTTCCTCTTGACTCTTCTGAAAATAGAAGAGTAGAAGAGGCCTGTGATGCCACTTCTGGTTCAGCGCTGTCACGACCCGAAATCCCATTCGGACCGGACTGGCACCCGAAGCCGATAAGGCCCGAGAGAACCAATCTTTGCTCATGAATCTTTGTATGTATATCTGCGTATGAATCTTATTATACCTCATGCAACTATGCGGAAGACATGACTATGGAAACATATGCCATAAATAGAAATATCAAACTTGGCCGTTGGAGCCATTACGTTGAATTGAACATACATCTTCCATTCATATACCCACATATGTCTACAAAGCCTCTAACAGATACATCTATTTATACCACCTTTACAATATCAAAATGAATATACAACTATGACCCAGAAGGCTCCGAATCAAGTGGAGCTCACCAAAACTTCTGCAACTGATCCACAGTCTACTGAGAAGGTCTACTAATGCCTGCACCTGCAACATGTAAGGTAAGTCCCCCGAGGGGGTCAGTACGAAGAATGTACCGAGTATGTAAGGCTATAGAAATTACATCATACATGAGAATGTCAATGAAATAAATATGAGAGATTTTCAATATGGATAAACCATCAGTCTAATTGGAAACTTATCTATTGCTTTCGTTATGAACATTTTAGGACATCCTTACTATTCATAGAATATCTTTCATATTCATCTACACTCAAGAGACTCTTCTCCTCTATTCATGACCACTATTGTTCTACTACTCGGTTAGTCAATTATGAAAGAATAACATTCATCCACACACACACACTCTCTTGGTGGATTAATACTATGGGTGGGGTATCATACATCCACTCTACATGCTTCTCTACCTTACCTTACTTCACTTAATCACTTCTTAATCATACACTGCCCGGGCCCAACTGATCAGTGGGAAATTCATAGAACCATCATGCAGGTGTACATTGCACCCCATGGATAATGTAAGGAGAACCATCATGCAGGTATTTGTACCCCATGGATAATGTAAGGAGAACCATCATGCAGGTATTTGTACCCCATGGATAATGTAAGGAGAACCATCATGCAGGTGTCCATTGCACCCCATGGATAATGTAAGTAGAACCATCATGCAGGTATTTGTACCCCATGGATAAATTATCATTATCATGTTGGGATCGAGTCGAGCTAGGCTTATGCCCCTAGACTTGCCACCCATAAATCAATCATTAACCACATTTGCATTACTTTATTCATTACTTTGAGATTGATACTTGGATAGTCATAACATCACTTTGAACTTTGGAACATAACATTGGTAGAACCATGAAATATTTAGAACATTACTCAAAGCATATGAAACACGTGAATGACAATTGATCAATGCATAAAGAACATATGATGAACCACAATTGATACCCGGAATTAGGGTACCTTGACTATAAGGGATTGATACTTTTGTAGTCATAACATTGTTGGAAACTTTGGAACAATAACCAATGAGCTAGAGACATGTATATAAACATTCTTGGAAACATAGCTTTCATGGAAACATAATACTGTTGGAACCGTTGAACAATGATCAATGAACAAGGTACATGAGTATAATCACTGTTGAACCCTTGGAACATAACCTCATTGGACTTTTGGAACATTACTCATGAATATGAGACACGTATATAACTCCATTGGAACTCTGGATCATGACACTAATTGGAACACACCCATATACTTTACCTTACTCTTGTACTTTATGAGATTAACACCTTAGCCAAACACGTACTTCCATGCACATCTCACTTCACCCCTTTATCTCATGAGATTGATAATTTCACTTATGAAGTATAATTATACTAACTTGCACATCACCTCTCTTATTACTCTTATGAGATTGATACTCTTACAATTGGCACAAGGATAATCATCATACCATAGGACTCATAACATGATTGAAACAATGATATTCAACTAAATAAGCTCTCTTTACCTCATTGCTCTTATTGGGATAATTCTCTTAGGATCTACAACATATGACAACTTAAGCCATAAATAAGAACTAAGTGATTCATGATTCGTATAGGAGTAAAACACATATGACTATCAATATATCAACCCTAGTTGGAATACTATAGAACCCCCTTGGTACAGTACACTTTTGGGACCTTAACATAATAATCACTAAATACGATACATGTGGATACTAACTATTCACCACCCTGCGATGCAATACCTTAGACCATTTGGAACTTTTGCCATATTAGCCAATGAACGTGAGTCAACCAATGGACATGAGTCAAGCAATAAACATGAGTTATACGAGTCACCATTGACCAATGAATAAGGAACATATGAATGAGTAATTCTAGCCAACTATTGAATATGAAATACCTTAGAGTATTTCGGAATCAAGTGAGTGATTGACAGTGTGAACATCATATGTTGCAGAAGGAGATAAAAGTAACCTTACATACCTTATCTTCCCAAGGTAAGCACCCAATCAAATATGTGAGCGCAACAATTCCGCTCCTTCTTTACGTTTCACTCTACATCACAATTATATAATGGAACCAACATTAACCACCAATTACTTTGCAAATGCATACGATGTCAATAAATTACATGTTTGCCTTTAAACATGTCATTTCCCCTTGACAAATCCATTGACAAAATTATTATTCCAAAAAATCCATAATATTCCCAACATTGACCAATACATGATAATTGATACATTTCACCACAACACTCCTCCTTTACACTTTCTTAACCACACCACATCACAAATAATCCATCAATTCACCTTAATACACTTCATAGCACATATCGGCCAAAATCCCAAAATTTACACTTATAGACAAGAACAAGTGTAACAACAAAAATAACACCATAGACGTTCATATTTTTATCCATACCATGATCTTTCATAAAAGGCACAAGCCATAATTCAAGTTCAAAGCTCATGGATGGCACATCTTGTACAAAAACCCAAAGTACTATGTTCAACTCTTTCAAGCATAACCAACAAGATTCATATACTCTCCCATGCATATAATATATGAAATCATAAGAATATCCACTTACCAAGACTTACCAAGTGATGATCTTGGCCAAAAAGTTGGCTTAGGGTTTTGAAGATATGAGAAAGCTCTCCTTTAGCTTCTTGGAAAATAATAAAAGTGCTTGTGTAGTTTCAATGAATAAAGGCTGATTTTTGGTGCCTTTTTATAGGACCTTTAGTCATCCTTAGCCACTTGGGATCAATCATTGATGTGTAGGGCTTTTGGAAGAATGGGTCTTGTGACCCATTGGGCCATGCATTCTTTTTATTTTTTGGGCCCAATTCACTTAACCCGATAAAATCAATAATTTCTCGTGGTTTCATCATCTCATATGTGTTATGACAATATTCCTACTCATGTCATTCATATCCGTAGCCTCAATCCCAAAAACAAGCGATTCTAGCCACGTATAGCCTATTTTACCCAAAAGGGTAAAATCGTCATTTTGACCCCAAATTCGTTCTCGAATAATTTTATCATATTTCACTCATTTCATGTATATTATCATGGTTATAGAAGAATCGTGGCAAAAATCGGCTCAATACGTCCCCGGGAACCCTTGGGACTTAAACAAAATTCCAACTTTTGAAAGGTGGCCAATTCCAGCGTGGCACGCTACCTGGCGCGCCCCCTTGCTGCCTCTGGGCTGAAAATTTCAGCCCAGAGCGGCGTGGCACGCCCCTGGGCGCGCCTAGCCCAAATTTTTTTTTTTTTTTTTTTTTTTAGACGTTAATACAATAGCAATAGTCCATCAAAACCAATACCAAATATACACTTATTGCTCTCAAAACCAAGTTAGACATGGTTCAAATATGACATATATATCACCAAGCAAATAGGGTCAAAAAGGTACGGGGTGTTACATTCTCCCCCCCTTAGGAACATTTGTCCTCGAATGTTAACGATGTCGCTTCAACGATAACAAATGCCTCTCTATATCATGGATACTTACTTAGTATTGGTCCATGTCCACATTTTGAGGCTAACTTTCACACTTGTCGGTTTAGAATAGCCATCGCTATCTGTTTCTAGTGAAATCCCCAAAACTTTGTATATTTCCCATGTAAACAAACACTTTCAACAATATCACACGGCATGTTGTATCGGGTCAAATTTTTCCCTTCTTTCTGCATTCCTTTCTACCTTTCATAAGTAACGCTTGTAACTATTACAATATGTGCTTTTACCTATACTCACTTTCCTGACAGATAGAGATTCGTTCGTGTAACTGAACTAATAACCTCCCATGTCCCATTAGATTCGTAGTAATCGATGGAATAACATACGATAGGATAGAATCCGGATCAATCAATACATATACATCATGTGAAAATATGGTAAGTTACCTGTAACATCATCAGAAAATGCCTCGAGCATAGGTGCGATTTTGGGTCCCACTAAAGCTAGCTGCTCCTTTAATATCTCCACCACGACCAATAGGCTGAACACCTCCTCCTAGGGAAGGGACCGATGGTGGTGATACAACAGTCGATCCCGCAGGTTGCGCCACAGTATCCAAGTCTCGTCGTGGGCAATCTCTCATCATATGCCCTGTCATACCACACCAATAACAACTATTTGTCCCCCGCCGGCATTCACCTGAATGAAATCGTCTACAATACTGACACAGCGGGCGAAAAGATCCCGTCGTCTGTGAACCTGAACCACGACCCCCGCTACTTTGCCCAACTTGATTTAAACTTCTAGACCCTCGGAAGTGAGAGGAAGTGCCTGTCGGGGAATAAGAAAATGAAGGCCTAGACGGTCTATTAACACTCCAAGGCCTAGACTCTGCTTGGGACGCCATAGACTGTCCCGTGGATCTAGCCCTCTTAGACGGTCCTTCTGCAAATCCTTGTGCTCTTCTTTGTTGCCTCTGATCTTCCATTTTCTGCGCAAAGGCCTGTATTCTAGCTATATCCATATCTTTATTTAACGCAACAATGGTACAGTCCCTTATCAAATATGGCTCCAATCTGTCTACATACCGATGAACTCTATCGGCCATAGTTGCTACCATATGAGGAGCATATCGAGCCAACAAATTAAACCGAAGACTGTACTCCCTGACGCTCATATTTCCTTGACGCAAATTTAAAAACTGATCCACACGAGCCTCGCGGACCTCATATGGAAGATAGTGATCAAGGAATGCCGCCTTGAATTCCTCCCAACTAGATGGAGTTGCACCGATACCTCTAGATTGTTTCCAATCTTCGTACCATAATATAGCCTCTCCTTTCAGTCTATAAGCTGCAAGCTCCACCGTTTCTACACCCGTCACATGCATAACATCGAGAGCTCTTTGAATTTGATCTATAAAGTCTTGCGGATCCTCAGTAAGATCGGACCCGGTAAATGTGGGAGGATCCAATTTCAGAAAATCCTGTGTCCGCCGACTAGCTATCCTAGTCGCACCGTCATCATTTGTCATTGGACCAGCTCGTCCCTGAGCTTGTGCAGCCACTATTTGAGTCAACATATGCACTGCATTTTTCAATTCTTGTAACTCTTGCTTCATAACATTAACAGGTGATTCTGGGGATTCAGTTTCAGCCTCATCTTGTCTAGCTGGGTTGGGTGGTGAGTTACTCATTCCTTCTCTAGAAAGCATGTTTACCTGCTTATCTTTGCCCTTATCTTGTCTTGTCATCGGCATTGTGCTATATCAAATAAAGCCAGTTACAATGGTCAGATGTAATCCCACCTATGACAATGGCTCTATTGCACGATCAAGAGTGAAGAAATGAAACAACTCCTAAATGTCCCGTAGCCTCCTACTTATAAATGTGGCGCGCAACACATCCATAAGCAAGACTCTACTCAGACACGGCTTTGTAGACACCCTTAGAACGAACTGCTCTGATACCACTTTTGTCACGACCCGAAATCCCATTCGGACCGGACTGGCACCCGAAGCCAATAAGGCCCGAGAGAACCAATCTTTGCTCATGAATCTTCATATGTATATCTGCGTATGAATCTTATTATACCTCATGCAACTATGCGGAAGACATGACTATGGAAACATATGCCATAAATAGAAATATCAAACTTGGCCGTTGGAGCCATTACGTCGAATTGAACATACATCTTCCATTCATATACCCACATATGTCTACAAAGCCTCTAACAGATACATCTATTTATACCACCTTTACAACATCAAAATGAATATACAACTATGACCCAGAAAGCTCCGAATCAAGTGGAGCTCACCAAAACTTCTGCAACTGATCCACAGTCTACTGAGAAGGTCTACTAATGCCTGCACCTGCAACATGTAAGGTAAGTCCCCCGAGGGGGTCAGTACGAAGAATGTACCGAGTATGTAAGGCTATAGAAATTACATCATACATGAGAATGTCAATGAAATAAATATGAGAGATTTTCAATATGGATAAACCATCAGTCTAATTGGAAACTTATCTATTGCTTTCGTTATGAACATTTTAGGACATCCTTACTATTCATAGAATATCTTTCATATTCATCTACACTCAAGAGACTCTTCTCCTCTATTCATGACCACTATTGTTCTACTACTCGGTTAGTCAATTATGAAAGAATAACATTCATCCACACACACACACTCTCTTGGTGGATTAATACTATGGGTGGGGTATCATACATCCACTCTACATGCTTCTCTACCTTACCTTACTTCACTTAATCACTTCTTAATCATACACTGCCCGGGCCCAACTGATCAGTGGGAAATTCATAGAACCATCATGCAGGTGTACATTGCACCCCATGGATAATGTAAGGAGAACCATCATGCAGGTATTTGCACCCCATGGATAATGTAAGGAGAACCATCATGCAGGTATTTGTACCCCATGGATAATGTAAGGAGAACCATCATGCAGGTGTCCATTGCACCCCATGGATAATGTAAGGAGAACCATCATGCAGGTATTTGTACCCCATGGATAAATTATCATTATCATGTTGGGATCGAGTCGAGCTAGGCTTATGCCCCTAGACTTGCCACCCATAAATCAATCATTAACCACATTTGCATTACTTTATTCATTACTTTGAGATTGATACTTGGATAGTCATAACATCACTTTGAACTTTGGAACATAACATTGGTAGAACCATGAAATATTTAGAACATTACTCAAAGCATATGAAACACGTGAATGACAATTGATCAATGCATAAAGAACATATGATGAACCACAATTGATACCCGGAATTAGGGTACCTTGACTATAAGGGATTGATACTTTTGTAGTCATAACATTGTTGGAAACTTTGGAACAATAACCAATGAGCTAGAGACATGTATATAAACATTCTTGGAAACATAGCTTTCATGGAAACATAATACTGTTGGAACCGTTGAACAATGATCAATGAACAAGGTACATGAGTATAATCACTGTTGAACCCTTGGAACATAACCTCATTGGACTTTTGGAACATTACTCATGAATATGAGACACGTATATAACTCCATTGGAACTCTGGATCATGACACTAATTGGAACACACCCATATACTTTACCTTACTCTTGTACTTTATGAGATTAACACCTTAGCCAAACACGTACTTCCATGCACATCTCACTTCACCCCTTTATCTCATGAGATTGACAATTTCACTTATGAAGTATAATTATACTAACTTGCACATCACCTCTCTTATTACTCTTATGAGATTGATACTCTTACAATTGGCACAAGGATAATCATCATACCATAGGACTCATAACATGATTGAAACAATGATATTCAACTAAATAAGCTCTCTTTACCTCATTGCTCTTATTGGGATAATTCTCTTAGGATCTACAACATATGACAACTTAAGCCATAAATAAGAACTAAGTGATTCATGATTCGTATAGGAGTAAAACACATATGACTATCAATATATCAACCCTAGTTGGAATACTATAGAACCCCCTTGGTACAGTACACTTTTGGGACCTTAACATAATGATCACTAAATACGATACATGTGGATACTAACTATTCACCACCCTGCGATGCAATACCTTAGACCATTTGGAACTTTTGCCATATTAGCCAATGAACGTGAGTCAACCAATGGACATGAGTCAAGCAATAAACATGAGTTATACGAGTCACCATTGACCAATGAATAAGGAACATATGAATGAGTAATTCTAGCCAACTATTGAATATGAAATACCTTAGAGTATTTCGGAATCAAGTGAGTGATTGACAGTGTGAACATCATATGTTGCAGAAGGAGATAAAAGTAACCTTACATACCTTATCTTCCCAAGGTAAGCACCCAATCAAATATGTGAGCGCAACAATTCCGCTCCTTCTTTACGTTTCACTCTACATCACAATTATATAATGGAACCAACATTAACCACCAATTACTTTGCAAATGCATACGATGTCAATAAATTACATGTTTGCCTTTAAACATGTCATTTCCCCTTGACAAATCCATTGACAAAATTATTATTCCAAAAAATCCATAATATTTCCAACATTGACCAATACATGATAATTGATACATTTCACCACAACACTCCTCCTTTACACTTTCTTAACCACACCACATCACAAATAATCCATCAATTCACCTTAATACACTTCATAGCACATATCGGCCAAAATCCCAAAATTTACACTTATAGACAAGAACAAGTGTAACAACAAAAATAACACCATAGACATTCATATTTTTATCCATACCATGATCTTTCATAAAAGGCACAAGCCATAATTCAAGTTCAAAGCTCATGGATGGCACATCTTGTACAAAAACCCAAAGTACTATGTTCAACTCTTTCAAGCATAACCAACAAGATTCATATACTCTCCCATGCATATAATATATGAAATCATAAGAATATCCACTTACCAAGACTTACCAAGTGATGATCTTGGCCAAAAAGTTGGCTTAGGGTTTTGAAGATATGAGAAAGCTCTCCTTTAGCTTCTTGGAAAATAATAAAAGTGCTTGTGTAGTTTCAATGAATAAAGGCTGATTTTTGGTGCCTTTTTATAGGACCTTTAGTCATCCTTAGCCACTTGGGATCAATCATTGATGTGTAGGGCTTTTGGAAGAATGGGTCTTGTGACCCATTGGGCCATGCATTCTTTTTATTTTTTGGGCCCAATTCACTTAACCCGATAAAATCAATAATTTCTCGTGGTTTCATCATCTCATATGTTAATATGACAATATTCCTACTCATGTCATTCATATCCGTAGCCTCAATCCCAAAAACAAGCGATTCTAGCCACGTATAGCCTATTTTGCCCAAAAGGGTAAAATCGTCATTTTGACCCCAAATTCGTTCTCGAATAATTTTATCATATTTCACTCATTTCATGTATATTATCATGGTTATAGAAGAATCGTGGCAAAAATCGGCTCAATACGTCCCCGGGAACCCTTGGGACTTAAACAAAATTCCAACTTTTGAAAGGTGGGCAATTCCAGCGTGGCACGCTACCTGGCGCGCCCCCTTGCTGCCTCTGGGCTGAAAATTTCAGCCCAGAGCGGCGTGGCACGCCCCTGGGCGCGCCTAGCCCAAATTTTTTTTTTTTTTTTTTTTTTTTAGACGTTAATACAATAGCAATAGTCCATCAAAACCAATACCAAATATACACTTATTGCTCTCAAAACCAAGTTAGACATGGTTCAAATATGACATATATATCACCAAGCAAATAGGGTCAAAAAGGTACGGGGTGTTACATTCTCCCCCCCTTAGGAACATTTGTCCTCGAATGTTAACGATGTCGCTTCAACGATAACAAATGCCTCTCTATATCATGGATACTTACTTAGTATTGGTCCATGTCCACATTTTGAGGCTAACTTTCACACTTGTCGGTTTAGAATAGCCATCGCTATCTGTTTCTAGTGAAATCCCCAAAACTTTGTATATTTCCCATGTAAACAAACACTTTCAACAATATCACACGGCATGTTGTATCGGGTCAAATTTTTCCCTTCTTTCTGCATTCCTTTCTACCTTTCATAAGTAACGCTTGTAACTATTACAATATGTGCTTTTACCTATACTCACTTTCCTGACAGATAGAGATTCGTTCGTGTAACTGAACTAATAACCTCCCATGTCCCATTAGATTCGTAGTAATCGATGGAATAACATACGATAGGATAGAATCCGGATCAATCAATACATATACATCATGTGAAAATATGGTAAGTTACCTGTAACATCATCAGAAAATGCCTCGAGCATAGGTGCGATTTTGGGTCCCACTAAAGCTAGCTGCTCCTTTAATATCTCCACCACGACCAATAGGCTGAACACCTCCTCCTAGGGAAGGGACCGATGGTGGTGATACAACAGTCGATCCCGCAGGTTGCGCCACAGTATCCAAGTCTCGTCGTGGGCAATCTCTCATCATATGCCCTGTCATACCACACCAATAACAACTATTTGTCCCCCGCCGGCATTCACCTGAATGAAATCGTCTACAATACTGACACAGCGGGCGAAAAGATCCCGTCGTCTGTGAACCTGAACCACGACCCCCGCTACTTTGCCCAACTTGATTTAAACTTCTAGACCCTCGGAAGTGAGAGGAAGTGCCTGTCGGGGAATAAGAAAATGAAGGCCTAGACGGTCTATTAACACTCCAAGGCCTAGACTCTGCTTGGGACGCCATAGACTGTCCCGTGGATCTAGCCCTCTTAGACGGTCCTTCTGCAAATCCTTGTGCTCTTCTTTGTTGCCTCTGATCTTCCATTTTCTGCGCAAAGGCCTGTATTCTAGCTATATCCATATCTTTATTTAACGCAACAATGGTACAGTCCCTTATCAAATATGGCTCCAATCTGTCTACATACCGATGAACTCTATCGGCCATAGTTGCTACCATATGAGGAGCATATCGAGCCAACAAATTAAACCGAAGACTGTACTCCCTGACGCTCATATTTCCTTGACGCAAATTTAAAAACTGATCCACACGAGCCTCGCGGACCTCATATGGAAGATAGTGATCAAGGAATGCCGCCTTGAATTCCTCCCAACTAGATGGAGTTGCACCGATACCTCTAGATTGTTTCCAATCTTCGTACCATAATATAGCCTCTCCTTTCAGTCTATAAGCTGCAAGCTCCACCGTTTCTACACCCGTCACATGCATAACATCGAGAGCTCTTTGAATTTGATCTATAAAGTCTTGCGGATCCTCAGTAAGATCGGACCCGGTAAATGTGGGAGGATCCAATTTCAGAAAATCCTGTGTCCGCCGACTAGCTATCCTAGTCGCACCGTCATCATTTGTCATTGGACCAGCTCGTCCCTGAGCTTGTGCAGCCACTATTTGAGTCAACATATGCACTGCATTTTTCAATTCTTGTAACTCTTGCTTCATAACATTAACAGGTGATTCTGGGGATTCAGTTTCAGCCTCATCTTGTCTAGCTGGGTTGGGTGGTGAGTTACTCATTCCTTCTCTAGAAAGCATGTTTACCTGCTTATCTTTGCCCTTATCTTGTCTTGTCATCGGCATTGTGCTATATCAAATAAAGCCAGTTACAATGGTCAGATGTAATCCCACCTATGACAATGGCTCTATTGCACGATCAAGAGTGAAGAAATGAAACAACTCCTAAATGTCCCGTAGCCTCCTACTTATAAATGTGGCGCGCAACACATCCATAAGCAAGACTCTACTCAGACACGGCTTTGTAGACACCCTTAGAACGAACTGCTCTGATACCACTTTTGTCACGACCCGAAATCCCATTCGGACCGGACTGGCACCCGAAGCCAATAAGGCCCGAGAGAACCAATCTTTGCTCATGAATCTTCATATGTATATCTGCGTATGAATCTTATTATACCTCATGCAACTATGCGGAAGACATGACTATGGAAACATATGCCATAAATAGAAATATCAAACTTGGCCGTTGGAGCCATTACGTCGAATTGAACATACATCTTCCATTCATATACCCACATATGTCTACAAAGCCTCTAACAGATACATCTATTTATACCACCTTTACAACATCAAAATGAATATACAACTATGACCCAGAAAGCTCCGAATCAAGTGGAGCTCACCAAAACTTCTGCAACTGATCCACAGTCTACTGAGAAGGTCTACTAATGCCTGCACCTGCAACATGTAAGGTAAGTCCCCCGAGGGGGT
Organism: Capsicum rhomboideum; assembly: GCA_031232105.1. Lineage (NCBI taxonomy): Eukaryota > Viridiplantae > Streptophyta > Magnoliopsida > Solanales > Solanaceae > Capsicum > Capsicum rhomboideum. Next base: position 60,590,974 of record CP124709.1, read on the forward strand.
CAGTACGAAGAATGTACCGAGTATGTAAGGCTATAGAAATTACATCATACATGAGAATGTCAATGAAATAAATATGAGAGATTTTCAATATGGATAAACCATCAGTCTAATTGGAAACTTATCTATTGCTTTCGTTATGAACATTTTAGGACATCCTTACTATTCATAGAATATCTTTCATATTCATCTACACTCAAGAGACTCTTCTCCTCTATTCATGACCACTATTGTTCTACTACTCGGTTAGTCAATTATGAAAGAATAACATTCATCCACACACACACACTCTCTTGGTGGATTAATACTATGGGTGGGGTATCATACATCCACTCTACATGCTTCTCTACCTTACCTTACTTCACTTAATCACTTCTTAATCATACACTGCCCGGGCCCAACTGATCAGTGGGAAATTCATAGAACCATCATGCAGGTGTACATTGCACCCCATGGATAATGTAAGGAGAACCATCATGCAGGTATTTGCACCCCATGGATAATGTAAGGAGAACCATCATGCAGGTATTTGTACCCCATGGATAATGTAAGGAGAACCATCATGCAGGTGTCCATTGCACCCCATGGATAATGTAAGGAGAACCATCATGCAGGTATTTGTACCCCATGGATAAATTATCATTATCATGTTGGGATCGAGTCGAGCTAGGCTTATGCCCCTAGACTTGCCACCCATAAATCAATCATTAACCACATTTGCATTACTTTATTCATTACTTTGAGATTGATACTTGGATAGTCATAACATCACTTTGAACTTTGGAACATAACATTGGTAGAACCATGAAATATTTAGAACATTACTCAAAGCATATGAAACACGTGAATGACAATTGATCAATGCATAAAGAACATATGATGAACCACAATTGATACCCGGAATTAGGGTACCTTGACTATAAGGGATTGATACTTTTGTAGTCATAACATTGTTGGAAACTTTGGAACAATAACCAATGAGCTAGAGACATGTATATAAACATTCTTGGAAACATAGCTTTCATGGAAACATAATACTGTTGGAACCGTTGAACAATGATCAATGAACAAGGTACATGAGTATAATCACTGTTGAACCCTTGGAACATAACCTCATTGGACTTTTGGAACATTACTCATGAATATGAGACACGTATATAACTCCATTGGAACTCTGGATCATGACACTAATTGGAACACACCCATATACTTTACCTTACTCTTGTACTTTATGAGATTAACACCTTAGCCAAACACGTACTTCCATGCACATCTCACTTCACCCCTTTATCTCATGAGATTGACAATTTCACTTATGAAGTATAATTATACTAACTTGCACATCACCTCTCTTATTACTCTTATGAGATTGATACTCTTACAATTGGCACAAGGATAATCATCATACCATAGGACTCATAACATGATTGAAACAATGATATTCAACTAAATAAGCTCTCTTTACCTCATTGCTCTTATTGGGATAATTCTCTTAGGATCTACAACATATGACAACTTAAGCCATAAATAAGAACTAAGTGATTCATGATTCGTATAGGAGTAAAACACATATGACTATCAATATATCAACCCTAGTTGGAATACTATAGAACCCCCTTGGTACAGTACACTTTTGGGACCTTAACATAATGATCACTAAATACGATACATGTGGATACTAACTATTCACCACCCTGCGATGCAATACCTTAGACCATTTGGAACTTTTGCCATATTAGCCAATGAACGTGAGTCAACCAATGGACATGAGTCAAGCAATAAACATGAGTTATACGAGTCACCATTGACCAATGAATAAGGAACATATGAATGAGTAATTCTAGCCAACTATTGAATATGAAATACCTTAGAGTATTTCGGAATCAAGTGAGTGATTGACAGTGTGAACATCATATGTTGCAGAAGGAGATAAAAGTAACCTTACATACCTTATCTTCCCAAGGTAAGCACCCAATCAAATATGTGAGCGCAACAATTCCGCTCCTTCTTTACGTTTCACTCTACATCACAATTATATAATGGAACCAACATTAACCACCAATTACTTTGCAAATGCATACGATGTCAATAAATTACATGTTTGCCTTTAAACATGTCATTTCCCCTTGACAAATCCATTGACAAAATTATTATTCCAAAAAATCCATAATATTTCCAACATTGACCAATACATGATAATTGATACATTTCACCACAACACTCCTCCTTTACACTTTCTTAACCACACCACATCACAAATAATCCATCAATTCACCTTAATACACTTCATAGCACATATCGGCCAAAATCCCAAAATTTACACTTATAGACAAGAACAAGTGTAACAACAAAAATAACACCATAGACATTCATATTTTTATCCATACCATGATCTTTCATAAAAGGCACAAGCCATAATTCAAGTTCAAAGCTCATGGATGGCACATCTTGTACAAAAACCCAAAGTACTATGTTCAACTCTTTCAAGCATAACCAACAAGATTCATATACTCTCCCATGCATATAATATATGAAATCATAAGAATATCCACTTACCAAGACTTACCAAGTGATGATCTTGGCCAAAAAGTTGGCTTAGGGTTTTGAAGATATGAGAAAGCTCTCCTTTAGCTTCTTGGAAAATAATAAAAGTGCTTGTGTAGTTTCAATGAATAAAGGCTGATTTTTGGTGCCTTTTTATAGGACCTTTAGTCATCCTTAGCCACTTGGGATCAATCATTGATGTGTAGGGCTTTTGGAAGAATGGGTCTTGTGACCCATTGGGCCATGCATTCTTTTTATTTTTTGGGCCCAATTCACTTAACCCGATAAAATCAATAATTTCTCGTGGTTTCATCATCTCATATGTTAATATGACAATATTCCTACTCATGTCATTCATATCCGTAGCCTCAATCCCAAAAACAAGCGATTCTAGCCACGTATAGCCTATTTTGCCCAAAAGGGTAAAATCGTCATTTTGACCCCAAATTCGTTCTCGAATAATTTTATCATATTTCACTCATTTCATGTATATTATCATGGTTATAGAAGAATCGTGGCAAAAATCGGCTCAATACGTCCCCGGGAACCCTTGGGACTTAAACAAAATTCCAACTTTTGAAAGGTGGGCAATTCCAGCGTGGCACGCTACCTGGCGCGCCCCCTTGCTGCCTCTGGGCTGAAAATTTCAGCCCAGAGCGGCGTGGCACGCCCCTGGGCGCGCCTAGCCCAAATTTTTTTTTTTTTTTTTTTTTTTTAGACGTTAATACAATAGCAATAGTCCATCAAAACCAATACCAAATATACACTTATTGCTCTCAAAACCAAGTTAGACATGGTTCAAATATGACATATATATCACCAAGCAAATAGGGTCAAAAAGGTACGGGGTGTTACATTCTCCCCCCCTTAGGAACATTTGTCCTCGAATGTTAACGATGTCGCTTCAACGATAACAAATGCCTCTCTATATCATGGATACTTACTTAGTATTGGTCCATGTCCACATTTTGAGGCTAACTTTCACACTTGTCGGTTTAGAATAGCCATCGCTATCTGTTTCTAGTGAAATCCCCAAAACTTTGTATATTTCCCATGTAAACAAACACTTTCAACAATATCACACGGCATGTTGTATCGGGTCAAATTTTTCCCTTCTTTCTGCATTCCTTTCTACCTTTCATAAGTAACGCTTGTAACTATTACAATATGTGCTTTTACCTATACTCACTTTCCTGACAGATAGAGATTCGTTCGTGTAACTGAACTAATAACCTCCCATGTCCCATTAGATTCGTAGTAATCGATGGAATAACATACGATAGGATAGAATCCGGATCAATCAATACATATACATCATGTGAAAATATGGTAAGTTACCTGTAACATCATCAGAAAATGCCTCGAGCATAGGTGCGATTTTGGGTCCCACTAAAGCTAGCTGCTCCTTTAATATCTCCACCACGACCAATAGGCTGAACACCTCCTCCTAGGGAAGGGACCGATGGTGGTGATACAACAGTCGATCCCGCAGGTTGCGCCACAGTATCCAAGTCTCGTCGTGGGCAATCTCTCATCATATGCCCTGTCATACCACACCAATAACAACTATTTGTCCCCCGCCGGCATTCACCTGAATGAAATCGTCTACAATACTGACACAGCGGGCGAAAAGATCCCGTCGTCTGTGAACCTGAACCACGACCCCCGCTACTTTGCCCAACTTGATTTAAACTTCTAGACCCTCGGAAGTGAGAGGAAGTGCCTGTCGGGGAATAAGAAAATGAAGGCCTAGACGGTCTATTAACACTCCAAGGCCTAGACTCTGCTTGGGACGCCATAGACTGTCCCGTGGATCTAGCCCTCTTAGACGGTCCTTCTGCAAATCCTTGTGCTCTTCTTTGTTGCCTCTGATCTTCCATTTTCTGCGCAAAGGCCTGTATTCTAGCTATATCCATATCTTTATTTAACGCAACAATGGTACAGTCCCTTATCAAATATGGCTCCAATCTGTCTACATACCGATGAACTCTATCGGCCATAGTTGCTACCATATGAGGAGCATATCGAGCCAACAAATTAAACCGAAGACTGTACTCCCTGACGCTCATATTTCCTTGACGCAAATTTAAAAACTGATCCACACGAGCCTCGCGGACCTCATATGGAAGATAGTGATCAAGGAATGCCGCCTTGAATTCCTCCCAACTAGATGGAGTTGCACCGATACCTCTAGATTGTTTCCAATCTTCGTACCATAATATAGCCTCTCCTTTCAGTCTATAAGCTGCAAGCTCCACCGTTTCTACACCCGTCACATGCATAACATCGAGAGCTCTTTGAATTTGATCTATAAAGTCTTGCGGATCCTCAGTAAGATCGGACCCGGTAAATGTGGGAGGATCCAATTTCAGAAAATCCTGTGTCCGCCGACTAGCTATCCTAGTCGCACCGTCATCATTTGTCATTGGACCAGCTCGTCCCTGAGCTTGTGCAGCCACTATTTGAGTCAACATATGCACTGTATTTTTCAATTCTTGTAACTCTTGCTTCATAACATTAACAGGTGATTCTGGGGATTCAGTTTCAGCCTCATCTTGTCTAGCTGGGTTGGGTGGTGAGTTACTCATTCCTTCTCTAGAAAGCATGTTTACCTGCTTATCTTTGCCCTTATCTTGTCTTGTCATCGGCATTGTGCTATATCAAATAAAGCCAGTTACAATGGTCAGATGTAATCCCACCTATGACAATGGCTCTATTGCACGATCAAGAGTGAAGAAATGAAACAACTCCTAAATGTCCCGTAGCCTCCTACTTATAAATGTGGCGCGCAACACATCCATAAGCAAGACTCTACTCAGACACGGCTTTGTAGACACCCTTAGAACGAACTGCTCTGATACCACTTTTGTCACGACCCGAAATCCCATTCGGACCGGACTGGCACCCGAAGCCAATAAGGCCCGAGAGAACCAATCTTTGCTCATGAATCTTCATATGTATATCTGCGTATGAATCTTATTATACCTCATGCAACTATGCGGAAGACATGACTATGGAAACATATACCATAAATAGAAATATCAAACTTGGCCGTTGGAGCCATTACGTCGAATTGAACATACATCTTCCATTCATATACCCACATATGTCTACAAAGCCTCTAACAGATACATCTATTTATACCACCTTTACAACATCAAAATGAATATACAACTATGACCCAGAAAGCTCCGAATCAAGTGGAGCTCACCAAAACTTCTGCAACTGATCCACAGTCTACTGAGAAGGTCTACTAATGCCTGCACCTGCAACATGTAAGGTAAGTCCCCCGAGGGGGTCAGTACGAAGAATGTACCGAGTATGTAAGGCTATAGAAATTACATCATACATGAGAATGTCAATGAAATAAATATGAGAGATTTTCAATATGGATAAACCATCAGTCTAATTGGAAACTTATCTATTGCTTTCGTTATGAACATTTTAGGACATCCTTACTATTCATAGAATATCTTTCATATTCATCTACACTCAAGAGACTCTTCTCCTCTATTCATGACCACTATTGTTCTACTACTCGGTTAGTCAATTATGAAAGAATAACATTCATCCACACACACACACTCTCTTGGTGGATTAATACTATGGGTGGGGTATCATACATCCACTCTACATGCTTCTCTACCTTACCTTACTTCACTTAATCACTTCTTAATCATACACTGCCCGGGCCCAACTGATCAGTGGGAAATTCATAGAACCATCATGCAGGTGTACATTGCACCCCATGGATAATGTAAGGAGAACCATCATGCAGGTATTTGCACCCCATGGATAATGTAAGGAGAACCATCATGCAGGTATTTGTACCCCATGGATAATGTAAGGAGAACCATCATGCAGGTGTCCATTGCACCCCATGGATAATGTAAGGAGAACCATCATGCAGGTATTTGTACCCTATGGATAAATTATCATTATCATGTTGGGATCGAGTCGAGCTAGGCTTATGCCCCTAGACTTGCCACCCATAAATCAATCATTAACCACATTTGCATTACTTTATTCATTACTTTGAGATTGATACTTGGATAGTCATAACATCACTTTGAACTTTGGAACATAACATTGGTAGAACCATGAAATATTTAGAACATTACTCAAAGCATATGAAACACGTGAATGACAATTGATCAATGCATAAAGAACATATGATGAACCACAATTGATACCCGGAATTAGGGTACCTTGACTATAAGGGATTGATACTTTTGTAGTCATAACATTGTTGGAAACTTTGGAACAATAACCAATGAGCTAGAGACATGTATATAAACATTCTTGGAAACATAGCTTTCATGGAAACATAATACTGTTGGAACCATTGAACAATGATCAATGAACAAGGTACATGAGTATAATCACTGTTGAACCCTTGGAACATAACCTCATTGGACTTTTGGAACATTACTCATGAATATGAGACACGTATATAACTCCATTGGAACTCTGGATCATGACACTAATTGGAACACACCCATATACTTTACCTTACTCTTGTACTTTATGAGATTAACACCTTAGCCAAACACGTACTTCCATGCACATCTCACTTCACCCCTTTATCTCATGAGATTGACAATTTCACTTATGAAGTATAATTATACTAACTTGCACATCACCTCTCTTATTACTCTTATGAGATTGATACTCTTACAATTGGCACAAGGATAATCATCATACCATAGGACTCATAACATGATTGAAACAATGATATTCAACTAAATAAGCTCTCTTTACCTCATTGCTCTTATTGGGATAATTCTCTTAGGATCTACAACATATGACAACTTAAGCCATAAATAAGAACTAAGTGATTCATGATTCGTATAGGAGTAAAACACATATGACTATCAATATATCAACCCTAGTTGGAATACTATAGAACCCCCTTGGTACAGTACACTTTTGGGACCTTAACATAATGATCACTAAATACGATACATGTGGATACTAACTATTCACCACCCTGCGATGCAATACCTTAGACCATTTGGAACTTTTGCCATATTAGCCAATGAACGTGAGTCAACCAATGGACATGAGTCAAGCAATAAACATGAGTTATACGAGTCACCATTGACCAATGAATAAGGAACATATGAATGAGTAATTCTAGCCAACTATTGAATATGAAATACCTTAGAGTATTTCGGAATCAAGTGAGTGATTGACAGTGTGAACATCATATGTTGCAGAAGGAGATAAAAGTAACCTTACATACCTTATCTTCCCAAGGTAAGCACCCAATCAAATATGTGAGCGCAATAATTCCGCTCCTTCTTTACGTTTCACTCTACATCACAATTATATAATGGAACCAACATTAACCACCAATTACTTTGCAAATGCATACGATGTCAATAAATTACATGTTTGCCTTTAAACATGTCATTTCCCCTTGACAAATCCATTGACAAAATTATTATTCCAAAAAATCCATAATATTCCCAACATTGACCAATACATGATAATTGATACATTTCACCACAACACTCCTCCTTTACACTTTCTTAACCACACCACATCACAAATAATCCATCAATTCACCTTAATACACTTCATAGCACATATCGGCCAAAATCCCAAAATTTACACTTATAGACAAGAACAAGTGTAACAACAAAAATAACACCATAGACGTTCATATTTTTATCCATACCATGATCTTTCATAAAAGGCACAAGCCATAATTCAAGTTCAAAGCTCATGGATGGCACATCTTGTACAAAAACCCAAAGTACTATGTTCAACTCTTTCAAGCATAACCAACAAGATTCATATACTCTCCCATGCATATAATATATGAAATCATAAGAATATCCACTTACCAAGACTTACCAAGTGATGATCTTGGCCAAAAAGTTGGCTTAGGGTTTTGAAGATATGAGAAAGCTCTCCTTTAGCTTCTTGGAAAATAATAAAAGTGCTTGTGTAGTTTCAATGAATAAAGGCTGATTTTTGGTGCCTTTTTATAGGACCTTTAGTCATCCTTAGCCACTTGGGATCAATCATTGATGTGTAGGGCTTTTGGAAGAATGGGTCTTGTGACCCATTGGGCCATGCATTCTTTTTATTTTTTGGGCCCAATTCACTTAACCCGATAAAATCAATAATTTCTCGTGGTTTCATCATCTCATATGTGTTATGACAATATTCCTACTCATGTCATTCATATCCGTAGCCTCAATCCCAAAAACAAGCGATTCTAGCCACGTATAGCCTATTTTGCCCAAAAGGGTAAAATCGTCATTTTGACCCCAAATTCGTTCTCGAATAATTTTATCATATTTCACTCATTTCATGTATATTATCATGGTTATAGAAGAATCGTGGCAAAAATCGGCTCAATACGTCCCCGGGAACCCTTGGGACTTAAACAAAATTCCAACTTTTGAAAGGTGGCCAATTCCAGCGTGGCACGCTACCTGGCGCGCCCCCTTGCTGCCTCTGGGCTGAAAATTTCAGCCCAGAGCGGCGTGGCACGCCCCTGGGCGCGCCTAGCCCAAATTTTTTTTTTTTTTTTTTTTTTTAGACGTTAATACAATAGCAATAGTCCATCAAAACCAATACCAAATATACACTTATTGCTCTCAAAACCAAGTTAGACATGGTTCAAATATGACATATATATCACCAAGCAAATAGGGTCAAAAAGGTACGGGGTGTTACAAGCGCCTCCTTGATTAACTGGTTCAGGCAGGGCTCTACTAGTTCCTTCTCCCGCAATTGTGTCTATCCTCTTACTTTTACCACGTCCTCTTCTTGCCATCGGCATTTTTCTATCATATACAAGAACAACAACACTTATGGTCAGGAACGATTTCACTTATAGCTTTGGCTCTACTGCACGATCTAGAATTGAAAAAAAAATAATCCTAAATATCCCGTAGCCTCCTACTTATAAATGTGGTGCACAACACATTGAAAAGTAAGACTCTACTCAGACACGGCTTTGTAGACACCCATAGACCGACCTGCTCTGATACCACTTTTGTCACACCCCAAACCCTATCGGGACGGATTGGCACTCGTAGCCGACAAGGCCTGAGAGAACCAAGCTCTGCTTACATTCATTCATACGTATGCCATAAGAAACACCACCATCACATACGAACATAATAGGGGAACATCAGAAATCATGGAACATGTAAGATATATATATAGACATATGAGAAACTTGGCAGACATAGCCATCAAGTCAAACGACACACATCTCTTCTCCTCACATTACTTCACATACCCACGTACGTCTACAAAAGCCTCTAATAGAAGTACATACATGACCAACTTAAATTCGGGACAAGCCCCGCTTTACATAACATTACAATACCAAAATACGTGTACAACTGTGATGCGGAAAGCCCCGAATCGACTGGAGCTCACCAAAAGTCAGTAGAAGTCCTGCAGCTCACTGGGGAGGTCTACTAGTGCCTGCACCTGCAGCAAGTAAGGTAAATCCCCTAAGAGGGGTCAGTACGAAGAATGTACTGAGTATGTAAGGCTGCATGAAACTATATGATACATAAGGACTTCAATGAAAATCAAACATAAATGGGTACTCCATAAGGATAAGTCATCAGTCTGTATATAAAGAGATATGTACATGATGAATTACTTTATTTACTTTTATACTCAATCGATCATTCACTCATTCCTTTATCCATTACTCATTCATCCATTCATATAATGCCCGGGCCCCAAGCTGATCAGTGGGTAATCAATAGCAATCGGGATCGACCCATGCTAGGCTTTTCCTTGCCCCTGGGATACCACCCATAGCGGAATCGACCTATGCTAGGTGTTCTTCTCACCCCTGGGATACCATCCGTAAATATTGGGATCGACCCATGCTAGGTTATTTAACCCCTAGGATACCACCCATGAAATATCTCTCCTCTTTACAACATCACTTCTTAAATCTTTGAAATAGCTTAATCAATGGTTACTTCATTTTTGGGAACTTTTGAATATAAAATTATTGGAACTTGGAACCATGTTCATGATTATGAGACACTTGAATGATAATAGACCAAGACTGAGATATATGTGATTAACAATAAATGATCACTCAAAATGAAATACCTTAGGACAATTCGGAAATGAGTAAGTACCCTAATAAGGTGTACGTTATATGCTGCAGAATAACACGGAAAAAGGGACCTTACATACCTTAATTCCTCAATATGGATACACAATCTTACTTGTGAATACAACACTTCAGCTTCCCTTTTATGTTTACTCTACACACAAGTATATAACGAAGCTTGCATTAACCACTTACTTCATTTCAAGTGTATAACATGACAATAAGTTACATAGTTGTCACACAACGTCATTTCACCTTCGTACAATATCATGTACTTCTTCACCATTACAAAAACAAGCCACATATCCCCCATAGTATCACACATTACTAACATTCCCCACCAAAATCATGCTTTATACTTCCTCTTCGATACTAAGTTACATTTACGTCATTTCGTCACCCAAACGTCTTTCACAACAACACATTAAAGTCAATCCATACTTAACATAATCCAACATGTCCCCATACGACACTTTAAATTCATTACAATGACATCACAAGTTGGTAATTACATCCAAAAAGGGTATCGGGGTCTTCGGGGATCAACTACATGCGAAAACATACAAAATCAGAATCGGGGACGACCTGTGCTGCCACCTGCGCCCGCAGATGGCTCCTGGCATATTCCAGGAGCATCTGCGTTGGCATCTGCTCCCGCAGATGCCTCCGTCTGCGGGGGCGGATGCCCGTTTTGGCCAAAATGGGTCCTTTTTGGGTCTTTTCATGCAATGAATGGTCCATAATCATAACCAAACTTGTTTTAACATATTTTTGATCATTTGAATGCCAACAATCAGTCATGGTCTCACAACACCCAAAACTACACTTCACGGTCAAAACGTCACCAAAACCATCACCATTTTCACAACAACAATTTCAAACCTCAATCACAAGGATAAAACAAGGAAAGACTATTATGACACCTCACATGACAATATTGAATCCATCAAGTTCATTTCCTTCAAGGCCACAAGTACCTATTCAAGTTTACAAGGCAAAACCATCCTCCAATTACACAAATAGACAGTTTTTACACATAGCCCACTGTCCAAGACTTTGCCAACACCACCAACATAATTTATAGACCATCTTAAACATATTATATAGTAAACCATGGGAAGAATACTTACCAAAAGGTGACTTTGCCCCAAAAGAGATGAGAGCTTAGGGTTGGTATTTTGAGAGAAAAGTTTTTTGATAAGTCTTGCAAATGGCATGAGAGTTCTTTTGGATAAAAATCTGATTTTTCTCTTTATATAGCCCCTTTGTAATGAAACTCATCCACACACTTGGTGTGTTTACTTCGTCAATGGAAGACTAGGCAATAATGGGTCAAATATCTTTTGGGCCATGTCTTTCTCTTGATTATTGGGCCTCATTTGGCCCAAATGACACAAGACTCATTAATGCCCACCATTTAATGCATAATTCACCAAATTCCTCATGTTTCATTTTTTCCATCAATATTACGGTAGTCAGCTAGACTCAGAAACGTACGGGGTGTTACAGGTATAATCATGGTTCATCATAAAAGGCAGGGTACTTCTTGTTGACACCCAATTTTGACCTCCCGATATCCTCCCAGACTACTATTTTCTCAAAAAAAATATTAGTTTTGAATTTTTTTTAACTATTATTTTGGTATCAAATAAATTCTGACATTTCGTATTCATGATTTAAAGGTATGCAATTTATTTCAGCATTTAATTTTATATTCTTTTATAATATATATAATTTACTAATCTAAATATAATTTTTTAAATATTTATTAAATTATTGCCGCAAATATGCATACTCATAATTTACAAACACGCAGTCTATTATTATTATTATTATTATTATATTTCTTAAATTTTATATTCATAGGCGCCTAATATATTTCAAATTATTTTGTCTTGGATTTTAAATAATATATTGCGTGTCATTAATTTTACTTACATAATTTATTCATAATGATTTTACGACATTAATTAATTTTTGTTAGTATTTTATTATATAGTTACTTATTTATTTAAAAGCAGGCTAATTCAATTCAATTTTCATAATTTATTTAAATTCTAGCCATTTTATATCCATTTTTTTTCAATTTTAGCCTAAATTGATTTTAATTTTGACCCCAAATTGAATCCCCAAATTCAAATCCAATTTGACCTAATTTAAACCCAATTTTGGACCCAATTTCAACCCATAACCCGACCCATTCTGATTTTTTTATTCACGGCCGTTGATCTAATGTGATCAACGGCTGAGATTAAATCCCTCATTTTCTTTCCTTTCTAATATATCCCAACCGACCAAATCAAAAAACCCTAATTCATTATCACCCCTAAACCCACCGCCTCTACCCCTTATCTCTTGCTATCTCTTCTCTCTCCCCGTCGTCTCTCTCTCTCAAACCCTCCATTTACCGGCGTTATGAGCTCCGGCCAGATCTCATCACCATCGTCACCCTCTTCTCTGCCCGATCTCTCTCTTTCTCTTCTCTCCCGATACCTTTCCTCTCTTCATCGCCGGCCTCCCATCGGCAGCAACACCACCGACGAACCACCCACACAGCCCCTATACTCCCTCCGAACCCACCATAGAACATTAGCCACCTCCCTCCTCTCCTCTCTATCCCACACCAGCCTTCGCAGAGCCGCTCCAATAAGACCCGCCGCCTCAACAAGCTCCGGCCAACCATGGCTGGCGAAGCCTCAACTCTCTCTCCAACTTTGCGAAGCCGCACCGGTGAGGCCACCGGCGACCTCTAAACCATCAAGACACCACCAGCAAGCCGCTGCCACCACTGCTCCGGTAGAACGCCATCACTGCTGCCTCGGAAAGCTCTGAGAAAATAATCACCATACACAGTTTGTTAATAGTCTATTTGCTAAATTCTGAGGTCATCCGTTCCATTGCAATTTTCGTTAAAGCTTCGAGATTTTATTTTTGACGATGGGTGCTAATGAATTCATGTCGGGTATGATTTCTTTAGACTTGATTGCTATCATCTTTGTCATTCTTTGCTTTAGACAGATTCAGATCTGAAATTCTTATGTTTCGATGGATTTTTGTTGGATTCTTGTGATTATGACTTGTTTATTCATTTAGATTATCACATGTTAAAAGCCTCAAATTTATGAACTGTTATCAACCTTAAAATCTGCACCGATTGGGTATTGATCTGTTAAAGGTGTTATAAGTTTTGGTTCTGAATTTTGCCTGATAGAATGATTAAGTTTGGTGTGAATCCAGGTGGCATTGAATCATGCTCGGGCTTAGTTTCTGATGTAGGAGTAATTTTGATTATCAACTCGACACCCTTGGTCATGAGATTCGAATACAGATTAGAGATATTGTGGGGGCTTGAATTCGAATTCATTTTTTCTGATTAATTAACTTTAGATTGGTACATGTTGGGTCAAATGTGATAAGTTGATTTTTTATTTTATTTTATTTTTTATTTTTTTTATATTTTTGTCTCACCTGATTAGTATTAAATCATGTGACTGCCTAGTCTTTGTCTGTATTTAGTAAGTTTTTCATCAGTGATTGACTTTAGCATGCCTATGATTGTTTTTTTTTTTTTTCCATTTTTACTTAGCTATTTATGGTAAATTTGACTTGTTTAAGAATATTATCTAGGGTTGATTTGTGTATGAAATCATATGACAACTTCACTGTTTGTCCATTTTTGTTAAATTACGTGATCCTGTGATCTCCTTACATATTCTCCTATCTTTATTTTAGTATGGACAGATTTTCTTACTTGTTTAATTATGGTAAATTGGCATGTTCTCCTACCCTTAATTGATTCAGCCATCTTTAAGCAAAGAAGTCTCCCTGATTCACTCTTTCGATTTTATTCTTTTCCTTTACTAGTGCACTCCACTTTACTATATAATCAAGGCCCCTCCTCACTATTATTCTCAGTCATTATTTACACTTCCACTTCTCTTTTACACACTTTTTGATCTCATATTCCCTCTACACTTTAAAATATTTCACTGCTTTTGGTCTTGAGAGATTGCTTTGGATTATTATCATTGGTTCTCACTTTGGAAGTGTGATTTCCTGTTTTTCATTCCTTTCGTGCTAATCTTGTGTGATTATGATCTTGTTTTGATTTATTTTTTCGCAATTAAGTGTTTCCATAGCGTGGTGTTATGTATGTGAATCTGAAACGGCCTTTGTGCATCTCATAACCTCTTTGGTGTGAGCCTGCCTGGGATCCTTGAGATCCTTAGGATCTCGACAACACCAAGGGTTGGTTATGGAATGCCAAAGGTATGTTTTGGATCCTAGGAGTGTTTTGGTGTCTTTGTTTATGTTTAATAGGTTGAAGACGAAATTTTAGATAAGACGAAGAGTTGCAGGGATTTGGGAGTAGTTAAAGACCGTCCCACTTAGCCCTTTTCCATTTTCTTCTTTCTTTTATTCATTGGTCTGTAATAATTGTTGTATGAACTCTAAGTCTGTATAGTAAAAATTACGGGGACTGCCTATGGGGGGTGGGGATTCTATATGTTAAATATTTTATCACTTAGAAACCATGCCTATAGGATTATTTAATAAATTTCATGTTAGTTAAATTATTTTATCACTTAGGCAAACGATCTAGGAAAATCAATTAATCATTTTTTTCGCGTAGAAATCATGTTTTAGGATCTTTAACTAACCTTCGGACGTATTAGATTAATTTTGAATGTGTTAATTTAATTTAAGTGTGTTTAATTAATTTTTGGCATGTTAAAAATGATTTTCAGCATACTATAATAATTTCCAGCATATTTAGTCAATTTTCAGCACTTAAAAAATTATTCTTCAGCTCTTTTAATTAATTTCCAGAATATAAAAATAAATTCCAGTATGTTTTTTATTAATTTCTAGCACTCTAAAATACTTTTTTTTAGCACTTTAAATTAAGTTCTAATACTTTTAATTAAATTTCAGTGTTTTAAATTAATTTTCCTGCATTTTAAATTAACTTTTGTAACTTAATTTAATTTTCAGCACCTTAAATTAATTTTTCAGCATCTAAAAAATAAATTTTTAGCATATCTAATCAATTTTCCAGCATTTAAAAAAAAATTAGTTTTCAGCATTTTCAAACAATTTTCAGCACATTCAAATAAATTTTCAGCATGTCTTATTAATTTTCTAGCATGTTTTTTCAATTAATTTTCAGCATGTTAATTAAATTTTCGGCGCCTTAATTAATACGTCTCACCTAGAAACCATGCCTATAGGTTTTTATCACGTAAAAAATAAATAATTGTCTTTTAAGCATGTCATCACCTAATTGACTTTAATTAAATAAGAGTCATATTTGAAACATTATGTGCTAAGTGTTTAAGCTTTTCTTTTCTTAACTATTATATTTAGTTTTCTCCCAAACTTATATTGTTATTCACCTTTTCCCAACTTTCAATTCTCAAAAGCTAAAACCACTGTTTAGTTTTTAACTATTTGAACTGGACTGTGTTGATTCTCTTAAAATCATTAACTACATAAATGCTATCTCCTAACCTATAGTTAGCGGGAAAGTGAAAGAAATTACGAGGTCTAATTTCGAAATTTTTAAACTAAGCCGACGCATCCC
Organism: Capsicum rhomboideum; assembly: GCA_031232105.1. Taxonomy (NCBI): domain Eukaryota; kingdom Viridiplantae; phylum Streptophyta; class Magnoliopsida; order Solanales; family Solanaceae; genus Capsicum; species Capsicum rhomboideum. The sequence goes on from CP124709.1 coordinate 60,607,209, forward strand.
CGGGAGTATCATCTACCAAAGCTTTGCAAAAGAGGATATGTGTACTTATACGTAAATATGTTATGTGTTTATATTCAAAACTCAAAAATTTTCAATTGTCTTTAAAAATGCTAATATTACTATTTTATAACTTAAGACCGACCTCCAATTAAAAATGTTGCTAAAGTCAAATGAACGCGATTATTAATATCGTGGCATCATTTCCATAAAGCAACAAATATTTTATTTCTTCTAAGAAAATAAAACACTCTTGATTTTATTTAAATTTTGAAGAATTTTAAATTAAGTTTTTTACTCTGTTATTTTTTATTCCTTTACTGGTTTGGGGTAGTTTAGTTTAATTTAAGTTATTAATTAACCGATTTTCTCGCATTTTCATCTCAATTCTCTCTTCTCGCTTATCTAATTTACTTCTTTATTTATCTACATATTTTTGCCTTATCACATAGTTAATTATTAATTAGATAATAATTAAGTTGCATGTGTAATTTGTTCAATATCTTTTATCCTTTAAACATTTAGTCATTATTAAGTTAATAAAAATAAATCGACCTCTTTGCTTATCACATAGAAATTCCCACGTAATATATGAATTCGGCCGGGATCCACATTTTTGGACCTCGAAAGGTGCCTAACACCTTCCTTTCGAGGTAACCTGAACCCTTACCCGAATTTCTGGTTGATGTAGGCTAATAATTAAAATAAGTTTGTAATTAGTCTAGAATGGTGCCCTAACGCACCTTAATTCGTTAGGTGGCGACTCTTCACCCTTTAAATCCCAAAAAGAGTTTGTCACATCGAATCCCGCTTTTCGAGAGAAAAATGGGGCGCGACAGCATGACGACTCTGCTAGGGATACTTAGGTTCTAACCATTGCGGATTCGTGTGTTATGTGGGATTTTATGTTTCTATGATTAGTTTTCTTCCTTTCGTACTTTGTTTGCTTCCTTAAATAGTTAAAAAAAATTCAAATTTGACACTTTTCTGGATGTGTTTTTAACATGAATTTTCATGTCAAATTCTTTTATTTTTTCATTTATTTTGTTGCCTTAAAATTTTATTTATTTTTCATGTTTATCTATCCTTTTTCTATCCCTTTTAATTGCTCACATGCGTATCTGAATTGTGTCCATGCTAAATCCTCCTCCTTATCCCATAACATGTTTATGTTCTTTTGATGTTTCTTGTATTTGTTATCTTTTTACCTTATTTTCTTAATTATGCATGTCATTTATTTATTACTTTCCTTAAACTGTCTTGATGTGTTACCGTTTTTTCACTACTTGCTACTTGTTATTGTTTTTCATAATTGGCATTCCGCTCATATCTTCCTCCACTTGGAACCTTTCTTCTTTTTCTTTTAAGAATGGTTGCGTGGTTGCACGGACGTTCATTCCTAAAATACCCTTAAGGGGAATGTCTCGTGGATTGGTCGATCAGCGGTGCATCGACAGTCATGAGCTTCCCACTCTCGAGTTGTCCACTTGAGAGAACCATGTCTAGAAGAATCCATTCATCTTTAGAACCTGGTCCTGTATCCCTTTACTAAGGAATACACACTGCATTACACCTTTGAAGGCTTTAACATCTGATAAAGGATCATGGCCTGAAAGGGCGCATAACCTTATTTGCTATATGTTAAATTTCTGTGTATGTGTTAATATCTTACCTACCCGGTTATTTCTTTTTGTCTTAGTTGTTCCTTACTCTTAGAGTTTCTTACTCTTAGAATTTATGTCTTGTTATTTTTACCTTTAGTCCTGAATAATACTCTCTTAGGGCCTAGTCAAAACTCTCCTTCAATTAACTTCAGGGCTCAATCTTGTCCTCCGAGATATCTTTTAGCACACTAATCATCTCTTGGTTTGATCCATTCCTCGATAGGAGGTTCTAGATTGTTTCTACTCTTTTAGGGAAACTCATTATTTTAGGACACTCTTACTCAACACCTTCAATATTAACATACCATTGTCTTCACCATAACTCTTGACAATTAATGTTTTCATACCATACTCTGGCTTTCCCAACCTTTAAGTCATATAGAGCTCTCAACTATTCATTTTGAAAGAGCATAACTAAAACTAAAATATCTTACTCCATGATATTACTCATAGACATTCTATTGTCGTGCGGTTTTACTAATCATAAGTCCTTTCTTTTAAGGTTGACCAAAGTTGAACATCAGAATGGTTAGTCAAGCAATGTTTATCAATCCTGCCAACAGTGGAGATGAGCGTAGGAGTTTGAGTTTGCACCAAGACAAGCTTACTCCCTTTGAGTCAAGCATCATCAGTATGGAAATAAAAATTGAGAGAATCAGAGGAATAATGACCAATCTTCGATATTCAGCTGATATGCCACCAGACTTTCCAGAGCCATTGTCCGAAACTGATTCTATTGCTCCCATCTACACTATGGAGTCGCCAGTATTGACGACCTCACCTATGCCTAATTGTGATGCACAAGTATCTCCGAGTTTATATTCAGCCGCACTGCAAAAAGCACTCAATGGGATGACAGAGATGGGCAAAGAAAAGGAAACAGAAGGAAAGATTTTTAACCATAAGGTAGGGGCATCTCAACAGCTCAGGATGGATAAGTTATCTAAATCAGGAGAAGAAAGTAAGGATAAAGTTGGGGGCTTGAACTTTCCGTTATACGACGGGTCTGGTGATCCTCATTCCCATTTGAAAGCATACTTGGATAAGCTAGCAGTTATAGGGCAAAGTGATGGTCTTAAGATGAAACTTTTTGTCAGTTCACTTACAGGTCTAGCATTGATGTGGTACACAGAGAAGGATACAAGCAAGTGGGTTTCCTGGAACAATTTGGCAAATGACTTTATTGGGCGGTTCGACAATAGGCTGAAGAGGAAGTTCATAGGTGAAACTCTAGTACATGACAAATTTAGTTTGGTTGAGCCACAATTCAGGAATAAGGGAAAGGCAATTATCAATGAGGCGTAAAAGGCCCCAAATCCCAAAGTGAGAAAATCCCAAGTTATGACTCTCTTAGACGAACCACCGTCAATCACTTTTGAAATGTTGAGGTCACATGGTATCTTGCAGCCTAAGCTTATTGGTCCTTATTGCCCTTCAAGTCCTTTCTTTGATCCCAAAAAGCATTGTGCCTTCCATTCTGGCATGCCTGGTCATGACACGGATGAATGCCTCCAGTTGAGGAGAGAACTACAAAATTTGATAAGCGAGGGGAAGATAGTAAAGAAAAGTCGCCCTCAACTGATATGGTATCCATCTCCAGAAATCACTCCAATACCAAATTATCCCTATTACCCTCAATCCTCCACAAAACCTCATCCTCAAACTGTTTGGTACCCACCTCCATCCATTGCTCCAACATCAAAATACATTCCCATGTCTTATCTAAATCCACCAACAAATCAATGATCCAATCAATTCGCTAAACCTCCAGTCAAGTTGCAGAAAATCCACCAAAACAATACATTCCTCTAGTTGAACCCATAACTCAATTGTATGAAAGACTCAGAGAAGCAGGCTACATCACACCCATCCCTACCGCACCTATTAACACTCAGTCTAAATGATACAATCCTGATAAGATTTACGCCTACCACTCTGGAATGAAAGGGCATCCTATAGAGGCGTGCTTTGCCTTGAAGGACAAGATTCAAGCAATGATTGATACCAAGATGATAAATATAACAGGGTTAAAGCTCGGTGTTAATTAACTTTCTAAGCATGAATGACACCTGTTTGGCACTGATGAAGAGGATATCATGTTCAGGCTCTCAAGCATGTGAAATTACTTTAAGCTTTACGTACTTGGAATAACATGGATTTTCTTTTATGCTCTTCTTTTATGTAATTGGAACTACGTTTGACCTGATTCCCCTATAAGAGGGATACGTAGGCGCTCATTTAATGGGTTCGGTCTCATTATAATAAAATTTTCTTTCCCCCTGTTTTATCACTTTGTATGAAGTTGGAAGGATTAACGATGATATCAATCACAAAGGATGTTTCAAATCGACAGTTATGATGTTCAACTTGAGTTGACCTTGTTCACCCCCTAGCCTTCTTATCTTCTTTACCACCATGACTTCAAATTCAGCATCACGTTAATCTCTCCAAAGCATAAGTTCTGTCACTATCATCTGTCTCTTGCGTTAGAAGTCCAAATCTCTATGCTTAGATCACTTATTAAGTCATAGTCTTCATCTTGGAATGTCTTATATTGATGTTGCTTTAAACTTATTTGTGCTATGTGGTAACTTTTGTTTGATTTATTTATTTTGTTTAAAGTTTGTCGAGTATTTGAACATTGAATCGGCTAAGAGTGTGCAATTTGACAAAATACGCCTAACCATCTTGATCCTTTTTCTAACACAAATTTTGCTTCTTCCCCAGCATAAAATACCTTATTGCCTACCTTCTTATTCGTCTCCTCAATAAATATCTTTGACACACGTCAATTTTGGTACTTTTCAAAACATGGTAATACATGATGGGGAATCACCTACACTGCAACAAAAGTTTCTTGACCTAGAAAAGAGGTTGGATGATTGTCTACGTTCCAAAGGCATTTATGACCTAAGGTATGAGAAACTGTGTCTGCATCCAAGGGTTGAGTTGGCTTCAGGATACAAAGTTCCAAAATTCAATGTGTTCGATGGGCTTGGAGACCCGATCATGCATCTAAAAGACTATTGTGGTAAATTAGTTGGAATTGGGCATAATGAAGCTCTACTAATGAGACTCTTCATTCAGAGCTTGTCAGGAATAGCACTCACTTGGTATGTCAAACAAGACTTTGACAAGTGGCATACATGGGAATACATGGCTCAAGACTTTGTGAGACAATATAAGTTTAATATCAAGGTCGATCCGACGATGCTGGACTTGCTTGAAGTAAAGAAAATGACTTATGAGTCTTTTGAGGAATATGCAACACAATGGAGATTGGAAGCTTCTAAGATACGTCCTCTTGTGCCTGAAGAAGAGTTGATGCAAATTTTCGTCAGGTCGCTAGACGGTATATACTATCAAAAATTGTTCGGCTTATGTATTCAAAGACGATCTGATCTTAATTGGGAAAAGATTAGAATATGGTATTCGGACAGGAAATGTTATTGATGTTTTCGAAATACAAGCTACTTTTCAAGCACTGAAAGCTTCGCCAAAAGAGGAAAAAGAAGAAGACATCTCAACCATCGCGCCTCAAGAACAACATTATCCAAATACCCAACAAGCGTACGCTGTTTTTGACACCTACAACCCACAAGGTTTTCAATACACAAATTTTCACCGACATGATCCAATACCATCTAATTCTCATCAACCAAAGAAAAGGAAGCCTCGTATCTTTACCCCTCTGACCGAACCTTTATCCAACATATTTCAAAGATTGTTTGCTCAAGGAGTTCTGAAACCAAGGAAAGGATGGATCCCTAAATACGCACCTTCAAATTTTGACTTGTCCAAAAGGTGTGCATATCATTCAAATATCCAAGGTCATGATATTGAGGAATGTTCAGCATTGAGGTACAAGATCCAAGACATGATTGAGAAGGGTAAGATTATAGTACAACAAGGGCCACTACGCAACATCTATGACCCTAGCACAAGCACAATTATTGTCCAAGGTGACCCGATAGAGATTGCCCAGAGACATTTAACAAGGAAGCGTAAAGCACATCAAAGGAACTGAGAAGGACAAAACCATCATGAGCAAAGTACCAATTCTCTTTCCAATGAATAAAATTTCCTGCTTTTGTTTATGTTTTCTTTGTACTCATGAACTACGTTTGACCTGACTTACATCTGGATACGTAGGCAACCCATTCTCGGGTTCGGTCTCAATCTAATAAAATTTTATTTTCCCTTCATATTCAAATCATGTTAGCTTTTGACAAAAAATCTATTCAAACAAATCTGAGTTATTTTGGCCCATCCCGTGACTTCAAATGACAATTGCAGACTCGAAGTCGAACCTTGATGTTCGAATACAAGATGACCGTTTCTTTTGAACTAACAATTTGTTTTGAGTGATGCAGGAATATAAGACTTCACAAGTAACACTGGGGCAGAATTTTTGAGATTACCTCAAAAATTCTACCAGTAGACAATATTTTGATTCGCAAGAATGTGTGAAATATATTATAAACTGGGGCAGAAATTTTTGAGGGGCACTCAAAAATTTCACCACAATGGCAGGAAAATGACAAGAAGTTACAGAGAACGCAGAGGATACGGGTTCATCCACCCTAAAATAGGATACGATGGGCTTTTCCGCCCTAAAATAGGATATGCTGGGTTATCCGCCCTAAATAGGATATGTCGGGTTATCCGCCCCAAAAAAGGATGTGTCGGGCTTTTCCGCCCTAAAATAGAATATGCTGGGTTATCCGCCCTAAATAGGATATGCCGGGTTATCCGCCCTAAAAAAGGATGTGTCGGGCTCATTCTGCCCTAAAATAGGATACGTTGGGTTATCCGCCCTAAATAGGATATGCCAGGTTATCCGCCCTAAAAAAGGATATGTCGGGCTCATTCTGCCCTAAAAAAGGATGTGCCGGGTTATCCGTCCTAAAATAGGATATGCTGGGTTATCCGCCCTAAAAAGGATATGCCAGGTTTTTTCTGCCCTAAAATAAGACAGTTGGGCTCGTCCACCCTAAAATAAGGACAATTGATTTTGCATATAGTCAACGTGATCACATTCTCCTTAAAAGTCAAAACTGGGGCAGATTTTTGAGGTTCCTCAAAAATCTTGGGTAACAAGCACAACGTCAAACACATACGCTTTCTTATCTCTTGTTATCGTTATTGTTATCTATTGTTATTCCTTGTCTCTGCATTATTTAATATTTTCTATGCTTATGAGCTAACCATTTTATCTAGTTGTGTTAAAAGTTGCAGGTAGGCTCCCAAAAGCATAACAAAAGACGTTTGAGAATCATTTTATCTCATTTTGGAACATGATTCTTTAACTCTGTATCTCACAACCTAACCTAAATCATATTAACATTCCATCTTTCAAAACTACTCGAACTCCAATCTCGTCAACTCGTGCTATCTTCATTCAAATTTCACATTCGTCAATTTTCTTTAGGAATCTCATTTGTTCCTAAATCTAAAACTACACACGGCCTGATTCTCATGAAACCAGAGATATGTAGGCGACTTGAAACCAAAGTCTCGGCCACATAATTTTAATAAACCTCTCCTGCTTTTCGATTCCAGTGAACCATCCTATCGGTCAGACAAAATTGGCTACTAAGTCAACGTTCGTTACTTGAAAATTCTTTCATCATTCCCAAGTAACGAAGGGGCAGCTGTTGACACCCAATTTTGACCTGCCGATATCCTCCCAGACTGCTATTTTTTCAAAAAAATATTAGTTTTGAATTTTTTTTAACTATTATTTTGGTATCAAATAAATTCTGACATTTCGTATTCATGATTTTAAGGTATGCAATTTATTTCAGCATTTAATTTTATATTCTTATATAATATATATAATTTACTAATTTAAATAAAATATTTTACATAATTTTATAAATATTTATTAAATTATTTCCGCAAATATGTATACTCATAATTTACAAATACGCAGTCTATTATTATTATTATTATTATTATAATATTTCTTAAATTTTATATTCATAGGCGCCTAATATATTTCAAATTATTTTGTCTTGGATTTTAAATAATATATTGTGTGTCATTAATTTTACTTACATAATTTATTCATAATGATTTTACAACATTAATTAATTTTTGTTAGTTTTTTATTATATAGTTACTTATTTATTTAAAAGCAGTCTAATTCAATTCAATTTTCATAATTTGTTTAAATTCTAGCCATTTATATCCATTTTTTTCAAGTTTAGCCTAAATTGATTTTAATTTTGACCCCAAATTGAATCCCCAAATTCAAATCCAATTTGACCTAATTTAAACCCAATTTTGGACCCAATTTCAATCCATAACCCGACCCATTCTGATTTTTTTTAATCACAGCCGTTGATCTAATGTGATCAACGGCTGAGATTAAATCCCTCATTTTCTTTCCTTTCTAATATATCCCAACCCACCAAATCAAAAAACCCTAATTCATTATCACCCCTAAAACCGCCGCCTCTACCCCTTCTCTCTTACTCTCTCTTCTCTCTCCCCGTCGTCTCTCTCTCTCTCTCAAACCCTTCATTCACCAGCGCTATGAGCTCCGGCCAGATCCCATCACCATCGTCACCCTCCTCTCTGCTCTTTCTCTTCTCTCTCGATACCTTTTCTCTCTTCACCGAAGGCCTCCCATCAGCAGCAACACCACCGGCGAACCACCCACACAGCCCCTATACTCCCTCCGAACCCACCACAGAACATTAACCGTCTCCCTCCTCTCCTCTCTATCTCACACCATCCTTCGCAGAGCCGCTCCGGTGAGACCCTCCGCCTCAACAAGCTCCGGCCAACCATGTCCGGCGAAGCCTCAACTCTCTCTCCAGCTTTGCGAAGCCGCACCAGTGAGGCCACCGGCGACCTCCAAACCATCGAGACACCACCAGCAAGCCACTGCCTCCCACTGCTCCGGTAGAATGCCATCACTGCCGCCTCGGAAAGCTCTGAGGAAATAAGCCCCATGCACAGTTTGTTAATAGTCTATTTGCTAAATTTTGAGGTCATCCGTGCTATTGCAATTTTCGTTAAATCTTTGAGATTTTATTTTTGACGATGGGTGCTAATGAATTCATGTCGAGTATGATTTCCTTAGACTTGATTGCTATCATCTCTGTCATTCTTTGCTTTAGACAGATTCAGATCTGAAATTCTTATGTTTCGATGGATTTTTGTTGGATTCTTGTGATTATGACTTGTTTATTCATTTAGATTATCACATGTTAAAAGCCTCAAATTTATGAACTGTTATCAACCTTAAAATCTGCATCGATTGGGTATTGATCTGTTAAAGGCGTTATAAGTTTTGGTTACGAATTTTGCCTGATTAGATGATTAAGTTTGGTGTGAATCCAGGTGGCATTGAATCATGCTCGGGCTTAGTTTCTGATTTAGGAGTAATTTTGATTATCAACTCGACACCCTTGGTCATGAGATTCGAATACAGATTAGAGACATTGTGGGGGCTTGAATTCAAATTCATTTTTTCTGATTAATTAAGTTGATTTTTTAGTTTTTTATTTTTTTTTATTTTTTTTCTCACCTGATTAGTATTAAATCATGTGACTGCCTAGTCTTTGTCTGTATTTAGTAAGTTTTTCATCAGTGATTGACTTTAGCATGCCTATGATTGTTTTTTTTCTTTCTTTTTCATTTTTACTTAGCTATTTATGGTAAATTTGACTTGTTTGAGAATATTATCTAGGGTTGATTTGTGTATGAAATCATATGACAACTTCACTGTTTGTCCATTTTTGGTAAATTACGTGATCCTGTGATCTCCTTACATATTCTCTTATCTTTATTTTAGTATGGACAGATTTTCTTACTTGTTTAATTATGGTAAATTTGCATGATCTCCTACCCTTAATTGATTCAGCCATCTTTAAGGAAAGAAGTCTCCCTGATTCATTCTTCCGATTTTATTATTTTCCTTTACTAGTGCACTCCACTTTACTATATAATCAAGGCCCCTCCTCACTATTATTCTCAGTCATTATTCACACTTCCACTTCTCTTTTACACACTTTTTGATCTCATATTCCCTCTACACTTTAAAATATTTCACTGCTTTTGGTCTTGAGAGATTGCTTTGGATTATTATCATTGGTTCTCACTTTGGAAGTGTGATTTCCTGTTTGGGTTTTATTATTACCAACTGGTTAGTTTTCTCTAACGACGCATTCATTCCTTTCGTGCTAATCTTGTGTGATTATGATCTTGTTTTGATTTATTTTTTCGCAATTAAGTGTTTCCATATCGTGGTGTTATGTATGTGAATCTGAAACGGCCTTTGTGCATCTCATAACCCCTTTGGTGTGAGCCTGCCTGAGATCCTTAGGATCTCGACAGCACCAAGGGTTGGTTATGGAATGCCAAAGGTATGTTTTGGATCCTCGGAGTGTTTTGGTGTCTTTGTTTATGTTTAACAGGTTGAAGGCGAAATTTTAGATAAGACGAAGAGTTGCAGGGATTTGGGAGTAGTTAAAGACCGTCCCACTTAGCCCTTTTCCATTTTCTTCTTTCTTTTATTCATTGGTCTGTAATAATTGTTGTATGAACTCTAAGACTATATAATAAAAATTACGGGGACTGCTTATGGGGGGTGGGATTCTATGTGTTAAATATTTTATCACTTAGAAACCATGCCTATAGGATTATTTTAAATTTCATGTTAGTTAAATTATTTTATCACTTAGGCAAACGATCTAGGATAATTAATTAATCATTTTTTCGCGTAGAAATCATGTTTTAGGATCTTTAACTAACCTTCAGACGTATTAGATTAATTTTGAATGTGTTAATTTAATTTAAGCGTGTTTAATTAATTTTTGGCATGTTAAAAATGATTTTCATCATACTATAATAATTTCCAGCATATTTAGTCAATTTTCAGCACTTAAAAAATTATTCTTCAGCTCTTTTAATTAATTTCCAGAATTTCCAGTATGTTTTTTATTAATTTCTAGCACTCTAAAATACTTTTTTTTTAGCACTTTAAATTAAGTTCTAATACTTTTAATTAACTTTCAGCGTTTTAAATTAATTTTCCTGCATTTTAAATTAATTTTTGCAACTTAATTTAATTTTCAGCATCTAAAAAATAAATTTTTAGCATATCTAATCAATTTTCCAGCATTTAAAAAAAAATTAGTTTCCAGCATTTTCAAACAATTTTCAGCACATTCAAATAAATTTTCAGCATGTCTAATTAATTTTCTAACATATTTTTTCAATTAATTTTCAGCATGTTAATTAAATTTTCGGCGCCTTAATTAATACGTCTCACCTAGAAACCATGCCTATAGGTTTTAATCACGTAAAAAATAAATAATTGTCTTTTAAGCATGTCATCACCTAATTAACTTTAATTAAATAAGAGGAATATTTGAAACATTATGTGCTAAGTGTTTAAGCTTTTCTTTTCTTAACTATTATATTTAGTTTTCTCCCAAACTTATATTGTTATTCACCTTTTCCCAACTTTCAATTCTCAAAAGCTAAAACCACTGTTTAGTTTTTAACTATTTGAACTGGACAGTGTTGATTCTCTTAAAATCATTAACTACATAAATGCTATCTCCTAACCTATAGTTAGCGGGAAAGTGAAAGAAATTACGAGGTCTAATTTCGGAATTTTTAAACTAAGCCGATGCATCCCCAGGAGTATCATCTACCAAAGCTTTGCAAAAGAGGATATGTGTACTTATTCGTAAATATGTTATGTGTTTATATTCAAAACTCAAAAAATTTCAATTGTCTTTAAAAATGCTAATATTACTATTTTATAACTTAAGACCGACCTCCAATTAAAAATGTTGCTAAAGTCAAATGAACGCGATTATTAATATCGTGGCATCATTTTCATAAAGCAACAAATATTTTATTTCTTCTAAGAAAATAAAACACTCTTGATTTTATTTAAATTTTGAAGAATTTTAAATTAAGTTATTTACTCTGTTATTTTTATTCCTTTACTGGTTTGGGGTAGTTTAGTTTAATTTAAGTTATTAATTAACCGATTTTCTCGCATTTTCATCTCAATTCTCTCTTCTCGCTTATCTAATTTATTTCTTTATTTATCTACATATTTTTGCCTTATCATGTAGTTAATTATTAATTAGATAATAATTAAGTTGCATGTGTAATTTGTTCAATATCTTTTATCCTTTAAACATTTAGTCATTATTAAGTTAATAAAAATAAATCGACCTTTTTGCTTATCACATAGAAATTCCCACGTAATATATGAATTCGGCCAGGACCCACATTTGTGGACCTCGAAAGGTGCCTAACACCTTCCTTTCGAGGTAACCTGAACCCTTACCCGAATTTCTGGTTGACGTAGGCTAATAATTAAAATAAGTTTCGTAATTAGTCTAGAATGGTGCCCTAACACACCTTAATTCGTTAGGTGGCAACTCTTCACCCTTTAAATCCTAAAAAGAGTTTGTCACGTCGAATCCCGCTTTTCGCGAGAAAAATGGGGCGTGACACTTCTCACCCTTCCGACTTGACTCAATCTTTGTTTGTCCCTTATTGTGCTATCTTGTTTGCTAACTCTCTTACTCATGTTAGTAATATTGTAGTGGGACACACCTTGGATGAGACTCTTGTGACTAATACCTTTGTCTACTACCCCTTTACCTACTATGACGTTTATGATGGTATGGAAATTGTTTACTATAGAGGTATAGGATGGTGGGATGTGCTAATAGATGACTTAAATGAACCCTTTTGGGTGAGTGAGCCCCTTTGGTTCTATGAAGCCAATTATGACCCACTCCTTTTGCATGATGAGTTTGCTCCTTCAAAGACAATGACTTGTTGTTGGTATGTCAAATGTGTGTCCTCTTGGCATGGAAACATTATTATTATTAACCCTTGTGCTAACCCTCGGGCTTCGAAGATATATTGGTTACTTGTTTGCCTCATGTGTTTTCAGGTTTTGGATTCGAGGTTGAATCCTTCTCAAGATGGAGAGGATGATACAATCCAAATACGCTCTAAACCATTCACTAGAAGTCAAGCACGAGAGCTCCAAGCGCTTCAAGGAATGTTCATGAAACGAGGAATACTTGACGTCCTACTACTACCATCAAAGGGGTGTTACGTGTTGGTGATTGCGTCTAAAGAGGATCAAGGGATCTTGGAGAGATCTATGGGAAGCAAAGAAGGGCAAAATGATGCACTGATGACATCTGCGTGCTCACCTACGGTCGCAGGTGATGAGATGCCCCAACAGGTGGCCAAGGCAGCCCAGGCAGTGGCACCTGCGCCCTGACCTGCGTGGGCAGATGGTCCACCTGCGTAAGCAGGTGGCTTAGCTCGGCTGAAATTACTAGTTTGTGGAAATGGGTCACTTTTGGGCCCAAGTATGTAATAAATGGCCCATGGGGTATAAATAGTAGAACCTAGTCTTTATTTCCTTAATTTTTCTAGAATATTGATGAACAATTCTCTTGAGAGAGTTTTTGGTGAGCGTTTGTTGAAGGTTTGCTTAGCAACGTGTGGTTTCTAGGGTGTTTCGATTCTCTCTTGGTCACCGTATGAATTAGGTGTTAATTGATAAATGTAATTTTTGGGTTCTAGGGTTTAATATATCCTATTGTTCTTGATTACTCATCTTCTTGTGTCTAATTTTTCATCTATCCATTGATTATCTTTTTAATTCTTAGTTAAATTCTAGTTTCCGTAGTTGTTCTGTTATCAACCACTTTGGATTAAGGTCAGTTATCGACGATGTTTGCTGAGTACACGTGTTTCATACTCACTCTTGCTTTTTCATTCCTTTTTCCACACCATGTGCATGTATTGATCCAAGTAGCAGAGCATAGATTGTGTTCTCTCAATATTGGCATTGCGGAGATAGAGGTAGCAGCCGACGGGTCTTAGAACTTACCCGGACCTCTCTTTATCTTATCTTATGCATTATCCGTATTTAAGATACTTTTGATTATTTGATTATATTCTGTATTAGAGGCTTGTACTAGTGATAACCAGACCTAGAATGGATCATTGAGATTGTAATTCCTTCTATATCATTTGGGGTTATTGCCATGCTTCTTCTTCCGCTTCTGATTTACTTTGATTATTGAGTTTGAGTTGGGATATACTTACCTATACCGGAGGGTCTGCCAGGTATCATCACGAACTATATTTTGGGTTGTGACAAGGGGTGAGAGTATGCATGTTCTTAAAGCTTAACTAATCGAAAGAAAAATTAAAATAATAAAGTAATGAAAACTCTCGATTAAATTAAGCACATAAGGAAAACGATTTTAAAAGAATTCTAGTTGTTTTACTAAATAAGTTGAATTGAATCTGCAACTCATCAAACTCGAACTCATAATTAATTAACTGAGTAAGATCTTAACCCTTTGGTCTTGGTTAAAAGCATAACTAAATCATAAAGTGACCCTTTTTATTCTAGAAGTATTCCACTATTGAACTTCGGACAATTCACAAAAATTTCCCAATAATTAATGCCTTAAATTAGATAACTCGAATATGAACCAAGTATTTAAATAAATTAGCTCATTATATTATAATACTCAATACAATAAACTAGGAAAATGAAATACTCCTGCTAATTACAAATATTTATATGAGAAAAGTGAACCAAACCCCAAGAACGTTGCCTCTCAAACCCCATCAGACAGTAGCTTATCTTTTCTAAAATAAATTATTTATCATAGCAAATACATGAACACAATAAAACTGGAACTAAAGTAACATGCTAACCCAGCAAATACCTCTTAACTTCAACATAAAAATAATAAAAGTTAAAGACCAAAACACTTAACGTAAAGCAGAATAAATATTCCGACATTTAAAACAATTAACAGACCTTGAAAGTTAAAGAGTAAAAAAATGTTGACCTCAAGGCTTTGGATTGGAAACTGCTGGACGAAACATGACATTTGTGACCTCGAAAAACCTCGCTTGGAAGCGTCCACAGACCAAAACTTGTGACAATGAAACCATGAGGAAGAAGATGGAGTTTGCGTGGTGAAGCCGAGTGATTTTGGAACTGCAATACTGGTGTTTTAAGGTGGTTCTATGCTAGAGAAAGGTTGGAACTTTGGGTGGTTAAACAAAGGCGTTGGTGGTGGAGCTGCTGGACAGTGGAAGGAGAGGAGAAATGCTGTCGGAACCATTTCCACGTGGCTATGAAGGAATGAGCTCCGACGAGTGCTTTGCATCCAAAATCACTACCTTGTCCGAACGTGTCCGTCCCAATGTGAGCTGCTTCTATCTTTTTTTATAGCATATTAGGTCTATGTATATCAAGGGGGGGAAAAAAAAGGAGACATTGGGAGAGGGAGTTAAGGATTGAAAAAATTGTGGATTATTTTTGGGGAAAATATATATTTTTCAAGTAAAGAAATTATTTTTCTGATTTTTCGGAGGATTTTATGGACATGAAAAGATTTAATCAAAGTTTAAAATTTGAAATTGAACTCATATAAGACTAAATAAAATTCTTCCAAAAAATATTTAAAAATGGGTAACTACTAAATTACTAAGTAAAGGAAAATACTATCAAATTAATAAATCAATCATTATTTTTTATAGTAAAAACAATTCACCATAGAAGATTAATAACTCTTAAAATATTTGATCAAATATTAAAATAAATTAAAAGATAAATGTAAAAGAGCAAGTAAACAATACCTTTGCAAGTGAAGAATATTATATAATACTAATGATTATAATGATTAAAAATAATAATAATTATCATAAAGTGATACTAAAATAATGTGAAAAATATTTAATAACACAAAATCTTATAAAATTAATAAAATACCATTTTTGGCCTCGTGAACGAAATAAACGCTCGAATGAGTAAAATGTCAAAAAGAAGAGACAAAATTGGGTGTCAACACCTACTGATTTTATAAAGGGATTATTTGGTATGATTGGTTGCACATGGAAGAAATGTCGACTAAAAGTTATCAAACTTTTCTTGAAAGAGCTACAGTAACTATTTACAATTTCATAGAAAGTTCTGAAGTTGCATCTTTTTCTCCACATCTTATTGTTCTTCATTTTTAATTCATGTATTTATGAAGTGGTAGTATTTAAAAGGCTTGAAGGTGAGTCATAGTTCACTTTAGCCTATTATGTCATTGGTTGAAGTTAAGACGGTGGATTCAAGTCCCATCACATCAAAGGATAAGACATCAGTTTAAGTTTCGGTGCACCATGAAGATAAAATATTGGGTTCAAGTCCCACAAAATTATGGCCTCACGTATCTTTTATGGGTAAGACGTTGGGTTTAAAGTCCCAATGCAATATATTGATGATAATGATGACTGGAGAAAAATAATAAACTTTTGATGAAAAGTCATGGAACTTGCCCAATTGATCGATTTGCTTCATTTTCTCACGTGAATGTGGTAGCAGAAACATCTGAAAGAAGACATGGTTGAATGTATGAATATTGGTGTGAAAGAAAAAATAATAATAATATCATCATTGTGGTAATTATAAAATGAAGAACATTATGAGTTCTCAAAATGGTCCTTCGAAAGTGAAGATAATTTTTACCATCAATTTGATCACATGAAAGGTATGTATTGGGCACTCGGTTGTAGTGTGACCAAAATTTGATAAATTTTATAAATCCTCCATCAAAATATCAAAGGTATATAAAGTGAAGACACTTAACTTTTCAAAGAGATGTTGAGGTGGGTCATATAAATATGATAACTGTCAATTGGCTTATAATACAAATTTTTAAAGAACAGACATATGATTGTAGTCCATTCCTTGAACAGAATGTGACTTGTGATAAGGATCATTAATGTTCGGTCATTCTTGAAAATGAATGCGTCAAAATATGAAAAAATTATGTACAAAGACTTGCTTATGTATTGTTGGTTTAAATACCAAAAATAACCTCTTCGAGAGGTTTGAGAGGAATAAAAAAAATTTATTTTGGTATAAAAAGTCCATTGGTATTGTAGCATGCCTTATCATGATCTACCAAAGGGTAAACGCAAGAAATGATTCTTACAAATAAAAGTTTTGTCAATGACCAAAAATGAATGTTATTATGTGGTTACACAAATATGTCATTGATTGTGTACCTATGGTACGTCTAACAATATTTTGCCAGGTCTTAAAAAATAAATTATTAATGACAAAAGGAAAGCAAGAAAAGGGTCTTACTTATAAGGATTTTGACCGTAGTGAAAATAGTTTTCTCCCTAAAAAGAGATGTTCACCACGCAAAATGGTGTTATGAAATATTTAGTAGTACATAAGTATTTGATAGCTCCAAAAAAATTAATGTACTACTACTTGGAGGAATAAAATTGTTCATATATGATAATGGGGTTGTAGTAAGTCTCAAAAGAAACTTATTGAGTTTCAAAGGCATTAGCCAAAAAATGAAAATATATAGACTATAAATTATGGGAAGTTTTAATATCTTCATATAACTACAATCAAAGGGGGTTTAAATATTTATGTGAAAGGTTGCCCATTTTTTATTCCTATTTATTGATACAAATATGGGGATGGTGATGGAATCACATGCGATAGTAAACTAAAAGTTATAGAAAATATAAAAGTTGGCATGAACTGTAACGACCAGTTTCGTCGTTACTAAAATTTTCTCGTTTAAAGGACCTGAGGTGTGGGAATTTTGTAAATATTCTTGAACTAGTTACGTAAATGACTTAGTTGAATAATTTTAGAATTTAAAATTTTGGACGGGCTGTACTGGTTGATACTATTGTTGTTATTTGGATACATGAGTGGTCTGAACTATTGGCATATCTAAATTGTGTAATTAATTATTGAACTGCTTGACAAGAATAATTGTGGCAAAGTTGAGTTAATTGTTATTAATCATGGTATTGACTTGATGGATTTTCTGCATTATATTATACTTGTCTTAATGGATGGTAATTCTTAAGTGTTAATGGTTGTATTCGTTACAAATTATTGGTTGGATGTTCATATTATGCATGTGTTGTCCCTAAACTGTGGGTAATCTCCAAATCATGATTATTACTAAGGTTGAATTGAATGATTATCAATGATTTGGTATTCATTGTGATGATGTGTTGTTAAGTCCACAATTAGGTTCGTGTTAAATGCATAGCTAAAGGTGACAGAAGTATTGAGAAGTGGTGCATCAGAGTTGAATGTAGTCTGGTGGTTGATTCTGAGTAGTGTAAACTACTAAGAGATAATTGAGGGTTCAAGGAAGAAAGGAAGTATGAGAGTTGATTTGATTTACCATAATAATTAAGTCCATATTTTATTTTAGATATTTATGTTGTGTTTATGTGATTTAACTTGGATCGGCCAATGATGCTTACCCGTTCGTGTGGTTGTACTAATACTACTCTTCCTATATCCTTTTTCGGGGTATGGTCTGGTTTCAGGATCAGTTGGTATTTCTTTCTTGATATGGTAGAGATCTCCAGCAGCTTCTATCTTTTGCCTCTTACAGTGAAAGTTGGGTCGTTTGTATTTTAGGCTTCCTTGTAGTAGCTCTTGTACCTGTCTAGACTAGATCTTCGGGATAGAGTCTCCTTTTTGTAAACTAATATTTGTAGCCATATTATTTTAATAAATGAAGGTTTCATGTTTTCCTTTATGACTTCCGCATGTTTTATAAATGGGTGGTAAGGGTTCTCCTATCTAGGTGAATTAGAGTAGGTGCCCTCACGACCCGGTTAGTATGAGTCGTGACATGACTGGTTGGCCATCTTGATTTAAATGTAATGTTGAAATAATTGAGAATTCATGAGTTATATATTGAAGAAATAAAAGATTTTTCAAGAATTCCCATGTCCTGCTTCTTTTCCTGATAAATTGGTTATTATACTAGCTAAAGTTGGGATTGTATCCCTTAAATTTTTAGAACATTTAAAAAGGTGAATATGAGATTGTTCACTAACCATGTGGACCATTTACTATTATATAATTTAATATATGCATTTATGGTATGGTATGGTCAGATGTGCTTTGCTACCAGTTTGTAATTTGATTTTGCAAGATTGTTTGCTCAAATTGTTGAATTAAGAGCATGGTACCAAAATATAAAATTATGTTGATAATGCTTGGTTGGTTTAGAAGAAATTGTATGCATTCAATTATAGTTAAACTGTTGGTTATGAGAATAAATCTCTCAAAAGAAATTCGGTATGAGATGTATTATTTAAACGTACCAGCATTTGTATGCATCAAGACAATAAGGTTCCCTTATATTGTTGGTTCAGGGCCAGAAACTAAATAATTCTATCTAAAAATTTGAATTTGTAGTATTTAATTTAATTGTTCTGCCATGCACAAAGATGGATCATCAAATAAGGTTGGGGTGAATGTTAGATTTCCTAACATTAGGGGGTAGAGATGATTAACAACTGAAATTAATGGAATGAATTATCTAGATCCTCGTAAAAAATGTGAACTTGAAGTTCAAGAGATAATTCAGTTGCAAAATATTGTAAATTAATGGTCAGATGTATTTGCTGATCCTATACTATAATTCAGTTGTAAATGCTCCAATGAGAAGTCTTTGAAGGACAGGGTCTACAGCATGCCTGAAGCATGATAGATTAATCGGTTTCAAAGGTAAAATTCCTTGAAGAAGAAAAGGAGAAAATTATAAAATTGGTCAAGGTAATGAGGCAAGTGCTTTAAAAGAGCACCATGACATACCTCTTCATAAAACCTTAGCAAAAGTCCAGGTACCTGAAAATAATGAAAAAGGAGAGATCAATCTCGATATGTTATGCAGTAATGAAACCGATATCAAATAAGCATCGATGGTATTTTTTAGCGCTCACTATTATAAATGCTAACGAGGATCTTGAATTAAAATCTGTCAAAAAGTATGGATAGATAAATGATTGGCCAAATAAAAGTACGTAATTCAAGTATAATTTATTTCAGTTGGAATAGTGATGTTTTGGACTTATAGTCCAAAGACCAAGGTATAATGCCAGTGGAGTAAAAATGAATTCTTGTGCGAAAGTAAGATTAAAAAAACATAAGAAATATATTAAGGCTTGTGCCTTGCGACATGAAGTTTTTTTCGCAAAGTCCTGACATTATTGTATGGAGATATGTTCTCATGTGGTGGATGCAATGGGATTTCTTTCAATATAGAAATATATTAAAAACTTGAATATGTATAATGAAAGGTTGTTATGTCTAGCTAGATAATAAAGGTTATATGAAAATCCTTGAAGGATTTAAAAGGTTTAAGGGATTCTATTAAATAGTACCACAATGGTTGTAAGATCACTTAACATAATGAAAGATCAATTTCAATCTCTTGAAAATGGTTAGAAAGTATCATATCTTAGTGCAATTGGTGCACTTATTGATCCTGCTATTATAATTTATGTGATTATATTTTTATTAATGTGCAGGCAAGATATAATTTCACTTTTATGTGAAGATATTTGGGTGAAATAAAACATTGATAATTTATTATTTCTGACCAGTATTGTCAAAGGGTTGTTGGTTATGCAAATGTAGGAAGGTCATTTGTCTACATAAAGTCGGATCACATGAAAGTTATCTATTTGCGTATGAGAATATTGTCATTTCAAGTTATTCTAATGAAAATCAATTCTATTATCATGCAAATGAAAGTGTTTGCAACTTAGTTGTTGCTAGAAACAAGTTGAATGAGCAATTTACTTGCGACAGTGAGGTCACAAAGAGAGTGATTTTCAAGAATGTATTTGGCTAAGCTCAAAGACTCATCGTATCTAAGAAACAAGAAAATGATATATCAGGATGAGTTCAAGGATGCAACATCTTTCTGGATGTGATTTGATCACAAGACACTGCCACTATCAACATTTCAGAAGATGGTAATAAAATTGGAAGACATCATTACAAAAATTAAGTGATATTTTAATCAGAGGGAGTATAATACGTCTTGCACTTTTTTCCTTGACCGAGGTTTTGTTCCACTGAATTTTCCTAACAAGGTTTTTAATGAGGTAACAAATATTGTATATTACTATATATGTGTACTTTTTTCCTTCACTAAGGCTTTTTCTCAGAGGATTTTAACGAGACACATTATCTATCAATGATCATCCAAGGGGAAATGTTATAAATATTAATATTATTATGTGATTGTGAATGACCATAACTCCTAAGTGTAATTCTCACCATTATGTGCAATAATAAACACACCTTCATTACCTCTCCATTGATCTTTCACACCTCCATATTCATCTCCCTTATTGATCAAGGTTTAATGTCATGTTTATGACATTCTTTGATATTCCTTAATGTAACCCTATAAATAGAGGTATTTAGAATCACACTTGTATACATTTCATACTTGGAAGAATAAGAAAATTCTCTTTTCTTGTCTACTTTCTTTTTTTATATTGTCATTATGAGCTTAATCTTATAATATATGGATCAATATAATAGAATTAATGAATCCAATGAACATAGATTTAATTAGTAGTCCAATTTTATTGGGCTAGTCCATTAATTGGGTTACAAATAGTGAGCCCATTTCCCAAGCCCAAGATGTCATCTTATCCAAGAGGCCTAACTTAATGCCACATATCAAATGATGTGGCATGCCAAGTCAAATGAAAGAGCCAATAAGATCATGCCATATGTGAAAATGACATAGCATGCTTAGTTAACTCAATGACCAATGAAAATGTGTCGCGTGTACAAATGATACGTTCTGACAAATCAAATATTTAAATCTGATTGGATGAAAAGAGTTCATTCTTATCACAACACTTCTATTCTACAACTATAAATAAGGGTCTTTATAATTCAGAAAAAATACCAGAATTCTAATAAGAAGCTAGATGGAGCTTGTGGATCATACGCCGTAGATTTCTCTACAAGCTACAAGCACTCAAGCATTTATCTATAAGTTCTAGAGATTCTAGATCAAGCTCAAAGGCCCTTGAATTCAAATATAAATCAAGATCAAGAACACCAAATTTTAAGATCAAGCCTCAAGCCTCTTGAATTCCAGTACAAGTCAAGATCAAGCTCAAAAGCCCTTGAATTTATATTCGAAAGGAACAATTAGAGGATTTATAGAGATTGTAACACTCAGTATTTAAAATCAAATACTATGATTGTTGTGATATTTTGATCTTGATTATTATTATTTTCTTGATCTGAATTTTATTTTTTACAAATTTTGGAATGCCTAGTGGGAGGATCTCTACCTCTCATCTAAACTTTTCAATTTTCAAGTTCAATAACATTGAGATGACTTTCAAGACGATCAACTCCAATTCAAATTCCCCTAAGGCCACTAACTCCAAGTTCCATGCTAAAGTGGAAAGCATCCTCATTATTACCTTTGGATGTTTCTAACTGGTTATGAGAAGCAAGAAACACATGTTGGGACAACAAAAACTCTAAGTATCATTCACATCTACTCATGTTTTTGGATCTTCATCCCCAAAAGGAGTGAGATCTTTTATGAATACACCAGAAAGAGGAAGAAATGTTGCTGAAAGGATTAAGATGACTCTAACTCTATTTGACCTCTCTGGGTCTAAGAACTTTACCATAAAGAAAGATTATGACTCAACCAATGGGTCCTCTTTGCTTGCAACATATGATGCTGGTTTGTCAAAAATAAACTTGTGCAACAAGCCAAGGCAATTCTCCAACATCCATAATCATTCAAACAATGGTAACTAATGCTTTATTTTTAGAGGAGAAACTTGCAGACTTGATGATTGAAGGTTTAACCAAGTATCTACACAATCAAGATGCTCGGATTCACAAGTTCATAGATAAGATGGATGCCTTGATGGACAGAGCATCTAGCCATACACCTATAAAGGGTCCAGAAATTCAAGAGACTAAACCTCCTATGAAACAAGCACCACATATCAAGAAAGTTCTAATTTCTTCTGAAGTGATGTTCCCACTTGACCAACTGAAAGAGTAAATCAAAGGGACTATCAAATATAAGTATGAATTTGTTTCCATGTCCACTTTTATGTATTCAAAGTTGTACACTACAAGGATTGATAGTTTTAAGATGCCCATTGGTTATCATTCTCCCAAATTTTAACAATTTGAGGGAAAAAGAAATTCAAAGCCACATGTTGCATATTTTGTCGAGACATGTATCAATGTTGGTACTTATGAAGACTATCTACAATTTTTGGTACCTTGAGTGTAATGCCATTGATAGTTGGAAGCAATTGGAGCAGGATTTCCTCAATCGCTTCTACAACACAAGATGTAATATGATCATGGTGGAACTCACAAATAAATTAAGGACAAACCAGTCATCGATTTCACTAATCGATGGAGAAATTCAAGTTGGAACTGCAAAGATAGGCTTAGGGAAGCTTCTTGAATAGAAATATGTATCCAAGGAATGTACCAGGGGCTTCACCACTGTAACGACCCGTTCTATTTTTACTAAAAATATCTGCGGTAAAGGAATAAAAATCTCATTCATCATAAGTTATAGGACCAATTATCTAGTATGAGAGTGCATTAAGCATGAACTAAGGTCATACAATACCCCTAGCTCAAAGTTCAGTTGGAAGTGTTCTTATCGATTTAGTTTTGAGCTAAGTATAAACTAGGGTCAACTTCAAATGAGCATATCTCATAGAATATAAAAAGTTATGAGGACCAATACTCACCAAATAAAATATCTCTGAAGCTTCTTTCCAAGGCATCCGACTATTTGTTAATTCGATTTCAGAGTAAACAGTTATGGCCATTTTACTGAACACTATTTGCGCTGAAAGTTGACCGTCGCAGCGGTAACTAGGCAGTATTTAATGTAAATTTTGATGTTTTGGGGCTTTTAACTCATAAGCTTTGTTCCAAAGCCCTAGGGGCGATTTTCCAAGTCCTTGGGTGAAAATTCTTTGTTGAGGTACGTTTCTCTGTCATCTTCTTTGTCTTTCAATCCAATAATATCTTATAATCATTAGAACAATCTTTAATGGTGGAATTCTTGGGAATTTGAACCCTAAGTTCATGATATTTTGGGGAAAATATATGGATTGGGTTAATATCACCTAGAATTACGTCTAGATTTTTAATTAACGACTCCTAGCATGAACTAGTGATTCTAAAACATAAAATTGATGTTTGGAGACCTTAAATTCAGTAAAAATGGAATCTTTAGCTTTGAAACTCTATTAATAGAGATGGATTGAGTATGATAGAACTAGTTAATGGTTAATTTTACCCTTGGGTAATGTCTTAGACCTCGAATAAGGATAGAATTAATGGTTTGAATTCCCAAAGTAGTTATTCGAAGAGTAATTGATTAATTACTCCTATAATTATTTAATTTCTAGATGATTGGGCTAATGGAGACATGAAGGAAAGGAAAGAGCAACCTTGGTGTGGCTTACTTGTTCTAAGATCTTCGATCGAGGTAGGTTATAGTTTAATGTATAGTAGACTTGGATTAGTTATGTGTAATAACTATAGCTAATGAGAAATTTCATGTCTATGCCTACGGGCGCGGAGTTTGGATGGATAAAACATGGATTTAATGTAATAATGATATAATTATATGTTGTTGTGCTTTGTGTGGATTCATGGATGGGTGTGTATATTTGTGTAACTTACTTGATGATTAATAAATTTTAATATGTGAATGTGGGTAACAATAGAAAGAGTAGGAGAACTTGTAATCCATAGAACTAGTTTTTAATACCTTAAAAGGGGCGAAACCGATATTGTGTATTTTTGTAGTATGAGATATTCTTTCCTAAGATAGTTAGATGGATTGATTGTGATAGGAGAAGGTGATGTTATAACTTAAGAACCTAAATTCAAGTTTGGCGAAGTGCTAAGAAGCAAGATGTGTAAAGGTGTATGACTCTAGTTAGAATTGTAAGTTGAATAGAGCCGAGTGATTGAATGATCGACTAAAGGTGATAGTGTCGTGAAATTAGTGATAAATTGAGTGTAAGGATTACTAGTTAGTAACTAAAATTATCAGTTTCAATAGGAATAAAAAGGGGGTTAGATTGGTGAACGAAATAGGATGATGAATTAGAGTGTAGATATCAATCTATTTAAGTGGTGGAATGCAAAGTGCACTTCTAAGCTTAAGCCTTTATTTAGAGTTATGCCAGCTATTGTTCTTTGGCAGATTTAGAAGAGGAGAAAAATTATTTCTCATGGTGGAAAGATGACTTACAATGGCATGGTGTTAGAAATTAACAGAAATATTCACATGTTGGCAGTTAGCAGATATCCATGGCTAAAGTTTATTCCTAATAGTTGGTCCATGATTATTGTAACACCCCGTACCTTACCAACCCTATTTGATGATGGTGAATAATGTTTTCTTAGGTGTCAAGAGATATAAGTATGTATTTGGTAATGCTAACGACGGGAAAATTGAAATTTGGCCACGTACATGCAATTAGACTTTCATAGGAAGGGTTTTATGATTTCGAGGAGCATTTGTGTAATACCCCGTACACATTCTAACCTGATTTGGTGACTTGGAGTCATGTTTACTTGATGATTAAGATCACTAAGTAAGTATTTTGTAGTGTTTTGATAAGGTATTGGACGATACGCAAGTGTTGAAAAAATGGCCGAAAAATTCAGCAAAGCACCAAAACTTGCGCCACTGCCCTATTTCAGGGGGTGTGGCGCAAGCCACTGATTCATAGGGGTCTCAATTCTTGCGCCACTGCCTTGCTTTGCAGCAGTGGCGCAAGGCACAAAAAATGTGCCCTTTCGGACTCGTTTTGTAACGCAATTTTACGACGATTCTTGGATGGTTTCTTTTGGTTATTTGGAGTTCTTTGAGAATTGTTAAAGCTTCAAACACTTCAACACACTCCTACATATTCTTACATGATCAAATCATGAAAAATGAATAGTGATCCAAAATGTCTAATGAAGCTATGGGCGACTAGAATTCCTATTTTTGCGATCGAGACGACGAATGAGAATCTCGTAAGAGAATATTGTCGTGACATTATAGAATTATGTAACATGATATATATGGTGAATAATACATGGAAGTTTATGGGTTAAATGGATATGTCTTATTGGGCCCAAATTAAGGCCCAAAAGTGGAAGAAATACATGGCCCAAATGGGTCAAATGACCCATTCTTCCATTTGACCTTCTAGAAAAATTATTAAATACAAAGGAGTGGATAAGGATGGAAGTGGGGGCTTATATAAAGGGCCAAAAAATCTGATTTGTTATTCATTACAAACACACATGCTTTTCTATCTTTTTTTCTAGACATTTCCAAGAACCTCTTTTGCTCTCAAAACCCTAATTCAACTTTTGGAGAAGATCATCACTATTCAAGCTTGGGTAAGTGTTTATTATTATGGTTTAACATATTATATGCATGGTAGATTATATATATTATGCTAGTTGTGTTGGCAAGGTGGTGAATAGTGTATTTTTGCTTTTGGTGAAAGATGTGTTATCTTGGTGATTTGAACTTGAATTAGGACTTGTGCCTTTGATGAAAGAGCATGGTATGGACAAAATATGAACATGTACGGTGTTATTTTTGGTATTAAACTTGTTCTTGTCTATAAGTGGAAATTGTGGGATTTTGGCCGATATGTGTTATGAGTTGTATTAAGGTAATTTGATGGATTATTTGTGATGTGATATGGATAAGAAAGTGTAAAGGAGAAGTGTTGTGGTGAAATGACTTGATTCTCATGTATTGGTCAATGTATGGAATATTGGTGGATTTTTGGAATAATAATTTCATCAATGGTTATGTCAAGGGGAAATGGCATGTTTAAAAGCAAACATGTAACTCATTGATATTATATGCATTTGTAAAGTAATTGATGGTATAATTATGATGTTGTGATGGTGGAGAGTGGAAGGTATGAACTTGGGGTGACATATGGTCAATGTTGGGCATGTTGTGGTATTATTGATATGACCATGCCGTAAATGGTATTGTAGAGAAACAAATAACATGTTAAAGCCAAACATGTGACTTATTGTTATTGTATGCATTTGTAAGGTAGTTGGTGGTTAATGTTGGTCCCATTATGTACTTGTGATGTAGAGTGAAACGTAAAGAAGGAGCGGACTTGTTACGCTCACATATTTGATTGTGTACTTACATTGGGAAGATAAGGTATGTAAGGTTACTCTTTCCGTATCCTTCTACAAGATATTGTTCTTATTGACATTGGGCTTGTTTCAATTCTGAGAGGCCTGAAGTATATCAATTCAGGGTGACGTATATTGTTATTCATATGTGCCCTATTCTTAGATGAATTATGATTCACTTATCTCTCATTCATTGATTGAAGTTCCAAAGATGTCATGACGTTGTAATTCTTAAAAGAACTATCCCAACGAGAGTAATGAGGTAAAGAGAGCTGGTTTAGTTTGAATAGCATTATTCCGATCATGTCTTGTTCCAAAGTCCTATAGTATGATGATTATCCTTGTGCCAATTGTTCATAAGTAAGAGGCCCAATCTCATATGAGTACGAAGTGAGGTGATATGCAAATTAGTATAAGTAGTCCTCATAAGTGAAATTGTAAATCTCATGAGGTAAAGGAGTAAAGTGAGATGTGCATATAAGTGCGCGCTTAGTTAAGGTGATATCATGAAGTATAAGAGTAAGGTAAAACATATTGGTGGGTTTCAATTAGTGTCATAATCCAAAATTCCAATAGAAGTTATACATATGTCTCTTGTTCATTGAGTATTGTCCAAATGGTTCCAATAGTGTTATGTTTCCATGACGGCTATGTTTCCAAAATGTCATATTGCCAAGTTATTCATATGTCTCTTACTCATTGATTATTGATCCAAAGCTTCAAGTAAAGTTATGAGTATCAAAAGTATCAATCTCTCACAAGTAAGGTACCAATCTCAAAAGTAAAGAAATGAAGTAAGAATGAAGTAATGCTTATTGATTGTGTTCATGGATGTTATCCATGGGGTACAAATACCCGCATGATGATGATAGTTTATCCACGGGGTGCAAATACCCGCGTGATAATGGCCATTTATCCATGGGGTGCAAGAACACCCGTATGACGATATGATCTTATCCATGGGGTGAAAGAATACCTGCATGACGATGATATGTTATCCATGGGGTGAAAAGAACACCCGCATGATGTGGGCCCAGAAAGTGTATGAGTGATGTAAAAGTAATGTAAAGTAAAGGCAAGAGAAAGAAAGAACGTAATGTACATGAATTCCAAAAGTACTGAATAGTGACTCGTTTACATTGTGATTTACCTATAATGGTTATGCATTTGAACTTGAGTTCTTGACATATTTTCATATCTTACAGTTTCATTTGAGCCTTACATTCTTCGTACTGACCCCTCGTGGGGAATTTACCTTATTTGATGCAGGCGCAGGTCCTAGTAGGCCTCCACAGTAGATTTTCAGTGTTGCAGATCTTTGGTGAGCTCCAGTTAGTTCGGAGTTTCTCCGAGTCACTGTTGTACATGTGTTTTAATTTTGTACATGTTGTATAAAGCAGGGACTTGTCCAGACTTTTAGTTTATTTTGGTCAATGCATTTTGTTAGAAGCTTTTGTAGACAGATGTGGGTGTATCAATGTGAAAGTACATGTCATTTTGACTTGATGGCTCAAACGGCCACGTTTTACGTACATAGCGATGACTTATGTTTTCATGTCTATGACTTCCGCATAGTTGCACAAGGTGTAATAAGATTCATATGAGGTTATGTATGCGAATGTTCATAAGAAAAGGTTGGTTCTCTCGGGCCATATCGGCTTCGGGTGCCAATCACGCCTCGTTGGGATTCGGGGCATGACAATTATGCAGTTCCTTGAGAAGTACACCCCCATAATTGATTGTAAGACTATCTATTGGAATATGCCATAAGTGGGTACGTAAAATTGCAACTTAGATAGGGCTTCTAAAGTCAATCCTAGCCCTAGCTTTGGTGTTTTTTATATAAGAGATGAAGATGGACCTAGTGTATGTAAAAGATAGAAGGTTGGAGAAGGGTTCAAATTTAATGGTCTAAGTTGTAGCCTTGAGAATGGGTTTAGAGTATTGTATTTCTCATCATTTATGGCTTATGGTCCTAGAAATTGATTCTCTTATTCTTAAAAGAGTACTAGATAGGATCTGAGAAAGTCCCTTGGTGCGTTGTAGTAGAAATTAAATGGATCAACATGTTGAGGGCTCATACTAATGTGGAAGCGGAACACATTGTTAGATAAGGCAACATGCTAGCATATGTTTTTGCTAACTAAGTGTTTTATTTTGTAGGTACATAGATTATTACTTACTCATCTTTTCAGGAGGTCCCAGCAGAAGGCAAAATAATTATCAATATTGACAAAGCACATACTCCTAACCTCATATTCAGAAGATGTCAAAATATAAAGTTTACCATTCAGAGAACCAATCAGCAAGAAACAAGGTTTATACGCTTTGAAGAAATAGAAAAGTAACACAAATACAAATAGGGAAACACTATATTAGGCAATAACAGATATCCTAGACGGTTTCATTTTAGCTTAGATTTAAGAAGTTTAAGTTGGAAGATAGTGAACCTATTATTTCACTCTCTTTAGCAGTGGTATTATCTTCGTAGAGGATTAATCTGTTGAGAAAATAGAGCTATAGTTAATCAATCTAACAACTCACCAGAGATTTAAGAGAGGGGAGAAGAAGACTTTACCTACAAATATATTGCCAAGATTCAAGCATAGTGAGTTGAAGAAGTCTTCTTTTGTGTGTGATTTTATGGCACTCGTGAGAATTTTGAGTGTCAGCTATGAAATATCCTATAATGACCCAAAACATTATTACGTGAGTTGAAGGATAAAATTTTAAACTTAGCCTTTCCTTACATTAAAATTTGAAAATTCAGGTTAACCTAGTTTGGGGTGAATTTTGGATATTCTATGATCTAGGGAAATTTGGTAATTCATGGTGTATTAGTTATGGGATGTGAGTTGAATTTATGTAAGATGACGAGTTTAGAATGTCATAGAAACATCTGATGCATAAAATGGGTTAGTTGAACTTTGGTTATAGTAACTTCTGTGAAAGGGTTAGGTAGTGATGTCAAAATCACAGAAGTGTGTTATAAAATAGGAATATCTGAGAACAGACCCCCAGTTCCTATTTAAGTACCGCTGTAGCGGTATAATTTCCACTGCAACAAAGTCATCGCAGCGAGCAAAAGGACCGCCATGGTGGAGGTTTGGTTAGCCTAAATCTTACTGTAATGGAAGGATTTCCACAATAGTGGCGTCTTTGCAGTGACAAATCTATCGCTGCAGGGACGATTAGGCAGTTTTATACCAGTAAATGGAGAGGTTAGTGTTTTTCATTCTAACAAATTTAGTTTTTAACCTAAGGTAAGGAAGAGGCGTTTTCCTCCCTTATTAGGGCTTTTTCATCATTGTGGTAAGACTTTTCTACCATTTTAACTCGTAATTACTTTGTGTAATCCTTAGGGTTGTAAAGATCATGATCATGGTTGAAAATTAGGGTTTAGCCTTAGATTTGTAGTATTAGCAAAAAATCGGTTGGGGATAGTTGTTTCACTTGTTATTGATTCTACATTGTTAGAAATCACTTCCTAGTGTAGAATTCTTCTGAGTAATCACAAATTATGAGAAAATCAAAGAGATTAAGGGGTGAAAAATCCTAGAATGATGAACTAGGCTAAGTTCATGTGCTAAAATCAGTGAGTTTGGATTTGTAATGCTTAGAAGTAGGGAATGAAGCATTGAATCATTCTCATTTGTTGTTTATAGACCAAAAATAAGCAGAACTGACAAGAAAAGGCAAAGCTTTGACTGAATAGTGCATTTGGAAGAGGATACGAGGTAGGTTATAATTTGAAAGTAGTTGTAGACTTGATTTAACTCTATGCTTAGATTGAATTATATGATTGTGATTAGCCTTCGGGCATGCTTGTGATTGTTGGTTGATTTGATGATAAAATTAAGTTGAAATGATAAACTTGAAGGTTATAAGTGTTGACGAATGGAATATGAACTTGAATATTGATATTATTGTGCTTTGAGTATTATGGTTGATTTTTTTAAACCTATTTTGATAATTTTGGGATCAGGTGCCACGTTGATACAGACATTGATAGCCTTCCTGTCGGGAATGGATACCATGCCGATACAATACATGAACTGAGCTCATCCCCTACAGGTCATGACTAAGGGACCTTATTGTCCCTAGTATGTGTGTACACTATTTTTTGGCATGCATTGATTGGTTGCATTGCACATGTCGTTGCCTACTTGATTGTTGTTTATTAGATTACTTAAGTGTTAATTGATATGAATAACTTCAGAAGAATTGATATGAAGAGGAAATTCAGTGGTTTTGTAAGTTGATGTAATTATGTATATGTATTGGAATGTAGTTGATTATGAGTTATGTCTTGATCGCTTCTTAATTTTATTTAATTTATTTATTCATATGGTGTTAAGTTAAGTTGGTTGATGATGCCTATCAGTACATAGTTTTTGTACTGATACTACCTGTGCTCTTCTTTTTGTAGAGTGTAGAGCATGTTATAGCAATTGAGACTCGACATCGACTTTAGCTTGTGATCAGCATCTTCAATTCAAGGGTGAGCACCATGTATGGGCAACCATTGGATTTTCATCTTGTTCATGACTTATATTCTAGGCTATGACATTTATAGGTTTTATTATTCGTTTTGCATATGATTCTAGACATTATTTTTGATTAGTAGTTCTTGTACAGTAACTTTTGGGTCCCGGAGAGATGTAATAGTTAGAGATAGTTTCGCACGTAAGTTTCTTAAATCTGGTTATTGGAGATGTTAGACTCATGTTATGATTTGAATGTCTTTAAGTTATAAATGATAATTTTAGGAAGGACTTAGTAAATGTTAAGCTTAATTGTTTAATTGATTGGGCTAAGGGTTGGATTAATTGGCTCTCCCACTGTAGAGTTAAGGTGGGTGCATTCACGACCATTTGGGGCATGATAAAAATAGTATCAGAGCATTGGGTTTGTCGATCTCAACGTACAAGAATGGGTCTAGTAGAGTCTTGTGGACAACATGGAGACTTCTGTACTTTTTGAGAAGCTACGGGACTTTAGGAAAAACTTTCACTTATTTCTTTCCTTCATGCTAGCTTGATTCTAATTGGTATCAAGTGATCCAAATTTGTATCGAACTTCCTTCTTTTTTGTTTCATAGATGGTGAATACATGCTCAGTTAGAGTAGCAACAACAACAACAACAGTAGCTCCTGAGCCAGTAGTTGGGGCCACGACTCGGGGCAGAGTTTGGGTAAGGGAAAGGGGCAGAAAAGGAGGGATAAGGGGAATTTTCATCAATGGTGGAGCCCAGGCAGCTAGAGGACTCGCTAGGCAGATATCGTCATCCCCTCCTCTACATGAGGCTGCTCCATACTTAGTTCAGGATGAGGAAGTAGTATTAGAGGATGAGGAGGTTCCAGTTCCTGAAAATGTTGTGCCCCTGTAGGGTGGTGCCCATATCCAAAGAGTTGATCCAGCAAGTGTTGGGATTTTTGAGCAGTTTAGCTGACACTAGTGCTACTCAGGCAGTTTCGACAATTAAGCCTCCAATTTTATAGTATGTCATTGATGTAGAACCTCAAATAGATGAGGGTTTTGAGATGGGAGTTTTACCCCGACAGGTATCGGGTTCGATTATGACAGGTGATGAGCATGACTTATCTGTAAGTTTTTGAAAATAAAACCTCCAGTGTTTCAAGGTGCTGAGTTGAAGGATCCTTATGAGTTTTTGAATGATTGTTATGAGCGTCTGCACAAGATGGGGATTATGAAGAGATATGGAGTGAGATTTGTGACCTTTCAGTTGTAGGGAGAGGCTAAGCAATGGTGGAGATCTTTTGTTGAGCGTAGGGCTGCTTTACCTCAACTAACTTAGTCTCAGTTTCAGGTTGTGTTCTTGAGAAGTATGTTCCCCGTACTTAACAGGATAGGAAGAAAGATGAGTTTATGAGGATTGAGCAGGGTGATATGTCAGTGGCAGTCTATAAGGCCAAATTTCATGCTCTGTCTTAGTATTCTTTACAATTGATACCTACTGAAAATGAGAGAATCGGACTGTTCATGAAAGGTTTGAATACAAGCCTTGAAGTGCCTGCACTTCAAATGACCTCTTTTGAGAAAATATTTTAGGAGATGGTGGAGTTTGTAATGAAAGTGGAAAGGGTGAAGTAGCAAGGTAGTGTTAGAGCGGAGGAGAGAAGAGCCTAAAAATTGGATCATTTCAGTGGTGCTTACTCATGGGTCCGTGGTTTGCAGAACTACTCTACTTTGTCGATTCATTCAGTGATGCTTGTGTCTAGTGGGGGGCCGTCAGGTGTCAATCATCAACCCCTAGGGATAGATAGTTATACACCTTTAGCATCTTCAGCCCAGCAGGCTGCTCTAGATTGTAGATGCTTCGAGTGAGGAGTAATAGGTCACATTTAAAGATATTGTCCTAATCTTATACCCGCAGGTCAGTTGACTTTGCAGTCGGCTTCCAGAGCTCTAGTTCTGGTAGGTCATGGTGAAGGAGAAAATAGTAGGGGTCATCCACAGGGTGGGAGTGGTGGTCACACTGCTGGTAGGGGTGGCTTCCAAGCCAACCATGGTAGAGGATAGGTTGGTTGGACTGGTGCACAAGCTGGAAGAGGTGGTGGTCAGGTTGGTGATAAGGCTCATCTGTATACATTTCCAGGTCATCCTAAAGTTGAGGCTTCTGATGCAGTGATCACAGGTACTATTCTTGTCTGTGATTGTATGGCTTTTGTATTATTTGATATGGGGTCCACTTATTCCTATGTGTCTGTTAAGTTTTCTTTGGGCTGGGACTTAGTTTGTGAAATGCTTGATGCACCCATGTATGTATCTATACCATTTGGGGTTTTGTGTGTGTTGATCGGGTTTATCGAGCTTGTTCTGTAGTGTTCACGGGGTATAAAACATTGGCAAACTTAGTGATTTTAGACATGGAAGATTTTGATATTATTTTGGGGATGAAGTGGTTGTATTCTTACCATGTTTTCCTTAATTGTTATGCTAAGACTATCACCGTAGTTATGACCGGGATTGAGAGGTTAGAGTGGGAGGGTGTTTATAAGCCTGCTCCCTTTAGAATTATTTCTGTTATTCATGCCTAAAAGCTAGTTAAGAGGGGGTATCGGGCGTTTTTAGCCCATCTTCGGGATGATAGTACCGTAGTCCCTCCTATAACTTTGGTTTCAGTAGTGTGTGAATTTCTAGAGGTGTTCCCTGATGATCTTCCTTGGATGTCACTTGACCATGACATTGGCTTTTGTATAGTCTTAGAGCCAGACACTCTCCCTATTTCCATTCTTCCTTATAAGATGGCACCGACAGTGTTAAGAGAACTAAAATCTCAATTGAAAGAGTTATTAGGAAAGGGTTTTATCTGTCCTAGTTCTTCTCCTTGGGGTGGTCCTGTCTTTTTTGTTAAGAAGAAAGATGGTAGTATGCAAATGTGCATAGATTACCGGCAGTTGAACAAGGTGACAATTTGCAATAAGTATCCTTTGCCTAGGATATGACTTGTTCGACCAGTTGCAGGGTGCCTTAGTGTTTTCTAAAATTGATTTAAGGTAAGATTACCATCAGCTTAAGATTCGGGTAGAAGACATGCCAAAAACAACCTTTTAGACTCATTATGGCCATTACAAGTTCTTGGTGATATCTTTTAGCTTGATCAACGCCCCAGCCTCTTTTATAGGATTGATGAATGGGGTATTTAAACCTTATTTGGATTCGTTTATGATTCTTTTCATTGATGACATCTCGGTCTACTCCAAGAGCAAATAGGATTATGGAGCATACTTGTGCATTGTGTTGGGGTTGCTTAAGGAGAGGCAACTATATGCTAAGTATTCCAAGTGTGAATTTTGGTTGTCTTCAGTGTCTTTATAGGGGCATGTGGTATTTAAATAAGGGGTAATGGTAAACTCACAGAAGATTGAGGTTGTTCAAAATTAGGCTAGACCGACCACTGTGATAGAGATTCATAGTTTTGTAGTATTGGCCAGCTATTATTGTTTGTTTGTGAATGGGTTTGCCTCCATTGCTTTTCATATGACCCTTTTGACTCAAAAGGAGGAACCTTTTATATGGACTAATAAATGTGAGCAGAGCTTTCAAAATCTCAAGACTTTGCTAACCTCAGCTCCCATTCTTATCTTGCCAGTTGAAGGTAAATTTTACTGTGCATTATGATGCTTCAAGTTTTGTTTTGAGTGTTTTTTTTGACGCAGCACAAGAATGTGATTTCCTACGCTTTGAGGCAACTTAAAGTTCCTGAAAAGAACCACCCTACCCACGATTTAGAGTTGGTAGCGGTGGTGTTTTCTCTCAAAAGTTGGAGGCATTATCTTTATGCATTTAAGTGTGAGGTATTCACATATCATCACAACTTATAACATGTACTTTAGCAGAAAGATTTGAATTTAAGGCAGCGAAGGTAGATGGAGTTACTTAAAGACTATGATATTTTGATTCTTTATCATTCGGGCAAGGCAAATGTGGTAGCAGATGCTTTAAGTTAGAAGGTGAGTATGGGCAGTTTGATGCATTTGGAGGTGTCGAGATGTCCGTTGTCTAGGGAGGTTCAAACTTTAGAAAATAATTTTATAAGATTGCAGTTGACTAACAAGGAAGGGAATTTAGGCAATGTTGAGGCTAGATCCACCTTTCTTGACCTGATTAAAGAAAGGGAATTTGAGGATGGGAAGTTGAATAAAATCCGTGTTAAAGTGTTACAAAGTGAGGCAAGGGAGACCATTCTTAATGAGGAAGGTATGTTGAGAATAAGGGGGGTGTACCCCGTGTGGGCAACTTAATTTCTACAATCCTTGCAAGGGCTCACAGTTCTAAGTACTCCATACATCCAGGTGCAACCAAGATGTAAAGAGACTTAAGGCAAAATTACTGGTGGCATTGAATGAAGTGGGACATTGTTGATTTCATGACTAAGTTTGAAAACTGTCAATTCATGACTAAGTTTGAAAACTGTCAACAGGTTAAGTATGAGCATCGAAAACCTGGTGGCATACTTCAGAGTATGCCCATTTTGGAATGGAAATGGGAAAGAATAACTATGGATTTTGTTGTTGGTCTTCCTAAGACCTTGAGAAAATGTGATTAAATTTGGGTAATTATTGATCGGTAGACCAAATCTTCACATTTTATTCCAATGCAAGTGGATTATAATGCAGTCAAGTTGCCTAAAATTTATATTAAGGAAATTGTTAGACTATATGGGGTGACTATCTACATCATGTCAGAAAGAGGTATGTATTTTACCTCTAATTTTTGGGAGAAGTTTCAAGAAGAGTTGGGCACTAGGTTGGACCTGAGTACAACATTCCATCCGCACACTGATGGAAAGTTGATGTCGCCCAAACTATACCTACAGAAAAGTATAACGCGATCATTGTATCAAATATAGAACCCAACTAGGTTGGGGTTGATCCCACAGGAAATAGGACGGACTTCTATCGAATGCTTGTCCGAGTGATTGGAAAGTAAGTAAAATGGGGTTTTTTTTGTAAACAAATAGTAATAACAACAATTGTTGATTGTCAGATTTGTGATCAATATGAGAAAGGCACTAGGACTGTGATCCCCTAGATTCCTTAACTCCAACGGGTACTTGTGCTGGCAAACTATCCCGCTGCGTTGCATGTAAAATATAACAAGATAGGTTTATCTAAACATCTCTCGACCTTGGTTAGATGAATTTCACTCTTCTCCTCTCGATCTCCAAATGTCGCGCTACTAACCCTTGTTCTTGATCTCAGATAACTATCCCTGTTACGGGTCAAGTTATTAGATGAAGGTTGATGGCTTTAAATCTCTGTTGTTATTCCCTTTTTCCAATCTCTACTTCTCTCTCTCGAGCAAGTTTAGAATACATGAGAGTTTCCAACTTTTGCAACCGTTAGAAGATCAATTATAACGAAGGAAATAACAATACATGCAGTCACACCGGCTCAGAATTGCTTCGCACTTAACCCATTTCTTAATTCCTCATGATTCACACAACCCTAGTTGAGAGATTTAGCTACTCATGATTGCAAGAACACAAGAAGAATTCAATGATGAAAACATAATTATAAACTCACAAGAAGAATAAAACTCTGAAATCTCAATATAAATCAAAATCCTAGAATTGATGTTTGAGATTACAAGATCAATGTGTTTATGAACCTCAAAACAATGTAATAGAATCCAAAACAATGTAATAGACAACTCAAATAATGTAATAATAGCCTCCCTAACATAGGACAACATAGGAGTATTTATAGATATAAAACGAATCCTATCCTAAAATATGTAGGAGGAAAAAGTCTCCAACTTTCACGGACAGTGACTTGAGGTCGTGGACTCAACCCATGGACCGTGGGTCTAGGTCGTAGGAATCAGGCCTACATGCACAACTGCAGAAGTTGACTCACGGACTTGACCTACGGCCCATAGGTCCACCTACGATCCGTGAGTCATGACCGTGGGTCACTTGGTAAAATTCAACTCCGCTCTTTTGTCTTCAAAAACTTCATTCCAGTGCTTGCTACTTCCCGTCTTCTCCATTTTGCCTCCAAAACCTATTTTCCTGCAAGATTATTCAGAAAACACATCTTACCTACCAAACATACCCAAGTTATTGCATATTTTCCTTGTTTTAAGCATCGAAAGTGCCATGAAATCATGGCACATCAACACCCTCAACTTAGAACATTTGCATGTCCTCAGGCGAACTAACAAAACAAATACATTCATGCTTAACTAAGAGAAATCTAAGAGACCTACGATAGTCGACTCATTTCTTCCAGTACCAAAAATTTTGACCCCCTCCTATTCACAAGTCAAAACCATTGTGTGTTTACATACAACATATTATCATGGCATAGAAGGGATCAAGTGATGGCATCAGATTATGAACAAACAACTAAGCATATATGCAAACGACATTATCCGAATAAATAGCAGCTAACAATGTAACTCATGTACTCTCACAACAAAAAAGTCCCATACACTCACAGTATATTAATGAATATCAAAATAGGGACTGGATCAAAACACTCTCTCACACAAAGAAGTTCAAACAGTGTGCATGAAATACCATAGGCTTGCCTTTATTTTCTATGCCTTAGTTTTTCAGACAGTCAGACTAGGATCACTATAGGAATTTCATCGGCTTGTAATGTAGGCTTGGGGATGGGTGTGGTACATATGGATATGGTGACTCAAACCTCCTTGACACTACACTATTTTTGGGTCCACTTTCCAACCATTCTCATTTTATTCTCCCTCATTTGTTTCCAGATTTTGGGTGTGGTTTTTCTTCATACTTTCAAAATACATTTTTCTTCTTTTTTTATTTTTGTAATTTATATTTATTTCACTCACTTTTTTTCTTCTTCACACCCAAATCTGTTCTCTTTTTTTCTTTTACTAACCTCTTCTTCATACCCAAGTCAAACTACGCACCACCCTCAACTTAGGAGATTTGCCTGAGTTGAGGTACACAATATTCAAGGAGGGACCAGGGCCAAGACAGGTCTATTATAAGTCAAAATGGAAAGGTGAATAGGCTAATGAAAGAAATAAGTCAGTTAAGGCTAAAAATCGGGATCAAGGGATATTTACTTCATTTGGTTAGGCATTTAGGCTAAAAGTGGACTTATTCAAGAATGACCTATAATCCTTTCCTAACCACTATCCTCTAACCTAGGCAAGACTAATCGGGCAAGTTCTGGATCACACACACAAAGTGAACTAGGTAATGACCTCACACAACTACTACCTATCCAGCTCATGCATTGCTAAGCTATAGTTATTCTGCCTATAATCCAAATGCAATAAACAGTTGTCACAGTTTAAAACCAATTTTTCAGGAGGGGTGTCCTTTAAACAATCAAAAAGCATCATTATCATTCAAAGTTCCTTCAAAATTGACTACACTAAGGTTCCCCTATTTTTCTCCTAACCAAACACGAAAACACATAATGAAACACAAACAACAACCTAAACATGCTGGTTCTACTATGATAGCACACTCGGGGGAAAAGAAACACGACAATAAAAACCTCCAAGAGGACATATAGGCCCACAAGTACCTCCGCCCCTACAGGACAGTGCATTAGACCGAATTAAAACAAAGGAGTTAGGAACATATCTGTCGCACCCTAAGTGCGTGGGTCTAATGTCGATCAAAATAACAAACATCAAAGCAAATGTCCTTGGGTTGCCTCCCAAGCAGCACCTAATTTACCGTCGTGGCACGATGTGGGTGTCTTGATTACATAGACTTCATCAAGATATACCTTGGGTTGGCCTTCATGGTCATCTAAACTATTTATTTTCGAAACCACCCTCATGTCCTTTGGCTGCTTCATAGTTCAGCAAACCTTGAACGTGACTTTCTTATTAGTCAGTCTGAATTTTAGCTCACCCCACTCCATATCCACCAATGCTCTTTCGGTGGCTAAAAATGGTCTATCCAAAATTATGGACATCTCAAAATCGACCTCATAATCCAAGACAAAAAAGTCAATAGGAAAGATAAAGTTTTCAACCTTGACCAAAACATCAAATAATATGCCCACAGGCTTCTTGATAGTACGATCCACCATTAATAACCACATCTTTGTTGGCTCGAGGGTTCCCAAGCCTAATTCCTTGAATACTACCAGTGGCATCAAGTTAATACTTGCACCTAGGTCACACAAAGCTCTGGCGAAGTTAACTGACCCAATTGTGCATGGAATTATGAAGGCATCAGGATCATCTTTCTTTTACGCAAGAGAACGGAATGCAATTGCACTACAATGGTGCAAATCACCGACAGACTCATAACTGACAGTTCTCTTCTTCTTGACTAACTCTTTCATAAACTTTGCATATCCTAGCATTTGTTCTAAAGCCTCGACAAATGAAATGTTTATAGAAAGTTGCTTCAATATGGACATGAACTTATGAAATTTTCCATCCTTCTTCTTCTTCTTCAAGCACTGAGGGAATGGAGGCAGTGGCTTAGGAATGGGGGTTAGCATTTATGGAGCTTTTTTTTCTTTCTCATTTTTCAGCATTCACCTTGTTTTCATCAATCTGAGGCTCTTCAACTTCTTTTATGATCTCCCCTCTAACAATTTTATTTTCATCCACCTTTTTCTTTAGACATTGAGGGAAAGGTGAAGGAAGTTTTGGGAATGGAACATACTTCTTTAGAGCTTCCTTTACCTTTTTTCGTGGCATTCATTTGCTTTTTCAGTGTAGCATGAACACCCTCAACTTGTTTGGATGCCTCAATAAGAGTCTTCCCACTTCTCGTTGTGATAGCCATACAATGAGCATCATTTTTTGAGTTATGGATGGTATTGCTCGAAAGTGTACCTTTTTTACGTTGATTCAATGTTGAAGATATCTACCCGAATTATTGTTCCATCTGTTTAATGAAAGTCGCATGAGACTCAATTTTTTAGCTTATCCCTGAAAGGTCTGCCTTGATCTCTTTCAAATAGTTTTCTTGACTCCCCGACCCCTTAACTAGTTTTGAAAGTAGGGTTTCCATCCTTGAATTTCCTGACTCAGCATCACGGTTCTCTGGTGGAACATAAAGGAAACTCTTATCTTTGTAGTCGTCTTTTCACCTCCAATGACCATCCCGATCTCTGTCTTGATCTCTATACCCCGACTTATTATAATTATCACCATAGTAGTTTCGACCTTGATTTCCTTACCTCAAGTTCCAATTATCTTGATTAAACCCTTGGCCCTTGGCTCAGAAACCCAACACTTCTCTATCCAAATACTTAGCTTCTTCCTCAGATTCAGAATCATCACGCCTAGGTGTTTTGCCTTATGTACCTATGACATGCACCTTCTCAGCACCCCCAGTCATAATCTATTTGTCTAGCAAGCCAATTTCTGTCCTTAACTGTGTGACCTCTTGAGCTACAAATTCATCCAAAGCCCGTTGTGCTATCAAGGATCTAATAGCATACGTCCCAGTTGGTGTGTCTGCCTCCCGAGTATGCCATCCTTTGTTGGTCTTAATGATACGATCTAAAATCTATAAAACTTGTTCACATCTCAGACTCATAAATGTTTTGCCAGTGATAGTATCTACTACAACCTTGTTATTAGCGTTTAATGCTCCGTAGAATATCTCAAGTAAATTTTGACCATTTATCCTATGATTTGGAACATTTTGCAACTTCTTCTTGACCCGCAGCCAAGTCTCATAAAGAGCTTCAGAATGTAGTTGTCTGAAAGTATAAATCTCATCCTTCAGTTGCAATATTCGGGAAGGTGGAGAAAATCATTCCAGAAATTGATTCCTTAACTCTTGCCAAGTAATGATAGAACCTTGTGGTAACTCAGCCAACCACAAATTCGCCTCCCTCATAAGGTAGAATGGAAATATACTTAATCGAATTATTTCTTGACTCATTCCTGGTAGATTGTACAAGGTGCATATCCCCATAAAATTCATCACATGCATATTCGCATCGTGAGTCAAAAGGCCATCGAATACCCCTTTTAAGTTCAACAGATGGATCATAGCACTTGTAATGTCGAATTTAGTTCCTTCAGGTAGTGCTGGTGGAACAATAGCGCTAGTTTCAACCGGCTCCAAATAAGCCATCTCCTCTTCTTCCTATTCAGCATAATCTGGCACATATAGTATTTGTGGATGTTGTTACACCCTTGGTATTCTTTGTCTCTCTTCAAGTGCAGCACGATGTTGTGTTGCCTCTTGCATTACTCGATGATCTCTATCTGCTTGTCTAAAAGCTGCTTGTCTTGTATTTTCCTTAGCCGTTAATCGAGCAGTGATTTTCTCAGCAATTTTATGACCAGCCGAATGAATTTATGGCTGGCTATGAATATCCACACCTTATGTGGGGTCCTGAACTCCATCAGTATTCACCATTCTTCGATTATTCCTTAGCATTCTTTCTATTTCCGTATCAAGTGGAATCAGGGGATTGCCTTGACTCATAGTGCTGGGAATACAATGGTGTACACCCTATGAATAGTAGGAAAATAATAATTTCAACGACACAAACACTTGAATAAACACGATCAATTAACTCTGTAACCGTATTCCCCGGCAATGGCGCCAAAATTTGATATCGCCCAAACTATACCTCCAGAAAAGTATAACGCGGTCATTGTATCAAATATAGAACCTAACTAGGTTGGGGTTGATCCCATAAGAAATAGGAAGGACTTCTATCGAATGATTGTTCGAGTGATTGGCAAGTAAGTAAAAAGGGGGGGTTTTGTAAACAAATAGTAACAGTAACAATTATTGATTGTCGGATTTGTGATCAATACGAGAAACGCACTAGGACTGTGATCCCCAAGATTCCTTAACCCTACCGGGTACTTGTGTTGGCAAACTTTCCCGCTGCGTTGCATGCAAAATCTAACAAGATAGGTTCATCTAAACGTCTCTCGACCTTGGTTAGATGAACTTCACTCTTCTCCTCTCGATCTCCGAGTGTCGCGCTACTAACCCTTGTTCTTGATCTCAAATAACTATCCCTGTTACGGTTCAAGTTATTAGATGAAGGTTGATAGCTTCAAATCTTTGTTGTTATTCCCTTTTCCCAATCTCTATTTCTCTTTTGATCAAGTTTAGAATACAGGAGAATTCCCAACATTTGTAATTGTTAGAAGATCAATTATAATGAAGGAAATAACAATACATGCAGTCACACTAGTTCAAAATTGCTTCGCACTTAAACCGTTTTGTTAATTCCTCATGGTTCACACAACCCTAGTTGAGAGATTTAGCTACTCATGATTACAAGAACACAAGAAGAATTCAATGATGAAAACATAATTATAAACTGACAAGAAGAATAAAACTTTGAATTCTCAATATAAATCAAAACCCTAGAATCGATGTTTGAGATTACAAGATCAATGTGTTTATGAACCTCAAAACAATGTAATAGACAACTTAAATAATGTAATAATAGCCTCCCTAACATAGGACCACATAGGAGTATTTATAGATACAAACCAAATCCTATCCTAAAATAGTAGGAGAAAAAAGTCAGCAACTTTCCATGGACCGTGACTTGAGGTCGTGTACTCAACCCACGGACCGTGGGTCCAGGTCATAGGAATCAGGCCTCCATGTACAACTGCAGAAGTTGACTCATGGACTTGACCTACGGTCCGTAAGTCCACCTACGGTCCGTGAGTCATGACCGTGGGTCACTTGGTGAAATTCAACTCCGCTATTTTTTCTTGAAAAACTTCATACTAGTGCATACTACTTCCCGTCTTCTCCATTTTGCCTCCAAAACCTACTTTCCTACAAGATAGAACAGAAAACACATCATACCTACCAAATATACTCAAGTTATTGGATATTTTCCTTGTTTTAAGCATCGAAAGTGCCACAAAATCATGGCATATCAGAAGTCAGAGCAGATAATTCAGGTGCTAGAGGACATGCTTTAGGCATGTGTAATAGATTTTGGTGTTCACTGAAACCAGTTCTTGCCTTTATATGAATTTGCGTACAATAATAGGTACCACTCAAGTATTGACATGGCTTCTTTTGAAGCCTTGTATGGGAGGAAGTGTAGATCACCAATTGGGTGGTTTTATGCCTTCAAGGTGAGACCTTGGAGCACTGATGTGTTGAAGAAGTCAATGGAAAAGGTAAGATTCATCCAATAAAAGTTGGTAGCAGTCCAGATAGACAAAAGGAGTATGCGGACGACAAGGTGAGAGATGTTCATTTTGAGAAACATGAGAAGGTATTGCTTAAAGTATCACCCATGAAGGGTGTAATACATTTTGAAAAGAAGGGTAAGTTAAGTCCGAGGTACATCAAACCATTTGATATCTTGAAAAAATAGGCACAACTTATAGGTTATCTCTACTTCCTAGTTTGTTGGGAGTTCATCCGATATCCCATGTCTCAATGCTCAAGAAGTATCATAGGAATGGAGATTACATAATCCATTGGGATTCGAAGTTGTTTGATAAGTAACTCTCTTATGAAGAGGAACCTATTGTTGTTCTAGATAGAGATGTGAGAAAGTTGAGAACCAAGGTGATTCCATTTGTGAAAGTTTAGTGGAGAAACCATCCTATTGATAAGTCCATTTAAGAGACAGAGGTGAATATGCGCAAGCGCTATCCCCATTTGTTCGTCGATTCAGGTAATCCTTCTTTATTTTTCACCTCTTGTTATTAGTTGTCATTCAAATATGAACGAGTGTTTAATTGGAATCTAATGTAACAATCCAAAATGTTGTTACAGTGAGTTGATGGGTAAAATTTTAGACTTAGCCTTTTCTTAGACTAAAATTTTAAAATTTAGGCTAGCCTAGTTTTGGGTGAACTTTGGATGTTGTGTGGCCTAGGGAAATTTGGTAATTCTTGGTGTGTTAGTTATGAGATGTGAATTGATTTTATGTTAGATGACGAGATTAGTAAGTCATAGAAACTTTCGGTGCATAAAAGGGGTTAGTAGAACTCCGATTATAGCAATTTTCGTGAAAGGGTTAGGACGTGATGTTAAAATTAGAGAAGTATATCGTGAAATAGCATAGCTAGAAATGGATCCCGAATAAATATTCAAGCACCACTATAGTGGTAGATTATTTGTTGCCATAACAAGCTAAGGGACAGTTACGATGGAGGTCCGGTTAGCCTAAGTCTCACTACAACGGAAGAATTTCCGCTGCAGTGGCATTGCTACAGTGACAAATCTATCGCTATGAGGATTAGGCATTTTATACCAATAATTCGAGAGTTAGCATTTTTTATTTTAAAAAGTTTAGTTTTTGATCTAAGGCAAGGAAGAGGCGATTTCCTTAATTGAGATAAGGTTTTTCCACTATTTTAACTCGTAATTACTTTGTTTAATCCTTGGGGTTGTAAGTATCATGATCATGGCTGAAAAATTAGGGTTTGGCCCTAGGTTTGTGGTATTGGTGGAAAATCGGTTGGGGATAGTTGTTTTCACTTGTTATTGATTCTAGGTTGTTAGAAATCACTTTCTAGTGTAGAATTCTTCTGGGTCATTATGAATTACGGGGAATTCGAAGAGATCAAAGGGTAAAAAACCCTAGAATAATGAACTAGGTTAAGTTCATGTACTAAAATTAGTGGGTTTGGATTTGTAATGCTTAGAAGTGGGAATAAAGAGTTAAATCATTCTCATTTGTTGTTTATAGACCAAGAAGGAGTAGAATTGGGGAAAAAAGACAAAGCTTCAGCTGAATAGTG
Source organism: Capsicum rhomboideum (assembly GCA_031232105.1). NCBI lineage: Eukaryota > Viridiplantae > Streptophyta > Magnoliopsida > Solanales > Solanaceae > Capsicum > Capsicum rhomboideum. The sequence continues at coordinate 60,652,149 of CP124709.1, forward strand.
CATTTGGACGAGAATATGAGGTAGGTTATGGTTTGAAAGTAGTTGTAGACTTGATTTGACTCTATGCTTATTTTTGAGTTAGATGATTGTGATTATCTTTCGGACATGCTTATGATTGTTAGTTGATTTGATGTTAAAATTATGTTGAAATGATAAACTTGAAGGTTATAAGTGCTGATGAATGGAATATGAACTTGAATATTGATATTATTGTGCTTTGAGCATTAAGGTTTTTACCTGTTTTGATGATAGTAGGATCGGGCGCCACACCGATACAGATATTGACTGCCTTGCTGTCAGGAATGGGTACCATGTCGGTGGTACTTGAACTGAGCTCATCCCCTATAGGTCATGACTAAGGTACCCTGTCGTCCCTAGTATATGTATACACTATTTTTAGGCATTCATTAGTTCGTTGCATTGCACATTTCGTTGCCTACTTGATTGTTGTTCACTGAATTGCTTAAGTGGAAGTGGATTGATATGAATAACTTGAGAAGAATTGATATGAAGAGGATACTCAGTGGTTTTGTAATTTGATGTAATTATGTATATGTATTGTAATGTGGTTGATTATGAGTTATGTCTTGATCGCTTCTTACTTTTGTTTAACTTATTTATTCGTATGGTATTAAGTTAAGTCAGTCGGTGATGCCTACCAGTACATAGTTTTTGTATTTATACTATCTGTGTTCTTCTTTTTGTTGAGTGCAGAGTGTGTTTCAACATTTCAGACTAGACCTCGACTTTAGCTTGTGATCACCAACTTCGATTCAAGGGTGATCAACATGTCCAGGCAACCATTGGATCTTCATCTTGTTCATGTCCTCTACTCTGGGCTATGACATTTGTAGTTTTTATTATTAGTTTTGAATATGATTCTAGACATTATTTGTTATTAGTAATTCTTGTACGGTGACTTTAGGGTCCCAGAGAGATGTAATATTTAGAGATAATTTTTCACATAGGTTTCTTTTATTGGGTTATTAGAGACATTAGACTCATGTTATGATTTGAATGCGTTTAAGTTATAAATGATGATTTTGGGAAAGGACTTTGTAAATTTTAAGTTTAATTGTTTAATTGATCGGATTAAGGGTTGGGTTAATTGGTTATCCCACTGAAGAGTTAGGATGGGTGCCACTCACGATCATTTAGGTCGTGACATCTCCCCAAGCTCATTTTTCCACAAATTTGTTGTTGCAACTATAGCGTAGGAGGAGTTTCATCTTTCCCTCTTTGCTTCGTGTTCGTCGAACAGTAGGTCAAGCTTTTTGACAATGGCTTATCCATGTGAAGAAGATGAGACGATCAACTTTCCATTTTGGAGGGTCTGATTTCCAGACCCTTCATATGGTTCTTTCCCTTTTTCTTTTTTGTTTTATTTTGTTCTTGTTATTTTTGGATCATGGGCTTTTGGATTAATATCCGCTTTTTTTGTTTATTTCTTTATTTTTGGGCTTTTGCCACTTGTACATATTTGCTTTATTTAATAAAAGGCCAAACACATCGCCAGGCCCCTAAACTTGGCACGAACTTTCACTTTGGTACCTAAAGTGGACGTTGTTCATTTTAAACACCTAAACCAGCCTCCAACTGTGTCCTTTTAGCACCTTTTGCCCAGTTGGCACACCGCGTGAAACTCACCCTTCAAAGGTGCGTTGAAGGCCCTTTTTTGCTGATGTGGCATTCTGGTTGGCCCACCAATGATAGTATTGACCCATACCCACCTATATTTATCTTCTTCCTCACTCATAATTCTCTAATTTAGCCCTAATTTCCCAAATTCTTCAATGATCAATTTTTTTCTTCTCTTCTTCTTCCTTTGTTTTTTTTTTAAAATAATTCTCTAAAAACAGATTCGTATATTCTAACTAATGTAGAAAAAAAAATGGAAACTCCAGCAAATTGACTAAAAGAAACACAAAGGAAAGAGGTGTAGAACCAGCGAGAAACAATTATTGTTTGATTTTTGAATTTTTTGATGAATCGATCGATGTTTCCAGCTATGGGTGATACTGTAGAATTAATAGAGAATCCTTTACAACCAAAAGCTTCAATAATTCCAATTTATTTGATACCAAAAATGATCATCAGAAATGTAAAAGTGAAATGAAGAAGAAGAGGAGGGAATTGACCGTTATTAGCAGAAAATAGCAAAGGAAATGAGTATTTCTTAAACAGTTCTTGTACGGTGTTGAAACAAAATATTTGGTGAAAACGGCATATGTAGCAGAAAAAGCTTATCAATTTGCACTATTTACGTCAATCTAGTACACACGTGTCTTTACATATCATAATAAACTAATACGTATATGTTTTCACTTTGATTTATTACATTTTGGTATCTATTTTTTCCAACGAAAATGGTGGAGAAGGTGACGGTAGAGTTTGAAAACAATACAATGAAGAAAAAGCTTCAAAAATGAAAAGTCAATTAAAGAATAGATTTGAATTGACATCCGACCTCCGTTGAAGGAGTTCTTGAGGAAATGGTGGAAGCTTGTTTCACAATTTAATGGAGAAGGGATCGAAGATGATCCCTGAAAGTTGGTGTTAAAAGATTTTAAAATTGTTTTTTTAAAAAAAAAAAATCAAAGGTTTTTTTAAAAAAATTTAAAATGTCACATGTAATTATTTTATATGTTGCCTGTCACGTAACCGGAGAGTGTATTACACTCTCCTTATTTGTTTTGCTCATTATCAAGAAGGTGTCAAAATGACCCAACAGAACACTACTTCGAGTGTTTAAAATGAATAATGCTTAGTTGAGGTGCCAAAATGAAAGTTTGTGGCAAGTTTAGAGGGTTGCCGATGTGTTTGGCATTAATAAAATGGTCAATTGGCTTCTCTTGAATTAAAAAATAAATCTTTTCAAGTTCTAGAGATCAAGACTAAGAGTCAAGATCAAGCGCAAAGACCCTTGAATTCAAATACAAATCAACATCAAGACCACCAAATTTAAGATCAAGCTTCAAGCCCCTTGAATTCAAGTATAATTCAAAATCAATTCCATCAAGATTCAAGATCAAGCTAAAAAACTCTTTAATTTATATTTGAAATGAAGAGTCAAAGGATTCATAAAGATCGTAACACTTACTATTTGGTATCAAATACTATGATTTACGATATTTTCCTGTCTTGATTATTATTTTCTCGATCCAAATTTTACTGTCTACAATGACATTTTCAAATAGGTCTCTTCCCATTAAAATCTTACTGGCATAACAAAAAAATCCATAATTCCATTATTCACAGAGAATTAGATCATGGTGATGATTACTCTTAATATGATCTAATCCACAAGGGACTTTAAGCTCTTTTTTCTCTCAAAGGAATTCTTATCACGGGCAAAAGTCTAAAATTTTCCCCGTTTGTATTACTCAAAAGGAGAAAAGGGGAAAAAGGAGAGAAGGAAAACAGAGGAAGCTAAAATTTGATGTGAGCCAATTCTGAAGAGGTACATGAGAATGGTGAGGCCATTTTAAATATTGAGAAGCAGACAAAATATGCAGTTTCATAAATAAGTTATTCTGTTCCTGCCAATTTAAGTTTATCCCAAATCCACGACCAGCCCCCGCCCCGCCTGAATTTTTTTTTAAAATATTTAAATCCGTCCTATTCTATTGCCATCCGTAATTTAGATATAGATTTCAATTATTTTTTACTTTATTTGAAATTAATGAAGCTAGAATAAAAATTGAAGTTGTGTTTGGTTATACCTTTTTTTTTTTGTATAAGAGAGAAGAGACCATGTTATTTCGATTTTAAGAAGATAAAGTCAGAGATTTTGTAACCAAACACTAATTTTGAAATAAAGAAGTAAAAAGAAAAATGGAATAATTCTAACGGTCAAACAACTCCTTAGTCACGTACCAGCAAAACAAATCCATACAACATAATTCCATACGTGTACATACACCAATTCATTAAAACAAGGCAAGACAAGTTACAACCAAAAACTACAAATTAAACCAAAACGTGTAGCAGATCAACAGAAGTGATCTAGTTCCTTTTCCTCTAGTAAAATCAAAACACTAGTAGCTCCCTAGGAATTACAGCTAAAAAGATCGCTACAAGTGCAGCAGCCACAACTGTTCCGACAACTGAAAGCTGGGGTCCGTTCTTAAATCCGCTGGAGACGTCTTTTGTAGTATCCGGTGACGATGATGATGATGATGAAGCTCCGGCAGGTGTGGATTCAGGGGATTTGGTAGCATTGGTGAAGATGGCATAATCAGGAGAATTTGGAGGAATGTTGAGTAGCTCTGCGCTCATCAACAAGGAAATTAATGTATTTTAACTTAGAAGAGAACTATAATTAAGTAGCTAGAGACATGGTAAAATGAATCCGACATGAGTATGCATATAACGAGAGTAAATTTGAAGAGAAAACAATCTAGCACCATCATCCACAAAGAATGTTTTCCTAATACATCCAAATAATATAATAATTTTAAATGAAGCAATGTGAACTATTGAAAAATTTCATACAATCGATCAGATGCTTGGGATTGAGACTTAAATATTACTCCCTCCGTCCTAATTTATGTAAAGGTATTTGATTGAGCATGTAATTTAAGCAAAGGCCAATGCATAGTTCGATATCAAGTCCGTTTGAATCCACTACTTTCAACACAAAATATGAAGTTATGTGTAAAGATCTACTAAAACTACAACAAACGGCAGGTATGAATCCACAATCCATAATCGATCAATGTTAAAATCTTTATGGTTGAATCCATAGAATCTAAATCCTAGATCTTGCACCTCTAGATCCTGCACCTCTGAGTTTAAGAAAGATAGAAAGATTTTTGAAATTTGTGATTTAAAACATACCATAGATAGTTGTAGAGTTTAAGTTTTGTGCACCGTCTGTGTATAAGAAAATTTACACCATAGGTAAATGTATTTCTGGTTACCAATTCTTTTAACTTTTTTTTCCTTTTTCTAAAAATTTAAAAGAAAAAATCATCACTGCACCATCTCCTCTAAATCTTCCGTCTAACTCAGATCTCTCCTCCAAACCCTCCTTCCTTGTTTATTCACTTGGCTTGTTGTCCAACCTCATATGTTCCTCATCACTTTAATGTGATTGAAGCACTTAATATAATTTAAGATTTTGATGCAAATTTTTATATGATATTATGCTTTCCATATTAAAAGAAAAAGAAAAAGATTGAAGTGTGTTTATATAGTAGGCTGAAAAAAATAACACTTATGTGCTTGTGCTAGCCCTTAATTAAAAAGAAACTCTCCGGGTGGTAGAGTCATTGAGAAATTACTGTCTTCTCGCAAGGTTCAAAATATTTAAGATATGGATATATTAGTTCGCTGATAATGACGATCTTGTTTGAAATAAAATTATGAAAACGTCAGAATTTAATTCAACATTAAAAAAGGAAATAAATTTGATTTAGACGGGAAAAGGAAATAACAAATTTGATTAGAGTACAATTAGGACGCTACTGATTTTTGATATCTATAATTCCTAAAATTAATAATTGAAGTTACCATGGAAATCCTTTAATTTACCTAATGGTGTAAATTTTTTTATACACTATAATTGTGCATAAAACTGAAACTCGATAGTTGTATGGATATACATCACTTAAAGGTAAAACGAAGAGTTCAAAGTCAGATTTACCTTCTAAATATAGAAAAACGTCATTCTTTTTAGACTAACTATTATATCTATCTATACTACCTTAAAAGCACCAACTCAAAAAACTTAAAGTGAAACTATTAAACTACCCTTCTTATTAGACATTTTATTTAATAAATAAAAAACCTAGCCTAGAAAGAGAAGCCACACACCTATTTAATTAGGTTGCACCCTCTCGTGAAGAGTTCCCACCATTTGGTCTCTTTCTATTTAAATATCAAATTCCCACACTTTCTCCTTACTTTTGACCGCCTCTAATGATTTGAGTTGGATTTACTACAACGAAATTTTAGATTTCATACTTTTGGATTTAGGTAGTTGAAATGTTGGATTCATGTAATTTTTCATTTAATTTATTAAAAAAATAAGTACCTCATCCCTTAACCCACATCTCTTCGACTCTTTCTCAAAAGTTGTAACTTTTACATCAAACTTCAATAGTTGCAACTCTTAAACAAAAGTGCGTAACATTTTTTATTATACAATGCCAACAATAATAACAATCCTCCTTTCGCTGCCTAATTTTTCATTATACAAATTTCTTTTTTACAAAACCCAACCTAAAGAACGTACTACCAAATAATCATTATTTTGTGCAAGCAATTCGACATATAAGAGTTCCAATTCAGTGTTTTTATAATGAGTCTTTGGGTGACGCAATGAAAAATCGCACTTAGGCGGTTGCGGAGTAAGTATCTCACATGCTTACATTCTTCTAACTACTCGAGCATACATCAATGTGGACCTTACATCCACCCGGTGCATGCTCAGATGTTTTCAATCAAATTGGTGATGAATCTTCAAGAAGAAGAAGAAAATTTTGATAATCATGATTTATTTTCTCATGAGAACATGAAAATCAGATACCGGAGATGGAAGATCAAGTGTCTTTTTCCTATTTTTTCAAAGTATTATTTCATCATTTTGTTTCTTCCATTTTTATAATTGGTTCTATCTTTTCATTTTTAAATATTTTTTTCAAGTAAGTCCTTTACCTTTTGGTCTAACATCAATTCTATTTTAATAGTACTGGTCATCTCTCTTAGAGTTTAATTTAGTAAACTTCTGTCTTTAGAGTTTAATTTCATGTGAGTATACTTATTTTTTATATTGTTGTTAATTATGGGTGTTAATTAATTTTGTTCTTTATTATTGGAGCAAAAATCACGCGATGAAAATTACAAAAACAAACAGATAAGCAATGTTGCTTGTATGACTCGACCAAAAAAGATTTTGGCTAACATTATGTCAAACTTCAAGGATAGCATTTACCTTCTTCAAATGAGATTGCATCTCAAGTTTGGCCAGAAATGGAGAAGGTTTATCGAATCAAAGACACAGACTGTGTAAGTATTTTTTAATGGTTGATAACTCTTTTATTCTTTTGATGCTTTTCTGTATTTCACATTGCCATGAGGTAGATATCATGTTATTGTTTTATTCGTTTTGTTTGTCTTTTTTTATTCTTGAAATGGGTGTTGAAATATTATTTTTATTTGTATTATTTAAATTTTAATTTTAGGTGTATAAATATTTTGAAAATAAATTATTTCTATTTGAAATCCAATGTGCTTATATAAATTTGCATACTCTATTAAAAGAAGTCCGAAACCTTAGAGATTTGGGAAAAGGACACCACATGGCCCATCAAAAATTAAATGGCCCATGTTTGGGTTATTGGACATGGAATAGTCAGTCGGTCCAAAATAATTCCAAAAAATAGTCAGTCGGTCCAAACTAATTCCAAAAATGGTCAGTCGAAATTGTATCAATATGATATATAAGTTGTATCAATATGGTATATATGGTACAGGACTATATCAATATGGTATAAAAATTGTATCAATATGGTATATGAACTATATATGCATATGTTTTTTTTTATAAACTATATGAATGTGGCATGGAGACTGTATCATTATGGTATATGAACTGAAAAAAAAAAGAAAAAAAAAAGGCAGTAGCAGCGACAAAAAGGCCTAAAATGGCTACATTTTGAAATTGTAAAATCAATGGTTATTTCATGAAAATAATTTTGAGTGAAGTGACATTTATGTCCTTTCCCCTAAAGATTTTTTGATTCAAAAATGTTAAAAGGGCCACTGAAATCTGGGCTATAAAGGGGCGAAACGTTTCTACCAAAACGATTTGCCCCAATTGTGGGGCCTGGCCTGACTGAGCAATCAAATCGTTGGAACAAAAACAATTTCATTTAAATTCTTTATTTTGCTTCTCTAAAAATTTTTCATCTGTAAATGATTGCCTTGTTTTTTTAAAAAAAAATGTTTGGAGTAAAATGATTTGCTATATGTTTACAAATTCTTGATGTCATGCTCTTCCTCTTTTCTTTTTTTAAACTATCTTACTCTGTCGGCAATCATAGACGGAACAGTATGTTCTATCACCCTAAAACAAACATTAACCACTTGCCATGTTTTCTAATCCTATTAATTAACACCTTATACAATGGTATTTTTATAATAAAAAGCAATTTACTCTTTGGCTTTGGAATATAACCTTTATGGTGTCTCATTTTTTCCTTCAAATCTATTTTGCTAATTTTTAGTTCGTAGTGTTTGGATTTTTAAGAGGTGAATGAAAAATGAATAGGTATTTTGAGATGAATAGGTGTTTTTATGAAAAGATACTAGGAAAAAGGATGTGACTTTTTCGAAACGGCATAATAGCACCTTTCACATTGAATTGGTTGTGAGTGTTCCAATGGTTGTCACCTTTACGTTGGTTGTGACTTTTCTGATAGATTGTGACTTTTTCTATAAGTTGTGACTCTTTCAATAGGTGCACAATAAGCACATCTTCATACTACCTTTTCGTTGACTATAGATTCAGAGGACTAGCCTTAGTTTTCTGCATCAAATTTCTGAATCTCTTCTGCATATTTTCTAACCGACATATATTAAGTCTTATGTGATTTGTCAGGATCTTTACATTCAACAAAGTCGTTGGCATTTGAGGTACCACTACTCTAGCTATAGGTAAATCTGTTTTATCTTGGGAGGAAGTAATCCTAAACCTTAAGTACAGTGAGAGGATTAAATTTCTTAAAGTTAAAGAAACACAGTGAATTGTGTGAACTCGATTTATTTTAATTTTCTGATTTACTATTTTAAACACAGGATATGAACACATAGAACATATTATTTGTGAAAATCTTATTCTAACTATCTTCTATCGGGTCTGTTGCTTTGAGATTTTCGACACTGGTAGAAAACTAAGTTATCGTCCTCAATTTGTTAGCTTATATGTTTTGACGTATTCTTTTCGACTGAATTACTTTACATAAGAAATGACAAATATCATTGATTGAATCTGTATCCAAAGAAGAGAGCGAGGGCATATGAAATCGCTATAAAAGAAGAATGTTGTCAATTGTCATTAAAAATACACCATGTCATATTTTAGACTAACTTACAACATTAATGTTAATACTCCTTTTTAAAGTGCAGGTAATACCAATAGGCCATTTTATTCCCTTGAACTTCTTTATTTTTCCTTTCAGTTTTGAATTTTCGCAAGTTAGAACTCTCTTATAAGTTATAGCTTTTATTAATTACAAAAAAGAAAAAAAATTGCACTGAATTGTTATTTAAAGTGATGAAGGTCTTTTTTTCCAGTTCAATGTGTTTTTTTATGCGAAGAACTACTCCTAATTTTATTTTTTAAATTTACACTCGCCAATAACTATCCTCACAAGTTTGACAGTTTTTCAAACAATTAAATGTATGTAATCTGATTTCAAGAAAGTTCAAGCTCTGACAAAGTTTGACGACCATGCTCAATGAATACAACATTGTATAGTAAGGCAGTTGAATGTTTAAGACGAGAAATAATTACTACACACACAAAAATATAAGTTCTGTAAAGTTCATAATATAAAGGGCTATCTTAGCATGTAGAAATGAATATGTCGATCAACTAAACAAAATATTAATGATTAAATATTTTGGTAAAATTAAAATATTTATTCATAATCGATGTCTTTGATGCTTTGGTTTTTGCTGGAAAGAAAAAGGGTTCCAAACTTAGTGTAAATTTTAATGAAGACTTGCATCACTATTCATTTCCTCGTGGATCGATTGCTAAAAAAGTGTTAGTAGGAGTGGTGGGATGATAATGAGTCTATAAATCAATAAATTTTAAAAAAAAATTGGCAAAATAAATTAGATATACGTAGAAGATGATACCAAAAATCACTATCAAGAAAAACACTTGAATACTTTAACACCAAATAATCTTTCGCCACATGGTATATTCCGGATCCGTTATGTCATATATATATATAAAAGTGTGTATGTGTGTGTGTGCGTGTATATGTGTGTCTACAAAATTTATCTACAATACACCAACATGATATTAAATTTATTTATGTTTCCTTGAACAGATTAGTTTAGAAAGAAAATAAGCATACATCATGCTATTTCAAAATTTGATTCCTTCAAATTGCTTATGCAACGATATATATAAGAATGATATAAAGGAATACTTGATAATAATATCATATAGAGAAAACACATCATTACCCCTTTTAACTATAACAATTTTTTCAAAAAGACACATAAACTTTGTAAGGGTCCAAATACCCCATTCTTCTGGTTCAAAGTGGATTTATCACCCCCATTATAAGTTTAGGTGGCACATAGAGTGTATTACGTGAGTGAAACAAGAAAAAAATTAATTTTTTTTATTTATTTTAGCATTTATTTAATCAAAAATATTATTTTCTTTTTATTCTATTTATTTATTGTATTTATTTTTTTTCAAAATTTGATTCCTTCAAATTGTTTATGCAACGATATATATAAAAATGATATAAAGGAATACTTGATAATAATATCATATACAGAAGACACATCATTACCCCTTTTAACTATAACACTTTTCCCTACTATTATTCCCTTATGGGTCAAATTCCACAATCTACCGATGTCATGTTGGGGCGCTGACTCCCTTAGCAGGATAGCAAGTTTGGTAGGTAACCCGGTGTATGCGGACGAGTGCACAGCTAAACAATCGAGGATTTCTTTCGCAAGAATGTTGATCGAGGCCAACATCACTAAGGAGCTCCCATCAGTGATATTGATCCAAGATCCCTACGGGAACCAATTTGAGCAAGATGTGTCTTATGACTGGAAGCCACTTTACTGTAACGTTTGCCTTACTATTGGTCACAAATGTGATCCAAAAGATGTGGCAAATGCTAGGCCAAAGCCACAGAGGAGAAGGGATATCCCAAAGCCAGTTGCACAGGAATGGAAGTCGAAACAACAACCAGCTAGAATGGAGGATCCGGTGTGTATGGAAAAACAAAAGCAGGTTAATCCTACACATGTAGGTGATTCAAACATTGTTCAAGGTGCGATGGGAAGTAAACCTCACCCCCCAAGAAAGGAGACGTCTATAGCTAGTGGAGTTTGTGTTCAGGTCGGAGCTACTGTGGCAATGGAACAATCTAGCCCAACATATACTCTAGCTAACTTTCCCATGTTGGGAAGTGCCCCCACAAGTAATAGGTTTGCCTCCATAGCTGCGTGCACTAGTGATAATGCAACTTCTCTTGTGGATAAAGGAGGAGGTCCCCTTATTCTCTAATGTCTTGGCTCTTTTGGAATATTCGGGGAGTGAATAAGAGACACAAACAAAAGGAATTAAGGAATTACATTAGGACGAATAATGTTGCTTTGGCTGGCCTTGTGGAAACCAAAGTGAAGCAACTTAATGCTAATAAAGTGGTTGGTTCTCTAGCTAACAGCATGCTATCAATGGTAGAGTGTGGGTAATTTGGAACTCCGACTATTATCAAATTTTACCTATTCAAATGGGGGCACAATTTATACATTGTCAAGTACATGGGTGACAACAGACCATTGATTGTTTCCTCACGGTTATATATGGTTTCAACACGATAGAGCAAAGGAAGGATTTATGGGTTGCTTTGCAGGGGCTTGCGCAGAACATAGCACAACCATGGCTTATTGTTGGAGACTTTAACGCAGTTTTATACTCAGAAGATAGGCTAATGGGAAATCCAACTAGCATAGCAGAGGTACAAGACTTTTCTGATTGTATGCAGCTCTTGGCGCTGAATGAGTTGCCTTGGAAGGGGGAGTACTATACATGGTCTAACAAGCAACAAACTACAGATAGAGTATGGAGTCGTATTGATTGCGCTTTTGGTAACTATGAATGGATGATGGCTTGGGGTCATGTGGAGACACACTATGATTTGCCATCTATATCAGATCATGCACCAATGCTGATAACACCGTCTTCCAACTCTTGGTCTGGTAAGGTACCATTTAGATTTTTCAATGTATGGGCTGACCACCCTACTTTTGCGACTATTTTGCAAAACCACTGGGATCACCCTCCTCGGCTAATGGTTATGAAAACAGTTTGGCATAAACTTAAAACTCTACAACATAAGCTCAAAAGATTGAATAACCAAGAATTCAGGGGTATCACTCAGAAACTAGAGATAGCCAGGCTTGAATTAGCACAAGTGCAAAGGGACATGGCAACCACCTACTCTGACTCATTTTTGGAGACTGAGAAAATCTTACTACAAAACTTAGAGTATTGGTCGCTCACGGAGGAAAGTATTTTGCAACAGAAGGCTAGGGCAAAGTGGATTAAACTAGGGGACTCCAATAATCGGTACTTCTCTGCTATAATGAAAGAGAGAGTTTTGAAGAAACAGATTAACACTCTCACATCCTTGAGTGGAGATGCTCTCACAAAACCTACAATGATAGCCAGAGAAATCATGTATTTCTACAGGTCACTCTTGGGGACCTCAGCAAGGATACTTCCTGCTATTGATAAAAGGAAAATGCTTAATGGACCAACTCTTTCTCACAACAGAAATTGGATTTATGTGGTCCCATAATAGAACAAGAAATTATTGAAAGCTTGGAGGCCATAGGAGATGACAAGGCACCGGGAATAGATGGCTACAATGCGGGTTTTTTCAAAAGAGCTTGACCTATCATTAAAAATGATATTATAGCTGTTGTCCAAGATTTCTTTATCACAGGTAAAATGTACAAACCTATTAATTGTACCTCCATTACACTTATCCCAAAGATAAATAAACCTGTGACAGTGAAAGATTTTAGGCCAATTGCTTACTGCACCATACTATATAAGTTGATCTCTAAGTTACTCGCAAATAGATTATAGAAAGTTATGAGTAAGATTATATGTGAAGCACAAGCAGGTTTTATCTCGGGAAGGAAAATTGGTGATAATATCATTTTAGCCCACGAACTGGTTCATTCTTACTGTAGGAAACACATTTCTCCAAGATGCATGATTAAGATAGACTTACAAAAGGCGTATGATTTGGTAGAGTGGATGTTCCTGCAACAAGTTATGGAGGAGATTGGTTTCCCTGGCCAGTTCATTGCATGGATTATGGAGTTTATTAAAACTGTGAGCTTTACCATCCTAGTAAATGGTGAGTTAACTGACCCCTTTGATGCTGCTAAGGGACTTAGGCAAGGGGATCCGTTGTCTCCATTCCTATTTGTTATAGCTATGGAGTATTTGAGTAGGTGCCTGATAGGTTTGAAGATACACAAGCAATTTCACTACCATCCCAAATGCGCTAGACTTGGCGTCACTCACATTAGCTTTGCGGATGACCTCCTCCTATTTACTAGGGGAGATGTGGAATCTGTAGCAGCTCTATACTCTTGTTTTACTGAGTTTTCCAACTCTTCAGGTTTACAGGCTAACATAGAAAAGAGCTCAGTTTATTTCGGTAGTGTCACTCCAAGCATTAAACAAAATATCCTACAGCACTTGGGTTTCAGTCATGGCCTACTTCCTTTCAAATATCTTGGTATCCCATTCTCAACTAAGAAGGTGTCTTTTATCCAGTGGAAACCTCTCATAGATAAGATCATAGCAAGGATTACATCTTGGACGGCCAAAAAGCTCCTATGCAGGTAGAGTGCAGCTAGTCCAAACTGTACTATTTGGCATGCAAGCTTACTGGTCACAACTTTTCATCATCCCGTCAAAAGTGGTGAAGCTGATCGATGGTTATTGTAGAAGCTACCTATGGACAGGGGCGAATGAAATCACAAAAAAATCGTTGGTTGCTTGGTCCAAAGTGTGTTTACCTAGGTCCGCAGGAGGCCTCAACTTGATAAACATTCATGTGTGGAACAAGGCTGCCATTGCAAAGACTTGTTGGGATTTATCCCATAAGCAAGACAAGCTTTGGATTCGATGGTTGCATGCGTACTACATCAAAGGAGTTGAGGTGCTGGGGATGGCCATTCCTAAGCAAGCTTGCTGGATGGTACGAATGATCATAGCAGCAAGAGTCACCTTAGCTCAAGTACAAGTTGTAATACAACCAGGGAAGAGTATAATTCGGCAGATATACTTGCAACTGTTGGAGGATCACATGTCTGTTCGATGGAAGTGTTTGATGTTCCAGAACGTTGCTCGACCAAAGGCTATTTTCATCATGTGGCTTCACTTCCATAGTAACCTGCTAACAACTGATCGTCTGATCAAATGGGGAATTAGTGCGAATCCAATGTGCTCATTATGTCATCAGGTCCACGAATCCAAAGAACACCTTTTTGTGAAATGTCAATTTACCAAGCATGTGTGGACCAAGATTCTAACTTGGTTGCAAAGAAGAACTGTCCAGTGGGTTTCATGGGATAATTATCAGAATTGGGCCATTGCCAGTGCAAAGGGAAAATCGCAGGAAGCACTAATATTTAGATTGGTGTTTGCTGAAGTGGTGTACACTGTGTGGGTGGAAAGAAATATGAGGATTTTTGAGAAGAGATTCCGAGATGGAGATAATGTGGCAAGGGAGATAGCATATATCTCTAATATTAGAGCTCCTATTAGTGCACAACAACAACTTTCCAGTTTATTCTTTTGATTATGCTTAGAGTTGTATAGGTGTGTCCAGTTAGGCCTATTTAGGATAGTTATCTGTGTCTAGATTGCTATGATTTTGTAATGAACTCTCTTGGTGATTAATAAACAAGATTGATTACCAAAAAAAAAATTATAACACTTTTTCAAAAAAGACACATAAACTTTGTAAGGCCCAAATACCCCATTCTTCTTGTTCAAAATGGATTTATCACCCCATTATAAGTTCAGGTGGCACATAGAGTGTATTACGCGAGTGAAACAAGAAAAAAAAATATTTTTTTGTTTATTTTAATATTTATTTAATCAAAAATACTATTTTCTTTTTATTCTATTTATTTATTGTATTTTTTTTTTAGTTCTTGTTTTATTAACTTCTTTTACTAGAAGGGGTCGTTTGGTAGGAGGTATAAGGTGGATTATATCGGTATTAAAATTTGGGCTTAAAATAGTATCATGTTTGGTATGCGGGACTAATTATACCCGGAATAAAATTATCCCAAAATCTTGGATTATATTATTCCATCCTTTTGGTGGTATAACTTAATACCATCCTAAGCTATTCTTGGATAAAATTATATTAATGACTTATATTATATTAATGACTATTAATTCTTGCATTAATACCATCCAATATAATTAATTTATATTTAAGTCATTGAAATATCAAGGTTAAAATTGAAAACAAAAAATTTATCCAATTTTGTTCAACTTTAAACCAAACACATGTTTTGAATTATATATAGTATATCCCATCTTTCATCCAATGTACCAAACGAAGGACTAGTACTAAATAATCTAGGGATTATTTAGTTCCGGAATTATAATCCCAGTACTATAATCCCATGATAACTTTGACTGCGTACCAAACGACCCCGAAGACTAGAATTTCTAGCGCAGATGCTGGCCGGCGGAGGGAGATCTAAAATCATCGGGAATATGAAAAAGGTTAAGGGGGGGCTACGAAGAGATTATTGAAAAGAGAGAGATGAAAGTGAAGTGAGGTGGTTGAGGGAAATTCGAAAGGGCCCGGCGATAGAGGCGCCAGAGAGATTGACGGAGGGAGAATCGCCGATGGATCATGTTCATATCAAGTAGAAAATACCACACATGAGCCGGAGAGAGAAAGTGTTTCCCATCTTGATTTACAGCAAAAGTCAAAGGCAGAGTGCACACCAAAAAAAGATTAACCATTGAAAAAAATAGAAGAAACTTTGCTCCTACAGATTTTTTTAGCCATTGATTTGATAGTGATTTTGATTTGCCAATTTTGATTTTGATTTGGTGGTGATTTATACAACGTAGGTGGTGACGTGGTGTTATAACAATAATGGTGATGGTGCCTACACTAAAGAATTGACAACGAAGAGGATAAATGGCTGGGGTTACTCAACATTGAAGAAGATGGGAGGAGATTGTAGCAAAAAAAACAAAAAAACTAAGAAGAAGGATCTTACCAGAAAAAAAGAGGAAGAAGGAAAGAGGGGAAAAAATAATTAAAACTAATAAAATAAGAAAAAAATTACAAATGAATATAAAGACTAAAAAAAAGAAATTGATATGTGGCAAACAATAATAGGTGGGTACTTTGCACTTTCTTTCTTGCAGCTGAGGTCGGTTGAAAATGGGGTATATACATTATTTTTAAATTGTTGAAGGGGATATTAGGACCCTTACAAAAATTTTAAGTGTTTTTTACAATAAGTGTCATAGTTAAAGGGGGTAATAATGTATTTTCTCTATCATATATATTTAGAAGTTACAATCAAAGGCGGATCCAGAATTTGAAGGTTCCGGGTGCCATATCGTTCAAATAGGATAAATGGGTAGATTCCTTCAATTGTGTTACAATTTGTGTTATTTAACTTTTTCTGATTGTAATAAACAAATCAATCAAATACATATATTTAGTAATGCTCTTTTAGATATTTTGAGATAAAAAATACATGCACAGTTCAAAAATTTTTAGGAATAAGAGGCCTTATTCACCAAAACTTTGAAAAAAGAAAGTGATTTTTCACGTTAAAAATTTAAACTTTTATAAACCGTATAATACAGTTACCTTAATATATTCATATTTCATTACCTTATGTGTTGAGAGTATTGTTGCAATATATAATTGAGAAAGAATTAAAAAATTGTAGCTTCAATCAAGTCTTCTTCACTTAGGGCTAACTTGATGAAAGATCGAAAGAACCTTTAAATTTAAATAACTCTAACATATTCAAAACTTAAATTTTTGAAAAAAATAACTTACTACTTAAATATATTTTTATCATTAAGTTTAAGATTTAGTACTTATTAATTGATATAAGATACATGTAATACTCGTATCAAGAAATTAATATAGAGAAAGTTAAAATTATCAAGAATTAATTAAAGAAAAAAAGAGTTAATTTAAATTAACAAAGAATTAGAGAGTAAAGAAAACTAAAGAAAAAAAAAGGAGACAAAGACGGAAAAAGGAAAAAAGAGTTGAAGGCTGCAGCCAGAAAAAAAAGAACCAAAAAATGGTGCTGCTAACAAGTCTCGAACCCTGGCCACTGATATGGCACTTTCAACTTACAACCAGTGGCACCAATCGCCACTATGTTCAAGGGGGTGGCAAGCCTGCGATATATTTAAATTTGTACACATATATACATACATATACAAGGTTTCAACCGAAGTCACCGGGTGCCGTGGCACCCCCACGGATACACATAAATCCGCCCCTGGTTACAACGGATGTGTTTAGTAAAAATTCAACTTTCTTCCCTTGAAATGAAGGATATGCTTTTAAGTTCTTTTGAATATAATTTCCTATATATTTGTGTTTGACAATCTAATAAATTAAAGTATATGTTCAAACAATTCAAATATTAAATTATATCTACCGCAACATGCCTCTAATTGTATGTTGCATTTTAAGAGGAATATTAATGGTGTCTACATGAGTTGTCCAAGCCTTGATAAAACTAGCATCAAGAATATTATCTATAAAGAGTTATAATAATTAGGCGAGATACGCCTCATTACATGTTTGTACTTCATAAAAATCAAAATGTAAAAAATCACAAATGTTAGTTTTTCATTTTTATAGGTTCAATCTATATTCATCATTCATGAAAATCTGTACTTTATTCTGTTGCTATAATTGTTTACTCAAAAATTATTTTAATAAAACTAATATTATTTAAAGATATATATATACTCCATGACTTAACATATCGTGAAACTATTATATATATAATTAGTTTATATGTTTTATACATTTTGATTAGGGTTCATAATTAATTTCGATCGACAAGCCAAAAATGAAACAAAATCCCTTTTTAAAATAAAAATTATTTTCAAGTCAATTATTTTTAATAACTATGAGAACTAAAATGAATAACTAGCTAGTCCAAATTGACATACAGTTTCAAAACTCGAGGACATAAAAAGGAGTCATCCTATATACCCTCCATTTATTTTAATATCAGACTTTAGAGTCAAAATCGTTCAATGTATACAAGCTTTAATTTACGCCATCAAGTTTTATTTATTCACTATATAGATGGTAGTCAATTATCACTTTTGAATAATCAAATAAAAATTATTTACACTTATTGGATACAAAACTTATATCCTTTTTGGCCAAATTTATTTTTTCCTAATTTTTTTTTTTTTGAAAAGTGCTTATTTTAAAAAATTGAAGTGTTTGGCTAAGTTTTTGAGTAAAAATAAGTGTTTCCAGGGAGTAGAGGAAATAATTTTTTATAAATTAAAAAAAATAGTTTCTCCCCAAAAGTATTTTTTTAAAAAGCCCTTTTTAAGAAAATATATTTAAAAACACTTTTAAAAGTTTAGTCAAATATTAATTGCTATTGAAAAGTATTTTTTTTAAAATTTATAGATCAAACATAAACTATTTTTGATAAAAAGTACTTTTTAAAAAATACTTTTAAAAAAATACTTCTCAAAATAACTTAATTTTAGAAGTTGATTATTTACACTTATTGAATACAAAACTTAAATTTTTACTTATCATGTTTTGGTTTTAACATAATTATTTGCTCGGCTGAAAATAGTTGCGGTCGCTAGGTAAGTATGTATAAAATAATGACGGCTATAAATTACTATTTTAATGACCGCTATTTATGTAAATTTTTTAACTACTACCTCCGTTTCAATAAAATGACATGTTTTAATTTAAATAAATATTAAAGATTTTTAAATTTTATAGTCTTAAATTAAAGTTATATTAAATATAATAAAATATTTTTTAATTTTATGATTTTATATATATTATATAAAAAATTAAAATTAATATATTATAAAAAAATAATTATTTTTTTTAAAATTGAGGGAGTATATATTAAGAGCTGTATGTACTGTTGAAAGCATTATGGGATGGTCCATATTTTTAATAAATAGAGGCTAAGTTGTGACTAGACATGTCACTTGTAGATACAAGTCATTTTCAGGTACGCCTAGTCAAACATCTCATGCCTGGATATTTTCTTGGGTTAAATTTATATCTGTAATCAAGTTACACTAAACTGCGTCACTGTCATCACAACCCCAATAACCTTAAAAAACGAAGATCCAAAGTGACCAGCTGTTACTTAATGAAAAAAATAACCTTAATTTTTTTTTGAAAAATTATTTTACTTTAATGAAAAAAATAAAATTTTATGATGTTTGGTCATAATTTTTTTTTTTACTTTAGTGAATTTTTTTTTTGGAAAAGTGAAAATAAGTTTTTCTTGTTTTCACTTTTAGTTCTCTCACAAAAAGTTAAAAAGAACTCTAATTTATTTTCATGATCAAACACATCTCCAACTCCAACTCCAAAATATTTTAATTTTCATGGCCAAACGC
This sequence comes from Capsicum rhomboideum, assembly GCA_031232105.1. Lineage (NCBI taxonomy): Eukaryota > Viridiplantae > Streptophyta > Magnoliopsida > Solanales > Solanaceae > Capsicum > Capsicum rhomboideum. Next base: position 60,671,587 of record CP124709.1, read on the forward strand.
CTACTGAGGCAGGAAAATTCAAACAGTTGGATTTCGAACAAGCTGATGTAAAAGAGAGAATGAATGCAAAACAATTAGTACTAGTGTTGACAAATGCTACTCTTTGTCCCAATTAATTGTGTGATACCTTTCGTTCTTAATATTTAAATTATATAAACTTTGATCAATATTTTAACATATTATATATATATATATATATATATATATATATACACTGAATATTTTAATTTCAAAATGTTGAACAGATTCAAATCAATCTCTTTTCAAATATTAATCAATTTGACTTTCTGAAAAAATGTCACATAAATTAGGACGGAGTGAGCTATTTCTAAGTTCTTCGTATGTAGTGTACTCCCTCCTTCTTTTTTTTTTTTTGACTTTTCCATTGTATTAAAAGTAATTTTTTTATCCGTTCATTTTAGCAAATTAAGATAAATATTTTCTCTAATATATTTTTTTAATTAAATAATTACATAAAGTGCTGGTAATCAAATTTAATTTCTAAAACATAATTAATAAAAATAATTTAATCAAACAAACCCCTAACATTAATACCCTCTCCGTCCATGTTTACTTGTGTATGTTTGACTTGACACATTTTTTACGAATCAATAAATAAAAAGACAATTTTACTATATCACATGAATTATTATATCTTGAGAAATGAATTCAAAACAAATATAGTCTTAATAATAAAAATAAAAAAGGTATAAAATAATTTTTACTCTCTCTGTTTTAATTTCTTTGACCTATTTTCCTTTTTTAACAACTCTTTAATTTCAATTTTTCACATGTTATGTTTGAGACCATAAAATTAAATGATATTTTGTTACATTTGACATCTTTAATTTAAGACCACAACCTTCAAGTTTTTTTTTTTTCCTTAAATTTCGTGACAAATCAAAACACGTCAATCAATTTGAAAGAAGGATATCTATTAATTATTAAATTGAACAAATAAAAACAAGGAGATTAATTTTCCAACGAGAGTGTCAATTCAACAAACAAGCGCATCTAAAAAGGATCAGAGGGTGTACATAGCCTACAAGTTACAAACAATTCACTGCATGTACACCTTAGAAAGTCAAATATTAACTATAATATATGGTATGGCTTGAACAAGAACTCACGTAGAAAAAACAGGAACATGAAAATATATGCATGTACTATAAGAAAGTTTACACTGTTAAGAGTATAACATGCAGCTCATTTGTTTTTATATTAAGTGTATAGTATAAGAAGCTTACTAGGGCAGTTAGAGATGCTGGCGTTAGTGAGCTTGCATGCTGAAGGAAGCTGAAGTAATTTATCTTCTTGAATGCCCATGCTCTTCAACTGAGGACTTGAACCTTTATGGATCTGTTCTATTATGTAGCATAGGCAAACAGGATCATTTTCTTTTATATCCTCCGCCGCATCGCAGCACTCCTTCGACGGCGATGGCGCCTTTCCCGTCGCGTATGTCAAACACGCTGCCACCTTTTGAAATTCCGCACCGCACTTTGTACCGAGACTGTTATTATTATCATCCCCATTAGCTAATAATCCAGTACAAACGATCAGTAAAACTACAAATTTATATGCACTTGCCATTTTTTCTTAGGGAAGGATAGGAGGAAGGAAGGAAAGTTTGTAGTAATAAAATGTACAGTAGTAGATGTTTTTGTTCTTTGATATTTATGGACTAGTCTTCGTGGGGTTATAAATAGGAATTTAATGGGCTGAATAATATAGGTGGGTAGTTGGGAGCGTAATGAATGACGGGCTGGTTGTCAGCATGTGAAGCGGGATGGTCTTAAATGAAGTTAGCTGTCGTATCTGTATCTGATTCATTTCCCGCTCATTCGTGATTATGTTTGGGGGTTTTCATCCGTTGATTACTAAGCAATGAGGCTTTTTCGCCAAATCTCAAACATGTTCTTGTTTGAGTTAGTGACATTGTGACAATTCTGGTTCACATGATGAAAAATGAATAATTTAAGAGCCGGTAAATGACCACAATTGTGTGGTTCGAATATGACCACATAGGAGTCCGGGATTATTAATTAGTATCTAGATAAGTTATCCTTCCCTTCTGGTGGTATAATAATACCAAAATAATTTATCTTGTAAGTAATTAGAATGACAAAATTACCCCTCAGATTCTTTGTATAATCACTTTTCACATCTATATTTGTAAAGCGCCACTGATAATAATAAGCCTATCATACTAGAATTGCTGCATTCTTTAAACCAGGATCTACTGGTCAACCACACACATTGTCATATAAAAAATAACTATAAACAATTATGTTTAAGCCCTATTAAAACTTTTGATAAAAACCTCCACCTTAGCTGCCATATCTTATAACTAGGATTAGTAAATAATTATACATAATCATGACACTTTAAATATTTATATCTTAGTGACGTTTTTATAAATCAACCAGTTATTTATATATATATATATATATATATGAGGTGTCTGAGGGTTTATTTGAGAATAAGTGTCTTTAGGAGGCTGTACTGGACTTTGTCTTTGGTTTAATACAAAATGAAGGTCTTTTATATGATTTTGCATTATTTGGTTATGTTTAATTAACTCGTCTCGCTCCTTTTCTAATAGTTCATTCTTTTGATTTGAAGTAGAAATCGGAAGAGAAAATACCGAGTAGGATTTTACACATATTGAATCACCCCTCATAAACCATAACTATTTATTGAAAAATCTAATCCTCCCCTTTATTTTTGGTATCAGAGCAAGAAGTTTCTAGGACTTAGTATATGAGAAGACCTTATAAAAATACTTTAGACTATAAGAATTGCAGAAAAAATAAAAAAATATTATACTCTGAATTAGAAAGGTTATATATTACTCTTGATAAAGAAAATAGTATAATTCCTTATTGCATATTAGAAATTCGTAAAACTGAGAAAAAAATTAAGAAATCATATTATCTCAAGCCTTATATATAGTATACATTCTAGAATTTAAAAATATATGAAACAACATCTCTATTCAAAATACATTTTATATCATTATAACGAAATATATAGCTTTAGAAAGGACTTAAAAATAGCAAAATCCTCAAGACCTAAAAGTAAAGAACAATCGATAAGAATACAGAAAGAGATAGTTAATCTAAAAGACTATATACAATACTTAAAAATAAGAATTAACGACTTACCTTAAGGCTAATTTATATGAGACAAAATAAGTTAGTAAGAAATATTAGAAATACAAATAGTATTATTAGACTACGATTTAAAGCTATAAAAGAGATAAAAATATTCCAAAATACTCTACAATCAAGATTAGACGAATTAAAACACATAGACTTTCTCTTACAACCAACCCTACCAGAACAAGAAGAACTTAAGAAATATATAATAATAGAATTATATAGATTAAGTACAGATATACAAGAACATAGCGATAGGATAAATTATTTAACAGAAAAACTTAAAGACATACCGTTAGGTTAAAATTATATGCAACAACCTAAAAGAACAATTAAAAGATATAGAAAGATATATAAAGAACTCAACAAAAGACAAGAATTTATTCAACACGGACAAAATTATATATATTTTTTAGAACAAAAATTAGTAGAAGTTACCACAAGATTTAAAATATATTTAGAACTAGAAATTGAAACTCATTTAAATAATCAGATAACTGCTTATTATAAGTATATAAACCAAGAAATTCAACAAGTTAGAGAAGAAATCCAAGCCCAAGAGTATTTAATAAAGGTAATTTTAATTTCCCTAAATAAAATACCTAGTACATGAAAAGAAACGACCCCTACTATAACTACCTAAGATTTCATTATAATCTAATCAATAGTTCTGATTCAGAAATTAAAAGACTTAAAACAAAAAGAAGTACGCTAGAAAAAGAATTAATACAATTTGATAAAAATACAAACACAAATACAAAATATAGAAACATACCTGTTCAAGCATATCATAAACGATTAGGTAAAAGAATAAGAATTATAAATACACTGCTACTTATCTCTCACGAAATACAAGCAATAATAAGTGACAGAAAGTATATGCAAAACCAAATAAAATATGATCCTCTAGGTTAAAACACTTAATGAAAACACACCCGTTAGCAAGACAAATACAAGCTAATAATTGGATATATAATATACAAATACTAAGACTAATACAAGCAAAAAATAAATATATAGATTAAAGAAAAATAGTGTCACGACCCGAAATCCCATTCGGGCCGGATTGGCACCCGAAACCGATATGGCCCGAGAGAACCAATCTTTGCTTATGAACCTTCATATGCGTATCCTCGTATGAATCTTATGATACCTTAGGCACTATGCGGAAAACATGAACATGGAAACATACGCTATATAATTGTATTCAGGAAACTTGGCCGTTGGGGCCATCAAGTCAAAACGAACATTTGTCTCTTACATCCATAACCCACATATGTCTACAAAAGCCTCTAACATGGACATTTACCAAAATCAACTGAAAGTCGGGACAAGTCACCTCTTTATACAACATATACAGAACCAAAACAATATACACATGTGACTCGGAAAGCCCCGAACCAACTGGGATCTCACCAATGATCCGCGGATGACTCGTAGCCTATTGTGGAGGTCTACTAACACCTGTGCCTGCAGCAAATAAAGTAAGTTCCCCAAAAGGGGTCAGTACGAAGAATGTACTGAGTATGCAAGGCTATAAGAAACTTTATGAAATTTAAACACTTCAATGAACTTGATTTCAGGAGAATATTCAATGTGGATCAATCATCTTTTAGTATGTGTGGGATTATGTACCTTACGTTCATTGCCTTTCTTCTTCCTTTATGTCCATTACCATCAATATTCATAACCATCAATAGATAATCGTCAATATGCAACCGTCAATATGCAATGCAACCGTCAATATGCAATGCAACCGTCAATATGCAATGCAACCGTCAATATACAATGCAACCATCAATATACAACCGTCAATATATATATATATATATATAACCGTCTCAAGTTCGGCATCAAGCTAGGCTTTTGCCCCACTGAGCTTCCCCCCTGCTACCACCCGAAAAACAAGGAAGCAGGTTCGGCTTTTACCTCACTGAGCTTCCCCCTTGATCCAGTGAATATAATAAAGTTCGGCGTCAAGCTTGGCTTTTGCCCCACTGAGCTTTCCCCCTGCTACCACCCAAAAAACAAGGAAGCAGGTTCGGCATCAAGTTTGGCTTTTTCCCCCAAAGCTATCACCCGCACTCAATAAGTATAAATAAAATATAAAGTAACCATAAGGAAAATAATAAAGTAACCATGAGGGAAAATATAAAGTAACCATGAGGGAACATATAAAGTAACCATGAGGGCAAATATAAAGTAATCATAAAGAAAATTACAAAGTCACCATACGGGAATTACTTCTTCCATTACTTCATTGGATTACTTCTCTTTTTTACTTTTATGAGATTGGTACATTGAGGAATCATAACCTTATTGGAACACATACTTGCATTACTTCACTCTTCTTTGTTCAAGAGATTGATACTTGGTAATAATTATAACATTATGGAAGCTTTGGCATATCGATCAATGATTAAGAGACATATGAGTCATGATTGGTCCATGATTAAGAAACATGAGAATAGTAACATGTGACAACCTGAAATGATATACCTTTTACCATTTCGGAATTGAACAAGGACGATGACAACATGAATAATATGTGCTACAGGAAGATACGGACAGAGTAACCTTACATACCTTCACTTCCAAGTACGAGTACACAAGTCTATATATGAACACAACAGTCCAGCTTCTTCCTTACGTCTTACTCTACAATACAAATTCATACCGGAACTTACATTAGCAACTAGTCACTATACAGGCGTACAAGACGACAATGAACTATGTGACTACCATATAACGACATGTAATTCCTTACAATACAATCCACTGCATTTCCATATCAACAACACCATAACATTACACACATTGACCAAAAGATCATACATCGATAGCATTTCACACCACACTTATCCTTTATGCGTTTCTCTTTACCATTCCGTCTCAATTACTCCTTTATAACAACATATGAACAACCATCCATACTTAATACAGTCCAACACACCTCAATACGATACTTTAAAGTCATTAAAATAACCTCACAAGTTGATAATTACATCCACAAAGGGTATCGGGGCTTTCGGGGATCAACTAGAGACGGAACCACACAAAACCAAAAACTGAGCGGAACTGCGCTGCCACCTGCACACGTAGGTGGCTGAGATGCGCACGCAGGTGCCCTCTGGTAGCAGCCAGTGGCATCTGCGCCCACAGGTGCCCTCGTCTGCGGGGACGGATGCCCATTTTGGTCTGAAATGTCATTTTTTGGGTATTTTAATGCCATCAATGGTCCATGATCATAACCAAACTCATTTTAACATACTTTTGATCATCTAACATTCCAACAATCATCCATGGTCTCACAACACACATAACAACACCAAAACGACATTTTTCTTACATTACGCCATCATTTCCATGCTAACTTTTGCAATAACAATTCCAACCATTATACCCAAGAACAAAACAAGTCAAGGCTGTAATCACATCTCACATATCAATATTGAATCCATCAAATTAATTTCCTTCAAGATCACAAGTCCATAGTCAAGTTTACAAGACAAACCACCATCCGATTTGGCAACATCAATAATCCACCAACATAACCAACATAATATACACCATATTCCATGCATAAAATATATTAGACCATAATAATAAACACTTACCAAGTGATGATATTTGGCCCAAAGAATGAAGGCTTAGGGTTTGTGGATATGTTTGAGAAAATTCTAGAAAAGCATGAGAGTCCAAATGAATTAAAAATCTGATTTATGGCCTTTTATAGTGCCTCATGGTCCTCCTTATCCATCCACTTGGTCAATGATTGAGGGTCTCCTTTGGTCCAAGCAAGAATGGATCTTTTTCCATCCTTGGGCCATGTTTTTCTTGAAATTTTTGGGCCTCATTTAGGCCCAATAGCACATGACTTCTTTAAGCCCAACAATTTAATGCATAATTCACCAATTCTCTCATGTTTTAATATTTCCATAATTGTACACATAATCGTATAGGTTCGAAAACGTACGAGGTGTTACATTCTTTCCCCCTTAGGAACATTCGTCCTCGAATGTTAACAATGGTATCTCATGTGCAACCAAGGCATCTCTATACATATAATCATATAGATACTTACTTGGTCTTTCTCCACTTTCGCATTTTTTGAACTTTTTCCTTCCGTCTGGAACAAATATGGGTACCTTGGCCTCATCACTTTGTTTTCAGCTCCTCGGGTTATCCACTCGACTTTCTTTGATTTCTTCAAAGAACTCTTACGAAACTTAAATCTTTATTTGCTAAACTTTGCACCTGTCGGTCTAAAGTAACCATCGATATCCCTTTCTAGTGGGATCCTTCGTGACTTGTATATTTCTTACGGAAACAATGTGAAATGAAACTCTTATGCACGTCCGGCACATTTCATACCCTTTCTTTCCAAATCCACTTACTCTATTCATTGACGACACTTTCAAGAGTACTCACTCATCTATCATCACAACACCTACTATACTATTACTATTACGATATGTTCTTTCCACCATACTCAACTCACCGACAAGTGGAAATATCCCTATTGACTTAACTCATAACCTCGGTGTCTCGTTATATTTTATCGTAATCAATGGAGTAGCATATAATAGGGTAGAGTTCAGATCAGTCAATACGTATACATCATATGAAAAAAAAAATATGGTAATGTACCTATACCTTTATCGGGAAATGCCTCTTCATTCTGTTGGTCCAATGGAGCATAAGTATGGTCTTGTGTTCCACCAAAGCTGGCTGCTCCTCTAATACCGTTACCATGACCAACCGGCTGCACATCTTGGCCTAAGAAAAGAACCGATAATGACGGTGCAACGGTTGATCCCGTAGGTTGCATAATAATACCTGTGCCCCTTCTTGGGCAATCTCTTACCATGTACCGGGACATACCACACCAAAAGCAAATATTGGTCCCAAACCGGCATTCCTTTAAATGAAGCTTTCCACAGTGTGGACACGGCTGGCGAGGGAACCCTGTTTGGTTCATACTTCCTTGCTCTTGATACACCATTGGTTGTGAACCTTGCATCCCACTACTTTGCCCAACGTGACTGCCTATAGGATGAGAAAGTGATGGTCTCAGTGGTCTACTAAAATCTCGAGGGCCAAATTCCCCTTGGGACACCTTGTACTGTCCCATCGGTCTAGCTTTCTTTGACGACCCCTCTTTTGTTTTGTGCATCTTTCTTCTCTCCCTCTGATCCTCCATATTTTGTGCAAAAGCCTGTATTCTTTCTATATCCATATCTTTATTCAGAGCAACAATGGTGCAGTCTCTGACCAATGATGGATCCAATCGATCCACATACCGATGAACTCTATCAGTCATAGTGGCTACCATATGGGGAGCATATCTGGACAAAGAATTAAACTGAAGACTGTACTCCCGAATACTCATATTCCCTTGACAAAGATTCAGGAACTGGTCTGCGCGTGCCTCCCGAATCTCATATGGAAGGTAGTGATCCAGGAATGCCATTTTAAATTCCTCCCAGCTAGCCGGGGGTACGCCAACACCCCTTGCTCGTTTCCAATCTTCATACCATAATATCGCCTCCCCTTTCAATCTATACGCCGCGAGTTCAACTGTTTCTACACCAAATATGTGCATAACATCCAAAGCCCTTTTGATTTGATCGATAAAATCTTGCGGGTCCTCATTAAGATCTGATCCAAAAAATATAGGAGGGTCTAGTTTTAGGAAATCCTGTGTCCTTCGACTAGCTGCCCTCGCCTCACTGTCATTACCTGTCATTGGACCAGCTTGTCCCTGATTCTGTGCCGCAACTATCTGAATCAACATATATACTGCATCTCTTAAATATTGATCAGTGACATTAACAGATGGCTCAACAGGTTCTTCTCCCCTTCTCGGCTCTTCCGGAGCTGGAAAAGTAGAAGAAGCCCGCGATGCAAACTCACTCTCAGCTTCATCTTGCTCAACCTGTTCGGGTGGTAAGTTACTAGTTCCTTCTCCACCAATCCTGTCTAACTTCTTGGTCTTACCCTTGCTTCTTCTTGTAATCGTCATTTCTTACTATACCAAAGAAAAACAATTCCCATGGTCAGATACAATTCAACTTACAACACTGGCTCTATTGCACGATCTAGAAGTGAAGAAAAGAAACAACATCCTAAATGTCCCGTAGCCTACTACTTATAAATGTGGTGCACAACACATTGATAAGTAAGACTCTACTCAGACACGGCTTTGTAGACACCCTTAGAATGAACTGCTCTGATACCACTTTTGTCACGACCCGAAATCCCATTCGGGCCAGACTGGCACCCGAAGCCGATATGGCACGAGAGAACCAATCTTTGCTTATGAACCTTCGTATGCATATCCTCCTATGCGTATCCTCGTATGAATCTTATGATACTTTAGGCACTATGCGGAAAACATGAACATGGAAACATACGCTATATAATTGTATTCAGGAAACTTGGCCGTTGGGGCCACCAAGTCAAAACGGACATTTGTCTCTTACATCCATAACCCACATATGTCTACAAAAGCCTCTAACATGGACATTTACCAAAATCAACTGAAAGTCGGAACAAGTCCCCTCTTTATACAACATATACAGAACCAAAACAATATACACATGTGACTCGGAAAGCCCCGAACCAACTGGGATCTCACCAATGATCCGCGGATGACTCGTAGCCTATTGTGGAGGTCTACTAACACCTGTGCCTGCAACAAATAAAGTAAGTTCCCCAAAAGGGGTCAGTACGAAGAATGTACTGAGTATGCAAGGCTATAAGAAACTTTATGAAACTTAAACACTTCAATGAACTTGATTTCAGGAGAATATTCAATGTGGATCAATCATCTTTTAGTATGTGTGGGATTATGTACCTTACGTTCATTGCCTTTCTTCTTCCTTTATGTCCATTACCATCAATATTCATAACCATCAATAGATAATCGTCAATATGCAATGCAACCGTCAATATGCAATGCAACCATCAATATACAACCGTCAATATATATATATATATAACCGTCTCAAGTTCGGCATCAAGCTAGGCTTTTGCCCCACTGAGCTTCCCCCCTGCTACCACCCAAAAAAATAGGAAGCAGGTTCGGCTTTTACCTCACTGAGCTTCCCCCTTGATCCAGTGAATATAATAAAGTTCGGCGTCAAGCTTGGCTTTTGCCCCACTGAGCTTTCCCCCTGCTACCACCCGAAAAACAAGGAAGCAGGTTCGGCATCAAGTTTGGCTTTTTCCCCCAAAGCTATCACCCGCACTCAATAAGTATAAATAAAATATAAAGTAACCATAAGGAAAATAATAAAGTAACCATGAGGGAAAATATAAAGTAACCATGAGGGAACATATAAAGTAACCATGAGGGCAAATATAAAGTAATCATAAAGAAAATTACAAAGTCACCATACGGGAATTACTTCTTCCATTACTTCATTGGATTACTTCTCTCTTTTACTTTTATGAGATTGGTACATTGGGGAATCATAACCTTATTGGAACACATACTTGCATTACTTCACTCTTCTTTGTTCAAGAGATTGATACTTGGTAATAATTATAACATTATGGAAGCTTTGGCATATCGATCAATGATTAAGAGACATATGAATCATGATTGGTCCATGATTAAGAAACATGAGAATAGTAACATGTGACAACCTGAAATGATATACCTTTTACCATTTCGGAATTGAACAAGGACGATGACAACATGAATAATATGTGCTACAGGAAGATACGGACAGAGTAACCTTACATACCTTCACTTCCAAGTACGAGTACACAAGTCTATATATGAACACAACAGTCCAGCTTCTTCCTTACGTCTTACTCTACAATACAAATTCATACCGGAACTTACATTAGCAACTAGTCACTATACAGGCGTACAAGACGACAATGAACTATGTGACTACCATATAACGACATGTAATTCCTTACAATACAATCCACTGCATTTCCATATCAACAACACCATAACATTACACACATTGACCAAAAGATCATACATCGATAGCATTTCACACCACACTTATCCTTTATGCGTTTCTCTTTACCATTCCGTCTCAATTACTCCTTTATAACAACATATGAACAACCATCCATACTTAATACAGTCCAACACACCTCAATACGATACTTTAAAGTCATTAAAATAACCTTACAAGTTGATAATTACATCCACAAAGGGTATCGGGGCTTTCGGGGATCAACTAGAGACGGAACCACACAAAACCAAAAACTGAGCGGAACTGCGCTGCCACCTGCACACGTAGGTGGCTGAGATGCGCACGCAGGTGCCCTCTGGCAGCAGCCAGTGGCATCTGCACCCGCAGGTGCCCTCGTCTGCGGGGGCGGATGCCCATTTTGGTCTGAAATGTCATTTTTTGGGTATTTTAATGCCATCAATGGTCCATGATCATAAACAAACTCATTTTAACATACTTTTGATCATCTAACATTTCAACAATCATCCATGGTCTCACAACACACATAACAACACCAAAACGACATTTTTCTTACATTACGCTATCCTTTCCATGCTAACTTTTGTAATAACAATTCCAACCATTATACCCAAGAACAAAACAAGTCAAGGCTGTAATCACATCTCACATATCTATATTGAATCCATCAAATTAATTTCCTTCAAGATCACAAGTCCATAGTCAAGTTTACAAGACAAACCACCATCCGATTTGGCAACATCAATAATCCACCAACATAACCAACATAATATACACCATATTCCATGCATAAAATATATTAGACCATAATAATAAACACTTACCAAGTGATGATCTTTGGCCCAAAGAATGAAGGCTTAGGGTTTGTGGATATGTTTGAGAAAATTCTAGAAAAGCATGAGAGTCCAAATGAATTAAAAATCTGATTTATGGCCTTTTATAGTGCCTCATGGTCCTCCTTATCCATCCACTTGGTCAATGATTGAGGGTCTCCTTTGGTCCAAGCAAGAATGGATCTTTTTCCATCCTTGGGCCATGTTTTTCTTGAAATTTTTGGGCCTCATTTAGGCCCAATAGCACATGACTTCTTTAAGCCCAACAATTTAATGCATAATTCACCAATTCTCTCATGTTTTAATATTTCCATAATTGTACACGTAATCGTATTGGTTCGGAAACGTACGGGGTGTTACAAATAGTACAAAAGACACTTGGAAATTACGAGGATTAGAACTTGAAATTGAAGATTACGAAAATTGGTTAAAGTGGTATAAAAATAGACCAATCTGGATAGCGCTAAGATAGATAAAATTACTAATCTTAAAAAATTAGAATATTTAGACTTACAATTAATACCGGAAAAGAAATATAAACGTCTAAAAGATAACACTTTAATTAGGTGTAATTTTAGTAACGGAGAACATAGTTTACATAGTGAAGACTCTCAATTAAATAGTACAGTAGATTTATTATTAAACTTATAATTAGAGAATTACAAGTTAAGCAGATAAAATTTTTTAATGACATAGAAGAAAATTTAGATTTCTTAAAAAGTCAACAATCAGAAATTGAAAAAAGACAAATCTATAAAGAAGCTCCAGAAAATATTAAGATAATTCATAAAGAACTACGAGAATCAAAAACTCGTATAGAACAAATTAAGACTATCATCCTTTCATGAACAATCAACTTTATACGGAAGTAATCAAACAAGGAGAAGTAATTAGCTCTAACCCAGAAGGATTAAGTGATCACATTCCTCAAAGCAAGACAAACCAAATAATTATCAAGCAAAATAACACTATAATACTTTTATTATTAAAATTAAACTAAAATTTAGAAAAATTAATAAAAGAAAAAGATTCGCAATCTAATAAAGAAGAATTAAACAAATACATCGTACAACTTATAAAAATAAAATATCCGCCAGTTCCAGAAGACACCTTTAACGATCTAATAGAACAACTTAAGAAAGTATAAGTAACTCCAAATAAAGATAAAACACCAATAATTAGAAAACAAAAACCATGGACCTTTTTCCAAATAGGGGAACAGACCCAGACAGACCAAGACATAGTTATACCCAAAACAGACTAGGAAATAACCTATTAAGTACAATAATAAATACCTCAAGAAAAAATCCTATTCAACAATTAGATGAAGTAATTGATATAGAAAAAACATCCAAATTTTCCAACAAAATAGATTAAAACTATTGAATCCCAGAATATTATATAGTGCAGGAATTTTCTCACAAAAGTCTCAGTTATATAGACATTATAGAGAAGAACAATTATGTGTTACCGGAGAAAATAAAAGAAACATTACTTTAATTAGTTCAGAATCTTTAAATGAAATAAAAAGAACAAATATAAATTTAATGCATATGAGTTTAATAATTATAGGATTAAAAGGATTAACTAGAAAGAATCTAGGAATGAAAGTATTAATAACAATTTATGATGATAGATGATCAGACCCTAAAAGATCCCTTATTGGTTTAACTGAAGTAGACATGAATAATAACGGAGGAATATTCTATTGTAGTTTAAACTTTATGATTAATTCAGCAGACTTTGGAAAATCTATAAAGATAGGAATCCAGACTAAAGGATATGAAGACATGAATGGTGGTAACAATCTTTTAATATGTGTAGGATTTATAGAAAAATTAGCAACTAATAGTAGTACTAAATTTAAATTAAAAGTAGAAGACGTTGTAGGTTTAATGGGAAATAAAGGAATAAAATTAATGCAACCTTTAAAAATAGACCCAGAAATATATGCAGGTTTAGAATGGAACTTAGAAAACTCTAAAAAACAAGAAACAGTAAAACCAACAGATCATTTAATGTATACAAACAAAAAAGGACAAACTTCAGTAAGATTTATAAACTATGAGACTACAAATCAAAATGAATTAGAAGAAGAAATAAAAAAAGAATCTAAAAGAACAGAGTTTATGAATATAACTGAAGAACTAAACTTAGAAGAATTTGAGGTAGATAAGGTAATACAAAAAGCTAGAGAAATATATAGAATTAATAATAAAAAGCGTTTTAAATGTACAGGATGTAAATTAGGAAATTTAGACATTTTTGATGTAGATGACCACTTTAGACAATGCGAATTAAGAACTGATAATATATGATATAAAGATAATAAACTCGAAGAAATTAGCAATATTTCCGAAGAGGAAACCATTAAAAGTATTAAAGAATTTATGGAATCAGCTTCAACAAGCTCAAGCCCTTTTCAAAGAACTTCTAAAATACACACAGTAGAAACCAATACAGGAAATGTACCTAGACATAGAGTATACATAATTAATCCAGAGACAGAAATGGATAGTGTTAGACCTATAGGAAGAAGAATGCCAATAGAAGAACCAGTTACCCTTCAAGAAGGAGGAAGTAAAGGAAAAATATTAAATATATCAGCACATGATCCTCAAATATGAAATACTGTTATAGATCTATGGAAAGGTATAGTAGTAGCAGACTATATTAAAACATATAACGAAACAGACGCAGACACAATATATAGATATATGGAGACATTTCTAGGAGAATCAACTAAAGGAGTATGGGAAGCATATAAATCAGAATTCCCACACAAATTCAAAATGCTAATAGATATGGGACCAAACCCGTATAATTTTACAAATAAAATACATAGCTTAATAACTGGGGAAGACCCAAATAGTTGATTACTAGTATTACAAAGAAAATCTTTAATTAAGTTAGAACAACTAAGTTTAAAAAGTTGGTATCATGTAAAGCCTTTTTTATTAGATTATTTTTATTATAGTAGCATAAGTGGTAATGCTTTTGATCAGACTCTAAGAAAGAAATTATTTAATAAACTACCAGGAGCACTAGGAAGAGAAATAGAAGAAAGATGGGGAAAGAGAGACGGAGTAATACAAAACCCCGATGCAAAATGGTCAATAGGACATAAAGTACAACATATAATGGACATATTACAAGAAAAATGTACTAATATACAAATACAACAACAATTAAAGAAAGGAGAAACTAATTTCTGTAAAACTATATATACTACCTAAAGTTGTGATGATAATTATCAAAAGAAAAATAAATACAAGAAACATAAGAAACCATACAAAAGAAATGATTATAGAAGAAAAAATTATTATTTAAGAAAATCATCCGCTAAAAAACCATATTTAAACAAAGACAAACATGTGAGAAAATATAAAAACGATAAAAGTTATAGGAATACTTTAGAATGCTTCACATGTGGAAGTGCAAACTATTTAGCTAATACTTGCCCTAAAAGAAATAATACTAGAACAAGAAATTCACAATTAATAGAAGATTTTAAAGAAACATTAATAAATGTAGACGAATATATGTCAGATAACGAAAGTATATATTTGTAATGACCCTCCCGGTCATTTCCCTCGTTTTCGTGCGTTCTCAGTGTTTAGAGCTTTTCTATAACTGCCCCAAGTTATTTATGACTTGCTAGGACTGATAGTTCGATTTTCGGGCAATTCGTTTGAGAATTTTATTAACACCGAACGTGTTGTGGAACATTAAAAATTAAATTAGAATTTGGTAAAAAGGTATAGTTAATTACTTTTCTAATATGTTTTTGATATTTATAAAAACTTTTAGTTACGATACATTTATATTATTTTATAAACTATTAATATTTAAGCGGAGAGAGTGAATTTAGATATGTTAAAATAATATTTTTATTATATAGAGGTTTTATTTGAAATATTTTCTATTAATTATGATATATTCAAAAAGTTGTATTTATTTTACCACGAACCCATGAAATATCCGAGTGCACATGTTAAGAGATAAGTATAAATATGGTGTTGACACCTCACTGCCACATGGAAGTGAGGTAGTACAACCACCTTAAACATTTGCCATGTGTTTTGCATTAAACTAGTGATTGCAAGTTTAAGCATCTAATGGATAATTAATTTGGTAAAATGGATGATATTTCTGTCGGCCAATAACACTTAGTACATATATTTCTTTACCCATATACACTTAAAGACTATTGTTTCATATTCTGGTTTCATAAAAAGGCTCACATCAAAACTACTTTTTTCGATGTGCTAAACGTATGTATATAATTCACATCAAAGAAGTTTTGGAAGATGAACTTTTTTTTACTCAACATTTTATTTTCGAAAATAAAGGACATCGGAGTAGTTGATCGAAAGTGCATTGTTCGGCTTTCAGGTAGGCTAGGTTTACCTTTCTTTACACTTAGATTGGGCTTATGTGTGATATATGTATGCTATTGTGCTGGTGTTATGGGCTGGTATTATAAACTTGGTGGCGGTGGTTTGCTATGATTTAGGCCTTCTAGGTCGGATAGGGCTATTCGAATACATTCCAAGCCCATTATCCTCGTGGTACACCACAGATGACCTATTTGGGATCGGATAGAATTGTTGTTGTTGATTGCTGGTTGGGGAATGTTATTATTGGACCTTAGTACAGGCTTAGGCAGACTTAGCTCAGACCTAGACAGGTATAACTAGACTTGGTTTTCTGGATCCGTTAGTGGGCCCCGTTACCCTTTTTGTCGACTTGTCAGAACTTTTGACATCGTTGGGCTTAGTTAAGCCTTATATGACCTGTTAGGGTTGTGACGGGATTGAGTCACCCCGATTATACCCGGTTGGCCTGTTTAGCCTTGTTAGTCCCTAATAGCACCATATTTGATCGGGGTCTGCTAGTTTGATTTAGATCGCTGACCCGTCTTTCCATGACTTATAATGTATACCCATAATTGTATATACATATTGTTTATAGTAGATAGTTGACCTAGAAGGACCCCGAGATTGACTTGTAGCATGTTGTGGGGTTAGCTTCTATATTTATATACTAGTATTAACTTGGGACTAGGGCATTCCCCGTTTATCTGATATGATATGACATTTGATTCTATTCTGGTTACTGCCTATGATGAGTTCCGGTTCAAGTCCGACTACCGATTCAGGTATGATGATTTTGGTTATTGACTATTGGGTGTTCCGATTCGAGTCCGGCCTCGAATTGTGTTACACTGTGAGTTCTGGTATTGGGTACCGTGGTTATGATACTGTTGTTCTTTGAGTTCTGGTTCAAGTCTGGCAGATATGATATATATGTGGCCTATTGTTATTACACACTGCGCTCGGTTCGATTCCGGCGTCTAGCCTCTTGTTATTACCCATTGGTGCCGGTTCAAGCCCGGTGCATTCTTGTTGGTTATTGTGGTTACTGGACACTGATACAACTTCGAGACACTGGTGACTATTCATTTACTATTCTTGTGTGTCCCGCCGATTTATGGGGGCCAGGCTGGGTTATTGTTTTCTTTCGTGTGCCTATCGGGTTTATGGGGGCCCAGATAGGTTATGTTTGACTAGTGTGTTTACTCACGCATTTATTTACTCGATTATTCGGTATCACATTTATTTATTTCCTAAGCATATCTACACGCCTCGCCAGTTACTTATGTATTTATTACTTATACCCCGGACTTAGCATGCACCCTTGCATTTTAGCTTGCTTATATTACATTGAGCTCAGTCAGCCGATGATGCCTATTGAGTAACCGTTGCCCCGGTACTCATACTGCACTTATGCATCTTTTCACCGATGCAGATCTGGGCACTAGTCGGTGAGTTTGACGTGACTCTCTTCTCAGCACTGACTCCGGAGCAGGGTGAGCTTATTGACGTTTGAGGCAGATCCTACTCCATCTCTATTGTATAGTCTTTTGCACTCAAGACTATTGTACTTGTTATATATATATTTGGTTTCTGTCTTGTATTCTGGATACGTCTAGTAGTGGCTCTTGTACCGACCTCACCAGGTCTTGGGAGGGATTCTTGACTTTATATATATTATCCTCTTCCTTCTCAGTCTCGGTATGGGTATATTTTGGTTTTGTTTGTTTTTATATTTCTAGAATGCTTATTAGTACGATTACTTCCACCTCATCTCTGTTCTTTTTAGATTCTGCCCCCGTTAGCCTGTCGCTTGTCGCCTCGGGCTAGGGTTTGGCTTACCTATTGGTGGGTTACGGTAGGCGCCATCATGACTCAAATATTGGGTCGTGATAGCTTGGTATCAGAGCCTAGGTTGTATGGGTAGTGTTAGTACACGAGCCAATGTGTGGTAGAGTCCTGCGGATCGATGCAGGGACTCTTGTATCTTATCCTCAGGAGGCTATGGAGCATTCTTAGGGAAGTCTCTCATTTTTTTGACTCATGTCCGTGCGTCGGGTCTATGTTGGTTTCTGATTTTCATTTGGTTCACTCTTTACACAGATGGTTAGGACGTATGGTGCCAGAGCCAGGGGTCGGGACCCCGAGCCTGCAACGAGCACTCCAGTTAGGGGCCGAGGTTGACCTAGAGGTCGGAGGCAGGGCAGAGTAGCATCCCCAGGCAGAGATCATACTAGGAATCAGTCACCCGATCCCGTTATAGTTCCATATGTTCCGCTGCCGCAGCAGCCGGTGGGACAGGGAGCAGCCCAGGCTCCACCTGGAGTTATTGATGCTTCAGTACTCCGAGACACTTTGGTGCAGTTGCTGGGATTATGTCACAACCCAAATTCCCTTCGGGCCGGACTGGCACCCGAAGTCGACAAGGCCGAGAGAACCAATCTGTGCTCACGAACATTCATATGCATGCCTCTGTAATAACATCGCTGTATCTCATACAACTATGCAAAAGTCATGGAAACATGTATTATATATATAAAACTTGGCTCATAGGGCCATCAAGTCAAACTGGACATACATCTCTTACATTCCTCTTTCCACATATGTCTACAAAGCCTCTACAGATACATATACATAGCCAAGCTAGAGTTGGGACAAGTCCCCGCTTTATACAGCATGTACAATACCAAAATCAATGTACACTATGAATCGGAAAGCCCCGAACCAACTAGAGCTCACCAAAAATCTGAAAATGACCCACACTCTACTGTGGAGGTCCACTAACACCTGTGCCTGCAGCAAGTAAGGTAAATTCCCCCTCAAGGGGGTCAGTACGAAGAATGTACTGAGTATGCAAGGCTATATGAAACTGTATGATACAATAATAATTCAATGTAATCCAATATAAGCGAGTAATCAATATGGATAAATCAGTGATCTGCATATGTGGAACCATGTACCTTACATTCATTACGAATAACCCATCAATCTGTATGTTTGGAACTGTGTACTTTACGTTCATTACTTTCTTTGCTTCTGTGTTCATTCATCAACACCTGTGCTATATCATACCCAGGACCCAACTGATCAGTGGGTCTTAACATAACATAACGTTATGTTGGGATTGGCTCGAGCTAAGCTTATGCCTCTAGAGCTACCACCCATGAATCAATATATCGGGCTCGGCTCGATCTAGGTTATTACCTCTAGAGCTACCACCCATAAATCAGCATATCAGGTTCGGCTCGAGCTAGGTTATTACCTCTAGAGCTACCACCTGTCAGGATCGGCCCGAGCTAGGCTTATGCCTCTAGGACTACCCCCTGATCCAATAATCTTGGGATCGGCTCGAGCTAGGCTTATGCCTCTAGAGCTACCACCCGTACTCTTACAACCAACAATATGCATTACTTCTTTTCTTACTTTTGAGAGATTGATACATTTGCTTGTGAAAGATTGATACATTGAGGATCATGACATTATTGGAAGCACACATATATGCATTACTTCACTCCTTCACTTCATGAAATTGATACTTAGTGGTTAAAACATTATTAGAACGTGGAACATAACATTATTGAAACTTTGGCACCATGTCCATAATTATGTAACTCATGAACAACCACGACTAATGAATGAGGGATATGTGACTTAAGAATGAATAGATTCTCCTTACGTCGTCACTTTCCTTGAAGCATTTTCTTTAAGTAGTTACAACATTATAAGAGCTTAGGAACTTTAGTCCATGGATAAGAGACATATGAATGCCAATCGGTCAATGAATAGGAAACATGTGGATAACAATATATATCAAACCTGAATGAGATACCTTAGAATATTTCGGAATGGAACAACTACTATGACAATGTGAACAATATCTGCTGCAGAAGGATACAGAAAGAGTAACCTTACATACCTTCACTTCCAAGTATGAATACACAAGCCTATATATGAACACAATAGTCCAGCTCCTTCCTCTTCCAAGTATGAATACACAAGCCTATATATGAACACAATAGTCCAGCTCCTTCCTTACGTTTCACTCTACAATACAAGTACATAACGGGCGTACGTTAACAATCAACTACCTTACAAGTGTATAAGTGTTACAATGAGTTACGTGACTGCTATATAGCATCATTTCATTCTTCACAATACAATCCACTGCATTAACATACCAACAATACCATAACATACCATAAATTGACCAATACATCATAAACCAATAACATGCACACCAAGTTTATCCTTTACATTTCCTCACTAACACTACGTTGCCTTTTTTCCGTCAAGTCACTCGATAGCTTTCACAATAACATTTTAACAACAATCCATATTTTATACCATTCAAAATACCTCCGGTATACTCCTTTATAGTCATTTAAAAGGTACCATAAGTTGATAATTGCATCCATGAAGGGTATTGGGGCTTCGGGGGGTCAAAGGGATGCAAAAACAAGCAATTTGGGGTTTTGGGATGACCTGTGAAGCCACCTGCACACGCAGGTGCCCTTTGGCAGTAGCCAGAGGCACCTGCGAAGTCACCTGCGCCCGCAGGTGCTTTGTCTGCGAGGGCGGGTGCCCGTTTCGGCCAAAAAGGGTCTCTTTTGGGTCTTTTTATGCAATGAATGGTCCATGATCATAAATAAACTTCTCTTGACATATTTTAGATCATCTTGGATGCAAAAAATCAGCCATGGTTTCACAACACACATGAACATCACCAAAACCACACTATTCCTTCAATACACCACCTAATCCATGCACAATTTTGCAATAACAATTCCAAACATTATGTACAAGAATAAAACAAGTTAAGGATATAATCACATCTAACATTTCAATATTGAACCCATCAAGTTCACTTCCTTCAAGGCCACAAGTCCATTTTCAAGTTTACAAGGCAAAAACCTTCACCGATTAAGCAAACATAAATTGTTTCACACATAGTGAACTTCTCACACTTCACCAACATAACCAACATGATCTACACCATATTAAATGCATATAATATATTAAACCATGATATTAAACACATACCAAAGCTTTCCAAGGAGTGATCTTGTCCCAAGAGGAAGATAGCTTTAGGATTTGAGTGTTGAGAAAAAAGTTTGGATAATTCTAGAAAATGGCATGTGTAATGTGTTGAATAAAAATCTGATTTTTATCTTGATTTATATGGTCCCATTAAGTCATCCTTAGCCACATATAACTCATTTAATGAGGGCCTCACTTGGTCAATTGAGAGAATGGGTCAAATACCCTTTTGGGCCATGTCTTTTGCTCCATCTTTGGGCATCAATTTGGGCCCAATGGCACAAGAATTATTTAAACCCAACATATTAATGTATAATTCATCAATTCTCTCATGTTTCAATATTTCCATGAATGTTACGGTAATCAACTAAACTCAGAAACATACGGGGTGTTACATTAGTTGGAGGTCCGTCAGCCGAGGGAGCCCAACCAGCAGTACAAGGAGTTGGTGTTGGGGCGCTTCCTGTAGCAGCAGCACCCAGAGTTGAGATTCCGCCAACGTCGATAATTCCACAGCCTGTAGTAGTTCATCCAGTTATGTCTGCCAAGGAGCAAAAAATGTTGAGTCATTTTTTGAGACTATCTCCACCCAGGTTTGCGAGTACCCCAGGAGAATACGCTTATGAGTTCTTATCCAGCTGTGAGGAGAAGCTGAGAAATTTGGGATTAGTGGAGTCGCGCGGGGTAGATTTTATTGCTTATCAGTTTGATAAAATTGCGAGGAAATAGTGGAAAGGTTATCTTGATTTCAGACCAGCTAGATCTCCACCCGTTACTTGGGTACAGTTCTCCGAGGTGTTCTTGGGGAAGTATATGCCCCGCAGCATACTTGAGCATCTTCGAGATGAGTTTTCCAGGTTGAGACAGGGGTCTATGACAGTAGCTGAGTATGAGGTGAGATTCCATGATTTGGCCAGATATGCTACTATGATCTTGTCTGATGAGTAAGAGAGGATTAGATGCTTTGTCAGCGGGTTACGATTAACACTCCGTAGAGCCACACAGAGTTTAGTGACTTTGGGGAAATCATTACTGAGATAGCTGAGCATGTATATTTGATAGAGGAGATGGATCGCGAGGCCCAAGGGGGCAGCGATAAGAGACCCCGATTCCAAGGTAGTTATAGTGGCAGTCATAGCAGCTCACAGTTTAGAGGCCACGGGTTTCAGGGTAGGTACCCACAACAGCAGAATCAGTCCTTTTAGAGATAAGGTCAGCCAAGTAGGCCCGTACAGTCAGCCCTGCAGATTTTTGATAGGGGTCAACCCACCTATAGTGGTTCTGGTAATCAGCGTCAGAGACGTGGTCAGTCCAGTTCATCGACTAGAGGTGGTCATGCCGGATCAGCTGGATCTTCTAGGCTGAGCAGCGAGCCAGGAGCATGTTATACTTGTGGGGTTGTCAGTCATTTCGCGCGTGAGTATCCTAAGCGTAGGGCGATTGAGCCTTCAGTTCAGATGACACATCCTATCAGATTTATACCGCCAGTAGGCAGAGGTGGTGCACAGGGTCATCGGGGTGGTCCCCAGGGTTCTAGAGGTAGTGGTAGCCAGCGTCAGTTGTATGCCGTGCCGGCTAGGCCGGAGGCTTCAGCTTTGAATGTGGTGATTACAGGTATGATTTTTGTATGCCACCAACCAGCTTTTGCATTATTTGATCCTGGATCCACGTTTTCTTATGTATTTACTTATTATGCACCACGGTTGGGTTTATGTTCTGAGTTATTATCTGTACCCTTACGTGTATATACCCACGTTGGTGATTTCTTAGTAGTAGATCGGGTATATAGATCTTGTCTGGTGACTATTCGGGAGTTTGAGACTCGGGTTGATTTTATTGTATTGGCCATGGTAGACTTTGATGTGATTCTGGGCATGGACTGGTTGTCTTTCCATCATGCAGTCTTGGATTTCTTTGCCAAAACTGTAACCTTAGCCATGCCTGGCATACCTCCAGTGGTGTGGCAGGGTTCTATTAGCCGCACACCGACAGGGATTATTTCATATGTTCGGGCTCGTAGATTGATGTCGAGGGGATATGATTCATTCCTTGCTTATGTTTGGGATGCTAGTATTGAGAGTCCATCGCTTGACTTCGTCCCTATGGTTCGTGAGTTTCCTGATGTATTCCCGACTGACCTACCTGGCCTTCCTCCTGAGCGTGATATAGAGTTCATTATTGACCTCGAGTCGGGCACCCGACCTATTTCTATGGCTCCTTATAGTATGGCTCCTGCTGAGTTGAGAGAGTTGAGTACTCAGCTCTAGGACCTTCTGGGGAAGGGTTTTATCAGGCCGAGTGTGTCACCATGGGGTGCTCCAGTTCTGTTTGTAAAGAAGAAGGATGGGTCTATGCGAATGTGTATCGATTACAGGTAGCTAAATAGGGTGACGGTGAAGAATAAGTATCCTATGCCTCGTATTGATGATTTGTTTGATCAACTTTAGGGTGTAGCAGTATTCTCGAAGATAGACTTGAGATCTGGATATCATCAGTTGAGAGTTAGGGCTGAGGACATCCCAAAGACAGACTTCAGGATTCGGTACGGCCATTATGAGTTCCTGGTGATGGCTTTTTGATTGACTAATGCCCCAGTAGCTTTCATGGATTTAATGAATCGTGTATTCAGGACATACTTGGACTCCTTTGTTATTGTGTTCATTGACGACATCTTGATTTATTCTAGGAGTATCGAGGATCACGAGCAACATTTGAGGATTATGCTCCACACTTTGAGAGATAATCAGCTTTATGCCAAGTTCTCGAAGTGTGAGTTCTGGCTTGAGTCTGTAGCTTTCTTAAGGCATGTTGTAGCCAGACACGATATCATGGTAGATCCAGTAAACATTGAGGCTATTCGAGGTTGGGCTAGGCCCACGTTGCCTACTGAAGTTCACAGTTTTGTTGGGTTGGCAGGGTACTACAGGTGGTTTGTTGAGGGCTTCTCGTCTATTGCATCTCCTATGACCAGACTAACTAGGAAGGAGGTTCCGTTTTAGGGGTCTGAGAATTGTGAGGCGAGCTTTCTGAAGCTCAAGGATCGACTTACTTCTGCCCCTGTGTTAGCTCTTCCAGTTGAGGGCGAGGGTTTAACCGTGTATTGTGATGCATCTGGTATTAGTTTGGGATGTGTTCTGATGCAGCAGGGTCATGTCATTACTTACGCATCGAGGCAGTTGAAATTGTACGAGCGTAATTACCCTACTCATGACTTGGAGTTAGCAGCGATAGTTTTTGCACAGCGGATTTGGAGGCATTATTTATTTGGTGTTCATTCTGAGATATTTACAGACCACCATAGTCTTCAGCATATTATGACTCAGAGGGATCTTAATTTGAGGTAGCGCAGGTGGATTGAGTTGCTGAAGGACTATGATATCTCTATTCTCTATCATCCGGGCAAGGCGAATGTGGTAGCGGACGCCTTGAGTTGGAAGACAGTGAGTATGGGTAGCTTAGCCTTCATTCCAGTATCTCAGCAGCCGTTGGCTTTGTACACTCAGTCCTTAGCTAACTCGATGGTGCATTTGGATATTTCTGACCCCGGGAGGGTTATCGCTTGTGTTGGTACGAGATCTACTTTGTTGGAGAAGATTCAGAGTCGTCAGTTTGAGGATAGCGGTCTCCGTAGCATTCGAGATCAGGTATTGAAGGGTGAGTCTGAAAGAGCTACCTTGGGTTCTGATGGTGTTTTGAGGTTTGACAGCCGTATTTGTGTTTCAAGGGTTGGAGATTTGATTCAGTTGATTCTGCACGAGGTGCATAATTCCAGATATTCTATTCACCCTGGGACAACTAAGATGTATCGGGATCTGAGGCAATACTATTGGTGGAGTGGTATGCAGAGAGATATAGCAGGGTTTGTAGCTCGATGCCTTTATTGTCAGCAGGTAAAGGCCGAGCACCAGAGACCTGGTGGATTGCTTTAGCAGTTGCCCATTCCCGAGTGGAAATGGGAGCGGGTCACTATGGATTTCATTATTGGATTGCCTCACACCTCCCGTGGTTTTGATAGTATTTGGGTTGTCGTGGTTCGTTTGACTATGTTCGTGCATTTTATCCTTGTTCGAGTCTCCTATAGTGCTGAGAGATTAGCTCGTGTATATATTCAGGAGGTGGTTCGCCTACATGGAGTGCCAGTATCTATTATCTCAGACAGAGGGTCTCAATTTACCTCCAATTTTTGGTGGACTTTCCAGGAAGAGTTGGGTACTCAGGTGGACCTTAGTACTGTATTTCATCCTCAAACCGACTGGCAGTCGGAGCGGACGATTCAGGTATTGGAGGATATGCTCCGCGCTTGTGTGTTAGACTTTGGGGGTTAGTGGGATCAATTCTTGCCTTTAGCAGAGTTCTCGTATAATAATAACTTTCATTCTAGCATTCAGATGGCTCCATTTGACGCTTTGTATGGTAGACGGTGTCGGTCTCAAGTTGGATGGTTCGAGAATTCAGAGGTCAATCCTCATGGTACGAATTTGCTCCGAGAGTCTTTGGACCTAGTTCGGGTGATTCAGGACAGGCTGTGGACAACCCAGAGTAGACAGAGGAGTTATGCAGACCGTAGACGTCGTCTATTGAAGTTCGAAGTTGGCGATAGGGTCTTCTTACGTGTATCGCCCATGAAGGGCGTGATGCGGTTTGGTAGGAAGGGTAAGCTTAGCCCCAGATATTTTGGACCCTTTGAGATTTTGTGGACAGTCGGAGAGGTAGCATATGTGTTGGCTTTACCTCCGTCCTCTTTATCTATTCACCCAGTATTTCATATTTTTATGCTGCGACAGTACATTCCGGATGAGTCGCATGTGCTTCAGTGGGACTCGATTCAATTAGATGATAAGTTAGCATTTGTGAAGGAGCCTGTGTCCATTTTAGCAAGAGATGTCAGACGTTTACGCTCCCGGGACATTCTAGTGGTTAAGGTATAGTGGCGTCACCGTCCGGTTGAGGAGGCCACTTGGGAGCTTGAACGTGATATGAGAGCCCTATATCCCTACTTGTTCACGTCTTCAGTTATGCGCTTACTCTTGACTTTCGCGGACGAAAGTCCTTTTAGTAGTGGATGTTGTAATGACCCTCCCAGTCATTTCCCTTATTTTCGTGCATTCTCAGTGTTTAGAGCTTTTCTATAACTGCCCCAAGTTATTTATGACTTGCTGGGACTGATAGTTAGGTTTTCGGGCAATTCGTTTGGGAATTTTATTAACACCGAACGTGTTGTGGAACATTACAAATTAAATTAGAATTTGGTAAAAAGGTATAGTTAATTACCTTTCTAATATGTTTTTGATATTTATAAAAACTTTTAGTTACGATACATTTATATTATTTTATAATCTATTAATATTTAAGCGGAGAGAGTGAATTTAGATATATTAAAATAATATTTTTATTTTCTAGAGGTTTTATACGAAATAATTTTCTATTAATTATGATATATTCAAAAAGTTGTATTTATTTTACCACGAACCCATGAAATATCCGAGTGCACATGTTAAGAGATAAGTATAAATATGGTGTTGACACCTCACTACCACATGGAAGTGAGGTAGTACAACCACCTTACACATTTGCCATGTGTTTTGGATTAAACTAATGATTGCAAGTTTAAGCATCTAATGGATAATTAATTTGGTAAAATGGATGATATTTCTGTCGGCCAATAATACTTAGTACATATATTTCTTTACCCATTTACACTTAAAGACTATTGTTTCATATTCTGGTTTCATAAAAAGGCTCACATCAAAACTACTTTTTTCGATGTGCTAAACGTATGTATATAATTCACATCAAAGAAGTTTTGGCAGATGAACTTTTTTTTACTCAACATTTTATATTCGCATCAGAGTAGTTGATCGAAAGTACATTGTCCGGCTTTCAGGTAGGCTAGGTTTACCTTTCTTTACACTTAGATTGGGCTTATGTGTGATATATGTATGCTATTGTGCTGGTGTTATAGGCTGGTATTATAAACTTGGTAGCGGTGGTTTGCTATGATTTAGGCCTTTTAGGCTGGATAGGGCTATTCGGATACATTTCAAGCCCGTTATCCTCGTGGTACACCACAGATGACCTATTTGGGGTCGGATAGGATTGTTGTTGTTGATTGATGGTTGTGTTATTGTTGGACCTTAGTACAGGCTTAGGCAGACTTAGCCCAGACCTGGACAGGTATAACTAGACTTTGTTTTCGGGACCCGTTAGTGGGCCTCGTTACCCTTTTTATCGACTTGTTAGAACTTTGACATCTTTGGGCTTAGTTAAGCCCTATATGACCTGTTAGGGTTGTGACGGGATTGAGTCACCCCGATTATACCCGGTTGGCCTGTTTAGCCTTTTTAGTCCCTGATAGCACTGTATTTGATCGGGGTCGGCTAGTTTGACTTAGAACGCTGACCCATCTTTCCATGACTTATAATGTATACCCAGACTTGTATATAAATGTTGTTTATAGTAGATAGTTGACTTAGAAGGACCCCGAGATTGACTTGTAGCATGTTTTGGGGTTAGCTTCTGTACTTATATACTAGTATTGACTTGGGACTAGGGCATTCCCCATTTATCTGATATGATATGACATTTGATTCTGTTCTGGTTACTGGCTATGATGATTTTCGATTTGAGTTCGGCTACCAATTCAGGTATGATGATTTTGATTATTGACTATTGGGTGTTCCGGTTCGAGTACGGCCCCGGATTGTGGTACTCTGTGAGTTCTGGGACTGGGTACCGTGGTTATGATAGTGTTGTTCTTTGAGTTTCGGTTCGAGTTCGGCAGATATGATATATATGTGGCCTATTGTTATTACCCACTGCGCCCGGTTCGATTCTGACGTCTGGCCTCTTGTTATTACCCATTGGTGCTGGTTCAAGCCCGATGCACTCTTGTTGGTTATTGTGGTTACTGGACACTGATACAACTTCGAGACACTGGTGACTATGCATTTACTATTCTTGTGTGTCCCGCCGGTTTATGGGGGCCAGGCTGGGTTATTGTTTTCTTTCGTGTGCCTCTAAGGTTTATGGGGCCCCAGATAGGTTATGTTTGACTTGTGTGTTTACTTACGCATTTATTTCTTCGATTATTCGGTATCACCTTTATTTATTTCCTAAGCATATCTACACGCCTCGGCAGTTACTTATGTATTTATTACTTATACCTCAGACTTAACATGCACCCTCACATTTTAGCTTGCTTATATTACATTGAGCTCAGTCGGCCGATGATGCCTAATGAGTAACTGTTGCCCCGGTACTCATACTGCACTTCTGCATCTTTTCCCCGATGCAGATCTGGGCACTAGTCGGCGAGTTTGACATGACTCTCGTCTCAGCACTGACTCCAAAGCAGGGTGAGCTTACTGACGTTCGAGGTATATCCTACTCCATATCTATTGCATAGTATTTTGCACTCAAGACTGTTGTACTTGTTATATATTTGGTTTCTGTCTTGTATTCTGGATACGTCTAGTCGTGGCTCTAGTACCGACCTCACCAGGTCTTGGGAGGGGTTCTTGACTTTATATATATTGTCCTTTTCCTTCTCAGTCTCGATGTGGGTATATTTTGGTTCTGTTTGTTTTTATATTTCGAGAATGCTTATTAGTACGGTTACTTCCACCTCATCTCTGTTCTTCTGAGATTCCGCCCGTTAGCCCGTCGCTTGTCGCCCTAGGTTAGGGTTTGGCTTGCCTATTGGTGGGTTACGGTAGGCGCCATCATGATTCAAATATTGGGTCGTGACAATATTCTATTGTTAGTATTAATAATGATCAAGCACAAGACTCTTCAGACTCAGAAGAAGATATAGGATTAGAAAATTTAAATGAAATTATAACAAATCTCTCATTGGTAAATATTAAAAAAGAAAGTATACACGAATTTGAAAGACAAAAAGGATTAGTAATATACAATCTTATATATGCAACTGGTACCCCAGTAAGACAGGAAGAGCAAAATGTAAATTTTGTTACATCGAAGAAGGATGTATACCCTGTATACAAAAATCTATAGGAAGACATGTAATACAAATAGAAGACAAACCACAAGTTAGTAATGAACATACAAGAATAATAAATAAAGACAACATGGAATTAGAAAATAGAGTAAATCTGCTTGAATATTTAGTAAAGAATTTAGATGAAAGATTAATGGTTTTAGAAAAGAGAAAAGGAATACTAATAGAAGACCGCTTAAAAGAAACAGAAGACACAAAATTATTAAATGAAAATTTTGACGGATTAGTATGTAATGAAGATAAAAAGTTAAGTGCTCTCAAAGTAATGACTAAAATAGCAATACAAGATTATGAAATAGAAACTGTAGGAATTGTAGACTCAGGATGTACACAGTGTATAATAAATCAAAATATTTTACCAAAACACCTAATAAATAGTTTTAAAGAACCACAAATATCCATGCAAATGGATGGAACCCATAATACATATAAACATTATGTAAAGAATGCCATAATTAGTTTTAGTAATACATGTTCTAACTATAAAACAGTGTATAAACTAGGATATATGTTGACAAGAGATTTAAATATAAAAGCAGATTTTGTAATAGGATTAGACTTCATGGGAAAAAATAATGGACGATGTTTTATAAATAGAAACGGAGTAATCTTTACAAAAAATATTACACTAACACCATCAGTTTTTGGAAGAAATGTACAAAGAAATACAAAAGTAATAAAAAACTCTAGAAATAAACAACTAGCCCCAGACACCATCTGCGATAAAGGGACAGATTGTACATGCAAAATAAAAGAAAATTTACTTTCAGAAGTAATAAATGAAGAATGGATAGACATAGATGAAGAAATAGAAAAGAATTACAATTTAATTGATGTAGGTATGCAAGGTTATAACCTTAGGAAAGGTTTCCAGCATACAGGAGCAACAAAGAATCAAGAAGACCTACAAAGGATTATACAAAAATTAGACAAATTAGAAATAATAGGCAAAAAGCCTCTAGAACATTTGGGATCAAATCAGTTAGAATGTAAATTAGACATTATAAACCCCGAATATCTCATTAAGACAGCAGCAATAGAAGCAACAAATAAAGACTTAAAAGACTTTGAAATCCAAATTAAAGAACTATTAAATTTAGGAGTAATTAGACGATCTACATCCAGACATAGATCCGCAGCTTTTATGGTAAGAAATCATAGTGAAATAGTTAGAGGAAAAACAAGAATGGTAATAAATTATAAACGACTTAATGACAATACGGTAATGGATGCATATAAATTACCAGACAAAACAGGATTAATAAATAGAATACAAGGAAGAAAAATATTTAGTAAATTTGATTGTAAGTCAGGATATTGGCAGGTACAAATGCATAAAGACAGTATTGAATGGACAGCTTTTACATGTCCAGAAGGACATTTTGAATGGCTAGTAATGCCATTTGGATTAAAGACAGCCCCACTATTTTTCACATAAAAGTGGATAATATATTCGGTAAATATAAGAATTTTTTTTTAGTCTATATCGATGACATTTTGGTATTTAGCAATAACATGGAAGAACACTTAGAACATTTACAGACTGTTTTTACCTTTTTCTAGACAATGGTTTAATAATTAGTAAGAAGAAAATGGAATTATGTAAACAATATATAAATTTTTTAGGCATAACTATTGGAGAAGGAAAGATAAAATTACAACCCCACATAGCAACGAAAGCCTTAGAAATGCCAGACAAGTTAGATAAAACAAAGGATTTACAAAAATTTCTAGGAATATTAAACTACGCTAGACCATTTATTAAAGATTTAGGAAAAATAGCCGGACCATTATATGGAAAGACTGGAACTAAAGGACAAAAATCATTTAACACAGAAGACATTAAATTAGTACAAAAGCTAAAAGAAATGGTTAAACAAATTTCAGACCTAGTGTTACCCTTAGAAACAAATTATTTAATTATAGAAACAGACGAAAGCTTCGAAGGTTGGGGAGCTGTATTAAAAGCAAGAAAAAATAAATATAGTACTAAAAAAGACGAAAGAATTTGTGCATATCAAAGTGGAACTTATAAAGAACGAGGTAATATGAGTAGTATAGACTCTGAAATATTAGCAGTCATATATGGCTTAAATAGTTTTAAGATACATATTCTAAATAAACCAGAAATTTTAGTAAGAACGGATTGTGAAGCGATAGTTAAATTTCATGAAAAGATAAGTGAAAAGAATAGTAGTAGAAGACGACGGTTAAATTTTATAGATGCTACTTCAATATATACTATTAAATTCGAACATATTAAAGGCAAAGAAAATAGCCTAGCTGACAAACTTAGTAGATTAATCCCAAAAACTACTAACTATTTTTTTCTACAGCATGAATACAGACAAAGGTAAAGTGAAAGCTTCAGACTCAGGTGCAGACAATTATCTTCAGACACTATTAAGAAATACTCATTTCAGACCCCAAACGATGTAAACGTACCGCAGATATCTACCGATCAGACAATTGAAATAATTTATTTTGGAAAACAAAATCTAGTTTGTTATCCAGACTCAAATTTTAGTTTCAAGACAAAACCCGAAGCAAGGGTCGACAGAAATCAGAAATGTTTATTAGACAATTTATGGATTGCATAAAACAAGACTCCAAGGGATGTCAGTTATTTCTTAGCTGTGATGAATGCCCTAGCTCAGTATTTCACAGACAAAAATTTGAGTAACAAATTTAAATTTTATGTAGTTGTACAGGAAAGGATGCCAGGTATTTTCTATCAATTCTATCAATTCTAGGGTTTTCCCACCATCACTTCACCTTAAAACTACCAATTTCTTGGTTACATTAGTGAATTATAGTTAAGCAAGAGTAAATTATTAACCTTACACAAAAACCCAAAGGTTTTACACCTAATTTACCCTATTTCACCAGAAAAATCACCTAGGTCAAGTTAAATCCTCCCCAAAACTTGTAAACAAGTGATTCTAAGGTTTAGAAATAAAAAAACTAGTTAATAGGAGTGATTAACTTACCTTTACGAAGAACTTTGGTGGAAAATCACCCAAAATTGCCTAAGCTTTCCCCAAACGAGTTTTAAAAATAATAATGTTTTTGGGAAATTTCTACATTAAACAGCGATTACCCGCTATAGCAACCCGATCCTGCCATACCGGCATCGTTATAGCATAAGCCAGCCGCTATAGCAGGATTGACCAACTTTGACTCCTGCTAAAGTAGGAATTTATCCACTATAGCGAAAGGCCCATAACAGCTCGCGACCCGCTATAGCGGGTGTGGAGAGGCAGAAACTCGGGATTACTCCCAGTTTAACATTTTTACAATGCACCCTCAAACCATGATATTTTGGATTAAATTGATAAAATTTCTTTATTAACTCAAATTTTTGTACGTTAGACTTACCCCATAATAAAGAAAAGGGTCATTACAATAGATATCAATTTACCCATAGTTTTCCTCTGAATGATCAAACCAGAAAAATGAGCCAAGTAAAGAAAATGAATGAGTTCATATATCCTCTAACAAGTGAGGGTACATGTCCTACATGTCCTTCTCGGTTTGCCATGTTGCTTCCTCAACTGGACGATGCTTCTATTGTACCTTTACCGATCGATTTTCCTTTTTCCTCAACTTATGGGCATCTCGATCAAAAATATCAAGCGGCTCATCCTCATAGGAAATATCCTTATGAAGCAAAAACAAATCCCATTTTATAACGTAATCCCCATCCCTATGATATCTCTTAAGCATGAATACATGGAATACCAAATGGACCCTCGACAAGCTTGGTGGCAAAGCCAACTTGTACGCTACTGGACCAACATCTTTAGGAACCTCAAATAGATGTATATACTGAGGGCTAAGATTACCCTTCTTGCAAACTTTATAACTCCCTTCATAGGAGATACCTTTAACAAAACTTGTTCACCCACCTTGAATGACATGTCCCTTAGCATATAGTCTGTGTACTCCGTTTGCCTACTTTGGGATGCCAACAACTTGATTTGAATAAACCGCACCTTATCCTAAGCTTCCTTCACCAAGTTCATGCCCAAAGGCTTCATATCACCAACTTTGAACCATCCTATGAGTGATCTACACCTTCTCCCATAGAGTGCTTTAAATGGAGCCATATAGATGATAGAGTGATAGCTATTGTTGTATGAAAATTCACACAACGGTAAGAACTTATCCCAACTACCATCAAAGTCAATCACACAGGGCCTCAACATATCCTCAAGCACATGAATAGTCCCCTCTGAGTACCCATCAATCTGAGGTTGGAAAGTAGTGCTGAAGTCCATCTTAGTGCCCAACTCTTCATCTAGCCTATCCTAAAACTTAAAGGTGAATTACGTATCTCTATCAGAAATGATGGAAATTGGCACCCCATGTAGCCTCAATATCTCCTTGACACAAATCTTGGCTAACTGCTTCGAACTGAAATCCACCCTAACTGGGATGAAGTGAGATGACTTGGTCAACATGTCCACTATGACCCAAATTGAATATTGCTACCCCAAGGTCTTAGGGAGACCTACCACGAAGTCTATAGCTATCATTTCCCACTTCCACTCTAGAATGGGCATCCTCTGTAGTAAAACTGTAGGCTTTTAATGCTCATACTTTACATGCTGGCAATTGTTGCATTTAGACACATACTCCACTATACCTCTTTTCATCCTGGGCCACCAATAAAGCTATCTCAAGTCATGGTACATCTTGGTTGCACTAGGATGAATAGAGTATCGAGAACCATGAGCTTCTACAACTAAATCAGGAATCAAATCTCCAACCCAGGGTACGCATACGCGTCCCCTCACCATCAACACTCCATATGCATCAAGTGTGGCATCAAAAGCTTCACCACATACTACCTTGTCTGAAGTTTGTTCAACTTCTCATCTTCAAACTGTCTGGCATTAATCTAATTAAGGAATGTTGACTTTACCTCCACACTAGCCAATAGTCCACCTCATTCAAAAACACCAAACTTCATAGATAGATATGTTAGAGTGTGAATCTATCTAGCCAAGGGTTGCCTTGACACACTCAAACAAGCCAGGCTAGCCATACTTATTGCTTTCTAGCTCAATGCATCTGCCACCACATTGGCTTTACCCGAATGGTATTGGATGGTCACATTATAATCCTTCAACAATGCCATCCACCTTCTCTACCTCAAATTCAAGTCCTTTTGCGTAAACACATACTGTAAACTGTGATGGTCTGTGAACACCTCACACTTGACACCATAGAGATACTATCTTCAAATCTTCAATGAAAAGACCACTGCCGCAAACTCCAAGTTTGGGTTGGGTAATTATTCTTATGAGGCTTTAATTGCCATGAAGAATAGGCAATTACATTCCCGTCCTACATCAATACCGTATCCAAACCAGAAAGTGAAGCATCACAAAATATAATTAAATCTTTACTTTCAACTGGCAGAGAAAGAATAGGAGTTGTAGTCAAAAGTGTCTAGAGCTTTTGGAAGCTCTTCTGACACTTATCCGACTAAACAAATGGAACCTATTTCTAGGTCAAATTTGTCAAGTGAGTAGCTATAGATACAAAATTCTTGACAAACATACGATAGTAACAATATATCCCTGCAAAACTTCTAACCACAATCACAGAGCTAGATCGAACCCAACTCTTAACCACCTCAATCTTCTGGGGATCTACCATTGCCCCCTTCTCTGAAGACATATACCTTAAGAAGGTAATTGAAGACAACCAAAACTTGCATTTTGAGAACTTAGCATATAACTATTTCTCCTTCAACATCATCAACTCTATGCGAAGATGACCTGCATATTCCTTCTTACTCTTGGAGTAAACCAGAATATCATCAATAAAAAAAATCACAAAAGAATACAAGAATAACTTAAAGATACCAATCATCAAGCTCATAAAGGTTTCAATCGCATTAGTCCACCCAAATGACATCACCAAGAACTCATAGTGCCCATACAGAGTCTTGAAGGTTGTCTTGGGTATATCCTTAGGCCGAATCTTTCATTGGTGATAACCTGATCTCAAGTTTATCTTGGAGAAAATTAAAGCACCCTCCAACTGGTCAAAAAGATCATCTATCCAATGCAAGGGATATTTATTCCTGCTGGAAACCTTATTCAACTGCCTTTACTCAATACGCATCCTTAGGCTACCATCCTTCTTTTTAACGAACAACACTGGAGAACCCCATGGAGAAGTACTACGATGAATAAATCCCTTATCAAGCAACTCCTGCAACTGAGTCTTAAGTTCCCTCAACTCAGCTGGAGCCATTCAATTGGGGGAATAGAAATATGGCAAGTGCCCGGCTCTAAATCAATACAGAAGTCACTGTCTAGGTCCGGAGGCTAGGAAAATCCGTGGGAAACACCTTATGAAATTCTGACACTACGAGGACTTACTCAATAGAAGGAGATTCTGCATTAACATCCTAAAGATGGGCTAGAAAAGACAAACACCCTCTCAAAACTAGCCTCTTAACCTAAATAAAAGATATAATTTTCACATACTTAGGATTATACACACCTTCCCACTCTAACTTATCCATTTCGGGCATCTCTAGGGTTACTGTCTTAGTATTAAAATTTAAAGCAACATGATATGGAGATAGCCAAGTCATACCCAGGATAATGTCAAAGTAAAGCATGGCCAAGATTATCAATCTACCTAAGTCTAAAAACCCATGAACAAAGGAAACATGCACAATAAATATGGGTGACTACCACAGAGTCTCTAACCGGAGTAGACATATAATCAGGAGAGTCAAGTATATCACAAATCAAGTCCAATCAAAAGGCAAATATAGCAGATACATAAGAATAAGTGGAATCTAGATCAAACAAAATAGTAGCTATCCGGTCACAAATAAGAATAGTACGTATAATGATGGCATCAAATGCCTCGACCTCAGTCTTTCCTGGGAAGGCATAGCAGTGAGCTTTATTATCAAGCTGGGTAACCTCCCTAGAAGACTATGCTCCTCCCTTCCCTTCATTACTATTACCTCAATTTCCAGCATGACCTCCCTAATTATTACCTCGCCCACCTTGTGGATGACCCTTACCATTACCATTACTTCTACCAGCTCTACAAAAAAGAACCACAGCTTTAGCCTGCTGCTGGCCCTGTAACCAAGCCTATCTCTGAGGACACTCTCTCTTGAAGTGCCCCACAGTACCACAAGTATAACAACCTCGCTCAAGAGAAGGCCTGTTGGCTGAAGAATAAGAAGCCCCTTGGCCTTTAGCACCAACTGAGAGCTGCTGAATTGCCCCTGAATGACCACCTATAGAAGCTGGCAGAGCTGACTGAATGGGGCAAGACAAATAAGTCTGCTGGCTATGACTCATGGGATAAGAACCACCAAATTTACCCCCATTCTTGGACTTGTTTGCTAAAGCCTTAGCCGGACCAACTTACTGTGCCCATTTTATATTTTTCACATAATCAGAAACATCATTAAAGGTTTTTCTGGTATAAGTCATATAAATAGTCAAAACCTGCAAGTTAGTATTCAGGCCCTTCACAAACAACCAAATCTTCTCCTCCACTGTATCAAGTAGCTGAGTAGCATAATGGGACAAAGCATGAAACTTGGACTCATAGGCTGCAAAAGACATATTACACTTCTCAAGGGATAAAAACTCATCTTTCTTGTGATTACAAAGAGTACGGGGTACTTACTTCTCCAAAAATAGGGTATGAAATTGAGACTTAGTCAATGAAGACAAAACTGGTGACCTGTCACTCCAAATATGCCTTCTACCACTGCTTGGTATTACCTTGCAGCTGGAAAGTAACAAACTCAGTACCATCCTTCTCAACAATACCCATGTTGTGTAGGCTTTTGTTACAATCAACAATGAACTCAAATGCATCCTCCATCTCAGAGCCAACAAAAGTAGGAGGTTTCATCTTCAGGAACTTGGTCAGCATGTCATGCTCAGTCCCAGTCATGGTAGGACCTAACACAGGATGAAGAAAGATCTCAATCCCCAAGGCCTCACCCATTCTAGGAGCAACAATATCAATTGACTGAACACCTGAAAACTGATAAGCAGGAATAGCAGGAGTGGCCCCAGTACTATCCAATCCACTCAGGAAAGAAAGAACCTGAATCATCTCAGAAGACATAGGGGGAAGTGCTGCACCTCTAATCGATGCCACCTCCTCCTACTCCCCAACATCCTTATTAACTTTTTTAACCTACTCATAATGATCCTGGGGTGGGGGAGGAGTCACTGATCTCTGAAGAGGATGATCAGCTATTTCCCGAGCTCCACCCTTGACGAGTGTCGCACTACTACTTCCCCTTCACCTCCCACATCCTCAGCGTCAGATATCCATTTCTACAACTGAAGCTGTTGGTGCCAGGGTTGCGGATCTGGCTCCGTTCGCTCTAGTATTCACCATCTACAAACAAAGTATAAAGAAGGACAGATACAAATTTGTATCACCAGATAACATTTAGAATCAAGTCATTGCATGGAAGAAGAAAGAAGTGAAAGTTTCTTAAAGTCCTCTAGCCTCTCAAAGAAAAGTACAGACATCTCTATACCATTCCATAAGACTCTGCTAGACCCCTTTTGGCTCAATGAGATTAGTGAACCTAGGGATCTGATACAAACTTTGTCACAACCTAAACCCGCCTTGAGTGGCACCCACACTAACCCTAGGTGGGAGAACTATCTAACTTAATATTTAATTTAACACTTAGCCTAAAAGAATTTGGCAACTAATCCCTTTTTCATTAAATAAAACAATGTCTCCAATATTCTAAATATTAAACAATGTGGAATTAAATGAAACTTAAACAAATCCCCTAGAACCTGAAAGTCATTGTACCAAAACACTAATAAGTATCAACAAATGGGTTTAACCCAAAACAATTGAAAAATATCTAATGGACTAGAAACTGAATGAAGAACTCATGGCATCCCAGAAGATGTAGCTCACCCCTGAGTTCGAACATAATCTAAATCGTAGATGAGGTCTCAAATTAGTCACCAAAATATGCTCTGCACTCAACAAAAAGAAGGGCACGTATAGTATTGGTACACAAGAAATAACGACTTACTGATAGGGTCATTGGCCAACCCAAAATGAGAAATATGAACACATAACCATAACTTAGTAAAATAAGGCAACCATGAACACCTACCATTTAACCTTACCTCATTAATTCATAACACTTAACCTTATTCAACAACATTATGGAACTTAGTCACTATAAATCAACATGGATTACAAGTCAAGTCAAGACCATAACTACCAACAAGATTCTAAGTCAACAACTATGACACCAGTAATTAAATCAACCATGTCTCAATTACTCAAGTAATAGACAGTAAACAGTTGTGCCACAACTTACAAATTCGCCCGGACCACTCAAGGATCCATAAGAATAAAAATAATGGAAATTATCATGCAACCCTGTTTACATAAAGAAACTACCTTTAGCAATAAAGAACATGAGCCAGGTTCACTCAAGGAACTAATACAATAAGTCAACCCTTAAACCCGTCTCACTCAAACCCAAAATGCTCTAACGAACTTGAGCTTTCCCTTTTTTTGCAAGCTCGACTTGATTATGGTCTAAAAATATAAATGTAACACATAATCAATGAAATTACCTACAACATTGAGAATTATACCCTAATCCCAAACCCCAAGGCCAATTTCATGGTTACATTAGTGAATTAGTCATGTAAGAGTAAATTATTAATCTTAAACAAAAAGCCAAAGGTTTTACTCTTAATTTACCCTATTGCACAAAAAAGAATCACTTAGGTCAAGTTAAATCCTCCCCAAAACTCGTAAACTAGTGATTCTAAGGTTTAGAAATTGAAAAACTAGTTAATGGGAGTGATTAACTTACCTTTATGAAGAACTTTGGTGAAAAATCACCCAAAATAACCTAAAATTACCTAAGCTTTCCCCAATAAGTTTAGAAAATAATAAACTATTTTGGGGAAATTTCTGCATTAAATAGTGACTACCCTGCTATAGAAATCCGGTTGCACTACAGTAGCATCGCTATAGCCGAAGTCGCCCTTTATAGCGGGATTGACCGGCATCGACTCCCACTATAGTGAAGATTTATCCACTATAGCTGTAGCCCCATAATATCCTGCCACCCGCTATAGCGGGTGTGGCCAGGTAGAAATATGGAATTGCTCCTGGTTTGGCCTTTTCTGCAATGCAAACTCAAACCATGACATTTTGGACTAACCCTTTTACGTCAAGTTCGATATTTGGAGTTCTACTTACCCGAATTCACTTCCAAAAAATCCCATTGATTCCTTATCGTCTTAGTTAACATAAAAACATGCTAAACATTATTATATTTATCCAATCCATTCCCAGCTTGACCTAGACCATACCTTACTCAGATTTCATCTAAGACTAGCCTAGCCTGAAAATTTTAACTCCCAATTCAGGGAAAATCTTAATTCAAATTTTTAGACTTACCTGCAACAATAGAAAAAGTCACTACATGGGGTTTAGCTTAGCTACTGGTGGGTCATAGTAGGTTCCATGATATCCGTAAAAGAGCAAAATGTCTAGTAGAGTTCCATGGATCGATATTATGATATCCGTATCCTATCTTGAGGAAGCTATAGGTCATTCATAAGAACATTCCACCTTTTGACTCCACACCATGCATCCTTGTTCCTATTGGTTCCTAAAATCTTATTTATTTCAATATTTCATAAATGGATAGGATGATGGGGTATAGCGGTTAGGGTGAGGCCCCTGCGATGACAATTAGGGCTCCAGCTAAGGGTCTCGGTAGAGGTTGACCTTGAGGACAAGCCTGGGCTCGAGCTGTAGCACCAACTTGGGTCCAAGACAGAGAGCCATATCTAGAGCCTGAGGTTGTTCTTGAGGTAGTGATAGAGAACCTACCATCACAATAGGCGGTGGGTTAGGGGCCAGCGAAAGACTCTACCTGGATTCGTGTCCACACTAGTACTACGACACTGTCTGGTTTATTTATTGAGCATAATAGAGGGTACAAGACAGGCCAAGATGGGGCACATACATCAGCTTAGGGAGAGACACATGGTGTTCAAGGTTCAAGAGCACAGCTTCTAGCTGTAACACCTTATATGGAGTTAGTGCTAGTACCGATGGTTGCTCAGCTAATGGTAGACCGACCAACAATGACTATAGAGGAGCAGAATATGGTTGGTAGGTTCATTAAATTGGGTACTCTAAGGTTCTTGGGTGCGCTAGGATAAAATGCCTATCAGTTTTTAATGAGATGTCAGCAGAGTTTGCATAACCTCAAGCTGGTGGAGTCTCATGGGGTTAATTATTCTACTTTTCAGATGGACGATTCAGAAAAACTGTGGTGGTGAGCTTATGCGGAGTGTAGACCAGCTGGATCACCATCAAAAACTTGGGCAGAGTTTTCTGAGGTCTTCTTGGGTCCAACCAAGGTATACAATCAAATCTAGCTACTGTAACTGTTGGATGACATACTATACCTTAAATCACTGGCATAGGTTGCTGATTTAGAGTCTCGAATCCCAGTCTAGTTTGTGAACCCTATAGAGTACCCACTAAGCCACCACTCTACTCAATTCTCTCCAAAACCCCTAACACACAAATCAAGGCATCTTAGAGCACTAGAGTAGCCATAAATATAGGTGGAGGTTAGACTAGGTCCACCTTCTCAGTTTGAATTTGGTCATCCTCAACCTTATACTTGGCCTGAAGAGACTCCGTTCTGACTGGAATCTAAGCACCTGCATTAGCTCTACCCCTGCCCCTACCCCTACCTTAGTCTCTACCATATCATTTACCGTGTTTGTGTGTCCTTGCATAGGCAACTTGCTGGGGTACTGGTACCAGATCATAGTCTCTCTTCATCATAAGACGATTCCTCACCATTTGTGAGTGAATAAACAAGAATATCATTAACTGGTGAGTTTAATCTTTGCACGATGTGAAAGAATAAATTCTTTTTTCTAAAGTCCCGTAGCATCTCAAAGATAGAAAATGAACATCTCTACACTGATTCGCAAAACTCTATTAGACTCGACTTGTACTTGTGATACTAATGAAACTAATATGCTACCTCAATAGGTAAGCCAACTTGTCACTATCCAAAACTCGGTCGTGATCGCACCTATAATGCCCCCTCAATAGGTAAGCCAACCCAATACTCAATAACAAATAAATGAGTAAATACTCTAAAGAGATAATAGTAATATAATCATGTCTCATCCAAATATAATACCATCCCAAGAACTCGAAGTCACCGAGTACAAACCTCAAAGAGTAAAATCGATACAACAGGAGTTCAAGTATCTCAAATGTTGAACTAAAATAAGAAAATAAAGAAAGATAAGACTTGGTAGACATTGGAGTCACATCATTCGCTACCCTATAATCTCGAAGAAAGACCAAGCATGACACCAACTCAACACTCGAGGAGGATTGGATCAGTAGATGCACGTAAAGTATAGAAATAAACAAGTATGAGTATGGAATCATGTGTACTGAGCAGCTTCATCGACTAAACCTAATTCAATATAATGGTGAGAACCACCTTATTCAACAAAATCTAACTCAGACTGAATACACCTACACTCAAGAAGGCTACACTAGTCTAACAGTCAATAGCAACACTAGTATACTTAATCCATCTCAAATTAATCAACAAATCATGATAACTCAGCTCAAGGAGAAATATCACCGCCATAGTCAATCCATCACTTATCACACCAAGGTAAACCAACCAAATAGATATGATGAGAATGATGCATGCCATGAAATCAATGATGGAAATAATAATACTGAATATGATATCTCTATCATGCCTGTATATCTTCATTTCTTTAATACCAATTGTCAAAACATAACTAACCGGATTGTTTGGGCTCCTACTCTAATCCACCTAGATAGGAGAATCTGTACCACCCAACAAAAACATGCAGAAGACAATTAAGAAAATTTTAAAGTGATAATGATTTTCTCATAGTAATACAATCTTTAAGATACAACCACCAAAAAAATTAAAAACTTTCCCCAAGATTTAGTCTAGACACGAATAAGAGCTTCTAAAATAAAGGAAGAATAACATAAGACCCAGCTTCCACGATGAGAATGAAAACATAAGTTGTTGGATATCTCTAACCGCATCATATAAAAAAATCAACTGATCCTAAAACCAGACTATACCCCATAAAAGGTATAGAAAGAGTAGTATCAGTACAACCACACATACCGGTAGGCATCATTGATTGACCAAGGTTAAATCACATAAACATAATATAAAAACCCAGAATCAATCGTGAACATATAAATTACCCACTTAATATCTTCATTTCATATTCCAATTTCCACTCTTCTTACTATGTTCTCACTACTCAACCTTATCAGTTCTTAAAACTATTTGCTAACGGCTACTAGGCTCATGATATGGCACTTATTAATAATTGATCACTTTCTCACCGCTAACTACACATTTGAACCATTTATTACACTAATGACATTAAAATGAGTATTTATAATCAAGAAACAGACATGACAATTTAATAACATAATTAAGTCAAATTTTCTCACAACAATCCATTTTTATATCGCCAAAATGAAGAAAGTACACAAGATCACATTTATACATATTCATACTCAATTCAATATCAAACCACAATAAGAATGCATAAATCAAATCAATTCAATATTACTTTGTAAACATCGTATTATCCTTCAGCCTCAAGTAGTAGCTAGCTTCAAGGGATGCATATTAACATTAAGACAATACCACCGGTTTACTTAAGGAACACAAAGAAATATCAATAACCAATAATCCGCACAAGAAACCCAATATACATATATCAGATTATAACTTGGTTCACTCAAAAATCCTTCAAACTCTCCAAAATCAAGGTGTACACACATGATATTGGTCGTATGGTTGCCCACTAGCCATGACCTGTAGGGGATAAGCTCAATTAATGTGCTAAATATACTAGACAACTGGTGTCTTTCTACCCTTATCACGAACCAAGTGTTATGCCACCCTTATCTCAACATCCCCACCCTTATACCACCTCAAATTCACCAATTCAATCAAAACCAATATTTATCAAATCATCTTACAACAATGACCAAGTATTATTTACAAGTGTAATCACATAGTATGTTCGGATTAAAAACACCTACATATTAACAGACCTTTTTTATCAATCATATTATTTGTTAATCCTAACATTTGTATTCAATATTCAATAAGTTCATCATTTATTAGCATGTGGTTCAACTAAATAAACAAACAATCAGTTAAACATGTACACATACACTCAAATTAGGCAACAACTTCAATTCAACCATAACCTACAACATGTTTCACAAGTAGTCGCCAACTTATTACATCAACTCTTATCAATCAACACTTACTCAACAAACATTTGTATTCGGGGACCTATCAACAGATAATCAAAGTGCATACACATAATTAATTGAGTTTACCTCCTATTTCATGAGATACACGAGGATATACATAGTTTCTTAT
Organism: Capsicum rhomboideum; assembly: GCA_031232105.1. Classification (NCBI taxonomy): domain Eukaryota; kingdom Viridiplantae; phylum Streptophyta; class Magnoliopsida; order Solanales; family Solanaceae; genus Capsicum; species Capsicum rhomboideum. The sequence goes on from CP124709.1 coordinate 60,715,496, forward strand.
AAATTCCTCCATTTAAACTAGCATTCAATCTTGACCATACACTACTGTCCCTTAACTTCCGTACATATTCCACTACCCCAACAAAATCATCAAGATCAAACCAGTTCTACATCCCAACTCCCAAATTATCCTTATGCCACAGTTAATCAGTTGCTACACAACTTTCCATAATTTTCTTGCCCAACATATTAACACACCATATTTCATAATTAAACATGAACTCATATCAACAAAAGGCAATAGTTAATAGCTTGATTAATTTAAGGACATTAGAACCGGATTAATATAAGTTTATCTTGGTTTAATTATTATTGTTTGACCCTACTTCACTACTCCATTAGCATGAATGACGTAGCAAATGTAAGTATCAACAACAATTCAGCCAAGCAATTACATTAACACTAAATTCTTTTGTGTCTACCTTAATTTCTTGTTTAATCCATCCAAACTGCGTGCCCACAGGACTAAGCATGATATCTCCCATCAATCTATATTATAAATATGTTTTCTACTCGATGTCTACTACTCAAGTTAAGCTTAGCCTACTTGGGAACCTATTGAGGCATGAAATCTCATTACTTGAAATGTTATAGTAGGTTTTGAGTGCGAATTCCATGAGGAAACCTTCAAGATCTTCCCTCTTTAAGTGTACCTCTCCATTCTCGTCATTTCTTGGTCTAGGGGTAACCCGTAGGGTGTTTTTAGAAAGAGCCAATATCATAAGTTTAAAGATGAGAAAGAACAAAGTTTAAAAAATGTAGAGTGACCACACACAGTAGCAGCCTGGCTGCTCCTATAGCAGAGTTACTATAGAGGGAAGCGTCCCAAGTTCGTCTACCAATATTTTTTAACGGACATCTAGAAAATTTTAAAAATTTCAATACCCCGAGCCCCATGGATGTGTGATTATAGTAATAATGGGATGGATCATTATATCAAATACCATTTTACCCATCATTCATCCCCAAACGACAATAGTAGGGTAAAATACGAAGTTAACGTATTTCTAGGGCTATTAATTATTTACATATCAATTTGGGGAGTTCTTAGTAATACAGTTGGTAGGGCACTGATACCAATTGTCATAACCCAACTAATCAGATCATGCAGACACCTACTCTACTGTACCTAGCTAGGAGAACCCATACAATCCAACCTACACATACAGAAGACAATTAAAAAAAATCCTAAATTGATAATCATTTTCTCGAAGTAATACAATCTTTAAGATATAATCACCATAAAAAATTATAAATTTTTGCAAGATCTAGTTTAGACACATACAAGAGATTCTAAAATAAAGAAAGAATAATACAAGATACAACTTCAACCATGAGAATGAAAAGACAAGCTACTGTATATTTCTAATCTCATCATGTAAGAAACATCAACCGATCCTGCATCTAGGCTATACCCCATAAAGGGTAGACCAAAAGTAGTTTCAATACAACTACACGTACTGGTAGGCATCGTCGACTGACCAAGGTTAAATCATTTAAACATATTATATAAATCCAGAATCAATCATGAACATATACATTACCCATTTAATAGCTTCATTCCATATTCCAATTTCTACTCTTCTTACCATGTTCTTACTACCAGACCATATCTGATTTTTTTCACTCCTCGCTAACGACTATTAGGCTCATGATACGACACTTATTAATAATTGATCACTTTCTCACTAGCTATCCATCTGACCAGTTAATACACTAATGAGAAAAATAAATATTTATAATCAAGCAGCAGGCATGGCAATTTAATAATGTAATTAAGTCAGATTTCAACACAGTAATCCTTTTTAATCACCCAAATCAAGAAGGTATCCAAGATCATGTTTATACATATTAATACTAAATTCAATAACAAACCACAATAAGAACAAGTAAACCAAATCAGTTCAACATTACTTTGTAAACATCTTATTATCCTTCGACCTCATGTAATAGCTCTATTCAAGTGTAGTCTATTAACATTAAGACAATACCACCGGTTCACTCAAGGAACCCAAAGAAATATCAATAACCAATGGTCCGCACAATGAACATAATGTACATATATCAAAATATAACCTGATTCACTTAAAGAACCATCAAACTCTCCAAATCATGGTGTACACACTTGCTATGGGTCTTATGGTTTCCCATTAGCGATGACCTGTAGGGGACGAGCTCAGTCCATGTACTAAATATACTAGACAACAGGTGTCTTGGCACCCTTATCCCAAGAACCCATACCATCCAACCTACACATGCAGAAGAAAATTAAAAAAAAATCCTAAACTGATAATCATTTTCTTGAAGTAATACAATCTTTAAGATACAACCACCATAAAAAATTAAAATTTTTTTGCAAGATCTAGTCTAGACACATACAAGAGATTCTAAAATTAAGGAAAAATAACACAAGATCCAGCTTCAACCATGAGAAAGAAAATACAAGCTGCTGGAGATTTCTAATCATATCATGTAAGAAACATCAACCGATCCTGCATCCAGACTACACCCCATAATGGGTATAGCAAAAGTAGTATCAATACTACTACACGTACTGGTAGACATCATCAACTGACCAAGGTTAAATCATATAAACATAATAGATAAATCCAGAATCAATCATGAACATAGATATTACCCATTTAATATCTTAATTTCATATTCCAATTTCTACTCTTCTTACCATGTTCTCACTACCATACCTTATTTGGTTCTCTTCACTCCGCGAATGACTATTAGGCTCATGATATGACACTTATTAATAATTGAACACTTTCTCACTATCAGTTTCTAACACTAACTACACATCTGACCAGTTAATACACTAATGATACAAACAAATATTTATAATCAAACAGCAGGCATAACAATTTAATAACATAATTAAGTCAGACTTCTACACAGTAATACTTTTTATATCATCCAAATCAAGAAGGTATACAAGATCATATTTATACATATTAATAATAAATTCAATATCAAACCACAATAATAACACGTAAACCAAATCAGTTCAACATTACTTTGTAAACATCTTATTATCCTTCGACCTCAAGTAATAGCTCACTTCAAGGCTAGTGTATTAACATTAAGACAATACCACCTGTTCACTCAAAGAACCAAAAGAAATAACAATAACCAATGGTCCGTACAATGAACACAATGTACATATATCAAAATATAACCCGATTCACTCAAAGAACCATCAAACTCTCCAAAATCATGGTGTACACATTCGCTATGGGTCTTATGGTTTCCCATTAGACATGACCTATAGGGGACGAGCTCAGTACATATACTAAATATACTAGACAACTGGTGTCTTGGCACCCTCATCCCAAGCCACACCCTTATCCCAAACTATGTGTTCTGCTACCCTTATACCATCTCAAATCCACCAATTCAATCAAAACCAATATTTATCAAATATCTCAAAAAAATAGCCAAGTATGATTTAAAAGTACAATCACATAGTAAGTTCAGATTAACAACATTTGCATATCAACAAGGCCCTTTTATCAATCACATTATAATTTGTGAATCCCAACACTTGTATTCAATATTCAACAAGTTCATCAATTATTAACATGTTTTGCAACTAAATAAATAAACAATCAGTTAAACATGCACACATACACTAAAATTGAACTTCAACTCCAATTCAACTATAACCTACAACATGTTTCATAGATTGTCGACAACTTGTTACGTCAACTCTTATCAAGCAACACTAACTTAACAAGCATTTATATCAGGGGACCCTACAACAGATAATCAAAAAACATACACGTAATTAATTAAGTTTACATTCTATTTACGAGACACACGGGGATGGACATAATTTCTGATAAACTTATTCATTTAAACTAGCTTTCAATCTTAACCATACACTATTGTCCCTTAAATTTCATACATATCCTGCTATCCCGTCCAAATTATCAAAATTAAACCCGTTCTACTTCCCAACCACCAAATTATCGTGATGCCTCAAAAATTGATTGCTACATAACTTCCCATAATTCCTTTCCTGGCATATTAACATACCATATTTTACAATTAAACATGAAGTCATATTAACATAAGGCAATAGTCAATAGCCTGATTAATTTAAGGACAAGTTCACCTTGGTTTAATTATTTTTGTTCAATCCTACTTCGCTACTCAATTAGCATGAATGACATAACAACATGTAGGCATCAACAATAATTCACCCAAGCAATTACAATAACACTAAAAAAGTTTTGTTTCTACTTTAATTTCAAGTTTAATCCATCCAAACTCCATACCTCCAGGCCTAAGCATAAAATCTTCAATCTATATGATGGATATGTTTTATAATTGAGGTCTACTACTCAAGTTAAAACTATCCTACTTGGTAGCCAAGCTCTATTATGGAGGCATGAATTCCCATTCCCTAACCCATTCTAGCAATTTCTTGTGTGAATTCTATGAACAAACCTTCAAGATTATCCCTCTTGAAGTGTTCCTCTCCATTCTCATCATTTTTGGGTCTAGGGATAACCCTATGGTGTTTTTAGAAGGTGACAATGTCATGAGTTTAAAACTGAGAAAGAAAAGGGTTTTAAAATGTAGAGTGATTACCCTTTGTAGCAGCCTGGCAGCTCCTATAGCAGAGTTACTATAGTGGGAAGCGACCCAAGTTCGTCTACCAATAATTTTTAATGGACATCTAGAAAATTTTAAAATTATCATTTCCCCGAGCCCCTTGGATGCGTGATTTTAGTAATAACGGGATGGATCATTATATTAGATACCAATTTACCCATCATTCATCTCCAAACAACAATGGTAGGGGAAATTACTTAGTTGACATATTTCTAGGGCCATTAATTATTTACCTATCAATTTGGGGAGTTCTTATAAATAAAATTAGTAGGGCACTGATACCAACTGTCACAACCCAACTAATTGGATCAAGCAGACACCTACTCTACTGTACCTAGATAGGAGAACCCATACCATCCAACCTACACATGTAGAGGATAATTAAAAAAATTCCAAAAATAATAATCATTTTCTCAAAGTAATACAACTTTTAAGATACAACCACTAAAATAAAGGAATAATAGCACAAGATCAAACTTCAACCATGAGAATGAAAAGACAAAAGCTGCAGGAGATCTCTAATTGCATCATGTAAAAAACATCAACTAATCCTGCATCCAGACTATACCCTTTAAAGGGTATAGCAAAAGTAGAATCAATACAATTACATGTACCGGTAGGCATCACCGGCTGACCAAGGTTAAATCATATAAACATAACATATAAATCCAGAATCAATCATGAACATATACATTACCTATTTAATAGCTTTATTTCATATTCCAATTTTTACTCTTCTTACCATGTTCTCACTACCAGATCTTATTCGATTCTTTTCACTCCTCGCTAACGACTATTAGGCTCATGAGAAGACACTTATTATGTCACACCTCAAATCCCATTGAGATGGATAGGCACCCGACACCCTAAAGACTCGAGAGAGCCAACTTATAACCTTACTGTCCATGCAAATAACTATAATAGTAGTGGGGCTTTGAAAAATATATATAAGGTATTGCAATGATAAAAGACTAACATAAAGTTAGGCCTAACACATATATACGTGACTTGGCCGTTGAGGCAATAACTATTAAGGAACCAAACATAACTGCACTTTATACACTAGTCTACAAAGCCTCTATAAGATAGATAAACTTGGTCTAGGTTAGGAAAGGCCCCGCCTTACCCTTAACTACTATAAAATACTAAAATATATACAATAGACTCGGTAAAGCCCTGAATTAACTTGGAGCTTACCAACCACAACTGAGTGTGTTATGCTCCTACTAAGAAGGTCTATTAGCCGAAGTACCTATACCTGTGGCATGAAACATAATGCTCTTATGAGGGACGTCAGTACTAGAGAATGTACTGATTATGTAAGGCATAAAGTGACCATAGGTAAGACAAGATCTTAATGAAATCAGATATCAATATATAATTGTATAGATAAGAATAAAAGACCACCTTTGCTTGTATTTATGGGATCATGTACATTACATCTTTTACTTTACTTTATCCTTCTTTTCATTATGAAATTGTAAGGCATATGATACAAATCACCAGCTGATCAGTGGTAGAAGAGGATGAACCATGCTAGGTATTTTAACCCTTGGGATACGGTCCTCATAAATACACAAATCGGGATTGACCCATGCTAGGCTTTCCTTTCACCCCTGGGATACCACCCGTGATACTAGGATCGACCCATGCTAGGTGTTCCTTCCACCTTTAGGATACCACCCAAGAATATACAGATTCTCTTAACATCATTTTTTTTTAATATTTGAGATAGTTCTTTTAGTGGTCATAACATTATTGAGTTTTAGACAATGGACTAGTGGTGAGAGACATGTGAATACACATTTAAGGCAGTAACAATGACATATTGAGCAAATGTAACATCAATGTATTAGATTTCATGTCAAAGAACATAGTATCGAATAGCCTTACATACCTTGCTGTACAACTCCGATACTACCCCAAATTAACCTCCTATCCTTCGAACTACTTATCTACAATAAAGTAAGTGGTAAAACTAGTATTAGTAGCTAATCAACACATTTAAGCCACTTAAACTCACCCAAACAGTAGCGGGGCAGTAAGCTCGTAATTAATTTATTCAAAGGTGTTCTTTCAACCCTTACTCCTCCAATTACATTCACATACCATACAAATCCTTATAAGGTCCCCCGAAACAACTTTAGCCTAATTACACCCAAAAAATAGTATACAAAGGGGAGTGGGTATTACGCTTACACAATATTCAGTTCGGTGGTGTATCACCACATCCTCCGTCTATAATTCAATACAAGTTAGTTACATCCTTTCCCAACATCTACCAAGTTGTCCCCAGCATATACACATAAACCAATTCCTAAAACAACCCCAATATCCTTTATCATAGCAACCAAATATTGAACTCATCATCCCTTGAGTTCTTGATAACAATATATACACAATTCTCCACCAAAACATGTATATAGGAAGGGGCAAAAATGGGCAGTAGCCTTACCTTAATTTTGTGATAGTTTATTCTCTTAACTAGTATTTCTTAAATATCTTGGTTCCTTCACTTAAAAACCAAAGGAGAAGAGAAAAATCTCTTAATAACCAAGAAAAATAGGACTGCCAAACTTATAGAGGGCTGTCTTATAATTTATACATGAAGAACATAATTTCCATAGTCTTCTTGAGATAAGCTCATGATTTGTTCACTTACCTTTGCCTTGGAAGGAAGGTAAATTCCAATAACCCTAATGGAAACTTAGGGCTTCTGTATAAGCTAACAGAGAGCAAGAGAGAAAACTCTAGAAAGCTGAATTTTTGTCTAAGTTAAAATGGGTCAAATGAGCTAGTTTCAATCCCTTTAAAGAGAGCTGCTCTTGGCCTACTTTCTTGGATAATTTGGGCCATATTTTATCAAGTATTTGGTGCACCTAATTTCCCATTATACTTGGGCCTTTGTGGATCTGAAACTGTTGGGCCTTGACTGCCCATTCTTCTCCTTTTTTTTTAACTTGGGCCAAAATTAATTCAAGTAGGTGGTAGTGTACTTGGCCTAATAAGCTGGTCAAAGGAGTCTTAGTAGGTGATGAACCTACTTGGTTCTTAGATTGTTCAATAAGTCAAAGTAGGTGATACACCTACCTGTCACCTACTAGCTTAATTTAAGTCAAACAAGCAGCTCATTTATTTTATTCCATATTCTAAGTCTTAACCCCTTATGTTAACTTAATACTTATATACACTTGGACACTTTAATCTATAAGGTAGAATACCACCTTACTACTATCTCACGTTTAAACACTTCCGTAAGGGTTAACTTGGCGTATACATGCTGAAATGTTTAGGCCGTTATAATATCTTTTAAATCCTCTTTAAACCACCACAAATCACTTAAGAAACTTGGTCCCATACCTATACAATAAGGTTACCTCAAGTCCCATATCAATAGAAGAAGTACATGCAAAATACGGGGTGTTACATTATAATAATTGATCACTTTCCCACCATCACTTTCCACCATTAACTACACATCGGACAAGTTAATACACTAATGGGACTAACAAATATTTATAATTATGCAGCAGGCATGACAATTTAATAACGTAATTAAGTCAGACATCTACACAGTAATCCTTTTTATAACACCCAAATCAAGAAGGTATGAAAGATCATGTTTATACATATTAATACTCAATTCAATATCAAACCACAAAAAGAACACGTATACCAAACCAGTTCAACATCACTTTGTAAACATCCGATTATCCTCCAGCCTCAAGTAATATCTCACTTCAAGTGTAGTATATTACCATTAAGACTATACCACCGGTTTACTCAAGGAACCCAAAGAAATATCAATAACCATTGTCTGCACAATGAATACAATGTACATATATCAAAATATAACTCGGTTCACTCAAAGAACCATCAAACTCTCCAAAATCACGGTGTACACACATGCTATGGGTCTTATGGTTTCCCATTAGACATGAACTGTAGGGGACGAGCTCAGTCCATGTACTAAATATACTAGACAACTGGTGTCTTGGCACCCTTATCCCAAACTAAGTGTTATTCTACCCTTATCTCAATATCCCCACCCGTATACCACCTTAAATCCACCAATTCAATCACAACCAATATATATCAAATATCTCACAACAATAGGCAAGTATGATTTGAAAGTACAATCACATTGTAAGTTCAGATCAACAACATTTACATATCAACAAGGCCCTTTTATCAATCACATTATTATTTGTCAATCCTAACACTTGTATTCAATATTCAACAAGTTCATCAATTATTAACATGTGTTGCAACTAAATAAATAAACAATCAGTTAAACATGCACACATACACTCAAATTGAAATTCAACTCCAATTTGACCATAACCTACAATATGTTTCACATATAGTTGGCCGCTTGTTATGTCAACTCTTATCAAGCAACACTCACTTAACAAACATTTATATTAGGGGACCCAACATTAGATAATCAAAAAGTATACACATGTTTAATTGAGTTTACATCCTATTTATGAGACACACAGGGATGCACATAATTTCTTATAAACTTATTCATTTAAACTAGCATTCAATCTTGACCATACACTACTATCCCTTAACTTTCATACATATTCTGCTATCCCGGCCAAATCATCAAAATCTAACCCGCCAACCACCAAATTATCATGACGCATCAATAAATCAATTACTACATAACTTCCCATAATTCCTTTCTTGGGATATTAACACACCACATTTTGCAATTAAACATGAAGTCATATCAACATAAGACAATAGTCAACAGCTTGATTAATTTAAGGATATTAGCACCAGATTATTAAAAGTTCACCTTGGTTTAATTAGTTTGGTTCAATCCTCCTTCGCTACTCAATTAGCATGAATGACATTACAACATGTAGGCATCAAAAATAATTCACCCAAGCAATTACAATAACACAAAACAATTTTGTGTCTACCTTAATTTCAAGTTTAATCCATCCAAACTCCCTACCTCCAAGCCTCAGTATGAAATCTTCAATCTATATTATAAATATGTTTTATAATTGAGGTCTACTACTCAAATCAAAACTAGCCTACCTGGTTGCAAAGTTGCTATTATGGAGGCATGAATTATCATTCCTCGACCCATTCTAGTAATTTCTTGTGCGAATTCTATGACCAAACATTCAAGATTATCCCTCTTGAAGTGTGCCTCTCCATTCTCATCATTTTTGGGTACGGAGATAACCCTAGGGTGTTTTTTGAATCAGGCAATGACATGAATTTAAAACTAAGAAAGTAAAGGGTTTTAAAATGTAGAGTGACAGCCTGCTGTAGTAACCTGGCTACTCCTATAGCAGAGTTACTATAGTAGGAATCGTCCCAAGTTCGTCTACCAATAATTTTTAATGGACATCTACAGAATTTTAAAATTATCAAAAACCCCTAGCCCCTTGGATGCGTGATTATAGTAATAATGGGATGGATCATTATATCAGATACCAATTTACCCATCATTTATTCCCAAACAACCATTGTAGGGAAAAATACTAAGTTGATGTATTTTTAGGGACATTAGTTATTTACCTATCAATTTGGGGAGTTCTTATTAATACAGTTAGTAGGGCACAAATACCAATTGTCATAACCCAACTAATCGGATCATGCAGACACCTACTCTACTGCACCTAGATAGGAGAACCTATATCATCCAACCTACATATGTAGATGACAATTAAAAAAATCCTAAATTGATAATTATTTTTCGAAGTAATACAATCTTTAATATACAACCACCATAAAAAATTAAACAATTTCCCCAAGATCTAGTCTAGACACATACAAGAGATTCTAAAATAAAGGAAGAATAACTCAAGATCCAGCTTCAACCATGAGAATGAAAGGACAAAAGCTGTTGGAGATCTCTAATCGCATCATGTAAGAAACATCAACTGATCCTACATCCAGACTACACCCCATAAACGGTATAGCAAAAGTAGTATCAATACAACTACACGTACTAGTAGGCATCATCGGCTGACCAAGGTTAAATCACATAAACATAATATATAAACTCAAAATCAATCATGAAAATATACATTACCCATTTAATAGCTTCATTTCATACTCCAATTTCTACTCTTCTTACCATGTTTTCACTACCAAACCTTATTTGGTTATTTTCACTCTCAACCTCCAAGTTATTATGACGCCTTAATAAATCGATTGCTACATAACTTCCCATAGTTCCTTTCTTGGCATATTAACATACCACATTTTACAATTAAACATGAAGTTATATCAATATAGGGCAATAGTCAATAGCTTGATTAATTTAAGGACATTAGCATTGGATTATTACAAGTTCACCTTGGTTTAATTGTTTTTATTCAATCCTACTTCACTAATATATTAGCATGAATGACATCACAGCATGTAGGCATCAACAATAATTCACCCAAGCAATTACAATAACATTAAAAAAATTTGTGTCTACCTTAATTTCAAGTTTAATCCATCCAAACTCCATACCTCCAGGCCTAAGCATGAAATCTTCAATCTATATTATGGATTTTTTTTATAATTGAGGTCTACTACCCAAGTTAAAACTAGCCTACCTAGTCGCCAAGATGCTATTATGGAGGCATGAATTCTCATTCCTTGACCCATTCTAGCAATTTTTTGTTCTAATTCTATGAACAAACCTTCAAGATTATCCCTCTTAACTTGTGCCTCTCTATTCTCATCATTTTTAGGTCTAGGGACAACCCTTTGGTGTTTTTAGAATGAGGAAATGTCATGAGTTTAAAACTGAGAAAGAAAAGGGTTTTAAAATGTTGAGTGACTGCCCACTATCCCGTTATAGTGGCCTGAATGCTGCTATAGTGGCAAGGATCCCTCTATGGTGGGATGGTCCTTAATATTCTGACTCCCGAGTTCATCTACCAATAATTTTGAATGGACATCTTGGAAATTTTAAAATTGTCAATACCTCGAGCCCCTTAATGCGGTGATTAAAGTAACAATTGGATGGGTCATTACAATAACTAGCTAAGACCCATGGGGGACTCACGAGGTCTATATACACCCTATGGATCTGCTTCTAGGTCCATAGAGTAAATAATCAATATAAGTTCAATCCAGATGCTCCCAAATAGCCACAGAGAGAATTCCCATAATCTTGGTACCTCAAGTAAATCACAACAATTCCAAAATAACCAATAGAACCATGAAAATATACATATGAGAGGGGGAAAGATGGAACACAATAAAATATTAGTATTGGCCCAACCCCATTAAAATTAATAATAGATCATCACTTCACAATCTATCTACAACAAATATTAGTATCAGCCCAACCCCATTAAAATTAACAATAGATTATCACTTTAAAATTTATACACAACAATAACTAATAAATAACCATTCTCTGCACATGATAATAACTAATACGGGGCACGAAGAACTCAAACACTAGGCAACTATATCACAAAAGTAAAAGATCTCAAAAATCTAATTCAAACATTCAATTAATTGTTTTTATTACCTTCATAATACATCGATACCCGCACAGGTGCTTGTCATTTCACCTATATAGGATCCACATAATTCCATTAATACCCTTACATGAAACTAACACATTAACACATTGAAAATAAATCTAAGAAAGTCTCAACTTGCCTAAATGAAAGCTCAAAAAGTCAAACTGAAGTCATTCCCTTCTGAAGAGCCTCTAAATGGCCCTAATTTGGTCAAATATGGATTTTACATAAGAAACCAAAAACATAGACACTCATATCACTATACTTAAATACCAATAAAATAAGTCAACCCCAAGCCCACAAGGGCAACACTAGAATTTTATTGAGAAATCACGTTGCACATATTTTAAGGATTATGAATCTAAGTTTCATCAAAAATAGAGTTAAAATCGACCTTGAAATAATCATTTTATCATTCTGTATCTTTACTAAAAAATCTCCAAATTTCCAATTTGAAAAACAAAGATTTGAAGATGAAATCATTGAGAAAAAAACATTGGGAAATGTGTAAAACTAGTATAAGAATCATACCTGTTGACACCTAATTTTTTCCTTCCATAATTTAGTTTAATTTTGAGTTGCTTTGGTTTTATATAAAGTTAAAATAATTGCTTTATCAGAATAAGAATTTTTCCAAATATTTTCTGGGTTAATTTTGTCATTTTAAGTAAGGATTAAGCATTCTCATATTCAAATATAAGGGATAGTATGATTTAATTATTTAAATAAAATATATCTTATTAAAAAACTAGCTTTTGATCGAAGTACGCCTTTTGAAAGTTGATTAAATTGAGGCCAATTTGGTTTAAATGTGTTTTACCTTAAAATAAATTAGTTTTTAAAAGGAAATAATTTCAATTTAGTCTAATCAAGAAGTTCGTAATTAAATTAGATGTAAATTCGTTTAAATTTGATTAAATTAAGTCACTTGATAAGTGGTGTCATGTTTTTAAATTGATTTGGCCACAATTGCAATGCAATTGACCATAGTCGAATTTGATTTGGATAATTCTTAAACAAACTCAGCTAAGTCTTAAGCAAATGTGGCTATTTCCTAAACCGCCTAAATTCTACTCCTCAATTCCTAAGCAACCCACCCAACCCATCCCACTATTCTAACCCGAACCGACCCAAACCCTTGCCCCTTAATCCCTCATCTCCTTCTCCTAACTTTAGAACAGTGAACAACAACAACAACAATGTTCATCAATAATAACAACTCATCCAAACCACCCTTATAAATCCTCTCAAATGACAAGCCTAATTCATTTTCCCTCATCAATTCAGACACACTATGTGAGGAGCACGCTGATTTGTACCTGGGCAAAACCCATATGGTTCTAGAAAAAGGACAAGTCAAAGTTTAATTAATTACAATGCTCTTTCTAAGCCCTAGTAACTGACGACCCAACAATCTCATCTGCCGCCACTGGTATGGACGGCTCCGCAACTATTCAGTCAAATCCAGCTAGCCAGAAGTTAGCTATTACTTTGTTAGAAAGTTTTCCAAAACACTATCACACTAATTCTCCAAAAAAAAGCCTAGTTTGCCTACTGTTCCTATTGATTTACCTAGTATTATTAATGATGTAGAAGGAAAGAGCCATGGTAATTAAATAGAGCTATATAATAAGTTGAAATATGTTGATTTAATAAAGCCCATTATTCAACAAAGGAATAAGCCATCAGTAGACGCAATTGCAATGATGCCCGTGGAATACAACAATGGGGTACCAATAATCGCATGGATAGAGGAAGAAGTATAGAGGACGAATGTTCTTGAAGACCTACAACTGGCAGTAGTTAGGAAATTCCCTTATGGCTGGCCGAAACTAGAAGATCTTAGGAATCAATTTCCTAAACAATGCAAAATAAAAGGAGACTGTAAGATAGTTTTACTCAGAAATATATAGTCTTACTCAGAAATAGACATATTCTAATGAGATTCAATTTGATGGAGGAGTTTGTCAATATGATGTATAAGAATGTCTATTACATCATTGTGAAGGATGGAGTGGCATATCAAATGAGACCTCTCATTTATGATGCCAAATTTAAGCCGGATGAAAAAACCACCCAAGTAATGGCTTGGATGTCTTATCTTGACCTTCTCCCAATATTTTTGTGAAAGAATCCATATTCTCTCTAGAATCAACTTTTGGTAAACCTATACACCTGGATTTGTGTCACGACCCAAATTCCAACGAGGCATGATTGGCACCCGTAGCTGATAAGGCCCGAGAGAACCAAGCTTTGCCTATGTTCATTCATATGCATGCATTCCGCAACACCCTTATCACGTAGGAGTTTATAATGCTAAAAATGAAATTCATGAAATATGTGACATATATACATTTCTGAAACTTGGCCGTTGAGGACATCAAGTCAAAAACGACATGTACCTTTTACATTTTTACACCCACACCTGTCTACAAAAGCCTCTAATAAGAGCATTGACCAAAATGAACTAAAAGTCGGGACAAGTCCCCGAACTATACAACATGTACAACATCAAAACATATGTGCAATTGCGACTCGAAGAAGCCCCGAACCAACTGGAGCTCACCAATGATCCGCAACAACTGGCAACCTACTGTGGAGGCCTACTAGAACCTGCGCCTGCAGCAAGTAAGGTAAATCCTCTAAGAGGGGTCAGTATGAAGAATGTACTGAGTATGTAAGGCCATATGAAACTTGTATGATATGTAAACATGTCCATGAACTCAAATACAATAAATGATCAATATGGATAAGTCACAATACTGTACTTTGGAAACCATGTATATTGCTTTCTTTACTTTCTTTGTTCCTTTGATTTTATAGTTATTCATCTTTGCCTGTGAATTGTGATACCCGGGCCTCGACTGAACAGTGGGTTTTAACATAACATATCGTTATATTGGGATAAGCTCGAGCTAGGCTTATGCCCCCAGAGCTTCCACCCTAAGAATCAAAGCATTGGGTTCGGCTCGAGCTAGGTTATTACCTCTACAGCTGCCCCCCATAAACCAACATATCAGGTTTGGCTCAAGCTAGGATTATACCCCTAGAGCTGCCCCCTGTTAGGTTCGGTCTGAGCTAGGCTTATGCCCCCAGGACTGCCCCCTGATCCAACAATCTTGGGATCGGCTTGAGCTAGGCATTTTGCCCCCAAAGCTGCCACCCACACTTGATCATTAACCACATATGCATTGCTTTATTACATACTTTGAGATTGATACAATGATAGTCATACTTTACTTTGAAGCTTTGGACCATTAACCAATGAGTGAGAAATATGTAAACAATTTCAGAGACATCACCTTATTGGAATCAATGAACAAGATACATGAGCATAAACAACATTAGAACTTTGGAACATAACTTTATTGGGCTTTTGGAACATTATCAATAAATAGGAGACATGTGATTCATAATTGATCAATGAATAGGAAACTTGTGATAATAACCATGGGTAACCGGAAATAGTATACCTTAACACACTTCAGAATCGGACAAGTGTGACGTCAATGTGAATTCTATATGTTGCAGAAAGATACGGACAAAGTAACCTTACATACCTGAACTTCCAAGTATGAATACACAAGTCTATGTATGAATACAATAGCCCAGCTCCTTCTTTACATCTTACTCTACAATACAAGTTCATACCGGAACTTACATTAGCAACTAGTCCCTATACAAGCGTACAAGACGACAACGAACTATATGACTTACGTATAACTTCATGCCATCCCTTACAATACAATCTAAGGAATTATCATATCAACAACACAATAACACTATGCACATTGACCATGAGATCATACATCGATAGCATTTCACACCACACTTACCCTTTACGCTTTTCTCTTTATCATTCAGTCACAATTACTCCTTCATAGCAACATATGAACAACCATCCATACTTAATACAGTACAACACACCTCCATACGATACTTTAAATTCATTAAAACGACATCACAAGTTGATAATTACATCCACAAACAGTATAGGGGCCTTCGGGGATCAACTAGAAACGAAAACACTCAAAACCAATTCTTGAACTGACCTGCGCTGACACCTACACCTGCAGGTGGCTGAGATGCGCGTGTAGATGGCCTCTGGAAAATTCCAAAGACATCTGCGCTGGCATCTGCGCCCGCAGATGCCCTCGTCTGCGGGGGCGGATGCCCGTTTTGGTCCGAAATGGCTTCTTTTGGGTCTTTTCATGCCATGAATGGTCCATGATAATAACCAAACTTATTTTGAAATATTTTTGATCATATCAAACACCAACATTCATCCATGGTCTTACAACACACATAAAAACACCCAAAACTACATTTCACGGCCAATACGGCACCAAAACCATAGCCAATTTCACAATAACAATTCCAAACGTTATACACAAGGATTAAACAAAGTGAGACTATAATAACATCTCACATGTCAATATTTACTCCACCAAGTTCATTTCCTTCAAAACCACAAGTGCATATTCAAGTTCACAAGACAAACCATTCTCCGATTTAGCAAACATGTAACATTTCACACTTTGTGAACTTCCCAATACTCCACCAACATAACCAACATAATATAAACCATCTCACATGAATAAAAAATATTAAACCATCATAAGAAACACTTACCAAGTCTCACAAGTTGATGATCTTAGCCCAAAGGATAACTTAGGGTTCTTAAGAGGCACAAGAAATTATTTGGTAAAGATTAGAAAAACATGAGAGTCCAATGCAATAAAAATCTGATTTTTCTCTTTATATAGTACTTAATGTCTCTCTTATCTCTTCCCTTAGCATTTAATACAAGGGTTGATTTAGTCAAATGGAGCAAATTGGAAGAATGGGTCAAAAATCCTTTTTGGGCCATGTCTTTCTCTTGTAACTGTTTTGGGTTTCATTTGAGGCCCAATGGTGTAAGACTTTTTAATGCCCACAAATTTCTACATAATTCATCCATTCTCTCATGTTCCATATTTCCATAAATGTTACGGTTGTCAGCTAGACTTAGAAACGTACGGGGTCTTACATTCTCCCTCCTTTAGGAACATTCGTCCTCGAATGTTAGTGTTATTATTCAAAGTAAACAATTACAAGTATAGAAGCATTCTTCATGTCATCATATAAATATATACTCAAAGATTATAAATACTTACTTGTCATTCTTCCCCTTGGAACAAATGAGGGTACTTGGATTTCATCATTTCTTCAGCTTCCCATGTGACCTCTTCTATTTGCTGATTTCTCCAAAGTACCTTTACAGATGCTATATCTTTTTTCCCCAGCCTCTTCACTTGTCTATCCAGAATGGCTACAGGTATCACCTCATAGGTAAGATCTTTTGTGATCTGTACATCGTCAATAGGAGTAAAATGAGATGGATCTCCTATGACTTTTCAAAGCATCGACACATGGAATACTGGATGAACTGTGGAGAGTTCTTGGGGTAGAGCCAACTCATACGCAACTTTCCCAAATCTTCTAATAATTTCATATGGGCCTATATAACATGGACTCAATTTTCCTTTCTTTCTGAACCGCATTACCCCTTTCATTGGTGACACCTTCAGAAATACCCAATCACCTATGGTGAACTCAAGTCCTCTTCTTCTAACATTGGCATATGACTTGTGTCGACTCTGGGCTGTATGTAATCGTTGTTGAATCACCTTAACCTTCTCCATAGCCTGATGAACAAGGTCTGGCCCCAGTATAGTAGTCTCACCTGCTTCAAACCACCCAATTGGTGACCTACATTTTCGTCCATATAATGCTTCGTAAGGTGCCATTTTAATACTTGAATGATAGCTATTGTTGTAAGCAAATTCAATAAGAGGCAAATGGTCATCCCAACTGCCTTGAAAATCCAACGTACAAGATCGTAGCATATCTTCAAGTGTCTGAATAGTACGTTCTGCTTGTCCATCAGTCTGAGGATGGAAAGCTGTACTCAAGTTCACCTGTGTGCCCAAACTCTGCTGAAAAGATCTCCAAAAGTGCGCTGTGAACTCTGCTCCTCTGTCTGATATAATGGAAAGTGGAATACCATGCAACCGTACAATCTCTTTAACATATAACTTTGCATAATCCTCAGCTGTATAAGTAGTCTTGACTGGTAGAAAATGTGCTGACTTGGTAAGCCTGTCTACGATAACCCATATAGAATCAAAATTCTGCAGTGTACGAGGCAAACCTATGATGAAATCCATGTTAATCATATCCCATTTCCAAACTGGAAGATTAATACATTGCATGTAACCTCCTGGTTTCTGATGCTCTACCTTTACTTGTTGACAATTTGGGCATTGAGCGACAAATTCTGCAATGTTCTTCTTCATATTCCCCCACCAATACACTTCCTTTAAATCATGGTACATTTCAGTAGCACCTGGATGAATAGAGTAGCGTGAATGATGCGCCTCTGTCATAATTCATTTCCGCAGTTCATCTACATCTGGAACGCATACTCTACCTTGGCATTGGAGCACCCCTTACTGTGTTAGATCAAATGCCTCTGTCAAGTTCTTTTCTACATTTTTCTTTAACTGCATTAACATAGGATCTATAAACTGCTTTTCTTTCACCTCAGCTATTAACAAAGATTCAGCCGCATTTTGCACAATAACTCCTTCATCTGAGGATTCAAGAAGATGAACCCCCAAGCTGGCTAACTGATATAGGTCTTTGATTATCTCTTTCTTTTCTGTCAATTGGCCACTAGTGCTTTCTACTGTCTTGCGAATCAATGCGTCAGCTATCACATTTGCTTTTCCTGGATGGTATAGAATATCAATATCATAATCTTTTAATAACTCAAGCCACCTTCTTTGCCTTAAATTGAGTTCCTTCTGCTTAAAGAGATATTGCAAACTTTTGTGATCCGTATAGATATCAACATGAACTTCATACAAGTAGTGATGCCATATCTTTAAAGCAAAGACCACCGCTGCCAATTCAAGATCATGTGTGGGATAATTTTTCTCATGTAGACACAACCGTCGTGAGACATGTGCTGTGACATTACCGTGCTGCATCAATACACATCCGAGACTAATTCTGGAAGCATCACAATACACTGCATAACCTTCAGTACCTTCAGGAAGCACTAAAACTGGTGTGGAGGTTAATTTATCTTTCAACTTTTGGAAGCTTTTCTCGCACGCATCATTCCACTGAAATTTCACTACCTTATGTGTAAGCTTTGTTAACGGTGCAACAATAAAGGAAAAACCTTCCACAAATCTTCTGTAATAACCTGCCAGTCCAAGAAAACTATGGATTTTTGTGGGTGTCGTAGGTCTTGGCCAATTTTTCACCGCTTCAATCTTCTGTGTATCGACTTGTATCCCTTCATCTGACACAATGTGACCCAAGAATGCAACTGATTTTAACCAAAACTCACACTTGGAGAACTTTGCATACAACTTACGCTCACGGAGTATTTGCAACACCTGCCGTATGTGATTAGCATGGTCCTCCGGTGTTCTGGAATAAACTAGGATGTCATCTATAAACACTATGACGAACACGTCCAAAAATGGTTTAAACACCCTATTCATCAAATCCATGAACACAACTGGTGTATTTGTTAGTCCAAATGACATAACTAAAAATTCATAATGGCCATACCGTGTTCGAAAAGCTGTCTTGGGTATATCTTTTTCTCTAACTCTGACTTGATGGTAACCCGACCTCAAGTCGATCCTTGAAAAACACTTGGCACCCTGTAACTGATCAAACAAATCATTAATTCGAGGGAAGGGATATTTGTTCTTGATCGTTACCTTATTCAACTATCGATAGTCAATGCACATTCTCAACGTGCCATCTTTCTTCCGTACAAATAATACCGGTGCACCCCACGTGGACACACTAGGTCTAATGAAGCCCTTGTCTAGCAAATCTTTCAATTGCTCCTTCAATTCATGCAATTCTGCTGGAGCCATTCTATATGGAGGAATAGAAATAGGCTGAGTGCCTGGAATCACATTAATTCCAAATTCTACTTCCCATTCTGGGGGTAAACCTGGAAGATCCTCTGGAAATACGTCTAGAAATTCACTGACCACTGGAACCAACTGCGGAGTTAGTGGTTCCACTTCAGTATTTTTCACCCATACTAAATGACATATGTAACCCTTAGCAATCATTTTCCTGGCTTTCAGATAGGAAATAAATCTTCCTCGTGGTGCCCCTACCTTACCCTGCCATTCAAGAACATTTTCTTGCGGAAAGCAAAATTGCACCTTCTTGGCCCGGCAATCAACCGTGGCATACCAAGAAGCCAACCAATCCATCCCCATTATCACATCAAAATCCACCATGTATAATTCAATGAGATTGGCCAATGTATCATGACCACACACAGTTACGATATACTCTTTTCGCAACAATACATTCACCAACCGGTGTAGACACTTTAATTGATTTAATTAATAATTCTGGTGCCTTTGCAAATTTTGCAGCAACCAATGGAGTAACATAGGAAAATTAGAACCAGGGTCAATTAATGCATATATATTAGTTGAGAATATGGATAATGTATCTGTGACGACATCAGGAGAAGCCTCTGAATTTTGTCGGTCCACCAAAGCATAAGTGCGATTTTGGACCCCACTAGTACTGGCTGCTCCTCTGGCACCTCTACCCCAGCCCACAGGCTGCACCCCTCGTCCCAAAGAAGGAACCGATGCTGAAGACGCAACGGCCGATCCTGCCGGTCATGCTATACCACCCATACTCCTCTGGGGACACTCCCTCATCATGTGTCCTGTCATGCCGCACCAGAAACAAGCATTTGTCCCCACTCTGCCTGTACCTGAATGAATACGTCCGCAGTGCTGACACTGCTGACGAGGAAAACCTGTTGCCTGTGATCCGTGACCTCCACTACTCTGCCCATCTAGACTACCTTTAAACCCTCTAAACTGAGAGTGAACACCTGCTGTAGAATGAGGAAATGATGGTCTAGGTGGTCTAGGAAACATACAAGGCCTAGGTCCTCCTTGAGACATCATAGACGTTCCCATAGGTCTAGCCCATTTAGATTGCCCCCTGTCAAATTCATGTACCCTTCGTATTTAGACTGCACCCTATCAAATTCATGTACCCTTCGTCTCTGTCTTTGATCTTCCATTTTCTGCGCGAAGGATTGTATTCTCGCTATGTCCATGTCTTTGTTCAAGGCAGCAATGGTGCAATCCCTTACCAACTATGGCTCTAACTTGTCCATGTATCTATGGACTCTATCTGTCATAGTCGTAACCACATTTGGAGCATATCTATCCAAGAAATTAAATTGCAAACTATATTCTCTGACGCTCAAATTTCCTTGACGAAGATTTAGAAACTGATCCGCACGTGCCTCGCGGATCTCATAAGGAAGATAATGATCAAGGAAAGCTGTTTTAAATTCTTCCCAATTTAGTGGATTTGCACCAATATCACGGGATTTCTTCCAATCCTCGGACCATAATATTGCCTCTCCTTTCAATCTGTACGCAGAAAGTTCAACTATTTCTACCCCTGTCACGTTCATAACTTCCAAATCCCTCTGAATTTGATCCACAAAGTCCTGTGTATCTGCTTTCGGGTCCGACCCTGTGAATATAGGAGGGTCCAGTTTCAGAAAATCCTGTGTTCTGCGACTCGCCACTCTAGTCGCATCATCATCATGTATCATTGGACCTGCTCGACCTTGACTTTGTGCTGCCACTAACTGCGTCAACATGTGAACTGCATTTCTATGATCCTGATCTGTGGCATTCATTGGTGGTTCTACGGGTACTTCTCTACCAACTGGCTCTTCTGGAGCTGGAAAAGTAGAGGAACACCGTGATGAAATTTTAGCATTTGCTCCACCTTGACTAGCTTGGTCAGGTGGTAATCTCCTCATTCCTTCTTCCGCAGGCATGTATACCTGCTTGCCTTTTCCTCTACCTCTTATTGTCATTGGCATGATTACTATACCAGAGAAAAACAATTACCATGGTCAGATACAATTTAACTTACAACACTAGCTCTATTGCACGATCTAGAATTGAAGAAGAGAAACAACATCCTAAATGTCCCGTAGCCTCTTACTTATAAATGTGGTGCACAACACATTCCTAAGTAAGTCTCTACTCAGACACGGCCTTGTAGACAACCTTAGAACGACCTGCACTGATACCACTTTTTTTCACGGCCCGAATTCCAACGAGGCATGATTGGCACCCATAGTCGATAAGTCCCGAGAGAACCTAGCTTTGCCTATGTTCATTCATATGCATGCATTCCGCAACACCCTTATCACGTAGGAGTTTATAATGCTAAAAATGAAATTCATGAAACATGTGACATATATACATTTCTGAAACTTGGCCGTTGAGGACATCAAGTCAAAAACAACATGTAAATTTTACATTTTTACACCCACACCTGTCTACAAAAGCCTCTAACAAGAGCATTGACCAAAATAAACTAAAAGTCGGGACAAGTCCCCGAACTATACAACATGTACAACATCAAAACATATGTGCAATTGCGACTCGAAGAAGCCCCGAACCAACTGGAGCTCACCAATGATCCGCAACAACTGGCAACCTACTGTGGAGGCCTACTAGAACCTGCGCCTGCAACAAGTAAGGTAAATCCTCTAAAGGGGTCAGTATGAAGAATGTACTGAGTATGTAAGGCCATATGAAACTTGTATGATATGTATGATATGTAAACATGTCCATGAACTCAAATACAATAAATGATCAATATGGATAAGTCACAATACTGTACTTTGGAAACCATGTATATTGCTTTCTTTACTTTCTTTGTTCCTTTGATTTTATAGTTATTCATCTTTGCCTGTGAACTGTGATACCTGGGCCCTGACTGAACAATGGGTTTTAACATAACATATCGTTATATTGGGATCGCTTCGATCTAGGCTTATGCCCCCAGAGCTGCCACCCTAAGAATTAAAGAATTGGGTTCGGCTCGAGCTAGGTTATTACCTCTACAGCTGCCCCCCATAAACCAACATATCAGGTTCGGCTCGAGCTAGGATTATACCCCTAGAGCTACCCCCTGTTAGGTTCGGTCCGAGCTAGGCTTATGCCACCAGGATTGCCCCCTGATCCAACAATCTTGGGATCGGCTTGAGCTAGGCATTTTGCCCCCAAAGCTGCCACCCACACTTGATCATTAACCACATATGCATTACTTTATTACATACTTTGAGATTGATACAATGATAGTCATACTTTACTTTAAAGCTTTGGACCATTAACCAATGAGTGAGAAATATGTAAACAATTTCAGAGACATCACCTTATTGGAATCAATGAACAAGATACATGAGCATAAACAACATTAGAACTTTGGAACATAACTTTATTGGGCTTTTGGAACATTATCAATAAATAGGAGACATGTGATTCATAATTGATCAATGAATAGGAAACTTGTGATAATAACCATGGGTAACCGAAAATAGTATACCTTAACACACTTCAGAATCGGACAAGTGTGACGTCAATGTGAATTCTATATGTTGCAGAAAGATACGGACAAAGTAACCTTACATACCTGAACTTCCAAGTATGAATACACAAGTCTATGTATGAACACAATAGCCCAGCTCCTTCTTTACATCTTACTCTACAATACAAGTTCATACCGGAACTTACATTAGCAACTAGTCCCTATACAAGCGTACAAGACGACAACGAACTATATGACTTACGTATAACTTCATGCCATCCCTTACAATACAATCTAAGGCATTATCATATCAACAACACAATAACACTATGCACATTGACCATGAGATCATACATCGATAGCATTTCACACCACACTTACCCTTTACGCTTTTCTCTTTATCATTCAGTCACAATTACTCCTTCATAGCAATATATGAACAACCATACATACTTAATACAGTACAACACACCTCCATACGATACTTTAAATTCATTAAAACGACATCACAAGTTGATAATTACATCCACAAAGGGTATAGGGGCCTTCGGGGATCAACTAGAAACGAAAACACTCAAAACCAATTCTTGAACTGACCTGCGCTGCCACCTACACCTGCAGGTGGCTGAGATGCACGTGCATATGGCCTCCGTAAAATTCCAAAGGCATCTGCGTTGGCATCTGCGCCCGCAGATGCCCTCGTCTTCGAGGGCGGATGCCCGTTTTGGTCCGAAATGGCTTCTTTTGGGTCTTTTCATGCCATGAATGGTCCATGATAATAACCAAACTTATTTTGAAATATTTTTGATCATATTAAACACCAACATTCATCCATGGTCTTACAACACACATAAAAACACCCAAAACTACATTTCACGGCCAATACGGCACAACCAATTTCACAATAACAATTCCAAATGTTATACACAAGGATTAAACAAAGTGAGACTATAATAACATCTCACATGTCAATATTTACTCCACCAAGTTCATTTCCTTCAAAACCACAAGTGCATATTCAAGTTCACAAGATAAACCATTCTCCGATTTAGCAAACATGTAACATTTCACACTTTGTGAACTTCCCAATACTCCACCAACATAACCAACATAATATAAACCATATCACATGCATAAAATATATTAAACCATCATAAGAAACACTTACCAAGTCTCACAAGTTGATGATCTTGGCCCAAAGGATAACTTAGGGTTCTTGAGAGGCACAAGAAATTATTTGGTAAAGTTTAGAAAAACATGAGTCCAATGCAATAAAAATCTAATTTTTCTCTTTATATAGTCCCCCATGTCTCTCTTATCTCTTCCCTTAGCATTTAATGCAAGGGTTGATTTGGTCAAATGGAGAAAATTGGAAGAATGGGTAAAAAATCCTTTTTGGGCCATGTCTCTCACTTATAATTGTTTTGGGTTTCATTTAAGGCCCAATGGTGTAAGACTTTTTAATGCCCACAAATTGCTAAATAATTCATCCATTCTCTCATGTTCCATATTTCCATAAATGTTACGGTTGTCAGCTAGACTTAGAAACGTACGGGGTGTTACAATTTGTCAACAATAAATAATACTTGTCCTAGTTGTGCAAAAGTTAAAGTACAAGTGGACCCAGTAGTTAAGCTACCTGACTATGTGGAGCTAGAGGTAGTAAATGGAAAGATAAATAAAACATGAGTGCTGAAAATAAGTATGCAGTATGATCCAATGCCAAAATATTTTCATACAGGGCCATGGAGAAGATGATTGTAGGAACTTACATCCAGGATTGAGAAGACTAGTAGATTATAACAAAGGTGGTGATGAAGTGAATAAGAAGAAGGGTAATAGTGAATTCCCTGTACAAAGAAGATACATAAATGAGAAGGTGGTACTAGCTAGATGGAATCCTACAAGTAGGTGGTTTAATACGGATAAAGAAGAAAATAAGCTAGTTATTGAGACAAAGGGTGACATTAATCAAGGTAAGCAAGGAATCAGTACTGAGAACCCCTTTGATTTATGAAAAAATAAAAGAGAAGGAACAAAGGATGTACACACTAGTAATGAGAAGGATTAACAGTTGGAAAATATAGAGGAGAAGAACTCATAACACAAAGATATTAAAGAGATTGACGAGCAGGCATAGGAGAATAGTAGCAAGAGGATGCAAGAGAAAAATGAGAGGACAGTGGAAATAAATGCAATAGGAATGCTGGAAAGTTGTGCACTAGCCACTGCAGAACAACACATTGATCAGGAAAAATATACATCAGTGAACATGGGAGAGGTAGAAATTTGTGGTAGTCTTCCAATCTCTCAATTAATATGGAACAAAAATGATGTAGGGCAGCTTTCACCTGTGACAAGCTCAACAGATGAGAATAGAATGACGAGTACAGAAGAGGTTAATATTCAATAGGAGTTGGCAAGGTCTATTTATCATACACCCCTTCAGGTAGACAATTCAAATGTAGTTGAAGTTTATGGAGAAGTAGTGGGATGATATCCAGCTCTACCCCACAACACTCTCATATTGGATCAGCCACTATACAAAGATGCTATTGTTGCTTCAGAAAATGTATCAACCTGTAAAATAACATTACCAATTAGGACCTTACAGAGCTTTTCTCATATTATGTGGAAACTGGGAGTGATCTGTAAAGACAAACAATTATACAAATGCAGTGGAAGATAAAGATGAAGAATATAATCACAAAAATGAATCTCAAGTTTTGAGTGAAGCAGGGTTGTCAAATCAAACAACCTCCAAGTCTAACAAAGGCAAAAGTAAAGTGGATAATAAACCTACTCGGGTAAATACTAAAAGGTCTGTCAAATTAAGATGAAAACTCTATTTTGGAATGTGAGGTTTGTGAGGAACTTGAATTTATTCCATAGAATTTAGATGTTGAATAAGTTTTATCAATTCTCCATTATTACTTTAATGGAACCATTCAAAGATGCCAGACAAATTAACAAGTACAAGAGAAGGTTGGGTATGCAGTATGCAAACTATAACTAAAATGGGAAGATTTCAGTGTTTATTTAGGATCATGTTCATGTGGGGGTGATTTCTGACTCAGAACAAGAAATATCATTGGAGTTGAACTTTTAAGAAATTGGGCAATCTTTAAAAATTACTGTGGTGTATGCTAGGTATGATACTCATAAGAGAATCAGCCTTTGGGATGATATCTACAACATTAGCATGAATGTGATTATACCTTGGTTAGTTTGTGGTGAATTTAATGTTATTATTAATGATGAAGAGAAGATTAGGAGACTACCTATATATCCACTAGACTATGAGGACTTTGCTTTTTATGTTAATTCCTGTGAGTTCTTTGCTATCAATTTTAAGGGAAGTCCTTTTACTTGGTGGAATGGTAGGGCTGATAATGAATGTATCTTCAAAAGACTAGACAGGATGATGGTTAACCAAGCTTTTTTTAGGATAAATAGTTTGGTAGAAATGGAATGTTTAGCCAGAACTGGATCAGATCATGCCCTTTTACTTTTATCATGTGGTGACCAAACTGATATAGTAAGAATGTCTTTCAGATTTTTGAAGTTTTGGACTAATAAAGATGACTTTTAGGAGGTGGTAAAGGCAAACTAGGTTTCTAACTAGTCAGACATGTTCATCAATCTAAAGCAAAAGATGAAGAAAACCAGATCTGATCTAACTAGTTGGAGCAAGGAAATATTTTGTGAAATTTTTAAACAACTTATTATTATAGAGGAAATAGTCAGACTCAAGGAAGATTTATTTGAAAAGGATCCTTCAACACTTAATAGAATGGTATTGCAAAGAGTACAGGCTGAATTGAAGCAATATATTCACTTTGATAAAGAATTTTGGAGGTAAAAAGTAGGCATACAATGGTTTTTAGAAGGGAAAAGAAATACTAGATTTTTTTATAGTCTAGTGAAAGGTAGAAGGAAGTGATTGACAGTAAACAAGATCATAAAGGCAGATGGTTAATGGGCTGAAGGTTATGAATAGGTGGCTGAAGAAGCTATTTATTTCATTCAAAACCAATTCTCAGATAGTACTGCTGATGGGGAGATGAGTTTATTGCAACATATTCTAGCAGTCATTACTAAAGAAAATAATGCAGGTATTAATGACATTCCTACCATGGAAGAGGTACAAAAGGTAGTATTTGAGTTAAAGGGGGAAAGTACTAGTGGCCCTGATGGGTTACTGGCCATTTTTCAGAAATATTGTAGTATAGTAGATGATGATGTATATAAAGTTATGGAAGCTTTTTTTTTTGAGGGATGCACTCTTCCAAAATCAATCACTCACACTAACCTGGTATTATTGCCAAAAAAAGGCTATACAATCCTTTTCTAATATGAGGCTAATTAGTCTGAGTAATTTTTTGAATAAGGTGATATCAAGAATAATTCATGATAGATTAGAAGTGTTGTTACCCTCTCTTATATTCAAGAAATAATCAGGGTTTGTTAAAGGTAGGAATATCATAGAGAATGTACTTTTGGCATAAGAGAGTATTTCTGACATCAGATTAAGGGAAAAACCTGCAAATGTGGTGATAAAGCTTGATATGGAGAAGGCATATGACATGTTGAATTAGAAGTTCCTAATAAAAGTGCTAGAAAATATGGGCTTTGATTCAGGGGTGGTTGATAAAATCTGGAGATTGGTGGCAAATAATTGGTATTCTATCCTTATTAATGGGCAAGCTCATGGCTTTGTTCATTCTAAAGAGGGGGCAAGAAAGGGAGATCATTTATATCCAACTCTGTTTATTTTATATATTGAGGTACTGTCTAGAGCCCTAAATTCTTTGTTTTATAACTTAGATTTTTAGCGTTTTGGAATGCCTAAATGGAGTGATAACATCAAACACTTAGCGTATGCTGATGATACTATCATATTTGTCTCTGATGACAAGAAATATCTGGAATTGATAATGGATATTCTTAGAAAATATTAATCTCAATCTGGCCAATTGATAAACAAGATAAAAGTGCTTTCCTTGTATATCATAAGGCTGCTCATGTTTGTATCTGGGAGGTGGAGGATTGTTTTGGTTTTACCAGAGGTAAATTGCCACTCATGCACCTAGGGTGTCCTATTGGTCATGTGAAGAAGAAGAATGTGAAATTTTTCATATTTGATGAAAAAAGTGCATAATAAGTTGCAAGCTTGGAAAGGGAACATACTATCATTTGGTGGTAAGGTTGTCCTTATAATAGATTTTTGAATAGCGTTCCCATTTACTTGTTTTCTGCTATAAATCCTCCTAAATGTGTTTTATATGACTTACATAGAATCTTTTCCAGATTCCTATGGAATTTTAAGGATAATGGTAGAAATAAACAATGGGTTGCTTGGTCTGACATTTTCCTGCCTATAGAAAAAGGAGGATTGGGGTTTAGATCCTTGTTTGATGTTGCTAAGTCTTTATTTTCTAAGTTGTGGTGGATCTTTAGAACTGAAAAATCATTGTGGACTAATTACATGTGGAGCAAATATTATAAGAAAGTGGGGCCTCAGATGGTGGAATGGAAAGGGGGATCTATGACTTGGAAACATATGTTAGAAGCTAGAGATATGTTTGATCAAGATATGTGGTGGGATCCTAAATGTGGAAATTCTAGTGTATGGTATGATAATTGGACCCAATGGGGTGCCTTTTGCTATTTTCTACTTGTGATCTTTGTTATAGATCATCAATTGGAAGAAGTTAATCAACCTTTTGCTAATGGTAATTGGAATGTAGAGCTGCTGCAACATTCTTTTACTAAGGAGGTTTTCAGTCATATAATGAACAATTTAAATTGTATGGCGGTAAAAGGAGTGTGGGACAAGCCTTGGTGGATTCTAAATAGATCTGGGAGATTCTCATTAGGGTTTGCCTTGGAGTGTGTAAGGAAAAGAGGTCAATCTTAGAATATTTTCAAATAAATTTGGATAAAAGGAGTTCTGTTTAAGGTTTCTTTCTTCTTGTGGAGGCTATGGAAGAAGAGAATACCTATTGGAGAAGTACTTGTTAGAAATAGAATAAGTGACAATGTTACTTGTTGTTGCTTTGGTAATAGGGTGCAAGAATCTATAAAGCACTTGTTTAAGAATTGTACTGTTTATAACAACACTTGGAATGATTTTGTTGTAACTACAGGGGTTGTTGGTCCATTTATTCAAGTGAAAAGTACTATTTTCAAATAGTGGGAAGCTGATTGTGTACAAAAACTTATGCCTTTGTTTAAAATTATGCCTTTATTCATACTATGGCAGATTTGGAAGAGGAGAAATGGTATAAAACATGGAGGAACGATGTCACAAAGGTAGCATGAGAAGGGGAATTAATAGGAGTTTAGTATTTATGGCTAGGTGTATTTACCCCTGGTTAACTAATATTCCTTCACATTGGCCTGATCTGGTAAAGTTCTTAGAAGACTATAACCCTAGGATTGGCAAAATTGTACACTGGAAGTTACCTAACTTGGGTTTATTTAAATGAAATTTTGATGGTGTCTCTAAGGGTAATCCTGGACCTTGTTTAGGAGCTTTCTATATAAGAAGTGATGTTGGGAACCTAATTTATGTTGAGGTGACAAGGCTTGGAAAAAATTCAAACTTAATGTCTAAAGTTCTTACATCAAAGATGGTATTGGAGTAATGTATTGGCCAAAATCATCTTCCTTTGATACTAAGAACTGATTCCTTGGCTATTAAGATGATGATAGATGGGAATTATGAAGTATCTTGGAATTTGGCTGTGGTGATTAGTAAAATCAAAGAATTAATAATGGAGGTGGAGGCAGTGGTGGTTCATGTGTACAAATAAGGCAACAAATTGGCGGATTTTTTAGCTAACCAAGTTTTTATTTTTGCAGGAATAGAGAGAATTACATATTTATCAGAATAGGAATTACCAAAGGAGGCTAGAACAATCCTAAACATGGACAAGCACCAAATTCCAAACCTTAGAATCAAAAAGTTCCATAATGGAGCTTTTGATAAAAGGGGAGGTAAAATCAGTGAAATAAGGACACTAAGTTAAGACGATGATTTCAACAATTGGTGAAGTCAAAATCAAGGTACAACATAAAAAACACATAAAGGAGTGTGCAGAGCAAGAAGATTTAACGTGGAAGAGAAGCACATGTAAGATCATAAATGTAAAGAAAATAGTATAAAGTTGCAGGAATTACACACAACAGATATCAATAGTAGATAATTCAAGCAAAATCAAATACATTTCGGTTGATTTTTGGTTCATACCTGATAAGACTGGAAATGGATCCTTCATTTTTCTTATATTAGACAGTGGCATTATCTCCATGTTGAGCTCAACCTGTCAAGGAGACAAGATTTGGGTGAAATTGACAGTCACAATAGGGTAACATTAAAGATTATGGAGGGTGAGGTATACTTATCTAACATTAAAGATTATGGAGGGTGAGGTATACTTATCTTTATCTTATGAGCTCAGATTTGTGCATAGAGGAGTTGAAGAAGTCTTCATTTGGGTTGATTTCATGGAATTCGTGAGACGTTTAAATGCCTTATATGATAACACCCAAAATTCAACTATTTTGCATTGATCTTGGGAGCTTCGTATAGATTGAGTTGAGCTACGTCAGCATCTACCTTGTGCTTTCTCGATTCTGCCATGGAAATAAAGCTAATGTTTGAAGCATTGGAGCAGATAAAGAGTTGGCAGCAAATACTTTCCTTGTTTGTTCTAGATTATTCTTTGTTTTTTCTTTTGGTCTTTTTTTGTTTGTACGATTTATTCGGGTGTGGGCCTCTGCTTGATCCGAAACTTTGGGCTTAGGCCTTTTGTTTGTACATAATTTTTCTTTTAATAAAAGGTCTATATGGCCTTCTTTATTTAAAAAAAGGTTCGACAAATATCATAGGTGGCATTCTAATGGATTGATTCCCCTCAAATCCGCAATTTCAGGGAAAAATCATACCAATTTGTACATACTTGTGTGAATTTCATTCGTACTTGAAAGAATTTTGTTTTACCCAATTCCAATTGGCTTCCCTAATTTCAAATTTCATCTGAAATCACAATCTCGTATAGGTTGTGAGTTGTCAAGCCCTATCCTATTTAAAAATTCAAAAAAACTCTTGAAAAGATCCCAAAATCGCCCTCTAAATCCCCCCTCCCCCCCCCCCCCCCCCTAAAAAAAAATAAAAATTCCCATATCCCTCTATAAATACCCATTGATGTTCAAGGGTTGAGAGAAGTATTGTTTTGGGAAAAACTGGGGATTCTGGAGGAGCCCTCCTCTAATCTCACATAACCAAACATTTCTCAAAGAAATACCCTCAAATTCATCAAAATCATAGAACTCCGGTGAGGTTAATTTGAACTCTAGTGTTAAATTCTATCTAAAGAGCTCGTTCGTCCCAAGTTTGTTGCTCCAAAACAAGTGCAAAATTCATCCTTTTACAACATTTTCTTTTTTCATTTGAAATGGTTGATTGTAAAAATTTTAAGTGTCATTTTGACAAGTTACATGGCTCATTACATGGAGCTGGTCTTGTCTGATTTTTGTTGTTGTGATGAGAATTTGGGATTGAATGAGCCCTATTTGAGTGAAAGATGTAACTTTTGTTCCTAAACAGTTTAAACAAAATTTTTTTTGTAACTTATTCTAAGTGTATGTTGTGAGAAAAAATGTGTTTCAAGTCATTTTTGTGTTCTATAGTTATGTTGCCTCTCTCGTGATCCTTCATGTTTTGTTGTTGTACTTCAAAGTTTGAATTTCTTAGATGATGTTATATGTCCCTGTTCAAACATTATTTTAATATTAAGCCCACATCATAACTCTGATAAACATGGATAAAAATAGCTTTTTATTAAATCATCATACGTTTTCATAGCTCTTCACAAGCTGTTTTGATTATGTTTATGTGTAAAAATGAGGACTTTGCCTATGTGATCAACTTTGTGCCTTTAATTCATATATAACAATTGTGTTAAATGCTTCCTAGTGTGACTCCAACTTGTCTCAAAACCAAGGAGTCCCTGAGGATCTTTTTGATTCATAATATCAAGTAAGATACATAAATGAGGTGATTTCTCATCCTTAAAAGTTTTTCTATTCTGTTCCATCTTGAGGGAAAGGATTGAAGAATGAAAATAATTTCATAATAATCCATTCCAAAGGATCTAAGTCAGATTTTTGCTCAATACAAAGAAAGTTGATTAGTTCAGATTGTATTAAACCTCTCTTCTCTCTCCCTTTTTTCTGTGTATATGAAGTGTATGTTGCCTTCTATCGAGTTTCACAACTTCTTCTCAGTTTGTCATACCCAAAAAGGTTCACAAGGCATGATTTGGGGATGCTCTTTTGCAAATCCCCACGGGTAGAGTTTTCTTTGGAATATAATAAGCTTCATCATAGCCTATTCCATCTCATAATTCTCCTTGCCCTAGTCTGGACAATCCAATTTTCTTTACAGATTCTACTCGATTCTTTATATCATTTGAAGTTTTAAATCAAGAAGCGTAAATAGTTGCATTTCTAGGAATTTTTTTTGGAATTGCCTGCTTGAACATGCTTTAAAGGATGATCATTCTATTTGCCCTCACACTTTTGGTCACTGGTTGTTTAAAAAAATTACAGCTTTAAGTATTTAACCTTTTCCTAGAATATATTACTATGTGGCTAATGCATGTGGGTGTTTGTAAGAATTGTCAAGTGCATTTGGTCATAATCAAAGTATAATTGATTGTTCATTTTAGCTATGTGATTCTCCAGTTCATGCATTTTGCTTTACTACTTCTTTGTACTTCATCATGCTCCCCCTAACCCTAAATCTTTGCATCTGTGTTAGGTCTTGGTATAATACAGGTAGTCAAAGTAGGTGTCAAAGGATTGTTTAGGATAATTAAGCCATAACCATGTCACATTATTTTCATAGAGTAGCCTAATATCGTTTTATATATTCTCAAGTGTTAAAATTTGTCTTGAAAATTACTTGTCTGCGTTACCTGCACTATCCTTTGCTTTATTCTTTTATGTATTTGAAATGGTTATGTTTTCTTAGTAAGCCTAGAAGTGTTAAAATAATAATTGATTGAAGGGTAGATTTTAAGTTTTTCCCTTTCGCTTGATATGAAAAGTTTATCTGTAATAATGTTAGACCAGAAATTTGTTTGATCATATTTCTTTCTTAACTTTACCTAATTTTTCATTCCTTTTATGCATGAACACCATTGGGTCCCAATGGAATCATTTCCTTTGTATCATTTGGCCCAACATCCCCAATCAAGTCAAAGCTCCATCAAAATCTCAAAAAGACTGATTCACAACAATATAAAATGAGTATGCAGTGGTATACAAGTGATACATGGAGAAAAAAAGAGGAAATAAAAGCTAATATACAGGTGAATACAAAGATATACGCACACAAGACTGATATACAGTTGTATATGTGCTAAAATATAAGAATAAATTTAATGACCCTCCAGGACATTTTCTGCATTTTTGGGCTTTTTTTGTATTTAGAGCTTTCATATAGCTACCTCAAGTCATTTTTATAGCGAAGCGCTTACCAAGTGCGAAGGAAAGGGACTTTTACACTTGAGTCATTTTTAGGGGAACTCACATGTACAATTCTGGAGGGTGGGTCTAGAAAGAGTCATCGCATCCTAATAGCATATATTTGGAGCTCAATAAGAAATCCAAATTTCATGCAAGACCCATTCGATAAGAAAAAACTCTAATGATTGCAGAAAGGTGACCACATCTAGTTTTGAGGTTGTCCTAACCTAACTTGATAGCACACTTATTGAGTTTTATGATCTGTAATGCTACGTAAAGTGTCTTTTATGCTCCATGTGACTTGCTGGGACTGACAGTTTGTTTGGTTTTTATAGCCATTTCCCTATTTGGAGCTTTTGATATAGAGAAAAGGGTCTTGGGCCAAAACTTTAGCAAAACAACCTAGGATGCTAATTCTAACAGATCTGCTAGCTTTGAAATATCAATTCTAACTGATCTGGGTTCTGAGGCTTTCGGGCTTATTTTGGGCTATTGGCTAGATTTTGATAAAAATGAAAGCTTAGATGTGTGAACCAATTTTTGTCAAAATGACCTTGGATGGTAATTTTAATGGTTTTCCTGAGTTTGGAATGCGTAATTTGGTAGGGCAACATTGTTTGTTTGCATTCACGAGATTCCAAATAAATTTTGAGGACCCGTCCGGAGAATTTGCAACTTAGCAAAGTTGATGGTGCATCAGCACCTATAGGCTCAAATTGGCCTTTGAGTTTGCTAGGCCTTAGCCATGATCGTAAAGGTAAAGGATTTTGGTCTTCACGTTTGGAGGGCCTTGGCCGCAATCGCGAAGATCAAGGGATCTTGACCTTCGCATTCGCAAGCTAGCCTTTGCATTTGCAAAGAGAAAGCCGACCTGACCGGTCCAGGCTCATTTTTCACAATCCCGTTGGATCGGCTACGTTTGTGAAGGCCATTCCCGGTCAGCTCCTGCAATCACAATAGGGGTCCCACGTTCGCAATAAAGGACCCTTCTATAGTATAAATACTTTCCCTTCATTTTTCCAGTAATTTTTCTATGTATAAGACTCCATTGTTGAGTGTGGAATCTAGGAAAATCATGCGAAATCGATAATTGGAGTTGGGATTATCTTGAGAGCACTATTGTGAGCATTTTTTCATCTTTATCCCGTATGTTCTCAGTTTAATTTCAATTAAAATTCTTGGTTTTAGTCCTTGAGTTTTCAAATTAGTGTGTGAACTATTTGGGGCTATTATGGAACTCGAATCACGCCCAATTTTAAGGAAAGTAGTCCTTGAGCTGTGAGGGATGCTGTGACAGTTTCAATTTTGGGATTCTACAAGCAGGCTCCACTAATAAGTTTTAGCCCAATTATTTACCCGGAGTATAATTTTGCAATATGGGTATTGATATTCTCCTCTTGACGTGTAAAATATGATTTTGATAGCGTGGCAATGGTCGGATGCTTCTCATAAGGGAAAATCTCCATTGTAGAGGTTTTCATAAGCTTTTGGCGGCGTCTAGGTAGGCTAGGCTTACCTTTCTCCTAGAATTTACTTTCTTATGGTATTACTAGGATATTTTTATAGTTGTGGGTTGTTTCTTATGGCTTAGATATTGTTTTAGTGTTTATTGATTATATTAGCCGAATAGTGGCCCTTTTCAAATAGAATCCGGCCCCGTTTCCTTTATGTTGGCCTATAGTTTCTACTAAGTACCCATGGTTTTTGGTATTCATACTACATTTCTACATATTTTTCCTAATGTGGATCCAAGTATGAGTCACCTACCTTGATAACCTCCTCGAGTTGTGTTGCTGATCGGAGATTGGGTGAGCTTTTATTGTTCGGAGCTGATCCTCCTCCTTCTGCTTTCATGATAGTTTTATTTTGTACATTTTTAGACTATGATATATATTTTGATGCTGTCTAGTACTATGATTATTATAGTAGCTCTTGTACTGATCTTACCAGGTTTTGGGGGATTCATTTTTGTATTTTTATCCTCTTTTCCCTCTTATATAGCATGCATATATATATATATATATATATATATATTTATATATCCCTACTCTCATTGCTTATTATTTCAGTTGTACCTTTATTTTATTTTCTTCCACTTGTTAGCCCGTTACTTGCCATTCTGGGCTATGTTTTCTGCTTACCTACTGATGGTTTAAGGTAGGTGCCATCATGAGCTGAGAAATAAAGTCATGACGGTTGGTATCAGAGCCAAGTTCATCGGTATTATTGTTACAAGAGCAAGTGTCTAGTAGAGTCTCGGGGATCGATACGGTGATTTACGTATCCTATTTTCGGGAGGCTATAAAAATTCTTAGGAAAATCTCACCATTTGATTCATTATCATGCGTTGTGTCTATATTGGTTTCCAGATTCTCATTTGTTTCACTCTTTCTCAGATGGATAAGATGCGGTCTATGGCAGACGGGAATAGAGACCTCGAGCATGAAGCTTGTGCACCGATTAGAGGTAGAGGTCAACCCCGAGGTCGAGGTCAGGCTAGAGCTGTAGACGTAGCTTAACGGGCTAGGGAGCTTTCACCAAATCTGGCAATTGATCCTGCACCTGAGATAGGACCAGAGGATCTGCCACCCCAGCAGCCGGTGGGCCAAGGGGCAGCCCAGGCCACACCTAGATTTATATCTTCTTCAGTCTTCTGTGATGTTTTGGTTCGGTTATTGGGTATGTTTGGGGGGCAGCTAATGGGTGTGGCCTAGACATTCACTCAGGGGCAGCACAGAGTAGACTTGGTATAGGAGTGCAAACAGTAGCTATGGCTCCCAGAGTAGTGGTTCCAGCAGCACCAGTAGTTCCACAGCCAGCAGCGGCCCATCCAGGCTTGAACTCTATGGAGCAAAAAATGCAGGGCCAATTTCTTAGATTGGACAAATCGAGGTTTGCAAGGGCCCCTGACGAGGATGCATTCAAGTTCCTTACTAGATGTGAGAAGAGGTTGCATAATTTGGGCCTGGTTGAGTCATATGGTGTGGATTAGAACACTTTTCATCTTGACAGAGTAGTGAGATTGAGGTGAAGGGGATATCTTGATTGTAGACCAATTTAGATTTCCTCCTATGTCATGGACTCAGTTCTCCGAGGCTTTCTTAGAGAAGTATATGCTTTTAAGGACAAGTTCATTGGGTTACATCAGAGTTCCATGTCATTGGCAGAGTATGAGGCAAGATTTTATGAGTTATCCAAACTTTCCACCATGATTATACGTACTGAGTATGAGAGAATTTGGTGTTTCATCAAAGGTTTGAGAGTTTCACTACGTATGGCTACTCAGAGTGTTGTAGCTACGGGCAAGTCATTTATTGATATTGCTGCCTATGCTCAGACTTTGAAGGATATGCACCACAAGGTCCAAGGTGGCAGTGATAAGAGGCCAAGTCAGTAGGGAAGTTATAGTGGGAGCCATAGTGGCTCACAGTTAAGAGGTAGAGGTTTTCAGGGTAGGTACCCCTAGCATCAGTCATATCAGCATTAGGGTCAGTCTAGTAGTCTCGTACATGCAGCACAATAGATTTCAGATGGGGTTCAGCCTAGTTATAATGATTTTAGTGGGAAGAGCAGTGGTTAGTCTTAGAGTGGTATCTAGTCATGGTCTCAAGGCCGACATGGACATTCAGGATCAGCCTGACCTACTCGACAGAGTAGAGTATCGAAGGAATGCTATGTCTCTGGTGTGTTGGACCATTTTGCTAGAGAGTGTCCCTGGTATTGGATGATTGATCCTAATGCACATGGCGTTCTGTCAATTAGATTAGTGCCTCCCCAATCTAAGGGTAGTGCCCAGGGTCGTAGGGGTAGTCCCCTAGGGTTCTAGAGGAGATCCTCAGGTAGGTAGGGTCGGTGGTCGGGCAAGCACCGAGTTTGAAGGTAGGCGGGGTCATCTTTATGTTGTTCCTGGTAGGTTGGAGGTAGAGGCTTCGGATGCTGTTATTGCAGGTACGATCTAGGTCTGTCATCAACCAGCTTCTGCTTTATTTGACCCAGGCTCCACGTATTCTTTTTGTCTTCTTATTATGCATCATGGCTGGGGTTGTCTTAAGAGCCATTATCTGTGCCTTTGTGTGAATCTACTCCTATTGATGATTCTTTAGTAGTGGATTAGGTATATATATATCTTTTGTTGTGATTGTTCGGGAGTATGACACTTGGTCAAACCTTATTGTGCTATACATGGTTGATTTTAATGTGATTCTGGGCATATACTGGTTATCCCCCTATCATGCGGCCTTAGATTGTTTTGCCAAGACCTTTAACTTAGCCATTACTGTTATACCCATGGTTGTGTGGCAAGGTTCTTATATCCGCACACCAACGTGAATTATTTCTTATATTTGGGATAGGGGACTAGTATCGAGGGGTTGTTTGGCTTATATTAGGCATATCAGTATTGAGAGTACTTTGGTTGACTCTGTTCCTATAGTCCGTGAGTTTTATGATGTCTTTCCTACATACCTACCTAGCTTTCCTCCTGAGCGTCATATAGAGTTGTCTATTGATCTTGAGCCGTGTCACGACCCAAAATCCCATTTGGACCGGACTGGCACCCGAAGCCAATATGGCCCGAGAGAACCAATCTTTGCTTATGAACCTTCGTATGCATATCCTCGTATGAATCTTATTAAACCTTATGTAACTATGCGGAAAACATGAACATGAAAACATATGCTATATATATATATATTTAGGAAATGTGGCCGTTGGGGCCATCAAGTCAAAACAGACATTTGTCTCTTACATCAATAACCCACATATGTCTACAAAATCCTCTACCATATGCATCTACAAGACCAACTTAAAGTCGGGACAAGTCCCCGCTTTATACAACATGTACAATATAAAAACAAATATACAACTATGACCCAGAAAGCTCTGAACCAAGTGGAGCTCACCAAAACTCTACAGAGGAGGTCTACTAATGCCTGCACCTGCAACATGTAAGGTAAGTCCCCAAGAGGGGTCAGTACGAATAATGTACTGAGTATGTAAGGCTGAATGAAACTGTATAATACGTAAATACTTTAATGGAATCAATTATAAGGAAAGAACCAATATGGATAAGTCATCACTCTATATGTATGGAAATATGTACATTAGATGGATTACTTATTTTATTCTTACGCTCACTCATCCCCGTCATCACTCACTTCTTCATCTACTACTCGTTCTTCCATTCTCACAAAGCCCAGGCCCCAAGCTGATCAGTGGGGAAATAATATCGTCATGAAGGTGTTCATTTCACCCCATGGATACACCCATAATGATGGGATGGTCATCATGAAGGTGTTTCCTTCACCCCATGGATATCATCATGAAGGTGTCTATTTCACCCCATGGATACACTCATAATATCGGGATCGTCATCATAAAGGTGTGTTCTTTCACCCCATGGATACACTCATAACACCGTACTTCATTTTTTAACTCTTTAACTTTGACAATATTAGAGATTGATACACCCACTCATGAGAGATTAATACATTCACTTATGAGAGATTGATACTTTTATTTGTAAGGGATTGATACTTTTGATAATTGTAACATTATTGGAATTTGGAACATTAACCATAGAACATGAGTCATGTGAAACACAATTCATGTAGGAATAAGGAACATGTGAGTAACAATAATTAATAACCGGAAATGGGATACCTTTGAACATTTCGGAATAGGATAGGTATAATGTCAATGTGACTAATATGTGCTACAAAAAAAAAATACGGAAAGAGTAACCTTACATACCTTGTATTCTCAATACGATTCTACAATCTTAAGTGTGCATAAAATAGTCCCGCTCCGTCCTTATGTTTCACTCTACAACACAAGTACATAACGGAACCAACATTAACCACCAACTACCTTACAATGGCATACAATAACAATGAGTTACATGTTTGGCTTTAACATGTCATTTCCCCCTTGAAAATACCATTCATGAAATTATTATACCAATAATCCCACAATATTCCATACATTGGCCAATACATGATAACCAATAGCATGTCACACCAAGTTCACACTTTCCACTCTCCATCATCATAACATCACAATTATTCCATCAAATCACTTCAATACACCTTACAACAACAAATCGGCCAAAATCCCATAATTTACACTTATGGAAAAATAACAAGTTTAGGACCATAATCATACCATACATGTTGATATTTCATCCATACCATGCGCTTTCATCAAGACAACAAGTCATCTTTCAAGTTTAAATTCCATAGATGACACATCTTTTACAAAAATACAAAGTGCTATATTCACCACTTCCAAGCATAACCAACATGATCTACATAATCTCTCATGCATATAATATTTTAATCCATAATCATAAACACTTACCCAAGCTTGGAAAATGGTGATCTTGCTCCAAAGATGACTTAGGGTTTGAAGAGCCCAAAGGGAGCTTTCTTGAGAATTCTAGAAAAATATAGAAAAGCATGTGTGTTGTTGTGTATTAAAAATCTGATTTTTGCCTCCTTTTATATACCTTTTAAGTCATGCTTATCCACTCTTGGCATTTAATGCTATGTGTGGCTTAGTCAATGGAAGAATGGGTCATTTGACCCATTCTTGGCCCATGTTTTCTTTCACATTTTGGGCCCTTTTTGAGCCCAATTCACTTAACCCAATAAAATCAATAATTTCTCATGTTTACTACATCTCATACGTGTTACAACAATATTCCCACTCAAGAAATTCATACTCATAGCCCCAATCCCAAAAACAAGCGATTCTAGCCATGTATGGATTATTTTGACTATAAGGGTAAAACCGTCATTTTGATGCCAAATTCGTTCTCGAGTAAATTTATCATACCAATATAATAATTGACTCATTTCATGTATATACTCATGGTTGTAGAAGAAACGTGGCAAAAATAGGCTCGGTACGTCCCCGGACACCCTTGGGACTTAAGAATTTTCCAACTTTTGAAAAAGTGCAAAACCAGCCTGGCCCGCCCTTGGGCGCGCCAGCTTGCTGCCTGTGGGATAAAAATTTTAGCCCAGAGCAGCGTGGCACGCCCTCTAGCGTGCCCCACACTTAGTTTTTCAAAAAATTCCATTTTTTGACTTTTCTTCGCGGATTTGGTTAGATACTTCAAGTCCTATTCTTTAACTTACTTATTACCTTTAATATCCTTTGTTTAGAGGCCCTCCAAGCCTCATTTTTAACCCCACAAAGGCTCCACAAAAATTACAAAACACCTCCTACGAAGGGCTAATCACATGTACGAGGCCAAATTTCAATTTTCTCATCACTAACATTACAAATTACATACTCATGGCATCTCGACACCTAAGTAACCATTGTTCAACGTCATCACATAGGGTTGGGAAGGTATGGGGTGTTACAAGCCGGGCACCCAACATATTGCTATAGCACCTTACCGCATGGCTCCTACCGAGCTAAAGGAGCTAAATATTCTGCTTCAACATCTTCTGATGAATTAAGGTAGGTGCTATCATGACCTGAGAAATTGGGTCGTGA
Organism: Capsicum rhomboideum; assembly: GCA_031232105.1. Lineage (NCBI taxonomy): Eukaryota > Viridiplantae > Streptophyta > Magnoliopsida > Solanales > Solanaceae > Capsicum > Capsicum rhomboideum. Next base: position 60,757,122 of record CP124709.1, read on the forward strand.
CAATAAAGGGATGTGATATACACTTGATATACAGGGGATCAAATGTACTTAAAGTCCAAGAAATACAAGTCCAAATCTGGACGAATCTTTTGGGACAAAACAGGGGCCCAACCTTTAAATCTTTCTTTTATTTCTTTGTAATTTATTCTTGTTGATTGGTTTGTAATTAACACTAATTCCTTTCTTAACTTAGTTGAATGACCCGTTGGAGTTGTCATTGTTTTGTATAAATTTACTTTGTTTTAAATTTAATCACTTTAATTAAGTTGTTGAAATGGAAGTCGGATTTTACGATCATTTTTCCAAAAAAAAAAGGAATTTGATCATCGTTTTAGCATGTTTAAATCCCTTTTTAGTTTTAATAATTATGCCCCCATTTTTATCAAGTTAGTCAATGTAGTTATTTTCAAATAGTCCAGATAACCGCACATTAGCGGATACTCTTGGTGCCTTAACACCCTTCCAAGAGTATTAATAGAAACCACTTACTCGGATTTCTTTATTTTTAAAGATTATTTCTGTTTTAAGTTTTTAAAGATTTATAAACTTAATTTTTCTTTAATAATTTAAGTGGCGACTCTTGCTTTTTCTTAAATTTGTTTTGAGAATATGAACAAGCTTTGAAACAATTTTTGAAAGTCGAAAACCACTTTCCCGCAAAACATAAATGACGACTCCACTGGGAATCTTCAACTAGGTTCTAACCATATATTTAAAACTAACTATTTGGGTTTGTAATATTTTATGGACATGTTTATTTATTTATTGAACTGTTGCATTCATGGTATACCGATTTTTCCTATTGGTACTGTTAGATTTCATTAGGACAAATGATTAAGCATCTCGCATCTTTTACGGTCAATTCCTTTACTCAAAAAACCAAATTTCTCTAAATGATAAACAATTAGTTGGTTCTGGTTCGTCTGACACTTGTTATCATTTCAACCCCTGGTTGTCCACCTGGGTTCCTTCTCTCTTTCAAACAAAACCACTCTAGTCAAACTAGGGTAGAGCAAAAGAAAATCCCATGAACTAGGCATGATGAACTACGAGACTGGGTACCTAAGGGGTATCATGCCCATTCGCAAGACCACTTTGTGTCGAAAGGGGCCCCGACACAAAAAGATAATCATACCCTTATGTCCTATGTATGAAAGACCTATGTCTCGAAAGAAACATGTCATTGTCCCCGAACTGGGATGACTAATGAATTGTGGTTTTGTAGGATGGCTAGTAAAATACCCAAGTTTCCTACTTAATCAGAAGTCAGTTTTGATCAAGGCTAAGTACGAGTTGAAGTTATTTGAGATTTAAGAGGTCGTCCAACAGGCACCGAGGGGATGAATGACTAACATCAGGAGTGCACTAGTTACACCCTTACACGGGGTTATTCTTATGTATTTCCATTTTTCTTAAATACCCTTGTGTGGGTTTGTTCTGTTTGCTCCTTCTTGGGCCTCTCTTTTCATGCTTTATTTCCTTTTCTTAAATGTACCCTATCGTTTTGATTTGTATCCTATTTGGGAAAATATTTTGTTATTATAAATCTCTATTTTGGGGGCAACCAGACTTCTCGATACAACACATATGTCTTTCAAAATGCTAGGCCAACCCTTGACTCAAAAAGGATTACCCACTAGGACGTGCACTTATTGTTGTATTGTTGTCTGTTGTAACTGCTTTATGTGCTTATGTGCGTTGTTTGAATCAAAGGTGAATTTATCCACTCCTATTTTTCAACAAAATTTCAAAATCCTTTAAGCAAATATATGAGCTCACTATGCAAAAGTTCTAGCCAAAATATTTATAGTCCTCCAAGTTTCTCGGAGAGACCCTAACCTATTTTCATAAAACATCTAAAAAAGCTTTTATCCTATCTCTCAAGAAGGCTGACTTGCTATCTATTCGAACTACATAGGGCCTTATCTCTCCTTCATGAGATACGTAGGCAACCTTCCAGCCCGGCCCCTTCTTTAAAGAAGTTTATGTTTCCCCCATTTCTGAGAAGCAGCCAAAAGGATATACATAGAGAAGATTCAGCAAAGTCAAACCGTCTTGATAAAATCTACGTACCCAAAAGCTACGAGAAAAATCTTATTCTTTAAAATCATTCAGTCTACATTCCCTCCCGGATCAATTTGCCTGCAATAAAAACAACCTAATATGTTTCTTTTCTTGTCAAATATTTTGTATCAATTATTACCAACAGGATTTAACACATTTGTCTCTTGAGTTTTTTTACTTTAATAGGCAATAGAATAAATAAAAATTGATCTGTGTTGTCAAAAGCTGGTTTAACATCCTTACTTCACCCAGACGAAAGCTCACAAAAGTTCCTCTCCTGGCCATCTTTTGACTGAAAACATTACTGGTAGTGACGATAAGAATGCATTGGATATTAGGGATAACATGATACCGGGACAGAGTGAGATGATCATTGAGCTCGTAAAGAAGGTGGAGATGCTCAAAGAAGAGATGAATCACACAAGAGATTTGTCTCATCTGGCCATCACTGCTAACGCTCCTATCCCTAAAGGATACGGGCCTCCGCTCCAATTCCCTTCTCTCAACTCCTCTATACCCAAGAATCGTACAAGTAACATACCATCCAACTCCGTATCAAGACCTCTTAAAAACTCTACTATCAACCATCCACCAGGATATCAGACCTATACCTTGCCTACTCAAAACACAAACAAAAAATATAACCTAGAAGCCTATAATCCACAAAATATCTACAAAAATTTACAAAATACCTACGACTTATCAAATATCCCTCACGCACATCAACCATCCACCGAACGACATTCCCACATACCAGAGTTCCAATTAAACTATCAAAAATCCCCCTCATGTCCAACCTATACCACCACCACTCCAAAACCATATAATACCATCCAAATCCTTAAGGTTGATCACTGATAAGAGAAGGAAAGAGAGTGGAGGACCATTAATAAGGACATGCTACCGATGAAGGAAGAGATCGCTAGGATCAGAGAATTTTGGGGATCAACAGACAGTGTAGGATATATCTTTGACAACTTATGCATCCATCCTAATTTGGATCCACATGATAGTTATAATATCTAAAAATTTGAGATATTCAATAAAATTGGGAACCTCATGGCTTATTTGAGAAGTTATTATGATCAAATGGTTGGGGTTGGCAAAAATAAAGCTCAGTTAATGAGGATGTTCAGTTGATGCTTGAGTGGCGAAGCTCTGGATTAGTTTGCATCACAAGAACTGAAGAAATGTCCCAGGTAGAGGGCTCTAGCCAAAGACTTCACCAACAAATTTGCTTATAATGTGGAAGTAGTCCTAAATCGATACTTTTTTAATCTGATCAAGAAAAAGAATGTGAAAATTTTTGGGAGTATGCTCATTGGCAGAGAAATGAGGTGGCCAAGATTTAGTCTCCCATGATAGAAGAAGAGATTGCATCGGTGTTTTCTCATGCCCAATAAGGAAATTTCTACAACAAAATGATATCGGCAGTATGCGCCACATTTGCAGATTTGATTAAAAATAGTGAGTCAGTCCAAAAAGGCATTCAAACAGGCAATATTAACAAGCTTCTATCATAAGAAGCATCCTCGGGCTTCCTAAAGAATAAGAAATAAGATGTGACCACAATATCCTTCAGTCCCAATGCCAAACCAAAGAGGAACTCCAAGCCCGAAAGAACTCCCTCTCCACCCTTCTACTATTCAACCCCATAAAATACCCAACCTATCTTCGATGAACAACCACAATACAAAGCTCCACAACCAAATTACCAACCACAACACCAAGCTCCACAGCCAAATTACCAACCACAATACCAAACTCTACAACCAAATTACCAACCACAACACCAAGCTTTACAACCAAATTACCAACCTAATGTCCAAACTACTCACCCAAATCACCATCCTAACATCTAAGCACCCCATAACTACCATCAGGTACTACCTCCCGCCAACCCAAACAAATACAGCTTACCCTATCCAAATTTTAAAAAAAAACCTCCCAGAATCTTTACTCCTCTAGCTGAAAGTCGCATATAACTTTTTGAGAGACTAAATGATGTTGGACTAATTAAAATAGCTGATCCAAAATCTATCAACGTTAATGCAAAGCTTTATAGACCTAACTTACATTGTACTTACCATTCAGGAGGTATTGGGCATACCACCAAGAATTGTATAAATCTGAAACTCATAATTTAAAACTTAATTAATCATAAGGTTATTACTCTCAAAGTGCCAGATCCAAATGTCATAAGAAATCTGTTGCCAAAACATGGAGGGGTAACTATTAATGTGATAGAAACAAATAAGGATTGGTGTGTATGAAAGGCGATAATTCTAGCCAACCCCAATTATCTTGTGGGATTTGTGACCTCTCTAAGCATTAGGCCTGAGTTCATAGTGACAACGATGCCCCATGAAGTATTTTCCATAATACCAGAAAATAGTCTTAGTCTGACCAAGAAAGAATTCATTGTTGAAAATAAGGGCGCACATGGTCTGACTCATTCTGGAATAAGCTATGCTCCAAAAGAGATACACAAGCCCTCACTTCATCTATACCTGTCTTTCCTTGTTCAAGTATGGAATGAAAGTAATAATATGAGGAAAGAACTAAGGGTTTTTAGCAAAGAGTATGATTTGTTCATTGGAGAATCAATTGAGATATTGAAAATTTGAGATGCTAAGCAAGGAGAGCAATTGCACAATTGGACCTCTACTCTACTCATGATTCCTTGATCACTATGTAGTAGTATTTTAAAACTTGTCAATTTCATAGCATGTAAGGAGCTAAATGAACAAAGGGAAATAGATAATGATGAATGGGAAGAGTATGCTTGACAGAATATAGTTCCAAAATAGTTGATAGAAGAGTTTAAGGATTTTGATAACCAAGAAAAATCCAATCTAGAAGAGACTGGAGTTGCCAAATTTGGAGTTGATGGTGAAGTCGAAGAAACCACTGTTGGTATCCATATGACAGAGCCATAAAAGAAAAAACACATCATTCTACTCGAATGAAAACTCAACAGTTCAACTGCTTTTGTGATGATGTGTTGAAGCCAAACACGGACATCATTCTCCATAAGTTGTCGATTGATCCAGAATTCAGTTCAAGAGGTGGAGAGTTTATCCTTCCTTCCATCAAGATAAGCTCAAGGGAAATTCCACACCAGATTGACAAAGGCGTTATGTCATCTATGAGGTGTTATTCATAGAGATCCCTAAATATATCCGAGATGGTGGGCAAAGATTGGCCAAAGTTGATCAACTTTGATGCAGTAAAGAGATACAATGTCTAAAAGAAAGCCTTTTCTTTGTGTTTCTTTCCCTTTAATTGCACTTTTTCTAAATATAATTGTTTTTATGCTTTCTAAATATAACAGTCATGGTTTCACAACACACATGAACACCACCAAACCCATATTTTCCTTTCAATACGCCACTAATTTCATGACCAATTTCATAACAACAATCCCACAAGTTATACACATAAAAAAAGAAAGTTAAGAACATAACTGATGTCGCCCAAAGTATACCTCCGAAAAAGTACAATGCGGTCGCTGAATCAAATATAGAACCCAACTAGGTTGGGGTTGATCCAGACTACTAGAAGGAATGATTGGAAAGTAACTAAAATTGGGGGGGTTTTGCTAGTGAATAGTAATGATGACAATTGCTGGATGATATCGAGTTTGTAAGCAATAAGAGAAATTCACTAGGACTGTGATCCCCAATGATTCTTTAACTCCACCGGTAACTTGTGCTTGAAAAGATTGCCCCACTATGCTGTATGCAAAATCTAACAAGTTCGGTTCATCTGACTGTCTCTCGACTTTTATTAGAGGAATTTCACCCTTCTCCTCTCGGTCTCCGAGTGTCGCACTAATAACCCTTGTCCTGGATTTCAGATAACCTTTCCCACTAAGGCTCAAGTTATTAGATGAAGGTTGATAGCTTCAAATCTCTGTTGTTATCTCATTTTCCCAATCTCGACCTCTCTCTCTAGCAAATCTAGAATACAGGCAAGATTCTAACGTTTGCAACCATTAGAAAAGCAATCAATACGAAAGAGAGTACCATACATGCATACACAGCAGGACAAAGTTGTCTTGCACTTCACAGGTTTTGTTAATTCTTCATGGTTCACACATCCCTAGTTGATGGGCTTAGCTGCTCATAATTGCAAGAACGCAAGAATAATCCAAAGATGACAGCATGATTATGATCTCACAAGAATAAAAGAAAAACCAAAATTTCAATTATCAATCCACTTCAGAATTAGGGTTTGTGAATACAAAACAAAAATATATGTCTCAAACAATGTAAAATAACTCTTGAAATAGTAAATTTTCCAACCACCGCACTTAGGACTACCTAGGGGTATTTATAGATACAAAACTAGTCCTATCCAAAACAAAATAGGAGAACAGAGTCGGCAGCTTTCACGATGTTGTGACTTGGTGTCGTGGAAACAAGTCACGGCACGTGACTTGTATCGTGGGAATCAGGCCCTTTTCATGGATCTCTGAAGTGAACTCACGGCAGGCTTCCACGCCACGTGGGTGTCAGTCACGCCACGTGACACCTGCCATGGAAATCAGGCTGGAATTTTCTGTTTCTGGACTATCACGATAGCCACTCACGTGGCTTGAGTGGCTTCCACGCCATGTGACTTATGGCGTGAATGGTTCTCTTTTGCATCCTCTTGTTCTTTCTTCACTCGACACTTCGTTCTTGGGCTTGATTCTTCCTCTTTTGCTCATTATGTCTTTAAAGCCCATTTTCCTGCAAATTAGGACAGAAACCACATCATACCAACAAAACACACCCAAGTTATTGCATCTTATCCTTGTTTTAAGCATCGAAAGTTCCATATAACCATGGCACATCAACACTCTCAACTTAGAATGTTTGCATGTCCTCAGGAGAACAACATAAAACTACTCCAACACAATGCTTAACTAAGAGAAACCTAAGGGACTTATGGCAGTCAACTTGTTGCTTTTTTGATAAAATAATAAAAAAAACTTTTCCAACCCCTCCTATTTTCAAAGTAGAACCAAAGTGTGTATGTGAGCAATGCATAATCATGACATAGCAGGGATCACGTGGTGGCACCAAATTATGCACAAACAACTAAGCGTATAAGCAATTGACACTTCCAGAACAACTAGCAGCTAATTAAACAACCCATGTGCCCTTACAATTAAAGAAGTCCCATGCACTCTCAATATACTAATGAATATCAACATAGGGACCAGGTCAAAACACTCACGCTCCAAAAGAAGTTAAGACAGTGTGCGTTAAATACCATAGGCTTGCCCTTATTTTCTACGCCTTAGTTTTCAGACAGATGGACTAGGATCACTATAGGACTTTACTTGGCTTATAATGTAGGCTTAGGGACAGGTATGGTGCATATGGATATAGTGAATCCACCCTCCTTGACACTACACTATTTTTAGCTCCCACTTTCAACCTTTTTTATTTTTATTCTCCCTTGTTCATCAGTCTTTTATTCTCAGATTTTGGGTGTGGTTTTTCTTCTCAAACTTTAAACATATATATATATATATATATATTTATTTATTTTTTTTTAATTTTTTTTTTCACACCCAGATCTGTTTTCTCTTCTTCTTTTATTAACCCTTCTTCATACCCAACTCAATCTACGCACCCCTATAATAGCCACCCTCAACTTAGGCGATTTGCCTGAGTTGAGGTACACAGTGTCCAAGGAGGGACCAGGGCCAAGACAGGTTCATTGTGATTAAAAATGGGAAGGTGAATAGGCTAATGAAAGAAATAGGACAATTACGTCTCAAAAGTTGGGATCAAGGGATACTTATTCTTTTGGTTTGGCATTTAGGCTAATAGTGGGCTATTTCAACAACGGACTATGATCCTTTCCTAATCCTTATCTTCTAACTTAGGCAAGACTAACCGGGAAAGTTCTGGATCGCACACACAGAACTAACTAAGTAGTGACCTCACACGCACATAGCACAGGGTTATCTTACCAACTACTACCTATCCGTTCATGCAATGCTAGCTACGATTGTTTGCCTATAATTCTAGTGCCATAACAAGATCCAATCAGCATTCATACACAAAGCATGGCACTTCCAAAACCAAAATTTCAGGAGGGGTATCCTTAGCAACAAAAACACATAAGACATTTTTCCAAACTGAACTGCACTTAAAGTTCCCTCATTTTTCTCCTAATATAACAGGAAACATAAAAAAAACATCAACAATATCATCCTACACATGCTGGTTCTACTATGATAGCACACTCGGGGGAAAAGAAACACGGCAACAAAAACCCCCAAGTGGTGGTACACCCCCACCCCCAACTAAGCATGGTGCAATGCCCTCAATGCACCGATATCATATCAAAAATAAGGGAGTGAAGACATACCTGTGGCGCTTTAAGCGCGGGAAGTGGGCCCGCCAGCCACGGGATCATCAGATATAGTGGTCGCATCCGGTGGGGGAATAGTCTGACTGGCAGATGCACCACGCGCCCTCTGCTCAGCCTCAATCTGGCTCGCGTGGTACTCTACCCGGGAGGCTTTTATAGCCCTCCTCAGATCACTATCGAACTCATCATCGCTAGCACCCCCATCCGTCGGACTACGAGGTCTCTTTCCTCTATCCATCTCTGGCCCCTCATCAGCAAACAAATCCACCTCAAATGTTGGGCGTATGGAGGTCGGGACAGGCATAGGTGGTATAATCGGTGTGCTAGTCGATGCCAGTGTCCGAACCTCCTCTCTCAATGCAGCAACCTCCTCGGTTAATCCGGCTAAGTCAGGGCTCGGTGCAGCACTCAAGCGGGAGGCCATACGTGCCTCAAAACTGTCAATCTGCCCATGCAAGCCCTACATAAACTGGTCCATAGCTGCAGTCATCCGAGCCTCCACCCTAGTCTCTGCAGCCTCGACTGTAGATCGAACCCAAGGCTTAAGCTGAGATACCAGCTTAGCCATCTGAGTCTCCGTATGAGCCTGGCGCTCAAACATCTCTGTCTGCCTGTCAACTAGCTGTTGTAGAAAGTCTCGAGAGACAGACACCATCCCAGCAGGATTCGATGGGGCACTAGTACTAGGTATGCTCTCATCAACAGGGCCAGTGCCCTCAGTCGGTACCGATAGCCTAACTGGTGCAGGAATATGCAAAGGTACACCACTCACCTCGTCTATGGCAGCACCCAACGCCTCAGACGGTTGTGACCCATGGTGAAGAATGGGGTGCAAACCCCTCTGCTGCATCATCGCAATATCTGCCAAACGAGTCACCTCTATAGAATTATCGATGGCAGGTATTCTGGAAACCCCAGCTCTATCACACAGACCCTGAATCAGACATGGAAAAGGGATACTTGTGTGATCTCGGAATGCTCACTCGTGGATTTCTTGGACGATGTATCTTGCGAAATGGATCTTATAACCAGCCAAGATGCTGGCCACTACTACCGCCCTGTCCAGTGTGAGATTTTTATCAGCATTGGTTGGACCCAACCTATGACAAACCACTGACCACCAAAAACGACCAGCGAAATGGAGCGTGGACTTTTTGATGTCCAGCTTCCCAGTCACCCAACTAGCCGCTACACCCTCCTTGTCTATGTAACCTGCAATCCATTTAACTAACTCTAACTTCTTCTCAGCATCTTTCATTCTAACTCTATCTCTGACCGTGGCCAACCTGTGATCAAATTCAGCTGTCGAAACCAGAACTGGACGATCAGGCCTAAACAAGAAGCGGTGAATGGTCTCTTCTGAAATGTCGACTCGGGTACCGCGCACCATGACATGGGGTAATACTGGCTGCAAAATGTATCGCTGCCCCAATGGGGTGCTCAAACAAACAGATGCAGCATAGGAAGCATAAAATTCTCAGACCACCTCCGAGCTATACCTGCCAAACGGCTGCGCCATCCAACCTAAGCCATATCACTCAAAAAGAGGCCAAATATCCGGCAATGACCTCAGTTCCTCCATTCTATACCGAGGCTCCTCCATAATGCTTCTCCGACACACACCACGCTCGATCAGCTCAACATCTCGATCATAAATAGCACGCATGCCCTGGACACACCACCTTTGACCCTCCCTATCCTGTGCAGTAGTCGAGGCACTCTCGACACCAGTACCGAAAGGAGAGGCTGTAGCCTCAACCACAAATGTATCCTGACTCGTAGCCTCATCTATAGACGTACCCTGACCTGTAGCATCATCCGCAGACCCTGACTCAGAACCCTCCTCCCCATCTTCAGACTGGGGGGATGACTCAGCCGAAATAACTGGCGCAGCAGGTGGTGGGATCGGCTGACTTTCTGCTCTGGCAGCCGCTCGGGCCCTCGTCTGTAACCTCGTAGCCTGCAAGACCAACGCCGTATCATCGTGACTAATATCAAATTCCTCTACAGACCCACTTGGCTCAGACTCAGTGGGTTCATCCCTCAGATGTGTCGGTAAGTCCGGGTTTTTAGTCCGGATCCGGGATGATGCATCAAGGTGGTCACTTTTGGGATTGGATTTTGGCGGCATGGTAACGGGTTTGGATTAAATTTTTTGGGTATGGGGTCGGATTCAGGTCAGGTTTGGTATGGTGGGTTCGGATTTTTCGAACCTAATTAGTAATGGGGTTTGGATTTCCGAATAGGGAACGAATTTGGTCAGTGTTTGGGATATGGTTTTCGGATTTTTGGAGTTTGGGGGAGAAGGGATTCGGATTTTTTGGAGAGAAGTAGAAGGGATTAAAATTGTAGGGTTTAAGTTGAATGAATGTAAAGTGGGGAAGAAAGGGTTTTAATCTGGTAAAAATCGGGTAAGAAAGAAAGGGTTTCAGATTTATTTTGGAAAAAATGGGCTCGGGTCGGGTTGGATTCTAATTTCTGGTGTTTTTATTTCTAACGACATGACTCACGCCACATGACTGACATCCATGTGATGTGGAGTCTGTTGTGACTGATGTTCTGTAACTGGTCTGAATTTTTGATTTCAATGACACCAGTCACGTGGCGTGGATCCCATCCACGTCACGTGAAATACTTTCGTGGAACTGATTCAGAACCTGGAAATCTTTCTTTGAGTTTGAAGATGTCATCCACGTGTCGTAGAACCCCCTCACGAGTCGTTATTCATGTCGTGGATGAAATTTCACCACTTCTCGTAGAATTTGTGATTTTTAACTAACAGCTACTCAATAATCCGATCTTCTCATAATAAAATCTTAGGTTGCCTCTCAATCAGCGCTTGATTTAACGTCGCGGCACGACATGGCTAACTTGGATACTCAGAATTCCCCAACTAGCCCATTGGTTGCCTCCCATGAAGCGCCTGATTTAACGTCGCGGCACGACATGATTAACTTGACTACTCAGACTTCATCAAGTTCAAGTTCTTCAATCGTCCTTATCTCTTCCGAAACTCCTACATAATGCTTAACACGTTGTCCATTGACTTTGAATAGGACATTATCTACTCCTTTTAGCTCAATAGCACCATGTGAGAATACCCGAACTACCGTGAATGGGCCAGACCATTTGGACTTTAATTTTCCAGCAAACAGGCGAAGCTTGGAGTTATACAGCAGCACCAAATCTCCCGGATGAAACTCTCGATTCTCAATTCGCCGATCATGATACAATTTCATCTTTTCTTTATACAATGCTGAACTCTCATAAGCCCGAAGACGAAATTCATCCATCTCATTCATCTGTTCCAGTCTCATTTTAGCTTCTTCATTCCAGTCTAAATTCAACCTTTTCAATGCCCACAATGCTTTATGTTCTAGTTCGACTGGTAAATGGCAAGCCTTTCCAAAAACCAACTGATATGGTGAAGCACCAATTGGTGTTTTGAAAGCCGTCCGGTATGCCCATAACACATCATCCAATCTACGAGCCCAATCAGTCCTATTAGCATTTACTGTTTTTGCTAAGATAGACTTGATTTCACGATTTGATACCTCAACCTGCCCACTTGTCTGCGGATGGTAAGGTGTCGCCACCTTATGCTTTACACCATATTTTTCCAGAAGAGCCTTAAACAGTCGGTTGCAAAAGTGGGATCGTCCATCACTAATAATAACTCGAGGTGTCCCAAATCGTGAGAAAATGTTCTTTTTCAAGAAAGCTGTGACACTTCTTCCTTCGTTATTGGGAAGTGCAATTGCCTCCACCCACTTAGAAACATAGTCAACAGCCACCAAGATGTACTTCATTCCATGCGAGCTCACAAATGGACCCATAAAGTCAACTCCCCACACATCAAATAATTCAAGTTCAAGAATCGTAGTCATGGGAAGTTCGTGTTTGCGTGAAATATTACCTTGCCTTTGACACCGGTCACAAGCGCGGGCATAGTTATGAGCATCCTTGTAAATGTTGGGCCAATAGTACCCACATTGCAAGATTTTATGGGCAGTCCTTGCACCTCCATGATGACCCCAAACTGGAGATGAGTGACATGCCTCCAAAATACTCATCATTTCGACCTCTGGGATGCATCTTCGAATAATGCCATCAGCACACACTCTGAACAAATATGGCTCATCCCAAAAGAATTTTCTTACCTCATGCATGAACTTTCTTCTCTGCTGATATGTCATATCCTCCGGGACTAGATCACTTGCCAAAAAGTTGGCATAATCAGCAAACCATGGTATTAAATCTTGGGATGCTACAAGCACTTGCTCATCTGGAAAAGTATCATCGATTTCAAGATCATCTTTCAATTTACGCATGGCCTCCTCCTCAAGGCATGACAGATGGTCAGCCACTTGATTTTCGGTCCCCTTTCGATCCTTGACTTCAAAGTCAAATTCTTGCAACAGTAGTATCCATCTAATCAGTCTTGGCTTAGCATCCTTTTTCGACATAAGATACCGAAGAGCCGTATGATCTGTGTGCACAATCACCTTAGTGCCAATCAAGTACGACCTAAATTTCTCAAAAGCAAAGATACTGCCAACAACTCCTGCTCAGTCACAGTGTAATTCTTTTGAGCTGGATTAAGCACTTTGCTAGCGTAGTAGATTGGATGTAATATCTTTTCAAGTCTCTGACCCAGTACTGCTCCCAAAGCCACTCCACTAGCATCGCACATAACCTCAAAAGGCTTAGTCCAATCCGGTGACACAATGATAGGGGCTGACACCAACTTCTTTTTAAGACACTCAAACGCTTTAAGACATGCTTTATCAAACACGAACTTCACCTCTTTCTCTAAAAGTTTGCACAAGGGATGAGCAATCTTGGAGAAGTCTTTGATGAACCTTCTGTAAAAACCAGCATGACCCAGAAAACTCTGAATACCTTTTTACAGAGATAGGTGGGGCCAGCTTCTCAATTACTTTAATTTTTGCCTTATCCACCTCCATGCCGTTATTCGAAATCTGATGCCCCAATACGATACCTTCATTTACCATAAAGTGACACTTTTCCCAATTCAGCACTAGATTGCACTCCTCGCATCTTTGCAGCACATTAGCAAGGTGTGCCAAACAGCCCTCAAATGAGTCACCCACTACAGAAAAATCATCCATAAACACCTCGATAGTGTCTTCCACCATGTCGGAGAAAATAGACATCATATAGCGGTAGAAGGTGGCTGGTGCATTACACAAACCGAAAGGCATCCTCTTGAATGCGAACGTCCCATATAGACAAGTGAAAGTGGTCTTTTCTTGGTCTTCGGGGGAAATAAAGATCTGGTTATACCCTAAATAACCATCAAGAAAACAATACCATCCTCTGCCAGCAAGACGGTCTAACATTTGGTCCATGAAGGGCATAGGAAAATGATCCTTTTCAGTCCATGAATTTAGCTTCTGATAGTCCATACAAACTCTCCACCCAGTCACTGGTCTCATTGGAATCAACTCATTTTTGTCATTCGGAACCACCGTGATTCCTCCCTCTTTTGGCACACACTGAACCGGGCTCACCCACTTGCTATCAGTAATAGGGTAAACCACTCCTGTATCCAACCACTTGATGATCTCTTTCTTTACGACCTCTTGCATAGGTGGGTTTAGATGACGCTGGTGTTCAATGCTGGAGACGCATTCTGGCGCAAGCTGAATTTTATGGGTGCAAATGCCGGGTGGAATACCTATGATATCTGCAATGGACCAACCAATGGCCCTCTTGAATCTTCTCAAAACCGAAACCAAAGCTGCTACTTGCCATTCCGCCAGCTTAGCAGAAATAATCACTGGCAAGGTATTATTGGCTCCCAAGAATATGTAGCGAAGGTGGGCCGGTAGAGCCTTAAGCTCTAACACTGGAGGCTCCTCTATAGATGGACGAGCTGGTGGAGTTACCCTATTCTTTAAATCAAGATCCAATTTCTTGGGCGCATAAGTGTATGCTTCTTTACCAGCTAGTGCACCCACCATTTCATCATAGTCTTCTATACCATCGGCTTCAAAGTTCATGATCACGGCAGCCAGAGGTTCCACTCCCAAACTTTCTTCAATGGGTACGACACTTCAATATCATCAACCGCATCTATTACTGAGATGACTCTCTTATCTTTTGGCTGCTTCATTGACCGACAGATATTGAAGGTAACCTGCTCATCATTCAATCTAAATTTCAGCTGACCGGTTTCCATATCAACCAGTGCACGACCCGTGGCAAGAAATGGTCTCCCCAGTATGATGGGAACCTCAAAGTCAACTTCACAATCGAGGATCACAAAATCAGCTGGAAATATGAAAGAAGCAACCTTCACCAAAACATCGTACAGAATGCCCACCGGTTTTTTCACAGTTCTATCGGCCATGAGAAGTCTCATGGAGGTTGGTTTTGGTGCACCCAACCCCAATTGCTTGAATACGGCTAATGGCATTAGGTTGATGCTAGCACCCAAAGCACATAGTGCTTTAGCAAAGTCGTATGACCCAATAGTACACGGGATTGTGAAAGCTCCTGGATCCTCTTTCTTTTCAACTAAGGACCTATGAAGCAACTGCACTACAATGATGAATGTTATCCGCGGGTTCAAAACTGACTGTTCTCTTCTTAGTCACCAAGTCTTTCATGAACTTGGCATAGCCTGGCATCTGTTCTAATGCTTCTACAAGAGGGATGTTAACTGACAACTCCTTCAACATGGTGATAAACTTCTGATACTTTCCTTCCTCCGCTTTTTTCTTCAACCTTTAAGGATAGGGAAGAGGAGGTCGTGGAATAGTTTTGAGTACTTTTGGTACCTCATTCTCCTTCCTCTTCTCAGATTTTGCATTGTCGCTATCATCCTGCTGATTTGAAACCTTGTTACCCTTTGCATTATCTGACTCTAACGCAAATTCAACATCGATAACCCCTGGATCATTTGGCACACTACTGTCGGCAGGCATAGGTGGATCTGTCGTGCACTTCCCGCTTCTAGTAGTGATGGCGAGGCAATGACTATCATTTTTAGGATTCTGGACGGTATTACTTGGAAGGGTGCCTGGTTGACGTTGATTCAGTGCCACTGAAATTTGCCCAAACTGTTGCTCCAACTGTTTGATGGCGGTCGAGTGAGACTCCACTTTCTGACTTATGCCCGAAATGTCAGTCCTAATTTCTTTCAAGCAATTCTCCTGACTTTCTGCTCCTTTCACCAATTTATTTAGAAGTGCCTCCATCCTCGAATTTCCAGACTCCTCATCACGTCTTCCAGGCGGTACATAAGTGTCATTCTTTTCTCTATGATCATCTTTCCACCTCCAATCACCATCATGGTCCCATTCACGATCTCTGTATCCTGATTTGTTGTAGCTGTCCCCATAATAGTTCCGACCTTGATTCCCTTGCCTTAAGTTCCAAGAGTCTTGATTAGACCCTTGGCCCTTGGCTCGGAAACCCACCACCTCACGATCTAGATACTTCGCCTCTTCATCTGACTCACTATCATCATGTCTAGCTGATTTGTTTTGTGCACCGACAGCATGCACCTTTTCCGCATATCTAGCAGCTATCTATTTGGCCAGAAGACTAATCTCTGTCCTCAACTGAGCAACCTCTTGCGCCACAGATTCATCCAACGCCCTTTGAGCTGCTGAAGCTCCAATAGCATATGTCCCAGCCGGTGTATCTGCCTCCCGAGTATGCCATCCTCGGTTGGTCTTAGTGACACTATCCAATATCTCAGAAGCTTGGTTCCATCCAAGACTCATGAATGCTCCACCAGTGATAGTATCCGCTACCCCCTTTGTGTTGACATTCAAAGCTCTGTATAAGATTTTAAGTAAATTCCGACCACTCATCCTATGATTAGGCACGTTCTGCAGCTTCTTCTTGAACCTCAGCCATGTTTCATAGAGTGCTTCCGAATGAAGCTGTCGGAAAATATAGATCTCGTCCTTTAACTGCAGTATCTTGGATGGTGGGAAAAATCTTTCCAAGAATTAGTTTCTCAATTCCTGCCAAGTAGTGATAGAACCTCGTGGTAGCTCAGCCAACCACAAAGTGGCTTCTCCTGTAAGAGAAAATGGGAACAATCTCAATCGAATCGCCTCTTGGTTAACTCCAGGCAGATTGTATGACGTGCAGACCCCCACAAAATTCATCACATGCATGTTTGGATCATCAGTAGGAAGGCCCGCGAACACACCTTTCAAGTTCAGCAGATGGATCATGGCACTGGTAATGTCAAACTTGGTGCCTGGAGGTAGCTCAGGTGGAACAATAGCACCATTCTCAATCGGCTCAAAATAGGCCACATATTCATCTTCAGGATCATCATAAACGGGTACACATTGTCTTGGTTGTTCTCTTAATTGTCTTTGTTTCTCTTCAGCATCAGCCAGACGCTGTGCTGCTTCCTGCAAAGCTCGATTATCTCTTTCTACTTGTCTAAGAGCAGCTTGTCTAGTATGCTCTTCTCGGGTCAATCAAGCAGTAGTTTGCTCCTCTGTTTCCTGACCAGCCAGATGCAATGGCTTATTGTGAACATCTCCCGTAGCTTCGGGATTCTGGACTCCTTCAGTATTCACCATTCTCTGATTAGCTCTTAAAGTCCTTTCGATTTCAAGATCAAGTGGAATTAGGGGATTGCCTTGACTCCTAGTATTTGTCATACACCGGCCTATGCCCTCGAGAGTATGTAAGAACACACCCAATCAACTCCAACCAATAATGTTCAACTTCGTAACCTTATTCCCCGACAACGGTGCCAAAATTTGATGTCGCCCAAAGTATACCTCCGAAAAAGTACAATGCGGTCGCTGAATCAAATATAGAACCCAACTAGGTTGGGGTTGATCCCACAGGGAATAGGTCGAAGTATGAGTAGACTACTAGAAGGAATGATTGGAAAGTAACTAAAATTGGGGGGGTTTTGCTAGTGAATAGTAATGATGACGATTGCTGGATGATATCGAGTTTGTATGCAATAAGAGAAATTCACTAGGACTGTGATCCCCAATGATTCTTTAACTCCACCGGTAACTTGTGCTTGAAAAGATTGCCCCACTATGCTGTATGCAAAATCTAACAAGTTCGGTTCATCTGACTGTCTCTCGACTTTCATTAGAGGAATTTTACTCTTCTCCTCTCGGTCTCCGAGTGTCGCACTAATAACCCTTGTCCTGGATTTCAGATAACCTTTCCCACTAAGGCTCAAGTTATTAGATGAAGGTTGATAGCTCCAAATCTCTGTTGTTATCTCATTTTCCCAATCTCGACCTCTCTCTCTAGCAAATCTAGAATACAGGCAAGATTCTAACGTTTGCAACCGTTAGAAAAGCAATCAATACGAAAGAGAGTACCATACATGCATACACAGCAGGACAAAGTTGTCTTGCACTTCACAGGTTTCGTTAATTCTTCATGGTTCACACATCCCTAGTTGATGGGTTTAGCTGCTCATAATTCCAAGAACGCAAGAATAATCCAAAGATGACAGCATGATTATGATCTCACAAGAATGAAGGAAAAACCAAAATTTCAATTATCAATCCACTTCAGAATTAAGGTTTGTGAATACAAAACCAAAATATATGTCTCAAACAATGTAAAATAACTCTTGAAATAGTAAATTGTCCAACCACCACACTTAGGACTACCTAGGGGTATTTATAGATACAAAACTAGTCCTATCCAAAACAAAATAGGAGAACAGAGTCGGCAGCTTTCACGATGTCGTGACTTGGTGTCGTGGAACCAAGTCACGGCACGTGACTTGTATCATGGGAATCAAGCCCTTTTCTTGGATCTATAAAGTTAACTCATGGAAGGCTTCCACGCCACGTGGGTGTCAATCACGCCACGTGACACCTGCCGTGGAAATCAGGCTAGAATTTTCTGTTTCTGGACTGTCACGATAGCCACTCACGTGGCGTGAGTGGCTTCCATGCCACGTGACTTGTGGCGTGAATGGTTCTCTTTTGCAGCCTATTGTTCTTTCTTCACTCGACACTTCGTTCTCGGGTTTGATTCTTCCTCTTTTGTTCATTATGTCTTTAAAGCCTGTTTTCCTGCAAATTAGGACAGAAACCACATCATACCAACAAAACACACCAAAGTTATTGCATCTTTTCCTTGTTTTAAGCATCGAAAGTGCCATATAACCATGGCACATCAATAAACACATCATACATGTTGATATTTAATACATCAAACCCACTTCCTTCAAGATCACACGCCCACTGTCAAGTCTAGTAGGCAAAACCCTTCACCGATTAAGCAAAAGTACACTGATTTACACATAGTGGACTGTCCAACACTTTGCCAACATAACGAACATGATTTATACACCATATTTAGCATATAATATATTGAAACATAAGAGTAAACACTTACCAATACTTACTAAGAAGTGATCTTGTCCAAAGGAGTGATGCCTTAGGGTTTGTGAGTAAAGAGAAATGTCTTGAATATTCTAGAAAATGTCATATGTGTTTTGATAAATAAAAATATGATTTTCCTACCCTTATATGGTCCCTCAAGTCATCCTTAGCCAAATACTTGGGCATTAAATGCATGTTTGATTGGTCAACATAAGAATGGGTCACTTGCCCCATTTGGGCCATGTCTTTTACTTTATTTTGGGCCTGATTTGGGGCCCAAATCACAAAAATTAACTTAGCCCACACCTTAAGGTGTAATACACCAACATTCTCATGTTTAAATACTTCCATGAATGTTATGGTACTTTACTAGGTTCGAACACATACGGGTTGTTACATTCTTCCCCCTTAGAAACATTCATCCTCGAATGTTAGTGACATTATTCAATTTAAAAAATGGAAAGTCTAGGATCATTCTTCATATTATCATATATATATACTTAATGCTTATAAATACTTACTTGTCATTATTCCGATCTCGTATCGTGAACTTGTTCTTCCCTTTGGAACAAATGAGGGTACTTGGACTTCATCATTTCTTCAGCTTCCCATGTGATCTCTTCTATTTGCTGATTTCTCCAAAGTACCTTTATAGAATTATGTCTTTATTCCTCAACCTCTTCACTTGTCTATCCAGAATGGCAATAGGTATCTCCTCATAGGTAAGATCCTCCGTAACTTGCACATCTTCAATGGGAGTAAAATGAGATGGATCTCCTATGCACTTTCGAAGCATCGAAACATGAAATACTGGATGAACTGTGGAGAGATCTTGGGGTAATGCTAATTCATACGTGACTTGCCCAAATCTTTGGACAATTTCATATGGCCCTATATACCGGGGACTCAACTTCCCTTTCTTTCCAAATCTCATTACCCCTTTCATCAGTGACACCTTCAAAAATACCCAATCACCTATGGCAAATTCAAACCCTATTCTTCTAACATCAGCATATGACTTATGTCGACTTTGGGCCATTTGTAGCCGTTGTTGAATCACTTTAACTTTATCCATAGCCTGATGAACAAGATCTGGCCCAAGTAAAGCAGTTTCACCCGCTTCAAACCATCCGATTGGTGTTCTAGATCTCCTTCCATGAAAAGCTTCATAAGGTTCCATTTTGATACTTGAATGATAGCTATTGTTGTAGGCAAATTCAATAAGAGGCAAATGATCATCCCAACTGCCTTGAAAATCTAACGTACAAGCTCGTAACATATCTTCAAGTGTTTGGATAGTACGTTCTGCTTGTCCATCTGTCTGAGGATGGAAAGCCGTACTCAAATTCACCTGTGTACCCAAACTCTGCTGAAAAGATCTCCAAGAATGCACAGTAAACTGAGCTCCCCTGTCTGATATAATGGAGATCGGAATCCTATGTAATCGCACTATTTCTTTAACATACAACCTTGCATAATCTTCAGCTGTATAGGTGGTCTTGACTGGTAAGAAATGCACTGACTTGGTAAGCCTGTCAACTATGACCCATATGGAATCAAATTTCCACAGTGTGCAAGGCAAACCTGTGATGAAGTCCATATTAATCATGTCCCATTTCCAGACTGGAAGATTGATACATTGCATGTAACCCCCCAGGTTTCTGATGCTCCACTTTAATTTGTTGATAGTTTGGACATTGAGCTACAAATGCTGCAATGTTCTTCTTCATATTTCCCCACCAATACACTTTTTTTAAATCATGGTACATTTTAGTAGCTCCCGGATGAATAGAATATCGTGAATGATGCACCTCTGTCATAATTCATTTTCTCAGCTCGTCTACATCCGGTACACATAATCTACCTTGGCATTGAAGTACTCCTTCTTATGTAAGATCAAATGTCTTTGTCAAACTCTATTGTACATTCTCTTTTAGTTGCAATAACATAGGATCCGCAAACTACTTCTCTTTCACTTCAGCTATTAATAAGGATTCTGCCGCATTTTGTACAATAACCCCTTCATCTGAGGATTCAAGAAGACGAACCACCAAGCTGACTAATTGATGTAGATCTTTGACTAAATCTTGCCTTTGTGTCAATTGGCCACTAGTGCCTCCTATTGCCTTGCGGCTCAATGCATCAGCTACCACATTTACTTTTCTTGGATGATATAGAATATCAATATCATAGTCTTTTAATAGCTCAAGCCACCTCCGCTGCCTCAGATTGAGTTCCTTCTTCTTAAAGATATATTGTAAACTCTTGTGATCAGTGTAAATAACAACATGAACTCCATATAAAAAATAACGCCATATCTTTAAAGCAAATACCACCGCTGCTAACTCAAGATCATGTGTGGGATAGTTCTTCTCGTGTGGCCTCAATTGTCGTAAGGAATATGCTATTACATTACCGTGCTACATCAATACAAACCCTAGACCAATTCTAGATACATCACAATATACTGCATAACCTTCGGTGCCTTCCGAAAGTACTAATACGGGTGTGGAAGTCAATTTATCTTTCAGCTCTTGAAAACTTTTCTCACATGCATCATTCCACTGAAATCTGACTGTCTTATGTGTAAGCTTCGTTAAAGGTGCAGCAATGGAAGAAAACCCTTCAACAAACCTTCGATAATAACCTGCCAACCCAAGAAAGCTACGAATTTTCGTAGACGTCGTAGGCCTTGGCCAATTTTTCACCGCTTCAATTTTCTATGTATCAACTCGAATTCCTTCATCTGACACAATGTGACCCAAGAATGCTATGGATTTCAACCAAAATTCACATTTAGAGAATTTTGCATACAACTTACGCTCATGAAGAATATGTAACACTTGCCGTACGTTCTTAGCATGGTCCTCTTGTGACTTTGAATAAACCAGGATGTCATCTATAAATACTGTCATGAACACATCTAGAAATGGCTTAAACACCCTATTCATCAAATCCATGAACACAGTTGGTGCATTTGTTAGTCCAAATGACATAACTAAAAATTCATAATGGTCATACCGTGTTCGAAAGGCTGTCTTGGGTACATCTTTTTCTCTAACTCTGGCTTGATGGTAACCCGACCTCAAGTCAATCTTTGAAAAACACTTGGCGTCCTGTAACTAATCAAACAAATCATCAATTCGAGGGAGGGGATATTTTTTCTTGATCGTTACCTTATTCAATTGCCGATAATCAATGCACATTCTCAATGTGCCATCTTTCTTCCGTACAAATAATACCGGTGCACCCCACGGTGACATACTAGGCTTGATGAAGCCCTTGTCCAACAAGTCTTTCAATTGCTCCTTCAATTCACACAATTCTGCTGGAGCCATTCTATACGGGGGAATAGAGATACGCTGAGTGCCTGGAATCACATCAATACAAAATTCTATTTCCCATTTTGGGGGAAAACCTGTAAGATCCTCTAGAAATACATCAAGAAATTCATTGACCACTGGAACCGATTGAGGACTTTGTGGTTCCACATCAGTATCTTTTACTCATATTAAGTGACATATGTACCCCTTGGCAATCATTTTCCTTGCTTTCAGATAGGAAATAAATTTTCCTCTTGGTTCCCCCATATTACCCTGCCATTCAAGACCATTTTCTTGCGGAAAACAAAAATATACCTTCTTGGCCTGGCAATCTACCGTGGCATAACAAGAAGCCAACCAATCCATTCCCATTATCATATCAAAGTCCACTATGTCTAGTTCAATGAGATCGGCCAGTGTATCATGACCACACACAGTTACCACACAATTACGATATACTCTTTTTGTAATAATATATTCACCAACTGGTGTAGCTACTTCAATTGACTTAGTTAATAGTTCTGTTGTTCTTACAAATTTTGCAGCAATCAATGGAGTAACATATGACAATGTAGAACCCGGATCAATCAATACATATACATTATACAAAAATATGGATAATATACCTGTGGCTACATCAGGAGAGACCTCTGAATTCTGCTGGTCTACTAGAGCATAAGTACGATTCTGGGTTCCATTGGAACTGGCTGATCCTTTGGCACCCCTACCACGACTAGCAGGCTGTACACCTCAGCCTAAGGAAGGAATCGATGATGATGATGCAATGGCTTATCCCGTCAGTCGTGCTATACCACCCATGCTTCTCCGTAGACACTCTCTCATCATGTGCCCCAACATACCGCACCAAAAGCAAGCATTCTTCCCTAACCAGCATGTACCTAAATGAGTACGCCCACAGTGCTGGCACTACTGACGAGAAAATCCTGCTGCCTGTGATCCGTGAATTCCACTACTCCACCCAGATTGACTACCTCTAAACCCTCAAAATCGAGCTTGATTGCCTGCTGTGGAATAAGAGAATGAGGGTCTAGGCGATCTAGGAAACATTCGAGGCCTAGATTCTCCTTTGGAAACCATAGACTGTCCCATAGGTCTAGCTCTTTTGGACTGTCCTCTGTCAAATTCATGTACCCTCCTTCTCTGTCTCCGATCTTCCATTTTCTGGGTGAAGGCCTGTATTCTGGCTATGTCCATATATTTGTTCAAGGAAGCAATGGTGCAGTCCCTTACCAAATATGGCTCTAACCTGTCCACATAGCGATGGACTCTGTCTATCATTGTGGCTACTACATTCGGAGCATATCGAGCCAAGGAATTAAACTAAAGACTATATTCTCTAACACTCATGTTCCCTTGACGTAGATTTAGAAACTAATCTGCACGTGCCTCCTGAATCTCATATGGGAGGTAATGATCAAGGAAGGCCATTTTAAATTCTTCCCAACCATCTGGCAGTGCACCAATACCCTTCGATCTTTTCCAGTCTTCATACCACAATATAGCTTCATCTTTCAATCTATAGGCCGCAAGTTCAACTGTTTCAACACCAGTCACGTGCATAACTTCTAGAGCCCTCTAGATTTGATCCATAAAGTCTTATGGATCTGCTTTCGGATCTGACCTAGTGAATATATGAGGGTCTAATTTCAGAAAGTCCTGTGTCCTCCGACTCGCCACTCTAGCTGCATCATCCTCATTTGTCGTTGGACCAGATCGTCCTTGACTTTGTGCCACAACTAAATGAGTCAACATATGCACTATATTTCTTAGATCCTGGTCAGTGGAATTCATTGGCGGTTCTGCGGGTACTTCTCTACCTATTGGCTCTTCCGGAGCTGGAAAAGTAGAAGAAGACCGCGATGCAATTTCAGTGTTAGCTCTACCTTGACTAGCTTGGTCAGGTGGTGATTTACGCATTCCTTCACCGATAGGAATATCTACCTGCTTACCTTTGCCTCTACCTCTTCTTGTCATCGGCATTTTTACTATAAACAAGAAAACCAATTCCAATGGTCAGATACAATTCCACTTACAATATTGGCTCTATTAAACGATCTAGAAATGAAGAAAAGAAAAGACTCCTAAATGTCCCGTAGCCTCCTACTTATAAATGTGGTGCACAACACATCCATAAGTAACACTCTACTCAGACACGACTTTGTAGACACCCTTAGAATGACCTGCTCTGATACCACTTTTGTCACGCCCCAAATCCCATTGAGGCGGACTAGCACCCAAAGCCGATAAGGCCCGAGAGAACCAATTTTCATCTATGTCTATTCATATGCATGTCATTTATGAAACACCACCATCACGTATAGAGATATAAGATACCAATAGTGGAAGTCATGGAAACATGTGATATATACATATTTGAAACTTGGCCGTCAGGGCCATCAACTCAAAATGGATATACATCTCGTACATTCATATTCCCACATACGTCTACAAAGCCTCTAACAGATGCATAGACATAACCATCCTAAAGTCGGGATAAGTCCCCGCTTTATACAACATTTACATAGCACCAAAATCAATGTACAACTGTGACTCGGAAAGCCCCGAACCAACTGGAGCTCACCGAATATTTGCAAATGACCCGCAACCTACTATGGAGGTCTACTAGCACCTGCGCCTGCAGCAATTAAGGTAAGTCCCCCAAGGGACGTCAGTACGAAGAATGTACTGAGTATGTAAGGCTCATATGAAACTGTATGATACATAAATACTTCAATGAACTCAAATACAAATGAATAACCAATATGGATAAGTCATCATTTTGTATGTTGGGAACTATGTATATTGCTTTCATTACTTTCTTTGCTTCTTTACTTCATACATCATCACCGCTGTCACAATGTACCCGGGCCTCGACTGATCAGTGGGTCTTAACATAACATAACTTTATGTTAGGATCAACTCGAGATAGGCTTATGCCTCTAGAGCTACTACCCATAAGTCAATATATCAGGCTCAGCTCGAGCTAGGTTATTACCTCTAGAGCTGCCACCCATAAACCAATATATCAGGTTCGGCTCGAGCTAGGTTCTTACCTCTAGAGCTACCACCTGTCAGGATCAGACCGAGCTATGCCTCTAGGACTACCCCTTGATCCAATAATATCAGGATCGGCTCGATCTAGGCTTATGCCTCTAGAGCTACCACCCGTACTCTTACAGCCAACAAATATGCATTACTTTATTTCTTACTTTTGAGTGATTGATACAATGATAGTCATACCATTATTTGAACTTTGGAACATAACATTATTGGACCTTTGGAACATTAGTCAATGAAAATGAGACATGTGAATCACAATTGATCAATGAGCAGGGAACATGTGATAATGACAATTGATAGTCGGAAATAGGATACCTTAGAACATTTCGGAATGGAACAAATACAATGTCAATGTGAATACTATGTACTGCAGAAGGATACAGATAGAATAAACTTACATACCTTCACTTCCAAGTGTGAATACACAATCCTATATATGAACACAATAGTCCAGCTCCTTCTTTACGTTTCACTCTACAATACAAGTACATAACGGAACTCTCGTTAACAACTAATTTTCGTACAAGTGTACAAGAAGACAATGAGCTATATGGCTTCCATATAATGTCATTTCACCCTTTATAATACAATCCACTATGTTACCATACCAACAACACATAACATTCCACACATTGACCAAGAAATCATAAACCAATAGCATTTCACACCAAGTTTACTCTTTATGCTTCCTCATTATCATTATGTCACAATTACTCCATTAGTTCTCCTCATAACAACATATTAACAACAATCCATAATGGATATAATCCAACATGCCTCCATACTAGCCCTTAAAGTCATTAAAAAGGTATCATAAGTTGATAATTACATCCAAAAAGGGTATAGGGGCTTTCGGGGATCAAAGAGAGACAAACACATACAAAATGAGTTTCTGGGCTGACCTGCGAAGCCACCTGCACCCACAGGTGGTTGATTTGCGGCCTCAAGTGACCCTTGGTAGTTTCTAGAGTCACCTGCGCCAGCAGGTGCCTTCATCTGCGAGGGCGGATGCCTAAATCTGCCAAAAAGGGTCTCTTTTGGGTCCTTTTGTGTAATAAATGGTCCAAGGCCATAAGTAAGATTTTCTTTACATATTGTTGTTCACTTGGATTCCCACAAACAGTCATGGTTTCACAACACACGAATACCACCAAACCCACATTTTCCTTTCAATACGCCACTAATTTCATGACCAATTTCATAACAACAATCCCACAAGTTATACACATAAACAAAGAAAGTTAAGAGCATAAATACATCATACATGTTGATATTTAATTCATCAAACCCTCTTCCTTCAATATCACAAGCCCACTGTCAAGTCTAGTAGGCAAAACCCTTCACCGATTAAGCAAAAGTACACTGTTTTACACATAGTGGACTGTCCAACACTTTGCCAACATAACCAACATGATTTATACACCATCTTAAGAATATAATATATTGAAACATAAGAGTAAAAACTTACCAATACTTACAAAGAAGTGATCTTGTCCAAAGGAGTGATGCCTTAGGGTTTGTGAGTAAAGAGAAATGTCTTGAATATTCTAGAAAATGGCATTTGTTTTTTGATAAATAAAAATCTGATTTTCCTTGCCTTATATGGTCCCTCAAGTCATCCTTAGCCAAATCCTTGGGCATTAAATTCATGTTTGATTGGTTAACACAAGAATGGGTCACTTGCCCCATTTGGGCCATGTCTTTTACTTCATTTTGGGCCTCATTTGGGGCCCAAATCACAAAAATTAACTTAGCCCACACCTTAAGGTGTAATACACCAACATTCTCATGTTTAAATACTTCCATGAATGTTACGGCACTTTAATAGGTTTGGAAACATATGGGGTGTTACATCACACTCCCTGACTTTCAACTGATAATATCCTAATCTTAGGTCAATTTTGGAAAAGCATCAAGCACCCTGAAGCTGATCAAACAAGTCATTAATTCTGGGGATAGGATACTTATTCTTGATGGTGACCTTGTTCAACTACTGATAATCTATACACATTCTAAGAATACTATTTTTCTTCCACACGAATAAGACTAGATCACCCTATAGAGAAACACTCGGCCTAATGAACCTTTATCTAAGAGGTCCTTGAGCTGCTCTTTCAACTCTTTAAGCTCTACTGGAGACATTATATAAGGAGGGATATAGATTGACTGGGTATCTGGGAGAAGGCCTATCCTAAATTCAATTTCCCTACCGAGAGGAACTCCAAGTAGATCCTTAAAGAAATCTTCTGGGAACTCACTGACTACGAGAACTAAGTGAAGGCTTGGGGTCTCGGATTCAAAATCCTTAACTCAGACTAGATGATAGATATAACCTTCTGAGATCTATTTTCTAGCTTTGAGTTAGTAAATAAACTGACCTCTAGGCACCACCGAACTACCCTTCCACTATAGGTCTAACTCGTTAAGAAACTAAAACTTCATAATTTAGGTTCGACAGTCAACTGAGGCATAGCATGAATGGAGCCAATCCATGCCGAAAATGAAATCAAAAATCAGTCAACACTAACTCTATTAAATCTGCTGAGGGAACCCTATGAAATACTGTAATAGGACAATTTCTATAAATTCTTTTAGCAATAATTGACTCTCCAATAGGGGTGGAAGCTTAGAAAGGCTCCAAAAGACTTTCGAGACTAACAACAAAATTCACAGCAGTAAATGGGGTTACAAAAAAGAGATTAGTCCTCGGATCTAACAACACATATGTATTAATATGAAAGAAATGAAGTATATACCAGTGACCATATGTAGTGAGCTCTCCTTCTCCTAAAGAGAAGATAGAGCATAGAACCGGTTCTAACATTGACTACCACCGATGTTGGATAAAGCACCCTGCTACTGATCTAGGTATACAGAATAGGTTGCTGAGTCTGAGGGTTAGCATTTTTTTTACCCTGCCTGGCTGAAGGACACTCCTTAAGCTTGTGACCTGGTTAGCCATACCTAAAAAAACCCTCTTTACCTAAAAAAACTCACCTAGATGATTTTTTCTACACTTCTTGCAGGCTGGGTAGGTACGTCCCCCAGTAATGCTACCCTTAAATTTGGTGGCCGGTGCCCAGATCCACTACTCCTATTTGGTCTTGGGTGTGGAGGTACTGACTGAAGATGGTGCAGGGGCTCACGAACGGTTTTAAAATTATGAGCGACTTCCCTCGCTTGACTTTTGCTGACTATACTTGAATTGTTCTATCCTAGCCTTTTTTGGATTCCCTTTCATATATTTTAACTTTTTTGTCTCAATCTGCTAGGCATGGGTCATCAATTGGGAAATATCCATGTCCCCAATCAGTATTGCAATCCTACACTCCTTGATTACCAATTCAGACACGCCAGTAACAAACTTACTTATTCTGGCTCTCGGATCAGCCTTCATCTCGGGAGTATATTTCCAAAGTTGAGTGAATTTGAAGAAGTATTCCTTCACTGACATATCACCTTGATTAAGATTCATAATCTCCTCCACTTCAGCTTCCCTCATCTCATGAGGAAAGAACCTATTAAGAAAAGCCATTTCAAATATATTCCAATCCATAGGAGTTGCATTCTCACCTCTACTCTCCTTCCACTGCTTAAACCAATCATGAGAAATATCTTTCAACTGATACAATGCCAATTCCATACTCTTTACCTCAGCAATATACATAATTTGAGTAATTATCTTTATCTTATCTATAAAGAACTGTGGATCCTCATCCACCTTCGAACCAAAGATCTTAGGTGGATTCATTCTCATGAATTCTCGAATCCTAGCTACAGCTAAGTTACCATTTTTTTGGATCGAGACTACCGCTGATAGATTAACTTGTGAAGTCATAGCCTAAGCCAATACCTGTAAGGCAACCCAAAACTTAGCATGGGAAATGTTTTCATTCAAAGGTTTCGCATGTGGTGATGGGACTGGCTGGTTCCCATTTCTGCAACTGTAAGCTCTGCGTGGAGGTATTTTATTTTCTGTTATGTGAAAATCATGAGTTAGAAGATATATAGATTTAAACTCTAAAGAATGATAGAAAGCATGAAAGAAGGAAAAACTACAAATAACTTCTCGTATCCTCTTATTCATAAGTGCGGCATGCTTCACACCTATGAACAAGACTCAATGTAACGCGGCTTGCTAGACTTGCTAGGTCTCTTTAAAACTTAGTCTCTGATATGAAGTTTGTAACACCCCAAGACTACCCCTTGGACATCACACGATGCTTAGGCATGTAAGTCCCTCGAGCTAACCCATGGTTTTTACCATAGCACTGAGTTTCTATTCTAAATGTTTTAAAATCATGAGCGAAAGCTGTAAATTCACAAGTCTGAACTGAAATAGACAAAATAAATTCCAAAAATGTCAACAACATCTGATGCCATTTGAGACATACTAATAACTAAAAATATCTACTAAGTTTAGACAAGCCTCTAACGTACTAAAGAGCTACTAGGACAGGCTCCAGCTGACCTAAAAACTGTGAAGACTGAGATAAACATGAAACTGAACTACTAAAAGTAAATCATAAATTCAGGTCCTCAGAATATAAGGACTTACCAACTGATAGGAGTAGGCAACGGTGGTCGCAGTTAAATGTGATACTGAGGGCGAACACCAGAACCTACATCATGATAGGATGTATAGGACAAAGAGTATGTGGTTAGTACTTATGAAATGTACTAAGTATATGGGGGATACGTGGAACATATAGGTATGATTCAAATTATATGATAAAGATTTGCATTTTAATTGTATAAAGACTCATCATTTTCATAAATAAAATTGAAACTAAAATGTCGTATACATGTAAGGTACCAAAACATAATTTGTTAAGTCTCCTGAGTCGTATACACTTAAGTTTCTAAAATTAATTTGCTATGGGAGATTATCTTAACCGACATAAATCATACGAGCAATATGGAGTCCAACATATGCCTCATTGAAAGGCCGTAATATACCTTGCCAGGGGTATAAATCCATGACTGATGTGATCACTAAACTAATCCCATTTGGGCAAATATACTACCTATGGTGGTACATAGTTCTAGGACATGAGCACTCTAAACTCGTGTTCGCTCGGTGCCCAATACAACTCCTAAAAAATCATACTAATGCTCATACTGTAAAAAGATTATCATGAAGTAAGCATAACTAGTTTAAAAGCCAGGAAACCATTCATATTTCTGTGTTTCATAATCATAAGTCAAATCCATGAGTTTCATGATGAACCTAAGTTCATAGTACCGAGTTCATGCTGTGTAATTCATGTCGTATCAAAATTATGTAATGTTTGCTAAAATATGGGATTTAATTTTAAGAATGATGGTAAAAATGTAGTATATGAATAAACATATGTCACGCCCCGAATTCCAACGAGGCGGACTGACACCCGAAGCCGTTGAGGCCCGAGAGAACCAATCTTTGCTCGTGAACCTCCATACGCATGTCCCTTTATGAATTGTATTCTATCTCATGTAACTTATAAATTATAAACTACCAATGACGAAAAACATGGAAACACATGCTATACATATGAAACTTGGCCTTTGGGGCCGTCAAGTCAAGTTGAACATACATATCTTACATTTTTTTTCCCACATAAGTCTACAAAACCTCTACAGATACATAACTGTGACAAACCTCTATACTCATATACAATACCAAACAAAAGTGCATAATGACTCGGAAAGCCCCGAAGCAACTGGAGTTCACCAATGATCCGCAAATGATCTGCAACCTATGGTGGAGGTCTACTAACACCTGTGTCTGCAGCAAGTAAAGTAGGTCCCCCAAAGGGGTCAGTACGAAGAATGTACTTAGTATGCAAGGCTATAAGAAACTTCATACAAGATACGAACTTCAATGGAACCAAGATAAGAAGATAGTCAATGTGGATAATTCATCGTTTTGGATGTGTGGAAGCATGTACCTTATATTCATTTATTTCTTTACCTTTTTGTCCATTACCGTCAATATTTATAGATAAATATATAACCGTCAATAATATATATATATAATCGTCAATATAATACCGTCAATAATATATAACCCGGGCCCAACTGATCAGTGGGAGAATAATATAATATATCATAAATAAATAAAGCAGGTTTGGCCCTTAGGGCTACCCCCTGTCAGGTTCGGCATCAAGCTAGGCTTTTGCCCCAATGAGCTTCCCACCTGCTACCACCCGGAAATCGGTGAAGCAGGTTCGGCATCAAGTTTGGCTTTTGCTTCACTGAGCTTTCCCCCTGATCCAACGATATTGGGATCGGCTTGAGTTAGGCTTGTGCCCCCACAAAGCTACCACCCGTACTCAATAAGTATAAAGAAAGTATAAAGTAATAATAAGGAAGTTATAAAGTAACCATACGGGAATTACTTCTTTCATTATTTCTTATTACTTTCAAGAGATTGATACGCTCACTTATGAGAGATTGATATATTCACTTATGAGAGATTGATACTTTTGATAATTGTAACATTATTGGAAGCTTTAGAACACAACATTGTTGGAACTTGGAATCATGTCTATAAGTATGTTGTACATGAATGACAATAGATGAAGAATAAGATATGTGCGATTAACAATAGACGATAACCTGAAATGAGATGCCTTAGGACATTTCGAAACTGAGAAAGTTAAATGACAAGGTATACACTATATGCTGCAGAAAGATATGGGAAGAGTAACCTTACATACCTTATGGTCTTAATACAACACATAGTCCTATATGTGAATACAATAATCCATCTCCTTCCTTATATAATTTCTCTCTTTACAACACCATTCATGGCATTATCATACCAACAATACCATAATATTCCATACATTGACCAAGACATCATAATCCAATAGCATTTCACACCAAGTTTATACTTTACACTCCCTCATTAACCCAACGTTACCTTTTCTCCGTCAAGTCACTCGATAGCTTTCCCAATAACACATTAACAACAATCCATATTTTATACCATTAAAAATACCTCCGGTATACTCCTTTAAATTCATTCAAAAGTTACCATAAGTTGATAATTACATCCATGAAGGGTATAGGGGCTTTGGGGGGTCAAAGGGATGCGAAAACAACCGAAACGGACTTTTGGGATGGCCTGCGAAGCCACATGCGCCCACAAGTGGATGACCTGCATCCTCAGGTGCCCTTTGGAAGTATCCAGAGTCACCTGCGAAGTCACCTGTACCCGCAGGTGCTTCGTCTGCATGGGCGGGTGCCCGTTTCGGCCAAAAAGGGTCTCTTTGGGGTCTTTTTATGCAATGAATGGTCCATGATCATAACTAACCTTATCTTAACATATTTTAGGTCATATTAAATTCCAACGACCATCCATGGTCTCACAACACACATAAACAACACCAAAACCTCACTTTCATTTCAATCCGTCACCAGATCCATAACCAAATTTTACAACAACAATTCCAAACATTATACACAAGGATAAAACAAGGTAAGACTATAATCACATCTCACATGTCAATATGGAATCCATCAATTTCACTTCATTCAAGACCACAAGTCCATTTCAAGTTTACAAGGCAAAACCATTCTCCAATTTAGCAAATATGTAACATACACACATAGTGAACTTCTCACACTTCACCAACATAACCAACATGATATAAACCATATTCCATGCATAAAATATATTTAAACATAATAATATACACTTACCAAGTCTTGCAAAATGATGATCTTGGCCAAAGGGATAAAGGTCTAGGGTTTGTTAAATGAGAGCATATTGTAGAAGTGTCTAGAAATGAGACATGGGGGGTTTTCTTGATTAAAATCTGATTTTTTTTCCCTTATTATATAGTCTCCTAATGGTGATTTTCCACCATACACATGGTCCAATCCTATTGTATTACATTGGTCCCTCAAGAATGGGTCAAATACCTCTTTTTGGGCCATGTCTTGTATGTCTCTTTGGGCCTCCATTGAGCCCAATAGTTCAAGATTAATTTGGCCCATCAAATTTAATGTATAATTCCTCAAAACTCCCATGTTTAATTAATTCCATAAATGTACACGTAGTCGTATAGGTTCGACAACATACTGGGTATTACACTTCCTACGAAGGTCTAATCCCATGTACTAGGCCCAATATAAATTATCTCATCAATAACATTACAAAATACATACTTTTGGCTCTCGACACTTAAGTAACCATTGTTCAACGTCATCAAGTACGGTTTGGTAGGTATGGGGTGTTACATTCTCCCCCCCTTAGGAATATTCATCCTCGAATGTTAACAACATCGCTTTATGTATAACATACGCACCTTTATATTAGCATCTCTATACATATACACTCATAGATTATTTCTTATCCTTTCCCCACTTCCACACTGTGAACTTTTCCTTCCGTTTGAAACAAATATGGATACTTTGATTTCATCATTTTTGCAGCTTCCCAAGTGACCTCTTCGACTTGTTGATTTCTCCAAAGAACTTTTATGGAAGTTACTCCCTCATTTCTTAACCTCTTCACTTGTTGGTCTAGAATAGCAATAGGTAGCTCTTCCTTCCTAGTGAGATCCTACGTGACCTGTTCATCTCCAATGGGATCAATACGAGATGGATCTCCTATACACTTCAAAGCATTGAATCATGAAATACTGAATGAATTGTGGAGAGTTCTTGGGGTAGTGCTAATTGATATGCACTTACCCATCTCACTTCTCGATTGGAAGATGAATACATTGCCTATAACCTTCAGGTTTTCTGACGTTCTACTTTTACTGGTTGATAATTTGGACATTGAGCTACATTTTCTCCAATGTACTTCTTCATGTTACCCTACCAATACATGAAATACATTGTGGTAGCTCCCGGATGGATAGAATGCTACGAGTCGTGAATGGTATGCCTTTATTATAATATGTCTCCTTAATTCATTCACATCCGGTACACACAATTTGTTTTTTCTTTGGCACCGGCTCACTTCCTCTTGTCAATTTTTTTTTTTTTTGTGCATTCTCTCTCAGCTGCGATAACATAGAATCCGCATACTAGTTTTCCCTTACTTCAACTACTAATGAAGAATCTACCACATTTTTCACTGTGACTCTTTTCATCTGGAGATTCAGGAAAATGAACTACCAAGCTGTCCAATCGATGTAGTCAGACTATACTTTGCTTTTCCATAAACTGGCCACTAGTGCTTCCTATTGTTTTACGGCTTAACGCATCGACTACCCCATTTACCTTCCCTGAATGATATATAAAATAACAATATCATAGTCTTTTTAAGAGTTCCAATCACCCTTGCTACCTCACATTGAGGTCCTTTTGCTTAAAAATATACGGTAAATTTTCTATAACCAGTATAGATATCAATGTGAACGATCATGTGTCAAATAAGTTCTTTATTCATATGGACGCAATTGTCTTGAAACATAAGCTATCACAAATACTACATACCCTCCTGTACCTTTGGAAAGTACTAATACGGGTATAGAAGTCAAGTTACCTTTCAGCTATTGGAAACTCTTATTCCTTCATCTGCTACCGTGTGACCCAAGAATGCTATAGATTTTAACCAACCTCACATTTAGAAAACTCTGCATTTTACTTGCAATCACGAAGAATCAATAGTACCTGTAGTAATTAATTAGCATGGTCCTCTTGTGGTCTTGAATACACTAGGACGTCATCTATAAACACTGTCGCGAATGCATTCAAAAACATATGGCTTGAACACCCTACTCATCAGATCCATAAAAACAAGTGGTGCAGTTGTTAGTCCTGTCGTGGGTATATTTTTTTTTCTATATCCCAATCTCAAGTCAATCACCCTTTTTTTTTTTAAAGAAAAAATATTTGGCACCCTGATCCAGTTACCAACTATCAATACACATTCACAATATGCCATCATTTTTTCGTACGCATAATATGGTGCACCCTAAGGGAACATACTAGGCCTTATGAATCCTTTTGGATATCATTTTCTTTGCTCTCAGTGATCCCACATTATCCTTTCATTCAAGAACATTCTTTTGTGGAAAAATGAAAATGGACCTTCTTAGCTCGACAATCCATCGTGGCATAACAAGAAGTCAACCAATCCATACCCATTGTAACATCAAAATCTACCATTTCTAGATCAATAAAATTAACCAACGTAGCATTCTCACAAACATGTACTATATAGTTACGATATACTCCCTTAACTATAGTAGATTCACCCACCAGTGTAGATACTTCAAATGGTCTAACTAGCAATTCCAATGTTCTTTTAAATTTCGTAGCAGTCAATGGAGTAACATATGGTACTGTAGAACCCAGATCAATCAATGCATATGTATATACATTATGTCAAAAAAAAACAGATAATGTACCTGTAGCTACATCAGGATAGGCCTCCAAATTCTACCGACGCGCTAGAGCATAGGTACGGTCCTGTATTCCACTAATACTGGCCGCTCCTCTAGAACCATTACCACGATCAACCGGCTGCACACCTTGGCCTAAGAAAAGAACCGATGCTGATGGTACAATGGTTGTTACCGTAGGTCGCGTAATGATACATGTGCCTCTTCTTGGACAATCTCTCACCATGTGCCCGAACATACCGCACTAAAAGAAAATATTGGTCCCTAATCGGCATTCCTTTAAATGCGGCTTTCCACAGTGTTGACACGGCTGGCGAAGAAACCCCGATTGGTTCATACTTCCTTGCTCTCGATACCCCACTATTTGTGAACCTTAAATCCCACTACTTTGCCCTACGTGACTGCCTCTAAGCACTTGGAACTGGGATTGCGTGCCTGGTGTGGGATAAGAAAGTGATGGTCTCGGCGGTCTACTAAAATCTCGAGGCCCAAATTCTCCTTTGGACGCCATGTAATGTCCCATAAGTCTAGCCTTCCTTGATGGCCTCCCTTCAACTTTGTGCAACTTTCTTCTTTGCCTCTGATCCTCCATCTTTTATGCAAAAGCCTGTATTCTGGCTATATCCATATCTCTGTTCAGAGCAGCAATGGTACAGTCCCTCACCAAATATGGCTCTAATCTGTCCACATATCGATGAACTCTGTCAGCCATGGTGGCTACCATGTGGGGAGCATAGCTAGCTAAAGAATTAAACTGAAGATTGTACTCCCGGATGCTCATATTCCCTTGGCGAAGATTTAAAAACTGATCTGCACGAGCCTCTTGGATCTCATAGGGAAGATAGTGATCAAGGAATGCCACTTTAAATTCTTCCCAACTAGCTGGGGGTGCACCGATACCCCTGGACCTTTTCCAATCTTCATACTATAATATTGCCTTCCCTTTCAATATATATGCCACAAGTTCAACTGTTTCTACACCAAATATGTGCATGACATCCAAAGCCCTTTTGATTTGATCGATAAAATCTTGCGGGTCCTCATTAAGATCCGATCCAGTGAATATAGGAGGGTCTAATTTTAGGAAATCCTGTGTCCTTCGACTAGCTGCCCTAAACAAACTGTCATTACTTGTTATTGGACCAGCTTGTCCTTGATTCTGTGCCGCAACCATCTGAATTAACATGTATACTGCATTTCTTAAATCTTGGTCAGTGACATTAACAGGTGGCTCAACAGGTTCGTCTCTCCTTCTTGGCTCCCCTGAAGCTGGAAAAGTAGAAGAAGCCCGCGATGCAAACTCACTTTCAGCTTCATCTTGCTCAATCCGTTAATGTTGTAAGTTACTAGTTCCTTCTCCGCCAATCCTATCTAGCTTCTTAGTTTTACCCTTGACTCTTCTTGTAATCGGCATTCTTACTATAATGAAAGAGAACAAAGTCAATGGTCAGGTACAATTCTATAACCTTGGCTCTATTGCACGATCTAAAAATGAAGAAATGAAACAACTCCTAAATTCCCTATAGCCTCCTGCTCATAACTGTGGTGCACAACACATCCATGAGCAAGACTCTACTCGGACACGGCTTTGTAGACACCCTAGGATGACCTGCTCTGATACCACTTTTGTCACGCCCCAAATTCCAATGAGGCAGACTAGCACCCGAAGCCGTTGAGGCCCGAGAGAACCAATCTTTGCTCATGAACCTCCATACGCATGTCCTTTTATGAATTGAATTCTATCTCATTTAACTTATAAATTATAAACTACCAATGACGGAAAACATGGAAACACATGCTATACATATGAAACTTGGCCTTTGGGGCCGTCAAGTCAAGTTGAACATACATATCTTACATTTTTTTTCCCACATAAGTCTACAAAACCTCTACAGATACATAACTGTGACAAACCTCTATACTCATATACAATACCAAACAAAAGTGCATAATGACTCGGAAAGCCCCGAAGCAACTGGAGTTCACCAATGATCCGCAAATGATCTGCAACCTACGGTGGAGGTCTACTAACACCTGTGCCTGCAGCAAGTAAAGTAGGTCCCCCAAAGGGGTCAGTACGAAGAATGTACTTAGTATGCAAGGCTATAAGAAACTTCATACAAGATACGAACTTCAATGGAACCAAGATAAGAGGATAGTCAATATGGATAATTCATCGTTTTGGATGTATGGAAGCATGTACCTTATATTCATTTATTTCTTTACCTTTTTGTCCATTACTGTCAATATTTATAGATAAATATATAACCGTCAATAATATATATATATATAACCATCAATATAATACCGTCAATAATATATAACCCGGGCCCAACTGATCAGTGGGAGAATAATATAATATATCATAAATAAATAAAGCAGGTTCGGCCCTTGGGGATACCCCCTGTCAGGTTCGGCATCAAGCTAGGCGTTTGCCCCACTGAGCTTCCCCCGTGCTACTACCCGAAAATCGGTGAAGCAGGTTCGGCATCAAGTTTGGCTTTTGCTTCACTGAGCTTTCCCCCTGATCCAACAATATCGGGATCGGCTTGAGTTAGGCTTGCGCCCCCACAAAGCTACCACCCGTACTCAATAAGTATAAAGAAAGTATAAAGTAACAATAAGAAAGTTATAAAGTAACCATGTGGGAATTACTTCTTTCATTACTTCTTATTACTTTCAAGAGATTGATACGCTCACTTATGAGAGATTGATATATTCACTTATGAGATTGATATATTCACTTATGAGATTGATATATTCACTTAAGAGATTGATACTTTTGATAATTGTAACATTATTGGAAGCTTTAAAACACAACATTATTGGAACTTGGAATGATGTCTATAAGTATGTTGTACATGAATGACAATAGATGAAGAATAAGATATGTGCGATTAACAATAGACGATAACCTGAAATGAGATGCCTTAGGACATTTCGAAACTGAGCAAGTACAATGGCAAGGTATACATTATATGCTGCAGAAAGATATGGGAAGAGTAACCTTACATACTTTATGATCTAAATACAACACACAGTACTATATGTGTATACAATAATCCAGCTCCTTCCTTATATTTCACTCTACAACACAAGTACATAATGGAACCAACATTAACCACAAGCTACATTCCAAGTGCATAAGACGACAATGAGTTACACAATTGCCCTAGAATATCATTTCTCTCTTTAAAACATCATTCATGGCATTATCATACCAAAAATACCATAATATTCCATACATTGACCAAGACATCATAAACCAATAGCACTTCACACCAAGTATATACTTTACACTCCCTTATTAACCCTATGTTACCTTTTCTCCGTCAAGTCACTCGATAGCTTTCCCAGTAACACATTAACAACAATCCATATTTTATACCATTCAAAATACCTCTGAGATACTCCTTTAAATTCATTCAAAAGGTACCATAAGTTGATAATTACATCCATGAAGGGTATAAGGGCTTTGGGGGGTCAAAGGGATATGAAAATAACCGAAACGAACTTCTGGGATTGCCTGCGAAGCCACATGAGCCCGCAGGTTGCTGACCTGCATACTAAGGTGCCCTTTGGTAGTATCCAAAGGCACCTGCGCCCGCAGGTTCTTTGTCTGCGAGGGCAGGTGCCCGTTTCGGCCAAAAAGGGTCTCTTTTGGGTCTTTTTATGCAATGAATGGTCCATGATCATAACTAACCTTCTCTTAACATATTTTAGGTCATCTTAAATGCCAACGAATGGACATGGTCTCACAACACACATAAACAACACCAAAACCTCACTTTCATTTAAATTCGTCACCAGATCCATAACCAAATTTTACAACAACAATTCCAAACATTATACACAAGGATAAAACAAGGTAAGACTATAATCACATCTCACATGTCAATATGGAATCCATAAAGTTCACTTCATTCAAGACCATAAGTCCATTTCAAGTTTACAAGGCAAAACCATTCTCCAATTTAGCAAACATGTAACATACACACATAGTGAACTTCTCACACTTCACCAACATAACCAACATGATATAAACCATCTTCCATGCATAAAATATATTTAAACATAATAATATACACTTACCAAGTCTTTCAAAATGATGATCTTGGCCAAAGGGATAAAGGTCTAGGGTTTGTGAAATGAGAGGATATTGTAAAAGTGTCTAGAAATGAGACATGAGGGTTTTCTTGATTAAAATATGATTTTTTCCCTTATTATATAGTCTCCTAATGGTGCTTTTACACCATACACATGGTCCAATACTATTGTATTACATTGGTCCCTCAAGAATGGGTCAAGAATGGGTCAAATACCCCTTTTTGGGTCATGTCTTGTATGTCTCTTTGGGCCTCCATTGAGCCCAATAGTTCAAGATTAATTTGGCCCATCAAAGTTAATGTATAATTCCTAAAAAATCCCATGTTTAATTAATTCCATAAATGTACACGTAGTCATATAGGTTCGATAACATACGGGGTATTACACCTCCTACGAAGGTCTAATCCCATGTACTAGGCCCAATATCAATTATCTCATCAATAATATTACAAAATACATACTTTTGGATCTCGACATCAACGTCATCAAGTAGGGTTTGGTAGGTATGGGGTGTTACAACATACGGATGAATTGATAAATAAACCAACAAGGTAATAAATTCAGTGATAATTCATAAATAAACTCATTTAGAAACACGAAATTCAAGATCATGGAAATTGGGTTTGAACCCTATTGGTAACCTTTTAAATCGTTAAAGAAAGTGATATTTTTGGGAACAAGGATAAAAGGGAATCCTTGTTGAAACCCCACATACCTAGTCTTGTTAATTTCGTGAAGTAAAGCTTGAGCTTTGAGCCTTAGAGCTTGAATTCTTAGAGAAACCCTTTCCTTTGCATTCTTGAGATTTTGGGAGGATAATGATTGATTAATTTATATTATCTAATGAGGGAAAACATTTTTGTATCATTTATAAGGTCATTTAGGGTCAAATGGACTAATTTACCCTTGAAAAAATAAAAGTAAAATAAAGGTTTTACGTTGTAGTGGACACTAACGTGGTACAGCCTTAATGCGCTAGCCCAGCAGCTTGACACAGAGCCAACGTGCTACTTGGGAAGTGTGGTATGGCCTAAATGCGCCTGGCCACTATTTTTGACATTTGGGTCGTGTCTTGCCTCCATGAAACGGCCTTAACATAGACCCCTACTCATTTGGGGTTGTATTTGACCCCAAAACTCATTCTAAAAATCCCAAAACACATCCTAATGATCTCGAAAGCCCTACTAATCATTAATCAACCTCAAAATCACTTGTAAACCCTCCAGAGCTATCATAATAAAATCGTTGAACTCAAGGGGTATAACAAAATATGTGTCGCTGCCATTCCCCTTATAACATTCACATTTAATCTCACTAATCATACATCACTCTTCACGCCAAATGTTATCCATTATAACTCTAGCTTGTATATGCCCAATATTTATATAAGTAAATCTGTTTCACTTACACCTAAATTTCTACAAATCAACTTTTTAACTCGCATTAACTAACGACTTTGTAGTATAAGTCATGTATTACAATTATTCACCCACAACTCTTGGCAACCAAGCAATATAGGGATTATGTACAACAGCTAGAGCATACCATTGTCAAATGAAAACATATAAGGTCATCAATTACATTTTCAATCTTCGATTATTAAGCTTTCACATCATCAAGTATACTTAATTCATATTATCACCTCCAGGATCGGTCCATACAAGGAACTATACAATATCTTCAAGTAATAGATCCCCATGTGGAACCAAATGTAATGTCAGATAACCGGACCACACAAGGATCTAAACATAATATCAAGTAACTGAACCACACAAGGATCCAATAATAATAAACAATATCATAACTCGGTTCACTCAACGAACTTTTAAACTCTCCAATATTGTGTACACATATGTTAAGGGTCTTATAAAAGCCTACTAGCCATGACCTGCATGGAATGAGCTCAATACATGTACCAAATAACCCAGATAACTAGTGCCTGCCACCCTTATCCTAAACCAAGTGTTGTACCACCCTCATCCGACGTCCCCACCATCATACTCCCTGTAATCCACCAATTTTGTGATGATTAACCTTTTTCGATTATCTCACTATATCAAACAATATCAATTCCATGATGATCAACCTTGATAGGTTATCTCACAATTTCAAACAATATGATATCATGTACAATCACAAAATGAGATATTTCAACCACAATTGCATATTAAAACAAGCCCTTTTGATATAATCTCATTTTAAGTGAACAAGCCAACTTGTATAATTATCAAACAAGTTCAACATTAAATAACATGCATAGTAATAAGTAGACAAATAGGCAGTTAACATGCACACATACATCAAATTGAGCTTACAACTCCGATTTAAGCATCACCTACTCAACAGACATTAGTTTTCGAGGGCCAGGCAACATATAGTAAGTGAGTATACACACAATCAATTTAGGTTGACCTTCTATTTTATAAACAACCACGGGCACATGCTATTATCTTACAAGCTTCTTCTTTTAAATAAGAAACCTCTACTATTCCTCAATATCCATACGTAATCCGCTACTACAGCCACTTACTAAGACTGGACCCATTCTACTTCCCAACTTCCATTTTATTCTAGCTTTAGTCATGCACCTTTACACATCTTACTTCCTAACTCTTAGCCTAACTTGACTTTAGGTTCATAAGTTATACCACCGCTTCCTCTTATAATAATCCATTCTCATAACTATCTTTCAACAAGAATATCCCATATTCCAAACTCACACAATATCAAATTCACCCTTTTAAAGGTATTAAAGATGAGTTTTATAGATTGCAACCTCACACAATACCTCAATTGTTACCCATATTCAGATATTCACCTTGTAATTTATCAAAAAAGACATACAAACACAAATACCCATCAAGGGATCCACACAATAACATAACAATACCCAATTAGATCTTTATTACATTAATTCCATATTTTATCCATCTAAACTCCGTGCCCCCAGGCCAAAGCATGATTTCTCCCATCAAATCTACATTACAAATACAATATCTAACCATAGTCTACTACTTATAAACTATAACCTACCTCAACCAAAGATCTTGGAATAAGCAAGCCACACCACAAATGCTCTTTCCCTTTCTTCAGACCTCAGAATGCTTAATCATCAAACAAACAAGTAGTTATAAGAGTAATTAATCAATTACTCTTTAAATAAATACTTAAGAAATCCAAACCCACCAATTCTACCCTTATTCATAGTCTACGAGATTACCCAAGGGTTGATTAGTCATTAACAAGTTCAATCAACTCAACTCATCTCCATTAATGGAGTTTTAAAGCTAAAGATCCCATCTTATTAAATTCAAGGTCTCCAACTATAAAAATTCATGTTTTAGAATAACAAAATTCATGCTAGGAGTCGTTAGTTAACAATCTAGAAGTAATTCTAGGTGAAAATACACATACCCATAGGTTTTCCCCACAATCTTATGAACATAGGGTTTTAACCCTCAATTCCACCATTAAAGATCGTTATAATGATTTTAATAAATTATTGGATTGAAATACAAAGAAGATGATGGAAGATCTTACATCAACGAA
This sequence comes from Capsicum rhomboideum, assembly GCA_031232105.1. NCBI lineage: Eukaryota > Viridiplantae > Streptophyta > Magnoliopsida > Solanales > Solanaceae > Capsicum > Capsicum rhomboideum. Next base: position 60,800,340 of record CP124709.1, read on the forward strand.
GAATTTTCACCCTAGACCTTGGAAAATTGGCCCTCTAAGGATTTGGAACAAACTTTTTGAGTTTTTGAACTTAAACCCGTAAAAAATAGGCATATATACTGGCCTAACCCTGCTATAGCATCCTGATCCCACTATAGCGCCCTCAACTTTTCAGCACTGATAGTCTTCAGTAAAACGATTATAACATTTTATTCTAATGTCAGATTAATAAATTGTCAGTGGCATTTGAAAGAAGACTCAAAGATATTTAATTTGGTAGGTATTAGGAGCCATAACTCTTCATATTCTAGGAAGAGTGCTTGTGTAAAGTTGACCCTCATTTAAACTTAGACCAAAACTCAATCGATAAGGACACTTCCGACTAAACTTTGTACTAGGGGTATTGTATGACCTTAATTTATATCTAATGCACTCGATTCCCGAATCACCACCGATTTCAACACCTCAATTTGCCAAGATGACAAGTCTCCTACAATAATAATAGGTAGAGTCTCACCTTCTCCCAAGAACACATAACGAAGATGAGGTGGAAATGTCTTGAGCTTAAATTGTGGCGGATCTATAATTGAAGGCTTTGCGGGAGGAGTCTCCCAATTTTTCAAGTCAAGGTACAACTTACAAGGATTTTTCGGGTAAGACCCAAAACCTTTCAAGGATGCAACGTCTTCGTCATATCTTTCATTCCCACCAAAGCTTCACTAACAAATTCAGTCTCCATAGTATTAGCCACTACATCATCAATCACATCGATTACGGAGACAACTTGTAAATCCATAGGTTGTGTCATGGACTTGCAGACATTGAATGACACCTCTTCATTATTTACTTGGAATTTCATTTCACCCCATTCAACATCAACTAGAGCCCGTCCAGTAGCCAAGAATGGCCTACCCAGAATAATAGGGACCTCATGGTCAATTTCACAATCCAAGATCACAAAATTGGCTGGAAAGATAAAATGATCCACCTTCACAAGTACATCATACAACACACCACGAGTCTTTTTATAGAGCGGTCATCTATTAATAGCTGCATTGTTGTTGCCTTTGGAGCTCCCAAGCCTAACTTTCGAAATACGACTAATGGTATCAAATTACTACTTGCCCCAAGATCACATAAAGCTTTCCCAAATTGATACACCCCAATGGTACATGGGATAGTGAATGCCCCCAGATCATCCTTCTTCACAACCATTGTCCTAGACATTATAGCACTACAATTATGTGTAACTTCAATTGTCTCGAAGTCCATGATTCATTTTTTTGTTACTAAATATTTCATAAACTTAGCATACCCGGGCATCTCTTGTAGGGCTTCCAACAATGGTATTTTTACCGAAAGGTTGCTAAATTTATAAAGGAATTTCTTGAACTTTGAATCATCTTCCTTCTTCTTTAGCCTTTGTGGAAATAGAGGAGGGATTTTGATCTGTGGCTTAGAGACAACTGAGTTTTCATTCGGTTTTGGATTACCACAATCAACCACTTGTGGGTCTGCGTCGTCTTCACCCTTCTCTTTCACTTTTTTCGACCCGTCAACACCTTGTTCTTATGACATTGGAGTTTCATCTTTTGAATTATCAAGCCGATTCCTATTTTTTCTCATTTGTCCTTCAACACCCTTATTACAAAGGTTGTCATTAAGATTTACAACATCATTTACAAGGGTTCTCCCACTTCTATTAACAATGGCCATGACGTGAGCATCATTTTTTGGATTCACGACCGTATCGCTAGGGATTCCTTCTCTTTGTCTTGCATTCATTTGGGAGGAGAGTTGACCCATTAGGGTTTCAAGTTGTTTTATCAAAGCCAAGTGTGAGGTGACGGTTTGATTGAGATGTGACAAATCCCCTTTCATTTCCCTTAATATCTTATCATTTCCTCCAACTCCCAAGAGGATACGAGCAAGCACATCTTCATTCTTATACTTCTCCGGTCAGTAGAAGTTGCTTCTTTACCCTTGGACCTATCATGTGGAGGAACATACCTATCATAGTCCTGATTTGTATCTCGCCAATCATGGTCTCTATCTTTATCTCTCCACTCTCGGTCTCTATCATGATCCTTCCACTCACGGTCTTTCCAATCACGATTTTTATCCATCTAACCTTGATTCCCTCCTTTTATTTGATAGGTGGGGCTGGAAACCCCCGTTTGGTTTGACATAAATCAGATTTCTTCATCAAGAACCTCTGTTTCATCATCATCATAATGCTTAGCACCGTTGGAAGCAACGGCGTTAAGCATCTTTGGTGTTGACCCCATTACATGCTTGGTGAGTAACTCTAGTTGTGTCATCAGTTTGGCCATACTCTCATATCTCTCCTCGTCTTTCTTTCTTTGCTATTGGCTCACAAAAGATGAGGAGGGATCCCCCACGGCCACCTTAAAATCTCTTGTATGCCAACCTCGACTTTGTTTAGTGACTTGGTACAATAATACCAATGCAACACCATAAGTCTGTTTCACCAAAGATTCGCCGGCTGCGTTGTCCGCAATCGTTTTGTTCAATTGATCTAATGCTCAATAAAATATTTAGAGGACCATCTTATTCGGAACCTCGTGAGTCAGGCATTGGATCAATTTCTTGTTAAAACTTTGCCAAGCCTCATGTAATGGTTCACCATTCAATTGGTGGAAGTTAATAATCTCATCCCTCAATTGTAACATCTGGGATGGTGGGAAGAACTGATTCAAGAATGCTTCCGTTAATTCCACCTATGTAGTGATTGAACCCGCGGGCAATTGCCTCAACCAAAATGCGTCTTCGCCCGTCAATGAAAAGGGGAAGAGTCTCAATCGGATGGACTCTTGTGATATGTGGGCGATATCAAACGGCATACACACATCAATGAAATTTGTCAAATTAAGATTTGCGTCTTCATGAGCTTGACCCCCATATAACCCCTTCATTTGAAGGAGGTGGAGCATCACACTATTAATGTGAAATACTCCATTGCCATCCGTGGGAGGGATGCGGATGGCACTAGCTCTCCCGATATCTCCCAAATAGTCTTCATCTTCCTATTGTCAGTCAAATGAAGCGGCATGACTACCATGTTGACTCATTGAATCATGAAGACTTTGGTTGTCATTTGTGGAGAACAAAAACAACAAATAAAGTAAACTTACACCACGGTAAACACAAGTAACTTAAAACACTAAAAGAAATGAATGCTACATTTCACTCCGCGGCAACGACGCCATTTTTTGATAACGCTCAAATACACCCAAGAATAGAGTGTACGCGGCCATTAGAAATATAATTACCCAACTTAGAGTCGGGGTCGAATCCACAAGGAATGAAAGCGATAACTTTCACCTCTAAGTGTCAGAAGCAACTAGTGCTCACACGTGATGCTATAAAAATAAGACATAAATGTAAATGGGGGAAAATATTAGGTTAACAATTGGTAGTTATCGAGGTGAACGTAGTTTGAAATGCACAATTCAAATATTAGAGAAATAGAGTTGAAATCAAGTGTAATACGGGACTTGGGGTTATGCTGTTGTAAAAGTGAGAGGTTGCATGGGTGATTGACTATTTGTCTAGATTTAGCTAAGAGTTATGGGTAGGCTAGTTTATGGGTACTTAGTGTTGATTTGTCAATCAAACACCAAGATATCACACGTGGGTTCTTTCGAACACCTCACTAGTGTATCTATTTAATCAATCTAATACCTCAATTAGTGTCCTTATGTCTAAGAGACACTATTAAATGATAAACAACAAGTCATTGTTCACTTCCTATTCTTCAACCTCATCCCCTTTGTCAAGGATGATGAGATTTCTAGGGTTAATTAGAGTTTGCAACCTCCAATTTAAGATCGAGCACATAGAATAGGAGTAAAACCCACAATAATTATCTAATTAGGAAGACAAATAAGCAACACCTATACAAATTTTCACATTTTACTCAAGCATAACCCCAAGCAAAGAAATTAGCTACTCATAGAAGGAGATAGAGGAAAATCACCAAAATTCTCTTCCATTTGTTCCATTGAGTTCATGTTTATCACAAGATTTGGATCCCAATTCAATACAAAAACAAAGGAATGTAATTAATTTCTCTTAGGGTTTCACTCACTTTTTCTCTAGCTTTTCAAGATGCCAAAGATGCCTTTTCAGATCTGGAAAAATCCATTTTATAGCCTAAAAATCGCGTTCCTAGAAATTACAAGAATGCCACCGCGCTAGTCACCTACTGGCGTAGATGCCTGACCTGCGCGTGCAGGAGACCAGTACAGGTGACACTACCTTGTTGCTTAGTTATCCACCTACGTGCACATCCCATAACATGCGTGCGCAGGTGGCCTTCAGTCCCCCCAGGTGTGAATTTGAGCTTCCTTTCTTCACTTTTTGCATTCCCATTGACTTACATGGTTGGCTCGAGCTCGTATTCATCCACTACCTACAAAAAGGAGATGTATAACATGAGAATAATATCGAATCAATGTAAAATATGAGATAATTCAAGCTCAAATATTAAGAAATGGGTAAAATGTCAACTTATCAGACATCTATACACTATTCTGCAGGACTCTACTTGATATTTCCTCTTGTACTTGTGAGACTGGTAACCTAGTGCTCTGACACCAACTGTCATGAACCAACTAACTGGATCATGTAGGCACCTACTCTAATTCACCTAGATAGGAGAACCCCTGCCACCCATTCAAAACAAATGCAAAATTTATACACAATTTTATGAAAGATCTCAAAATCTAACAAATATTACAACCAATTTTCAAAATACAAAGAACAAAACACTCTTCCCGAGGACCTAGTCTAGACATGCACAAGATCTTCTATTTAGTAAAGGACAAAACAAAAGACACAACTACCACCACAGGAATGAAATAAGTAGAAGCTGCTAGAGATTATTATCCATATCACCTAAGAAACATCAATTGATTATGTAACCAGACTATAACCCAAAAAGGGTATAGCAAAGTGGAATTAGTACAACTACACATACTGTTAGGTATCATCAGCTGACCAGAGTTAAAGCACATAAACATCATATAAAATCATAGAAATAAAGCATGACAACTTATATAACAATTTAATTCACAACATCACTTTCACCTACTTATGTCATCTTTGTCTCTCATATTACCTAAGAGTATATCATTTCTTATTCTCGCTAACTTAGTTGTACCCAATCCATTCCTAGTAGGCAATTTGTTTCGCTGTCATTCCCCTTATACAATTCACACTTAATCTCACAAATCATACATTACTATTCACGTCAAATATCATCCATCATAACTCTTGCTTGTCTAGCCCCAATAGTTATTATAAGTTGATATGTTTCACTTACACCTAAATTACTACAAATAAATGGTTTAACTCTCATTAAATAATGATTCTATAGACACAAGCGATGTATTCCAATTATTCAACCTAACTCTAGGCAACCAAGCAATATAATGATGATATACAACATCCAGAATGTAACACCCCGTACATTTTCGACCCTACTTGATTGTCTTAATGTGTATGGAATTATTTAAACATAAGAATGTTGGTGTATTACACCTTAAAGTGTGGTCTAAGTTAATTTTTGTGATTTGGGCCCCAAATGAGGCCCAAAATGAAGTAAAATACATGGCCCAAATGGGGCAAGTGACCCATTTTTGTGTTGACCAATCAAACATGCATTTAATACCTAAGGATTTGGATAAGTATGACTTGAGGAACCATATAAGTCAAGGAAAATAAGATTTTTATTCATCAAAACACACATGCCATTTTCTAGAATATTCAAGACATTTCTCTTTACTCACAAACCCTAAGGCATCACTCCTTTGGACAAGATCACTTCTTTGTAAGTATTGGTAAGTATTTACTCTTATGGTTAAATATATTATATGCTTAATATGGTGTATAAATCATGTTGGTTATGTTGGCAAAGTGTTGGACAGTCCACTATGTGTAAAACAGTGTACTTTTGCTTAATCGGTGCAGGGTTTTGCCAACTAGACTTGACAGTGGGCTTGTGATCTTGAAGGAAGTGGGTTTGATGGATTAAATATCAAAATGTATGATATGGTTATGTTCTTAACTTGCTTTTTTTATGTGTATAACTTGTGGGATTGTTGTTATGAAATTGGTCATGAAATTAGTGGCGTATTGAAAGGAAAATGTGGGTTTGGTGGTGTTCATGTGTGTTGTGAAACCATGACTGTTTGTGGGAATACAATTGACCAGAAATATGTAAATAAAAGCTTACTTATGGCCTTGGACCAATTAGTACACAAAAGGACCCAAAAGAGACCCCTTTTGGCCGATTTGGGCATCCGCCCTAGCAGACGAAGGCACCTGCGGGCGCAGGTGACTTCGCAGGTGACTCTGGACAATACCAAGGGTCACTTGAGTCTGCACCTCAGACACCTACAGGTGCAGGTGGCTTCACAGGTCATTCCAGAGTCTCGTTTTGTATGTTTTTACCTCTCTTTGATCCCTGAAGACCCCTATACGCTTTTTGGATGTAATTATCATGTATTTTCCATGACTTCCGCTATTGGCATCTTATATCTATTTGTGGTGGTGATGTTTATTGAGTAACATTCGCAGGAGTGTATGAGAATGAATATTGGTTCTCACGGGCCTTAACGGCTTCGGGCCGCCTCATTAGAACTCGGGGAGTGACAAAAATAGTATCAGAGCAGGTTGTCCTAAGGGTGTCTACAAAGTCGTGTATGAGTAGAGTCTTTCTTATGGATGTTTTGTCCACCACATTTATAAGTAGGAGGCTATGGTACATTTAGGAGTTGTTTCTTTTCTTCATTTCTAGATCGTGCAATAGAGCCAAAAGTGTAAGTGGAAAAATTATATCTGACCATTGGAATTGGTTTACTTTGATATAGTAAAATACCGATGACAAGAAGAGGTAGAGGCAAGGGTAAGCAGGTAGACATGCTTGCCGGTGAAGGACTGAGTAAATCACCACCTGACCAAGCTAGTCAAGGTGGAGCTGACATTAAATTTGCATCGCGGGCTTCTTCTACTTTTCCATCTCCAGAAGAGCCGAGAAGGAGAGAAGTATCTTTGGAACTGCTCATTAATACTATTTTTCAGGATTTAATGAGTGCGGTGCAAATATTGACCCATGTAGTTGCTGCACAAGCTCAATGACAAGCTCTTGTGCTGCAAAAGAAGGGACAGAGGCAGAGGAGGAGGATGCAAGAATTGGAAGGAGGATCATCAAAAAGAGCTAAACCCATGGGACAGGTCATGGAGTCCCAAGGAGGATTTGGGCCTCAGATTTTTCACAAACCGCCTAGGCCATCATTTCCCCATTTCACAGCAAATACTCCCCCTCTATTCCAAGGGTTTAGAAGCAACCAGTTTGGGCGAAGAAGTGAGGTTCAGGATTCACGAACAGTGGGGTATCGAGCACGAGGAAGTATGAGCCAATTGAGGTCTCCTCGTCAGCAGTGTCAGCGTTGTGGAAGGTATCATTTAGGTGAATGTCGGTTGGGAACAAATGTTTGCTTTTGGTGTGGCGTGCCAGGGCACATGGTGAGAGAGTGCCCACAAAGAGGCATGAGTGGTATGACACGACCTACGGTATCAGCCGTTGTATTATTATCGTCAGATGTACAACCTGCTGGTCATGGCAGAGGGGCTAGAGGAGCAGCTAGTTCTAGTGGACTTGCGGGTCGTACCTATGTCGTGGCGGATCGGCAGGCATTTGAGGCTTCATCTGATGAAGTGACAGGTATATTATCTGTCTTTTCACATAATGTATTTACATTGATTGATCCGGGTTTTACCCTATCATATGTTCCTCCATTGAGTGTTAAAAAAAATAATTATGAAAGGACACTAGATTTATTAGTTAACCCATTTGAGGTATCTACACCAAAAGGTGAATTTATTATAGCTAAAAGAGTGTATCGTAATTGTGTGATAACTGTGTGTGGCCATGATACATTGGCTGATCTTATTGAATCAAAAAAGGTGGATATCGATGTCAGAATGGGTATGGATTGGTTGGCTTTTTATTATGCCACGATAGATTGTCGGGCTAAGCAGGTACATTTTTATTTTTCACAAGAAAATGTTCTTGAATGAAAGGGTAATGTGGGGGCACCGAGGGGAAAATTTATTTCCTATTTTAAAGCAAGGAAAATGATAGTCAAGGGGTATATATGTCATTTAGTCTGAGTGCAAGATACTGATGTAAAATCACCAAGTCCTTAATCGGTTCCGGTGGTTAATGAATTCCTCGATGTATTTCCTGATGATCTTCTAGGCTTACCCCCATAACGGGAAGTAGAGTTTAGTATTGATGTGATTCCATTCCAAGCATTTCGTCTATCTCTATTCCTCTATATAAAATGATTCTAGCAGAGCTATGGGAATTAAAAAGAACAAGTCAAAGATTTGGTGGACAAGGGATACATAAGATCTAGTATGCCCTTTAGGGTGCATTCGTGTGAATATGAAAACAAAAATAAATAAAATGACATGGCACATTGAGAATGCGTATTGACTATTGGCAACTGCATAAGGTAACGATCAAGAACAAATATCCCCTTCCTAGAATTGACGATCTAGTTAACCAATCACACGGTGCTAAATATTTTCAAAGATTGATTTGGGATCGGGATATCACCAGGTAAGGGTTGGAAAAAAAAAGGATATACCCGAGATAGTTTTTCGAACACGATACGGTTACTATGAATTTCTAGTTATGCCATTTAGGCTAACCAATACATCAGCAGTTGTTATGGATTTGATGAATAGGGTGTTTAAGCCATTCCTGGATGTGTTCATGATGGTATTTAGAGATTATATTCTTTTTTATTCCAAATCACAAGAGGACCACGCGAATCACTTAAGGCAAGCGCTACAGATTCTCCGAGATCATAAGTTGTATGCCAAGTTCTCTAAATGTGAATTTTGGTTAAAATCCGTAGCATTCTTGAGTCACATTGTGTCAGATGAAGTAATTCGAGTTGATATTCAAAAGATTGAAGCGGTGAAAAAATTTGCCAAGACCTACGACACCTACAGAGATTTATAGTTTTCTTGGATGGGTAGGTTATTGCAGGAGATTTGTGGAAGGGTTTTCTTCTATTGCTTCACCATTAACGAAGCTAACACACAAGGAAGCCAAATTTCAGTGGAATTATGCATGGGAGAAAATTTTCCGAGAGCTGAAATATAAATTGACTTCTACACCGGTGTTAGTACTTTCGGAAGGCACCGAAGGTTATGTAGTATATTGTGACACTTACGGAGTTGGTCTAGGGTGTGTATTGATGCAGCACGGTAATGTAATAGCATATGCCTCACGACAGTTGCGGCCACACGAAAGAAACTATCCTGCACATGATCTTGAATTAGCAGCGGTGGTATTTGCTTTAAAGATATGGAGTCATTATTTGTATGGAGTTCATGTTGATATCTATACTAATCACAAAAGATTGCAATATATCTTTAAGTAGAAGGAACTCAATTTGAGGCAACGAAGGTGGCTAGAGCTCTTAAAAGACTATGATGTTAATATTCTATATCATCCAGGAAAAGCAAATATTGTAGCTGATGCATTGAGTCGTAAGGCAATAGGAGGCACTAGTGTCCAATTGACGGAAAAGCAAGATTTAGTCAAGGATCTACATTAATTAGCCAGCTTGGGGGTTCATCTTCTTGAATCCTCAGATGAAGGGGTTATTGTACAAAATGCTGCAGAATCTTTATTACTAGCTGAGGTGAAAGAGAAGCAGTTTGCGGATCCTATGTTATTGCAGCTAAAAGAAAATGTACAACAGGGTTTGACCAAGGCCTTTGATCTTACACAAGAAGGGGTGCTTAAATGCCAAGATAGATTATGTGTACCGGATGTAGATGAGCTGAGGAGACGAATTATGACAGAGGCGTATCATTTACGATATTCTATTCATCTGGGAGCTACCAAAATGTACCATGATTTGAAGGAAATGTATTGGTGGGGAAACATGAAGAAGAACATTGCAGAATTTGTCGCTCAATGCCCGAATTGTCAACAAGTAAAGGTAGAGCATCAGAAACCAGGAGGTTACATGCAATGTATCAATCTTCCAGTTTGGAAATAGGACATGATTAATATGGATTTTATCGCAGGTTTGCCTCGCACACTGTGGAAATTTGATTCCATATGGGTCATAGTTGACAGGCTTACAAAATCAGCACATTTCCTACCAGTCAAGACCACTTGTACAGCTGGAAATGATGCAAGGTTGTATGTTAAAGAGATAGTACGATTACATGGGATTTCAATTTCTATTATATCAGACAGATAGACAAACAGAATGTACCATCCAAACACGTGGAGATATGTTACGAGCTTACACATTAAACTTTAAAAGTAGTTGGGATGGTCATTTTCCTCTTATGGAATTTGCCTACAATAATAGATATCATTCAAGTATCAAAATGACACCTTATGAAGCTTATATGGGAGAAAGTGTAGATTACCAAGTGGATGGTTTGAAGCAGGTGAGACTGCTTTACTCGGGCCAAATCTTGTTCATAAAGCTATAGAGAAAGTCAAGGTGATACAACAACGGCTACAAACAGCCCAAAGTCGACACAAGTCATATGCCGGTAGTAGAAGAAGGGAATTAGAATTGGCCATAGGTGATTGGGTAGTTTTTACAGTGTCACCAATGAAAGGGGTAATGAGAGTTGGAAGGAAATGAAAGTTGGCCCTATATAACGTGCCATATGATATTACCCAAAGATTTGGGTAAGTTGCATACAAATTAGCACTACCCCAAGAACTCCCCACAGTTTATTCAGTGTTCCATGTTTCAATGCTTCAAAAATGCATGGGAGAGATGTACAAGTTACAGAGGATATCACATATGAAGAGGTACCTACTACTATTCTTGATCGGTAATTAAAAGGATTAAGAAATAAAGAAGTAGTTTCCATAAAGGTACTATTGGAGAAATGATGAAGTCAAAGTACCCATATTTGTTTCAAATGGAAGAGAAAGTTCAAGATGCGGGACCGAAGAAATAACAAGTATGTATTTATAAGCATTAGGTATATGTATATGATAACATGAAGGATGACCCTAGACTTGCATTTGTTTAAATTGAATGATGTCACTAACATTCGAGGACGAATGTTTCTAAGGGGGAAGAATGTAACAACCCGTACATTTTCGACCCTACTTGATTGTCTTAATGTGTATGGAATTATTTAAACATGATAATGTTGGTGTATTACACCTTAAGGTGTGGGATAAGTTAATTTTTGTGATTTGGGCCCCAAATGAGGCCCAAAATGAAGTAAAAGACATGACCCAAATGGGGCAAGTGACCCATTCTTATGTTGACCAATCAAACATGCATTTAATGCCCAAGGATTTCGATAAGGATGACATGAGGGACCATATAAGTCAAGAAAAATCAAATTTTTATTTATCAAAACACACATGCCATTTTCTAGAATATTCAAGACATTTCTCTTTACTCACAAACCCTAAGGCATCACTCCTTTGGACAAGATCACTTCTTTGTAAGTATTGGTAAGTATTTAATCTTATGGTTAAATATATTATATGCTTAATATGGTGTATAAATCATGTTGGTTATGTTGGCAAAGTGTTGGACAGTCTACTATGTGTAAAACAATGTACTTTTGCTTAATCGGTGAAGGGTTTTGCCTACTAGACTTGACAGTGGGCTTGTGATCTTGAAGGAACTGGGTTTTATGGATTAAATATCAACATGTATGAGGTGGTTATGTTCTTAACTTTCTTTGTTTATGTGTATAACTTGTGGGATTGTTGTTATAAAATTGGTCATGAAATTAGTGGCGTATTGAAAGGAAAATGTGGGTTTGGTGGTGTTCATGTGTGTTGTGAAACCATGACTGTTTGTGGGCATCCAAGTGACCAAAAATATGTAAATAAAAGCTTACTTATGGCCTTGTACCATTTAGTACACAAAAGGACCCAAAAGAGACCCTTTTTAGCCGATTTGGGCATCCGCCCTAGCAGACGAAGGCACCTGCGGGCGCAGGTGACTCTGGACACTGCCAAGGGTCACCTGCGGCCGCACCTCAGCCACTTGCGGGTGCAGGTGTCTTCGCAGGTCAGCCCAGAGTCTCGTTTTGTATGTTTTTGCCTCTCTTTGATCCCCGAAGACCCTTATACCCTTTTTGGATGTAATTACTTATGATACCTTTTACATGACTTTAAGGGGTCGTTTGGAGGCATGATGGATTATGCCACTTATGTATTATGGTTAATGAAAGGTATTGACGTAACTTGATGGATTAATTGTGACGTAGTATTAATGAGGAAGTGTAAAGGATAAACTTGGTGTGAAATGTTATTGGTTCATGATGTTTTGGTCGATGTGTGAAATGTTATGATGTTGTTGTTATGGTAATGCAGTGGATTGTATTGTAAAGGACAAAATGACGCTATATAGCAGTCACATAACTAATTTTCATCTTATGCACTTGTAAGATAGTTGATTGTTAACGTAAGCTCCGTTATGAACTTGTGATGTAGAGTAACACGTAAGAAAGGAGCTGGATTATTGTGTTCACATATAGAACTGTGTATTCATATTGAGAACATAGTGTATGTAAGGTTACTCTTACCGTATTATTCTGCAACACATATTGTTCACATTGTCATTATATTTGTTCCATGCCGAAATATTCTAAGGCATTTCATTTCAGGCTGTCATGTATTGTTATTCACATGTTCTTTATTCGTGGATTAGTTGTTATTCATAAGTCTCTTAATCATGGACCGATGTTCCAAAGCTTCAATAACGTTGCGACTATCAACATATCAATCTCTTAAAAGTAAGAAACAAAGTAATACATATTTATTTGTTGCGAGAGTACGGGTGGTAGCTCTAGAGGCATAAGCCTAGCTCGAGCCAATCCCAAATTTGTTAGATCAGGGGGTAGTCCTAGAGGCATAAGCCTAGCTCAGGCCAATCCTGACAGGTGGTAGCTCTAGAGGCAATAACCTAGCTTGAGCCACCTAATATATTGGTTTATGGGTGGCAGCTCTAGAGGGAATAACCTAGCTCGAGTCGAACCCAATATTTTGACTTATGGGTGGTAGCTCTAGAGGCATAAGTCTAGCTGGAGTCGATCCCAACATAACTTTATGTTATGTTCAGACCCACTGATCAGTTGGGGCTCGGGTACGATTTGAGAGAAGTGATGATGAATAAACATTAGAAGCAAAAGAAAATAATGAATATAAGGTACATGGTTCCACATATGCAGAACGATGGTTTATCCATATTGACTATTATCTTATATTTGATTTCATTGGAATATTTATGTGTCTTACAGTTTCATATGGCCTTACATACTAAGTACATTCTTCGCACTGACCTCCCTTGGGGGGGCTTACCTTACTTGCTGCAGGCATAGGTGCTAGTAGACCTCCTCTGTAGGCTACGAGAAATCCGCAGAATATTGGTGAGCTCTAGCTGGTTCGGGGCTTTCCGAGATGTATATGTACATTTATTTTGGTATTGTATATGTGTATAGAGTGGGGTCTTGTCCCGACTCTAGGTTGGTTATGGTTATGCATCTGTAGAGGCTTTGTAGATGTTGTGGGATAGATGAAGAAGATGTAAGGAACGTATGTTTTGTCTTGATGGCCCCAACGGCCAAGTTTCATAGTTATCATATATTTTCCATGACTTCCGCTATTGGCATCTTATATATATTTGTGGTGGTGATGTTTATTGAGTAACATGCGCAGGAGTGTATGAGAATGAAGATTGGTTCTCTGAGGCCTTAACGGCTTCGGGTGCCAGTCCGCCTCGTTGGAACTCGGGGCGTGACACAGAATATTACATTTTCAAATTAATATATACATGAAAATCAATTAGAATTTCAATCACATATTATTAAGTTTTTAGATGATCAAATCGACATTCAAGTAATCAAGTAAGGTTTTAATTCATATTATCACTCTAGGATCGTCCTGCACAAGTGTAACACCCCAAAAAAATTGAGCTAAGATAAGAACCCTGCTTCAAGTATATGTAGAACAAAACATAATGTTTTGGTAGTATGGGAAGTAAATTAGATGTTTATTTAGGCCACAAGTAACTCCTAGCTCATAGCCAAGTTGAAACCTTCCTTACCTATTGAGTTCTTGTGAAGAATCTTTCTATAGTCAACTTCAAACGATCATAACTCCTAGCATATAAAGTATTTTGGGTCTCAAGACCCACCAAATGAAAGGTCTTTGAGTCTTATTTTTAAATCTAGAAACTGTTTGTCAATATATTACCAGAGTAAAAATTTATACTCAATTTACCATAGGGTGGTTGTCTGTCAGAGTGTGACGGCTCATGTGATGACCCGTCAAGGCAAGTCATCAGGCTTGAACAGTAAGACCAAAATTTGGTTATTTTGTGATGGTTCAACTGATGGTCAGTCAAGGGTTTCACGGTTCATCACCCAAACCATCAGATAGGACTGCTCTGCAATGTTAAATAGTTTTCTAAGAGGTTTTTTGGTCTTTTCCCACTCTTTATACACCAAAATTATGTCGTTAAAGCTATCCCAAGGATAATTATAAATCTAAACGACTTCTAATCTCTCATTCACTCCAACACACAAAATTACTCCAAGAAACATGTGAAACATGCAACTTTTCTTCATCAAACAAGAAATTAGGGTTTTTCATCTTCAAGCTCAAATTCTCAAGTCTTCAGTCAGAGATTTATTTAGTTCAGGTATGTGGGTATTCAATAAAGGATTCCTTTCACCCTTATGCCCAAATCCTAGTTTTCAATTATGATTTTCAGTTATGATTTATGAACTTATGATCTAGGATTCACACCCAATTATGCCAAATCCTTGAATTCTAATTCCCTCATATTAGTTTATCATTATGGTTCCCATTCAAATTTATTATACATGATTTTTATGGCTTTAAATCAGTTAGTTTAATACGTGAAGAATTATGCATGTTTTAAATAATCTAACCTCTTTCAAAATGAATTATGCATGACTTGGTGGATTTCAGTCTATATTAGTTGACATGCCATGTTTTCCCATTAAATTTATAATCTTTACAGAATGGTCATATTATGGATCCACAGTATATTGATATTCAGTATTTTAGACTTATTTTTATGAATTTTCCCTTTTTTTATTCGATTATTAAATTTTCATTATTAGTTGCATTGTTTGGAGATGGCGTGTTATGCACACCCGATGACCTAGGATATCATGCATTACTAGTCAGGCACTCAGTTCTTCAATTTTCATGATTTAGAATACTTTCAAATAAAGCACTTATCTTTCAGTATTATAACTTCAATATTATTGAGTTACTCAAAATACCATGCTTATCATGATTTTCAGAGATTGTAACTGCATATAACTAGCTCTATGATTTCAGTTGTTCTCAAATACAACAAATTGAACTAGTTTATGTATTTTACCCAGATTTCAGTATAAATATAAGCATATGCATACATATATGCCTTCTCATATCATGATCAGGAGCTTTGTCTCATAACAGTCAGAATCCGAACATGCATGACATCCAGATATGCCATCAATGCTCTTGAATACTTTTTTAATAAAACGAAAGTTCACTAGTAGTGTGACAGTCAGGTATGGCATCCATGATTATGGATAACATTTTCAAGAGCTATAATCTTTATTCAGTTGGGAGTAGTACTTACCATTGATAGGACACGGGTTCAACATACCTAAGTCCCAAACGTTGTGCCACTACAGGTTGAAGGGGTCCTCGCGAGTTGAGAGTGTCTCACTTGCCCTAAATGGGCTCATGAATGAATTCACGCCAATCATGGTTCATACCCTTGGCAAGGTATAGAAAACCCTCCCAACTTGGGTAATAGGTTGGATTCCATATTTTCTCACATGGTCTATGTCGGTTACATAAACATTCCACAGTTTCAGACTCAATATTTGTACATAACTCTCAGTTCAGTTTTACTTGCTCTTAAAATATGACTTTCTAGATTTTCATTGCATATTAGTAGTTGTGTATTTCATATAGGGTCATTGTACTCAAGCTCAGCTCTTTGCTTTCAGTTAGCATTCAGTATTGTTTTAAAGCATGTTCAGTATTAGCTTTAAATCATATGAAATATTTATGCTTCTATAACTTTCCAGTTTTCAAAAAAAATTTAGCTCATGATTCATGGATTTCACTATGCCCCATAGCTTTTACGTACAAATATGTTTTAAATGCATATTTTAGTAAATGGATTAAGACTTTTCTACATCAAACAAGAAATTAGGTTTTTTCAACTTCAAGCTCAAATTCTCAAGCCTTCAGTTCAAGATTTCTTCAGTTCAGGTATATGGGTATTCAATAAGGGATTCCTTTAACCCTTATGTCCAAAGCCTAGTCTTTAATTATGATTTCCAGTTATGAATTATGAACTTATGATCTAGGGTTCATACCCAATTATGCCAAATCCTTGAATTCTAATTCCCGCATGTTAGTTTATCACTATGGTTCCCATTCAAAGTTATTATACATATTTTTATGGCTTTAACTCAGTTATTTTAATACGTGAAGAATTATGCATGTTTTAAAGAATCCAACCTCATTCAGAATGAATTATGCATGACTTGGTAGATTTCAGTCTATATTAGTTGACATGCCATGTTTTTCTATGAAATTTATTATCTTTACAGACTGGTCATCATATGGATCTGCAATATATTGATATTCGGTATTTTGGACTTGTTCTATGACTTTTCCCTTTTTTCGTTTGATTATTAATTTATCATTATTAGTTACATTCTTCGGAGATGGCGGGTTATGCACACCCGATGACCTAGGATATCATGCATTACCAGTCAGGCACTCAGTTCTTCAATTTTCATTATTTAGAATACTTTCAAATAAAGCACTTATATTTCAGTCTTATAACTTCAATATTATTGAGTTACTCAATATACCATGCTTATCATGATTTTTTAGAGATTGTAATTGCATATAACTAGTTTCATGATTTCAGTTGTTCTCAGATACAACAAATTGAACTAGTTTATGTATTTTACCTAGCTTTCAGTATAAATATAAGCATATGAATATAAATATATATGCCTTCGCATATTGTAATCAGGAGCTTTGGCTCATAACAATCAGATTATGAATAAGCATGACATCCAGATATGCCATCAATGCTCTTGAATACTTTTTTAATAAAATGAAAGTTTACTAGTAGTGTGGCAGTCAAGTATGGAATCCATTATTATGGTAACATTTTCAAGAGCTATCGGCTTTATTCAGTTGGGAGTAGTACTTAGCATCGAGAGGACACGAGTTTAAAGTACCTATGTCTCAAACTATGTGCCACCATAGGTTAAAGGGGTCCTCGCGAGTTAAGAGTTTCTTACTTGTCCTAAATGGGCTCATGAGTGAATTCATGCCAATCATGGTTCATACCATTGGCAAGGTATAAAACACCCTCCTAACATGGTTTACAGGTTGGATTCCATATTTGTTCATATAGTCTATGTTAGGTACAGAAACCTCCTACAGTTTTAGACTCAATATTTGTTCATGACCCTCAGTTCAGTTTTACTTGCTTTTAAACTATGACTTTCTAGATTATCAATGCATATTAGTATTTGTGTATTTCATATAGGGTCATTGAACTCCCTCTCAGCTCTTTGCTTTTAGTTAGCATTCAGTATAGTTTTACAGCATGTTCAGCATTAGCTTTAAATCATATAAAATAATTATGCTTCCATAGCTTTCCAGTTTTTAGAAATATTTTAGCTCATGATTCAGAGATTTCACTATGCCCCATAGATTTAAGGTAAAACTATGTTTTAAATGCTTATTTTAGTAAATGGTTTATGACTTTAGTTTGAAAGCAAGATTTAGTCTTTTCATTATTAATGCATATCTTACATACTCAGTATATTCAAAAGTACTGATCGCATGCCTCTTATGCCTACATTTTTCATGTGATGTAGATTCAGGGGCTTACTATTGGGATCATAGTTAGGCAGATCATAGCATCCAGCCAACAGGTGATGAGTTCTCTTATTTTGAGGAATCTAGTCAGTTGCAGATCCCGCATTCCATTTTTATTCATATGTATTCATGAGGGATAGTTGGGGGTCATGTCCTGGCTGCCTTTAGTCAGTATTAGTAGAGGCTTCATATATAGTTAGTCAAAGTTGTCATATTCAATTTCTCTCTCTTTTAAGTTTACAGATATTGTAAATAAACTTTCTAACAGTAAATTTATTGAACTATTTTATTCCATTTATGCTTTCGCTCAATTAGTTTAGCGCTTGTACATGTTTTAATTAGTTGCTCATGCATTATGACAGTACCATGGGTTATCTTGGGATCACTTGTGATTCTAAGCACCATTTTACGACTAGGGGATAATCTAGGGTCGTGACAAACTTGGTATCAGAGAACGGAGTTCAAGTGTTTTGTGGAATGGTATGGAGACTTATGTACTTTTCTTTAACAGGCTATAAGGCATTTAGGAAATATTTCCCTTTTTTCATATCTCAGATCGAGCAGTAGAGATGTTCTCTAAGAAATTTATATGAATTCAATCATTGCTCCATTCCTGCTGACTATGCCTCATCTTCAAGGTAGTATAAACAGTCAAGCTTAAATTTCTACTGATAAAGCTTTCTTAGATAGTCCCTACAAATAATTATAAGATGACACACGAGCTTAAAAAGACCCCATCGGTGCCTCTAAGTTCAAAACTTTGAAAAAGTTCACTCTTGTTTATGAAAATCATGCATTGAGCCAAAGTCAGATGTGTCCTCCGATCCCTTCTCAGAATCGTATGGAAAAATGACCCAGAGTTAAAAGCATGACCCTAGAATTGTAGTAGCAGTATAGTGGGAATAGTTTTTATCTAGATTTGGTAGATTATTTATCCATTGAGCTAGCAAGGTGTTGTGTAGACTTTATGTTAGCACTTTGAGAGAGATTTACCAGCTAAAACATGGAGTATGTCAGTACTTTAGCATGGGTCAAACCTAAGTAGTGACCAGAAAGTTAGCGAAACTTGTTAAGGTTGAGTATGTTCATAAATTTTGAGTAGACTTACATTCCCTAAGTATTATTTGTATTATTACATAGGTATGGTGTATGAGGAATTGTGTGTATATCTATGTTAAGCGTTAGTCCACGAGGAGGAATTATGGATGATTAGAATAATAGAGCGAAGAGTTTTCAATTCTAGAAGGAAAAAGTGTGTACTTAGGTTATTGTGATACTTCAAAAGATTCTAAGTAAGTAAGCATTTAAGTTTTAGTATGATGACTATCAAGGCTAGAGAAAGTTAAGAGTTTTATCTCAGAAGGAGTACTAGCAGTGGGTTTGACACTTTCAGATATAGTCTGTTAGGGTAGTTTAGCATTTATGAGTATATTTATACCCCAACCACTAGAGTGAAATGATTACAGTTCAGTTTAAAGTTTATTGAATAGATCCACAGACTTAGAATGATGGCTTAAATCTAAGGGCAGAGATGATAGGGTGATCATCCAAGTCAGGTTTTGAGATTCTAGTAGTAATGCTAGTGAATTCTAAAACAGAGATAGGTGGAGGTAGAGACTCATTCTTATCCTAGCCTAATCATTATACTTATGCCATCACGACACTTTACTCCTGCTTGACATCATTCTAATGTATGCACTTCATTCAGATGTATGTCCATTCTTAGTTCACTCAGTAGCTGAAATCATACTCCACAACTCTACGAATTCAAGTCCCAGGACATATAGCTCATGACTAGTGCCCTCATGTTTTACGGTACGCTTAATTCCAGGTACTCATGATACGTCCTAAATGACTAGTTCGATCACATTAAGTCATGTATGCTCTAAGATCAAATATTTTGAGCAAGTTCATTCATATAATATATTACTCCTGTGGCCTCAGTTATATGTCAAAGTCATGAAAATCCTTAAGTCAAAATTTCACAGTATCCCTCTTATATTAGACCTTTATGTTCTAATTCTTCAGTGACCCTTCTTATGTTTTGATGGTAATGTTGATGGCAGTTGATTCATAGGCTTGAATGATTTGTTGATATACTTACAGATAATGGCTTATGGTGGTTTGTCACTCTTTGATTAGAACTTAAGATTGATTGTTTAAGGCGGCAAAAAGCAGTGTATTTTGAGCTTAATCACTCCTAGTGGATATAAAATATAGATTTATATAGTTGAGACTAGTATGGACATTTTAGTGGTAGAGATTTGTATATCTGAGTTAGGCTTGAAGAGCGTATAAGCAAGTAACTAGACTTAGCCTCTAGCAGCCAATTATGGTGTATCCCTAAGAGAGTTAGAAAATTTCAGCTAGTTAAGTGTGGTATGTTTGTAAGGAAGATCATGGTTGAAAAATGTTGCTAAGTTGTAGAATTACCAATCACTTTTCTTAAGCTATATTACTCCTAGCCTTACTTTCAGCCCAAGATACTCTTGTTTCATGATAGATAATTTCGAACAAAAAAGTGTCTCATGTTTAACTCTAAGTCGTTCCTATTCTCTGAGCTCAGATCAGTATACTAGAATGCTCAGGTAATGTTAGAATCTTCATTCAGATATCTCACTCAAATCATGCCTTTGAGTTACCCCCTAATGTTATTAGAGCTTTTGATAAAGATCGTTTAAGGTAATAGATATTTCTTTCTCAATGTCTCTAAGAAATTTCATGTCATTATCTATCACTTATAGTTTGACATATACGTTCATGATAGGGATTCTTCAGTTGATTTATAAACTCTCAGTATGAATCAGTCCTCACAGCCAATAATTCAATTCAAAGATCAGACAGACAAGTTCATGTAGTTTCCCATCTTTCCTTCTAGTTGTACTCTCTTGAGACCTTATTTGTGCCTATTCTATGTGAGCTCTTATGTGTATTTTTGTCATGTGTAAATACAGTCAAGTCTTATTTCTTGCCTAAAATTAGTTCAAGGCAACCATTTCCTCCTTATTACTTCTATCAGTCTCATGATGCTCAGTTGCTCACATGTCTTAGTTTCATTCGTGAATTAAGTCTAGTCCATGTTTTAGTTATAGACTCATTTATCATGTCAATATTCATCTCTTGAAAACTCAACATTAAAATGGTAGCTCTTTCTCTACTCTCTTAGCTTAGTAGTGGTCATTTGGGGATAAATGATCCCAAAGGGGAGATATTGTAACACCCCTAAAAAATCAAGCTAAGATTAGAACCCTGCTTCAAGTACATGTAGAATCAAATATCATGTTTTGGTAGTATGGGAATTAAATTAGATGTGTATTTAGGCCACAAGTAACTCCTAGCTCATAGCCAAGTTGAAACCTTCCATACCGATTGAGTTCTTGTGAAGAATTTTTCTATAGTCAACTTCAAATGATCCATAACTCCTACTATATAAATAATTTTGGGGCTCGAGACCCACCAAATGAAAGGCCTTTGAGTCTTCTTTTCAAATCCACCAATTTTTTGTCAATGCATTACCAGAGTAAAAAGTTATGCTCAATATTCCATAGGGTGTATGTCTGTCAGAGTGTGATGGCTCGGGTGATGAACCGTCACACTGGTGACGACCCGTCAAGGCAAGTCATCAAGCTTGACTAGTAAGACCAAAATTTGGTCATTTTGTGATGGTTTGAGTGATGGTAAGCCAAGTGTTTGATGGTTCGTCACACGAACCGTCAGACAGGACTATTTTGCAATGTTAAAATGTTTTCTAGGGGATTATTTGGTCTTTTACCACTCTTTAAACACCAAACTACATCGTTTAAGCTATCCTAAAGCTGAATATAAAGCCTAAATGGTTGTTAACCCCTCATTCACTCAAACACACGAAATTACTCAGAGAAAAATGAGAAACATACAACTTTTTATCATCAAACAAGAAATTAGGGCTTTTCAGCTTCAAGTTCAAATCTCAAGCCTTCAGTCCGATATTTCTTTAGTTTAGGTATGTGGGTATTCAATATGGGATTCCTTTCACCCTTATGCCCAAAACCTAGTTTTCAATTATGATTTTTAGTTATGATGTATGAACTCATGATCCAGGGTTCACACCCAATTATGCCAAATCCTTAAATTCTAATTCCCTCATGTTAGTTTAGCATTATAGTTTCCATTCAAAGTTATTATACATAATTTTCATCGCTTTAACTTAGTTATTTTAATACGTGAAGAATTAAGCATGTTTTAAAGATTCCGACCTTTTTCAGAATTAATTATGCATGACCTCGTGGATTTCAATATATATTAGTTGGCATGCCAAGTTTTCCCATGAAATTTATTATCTTTACAGACTTGTCATCTTATAGATCCGCAGTATATATTGATATTCAGTATTTTGCGCTTGTGCTATGAAATTTCCCATTTTTCTTTCGATTATTAAATTGCCATTATGAATTGCATTCTTAAGAGATGGTGGGTTAAGAACACCCGATGACCTATGATATCATCCATTGTTATTCAGGTACTCAGTTCTTTATTTTTCATGATTTAGACTACTTTCTAATAAAGCACTTATCTTTCAGTCTCATAACTTTAATCTTATTAAGTTACTTAATATACCATGCTTATCATGGTTTTTAGAGATAGTAATTGCATATAACTAGTTCAATGATTTCAGTCATTCTCAGATACAGCAAATTGAACAAGTTTATGTATTTTGCCCTACTTTTAGTATAAATATGAGCATATGTATACATACATATATATATATATATATATATATATATATGCATTATCATATCGTGATCAGGAGCTTCAGATCATAACAGTCAGATACCTGACATGCATGACATCCATATATGACATCAATGCTCTTGAACACTTTTCTTATAAAACAAAGTTCACTAGTAGTATGGCAGTCAGGTATGGCATCCATGATTATGGATAAAATTTTCAAGAGCTATCAGTTATATTTAGTTGGGAGTAGTACTTAGCACCTAGAGGACACGAGTTCAATGTACCCAAGTCCCAAATTATGTGCCACCATAGGTTAAAGGGGTCCTTGCGAGTTGAGAGTGTCTCCCTTGCCCTAAATGGGCTCATGAGTGAATTCACGCCAATCATGGTTCATACCCTTAGCAAGGTATAGAACACACTCCCAACTTGGGTTATAGGTTGGGTTCCATGTTTGCTTACGTGGTCTATGTTTGTTACAGAAACCTCCCACAGTTTCAGACTCAATATTTATGCATGACCCTCAGTTCAGTTTTACTTGCTTTTAAACTATGAAGTTCCAAATTATCATTGCATATTAGTAGTTGTGTATTTCATATAGGTTCATTGTACTCCAGCTCAGCTCTTTGCTTTCCGTTAGCATTCAGTATAGTTTGAAAACATGTTTAATATTAGCTTTAAATCATATGAAATATTTATGCTTCTACACCTTTCCAGTTTTCAGAAATGTTTTAGCTCATGATTCAGAGATTTTACTATGCCCCACATCTTTTACTTACAAATATGTTTTAAATGCTTATTTTAGTAAATGGTTTATGTCTTTAGTTTGAAACCAAGATTTAGTCTTTTCATGATTAATGCATATCTCACATACTCAGTACAGTCAAAAGTACTGATCATATACCTCTTCTTCCTATATTTTTCATGTGATGTAGATTCATGGGCTTACTATCGGGATCATAGTCAGGAAGATCACAACATCCAGCCAACAGGAGATGAGTTCTCTTAGTTCGGGGACTCCAGTTAGTTGCAAATCAAGTATTCCATTTTTATTCATATGTATTGATTACGGATAGTTGGGGGTCATGTCCTGACTGCCTATAGTCAATATTAATAGTGGCTTCAAAGATAGTTAGTCATATTCAGTTTCTCACTCTTTTTAGTTTACAGATGTTGTAAATAAACTTTCTAATAGTAAATGTATTGAACCATTTTATTCCATGATTATGCTTCTGCTCAGTCAGTTTAAAACTTTGATAAATTGGTAATCTACCTGCTTCTTAACATGTTTAAGCTTGAATTTTCTCTTATTTTGTATTAATTTGATGTAATTCTCATGTTATACAGATCTTTTGTGCAGGTAATGAGTGAATATGAGGTCAAGCTATCCATACGAGTCAATTGGGATGTGAAAAGTGGAGAAAAGGAGCTAAAAACCAATATATTGGAAGTTTTGAAGCCACCTGCGCACGTATGTCATAAGCTATATGCAGGTGGCAAGAGTGAGCTTAGGCAGTGGCATCTGTGTTGAGGTTTCTGCGTGCGTAGGCTATCCACCTGCATTGGCACCTGTGCCAGCAGATGACCAGTGCGATGGCAATTTTGTAATTTTGAGGAGCATGAATTTGGGGCTTTAAAAGGAGGTTTTCAGCTCTAGAACTCCATCTTTTTTACAATTTTGGAAGCTTGATAACATAGAGTGAAACCCTTAGAGTGAAATTAGTTACTTTCTTATGCTTTGTATGGAATTTGGATCTTAAATCTTGTGATAATCTTTGATTCAATGGGACAATGGGAGGAGAACTTGGGTAATTTTCCTCTTTCTCTTTCTATGAGTAGCTAATTTCTTTGCTTTGGGTTATGCTTGAGTATGTTGTAATAACTTTATGGGTGTTGTTTATTTGTCTTCCTAGTTAGATAATTATTGTGGGTTTTATTCCTATTCCATGTCTTCGATCTAAAATTAGAGATTGCAGACTCTAATTAACTCTAGAACTCTTATCATCCTTGACAAAGAAGATGAGGGTGAGGAATAGGAGTGAACAATAACTTGATATTTAACATTTAATATTGTCTCTTACACATAAGGATGCTAATTGAGGTATTATATTTGTTATATAGACACACTTGTGAGGTGTTTGAAAGAACCCACTTGTGATATCTTGGTGTTTGATTGACGAATCAACACTAAGTACTTATAATCTAGCCTACCCATAACTCTTAGCTAAATCTAGACAAATATTCAATCACCCGTACATGCTTTCACTCTTACAACAGCATAACCCCAAGTCCCGTATGACACTCGATTTCAACTCTATTTCTCTAATCTTTGAATTGTACATTTCAAACTATGATTACTTTGATAATTACAAATTGATAAAGTAAATCCCCTATTTACTTTTACGCATTATTCTTATAGTATCATGTGTTAGTACTAGTTGCTTTTGACACTTAGAGGTGAAAGCTATCACATTAATTCCTTGTGGATTTGACCCCGACTCTAAGTTGCGTAATTATATTGATTACAATCACTTATACTCTTGGGGTATAATTTGAGCGTTATCAAAAATGGCGTTGTTGTCGGGGAATGAAACGTAGTGTTCATTCTTTTTAGTGTTTTAAGTTACTTCTATTTGTCGTGGTGTATGTTTACTTTATATGTTGTTTTTGTTTTCTTCAGGTGGTAACCAAAGTCTTCACGAATCAATGAGTCAAAACGGTAGTCATACCACTTCATTCGACGGACATTTAGAGGATAAAGACCATTTGGGAGACACCGGGAGAGCAAGTACCATCCACATCCTGCCCGCAGAATGGAATGGAGCATTTCATGTTACTAGCGTAATGCTCCATCTCCTTCAAATGAAGGGATTGTTTGGGGGTCAAGCACATGAAGACGCAAACCTTCATTTGAAAAATTTCATTGATATATGCATGCCATTTGATATCGCCCACATATCACAGGAGTCCATCCGGTTGAGACTCTTCCCCTTTTTATTGATGGGCGAAGCCATTTTGTGGTTGAGGCAATTGCCTGCAGGTTTAATAACTACATAGGTGGAATTGACGGAAGCATTCTTGGATAGATTTTTTCCACCATCCCAAATGTTACAATTGAGAGATGAGATTATTAACTTCTGCTAATTGAATTGCGAATCATTACATGAGGCTTGACAAAGGTTTAACAAGAAGTTGATGCAATGTCCAACTCACAAGGTTTCGGATAAGATGCTCCTCTAATTATTTTATCGAGAATTATATCAATTGAACAAAATGGTTATGGACAATGCAGGTGGGGGATCTTTAGTGAAACAAACTTATAGTATTACATAGGCATTATTGGACCAAGTCACTAAACAAAGTCGAGGTTGGCATACAAAAGATTCAGAGGTGGCCATGGGGGCTCCCTCCGCATATTTTGTGAGCCAAGAGAAAAGAAAGAAGGATGAGGAGAGAGATGAGAGTATGGCAAAAATAATGACACAACTAGAACTCTTCACCAAACATGTAATAGGGTCAACACCATAAGCAGTTAACGCTGTTGCTTCCAAGGGTGCTAAGACTAATGATGATGATGAAGCAGAAACTCTTGATGAAGAAATCCATTTTATGCCAAATCAAATGGGGGGTTCCCGCCCACTTATCAAAGGAAAGGTGGGAGTCAAGGTTGGACGGATAAAGACCGCGATTGAAAAGATTATGAGTGGAAGGATCATGAAAGAGACCGACAATAAAGGGATAAGGATAGGGATTGTGATTAGCGAGATAAATATCGGGACTATGATAGGTATGCTCCTCCATATGATCCAGCTAAGGGTAAAGAAGAAACTTCTATTGATCCTGAGAAGTATAAGAATGAAGATGTGCTTGCTCGTATCCTTTTGGGTGTTGAAGGAAGGGATAAGATGTTAAGAGATATGAAAGGTGAATTGTTGAATCTCAATCAAACCATCACCTCACACTCGTCCTCAATAAAGAAACTTAAAACCCAAATGGGTCAACTTTTCTCCCAAATGAACCAAAGACAAAGAGGAGGCCTTCCTAGTGATACGGTTGTAAACCAGAAAAATAATGCTCACATCATGGCAATTGTCACTAGAAATGGGAAAACTCTTGAGAACAATGTTGTAAATCTTGATGATGACCTTAGTAATAAGGGTATCGGAGGACAAATGAGCGAAAAGAGAAAGCGGCTTCATAATTCAAAAGATGAAAATCCGATGTAAAAAGAGCAAAGTGTTGAGAAGCCCAAAGAAGTGGAAGAGAAGGTTGAAAGTGATGTAGAACCACAAGTGGTTGATGGTAGTAATTCAAAACTGGATAAAAGCCCGATTATCTCAAGGCCACAAGTCAAAATCCCTCCTCCATTCCCACAAAGGCTTAAGAAGAAGGAAGATGATTCAAAGTACAAGAAGTTCCTTTCTAAATTTAGCAACCTTTCAGTAAATATACCATTGTTGGAAGCCCTACAAGAGATTCCTGGTTATGCTAAATTTATAAAGAACTTGGTAACAAAGAAGCGAATCATGGACTTCGAAACAATGAAGTGACACATAATTGTAGTGCTATCATGTCTAGCACAATGGTTGTAAAGAAGGATGACACGGGAGCATTCACCATCCCATGTACTATTGGAGTGTATAAATTCGGGATAGCTTTATGTGATCTTGGGGCAAGTATTAATTTGATACCATTAGCCATGTTTTGAAAGTTAGGCTTTGGTGCTCCAAAGCCAACAACAATGAGGTTGTTAATGGCCGACCGTTCTATTAAAAAACTCATGGGTGTGTTGTATGATGTACTTGTGAAGGTGGATAGTTTCATCTTTCCAGCCGATTTTGTGATCTTGGATTGTGAAATAGACCATGAGGTCCCCATTATTCTTAGTAGGCCATTCTTGGCTACCGGACAAATATCCCTATCAACACTATAGAATACACCAAAATCCCAAGACTCATAAGCATAAGTACAAGAGAAACTTAAAAATATTGAGAGTTGAATGACTACAAACTGTCTAAGGATAAAACATGATAGAAAAATATGATAGATAAAGCCTGGAAGAACCCTATATCGAGAAACTCACCACACAACTTCAAAATACCTCCAAAATTTACAATCAAGAGCTACAGGGTCTGCTAGTACTAAGACAAGCATAGAAAGGGTACAAAAAATTAGGAGTGAGTATGGTCCACTTGTACACAATAAGCATCATCGGTCAATCGATCTTAAGTAGATGACTATATCAAGAAAAGAATACTATTTGAATAAGTAACTTGCACGCAGAAAGTCCCAACGACTCAATGTCACAAAAGTATACACAATATAGCTCAATCACACCAATCAACCAAAACCTTTAGACAATGCAATGTAGTGTATAGAATGCTATGCAATGGCCATGGCTACCGGTATACACCTTTGGAGCCAAAACTTTCAGGAGAGGACCCATGGGGGATTCGCGATATCTATATACCATGCCTAGACTTGAATCAAGACTTCTAAATTTATATGTGTGTATGTGTGTGTGTGTGTGTGTGTGTGTGTATATATATATATATATATATATATATATATATATATATATATATCATGAGCTGAACTCAAACTTGAACTAAAATCATTCATTTCTTTCAGAATCAATGTCTTTCAATTGTACTAATTTCATGAAAAATGAAATGAATGATTATGCATGTACATAATAATGTCAGACCCATATATAATTTTAAAAATGCACAAAATCATCTCAATAAGAATCAAGTATGATTCAACACTCCCAAAATCTCAGTGAATAACTATACAAGCCCCTACAAGGGGCATCACATCGGAAAAAATCCACCTCAAGTGACTACCAAGGTCACACAAGCCCATACACGTTCATCATAATATTACGATTCGACCAAACTAATGTAAAAATCAATGCATTACCCATATCATAACATGGTTTACATAACAAGTCTCCACCCAAGCTATGTCAAAAGAAATTTAAGTTATAACCTACCTCGAAGCCAAAATGCAAACCTGAAATATTCAACACAAAGTCTTCCCCTTTCGAGGAGC
Organism: Capsicum rhomboideum; assembly: GCA_031232105.1. Classification (NCBI taxonomy): domain Eukaryota; kingdom Viridiplantae; phylum Streptophyta; class Magnoliopsida; order Solanales; family Solanaceae; genus Capsicum; species Capsicum rhomboideum. Next base: position 60,829,081 of record CP124709.1, read on the forward strand.
CTTAGAACACTCCCAATCTATTAAAAGTAGTTTTCTCATGTAAATATGAGTCCATCAATACCCATATTGACATATTTTTGTTTCAAGTCCAAAAATTTACCCTGAAATCAACCCTAATATTGGTAAAACTAGAATTTTTGTAAAAAAATCAATTTACTCATAGTCTAAGGAGTTTAGATCTAAATCTCATCTAAAATGGAGTTGCAATCAAGTTAGAAATTATTAAAATATCACTTTTCTAGGGAAACTTGTAACGACCCATCCCGTTGTTACTATGAGCACTACGTTCAAAGGGCACGAGATATGGGTAATTTTTAAACTAATCAATGTGCTTATTAAAATTATTGGTAGATGAACTCAGGAGTTGAATTTCAAAGGGAAAATTTTGGGGAGGCTGAATGTCTCCATCCCACTATAGCGGGACATTTCCCGCTGCAGCAACACAGCTACTGTGGCACTACTGCTACAACAGTCGATCCACTATAGCTTGAAGCGGGTAGTCAATTCCACATTTTAAAACTAGTTTTCCTTTTCAGCTTAAAAGATATAATGTGGCCTCCTCCTAAAAACACCCTAGGAATAATTTTAGACCCAAAAATCAATGAGCATGGAGAGGCACACCTCAAGAGGATGAATCTTAGCATTTTCTTATGGAATTCATGCGAAAAATCACTTGAGGCCAGTCAAGAAAAGATGATTCATGCAATCCATAGCAGTAGCTTGGCATCAAGGTATGCTAGATTTAATTTAATAGTAGACAACAGTGAGAAAACATATTTGTGGCATTGATTAATGAAAGATTTCAGGTCTAGGCCTGAAGGCATGGTGTTTGGTGGAATAGAACATAGTAATTAATGAAAACATAAGATTAATCTAGTGTAACTAATATTAATTGTGTAAAGCTATTGTTGGGGCCTGCATGTTGTTGTGTAAATTATGTTGTAACGAATATAATCTAGTAGTAAGTGATAATGGATATGAACTGGTATTAATCTGGTGTTAATGCCATTGAATTATATTCTATTATTGATGATTGTTAGGTGTGATATAATCCCTTTTTAAAATGTGAAATGATGTATGCTAATGTTTTGGGTGAGGGAATTATGAATATTAAGATTAACCAACTAATTATGGCATCAAGATAAATTGAGAGTTGGGAAGTAGAACAATTTCTTATTAGAGGGAACGGTTGTGGTATAGAATAGGTGTCGAAGTTGATGAGTAATAGTGTGTGATTAGGATCAAGTGGTAATCAAGTGATATATATTTTATAAATGTATATATACCTCCTGAGTGTATTATAACATAGGAGTTTAGACCCAACAGATTGTGCGTATGTTCTGGATTATTTATCGCTTATGAGTATTATTGAGGAATGGTTATTTGATAAGGTTTGGTGTAATAAGCTATTGTTTTTCCTTAAAATAAGTTGTAGGTTATGGTTGAATTAGAGTAAGACTCAGTTTGATTGTGTATGTGCTCGTAATAGAGTGTTTGTTTACTTGTTTCAAGCTATGCTTGTAAATGGTGCTAAATGATTGAATGAAAACTACCAGTGGTTGTTGATTGTGAATATTACTAGAGTATTGTACTTATGAATAGTATATTTTTGTTATTGTGAATTGAGTGATGCTAAGTGCATATCCTATGATTGATATGGTGGGTTTAGGTGGAAATAAGGGTGGAAAAATACTTGGTTTGGGATAAGGGTGGCAAGGTACTTGGTTGATATATGAAATTGGTACATGGGCTAAGTTCGTTCCTTTTAGATCATGACTAGTGGACATCCATAAGTCCCATAGCATGTGTGTGCATAGTGATATGAAGAGTTTGATGGTTCCTTGAGTGGGTCGGGTTTGTGTCTATTATGTATATTACTTTTGGCTTTTTTTATGTGAACTATTGTTTGGATATTACTTTATTTCCCTTGTGTTGATTGGTTATTTGGCTTAATATCATTTGGTAGTACTTGGTGTGAATTGTTTTGTGTGGGTTGATGAGATAATGAGATTTCTTGATATATATGTCAATTTACATAAGCAGTCTATTTATTGAATGATCCGTCTCTTTGTATCATGATTTGGTACTCGTGTGGATAGGTCTTTAATTTCTTGATATTATAGGGTAGTGATAAAGTAGGTGATTTCCCATTATGGAATACTCAACTGATTGTACAAACTTTTGTTTTGCTAAGAGTGAACAGAATGGACTATGATAAATAACGTTAATAAATCATTATTTGGCTAAAGTAGGGATAGGCAGAATTGAGTGAATAGACTATAATGTTTTGGTAGGAAGGCTAGAAATTAGTGTGTGCTCATGGAATGATGGTAATTTATTAATAATTGTTGTATCATGTACAAAGTGGTCATTTAGTGAGATGTGATAAGAATGGAATGGGTCTATGTAGTCGTCTTTAGGAGGTGAGCTACATGTTTTATATGTGGTCGGTTAGAATATCGTAGAAGGGTGGTAATCTAGATTATGAAATGATAAATTTAAATGTGGTTATTATATATACATGTTTGATCTTGATTTTCTATATTATGTTAATGTGATTTAACCTTTGTCAATCGATGATGCCTACTAGTATGTGCGGTGTTACTGATACTACTCTTGCTATACCTTTTTCAGGGTATAGTCTTGTTGCACGATCAATTGATGTTTCTTATATGATTCGGCTAGTGATCTTCAATAGATTTTGCTCATACTACTCCTATGGTTGAAGCTAAGTCTTGTGTTTTGTTCCTTCTCTTTACTATCTCTTGTACATATCTAGACTAGGTACCCAAGAAGATGTTTTTCTTTTGTTGTATCTTTACTCAGGTTGTATAATTTTTGTAAGTAGATCAATGAGGTAACAACATAGTTTATTAATGTCTTCCACATATTGATCAAATGGGCAGTAAGGGTTCTCCTATCTAGTTAGAATAGAGTAGGTGTTGTTGCGGTCTACCGCATATGCAAGTACACGTGATCGTAGCAAGTAATATAGAAGCTCTTTTGATCCTAACATCCAACCCACAGGGACTTTGCACTTAGTATTTCACTTAATTTAATTTCTAACAATACTTCAGACAAGTGTTGTGAATTATCAAGAAAATTTGTGAAATTATATCGTTCTAATAGTTGCAAAAACAATAAAGTAAGACAATCACGATTTGAGCAAAGTTTGTAAACAATATCAACGAAAATTTCAGGGTTACAGCATTTACCACAATCATGTATAATATTTATTTATATCAATGAACTTTACTTCTGTAATTGCGAATTTCGGGGTTAATTATACGATTTGGGAATGGTCATTCTCTAAATCACGTATTTAAACTCGTCTCACAACTACATCGTTGAGCGGAGATGTGAGTTTCTAATTCACATGCATTAATATTTTTATCACGTTCATAACCAAATAAGGAAAACTAGGTATATTGCTATCCTAGTAGCAAATCAAACCTAATGTGAGCCGGTGATATTATTCCCTATGTTCTTCGTCCTATTCTCCCATGGTCAGTTCATCCAAGAATTACTTATTTATTCTAATGTTGGTCAGACACAAAAATAGTAAGCATAAGAACATGAGAGCAATTGAATAAGAAACAAACTTCATTGATTCAAATAAAATACTACACATTCATGTTTTGGCCGTAACTCCAGAATAAGGATATTTAGCTACTCATAATCGAAAAAAAAATACAAGAATTATTGTTGATTATACCAAAGTAATGAGTAGTAGAGTTAAAACAAGAATAACCCTCGTAAAAAATCTTGTGCTATCTATTTTTCTCTCAAAAATTATTAGTAAATGACTGCAGGTCGTCCTTAGAGTATTTATACAGGTGGACCCCTTAAAATCAAAGCCCATTAGGAGTTGGCTAAAGATTTGAAGAAATCCCGTCGAAGAAACAGCTTTGCGATGCGGAGGGCAACACATGGCATGCAGCTGCACGGCACGCCCTCTAATGGAAAAGCCTTCCAGCTGGATTTTTTAGAGGGCTGAATGGCACAGGTCTCTCCACTTGGGGCCTAGCTGCACGGCTCGGAGGCTCCTTTAGCTGTAGAGCTTCCCTCGTATCCTATATCACGCTCATACATGCTTCTCCTATCATTTTGATTCCCTTCCAGCCGCATTTCAGCCTGAAACATGCTAATCATATTTTTTAGTTCATCTATATAAATATAGCACAACGCACAAGAAAATATATGCATTTGTTCTCGAAAGTAAGCTGAAATATAGGTAAAGTGTGGTACTTGGGTGTATAAATATGCCCAAGATCACCACCCTACACTTAAAGCCTTGTTCGTCCTCAAACAACTTTTTATGCTCATATTCATCAAAGAAGACTCTAACATCACGAACTAAAACAAGATACTCAAGCTAGAACCTTAACGACTAATATGAATGGTAAGTTCTACAACAAGCATGTCACTATGACCACCCAAAACCTCCTAGCGTCAAAAATTGACTCTACAAAACTAGCAAACTCATACATATTACTTAATAAAGAAATCATATAAGTTGCCTATCCTTCATTAAACATGCACCCCAGAACAAAAGATCACCCATCATCACTCACCAATATACAATTTAACACAAGAATGGGTGTAAGAATAGAATTACACTCACTCTCACAAAGAATTCACATGCAACATACGATGAACCATAGGCTTGCCCTTAGTGTGATACTCCACTAATATAAGAATATCAAAGGTCAAGATCAAGTACGACATTAAGGGTTGTAATGTAGGCTAAGTGACGGGTAGGAACTATTTTGGTCAAGAATAGTGACTATCTTCCCCAAGCGCTTTAATACATCACACATTTCATTTAGCACTTTCCTCAACCACCTCTTTTCTCTTCCACAACTCTCTTTGTTTTGCCCATATCTTTAAGCCAGCTCACACATTTTTTAGTAGGGAGTTTTTTATTATGTTTTCAAAACACTTTAGCTCTTTTACTCTACTCCCTACCAACAACACATAAACTTTTTCAACACATCAATAGCTATTATTTTGGAGCTTCAACTTCACTTTTTCCTTCTTCATCAATTCTCACTCGTTATCAAATTTAATTCTTCAATGAAAGTGCTAGGAGTTTTGGATCAAAATACGGTCTATTGAAAGAAAAGGAATAAGCTACATATTAGGCTACCAAAGAATAGGCTAAAGGCTCAACGGGGCTAACTAAGATCATGCATTATGGGTAGGTAAAGTGAGGTATAAAACATGGCTATCAAAGAAAGGGCAATATCATCTCCTAAACTCAACATTTTTCATTTCTCTTTGCAAACACACCGAGCAAATTCTAGACATCTATATGCAAGTATGGAGTATAATCAAAATATCACACACACCTGGCACATGTTCAAATCAAGACGGATCCCAATAGAATCTTAACCAAGCAATTGGAAGAATTCAAAATTAAGCTAAGATCATACAAGAGCCTAGGTGTCTCAAAAATACTCATTCAAATCATTACACATGTTATCCGTTCAAACCATCTTGAATCACGTAGTCATGTAGCCCAACAAGAGCACTTAATATCAAATTAGTTAAAGGGTTCTACTTCTTACTCACTACCTATGACTAATTTTCTCTTAAGACAATCGTCATCCATCCATCATAGAGAAAGATACTTAACTATGACTGTTAGGAGCAACTTATTCCTAAAAAATATTATTACCCTAAAAGTTTACCTATTAATCCTAATCGGTTCAAAGGGACTATCCTGGGGAAAAGAACAAAAAACAAAAGCCAAGGAACCCAAAAACAAAACAACTCATAGTAAACACAAATACTACTACCAAATCATAGAAATAAACAATGTACAGATTACTAACTATTACAAACCACAAATATCCGAATGTCATCACATCACCACAATATCCATCAAAATAAAGTACATAAATATCACCATACCACAAAATAAAATAAAAGTACTATAATGCCACAAACTGACAAAGGAAGCCTTTCCCCCACCCTACACTTAAGAATAAGCACTGTCCCCAATGCAAAAAAAATGTAAGAGCAAATAAAATGATGGGGCAAAAGAAATCTCTGGGCTCTACTCATCATCCTCATCATTATCATAATAAAAATTCGACTCCAAGTCAATATCAGAATCCATTTGTATTTGTCCTTATCAGTAGGCACATCATCATCTAGCGGCTCCCAAAAGTCAGGACTAATACGTCACATAATCCTAGCATACTCAGTGTGTAATCATCCTCAAGCTTTCTTAACTCCTCAGTTGTATGGGCTCGGCCTCCACACATCATATTCAAATATTGCATGCCAAACATATGGCTAGTAAAGCTAGCATCATGAGCATTCCTCTTTGCATGAGTCAATGCAGGCCCTAAAGCAAACTCGGACTCTTTCACCTTTGAAACATCAATGCCCCTCAAGCTCCGGGAAGGCTTGTAATCCGCAGTGTCTTCTTACACCCCATGATCCTTCAAGAACTGTGTCATTAGGCAATCAAAACTTTACCTATAACTACTTTTCACCCTCTCCTTTCTCATAAAAGATATCAGAATTGCACCAACGTTAATAAATTCATTAGTCATAAGAGCATAAACTAAAATTACCTGTTCACGTGTGATGTTGGATATGTGGGAGATCGGAATTCAGAAAGTACAAACAATCCTTAACCAAACTATCGCTTCCTTGTTCAAGTGGGCCTAAGGGAATGTGTTATAATATCCCTTATCCTTGTGGAATGCCCACCTTGCCATAGACCTTGAGTTGTACAAAGTGTTACAAATAACACGGTAGGGTGGCTAACTAAACAATGCCATCAATCCTCCATTATCCACATTTAAGGTACCAAGGAAAGTGTTCAATAAAGCTGCATTAAAATGCATGGTCTTTCCTTAAACACGAACATTGTTTCCCCTTTTCTTAGGGAACCAATTCACAAGAAATTCACGAATCATATCCAAGTTACATTCACCCCAATCGTTGAAGATGAAGTCTATCCTCACTTGATGAATCCTTTCCACAATATTTATGTACTCGGTGTTCAACCGCTCCCTATTGATCCTCTCCATGGGAACATACTTCTCTACATTATTCTCTTTGTATCATTTTTGTCCTTCCTTGACAACATATTTCAATTCAAAGTGGCGTCAGGGCACATAAGGGGCTGCGGATAGTGTGGCTTAGCTAGTGCGAGCCCTCTTTTGTCCTTGGCTAGAAGTGGTTCCCCTACCCTTTCCTTTTCTAGCTTTTGGTGCCATGATACCTGTTAAATAATATAATTAAATGAATTAGTATAGTCCCAAGTAGTTAACAAAAATTAAGCTTTAAGGCAGCCGAAACCACCCCATACTTTATTTGTTGGCATACTCCAACTAGTCTTCATTATCGGGAACTCAGACATCCCTTACTAACTATCACTTACTAGTATACATGATTCATATTTCAATTGCATTCCCAGAATAAATACTTTCCAATTTTTAGTACATGTGACGGGGATTCAACTTGACTTCATTACAAACGATGTCACAAGGCACCAACTTTCAAAAATAGCATCACACTTTCAAGAACCAATCAAGAACAAGAACAATCTATCTACAAAAACAACTTTCCATAAACTTCCATGCCCATTCATACAATTTACCCATAATCAGGACCAATTCAATCACCAACTCATGCTTTTTCAATCAACAAACTACAATTTAGCAAGTTTAACATTCAAACTTCAACTAATGCACCAACAAACTAAAGAAAGACATGGTGTTTTCACAAGTAAATTCAAACATAAGGTTTAAACGCATATTTTACATCTTTTAAATGGAGTAACAACAAACCCACATGAGTTTCAACTTACACCACTATTAAAATCACAAAACTCTAGTTTAAACCCATGTTCACAAGGAGTAATAGAGAATTAACCACCATGAATCATGAATTTAAGGGATTTGCATCTCAAATTCAGATAATGTAAAGCTAACAAGAGAAATCTCAAAATTTTTGAGTACCATTCAACAATACAAAGCCAAAAAACCATCAAAACTTACCTTATTCTTGAAATTGGAATGGAAACCAAGAGGAATTGTAGGTTTATTGTAGCGTCACAGGATGGAGAGAGAAAATAAGGGGTGTGTGGCACTTAGGATTAGTGAATTAGGGGTTATTTTTTGGTGGGGTCTTAAGTGGGAGGACCAGGTCAGTTTGACTCGGTCAAATTTAAAAAAATTTAAGGAACCAAAATCAGGCGTGATGTGTGGGCCAACACGGGAGTCGGGCTCCATGGCGCCTAGCCCACCATGCGACCAGAACAGTGAGTATTTTAATTGTGTCTAACGGTGTGGGAATTAGTGCATGGGTTGGGTTATGCACTGCCAAGCCCTCAAATACCTGTACCGAATTTTCCTTAGTGCAATTTCACTCTAAATTTTGCTTTTCCATTGCTCCTCGGCCCTTTACTTCTTGAAAATCACTAGAAAAATAACAAAAATAGTTAGAAAAGTGGGTTGCCTCCCACCAAGAACCTACGTTTTGGTCGCAGAATGACTCAACTTATTGCATTTTTGTTTCTCATTTTTCTTTGAATAAAAATCTTATGCTATTACATTACATTCATGGGTTGCCTCCTATGTAGCACATGATTTAATGTCGCATCATGACTCATCTCTAAATCACTCATCTGATAGCTACATGGACGTCTTCTACCAGTCATCTTCTTTGGCCTAATAGTGGTTCACTCTTTGGCCATTCACCAAGAATGTTTTTCCATTTTCTCCGTCTAATAGTTCAATAGCTCTATGTGCAGTCATTTGTATTACTTCGAAAGGGAGATACCACTTAGACTTGAGCTTTCCAGGAAACAACTTCAATCTAGAATTAAACACCAAAACCTTCTGCCCGAGCTCAAACGTGTGAGATATAATATACTTATCATTCCACCTCTTGGTCTTCTCTTTGTAAAGATTCCCATTCTCATAAGTATATAATCTGAATTCATCAAGTTTGTGCAACTGTAGCACTTATTTCTGGCCCACTAAATCAGCGTCAAGGTTCAACTTCTTCACAGCCCAATAAGATTGATGTTCTAGCTCAACAGGCAAATGACATGCCTTCCCAAAGACAAACATGTAAGGTGACGTCCAAATGAGGATGATAGGTTGAGTCAACCGTGTGTCATACCCATACTTATCCAATAAATTCCTGAACCAATTACTGACAAAATGTGAACCTCCATCACTAATAATAGCTCTTGTTGTCCCAAATCTCATTAATATATGCTACTTGACGAACTTCACCACCACTTTTACATCATTGATGGGGAGCGCTGCTGCTTTCACCCACTTGGAAACATAATCTATGGCAACAAAAATGTATGTGTTTCCAAATAACGGAGGAAAAGGGACCATGAAGTCTATTCCCTACACATCAAAGATCTCCATCTCCAAAATATTATTTAAAAGCATCTTATGCCTTCTTGAAATAGTACCCATATGCTGACATTTTTCACACTCTTTTGCAAATACAGTCGCATCCTTGAATAAGGTGGGCCAAAAGAAATTGTATTGTAGAAATTTATGAGTTATATGCTCACCACCATGATTACCTCCATAAGGTGATGAATAGGAACTCTCCAATACCTGATTTGCTTCATATTTTGGAATACACCTTCTGATTACTTAATTGGGGCCCTGTTTAAATAACTAAGGCTCACTCCATATGTATACACGAGACTTATAATAAAGCCTCTTTCTATATTGACTAGTAGCCTCATGTGGATACACTCCACTCACTATCAAGTTCACGATATCCGCGTACCAAGGTAGCTCTGCAATGCTCAATGCTAAGAGTTGTTTATCAGGGAACTCTTCTCGGATTTTACCATCTTTTAGAACATGTGACCAACTCTCTAGCCTGGATAAATAGTCAGCTACTTGGTTTTCCGACCCCTTTTGGTTTTTAACTTCCAAATCAAATTCATGTAGCAATAAAATCCACCTAATGAGTTGAGGTTTAGCATCCTTTTTATTGAACAAGTACCGAATAGTTGCATGATCTATGTAAACAACCACTTTGTTACTAACCAAAGCCAGTATCTCCTTCTCTGTAACAATATAATTAGTTTGGACTACATCAAGAGCCTTGCTTGCATAATATATGAAATGAAAAATCTTCTCTTTTTGCTGGCCCAACACAGCTCCCACAGCTACATCACTAGTGCCACACATCAACTCGAATGGCAACTCCCAGTTGGGAGCAATTAATATTGGATCCTCAATTAACTTTCTCTTCAATGCCTCAAAGGCTTTCGCATATTCATCACAAAACTAAAATTTTACCTCTTTCTCAAGGAATTTACACATGGATCTTGAGAATTTGAAGAAATCCTTAATAAACCACCTGTAAAACCCCGCATAACTAAAACAAATTATGCATACCCTTCACAAATACTGGTGGCAGTAGCTTCTCTATCACTTCAATCTTGGTACTATCAACTTCAAAGCCTTTTCTTGACATTTTATGGCCAAGGAAAGTGCCTTCCCTGACCAAAAAGTAGCACTTCTCCTAGTTCAATACCAGATTTGTTTCTTCACAGTGAGCCAACACTGTTTTAAGATTTTGCAGATATACTTCAAAAGAGTTACTGAATACATAAAAATCATCCATAAATACCTCTACGAATTCCTATACCATATCATAGAATATTGCTATCATGCAGTATTAGAAAGTGGTGGGTACATTACAGAGACCAAAAGGCATGCGCTTGAAGGCATAGGTACCTTATGGACATGTTAATGTCATCTTCTCCTTATCTTCTCCTTATCTTCTGGAGCAATGGCTATCTTATTGTACCCTAAATACCCATCTAAGAAACAATAATACTCTTGCCCTGCAAGGCTGTCTAGCATTTAATCAATGAAGGGAATCGGGTAGTGATCTTCTTGATAATCCATGATAATCCTCCAACCTATGACTATTCGAGTGGGGATCAACTCGTTCTTCTTATTAGTAACCACCATCATACCTCCTTTTTAGGGACATATTAGACTAGACTAACCTATTTACTATCTAAAATTGGGTAGATGATGCCTGCATCTACCCATTTGATTACCTCTTCCCTCACCATATCTTTCATCACTGGATTCAATCTCCACTGATGTTGAACACTTGGTTTGAGCCGTTCCTCCATGAAGATTTTATGCATGTAATAAGCAGGGCTTATTCCCTAAATATCAGACATCTGCCACCTAATCACTGTTTTTCTCCTTTCAAGACAGTTAGAGATTCTCCAACCTATGCCACAAACAAACATGCAAAGAGAATAACTAGTAAGGTGTCATTTTTCCCCCAAGTAAGAATATTTGAGGTGTGATGGAAATGTCTTCATCTTCAATTTTGAGGCTTCCACAATGATGGATTGGGTGGTCGCCTAAGAGGTCTATTAAGAGGCTTGAAATTCCCTGTATGGATGAATATGTCGGATACATCTAGAACATACATCATAACATGTACATCTGCATCTCCAAAAATATCATGCCCAACTAGAGCTCTCTCTAAAGGATCTTTTAAAGTAAACAGTGGAAGCTACGATTCAAGATCAATCACCGTGATTTCAGATAACTCCTCATAAATAACTGATAACTTCATGGATTTATAGATATCAAATACTTAAACTTTATCATGTTCCCTCATTGTGAGATTCCCAACAGCTACATCTATCAAAGCATGACCAGTAGACAAAAATGGATGCCCCAAAATAAATGGGACTTTTGGATCTGCATCAAAATCCAAAATAATGAAATCTATAGGGAAAATATGTAAACCCACTTGCACTAACACATCCTCAACTATCTTCATTGGGCCTTGTAAGTGAACAATCAGCTAGCTACAAAATAACTATGGTGAGCCTTGGACTCCCAAATCCCATCTTTTTGAACACAAAAGTGGGCATCAAGTTAATGTTGGCCCCAGGGTCACACAATCCCTAGGCTTTGATAGACTACCCAATTTGATCTAGATGTTAAAACTTCCCAGATCTTTGAGCTTTGTTGGCATTCTATTCTAAATTTGAGATGTGCACTCTTCAGTAAGTGCAATAGTAGCATACTCTGTCAACCTATTTTTATTTACCACAATATCCTTAATTTACTTGGCATACCTAGGAACTCTGGCATACCTATAAATTCCCTACAAAACATCAATAAGAGGAAGATTAATGTGCACCTATTTTAACAAATCAATAAACTTTTTAAAACAGGCTTCCTCCTTTTGCTTTTTTAGCCTTTGGGGGAATAGGGGAGGTGGATTCACACTTGCTATAGTATTCTCTTTATTCACATATTTCTTAGCCTCTGCTTGCTTGTCATCTCTCACCACAACCTTGTGAGTTTCTTTCTTGGGCTCTAACTCCTCTAATAATCTACCACTTTGAGTGAAATCGCATTAACCTGCTTGGAACTTGGATCAGTATCACTTGGTAAACCTCCCTGAGGTCTGGTGTTTTGTGCCCCAGCAAGCTGTCCCATCTAAACCTCTAGAGTCTTTGTGGTTAACTGCTAATTTTTTATGTCAGCTTCCATTTGTGCTTAGTTTGCCAAAATTTGCTTTAAGATCTCCTTAATATTTCTAAATTGAGCATTAGAATGATCACCCTAAGTCGTTTGTTGATAATTCTTATTTCCCACTTGGTTCCTATACTAATTGACATTCTACCCTTGATTTCTACCCCATGGGAGATTAGGGTGATTTTGCCAACTTGGGTTATAAGTATTCCTAAAATTTTGATCTCTTTGGCACTGAGCATTACTCACAAAGTTCACTTATTCTAGATTCGCTCCACATGCATCTGCTGAGTGATCTTTGTTACCACATACCTCACACCAAGTCTTTCTAGAGGGAAAAAAATAGATCAAAAAATTTCAAGCCAAATCATCTCAGGTGGTGATGGAATTAGGTGGTTCAGCTTTCAACCACCTTTTTACCTCTCCTGACAGAGAAAAAGAGAAGAGTGTGAGTCTCACATAGTCAAACAAAACTCCTGCATGAATGTATGTGTCACTAATCTCAAAAAAATTCTATAAGTGTTGCTATGGATCCTTATGAGATAGCCCCCGTAAACTGCCCACTAGTGTGCAATAGTTGCACCATATTCTATTTAAGCTCAAATCGACCATCTGCTTCTAGTCTATGGATGTTGGAGGTGACATTATTCGCGAGTGGGATTTCCACCTCACGAGTTGGCCTTGCTTCTACCATATCTATAGGAACAACTTCTACCTTATCAGCCAGTTGAATTTGTTGTATTGGATATTGACGAGCAGCTTCTCTCCGCCTCTGATGAAATTCTATTTTTAGATCCAAATACGGCTCTACCAATTCTCTTTCTCTTGCCATCTTGATGAACAAATTGAACATACAAAAGAAGCCGCTAAGATCAAGTTGTTAACACTTGTATAGTATTAGTAAAACCAAAATTTTGAAAATCACCAATTTCTTAAGTCCCCGGCAACGGTGCCAAAACCTTATTACAGTCTACCGTACATGCAAGTGTGCATGATCATAACAAGTAATATAGAAGCTCTTTCGAGCTGGATATCGAACTCACGAGGACTATACACTTAGCAATACACTTAATTTAATTTCAAACAATACTTCAGACAAGTGTTTGAATTATCAAGAAAATTTGTGAAATTATATCATTCTAATCGTTGCAAAAATAATAAAGTAAGACAAGTACGATTTGAGTAAAGGTTGTAAACAATATCAAGGGAAATTATAGGGTTACAACATTTATCACAATCATGTATAATATTTATTCGTCCCAATGAACTTTATTTCTCTAATTGTTGATTTCGAGGTTAATTATACGATTCGGGAATGGTCATCCTCGAAATCACCTATTTAAACTAGTCTCACAACTACACCGTTAAGAGGGGATGTGAGTTAATAATTCAAATACACTAATGTTTTCATCCCGTTCATAACCAAATAAAGCAAACTAGGTATATTGCAATCCTAGTTGCAAATCTACCCTAACATGAGCCAGAGATAATCTTATTCCCCATGTTCTTCGTCCTATTCTTACTTTTCCATGGTTAGTTCATGCAAGAATTACCCATTTATTCTAATGTTGGCTAGACACTAAAATAGTAAGCATAAGAACACGAGAGCAATTGAATGGGAAACAAACTTCATTGATTCAAATAAAATACTACACATTTATGTTCTAGCTGTAACCCAGAACAAGGGTATTTAGCTACTCATAATTGGAAAGAAAATACAAGAATTAAAGTTAGTCATACCAAAGTAATAATTAGTAGAGTTAAAAGATGAAGAACCCTCATAAAAATCCTTGTGCTATCTGTTTTGCTCTCAAAAATTATAAGTAGATGACTGTAGGTCATCCTTGAGGTATTTATAGAGGTGGACCCCTTAAAACCCAAGTCCATTAGGAGTTGGCTTAAAATTTGATAAAATCCCATCATATAAATAGCACCACAGCACATAGGGCAACACATGGCATGCAATTATGTGGAGTTCTCTCTAACGCGCATGCCTTCTAGTTGACTTTTTTAGTGGGTTGTACGACGCGGGGCTCACTACTTGGGGCCTAGCTGCATTGCTCGAAGGACCTTTAGCTGTAAAACTTCCCTTATATCCCATATCATGCTCGTATATGCTTCTCCTATTATTTTGGTTCCCTTCCAGCCGCATTTCAGCCTAAAACATGTTAATCACATTTTTTAGTTCATCTATATAAATATAGCACAAAGCACAAGCAATATATGCATTTGTTCTTGAAACTAAGCTGAAATATGAGTAAAGTGTAGTACTTGGGTGATAAATATGCCTAAGATCACTCTGTACTATCCTCCTAGATGGGTTGTGACAGTTGGTATCAGAGCCCAGGTTATCGGTCTCACAAGTACAAGAGGAAATGTCGAGTAGAGTCCTGTAAATTGGTGTGTAGACATCTACCTCAAATCCTCAAGAAGCTTTGAGACATTCTGGGAATTGGTTTTCTCTTCTTCATTTATATCATGTCATCCTGAATTGGTTATTTGTATGGTTTGAATCCAATTAGTATTGAGTCAATCCAATTTGTATATCGACCAACTCAATTGGAATCAATTCATTCAAATTGGTATTTCAGACAATCAAATTGGAACTTGACTGGTTCCAATTGATATCGAGCAATAATGGTAGTGCTGAAGCGTGATCATTAGAAGTGGATCATGTCATTTAAGCGTAGGTTGAATAAAAGTGTTGTTGGAACTAATGGCTAAGAGATTTGTGTTTTTTGAGTGAGTGACAATTAATATGCTTACTGGATGGTTTTAAATTCATGATAACTTGGCCATTTAATGGATTACTTGATTTCATTATTGGGGGGAAATTTCCTGATTTTAATTTTGTATTAATTTGAATTCTTAACGGAGTATTACAATTATTTGTTGCCAATTGAAATGGTTTTTAAAGGACTGGGGTGTGCTATGTGGCTGAAGTAATTTCTTGGTGCTTGAATGTATAATTTAGTGTTTGGTTAATGTCCATACTTCTAAGTTGCTGGGTTTCAGTCCTGGATTAATAGGTAAAATAGTTGTAATAGCTAGAAGGTAGCATTACGTTGGGAATGGATAAAGGGAATGCAGAGAAATTAATCCCAGAAGTCACTGCCAAACCATTATAGTGGTGAGAGCTCCACTGTAATGATCCCATTGTAGCAGAACCCTCTTATTCTAGCGAGGCTACTATAGCAGGAAGGGTGTCGCTATAGTGGGAGACTAACAGCGCACCTTTCCTGTTTGCGCACCCTTTTCCAACTGCCCTGAAGTAATCATAAGCTTAAAATAATCTAAGTAAACCAATATATCACCTGAGAGATCGATTTTATAAAGACACAATTCATTCCTAGCATTTAAAACAAGTATTTGAAAGTGCGAGAAAAATAAAAGATTGTTTGTTACATCCCCAAATAAGGGAAATCACCTAATCCGTAGAAACTAAAGGGGGGGGTAAAGGGAAAGGAACAAGCTTGGGGAACTAGCTAGAGGCCTCATCATCATTAAGACTCAAAGAATCAGAGCCCTCCTCCTCCATCCCACTCATGAATTAGAACTCTTGCGCATATTCTCTTTTTCACTTGGGGAGCTTCTCATGTAGGATCATGTAACCAAACATAACCTTCATAGCCTTCCATATGCGGGCAAGCATGTGTTCTTTGGAACCCCTTTCTTCTTTTCCTTATCCAAATCCCTTCAGAGCTCAGCATATGCTTAGGCTAGGAAAGAGTAAGATGCTTAGAGGTTTGGCAGAGCTGTAGAACTAGAAGGAGCCGACCCACGGGAAGGCATGTGAGACTTTATCAGAAAGTTCATCACGACACCCAAATCAGACTACAACTGCTCAAAGGACCTCATGGCTGGTTCAGGGTGGTCATCAGCTCCCCAAACCTTGGAATCCCTTCTACTTTCTCCTTTCACATTCCTTTTCTTTTTGCTCCATTCTTAAGCACCCTTCACATTCAAAGGGTTAAAGGGTATGTCGTACTTCAAGCCTTGATTGTTATCATCCTGAAGTACCCTTGCTTGGGTGCATAGCTACATGGTCAAGTCGGGGAGGTAAGAGTCCTTCATGGTTTACTCGTAGAAGTCTTTTCATTCTTCCATGATATGATTACCCACAATGAGTGGAATTCCCTGGATTGCATAAGCCACCACCATAGTTTGAGAAGAAGCCACATCTGTGGTGTTTCTCAAAGAATGAATCATCTGAGAAACCAAGTTAAGCCACCTTTAGGCCTCCACAAAAGTACGTACTCTTGATTCTCATTGTACTATTCTAGTAGACCTTTTCCCTATCATCCTTCTTTGTCAGTGTGTGTCTCAAACACCACAAGTCCATCTCTGTGTACTTATCCTCAAAACCATCACAGGGAATATTTAGCACCCCCAAGGAATCATTGATTATGGCCACATCCACAAAGACATCCACTCGTCAAATATAGATAGTGGAGTGGGGGTCGTCCCAATGCACGGTATGGAGCATAGTATAAAACTCCCATACTAAGCCTAAGGTGAAATCTTGGGTGGGTTCACTAACATCATCCACTCAAACTCCTACAGCTAAGCATAGAATTTAGGTTCCTCATATTCCAAATCCTTCATCACAAAGCCCTTTTCGTGGCAAAAACCCCTTCTCTTATAATCTGTAAACCTTTCCTAGCAAGCATAATCGAGAAAATAGATGTAAGGCGTGTAAGTTCCACCTTGGTTTTGGTCAGCTATAGAATATTTATTCCTTTAAAATCGAGTGAATTCAAGTTAGGAGTTAAAGATATTCACAAATCACAATTTTCAAAATCAGTAAGTTTATGAATTTCATGGTCGGCTAATGTCAAAATCACGTTATAGTAGGAAGGATCCCTCTACCACAGCTTTCATCATCCCCAGCCAGCCTCCTACGTAAAAATGTCATATTTTTGTAGATTTCATAATTTTTTAACTTTTATACTTAGATCGGAGTTAGTAAAGTAGTGTGCAACCTCTAAATGTCAAAATCCAGGTTTATAGACTCAGATTCTAGCTCTGATGGCTAAAAAATTTTGATAAAGTGATTTTTCATCTTCTACCCTTTTTCAAGCCCCAAATACGCCATGAACTTTGTAAATCTTACACCTAGAATGCCATCAGAGCGTTGGAAACACAAGAGAATCAAGCATGCCTCTAGAATTCATCACAAAATAGGCAAAATCTACCATGCCCAAACCAAACACAAACCTTGCAATTTCTATGAATTTCTACTCTAATTCTTTGAAAAGTGGTTTTCTAAAGTAAAGAGGTAGAGTTAGAATGATAATTTACCTTGAAATTGATGTCGGGAGAGAGTGGTTGATCGGAGTGGGTGAGGGAGTTGAAATTTTTAAAGAAGGGGAAATGGGAAAATAAACCATTTCTCCCCTTTTTAAACACTGCTAATGCATTGCTATAGTGACCCTCTACCCATTGCAGTGGTCCTAGTGTAGTGGCATGGGTCCCATAATAGCAGGAGTAAGGCAGTAAGGGAGAGAAGGAAAATTTCTTTCTATTTTGTGCTTTTTTGTATTAATGAGGCCCCAGCTACCGCGGGCACTCGTATACATTGTTTTAAATGTTTATTCCTATTTTTTTACTACTGTGTACACAGTGAGGGTTATCCTGTGATAGGTTATGTTTAGATTTAATAACCCTGGGAGTACTCGACCACATATTCCTTAATACCTTTGATGTTCAGACACGAATAATGGGTAAATTGGTATCTACTGTAATGACCCATCTTGTTGTTACTATGAGCAACACGTCCAAAGGGCACGGGGTTGTAGGTAATTTTTAAACGTGTCAAGGTGTCCTTTAAAATTATTGGTAGATGAACTCAAAATTCAAATTTTAAAAGGAATATTTTAAGGGAGGCTGACTACCTCCATCCCGCCATAGCAGAACATTTCCTCCTGCAGCAGTGATCGGGCCACTATAGTAAAGAGTGGGCAGTTAGGTTCACGTTTTAAAACCATTTTACCTTCTTAGTTTAAAAGATATAACATGGCCTCCTCCTAAAAATACCCTAGGATTATTCTTAGACCTAAAAGCAACGAGCATGGAGAGGAACACCTCGAGAGGATGAATCTTAGCATTTTCTCATGGAATCTGCATCTGGAATCACTAGAGGCAGTCAAGAAAAGATGGCTCATACATTTCATAACAGAAGTTTGGTATCCAGATTGTCTAGGTTTAATTGTATAGTAAACTATGGTTAGAAAATATATTCGTGATATAGATTGATAGGAGATTTTATGTCTAGACATGTGGGCATGGTGTTTGGTTGAATAGAACGTAATAATTAATGCAAACATGAGATTAATATAGTGTAACTAATATTGATTGTGTAAATTTATTATCGGGGCATATATTATTGTGTCATACATGTTAATTGAGTAACAAAGAACAATTGAGTAATAAGGATAATGGAGATGAACTGGTATTAATCTTGTGTTAATGTCATTAAATTATATACTATTATTGATGATTGCTCGGGGTGATATAATCCTTGTTTGAAAATTTTCAATGACATTTGTTAATATTTTAGATGAGGGAATTATAAGGAGTAGTGAGATAAATCGACTAATTATGGCATTAGGATAAGTTGTGAGTTGGAAAGTAGAATAGTTTCTGATTAGGGGGTACGATTGTAGTATAGGATAAGTGTGTAATTTGATGAGTAATGGTTAGTGGTCATGATCGAGTGGTGAGCAGGTGAAATAATTTATAGAAATGTATATAGATCCCTGAGTGTATTGCACTATTGGATTTTTGACCAGACTTATTGTGTGTATGTTCTTGATTATCTGTTGCTTGGTTCTCAGATATGAGTATTATTGAGGATTGGTTGTTTGATAAGGTTTGGTTTAATAATTTGTTGTTTGTCCGTAAAATAAGTTGTAGGTTATAGTTGAATTGGAGTTGAGACTCAGTTTGATTGTATATGTGCTCGTTATCTGAATGTTTGTTTACTTGTTTTATGTTATGCTTGTAAATGGTGCTAAATGATTGAATAAAAACTACAAATGTTGGTTAATTGTGAATCTTATTAGAGTATTGTACTTGTGAATAGTATATTGTTGTTTTTGTGAATTGAGTGATGCTAAGTTCATAGCCTATAATTGAATTGGTGGATTTAGGTGGATATAAGGATGGAAAAACACTTGGTTGGGGATAAGGGTTGCATGATACTTGGTTGATATATGAAATTGGTATATGAACTGAGCCCTTCCCCTGTAGGTCATGGTTAGTGGGCAACCATAAGTCCCATAGCATGTGTGTACACTGTTATATGGAGAGTTTGACTATTCCTTGAGTGGATCAGTTTTTTGTCTATTATGCATATTACTTTTGGGTTTCCTTGTGTGAACTATTGTTTGGTTATTAATTTGTTTCCTAATGTGGATTAATTCTTTGACTCAATATCATTTGTTAGTACTTGATATAAACTATTTCCTGAGGGTTAATGAAATAATGAGATTTCTTGATAAAAATGACAATTGACTTGAGTGATCCATTTACTGAATGATATGTCTTGTGGTATTATGATTTGGTACTCATTTGGATTACTACTTCATTGCTTGCTATGATTGTGTAGTGATGAATTAGGTAATTTTCCCACTATGGGATGCACAACGGATTGTAAAAACTCTTGTTTTACAAGGGGTGAATGGAATGGGCTATGTTAATAACGTTAATAAATCATTAATTATCTAAAGCAGGGATAGGCAGAATTCAGTTAATAGACTATAGTGATTTTGGTAGAAAGCTTAAAAATTATTGTGCTATCATGGAATGATGGTAATTTATTAATAATTGTTGTATCATGGACTTAGTGGTCGTTAGTGAGATGTGATAAGAACAGAATGGATCTGTGTAGTCATCTTTATGAGGTGAGTTGCCTGTTTTATGTGTTATTAATGAGAATATAGTAGAAGGGTGGTAATTTAGATTATTAAATGGTTGAATTTAAATGTGGCTATTATATGTACATGTTTGATCTTTAATTTCTATATTATGTTTATGTGATTTAACCTTGGTCGGTAGATGATCCCTACTAGTATGTGTGGTTGTATTGATACTACTTTTGTTATATCCTTTTTGGGGTATAATCTGGTCGCAGGATCAATTGATTTTTCTTATATGATGCGGCTAGTGTTCTCCACTATCTTCTGCTCACCCTACTTCTATGGTGGAAGCTAAGTCTTTTGTTTTATCCCGTCTTTTTAGTAGCTATTTTACATGTCTAGACTAGGTCCTCGAGAAAATGTCTTTTTTTGTTGTATCTTTACTCAGGTTGTAACATTTTTGTAAGTAAATTAATAAAGTAACAACATAGTTTATTAATAGCTTTTTCATATTGATTGAATGGGTAGTAAGAGTTCTCCTATCTCGTTAGAATAGAGAAAGTGCCCGTACTATCCACCTAGTTAGGTCGTGACAGTTGGTATTAGTGCCCAGGTTATCGGTCTTACAAGTACCAGAGAAAATATTTAGTAGATTCTTGTGGATTGATGTGTAGACATCCACATCAAATCCTCGAGAAGCTATAAGGCATTCAAGGAATTTGTTTTCTCTTCTTCTTTCCTATCGTGCCATCCCAGATTGGTCATTTGTATAGGTTGAATCTAATTGATATCTAGACCAGCTCGATTATAATTAATCGATTCAAATTGGTATCTCAGGCAATCAAATTAAAACTTGGTTGGTTACAATTTGTATCATGGGGTAATGGTCATGTTGAGGTGTGAATGATCCCTCAGTGATCATTAAAAGTGGATCACATAATGTATGCACAGGTTGAATCAAAGTGTTGTTTGAACTGATTGTTATGAAATTCTTTTGTTTGAGTGAGTGACAATTAATATGCTTACTAGATGGTTTGAAATTTCGTGATTACTTGGTGGTTTAATGGTTTTCTTGATTTCACACTTGGGGGGGAAATTCCTGATTTGAATTTTGTGTTAATTTAAATGCTTAGCGGAGTATTACAAAAGTATGTGGCTGGTTGTTAAAGGACTGAGATGTGTTATATGGATAAAGTTATTTCTTTGTGCTTGAATATATACATGAGTGTTTACTTAATGTTCATACTTATAAGTTGTTGGGCTCCATTACTGTATTAATAGGTAAAATTATTGTAATAACTAGAATGTAGCATTATGTTGGGAATGGGTAAAGGGAATGCAGGGAAATTAATCCCTAGAATCAGTACCAATAAAATGCTATAGCGGTGAGAGTGCTACTGTAGCGATCCCACTGTAGCAAAACACTTCTGCTATAATAGGAAGGATACTGCTATAGCTGGAGACTGGCAGTGCACCTACCCTGTTTTCCCTTGTTTGAGTACTCTTTTCAAACTGCCCCAAAGCAATCATAATCATGAAATAATCTAAGTAAACATGTCTTTCACATGAGAGTTCTATGTAACAAAGATGCAATTCATTCCTAGCATTAAAAAACAAGTATTAGAAAGTGCAAGAAAAAAATGATTATATTTTATAGCCCCAAATAGGGGCAATCACCAAATCTGTAGCAACTAAAGGGAGGATAAGGTGGGAAATACACATGCCTGGGAACTAACTAGAGTCCCCATCGTCATTAAGGCTCAAAGAATCGGAGCCATCCTCCCCCATCATGCTCAATAATGAGAACTCTTGTGTGTCTTATCTTATCATATTGGGGATCTTCTCATATGGGACCATGTAATCGAACATAACCTTAATAGCCTTCCATATACGGGCATGTATGTGGTCTCTGGAGCTCCTCTTCTTCTTTTCCTCATCCAAATCACTTCAAAGCTCGGCATGGGCCCGTACCAGGGAGGAGTAAGATGCCTTGAGCTCTAGCAGGGCTGTAGAACTAGAAGGAGATGACCCATAGTAAGGCATGCGAGACTGCATTAGGAAGTCCTTCACGGTATCCAAATAAGACTCCAACTGCTCAATAGACCCCGTGGTTGGTGTAGGGCGATGATCAGCTCCCCCAACCTTTGAATCCCTGCTTCTCTCTCATTCCACCTTCCTTTTCTTCTTACTCCACACTTGAGAACCTTTCACCTTTAAGGGGTTTAAGGGTATGTCGCACTCTAAGTCATAATCGACATCATCTTAATGCACCCTTTCTCAGGCACATAGATTCGTGATCAAGCCATGGAGGTAATGGTCCTTCATGTTTCCTTGGTAGAAGTCCTTCCATTCTGCCATGATCTGAGCCCATACAATAAGCAGATTCCCTGGATTGCACAAGCCACCACCATCGCCCGATCATAAGTCATGTCTGTGGTGTTGCTTGAAGGATGGATCCTCTGAGACACTAAGTTAAGCCACCTTTAGGCATCCGCATAAAAGTGTCCCCATAATACTATTCTAGTAGACCTTTTCCCAGTCAGCCTATACTATCAGTGTGTCTCTTAACCACTACAAGTCCATCTCTGCGTACTTCTCCTTAAAACCATCATTGGGAATATTTGGCATACCCAAGGCATCATTGATTTTGGTCACATCCACAGGGACATTCACTTCTCGGATACAGATGTGGGGTGGGGTTCATCTCAAACACAGTAGGGAGCATATCATAAAACTCTTGTACCTAGCTAGTGGTGCAATCCTTAGTGGGTTCCACGCATCATCCACCCAAACTCCTATAGTGGGGCATAGAGTTTCGGTGCATCATCCTCTACGTCCTTCATCACAATTCCCCTTTTGTGGCAAAACTCCCTCTTTTTATAATTTGTAAATCTTTGCTGGCAAGCTGATTAATGATGATTTTGTCACTTATTTGTATCTCTTTGCTAATAATTTTGTTTTTTGAATCCATAATATGAGGATAATTATCATTTAAAAGGTGTTGATTCCAGGTAATTTGAGGTTTACAGGGAGCTCTGATGAAAAGAAGTGAAATCGAGGAAAAATAGAGCTCAAACAAAAAGTTGAAGAATTGGGCAAAAATTGCTCATCTCTATTGCGATGGCGAAGTCCAGTCAAAGTCAAAGCCTCGTAATTGCAAGGTCAAAATTCGCGATCGTGGTCAACTGACAGTCAAACCCTAATAATCATGAGGTATATGATTGCGACAGCGATGAAGAAAATTGGTAGACATCAAAGCAGATCTAGAAATTAATATTTTTAACCCCAATCCATAAAAAATTGATCCAAAGCTATTCCAGTACTATCTTTGTCTATTTTCTCAAGCTTGGAGGCTAGGGTTCTTGACCCAACACCCTTGGATTTGAAGATTGGAAGCTTTGTAGTGACAAATTCTTAATTCTTTCTTTATTTCCTTACTTTGTAGTGACTATATTTATGTGTAGTTATATTTATCTTGGATGTTGTAGCTAGAGATAATGAGAATATTTATGTCTTGAATTTGGATTTTGATTTTATCTTATGCTTTTGTATTGTTTGGTTACTCTTGATTTATGAATGGGTTTTGCTTGTTTAAATTAATCTCATGCTTTATTAATTTCTACTCTAATTAATCTTGGAAGTGGATATTAGAGTGGTAATTGCCCATCTACTTCGATTAATGCTTGAAAGAGTTAATTGAGGTTAGAAAAGATTAATTTAGCGTGATTTGGGATGTATGGCCCATCTAATGGATTTGATACTAGAAATGGCAAAATCCTAGTGTAGTCATGGATTGGAACTATTTGTGTTGGCTCTTGGCTAATATTTGAAAGAATTTATCCATGAAATATTCAGCATTCAATCGACAGATGTGGCAGATGCTTGAGGTTCCAAGGCTAATTTGCTAATCCGTGATATAATTATGAGTTCTTGATTTAAATATAATGGATCGTTGATATAATTGATTCCCTGTTATCATTTCCCTTATGTCCCGTCATTTGTGAAAGCCATTGATCAAATTGTTCATATTATAATTTGTTTAATATGTGTTTCATTTTTTAATTGAAACTCCCCAAAAAATGCTTGTATCCTTTGTTTGGATTATAGTGAGTTACTTTTACTCCTTCTTTTCTCAATCGCTAGTCTCATTTTTCCTCGTGGGATCGACCACGGCTCTAAAGTCGGGTAAATATATTCCTAATGCCTGATTTTTTTATAACACTCAATTACACCTAACAAAAGATGTACGCGGTCGTTAGCAATATATTTATCCAACTATAGAGTTAGGTTTGATCCCACGAGAACAATGTGAGTAGCGATTGAGAAAATATAGAATAAAAGTAACTCACTCTAATCAAAACTAAGATACAAGTGTTTTTAGGGGGGTTTCAATATACAAAATAAAACACGGATAGAGCCAATATTAATATGAATAATTTGATCAATGACTTTCACAAAAAGGGAAAACAAGGGAAATGATAATGGAGAATAAAT
This sequence comes from Capsicum rhomboideum, assembly GCA_031232105.1. Lineage (NCBI taxonomy): Eukaryota > Viridiplantae > Streptophyta > Magnoliopsida > Solanales > Solanaceae > Capsicum > Capsicum rhomboideum. The sequence goes on from CP124709.1 coordinate 60,853,964, forward strand.
TCTATCAACGATCCATTGCATTTAAATCAAGTACTTACAATTAATCACGGATTGATAAATTAGCCTTGGAACCTCAAGCATCCACCAGGTCTTTCGATCGATTGGCGAATATTTCTTAGCTAAATTCTTTCAAATACTAGCCTAGTAATATTTGCCAATCGATCGAAAGAAGTGGTGGATGCTTGAGGTTCCTACTCTAATTTGCTAATTCATGATTAATTGTGAGTACTTGATAAATACAATGGATCTTTGATAAAATTGATTCCCCGTTATCATTTCACTTGTTTTTCCTTGTTTGTGAAAGCCAATGATCAAATTGTTCATATTAATATTGGTTCTTTCCATGTTTCATTTTTATATTGAAAAGACCCTAAAAAAACACTTGTATCTTTGATTGGATTAGAGTGAGGTACTTTTATTCTTTATTTTTTCAATCGCTAATCACATTGTTCCTCATGGGATCGACCTCGACTCTATAGTTAGGGAAATATATTGCTAGTGGCCACGTGCATCTTTTCTTGGGTGTAATTAAGTGTTATCAAAAATGGCGTCGTTGTCGGGGACCAATTTGGCATATTGAGTTAGTTTAAAATTTTAGCTAACTTGCTTTGATTCTAACTTGTACATATATGATTGTTATTTTCTTTTGTTTCTTATGTTAGTTAGATTTGTTTTTTGGTAAACTTATTACTATGGCATCATGGAATGAAAATAATTTTGGTGGTTACAAATCTTATGTTGATGAACCATGTTCGTATTGTGGAGGACCCCACTTTTGGCAAGATTATGAAAATACCCCTGGGAGAGAGGTGTGTACATCATCTCTATCCTATAGGGAGTATGATTGTTACTTGTATAGTGTTCATGATAGACATTGGAGTGATTGTCCTAATTATTGTTCCCCCTCCCCTAGTTATGCTAATGAAAGTGCTACTTTTCTCTTGAGGGTGATAGGAATAATGATGTGAAAAAGGAATAACAACATGCTAGACAGAAAGGTATTAAAGCAATACTTCAAACCCTCTTAGACCGGGTGAATAAAGTGAGTGAGGATATACATCTCATGCACCAATCCATGGAGACATTTGTAAAGGGACGTGAAAAAAAGAAAGACCTGTGTAAAGATGCCAATCTCTCAAGTGTCATGGATTTGCCTAATCTTCAAAATGAAGTTACTGAAAAAGAGATTTCAAGCTATGTGGTTGAGCCAAAAATGTGTGATGAACATAATGAAAGTTGCCAAAGTGAAGAAGTGGCTCAAATTGAAGAAGAACAACAAAATTGTGATGAAGAAATCTCAGATTCTCTAAGGGAACAAGTTGAGGAGATGTTGAAAAGTACAATGGAAAAGAGTGAAAAATGTGGGGAAGTCTTGGCCAAATGGTGGGACCTAATCCAACATGGTGATGATGAAGTTTTTTAAAACATTACTTTTTCCATGGGTGGAATTTTGCAAGCTTGGTTGAGTCCCAACATGAAGAAGAACTTGACAAAGATGAAATTGTGAGCCAACGGTGGCTATTAAACTAGGATCAACAACATGAAGTCAATGAGGAACAACTTGAAAGAATATTCCTAATGAAAGATGAGTTTCTCAAATTCATGTTGAAATATGTTAAGTAGTGATTCAAATTGAAATGGCTACCCAAAAATTGGAAATCGAAATGAATGCAAAAATTAAGGCATGTGGTGTTCAATGTCAAATAGTCATGAATAATTTGTATGAGATGGTTTCCAATGACTAATTGGTCAAGATTGATGTTGAAGAAATCATGGATGCCGATATTGATGAAATGATACTCGAGTTACAAAAAAACCAATCAATTTCTTTGTGAGGACTCTAGTTCATTTCGGGGTGAGAATGTGAAGAAAGATGCAAATTTGAAAATGGAGAGGCTTAAACCTCATTTCAACCATTTTTCGACGTTGTGCTTTGTGGATATGATAGAATGTGAAATCACCTGGCAAATGAAGAACTTTGGGGATGAGGGACCAAGTTACTATATTTTTGAGTTTGTCATACCAAAAGGGCAAAATGATGTTCCTCACTTGAAGGCCAAGAAGTGCAAAATACAATGTTTAACAAGTGGCCTATTGATCTTCTCACCAATACTCAACGAACCTAAAAGAAATTTTGATGTGAAGTAGGGTAAAAGATTCAAGTCTTCCAAATGGAGAGATAGAGTTGGTCTCATTGCTTCCTTACCTTTACCCCATGAGCCTCAATGAGAGTTTGATGTAAAGTTGGACCGAAGATTCAAATCCTCAAAGTAGAGATAAATGGTAAAGTTTCTTTTGTCATGTCGCAAAATTAAATCAAGCGCTTGATGGGAGGTAACTCATTATTTTCAAAAACTTTGATTTCCTTTTGAAATTTTAATTTTTGGAATTGCTTAGGATTTTACTTTTGACTAATCCACAAAGTGGTAGACTCTTTTGTAGATGATTTTCATTGTTTTGGATCCAAAAATTTGAGCTGTAATGAAGTTCGGGGTTGAACTACCTTAAAAATAGGACTTAGAGCACTTTTTGGAAGTGTTTGGATCGCCAAAGTTGATGGCGTATCGCAAAAGTTGAAGGGCCTATCACCAAAGTTGGCAGAAACTGCCCAGGTCTGAGTCACCTGTTAATCATCACTATCGTATGGAATACCCTCGCAATTTTAAAGAGTTAAAATTTGGTAACCTTTATGATCGCATGACAAAAAGTCGCGATCAAGAGGGTTTATGATATTTTAACTCATTACGATCGCTTGAATTATCCTCGCGATCGTGACTCTATGGGCCCAGGTAAGCAAATTTTAAAGAACACTCAGTCACACCCTCTTCATTTTCTTAAGTTTATTATTCACTCACAAACCCAAAAACAAAAAGAAAATTTTCACCAAAAATTCTTCAACTCTCTCTCAAGTTGTTAGATTCCTCCTCTCTTCAATCTCAAGGTATGAACTTCGTCTTCTCCTTTTATTGTTGTAAATTTTCCATTGTTTGATAAGTGACTGTAGAGAAGCAATATTGATTTGGGCTTGAATCTCATTTTGAATCAAGAATTCTTTGCTTAAATTGTTGGTGTCGGATGAGTAATTGGGTTGAGTAATTTGAAAATTAATGCTTGTACTGGAATTTAGGGAAAGATATGCTTAAAATTTTCTAAAAATGGGCAAAGAAAACTGATGCCCATAACTTGTTCAAAAAAAGACCCGACCAAAAATATTTTAGTCAAACTTGATGAACATCGCGATCGCGAGGCCAAGTGTCGCGATAGCGATGAACAAAAATACTCTAAAAAATTTTATGACTTGGCGATCATGAGTAATAATTCCACAATTGATCAAAAGGTTCTAAAAAATGAACTCTTGGCAATTGCAAGTAACAGTGCCTTGATTGTTGTAAAGGACCTAAAACTGTACCCAAAATAATAGCTTCGCCCAACTCTGTCCGGCACCTATTCCACCCATTTCTTTGTTCTAATTATTTGCTAATGTATTTCTTTATGTAGTATATAATCATTTGATGTGTTATCTTCTTTTGTAGGTACTTTACTCTTCAAAATAGCCTCGAAATCAAACATTAATGTGGAAGAAAATGTCGACCAAGTGGTCGAAGATGTATACTTTGAGTAGAACACCTTCCTCTTACTCAAATGCTCTCAATTGTATCATTATCTATTTTCAAAAATTATCACCCAGGAAAGGGGTGTTCTCATAGAGAAGATTAAAGCCCAATGAGCTAATTTCTATGGGAGATTGAGGGATAATAGCTGGATATGCTTTGCCCAAGAGCCAATAAAGGCAAATTTACAAATGCTGCCAGAGTTCCACGCTAATGCTTCTAGGACCAGCTTTGTTAATGATTTGGTAATGACGGTCTAAGGAAACCATGTATGATTTGACTTTTTAATAATCAACGATTACTATAATCTTCCCGATGTGAGTAATGAAGTGTATAAAGCAAGGGAAACTAATAAGGGACCAAATTGGTATGTTAGACATTTTCACATTGGCCATATGCCTAAGTGGATAACTTACAACATACGGGTTGACACCTCAGAGTTCACTGCTAAAGCCAAATCTTGGCCTGTCATAATTTGTGCCTGTATCACTCCTTCTAAAAATGAGATAGATGCCTCAGCTGAGAAATCCCAGATCATTTATGGTATTATGAAGGGTATCCAAGTTTATGTCAGGGTGGTTATTATGCGGCAAATTTAGGTGGTTGTTTTAGAGAGGTCTAAGAGTTTTTTTTCCCCTCCTTGATCATGTGGTTATGCACCAGAGCTAAGGTTAACAAGAGGGACGAGGATCTTTTGAAGGGTCCTGAAAAGTTGATACATCCCCTAAACAAAAAAGGAGTCGGGAATGCTCTTTAGAAAAGGAAGATTGATGTGGCATCACCAGCATTTGACACTTTCACTGAGTCTCGTGAAAGTCTTGATCCAGCTAGAGCTTCCGTATTTATCAAGCCACTTCAGACTAGACCTCTCATACTCTTACATATATTCAGCTAGGTGCATAGTATGGATGCATAAATTCAACAGCTTGTAGTTGTCCTTCGCTCAGTCCCAAGAGACAGCTACTCCTCTCATCGGCATCTAATACAACGACCTCAACCAGCAGTACATCAATGAAAGGTTGGCTAAGGTTGAAAGGAGGCAACAAAAGATAAAGAAGCATGAAAAAAAGAAGAGAAAGTTTATGATAAAGATAATGAGCACACTTAGTAAGTTCTGCAGTAGAGAAGATGGTGAGGATGAGGATGAGGACGAGGAAGACCTAGTCCTCAAAGGTCCTAGTACGTCTAGCTCTGATTGATGCATTACAGGGAGTCCCTACCTCTTTCTATGTTCTTACCTTGTACGCATTAGGGATAATACAATTTTTTAGTTAGGGGTGAGGTAGATTATTAGCTACTAGTGTCATTTCATTTTGATACATTTGTGCCCTTGTCAGGCTTGAATCTATTTAATGTTCTATTTTGATACATTTGTGCCCTCGCAGGGCTTGATTTTTTATTATGCCCTTGTCGGGTTTTATTATCTTTTTATGCTTTATTGTGTACCTTCGCCTGGCTTGATCTTGGTGGTTATGGATATTGTGCACCCTTGTCGAGCTTGATTTTGAGTAACTAACTTTGTTGGATTAGTCATTTCTATTTATTATTTGCTTTTAGCCTAGCTTCTTGTATTTTTTTCCTTTAGTAGTAGTTTTGAGTGACCATTCCCAATGATAGATTGAGTGAAGACTTTCTTAATGGAAATAATTGCTTTGTTGGGTGTTGGTGTCATTTGTGCAGGGAAAGTTTGAGTACCCATAGCCATTGTGAATTAGGGTTGTGATTGTTGTTATGGTGAAGTCTAAGTAACCAATTGCTATGGTGAAGAATGAGTAGCCATTGCATTATTGCCCTTTTTGGAGTCAAAATGTAGGATTGTAGCTTGTTTGGTACTAATAGAGTTAGTCTTGCATTGTGAAATGTTGAAATGACCATACCCCTCCAAAAATTTTGTCAAAATAAGTTCATGGAAGTGAATGATGTTTGTAACAACATTTAGACTCTTTTTGTGACTCCTTACTCATTAGGTGGTGATGATGTTGATTGAAAAATGACTCTTTTTGTTCTTGTTTAAGAATTAAAATTGATCCTTCTTGAATAGTTTGCATGCCATGTGTGGTAAGTTTTTGTTGAGTAATTTTTATGCTTACTTGTGTCATCTAGAAGTTGTCTGGTTGGTCTTTCAATGCTTTTCTTGATTGTGTTTGGTTCGAGAAATGATCTTAGGCCTTATTTGTGATTTTTGGAAACCCTTTTACCCTTAAAATCCCACCCCATGCATAAATACTATCACTAGTTACCCTATTTAAGCTTCATATCCTTTCTTTGACAACAACATTACAAGCCTTGAACCCTTTTGAAATATTCCCTCTTTTGAACTCTACCCTCCTTGAACTTAAAAATTCCAACTTGAGGCTAAAAGCCTAAGTTGGGTTGGTGGAACTTGGAATAGGTGATAATACATCATGATTTTGTGAGTGAATGTCATAAAAAAAAAATCAGTGATTGAATAAAAAGAGAGAAACAGAAAAGAAAAAAAAAAGGAAAAGAAAAGAAAAAAAGAGAGAAAGTTTTCAATAAGTGAGTAAACTAGGATGAAAAGGAATGGTGCTTTGTGTTGTATGGAAATGAAGAGGAAAATGATCAAAGTTTGTATTGTAAAGTGTTGCGTAGAGTTCAAGGAAGGTGTAGTCACTTTTATCCCAAATGTTTATCTTACCCTTCCCCAAGCCTACTTTACAAGCTAGAAAAAGTCATTTGAGATCTCTGAGTTAGTGGCGATTGAAAATAAGGGCGAGCCTATGGTATGGTACTTGTTTTCATTGGGAATTCTTTATTGAGTGTGAGTGTTTGTGCATTTTTCCCTTTTATAAGTGTTGTCAATATTGTGAGTTTTGGGACTTTCTTTCTTGTGAGGGCATGTCAACTAGGATAGATTGGTGAAGTTGATAAATTCCAAAAATGAGTCAAGGGAACATGTTTGGTTGACTAGTCACTTCTTGAGAATTAGTTGTTGTTACTTGATTATTCTTGAAATTCTATTGTATTCTTGAAAATGTGTTTGAAATTGAGGGAGTTGCTTGGGTATGACTTGCATGCTTGTTGACTAATTGTTAGTACCAACCAAAGTCATAGTCATTATGCCTATTTTGGAAATATGAAGTGAAAAAGTTGATGTTGGTTCATGAGTTTGATTTTGTTTTTCTTAAGGACAAGCAAAATCTTTAAGTTGGCGGTGTTGATAAGTGGTGATTTTGCCACTTATTTGTGTCGTTAATCTATAATATGAGGCTAATTATAGTTTGAAAGGTGTTGAATCCAGTTAATTTGAGGTTTACAAGGAGCTCTGATAAAAAAAGTAAATTCAAGGTAAAACAGAGCTGAAACAAAAGTTAAAGAACTGGACAAAAATTGCTCATCTTTATTGCAATGAAGAAGGGTCGCGATCATAAAGTCCAATCAAATTCAAAGCCTCACAATCGCAAGGTCAAATACCGTGATCACGGTCAACTGATAGTCAAACCCTCGCAAATGCAAGGTACATGATCGTGACAGCGTTGAAGAAAATTGTCAGGGGTCAGGTAAGATCTAGAAATTCACGTTTTCAACCCCACTCCATATAAAACTTAATCCCCAGCTATTGCAGGACTATTTTTGTCTATTTTCTCAAGCTTGGAGGCTAGGGTTCTTGACCAAACACCCTTGGATTTAAAGATTGGAAGCTTTGTAGTGAAAAATTCTGAATCCTTTCTTTATTTCCTTGCTTTGTAGTAACTATATTTGGGTGTATTTGTATTCATATTTGGATATTGTAGTTAGAGATAATGCAATATTTATGTTTTGAATTTGGGTTTTGATTTTATCTTATGCTTTTGTATTGTTTGGTTACTCTTGATTCATGAATGGGTTTTCTTGTTTAAATTAATGTCATGCTTTATTGATTTCTACTCTAATTGAGCTTGAAAGAGAAGATTAGAGTAGGAATTACCCATCTACTTTGATTAATGCTTGAAAGAGCTAATTGAGGTTGGGAAAGGTTAATTTAGCGCGATTTGGGATGTATGGCCTATCTAATGGATTTGATACTAGAAATGGTAAAAATCCTAGTGTAGTCATAGATTGGAACTATTTGCATTGGCACTTGGCTAATATTTGAAAGAATTTAGCCAAGAAATATTCGATGTTCGATCGACAGAAGTGGAAGATGCTTGAGGTTCCAAGGTTAGTTTGCTAATCCGTGATTAATTCTGAGTACTTGATTTAAATACAATAGATCATTGATAGAAATTGATTCCCCATTATTATTTTCCTTGTTTTCCATTATTTGTGAAATCCATTGATCAAATTGTTCATATTATAATTGATTTTATCCTTATTTCATTTTTATATTGAAAACTCCCCAAAAAACACTTGTATCCTTTGTTTGGATTAAAGTGAGTTGCTTTTATTCCTTATTTTCTCAATTACTAGTCACATTATTCCTTGTGGGATCGACCCGACTCTATTGTTAGGTAAATATATTGCTAACAGTCGTGTACATCTTTTCTTGGGTGTAATTGAGTGTTATCATAATCCTGATTAAGAAAATACTTGTAAGGATGGCGAGCGCCACCTTGACTTTGGTCAGCCATAGTAGAAGTATTCCTGCAAAATTGAGTGAATTCCAGTTAAGAGTTATAGATACACACAACAAGTCACAATTTTCAAAAGCTGTAAATTTGTAAATTTCAGGGTTGGCTACTATCGAAATCTTGCTATAGCGAGATGAATCTCACTTCAGCGGGGCGCTGTATCAATTTAATGTTAACCCGACGCTCGAATTTCTGAATCTTGAACAAAGTCAACTATGTCAAATTAAATATTGTGAAAGTCAAAAACTTGCATAAAATTCAACTGAACACTTTGGGAACAATGCCTCCCACTCATTGTAACGTATGATTTTAGTAGCTATTGTAATGGGGTAGTTTTGTGATGTCCTAAGCTCATGATTTGGGTTGTGAAATAGGTGTATATTCATTCTATCCCTGAGCTACTATGTAAGACACGTTGTGATAGTAGAATTCCCGTTACAGCAAGACTGCTATAGTAGTTGATGTCTTGCAATAGCGGTTGTAGTGTAGTAGGGCCATTGTAGCTAGTCAAAGTCTACCATAGTGGTACCACTGTAGTGAGAAAAGGGTTGCGCAATTGATGAAGTTAGATTAAATCACATTTAAGTAAGTTTTCTTTGAGTTTTATCCCATAAACTCAAAAGTTTCATTCTAAACTGCTAAGAGGCAGTTCCCTTCATCTCTAGGGTGATTTCCTTGTTGAGGTAATTAATTCCATCCACTTTTTAACATTGTAATCCTCTACTACCTCAAAATCATTAGGTAAAATTGTTGGATTGGATTCATGGGTGCAACTCTAAGTTCATGAAATTATGGGAAAAAGCCCAGGTTAAATGTAAAAATATTTGGAATTTCTTCTAGGGTTAAAGATAACACTTTATAGTGTAGAATTATTGCTCTTGAAACACAAATTATGGGAATTAGGAGAAATTTGATGATTGAAAAACCCTTAACTAAGGTTATAGGCTATGAATAAGGATAAAACTAGTAGAGTTGAATTCCTAAGGCTTAAAATTAAAGAGTTAATGATTAATTACTCTTGTATTGTGATTGTTTTAGACATTTAGCATTTTGAAGCATTGAGAAAGGGCAAGGATATTGTTGATTAGCTTACTTGAGAAGATTTTTCAATGGAGATAGGTTATGATTTATGTGGAGTTAGACTTTATTTAGTCGCTTGTATGTTCTGAGTTACATAACATGCAGATTGGTCTTCAGACATAACTTGTGATTTGTTGGTTGTTGGCTTGAGAAGACTTGTATGCTTAATTTGTAAATTGTTGATACATTTTGAATGATTATTGATGATTGAAGTGCACTAGTAAGGTTTCCTTACTTGTTGTCCTATCCTACTGAAATAGCGAAGAGTGAAACCATATTATGATATATTGAGAAAGGTAAGGGTATAAATAAAAACCTTTCTATTATCAAGTGGTATCGTGGTTATTTTTGAACTTCATATTCTTATTATTCCAATGGGAAATGGTTCCGATGAGTGTTATTATGCAGATGGAAAATGGTTTCGGTGAGTGTAATTGGGCCGATAGGAAATGGTTCTGGTGGGTACATCGACCCTAATGTGTCCCCTATAGGTTATGACTATTGGGCAGAAATAAGACCCCTTAGCATGTGTGTACAAATAAATGATTGTGATGAGAGTTGTCATGGAACATGGTGTGAATAGAGAAATGTAAAATATATATATATATATATATATATATATATATATAAGTGAGATTGGTATTGACGTAGATCCTTGTTTTGTGATGTGACTGTTGAGATTGTTGAGTTCATAATGATCGATGATATCTGTTGCTGACTTATATATATCCTTGTTTTTTTTGACATTGTTTGTTGTGAGTTGGAAGGATTTATTTGGTTGTTAAGATTACTTGCTTATGTGCTGATGCACCTATCTACTTGTTTGTTTGATTTTAGAGATATACTTGCCAGTAAATTAGGTCGGCCGATGCTGCCTAAAAGTAAATAAGGGTTTGTACTAATTCTACTCATGTACTATTCTTTGTTTGAGTAAGACTATGGTCCAAATCCTTAGACACGACCTCATCTCTAGTACTTCCAACTGATCAATCCAAGGGTGAGCTATTAGCATTTCATGCTGCCACGGGTCTTCGTAGTCGCTATTGTCTTTCTTTTGGACAATGGAATTATTTCATTTTAGTTGTTTTATGAGATATTCTTTGACAATTTTTGTTACCGTACTTGTACGGTAACTTTCATTTGCTAGGGATACAATAGTTAGGATTTCCGCATTTATTTATTAAGTTGTTTGACATTATTATTATTCTATCTTAATTGATTAACTGAATGGCTTAAAGGCTTGGGTTAGATGGTTCTCCCATTAGAGGATTAGTGTGGGTTACACTCATGGTCATTTGATTCGTGACATTCCCACAAGTCACGAATACCATAGGACCACTAGGGGGAAGGGTAAAATGATTGAAACACCAATAATTCTATAAATGAATACAAGGGTTGCTACATAATCCACCCCTAAAATGCACGTTCATCTATAAAGGTAAGAGCAAGAAAAGTACCTAAACTGGAAAAAAGTAGAGGATATCTACTCCCTATGTCAGACTCAATCTCCAATGTAGCCTCATCAATCAGATGATGTCTGCACTAAACTTTAACTTGATCGATATTCTTAGACCACAACTTCCTAGTTTGTTTGTCCAAAGTAGCTTTGGGTTCTTCCTCAAAGGTCAAATTCTGTTCCAAAACCACCAAATCACATAAGAATCATCAGAATGGTATCACTTCAACATCAAAACATGAAAACACTAGATGAACTACTGGTAGGCTCGGAGGCAAGGGCAACCTATAGGTCACCTCCCCAACTTTATCGAGAATCTCAAAAAGGCAGATGAACCTTAAACTAAATTTCTTTTCTTCCCAAATCTCATCACACCCTTCATGGCGACACCTTCAACAAAATCCTCTCTCCTTGCATGAACTCTACATCATAAACCTGTTGGTCGGCATATCTTTTTTTTCTACTCTAGACTGCTACTAGCCTATCCTGAATCAGTCTCACCATGTCCATAGAGTCCCTCAACAAATTAGTTCCCCAAGGCCTAACCTCGAAGCAATTAAACCATCCTATGGGGGATATTCACCTCCTCCTATTTAGGGCCTTAAATGGCGCCATCTGAATGCTGGAATGATAGCTATTACTGTAGGCGAACTCTGCTAAAGGTAAGAACTGGTCCTAATGACCACCCAAATCAAAAACACAAGCCCGAAGCATGTACACTAACACCTGAATTTTCTGCTCTGACTAAACATTCATCTAAATGTGAAATGATGCACTCATCTCTAACTGAGTGCCTAACTCTGGCTGCATAAAACTTCAAAAGTTTGAAGTGAATTGAGTAGCTCAATATGATATGATAGAAATGGGCATGCCATGTAACAAAACTATATCACGGATGTAGATCTTGGATAAATTTTTTGCATTATAGTTCATCTTCATAGGTACAAAGTGTGCTGATTTCGTCAACCTATCTACAATCACCCAAATGGAATCAAACTACCTTAAAGTTTGAGGCAACCCAACCACAAAATCTATTGTGTTCCACTCCCATTTCTACTCTGGCATAGGCATCTGCTGCATCACACCACCTAGTCTCTTGTGCCCATACTTCACCCGTTGACAATTCAAACACTTAGACACAAACTCCATGATATCTTTTTTCAATCCACTCCACCAATAAGTGTTGTTTTAAGTCATGATACATTTTTGTTGCTTTAGATAGATCGAGTACCTCAAACTATGAGCCTTTTATAATATCAGTCTGATCAAATCACCAACTCTTAGCACATAAACTAGGCCCTCAATTCTCAAAACACCCTACGGATCAAGAAATGTCACATTTACCTTTCCACTCAATACCTTTTCCTGAATCACACTCAACCTCATTATTAAACTACCAAGATCGAATCTACTCCAACAGTATAGACCTAGCCTCAATACAAGCTGAAACCCGCCCTGGTACCGAAATATCAAGTTGGACTAATTGATTAGCCAAGGACTAAATATCCAAAGCTAATGGTCGCTCCTCAGCCGCATGAAAAGACAAACTCTTAATGATCATTGCATTCTAGCTCAAGGTATTTGCTACGATATTTTCCTTTCTAGATAATAAAGAATCATGAGATCATAACCTTTAAGCAATTCCAACCATCTATGTTATATCATATTAAGGTCCCGCTGACTGAAAAAATATTGAAGACTATGATGATCAGTGAACATTTCACAATGAACCTCATACATATAATACTGCCATAACTTTAACACAAAAACTACCCCCACTAACTCCAAGTCATGAGTGGGGTAGCTTTTTTCATAGGTATTTAACTATCTGGAGGCATAAGCTATCACTTTATCCCTTTGCATCAACACACCACCCAAACCAACTCAGGAAGCATCACAATAAAGTGCAAAACCCATGCCCTCCACAAGCTAAGTCAAGATAGGATTTTAAGTCAACAGAGTCTTGAGCTTTTGAAAGCTCTCCTCACACTTGTACGACTGCTAAAAAGCAATAATCTTTTGGGTCAATCTGGTCAAAAGAGCTGCAATGGTATTTAAGCCCTGGATAAAGCATCGATAGTAGTCTGCTAACCTAATAAAACTCTAGATCTTGGTAAGAAAAGTGGGCCTAGCCCAATCATGAGCCTCTTATAGCTTGGTCAGACAGACCATAATACCTTTCTTAAACATCACGTTCCTCAAGAATGACACTGAGTCAAACAAAAATTTACATTTCAAAAAGTTAGCATACAACTTTTCATCCTTAACTTTTGGAGCATGACCCTTTAATACCTTACATGATCTGTCTTACACTTAGAATACACCAAGATATCATCCATGAACATAGTCACAAAGAATCAATATAAGGCCAAAACACCTAGGAAAAGGTAGATTAGGGATAAAATAACATCATAGTAGGATGATGACAATCTAGGATGATACCTTTTATAACAGCATCAAAGCCTCCACTTCAGGTCTACCTAAAAAAATATAGCACAATTCACGTCCGCCTTTGGACTAAGTGATACCATGACCTCCACCATGATCCATCTGTGCTCCACCCCTAGCCACTTGAGATTTGTCTCTATCTATCTGTGATACACCTCTACCACCCTAGGATCTTACTCTACCACCCTAATATCCACCATTACTATGTGGTGTTGGTTCCCCAAAAGGTTAAACTCGAGAACTCTAATGGGAGTGACTCTGCCCATGCCTAGTGCACTCTAAATAAAAGTGGCCAATCTCCCCACAATTAAAGTACCCTTTAGGTGTCATCGGTGTATGAGATGGTCTAGATAAATTAGAATGACTATTATGTCCCGAAAACCCAGAATAAGACCCTCTGACCATTTGACTTAATCCATGGCCACTCAAAGTAATAGAACTGTATAACCACTGTTTGTACACTATAAGGCTGCCTGAATCGGCCTGTTGTACTAGAGTTGGTAAACTTTACCTGAAAATTCCCTACCTCAAGAAGACTGCCTGCTAAAACCACACTGCCTACGAAACCTTTTGCTACTACCCCCCAAAGCATTGCAATGTATGCCCTTAATCCTTTTGGAATGATCCACAATATGTTGAAAATTACCACCTGTAGTCACCAACGGCACTGTAGCCAACTAAAGAGAAGTAGTTAAACCCTTCACAAATATTTTGATCCACTATCTATCTCTCAAAATACTAGCCATGGCATGCCTAGATAATACATGGAAATGAGCCTCATACTCATCAACGTTGACACCCAATTTTGGCTCTCCTTTTTTTCTAAAATTAATTTTTTTTTTCTATGCTTATGAGTCCCGATGACTTTGCCAAAATATGTTTTCTTATTTTGAATTAATTTTGATAAATTTGGCAGCAATAATGATTTTGAAAAAAATACTATTTCCATTACTTTCTATTCTATTGTATTTATATATGTATATATATATATATATATATATATATATTACTAATATTGTATTTAATAAAATTACTTTAAATATATATATATACATACATACATATATATATTTATATATTACTTATATTAATATTTATTTTTTTAATGACCCAAAACATCATTATAGTGAATTTAAGAGTAAAACCTCAGCTTAGCCTGTCCATCAGCCAAATTTGTGAAAATCAGGGCTAGACAAGTTTAGGTGAATTTTTGGTGTTGGATGGTCTAGGAAAATATGGTATTTATTTATGCGTTAATGGTTTGATTTGAGTCCAGAATGTGTTAGATGACGAGTTTAGAAGCCATAGAAACTTCTGGTGCATAAAATGAGTTAGTAGAATTTCGGATATAGCAATTACTGTGAAAAGGTCAGTACATGATGTCGAAATTTGAGAAGTGTGTTGTGAAATGGATAGAAATAAGAACAATTTCCAAGGTACTATTTTAGCAACACTTCAGTGAAAGGTTCATCGGTGCAGCAATGTCGTTGCATCGACAGAAGCGTCGCCAGGACGATGGTCTATTTTGCTTGAGTGTTGTGTAATGACAGATTCATCACTGCATAGATTTAGCTGCAGTGATGAATCCATCGCTCCAGAAATAAACTCGCAGTTTTCACAGTTAAAATAGAAAAGCAGCATTTTTCATTCCCATTATTTCAGTTTTCTTCTAAGGGTTGAGAGAAGGCGATTTTCACCATATTTGAGGGTTTTCCATATTTGAGGTAAGATTCCTTTATCATTAAAACTTGTAACTACTCCATTTTATTCTTAAAATTATAAGGATCATAATCATGGTTGAAAATTAGGGTTGAGCCCTAGGTTTATGAACTAATGGAAATTAGTTGAGAATGACGTAAATTCCATTGTAATTGACTATAGGTTGTTAGAAATCACTTCTGAGAATAGAAATCTTCCTTGTAATCATGAAATTCAAAAAATTCAAAGAGTTTAAATGTTAGAAAACCCTAAAATGATGAATTAAGTTAAGTTCATGGATTAAAATTGATGATTTGGGGTTTATCATGCCTTAATGTGGGGGATGTTATATTGAATTATTCTTATTTGTTATTTATAGACCAAGAACGAGCAAAAATTGAAAGAAAAGGAAATGCTTTGGCCAAGTAGTGCTTTTGGATGAGAATACAAGGTAGGTTAAGGTTTAAATATAGTTATAGACTTGATTTAACTCAAGGCTTATATTTAAGTTGAATGTTTATGACTAGCCTTCGGGCATGCTTGTAATTATCGGTTGATGAAAATGTTAAGGCTGAGTTGAAATGACTGACTTAACAGCCAAGTGTTGATGACTTCATTATGAGCTAGATTATTGATTGTTACTATGAATAGAGCATTTTGTTGAGGTTACTTGTAGAGTGGATATTGGGAACGGGTGTCATGCCGACACAGATTGATATTGGGATTGGGTACCATGCCAGTATAGGTACTTAGACTGAGCTCATCCCCTGTAGGTTACAACTAAGGGTCCCTGTCGACCCTTGTATGTATATACATATTTTATGTATGCATTCACTATTGCATTGCACATGTGGTCGTTATTTGACTATTATTGTCTAAATTGCCTAAGTGTAAGTGATGGATTTGAATAACTTGAAAAAGATTGATATGAAGAGGATAGTTGTTGGTTTTGTGAGTTAATGTGTTTATGAACAAAATTTAATTGTTAGTTGATTATGAGTTGTGTCTTGATCGCTTCTTACTTTTATTTAACTTATCTACTTGTATGGTGTTGAGTTAAGTCAGACAATGATGCCTACAAGTACATAGTTGTTGTACTGATACTACCTATACTCTTATTTTTGTTGAGTGTTGAGCGTGTTTCAGTGTTTGAGATGAGACCTTGGCTCTAGTTCATAATTTCAACTTCGATTCAAAGGTGAGCACCATGTCCGAGCAACCATTGGATCTTTTTCTCGTTCACGTCCTTTGTTTCTGGAAAATAACTCTCTTATTTGTTTTAGTATTTATGAATTATGTTATAGACCTTGTATTGGATTTGAAGTTCTTGTACGGTGACTTTCGGGTCTCAAGTGATGTAATAGATATAGATATTTCTGCACTTCTTATTTTATTTGGATTTTTAATGGATTATTAGATGACTTATTATGCTTGAAATGCTTTAAGTTAATAAATGGTGTTGTGGTTTAGTAATAGATAAGTGTACATTCTATATTGGTTAGCTAAGGATTGGGTTGATTGGAGCTCCCACTGTAGAGTTAGGGTGGGTGTCACTCACGACCATTTGCGTCATGAAAAAAAATAGTATCAGAGAACTGGGTTTGTCGATCTCTTCATATAAGAACAGGTCTAGTAGAGTCTTGTAGAATGATATAGAGACATCTGTACTTTTATTCGAGAGGCTACATGACTTTAGGAAATACTTTCACTTTTTTCTCTCCTTTGCGCTAGTATTTGATTCCAATTATATCTGGTGATCCAAATTTGTATCTGACCTCCTTCATTCTTGTTTCGCAGATGGTGAACACTCGTTTAGTTAGAGCAGAAATAGTAGCACCAAAATTGGTCGATAGGGCCATAATTTGGGGTAGAGTTTGGGTGAGAAGTAGGGCGAGAAGGGGAGAATAAAGGGCAGCAAATGTCAAATATGGAGCTCTGACAGCCAGAAGATTAGGTAGGCAGAGATCACTATCCCATCCCCCACACCTGGCTACTCCAGATTAAGTTTAGAAGGAAGAGATGCTATTTGAGGATAAGGAGGTTCCAGTTCTAGAGAATGTGGTGCCTATGCAAGGTGGTGCAACTTATGTGTCAATTTTCATTGTGTTAATTTAGCAGGTGTTGGGGGTTTTAAGTGGTTTAGCTTGCATTGGTGATACCCTGACAGTTCTAGTCTTTCAACCTCCAGTATTGTAGTATATCACTATTATAGCACCTCGGATGTACTACGGTTCTGGAATAAGAGTTTTCCCCGACGGGTATTGGGTCCATTTATGATCGATAATAAGTATGTTTTGTTTTGTATGTTCATGAAAATAAAACCTCTAGTGTTTCAAGGTGCAAAGTCAGAGGATGGATAGGAGTTTTTGATTGACTGCTATGAGCGTCTGCACAAGATGTACATTGTGGTGAGGTATGGTATGGAGTTTGTTACTTTTTAGTTACAAGGAGAGGCAAAGAAATAGTAGAGATCCTTTAGTGAGGGTAAGGTTGCTTTACCTCCACTAACTTGGTCTCAATTTCAGAATATGTTTCTTGAAAGTATGTTCTTCGTACTTTACAAGATAGGAAAAAGGATGAGTTTGTGAGGCTTGAGTTGGGTAATATGTACATAGAGGCCTATGAATCCAAACTTCATGCCTTTTCCTATTATGCTTTGTAGTTGATACCTACTGTGGAAGTGAGAATTAGGTTCTTTGTGAAATGTTTGATCTCAATTCTTCAAGTGCCTACACTTCAAATGACCTTTATGAGAAAAAAATTTCAAGAGGTGGTGGAATATTTTAAGAAGGTGAAAGGGGTTAAGAAACAAGGTAGTGTTAAAGCAGAGGAGAAGAGGCTCGAAAATTGAGTCATTTTAGTGGTTTATACTCGAGGGTCTGTGGTTTGTAAGGCTATTCTACTCGACCATTCCATTCACCTATGCCTATATCCACTGGGGCTCATCAGGGGTTAGTTATCAACCCTTCCTGACAGATAGTTATACACCTTCAAGATCTTTAATCCAGTGACCTACTTTAGACCGTAGATGTTACGAGTATGGAGTAGCAGATCACATTCTAAGGTATTGTCCTAAATTCTAATCCACAGATTACTTAACTCAATAGCCAGCTTCCAATGCAATAGTTCTGGCTGGTCATGGTGAGGGATAAAATGGTAGAGGTCATCCACAGGGTGGGCACATTGGTCACACTATTAGAAGGGTGGCTACCAAGCTAATAATGGTGGAGAACAGGTTGGTTGGGGTGGCACGCAGACTGGTAGGGGTGGTGGTTAGGCTGGTGATAAGGCTTATTTGTATGTAGTTTTTGGTCGTCCTAAAGCTGAAGTTTCTGATTTTGTGATCACAGTTACCGTTCTTGACTGTGATCATATAGCTTCTGTGTTATTTGATCTCGAGTCTACTGTCTCTTCTGTGTTTGTGAAATTTTCTTTGGGTGGGGATTTAACTTGTGAAATGCTTGATGCACCTATGTATGTATCTACTCTGGTTGGGAGCTTTGTTTGTGTTGATCAGGTTTATTAGGCTTGCCCTATAGTGTTTATAGGGTACAAAACATTAGCAAACTTATTGATTTTAGACATGGAGGATTTTGATATTATTTTGTGGATGAGCTGGTTGTCTCCCTATCGTGTTATTATTGATTGTTATGCTAAGACTGTCACTGTAGCTATGTCCGGGATGGAAAAGTTAGAGTGGGAGGTTGTTTATAAGCCTGCTTCATTGAGATTTGTTTCTGCTATTCATGCCAAAAATCTAGTTAAGAGGGAGTGTTCGGAGATTCTAGCCTATCTTTAGGGTGATAGTATTGTGGTCCCTCATGTTGCTTCAGTTTCAGTAGTATGTGAATTCATAGAGGTGTTCTCTAATGATCTTTCTAGGATGCCACTTGACCATGACTTTTACTTTTGCATAGACTTAGAGCCAGACACTCGCCCTATATCCATCCCTCCCTATAGGATGACACTGACAGAGTTAAGGGAATTGAAGCCTCAGTTACAAAAGTTATTAGAGAAGTTTTTTATCCATCCTAGTACTTCTCTGTGGGTGCTCCGATATTATTTGTTTAGAAGAAAGATTGTAGTATGCGGATGTGCATCGACTACCGACAGTTGAAGAGGGTGACCATTGATAATAAGTAGTCTTTGCCTAGGATAGATGACTTGTTCGACTAGTTGTAGGGTTTCACAATGTACCCTAAGATTGATTTAATATTGGGTTATCATTAGCTTAAGATTCGGGCAAAGGATATCCCAAAGACTGCCTTCTGAATTCGTTAAGGTCATTACCAGTTCTTGGTTATGTCTTTTGGATTGACCAATGCCCCAACCACTTTTATGGGTTTGATTAATGAAGTATTCAAACTTTATTGGGGCATGTGATGTCTAAAGAATGGGTTATGGTATACCCCCAAAAGATTGAAGCTATTAAGAATTGGGCTATACTGACCAATGTGACAAAGGTATGTAGTTTTGTAGGGATAGCCAACTATTATCGCCAGTTTGTGAAAGGTTTTGTATCCATTGCTTATATATGACCTATCTGAATTAAAAGGAGGTACCTTTCGTAGAGAATAATAAATGTGTGGAGAGCTTTTAAAAGCTCAAGACTTTGTTAACTTCAACTCTCATTCTTACCTTGCTAATATAAGGAAAAGATTTTATTATGTATTGTGATGCTTCACGATTTGATTTAAGAGTTGTTTTGGTGCAGGACAAGAATGTAATTACCTATGCTTTGAGGCAGCTGAAAGAGTATGAGAAGAAATCTCCCACCCACGATCTAGAGTTGGCAGCGGTGGTATTTGCTCTCAAGATTTGGAGGCATTACCTTTATGGGGTTATGTGTGAAGTATTCACAAACCACCACAACTTGCAACATGTCTTTACTCAAAGTGATTTAAATTTTGAGATAGCAAAGGTGGATGGAGTTTCTCAAGGATTATGATATTTCAATTCTTTCTCATCCGAGTATGGACAATATGTTGGCGGATGCTTTGAGTTAGAATCATATAAGCATGGGGAGTTTGGCATGGTTAGAGGTGTCGAGACGTCCGTTGTCTAAGAAGGTACAAACCTTAGCTAACAATTTTATGAGGTTACACATGACTAACAAGGAAGGATTTTTAGCCAATGTTAAGGCTAGATCCACAATCTTTGATCAGACTAAAGAATGGCAATTTGAGGATGAGAAACTGAATAAAATTTAGGAGAAAATGTTACAAGGTGATAAAGAAGGTCATTCTTTATGGGGGTATTAGGAATCTGAGGGCGTATGTGTGTGCCTCATATGGGAAACTTTATTTCTACCATTCATACAAAGTCTCGTAGTTTGAATTACGCTATACATTCGGGTGCAACCAAAATGTATAGGGACTTAAAGCAATATTATTGGTGGTGTCAGATGAAGCAGGACATTATTGATTTTGTGACTAAGTGTCAAAACTGTCAATAGGTTAAGTATGAGCATCAAAAACCTGGTGGAACTTTTTAGAGGATTCACATTCCAGAATAGAAATAAGAGGGAATAACTATGAATTTTGTTGTTGGTTTTCCTAAGACCTTGAGAAATATGATTCCATTTGGGTAATTGTTGATCGATTGACCAAGTCTACACATTTTATTTCGATGCGAGTGGATTATAATGTGTCCAAGTTAGCTATGATTTATGTAAATTATATTGTTATATTTCATGGGGTACCTGTCTCCATCGTGTCAGATAGAGGTACACAGTTTACCTCTAATTTTTGGGAGAAGTTTCATGAAGAGTTGGGTACAAGGTTGGACCTAAGTACAACTTTTCATCCATAGACTGATGGGTAGTTAGAATGGATGATTAAAGTGCTAGATTACATGCTCTTGGTATGTGTGATAGATTTTGGTGGTCAGTGGAACTAGTCTTTCCTTGTGTGAATTTGCATACAACAACAACTACCACTTAAGCATTGCCATAGCTCCTTTTGAAGCCTTGTATAGGAGAAGGTGTAGATTGCCAATTGAGTGGTTTAATGCTTTCGATGTGAGACCTTAGGGCATGTATGTGTTGAAGGAGTTAATGGAGAAAGTGAGATTCATCCAAGAGAAGTTAGTAGTGGTGCAGAATAAACAAAAAGAGTATGCGGACCATTTGAGATATTGAATGGAGTAGGGTAGGTGGCCTATTGGTTGGATCTACCTCCTAGCTTGTCGTGATTTCATCCTGTATTTCATGTCTCAATGCTCAATAAGTATCATAGAGAAGGGGATTATATCATCCATTGGGATTCAGAGTGGTTTAATAAAGAACTTTCTTATAAAGAGGAGTCAATTGCTATCCTAGATAGAGATGTAAGGAAGTTAAGAACTAAGGTGATTCCATCCATCAAAGTCCAGTAGAGGAACCATCTTATTAAGGGGGCCACGTGGGAGACTAAGTTGGATATTCATAAGCGTTATCCTTATTCATTCATTGAGTCTAGTGATTCTTGAATATTTTTGTCTTTTATTGCTAGTTGTCATTCAAGGGCGAATGAGTGTTTAATATCTATCTAATTTAATGATCCAAAATGTTGTTATGGTGATTTTAAGAGTAAAACCTCAGGTTAGCCGGTCCATAGGCTAAATTTGTGAAAATCAAGGTTAGCCTAGTTTTGGACGAATTTCAGGTGTTTGGTAGTCCAGAAAAATTTGGTTGTTATTGGTATGATGATGGTGGGATTTGATCTAGAATGTATTAGATGATGATTTTAGAAAGCCATTGAAACTTTTGAAGCATAAAATGGGTTAGTAGAACACTGGCTATAGCAATTACCGTGAAAAGGTCAGTATATGATGTCGAAATTCGATAATTGTATTGTGAAATGCATAGATCTAGGAAAATTCTCGAGCTACTATTTTAGCATTACTGTAACGATAGGTTCATCATTGAAGCAATGTCACCGCAGCAACAAAAACATCACCATGATGATCTATTTTGCCTGAGTATCGCCGCAATGACAAATTCATTGCTGTAGCAATGAATCTATCACAATGAACTGGTAGTTTTCACAGTTAAAACATTAAAGTAGCATTTTCATTCCTATTATTTCACTTTTCCTCTAAGGGTTGAGAGAGGGCGATTTTCACCATATTTGGGGGTTTTCCATCTTTGAGGTAAGGTTCCTTTATCATTCAAACTTTTAATTACTCCCTTAGATTATTAGAATTGTAAGGATCATAATCATGGTTAAAAATTGGGGTTTAGCCCTATATTTATGAATTGATGGTAACTGGTTGAGAATAACGTAAATTACATTGTTATTGACTCTAGGTTGTTAGAAATCACTTCTTAGCATAGAATCCTTCTTGGTAATCATGAAATTTAGAGGATTCAAAGAGTTTATAGCCTAGACAATCCTAGAATGATGAACTAGGTTAAGTCTATGGATTGAAATTGATAGGTTTGGGTTTATAATGCCTAGAAGTGGGGGATGTTTTATTGAATTATGCATATTTGTTATTTATAGACCAAGAACGACCAGAAATTGAAAGGAAAGGCAAGGCTTTGGCCAAGTAGTGCTTTTGAATGAGGTTGCAAGGTTGGCTAAGATTTAAATATAGTTATATACTTGATTTGAATCAGTGCTTATATTTGAGTTGAATATTAGTGACTAGCCTTTGAGCATGCTTGTAATTGTTGGTTGATCAAAATGATAAGGCTGAGTTGAAATGACTAACTTGAATGTTAAGTATTAATGACTTCAGTATGACCTAGATTATTGATTGTTATTATACATTGAGCATTATGTTAAGGTTACTTACTAAGTTGATATTGTGAGTGGGTGTCACACTGACACAGATTTATATAAGGATCAGGTACCATGCCGGTACAGGTAAATGGATGGAACTTATCCCCTCTAGGTTATAACTACGGTTCCTTCCGACCCTAGTAGGTATTACATATTTTATGTATGCATTCATTGTTGCATTGAATATGTGATTATTTGACTATTCTTGTCTAAATTTCCTAAGTGCAAGTGTTGGATTTAAATAACTTGAAAAGGATTGATATGAAAAGGATAGTTATTGATTTTTTGAGTTGGAGTGTTTATGACCATGAACTTAATTATAAGTTGATTATGAATTGTGGATTGATCACTTCTTTCTTTCATTTAACATATGTATTGATATAGTGTTGCATTAATTCAGGCGATGATGCCTACCAGTACATTGTTATTATACTGATATTACCTGTAATCTTTTTTTTTAAAGTGTAGAGCGTGTTCTAGCATTTGAGACGAGACCTCGGCTCTAGTTCATGATTTTAGCTTCTATTTAAGGGTGAGTATTATGTCCGGGTAACTATTGGATCGTCTTCTAGTTCATGTCTTTTGTTTCTGGACAATGACTCTCATATTTGGTTTAGTATTTATGGATTATATTTTAGACCTTGTTTTAGATTAGAAGCTCTTGTACGGAGACTTCGGGTCATGATGAATCTAATAGATAGAGATATTTCCACACTTCTTATTTTATTTGGATTTTTAATGGATTTTGAGATGACTTATTATGCTTGAAATTTTTTAAGTTAATAAATGACGTTTTGGTTTAGAAATACGTAAGTGTAAGTTCTATATTGGTTGGGTAAGGATTGGGTTGATTGGTGCTCCCACTGTAGAGTTAGGATGGGTGCCACTCACGACCGTTTGGGTCATGACAATTTCAAATCATAAATAATTTTTGTTATACTATTACACTATCCTGTTTGTAGTATTTACGAATACTAGCTATGCAGATTAAATAATTTAAGGTATAACATATGAATATATAGTCATGCATATACATGTGAGTATATATAAAAGTATGTGCATGAATATGTATGCATATATATATATGTGTGTGTGTGTGTGTGTGTGTATGTGCGCGCTTTGGGGAATTAATTAGGACGAAAGAAGCATTGATACCTAAACACCCTATTTCATCTTTCTAAAACACACCCGTAACATTCTCTCCCTCTTACTTCATCATCTTCAGAAAAACTAAACCTAACCCTAACCACCCATACACCATCCACTCCCTCACCCACCCCAAGAATCTACTAGATTCGATGCTCACAAACCTCTGTCACCTGTCAATATCTGAGCATCAAGAGTGCCTTATCCTCACCCCAAATAGCTAATTTTAGTCTTCCACTAGCAAGAGAGATCTTGAAATATCTTGATTACGACAAATATATTTCATAATCCATGGATGAAGCTTGTCCACTTCTCTTATCTCGATTCCAATGTCTCTTGGATGAAGTCAAACATTCAAATCAACTCCCAAGAGGTAAGATTTTATTTTACCTCTACCTGTTAAGCTTATCTTCTATCTCCAAATCTATTCAGAGAAATGATTATTATTTTATCATTTTCCCTGAATTAGAGTAGCCCATGTTTTTCAAACTAGTGGAGCCTTGATTTTTCACTATAAATAGGGCCTCAATGCTCTCAATAGGGAAGGTTTTGAATCATCCAAAATCATCTCCATAGCCTTAAGTTTAGAGCTTCAATATTCTTAGATCTCTTTTGCTAAAGTTTTCTTTCTTGTCCTTTAAAAAATTTGATCTTTTTGGAGGGAGTTGATAGAGGAGTCAGAGTAGCTAGCTTGAAATTCGACGATTGACGGCCTCAATCGCTGCCAACACAAGGTGATCCTTTGTCTTTTCTTTAATTCATGTTTTCTTAATCGTGATTTGTGTCTGATAAGGTCTCGTGAATAACTGTAAGATTGATTTTCATCTCATCTTGACTCTATGGTTGCCTTTTTTTACAAAAGTTTGTCCACAATGCGAATTTTGACTCCTGTTTGATTGCATATTCTGTCATTGCCCATTTTCTTGGAATAAAAAATATGAACGTTCTCGTCTAAATTATATTGTGGCTTTGTTTTGTAGGGTATGTCTATCATAGTTTTCACACATGATTCCTTCCTTAAAAAATAAAGTATAGCTACAAGTTTGTTAGTTGAACATGCTATAACTATACGGTTGATATTTTTTTAAGTAATCAATATAACAAGCTTTAGAAATTAATTAAATCAAGCTATCGGGATTTTCTTTTAAAGGTTATCCATTTTTATTTAAAGATGGATTTATCTAGTATGCATCAACATATTTGGATCACTCAAGTAAGAGTTAAAAAGAGGTAATGTGAAATATTCTTTTCTCTCTTTTTGGTCAAACATGGCTATACACAATTGTGTGCTTCATCTTGAAATTTGTCTATGTGGTATAACATGTGGAGGAGTTAAATGTTTGTATGTTGATCACTTAGTTACAAACTAACTAACATGAAGAACGATCCTAATTTTACCTCAAATGTAATGGCTATTTTTAGTCTAGCTATTACGGTTTAGTATCTTTTATCTTTAAATGTGCATGTGAATTTGTTGTGTGACTTTGATTACCAAACATGCAGTATGTCATCCTAAGGTCTGGTTCTATGTGTTTAGTTTGTCAAAGATTTAGTATACTTCTAACTTTTCAAGTTCTTGTGCTCATAATTTTGGTATGGTCTTCCCGATCGGCTCATGGTTTTCTTTAAATTACTTTATTAGTTACTAATACTTATTATCTTTTCTTTGTTGCATGGAACAACTTGGAGTTGGAGTTCTCATTTGAAACTTGTATTTGACCCTAATATCCTTGGGTCGATAGCTTCATTCTTTATCGGGACTCCGCGCATTCGGAGTCGACTATTAGGAGTTGGGCTCTCAAAGGGCGTAAACGTCATAGTTATTTTTGTCCTTTATACGTTATTATTATTGTTGACCTTATTACTTGCTAACTCTCTGTTATTTTTGTGGTTTGGCGTAGACTCACAACATTATTAGTAAATCTCCCACCCATCGTTAATATGAATTATTGTTTTTATATTACTGTTTGCATCACTCCATGTTTTTAATGAACAAAAGTGGGTAATATTCTTTTCCCTTATACATAACATTTGGAAGATGCATCTCTTTATTGAAATTTCATGATTTTCTACTACCAACTGCTGTTATGTTTTTTAAAAAATTGAGAGTAAAATGGTGAGAAATAAGAGGATTTTTTAGCGCAAATACATGATTTAAGCATTAGGCTCAAATAGTTAATAACCTATCAAATATTGCTAAAATCAGTGCCATCGGTGAAACCCTACTTTTTAACTTATGGGGTTGAAACTAAAAACCTCTGAAAACCTACATTTACCTACCAGCACCGCCGCTAACCATGGCCACTACGGTAGTTGACCATCCTCTCCCACCAGAGGTTGTGCCAACTAACAATATTACAAATGCCATAGGACAATTAGGAGCAAGTACATATGCAAATTCCCTAAACCAAACAACCCACAATACAAGCCCATTCCACTAAAAAAATTGCTTACCAACATAGAGAACCTAGAATCATTGAAGAGGAGGTTAATCAACTGATCAATAATGAACACTTACAATACAAAGTATTAGGAAAATTTTCCTACGGATGGCCAGAGATTCAAGATCTAAGGAGACTAATTTTGAAGCAGTGCGAACTGAAAGGTGATGTGAATATAGGACTACTAAGCAACAGATACATTTTGATTAGAGCATCAAACTAGAGGATTATTTCAATTTGGTCGCAAAGCCACAATTCTACATCACTCACAATTGCTGGTCCTACACTATGTGCACCTTGAAATGGGACCCATTATTTGATTCAGAGGAAGAGACAACAATAGCTATAGCATTGATATCCTTTCCATTATTGCCACCCAATTCTTCTTGGTAAAAAGGTAGTATTTTCTTTGGATATTGTTGTAGGTAAGCCTTTGCAAGTAGATATGGCAAATCAAAATAAAACCAGACCTAGTTGTGCTAGGGTCAAAGTGGAAATAAATCATCTTGGGGATTTTCCAAAAGGGATAAATATTAGAATGAAGAAGAAGTCCGGTGAAATTATGGATAAATGGATTACTATTAAATATGATTACATGCCCAAGTAGTAAAAAAATGTAAAATGTAGGGTCATAATGATAAGGAATGTTTTGTAATACACAGGGAATTATATCCAAATAAGGAGAATGAGGAAAAGAAAGGAAAGAATGAGAAGAACAATGAAGAATCAGACAGAGGCAACCAAGTGGAGAAAATAATCAACAAATGGAAGATAAGAAACAATACAATAAGGGGAAAGGAAAACAGAAGGAAGCAGTATTTTAGGAGCAGAAAAGAAGAAATGGGTATAGGAGAGGAAGATAGAATTTCAGAGAAAGAGAACAAATCTGGAACTTAAGAGCACAACAGAAAGGGGAGAAGGAAGTTCAAACAACCAATAAGTTTGGGGCACTTGAAGAGGAACAAATAGGTATGAGAAAGATGAGAACAAGGTACAGGAGAATTAACCACAACAGAAGTAGATAGAGAAGAAACAGAAGGAATCACAGGTGGGAACAAACTCATCAGGTAGTTCTAGTTCCAACAACAAGGAAGAAGAAGACAAAAGAGATCAGACACAAAGTATTGATGTCAATTCTTCCCAAAGGATAAGTTGTCACGTGATCCTTCTCATTCTGCAGCAGGTTTTGATAGTCAAATATAGGAAGTAATTCCAAATTCAGATAATGAAGGTCACAAGTAGGTAGATAGTCCAAATAATGATACAACAGATACGAGTTAGGATTAGTAAACTTTAGATAAGGAGAAAAATAGGGACACCAATGAAACAATATAGGAGGAGAATAGTATAGTCCTAATATAGGAGGCTCCGAAGATAAATAAATTGACAAAGCAAGAGATAAAAGAAAATCAAAACACATAGAAGGATAATATACTGGAGAAAAATATTATACAAATCAGCAGAGAAAGAGGTCTATCCCCAAGACAAATAGGGCAACTCAAAGGGAGGAATAGAAAGAGTAGCAAGACAACAAATTAGTCTTTTCATATGAATACAAGGAGTAAGAAGGGTACCATCTCTATTTTTGAATAATGATTAACAAAGCTATTATTTGGAATAGCATATCTATTAGAACTCAAAATTCTTTTGAGAGATTGATAGATCTGCATAGAAGACACCATTATTCTTACAATGCATTATTAGAGCCTTTTTAAAGTCCCAGTGTATTGGAAGAGTACAAAAGAAGATTGGAAATGAAAAAATGCCAAGGATAATTGCTCTGCCAAGATTTGGGTTTTTTGGGATGATATGTGCTAGGAACAAGGATCAACAGATACCATTCAACAACTAACAATCCAATTTGCTATGAGAGGGACCAGAGATACATTTAAAGTAATTGTAATTTATGAAAGATGTAATGTTTTAGAGAGATTAGAGCTACAGGATGATTTGGAGGAAATAACAGAAAGCACTCAGTGTCCTTGGGTAGTAGGAGGAGATTTTAACACAATTTAGATGACTCTGAGAAGATGGGTGGATTTCTAGTCTCACAGAATGAAATTGTAAATTTTGCTAATTGTATCAGTTCATGTGCCTTAATGAATTAAAATTCACATAGAGCTATTACACTTGGTGGAATGGTAGAATACAGGAGGATTGTATTTTCAAAAAAATGGATAGAATTTTTGAAAACAATGACTTTATTTATTTATTGCCTAATAGTGAAGTTCATTATTTAGTCAGGTTATGATCAGATCATTCTCCTTTACATGTTATGTGCAACTCATATTAGGAGTAATTCACTAGACCTTTTAAATTTTTGAACTCCAGGACAAAGCCTCAAGAATTTTTAAAGGTAGTAGAAGACAGTTGGGGGATTAACATACAAAGGTTTATCCATTTTCTATTGTTCAGACTAAATTAAAGTGTGCTCTGGTACAGTGGAGTAAGAGAACTTTTGGGAATGTGTTCCAACAAATCGCCACTTTGGAGGATGTGATGAAAACCATGGTAATTCTACTGGAAATTACTCCAACAGAGGATAATAAGGTAGCTCTAAGTAAAGCAAAAATAGATTTGAAAAGATATTTGTATATAGAGAAGGAATACTAGAGGCAAAAGACCTGAATAAGGTGGTTTAAGAATGGGGATAGAAACACCATGTTCTTTCATTCTTATGTGAAGGGAAAGAGAAGAAAACTAAAGATAGTAAAGATTCAAACCATACAAGGGTATATTACCACCTCAACTCAAAACATAGGAGAAGAGGTACTAGAGGTGTTCAGGGAGAAACTTAGAAAGAGTGGGTAAGCTTCAGATGATTCTATATGTCAAGCCATCCCTTTAATTATTACAGAGGAGCATAATAATGAGATGGAAAGGCTACCTAAAAAGGAAGTTAAGCAGGTGGTTTTTGCCATAAATGGAGATAGTGCATGTGGTTCAGATGGTTTTTCAGGATAAGTTTTTAGAGTTGCTGGAACATTATGGGGGAAGATATCAAAAACATGGTGAAAGCTTTTTTCTCTGGAAAAAATCTCCCAAGATACATTACTCAAGATCTCCCAACATATATTAATCATACTAATTTGGTACGCATCCCTAAAAAGGAAGTGGTTGGCAATTTTGGAGATTTGAGACCTATTAGTTTAAGAACTTTCACTAATAAAATCATATCAAGGGTGGTACATGAAATAACAGTCTCGGTCTTTTCTAGTCTCATTTCTAATAATAAAACTGGTTTTGTCAAAAGAATAAGTATCACTAAGATTGTATTATTGGCGCATGAGATTATTAGGGACATAAACAGAAGGAATAAGGTGCAGAATGTGGTGGTAAAGTTGGGCATGGCTACAGATTATGACAAGGTATCTTGAAAGTTCTTGGTTAAAGTTCTAAGAAGGTTTGGATTTTTTTGAAAGGGTTATTGATATGAGAGTGAGACTCGTTAGTAATGATTTATACTCTACTTTGATGAATGGGCAGCTTTTTGGTTTATTATAATCTTCAAGAGGGCTTAAAAAGGGAGATCCTTTATCTCCTACCTTATTCATAATCTCTATTGAAGTGTTAGCAAAAAACTTTAATAAGCTGCACAAGGACCCAGAATTCAAAGGATATGGAAAGCCCAAATGGATCATAGAAATAAACTATTTTTCATATGTTGATGACACTATTCTGTTTTGTTTAGGACAATTAGCCTCTATGAGGAAGATGATGAAGGTTATGAGGTATTATGAGCTGGTGTCAGGACAAATGATTAACTTAGATAAAATCTTGGTATATCTGCATGAGAAAGTACAGTAAGAGTGAGCATTCAGATAAAGAGAATTACAAGAATCAGGAATGGAGCTTTTCCTTTTACATATATAGGCTGCCCAATCTTCTACGGAAGAAAGAAGAAAAGTCAATTTGAAGAGCTGATCAAGAAGGTGATGAAGAGGTTGTTCTCTTGGCAAAATAGGTTGCTAACTTTTAAAGGAAGGTATATCCTAATCTCTCATGTTTGAGAATCCATGCCATTCTACCTATTGTCTTCTATGACCCCCCTCCCCAAGTTAGTGTAATTGACCAGTTGCACAAGGTTTTTACAAATTTATTTTGGGGTAATACTATAGGGGATAATAAAAAACATTGGGTTACTTGGGAGAAGATGTGTTATCCTAAGGAGGAAAGGGGTCTAGTATTTAGATAATTACATGATGTATCCAAAGTACTCTTTGATAAGCTTTGGTGGAATTTTAGAACCTCAACTACTTCTATGTGTAGTTCCTTTTATGGAATAAGTATTGTAAGAGTCTCTACCCTATTTTGGCATAGGGTTTTGAAGCTTCATATATGGAGAAAGATGACAACTTCTAGAGAAGAGGTGTGTAATGAACCATTCTATTATTACTGAAAATATATCATGTAAAGGAACAAGAACCTTATTCATCATAGGTTATAGGATTAATCATTTAGAATGGGAGTGCATTAGACATGAACTAAGTCATACAATACCCCTAGAACAAAGTTAAGTTGGAAGCATTTTTACCGATTGAGTTTTGATCTAAGTTTAAACTAGGGATAACTTCAAATGAGAACTCCTCCTAGCATAAAGAGAGTTATGGGGCCCAAAAACTACCAAATTAAAGCACTTGGAATATTCTTTCCAACACCACCGACTATTTATTAATCTACTTTTGGAGCAAAAAGTTATGGTCATTTTACTGAAGATCGTGCTGAAAAGTTTCTCATCGCTGCAGCAATGAACGGGTCATTCCAAATGCCTAGGGGGGAATTTTCCAAGTTCTAGGGGGAAAATTCTTATTTGAGGTAAATTCTTCCATCATCTTCTACGTCTTTCAATCCAATAACACTTTAGAATTATTACAATGATCTTTAATGGTGGAATTCTTGGGGATAGAACCCTAAGTTTATGAGATTTTTGAGAAAACCTATGGGTTGGAGTAATATCACCTAGAATTACTTCTAGATTGTTAATTAACGATTCCTAGCATGAATTCATTAATCTAAAACATAAAGTTTGATTGTTGGGAACCTTGAATTCAATAAAAATGGACTCTTTTGCTTGAAAACTCAATTAATAGAGATGGGTTGAGTATGATAGAACTAGTTAATGGTTAATTTACCCTTGGTTAATGCTTTAGAACATGAATAAGGATAGAATTAGTGGATTGAATTCCTAAAAGTAGTTATTCAAAGAGTAATTAATCAATTACTCCTATAATTATTTGATTTCTAGATGATTGGATGAATAGAGACATAAAGGAAAGGAAAGAACCTTGGTGTGGCTTGCTTGTTCCAAGATCTTTGGTTGAGGTACTTTATGGTTTTATGTATAGTAGACTTGGGTTGGATATGTTCAATAACTATAGTTTTGATGGGAGACTTCATGTCTAGGCCTACGGGCATGAAGTTTGGATGGATAGAACATGGAATTAATGTAATAATGATCTTATTGGGTATGGTTATGTTTTATGTAGATCCCTTGATAGGTGTTTGTATTTTTATAACTTACTTAATGAATTACAAGTTTAATATGTGAATATGGATAACAATAGAGGAATTAGGTGAGTTTGTAATCTACAAAACCCACCTTTAATACATTAAAAAGGGTGAATCCGATGTTGTGAGTTTTTGGAATATGAGATAATCTTACTGAAGGGTAGTATGATGTGTGAAGGTGTATGACTCAATATAGAATTGTAGGTTGATTAGAGCAAAGTGGTTGAATAATTGGCTTATGGAATAGTGTCGTGAACTTAGTGAAAAATTGAGTGTATGGGTTATTAGTTAGTAACTAAATTTATCGGTTTTGATAGGAATAAAAGAGGGTTAGATTAGTGAATGAATTAGTATGCTGAATTAGAGTGTAGATATCGATTCTGGTGGTATATGCATATAACTAGCCAAATCATCGTTATGCTAAAAACTATTTCAAAAAAATAATTTGATCAAGAAATTTTTCATTCGAACCCGATTAGAAATAATTTTGTGGAAAAAGGTCCATGGCCCAAAATAATTTGGGCTAGTTTCTCAAAAATTAGGCCAGGCATGTCGACCCAACATTGTAGTGATAGGCCTGTTACTGTAGTGACATCGGTGCAGTGACACTTCCATCGTCGCAGAGATGGTAAGGAAGTAAGCCACCTAGGTTTTTTTAAAACCATTTCTCCAGCTGTGGCCTCCTATTTTATTTGCCTCCTCCAAAAACACCTTATATGAACTCTAGCCTTAGAACGACAATGTTTTAGAGGCCAAACTACGAGAGGGCAATTTCCAAGCATTCCCTGTGGATATTCTAACAAATTAGAGAGGAAAATGGTATGCGAGGAAAGACTCTTCACTCTCTATAGTAGCAAAACTCGACCACGAGGCAGGTTATGGTATTATTATAATAAATTTGGGCTAGATGTATATAATAACTGTAAATGGGATATTTCATACCTAGGCCTATGGGCATGGAGTTTGGACTGATTGTATAACAAATTGAACTTAGGATACTGAATTAACGAATTTTGTAGTGCATGTTGAGTTAGTGAATTGTGTTAAAACTTTGATTGTTGGGGAGCTACATTACTTGTACAAAACTAGTGGTAGGTCGATAAATAAGGGTTTTTATGAGTGTGTTAAAAAGTATTGGTTAACTGGTGAACTTGTTGAGTAGACGTAGAGCTACCTTGCATGTGTTTTGAGTAAACAACAGAGGTTGGTAAGTGGAATGGTGTTGATTTTGGGAGGAAGGAGCCTATAGATATGAGGGATAGTTATGGTGGTGTTAAGAGTAATAGAAGAAGGTTGTGCATATGAAACCAAATTAGGGTTAGTTGCTCATACTATGATTAATATTAGTGTAGTAAGAAATGGAAAATAGGTAGGGTTATAACGTCCTTAAGTAGATGTGGGAGTCGGGATAAGTATAGGCGACAATTGATTGGTAATGATCCTTGATGGTTGGGTATGTATGAGTATGTTAAATGTAGTCATAGACTTGATTTGACTATGTGCTTATATTCTAGTTGAATGTTCATGACTAGCCTTCGCGCATTAATTGTAGTTATTGATTTTTATCATGCATTGAGCATTGTGTTGAGATTATTCAGTGAGATTATATTGGGATTGGGTGTCACACCGATACAAACTATATTTAGATTAGTTTTCATCCCGACACTATTATTTGGATCAGGTGTCACACTAAAGAATGAAGAACAAAACTTTACAATAAATTTTTCATACATGTGCTCTATAGGCTGCACGTAATCTTTCTTCTTATTTATTTTTCATAGTAAGAAGACACTAAGACTATCTACTGAGCCATCTAGTTTATGCTTGATCTTGTAAATCCACTTGCAGCCAATGGCTTCTTTCCCTGCAGGCAATGAGACTAAGTCTTATTATTTTTTCCTAGACGACACAGTTATTTGGATTGGCTATCACACCTACACTGGTACATGGATTGATCTCATCTTCTGCTAGTCATATCTAAGGGTCAGTGCTGACCCTAGTATGTGTGTACACCTTGAATGCATTCATTTGTTATATTTGCACACATGGTTGTCTTATGATTATTATTGACTAAATTTCTTAAGTGTAAGTGAAAGACATGAGTACTTGGGTATAGGGTATGTTTTTGTTGTTTGTAGATCTTATTTCCTGTTTGTATATTATATATATATGTGAGCATATTGTGTTATTTTTTTGGCGAGATTAGGGTGGTCTATTTGAGGGCTGGAGTAGTTGCATTGTCGATGGGAAGTAGGAAATAGAGTACCAGATCAGAATTGTCATGAGTATGGGATATTAGATGATGTGCAAGGAAGGTAAGTGCGTAAATCATATGGTCATTGGTATTGCTATGGAGTTGTGTTTACTGGGCGTTTAGAAAAAAATAAATAGGGCTATAATAAAAAGATGGGGGTAATAAGGTTGAGATGAGGAAAATGCTGAAATATGTTAGTAAGGTTCAGTTATCTAAGTACTTATTTTTGTCATGATCTCTCCTTAGTTTCTATTTGTAATTATTTGTTTCTAACTCTGGTTGGCCGATGATACCTACCAGTACATGTGGTTGTACTGATACTACACATACTATATCTCCTTTTTGGGGATATAGGCCAGCTGGAGTATCTTTAGGTACAACCACAATTATTCTTCAGTAGCTTCTTTCATTCTACTTTTACATGGATGTTGTCTCTTGAGTTATTTTTTATTTATTTAGTGCATTTGTACCTGTTTAGACTAGGTTGTGGGGAGTTGTATGATTAAATTCTGCAATGTATTTTGTAACCATTTTTGTTTTAAATGAAAGGTTTATTATTTACTAATGCATAAGGTTTCAGCAATGTTCTCTGCAATGATTAAAGGTTGGGTGGTAAGGATTCTCCTACATAGGGTAGAGTTAGGTAGGTGCCTGCACAATCCGCTATTTGGGTCGTGACATGTTAGTATCAGAGCCCAAGTTATCGGTCTCCCAATACAATAGCAAATATCAAGTAGAGTTTTACGAATTGGTATGTTGACGTCCACATGAACTCTGTAGAAAGCTACAAGGAATCTAGGATATTAATCTCACTTTTTAATCTCCCATCTTGCTATCTAGATGTTGTCTTCCCAGGTTGGGTCCAATTGGTATCTCGACAATCACAATTGGAATTAGTTTGTCCCAATTGGTATATCAGTAATGCTCCAAAGGATGGAATAGTGTTATTCTAACCAGTAGAGATCAATAAGAAGCTTAGGACTTGTAGTCTAATGTTGTGAATTATGTTTTCAATAAGTGATACATGCATCTTTGAGTTGGTTATGTTGTTTAATTTAGTGGAATATTTGAGTTTTCAGTACAATTGGTAAGCATAACTCTTTCATTAGGTGATTTGTTATGTTTACAAGAAATATACTTGTGTTTTAAATATTTTTGTGGTGTTATGGTAGAATACTACGTGTATTCCTTAGGCGGATTGTTATCGCATTGACTATATTATTGCTTTAATGTTTGATGGCTGAATTTCTTAAGTGTAAATGATTATCATGAGTGATATAAGATGATTTGTTGCAAAAGAATATTCGTGAATCATAAGGGTTGGGTGTGATTTTGAGGTATATCTTCATTTCTGTGATTTTCAAATATGTCTTGATTTTTGTTATTTGAATTATGCCTTGATCTCTATCTGGACCATAAAGATCTTCTTGAGGTTTTAGTTGAGTGTAAAAGAAGTGAGAGAGTTGAAACACCATGTGATAAATAAGTATAGATTAATGTGTCGGGGTCTACTTCATTAAAAACTGCTAAAATGCGAGGAATGGAAGTTCTAAAGTGTTCGTGGGATAATATTGTACTACTGTAAAAACTAGAGGAAAATAGGGCTTGGAGTCACTAGTTGGAAGTCGTCGTAATAACAGATTCATCGTTGCAGCGACATTGCCATAGCTACTCCTTGTCACTCTTGCGACATCGTTGTAGTGATGGATTCATCTCTACAGCCATGCCTAGGCAAAATGTTGCTAGTAGAAATCCCCTATTTTTTATGTTCTTTCGTTCGTAAAAATGACCCAATATTTGTAATATTCATGAAAAGGAATAGTTTAACCGGCTTAAATAGTAAGCTAATAGTTTATTAGGCTAATTTACGATAAAATAAGAGATTCAAAAAGAGCAGAAAAAGAAAGATTGTTTGTTACATGCCCCAAATGGGGGCAACCCAAATCTAGAAATAGTAATAAACCAGGGAGGGGGAAATTGTCTAATGTGCACTTGGGGGATCTAGCTAGAGGCCCCATCATCATTCAGGCTCGAGGCATCGAATCCCTCCTCCTCCATGTCGCTCAAAAAAGAGAACTCATCCATATCCTCCTTCTTTAACTTGAGGAGTTTTTGATCAGGGATAGCGTATTTGATCATGACCTTCACATACTTCCACATCTGGACAGGCATGTGATCTCGGGAATGCCTCTTTCTTTTCTCCTTATCTAACTCCTTTCGAAGCTCTGTGTAGGCCTCAGTTAGGTCTGGTGGAGTTGTGAAGCTCAAACAAGCCAAACCCTAGAGGTAACTAGGATCGCTCCAATTATCCCCGCACTGTATCCATGTCTGCCTCCAAGAGCTCAATAGACACAAGGGGCTGGGTGGGAGGGGTACTAGACTTCTCGCCCTCTCCATCCCTGTTTTTCTCTCCCTTCACCCCTATATTACTATTCTTCTTTATCCCTCCCTGTGAACCCTTCAGCTTTAATGAGTTGAAGGAAATATCATACTCTTCCATAGGATTATCCCCCTCCTTTTGGCACGTCTACCCGCTTAAACAGATCAGTGATCAAGGAGGGCAAAAAGAAATCCTTCATAGGCCCTTCTCTCGAGTAGAAAAACTTGCATTCATCTATGATTTGCATACCTATATTCATCACGATTCCCGATAGAGCACAAGCCACCACCATTTCTCGATGGAAGGTCACATCCATAATATTGCCCGAATAAAGGATCCTCTGAGATGCTAAGTTCAGCCACCTAAGAGCTTCTAGTGAAAAGGGGTACTTTTGGTCCCCCTAACACTCATCCACCACACTTTGTTCTCCTGACCCTGTGGCACCGAAATCCTTGCTACCTACTTCAAGTTGGCCTCATCATTCTTCGCCTCAAAGGCTACATTAGAGGGGTTTGGCACCCCCAAAGTGCCCTTGATTATGGTAGCATCTATTGGAAGAGTCTTCCCTCGGATGCAGATGGCAAGTTTGGACAAGGACCAGTCCAACGTTAAGAGTATGGCATAGAACTCCCAGACTATCTCCAGAATGCATACGGGAGTGTACTCTATTAACATCTCCCATTTGAAAGAACGTAACTATTTAAAGAACTCAGGTGCCTCCTTAGCCACATCCTTCATCACGAATCCCCTCTTGTGAATAAATCCCCTAGTACTCATCCCCTCCTTGTATCGGTCACGATAAATATTATTAGGGAATTGTAGGTATGAGGGTTAGTTTGCTTTTGGGTTAGCCATAGTAGGTAGTCCTACCAATGTTGTATTTTAGTAATTAAAAACCAATCAGGGATGCTACGGAAAGGAAAGGGAATCAAAAAACTATTTTGAAAAATTTTGGGCAAGCTACTGCCCCACTATCACTGTAGTGATGCTATTGTCGTTGTAGCGATGTTGTTGTATAGACAAAACATTGTCACAGCGATGTCACTATAGTGATGAAAACATCTTACAGCAATGCCATCATCCCCAACTAGTACTAACCTGATTTTAGGAGTAGATCGGGCATGGTAGATTACTATTAAACTTTTTTTGCACTAAATTGGGAGTGATTAACACCCAATACAAGCCCTAATCACTTGAAAATCTTTGAGGAAGATGACTCTTCCTCTTCTATCTATTTCAAACCTAAAACTCACCATGAACATCACAAATCTTATACCTAGAATGTTATAGAAGCGTTGGGAACATAAAATAGCCTAGCATGCTTTGTAAATCCATTCAAAGAGCTGAAAATTTTCAAATTTCCCAACCTGCACCCAAACCCCATTAGAAAATCCATGTTCAATCCTAATTTCTATGATTCCATGATAATTAATGTGTAAGTAAAGTATTAGGGATGGGAAGTGGATTGCTAGAGAGAAATTGAGAGAGTTTGAGAGAATTTTGAAAGTTAGGAAGTGGGAACAAATGAATCCCACTTCCACTTTTTAAAATTGTCAATCCATTATTATGGTGACAGATCTGTTGCTGCAATAATATCACTGTAGTGACAAATCCATCATTGTAATGATAGGTTGCATAAAGTTCTATTTGATTCTAAATGTTCGTGTATCGTAATGATATATGGTGTCCCGATATTTTTAGATGACCCATCATATAAATCTTACTATGAATCATACCCTTGGGTTATAGTGATCGTAAGTAGTGACTTGTGATGCATAGTCTAGTCGGGTAACGGTTGTAGTAATTAAAACGATGATGGTCCAGTAAGGTATTATCGAATTAATTAACAAGGGTAGAAGGTCGCATAAAGTTATAACTATTATGTATGTTGGGATTCTGAGAATCATGCTACAAACATCCCCTCCTAATTTTCATGCACATTCAGGGATGAACAGTGGGTAAATTGATATCTATTGTAACAACCCAAATCATCATTATGCTAAAAACCATTCTGGAAAAATAATTGGATCAAGAAATTTTTTTGTTCGAACTTGATTAGAAATAATTTTCATGGAAAAAGGTTAAGTTTCTCAAAAGTTAGGACAGGCCTACCCATCCATTGTTGCAGTGATAGGTAAGTCGCTACAGAGGTGTTGCTCAATGGAACTTCCATTGACGTAGTGATGATAAGGCAGTAAGCCACTCGAGTTTTATTTAAACCCTTTCTCCTAGCTAGGGTAGAGTTGGGTAGATTCCCACATGATCTGTGATTTGGGTCGTGATAGTGCACTCCTAAAATAGATACTTGCTTAATTGGTCTTCAGAAATATTTGTGATTGATGATTGGGTTTGATAATGCTCATTTGAATAAGTGGTGAATTGACCTTTGGGCATACTTGTGATTTTATGTGTTAGTACATATTTGTTGTTTACCTGGAATAATGGACTTGTTAGTTATTGAATTCAATTTTTGAAATTGATAACATATAATGAGATTGGTAAAAAGGGCCTTGTTTGATATACAATTGTTGTTGATTTATCTCATTATGTGATTATACTTGTTTATGGTGTTGTTTGTTATTATGAGATGAACTGGTAAAGATTGATCATCATAAAATTGGTGAATTTTAGGGAGGATAAGGATGGGGATATTAGAATAATGGTGGTATAAACTTGGTTTGGGATAAGGGTGGCAGGCACTAGTTGTCAGGGTCACCCAAAATACACCTTCAGAAAAGTATAATACGGTCATTGTATCAAATATATAACCCAACTAGGTTGGGGTCGATCCCACAGGGAATAGGACAAAATTATGTAGAATGCTAGTCTGATCAGTTGGCAAGTAAGTAAAACTCGGGGGGTTTTGTGAATAAGTGGTAACAGTAACAATTGTTGGTTTTCATATTTGTAAACAATATGCGAAATACACTAGGACTGTGATCCCCAATGATTTCTTAACTTCACCGGTTATTTGTGCTGGGCAAAACTGTCCCGCTGCATTGCATGCAAAATCTAACAAGATATGTTCATCTAAACATCTCTCGACCTTAGTTAGATGAATTTCACTCTTCTCCTCTCGGTCTCCGAGTGTCGCACTACTAACCCTTGTCCTGGATCTCAGATAACTATCCCTATTACGGCTCAAGTTATTAGATGAAGGTTGATAGCTTCAAATCTCTATTGTTATTCCCTTTTCCCAATCTCTACCACTCTCTTGAGCAAGTTTAGAATACAGGTGAGTTTCTAACGTTTGCAACCGTTAGAAGATCAATTAAAACGAAGGTAATAACAATGCATGCAGTCACATCGGTTCAAAATTGCTTTGCACAAAACCTATTTCGTTAATTCCTCATGGTTTACACAACCCTAGTTAATGGGTTTAGCTGCTCATTATAGCAAGAACACAAGAAGAATTCGAAGATCAAAACATAATTGTAAACTCACGATAATGAAGAAAACTCTGAAATCTCAATATTAATAAAAATCCTAGAAAAGGTGATCTAAGATTACAAAACCAATAATGCGTTTGTTGGCTCAAACTACTGGAAATATGTCTCAAAACAATGTACGGAATCTCTCCTGAACATAGGATAATACAGGGTATTTATAGATACAAGATAAATCCTATCCTAAATAAAACAGAAAAATAGAGTGGGCAACTTTCCACAATATCGTGACTTGGTGTCGTGGAACCAAGTCATGCCACGTAGGTCAGTTCCATGGAAATCAGGCAACATTGGACATCCTCAAAAGTTGACTCACGGCACCCATTCACGTAACGTGGGTGGACTCACGGCACGTGAGTCCTATCGTGAGTCACTCCTCTGGTGCAGGACCTAGTTCTTTCATCTTCAGATACTCCATTTTCAAGCATGATTCTTCCTTATTGATCATTTTGCCTCCAAAAACCTATTCTCCTACAATATAGAACAGAAAACACATCATAACTACCAAACATACCTAAGTTGTTGCATATTTTCTTTGTTTTAAGCATGAAAATGCCATGAAACCATGGCGCATCAACACCCTCAACTTAGAACGTTTGCATGTCCTCAGGCGAACAAAACTAAATGAAAACGATGATGCTTAACTAAGAGAAACCTAAGGGACCTACGACAGTCGACTCATTGCTTTTGACCTCAAAACTTTTCTGACCCCTCCTACTTACAAATCAAAACCACAGTGTGTATACATAAAGCATATTATCATGACATAGATGGGATCAAGTGATGGCATCAGATTATGAACAAACAACTTAGCATATATGCAAATAACATTATCCAAACAAATAGCAGTTATCAATGCAACCCATGTACTCTCACAATAAAGAAGTCCCATACACTCACAGTATACAAATGAATATCAAAGTAGGGACTGGGTCAAAACACTCTCTCACACAAAGAAGTTCAAACAATGTGCGTGAAATACTATAGGCTTGCACTTATTTTCAATGCCTTAGTTTTTTGGACAGTTGGACGAGGATCACTATAGGACTTTCATCGACTTGTAATGTAGGCTTGGGGACGGGTATGGTACGTATGGATATGGTGACTCACCTCTCCTTGACTCTATACTATTTTTGGGTCCATTTTCCAACCATTCTCACTTTATTCTCCCTTATTCTCCTACGTTTATTTTCAGATTTTTGGGTGTGATTTTCTTTATACTTTCAAAACACACACAAAAAAAAACTTTTTATTTTTTGCAATTTCTATTTATTTCACTCATTTTTTTTTCTTTTTCACACACAAATTTGTTCTCTTTTTCTTTCACTAACCCCTTCTTCAAACCTAAGTTAAACTATGCACCCCTATAATAGCCACCCTCAACTTAGGTGATTTGCCTGAGTTGAGGTACACAATATCCAAGAAGAGACCAGGTCCAAGACAAGTTCATTGTAAGTCAAAATGGGAAGGTGAATAGGCTAATGAAAGAAATAGGTCAATTACAGCTCAAAATCTGGGTCAAGGAATATTTATTTCATTTGGTCAGGCATTTAGGCTAAAAGTGGACTTATTCAAAAATGGCCTATAATACTTTACCAAACACTATCCTATAATCTAGGCAAGACTAACCGGGCAAGTTCTGGATCACACATACAACGTGAACCTGGTAATGACCTCACACACACATAGCACAGGGTTACACTATCAACTACTACCTATCCAGTTCATGCATTGCTAGCTACAGTCATATTGCATATAATACTAATGTCATAACAAGATCCAACAGTTGTCATAAACTAACATACTACACACACATTTCAAAACAAAATTCTCAGGAGGGGTGTCCTTTAAACAATCAAAAAGCATCCTTATCATTCAAAATACGTTCAAAATTGGGTTGCACTAAGGCTCCCCTATTTTTCTCCTAATTAATCAAGAAAACACATAAATACTATAAATAACGACCTAAACATGCCGGTTCTACTATTATAGCACACTTGGGGGAAAAGAAAATACGGCAACAAAAACCACCAAGTGGTGGTATACCCCCACCCCAACTAAAAAATAGTGCACTGCCCCTAATGCACAGCTATAAATAAAATAAGTGTAAGGGAGTGAAGACATACCTGTGGCGCCCTAGGAGCAGGATATGGGCCAGCCCATAACGAGATCATCAGCATGCTCTCTGGGCTCTCTGTTAGGTGCATCCGGTGAAGGGGGTACCTGACTGGAGGATACACCCCGTGCCCTCTATTCCTGAGCAATCTTACTGGCATGGTACTCTACTCTAGAGGCCTTAACCGCTCTCCAGAAATCACCCTCGAACTCATCACCACTATCAATCTGATCCTTTGGACTACGTGGTCTCTTGCCTCTTTCAATAGGAGGCTCCTCGTCAGCAAACAAATCCACCTCAAAAGCCAGCCTCATCGGGGCTGGAACGGGCATAGGTGGAATGACAGGAGTGCTACTCAGTGCCAAAGCTCTAACCTCTTCTCTCAATGCAATTACCTCCTGTGTTAATCCTGCCATATCAGGAATGTGTGCCGAACTCATTCGGGTGGCCATCTGTGTATTAAAGGTATCAATCATCCCATGAAGCTCTCTCATAGATCTATCCATAGCCGCAGTCATACGGGCCTGCACTCTAGCCTCTGCAGCCTCTACCGTTTTCCTAACCCATGGCTTAAGTTGGGATACCAACTTAGCCATCTGCGCCTCAGTGTGAGCTTGCCTCTCAAACATTTGTGTTTGTCCACCAACCAACTGCTGCAGGAAGTCCCTCAAAACTGAAACCATACCAGAGGGGGGCGGTGGTGCTATAGTGCCTATGAACTCATCCTCAATCACCGGACCTGTGCCCTCAGTAGGTACATGCACAGTCTCAGGTATACTCACCGGTGTTGGCGTACAAACTGGCT
This sequence comes from Capsicum rhomboideum, assembly GCA_031232105.1. Taxonomy (NCBI): domain Eukaryota; kingdom Viridiplantae; phylum Streptophyta; class Magnoliopsida; order Solanales; family Solanaceae; genus Capsicum; species Capsicum rhomboideum. The sequence continues at coordinate 60,896,690 of CP124709.1, forward strand.
TTTCTCTATCTCCAGGCCCTTCAAAAAGGGTTAATCCTGATGACATGGGAGGTTGAGACCTCCGCGAAAAAACTGGGTGAGATCCCCGCTACTACATCAACCCAATATCTGTAATGTGGGTCACCTCAATATAATGATCTACTGCAGGTATCTTAACCACACTAGCACTATCACAAAGACCCTGAATCAGACAAAGGAAAGGGATGCTAGTAAAATCTCTAAAGGCGAGCTCATAGATCTCTTTAATAATGTAACGAGCGATGTTGATGTCATATCAGGAAATGATGCTCGCTACCAAAATAGCCTAGTCCAAAGTGAGTGAATTATCAGCATTAGTGGGACCCAAACGATGCCTAACCACTGACCACCAAAATCATCCCACAAAGTAGAGCGTGGATTTCTTGATGTCCATCTTCCCAACTACCCAACTAGTATCTACACCATCTTCTGCTATATACCCCGCAATCTACCATAGTAACTCTAACCGCTGATCGGCATCCCTTATTTTAGTCCTATTTCTAAAAGTCTCCATACGGTGATCAAACTCAGCAGTCGTGGTTGGAAATGGACGTTTATCACCAAACAATAATCTGCGGATGGTCTGCTCAGAGATATCTACTCTGGTCTCCCAAACCAAAGTGTGAGTCAATGGTGGTTGGTCCCGAAGACGCTGCTTAAAAGGTATGATCAACTCAACAGACGCAGCATAGGAAGCATAAAACTCGCGGACCAACTCTGGGCTATAGTGACCAGGAGGCTCCGTCATCCACCCAAATACACAATGATCAAACACTGCCTTAGTGTCGGGTAGTGTCTTTAACTCCTCTAGGTATACCGGGGCTCCTCAGTAATACTTCATCTACACATTCCCTGCTCAGTAAGTTTGGCATCCCTATCATAAAATTCCCTCATACCCTGAACACGCCATCGCTTGTTTTCCCTTCTCTAGGAGGAAGTCGTGGAATTTTTCCCCCCAGTACCAGAAATAAATGATGTCACCTCAACTATAGAATCATCAGGTCCTTCAGTATTTTCCTCAGATCCAGATACATCAACCTCCTGTTCATCACCAGTTGTTGAACATCTTCCCCTTTTTCAAACTGGGGGACAAAATTAGAAGACTGATCAGGAGCAGCCAGCTTGGTAGGTTATGGGATAGGCTGAAATGTGGCCTGGACAGCAGCTTGTGCCCTAGTTTGTAACCTTGTGGTACGAGGTACCAGTGCAGCAGCATCGATAGCCAAACTGTATACTTTTTCGAATCCATTTTTATCTGACACTGAAGGTTCATCACGTAATCTAGTTGTAAATTAGGGATTTTGGTTTGGATTCTCGAGGAAGAACCCATGTCTCCATGTTTGGGGTTGAATTTGGGTGGCATGTTGGATACTTTGGGTCGGGTATGGGTCGATTTTGGGTTAGGTTTGTGTTGGTTTGAGTTGGGTCGGAGTAGGGTTGGGTTCTAGGTTTAGGTTTTGAAAATTTAGGGATTTTGGGCTAAATGGTGGTGGGGTTTGATGAATGTTGGATTTTGTATATGGGAATTTGATGAATTCGGATTATATATGTGAGATTTTGATGAATTTTGGAAAAAATAGGGTTTATGTTATGATTTGGATTTGAGAAGGTTGAAGTCGAATTTGAGTTAGGTTTATATTAGGCCGAAATAAATTGCTATTAGGTCGGGTCAGATTTTCGGTTAAATTCATTTCTGAGTTCCACGACACAAACCCACGTGAAATGGTTTGACATATGCCACGTAGGTCCCTGATGTGGGTCGGGTCCTGCAGGTAATATTTTTCTTCGAGTTCCATGGAACAAACCCACGTAATGTGGATTAACCTACGTCGCGTAGGTCCCTGTCGTGGGTCGGGTTTTGCAGGTGGAAAATATTCTTTGACTTCTACGATACCAACCCACGTTACGTGGATGAACTTACGTCACGTGAATCAATGTCTTGGGTAGTACTGAACATCTTCTGTTCAATAATGTGAATTTTCGGTAACGTATCCTCCAATGCTTAGATCACACATAATAAGACCTTGGGTTGCCTCCCAAGTAGCGCTTGATTTAATGTCGCGGCACGATATGGCTAACTTGGATACTCAAACTTCACCAACCAGCCCAGGGGTTGCCTCCCATGAAGTAAAGCACCTGATTTAACGTCGCGGCACGACCTGGCTATCTTGACTACTCAAATTTCATCAAGACTAAGATCTTTACTTCTTCCGCAGTTCCTAAATAATGCTTCACACGCTGACCATTGACCTTAAAAAGGACATCATTATCACCTTTTAGCTCAATTGCCCCATGTGGGAACACTCTTACGATAGTGAATGGTCCAGACCAATTGGACCGCAGTTTAACAGGAAAAAGGGGAAGCCTAGAGTTATAGAGAAGCACCAAATCTCCCGGGTGAAATTCTCGTAGTTTAATTTTTTGGTCATGATACAGTTTCATCTTTTCTTTATAAAGTGCTAAACTTTCATAAGCCCGTAGACGAAATTCATCCATCTCATTCATCTGATCTAGACTCAATTTAGCCGCGTCACTCTATTCTAGATTCAACCTCTTCAATGCCCATAATGCTTTATGTTCAAGTTCGACCGGCAAATGGCACGATTTACCAAAAACCAGCTGATATGGAGATGTACCAATAGGTGTCTTGAATGCTGTTCGATAAGCCCATAAAGCATCATCCAATCTTATCGCCTAATCAGTTCTATTGGTGTTTTCCGTTTTTTCCAAAATAGACTTAATCTAACCATTTGACACCTCAACTTGCTCGCTTGTCTGAGGGTAGTAAGGTGTGGCCACCCTATGTTTGACACCATATTTTTCAAGCAGGGTTTTGAACAGCCAATTGAAGAAGTGGGATCCTCCATCACTAATGATTACTCGGGTTATACCAAATTATGAAAACATATTCTTTTTCAAGAATGTCGTGACACTTCTTCCTTCATTATTGGGAAGCGCAATTGCCTCCACCCACCTAGAAACATAGTCGACAGCTACCAAAATGTATTTCATTCCATGTGAGCTCACAAATGGGCCCATAAAACCAATTCCCCATACATCAAACAATTCAAGCTCAAGGATAGGTGTCATAGGAAGTTCATGTCTACGTGAGATATTCCCTTTGTCTTTGGCATTGATCACAAGCCCGAGCATAGTCATGAGCGACTTTATAGATGGTGGGCCAATAATACCCACATTTTAAGATCTTATGAGCAGTCCTCGCACCTCCATGATGACCCCCAACTGGAGATAAATGACATGCCTCCAAAATACTCATCATTTTGACCTCCGAAATACATCTTCGAATTATACCATCTGCACATACCCTAAACAAATAAGGTTCATCCCAGAAGAACTTTCTCACCTCATGCATGAATCTCTTTCTCTACTGATACGATATTTCTTTCGAGACTAGGTCACTTACCAAAAAGTTGGCAAAATCTACAAACCAAGGGATTAAGTCTTGTGATGCTGCCAGCACTTGCTCATCTGGAAAGGTATCATCAATATCAAGATCATCCCTTAATTTAAGCATGGCCTCCTCCTCAAGGCATGATAGATGGTCAGTGACCTGATTCTCGGTTCCCTTTCGGTCCTTGACTTTAAAGTCAAATTCATGCAATAGAAGCACCCACCGAATCAATCTTTGCTTAGCATCCTTCTTCGACATAAGATACCGAAGTGTTGCATGGTCTGTATGCACAATTACCTTTGTGCCAATCAAGTAAGAACGAAATTTCTCAAAAACGAAGATCACTATCAACAACTCTTGGTCAGTCACAGTGTAGCTCTTTTGAACTGGATTAAGTGTTTTGCTAGCATAGTAAAAAGGATGTAAAATCTTTTCATATCTTTGGCCAAGGACTGCACCCAAAGCTACTCCACTAGCGTCACATATAACCTCAAATGGCATCGTTCAGTCTGGTGAGACAATAATGGGGGCTGAAGTCAATTTCCCTTTTAGACACTCGAAAGATTTTAGGCATGTCTCATCAATCATGAACTTTACCTCTTTCTCCAAAAGTTTGCATAACGGATGTGCAATCTTAGAGAAATCCTTGATGAATTTTCTATAAAAGCCAGTATGACCTAAAAAACTTTGAATCCCTTTTACAGAAATGGGTGGGGGTAATTTTTCAATCACCTCAATATTTGCTTTGTTTATTTCGATACCCTTCTTTGAAATTCTATGCCCCAACACAATACCTTCTTTGACCATAAAGTGACATTTCTCCCAATTTAGCACCAAGTTGCACTCCTCGCATCTTTGCAATACCTTAGCAAGGTAAGCCAAGCAATCATTAAAAGAGTCTCCTACAATCAAAAAATCATCCCCTCAATAGTGTATTCCACCATGTCAGAAAAAATAGACATCATACAACGTTGAAAAGTTATCGGTGCATTACATAATCCATAAGGTATCCTCTTGAACGCAAACGTCCCATATGGGCAAGTGAAAGTGGTCTTTTCTTGGTCTTCGAAAGTGATGAAAATTTGATTATAACCCGAATAACCATCGAGGAAACAATACCATCCTCTACCAGCAAGGCGGTCTAACATTTGGTCCATGAAAGGCATGGAAAAGTGGTCCTTCTTGGTCCAAGAATTCAGCTTTCGATAATCCATGCAAACACTCTATCTGGTTACTGGCCTCATTGGGATCAATTCATTTTTATCATTTGGAACTACAGTGATTCCTCCCTTCTTTGGCACACATTGAACTGGGCTCACTCACTTGCTATCAGCAATGGGGTAAACTACGCCTCCATCTAACCACTTAATGATTTCTTTCTTCACAACTTCCTGCATAGGTGGGTTCAGACGACGCTAGTGCTCAATGCTTAGTATACACTCAGGAACAATCTAAATTTTATGAGTGCAAATGTCGGGTGGAATCCCTATAATATCAGCAATGGACCAACCAATGGCCCTCTTAAATTTCTTCAATATCGAAACCAGAGCTTCTACCTGTCATTCTGCTAACTCAACAGAAATGATTATGAACAAGGTGTTATTGGTTCCCAAAAATACGTAGCGAAGGCAAGACAGAAGAGCCTTAAGCTCTAAAACTGGAGGCTCCTCAATAGAAGGGCGAGCTGGTGGTGTTACCCTATTCTTCATATCAAGATCGAGTTTCTTTGGGGCATATGTGAATGATCCCCTACCAATAAGCGTACCAGCCATCTCGTTGTACTCCTCAATACCATCACTATCAAAATTCATAATCACTGCTGCAAGTGCTTCTACCCCTAACCTTTCTTTAATTGGAACAACCAAGTCACTTTTCTCAAGCGCATTAATTTCAGAAATCACCCTCATATCTTTCGGTTGCTTCATGGAACCCCAGGATGATAGGAACCTCAAAATTAACTTCACAATCTAGAATCACAAAGTCAGTTAGAAAGATGAAAGATGCAACTTTCACCAAAACATCATACAGAATGCTCATTGGCTTTTTCACAGTTCTATCTGCCATAAGAAGCCTCATAGAAGTCGGTTTTGGTGCTCCCAACCCCAACTGCTTAAAAATGGCTAACGGCATTAAGTTAATGCAAGCACCCAAATCATACAGTGCCTTTACAAAGTTGTAAGACCTGATAGCACAAGGAATTGTGAAAGCTCCTGGATCCTCCTTCTTTTCTACTAGGGAATGCAAAGCAATTGCACTACAATGATGTAAGTTATCTGCCGGCTCAAAACTAGCAGTTCTCTTCTTCTTCACCAAGTCTTTCATGAATTTTGCGTAACCGAGCATCTGCTTTAATGCCTCAATAAGAGGGATATTTACCGATAGCTCTTTCAACATCGTAATAAACTTCTGGTACTTACCTTCCTCAACCTTCTTTTTCAACCTTTGAGGAAAGGGATGAGGAGGTCGTGGGATAGTTTTCAAAACTTGTGGAACCTCCTTTTCCTGCCTCTTTTTAGATTCTACTTCCAAATTAATACTGTTGTCCGCTGCTAAATTTTCTGGCTCCATCTCAACCTCTTCATCGACCACCACTGGCTTATCATTTTTACCATTATCCATATGAATAGATGGGTTAGTTATGCTCTTTCCGCTTCTTGTAGTAATGGCTAAACAATTATCATCATTTTTCATATTTTGAATGGTGTTGTTTGGAAGAGTGCCTGGTTGACGTTGGTTCAATGCCACTGATATCTGTCGGAACTGTTGCTCTAACTATTTTATGGCAGTTGAGTGTGATTCAACTTTCTGACTTATTCCTAAAATGTCCGCCCTAATTTCCTCCAAGCAATTTTCTTGGTTTTTTGATCCTTTAACCAATTTGGTAAGAAGGGTTTCCGTTCTTGAATTTTTGTAGTCACCATCACAGTTTCCTGGTGGAACATAGGCACCACTTTTCACCTTCTAATCATCTTTTCATCTCTAGCCTCCATCACGATCTCGTTCTCTATCTCTATATCCTGACCTATTATAATTGTCTCCATAATAGTTCCGACCTTGATTTTCTTTCCTCGAGTTCCAAGATTCTTGATTAGACCCTTGACCCTTGGCCCTTGGCTCAGAAACCCACCACTTCTCGATTCAAGTACTTAGCTTCCTCATCAGATTCATAATCGTCATGCTTAGGTGATTTACCTTGTCCACTTACGGCATGCACCTTTTCAGCATCTCTAGCCGCAATCTATTTGGCTAGGAAACCAATTTCTGTTCTCAGTTGTTCAACCTCTTGAGCTACAGATTCATCTAAAGTCCGTTGTGTTGCTGATGCTCCAATAGCGTATGACCCAGCAGATGTCTCTGCCTCCCAAGTATGTCATCTTCAGTTGGTCTTAGTGATACGACTTAAAATCTCTGAAGCTTGTTCCCACCTCAGACTCATAAATGCTCTGCCAGTGATAGTATCTGCAACAGCCTTGGTATTTGCATTTAAAGCCTTGTAGAAGATTGCCAGTAAACTCCTACCACTCATCCTATGATTTGGAACATTCTGCAAATTCTTCTTAAATCTTAGCCATTTCTCATAAAGTGCTTCAGAATGTAGTTGTCTGAAGTTATAAATCTCATTCTTCAACTGCAGCATCTTGGAGGGTGGAAAAAATCTCTCCAAAAATTGATTTCTCAGTTATTGCCAAGTAGTAATGAAGCCTTGTGGTAATTCGGCCAACCACAAAGTCGTTTCTCCTATTAAAGAGAACGAAAACAATCTTAACCGAATAGCCTCTTGGTCCACTCCAGGTAAATTATATAAAGTTCAGACCCCCATAAAGTTTATCACATACATGTTTGGATCATCTGTAGGAATACCGGTGAATACGCCTTTCAAGTTAAGCAGGTGGATCATAGCACTTGTAATATCGAACTTAGTGCCCAGAGGTAATTCTGGTGGAATAATGGAACCAGTCTCTACCAACTCAAAATAAGCCACATCCTCTTCTTCTGGATCACCAAAAACTAGCACATATGGTCTCTGAGGTGTATGGTACTCCTCAGTCTTTTTTACCTCTCTTAAGCATCAGCCAGATGCTTTGCTGCTTTTTGCATAGCTCGATTATCTCTTTCATCTTGCCTAGCTTGCTATTTCCATGTCAATCGAGTGGTAGTTCGGTCCGCTGTTTCATGACCAACTGGCTGAATTGGTTGGTTATGAATGTCTCCTGCGACTGCGGGATCCTGAACTCCGTCGGTGTTCACCATTCTTCTATTGGTTCTCAGTGTTCTTTCTATTTCAGGATTAAGTGGAATCAGGGGATTGCCTTGACTCCTTGTATTGGGAATACACCGGTGTGTGCCCTAAAAAATATAGAAAAATAAAACCAATCAACTTCAACAAGCAAAATACTCAACACCATAACCGTATTTCCCCGGCAACGACGCCAAAATTTTATGTCACCCAAAATATACCTTCAGGAAAGTATAATCCATTCATTGTATCAAATATAGAACCCAACTAGGTTGGAGTCGATCCCACAGGGAATAGGATGAAATTATATAGAATGCTAGTCTGATCAGTTGGTAAGTAAGTAAAATTGGGGGGGGGGGGGGGGGTTTGTGAATAAGTGCTAACAGTAACAATTGCTGGTTTTTGGATTGGTAAACAATATGAGAAATACACTAGGACTGTGATCCCCACTGATTCCTTAACTTCACTGGTTATTTATGCTTGGCAAAACTGTCCTACTGCATTGCATGTGCAAAATCTAACAAGATATGTTCATCTAAACGTCTCTCAACCTTGGTTAGAAAAATTTCACTCTTCTGCTCTGAGTCTCCGAGTGTCGCACTACTAACCCTTGTCCTGGATCTCAGATAACTATCCCTGTTACGGCTTAAGTTATTAGATGAAGATTGATAGCTTCAAATCTTTATTGTTATTCCCTTTTCCCAATCTCTACCTCTCTCTCGAGCAAGTTTAGAATACAGGCGAATTAATAATATTTGCAACTATTAGAAGATCAATTATAACGAAGGTAATAACAATGCATGCAGTCACACCGGTTCAAAATTGCTTTGCACATAACCTATTTTGTTAATTCCTCGTGGTTTATACAGCCCTAGTTAATGGGTTTAGCTACTCATTATTGCAAGAACACAAGAAGAATTTGAAGATGAAAAAAACATAATTGTAAACTCACGATAATGAAGAAAACTTTGAAATCTCAATATTAATAAAAATCCTAGAACTAGGGATCCAAGATTACAAAACCAATAATGTATTTGTTAGCTCAAAATACTGGAAATATGTCTCAAAATAATGCACTAAATCGCTCCTGAACATAGGATAATACAGGGGTATTTATAGATACAAGATGAATCCTATCCTAAACAAAATAGGAAAACAGAGTGGGCAACTTTCCACGATTTCATGACTTGGTATCGTGGAACCAAGTCATGCCATGTAGGTCAGTTCTGTGGAAATCAAGAAATATTAGAAATCCTCAGAAGTTGACTCACGGCACCCACTCACGTCATGTGAGTGGACTCACGGCACGTGATTCCTGTTGTGAGTCACTCCTCTGGTGCAGGACCTGGTTCTTTCATTTTCAGATACTCCATTTTCAAGCATGATTCTTCCTTATTGATTATGTTGCCTCCAAAAGCCTATTGTCCTACAATATAGAACAAAAAACACATCATATACCAAACATACCCAAGTTGTTGAATATTTTCCTTGTTTTAAGCATCGAAAATGCCATAAAACCATGGCGCATCACTATTGGTAGATGGACTGAGCTCATCGCCAGCAGGTCATGGGTAGTGGGCAACTATAAGACCCATAACATGTGTGTGCCCCATGATTCAGAGGGTTTGATAGTTCTTTAAGTGGATCGAGTTATGTTAATGATATATTATGGTTCCTTACGTGGACCAGTTATGTTGATGATTATGATTATGCATTGCAAAAATGTGAAAAAAAGTTATGTTTTGGATTGTGTATAAACCTTATTCTTCTGTGCGTGTATAGTTCTATACACGATATGTATTGTGGTGTCCCTTCTTGTGAAGATGTGGATGTTTTATCAATTGTCTTGGTTATTGCAATTCTTATGGTAAATGGTAGTAGAATAGGAAGCGAGGATTACCACAAAAGAAGATTAATGAGAGAGAGAGAGAGAGAAGTGTAGAGTTATTGTAACAAACTGAGTGTGTATGAGATATGGGTTGGGTAGATTCATGGAATTATGTCGGTTAGCTAAGGTTAAATTAATAATACTTTAATAAAAGATAGGTGGTAAAATGGAGAGTCGAAGTAGGTTAAGTATGATAAGTTGTTAAGTATATATTGTCATGATTTCTTGTTGATTGCTATATGTTGATATATATTTTCTAACCCGGATCAGTCAATGATACCTACCAATACGTGTGGTTGTACTGATACTACACTTACTATATCTCTTTTTGGGAATATAGCCATGGTTACAGGTCAGTTGGAGTTTCTGTAGATGCAGCGATGTTCATTCTCCAGTTGCTCCTATCATTCTACTCTTACATGGATTATGTGTCTTGAGTCGTCCCTTACTTATTTACTACTCTTGTACCTATTTAGACTAGGTTGTGGGGAGTTGTTCAATCAAAACTCCGCAATGTACCTTATAATGAGTATTGTTATTAACTAGAAAGTTTATTAATTACTAATGTTTAAGGTTTTAGCACTATTTTTTGTAATGATTAAAAGTTAGGTGATAAGGGTTCTCCTATCTAGGGTAGAGTTAGGTAGGTGCCACCGTGATCTGAGTCGTGAAAAGATGATATTAGAGTCCAGGTTACTGATCTCCCAGTGTAAGAGAAAATGTAGGGTAGAGTCCTACAAATTGGTGTGTTGACGCCCCCATCAAATCTTTAGAAAGCTATAAGGCATCTAGAAATCTATCTCACTTTTTTTCTCTTCTATCATGCTAATTCAATGTTGTCTTCCCGAGTCGAGTCCAGTTGGTATCTGGCTAATTCCAGTTTGTATGTCGACAATTACAATTGGGATTAGTTGGTCCCAATTGGTAACTTGGTAATGTTTGGAAGGTTGGAATAGTGTTATTCTAACCAGTAGAGGTCAATAAGATGTGTAGGACTTGTATTATAATATTGTTCATTATGTTTTCAATGAGTGATACGTATCTTTTAGGTGGTTTTGTTGTTTGATTAAGTGAAATATTAGAGTTTTTAGTGCAGTTGGTAAGTGTAACTCTTTTGTTACTTGATTGGTTAAATTTACCGAAAAGATACTTGTGTTTTAAATGTTTGTTGTGTTATGATAGAATGTTACATGTATTCCTTATGCGAATTGTTATCGCATTGACTATATTATTGTTTTACTTTTTAATGGCTGAATTTCTTAAGTGTAAGTGATTATTATGAGGGATATGAGATGAGTTGTTACAAAAGGATATCCGTGAATCGTAAAGGCGGGGTGGGATTTTGACATATGTCTTTATTTCTGTGATTTTGAGGTATGTCTTGATTATTGTGATTTGAAGTATGTCTTTATTTTTGTGATTTTGAGGTATGTGTCTTGGTTTTTGTAATTTGAGGTTTGTCTTCATTTATGTGATTTTGAAGTATGCTTTGATTTATATTATTTGAGGTATGTCTTGATTTCTATTTGGTTTTTGACGATATACTTAGGATCCTTGTGTAGTCCAAACCTTTGATGATTATAATTGAGATCCTTGTGTGGTTCGATCTTTGATGATTATATCTGGGCTTGAAGTGTAATTGGGTCACCCTTGTGTGAATAATCCAATTAATGAGATGGACTTAATTTTCTTGCACAACCTCGGTGACTTGAACTTAAGGTGAGTTGTGTGGTTGATATCACTAATGTAAGGTAAATTTACTATGTATATAAGATGGGTCATTTCCTGTAATATGATAAAGGGAGAAGATAATAATGGTTTTACTTGATATTGGTAACCTTAACTGTGTGATTGATAATTATGTATCTTATTTGGTTAAGTGAGTTGAATGATTTTATAAAGGTGAAAGTGTTTATGTCCTAAAGGTAGACTAATCAGTTGTACAAAACCCATGGTGCCTATAAATGATTAAAATCACTTATGTTTAAAGAATATGAATAAAGTGATAATTGGATAGTGTTCATAGGCTTAGTGAAGAGGCATGGATACTAGAAAAAACTTGTAATTGGATTATTATGGTTTGATATTGCATATATGCATATTGTAAGTGAATAATTATCAATCAATAGTATTCCTAATATGTGGTATAAATGAGTTGATAAGGTTGGTGAAATAAGTTAGCTTGATTTTGGTTGATGATCTTTAGTTGAAGGGTCGATTGAGGGAGTAGATTTATTAGATGTGTTTATGCATATTCATATCCCTCTCGTTGTTACATGATAATACTTTGTTGGTATTTCTCCTAGAGTGGTTGAGGTATATTGAGGGACATATAGGCTAATGTGAGTTATGGTGGAGAATATATGTACTAATGAAACCCATAGTGGTGTGTTAGAGGTGGAGAGTTGGTTATAGCATTGGTTAGGATATAAGTACCCCACTAAATGTTTTCCTAGTATAGGAATGATAGACCTCAGAGTAGTGTGGTTTGGATTAAAAGTATGGCGTTGTGTGGTTTAGTGTTGAAATATGGATCATAGTGTAATGATTAGTGGTGATGAGATTATTATGGATAGTCGATTAATATAGTGTTCCATAGGAAGTTTTGGAATGACAAATAGGTTCCTAGAATTCGGGTTATATAGGTTCTCGCGTTGGGATAAATCTGTGGTGTCAAAATCAGAGAAATGTATTGTGAAATGGACAGAGCATGGAACAATTCCCGATCTACTATTTTAGCATCGCTACAGCAATAAACCTACTGCTGCAATGGGTTCATCACTGTAGAGATGTCGTCACAGCGACAAAAGTGTCGCCATGGTGATAGTCTATTTCGCCTGAATGTCGCCACATTGATAGGTTTATCGCTGCAACAATGAATCCGTCGTTGCAGTGATGAACCCACAGAATTCCTAGTTAAATCAGAAAGTGGTGATTTCATTTCCCATTATTAACATCTTCACACTAAACTTTCATGCGTCATAATATTTTGTGGTGTCCCAATAATTTTAGATGGACCGTTGCATAAATTTTACTAAGAATCGTACTCCTTAGGTTATAGTTATCATAAGTTAGTGTCATGTGGTGCGAAGGCTGGTTGCGTAGCTGTTTTGCGTTATTAATGGGACGATAATTTTATAAGTGTTACCAAATTATTTTAGAAGTAGATAAGAGGTTGCGCTTAAATTCTACTATTTTGGTAATGCTGGGTTTTGAGAATCGTACTAAAAACTCTCCCTCCTGGTTATCGTACCAATTTGGGGATGATCTGTGGATAAATTAGTATCTATTATAACGACAAGTTCCATCGTTACTGAAAATATCAGTGGTAAAGGCATAAGAACCACATTCATCATAAGATATAGGAGAAATCCTTTAGTATGGGAGTGCAGTAGACATGAACTAAGGTCATACAAGATCCCTAGCACAAAGTTAAGTTGGAAGTACTCTTACTGATTGAGTTTCGAGCTAAGTTTAAAGTAGGGTGAACTTCAAATGATCACTCCTCCTAGAATATAAAGAGTTATGGAACCCAATACCCACCAAATTAAATATCTTTGAGTCTTCTTTCCAACTCCTTCAACCATTCATTAATCCGCTTCCGGAGTAAAATGTTATGGTTGTTTTACTGAAGACTATCTGTGCTAAAAAGTTGGCCATCACTACAGCGATGACCAGTCAGTACTTAACATTTATATTGGATGGTTTTGGGTTTTTATTCCAAAAACTTCATTCCAAATCCCTAAGGGGGTGATTTTCCAAGTTCTAGAGTGGAAATTCTTCATTGAGGTAAGTTCTTCCTTTATCTTCTTCATCTTTCAGTCTAATAACACCTTAGAATCATCAGAATGATCTTTAATGGTGGAATTCTTGGGGATTAGAACCCTAAGTCCATGAGATTTTGGGAAAAACCTATGGGTTGGAGTAATATTACCTAGAATTACTTCTAGATTGTTAACTAATGATTCCTAGCATGAATTTGTTATTACAAAACATGAAGTTTGATTGTTGGGAACCTTGAATTCAATAAAAATGGAATCTTTAGCTTTAAAACTCTATTATTGGAGATGGGTTGAGTGTGATAGAACTAGTTAATGGATAATTGACCCTTGGGTAATGCTCTAGACCATGAATAAGGATAGAATGAGTGGGTTGAGTTCCCAAAGTATTTATTCGAAGAGTAATTGAGTAATCACTCGTATAAGTATTTGATTTGTAGATAATTTAACGAATGGAGGAATGAAGGAAAGGAAAGAGCAACCTTAGTCTGACTTGCTTGTTCCAAGATCTTCAGTCGAGGTAGGTTATGGTTTAATATGTAGTAAACTTGGGTTAGATACGTGTAATAACTATTGTTTTGACAGGAGATTTCATGTCTAGATCTACGGACACAGATTTTGGATGGATAAAACATGAAATCAATGTAATAAAGATCTTATTGGGTGTGGTTATGTTTTATGTGGATCCCTTGATGGGTGTTTGTATTTGTAGGACTTACTTGATGAATTACAAGTTTAATATGTGAATGTGGATATCAATAGAGGAATTAGGTTAGCTTGTAATCTATAAAACTCATATTTAATACCTTAAAAGGGGTGAATTCGATGTTGTGTGTTTTTAGAATATAAGTTATTCTTGCGGAAGGATAGTTAGGAGAATTGATCATGATAAGAGGATATGGTGTCATAACTTAAGAACCTAAAGTTATGTTTGCCTAAGTGCTAGGGAGTAAGATCGTGGTTGAATAATCGACTAAATGAACTTAGTTACGACTTGAGTGTAGGAGTTACTAGTTAGTAACTAAATTTGCTAGTTTAGATAGAAATAATAAATGTTTAGTTTGGCGAATGAAATAGAATGTTGAATTAGAGTGTAGATATCTATTTTGATGGAATGTGCACTCCTAAAATGTATACTTGATTGATAAGTCTTTTGACATGTTTGTGATTGATGAATGGGTTTGATAATGCTTATTTGAATAAGTGGTGAATAAGTGGTGGATTGGTAACCTATAGTAAGTGGTGTCCCTGTTTTATATACAAGTGTGGTTGATTTATCTAATTATGTGATTGTACTTGTTTATGGTGTTGTTTGTTGTTATGAGATGAGTCAGTAAAGGTTGATCATCACAGAATTAGTGGATTTCAGGGAGGATAAGGGTGGGGACATTGGAATAAGGGAGGTATAACACTTGGTTTGGGATAAAGATAGCAGGCACTATTTGTCAGGGATATTGGTACATGGACTGATCTCGTCCACTGTAGGTCATGGATAGTGGGAAACCATAAGACCCATAACATGTCCGTACACCGTGATTGGAAGAGTTTGACAGTTCCATGAGTGGACTGAGTTATGTTGATGAAATAATATGGTTCCACGTGTGGATCGGTTATTTTGATGTGGACTGAGTTATATTGATGAAATAATATGTTTCCACGTGTGGATCGATTATTTTGATGATTGTGATTATGCATTGCAGCAATGTTGAATATAAGGTATGTCCTGGATTATGTGTAAACCTTATTCTCATATGTGTATAGATACATACACGATATGTATTATAGTATCCCTTCTTGCGAAGTTATGGATGTTTTATCAATTATCTTGGTTGTTGCAATTTCTATAGTTAATGGTAGTATAGGGTTGCCACGAAGGAGGACTAATGAGAGAGAGAAAAGTGTAGCGTTGTTGTAATAATGTGACTGTGTAAGAGATGTGGGTTGGTTTGATTCATGGAATTGTGTTAGTTAATCACGCACTGAGGTTAAATTAATAATGTTTTAATAAAAGAAAGGCTGTAAGGTGGTAAGTTGAAGTAGATTAAGTATGATAAGTTTTTAAGTGTATATTGTCATGATTTCTTCTTGATTGATATATATTGTTATATGTTTTCTAACCCTGGTCGGCCGATGATACCTACCAGTACGTGTGGTTGTACTATTACTACACTTACTATATCTCATTTTGGGGATATAGCCAAGGTTGTAGGTCAATTGAAGTTTTTGTAGGTGCAACAATGTTCATTCTCCAGCAGCTCCTGGCATTCAACTCTTACATAGATGTTGTGTCTTGAGTCATCCCTTATTTGTTTAGTTCTCTTATACCTGTTTGTACTAAGTTTTGGGGAATTTTGTAATTAAGTTCCACAATGTACCTTGTAAGGAGTTTTGTTTTTGAATGTAAAGTTTATTAATTACTAATGCTTAAGGTTTTAACAATATTTTTACCAGCTATTAAAAGTTGGGTGGTAAGGGTTTTCTTATCTAGGGTAGAGTTGGGTAGGTGCCCACACGATCTGTGATTTGGGTCATTAAAAGGTGGAACATAACATTTGGTGGCAAATTTTAGTAGGAAACTCAAGTTTCTGGTTGGGCTGTTTATCATGTGGAAGGGGACAATGCACCGGAGAAAGAACTGGAGGTTAAATCATTTGTGATAGTAGGAGAATGGGATAAGCAGAAGCTATTGGATAAACTATCTGTAAACATGGTGGATTACATTGTGGAAATTATTAAACCTCCTAGTAATAATCAAGTAAATGACATTCCATGGTGGATGGGAAATTCCCAAGGCAGATTATCACAACCCAACCCACCAAATCATATAGGGCACCTACCTACACCTACCTCTGATAAGAGAACCCTAAATAAATCATGATTCAACTAATGCAGAAGTTAATGCCATGTATAAACCTAGCCAACTTAATGTTCATTATATGAAAAATCTAATTAAGATGAAATATGGTTACTCATTTAATTCTTTCCCAAAACATGTTTTAATACATCAAATATGGAAAATAACTAAGTGACTCCCCAGAACCTAGCCTAAATCAGTACAAGAACACTAGACAAGGAGTAGGGACATCCATGACGTAACATCCATGAAGAATAAAGATGGCAGGAGCTACAGCTGAATGGTCAACATCGCTACAATAGAAACTCCAACTAACCTGCACTATGACTATATCCGCAATTGGAGATATAGTAAGTATAGCATCAGTACAACTATAGGTACTAGTAAGCATCATCAGCGAACCAGGGTTAGAAACAAATAACATCAATAACAAATAGGGAGAAATCACAAAATCAATTAAAGTTTTCGATTTTGAATCCCCAATTAACAATTTCTATTACCTCACATTAGCATCTCTATGACCTGCATTTCGCGTCTCTGTGACCTACACTTAACATCTCTGTGACCTACACATAGCATCTCTATGACCTACGCTTAGCATCACTATGACCTACACTTAGTATCTCTGTGACCTACCTGTCATTTAATGTTTTTATATATATTTGTCCTTTGACCGTCTATTCCAACCTATACCTCTCCCTTATATATTGACTTATCCTTATAATATCTATAATACTTAACTCTATATCCACCCAAAATTCTGAATCGTACCAATCATATACTATCGCACCCGACACTCTCAGGGGGACCGTAAAATCTCATTCTCAATTCATCCCTCCTAGGGACCAAATGTAACTTCATACCATCTTTTATCTCTTACTACAACAATAACATGTATGAAAGCAAAATAAAATAACAAAACATTCAAACAGATGCAAAAATGTTTGTATGCAAGATATGTGCATCATCTCTCCTTATCCCTCCTCATCTCATCATCAAAAATATCACAACATACCGGAGTGGTACCCGACCCATATCACAACATATCAAATCTGTACCGGCGTGGTACCCAACCCATATCATATCTATACCGGTGTGGTACCCTACCCATATCACAACATATCATCCCAATACATATGAATGAGTGCATGAAATACATAAATGATAATTCATGCAATAGGTAATAACGGTGTTAGTCCACAACCCAACACGGGCCAATCCATTCGACAATTACATCAATCGTCTATTTTCTAAATTGGTGACTTCATTCATCACACATATATATATATAACATATTCATAATTTACAAACATCCATATGGGGTTGTCATCACCCAAGTTCTCATTATTACGCACCTTCCCTCTAACTGTATCCCAACCTCAAGATTTCCATATTATCTTCTAAACTCTAGAAAGCATTGATCACGACAACATGACAAACAATACCAACTCAGAAAATCAGCTAACCACAATACCTTTTTACTCACTCTCTTTTCTCAATACCTTGTTACTCACTATCTTGTCTCAATACCTTTTCACTCGCTATCTCGTCTCAATACCTTTTTACTCACTATCTCGTATTCTAAATTCTGGAAAACATCAATTATGACTATCAAGGCATTAGAATTGTACGAGTCTACCTAACACAATTCGGGCATTTAAAGCATTTATATATTAATCGATTCACCTTAAAAATTCCCGTTTTATCATTCACATTACTTCACTCAACCTTCCACTGTACTCCATCCTGAAGGATAATAAACTACGCGCATTCGCTCCATCTTCCTATCCATCTCTTAACCCAACCAAACATTAGCATAACATTAAGTAATTTAATATAATGAAGCCTATCTGGATTTTTAAACAAGTCCATCCATCCAAATCTGTACCTGAAGGCCTAATGCATAATACTCCCAACATCATTATTAACATTAAATGCAGCTAGCCCATGTCTAGTTGCTACAAAATAAACCTTAGCTTACCTCTTAGGTGAAACATACTGCTACGGAGAGGAGTAAGTTGTCCCGCATGTGCTAGATGTATTCCCATGTCGAGTTCACTCCGGTTATGCCTCATAACCATTTTCATGAACCTAGGCCTTTGAAATCTCATGGCTGGCTGGGGAAATAGAGTTTTTTAGGGTATTTTTGGAGAAAGGAGGCGACCTACGGAAATAATAAAAGGGAGGGGTTTTAAAAATCCCTCAGCTGGGTTACTTCCTGTTACCGATGCAGCAGAACTTTTACCACTGCAATGGTTACTGGCAGGCCGGCCCAGTCTTTTATTGGGCTTCTTGGCCCAATTTGCTTAGGCCTCAATTTTCCTCCCCGATTTAATTCTTCCCGGTCTATTTTGAGTTCATTATTTGTTGTTAATTATTGTCAGGGTGTTTTTACACATAACAACGATTTGGATCATTACATTATATACCAATTTACCTGTTGTTCATCTCCGAACGATCCTAAAGGTGAGGTCGGAATACTTGCACGAGCACTCGAAGGATTTTTAGCTACAAAACGCCACTAGGAGAATTAATTAATGCTATCTCATTATACTTCTATGCTTCTTAATGGGCACCCATTACAACATTGCCTAATCTAGGCCCGACGGTTATTTCCATATTTTCTCCGAGACGGATCATATAATTTATTATTGGAATAACTACCTGAATATATTCTAGTACCTCCGAGCATGAAATATTGAGATAAAGTTGGTTTAGAAAGAGGATTACTGCTTCAGTGTTAACTAACTATGGCAGCCGCTCACAGCAGTTAAGTAGGGGGAAAATGAAATTTTCCCCCATTTTCACTTCTCTCTCCCTCAAATCCTCTCAATTCTCTCTGCAAAAATCTCTCCCCGTTAACAAATTCAAGGTATTTTCTTTGACTCTTCTACTTACCTTACATACTTATCGTTATAGAATCATAGAATTACATTAGAATAGAGGGAATTTGGGTGGTTTTGGGTGCAACTTTTTGAACTTGAATTTTGTAGTGCTCTTGAGTATATTGGTTGGTATTCTTAGTTTTCTAACATTTTCAATGCTCCTATAGCATTCGGAACATAAGAATGATGTATTTCATGGAGGGTTTCAGCCTTGGGAGGGATGAAGATGGAATTCACACCCCTATTTTAGTGTAAAAAGGTTCACACAAACTTTTCCAAACCCAATCTATGCTTAATTTTCAAAATTATGAAGAGAAGTCAAAAATTTGCCATGGAGAAGAGGTTGGTGGGTTGAAGACGACTATTCGCTATAGCGGTAAGTATCGTCATTGCGATACCACTACAGTGGTAAATTAACCCCTGCAACATTACTGGGTAGTGTGTCCCAATTTTTATATTTTTCTGTAAAATTTGAATTCTCCTTCCCTCCTATGGTGTTTGATATGGTTCTAACTATTTTTGTCATATTTACAGGATCATAATGGTGCAATAACCCACCTATCATTGATTTTATGACAATGCTAGATACACCCAGTTTGAGGAGGGTAGTAGGAGTTTATTTCGTGAGAGGGGTTTTGTGATGGATGAGGTAGAGGACAGTCTGCCTAATTTCAGCAATCAACTGAAAGTAATGGGTTGGGAGATGCTGACCGAGCTGATTTCAGACTCCAACCTGGCTTGGGTACGCAAGTTCTATGTTGTACTCTCTATGGTAAAACGGGCAGTACCCTTCCCTACTACCCGAATCTGGGGGAAGAATGTGCTCGTGGATACCACCACTATCAATGAGCTCTTAGGGGTTCCCAACCCCTCCAATGCAGCCTTCGAGGAAAAGGTTCGGGAGTTTGAATTGAGATGGGTGGCTCAGTATTTAGCACCAGATGGTAAGGCCAACAAGGTAAAGTGTTCCAATTAGAGGGGACCAAGAGTGCATACTTCTTGGCCGAGGCCAAGCTTTTGTTGCAGCTGGTGTCTCGAAGGATTCGTCATTCAGGAAATGTTACGGATGTGGTGTTCCACTGGTCTATGGTAGTGGTGTGCATTATGGTGGGGGTCGAGATAAATATGGGGGCCCAGATCATGGATGAGTGGTGGTACTTCTATGCCAGGGAGGGGTAAGCAAGGTATTTGTTCTTGCCTTTACTGATTACAGAGTTGTGCAAGCGGGTGGATGTCCCTAGGGAGGACCATGATACTTGGGAGGAGTGCAACGTGTCGTATAATCCACTAAGAAGAAGGAGTACCCAAGATGGAGGCAAAAAGTAAAGGAAAACAGTGGAGAAGGGTGAGAGTAGCAGGGATGGTAGGAGTACAGATGTGCCCCATTCCCAGACACCTACTCCTTTTAGCGACTGGGTGGATGGCCATGCTTCTATGTGAGACTACATGGAGAGGAACCAGATGTACGAGCTGGGGTTGGCTTCTTTGAGCCCTGCTTCCCCGATGGACCCAGCTCGAGCCTATGCTGAACTCCGGAAGGAGCTAGATGAAGAGAAGGAGAAATGTTGCTCCTGGGGCCACATTCTAGTTAGGATGTGGAAGGCTGTGCGGGTCATGTTCGCATGCACCCTCCCAGTTATGGAGCTCCCGTAGTTGACTATGGAGGATTTCAAAGAGTTCTTATTCCTCAGTAGTATAGATGGCATGCACTTGTAGCAACACATAATCACTTGGTGGAAGCATAAGGCCCCTACTAAATTACATGTGATCTAAAGAGCCAATGCCAGCACTCATCAAGTAAACTCTATGGAAAAGAAGGAACAACAAGAAACATGGAGGGAACACTACTTTGTCATGGATTGTTATACAGATTCAAGATTTGGTGAGGATATTGGTGAAGTCCCTTTATCCATAGATAAGATTAGAATCTTGGATGTGGCCGAAAGTGGTAGGAAAGCTAAGGAAATACAAGCCCAAGTTGCATTATCATAGTATAACTTAGATATTCTCAGACACAAACAAGTTCAAATGCAACACCGATGGGGGCTTGTAGAGGAAATCCAGGGGTGAGTTCAGTTGGCTTTTGCATAAGAAATGATAAAGGTGATCTAGTTTATGCAAGAGCCATGGGGATAGGCTAGGCTACTAACATAGAAAAAGATGCTAGGGCTATTCAAGAAGCCCTTCACTACTGTGAAGAGAAATCTTTACAGGAAGTCACAGTGGAGATTGATTCACTCAGTCTCACAAAGATTATTCAAAGACAATAGAGGGTACCTTGGGAGCTAGCGGAAATAATAGAGGACACAAGAATCATACTTCAGCAAATAAGGTCACTAATTATCCACACTTATAGAGAAGGAAACATGGTTCCAGATCAGATGGCTAATAAAGTTATAGATACACAACAGTTGCATGAATATCATAATTTTCAGCATTTACCAGTCAAGATTAGAGGGACTATAAACATAGATAAATCCAAAATTCCGAACATCAGAGTAAAGACAAAAAGTCAAGCCCAACAACAACCATTAGCATGCATTTTTGCAAGATAGCAGTCAATATTCACACATTTCAGAAACTATAGTATTTACAACCTAGCAGAGCAGAAAGAAAAGCAGGCGCACCGCCTGGAAATTTACAAACTATGCCCAAAAGAAGACATCAGGCTGAGATATTACAAGCTAAGAAAACAAGCTCTAAATATCAAAAAGTTTCACCAAAAATAAGGAATAGGAGGGTCTTTCACTAGATGGAAGGTTCAGAAAGGAGATCTACGAGTTTGACAAGGACGCCTAATAAGTCCCAGTTGTAGAGATCAAGAGGAAGTAAGTACAATATTGAGAAGCTAGAGCAAGAGAAAATAAAGAGAAACGGAAGAGACTCACCAGAACCTTTGGATCTGAACAAGATAGAGGTGTTATTGATCCCTCAAGGCAAAGCCTCGGCCACCTGAGGAACAACATCAGAGGTTACAAGCAAGGTCTAGACAGGAGGAGAAAGAAGAGATAAAGTATGTACCAGGTAACAGGAATGAAGTAGATAGACAAATCTGCCATGAAAAGATCCATGGAATAAGGACAAAGATGACCCAAAGCAGCAGATCGATCAACTTGGAGTTCCACCTACAGCAATCCGACAACATCTTGCGTAATTTACGGTGATTCTTGAGGAAGAGTACTAGATACTCATTTACAAATCTCAAACATTCCTTTATATTAGGTTTTTATTTGTTTCCTTTTCTGGACTGGGCAATGTTTTGGGCTCAGCCCATTTTGTTTTTCTTTTCCTTTTTGGACCTGGGCCTATGGCCTATTTTGTTTTTATGATTAATCAATAAAATTTTCCTCGGACCTTATATTGAATTTTAAAAAAAATTGCTAAAATCAGTTGCTGGTCCATTTCCATTTTTTAAAAAATTAATTTTGATACAGTATTTTTGCCTTCTTCAAAATATCCTTTCACATAGATCCAAGTATGAGGTATATATTGTTATTTCATAAAAACACTATTATGTTAAATCAAATTTTATCTCATGCATATACTAACTTTTACACTTACATATACTTAGTATTATTTTACATATGTATACACTCATAGATTATCATACATGCATATATATACATACATATATACATACATATATTTTATATATTCTATATCATTTTCTATATATTACATATATTTTACTCTTACATCATATTTACCTCTTAAATCACTCTCGCATACATGTACATATTTCTTTTGATTTTTATATACATCATACTGTCTTTTAAACATGATTTTAAATTATTATATTTTTCACATCTTATTTAAAATTACATCTTCTTAAACATCCTTCTTTTAACAGGTAATAATAAACAAAATTTTCCTAAAAGTTTTCTAACACTGAGTTTAAGGACTATCTTTGGATAGGCTCGGATGAGTGCTTAACAACTTTTTCTTGAG
This sequence comes from Capsicum rhomboideum, assembly GCA_031232105.1. Lineage (NCBI taxonomy): Eukaryota > Viridiplantae > Streptophyta > Magnoliopsida > Solanales > Solanaceae > Capsicum > Capsicum rhomboideum. The sequence continues at coordinate 60,919,711 of CP124709.1, forward strand.
TAACAAAAATTCCTATCTAGTATTTCATTAGTTTTCACAGATAAAAAAATAGAATTTTACATTATAAAAAATAATTTTCCTAATTTTTTTCCCAAAAATTAGGTGGCGACTCTAAACCTTTTCAGTATCAGGTAGAAGAGTCAGACGTTGCAAACATATTTTCACTAGCTCAAAATAAGGGCGCGACAGAATGGCATTTCTACTGGGGAACTAGACTTAGGTTTTGACCTTAGCAGACTTAGTTCAAGATTAACATTTGGGGATATTTATTATCAATTCATTAGTTGCTTTAGCTATACCTATTAAAAATAAATATTGCTTTGTCTGAAAGGGAGTAAGCCAAATCTAAACTTGTGTTTCCTATTTATTTGAAAACACTACTTATTATTGTTTTTCTTATATTGTCATTGCACTTTTGATCGAGCCTTTGGTCGTACACAAACACACACTGATCACGCGAGGAGTGTCTTGCACTCCTCCAAAACTTCCTTGGATTCTTTAGTTTTAGAGTTGATGCATTCAGATAACTGTGTATCTTCTCGCAGTTATTCAATCCAACTCTCAAAACTAGAAAAATACTCTTACTCTAGAAAATAAGTCATATTGCATACACCTTAGGCAGGACAATCTGAGGTATTGTTGTTGTGATTAGGAAACCGCCTTTTTTAAAAATAGGTTATGTACCTAACAACATGCTTTGTGTGAGAATTGATTAAGACAATCCAGAGACTAAACACTAATGGATCCAAAACAATTGGGTTGACTTAACTTTTAATTTCGTCAATGGACGTGGAGTATTTTAAAAACTCCTCCTTCATCTGACACCCTTCTCAGTTCAATAGATGTGGAGTAAGACAAAAACTCCACAAACATTTGATACCCTTTCTCAAAAAATATAGTCTCATCAAATCTCTTCTTCACTAAACGTCCTTTTCAAGTCAATGAAAATGGAGGATTCTCAAAAAAAAGTTCCATTTTCGTTCGACTTTCTTTTCAAGTCTACAAATATAGAGTATTATTAAAACTTCACCTATGTCTGACATCTTTTTGATCCAAATGGACATGGATTAGAATTAAGAATCCTCCCAATATCTAATTCCTTCTTTCTAGTCAACAAATGTAGAGTATTACTCAAAACTCTACATTTGTCTGACACCCTTTTCATGACAATGGATGTTGAATATTATTAATCTCCACCAACGTGTAACACTTTCTTTTTGGCCAAATGGATGTGGGGCATTATCAATACTCCTCTTATGTTAGATATCTCTATCACAAGATTTTCATTTATCAATAATGGGACTTGTGATTCTTTATTTTAAAAAAGCACCATTTTGGCCCATTTCTACCGATTCGTACTTATTGTACACCTTTTGCCACCTCTATTACGAACTCTCTCAGCCTTGCTTGTTGGATGTATTTTCTCTTCAGGAAAATCCAAAAATATTCTGAATCTAAAACATGTCGAAATCTAGATCCATTTGTATCAATTTGTATGGATGTAGGCCTACCTATGGCAAAAAAGGGGTTCCAAATACATAGGACGCATTTACTTGATGTTATTTATTTACTTAAATCAACGTGTTATTGTATGGGAATGCTTCACCACAACCTAAACTAGCATTTTCGCAATTATATTTTAGAAGTTGATTGTGTTGATCGATAGAGCTAGTCGGGTCAAGCTATAACCTAAGGATGAACACCAATGACGTTGACTTGGCTAAAAGTATTCCAATGCTAACAAATAAATTAGTAACTATTGGAAGATGAGATGATGCAAATAAGGACGAACGTATTTCTCACTTAGTGCAACAACTCGAGACATTAAGAGGAGAACTACATCGAGGTAAGGACCTGACTCATCCATCACTAGGATCTCCGGTACCTGAACACTTTCCATCGGTACAACCTTCCACTACCATAAAAATCCATTAGCCCCGTTCACACCTGCCAACCCACAAAATCTTTTTCACTATACCCCACATCATAATACCATCGTCTCTTCGCTTTATTGAACAAATGAATGACAATACCTTTCAAGAATGATATACTCCCCCAATATGTGTAGTGTCTAAGATAGCCGCCTTCACCACACCTACTAAAGGAAGATTCCTAATAAATATACTGAAAGAATAGGAAGTTGTGTCAATTATACCTTCTAGTTCATAAGAAAAATTAATGATGTTGATGAGTCTCTTATCTCTTCTCAATTGTTGATTTATGCCTTTAATATTCTCAGTTCCTTCTTATGAGTTTATGATTTTAGTTCCAAACATGTATTCTATATTATGTTTCCCCTACCCAGTTTTACATATCAATTCATTCCACGTATTGACCATCTTGGATGTTGCATCAGGTTCTAGAACGTAAGTTCGTGATTCTGTGCAACACTAGATTCATCTAGTTCACCTGTTTATGAGCCCCCACTACTCTTGGAGGCTTAGCTTAGTTTGTCTAGTTCATTTCATTTTTAAGGTATGTCGGGGCCTTGTCACGGTAGATATTGATTTATGTTCTTAGAGGTTTCATAGACAGTTGTAGACATCAGACTCATTTATGTTCAGATTTATTTCTTATGTTTTAAGACTTTTCTACTTTATGAAAAATGGATTTTTCTTCAGTTCATTCCTTATGGATTAAAAGATTTCTTCTGCACTAATAGATGGATGCTTATGATGTAAGCTAAATGGTTCTCTCGGTCTAGTGATGGTTCTGAGTGCCTGTTATGTCTAGAGCCTAGGCTCAGGTCGTGACACCGAATAAGTACCCAAACTCATCTGAAACCTCCCAGACACAGACCAATAGTGCAAACCAGTTGTAAAAGACATTCTGGACCTGATGGAATCATCAAAACACCAAAACACCAAAACAAGGTCATCTATCTCGAATATTGACCAAAGTCAATCCTTAACTTAGAAATCTCCAAATTTCTAAACAACAACTCAAAACCTATCCAAAAGCCTTGAAAATTGAACCAGAATTTTAACTAGACTAAAAACCACCCTCCAAATCTAGTGGAATCATCAAAACTCAAAAATGACCTTTCTAACCTCAAATGTTGACTTTGGTCAACTCTCTCAAATTTCCAACTTTTAAAACTCATATGCTCTTCCAAAACTAATTTGAATGCCTCAAAACCCAAATCAATAGTCCAACTCACTCAAAAATCATATTTTGAAGATGATGGCACTGCCAAAATTTTGATACGTAATCAATTTCTAAGGATGTTGACTAAAATAAACCATAACAACTTTTAAACCTTCCAAAATAAAGTACTCACATATATCTCAACCAACCACTTAGAAAAATATGCCACCCACTCCCACAAACCGGAAATACGATAAAACAACTATCGAAAAGGATAAAATGTTCAAGTTGCACAAAAACTATAAAAAAAAAAAAACATAAGGATTGTTACATCATCCACCACCTAAACATTCATTCATCCTCGAACGGGCGAAAAAAGTACAAAAACTATTAAGCAATTGTAAATACTCATAGTAGACCTCATACAAGCACTCTCAAACAAAGTTACATCTGTAGTACCACTTTACCCTAAATGTCAAAATCCTCTTTTATTTTAACTCTTAAAACTACATCTCTAGTATTAAAAATCAAAACTTCTCCAAATATATAATTTCCATGAATTTGAACTCTCTATGTACACAATAACCGAGTTGATTATAATCATAGTTCTGAATATACCTGGCTTACTATAACCTTTCATCATCACAATAATCCGATAACTGTATTCAAAATCTAGTGCCAAATCTATTCCAATAAAGTATCATAACCTTAAAAATTCTTTATTCACACTTCCAAAATTGTTATTAGTACCAAAAACCCTTATAAAACACATTGCCGCTCTCTACAACTCTGAATCATGACTTTTTATTTATCCAAAAAGGGTCTCTACCTATTCAAATCTCTCTAAGCATTTCCTATTGGAAACTAGCCTTACCCAAGGCTAATACCGCTCATTCCAAATATCATAATACTGTTTAATCAAGTTGAAGCTATTGAGTCAGAAATTGATATCTATTACATAAAAATCTCCAAATGTAATGCTTTGACCATTATTCACACAATCATATTCTCATGTCAAGTCTTAGAGAAAACCACTGATCACCCCAAACTTCTTGTACTATAAACATATACCCTCTATACATTACCAAATGTCTATGTAACTCCTTATGATAGTCTATGTAGTTTTAATCACAAGGTAGCATCAATCCAACCTGAAATCTTTAATAAACCTGTAGAATTGGAAGTCTTTCTGGTAATGCACCTACAATCCACCTGGCGCAATATAACAATCCAACCTAGCATAAAAATGTAAAATCATCCAGATATCACTGATTGTCAACCAAATCAAAACCAAATATGCAGAAGAGTCACTACTAAGTCCTTCATGAAATCTTTACCGATCCATTCCACCTTTCACTAACAAATGTTCCGCCTAATATTGTCATTTTTGAACTAAAATGATTGGTATTCCCACAAATCATCAATTGTGCATCGAGGATCTATATTTGATATATTTTTCCTTCATATTTCTCAACTTACATCAATCATGCATTGTTGTTAGGACTTCGAACACTCAACTCATACCCATCACACAATTCCAAATACTTTGAGCTCTCCAATATATGAGTCTCTTGTTCCTTACACTAAATCATTAACCATTTTATATTCTTTGACACAAGGCTCATGACCTATCACCTCACACTCTAAACTAAAATTTTTGAGTGCAACACTTAATTATGCCCTTTAAACCTCAAAGTAATAAATTTTGCTATCCATATGCTTTTTTATTCACAAGTTCTTCCAAGTCCTCTATAACCAACATGCTCAACCTTTCTTATCTTATCAATCTATGCCCTAACATAATCCTCTATAATAAATATAACCTTATCACAGAAAACTTAAATTTTGATCCAACCCATGTAGACAACCCTCTTTACTAATCTACCTTAGTCCATTCTCTTGAAAATTCTACAAGATCACATATCTTAGTTCACTACCAATCAATTCTCCATTGATCCTATCCTACCACAATACTTTATTTGAATGTCTGTACACTTCCTTATCTTAGCATACTCAATAGTTATAATCCATAAAAAAATACATGATAATATCACCATAACCTGAACAAAACCCAAGCAACCATATCATTCTGAACCCAAGTCTCACTTTCTAAAGATGAACCCTTAGCCTCCCCAATCAAAATAGATATTCTTATTTTTTGAATGTCATGTTTTATTTCCAATAACTTTTACCATTATAAATAAAAAATCCTTAAAATCTCCTGGAGTGATGTTTTAAAATAAGTTTTTGTACAAAAGTTGAGCCCATTATGAGGGTGGTAACAAACCTTACTAGAATTTTTTAACCGAAAATCCTTTCAAATTAGTCGCATCATAAGTACAACCCATCATAAAGTCTTCTCACCAAATTTAGCTAGTAATCTTAGTAACACCATAAAACTGATTTTGGCTATCGATTTAATACATCAAACCATCAATACATCGATTCAAATCTGTAAAATAATCAATCATTGCAAGCACATTCCCACTAATATCAAATAATTCCACACAATCATACATGCTGGAAACTTTCTTTATTTACAAGTTCATTATTCAAACATCCATTCACTTCTTTTGATCTCAATTGATATCACTAGCCCTCAATTAAACCTCCAAAATTTACTTTAGAACTTGAACATGTTGTATCTACCATTGAACCACTACTTTAATTTTCCTTCTAAAATATTGAATTCAATAAACATTAAAATATAAAATCTAAGTAACTTAAATTTAAACTTTGCATTAAATATTTTGAAATAAAAGAAGAGAAAACTCAATTGTATATGGCATGTAGCATGAAAAAACTTTTATTCAAAGCCAAACAAGAGAAAAATAAAAAAAATGTATAAAGAAGGGGGAGGGTTAATGTTTCAACTAATTTTGAAAATATAAGAAAGTAATTAGATAATACACATATTGCTATCCATAAATTTTAAATTGAAGAGATGTGAACAATAGAATAAAAATTAAAAAATTCACGAGTAAGCAAAATAAATAAATCTATTTTTTTAATGAAAGAGGTTGTATGGGCCCATTTTATTTAACTCAAAAAATTAATTACACATGGATTCAAAGGCCCAAAATAGCAAAAAAAAAAAAAAAAAAGCAAATAAAGAAAAGCAAAGAACTGAAAGAAAACAAATAGAAAGAAACAAAAAAATAGAAAACCAAAGCGTCTTCTAGAGACTTCACTGTACTTCATCTTCAACTGGATGCAAGCTTGGGGAAGCTCTTAAATCAGCTCAGATCAGCCATGGTAGAGCTTCATCAACAAGCAAGGACCGAAATTTGTCCCTCATACTAAAGGTTTTTGAGCTACAACTAGTTATACCCTAGGTCGATTCCATTTGAGCGGCCTCAAGCTCTCACACAGGCGCTATGTAATCAGAATCCTAGATCGGTGTATCCTCCATAGATTTAACTGGATCTGCAGCTGAAATTTTTGTTAAGAGGTAAATAAAAATCAACAACCTTGTTATCTACGAAGCTATTTTGTTTTGTGTATATCTGACCATTCCTTTTCTTTCCCCCATTTAATGGATTGAACCATAAATAAAGTTGATACCACCATCAAAATGAGAGTCTGAACTGGAGTAATCAGATTATGCTACAGGTAATATTTACCATCTGCTTCTGTACTGTATTCTCAGACATTGATGTAGATCTTTATTCTTTTGTTGCTTTCTTAATTGTTCGACTCTGTGATGCTACGAGTACTTGTATATTCACTGTGTATAATCAACATGGTTCCTTGGCTCTTAGAACTTTGAATCTGATGTTGGGTATTTGACTTTTATCCATGATAATAATTATTTTTCCTTCTGTTGGCACCTCCTGTAAGTTGTTGAATTCTAATGTACCTGCAAAATTAAAAACATGGTTAGTGAAAAAAACACTATTGCTCTATTGCCTTCTCTCAGAATGTGGTTGATGATTTTCTCTTTTCCTTCTCTTAATTGATTAATTTTGAGGACCTCCCCTTTTTATATTATTAAGAAGAGCACTTGATAATTATACTAAGTCAAGTGAAAAGTTAAAGAAAATCAATATTAAAAATCTAATAATTTTAAATATTGAAAAATAAAATAAAGAAAAATCTGAAATACAAAAGTTTTTCAATAATTATATGGATTTCATTACGGATTTTTTTTTTTTGGGTGGGGGAGGGTTAAATTTCATGAGGAACAATATGATAATTGGACTTTTTAAAGATAATATGAATTAACATACTCGAACAAGACATTACAATCTGAAACGATAAGGAGTAATACTTTTATCCGCACATCGCACAGCTACTAATACTAGTAATAAAGAAAGAAGAAGTATATAGTAGAGAATGGTAGAGAGAAGGGAGAAAACTTATTACTCCATCTGTCCCAATTTATGTGTCACCATTTCCATTTTAGTTAGTCCCAAAAAGAATATTACTTTCTATAATTATAAATAATTCAACTTTAAAAATTTAATTTTATCTCTAATAAAATAATTAATAACCACACAAATGGTCAATAAGGATTTTAGACCACAATTTCAAAAGTCTTGTACTCTTTCATAAATTTTGTGGAAAGTTAAACGGTCCCACATAATTTGGGACAGATAAGGTATTTCTTTTGAAGAAATAATCTATACTATTCTAAAAGTAGGAAGCCTCCAAGTTGAAAGTTAAATTACGAAAATGTCCTTCTTAAGTCATGATATTTAAGGACAAAAATGTAAGTACACATTAGTCATAATAAATACTATTATATTCAATTAAACACTATTTTTATATATTTATGAACAAGAAATATAAATATAAATATACATTAATTATAATAATTATAATTAATTGTTTTCAGTTAAATGATTAATTTGAAATAATGAATTAATAAAAAAAGCTACAAATATTATAGAATGAATTTGTCAAATGGTAAGAGGATAACGTAACTGTTGGACAAACTTTACATTTTCCAGTGTCATTTATCTTCTTATTACTCCTTCCGGTTAAGAGTGGCAACGGACCGGACCGGGCCTACCGGACCGATCGGTTCGTGTTTTTCGGACCGTCACCGGTGGACGGTGACCGGATATGGTCCGGAACCGGGCCTACCGGACCAGGCTGCCCGGTTAAGGCCCCTTTGTCCGAACCGGTCCGGTTTCCGGTCTGAATTCCGGTCCGAATTTCGGTTCCACCCATTTTTTTTTTTTTTTTTTTTAAAACTTTTAATTTAAATTCAAAATCAAAAAAATAAAAATAAATTAATAATTGTTTTTTTGTTTGAATTTAAATTAGTTTTCAAATTTTATTAAGTTTTAAAACATTTTTTTGAAAACTTTAATTTTCAAATTTAAAGTTTACGTTTAAATTTTCACATTTGAAAACTTTGATTTTTTTAAAAGTTAAAATGTAAATTTTCAACTTTCAAGTTTAAATTTAAATTTTCAAGTTTAAAGTTTAAATTTAAATTTAAACTTGAAAGTTTAAATTTAAATTTATAAGTTAAAGTTTAATTTATTTATTTTTAATTCTTAAAGTTTAAATAAAAGACAACTTTAAAAAGAAAATGAAGGCGAATAGCCTATAATTTTATTCAAATCAATAAAGAAGTATATATGTATTATAAATATTAGAAGAGCACCTAATCTACGCAGCCACCTTCTAGGAAGGGTTGTGTTTTAACTAAGTCTCGATTATTATACTAATATCTATAATTTCGAAAGTATGTTTTTCGTAATTTATCTATCAATTCCTTGGAAATATGATCCGGAATTGATATTTGGTTTTCTTCATCCATTGCTTCCATGCCATCATCACTATTATCTCCAAGTGCTTCATCTATTTCTACTTCGGCTTGATGTGATAAATTTGGTAGTCCAGCATTCCTTCGTTCGGCGTTGATCCAATCTCTGAACAACACTGATATTTTCAAACTATCTTTTGCTAACGAATATCTATGGTCTCCAATGAAAAATCTCCCTGCGCTGAAAGCTTGCTCCGAAGCTACTGAAGATGCTTGCATAGCTAGCACATCCCGAACCACCCTTGAAAGATATGGAAATTGTTCTGTCCGGTTCTTCCACCAAGTTAAAAGTTGAGGATCTCCATTTTCATCCCTAATATTTTTCCGTGTCTGATTAATATATTGATCAAAATCATTATTGTTAGAAGAATCAAGACCAAGTTCTTCATCCATAATTTTATCAAAATCATTAAATCTAGCCCTACGACATGGAGGTTCAGACGGTTCATCATTTAGTAGCTTCTCTCTATAAATGTTATACAAATGTCTAGCTTTAGTTATTACACTATATTTACACGATTCAACAGATGGAACTTCATCACTTGTAATTTCTAAATTTTTATAAATTTTTTCAATCATTTTTTTAACACCATATTCTTTGTACGTTGGGTTGAACAAAGTAAAAGTCAAAAATATTTGAGGAATAGAAAAAAAATATTTTTTAAATTTTTCAATCATATATGAAACCGCAAGTTTAAAATGTTCACGATCTTTATATTTAACAAATTCAGATGAAATAACACAAACATTTACTAAAGCTGAAGAAATTGTAGGATAATATTGACCAGATATAATATTTGTAGCACTATAAAAAGTTCTCAGAAAGTTAATAAGTTCTTCGCATTCTTTCCAATCCTCGTCGGTGATTTTAAAGCTCCGATGCGATTGATGTTTATTATAAAGCATTTGTAAAGGCTGGCGATAATCAATAGCAACAATAAGCATTTCAAATAAAGAATTTCATCTAGTAGTCACTTCTTTTCGAATTTTTCTAAACGACATTTCAAATAAAGCACAAGTTTTTTCAAATTTTATAATTCTAGACCTTATTTTAGCTTTAAAAATCCATGCACAAGCAACTCGAATTCTAACACAAGAATCAGAAAATACATTAATACCATCCATCACTATTAAATTATAAATATGTGCATTACACTTAACATGAAAAACATCATCATCAATTGGACAAAGTCTGGATTTTAAAAATTCAATAGCTTTTAAATTAGCAGAAGCATTATCTAATGTGACACCCATTATCATATCACAAAGACCAAAATAACGTAAAATCTCTAATGCCAAAGAAGCAATATAACTACCAGTTTTCCTCTCTTCAATATATTTATAACCTATAATTCTTTTTTGCATGTTTCAGTCATGATCAATCCAATGAGTAGTAACAGTAAAATATTCATTACCATTAGGACTTACACCCATATCAGAAGTGATAGATAATTTACCATCAAAATAATAAAAGTAGCAACGAAGAAAATGACAATGTTCACGTTGATATTTAAAAATATCAGCTTTAATTGTATTTTTTGAAAAACCACGAAAATCAGGATTATATACCATTCGAATATAATGAATAAAATCGGGATGTTCACCAAAATTAAAAGGCAAACCACAAACCGCAATCATTTTAGCTAATTCTTCACGATCCCTATCTTGACTATATGTGAGTGATGTGCTTGGGCCAGCCGGGTTACTATAATCTAAAATATTCTGGACCATGTTAGAACCTCCGACAGGTTGGTTAGTACCGGGCAAGGGTTTACCATCTTTTTTAGCCTTAGCGATAGCTTCTAGACGAACATATTCAGGAACACAACCTCTCAAATGTCTAGTTAGCATTCCTGTCCCACCATGCGATCCCCCAGTCAAATGTTTCATCACTCTCTTACATTTATTGCAAGTTGCAGTAGTTTTCTCCTTATTTTGAATCATAAATTTCCAAACTAGTGATCTCTTAGGACGTTCGCTCTTTCCTACTCTAGTAAACGTAGGTAAATTTCCTACCTCATCTTGTTCCGGTAATTTCGTAGTTGGACTAGTAGGGGTAGGGGTATGTTCTAACTCTTGTTCTTCTACATCTTCCTCTTCCTCTACGTCTTCAAAACAAGTATCAAAACATCTATCTAAGGCCTCATGGTCTACTACATTACCGGAAACAACATCAATAGCACAAGGACGTTCAAAAAAAGTATCATCAAACTGATTAAAATCATCGTTATTAATTCTAAATCTAGATGGCAACGATTTAGAACTACCTCCACCACCGCCTCTACTACAACTAGCACCCTTATCTTTTTTATCCCAAATTTTTTTAACCTGACTAATAAATGTTTTCTTACCACTACCTTTTTTACCTGCATCCATATTTTAATATTAAAAAAAGAAATATAAAAACAAACAATGTAAATATAATGAAAAAGTAATAGTAATTAAACAAATAAACAGATGAAGTTGGAACGAATGTACCGAACGTCTGCGTAAAAGCAGACTTATATAACCAAAAAGCCGAAATTGAGAGATGACAATTGAAGCTTGCTTCAAAAAAAATCCCTTCAATTAACAAAATACACAATATTATAGAGAGTATTTGAGAATGATTAGTAATAGAGAGTTTTTGAGAATTTGTGGGAAAATTAGGGGGAAGAGTGGGTATTTATAGGAAAATATGAGGTGGGGGGGCTAGGGGGGGGGGCTGGGGGAAGCTAGGGGGGGCTGAAACTAGCCGTTGGAGGCCCCACCAATGGCTCCCAACGGCTAAAAAAATGTTTTTTATTATTATTATTATTTTTTTTTAAATATTACCGTTAACCGGTCCGATCAACCGGACCAAAAGGCCCCTTCCGCACCGGTCCGTGTACCGGTAGGTACCGGTCACCAACCGGGCCTACCGGAACCGGAACCGGAACCGGACCGGAACCGGGCCGGTTCCGTTGCCACCCTTACTTCCGGTTAACAAGCTTTACATTTTCCATCCGTGTTGGAAGCCAAAAGTTGTAATCAATTGTATTTAATAGTAGTATTAGTTGTCCTAAATACGTTTGGAAATCACAAGTGTGGTAGGTCTCTATTAATAATGTCAAAATCAGATCAATATCCATCACATTCTACAAATTGCTAAAAAACCACTCTTCTAACCTCTCATCTTTATGTGATGATTTGATTTGATATAGTAGTTTTTTTTTTTCTTTCACGGCAAACACACCCATGTTGGGCGTTTCTTCATGATACCACATTGTAGTAGTTTGATTATATTTTCTTCCATGGTTTTTGTAGAAATAGGAAAAAGTGAATTATTTTGTTGGAGGAGAAATTAAGGTCACAAGCCACGTGATGAGAAGAGGGTCAAGACTCAAGAGGGTAGCATGGAGAAGGGGTTGATTTTGCACAACAGAACGGCGGAAAAGAAATAATTAAACGAAAAACGGTGAACCAATATATTTCTTTCAAATACATAGTATTTCAAGAAAAAGAGTACGCCAGAAAAGTTCTATGATTTCTATTGCAATGGCTAGAGTAAATTATTTTTTCTAATTTTTGTTTGTAGCTAATTAATAGAAAATGTATTTTTATCTCTAGTATACGAGTAAATTTAGTGTAAATATTCTTGTTTGCGTAATTAGTAGCTTTAAGATAAGATATATATGTTGTTTTTATTTTATTTTATTATACATACTTTTTGATTAGCTAAAATTTAAATAATCTTCAAAACATATGTAATATTTGATGAGGTAAATCTAGCATCCTAAAAATTATAATCATATCAAATTGAGGTATTATTAGTGATCACTAAAGTGAGTAACAACCACGAGATGATTTGTAGCATAGGCAAAAGAAGTTAGGTGTTTCTTTTCTTTGTGAATCAGTCATGGTCAGTAGAGTTATACATATCAACTCTTATTTTTTACATTTTTTTTTTCAATATTCATGTGGTTAAATCGAAGCAAGATTCATATAACTTTTGACAACATTTGGGTTGATCATGATAGGATTCATCAAATGTATCAGTTTAGTTTTTATTTTTCATGAATAATAGTAATAATAGTTAGTAGTACTAGATAAATACTTTTATTATATGAATATATTTATATAGGTTCGATTATATATTTATCTCTATATTAAAGTACTATATTTATGTCATTAACTTTGCAAGATGTTCTAATCTCAAGTTGTTACTTTTGTTTGTATGTTTTGATTTTTATTAATAGGACAATGAGTCCAATAATATGTGTACCACTTAAATTTATCATTTGCAATATAAAAATTGTACTGTGTATTTTGGGATAAACGTGAAGCGCATGTTGTCAGAAACTAGTACAATTAATAAGAAATAAGAACTCCTCTATTTATTGGGGGAAAAACTAACTTGTTCTAAAGTAATTAGCCTTAATTTTTTTTCCCATACAAATAAATACATATTCATACTAATATATAAAATATATTTATAACAGTTATGGTTGATTAAAGTTGTAGTTGATTAATTTTTTGGTTTATTAGATACAGGGACGGACCTACGTTGGTTCAAGGGGATTCAGTTGAACTCACTTCGTTGAAATATTACACCGTGTTTATAAGATATATCTGTTTTTAAGGTAAAAAACATTAATAAGTAAAATATTTGAACCCATTTAGCACATAGCCTCACTTTGCTCAGATGATCAAAGGGGTTCATTTTCCCTTCTGCTTGGTCACGCGTTCGACTCCCATTGTATTGTTGTTTTTCTTCTTTATTTTCCATTATTATTACAGCAAGTTGCCACATCTGCACTTTTATTGGCCAAGTTAAACTCTCTACTATACATGCATGCTATATATCTGTGCTTTTGACCAAACATTCTAAATTTATTACTATTACTCCTTTTTCTTTCTTTTTTTTTGGTCGCTTAAAATTATTACGTTGCTTCCTGTAAAGTTGTCATAATTTAACAAATCAAGTAGTCATTTGAACACAAATATATTTTATTTTTTTTACTTTTTTCTGAAATTGAATTTCAAAAATCATATTTGGTCATTAATTTTCAATAAATAAAAAATTGGTCATACAACTTTAGAAAATTTGAAAATTCAACTTGAATTTCAAAATTTTAAAAACATTAAAAAGTTTTTAACTTTTTTCACTACACATTACTCACAAAAATTTATAAACAACTTCAATTTATATTCATGACCAAACACAACTCTAATTTTTAGATATCGTATATTATAACCTAAATTACGAAAAAGCAAGTTTAAGAAAGTTGTTTCCAAGAACAAGTGCATCTCTTTTTCTTGGTTTTTGTTTGGATTAAAGTACGGAAAGAATGACAATAGGGAGTTGACAATAGAGATTTCTTCGAATGGTAAACACTCCTCATCTTTAATTTTGATTCTCCTCACCGTTAATTTTGAAACTGTAGTTTTGAGTCATCAAAAAAATAAAAGAGGTGGAAGCTCTTTGAGTTTACTAAAAATAAAAAAAAAAGAAAAAGTTTAAAAAGAATAAAAAATAACAAAAAATAAAATAAATATCTGGAGAAATCACGTGGGAGAAAGCAAAATCCAAAATCTTCCAACATTAGAGAGTACAAATAAGCAACACAGTAGAAAATAAGCCTACACGCATGACTGCACTCAAACAAAATAAAATAAAATAAAATAAAATAAAATAAAAGGCTTAAACGCATGAAATGGAAATGGAAATGGAAGAAGGAAAAAGAGTCCACCAGAACCAGTAAAATAAAAAAACAAAATAGTAATCAAAACAATCTGCTGCTACATTCCAAAACCTTAGCCTCCTTAATTCGCCAGGTTCACACCCTTTTACGTGTACAACCCAGCGACCACTTCATTTCCATTTCAAAAGAAAAATACTTGAAAGAAAGAGCAAAGTCATATTCTCTCACCTAAATTCAAGAAAAATTATCATATCAGTAGTCAATACAACTTGAAAATAATTTGGTAGTAGTTTCTTCTTCAGAAAAAATGGATCCAATTGTTCTGACTCAATTAGGTCTGAGTGTATTGGCCGGTGCCGCTCTGGTGAAATCAGTGATAGACCAGAAGACCATGTTGGGTTCGGGTTCGGGTCAGTTCCCTCGGTGCCCCAGTTGCAATGGTACGGGTCGGGTTTCTTGCATGTGCTCTCGCTGGTCAGATGGGGATGTGGGTTGTCGGACATGTGCCGGGTCGGGTCGGATGGCTTGCAGCAGCTGCGGAGGGACGGGTACGGGTCGTCCAATTCCGGTTCAAATCTCTGTTCGTCCTCCCAACCGTTCAACTTAGAACTGGTTCGCCTTTTAACATTGTGGCTGTCTCATCTACGATGTATCAATATCATATCTTGTACTTAATACAGATTCTTCAAGTTGATAAAGGATTAAATTTTTATGTATTGTATATGTTTGGTGGTACTTGAGATCAGTTAATTAGCCCTACATGGATATTTCTGGTTCTATGTTGTAATTACTGTTATACTTTGACAAATTTATACCATGAGTTAGCCATATTGGTTCCATTGTTTTCTTTTCAACTTTATACATTCCTGTAATTTGTTCCACTGAGATAATACAGAAATTGAGTTACATATATGTGTGTGTGTGGATACCATTAAATTTGAACCTTTGGAGATACTGAAACCAATAATTTTTTATTTTTTTTTGACTCAAGTTTCAAAATTCCTGTTTATCTTCCGAAAGCATCACTTTGCTGCAAGTTAAATTGAGTATGCTTACTTAACGTGGCTACATTGGTTCTGGTACTCTTGATATTGGGCTAAGTTGACTATATATAGTTTTATATTACCTGACAACTGGAGCTTCATTAGTAAGTTAGAAGTTTCACTTTGATCTGCATCTACATAAATTGGGAAGTGATTTCTTTAGCTGTGCGCTGAAATCATTTATGGCGATATCTATGAAGCCAATGATTCATCGATCACTTGCAAGTGTGAATCTATGAGAGGTATATGATTAGAAAAATTTAAGTTGACGACTTCAAGTGAAGCAGCACAGCACAAACATTACACATATCTGCATGTATATATTAATATGAGGATGATCTATGGTAGGATATACATACATATACATACATACATACATACATACATACATACATATATATGGAAACAATTTAGAGTATCCGATGCAGGGGGATTGCACATCTAGAGGTTGTAGCTTTTTCTGGCTATTAAAATGTAAAGGAGCTCCCTAACTGCACCAACAATGCTTTGATCATTGATCTATTGGTGATAGTTTAGGCGGTTAGTTAGTTAAGATAATTTGGAATTATGCCTGCTGTATTACAGCTCACGGTTAGGAACTAGTTTATTAGATACTGTGGTGTATATATCTCTTTTAGTTGTAGCGAACAGTTCACATTAAAATACACAGAAACTCACTTCTTTGTTATGTCACATTTGGTCTTGTATGTTAGTTCTTCCTTTAGATCTGTTGATTCGTGTTAGTTAACTTGTTATCAGAGCTTTAATCGATTGAATTGAGGGATTATTCAATGTGTTACGTTCTTGTTGAAAATCGATGGATCCAATTGACTATTCTTCCAGGAAATTGAGTTCAAAATCAATTGTTCTTCCTGAAAATTGATTTCAACACGGTGATTGATGATGTATCTAGCAAGGTTCACGAAGTACTGCAGATCAAACTGTGATTGATCACAATCGTGCGTTGCGCAATGTGGAGTCAAGCTATGGAGTTACCATTGCCTACGAGAAACGAACATGGCTTTGTGTATGGATCTATCACACGAGACACTTAAGGGGAAAGTTTCACGAGTCTCTGGGATAGATGTAATGCAATGGGCATGGGGTGGATAATACCTAGTGTCAGTTGAAATTTGCTTAGTGGAGTCCTATTTTGATCCAATGCACACATAATTTGGGAATCTGCTGAACACTTTGACATGGTAAATGCCTCACACATGTATTATCTTCATAATGAAAATCTTTACTTTAACAAGGATCAACTTCAGTATAAGTGTATTATTCTGAATTAAAGGATCTATCGGACGAGTATGAATTGATTATGTCTGATCCTCGTTGTGGTTGTGATAAGTCAAAGAAATTCTATGCGTGGAAAAAATATCAACATTTGTGGCAATTTGGGCAGGATTAAATTGTATACAACCAGGTTCCTAGTCAAAATTTGATGAAAACTAAAACTCCTATTAATCAAGCTCATGCTGTGCACTTACAAGATGAAAGTCAAAAAGGGGAAGGCATGAGTCGAAATTGAAGAAGCATCAGATATACCCCTAAAAGGAGGAATATACAACTGTCAATTCAAACAGAACTGGATATTCACAAAGAGTCTAAAAGGCATCTTTGGATTGAGTAGACCCTTGATCATGAAGAACTCTCTACAAAAAGACAGAAGAACATAAGAACAATACGAATGGGCTAAGGAAGGGGAAGCAAGATCTTGTGAAAAAGTCTCAACACATGACATAAAGAATTGTTATCCTTCCTACTAAAAGCTCATGAAGAGGGAGTATGGGAAAGATGTGGAAAATCCCACTCCTAGAAGAAAGAGAAGTAAAGATCAAAGCTGAAGAAATTCAGAGAAGAATAGCGCAACAACAGACAAGATTTGAAATTCAAAGAACAGGGAAACTGGTATTAAAGGAAAAGGACAGAAGAAGGCTGACATAGATAAAACTAGACTCACAGAAAGATCTAGAGAGCTCACAACCTGAATTTTTAACCATCCCTAAGAAGATTGAAAACAATGGGGTGATGGCATAAAACCTATAGAAGAACAGCCCCCCAAAACAAGGGATGTTGTAGCTGCCAATATAGATGAAGAAAAGATCACCAACAGATGGAGAAAGCCACAAAAGAAGCAGGTTTTCAGTAACATTAGAATTGAGTAACCTGGTTCTCGAATGTTTTAGGCACAAAGATATGAAGAAACATCTTCCTCATTTAAGGAAGTCCAGCCTGAAGACGTCCTTCATCACAAAAGGAAAATTGAAGTAGTGGATTGTGATGACCCAAAACTCGGTCATAATGGCACCTATCAAACCCCGCGATAGGTAAGCCAACCTAATACTCAACAATAAACCAACGAGTAAATACACTAAAGAAATAGTAGCAATATAAATCAAGTTCCCAAGATCTAGAAGTCACCGAGTATAAGCCTGTAAGAGTAGTATCAATACAAGCAAGAGTCCGAGTATCTCAAATGTAGAAATAAAACAAGAAAACAAAGATAGATGAGATTTGGTAGACACTGGAGTCACATCAGCCGCTACCTCTAATCTCGATGATAGCCCAAGTACGACAACAACTCAGTGCTCGGGGAGAACTGGATCTCTACCTACACGTAAAGTACAAACATAAACAAGCGAGCGGACGAAACCATGTGTACTTAGCAGCATCATTGACGAACCCTAAATCAATATGATACTGAAAACCACCTAATTCAACAAAAATCCGACTCAGATTGGATACACTAGCACTCAGGAAGGCTACATCTAGTTTAACAGTCAAGACAACGACAAAATACTTAACCATCTCAAATAAATCAACAAAGCACAGTAACTCATCTTAATGGAGAAATATCACCACGATTGACAATCAATCACTCACCGTACTAAGGCAAATCATCCAAATAGATATAATGAGAATGATGCATGCCATGAAATCAATGAGGGAGAATTATGATGATGAATATGATGCATGTCTATCCTATCTGCATAGACCTGCTACATTGTATAGCTAGCTGAGACCCATGGGGAACTTGCGAGGTCCATATACACTCTCTGGATTTGCCTTTAGTGCCACATATTAAATAACCAATATCATCTCAATTCGAATCTGCCTATAGGGCCATAGAGAAAATTTCAATAATCTTGGTTCCTCAGTAAATCACAACCTCTGAATCTTCTCGAAAGACATGGAGAAATAACCAATAAAAAACCATGATAATATGCATATGGAGGGGTGTGTGTGTGTGTGTGGAACACAATAGAATATAAGTATCTGGCCAACCCCATGAATATCAACAATAGACCCCACTTTACAATTTATCCACAATAATATATGATAAAAAACCCATGCTCCCAATATTTTAATAAGTAAATCAGGGCGAACTATAATTTTGGGTTAACATAACACATAAGTCAAAGATCTCATAACCCCAATCTAAACAATCGATTAGTTGCTTTTATTTCCTTCAAAATACATCGGTACCCACATAAGTGCTCGTCATCTCAACTATATGGGATCGCCATTACTCCACTTACACACAACTAACACATAAACACATCGAAAAGAGTACGAAAGTCTCAACATGCCTTAAAGAAAGCTCAAAAAGTCAAACCATAGCCTTGCCCTTCTGAAGAGATTCCGAACAATATCAATCTTGTCAAATATGGATTATACATAAGAAAATAAAACCATAGACACCCATATTATTATACTTGAATTTTAGGTTAAAAAAGTCAATTCAAAATTCAACCCCGAGATCACAAGGGAAAAATTGAAATTTCATCAAAAATGGAGTTAAAATGAACCTTGAAACCATCAATTTATCATTCTTTAACTTTACCATAAATATCCAAATTTCCAATTTAAAAAACCAAGATTTGAAGATAAAATCATGAAAAAAAAACATTGGGGAATGTGTAAAATAAGAATCAAACACAATGAAGAAACCTCAAAAATTACCTTTCGAATCTCCCAAAAATAAGTTTTCACGTTTCAAAAATCAAGTTATGGGGATTATGTTCGAAAATAATGTTTTAAAATCTATCTATCATAATCCTTTTTTGCAATCGCGGTGAGTCCATCGCGATCTCAGAGACATAATCCATCGTGATTGCGATGACCAACTGACCCTACCCCGGTCCCAGACCACTTTACTCTTCACAAACGCAGGCCCTCCATCTCGATTGCGAAGTTCAATAAAGTCCTTCTCTGCAATCGTGACCAAGGCCTCACGGACATTGAAGAAAGAGAACCAGCTACACTTGCAACAACTATGAAATCTGAAAAATACTAACTCCAAAAGTCCTGAATACACCCTCGAAATTGGTTCAATACCTCCTGAACCCAAATCAACTATGCTACTAGACTAAAAATGACATTTCACACTCAATTGAAGCGCTATATTTTTTAATAGAAGTTGTTATCAACGAATGTTGACCGAAGTCAACCCTATGCCTTACAATTCCAACATTCCAATTAACTACTCAAAATACATTCAAACAGCTTGGGACGCGAACCAAAGGTGCTACTTGCCCCAAAATGACATTTTGAAGCTAATGGGGCTGACGGAATTCTCATACGACCTCAAAATCTCTGAATGATAACCAAAGCCAACCATACCAACTTTAAAACCTTCTAAAATAAAAACTTTCATAATAACCAACCAATCAGCTTGGAAACCATGTCACCAACATGCGCATACCACAAATAACATAATACAACTACAAGGAGGGGCAAAATAGTTAAATTACACCAAAAGGCAAAAATCACTATGAGGATTGTTACATGGATCAATTGACATAGTCATAGAATCCCTACATTTGCTAGTTCAAACCTTTATGTCACATGCAGACAATAAAGGTACGATATTCAAAAACTCATGATGGTTAAAAAAGGAGAATTGACAAAAAAGTAGCAAAAAAAGTTAGGTGTAGAACAAGAAGATGATGCAACATGAACCAAAGTTAAAGATAAATCAAGGCATATGTGAAAACAAGTAGAAGAGGTTGATTAAAGAACACTCTCTTATTACCTCAGAATGTGACCTCCTTAAGTCTCAATGATTAGAGGAAGAGATGTCAATGTTAGACAACTCTAAAGAATGCTCGTCTCAATAGAAGAGAAATTAAAATAACCTAGTTCTTATGATTGTCAAGTATATATGCCCATTCTTTATAGTTAAATTACATAACTGATGTCGCCCAAATAATACCTCACAATGAGATATAAAGCGGTCATTGAATCAGATATAGAACTCAGCCAAGGTTGGGGTCAATCCTACAGGGAATATGGTTAGGAGCTCGATCAGTGTGGTTATTTAAGCTATCAGTCAGTTATTTTCGAAAAGAGGGGTTTTGTAACAAGTAATATTTTTAGACAGTAAGTAACCAAGTTACAGAATGCCAATTAATGTTGTTTTTAATCAATTAGAGATGATGAACTAGGATTGTGTTCCCCGTGTTTTCATAACTCAGTAAGTGTGTCGTACTAGTGTTCTATCCTAGTTCTTAGCATGCAAGATTGGTAAGTTAGGTTCAGCTAAACGGATGGTTGCCTATAAAGATGACTATTCTCAATTACCAGTTAGGTCTCATGAGCTTTTCATATTAAACCTTACTATAGATCCTAGATTAGCTATTCTTGGATAAGTTCAAGCTATTAGATGAGGGTTGGTAGCCTCAAATCTCTGTTGTTACTTTCCTTTTCCCGTTCTCTACCTTTATGGTTGAGAAAGTAAATACATAAAGTGAGTTCCAACGTTGCCATAGTTAAAAAACAATTAAAACGAGGGAAGAATAATACATGCATAAACAACATTCAATAAACCCTAAGTACTTTTCCTAATTATTTAATTCAATATGTTTCCCACAACCCTAGTTGTGGGATTTAGGTACTCATGATTGTAAGAACACAAAAATAATTCAAAGAACAAAATATAACCATGCACTTACAAGAAGAATAGAATAAATCGAGAATCTCAACTATGATTAATCTTCGAATATGTTCTACAACCCTCAAAAGTGTATATATGAACTCACAAGAGGTAATAGACCGTAAACTGTAAAATAAAACCTAATAGTAGTATTTACAGATACTAAAGAAATCCTATCCTAAATAATATAGAAGAACAACGTCGGCAATGGCAACGAGTCGTAGGGTCAGGCTACGACTCGGTACGTGTGTCAATGACCCGTTGGCTACCTTTTCACTGGTTGGTGATGCCTTTTGGTGATGATTTGTAGGGACTCCTGATGGGTCATTGTGAGATCCATCGCCATTGAAGCTCACTTTGTCAATTTTCAGGACTTTGGCCATCTTTCTTCAAGATGAGTGAAGCAACGATTCATCCCCTCTCCTAACCACTCATAGGGAGGAGTCGTTGCCACTGGCTTGAGTTGCACCATCCACGGGACTTTTCAAAAATTTCTTCAGGATGAGTCAGGTAACGACTCGTCGCCTCTCTCTATGACTCATAATGTGAACCATTGCCAATGCTTTAGATTGCATCTTTTCAGGATCTCTCATTCTCGCTCAGTGCGGATCATGCCACGACTCGTAGTGTAACCCAACAAGTCGTGTCCAGGCACCAGAACCTTATACTTAGCCAATTTTTAATTCTTTTTCCTCCTTTCACTTCCAAGACCTATTTTCCCTCAAAACACTTAAACAAGCACGTCATATCCACAAATACACCTCAGTTCTTGCATATTTTCTTTGTTTTAAGCGTCGAAAGTGTCGTGAAACCACGACACATCAACAACCTCAACTTAGAATGTTTGCATGTCCTTAGGAAAACAAAACAAAACAAACACATACGACGCTTAACTAAGAGAAACTTAGGAGGCCTACGATAGTCACATCATCATCTTTAGCGTACAAAAAATTTTCAACCATCTCCTATTTAGTCAAAATCAAAAACTATAGTAACACTTGTTGTGATTTTTAGATTTTGCTGTGTTTTGACCATTTCTCCCTTCCCTATAGTTGCTATATGCTATTTATGAGTTGTAAGATTGGTTGGCATGGTCCCCAAAGCATTCAAGAGTGACTTGAGAGAGTTTGAGCTTTTGAGAAGTCTTGAAAGTATTTAGTTTGACTTTGGTCAATATTTTGTGATCCAACAGTTAAATGGTGATTTTGTCAGTTCCATTAGATCCAAAAATGTTGATTTTGGGTTAGTAGCATAGTTGGTTTGGGTTTTGAGCCTTTATGTTGAGTTTTGACCTCTTAGATGAGAAACTAGTTAAACTTAGCCTAAAGGGGTCCCAAGTGTTAACTCAGTGAAAACGATCTCTTTTCGTAGATTAGATGGTTCCATTGATTCCAAAACGTTAAAATTAACCTAGTAGCATTATTGGATTATTTTTGTGAGGTCCCAAATGAATCTCGAGGGTTCAATTGTGACCATTTTTTGAAGTCTCAAACTACTGGTGCAGTTTTCTGGTGCCTGATGAAGTCTTTCTTCGCGTTCGGGGGTCCCTGTCTGCGTTCACAGAGAAGTAAATAATTATTCATCGCGAACACGACAGTGGGACCTTATTCACGAAGGGTCACCGAATTCATTCATCACAATCGTGATGGTTTGACCGCAATCTTGGGACTCAGTTCAGTTGGTATTTGTGTTCTCAACGTGGGGCCCACGTTCATGGAGAAAAAAATATACCTGGGGAGAATTTAAATTCTTTTCTCGTCCAAAACCCCATTATCATCATTATTAGACTTTGGGTGCTCGGTTCTTGGTGATTTCAAAGAGGAATTTCATCAATCTTGTGTGAGTAAATTCTAAACTCATATTTTCATCAATTCCCATTGATTTCATCATCAAAATAACTTCAAAACTTTTATTTTAAACTTGGATTTTGAGGTTTTTACCTAGTAAAGCTCAAAATTGATTTTTTCTTTGATTTCATATCCTATTTCAACTCATTTTTTGTTGGATTTTCAAATTTAGAACCCTCTTAGTATGGAGAACATTATTCTTAAATAAAATTCCAGTTTTACCCTTTTTTGATTCTGAGTCAATTTTCAAACTATTTTTGGACCCGAATGAAAGTTGCTAATATGGGTATCGTTAGACTCTTTTCAATATGTAGATTATATTTTTAATAGATTTGGTTCATTTTAAAGCTGTTCGTAAAGGAAAGGCTTTGTGTTGAAGGGTCCATACTCGTGTTTTGCCTTTTCGAGGTAGGTTATGGCTTCACTTTCATGAGACTAGGCTAGATAGTTAACTATTCATGTAAAGCATGCTATGGGTTGGGGATTACATCGCGAGATTTGTATTTTGAGATAGTTATTTTATCGTGTTGCCCGTGTGGGAGCATATTTGAGTATTATTGTTGACTTGAGATATTATTATTATTGTGATGCTCGAGTGGGGGCTTATATAAGCATTATATTTGACTTGAGAGATGATTATTATGGTGATACCCGAGTGGGGGTTGATATTGGTCTTGTTTGAGCATCATTTTCCATCTATCTTTATTGTGATGCCTGAGTGGGGAGCTTGAATCGATATTATTGATGTCTTACATGACTATTCATTATTGTGGTGCCATACGATGACTTATATCATGATTTATTAAGATATTGAGCTCATTTGATACCATCATTGACTTGATTCATTACATATGATATTGTATTGGTTATTGAGAATGCATTCTCATATCATTCATCCATATACATGGAATTGGTACTACAGAGAAACATTGATTTTAAAATAAAATGAAACACTTTATAAGACTCTTGATCAAAGATTTTGCTGACAAGGTTAATTGACATATGAGATTGAGATTGTGAAACTATATGGGTTGCGAACCCCCTATGGGTCCTGTCCTGGAAGCTTATGCTCGGAGGTGTATACGAGGCCATGCGATGGCTGCCATGCGATGGCTTACTTCATCATCATCCCACTAAATTTGCATTGAATTGCATCATTTGCACTTCTCTTTATGTGTTTGTTATCGTGTATTTAGCCTTGTCTTATTTATTACATGTAGTTATTCTTATATTAACATTATACTTGTAGAATTGTTAGGAAATACTATTTGAGCCACCATTGGTAACTTTTCTGTATGCAGGTAGAAGCATGCTTATAATATTCTTTACTTGTTTAGTTTTTTGCTTTGCTCAGTCGGCCTATGATACCTACTGAGTACAAGTGGACTGTACTCACTCCTATATCTGTGTCCTTTTGGTGCAGATCCCATTACTATTGCGACCTGCGGTAGCTGATTTATGCTGTGAGAGATGATCCAGATTACTGGTGAGCTCTCCGTCTGGAGTCTTCTTCTAGCTTCCATCTATTCTTTATGTCTTTACTTTTATTTGGAGACAGTGATGTATTATCATATTTCAGTATTGTCATAGATGCTCTTTATACTTATAATACCAGGTTTTGGGATTCAGTTGTATTTTTATTCACATATTCGGATATTATTATTATTATGGCGTGCCTTCATTCTAGAAGTCTAGTATTTCTTTATTTCTTCTCTTTTTCATATGGGGATTTTCGGCTTACCTACCAAGGTTGGGTCGAGATAAGTGTCATCATAACCTCGATTTATAGGTCATGACAAAAACCACCATGTGCATATGTACAAATCCTTCCCATGACACAAAGGGATCAAAAGATGGCATCACATTATGAACAGACAACCGAGCATGTATACAAATGGCATTACCCAAACAGATAACAATTAACAATGCAACCCATGTGCCCTCACAATAAAGAAGTCCCGTACACTCATAACATAATCATGCATATCAAAACAGGAATTGAATCAAAGCGCTCACTCTCACAAAAAAGTTACAGTGCGTGTGAAATACCATAGGCTTTCTCTTGTTTTCTAAGCCTTAGGTTTTTTGGACTGTTGGATTAGGATCACTATAGGACTTTTATTGGCTTTTAAT
The DNA here is from genome assembly GCA_031232105.1 of Capsicum rhomboideum. Taxonomy (NCBI): domain Eukaryota; kingdom Viridiplantae; phylum Streptophyta; class Magnoliopsida; order Solanales; family Solanaceae; genus Capsicum; species Capsicum rhomboideum. The sequence continues at coordinate 60,945,201 of CP124709.1, forward strand.
GTAGGCTTGGGATGGGTATGGTAGATATGGATAAACTGACTCAACTCTCCTTGACACTAAACTATTTTTGGCTCAACTTTTCAACCTTAATTTTTTCTTTCCTCCCTTATTCTCCTTTATTATTCTTCAGCTTTTGGGTGTGGTTTTCTTTCTGTAATTTTTCTCTTTATCTTTTTTATTCTCAAACGTTATTTTTTTCTTCTCTCTTTTTCTTATTACCGCACCCGAATCCTTTTTCATTTACTAACATCTTCTTCATACCTATTCTAACTATGCACCCCTACAATAGCCACCCTCAACATCTTCTTCATACCTATTCTAACTAGGGCCAAGTCATGTTCATAGTAATCAAAACGGGAATGTGAATGAGCTAGTGAAAGAAATAGATCTATTTAGGCTCAAAATCGGGATCAAGGGATATTTATTCCATTTGGCAGTTTATTTAGGCTAAAAGTGGACTATCAAGAACATCTTACAATCCTTTCCTAACCAACTATCCTACAACCTAGGCAAGACTAACCAGACATGTTCTAGATCACACACACACAGTTGAAATGAGTAAGTACCTCACACGCACATGGAACAAGGCTACATTATCAACAACTACCTATTCGGTTCATGAATCGCTAAACTATAGTTATCATGCCTATAATTCTAATGCCATAACAAGATCCATAGTGGTCATAGTTCAAAACAGACATACAGTCTAAAATATTTTTCAGGAGGGGTATCCTTATAATAACAAAATCAAAACATTGAAAACCTTTTACTGACTGTGGTAAGTTCCCCTATTTTTTTCCGAATTAAACACACAAACATACTAAATAGAATTAAAATCCTAAACATGCCAGTTTTACTATGATAGAACACCAGGGGAAAAGAAACACGACAAAAAAAAACCCTGAGTGGTGGTACACCTCTACCCCCAACTTGGAGAATATCCAGTGTTCTCACTACATGACTATAATCAGAAACTATAAGAATGAGGGGAAAGGACATACCTATGGCCCCCTACGTGCCGTGTGTGGACTCATGAGTTTTTCGGGTATCAGATGTCTCCTCAATATTTAATAAGTTCGCATCAGTGGTGACCTATGCACTTAAAGGAATAGTGGCACCAGTGGTGGCTGATAAACTCAATGATTTAAAACTAGTGGAGGAAACTGTCGTGTCACGCCCCAAATCCCATTGAGGCGGACTGGCACCCGAAGCCGTTAAGGCCCGAGAGAACCAATCTTCACTCATTTACTCTCATATGCATGTTTACGTATGAATATCATTCTATCCCATGTAACTAATAATTACCAATAGCGAAAGTCATGGAAAACATGTACAATATATGAAATTTGGCCGTTAGGGCCATCAAGTCAAAATGAACATACATCTTTTACTTTCATCTTCCCACATATGTCTACAAAGCCTCTAACAGATACATAACCAATCCTAAAGTCGGGAAAAGTCCCCGCTTTATACAGTACTGTATGCAATACCAAAACATATGTACGCACGTGACTCGAAAAGCCCCGAACTGAACTGGAGCTCACCAAGATCTGCAAATGACCCGCAACCTACTGTGGAGGTCTACTAGCACCTGTGCCTGCAACAAGTAAGGTAAGTCCCACAAGGGATGTCAGTACGAAGAATGTACTGAGTATGTAAGGCTATCTGAAACTATATGATACATAAATACTTCCATGAAATCAAGCGTAAGAGAATAATCAATATGGATAAACCTCTGTTCTGAATATGTGAAACCATGTTCATTACTTCCATTATTCTCATTACTTGATCATTCATTCTTATCATCATCATTCTTATAATCACATTCATATATATATATATATATATATATATATTCATGCAAGGGCTATACTTTCATTGCTTTTTACAATTATCTTCATTACTGCTCATCCAACTGGTTAGTGGCCATTAATATAATATCGATCATCCACCTTATCAGTGGGTCATAATATAATATCGATCATCCACCTTATCAGTGGGTCATAATATAATACCGATCATCCACCTTATCAGTGGGTCATAATATAATATAAACAATCTTCCACCTTATCGGCGGGCCATAATATAATATACACCTATATATATATATATATATATATACCATACTTCATTCCTTACTTGTGAGAGATTGATACCTTTACTTGTGTAAGAGTGATACATCTACTTGTGTAAGATTGATACATTGATGGTTGAAACATTATTGGAACTTTGGAACATAACATTATTGGATATGCTACTCAAGAATGAATAGATTCTCTTTACATCATTACTTCCCTTGAGATGGTTTCTTTTTGTAGTTACAACATTATGAGAGCTTAGGAACTTCAGTCCATGGATGAGAGACATGTGAATCACAATGTATGACAACCTGAAATGAGATATCTCTGAACATTTCAGAATGGAGCAGGTACAATGTCAATGTGAACAATATGTGCTGCAGAAGGATACGGAAAGAGTAACCTTACATACCTTATCTTCTCAATATGAATACACAGTCCTATGTGTGAATACAATAATCCAGCTCCTTGTTTACATGTTACTCTACAACACAAGTTCATAACGGAGCTCACGTTAACAACTAGTTACCTTACAAGTGCACAAAACGACAATAAGCTACATGACTACTATATAGCCTCAATTCACCCCTTACAATACAATCCACTGCATTACCATACCAACAAAACCATAATATTCCACACATTGACCAAGACATCATAAACCAATAGCATTTCACACCAAGTTTATCCTTTATACTTCCCCATTAACACTACGTCATAATTACTCCATCAAGTCGTCTCAATTTAAGGCTATAATAATATCTCACATGTCAATATTGAATCCATCAATTTCACTTTATTCAAGACCACCAATCCATTTTCAAGTTTGCAAGGCACAACCCTTTTCCGATTGCAAAATTAGACAGTTTTACACATAGTGAACTGTCCAACATTTTATCAACATAACCAACATGATTTATACACCATATTAAGCATATAATATATTAAACCATAAGAATAAATACTTACCAAATCTTGTAAAAGGGTGACCTTGTCCAAAGGAGTGATGACTTAGAGTTTGTGAGATGAGAAATATCTTGTGGAAATTTCTAGATTTGGCATGTGTGTCTCTAATGAATAAAATCTGATTTTACTTGCCTTATATAGTCCCTCAATAGTCATCCTTGTCCACATACTTAGTATTAAATGTTATGTTTACTTGGTCAATGGTAGAATGGGTCTTTTGCCCCATTTGGGCCATGTTTTTTACTTCATTTTGGGCCTCATTTGGGGCCCAAATCACAAAATTAACTTAGCCCACAAATTTAATGTATAATACACCAACGTTATCATGTTTAAATAATTCCATAAATTTTAAGATAATCAACTAGGTTCGAAAACATACGGGGTGTTACATGTCGTACCTCCACCAACCTCTTAAACAACAATGCTATCATCTCTTAAGGCATCAAGAACTATGGAGCTTCCGACTCCTTGCATGCCCTTACGAATTTTTGACAAGTATAGTTTGGAGGACCGCTTGCTCTCCTTCGTAGCTTTTTTCATATTTTCTTTATCTTTCTTCGTTCTCCTCTTTCACTGGATTGGATAGTCATCCTCTTTGACACTCTTTCTTTTGCTCTTTTCTCCCTACATGTCAGACACCTCAATATCCTCAAACTCCTCCTCAATCACGGGCATGCCGGGTAGGTGGGAATGGCTGGAACTGCCTAGAAGACAGGTCCTGGACTACTGCTCAAAGTGAAGCGAGCTCCTCTTTGATCCCGATCAAGTTTGAGGACTGAATAACCTTAAACCTATCAGTCAGCCTCCGTGCAAGCCCATTAAATTGGGTTTCCATCCCTCGCATTGCCGTCCTAGTCTCATCCTTCACCTATGGCTTGACCCTTCCTTTTACATTTCTAACTCTCAGCTCAACAATGGTCAATCTTTTCAAAACTTTTTGCAAGAACTCCTGTGGGACTACAACATACCTACCGGTAGGTGGGCGACTCAGGGATAACTCTGGTGTAGGGGTCGATCAAATCAAGACTGAAGGCCGCTGCAAGGTATAAAATGTAGTGGCATCAGCAGTGGTGTGGGGCTCATGCCCGGAGGCCTTAGTCTATTACTCCGTATGTATAGCCCCAATATCAGCAAATTCAGGCGTATTAATCTCCATGCGCATGCCTGAATGAAATGCCCCAACTAATAAAATAGCTTATGCTACAACCTTTTCCTTGGACACGAGATTCGTTGGATCCCTAATAAACCCAAGATCAGTATTACATTGAATCTCAATAAAGTGAACAATCTTGGGCAGCTCCAAAACACCAACATCCAAGCACCTCCGAGAAATCAAACACGTGAATGGTATACTCATCACGTCTTTTATAGCTCTATCCCAGATTTCCTGGGAAATCAATCTAGGGATGTCAATCTCATAGCCCTCCATAATACCTACCACTAAGGCAGGTTGATCTAGGCTCCACACATTATCTCCAACTGTCGGCCCCAATCTGTGACAAACCATAAACTACCATGATTTGGCGGTGAAGCTCAATATGTATTTCTTGATCTGAGACTCACCACCAACTACCCATTCAAATTCTTCTTGTTGTGTATCAATGATGTTCACCAACCACCTACAATGCACCATTTTATCCTCGATGCCAATCTGCTTCGGTTTCACCTTTCTTATCTCATTTATTTGATGATCCATCTCTGTTGTATTGGTCGTAGTCTTAAAATCTCGACCATGTAGAAAGCGTGAAATAGTGCACTCCAAAATATCCACCTGAGTACCACATATCAATATAGTGGAAAGTGGAAGCTGACCTTTCCACAATGACTCATTGACTCGTAGTAACTGGGAAGTGTTGCTGGGTTCTAGGCAATTTTGGGACACAATGACTCATCGTCATTAGTGACGGGTCATTGTGTGGACTCATACCTTAAGGACCTCATTGATAACTCTTAGATCTTCCTCAAAACGAGTGCCCCGACGAGTCGTCTAAGGTGGCAATGACTTGTCATTTGGAGTTGTCACCAATGGGCTAAAATTTTCAACTTTCAGGACTAGGGTCTGAGCTGGTCAGGATGAGTTACACAATGACTTGTTATGGCTGACAACGACTCATTGTCAGTGGTCGTCATCACTGGGATCAACAACAGTCCTTCAGGACTTTTGGCTAAACGCTTAGGAAGGTTGGTCAGGATGACTCGTCTGACCTAATAATGACTCATTGTCAGAGTCTTCTTGTGGATTTTTTTGCTGATTTCAACTGGTCTTCTGTGCTTAATAGGATCTTAGAAACTTTTGGGGTGTTACAATATATTTTTCCTTCATTAGTGCAACATATTTGATAGAAAGTAAATAGATATGTCTTGCTTTGTTTTAAGGTGAAATAATCCATGGTGAATATTACTAGTAAGACTCAAACGGGCAGGAGTTTGCCCGTTGATTATAGAATAAGTGATTTGGTAGGAAAGTTAACTTGTGTTGAACCAAGTTTTCATGCATCACCATTTGTTGTAGTTCGTACGCTTCTTCCAATTTTGATGTTGATAATGCAACATACTCCAACTTCTTCACCAAATGGCGAAACAAAATAAGATTTTCCAAAGATAGGGGACAACCCTAAATGGTTACCTATGTAATTCACGAGGGTAATTTAGGCCCTATGTGGTTCATAAATACATAAGTGATTTCTTTGATTCTTTCACTACACTTAGATATAAACAAGAAAGTCGAACAACAGTACATAGATAAAACATAAATCTAATTATTCTTAGAGATGATTCCAAAAACTTGATGGAAACTTCATTCACTCTTCTTTCTTCTTCTCCTTTGATGGATGGTTTTCAAAAAACTAAAGTTGTATTTTTTTTTTTATCCTAATTAGGTTCTCTAAATCAAATAAAAAAGCACAACATTTTTCAATGTCATATCCTCCTATAAAATCATGATATAGACATATATCTTTACCTCAGTTCCATGCTAAGAAGGCTTTTCCGTTGTTCCTTTCCACAATGTAGAGTATCTCGGCATGTACCAACTTTTGGTGGATTTTAATGTAAGGTTCCTTGAAGGTTGTGAATTCTAATGAATGGACCAAGACATCTTCTGTGATGGTTATACAACCTATTTTACTGATCATATGCTAGCATAGAATGTGTTCCAAACATATGGTTAATCTGTCCGGTATTGAGAATTCTATTAATCTTAGTCCTAAAGGCCGTGAATTTGTTAGTGATATGGCCTATTTAGTATGGGTGTAGGCGCATCTCTTAGAACTCATTCCTTGGATCACACCTATGACCTTTAGTTTAAATTGGGTGCAAGATCCCAATGGATTGTAAAGAATGATAAATGGTTGATACTTTCACAACTTTTGGGTCCCTCAGATAATTTTGAGAGTGAGCCTTAATATTGATTTTCTCATATCGTTGCCTAAATATCGTACTCTAGAAGGTTTCATCTTTAGCTTTGGCCCAGGAGTTTATTTCAGCCAAAGTCTCCATTAGAGTCACCTTTGGTATCTTGGTTTGTTCAATGCTCCCTTCATAAAGTTCTTTCGTTATTTCTCCTTTTCCTTTGTTCAATTTCCATATCTCTCCAATTATTTCTACAATTGAGTTAAACTCAAGAATCAATTGTTTGATTTCCCTGGCATAATTCTCATTGCAATTTTCATTGCGCATCATCATTGCTTTGGTTATCATCTGGTCAACCATAGCAACCCTTGATTTTTTTAGGTATCCTTTTCTTTGACTTCTCTAGTCTTAATCAACAAATTTTCCCTGATTCAATCAAACTCTTTGGTTCTTTTTTTACCTCAACAATATCCTTGTCGATTTTATCCAATTCTCCTATCCATTGTTTCCTCAATTATCATGCTTGAACTTCTTTCTATTTTTCGTGATAAGGAGATCAAAGGAGAAACAAAGCATTTTTTTGCTGATGCCATTTTCCAGTTAAGCATTTACCTCGGCCTCAACAACATAGTGCATCCACATCTTTATCTCACAAGACTCCATCACTCCCTTCAATATGTTCAAGCCAAAGACCTGGATTACATCTACCACCTCCAGAAAGAAACATTGTTCATTGCAGAGTATTTGAGAAAAAGATTACACATAGTACAAGGGTAATCATATATTAGATAAAGGTTCATTTTCCTTAGTAACATGTTTTTAGAGCCATTTGGAGTTTAGCAACTCACCTAACAAATCGCTAAAAACATTATAGTGATTTGAAGAGATGCATGTTGTTTGCATCAATTTTTTTTTTACTTTATTTGGGCATGATCATTCAAAGAATATGTATCAACACTAGGTGGACACAAATTGATTTTACTAGAAGAATTAATTCGGTCACCAATAGGATCAGCTAGTGTATCCACATTCTCAGCATGCACATTATCAAAACATGGCAAAGAATCATATGACAATGTACTATCATTCAAGTCATAAGTATCAATACTAGCTGGACACAAATTGATCTTACAAGAAGAATCAATTCGGTCATTTATAAGATTAACTAGTATATGAATACTCTCAACAAATACATTATCACTATGTGGAAAAAAATCATTAAGCTCATATGAAAATAAGCTATCACTTACACTTGATTGGCTACTAGTCATACAATGATCTTTTACTTTCAACAAAGTATAAGGTTTAGCTTTATTACCTCGTAGCTCACATGAATGACGGTCTTTACCTTGGTTTTCAACATTGGAGAATAAATGCTCCTTTGAGAAGCTTTTTAACACCTCTTGCCTCTCCACTTTTTGAGGTGTTTTGCTAGGCTTGAGTCCAAGGACACCTGCACATACATCAAAACAACTAGAGAAATAAAAGTTACATGAGTTAGGATAAGGTTGTGATAACCCTCTCTCATAACTTCTCTCAATCTCTCTTCTTTTCTCTCTTGAGATGTCACTTTTCACACCCTTACTCCTCTTAATATTTTGTCTCCCAAGTTTATCGGAGTTAGTATAAGTGCAAAGAATTCCTTGGGAAGGGTTTGGAAATACCTTCACCTCTAATTTCTACTTCGGGTTGCTAGAAGTAGCCTTCATTTCATTCATTGGCTCCTCCTCAATCACATTTCCACAAGGAGTAGCTTGCTTTGGTTTCAAATCCTTGGTTTAATCTTGGAGACCATTTGGGAGATCTTGTAAAGTGTTCTTTGCATGGAGGTACCCAACTCTTGCATACACAAATATGCAAACTCTTCAATTGGAACCGGTTAACTTATCACTTTTGTTCCAAGAATTTGCCTCTTCCGGTCATACATATCTTGAAATAATGAATTTTCTCTACTTCTATGGCTCATTGATTCTCCCACCCTTCCTCCAACATCATTACCATATGAATAACACATATCAGAACTAGGATAGGAGGTGTAAGTTCTTGCATCCCAACAAGTAGAGAATGTACCTTTTCGATGGTCCACATTACGTCTCCGAATTGTTCCCACCACATATCTATTCCTCTTTTATTAGGATAGGAAGTAGCACTTCCTTTTTTCTAGGACAACCCTCTTTAAGGTGTTCATAAGACATATGGGAGAAAGACTTATACCTCATATCATCTTCATATCCATGGCGTGAAGTTTGATACCCTTCCTCTTCATTAGAGAAGTTACGATAAGGTTTCTTTACCCCTTCAGCATCATCACAAGAGCCACAAGCTCCATGCATCTCATATTCATCTCCAGTGTAGTAATCCTCATCACCATGTCGATAATAATCTCTTGGACCATTATATCCTTTATAGAATTCACCATCGTACTCATGAGCTTCATTACCTTGCTCACAAGCACTCAAAGAACCCTCATATGGCTCATCATCACTATACTCATAGCTCATGTCGCTACAAGCATAGTAACTAATTAATATCATCTCCACAATAATCCAAAGCTATGGATGAAATTCTCCCCCATATCACCATTTGTACATACAAAACTAGAAAATAAGTTAACAATAAAAGTCTCACGTCACTCATATATAAAATCTCAACTCATCTTCTACGACTTCTTTCCCAAATTGATCGTGTTACTAGCTTTACTCAATCAATTCAAGGTTATCTATACTTGTAGAGGAATGGATCCTTGTGACTCTTGAAAGAAGGAGGACTCAAATAAAATAAATGGACTTGAATCAAGAAAATTAACAATGAAATAAAATGAGAAACATACACAAAGAAAAGCATAAGAAAAAAAAATGGACTCAAAAAATTTGATAATATTTAGTAGGGTAATCTACTAATAAAATCAAATTATGAACCTAAAAAAAAGGTAGATTTAATGAAAAAAACTAATTTACCAAGATTTGGACTTAAAAAATATTTAGAAAGAAGTTTGGTTGAAATTCATGGAGGAAAAATTGAAAAATGCTTCAAAATTAGAGAAAATAGCTGAAAAATGATTGAAAAATGGTGTTTTCCAGCTCTGGCTATGCATTGGAGCCGTCTGGACTGGCGCTGGAGTTGGATGGGTTGGGTGGAAGCCATATGGAGAGGCTGGAGCCGATGCTGGAGGACGACTTGGAGTGGGAGTTGACGAGGAGACGATTCAGTAATGCGAGTCAAATTCGCTGAAGTTGGGGCACTGGACAGCTGCACGTCTGCCAGCTGTTCGCGAGTGTGTGGTACAAATGTTCGCGTGTGTGTGGAATTTGATTAGAGCATGGGCGATCCTTGCAGCCACTCATATGCCAAGAAAAAAAATAGCTGAACAATTCCTTTTTTTTTCCTCAAATTTTCAGATATTTTTTTTGTACTACCTTGGGCCTTAAAACACCTTAACACATTCTCCTTTGTTTCTTTTTGGGATTAAACACCACCTTTTGAAGATTCCTCCTCAACAATATATGAATTTTATGAAGAGCATTGATGAACTTCAAAAATTCATAACTCACTCAATTAACTCCAATCTTCACAAAATTTTAAACACGAACTCCTTTCAACACCACAAACAAACCCCAATGATTTCAACCCTCAATTCCAAGCCAAAAATAAACCAATTTCTTCCATCTTCAAGAATGAAGAACACCATGAACTTTAAAACTTTAACCTTATCAAATCCAACTTGAAATTCAAAATAAATTTGAGAATCGTACTTCTTGTTATGAGGAAAAATAGCTCAATACAAATAAACCTCCAATTTCACGAAGATCAACAAACCCACTTTCTTCTTTTTCAAGATTTTTGACCTTAAACAATGGTGATTTTTCCAAAAAATTGCAAATCGAATTAAAATTTGAAATTCAAACTTCCAAAACACTAGAGAACACTATTCTAGAGTTAGAAACTCAAAAAAACATGAGTCACACAATTATTTTGATTTTTGAATTTTTGACCCAAGATATTTTTTTGAAAAGATTTTTAAATTTATGAAACTAGGATAAAGAATTGTTGGAATAAATCTTTAACCTAAGCTTTGATACCAAGATGATAACGATCCTAATAGAACAACTAGAATCGATATCGGAAATGTGGAATTAAACAACACAATTAAAGGATAGTTGAGAAATAAGAGATGAGAAGTGAAGAAAGAAAGGCTCAATTGAACAATAATTAAACCAAGGGAGAAACAAAACTCAATCAAATGTACGAGAAACTAAATTGAATCCATAATATGATAATTTGATGATCAATCAAGTGAAGAAGATAACACAAGTAATTTGGGAATCCACCCTAATCACTCGATCTAAGCTAACAATTGGAATTTAACCCAATCACTACCCTAATCTAGAGTAATCAAATATCAAGTCTATTCAAGACAATTCAATATCCAAAATCTAAGTATGAAAATGGCTAAGGCACCTATTTATAGTTATTGCCTTTACAAAAATAACATATTACAAAAATAGCCCAAAAGTGACTATTTTACAAATAACCAACAAGGGCCCTTTTTGATTTCCCAAATGAAATCTTGATCGCTCATGACCTTGTGTATTTATTTCTCCATGCCTTCCTCCGGGCTCCAAGCTATCATCCATATATGGACGCCCCTCCTAATGTGCTCAAAGCTAACTGTGCTTGTATCACTACTAGTAATGTAAGTTTATTTCACCATTCTAATGCGTTATTACTTACTTTAATCCTTAGAATCGTTAGAACATGTTCATGGTGGAATTTATTGGTTTAACTCTAGGTTGAATGATCTGGTGTAAATTGCTTATGGGTGGCTTTAAATCACTTGTTAATGGCTCTAAGTTGCTAGAATACATATCCTAGAGTAGAATTCATTCTTTTAATCATAAATTATAGGAAATTAAAGTGGATTAAAGGGTGAAAACCCTAGAATAATAATTTAGACTATGATTATGGGCTAAAATCAGTGCGTGTAGGTCCTTAATGCCCAGAGTTCAAGAGTAAACCATTGAATTATTCCTTGTTGTTTTTTTCTAGACCAAGAATAAGCTGAAATAGCAAGGAAAGGAAAGGCTCAAGTGAAGTATAACATTTTGGGGCTTGATATGAGGTAGGTTATGATTTGAATTGTAGTCATAGACTTAATTTGAATTCCATACCTATTCATGAGTTGAATAATTTTGAATTGCCCTTTGGGCATACTTGTCATTGGTGAATTGACTTGATGGTTTAATGTATACATGAAATGATGAACCTTGAATTTGACTAAGTGTCTAGATAGATAGTGTAATTACATAATTAGTGCAATTTATCATATTCTTGTTGATATTAATTGAGATAGTCATATATTGTGATGTTTGGTAGGTCGAGTACCACACCGGTACATGCTGCTTACATATTAATATATGTACGGTTGGGTACCACACTGGTATGGTACATAGACTGAGCTTTTCTCCTACAGGTCATGACTATTGGGCATATAAGACCCTTAGCATGTGTGTATATATTTGAGGAGAGGTTTGATAGTTGTGATGCATTGCTGCATATTATTGATTTATTCATAGCTTAACTAATTTGCATAAGTGTTGTGACAAATAAAAGTAGCATGAGACTACTTGTAAGAAGCTTAGGTGAAAGTAACTTGGTGTGTTACACTTGTGATATGTAAAGGGCCTTCGGCTCCTCCATTGTTATAGTTGAACTTATGTTTGAGAGGGTAGTATATATGTGTTGACAGAGTGAAGATTGGCATTGTTGTGTTCATGGTTTCATAAGTGGTTAGTTTTTGGATAGTGGTGTTAATACAATTACTTGTTATGTACTAAATGCTAGTTGATATTATTTGATTTATGCTTATGTATATGTTTTAAGTTAAGTCGGCCGATGAGACCTACCAGTACATTGTGCTTATACTGCTACATGTGCTCTTCTATTGTTGAGTGCAGAAAGTGTTCCAGTGATTGAGACGAGACCTCAAATAGTAGATTTTCAATCCAAGAGTAAGCACCTAACTTCAAGAATGCATTATATCTTATCATTGATCATGTCCACTCCTTTGGACAATGACACTCTTATTATGTGTTTTTGAGATATTCATCTCAGACTTCAGTTTTGTTTTAGAATGTTCTTGGACGATGACTTTCAGGTCCTTAGGATAATGTAATAGGTAGTTATCTTCCGTATATTATCCAAATTATTATTTTTATTGGAGAGTTAATTATTCTTTAGTCAGAAATTGGTTAAAATAGTTAACTGTTTGGTTAAGGGTTTGAGTTCAATGCTTCTCCCATTGAGGGGTTAGTGTGGGTGACACTCACAATTACTTGGGTTGTGACCAAAATAGTATTAGAGCCCTACGTTTGTCGATGTCATCATACAAGATCGAGTTTAGTAGAGTTTTGCAAACTGTTATGGAGACGTATGTACTTTTCTTCGAGAGGCTACATGACTTTAGGAAATCTCACTATTTTTCTTTATTTTGTACCAATACTTGATTCCAATTGGTAGCTGACTTCTTTCACTCTTGTCTCACAAATGGTTAGGACATGCATTAAGAGAGCAACAACAGTAGCAGTACCTAAATTGATTACTCGAGCCACAGCTCATGGTAAAGTAAGAGTCAGGGGGAGGGGGAGAGGAAGGGGCCACGGGGCAGCACCCTCCAGGGGTTGAGCTCAGGCTTCAAGAGGTTCAGCAAGATAGAGATTAAAGTCTCCTCCTAATATGAGGATGCTCTACATAAGGTTTAGAATGAGAAATTGGTACTGAAAATGGAGAGGTACTAGTTCAGGCAAATGTTACGCTAGTGCAACACATGTTTTGATTCTTCTAAGCTGATCTAGCAGGTGCTAAGGTTTTTGAGTAGTTTAGCTGGTATAGGTGCTACACTAGCATTTTTGATTGCTTAGAATCCATAGTTGCAGCCTGTCGCTGCTGTAGCACCCAAGATGGATGAGGGGTCAAGGAATGGTGCTTTTCCATATCAGGTATTTGGTTTGCTGATGACAGGAGATGAGCATGACTTGTTTTGCAAATTTCATAAGATGAAGCCTCTTGTGTTTTATGGTACTAAATCAGAAGATGCTTATGAATATATCATTTATTGTAATGAAAGGCTTCATAAGTTGGGAGTGGTAGAGAGGTATGGTGTGGAATTTGTTTCTTTTTAGTTGCAGAGGGTGCCAAGATGTGGTGGAGGGCATTCATTGAGTGCCAATCTACAAGTTTGCCTCCATTGACTTTGACCTAGTTTCATTCTATCTTCTTGGAGAAATATATGTCATGCACTCTGAGGGATATAAAGAATGATGATTTCACTAGACTCGAGTAAATAAATATGTCATTTACAGCCTATGAGGCCAAATATCATGCTTTATCCAAATAGTTTTTGCAGTTGTTGACTATTGAGGAGGAGAGGATTGATTTTATTGTAAAAGGGTTGAATACCGGTCTTCAGGTTTCTGTACTTTAGATGATATTTTAAGGTAAGACCTTTTAGAAGATGGTTGATTTTGTGAAAAAGGTAAAGGTTGTGAGGCTAGATGGTTACACTAAGATGGGGGAGAAAAAGGCCTGTAAGGTGGGAAACTATATGGTTCATATTCTCGAGCCAGGGTATGCAGGGTACCATGCCCAACCTATTTATTCTGTGATGCCTGTATCTACCTGGAGTTCGTCAGGGGCCTGCCGGCCATTTCCATCATGATAGCAGATTCTTTATTTAGGATTAACCATATCTATACAAGTTGGGGCCCAATCAACTAGTAAGAAGGTGTGTTCCCCAGAAGAGGTAAGAGTGATAATTAAGAGTTCCCATTCTTCCCCATATGGTAACCATCATAGTGGTGATAAAATAACAACTAAAATATTACAGTCGGGTTTTTATTGGACCACTTTTTTCAAATATATGCACACGTACATAAGAGCTTGCGACAATTGCCAAAGGATAGGGAACATATCTAAATGTCATGAGATGCCTTTAAATGGTATTGATGAGATCAAATTGTTTGATTGTTGGGGCATTGATTTTATGGGACCCTTCATTTCATCCAAAAGAAATAGGTACATCCTAATTGCGGTTGATTATGTGTTTAAGTGGGTGAAAACAGTCGTACTTCCCATAAATGATGCAAGTGTAGTAGCAAAGTTCTTGAAAAAAAACATCTTTACTCTTTTTGAAATCCCAAGAGCGATAATAAGTGATGAAGGTAAGCATTTATACAATACCTTGTTCAATAAATTATTGGACAAATATAATATAAAGTATAAGGTGGATACCACATATCACCCCAGACAAGCAATGAAGTTGAGGTGTCGAATCGTGAGATCAAAAGGATTCTCGAGAATACTGTGAGCATAAATAGAAAAGATTGGTCCCTATAATTGGACGATGCTTTGTTAGATTTCAGGACTGCCTACAGGACCCCTATTAGAACCTCTCTATATAGGTTGGTCTTTGGTAAGGCATGTCATTTACCAATGGAACTGAAGCATAGAGCCAATTGGGCCATCAATCGAGCAAATATGGACATTGATGTTATGGTGGAGAAAAGATTATTGAAGTTACATGAGTTTGATGAGTTCCATTTCCATGCATATGAAAATGTGAAGTTGTATAATAAAGAACTAAGATGTGGCATGATAAGAACATTCAGAATCAAACTTTTGAGTCGAGTCAACAAGTGTTGTTGAACAATTCAAGATTGAAGCTATTCAGGGGCAAGTTGAAGTGCAAGTGGTCAAGAACATTTGAGGTAGTTCATGTGATTACACATTGTGTGGTAGAACTAAAACCAATAGAGTCGAATAAGATGTCCTTAGTGAATGGTCAAAGGGTAAAACATTACTATGGAGGCTTCGTTGAGTGTAAAAGAACCTTTCTTATTCTCAAGATACATCACGCCGTGATGTTAAATCAGGCGCTGCTCGAGAGGCAACCCATGATTTGTAATAGAATAGAAAAAAAGTATAAAATATAAAATAAAAAATAAAAATACAAAAAACATCTTCCACGACCTTAAATAAGGCGCTCGTTGGGAGGCAACTTAATTTTCTTTATCATAACTTTGTGTATTTTTATTTTTGTAGGACTTGAAACAGATTGGATACAGGTAAAGTGATAAAAAATAGACATATTGCAAATCTTGCGCCACTCTTGTAGAACAAGGTAACCGAGATTCAAACAGATCTCAAATCTCACGTCACTGCTTGCTTTTATAGGTATGGCGCAGAGAGGACTATTGCACAAGTACAGAATAGTGGAAAAACTCGTGAAAATGATTGTTTTTTCAAGTGTGACATAGGGGTAAGTTTAAAAAAATGACTTTCTTAGAAACACTCCTGAATGCACCCCTTTTACCACCTTTCACACCTTCACTCTTGTAAAAACATAAACCTCCTCAAAACCCTTCACAAAACATTCAAGAATTCTTTAAGTTGCTTCTCTTTTCATAATCTAGGTTACACATAAGTAATTTCTCACCCTCTTTCATCCTTAACAATGAGAAGGTTTCATGATTTCCCATTACCCTCTCCCCCAAAGTCATGTGTTCTTGAACATTAACTATAGGGTAAAGATTTTAGGCCTGTGCAGGGTGGGTTTTGGTAAATTTTTATTATATTGGATTAAGTAGAGATAGAACTATAATTACCTATGAAATAGGGAGGGTTTCACACCCTCCATTGTTCTTGAAAGTTGGAATTAAGTTATATGCCCACAAGATGATCGATAAAATGTCAGCCTAATTTTGAAGTGTTTTGTGCATTCTTGAGTAGAAAATCACTTCATTGTTAATTGTTTAACCCTTGGGCATCCAATTAAATCAAGAAATTCAAGGAAATATTTTTTGGGCTCAACTTGACGTGCCGCACGTGAAATTCAAGTCGTAGTTTCTTATATCTATTTTGTTTTCCTTTCATATCTAGTTTAAGAGTAGTTTTCTTATTTTAGTAGACTACTTAGGGATACATATGGGGTCATTTATACCCATATTCCTTGTTGACGACATGAAGACTAATGTTGCTAATTTCTCTTATACTATAGTTCCATGGGTCAAGCAGAGGCAAGAATGTGGCCTCTTTTTCTTCCCAACCTTCAAGTAAAAGAAGCAAAGAGTCTATATCCCCAATGTAAAAAAACGAACGGCCACAGAGGGTAGTAAAAGTCCAGTGATCCCCATCCCAAAACCTTGAGTAAAGACCATTTATGGTCTTCATTGTGTCATACAGTGGGGGAAAAATGGTATAAAGAGTTCCAACTTTTTGGTTATACTCATGAAAGGGACGTTGATGAACCAACCCTACAAAGGAACTTTCTTCAGATTCTTTAAGATATTAACAACTTGGGTGGTCTGAAGTGTTTTGAAATCCCAGGTCTGCAAATCTTGATGTTGTTTTAGAATTATATGCCAATCTTCTTTTCTACCCTGCACCGAGGGCTTATGATGATTTGGTGATAGTAAGAGGTGTCAATGTGGAGGTGAATAGGTCCATCTTGTGTCACGTATTTGGTGTTACGAATGAACCACCTTGTATATTAGATAAGTTCATAAAGTTCTCAACTACAAAGCTATGTGGGAGGTGCTCTATGGTCTAGGATCTACACATCGGTGAGGAAGGACGAGCAACAAATTCCACAACTACATGCACATGAGCAATTTTCAGAAGCCTACCAGAGTATGGTTGATATAGATTAACAACATAATCATGCCGCTTGATCTCTATAGCATTATTAACAAAGAAAGTGCAAGCTTGATCTACTTCTTCATGATTATAAAGCCAATTAATATTGAGAATTATATGCTACAGGAGATATACAAAGTTAGGGAGTGTACAAACAAGCACTTGTATTTTGTCAACACACTCATTGCTCTAGTATTATGGTATTCAACTGACATATTCGACACTAATAAAGATAGGGTTCTCCCTGCACCTATAGACATCGTGGATATCTCTAATGTGCAAGGTCCCGATGAGGGCCTGAAGAAGAAGATGACATCAGATGAAGAAAGGGAGGTGCAAGCATACACATTGGATCAGATACAATATATGATAGAATGTCAATGTCATTAAGTAGGGATGGATTTTACCAAGATAAATGCTAAATTTCCCCTAATATCCATTTAACGGGAATCTGTGGAGGATAAAGGTGAACTCCTCAAAGATGAAGATGTTGACATATATGTTCTAATGAGTAGTGCCAAAGAAGAGGGGGAAGAAGAGGAGTCCACCATATATGAGAAAGCAGAGGATGAAGAGGAGCAGACTGAGGGCGAGAGTGATGATTATGTTGATGGCTCCGATGAGGAGTAGGACCAAAAGGGCCTCAGAAAGTATTTCTTACCTCACTTTTGTTTAAATTTTTGCTTTAAGTATGAATTGAGGACACTCCATGGCTTAAGTGTGGGGCTAGAAATTCTATCTTGTAATACCATTTTTGAGGTTGGGATGCTTATGCCATAGGATGTTATTTGCTATTAAAAAAAATACATACACAAAAAATAGAAAAAAGGGATTTATTTTTTTTATTCTTTTTTTTTGTTTGGTTTGTTTTTGTTTAAGTAGAATTTTAGTCCTTATCAGTGACATAAACATCCACCCCTCTGTTTTCTTATTGGTTCTTTTCCAAAAAGGGGCTTTTGAACTGAGTATTTTTTATTTTTAGGAGTAGGAACAACCTTTCCTGATGATGGATTGTTAACGACCATATTGAGTGAAAATTAGTCGGTATTTAGTAGAGAGTTTTTAGGACAAATTGAATCCTAGGTACTTGAGTTAAGTGCTACACTCGACTGAATGACGCAAGTTGGTTTTGAAATTAAAAGGCATGTTATGGAAATTGAATGACTTATTTTGAGACACCTAGGCTCATTTTCTTGACTCTTGTATGAGTTTTAGCTTAGATTTGAACTCTCGTTGTCTTTTGATTGAGAGTCAACATGGATCCATCTTAAGTAGTAAATGTACCATGTGTATATGGATTTTGTGATGTTCCATGCTTTTATATTTATGTCTAGAACTTGCTCGGCGTGTTTGCAAAACAAAATGAATAATTCTATATTTAGGAGATGATATGGGAATTTCTTTGGTTAGCCATAGTTTCCTTTCTCCTTTACTTTACCTACCCATAATTGATGTTCCTAGTTATCTCCATTCAGCCTTTAGCCTATTTTTTTGGTAGCAAAATCTAAAGCTAGATCTTTTTCTTTTAATAGACCTTTAATTTGATATAAAACTCCAAAGCACTTTAATTGAAAAACAAGAGTTGAAGGGAGTAAGAAAAAAAAAAGAGGGAGGGGGGGGGGGGGATACTTGATAATAGAAACTGGTAGAAAAGACTAAGGGTGCAAGTGCATAAAATATTCATATACCATTAGTAAGGAGTAGATAAAAAAGAGAATAAAGAAAAAGATTGAAAAAAAGAGTGTTTGATGAATGTGTACTCCTTACTAATTGTGTATGAACTTGCTTGAAGAGATGAGAAGACAAATAAATCTATGGGGGAGAAGATTAGAAGAAACAGTTGGTTGATTTAAGAGCGAGCTAACGATAAAAAATTGTGATGTATTAAAGTGCTTAGGGAAGATAGTCACTATTTTATCCAAAATAATTTCTACCCATACCTTAGCCTACATTACAACCTTTATAGCCCTATTCAATCTTTAGTTTGATGTTCTTATATTAGTGAAGTAGTACACGTAGGGAAAGCTTATGGTCCTTGATGTGTTGCATGTGACTTCTTCATGAGAGTTAGCGTAATCTTATTTTTATACCCATATGTGTGCTGCTATGTATTTATGAGTGAATATAGGTAACTCTCTTGGTGTGAGGTCACATGGTGACAAAAGGTGGGTGATGTATTTGTTCTTTTGGTTAGGTAATGTGTATGAGTTTTCTAATATCATGGTGTTGACTCTTAAGGCTAGGAGGTTTTGGAAAAGTTATCATGAGTCTTAATTATGAATGGAGTATGTGCAATAAGAACTTTCTATTATTTTTTATGGTCGTGGCAGCCTTGGTTTGAGTATACTTGTTCATTGGTATAGTCTTGAGTTTCATGCCTAAGTCATGATTGTATAGCTTAATCAAGGACGAGCAAGGGTTTAAGTGTGGGGTGTTGATCCGTAGATAAATGTTATACTACTTTACTAATATTTGCCTCATATTTGTTCTCTTTTAGTATCATTTTGAGCGTAAATATTGGAATTACACTTGTATTTCATGTTTTGTGTTTGTAGGAACATCTTGAGGGATTTGGAGCATAAATAGTTGAAGAAGAGATAAGAACGTCATAAAGTGTATAGGGGAAACCAAGGAAATGGCTAGACTACTAATACTAGTGCTAATGCCTCACCTTAAAGTTGTGGTGCGAAGAAGGATGCTTGCTGAATTTTGCTGAAGGTCCTTGCGCCACTGCCTCACTTTATAGGAGTGGCACAGAGAAAACACCTGCTCTGAAGATTTTTTGCAGCTTATGCGCCACTGCCTTGCCTTGAAGTAGTGGCGCGAGTAACACACACTCTCAGAACCTGCCGGAGCTTGCTGGGCCATTGCCTTGCTTTGTAGCAGTGGTGCGAGAGGGGATTTTCCAGTCTGAGTTGGAGATGGCCTTATGTTATTTCCATGCACCCTAAACCTTATAAATACTAGTTTTTGCCTGAAGAATAGGGTAGACATTATTTTGGAATGTGGAGCTAGGGCAAGAGATTTATTTCTTCCAGTTTATTTTCTTTTCTTAAATTCTTTCAAATTTCTTTTATAATTCTCATGAATTCTTGGATAGATTTTTTAATCATGAGTAGTTAAGTATTTTGGCACAAACATGATGGTTTAAGTCTTAATGTTGATTCCATGTTCGACTTATTTATTTCTTCTTGATTTGAATTGTTCGTTTGCTTGATCACCTTATGAATGTTAACTAGGGCTTGTTTTTCGGACATGGAAAAGGGAACTATAGGTATGAAAAGAACAAATAGGGCTAGTTCGTGAACTTTATAGGGAAAGGGAATTGATTCATAACTAAGGATAGAAATGTACCCTGTAAAAAAAGAAATAGGCCTAGTTCGTGAACCTTATAGGGAAAGGGAATAGATTCATCACTGAGGATAGAAATATACCTTGTGACCTAGCATAGTTGTTACAGTCGACATCTTAATGTACTTCATTATTAATCGATGACCATAGAAATATAGGCGTTAGGGGTAGGCGAGTAGTCTTAGAGTTGTTGAAAAAATGATTAATAAGGGATTTAAACATGCAACTAATAACTCTGGAAAACTAATAGACGTGATGATAGGAAGACTCAACCCGATTGTTGGAATCGCCAAGACCCTGGACTTCTCTCTAAAGTTGTTTAGAACTAAACATCTGCTAAGCCTAAAGCTCCTTTTCATCACTTTCTAGTTAATCATAGCATAGTTAAATGTTAACGAATTACTTGTTTCTTTTCTCAAATAGTGAAATAAGAATTTGAATTAGACGAGTGATCTTCCAAGTCTTTGTGGATACAATACCTAGACTTAACGTCATATACTACTTGTACGGCCACGTGTACTTACGTGCGCGAAAGCACACACCTTTTAAGTTTTGAAGAATGAGAAAGAATGACTTCTATCGAGTGCATTTCAATAGTCATCCCTTTAAATTTCCTTAATCTCATTGTTTGAAGAATATTTAGAGCTTCACTCACTTCATTTTCTGCCTCAAACAAGTAATCAAACAGTTATTTTGCGTGACATAGTATCTCATCAACATGAGGAAAGAATCATATTGTATAATGTTGTCAATTTTTCAAAAGTTAGTGAAGCTAATTATATATACATAATAATACTAAAATATTTTATAAAAAAAATTATTACAGAGGGCCAGGGGCACAATTTAAAATTCTTCAAAATACCAAGCTTTTATATGCAGATAAGGAATTGATACATATCTAATTGGTCTAAAGTGCTTGTCTTGGAGAAAAAATGAAATCCCAGATTAGGTCAAATATCTTTCATGAGAATTTTATGGATTATGCTCGAAGCAAAATCCTCAATATTAGATACATACTCAAAAAAAATGGGTGAAACACAAGGTTAGGTTGAGTAAAACATAAATGCCTCTAATATTTTGATAAGTCGCTAGCTCTTGTAGCATATTTTATGGTCATGAGATCTAGTATTCTATTCTACTCATACTTGATTTTTTTGTAAAATATTTTACATTAAATTCAGACATTTTCTTTAACATTAATTGTGGATTCTATAAATAGTTGCTTTAGTATAGTAGTAGTGATCAATTAATGGATCTTAATTCAGTTCTTACTTGTGTATTAAGTTATTAAGACATACTATGGAAGTCTGGGAGAGAATGGTGGAGATGAGTGTGAGGAGGGGTGTGTCTATCTCTGAGAACCAGTTTGGATTCATGTCAGGGTGATCTACTACATAAGTCATCTATCTTATGAGGAGACTGATGGAGAAATACCAGGAAAGAAAGAGGGACTTATATATGGTATTCATTGACCTTGAGAAGGCCTATGTAAAAGTTATATGGGAATTCCTTTGGATATGCCTAGAGGTCAGAGGTATACTGATGGCTTAAACTAAAATGATAAAAGACATGTATGACGGGGCTAAAACGCTGGTTAGAACGGTAGGAGAAGAGTCAGAGTACTTTTCTGTGGAAGTGGGGTTGCACCATGAATAAAATCTTAGCCTATTCCTCTTTGCCTTGGTGTTTATTACTTGTGGATGACATAGTACTAATTGAGTAGGTGCATAACAAAGTTAATTATTGGTTTGAGGTATGGAGACAAACTTTGGAAGCTAAAGTATTTAGGTTGAGCTGAACCAAAAAGAGTATTTGGAGTGCATATTCAGTAAGAGGTTGCATGAGGCAGGTGTGGAAGTACAGCTAGAGCGATAGTTTTAACTATTTTGCATCTATTATCTAGGGTAGTGGGGACATCAATGATGATGATATCACACATCCTAATAGTGTGACACAAATAAAGTGGGGGTTTGCCTCTGGAGTTTTGTGTGACAACAAGAAACCACCAAAACTTAAAGGTAAGTTTTATAGAGTGGTGGTTAGAGCGACATTGTTGTATAGGGCAGATTTTTTTTAGAAGTAAATAGTTATTATTAATAAGGACCATCCGATTGAGTTTACAGTCAAACATCTAACGAAGAGGTAGCACTAGCACAAGATCCTAATCCATAGTCAAATAGGTAACCAAATTGACAAAACTGTCAATTACAAAAGACAAAACATTCCAGGAAAACAAGTTTACTAGGCAACTATCTTTTACAGAAATATTTGAGCTACAAAAGTTTTGAATTTTGTTATTTAATCATCCGCCTCCATCCAATTCGAATCAGTATCATCATAATCATCCTCCTCTTCTGATGTTTCCACAGTTGCAACTTCTAAATGTTGTACATCAGGTGGTATATAAACAACATCTATAGGGATATCTTCTCTTAACCATTTAATGTCATTATCGGGTAATCTGTTTGAGGGACCAATGTCTTCAATGGGCTCACTCCAAAAATTTTCTCCTATATTAGGGCAATTTTCTTTCTCCAAGTCATATAAATCGACAAGAACGTTATTCCTTGCATAGTAAACATTCATCTCTGTTGGATAGAAAACTTGATGCACTTGGATGCCAAAACAAAAGGGTCATCCATACTACGTGATCTGTTGAAGTACACACGGGTTAACCTATACTCATCTTTTTCATTATGAAACCAAGCACATCTAAATAGTACAACACCAAAATAACTATAATAATCAAGTTCAATAATATCTTCAATAGCATCATAATAGATAACCTCTCCATCAATGGGATTCTGATCCCGAGCACTAGAAAAACTATCAGTTTTCGTAGCCAAAGACACTCCACTATTTTGAGACTTCCATGTGGAATTGCGTTTTAATGTATGAAATCGATGTCCATTAACGAAGTATTCCATATAGCTTCTAGTTGCCACCTTATTAGGCCTTTTAGCTAGCCGTCTTAACTGATTAGGAACTTCAGTAGTTTTCACTTTCTCTTTTGACTAGTTGCTAAAATCCAGACTATGAATCCTTTCTCTTGTCCATGCGTTTGATCTAACAGTACCCTCAATTAAAGCTTTATGTTCCCTGCAAGTATGAATAATTCAAATTCAACCATTAAACATTTATAATTAAAATTTACTGTATAATAACAAAATATATAAAGTTCAAAATATAAAGACTTACTTGATAAAATCCTCTACTTGTTCATCTCCAGTATTGAACAGAACATATTGATGTTCTTCACTTGATAACTATTCATCAATCTTCAAAGCCTTCCCTTTTGTTTTCTTCTCTTTTCTAATTGGATGACCTATATTAGGAAATATAGTTGGTACTGTAACACCCCGTACCTTCCCAACCCTACTTGACGACATTAAATAATGGTTACTTAGGTGTCGAGAGCTATAAGTATGTATTGGGTAATGCTATTGATGAGATAATTGAAGTTGGCCCTCGTATATGTGATTAAACCTTCATAGGAGGTGTTTTGTGATTTTCGTGGAGCATTTGTGGGGTTCAAAACGGGGCTAAGAGGACCTCTAAACAAAGGATATTAAGGTTAAGAAGTAAGTTAAAGAATAGAACTTGAAGTATCTAACCAAACTCGCGAAGAAAAGTCGAAAATGGAATTGTTTGAAAAACTAAGTGTGGGGCACGCCAGAGGGCGTGCCACGCCTCTTTGGGACAAATTTTTGTTCCCATAGGCAGTAAGCTGGCGCGCCCAAGGGCGTGCCAGGCTGGTTTTGCCACTTTTTCGAAAGTTGGAAATTTTCTAAGTCCCAAGGGTGCCTGAGGGCGTACCGAACCGATTTTTGTCACGTTTCTTCCATAACCACGAGTATATACATGAAATGAATGAAATATTATATTGTTATAATAAAATTACTCTTGTACGAATTTGGCATCAAAATAACGGTTTTACCTTTGTAGTCAAAATGAGCCATACGTGGCTAGAATCACTTGTTTTGGGGATTGAGGCTACGGATATGAATAGCGTGAGTGAGAATATTGTTGTAACACGTATGAGATGATTTAAACATGATAAATTATTGATTTTATTGTATTAAGTGAATTGGGCTCAAAAAGGGACCAAACTGTGAAAGAAGACATGGGCCAAAAATGGGTCAAATGACCCATTCTTGCCTTGACCTTCTAGAACACCACAATTAATGATAAAGAGTGGATAAGGATGGACTTGAGGGCCTATATAAAGGGAAATAAATCTGATTTTTATTGATTGCAAAGTCTCATGCCTTTTAGACAAATATACAAGATATTTTCTTCAAACCCTAAGAACTCAAAGCCAACTTTTGGAGCAAGATCATCATTTTTCAAGCTTGGGTAAGTGATTATTGTTATGGATTAATATATTATATGCATGGGAGAGTATGTAAATCATGTTGGTTATACTTGGAAGGGTTGAACATGGTACTTTGTGTTTTTATGTAAGATTTGTGATCCATGAGATTCAAGCTTGAATTATGACTTGTGACTTTGATGAAAGAGCATGGTATGGATAAAATATGAACATGTATGGTGTGATTTTGTTATTAAACTTGTTATTTTTCTATAAGTGTAAATTATGGGATTTTGGCCGATATGTGCTATGAAGTGTATGAAGGTGAATTGATGGATTAATTGCGATATGGTGTGGATAAGAAAGTGTAAAGGAGAAGTGTTGTGGTGAAATGTATTGATTATCATGTATTGGTCAATGTATGGAATATTGGGGGATTTTTGAAATAATAATTTCATCAATGGTTTTGTCAAGGGGAAACGGCATGTTTAAAGGCAAACATGTAACTCATTGACGTTATATGCATTTGTAAGGTAGTTGGTGGTTAATGTGAATTCCGTTATATATTTGTGTTGTAGAGTGACATATAAAGAAGGAGCGGGACTATTGTCTGCACATCTAGGATTGTATATTCATATTGAGAATACCAGGTATGTAAGGTTACTCTGTCCGTATCTTTCTGCGGCAAATAGTATTCACATTGACATTATGCTTGTCCCATCCCGAAATGTGCTAAGGTATATTATATGCCATTATCAATGGTCATTATCATATAGTTCCTACTCATTGATCAATTGTGAATATCATGTCTCATATTCATGAATAATGTTCCAAAATCCCAACAAGGTTGTGTTCCAATGTTCCAATAGTGATTATACTCATGTCTCTTGTTCATGGATTGTTGTCCAATGGTTCCAATGGTGTTATGGTGCTAATAATGTTATGTTTCTCACAATGTTTATTTACCTGTCTCTCACTCATTGGTTAATGATCCAAAGATTAAAGTAATGTTGTGACTATCATTGTGTCAATCTCAAAGTAATGAATAAAGTAATGCACATGTGGTCAATGATCAAGTATGGGTGGTAGCTTTGGGGGAAAATGCCTA
This sequence comes from Capsicum rhomboideum, assembly GCA_031232105.1. NCBI lineage: Eukaryota > Viridiplantae > Streptophyta > Magnoliopsida > Solanales > Solanaceae > Capsicum > Capsicum rhomboideum. The sequence goes on from CP124709.1 coordinate 60,971,056, forward strand.
GCTCAAACCGATCCCAAGATTTGTTGGATCAGGGGGCAGTCCTAGAGGCATACACCTAGCTCGGACCGATCCTAACAGGGGGCAGCTCTAGAGGTAATAACCTAGCTCGAGCCGAACCTGAAACATTATATGGGTGGCAGCTCTAGAGGTACTAACCTAGCTCGAGCCGATCCCGATATATATATTAATTCATGGGTGGCAGCTCTAGGGGCATAAGTCTAGCTCGAGCCGATCCCAACATAACGATAAGTTATGTTAAAACCCACTGTTAATTTGGGGCCCGGGTATCACAGTCCACAAGCAAAGATGAATAATCATTGAATTAAAGATACAAAGAAAGTAACGAAAGCAATATACATGGTTTCCAAAGTACAGAATAGTGACTTATCTATGTTGGTCATTCATTTGAATTTGATTTCATTGACATCTTTACATATCATACAAGTTTCATATGGCCTTACATACTCAGTACATTCTTCGCACTAACCCCTCTTGGGGAATTTACCTTACTTGCTGCAGGCGCAGGTACTAGTAGGCCTCCACATTAAGTTGCCAGTTGTTGCAGATCATTGGTGAGCTCCAGGTAGTTCGGGGCTTCTCCGAGTCTCAGTTGTACATATGTTTTGGTGTTGTACATGTTGTATAAAGAGGGGACTTGTCCCGACTTTTAGCTCTTTTTGGTCAATGCATTTGTTAGAGGCTTTTGTAGACGTATGTGGGTGTATGAATATAAGGTGGTATATGACGTTCTTGACTTGATGGCCTCAACGGCCAAGTTTCACATATGTATATATATATGTTCCATGTTCCATGTTTTACGTTATTCGTCTTTCATGATCTTACGTGATGGTGGTGTTGCTTATGATATGCATATGAATGAATAAAAGCAAAGCTTGGTTCTCTTGGGCCATGTCGGCTACGGGTGCCAATCCGTTTTGATGGTATTCGGGGCGTGACAGGTACATCATCTTGCTCTTGTTCAGCATCCTCATCGTCCTTCATTTGGTACCTACTGAATCTTTTCTTCACTCCATCATATAGGTATCTTGAACAAAAGGTCAAGCACTCTTGGACAACAAACCCCTCTATAATTGAAGCTTCCAAATTAAATCAATTACGAACAAAGTCCTTCAACTTACACAGTTCTCTCTCCATTAGATATATATATCGAAGATGATTTAGACCCCCCCAACTTAATTTCATCTACCAAATGAATAGAAAAATGGTCCATTATATAAAAAAACCTTGGAGGAAAAATCTTTTCAAGCTAACATTCAACTTTTTTGATTTCAGCCTGCAATCCTTCTATATCTGCCCGCTTTATAACCATACTACAAATGGCTTTAAAGAAGTTCCCTAACCTAATCAAGACTACTGCAACATTCTTGGGCAATGCTTTTCGAACTACAATTTGGAGCAAGTAATCCATCATAATATGAGCATCATGACTCTTATAGCCTAATATTTTCATCTGTTCCACATCTACATGCTTTGATATATTTGAGGGACACCCTTTTGGTAACTTGGCATTCTTAAACACACTGCAAAATATTTTTTTTTTCTTCTAGTTTCATGGAAAAACAAGATTTAGCTAAAAAAATATTTTCCCTTTGATTATGTTTTACTGGATGAAGCTCCTTCCTTATCCCCAATTCTTGCAAATCACAACAAGAATTAATGTGATCCTTTGACTTTCGTATAATATCAAGTAAAGTAGCAATCAAACTATCAAAAAAGTTCTTCTCAATATACATCACATCTAGATTGTGCCTCAACAAATTTGTAGGCCATATATGACAATTAAAAGAAGATGGATTTTTTCTTCCATGGACCCTCCGTAGTCCGACATCTTTTCTTTCGGCCCTTTCCAAAGACATTGTTGAAATCTTATAACTTTTCAAGTACCTTTGTGCCAGATAACGATGTAGGTGTAGGTCTGTGATCTCCTGCACTATTAAATGATTTCTTGTCTCTTCTAAATGAATGATTAGGAGGCAAAAATGCTCGATAACCCAAGTAACACATCTTACGATTATGTTTGAGGTACTGAGAGCATGTGTTATATTTACAAGTTGGGCATGGCAATCTCCCCTTAGTGCTCCATCCGAACAACATTGCTAATGCTAAAAAATCACTAACTGTCCATAATAAAGCTGTACACATTTGAAATGTTTGCTTTGAATGAGCATCATGTGTTTCTACCCCAAATTCCCATAGCTCATTCAATTCATCAATTAATGGTTGTAGGTACACATCAATATTATTTTCTGGAGAGTATGAACCTGGAATGATCATTGACAGCATTATGTACTCTGACTTTATGCAAATCCACAGTAACAGATTATAATTCATCAACATAACTGGCCATGTGCTATGGGAAATGCTCATGGTTTGAAATAGATTGAACCCATCACTTGAAAGACCCAATCTTATGTTTTGAGGATCATTCGATAAGCTTGGATGCAAAGAATCAAAATGCTTCCAAGCTTCTCCTTCAGCAGGGTGTCTTAAATTCCCATCATAAGGTCGTTCAGTAGCATGCCATCTTATTGCAACTGCAGTTTCAACACACATAAACATTCTCTGAAGTCTAGGCTTTAAAGGACAGTATCTCAAAACCTTTGCCGATATTTTAGAGGTTGCACTGGTTGAACTATCACCAACATCCTTCCATCTAGAAGGCCTACACACAGTGCAATTATTTGCCTCTACCTTGTCTTTCCAAAATAATATGCAATCGGTAGGACATGCATGTATTTTATCATAATCGAGACCCATATTTTTAATCATCTTTTTAGCCTTATTGAAAGACTCAGGTAGCTGAGAAAAGGGAAATGCTTCTTTTAACAAGTCTAACAGATCTAAAAATTCCACATTACTCAACCCATGCAGTCCTTTAAGCAAGTATAACCGAATGACGAAGCTCAACTTGCTGAACTTCTCACATCCAGGATATACCTCTTTTTTCCCTTCTCCGACTAATCTGAAAAACTTCTTTGTATCTTTAGATAGTCCTTCTCTCACTTCTTCTTCATTCCCTGCATCATCCTCTATATTTCTAAATGTTTCATGAAGCAGTCCATCATTATCATCATGACTGTTACAATCCTCATCATTACTGCTTGGGTGTGGTGTACTGAAGGATACTCTTTCCCCGTGAGAAATCCACATGTTGTATCCTTCAACAAATCGTTTTGCAAATAAGTGATCCTCCACCATATTTTTGTAATGCCAATAATGGTTCTTGCAATCATCACAAGGGCACAATATTTCATTTCCCTTAGCAGCTAGCTCAAAATCCTTTTCAAGAAACTCCTTCACTCCATTTATGAACTCAGGGGAGCTTCTTCTTAAACTCATCCAACTTCTATCTAAATTATTCATCGTAAGCTATGTGACACAAGAAATCAAAATATTTATGACTTATGATAAACTCTGAAACATAAAGGCAACAATCTTCAGAGAGAACAATATCATTTTTAGCAACCACTTCACAGTATTACACATTCTTAATACAAAGAGAAGACAGATTAACAACTAGGAAATCAGTAACTTAAATTTTCACAAAAGACACACTAGCAAACCAACAGTTCAACAAATGTTTGGCACTTCAAGAAAAGACATTTTCAGACTTATGTTTTTTGAACAAACAATGGAGGTCATTTTCTTAGTATGAAACTAATACATGTTGATATAATTTTATTATCAAGACATGACTAGGATGCTACACTTTATCATAATAGACTTGTACATTTCTAAAGTGGTGGCTATTATTCTAGTAGCCAACACTACAAAAAACTTAGTCATAATAACTTCAAATTGGCTTTATTAAAATAATTTAAAGAAAAACTCTCAAGGTAATAACTAATTATATTAAAATAGCCCCAAGTTTCTTACTATAACTTCAACAAGTTTATCATGCTTCACAAATTTATGTTGTCAATGACTTATGGACATTCGATAAAGGCGAGATAGTTAGACAAACTATTATTAGAATAAAAAAAACATCCAGGTTGAACCCACACTACCTAACTTAATAGCTCATACATCAGAAAAGCCAACATCAATGGCATGGGAGATATGGTGTATAGTAAACAATTCCACCATAGCTACCATCAAAATTTAGTCACACAAATCAATTATCACAAAACAAAAAGAAACAGATATAAGACACACTACCAGATTCATTAATAGCTCATGCAACAGGAAATCCAACATCAATGACAAGAGAAATAGGGTGTAGAGTAAATAATTTCACCCCATCTATCAATAAAATTATTTCACCACAGATACCAATAAAATTAAGACCCACAAAAGAAACAATCTAAACAAACTTAGATTAATATATATTGAGAATGCACAAATTTCAAGAGGGAACAACAGAGGGTTCAACTAACCAGATCATGAATTCATTGGATCAACAAACAAAAGTTACTTGTAGGTCTCCGATAGATGAAATTTCTTCAATAATCAATTGACAAATAATGAAACTTTAGGAAATGTGAGTTGTTTGGCTGCAAACATGAAATAGCCAAGGAAAGTGAGTAAAATTAATATGTCCATGTACTAATTAAAATACCTGTGGCATGCAAATAGTAAGCTGAAGATTTATACAATCCAAATAAGAATAAAGTCTATCGTGCTCGGACTCTTCTAAAATATCACAGTGTATAAGTGTAAGATCCTCCACAAGTAGTGCATTTTTGAAGGATCAGACATAAGTACAATAATATTTTTAGACAGTTTGAGCAACAGAGAACACAATACTTGCCATATGTAGCTTTAAGTAATAAGAAGAGGCCAAATTACATTCAACTAACAATAAGAAGCTTCATATCCATGCCAAGCCACAAATATATTACTTATAAACTTTGGTAAAAGGACAAACTAGTTCTATATTTTCTTTTGAATATGATCTTTGTCACGCCCCAAAATCTGAGTGAGGCGTTACATGACAACTAATGTCTTTTAAATTTGACTGATCAACTAATTAAATATGGCTAACCATTCCCACAAAAGTATATGTTACAGTTTAAGATAGTACACAGTCTCAATGAAGAAATTGTCAGTGAAGGGAATACTCTTGAAAACAAAAAACTGATGCCTTGTAAAATTTTACTAAAACATTAAACATGAGAATACTGGACCAAATAGTCCCTTTTTTATCAATAACACCATCTTTCAATCAAGTCTTGAAGAAAGCATAGCCAAAACCAGTAGATGACACTTCAATAAAATACATTCCACAGTTAAGTAGACACATTAAATAAACCACCAACTTAGCCAAAATCAGTAACTTAAATTAAAGAAATGACCCACAAAATAAATCGACAGGCTAGCCAAAACAAGTAACATAAATAAAAGAAAACAAGTAACATGAATAAAAGAGATGTCACACTAAGTAAACCAACAACTTAGCCAATGTTTGGACACTAAGAGATGTCACACTAAGAAAACAGATTCCATAATTAACTAATTTGAACAAACAATGGTCATTACTTACAAACAAGCTGATACATTTTACTAACACATACAACAACAAAATGCCATAATTATAGTATACCTAACAACAACAAATTAAGACCACAAACAATACCTAATTTAATAGCATATGTGACAACAAAATCCCACATTTATACCATACCTAACAACAACAAATTAACACTAACACACAGAACCAACTAAATTGTACATGCAACAGAAAAATTCAATAATTTTACCACACCTAACAACAAAAAATTAACACCAATACACGACAACAACTAAATTATACATGCAACATAAAAATCCCAAAATTTTACCATACCTGACAATAATAAATTAACAACAATACACAACAACAACTAAATTCCAACAGCAAAATCCAACAATATCACTAACCCCCAAACAAACAAAATAAGATCCACTCATAGTGACAACCTAACAACACATGCAATAAAAAAATCTGACAATTTCACTCACCCCATAACTCAAAACTTAAATAAAAAATAAGAGATTAAAGAAATCTACCTTAAGAAATCAAAACTGTTGAAGAAATCCAAGATTTATCACATTCAGCTCCTATCACAAATAGATTTTGCTAAAATTTAAGAGATTAAGCTAAAATCAGCTCCAACTCCAACTATAATAACCAAAACACCAACTAAAATCACATAAACCCTCAAAGAGATGAGAGGGGTTTGTAGATTTTAGCTCGTAATAGTCAAATACGAGTAGAGATTAGCACAAATCTGAGAACATTGGCTCATATTTGCAGTGAACCTCTGGTTCGAGAAGAGAGAGGTCTGTTTCGACCTAGAGAGAGGTTAGAGAGATAAGAGAGTGAGCTTTGAGAGATGAATATAATTGCAAAAATGACTTTTCTGTCTATATACCTATTTCTAAAATGCATCTTTAGAAATAAAGAAATATTGAAAAAAATATTATTATTGGCGGGTGATGAAAATTGTTGAGGGAAAATATGGAGGGAAAAGTGATGGATTTAATGAACCGTTCCAACAAATAAGAATTTTCAAACAATTACAATAGATGGGTATACTTCAATGGTTGTCTGATTCATTTCTATAGGTAGGCCTATTGCAATCGTTATATTCCAATGGCAACGGTCATATATTTAATCCATATCAATAGCGACCAAAACCTTTGGCAACGGTCATAACCGTTGCAATATACTATTTTTAGCAATGATTTTAAAATGGTTACTAGCATGTCTATTCCCATAGGCCCATTTTCCAGTAGTATGGAGTTGGTTTCTTTACATGTTTAACTTGATTTATATGAAAAGGGTTTTCTATGATCTTATGATTTCTATAACAAATTCTTACTTATGCATCAAAACTCATGCTTTAAGGTATCTTTATGAACAATGAACTCTATATTGGAAAGATATATTTTTAGATACATGGATTTTCTACATATGCTTCATGAAATGAAATTGAGCACAAGCTCATAACCAGAATAATTTACAGATATGTTCAGCACAAACTCAAACCATGACACTTGCTATGTTGCAGAGCACTAGTATGATTTTGGGAGGATTATTTAGCACTAATAGGAAAAGGGTTCAGATAACCCAAGTACCATAACTATATTGCCACCATAGGTTTTTCCTAATGGGCATGATTATAGGATCTTCATGTACATGGTTCTGTACCTTGGCTGGTTAGAACAACCTTTTTCAGTATGGGTGCATGACACTGAGCATCATGAGCTTGCATGATGGTTTGTTTGTTATAAGAAACTCCCCACTTAACTATACTTTATGAAAACTAATATTTATATACTCAAGAACTACTTTTATGCAGTCATATCTATCATGATTTTACATCTCAGGTTTTTAATTGATTTAAGCTATTCTCTACACATTTCCATGATCAATTCTTCAGTTATTTTATATATGTATATACTTGCATAACAATGAATTCCATTATATTGACTGCATCTTGCACTATATTTTTCATATGATTTAGATCCATGTATTTAAGCCTATGGTTTACTTCAAGATGTTTGGTAGCATCTGACATCCAAATGATCACTGAGCGCTACTATTATTCAGGAGGCTTGGAAATTCTTTAGTTCTTTCATTATTGGTTCATACTTTAATTTAATCAAGCTTACGAGGCTTTGCCTCAATTAACTTTTATGCTAATTGTAGAGGCTTCACTAGATAAATAATATTTTGTAGTTGACACCCTTTCGTTCATTCTAGTCATGTCTTAATAAATGATTATTCTTTTCATATTTAGCCCACTATGATTGCTTATATTTCTACATCAGTTTCATTTATAATATTACCCTATAGATATGATATGACCTTTTTTCATTTATAATATTACCCTATAGATATGATATGCCAAGGGTCCTACCGAACTACTAGTGAATAACTAGATATGGCTCATAACTAGGGCATAAACTCGGGTCATGAAAAACTTAGTATCAGAGCAATCGGTTCAACTGTCCTAGGGTATTTGTGAAATTATATCTAGTAGAGTCCTACTTATGGGCATGAAGCATGCCATATTTATAATTGGGAAAGATAGATTGTACCTAGGAATATTTCCCTTCTTTGATGATATATTTTGTGTCCTAGAGTTTAAATCTATGTGTCTCTTCTAACTCATGTTTTACGTGTGCTGCAGATTATGTATCCAAAGAATTGCTAGTCAAAGAGCCATTGCTAATGTTGGAGTTGAGTCTATTGATGCACCTCTTTAGTGTAATATTCATACCATGAATGGAACCTGTTCCTCTAGTCAAAATACTAATGCCGAGTCTTTTCATGTGCCATCAGTTAAGCAGAGAGATTTTGATTCTTATATTATCCAGCCACCAAATATTGATCCAAATGCTGATATGAGAAATGTTATTTAGATGTTAACTTAGTTAGTAGCCACTCAGACTAGCCATCTAGTCCCAACTAATCTTAGTTCTCAGGTTGCTCTTAAGGTGACTTTCTCAGCTTAAATCCCCCTGAGTTCTCAAGGCCAAAGCTTGGAGAGGACCCACAAACTTTCATTGATGAGGTTCAAAAAATTCTTTGAGTTATGAATATTATAGAGACAGAAAAGGTTGAGATTTTTGCTTATCATATAAAAAATGTTGCGTGCATATGGTATAAATAGTCTGAAGAAGTTCAAGGGTATCTAAAGAGAGGGTCGAGTTTGAGGATGCTTTCTTGGGGAGTTTCTTTCCTCAAAAGTTGAGGGAGGCTAAAGTTTATTATTTCTTGAATTTTAAATAGGGTTTTATGAGTTTAAAAGAGTATAGTCTTAAGTTCACCTAGCTATCTCACTATGCTCTATATAGTGTCCGCTATGAGAAATCGAATGAGGTAGCTTTTTCATGTCAGGTCTATCCAGATTTTTAAAAGTAGAGGGTAAAGAGGATATGTTGATTGGAGACATGGACATATCTTATATTATGAATCATATTCAATATGTCAAAAAGGATAAGTTGAAGAGATGGAATAAAATTAGTATAAGAGGGACAACATGGCCAACCATGATTATAGTCAGTAGAGGGTCAGAAATGGATACCTATCTTACTTCTACAACAATTCTTTTCAATCATCCTCATCATTAGGTAGTGCACCAGCTTCCAAGTTTATAAAGGATCAGAAATTCAGAGCTTCATGCCCCCAGTCTCAGGGTAGAATTGCAAAAAAACCTTTATATCCTTTTTGTAATAAGTATGGAAAGCACCATCTAGGTTAGTATCTCTATAGTAGGGAAGTGTGTTTTAGGTATGGACAACAGGGCCAAATGGTAAAGCATTATACTTTGGCTAGATAGGAAAAAAGAGGTAATAGGGCCCACACAACCCCATCAACCCTAGTAGGTCATGGTACTTAGAAAGGTAATGCTTCAAGATCTGAAGTATTCAGAACCTTTTTTATGCTTTATCCAACCATCAAGATCTGGAGAGTTCTCCCAATTTCATTATCAGTATGTTGAAAGTCTTCTCTCTTGATGTTTATTCTTTATTAGATCCAGGAGACACCTTATCCTTCATGACTCCCTATGTTGCTATGAGATTCAAAATTAGTCCCAAACAATTCCTAGGGCCTTTCTTTGTTTGCACTCTAGTTTATGATTCTATTTTAGCCAGATGAATCTATAGAAATTGCATCATGTCAATTCTTCAAAAATATACTATAGCCGATCTAGTAGAGTTAGACATGGTAGATTTTGATGTCATCTTAGGCATGGACTGGTTATTTTCTTATTATGCTTCAGTTGATTGTAGAACCTGAATTATGACATTTTAGTTTCTGAATAAGACCGTCTAGGAGTGGAATGGTATTCTAGTCATTCTGAAAGGTCATTTCATCTCTCATCTTAAGGCTAAGAAAATTATTTCTAAGGCTTGTATTTACCATCTAGATTGGGCTATAAGAATTATAGTGTTGAAACCCGTTTTCTTCAGTTAGTCCCTATGATAAATGAGCTTCTGGATATCTTTTCCACTTACCTTCTTGGAGAACATCCTAATAGAGAGATAGACATTAGGATAGATATTTCCCTAATACATAACCTATCTCTTTTCTGCCATATATGATGACTCCAGCTAAATTGAAAGAATAGTTAAAAGATCCCCTAGATAAGGTTTTCATCAGGCCTAATATTTCTCCATGGGATGCTCCAGTCCTTTTTATGCATACAAAAGATGGTTCCCTTAGAATGTGTATGGATTACTGCCAATTGAACAAGGTCATCATTAAGAACGAGTATTCAATTCCATGAATCGATGACCTATTTGACAAGCTTCAGGGTGCTGTGTGTTTTTCCAAAATTAATCTCTGATCTAGTTAATATCAGTTAACAGTGAGGGAGTATGATATTCTAAACATAGCTTTCTATACTTGGTATGGTCATAATGAGTTTCATTCCATGTCCTTTGGATTAAACAATACTCCCACAACCTTTCTGGATATCATGATTTGGGTGTTCAAGTGGTACCTAGACATGTTTATGATTGTGTTCATAGAGGATATTTTGATTTACTCTCGTAGTGATCAAGAGAATGCTGATCACCTTAGAATTGTTCTTCAAACTCTCAAGGATAGACAATTATATGCAAAATTTTAGTTGAAGTCTCTAGTGAGGGTATTCTAATTGAATCTCAAAAAATTGAAAAAGTTAAGAATTGGAAAAGACCTACATCTCCGTCAGACATCAAGAGTTTCTTGGGTCTATCCAGTTACTACAGATAGTTGTAGAGGGTTTTTCATCTATTTCTACTTCACTGACCAAATTAACTCAGAAGATAGCAAAATTTTAGTGGTTCGATGCTTGTGAGAAGAGCTTTCAGGAATTGAAAGATCAATTTACTTTAGTTCTTGTTTTGACACTGCCAGTGGGTGCAAAAAATTTTATGGTTTATTGCAATGCTTCCAAAATTTGTCTTGGTTGTGTATAGATGTAGAATAGTAAAGTTATTGCTTATGCTTTTAGATAGCTTAAGACTCATGAGAGGAATTACCTTACCCATGACCTTGAGTTAGCAACTGTTACGTTTGCCTTAAAAATTTGGCATCATTAACTCTATGGTTTGCAGGTTGATGTTTTCACAGATCATAAAATCTTGCAGTATGTTTCGTTATGAAAAGTTGAATCTTTAACAGAGAAGATGGATAAAGTTTCTGAAGGCTTTTGATAAGAGTGTGCTTTACCATCCAGTTAAGGCAAATGTTGTTGTTGATTCTCTTAGCAAGTTGTCCATAGGAAGTGTTGCTCACGTTGAGAAAAGTAAGAAGGAGCTTGCAAAAAATGTTCACAAACTTGCATGGTTGGGAGTTCATCTCATAGATTTAGATGATGGTGGTGTGATAGTTCAAAATGGTTTAGAGTCTTCATTAGTTATGGATGTAAAAGGGAAGTAAGATAAAGATCCCATAATCCTCCAATTGAAGGAAACAATACTTAAGAAGAGGGTGTTCGCTTTTTCCTAAGGGGGAGATGGTGTTCTTTGGTTTCAAGGTAGATTATATGTCCAAGACATTAATGGGTTGAGAGAACGGATTATTACTGAGGTGTACAGTTCTAAATACTCCATTCATCCAGGTTCTACAAAGATGTATTGTGATTGAGAGAGTTTTATTGGTGGAATGCTATGAAGAAGGATATTGCAGATTTTATGGCAAAGTGTCTGAATTTTCAATAGGTTAAGATTGAACATCAAAAGCCTAGTGTATTAGCTCAAGACATAAGTATTCCTAATTAGAAGTGGGAAATTCTTAATATGGATTTTATTACAGGGTTACCGTGTACACAATGTCTGCATGATTCTCTTTGGGTGATTGTTGGTTGTATGACTAAATTAGCCCACTTTTTGTATGTCAAGACAACAAATATAACAAAGGATTATGCAAGAATGTACATCAAGGAGATAGTAAAGCTTCATGGAATTCCATTGTCTATTATTTCAGATTCGATTTGGGTGATTGTTGATCATATGACTAAATCAACCCACTTTTTGCTTGTGAAGACGATCAATACAACCAAGGATTATACGAGGATATACATCAAGGACATAGTCAGGCATCATGGTATTCCATTGTTCTTTATTTTAGATTGGTGTGCACAACTAATAACTCACTTTTGGAAGTTTTTAAGAATGGTTTGTGTACGAGGTTGAATCATAGCATAGCTTTTCGTTCACAGACCAATGGCCAGGTAGAGCATACTATTCAAACTTTTGAGGATATGTTGAGAGCTTGTGTCACTGAAACCAAAGGTAATTGGGATGATCACCTATATCTTATTAAGTTTGCTTATAATAATAATAATTATTCTAGCATTCAGATAGGTCCATTTGAGGCTCTTTATTAGATAAGATGTAGATCTCCTATTAGTTGGTTTCAGGTTCATAAGGCTACATTGATTTTTCCAGACATGGTTCATGAGGTTATGGATAAGGTTAAAGTGATCAAATAGCAGTTGAGAACCGCATAGAGCCAACAAAAAATTGTATTTAGATGTTAAAAGGAGATAATTAAAGTTCGTGGTTGATGATTGGGTCTTCTTAAAAGTTTTGCCTATAAAGGGTGTGATACATTTTGGAAAAAAGTAAAACGCAGTCCCTGATTCATTGGTCCTTATTAAATTATTGATAGGTTGGGAGAAATAACTTATGAGTTGGAGTTACCTTTAGAGTTGGTACCCTTGTATCCAGTGATTCACATCTCTATGTTGAAGAAGTGTATTGGTGATATTTCACATGTTGTGCCTATAGAGAATGCTGGGGTTAAGGATAACTTTTCATCTGAAGAGGTTTTAATTCAAATTTTAGATCATCAGGTTTGAAATTTGAGAACCAAAAAAGTTGTATCAGTTAAAGTCCTTTGGAGTAGTCATATAGTTGAAGAAGATACATGGGAAGACGAGGAAGCTATGAAAGCAAAATATCCTAATCTTTTCACTCCTTCCAATGAAAGTGTTTATGGTAGTAAAATCATTCTTACATTGACTCTTAGGACTCTTATGCCATATCTCGATGTCTTTTATGCTCATGTTTGTGTTCGAGTTCTTGTACTTTATATTTGAGTTCTATACCTCAGTATGATTTTGTTAAATTCAGTTTATGGTGGTTTCTTTGTCCTTTGATCCTATCCCTAGTCTTAATTCGAGGACGAATGATCCCTAGGAAGAGATATTGTAACACCTTAGATCCTGAACCTATGAATACTCAGTGTTTAGTACTAAAACAAAAAATCTGATACTTGCAGTCCCAAAATAGTACGACTCAGTATATGAGCTATATAATGGGACCCAACTTGTCCCAAAGTACCTAGGCACCATGAGTCATACCATGAGTCATGGATGGGTGTATGAGTCATACAAAAGACCTATGGACAATACTTGAGACTTAACGAAATCCCCTCAAAACAACTAGTCAGTGTACGAGTAGTAGAATAATTATATAGGTCGTGAAATGGGGTTTACAAGTCATATTGTAAAATCAGAGAAGTGATCCTAAAGTTTGACAAAACTCCTAGGTATCATGACTCATAGAACAGGTTGTACTATGGACCACGTCGTACTATGACTCGTGGGACTCTGCACTAATAAAATCAATAACATTTTACTAAGGGTAAATTTAACTTTTCCTTTTCTTCTTTTACCCTATTCCATGAACTTTTGGTAACCAAAAGTAAAAATATAAGACCCTAAAACTGACTCTTACTTTCTTCTTTCAAGAACAAGTTAAAAACAAGTCTAAAGCAAGATCAAGCGAACCTAGGGATGCTAATCTAGCAAGTTCATCAAGTTTTTCTAGTCAAGTATCTACCTTTATTCAGGTACGCAAGATTTCAGTGATAGATTCCTTTCATCCTCACATCCAAGTACTTTCAAGATAATATGAAATTATGTTCTAAGCTAGGGTTTATTCTCAAATCACTAAATTTAGTTTCTTTATATGTTTAAATTGATTTATATGAAAAGGGTTTTCCATGAAGTTATGACTTCTATAACGAATTCTTACTTATGCATCCAAACTCATTCTTTAAGATTTCCTTTTGAACTGTGAACACTATATTAGAAAGATATGTTTTTAGATACATAACTTTTCTACATATGCTTCATGACATGAAATTGAGTGCATTCGCATAACTAGAACATTTTACAGACATGTTGATCACAAACTCAAACCATGATTCACACTATGTTGTAGAGCCCTATTATTATTTAGGGTGGATTATTTAGTACCGAGAGGATAAGGTTTCAGATTACCCAAGTTCCATAACTCCGTTGCCAACATAGGTTTTGCCTAAAGGGCATGATTATAGGATCCTCTTGTATAAGATTTTGTATCTTGATCGGTTAGAACAACCTTTTTCAGTATGGGTGCATGACACTAAGCATCATGAGCTCATATGATGGTTTTTCGGTTATAAGAAAGTCCCCATATGACTATACTTTATGAAAACTACTATTTATATACTTATGAAATAATTTTAAGCAGACATATCTTTCATGATTTCACATCTGAGGTTTTCAATTAATTTAAGCTATTCTCTACATGTTTCCATGATAAGTTCTTCATTTATGTTATATATATATTTGTATATATATGTGCACCAATATATTCCATTGTATTGACTGCATCTTACACTATTTTTATGTAATATAGATATACAGGTACTAGAGCTTAAGGTTTGTTTCTAGACGTTTGGTAGCTTAGGAGGATAGGAGATTCTTTAGTTCTTTCAGAATTATTGTTTAGAATTTGATTCAATAAAGGACTTGGGGCCTTGTCCTGGTTAGCTTTTATGTTAGTAGTAGAGGCTTCACTAGACAAACTATATTTAGTAGTTGATGCTCTTTCATTCATTCTAGTCATGTCTTAGTAAAGAATTATTCTTTTCATATTTAGACCACTATGATTGATTATATTTTTGCATCAATTTCATTTATCATATTACCCTATAGATATGTTATGCCAAGAGTCCCACCAGACCACTAGTGAGCAGCTAAATATGGCTCACGGCTAGGGTGTTGTCACGACCCAAGATTGCATCCTAGTTGTAGCATGGTGCTTAGAGCCACAAGTGACCCCAAGCTAACCCATGACCTGACATGAAACTAAGAATACAAGATATAACTGAAATATATTAAGTGGAAGCTAAAACTGAAACTTAATATTAATAATAACCAAAACCAAGACTAATACTGAATCTCAGAACTGAAAATGTCTGACATGATCATAATGCTAAAAATTTAACTGTTTGTCTAAGAGCCTCTACTAATGATGAGTTGCTGGGACATGTCCCCAGCTAACTCTGAACTATCTGAAAACTAAAAGGAAATACTAAAATAAAACATAAACCCTCGTCCTTGAATGATGAGAACTCACCACTATCAACTGCTGGAAAGGCACTAGAATGTATGGACTATGAGTATAAAGCTGAGCTTTCAAACCTATATCATGATATTATACAATTTAAGAAAATGTATGCAATCAGTACTTTGAATATATTGAGGATGTGAGCTATATAACTATAAAATAAGATGATAAATACTGAAATACTATCCGAGATATGAAAACTGAACTGAAGTATAATGACCCAAGCTGAGATTCATAAGTGTACATAAAAATAATGATATGAAACAATAAATCTAAAGACTCATGAGTTTAATCAAATATAACTGAATCAGGGGACATGTACTATACTGAATCTGTAACAGTGGGAGGTTCTCATAACCGACATAGACCATGTGAGCAAACATGGATTCCAACTTGTAAACCATGTTGGGAGGAATTTCTATACCTTGTCAAGGGTAAGAACCATGACTGACGTGAATTCATGCATTATCCCATTTGGGCAAGGGAGACATTCTACAACTGGCGAGGACCTCTTTAACCTATGGTGGCACGTAGTTTGGGACTTGGGTTGTTTGAACCTGTGTCCTCTCAATTCTAAGTACTACTCCCATAATAATATACATATGCTCATAATTATACTGAAAGCTGAGTAAAATACATAAACTAGTTCAATTTACTGAAACTGAAGGTGACTAAATTCATGTAACTAGTTATATGTAGTTTACTATCTCTAAAAATCATGATAGACATGGTATATTGAATACTTGTCTGAAATTATGCTTTAATTAGATATTTTATGCTAATTATTCAAAAATCTGGGATCTTGTGTTCACAACATGCCAACATGTACAAAAGCCTTATTTAAAACATGCATAAACTGATATTGATGATCATAAGATATTTTGGAACACAATTACTGAAAGAAATCATAAATTGAGATAATTGGGTTCTTGCCCTAATTCATGGCTTTTCATTAAATCTGAACTTGTAAACATCATTGGGTATGAGGGCGAAAGGAGGACCTCATTAAAAACCCACATACCTAGAATTTGAAGGAATAATGTGAAAAACTTGGACTTGGAGCTTTATGGAGGAGAACCCTAGCTTTTTGGGACTTGAGAGAAAAAAATCATTTTTGTTATGTTTTTCTAAGTGTTTGGGTGAGAATGAGAATAAGGGATCGAGTAACCTCTCTTAATACCTCTAAAAATACCCTTTTAAATAAAGTAATATAGGTCTAGGAAATAGGGAAAGTCTAGGCAAAGTTGTTGGGGTCTATAGATGATTGGGACATAACGACTCATCGTCACTAATGATGGGTCTTTGTGTTGACTCATTGGGACTGGAACCAAATGCTAACTTTCAGGAGATCTTTAGGACAGGCACTTGTGACGACTCATGGGAACTGATAATGACTCATCTTCATGAGTCTTTGCAACTGGGATGGATTTTCATCCTTTAGGATTTGGGATCATTTTACTTAGAATGAGTGTCATGACAGCTCGTTATGATAGGAGATGACTCATCCCCTAGAGTTTTTTCTACTGGGGAAAATTCACTCTTCAGGACTTTTGTCTAAGTCCTCAAGACAGCTCACCCAATGAGTCATTGGCACTGACGATGAATGAGTCATTTTATGGAAAACTTCTCTGGTTTCCAACTGGTTTTCTATGCTAAGTCTTAAATGGAGTCATACTAAAGTTTGGGGTGTTATAATATCTCCCCCTTAGGAACATTCATTCTCGAATGAAAACTAACTAGGCTAAAAAGTTAGGGAAAGATCTGCAGTCCCAAACTGAATTCTAAAAGCTGAATACTGACTGAATATCTAACTAAAAAATAGACTAGACTTAACTCATGAACAAGCATTCATACTCAGACATGAGAGCAACTGAGGGACATGAAACTAAGGATAAAAACTATTACCTCAAGCTGGAACTAGATTCGAAGGGAAAAGATGATGGTATTTGGTCATCATATCTCTTATTCTTCCTAAGTAGCTCCCTCAACTAGCTGATTCCTCCAAAGAACTTTAACCAAAGTGGCTTCCTTGTTCCTTAACTTACAATCCTGATGGTCAAGAATCTCAGCTGAATCTCTTACTAAGAGAGACTAAGCTGGATCACCAATGTATTTCTTCAACAAATACATATGAATTACTAGATGCACTAATGCTAAATCTACAGGCAAGTCTAACTCATAGGCCACATTGCCAATACGCCTCAAAATCTTATAAGGACCAATATATCGGGGCATAAGTTTCCCTTTCTTGCAAAAATTCATCACTACTTTCATGGTTAAAATTTTCAAGTAAACCCGATCATCAACTGTAAATTCAAGCTCCTTTTTTCTCACATCTGCATAGGATTTTTAATGACTTTAAACAGTTTTCAGTTTAATCAAATGAACTTTCTCCATAGCCCATGAATTCAATCAGGCCTTATCAAGGTTGGTTCACCAACCTCAAATCAACCAATAGGGGATTTACACCTCCTATCATAAAGCACTTCAAATAGAGCCATCTGTATACTCAAGTGATAACTGTAATTGTAGGAAAAATCAATCAAAGGCAAATGATTATCCCAACTACCTTTAAAGTAGATCACTCAAGATCTCAATGTATTTTCTAAAGTCTGAATGGTTCTCTCTGCCTGACAATCTATCTACGGGTGAAAAGTTATACTAAGATGAACCTAGGTACCGAGACCCTTCTGAAATGACTTCCAAAACTTAAAAGTAAATTGAGTACACCCCTATCTAAAATGATAGTCAAAGGGACTCCATACAATTTAACCAACTCTTGAAGATAGAGTCTGGCATAACCCTTAGCTGAATCTATAGTGTTAACTGGTAGGAAATATGCTGACTTAGTTATCTAGTTAACAATAACCCAAATCGAATCATGTTATGGGCGCGCATGAGTAACCCTATAATGAATTCCATAGTTAAAACTTCCTACTTTCAAGTAGGACTACTAATATTCTGAGTCATACCACCTGGCCTCTTGTAAAAAAATGCCCCCATAAATTTCGCTATATCCTTCTTCATGCCATTCCACCAATAGACTTACCATAGGTCATAGTACATCTTGGTGGCACCTGGGTGAATGAATACCGAGAACTGTGAGCTTCTGTCAGCATCTACTATCTTAAGTCGTCAATATCTGGAACACATAATCTGCCTTGGCAATGAAGAACACCATCTCCCTATTGGGAGAAAATCTCAACTTTTTGGCTTTGAACTGCTTCCTTCAACTTAAGAAAAATAGGGTCGCTATCCTGCTTTTCTTTCACTTCTGCCACTAAAGAAGATTCCAAACCATTCTGAACTACGACACTCCATTTGGATGAATCAACTAACCAAACTCTCAATCTAGCAAGCCTGTGAACATCACGAACCAATTCTTTTTCTCATTTTTTGCATAAGAAACACTACCCATCAAAAGTCTGCTACGAGCATCAACCATAACATTGACCTTACCAGAATGGTAGAAACACTCATATCATAATCTTACAACAGCTTTAGCCATATCCTCTGATGAAATTTAGATTTTTCTAACTGAAAATATACTAAAGGCTCTTGTGATTAATGAACATATCTACATAAACTCCATAAAGATAGTGCCTCTAAATTTTTAAGGCAAAACAATTGCTACTAACTCGTGATCATGAGTCGGGTAATTCTTCTCGTAGGGTTTGATATATCTAGAGGTATATCCTATAACCTTACCATGTTGCATCAACACATAATTGAGGTCAACTCCTGAAGTATCATAGTAAAGAACAAACCCATCTATACCCTCTGGTAGGGTCAAAACTGGAGCAGAAGTGAGTCGAGTGTTCAATTCTTAAAAATGCTTCTCACAAGCATTAGACCATTGGAACTTGACTTTCTTTTGAATCAATCTGGACATAGAATAAGTGATCTTAGGTGTATTTATACTCCTAAGTGTCATTATCTATACGCGTTTAGCTTAGTCTTGAGGATAACTTAATGTGCTTATTGAGTTATAGAGTATGTATAAGTGTATTTGTGTGTTTAATTACATTTTTATAGTGGTCAAGGTTCATTTTAAACAAACCAAGAGTCAAAAAGATCAAATAGAACTTAGAAGAGGAAACTAGTGTCGCTAGCTTAAGCTATGCTTGTTCTAGTGTACTTTGATTTGTTCTATTGTGTTGTATGGACTTATGGTTGTTGTGAGATGTCATAGGAGACCAATGGAGTATATATGGAAGCTAAATCAATCCTACAAACAAGATACAATATGAAAGGGAACAGGGAATGAAAGCACGAGAAGGAACAAATGCAACTCCCATACCTTGGAGGGGACCATGTGCCGCACCTCCCAAAGCATGGGAGGGGGACATGTGAAACAACTCCCATGGAATATGGGAGGGTGTTTAACAGACCATGTAGTTCACCATTCTACTATTTTATGTGTTCTATGAGCCACGCGGTGCACCACCCCCAAATCCGACCCAAAGTTGGTTTTTGACTTGTTTTTAAGTGGGGGCAAAGTTGTAAATGCATGGGATTCGTTTGGGAAACGTCATGGACGACCTAAATAAATATTAAAGGATTAAATATCCACATTATTCACATCTCTGGTATTACAAACGAATTGGAGAGAAAAGGAGACATCAAGGAGCTCAAACTAGGTTTCTTTCTTATTTTACTTTTTATTCTTGTAGTTTGAAGTTATGAACTTTTTTATGGAGATTGTTTGTATAAATTTGAGTGCATAAACACCCTATTTCTAGGGTTTAATCTACAACATGATTGCTTAATTATGGTTTTATAGTTGGTTTATTTTTTATTAAGTCATGTGAGTGTTCTTACATTCTTGTTTTACTATTATAAATCTTCATGAACTTTAGCATAAATTGTAGTTCCAAAACGAATTAACCATAGGAGTTGAGGGGAGGAGCGAAGAATGTAAGGAGTGTGAATAATTTCTTTAATTGTTATAAACTAATTATTAAAGTATGACTCGCAGTTAGGATAGAGATATACCTAAATGCCCCACTTGGTTAATGAAATAGGAAGATAGTTTAATACACTCGAATTAAAGACTCACATCCCGCCTCAACGATGTAGTTGTGAGATTAATTTGGGTAGATTACTTAGAGGATGATCATTCCCAAGTTGAATATCAACCCCGTATACCAACAATCATGATAAGCACCAACACCAACTAGAAACCATATTTATGCATGATTGTGAAGTAATTGCCTCAATCCTGGAACTCTCCATATATTGCTTACAATCCAAATTTCATATCATCGTTATTTCTAGTATTTAGTTATAAAAACAAAATTCAAACTCTCTTTGGTTATGAATTGCACTTAATTAACTTCAATAGTAATACTTAAGTTGGATCGTCTTCTAGACACCAAGTCCCTGTGGGATTGATATTCGGCTCACAAGATCCGCTATATTACTTGTGCGACCACGTACACTTGTGTGTGCGCTTGGGAGCGTCATGAAGCAATAGAGGAAAATCCTTCAACAAACTATCTGTAGTAACCAGCTAAACCCAAAAAACTCTTGAAGTGTAATGGAGAGATAGGTCAAGGCCAGTTCCTAACTACTTCGGTCTTATGAGGATCAACCTGAATGCCCTTACCAAAAATAATGTGACCAAGGAATACTACTGACTCTTAGCTAATACTAGCCAGATTTGAGGTCTATCTTTGAGAAACAATTGGAACCCTGAAGTTAGTCAAACAACTCATCAATCCCGGGAATGAGGGTACTTATTCTTAATTGTGACTTTGTTCAACTGATGGTAATTGATGAATATTCTGAGGGAAATGTCTTTCTTACGCATAAAAAAAATTGGAGTACCCCATTAAGAGATTCTGGGTATGATGAAACCTTTATCTAAGATGTCCTTTAATTTTTCCTTAAATTTCTTAAGCTTGGCTAGAGCCATTCTATAAGGAGGAATTGAGATAGGTGAGATATCTGGGATAAGGTTTATTCCGAAGTCTTATCTCCTCCTTGGGAGGAACCCCAGGTAGATCTTCAGAAAATACTTTTTGGAAATTAATTTCTAATAGGGACTGACTGAAGAGTTGGGGTTTCAGACTTAGAATCCTTCACCTAAACTAGATACTAAATGCAACCCTTGGAGATTACTTTTTTGGCCTTAAGGTAAGAGACAAACTGACCTATAGGCACTGAAGTACTACCCTTCCATTCTAAGATTGGCTCACCTAGGAACTGAAACTTAACAACTCTATTTCTATAGTGAACTGAGGCATAACAAGAATGTAACCAATCCATGTCGGGAATGACATCAAAAATGATTATCTCTAATTAACTAAATCAACTGTGGTGATTTTTTTTGGGAAACTGATACTGGGAAATTTCTGGACAGCCACTTAGTTTTAACTGAGTCACAGATAGAAATAGAGACTGAGAAGGGTTATGAAAGGGTTTTGGTACTGACACTGAAATCTATTGCAATATATGGAGTCATGAAGGAAAGTGTGGCTTTAGGATCTAACAAGACATACACATTAATATGGAAGAATCGTAATATACCAGTGACTATATATAGGAAACCCTACTGATCCTGTTGAATCTGCAGAGCATAGAATCTATTCTGACGCTGCCCTCCACCTGCACTAGATGAGGCATCCTGCTGAGTTGGGTGACCTGCCAGAACTACTGAGAAAGTAGCTTGAGTACGACTATTGATAACACTTCTCATGGCTGATGGACAATCTCAAAGTCTATGTCCTGACTTTCCACAATCAACGCATTTCCATCCCTACCTATCAAACATTCTCCAATGTGGTTTTTACTACACTTCTTACAAGTTGGGAATATACGACCACTAGAAGCACTATAATAGGACATAGAGCTAGCTGCCCTACCTTTCTCATCCTGCCTAAACTTGGGAGATGAGACACTAGAAGAAGATGATGCTGGGTCTAAAGATCTCTACTACTACTGAGAGCGATTACCACCACTCAACTTCTGCTGAGAATAATTAAAATTTTCGATTCTAACTCTCTTAGTTTGCGTTTCTTTCTCTTTATTTTTTCTTCCTTAATCTGCTAAGCATGAGTCATAATCCTAGAGATGTATATTTCCTTGACCAACATAGCAGTCCTCTACTCCTTGACCACTAACTCATAGACACCTGATGTAAACTTACTCATATGGACCCTAAAGTCAGCCACCATCCCTGGAGCATACTTAGAGAGCTGAGTAAACTTTAGAGAATACTCTTTCACTGACATGTTGCCCTGTTTCAAATTGATGAACTCTTCAACCTTAGTTTCTCTTAACTCAAAGTGTAAGAATCTATCCAAAAAACCAATTATGAACTTATCTGAATCCACTGGGCCTGCATCTACACCTCTATCCTTTCTACTGTTTGCACCATGTATGAGCCACTATTTTCAATTTATAAGCAATGAAATCTGCACTCTTAACTGGAGTGATGCCCATAATCTGAGTGATCTTTTGAACCTTATCAATGAAATTTTATGGATCCTCCTCCACCTTAAAACCATGGGACTTTAGAGAATTTATTTGAATGAATCTGGGAATTTCGTTGCCGCTGCATTACCATTTCCAATAGCTGGTGCAATAGCCTGCTGATTAACCTAAGTGGTCATCACCTGAGCAAGCAACTGAAAATAAGCCCTGAATTCAGTATCAATGACTTTCTCATTCAAGGGGTCTGCTGGAGCTGGTGGGGCTTGTTTGTGTCCGTTGTCGTTCCTTCTTCCACTGGGAGGCATTTTTTGTAAATACATAGAGCACAAGTTAGAAGAATATTACATAGAGTTCATGCTCAATCACATGATATAAATATGAAAGAAGTGAAAATTTCCAAAAATATTTTGTACCATCTCTTTCATAAGTCTGGCATGCTGCATACCCATGAATGAGACTCTACTTAATGTAGCTTTTAGACTTTCTAGGACACTTTAAACCAGATTCTCTAATACCAAGTTTGTCAATACTCAAGATTACACCCTAGTCATAATACGATGGTTGTAGCCACAAGTGGTCCTAAGCTAACTCATGGCCTGGTATGACACTAAGAATACTGGATATATATGAAATATGTTAAACGAAAGCTAAATTTGAAATGTAATAATAATAATAACCAAAACCAAGACTAATACTAAATCTCAGAATTGGAAATGTCTGACATGATCATAAGCTGAAAATTTATCTGTCTAGCTGAAAGCCTCTACTAATGATGAGTTGCTAGGACAAGTCCCAAACTAACTCAAAACTGTCTAAAAACTAAAAGGAAATACTTAAATATAACATAGACCCTCGTCCTTGGATGATGAGGATTCACTACTGTCAGCTATTGAAAAGGCACTAGAATCTATCGACTGTAAGACTAATACGATATAGTGCAAGAAAATATATGTGGCCAGTACTTTAAAAGTACTAAGCATGTGAGATATGCAACTATAAATAAGCTGATAAATACTAAAATACTATGCCGAGATATGAAAACTAAACTAGAGTACAATAACCCAAGCTGAGATGCATAAGTATACATACAAAAAAAATAAATCTGAAGATTCATGAGTTTAAGTAAATATAACTGAATCAATGGGAATGTACTATACTGAATCTGTAACTGAAGGAGGTTTTTATAACCGACATACACCATGTGAGCACAAATGGAATCCAACCTATAACCAAAGTTGGAAGGGTCTTCTATACCTTGCCAAGGGTAAGAGCCATGACTTGCGTGAATTCACTCATGAGCCCATTCGGGCAAGGGGAAAACTCTCAACTGGCGAGGACCCTTTAACCTATGGTGGACCATAGTTTGGGACTTGGGTTGTCTGAACCCGTGTCCTCTCGGTGCTAAGTACTACTCCCATAATCATATACATATGCTCATAATTATACCTAAAGCTGAGTAAAATACATAAACTTCAATTTACTGAAACTGAAGGTGAGTGAAATCATGGAACTAGTTATATGTAATTTGCTCTTTGAAAATCATGATAGAAAGTATATACTAAACACTTGTCTGAAATTATGCTTTAATTAGATATTTTATGCTAATTATTCAAGAATACAGAATCGTGTGTTCATAACACGCCAACATAAAAGAAAAAGCCTTATTTAAAACATGCATAAGCTGATATTAATGATCATAAAATATTTAAGAACACAATTACTGAAAGAAATCATAAATTGAGATAATTAGGTTCTTAGCCTAGTTCATGCTTTTTCATAAAAACTCAACCTGAAAACATCTTTGTTCATGAGGGAGAAATGAGGCCCTCATTGAATACCCACATACCTATAATTTGAATGAATAATGCTAAGAACTTGTACTTCAAGCTTTTTGGAGGAGAACCCTTGCTTCTTCGGACTGGAGAGAAAAGAATTGCGTTTGTTATGTTTTTATGAGTATTTGGGTGAGAATGAGAATATGGGATCGATTAACCCCTCTTAATCCCTCTCAACCCTTAAAATGACATAGTATAGATCTAGCAAATAGGGATAGTAAAAAAATACCCCCATTAAAACGTAACTGATTTTGCTCTACCAATCACTATGGGTTATTAGGATGAGTCATTGTGTATTACAATGACTAGTTGTTACACTCATTGTGATTGGGTAGAGTTGCTGGGGTCTAGAGATAACTAGGACACAATAGCTCGATGTCACAGATAACGGGTCGTTATGTTGACTCTTTGGGACTGGACCCAAATGTTAACTTTTAGGACTTCTTTAGGATGAGCACTTGTGATGACTCGTGGAGACTGACAATGAATCATCGACATGAGTTATTACCACTAGGATGGATTTTCATCCTTCAGGACATTGGACAATTTCACTCAGAACGAGAGACACGACCATTCGTCGTGACTAGAACCGACTCATCCCCTGGCGTCGCTGCCACTATGGAAAATTCAATATTTAGGACTTTTGGCTATGTCCTTAGGATGAATCACCTAATGAGTCATTGGCACTGATAATGACTCATTGCCTGAGTTGTACTGTGGAAACATTTTTTGGTTTCTAACTAGTTTTCTGCGTAAAGTCTAAAACAGAGTCTAGGAACTTTTGGGGTGTTACAGGTGTAGATTTGGGTCATGATAGTTTCTTTCTTGAAGAATTTGTGCTATTCCCTTGTTAGTTGCACTATTTTATTTACTATTTTTTCTTCTTTGTAGCTGGATTTTCTATACTTGAGCCTAGGTTCTTTTATAAATAGCCTCTCTACCTCCTTGAGGTATTGGTAAGTTTTGCATACACTTTACCCCACCCAGGCCTCACTTGTTGGATTTCACTGGGTACATAATTGTTATTGTTTTTATTAATTCAGTTCTTAAATAAGAACTGGAGCATATGAGACTCTTTTGGGATATATTGTCATAGCATAGACACACTAAATAGCAGATGAACATCAGAGAAAGCTAGTGGCAAGGCTAACTCATATGCTACATCACCAACCCGCTGAAAGATCTCAAGTGAACTGATATACCTGGGGATGAAATTTCCCCTCTTTCCAACTCATCGCTCCCTTCATGGTTAACACTCGTAGGAACACCCGATCACCAACTCCAAACACCAATGCTCGAAGTCTGTGGTCATTATAACTCTTTTGCTTGCTCTGGGTTGCCCACAACCTATCCTGAATAACTAAGACCATATTCAAAGAATCACAGGTCTATGCTCCATGGCCTAACCTCGAATAACCTAAGGATAGATCTTCACCGCCTACCATATAATGCCTCAAATGGAGCTATCTGGATACTCGAATGGTAGTTGTTATTATATGCAAACACTGCCAAGGATAGAAACTAGTCCCACTGATGGCCAAAATCAGTAACACAGGCCCTCAACATGTCCTAGAAAACCAGAATAGTCCTCTCAGACTGGCCATAGATCTGGGGATGAAAAGTCGTGCTAAGCTCAACTTGAGTGGCTAACTTCCTCTGAAATAACCTCTAAAATGATGATGTGAACTTAGTATTATTGCGGTCTACCACATATACAAGTGTACATGATAATATCAAGTAACACAGAAGCTCTTTTGAGTTGGATATCAAATCCACAGGGACTTTGTGATTAGCTATTCGCCTAATTCAATTGTTACTTATATTACAGACAACTGCAATGGTGACCAAATAAAATGGTGAAGTTCTGTTATTCTAAATTTTGCAAAAGTATGTAAATAAAACAATGATAATTTAAAAAGGGTTGTAATCAATATTTAATAGGTATTCCAAGGCTATAATATTAATCACAATCATGTATAGCATTTAAATTATCACAACAAACTTTATTTCTCTAATTACTGATTTTGGGGTTAAGTTTATGATTTGGAAATCATCATCCTCTAATCTCTATTCAAGCTAGACTCACAAATGCATCGTTGAACAGGGATGTGAGATTCTAATTCAAATGCATTAACGTTATCATCTTATTTATAACCTAAAAAGGCAGACTAGGTATATTGCTATCCTAGCAGCAAATCAACCGTAAAGTCAAGCCAGAGATGATCCTACCCCCATGTTCTTTGTCCTATTCTTACTTTTTCTTGGTTAGTTCATGTGAAAATTACACATTTATTCTAATATTGGCCAGACACTAAAATAGTAAGCATAAGATCACAGGAATAATTATATGAGAAACAAGTTTTGTCGATTCAAAACAATACTACACAATCATGTTCTAGCTGCAACCCCAGAACAAGGGTGTTTAGCTACTCATATTCAGATAGATAATTACAAAAGTGATGTTGTTCATGCCAAAATAAAGAGTAAAATAGTTTAGAATAAGAACCTGAATGAAATCCCTTCTGCTTTGTGCTTTTCTCCCCAAAAATGTAATAATGACTGAGACTCATCCTTAGGGTATTTATTGACATGGAAAAATATAATCCCAAGCCCATTAGGATTGGGCATATTAAAAATCAGAATCCTATCTAAACAACGGTATGCGGCACAGAGGGAAAGCAGGAGAATTCCTGCGGTGTTCCACCCTCAGCGCAGACAAACCAGTGATCTCTTCTTTTTGGTTGTACGATACAGAGGCCATTTTTAGTGACTCAGTTGCACAACACAAAAGCTTTTTCAGTGTCTGCATTCCCTTTAGATCACATATCAAGATCGTCTCATGATTTCTCCATTGTGTTGATTCACTTCTAGCCTCTTTTCTGCCTAAAAAATGCTAATCACATATTTTAGCTCACCTACATCAACATATCATGAAGAACATAAAAACATACAAATTTGTTCTCAAAATGTAGCTAAAATATGGGTAAACTGCGGTGCTTGAGAGCTTAAATACATCCAATATCACCACCCCACACTTAAAGCCTTGTTCATCCTCAAACAACTTATTAGACTACCTCACATAATTCAAGCCTTATCACCGATTGAACTCAGCTACCCATACTCAGAAAAGATAAATATTTTAATATTGATCCATAATCCAATCAATTGAGCATGGTTTTACAACTCAAGGCACTTTCGAACGAAACTATACAACCTCTAAAACTGACTCGTTATTCAAAAATAGGGCAAACATGATCGTATGCTAGATTTGAGTTCAATAGTTTACCAAGTTCTCACTAATTTGTGCCATCACGTTTAGGTAAGTTCCCCAAATAACATCACACAATCAGTATAGAGGACATATTCAACAAGAAATACACTAACACTCCAAAGAAAGTTTCAAACATACGCAACATATCATAAGCTTGCCCGTAGTGTATTACTCAATTAAACGAAGCATTAATTTGTAGGATCAAAAAGACTTTTCATGGTTATAATGTCGGTTAAGGGACGGGTAGGAACTATTTGGCCAATACTGACTACTATCCCTATAAACTTTAAGATAATTGCATTTATTATCTTTAACAATCGTCTTTCCATCTAACACCCATTCTTTTTACACTGCTCCATACCTTCCTAGATTGACGAATTTCTATTCCCCCTTTCATATGATAGTGTGAACCCTCTCTTTTTCTTTAATTCACTTTTTTTTGGTATCTCTCTCTTTTCTCTTTGTTTTTTATATAAATAATTCCTATATTACGTGGTTACACACATATCACTTACTTCTTATTACACTAACCATCTCCCATTATATGTATTCCTTCATTGGAAATAAGTGTCAATGGAGTGCATTATGGCCTATTTGGTTCAAATTAACATTAGGTCTCTTGAAAAAAAGGGGATTGGCTACATAATACAACTTTTCAAAGTAATAGGCTTAAAGGCACAATTGGCCTTACTAAGTATAATGCAAAGGTTGGTACACATAACGATGAAAGGACTAGACTTACAAAGAAATGCCTTGATCATGTCCTACAAAACAAAAACCAAGTCTAATTTTTTCACACACATGAGGCAAGTTCTAGATGTATAATATGTTAAAAAGCACAACTGTTTGGAAATAGTTCTCTTAGATTCCAATCTAAACAAACAACCAAATTGAATGTTTTCCATTATTAAGCCTAACCTTTTCATCTTTGAGTCAAGTTTAAGAGCTTTATGTGTTTCTTACCAAGTTTCCTAACTTTTATGCTTTTTGAATGGGTTTCATTGCTTTATAGAAATCAACTTTGTCATGTGCTCTCATTGTCAGCTTCCCAGAAGCTACATCTATAAATGCATTCCCTCTAGCCAAGAATAGACATCTTAAAATAAATAGGACTTTGGGTTCTGTATCAAAGTCCAAAATAACATAATCCACCATAAAAATAAGTGAACCCACTTTTACCAACACATCTTCTACTATTCCATCTGGTCTTACTAGTGAACAATCAACCAATTGCAAAATCACTGTGGTGGGTCTAGGATTTCCCAACCCCATTTCCATGAACAAAAAAGTGGGTATTAAATTTATGTTGGCCCTAAGGTCACACAAGCCATGAGTATTAATAGACTACCTAATAGTGACCTAGATAGTGAAACTCCCTGGATCCTTGAGCTTTGTTGGAAGTCTATTCTGAATTCATGAGGTGCACTCTTCAGTAAATACAATCATGGCATACTCTGTCAACATGTTGTTTGTTAGAATATCCTTGATATGCTTTGCATACTTAGGAATTCCCTACAAAACATAAACATAAGGAAGATTAATGTGCACCTGCTTTAATAAATCAATGAATACTTAAAAGCACGCATCCTCCTTTTGC
This sequence comes from Capsicum rhomboideum, assembly GCA_031232105.1. Classification (NCBI taxonomy): domain Eukaryota; kingdom Viridiplantae; phylum Streptophyta; class Magnoliopsida; order Solanales; family Solanaceae; genus Capsicum; species Capsicum rhomboideum. The sequence continues at coordinate 61,000,541 of CP124709.1, forward strand.
TTTTTTATCCTTTGTGGAAATGGAAGTGGTGGCTTCCCATTTGATAATGTAGTCTCTCTCTTCATATTTTTTCAGTCTCTGCTTGCTCCTCATCAACTACCACAACCTTCTGATTTTCTTTCTTTGGGTCTAACTCTTCTAACTGTCTACAACTCCAAGTAGAAATAACATTAACCTATCTCAAATTCAACTTTGTATCGCTAGGCAGACCTTCTAAAGGTCTAGTATTCTGTGCTCCAACTAACTGACCCATTTGTTTCTCTAAGTTTTGAGTGTCAAGCAGCTGATTTTTGAGGTTTTAAGCTATTTTAGCTTGGTCTGCAGCCATTTTAGCCGGGTTCGCCTTATCTTCTTCAACAACTCCTCAATGTTGCTCGTCTGAGCATTGGATTCATTATTGTTCCCCTTTTACTAATAATTTTGACCTTGCCCGTGATTCCTATATTGGTTCTGATTCACATGTTGCCCTTGATTACACCCCAAGAGAAGTTTGGATGATTTTCCCAACCAGGGTTGTAAGTTTTGCCAAAATTCTGATCTCTTTGGTGTTGGGCATTACTTACAAAATTTAGAGATTCTGGATTTTCTCCAAAAAGTTCTGAAGACTGATTACTTCCACCACAAGTCTCACACCAGGATTGGGCCTTTTGCACTGCATTAAAAGGAGCTTGCTGATAACTTAAGCTCATATTACTGAAATGGTGGATTGGATAAGGATGACAATGAGGCACTATATAAGGCACAAAAATCAGATTTTTATTCAAAAAACACACATGTCTCATTCTAGACTTTTCCATAACATTCTCTCTTCTCTCAAACCCTAAGCTACTAATCCCTTTGGACAAGATCATCTCTTTTCAAGCTTTGGTAAGTGTTTACTCTCATGGTTTAGTATATGATATGTATAAGATGGTGTGTAAATCATGTTGGTTATGTTGACAAAGTGTTGAGCAGTCCACTATGTGTGAAACAACCTACTTTTGCTTAATCGGTAAAGGGTTTTGCCTTACAAACTTGAAAGGAGACTTTTGGTCTTGAAGGAAGTAAATTTGATGGATTAAATGTCAACATGTATGATGTGGTTATTTCCATAACTTTCTTCCTCTTTTTGTATAACATTTGGAATTATTATTGTGAAATTGTGCATGAAATTGGTGGTGTATTGAAAGAAAAATGTAGTTTTGTGATGTTCATGTGTGTTGTGAAACTATGATTGTTTGTTGGCATCCAAGTTAACTTAAACTATGAAAAGAGAAGCGTACTTATGGCCATGGACCATTTATTACACAAAAAGACCCAAAAGAGACCCATTTTGGCCGAAGTGGGAATCCGCCTTGGTGGATGGGGCACCTGCGGGCGCAGATGCCAATGCAGGTGGCCCTGGACAAGGCCATATAGGCACCTACGGCCGTACCACACCCACATGTGGGCGCAGGGGGCTTCGCAGGTCCAACCAGAATTCCGTTTGGATTGCTTTTGCTTCTCTTTGACCCCCCAAGGCCCCTATATCCTTTTTGGATGCAATCATCAACTTATGGTACCCTTTGAATGGATATAAGGGGTCATCCAGAGGCATTTTGAAATTATATCAATTGTGGATTGTTGTTAATGTGTTATTGTGAAAGGTATTTAAGTGACTTGATTGAGTAAATCTGATGTTGTGTTGAAGGGGAAGTGTAAAGTATACACGTGGTGTTAAATGCTATCGGTTTATGGTGTCTTGATTGATGTGTGGCATGTTTTGGTATTGTTGGTATAGTGTTGCAGTAAATAGTATTGTAAGAGGGTGAAATGACGTTATATGGCAGTCATGTAGCTCATTGTCGTCTTATGCATTTGTAATGTAGTTAGTTGTTAACGTGAGCTCTGTTATGTACTTGTGTTGTAGAGTAACACGTAAGGAAGAAGATGAATTTTTGTATTCACATATTGGATTATGTATTCATAATGGTAAGATAAGGTATGTAAGGTTTGTCTTTTTCATATTTCTTTGGCAGCTTCTATTGTTCTCATTGTCACCGAACTGATTTCTATTCCAAAATGTTCTAAAGTGCCTTATTTCAGGTTTGTTATAAATCGTTATTAACATGTCTCTTATTCATTGATTATTGTTCCAAAGCTCCAATAATGTTATGACCACCAATGTATCAATCTCACAAAAGTAAAGGAAAGAAGTAATGCATATATGGTTACTTTATGGTTCTTTGAGACCGGGTGGTAGCACAAAGGGGCAAAAGCCTAGCTAGAGATGATCCCGAGATTATTGGATCAGGGGGTAGCCCAAAGGGGTGAAAACCTAGCTAGGGCCGAACTTGCTTTATTGATTTATGGGTGGTAGCTCAAAGGGGCGAAAGCCTAGCTAGAGACGATCCCAATGTTATGTTATGTTATGTTATGATTTCCCACTGATCAGTTGGGGCCCGGGCATTAAATGACGGTAACGGTAACGGTATTGAACTTAAAAGCAAAGAAAGTAATGAAGACAAGGTACATGGTTCCACACATATAGAATGGTGGTTTATCCATAATGTTTATTCACTTGTATTTGATTCCATTTGAGTTCCTATATCTCATGCAGTTGCTTTTAGCCTTACATACTCAGTACATTCTTTCGTACTGACATCCCTTGGGAGACTTACCTTACTTGTTGTAGGCAAAGGAGCTCGTATACCTCCACAGTAGGATTTAGGTCATCTGCAGACTGTTGGTGAGCTCTAGATTGATTCGGGGCTTTCTGAGTCATGTGTACATATTGGTTTTCGTACTGTTGTATAATGCGGGGACTTGTCCTGATTTTAGGTGGTTATGTTTCTGTTAGAGGCTTTGTAGACGTTTTCAGACGCATGAAGGAATGCATGACCTTTTGGATGTGGTGGCCCTAACAACCAAGTTTCATATCTATTTAAATATGTTTCCATGACTTCCGTCTTCGACATCTTGTATCTATCTTAAGCAGAATGGTGTTCATTTTATGACATGCATATGAATGTATATGAATGTATAGGTTGGTTCTCTCGGGCCTTAATGGTTTCGAGTGCCAGTCCACCCCAATAGGATTTGAGGCGTGACTAAAATGGTATCAGAGCAGGTTGTCCTAGGGTGTCTACAAAGCCGTGTCCGAGTAGAGTCTTGCTTATGGATGTGTTGTGCACCACAGTTATAAGCAGGAGGCTATGAGGCATTTAGGAGTTGTTTCTTTTCTTCATTTCCTAGATCGTGCAATAGAGCCAAAGTTGTAGGTGGAATCATATCTGACCATTGAAATTGGTTTTCTTTGTTATAGTAAAATGGCGATTACAAGACGAGGTAGGGGCAATGCTAAGAAGGTAGACATGCTTACCGGGGAAGGAACTAGTAAATCACCACCTGACTAAGCTAGTCAAGGTGAAGCTGAAAATGAGTTTGCATCGCGGGCTTCTTCTACTTTTCCAGCTCCAGAAGAGCCGAGAAGGAGAGAAGTACCTGCATAACCTCCTGTTAATGCTACTGAGCAAGATTTAAGGAATGCAGTGCAGAAGTTGACCCGTATAGTTGCTGCACAAAGTCAAGGACAAGCAGGTCCAACAACAAGTAATGACAGTATGGCCAGGCAGCTAGTCGGAGGACACAGGATTTCCTTAAATTAGATCCTCCTACGTTCACCGGGTCGGATATTAATGAGGACCCATAGGATTTCGTGGACAAAATTGAAAGGGCTTTAGATGTTATGCATGTGACGGGTATAGAAACAGTTGTGCTTGCAACATATAGATTGAAAGGAGAGGCTATATTTTGGTACGAAAATTGGAAACGATATAGGGGTATCGGTGCACTTCCAGCTAGTTGGGAAGAATTTAAAGCGACATTCCTTGACCACAATCTTCCATATGAGATTTGAGAGGCTTGTGCAGACCAATTCTTAAATCTTCGTCAAGGGAATATGAGCGTCTAAGAGTACAGTCTTCGGTTTAACTCTTTGGCCAGATATGCTCCCAATGTGGTAGCCAGTATGGCCGACAGAGTTCATCGGTATGTGGATCAATTGGATCCATATTTATTGAGAGATTGTACTATTGCTGATTTGAATAGGGATATGTATATAGCCAGGATACAAGCCATTGCACAGAAAATGGAGGATCAGAGGCAAAGAAGAAGGACACAAGAATTTGAAAGAGGGTCGTCAAAGAGGGCTAGACCTATGGGACAGTTCATAACGTCCCAAGGAGAATTTAGGCCTCGAGTTTTTAATAGACTGCCGAGACCATAATTTTCTTATACTACTGCAGGTACTCCATCCCAATTCCAAGGGTTTAGAGGCAGTCACGTTGGGCAAAGTAGTGGGATTCGAGGTTCACAAACATCGGGGTATTGGGAACAAAGAATTATGAACCAATCGAGGTTTTCTCACCAGCCGTGTCAACACTGCGGGAAGCTTCATTTAGGTGAATACCAGTTTAGAACGAATATTTGCTTTTGGTGCGGTATGTCCGGGCACATGGTGAGAGACTGCCCAAGAAGGGGCATGAGTAGTATGGCGCGACCTACTGGGTCAGCCATTGTGTCATCATCGTCGGGTGTGTAGCCTACTGTTCATGGTAGAGGTGTTAGAAGAGTAGCTAGTTCTAGTGGGGTCCAGAACCGTACCTATGCCTTAGCGGATCGTCAGAATTTGGAGGCTTCTCCTGATGTGGTTACAGTTACATTATCCGTCTTTTCACATAATGTATATGCATTGATTGATCCAAGCTCTACCCTATCATATGTCACTCCATTGGTTGCCGAAAAATTTAATAGAACACCAGAATTATTAGCTAAGCCATTAGAAGTATCCACACCCGTTGGTGAGTTTTTTTATAGCTAAGAGAGTCTATCGTAATTGTATGGTCAGTGTTTGTGATCATGATACATTGGCTGATCTTATCGAGATGGAAATGGTAGACTTTGATGTTATAATGAGTATGGACTGGTTGGCTTCTTGTTATGCCACGGTCGATTGCCGAGCTAAGAAGGTACATTTCCATTTTCCACAAAAGACCATCCTTGAATGGAAGGGTAATGTGGGAGCACCGAGAGGTAAATTTATTTCCTATATTAAGGCAAGGAAAATGATATCCAAGGGGTACATATGTTACTTAGTAAGAGTACAAGATACCGAGGTGAAGCCACTGACACTTCAATCGGTTCCAGTGGTAAATGAATTCCTTGATGTATTTCCTGAAGATCTTCCAGGTTTGCCTCCAGAAAGGGAAATAGAGTTTGGTATTGATGTGATTATATGTACTCAGCCTATCTCTATTCCTCTGTATAGGATGGCCCCGGCAGAGTTACGAGAGTTGAAGGAGCAATTAAAAGACTTACTGGAAAAGGGATTCATAAGGCCTAGTATGTCCCCTTGGGGAGCACCAATATTATTTGTACGAAAGAAAGATGGCACATTGAGAATGTGTATTGATTATCGACAACTGAATAAGGTAATAGTCAAGAATAAATATCCCCTCCCCAGAATTGTATGATTTGTTGACCAATTACAGGGTGCCAAATGCTTCTCAAAGATTGACCTGAGATCGGGTTATCATCAAATAAGGGTTAGAGAAGAAGATATACCCAAGACAGTTTTCTAAACACGGTATGGTCATTATGAATTCTTAGTTATGTCATTTGGGTTAACAAATGCACCCACAACTTTTATGGATTTGATGAATAGGGTGTTCAAGCCATTTTAGAGGTGTTCGTGACAGTGTTTATTGATGATATTTTGGTATATTCAAGATCACAAGAGGACCATGCTAATCATTTATGATAGGCAGATTCTTCGTGATCGTAAGTTATATGCAAAGTTCTCTAAATGTGAATTTTTGTTAAAATCTGTAGCATTCTTGGGTCATATTATGTCGGATGAAGGAATAAGGGTTGATACTCAAAAGATAGAAGCGGTGAAGAATTGGCCAAGACCTACGATGCCTACGGAGATTCGTAGCTTTCTCGGGTTAGCAGGTTATTATAGAAGATTTGTTGAAGGGTTTTCTTCTATTTTGGCACCTTTAACAAAGCTAACACACAAGGCAACCAAGTTTCAGTGGAATGATGCATGTGAAAAGAGTTTCCAAGAATTGAAGGATAAATTGACTTCTACACCGTTATTGGTACTTCCAGAAGGCACTGAAGGGTATGCGGTATATTTTGATGCCTCAGGAGTCGGCTTAGGATGTGTATTGATGTAGTACGGTAATGTAATAGATTATTCCTCACGACAGTTGCAGACACATGAGAGACATTATCCAACACATGATCTTGAGCTAGCAACTATGATATTTGTTTTAAAGATATGGTGCCACTACTTGTATGGGGTTCATGTTGATATATACACTAATCATAAGAGTTTGCAATATATCTTTAAGCAGAAGGATCTCAATTTGAGGCAGCGGAGGTGGCTTGAACTATTGAAAGATTATGATATTGATATCTTATATCATCCAGGGAAAGCAAATGTAGTAGCCGATGCATTAAGTCGAAAGGCAATAGGAAGCACTGATGGCCAACACATGGAGAAGCACGGTATCGGTAAAGATCTACATCAACTAGCCAACTTGGGAGTTCGCCTTCTTGAATCTGCAGACGAAGGGGTTATTGTTCAAAATACGGCAGAATCTTCATTAATAGCTGAAGTGAAGGAAAAACAATATGCGGACCCTATTTTATTGTAGCTGAAAGAGAATGTACAACAAGGTTCGACAAAGGCATTTGATATTACGCAAGAGGAAGTACTTCACTGCCAAGGTAGATTGTGTGTGCCTGATGTAGATGAGTTAAGAAGACGGATTATGACAGAGGCACATCATTCACGGTATTCTATTCATCCGGGAGCCACCAAAATGTATCATGATTTGAAAGAAATGTATTGGTGGGATAATATGAAGAAGAACATTGCAGAATTTGTAGCCCAGTGTCCAAATTGTCAACAAGTAAAAGTAGAGCATCAGAAGCCTGGAGGCTATATGCAATGTATAAATCTTCCAGTCTGGAAGTGGGACATGATTAACATAGATTTCATCATAGGTTTGCCTCGTACACTTCGGAGATTTGATTCCATATGGCTAATAGTTGACAGGCTTACCAAATCAGCACATTTTCTATCGGTCAAGACCACCTACACAGTGGAAGATTACGCGAAGTTGTATATTAAAGAGATAATACGACTACACGGAGTTCCAATCTCTATTATATCGGACAGGGGAGCTCAATTTACTACACACTTTTGGAAGTCTTTTCAGAAGAGTTTGAGAACCCAAGTGAATTTAACTGCAACTTTTCATCCTCAGGCAAATAGACAAGCAGAACGTACTATCCAAACACTTGAAGATATGCTACGAGCTTGCACATTCGACTTTAAGGGTAGTTGGGATGATCATCTATCTCTTATTGAATTTGCCTACAATAATAGCTATCATTCAAGTATCAAAATGGCACCTTACGAAGCTTTATATGGAAGAAAGTGTAGATCACCAATTGGATGGTTTGAAGTGGGTGAAACTGTCTTATTTGGGCCAGATCTTGTTCATCAAGCTATAGAGAGGGTTAAGGTGATACAACAATGGCTACAAACAACCCAAAGTCGATACAAGTCATATGCCAATGTTAGAAGAAAGGGGCTAGAATTTGCCATAGGCGATTGGGTATTCTTAAAAGTGTCACCAATGAAATGGGTAATGAGATTTGGAAAGAAAGAAAAGTTGAGTCCACGTTATATAGGGCCATATAAGATTACTCGAAGATTTGGTCAAGTTGCATATGAAGTAGCACTACCCCAAGAACTCTCCACAGTTCATCCAGTGTTTCATGTTTCAATGCTTCGAAAGTGTATAAGAGATCCATCTCGTATTGCTCCCATTAAAGATGTACAAGTTACGAAGGATCTAACCTATGAAGAGATACCTATTGCTATTTTGGATCGACAAGTGAAGAGGTTAAGGAATAAAGATGTAGCTTCCGTAAAGGTACTTTGGAGAAATCAACAAGTAGAAGAAATCACATGGGAAGCCGAAGAGAGGATGAAGTCTAAATACCCGCATTTGTTTCAAACGGAAGAACAAGTCCAAGATGTGGAATTGGAGCAATAACAAGTAAGTAGTTATAAGCATTATGTGTTTTATGATCACATGAAAAATGAACTTGGACTTGAAAGTGTTTAGATTGGATAATGTTACTAACATTCGAGGATGAATGTTCCTAAGGGGGGAAGGATGTAACACCCCGTACATTTATGAACCTAATTGATTACTGTAACATTTATGGAATTAGTTAAACATGAGATGGTTGGTGTATTACACATTAATTTTAGTGGGCTGAATTAGTCTTGTGATTATGTGCTCAAATGAGGCCCAAAATTAAGCAAAAGACATGGCCCAAAATGGAAAATGACCCATTCTTCAAGTTGACCAAGTAAACACCTCATTTAATGTGGTGGATTGGATAAGGATGACCATGAGTCACTATATAAGGCAAAAAAATCAGATTTTTATTCAATAAAACACACATGTCTCATTCTAGACTTTTTCACAACATTCTCTCTTCTCTCAAACCCTAAGCTACTAATCCCTTTGGACAAGATCATCTTTTTGAAAGGTTTGGTAAGTGTTTAATATCATGGTTTAGTATATTATATGTATAATGTGGTGTGTAAATCATGTTGGTTATGTTGACAAAGTGTTGAGCAGTCCACTATGTGTGAAACAACCTACTTTTGCTTAATCGGTAAAGGGTTTTGCCTTATAAAGTTGAAAGGAGACTTGTGGTCTTGAAGGAAGTGAATTTGATGGATTAAATGTCAATATGTATGATGTGGTTATGTCCCTAACTTGATTCCTCTTTGTGTATAACATTTGGAATTGTTGTTGTGAAATTGTGCATGGAATTGGTGGTGTATTGAAAGGAAAATGTAGTTTTATGATGTTCATGTGCGTTGTGAAACAATGATTGTTCGTTGGAATCCAAGTTAACTTAAAATATGAAAATAGAAGATTACTTATGGCCATGGACCATTTATTACACAAAAGGACCAAAAAAAGACCCATTTTTGCCGACCGAGCATCCGCCTTAGTGGATGGGGCACCTGCGGCCGCATATGCCAACGTAGGTGGCCCTTAACAAGGCCATATGGGAACCTGTGGCCACACCTCACCCACCTGCGGGCATAGGTGGCTTCGCAGGTCCAACCAAAATTTTGTTTGGATTGTTTTTGCTTCTCTTTGACCCCCCCAAGGCCCCTATATCCTTTTTGGATGCAATCATCAACTTATGGTACCCTTTGAATGGATATAAAGGGTCATACGAAGGCATTTTGAAATTATATCAATTGTGGATTGTTGTTAATGTGTTATTGTGAAAGGTATTTAAGTGACTTGATGGAGTAAATGTGATGTTGTGTTGAAGGGGAAGTGTAAAGTATACACGTGGTGTGAAATGCTATCGGTTTATGATTTTTTGGTTGATGTGTGACATGTTTTGGTGTTTTTTGTATGGTGATGCAGTAAATGGTATTGTAAGAGGGTGAAATGATGTTTTATGGCAGTCATGTAGCTCATTGTTGTCTTATGCATTTGTAATGTAGTTAGTTGTTAACGTGAGCTCCGTTATGTACTTGTGTTGTAGAGTAACATGTAAGGAAGGATATGAATTATTGTATTCACATATTGGATTGTGTATTCATATTGGGAAGATAAGGTATTTAAGGTTTCTCTTTTCCGTATTTCTTTGGCAGCTTTTATTGTTGTCATTGTCACCCAACTGGTTTCTATTCCAAAATTTTCTAAAGTGTCTCATTTCAGGTTTGTTATAAATCATTATTCACATGTATCTTATTCATTTATTATTGTTCCAAAGCTCCAATAATGTTATGACCACCAATGTATCAATCTCACAAAAGTAAAGGAAAAAAGTAATGCATATATGGTTACTTTATGGTTCTTTGAGACCGGGTGGTAGCTCAAAGGGGCGAAAGCCTAGCTAAAGACGATCCAGAGATTATTGGATCAGGGGATAGCTCAGTGGGGTGAAATCCTAGCTCGAATCCAAACCTGACAGGGGGTATCCCAAAGAGGTGAAAACCTAGCTAGGGCCGAACCTGCTTTATTGATTTATGGGTGGTAGCTTAAAGGGGCGAAAGCCTAGCTAGAGACGAGCCCAATGTTATGTTATGGTATATTATGTTATGTTATGATTTCCCACTGATAAGTTGGGGCCCGGGGGCCCGGGCATTAAATGACGGTAACGGTAACGGTATTGAACGTAAAAGCAAAGAAAGTAATGAAGACAAGGTACATGGTTCCACACATACAGAATGGTGGTTTATCCATAATGTTTATTCACTTGTATTTGATTCCATTTGAGTTCCTATATCTCATGCAGTTGCTTTTAGCCTTACATACTCATTACATTATTTCGTACCGTCCCTTGGGGGACTTACCTTACTTGCTGCAGACACAGGAGCTAGTAGACATCCACAGTAGGATTCAGGTCATCTGCAGACTGTTGTTGAGCTCCAGATTGATTCGGGGCTTTCCAAGTCATGTGTACATATTGGTTTTGGTACTGTTGTATAAAGAGGGGACTTGTCCCAACTTTAGGTGGTTATGTATCTATTAGAGGCTTTGTAGACGTTGTCAGACGCATGAAGGAATGTATGACCCTTTTGACGTGGTGGCCCTAACAACCAAGTTTCATATCTATTTAAATATCTTTCCATGACTTCCGTCTTTGACATCTTGTATCTATCTTAAGCAGAATTGTGTTCATTTGGTGACATGCATATTGTGTTCATTTGGTGACATGCATATGAATGTATACGAATGTATAGGTTGGTTCTCTCGGGCCTTAACGGCTTCGAGTGCCAGTCCGCCCCAATGGGATTTGAGGCGTGACATAAGGAATTTAATGACTCAAATCTAAAAATCATGGTTTTCACAATATAATTAGGTTTTATAATATTAAACATGTAATGATAATGAAATTCATGCTAAAACATAGGTTTATAACTCATTGAGATCAAGGACCTGGAATATCAAGACATTCACAACATTCATAAACCCTAAGCTCTGAGAAAGGAATTGAACTTAAGAATTGAGTTAACTTTGGGACTCATTAGGTGAAATGAAACCCATTGATGAAATACCACGTATTTGGAGATGAAAAACTTGGAGAAATCCTTGAAATTTGAAGCTTGAAGTTGAAAACCCTAACTCTGCCTTGGAGAAAGAAAAATCGCCTCTTTCTTATTTTAAAGCTAAGTGTCAATTGATTTCAATGTAATTAGGGCTTAGGGTAATTTTAGGCTAAGTAATCAACCTAGAAATAGAGTAAATGACATAGTTTCAATGTTAAAAGAGTGGGAAAAGACTGAGGTACCCTTATAAAAACGTACTGGAAAAACTGCTGGGAGGAACCCACGAGACTTTTCCACAATCTGGGTCCTACCTACAATCATGGGTTGTGATCGTGGTATGGGTTGGACTTTTGGGATCTTTGAACATGATCAGACGATCCATGGTACAATCATGGGACCCTCTCATGATTGTTCCTTGTTCCGTAGGTTGTAGGTCTCAACTGGATCAACGTTAGAAGTCAAGATCATACCTAAGATCATAGTTTCTAACCACGGTCATGGAACTCTTTCATTGTTGGAAGGTATAAAAGTCAACTTGCGGGTTTTTGGGGCTGTTTTGATCAGACGGGAGCATGGTATGATCGTATGTTGTAACCATGATCGTACCTTCGCTCGTAGGTTCTCACTGCTGTACAATGTTTTACTAAAATGGCCATAACTCTTAGCTCCGACATCGGATTAAGGTGAATATGGATGCGTTGGAAAGGTAATTAAAATATATATCATTTGATGGATTTTTATCTTAAAAATACCACATAACCTAGGATTTATACTGATTTAACATTGACTATAGCAAGATTCTTCACATGAAAACCACTGGCAAGAAAGGTTTCAACTTGGCTATGAGTTAGGAGTTACTTGTCACCTAAATACATGTCTAAATCACTTATAATACAGCTGAAACATGTAGTTTAATTTTACATGTACTTGAATCATGGTTCTAATCTTAGCTTAGGATTTTTGGGGTGTTTAAAAGAGTGGAAAAAGACTGAGGTGCCCTTATAAAAAAATACTGAAAAAACTGCTGGGAGGAACCCACGAGACCTTCCTACAATCGTTGGTCCTACCTACTATCATGGATGGTGATCGTGGTATGGGCTGGACTTTTGGGTTCTCTGAACATAATTAGACGAGCTATGGTACGATCGTGGGACCCATTCACTATAGTGCCTTGGTCTGTAGGTTGTAGGTCTCAACCGGATCAACTTTAGAAGTCAAGATCGTACTTAAGATCGTGGTTTCTAACCATGGTCATGACACTCTTTTGTGGTTGGAAGGTAAAAAAGTCAAATTGTGGGTTTTATTGGCTGTTTTGATCAGACGAGAGCATGGTACGATCGTACGTTGTAACCACGATCGTACCTTTGCTCGTAGGCTCTCACTGTTGTACAGTGCTTCACTAAAATGACCATAACTCTTAGCTCCAACGTCGGATTAAGGTGAATCAAGATGTATTGGAAAGGTAATTCAAATATCTATCATTTGATGGATGTTTAGCTGAAAAGTACCCCAGAACCTATAAGTTATACTCATTTGAAGTTGACTATAGCAAGATTCTTCACATGGAAACCACCGGTAAGGAAGGTTTCAACTTGACTATGAACTAGGAGTTACCTGTGGCCTTAATATATGCCTAAATCACTTATAATACAGCTGAAACATGTAGTTTAATTTTACATATACTTAAAGCGTGGTTCTAATCTTGGCTTTGGATTTTTGGGGTGTTTTAAAAGAGTGGGAAAAGACTGAAGTACCCTTATAAAAACATACTGGAAAAACTGTTGGGAGGAACCCACGAGACCTTCCCACGATTGTGGATCCTACCTACTATCGTGGGTGGTAATTGTGGTATGGGCTTGACTTTTAGGTTCTCTGAACATGATCAGACAAGCCATGGTATGATCATGGGACCCACTCATAATTACGCCTTCATCTGTAGGTTGTAGGTCTCTACCGGATCAACGTTAGAAGTCAAGATCGTGGTTTCTAACCACGGTCGTGGTACCCTTTTGAGGTTGGAAGGTGTAAAAGTCAACTTGAGGGTTTTAGGGGTTGTTTTGATCAGGTGGGAGCAAGGTACAATAGTACGTTGTAACCACGATGTACCTTCGCACGTAGGTTTTTACTGTTGTATAATGTTTCACTAAAATGACCATAACTCTTAGCTCCGACATCAGAATAAGGTGAATATGGATGCGTTGGAAAGGTAAGTTAAATATATATCATTTGGTGTGTCTTGAGATAAAAAATATTTCAGAAACTAGGAATTATGCTCGTTTGAAGTTGACTATAGCAAGATTCTTCTCAAGGAAACCACCGGTAAGGAAAGTTTCAACTTGGCTATGAGCTAGGAGTTAATTGTGGCCTTAATACATGTATAAATCACTTATAATATAGATAAAACATGTATTTTCATTTTACATGTACTTGAATCATTGTTCTAATTTTAGCTTGGGATTCTCGGGATGTTACAGAAGCTATAAGGCATCTAGGAATCTATCTCACTTTCTTCTCTCCTATCATGCTAATTCAGTGATGTCTCCCCGATTTGAGTCCAATTGGTATCTAGAAGATTCCAATTGGTATCTCAACCATCACAATTTTGTCCCAATTGGTATCTCAAAAAAATTTGAAAGGTTGGAATAGTATTAATCCAACCGGTAGAGGTCAATAAGAGGCGTAGAACTTCTATACTAATATTGTGAATTAGGTTTTAGAATGAGTGATATGTGCACCTTTTAGGTGGTTATGTTGTTTAATATAGTGAATATTGTAGTTGTTAGTGTTGGTGGTAAGCATAAATATTTCGTTAATTGATCGGCTATGATTACTTGAAAAATACTTATGTTTTAAATATTTTTATTCTGTTATGATAGAATGCTACGTGTATTACTTGTATGGATGAGTACTGTTTTGATCATACTATTATCTAGTTGTTTGATGGTCAAACTTCTTAAGTGTATAAGATCATTCTAAGTGATATTATATAAGTTGTTACAAAAGAATATCCGTGAATCGGTAAGGATGGATGTGATTTTGAGTTATGTCTTAATTTCTATTTGGTCTTTGACAATATACTTAGGATCCTTGTGTGGTCCAAACTTTGATGGTTATAATTGGGATCCTTGTGTAGTTTGACCCTTTGATGATTATACTTGGGATCCATGTGTGGTCCCAATCTTTGATCATTATAGTTGGGATCCTTGTGTGGTCTGATCTTTGATGATTATGTCTGGGCCTAAAGTGTTATTGGGTCATCCTTGTGTAAATAATCTAGTTAATGAGTGACTTGTTAATGATGCCTTAATAAGTGATTGGTTAAATTGAGATAAACTTAGTTGTTTTTGCACAACCGTGACGTGAACGTAAGGTGAGTTATGCAGTTGCTATCACTAATACAAGGTAAATTGATTAGGCATATAAAATTGGTCATTTCTTGTAATATGATAAGTAGAGATGATAATAATGGTTTTACTGGATATTGGTAAGTTGTACCTTAACCGGGTGATTGGTAATTATGTAGCTTATTTGGTCAAGTGACTTGAATGATCTTATGAGGGTAAAGGAGTTGATGTCCTAAAGGTAAACTAACTAGTTGTACAAAACCCATGGTGGCTATTAATGAATATAATGGGTTAAGTTTTAAGGATGTGAATAAAGTGATGGTAAAATAATGTTCATAGGCATAGTGAGGAGGCAGGGCTACTAGACAGACCTTGTAGTTGGCTCTATATGACTTGATATTGCGTATATGCTTATTGTATGGGAATAAATATTGGTTAATAGTACCCCATAAATGTGGTGTTGTTAATTTGATAAGGCTGGTGAAATAATTAGCTTGGCTATGGTTAATGATTGTTAGTTGTAGGGTCTACTGAGGGAGTAGAGTCATTAGATATGCTTATACATATTCATATCACTCCAGTAGATAAATGATATTATTTGGTTGGTATTGCCCCTTGAGTGGTTGAGGTATATTGTAGGGTCGAATAAGCTAATATAAGTTGTGGTGGAGAAAGTATGTGATAGTGAAAACCTATAGTGGTGTGCTGGTGGTGTTGTGTTAGTTATAGCATTGGTTAGGTTGTAATTAGCGCACTAAATTTTTTCCTAGTATAGGGATGACAACCTCAGAGTAGTGTGATTTTGGTTAAAAATCTGGCATTGTGTGGATTAGTTTTTAATGGTGGATCACAGTTTGTTGATTGGTAGATTTTAGTGGTTAATATGTTAGAAGATGAGTTTAGGAAGTTGTATAAACTTTTGGTGCGTAAAATGAGTTGGTAGAACTCCGTTTATAGCGATTACCGTAAAAGAGTTAGTTCATAATTTCAAATTTTGAGAGGTGTGTTATGAAATGGAATGAACTGGATAATGTCCTGAGTTAGTTCCTCGGGAATGCTGCAGTGGTAAAAGTACCACTGCAGTGTTAACCTTAATAGGTCGGCAAGTCACTATAGCAATAACTTTACCGCTGTAATGGTAACTTTACCGTCACAGCGGTAAAAACACAGGTTTCAGTAATCAAAAAACATCATTTTTCATTCCTCATTATTTCCATTATAGCCCCAAAAGTTTTTGTGTCGTAATATCGTGTGGTGTTACGGGTATTTTAGATGACACGTACATAAATTTTATTACGAATCATATTCCTTGGGTTATAGTGATCATGCTTTGTGCCTAGAGTTTAGTGGCTAGTGGTGCATAGGCTGGTTGGGTAGCTGGTCGCCATTATTATTGAATGTTATCAAATTGTATTAGAAATGGATGGGAGGTTGCATTAGTTTCTTAACCATTGTGTATGCTCAATTCTGAGAATCGCGCTAAAATCACTCCTCTTCACCAATGACCATTCGGGGAAGAACGATGGGAAAATTGGTATCTAATGTAACGACCCGTTACATCGTTACTGAAAATATCTATGGTAAAATCATAATAACCTCATTCATAATAAGTTATAGGACCAATTCTTTAGTATGGGAGTGCATTAGACATGAATTAAGATCATACAATACCCCTAGCACAAAGTAAAGTTGGAAGTGTTCTTACCGATTGAGTTTCGAGCTAAGTTTAAACTAGGGTCAACTTCAAATTTCCATATCCCCTAGAATATAAAGAGTTATGGGGCACAATGCCCACCAAATTAAATATCTTTGAGTCTTCTTTTCAATGCATCCAATCATTTTTTTTTTTGAAATTGGTAATGTTGTGCATCCAATCGTTTATTAATCCGCCTTCAGAGTAAAATGGTATGAAATTAACCGCCACTGCGGTAATTTTACCACTGCAGTGGTAATTGGGCAAATTTTAAGTCAGTTTTGGACCTTTTTTGTGTCTTAACTCAAAAACTTCATCCCAAAGCCATAGGGGGGCGATTTTCCAACCTCTTGGGTAAATATTCTTCATTGAGGTAAGTTATTTCGTTATGTTTTTTGTATTTCAATCCTTTAACATCTTAGAATTATTAGAATGATCTTTAATGGTGGAATTCTTTGTAATTTGAATCCTAATTTCATGATGTGTTGGGAAAAACCTATGGGTTGGGTTAATATCACCTAGAATTATTTGTAGATTGTTAAATAACGATTCATAACATGAATTAGTGATTCTAAACCATGAAATTTGATTCTTGGGAACCTTGAATTCAATAAAAATGGAATCTTTAGCTTTGAAGCTCCATTAATGGGGATAGGTTGAGTATGATAGAACTAGTTAAGAGTTAATTGACCTTGGGTAGTAATTTAGACCATAAATAAGGATAGAATTAGTGGGTTGATGTAACACCTCAAAAACCTTAGCTAAGATTAGAACCATGCTTCAAGTACATGTGAAATCAAACATAATGTTTCACTATATTAGAAGTGATTTAGACACGTATTAAGGCCTCAAGTAACTCCTAGCTCATAGCCAAGTTGAAATCTTCCTTACCGATGGTTTTCTTGTGAAGAATCTTACCATAGTCAACTTCAAACAATCATAACTTATAGAATTTGATAAATTTCTGAGATCAAGACCCACCAAATGATATATATTTGAATAATCTTTCTAACGAATCCAGATTCGCCTTAATCTGTTGTCGGATCTAAGAGTTATGGCCATTTTTGTGAAGCACTGTCCAACAGTGAGAACACACGATCATAAGTACGATCGTACAATGATCCCGCTTGATCAAAACAGCCCCGAAAACCCAAAATTTGACTTTTATACCTTCCAACCAATAAAGGGTACCACGACCGTGGTTAGAAACCACGATCTTAGGTGCGATCATGACTTCTAAAGTTGATCCGGTTGAAACTTACAACCTACTAACCAAGGCACGATCGTGAGTGAGTCCTACGATCGTACCAAGGCTCATCTGATCTAGTCCAGAGAACCCCAAAATTGAGCTCAGACCACGATCACAACCCACGATTGTAGATAGGATCCACAATCGTGGGAAGGTCTCGTGGGTTCCATCCTACAACTTTTCAGTTACAAATTTAAAAGGTCACAACAGTCTTTTCCCACTTTTCTAACATCAAAACTATGTCTTTTAAGATATTTTAAGGTTTATTATTAAGCCTAATATTACCCTAAGTCCTCATTACATAGAAATTCAATCGACACTTAGCCAAATACAAAGAAAGAGGCAATTTTCTTCTTCCAAGGCCAAATTAGGGTTCTTCAACTTCACACTCCAAATTCAAAGGTTATACCAAGGTTGTCTTCTCCAGGTTTGTGGAATTTCATCACATAGTATCCTTTCACCCATTGAGTCTCAAAGTTTACTCAAATTCCTCAAGTTTAATACACTTTTCAAGCTTAGGGTTTTTCATGAAAAGTGTGAATTCCTTTAGTTTTCAATTTCTTGCTTGAATAAACCATGAATATATGTTTTCCGATAAATTTGATCCTCGTTACATACTCATAGATATGAATTCTCATAATATTGGTAAATTCTTGATTTTGGACTTGAGTTATGAAATTCCATTTTATAGTTAGTTTATTGAATTGTCATTTGTAGTTGAATTCTTCTGAGATGGCGGGTTATGAACTCTTGATGACCTAGGATATCATGCATTTTCAATTAAATACTTAATTATTCAGTTTTCATGATTTATAATGCTTTCAGATAAAGCACTTATCTTTCAGTTTGAGAAAATCGTTATTGTTTGGAATTTCAGTATATCAATTTGATTTTGGTTAGGAGAGGTACTTAGCACCAAGAGTACAAGGATTCAGATAACCCATGATTGGCGTGAATTCACTTATGAGCCCATTAAGGGCAAGTGAGACACTCTCTACTAGCGAGGACCCTTTTTTACCTACGGTTGCACGTAGTTTAGGACTTGGGTTACAGGTTGGATTCCATATTACTCACATGGTCTATGTTGGTTACAGAAACCTCCCACAGTTTAGTCTCAGACCTTTTTTGACCTTGCATTTAGTTTATTCAGCATCTTATAGTGTCATATGTTTATTACTTGGTTATGGCATCAGTTTACAGAGCTCAGTCCCATGTTCAAGTTATCATGTCACATTCAGCATGTTCATCTTATATAGTGCATATCTCACATGCTCAGTATATTCAAAGTACTGATTGCATACTTTCCTTTGTTCTATATTGTCTTTTAATATAGGTTCGGACGTTCAGCATCTCGATCGTGGTTAGCTTGATCCAACATCACTTCAGCAGTTGTGTTTGGTGAGTCCTTATCATTTGAGGGCTAATTATCAGTCTTTCTTTCTAGTATCATTCAGTTTTATATAGTTAGAGTTAGTTGGAGGGACTTGCCCCAATAACTCATCGTATTTAGAGGCTTTCAAACAGACAGTAGACATATAGTTTATGTCATGTTCAGTGGTTTTCCATTTTGTTTTAAACATTGACATTTGGTTTTAATTATTCATATATCAATCAGAATCTAGCTTCCACACAGTGTTATTCAGTTTATACAACATTCTTAGTGTCATGCCAGGCCATAGGTTAGCTTGGGGTCACCTGTGACTCTAAGCATCATGTTACGACTAGAGGATAGTCTCGGGTCATGAAAAACTTGGTATCAGAGCATCAAGTTTAAAGTATCCTAGCGTGTCTGAAAGCCGCATTAAATAGAGTCTTATTCATGGGTGAGAAGCGTGCCACACTTATGAGTGAGAGACTATGAAGCATTTTAGGAAAAAGTTTCACTTTTTTCATGTTCATGTCATGCGATAGAGTGTGAACTCTATTAAAATCTTCTTCTAACTCGTGCTCTACGCATTTACAAAAAATATCTCCCAGAAGAGCCAATGAAAGGAGAAACGGAAATGGGAACCAACAAGCACCACCAGCTCCAGCAGACCCATTGAACGAGCAAGTATCTCATGTTGAATTCAGGGCTACTTTCATGATGCTAGCTCAGGTCATGACAGCCTAGAGTAATTAGCAGGCTCTTACCCTAGTCTAACCTATTGGTACCACAACAGCGGCTAGAGTCAGGGACTTCACTTGAATGAATCCTCCTGAGTTCCATGGTTCTAAGACTAAGAAAGATCCGTAAGATTTTCTTGATGATATTTAAAAGGTTACAATTATTATGGGTGTCACTCCTGTTAAGAGTACTGACTTGGCTGCTTATAAGTTAAAAGAAGTAGCTCACACTTGGTGCAAGCAGTGGAAAGAGGATAGAGGTGCAGAAGCAGGACCTGTAGAATGGGATGAGTTTGTTACTGCTTTATTGGACAGGTTCTTCCCACTTGCGTTGAGGAATACCAAGTTTTAGGAGTTCATTAACCTAAAGCAGGGTAGCATGAGTGTGAAGGAGTATTCTCTTAAGCTTACTTAGCTTGCAAAGTTTGCTCCAGCCATGGTTGCTGACTCTAGGGCCCGTATGAGTAAGTGTGTGTATGGTGTTTCTGAGGATTTAGCCAAAGAGTGTAGGACTTCTATGTTGGTTAAGAAGATAGACATCTCTAGGTTGATGGATCATTATCAGAAGATTGAGGAAGAGAAGGTTAAGGAGAATGAAAAGGAGAATATGAATAAAAGAGCTAGAATAGGGAAGGAACTTTGATTATTCTCAGCAAAGGTCAGGTGGTGGTAATTGCTCTCAATTTCAGCAGAGCTCTTCAGACCTAGCACCATCATCTACCAGTATTCCATCCCCCAGGCCCAGGCAAGATCAGAAAGGTAGAGCACTAGGCTCTAAGTCTCATTTTAGCACTTCCTATGGTCATACTTTCCCAACTTGTAAGAAATATGGGAAAACCCATCCAGGAGAATGTTTGATAGGTAAGGATGGGTGTTTTGGTTATGTAAATCTAGGCCACAAATATAGAGATTGTCCATCATCCAAGAGAGGTGATATTAGTGGGCGCATTTAGGGTACTTCATCAGCAGCTCCGATAGGCAACCCTACTCAGTGGGGTGCCTCATCTAGTGCAACTAGCAAATAATATCAGAATAGGTTTTATGCTCTTTAGAATTAACAGGGTCAGGAGGGTTTTTCTGATATGGTCACTGGTACGTTACAGGTTTTTTATATTCATTTTTATCCATTGTTAGATCCCGGGTCTACACTTTTCCTTGTATCCCCCTATATGGAAGTAGACTTCGGTGTCAGTCTCAAAACTCTTTTAGAACCATTCGCAGTCTCTACTCCAGTTGGTGAGTCAGTTATTGCTAGACTAGTATACATAAATTGTTCGATCACAGTCTCTCAAAAAGTCACCTCAGTTGATCTTGTAGAGCTAGACATGATAGATTTTGATGTCATTCTTGGCATGGATTGGCTCCACTCTTGCTATACCTCTATTGATTCTAGAAAGAGAGTAATCCAATTTCAATTCCCAAATGATCCAGTCATAGAGTGGAAGGGTAATACTTCAGTGCCTATAGGTCAGTTTGTCTCTTACCTTAAGGCTAGAAAACTAATTTCCAAAGGGTGCATCTATCATCTTGTTTGGGTTAAGGATTCAAAGTCTAAAACCCCAACTCTTGAGTCAGTTTCGGTGGTAAATGATTCCAGAAGTGTTTCCAGAAGATCTACCCAAAGTTTCTCCCGAGCGGGAAATTGAATTCGGGATAGATCTCCTTCCAGATTCCCAGCCGATCTCAATTCCACCATACTAAATAGATCTAGATGAGCTTAAAGAATTAAAATAGAATTTAAAGGATCTTATAGACAAGTGTTTCATCTGGCCCAGCATCTTCCTATGGGGTGTTCCAGTTCTTGTCGTGCAAAAGAAAGACGGTTCTCTCAGAATGTGTATCGACTACAGTCAGTTGAACAAAGTCATAGTCAAGAATAAGTATCCTCTCTCTAGGATTGATAATTTGTTTGACCAACTTTGAGGTGCCAATGTTTTCTCTAAGATAGACCTCAGATCTGGCTATCATCAGCTCAAAGTCAGAGAATGTGACATTCTGAAGACAACCTTCAGAACTCGGTATGATCACTTTGAATTTATTTTTATGTCTTTTGGACTAACGAATGCTCCTGCAGATTTCATAGACTTGATAAATAGGGTGTTCAAGCATTTCTTAGATATGTTCGTTATAGTCTTCATAGATGACATCCTCATTTATTCTCGGAGTGAGGATGAACATGCGAACCAATTGAGAATTTTCTTGAAGACTCTCAAAGATCGCTAGTTATTCACTAAGTTTAGCAAGTGTGAATTCTGGTTGAAATCAGTAGCATTCCTTGGTTATATCATTTTTGTTAAAGGAATTCGGGTTGATCCTCAAAACATCAAAACAGTTAGGAATTGGCCTAGACCCATCTCTACATCAGATATCAGGAGTTTCTTGGCTTTAGCCGGTTACTATAGATGGTTTTTTGAGGGATTTTCCTCTATTGCTTCCCCCATGTCTAGATTGACTCAGAAGAGAGTCAAATTTCAGTGGTCCGATTCTTGCGAGAAGAGTTTTCAGGAGTTGAAAACTCGACTCACTTTCGTTCCAGTTTTGACTCTGCCAGAGTGTTCTGATGGTTCTGTATTTTATTGTGATGCATGTAGAGTTAGCTTGGTTTTGTGTTGTTGAAGTATGGCAAGGTTATAGCCTATACTTCTAGACAGCTCAAACGTCATGAGAAGAATTACCCAACTTATGATCTTGAGTTGGAAGCTGTCATTTTTGCCTTAAATATTTGGAGGCACTATCTTTATGGGGTTCATTTTTTATTATTTACTTATCATAAAAGTCTTTAGTATGTATTCAGCCAGAAAGATCTCAAACTTCATTATATAAGGTGACTAGAGTTATTGAAAGACTATGATATGAGTGCCTTATACCATCCGGGCAAAGCCAATGTTATGACTGACGCCCTTAGTAGATTGTCTATGTGAAGTGTTTCTCATATTGAGTATGAGAAGAAAGAATTAGTTTGCGAAGTTCACCAGCTTGCTAGATTGGGAGTTCGGTTGGTTGATTTGGCTGAAGGAAATACCTTGATTCAGAATGGTTCAAAATCTTCTTTGATAGCTGAAGTAAAAGAAAAGCAAGATAGTGATCCCATTTTGATTAAGTTGAAAGAAGCGGTCCAGCGTCAAAAGTTTGAGATTTTCTCCCAAAGGGGAGATAGTGTTCTTCATTGTCAAGGCAAATTGTGTGTTTCAGATGTAGATAACTTAAGACAACGGATGCTAATAGAAGCTCACAGTTCTTGGTATTCAATTCACCCAAGAGCCACTAAGATGTATCATGACCTACGGGAAGTCTATTGGTGGAATGGCATGAAGAAGGATATCACAAAATTTGTGGCTAAGTGTTCAAATTACCAGAAGGTTAAGGTTAAGCACCAGATACCTGGTGGTAAGCTTCAGGATATCAGTATTCCTACTTGGAAGTGGGAAGTGGTGAATATGGACTTTATTATAGGGTTGACTCATACTCGTCGACAATATAATTCTATTTGGGTTATTGTGGATCGAATGACTAAATCATCCCATTATCTCCAAGTTAACACTTTTGACTCAGTCGCGGAATATGCTAAAATATATCTTTGGGAGTTAGTAAAGTGATGGTTAGGCAGAGCATACTATTCAGACTTTACATGATCTGTTAAGGGCATGTGTGATAGATTTCAAAGGTAGTTGGGATGATCATTTGCCTTTGATTGAGTTTGCTTATAATAATAGTTATCATTCTAGTATTCAGATGGCCCCATTTGAAGAACTTTATGGTAGGAGGTGTAGATCTCCTATTGGATGGTTTGAGGTTGGTGAAGCTACCTTGATAGGGTCAGATTCAGTCCATGAGGCAATGGAGAAAGTTCAGTTGATTAGAGAAAGATTGAAAATAGCTTAGAGTCATCAGAAATCTTATGTAGATGTGAGGAGAAGGGAACTTGAGTTTTCTATTGGTGATTTGGTTTACTTGAAAGTTTCACACATGTAAGGGGTGAAGAGATTTGGCAAGAAAGGGAAACTCAGTCCCCGCTATGTTGGTCCTTACAAGATAGTGGGTCATTTTTGTAGTATAGCATATGAGTTGGGTTTTTCTGCAGACTTAGCATTAGTACATCCGATCTTTCATGTGTCTCAGTTAAAGAAGTGCATTGGTGATCCTGCATCAATTGTACCTTTAGATAGTTTGGGTGTGATAAGTAGTCTCTCTTATGAGGAGGTCCCAGTTGAGCTTCTTGACCGTTAGGTTCGTAAGTTAAGGAATAAGGAGTTCGCTTCAGTAAAGGATCTTTGGCAAAATCAGCTTGTTGATGGAGCTACTTAGCAATTAGAGGCAGATATTATGACCAAATACCCTCATCTTTTCTCTTCGAACTCTGTTCCAGCTTAAGGTAATAGTTTCCCCTTAGTTAATTCTTTTTGTCTCATATCACTCAGTTATTCTCAAGTCATAGCATACATTCACGAGTTCAGTTTAGCCCATGTTTCAGTTACAACCCCAATTATCATGTCGGTGTATAACTCTTAGAAATTCAGTGTTGGGATTGTAGCTCTTTCCTTAAATATTTAGCTTAGTTAATTTTCATTCGGGGACGAATGACCCCAAGGGGGAGATTTTGTAACACCTCAAAAACTTTAGCTAAGATTAGAACCATTCTTCAAGTACATGATAAATCAAACCTCATGTTCCATCTACATTAGAAGTGATTTAGACATGTATCAAGGCCTCAAGTAACTCCTAGCTCATAGCCAAGTTGAAATCTTCCTTACCAGTGGTTTTCTTATGAAGAATCTTGCCATAGTCAACTACAAATGATAATAACTCCTATATTTTGATGCATTTTTTTATCTAAATACCCACCAAATGATATATATTTGAATTATCTTTCCAATAAATCTAGATTCGTCTTAATTCGATGTCAGAGCTAAGAGTTATGGCCATTTTAGTGAAGCACTGTCCAGCAGTGAGAACACACGATTGTAGGTATGATTGTGGTTACATTGTACGATCGTACAATGCTCTCGTCTGATCAAAACAGCCCTGAAAACCTGAAAGTTGACATCTATACCTTCCAACCACAAAAGGTAAGCACGAACGTGGTTAGAAACCACGATATTAGGTACGATCGTGACTTCTAAAGTTGATCCGATTGAAAAACTTACTACCTACGAACCCAGGCACCGTTGTGAGTGAGTCCCACGAGCATACCAAGGTTCGTATAATTGAGTCCATAGAATCCCAAAATACAGCTCAGACCACGATCACAACACACTATCATAGGTAGAACCCACGATCGTGGGAAGGTCTCATGGGTTCCATCCTGCAGCTTTTTAGTTACGAATTTAAAAGGGCACAACAGTCTTTTCCCACTCTTTTAAGATCAAAACTAAATCGTTTAAGTAATTTTAAGTTTGATTATTAAGCCTAATATTACCCTAAGTCCTCATTACATAGAAATTTAGTCGACACCTAGCCAAATACAAAGAAAAAGGCTATTTTCTTCTCCCAAGGCCAAATTAGGGTTCTTCAACTTTAGACTCCAAATTCAAAGGTTTCACCAAGGTGGTATTCTCCAAGTATGTGGGATTTCATCAATGGGTATCTTTTCACCCATTGAGTCCCAAAGTTAACTCAAATTCCTCAAGTTTAATTCACTTTTCAAGCATAGGGTTTTTCATGGAAAGTGTGAATTCCTTTAGTTTTCAGTTTCTTGCTTGACTAAACCATGAATATATGTTTTCCCATAAATCTGAGCCTCCTTACATACTCATATATATGAATTCTCGTAATATTGGTAAATTCTTGATTTTGGGCTTGAGTTATGAAATTCCAGATTATGGTCAGTTTATAGAATTGCCATTTGTAAATGTATTCTTCTGAGATGGTGGGTTATGAACACCCTATGACCTAGGATATCATGCATTTTTAGTTGAATAGTTAATTATTCAGTTTTCATGATTTAGAATGCTTTCAGATAAAGCACTTATCTTTCAGTTTGAGAAAATCATTTTTGTTGAGCATTTCAGTATATCAGTTTAATTTCAGTTGGGAGAAGAACTTAGCATCGAGAGGACAAGGTTTTAGATAACCCAAGTACTAAACTACGTTCCACCGCTGGTAAAAAGGGGTCCTCGCTAGTTGAGAGTGTCTTCCTTTCCCTTAATAGGCTCATGAGTGAATTCACTCCAATCATGGTTCGTACCCTTGGCAAGGTATAGAACACCCTCCCCACTTGGGTTACAGGATGGATTCCATGTTGCTCACATGGCCTATGTTGGTTAAAGAAACCTCCCACAGTTTATTCTTATACCTTGCTTGACCTTGAATTCAGTTTATTCAACATCTTATAATGTCATATGTTTATTACTTGGTTATGGCATCAGTTTGTAGAGCTCAGTCCTATGTTCAGGTCATCATGTCACATTCAGCATGTTCATCTTATATAGTATAATATATATCTCACATGCTCAGTACATTCAAAGTACTAACTGCATACTTTCCTTTGCACTATATTGTCTAATAATATAGGTTCAGACATTCAACATCATAATCGTGTTAGCTTGATCCAGCATCACTTCAGTAGTTGTGTTTAGTGAGTCCTCATTATTTGAGGGCCAATTATCAGTCTTTATTTCCAGTATCATTCAGTTTTAAATAGTTAGGGTTTGTTGGGGGCTTGTCCTAACAACTCATCGTATTTAGAGGCTTTCAAACATATAGTAGACATTTAGTTTATGTCATGTTCAGTGGTTTTCCATTTTGTTTTAAACATTGACATTTGGTTTTGATTATTCATATGTCAGTCAGACTCTAGCTTCCACACAGTGTTATTCAGTTCATACAACATTCTTAGTGTAATTCCAGGCCATGGGTTAGCTTGGGGTCACATGTGACTATAAGCATCGTGTTACGACTAGGGGGTAGTCTCAGGTCGTGATAGTTGAATTCCCAAAGTAGTTATTCAAAGAGTAATGGCTTAAATACTCTTATAATTATTTGATTTCTAGATTATTGGACTAATGGAGGCATGAAGGACAAGAAAGAGAAACCTTGGTGTGGCTTGCTTTTCCAAGATCTTTAATCGAGGTAGGTTATGGTTTAATATGTAGTAGACTTGGATTAGTTGCATGTAATAATTGTAGTTGATGGGAGATTTCATATCTAGACCTATGGGGCACAGAGTTTGGATGGATAAAACTTGGAAATAATGTAATAATGATATAATTGTGTTTTTTTTTGTGTTGTTTGGATCCCTTGATGTATGTTTGTATTTGTATGACGTACTTGATGATTTATAGAGTTTAATAAATGAATGTAAATAACAATAGAAGAATTAGGTGATCTTTTAATCTATAGAGCTAGTCTTTAATACCTTAAAAAGGTTGAATCCAATATTGTGTATATTTAAATATGAGATATTCTTGCTGGAAGATAGTTAGGGGGATTGATTGTTATAAGAGGAGGTGATGAAATAATTTAAGAACCTAAAATCAAGTTTTGCTAAGTCCTAGAAAGTAAGATTTGTAAAGGTTTATGTAACGACCCAAGCCATCATTACGTGTAAGAATGCCCCAAAAATAATCTACTATGAATAATAGGCTTAAAATAGATCTGGAAAAAATTAAATCAGGGAGAAAAATTAGGACCTAAGGGGATTAGGCCAAGAGGCCCAATAATGGACTGGGCTGGACTGCCGGTAACCACTACAGCGATTGAGTAACCGTTGTAGCGGTAAGAAGCAGTATGCCCAACCGAGGGATTTTTAAAAACTCTCTTTCTTTTTATTTCCCCAGGTCGTTCCCTTTCTCCAAAAACAAACTAAAAAACCCTATCTCCCTAACCATGAGATTTTAAAGTCCAAGGTTTATGAGGGTAGTTTTGAGACACACCCAGAGAGAACTCGGTATGGGAATATGCTTAGCATGCACGGAATAGCTCACTCCTCTCTGTAGCACTATGTTTTTCCTAAGAGGTAAGTTATGGTTTACTTTATAGCAAATAAAATTCATCTTGATGCATCTAACATTAATAGTAATGTCAGGAGTATTATGTATTAGGCCTTCATGCATGGAGTTAGATGGATGTACATATTTAAAATCCAGTTAGGCTCAAATATGCTGTGTTACTGTATATTATATTAATATTTGATTGTGATAGAGGACGGATAGATGATGGAGCGAAAATATGAAATTAATATCTTCCAGGACTTTTGAGATTAGTGGAAAGTAAGATGATACAGTGAAGGATAGTAGTACAAGATTAAGGTAACTTGATTAAAACATAATGTCATGACTGTTCAAATAGCATTAAGGAAGAGGATAAAGGGGTGAGACATGATAAACCGAGATTAGTAATTAGCATAATCGGATCTCGTAACAGATGAGTAAACATAATTGATTAAATATTGTAAAGTAAAGAATATGTTTCCCGTTAAAAGTGATTAGGGAAGTATAGAGAATAATGTGGAAAATGTAAAGTTGGGATGTGGTAAAGGAGAAAGTGGTGATAGAGTGAAATTTGGATTATGGCAGCCCCACAGGTGGGTATGGTATATGGTGGTTGTGAATACATATGTATAAGTTAATGTCCCTAATTAACATGAGCTATGGTTTGGTTGTAGCACTTAGACTCTCTTGGCTTTGTGCTTGTTTGTGAACTTGACATCGATGATTGCCTTCTAGCATGACTTGTGATTTAATGACTGCATTACATTTCATTTGTATCGTGTTGATGTGTTGAGATATAGGTCTTGTACCACGCTGGTATGAATATGATTTATTATGATATTGGTTGGGTACCACAATGGTGCAAAAATTATATGTTGTGATATGGGTCGAGTACCATGTCGGTATGATATGATGTTGATGATGGTGATGAGGCTGCTGAGAAGGGATAAGGAGAGATGATGCACACATCTTACATACATGTATTTATCCATGTGTTTTGAATGCAACTCTATTTTATATGTGTTCTGATAAATGTTCCTATTGTGGTAAGTGATGAAAGATGATTTATGGATGTATGATAGGTCTTTTGTGCAGACCAGGTTGGATATGAGAATCTACGGTTCCCTAAGAGAACCGGTTATTGTAGAATATGAATTAGTAGAATTCTTATTTCATAGTGGTGTGGCATAGGGATTCCTAAGATAGTAAGTACCGAGAGAATTTGGCAACGGGTGTAGATTAAGAATTATAATGACCATAAGAATGAGTCAGTGGGGGAAGAAGAGGTATAGGCTTGAATGGTTAGTCAAAGGACAAAGATATACTAAAATATTAAATGACAGGTAGGTCATAGAGATGCTAAAGTAGGGTGTGAGCGATTCTATAATTAAGGGTTTACAACCTGAATTTTACTTGATGTTATGATATCTTCATATTTATTATTGGTGTTGCTTGTTTCTTATCCTGGTTGGCTGATGATGCTTATCAGTACGTGTGGTTGTACTGATGCTACACTTACTATACCTCCACTCAAAGGTATAGCCATGGTGCAGGTTAGTTGGAGTTTCTATAGTAGTGATGACAATCACTCAACAGCATCTCCTATCATCTCTATTTTTCATGGATGTTGTGTCGTGGATGTCCCTACTCATTGCCTAGTGCTCTTGTACCGGTTTAGGCTAGGTTATAGGTAGTCAGTTATAGTTGTTTTCCACATTTAATTTATATGTCAATTGCCTTAAAAAGAGTTATGGATCAAAATTAATTTAATAATCATTTTTGAACTGTTGAGTTATTATAAATGCGATAGACAACCTTGATTAAGTGAATATTGTAGTAACTTCCATATTGGGTTGAATTGTAGGATATTGTGGGTTCTCCTATCTGTGGTGGTTGTAGGTAGGTGCCCGACACGATCCGAAAGGTTGGGTCGTGACAAGGATGGTATCAGAGTCCAGGTTACTGGTCTTTCTGTACAAGAGCAAATATCGAGTATAGTCATGTGGATTAGTGTGTTAACGTCTACATCAAGTCTGTAGGAGGCTACAAGGCATCTAGGAATCATTTCCAATTTCTTTAGGGGGGACTAGCTGGTGGCACTATCTTTAAGACTCAAGGCATCCGAACCATCCTTCTCCATGCCAATAAGGAAGGAGAACTCCTCAGTATCCTTCATGGTCAACTTTTGCAACTTCTTTGTGGGAGAGGTTCACCCGAACATAACCTGGATCGCCTTCCACATTCTCACAAGCATGCAGTCACGAGAGAGACGTGTATTTTTTTCTTCATTCATCTCTCCTCGAAGCTCCGCATAAGCCCGGTCTAGGTTCAAAGGGGCAGTAGAGAGCTCAAAGGAACAAATCTGGGAGGGGGAAGGTGAGACCTCTCTAGATGCCTCAGACTGCATTAAGATCAGCCTCTCAATCACCAAGAGATGAGAGAGCCTGAGTAGAAGGGGAACTCGACCCTCCATCCCCACCAACCCAACTTCTCTCACCCTCATCCCCCACTTTCCTCTTCTTTTTACTTCCTCCCCATATGCCCCTACCCCATAATGGATTATACGCTAATCATAGCCATCCAAAGTGTCTTGAATCTCCCAAGGAACTTTCACCCTATCACAATGTTTGGTAACCAAGGAAGGAAGGAAAAGATATCGTGCTGACCTCTCCCAATCATAAAAGTACCGTTACTCATCCACAATCTATGCCCCCATATTCACTCGGATCCCCGCGAGAGCACAAGCCACCACCATGGCCCGATAGAAGGCTACATCTATAATGTTTTATGAGGGTCATATCCTTTGGGACACCAACAATAAACACACCCTGGACTCAACCAAGAAATAGGTGTTCTTCATCCCTTTGGCGCTGGACTATTTCAACTGGGCAACTCATCCCTTCGGCGCCAAGACCCCACCCACCCACTCTAAGTTGGATGCCTAAAATTTCACCTTAAAGAAGGCATTGGAAGGGTTCAGGACACCCAATGTATCATTGATGGTGGCCACATCAACCAGGACCTTATTTCCTCAAACACAGACAGTGGGGAGTGGCACCGACCATTTTATAGTCGGGAGGTTAGCAAAAAACTCCCGAACAACCTCCATATTGTGTTGAGGGATAGGATCGATTAACACCTCCCACCTAAAATATTTCAACTGTTTGTAGAAGCTCAGTTGCTCTTTTTCCATATTCATCATCACCATGCCTCGCTCGAGAAGGAAACCCCTATTATGAAACCCTTCCTCATAACTGTAATGATATTCGACATTGGGAAACTGGTGGTAGGTGGGTTGTTAGGCCATGATGATCCTGTAAATGCCACAAAAACTAGTTTAGAACCATATTGGTACACCAAGGAAGGGAAGGAGAATTTTAAAAAATTTAGAAAATTCAAAAACTAGGAAGTTACGTCCAAGAATTGTCTCAACGATTAATTAACCGCTGTAGTGGTACCGCTGTGGTGAAACTTACCGTTGCATAGAAAAAAGTTACTGTTACAGTGATTTGTCATCTTCAATCCATCAATCTCCCCTCCCATGGCGTATTTTCAACTTTTCTTCATCCTTTTGGAAATTAAGTACATATCGAGCTTAGGGAAGTGTGTGTGAACTTTTTTAGAAAAAAATAGGGGTGTGGAACACCCAAAATCCAACCCAAATTAAAGAAAAATGGTTAGATAAGATGACCCCTCATCTTTCACCCCTCCCATAGATGAAATCCACCATGAACTACGTTAATAAAACCACCAAAAGAAGTTCAAAAGATTCACCAACATACTAGTCAAAAAATCCACATTTTTCAATAAAATTTCTACAATCTACAATGAGAAATACATAGAGTAAGTAAGAGAGATGAACAAAATACCCTGAATTCATCATCAGAGAGGGATTTTATTGAGGGAGTTGAGAGTTTTTGGAGAGAATTAAGTGAAAATAGGGGAAAATGAAATTTGCGCCCTACTTAATTGACACAAAGTGCTGCTGCGGTTTGCTACCACTGTAGCAGTACTACTATAGTGATAACTAACCACTACAGCGGTAAAACCTTTTTGAAACAAATTTTGTCCTGAATTTTTCTTGCGTTGTGGTGTCGTACCTTATTGAGGCAACCATAGTTTAAAGTTATTCTTCAAATTAATAGTGTACATCGACTCAGGGAAAATGCAGAAATAACCATCAGGCCTAGATTAGGAAGTACATTGGCGGTGCCTCGTCTGGGAGCAAGGATGTGTAATGATCTAGTATATGATGAAATAACTCTCCTAAAAGCTTATTGTAGTTAAAATCCATCAAGCGCTTGCACAAATCTCCAAACCTTACCCTTATTGCCATTTAAGGATGAATGGTGGGTAAATTGGTATCTAATGTAATGACCTAAATCCTCATTACATGTAAGAACGCACAGAAAATAATCTACTATGAATAATAGGCTCAAAATAGACCCGAGAAAAATTAAATAGGGAAGAATAATTGTGGCCGAAGGGGATTGGGCCAAGAGGACCAATAATAGACTGGGTTGGACTATCGGTATTCGCTACAATGATTGGATAACAGCTGCAGCAGTAAAAAGTAGTATGCCCAGCCAAGGGATTTTTAAAAACCCTATTTGTTTTTATTTCCCCAAGTCGTCCCCTTCCTCTAAAAACACTCTGAAAAACCCTACTCCCTAACCATGAAATTTTAAAGGCCAAGGTTTATGAGGGCATTTTTAAGAAACACCCAGAAATATCCCAAACTTGGGAATACACTTAGCACGCGCGAGACAACTCACTCTTTTCTGTAGCAGTATGCTTCTCTTAAGAGGTAAGTTATGATTTACTTTGTAGCAACTAGACTTGAGGTAGATGCATCTAACGTTAATAGTGATGTCAGGAGTATCATGCATTAGACCTTCGAGCACAAAGTTGGATGAATGGACACATTTAAAATCCGGCTGGCTCGAATAAGTTATGTTACTATATATTATATTAATGTTTGTTTGTGATAGACGATGAATAGATGATGAGGCAAATGTATATAGTTAATATCTTCCAAGATAAGTGGAAAGTTAGACGATACAGTGAAGGATTGTAGTACACGATTAAGGTAGCTTGATTAAAACATAATAACATGACTGTTCAAATTGCATTAAAGGTGTGGCTAAAGGGGTGATGCATGGTAAGTCGGGTTTAGTAATTAGCATATTTGGATCTCATAACTGACGAGTGAGCATAATTGAGTAAATGTTATAAAGTAAAGAATAGGTTTCTCGTTAAAAGTTATTAGGGAAGTATAGAGAATA
The DNA here is from genome assembly GCA_031232105.1 of Capsicum rhomboideum. Taxonomy (NCBI): domain Eukaryota; kingdom Viridiplantae; phylum Streptophyta; class Magnoliopsida; order Solanales; family Solanaceae; genus Capsicum; species Capsicum rhomboideum. Next base: position 61,033,283 of record CP124709.1, read on the forward strand.
ACGTGAAAAATATAAAGTTGGGATGTGGTCGGGAAGAAAATGGTGATAGTGTAAAATTTAGATTTTAGCAGCCCCACAGGGATGTATGGTATATGATGGTTGTGAATACATATGTACAAGTTAAGGACCCTTATTAACATGAGCTATGGTTTTGTTGTAGCACTCAGACTCTGTTGGCTTTATGATTGTTTGTGAACTTGACATTGATGATTGCCTTCTAGTATGACTTATGATTCAATGACTGTATTGCATTTTATTTGTACTGTGTTGATGCGTTGAGATATGGGTTAGGTACCACACAACTACGAATATGATTTGTTGTGATATGGGTTGGGTACCATACCGGTATGGATATGATATATTGTGATATGGGTTGGTACCTCACCGGTATGATATGATGTTGATTATGGTGATGAGACTGTTGAGAAGGGATAAGTAGAGATGATACACATATCTTACATACATGCATTTATCCATGTGTTTTGAATGTAACTCTATTTTGTAGGTGTTCTTGTACATGCTTCTATTGTGGTAATGATGGAAGATGATTTATGAATGTATGTTAGGTCCCTTATGCAGACTGAGTTGGATGTGAGAATCTACGGTTCCATAAGAGAACCGGTTATTGTAGAATATTAATTGGTAGAATTTTAATTTCATAGTGGTATGGGATAGGGATGTATGAGTTAGTGAGTACCGAGAGAATTTGGGGGCAGATGTAGTTTAAGAATTATAGTGAGCATAAGAACGAGTCGGTGGGGGAAGAAGAAGCATAGGCTAAAATGGTTAGTCAAGGGAAAAAGATATATAAAAATGTTAATGAAAGGTAGGTCATAGAGATGTTAAAGTGGGGTGTGAGGGATTCTATAATTGGTGGTTTAGAATAGGAACTTTACTTGATGTTATGATCTCTCCTTTTTTATTATTAATGTTATTTGTTTCTAACCCTGGTCGGTCAATGATACTTACCAGTATGTGTGGTTGTATTGATGCTATACTTACTATACCTTCAGTTGGGGGTATAGCCATGGTGCAAGTTAGTTGGAGTTTCTATAGCAGAGATGTCGATCACTGAGCAGCAGCCTCTGGCATCTCTATTCTACATGGATATTGTGTCATGGTTGTCCCTTCTCCTTATCTAGTGATCTTGTACCAGTTTAGTCTAGGTTCTGGGGAGTTACTTATAGTTGTTTTCTACATTTACTTTATATGTCAAATGTATTAAAATAAGTTACGGAACAAACTGATTTAATAATCGTTTTAGAACTGTTGAGTTGTTATTATTGCTATAGACTACCTTGATTAAGTGAATATTATAGTAACTTTTGCATTTGTTAAATTGTGGGATATTCAGGTGTAACACCCCGTACCTTCCCAACCCTACTTGACGACATTCAATAATGTTTACTTAGGTGTCGAGACCTATAAGTATGTATTTGGTAATGTTAATGCTGAGAAAATAGAAATTTGGCCTCGTACATGTGATTAGCCTTTCATAGGAGGTGTTTTGTGATTTTCGTGGAGCACTTGTGGGGTTGAAAATGAGGCTAAGAGGACCTCTAAACAATGTATATTAAGGGTAAGAAGTAAGTTAAAGAATAGGACTTGAAGTATCTAACCAAAAACCCACGAAGAAAAGTTGAAAAACAAAATTTTCAGAAAAACTAAGGCACAGGCGCGCCAGAGGGCATGCCAGGCCACTCTAGGCCAAAATTTTTATCCCATAGGCAGCAAACTGGCGCGCCCAAGGGCGTGCCAGGGTGGTTTTTCCATTTTTTCAAAAGTTGGAAATTTCTTAAGTCCCAAGGGTGCCTGGGGACGTACCGAGCCGATTTTTTCCACGTTTATTCTACAATAATGAGCATATACATGAAATGAGTAAAGTATTATATTGGTATGATAAAATTACTCGAGAAATAATTTGGCATCAAAATGATGGTTTTACCCTTAAGGTCAAAATAGGCCATACGTGGCTAGAATCACTTGTTTTTGGGATTGAGGCTACAGATATGAATAGCATGAGTGGGAATATTGTTGTAACATGTATGATATGATTTAAACATGATAAATTATTGATTTTATTGGATTAAGTGAATTGGGCCAAAAAGGGCCCAAAATGTGAAAGAAGACATGGGCCAAAAATGGGTCAAATGACCCATTCTTGCCTTGACCTTCTAGATACAACATTAAATGTTGTATGAGTGGATAAGGATGTACTTGAGTACTTTTATAAAGGACCCAAAAACTTATTTTTATTCACTTGAAAATCTCATGCCTTTTGATATTTTGTTCATCATTTTTACTCTCAAACCCTAAGAACCCTAAACCAACTTTTGGAGCAAGATCAGCATCTTCCAAGCTTGGGTACGTTATTATTCTTGTACTTTAACATATTATATGCATGGAATAGTATGTAAATCATGTTTTTTATGCTTGGAAGTGTTGAACATGGTGCTTTGTGTTTTTGGTAAAAGATGTGATATCCATGGAATTGTAACTTGAAAGATGACTTGTTGTCTTGATGAAAGTGCATGGTATGGATGAAATATCAACATGTATGGTGTGATTATGGTCCTAATTTCATATAAGTGCAAATTATGGGAATTTGGCCGATTTGTTGTTGTGAGGTGTATTGAAGTAAATTGATGGCATAATTGTGATGTTGTGATTATGGAGAGTGGGAAGTGTGAACTTGGTATGACATGCTATAAGTTATCATCTGTTGGTCAATGTTGGGAATATTGTGGGATTATTGGTATGATAGTTTCATAAATGGTATTGTCAAGGGGGAAATGACATGTTAAAGCCAAACATGTAACTCGTTGTCGTTATATGCTATTGTAAGGTAGTTGATGGTTAATGTACACTCCGTTATGTATTTTTGTTGTAGAGTGACACATAAAGAAGGAGCGGGACTATTATATACACATTTAAGATTGTATAATCGTATTGAGAATACAAGGTATGTAAGGTTACTCTTTCCGTACCCTTCTGCAGAATTTATCTAATTGAAGGCTAAAAAGATTGGGGAATTTGGTACCAATAGGCAGCTTAAAGATACACTTGATAGCTTCAAATGTGTCAATGTTGCACAAGTAAATATATTATCTGGCAACACATATTTTTCTTTGTTGGCCATATCTAAAGTGAGCTTCTGGATACGATGATTTCAGATGAAAGATGATGAAATTGATACACATATAAATATGCTAAAGTTCCTATCTTAGAGATAAATGAAATCCCAAAATAGCTCATATATGTCTCATGAGAATTTTATGGATTATGCTCGAAGCAGAATCCATAATGTTAGATACATACTAAACGAACAAGGGATCAAACACAAGGTTATGTTGAGTAAATCATAACTGCCTCAAATGTTTTCATAAGAGGCTAGCTCTTGCAATATATTTGATGGGCATAATATCTAGTATTCTATTCAACTCACACTTGATTTCTTTTCTAAAATATTTCACATTCAAATTTAGATATTTGCTTCAATATAATTATAGGGTCTACAAATAGTTGCTTTAATATATTAGCAATGAATATTAATTCAGTTCTTACTGGGGTATCAAGTTGTTAAGCTATACTATGCAAGTTTGGGAGAGAGAGGTAGAGATGTGGGTGAGAAAGGGTGTGTCCTTCTCTAAGAATCAATTTGGATTCAAGTCGAGGTGATCTACTATAGAAGTCATCCATATTGTGAGGAGATTGATGGAGAAATACCAAGAAAGGAAGAGAGACTTAAATTTGGTATTTATTGACCTTGAAAAAGCCTGTGAAAAAGTTTTGAGGGAAGTCCTTTGGAGATGTCTAGACGTCTATCGGTGGCTTACACAATGGAGATAAAGGACATGTATGATGGAGCCAAAACATGGGTTAGAACTATAGGGGGAGAGTTGCAACACTTCCATGTAGAAATAGGGTTACACCAAAGATAATCGCTTAGCCTGTTCCTCTTTACCTTGGTGATGGACAAACTAATAATGTGCATTCAATAAGAAGTACCGACGTGTATGTTACTTGTGGATGGCATAGTACTAATTGATTGGATACATATCAAAGTTAATTATAGGTTGGAGGTTTGGAGACAAACTCTGGAAGCTAAAATATTTAGGTTGAGCAAGAACACAGAGTATTTGGAGTGCATATTCAGTGAGAGGCTGCATGAGGCAGGCATGGAAGTGTGGCTGGGCACCCAGGCTATCACCAAGAGCGATAGTTTCAAGTATTATGGCTCTATTATCCAGGATAGTAGGGATATCAATGATGTTATAACATATCATATTGGTGTGGCATGGTTGTGTGTGACAAAAAGCTACCACTGAAACTTAAAGGTAAGTTTTATAAAGTAGTGGTTAGACTGATATTATTGTATGGGATGGAGTGCTGTCTAGTCAAAAACTCCCATGTTCTAAAGAAGCATATTGCATATATAAGGATATTGAAATAGATGTATGGGTATACTAGGTATGATAAGATCAGGAATGAGGTTATTCAAGAAAAGGTGGGAGTGGCCTCCATGGTGTACAAGATAATGAAAGAGATATTAAGATGGTTTGAATGTGTAAAGAGGTGAGGTGTAGATGCCCCAATAAGGTGGGGCGAGAGTTTGGATAGAGTAGATACATAGAGGGGCAGAGGTAGGCCAATGAAGTATTAAAGAGAGTTGATTAGAAAGGATATAATGTATCTTTAGGTTATCGAGGACATGACCTTAGATAGGATGATGTAGAGGATGTGTAGTAGAGTAGATGATTAGTAGGGTAGGAGTGTTGTCTTGATTTGAGGATTTAGGCTTGTTGGTGTTTGTTGTATACTATCCGTAGTATGGTAGTTTAGGGTTTAACCATACATGTTGAGGTGGAGATGACCCCTGCTCATGATATTTATCATATGTTGTTGTTTATTGTGTTTTAATTATCACACTATTTTATGGCTAATTATTGTTTCTGTAACACCTTGGATTCCAAACCTACTTATAGCAGTGTTAGTATGAAAACTAAAAATATGAGACTTGCACTCCTAGACAAGTACGACTCAGTGTACAAGCCGTACAATAGGACTACGAGTCATGGTATGACTCATGGTGTCAACACCCAACTTGTCCTAAATTCCCCAGGCACCATAAACTTGACAAAATCCCCTCAAAACCACTAGTCAGTTTACATGTCATAGAATCAATATGTGGGTTATGAAATAGGGTCTACATGTCATACTATTGAATCAGAGAAGTGATCTTGGAGTTTGATGAAACTCACAAGGATCACAACTAATAGTACGAGTCATATTATGGACAATGAGTAGTACTATGACTCATTGAACCCTGCACCAAAAAAAATCACCAACATTTTATTTAGGGTAAATTTGACTTTTACTTATCATTTTACCCTATCCCATGATGTTTTGGTCACTAAAAAGTATAAATATAAGACTCTAGAGTATATTCTTACCTTATTCTCTGAAGAATAAGAACAATTCTAAAGCAAGATCAAGCAAACCTAGGGTTCCTAATCTAGAAGGTTCATCAAGTTTCTCATGTCTTCATTCAGGTACACAAGATTTCAGTGATGAATTCCTCTCTTCCTCACGTCCAAGTAGTTTTAAGATATTTTAATTATATTCTAAGCTAGATTTTATGACCAAATCACTAAAGTTGGTTACTTTACATGTTTAACTTGATTTTTATGAAAAGGTTTTTCCATGATCTTATGATTTCTATAACCAATTCTTACTTATACATCAAAATCATGCTTTAAGGTTTCTGTATAAACTATGAACTCTATATTGGAAAGATATGTTTTTAGATACATGGATTTTCTACATATGCTTCATGAAATGAAATTGAGCACAAGCTCATAACCACAAGAGTTTACAGACATATTGAGCACAAACTCAAACCATGACCCATCCTATGTTACAAAGCACTATTATGATTTTAGGAGGATACTTTAGCACTGAGAGGACAAGGGTTCAGATAACGCAAGTCTTATAAATACATTGACACCATACATTTCACCTAAAGGGCATGATTATAGGATCCTAATGTATATTATTCTGTACCTTGGCCAGCAAGAATAATCTTTTTCAGTGTGGGTGTATGACACTGAGCATCATGAGCTCGCATGATGGTTTGTCAGTTATAAGAAACTCCCCACATGACTATACTTTCTGAAAACTATTATTTTATATACTTATGAACTACTTTTATGTAGTCATATCTATCATGATTTCACATCTCAAGTTTTTCAATTGATTTAAGTTATTTTCTACATATTTCCATGATCATGTAACGATGTGTTTTATTGTTACTGAAAATATATGTAGCAAAGGCATAAGAACCTCATTCTTCATAGGTTATAGGATCAATTATCTAGTATGAGAGTGCATTAGACATGAACTATGGTCATAAAATACCCCTAGCACAAAGTTAAGTTGAAAGTGTTCTTAGCGATTGAGTTTCGAGATAAGTTTAAAATATTCACCTTTGAACTAGCACTTCTCTTAGAATATAAAGATATATTCAGCCCAATACCCACCAAACAAAATATATTTGAGTCTTCTTTCCAACACCTCCAACTGTTTTATTAATTTGCTACTGGAGTAAAAAATTATGTCCATTTTATTGAAGATTGTCTGTGCTGAAAAGTTGGCTACTGCAATAATGTTGCCGCAGCAACAATCTGGTTAATGTAGAGACAAATAAGCAGTACTTAAGCTTATTTTTTATGGTTTTTAAATTTTTAACTCAAAAACTTTGTTCCAAAGCCCTAGGGGGCAATTTCTAAGTTCTAAGGTGGAAATTCTTCGTAGAGGTAAGTTCTTCCATCATCTTCTTTATATTTCAATCCAATAACATCTTAGAATCATTAGAATGATCTTTAATGGTGAAATTCTTGGGCATTAGAATTCTAAGTTCATGAAATTTTAGGGAAGACCTACGGATTGGGGTAATATCACCTAGAATTACTTCTAGATTGTTAACAAATGATTAATACCATGAATTTGTTATTCTAAAATATGAAATTGATTGTTCGAAACCTTGAATTCAATAAAAATTGAATATTTAGCTTTAAAACTCTATTAATGGAAATGGATTGAGTATGATAGAACTATTTAATGGTTAATTGACCCCTTGGGTAATGTTTTAGACCATGAATAAGGATAGAATTAGTGGGTTGAATTCTCAAAGTAGTTATTCAAAGAGTAATTGATTTATTACTCCTATAATTATTTGATTTCTAGATGATTGGGCTAGTGGAGACATGAAAGAAAGAAAAGAGCAGCCTTGGTGTGGCTTGCTAGTTCCAAGATCTTCGGTTGAGGTAGGTTATTGTTTAATGTAGTAGACATAGGTTACATACATGTAATAACTATTGTTTTGACGGGAGAATTTATGTCTAGGCCTATGGGCATGGAGTTTGGACAGATAAAATATGGAATTAATGTAATATAGATATAATTAAGTGTTGTTGTGATTTGTGTGGATTCCTTGATGGGTGTTTGTATTTGTATGATTTACTTGTTGATTTACAAGTTTAATATGTGAATGTGGGTAACAATAGGGGAACAAGGTGAACTTATAATCAATAAAACTAGTCTTTAATACCTTAAAAAGGGTGAATCCAATGTTGTGTATTTGAAATATGCGATAATTTTGTTAAAATATAGTTATGATGATTGATCAGGATAAGAGGATGTGGTGTCATAACTTAAGAACCTAAAGTCAAGTTTGGCTTAGTGCTACGAAGTAAGAGGTATAAAAGTGTATGGCTCAAGCTAGAATCGTAAGTTCAATAGAGCCGAGTGGTTGAATAATCAGCTAATGGAATAGTGTCTTGAACTTAGTAACAACTTAGGTGTAAGGGTTACTAGATAGTAACTGAATTTACCAGTTTCAATGAATAAAAGAGGGTTAGATTGGTGAATGAGATAGGATATTAAATTAGAGTATTGATATCAACTTTGGTGGAATGTGCACTCTTAAAATGGATACTTTATTAATTGGTTTTTGGACATACTATCACTGATGAATATGGTTTAATAAAGCCTTTATTACAAGATGTGAATTGGCATTCGAGCTTACTTGTGAGTTCATGTGTTGGTGGATATCTGTTGTTTACCTAGAATGATGAACTTGATTTTGACTAAATTTCTAGAAAGGTATGTACTTGCATAATTGGTGCATTGCATTTCATTATAGTTGATATGTGTTGGTGACATTCATATATTATGATATTGGGATCAGTTGTCCCACCGATACTGTAATTTGGATTATGTGTCATGTCAACACTATTATTTGGATCAGGTGTCATTCTAACATTGGTACGTGGACTGAGCTCATCCCTTGCAGGTCATAAATAAGGGTCCTTGTTGACCCTAGTATGCGTGTAAACATTTAATTGCACATGCATTCATTGGTTGCATTGCACATGTAATTATTCATTAACTATTGTTGACTGGACTGCTTGACTGGGAGTGATTTGATATAAATAACTTGTAATGAAATGATACAAAAAAGATAATTGGTTGTTTGTAAGTTGATGGTTGTGATTGTGCATTACAACAAAGTATGAATATAAGGTATGTCCTGGATTACGTATAAATCTTATTCTCTTGTATGTATAGATATATATGTGATGTGTATTGTAGTGTCCCTTCTTGCAAAGTTGTTGATATTTATTAATTTTCTTGGTTGTTGCTATTTTGATGGTTAACTATAGTAGAATATGGTGCGAGGGTTGTTATGAAAGAGGATTAATGAGAGAGTGAGAGAGAGAGAGAGAGAGAGAAGTGTAGAGTTGTTGTAATAAGGTGAGTGCATAAGAAATGTGGGCTAGGGTGACTAATGGATTGGTGTCATCTAGTCACACTCTAGGGATAAATTAATAATGCTTTAATAAAGGAAAAGCGGTATGGTTGGAAGTTGAAGTAGGTTAAGTATGTTCAGTTGTTAAGTATTTATATTGCCATGTTGTCTTCTTGATTGTTATATATTGTTTAACCTTGGTTAGCATGATAACTACCAGTACAAATGGTTGTACTGATACTATACTTACTACATCTCCTTTTGGAGATATAGCCATGGTTGCAGGTCAGTTGGAGTTTTGTAGGTGCAACGATTTTTACTCTCCAAAACCTCCCGTCATACTACTCTTACATAGATGTTGTGTCTTGAGTCATCTCTTATTTGTTTAGTGCTCTTGTACCTGTTTAGACTAGGTTTTGGGGAGTTGTGTAATTAAATTTTGTAATGTACTTTATAACAAGTTTTGTTTTAAAATAAAGGGTTATTATTTACTAATGTTTAAGGTTTTAGCAATGTTTTCCACATTTATTAAAGATTGGATGGTAAGGGTTCTCCTATCTAGGGTAGAGTTAGGTAGGTGCCCGCACGATTCGTGATTTGGGTTGTGACAAGATGATATCAGAGCCCAGATTACCGGTCTCCCTGTACAAGAGCAAATGTCTAGTAGAGTCATGTGGATTGGTGTATTTACATCTACATCAAATCTGTAGGAAGTTACAAGGCATCTAGAAAATAATCTCACTTTCTTCTCTCCCATCATGCTAATTCAGTGTTATATCCCCTAGTTGAGTCCAATTTGAATCTCAACAATTAAAATTGAGATTAGTTGGTCCCAATTGGTATCTCAGTAATGTTTAGAAGGTTGAAATAATGTTATTATAATCAGTAGAAGTCAATAAAAGGCATAAGACTTGTATACTAATATTGTAAATTATGTTTTGAATGAGTGATACATGTATTTTTTTAGGTGGTTTTGTTTTTTGATTAAGTAGAATATTGGAGCTTCCAATGTTGTTGGTAAGCATAAATCTATTGTTAATTGATTGGTTATGTTTACTGGAATAATACTTGGGTCATCCTTGTGTGAATATTCCAGTTAATGAGTTAACTAGTTAATGATGCATTAATAAGTAATTAGTTAAACTGAGATGGACTTAATTATTTTGCACAACCTAGGTGACTTGAACATAAGGTGAGTTGTGTAGTTGATATCACTAATTCAAGATAAATTGACTAGGTATATAAAATTAGTTGTCACCTGTACTATGATAAGTTTTTTTTTTTTGTTTCAATTTTCATGATCCTTGAGAGGATCAGGGGCTAAGAAACACCCCCAGGCCTTATCATTAATCAAACAAGAGGGACAAGTACAAGGAGGGGGACATAAACCAAAACCTCCAAAACCTATGATGGTCCATGAGTTAACTAGACTACTAAGTCCGGTTAACCCATTCCCAATACTAGAAGAAAACAATAAAAGAAACATGATCATGCTCACAACACACAAACAGAAGTGTGATATATACATAAGCTCTAAGGGGGTTCTTTAATTCTCCTCATCTTCCTTCTTCTAAAATTTGGAACCCCCAACTTGTCAAGTTTGAAATAACCTCTAACCTCCACAGGAAGCTGTTGAATGTTGAAAAAATAGAGAGGGTCATCAGTGGTGTGACTGATTTTTGACAAGGAATCAACTATAAAATTGGCCTCTCTATAGGTATGTCTGCAAATGAACTGCTGAAACTGAGTAGTGAGCCTGATGAGAATGTCCAAGTAATTCTGTAAGTGCCAAGGTACGTTATCTTGAGACCGTATCCATCTAACAACCAACTCTTAATCAACCGCAAGGATAACCTGTTGATAGCCATTATTTAAACACCAAGAAAGACCCTAAGTGGAAGCTTCAATTTTAGTTTGATTGTTTATACCATGACCTAGTGGAGTTGATTATGCATAGATAAGATCTCCCTGAGGACCTCTAACAACTCCACCTACTCTTATTCTCCCCAAATTAGATAAAGCACTACCATCAGAATTAAACTTGATCGCATTAATGGGAGGTTTCAACAAGTAAACTACATTCACCTTAGAATCATGACTGCATTTCTTAATAAAAATCATCAGAGCTATCCAATTATCAGGCCATTTGATGTAAGGGAAAATAGTGAAAAGTAGGTGAAATAGATCTTTGTAGATCAAGAACTTAACCCTTGCAAGATTAGATTTTTGACCACCATACTTAACAACACATCTGTTCTTCAATAAATTCCAACAAATGACAACGGGGAGGGCTTAAAGAATTAGCTTATCAGCATCATTGTCTTTTTTCAGTATCCACCATTTACACAAAAGGTTCCTCAGAGGCAGGGTGTGTGGTGCACATCCAAAGAATCAGAGAAAAAACTCCAAATGTTTCTTGCAAAATGACCAGACACAAAAATATGCTCTATTGTGTCTGGTCCAGGTCTGTAGCAACAGTGGCAATCAACAGCTTCATGCCCAAAAAAGTTGAGCTTTTCATTAGTAGGTAGTTTACCTCTTAATTATCTACACAAAAGAAAGGAACATTTAAAGGGATTATTCTTGTGCCAGATGAGGGATTTTCTTCTGGATGTAGCTCTATGATTTTTGATCAAGTCCCAAGCAGATGAACAAGAAAATCTACCATCATAATTGAGTTTCCAAAATGGTTGATCAGTGATTCCATGTTGTAACTGAAATTGAGTGTTCAGGATAAGCTGCACCAAATGAGGAGGGACTGTATTGTTTAATCTCTGAACATTCCATCCTCCATCATTTAAGAAAAAGGCAACTTTTACATTGTTAGATCTGATGTTATCAGTTCTAAAATTATGAAGAGGTCCCACACCTAACCAATTGTCCCACCAGAAACAACATGCACCAGACCTGAGTTTCCATTGGTTGTGATTTTTAGTTTGGTGTTTATTGCCCATCATGTGTTTCCAAACCAGTGACTGACCAGTGTCCTATTTTTTACCACAGATTTGGCCCTTGGACAATATTTTGCTCTCAAAAATTCACCCCATAAGGTACCTTACATACCATTTCTGAATAATAGCTGATCCTTTGTCTACCAATGTAAATTGGACAACCAAGGTAAGTAATGGGACTTTTCTTCTGTTTAAAACCAGTTTCATTCTTGATTCTATTGATGGTTGAAGGAAATGCATAATCAGGAAGTAAGAAATGGCTCTTATCTTTGTTTATCAGTTGACCTGACATAAGTTCATAATCAGATAAGGTCTTAATGATCAATCTTAAAGTGTGTCTTCTCCCAGAGGTAAAGATAATGACATCATCTGCAAAGCTGAGGTGATTTACTTGAGGGCCATTGAAATCCATATGAAAACCATAATATTGAGGGTAGTGATGAAGATTATTTAGAAATCTTGAAAGGATCTCAACTCCAAGAATGAATAATGCAGGGGAAAGTGGGTCACCTTACTTAAGCCCACTTGTCGACTGGAAAAAACCATGCCTCACACCATTTACTATAACAGAGTACCAATTATTGTACATAGTTCTCCAAATCATGTCAATGATATTTTCACCAAACCCAAACCATCTAAGAACCAAACAAATAAAAGACCAAGAAACCCTATCATACACCTTAGCCATATCTAACTTGATAGCCACATTTCCCCCAATAACAGTCTTCTTAATTCCATGAATAATCTCTTGGGCTAGCATAATTTTTTTCAAAAATGTTCCTCCCTCTAACAAAACCAAACTGGTTGGGAGAGATGAAGTTGGGAAGGATTGGAGCAAGTCTCAGGCAAATAAGTTTAGAAATATCTTTATTAGTGAAATTGCTCAGGCTAATAGGCATGTATTCAGAGAGTTTATTAGGATGATTTTGTAACACCCCGTAATTTACCAACCCTACTTGATGACATTCAATGATGTTTACTTAGGTGTCGAGACCTATAAGTATGTATTTGTTAATGTTAATGATGAGAAAATTGAAATTTGGCCTCGTACATGTGATTAGCCTTTCATAGGAGGTGTTTTGTGATTTTTGTGGAGCATTTGTGGGGTTTAAAATGAGGCTAAGAGGACCTCTAAACAAAGGATATTAAGCTTAAGAAGTAAGTTAAAGAATAGGACTTGAAGTATCTAACCGAACCCGCGAAGAAAAGTCAAAAAATGAAATTTTTAAAAAACTTTGAGGAGGGGCGCATTTGGGACCGTGCCATGCTGCTCTGGGCTACAATTTTTAGTCCAGGGGCAGTAAGTTGGTGCACCCAAGAGCGTGCCACCTTGGGTTTTCCATTTTTTTGAAAGTTGGAAATTTCTAAGTCCCAAGGGTATCCGGGGTCGTATTGAGCCTATTTTTGCGAAGTTTCTTATACAACCATGTGTATATACATGAAATGAATGAAATATTATATTGGTATGATAAAATTACTCGAGAACGAATTTGGGGTCAAAATGACGATTTTACCCTTTTGGTTAAAATAGGCCATACGTAGCTAGAATCACTTGTTTTAGGGATCAAAAATACGGATATGAATAGCATGAGTGGGAATATTGTTGTACCACATATTATATGATTTAAACATGATAAATTATTAATTTTATTGGATTGAGTGAATTGGGCTCAATAAAAGGCCCAAAATGAGAAGAAAGCATGGGCCAAATTGGGTCAAATGACCCATTCCCCCTTTGACCAAGCAATTATTGATCACAAATGTCTAAGGATGACTTTAAGGTCCTATAAAAGGCACCAAAAATCAGCTTTTATTCATTTAAACACACAAGCACTTCTAGTATTTTTCAAGAAACCAAAGGAGATATTTCTCATATCTTAAAAACCCTAAGCCAACTCTTTGGACAAGATCATCATTTGGTAAGTCTTGGTAAGTAATTATTCTTATGGAATAATATATTATATGCATGGGAGAGCATGTAAATCATGTTGGCTATGCTTGGGAGTGTTGGATATGGCACTTTGTGTCTTTTGTGAAAGATGTGAAATCCATGGACTTGTAACTTGAATTAGGACTTGTGCCTTTGATGAAAGAGCATGGTATGGATAAAATATGAACATGTATGGTGTTATTTTGTTATTTTTCTATAAGTGTAAATTGTGGGATTTTGGCCGATATGTGCTATGAGGTGTATTAAAGTAAGTTGAAGGATTATTTGTGATGTGGAATGGATAAGAAAGTGTAAGGGAGAAGTGTTGTGATGAAATGTATTGATTATCATGTATTGGTCAATGTTGGGAATATTGGGGGATTTTTGGAATAATAATTGTAGCAATGGTTTTGTCACGGGGAAATGACATGTTAAAGCCAAACATGTAATTCATTGTTGTTGTATGCCCTTATAAGGTAGTTGGTGGTTAATGTTGGCTCTGTTATGTATTTGTATTGTAGAGTAAAACATAAGGAAGGAGCGGGACTATTATATGCGCATTTAAGATTGTGTATTCGTATTGAGAATACAATGTATGTAAGGTTACTCTTTCCCTATCCTTCTGCAGCACATAGTATCACATAGTCATTATACTTATTCAATTCTGAAATGCTCTAAGGTATTCTATTTCCGGTTGTTGCCTAGTGTTGCTTACATGTTCCTTATTCATTGGTCAATGGTGATTGTTGTGATTCATATTCATTGGTTAATATTCCAAAATTCCAATAATGTACCATCTCCAACGTATCACTCTCAAACAAAAGTAAAAGAATTAAGTAATGCTTAATTGGTTGTTGTTGAGCACAGGGGGCAATCCATAGGGGTGAACACCCTGGTCGGAACAAACCTGTTTTATTGGAATGGATCGCAATCTAAGGGGCGTAAGCCTGACTGGAACGATCCCAAAAATTATGCTATGATGGATCACAATCTAAGGGGCATAAGCCTGGCTGGAACGATCCTAATAGTATATTATTTTCCCACTGATCAGCTTGGAGCCCGGGCATTGTAAGAATGGAAGGATGAGTTGTGAATGATGAAGGAACGAAAGAGTGTAAGATAAAAGAAGTAACTCATCTAATGTACATAATTCTCAAGCACATAAAGTGATGGTTCAACCCTGTTGGTTCTTTATTTATGTTTGACTTCTTGAAGTGTTGATGTATCATATAGTTTCCTATGGCCTTACATACTTAGTACATTCTTCGTACTGACCCCTCTTGGGGCATTTACCTTACTTGCTGCAGGCACAGGCACTAGTAGACCTCCCCAGTAGGCTGCAGGACATCTGTTGTTCTTTGGTGAGCTCCAGTTGGTTCGGGGCTTTTTGGGTCTCTTGTGTACATTTATTTTGGTACTGTAATGTTGTGTAAAGCGGGGACTTGTCCCAAAATTAAGATGCTTATGTGTGTACTCTTGTTACTCTTGTTAGAGGCTTTTGTAAACCAATGTGGGTGTGTGAACGAAGAAATGTATGTACTCCTTGACTTGATGGCCTCAATGGCCATGTTTCACATATGTATAAATATACTTCGTGTTCCATGATATTGGCCTTTTATGCTCTTACGTGATAGTGGTGTTTCCTATGGCATGCATATTAATGAATAGAAGCAAAGCTTGGTTCTCTTGGGCCTTATCGGCTTCGGGTGCCAATCACGCCTCAATGGGATTTGGGTTGTGACAAAGTGGTATCAGAGCAGGTCGTTCTAAGGGTGTCTACAAAGCCGTGTCTGAGTAGAGTCTTACTTATCGATGTGTTGTGCACCACATTTATAAGTATGAGGCTACGGGACATTTAAGAGTTATTTCTGTTCTTCATTTCTAAATCATGCAATAGAGCCAATGTTGTAGGTGGAATTATATTTGATCGTGGTAATTGGTTTTTCTTTGATCTAGTAAAATGTCGAGGACAAGCCGAGGTAGAGATAAAGGGAAGCAGGTAGTTAGGATGACCGGAGAAGGATCAGGTAGACTCCTACCTGACCAAGCTAGTCAAGGTGGAGCGGACATTGAACTTGCATCGCGGGCCTCCTCTACTTTTCCAGCTCCAGAAGAGATGAGTTGGAGAGAACTATCTTTGGAATCGCCCGTTAATACTATTGAGCAGGATTTGATAAGTGCAGTGCAGATATTGACCCGTGTAGTTACTGCACAAGCTCAAAGACAAGCTCTTGCGCAGCAGATGGAGAAACAGAGGCAGAAGAAAAGGATGCAAGAATTGGAAGGAGGATTGTCAAAGAAAGTGAAACCCATGGGACAGTTCATAGCATCCCGAGGAGGATTTGAGCCTCAAAGTTCTCACAGACTGTCTAGGCCATCATTTCCTCATGCTACAATAATTGCTCCCCCCCCTACTCCAAGGGTTTAGAAGTAACCAAATTGGGCAAAAAAGTGAGACTCAGGATTTCCAGACAGTGGGATATCAAGCACACAGAGATGTGAACCAACTAGGATATTTTCGACAGTTGTGCCAGCGTTGCAGGAAATTTCATGCAGGTGAATGCCGGGTTGGAACGAATGTTTCCTATCATTGCGGAGTCCCAGGGCACAAGGTAAAAGGGTGTCCACGAAAGAACACGGGTGGCATGGCACGATCTACCAGACCAACTGTTGCACCGATATCATTGGTTCCTCCTCTAGGTAGAGGTGCACAACCGGCTGATCGTAGAAGATATGCTAGAGGGGTAGCTAGTTCGAGTGGAACTCAGGACTGTACCTACACCGTAGCGGGTCGACAGGACTCGGAGGCTTTTCCTGACATAGTGACAGGTACATTATCTGTCCTTTTCACATAATATACTTGCACTGATTGACCCAGGTTCTACATTGTCATACGTTCTTCCATATGTGTTTTTGTAAGGAACATGAGACATACTAGGTAATCCATCTGAAGTATCTACACTAGTTGTGAACTCATGACAATTAAAAGAGTATATCATAATTGTATAGTAATCGATTGTGGTTATGACACACTGGCTGAGCCTACTGAACTGGAAAAAGGGTAAACTTTGAGGTCATTATGGGTTGGGTTGGTTGGCTTCTTGGTATGCAACGGCGAATTGCCGAGTTAAAGAGTTATATTTTAATTTTTTCATAAAAAGAATGTTCTTGCATGGAGGAGTACTGTGGGAGCACCGAAGGAAAATTCATTTCCTATAGCAAGGTAAAGAAAATGATATCCAAGGGGGTATCTTTGTCACCTAGTAAGAGTACGGGATATCAATGTAAGGGTACCAACACCTCGATCGATTCCAGTAGTAAATGAATTCCTGGATGTATCTCCTGAAATGGAAAATAGTTCTTGATATTGATGTGATTCCAGGCATTTTGCCTATCTCTATTACTCCGTATCAAAAGGCTCCAGCAGAATTGCGGGAGATGTAGGAACAATTAAAGGACTTGTTGGACAAGGGGTTCACAAGGCCTAGTGTATTCCTTTGGGGTGCATCAGTATTACTAGTACAAAAGAAAAAAAAATGGCACATTGGGAACGTGTACAGATTATCGACAATTGAAGGGGGTGACAATTAAGAGTAAATAATTCCTTCCCGGAACTTATAAGTTAATGAACTTCTCAAAGACTGACTTGAGAGCGAGTTATTATCAAGTAGGGGTTAAACAAAAAGGTATACCCAAGGCAGCTTGCCGAACCCGGGATGGTCACTATGTCTTCTTAGTTATGTCATTTGGAAAAACACATGCACCAACCTCTTGTATGGATCTGATGAATAGGGTGTTCAAGACACTTTTAAATGTGTGGGTGACCATGTTTGGTGATGATATTCAAAACCGCAATGGATCACGAATCAGTTGTAGCAAGTATTGTAGAAGTGTTCTAAATGTGAATCTTGGTTACAACCCATGGCATTCTTGGGTTACATTGTATAGGATGAAGGAATAAAGGTCGGTATGCAAAAGAGAGAGTTTACACACCAGAAAAATAAGTTTCAGTAGAACGATGTATGCGAGCAAAGTTTTCAAGGGCTGAAAGATAAATTAACTTCTACACCAGTTTTCGTATTTCTCGAAGGCACAAAAGATTATGCAATGTCTTGTGATTCTTTCGGGGTTGACCTCGGATGTGTGTTAATACAGCGTGATAAGATAATAACGTATGCCTTACGATAGTTGCGGCCATATGAGAGGAACTATATCACACATGATTTTGAGGTAACAGTTGTGGTATTTAGTTGAAAGATACGACACCATTACTCAAGGTTCATATTGATGTATAAATATTGATCATAAGACTTTGCATAGATATTAAAGTATAAAGGAAAGGGACTCAAATAGTCATAGGTTAGGATAAGATACTGAAATCACAGTCGGGAAAAGCAAATGCGGTGGTCGATGCGTCACGCCGCAAAGCACTAGGAAGGACTAAGGGTCGGTTCATGGGGACACAAGGTATAGTTAAGGATCTACATATTAATAAAACAGTTTGGTAGTGTACTTACTTGAAACTCCAGATCAAAGGGATATAGCGCAAAATACGGTAAAGTCTTCATTCGTAGAGGTAAAGGAAAGGAAAAGCAACATGCGAATCCTATGTTTAGTTCGGCAAAAAAAAAAAAAAAGAACGTACCACAAGGTTCAATGAGATTTGACCTTACGCATGAGGGATTATTTCAATATCAAGGTAGAGTAGGTATATCAAGTATAGATGAACCATGGAAATGAATTATATCCGAATGATTTAAAGGACATTTATTGGTAAGAACATTGCAAAGTTCGTCGCTCAATGCCCGAACTGTCAACAAATAAAAGTAGAGCATCAGAAACCAGGAGGTTATATGCAATGTATCAATCTTCCAGTCTGGGAATGGGATATAAGTAATATGGACTTCATCACAGGTTTGCGTCATACACTGCGGAAATTTGATTCTATATGGGTTATAGTGGACAGGCTTACCAAGTCTGCGCATTTTTGGAGATCCGTTTAGCAGAGTTTAGGTACACAGGTGAATCTGAGTATGGCTTTCTATCCTCAGACTGATAGACAAGCAGAATGTACCACACAAACACTCGAAGATATGCTACGAGCATGTACCTTAGATTTTCAGGGCAGTTGGGATGACCACTTGTCTCTTATTCAGATTGCTTACAATAATAGCTATGATTCAAGTATTAAAATGGCACCTTATGAAGCATTATATGGAAGAAAATGTAGATCACCAGTCGGATGGTTCGACGCAGGTGAAACTGCTTTACTTGGGCCAGAAATTGTTCATCAGGCCATGGAGAAAGTTAAAGTGATTCAACAACGGTTACAAACGGCCCAAAGTCGCCACAAGTCATATGCTGATGTCCGAAGAAGAGAACTTGAATTTTCCATAGGTGATTGTGTATTTTTAAATGTGTCACCGATTGAGGAATAAAGACATAGCTTTCGTGAAGGTCCTTTGGAGAAATCAACAAGTAAAGGGGATCACATGGGAAGCGGAAGAAATGATGAAATCCAAGTATCCCCATCTATTTCAAATGGACCAAGGAGTTCAAAGCGCGGAAGCGGAGCAATAAAAAGTAAGTATCCATGAGCCTTAAGTGTTTATGTATATGTATGCTAGCATAGAGAGGCATTTGTCGTAATTGAAGCGATAATGTTAACATTCGAGGACGAATGTTTCTAAGGGGGGAAGAATGTAACACCCCGTACTTTACCAACCCTACTTGATGACATTCAATGATGTTTACTTAGGTGTCGAGACCTATAAGTATGTATTTGTTAATGTTAATGATGAGAAAATTAAAATTTGGCCTCGTACATGTGATTAGCGTTTCATAGGAGGTGTTTTGTGATTTTTGTGGAGCATTTGTGGGGTTCAAAACGAAGCTAAGAGGACCTATAAACAAAGGATATTAAGCTTAAGAAGTAAGTTAAAGAATAGGACTTGAAGTATCTAACCGAACCCGCGAAGAAAAGTCAAAAAATGAAATTTTTAAAAAATTTTAAGGAGGGGCGCATTTGGGACCGTGCCACGCTGCTCTGGGCTAAAATTTTTAGTCCAGGGGCAGTAAGTTGGCGCGCCCAAGAGCGTTCCACCTTGGGTTTTCCATTTTTTTGAAAGTTGGAAATTTCTAAGTCCCAAGGGTATCCGGGGTTGTAATTAGCCTATTTTTGCCACGTTTCTTCTACAACCATGTGTATATACATGAAATGAATGACATATTATATTGGTATGATAAAATTACTCGAGAATGAATTTGGGGTCAAAATAACGATTTTACCCTTTTGGTCAAAATAGGCCATACGTGGCTAGAATCACTTGTTTTTGGGATCGAAGCTACGGATATGAATAGCATGGGTGGGAATATTGTTGTACCACGTATGAGATGATTTAAACATGAGAAATTATTGATTTTATTGGATTGAGTGAATTGGACTCAATAAAAGGCCCAAAATGAGAAGAAAGCATGGGCCAAATTGGGTCAAATGACCCATTCCCCCTTTGACCAAGAAATTATTGATCACAAATGGCTAAGGATGACTTTAAGGTCCTATAAAAGGAACCAAAAATCATCTTTTATTCATTTAAACACACAAGCACTTCTAGTATTTTTCAAGAAACCAAAGGAGATATTTCTCATATCTTAAAAACCCTAAGCCAACTCTTTGGACAAGATCATCATTTGGTAAATCTTGGTAAGTAATTATTATTATGTAATAATATATTATATGCATGGGAGAGTATGTAAATCATGTTGGCTATGCTTGGGAGTGTTGGATATGGCACTTTGTGTCTTTTGTGAAAGATGTGAAATCCATGGACTTGTAACTTGAATTAGGACTTGTGCCTTTGATGAAAGAGCATGGTATGGATAAAATATGAACATGTATGGTGTTATTTTGTTATTTTTCTGTAAGTTTAAATTGTGGGATTTTGGCCGATATGTGCTATGAGGTGTATTAAAGTAAGTTGAAGGATTATTTGTGATGTGGTATGGATAAGAAAGTGTAAGGGAGAAGTGTTGTGATGAAATGTATTGATTATCATGTATTGGTCAATGTTGGGAATATTGGGGGATTTTTGGAATAATAATTGTAGCAATGGTTTTGTCACGGGGAAATGACATTTTAAAGCCAAACATGTAATTCATTGTTGTTGTATGCCCTTATAAGGTAGTTGGTGGTTAATGTTGGCTCCGTTATGTATTTGTATTGTAGAGTAAAACATAAGGAAGGAGCGGTACTATTATATGCGCATTTAAGATTGTGTATTCGTATTGAGAATACAAGGTATGTAAGGTTACTCTTTCCCTATCCTTCTGCAGCACATAGTATCACATAGTCATTATACTTATTCAATTCTGAAATGCTCTAAGGTATTCTATTTCTGGTTGTTGCCTAGTGTTGCTTACATGTTCCTTATTCATTGGTCAATGGTGATTGTTGTGATTCATATTCATTGGTAAATATTCCAAAATTCCAATAATGTACCATATCCAATGTATCACTCTTAAAAAAAGTAAAAGAATTAAGTAATGCTTAATTGGTTGTTGTTGAGGACAGGGGGAAATCCAGAAGGGTGAACACCCTGGTCGGAACGAACCTATTTTATTGGAATGGATCGCAATCTAAGGGGCGTAAGCCTGGCTGGAACGATCCGAAAAATTATGCTATGATGGATAGCAATCTAAGGGGCATAAGCCTAGCTGGAACGATCCCAATAGTATATTATTTTCCCACTGATCAGCTTGGGGCTCGGGCATTTTAAGAATGGAAGGATGAGTTGTGAATGATGAAGGAACGAAAGAGTATAAGATAAAAGAAGTAACTCATCTAATGTACATAATTCTCAAGCACATAAAGTGATGGTTCAACCCTGTTGGTTCTTTATTTATGTTTGACTTCTTGAAGTGTTGATGTATCATATAGTTTCCTATGTCCTTACATACTCAGTACATTCTTCGTACTGACCCCTCTTGGGGATTTACCTTACTTGCTGCAGGCACAGGCACTAGTAGACCTCCCCAGTAGGCTGCAGGACATCTGTTGTTCTTTGGTGAGCTTCAGTTGGTTTGGGGCTTTCCGGGTCTCTTGTGTACATTTATTTTGGTACTGTAATGTTGTGTAAAGCGGGGACTTGTCCCGAAATTAAGATGCTTATGTGTGTACTCTTGTTACTCTTGTTAGAGGCTTTTGTAGACCAATGTGGGTGTGTGAACGAAGAAATGTATGTCCTCCTTGACTTGATGGCCTCAATGGACATGTTTCACATATGTATAAATATACTTCGTGTTCTATGATATTGGCCTTTTATGCTCTTACGTGATAGTGGTGTTTCCTATGGCATGCATATGAATGAATAGAAGCAAAGCTTAGTTCTCTCGGGCCTTATCGGCTTCGGGTGCCAATCACGCCTCAATGGGATTTGGGTCGTGACAGATTTACTTTTAGGAGTAGGACCAAACATGCATGTGAAAAATATTTGGGCATGACATGTCCACAGAAGAAGAAAATCACTACTTGAAGAAGGTCATGACATATAATATGCGAACAAGCCTGAAAGAACCTACCATTCATACCATATGGTCTAGCTGTTGAATGTGCACTCATAGAAAACACCACATTTTTTAACTCCTCAAGGTTAGGAATATTTTTGAAGACTTTCATTTTGATCATCAGAAACCAGTTTAGGTATACAATTAAGCATTTCCTCTTTGATATACTTTTCTTTGCCAGTAAATATCCCCTGAAAATGAGTCCAGGCAGCAACAACAATTTCCTCATCACCTTGTATCCATTCCCCATCTTCAATTTTGATCTTATGGATATACAATCTCCTCTTTATACCTCTAATTAAGGCATAAAAACATCTAGTATTTGCAACTCCTTGTTTAAACCATTGGAGCTGAGATTTTTGTCTAAGGATAACTTCTTCCACCTTGACATGTCTAATATATTCAGCTTGAAGACAATGAAACTTCTGTCTATTTTCTTCAGAGTTATTCAAAATTAGCTCCTCCTCAGCCATCTTGACTTTCTCCTCAAATTCTTTGACATTTGCAAAAATATCCCCAAACTCTCTTCTAGACCACTGACTCAAGGTGGAAATTAATCTCTTCATTTTCTGATGGAAAATCCATATAGGATCACCCTCACAAGGTGTCTTCCAGTATGATTCAATAGTGGAAAGAAATGTAGGATTATCCACCCAACAATTTATAAATATAAAGTATTTGGTTTGGATGTTAGATCTCTCAGTCATTTCCAATAAAAGTGGGCAGTGATCAGATCCAACAGAGGATAAGTGAGTATTGGAAGTGTGAGGCATTCTGTTTAACCAATCATCAGAGATCATGGCTCTGTCAAGTCTTTTCCATATCCTGAAGTTAATCCCTCTAAGATTGGACCAAGTAAATTTCAGTCCATGAAATCCCAAATCCATAAAGCCACAAGCTTCAATTATACCAATGAACTCAAAACTTTTACTCATATTATAAGGGATTCCCCCCAGTTTTTAATTAGTAGCAGTGATGATATTAAAATCCCCTACTGTGCACCAAGGTAAACCTGTAGAGGAAAGCTGTAATAGTTTATTCCACAAAGGTTTTCTCAAAGTATCTTTACACTTAGAATAGACAAAGGTCATCATGTAAGATTGAGCTAGCTCCACATGGTTGAAAACACAAGTGACTTGTTGTTCATCTGTGCCCATTATATCACAAGAAATGTCATGAGACCAGAACAACTAGATATTTCCATTAGAATTGCAACTGGCTTTTTCCATTTTGAGTTTTCTTCTAACCTCTTGAATCTGAGAATTATCAGCAAAAGGTTCCAGAATAACAATGAGGGACAGTTGATGGATTTGTTTAAGATTTTAGAGTCGTTCCAATGCACCTTTGGTATGAATACCCCTAGCATTCCAGATAAGCTTACTTATCATGGGAACTACTTTGGGTGTGAGATCTAGTGAATATTCTACTTATATTAGCAGACATACTAGTAGGAGGTTTCTTAGAGGTTTTCTTGGATTTGTATTGAAAGCCTTTGGGAGAGAGACCTTGTTGTTCAGTCACTTGGTTAATATTATCCTCTATAGACTCTTTACCATCAGATCCAAAGGTATTAACCAAGTCTTCAGCAGGAGAATCATCCTTCTCTACTTACTCATCAGGAACATTGTAGTTTTCCACTTCATCCTCAGAATTTATAACTCTGTATTCATCATCTTCAGGTAAAGGGGTAATATTAGATGGAGGGGAGGAGAGATTAGTATTTAAATGACAAGTGGTGATGGGAGAAGGAGTATTTTTATCTGGAGGCTTATCTGGAGGTTGAAGAGGGTTTTTAGCATGAAATTGGAAGAAAGGTATATCAATCCCTTCATGGATTTAAGCTTCATAAGACACCTCTAGATTCTTCATCTGAGCACCTGGATCAATATTAACACCTTCTTTGCATACAGTATCAGGTTGAGAACCACAGATGGTCTGAGGTTTTTTGCTGGTATACTGTTTCATTCTCTGATTCCCTCTTTTGTTAAGATCAAGAGTTTGATTACCATCCTCACCTATTCTTTTGGTTGGATTAGGAAAATTTGAATCATCATCCAAGTTTTGAGCATTAACATCAGGGCTTAATTCAATAAACTCATCTGTAAAGTGAACAGTGGTAGCAGAAGTTTTGAGGTCTTTGCTGGATTCACCACCCGTCCCATTGGTAACCCCTACCTGTATGTTAGATTGATTCTCCTTCACACCATCCAAACCCCCTTCAACTACATCATCAGAAAAAACCAGCTGGGGATTTTGGGAAATGGGAGCTTTTAAGTCAATAACTTTGGCCTTCCTGGTTTGAAAGTTGTTGTTGACCTCAATATTTTTGCCATTATTTCCTTGAAATTTGGATGCACTTTTTTGTTGGTTAGCTGTAGGAGTATTGATTTGTTGACTCTGTAATCCAAAGATAACCTGCTCATCACTAGGCTGGTGTAAGAGATCAAAAGGATTAGTACCTGGATGTTGGCTGATGTGATCCTGCTGAATTTTATCAAGAAGCTGTTTTGAAGTGATAGGTTTGAACACCTTATTTTGCCCTCTTATGTCTTGTTGGTGTTCATTTCTCTGTTGGATTGGTGGACCAAATCTTCTTTCTCTCCTTCTTTGGGTTTGCCACTGATCATTTTTTTGGAACTTATCAATATTTTGAGTATCTTCATTAAGCAGAGGAGCAAATTATTAGTGTGGTTCGGTAGAGGGTTATTCAGTTTAGCCGGCTGCTCACTAGTGCTAGGACCCTGAGAATTGTGACCTTTACCAGTTTCTTCCAGCTCCATCTTCTTCTATTATCCTCCTCCTTCTGTTTAAGAACACACTCACTGGGAGTATGACCTTGATGCTTGTAGTAACTACAGTAGTCAGGTACTCCTTCATACAATATGGATTGCCATCTCCCTTCACCATTCTCATCTACATCATATCCTATCCATACATGGGAAGGTAATGATTTAGTAAGATCAATTTGAATTTTCACCTTAGCTACACTGCCTCTTGTCTTCTTGTAAGTGGCCAAATCAAAAAACAAAACCTTCCCTATTGGTGACAAAAGGGGAGCTACAACTTCAAGGAAGTAATAGTATCATTGAAGTTCTGGTAGTATTGCTCATACAGGTACAAGAGGGGTCTCCTTATACGATTTGAAAGTTGGAGTCCACAACTGGAATCTAATTAATTGACCTTGAATATACATCTTCCCTTTGGACCACACTGGGGCATGATCGTACTCATTGTCCAAATCAATGTAGAGATGCCTAGTATTGTAGTGAGTCAGCTTAACCCCACCCTTCAATTTTGTTTGCAAGATGAATTGTTTTCTTATAATTTCCATTTTGGGCATGGTATTCACAAATTTACCACTCAAGGTATACCTGCACCTTTGAGCCAACTTCACTTTATAATCCTCTGGTTTAAAAACCACAACAGGGAATCCTTACTTTGTAGTGATTGTAGGGGTTCAATAGGAATTACAGCAACTTTCATAGCCTCTTAAGCTCTTAACTTAGTCACCATAGAATGAGCAACTCTAGGTTGGGGGGGATCAGGTATAGGAGGAACTTTAGGCCAAATAGGATTTGGTGTTTTGATGGGAGGAAAGGCAACATC
Source organism: Capsicum rhomboideum (assembly GCA_031232105.1). NCBI lineage: Eukaryota > Viridiplantae > Streptophyta > Magnoliopsida > Solanales > Solanaceae > Capsicum > Capsicum rhomboideum. Next base: position 61,059,141 of record CP124709.1, read on the forward strand.
TCTAGGTTTTGCATGCTCTACAGTTTTAGAGACAAGTTCAGTGGGTTGATGAGTCTTCAAATTATTTGACACCTCTATGGGACTGTTGTTAGGAACATAAGGTTGAGGTTGGTACTTAGTTAGGTATTTGGAATTTTGATGAGAGATTTTGGTGGTAGGACCTTGTTTCTTTTCATGAGTCTTGCTATTGGATTTCAGATCTTTAAGCATCCTTTCATTCCTTGGATTAATCTCACTTCCACCCTTTAAATTATCACTAACAGGGTTAAGATTAGAAGAATCACCACCAGAATTTTCACATACAACCTTGGAACCCTCAGCATGACCTCTAGAGATAGAATTAGCCTCACCCTCAATATGCTCAGTTGAAACCCTAGAATCAAAATTAGATGAGCCCTGGGGATAATCAGAGAGGGATTTTGTGAAATTCACATTCCCTGGATTTTATTTAGTAGGAACTGAAGGCCCTTCCTAATTTACATACACCGGAGATGAGTCTCCGACCAAATCTACTAGAGTAGGGTCCTTAGAAATTGGAATTTGACATGCATAAGGTATTTCTGATAGGGGTTTTGCATTGATATTACTCACCGTATCTTATTGCAGCACAAAACAATGAGCAGTGTGCATTTGTTTCATCGGAGTGCCATTTCCAGTGTAATCATCAGTTCCGGAGCTGAAAACCCTAATTCCCGAATTAGAAACATTTGATTCCATAATCATTGGGGATTCTTGGATTGGAATATTCCTTTCACCTCCCATAATTATTTGGCATTGAGTGTGGGTCAAAATTCCGGTGACCACTATTTTGCTGAAGTTGATCTAAGCTCCGATACTGGTCTCCTCAACTAAGAGACCCGAGATATGACGAGGAGAGGTGCTCATTTGCATCTCATACTTCCCTGATATTGAATCCTTACCCAGATATTTTGAATGTGAGTCAAATTGGTAATGCAACTCAGCCGCAGTATTTTCAAATTCGCACTGTCTTGAACTCTGACTTAGTGAGATGGAATGAGTTGATTGTTGGATCGAAGGAAGATCAGAGTATCTCAAGTCCTTTTCAAAAGCTGGAATCACCTCAATAATGCCTGGTTGAGCTTTGGAAATAATTTTGTGAGCCCACAAAATTTGTTCTTCTAAAATTTTACCATTGATCGCTAATTTGTTGTCAAATTTTTGAAAATTGTGGCCCAAATCTGTGGAAGAGTCTTTTTGGGGTGTGAGTGCATTTTATTTTGGTGATCGGAGAAGCTTCATCGGCGGCAGTGAGGCCATGCCAGCTGAAACAGTAAGGAAAAATCTAGAGAGAAGTGAGAGTGTTTTTACTTGATTTTTGTAAATCAAACCTTAACTGTGTGATTGACAATTATGTAGCTTATTCGATTAAGTGACTTGAATGATTTTATGAAGGTAAAAGCCTTGCTGTCCTAAAGATACACTAATTTGTTGTACCAAGCCCCTGGTGGCTATAAATGATTAAAATTGGTTAAGAGTTAAGGATGTGAATAAAGTGATAAGTGGATAATGTTAATAGGCTTAGTAAAGAGGTCGGGCTACTAGGAAGAACTTATAATTGGCTTATTATGGTTTGATGTTATGTATATGATTATTGTATAGGAATAATTATCAGTTAATAGTATCCCTTGAATATGGTATAGTTGAGTTGATAAGGTGGGTGAAATAGGTTAGCTTGATTACGGTTGATGATCTTTAGTTGTAGGGTCGATCGAAGGAGTAGATTTATTGGATATGTGTATGAATATTCTTATTCCTCCCATTGTTACATGATAATACTTGGTTGATATTACTCCTTGAGTATTTGAAGTATGTTGAGGGTTGAATAGACTAAAGTGAGTTATGGTGGAGAATTTATGTGTTAATAAACCTATAGAGGTGTGTTAGTTGTGGTGTGGGTGCTATAGCATTGGTTAGGGTGTAAGTACACCATCAAAAGTTTTCTTAGTATAAGAATGACAGATCTCAGGGTAGTGTGGTTTTGGTTGAAAAACTGGTGTTTAGTGGTTTAGTGTTGAATTGTGAATCATGGTTTGATGATTGGTAGTGAAGAGATTATTACGGGATATTTGATTTGTATAGTGTTCTGTATGAAGTTTCAGAATGACAAATAAATTTCTAGAATTTCAGTTGTCGAGGATGCCGGTTTGGATAAATTTGTGCTGTAAAAATTTTAGAAGTGTATTGTGAAATGGACAAAGCTGGGAATAATTCCTAAGCTACTATTTTAGCATCGGTGCAGTGATGGGTTCATCGCTGCAGTGACAGAAGCATCACCACGATGATAGTCTGTTTTTCCTGAGTATTGTTGCAATAATAGGTGTGTCACTATGGCAATGTTGCTGCAGCGATGAATCCGTCGATGCAGCAATGAACTCTCAAAATTCCTAGTTAAATCAGAAAGTGGCATTTTCATTTCCCATTATTTTCGTTTTGCCCCAAATTTTCATATGTTGTAATATTGAGTGGTGTCTAGGATATTTTAAATGACACATTATATAAATTTTATTATGATTCATATTTCATAGGTTATAGGGATCATGAGTTGGGCCTGGATCTTAGTGGCCTATGGTGCATAGGCTGGTTGGGTAGCTATTTTGTTTTATTTGTGGGATGACATTTTGGTAAGTGTTATCAAATTGTTTTAGAAGTAGATGGGAGGTTGCGGTGAACTTCCACCATTTTAGGAATGCTGGGTTTCAAGAATCATGCAAAAAACTCTCCCTCCTAGTTACTGAACCCATTTGGAGAAGAACAGTGGGTAAATTGGTATATATTATAACGACTCATTCCATCGTTATAGAAAATATTTAAGGCAAAGACATAAAAACCTCATTCATCATAGGTTGTAGGATTAATTCTCTAGTATAGGAGTTCATTAAACATGAACTAAGGTCATATAATACCCCTAACACAAAGTTAAGTTGGAAGTGTTCTTACTAATTGAGTTTCGAGCCAAGTTTAAACTAGGGTAAACTTCAAACAAGTTCTCCTCTTAGAATATAAAGAGTTACGTGGCCCAATACCCACCAAGTTAAATGTCACACCCCAAATCCCATTGAGGCGTGATTGGCACCCGAAGCCGATATGGCCCGAGAGAACCAATTTTTGCTCATGAACCTTCGTATACGTATCCTTGTATGAATCTTATTATACCCCATGTAACTATGCGGAAGACATGAATCATGGAAACATATGCTATCTATATACATATATTTAGGAAACTTGGCCGTTGGGGCCATCAGGTCAAAACGGACATTCGTCTTTTACATATTCGTCTCTTACATCCATATACCCACATATGTCTACAAAATCCTCTAACAGATTCACCAACAAGATGAACCTACAGTCGGGATGAGTCCCCATTTTATACAACATATACAACATCAAAACAAACATACAACTATGACTCAGAAAGCTCCGAACCAAGTGGAGCTCACCAAAACTCTGAAAAATGATCCCCAGTCTACAGAGGAGGTCTACTAATGCCTGCACCTGCAACCTGTAAGGTAAGTTCCCCCGAGGGGGTCATTACGAAGAATGTACTGAGTATGTAAGGCTCATAAGAAATTCATCATACATAGTAACAACAACAACGGAGTCAATATAAGAGAAATAGTCATTGTGAATAAACTCTCTTTTTGTATGTGAACAATAGATTCTTTCTTGCTTTTACGCTCATCATCATTATTATTACAACTTTTATAATTATACAATCATGCAAAGAGTATACTCACACTTCTTTTACTACTATCTTCATTACTGTTCATCTAACTAGTTAGTGGTTTATAATATAATACCGGACATCCAACTGATCAGTGGGCTTTAATATAAATCGGACATCCAGCTGATCAGTGGGCTATAATAAATAAATATAATAATAATACCGGACATCCAGCTGATCAGTGGGCTCTAATATAAACCGGACATCCAGCTGATCAGTGGGCCATACTAAATAAATAGAATAATAATACCATAGCATGATATTGGGATTTTTCCATTCGAGCTTATGCCCTTTTTGATTGGATCCATACTCAATGAAATATAAAGCAACCATGCAAACATTGCTACTAGGCATACTTCTTTCCCTTTTCATTGATGTGAGAATGATTCATTGATGATTGAAACGTTATTGGGAACACATATATACATTACTTCATTCTTCACTTTTCATGAGATTGATTCAATGATGGTCGTAACATTATTAGAACTTGGAACCTACATTATCGGAATTTGGAGTCATAATATTGTTAAATTTTGGAATTGTGTCCACCCTCTATTATCTTCCTTCACTCTTGCAACCAACAAACATATGTAACTTAATTTATTTCTTTTGAGAGATTGGTACTTTTGCTCTTGAGAGATTGATACATTGAGGATCGTGATACTCTTGGAAACACAAACACTTTACTTCACCCCTTAACTTCATGAGATCGACTCCTTTACTTATGAGGAATAATTATACTAACTTGCACATCACCTCTCTTATTACTCTTATGAGTTTGGTACTTTTACTTATGAAAGATTGGTACAAGGATAATCATCATATTATTGGACTTTGGAACATGACATGATTGGAAAATGCTTTTCAAGGATAAATAGATTCTCTTACATCTTACTTTCTTTAAGACAGTTCTTTTAGAAATTTCATCGTTATGACATCTTTGGAACTTCAATCAATGAACAAGAGATAAGTGAGTCATAATTCATCTAAGAATAGGGCACATATGAATAACAATACATGTCAACCTGAATTGATGTACTTCAAGACCCCTCGAAATAGAACAAGTCCAACATCAATGCGAACAATATGTTGTAGAAGAATACGGAAACAATAACCTTACATACCTTGTAGTCTCAATACGATTCTAAAATCTTAGACGTGCATAAAATAGTCCCTCTCCTTCCTTATGTTTCACTCTACAACACAAGTACATAATGGAACCAACATTAACCACCAACTACCTTACAATGGCATACGATAACAATGAGTTACATGTTTGGCTTTAACATGTCATTTCCCCCTTGAAAATACCATTCATGAAATTATTATACCAATAATCCCAAAATATTCCATAAATTGACCAATACATGATAACCAATATCATGACACACCAAGTTCATACTTTCCACTCTCCACCATCATAACATCACAATTATTCCATCAAATCACTTCAATACACCTCACAACAACAAATCGGCCAATATCCCATAATTTACACTTATGGAAAAATAACAAGTTTAGGACCATAATCACTACATACATGCTGATATTTCATCCATACCATGTACTTTCATCAGTACAACAAGTCATCTTTCAAGTTTAAATTCCATAGATGACACATCTTTTACAAAAAACACAAAGTGTCATATTTAACACTTCCAAGCATAACCAACATGATATACATAATATCTCATGCATATAATATGTTAATACATAAGAATAAACACTTACCCAATCTTGTAAAATGGTGATCTTGCTCCAAAGATGACTTAGGGTTTGAAGAGTCCAAAAGGAGCTTTCTTGAGAATTCTAGAAAAAGATAGAAAAGCATGTGTGTTGTTGTGTATTAAAAATCTGATTTTTGCCTCCTTTTATATACCTTTGAAGTCATGCTTATACACTCTTGGCATTTAATTCTATGAGTGGCTTAGTCAATGAAAGAATGGGTCATTTGACCCATTTTTGGGCCATGTTTCCTTCTTCATTTTGGGCGCTTTTTGAGCCCAATTCACTTAACCCAATAAAACCAATAATTTCTCATGTTTAATTCATTTCATACACGTTACGACAATATTACCACTCACGGGATTTATATTCGTAGCCTCAATTCCAAAAACAAACGATTCTAGCCACGTATGGCTTATTTTGACTAAAAGGGTAAAATCGTCATTTTGATGTCAAATTCATTCTCGAGTAATTTTATCATACCAATATAATAATTCAATCCTTTCATGTATATACTCGTGGTTGTAGAATAAACGTGGCAAAAATTGGCCCTGTACGTCTCCGGGCACCCTTGGGACTTAGAAAATTTCCAACTTTTAAAAAAGTGGCAAAACCAGCCTGGCACGCCCTTAGGCGCGCCAGATTTATTCCTTTGGGCTACAAATTTTTTCCCAGAGCGGCGTGGCATTCCCTCTGGCTGGCCCCAACCTTAATTTTTTTGAAAATTCCATTTTTCGACTTTTCTTCGCGGCTTTGGTTAGATACTTCAAGTCCTATTCTTTAACTTACTTTACCCTTAATATACTTCATTTAAAGGTCCTCTTAGCCTCATTTTGAACCCCACAAATGCTCCACAAAAGTCACAAAATACTTCCTACTAAGGGCTAATCACATGTACGAGGCCAAATTTCAATTTTTCTCATCACTAACATTACAAATTTCTTACTCATGGCATCTCGACACCTAAGTAACCCTTGTTCAACGTCGTCACACAGAGTTGGGAGTATACGGGGTGTTACATTCTCCCCCCCTTAGGAACATTCATCCTCGAATGTTAGCAATATCGTCTCATGTACAACAAATGCATCTTTACATTATACATATACACTTAATGTACTTATTTCTTTCTCCACTTCCGTACTTTTGAATTTTTCTTCCGTTTGAAACAAATATAGGTACTTTGATTTAATCATTTCTTCAACTTCCCATATGATCTCTTCGACTTGTTGATTTCTGCACAGAACTTTTACGGGTCACAATTTTTTATTTATTTTATTTTTTTTTCAAATCCTTTCATTCGTGATACTTTCATGAATACTCAATCATCTATGACAAATTCTAATTCTCTTCTCCTAATATCGGCCTATAAGAAATTACATCATACGTAAAAATGTCAATGAAATAAAATATGAGAGAATAGCCCAATTGACATACGAAGAACTCATAATAACCATACTATGTTTGTAATGCTGTCTTGGGAATATCGACATCATTCATTTCCTCATCCCATCATCATTCGTTTCATTGTTTCATTCATTTTTGTTTTTCTAACCCCGTAACTGATTTAACAAATCGTCAATTCTGGGGAGGGAATATTTACTCTTAATTGTCACCTCATTCAGTTGCCGATAGTCGACACACATTCTCAACGTACGTGCCATCTTCCTTTGTACAAACAACACTGGTGTACCCCCACGGGGACACTCGAAGTCTTACTAGTGACATATGTACTCCTTGGACATTATTTCCTTACCTCAAGATAGGGAATAAATTTACCCTTCAACGCTCCAACACCCTCATGTCCAACCTAATAAAATCAACCAGCGTAACATGATCACAAACATTCACTATACCATTACGATCTATTCTTTTTTTTTTGTCTAACTGTAATAAATTCACCAACTAGCGTAGATACTTCAATTGTCTTAACTAATAGTTCTGGTGTTCTTTCAAATTTTACAATAAGAAATAGAATAACATATGATAAGGTACAACCTGAATTACTCAATGCAGATACATTCTGTGAGAAGACAGATATTATACCTGTACCCATATCAGGAGAAATCTCCAAATTTCATCGGTCGACTGGTGCATAGGTGCGATTCTGTGCTTCACTGGAACCAGCTGCCCCTCTAGCACCTCTGCCACGACCAGTAGGTTGTACATCTAAAAATGATAACGCCATGGCTGATTTCGTAGGTCGTGTTATACTACCCATGGCCCTCAATGGGCAATATCTCTTTACGTGCCCGAACCTACGACACCAAAAGCAAACATTCGCACCAAACCAGTAGTCACCTGAATGAAACTTCCCGCAGCGTTGGTACCGCTGAAGAAAAGACCTCGATTGGCTCAGATTTACTTGTTCTCTATACCCCCACTGTCTGTGATCCCTGAGTCCCATCATATTGCCCGACTTGACCGCCTCTAAACCCTTGAAATTGAGATGAAACACCTATTGTAGGATAAGAAATTGATGGTCTAGGCAGTCTAGGAAAAATTTGGGGCCTAAATTCTCCTTGTGATGCCATGAACTGTCCCACAGATCTCGCCCTCTTTGATGGCCCTTCTGCAAATTCTTGTATCCTTCCCCTTTGCCTTTGATCCTCCATCTTTTGCGCGAAGGCTTGTATTCTTGCTATATCCATGTCTTTATTTAGCGCAGCAATAGTATAGTCCCTTACCAAGTATGGCTCCAATCTGTCTACAAACCGATGAACTCTATCGGCCATAGTCGCTACCATATTAGGAGCGTATTTAGCCAAGGAATTAAACCGAAGACTGTATTCCCTGACGCTCATATTTCCTTGATAAAGATTGAGAAATTGGTCTGCACGTGCCTCCCAGATCTCATATGGAAGGTAGTGATCGAGAAAAGCCATTTTAAATTCCTCCCAACTAGCTGGAGGTGTACCGATACCCCTGGATCTTTTTCAATCTTCGTACCATAAGACAGCCTCTCCTTTCAAACTATAAGTCATAAGTTCAACTGTTTCTACACCAGTCACGTGCATAACTTCTAGAGCTCTTTGGATTTGATCTATAAAGTCTTGCGGATCTTCATTAAGATCTAATTCGATAAATGTGGGAGGATCCAATTTCAGGAAATCCCGTGTCCACCGGCTAGCTACCCTAGCCGCACCATCATCACTTGTCATTGGACCAGCTCGTCCCTGAGTTTGTGCAACCACTATCTGAGTCAACATAAGCGCTGCATTTTTCAATTCCCGTAACTCTTGTTTCATAATATTAACAGGTGATTCTGGGGACTCAGTTTCAGCCCCATATTGTCTAGCTGGGTCGGGTGGTGATTTACCATTTTCTTCTCCTACCAGCATGTCTACCTGCTTATCTTTACCCTTATCTTGTCTTATCATCGGCATTTTACTATACAAAGGAAAACCAATGTCAATGATCAGATATGATTTCACTTACAACATTGGCTCTATTGCACGATCTAGAAATGAAGAAATGAAATAACTCCTAAATGTCCCGTAGCCTCCTACTTATAAATGTGGCGCGCAACACATCCATAAGCAAGACTCTACTCAGAAACATCTTTGTAGACACCCTTAGAACGACCTGCTCTAATACCATTTTTGTCACGCCCCAAATCCCATTGAGGCGTGATTGACACCCGATATTGCCCGAGAGAACCAATATTTGCTCATGAACCTTCGTATACGTATCCTTGTATGAATCTTATTATACCCCATGAAACTATGCGGAAGACATGAATCATGGAAACATATGCTATCTATATACATATATTTAGGAAACTTGGTCGTTGGGGCCATCAGGTCAAAACGGACATTCGTCTTTTACATATTCGTCTCTTACGTCCATATACCCACATATGTCTACAAAAGACTCTAACAGATGCATCAACAAGACCAACTTATAGTCGGGATGAGTCCCCATTTTATACAACAATTACAACATCAAAATAAACATACAACTATGACTCAGAAAGCTCCGAACCAAGTAGAGTTCACCAAAACTCTGCAAAATGATCCCCAGTCTACAGAGGAGGTCTACTAATGCCTGCACCTGTAACATGTAAGGTAATTTCCCCCAAGGGGGTCAGTACGAAGAATGTACTGAGTATGTAAGGCTCATAAGAAATTCATCATATATAGTAACAACAACAACGGAGTCAATATAAGAGAAATAGTCATTGTGAATAAACTCTCTTTTTGTATGTGAACAATAGATTCTTTCTTTCTTTTACGCTCATCATCATTATTATTACAACTTTCATAATTATACAATCATGCAAGAAGTATACTCACTCTTCTTTTACTACTATCTTCATTACTGTTCATCTAACTAGTTAGTGGTTTATAATATAATACCGGACATCCAGCTGATCAATGGGCTTTAATATAAACCGGACATCCAGCTGATCAGTGGGCTATAATAAATAAATATAATAATAATACCGGATATCCAGCTAATCAGTGGGCTCTAATATAAATTGGACATCCAGCTGATCAGTGGGCCATACTAAATAAATAGAAATAATACCATAGCATGATATTGGGATTTTTCCATTTGAGCTTATGCCCTTTTTGATTGGATCCATACTCAATGAAATATAAAGAAACCATGCAAACATTGCTACTAGGCATACTTCTTTCCCTTTTCATTGATGTGAGAATGATTCATTGATGATTGAAACGTTATTGGGAACACATATATACATTACTTCATTCTTCACTTTTCATGAGATTGATTCAATGATGGTCGTAACATTATTAGAACTTGAAACCTACATTATCGGAATTTGGAGTCATAATATTGTTGGAACTTTGGAATTGTGTCCACCCTCTATTATCTTCCTTCACTCTTGCAACCTACAAACATATATAACTTAATTTATTTCTTTTTAGAGATTGGTACCTTTGCTCTTGAGAGATTGATACATTGAGGATCGTGATACTCTTGGAAACACAAACACTTTACTTCACCCCTTAACTTCATGAGATCGACTCCTTTACTTATGAGGAATAATTATACTAACTTGTACATCACCTCTCTTATTACTCTTATGAGATTGGTACTTTTACTTATGAAAGATTGGTACAAGGATAATCATCATATTATTGGACTTTGGAACATGACATGATTGGAAAATGCTTTTCAAGGATAAATAGATTCTCTTACATCTTACTTTCTTTAAGACAGTTCTTTTAGAAATTTCATCGTTATGACATCTTTGGAACTTCAATCAATGAACAAGAGATAAGTCAGTAATCATTCATCTAAGAATAGGGCACATATGGATAACAATATATGTCAACCTGAATTGATGTACTTCAAGACCCCTCGAAATAGAACAAGTCCAACTTCAATGCGAACAATATGTTGTAGAAGAATACAGAAAGAATAACCTTACATACCTTGTAGTCTCAATATGATTCTACAATCTTAGACGTGCATACAATGGTCCCGCTCCTTCGTTATGTTTCACTCTACAACACAAGTACATAACGGAACCAACATTAACCACCAACTACCTTACAATGGCATACGATAACAATGAGTTACATGTTTGGCTTTAACATGTCATTTCCCCCTTGACAATACCATTCATGAAATTATTATACCAATAATCCCAAAATATTCCATACATTGACCAATACATGATAACCAATAGCATGACACACCAAGTTCATACTTTCCACTCTCCACCATCATAACATCACAATTATTCCATCAAATCACTTCAATACACCTCACAACAACAAATCGGCCAAAATCCCATAATTTACACTTATGGAAAAATAACAAGTTTAGGACCATAATCACTACATAAATGTTGATATTTCATCCATACCATGCACTTTCATCAAGACAACAAGTCATCTTTCAAGTTTAAATTCCATAGATGACACATCTTTTACAAAAACACAAAGTGCCATATTCAACACTTTCAAGCATAACCAACATGATCTAAATATTCTCTCATGCATATAATATGTTAATCCATAAGCATAAACACTTACCCAAGCTTGTAAAATGGTGATCTTGCTCCAAAGATGACTTAGGGTTTGAAGTGTCCAAAGGGAGCTTTCTTGAGAATTCTAGAAAAAGATAGAAAAGCATGTGTGTTGTTGTGTATTAAAAATCTGATTTTTGACTCCTTTTATAGACCTTTGAAGTCATGGTTAGACACTCTTGGAATTTAATGCTATGTGTGTCTTAGTCAATGAAAGAATGGGTCATTTGACTCATTCTTGGCCCATGTTTCCTTCTTCATTTTGGGCCCTTTTTGAGCCCAATTCACTTAACCCAATAAAATCAATAATTTCTCATGTTTAATTAATTTCATATGTGTTACGACAATATTCCCACTCACGGGATTTATATTTGTAGCCTCGATTCCAAAAACAAGCGATTCTAGCCACGTACGACTTATTTTGACTACAAGGGTAAAATCGTCATTTTGGTGAAAAATTCGTTCTCGAGTAATTTTATCATACCAATATAATAATTCACTCCTTTTATGTATATTCTCGTGGTTGTAGAAGAAACGTGGCAAAAATCGGCCCTGTACGTCCCCGGGAGCCCTTGGGACTTAGGAAATTTCCAACTTTTGAAAAAGTGGCAAAAGCTTGATGCCTCTGGGCTAAAAATTTTGGCCCAGAGCGGCGTGGCATGCCCTATGGCGTGCCCCAACCTTAATTTTTTTAAAAATTCCATTTTTCAACTTTTCTTCGCGAGTTTGGTTAGATATTTCAAGTCCTATTCTTTAACTTACTTCTTACGCTTAATATACTTCATTTAAAGGTCCTCTTAGCCTCATTTTTAACCCCACAAATGCTCCACGAAAGTCACAAAATACTTCCTACGAAGGGCTAATCACATGTACGAGGCCAAATTTCAATTTTTCTCATCACTAACATTACAAATTTCTTACTTATGGCATCTCGACACCTAAGTTACCCTTGTTCAACATTGTCACACAGAGTTGGGAGTATATGAGGTGTTACATTAAACCTTGATACTGTCATAATTCATGAGCAACTGAACTAAAATATATAAAGTGGAAAATAGATACTGACAACAATGTACAGAAGCAAAATTATGGGCTAACTTGTTCAATACATCACTGTTAAAATGTTTACAACAATTGTATTGCAAAATAAAAGGAACTGAAACTAAATATAATAGTTTAGACTGACTATCTATGATGCCTATACTAATACTGAGTACAGTTAGCCGGTACATGACCCCCAGCTACCTCTAATCAATATACACAAACTAAAATAGACTACTATGACTACTAACTGACGAGAGTTCTGGAATAAGGAGAACTCATCACTTGCTGAATGGAAGTTGGGATCTACTTGACCATGATCATGTGATCTAGCACTGATACCTGAATTATGAAACAATGTAGTACGAGGAAAGAATACGGTCAGTACTTTGAATGTACTGAGCATGTGAGTATTGCAATAATAATGAACAACACTTAAATCATGCTTTTAAAACTGAGGACAGAAACCACTTATTGTAATATGAATTAAATCATGTATTTACTGATAAGATGTGAGACATAAAGCAACCTCTGAATCATTAGCTAAAATATTTCTGAAAACTGGAAAGCTGCAGAAGCATAAATATTTCATATGATTTTAAACTAATACTAAACATGCTGTAAAACTGTACTAAATGCAAGCTGAGTGCAAAACTGAATAACATGTTGAACTATAGTGCAATGACGTAAACATTTATACTAAAATACCAAGGTAAAATCTGGTGTCAATAACAATGCGTAAGATATCTGAAAGTATGGATCATGCACAAGTACTGAACTGAATATATGGGAGAGTCTATTAACAAACATAAACCATGTGAGATAACATGGAGTGGAATGTATATGCCCCATAAAAAGAACCCAATATACCTTGCCATGGTATAAAGGCATGACTGGCGTGATCACTAAATTTATACCCAAATGGGGATTACTAAATAAACCTATGGTGACGTGTAGTTCTGGTACTTTGGGTGAAACTGTAGCCCTAGTCTAACTCAGTGCTAAATAGTACTCCCAAATCGATAATATGCTGATAGCTTATTAAAATCTGTTGTTCTGAGAACTGAGTCAGAACCTAATTAGTTTGAAAGTCTGTTTACTAAAAACTAATCATGCTTGTTCATAATAAAACATCAATAGTCTGAAACATTCTTTGGAAACAAACTGAGTCATATGTAATTTACTTGAAATCATGTTGGTATGAAATTCATATAGGATAATATCATACTAAATGTAAATCCATGGAAAACAAGTCATGTAGCACTAAAATAGACTAAAATCCATCAAATCATGCATAATTCATTCTAAAAGAAGTTGAAGTCTATAAAACATGTATAGTTCTTCAAGTATTAAAATAACTAAGTTAAAGTAATGGAAATCATGCATATTAACTTTGAATGGGGATCATTATCATAAAATAACATAAGGGAACTAAATTCTGAGCATTAGGCATAATTGAATATGAACCCTAGAGTATGAGTTCAAAAAAATCGTAACTGAAAATCATAATGAAAAACTAGGTTGTGGACATAAGTGTGAAAGGAATACCATATTGAATACCCACATATCTGATTACTGAAGATTCTTGAACTAGATCATGAAGGGCTTGAACTTGGAGAAGAAAACCCTAGGCTTGGAACCTTAAGAGAGACTTAAGAGCTTTTGTTTCTAACTTTAGAGTGATAACTGTGAGAATGAGGGAATAGATTGACTATTTACCCTTTAATCTCCCTCTAAAGAAGCTAAAACGATATAGTATAGGAGTTAAGAAAGAAGGAAAAGTGTAATGACCCATTCTATCGGTACTAAAAATATTTACGGTAAAAGTATAATAACCTCATTCATCATAAGTTATAGGATCAATTCTTTATTATCATAGCACATTCTACTGAACTAAGATCATACAATACCCCTAGCACAAAGTTAAGTTGAACATGTTCTTATTGATTGAGTTTTGAGCTATGTTTAAACTTGGATCAACTTCAAACAATCATATCTCCTAGAGTATAAAGATTTATGTGGCCCAATTCCCACAAAATGAACGATCTTTGAGTTTTCTTTCCAATACATCAAAACATTTGTTAATTTGCCTTTGGAATAAAACTTTATGGCCATTTTACTTAATACTTTCCGGGCTGAAAATTAACCGCCGGAGTGGTAACTGGGCAACTTTTATGCTAGTTCTGGATGGGTTTTTGGGTTTTAACTCAAAAACTTCATCCCAAAACCCTAGGGGGCGATTTTCCAACTTTTTGGGTGAAAATTCTTCGTTGATGTAAGTTTTTATGTCACCTTCTTCGTATTTCAATCCTTTAACATCTTAGAATTATTAGAACGACCTTTAATGGTGGAATTCTTGGGATTTGAACCCTAAGTTCATGATATTTTGGGGAAAACCTATGGGTTGGGTTAATATCAAGTAGAATTACTTCTAGATTGTTAATTAACAATTTCTAGCATGAATTAATGATTCTAAAATATGAAATTTGATTCTTGGGAACCTTGATTTCAATAAAAATGGAATCTTTAACATTAAAACTTCCTTAATGGAGATGGGTTGAGTATGATAGAGCTAGCTAAGGGTTAATTTACCTTGGTTAATAGTTTTGACCATGAATATGGATAGAATTAGTGGATTGAATATCATGACCCAAACGGCCATGATTGGCACCCACCCTAAACTACGGTGGGACAACCATTTAACCCAACCCTCAATAACCAAGTTCAATAGTCATCAATTTACTTCTCATCAACCTTATCATTAATAAGTTACTAAACCCAATTATTCATTAAGGAAACAAGATTGTAATCCTAAACAAATACCAAACTAAAACTAATTTGCGGAAATTCTCTATTTATTACATCTCCGGGACCTGAAGTCACCGTACAAGAATATCTAAGAGTACTCAAGTCTATAACCAAAAGAGCATCCAAAATACAGAAATAAACAAAAGAGTGTTATTGTCCCCAAACAAAGGACATGAAAATAAAGCTGAAGATCAAAATGTTACGCGATCATAGTGCTCACACTTAGATCAAAATCTAGAACTGCTGGCTAGAGCCGATGTCTCATCTCAAACACTGGAACATGTTTTGCACTCAACAAAAAAAAGAGCACAGGTAGCATCAGTACATCAACAAGTACTGTTAGGCATCATAGGTCGATTCTAATCGATGCCATACAAATAAGTAAACCAAATAAATGCAAAGATATCATCATAAAACTTATAATCAAGACAATAACACAATTATGGCATTTCACTTTAGAGGGAATACAAACTCATGCTCATATATGTTTACACTTGGTTAAATTCAGCAACAAGTTGTAGCACAACATAAGGTTATAACAAAACATTCAATGCACATGAATGAATGAATGCAAGATATGCACATTATCTTTTTCTGTTCTTAATCTCATCTACATCATCAACATCATGATATCAATAACATCATCATCATCATCTCATCAACATCATCATCAACAACATCATCATCATCATCTCATCAACATCATCATCAACAACATCATGAACATCATGATTTGTAAATAATCATCACAATCATCTCAACAACATCAATTGTTATGAATGTCCAATGCAATTAATAATCACAAGTAATGCTCGAAAGCAATCACAATTACTTAATACACATATAAGTACAGAGACAAGCAAGTCTAATTACTACAATAAACTATAAACTACCTTGATTCCTTGCTCAAAGTCACTTTTAGGACACAATCTTGCTCTTCCTTTCCCTTTCACCTTGTTCTTGATCTATAACAATAAGATTACACACCCATTTCAATCAATTCATCCTTTTTAACCACTAGGAATTAATAACTAATAATGTTTAGCCATAATTTCCCTAATTCATCATCTTAGGGTTTTTCATTCCTTAAACCTCATGAACCCTACCATATTCGGATATGAAGGTATCAAATGGGCTATATCAAACTCGCATGCCCAGTAACCCATGTGTGGTATTCAAAACGTCTTCCTAGTTATATTGCGAATCTTTTAGATAAACCTCTTAAAGAATTAGAAGGCCTAGTATACTGTGATGTGTGATTTGATCTAGCATGAACAACCATGATTCTACTCTCATTAGTGTTTTTTTACACCCTAGAGTAATTTTCTACTAATTTTATCCTCATTCTCACAAATCTGCATTAAGTTCTTGAATTAGGGCTAAACTCCAATTTCTACCATGAACAAGTTTCTAATGTTTTTCAGTAATTTTAAGAAGTAATTCAAGTTTAAAATGTAAGAAACTTACCTCCAAAGATAAAATCCTCTAAAAGTTTGCAAAAAATCATCTTCCCCAGAGCTTTGGTTCATTTTTCAAAATGTGGGGATTGAAAACATTTTTGGGTTTTAAAAATGGGATTTTTACTGCATTGTACTGCTACAGAGGTAAAATTACCACTGTAGTGGTAAGGTTACCACTGCAGTTGTTTGCGACAGGGTTAAGCTTACCGCTGCAGTGGTACCTTTTCCACTGTAGTGGTTTTATTTTCTGCTACAGCGATCCTGGCCAGAAACTCGGGACCTCTCCCTAATTGTGTCCATTTCACAACACACTCCTTAAATTACAATATCAAAAACCAACCCTTCTACGGTAAACTTTATAATCAGAGTTTTATAACTCTGTTTTACGTATCAAAAGTTGTTATGGCTTTCTAAATGCGTTATCTATCTATAAATAAAGTCAAACATCCCCACTAACATTCACCTCAACACCAAATTTTCTAAGACTAGTACACTCTCAAAATTTATCTAACACTAGCCCTGCTTTGAATTTCTTAGAAACAACATAAGTAGAATTTGTGGGGTTTTCACATCCCATATTTAGCTTAACGATAGTTTGGGTCATTACATTAGATACCAAATTACCCCTTGTTTATCCTTGAATGACAAATATACCAAAATGACTTAATTAAGAAAGAATTACTTGAGTTAATAAATAAGTGTGAATATCACTTGCTCATGCCAGCCTCTGCCTCCCAAGTTGCTTTTTCAATAGCATAGCTCCTCCATTGAACCTTTACACAAGGAATGAGTCTGGTTCTCAATTTTCTCAAGTCTCTACTCAATATCACAATGGTTTCTCTTTGTATGATAACTCTTTTTCAAATAACTCGGGGTCCCAAAGAATGATGTAGTCCCTATCTCCATGATATTTCTTTAACATAGACTCATGGAATACTAAGTGAACCTCGAACATACTAGGAGGCAATGCCAGCCTATAAGCTACTACCTCTATCCCTTTTAAAAGCTCAAAGGGTCCGATGTACCTCAGACTTAATTTTCCCTTCTTACCAAAATGCATCATACCCTTCATGGGTGACACTTTCAATAATACATTCTCTCCCTGTTCAAATTTTACATCCCTAACTTATTGTCCATGTACTCTTTTCGTTGGCTCTGAGCTTTCCTTGAATAAACACTACTTTCTCCATTGAGTCCTTGAGTATGTCAGTACCCCAAGGCCTTACATTACATGCATCGAACCATCCAATTAGAGACCTATATCTCCTATCATCTAAGGCTTTAAAAGGAATCGTGTCAATACTGGAGTGGTAGCTTTTATTGTAGGCTAATTCACATAAAGGTAGATATTGGTTACACTGAACCCTAAATGCCATTACACAAGCCCAGAGGATGTGCTCAAGCACCTGAATGGTTTGCACTTACTGCTCATTGTTCTGTGGATGGAAAGCTATACTTAGGTCTAATCTAGACCCCAACTCTGACTGAAACTTCTCCCAAAAATTAAAGGTAAACTGAGTATCTCTCTTTCACATAATTAAAATTGGTACCCCATGTAGCCTTACGATCTCCTTCACAAAATTTTTGGCTAACTTAGTCGCATTATAATCCAACCCTATTGATATGAAGTGAGCCAACTTAGTTAACTGATCAACAATGACCAATATAGAGTTGCACTTCCTCATGGTTTTAGGAAGGCCAACCACGAAATACATGGTTATCCATTCCCACTTCCATTTTGTAATAGGCATCCTTTGAAAAGAACAACTAGGTTTCTGATGTTCATACCTGACCTGTTGGCAATTTTGAGACTTGTTCAAAAAATCTACAATATCACTCTTCATTTTTTTCCACCAATAATGTTGCCTCAAATCCCTATACATTTTGGTGGCACTAGGATGTATAGAGTACTTCGAGTTGTAAGCCTCTGCAAGAATAGTCGAAATCAGATTGCCCACCCAAGGTACATATAAGCCTCCCCGAATCCTTAATGCTCCCTCATCATTAAGGGTGGCCTCTCTGGCAATAACCTGTGACACTTTTTCTCTGAGGTTGCTCAGCTTCTTATCTTTGAACAGCCTGCTTTTGATTTGGTCAAACAATATGGACCTAACTTCCACATGTGCTAATACTCCTCCTTCGTTAGTCTCCTACAATCTCAAAAAATCATTAACCAAAGGTTGTACCTCTCTTTCCAATGGACGCCTTGACACCTCCAGACATGCTAAGCTTTCTATACTTACGGGTTTCTGACTTAAATCATCTGCCACCACGTTAGACTTACCTGGGTGATATAGAATTAAAATGTCATAGTCTTTGATCAAATCCATCCACCATCTCTGTGTTAGATTCAGGTCTCTCTGAGTAACATATGTTGTACGTTATGGTGGTCTGTGAACACTTCATACTTTACCCCATAGAGATAGGTTCTCCAAATCCTCAAAGCAAATACCACGGCTGCCAATTCAAAGTCATGTGTGGGGTAGATTTTCTCATAAAGCTTTAGCTACCTCAATGCATAAGAAGTCATGTTTTGGTACTGCATGAAAGTAGCACCTAAACCCAACCATGAGGCATCACAAAATACAATGAAATCCTTACCTTCAATAGGTAAGGTAAGAATCGAGGATGAGATTAATAAGGTATTGAGCTTTTGGAAGTTCTCCTCAATCCTTTCATCCCACACAAATGGAACTTCCTTCTGAGTTAAGCAGGTCATATGTAAAGCAAGAGCTACAAACCCCTTAACAAATTGATGATAATAACTGGACAACCCCACAAAACTATGAATTTCTGTCACATTCGTCGGCCTAGCCCAATTCTTAACAACTTTCACCTTTTGCGAGTCTATCATAACCCCATCCTTAGAAACCATGTGCCTTAAGAAGGATATTGAAGATAGCCAGAGCTCACACTTGGAATATTTAGCATATAGTTGCTTCTTATTAAGCAACCCCAACACTATACACAAATGAGTTTCATGCTCCTCTTCGTTCTTGGAGTAAAGAAATATGTCATTAATAATAATAATAATAACAAATGAATCCAAGAATAACTTAAAGACTCCATTCATCAATCTTTAAAGGTAGATAGGACATTGGTAAAGTTAAAAGACATAACTAAAAACTCATCGTTCCTATAACGAGTTTGAAAACCAGTCTTTGGGATGTCCTCCTCTCTAATCTTATGTTGTTTATAGCCCGATCTTAAATCTATTTTGGAGAACACTGCAGCTTCTTGCAACTGGTTGAACAGGTCATCTATCCTAGTCAAAGGATACTTGTTATGAATGGTTACCTTATTCAACTGGCAGTATTCTATGCACATATGCATGCTACCATCCTTTTTTTTTTTACAAAAAAAAAAAGGAGCACCCTAAAGAGAAGTACCTAGGTGAATAAAATCCTTTTCTAATAATTTTTGTAACTGTGATTTCATCTCTCTCAACTCTATTGCTTCCATTTAATAAGGAGGGATAGAGATAGGTCAATTTTTAGGCTCTAAATCTATACAGAAATCAATCTCTAGGTTTGGAGGTATACCTAAAAGGTCATCAGGAAACACTTCTAAGAACTCACAAACAACTGGGACGAAGATATAAGAGGAACTTGTAATGACTCTCCAGGTTATTTTATCAATTTTCATGTATTCCAATGTTTTTATCCTTCCCACAGTGGACACATGTCATTTATGACTTGCCAGAACTGTCGATTCGGTCATCAGAGAGTTCGTTTGGATTTTAGGGTCATTTTTCTATTTTGGAGCTTTAGTTGTTAAGGATTAGTCTCGGACCAAAACTACTAGTAAATGATCTCTGATGAAAATTATGACAGATCCCTCAGCTCTGGAACATTGATTTTAGGCTAGGGGGACCCTTGGTTCAGGTCCCCAGGCTACCAGACTCGTTTTGGGCTATTGGGTAGATTTGATAAAAAATAGAACTATAGGTGTGGGCCCCATATTTAATCGAAATGATCTCGGATGAAAATTTTGATGGTTACATTGAGTTTGGAATATCAAATTTGGTATGGTATCATAGTTTGTTTACACGTACGAGGTTTCGAACGAATCCCAAACACCCGATCGGAGTTCATTTTAGACTTAGCTAAAATCTAGTGTATGATATATGGTGTGATCGCTAAAGTGGTCAAAGAGTCGCTTTAGCGGTAATCGATTTAGTGACCCTGAGCCACTTTAGAGACCTTGGCTACTCGGCTGAGGTCCGCTTTAGCTGTCAAGGTCCGCTTAAGTGGACGTTGCTTTAGCGGCCAAGTTCCGTTTTAGTGGACTCCTACCTTTTTGCTCCAGCTGCTTTAGCGGCAACCTACCGCTTAAGCGGTAGCCTTTTAAGAGGCTAGGTGTTCACTTTTGTGGCACCTGGGGTTTTTAATCACCTTTTTCACTCGATTTTCCATTCATTTTCTTAAACGTTTTTATCCATTTTTGAGAGCATGGGACGTGGGAAAGTGTGGGGAATCATCCATTGAAGTGAGGGTAAGATAAATTAATGCTCCTTTTTCATTTCCCATTATTTTTCCTTATTAAATTCCATCATTTTCCTTGCAAATTCTTAGAAATTAGGGTTTTAAACCCATAAACTTTAGGGGCAGATTTGAGCCCCAATTTACGCTCTGTTTGTGCTCAACTTTTGAGCACACATTCCTTCTCCTTTGAGGGACCTCATGAAGGATTCAATTTTGGATTTCATTTGCAGGCCCTGCAGGCCCGTTCTTTACCTGAATTTCAACCTGAGCTTTTATATAGCAATATGGGTATCGTTTAACTCATTATGACGTGTAGTTTAATATTTTGATAGTGTGAAGACATTTCAGGATTGAGGATCAAAGATGAGCGAATTATGGATGATTCAAAACTTTTAATTTGGCATCGAGGTAGGCTTCGATCTACTTCTCTCTATGAGATTATGTATAGTATAGTTTGTATGCTAGGTAGGGATGGTAGGACATCTTTATGACTAGTATAGCATGACTTAGGCCATTTAGGGAATTTTGGGTAGAAATATGACCCGACCCTTAGTGTAAAACAGTTGTCATGGCAACAGAATCCTATTACCCTCAATTATAAGCATGCTAACCATAGTTTAATACCCCTTAGTATAAGATTTATCATTTGACTTAGTGATTTGGGAGGTATTTTCCCTGATTTGATCCTTGTAGTAGCTTTATGCCCTTGATTACTATGGATCCCGAGTTATGAGGCTTGTTATGTTGATTATTTATTATTGGGCCCAAGGCCATGGTTACTGTATGAGGTGAGTATCCTATCCTTCAGAGGATATGATTATGGTTTATAGATGCTTAGGCGCTTATAGTGGTATTGTTTGGATACTGGTGATGGCATGCTTACTTTTAGGCGCATTCATACTTACTGTTTATATACGCTTAGGCCTTTATAGTGGTATTGTTTGGATACTGGTGATGACATGCATACTTTTAGGCGTATTCATGCTCACTTAGTGGTACGATTACAATCAAAACCTTGATTTTACTACTGTTTTTTCTAAAAAGGGAACTATTCCCACTTTTCACTTTTAAAATGGATTCTTTTATAATGGGAATCGTACCACTTTATTTAATGAAATGTGAGCTTTTGGAACTAAATATGATGTTCTGGAAATTAGACCGAGATGGATTCTGATCCACTGCTATTCCACTCTTTTACACTACTACGTACTTGGTCAAGAGAGATTCCGACCCATTCTACGTTATTATGCCGATTTAGTCCCGAACTTGATCTCGAGCGATAAATTTATAGACTTACACTCCTTTAGTCACGGTTCAAGTCCATGCACTTATTATACACTTTACACTCCTTTAGTCATGATTTATTATACTATGTACATTTCTTTAGTCACGGTTCGAGTCCGTGCACTTATTACACTATGTACACTCTTTTAGTCATGATTCAAGTATGTACACTTATTATATATCTCTTTATATGGTACTGTATGGAGTATATAGATTATGATTATTATTGGAAGTCCTGGTTTGGGACCAGGCAGTGTATACAGATATCTCGAATCCCCTAAGGGCCCCTTCTTTTGAGAGTCGTTGTGTGGAAGAAGGATGGTCGTCGTAGTTCCTGTCTTTGTGAACTCTCGAGCTAGAGGAGGTGTATACACTTGGTACCCGATGGCTTTGAGATCGTATATGGTATTTATGGATATGTTGTATTAATTTATTTATATGCATTGCTTATCACCAGTATGATTGTTTGGCGTTGTATCTATTGGTCTTATGGTGGGCTATATAGGTACAGGTTATGATTTCTATTTGTTGAGTGTTGTGAACTTTCCAGGCTTATGGGGGTCCATTTAGGTACTTGTTTTCCCAGACTAGCCGGTTACTTTATTATTTAGTTATTATTGTTAGTTCTTAGGATGTTGGTTATGGACTGGTACTCCAGATTGGCGGTACGTTTATGATTCCTTTCTCTATTTCGGTGAATTATATTATTGTTGGATTACCCCATGATTAGTCACCCAGTGTTTAGAGACTTGTTGATGGAGGTATTAGCTCCCTTACTTAGTTATGATCCTCTAGATGTTAGGTTGACTCCCTTAGGTGTTTACCTCTGAGTTAGTCCTCTGTGTATACATATATGTACGGTACTACCGTATATCCCTCTCTTTCTTGACCTATTCATATTGTGTATGTATCATTTGGCCTTGTATATTACTATATATATTTCTTTCTCTATTTATTCGTGTATTGGACAAGGATATATGGTATTGCACTTTAGTTCCTAAGTATTGTGAGGATAGGGTAGTTATCATTATTGTTCCATTAGCACTGCTATGCCTAGTTTCTTGGATAGTTGCCTGTAGTTGCATTCATGCCTTACATGTCATTTTATGCTTACATTATTTCTAGAGCTCAGTTGGCCGATGCCTACTTAGTACCATGTGTTTGGTACTCATACTACACTTCTGCAGCCTGCAGGTTATAGTATGAGTTATCATTGTTGATGTATCTATCGTACGGAGCAGCTATGGATCAGAGATTCGGGGTGAGCTCCTTGCGTTTTGGACTATCCCTACTCTCCCTCTTATTGTTAGACTATTCTCTATGTTGTATTAGAGATGGCTTGTATATATACTTTTCCTGTATTTCACTTGTACTTTTGTTGTATTAGAAACTCTTGTAATGGCTCCACCAGGTTTTGGGACTTTATTAGTCATTTCAGACTACGGGTTGGCTTACCTACTGGTGGGTTATAGTAGGTGCATCATGACCTGAGAGATTGGGTCGTGGCAGAACTACAGATTTATCTTCCCAAAGATAGGCTAAAAATGCCCTACACCCTTCTTTACTAATTTCTAGGCACGAATAGCTGACACAATCCTCACAGGAGTAGGCTTAAAATTAACCTCCTACTTTTAACTTCTCCATCTCGGGCATCGCTACAATGACGATTTTATCATAACAATCTAGAATGGCACGGTAAAAAGACAACCAACTCATTCCTGAGATAATATCAAATTCCTCCATGTCTAAAATCATTAAGTCTGTCAAGGTCTTAAAACCCATAAACATCACAAGGCATGCATGATACATCTGATCAACACATATAAACATCCCAACTAGTATGGACACATATATAAGAGTACCAAGATATTCGCAGTCTAAGTCCCAGCCCAAGGCAAATTTCACAAACACATAAGAGAAAGTGGAACCGAGGTCAAACAATACAGAAGCCATACGATCACAGATAAGAATAGTAACTATGATCACAACATCATACTGCCTCAGGATGAGTTGGAATAATATAAAGTTGGTCCCTATCACCACTCTGACCGCCATCTCTACCAGTCTGAGCACCATTTCTGCTGACTTGTCCTCCACCGCGGTTGGCTTGTTTGCCACCCCTTCCTGCAGCCTGGCCACTACACACACCTTATGGATAACCCTACCATTTCCTACACCACTAAAATGTGTAGGAATTAAAGCACTAGAAGTCGGTTGTTGAGTCAACTGACCTGCAAACAAAAAATTAGCACAATACCTTCTGATATGGCCTAAACCTCTACACTTATGGCACCTGATTCCCAAAGCAGGCCTCTAAATTGAAAAGGATAAAGGTGTATAGTTGCCTATCCTTGAAGGCTAATAACTTACCCCAGACAGTCCCCATACAGACATAGTTATGGCTGAATTATAAGGCTGAGAAGAACCATGCCCCTTCGAGAAAGTACCGCTGAATTGGCCTGAGGTTCAGGCCTTCTTCTCTTCTGTTTTTACTTCTCCCTATTTCTCAAGTGCCTCAGCTTACTTGGAAAACTAAACTATATCCTGAAAGGACTTACCAGATGCAGCCACAGATAAAGTAACCATCTGAATCCATAAATTAAGACCCTTCACAAAGTACCTGATCCTCTCTTCCTCTGAGGTGATCAATTGTAGTGCATAACAAGATAAGGCATGAAATTTTTCCTCATAGACCATCATAGAGATGTTACCCTGCTCCAAACTCAAGAACTCGTCCTTCTTCTAATCACGATAAGTGCGAGGAATATATTTCTCAAGAAATACATTCTAAAATTATAACCAAGTAGAGGTAAGGCATCTATGCATTCTACGAATAATCACCACCATTACTTGCCTTCAGCCTACAGCTGAAAAGAAACAAACTCTACACCATACCTTTCTATAATAACAATCTTATGCAAACGTTCATAATAATCTATCAAATACTCTAATCCATCCTTAGACTCTGCACCCTAGAATACTGGGGATTTCATCTTCATGAACTTATAGAATAGTCCATATACATCATCAGTCATCACTGTACTAAGCACCTGTTAGGGATACACCCCTGTTTTAGAGCCTTCATCCATCCTTGGTGCTACAGCAGTGGCATATTATAAGGCTGGGGACGGGAAGGTTGAAACAACTGAAATGTTACTGGTGCAAGCCAAGCTACTCAGGAATCCCAACACTTATTGAATCACATTTGTAGAAAAAGACATTGGAGCTTGCACCATTCGTTACTGGCACCACATTCTCAGGGACTATTATTTCTTCCTCCTAAACTACTGCTTTTTTGTTCTAGGCAAAGTTTAAGGCATCCTATTATAGGGGAGAGGATGGTGATCTCTATCTAGCAGATCCTCCAGCTGCCTGGGCTCCACCTATAATAGGTGTTTCCCTCTATCCTTCCCTTCTATCTCTGCCCCTAACTCAAGGCCTGCCCCAAACTGTAGCCCCAACAACCAGTGCGGGCGTTGCTCTGGGTACGGCTGCATTGGCTGCTACTACTTTGGTGGAATGAGTATTTACCCTCTGTGAACAAGAGTGAATGAGTTAGCTACCAATTTGGATTACCAGATACCAATTGGAATCAAGTAATAGCAAAAAAGGAAGAAAGAATGGAATTCATTTCCTAAAGACCTGTAGCCTCTCAAAAAACGTATAGACGTCTTTGTACCATTGTGCAAGCCTCTATAGACCTATTCTTGTATAATGAGATTTACGAACCCAGTTCTCTGATACCATATTTTTCATGACCCAAACGGTTATAGATGGAACCCACCCTAAACTATGGCAGGACAACCATTTTACTCGACCCTCAATAACCAAGTTCAATAATCATCAATTTACTTATCATTAACCTTATTATTAATAATTTACTAAATCCAATTATTCATTAAGGAAACAAGATTGCAATCCTAAACAAACACCAAACTAAAAATAGAGTGCTGAAAGTCTCTATTTATTACATCCCCGGACCTGAGGTCATTGTACAAGAACATCTAAGAGTACTCAAGTCTATAACTAAAAGAGTATCCAAAATGCAGAAATAAACAAAAGAGTGTCTTAGTCCCGAAACAAGGGACATAAACATAGAGGTGAAGATACAAAGGCTGCCCAGTCATGGTGCTCACTCTTAGATCAAAATCTGGAACTGCTGGCTAGAGCTGAGATCTCATCTCA
Source organism: Capsicum rhomboideum (assembly GCA_031232105.1). Lineage (NCBI taxonomy): Eukaryota > Viridiplantae > Streptophyta > Magnoliopsida > Solanales > Solanaceae > Capsicum > Capsicum rhomboideum. Next base: position 61,085,871 of record CP124709.1, read on the forward strand.
AATGCTAGAACATTCAATGCCTATGAATGAATATATGAATGCAAGATGTGCACATCATTTCTTTCTTTTCTCAATCTCATCTATATCATCAACATCATCATGAACATCATGATTTTAATAACATCATCATCATCATCATCTCATCAACATCATCAACAACATCATTAATATCATGATTTGTATATCATCATCTTCATCATAATCTCAACAACATTAATGGTTATGAATACTCAATGCAGTCAATAATCATAAATAATGCTCAAAAACAATCATAATTACTTAATTCACATATAAGCAGTGATTCAAGCAATTCTAATTGCTACAATAAACCATAACATACCTCGACTCCTTGTTCAAAGTCACTTCTAGGCCACAAACATTCCCTTCTTTTCTCTTTCACCTTATTCTTGATCTATAACAACAAGATTACACACCCATTTCAATCAATTCATCCCTTTTGACCACTAGAGATTAATAACTAATAATTTTTAACCATAATTTCCCTAATTCTTCATCTTAGGATTTTCTATCCTTTAAACCTCATGAACCCTACCTTATTTAGAATGAACAACCATGATTCTACTCTCATTAGTGTTTTCTAATAACCTAGAATCATTGTCTACTGATTTTATACTTACTCCCATAAATTTGTATTAAGTTTTTGAATTAGGGCTAAATCCCAATTTCCACCATGAACAAGTTTCTATTGATTTTCAGTAATTCTAAGAAGTAATTCAAGTTTAGAATGTAAGAAACATATCTCCAAAGATGAAAACCTCTAAAAATTTGTAGAAAATTGCCTTTCCCTAAGCTTTGGTTCATTTTTCAAAATGTGGGGAATGAAAATGTGTATGGGTTTTAAAAATTAGCTTTTTATTGTATTTTATCACTGTAGCAGTAAAATTACTGCTGCAGCGGTACCACTGTAGCAGTAAGGTTACCGTTGCAGCCGTTTGTGATGGGATTGAGGTTACCGCTGCAACGGTTCCATTATCTGGTGCAGTGGTCCTGGGAAAAATCCTACGACCTCTCCCCAATTGTTTCCATTTCACAACATATTCCTTAAATTACAACATTGCAAACCAACTATTTCACGGTAAACTCTATAACCGACGTTCTATAACTCTGTTTTATATGTTGGAAGTTGTTATAACTTTCTAAACTCGTTATCTATCTAGAAATATAGTCAAAAATCCCCACTAACATCAACCTCAACACTAGATTTTCTTAGAATTATACACTTTCAAAATTTATCTAACACTAGCCCAGCCTTGAATTTCTTAGAAATCACATAAGTAAAATTTGGTGAGGTTTTTTCTTCTACTATTCAGCATAATGATGATTTGAGTCATTACATTGAATTGCTAAATTAGTTATTCAAAGATTAACGGCTTAATTACTCTTATAATTATTTGATTTCTAGATGATTCGGCTAATGGAGGCATGAAGGAAGGGAAAGAGCAACCTTGGTGTGGTATGGTTGTTCCAAGAACTTTGATCAAAGTATATTATGGTTTAATATATAGTAGACTTGGACTAGTTGCATGTAAAAATGATATTTGATGGGAGATTTTATGTCGAGGCCTACTACAGACATGGAGTTTGGATGGATATAACTTGGAAATAATGTAATAATGATAAAATTGTATGTTATTGTGTGTTGTGTGGATCCCTTGATGGGTGTTAGTATTTGTATGACTTACTTTATAATTTATAGAGTTTAATACGTGGAATGTGAATAATAATAGAAGAATTAGATGACTTTCTAATCTATAGAGCTAGCCTTTAATACCTTAAAATGGGTGAACTCGATATTGTGTATATTTAAAGTATGAGATATTTTTGCTAGAAGATAGTTAAGAGGAGGTGATGATATAACTTAAGAACCTAAAGTCAAGTTTTGCTTAGTGCTAGAAAGTAAGATGTGTAAAGGTGTATGACTCTAGCTAGAATTATAAGTTGAATAAAGTTGAATGGTTGAATGATCAACTAAATAGGATAGTGCCTTGATCTTAGTGATGACTTGAGTGTAAGGGTTACTAGTTACTAACTGAATTCATCGATTTCAATATGAATAAAAGAGAGTTAAATCGTTGAATCAACTAGGATGATGAATTACAGTGCAGATATCAATCCTAGTGGTATGTGCACTCCTAAAATGGGTACTTGATTGATTGGTCTTTGGACATGTTTTTGATTAATGATTGGGGTGATAATGCTCATTTGAGTAAGTGGTGAGTTGGCTTTTGGGCATACTTGTGATTTGATGTGTTAGTAGATATTCGTTGTTTACTTGGAAAGATGAACTTGTTGATTGTTGACTGCATTTACTTGATTGTCATTAATTGTAAGTTCTGCTTTGATCATTGTGACTAGCATCTGATTTGAATTAAGTGTATGTGATTTTCTTTCGAGCACTATTTGTAATTATTGACTGTATTTTGCATTTGTATTGATGATATTGATAATGATATTGAGATCATGATGATCATAATTTTGAGAATAAAATTAATGATGAGAATGAGATGATATTGATGATGATATAAGAGCATGATGATGATATTAAGAGCATGATGATGATGATGATGTTGAGAATGATATTGATGATGATGATGAGATGATATTGAGATCATGATGAAATGATAATATGATGATGATATTGAGATGAGAATGGGATGATACATACATATTGCATACATATATTCATTATATGCATTTGAATGTATATTTATATTTATATGTTATTGATTGTTCCTTTAGCGGACAGAGTTATGTTGATGAGATATCATGGTTCCTTGTACGGACAGGTTATTTGATGGGATATTATGGTTCCTTGAGTGGACTAGTTAGGTAGATGGTTGTGATTGTACATTGTAGCAAAATGTGAATACAAGGTATGTTTTGGATTGCGTATACATCTTATTCCCCTGTGTATAAAGTTATTTATGTGAGGTATATTATAGCACCTTTTCTTGTAAAGTTATTAATGTTAGTAATTTTCTTGATTATTACAATCTCGATGTTTAATGATAGTATAATATGGAGCAAGGGTTATCATAAAAGAGGATTAATGAGAAAGAGAGAGACATGTATATAGAGTTTTTATAATAAGGTATGTGTGGAAGAATTATGGGTTAGATTAATCCATAGAATATAGTTAGTTAATCACGGCCAAAGGGTAAAGTAATATTTCTTAAATAAAAGAAAGGTGGTAAGGTTGGAAGTTGAAGTAAGTTAAGTATGTTCAGACATTAACCTTTATGCTTATCATGATTTCTTCTAGTTTGCTATATGTTTTTATATGTTTCTAACCGTAGTCAGTCAATGATACCTACCAATACGTGTAGTTATACTGATACTACACTTACTATATCTCAATTTGGGGATATAGCCATATTACAGGTCAGTTGGAGTTTCTATAGGTACAACGATGTTTATTCTTTGGTAGCTCCTATCATCCTACTCATACATGGATGTTGTGTCTCAGGTCATTCCTCCATTTGTTTAGCACTCTTGTACCGATTTAGATTAGTTTCTGGAGAAAATTGTTGATCTACTTCTGCAATGTTCTTCTGTAATAAATATGTTTTGAACAAGAAAGGTTATTTATTCATGGATTTATTTATGCTTAAGGTTTAATAATGTCTTCCATAATAATTAAATGGTTGGTAAGGATTTTTCTACCTAAGATATAGTTGGGTAGGTGCCCGTACAATCCATGATTTGGATCGTGACACTATGGTATCATAGCCATGTTACCAGTATCCTATTACAAGAGAAAATATCAAGTATAGTCCTAAGAATTGGTGTGTTGACATCCATATCAAATTTGTAGGAAAATACAAGGCATCTAGGAATCTATCTCATTTTGTTTTCTATCATGCTAATTTAGTGATGTCTCCCCTAGTTGAGTCTAATTGGTCGCTGGCAAATTCCTATTGGTATCTCAACCATCATAATTGGGATTAGTTGGTCCCAATTAGTATCTCAGAAATATTTAAAAGAATGGAATAGTGTTAATCTAACGGACAGAGGTCAATAAGAGGCATAGAACTTGCATTCTAATATTGTGAATTAGGTTTTGTAATGAGTGACATGTACACCTTTTAGGTGGTTATGTAGTGAATATTATGGTTGTTAGTTTCATTGGTAAGCATAAACATTTCTTTAATTGATCGACTATGCTTACTTGAAAAATACTTGTGTTTTGAATATTTTTGATGTGATATGATAAAATGCTACGTGTATTATTTATGTAGATGGTTATTGTTTTAATCATACTATTACCTAGTTGTTTAATGGTCAAACTTCTTAAGTTAATATGATCATTATGAGTGATATGAGATAAGTTGTTACAAAAGAACATCTATGAATCGTAAAGGCTGGGTGTGATTTTGAGGTATGTCTTGATTTCTACTTGGTCTTTGACAATATACTTAGGATCCTTATTTGGTCCAAACTTTGATGGTTATAATTGGGATCTTTGTGTGGTCTGATCCTTTGATGATTATACTTGGGATCCATGTCTGGTCCCAATCTTTGATCATTATAGTTGGGATCCTTGTGTGATCTGATCTTTGATGATTATATCTGGGCCTGAAGTGCTATTGGGTAATTCTTGTATGAATAATATAGTTAATGAGTGGCTTGTTAATGATGCCTTAACAAGTGATTGGTTAAACTGAGGTGAACTTAGTTGTTTTGTACAACCTTGGGGACTTGAACGTAAGGTGAGTTGTGTAGTAGCTATCACTAATGCAAGGTAAATTGATTAGCTATATAAAATTGGTCATTTCATGTAATATGATAAGAAGAGATGATAATAATAGTTTTACTTGATATTGGTAAGTTGAACCTTAACCGTGTGATTGATAATTATGTAGCTTATTTGGTTAAGTGACTTGAATGATCTTATGAGGGTAAGCACATTGATGTCCTAAAGGTAGACTAACTTGTTGTACAAACCCCATGGTGGTTATGAATGAATATAATGGGTTAAATTTTAAGGATGTGAATAAAATGATAGTAGAATAATGTTCTTTGGCATAGTGAGGAGGCAGGGCTACTAGACAGACCTTGTAGTTGGCTTGTTATGAATTGATATTGCATATATGATTATTGTATGGGAATAAATATTATTTAATAGTACCCATTGAATGTGGTGTATTTAAGTTGATAAGGTTGGTGAAATAAGTTAGCATGGCTATGGATGATGATCATTAGTTTTAGGGTCTACTGAGGGAGTAGAGTTAATAGATGTGTTTATACATATTCATATCCCTCCCATCGATACATGATAATACTTGGTTAGTATTTCCCCTTGAGTGGCTGAGGTATGTTGTAGGGTTGAATAAGATAATATGATTTGTGGTGGATAATATATGTGATAGTGAAAACCCATAATGGTGTGTTGGTGGTGTTGTGTTAGTTATAGCATTGGTTAGGGCGTAAGTACCCCACTAAACTTTTTCCTAGTATAGGGATGACAACTTCAAAGTAGTGTGATTTTGGTTAAAAATCTGGCATTGTAGATTAATGTTTAATTATGTATCATGGTTTGTTTATTGATGGATTTTAGTGGTTAATGTGTTAGAGGATGAGTTTAGAAAGTTTTAGAAACTTTCGGTGTGTAAAACGAGTTGGTAGAACTCCATTTATAGTAATTACAGTGAAAGAGTTCCCTCATAATTCTGAATTTTGAGAGGTATGTTGTGAAATGGACTGAACTGGGACAAGGTCCTAAGTTACTACCTTGGGACCGGTGCAGCGGTAAAAGTACCCCTGCAGCGATAAAAGTACCGCTACAGCGGTAACCTCAATAGGCCGGTGAGCCGCAGCAGTGATAGCTTTACCGTTGCAGTGGTAAAAACACAGGTTTTAGCAATCAGCAAACATCATTTTTCATTCCCTATTATTTTCGTTGTTGCCCCAAATGTTTGTGTGTTGTAATATCATGTGGTGTTCCGGGTAGTTTAGATGACCCATACATAAATTTTATTACGAATCATATTCTTTGGGTTATAGTGATCATGCTTTATGCCTAGATCTTAGTTGCCTATGGTGCATAGGCTGGTTAGCGTTATTATGGTATGGTGGTTCGATAAGTGTTTTCAAATTTTGTTAGAAGTGAATGGGAGGTTGCATTAGTTTATTAACCATTGTGTATGCTGAATTCTAAGAATGGTGCTAAAATCACTCCTCTTCACCAATGACCATTCGGGGACAAATGGTGGATAAATTTGTATCTAATATAACGACCCATTCCATTATTACTAAAAATATCTATGGTAAAAGCATGATAACCTCATTCATCATAATTTATAGGACCAATTATTTAGTATGGATGTGTATAAGACATGAACTAAGGTCATACAATACCCCTAGTACAAAGTTAAGTTGGAATGTTCTTACCGATTGAGATTCAAGCTAAGTTCAAACTAGGGAACTTCAAATGAGAATTTGGCCTAAAATATAAAGACTTATGAGGCCCAATACCTACCAAATGAAAGATCTTTAAGACTTCTTTCGAAGGCATCCGACCGTTCGTTAATCTACTTTCAGAGTAAAAAGTTATAGGCCATTTTACTGAACACTTTTTGAGCTAAAAAATTAACCATCACAGCAATACCGCTGCAGTGGTAATTTTATCGATGTAGTGGTAGTTGGGCAACTTTTAAGTCAGTTTGGATGGATTTGGGGGTTTTAACTCAAAAACTTCATTCCAAAGCCCTAGGGGGGTGATTTTCCAACTTCTTGGGTGAAAATTCTTTGTTGAGGTAAGTTCTTCCATCATCTTTTTCATATTTAAATCCTTTCACATCTTAGAATCATTAGAACGATCTTTAATGGTTGAATTCTTGGATTTGAACCCTAAGTTCAAGATATTTTTGGGATAATCTATGGGTTGGGTTAATATCACGTAGAATTATTTCTAGATTGTTAATTAACAATTTCTAACATGAATTAGTGATTTTTAAACATGAAATTGGATTCTTGGGAACCTTGAATTCAATAAAAATGGAATCTTTAACTTTGAAACTCCATTAATGGAGATGGGTTAAGTATGATAGAACTAGTGAAAGGGTAATTGATCTTGGGTAATAATTTAGACTATGAATAAGGATAAAATTAGTGAGTTGAATTCTCAAACTAGTTATCCAAACTATAATGGCTTAATTACTCTTATAATTGTTTGATTTCTAGATGATTAGGCTAATTGAGGCATGAAGGAAAACAAAGAGCAACCTTGGTGTGTCTTGCTTGTTCCAAGATCTTTGGTTGAGGTAGGTTATGGTTTAATGTGTAGTTGACTTGGATTAGTTGCATTTAATAACTGTATTTGATGGGAGATTTCATTTCTAGGCCTATGGGCATGGAGTTTGGATAGATAAAACTTGGAAATAACGTTATAATAATGATATAATTGTGTATTATTGTGTGTTATATGGATCCCTTGATGGGTGTTTGTATTTTTATGAATTGCTTGATAATTTATAGAGTTTAATATGTGAATGTGAATAATAATAGAAGAATTAGGTGACCTTCTAATCTATAGAGCTAGTCATTAATATCTTAAAAAGGGTGAACTCAATAATGTGTATATTTAAAGTATGATATATTCTTGCTTGAAGAAGTAAGGAGGATTGATTGTGATAAGAGGAGGTGATGATATAACTTAAGAACCTAAAGTCAATTTTTGCTAAGTGATAGAAAGTAAGATGTGTAAAGGTGTATGACTCTAGCTAGAATTGTAGATTGAATAGAGTCGAATGGTTGAATGATCGATTAAAAGGGATAGTGCCTTGAACTTAGTAATGACTTGAGTGTAAGGGTTACTAGTTAGTAATCGAATTCATCGATTTCAATATGAATAAAAGAGAGTTTGATTGGTGTATGAAATAGGATGATAAATTAGAGTGTAGATATCAATCCTGGTGGAATGTTCACTCCTAAAATAGATACTTGATTGATTGGTCTTCAGACATATTTGTGATTGATGATAGGGTTGATAATGCTTATTTGAGTAAGTGGTGAATTGACCTTCGGGCATACTTGTGATTTCACGTGTTTGTGGATATTCATTGTTTACTTGGAATGATGAACTTTTTGATTGTTGACTACATATACTTGGTTGTAGTTAATTGTAAGTTCTTGTTTGGTCGTTGTGACTAGCATGTGATTTGAATTGGGTGTTTGTGATTTGCTTTCGGGTACTACTTGTAATTATTGACTGCATCATGCATTTAGATTGATAATATGATAATGATATTGAGAATGATATTAATGATGATGATGATATTGAGATCATGATGATGATGATGTTGAGGCTGATATTGATGATGATGAGATGATATTGATGATGATATTGAGATCATGATGAAATGATAAGATGATGATGATGTTGAGATGAGAATGGGATGATACGTACATCTTGCATACATACATTCATCATATGCATTTGAATGTACATTTATATGTATATGTTGTTGAGGTTTCCTTAAGTGGATCGAGTTATGTTGATGCTATATCATGGTTTCTTGAGTGGACCAGTTATTTGATGAGATATTATGGTTCCTTGAGTGGATCAGTTATTTTGATAGTTGTGATTGTGCATTGCAGCAAAATGTGAATACAAGGTATGTTCTAGATTGTGTATAAATCTTATTCCCCTGTGTATATAGTTGTACATGTTATGTATATTGTAGTGCTCTTTCTTGTAAGGTTGTTAAATGTTATTGATTGTTATGGTTGTTGCAATCCCGATGGTTATGATAATCAAGAAGGGGGGTGAATTGAAATTTTTATACTTTAAGTCGACTACAATGACTAGATAGTCGACTTCCCTGCACAACAATATTAGCACCAGAGAACTAATAATAAAAGAAATTAAAGGACAGAAATAAGAAAAATAACATGGAAGACTTTATCCTGGTTCGGAACACCCTTGTGGTGCCTACTTCCAGTCCCCTTGGGTTATAAGAGGTTCCCTTAGAGCAACTTGAATGATTATAGTAATTTTCTCACAAGCTTGTAATAGTTTCAGTAGAAAGGTAGCAGCCTCTACTCATATAGCTTCTAGTCTCTTCTCTCTTTTGTTTTCACTATAGTGTATTACAATGATTTGTATAAGAATAAGAAGTAACTAGAGTGTTTTGCTTAGGTGAAGATGTACAAAATAAAGCCTAGGTTGCTATGTTATATTTATATATAAAATAGAAAAATGTAGCTGCGTAGAATCTTGATCGATCTTATTTTTGCTGTCGTGATTGATCTTCCTTGATTTTGGGGGGAATTAGAATTTCCTTTTTCTAATTCCTTGCTCTATTATTTTGGGGAACCTAAGGGATTTTTGGCGTGGTCATATAGGACTAAATTTAATGCCTAGATGACATCATATGTCCGTATCAGATACGTCCATATTTATTGCCTTATATCATCATCCTATCTTGTATAGATTGCAGCGGTATATTCAACAAATATACTCCTTCCTTTCATGCTTCTAGGCAATCGGCTTGAATTGATTCTTTTCCTTTTGCAAAGAGCTTTTCTTTTGAATGAGATACTTGTCCAACTCCTTCTATATTTATCCTGCAATTTAATAGGGATTAGTTTTGTCATTATTAAAACCATATGGGGATAATAATCTCCCCCTTTTTGATAATGACAACAATAAAAACATTTTAAATAATTTTACTTCCCTGAACATTTCTGAAGTACATTTGCTCCCCCTCAAGTTGTGCTCATAATGTTATGATGGCTCCCTCTTAACTTGTGTTGCCTTTTTTTACCTGTCGCTTCTCCCCCTTTGGCATAATCAAAACTAAAAGACAAACACACAAGGATATATAGCAACAAGCAAAAGAGTAAAAAACTAGAGCACGAAGGATTAGGTCTAGAAAGTCTGCAAAGAAGGGAGACAGAGTCAAAAAAAAGTGTATGAAGTTAACAAAAAGTTTTTCTTGATAGGGACACACCCCTATTGAATTAACGAGTCAAGGAAGTCAGTGTTTCTTAAGAAAATAGGTCAAGGTGCTGATCACGTTCCTGTAGAAAGCATCGTAGGACTTTTGCACATGTTTTTAAAGTTGCAGTATGATGTCTGGAAAGTAACGGCAAGCTCATTCTGGGAAGAGCTAGCTCCATCCTTCATGGAGTTGATTTTTTGGATTAACTCAGCACGAACACCCTCACCTTTCAAACTATCCATTGCTATTATTAGCTTTCCCACATCAGTACCTATTTCCTTTGTAATCTGACACATTTTACCCACTGATTCTTATAAAGTATGCATGCCATCCACCAAAACTATCAACCTCTCTTGTAGGCCTTCTACCTCCTAAAGATAACTGTTGTATAGTTAGCTGGGGCATTTTATGGCTTAGATTTTGGCTCAAGCCTTGACAAAGTCCTTTTTTCACCATTGGAAGTTAACTAGCACATATCACATGCTTTTGAAGGCACGAGTGTCATAGGTGTTATCTATATCCACAACAATAAATTCGTAGAGATGAATCATAGAGTATTGAAGAATACAAGTGATAAGAGATCCATAGGGTAAACTGATCGAAGTGCTAGAGTCCTGGGCACTCTTAAGCATATACTTTCAAAACCACATACTCCATTTTAGGTGATATTTCTTGTTCTAGTAGTACAACACAAGCAAATCCCTAGTAGATATACTGCTAAGGGAACTTTTTCGAGGAACAAGGGTGGTCGCAATCATATGAGCAACAATTCTATTTTTGAAACACAGAGACAAATGACCAAAATCAGATAAATCAATACCAGATTCAGCAACGGTGACTTTAGCCCCTTCAAAAGAGACTTCAAATTCATCTGGCCATATACCATTCATATATGGAACACAACTAGTAGAGTCAATATCAAGCACTTAAGCAAACAGAAAGTCATTTAACACAATCCTAGTACCTAACACTAGGGTTTCAAGTTCTCTACTATCCTATGAGAAATGAAGATTTACATAGAACAAGTGAACAGGTTCTTCAAAAACCTCAAGACCACATATTTTAAGAGAAAATTTCAAGTTTTGGGTTTTAAAAACATTACTTGCCAGAAAATGACACTCTTTCAGTTGCTTTAGATTTATCACTCTCCCAGAAAATACAGAGCAACCTTTGAATTATTCAAACATCTCCTTCTGTTCAATTCCCCGGGATTTTTGCATGTCTTCTTGAGTGAAAGATCCATAGGGTTCTGAGCAAGATTTCTTGCAAGAAGAACCTTTATCACCAAAAGCTCATTTCTTAGAGACCTTTTCTGTAGAAACATCAGATTCGCCCTCAGAATAATTTAAAGAGAGATTGAGAATATCTGTGGATGATTTTTGGGATAAGTTGGCTGGAGATTGAGGAAGAGAAGCCATAGATCTAGCAGTAGGCATTGTTGAAGTAGAGTGAGAGAAAGAGGGTTTTATTGAGAGAGAAGGAAGGAGATGAGAAATCGGTTCTTTGAATTAACTAAAAGGATGTGAAATGGTGGAGTAATAAGGGGTGATGGATGTGTATTAGACAGAGAATTAAAGCAAGTGCAGGAAATAAGGGGCTTAAAAATTTTCACACATAAGGAAGTAAATATGTTTAAAATTGGAAAATAATAAAGAAAATATAAGACATTTTAAAAAAATTATTTTCTTTTTTTATTAAAAAAAATGGGGCTATACATCTAAACTAGTAATGCCGAGTATTTTTCGTAAGAAGCAAAATCATTCTTCTAAAAGAGGTTTTGTAAAAATATAGGCAAGCAAATTTTCTGAATCAATAAAATTTAGCACAAAATCACCATTTTCAACATGATGTCTAATAAAGTGATATTTAATATCAATGTGCTTAGCCTTTGAATGATGAACAATATATTTAGAAAGACTAATAGCTTTAGTGTTATTACACATAATAGGAACCAGTTCATGTGAAAGATCATAATCAAGCAGTTGATGCATAATCCAAAGTAATTGAGTACAACAACTTCCTATAGCCATGAATTCAACTTCGGTGGTGGACAATTCAACGGAAGTTTGTTTTTTGCTATGACATGAACCTAATACATCACCAAGTAGTTGATATGTTCCACTTGTACTTTTTCTTTCATTCGTATCACCTGCAAAGTCAACATCTGAATAACCAATTAAATTAAAGTTTGAGCTATGAGATTTTGAATTATTCTTTTTACAGCCTTGATATGGGAGTCTTTTGGAGATAATTGGAGTCTTGCGCATTTCCACACACTAAACATGATGTCTAGAAAACTTACAGTTAGATATAGAAGTGAACCGATCATACCGTAATAAGTATTTTTGTCCACACTTTTCCCTTGAGCATCAGCCTCAAGACAGGTTGAAGGACTCATTGGAGTTCCAAATGCCTTCCACTTTTCCATGACAAATTTCTTGTTAAGTTCTATAGTGTATTTTCTTTGACTTATGAAGGTTTCGGAAGCCGACTGCTTGATTTGTTTCCCTAAGAAGGAAGTCAGCTTACCCATGAGGATCATCTCAAATTCTCATTTCATAAGATTAGCAAAGTTCTCGCACAGCGAGGTGTTGGGAATTCCAAAGATAATATCATCCACATAAATTTGTACAATAAAAATGCTTGAATCTAGCTTTTGAATAAACAGGGTGGTGTCAATCTTACCCCTTTGTAAATTATTATTTAATAGAAAGGTACTTAACCTCTCATACCAATCTTTTGGAGCTTGTTTGAGACCATAAAGTGTCTTTGAAAGTTTGAAAATATAGTTGGGACAGGAAGGATTTTCAAATTCAGGAGTTTGTTTGACAAAAGCTTCTTCATTGATAAAACCATTTAAGAAGACTCTTTTTTACATCCATTTGAAATAATTTAAATCATTTGAAAGATGCAAAAGCTAAAAGGATAAGAATAGATTCTAACCTTGCAACGGGAGCATAAGTTCCATCATAATCAATACCTTCTTGCTGGGAGTAACCTTAAGCTACTAACCTTGTTTTATTTCTGACAACCTTACCTTCTTCGTTCATCTTATTTCTGTATACCCATCTAGTTCCAATATCGAGCAATTCTTTGGACATTTTACTAATGTCCAGACTTGATTTCTTTCAAATTGATCTAGTTTCTCTTTCATGGATTGAATCTATGATTTATCTTCAAGTGCTTTATCAATTCATTAAGGTTCAATCTATGATACAACGGCCATAAATGCTTGATTTTTCAAGAAAGCTCTTGTTTGTATCTGATCATTTGGATTCCCAATAATGAAGTCATTTGGGAAGATTGCACCGTGTCTCCATTCCCTGGGAACATTTGCTTTGGTGGATCAACTGAGACAGTCGACTCCGGTATTACTGTAGTCGATTCTATATCAGCTTGTGTCTCAATTTCTGAAGAGATTTTGATTTGCAAGTTATTTCCCTATTTTTCATTAAAGCTCATACTCACAGAAATTGGACTAGATTCATCAAATACCACATGCATCGATTCTTCCATACTTAAGGTTCTTTTATTAAAGGTTCTATATGCATGACTAGTGGGAGAGTATCCAAGAAAAATACCTTCATCACTTCTAGGATCAAACTTTCCTAGAGTGTTCTTACCATTATTATGAATAAAGAACTTGTAGTCGAATGGATGAAAGTAGCTGACATTAGGCTTTTTCCCTCTCCAAAGCTCGTATGGAGTCTTTTTTATAATGGGCCAGATCAAACATCGATTGAGTATTTGGCATGTCGTGCTCACTGCTTCTGCCAAGAAGTGGTCAGGCAGACTTTGTTCTAGTGTCATAGTTCTAGCAGTCTCTTAAAGAGATTTATTCTTTTGTTCAACTACCCTATTTTGTTGAGGTGAGGAGAAATTCTGAGTATAGCCGTTTAGTGCACAAAAATCTTCAAATGTTTTATTCTCAAATTCTCCTTCATGATCATTGTGAATGGTAGATATAAAGTATCCTGCTTCTCTTTGAACTCTTCTATAAAATATTTCAAAGTTAGTGTATGCTTCATGCTTGTGGGAGAGAAACATTACCCATTTAAATCATGAGAAGTCATCAATAATAACAAATACATATCTTTTCCCACCAATACTAGCTGTTTTTATTGGTCCAAATAGATCCATGTGGATAGTTTGAAGTAGCTTGGACGTGTTAACAATGTCCTTGACTTTGAATGATGTTCGAGTCTGTTTTCTAAGTTGACAAGCATCATAGATATGATCTTTTTCAAACTTAAGTTTAGGCAGACCTTTAACCAATTCAAGTCTAGAGAGAATTTCAATAGCATTCATATTTGTAGGTCCAAGCTTTCTATGCCACAACGAAGGATCACAGGTTTGAGCATTAAGACAAGTTAAAGGTAAATCAACATTATTTAAAACATAGATATTCTCAACCCGATCACCTATAAGGGTTATATTTCTTACGGTATTTCTAATGGTGAATTTCTTGCCACTGAACAGTACTTCAAATCCAACATCACATAGTAGGTTGATGCTCAGCAAGTTGTGTTTGAGTCCATCCACCAGGTATAATTCAATTAAATCATAGGAGGGGCTAATTTTTACGGAGCCAACTCCCACATCTTCTCTTTTAGTATTATCTCCAAATTTGACAAATCCACTATCTATTTTATTTATAGAACTAAAACTTTCTTTCTTTCCTATCATATACCTGTAACACCCACTATCTATTACCCACATTCCTTTCTTATAGGTTTTTCGGGTGTATTCCTGGATTGACTCTCCTAAAGCCATGAAACACATGTTTGTTGCCTCTGCGTCGTCCTCAATTTCATCTTCATCACTCTAAGTGCCAAAGCTCTTGTTTTTATTTGATGATCTTCCTCTTTATTCAGGACAATTTTGTTTGATATGACCTGGCTTACCATAGTTGTAGCACCGATCATCATTCCTTAGGTAGTCATTATATTTGAATGATTGTTGAGGTGTCTGTTGTCTTTGTATTAGGATATTCCTTACTCTTTAATTTATGAGCGACATACCCTCACTATTTTCCTCATTAATATTTCCTTCTTTATCAGGATTCACCGCGCATAATGCTATGGTCCTTTTTTTCTCTTCTTTGTTGTACCTGTTGATATGATTTTGTTCATAGGCAAGAATATTACCTCACAGTTCATCATATGTCATGTTGTATAGATTTTCATATTCCAGAATAGCTGCCTTTGTCTACCATGCTTTAGGAAGACTTCTTACAAGCTTCTTTACTTGTAAGTTATTTGAACAAGTCATTCCTAGAGATTAGAGTTCACAGATAATTTTACAGAATCATGAAAACATAAATTCCATGCCTTCATCATCACCCATTTTGAACAGTTCATATTCATTGACGAGTGCACAATCTTGGCTTCTTTCACTTTAGTAGTTCCCTCATAAGTAACTTTAAGTTTTTCCCACATTTCCTTAGCCGTCTCACATGTTGAGATCTTGTCGTATTCCAATCCACTAATTGCATAGTAAAGTAGACTTATCTCTCCAGCGTAAGTTTCAATTACCACTTCTTATTCCTTTGTGACCTCAAAAGTTTTAAGATTAATGGTACTGCTTGAATCCTTTTCTTTGTCTTTGAGTCCTGCAATTGGTTTGGGTCCTTTCTTGATTACTAACCAAGCTTGGAAATCATTTGATTCGACAAAGATTTAGAATCTATTTTTCCGGTGAGAGTAGTGTTGTCCATTGAAGTATGGGGGACTATTTGATGAATGACCATCCTGAAGTGTTATTCCTAGAATTTGATAGTTTTCCATTTGATCTTTTCTCACATGTGGTTAAGTAACGTGTTTTTGAGACCTGCTCTGATACCAATTGATAATCAAGAGGGGGTGAATTGAAATTTTTATAATTTAAGTCGATTATAATGACCAGATAGTCAACTTCCCTGTACAACAATGTTAGCACTAGAGAACTAATAATAACAGAAAGTATAGGACAAAAATAAGGTAAATAACATGGAATACTTTATCCTGGTTCGGAACACCCTTGTGGTGCCTACTTCCAGTCCCCTTGGGTTACAAGAGGTTCCCTTAGAGCAACTTGAATGATTGAAGTAATTTTCTCACAAGCTTTATGAGATAGTTTTAGTGGAATGGTAGCATCCTCTACTTGTATAGCTTCTAGTCTCTTCTCTCTTTTGTTTTCACTATAATGTATTACAATGATTTGTATAAGAATAAGAAATAACTAGAGTGTTTTTCTCAAGTGAAGATGTACAAAAGAAAGCGTAGGATGCTATGCTATATTTATACATAAAACAAAAGAATTTAGCCATTGTAGAATCTTGATCAATCTTCTCTTTGCACCCGTGATTGATCTTCCTTGATTTGGGGGGAATTAAAATTTCCTTCTTCTAATTCCTTGCTCTATTATTTTGGGGAACCCAAGGAATATTCCGCGTGGTCATCTTGGAATAAATTTAATGCCTAAATGATGTCATAAGTCTGTATCAGATACGTCCATATTTCTTGCCTTATGTAATCATCCTATCTTGTATAGAATGCAGTGGTATATTAAAAAAAATATACTCCTTCCTTTCGTGCTTCTAGTCCATTGGCCTGAATTTATTCTTTTCCTTTTGTGAAGGGCTTTTCTTTTTGAATGAGATACATATCCAACTCTTTCTATATTTATCCTGCAATTTAATAGGGATTAGTTTTGTCATTATTGAAACCACATGGGGCTAACAGGTTAATGATAGTATAATAGGGAGTGAGGGTTGTCACAAAAAAGGATTAATATGAAAGAAAGAGAGATAGAAGTATATAGAGTTGTTGTAATAAGGTAAGTGAAAAAGAATTATGGGTTAGATTAATCCATAGAATATAGTTAGTTAATCACGCCCTAAGGGTAAAGTAATATTGCTTAAATAAAAGAAAAATGTTAAGGTTGGAAGTTAAAGTGGTTGGAAGTTGAAGTAAGTTAAGTATGTTTAGATATCAACATGTATGATTGCCATTATCTCTTCTTGTTTACTATATATTATTATATGTTTCTAACCCTGGTCGGCCAATGATACCTATCAGTATATGTGGTATTGATACTACACTTACTATAGCTCTATTTGGGGATATAGTCATGTTGCAGGTCAGTTGGAGTTTCTATACGTACAACGGTGTTTATTCTTCGGCAGCTCCTGTCATCCTACTTATACATGGATGTTGTGTCTTGGGTCATTCCTCTATTTATTTAGTGCTCTTGTACCGGTTTAGATTAGGTTCTGGGGGAAATTATTGATTTACTTCCGCAATATTCTTATGTAATAAATATGTTTTGAACAAGAAAGGTTATTTATTCATGAATTTACTTATGCTTAAAGTTTAATAATGTATTCTGCAATAATTGAATGGTTGGGTGGTAAGGATTCTCCTACTTAGAGTAGAGTTGGGTAGGTGCCCGTATGATCCATGATTTGGATAGTGACAAAAAGACCAATAAACCTTTAAAAATGTATGGAAAGTTATTGTTACCAGATACCACGACTCATGTCACGAGTCGTGGTTTGGGGGCATGATTTGTGGTCTAATTTATGGTTTCAGACTCTTTTTGACACTTTTCTGGACAGTCTGAACGATTCTGAGAATGACATATTTCTTCAACAAACGACTCGTTCCTTCAACCAACAACTCGTTCTGTTGAGTCGTGGTCACTGATAGCTTTGACAATGCTCCTCTAAAATGTCCATAACTCTTTATTCCAGAATCAGATTAACAAACAGTCAGTGGAGTTGAAAAGAAGATTCAAATACCTTTAATTTGATGAGAATTAGGCCACTTAACACTCATATTCTAGGAGTAACGATCATTTGAAGTTTACCCTAGTAGAATCTTACACTAGAACTTAGTCGGTAGAGGAGTTTTCTACTCAACTTTGTGTTAGGGACTTCTTATGACCTAAAATCACACCCAATACTCCTATTACACTTATATTTATAGTTCTTGGTAGTTGATATATTTTGGAATTAGGAAAAGGACTATTTGAAATGACTGTTAAAATTGGATAGGCATCCTCCAAGTCATACTATGACTCGTAGGTGGATTCCATCACTCGTGGTCTGAGTTGTGGTGACTGGAATTCTTGAAAAATTCTGGGAAGCTTACCATGAGTCAACCTATGACTAGTGTCTCATTGTATAATTCATTCATTGAGTCATTTTGGTCAGGGACATTGATTGTTAAGCTGGTTTTCTGAGCTAGGTCTAGGTTTTAGTCATGGAAAAGGTTTGGGTGTTATAGTTATGTTTTAAGTATTAATTCCAGCTTTGATTTATTAAATCCTATGAGAATGAACAGACTACATAAAGTTCAACAAAATCTATTTGAAGAACTCGAGAAAAGTGTCTATTAGTTTTCTTTCTAACTAAGAACTGTGCATTAAAATCTATTAATGCTCATTGGTTTCATTGTATATTAGGTAAAATTCTATTGAAAATGAATTTAATTTTTAATTTGGATCCATTAAAAGTTTCTTTTGCCTAGAGCTTTTTTAAGACCTTTCAACATCTCTTAATTAATGTGATCCTATTAATAGATATAACACCTACTTAGACACAAGAGGTGGTAAAAGGGATCACTACCGATGTTCTTGTTTCATAATTTTAAGCTAGTTTGTTTGAAAAGATGTAACTATTTCGTAGACCCTATCACAAAGTGTGTTCCAACTTAGTTACTACAACTTGACAAATCAAAACTATTTAAGGAGAGATAGGGCACACGATTTTTATGTGGAAAACCACCTTGGACTGAAAGGGTTTAAAAACCATGACATATCTATGTGTGGGATTTAAAAAAAGTTCATTAAAACCAACGACCCAAATGGATTACACCCATAAACCAAAGGACCAACCCCTAATCCCTTTTATAACAATATTAGAATATTTTTATCCTTCTAAGCTACCCCTAGCTTAAAACAAGAAAACAACTCAAATGCATGAAAAATGAATTGTAATCTCAAATGCTCCTAGCAGTATAAGTTATTTAATTTAGTGAAATCTCACTAAATAAATAGAATCCCGTAAAACTCATATTGCCCGCAGCAAGTTTGATAACAGAATTACAGCTCCAAACTTTGACTGTGATTAGTATTTATCTTTCACAGCATATGCTTGTAGAAAAAAGTGTTGATGCTATAGTACAAAGGTCATACATGTTTTTTATTGAGGTGGATGTTTAACTAGCTTGTTTCGTAATAACTTTCTCATTACAATGCTAAGAATTTATATTACATGCATTTTGTTGAATGATCTACAGAGTGAGACTCTGGTTGTGGTTTATCGATTCTCAAGTAGATCAAATGATTAAGAACCTTAAATCCCTCAAATTTTGAAGCACTTTTCTCGGCATCTTTATTTCTGAAGGTAAAAAGATATGGAAATTTGACATTAATAATGAACTTATTAGTTTGTCCTCTGCTTAGTGTTGCTACGTAGCCTTTTTAAAGAAATTATTCAATGTGTGTGTGTAAGGAAGAGATAGATGATTTAATCTTGTGTCTCTTATATATGGTGCTTATTTTGTTTTTGTATATTGCAGTTTGTATAGTAGAGATTTTAGTACTATCTTTATATCTTGGAACTTATTCACAGCCACACCAAAATTTGTTATAGTGCTAGGTGATGAAATTTCAAAAATTATTAATAATATGTCATATTTATTGTGAAATAGATGAAATCTAAAGTCTTTTATGTGGATAATCTGCAAAAGACAACTTCTACTTCTAATAATTCGCTATGAGTTTTTAAATTTGTAAAATGATGCAACATCATCCTAGACAAATGGAAGGATAGTAATACACATTAATCCTATTGTTTTATGTTCAAATCAACAAAATAAAGAGATTCATGAGTATCTAACTAAAGAGACTTAGTTAAATTCTTGGAGGTTTCCTCTTCATCTTACAAGAAATTATGCAACAAGAAAATTGATCATTACAAAATATAACTTAAAGTGATAATATTCTCTAATGTCAATAGTAAGACTAATTCTAGGTAACAGTAGAAAAAAATGTTAATTAAAAGTTACTTCTGTATCAGAAAATTATTCATCATAATTCATCAAAATATCTCCCTGAATCAGTGCGCACTTAAACTACAGCTATCATTGAGCTAGTGGCAGCTGACATCTTTTAGGAACATGAGTATGAAGAAAAAGGTAGGAAAAAATAGTTTTCAAGTCCGAATTAAGAATTTCTTCTTTTTCCAACTATTACTTGTCATATGAATAACTTTGATTGGGAACTAATGTCACTCAACACTAGCATACAAGGAGAATTATGATCTGAATATTACTTCTTTAAATATACTACGGGACAACAGTTAAGAGTATGTGTTATACGCACATATAAGCATAGACTTATACTTTTCCTGGTACATGCAGACAGATAAACTAATTTTAAAAGATCAACCAACTAGAAAAATACATTTTTTTAACAGTTTTATAGCATACTGATTAATAAAAAATAGTTACATAGCAGTGGCAGCTATTGGACAACTAATAAGTTCATTCAAGTACAAAAATCTCTAGAGATATACCATTATAGGGATATATAAAATTATAGAGAAATCTCTTGAACCGTGCCAAACAAAATTCATCTAGCGGAGAACTTTCATTCATTGGAGACTTTGCCAAGTTTAGCTATCGCGGTGACTGCATCACGAGATATATTATTTTCCAATCCAAGTTAGTGGGTGAATTACCATCTTGACCAACAATGGAGACTTGTCCAATAGAAGCTTGATAAGCTACATTTGAAGCCTTGTTCCAGCTATATGTTTAAGCTCAACTATTCTAAGGTGATTCATTAAGAAGCTTGTAATAATTTTAACTATTAGTTTGAACATGAATTAGGGGTTTGAAAATAGTTGCTCTGTTAGAAGCACTAAGCAATTAATGGATATTAATGAACAGTTCTTAGATCAGAAGAAAACCAATAGGTTCTTTTCTTGAGATCTTCAAAGGACTTTCGTTGACCTTCCCAAAGTCTGTTCCTTCTCATAGGATTTTTCTTATTTCAAAGTTATATTGTTTGTTAAGCCTGAAGCCTTTCTCATACTTCTGTGGAAGTTTATTCGATTTTTCATGCCATAATGTAGTTTATGAACTTCTTATTGTCCACACACTCTATGATATTACATGCTTTTTAAATTTTCTTGTTGTCCTACTTTGAAGGTAAAATAACTTCCATTTAATTCTTTCTTTGATCTAATTTCATTATTTAACAAACTTGACATCAAGTTCAACCTTATGGAAATTGAGTTTTTCTTATATAATCATTTGGTATCATATTTGAATATTGAAATTAAACAACAGTCAGAAGAGATACTACTAATAACTCATAGATTTAAGTTTTGATTAATAAAATTTGAACAAAACTCCATATGTACTTTAGACTTGTAAAGTTTAAATCTGGAATGAATGCAGCTGACTAATTTATAAGTCGTACTATGATAGTTGAATTAGTCTAACTATACTTTATTTCTTCATGTGGTGATGCTCGAGGATAGCTTATAAGTTTTTTCAAATGTTGACTACCATTTCTGGAATTACTTTTTTTTGCACTTCTCGACGATGATCCTCTCAAGTTTTTGAGAATGAGAAAGAATGGCTTCTATCGAGTACATTTCAGTAGTTGTCCCTTTCAATTTCCTTAACCTCACTGTTCGAATCATCTTAAGAGCTTTGCTCACTTGATTTTTGTCTCAGGCAAGTAATCAAACAATTACCCTGCATGAAATATTATCTCATCAACATGAGGAAAGAATCATATTGTATAATAAGGTCAATGTTTTAAAAGTTAGTGAGGCTAATTATATATACACAATTATACTAGAATATTTTATAAACAAAAAATTACAGAGGGCCAGGGGCATAGTTTAAATTTCTTCAAAATGTCAAGCTTCTATATGCAACATATGTTCCATACCTGTGGCATGCTTTTAATCCACATATCATGCATTGTATTCAGACCATAAGAGTAAATCCCACGGCCTTTGTGTACATATATAATATACATAGACGAACACATACATAAAGAATGGTAATCATTACCTTCACAACTTCATCTATGTCATGTTCAATAAGGTTTGGAGACTTTGGAAAAAGCAATGTGCACAGGTAATACGTTTAACAGAAATCTTCAATTCGTAAATTTTAAGGCATTGAATCTTAGTGGTACATCAACCATATCTGGCATAGGATCCGACTCTAAGTTCTTAATGAGGCAGTAAAAATATATTAGAGATTAGTTAGTACTTTTGTATTGTAAATAAAAAATAAAGCTAAAGGTATTAATTTTCTCACTTTTAGGAAAGAGTCATCCAATGCAATCAAAGGTGCTTAAATCTTTTAAAGGTTTTGTTAACATTAGAACACATCAATGTAACTGTATTATAATTACCCTACAGGTCATTTTCCCCATTTTCATACTTTACTGTGTTTAGAGATTTTCCATAGCTACCCTAGGTCATTTATGACTTGCTGGGACTGACAGTTCAGTATCACAGGTAGTTCATTTGGTTTTAGAACCATTTCCCTATTTTGGAGCTTTTGAAGTTAAGAATAGGGCCACGGGCCTAAACCTCAGGTAAACAGTCTTGGATGATATTTTTGATAGTCTTAACAACTCTGGAACATTGACTTTAGACTAGGGGAACCCTTGGTCTAGGTCTCGAGGCTTCCAGACTTATTTTAGCCTATTGGGTGGAATTTGGTTAAAATGGCCCTTGGGGGTGTGGGATCCACTTTTTATCAAAATGACCCCAGTTGGAAATTTTGATGACACCATTGAGTCCAAAATGTCAAATTTTATAGGGTAGCATAGTTTGTTTGTGTTCACAGGATTTTGAACAAATTCTGAGGGTTCGGCCAGAATATTTAAAACTTGGTGAAATTGTAGGTGCATTCAACACCTAGTATAGGCCCAGTTCCTTCAATGAAATAGCGATAAGGAGCCCCACAATCGCGAGGGGCCATGATCTTAGTCATCATGATCACGAGGCATGAGGACTTGCGATTGTGATAAAGAAGGTTGTGGGGTCGGGCCAGCTTGTTCATAGCGATTACATGGCAGGTGGTCCCGTTGGTAGGATGTCCGACCGGGACCAGGGGACCTCGCGACAGTGATGAAGAAACCCCTGGTAGTATATATACCTTCCCCTTCATTTCTCTCTCACATTTTTCTAAGTACAACTCCATTGGAGGGTTAGATGAGCTTATAAATTGTGGAGGGAATCATATAATTGAGTCGGGTTTATCTTGGTGACGTGTTTATAGGCCCTACATCATTGTTAATTCATAAGTTGCCCATCAATTTTTACATGTAATTCCCTGATTTATTCCTTATATTTTGAATTGTTTTTCGGACTAATATTGGGTCAATTGAGCTCAAATTTAGCTAAGTTTTATGTGGCAAATTATCCTTGAGCTGCGTGGGACGCTTAGACGGCTTTAATTTTGTGATTTCACAAGCAGGCCCCATGTGGGATTTTTTAGTCTGATTTCTTACCCGTAGCACTTATATGTAATATGGGTATCATTTGTCTTGATGTATGGATCATTATTTTGATAGCGTGACAACTCTAGAAGGTCTGTCGAAAGGGAAAAGCTCCGATATAGAGGATTCGACGAGCGTACGGTGGGGTCCAGGTAGGCTAGGTTAACCCTTGTTTTATATTGAGCTTTGTTATGGTATTAGTGGACTATTTTTCTAGGTTTGGACAGGTAGTTTTAGTCCAAGTACCGTTTAGTGTTTTTACGCCTTATTTAGTTAGTTAGGGCCCCAATTTGGTAGATTTAGGGCCTGCTCTCCCCTAGTTTAGTGTGTTATCATCCTTTAGGTCTAGGATTAGTACTATTAGCACCTTGAGATGGTAATGGGAAGCCTTATACTAGACTCAGGTAAGTTCTGACCTAAGTTTGGTCATCGGGACCCCAAAGTGGGCCCCACTACTTTTTTTAGATAGTATATTTGACATGAAGTTTCTTTAGGCTCAGTTAGACTCCTGGATACTACTTTAGACTATTACCTTGGGTTGGGTTTGACTTTGACTTGGTTTCTGGCTTGTTTTAGCTCCTTTTTCTAGAGTAGAGTAGTAACTAACCTTGCACCGCACCTTTTTAACCTAGTATTTGGGACCCATCTTGCCTTAGTGTACTTATCCATCCGAGATTCATATATATATATATATGATTTTATAGTTTAGATATAGGCTTAGACCCTTGTTTTTCTTTCTGCTAGCTAGTTATGCTTATACTTATATAATGCATTTCAATTCCGATTCAAGTTTGGCATATGCTTTATTACTATTATTATTATGAGTCATGGCAAGATAGTGTCATCGGTTACAGTTATGGTTATGGTTACTATGAGTTTCGATTCAAGTCCGACATCTGGTTATGATTACGATTGGGATGTTCTGGTGTTAAATGCGGTTGTTACTGGGATTTGTTACACTGGTACCGAGTTATATTGTACATGATTCATGTGGCCTCTTGTTAGTATCCATTATTTCTGGTTCGAACCTAGCATCTGGCCGTTGTTAATACCCATTGGTTCTGATTCAAGCCATGTACATACCTGGATTTTTCATTATGGATTTAGAATTAGAAGGTTGCTTGAGATCGGTTCAGCTACTGGATATTTATGTTTTCTATCTTAGTTTTCTCTTGCTTTTACCCGCTAGCTTATGGGGGCTCGGTAGGGTTAAGTGTTTCTTGTGTGTGCTTTCTGGGCTTATGGGGGCCCAGTTAGGTTGTAGTTAGTTCATTTCTCTTATTTTTGAGCTATTTATTTCCTTTATTCCACTTGCTTAGTACAGTAGATATTTACATTTTTACCCATGTTACTGTTGACTTAGCTTACACACTCACATTATTTTTATGCTTTTACTATTGGAGATTAGTCGCCCTATGATGTCTACTTAGTACCCATTGATTTGGTACTCATACTGCACTTCTTTATCTTTTCCCTCATGCAGATCCTAGAACGAGCCACTAGCATTAACGTTATTATCAAGCCCAGCTACTTATCCGAAGATGGGGTGAGCTTTCTAGAGTTTGAGGTTAATCCTTCCCTATCTGTTTCAGTTACAGTCTTTTGTATTTCAAGACTACTATATATATATATGTATATTTTGGATACTGTCTAGTACTCCTGTTTTTAGTCGTAGTGGTTCTAGTATCAAAATTACCAAGTCATGGGAAGGGATTCCTTTAGTTCATTATGTCCTCTTCCTCTCTTGCACAACATGTTATGTGTATATATATATATATATATTATTTGATTCCGCTTATATTATTGTTGTATATTAATTCCATCCTTGCTTCCCTTTATTTTCCGCCTGTTAGCTTGTTACTTGTCATATCGGGTTATGGCTTGGCTTACCTACTGGTGGGTTAAAGTAGGTGCCATCATGACCTGAGAAATTGGGTCGTGACATGTATATCTACTAAAGATGGACAAGTTCACAAGCCTTGAAGAAACCAAACCAACAAAATCAACGTCAACACAAAATTTCAACTCTAAAGTCTTAAGCATTGGAAGAATGTTATTTGATCCTATAGGATTGTCAATTGCAGAATTCTCTAATTAAAGGCTAAGATTGGGGAATTTTGTACCAATAGGTAGCTTAAACAAACACTTGGATAGCTTTAAATGTGTGTATGTTGCACAAGTAAATATGTTAGTAGGCAACACATATGTTTCATTTTTGGCCATATCTAGGGTGAGCTCCTGGATACCATGATTTTAGATGAAAATGATTAATTGATACACATCTAACTGTGCTAAAGTGCCTATCTTAGAGATAAAATGAAATCCCAAAATATTTCAAATATGTTTCATGAGAATTTTATGGATTATGCTCGAAGTAGAATCCTCAATACATACTAAAAGAACAAGGGATCAAACACAAGGTTAGATTGATTAAATCATAATTGCCTCCAATGTTTTCATAAGACTCTAGCTCTTGCAGCATATTTGATGGGCATGATATCTAGCATTCTATTCAACTCACACTTGATTTCTTTTCTAAAATATTTTACATTCAAATTTAGATATTTGCTTCAACATTAATTATGGGGTCTATAAATAGTTGCTATAGTATATTAGCAATGAGCAATTAATGAATATTAATTCAATTCTTACTAGGGTATCAAGTTGTTAAGCTATACTATGAAAGTTTTGGAGAGAGTAGTAGAGATGAGGGTGATAAGGGGTATGTCCATCTCAGAGAACCAATTTAGATTTATATCGGGGCGATCTACAATGGAAGTCATCCATCTTGTGAGGAGATTGATGGAGAAATACCAAGAAAGGAAGAGGGACTTAAATTTGGTATTTATTGACCTCGAGAAAGCCTATGAAAAAGTTTCGAGGAAAGCCCTTTGGAGATAGCTAGAAGTCTATCAGTGGCTTACACTATAGCGATAAAGGACATGTATGATGGAGCAAAACGCGGGTTAGAATTATAGGAAGAGAGTTGGAGCACTTCCTTATAGAAATGGGGTTACACCAAGGATAAGCTCTTAGCATGTTCATCTTTGCCTTGGTGATAGATGAACTGATGTGGTGCATCTAAGAAGAAGTGCCTTGGTATATGTTACTTGTAGATAACATAGTACTGATTGATTAGATGCATAGCAAAGTTAATCATAGGTTAGAGGTGTGGAGACAAACTCTATAAGCTAAAGGGTTTAGGTTAGCAGGAACAAATAGAGTATTTAAAGTGCATATTCAGTGAGAGGTTTTATAAGGCAGGCATGGAAGTCTAGAGTGATAATAATGTAGTATGGAATCAATGATGATATCACACATTGTATTGGTGTGGCATGGATAAAGTCGAGGCTTGCCTCCATAGTCTTGTGTGACAAAAATATACCACTAAAACTTAAAGGTAAGTTTTAAAGAGTAGTGAGAATGTTGAGGTGGATATATGGGCATACTAGGTGTGATAGGATCAAGAATAAGGTTTCAAAATAAGGTAGGAGTGGCCTCTATGGTGTACAAGATGAGGAAAGCAAGATTGAGATGGTTTAGACAAGTGAAGAGGTGAGGTGTAGATGCACCAATAAAGAAGTGCGAGAGGTTGGATATAGTAGATATGATGAAGGGTAGAGGTAGGCTAATAAAATATTAGGGAGAGGTGATTAGATAGGCTATGGTGCACCTTTAGGTTACCGAGGACATGACCTTAGATAGGATGATGTGGAGGATGTGTATTAGAATAGAAGGTTAGTAGGGTAGGAGTATTGACTAACTTTGAGGGTTTAGGCTTGTTGGTGTTTGTTGTATACTATCCATAGTATGGTAGTTTAGGGTTTAGATGTAGATGTTGATGTGTAGATGATCCATGCTCGTGATATTTCTGATATGTTATTGTTTATTGTGTTTTAATTATCGCACTATTTTGTGGCTAATTATTGTTTCTGTAACACCTTGGATTCCGAACCTATTAATATCAGTGTTCAGTATGAAAACCAAAAATATGAGACTTGCACTCCTAGACCAATACAACTCAGTGTACAAGTAGTACAATGGGACCACGAGTCATAGTATGGCTCATGGTGTCAACACCCAACTTGTCTCGAATTCCGCAGGCATCACAACTCATACCATGAGTTATGGATGGGTGTATAAGTCGTACTATGGACCATGTCCCATGCATGAGACTAGACAAAATATCCTCAAAACCACTAGTCAGTTTACAAGTCATAGAATCAATATGTGGGTCATGAAATAGGGACTACCAGTCATACTATTGAATCAGAGAAGTGATCTTGGAGTTTGATGAAACTCCCAAGGATCACAACTAATAGTACCAGTCGTATTATGGACAATGAGTCGTACTATGACTCATTGGACCCTGCACCAAAAAAATCAGCAACATTTTATTAAGGGTAAATTTGACTTTTCCTTATCTTTTTACCCTATCCCATGATGTTTTGGTCACTAAAAAGTATAAATATAAGACCCTGAAGCCTATTCTTACCTAATTATCTCAAGAATAAGAACAAGTCTAAAGCAATATCAAGCAAACCTAGGGTTCCTAATCTAGAAGGTTCATTAAGTTTCTCATGTCAATTGTTTGTCTTCATTAAGGTACACAAGATTTCAGTGATGGATTCCTCTCAACCTCATGTCCAAGTAGTTTCAAGATATTATAAAATTATATTCTAAGCTAGATTTTATGCCCAAATTACTTAAGTTGGTTACCGTACATGTTTAACTTGATTTTTATGAAAAGGGTTTTCCATGATCTTATGATTTCTATCACAAATTCTTACTTATGCATCAAAACTCATGCTTTAAGATTTCTTTATAAACTATGAACTCTATATTGGAAAGATATGTTTTTAGATACATGGTTTTTCTACATATGCTTCATGACATGAAATTGAGCACAAGCTCATAACCAGAACAATTTAAAGACTTATTGAGCACAGACTCAAACCATGACTCATGCTGTGTTACAAAGCATTATTATGATTTTAGGAGGATTATTTTGCACTGTGAGGACTAGGGTTCAGATAACCCAAGGCTTATATTTCCACTGTATGTTTTGCCTAAAGGGCATGATTATAGTATCATAATAGACATGGTTCTGTACCTTGCCAGTGAGAATAACCTTTTTAAGTTTGGGTGTATGACACTAAGCCCATGAACTCGCTTGATGTTTTGTCAGTTATATGAAACTCCATACACGACTATACTTTCTGAAAACTATTATTTATATACTCATGAACTACTTTGATGCAGTCATATCTATCATAATTTCACATCTCAAATTTTTCAATTCATTTAAGCAATTCTCTACATGTTTCCATGATCATGTAACGACCTTTTCCATCGTTATTGAAAATATATACAATAAAGGCATAAGAACCTCATTCTTCAAAGGTACTAACATCAATTCTCCAGTATGAGAGTGAATTAAACATGAACTATGGTCATAAAATACCCCTAGCACAAGTTAAGTTGGAAGTATGTTACCAATTCAGTTTTGAGCTATTCTTAGAATATAAAGATATAGGGCCCAATACCCACTAAACTAAATATCTTTGAGTCTTCTTTCCATCACCTCCAACTGTTTGTTAATCTGCATCTGTAGTAAAAAGTTATCTCTATTATATTTAAGATTGTCCATGCTAAAATGTTGACCACTGCATCGACGCTGAGGCAGCGACAATCGGTCTCTACAGCGACAAACAGGCAATACTTAAGCTTATTTTTATTGTTTTTGGGTTTTCAACTCAAAAAATTGTTCCAAAGCCCTAGGGGAAATTTTCTAAGATCTAGGGTGGAAAGTCTTCATAGAGGTAAGTTCTTCCATATCATCTTCATCTTTTAATCTAATAACATCTTAGAATCATTATAATGATCTTTAATGGTGAAATTCTTGGGTATTAGAACTCTAAGTTCATGAAATTTTGGAAAAACCTATGGGTTGGGGTAATAGCATTTTCATCTCCTATAATTGTTTGATTTCTGGATGATTGGGCTAAAGAGGGAATGAAGGAAAGAAAAGAGCAACCTTGGTGGGGCTTGGTTGTTCCAAGATCTTCGTTCGAGGTAGGTTATGGTTTAATGTAGTATACATGGGTTAGATATGTGTAATAAGATAGTTTTGACGGGAGATTTAATGTCTAGTTCTACGGACACAGAGTTTGGATATATAAGATATGGAATTAATGTAATATAGATATAATTATGTGTTGTTGTGATTTATATGGATCCATTGATGATTATTTATATTTGTATGACTTACTTGATGATTTACAAGTTTTATATGTGAATTTGGGTAACATTAGGGGAACTAGGTGGACTTATAATCTATAAAACTAGTCTTTAATACCCTAAAAAGGGTGAATATAATGTTGTGTGTGTCTGATATATGAGATATTCTTGTTGAAATATAGTCAAGAGGATTGATTAGGTTAAGAGGATGTGGTGTTATAACTTAAGAACCTAAAGTCAAGTTTGGCTAACTGCTAAGAAGTAAAAGGTGTAAAGGTGTATGACTCAAGATAGAATTGTAAGTTGAATAGAGCCAAGTGGTTGAATAATCAACTAAAGGAATAATGTCTTGAACTTAGTAACAACTTGGGTGTAAGGGTTATTAAATAATAACTTAATTTACCAGTTCTAATAGGAATAAAAGAGGGTTAGATTGGTGAATGAGATAGGATATTGAATTAGAGTATTGATATCAATTTTAGTGGAATGTGAACTCCTAAAATAGATATTTTATTTATTGGTCCTTGTACATACTATAACTGATGAATATGGTTTGATAAGGCCTATATTATAAGCTGTGTGAGTTGGCCTTCGAGTTTACTTGTGATTTTATGTGTTGGTGAATATCTGTTGTTTACTTGGAATGATGAACTTAATTTTGACTAAATGTCTAGAAAGGTGTGTACTTGAATAGTTGGTGCATTATATTTCATCATGGTTGATATGTGATGATGATATTCATACATTGTGATATTGGGATCAAGCGTCACGTTGACACTGTTAGTTAGATCAGGTGTTATACCGACACTGTTATTTGGATTGGATGTCATGCTGACACTATTATTTGGATCGAGTGTCACACTGACACTGGTACATAGACTGAGCTTGTATCTTGTAGGTCATAACTAAGGGTTCGTGTTGATCCTAGTGTGCACGTAATCCTTACATTGCATATGCATTCATTGGTTGCATTGCATATGTGATTGTTCATTGACTATTGTTAACTAAACTGCTTGAGTGTGAGTGATTTGATATGAATAACTTGTAATGGAATGATACAAAAAGGATAACTGGTGGTTTGTAAGTTGATGGTTGTGATTGTGCATTACAGCAGAGTGTGAATATAAGTCATGCCCTAGATTATGCCTAAATCCTATTCTCTTGTGTGTATAGTTATATATATAATGTGTATTATAGTGTCCCTTTTTGCGAAGTTGTTGATGCTTTATTGATTGTATTATATATTGCAATTCTGATGGTTAATGGTATTAATATGGAGCGATGGTTGTTACAAAAGAGAATTAATGAGAGAGAGAGAGAGAGAAAAGTGTAGATTTATTGTAACAAGGTGAGTGCGTAAGAGATGTCGACAAGGATGACTCATAGATTGGTGTCATTTAGTCACTCTTTGAGAATAAATTAATAATGCTTTAATAAAAGAAAGGCAGTATGGTTGGAAGTTGAAGTAGGTTAAGTATGTTCAGTTGTTAAGTATTTATATTGCTATGATCTCTTTTTGATTGTTATAAGTTGTTACATGTTATTTAACCTTGGTCAGTTGATGATACTTACAAGTACATGTGGTTGTACTTATACTACACTTACTATATCTCCTTTTGGGGATATAGCCATGGTTGTAGGTCAGTTAGAGATTTTTTAGGTGCAACAACGTTTATTCTCCAGTAGCTCTTGTCATACTACTCTTACATGGATGTTGTATCTTGAGTCATCCCTCATTTGTTTAGTGCTTTTATGCCTGTTCAGACTAGGTTCTGGGAAGTTGTGTAATTAAATTCTATAATGTACTTTATAACAAGTTTTGTTTTAACATAAAGAGTTATTATTTACTAATGTTTATGGTTGTAGCAATATTTTTCATAGTGATTAAGGGTTGGGTGGTAAGGGTTCTCCTATCTAGGGTAGAGTTGAGTAGTGCCCACATGATCCGTGATTTGAGTTTTGACAAGATGGTATTAGAGCCTAGATTACAAATCTCCCAGTACAAAAGCAAATATTGAGTAGAGTCATGTGGATTGGTGTGCTTACATCCACATCAAATCTATAGAAAGCTACAAGGCAGCTAGAAAATCAATCTCACTTTATTCTCTTCGATCGTGTTAATTCAGTGTTGTCTCCCAGAGTTGAGTCTAATTGGTATCTAGCAGATTTCAATTGGTATCTTAATAATTAAATTTGAGATTAGTTGGTCCCAATTGGTATCTCAGTAATGATCAGAAGGTTGGAATAGTGTTATTATTATCAGTAGAAGTCAATAAGAGGTGTAGAACTTGTATACTAATATTGTGAATTATGTTTTGAATGAGTGATATGTGCATCTTTTAGGTGGTTTTGTTATTTGATTAAGTGGAATATTGGAGCTTACAATGCAATTGGTAAGCATAACTCTCTCATTAATTGATTGGTTATGTTTACCAAAAAGATACTTGTGTTTTAAATATTTTGTTGTGTTATAATAAAATGCTACGTGTATTCCATATGTGTATTGTTATCGCATTGACTATATTATTACTTTACTGTGTTATGGTTGAATGTCTTAAGTGTAAGTGATTATTATGAGTAAAATGAGATAAGTTGTTATGAAAGAATATTCGTGAATCGTAAAGGGTGGGTGTGATTTTGAGGTATGCCTTCATTTCCATGATTTTGAGGTATGTCTTCATTTCTGTGATTTAAGGTATGTCCTGATTTCTATTTTGTCTTTGACAATATAGTTGGGATCCTTGTGTGGTCCGATCTTTGATGATTATATCCATACCTAAGTTCTATTGGGTCATCCTTGTGTTAATAATCTAGTTAATGAGTTGACTTGGTAATGATACCTTAATAAGTAATTGGTTAAACTGAGATGGACTTAATTGTTTTGCACAACCTTGGTGACATGAATGTAAGGTGAGTTGTGTAGTTGATATCATTAATGCAAGATAAATTTACTAGTTATATAAAATTAGTTGTTTCCTATAATATGATAAGTAGAGATGATAATAATGGTTTTACTTGATTTTGGTAAATTGAACCTTAGCTGTGTGATTGACAATTATGTAGCTTATTTGGTTAAGTGACTTGAATGATTTTATAAAGGTAAAAGTGTTGATGTCCTAAAGCTAGACTAAGTGGTTGTACAAAGCCCATTGTATCTATAAATTATTAAAATTGGTTAAGAGTTAAGGATGTGAATAAATTGATAAGTGGATAATGTCAATAGGCTTAGTAAGGAGGCTGGGCTACTAGACAGAACTTGTAATTGGCTTGTTATGGTTTGATATGATCGAAGGAGTAGAGTTATTAGATGTATGTATGCATATTCATATCCTTCCCATTATTACATGATAATACTTGGTTGGTATTACTCCTTGAGTGGTTGAAGTATGTTGAGGGTCGAATAGACTAATGTGAGTTGTGGTGGAGAATTTATGCATTAATGAACCCATAGCGGTGTGTTTGTGGTGTTGTGTGTACTATGGCCTTGGTTAGGTTATAAGTACCCCATTAAAAGTTTTCTTAGTATAAGAATGACAAATCTCATGGTAATGTGGTTCTGGTTGAAAAGCTGGAGTTTAGTGTTGAATTGTGGATCATGGTATGATGATTGGTGGTGATGAGATTATTGTAGGATATTCGATTGATATAGTGTTCCGTATGACATTTCGGAATGACAAATAAATTTCTAGAATTTTGGTTGTA
Organism: Capsicum rhomboideum; assembly: GCA_031232105.1. Classification (NCBI taxonomy): domain Eukaryota; kingdom Viridiplantae; phylum Streptophyta; class Magnoliopsida; order Solanales; family Solanaceae; genus Capsicum; species Capsicum rhomboideum. The sequence goes on from CP124709.1 coordinate 61,119,299, forward strand.
GAGGTTATCACATTGGGATAAATTTGTGATGTCAAAATTTGATAAGTGTGTTGTGAAATGGACAGAACTGGGAATAATTCCTAAGATACTGTTTTAGCATCACTGCAGTGACGGTTTCATCACTACAGCAATGTCGCCGTAGCGACAGAAGCGTTGCCATAATGATAGTCTATTTTGCCTGAGTGTTGTTGCAGCGACAGGTGTGTCGCTGCATCGATGTTGCTGCAGTGATGAATCTTTCACTACAATGATTTACTCACAAAATTCCCAGTTAAATCAAAAAGTGGCATTTTTATTTCCCATTATTTCCATTTCGCCCCAAATTTTCATACGTCGTAATATTGAGTGGTGTCCTGGATATTTTAAATGACCCATTATATAAATTTTATTATGAATCATATTTCATAAGTTATAGTGATCATGAGTTAGACCTAGAGCTTAGTGGCTTGTGGTGCATAGGCTGGTTGGGTAGTTGTTTTGCATTATTTGTGGGACGATAATTCGGTAAGTGTTATTAAATTGTAGTAGAAGCAGATGGAAAGTTGTGGTTAACTTCCACCATTTTGGGAATACTGGGTTTCGAGAATCATGCTAAAAACTCTCCTTCCTGGTTATCGTACCCATTTGGAAACGAACGGTGCATAAATTGGTATTTATTATAATGGCTCATTCTATCATTACAGAAAATATCTGCGGCAAAGACATAAAAACCTCATTCATCATAGGTTATCGGATCAATTCGCTAGTATGGGAGTTCATTACACATAAACTAAGGTTATACAATACCCTACTACAAAGTTAAGTTGGAAGTGTTCTTATCGATTGAGTTTCGAGCTAAGTTTAAACTAGGGTTAACTTCAAACAAGCACTCTTCTAAAAATATAAAGAGTTACGTGGACAAATACCTACCAAATGAAAGATCTTTGAGTCTTCTTTCTAACACCTATGACCATTAGTTAATCCAATTTTAGAGTAAAGTGTTATGACCATTTTACTGAAGACTATATGTGCTAAAAAGTTGGCCACTGCAGCGATAAACAGGCAGTACTTAGCTTATTTTTGATGATTTGTGAGTTTTTAACTTAAAAACAGTGTTCCAAATCCCATAAGGGGTGATTTTACAAGTTCTAGGATGTAAACATCTTCTTTATCTCTCAAACTAATACCATCTTAGAATCTTCAGAATGATCTTTAATGGTGAAATCCTTGGGGATCAGAACCCTAAGTTCATGAGATTATGGGGAAGACCTATGAGTTGGGGTAATATCACCTAGAATTACTTCTAGATTGTTAACTAACGAATCCTAGCATGAATTCGTTATTCTAAAACATGAAATTGATTGTTGAGAACCTTGAATTCAATAAAAATGGAATTTTAAGCTTTAAAACTCTATTAATGGAGATGGATTGAGTATGATAGAGCTAGCTAATGATTAATTGACACTTGGGCAATGTTTTAGACCATTAATAAGGATAGAATTAGCGGGTTGAATTCCCAAAATAGTTATTCGAAGAGTAAATAATTTATTACTCCTATAATTGTTTGATTTCTAGATGACTGGGCTAATAGAGGCATGAAAGAAAGGAAAGAACAACCTTAGTGTGTCTTGCCTTCTCTAAGATCTTCGAACGAGGTAGGTTAGGGTTTAATATGTAGTAGGCTTGGGTTAGATACATGTAATAACTATAGTTTTGATGAGAGACTTCATGTCTAGGCCTACAGGCATAGAGTTTAGATGGCTAAAACTTGGAATTAATGTAATAAAGATATAATTGAGTGTTGTTATGTTTTGTGTGGATCCCTTGATGGGTGTTTCTATTTGTATGACTTACTTGATGATTTACAAGTTTTATATATTAATATGGGTGATAATAAGGGAATAAGGTGAATTTGTAATCTATAAAACTAGTCTTAAATACCTTAAAAGGGGTGAATACGATGTTGTGTATTATAGTAATATGACATTTTCTTGTTAAAAGATAGATAGGAGGATTGATCGGGATAAGAGGATGTGGTGTCATAACTTAAGAACCTAAAGTCGAGTTTGGCTAAGGGCTTGGAAGTAAGAGGTGTAAAGGTGTATGACTCAAGTTAGAATTATAAGTTGAATAAAGTCGAGTGGTTGAATAATAGGCTAATGGAATAGTGTCTTGAAATTAGTGACGACATGGGTGTAAGGGATACTAGATAGTAACTAAATTTACCAGTTTTAATAGGAATAAAAGAGGGTTAGATTGGTGAATCAGATATGATGTTAAATTAGAGTATTGATATCTATTTTGGTGAAATATGCACTCCTAAAATGGATACTTTATTAATTGGGATTCGGACATACTGTAACTGATGAATATGAGTTAATAAGGCCTATATTACAATTTGTGTAAATTGGCCTTCGGGCTTACTTGTAATTTCATGTGTTGGTGGATATCTGTTGTTTACCTGGAACGATGAACTCGATTTTAACTAAATGTATAAAAAGTGTGTACTTGCATAATTGGTGCATTACATTTCATCATGGTTGATATGTGATAATGATATTCATACATTGTGATATTGGGATTTGGTGTCATGTCGACATTGTTATTTGGATCAGGTGTCATGCCGACATTGTTATTTAGATTGAGTGTAATGCCGATACTATTATTTTGATCAGATATCATGCTGACACTGTTAGTTGGATCGAGTATCACACTGGCACTTTTACATGTACTGAACTCATCCCTTGCAGGTCATAACTAAGGTTCCCTGCTGACCCTAGTATGTGTACACCTTGCATTGCATATATATTTATTGGTTGCATTGCACATGTGATTGTTCATTGACAATTTTTGATTGGACTATTTTAGTGTGAGTGATTTTATATGAATAACTTGTAATGGAATGATACGATAACTGGTGGTTTGTAAGTTGATGGTTGAGATTGTGCATTACAACAAAGTGTGAATATAAGGCATGTCCTAGATTATGTATAAATCTTATTCTCTTTTGTGTATAGTTATATATGTTATGTGTATTTTAGTGTCCCTTCTGACAAAGTTGTTCATATTTTATTGATTGTCTTGGTTGTTACAATTCTGATAGTTAATGGTAGTAGAATAGGGAAAGAGGGTTGTTACAAAAGAGGATTAATGAGAGAGAGAGAGATGTGTAGAGTTATTCTAACAAGGTGAGTGCATAAGATATGTGGGCTAGGGTGACTCATGGATTGTATTGGTGTCAGTTAGTCACGCTCTGAGGATAAATTTATAATTCTTTAATAAAGGAAAGACAGTAAGGTTAGAAGTTGAAGTAGGTTATGTATGTTCAGTTGTTAACTATTTATATTGTCATGATCTCTTTTTGATTGCTACATGTTATTACATGTTGTTTAACCCTAGTCGGCCGATGATACGTACCAATACATGTGGTTGTACTTATACTATACTTACTTTATCTCCTTTTGGGGATATAACCATAGTTGTGAGTCAATTGGAATTTCTGTAGGTGAAGCGATGGTCATTCTCCAGCAGCTCCTATCATTGTACTCTTACATGGATGTTGTGTCTTGATCCATCCCTCATTTGTTTAGTGCTCTTGTACCTGTTTAGACTAGGTTCTGGGGAGTTGTGTAGTTAAATTCCCAATGTACTTTTAATAACTTTTGTTTCAAAATAAAGGGTTATTATTTACTAATGCTTGAGATTTTAGCAATATTTTCTGTAGTGACTAAAGTTTGGGTGGTAAGGGTTCTCTTATCTAGGGTAGAGTTGGGTAATTTACCACATGATTCGTGATTTGGGTCATGACAGATCAGTTCTTCTGTTATGTTATATATATGTATATTGTCACAACCCGAGACTACCCCCTAGTCGTAACCATAAACTAGTCATCATATATGACCCAAATGGGTCCTTAGTACATCATAACAAAACTAAATAAAATAATCTTAATATAAAGGAAGACTTTAAATGAACATTGAACATATAATGAAATAAAACAACTTTACTAATAATTCTGAGAATGTTTGAATAACATCAAAATCATCAAAAATCTAACTCTTTGTCTAATGAAGCCTCTACTACTAAGACATGAAGTAAACTGATACCAAATGTCCTTTTATTGAATAGAAAGAAGGAAACTCTAAGCTAACTAGAAAACTGAAATAAGACACTACTTCTTCGAATGAAGGGAAAGCTCACCAAAAAGCTAAAGTGTGGATGCTACCGAACGTCTAGCAGCAATCTTGTGTCCGAGAACCTGGATCTATATCACATGAAAAATGTAGTGCAAGAAGCAGTCAATACATGGAATGTATTGGTACGCAAGTTATATATATACAATAAATAGCAATAAGCTGAAAACTGAACATGAGAGCATAAGAGTAGCTTAAAATCATAAATGGATACCAAAACATAAATCATGAGGTAGTCCTTTAAAGCATCATAAACATGTTCAAAACCGTAGAGAATAATAAGTCATAGAGTTTTCATAAAACTTCTTTACTTGATACATATACATATACAAATATAATGAAATCATAAAGGAATAGCTTTAGTGGGTGTTTCTTCTAACCGACATACACCATGTGAGCTCATGATGCACCAACTTGCAATACCAGTTGGAGAGGGTTGACCTATACTTGCCAAGGTATAAAACCTATCTATCTATGGATCCATCTAAGCCTCTTGGTCTAATATAAACCTACGGTGGTACGTAGTTTTGGACAAGTGTTATCTAGAATGCAAGTCCGCTTGGTGCGAAATAATCCTCCCAAAATATATCTATAAAGCTCATATCATATCATGCAACATATCTTGATGTCAAAACTATTCATACTCATTGATGGCATATCTAGATACCATGCTAAACATGAAACTTACCTTTTGGAAATTTTTTTATAAGCATTGATGACATACTTAAACACCATTCTACTCATGAACTTACTATTTGGAAACTGTTCATATCTTTCTTTCATAAAAATATCTTTACTTCTATGCATATAACTTAGATTATGAGAAACTTACTTGAAATCATGCATAACTTGTAAATAATCATAATAGCTTTCATAATTTTATAAATAATGTTTAAACATGCTTGGAGGATCATAATCATATAATAAAACATGTTTTCCTTATTAATTCATTGATAGGTATAAGAAATCTTTCATAAAAATCATAACTTTGCATAAAATCCATAACTTAAAGAGAATTGGGTAAAAACCCTAGTTTTAAATATTATTCATCATATAATTAAAATACTTGGGAGTGAGGATGAAAGAAATCCATCACTAAATCTTGCGTACTTAGGGAATTTCTTTACCTAAGAGTTGAGGGAGGTTAAAGTTTGAGAGTTCTTGAATTTAAAATAGGGTTCCATAAGTGCAAAGAAATACAATCTTAAGTTCACCCAGCTATCTTGCTATGCTCCAAATATGGTGTTTGATATGAGAAATCAGATAAGCTTATTCTTGTCAGGGTTGTCCAGACTTTAGAATAATAAAGGTAAGGCAGTGATATTGATTGGAGATATGGACTTAGCTTGGCTTATGATTCATGTTTAGCAGGTCGAAGAGGATAAGTTGAAAGATAGAAGAAAATTATCGTAAGAGGGCTAAGATGTCCAACCCTGATTACAGTTAGTAAAGGGTCAGAAATGGAAACCAGTCTTCCTTGTATAATAATTCTTTTTGATCAGCCCCATTTGTAGATAGCGCACCAGCTTTCAGGTTTATAAATGATCAGAAATTCAGAGCTTTAGACCCACAGTCTAAGGGTAGCATTGTGAAAAGACCTTCATATCCATTTTGCAATAAGTATGGGAAGCACCATTAGGGTGAGTGTCTCTATGGTAGGGATGCGTGTTTTTGATATGGATAGCAAGGTCATATGGTGAAGGATTTTCCTTCAGCTAGACAAGGAAAAAGGGGTAGGTAATAGGTCAAGACTACCCCCATTAACCTTAGTAGGGCATGGTACTTAGAAAGGTAATACTTCAGGTTTAGTTAGTGCTCAAAACTGCTTTTATGTTTCATCCAGCCATTAGGATTAGGAGAGTTCCCCCGATGTCATTATCAGTATTTTGAAATTCTAATCTCTTGATGTTTATGCTTTGTTAGATCCAAGAGATATCTTATCCTTCATGACTCCCTATGTTTCTATGAGATTCAAAATTAGTCCTAAACAACTCCAAAAGCCTTTCTCTATTTCCACTCCAATTGGTGAATCTGTCTTATTCAGATGAATCTTTAGAAATTACAGCATGTCCATTCTTCAAAAAGAGACCACAACCAATCTAGTATATTTAGACATGGTAGATTTTGATGTCATCTTAGGCATAGATTGGTTATATTCTTATTATGCTTCAGTTTATTATAGAACCCGAATTATCAAATTTTAGTTTCTAAATGAACCCATTTTAGAGTGGAAGAGTAGTCTAGTTATGTCAAAAGGTCATTTCATCTCTCATCTTAAGGCTAGGAAAATGATTTCTAAGGGTTGTATTGACTATATATTTTGGGTTAAGGATTCTAGTGTCAAAAACCCTTCTCTTCAGTCAGTCCCTATAGTAATGAGTTTCTAGATGTCTTTCCCAATAACCTTCCTAGAGAACATCCCAATAAGAGATATACTTTGGAATTGATATTTTCCTTAAGCCTATCTCTATTCTACCATATAAAAGAATTGAAAGAGTAGTTAAAAGATCTCCTAAATAAGGGTTTTATTAGGCCTAGTAATTTTCTATGGTGTTCCAGTTCTTTTCGTGTGTAAGAAAGATGGTTACCTTAGAATGCGTATCGATTATTACCAGTTGAACAAGGTCATCATTAAGAAAAACATTCCCAGAATTGATGATATGTTCAACCAGCTTTAGGGTGCTGCGTGTTTTTCCAAAATTGATCTCCAATCCGGTTACTAGTAGTTGAAGGTGAGGGAGCGTGATATTCCAAAGATTTTTTTTTGTATTTGGTATGGTCCCTATAAGTTTTTTTTCATGTCCTTTGGGTTAACCAATGCTCCCATAATCATTATAGATATCATGAATTAGGTGTTCAATTAATACCTCAACATGTTCGTGATTCTGCTCATAGGTGATATTCTGATTTAGTCCCTTAGTGAGCAAGAGCATACCGATAACCTCAAAATTGTTCTTCAGAATCTCAAGGATAGATAGTTGTATGAAAAATTTTGGTTGAAGTCTATAGCTATCCTTAGGTATATTGTTATTAGTAACGGTATTCTAGTTGATTCGCAGAAAATTGAAGCAGCTAAGAATTTGTCACACCCCAAATATGTTTTCGTATGAATATCATTCTATCCCATGTAACTAATAAATACTAAAAGCGGAAGTCATGAAAAACATATACAATATATGAAACTTGGCCGTTAGGGCCATCAAGTCAAAGTGGACATACATCTCTTACATTCATCTTCCCACATATGTATACAAAGCCTCTAACAGATACATGTACATAACCAACCTACAGTATACAACAATTACAATACCAAAACAATGTACACATGTGACTCGAAAAGCCCCGAACCAACTGGAGCTCACCAATGATCCGCAGATGACTTGTAGCCTATGATGGTGGTCTACTAGCACCTATGCCTGCAACAAGTAAGGTAAGTCCCCCAAGGGGGTCAGTACGAAGAATGTACTGAGTATGCAAGGCTATGAGCAACTGCATAAAAGATACGAACTTCAATGAGATCAAGATAAGAGAATATTCAATATGGATAAACCACCGTTCTGTATGTGTGGGAGCATGTACCTTCTATTCATTACTTTCTTTGCCTTTCTGTACATTACCATCAATATTTATAACCATTAATATAATATAACCATTAATATAATATAACCATCAATATATAATACCGTCAAGATATAATCGTCAATATAACCCGAGCCCAACTGATCAGTGGGAGAATAATATAATATACCATAAATAAATAAAGCAGGTTTGGCCCTTTGGGCTACCCCCTGTCAGGTTTGACATTAAGCTAGGATTTTTTCCCACTGAGCTTCCCCCTGCTATCACCCGGAAATCAATGAAGCAGGTACGATATCAAGTTTGGCTTTTACCCCACTGAGCTTTCCCCCTGATCCAACAATATCGGGATCGCACCCAGTTAGGCTTTCGCCCCTTTGGGTTGTCACCCGTACTCAATAATAATTAATTAACGTCTTGGGGACCTTAATAAATCATAATTTGTTTGCTTTGCCTAAAATACCAATCATTCAATTATTTAGATTCCTTTTGTGCTTTTCTTGACATAGCATATGATATCCCATTAGTATTTTTTTTCAAGTCTAAGTATACTTAGTAATTGACAACTAATGTCTTCTTTTTACTATATATCAATGAGAATAAAGTCCATCTTAGCTCTTTTCCATTAATTGAAAAGAAAACCGAAATTGGTCATAATTGTAATTTCAACTGTTAGACGAAAAAATTTAATAGTATATTTCAGAAATAGCTAGTTATAAGAAAATTTGTAAGTTCTTGAAAATTGTCATTTAATTTGTAACTAGTAAAATTGTCCGCGCTTCGCGCTGCTATAAGAAAATTTAATAAATTTATATAGTTTTACTTCTTATGAAACATTTCTTACCTTCATATACTTCTTTTCTGTTACATGTTAGTTAACTCACAAATCAAAATGATTGAAAAAGAGAAAGGATAACCTTGAATGGGAGTCTCCGTAAAACTAAATATGAATTTATACAGGCAAAATAGAGGAATACCATAAGATGTCATAAACTTACTGTTGGTGAATTTACAAAAAATTACAATTGACAAATACAAAAGAAATGAAGAAAATACAATAATCTTCTTCTTGGCTGAGGCGCAGATATCTCGCTCTCTTTAAGGAGACTCAAGCCCACTGCAACAAATATTTTCACCGGTCTAGTAATAATCTTCTTGACTTGCCCCCTCCAAGATACAACAACCTTCTCACAATGTACAACTCAACAAACTCTAGACAAGAGATGAGTTCAAAGCTCCACAAAAAAGAACACCACCCTTCAACTAATAAACTCTCTTTTTGACTAACTTTTGTGCACTCTATATTTTCTTGTACCTAGAAAATTAATGCAAGACTACCACTATTTATAGGAGAGGAAGTCTTTCTTGTAATGAATAAGAATGAGTGAGGGGTGGTAAAGAGGGAAAATCAATGACCTATAAGTTACAAGAGTTACATGTAACTAATGACACTAAAGACCATATTCTACCATCATAAAGAAATAAGAGTAAATAGCTTATAATGCCACCAAATGAAATATGAGTTGGAAGCTGAAAATTGCAGCCACGCAACGTATGAAGTAATGGCATATAATGCACCAAAGATAAGTGTTAACTGCTGCATGTTGTAGTTGTGCAAACGGATGGAGTATTAGACTTCACAAAAATTGTAACTCAAAGCCATTAACTCCAAATGGAGTAAAACAGCTTAATGAACAAATTTGCAACCTCCCAGCAATCACTAACTTTAGTGCTAATGCAGAATTTGACCAACTGATTTGTAACTTATAGCCACCATAAACATTAGACACAAATGCTCCATAATAAAGAAGGCTAATAATAATATTAAAATGCCCTACACCCTCAATCCCCCATTCAATTTAATATTAACACAAGAGAGTCTACTAGCTAAAGGTCGAAGGAAGACTACTATGCATAATGAAGGTTTGCTCTTTTAATGACGTTCCCGGTTATTTCCCTCGTTTTCATGTGTTCTCGGTGTTTAGAGCTTTTTTATAACTGCCCCCAGTTATTTATGACTTACTGGGACTGACAGTTCGGTTCCCGGGCAGTTCGTTTGAGAATATTATTTAGACCGAGCACGTTGTAAAATATTAAATTAAATTTGAATTTGGTAAAATGACATAGTTCATGAACTTGCGAAAATGTCTTTGAAATTTATAAAATTCTTTAGTTATGATATATCTATACTACTTTATAATAGTTTTATAACCTATTAATAATTTAAGCGGGGATAGTGAATTTAAATATGTTAAAATAACATTTTTATCTAATAGAGGTTTTGTTAGAAATAATTTTCTATTAATTATGGTATATTCAAACTATTGTATTTATTTTACCACGGACCTATGCAATACCCGAATAAAAAAAATAAGGAGATAATGGGAGGGGGATACCTCCACTTCCACGTGGAAGTGAAGGGAAAACTCATCACTCACTTAACGTTTAAGGTGGCAGCAATTAGAGGGATTAGAGGTGTAAGTCACTATGTAACATACATATAGCTTCTCCTTGTTAAAGTTAACTAATCTCATACGGGTAGGGGTATTGACCAAACAAACTAGTTAATTTTCATTCCTTTCTTTTCATTTCTATAACAAGTTGAGTTATCAATTATTCTAAACATACTTCAGAAATATTGTGATATCATATTTTATCCCAACAGAAATTAATTATCTACATCAAGTTATTCAAGCTCGGGTTTTAGTGAGGAAGTGTTTGTGGACGTGTAATCGTCGTTATTTTGGTAAGTTTTATTGTATTTATGGTAGTTTTCCTATACGTTGGTATTGTTGTTGCTATTTTAGACATATATGAGCTCGGATTGGATAGCATCTGTTGTGACTATTGGTCACAGAGTGATTTAGGACACTGTGACGGTTTCAATTTTGCGATTCCACAAGCGGGCCCCACGTGAACTGTTTGGACATTTTACGAACTAACGCAATATGGGTATCAATAGTCATTTTTTGACATGTAGTTTATTATTTTGGTAGCTTGGCAGCAGTCAGAGGCCTCTCGAAAGGGGAAGGCTCCCATTTAACTGGCTTTAGCAGGCGTTCGGCAGGGTCCAGGTAGGCTAGGTTTACCTTTCTTTGCACTTAGATTGGGCTTATGTGTGATATATGTATGCTATTGTGCTGGTGTTGCGGGCTGGTATTATAGACTTGGTGGTGCTGGTTTGCTGTGATTTAGGCCTTCTAGGCCGGATAGGGTTATTCGGATATATTTCAGGCCCGTTATCCTCGTGGTACACCACAGATGACCTATTTGGGGTCGCATAGTATTGTTGTTGTTGTTGCTAGTCTGGGAATGTTATTGTTGGACCTTAGTCCAGGCTTAGACAGACTTAGCCCAGACTTAGACAAGTATAACCAGACCTGGTTTTTGGGACCCGGTAGCGGGCCCCGTTACCCTTCTTGTCAACCTGGCAGAACTTTGACATCTTTGGGCTTAGTTAAGACCTAGTATGACCTGTTCGGGTTGTGACGGGATTGAGTCACCTCGATTATACCCGATTGGCCTGTTTAGCCTTGTTAGTTCCTAATAGCACCGTATTTGATCGGGGTCGGCTAGTTTGACTTAGAATGCGGACCAGCCTTACTATGACTTATAATGTATACCCAGACTTGTATTGTTTATAGTAGATAGTTGACCTGGAAGGATCCCGAGATTGACTTGTAGTACGTGGTGGGTTAGCTCCTTTATTTATGTTTCGGGTTCGTTCTGGGGCCGGTATGTCCCCGTTTACTTGTGTTTGTGTGAATTCTGGCACTACTCTGTCACTTGGTTACTGATTATTATGAGTTTCAATTCGAGTCCAGCCACTGATTCAGATATGATGGGTACTGATTATTATGAGTTTCGGTTCGAGTCCGGCCACTGATTATTATGAGTTCCGGTTCGAGTCCGACATCTGGTTATGATATGATTGGAGAGTTTTGGTACTGTGTACCGTGGTTACTGGATACTGATACAGCTTTGAGACACTGGTGACTATGCATTTACTTTTCTTGTGTGTCCCGCTGGTTTATGAGGGCCAAACTGGGTTATTGCTTTCTTTCGTGTGCCTATCGGGTTTATGGGGGCCTAGATAGGTTATGTTTGCCTTGTGTGTTTACTTAGGCATTTATTTACTCGTTACTCTGTATCGCATTTATTTAGCTCCTGAGCATATCTATACGTCTCGGCAATTACTTATGTATTTATTACCTACACCCCGGACTTAGCATGCCCCCTGCACTTTAGCTTGCTTATCTTATATTGAGCTCAGTCGGCCAATGATGCCTACTGAGTACCCGTTGCCCCGGTACTCATACTGCACTTCTGCATCTTTTTCCCCGATGCAGATCCAGGCACTAGTCGACAGTTTTGACGTGACTCTTTTTTCAGCATTGACTCCGGAGCAGGGTGAGCTTACTGACGTCCGAAGCAGATCCCACTCCATCTTCTACTGCATAGTCTTTTGCTCTCGAGACTGTTGTACTTGTTATATATATTTGGTTTCTGTCTTGTATTATGGATATGTCTAGTAGTGGCTCTTGTACCGACCTCACCAGGTCTTAGGAGGGGTTCTTGACTATATCTTCTTTCTCAGTCTTGGTATGGGTTTATTTTGGTTCTATTTGTCTTTATATTTCTAGTATGTTTATGAGTATGATTACTTCCACTTCATCTCTAGTTTTTGAGATTCCGCCCGTTAGCCTGTTGCTTGTCGCTCCGGGCTAGGGTTTGACTTGCCTATTGGTGGGTTACGGTAGGCACCATCATGACTCAAATATTGGGTCATGACAGCTCTGCATTGAACCTCCACTAAGTAAAACAGTAATTTTTACTCCAAAGTCGTAGTGGTCTCAGACTTGAACTATGACTGCTTTTGGGAAATAAGAAGTCACTGCTTACACATAATAGTCAAGGTGTTGACATGAGCTTTATAGTCAGCACATTACGGCCTTGTGCTATCCCGGTTTCATGAGTGTCTTTGAGAATGAGCCTAGTTCTCATAGGAAGCGGCCTACTTCCACACTCACATAGGTGAAATCTGTCGAGAGTGCTCCTGTAATTTTAGTACTCCACTCATACGAGCTACAGATTTTCATTAAGAGTTTGTAAACTGAACCTCACAAATCATTACAGGTAAATGCACTCACATCATAGGGAGGGAAAAAAATAGTGCATTTTTTTCACAACAAGTCATCATGTGATTCGTTTTTCCCATTGAACCTGGTTATAGGATCTCTAGTCCCCAGGTTAGGTTTCCTCACATATGACTTATGAATTTATAGGCTTCAATCTCATCCCCCTCGTGTGCTCCAGACCTTTTCTCTTGCTAAGGCCTTAGTCAATGGATCTATAAGATTATCACAAGATTTGACATAATCAACATTAATGGTACCATTTATCAAATATGATCTCACATTACTGTGTTTTCTCTTTATAGGTCTGGATTTACCTTTGAAATAACGATTTTGAACTCTACCAATTGCAGCGGTACTATCACAATGAATTAAAATAGGAGGAATTGGTTTTTCAAAATAAGGTATTTGAAATAACAAATCTCTCAACCAATTCGCTTCCTCACTAGCTGAAGCTAAAGCAATTAGTTCAGCCTCCATGGTAGAGTTAGCAATAATTGTTTGCTTTTTTGATTTCCAACAAATAGCACCACCACCCAAAGTAAATACATAACCAGTAGTAGATAAAGAATCACCTGATAAAGTGTTCTAATCCGCATCACAAAATCCTTCAAGTACAACAGGATATTTTTTATAGAACAAACCACAATGTTTTGTTCCAATTAAACATCTCATAACTCTTGTTATGGCATGCCAATGTTCATTACCTAGCTTGCTAGTAAACCTGCTAAGTACTCCTACTGCATATGCAATATCAGGCCTAGTACAATCAGTCACATATCTTAAACTTCCAATTATGCTAGCATATCCCTTTTGATTTATAACATCATTTTCACTTTGAACAAGAAACAAGTGAACACTAGAATCAAAAGGAGTTGCAACATGCTTGCAATCAAGAAAATTATATTTTTTCAATATTTTCTCAACATAATGTGACTGGTCAAGGAAAATTCCATCACATGTTCTAGTAATTTTTATTCCTAGAATTACATTTGCCTCACCAAGATCTTTCATATGAAAATGGCTTCTAAGTATATTTTTAGTCTCTCCAATAACATTCATGTTAGAGCCAAAGATCAATAAATCATCAACATAGAGACAAATAATAATATGTGAATTATTCCAAGACTTATGATATATGCACTTATCACACTCATTTATTTTAAATCCATTATCAATCATGCAAGAATCAAACTTTTCATGTCATTGCTTTGGTGCCTGTTTCAAGCCATATAGGGATTTAGTAAGTTTACATACTTTACTTTCTTGGCCTGCTTCAACAAAACACTCGGGTTGTTCCATGTAAATCTCCTCATTTAGGTCTCCATTTAAAAAAGCAGTTTTTACATCCATTTGATGAATTTGCAAATCATAAATTGCAGCAATAGCAATTAATAGTCTAATGGATGTAATTCTAGTTACCGGAGAAAAAGTATCAAAAAATTCTAGGCCTTCTAGTTGTTTAAAACCTTTAGCAACTAGTCTAGCCTTATATTTATCAACAAATCCATCCGGTTTTAACTTTTTTCATAAGACTCATTTACACCCAATTGTTTTACAACCCGGTGGTAAATCAACTAGCTTCCAAGTTTTATTGGAAATTAGTGACTCCATTTCATCATTTACAGCCTCTTTCCCAAAAATAGCATCATGTGATGATAAAACTTCTTTTAAAGTGAGAGGGTCATCTCCAACATTAAAAACATAATAGTCAGGACCAAAATCTTTTTCTACTCTAACTCTTTTACTTCTTCTTAACTCAAAATCATCATTTTCTTTATTTTTCAAAATAGAAGTAGAAGAACTAGGTAGTTGCAAAATATTTTCTTGAATCCTTTGACCCCCACTATTTTTAGAAGGAAAAGGGAATTTATTTTCATGAAAAATAGCATCACCAGATTCTATTACAATACTATCTTCAAGATTAAAAAATCTATAGGCTGTACTATTTGAAGCATAACCAAGAAAAGCACTAGTAACTTTTTTACCCAACTTAGAGATTTTAGGATCCATTAACCTTACATAGGCTAAGAAACCCTAAACTCTTAGATATCCCAAATTTGGTTTATGATCTTTCCACAACTCAAAAGGTGTCAATTTAGTCTTTTTATGAGGCACACGATTCAACACATAACAAGCAGTCAAAAGAGCTTCACCCCAAAAATTTAAAGGTGCACTAGACTCAATTAACATGACATTAGTTAACTCAACTAAAGTTCTATTTTTTCTTTCCGCTACACCGTTAGATGCAGGCTAATAAGGAGGAGTAGTTTCATGAATTATACCCAATGATCTAACAAAAGAATTAAATTCATTAGACTCGTATTCACAACCTCTGTCACTTCTTGTTCTTTTTATTTTTCTATTAAACTAATTTTCAACTTCATGGAGAAAAGTTTTAAAATTCTCAAAAGCATCACTTTTATTTTTCATTAAGTAAACATATTTAAACTTAGAAAAATCATCAATAAAAGTGATAAAATATCTATTTTCTCCACGAGTTAAAATTCCTCCAAGTTCACAAATATCAGTATGAACTAATTCTAATAAATCAGTTTTTATTTCAACTTGAAAATGAGGCCTTTTTGTGATTTTGGCTTTACGACAAGCCTCACATTTTTCAAAATTCTTTTTGGTCATTGAAATTAATCCTAAACTACTCATGATTTCCACATAATGATCACTAATATGACACAAATGAGCTTGCCAAAAATTAGTAGAAGAAAGCATATAAACAGAAGTAGAAATTTTATTCATTTCAACATTCAACTTGAACATCCCATCACAAGCATACCCCTTTCCCACAAAAATACTATTTTTCACAGTTAAATATTGGTCAGATTCAATAATCTGTTTGAAGTCTGCTTTATTAAGAAGAAAACTACACATTGATTTTTTTTCTCATAGAAGGAATATAAAGTACATTTTTTAAAATTAATACCCTTCCAGAAGTAAAACTCAACTCGACATCTCCCGTTTCAAGCACTTGAGTGGTGTGAGAATCTCCAAGCATGATGGTTTTGGGCTCCTCAAAAGGAGAATATTTTTTAAACCAGTCTTTGTCATATCAAACATGACTATTTGAACCAGAGTCAGCCCACCATCCATCAATATTCTCTACCATGTTTATGTCTGTTATCACCGTCACAAATGGTTCTTCGGTAACGTTTGCCTGAGGTGTAGGCCCACGTTTCCAAAATTTGCAAAATCGAGCAATATGCCCACTCTTGCCACAGACAAAGTACGGTCCCTTTTCTTGAACATGTTGATTTTTTGCTTGGTTATTTCCACCATTATTGTCCTTGGGATGTCTACCATTATTTTTCTTAAATTTTTTCTTCTTAGACTTCAAAGAAGTGTTTTTGTTAGTATCAGGAGTAGCATTATTTGAAATAGTTAAATTTACCTTCGGTGTGATGTTGTTCTCTTTTGTTTGCAAAAGTGCATCTTGGCCCCTTGCCTCTTCTTCCATGCGGATTCGCATTATTAAGGTCTCAAGAGAAGTTTCCTTTTGTTTGTGGCACATAGTTTTTTGAAATTCCTTCCAAGAAGGAGGAAGTTTATCTATTATGCCACAAAAATAAGGTTATCTCCAATTTTGACTTCCTCGGACCTGAGCTCTCCAACAATCATTATAAAGTCCTGACCTTGGTCTACCACTGATTTATTGTCCACCATTTGGAAATGAAAAAAATCTGCTAGCGGTATATTTTTTTGCTCCTGCCTCCTCGGTATCATCTTACTCTGCAATGCTTTTCATATTTTCTTTGCACTAGAGTAATTTCTATCATAATAATCATAAAAGTTATCAGATAGACAATTAATAAAAAATACCGATACTTGTAGAAGTCACCATCGTATTTTTCAACTTTCTCTTGAAGAGAAACAAGTTCATCATTATTCATGGAGGAGTTATCTACTTTATTTGGGTTCTTCTCCGTCAACACAAAAGAAACATTGAGAAAACTTAAGTAGAAAAACACTTTGCCCTTCCACCTCTTGAAATGAGTACCGTTGAACCGGAATGGCTTGTTAAGATCTCTCATCTTGACATCTGCGGATTTTTCAATTATTGCCATTGAATCTCCTTAAAATTGTTGGTGAAATTACAGAAAATTACAATTGAAAAATACAAAAGAAATGAAGAAAATACAATAATCTTCTTCTTGGCTGAGGCGCGGATATCTCACTCTCTTTAAGGAGATTCAAGCCCACTGCAGCAAATGTTTTCACCGGTCCAGCAGTAATCTTCTTGACTTGTCCCCTCCAGGATACAACAACTTTCTCACAAAGTACAACTCAACAAACTATGGACAAGAGTTGAGTCAAAAGCTCCACAAAAAAGAACAGCTTCCTTCAACTAATAAACTCTCTTTTTGACTAACTTTTATGCACTCTATATTTTCTTGTACCTAGAAAAATAATGCAAGAATACCACTATTTATAGGAGAGGAAGTCTTTCTTGTAATGAATAAAAATGAGTGAGGGGTGGTACGGAGGAAAAATCAGTGGCCTATAAGTTACAAGAGTTACATGTAACTAAGGACACTAAAGACCATATTCTACCACCATAAAGAAATAAGAGTAAATAGCTTATAATGCCACCAAATGAATTATGAGTTGGAAGCTGAAAAATGCAGCCATGCAACGTATGAAGTAATGGCATATAATGCACCAAAGATAAGTGTTAACTGCTGCATGTTGTAGTTGTGCAAACGGATGGAGTATTAGACTTCACAAAAATTGTAACTCAAAGCCATTAACTCCAAATGGAGTAAATCAGCTTAATGAACAAATTTGCAACCTCCCAGCCATCACTAACGTTGGTGCTAATGTAGAATTTGACCAACTGATTTGTAACTTATAGCCACCATAAAAATAAATTATGCAAGAAGAGGATATATTGTTACGTGTATATTAAATCATTAAATTAATGACAATGGCTTTTGGACTTTTGAAGTTGAAAAAGAGAGGGAAAAAAAATTGAAAAAGATATGAGCAATTAAGAGAATATAACTATGAAATAAATATTAAATTTTATTAGATTAAATTGTGAAAAAAACTCCAAAATATGGAGAAAAAAGATAAATATAAATGGAGGTCATAGAGAGGTGCCACATCACATATATATGTTTCTCCTTTATATATATATATATATATATGTAACACTCCGTACCTTCCTAACCCTATGTGACGACGTTGAACAATGTATACTTAGGTGTCGAGAGCTATAAGTATGCATTTGGTAATGTTAATGTTGAGGAAATTGAAATTTGGCTTCATACATGTGATTAGCCCTTCATAAGAGTTGTTTTGTGAGTTTTATGGCGCAGTTGTGGGGTTCAAAATAAGGCTAAGAGGACCTCTAAACAAAGTATATTAAGGGTAAGAAGTAAGTTAAAGAATAGGACTTGAAGTGTCTAACCAAATCCGCGAAGAAAAGTCGAAGAAACGAAAATTTTGAAAAAAAAGAGGTGGGGCGTGCCCAGGGGCGTGCCGGGACGCTATGGGCTAAAACTTTTAGTCCACATGCAGTAAGGTAGCGCGCCCAAGGGCGTGCCGGGATTCTTGTGCGCACCTTTCAAAAGTTGAAAATTTTCTTAAGTCCCAAGGGTACCCGGGGACGTATTGAGCCGATTTTTGCCACGATTCGTCTACAACCACGATTATATACATGAAATGAATGAAATATTATATTGGCATGATAAAATTACTCGAGAACGAATTTGGCGTCAAAATGACGATTTTACCCTTATGATCAAAATAAGCCATACGTGGCTAGAATTGCTTTTTTTTGGAGTTGAGGCTACAAGTATGCATTGCGTGAGTGGGAATATTATCGTAACGTGTATGAGATGATTTAAACACGAGAAATTATTGATTTTATTGGGTTAAGTGCATTGGGCTCAAAATGGGCCCAAATTGTGCAAGAAAACATGGGCCAAGAATGGGTCAAATGACCCATTCTTCCATTGACTAATGCAACACATTGCATTAAATGCCAAGAGTGGCTAAGGATGAAAGTAAGGTCCTATATAAAGGGGCTAAGTGCTGATTTTATTCAAGAGAATACACATGCTTTTTCTATCATTTTCTAGAAAATTCTTAAGAAAGCCTCTTTGGCTCCCAAAACCCTAAGGCACTTCTTGGAGCAAGATCACCATTTTCCAAGCTTGAGTAAGTAATTATTCTTGTACTTTAACATATTATAAGCATGAGAGAATATGTATATCATGTTGGTTATGCTTGGAAGTGTTGAATATGGTGTTTTGTGTTTTGGTAAAAGATGTGAAATCCATGGGATTGTAACTTGGATTATGATTTATGGTCTTGATGAAAAAGCATGGTATGGATGAAATAACAACATGTGTGGTGTTATTATGGTACTAAACTTATTATTTTTTCTATAAGTGTAAATTATGGGATTTTGGCCGATTTGTTGTTGTGAGGTGTATTGAAGTAAATTGATGGCATAATTGTGATGTTGTGGTGATGGAGAAGTGTAAAATATGAGCTTGGTGTGACATGCTATTGGTTATCATGTGTTGGTCAATGTATGGAATATTGTGGGATTATTGGTATGATGATTTCGTAAATGGTATTGTCAAGGGGGAATGGCATGTTAAAGCTAAACATGTGACGTATTGTTATTGTATGCCATTATAAGGTAATTGGTGGTTAATGTTGGTTTCGTTATGCACTTATGTTGTAGGGAGAAACACAAGGATGGAGCGGGATTATTATATGCACACTTAAGATTGTAGAATTGTATTGAGAATACAAGGTATGTAAGGTTACTCTTTCCGTATTCTTCTACAACATATTGTTCCTATTGACATTGGGCTTGTTTCAAATTTCGAGAGGTTTGAAGTATCTCAATTCAGGATGACGTATATTGTTATTCATATGTGCCTTACTCTTAGATGAATGATGATTCTCTTATCTTTTATTCATTGACTGAAGTTCCAAAGAGGTCATAACATTGTAGATTCTAAGAGAACTATCTCAACGAGAGTAATGAGGTAAAGAGAGCTTGTTTAGTTTGAATAGTATTATTCCAATCATGTCTTGTTCCAAAGTCCTATAGTATGATGATTATCCTTGTGCCTATTGTTTATAAGTAAGAGTACCAATCTTATAAGAGTAATAAGAGAGGTGATGTGCAAGTTAGTATAATTATTCCTCATAAGTGAAGATGTCAATCTCATGAGGTAAAGGAGTGAAGTGAGATGTGTATATAAGTGTGTGCTTTAATGTCATGATCTTTAACGTGTCATTCTCATAATTATGTAAAGGGTGTTAGATTGGAAAGGAGTAATACGCATGGTTTCTATATGTTTCATTGAGTATGGATCACATTCTAAAGGGTATAAGTTCAAGAGGGAATAGTCCCAAGATTATGCTATGTTATTTATTATAGCCCACCAAAGGTGGAGGCCTGGTATCATACTTACTTATATAAGATCTCATAGGAATAGTGAAGGAGGTGAAGTGCGAGCTACTATATCTATCCCTCACTAGTTAAGGTGCTAATCTCATGAAGTCAAGGGGTGATATAGTTGTGTGTTTCAAATAATGTCCTAAGGCATCTCATTTCACTTTATCATTTAGTGTTAATCATACATACCTTATTCTTGATCTATTGTTGTTTATGTGTTACATAATTATGGCTCATGGTTCCAAGGTCCAAATAATGTTATGTTCTAAAGCTTTCAAATCATGTCATGATCCTCAATGTATCAATCTCTCACAAGTAAAGGTACCAATCTCTCAAAAGTAAAGAACTGAAGTAAGAATAAAGTAATGCATATTGATTGTGTTCATGGGTGTTATCCATGGGGTACAAATACCCGCATGATGATGTTAATTTATCCATGGGGTGCAAACACCTGCATGATGAAGTTCATTTATCCATGGGGTGCAAGAACACCTGCATGATGACATGATCTTATCCATGGGGTAAAAAGAATACCTGCATGACGATGATATTTTATCCATGGGGTGAAAGAACACACCTGCATGATGTATCCATGGGGTGAAAAGAACACCTGCATGATGAGGGCCCTAACAGTATACGAGTAATGTAAAAGTAAAGGCAAGAGAAAGAAAGAACGTAATGCACATGGTTCCCCACATACAGAAAGAGAGTTTATTCACATTTGCTATTTCTCTTATATTGGTTCTATGGTTGTTGTGATCATCGTAAATGGCAATAACAGAAGAATTGTTCATACTTCCGCACGTTGAGTTTCTTCTTATAATTATTTCCATGGAAGTTCTTACGTACTGATGTAGTTTTCTTATGGCCTTACATACTTAGTACATTCTTCGTACTGACCCCCTCGGGGGACTTACCTTACATGTTGCAGGTGCAGGCATTAGTAGACCTCCTCAATAGACTGTGGATCATTTGCAGAGTTTTGGTGAGCTCCAGTTGGTTCGGAGCCTCCTGAGTCATAGTTGTATAATTGTACTTGTAAATGCATCTGTTAGAGGCTTCTGTAGACATGTGTGGGTTATGAATGTACGAGATAAAAGTCCGTTTGACTTGATGGCCCCAACGGCCAAGTTTCATAAATCTATAGATATCGCATATGTTCCATGCTCATGTTTTTTACACATAGTTGCTTAAAGCTTAACAACATTCATACGAGGATTTGCATTCGAAGGTTCATGAGCAAAGATTGGTTCTCTCGAGCCATGTCGGCTTCGGGTGCCAATCATGCTTCGTTGGAAGTTGGGGCGTGACAATATATATATATATATATATATATATATATATATATATATATACTAGTTTTTGAAAAGGCGCGTTGCGCGTGTGTTTCATGTCAATTAGTACCCAATATTTTCAAATTATTAAAGTATGTACATAACATATAACAAATTTGAGGGGAAAATAAATCACAATAACTAAATGGTAAATCTATTGACCGACTTGATAGTTGAATGTAAAGTACAATTAAGAGTAACAAAGAATGATACAAAAATTGTAAATGTCTACTCATAATATCTTACAGATAATTTCAAACTCAAATTGCTCAGATTACTATGAAAAGTAAAAGAGCCATACCAAATTACAAATCACGTTGAGATAAGTGAAAAAGAAAATTTTACAGACAGAAAAACAAAAAGAGAATTGCACATATAAAAGAATAATAGATTCTAAGTAATATCGATTATATTATATACACACACAAAAGGAAAACATAAATTAATGAAAAAAGAGAGAAAGTGAGACTCTACGCCAACACCGGTCACCATGCAATGACAACTTACACGCAATTATGAGAAAACAATGCAACTAATACCCAAGGAAGCCATCCTGCTGGAATGATGCTTCTATGGAACGCATCTCGTCATACCTCGATTTCGAAATAGTTGGGAAAGTTGACTAACACGGTGCATTGATTTTCTGTTTCACTCTCTTAGAAATAACTTGTTAATTATCAACCGATCATCATACTTGAAAATTAACTACATGATCTGACTATTTCAAATAATTCCATGAAAAATATAGCTAGAAACTCTTCAAAAAAATTTACCTGTGACCGTATAATTTATAGTAAACTAACAACTAACAAATACAATGTTTCATAAAGGAGTATGAACGTTCCACATTCCCAAAATGCTTTTACTCTCACCTATTCATCTACTATTTACCACTAACTTATCAATAAAGATTAATTAATAAAATTACTGTTTTTGTTTTTTTTTTGCAAATGAACGTGGACCATATTGTACTGTTAATTACAACTCCTCAAATTCTACCTCTTTTTAGGTTATGAAAAGACGTGGTTTATGAGGACATATTATGAATTTAATTGGTTAGTCAAAACATCTATAATTGTGTTAGAATGCAAATTTACTTTTTAGGATATAAAATATTATAGAAATAGTTTTGTATTGAAGGGTAAAATAGTCGTTCAATATTTAATGGGTAAATTAGTCTTTCAACTTTTCAATTAATGGGCTTCCTACTTTTAGAATAATATATATATATATATATATATATATATATATTGATTACAGTGGATGAGTATATCATATAGGATTAGTACACCCCTTTGTGGGGTTCAAGTCGTTCATTATTTTTCCAATAGTTGCGGGGTCAACAAGCCAAGGCCAGGAGTCCTTTAACATAAATGAAATGTGTGGGCCAATCTGAAGAAAATTTGTGTTCTCAAAGTACTTAACAAATAAAGCAGCTGCTACAACTGGGTGCTACGATCATGGCCAAAGACTAATCCAATAATCCAAGACTGCTTCAAAAATTAAAAACTGTGGAACTGTGATTCAATTATTATTTATTCTTAAAAAAATAATTGTCATAATGTGAATACTTAATATTTGTTATTATTGATACAACCATTGATCCATTCAGCAAGGACCCATTGTAACATCATGTTTATCTGCTTGTGTTTATTTTAGCAGTTCTCATTATGTGTTCTCACATGCAAAATGCAAACTTGGATTTGGGTTTTGAATTTGAAATGAACGGGGATAAAGTAGTTAATATTGTGGTCCAGAAAATGAGAGACTTTTGTGATTGAATTATGACTAGTCTTTAATTCATGTAGAGTGTATTCCTAGCTAATGTCCATACTAAGTTATTGATAACACTAACCCACATAATTGAGTTTTTCAATGAGAGAAAAATATAGCATGACCCATAACATCACTATCGACGTATTTCATTTTTTCTTTCTTTCCCAATTATTTTTAAATATTCTTTGAAAAGAACTACTATCAACTACTAGATATAGAAATCGGGTGTTGTAAATCTTACAGAAAATACTCCATCATGAATACTTGTAGAGGATTTTTCAAAGCTTGAGGCGTGTCAGACACTGTCCTTAAGGATTTCACCCGGTATGGATGTATCCCCCAGGATTCAGCAAATTCTTCTAGTATAAATTAGGGGTCAGAATCTAACAAAAATTAAAAAGAAAAAACCCAACACTAGCACAGTATAATTTTAAAGGAAGAATATATGTCTCTTTTTCATATGTTTTCTCCAAGAGAATAGAGTTAGATATATAATTTTAAAGGAAGATCATAACGGTTCCAAATTCAATTGTCATAAAAAGATTAATGAAGAGCAAAAGATTAATGGCCAATAAAGTGAGGTAAATGTCAATGATTGACAAATGTTTGGTTTTATATTTGACTTTTCAAATTGTAGTAATAACACATTAATGGTCATTGAAGTAAGAATTAGTTGTCTTACAATTGTAATTATAGATATAGTAAACTATAGTAATTTATTTTTAAGATATTAAATTATATTTCCAACACCAGGTTCCTGAATCCATAAGTAAAAAACTGTGAAGTAAGATATGTGAAAAACCGCTTTACTCAAGAGAGTAAAAACCACGACTTGCAGCGTGTAGGATTTCCAACTAACTTTCACTAACTCCAAAGAGCAGTTTTAGATTACAAACCTATAATCAAAGGGGCTAACTCTAGTACCTCAACTCAACAGTTAACTCTAATTGTTCTAACTAACTCTTCAACAAGATAAACTCTCTTCTTGTTACAAGTCTCACAAACGCACTATGATACAACGACAATAGGACAGTTACTACTCAATAACAACCTTATTACAATCACAAACTAAAACAAAGAACATTCAACTCAGCTTGTTATTCATTCTTCGCTTCATCCACCACGAACTTTCTGCCTCACTATTGTTGTTGAGAAAGTTGTTGTTGCATATGTAATAGATACTTAATTCTGACCTAGATGTGTTTTTTTTATAAAGGAGATAGTTAAGGATGTTTATCTACAACTCTAATTATGCCCCTCAAGGTTTTACACTCCTTATTAAATGCAGCTTCCATAGTTAAATATATTGTAGGATTTTATTTTCTTTAATGAGATATTCTATCACTATATCATTCCTTTATGCACCTGGTATAGTTTCTTTCCTCATTGGTCAGCGGCCATTCTCACTTGCATTGTTAGCTCAATTGTATGGGAGAACATGGTTCTCCTATGACTTGTTGATCATCCAAACACACATAAGCAGGCATTGTACATTTAGCAAACTTATCATTCTTTAAACAAAAGTTAAAGAGAATAGCCAGCGCCAAAATTATTTGGACGGTTGTCCACTTGAAAACTGGGTGGAATGTTTCATGATAGTCGTATCACTCAACCCGATGGAAGTCTTTAGAAACTGAATGAGCCTTGTTATGTTCAATTACCCCTATTGAATTTCTTTTGATGCAAGAGCCCATCTGCGATCAAGAATGTTCATGGAGGATTGAAAGGGAAGGAGCAACCAAGTTTGGTTATTAAGTAGGGTTGTCATTTCATTCAACATGGTGTTACATCATTTATGATATGTTGATACCTCTGTAAAACAAGATCGCTCAGTCAGCGGACAAGGCGAGGATAAGAGAGTGAATAAAAAGGTCTTATAAAATGGCAATGGTTTGTTAGTTTTGGTGGTGATTATAGGATCGTGATAAGGGTGGAGATTAGGAAGCGATACTTATTGGAAGAGACCGATAAATAGTAATAAAGGTCGATTACTAATGGGGCAATATGAGAGACGCTACAGGAGCAAAAGTAGTATTGGATGGGGGTGTATTTATGGTAGAGTTTGTGGAATAGTAGGAGATGTTGGATTGCACATTAGAAAGCAAGTAGAGGAAGGACTCGAAGTACTTGAATTTGGATTAAAATCTGAGACCTCGACAGTTTGTGGATGTCTAGGTGTCAAGAAAGCACTTGAAAACAAATAAGGAAATGATAATTGGGGTTTATGTGGTGGTGGTCCAAGAATAGAAGCTTGTGACAACGAGAATACAACTTTATCAAAATAAATATATCTTGTAATGTTTATTTTTTTAGAGATTGTTTGAGAAACTGGTAGCCATGGTATGGAGGACTATAACCGAGGAAGCCACAATGGTAACTATGATAATTCATCTTTATGTTGATTATACGGACAGAGACAAGTGGAACATATAATTGAAGACACGAAAGAAATAATAAACTGGGGATATATTAAATTCTACTTAAAAGGGAGATTTACTGCGATATGTAGGCGTGGAAAGTCGATTGATTAACTATAAGAGAGTTTCTAAGATGAACTGTCATAACTTGGATAGGGTGGAATAATATGCCATTAAACTGAACCCAATTTCAACAATATGTAGATGTTTGCACCAATTTTTCCATGTTTTTCATCAGTATGAGTATAACATTATGAACCTTGACATGGGGAGGGGATTGGCACTCGATGCCTTTAATTGCCCAGTGAACCAGCTAAAATGACATTCACTTGAGATTCATGAAAAAGAGGTAAAGTTGATTCATATCACGATGTAAAGCCTTTAAAAAGAAATTACCATTCATGAAGCTTTCATTAAGTCCAAAAAAGTTAAATCATGAATTATTCAATAAATAGGAAAAACTGCTAGAGTTTACGTAACTGAACATCTAGACTCGTCTATGTCATAATCCAAAATTTGAGGTCATGATGGCACCTACCCCATCCCAACCCTGGGTAGGTAAGCCCAACACCCAAAGAGATAAATAATACAAAAAAGAAATGAATAAAACCTAATACGAGACTTCTTAAGAAAGTCAGGCCATAAAATAGATAAACAACAATATCCAAAACTGAACAAAATACAACTTCAAACCCCAAAATCTGATTTCATGAGTAAAGAGCACTAATACTGATAAACAGTATAAAAATACATAAGTCTATCTCTAAATCATAAAATAAAGACATGGTAAATAATATGAAGTCCGAAATCAAGCCTCGAACGAGGAGCTCACCCATCCTCTGAATCAGCCTTGATCATCGCACAATCTCAGGCTCCGCAGTCGCACTTGAACTAGGATCTGCACCAAAATGATACAGAAAGTAGGAGTGAGTACGGTCCACTTATACTCAGTAGGTATTATAGGCCGACTGAGCAAAGTAGAAAATTAAACAAGCAAAGAATACTATGAGCACACTTTCACATGCATACAGAAAACTTTTCAATGGTGGCTCAAACTTCATCTCCTAACAATTCTACAAGTGTAATGTCTATATAAGAATAACTACACACGAATATATAAGAAAAGATTAAATACATGATAACAAACATATAAATAGAAGTGTAAATGATGCAATGTAATACAGTGGGATGATTATGATGTAAGCCATCACATGACACCACAGATACACCTTCTGAGCTAAATCTTCCAGGATAGGACCCATGGGAGGTTCGCAGCCCATATACTTTCAGAATCTCAATATCATATCTCAATCAACCTTGCTGGTAAAATCCTCGATCAAGGGTTTTATAAAGTGTTTCATTTTTTTTCAAAATCAGTGTTTTATTTTCTTTAAAAATTAGTATTTCTCTGTGGTACCAATTCCATGTATATGGATGAATGAAATGAGAATGCATGCTTATAACCAAAATAATATCATATAATGAATCAATTCAATGATGGTATAAAATGAGCTCAAATCTCTTCAAATTTAAATAAATTATGATATAAGTCATTGCACGACACCATAGTAATGAACAGTCATGTAAGACATCAATAATATCAATTTAAGCCCTCACTCGGACATCACAATATAGATAGATAGCAAATAATGCTCAAACAAGACCAACACTAGCCCCCGCACGGGCATCACAATAATAATAATCTCTCAAGTTAATAATAAGAATCACATAAGCCCCCATGCAAGCATCACAATAATAATAATCTCTCAAGTCAACAACAATAATCACATACACCCCCACACGGGCAATACAATAAAAATAACTAGCTCAAAATATGAATATCACGATAAAATCCCTAACCCATAACATACTTTACATGAATGGTTAACTACCCAACCCAGTCTGAAGAAAGTTAAGCCACAACCTACCTCAAAAAGTCAAATCTCAAGGCTGGACCCTTCAACTCGGAGCGTTTCCATTACGTACGGCTTCAGAATGAATTAAATCTATCAAAAATATAATCTACACATCAAAAGGAGTCTAACAATACCTATATTAACAACTTTTATTCCGGGACCAAAAATAGTTCAAAAATCAACCCAGAAGGAAAAAGAGTAAAGTAGAATTTTATTTAAGAATCATGTTTTTCATTCTCTAAGGGTTCTAACTATGAAAACTCATTGAAAAACAAGTTGAAATAGAGCTTGAAATTAAAGAAAAATCATTTTCTCTCTTTGCCGAGTGAAACCCCAAAAATCCAAGTTTAAATCCAAGTTTTGAAAATAATTTAGTGAAATAATCAATCAATAAGGATAGAAATCATGTTTAGAAACTCACACAAGTCCAATTTGATGAAAAATCATCTTTAAAATTGCCAAAATCGAGACCACAAAGCTTAAAAATAGAAGAATGGAATAAAAGAGAAGAAAATAGAATTTATAGTAGCAACATCGCCTAGGCGGTAAAATGGTCGCCTAAGCAACGTTACCTAAGAGGCCAGACTACTGCTAAGGCGGTAATCACTTTCCACGTAGGTTACCACTAAGGCGATACATCTTCAGCTAAGGCGTTATCGCTAAGGTGGACGAACAGATTGCTTAGGTGATGGTTCCTGGACCAGTCAACTATTGCTAAGGCGGCCCTTTGGTCTGCCTAGGATCTACTGCTAAGGCGACCAAATGTCCGCTTAAGAGGTTGCACCAGAACCATATTCAACTGAAACATGCTATGTGAAAAATGACTCTGAATGGACCCTCGTAATTTGATTGAGAGCCTATAAAAATAATCTAATAATGTTACTAGGCTGATTTCTATGTTCCAGACTCAATGGAACCATCGAATTAAAAAAAAGAGGTCATTTTCAACAAGTTTACACCCAGGACCCTTTTTAAGGCTAATTTAACTAGTTTCTCGTTTAAGAGGCCAAACCTCAATATAAAGGCTTGAAACGCAAACAAACTATGTTACTAACCCAAAATTGATATTTTGGATCTAATAGAATAAAAATAATCACCATCCAACGTTTAGATCACAAAATATTGATGTCACGACCAAAACCAATATTATGCCACCCTTATTACAACATCCCCACCCTTATACTCCCTGAGTTTCATCAATTTCATGACGATGACCTTTACCAATTCATCTCACAATAACAATTGCTATCACAACAAGCACAATCATAAATGAGCATAACACAATCACACTTGTACAACCAATAAGTCCTTAATACAACCTCATTAGATGTGACAATTAAGATATCATTCAATAATTAAACATCTTCAATATGCATTGTAACAAGTACATAAAGAGACAGTTAACATGCACACATAAACTAAATTGAGTTTTTAACTACATTTAACCATCACCTACCTCGATCCAAGCTTGCTCTTGTTCTAACAAACCTGAGTTTTGCCCTTTCTTTCAATTTCAGCTTGGTTTCGATCTAGAAAGAACCATACAACACATATATCAACAAATGGCCTACTAAAATCAAGGATTATACCCTAGTCCCAAAACCCCAAGGCTAAAGTCCAGATCACTCCCTTATTCTAGGATTTTTCTACCATCATTCCACCTTAATTCTACTAATTTCATGTTTATAAGGATGAATTGTAAGTATGAAACCTTAGCTCATCTATTTTTAATCAAAAACCAATGGTTTTACCCCAAAATCACAAAATAAATTTCCACCTAGGTCAAGTCCAATCCTTTCTCATACCCAAAAACTAGTGATTCTAAGGTTAATTCTTCAAAAAACTAGTTAAACGGATAGAATTACTTACCTGAATAAAGAAAATAGGTGGAAAAATAATGAAGATCACCTAAAATTGCTCTCTCCAACCATTAAACATATTTGGAATGAAAAATACGTTTTTAAGTTGTTTTCTACATTAAACAACACTTATCCCATTATAGAGGGATAATTTCCGCTATAGTGGCATCTCTATATCGGGATTCGCCCACTATGGCAGGATTGACCGACCTGAACTCCCGCTATAGCAGGAATTGTCCCGCTATAGGGGGATAAGTGTTGTTAAATGTAGAAAATAGCCCAAAACATATTTTTCATTCCAAATATGTTCAAGGGCTGGAGAGGGTGATTTTCATTGTTTTTCCACCCAATTCCTTTATTGAAGTAAGTAATTTTATCCTTTTAACTAGTTTTTCAAAGAATTAACCTTAGAATCACTAGTTTTTAGCTATGGAAAAGGATTGGACTTGACCTAGGTGGAAATTCTAGTGCAATTTGGTGATTTTGTGGTAAAACCCTTGTTTTTTTTATTAAAAATAGATGAACTAAGGTTGTATGTTATTAACCCAAAAAAAAGGTTATATGCTTAGAATTCATCCTTATAAACATGAAATTGGTAAAATTAAGGTGGAATAATGGTAGAAAAATCCTAGAATGAGGAATAATCAGGCCTTTGGCATTGGGATTTTGGGATTAGGGTATAATCCTTAAATTTATTAGGCCATTAGTTGATATATGTGTTCTATTGTTCTTTTTAGACCAAAAACAAGTTGAAGTTGCAAGAAAACACAAAGCTCGGGTTCGTTAGAGCAAGAGCAAGCTTGGATTGAGGTAGGTGATGGTTAAATGTAGTTGAAAACTCAATTTAGTTTATGTGTGCATGTTAAATATCTCATTGTATACTTGTTACAATGAATGTTTACAAGGTTTAATTATTGCATAATATCTTAAGTGTCTAATCACATCTAATGCGGTTGTATTAAGGACTTATTGGTTGTACAATTGTGATTGTGTTATGCTCATTTGTGATTGTACTTGTTGTGAAATCAGTTTTTATTGTGAGATGACCCAATAAAGGTCATCATCACAGAATTAGTGAAACTCAGGGAGTATAAAGGTGGGGATGTTGTAATAAGGGTGTCATCAAAATAGTTTGGGTCGTGACAAAGTTGGTATCAGAGCCCTAGGTTTGTTGATCTTGTTGTACCGAAAATGGGTCCAGTAGAGTCTTGCAAAATGGTATGGAGACGTTTGTACTTTTCTTCGAGAGGCTATAGGACTTTAGAAAATTATGACTTCTTTCTTTTTTTGTGCTATAACTTGATTCTAATTGGTATCTAGTGATCCAAATTAGTAGCTGACCTCTTCACTCTTTTATGCACAGATGGTGAATATGAGAGTTAATATAGCCAGAACAGCAGCTCCCATACCAGCAGTTCCAGCTGTGGAACTAGCTATTCAAGGTAGAGGAAGAGTAAAAGGTAGAGCAACACTGGCAGGGGGTGGAGCTAAGGCTGCAGCTAATCTGGACCAACAGAGATCTGAGATACCTCCCCCACCCCAGGATTAGCATAATGAAGTTGTGAATAATGACATTTTGGAGTATGAGGAGGCAGTACTAGTATCGGTAGGTACAACTTCTCCACCAATATTGTCTAAGGTGATTTAGCAGGTTCTTACTTTTCTAAGTAGGCTGGTAAGTAAATGAGACATGCCTACAACACCTGCTTACCCGTTTTAAGAGGTGCAGCCTGCTGCTACTATTGCTCCTAGGATGGATGAGGTCTCAGGGACTGAGGTTTTTCCTTGTCCAATGTTAGGTCCAATCATGTTTGGGATTGAACATGATATGTTGACTAAATCTGAATATGAAATCTCCTACCTTTATTGGTTTTGAGACTAAAGATACGTTCAAATTCATTGTTGATTATTATGAGAGGCTACATAAAATGGGTATTGTGGAGCAGCATGGTGTTGAGTTTGTAACCTTCCAACTACAGGGTGATGCAAAGTAGTGGTGGAGGGATTATGTGGAATATCGATCTCCAGCTTTACCTCTATCAATATGGACTCAGTTTCATACTCTGTATTTGGAGAAGTATGTACCCCGTGCCTTTCGTGATTGTAAGAAAAATGATTTTTTGGCCCATGAGCAGGATAGTATATCTGTTGTATCCTACAAGGCTAAGTTTTATGCATTGTCCCATTATGCTACTCAATTGCTTAGTACTAAAGAGGAAAGGATTTGGCTTTTTATAAAAGGTTTGAACACTGACTTGTAGGTTTTGGTGATATAGATGACTTCTATTTGAAAGACTTTTATTGATGTTGCTAATTATGTGAAGAAGGTATAAGGAGTCAAACAGGTGGCTAGGCCAAGGTTATAGAAAAGAAATCCCAGAATGCGGGCAACTTCAATGGTTCGTACCCAGGGGTTATGGTCATTAGGCTTATCCAGCTTGCTCTATTTAGTAAGCTCTGCCAGCATCTTTAGTGGGTCCATCAGGGACCACTTAGCAGTCCTCAGTTATGAGAAGCCAAGGGGATTCATGATCCTCTGCTAGTAGGCCTTCCCTAGACCGAGCTTGTTATGCCTATGGTGTTGTGGGGCACTTCAAAAGAAATTGTTCTAATGGTAGGTAGGATGGTTTTTAGGGGCAGAAGCAGACTAGAGCTATGGTTCTCTCTGGTAGGGGTGGTGGTAGTAATAGCAGAAGTCTTCCACAAAGTTTGCATAGTAATCATCAGGGTAGTTGTGGTGGAAATCGAGGTAGTGGTAATGCAGGGAGAGGTGGTGCTTAGTATGCTAGAGAGGTTGCCCAGATCGAGAGCTTATTGTTATAGCTTCCCAGGTAAACCTGAGCTATAGGCTTCATATGTTGTCATTACAAGTACTATTCTCGTCTATAATCGGATGGATACAATCTTATTTGATTTGAGTTCCACTTATTCTTATATATCTGTTAGATTTGACTTGGGTTTATACATGGTTTGTGATATGCTTGACTTACCTGTGTATGTATCTACTTCACTTGGAAACTCTATTGTAGTGACTCAAGTGTATCATGCATGTTCTGTTATGTTTATGGGTTTATAGACTTGGGTAGATTTGATAATTTGGATATCATCCTGGGCGCGACTTGGCTATCTTCGTATCATGCAGTTCTAAACTGTAATGCAAAAATTGTAACCTTAGAGATGCCTAGGATGGATAAGTTAGAACGGAAAGGTGTGTATAAGTCTGGACTTGTGAAGATTATTTTTTTATTTGAGCTAAGAAGCTAGATGGGAAAGGGTGTTTGGCCTTTCTGGCACATCTTAGGGATGTTAGTGCAGAGGTCCCTTTTATTGAGTCAGTCCTCATAGGTATGCCTCTGGATTAAGACATTGACTTTTGCATTGATTTGGAGCTGGGCACTCGTCTAATTTCTATTCCACCCTATTGAATGGCTCCAGCTGAGTTAAAAGAACTCAAGACTCAGTTGCAGGAGCTACTTGATATGGGATTCATTTGTCCTAGTGCTTCACCTTAGGGGGCTGAAGTGTTGTTCGTTAAGAAAAAAAATGGTAGCATGAGAATTTGCATTGACTACAAATAATTGAATAAGGTTACTATCAGGAATAAGTATCCTTTGCCCCAAATAGATGACCTTTTTGACCAATTACAGTGTGCTTTAATTTTCTCCAAGATAGACTTGAGGTCCGAGTATCACCAGTTAAAGATTCGGCCTGAGGATATACCCAAGACAACATTCAGGACTCAGTATGAACATTATGAGTTCTTAATGATGTCCTTTGGTTTAACCAATGCACCGGAAGCATTCATGAGTTTGATGAATGTTATTTTCAAGTCTTTCTTGGATTCATTTGTGATTGTTTTTATTGATGACATTTTGGTTTACTCCAAAAGTAAGGAGGAACATACAGGCCACCTTCGTATAGTCTTAGGGATTTTGAAGGAGAAGTAGCTTTATGCTAAGTTCTCTAAATGTGAATTTTGTATTTCTTTTTTAGCCTCTTTGGGGATGTGGTTTTAGAAAAAGGGATGATGGTAGATCCCCAGAAGATTGAGGCCATCAAGAGTTGGGTTCAGACTAGGTATGTGACTGAGGTTCAAAGTTTTGTGGGTCTTGCTAGCTACTATCGCAGGTTTATTAAGAACTTTGCCTCCATTGCTACTTATTTGACAAGGCTGACATAGAAAAAAGTGTCATTTGTTTGGTCTGACAAGTGTGAAGAGAGCTTTCAAAATCTCAAGTCTCTTTTAACCACAGCTCCCATCATTGCCTTGATGGTTGAAGGTAAGTATTTTACTGTGTTTTGTAATGCTTCACACTCTGGTTTAGGTACTATGTTGATGTAGGACAGGAATGTGATTACTTGTACTTTGAGACAATTAAAGCCCCATGAGTAGAATTATCCTACCCGTGACTTAGAGTTGGTACTGGTGGTTTTTTTACTTAAGATATGAAGACACTACCTTTATGGTGTCAAGTGTGAGGTGTTTACAGACCATCACAGTTTACAACATATTTTCACCCAAAAGGATTTGATCTTGAGGTAGAGGAAGTGGATGGAACAATTGAAAGATTATGATGTGATCATCCACTACCATCTGGGAAAGTCCAATATGGTGAAAGATGTATTAAGTCGTAAATTCGTATGTATGGGTAGTTTGGCTTATTTTAGAGTGTCGTGGTGACCTTTGGCTAGAGAGATCCAAACTCTAGCAATGGGGTTCATGTAATTTGGAGTGTTTGAAAGGGGTGGAGTGTTGGGTAGTGTGGAGGTAAGGTCCACCTTTCTTGATCAGATTAAGGCTAAGCAATTTGAGGATGCAAGGTTGAACAAGATTCGAAACAAAGTGGTGTATGGTGAATCTCAAGATACCACACTTGATGGGTATGGAGTGTTGAGGGTAAGAGGACACGTGTGTGTGCCTCATGTTGGTGATTTGACTTTGAGTTTGCTTGTAGAAGCTCATGGTGCCCGATACTCTATTCATTCTAGTGCAACCAAGATGTACAGTGAATTGAGATTGCTCTATTTATGGCCCCGAATGAAGAGAGATATAACAGAGTATGTGGCCAATTGACAGAACTTTCAGCAGGAGAATTATGAACATCAAAGGCCTATGGGCTTGCTTTAGAGAATGCCTATTCCCAAGTGGAAGTGACAGAAGATAGCTATGGATTTTGTGGTGGGTCCTTCTAAGAGTTTGGGATAGCATGACTCGATTTGGTTCATAGTGGACAGGCTAACCAAGTCTGGGCATTTCATTCTGGTTAAGGTAAACTACAATTCAAAGCAGTTATCCATGATCTATGTCAAAGAGATTTTGAGATTGCATGGGGTTCTAGTTTCCATCATATTTGATAGAGGTACGTAGTTTACCTCTAAATTTTGGCACAAATTGCATGAAGAGTTGGGCATCAAGCTTGACCTTAGTACTGCATTTCATCCTCAGACTGACGGGCAGTCTGAGAGGACTATTCAGGTGCTTGAGGATATGTTATGGGCCTGTGTGGCTGATTTTTGTGGTCATTGGCATAAGGGTGGTAGACACTAGATTTCTAGAATGTTGGTACATAGGTTGAGCTCATTTTTTGCAGGTCATGGCTAGTAGGCAACCATAAGACCCTTAGCATATGTGTACATAGTATGAGTGAGTTTGACAGTTCCTTGAGTGGATCAGGTTTTATTGTTATTGATATATTGGGTTTATTGAGTGAATAGATTGACCTTAATATTGTTATATTGGATCCTTGTGTGGTCTGGGTTTTTGGCATAATCAAAAGGAAAAATCGCTATTGATGTATATTTAAAGAGTAACCGAGGCAATGTGAAACCTATATTGTTAGTCAGGATTTTGTTGACTTGGTCTATTGTTGCTAGCCATGGTATTGACTTGATTAATGGCCTACATTGACTTATTCTTGTCTATTTTCATTCGGTGTTATTGTGAAAGGCTAAGTGGAAATATAATTGAGGTAAAGGTAATTGTTAAGTGTTCATGGTTGTACTTGGTTACAAGGTTATAGTTATTTGTTCACATTTCTTATTTTGAGATGGCTGATGACCCTACCAGTACATAGTGTCTATGTACTGATACTACCTATACTCTTCCTTTTGTTGAGTGCAGAGCATCTTCCAGCTACTACATTGAGGCCTCAGCTTTAGATCGTGACGTGCATCAACTCAAGGGTAAGCTACATCTTCTGGGCAGCCATGAGTCATCTCTCTTTGGTTCTTGTCCACTTGTTTCGGACATGAATACTTTTCATATTATTCCCGAGTTGAACCCATTGTTGACATTGTTAGATATTTATGGTACAATAACTTTCAGTTCTTGGGGGTATTTTAGATATCATTGTTAAAATATTTCGATGTTATTGGTTTTATTAATAGAATTTCTAGTTTCTTTTAAATTATATAAGGCTACTCCAAACCTCAAACGCATTTAAATCACTCCCGAATGCTTTGAAAATCGTGCTAACCATCCCCACAACTTGTAAATAGCATATAGCAATTATGGGGAAGGATAAAATGATCAAAACATAGAAAAAGCTAAACTTGACAATAAGAGTTGTTACAGTCTATTTATGAAGCCTCTTACATAACATGAATAAAATATTTACTGAAACTAGGCCTGGAATACCATAGGCAAAGCAAGCCAGAAATAGAAGATATACGCCTCATGAAGAAAGTGAGGCTCACCAAATAAGTTGATAAGTGTGAAACCTAGCGTGTAGCCCTATCATTCTAAATGTTTGAACCAACATCATGAAATGCAGTTTCCCACATAAGATGGACATAAGTACATATATCAAGAATAGTATTCTTATGTAATACGACATGGAATGAAAAAACAACAAAAGTAATATAACTAAGACATAGCAAGGAATCAAATTATTCAATCATAAGGTGGATATTCATGTTTACATCTTTAATCATAAGTTAGTTCATTACGTGAGGTTCTTAGTTTAATAGACATGTCAATCATGTGAGCACATAAACACTGATCCTTGTATGATTGTCTAAGTCATCTCATACCTTATCATGATATGAGGCATACATACCATAAGCTAGTATTTGAATTCATATCATATCCACAAGGGGATAGCATAGAAGAATCACTGAAAAGGCTCATGCCTTATCAGTTAAAAATAATACTCCCAGTTCGTTATGTGGTAAAGTTTAGCTCAAGGAATTATAATCATAGTTGTTTCATAATCATGTTAATCATGTCATAACATCATATTCATAAACTATATTAATTCCTTATGTCAGTCATATCAAAAATCTAAAGATTAAATTATGAAAAAAAATTATGCAATTTGTATTTTTGAAGAAAGTCAGAAATCATACTTTGTCGTATTTTTATAGTGATAATGATAAGACTCTTCGAATAGAAATATCATGAGATTTATAAAAAAGATGGAGAATTTGTGAAGTTCATAAAAAAACTAACACAACTAAGAGATAAATTATGCATCATAAACTCCAATTGATATAATAGAAAAGAGAAACTCATAGGATTTAATGTATCATAACATGAGAAAGAATAATAATGTTCTTGTACTGAGAGGTTAGTATTACATACCTCATACACTTTCTAATTAATTATTCAAAGGCAATTTAAACTTCTGGTGAAGAACTCCAAAATTCCTTCTTGTACATTAGAGAAGTGTTTTCTTGAAGTTTCCAGGTTTATAGGGTATAAGTCTTATATGAATTATATATAATCATTACAATTGCTTAGAAAATCATGGAAGAACCTTACCTTCGCATTTGCAAAGTGTGTAATTTATAATGCTCATGCTAGAGCTTGAAAATTAGAAAAAAGTAAGACTTTGAAAAAATTCGCACTATGTTACGATGACGAATTTAGAAAAAGGGCGAGCTCCATTAAATTGAACCTCATCACGGTGGGCTTCATTACATGTCTCATGTGGAATCATCACATGAAAATTCTACTTTATGTTGATACAACAGGACCTCCACTGCGTCCAACTTGGTAATGATGGATGTTGTGTCGGTCCCCTCATTGCATCGAACACTTGGAAGATTTTTTTCTTCCATATAACCTTGGCCATGGAATAACCTCCACAACGTACAACATGGAAAACATGGATATCGAGTTGTGCCCTCTATCACAATCAATACGTAGACTTTTTTCATGACTTTTGTGAAATCTACGTAACATCTTGCATCAAATTCAAATTCATGAATAGTTTGGTGTATTGGAAATCAAGCATGAATACAGTGTCGGGTATGGCTATACACCCTTATCAATATAGTATGAATATCTATCTTAACTTTTAATTATAGAACACAGTCATATCCTTTTAGTTTGGATCAAATTATCTATTTAAAATATATCAACCCTTAGTACGAAGATACAAGATTTTATATTGTCTATCCTTTGAGATCATTCATCCTCGAATGAGAGCTATATCTCTTCTTGATCTTACCATGCTTGAAACAGGGAACTCTCCCACAACTTAGCTTTCTTTTCGTTCATCATCATCAACATCATTATTATAAATAGGTGTACATAAGACATATGAGAAAGGACTCATAGGCACAAATCATATGAGACATTTTAAATTAACATAGACACAATTGTGGTACATAAATCATGATAGACACAATTGTGGTACATAAATCATGAATGACAAGATGTAGGACGTGAGTTCATGATACATAGAAAAATATAGGACATGAGTTTATGGATTAATTAAGTGAGGATAAGACTATTACCTTAAGAATTATCTTCGCATTCAAGGAATAGATGCGAATACTTCATTTTCATAATTTCTGTTGGATCCTCACATAGCTTCTTCAATATTTGGATTTCTTCATAAAACTTTCACGGAAGCTATATATTTTGTCCTAAGTTTACGAACTTGGCGATTAAAGACAGCTCTATGGACTTTTTCATAAATTAAACTTTTTTAACACCTATATACTCGATAGGGACAACAAGATATGGATCACTCATACACTTCCTCAATATGTGCATAGAAAATTTTGAATGCATTGAAATTAACTCTACAGATAATTGCAGCTCATAGATTATTTTTTCAATTCTTTACAAGATTCTTTATGGAACAATATATCAGGAACTAAGTTTTTCCTCCCTTAAAAAGCTTGTAAATATTTTAATATACGTACAACTATCATACTTATTGATAAATTTAATACGATAAGGTTGTTGAGATTGATTGTAAATAAAACTAAATTGTAGAAATAATTATGTTGAAAGTAAATATACATGTAAAATTTATGAGATTAAAATCTTAAGATTGTATCCCAATAATGAATTATTTTATTAATCGATAATCATGCAACTATATGTATATTAAGTTTTAGAAATGAAACCAATTAAGGATGTTTTTATCAGAATTACTCACATAATTAATGAACCTAAGCCCTTTAAAAAAGAATTTTCTACTGAATATATGTTAAAAAATCTTAAAAATCCTTCCTGCTTTATGGAAACTTGCGGTCATAGCAATTGAGGAAGACAAGCAAATGGATGAATTGAGTTTCAACCTACAAATATATGAGTTCAAGAAGATTGATTTGATCAATGAGGAACTCAAGATAGAGCACCACTTAGTACTAAAGGCTGCATAAAATGATTCTAAATTGATGATTAGAAAATGGCTATGTTTGTGTGCAATGATATCATCCTCAAATAAATACTTGACACATATAAATGATCATATATTTATAGTTTGGGTTGGGTTATTCATTTATAATTATTGAATCTTAGACAGAGTGTATGAAGTGTTACATGATGCTACATTATAAAAATAACAGTATCAGAAACGGTAAAATATATTTATACGAAAAATCATATAATTTTTTTTTAATTAAGACTTGATCAAAGCTACACATTGTCTCATTTTAACTCAATAACTTGATAGATTTTTCAGTGGTATTTCAAAAATTTTAATGTAACTATCAATTTAAAGAATTTACATATATTTTTTTTGCTAAATCGATCAAATACAACCACAACTTAAATTATTGATCGTTGAAATTTTTCTTGATACAAAAGAACTATTTTATCCACAACCTGAAAGTTCGTTAAATTGCAAGACTGATATTTTTATATTAAAATTCTAGTCATTTAGACTAATAAAAAGAGTGTACTTTTGACATCTAGAATAGTTTTTATATAGCCTAGCAACAGAGTCTTAGGCAAAAATTTAATTAGTAGACCAATAAAATAATTAGGACCTCTTATTACTAGAGCTGGTTCAATAATATTATATTACTATCTCTTACTCACATGTATGGAAGAGATCAAGCTCTACCGAATTAACAAAAATTATATATATTTTTTATTTCTCTTGTGTTATTAATGTCGAATAAATAGGACATGTAACCATTATACTATGAGATCAATTCACTATACATACGTTTGGAATACGTAACTTCTCATCATCTTCATAAAAATATTCTTGTAGGTCATAGAAGCATTATTAGTTTTCTAAACCATTTGAACCACATTGATTGATATTACTTTGATTTCATGAATCTTAATTTTTTTGTATTTGTAGTTATGTCCTATAAGTCATAATCAATACCAATAAACACAAACTGAATGAGATTTCATCAACAATCTGATCCTATTTTCATGATCCTTTTACTTTTTTAGTCATTTTTTTTTCAAATTGAATCTCTTATGATTATTTGATATCATGCTAAGATGGAGAATATCAAATTCAACTTCGAGTCATTGATAAGAGTTATGTGTGTACATAGTTGGGTCTCACTCAATTACAAGGTGAGACAAAACTTATGGTAACCTTTCTTTATCAATATTTGCACACATAAAATGAAACATATATTATAATTATATTATATTTATCTTTTTTCAT
Source organism: Capsicum rhomboideum (assembly GCA_031232105.1). NCBI lineage: Eukaryota > Viridiplantae > Streptophyta > Magnoliopsida > Solanales > Solanaceae > Capsicum > Capsicum rhomboideum. The sequence goes on from CP124709.1 coordinate 61,159,796, forward strand.
AGAGCATACGTATTTATCTGGTAAGATAAAATTTTTACAGATTATATTCAAATACTATATTTGTATGAGTAGAATTTCTTGATCTACTTTATAAACATGAACTCACATTTGGCCTCTTAAGGTAGGTTAGATGAAATCTATTTCACCATCACAAATACTAAAATATCCTTTTGTTATACTTATATAACGCTAAAAAATTCTAAGTGATGTTCTCTCAATTTATGTTTATGATAATTTCGTGAAAGGTTGGCTCATCTCTCAACAATACTAAATTAATGAAAGTGGTCAAATGTACGAGTAGGTTGATCTCTGTCTATTTGATATATTTTTAAATATTATTCAGGAGAATGTACAAGCCTTCACAATAGAAATGTATACCAAATGTTCATAATAAGATTGAATACAAACATTCAAATAATATGTGTATATTAAAAATAACTTATTAAGCATTCATAATAAGACTCTAAAATGTTGGATGCCATGGTCCACCCTTGATTAATCAGTGCATATAGCCTAGATCATTTTCTATATTCAGTTAACACCAAGTAATTTTTCATCCAAATATCGACCATCTCAACCCTTTTCATTAATTCATCAGTTTCATCCTATGTACATATTTTTTTTCATGAAATAATATACCTCATTCAACAAGATGGACGTTTGAGGAGATAACGATATGGTAGGTAGAACGAGTAGTGTATTCCCCATGTGGGGAAAATAGAAGGAGAATTCAAGTGTAAAGTGTGTCTTACTTGATAATCTGTATTACTAGATTCCAATGTCATTGTGGTAAGTGATGGTTGAATTATAGTTGAAAACTCAATTTAGTGTATATGTGTATGTTAACTGCCTCTTGTGTACTTGTTGCAATGCATGTTGTAAATGTTGACTTGTTAAATGATATTACAAGTGTTTAACTATATATATTTTGAGTTGATATAAGAAGGCATGTTGATGTGCAAGATGTGGTAAAGAACGGGATTAAGAACTTGCTAAGTAATTGTACTTGTTTGTATTGTGGATTTATTATGCTAATTGTATGGTTGTGATTCAATTGATAGTTAAGGAGATATAAGGGTGGGAACATGTAATAAGGGTGGCATGACACTGTGGGGGATAGAGGGTATAATACCAGTTGGGATAAGGATTGCGACACTTATATGTCGATTATTATTTGATGGCACTTAGGTGTCTTTGAGATTTGGCACACGAAAAGAGCTCGTCCCCTGCAGGTCATGGCTAGTGAAAAATCATAAGACCCATAGCATGTGTGTACACGGTACTGGTGAGTTTGACGGTTCCTTGAGTGGACTTAGTTTTGTTGTTACTAATATATATATATATATATATATATGTATGTATATATATTGGGTTCCTTGAGTGAACCAATTGGTATTAATGTTGTTATTTGAATTCATGAGTGGTACGAGCTGTTAGCATATTTAAATTGTGTAAATACTGGTTGAAGTCCTAGAAAGGAATAATTATGGCAAGGTTGAGTTATTGTGGTTAGTCTTGGTATTGACTTGGTGGAAATTCTGTATTGTCTTACTATCTTAATTATTTGGTATTGTTGAGGAAGACAAAAAAATTGATGATTGATAAAGTGTTACGTGGTTTTACTTGTTGCAATATGTGGTTATGTGTTCATATTATACATGCATTATCCTAAATTATGGGAAATTCCCAAAGCATGATTATTATTGAGGTTAAATTGAATGGTTACTAGGGAATTGGGATTTGTTGTGGTTATATGTTGTAAAGTCCATAATTAAGTAAGTATTAAGTGCCTAAGTTAAAGGTGACAGAAGTGTTGAGAGGTGGTGTATTAGAGTTGAACATCGTGTGGTGGTTGACTTGTGGTGTAGTATAAGCTGATAAGAGATAATTGAGGGTTCAGTGAAAAATAGAAGCATGAAAGCTCATTTGATTTACCATATTAATTAAGTACATATTTTATTTTAGATATTTATATTGTATTTATGTAATTTAACTTAGGTCAGCCGATGATGCCTACAAGTATGTGTGGTTGTACTAATACTACTCTTGTTATACCTTTTTCTGTGGTATAGTCTGCTTGCAGGATCAGTTGATGTTTCTTGTTTGATGCAGTAGAGATCTCCAGTAGCATCTATCTTTTTTCTCTCGCGGTGGAAGCTGAGTCATTTGTATTTTGAATTTTCTTGTAGTAGCTCTTGTACCTGTCTAGACTACATCTTTGGGGTAGAGTGTTCCTTGTAATTGAAGATTTTGTAATCAGTGTTGTAATAAAATGAAGGTTGAATGCTTTCTTTTATGACTACAACATATATTTATAAAAGAGTGGTAAGGGTTCTCCTATCTAGCTGTATTTAAGTAAGTGCCCGTATGATCACGTTAGTTGGGTCGTGACAGTTGGTATCATAGCCTATGTTTTTGGTCTCACAAGTATAAGAGCAAATGTCGCATAGAGTCCTGCAGATTGATGTATTGACGTCCACATCTAATCTTCAGAAAGCTTTGAGGCATTCTAGAAATTGTTTCCACTTCTTCCTTCCTCTCGTATGGTTTGTATGATTGCTTGTATGGGTTGAGTTCATGTAACACCTCGTACATTTCTGACCCTACTTGACAACTTTGAACCATGTTTACCCTAAGTTCAAGAGCACTAAGTACGTATTTTGTATTGCTATTGATGGAATATTTGATATTGTGCTAGTAAATGTGCTTAGACCTTTGTAGGAGGTGTTTATGATTTTTATGGAGCATTGTGGGGTGAAAGGTGAGGTTTAAAGGACATCCAAGCAAAGTATCTTAAAGATAAGAGGCAAGCAACAGGTTGGAACTTAAAAGATCCACCCAAATCCGCTTTTGGCTGAAATTTTTGTGGCACAGGCAGCAGAGGGGCGCGCCTGGGGGCGTGCCAGGCCGCTAATGTGCACCTGTTTAGGTGCTGAAATTTTTCTAAGTTCCAAGGGCATCCGGGAGCATGCCGGGGTGCTTTTTGCCAAATTTCTTCTACGATTATTAGTCTATAAAGACGACTCTTGGGTTATGGTATCATTATTCCATCGTAGTGGGAATACTCTTGAGCGAGTTTGGCATCCGAGTTGGGGTTGATTCTTCGTCACAAGTAATTGATAAAATTATGTTCAATGAAGCCATGAGTGGCTAGAATTTCTTATTTTTGAGATTGAGGCTACGAACATGAACCTCGTGAGTTGAATATTGTTGTAACATTTATGGAATTATTTAAACATGAGCTATATGATGGATTACACATTGGCTTTGGTGGGCTAAGTTTACATGTGCTATTGGGCTCAATTTAAAGCCCAAATTGGAACAAAAGACATGGCCCAAAAGGGCAAAATGACCCATTCTTCCATTTGACCAAGTAAACATTGCATTAAATGCCAAGAATTGGCTAAGGATGACTTACGAGACTATATAAAGGCACAAAAGCTGATTTTTAATTCATTGTAACTCTCATGCCTTTCTAGATATTTCCAAACATATTTTTCTCAACACAAACCCTAAGGCAACCATTCTATTTGCTAAAGATCATCACTTTGCAAGCTTTGGTAAGTGTCTACTCTCATGGATTAATATATTATATGCTCAAGATGGTGTATATATATAATGATGGTTATGTTGGCAAGGTGTTGAATAGGACACTTTTGTTTTTTGCTAAAAGATGTGCCTTCCTTGTGATTTAAAATTGAAAGGAGATTTGAGGTTTGAATGAAAGTGCATGGTGTGGATGAGATACTAACATGTATGGTATGATTATGTTCCTTACCTTGTTATTTTTTTGATGAATATAATTTGTGGGATTTTTGTTGATATATTGCTATGAAATATATTGAGGTGACTTGATGGAATAATTGTGACGTCGTATTAATGAGGAAGTGTAAAGGATGAACTTGGTGTGAAATGCTATTGGTTTGTGATGTTTTGGTCAATGTATGGCATGTTGTGGTATTGTTGGTATGACAATGCCATGAATGGTATTGTAAAGGGGGAAATGACATTATGAGACAAACATGTAACTCATTGTCGTCTTATGCACTTGTAAGGTAGTTGGTTGTTAACGTAAGATCCGTTATGTATTTGTGTTGTAGAGTGAAATGTAAGGAAGGAGCTGGACTATTGTATTCACATATAGGATTGTGTATTCATATTGGGAAGATAAGGTATGTAAGGTTACTCTTTTCTTATCCTTCTGCATTACATATTGTTCACATTGTCATCATACTTATTCCATTCTGAAATGCTCTAAGGTATCGCATTTCAGGTTGTCATATGTTGTTATTCACATGTGTCTTAATCATGGACCAATTGTGATCCATATGTCTCTTAATCATTGAAAAATGTTCCAAAGCTTCCATAATGTTATAATCACCAAAGTATCAATCTCCTGAAAGTAAAAGAATGAAGTAATGCATATATGTGTTTCCAATAATGTCATGATCCCCAATGTATCAATCTCACAAACGTAATGAAAGAAGTAATTTCTATATGGTTATTTTATAATTTCTTTATGGTTACTTATGGTTCTTTGAGTACGGGTAGTAGCTTTGGGGGGGGCGCAAGCCTAACTCAAACCGATCCCGATATTATTGGATCAGGGGGAAAGCTCAGTGAAGCAAAAGCCAAATTTGATGCCCAATCTGCTTCAGTGATTTCCGGGTGATAGCAGGGGGGAAGCTCAGTAGGGCAAAATCCTAGCTTGATGCCGAACCTGACAGGGGGTAGCCCAAAGGGACGAACCTGCTTCATATATTGACGGTTACATTTATTGACGGTTGCATATATTGACGGTTACATTTATTGACGGTTGCATATATTGACGGTTACATTTATTGACGGTTTCATATATTGACGGTTACATTTCTTGACGGTTGCATATATTGATGGTTACATTTATTGACGGTTGCATATATTGATGGTTATGTATTTAACGGTAATATTTGATGGTAATGTACATAAGGCAAGAAATTAATGAATATAAAGTCCATGGTTCCAAACATACAAATCGAAGGTTTATCCATATTGAATATTCTCTCATATTTGATTCCATTGAGAGCCTTATGTATCATGCAGTTTCTTATAGCCTTACATACTCAGTACATTCTTCATACTGACCTCCCTTAGGGGGGGATTTCCTTACTTGCTGCAGGCACAGGTGCTTATAGACCTCCACAGTAGGTTGAGAATCATTTGCAGATCATTGGTGAGATCCAGTTGGTTCGGGGCTTTTCGAGTCACCTGTGTACATTGATTTTGATATTATGTAAATGTTGTATAAAGCGGGGACTTGTCCCGACTTTAGGATGGTTATGTACATGTATCGGTTAGAGGATTTGTAGACGTACGTGGGAAGATGAATGTAAAGGGATGTATGTCCATTTTGACTTGATGGCCCTAACGGCCAAGTTTCATATATATCACATATTTTTCCATGACTTCCGCTATTAGCATCTTGTATCTATATGTGATGGTGATATTTCTTGAATGACATGCATATGAATGGACATGAGTAAAGATTGGTTCTCTCGGGCCTCAATGGCTTCGGGTGCCAGTCCGCCCCATTGGAATTCGGGGCGTGACAAAAGTGGTATCAAAGCCAGGTTGTCCTAAGGGTATCTACAAAGCCGTGTCTGAGTAGAGTCTTACTTATGGATGTGTTGTGCACCACATTTATAAGTGGGAGGCTAGGGGACATTTAGGAGTTATTTCATTTCTTTATTTCTTAGATCGTGCAATAGAGCCAAGGTTATATAATTATACCTGACCATTGACTTTGTTCTTTGTCATTATAGTAAGAATGTCGATTACAAGAAGAGGCAAGGGTAAAAGTAAGAAGCTAGACATGATTGCCAGAGAAGGAACTAGTAAATCACCACCTGACCAAGCTAGTAAAGGTGGGGCTGACACTGAGTTTGCATCGTGGGCTTTTCTACTTTTCCAGCTCCAGAAGAGTCGAGAAGGAGAGAAGAACCTGTTGATCCACCTGTTAATGTCACTGAACAGGATTTAAGAAATGCAGTGTACCTGTTGACTCAGATAGTTGCTGCACAGAATCAAGGACACGCTGGTCCAATGACAAGTAATGACAGTGACGCTAGGGAAGCTAGTCGAAAGACACAGGATTTCCTGAAATTTGATCCCCCTATATTCACCAGATCGGATCTTAATGAGGACCCACAAGATTTTATAGATCAAACCAAAAGGGCTTTGGATGTCATGTACATATTTGGTGTAGAAACAGTAGAGCTAGCGGCATATAGATTGAAAGGAGAGGCGATATTATGGTATGAAGATTGGAAGAGATCTCGTGGTATTGGTGCAAATCCATCTAATTGGGAAGAATTTAAAACGGCATTCCTTGACCACTATCTTCCCTATGAGATCTGAGAGGCTCGAGCGGATCAGTTTTTAAATCTCCGTTAGGAGACTATGAGTGCCAGAGAGTACAGTCTTTAGTTTAATTCTTTGGCTAGGTATGCTCCAAATGTAGTAGCCACTATGGCCGATTGAGTCCATCGGTATGTGGATAGATTGGAACCATATTTGGTGAGAGACTATACTATTACTGCATTAAATAGAGATATGGATATAGCAAGAATACAAGCCTTTGCACAGAAAATGGAGGATCAGAGGCAACGGAGAAGGACACAAGAATTTGAAGAAGAGCCGTCAAAGAGGGCTAGACCTATGGGACAGTTTATGGCGTCCCAAGGAGACTTTAGGCCTTGTGTTTTTAATAGACCTCCGAGACCCTCATTTTCTTATCCTACAGCAGGCACTCAATCCCAATTCCAAGGGGTTAGAGGAAGTTACGTTGATCAAAGTAGTGGAATTCGAGGTTCACAAACAGCGGGGTATCGAGAACAAGGAAGTATGAACCAATCGGGGTTTTCCCACCAGCTGTGTCAACACTGAGGAAAGCTTCATTTAAAGGAATATCGGTTTGGAACGAATATTTGCTTTTACTGCGGCATGTCCGGGCACCTGGTGAGAGACTGCCCAAGAAGGGGCGCGGGTAATATGACGCGACCTATGGGATCAACCATTGCATAATCATCATCGGTTCCTTTATTAGACCGAGGTGTGCAGCCTGTTGGTCGTGGTAGAGGTGCTATCGGCGCAGCCAGTTTTACCTATGCTCCAGCGGGTCAGTAGAATTTGGAGGCCTATCCTGATGTAGTGACAGGTACATTATCTGTCTTTTCACATACAGCATATGCATTGATAGATCTAGGTTCTACCCTATCATATGTTACTCCATTGATTACTGGAAAAAAAATTAAAAAGAACACCAAAATTATTTGTTAAGCCATTAAAGTATCGACACCTGTGGGTATAGTTAAGAGAGTATATCATAATTGTATAGTAACTATTTAGGGCATGATACACTGATTGCTCGTATTGAGATGGAAAGGGTGGATTTTATGGATTGTGCCACAGTAGTTGGCTGAACTAAGAAGTTATGTTTTTATTTTCCACAAAGAATGTTCTTGAATGGAAGGGTAATGTGGGATCACCGAGAGCAAAGAAAATGATATCCAAGGAGATTCAGAAGGCCTAGTATGTTCCCTTGGGGTGCACCAGTATTATATGTACGAAAGAAAGATGGCACATTGAGAATGTGTATTGATAGTTGGTAACTGGATAAAGTGACGATTAAGAACAAATATCCCCTTTTAGACAGATATTCCCTCCCCAAAAGTGATGATTTGTTTGACCAACTACAGGGTGCCAAATGTTTTTCAAAGATTGACCTGAGATAGAGCTATCATCAGGTAAGGGTCAGAGAAACAGGTATACCCAAGATAGCTTTCCGAACGTGGTAGGGCCACTATGAAATTTTTGGTTATGTCTTTTGGGCTAACTAATGCACTCGCAGTTATTATTGGTATGATAACTCGGGTGTTCGAGTCATTCTTGGATAGGTATTGATGCTGCATGGTAACGTAATAGCTTATGCCTCAAAATAATTGTGACCACACGAGAGGAACTATTCGACACATGACCTTGAGCTAGCAGTTGTGATATTTGCTTTAAAGATATGGCACCATTATTTGTATAGGGTCATGTTGACATATATACGGATCACCAAAAAAGGGTTTGCAATATCTTTTTAGCAGAAAATTTAAATTTGAAGCAGCAAAGGTGACTGGAACTATTAAACAACGATATTGATATTACATCTGGGAAAATCAAGTGTAATAGCCGATGCGTTAAGTCACAAAACAATAGGAAGCACTAGTAGCCAGTTGACCGAAAAGCAAAGTATGGTCAGGGAGTTACATCAATTAGCCAGCTTGGGAGTTCGTCTTCTAGAAACTCCAGATGATCAAATTATAGTGTAAAATGTGGTAGAAGCTTCATTTGTAACTGAAGTGAAGAAAAAGAAATATGCGAACCTTATTGTATTTCAGCTGAAATTGAATGGACACAAGATTTGACAAAGGCATTTGATCTTACGCAAGAGAGAGTGAATTTGGGCCAAAGTAGATTGTGTGTACTAGATATAGATGAATTAAGGAAATGAATTATGATAGAGGCATATCATTTATGGTATTCTATGCATTCGGGAGCTACCAAAATGTACCATGATTTGGAAGGGATGTATTGGTAAGGTTGCATGAAAGAAACATTACAGAATTTGTAACTCATTATCCGAATTATCAATAAGTAAAAGTAGAGCATCTGAAACCTGGAGGTTTTATGCAATGTATGAATCTTCCAGTAGAAATGGGACATGATTAACATGGATTTCATCACAGGCTTACCAAGTCAGCGAATTGTCTACTAGTCAAGATCACTTATACAACTAACGATTATACAAGGTTGTATGTTAAAAAGGTAGTATGATTACATGGGATTCCAATTTCTATTAGATCAGACAGATGGGCAAGCAGAACGTACTAGTCAAATATTTGAAGATATGTTACGAGCTTATACAGGTGATGGGGAATTTGCAAAATAGACACCTATTGCCATTCTAGATCGACAAGTGAAGAGGATAAGGAATAAATAAATAGCTTCCGTAAAAGTACTTTGGAGGAGTTAACAAGTACAAGAACTCATATGGGAAACTGAAGAAATGATAAAGTCAAAGTACCCGTATTTGTTTCACACGGAAGAAAAAGTTCAAAGTGCGGAAGTGGAGCAATAACAAGTAAGTATCTATAAGCAGAATGTGTATATGTGTATATATATATATATATATATACTAATATAGAGATGCATTTGTTGTCCATGAGACGATGTTATTAACATTCGAGGATGAATGTTTCTAAGGGGGGAAAAATGTAACACGCCGTACATTTCCGACCCTACTTGACAACTTTGAACCATGTTTACCCTAAGTTCAAGAGCTCTAAGTACATATTTTGTATTGCTATTGATGGAACATTTGATATTGTGCTAGTAAATGTGCTTAGACCTTTGTATAAGGTGTTTATGTAACACCCCGTACCTTCCCGACCCTACTTGACGACTTTGAACAATGTTTACTTAGGTGTCGAGAGCCATAAGTATGTATTTTGTAATGTTATTGATGAGATAATTGATATTAGGCCTCGTACATGTGATTAGACCTTCGTAGGAGGTGTTTGGTGACTTTGTGGAGTATTTGTGGGGTTAAAAATGAGATTTGGAGGACCTCCAAACAAAGTATATTAAAGGTAAGAAGTAAGTTAAAGAATAGAACTTGAAGTATCTAACCAAACCCGCAAAGAAAAGTCGAAGAACGAAAATTTTCAAAAACAATAAGGGCTAGGCGGGCCAGAGGGCGTACCAGGCCACTTATTGCCCAAAATATTTGGTCACAGGAAGCAAGGTGGCGCCTGTGCAAGGTGGCGCGCCCAAGGGCGTGCCAGGCTGCTTGTGCACACCTCTCAAATGTTGGAAATTTTTCTAAGTCCCAAGGGTGCCCGGGGGCATATCGGGCCGATTTTTGCCACATTTCTTCTACAACCACGAGCCTATACATGGTATAATTAAATTATTATATTGGTATTCCATTTTTATAAGATTATTCCTTGACGAATTTGGCATCCAAATGACGTTTTTACCCTTTCGATCAAAATAAGCCATATGTGGCTAGAATCACTTGTTTTTGGGATTGAGGCTACGAATATAAATTGCGTGAGTGGGAATATTTTCGTAACACTTATGAAATGATTTAAACATGATAAATTATTGATTTTATTGGATTAAGTGAATTGGGCCCAATAAAGGCCCAAAATAAGGAAAAAAGACATGGGCCAAATGGGTCAAATGACCCATTCTTCCATTGACCTTATAGACATGGAATTTAATGCTATAAAGAGTGGCTAAGGATTAATTGAAGTCTTATATAAAGGTCCAAAAATCTAATTTTATTCATTACAAACACACATGTTTTTCTATGCTTTTTCTAGACAATTCCAAGAAAACCATTTAACTCTCAAAACCCTAAGTCATCTCTTGAAGCAAAATCATCATTTTTAAAGCTTGGGTAAGTGTTTAATCTTATGGTTTAACATATTATATGTATGATAGATTATGTAGATCATGTTGGTTATGCTTGGAAGTGTTGAACATGGCACTTTGTGTTTTTGTAAAAGATGTGTCATCTATGGAATTTAAACTTGAAAGATGACTTGTGGTTTTGATGAAAGAGCATGGTATGGATGAACTGTCAACATGTATGGTGTGATTATTTTATTAAACTTGTTATTTTTCTATAAGTGTAAATTATGGAATTTTAGCCGATATGTTGCTATGAGGTGTATTAAGGTGACTTGATGGATTAATTGTGATATGGTGTGAATGAGAAAGTGTAAAGGAGAAACTTTGTTATGAAATGCTATTGGTATATGATGTTGTGGTCAATGTATGGCATGATTGGAGTATTGTTGGTATGGCAATGCCGTAAATGGTATTGTATAGAAGGAAATGACATTTTAAAGGCAAACATGTAACTCATTATCAAGAACAAATATCCCCTACCTCGAATTGATGATTTGTTTGATCAGTTACAAGGTGCCAAGTGTTTTTCAAAGATTGACTTGAGGTCAGGTTACCATCAAGTCAGAGTTAGAGAAGAAGATGTACCCAAGACAGCATTCCGAACACGGTATGGCCATTATGAATTTTTAGCTATGTCACTTGGACTAACAAATGCACCGGCGGTGTTCATGGATTTGATGAATAGGGTGTTTAAGCCATTTCTAGACGTGTTCGTGACGGTATTTATACATTACATCCTGGTTTATTCAAGATCACCAGAGGACCATGATAATCACTTACGGCAGGTGTTACAGATTCTCTGTGAGCGTAAGTTGTATGCAAAGTTCTCCAAGTGTGAGTTTTGGTTAAAATCCGTTGCATTCTTGGGTCACATTGTGTCAGATGAAGGGATACAGGTTGATATATAGAAGATTGAAGCAGTGAAAAATTAGCCAATACCTACAACACCAACAGAGATTCGTAGTTTTCTTGGACTGGCAGGTTATTACCGAAGATTTGTGGAAGGTTTTTCTTCCATTGCTGCACCTTTAACAAAGCTTAAACACAAGGCAGTTACATTTCAGTTGAATGATGCATGCGAGAAAAGTTTTCAGGAGTTGAAAGATAAATTAACCTCCGCACCAGTTTTAGTACTTCCCAAAGGCACCGAAGGTTATGCAGTGTATTGTGATACTTTCGGGGTTGGCCTCGGATGTGTATTGATGCAGCACGGTAATGTCATAGCATATGCCTCATGACAGTTGCGGCCACATGAGAAGAATTATCCCACACATGAACTTGAATTAGCAACGGTGGTTTTTGCTTTAAAGATATGGCGTCATTATTTGTATGGAGTTCATGTTGATATCTATACTGATCACAAAAGTTTGTAATATATTTTTAAGCAGAAGGAACTCAATTTGAGGCAACGAAGGTGGTTAGAGCTCTTAAAAGACTATGATATTGATATTCTCTATCATCCAGGCAAAGCAAATGTGGTAGCTGATGCATTGAGCCGCAAGGCGGTAGAAAGCACTAGTGGCCAGTTGACTGAAAAGCAAGAGATAATTAAAGATCTGCATCAATTAGCCAATTTGGGGGTTCGTCTTCTTGAATCCTCAGATAATGGAGTTATTGTACAAAATGCCACTGAGTCTTTACTAATAGCTGAAGTGAAAGAGAAGCAGTTTGCAGATTCTATGTTATTGTAGCTGAAAGAGAATGTACAACAGGGTCTGACTGCGGCCTTTGATCTTACACAAGAAGGGGTACTTCAATGCCAAGGAAGATTATGTGTACCGGATGTAGATGAGCTGAGGAAATGAATTATGACAGAGGCGCATCATTCGCGCTATTTTATTCATCCGGGTGCTACTAAAATGTCCCATAATTTAAAAGAAGTGTATTGGTGGGGAAATATGAAAAAGAACATTGCGGAATTTGTCGCTCAATGCCCGAATTATCAACGAGTGAAAGTAGAGCAGCAGAAAACAGGAGGTTACATGCAATGTATCAATCTTCCAGTCTGGAAATGGGATATGATTAATATGGATTTCATCACAGGGTTGCCTCGTACACTGTGGACATTTGATTCTATATGGGTTATAGTGGACAGGCTTACCAAGTCAGCACATTTCCTACCAGTCAAGACCATCTATACAGCTGAGGATTATGCAAGATTGTATGTTAAAGAAATAGTGCGGTTACATGGGATTCCGATCTCCATTATATCAGACAGGGGAGCTCAGTTTACTGCGCATTTTAGGAGGTCCTTTCAGCAGAGTTTGGGTACACAGGTGAATCTGAGTATGGATTTCCATCCTCAGACTGATGGACAAGCAGAACGTACTATCCAAACACTTGAAGATATGCTAGGAGCTTGCACGTTAGATTTCAAGGCAGTTGGGATGACCATTTGCCTCCTATTGAATTTACTTACAACAATAGCTATCATTCAAGTATTAAAATGGCACCTTATGAAGCTTTGTACGAAAGGAAATGTAGATCACCAATTGGATGGTTTGAAGCGGGTGAAACTACTTTACTTGGGCCAAATCTTGTTCATCAAGCTATAGAGAAGTTTAAAGTGATCCAACAGCGGTTACAAACGTCCCAAAGTCACCACAAATAATATGCAGATGTTAGAAGGAGAGGGATTGAATTCGCCATAGGTGATTGGGTATTTTTAAAGGTGTCACCGATGAAAGCGGTAATGCGATTTGGAAAGAAAGGAAAATTGAGTCCATGTTATATAGGCCCATATGAAATTATTAGAAGATTTGGGCAAGTTACGTACGAGTTGGAACAACCCCAAGAACTCTCCTCAATCCATCCAGTGTTTCTTGTTTCGATGCTTCAAAAGTGCATAGGAGATCCATCTCGTATTGTTCCCATTGAGGATGTCCAAGTTACGGAGGATATTACTTATGAAGAGGTACCCATTGCTATTCTAGATCGACAAGTAAAGAGGTTGAGGAATAAATACATAGCTTCCGTAAAAGTCCTTTGGAGAAATCAACAAGTAGAGGAGATCACATGGAAAGCTGAAGAAATGATGAAATGATGAAATCCAAGTAACCCCATCTATTTCAAATGGGCGAAAAAGTTCAAAGTGAGGAAGTGGAGCGATAAAAGTAAGTATCCATGAGCCTCAAGTGTTTATGTATATGTATGCTAATATAGAGATGCATTTGTTGTAATTGAAGCAATATTGTTAACATTCAAGGACGAATGTTTCTAAGGGGGGAATAATGTAACACCACGTACCTTCCCGACCCTACTTGACGACTTTGAACAATGTTTACTTAGGTGTCGAGATCCATAAGTATGTATTTTGTAATGTTATTGATGAGATAATTGATATTGGGCCTCGTACATGTGATCAGACCTTCGTAGGAGGTGTTTTGTGACTTCGTGGAGTATTTGTGGGGTTAAAAACGAGATTTGGAGGACCTCCAAAAAAAGGATATTAAAGGTAAGAAGTAAGTTAAAGAATAGAACTTGAAGTATCTAACCAAACCCGCAAAGAAAAGTCGAAGAACGAAAATTTTCAAAAAAAATAAGGGCCAGGTGTGCCAGAGGGCATGCCAGGCCGCTTACTGCCCAAAATTTTTGGGCACAGGCAGCAAAGTGGAGCGCCCAAGGGCATGCCAGTCTTCTTGTGCACACCTCTCAAATGTTGGAAATTTTTCTAAGTCCCAAGGGTGCCCGGGGGCGTACCGGGCATGTTTTTGCCACATTTCTTCTACAACCACGAGACTATACATGGGATAATTAAAGTATTATATTGGCATTCCATTTTGATAAGATTATTCGTGGACGAATTTGGCATCCAAATGACGTTTTTACCCTTTCGGTCAAAATAAGTCATACGTGGCTAGAATCACTTATTTTTGGGATTGAGGCTACGAATATAAATTGCGTGAGTGGGAATATTGTCGTAACACTTATGAAATGATTTAAACATGAGAAATTATTGATTTTATTGGATTAAGTGAATTGGGCAAAGGCCCAAAATAAGAAAAAAAGATATGGGTCAAATGACCCATTCTTCCATTGATCTTCTAGACATGGAATTTAATGCTATAAAGAGTGGATAAGGATGAATTGAAGGCTTCTATAAAGGTCCAAAAATCTAATTTTATTCATTACAAACACACATATCTTTCTATGCTTTTCTAGACAATTCCAAGAAAACCCATTTAACTCTCAAAACCCTAAGTCATCTCTTGAAGCAAGATCATCATTTTTAAAGCCTGGGTAAGTGTTTAATCTTATGGTTTAACATATTATATGTATGAGATATTATGTAGATCATGTTGGTTATGCTTGGAAGTGTTGAACATGGCACTTTGTGTTTTTGTAAAAGATGTGTCATCTATGGAATTTAAACTTGAAAGATGACTTGTGGTTTTGATGAAAGAGCATGGTATGGATGAAATATCAACATGTATGGTGTGATTATGTTATTAAACTTGTTATTTTTCTATAAGTGTAAATTATGAAATTTTAGCCGATATGTTGCTATGAGGTGTATTAAGGTGACTTGATGGATTAATTGTGATATGGTGTGAATGAGAAAGTGTAAAGGAGAAACTTTGTTGTGAAATGCTATTGGTATATGATTTTGTGGTCAATGTATGGCATGATTGGAGTATTGTTGGTATGGCAATGCCGTAAATGGTATTGTATAGAAGGAAATGATATTTTAAAGGCAAACATGCAACTCATTGTCGTCATATGCATTTGTAAGGTAGTTGGTGGTTAATGTAAACTCCGTTATGTATTTGTGTTGTAGAGTGAAACATAAGGAAGGAGCTGGACTATTGTGTTCATATATAGGCTTGTGTATTCGTACTTGGAAGTGAAGGTATGTAAGGTTACTTTGTCCGTATCCTTCTGCAGCACATAGTATTCACTTTGACATTACACTTGTCCTATTCCGAAATGTGCTAAGGTATCCTATATCCGGTTACCAATTGTTATTATCACATGTTTCCTACTCATTGATCAATTGTGATTCTCATGTATCATATTCATTGACTAATGTTCCGAAAGCCCAATAAGGTTGTGTTCCAAAGTTCCAATAGTGGTTATACACATGTCTCTTATTCATTGATTATTGTCCAATGGTTCCAACAATGTTATATTTCCAATAATGTTATGACTATCATTGTATCAATCTCAAAGGTAAAGAATAAAGTAATGCACACATGTGGTTAATGATTGAGTACGGGTGGTAGCTTTGGGGGCGAAATGCCTAGCTCTAGCCGATCCCAAGATTATTGGATCAGGGGGCAGTCCTAGAGGCACAAGCCTAGCTCGGACCAATCCTGACAGGGGGTAGCGAACCTAGCTCGAGCCGAACCTTCTACGTTGGTTTATGGGTGGCACCTCTAGAGGTGATAACCTAGCTCTAGCCGAGCCCGATATATTAATTCATGGGTGGTATCTCTAGAGGCCTAAGCCTAGCTCGAGCCGATCCCAACATAACGTTATGTTATGTAAAGGCCCACTGATCAGTCGGGGCCCGGGTACATAGTGACACAAGTGATGATGAATAAGCATAGACGTAAAGAAGCAAAGAAAGTACTAAAAGAAATGTACATGGTTTCCAACATGCAAAATGTTAACTTATCCATAGTAAGTATTCACTTGTATTTGAGTTTATTGATGTATTTACATATCATACAGTTTCTTATGAGCCTTACATACTCAGTACATTCTTTGTACTGACGTCCCTTGTGGGACTTACCTTACTTGCTGCAGGCGCAGGTGCTAGTAGGCCTCCACAGTAGGTTGCCAGTTGTTTGCGGATCATTGGTGAGCTCCAGTTAGTTCGGGGCTTCTCCGAGTCACAGTTGTACATGTGTTTTGGTATTGTACATGTTGTATAAAGCGGGGACTTGTCCCGACTTTCAGTTGGTCTTGTAAATGCATCTGTTAGAGGCTTTTGTAGACGTATGTGGGTGTATGAATATAAGATGATACCTGATGTTTTGACTTGATGGCCTCAACGGCCAAGTTTCACATATGTATATATATCACATGTTCCATGATTTTCGTTTTTAGCCATTTATGTTCTTACGTGATAGTGGTGTTTCCTATGGTATGCATATGAATGAAAAGAAGCAAAGCTTGGTTCTCTCGGGCCTTATCGGCTACGGGTGCCAATCCGCCCCTTTGGGATACGGGGCATGACAATTTATGATTTTTGTGGAGAATTGTGGGGTGAAAGGTGAGGTTTAAAGGACATCCAAGCAAAGTATCTTAAATATAAGAGGCAAGCAAAAGGTTGGAACTTGAAAGATCCACCCAAATCCGCAAAGAAAAGTCGAAATCAAAAATTAAGTATGGGGCGCTGCAGGTGGCGTGCCAGGCCGCTTCTGGCCGAAATTTTTGTGGTACAGGCAGTAGTGGGGTGCGCCTGGGGGCGTGCTAGGCAGCTAATGTGCACCTGTTCAGGTGCTGAAATTTTTCTAAGTCCCAAGGGCGCCAGGGAGCGTGTCGGGGTGCTTTTTGCCAAATTTCTTCTACGATTATTAGTCTATAAAGACGATTCTTGGGTTATGGTATCATTATTCCATCGTAGTGGGAATACTCTTGAGAGAGTTTGTCATCCGAGTAGGTGTTGATTCTTCGTCACAATAATTGATCAAATTATGTTCAATGAAGCCATGAGTGGCTAGAATTTCTTATTTTTGAGATTGAGGCTACGAACATGAACCTCGTGAGTTGAATATTGTTGTAACATTTATGGAATTATTTAAACATGAGCTATATGATGGATTACACATTGTATTTGGTGGGCTAAGTTGACATGTGTTATTGGGCTCAATTTAAAGCCCAAATTGGAACAAAAGACATGGCCCAAAAGGGCAAAATGACCCATTCTTCTATTTGACCAAGTAAACATTGCATTAAATGCCAAGAATTGGATAAGGATGAATTGAGAGACTATATAAAGGCACAAAAGCTGATTTTTAATTCATTGTAACTCTCATGCCTTTCTAGATATTTCCAAACATATTTCTCTGAACACAAACCCTAAGGCAACCATTCTCTTTGGTAAAGATCATCACTTTGCAAGATTTGGTAAGTGTCTAATCTCATGGATTAATATATTATATGTTTAATATGGTGTATATATCATGATGGTTATGTTGGCAAGGTGTTGAATAGGGCACTTTTGCTTTTTGCTAAAAGATGTGCCCTCCTTGTGATTTAAAATTGAAAGGAGACTTGAGGTTTGAATGAAAGTGCATGGTGTGGATGAGATACTAACATGTATGGTATGATTATGTTCCTTACCTTGTTATTTTTTTGATGAATATAATTTGTGGGATTTTTGTTGATATATTGTTATGAAATGTATTAAGGTGACTTGATGGAATAATTGTGACGTCGTATTAATGAGGAAGTGTAAAGGATGAACTTGGTGTGAAATGCTATTGGTTTGTGATGTTTTGGTCAATGTATGGCATGTTGTGGTATTGTTGGTATGACAATTCCATGAATGGTATTGTAAAGGGGGAAATGACATTATGAGACAAACATGTAACTCATTGTCGTTTTATGCACTTGTAAGGTAGTTGGTTGTTAACGTAAGCTCCGTTATGTATTTGTGTTGTAGAGTGAAACTTAAGGAAGGAGCTGGAATATTGTATTCACATATAGGATTGTGTATTCATATTGGGAAGATAAGGTATGTAAGGTTACTCTTTCCGTATCCTTCTGTAGCACATATTGTTCACATTGTCATCGTACTTATTCCATTCCGAAATGCTCTAAGGTATCGCATTTCAGGTTGTCATATGTTGTTATTCACATGTGTCTTAATCATGGACCAATTGTGATCCATATGTCTCTTAATCATTGGCAAATGTTCCAAAGCTTCCATAATGTTATAACCACCAAAGTATCAATCTCCTGAAAGTAAAAGAATGAAGTAATGCATATATGTGTGTCCAATAATGTCATAATCCCCAATGTATCAATCTCACAAACGTAATGCAAGACATAATGCAAGAATTAATGAAAGAAGTAATTTCTATATGGTTACTTTATAATTTCTTTATGGTTACTATATGGTTGCTTATGGTTCTTTGAGTACAAGTGGTAGATTTGGGGGGTGGGGGGTGGTAAGCCTAACTCAAACCGATCCCGATATTATTGGATCAGGGGGAAAGCTCAGTGAAGCAAAAGCCAAACTTGATGCCGAACCTGCTTCATTGATTTCCGGGTGATAGCAGGGGGGAAGCTCAGAGGGGCAAAAGCCTAGCTTGATGCCGAACCAGACAGGGGGTAGCCCAAAGGGATGAACCTACTTCATATATTGATGGTTACATTTATTGACGATTGCATATATTGATGGTTACATTTATTGACAGTTGCATATATTGACGGTTACATTTATTGGCGGTTGCATATATTGACGATTACATTTCTTGACGGTTGTATATATTGACGGTTACATTTATTGACGGTTGCATTTATTGATGGTTATGTATTTAATGGTAATATTTGATGGTAATGTACATAAGGCAAGAAATTAATGAATATAAAGTCCATGGTTCCAAACATACAAATCGAAGGTTTATCCATATTGAATATTCTCTTATATTTGATTCCATTAAGAGCCTTATGTATCATGCAGTTTCTTACAGCCTTACATACTCAGTACATTCTTCATCCTGACCTCCCTTAGGGGGGGGCTTTCCTTACTTGCTGCATGTATAGGTTCTTAGAGACCTCCACAGTAGGTTGAGGATCATTTGCAGATCATTGGTGAGCTCCAGTTGGTTCGGGGCTTTCTGAGTCACCTGTGTACATTAATTTTGATATTATGTAAATGTTGTATAAAGCGGGGACTTGTCTCGACTTTAGGATGGTTATGTACATGTATTGGTTAGAGGCTTTGTATACGTACGTGGGAAGATAAATGTAAAGGGATGTATGTCCGTTTTGACTTGATGGCCCTAACGGACAAGTTTCATATATATCACATATTTTTCCATGACTTCCGCTATTAGCATTTTGTATCTATACGTGATGGTGATGTTTCTTGAATGACATGCATATGAATGGACATGAGTAAAGATTGGTTCTCTCGGGCCTCAACGGCTTCGGGTGCCAGTCCGCCCCATTGGAATTCGGGGCGTGACAGTTCAATTAGTATCTTTCGATTCCAATTGGTATCTCAAACAAAACAAATGGCGGTCACTTGACTTCCTTTGAAATAATACAAGCAACAGAATTTGAACATAGAAGGTTCCAATTGGTATCTGACCATAAGGACTGTGTGTAAACTTTTAGATGATCAAACAGTGGTCGTCAAGGAAGTAATAAAGGTTATGTTATAGGAATAAGAAGGATTGCTTAGGTACTTTATGAAATTGTCTGAATTTATATTATGCAAGTTGTGACTACTTGATATTTGATAATTTGTGATAAGTGAAGTGTTTGTAAGTTACTATATGTTATTGGTTGAGAATCTATATGAAGTGTGGTTTGAATGGAAATTTTGGTCTTAAGTGCTAATTAATATGGTGGTACCTGTTAATTGGTAATGAAATTGTTAAGTTGTTGTTAAATTCACTTGCTTAAGCAGTTGTCATATGGAAAGCATAAATCTGACGAGTGCTAGATAGTAGTGGAAAGATTATTGTGATAACTGATGTTGAGTTAGTGATCTATAACTGGTGTATGAAAAGTTGTGTTTCGTCTTAATTGATAATCTTTCCAATTTGTTGGGTTTGATCTTGCGATTATGATTTTACCATTGTGTGATTTTGAATTTAAGTTTTGTGGAAAGGAATGGGAGTAAGGAAAATTACGAAAAATTGGAAATTTTTGGGCCACTACTGTTGCGCTGCTATCGCGGGCACTATTCCGCTACTGCTAGCTCACCATAATAGGAATTTTTCGGCACTAGCAACGTCGTGGTAGCGGCATACAGGCCGCTTTGTCGGATGGGCTGGGACAGAATCCCTGCCCTGTTTTCCCATGTTTTGCATTCATTATAAACCTATCCAAAACATTATTATAAGCTACTAGCTACCATGGGATCGATGTAATATGCATAGTATAAGGTAAATATTATGCATTCATCATTAGTTTAATGAAAAATGAGCATCCATGTGTGAAATAAAGTAAAAGAAAGATAAATTATTTATTACATTCCCCAAATGAGGGTAACCCAAATCCAAGAATCTATAATAAATAGGGGAGAAGAGGTAGGCTGATATGCACCCAAGGGCTTAGCTGGATGTCTCATCATCTACAGGGGCTATGGGGTCAAGCCCTTCTCCTCCCAAACCACTCAGTAAGGAGAACTTTTACACGTCCTTCGGCTCTCGTTAGGAAATTTCCTTGTTAGGGACAATACACTTGAACATGAACTTAACGGTCTTCTACATCTGGGAAAGCATGGGTTCTCGAGAGTGCCTCTTTCTCTTCTCTTCATCCAGCTCCCTTTGAAGCTCCGTGTAGTCCTGTGCAGTGAGAGGTGGGGTTGTGGAACCAGAAGGGGTTGAACCTGGGGGAGGCATGTAGGCATGCTCCAGGAATATCCTAACTATAGCCAGGTCCTACTCTAGGCATCCTCGAGAAATCGGGGGCTGAGTAGGAGGGGCATTATCCTTATTATCGCCATCGTCCTCCTTTGCCACTCTGTTGCTCTCTCCCGAGCCCATCTCTTTCTTCTTCTTACTCTGGGATGAGTCACCTTTCACCTTGAGGGGATGGAAGGGTGTGTCACTTTCTAGGTCTCAGTCAGTATTCTCCCGAGGCACCCTTACCCACTAGCAAAACTCACATACCAGACTAGGAAGGTAGGGAGCCTTTTTGCTACCCTGTAGAAATCCTTCCACTCCGACACGATCTTTGCCCCCATATTCAATTGTATCCCCCGTATGGCGTAAGCCAGCATTAGAGCCCAAGGGTAAGTCACATCAGAAGTGTTACCCAAAGGGTGGATCCTCTGGGTCACCAAGTTCAGCCACCTCCAAGCATCTGTAGTAAATGATGTTCCTAATACCTTTGGGACTAGTCCAGTAAACCTTGTCCCTATTAGCCTTTGCTACTAGCGTATCCCTCAGCCACTACATATCTATCTCCCGAGTCTTGGTCAGGTACTCAGTTTTGGAGATATTCGACACCCCAAGCACCTCATTATTTATAGCTGCATCCACGGGGATATTTACTCCCAGAATACAGATAGTGAGATTGGGGTCATCCCAAAGCACGGTCGAGAAAATAGCATAGAACTCCTTGACCCAACCCAAGAACCCATCCCAAGGAGCCTCTACCTATGGCATCCAACTAAACTTCTAAATTCGGTTGTAGAACTCTAGCACTGCCTATGCCACCGCTTTCATCCAAAATACCCTCTCATAATAGAATCTCATCCTCCTATAGTCCCAAAATTGATCCTGACAGTTTTGGTCCATGAACCTTTAGAAGGCGAGAGGAGCGTGCGTTATCTTAGTTTCCAGCCATAGAGATAGTAATCCTGCAAAAATCGTGCAAAAAGTGTATTAGAATTCATAGAGATATCAAGGAAATTCAGAGTTTCAGAAAAAACTATGCCAGGAAAAACTGGGAGGCTACTGTCGGCCTGCCTCCCGCTATAGCTGGTTGCATCCGGCTACTATGAGACTGCTATAGTTGAGCCACCATAGCAGGATGAGGCCACTATAGCAGCCTTCATCTTCCCCAATTCTCAAATGACGCATACAATTTAAGTACAGATCAGGGTGGGGTAGTATCATAGGACTAGTATATGCAATAATTTGGGTGTTTAAACCCCTAAAACAAGCCTAATCGTCAAGAACAAATTCAAAATAACCTTTCACATTCTACACTTTTCCAAGCCTAGATTGGCCATGAATTTCGTGAATCTTAAGCATAGAGTGCCATAGAAGCATTGTAAACAAAAGAAAAACAATCATGCTTCGAAAATTTGTCCCAAACCAAGCCAAAAATTTGATTTTGAAAACCACCCCAAAACTAACTCTATTTCGATAATTTCAAACTATTTTTCCACTATAATGCGGTTAATAAAGTAAGGAGACGGAGTTGTAGCGATACTTACCTTGTTTTCGGCATCAAGAGCAAAGTGATCAGAGATGGGAGGGAAGTTTATGGAAGAAAAGTTTGATAAATAGGCGTGAAACCCACTCAACACTTTAAACTTTTCCGTCCTGCTATAGATGCCTGAATCCTACTATAGCGGAACCCAATTTATTTGGGGGAGGGAAATTTTCATCCATTTTATTTTTGTATTTATTTTGATTTCCAGGTATATGGCAAGGCCTCGATTATATTGGGTACTCATAAAACTGTCACGACCCAAATTGCCTGATCGTGAAGGCACCTACTGAATCCTTTACTAACACGCTAATCAAATCATAATACAATGCTTATAAAGTTAAATGCGAAAATAAACTATCCTAGGATCTAGTCTAAACGAGTAAGAGCTACTAAGGATAGGAATGCCTGAGACACTGCTTCCACCGTAAAGAATAAAGTGGTAGTTGCTGGATGATCTCTACCGCAATAGTCAAGAAACCAAACTGAAACTTGCAAAAGACTATACCCCTAAAAGGTTATAGTAAGAGTAGCATCAGTACAACCACACACACTAGTAAGCCTCATCGGTCGACCCGAACACAAGTATAACATAAATAATCAGAAGAAAACATGCATACTTATGCAACTTGTTAACCCTTCCCAAAGCTTTCTCTCTATCCCCAAAACACCAAACCTGACCTCACAGTAAAAGCTAACATTACCCCTAAGGAGATTACTACCATACGGATACACCCTAGAGCTAAGCTAAGAGTCTAGCCATCCACCTAACATACCCGATAAAGACCCATTTGGCACGAGGACTGCCTCCTGGCTTTCCGATAACCAGCCCAGCCTACCCCAAGCCAACTTTCATCCCTTTGTTTACTAGCCACGCTTCTCTTAAACAACTCTATTCACACTAGTAACTGACCAGCCAGAACAATAACATGATAGCCATGTCAAGAAAGAGGGCTTGAGTTGGGTATTCACTGATCCTAAAGTAATATGACATCCAAAGATACCAAGACCCAAACAACCTACCCTAAAGACTTATGCGATAAGAAACATGTGAATACTCAAGAACAATAAATCAACAATTTTCACCAAGACATGAATAGTAAAATCAAGCATACACAATTACACCTTAAGACATACACCGATTAGCCCAAGCCAAACCCTAATCAATCAAGGAGTCGGACCTCAATAACTTTTAAGTCAACATACCCTGACTCTACCAACAAGACATCGAACGATATTACAAGAACTTGAATCACACAAGGATCTCAATAAACAAATATCTAATATGTAAGAATAATCTCTGGTTCACTCATGGAACCGTCAAACTTATACATACTTTCGTACATATATGCTATGGGTGATACATCCACCCTCTGGACATGACCTGCAGGGGACAATTACTGTCCATGTACTAAAACACCAGACATGAATGTCTGTAATCCTTAATCCAACTATAACCTGTGAGAACGTCCCAAAGATCGAAACATTCCATAATTCACAATACAAGGCAGGCCAAGTCATAAAGCAAGTAAACAATGCATGGATCACATCCATAAGCATACATTAACCAATCCCACAACAAAGTTGTTAATATGTACATATAATACAAGTTGGATTAATTACACCACCATCACCTACCCCACTGGTTAGGAACCTCACAACCTTGCACCCATAAACATGAGCTTCGAGGACCATAATAATTTATACCACCTTAAGTACTAAGGAACCTACCCTACCTCACCTATGGTTATGACTCCTCTGAAGGAATATTGCCCCTGACCTGAAGTTTACCCATATATTACCCCTCCAATCACGTACATAGGATGGAGAACATCAATTGATGGCATACGCACAACTCAGTATGACACTTAATACATAAGAAGCACCCAAACGAACATTACTTAGACTCTAACCCATACTAACCACCATAACCCCATGCCCGAAGCCCAAAACATGCAATCTCCGATCAATCTACATTATAATCATGCTTTCAAATCTAAGTCTGTGTTACTCAATTAACCTTTATCTTACCTAGATGTCATCCAGCTAAACAAAGGACGAACCAAGTGAAATTCTAGCCTGTAGTCAATCTCACGAATGTGTTAGTCCCCAGAAATCCATGGGTTTGCACCTATACGCACTCCTTTCTCCTTATTCTGTCGCTCTATGGCTTGGGAGTTGGCCTTTAGGGTTATTTGGAGCCTCCCCACGTTTTTACATTAGTTAATAAGAAGGAAAAAAATAAAACCTGACTACAACTTATACTGGTCGCGTCACACTGCTATAGAGGTGGGTGTACGGCCATAGCGGTACCGCTATAGCGAAATGATGTCAACCTGACCCAAAAGTTTAAGTCCTCTAATTTTAATGCTCATCGCCCCACGTACGTTTTAATTAATGTCCCATTAATTTTGGGACTCTGCACTAACCCCGAGGTGATTTCTAATAATGATGGATTCAGTCATTATATCGTTCGTCCCCGAATGATCAAAGAAGGAACAGTCCAAGTCTAGATACTTGGACTTAACACCTCCACACTGGATCATAAGCCACTAATTACTACTCTTGGATTCTAATTCAAAATTCAAATTACCCAGTGAATTTTATTAAATCACGACCTCTCAAACCCCGATTCACTAAATGCACAAACCAAAACTTTGCCACCGATCTCTTTAGAATAGCTCCTTCATGCCCCCATGAGCATGATGCAACCAAGAAAGTTACTCTTCGAAGGACAGTTAAATAATACACAGAACTAGTCTAAATACAAATATTGGATGGGGTGTTAAAGGATTGAAATTTAAAGGCCTACAGAAACTGAGGCGGTTCTCCGCTATAGCGGCCATCACACCACTATAGAGGTCCCAAGCAGATTATAGAGGGGGAAAATGGTTTCCTTCCTCATTTTCCCTCTCTACTAAAAAATACTTCTCCCCTTCTTCGATCACTACGCTCTCATCATCGAAAATAGGTAACACTCGACTCCCTTGCTCTCTAACACTTTCCTATTCCAGAATTTTCATGCTTTAGGCTAGAATTTATGTTGAAAGTGAGGGTTTAGAGTAAATCTCAATTTTTGTTCTTTGGGGCTTGGTTGTGTCAAAATTGTAAAGCATGGTTGCTTATTTTACGTTCACAATGCTTTTATTGCGTTCTGGGCATAAGAAACTCGAAGTTTACTGCCTTAATGAGCCTGAATCGAAGGGGAAAATGAAGGGTCCTTTTTGGAGTTGGAATGGTGATTTGGGCATGATTTAGGAATTATCATGCTCAATTTTTTTCATATAACACTTCTAGGATACTGTTGGAATACTGATCTGAGTTCAAAATTTTAAAAATGAAAATTTTGAGACAAAGTGTGCCGTTGCTGCACCCCTTGGCTGTTGGGAACGATAAAGACGGCTATAGTGGTATTCACCTGTCATAACCCAATTTTTTGAGTCATGATGGCGCCTAACATAACCCACTAATAGGCAAGCCAAACCCTAGCCTGGAGCGACAAGTGACAGGCTAAAGGGCGGAATCTTAGAAAACAGAGATGAAGTGGAAGTAACCATACTAATAAACATGCTAGCAATGTAAAAACAACACCAACATATATACATACCGAGACTGAGAAGGAAGAGGACAGTATATAAAATCAAGAACCCCTCCCAAGATCTGGTGAGGTTGGTACAAGAGTCACTCCTAGACATACTTAAAATACAATACAGAAACCAAATATATACAACAAGTACTACAATCTCTAGAGCAAAAGATTATATAGTAGAGATGGAGTAGGATCTGCCTGCAGAGTCAGTTCTAAGAAAAGAGTCACGTTAAAACCGTCGGCTAGTGTCCGAATCTGCATCAGGAAAAAAGATGCAGAAGTGTAGTATAAATACCAAGGCAACGGGTACTCAGTAGGCATCATCGGACGATTGAGCTCAATATAATATAAGCAAGCTAAAATGTGAGGCTGCATGCTAGGTCCGGGGTATAAATAATAAATACATAAGTAACTGTCGGGGCGTATAGATATGCTCAGGAGAAAAATAAGTGTGATACTGAATAACGAGTAAATAAATGCATAAATAAACACACAAGTCAAACATAACCTATCTGGGCCCCCATAAACCCGATAGGCACACGAAAGAAAAAATAATCTAGCCTGGCCCTCATAAATCAGCGGGACACACAAGAAAAGTAAAAGAAAGCGTAAATAATTCGTAACTAATCCAATGCTTAAGTAACCATCCAGGTGTGCACCGGGCTTGAACTGACACTAATGGGTAATAACGAGAGGCCAGATGCCGTATTTGAACCAGTAATAGTGGATAATAATGAAAGGCCATATATATAATGTATCAAATCTTATAGCCAGATGCCAGACTCGAATAGGAACTCAGTGAATCACAATATCAGAACTCCGATATCCAGTACCAGAACTCTCAAATAGTATCGCAATCAGTAGCCGGACTCGAACCAGAACACATAATAATCAGTAACCATCATTTCTGAATCAGTGGCTAGACTCGAATCGAAACTCATAATAATCAGTAATCATCATATCTGAATCAGTGGCCGAACTCGAATCGGAACTCCTAATAATCAGTAACCATCATATCTGAATCAGTGGCCGACTTGAACCAAAACTCATAATAATCAGTAACCAAGTGACAGAATAGTGCCAAAATCCACACAAATACAAGTAAACGGGGACATACCGGCCCCAGAATGAACCCGAAACATAAATAAAGGAGCTAACCCACAATGTACTACAAGTCAATCTCGGGATCCTTCAAAGTCAACTATCTACTATAAATAATATGTATGTACAAGTCTGCGTATACATTATAAGTCATGGCAAGGTGGGTCAGCATTTTAAATCAAACTAGCCGACCTCGATCAAATACGATGCTATCAGGGACTAACAAGGCTAAACAGGCCAAAAGGGCATAACTGGGGTAATTCACCCCACCATAAGCCCATCAGGTCGTCCCAAGGCTTAACTAAGCCTAACAACGTCGAAGGCTAAACATGTCGACTGTGAATGGTAGCGGGGCCCACTACAGGATCCCAGAATCAAACCTGGCTACACCTATCTAAGTCTGGGCTAATATCTCCAAATCCCCAACCCACAACAATAAT
Source organism: Capsicum rhomboideum (assembly GCA_031232105.1). Classification (NCBI taxonomy): domain Eukaryota; kingdom Viridiplantae; phylum Streptophyta; class Magnoliopsida; order Solanales; family Solanaceae; genus Capsicum; species Capsicum rhomboideum. The sequence continues at coordinate 61,187,498 of CP124709.1, forward strand.
AATTGTAATAGACTCCAAATAAGTCATCTGTGGAGTACCACAAGGATAACGGGCCTGTAATATGTTCGAATAGCCTTATCCCGCCTAAAAAGCCTAAATCACAGCAAACTGCCACCAAATCTATAATACCAGCCCACAAAAATAGCACAATGGCATACATATATCACACATAAGCCCAATCTATGTGTAAAGGAAACCTAGCCTACCTGGACGGCGCTGTAAGCCTGCCAAAGGAACCAGCTATATAGGAGCCTTCCCTTTCCGAGAGGCCTCTGACTGCTGCCAAGCTACCAAAATAATAAACTACATGTCAAAACATGACTATTGATACCCATATTGCATTAGTTCAAAAAATGCCCAAACGGTCCACGTGGGACCCACTTGCGGAATCACAAAAATCAAACCCGTTACAGCGTCCCAAATTACCCCGTGACCAATAGTCACAACTAGCACAACTCAATTTAAGCTCAAAATATAGCTCAAACATCAACACCAATCCCAACAATACCACCGTAACTAAAACTACCATAAAAATAAGAAAACGTACCATAGAAACGACGAGAACGCAACCACGGATACAAATCTACCAACGCCTAACCTTGAATCTCACTAGAAATGCTCAAAGTTGAGCTTAAATTGATCAAAGATGGTGGAATATAGAAAGAGAAATGTTGGGAATGTTTTAGAAGAAAATGGTGCGGTTATGTGTATATATATAAATCGTTTTTTTCTTCTAAAACATACATATACCCTACACACATATTACTTAGATGGTAATATACCATAATTAATAGAAAAATTATCTCGAATAAAACCTCTATGAAATAAAAAATATTATTTTAACATATTTAGATTTACTATCTCCGCTTAGAATATTAATAAATTATAAAACTATCATAAAGTAGTATAGATATATCATAACTAAAGAAATTTATAAATTTTAAAAACATTTTCGAAAGGTAATTAATTATATCATTTTACCCAATTCTAATTTAATTTAAATATTTTGCAACACGCTCAATATAAATAATATTCTCAAACGAACTGTCCAGAAATCGTACTGTCAATCCCAGCAAATCATAAATAACTTGGGGCAGTTATAGAAAAGCTCTAAACACTGAAAACACACGAAAATGAGGAAAATGACTGGGAGGGTCATTACATCACCGCTATAGCGGTACCGCTAAGTAGTGAAATTACCACTATAGCGGCGCCGCTATAGCGGGAGGCCACAGGCAGTGGCCTCCCAGCCCAAAACTGGAGTTTCATACTTCTTGAAGCTCGATCTTTAACTGATGTACGATGATTTCTAATGAATCTCTTTCGTCAAAAACATGCAGGTTAACATATAAAATAGCCAGAAACCAAGCCAACGCCCCCGCCTGTGAAAGATTTCCTGATGATGCTAGTCAAGGACGATTCCAAGAGTACCAACGGTTGGTCCTTTGTTTAGAACAAGGCTTCGAGATGAAAAAAGTAGAGCAGAAAGTGCCAGAGTTCTACAACCGGCTACAGGAATTTGAGTGGGGCCCGCTGGTGTAGCTCCTCCCAATGGGGTCGCGACTTGGACAAGGGAGTTCTTTTCCATACTCCCTACTCTGCTTTGGGACTCCCCCAACCCTGCTATCTGCATCAAGGGAGTGGACGTCCCTGTTGAATCTCTTACCGTCAATGAGGTTCTTGGGGCACCCCACATCTCCAATTCTAAATACTTGGCCAAGGCTCGGGAGATAGACAAGGGGTGGCTGAGGGACACACTGATTTTGGAGGAGTTCTGGGATTGAGTATACTGGCCTACGACTGAGGGTGTCACCTACACCTACTTTTCAGCCGACACTAGGAGGCGGCTGAACCTAGTGACCCGGAGGATTTATCTGTCGAGCAAAACTACTAATGTGACCTATCCTCGAGCCTTGGTAGTGGCTTGTGTTATTAGGGACATTCGACTGAACGTGGGGGAGCAGATTATGATGGAGTGGAAGGAATTCTATCGGGGTCCTAGGAGGGGTCCTTTTCTCCCCTGGCTAGTGTCAGAGCTATGCAGAGGGCAGGGGTTCCAAATGAGCCTAATGATATAGTGTCGGAGATGGACATCCTCTTTCACCCTCTCTTGGTGAGAGCGCCCTCATCCCAAAAAAGAAAGAAGAGAAAGGCCGACAAGGCGGATAGTAGCAGGGCCGTGGAGGAGGCTTGGAGTAGACGAGGATGACGATGATGATGCCACTCAATCTCAACACCCAATCCCTAGCAGCCAGTTGAAGGAAGATCTGGCCGCTGTTAAGAGGTCTATAGAGAAGCACCTCTCTAGTTCCACAGCCCCCTCCATGGCACAGGATATTGTAGCGTTCAACTGAGAGCTTGACGAAAAGAAGTAGAAGAGGTGCTCCTAGGGTCGCCTACTCGTCCAAATGTGAAAGACCATGAAGGTCATGTTTGGGTGTGTAGCACCCAACTAGGAGCTCCCCAAGCTTGAGCCGGAGGATTTGAGGTAGTTTCCCCTCCTGGGTAATACGGAAGGAGACGACCCTGGCACAGCAGCCCGCGACTGATAGGGCATCTAGCTAGGTTCTTTTTTCCCCTCCCCCTTTATTTCAGATTATTTGGGTTGCCCCTGTTTGGGGTATGTACTAGACATTCCACCTTTTTCTCTTTTTATTTCCCACACGTGGATGCTATTTTTATTCCTGCACATGGATGCTAGTTTTATTGCCGCATTAATAAATGATAAGCCTGCTTATATGATATTGATGTTATTTCTCATTAATGCAATGTTTTGCACCCTAATCTCGAGAAAAATCAAGCAAGCATGAAGTCAAAAACAGGGGAAGAACTGGGCAGGCTCATTGCCACGCCCTTACTGCTATAGCGGTGAGCCTTCCGCTATAGCGGTACCGCTATAGAGGAGAAATTACCGCTATTGCAACGTACCGCTATAGTGGTGCTCACGCCGCTATGGTAGCCCAAACCATAGGCTGCCCAGATTTTCAAAAAAAAAATTCCTATGTTTCCTTCCCCCAAATACTTAGTACCCTTAAGGAAAACTCGGGAAAACATCAAAACCTTGCTAAGTTATCGAAATGAGTTTTTATCGAATTACAGTCAACCACAACCTTGCATCACAACACATAATGCATTTATGAAATCGTAAAACTCAAGATAACCCCCTTTAAGCTAACCCCGCTATTACGAATCCCAACCTTGTTTTCATATCATAAAGCTCAGCCTTGTCAATAACAACAACCACGCAATTTCCATGCGTTTTAACAAAACTTAGCACAGGTTTTCTAGTGTTCAACATTAACCATAATTTAGGTTTCGTATCCATAAGCACTAGCTTAGACCCTTATAACACTATAAAATAATAGTACAATCATAATGTAAGGTTTACCTACCACCACACAGCACACAACAATTCACAACATGCACACGACACAAATTCAAACCAATCAAGCAACCACAATTACCACATATATGAGAAGGGGAAATCAAAATCAACATCACTTTTCCATGCCTTAATATCACCACATCTAACTGTGCAGGTGACGACCCCAAGTGGGTTGTCCAATATGTTTACATGGCTCGGAGAGCCAGATACCAATAGGAAACTTTCTAGTTCTAATTTGCGTCGCTTATATCCTTTCTAACAGAGTCAAGTGACATCTACTTGCCTAGTTGAGATAACAATTGAGATAGAGAGATACCAATTTGACTCAACCCATATAACAACTGAATGAGCGTATGAGAGAAAAGAAAAAAGTGAAATTGTTTCCTATAATGCCTCATAGCTTCCCGAAGATTAGATATGGACATCAACACACCAATCCGCAGGATTCTACTCGACATATGCTCTTGTACTGGGAAATCGATAACCTAGCCTCTGATACCAAATTATCACGACTTAAATTGCCTGATCAGAAGGGCACCTTCTCTAATCCACCTAGATAGGAGAACCCCTTAATAATATATTGAAGCCTTCAGTAACACATTAATCAAATTGTAATACAATGCTTATAAAGTTAAATATGGAAATAAACTACCCTAGAATCTAAACTAAATGGGTACAAGAGCTACTAAGGATAGGAATGCCCGAGATACATCTTCCACCATGAAGGAGAAAGTGGGAGCTGCTGGATGATCTCTACCACAACAGTCAAGAAACCAAACTAAAACCTGTAAAAGACTATACCCCAAAAAGGGTATAGCAAGAGTAGTATCAGTAAACCCACATGCACTGGTAAGCCTCATCGGTCGACCCAAATTGGATTACACACTTATAACATAAATAATCAGAAGAAAACATGCATACTTAGCAACTTGTTATCCCTTCCCAAAGCTTTCTCTCTATCCCAAAACCACCGAGCCTGACTTCACACTAAAAGCTAACATCACCCCTAAGGAGACTACTACCACACGAACATACACTAGACCTAAGATAAGAGTCTATCCATCCACCTAACATACCCGGTAAACACCCATTTGGCATAAGGCCTGCCTCTCAGATTTTTGATAACCAGCCCAGTCTACCTCAAGCTGACTTTCGTCCTTTTATTTACTAGTCACGCTTCTCTTAAACAACCCTATTCACACCAGTACCTGGCCACCTGAAATAGTAACATGATAGCCATGACAAAGAAGAGGGCTTGAGTTGGGTATTCACTAATCCTAAAGTAATATGACATCCAAAGATACCAAGACCCAAACAACCTACCCTAAAGAGTTATGCAATAAGAAACATGTGAATACTCAAGAGCAACAAATCAACAATTTTCACCAAGTCAAGTCAAACATGAATAATAATATCAAGCATACACAATTACACCTTAAGACATACATCGAACAGCCCAAGCCCAACCCTAATCAATCAAGGAGTCAGACCTCAATAACTTCCAAGTCAACATACCCTGACTCTAACAAAAAGGAATCCAAGGATATTACAAGTACCTGAACCATACAAGGATCTCAATAAACATAAATCCAACATGTAAGAATAATCTTTGATTCACTCATGAAACTGTCAAACTTATACATACTTTCATACATACACGTTATGGGTGATGCATACACCCTCTAGACATGACATGTAGGGGACAATTACTGTCCATATACTAAAACCCCAGACATGAATGTATGTAATCCTTAATCCAACCATAATCTATGAGAATGTCCCAAATATCAAAATAGTCCATAATTCACAATACAAGGCAAGCCAAGTCATAAAACAAGTAAACAATGTGTGTATCACATCCATAAGTATATATTAACCAATCATACTATAAAGTAGTTAATATGTACATATAATACAAGTTGAATTAATTACACCACCATCACCTACCCCACTGGTTAGGAACCTCACAACCTTGCACCCATAAATATGAGCCCCGAGGACCATAATAATTTATACCACCTTAAATACTAAGGAACCTACTCTACCTCACCTATGGTTATGACTCGTCTGAAGGAATATTTCCCATGACCTGAAGTTTACCCATATATTACCCCTTCAATCACGTACATAGGATGGGGAACATTAATTCATAGCATACGCACAACTCAGCATGACACTTAATACATAAGCATCCCCTAAACGAACACTACTTAGACTCTAATTGATATTAACCATCATAACCCCATGCCCAAAGGTCTAAACATGCAATCTCCAATCAATCTACATTATAATCATGCTTTCAAATTCAATTTTTTGCTACTCAATTAAGTCTTAACTTACCTGAATATCATCCAGCTAAAGTAAGGACGAACCAAGTGAAATCCTAGCATGTAGTCAATCTCACGAATGTGTTAGTCCCCAAAAATTCATGGGTTTGCACCCATACGCACTCCTTTTTCCTCATTATATGGCTCAAAGGTTTGGGAGGCAGCCTTTAGGGTTATATGGAGCCTCTCCATGTTTCTACATCAGTTAATAAGGAGGAAGAAAATAAAACCCGACTACAACCTATACTGGTCTCATCACACCACTATTGCGATAGGTCTACCGCCATAGCAGCACCACTATAGCGGAATGATGTCAGCCTGACCCAAAAGTTTAAGTCCCTCAATTTTAATACTCATGGCCCCGTGTACATTTCAATTAATGTCCCAATAATTTTGAGACTCCATACTAACCTGCGGTGATTTCTAATAACGATGGATTCTATCGTTTGAGAAAGAGAGTAGAGTAGTTAATAAACTACGGTGTACAATTGAGTGAGATATTGGTAAAATTTATTGTTCAAGGTAAGTATCATTTTTTTGATAATGAACGAGTAAGTATTAATGATTGAGTGTGTTTCATTTAATCATTTTCATACCGTGATCGTTCGAATATAAACGATGGATAAATTAGTATCTGTCGTAATGACTTGTTCTGTCGTTACTAAAATCACCTCGTCCAAAAGGCACGGGGTATGGAAATTTTGTAACTATCTTTGAAATATTTGCATAAGAGACTTAGTTTAACAAATTTGAAGTTAAAATTTTGGGAGGGCCGACGTCATCCCGATATAGTGGGAATTTTTCTACTATAGCAACGGCGTGATAGTAGACTAACGGTCGCTATAGTGGGACACCGAGGACAAAAATGGTCCCCCTATTTTCTTTATTTTTCCTTCACTCTTCAGTTGAAAATAGGATGAGGCTTCATTCTAAAATACCCTTAAGGTTGCATCATAGCCCTGGAGCAATGAAGAAGAAGGGATATATGTGAACGGGGCAAAACCCGTCATTTTCTTATGGATTTAATACCATAAATCACTAGAATAGCGCCCAAGTAGGTTAGGTTTTATTGAGTAATAGAAACCTATGTTAGAAAACATACGCATAACATAGATTGATGGGCGATTCCATGCTTCGGCCTACGGGCAAGGCATTTGGTTGGCTAAAAACTAGTAACTTAGGGCTATGAGAATGGGAATTGTGTTGTTAAATTCATGTTGAATTGTTGTTGGAACTAGAATGCATTATTTGTTCATGTTAAATCGAATAGTAGATAAATATAAGGTAATTATGCTTATGAATTGTTGTTAAGCGGAATGAGTCTTGATTAGTGTTAATTAATAGCATGGTGTAAGGTATGTGAGAATGTTGGGTGGTGGAACAATCATGGTGATAACTAAGTATTAAGATGGAAGTTTGAGGAGATAACAGTGTGGTAGATAGAATGAGTAGTGTATTCCCCCTATGGGAAAAATACAAGGGGAATCCAAGTGTAAAGTGTGCCTTACTTGATAATCTGTATTACTAGATTTCGGTGTCATTGTGGTAAGTGATGGTTGAATTGTAATTGAAAACTCAACTCAATGTATGTGTATATGCTAACTGCATCTTGTGTACTTGTTGCAATGCATGTTGTAAATGTTGACTTGTTAAGTAACATTACAAGTGTTTAACTGTATATATATTGAGTTGGCATAAGAAGACTTGTTGATGTGCAAAATGTGGTAATGAACTGGATTAAAGAACTTGCTAAGTAATTGTACTTGTATATTATACTTGCTTATTGTTGTGGATTTATTATGCTAATTGTATGGTTGTGATTGAATTGTTAGTTAAGGCGATATAAGTGTGGGGACGTGTAATAAGGGTGGCATGACACTGTGGGGGATTAGGGGTTATAACACCAATTGGGATAAGGATGGCGACACTTAGATGTCGATTATTATTTGATTGCACTTAGATGTCTTTGTGATTTTGTACATGGACAAAGCTCGTCCCCTGCAGTTCATGGCTAGTGGACAACCATAAGATCCATAGCATGTGTGTACATGGCACTGGTGAGTTTAATGGTTCATTGAGTGGACCGGATTTTATTATTACTGATATATATATATATATATATTGGGTTCCTTGAGTGAATCGATTAATATTAATACTATTATTTGGATCCATGAGCGCTCTGGGATGTTAGCATATTTAAACTATGTAAATACTGTTTGAAGTCCCTGAAAGGAGTAATTGTGGCAAGGTTTAGTTATTATGGTTAGTCTTAGTATTAACTTGGTGGAAATTCTGCATTGTCTTACTATCTGAATTATTTGGTATTGTTGAGAAAGACTAAACAATGGATGATTGATAAAGTGTTACGTGGTGGTACTTATTGCAATACGTGGTTATATGTTCATATTATACATGTGTTGTCCTAAATTATGGGAAGTTCCCAAAGCATGATTATTACTGAGGTTGAATTGAATTGTTACTAGATAATTGGGATTCATTGTGGTTATATGTTGTAGAGTCTATAAATAAGTAAGTATTAATATAACGACCATTTTCGTTGTTATGTATAAACTTTCTGTTAAAATTCCCATGTTAAAATGCTTCCCGAATTTAAAGTTACAAATTTCAGTCTAGGCTAGTTTTGAATAAAATTGGAGCGAGGTATGATCTAGGGAAATCCAGGAATGATTTGAGTAGATTTGGTGGTGTTAATTTTGATTTCTTGTTAGCTAAGATGATAAGAAACCCGTAGGATTTTACGAAATCGAAGTTGGGTAAGTGGAACTCCAGAAATTGATCTTAGTATAAAGGTCATTGTTTGTAATGTCCCAGGTATAAGGTGTGTTCTGAAAATTGGGATTTTTGGGTGAAATTGGACATACTATACCATAGTCGCCGCTAGAGTGGCAGGCACACCACTATAGCGATGGTCAAACCTGGTCAACGCCCACTATAGAGACAGGTACCGCTATAGCGACGAATGCCTCTACAGCGGTGAAAGTCACAAATTTAATTAATTATTTTCCCAAAATAGTTTATTTTTCTAAATCTCATTTTGGGGTTAAGGAAGGGCGATTTAGGGCGATTTCCACCAGTTTTTCATCATTCGGCTTCGTTAAGGTAAGGAATTCATTTCTATTAACAAGTAATTGATAATTATGCCTTAGAATTGCTAAATTATGGAGTTCGAAGAGGGTTTTAGCGATGATTTTAGTTGTTTTATGGTGCAAGGGGGAAAATTAAGTATTAATTTATTGGGTTTTGATTATTAACAATTATTTTATCCTTGTGTTCCATTAATTCACTAGTTTACCCAAGGAATTGGTAGTTTTAGGGAATTACGGTAGAAAATCCCTACAACAGGAAGGGAATGATCATGAATTTGGCCTTAGGGGTTAGGTGTGAGTTAAAATTCCCAACATGGTAGGTCATTTCATTAATTATGTGTTTATATGCTTTTTCTAAACCAAGAGCAAGAAAAAATTGCACGGAAGAGCAAAGCTCCAGCTTAGAGGAGTTGTGCAAGGTTGGTTCGAGGTAAGTAATGGTATTATAGTTTAATCCAATTTTTGTTATATGTGCATGTTAACTACTTTGTAGTGTGGCTTGTTAGTGCATGTTGTTTGGTGTGGTCAATGCAAGGATTTTGCATTGTTGAATGATTTTGACCTACCTTATTTCTAAATATGGAATGTTTTGGAAATTGGGACGTTCTCACAGGTTATTGGTGAAACAAGGTTGGAAGACACTTGTGTCTGGGGTATTATTACATGGACGAAAATTATCCCCTGCAAGTCATAGCTAGAAGGTGGATGTATTAGCGTGCATGGACGAGGGTCAGGTGAGTTTAACGGTTCTATGAGTGAACCGACAAATATATTTATATGCTTGGTAATTGTTTACTTGTCTGACATGTATTGAATTGGCTTGACTAAACGTGACTCGGTGATATTTTGTTGACTTGTTGGTTTTAGTCCTAAACTGTTATTTGGCTTTTATGTGCTAAGTGTATGTTAGTCGAGCATGGATGAACTTGTTGTACTATATTTTAGTTAAGTGTTCATATTCACATCTTGGGTTGGCCAAATGACCCTACCAGTACACTTTATTTTCTTATGTGTTGATTCTACACCTGCTCTTACTTTTGTAAGTGCAGCGCATATTCCAGCAGCTCCTACGAGACCTCACTTGTGATTCCAGCGGTTGCCTTCAGATTGCAGGGTGAGCTGCATATCCAGGCTACCATGAGATATTTCATTTATGACATTGTCCTTTATTTTGGACATTATACACTTTTTTTCAGTTTTGGGGTTGCATCCCGTTCTTGACAATCTTAGATATTTTGGTACAGACGACTTTCAGTTCCTAGGGATGGTTTTATTTTGTTAAATACAATATTTCGCAATTAGTTGTACATTTAGTTTCTCTTTTAGACTTGAATATTTATTGATGGGTTAGTTTTAATTATTTCTTTAAGTGTTGATTATGAGTTGGTATTTAGGGTAGATGGTTCTCCCACCAGGTGGGTAGTGTGGGTGCCACTCATGGCGGATTTGGGTTATGACAAAGTTGGTATCAGATCCTAGGTTTGTCGATCTTATCGTACCAAAATAGGTCCAGTGGAGTCTCGTGAAATGGTATGGAGACGTTTGTATTTTTCTTCGGGTGGCTATAGGTCTTTAGGAAATCTGTCATTCTTGCTTTTTTCGTGCTATAACCCGATTCCATTTATTAACCGGCGATCCAAGTTGGTATCTAATTTCTTCAATCTTTTGTTCGCAGATGGTGAATATTAGGTCCAACAAAACCCAACCAACAACCCCTGCACCAATCGCTCTAGCAGAGGAGCCAGTCATAAGGGGAAGAGGACGAGTGAGAGGGAAAGGTAGGAGAAGAAGGGGACAAGCCACACCGTCCAGGGGTGGAGTTCGAGCAGCTGCTGGCCAGGCTCATAAAGGGTTAGTATCCCCTCCCCCACCTCAGGACCATTTTAAGGAGAGAGAGAAGCAGTAGAAGAGTAGGGAATAGAGCCCGAGGTGGCAACACCAAGTAGGGTTGTAGCCTTACCTCCCATGTTCGCTGAGGTTGTTTAATAGGTGTTAGCTTTCCTGAGTGGGTTGGCTCAGACTGGAGCCACTCCTACCTTGCCAGTTTTTCAGGCTCTGGTTGTTCACCTTACTGTTGCTCTAGCTCCAAGAATAGATGAGGTTTCTAGGAAGGATGGTTTTCCTTATCCGAATTTGGGTTTTGTGATGAAAGGTACTGAGCATGATCTGCTGACTAAGTTTCTAAAGATAAAACCACCTACCTTCCTGGGTACTGAGTCTGACGATGCTTTTGAGTTCATTATTAACTTCTATGAGAGGTTGCATAAGATTGGTATTGTTCAGCAGCATAGAGTTGAGTTTGTGACTTTTCTGTTGGAGAAGGATGCTAAGCAATGGTGGACGGCATATATTGAATGTTGGTCACCGATTTTGCCTCCATTGACTTGGGAACAGTTCCATGCTTTGTTTTTAGAGAAGTATGTGCTTCGTTCTCTCTGGAATAGCAAGAAGGATGAGTTTTTGGCATTGGAACAGGATGATATGTCAGTTGCAGCTTATGAAGCTAAGTTTCATGCTTTGTCTCGCTATGCTACTCAGTTGTTGGCTACTGAGGAGGAGAGGATTCAATGCGTTTTCAGGGGTTTGTACTATGATCTTCAGTTTTTAACTGTTCATATGACTTCTGCAGGGAAATAGTTCAATGAGGTGTCATATTATATGAAGAAGCTAGAGGGGGTTACGCAAGCAGATCAGGCTAAGATGTTATCCAAGAAGTCCTGTAATGTTAGAAATTTCAGTGGGTCTTATTCTAAGGGCCACGGTTAGCAGGCCTATTCAGCTAGCCCTATTCATTTAGCCTTGGATAGCTTGTCATTCTTGAGGGTGTCCAGACGACCGTTAGCTAGAGAGTTTCAAACTCTAGCATCTTAGAGCATACAGTTTGGGGTCTCAGATAGGGGTGGAGTGTTGGCTAGTGTTGAGGTAAAGTCAACATTTTGGGACCAAATTAAAGCCAAGCAATTTGAGGACAAGAAGTTGAGTGCACTCCAAAATAAAGTGGTATGTAGGGAGGTAGTGGATGCCACTCTTGATGTAAGTGGGGTGTTGTGGTTTAAGGGAAGGAGGGAAGGTTATGTGTTCCTTAAGTTGGTGATTTGATTTGTGATGTACTTTCAGAGGCCCATGGTTTGTGTTGTTCTATTCATCCGAGTATGACCAAGATGTACCTGACTTGAGACAACTTTATTGGTGGCCCGGGATGAAGAGGACATAGTGAATTATGTGTCCAAGTGTCACAATTATCAGTAGGTAAAGTATGAACATCAAAGGCCTGTGGGGTTGGTTCAGAGAATGTCTATACCTATGTGAAAATGGGAGCATATTGCCATGGATTTTGTTGTGGGTCTTTCTAAGACCTTGGGAAAATATGACTCCATTTGGGTGATAGTGGGTTGGTTGACGAAATCAACTCACTTCTTGTCGGTTTGGGTAGACTACAACTCTCAATAGTTAGCTAAGATATATGTCAAGGAGATTGTGAGACTTCATGGGGTGCTACTTACTATTATTTCTGATAGAGATGCAAAATAAACTTCCAAATTTTGGGACAGGTTGCATGAGGAGATGAGCACTAAGCTCACATTTAGCATGACCTTTCATCCTCAAATAGATGGGCAGTCGTAGAGGACGATTCAGGTGCTAAAGGACATGTTGAGGGCCTATGTGATTGATTTTGGTGGTCATTGGGACCAGTTCCTTCCGTTGTGTGAGTTTTCATACAACAACAACTATCACTCCAGCATTGATATGGCACCATTCGAGGCACTCTATGAAAGGAAGTGTAGTTCACCTATTGGGTGGTTTGAGACTGGTGGTGTTATACCTTTGGGCACTGACTTGGTGAAGGAGGCTCAAGAAAAAGTAAGGTTTATTGAAACAAAGTTGTTGGCTTCTCAAAGTGGACAGAAAGAGTATGCGAAGGTAAGGTAAGATACATAGACATCAAGGTTAGTGAGCAAGTTTTGCTTAAAGTGTCTCCCATGAAGGGAGTCGTGAGATTCGGCAAGAGAGGCAAGCTCAGCCCTCGGTATATTGGTCCCTTCGAGGTTCTTGAAGTTGTGGATCCAGTTGCTCACAGGTTAGATCTACCACCAAAATTATCAGGAGTCTATCCAGTATTTCATGTCTCTATGCTCAAAAGGTACTATAGGGATGGAGACTATATCATTAAGTGGGACTCAGGTTTTTTAGATAAGGATTTGGCTTATGAGGACGAGCCAATAGTGATTCTAGATCGGGATGTTCAGAAGTTGAGGATAAAGGAAATTCATTTGGTTAAGGTTCAATGGAAGCATCGTCCAGTTGAGGAAGCCACTAGGAAAACCGAGAAGGACATGAGGGATAAGTACCCTCAATTGTTTGAGGATACAGGTACTCTCTTCTCTCCTCATTTTAGCCTATTTTTGTAGTTGATCATTAGGGGACGAATGATGGGTAAATCGGTATCTATTGTAACAACAATTTTCTTCGTTATATATAAACTTTTCATTAAAAATCCCATGTTAAAATGCTTCCCGGATTTGAAGTTACAAATTTTAGGCTAGGCTAGTTTCGAATAAAATCGAAGCGATGTATGGTCTAGGGAAATCCAGGAATAATTTGGGCAGGTTTGGTGGTGTTTGTTTTGATTTCTAGTTAGGTAAGACGATAAGAAATTTGTAGGATTTTACTAAATCAAAATTGGGTAAGTAGAACTCTCGAAATTAATCTTAGCGTAAAGGACATTGTTTGGAATATCCCGAATTTAAGGTGTATTGTAAAAATTGGGATTTTTGGGAAAAATTGGACATTCTATCTCGTCGATGCCGCTATAGAGGAGAAATTCTCGTTATAGCGATGGTTAAACCTGGTCAAATCCGGCTATAGCAGCAGGTGCCGCTATAGCGACTAATGCCTCTACAGCGATGAAAGTCATAAATTTAATTAATTATTTTTCCAAAATAGTTTATTTTTCTAAACCTTATTTTGGGGTTAAGGAGGGCGATTTAGGGCGATTTCCACCAGTTTTTCATCATTCGGCTTCGTTAAGGTAAGGAATTCATTTTTATTAACAAGTAATTGATAATTATGCCTTAGAATTGCTAAATTATGGAGTTTGGGGAGGGTTTTAGGGCTGATTTTAGTTGTTTTATGGTGCAAGGGGGAAAATTAAGTATTAAGTTAGTGGGTTTTGATTATTAACAATTATTTTATCCTTGTGTTCCATTAATTCACTAGTTTACCCAAGGAATTGGTAGTTTTAGGGAATTACGGTAGAAAATCCCTACAACAGGAAGGGAATGATCATGAATTTGGCCTTAGAGGTTGGGTGTGAGTTATAATTCCCAACATGGTAAGTCATTTCATTAATTATGTGTTTATATGCGTGTTCTAGACCAAGAGCAAGAAAAAATTGCACGGAAGAGCAAAGCTCCGGCTTAGAGGAGTTGTGCAAGGTTGGTTCGAGGTAGGTGATGGTATTGTAGTTTAATCCAATTTTTGTTATATGTGCATGTTAACTACTTTGTAGTGTGGCTTGTTAGTGTATGTTGTTTGGTGTGGTCAATGAAAGGATTTTGCACTGTTGAATGATTTTGACCTACCTTATTTCTAAATATGGAATGTTTCGGTATTTAGGACATTCTCATGGGTTATTGTTGAAATAAGGTTGACAGAAACTTACGTCTAGGGTATCAGTACATGGATGAAAATTATCCCCTGTGGGTTATGGCTAGAGGGTAGATGTATTACCCATAGAGTGTATGTACGAGGGTCAGGTGAGTTTGACGGTCCTATGAGTGAATCGGGAAATATATTTATATGCTTGGTAATTGTTTACTTGTCTGACATGTCTTGACTTGGCTTGACTAAACGTGACTCGGTGATATTTTGTTGACTTGTTGGTTTTTAGTCCTAAACTGTTATTTGGCTTTTTATGTGCTAAGTGTATGTTAGTTGAGCATGGATGAACTTCTTGTACTATATTTTAGTTAAGTGTTCATATTCTCATCTTGGATTGGCCAAATGACCCTACCAGTATACTGTTTTTTTCTTGTGTGCTAATACTACACATACTCTTACTTTTGTGAGTGCAGCGCATATTCCAGCGACTCCTACGAGACCTTACTTGTGATTCTAGTGGTTGACTTCAGATTTTAGGGTGAGCGGCATATCCGGGCTACCATGAGATCTTTCCTTTATGACATAGTCCTTTGTTTGGACATTATGCACTTTTTTTCAGTTTTGGAGTTGCATCCCCTTCTTGATAATCTTAGATGTTTTGGTACGGATGACTTTCGGTTCCTAGGGATGCTTTTATTTTGTTAAGTATAATGTTCCACAATTAGTTGTACTTTCGGTTTCTCTTTTAGACTTGGATATTTATTGATGGGTTAGTTCTAATTTATTTTTTTTGAGTGTTGATTATGAGTTGGTATTTGGGGTAGATGGTTCTCCCACCGGGTGGGTAGTGTGGGTACCACTCATGGAGGATTTGGGTTGGGACAATTAAGTCCCTAACTTAGAGGTGATAGAAGTGTTGAGAGGGGGTGTATTAGATTTAAACGTTGTGTGGTGGTTGACTTGTGGTATAGTATAAGCCGGTAAGAAATAATTGGGGGTTCAATGAAAAATGGAAGCATGAGAGCTCGTTTGATTTACCATATTAATTAAGTAAATGTTTTATTTCGAATATTTATGTTGTGTTTACGTGATTCAACTTGGGTAGGCTGATGATGCCTACCAGTACGTGTGCGTGTACTGATACTACTCTTGATATACCCTTTTTGGGGTATCGTCTGGTTGCAAGATCAGTTGATGTTTCTTGCTTGAAGCGGTAGAGATTTTCAGCAGCTTCTATCTTTTGGCTCTCACGGTTGAAGCTGAGTCATTTGTATTTCGGATTTTCTTATAGTAGTTCTTGTATCTGTCTAGACTATATCTTCGAGGTAGAGTGTTCTTTGTAATTGAAGATTTTATAACCAGTGTTGTAAAAAAATGAAGGTTGAATATTTTCCTTTATGGCTTCCGCCTGTATTTATAAAAGGGTGGTAAGGATTCTCCTATTTAGGTAGATTAGAGTAGGTGCCGACACGATCCGGTTACTTGGGTCGTGACAACTTCATATTCTCCAAAAGCATCATTAAATCATTCAAAGAATCATGTCCATGGTGCTTCATTCTCAGAATGATTATGTTATATCTGAGAGGTAGTATACTTCTTGCACATGCAATTTTATACGTATATTGATATATAAAGATCAGTCCAAGTGTATGTAACAAATTTAGGTTGTATGTTCATCAGTGTATGTGGACTCTGTATCACCTTCAATTATTCTTCCTCTTGAGAAATTAACATTCAATTGTTTGTCCTTTTCTGTTATACACGTCAGTGGATACTTTTTAAAATTATTGTGCTCTGTCTTCAACTCAACGTGCACCTAACTCTCATGTCATCATTATTTTCATTGATATACAACTTTATTGATTGTGTATTTAATTTGAATTGATCTAAGAGTGCCATCAATGCCTAGCCACTTTGAATTTGCAGCAACAAGATGTTCGAAAAAGAATACTCTTTGATTAATATTTTGGTGATAGTGTAATCAATATAATAATCATCCACGTTCTAGTTCCTTTAATGTCAAATTAAAATCGTGATATTTGACATTATGTTTGAAGTAATATAATATTGATTCAATCAATTTGTGACTTATGTATTCAGAAGCCTCAAAGGGAGACTTCAATGACAAATTTTTGTTGCGGTTAATTTCTATAGTTGAAAGCACTTCAATGGTGGATTAATACTGCTCTATATATGTGAATTTGGAAGTAATACAATGAAGGATTTTACTTCTTTAAATCTATACAGTTTCGAACCTTTGAAGGAGATTATAATGGAACATTTCATGGATAAATTTCATGTATTTTTTAAGTTTCGAAGAATAATTAAATGGATGATTTTTGTTGGGTAATTATTTCTGTGTATTTTGAAGCTTCAAATAAAATTTCAATGGAGAATTTTTGCATTTGAAATCAAAGGGAGATAGAAGCGTGTCCGGATTAGTAAATAATCTCGACTACCGTCCTCTTTCAATTTAGAAAAGATAATGTATCCGCATGATTTTAATTAGAATGAGATATTGTGTGCTCGAGATATAATGTATCATGCTACATTTTGAATTAAAATTTTGTTACATTTTGAAAAAATAAAAGCTCACTATATTTTGGATTTGGCTCCCCTCCATCACAGCTTCCCTCAATTTCCTCAAGTGCACATTTAGATGAGTGACACTTGTCATATTTAAAATTCAAATGTTTAGATTAATTTACTTAACAAGTCTCTTAATCATAGTTAAAGAACAAGTTAGGAAAAGGAATCACCAATTTTGGTAAGAAAGATTTCATCTTCCCTGATTTGACTCCTCGTTAATATTATTACTTTAATTATATTTTTCTTTATTATATTTTTTATATGATTGATTTGATTTTAATTTTATTTAAAAATTGAATCAAATCATGAATATCCTTAGTAAAAAACACATAGAAGACATTACAAAATACATAAAAGTAATTCGAGAGAATTATCTGAAGAAATTTAGTATTAAAAAAAATTCAGACCATACTTTCTAAATTACTTTAACATATAACATTATATTTTTTTCATTTATTTTTTATTGAAATCTTGTAAACTACCTTTGGCAGAAAATAATTGAAAATTTAACTTTTGTTAAGTAAAAAAATAAGTTTTTGGTGAATAAAATTATGCCAAAAATGAAAGAAAAGTGGAGAGGAAAAAGATGTTGTATAGTAGATAGTAGTATTAATAAAATATTTTAAATAGTTTCTGTTTAAAAATAAAATTGGTCTCTTTTTAAAAAAAATAATCATTTTGTTGCTTTAAGCATGCATTTTTTTCTATCTCATTACACCTTTATACTCCCTCTGTCCCAATTTATATGACACACTTTCTTTTTTAGTCAGTCCCAAAAAGAATGACACATTTCTATATTTAGTAATAATTTAACTTTAAAATATATATTTTACCCTTAATGAAATGATTTATAACCACACAAATATCTATGATTTATTTTAGACCAAAAGTTTCAAAAGTCTTTATTTATTTCTTAAACTCCATGTCAAGTCAAACTACATCACATAAATTGAGACGGAGGGAGTATTTGATTTTATTTTGTCAGATAAAAAAATAGAGAAATTTTAAAATTAATGGGATGGAAACTATATATCATGAAAATTATGATATTAATAAGGAGCCAAAATTAGTGAAAGATGAGATTTTTCTACCAAAGTTAGTGAATTTTTCCTTAAGTTATTTTTAACTATGGTTAATTAGAGGCTTGTTAAAGTAATTTAATCTAAACCTTTGAATTTTAAATATAACAAGTGTCACTTGAATTTTAAATATAACAAGTGTCACTCATCTAAATATGCACTTGAGAAAATGGAGGAATATGTAATGGAGGGGAGCCAAATCCATATATTTTGCAAAAATGGGCGCTAATACCGCTACTTATGCGGAAAATCCTACATTAAGTTCAAAAGTGATTATAAACAATTATGATGCAATGGATATGATTCCTTAACTTTTCATAAAATAAATTTTCAAGCCGCGAGAATGGAAGAATCTTGGTAGGAAATATTTTTTTTTTCTTTTGATGGGTCTTACACAGTGCACTTTCAAATTGATCAAGACTCCTAAACAAATATCAAATCGAATGCAAAAATAAAAAATAAAAAAGAGCACATATCATGAAATTTTTCCCACCATATTCAACGTAAAACTTGCCTAAATTATCATATACTGTAATAATCCAATTTCAACACAAACACAGAATGTATTATACTCGCTAAACTCAAATCACAACGTAGAATTTGAACAACAAGGTAATAGCAACACTCTAAGTAGAGAATAACAGATTAAGAAGGTAATCAGAAGGGGATGAGATACTAAAACATATCAAGGAGATGATAGATAATAAGTAGTCAAAGCTTCAACATAATTTGCATAATTATTTCGGTCTAACCCCAATTTCTATTCAGCCAATTGATAATCGGCCTGGAATCCAAATAAAACTCTTCAACATTTAGCTAGCCTAATAATCTTAACTGAAACAGTCTCATTCACCACTTCTAACTCATAGACCCGTACAAAATCGGCTTGGTTCACAATAGATACACCTCTCCTTTCCAATTTTACCTGCTTAGAACCTGTCGATCCTTCTCTTGAAGAAGCTTGAGTGTAGGTCGTTTATTAGGCTCATGGATGTTCAAAATTCCCGTCACCCCCACCCCCACCCAACACAAACCTTAATCATTTTATTTGGGGTTAGTCAAGATAAATAATGAAAAATAATGTTGGAAAATAGGTTAAGATATTGGGGGGGGAGAAAACTCTTATATCTTCGCAGCCAAAAGTAATCTTTGATTAGGTTCAGATGCAGACCTAGAATCAGGATGTTTAATATTTTAATTAATGATTAATTTCAGCTCTATCAATATTGCTTGCTAAACCAACTAATTCTTAGTTTTTTCCTTATAAAGGAGTAAATGTCGCTCTTTTGGACGGCTAGTTTCATCACCATGATAAATTTATTTCCGTTGACTATTTGTTTTCCTTGAAATATACTACGCAGATACTTATTATTTTTAGTACAAATATTGATATGATTGCAAGTATATATTATGGAAAAACATATTTCTTTTTCAAGAGTTAAGATACATAAAGGTAGACAAGGGAAGCGAGGAGAGATGGTTCGGACATATGAAGAGGAGATGCACGGGTGCGACAATAAGGAGGTGTGAGAGGTTGGGCTATAGTAGGAGTTAAGAGAGGTAGAGGTTGTCACAACCTAAATCCGTCACAAGTGGCACCCACATTATCCCTCCGGTGGGAGAATCAAATAACCCAAATACCCATCCATTCTACTTAACAGATTTAAAATAAACTAGCAATTCCACTGCTAAATCAAATATTATCGAAATATTCTAACAATGAATATCAGGGAAGAAAAAATAAGAAAGTCTAAAATACCCCTAAGAACTGAAAGTCATTGTACCAAAAACACTAACAAATGTCAACAACGGGTTCAATCCAAAACAAAATAAAAAGTATCCATGTTCTAAACAAGTGGACAAGAACCAAAGAGAGATGACTCATGGCTTTCCGAAGATGTAGCTCACCCTCGAATCGATATGTGTCACGGTCTAAAGCTGAGGTCTCGATGTAGTCACTAGAAGATACTATGCACTCAACAAAAAGAAGAGTACATGTAGTCTCATTACAAAACTACAATGTACCGGTAGGGTCATCGGCCAACCCAATATAATGAATGTGAACAAATAATCATAACTTGTAAACAAGTACAACCATGAATACTTAACAAATACATTTGCTCTTAAGTGCGTTCCCACGTCACCTTTTACAACAATACCAATTAGATACAAACAAGTATAAGTCCATATAGACACATATCAAGTAAAGACCATGACATTAACAATATACCAAGTCAACAACCATGCCTAACAATGATATAGCAAGTCAACAACCATGACTAACAATAATAAGCTACACTTTGTCTCAATTACTTCTTTAATTAGACATCAATAGAAATTATACATTTCCACCATGTCAATAACCCGTACCACACAAGGATCCAATATAACAATAATAATATCCACCGGTTCACTCAAGGAACCAAATATAGATCAATCAACAATAAACCCGATCCACTCAAGGAACCATCAAACTCACCAATCCTTGTACACATATGCTAAGGCTCTTATGATCGCCCAATAGACATGACCTGCAGGGCACGAGCTCATGTCCATGTACCAATCATCACATATATCTAGTTTTTGCCACCCTTATCCCAAACCAATGTGATGTCACTCTTATTATAACATCCCCACCCTTATACTCCCTGAGTTTCACCAATCCCGTGATGATGACCATTATCGGTTCATCTCACAATATCAACAGATATCACAACAAGTACAATCACAATGAGGATAACACAATTACAATGGAAATACACAATCATACTTGTGCAACCATCAAGCCTTTACTACAACCTCACTAGACATGATTAGACACTTAGGATATTATTCAACAAAATACACCTCTTAAACATGCATTGTAACAAGTACACAAAAAGACAGTTAATATGCACAGATAAACCAAATTGGATTTTTAACTACATTTAACCATCACCTACCTCAATCCAAGCCTTGCACCGCTCTAACGAACTTAAGCCTTGCCTTTTCTTGCAATCTCAGCTTGGTTATAGTCTAGAAACAACAATGTAATCATAATTCAGACAATGATCTAACACATTCAAGGATTACAACCTAATCCTATAAACGCAAGGTCAAATTCATGATCATTCCCTCATTCTAGGGTTTTTCTACCATCATTCCACCTTAATTCTACCAAATTCATGTTTATAATAATGAATTCTAAGCATGCAATCATAACTTATCCATCCTTGACTAAAACCCAAGGATTACACCTTATTTTCACTAAATTACACTAGAAAATTAACCTAGGTCAAATCAAATCCTCCCTTCTGATAAAAACCTAGTGATTTTAAGAATTAATCATTAAAAAACTAGTTAAACGGGTAGGATTACTTACCTCAACAAAGGAATTTGGCAGAAAGTTGATGAAAATAGCCCCAAATTTCCTTCTCTAGCCCTTAAACATACTTGGACTAAAAAATATATTTTGGGCTATTTTCTGCATTAAACAGCACTTATGCTCTATAGCGGGACAATTTCTGCTATAGCAGCATCGCTATAGCGGGATTCACCCAGGATTGGCAGACTCTGACTCCCGCTATAACGGGCCAGTGGTAGCGGACTGCCTCCCGCTATAGCAGCCTAGGCAGAAGAAAAAGTATGTCAACCCCTGAAACTTGCCCATTTCACAATACACTTCTGGATATTAACATCCCAAACTATCCCCTTTACGTCAAATGCGATATCCGGGGTTCTACTAACCTGAATTCACTTTCGAAAGTTTCTACAGATTCCTTATTGCCTTAGCTATCATAAAATAACCCCAAATCACTTAAACATTAACTAATTCAAACTCGGATTATCCTATACCATACCAAACTTGGATTTCATCCAAGACTAGCCTAGGTTGAAATTTCTAACTCTTTATTTGGGAAAAATCTTAACTCAAATTTTGGGGCACACTAGAATTTATCGTAACAACGGAAAGGGTCGTTATAAAGATATCAATTTACCCATTGTTCGTCCCCAAATAATCAAATAAGAAAGACAAGATAAGAAGGAAATAAGAAAGTACCTGAATCCTCAAATAAGTAAGGGTACTTGTCTCACATGTCCTTCTCGATTTCTGAAGTGGCCTCCTTAACAGGACGGTGCATCTACTAAACTTTCACAAACCAGATTTCCTTAGTCCTCAACTTCTGAACATCTCGATCAAGAATCACAACTGGCTCCTCATCATACGACAGATTCTTGTCAAGCAAAATCGATTCCCATTTGATAATATAATCACCATCCCCATGGTATTTCTTAAGCATAGATATGAAATACTAATGAAATCTTGACAAGCTCGGTGGCAATGCAAGCTTGTAAGCTACTGGACCAATATCATCAAAGACCTCAAATGGACCAATGTACCGAGGGCTAAGCTTACCTTCTTGCCAAATCACATGACTCCCTTCATAGACTATGCTCACCTAGTTTGAAGAACATATCTCTTACCTTGTGATTCGTATATTCTTTTTTTCTACTTTGGGCTGCCAACAGCTTGCACTGAATGAACCTTACCTTTTCTCGAGCTTTCTTCACCAAGTCTATGCCCAAAGGCTTTACATCATCAACCTCAAACCATCCTATGGGTGACCTACACATTCTCCCATAAAGTGCTTAGAATGGAACGATGTCGATGCTAGAATGATAGTTGTTGTTGTATCAGAATTCACACAATGGCAAGAACATATCCCAATGACCACCAAAATCATCCACACAGGCACGTAATATATCCTTAAGCACCTGAATAGTCCTCTCAAACTGCCCGTTAGTCTGAGGATGGAATGTAGTGTTAAAGTCAAGCTTAGTGCCTAACTCTTCATGCAACTTGTGCCAAAATTTAGATGTGAACTGCGTACCTCTATCAGATATGATGAAAACTGGCGCCCCATGTAATATCAGAATCTTCTTGACATAAATCTTGGCTAACTGCTCCAAATTATAGTTTACCTTAATTGAAATAAATGAGCAGACTTGGTTAGCTTGTCCACTATGATCCAAATCGAGTCATGCTGCCCAAGGTCATAGAAAGACCTACCATAAAATCCATAGCTAACTTCTTCAACTTCCACTCGGGAATGGGCATCCTTTAAAGCAAACCCGCAGGCCATTGATGTTCATATTTCACCTACTGATAGTTGTGGCAATTGGCAATATACTCCACTATGTCTCTCTTCATTCGGGGCTACCAATAAAGTTGTCTCAAGTCACGGTACATCTTGGTTGCACCCGAATGAATAGAGTATCAGGAACTATGAACTTCTGCAAGCAAATTCAAAATCACATCACCAACACGAGGCACACACACATGTCAGCGTATCTTTGATTGCTCAAGTTGCCCTCTCATGGTTCTCTCACCCTCAACACTCTACACTCATCAAGTGTGGTATCGAAAACCTCACCACACACACCCTTGTTCCAAATTTTATTTAATTTTCCATCCTCAAATTGCCTAGCCTTGATTTGATCAAGGAATGTTGATCTTACCTCCATACTAGCCAACACTCTACCCCTTTCAGACACTCCAAACTGCATGAACTGCACTGCTAGAGTTTGAATCTCTTAAGACAAAGGCCTCCTAGATAATCTCAAATAGTCCAAACTTTCCATACTTACGGATTTTCGGCTAAATGCGTCTGCCGCCATATTGGCCTTGCCCGGATGGTATTGGATGGTCATATCATAATCTTTCAACAATTTCATCCACTGCCTCTACCGCAAGCTCAAGTCCTTTAGGGTGAAAATATGTTACAAACTGTGATGGTCTGTAAACACTTCACACTTGACACCATAGAGTTTGTGTCTCCATATCTTAAGTGCAAAAACCATTGTTGTGAACTCTAAGTCATGAGTTGCATAATTCTTCTCATAAGGATTTAATTACCTTAAAGCATAGATAATCACATTTCTATCTTGCATCAATACAGCACCTAAACCAGAGCGTGAAGAATCATAAAACACAATAAAGTCCTTACCTTCAACTGGCAAGGCAAGAATAGGAGTTGTGGTCAAAAAAGACTTAAGCTTTTGAAAGCTCTCTTCACACTTATCAGACTAGACAAATAATACCTCTTTTTTGGTTAGTCTTTTCAAATGAGTAGCAATGGAGCCATAGTTCTTGACAAACCTGCGATAGTAACTAGCAAGACCCATAAAACTTCGAACCTCAGTAACAGAACTAGGTCGAACCCAACTCTTGACACCTCAATCTTCAGGATTTATCATTACCCCTTCTCTAAAACCACATGCCCCAAAAAAGCTGCAGAAGACATCTAAAACTCACATTTAGAGAACTACGCATAGAGCTGCTTCTCCTTCAAAATCCCCAAAACTATAAAAAGATGACCTGCATGTTCCTCCTTACTCTTGGAGTAAACTAAAGTGTCATCAATAAAAATAATCACAAATAAATCCAAGAAAGACTTGAAAATAGCATTCATCAAACTCATAAATATTGTCGGCGCATTGGTTAACTCAAAGGAAATAACTAAGAATTCGTAATGCCCATACCGAGTCCTGAAAGTTGTCTTGGATATATACTCAGGCCGAATCTTTAACTGGTGATAACCCAACCTCAAGTCTATCTTGGAGAAAACTGAAGAACCCTGCAACTGGTCAAAAAAATCATCTATTCGGGGTAAAGGATACTTATTTCTGATGGTAACCTTATTCAACTGCCTGTAGTCAATACACTTTCTCATGCTACCATCCTTTTTCTTAACAAACAACACTGGAGCACCCCAAGGTGAAGTATTAGGACGAATGAATCCCTTATCAAGTAACTCCTGCAACTGAGTCTTGAGTTCTCTCAACTCAGCCAAACCCATTTGATAAGGAGGAATAGAAATTGGGTGAGTGCCCGGCTCCAAATCAATGCAAAAGTTAATGTCCCAATTCGGAGGCATACCAGGCAGGTCGGTGGGAAATAGCTCCTGAACTCCAATACTATGGGAACCGACTCAATAGAAGGGACCTCTGCACTAACACCCCAAATATATGACAGAAAGGCCGAACACCCCCTCCCAACTAACTTCTTAGCTCAAATAAAAGTTATAATTTTCACAAGTCCAGACTTATGCACACCTTCCCATTCTAACTTATCCATCCCAGACATCTCTAATGTCATAACCTTAGCATTACAGTTCAGAACAACGTGATACAGAGATACCCAAGTCATACCCAGGATTATATCAAAATCAAGCATATCCAAAATTATCAAATCAACCCAATTCTCAAAACCCATAAACATAATAGAACAAGTACGGTACACTTGAGTCACTACCATAGAGTGTCCAACCAGAGTAGATACATACATAGGTGAGTCAAGCATATCACAAAGCATTTCTAATCCCAAGGAAAATTTAACAGATACATAAGAATAAGTGGAACCCGAATCAAACAAAACTGTAGCCATCCGATCACAGATGAGAATAGTACCTGTAATGACAACATCTAAAGCCTCTGCCTCAGATTTACCAGGGAAGGCATAACAATGAGCTCTATCGTCAATCTATGCAACCTCTCTAGCAGGTTGTGCACCACCCTTCCCTGCATTACCTCCACCTTAATTTCCATATAGGCCACCCTGATTATTACCCCCATCCACCCTGTGGACGACCTCTACCATTACCTCTGCTACCTCTGCCAGTGGGAATTACAGCTCTGGTCTGTTGTTGCCCCAGAACACCAGCTTATCTATGAGGACAATCTTTCTTGAAGTTTACTATAACACCATAAGAATAACAACCTCAATTTAGGAAAGGCGTGCTAGCAGCAGAATACGAAGCCCTTTGGCTTCTCACAACTAAAGACTACTGAGTGGTCCCGGATGGAGCCACTGTAGATGTTGGCAAAACTATCAGAATAGGTAAGCTGGATAAGCCTGATGACCATAACCCTTGGAGTAAGAACCACTGAAGTTACCCGTATTCCAGGATTTCTTTGCTATAACCTTGGCCTGGCCAACCTATTTTACTTATTCTAACTTCTTTACATAATTGGCAATATCATTAAAAGACTTTCCAGCAGAAGTCATCTACATAGTCAAAACCTACAAGTTAGTGTTTAAACCTTTCACAAAAAATTAGATCCTCTCCTCTTTGATACCAAGCAACTGAGTAGCATAATGAGACAGCGAATAAAACTTAGCCTCATAGGCTACAACAGACATACTGCCCTGTTCAAGTGCCAAAAGCTCATCCTTCTTGCAATAACAAAGGGTACGGGGTACATACTTCTCAAAAAATAGAGTATGGAACTAAGTCCATGTCAATAGAGGTAAAGCTGGTGACCGACATTCCACATAAGCCCTCCACCACTGCTTTGCATCACCCTGCAGTTGAAAGGTTACAAACTCTACACCATGCTGCTTCATAATACCCATTTTATGCAGCCTCTCATAACAATCAACTATGAACTCGAATGCATCCTCTATCTCAGAACCAACAAATGTGGGAGGTTTCATCTTCAGAAATTTAGTCAACATATCATGTTCAGTCTCGGTCATGACAGGACCTAACACCGGACGAAGGAAAATCTCAGTCCATGAGGCTTCATCCATCCTAGAAGCAAAAGTAGTAGCAGGTTGAACACCTGGAAACTGATATGTAGGTGTTGCAGGCATGGCTCCAGTACCTGCTAGCCCACTAAAAAAAAAGAACTTGCTGAATTGCCTCAGATGACATTGGTGGAGGAGCTGTACCTATCAAAACTGGTAATGCCTCCTCATGCTCTAAAACTTCCTTATTCGCAACCTCATTATATTGATCCTAGGGTGGGGGGTGTCTCAGATCTCTGTCTGGCCAGATTAGTTGTAGCCCGAGCTCCACCCCTGGCGAGTGTTGTTATACCTCTCCCTTTTCCCTTACCCCTTCCTCCACCTCAAACAGCCAATTCCGCAGCTGGAGCTACTGGTGTGGGAGCTGCTGCTCTAACTTCGTTGGCTCTTGTATATCACCATCTACAGTCAAAAGAGTGAAGAGATTAGATACCAATTTGGATCCCTAGATACCAATTGAAATAGTGTTACAACACGAAATAAGAAAGAAGTGATACTTTTCTAAAGTCCTATGGCCTTTGGAAGAAAAATACAGAAGTCTCTGTACCATTCTGCAAGACACTACCGGATCCATTTTTGATACAACGAGATCAACGAACCTAGGGCTCTGATACCAACGCTGTCACGACTTAAATCCATCGCGAGTGGTACCCACGCTATCTCTCCAGTGGGAGAACCAAATAACCCAAACACCTATCCATTCCACTTAACAAATTTAAAAGAAACTAGCAATTCCATTAATAAATTCAATATTATCAAAACATTCTAACAATAATGTCAGTGTGGAAAACATAAGAAAGTCTAAAATACCCCCAAGAATTGAAAGACATTGTACCAGTACAAAACCACTATGCACTGTTAGGGTCATCGACCAACCCAAAATAATAAATGTGGACAAATAACTATAACTTGTAAATAAGTACAACCATGAACACTTAACAAATACCTTTACCTTAAGTGTGCTCACTTAAACTTTTACAACAATATCAATTAGATACAGACAAGTATAAGTCAATATAGACATGTATAAAGTCAAGACCATGACATTAACAATGATATAACAAGTCAACAACCATGACTAATAATAATAAGTTATACCTTGTCTCAATTACTTCTTTAATTATACATCAATAGAAATTATACATTTCATAACCCGAACCACACAAGGATTCAATATAACAATAATAATATCCACCGGTTCACTCAAGGAACCAAATATAGATCAATCAACAATAAACCTGATCCACTCAAGAAACCGTCAAACTCACCGATCCTTGTACATATATGCTAAGGCTCTTATGATTGCCCACTAACTATGACCTGCAGGGCACGAGCTCATATCCATACACTAATCATCCCATACATCTAGTGTCTACCATCCTTATCCTAAACCAATGTGATATCACACTTTTTACAACATCCCGACCCTTATACTCCCTAAGTTTCACTAATCTTGTGACGATGACCATTATCGTTTCATATCACAATATCAACTGATATCACAACAAGCACAATCAGAATAAGGATAACACAATTACAATGGAAATACACAATCACATTTGTACAACCATCAACCCTTTAATACAACCTCATTAGACATGATTAGACACTTAGGGTATTATTCAACAAAATACACCTCTTAAACATACATTGTAAGAAGTACATAAAGAGACAGTTAATATGCACACATAAACCAAATTGGGTTTTGAACTATATTTAACGAGAATATTCCCGCTATAGCAGACTAGTGGTAGTGGCCTACCTCTCTCTAGAGTGGCTTAGGCAGAGGCAGAAAGTCTGTCAGCCCCTAAAATTTTCCCATTTCAGAACACACATCTGGATATTAATATCCCAAACTATCTCTTTTACGTCAAATGCAATATCTGGAGTTCTACCACTACTAGAAAATAGACCTATTGCAACAGATTACTCGGCAACGATTATGAAACCGTTGTGATAAAAGACATAGTGCAACGGTTATAATCGTTGCATAAGTTTTTCAACCTCTACTGAGACAATTGTAAAATAAACCATGGCAGTATTATAATAACCGTTGCCATAAATACACCTGCCACAACAATTATGATAACTGTTGTGGTAGGTGTACCTATGGTGACGGTTATTTGAAAATTTAAGATATTGTGACGGTTTCACTTTCCCCCCAATATTTTCCCTCTTCTAATTTTTGTACTCTTTATACCCGATCCCTATTAGATCAGACCATCTCTTTTCTTTTTCCACCGCCTTAGCACATTTTGGAATAATTTCAAAGAACCTCTATTAGGTTCGAACCCTAACCTCTTCAGCAAATCCCATCAAAGCTCCGGCGATTTAAGGAACCCTATCAAAGCTCCGACAAGGCTATCAAATTCCTTCTCCACCGCATGCTTTCTACCTCATGCATATCCTAGGGTAAGTAATCTAACTATAAGGACGAAGATTTGAGGTCTGGTTCCTCTTCTAGTTTTCCATCTTGAGGGGCATACTTTGTGGTGTCCCTTTCCTTTCAGATTTGTGTATTTCTTATCAGTGAGACGACAAACTTCTCTGTGCTTGGTAAGCTACCAATCTTGTTTGAGGTTACTTTTTATTGGTGTTTTTTGCAATTTGACCTCTAAATGGGGGAACAAAATCACTTGGTTAATACCCAATTTGGCACACTTATGTGGATTAAAACTCATCCAGTTTTTCAAGTGTGCTATCTGAATGGGGTTTCCCGGTATGTACTTAAAGTGAACCCATGCGATTTGGTATGCTTGACTAATTTTTGTTCCTTATATTTTGTATTCTACTTTATGGTTTCTGTTTTGTTATTGTCCCTTGTGTTATTTGAAGAAAAGTTGAGCAAATGTTATAATTTCAAGGATTAATTATTGCAATATATAGGAGTGAAATATTTGTAGCTTGTTGAATTGAAGTTCCAGAATTTTAGGGGAAAAATCTTTGATACATGCGCTTGAAAAAGTATTAGAATTTTTATGCTCACAAGGTGCTTGGAATCATTTCTCAATGAATTATTTTTCAGTTGATTATGGTGCCACTGCTACTTGATTTCAGTTGCTTTGTTATTTTTCTTTAATTATATGTTCTTATATATATGTAGCAAATTAATTGCAGAAACATGTATGATAGTCATCATTTTCTACCTAATGCAGTGATGAATTGAGAAATTTGTTCTAGCTCATAAGGTAGTTATTGTGCATTTGCCTCTTGATGCTCTGTATTGTGAGTAGTTTTCTATTGAATTGTTCTTATATTCTATCAGGTGCTTCAAATTCATGAGTCACTACATTATGTTAATTTCTCTTCTCACTTTGGTCCCCCATTATAATTGGCAGGTTGGTCTCATAGACTTAATTGATGAAGAATCTCACCATAGCTTAGAGGTGAGAGAGAAACAGAGGAAGTGAAGGATCTCGAGTTCTCATTTGTAATCCATAGAGGTAGGCTTTCTTGTGTCAGCTAATAATATTTATGTAATAATGAGTCGCTACTAGGTTGACTTTGGTGCCGGTAATAGGTATTAAATGGTTATTATGCCAGCTAATAATCTTGAGTCACTAAATTATGTTGATTTCTCTTACCAATGTTTTTGAACCTTTGATCATCATCCTGCAACCAGTTAGCCGTGAGTTGTTTTCCACTTTATTTATTGACCAACTGAAATTTTTTTAACAAGCTACTAACTACGAAGGTGCAATATTTCACTTTCTTGGTCCAAGCTAGATAATTTTTCTGCATTATTGCATCTCTTATCTGTGTATGTTGATGTGTTTGTTGTTATTGGAAATCATTTTTCTGAATATCGCTTAAGTTTGCATTGAAAATGATAAGCGGATAGTTGTGTTTTTCTGTTGACTCATAATATTCAGTTTTATGAATATTTGTTTAGGCTTGATACAATTTTCAGCTTCAATATGGAGTTTATGTAGTCATTTAGGATCATAACTGAACTGCTTCTGTAAATGGCATTCAGTTTATAAGGGACTATTTAATACTATTCAATAGAGATCAAAGAAATGTTCTATTCCTGATGTTGCATTTAATACATGGTCTTGAGTTCGTTTTTAGTTTCCATCCAACACATCTTCTGTTGCTCGGACCCTTCAAAATGAGAGAAGATCACTTGAGGTTACTTGGATCCCTCTCATTTTAATTAGAGTTGTGACTGCCTTTCAGTTTACTAAATGAGCTACTCCTCATACTTAGATGACTTCACTTGTTTAAGTTGATCTATAATAAGTCACTGTTTAAAAATACATTATTGCCTTAAATGTTGGATTTATGCCACTTCAACATTAATAAACACTAGTGTATCATATACAAACAATAACTAGGAAATCCTCACCTTGTTGCAAAACCCCTTAGGTAACACCCTATTACAGATTCAGATAGTCATTTTGGTTTATCGGATGATGAGAGATCTGCTACAGAAGGTGAAGAGAAAAAGACAAGAACTGATGTGAATAATAGTGATTTTGTTGATGAGTCGAAAGACGATGTTTCTGTTGAGATGGAGGTGAATAGCTTGTTGCTTGTCAAAGCTAAGGAAGTGATAATCTTGGAAACAAGTGACCATGGAGAAGTTTCCAAGGTTGAATAACAGAGTTCTGAAAGAGGATCTCAAGATAATTTGAAAGAGATTCCACAAGTGGATAATGAGGCAAAAATCTCCTCTGCAAATAAAAGCAAAACCCCTATACCAAATATGAAGAATGCAGCTCGAAAGGTGAAATTTGTGATGTTTTTCTGGCTACTGGTTTTAAACTCCTTTTATTTATATTCTTTGGTACTCTCTTTGTTCAGATTGCCTTTCGTGTTATCAATTGTTTGTTGTTCATGTTCATGTACATCCAACTACAGAGGACAGAATGTCAGCTGGAACAAAGAAGAAGCTTGCATCACCTGTGACAAAATCTTCAAGAATTTCCACCCCAACGTTGAAATCGGTACCAACTTCCAAGGTCATTTCTTCATCTCAACCATCAGTGAAGAGGGTGAATGGGTGTCATATCAAAGAAGCAGCAATGCTTCTGTTTCACAAAGCAATAAAGTACTTTCTAGATCACTCATTTCACCTTCTCAATCCTCGACAAAAAAGTTAAATGGTTCAACATTGCAAAGGAGCAAAAATTCTCCAACTTTAGAGAACATAAGGACAGCTCCCACATCATTGCACATGTCTCTCAGTCTAGGTCCACTAAATTCTACAGCATCTACTACTAGAATGAGAAAATCTTTGATAATGGAGAGAATTGGGGATAAGGACATTGTCAAGCGAGCATTTAAGGCATTCCAAAATAGTTTATACCAAGGAAAATCCGACGTAGATATGAGATATAGTGGATCAAAGAAGGTTAGTTCAAAGAGGTTAACTCATAACAAATTTTCTTGTCTATAGCTCCATTTTATTGGCTTTGTAGTGAACATATCCTATCATTAAATGTGTGGCATGTGGTCCATGTTCGATCAGGTGTTGCCTTAGGGACCAGAACAAAGAATTTCAGCTTCTCCGACTCCTAAAAAGGAGGTTGAAAGGTAATATTAATTGCCTTGTTTTAACTCCAAATATATGCAACACATCAGTTTCTGTGAGCTGTTACCGACAAGGTTTTGGTATTCTCATATATTCTATGTATAAATTCTAAAAATGGATCATGAAATCTAAGCATTTCTTGTGCAATCTGAGAAAGTTGCCCAAGTATTTGTTATTACACTTTGTTTTGAAAGCTTTGTATATTAAGAAGGAAATCTCACAGTACAATTGAGTAGGCCAATGCCTCTCTAATAAAGATGATGTACAGAGTTTGGAGTCCTAGAAACTCTCAAGATATAAAACCTATACATGGTGAATATCTAAAATATAAAGTCAAAGTCATGTACATGGTGAATATCTAAAATATAAAGTCAAAGTCATGTACAACTCGGACTCATATACTTATCCTAGCATCCTCCTCAAGTGCAGCTGGAATTTTGACCACAGCAAGCTTGTCTCGAAGGTAAGCTCAAAGCTTTAGTTGCTAAATAGAAATCATAGGAGGTAAGAGATTCCCTTACATGGGTCCTCTTAATCTAAATATATTATAAATATATTATGTTAATTAGAATGCGCCTTATGTTGTCATAAGGGACACCTTACAGTGATAAGGTTACTTCACTATTTTTTCCTAAATAAAGAGGTAACTTGTAGGTAGCGGACTTGGTAGCAGTTCCTAAGTCTTTGGCTTTTTGCAGAGAAATCATAGGTAAAGAATCTCAGTGTCAATATGCAAATCTAATCCATTTCCTCCATTTTTCTTCTAGTCTTTTTTTCAGTCCAATATGTTTGTTAATTGGCATGACAAAGACTACTCAATTGTTAGTATGTTCTTTGAGCTATTTTGAGTATGTTTACTTTTTTGGCTGATATCATAGCCTTCTGATTAAAGTGTCTACAGAGCTGTCCTGAAAACAATAGTGTAACTTGAGAAGTGTTTGAATGTATGTTAGTTAATTTGACCATGTGAATTTGCAGGTGGCTACAATGTCAACTCCAACTAGAAAGAGGTTGATGAGGGATTTCAAGAGGTTGCAGCAGGACCATTCTGCTAGTATTAGTGGTGCACCTCAAAACAACAATATTATGCTTGGGAATGTTTTGATATTTTGGTGAGTTGTGTAATTAAAATGTGCCAAATATGTGATCTTGTCATCTCTTGATAGTGTATTACTCTGCGCCAAAAAGTAGAGATTGTTGGTGTTAGCAAGTAGTTCATGTAGCTTTTGTTACTTTTGACATAATATGAATTGCTTTTTTAATGAATTGCCTTAGTGTTGACATTAATTAACTAGTTCGGTTGTAACTATACTATTTGAGAATATCAGGTACATTCAAGTTGACTCTTCAATTCTCCGAGGATTACCCCAATAAGCCACCAACAGTACTATTTGTTTCTCGCATGTTTCATCCTAATAGTAAGTTGGAGTTTAAGATTTGATTTTTATTTGTTAAATCAGAGAATAGGAAGTCATTTTTGATTCCTTTTGTTTTTTTCCAGTTTATGCAAATGGAAGTATACGTCTGGATATCCTTCAAAATCAATGGAGTCCAATATATGATGTTGCAGCTATACTTACATCCATTCAGGTATAAAGCTGTAATTGATTTTTAATTCTTTCAGTTATCCACGTCTTTGTCCTAAGCTTTACTGTTAAAAGCCCATGGTTGACAACAGAGCTAAATGAAAACTATGTGTTGCAAAGTATAGAGTTGGAGATTTCATCCTTGTGACAGATTGACTTCCCTTTGTTTTAGTATTGTAGGAAAGCTTGTTGTGCAACCAGGCTGTGATGTTGTTGCGCAGTTTCAGGAGGCTGAAGTAACTATGTCGCAGACGAAAGCAGCCAAGACTCAAGATCATACTTTTAGTATTGGTTGGTCATGTCAGGCCTTCACGTGTTCTTGGAAACTTTAATTTTGAACATATTGTAAATTTATGTATTGCTACTCTCTTGTATAATTTCTTTTACACATGATTAATATAAACTAGAAAATTTTTATTATGATCTTATTGATGAGTAGTTTCCTTTCGTAATTTGTATAAATTTTTGTGTATTATAGTATAAGCAAATTATTATAAATAAACTATTCAAATAATCGTTGCAATAGCTCCTTCATTAGGCATTGCTATAGCTCAATATAATCGTTTCTATAGCTCCTTCATTAATCGTTGCTATAGAATAAAAGTGTTGCAATAGCCTCGAAAATCGTTCCATAAAAATGATATTGCAATGGTTTTGGATCGTACCTATAGACACAATTAACCGTTGCCATAGATAAGGGAATAGCAACACTTCTATAACCGTTGCAATAGCAGGTCTATTGTGACTGTTTGATGACCGTTCCATAAAACTGTTGCAATAGACCTATTGTAACTTGAGTTGGTGCGGCGGTCCCCCAAACCGTTGCAATAGACCACAATAGGTCTATTGCAACAGTTTTGCTACCTATTGCAACGGTATTTGAAGTGTTGTCATAGGCCTATTTTCTAGTAGTGATATACTAATCCAAATTCATTTCCGAAAGTTTCTACGGATTCCTTATCTCTTTAGCTATCATAAAATAACCCCAAATCACTTAACCATTTACTAATTCATTGCCAGATTATCCTATACCATACCACACTTGAATTTCATCCAAAACTAGCCTAGCCTAAAAGTTCTAATTCTTTCTTCAGGAAAAATCTTAATTCGAATTTTGGCATGCTAGACTTTACCGTAGCGATGGAAAGGGTCATATACAGAGATAGATCGAAGAAGAACTGGATTCGCACAAGTAAGGAAGTATGAGAGGTTGGGTTATAGCAGGAATTAGGAGAAGTAGAGGTAGGCTGAAGAAGAACTATGAAGAGATAACTAGCTAGGACATGACTCAACTCCAGCTTAATTATTGAGGACATGACCGAGATAAAAAGGTATGAAGGTCGAGGATTAGAGTAGACAATTTGTAGATAGTCGAGTGTTGCTACACTTTATGTGGAAGAGGCAACGGGCGAGCGTTATCTCCTCTTGTCCTATTAGTAATAGTAGTGGTTAGTAATTGCTTCATTTCTTATTTCCAATGTGTGGTACTCTCTGTTGTTTTATTTGCTTTGTATCTTGTTATTTTGCTTTCATATTTTTTTTTATTCGAAAATTTATCTTTTGAGCCGAGGGTCTATGGGAAATAGCGCCCTATCTCACAAAGATATAGTAAGATCTACGTACATTCTACCCCTCTAGACAGTGGCAGAGCCAGAAATCTGAGTAAGGGTGTTCAGACTTATAAAGTAATTTTTTTTTTTCCCAAATGAGAGGGTTCGCCAAATTTTCAAAATCAAACAATATTATATTTAGCTTTGCCAATTTTTTTTCGTCGTTTGTCTTCAAAGCATTATTCAAACACTAAATTTGAAATATATTATTGAGTTTTCGCTGAAAATTTTTGTTAAGCAAAGAAAATTGCTCAAAGGAGTCTAGCAAAGCAAATCATCATGCAACACTATTACGAAAGATAAGAAGGTAACAAAAGAGAATAAAAAATAACTTGAGAAGAGTGAATCATACAACCTCTTTAGCGGTGTCTGACAATGAAAACGATGAGATTTTAAACAAAAATCAAACATATTTTTAACTTTAAAAACAAGAAACAAAATTACTCTTGCTTCACGGGAAGGGCAATATATTTTTAAAAAATATTTTAATAAATTTAACTTCAAACACTTTATATGAAAATTGAAAATATATTAATGATCACAAATAGAATTTTTTTATTGAATTTAAAGTTTATATGGAACTGCATTTTTAATTATCAAATTTGCTCATAAAGAAAATGTTTTTACTTATAAATATATGTTATGTAGGTTTAATTCATAACTATTTGAAAAGTTAATTTATTTATGCATTTAATTTTCTTACTTTTTCCTTTTTGATTTCAATTTGTGTAACCTTAGTTACTCAATTTTAAATTCTAAAAATGCAAAAACAACAACAACATAATTTTTAAAAGGATATGAAAAAACTTTTCTAATTTACCTTTTTAATGACATGTTAAGACTAATACTTACAAATTTCTAATTTTTCTTTTTAATGACATGTTAAGACTAAAACTTTTATAATTTATCTTTTTAATGACATAGTAAGAATAGAAATTAAAATTGGACATTAACAACATAAATATGTCTAAAATACAAAAAAAAATTACACTTGCGTTGCTGTGAGGGATTGAACCAAGGCATCAAGACATAATTTAAACACCCTTTACCACTGAGCCGTGAAACTCATTTGTTCGAAGGGTGTTTATTGTGCTGTATATAACCACAAAAATCAAAATTTTACC
Source organism: Capsicum rhomboideum (assembly GCA_031232105.1). Lineage (NCBI taxonomy): Eukaryota > Viridiplantae > Streptophyta > Magnoliopsida > Solanales > Solanaceae > Capsicum > Capsicum rhomboideum. The sequence goes on from CP124709.1 coordinate 61,224,011, forward strand.
TATATATACTTCACAGTTTTTCGGCGAAGGATGTTCGAATGACCACCCTTGGTATAGGGTGGCTCCGCCCCTGCCTCTAGACCTCATTTGTAGGACTATATTGGGTATGTTGTAGTAGTGTATTCTTTTGTATTACGTGATGGTTGCTAACTTTAAGTTTTTTCCCACGTCATTAGAGTAATTTATGTCAGAATTGAAAAATATTATTAAAAGTAGATAAAAAGGAGCTCTCAACAACGACATCTGACTTACTAGTCACAGAATGCATGCCTAATATTAATGTTTATCCTTCGCTTACTACAATTAGATTGCGACTACACAAAAAGTCAGTAATTTATTTTTTATGTCACTTATAATTAATATTTTCATTAGGAAATATAAGTTTTTGCAAGATAATGAAAGCGTGCCGCCATGCTGATGTAGAAATGTCCCCTTTCTTTTTCAATCATCCATTTTCTTGAATGATTTATTAATTTTAGAATAAGTTGATCAGACGTAATTCACTTTTCATTTTCCTTTCTTTTTTCAACGGGGTAATCTTTGATTTGCAAGAGTAGTAAACTAACTGCACAAAGAGGGAAATCACATTGAAAAACCTTGGTCACTTGTATTTTTGTCGTGTTATTTTCAGCTGTCTTTGTTTTGTTATCTATTTGAAAGCAAAAGAGCATTGAAAGAGATAAAGTTTGCAACCACTTTGGTTGACAATATCTACTTCATAATTATGTATGCATTTAATGTCAGTATAGAAGAATTTTTTTTATTTTTTATATTGGATCATTTAAAAATAATAACAAGAATTGCATAACAAGTAAAACTAGCAAGTCACCCGGAAAAAAAAAACCTCAAACTGCTAGAATAGGAAAAATTATTATATCATAAAAAAATTCTTAACATTTTGAGCGCAGATAAGTTCAATATCTAATTCTCCCATCATCTCAATTTGTCTGATGGTATTTAATTGGGCAGTATTGAAGTAAGAAAAGTTTTGAAATTTGTAGCTTATAACACAACATAATTTTTGTGGTCATATATAGCTATCTCATCAAAGGTACTCCCTCCGTCCCATTTTAGTTGAACACATTCTATTTTACACGGTGATTAAGAAATCATAAATGAAATATATTTGTATTTGAAAAAATCCACTCTTTTGTATTTGATTGTTAAAATAAAGAGCAGCAATTACAATACTATAAAATTATATTTGATTCTTGAAAAAAAAGTAAAGAGCAACAACTAAAAGAGTAGAATTTTTATTTTTATTTTTCTTAAAAAAGGACCCCCAAAAAAAAGCATAAAAAGAGAAGTAGCAAAAAAAAAAACCCTCAAACTGCTAGAATAGGAAAAATATTATACCATATAAAAGTCCTTAACATTTTAAGCGCAGATAAGTTCAATATCTAATTCTCCCGTCATCTCAATTTATATGATGGTATTTAATTAGGAAGTATTGAAGTTAGAAAAGTTTTGAAATTTGTAGCTTATAACACGACATAATTTTTGTGGTCATATATAGCTATCTCATCAAACGTAAAATGGAAGGTTTGGACAAACCAAAAAAGAAAGATCATCACATAATTAATCGACATAAAAGGAATTTTATCAATTAAGTGTTGAATGAGAAAGACACATTAAATTCTGCTCTCTTGTTTTCACTAATTATATATTTTGAGAAAAATTATAATGGAAATAGTATTATAACAACGATTGTCCGAAAGCTCATAATACAACATGCAGTGTGATGTGACCATAGATCGATCGGCTTAGGACAATATGTTGGCATGTACCTAGTAAACCTCTTACCTTGCCCAAATGATTTGAAGGAGAAAAAGGAAAGAACTGATCGAGTGAGAAATTGCCAAGACATGAATACCGAAAAACTCTGCAAAGGTATAATTCTTTTTTCCATTTTGTATGTCGTAATAATAAAAGATATATATGTGTCTGCCACTGTATCATGAACGATTTTCACTTTTGTCACACTCCTTTTTCATTCGGTCGAAGGGCTTGTCCAATTAAAGTGATGGTTTTGAATAGGGATTATTTTATTTACAGAGTCGCCACTTGAAATTGAGTTATGGTGTTCCAAGTCACCTTATTGAATCCCCATTCAAAAGGAATGACTCTTTTTATTATTAGTCTGCGAACTAGAAATTCGGATAAGAAATTCTGTTGACCGAGGGGAAGGTGTTAGGCATCCCTCGAATCTCGTGGTTTCAGCACGGTCGCTTTATTGACTTATAATTGGCTTAAGTTAATTCTTTAGGATACGCTAGGCTTGGTTAGCTGCTCAATTTGCCTAAGGATTATGAGAGAAACTATGACTTATGTTTTCGGCTGAGGAGCGTAACCACACACAAAGCCTGGTAGTTACAGAGATTGATCAAGGAGTGTAACCACACACATGATCAACCTTGATATATTATTTACTTTCATTGTTTTCGCGTCTTTGAAGCATTTATAGACTCTTCCCATTTTTCCCAAGTCTAAATAAGCACCTAACGTGTTTAAAATCTATTCGTCCCCATTCGATCGGCTTCAAAATAGTGGAGTATATTAATTTTTATTATAACGATTGATCAGGAGTAGTGCTTTTTGACCTCATTTTTAATTATTACTTATACTAAACTTTTAACTTTCTAAAGATTAAGAACCTAAACTCATTCTTTTATGAATTGAAAATCCTTTTAATAATGGGTTTCAAATGTTGATTCGCTACTCAAACTTGCTTTTTCATACTAATGAATTGATTAATTAGGTATTAAATTTTTGCTTAGGCCCAAAATCGTTAATGAGTATACTAAGAGAAATGCTTTTCATTTTTTCCATTACACACACAGTACTTCTAAATTAATATTTGACTAGGAAAATTAACACTTAAGGAGACATCTCGTGAAGCAAGTTAATAAAAGAATAGCAAAATTCTGGAGTTCATAAATAAGGAAAAAAATCAAAACATACAATTTAAGATCTAAGAAGAGTTTTATTTTAGTTTATTATAAATATAAAAAAAAACATAATAAAACTTTATTTATTTTAAGAAAGCAAATCAGCCTAAATTCAAGACACACATATCTTGATTTATTAGGTGATTAATCTTTCATTATTATTATTACTCATCCTATTGGGAACTTCATATTAAAATCTATTTTTTTCCGTATTAAAATATTAAAGCAACATTTTATATCTCAAATAAATAGGGCTGACTAAATTTATTTTCTAACAACCGTAAACAAATCTCCTCCCATTTTGTTGCATAATAGTAATATACATATATGATCCCTTAAGACTAAAAATATCATCTTCCACATATTGGTACCCTTTTAATATTTATCTCTAACTTTCAAACCATTTTCTAATGCTAAGGAACAAGAGGTTTACAACCACTTTTTCTAATCCATCTGTTTTTTCTTCTATCCGTTCTTTTAATTCTACTTCTGTTTCTTTTCTAATTTCTTTCCCTCTCTCGTGTTTTTTTTTTTTTTTAAACAACAACAACAATTTTTTTTTTTATTATTTCCTTCCTCCTTTTCAACATCTATTTTAAAATTTTTCTATTTTTCATTCTACATATAGTATAGGCACTATCATATAGTAGAAAATTAAACAACTTAAAATCAACAAAAAGAGTGTATTAAACATCAAATCAACCTGTAAACTCTAAGTACTCAATAACTTAAACATACAACTCACAACAAGAATAAAGACTCACATAATTAATCAACCACACGTACTAAATAATGCATGAAATCATTTAAGCAACTCTATTCGTGCTTCGATTCACAATAAAACTTATAAAAATATATAGAAGGGAACTGAATAAGAACCTGTGCGACAAACTAAATTGAATATGGAAACAAAGATGCCGTCACCGGAAACTCGAAACAAGGACCTATAACACTCTAACTCCAAATCACAATCCTCCAAAATGTTTCCGTTTTGCTATGCACGTATATTTTTTAACACTATTTTCTTTCTCCAATTTTTCTCTAAGTATTGTCTAAATTTTTTCTCTATTTTTCTCCTTTTGTTTTCTGTTCTTTTCTCCTGTTTTTTTTCCTTCTTGTGTTGCTTATATAGGGAGTGTGTGATATGGTGTGTATAGTAGTGTACAGGTGTGGTGTGTGTAGTAGTGTGCAGATAGTGTAGGGAGTGTTGTGTGTGTTGTGTGTGTAGAAGGTGGGGGGAAAAGGGGAGGGGACGTGGGGTTATGGGTAGGTTAGGATTTTTATTTTTATTTTTTTAAAAAAAAATTAAATTAAAGATATAAATAATGATGATAAAATATTTACTAATTAATTTTTTTATAGTAAGAAAATATAGGAAGAGTTTATAATTAGCCTAAAAATAAAATATAATTAAGAGAATACTAAAATTACTAACTTATTTATTAAAACCTAAATAAAAATATTCTTTTTTGTAAATTTTCTTTTCTTTTTTGAAAATTTTTAAATAAAACTTGTCCTAAAAATGTGATTCTACTTTCTTTTTTTTTTTTGAAATTTTTTGACGATTTTTCAAGTAAACCTACTAAACACGAAAAATGGAAGCTAAAATAAAGATTAGACGAATAACAATTATTTAGTTCTAAAAATAGATTAAAGTGCGGGGAGGGTCAAAAATCACGTGTCTACATTTGCCCCTCTTTGTTTGAGAACACGAAGAGTTTTCAGACAAAGAAGTAGACAACGAGACGAGTTTCGACCCGATTGTTATTTGAAATGGAAAAGAAAGAAGGAAACGATGCGATCGAGTCTTGGTTTTGGACATCTTACATATCCCGGGTTATAAGAGAATCAGGTCACATGTGAGGTCCCGTCGAGTCTCCGGTTCGCAACTCCTGTTTTTACATCAAAAATAAAAGACAAAAACAAATGATCCTTCAAGTACAAGATCCTATCTATTCATATTCTGTTGGATCTTGAATTGAATCTTCATGTTTCCTCAAGTGATGATATGTTGGTTTTCCTCTTTAGTTGAACTCGACAGTGAACTTTTCTTCATGTCGATTTCGGTTATCGGAGATGAATTTGAAAATTGACCCTATTCTTCAAGCGGACCCTTGCTCCTTCTGATTTTGAATTTGAAAATCGCCATATGCTCCAGGCGGGCTCCTGAGTTTGAATCGAAAATTGACCCTATTCTCCAGGTGGGCTCCTGAGCTTCAAAACTGAAAGCAATCCCTGTTCTCCAAACGTGTTCCTAAACTCAAAACAAATAGTGAACTAGAAAAGTAAATCCCATTTTTCATGAGGGTTCTGCTAAACTAAATCCCATTTTTCAGGAGGGTCCTGAATAGAAAATAAAGTCCCATTATCCAGGAGGGTCCTGAGCTGAAAAGTAAAATCCCATTTTCCAGGAGGTTCCTGAGCAGAAAATAAAGTCCCATTTTCCAGGAGGGTCTTGAACAGAAAATAAAGTCCCATTTTCCAGGAGGGTCCTGAACAGAAAACAAAGTCCCATTATCCAGGAGGGTCCTGAGCTGAAAAGTAAAGTCCCATTTTCCAGGAGGGTCCTGAACAGAAAATAAAGTCCCATTTTTCAGGAGGGTCCTGAACAGAAAATAAAGTCCCATTATCCAAGAGGGTCCTGAGCTATAAAGTAAAATCCCATTTTCTAGGAGGGTCCTGAGCAGAAAATAAAGTCCCATTTTCTAGGAAGGTCCTGAACAGAAAATAAAGTCTCATTATCCAGGAGGGTCCTGGACTGAAAAGTAAAATCCGATTTTCCAGGAGGGTCCTGAGCCAAAAAGTAAAGTCCCATTATCTAGGAGGGTCCTGAGCAGAAAATAAAAATCTCATTTTTCAGGAGGGTCCTGAGCAGAAAAGTAAAATCCCATTTTCCAGGAGGGTCCTGAGCCAAAAGTAAACTCCCAAATAACAAGAACAAAATTTTTGCCCCAGTTTGTACCATAATTTTTGTGAGTGTTTGAAAAATCATAACTATTTGAAAAATGAAGAGGGTGAATCCAAGCCCTGCCCCATTCCAGAAAGTGCATCTCTCAAAGTTAAAAGATAATAAATTTTTACTATGACTGTAATCTAGCGAGCTTATGTCGCAACATTGCTTCTTGCATTCGCAGCAGTGAAGAATTTCCCTTTCTGATATCCAGGCGTTGAAGCCTTTGATTTGCAGGCAACACCTATCTCTATTTCAGACAAAGAAAAATTGTGAGTTTAACAACATGGTGGTTGGTTCGTGGCATTTGACTTTTGAGGTAATTTCTCCTGCACTTGTCATGTTCAGCTCTTTTTTGAGACGTTGATGACTATCATTAACTTGTTGTACTATTGACCCCAAAAAATTTGGTTACCCAATGACTGTAACTCAAATCGTATTTTCATTTCATAGCACCTCTGAATTTAATTTCTGTCGCACCTTTGTATTCTTATGAATCCAGAAACTGTTAGATGACGACTATTCAATGGTATTTTGTTTCACTTTGAATCATGTTACTTTTATGTACTGGTCCTTTCCCCTACTTTGCACCATTGAAGGAATTGGTAGCAGGTTTTGAAGTCCTTTCTCACTTGTTTCGTCATGGACTTGACTCAAAGACAACAGAAAAATGAGGACGGCGATTTTCCATTTTGATAACAAAGACAAGAAAATAAAAATAGAAATATTGGACGGAAAGAAAGGCAACAGGCATCCCTATTTCCAAAAGGATGAAGGAAAGAAAACTTATCTGAATGTTATAGCCGTATCTAGTGATTATGATATGCATTTGGGATCAAGCAACCCGATCTTTTAATCTCAACCATTTATCAAATTTTGCCAACCTATTGAATTTAAAACTGGGTTTTGCTTTTGAACCTGTTTCCTCTAAATCCCAGACCTCCTTCGGTGAGGGTTTTCGCCAACATGACTCTCTCATTTTCATTCTCTCATCTCACCATTGCCTTATGGTGCCTGTGATGGTTTTCACCTATAAGACTCTCTCACTTTTGTTTCTCTCATCTCGCCATCGCCTAATGATGTCCGTGAGGGGTTTCACCAATAAGACTCTCTCATTTTCATTTCTCTCATCTCACCATCGCCTTGTCGTGCCCTTGAGGGTTTTCACCAATAAGACTCTCTCATTTTTCATTTCTATCATATTTTCTTTATGCTGATGAAAACAAGTGCGGCCAAAATATGAAACATCATATCACCATACCATGCTTAGCCTCGACATTTTCAAAGATTGATTTGAAGGTCTTTCTTTGGTTGTGACACAGTTTTTTGGATAGATATAAAAAGAAAAGGCGACATAAGGCTCGAAAGACACTTAAAATAGGGCGAGACTTACAACTTTTGGAATCAACTCACAAAGAAAATAACTTTTGCCCCAGTTTCTTTTAAACTGGATAACTTGAATTTTTTACTTGGTTGGACCGAACCCTAGAGTAGGGCTGCCTAAGTATGTTGTCGTAGCAAGAATCAGGTCAAACGTAGTTCAGGCAGCTAGTTCTGATTTGTATTTTAATTTTTTTTTGCTTGGACTTTTTTTTTTTTTTGGACTTTTGATTCTATTGAAATTCCAAAAGAGGGAGATGAAAGAAATTAAAATTAAGGCTCAAAAGGGATAGCAAAGGATGACACAATATATGGATAGCGGAATAAAATGCCTTCGTCATATCAATATTTTAAATATGACAGTACTAAACATGTAAATAGCAATAACGATAAATAAAGATCATACATAATATCTTTTAACTGCATTGGCATTGATAGCCACTTCCACCATTTTTCCTTCTACATCGGTCAAATATAATGCACCGTTGGGAAACACTTTCTTCACCATGAATGGACTTTGCCAATTCGGAAAAAACTTGCCTTTAGCTTCATCCTGATGGGGGAGGATGCGCCTTAATACTAACTGAGCAACTTCAAAATGTCGGGGACGCACTTTTCTATTATATGCTCGTGCCATTATCTTCTGGTATAGTTGGCCATGACATACTGACGTTAATATTTTTTCATCAATCAAACTCAATTGCTCCAATCGGGTCTTGACCCACTGATCATCATCGATCTCAGCTTCCACAATGACTCGAAGAGATGGGATCTCAATTTCTGCAGGTATGACCGTTTCGGTCCCATTTACCAATGAGTAGGGAGTCATACCTATTAAAGTATGAACTGTAGTACGATAACCCAATAAAGCAAAAGGTAACTTTTCGTGCCATTGTCGAGAACCTTGCACCATCTTGCGGAGTATCTTCTTTAGGTTCTTATTGGTAGCTTCTACAAACCCATTTGCCTTGGAGCGATATGGAATTGAATTTCGATGTGTAATCTTAAATTATTGGCATACCTCTTGCATAAGATGACTATTGAGATTCGCGGCATTGTCTATAATAATTACCTTTGGGATACCAAATCGGCAAATAATGTTGAAGTGAATAAAATTCACCATAGCTTTTTTGGTCACCGACTTGAAAGTTACTGCTTCCACCCACTTTGTAAAATAATCAATGACTACCAAGATGAACCTGTGCCCATTTGATGCTTTTGGTTCAATAGGTCCAATCACATCCATTCCCCAAGCCACGAAGGGCCATAAAGCAGACATTGTATGTAACTTAGAAGGAGGGGAATGTATCAAATCCCCGTGCACTTGGCATTCATGACATTTACGGACGAATCGAATGGAATCTCACTCCATGGTGAGCCAATAATAACCTGCCCAAAGTATTTTCTTTGCCAACACATACCCATTCATATGCGGCCCACAAACTCCAGAATGTATTTCAGTCATGATAGTGGAAGCTTCTCTGGCAGCTACACACCTTAAAAGTCCTAAATCTGGAGTCCTTTTGTACAAGATCCCTCAGCTTAAGAAAAATCCGCTAGCCAATAATCGAATAGTTCTCTTTTGGTTACCATCGACATGTATTGGATATTCTCCAAATTGAATGTATTTTTTGATATCATGGAACCAAGGTTCACCATCGAATTCTTCTTCGACCACATTGCAATAAGCATGCTGATCATGAATTTATATATGCAAGGGGTCAATATGAGTCTTGTCGGGATGTTGGAGCATCAAAGATATGGTTGCCAAGGCATCAACAATCTCGTTATGAATTTTGGAAATGTGTCAAAACTTCATCAATACGAATCATCGACAAAGGTTTTGCAAACAATCTCGATATGGTATAAGCTTCGAGTCATGAGTTTCCCAATCTCCTTGGATCTGGTGGACCAACAAGTCTGAGTCACCTAACACTAATAATTCTTGGATTCCCATGTCGATAGCCAGTCGCAAACCCAAGATGCAAGCTTCATATTCTGCCATATTATTGGTACAATAGAATAAAAGTTGGGATGTTACGGGATAATATTGTTCTGATTCAGAAACAAGAACTGCTTCTATTCCAACTCGTTTCACATTAGCAGCTTCATCAAAGAACAACTTCTAACCTAGATGGCTATAATCAGAAATAGCTTCGTCAACACATGATACCTCTTCGTCAGGAAAATAGGTCTTTAATGGCTCATATTCTTCATCAATGGGGTTTTCGACCAAATGATCCACTAGCACTTGGGTTTTCATTGCAGTCCGCGTCATATAGACAATATCAAATTCTGTGAGCAATATCTACCATTTTACGAGTCTGCCTGTGGGCATAGGCTTCTGAAAAATATACTTTAAGGGATCCATGAGAGAGATGAGGTAAGTGGTGTAGGATGAAAGATAATGCTTCAACTTTTGTGCCACCCAAGTCAGGGCACAACACGTCTTTTCGAGAAGTGTGTACTTAGCCTCATAAGTGGTAAACTTCTTGCTAAGGTAGTAGATGGCTTGCTCCTTTTTTCCTGTGATATCATGTTGACCCAATACACATCCAAAAGAGTTGTCCAAAATGGATATATACAATATCAAGGGCCTGCCCGGATCAGGGGGAACCAACACAGGTGGATTTGATAAGTACCTTTTGATTCTATCGAACGCCTCTTGACATTCTTCAGTCCAATCAACTATAACATTCCTCTTCAATAATTTAAAAATAGGCTCGCATGTTGTTGTGAGTTGGGCAATGAATCTACTGATATAATTCAACCTTCCCAATAAGCTCATCACCTCGGTTTTATTCTTTGGTGGAGGCAATTCCTTAATGACTCTTATTTTTGAAGGATCTAATTCGACACCATGCCGACTGACTATAAACCCCAAAATTTTTCCAGGCGGGACCCCAAATACGTATTTTGCAGGGTTAACTTTGAGATTATACCTGCGAAGCCTATCAAAGAATTTCCTCAGATCTTTGACATGGTCTGACTGCTTTCTTGACTTAATTATCACATCATCCACATAAACTTCGATCTTTTTATTCATCATGTCATGAAACATAGTGGTCATCGCCCTCATGTAAGTTTCTCCTGCATTCTTTAGCCCAAATGGCATGACTCGATAATAGTATGTCCCCCATGATGTGATAAAGGATATCTTTTCTGCATCTTCATGGTCCATGATGATCTGATGGTACCCCGTGTAACAATCCACAAAAGATGCAAGTTCATGCTTGGCACAATTGTCCAGCAAAATATGGATGTTGGGCAACGAAGTCATCTTTTGGACTTGCTTTATTTAGATCACAATAATTGACACACATTCGAACTTTGCCATCTTTCTTTGGGACGGGGACGATATTAGCTAACCAGGTAGGATATTGTACAACTCGAATGACTTTAGCCTCAAGTTGCTTTGTGATTTCCTCTTTAACTATTACACTCATGTCAGTTTTAAGTTTCCTCAACTTTTGTTTGACTAGAGGAAAGGCGGGATCTGTTGGCAACTTATGACTACTAGATCAGTGCTCAAACCAGGCATATCATCATAAGACCAAGCAAATATGTCCTTATAATCGAGCAAGGCCTGGATTATTTCTTCCTTGTGGTTGCGCATGTACACTTATCTTAGTCTCCCTAATATTTTCATGATCTCCTAGATTGATTGACTCTGTTTCATTCATATTGGGGTTGGACGTATTCTCAAACTATTCGAAATTCTTGCTTATTCCGTCAAACGCTTCATCTGGATCATATTCAACATCTTCATTCATTATTTCATGATTAATTTGAGTTTAAAGATCTGGTTGAAAATTCCGCATGCATGTCATATCGCTAGAATCAGCATAAAAAGAACTGTACAATAGGAAATAAATAAGTAAATATTAGACTCAAAATAGGAAAGAGGGAAACTGCATTTCATTGAAAATAAAGATAGGAGGGTTTGAACATAAAAACAAACAAGATAGAGATCTGAATTGCAACCCTGGAATAATTCAAATTACAAAATGGAAAACAAAACAGACTACCAAGACTCCTTCTTAGTGGGGAGAGGAGTGGCCTCCCAATTGTTGAGTTGGACATCAGGGCCAATAAACTGCACATCTGCATTGCTGGTGCCTTCCCTAATTTCAACCACATCATCCTCGAAAAATATGTTTTGGAAAAGGCTAATCAACTCTATATCATCATCAAACATTGGCTCTGATACTAGTAACATGGAGGACCCAATAGCACTGGTTCTGATGAAAGACTGGTTGACTGGCGGTATCAGCTTGGCAAGTGACCATAACTCTTTTTTCCGCTTCTTAGCTTTCTTCCTATCTTCAAAAGTGGGTTTATACCCCAAACCAAAGGTACCAAGGTTCTCACATGGGCATATTGGATGAGTTCGGCCCTGTAAAGACATACCTAGACCTTTTCCTGGTTCAAAACCATACCTTAACATTTCATTCACCACCATGACAGACGCAAAGGGCAATTGTGGTCTTGTAATAAGATCCCCCTCGAGGATATGCTCAACAACCACTACCTCAAAATCCTGATAGATCAGCGCTCCATGTATATTTCCTGCCTCAATGAAGGAAATGGATGATTCTTTGTACATGGACAAGTCCCCTTCTCCGTGAACGACTATTTCTTTTCTGTCATGTTTGAACTTGATCATTTGATGCAATGTAGAAGGGACTACCCCAACCCTATGAACCCATGGCCTCCCCAATAACAGATTTTAGGAAGAGTCGATGTTCAAAACTTGGAAATCTATGGTAAAATCAATAGGCCCTATTGTCAATACAAGCTCTATCTCACCAATGGCATTCGTTTTTGCTCTATCAAAAGGTCTGACACAAACATTATTAGGTCGGATCCTTTCTGTACTAACATTTAATTTTTGCAGAGTTGATAGAGGACAAATATTAGCACCAGATCCTCCATCAATCAAGACTCGAGTGACATAAGAATGCTCATATTTTACAGTAATATAGAGGTCGTGATTATGTCCAGTACCTTCCATGGGTAGTTCATCATCCGAGAAGGTGACCCTATTTACCTCAAAGATTCTTCCAATAATTTTCTCCAATTGATTCACTGTAATCTCATTGGGTACATGTGCCTCACTCAAAATCTTTATTATAGTTTTGCGATGCTCTTCTGAGTGGATCAGTAAAGACAACAAAGAGATTTGGGGTGGCATTTTCCTCAACTGTTCCACGACAGAATATTTTGGCAACTTCATCTTTTTTAAGAACTCCTCAGCCTCCTCTGTGGTAACCGGCTTCTTGACTGGCCTCTAGCCGTCTCTATCTTTTCTTAACTCTTCTGGGGTAAAACATCTCCCTGAACGAGTTAACCCCCCTACTCCATCCACTTCTTCAATGACTTCCTTTCCCTTATATGTCACCGTCGTGCGATTATATTTCCAAGGGACTGTCTTGGTGTTAACCACAGGAAGTTGCGATACTGGCTTAATAATAATAGGACTTGTGAGAGCTCCTTTCACAATTAAGAGGGGCTTAGCGGGCATTCTTGGAACAATCAACTTTGGGCTAATCTGACTGGCCCCAGCGCTTTCTGAAGCTCCTTTCACAATAACCATAGGAGTATTCGATTGTTTGGGCTTTACGGGCGTCTCGTTCACTCCTGAAGATACTACTTTTGTCAAACCCACCACATTTGTTGTCTTTTCCTCATCACTTTTGATCTTAATGATAGGCTTGTAGGAAATTATGGATTCTTCATTGCCATGTATCAACTCAAGCATATTTGTTTCAGTATGAATTGGCAGTGGGTTTTGATTAATGTTTGGAGCATCTAAGTTTTGCACCACAATTTGTTGTGTATCAATCAGCTCTTGGATGGCTTTTTTCAAGAATCAACATTTCTTTGTATCGTGCCCTGGGGCATCGGAACAATATGCACATCTTCTAGAATAATCCACATTTTTAGGGGGAGGGTTTGATACTTTCCTCTCAATTGGGCTCAAGACATTCAAGGCCCTCAGCCTCTGAAATAAGCTAGCATATGATTCTCCAATAGGAGTGAAATTATCTTTGGTTACGTTACCCCTTTTATACTCTGCCCTGGGTCAAAAATTAAATTTAGGAGGGCCTTGGTAAACTTGTGGGGGTGGAGGATGATTTTGAGGGGCTGGTGCACGCCATTACGGGTAAGAAGGGGGTTGGGCATATGGATGTGCATTATAAATGGGATACTGAGGAGATGGTATGGAATATAGTGGGTAGTGTGGTGGGTGGTTATATGGGTCTTGGGTATATATCTGGGGTTGAGATTGTGCGTGTTGGTGAGGCGGACCTCTCGGAGTTTGTCGTGGCCCTGACACAACGGTAGCCATGTCCTCTTTCCTTTCTTTCCCCCAATACCTCCCGAACCATTTTGAATCGCCTGCATCGTAGCTTTTAAAGCAACTTGGCTTATAATATTTCCGAACTTAATTCCATTTTCCACCATTTCGCCAACCTTAATAACCTCAGCAAATGTTTTTCCAACAACAGAAAGCAAATGATGGAAGTAGTCAGGTTCCTGTGACTGGAGAAAAATATCAATCATCTCTGACTCCTTGATTGAGCGCTTAACTCTAATAGCTTGCTCTCTCCACCTAATAGCATATTCATAAAAAACCTCAGTAGTCTTTTTCCTCAGGTTGGAAAGTGTTGTACGAGCTGGAATTATGTCAATATTGTATTGAAATTGCTGGATAAAATCCTGAGCCAAGTCATCCCAAACATGCCAACGAGAGATATCCTGATCGATAAACCATTCTGAGGTTATCCCCATCAAACTCTCTCCAAAATAAGTCATAAGTAGCTCTTGTTTTCCCCCTGCTCCTCTTAGTTGATTACAAAACCTTTTCAAATGAGCTAAAGGATCACCATGGCCGTCGGACTTGTCAAACTTTGGGGTTTTGAAACCTAGAGGCAAGTGGACATCGGGGAACATGCAAAACTCTTTGTAAGAAACACTCTTGTTCCCTCCTAGTCCTTGCATGTTCCTCATGCTTTGCTCCAAACTTCTCATTTTTTTGTCCATCTCCTCTTGTTCCTCATTCTTCGTCCTCTTTTCGATCACAATAGGGGAGTTTTGCAGATAAGCAGGATTGGAGGATTCTGGGACCTTAAAAGCTACTCCAGTGGAATAGAATTGATCATGAGGTAGCTCACTCGCAGACTTCGGTATCAGCTTTGGTTGAGGATCTATAGTAGTTGGTACTGCAGAAATGAAGAGCAGGTTATTTGTGAGAGATGGATTCGGGGGGCGCACAGTGGAGGTCCCAACTGTGCTAGGTACATTAGTATATGGGCCGAATCCTGGTGGGTAAAATGGATCATCAGTTTGGGCTTGATTGGAAATTGGGACAGTCGTGTTTAAAAGTCTAGGAATTGAGGAAGGTGGCGCTTGCCCATTTATCCAGGCTTGATACATTTCTGCCATCTGCTGTTTCAATAACTTATTCTCTTCTATCGATGCAAATTCTTGTTGAATCAACTGATTTTGGTCTTCTTCGTTGTCAGAATCTATCCCCTCTTTGTGTGTCATTTTGCCCTTTCCTTTGGATCTGGTATTGTACGGATGAGATGCTAGTGTAATCACAAACCAACCACCTTACAAAATTTTTAACCTTTTATCTATAACAAGTGGCAAATGGATGAGTATTGCACATTTAACGTATTATAATTACACGTCGTATGCATTTCAACATGGAAGGCCTTATGTTTCATCCCGGCTTATCTAGGAGCCTATTTTTTTTTTTTTTTTTATGAAAACTTTTTGATCGAACCCATTGGAGGATTGCCTACGTATCATGTCGGCACATGAATTAGATCGCTGCATAGTTCGAAAATAACAAATCAGAGAGTGTTTTTTTTTGACATATAACAAAATAAATAAAGATTTTTAAACAAAATCAAATCTTTTCCATTCACTTTCAACTATGCACTCTACAATACCCCAAATGAAGGAAACAATAGAAGTACTAAAACTGCTATAGACTTAAAATAACTAAAAACTAAAAAAAAATTGGGATATGACCAAATAGCTAAAAATAAACAGACTCCAAAAAGGACCATAAGCCAAGATGTTCTTTATGGCCTCAACTACCCTCATAGACTGGAGTATATACTGGATAATGCCTTTGGTAGATGTGGGGCTAGAACGCATTCCTGTTCTCCCAAACTTTCATCATCACGGTGGAGATAACTAGCATACATATCGACAAGAATGTCCCTAAGCCAAAGCACTCGCTCTTTAGCCTCATTCATATTTTTGTGGTAGTTCTGCAACCAATCTTGAAAAGTGTAGACTGCCTGCCTCAAATCATCCTCTCGTTCCTGAAACTCCTCCACTTGGTGGTGAAGTGCACCACGCTCAATCTCCCACTGTTTTTCCTCACTTTTCATTTTTTCCTGATAAGCTGTGAAGCGCTTGGCTATTTCCCTCTCTCGCTCCATGGAGGCTTTCACTTGAGCATAAAGCCTATATTGGGTGTACATTAGTTTGGCCCTTTCATTTTCGAACTCATCCTGTTGTTGCCCCATTGCCACCTCATTGATACCCAAATCTTCTTGCAAAACCTGAATCAAGTGTTTGTCTACCTCAGCCTTTCTCTATGCTGACTCAACTTTGTTCCCCAACTCTTTCTCCAATTGGCTGTATTTTCGTTTGACGCACCTTAGATCCTCTTTCACAACTTGGAGAGCTAACTGATGGTCTTTTTCCACCTCTTCTCGAGTCTGTGCGATTCTTGCTTCATATTCAGCTTGCTGCTCGTTCAATCTCTTTTGAAACTCATGTTCCACCTCAAGACGGGCTTGTCTGACTCTTGCTCAAACCTCTGATTCTCTATCCCATTTTCTTTTCCTAGAATCTCCGGGGCTCTCTTCCAGTGGGGAAGGACTGTGCAACCATGAAAGGTACCCGGGAACTACTTTCCCCTTATCACAATCTTCCACCATTTCACTCTTCTCAGATATTATACTCCCATACCAAAACTTTAGTATCTCATCACTATCAAACAGAAAACCTAGAGGAGTATCGTACATGAATTCACCCATGTTCTTTCTATGAGGAATCTTTTGAAGTCGACCCAATTGGCTCATTACTCGAAGCGGCACATAAGGTTGGACCCCTCTAAACCCAATTAACACCAAAAAAGGTTGGTATGAGGACATACAAATGACATCTTGGGTTGGGAACCAGTAGTAGTTCCAGATAATCTGATCATCAGTCAGCTTAGAAACCTTCTCCTTCCATGCCTTGATCCCGATTGGGAGTTTACTTTTATTAGCCCTCCCCTCATGACTAGTCATACAATTTAACCAGTCGCTAGCTCCCGGTGCATAAGGGTAATAATAGAAATGCTCCAGAAACCATATCTGTAGGAAAATATTGCACCCTTCAAAGTATGTGGCACCCTTTCTGCACTTGGTTAGTGCACGAAAGACATCTCCAAGAATCATAGGTACAAGAGTAGGGTTATCCATCGTGGTTAGTGCTTGCATTACTCCTGCTAGAAGGATATAAATATTTCCATCACGCTCTGAAAAAACTATCCTCCCTAAGAATGCAACCATGAAAGCAAAGCGGTTGTGTTTCTTCCATTCTTGCAAGTTCCCTTTGTTGTATAATTGACCCTGATACTCCTCGAATCCTTCCTCTCAACCAAATCTTTGGAATAAAAATTCCAAAGAAATCCAACCTTCCTTCAAACTTGCTATATTCATCTGATTGATATTCAGTAATTTAAGAACTTGATCCCATCCACATTCTTAGGAACTATAGGTCTCTTGTTTCGAAGATCTGAACCTCGACGAATGGTGCCTACCCCTATGAACATTGCTAATTCCTCTAGAGTTGGGTTCATCTTGAAGTTTGAGAAACGAAACACATTGTTGTTGTGATACCAAGCTTCAATCAATGTTTCAAACACATCTCTCATGGGATTGATTTCCATCATATGAACAAGATGTCCCAAATAGTATTTTATTATCCTCTTGTCCTACTCCTCCATTCCATTCCACCATTTCCACAAAAGTAGAGGAATCTGATCGACGATCATAAATTTTGGTATTCCTTCAACCCTGGGTCTTTTCTCACACTTTCCTCTAGTTCGCGGATTCATGTTTGTAACACCCCATACCTTCCCAACCCTACTTGCTGATGTTGAATAATGGTTGCTTAGGTGTCGAGAGATATAAGTATGTATTTGGTAATGCTAACGACGAGAAAATTGAAATTTGGCCACGTACATGCAATTAGACTTTCATAGGAAGGGTTTTGTGATTTCGTGGAGCATTTGTGTAATACCCCGTACACATTCTAACCTCATTTGGTGACTTGGAGTCATGTTTACTTGATGATTAAGATCACTAAGTAAGTATTTTGAAGTGTTGGGATAGGGTATTGGACGATATGCAAGTATTGAAGAAATGGCCGAAAAAAATTCAGCAAGGTATGAAACCTTGCGCCACTACCCTGTTTTAGGGGGTGTGGCGCAAGCCCCTGATTCAGAGGGCAGTGATTTCTTGCGCCACTGCCTTGCTTTGCAGCAGTGGCGCAAGGCACAAAAATGTGCCCTTCCGGACTCGTTTTGTAACGCAATTCTACGACGATTCTTGGATGGTTTCTTTTTGTTCTTTGGAGTTCTTTGAGCATTGTTAAAGCATCAAACACTTCAATACACTCCTACATACACCTACATGATCAAATCATGAAACACAAGTAGGTATCATAAATGTTCAAGGAAGCCATGGATGATTAAAATTTCTATTTTTGCGATTGAGACGACGAATGAGAATCTCATAAGAGAATATTGTCGTGACATTATGGAATTATTTAAACACGCGATATATGATGGATTATGCATGAATATTTGTGGGCTAAGTGGAAATGTGTTATTGGGCCCAAATAGAGGCCCAAAAATAGAATAAAATGCATGGCCCAAATGGGTCAAATGACCCATTCTTTCATGTGACCTTCTAGACCCAACATTTAATGCCAAAGAGTGGCTAAGGATGAAAATTGAGGGCCTATATAAAGGGGTAAAAATCTGATTTTTATCCATTACAAACACACATGTATTTCTATGTTTTTCTAAAACATTTCAAGAGAACCCCTTTAGCCCTCAAAACCCTAAGTCAACTTTTGGAGAAGATCATCACTATTCAAGCTTGGGTAAGTGTTTATTATTATGGTTTAACATATTATATGCATGGGAGATTATGTATATCATGTTGGTTATGCTTGGAAATGGTGGACATGGTACTTTGTGTTTTTATATAAGATTTGTGATCCATGAGGTTCAAGCTTGAATTATGACTTGTGCCTTTGATGAAAGAGCATGGTATGGATAAAATATGAACATGTATGGTGTAATTTTGTTATTACACTTGTTATTTTTCTAAAAGTGTAAATTGTGGAATTTTGGCCGATATGTGCTATGAGGTGTATTAAGGTGATTTGATGGATTATGTGTGATGTAATATGGATAAGAAAGTGTAAAGGAGAAGTGTTGTGGTGAAATGTATTGATTATCATGTATTGGTCAATGTTGGGAATATTGTGGGATTTTTGGGATAATACTTTCATCAATGGTTTTGTTAAGGGGAAATGGCATGTTTAAAGGCAAACATGTACCTCATTGACGTTATATGCATTTGTAAGGTAGTTGGTGGTCAATGTGAATTTCGTTATGTATTTGTGTTGTAGAGTGATACATAAAGAAGGAGCGAGACTATTGTATACGCGTCTAAGATTGTGTATTCGTATTAAGAAAACAAGGTATGTAAGGTTACTCTTTCCGTATCCTTCTACAAGATATTGTTCTATTTGACATTGGACTTGTTTCAATTCCGAGGGGCTTGAAGTATATCAATTCAGGGTGACGTATATTGTTATTCATATGTGCCCTATTCTTAGATGAATTATGATTCACTTATCTCTTATTCATTGATTGAAGTTCCTAAGATGTCATGACGTTGTAATTTCTAAAAGAACTATCTCAACGAGAGTAATGAGGTAAAGAGAGCTTGTTTAGTTTGAATAGCATGTTCCAATCATGTCATGTTCCAAAATCCAATAATGTGATGATTATATTTATACCAATCTTTCACAAGTAAAAGTACCAATCTCATAAGAGTAATAAGAGAAGTGATGTGCAAGTTAATATATCTATTTCTCATAAGTGAATATGTCAATCTCATGAAGTACAAGAGTGAAGTAATATATATATGTGTGATTCCAATTATGTCATGATCCTCAATGTATCATTCTTAGAGCGGAAGTAAGAATAACAAGAGATATAATTGATGAGTATTCACGGGTGGTTTCCCAGGGGTTAAAATGCCTAGCATGGGTCGATCCCGATACATCCCAGCGGCGATATAAAAGCCTAGCTCGGGTTATCATAATTACATCCCAGGGGCTACAGAAAAGCCTAGCATGGGTTAATATAACATCCCAGGGGTCAAAGTACCTAGCATGGGTTAGTAACATCCCAGGGGTGACACGAAAGCCTAGCATGGGTTAATATAACATCCCAGGGGTCAAAGTACCTAGCATGGGTTAACCTTATCCCAGGGGCGACAGAACAGCCTAGCATGGGTAGAACAGTAAAGATGAGTAAAATATGAAGATAAAAGGAGTAAAGAACGTAAAATGCATGGTTCCCCACATACAGAAAGAGAGCTTATTCACATTTCTATTTCTCTTATATTGATTCCATTGTTGTGGTTATTATGTAAGATGAATTTCTTATGAGCCTTGCATACTCAGTACATTCTTCGTACTGACCCCCTCGGGGGAATTACCTTACATGTTGCAGGTGCAGGCACTAGTAGACTTCCACTGTAGGTTGACAGTTGATTGCGGATCTTTGGTGAGCCCCAGTTGCTTCGGGACTTTTCGAATCATAGTTGTACAGTTGTGTTGATGTTGTAAATGTTGTATAAAGCGGGGACTTGTCCCGACTTTTAGTTGGTCTTGTAAATGTATCTGTTAGAGGATTTTGTAGACATGTGTGGGTTATGAAGGTAAAAGATAAATGTTAGTGTTGACTCGATGGCCCCGACGGCCACGTTTTAGTTATATCTATATATGGCATATGTTTCCATATTCATGTCTTCCGCATAGTTGCATGAGGTAATAAGATTCATACGAGGATGTATACGAAGGTTCAAGAGCAAAGATTGGTTCTCTCGGGCTATATCAGCTTCGGGTGCCAGTCCGTTCCGATGGGATTCGGGTCGTGACAAATGTTATACCTTTTGAAAAAAAAAATGTTAACACCTACCTAGATACAAATTTGTTTAATAGTAAGAAAAGATGTATAAAAGCAAAGGTTTTTAAAAAAAAAAAAAAAAAAAAAAAGAAAAAGAATTTTGGTAATGAATAAATCTCAAATGACTATTTTTAGTGGAAACATATATAAATATACAGAAGAGTAGGGCCGAACCCAAGGAGGGTTGCTTACGTATCACACCAAATGGTGAGCATCAAGCCCGCGTAGTTCGTGAAGACCATAAAATCAAATTATGATTATTATTATTTTATTTTTAAAAAAAAACATATATATATCCCAAAAAAAATCTTTTTCTTTTACAATAAGGAAACTATTATAAAAGTTGGAGGGAAAGTTACTCTCTTCTATTTCATTAAGCTGCCTAAAGCCGGTCAACAATCAAACAGGCCTTCCAAATAAATGTCAAAGAGCACATAGGATGTATATGTTGGTCATATAAAGAGGGATACCTGTCCTAGAAGGACCCGACCCCTGTGCCGAGTCCCACTAAGTCAAATGCTCATGATGCAGATAAAGCGGAGCCTAATAGGGATGGTCACGTCTGAGTTTCAGTTCTACTAGGTTTAACCTGATGGAGATAGGTGTCTAGACTGGCTTATCCAAGTGGACAACCCAGATCGGGGAGGGTCAGTTTACGGTAGCAGAGCTATTTCGGTTCTACTGGTGATCCAACCCCGCCTAAAATGTGTGACTAATATTCCTTAAACCAGGAGCGTAACCGAACACTGATTCGTCTCAGATAGAAGATTTTTGCGGAGCGTAGCCGCACACACAATAAATAGTGATAGGTATATTCAGAGACAAAGATGGCGCGCGAGAGAAGACATTTCACATTGCAATTCAGATAATATTAAAGCGGTAAACAAGCAAGCAAAGAGCACATTAGGCCAACAAACACAATATATATCCAAGAATTAAAGAAAGTAAAAAATAAGTCAATATACATAGCTCGAATTCTAGTTAAATGTCCCCAGAGGAGTCGCCAGAGATGTCACACCCTTTTTTCGTTTGGTCGAAGGGCTTGTCCAATTAAAGTGACGGTTTTGAATAGGGATTATTTTATTTACAGAGTCGCCACTTGGAATTGAGTTATGGTGTTCCAAGTCACCTTATTGAATCCCCATTCAAAAGGAATGACTCTTCTTATTATTTGTCTGCGAACTAGAAATCCGGATAAGGAATATTGTTGACCGAGGGGAAGGTGTTAGGCATCCCTCGAGTCCCGTGGTTTTCGCAAGGTCGCTTTATTGACTTATAATTGACTTAAGTTAATTCTTTAGGATACGCTAGGCTTGGTTAGCTGCTCAATTTGCCTAAGGATTATGAGAGAAACTATAACTTATGTTTTTAGCTGAGGAGCGTAACCACACACAAAGCCTGGTAGTTACAGAGATTGATCAAGGAGCGTAACCACACACATGATCAACCTCGATATATTATTTATTTTTAATATTTTCGCGTCTTTGAAGCATTTATAGACTCTTCCCATTTTTCCCAAGTCTAAATAAGCACCTAACGTGTTTAAAATCTATTCGTCCCCATTCGATCGGCTTCAAAATAGTGGAGTATGTTAATTTTTATCATAACGATTGATCAGGAGTAGTACTTTTTGACCTCATTTTTAATTATTACTTATACTAAACTTTTAACTTTCTAAAGATTAAGAACCTAAACTCATTCTTTTATGAATTGAAAATCCTTTTAATAATGGGTTTCAAATGTTGATTCGCTACTCAAACTTGCTTTTTCATACTAATGAATTGATTAATTAGGTATTAAATTTTTGCTTAGCCCAAAATCGTAAATGAGTATACTAAGAGAAATGCTTTTCATTTTTTACATTACACACACAGTACTTCTAAATTAATGTTTGACTAGGAAAATTAACACTTAAGGAGACATCTCGTGAAGCAAGTTAATAAAAGAATAGCAAAATTCTGGAGTTCATAAATAAGGAAAAAACCAAAACATACAATTTAAGATCTAAGAAGAGTTTTTTTTATTTTATTATAAATATAAAAAAAAACTTTATTTATTTTAAGAAAGCGAATCAGCCTAAATTCAAGACACACATATCTTGATTTATTAGGTGATTAATCTTTCATTATTATTATTACTCATCATATTGGAAACTACATATTAAAATCTATTTTTTTCCATATTAAAATATTAAAGCAACATTTTATATCTCAAATAAATAGGGCTGACTAAATTTATTTTCTAACAACCGTAAACAAACCTCCTCCCATTTTGTTGCATAATAGTAATATACATATATGATCCCTTAAGACTAAAAATATCATCTTCCATGTATTGGTACCCTTCTAATATTTATCTCTAACTTTCAAACCATTTTCTAATGCTAAGGAACAAGAGGTTTACAACCACTTTTTCTAATCCATCTGTTTTTCCTTCTATCCGTTCTTTTATTTCTACTTCTGTTTCTTTTCTAATTTCTTTCCCTCTCTCGTTTTTTTTTTTTTTTTTTAAACAACAACAACAATTTTTTTTTTTATTATTTCCTTCCTCCTTTTCAACATCTATTTTAAAAAATTTCTATTTTTCATTCTACATATAGTATAGGCACTATCTCATATAGTAGAAAATTAAACAACTTAAAATCAAGAAAAAGAGTGTATTAAACATCAAATCTACGTGTAAACTCTAAGTACTCAATAACTTAAACATACAACTCACAACAAGAATAAAGACTCACATAGTTAATCAACCACACATACTAAATAATGCATGAAATCATTTAAGCAACTCTATTCATGCTTCGATTCACAATAAAACTTATAAAAATATATAGAAGGGAACTGAATAAGAACCTGTGCGACAAACTAAATTGAATATGGAAACAAAGATGTCGTCACCGGAAACTCAAAAAAAGGATCTATAACACTCCAACTCCATATCACAATCCTCCAAAATGCTTCCGTTTTGCTATGCACATATAATTTTTAACACTATTTTCTTTCTCCAATTTTTCTCCAAGTATTGTCTAAATTTTTTCTCTATTTTTCTCCTTTTGTTTTCTGTCCTTTTCTCCTGTTTTTTTTTTCCCTTCTTGTGTTGCTTATATAGGGAGTGTGTGATATGGTGTGTATAGTAGTGTACAGGTGTGGTGTGTGTAGTAGTGTGCAGATAGTGTAGGGAGTGTCGTGTGTGTTGTGTGTGTAGAAGGTGGGGGGAAAAAGGGGAGGGGACGTGGGGTTATGGGTAGGTTAGGATTTCTTTTCTTTTTTTAAAAAAAAATTAAATTAAAGATATAAATAATGATGATAAAATATTTACTAATTAATTTTTTATAGTAAGAAAATATAGGAAGAGTTTATAATTAGCCTAAAAATAAAATATAATTAAGAGAATACTAAAATTACTAACGTATTTATTAAAACCTAAATAAAAAATAAAAAAAATGCTTTTTTGTAAATTTTCTTTTCTTTTTTGAAAAAATTTAAATAAAACTTGTCCTAAAAATGTGATTCTACTTTCTTTTTTTTTTTTTTGAAATCTTTTTGACGATTTTTCAAAGTAAATCTACTAAACATGAAAAATGGAAGCTAAAATAAAGATTAGACGAATAACAATTATTTAGTGCTAAAAATAGGTTAAAGCGCGGGGAGGGTCAAAAATCACGTGTCTACAACTTTCACATGGACACATGCATTCCCTTCAAATTGAACAGAGAAAGAAAATAGAAAGGGCCAAAAAAAAAAGAGGTTATTATCTAACTAAAAAAATAGCAATTTGAAACTTCAAAAGGCCCCCCCCCCCCCCCAAAAAAAAGGAAAGAACTAGTCTGTTCGATTAGACACAACTTTTTAGAATTTTCTCTTTTTCGCTGCATTTTAAAAATAAAAATAAAAAATTTGCCCCTCTAGTTGCTTCTCTATTTTTTTTTAACAATCAAATACCAATTTTTGGCGATTCTTATTTTTTTTCCACAATATGATGAAGATAGTTAAAGATGAAGGATCGATTTGCCCGTTCCGATTTCTTCCTTAATAATTGGAGAAATGAAGGTTGTATAGGATGTGTATAGAAACTGTATAATTGTTGTATAGAATATGTATTTGTACAAGATATATATAGAGGCTATATAGAATGTATTTGGTATCAAATATGCACAAATACATTATTTTTTTTATTGTATTTGAAAAAATCCACTCCTTTTGTATTTGATTGTTAAAATAAAGAGTAGCAATTACAGTGCTATAAAATTGTATTTGATTCTTGAAAAAAAAAGAAAGTAAAGAGCAACAACTAAAAGAGTAGAATTTTTTTTAAAAAAATTCAATAAAAGGACCCCCCAAAAAAAAGCATAAAAAGAGAAGTAGCAATAAAACCTCAAACTACTAATATAGGAAAAATTATTATATCATATAAAAATCCTTAGCATTTTGAGCGCAGATAAGTTCAATATCTAATTCTCCCGTCATCTCAATTTGTATGATGGTATTTAATTAGGAAGTATTGAAGTCAATTTTTTTTTGAAATTTATAGTTTATAACACGACATAATTTTTTTGGTCATATATAGCTATCTCATCAAAGGTAGAATGGAAGGTTTGGGCAAACCAAAAAAAGAAAGATCATCACATAATTAATCAATATAAAGGAATTTTAGTAATGAAGTGTTGAATGAGGAAGACACATGAAATTTTGCTCTCTTGTTTTCACTAATTATATATTTTGGGGAAAGTTATAAGAGAAATAATATTATAACAACGATTGTCCGAAAGCCCATAATACAACATGCAGTGTGATATGACCATAGATCGATCGGCTTAGGACAATATGTTGGCATGTACCTAGTAAACCTCTTACCTTGCCCAAAAGATTTGAAGGAGAAAAAGGAAAGAACTGATCGAGTGAGAAATTGCGAAGAAATAAATACCAAAAAACTCTATAAAGATATAATTCTTTTTCCTTTTTGTATGTTGCACTAACAAAAGATGTATATGTGTCTGCCACTGTATCATGAACGACTTTCACTTTCATATGGACACATGCATTCCGTTCAAATAAAACAGAGAAAGAAAATAAAAAGGAACAAAAAAAAGTCTAACTAAAAAAATAGCAATTTGAAACTTCAAAAGGGCCAAAAAAAGAAAAGAACTAGTTTATTCGATTAGATGGAACTTTTTAGAATTTTCTCTTTTTCGCTGCATTTTAAAAATAAAAATAAAATTCTTCCCCTCTAATTGCTTCTCTACTTTTTTAACAATCAAATATCATTTTTTTGGCGATTATTAATTTTTTTTCACAATATGATGAAGATAGTTAAAGATGAAGGGTCGATTTGCCCGTTTCAATTTCTTCCTTAGTAATTGGAGAAATGAAGGTTGTATAGGATGTGTATAGAAACTGTATAATTATCGTATTGAATATGTATTTGTACAAGATATATATAGAGACTATATAAGATGTGTATAGATGATTGTTGTATAAAATATGTATCTGATAATTATTGCAGCTAAATGTTGTATAGAATGTAGAAACTATATAGTTGTTGTATAGAATATACATCTATATATGATGTGTATAGAATTGTATATAGAAATTGTATATGTATATGATGTGTATAGAAACTGTAGAATTTTTATCCCTATAAAGTATGTATTTATATTTTCTATCAAAAATATATATATTTGGTATCAAATATGCATAAATATATACTTTTTTTTATTGTATTTGAAAAAACCCACTCTTTTTGTATTTGATTGTTAAAATAAAGAGCAACAATTACAGTGCTATAAATTGTATTTGATTCTTGAAAAAAAAGTAAAGAGCAACAACTAAAAGAATAGAATTTTTATTTTTTTTTTTTAAAAAAAGGACCCCAAAAAAAAGCATAAAAAGAGAAGTAGCAAAAAAAAAAAAAAACCTCAACTCTGCTAGAATAAGAAAAATTATTATATCATATAAAAATCCTTAGCATTTTGAGCGCAGATAAGTTCAATATCTAATTCTCCTGTCATCTCAATTTGTATAATGGTATTTAATTAGGAAGTATTGAAGTCAGAAAAGTTTTGAAATTTGTAGCTTATAACACGACATAATTTTTGTGGTCATATATAGCTATCTCATCAAAGGTAAAATGGAAGGTTTGGGCAAACCCAAAAAAGAAAGATCATCACATAATTAATCAATATAAAGGATTTTAGCAATGAAGTATTGAATGAGGAAGAGACATTAAATTCTGCTCTCTTGTTTTCACTAATTATATATTTTGAGGAAAATTATAAGAGAAATAATATTATAACAACGATTGTCTGAAAGCTCATAATACAACATGCAGTTTGACGTGACCATAGATCGATCGGCTTAGGATAATATGTTGGCATGTACCTAGTAAACCTCTTACCTTGCTCAAAAGATTTGAAGGAGAAAAAGGAAAGAACTGATCGAGTGAGAAATTGCGAAGAAATAAAACTCTGTAAAGGTATAATTCTTTTTCCTTTTTGTATGTTGCAATAACAAAAGATATATATGTGTCTGCCACTGTATCATGAACGACTTTCACTTTCACATGGATACATGCCTTTTTGTATGTTGCAATAACAAAAGATATATATGTGTCTGCCACTGTATCATGAACGACTTTCACTTTCACATGGATACATGCATGCCCTTCAAATTAAATAGAGAAAGAAAATAAAAAGGGACAAAAAAAAGGGTATTATCTAACTAAAAAATAGCAATTTGAAACTTCAAAAGGGCCAAAAAAAGAAAAGAACTAGTCTATTTGATTAGACGGAGCTTTTTAGAATTTTCTCTTTTTCGCTGCATTTTAAAAATAAAAATAAAATTCTTCCCCTCTAATTGCTTCTCTACTTTTTTAACAATCAAATATCATTTTTTGGTGATTCTTATTTTTTTTTCCACAATATGATGATGATAGTTAAAGACGAAGGGTCGATTTGTCTGTTTCAATTTCTTCCTTAGTAATTGGAGAAATGATGGTTGCATAGGATGTGTATAGAAACTGTATAATTATTGTATAAAATATGTATTTGTGCAAGATATATATAGAGACTATATAAGATGTGTATAGATGATTGTTGTATAAAATATGTATCTGATAATTATTGCAGCTAAAAGTTGTATAGAATGTAGAAACTGTGTAGTTGTTGTATAGAATATGCATCTGTATATGATGTGTATAGAATTGTATATAGAAATTGTATCTATATGATGTGTATAGAAACTGTAGAATTCTTATCCCTATAAAGTATGTATTTATATTTTCTATCAAAGATATATGTATTTGGTATCAAATATGCACAAATACATTATTTTTTTATTGTATTTGAAAAAATCCACTCTTTTTGTATTTGATTGTTAAAATAAAGAGCAGTTATTACAGTGCTATAAAATTGTATTTGATTCTTGTAAAAAAAAGTAAAGAGCAACAACTAAAAGAATAGAATTTTTATTTTTATTTTTTTAAAAAAAGGACCCCTAGAAAAAGCATAAAAAGAGAAGTAGCAAAAAAAACTTCAAACTGCTAGAATAGGAAAAAATATTATATCAAATAAAAATCCTTAGCATTTTGAGCGCAGATAAGTTCAATATCTAATTCTCCCGTCATCTCAATTTGTATGATGGTATTTAATTAGGAAGTATTGAAGTCAAAAAAGTTTTGAAATTTGTAGTTTATAACACGACATGATTTTTGTGGTCATAAATAGCTATCTCATCAAAGGTAGAATGGAAGGTTTGGGCAAACCAAAAAAAGAAAGATCATCACATAATTAATCGATATAAAGAAATTTTAGTAATGAAGTGTTGAATGAGGAAGACACATTAAATTCTGCTCTCTTGTTTTCACTAATTATATATTTTGGGGAAAGTTATAAGAGAAATAATATTATAACAACAATTGTCCGAAAGCTCATAATACAACATGCAATGTGATGTGACCATAAATCGATCCGCTTAGGACAATATGTTGGCATGTACTTAGTAAACCTCTTACCTTGCCCAAAAGATTTGAAGGAGAAAAAGGAAAGAACTGATCGAGTGACAAATTGCGAAGAAATGAATACCAAAAAACTCTGTAAAGATATAATTCTTTTTCCTTTTTGTATGTTGCAATAACAAAAGATATATATGTGTCTCCCACTGTATCATGAATGAATTTCACTTTCACACGGATATATGCATTCCCTTCAAATTAAATAGAGAAAGAAAATAGAAAGGGCAAAAAAGAAAAAAGGGTATTATCTAACTTAAAAAATTGCAATTTGAAACTTCAAAAAGGCCAAAAAAAAAAAAAAAACTAGTTTGTTCGATAAGACACAAACTTTTTAGAATTTTCTCTTTTTCGCTGTATTTAAAATAAAAAATAAAAATTGCCCCTCTAATTGCTTTTCTATTATTTTAACAATCAAATACCATTTTTTGGCGATTCTTATTTTTTTCCACAATACGATGAAGATTGTTAAAGATGAAGGGTCGATTTGCCCGTTCCAATTTCTTCCTTAGTAATTGTTGAAATGAAGGTTGTATAGGATGTGTATAGAAACTGTATAATTGTTGTATAGAATATGTACTATATAGAATGTGTATAGAAATTGTATTATTATTGTATCAAATATGTATCTGATAATTATTGCAGCTAAAAGTTGTATCAAATGTAGAAACTGTATAGTTGTATAAAATATGCATCTGTATATGATGTGTATAGAATTTATATCTGCATATGATGTGTGTAGAAACTGTAGAATTTTAATCCCTATAAAGTATGTATTTATATTTTCTATCAAAGATACATGTATTTGGTATCAAATATGCACAAATAAATTCTTTTTTATTGTATTTGAAAAAATCCACTCTTTTTGTATTTGATTGTTAAAATAAAGAATAGCAATCACAATGCTATAAAATTGTATTTGACTCTTGAAAAAAATGTAAGAGCAACAACTAAAAGAATAGAATTTTATTTTATTTTAAAAAAAAGCATAAAAAGAGAAGTAGCAAAAAAAAAAAAAAAAAAGAGTAGCAAAACCAAAAAAAAATAAAATGAAAAAGAAGAAGTAACGGCTAACAAAAGGAGATCGAAGATCAGCGAATTGGCTAGAAAGTTGGAAATCCAATCCCTTGGCGATGGGATTAGTTTGGCCGACAACATTATTTGTGTTCTTATTTCTTTATACTCCTTCCATCTCAGTTTATATAATGATGTTTGACTGTATACGAAAGTTGTGAATGAAAGAAAAACTTATAGAAATATAGTTTTAATGAATATAGTTTTAATGATGTTATAAATATTTGCGTTGCTATAAATCATATAAAATAAAAAGTTTAAATTAAGTTGTTACTCTCTTCATCCCAAAAATAATTATCATGTTTTCTTTTTTAGAAGTCAATTTGACTAATTTTTAAAGTTAAATTGGATTAAATTAATTTAAAATTATATAATTAAATTTTAAATATTCAAAAATTATATGAAAAGCTTTATAAGTTGCAATTCGTCTCGTATTAATATGATGAACAAAATATTGGTCAAAGTTCATATTATTTGACTCTGAAAAATCAACATATTTTAGGAAGGAAAAAATACAAAATATAAAAAAGATATCATTTTTTGAACTAAAAAGAAAAGAATATCAAATAAATTTAAAGGGAGAGAACAATATTTTAGAGCAATTGTTGCTCCCAACCCGGCCCCGAAATAGCGCTTAGTTAGATACGTACCATCATTAAAATAGACTTGACCAGAACATGACTATTGTAGTAAAGGATGAAATTAATGAGGTCAATCATGCATTTGCATATGACCTCCTTTTGGACCTTCTTTAACACATTAAAATAATAGACTTTGATTAAATTGGAAAGTAGAGAAAGAAGATTAAGGAACAAAAGAATGTCCCCTCATATTTTTGCTTCATTATTACTCAATGCCTAGATCTATTCTTCACTAGGATTCTTTACACAATATAATACAATTCACAAGGTGGGGTAATGTATTTGGTGTTATTTTTTTTTTCTTCTTCTTTTCTTTTTAAGTAGAAATAGAAATGTGTCCTATGCTTAAGGCTAAAATACAGAAGCCAAATGCGTTAAGCAATCGTACACGTCTATCAATCTCCCATTTATGGTTCGTTACGCTAAATTCTCACGAATCCCAAATCCAACTAATCCTCTTTTCTTTCCTACTAATCTAAAAAATGAATACGTCCACGAGAATGAGGGAAGTCTACGTTAGCTATTTATATAGGACTGCCTTCACTTTCACTGATTAATTAATTAGTATTCCTTTTTGATTTTTATTTTAACAAAAAAAAAAAAACGCCAAAATTTACTATACTTCAGATTTTTACATACTCACCAAATAAATCATAAGATTTATTTGACTAAATGCCTCTTATCTCTTCTTTAATCGAGTAATTAATGACGATATGCCTTCTCGGAGTAGTAGGAATTTAGAAAAAAAATAATTGACGCCTTTCGATTTTCTAAAGTGACCATATTTTTGATCTCTCATTTGATTTTTTTTTTTTTTTTGGTTAAATATATGTCCGGAGACCTTTTTATTAATAATCACATTTTAGCTGAAGTGACAGATAAGTAGGACATAAAAACGAAGGCAGGTTAACGAGAGAATGCATGGAAAGATGGGGAGATTATTGGCAGGACTTGAGAAAAGGTTTATAATCAAGAGAATTTATTGTAAAAAATGAAACAAAATAGGGAAATGGCAAGAAAATGGGACAGTAGTAGTCATGTGTAAGATTGAGTTAAGACAAAGAAATAAATATTTAGCTGACTTGAGAGTAAGATTTAGCTCTCTCGTGATGTTTTGTTGAGAGCTAGTGACCGACCATTCTTACATTATTTATAATTTACTCTATATATTTTGTCCTTCGATCAGCAAAATATGTATTACTTGTTTGGAATATATATATATATATATATATACTTATGTTAATTTAGACAATGTCAGATTTTTCACTTCATGTCTTCATGGGCTCAACCAATTTGTATATATATATATATATGCTTATGTTAATTTAGACAATGCCAGATTTTTCACTTCGTGTCTTCATGGGTTCAACCAAATAATTCCCTTTTCTTTCACAAAATAATTATGTATGTACATAATAGTTAGGATTAACCATCCTGTTAATTACTACCTCCATTTAATTTTACGTGCCCCTTATACTAAAAATAATTTTTTGACTATTTTTACAAATCAAGAGAGTTGTATTACTTTTTTCTCATACTATCCTTAGTATTAAACAACTACATAAACTAATAGTGATTTCAAAGCATCATTAATAAGGTTAATTTAATAAAAAAATATTTCTAATTAAAGTTTTATTTTATGGAGTATGTCAATTCAACAGAGGCCAAATAAAATGAAACAGTGGGAATTAGTTAGAGATCGAAGAGGTCTCTTGAATCTGACACTATTTATTTTTTCAAAGAAACTTCACATTTTCTGAAAAGAAGATCCAAGTATATTCATCAATAAACCGAACGAAATTCAGAATATCAGTTTTCATGCATTAAGAATGTTGTTGCTGTCTGAGACTGTATATCAAATATAGACTTTAGTTTTCTCTTCTTCTTTTTCCTTCATTAACTATAGTTTAAGGGTAAACAATATTGTTTATGATAAGAAAACTGAACCTTGAGACTATCTCAACTGAAAAAAACTTATGTATACGATGAGAATTTACCAAAACTCAACAACACATTCTGTCCATAAATATGAAGCTCCGACAGTTTATGTGCATATTGTAATATCTATAGTTCAGATTTAATTAATTTTGGAGGTAGTTAAAGAATAATAAGAAAATGTTTTTGCAAAAAAAAAAAAAAAGAAAATATATCATCACCGATCATCATGCGCAATGTAAGAACACGAGGAAAAGTTAAAAAATTAGTGGAGCTATTTGATGAATGGGCCTTTTTTTCTTTTTTTAGCCAATTTAGAAAAGAGAGGCGGCGCCAACTCTAAACCCACAATGGCAAAGATATGTTAGCAAGTGTAAACATGCTTATCTTGAATAGTATGAAGATAAGGCATTACTTTACTACTATATATATCTATACTTTATTTCTTACTAGTGGCATGCCGCCCGTCCTAAGCACGGGCCGCCCAATATTTTTGCTTTATTTTTTTTAATTTATGTGTCGCATTTTTATTTTAAATTAGTCCAAAAAAATATCAATTTTTTTTTAAAATAAATATTTTAATTTTAAAATATTTTACACAATCTCTTTTTTAATAATAATTTTCGTCATATTTGAAATATTCGCATATGTTACTATTGAAAAGTACTTCATCCGTTCATTTTTAATTTATCATTTTGTATATATTTTATTCTTGTTATTAAATAAAATATTATTTATTTTCTAATACTGAAATGACTTATAATAACTACTTAGAAGTGATATAGTAAAATTACTATAAAAATATACTTGTGAAATTTTTTTAAGTTGGCCCCATATAAGACGTTAAGTTAATTTAAAACGCCAAGAGTTAATTTATCATTTTGTGTCTAGTTTACCTTTTTTTTATTAAATATTATTAATTTTCTAATACTTAAATGACTTATAGTAATTAATTAGGGGTGATCTAATAAAATCACAGTTGAAGCAGTGATGTCACCCAAAATATACCTCCTGAAAAGTATAATACGGTCGATGTACCAAATATAGAATCCAACTAGGTTGGGGTCGATCCCACAGAGAATAGGACGAAATTATGTCGAGTGCTTGTTCGAGTAATTAGCAAGTAAGTAAAACTGGGGTTTTTTTTATAAGTAAGTAGTAACAGTAATGATTGTCGATTTTCGGATTCGTAATCAATATGATAAATACACTAGGATTGTGATCCCTAATGATTTCTTAACTCTACCGGTTACTTGTGCTGGCAAAACTGTCCCACTGCGTTGTATGCAAAATCTAACAAGTTAAGTTCATCTAAACGTCTCTCGACCTTGGTTAGACGAATTTCACTCTTCTCCTCTCAGTTTCCGAGTGTCGCACTACTAACCCTTGTCCTGGATCTCAGACAACTATCCCTGTTTCGGCTCAAGTTATTAGATGAAGGTTGATAGCTTCAAATCTCTGTTGTTATTCCCTTTTCCCAATATCTACCTCTCTCTAGAGCAAGTCTAGAATACAAGCGAGTTTCTCACGTTTGCAACCGTTAGAAGATCAATTATAATGAAGGTAATAACAATACATGCATTCACAACGGTTCAGAATTGCTTTGCACTTAACTCGTTTCGTTAATTCCTCATGGTTCACACAACCCTAGTTGATGGGTTTAGCTACTCATGATTGCAAGAACACAAGAAGAATTCAATGATGAAAAAATAATTGTTAACTCACAATAAGGAGAAAACTCTGAAATCTCAATATCAATAAATCCCTAGAATCGATGTTCCAAGATTACAAAATCAATAATATGTTTATGAACTCAAAAATAATGAAAAATATCTCTCAAAACAATGTACTGACCAACCCCTAAACATAGGACAATATAGGGGTATTTATAGATACAAGGTGAATCCTATCCTAAACAAAACAGGAAAACAGAGTCGACACTTTTCCACGGTACCAACCCACGCCACGTGGGTCCTGTCGTGGAAATCAGGTTGCTCCAACTTACTGCAGGAGTTGACCTACGACATAGACCCACGCCACGTAGGTCGACTCACATGACGTGGGTCCTGCCATGAGTCACTCCTCTGGTGCAGGTTTTGGCTCTTTCATCTTCAGATACT
Source organism: Capsicum rhomboideum (assembly GCA_031232105.1). Classification (NCBI taxonomy): domain Eukaryota; kingdom Viridiplantae; phylum Streptophyta; class Magnoliopsida; order Solanales; family Solanaceae; genus Capsicum; species Capsicum rhomboideum. Next base: position 61,258,354 of record CP124709.1, read on the forward strand.
TCATTCTCGAGCATGATCCTTCCTTTTTGTCCATTTTGCCTCAAAAAAACCTATTCTCCTGCAATATAGAACAAAAAACACATCATACCAACAAAACATACCCGAGTTATTGCATATTTTCTTTGTTTTAAGCATTGAAAGTGCCATGAAACCACGACACATCAACACCCTCAACTTAGAACGGTTGCATGTCCTCAGGCAAACAAAACAAAACAAACACATACGATGCTTAACTAAGAGAAACCTAAGAGACCTACGACAGTCGACTTATTTCTCTTGGCACCAAAAGTTTTCCTACCCCTCCTATTTACAAATCAACACCACAATGTGTATACGTGCAACATATTATCATGACACAGTAGGGATCAAATGATGGCATCAAATTATGAACAAACAACTAAGTATATATGCAAATGACATTATCCGAACAAATAACAGCTCACAATGCAACCCGTATACTCTCACAACAAAGAAGTCCCATGCACTCATAGTATACTAATGAATATCAAAGTAGGACTGGGTCAAAACACTCTCTCACACAAAGAAGTTCAAACAATGTGCGTGAAATACCATAGGCTTGCCCTTATTTTTTATACCTTAGTTTTTCGAACAGTTGGACTAGGATCACATTAGGACTTTCATCGACTTGTAATGTAGGCTTAAGGACGAGTGTGGTACATATGGATATAGTGACTCAACCCTCCTTGACACTACACTATTTTTGGCTCCACTTTTCAACCATTCTCCTTCATTTATTTTCAGATTTTGGTGTGATTTTCTTCATACTTTCAAAACACTTTTTTTTTCCTTTTTGCAAATTCTATTTATTTTACTCATTTTTTTTTTCACACCCAACTCTGTTCTCTTTTTCTTTTACTAACCCCTTCTTCATACCTAAGTTAAACTACGCACCTCTATAATAGCCACCCTCAACTTAGGCGATTTGCCTGAGTTGAGGTACACAATGTCCAAGGAGGGAACAGATCCAAGACAGGTTCATTGTAAGTCAAAATGGGAAGGTGAATAGGCTAATGAAAGAAACAAGTCAATTAAGGCTCAATCTCGGGATCAAGGGATACTTGATTCATTTGGTTGGACATTTAGGCTAAAAGTGGACTCATTCAAGAACGGCCTATGATCCTTTCCTAACCACTATCCTATAACCTAGGCAAGACCAACCGGGCAAGTTTTGGATCGCACACACAAAGTGAACTAAGTAATGACCTCACACACACATAACACAGGGTTATACTATCAACTACTACCTATCAAGTTCATGCATTGCTAAACTACAGTTATTCTACCTATAATACTAATGTTATAACAAAATCTAACAACTGTCACAAATTAACATGCTACACACACAATCCAAAGCAAAAAAATTTTCTCAGGAGGGGTGTCCTTTAAGCAATAAAAAACATCATTATCATTCAAAGTTCGTTCAAAATGGGACTGCAATAAGGTTCCCCTATTTTTATTCTAATTAAATATGAAAAAACATAAATAATATAAATAACAACCTAAACATGCCGATTCTACTATGATAGCACACTTGGGGGAAAAGAAACACGGCAACAAAACCCCTCAAGTAGTAGTATACCCCCACCCCAACTAAACAATGGTGCACTGCCCTCAGTGTACAACTATCAATATGGTAAGTGTAAGAGAGTGAAGACATACCTGCGGCGCGCTAGGCGCCGGATGTGGGCCCGTCCACAGCAGGATCATCTGTATGCTCTCTGGGCTCCATGTTAGGTGCATCCGGTGGAGGGGGTGGCTGACTAGAAGATTCTCCCCGTGCTCTCTGCTCATGGTCAATCTAACTGAGATGGTACTCTGCCCGGGAGGCCTTGGTCGTGCTCCGGAGATCACTCTCAAACTCGTCTCCACTATCAATCCGACCCTCAGGACTCCGTGGCCTCTTGCCTCTAGCAACATGAGGCTCCTCATTAGCAAACAAATCCACCTCAAAAACTGGTGTTGAGGATACCGGTGTAGGTATGGATGGAATGATAGGAGTATGGCTAACTGCTAAATCTCGAACCTCTGCCCTCAATGCAGCCACCTCCTTAGTCAACCCCGTCAAATCCAGAACATGGGCCTCTCTCAACTGACTACCCATCTAGTGCTCAAAACTGTCAATCCGCCCATGCAGCTCACACATAAACTTCTCCATAGCAGAAGTCATGCTAGCCTCAACTCTCGCCTCAGACGCCTCTATCGATGTCCTAACCCATGGCTTAAGCTGATATACCAACTTAGCCATTTGGGCCTCTATATGAGCCTTTCGCTCAATAACCTGCATCTGTCTATCCACTAACTGCTGCAGAAACTCTCATGAAACTGCAACCATGCCAGACGAGGGTGATGGTGTTGTGGGGCCAGCTGGCCCCTTATCAATCACAGGGCCTGTGCCCTCGATAGGTAATCTCCCAGCCTCGGGGTCACTAATAGGTGCTGAAGTGCTAAACTGTTCCTCACGATGGGAAAAGGATGCTGGTATAGTCTCTAAAGGCATGCTCATGAATCTCCCTAATAATGTAGTGGGCGATGTTGATGTCATACCCGGCTATGATGCTTGCTACCAGAACAACTCGGTCAAGAGTAAGAGAATTATCTACACCTGTGGGACCGAAATGGTTCCGTACAACTGACCACCAAAACCTGCCCATAAAGTGAAGCGAAGACTTTTTAATATCCAACTTCTCAGCTACCTATTTTGCATTTATTCCATCCTCCGCGATATACTGTACAACCCACCGTAGTAGCTCTAAACTCTGATCAACATCCTTCATTTTGTTTCTAATTTTCATCGTCTCCATACGGTGATCAAACTCAGCAGTACTAACTGGAAGTGGACATTCTGCACCAAACAAGAACCGGTGGATAGTCTACTCAGAAATGTCTACTCTGGTTTCACGAACCAAAGTGTGAGTCAATGGTGGTTGGTCTCGGAATCACTGCTCAACTGGTGTGATCAATTCAATAGACGCAGCATATGAAGCATAAAACTCACAGACCAACTCTGGGCTATAGCTACCAGAAGTCTCTGTCATCCACCCGAATCCATAACGATCAAACACTGCCTTGATCTCGGGTAGTGCCTTTAACTCATATAACAGATATCGGGGATCCTCAGTGATACTCCATCTACACACATCCCATTCAGTCGGCTCTGCATCCCTATCATAAATGGCCCTCACACCCTGAACACACTACCTTTTATTTTCCCTTCGAACTGCAACTGCAGCCTGCTGTGGAGCCACCTGTTTCTGTGAGAAAGTCGTGGAATCCTGAACACCAGCCTCACCACTATCCGCAGACTCAGAATCATCTGCACCCTCGACAATCTCATTGGCCCCAGGTGCCTCAACCTCATCTTCAATATCACCGGTTGCAGAAGCATCCAACCCCTCTTCAGACTGGGGGACGGATTCTGAAGACTGAATAAGAGTCACCAATATAGGCTGAGTGGTGGCCCAGGCTGTAGCCTCTGCCCTAGTTCGTTGTCTTGTGCCTCGAGGCACAAGAGCAGACTTATCCTGAGCGATCTCATAAACCTTTTCGGAGCCACTTTTCTCCGACTCTGAAGACTTATCTCACAGCCTTGTTATGCCTTCCGGGTTCTTGGTATGGATTCACGAAGAGGAACCCATATATCTGTGTTTGGGGTTTCCTTTAGGCGGCATGGTTGGGTTTTTAGTGGGGTTTAGTTGGGTTGGGTATGGGTATTCGGGTTAGGGTTCCGTGATGTAGGTTCGGGTCAGGTTTGGGTTATTGGGGTAATGGGATTCGAATTTTCTTGCAATTGGAGTGGTGGTGGTACGAATTGGAGTGGTTGGTACTTGGGATTTATAGTGATTATAGGATTGAAAGTGTTAATTTGGATGAATTGGGGAAATAAATCGAGTATGTGGAGGTTTGGAGAATCAGGTTTTTGGATTTTTAACCTGGTAGTATTGGATTTTGTAAAGGGTAGGCCGAAATTAGGGTTGGGTCGGGTTGGATCTTGACTTTTATTTGCGGGTCTGAGTCTCACGGTACCGACCCATGCTATGTGGGTCCCTATCATGGGGCGGGTTCTGCATCCACAAATAATTTATGATTCTCATGATACTGACCCACGCCATGTCGATTGACCTATGTCACGTGGGTCCCTATCGTGGGTTAGATTCTGCAACCAAAAATTTTCCTCTGATTCCCACGAGACCAACCCTAGTCACGTAGGGTAACCTACGTCACGTGGGTCCCTCCCGTGGTTTAGACTACACACTTTTCAATTCACTTTTTTCTTTTCAACTTACAATTGGTAGCAATCCTTGGGTTGCCTCCCAAGCAGCGCTTGATTTAACGTCGCGGCACGACGTAGCTAGGTTGGGTACTCAGACTTCACCAACCATCCCATGGGTTGCCTCCCATGAAGCACCTGATTTAACGTAGCGGCACGACCCAACTTACTTGACTACTCAGACTTCGTCAAGACTAATATCCTCACATGTCCTTATTTCTTTCGTGATTCCCACATAGTGTTTTACACACTGCCCACTTACCTTGAATAGAACATTATCATCTTTTTTCAGCTCAATTGCTCCATGCGGGAACACCCTAACCACCGTGAATGGTCTGGACTATTTGGAATTTAACTTTCCAGGAAACAAGCGAAGCCTGAAGTTATAAAGCAGTATCAATTCTCCCGGGTGAAACTCTCATCGCTCAATCCTCCGATCATGATATAATTTCATATTTTCTTTATATAACGCTGAACTTTCATAAGCCCGGAGACAAAATTCATCCATCTCATTCATCTGTTCTAGTCTCAATTTAGCCGCATCACTCCATTCTAGATTCAACCTTTTCAGCGCCCATAATGCTTTGTGTTCAAGTTCAAAAGACAAATGGCATGATTTACCAAACACCAGCTGGTATGGAGATACACCAATCGGTGTCTTGAAAGCAGTTCGATATGCCCATAATGCATCATCCAATCTTCTTGCCTAATCAGTCCTATTGGCATTAACCGTCTTTGCCAAAATAGACTTAATCTCATGATTTGACACCTCAACTTGATCGCTCGTCTAAGGATGGTAAGGTGTTGCCACCCTATGTTTGACACTATATTTTCCAAGCAGGGCTTTGAACAACCAATTACAGAAATGGGATCCTCCATCACTAATTATAACTCGGGGTGTACCAAATTGTGAATAGATGTTCTTTTTCAAGAATGTCGTGACACTTCTTCCTTCATTATTGGGAAGAGATATTGCCTCCACCTACTTAGAAACATAGGCAACAGCTACGAGAATGTATTTCATCCCATGTGAGCTCACAAATGGGCCTATAAAATCAATTCCCCATACGTCAAACAATTCTAGCTCAAGAATAGTGGTCATAGGAAGTTCGTGTCTGTGCGAGATGTTCCCTTGTCTTTGACATTGGTCACAAGCTCGAGCATAGTCATGAGCATCTTTATAAATGGTGGTCCAGTAATACCCGCATTGTAATATCTTATGAGCAGTCCACGCGTCTCCATGATGACCCCCAACTGGAGATGAATGACATGCTTTCAAAATACTCATTGCCATCCACACACACCCTAAATAGATAAGGCTCATCCCAGAAGAATTTTATCACTTCATGCATGAATCTCTTCTGCTGCTGATACGACATATCTTCCCAAACTAGGTCACTTGCCAAAAAGTTGGCAAATCTGCAAACCAAGGGATTAATTCTTGTGATGCTGCCAACACTTGTTCATCTGGAAAAGTATCATCAATATCAAGATCATCCCTCAATCTAATCATGGCCTCCTCCTCAAGGCGTGATAGGTGGTCTGCAACCTGATTCTCATTCCCCTTTCGGTCCTTGACCTCAAAATCATATTCTTGCAATAGAAGTACCCACCAAATCAGTCTTGGCTTGGCGTCCTTCTTTGACATAAGATATCTAAATGTTGCGTGGTCTATGTGCACAAACACTTTCTTACCAATCAAGTACGATCAAAATTTCTTGAAAGCAAAGACCATTGCCAACAATTCTTGCTCGGTTACAATGTAATTTTTTTGAGCTGGATTAAACGCTTTACTAGCGTAATAAATCGGATGTAGAATCTTCTCACGTCTTTGGCCAAGGACTGCACCCAAGGCCAAACCGCTAGTGTTACGATCGTTTTTGAAAAGTCAAAAACTTCATAACTTCGTGGCAAAAGTCTATTATATTTTATTTGAAAAAAATTAGAGTCGCCACTTAATTTTTTAGGAAAATTAAGAAACCATTTTAAAAAGATAATTTTTAAAGAAAACATTTAATAAAAACCAGAGTCTAGGTAAGGGTTCAAGTAAATTCGAAAGAAGGTGTTAGGCACTTTCGAAAATCCACAAAGTGTGGTTCCCAACGAGTTCAAATTATTTGGCTAATTTGGAAAATTATTTAGTTTATTTGAAAAAATCTTGTTTGTAAAATGAATAGAATAAACATTCACTTTTGTTTCAAACGAAATGAAATAACTTACATGTCGAAGGTTCAAAATAATTCTAACTTAGTAATCTTTATCCGGATTAAGACTTTGAGTTAAATAGTTAACCTAACATCTTTATCATGGATTCCGAGCTATTAATAACTATGAAAGGATATAAACAAATCCTCAAGTTATTCTATAATCTTAAGTTTTTCTAAATATAGTGAATTAAAAAAAAATGACCAAAACAATTTCAACATAAACTTGCTCCCCGAGGATTCATCTAGATTAATTACAAATAAATAATCAAACTAATTATAGGGAGATAAAGAAAAGTTGAGATTTGGGCCCCTTTTGGCCCATTTTCAAAGCAGTCCAAGTTTTTGGCTTAAATTCATGGACTTTGGTCCATTTTCCTGCTGTGTATATCAGATATATACTGACTGTATATCGTCCTCCTTTTGTCTGTATAACAGCGTATACAGACTGTATATCAGTCACATATTTTGTCTACCACCTGTATACTTCTTCCCTTTCTCATCTTCTGTTGTATATCCTATGTATACTACTGTATACTTTCTGTATATCACTGTGAATCAGCCTTATTTCTGTATATCAGTCCCTTTATTGGATCTTGGTTGAGGCTTTTGACCCAAAGATGCTATTGGCCTCTTTGGCCCACTGGAAATGCAGGGAATGGGAGTCCATTTGGAATCGTTCAAGAGAGTTCCTTTTGCCGAGCAGCCAATGATGTCGCCCAAAGTATACCTCCGAAAAAGTACAATGCGGTCGCTGAATCAAATATAGAACCCAACTAGGTTGGGGTCGATCCCACAGGGAATAGGTTGAAGTATGAGTAGACTATTGGAAGGAATAACTGGCAAGTAACTAAAACTGGGGGGTTTTGCTAGTGAATAGTAACTATGACGATTGCTGGCTGATATCAAGTTTGTAAATAATAAGAGAAATTCACTAGGACTGTGATCCCCACTGATTCTTTAACTCCACTGGTGACTTGTGCTTAACAAGATTGCCCCACAGTGCTGCATGCAAAATCTAACAAGTTAGGTTCATCTAACTGTCTCTCGACTGTCATTAGACGAATTTCACTCTTCTCCTCTCGGTCTCCAAGTGTCGCACTACTAACCCTTGTCCTGGATTTCAGATAACCTTTCCCGCTAAGGCTCCGATTATTAGATAAAGGTTGATAGCTTCAAATCTCTGTTTATTAGCTCCTTTTCCCAATCTCTACGTCTCTTTTGAGCAAGTCTAGAATACAGGCAAGATTCTAACGTTTGCAACCATTAGAAAAGCAATCAATACGAAGGAAACAACAATACATGCATACGCAGCAGTACAAAGTTATTTTGCACTTCACCGGTTTCGTTAATTCTTCATGGTTCACACAACCCTAGTTGATGAGTTTAGCTACTCATAATTGCAAGAACACAAGAATAATCCAAAGATGAAAGCATAATTATGATCTCACAATAATGAATGAAAAACCAAAATTTCAATTATCAATCAACCTCAGAATTAGGGTTTGTGAATACGAAACCAAATATATGTCTGAAACAGTGTAAAATAACTCTCAAAGTAGTAAATTGTCTAACTCCCGCACTTAGGACTACCTAGGGGTATTTATAGATACAAAACTAGTCCTATCCAAAACAAAATAGGAGAACAGAGTCGGCAGCTTTCACGGTGTCGTGACTTGGTGTCGTGGAACCAAGTCACGGCACGTGACTTATATCGTGGAAATCAGCCTTTTCTTGGATCTCTGAAGTAGACTCACGCTATCAAGTCACGCCACGTGGATGTCAGTCACGTGGCGTGAGTCCTGTCGTGGAACTCAGGTGAAATGTTAGTCCTCTGGAAGCCAGTTCACGTCACAACCCACGGCTCGTGAATGGGAATCACGGCTCGTGAGTGATGCCGTGGGTTACTCCATAGTGCAGATTCGTTCTTTCCTCATCAGACACATCATCTTTGGGCTTGATTCTTCCTCTTTTGGTCATTTTACCTTTAAAACCTGTTTTCCTGCAAATTAGGACAGAAACCACATCATACCTACAAAACACACCCAAGTTATTGCATATTTTCCTTGTTTTAAGCATCGAAAGTGCCATATAACCATGGCACATCAACACCCTCAACTTAGAATGTTTGCATGTCCTCAGGCGAACAACATAAAACTACACCAACACAATGCTTAACTAAGAGAAACCTAAGGGACTTATGGCAGTCAACTTGTTGCTTTTTTTGATACAAAAACTTTTTCGACCCCTCCTATTTTCAAAGTAAAACCAAAGTGTGTATGTAAGCAATGCAGAATCATGACATAGCAGGGATCAAGTGATGGCACCAAATTATGCACAAACAACTAAGCGTATATGCAATTGACATTTCCAGAACAACTAGCAGCTAATTATGCAAGCCATGTGCCCTCACAATCAAAGAAGTCCCATGCACTCTCAGTATACTAATGAATATCAACATAGGGACGAGGTCAAAACACTCATGCTCAAAAAGAAGTTATGACAGTGTGCGTTAAATACCATAGGCTTGCCCTTATTTTCTACGCCTTAGTTTTCAGACAGTTGGACTAGGATCACTATAGGACTTTACTTGGTTTGTAATGTAGGCTTAGGGACAGGTATGGTGCAAATGGATAAAGTGACTCAACCCTCCTTGACACTACACTATTTTTGGCTCCCACTTCCAACCTTTTTCATTTTTATTCTCCCTTGTTCTTCATTCTTTTATTCTCAGACTTTGAGTGTGGTTTTTCTCCTCAACTTTAAACACATATACCCCTTTTTTTTTTACTTTTTTTTATATATATATATATTTTTTTTCTTTTTCTTCACACCCAAATCTTTTTTTTTCTTCTTCTTTATTAACCCTTCTTCATACCCAACTCAATCTACGCACCCCTATAATAGCCACCCTCAACTTAGGCTATTTGCCTGAGTTGAGGTACACAGTGTCCAAGGAGGGACCAGGGCCAAGACAGGTTCATTATGATTAAAATGAGAAGGTGAATAGGCTAATGAAAGAAATAGGACAATTATGGCTCAAAAGTTGGGATCAAGGGATACTTATTCTTTTGGTTTGGTATTTAGGCTAACAGTGGATTTTTTTCAACGACGGCCTATGATCCTTTCCTAATCTTTATCCTGTAACCTAGGCAAGACTAACCGGGCAAGTTCTGGATCGCACACACACAGCTAACTGAGTAGTGACCTCACACACACATATCACAGTGTTATATTACCAACTACTACCTATCCGTTCATGCAATGCTAGCTACGGTTGTTTGCCTATAATTCTAGTGCCATAACGGGATCCAACAGCAGTCACACACAAAGCATGTCAATTTCAAAAACCAAAATTTCAGGAGGGGTATCCTTAGCAACAAAAACACATAAGAAATTTTTCAAAACTGAACTGCACTAAAGTTCCCTCATTTTTCTCCTAATATAGCAAGAAACATAAAAACATCAACGATATCATCCTACACATGCCAGTTCTACTATGATAGCACACTCGGGGGAAAAGAAACACGGCAACAAAACCCCCCAAGTGGTGGTACACCCCCACCCCCAACTAAACATGGTGCAATGCCCTCAATGCACCGATATCAAATCAAAATCAAGGGAGTGAAGACATACCTGTGATGCTCTAAGCGCCAAAAATGGGCCCGCCAGCCGAGGGATCATCAGCCTGTGTGGTAGAAGGTGCATCTGGTGGAGGGACTGCCTGGCTAGCAAATGTACCTCGTGCCCTCTGCTCAGCCTCAATTTGGCTAGCCTGATACTCTACTCGGGAGGCTTTAACAGCCCTCCTCAAATTGGTCTCATATTCAGCATCACTCGCGCCCTCATCCTCCGGACTGCGGGGTCGCTTTCCTCTATCCATTGGAGGCTCCTCATAAACAAATAAATCAATCTCAAAGGCTGGTCGTACGGAGGGCGGGACAGGCATAGGTGGTATAATGGGCGTGCTAGTCGATGCCAGTACCCGAACCTCCTCTCTCAACGCAGCAACCTCCTGGGTCAGGCCGACCATATCAGGGCTCGGTGCAGCACTCAATCGAGAGGCCATACGTGCCTCAAAACTGTCAATCCGCCCATGCAGGCCCTGCATAAACTGGTCCATAGCTGCATTCATCCGAGCCTCTACCCTAGTCTCCGTAGCCTCTACTGTAGATCGAACCCAAGGCTTAAGCTGGGCTACCAACTTAGCCATCTGAGTCTCAGTGTAAGCCTGGCGCTCAAACATCTCTGTCTGCCTGTCAACTAGCTGCTGCAGAAGTCTCGAGATACTGACACCATCCCAGCAGGAGTCGGTGGGGTACTAGTACTGGGTACGCTCTCATCAACAGGGCCAGTGCCCTCAGTCGGTACCGGTAGCCTAACTGGTGCAGGAACAGGGCAAAGGTACACCACTCAGCTCATCCAGGGCAGCACCTGACGCCTCAGACGGCTATGACCCTCGGGGAAGAATGGGGTGCAAACCCCTCTGCTGCATCATCGCAATATCTGCCAATCGGGTCACTTCTATAGAATTATCGATGGTAGGTATCCTGGCTACCCCTGCTCTATCACACAGACCCTGAATCAGACATGGGAAAGGGATACTTGTGTGATCCCGAAAAGCTCGCTCGTGGATTTCTTGGATGATGTACCTTGCAAAATGGATCTCATAACCAGCCAAGATGCTGGCTACTACTACTACCTTGTCCAATGTAAGTGAGTTATCAGCGTTAGTTGGACCCAACCTATGACGAACCACTGACCACCAGAATCGACCAGCAAAATAGAGCGTAGACTTTTTGATGTCCAGCTTCCCAGTCACCCAACTAGCCGCTACACCCTCCTCGGCTATGTAACCTACAATCCATTTAATCAACTCTAATTTCTGCTCTGTATCTCTCATCCTAACTCTATCTCTGACCGTGGCCAGCCTATGATCAAATTTAGCTGTCGAAATCAGAACTGGATGGTCAGGCCCAAACAAGAAGCGATGAATGGTTTCTTCTGAAATGTCAACTCGGGTACCGCGCACCATGACATGAGTCAACACTGGCTGCACAATATATCGCTGCCCAACAGGAGTGCTCAAACCAATCGATGCAGCATAGGAAGCATAAAATTCTAGGACCAATTCCGAGCTATACCTGCCAGAAGGCTGCGCCATCCAACCCAAACCATGTCGCTCAAAAAGATGCCAAATATCTGGCAATGTCCTCAGTTCCTCCACTCTATACCGGGGCTCCTCCATAATGCTCCTCCGACACACACCATGCTCTGTCAGCTCAGCATCTCGATCATAAATAACACGCATGCCCTGTACACACCACCTCTGAACCTCCCTATCCTGTGCAGTAGTCGGGGTACTCTTGGCACCAGTACCGAAAAGAGAGGCTGTAGCCTCTGCCACAGATGTATCCTGACCCGTAGCCTCATCTGCAGACGTACCCTGACCTGTAGCATTAGCCGCAGACCCTGACTCAGAACCCTCCTCCCCCTCTTCAGATTGGGGGGCCGACTCAGAAGACTCAGCCGGAATAACTGGCACAGCAGGTGGTGGGACCGGCTGAATTGCTGCTCGAGAAGCTGCTCGGGCCCGCGTCTATAACCTCGTAGCCTGCGGGACTAACGCAGTATCGTCGTGACTAATATCAAATTCCTCTACAGACCCACTTGGCTCAGACTCAGTGGGTTCATCCCTCAGATGTGTCGGTAAGTCCGGATTTTTAGTCTGGATCTGGGATGATGCGTCAAGGTGATCACTTTTGGGATTGGATTTTGGAGGCATGGGAACGGGTTTGGATAAAATTTTAGGTATTTGGGTCGAATTCGGGTCAGATTTGGTATGTGATTCAAATTTTTGGACCTATTTGGTAATGGGGTTCGGATTTTTGAATAGGGAACGGATGTGATGAGTGTTTGGGATTTGGTTTTCGAATTTTGGGAGTTTGGGAATGATGGGATTCAGATTTAATGGGGAGAAGTAGAGGGAATTTGAATTTTAGGGTTTAAGTTGAATGATTTTAAAGTAGGGAAGAAAGAGTTTTAATCGGGTATAAATCGGGTGAGGAAAAAAGGGTTTCAGATTTTGATTTTCGGTGTTTTTATGTTTCACGACACGACCCACGCCACGTGACTGACACCCACGTGACGTGGAGTCTGTCATGACTGGTGTGCTGTAACTGGACTGAGTGTCTGATTTCAACGACACCAGTCACGTGGCGTGGATCCCATCCACGTCATGTGAACTACTTTCGTGGAACTGATTCAGAACCTGGAAATCATTCTCTGAGTTTGAAGATGTCATCCACGTGGCGTAGAACCCCATCATGTGTCGTGACTCATGTCGTGTAGGAAATTTCACCATTTCTGGTAGATTTTGTGATTTTCAACTAACTACTACTCAATAATCAGATCTCCTCATAACAAAATCTTGGGTTGCCTCCCAATCAGCGCTTGATTTAACGTCGCGGCACGACATGGCTAACTTGGATACTCAGACTTCCCCAACTAGCCCATGGGTTGCCTCCCATGAAGCGCCTGATTTAACGTCGCGGCACGACATGTCTAACTTGGATACTCAGACTTTCCCAACTAGCCCATGGGTTGCCTCCCATGAAGCGCCTGATTTAACGTCGCGGCACGACATGGTTAACTTGACTACTCAGACTTCATCAAGTTCAAGTTCTTCAATCGTCCTTATCTCTTTCGAAACTCCTACATAATGCTTAACACATTGTCCATTGAATTTGAATAGGACATTATCTGCTCCTTTCAGCTCAATAGCACCATGTGAGAATACCCGAACTACCGTGAATGGGCCAGACCATTTGGACTTTAATTTCCAAGCAAACAGGCGAAGCTTGGAGTTATACAGTAGCACCAAATCTCCCGGATGAAACTCTCGATTCTCAATTCGCCGATCATGATACAATTTTATTTTTTCTTTATACAATGCTGAACTCTCATAAGCCCGGAGACGAAATTCATCCATCTCATTCATCTGTTCCAGTCTTATTTTAGCCGCTTCATTCCAGTCTAAATTCAACCTCTTCAATGCCCACAATGCTTTATGTTCCAGTTCGACGGGCAAATGGCAAGCTTTTCCAAAAACCAATTGATATGGTGAAGCACCGATCGGTGTTTTGAAAGCCGTCCGATATGCCCATAATACATCATCCAATCTACGAGCCCAATCAGTCCTATTAGCATTGACTGGTTTTGCTAAGATAGACTTGATTTCACGATTTGATACCTCAACCTGCCCACTTGTCTGCGGATGATAAGGTGTGGCCACCTTTTGCTTTACACCGTATTTTTTCAGAAGAGCCTTAAACAGCCGGTTGTAAAAGTGGGATCCTCTATCACTAATAATAACTCGAGGTGTCCCAAATCGTGAGAAAATGTTCTTTTTCAAGAAAGATGTGACACTTCTTCCTTCATTATTAGGAAGCGCAATTGCCTCCACCCACTTAGAAACATAGTCAACAGTCACCAAGATATACTTCATTCCATGCGAGCTCACAAATGGACTCATAAAGTCAACTCCCCACACATCAAATAATTCAAGTTCAAGAATCGTAGTCATGAAAAGTTCGTGTCTGTGTGAAATATTACCTTGCCTTTGACACCGGTCACAGGCGCGGGCATAGTCATGAGCATCCTTGTAAATACTGGGCCAATAGTACCCACATTGCAAGATTTTATGGGCAGTCCTTGCACCTCCATGATGACCCCCAACTGGAGATGAGTGGCATGCCTCCAAAATACTCATCATTTCGACCTCTGGGATGCATCTTCGAATAATGCCATCAGCACACACTCTAAGCAAATATGGCTCATCCCAAAAGGATTTTCTTACCTCATGCATGAACTTTCTTCTATGCTGATATGTCATATCCTCCGGGATTAGATCACTTGCCAAAAAGTTGGCAAAATCAGCAAACCAAGGGATTAAATCATGGTATGCTGCAAGCACTTGCTCATCTGAAAAAGTATCATCAATTTCAAGATCATCTTTCACTTTCAGCATGGCCTCCTCCTCAAGGCGTGAAAGATGGTCAGCCACTTGATTTTCGGTCCCCTTCCGATCCTTGACTTCAAAGTCAAATTCTTGCAATAGAAGTACCCACCGAATCAGTCTTGGCTTAGCATCCTTTTTTGACATAAGATACCGAAGAGCCGCATGATCTGTGTGCACAATCACCTTCGTGCCAATCAAGTATGATCTGAATTTCTCGAAAGCAAAGACTACTGCCAATAACTCCTGCTCAGTCACAGTGTAATTCTTTTGAGCTGGATTAAGCACTTTGCTAGCGTAGTAGATTGGATGTAATATCTTTTCAAGTCTCTGACCCAGGACTGCTCCCAAAGCCACTCCACTAGCATCGCACATAACCTCAAAAGGCTTAGTCCAATCCGGTGACACAATGATAGGGGCTGACACCAACTTCTTTTTAAGACACTCAAACGCTTTAAGACATGCTTTATCAAACACGAACTTCACCTCTTTCTCTAAAAGTTTGCATAAGGGATGAGCAATCTTGGAGAAGTCTTTGATGAACCTTCTGTAAAAACCAGCATGACCCAGAAAACTCTGAATACCTTTTTACAGAGATAGGTGGGGCCAGCTTCTCAATTACTTTAATTTTTGCCTTATCCACCTCCATGCCGTTATTCGAAATCTGATGCCCCAATACGATACCTTCATTTACCATAAAGTGACACTTTTCCCAATTCAGCACTAGATTGCACTCCTCGCATCTTTGCAGCACATTAGCAAGGTGTGCCAAACAGCCCTCAAACGAGTCACCCACTACAGAAAAATCATCCATAAACACCTCGATAGTGTCTTCCACCATGTCGGAGAAAATAGACATCATATAGCGGTAGAAGGTGGCCGGTGCATTACACAAACCGAAAGGCATCCTCTTGAATGCGAACGTCCCATATAGACAAGTGAAAGTGGTCTTTTCTTGGTCTTCGGGGGAAATAAAGATCTGGTTATACCCCGAATACCCATCAAGAAAACAATACCATCCTCTACCAGCAAGACGGTCTAACATCTGGTCCATGAAGGGCATAGGAAAATGATCCTTTTCAGTCCACGAATTCAGCTTCCGATAGTCCATGCAAACTCTCCATCCAGTCACTGGTCTCATTGGAATCAACTCATTTTTTTCATTCGGAACCACCGTGATTCCTCCCTTTTTTGGCACACACTGAACCGGGCTCACCCACTTGCTATCAGCAATAGGGTAAACCACTCCTGTATCCAACCACTTGATGATCTCTTTTTTTACAACCTCTTGTATAGGTGGGTTTAGACGACGCTGGTGTTCAATGCTAGGGATGCATTCTGGCACAAGCTGAATTTTATGAGTGCAAATGTTGGGTGGAATACCTATGATATCTGCAATGGACCAACCAATGGCCCTCTTGAATCTTCTCAAAACTGAAACCAAAGCCGCTACTTGCCATTCCAGCAGCTTAGCAGAAATAATCACTGGCAAGGTATTGTTGGTTCCCAAGAATGAGTAGCGAAGGTGGGCCGAAAGAGCCTTAAGCTCTAACACTGGAGGCTCCTCTATAGACGGACGAGCTGGTGGAGTTACCCTATTCTTTAAATAAAGATCCAGTTTCTTGGGCGCATAAGTGTACGCTCCTTTACCAGCTAGTGCACCCACCATCTCATCATAGTCTTCTATACCATCATCTTCAAAGTTCATGATCACAGCAGCCAGAGGTTCTACTCCCAACCTTTCTTCAATGGGCATGACAACTTCAATATCATCAACCGCATCTATCACTGAAATGACTCTCTTATCTTTTGGCTGCTTCATTGACCGACAAACATTGAAAGTAACCTGCTTATCATTCAATCTAAATTGCAGCTGCCCGGTTTCCATATCAACCAATGCACGACCCGTGGCAAGGAATGGTCTCCCAGTATGATGGGAACCTCAAAGTCAAATTCACAATCGAGGATCACAAAATCAGCCGAAAATATGAAAGAAGCAACCTTCACCAAAATATCGTACAGAATGCCCACCGGCTTTTTCACAGTTCTATCGGCCATGAGAAGTCTCATGGAGGTTGGTTTTGGTGCACCCAACCCCAATTGCTTGAACACGGCTAATGGCATTAGGTTTATGCTAGCACCCAAATCGCACAGTGCTTTAGCAAAGTCGTATGACCCAATAGTACACGGGATTGTGAAAGCTCCTGGATCCTCTTTCTTTTCAACTAAGGACCGTGAAGCAATTGCACTACAATGATGAATGTTATCTGCGGGCTCAAAACTGACCGTTCTTTTCTTAGTCACCAAGTCTTTCATGAACTTGGCATAGCCTGGCATCTGCTCTAATGCTTCTACAAAAGAGATGTTAACTGACAACTCCTTCAACATGGTGATAAACTTCTGATACTTTCCTTTCTCCACCTTTTTCTTCAACCTTTGAGGATAGGGAGGAGGAGGTCGCGAAATAGTTTTGAGTACTTTTGGTACCTCGTTCTCTTTCCTCTTCTCAGATTTTGCATTATCGCTATCATTCTGCTGATTTGGAACCTTGTTACCCTTTGCATTATCTGACTCTAACTCAACTTCAACATCGATAACCACTGGATTATTAGGCATACTACTGTCGGCAGGCATAGGTGGATCTGTCGTGCACTTCCCGCTTCTAGTAGTGATGGTGAGGCAATGACTATCATTTTTATGATTCTGGACGGTATTACTTGGAAGGGTGCCTGGCTGACGTTGATTCAGTGCCACTGAAATTTGCCCAAACTGTTGCTCCAACTGTTTGATGGCGGTCGAGTGAGACTCCACTTTCTGACTTATGCCCAAGATGTCAGTTCTAATTTCTTTCAAGCAATTCTCCTGACTTTCTGCTCCTTTCACCAATTTATTTAGAAGTGCCTCCATCCTCGAATTTCCAGACTCCTCATCACGTCTTCCAGGCGGTACATAAGTGTCATTCTTTTCTCTATGATCATCTTTCCGCCTCCAATCACCATCACGGTCCCATTCACGATCTCTGTATCCTGATTTGTTGTAGTTGTCCCCATAATAGTTCCGACCTTGATTCCCTTGCCTTGAGTTCCAAGAGTCTTGATTAGACCCTTGGCCCTTGGCTCGAAAACCCGCCACTTCACGATTTAGATACTTCGCCTCTTTATCTGACTCACTATCATCATGTCTAACTGATTTGCTTTGTGCACCAACAGCATGCACCTTTTCCGCATCTCTAGCAGCTATCTGTTTGGCCAGAAGACCAATCTCTGTCCTTAACTGAGAAACCTCTTGCGCCACAGATTCATCCAACTCCCTTTGAGCTGCTGAAGCTCCAATAGCATATGTCCCAGCCGGCGTATCTGCCTCCCGAGTATGCCATCCTCGGTTGGTCTTAGTGACACGATCTAATATCTCAGGAGCTTGGTCCCATCTCAAACTCATGAATGCACCACCAGTGATCGTATCTGCTACCGCTTTTGTGTTGACATTCAAAGCTCTGTAGAAGATTTCAAGTAAGTTCCTGCCGCTCATCCTATGATTTGGCACCATCTGCAGCTTCTTTTTAAATCTCAGCCAAGTCTCATAGAGTGCTTCCGAATGAAGCTGTCTAAAATTATAGATCTCATCTTTCAACTGCAGTATCTTTGACGGTGGGAAAAATTTGTAACACCCCGTATCTTCCCAAACCTATTTGATGATGTTGAATAATGTTTTCTTAGGTGTCAAGAGATATAAGTATGTATTTGGTCATGCTACCGACGAGAAAATTGAAATTTGGCCACGTACATGCAATTAGACTTTCATAGGAAGGGTTTTGTGATTTCGTGGAGCATTTGTATAATACCCCGTACACATTATAACCTCATTTGGTGACTTGGAGTCATGTTTACTTGATGATTAAGATCACTAAGTAAGTATTTTGTAGTGTTTCGATAAGGTATTAGACGATACGCAAGTGTTGGAAAAATGGCCGAAAAATTCAGCAAAGCATCAAAACTTGCGCCACTACCCTGTTTCAGGGGGTTGTGGTGCAAGCCACTAATTCAGAGGGGCCTCATTTCTTGCGCCACAGCTTGCTTTACAGCTAGTGGCGCAAGGCACAAAAAATGTGCCCTTCCGGACTCGTTTTGGAACGCAATTCTACAACGATTCTTGAATGGTTTCTTTTGGTTATTTGGAGTTCTTTGAGCATTGTTAAATCTTCAAACACATCAATACACTCCTACATATTCCTACATGATCAAATCATGAAACATGAATAGTGATCTAAAATGTCTAATGAAGCCATGGACGACTAGAATTTCTATTTTTGCTATCGAGATGACGAATGAGAATCTCGTAAGAGAATATTGTCGTGACATTATGAAATTATTTAAACATGAGATATATGATGAATTATACATGGAAGTTGATGGGTTAAATGGATATGTGTTATTGGGCCCAAATTAAGGCCCAAAAGTGGAAGAAATACATGGCCCAAATGGGTCAAATGACCCATTCTTTCATTTGACCTTATAGAACACTATATTAAATGATAAAGAGTGGCTAAGGATGGACTCAAAAGCTTATAAAAGGGACAAAAAATCTTATTTTTATCCATTATGCACACACATGTATTTCTATGTTTTTCCAAAACATTTCAAGAAAACCCCTTTAGCTCTCAAAACCCTAAGTCCACTTTTGGAGAAGATCATCACTATTCAAGTTTGGGTAAGTGTTTATTATTATGGTTTAACATATTATATGCATGGGAGATTATGTATATTATGCTAGTTGTGTTGGCAAGGTGATGAATAGTGTATTTTTGCTTTTGGTGAAGGATGTGCTATCTTGGTAATTTCAACTTGAATTAGGCTTTGTGCCTTTGATGAAAAAAGCATGGTATGGACAAAATATGAACATTTATGGTGTTATTTTTGGTATTAAACTTGTTCTTGTCTATAAGTGAAAATTGTGGGATTTTGGCCGATATGTGTTATGAGTTGTATTAAGGTAATTTGATGGATTATTTGCGATATGATATGGATAAGAAAGTGTAAAGGAGAAGTGTTGTGGTGAAATGTATCAATTATCAAGTATTGGTCAATGTTGGGAATATTATGGAATTTTTGGAATAATAATTTTGTCAATGGTTTTGTCAAGGGGAAATGACATGTTTAAAGGCAAACATGTAACTCATTGATGTTCTATGCATTTGTCAAGTAGTTGATGGTTAATGTGAATCTCGTTATGTACTTGTGTTGTAGAGTGACACATAAATAAGGAGCGGGACTATTGTGTTCACCTCTAGGATTGTATATCCGTATTGAGAGTACAAGGTATGTAAGGTTACTCTGTCTGTATCTTTCTGCGGCAAATAGTATGCACATTGACATCTCACTAGTCCTATCCCGAAATGTGCTAAAGTATCCCATATCCGGTTATCAAAGGTCATTGTCATATATTTCCTACTCATTGAGCAATGGTGAATCTCATGTCTCATATTCATGGTTAATGTTCCAAAAAGCCCAATAAGGTTATGTTGCTATATTCTAATAGTAGTCACACTCATGTCTCTTGTTCATTGATTATTGTTCCAATGGCTCCAATGGTGTTATGTTCTTGATGATATTGTGTTTCCAACGATGTTACTCATATGTATCTCACTCATTGGTTAATGATCCAAAGTTTCAAATAAGGTTATGGCTACCATTGTATCAATCTCTCATAAGCAAAAGTATCAATCTTTCACAAGTAAAGATATCAATCTCAATAGTAAAGAAATGAAGTAAGAATAAAGTAATGCATATTGATTGTGTTCATGGATGTTATCCATGGGGTATAAATACCCGCATGAGGATGTTAGTTTATCCATAGGGTACAAATACCCGCATGATGATGGCCATTTATCCATGGGGTGCAAGAACACCCGCATGATGATATGATCTTATCCATGGGGTAAAAAGAATTCCTGCATGACGATGATATTTTATCCATGGGGTGAAAAGAACACCTGCATGATGAGGGCCCTAACAGTATATGAGCAATGTAATAGTAAAGTAAAGTAACGGCAAGAGAAAGAATGAATGTAATATACATGGCTTCCAAAGTACAGAATAGTGACTCATCTACATTGTGACTTATCTATGTTGGCTATGCATTTGAACTTTAGTTTTTGACATGTTTTCATATCTTACAAGTTTCATATGGCCTTACATACTCAGTACATTCTTCGTACTGACCCCTGTTGGGGAATTTATTTTACTTGCTGCAGGCGCAGGTACTAGTAGGCCTCCACAGTAAATTGTCAGTGTTGCAGATCTTTGGTGAGCTCCAGTTAGTTTGGGGCTTCTCCCAGTCACTGTTGTACATGTGTTTTGATTTTGTACATGTTGTATAAAGCGGGGACTTGTCCCGACTTTTAGTTCATTTTGGTGAATGCACTTGTTAGAGGCTTTTGTAGACGGATGTGGGTGTATCAGTGAAAAAGTCATATGTTGTTTTGACTGGATGGCCTCAACGGTCAAGTTTCATATATATGTCCCATATTTTCTGTTATTCATCTTTCAAGTTCTTACGTAATGGTGGTGATGCTTCTGTGATGCATATGATTGAACATAGGCAAAGGTTGGTTCTCTCGGGCCTTATCGGCTACGAGTGTCAATCATGTCTCGATGGGATTCGGGGCGTGACAAAAGTGGTATCAGAGCAGGTCGGTCTAAGGGTGTCTACAAAGCCGTGTCTGAGTAGAGTCTTACTTATCGATGTGTTGTGCACCACATTTATAAGTAGGAGGCTACGGGACATTTAGTATATTGTTTCTGTTCTTCACTTCTAGATCGTGCAATAGAGCCAGTGTTGTAAGTTGAAGTGTATCTGATCATGGTACTTGTTTTTCTTTGGTATAGTCACAATGCCAATCACGAGAGGTAGAGGGAAAGGGAAGCAGGTAGATGTGCCTGTTGAAGAAGGAATGAGTAGACTTCCACCTGACCAAGCTAGTCAAGGTGGAGAAAATGCTGAAATTTCATCACGGTCTTCGTCTACTTTTCCAGCTCCAGAGGAGCCAATTGGTAGAGAAGTACCCGTAGAACCACCGATGAATGCCACAGATCAGGATCTTAGAAATGCAGTTCATATGTTAACACAGTTAGTGGCAGCCCAGAGTCAAGGACGAGCTGGTCCAATGACACATGATGATGATGCGGCTTGAGTGGCAAGTCGCAGAACACAGGACTTTCTAAAATTGGACCTTCCTATATTCACTGGGTCAGACGTGCAAGCAGATCCACAGGAATTCGTGGATCAAATCCAGAGAGCTTTGAAGGTAATGCATGTAACAGGAGTAGAAACGGTTGAGCTAGCAGCTTATAGGTTGAAGGGCGAGGCTATATTGTGGTATGAGGACTGGAAGAAAGCTCGAGGTATTGGTGTAAACCCACCTATGTGGGAAGAATTTAAAGCGGCATTTCTGGATCACTATCTTCCCTATGAGATCCGTGAGGCTCGTGCGGATCAGTTTTTAAATTTACGTCAAGGAAATATGAGTGTTAGAGAGTACAGTTTGCAGTTTAATTCCTTGGCACGATATGCTCCAAATGTGGTGGCCATGATGGAAGATAGAGTACATAGATATGTGGACAGATTGGAGACTTATTTGGTAAGGGACTGTACTATCGCTGCCTTAAATCGAGATATGGATATAGCGAGAATTCAAGCCTTCGCGCAGAAAATGGAAGACCAAAGGCAAAGAAAAAGGATACAGAAATCGGAGGAAGGGCCAGTAAAACGGGCAAGATCCATGGAGCAGTCTATAGTGTCCCCAGGAGGATCTGGATCTCAAATGTTACTGCCTAGACCCTCATTCTCTTATCCTCCAACAGGCGTTCCATCTCACTCTCGAGGATTCAGGGACAGTCACATTGGGCAGAGTGGTAGGGTGCCAGAGTCACAGACAGCAGGGTCTTCTCACCCACTGTGCCAGTTTTGCAGACGATTTCATGAAGGTGAATGTCGGAGGGGAACGAATGCTTGTTATTGGTGTGGTATGCCGGGTCACATAATGAGAGACTGCCCACGACGAGGCTTGGGTAGTATGGTACGACCTGCGGGGTCTATTGTGGCATCATCAGCATCAGTTCCTTCTTTAGACCGAGGTGTGCAGTCTGTTGGTCGTGGCAGAGGTGTCGGAGGAGCAGCCAGTACTAGTGGGGTCCAGAATTGCACTTATGCTTTAGTGGACCGACAGAATGAGGGAACATCTCCTGACGATGATACAGGTATTTAGGTATATTACCATGATGTATATGCATTGAATAACCTGTATTCTCCCTTCTGATATGTTACACCATTGATTGTGGAACGAATTTGAAAGAAACCAGAATTACTAGTTATGCTAATTGGAGTCTATACACTAGTTGGTAGATAAAAGAGTATATCGTAATGGTATCATAGATGTTTTTGATCATGTTATGATAGGTGATCTTATGGAGATGGAAATGAAGGATTTTTAATGTTTTAATGGTTATGAAATAGTTGACTTCTTGTATGTCATGAAGATTGCCAAGCTACGAAAGTATATTTCTATTTTTCTTCCACAAAAGACCGTCCTTGAACGGTTTCAAGTATCCAAAAATGGTACCTTACAAAGGTTTATATGGACGAAAGTTTAAAGCAAGTGGAACTACCGTGCTTGGGGGTTAGATTTTGTTCACTAGGCTAGAGAGGAGATTAAGGTGGTACAATAGTAGCTACAAGCTAATACAAGTCATATGCCGAGATCCATTGCTTTTATTGAAAATGTGCAAATTATGGAGAATCCTACTTACTAAGAGATATATATTGCTATGCTAGAGGGGTAAGTGAAAAGATTAGAAAAGGTACGACATAGGAATTGGTAAATAGAAGAAAGCACGTGGAAAGCCAAAGAAAAGATAAAGTCGGAGTACCCGTAATGGTTTCAAACGAAAGAAAAAAAATGCAAAGTACGGAATGTGAGTATGTGTATATGTATATATGTGAATATGTAGATGCATGGGCTGTACATGAGACGATGTTACTAACATTCGAGGACGAATGTTTCTAAGGGGGGAAGAATGTAACACCCCGTATCTTCCCAAACCTATTTGATGATGTTGAATAATGTTTTCTTAGGTGTCAAGAGATATAAGTATGTATTTGGTCATGCTACCGACGAGAAAATTGAAATTTGGCCACGTACATGCAATTAGACTTTCATAGGAAGGGTTTTGTGATTTCGTGGAGCATTTGTATAATACCCCGTACACATTCTAACCTCATTTGGTGACTTGGAGTCATGTTTACTTGATGATTAAGATCACTAAGTAAGTATTTTGTAGTGTTTCGATAAGGTATTGGACGATACGCAAGTGTTGGAAAAATGGCCGAAAAATTCAGCAAAGCATCAAAACTTGCGCCACTACCCTGTTTCAGGGGTGTGTGGTGCAATCCACTGATTCATTGGGGCCTCATTTCTTGCGCCACAGCTTGCTTTGCAGCTAGTGGCGCAAGGCACAAAAAATGTGCCCTTCCGGACTCGTTTTGGAACACAATTCTACGACGATTCTTGGATGGTTGGTTCTTTGGAGTTCTTTGAGCATTTTTAAAGCTTCAATACACTCCTAAATATTCCTACATTATCAAATCATGAAACATGAATAGTGATCCAAAATGTCTAATGAAGCCATGGGCGATTAGAATTTCTATTTTTGCGATCGAGACGACGAATGAGAATCTCGTAAGAGAATATTGTCGTGACATTATGGAATTATTTAAACATGAGATATATGATGAATTATACATAGAAGTTTATGGGTTAAATGGATATGTGTTATTGGGCCTAAATTAAGGCCCAAAAGTGGAAGAAATACATGGCCCAAATGGGTCAAATGACCCATTCTTCCATTTGACCTTATAGAACACTATATTAAATGATAAAGAGTGGCTAAGGATGGACTCAAAAGCTTATAAAAGGGACAAAAAATCTTATTTTTATCCATTATGCACACACATGTATTTCTATGTTTTTCCAAAACATTTCAAGAAAACCCCTTTAGCTCTCAAAACCCTAAGTCCACTTTTGGAGAAGATCATCACTATTCAAGCTTGGGTAAGTGTTTATTATTATGGTTTAACATATTATATGCATGGGAGATTATGTATATTATGCTAGTTGTGTTGGCAAGGTGATGAATAGTATATTTTTGCTTTTGGTGAAGGATGTGCTCTCTTGGTAATTTCAACTTGAATTAGGCCTTGTGCCTTTGATGAAAAAGCATGGTATGGACAAAATATGAACATTTATGGTGTTATTTTTGGTATTAAACTTGTTATTTTCTATAAGTGAAAATTGTGGAATTTTGGCCGATATGTGTTATGAGTTGTATTAAGGTAATTTGATGGATTATTTGCGATATGATATGGATAAGAAAGTGTAAAGGAGAAGTGTTGTGGTGAAATGTATCAATTATCAAGTATTGGTCAATGTTGGGAATATTATGGAATTTTTGGAATAATAATTTTGTCAATGGTTTTGTCAAGGGGAAATGACATGTTTAAAGGCAAACATGTAACTCATTGATGTTCTATGCATTTGTCAAGTAGTTGATGGTTAATGTGAATCTCGTTATGTACTTGTGTTGTAGAGTGACACATAAATAAGGAGCGGGAATATTGTGTGCACCTCTAGGATTGTATATCCGTATTGAGAGTACAAGGTATGTAAGGTTACTCCGTCCGTATCTTTCTGCGGCAAATAGTATGCACATTGACATCTCACTAGTCCTATCCCTAAATGTGCTAAAGTATCCCATATCCGGTTATCAATGGTCATTGTCATATATTTCCTACTCATTGAGCAATGGTGAATCTCATGTCTCATATTCATGGTTAATGTTCCAAAAAGCCCAATAAGGTTATGTTGCTATATTCTAATAGTAGTCACACTCATGTCTCTTGTTCATTGATTATTGTTCCAATGGCTCCAATGGTGTTATGTTCTTGATGATATTGTGTTTCCAACGATGTTACTCATATGTATCTCACTCATTGGTTAATGATCCAAAGTTTCAAATAAGGTTATGGCTACCATTGTATCAATCTCTCATAAGCAAAAGTATCAATCTTTCACAAGTAAAGATATCAATCTCAAAAGTAAAGAAATGAAGTAAGAATAAAGTAATGCATATTGATTGTGTTCATGGATGTTATCCATGGGGTATAAATACCCGCATGAGGATGTTAGTTTATCCATGGGGTACAAATACCCGCATGATGATGGCCATTTATCCATGGGGTGCAAGAACACCCGCATGATGATATGATCTTATCCATGGGGTAAAAAGAATTCCTGCATGACGATGATATTTTATCCATGGGGTGAAAAGAACACCTGCATGATGAGGGCCCTAACAGTATATGAGCAATGTAATAGTAAAGTAAAGTAAAGGCAAGAGAAAGAATGAATGTAATATACATGGCTTCCAAAGTACAGAATAGTGACTCATCTACATTGTGACTTATCTATGTTGGCTATGCATTTGAACTTTAGTTTTTGACATGTTTTCATATCTTACAAGTTTCATATGGCCTTACATACTCAGTACATTCTTCGTACTGACCCCTTTTGGGGAATTTATTTTACTTGCTGCAGGCGCAGGTACTAGTAGGCCTCCACAGTAAATTGTCAGTGTTGCAGATCTTTGGTGAGCTCCAGTTAGTTCGAGGCTTCTCCCAGTCACTGTTGTACATGTGTTTTGATTTTGTACATGTTGTATAAAGCGGGGACTTGTCCCGACTTTTAGTTCATTTTGGTGAATGCACTTGTTAGAGGCTTTTGTAGACGGATGTAGGTGTATCAGTGAAAAAGTCATATGTTGTTTTGACTGGATGGCCTCAATGGTCAAGTTTCATATATATGTCCCATATTTTCTGTTATTCATCTTTCAAGTTCTTACGTAATGGTGGTGATGCTTCTGTGATGCATATGATTGAACATAGGCAAAGGTTGGTTCTCTCAGGCCTTATCGGCTACGAGTGCCAATCATGTCTCGATGGGATTCGGGGCGTGACAAAATCTTTCCAAGAATTGGTTTCTCAATTCCTGCCAAGTAGTGATAGACCCTCGAGGCAGCTCAGCCAACCACAACGTGGCTTCTCTTGTAAGAGAAAATGGGAACAACCTCAACCGTATCGCCTCTTGGTCAACTCCAGGCAGATTGTATGATGTGCAGACCCCCACAAAATTCATTACATGCAAGTTTGGATCATCAGAAGAAAGACCCGCAAACACGCCTTTCAAGTTCAGCAGATGGATCATGGCACTAGTGATGTCAAACTTAGTGCCCGGAGGTAACTCAGGTGGAACAATGGTACCATTCTCGATCGGCTCAAAATAGGCCACGTATTCATCTTCAGGATCATCATAAACAGGCACACATTATCTCGGTTGTTCTCTTAATTATCTTTGTCACTCTTCAGCATCAGCCAGACGCTGTGTTGCTTCCTGCATAGCTCAATTATCTCTTTCTGCTTGTCTAAGAGCAGCTTGTCCAGTATGCTCTTCTCGTGTCAATCGAGCAGTAGTTTGTTCCACTGTTTCCTGACCAGCCGGATGCATTGGCTGATTGTGAATATCCCCCGCAGCTGCGGGGTTCTGGACTCCTTCAGTATTTACCATTCTCCGATTAGCTCTTAAAGTCCTTTCAATTTCACGATCAAGTGGAATCAGGGGATTGCCTTGACTCCTAGTATTTGGCATACACCGGCGTATGCCCTCAAGAATATGTAAAAACACACCCAATCAACTCCAACCAGTAATGTTCAACATCGTAACCGTATTCCCCGGCAATGGGGCCAAAATTTGATGTCGCCCAAAGTATACCTCCAAAAAAGTACAATGCGGTCGCTGAATCAAATATAGAACCCAACTAGGTTGGGGTCGATCCCACAGGGAATAGGTCGAAGTATGAGTAGACTATTGGAAGGAATAACTGGCAAGTAACTAAAACAGGGGGGTTTTGCTAGTGAATAGTAACTATGATGATTGCTGGCTGATATCAAGTTTGTAAATAATAAGAGAAATTCACTAGGACTGTGATCCCCACTGATTCCTTAACTCCACTGGTGACTTGTGCTTAACAAGATTGCCCCACTGTGCTGCATGCAAAATCTAACAAGTTAGGTTCATCTAACTGTCTCTCGACTGTCATTAGATGAATTTCACTCTTCTCCTCTCGGTCTCCAAGTGTCGCACTACTAACCCTTGTCCTGGATTTCAAATAACCTTTCCCGCTAAGGCTCCGGTTATTAGATGAAGGTTGATAGCTTCAAATCTATGTTGTTATCTCCTTTTCCTAATCTCTACGTCTCTCTCGAGCAAGTCTAGAATACAGGCAAGATTCTAACGTTTGCAACCGTTAGAAAAGCAATCAATACGAAGGAAACAACAATACATGCATACGCAGCAGGACAAAGTTATTTTGCACTTCACCGGTTTCGTTAATTCTTCATGGTTCACACAACCCTAGTTGATGAGTTTAGCTACTCATAATTGCAAGAACACAAGAATAATCCAAAGATGAAAGCATAATTATGATCTCACAATAATGAATGAAAAACCAAAATTTCAATTATCAATCAACCTCAGAATTAGGGTTCGTGAATACGAAACCAAATATATGTCTAAAACAGTGTAAAATAACTCTCAAAGTAGTAAATTGTCCAAATCCCGCACTTAGGACTACCTAGGGGTATTTATAGATACAAAACTAGTCCTATCTAAAACAAAATAGGAGAATAGAGTCGGCAGCTTTCACGGTGTCGTGACTTGGTGTCTTGGAACCAAGTCATGGTACGTGACTTGTATCGTGGAAATCAGCCTTTTCTTGGATCTCTGAAGTGGACTCACGCCATCAAGTCACGCCACGTGGATGTCAGTCACGTGGCGTGAGTCCTGTCGTGGAACTCAGGTGAAATATTAGTCCTCTGGAAGCCAGTTCACAACACAACCCACGACTCGTGAATGGGAATCACGGCTCGTGAGTGATGCCGTGGGTTACTCCATAGTGAAGATTCATTCTTTCCTCATCATACACATCATCTTTGGGCTTGATTCTTCATCTTTTGGTCATTTTACCTTTAAAACCTATTTTCCTGCAAATTAGGACAGAAACCACATCATACCTACAAAACACACCCAAGTTATTGCATATTTTCCTTGTTTTAAGCATCGAAAGTGCCATATAACCATGGAACATTAGCCAATCGGAACAACGAGTTCACGACGACTTTACCAACTTGACTCCGACTTGAGTTCGTCGAAATCGAACAAGATTAAATTGGAATCCCGGTTCCTTAATATTAAGAGCAAATGAACTCACAGAATTCTCAGGACCCAGGATATTAGCGATTTTCCAGTTAAGAAATCCCAAGCTTATTTTGAGCCTTTGAGGGTTCTCTCCACAGTGAAAAACGTTTCCTCAAACAAGGAAACAGTGGGGGTATTTATAGGAATGAAATTGGGGCATTGGAAATAGATTTTCGATGTGGGAATTGGGTGGAATTTGTGAGGAATAGCGATGTGGGATAGGAAATGGATTCCAAATCAAAAGGCTATCAAGAGACATCAACGAAATGGACGGAGATTAGTGAGTCTCCGTCCTTGCTCGTACAGGGAACGAATGGGAGAAGAGGGCGTGGACAATCTGGAAGCTTCCCCGTACAAAAATGTGTGCTTATCACGCGGAGGTGTATGAATTTTGAGAGCTAGATTTGTTGGAAATTGCAGCGGCTCAAGAGAAAATCAATTTAGGGTTTGTAGGGTTTGAGTTGCTGATGTTGTTGTTGTAGTGTTTGTTATGTCGGGTTAAGTGGAGAAGAAGGGGATATAAGGGTGTAGTGGGCTGGAGCGGGTCGTGAGGTGTTGGGCCTGGGCTGTGGGTTGCTGTTTGGGGGTTGATGGGCTGGTGTGGGTTAGTTTTGATAGGTTAGGAATTAGGTTGTTTGAGTAGGAATAGGTCATACAATAAATAGCCAAATTGGTATAAGAATTAGTCAATTTTATTTAGAATCTAGCCAATTTAAGAGTCAATGGACCAATTGCATTGCAATTGTAACCATTTTGACTTCAATTAAAGCCTAATCTTGATAAATTGACCAAATTGAGTCAAAACTTAGACGAATTAATTTCTAATTTAATTACGAGCTTCTTGATTTAATAAAATCAAATAAATACTCTTCAAATAAAATATTTTAAGAACAATCATTTTTAAATCAAGACTTTATCCAATTGCATTTATTCTTACGATAGTTCTTGATCAAAATTTGATTTTTGACACAATAATTATTTAAGCAACCAAAACTATACAATCTCGTATACATTTGTACGAAAATGTATAATTCATCACTTAAATAACAAATTTAACTCAAATAAATATTTTATAAAGCATTTATCCGAATAAAATAAATACTTTGATTTTATTTAAAATCGAAGAAACTCAGGATTAAATTTAGTCAGGGAGGGCAAAAATTAGGTGTCAACAACTGCCCCCTCCCTTTGGGTAGGGTGAATGCAAGTAACCCTGGGCAAAGGGAGTTTGACGTTCCTAATTTTGTCCGACCACAAATTCGTTTCTCAAAGAGGTTGGTTTTTGCACGAATTTCAAGGAGTTATGGCAGGACCCCGGTGTCGGGTTTCCTACATATCTCAGGTTACATGAGAATTCAGGCCACTTGTAGTTCATAAAGCTTGATTTTTAAGCTCGATTTTGAAAGAATTCACAAGCTATCCCGGTTTTAAATTTTTGGTGAAACCAGAATACTAGGGAATAAGAGGATATTGGGGGGAGTTGGAATGCAGTCGAGTTTTCAACGCAGAGCCCAGCCTACATATCCCAATACTTAGGGAATCAGACTACCTGTAGTTCGACTCGATGGGTAGAAAAGGTAGTCTTTTATTTTTTAGACGACCTTTGGCTTGGGATGAGTGACAAAATGAAACGAGCTACGAAAAAAGAGGCTTGTAATTATCTCAATTATGAATGTGGGGCCCCCTTACACCCATGATTAAGATCTACATTAGCATAATTTCTGAAGCTCTTGGCTTGTTGTCACCAGGATTTGAAAGAAGAGGAAAGTTACCTCCGGTGCGTGTTTAGAAATGCCCCGGAGGTGAAACTAAAACTAAAATTATCCCAAAATACCCCCATGCCTTCTAATAGGGGTGTGGTTTGATGGCGGTGGAAGTTATCCTTCAGCTCGAGTCCAAAGAGTTTGATATTCCTCTTCAGACTACGTCCCAGTTCGCTGCTAAGAAAAAGTTCCACGTTGTGTTGCGTCCTTTTTGGATTCGTCCACATCTGTGGTTTTGATTTGAGAATTTCATCCTTTTGGATGCTCTCGACGACATCTCAAATAAAATGGTTAGTTGTAAATGCAATATGACACAAACATAATTTAGTGTAAACCTTTTTGAATCATGTCACACTGAGAGAGTTGATGATCCAATTTGCACAACCTGTTTTGAAAATATCATGCCACTTTGAACGGGGTGACAACCCAACATGTCCCATTGAAAGGCGGACGACCCATGTTTAATGTATCATGCCACTTTGAATGGGGTGACGGCCCAATGTGTCTCATTGAAAGGCGGACGACCTATTTTGAATGTTTTGTGCCACTTTGAATGGGGTGACAGCCCAATGTGTCTCATTGAACGACGGACGACCTATTTTGAATGTTTTGTGCCACTTTGAATGGGGTGACAGCCTAACGTGTCTCATTGAAAGGCGGACAACCTATCTTGAATGGATCATGCCACTTTGAACGGGGTGACGGCCCGACGTGTCTCATTGAAAGGCAGACAACCTTATTTTAACGTGTCACTTTGAAGGAGGTGACGGTCCATAACGTAATAACGTGTCACTCTGAAGGAGGTGACGGTCCATAACGTAATAATGTGTCACTCTGAAGGAGGTGACAATCCATAACGTAATAACATGTCACTCTGAAGGAGGTGACAATCCATAACGTAGTAACGTGTCACTCGAAAGGAGGTGACAATCCATAATAATATATCACATTGAAGGAGGTGAAGGTCCATAACGTAATAACATGTCACTCTGAAGGAGGTGACAATCCATAATAATATATCACACTGAAGGAGGTGACAATCCATAATAACATATCACCTTAAATAAAGTGACGGTGTGATGTATCTTCTTAAATGGCAAAAAAAACCCAAATATAATAAGATATGTCACCTCGAACGAGGTGATAGTCCAGTATGTCCTTTTGAAAAGGTGGATGACCCAAACATAATAAGATATGTCACCTCGAACGAGGTGATAGTCTGGTATATCCTCTTGAAAGGGCGAGTGACCCAAATTTAATAAGATATGTCACCTCGAACGAGGTGACAGTTCGATATGTCCTCTTAAAAGGGTAGACGACCCAAATATAATAAGATTTATCACTAAAATGGGGTGACAATCTGGTAGGTTTTCTTGGAGGGTGAAAAACCCTAATAAAATAGGATTCGCCAACTTCAAACGAAGCGACAATTCGACTCGTCTCTTTTCAATGCGAGCGAACCTACCTCAGTTTCCTCTGAGGGTCTGGAGTTTGAAATAGTGGAAAGACCGAATCCTTATGTAGGATTGCCTACGTAGCTTGCTGGAACAAGAATCAGGTCAGACGTAGTTCGGGACTGAAATTTATCCTTGGCGTCGGGAGTTCTTGAAAGGACTTGTACATGTCCTGATCTTCCGAATTAAATCCTCAAACTTTGAGAGGATCCCTTAGCATTTGCATTATTTCGTGGAGGTGGTCTTGTATAACGTCACCTGCATAACTCAAATATAAGCATAAAAATCTTGTTGCAAAAGATAAGATTGGAGATAAAGTTAAATGACTTGGAGACAGTGATTTGGATAATATCTCCACATCTTAGTCATTATGCCCAACCACTTCCCTACAAATATCAGAGGAAGTGTTAGAGATCGAAATGAAGTAATACAAATATAAATCAAGAGAAAAAAGGAGAAGAGAAGTTGTCTGGATTATTATGGCAAGGTCATGGTGGGTCCGGTAATACTCTTTTTCATGCTTAATATTGTCAACTTTGTAACTTCATTTTTCCTGCATCCAAAGAAAAATTCTTAGTTTTGAGAGACTGATTTTGTTGTCTTTGCCTTGCTCTGCTGATGCTCCTTCCCGTGCTTGGATTTGCAAACTCACTTGGAATGCCATCTTGGTAGAATTTTTGAGGACCTCCTTAAAAAAAATTCCCCAGTAGAACACGGAATACTTCTTATAATTTTATGTTACTCCCTGTAGAATTTTGAGTTCCCTCCTCAAAATTCTGCCCCAGTGTCTCACTTTGATAAAATCTTCTGGCTTTGATCTGTAAGAGAGATATTATCTTGTAGAATTTTTGAGATCCTTCTCAAAAATTCTGCCCCAGTTTTCATTTCCTGGGGTGATATGACCGAGCCGTTGTGGCGCCTACGTATCCCATTGGATTAGGAATCAGGTCAAACGTAGTTCCAACAAAGTAAAAGGATAATGATATGTTTGATAATGTGACCGAAGCCAATATAGGCCGCCTACGTATTCCACTAGGGAAATCAGGTCGAATGTAGTTCATTACAACTAAAAGTGCGATTACAAGGAAATCAAACCATAAAGTGACAAAGTGCGACTACAAGGAAATAAAAACGACAAAGTACGATTACAAGGAAAGAAAATGACAACTTCAAAATGCTAGATAGAAGGACGCCAAAAGTGCGCCTTTGAGGAAATTTCACTCTTCTTTGCGATTGATGATGCCCATGACTACTTTTTGTGATTGGGTAATGGATTGTTGTTCACATTTGCTGGAGCTTCTGCAAGTGTAATCACCTTTTTGTAGATTAGATCTTGAATTTTATGCTTTAGAGTGATACACTTCTCAGTATCATGACCAACAACTCCAGAGTGGTAAGCGCAACGCTTGTTTGGATCATACCAATTAGCAGAAATATTCACAAGCTTTGCCTCCACTGGACGAAGTATCCCTGCTTCTTTCAACCTTTCATAGAGTTGAGTCAATGGTTCAGCAAGCGGTGTGAAGACCCTAGGTGGTTTTCTTTCATGGTTGGCACGAGGTGCATTGTTTTGGTAGTTTTGTGGTGGAGGTTGATCATGATATGTTGCCTGCACATTGTAAATCAGATATGGAGCATGCTGAGCATTGGGCTGGTATTGTGGAGATCGCTTGTAGTGAGAGGTACCTCCTTGAGTCATTACTCCCATAACTTCTTTCTCTTTTTTCTTTGTATTTCCGAAAGAGATGGTATGACATCCGTTATGTGTGGATTGAAGCTCTATCAAATTTATTATCCTCCCTGTCTTGAGTCCATCCTCAATCATTTCTCCAGTCTTGACAATTTCATCAAATGTTTTTCCGGCCATCGTCACCATACGATCAAAATATTCTGGATTTAGGGCATGAATAAAGTAACTGATCATTTCAGCTTCCTCCATAGGAGAATGTACCCTGGTTGCCTCTTCTCTCCATCGTATGGCGTATTCACAAAAATGCTCATTTGACTTCTGCCTTAGCTTTGTGATAGAGATTCTGTCAGGAATAATCTCGATATGAAACTTATAGTGATCCACAAAAGCATTTGTCAAGTCATCCCAAGTGCGCCACTTGGTCACATCCTGTTTAGCGTACCATTCTAAAGCCTTTCCACTCAAGCTTTGACTAAAGAGTTTGACCCTTATTCCTTCATTTTTGCCCACACCAATCAACTTTTCACAATAAGTTTTCAGATGAAAAAAGGGATTCCCGGACCCATTGAATTTCTCAAACTTTGGGATTTTGTAACCAAAAGGCAACTCAATTTCTGGAAATGCACACAACTCTTCATACTTCACACTTTGGTTACTTCCGAGCCCCCGGAGGTTTCTCATAGCATCCTCTAAGATTTTGAGCTTTCTATTCATCGTATCATCATTGCACATCTTTGGATCATTCTCAGTTTCAACATAATGATCAACATCTAGGCGGTAGAGACCTTGAGTCTGTGTCGCTGGCGGGGCGGTAGTGTAAGTGTACACTGGCGGAGCATGGTGTGACAGTGATATGTTCTGAACCTTTGGAGGTTCAAACGTGTACACAAAAGGAGCATTCTGGGAAGCATGAGCATTTTGAGAAGTGGTGAAATGATCTCCCTGATCAACTCCTTCTGATGTTGGAAATATAGGACCTTTTTGTCGAGCATCAGGAGGCAGGGTCATGTTTGGGGGAGTCTGAGAAGGTGTTTTGTTCTGCATCACCATGAGCCTTAGTTCGGCAATTTGTTGTTCTAGACCAGCAATGAACTCCGGGGTTATTTCTCTTTCTATCAAGGCACCAGGTTCTATTGCGACAAACAAAGTGGGAACTGATTCAGATGAAGTATTTGTAATGATGAAATTAGGATCCATAGTTGAACGAGTCTTTCTGTTAGCCCAAGTATTATCTGATGAGTCTGTAGTTGCTTTCTTGAACTTAGATCGTGTGAAATACTGATGTTCTGCCAGCGATTTGCTTTTAGTCTTTGTGAAGCGAGCAAGTTTGATTACCAACACAAATCAGCCTCTCTCTAAAAAGGAAAGAAGAAACACTCAAAAGGTGAAAGAGTTAGTTCATGACTCATAATAATTAATCAAAGTAATTTATGAAACAAATAACATATGTTTGACTCGAAACAGACTAGTCCAGAATTCGAGGAATAGAACACCTTTCAAAAGTGACTGAATGATCAGAATTTTGACCCTTTGACGGACTTTGAATTTTGATGGAGAAATAAAATCTCGAACAAAGTGAACTAAGTGATCGGGTGTTTGCAAATAAACATCCTAAAAGACTTATTGGGAAAGTTTGTTTGAAAATAACGGAGTCTCACCATTAATAGAATATTTGGGTAACCCTAGCTATTATTAACTGCGAAAAAAGAGATTTATATGAGTAACGTGATCAATGTGAACTGGACAATAACCTAATTGATTTTGAATAAAACTTTGGCAAATTGGAAGGGATTTTGTCGATGGACTTTGAAGAGGACTTTAGGAAGAGTTGGATTTTAATTTTGTATGCCTAATGACGCTCTAAGACTTCGAAATAGAATAATGGACTAGTATTGTTTAAAGCTAAACATATGTTAGTTAAACACACAAATCAAACAAACACGAACAAAGCAAATAATGGAACACTTAGCACATAAATGAGTTTTAACGCGTCCTAGCATACATGTGACCTTTTAAGCCAAAGGTAAGCCTAGCGTTTAAAGGATATACATGTCGTTTGTAAGACGTTCCATTGCCCCCAAAATATATTATACAAACTTTATGGATAAATCAAATGGGATACAAAATGAGGGAAAGGGGAAATAAATGATATCAATCCCACGCAGGGGAACAAACCTAAACTAAACTTCCTTGGATGTCCTTCGATCTTGAACTTCTTGAAATTTTTGAACACCTTTCAGATGAAGATCTTCTTTTGATTACAATAAAAGAAACTATCTAAATAAAACCCTCAACCCCAAGGGACAATGGTCCGTACAATCCGACATTATATCCTTCAATTTAAACACGTAAGGGATGATCGTCTGTCATTGACTCATGGCCAATAGAGGCAAGGTGGTCTCCTAATAGGCCCGATACCCCTGGGGTACCGGGTCTCATAGGTCAAACTGCCTATTCATAGGATTTGGTTTCGCTCTAACCTAGTTGACTAGAGTGGTTTGTTCAAATTGACTGGGAACCCGAAATGGACTTTTCGGGGTAACACACCAAGTGACTGTTGACCGACTCGAATCAACTACTCACTTGGTGGTTCAAAGAAAGTTCAAGGTGTTATACGGAAGGGCGGGTGCAGATACCCACATAACTGCCCTTTTTCCT
Organism: Capsicum rhomboideum; assembly: GCA_031232105.1. NCBI lineage: Eukaryota > Viridiplantae > Streptophyta > Magnoliopsida > Solanales > Solanaceae > Capsicum > Capsicum rhomboideum. The sequence goes on from CP124709.1 coordinate 61,294,790, forward strand.
AATGCCTAATGTTTTGCCAGGACTGGCGAAAAATGCCATGAAATGCAACAGTTTATAATTGCAAAAGTTTTAAACATATAATTGCGAAAAGTAACAATTAATACAAATATTAGCCAACCAAATAAAAATCTTTATGGTTAGAACCTAGATGAATCCCCAGCAGAGTCTCCATTCTTTTACGATCGTTTTCGAAAAGTCAAAAACTTCATAACTTCGTGGCAAAAGTCTATTATATTTTATTTGAAAAAAATTAGAGTCACCACTTAATTTTTTAGGAAAATTAAGAAACCATTTTAAAAAGATAATTTTTAAAGAAAACCTTTAATAAAAACCAGAGTCTAGGTAAGGGTTCAAGTAAATTCGAAAGAAGGTGTTAGGCACTTTCGAAAATCCACAAAGTGTGGTTGCCAACGAGTTTAAATTATTTGGCTAATTTGGAAAATTATTTAGTTTATTTGAAAAACTCTTGTTTGTAAAACGAATAGAATAAACATTCACTTTTGTTTCAAACGAAATGAAATAACTTACATGTCGAAGGTTCAAAATAATTCTAACTTAGTAATCTTTATCCGGATTAAGACTTTGAGTTAAATAGTTAACCCAACATATTTATCGTGGATTCCGAGCTATTAATAACTATGAAAGGATATAAAGAAATCCTCAAGTTATTCTATAATCTTAAGTTTGCCTAAATATAGCGAATTAAAAAAAAATGAACAAAACAATTTCAACATAAACTTTCTCCCCGAGGATTCATCTAGATTAATTACAAATAAATAATCAAACTAATTATAGGGAGATAAAGAAAAGTTGAGATTTGGGCCCTTTTTGGCCCATTTTCAAAGCAGTCCAAGTTTTTGGCCTGGTCCATTTTCCTGCTGTGTATATCAGATATATACTCACTGTATATCATCCTCCTTTTGTCTGTATAACAGCGTATACAGATTGTATATCAGTCACATATTCTGTCTACCACCTGTATACTTCTTCCCTTTCCCATCTTCTGTTGTATAACCCATGTATACTACTGTATACTTTCTGTATATCACTGTGAATCAGCCTTATTTCTGTATATCAGTCCCTTTATTGGATCTTGGTTGAGGCTTTTGACCCAAAGATGCTATTGGCCTCTTTGGCCCACTGGAAATGCAGGGAATGGGAGTCCATTTGGACTCGTTCAAGAGAGTTCCTTTTGCCTAGCAGCCAACCGGAACAACGAGTTGACGACGACTTCACCAACTTGACTCCGACTTGAGTTCGTCGGAATCGAACAAGATTAAACTGGAATCCCGGTTCCTTAATATTAAGAGCATATGAACTCATAGAATTCTCAGGACCCAGGATATTAGCGATTTTCCAGTTAAGAAATCCCAAGCTTCTTTTGAGCCTTTGAGGGTTCTCTCCACAGTGAAAAACATTGCCACAAACAAGGGAACAGTGGGGGTATTTATAGGAATGAAATTGGGGCATTGGAAATAGATTTTTGATGTGGGAATTGGGTGGAATTTGTGAGGAATAGCTATGTGGGATAGGAAATGGATTCCAAATCGAAAGGCTATCAAGAGACATCAACGAAATGGACGGAGATTAGTGAGTCTCCGTCCTTGCTCGTACAGGGAACGAATGAGAGAAGAGGGCGTGGACAATCTGGAAGCTTCCCCGTACAAAAATGCGTGCTTATCACGCGGAGGTGTACGAATTTTGAGAGCTAGATTTGTTGGAAATTGAGGCGGCTCAAGAGAAAATCAATTTAGGGTTTGTAGGGTTTGAGTTGCTGATGTTATTGTTGTAGTGTTTGTTATGTCGGGTTAAGTGGAGAAGAAGGGGATATAAGGGTGTAGTGGGATGGAGCGGGTCATGAGGTGTTGGGCCTGGGCTGTGGGTTGCTGTTTGGGGGTTGATGGGCTGGTGTGGGTTAGTTTTGATAGGTTAGGAATTAGGTTGTTTGAGTAGGAATAGGCCATACAATAAATAGCCAAATTGGTATAAGAATTAGTCAATTTTATTTAGAATCTAGCCAATTTAAGAGTCAATGGACCAATTGCATTGCAATTGTAACCATTTTGACTTCAATTAAAGCCTAATCTCGATAAATTGACCAAATTGAGTCAAAACTTAGACGAATTAATTTCTAATTTAATTACGAGCTTCTTGATTTAATAAAATCAAATAAATACTCTTCAAATAAAATATTTTAAGAACAATCATTTTTAAATCAAGACTTTATCCAATTGCATTTATTCTTACGATAGTTCTTGATCAAAATTTGATTTTTGACACAATAATTATTTAAGCAACCAAAACTATACAATCTCGTATACATTTGTACGAAAATGTATAATTCATCACTTAAATAACAAATTTAACTCAAATAAATATTTTATAAAGCATTTATCCGAATAAAATAAATACTTTGATTTTATTTAAAATCGAAGAAACTCAGGATTAAATTTAGTCAGGGAGGGCAAAAATTAGGTGTCAACAGCTAGCATCACACATAACCTCAAATGGCATCGTCCAATCTGGTGAAACAATGATAGGGGATGAAATCAACTTCTCTTTCAGACACTCAAATGCTCTTAGACACGCCTCATCAAATACAAACTTCTCCTCCTTCTCTAAAAGCTTTCATAATGGATGTGCAATCTTAGAGAAATCCTTGATGAATCTTCTATAGAAACCTGCATGTCCCAAGAAACTTCTAATTCCTTTAACCGAAACAGGTGGAGGTAACTTTTCAATCACCTCAATTTTGTCTTTGTCAACTTCAATACCTTTCTTTGAGATTTTATGCCCCAATACGATACCCTCATTAACCATAAAGTGACATTTTTCCCAATGTAGTACTAAGTTGCACTCCTCACATCTTTGCAACACATTAGCAAGATGGGCTAAGCAATCATCAAATAAGTCTCCCACAATAGGGAAATCATCCATAAAAACCTCAATAGTGTCGTCCACCATGTCAGAGAAAGTGGACATCATGCAATGCTGAAAAGTGGTCGGTGTATTACATAAACCGAAAGACATCCTTTTGAACGCGAATGTCCCATATGCACAAGTGAAAGTGGTCTTCTCTTGGTCCTCGGGAGCAATGAAAATCTAATTATACCTCGAATAGCCGTCAAGAAAATAATACCATCCTCTACCAATAAGACGGTCTAGCATCTGATCCATGAAGGGCATAGAAAAGTGATCTTTTTCAGTCCAAGAATTCAGCTTTCGATAGTCCATGCAAACTCTCCATCCAGTAACCATCCTCATTGGGATAACTCATTCTTATCATTTGGAACCACAGTGATTCCTCCCTTCTTTAGCACACACTGAACTGGGCTCACCCACTTGCTATCAGCAATGAGGTAAACCACACCTGCATCTAACCACTTGATGATTTCTTTCTTCACAACCTCTTGCATAGGTGGGTTTAGACGACGTTGGTGCTCGATGCTTGATATGCACTGAGGATCAAACTAGATTTTGTGAGTGTAAATACTGGGTGGCATTCTGATAATGTCAGCGATGGACCAACCAATGGCCCTCTTAAATATTTTCAACACCGAAACAAGAGCTTTCACTTGCCACTCCACCAACTTAGTAGATATAATCATGGGCAAGGTGTTGTTGGCTCCCAAGAATGGATAGCTGAGGTGAGACGAGAGAGCCTTAAGCTCCAAAACTGGAGGCTCCTCAATAAAAGGTTGAGCTGGTGGGGTCACCCTATTTTTTAAATCAAGATCCAATTTCTTAGGAGCATAAGTGTATGATCCCCTACCAACGAGTGCACCAACTATCTCATCGTATTCCTCAATACCATTGCTGTCAAAATTCATAATCACGACCGCAAGAGCTTCTACCCCAACTTTTCTTTAAGAGGCACGACAATATCACTCTCATCAACTGCATTTATTACCGAAATCACCCGAATATCTTTTGGTTGCTTCATTGAACGGCAAACATTGAAGGAAATATGTTCATCATTTAACCTGAATTTCATCTGCCCTGTTTCTATGTCAACCAATGCACGACCAGTGGTAAGGAATGGTCTTCCCAAGATGATGAGAACCTCGAAATCAACTTCGCAATCTAGAATCACAAAGTCAGTCGGGAAGATGAAAGATGAAACCTTCACCAAAACATCATACAAAATGCCCACCGGCTTTTTCACAGTTCTATCTGCCATAAGGAGTCTCATAGAAGCCGGTTTCAGTGCTCTCAATCCTAACTTCTTGAAAACGGCTAGCGGCATCAAGTTTATGCTAGCCCCCAAGTCACACAGAGCTTTTGTAAAATTATAGGACCCAATAGTACAAGGAATTTTGAAAGCTCCCAGATCTTTCTTTTTCTCAACAAGTGAGCGAGAAGCAATTGCACTACAATGGTGTAAATTATCTGCTGGCTCAAAACTGACGGTTCTCTTCTTTGTCACCAAATCTTTTATGAATTTTGCGTAACCTGGCATCTATTCTAAAGACTGGACAAGAGGAATATTTACCGATAAGTCCTTTAACATTGAGATAAATTTTTGATTTTTATACTCTTCAACTTTCTTTTTCAACCTTTGAGGAAAGTGAGGGGGAGGTCGAGGAATTTATTTATATAATTGAGGGACCTCCTTTTATTTCCCATTATCAGACTTCGCCTTTTTGTCGTCATCCTGAGGATTTTGAACTGAATCACCCTTTGAACTCTCTGGCTCTATTTTAGTTTCTACATCAACTACCACCAGCTTATCTTTCTTATCACTATCCACAAGTATGGATGGGTCAGTTGTGCACTTCCCACTTTTAATAGTGATGGCCAAACAATGGCTATTATTCTTCAAATTCTGGACGGTGTTGCTCGGAAGGGTACCTGGCTGACGTTAGTTTAATGCCACCAATATCTGCCTGAACTGTTACTCCAACTGTTTAATAGCAGTCGAATGGGATTCTACTATCTGACTTATTCCCAAAATGTCTGAACTAATCTCCTTCAAGCAATGCTCTTGACTCTCTGACCCTTTAACCAGCTTATTGAGAAGGGCTTCCATTCTTGAATTTCCATAGTCAACATCGCAGTTTCCCGATGGAACATATGCGTCACTCTTCTCTTTATAATATCCTTTCGCCTCCAATCACTGTCACGATCCCGATCTATGTCTCTGTATCCTGACTTGTTATAATTGTCTCCATAGTAGTTCTAACCTTGATTCCTTGGCCTCGAGTTCCAAGAGTCTTGATTATACCCTTGGACCTTGGCTCAGAAACCCACCACCTTTCGATCCAAGTACTTAGCCTCCTCATCAGATTCATAATCGTCATGCCTAGGTGTTTTACCTTGTGCACCTACGGCATGCACCTTTTCAGCACTTCCAGTCGCAATTTGTTTGGCTAGCAAGCCAATTTTTATCCTCAACTGTGCGACCTCTTGAGCTACAGATTCATCCAAAGCCCATTGCGCTGCCGAAACTCTAATAGCATAGGTCCCCGCGGGTGTATCTGCCTCCCGAGTATACCATCCTCGGTTGGTCTTAGTGACACGATCTAAAATCTCTGAAGCTTGTTCCCACCTCAGACTCATAAATTCTCTGCCAGTGATAGTATCTGCTAGAGCCTTGGTATTGGCGTTTAATGCCCTGTAGAAGATCTCAAGTAAACTCCTACCACTCATCCTATGATTTGGAATATTCTGCAGCTTCTTCTTGAACCTTAGCTATATCTCGTAAAGTGCTTCAGAATGTAGTTGTCTGAAGTTGTAAATCTCATCCTTCAGCTATAGCATCTTGGAGGGTGGGAAAAATCCCTCCAGAAATTAATTTCTCAACTCTTGCCAAGTAGTGATGGAACCTCGTGGTAACTCGACCAACCATAAAGTTGCTTCTCCTGTTAGAGAGAATGGAAACAATCACAAACGAATAGCCTCTTGGTCAACTCCGAGTAAATTGTATGAAGTACAGACCCCCATAAAATTCATCACGTGCATGTTCGGATCGTCTGAAGGAAGACCGGCGAACACACCTTTCAAGTTTAGCAGGTGGATCGTGGCACTTGTAATGTCAAACTTAGTGCCTTGAGGTAGCTCTGGGAGAATAATAGCACCAGTCTCAATCAGCTTGAAATAAGCCACATCCTCTTCTTCAGGATCATGATAAATCGGTACATATGATCTTTGAGCGAGTTGTTGAACCCTCAATCTTCTTTGTCTCTCTTCAAGTTCAGCTAGACGTTGTGCTGCCTCTTGCATTCCTTGATGATCCCTATCCACTTGTCTAAGATCTGTTTGCCTTGCATTTTCCTCTGCTGTCAATTGAGCAGTGACTTATTCCGCAGTTTCATGACCAACTGGCTGAATTGGCTGGTTATGAATATCTCCCACGGTAGTGGGATTCTGAGCTCCCCCGGTATTCACTATTCTTCGATTTGCTCTCAGTGTTCGTTCGATATCAGTACCAAGTGGAATCAGGGGATTGCCTTGACTCCTAGTGTTGGGCATACACCAGCGTGTGCCCTTAAAAGTATAGAAAAATAAAATCAATCAACTTCAACAAGCAAACTTATCAACTCCATAACCGTAGTCCCCGACAACGGCGCCAAAATTTGATGTCGCCCAAAATATACCTCCAAAAAAGTATAATGCGGTCGATGTACCAAATATAGAACCCAACTAGGTTGGGGTCGATCCCACAGTGAATAAGACAAAATTAAGTCGAGTGCTTGTCCGAGTAATGGGCAAGTAAGTAAAACTGGGTTTTTTTATAAGTAAGTAGTAACAGTAATGATTGTCGATTTTTGGATTCGTAATCAATATGAGAAATACACTAGGAATATGATCCCCAATGATTCCTTAACTCCACCGGTTACTTGTGTTGGCAAAACTGTCCCGCTGCGTTGCATGCAAAATCTAACAAGTTAAGTTCATCTAAACGTCTCTCGACCTTGGTTAGATGAATTTCACTCTTCTCCTCTCGGTCTCCGAGTGTCGCACTACTATTTCTTGTCCTGGATCTCAGATAACTATCCCTATTACGGCTCAAGTTATTAGATGAAGGTTGATAGCTTCAAATCTTTGTTGTTATTCCCTTTTCCCAATCTCTACCTCTCTCTCGAGCAAGTCTAGAATACAGGGGAGTTTCTAACTTTTGAAACCGTTAGAAGATCAATTATAATGAAGGTAATAACAATACATGCATTCACAATGGTTCAGAATTGCTTTGCACTCAACCCGTTTCGTTAATTCCTTATGGTTCACACAACTCTAGTTGATGGGTTTAGCTACTCATGATTGCAAGAACACAAGAAGAATTCAATGATGAAACCATAATTGTAAACTCACAATAAGGAGAAAACTCTGAAATCTCACTATCAATAAAACCCTAGAATCAATGTTCCAAGATTACAAAATCAATAATATGTTTATGAACTCAAAAATAATGAAAAATATCTCTCAAAATAATGTACTGACCAACCCCTAAACATAGGACAATATAGGGGTATTTATAGATACAAGGTGAATTCTATCCTAAACAAAACAGGAAAATAGAGTCGGCACTTTTCCACGGTACCAACCCATGCCATGTGGGTTGACCCACGCCACGTGGGTCCTGTCGTGGAAATCAGGCTGCTCCAACTAACTGCAGGAGTTGACCTATGGGACAGACCCATGCGACGTAGGTCGACTCACGTGACGTGGGTCCTGCCGTGAGTCACTCCTCTGGTGCAGGACTTGGCTCTTTCATCTTCAGATACTTCGTTCTCGAGCATGATCCTTCCTTTTTGTCCATTTTGCCTCCAAAAATCTATTCTCCTGCAATATAGAATAGAAAACACATCATACCAACAAAACATACCCGAGTTATTGCATATTTTCTTTGTTTTAAGCATCGAAAGTGTCATGAAACCACGACACATCAAGCAGCTGAAGCAGACTTGTCATCAACTCATTAAAAGTCTTTTTTATATTTTTAGAAGAATACTCCCTTTTTGACACAAATATTACTATTGAAAAATACTTTATCTGTCAATTTTTAATTTATCATTTTGTATCTATTTTATCCTTGTTATTAAATATTATTTATTTTCTAATACTTAAATGACTTATAATAACTAATTAGAAGTGATATAGTAAAATTAATATAAAAGTTACTTCAGAAAAAAATTAAATGGACCCTGTCGCGCCCTATTTTCTCGCGAAAAATGTGATTCGATGTGACAACTCTTTTTGGGATGAGTTAAAAGAGAAGAGTCGCCACCTAACGAATTAAGGTGTGTTAAGGCACCATTCTAAACTAATTATGATTAATTAATTAATCTACGTCAACCAGAAATTCGGGTAAGGATTCAAGTTACCTCAAAAGGAAGGTGTTAGGCACCTTTCGAAGTCCACAAATGTGGGTTCCGGCCGAACTCATATATTACGTGGGGGATTTTATGTGGTAAACAAAGGTCAATTAGTTTATTTTAATCTAATATTAACTAAGCGCTCAAAATAAATAAATAAAAATAAAAACTAAACATACAACTCAGTTATTATCTAATTAATCATTATCTAAGGGGATAAGATGCATAGGATTACGTATTAGATAAGTGAGAAGACAGAAGAGACGCAATTTATATAGCTAAAAATGATTCACTTTAATAATAACCTAAACTACCCCAAAACAAAGGAGACATGCAAAAATCATAAATAAGTAAAAGAGAACTCAGTCAAAAATAAATGAAGTTACGGATTTAGACAAGGGTTAATTTTATCCTATTCGGATCATCGTCTGGCTTATTAACATATGACAATGTTGCATATTGCATTGTCAGATTCTACTCGGATCAGCTTCCATCATTTCCAACTATCTACCCACTCCACCTAGTTTGATTATTAATCTTAAAGGTGTTCTAAAGAAAGCGATAAAACTAGTGTTCCCTAAAATGCCTACCTGTCCCAACTTAATGTCCAAGAGGCGTTTGATGGCCTATTTCGGGTACGGATCTAGACGCAAAGAAAGTTTTAGGCTTCCTAATTAGACTCGGAGTTCACGTCATACAAAACAAATAAGACTAACAATTGACACATAAAGGCTTCAGGTAGGTCTCTTAATTAATTAAAGTTGATTAGGTGATTGACATGCTTGAAAAAGATAATTATTCATTTTTGTGATTAAGACCTATAGGCATAATTTCTAGGCGAGGTGTATTAATCAAGGTTTCGGAAATTAAATTAAAGTACTAGATATTAAATTAAGAATGTTGAAAATTCATTTAAATATGTAAGAAATTGATTTTAATGTGCAGGAAATTAATTTAAATATGCTGAAAATTAATTTAAATATGCAGAAATTAAATTAACGTGCTATATATTAAATTAAGAATGTTGAAAATTAATTAAAATATGTAGAAAATTTATTTAAATATGCAGGAAGTTATTTAAATGTGTAGAAAATTAATTAAAAGTATGCAGGAAGTTATTTGAATTTGCATAAAATTAATTTAAAATGCTGAAAATTAATTTAGAGTGCTAGAAATTAATTTAAGTTGCAGAAAATTAATTAAAAAATGCAGGAAAATTCATTAAAAATGCTGAAAGTCAATTTAAAATGCTGAAAGTTAGTTAAAAGTGCTGAAGATTGATTAAAAGTGCAGAAATTAATTAAATTCTGCAGGAAACTAATTAAAAATGCTGAAAATTAGTTTAAAGTGTTGAAATTAGTTGAAGATGGTAGAGATTAATTAAATATGCTGAAAATTAAATTGAAGGTGCTGAAAAATAAAATAAAAAGGGCTGGAAAATAGATTTAAGGTGCTGGAAAATAATTTAGAGTTGCTGAAAATTAATTTTAAAATGCTGAAAATCGATTAGAAGTTGCTGAAAATTAATTAGACACACTATAAATTAAATTAACATGCTCGAACTTAATTTAATAGATTGAAAGTTACTTAATAATCCTAAAACATGATTTCTAGGTGATAAAACAATTTAATTAATAATCCTAGAATGGCTTGCCTAAGTGATAAAATAGTTTAAAAAATTTGTTAAACAATCCTATAGGCATGGTATCTAAGTGATAGGATGTTCAGGTCATATAATCCCCGCCCCCATAAATAGTCCCCATAATATTTTATTATATAGTCATAGAGTTTGTACAATAATTATTACAGACAAATGAATAAAGAAGAAGAAAATGGAGAAGGGCTAAGTGGGGCAGCCCTTAACTACTCCCAAATCCATGGCAACTCTTCGTCTCATTTAAATTCTCGCTTTCAACCTGTTGAACATAAGCAAAGCTACCAAAATACTCCCAGAATCCGAAACATACCTTTGGCAACCCATAACCAACCATTGGTGCTGTCGAGATCCTAAGGATCTCAAAGATCCCAAGCAGGCTCATACCAAAGGGGTTATGAGATGCGCAAAGGTCGTTTCTGTTTCACATACAACAACACTACGGTGAGGGAATAATTAATGGTGTCATAAAAGAGGAAAATATCCCATTTGATGTCAAACCAATAAAAGCAACTAACATAAACCCTTCAATAAGTCACAACAGTACACAAGGAGTAGGAAACAGTTTTAAAGAATGCAAATCAAATAAGATCATAATCACATAGGATTAACACAAAAATAACGAATGCATCGTTAGAAAAAACTAACTGGTTGGCAACAAGAATAATAAAACACAAACAGAAAATCCCACCTCCAAAGTAAAAACCAGTGATAATAGGTAGCAACCGAAGCCGTCTCAAGACCAAAAGTAATAAAATATTTTTTAAGTGTAGAGGAGAGTAATGATGTTCCATCCTTTTTTTTGAAGGATGGGGGAGAAAAGCTATTTTTATAATAGAAGGCTTACAGTTGATTACGTAATAAAAGGCAGAATAATATTCAGAAAATCAATCAAGACTGATCTTTTCCTTAAAGAGATGTCCTAAATCAATTACGTATTACAAATTATGTTAACACTGCCAAAAATAAACTGGCAATAAGGCTATTCGAATTATTATTAAGGAAAATGCAAGAAAATCAGTCAAGGAAATAAAAAGGGTAAGAGAAAAATATTCAGGAGAATCAATCAACACCAAATTAAGTACTATAATAACTTAAATGCTAAAGCAGTTCAACATTTTAAAAAGGAAAGCAAATCAACAATTGTGAGAATTCGACACATTTTATTAAATAGAAATCCGTTTAAATCAAGGGAGAGGTAAAATCAATCAGCAAGATAAACTGTTACCATATACAATCACGTACAAAAGCTGTCAATATGAATTGAATTGAGTGGAGAGGAACAACAAGGAAACAAAGTAATCCAAGCTTCGAAGATTTTGAAAATCAGCCCCAAACTTATAAAATTAGGGTTGACCAAAGTCTATAGAATTTGGGGGGTTTCACATATGACAGTCTAAGCACATTAACAGACACAAATCACAAGTAATCAAATAAAAAATCTCAATCAAGCTTCGTTACTTTCAGATCTAAGAAAGGAAGAGATAGAATAGAATTGATGTTTGGGCATAAAGTTAAACGGAAAATCAAACCTGGGATGGGTTCCTAAGTACCCTTCATAACACTTTGACATTTTTCGGTGAAATTTGATCGGAGCCCAGAGCAGCGGTATGGTGGCAACTCGTTGTGGGTTTCGCCGGTGGTGGTGTGGTGAAGCGGCATCAGCTAGCTGGTCTGTAACACCATTGGAGTGGAGAAATAGAAGGAGGCGGAGAGAGAAGGAAAGGAATCAAGGGAGTTCGCCGGCTGGTGTGGCGGTGAGAAAGGAGAGAAGGACTATAGGAGAAGAGGAAAAGAGCGGGTGGCGGCTACTTTGTTTAGAGAGGGAGTGAAAATGAGTTTTTGATTAGGGTTTGGGGGAGTGCCTTATTAAAATGGAAAGAGATAGGAGATTTAATCTCAGTTGTTAGATCAATCTTGATCAACGACTGAGATTTAAAATTGTAAAATGGGTTGGATCCAGGTCATCCGAATTTGGGTCAAATTAAAATTGGATTTGGGATTTAAAATTGAGCCGAATTGGACTCAATTTAGGCTAAAAGTGACATAAATTGGATAGAATTGGACTAGAAATTAAATAAATTGAATTGAATTAACCTGCTATTTAATAAATATAGTAGTAAATTGATAAATATATAATAACAATAATAACAAAAAATTAACCAACGTCATGAAAATCATTACATTATGAATAAATTATGTAAGTAAAATTAATGACACGTAATATATTATTTAAAATCAACGACAAAATGATTTGAAATAGATTAGGCACCTATGAATATAAAATTTAAAAATACTATAATAATAATAATAATAATAATAATAATAATAATAATAATGATAATGATAATAATAAGCAATAAACTACATGTTTATAAATTATGAGTATACATATTTGCGGAGATACTTTAATAAATATTAACAAAATTGTGTAAAATATTATATTTTAATTAATAAATTATATTAAAATAAATTAGATTAAAAAAATATTAAAATAAATTACATACTTCAAAATCATGAATGTAAGACGTCAAGATTTATTTGATACTAAAATAATAAGTAAAGAAATATTAATACCCAAAACTAATAATTTTGTAAAATAGCAGCCTAGAGGGAATATCGGGAGGTCAAAATTGGGTGTAGACAGGCCCCATATAAGACGTCAAGTTAATTTAAATCATCAAAAGTTAATTTATTATTTTGTGTCTATTTTACCCATTTTTTTATTAAATATTATTAATTTTATAATAGTTAGATGACTTATAATAATTAATTAGGGGTGACATAGTAAAATCACAGTTGAAGCAGCTGAAGCAGGCATGTTTACCGAGAGCTGCCTGCTTCAGCTGCTCAAATCTCTCTTATATAATAAGAGAACTAGATAATAGGAGCCCGTGCTAGTACAAGCCCAATGTATGTTATTTTCTTATCTCAATTTATATGCACAGATGAAATTTAGAAAGTTGATCAAATTTTTTTTATGATTAATTATTGATTTATAGTACTTTCACATAATTTTTAGATACTATGTGTTACTCTTTCTGTCCCAATTTATGTGGCACTGATGAAATATTTGAGAAAGTCAATCAAATTTGTTATATAATTTTTGAGATATTTTAAGTTGTTAATTATTATGATTTACACGACTTTGAATAAGTAATTTCTCAATCTATATGACACTCATAGAGTTAATTATTATGATTTATACGAATTTCTATTAGTAATTTCTCAATTTATATGACATTGATAGAATTTGAAAAGTCAAACCAATTTTTGTTACATCCTTCAAATATTTTAATTTGTTAATTATTGTGATTTATATTATTTTTCACTACGTTTTCAAATAATATATAACTTTTGCTATCCCAATTTATGTTAAATTGATAAAAATTCGAGTCAACCAAACAAATTTATGTGCCTTGAAATAATTTAAATTTTTAATTATTGTAACTTATAATATTTTTTATGCAATTTTTAAATATATAATAAATTAGAAGGGAAAAAATAATTAAATTAAAAAAAATATGAAATTAGAAAAAAAATCTGGACCAGAAGCAGGCATGAAAACTGCCAACTGCCTGCTCACTGGCGCTTCTATATAGTAGTAATATTTTAATTATTGTGATTTATATTACTTTTCACACATTTTCAAATAATATATAACTTTCACTATTCCAATTTAGGTTAAACTGATCAAAATTTGAGTCAACCAAAAAAATTTATGTGCCTTGAAATAATTTAAATTATTAATTATTGTAATTTATAATATTTTTTACTCAATTTTTAAATATATAATAAATTAAAAGCAAAAAAATAATTAAATTACAAAAATACCTGGACCAGAAGCAAGCATGACAACCGCCAGTTGTCTGCTCACTGCTACTTCTATATAGTAGTAGTACTTATAAGTGGGGATGCAGCGAAGCTGTTGAAGCAGGCAAGTCATGGTCGATGTGCCTACTTCAGCTGCTGTCATCTAAGTATTAAAAATTAATAATAATTAATAAAAAAAGATAAAATAGACACAAAATGATAAATTAACTCTTGAAGTTTTAAATTAACTTGACGTCTTATATGGGGTCCACTTAATTTTTTTCACAAGTATTTTTTATGGTAACTTTACTATATCACTTCTAATTAGTAATTATAAGTCATTTAAGTATTAGAAAATAGACAATATTTAATAACGAGGATAAAATAGATACAAAATAATAAATTAAAAATGGACAAATAAAGTACTTCTCAATAACAATATCTGTGAATATTTTAAATGTGATGGAGATTATAGTTAAAAAAGGAGTTGTGTAAAGTCTTTTAAAATCAAATTGTTTGTTAAATATAAAAAATTGATATACTTTTTGGGACGAATTAAAAATGAAAGTACGACACTTAAATTGAGAAAAATAAAGTATAAATATTGGGCCGATGCTTAGCACGGGCGCCATGCCACTAGTATACTAGTAAGTGGGGATGCAGCGAAGCTGCTGAAGCAGGCAGGTCATGTTCGACGTGCCTGCTTCAGCTGTTGTCATCTAAGTATTAAAAAATTAATAATATTTAATTAAAAAAAGGCAAAATAGACTCAAAATGATAAATTAACTCTTGATGTTTTAAATTAACTTGACGTCTTATATGGGGCCCACTTAATTTTTTTCACAAGTATTTTTTATGGTAACTTTACTATATCACTTTTAATTAGTTATTACAAGTCATTTAAGTATTAGAAAATAGACAATATTTAATAACGAGGATAAAATAGATACAAAATAATAAATTAAAAATGGACAGATAAAGTACTTTTTAGTAGTAATATCTGTGAATATTTCAAATGTGATGAAAATTATAGTTAAAAAAGGGGTTGTGTAAAGTCTTTTAAAATCATATTATTTTTTAAATATAAGAAACTGATATACTTTTTGGGACGAATTAAAAATGAAAGTGCGACACATAAATTGAGAAAAATAAAGTATTAATATTGGGCCCGTGCTTAGCACAGGCGCCATTCCACTAGTATATATATATAAGCGTGAGTGGCAGGCAGTTGAAGCAGGCATCTGGCGTTTGTTATGTCTGCTTTCAGCTTCCTGCTTCTGGTCGAGGACATTTTTGTAATTTCATATTTTTTGTCTCAATTTTTTTTAACCTGTTATATATTTAAAAATTGCGTAAAAAGTATTATAAATTATAATAATTAATAATTTAAATTATTTGGAGACACATAAAAAAAATTATTGACTCAAAATTCTATCAGTGCAACATAAATTGAAATATATTATTTGAAAGTTTCGTGAAAAGTAACATAAATCACAATAATATTAGATTAAAATATTTGTTTAAAAAATTTGTTTGACTTTCCAAATTCTATCGTTGTCATATAAATTGGGATAGAGGGAGTAACATATATTACTTGAAAATTAGGTATAAAGTCGTATAAATCATAATAATTAACATCTAAAGCTATATAACAACTTTGATTGACTTTTCCAAATATTCTATTAGTACCGCATAAATTGAGACAAAACGAGTAACTTATAGTATCTGAAAATTATGTAAAAGTACTATAAATCAATAATTAATAACTTAAAATATTTAAAAATCATACAAAAATTTGGTTGACTTTTTAAATTTCATCTGTGCCGCATAAATTTGGATAAAAAAAGTAACATAAATTGGGTCCGTGCTGTTACGGGCTCTAGTATCTAGTTTGCATATATAATAAAGTGCACCAAACTCTGATTGCGTCCTGTCTGTCAATTTTTTGGTAATGAAATTCTCCCTTTTCACCAACATGGGTTGTGGTGTAATGGTGGGACTACTCCACCCTTAACCAGAGGTCTCGGGTTCGAGCCCGGGGTATGGAGATAATCCTGTTGGGAGTTCCACTTCCAAAATGGATCCTGCAGTGCGCAATTCGGACTAGTCGTCGAGACTCCAATCCGAATACCGAACACCGGGTGGAGAACCAAAGAAAAGAAGAAATTCTCCATTTTCCCCTTACTATGTTTTACTGTACATTTCGTGCCTATTCAATTTTCAAGTGTTACTCTCAATACGTTGACTAGAAATTATTCATATCCAAGGAAATAATTAGGAACTCTTTTTTAAAAAAAAATCAAAATATTACGAGAACCCAGAATAGTGATATCTATGAAATAGATGAGTCAGAAAATTTAACAAAGATATTTAAAAAGTGCAAAAATTTATCACGCATGCATGTGATTCAAGCCTGCAACCTGAAGCAGATTTTGAGACAACGGATACATTTAAAATACACTTTTATTTATAATATTATTGAACGATCACTATAAATGTAGTGACTCTATGAGGGTCGAGATTGTATCGACATAGAATTATGTGGTATTATGTATGCAACAATGTGTGAGTGCCAAAGTATCCTAGATTATTTTTTCGGTTAAGGTTGATCTTGATTATAACTAATGATTAAGACTAGGAAAATCTTAGTAGCTTAGTTTGTTAATTACCTGAACTTTCACATTACTGGCGCGGGTTCGATTCCCCATTTTTGTCATGACTCAAAAACCCAAGGCCATGATAGCACCTACCCCAACCCGACCTTGATAGGTAAGCCTGACTCACATATTAAATAAATCGAATTGAAGATCAAATCATGAAATAAAACTCAAGAATTTAAACTAAAGTCGAACCAACAACGTAACAACATCAACTCAATATCTAGAAATACATCTCAATACCACAACAAGTAGTCATAAGTACAGAGCGACTCTAAACCAACATCAAAATACTATTACTTCAAATATCTATCTCTGAAATGAAATAAAGACATAACTAGGATAGATGAAGTTGGCAACATGCTCCGAACGGGGAGCTCACCACGACTTTGATAACTCTGATATACACGATCACTATCTGCGGGTAGCACTCGTACCAGGATCTGCACTAAAAGGGTACAGAAAGTAGGAGTGAATACCGTCCACTTGTACTCAGTAGGCATCATAGGCCGATCGAGCTAAAGTAGACAACTAAATCAAGTAAACTACGAGTAAAGTAAACGCCCTGCATGCAGAAAAGTCCCACACAGATCAAGCTGCAACAATTAAATAATATAAGAATAAATCTCAACAACAATATGTACACCACATATGAAAATATTGTCATCATCCAAATGATCGTGAGTGCTACCCGCACTAACTCTCCGATGGAAAAACCATCGAATACAAACCTTAACCCAATTCCTTAGCCATTTTTAAGTAATAATAAACAATGATCTCGACTAGAATAATAATTAATCTCTATAAAATAATAGATAGAAAAAAGTGCAGAAATAACTACCTATTACAATTATCCCAAGATCCGAAAGTCACCGCATAAGAACATTCTAACCAAAACTGAAGTCTAAGATAAATATACAAAAACAAATAAAACAAAAGTATCACTTTCAAAAAGAATGGACATGATCTAATGAGATGATCCAATGACTGCCTGAAGGTAGATTATCACCCTTGGATCGAAAGTTGCTAAGCAAACGCTATATCTGAGGTCGCGTCTCAATCTCTGAAATAATATTTGCACTCAACAAAAGAAGAGTACGGTAGTATCAGTACAAACACTATGTGCTGATAGACATCATCGACCGACTTAACTCAGATCCATACTTAAACATAAATCAAATATGAGTAAATTAGCAATCAACACATAACAAGTAACTTCAATCAACATTTACCAATCCACAGATAATCACTTAGTCAACCAATAACCTCAATAAGACCACCTCCACACACATAAGTTCAACAACAATGGAGGAGTCTATGACTCCTCTAAATACCACAAGTGTAAACACACCAAACCATCTCACAAGAGTAGATTTATGCCACCTCAATTTCAATGCAACACGTTATGATATGCAAATGAGCAATCAATGAATATGAACATATAATAATGCATCAAAAGCCATCACTGTCTCATTTCAATCTGTACATACATATTAAGGGGACTTATCTGCCCAATAGTCATAACATGCAGGGGACCAACTTCATCTATCTATCGTACCGATGTGGTACCAGATCCTCCGAATATCAATAGATAAGTAACATGTACCAGCGTGAGACTTGATCCTCCGAATATCATAAATGTATGAATATCAAATCAAATATCAACAAGGATTTAATGTAGTGCACCAAATATGCAAGTACACATTTTATCTAGACACTTAGTCAAATTGAGGTTCATCATCTATATATAATAATAAAGCAGAGTAGTTAGCCTAAAATTATGACAAGTGTCATCTTGAGAACTATCTATTTGACATTTTTACAATAAAAAACTATCATTTTACAATAAAAAACTATTTTGTTGATTATTTAATTATTTAATATTATTTCATATTGTGGTAAAAAATAACTAATATTATTTCATATCTATCTATATATATATATATAATAAAGGAGAGTAGTTAGCCTAAAATTAAGTCAAGTGACATCTTGAGAACTAGCCACTTGGCATTTTACAACAAAAAACTATTTTATTGATTATTTAATTATTTAATATTATTTCATATTGTGGTAAAAAAATAATTAATATTATTTCATATCTATATATATAGTGAAGTAGAGTAGTTAGCCTAAAATTAAGTCAAGTGGCATCTTGAGAAGTAGCCACTTGGCATTTTACAACAAAAACTATTTTGTTGATTATTTAATTATTTAATATTATTTCATAGATAATTGCGTTTGACTCCTATTGGATGAACACTATTATAATTGTTCAATTATTTCATATTAAGATTAGTATCTATATATCTAATAAAGTAGAGTAGTTAGCCTAAAATTAAGCCAAGTGGCATCTTGAGAACTAGCCACTTGACATTTTACAACAAAAACTATTTTGTTGATTATTTAATTATTTAATATTATTTCATAGATAATTGCGTTTGAATCCTATTGGATGAACACTATTATAATTGTTAAATTATTTCATATTAAGATTAGTATATAATTAAATAATTTTATTTCATATTTTGTTAAAATTATGATATTTTATCCTACCCAAAATCAATTAACATTGACTAACTTACACATAATGTAATGACCCATTTTGTCGTTACTAAATTATCCATTCCTCAATATTAACTTGAGTCCAAAATAGCCATCATTTTATTCATTGTGTCACCTCAAGCTTTTCGGCGAAGATTTTAGCCTTTCGATGTGTCTAGATACACTCAAGCCTGATGAATTTAATTATTCATGAATACTAATATCAATCCTTTAATTTGGAAGTTCTTTAGATATGAATTAATGTCGTACAATATCCTTAGCACAAAGTTAAGTTGAAAACATTTTTAACCAATAGAGTTTCGATATGGGTTTCTATTAGGGCCAAATTCAAATGATCATATATCCTAGAATATAAGGAATTAGGGGTCCCAATACCCACCAAATCAAATATCTCTGAGTCTTCTTTCCAACGCAATAAACCGTTTGTCAATCCGAGTTTAGAGTAAAAAGTTATGACCGTTTTACTAAACACTGTCCGGGCTGAGACGGGAATTTCGCTGTAGCGAGAATTCTGGTGGTATTTAAATCTTTTTTAGCCGATTTTCAGGTCCAAAACCCCAAAACTTCATTCCCCAACCCTAGAGAGGTGATTTTTCAAGGTTTAAGGTGAAAGTCCTTCGTGGAGGTAAGTTTTTCCATCATCTTCTTCGTCTTTTAATCCTTTAACATCCTAGAATTAATAGAAAGACCTTCAATGGTAAAATTTTGGGTTAGAACCTTTAATGGTGGATTTTTGAGAAAAACTTTTGGGTGTTCTTAATATCACCTAGAACTAATTCTAGATTATAAATTAACGATTTCTAGTATGAACTTGGTAAACTAGATTATGTATTTTGTTGGTTGGAGATCTTGAATTCCATAAAGATGAGACCTTTAGCATAAAAACTCCATTAATGGAGATGGGTTAAGTTTTGAAGAACTAGTTAATGGTTAATTGACCTTGGGGAATAATATAGACCTTGAATTAGGGTAGAATTAGTGGGTTTGAATTTCCAAAGATATTTATTTGAAGAGTAATTGATTAATTACTCTTATGATTGCTTGATTTTTAGATGATTGATCATTCCAAAGCATGAAAAAAGGGAATGAGCATCCTTGACATGACTTTTTGATTCAAAAATCTTGGCGTCCAGGTAGGCTAGGTTAATGAGTAGAAGACTGTGTTATTTCATATTTTCATAATTTATAATTGATGAAAGAAAGCATGTCTAGGCCTACAGACATGGAGTTGAGGTGGATAAAGACATAAGAACTTTACTTTAATCCCGAAAACTATGTTATTGATTGATTATGTGATATTTATGATATTGTGTGTAATGTGTCGGAAAGGGGATTGTTGTGAATGAAGTATGTGGACATAATGTTTCTTAGTCGTTCTAGTGATGAACCTAATTGAGTTATAAAGGTATAAGTTGCCTATTGTGCCATGATAATGGTGAGGCCTAAGGGATAGATGACTTGAATCATTGTGTGCATTGTATTATACGGAGAGAGGTAGAGAATAATGATAAGGTTGAATGTGCTAGTTATGGGTGGTGATGTTAGAACCCAAGTTGTGGTATTTGAGTTCGTTATGATTCTATTGGAGTTTAGACTCAATTTAATTGTGTGTATGCTCCTAAATTGGATGCTTGTTGATTGGTCTTCGAACATACTTGAATTGATGATATTTGGATTATTGATACTTGCATGAATAATTATGAAAAATCAAACTTGATCGAATTGCCTTATGACTATAAGTGTACTTATAAAGTTAGTACGTCGTGTTGTATCCTGAGAAATAGTATGAAGTTGATAAAATTTACATAATATGGTTATGGAGGATCGGGTACCACGCCGGTACAGATATGTATGTTGATATTACTTATTTATGAAGGATCGGGTACCACGCCGGTAGGGTACATGGACTTAGATTGTCCCCTGCAGGTCATGACTAGTTGGGCAGAAATAAGTCCCTTAGCATGTGTGTACAGACTATTGTTGATAAATGAAAATTCTTGATTCATAATGATAATGTGATTGAAAAGAATGCCTTGAGTAAAGAAGGCTTGTGATATACCTTCATACAGGTTGAAAAGTGAATGATGAATATTTATTAAGAACAGAAAAGTGGAAAGATTGTTAGTAGCAATGTGGCCGACGTTAAATTTTGGTATTGCTGTAAGATGTGATTGGATCGGGTGCCACGAGCCGGCATGGTAATATTAATAATAAAGGAATTGATAATGAAGTGATCTAAAGTGATGAATCCAATGAATAATCTCAAAGAAACGATCCCAAAGTTTCAATAATTGAATTAATCCTTCTCCAAGAGTATCTATAAGGTTTGCTAATGAAACTTGAGTTCTCTTGTGTGTTTTACTGAGATGTGAGTTGATTTGTATTTCCTATTTGATTGTATCCTTGAGATTGATTGTGTGACATGTACTTGGAAAAGTGAAACACTGTGCTTACTTGCTATATGTTGGTCGACTTACTTTATTTATACTTGGTGTAATCGTGGCTTATCCGATTGGCTAGTTATTATTCTTTAATATTATAAGAAAGTGTTTGGTTGTTAGCCCGAGAGTTTAGTGTGAGTTGTCTATGATTACTGGGTTGATCCTATAGATGTGGGTAATGTAAGCGGCAATGCTTATAAAGGGGTGATAGTGATGGTTTAGTGTTGGATGGTATGAATTAATGAGGTTAGACTATGCTAATGGTGAATATAATCTCATTAATAGAGTTGGAGAATTGTAAATTATATAGGCAAAGTTTTATAATGATATTACAACCTTAGTTGAATTATATTCTATTTAAGATGTCAAGATTTCTTTTCTTTGATTCTACTTTATGATTATGTGGACTGACACTGGTTGGCCGATGATGCCTACCAGTACGTGTGTTTGTACAGACCCTACTCTTCTACATTCCTTCTTGGAGTGTAGACTGGATGCAGGTTAGTTTGCAGTCACTAGATGGATGGCGATATTCAGCACTAACTTCTGCACTTCCTTCCTGGCAGATGTTGGAGTCTTTGTGTTATTTATTTTATTGTCAGTCTATTCTATAATAGGTAGCTCTTGTACATGTCTGACCAGGTCTTGGGGTAGTGAAGCACAGTTGTAAAAAAGTTTTTGAAAGATTTATTTATTGATATTTAATTTACTTTATTATATTTAATTCAGTATTCTCTTAAAAACAGAAGTCTTCCGCATATTTTTGGTTGGTAATAAGGGTTCTCCTAGCTACTTAGGATAGCGTAGGTGCCCGCACGGTCCGTTAGTTTGGGTCGTGACACATAATTAGTGGCATGGGTATAATAAACATATTACTATGAGAATATAAAAGATATATTAAAAGAAAATAAATATTTATGATTTTATTACAATTTATATATATAATAAAGGAGAGTAGTTAGCCTAAAATTATGATAAGTGTCATCTTGAGAACTACCTATTTGACATTTTTACAACAAAAAACTATCATTTTACAACAAAAAACTATTTTGTTGATTATTTAATTATTTAATATTATTTCATATCTATCTATATATATATAAAAGGAGAGTAGATAGCCTAAAATTATGACAAGTGTCATCTTGAGAACTATCTATTTGACATTTTTACAATAAAAACTATCATTTTACAATAAAAAACTATTTTTTTGATTATTTAATTATTTAATATTATTTCATATTGTGGTAAAAAATAACTAATATTATTTCATATCTATATATCTATATATATAATAAAGGAGAGTAGTTATCCTAAAATTAAGTCAAGTGACATCTTGAGAACTAGCCACGTGGCATTTTATTACAAAAAACTATCATTTTACAACAAAAAACTATTTTATTGATTATTTAATTATTTAATATTATTTCATATTGTGGTAAAAAATAATTAACATTATTTCATATCTATATATATAATAAAGTAGAGTAGTTAGCCTAAAATTAAGCCAAGTGGCATCTTGAGAACTAGCCACTTGACATTTTACAACAAAAACTATTTTGTTGATTATTTAATTATTTAATATTATTTCATAGATAATTGCGTTTGACTCCTATTGGATGAACACTATTATAATTGTTCAATTATTTCATATTAAGATTAGTATCTATATATCTAATAAAGTAGAGTAGTTAGCCTAAAATTAAGCCAAGAGGCATCTTGAGAACTAGCCACTTGACATTTTACAACAAAAACTATTTTGTTGATTATTTAATTATTTAATATTATTTCATAGATAATTGCGTTTGACTCCTATTGGATGAACACTATTATAATTGTTAAATTATTTCATATTAAGATTAGTATATAATTAAATAGTTTTATTTCATATTTTGTTAAAATTATGATATTTTATCCTACCCAAAATCAATTAACATTGACTAACTTACACATAATTAGTGGCGTGGGTATAATAAACATATTACTATGAGAATATAAATGATATATTAAAAGAAAATAAATATTTATGATTTTATTACAATTGAGTAAATAAAAAATATATTACAAGAAAAATCAATTAAGAGAATAACCAAGTAATAAATAGTAACCAAGAAATTTATATAGAAAAGATTATAGTCATCCCAAAATTAAAAAATATTGAAAATTTTATCCCCTCAAAATATGTAAATGATATAAATAATAATATTATGTACAAAATATTTATGATTTCATTACAATTGAGTAAATTAAGAAAGAATTACAAGAAAAATTTATAAGTGAATAATTAATTAGTAATCTAGCAACTTACATGGAAAAAGTTTAATTTGCATTTTTAAAACAAAAAATTTAAACCATATTTTATTTATTTTATTTTTTTTAAAAAAGGTTGTCTATTTCTATTTGTTATTTAGTTTATCGGTATATCTACCTCTTTCATCTCTTTCTCTTAAACTCATTTTCTAAGTACTTGCTTCTTTAACCTCACCCTGGATGACACATGTCCTGTGGCTCTCTTGGCCATTAACGGACTCAAATCCTTGGAATTTATAGGTTAATCCATCGGAGTTGCTTAGACATTTAAGAGACTAACCATATACTAAAGGTAGATTTGGACAACTAAACATAACTTTGGAACATAGACATGATAATATATCAACATAAGAGACATGATAAAATATCAACATATATTCATGATATTAACATAAAACATAAACATAAACATACAAACATGAGGAATAATACCTACTTCTAGTAAAGCTTATAACCTACTTACATTGAGTAGAGCGGATAGAGGGTTCTCTTTCGGGAGTCCCCAAGGTTGCTCCTAGTGGAACTGGAAAATTAAATACTCACTATTGTACAAACACTCTTTTTACAAACACACTCTTTTATTTTTCAAACACTTTTTTCTCACAATATTTATTTGTGTCAGCCATTAACGGACTTGATGAGTCTTTACCGGTTGCCGTTTGAACCGGACTAGCTACATCCTTACCTGATGCAGTAGGTCTATTTACATTCAGTGGGGAATGCACACCCATCTCATCCATTTTGAGTAAAGATGGAGAACTTTTTTGTGGTGTCTGAAAATCAGTCTGAGTAGAAGAATCTTTAAAAATTTCAACTGGTCTTTGTGTTTGAAAGGGTGCTGAATTTGAGCTTTGGTTTAATTCAAGATGTTTTATATAATCTTGTAGTAATAAATTTTGTCTTACTAATTCATCTCGTTCTTTCTCTAACAGTTCATTTTTATGATTTAGTCTTTTAAAACCTTCGATCATTGAACTGCAGTGATCACAAAAAATAATTTTGTTTGTGTCTTTTTTAATATTGTACTGAGGGTAATTTATAGGGTTTCTTAGTTCTGGGGTAATAAAAAAGTTTGGTCCTAATTTTCCTCTTGCGTAGTCTAAAGCTTCATTAAAATTATTAAATCCTTTCTATAAGGGGTCTTTAAAGTTCTTAATAGCGTCTATTACCTGAATCCATGTCTGGTAGATTCCTGGAGTCCTTCCCTGTATGATCACATAAAAGTTAAACTTATTAGTTAAATTTTTGTCTGTAAAATATTGTGTCAGGGCATTCATAACAGCTAAAAAATAGCTGACATCTCTTGGAGTCTTGTTGTATGAAATCCATAAGTTATCTAATAAGCATTTTTGATTTCTGTCGACCCTTGCTTCAGGTCTTGTCTTAAAACTGAAATTTGAGTCTGGATAATAAATTAAATTTTGTCTCCCAAAATGTATTCTTTCGATCGTCTGATCGCTAGATGTCTGAGCTGTATTTAACATTGTCTGTGGCCGAAAATGAGTATTACTTAATAAAGTCTTTAAATAATTGTCTGCGCTGGAGTCTAAGGTTTTTGCCTTGCCTTTGTCTGTCATGCTGCAAAAAAGATTAGTTAGTAGTTTTTGATATTAATCTACTAAGTTTATCAGCTAAGGTAT
The DNA here is from genome assembly GCA_031232105.1 of Capsicum rhomboideum. Lineage (NCBI taxonomy): Eukaryota > Viridiplantae > Streptophyta > Magnoliopsida > Solanales > Solanaceae > Capsicum > Capsicum rhomboideum. Next base: position 61,320,179 of record CP124709.1, read on the forward strand.
TTTCTTTACCTTTAATATGTTCGAATTTGATACTATATATTGAAGTAGCGTCAATAAAATTTAACCATCGTCTCTTACTACTATTTTTCTCGCCAATTTTCTCATTAAATTTGACTATGGCTTCACAGTCAGTTCTTACTAATACTTCTGGCTTATTTAAAATGTATATTTTAAAACTATTAAGACCATATATGACTGCTAGTATTTTTGCATCTATGCTACTCATATTGCCTTGTTCTTTATATTTTCCACTTTGATAAGCACATATTCTTTCATCTTTTTTATTGCTATATTTATTTGTTCTAGCTTTAAGGACGGCTCCCCATCCTTCAAAACTATCGTCTGTCTCTATTATTAAATAGTCTGTTTCTAAAGGTAGGGCTAAGTCTGGTATGTCCTTAACCATTTATTTTAGTCTTTGAACTAATTTTATATCTTCCGTATTGAATGTCTTTTGTCCTTTAGAGCCAGTTTTAGCATATAAAGGTCCTGCTACTTTTCCTAAATTCTTAATAAATTGTCTAGCATAATTTGATATTCCTAAGAATTTTTGTAGGTCTTTTGTTTTTTCTAACTTGTCTGGCATTTCTAGGGCCTTTTTTGCTATATGTGGTTGTAATTTTACTTTTCCTTCTCCTATAGTGATTCCTAGAAAATTAATATATTGTTTACATAATTCCATCTTTTTCTTACTTATAATTATTCCATTGTCTACAAATAATTTAAAAACTGTTTGGAGATGTCCTAAATGTTCTTTCATGTTATAGCTAAAAACTAAGATGTCATCTACATATACTAGTACAAAATTCTTATATTTACCAAATATATTATCCATCTTTCTTTGAAAAATTGGTGGAGCAGTTTTTAATCCAAATGACATTACTAACCATTCGAAATGTCCTTCGGGACAAGTAAATCTTGTCCACTCTATACTGTCTTGGTGCATTTTTATCTGTCAATATCCTGACTTACAGTCGATTTTACTAAACATTATTCTTTCTTGAATTCTATTAATTAACTCTGTTTTGTCTGGTAGTTTATAAGCATCCATTACTGTATTGTCATTAAGTCTTTTATAATTTATTACCATTCTAGCTTTTTCTCTAACTATCTCGCTATGAGCGGCTGACCTATGTCTTGGTTTAGATCTTCTAATTACTCCTAGGTCAAGTAATTCTTTAATTTGTACTTCAAAGTCTTTTAAATCTTCATTAGTAGCTTGTATTGCTGTTGTTCTTACCGTATATTTTGGATTTATGATTTCTAGTTTACACTCTATTTTATTATTCTTCCAGTGTTCTAAAGGTTTTTCACCTATTATGTCTATGTCATCTAATTTTTGAATTATCTTTTGCAAGTCTTCTTGTTTCTTTATTATTCCTATTTGTTGAATTCCTTTCTTAAAATTGTAGTTGTCTATGTTTATTTCCATTAAATCATAACTTTTGTCTATGATTTGATTTAATAATTCTGTTTCATTAATTTCTTCATCTAAGTCTACTTCTTCTAACATTAATGTTCCTGTCTTACAGGTACAGTCTGTACCTTTGTCACACAAGTGTTTTGAAGATTCTTTAAGAAATTTAGAGTATTTGGTTACTTTTACATTTCTTTGTACATTTTTCCCAAAAAATGCTGGTGTTATTGTAATATTTTTTGTAAAAATTACTCCGTCTCTAGTTATAAAACATCCTCCATTATTTTTTATCATAAAATCTAAGCCTATTATAAAGTCTGCTTTTATATTTAATTCTCTAGTTAACATTATTCCTAGCTTATATACTGTTTTATAATTAGAACATGTATTACTAAAACTAATTACTGCATTTTTTACAAAATGTCTATAAGTATTATGAGTTCCATCCATTTGCATGGATATATGAGGTTTTATAAAATTATTTATAAGATGTTTTGGTAATATTTTTTGGTTTATTATACACTGTGTACATCCTGAGTCTACTAATCCTAGTGTTTATATTTTATAATCTTGTATTTTTATTTTAGTTAATATTTTGACTGTTCTTAGTTTCTTATCTTCATTACATACTAAACCATCAAAGGATTCGTTCATTAATTCTGAGTCTTCTTCCATGACATATTTTCCTTTTTCTAATCTTTTTATTCTTTCTTCTAGGTTATTTATTCTTGTTGTTAATTCAGTTATTTTATCTTCTTCTGTGTGTGATATAATATAATTAGTTGAAGAACTTGCTACTTCTTTAATTGTTTCTTTATGTAGTTCATTACTTGTCTTAGGTTGCAGTAACCTACTTCCTATGGTTTTTTCTATGCAAGGAATACATCCTTCTATATAACAAAGTCTACATTTGACTCGTCTATTCTTATCTGGGTACCATTTACAAATGAAACATTGATTACTGTCTAAGCCTTTCCTTTCAAATTCATGCATACAGTCTTCGCTTTTTATATTAACTAAATTATAGTCTATTATATTTACTAAATCAAAATTTGGTGGGTCTAAATGTAGGTCTTCTAGATTTATTTCATTAATGAGATTCTCATCTTCTGAGTCTGATGAATTATAGGGTTCATTGTTATTTATACTTACTATAGAATAAATACTTTCATTGTCTGACATGCATTCGTCGACATTAATTAAAGTCTCTTGAAAATCTTCTATTAATTGAGAGTTTCTTGTTCTAGTATTATTTCTTCTTGGGCAAGTATTTGCTAAATGTTCCGTGCTTCCACAAGTAAAACATTCTAGAGTATTCTTATAACTTTTATCATTCTTATATTTTCTAGCATGTCTATTTTTATTTAAGTATGGTTTTTTGGCTGCTGATTTTCTTAGATAGTAACTTTTTTGTCTGTAATTATTCTTTGGGTATGATTTTTTATATTTCTTTGGAGTTCTTCTTTTCTGATAGTCTTCATCATAACTTTGAGTAGTGTATATACTTTTACAAAAACTAGTTTCACCTTTCTTTAACTGTTTTTGAATTTGTATGTTAGTACATTTTTCTTGTAATATTTCTATTATGTGTTGTATTCTATGTCCAATGGACCATCTAGCATTAGGGTTTTGTACTACACCTTCCCTTTCATCCCATCGTCTTTCTATTTCTCTTCCTAAAGCTCCTGGTAATTTATTAAATAATTTTCTACCTAATGTCTGATCAAAAGCGTTTCCACTTCTAGTACAATAATAAAAAGTCATTTAAGAAAAACTTTATATGTTGCCAATTACTAATACTTAAGTGTTCTAACTGTATCAAGGATTTTCTTTGTAATACTAATAAACCACTATTGGGATCTTCTCCTATTATTAAACTGTGTATTTTATTTGTAAAATTATAGGGATTAGCTCCCATGTTTACTAAGTCTTGAAATTCTTGAGGAAATTCTGTCTTAAAGGCTTCCCATAATCCTTTGGTAGATTCTCCTAAAAATGTTTCCATATATCTATACATAGTCTCTGCATCTGTCTCTTGATAAGTTTTTATATAATCTGCTACTACTATTCCTTTCCATAAGTCTATTACAGTGTTCCATGCTTGAGGGTCTTAGGCAGCTATATTTAATATTTTTCCTTTACTACCACCTTCTTGAAGTTGGACGGGTTCTTCTATAGGCATTCTCTTTCCTACAGGTCTAATTCTTTCCGTTTCTATTTTTGGATTTATTCTATATACTCTATGTCTAGGTACATTACCAATATTGGTTTGTACAGTGTGTCCTGTTGTTGTTCTTTGAAATGGGCTTGAACTAGATGTTGCCGATTCCATAAATTCTTTAATACTCTTAGTGGTTTCTTCTTCGTCGTATGTACTTTTATTGTCTAAAATATTATCGTCATTTTCTTGATATCCTAAATTATCTGTTCTTAACTTACAATATTTAAAATGGTCTTCTACTTGAGTAAAATGTAAGTGTCCTAATTTACATCCTTTACATTTAAAAGTTTTGTTTTTATTATTTTTGTACATTTCTCTAGCAGTTTCTATTGCTAAGTCCACTGAAAATTCTTCGGATATTGTTTCTATTATATTCATTAATTCTGTCCTTCCTGGTTCTTCTAATTCTTCATTCTTTTGAGTTTCTAAGTTATAGCCTATAAACCTAATTGATGTTTCTTCTTTCCTATTAGTATACATTAAATGATCTGTTGGTTTAAGGATTGCTTGAGTCCTAGGTGGTTCTAAATTTCATTCTAATCCTGCATAAGTCTCTGGTCTATTTTTAAAGGCTTCATTACTTTAATTCCTTGATCTCCCATTAATTCTACTACATCATCTACTTTTAATTTAAACCTAGTATTACTATTACTAGATAATTTACCAATAACTCCTAAACATACTAATAAATTGTTTCCTCCATTCATGTCTTCATATCCTTTTGTCTGAAATCCTACCTTAATATATTTTCCAAATTCTGCTGAATTAATCATATAGTTTGGACTACAATAAAATATTCCGCCATTATTAGTCATATCTACTTCTGTTAAACCTAGTATAGATCTTTTAGGGTTTGACCATCTATCATCAAAAATTGTAATTAATACTTTAGTTCCTAAATTCTTTCTGATTAATCCTTTTATACCTATTACAATTAAACCCATGTGCATTAAATTCATATTAGTTCTTGATATTTCTTTGGTGGAATCTAAACTTATTAAACTTACATGATGTCTATTTTTTACTACACACATTTGTTCTTCTCTATAATGTCTATAAAGCTGAGCTTTTTGAGAGAATATTCCAGCACTATATAAAACTTTAGGATTTAAAAGTCTTAAACTATTCTGTTGAAAGATTTGTATATCTTTATCTATGTCTATTACTTCGTCTAATTTTTGTCCTATATTTTGTCTTGAATTATTATTCATTAATCTACTTATCATATTGTTTTCGAGTCTGTTTTGGATGAGGGGTCTGGTTTCTTCTGTTCTCCGACTTGATAAAAAGTCCATGTTTTAGTCTTTCTTACTACCTGTGTTCTTTCTTTACTTGGGGTAACTTCAACTTTCTTTAATTGTTCCGTTAATTCACTAATGGCCTTTTCAGGTACTGGAGGATATTTTTCTTTAATAAGTTTTTCTTTTTTTTTATTAATTTCGTTTATATTAATTTCTGGGATTTTTTGTGGAGTTATATGTTTTGTTGTTATGACTTTTAGTTCAATCTTTAAGTCTTTTATTTCGTTTAGTATTTTATTTAATTCTTCTTGAGATGTTTTACTTATTTGTTTCTTTGCTATTTCAGCTTGTTGAGTCCTAATACAGTCTAAGTTATCAGCTATAGCACTATAAGTCTTTGTTTGTTTTGTTTGTGAATCTTCTAAAATTTTAATAATTAGAAAATTGTCTTTTTGAATGTTTTCTGCTAAATTTATTAACAAGTCTATTATACTATTTAATTGTGCGTCTTCACTATGTAGAATGTGTTCTCCGTTATTAAAATTACACTTAACTGAGGAATTGTCTTTTAAACGTTTGTATTTCTTTTTTGGGATGATTTGCAAGTCTAAATATTCTAATTTCTTTAGATTAGCTAAGTCGTTTATCCTAATGGAATCCAGAGTGGTCGGGTTTTATACCACTTTAACCACTGTCTAAGTTCTTCAATATCACTTTCTATACCTTGTCATTCCCAATAAATTTTACTTTCTATTAAGGAGTATAGTCTAGCCTATAATTAAGCCAATTATTTCATAAGATTATTTTATATTTTATTGATATTTAATTATTTCATATTGTTGTAAAAAACAACTAAATCTGACTCCTATTGGATGAAAACTACAATATTTTATCCCCTAATTTCCCTAAATATATTTGTTTGTAATTTTGCCAAAAATTATGTGAAGATTAATTTTTTACTTTCACATAATTTGTATGTTTAAAATAAGTATTTACTATTAATATTATTGAAGGATATTAGCAAAATGAAATTTAAGGAAAAGTTATGAAATAATAGGATGTCAATCAATGATACATAATTACATAAGATTTATTTTCGTGCAAACTATTAAGCAAAAAATGAATTCAAATTTTGAAAGTTCAAATTAATACGCACTTACCTATTTTAATAGGATATAATCTTGAACAGGATCCCACATTTAATGGGAGTAATTGTAGAACTTTAACAGATTTTATATTTTTTTAAAAAGCTTTAGGGATTAAAAAATATAATGCCACATAATTTCTTAAATTCAATTTATTTGACACATTTCAAAATTCTGTTTATCTATTTTTTATTTTTGTTCAAAATTTTATTTATCTCATTTTTATATATTTAAGTAGAAGCAACAATGGATTTAATACAATCTCTAAGGATTTCCTCTCTTTCATGCCTATTTCAATAATTTATATGACCAAAAATAAGATTTAGTGTCATATCAATAAATTAACAAAAGGCTGTAATAAAAGATTTATTTCAAATTTCAATCAAGCAACATTCATATGGAAATGTTAGATTTCGGAAAAGTAAATATTCTAAATTTCACAATTTAAGTTAATTCACATTTTGAAGATAAATATTAATATGGAAAAGTTAATTCATAATTTAGGTTCCATGTTTATTAGATAGAAGTAAATAACTGATTACCAATAAGAGAATTATCAATTAGTAATCAAACAATATATATGAAAAAAAATAATCAAGAGTTATAAGAATCTTTTATAATGAAGTTATGACTATATTTAGAAAAATATTTAATTATACTACTGTCATATAAGGAATAAAATTATATGAAAAAAATTATGATTTTATTTAAATTAAATAAATCAAGGAAGCATGACAAAGCTTATATATAAGGAGGATAAGAGACTTGGTTGAGAGTAAAGAAAAATTATGCTTTCTAAACTATTTTGAGTTCTCTTTTGTTGAATTTTTTTTTGGTTATACTATATTGCCTATCATCAACATAATCATTAAATTTATTCATATTAATTGTCTTCTCTTCTTTGTTATTTTATCTCTACTAATAGATTGGCCATTAAAATTTCTTCTTTAGGTATCAAATTAGTGGACATGAGAAAGTTGAAATGAAATACAAGATTACGAGCAAAGGGAATTCATCAAAAATGCCAAGTGGTAAAAATATTTGTAATGATATAGTCTTTTTTAGAAGCGTACATAATTGCTACATCATTTCATGTAGATTAAATGTTTTTCTTAAGTTATTGTATCTAGCTATTTCATTTATACTTTTCTTTAATACAGATCATAGCAAACCACTTAGTCTTTTTTAAAGTATGCATAAAAACTCAATTAGATTATTTCATTTAAATTCCTTCAAGAAAATAAACATTAGTAGTTAGTTCCTTTAAGAACTCACATTGTTGCAGTGAAAAAAATGAAGAAAAAGAAAGAGAAAAGAAGACTTTCAACATTGAGTCGTGAGGTATATTTTTACTTTATCGTGATGAATATATTGTAATTCGGTATTGATTTAATTCAATTGTATGTGAAATGTTGATAGTTATATTATGTTGATATCTGCATTTTTAAAATTGTTTGTGAATTTGTAATGTAAGAAATTTCATCAATTGAATATAATACTAAGATTTAGGCATAATACATCTCAACATATACGTAGTTTTTTTCATTATCATACAAACTTTCTACAAGGGATAAAATATTCAAAATTTCATGGTTAAACTTTATTGTTATCATTATTATTGTTTTATTGATATTTACAATTAACGTTTTATTTATCTTTTGTTACATATGTAATTAACGAATTCGATGTTTTTATAGATATGATGTATATAATATGTCACAAATGCTAATGAATATTTGAGAAATGAACAAGTAAGATTGAAAATAGAAATATATAAAAGAGATTTACTTGTAACAACCCTCCAAATTGTTTTGTGAAATTTCCTTATTCTAACCCTCCCCATAATTTTTATATATGAATTATGACTTACAGAGATGGGTAGTACCAATCCTCGAGGTGTTTGAAAGTGATTTAGGTCACTAATTAGGGTCTTGAGTTTTAGTAAAGTTAAGCTTGATCGCGGTCAACCTTTGGTCAAGTCGACCTCGGATTAGTGTTTTAATGTTTCCAATGGGTTTGGAATATGCTTTTTAGTCAATTTACATATTTGGTTGTTTTCATGGGATTTCGAATAAATTTTGAGGGTCTATTTGAAGTTTTGGATTATTTTAGACAATTAATTAAATTGGTGGGTGATTAAACTAAATCCACAAACTCATAAACTACCCTACATCAAAACTAGTAGGCTTAACTACCCTAGATCATAACAATGATAGGAAGAAAAGAGAACTCATTGGGAAAATTGAGTTGTGCAACGTCTACGTCTCGACGGAAAGTTCAGGTAAGAACTCCAACTTGTTCTCGGCAACTCTTTACTGCTAAGTTACACCCAATGTTCTAGAATACAGTAGTGGTAGGTTTTATACCCCCTCTAGTCTCAATTGTTATAGTTTTCATGGAATCTCATTCATGTAGATTTAGGAGACAATAAAGTATGGATCAATATTGTGGGTAATTTGGTTTCTCTCGTGGTTGAGTTAGATGTGAATTGGTGGATCATTCATGTCACTTATAATAATGATATAATGATTAGAACGGGAGTAGTACATCAAGAGGTCACTGGTACGGGAGAAGTAGAAATTAGGATGTTATTAAAAGGGATATAAATTGAAGAATAATTATAAGTTAATGATGATCCAATGATGATATGATAAGTTAATGACCTAGTGTGATCTTAAGAATGTTAATGATGACTAATAATTGGATTATGATGGAAAGTGGTGGAGGTGAAATAGTTTAATGGTGCTAAATTGGTGCATTAGAAGTAGGCGTGAATGGATAACATTATGTCCTATATGTATAAACCTTTCCAGTGCTTTTTATACTAGTAAAATGTAATGATTTGGTAACGATGACCAATCATTAGGCTACAGATTGGTTGATAGGATAGGTACATGGTTGGTTTTAATGCATAAGGAAATAGTCCACAACCACTGTTTCATTATTTTGCTTCAAAATTCGAGAATTTCAATATGAGTTTTTTATCGTCTTTGCAATTATTATTATGATACAATGTAGGTTTTAAGTCTAAGATTTTTAGAGTAAGAATTCATAAATTGGAAATTTTATGTTTGACTAGATTGGGCTCGTTCGAAAGCGATTCGGGAGGGTAAAGCTTCCATCTGATTCTTCCGATTTCGAGTTTACTTCGCAGGCCTTCTTTTAAGGCAAGTTGAGACTTTCTTAGACTCTTTTTCGAAGTGCTTATGTGTTAGTTATGTGTAATGGGGGTAATGGGAATGGGGGTCCCGTATAGATGAAGTGACGAGCATCTATGCGGGTATCGGTATTATTTGAGGGATTAAAATCAGTTAATTGTCTGTTTGAACAATTTTTCCATATTTGCTAGCATGATTGAGCAGATTTGCTATTGTAAATAAATTGTTGGAAATGTTAGCTAATGAGAATACTCCCATTGGATAAGTTGAGTTGATTTTGGAATTGATATCTATCTGGCATAAGACATGAAATGCTTTGCTTAATTTTTATTGTTGATTTGGGATCGGAGTTGCACGCCTGCACATCATGCATTGCATTTTATATGGGGTCGGAGTGCACGCCTGCACATTATTATCTATTTATTGGGATCGGAGTGCACGCCTGCACAATATATTTATTGGGATCGGAGTGCACACCTGCACAGTACATGGACCTTGTGAGCCCCCCATGGGTCCTGACCTTGAAGCCATTGCTCGGTAGGTGTGTACACAACATGTGCATTACATTCATTCTTTCCTTGTTCAGATTGAGTAAGGTGTTTTGTTGATTTTGTACTATTCATTGAGTACTTGAATATCTGCTACTTGATTTCACTGTATTGAGGATTTCTTGGACTGTGTTATGATATCTTTGTGACTGTTAGACTTGATTATTCCGTTGAATTAGAGTGGCTTTCCGGGTACAGGTCGTGTGGTTGTTTTAGAGGTTTGACGTGGTGTCACTCGTCACCACTTTGAATTAGGGTCGGTTGACGATGCTTGCTGAGTACACGTGGTTCCGTACTCACCCTTGCTTTTTTTTCTGCACCTTCCGTGCAGGTACTGATCCAACGGCCTCTAGTCATTGATTCCTGTGGTTTCTTCTGTGTTAGCATCTTTGGAGATTCGAGGTAGCGGCTATTGATTTCAGAGACTACTGAAATCTCCTCCACTCTTATCTTTATGCATTTTTTTGCATTTTAAGATACTCAGACTTTTCTTTGATTTCTGTATTTAGAGGCTTGTATTAGTGACTACCATATCTGGGATTATCTATATTTCGACTACACTACTCTATTAACCCACCTTGGCTAGATTATTTGGGTTTTATTTTGCTCTTATTTCGTCTGCTTCTATATATTTGGGATATTATGTTTGGGGTTGTGTTCTTGGCTTACCTATCACGGAGGTTGGATAGGTGCCATCACGGTCCAAATTTTGGGTCGTGACATTACTAAATCATCAAGGTATATATATAATCAGGCTTGATTTAATATATGTATTATTATTTTATTTTTATAACTAATAGTATATTTATCTTTTGTCGCAGATTTAACCAAGGAATATGAAGTTTTTAGAGATATAATGTGTGTGTGTATATATATCTCCCAAACGCAAAATGAATATTTAAAAAAATGAACAATTAAGATGGAGAAATGAAACATATAACGATGTTTTACCAAATAATCCGCCCAATGAATGATTTATATATATATATAAGAGCTTTTATTTGGTATTATTCTATATCACGCGTCTGTTGCATACAAAAAAATATTTTGTAGTATTTATAACTAATATTACATTTATCTTTTGTCGAAGATTTAACTAAGGAATCTGAAATTTATAGATATATGATGTATATAAATATCTCCCAAATGTGAAATGAATATTTTAAAAATGAATAATTAGGGCCGTTGGCGAAACAAAATACATACCGATGTTTTACCAAATCATCCGTCCAATGAATATAAAAGAATATTCTTTTTATTGCTTTGATATTCTAACTTATATGGTATTAGTATTGTATGTATGTATTCTAATTTTATATAGAAATATATAAACTAACATTTTAAAATTAAATTGTAGTCATTATTTTGAAAATAAGTAAACTAAATTAATAAATAAAAAGAAAAAAGAAAAGAAATTGGATACAATTGAAACATATTGAATTGATAGTGGTAAGAAAATATATTTTCTTAAAATTAATCAATGAAAAGATTTTTAAATAGTAAATTTGGATTATAAAAAGAAAGAAGTTTATTTTGTTTGTATGTACATTTTATTTTCATATAATTAGATTTAAGTACTTCAAAAAAAAAAGATAAAAATTAAGTAACAATGATTTTACCATAAATTAAAAAGATGGAAGTATGCATTGTGGTTAAGCTAAGTGATATCTTAAGAACTAGCCATTTAGTATTTTTACATCAAATAATATTTTAAATTTAATCAATTAATATTTTCTCATATTTTGGCAAAACAGTAAGTTATTTGAATAAATAAGTAAATATAAGTAAATCTATAATTAGAAGAAAAAAACAATTGCTACCTTATTTGAGTCTTTACCGAAATTATAGAGGTAATTAGATATAATCAAACTATAAAATTAGGAGATATTTATGGGAAATAAATTATATAAATGTGTAATGATATAAATCATAATAATTTTTATGATTTATTTCTTTAATACCAGCCGTGCATCGTGCGGGTACTAATACTAGTTTCATGTATACAACAAATATCCACCAACTCACAAAATCACAAGTATGTCCCAAGGACAATTTACAAATTTTTAACTTACGAATATGCATGGAATCCAAATCAAGTCTATAACTATAATTTAAATCATAACCTACCTCAAACAGAAGCTTGACTGCACTAATCCACTAAAGTCTTTTCCAGTAGCTTCTGATTGTTCTCGGTCTAAAAATAGAAAAAAAAAGAGTAATTAACATCTTACATTCTATTTCTAGGCATTAGGAATCGAAACCCATTGATTTCACCCTAGTTCATAGTCTAAAACATCAATTCAGGGTTTTTCACCCGTTAATTCACCAAAATTCCCATTATTCACGTTAACGGGGAAAGATTCTATGTTAGGAAGTAAATTTTAACAACCTAGAATCATTTACAATTGATTTTGAGACTACCTATATGCAATTCTCACCAGTTCACCAATTTTAGGGCTTAATCCGTGAATTTCCTCCTAACACTTGATTTTAGTAATTCTATAAATTAAATGGATTAATTTATGTTAGAATGATGGAATAAACTTACCTCAAGAGTAGGAATCACCCAAACCAGATGAAAATTGCCTCACACAAAGCCTTAGGTCTAAGTTTAGATATTTTGAGAGAAATAATGTTAAAACTCGAAGAAATAGGCATTTGACTGCCGATGATCGCTGCAGCGGACACCTGCCCACTACAACGGTCCTGCTGTGGAGAGCAAGTGCCTACTATGGCATCCCAAGTCTTTTCACACCAACCTCTATGATGGTCAGCTACCCACTAAATGGTCCCATTGTGGCGGTCTCCAATAGGTCCTTACCGACTGCTACAATGATCGACTACCCACTATAGTGGACCTACTATAGCAATATGGGTCACATTATAATGGCCACTGGTAGAGAATCTGGGGAGGTTCCAAAACTTCCCCATTTTACAACACCCCCTTGGTTTTTCGACAACACAAAAATACCCTATCGTAAAAAATGCCATAATCGGAGTTCGACAAATTTGAATACCATTTCAAAAATTTCTATTAATTACCAAATCTCTTATCTATCAAGCTATACCTACAATACCATCAAACATATCACCACAAGACACAGACAATTTTTAACCCACACAACACTCAATTTTTGTCTGAACTCACCATAGCCTGAGATTTTCACAACTCTCATCCTACAGAAACCTCTACTTATCTGGAACACGACAAACAATGCTATAACAATGAAATGAGTTATTATATCAGATACCAATTAAATAATCATTCATCCCCGAACAACAACTATAAGGAAAAGAGGAAGAACAAGTAAGAAATACCTGAATCGGTGAACAACTATGGATATCGCTTATGCATGTCCGCTTCAGCCTTCCAAGTGGCCTCCTCAATAGGATGGTTCCTCCACTGGACCTTCATGGATGGAATCTCTTTAGTTATAAACTTCCAGAAATGTCGCCCAATAATGGCAATAGGTTCCTCTTCATAAGAGAGGTTCTCATGAATGTTATTATCATCATCTCTGTGATACTTCTTGAGCATCAAAACATTAAACATGGGTTAAATTCTTGAAAAACTCAAAGGTAAGGCCAAACTATAAGCCATTGTCCCCACACCCTTTAAGATATCAAAAGGTCCAATGTATCTTGGACTAAGCTTACCCTTCTTCCCAAATTACAAAACACCCTTCATGGGTGAAACCTTGAGCAACACTTTCTCACCTTCCATGAAATGCATAACTCACACCTTCCTATTTGCATATTCCTTCTGCCGTCTTTGAGTTGCCATAATCTTCTCTTGTATGAATTATCTAACATTTTCCATCGACTTCTTCAACAAATTGATGCCCTAAGGTATCACCTCAAAGGCATCAAACCACCTAATTAGAGATCTACACCTCCTCCCATATAAAGTCTCAAAAGGAGCCATATTGATACTTGAGTGATAACTATTGTTATACGCAAACACGCACAAGGGTAAGAACTGGTCCTAATAACCATCGAAATCTATAACACACACTTGAAGCATGTCTTCAATACTTGGCTCACCCGCTTAGACTGCCCATCAATCTAAGGGTGAAAATCCGTAATTAGATCCAATTTAGTGCCAAACTCTTTATGAAAGTTTTCCTAAAAGTTAGAGGTAAACTGCATACCTCTATCCGAAATAATAGAAATAGAAACCCCATGCAGTTGGACAATCTTCTTAACATAAATCTTAGCTAACTTGGCTTCTTTATATGTCACTTGCACAGGAATGAAGTACCCAGACTTAATAAACCTGTCCACTAAGACCCATATCGAATCATATTTCCCCAAAGTCACTGGAAAACCAACAAAAAAAATTATGGCTATCCTTTCCCACTTCTATTTAGGAATGGGCATTCTTTGAAGAGTACCATCAGGCTTCTGATGTTCATACTTCACTTGCTAGCAATTCTAACACTTAGCCATAACATCCACTATATCCTATTTTATTTGGCGCCACCAATAGTGCTACCTTAAATCACGGTACATATTTGTCGCATCCGAATGTATGGAGTACCTCAAACTATGTGCCTTAGCAAGTATGGTCAAAATTAAATCATCCACACAAGGCCTCCTTGGACACACCTAATCCTTAAAACACCTTCCTTATCAAGAAAGGCCTCCTTGGCCAGACCTTGCAACACCTTTTCACAAATCTTACTCAACTTCACATCTTTAAACTTCCTAGATTTTATTTGGTCAAGAAAATTAGACCTCGCCTTTACATTAGCTAACAGTCCTCCCCTCTCAATCACCCAAAGTCTCATAAAGCTATTAGCCAGGGTCTGAACCTTTTTAGCCAACGAATGTCTAGCAATATCTAAATATGCCAAACTACCCATACTCTCTATCTTCCAACTCAATGCATCCGCTACCATATTGTCCTTACCTGGATGGTAAATAATTGAAATATCATAATCCTTGAGTAGTTCCATCCATCTATGCTGCCTCAAATTCAGATCTCTCTAAGTAATGACATCCTGCAAGCTACGATGATAAGTGAATACTTCACACTTCACCCTATACAAATAGTGTCTCTATATCTTGAGAGCAAACACCACCACATCCAACTCCAAGTCATGGATGGGATAGTTCTTCTCATGAACTTTCAGCTACCTGGAAGCATTGCAATCACATTCTTGTGATAACTCTCGCTGTGATTTTTAGAATTTTCTATACTTTGAACATTTTGCCCTTCCTTGTTGTTTCTTTATATCATTTATAAGTTGCGAGAATGGTTTACATGGTCCCTGATGCGTTCGAAAGTGATTTATATGAGTTTGTGGTTTTGAATAGCCTTAAAGTGATTAGTTTGACCTTAGTCAACATTTGGTGATTCGAATGTCAGATGGTAATTCTGTTAGTTTCATTAGATCTGGAACGTCCATTTTGGATTAGTAGAATAGTTAGTTTGGGTCTCGAGCCTTTATATTTCGTATTGAGTATTTAGACGGAAACTAGTTAAAATAGCCTAAAGGGGGTTCCGGGGGTTAATTTATTGTAAACGACCTCTGTTAGAAATTCTGACTACATCGTTGACTCCAGAATGTTGTTTTCAAGCTATTAGCATATTTGATTTATGTTCGGGTGGTTCCGGATGAGTTTTAGATGAGTCTTTGAACATTTTGGGTGCTTTGGCCTTATTTAAGTAAAATCGATCGACAAAAAGGTTCATTATTAGTTTTAAACATCAAAAAATTATTTTGAAACTTCTAAATGTCATGCATGAATTATAGGATTGATCTATAAAGTTTGGTGTAATTTCAATAAGTCAAGATCGAGTTTTTATTGCGAAACATGAAATAATTCTTTAACGAGCAAAAATAATATCTGATTGGGCAAACGCACATGAAATTGAGTTTCGACCGAACTAGTAGATTTTTATCATTATTTTAAAATTATAGAAAAAAATCGATACATTTCGCTATCGTATGAGGGATTTATGGCCTTTTAGTAAAAATAAAAGTTGCTGATGCACACCTTTAGTGATGGAAAAATAGACTTTTAGAGACTGAAAATGGGCTTTAGAGACAGAAATGGCACCTAACATATTATAAATTTCAGACTTCGTCCTTACACTAAAAATCGACTTTTGGAAGCTAAAAAGCTCCATGTGAGACGATTCTTGATGCGTTTTTCTCGTCTAATCATTGGGTATGTGATTCTACCTTCATTTTATTTATTTTCTAAGATTATTCATTTCGTTTTTCATAATTTTGATTCATAATATTGAGATTTAAAATCCAAAGTTATGGAATCAAAAGTTCTTGATTTGATGGTCCATTTGGATTGGATTTTCATTGATTTTTTGGATTTAAGGTCCTTGCATCATGGGTAAACTGATTTTAATAAAAGTTTTCCAAATTTTCTCATTTTAAAGCGCGTTTGATAATGGAGATTTGGAATTTTACTGGTAAAGTGAAATAGTTATATTTTTGTGATTTCCAACCCCATTTCTAACAATTTTCATTGGTTTTTTTGATTTAGAACCCTTAAAGTATGGGAAACACGATTCTTAAATAAAATTTTGTGTTTACCCTTTTATTTTTTGAACCAATTTCGAAGTGATTTTAGATCCAAAACTAAAATATATCAATATGGGTATTAATGGACTCCTTTTGACTTGTAGATGTCATATTTGATTAGATTAGTCATGTTTGGTGATGATTCGAGGGAGTAGGGCTTCTGATTGATGCTTTAGACTATGTTTTGGCTTGTAAATCTTTTTTAAAGGCAAGTTGAGATATACCTTAATTTTTTCTGAGGTGTTTATGTGTTGTATGCTTATTTGCTTGTGTTTTGTGAATTGCTTAGGATTTGGGATTCTGCTTAGATGAAATGGCGAGCATATCCGTGGGTACCAGAGTTATTTGATGGATTGTAGTCATATAATGGTTTCTCTTAGTTATTCTAGCCACTTGTGATTATGCTTAGAATAGATTATAAATAGTTGGCTTATTGACCTTGAATCATTGACAGTAGATACCTAATTAAGAGATTGAATCGTGTCTAGTGGACTTTGTTATGATGTTCAGGGCTTAGAGATCATTTAGGAATGATTATGTTATTATTGAGGTAGTTGATGTAGTTATCAGGGTTTTGTATCTCTTATTAGAGCATATTATCAACTAGCGTAGTTATATTTTTAGTTATTTAGTCTAATGATGTCATCTTTGAGAAAGATGAGACTTATTGTATAGAATAAGATAGGTTTAGGTAAGTTTTACTGTATAATGTTGTGTGGATTATTTACTAATTTTGTGTTGCCCGTGTGGGGGTCTATGTGAATATTATTGACGTGAGAGATTATTATTATTGTGATGCCCGAATGAGTGGCTTGAATTGATATTATTGACCTTATTTTTGCATTAATTGCCTTATTATTACCGTGATACCTGAGTGGGGGCTTAACTTGATATTATAGACCTTATTTGAGTATTAAATTTCCTTATCATTACGTGATGCCCGAGAGAGGAGATTGGATTTAAATGATATTATTAATGTCTTACATGACTATTTATTCCAGTGGTGCCACACAAGGGCTTATATCATGAATTATTATCATATTGAGTTGATTTTGAGCTCATTTATACATGTATTGGATTGATTATTATCTTCATATTGATTGGTTGTAATCATTACTGTCACGCCCCAAATTCCAACGAGGCGTGATTGGCACTCGAAGCCGATAAGGCCCGAGAGAACCAATCATTGCTCAAGTATATTCTCATACATAACCTCATATGAATTTTATTACACCTTATGCAACTATGCGGAAGTCATAGACATGAAAACATATGTCATAGCTATATATGTAAAACTTGGCCGTTTGATCCATTAAGTCAAAACGACATGTTCCTTCACATTTATACACCCACATCCGTCTACAAAAGCCTCTAACAAATGCATTGACCAAAATGAACTAAAAGTCGGGACAAGTCCCCGCTTTACACAACATGTCCAAAATCAAAACACATGTACAACAGTGACTCGGAGAAGCTCCAAACTAACTGGAGCTCACCAAAGATCTGCAACACTGACAATCTACTGTGGAGGCCTACTTGTACCTGTGCCTGCAGCAAGTAAAATAAATTCCCCAAAAGGGGTCAGTACGAAGAATGTACTGAGTATGTAAGGCCATATGAAACTTGTAAGATATGAAAATATGTCAAGAACTCAAGTTCCAATGCATAACCAATATAGATAAATCACAATGTAGATGAGTCACCATTCTGTACTTTGGAAGCCATGTATATTACATTCATTCTTTCTCTTGCCTTTACTTTACTTTTACATTGCTCATATACTTTCTGGGCCCACATCATGCAGGTGTTCTTTTCACCCCATGGATAACATATCATCGTCATGCAGGTATTCTTTCACCCCATGGATAAGATCATATCGTCATGCGGGTGTCCTTGCACCCCATGGATAAATGGCCATCATCACGCGGGTATTTGCACCCCGTGGATAAACTATCATCATCATGCGGGTATTTGTACCCCATGGATAACACCCATGAACACAATTAATATGCATTACTTTATTCCTACTTCATTTCTTTACCTTTGAGATTGATATCTTAACTTGTGAGAGATTGATACTTTTGCTTATGAGAGATCGATACAATGATAGTCACAACCTTATGTGAAGCTTTGGATCAATAATCAATGAATGAAAAACATGCAAATGATCATTATTGGAAACATAGCCTTCGTGGAAACATGACACTATTGGAACCATTGAACCATAATCAATGAACAAGAGACATGAGATTCACAATTGAGCTATGAGTAGGAAACATATGACGATATGGGATACCTTAGCACATTTCGGGATAGGACTAGTGAGATGTCAATGGGAATACTATTTGCCGCAGAAAATATGGACAAAGTAACCTTACATACCTTGTACTCTCAATACGGATATACAATCCTAGAGGTGCACACAATAGTCCCGCTCCTTCTTTATGTGTCACTCTACAACACAAGTACATAACGAGATTCACATTAACCATCAACTACTTGACAAATGCATAGAACATCAATGAGTTACATGTTTGCCTTTAAACATGTCATTACCCCTTGACAAAACCATTGACAAAATTATTATTCCAAAAATTCCATAATATTCCCAACATTGATCAATACATGATAATTGATACATTTCACCACAACACTTCTCCTTTACACTTTCTTATCCATATCATATCGCAAATAATCCATCAAATTACCTTAATACAACTCATAACACATATCGGCCAAAATCCCACAATTTTCACTTATAGACAAGAACAAGTTTAATACCAAAAATAACACCATACATGTTCATATTTTGTCCATACCATGATTTTTCATCAAAGGCACAAGTCCTAATTCAAGTTCAAATCACCAAGATAGCACATCTTTTACCAAAAGCAAAAATACACTATTCACCACCTTGCCAACACAACTAGCATAATATACATAATCTCCCATGCATATAAGATGTTAAACCATAATAATAAACACTTACCCAAGCTTGAATAGTGATGATCTTCTCCAAAAGTGGACTTAGGGTTTTGAGAGCTAAAGGGGTTTTCTTGAAATGTTTTGGAAAACATAGAAATACATGTGTGTGTATAATGGATAAAAATCAGATTTTTGGTCCCTTTTATAAGCTTTTGAGTCCATCCTTAGCCACTCTTTATCCTTTAATATAGTGTTCTAGAAGGTCAAATGGAAGAATGGGTCATTTGACCCATTTGGGCCATGTATTTCTTCCACTTTTGGGCCTTAATTTGGGCCCAATAAGACATATCCATTTAACCCATCAACTTCCATGTATTATTCACCATATATCTCATGTTTAAATAATTCCATAATGTCACGACAATATTCTCTTACGAGATTCTCATTCATCGCCTCAATCGCAAAAATAGAAATTCTAGTCGCCCATGGTTTCATTAGACATTTTGGATCACTATTCATATTTCATGACTTGATCATGTAGGAGTATGTAGGAGGGTATTGAAGTGTTTGAAGCTTTAACAATGCTCAAATAACTCCAAAGAACCAAAAGAAACCATCCAAGAAGCGTCGTAGAATTACGTTACAAAACAAGTCCGGAAAGGCATAGTATTTGTGCCTTGCGCCACTGCTACAAAGCAAGGCAGTGGCGAAGGAATTGAGCCCCCTATGA
Organism: Capsicum rhomboideum; assembly: GCA_031232105.1. Lineage (NCBI taxonomy): Eukaryota > Viridiplantae > Streptophyta > Magnoliopsida > Solanales > Solanaceae > Capsicum > Capsicum rhomboideum. Next base: position 61,340,112 of record CP124709.1, read on the forward strand.
ATCAGTGGCTTGCACCACACACCCTGAAACAGGGTAGTGGAGCAAGTTTTGATGCTTTGCTGAATTTTTCTGCCATTTTTCCAACACTTGCGTATCGTCCAATACCTTATCGAAACACTACAAAATACTTACTTAGTGATCTTAATCATCAAGTAAACATGAATCCAAGTCACCAAATGAGGTTAGAATGTGTACGGGGTATTACACAAATGCTCCACGAGATCACAAAACACCTTCTATAAAGGTCTAATTGCATGTACGTGGCCAAATTTCAATTTTCTCATCGTTAGCATTACCAAATACATACTTATATCTCTTGACACGTATTCAACATAATCAAATAGGGTTGGGAAGGTACGGGGTGTTACAATTACATTCTTATTTCATCCAAACATATTCATGAGATTTGGTACCACCAAAAAACACTGATTTTAAAAGAAAATGAAACACTTTATAAACCCCTTGACCGAGGGATGTTCTTGTAAGGTGATTGAGTTATGAGAAACACTGATTTTGAAAGAAGATAAAATACTTTATAAAATCCTTGACCGAGGAATGTGCCGGTAAGGTGATTGAGATATGAGATAGAGATTGTGAAAGTATAAGGGTTGCGAACCCCCCATGGGTCTTGTCCTAAAGCGCTAAGGCTCGGAAGGTGTATATAAAGCCATGTGATGGCTTGTTTCAGTAACATCTCATCATTATCATTATATAGCATTGCATAACTTACATTGTATTACATTCCTTGGTTTGATATTGTGTTTGAGTATTTGCTTTTGTATTCAATTATCACGATTGAACCTTGTTTGTGATATTGTGAATTTTGCATTCATTTTACTATATTACATCATATTATACCATCTCTTGGCTGATTTGAGGGTTGAGACATTATGAGACGTGGGATATGGCTATGGCTTGATCAGAGTGACTGTTGTGTCGCACCTATTAGTAACAAGTTATACACATAATATACACTCTTAGTATGTTATCTCAGATTATTGGTTGAATATGATTAATTGAGCCTGATATACTGTGTTAGTGAGTTTCCCTCATGAATGACTTCTTTTACTTATTGATCATAAAATGACTAGTGTTGACTCACCAGAATTATTTTGCCTACCATGTATATTGATATTCCTATGACTATTGTGTTGGAATACCTTGTTAGGATGAAGTGGTGTATTTACTGGTTGTAGATTGATGGGAAACCTTGTGTAGTTGGGTAATGGTCCTCACCATTACTTTGGATTAGGGTTGGCTATCGACGATGCTTGCTGAGTACACGTATTTCGTACTCACTCTTGCTTTTCATTCCTTTTTCTTTTTTTGTACCCGGTGCAATGAGTAGCAGATAGTAGATTGTGTTCCCTCAGCGTTGACATTGCGGAGATCAAGGTAGTGGCTGATATTTCACAGAGCTTACCCGGATCTCTCTTTATTTATCTTATGTTTTATCCACATTTAAGATACTTTAGATTATTGATATCATTCGGTATTAGAGGCTTGTACTAGTGACAACCAGACCTATGATGTATCTTTGAATTATTACTTCATCTTTAAGTATTTTGGGATTACTCTAATCTTCTTCTTCCACTTTTGATTTACTTTAGGTATTGAGTTTGGGTTGGGATAGGCTTACCTGTGTCGGAGGGTGTGACAGGTGCCATCATGTACTCTATTTTGGATTGTGACAATTTTTTTCCTATATCAAAATAGCACCTAAACCAGAACATGAGGCATCATAAAATATAATAAAGTCCTTACCCTCTACAGGCAAGGTAAGGGTAGGAGCTGAAGTCAGTAAAGTCTTGAGCTTTTGGAATCTCTCTTCACCCTCACCAATCTATATGAAAGCCCGATAGTTTTTAGTTAACCGAGTCAAATACAAGGCAATAGAAGCAAACCCCTTTATAAAAATGCAATAGTAACTAGCCAACCCCACAAAGCTGCAGATCTCGGTCACAGAGGTAGGCCTAGTCTAATTCTTAACCACCTCAATATTTTTTGGGTCTACCATAACCCATTCCTTTGAAACCACGTGCCCAAGAAGGACAATGAAGACAACCAAACTCACACTTAGATTATTCGGCATAGAGTATCTTCTCCCTAAGCAACCACAACACAATACGCAAGTGAGACTCATGCTCCTCCCTACTCTTGGAGTACATAAGAATATCATCGATAAAAATGATAACAAAAGAATCCAAATATGACTTGAACACCCTATTCATCAATCCCATAAAGGCAGCCGGGGAGTTAGTGAAACCAAAAGACATTTCCAAGAACTTATATTGCTTATAATGGGTACAAAAAGCAGTCCTCGGTAAGCTTGTGATACCCAGACCTCAAGTCAATTTTAGAAAACACTGAAGCACATTGTAACTAATCAAATAGATCATCTATCCTGGGCAATGGGTACTTGTTATGAATCACAACTTTGTTCAACTGTCAATAATCTATGCACATAAATAGACTACCATCCTTTTTCTTAACAAACAAGATAGGAGCACCCATGTAGAAGCACTACGGAGAATGAACACCTTACCTAGCAGTTCCCGCAACTGGACCTTTATCTTACTTAGCTCTGCTAGTGCAATTCTATAAGGAGGAATAAAGATGGGATGAGTGTCTGCTCTAGGTCTATGCAAAAATTGATGTCACGAGCAGGTGGCATACCAGGTAGATCATCAAAAATATTTATAAAAACTCACATAGCACTAAAACTGACGTAATAAGAGGGACCTTATCACTAGTATCCCAAAGATGAGCAAGAAAATCCTGATACCCCATACCAACTAACTTCATGGAATGAATAAAATATATAAGTCTCAGGGGAGTAGGCTTATAATCACCCTCCCACTTGAATCTATCCATCACTAGGATAGCCACAGTTACTACCTTGGCATGACAGTCAAGAATCATATGGTATGGAGATAACCAACTCATCCCCAAGATGATGTCAAAATCCACCATGTCTAGAATTAAAAAATTAGCCCAAGTATGATATCCCATGAATAATACAAAATAAGCCTGATAAACCTAATCAACAACTACCAAAACCCCAACTGGCATAGACATATGCATAGGAGTATTAAGTATTTCACATAACATATACAGACCCAAAGCAAATTTAACAGTAACATACGAGTATGTGGAACCCAAATCAAAAAAAAAATAGTAGTCATGCAGTCATAGACAAGAATAGTACCTGTGATCACCACGTTTGAAGCCCAAGCCTCGGGCCTGCCTGGAAAAGTATAGAAGTGGGCCTTATCACCTTTTTAAGTGCCACCCCTATTAGCCTGTGCACCACCTCAATCTGTAAATCCACCACTTCAGTTGGCGTGGTTGCCACCTCTTCCCACCTGGTGACCACAATGCCTACCCTATGGATGGCCCCTACCATTACCTCCATCTCTCCTACCTACTGGAACAAAGGTCGGGAAGTCTGCTATTTACCTGATGACCAGAGTGTCTATAATTAAAACAATTTCTTTGAATGTGACAAACCCCATCATACTCATAGCATATATGGTCCAGGATGGGTCACTGAACTGACAATGACGAAGGAGTATAACCACCAAAGTCTGAACATAGTTGGCTGGTCCTTGACAGACCCCCAAAAGATATCGACATTGCGAACTGAATGGACCAGGAAGGGTAGCCCTGCAAACTTTAGCCCCAAGAATAAGAACCACTATAATTGCTGCCCTTGCGAGCCTTCTTTTCCCCTGACTTGGTGTAACCATCCTGCCTCACACCCTCTACATTTTTCACAAAATTAATAATATCCTAGAAGGTCTTACCTGAAGATGTCATATGAAATGTCGAAACCTAAAAATCGGTATTCAACCCTTTAATAAACTATCAAATCCTATCCTCTTCAATAGTCACCAACAAATAATAATATCTTGACAAAGCATGAAATCTGGCCTCAAAGGCTGCAACCAACATACCTCCCTGCTTGAGTCTAGTGAACTCATCCTTGTTCATGTCCCTCAGAGTATGTGGCACATATTTCTCCAAAAAAATAATGAAACTAAGTCCAATTCAATAGAGGCAAACCTACATCTCAACATTCAACGAATGCCCTCCACCATATTTTGGCATTCCCCTGCAATCAAAAAGTAACAAACTCAACACCATACCTCTCTACCGCTCCTAACTTGTGAAACCTTTCATGATAATTGATAATGAATTTATAGGCATCTTCTGACTTGGTACCAAAAAATAGGAGGCTTTATCTTAAGGAACTTAATGAATAAGTCATGCTCATCTTCGGTTATCACCAGACCTAAAACCTAATGTAGGAAAGCACCAGTCTCTGACTCCTCATCCATCTTGGGTGCCACAACAACGATATGATACAACTGTAGATGCTGAACCTATGGCTCTGATACCATCTTTGTTATGACCCAAATGAACGTGACTGGCACCCACACTAACCCTCCGGTGGGAGAATTATCTAACCCAAACCTTAACCCAATCGCTTAGCCATTTCTAATAAATAATAAGCAATGATCTCAAATAGAATGATAATTAATCTCCATACAATAATAGATAGATAAAGTGCAAAAACAACTACCTATTACAATTATCTCGAGGACCCAAAAGTCACCGTACAAGAACATTTTAACCAAAACTAAAGTCTAAGATAAATATCCAAAAAAAAAAAAAAAAGTGTATCACTGTCCAAAAGAATGGACATGATCTAATGAAATAATCCAATGGCTGCCTGAAGGTAGATGCTTACCCATGGATTGAAAGCAGTTGATTAAATGCTATAGCCGAGGACTCATCTAAATCTCTGGAACACTGTCTGTACTCAAAAAGAGAAGAGCACAAGTAGTATCAGTACAAATTTTATGTACTGGTAGGCATCATGACTTAACTCATATCACTTAAATGTAAATCAAATATGAGTAAATTAGAAATTAACACATAACAAGTGCAATACGTTATGATATGAAAATGAGCAATAATATCAAAAACCATCACAACCTCATCTCAATCAGTACATAAAAATTAAGGGAACTTATCTGCCCAATAGTCATAACCTGCAAGGGACCAACTCTATCCATGTACTATACCAACGTGGTACCCGACCCTCCGAATGTCAAATGATAAGTAACATGTACCGGCATAAGACTCGACCCTCCGAATATCATAAATGTATGAATATCAAATCAAATATCAACTAGGATTTAATGCAGTGCACCAAATATTGCAAGTACACACTTTGTCTAGATACTTCATCAAATTTAGGTTCATCATTTCATGTATACAACCAACATCCACTAACTCACAAAATCACAAGTATGCCGAAGGCCAATTCGCAGACATTTGACTTACGAATAGGCAAGGAAACTAAATTAAGTCTATAACTATAATTTAAACCATAACCTACCTCAAACACAAGCCCAAATGCACTAATCCGCTAAAGACTCACCTTTTCTTATAGCTTCAGATTGTTCTCAGTCTAAAAATAGAAAAAAGGAGTAATTAACATTTTACACTCCATTTCTAGGCATTAAGAATCAAAACCCATTAATTTTACCCTAGTTCATAGCCCAAAATACCAATTCAGGGTTTTCCACCCATTAATACACCCAATAATTCATATTAATGGGGAAGGATTCTATATTGGGAAGTAAAGTCTAACAACATAGAATCATTTACAATTTATTTTAAGACTATCCATAAGCAATTCTCATCAATTCATCAGTTTTAGGGCTTAACCCATGAATTTCTTCGTAACACTTGATTTTGGTGATTCTATAGATTAAATGATTTATTCTATATTAGAAAGATGGAATAAATGTGCCTTAAGAGTAGGAATCGCCCAAACCAAGCAAAAATTGCATCACACAAAGCCTTAGGTTGAAGTTTGGATGTTTTGGGAGAAATAACATCTAAACTCAAAGAAAGAAGCATTTAACTACTGATGACCTCTACAGCGGACACCTGCCCACTACAGCAATCCCGCTGTTACAAACAAGTACTCGCTACTATAGTCCTGAGTCTTTTCTCACTGAATGTTATGATGGTCTACTACCCGCTACAATGGTCCCACTGTGGCTAGCAACTGCCTGCTATGTCGATCTCCAGCAGGTCCTTGCCGATTGTTATAGTAGTCGGCTACCCACTAAAGTAGGCCCACTATAGTGATAGGGTTCCCACTATATCAGCCACTGGCTTAGAATTGGGGGAGGTTCCAAAAATCCCCCATTTCACAACACCCTTTGGTTTTTCGACAACACAAAAATATTCTATCATAGCAAACACCATAACTAGAGTTCTACAAACCCGAATACCATTCTGAAAGTTTCTATGGATTACGAAATCTTTTATCTATCATTCCACACCTAGAGGACCATTAAATATTTCTCCACGAGATACAGACAGTCTCTAACCCACACAATACTCAAATTTTTATCTGAACTCACTCTAGCCTGAGATTTTCACAACTTTCATCCTAGGAAAACCTCTACCTGGCTCTTATATTGCAAATAATGCTATAGCGATAGACTGAGTTGTTATAGATATCTAAAGTACAATATCACCTAATGAGAGAAGTGGAGTGCAATACAATACAATGATATGGAATAGATGCAATGGCTAGATGCAGACCTTGTATATACTTTTTGAGCCTAAGCTTCTAAGAGAAGACCCATGGGAGGTTCGTAATCCATATACTAATCACATTCTCAATATTGGATCTTTCTAACACTTCTCTCGGTCAAGTCATTTTTTAAAATGGTTCATTTTCTTTCACAAAGAATCCAAATTCAATGGTAGTACCAGTTCCATGAAAATAAGAGATGAATGAGTATGCAGCCCAAGGAAAAATTAAAAATCCTCCCTTTTATTATTTCCCTAAGTCACCCCCTTCCCCAAAAAACACTCTAAAAAACCCCATTCTCCCAAACCATGAGATTTTAGAGACCAGGGTTTATGAGAGCAGTTTCAAGGTATACCCGGTGGGAACCTGACATAGGAAGATATTTAGCACTAGGGAGACAACTCTCTCCCCTTAATAGCATCCGAATTCGACTATGTGGTAGGTTATGGTTTCTATTCATGGTAGCAAATAGACTTGGGCTAGATCCATTTAATATTAATAGTGATGTTAAAGTTATCATGCTTTAGTCCTTTAGGAAAAGGTGTTTGGAAGGTTGAAAATGATAAAAATACGGTTAGGCTTTAATATTGTGATTAATTGTTGTAACAATACCTTCATGCGATATTCATAGTGTGGAACGAGTTAACTGTGTGAGAATCTGGACTAGTTGAAATAACGTTGTAGCCATAAGTATGGGGGTAAGTTGAATACGATAGAAAGGATGAGTTGTTTTAAATTGGGGTATGACATCGGTGTTCTCAGTGAACCAATAGTTATGTCTGGCATTGAAGAATATTAACAAAACATAAATGGGGAATAGCGTTAAGAGTAGCCTAAGAGGGTTTTAGTAAAACTAGTGACAAGGTATGTAATCAGAATGGATAAGTGAATAAGAGTCATTGAATGATTAGTACATGGAGGTAAAACAGGTGTGAGAGTTTGTAAAAGAAGTATTTAATAAGTAGTGAGTATTAGGTTGGGGACATGAATGAAAGTTGTGAATAAATAGGGTGAGTAACTGCGTCTAGGTGTAAACCCCCAGTTGGGTAGCAGGTGTAGAGTGAAAGATTAAATGATGCATGTACTTAAGTATACATAGACTACAAGTAATATTTCACGATGATTATATGTGGAATGGTAATTGTGATTGTTTTTTGAGCCATGTTTGTGATTGTTGAATATATTGCATATTCATACATTGTGGAGTTGTAGAGGTAAGATAATAGGGATGTTGATGTTAATATTAAAATCATGATGTTCATAATGTTGTTTGTTGTGATTGAGGGTCGGGTACCACACCAGTACGATGTGATAATGATTGATATGTAACCTATGATCATGGGGTTGGTTATGTTTATAATAATGATGAGGTTGAGAAGGAAAAGAGATGATGAACACATCTTGCATACATGCATACATTCATGTGCCTTGACTTTCTATTATATCATTGTATTGTTATTGGTTTCTTGAGCGGATCAGTCCGTTGGTAGAACTGGTGGAATGTAGTGGCACCCGTGAATCCAAAAGATGTATTATTTTAGGTCTAAGATTGATTGTTGAGCCTGTAAGTATGGCAGTATATTATACTGTATTGTTCCCCATCACAGGGGTTGACAAGTTGTAAGTACTTTAGTGGGTTATATTAGCAGAGTATCGAGGTGGGTTAGTCTGATTATCATCGTCTTAAGTTAGTAATTTCGTAATATCGACAGGCTTGATCCAGTAGGAGTTAGGAGTAGAGGAAATACAACCAATAGATTAGCTAAGTACTAAGAGTTCATAAGATAGAGTGGGCCATTAAAAGGACAAAGATATACGAAAAGGCAAAAGACAAAGATATACAAAAATGTTAAATGACAGGTAGGTGATAGAGTTGTTATAGGTGTGGTATTATGAATTTATGTTATGGGATCTAGATACTAGAATTGTACTAAATGTTATGATTTCTTCCTATTTGTTATTGATATTATTTGTTTCTAATCTTGGTCGGCCGATGATGCCTACCAGTATGTGTGGTTGTACTGATGCTAAACTTACTATATCTCCAATTGAGAATATAGCCATGGTGCACGTTAGTTGGGGTTTCTATAGCAGCGATAGTGATCACTCAACAACAACTCCTGCCCTCTCTATTCTGCATGGATGATGTGTCATGGCTTTCTTATCCCTTTTCTAGTACTCTTGTGCCAATTTAGGATAGTTTCTGGGGATTCATTATTGACTATTTTCTAAATCACTTTTACATCTGTAATATATTAGACTGGAGTTATATTTGAGGGTCACTAGATTAATGGATTGAATGAAGAACTCCTTAAATTTAGTTAACCGAATATTCCGTTGAAAATGAGTAGTCTTAACTTCCACATTAAACTAATGGTAGATTTATAAGGGTTCTCATATTTGGGGTGGGTCTTACGTTGGTTACCACACGATCTGGCTAGTTGGGTCATGAAAAGATGGTATCAAAGCCCAGGTTATCGGTCTCCCAGTTCAAGAGCTAATGTCTAGTAGAGTCCTGTGGATTGGTGTGTTGACGTCCACATCAAATTTGTAGGAGGCTACAAGGCATCTAGAAATCAGTTTCACTTTCTTCTTGCCTATAGTGCTATTTTAGTATTGTCTCCTCGGGCTAAGTCCAAGTGATATCTGGCAGATTCTAATTGGTATCTCGGCCATTAAAATTGGGACTGGTTGGCCCTAATTGGTATCTTGTAATGTTAATAGTCTGGAACAAACGTTCTAACTTGTAGAGGCCAGTAAAGAAGTGTAGGAGGTTGATTGATATAGTTGTTTGATGATTTGTAAAATACTTGTTGTGAGATAATGGTGTGTTAATATTCACTATAGATGTTGTTATGAATCGTACTGAAGTGCAACTCCTATGTATAGTTGCTTGTTATGTATGCTGTCTGAATTATGTATGGCCAAGAAACAGGGGTGTCATAGGAATTGGGTGTGATATCGAAGGTGTCTTCATTTCCGCGACTTGAGACATGTCTCATCTCTCCGTGGTTTGGAGTATTCCTTGACTTTGATCCAAATCCCGACAAACTACCCAAGTGCCTTACCGTTTGTTGAAAAGTATCGTATGGGGTGTGATTCTTGAGAGGGAAAGAAAGGGAAAAATATGTAAAGAACGGATTAAGTTGAGAAATTAGTGCATTTGCAAGGACTTGAGTCACGATATAATTACTTTAGGCCTTAAAAACTCTGGCACATGAGGGTTAAAAACTGTAATAGTGTTCAGGGGATAGCGTAGTGGGGGAAAAGACCTGGGAACAGTTAATAAAAAGAGAAAAGCGAAACCACAGTAGCAGAACTTTTACCGCTATAGTGGTACCACTGCAGTGGTAAATTAATTGCTGCAGCGGTTCTAGGCAGTAAAGATGTCGGAGGATTCCCTTGTTTTTGGTGAATTTGCAATCGTTGCAAAGCAACCCTATTTTTGAAATAATAAAATGACAAAAATCAATACAACACACATTATAAGCTAAGATGATTATTATTAAGGGGAGGGGGCAGGGAGGAAAAATATCTTAAAATGCAAGAAAATAAAAAGAAAGTGATTTTTTGTTACATGCCCCAAAAGGGGGCAACCCAAATCCAAAAACAAAATTAATGTAACAAAGGGGAGAGGATCTCTAACTGGTGGCACTATATCTGAGGCTTGAAGCGTTCGAACCTTCCTTCTCTATGAAACTAAAGAATGAGAACTCCTCAATGTCCTTCCTCATCAGCTTTGGGAGTTTTTTGGTGGGGGAGGTGCACGTGAACATGACCTACATAGCGTTTCACATCCTCACAAGCATGCGATCCCGAGAGTGACGTTTATTTTTATCCTCATCTAGCTTCCTTTAGAGCTCACGAGATAGGTCCACTAGGGCAAGTCAAGCTCAAAGGATCCAACCTCGGCTGGGGCACAGAGGTCCTCTTTATGTAACCGCGCATAATAGTAAGGCCAACCGCCAAATCACTAGGGGGAGAAGTTTCCTGAGTACAAATAGTATTCCCGCTCCCTCCAGCCCTGCTTATCTCCCCCTCCTCCCTCGCATTCCTCTTTTTTTTGCCTCCACCCTAAGTACTCCTACCCTTCAGAGGGTTATATGGCATATTACAGTCCTCTAAGGTATCAAGGTCCTCCTTGAGCACATCTACTAGTTATCACAGCTCCGTAATTAGGGAAAGCAAGAATAGATCCCTTGTTGACCTATCACAAGCATATAAGTACTACCACTCGTCCATGATCTGTACCCCCACATTCACCTCAATCTCCGCCAAAATGCACACCACCAACAAGGCCCAATGGAAGGACACATCTATAATATTTCCTGAAGGACAAATCCTCCGGGACACCAACTATAAAACACTCTGGCCTCAGTTGAGAAGTAGGTGTTCTTAGTCCCCCTGATGCTAGACCACCTCACCTCATTAGCCTGTCCCTCCCGCGCCAAAACCTCGGTTACCCACTATAAGTCAGATTCCTAAACTTTCGCCTCAAAGGAAACATTAGAGGGGTTTGGGACACCCAAAGCGTCATTGATGGTAGTAACATCCATTAGAACCTTTTTTCCTGGAACGCAGGCAGTGGGGAGAGGTACCTACCAGTCTACAATCGGGAGGTTGGCATAAAACTCCTGAAAGACCTACATATTATATTAAGATATAGGCTCGGTCAACACTCCCACCCAAAAGCTTTAAGATAGTTATAGAAACTCGACAAATCCTCCTCTACATTCATTATCACCATGCCCCATTCAAGGAGGAACACTCTACTATTCAGCCCTTCCTCATAACGGTTATGACATTTGGCGTTGGGAAATCTATTTTTGTGGGGTTGTTGGGACATGATAAACCTAAAAAATACCAAGACCAAGTTAGGAACTAGGACGGTATACTAGGGGAGTGAAAGGAAATTCAAAATTGTAGAAAAATAAAAAATTAGGGAGTTCCTTCCTAGTACCGCAACAGAGGTTGATTAACCACTGCAGCAGTACTGTAATGGCAAAACGTACCGCTGCAGCGAAAAAGTTATCGCTGCAGAGGTTCATCATCTTCAACCCGCCAACTTCCCCTCCCATGGAGGATTTTTGACTTTTCTCTGTAATTCCAAGTTTTAAGTACATATCCGGCTTAGTGAAGTTCTTATGAACCTTTATGAACTAAAATAGGAGTGTGTAACACTCGAATTCACCCTCAATTCACTCAAATTCATTGGTAAAGGTGACCCTTCACCTCCTACCCCTTCCATGGCTGAAGTCCACCATGAACTATATCAATCTTATGCCCAGGATGCTTTAGGAGCATTGTAGACTTAAGAGGACCTAACATATTCATCATTTTGTACAAAAACACCACCAAAATCAAAGTTAAAGGAGTTACACCCAAAACCACCCAAATTATCTCTATTCTAAGGTAATCCTATGATTCTATGATGAGAAATACATTAAGTAAGTAATAGAAGTGTAGGAATTACCTTGAATTTGTTGTCGTAGGGAGATTTCACAGAGAAAGTTGAGAGATTTTTTTAGAATGAGAGTGAACTACTGCAGTGGTAACCAACCACTACTGCAGTAAGTCCTCCCAAAGTCAGTTTTGTCCCGGCTTTTCATACAATGTGGTGACCATAGTAGATAGTGATCACGACAATTAATTGTGTACGACTTCTATGAGGACATGGAAATAACCGTCATGCAAAAAATCAAGCGATGCATAACTATTGCTAATTATAGAGTAGAAAGGTATGTAAGCATGCTGGCAAAGGTTGTAGCATTCCTTTACACGGCTCATTGTATTTGGAAAATTCTTCAAGTAATCATCCAAGTATCTGAAACACCCTCTTAGGACTGTTTGGGGATGAACGGTGGGTAAATTGGTATCTAATATAATGACCCAAATCATCATTACATGTGAAAAAACCTTTAAATTAATTTACGATAAATAATACGCTTAATTTGGGCTAGGAAAAATTTAAACAAAACGGTAAAACGAGGCCCAAAGGATTGGGCCAAAAGGACCAAAAGAACTAGGGATGGTCTGTGGCCTACCACTCTAGTGGTACTGCTGTAGTGGTAAAAGAATCACTTCAGCGGTATCCGACAGTAGCCAGCCCGAGGGAAAATTAAAAACCCTCTCTTCTATTAGTCCCCTAAGTCACCCCCTTCACCCAAAAATACTCTGAAAAATCCCATTCTCCCCAACCATGAGATTTAAAGGACCAGAATTCATGAGAACGGTTTTGAGGCATACCCGGTGGCAATCCGACATGGGAAGGCCTTTGGTACTAGCGGGATAACTCTCTCTTCTCATTAGCATCTGGATTCGACTACGAGGTAGGTTATGGTTTTTATTTCTTATAGCAAATAGACTCGGGCTAGATCTATTTAATATTAACAATGAGTTAGATTATCATGCATTAGGCCTTCGGGCACGGTGTTTGGAAAGTCAAAAATAATAAAAATATGGTTAGGCTTTAATGTTATGATTAATTGTTGTAACACTCCCTTCATGCAATATTTGTGGTGTGGAATGGGTTAACTTTGTGAGAATCTAGACCATTTGAATGAACATTGTAGTCGTAAGCATGGGGGTAAGTTGAATATGGTAGGAAGGAGTAGTAGTTTTAAGTTGGGGTATGACATCGTTGTTCTCAGTGAACTGATAGTTATGTCTGGCATTGAAGAAGATTAACAAAATGTAGATGGAGAATAGGGTTAAGAGTAGCCTAAGAAGGTTTTAATCAAACTAGTGATAGGGTGTGCAACTAGAATGGGTAAGTGAATAAGAGTTATTGAATAATCGGGACGGAGAGGTAAGGCCAGATGTGAGAGTTTGTAAAATAAGTATGTAATAAGTAATGAGTATTAAGTTGGGGACATGAATGAGAGTTGTGAATAAATAGGATAAGTAACTGCGTCTAGATGTAAGCCCCTAGTTAGATATGAGGTGTAGAGTAAAAGATTAAATGATGCATGTGCTTAAGTATACGTGGACTACAGGTAATATTTTGCGATGATTATATATGGAATGGTAATTGTGATTGTTTTTCGAGACATGTTTGTGATTGTTGAATGCATTACATATTCATACATTATGGGGTTGTGGAGGTGAGATTATGGGGATGTTGATGTTAATATTGAAATCATGATGTTCATGATGTTGTTGGTTGTGATAGAGGGTCGGGTACCAAGCCAGCACGATGTGATGGTGACTGATATGTAACCCATGATGTTCATGTGGTTGGTTATGTTTATGATATTGATTAGGTTTAGAAGGGGAAGAGATGATGCGCACATCTTGCATACATGCATATATTCATATGCCTTGACTTTCTATTATATCATTGTATTATTGTTGATTTCTTGAGCGAATCAGTTTATTGGTAGAACTGGTGGAATATAGTGGCACCCGTGAATACAAAGTATGTATTATTTTAGGTCTAAGATTGATTGTTGAGCCTGTAAGTATGGAAGTATATTATTCGGTATTGTTTCCCCTCGCAAGGGTTGACAGGTCATAAGTACTTTAGTGGGTAGACCCTATAGTGGGTTATATTAGTAGAGTACTGGGGTGGGTCGGTACAGTTATGGTTGTCTTAAGTTATAATATCATAGGGTCTATAGCGCTGATCCAGTGGGAGTTAGGAGTAGTGGAAATATGGTCAATAGATTAGCTAAGTGCCAAGAGTTCGTGAGATAGAGTGAGCAATAAAAAAGGACAAAGATATACGAAAAGGTAAAGGACAAAGATATACGAAAATGTTAAATGGTAGGTAGGTCACAGAGATATTATAGGTGTGGTATTATAAATTCATGTTATGGGATCTAGAAACCGGAACTGTACTAAATGTTATGATTTATTCCTATTTGTTATTGATGTTATTCGTTTCTAACCCTCTTTGGCCGATGATGCTTACTAATACGTGTGGTTGTACTAATGCTACACTTACTATATATCTAATCGAGGATATAGCTATCGTGCAAGTTAGTTGAGGTTTCTATAGCAACGACGGTGATTACTCAATAGCAACTCCTGCCCTCTCTATTCTGTATGAATGCTGTGTTATGGACTTTCCTATCCCTTGTCTAGTATTCTTGTACCGATTTAGGCTAGTTTCTGGGAATTTATTGTTGACTATTTTCTGCATCACTTTTACATCTGTAATATATTATACTGGAGTTATATTTGATGGTAACTAGATTAATGGATTGAATGAAGAACTTCTTAAATTTAGTTAACCGAATTTTTTGTTGAAAATAAATAGTCTTAACTTCCGCACTAAATGAATGGTAAATTCGTAAGGGTTCTTTTATCTAGGGTGGGAGTTAGGTAGGTGCCCGCACGACTGGCTAGTTGGGTCATGACAATAAATCCAGTTTCCCAAATCTCAGAAAATCATAATACAATCCCCCCACACGGGTAACACTAAGATAAAACCAGCTCAAACCCCCCACCAAAGACAATATAAGATCCCACACAGGCATCACAGAGATAGAATCAATGCATAGTATTGACAAAATCCCTACAAGCCCCCCCACAGGCATTACAATAGTAAAAGAATTAATTAAAATACTGATATGGTCAACATATACCCCCACATGGGCATCACAATGATAATAAGCCCTCTAATTAATAATGAGGTCCACGCAAGCCCCAACGGTCATCACAATAATAATCAATTCAAATAATGTAAATAATGAGATTTCACCCAACCCATAACATGCTTTACATGATAAGTTCTCTACTCAGTTAAGTCTGAAGAAAGTTAAGTCATAACCGACCTCGGGCCAACATCGCAAGCCCAAAAACTCTCAACTCAAAGCCTTTATCTTTGAGTAGCACCAAAATAATCCCAATCTATCGAAAATAGCTTCTACATATGAATACAATTCTAATGATATTCATATTGATATATTTTAGTTTCAAGTCTAAAATCACCTCAAAAATCAACTCCAAAAAAAAAAAATGAAAATTTTGTACAAAATTACTTTACCCATAGTTTGAGGGTCTCAGAAATCCCATAAAAACAGAGTTAAAATCAGTTTAGTGTTGCGCCCAAGTACACACGCAAGTGTATGTGTCCAAACAAGTAGTAAAGTGACTTACGAGACGATTATCGATCCTACAGGGACTTGGTTTTTAACAGCCTATCCAATTTAAGTGTTACTATTGAAGTTAAACATATGCAATTTGTAACCAACAAGAGTTTTGAGTTTTGATTTTATACACTAAATAATTGAAATAACAATGATATGAAACTTGGATTGTAAACAATATATGGAGAATCCCAGGGTTGAGGCATTTATTCCCCATTCATGCATAACTATGGTATCTAGCTGGTGTTAGTGTTTATCGTGATTATTGATTTAAGAAGTTGATAATATAGCTTAAGGATGGTCACCCTATAAGTCATATACCTAAATCAGTCTCACAGCTACATCATTGAGCGGGGATGTGAGTCTTTAATTTTGATGCACTACGTTATCTTCCCGTTTCATTAAACAAGTGGGGCGTTTAGGTATATCTCTATTCTAACCGCAAATAATCCTTTAACAATTTGTACTAAACCAATTAAAGACATGATCCACACTCCATACAATATTCATTCCAGACCTTCACTCCTATGGTCAATTCATTTTGGGACTTAGATTTATCCTAAAGTTCATGACGCTTTAGAATAGTAAAATAAGATCTCAAGAATAATTAATTACTTGATAAACACATTAACCAACAATCAAACCATAAGTACAGCAATCATGTTGTAGCCTCAACCCTAGAAATAGGGTGTTTATACACTCATAGTAATACAATGAATCACCATAAATAAATTGATAAGTAAAACTACAAAGAAACTAAAAGTTTTAAAGAAGAAAAACCCTAGAGTAGAGCCCTTGATGCCTTCTCCTTTCTCCAATTGTGTATTGATCCAAAAATGTCTTTTAAATATGGATAATTACTCCTTATATAGTTCTTTAGTTCTTACATAGGCTTCCCCAACCGAAACATATGCATTTACAACTTTGCCCCCAACTTAAACCACGTAAAAACCAACTTTGGGACATAATTGGGGGAGGGGGGGGGGGGGAGGGTGCGCCACGTGGATCATCGCACACCAAGGGTGGTGCGGTGAATGGCCAATGCACACCCAAAACATTATACCCTCATGATTTAGGGTGAGAGGAACCCCCATTTCTACGCCATGGGGGGTGCAGCGCATTGTCCCCTCCAAAGTGTGATGGTTCGTCTGATTTTTGCTCTCTTCTTCTCGTGCACTTGTTCCTTGATTCCTCACTTCTTGTGGCTTGTTTGTAGGCTTAATTTAGCTTCCATAGATCCTCCAATTTTCTCCTAATATCACATAACAAACATTAGTCCATACAACACAATAGGGCTAATCAAAGTATACTAGACCAAGTATAGCTCAATCTAGCAACACTAGTTTTCTCGTCTAAACTCTATTTGTTCATTTTGACTCTTGACTTGTTTCAAATGAACCTTAAACACTCCAAACATGTAAATTAGAACATAAATACACAAATACACACCTTACACTTCATTAATACCCTCATGTTATCCTCAAAACTAAGCTAAATGCGCGTAGATAATGACACTTAGGTGTATAAATACGCCTAAGATCACCACCCCACACTTAAAGCCTTGTTCGTACTCGAACAAATCTTTACAATTATAACAATCAAGGAAGACTCTACACCAATAATTTAACTAAGAAACTCAAGATAGAACTACAACGACCACATGAATAGCAAGTTCTACAATGGGCATGTCATATTACAATTGAAAACACATGAATGCTACTTTAAAACTTCCTAGCCTCAAGAATTGAATCTATCAAATTGGAAAAATCATGCATATTACTCAACAAAGATATCATATAAGTCACCTATCTATCATTAAACATGCGCCCTTACCATAAGAGAGTCACCCATATTTACTCACAACTATGCAATTTATCACAAGAATGGGTGTAAGAATCAAATTCCGCTCACTCTCACAAGGAATTCACATGTCACATAAGATGAACCATAAGCTTGCCCTTAGCGTAGTACTCCACTAATATCAGAATATCAAAGATCAAGATCAAATAGGACTTTACGGGTTGTAATGTAGGCTAAGGGATGGGTAGGAACTATTTTGGCCAGTAATAGTGAATATCTTCCCTAAGCATTTTAATACATCACACTCTACATTAATCATCTCCAACCAACCTATTTTTCACCACTTTTATCTTCCCACCTCTTTTTTTGCTTTTCCCTATCTCTATAAGCTAGCTTACATATCTTAAGTCGGGAGTATTTGCTATCAACACATGATTCAATTTTGATCAATTTTTATCTTTTCATTACATTACTCCCAACCAACAAAATATAAACTTTTCACAACACCAATATATATTATTTTGGGGCTTCACTTTCACTTTTTTCTTCTTCATTTTTCCACTCGTTAACATCTTAGTTTTACAACTAAAGCGCTTAAGAGTGTGGGATCAAATTATGGTCAATTGAAAGAACAGGAATAATCTACATATGAGGCTACCAAATAATAATGTAAAGGCTCAATGGGGCTAACTAAGATCATACAGAAAGGGTAGGTACAACAGGTGTAAATCATGTCTAACAAAGAAATGCCTATGCCATCTCCTAAACTCAACATTCTTCCTTCTCTTTGCAAACACATCGGGCAAGTTCTAGACATCACGATGCACACATGGAATATTAAAAAATCCTCACACATATGGTACTTGTTCAAATCCAAAAGGATCCTCTTATAGACTCTCAACCAAGCAATCACATGAATTCAATTTTAAGCCAAAATTACACACGAGTCAAATAAAAGAGCCTAAGTCTTTCACAAAAGTCATTCAATTTTCACATCATGCCATAAAATTCAACACTAACTTGCATCAAGTAATCATATATAGCACCTAGAAAGAACATCTCTATTTATTCCTAATGACAAAAAAATTTAAAATTACTCCTAAAAATCAAAAAGGATACTGGGTTCAAAGGGCTTCCCCTCAGAAAAGAACCGAAAAGAAAATCCAAGGGGTGGGTGAAGTGTGCTTCTACTAAATGATAAAACAACAAAAACTAAAACTAACCAAAGGTAAAATCTTTTTGTAATTTTTTTTAATTTAGTCAAAACTTGCAAATAAATCAAAACAGAAATTCTATAGTGCACGTCACCCTAACCAAATAGAAAGATTTCCCATCCCACACTTAAGATCACCCTTTGTCCTCAAAGTATAAATCAAAGTAAGGATAGAAATACTCCCTGAGGCCTCTAGGACTAGCTAGTGGTATCACCCTTTACTGTCGCAGCACGACTCATATCACAACTATCATCAAAATTCTCTCATCCTTTTACTCATTATCGGTGCCCATCTTCTCCTTCTTTTTTACCTCTTGATTGCTCCCCATTTATGTCTGCAGATTTTCTTACACCTACCTTTTCAGGATTCCGTTCAAGTTTTACAGGTTAAGGCTTATTTGCCAGCTCGGGCAAATCTATGAGAGAGTCCAAAGAGGCAATGAGAGGTTTGCTCTCCTCCACCCCACACTCATCCACGTCCATCGCTGTGATCATGCATAGATCTCTGTAGTGTGAAGGTGTGTTGAGTGCTTTGTACACTCTAATCATCTTGAGCGTACCCGCTCTCACATCTATCAATGCTCCACCAGTAGCCAATAATGGACATCCAAATATGATTGGTACCCTGTCATCTGCATCATAATCAAGAACAATAAAATCAGTAGGAATAATGAACTTACCTACCTTAATGAGAACATCCTCAATAATTCCTTCGGGAACCACTCTAGTTCTGTCCGCCATTTGGAGTACAACTGAAGCAGGCCTTGGCTTTCCTAAACGCAATGTTTTAATCATAGAAATAGGTTCCCCTAGATCACTCAAAGCTTGAACAACATCACTTTCACTAATTTGTATTAAGAGGGTGAAACTCCAAGGGTCCTTGAGCTTTTTGGGCATCTTGCTCATAACCACAGAACTATACTCTTCAGTAAGTACCACAATCTCACTATAACCAAGCCTTTTTTTGTTCGTCACCACCTCCTTCAAGTACTTAGCATACTTGGGCATTTCCTGTAAAATATCTAACAAAGGAAGGTAAATGTGAAGTTCTCTAAATGTGTCAAAAAACTTCTTAAAGCAAGCATCCTTTTTGGCTTTCTTCAGCTTTTGAGAGAATGGTGGTGGTGGTCTTTTTTGAGGTTACTCAACTGGCTTCTCATTAAGGTACTCAGGCTTTCCCTTTTTGTCAGCTTCTTTAGGCTGAACTTGTTTTTTCGTTTGTTCAAGTGTGATCAACTCTGCTTGCACCTCATGATTTTTCTTTGGAGGTGCATCAATCAAATCTCTACCACACCTCAACGTGATTGCCATAATTTGCTTTAGAGCTTGCTCTGTATCACTAGGAAAAACCCCTTGAGGTCTTGTGTTTTGTACTTGAGCTAACTGGCCCATCTGGGTCTCTAAATTCTTTTGAGCCAATTGCTGATTTTTGATTTCTGCAGCCATTTGTTCTTGATTTACCAGAATCTTTTTCATAGTCTCTTCTATATTACTGTCCTGTGTGTTGTTTTAAATACCTTGCTATAGCTGAAATTACTGAGCTTGACCATGATTATTTCCCTAAGAGTAGTTGGGCTGACCTTTCCATTTACGGTTGTAGGTATTACCATAGTTCTTGTTACCTTTTTGTGCATTGCCCACAAAATTTACCGACTCCTAATTTGCTGCACATAAGTCTGCAGAATGACCATTATTACCATAAGTTTCACACCAAGTCTGAACCTGCTACAACGCATTAACCTGTGCATGAGGTTGAGCCGTACTCAACTTATTAAACTAAGTCATCATCTGGTTCTAAAAAGAGGCCAACTGTGCAGCCAATGTTGTGACACTATCTATATCAAGAATACCTGGAGGCTTCTTCACCATACTTATAGATACCTCACCCTGCCACTTTGGATTAACTTGTGTAATATGATTGAGTAGAGTATACAACTCATCATAGGCTTTCTCCAACGGTTGACCACCTACTGCTGAATCTAGCAAAATCTTTGTGTTATGGTCAAGACTTTTGACAAAAGTGTAAGCTAATACCTCATTCGTTTGTTGGTGATGCGGATAATCTATGAAAAGAGACTTGAATCTCTCCCATGCATGATAGAGATTTTCATCTAGCTTCTGCTTAAAACTCAAGATCTCACTCCTCAACTTTGCAGTTTTGTCTGATGGAAATAATCGAATGAGAAACTTCTTTGCCAAGTCATCCCATGTTGTGATTGAATTTGAAGGTTCTGCCTTCAACCATTTCTTTGCCTCTCCCAAGAGTGAGAATGGGAAAAGAGTGAGCCTCACGTAATCTATAGAGACTCCTACAGGAATAAATGTGTCACTGATCTCAAAGAAATTCTGAAGATGGACCTATGGATCCTCATGTGAAAATCCTGTAAACTGCCCGCTTGTGTGCATCAATTGCACCATGTTCTATTTTAACTCAAATCTACCTTCAACATTCGGTTTGCGGATACTAGAGATCACATTAGTTGCGAGTGGGATTGCCACTTTGCACACTGTCCTGTGGGCTAGTTTTTCATCGCCCATTGCTGTAGGAATAGTCTCAACTTGTTGAAATTGCGGGATTGGATAGAGAAGTGTTGCTTCTCTCCTCAATTAATACAAGCATCGCTCAGGTTTGGGATGTGGTTCAACAATTTCCCTCCCTCTTGCCAGCTTGCTTAAAATTCAAACTTCTACCTGCAATTTTAGTAGCTAAGACCAAGTTGTCAGCACTTTCCAAAAAAAATAGTAAAACTAAAAATTAGAAGGTTGCTAATTTTCAAGTCCCTGGCAACGGCACCAAAAACTTATTGCGTACCAACTACACACGCAAGTATACGTGGCCAAACAAGTAGTAAAGTGACTCTTACGAGCCGGTTATCGATCCTACAGGGACTTGGTTTTGAACAGCCTATCCAATTTAAGTGTTACTATTGAAGTTAAACAAATACAATTTGTAACTAATAAGAGTTTTAAGTTTTGATTTTATACACTAAATAATTGAAATAACAATGATATGAAACATGGATTGTAAATAATATATGGATAATCCCAGGGTTGAGGAATTTATTCCCCATTCATGCATAACTATGGTTTCTAGCTGGTGTTGGTATTTATCGTGATTATTAATTTATGAGGTTGATAATATAACTCGAGGATGGTCACCCTCTAGGTCATCTACCCAAATCAGTTTCACAGCTACATTGTTGAGTGGGGATGTGAGTCTCTAATTCGAATTCACTACGTTATCTTCCCGTTTCATTAACCAAGTGGGGCATTTTGGGTATATCTCTATCCTAACCGCAAACCATCCTTTAACAATGCATATTAAACCAATTAAAGACATGATCCAAACACCCTACGATCTTCATTCCGTCCCTCCACTCTTATGGTCAATTCATTTTGGGACTTAAATTTATCCTATAGTTCATGATGCTTTAGAATAGTAAAACAAGAACGCAAGAATAATCAATTACTTGATAAACACATTAACCAACAATCAAACCATAATTAAAACAATTATGTTATAGACTCAGCCCTAGAAAGAGGGTTTTATCCACTCATAGTCATACAAATAATCACCATAAATGAATTGATAAGTAAAACTACAAAGAAACTAAAAGTTTTAAAAAAGAAAAACCCTAGAGTAGAGCCCTTGATACCTTCTCCTTTCTCCAATTGTGTATTGATCCAAAGATATCTTGTAAATATGTATACGTACTCCTTATATAGTGCTTTAGGTTTTCCATAGGCTTCCCCAACCAAAAAATATGCATTTACAACTTTGTCCCCAACTTAAACCACGTAAAAACTAACTTTGGAAAGTAATTGGAAGGGGGGAGGGTGCGCCGCATGGATCATCGCACATCAAGGGTGGTGCGGCGCATGGAAAACACACACCCAAACCAGTAGCCCCTCTTGATGTAGGGTGCGAGGTATTCCCATTACCATACCATGGGGGGTGCGGCGCATGGCCCCCTCCAAAGTGTGAGGGTTTGTCCGATTTTTACTCTCTTCTCCTCGTGCACTTGTTCCTTGATTCTCCACTTCTTGTGGATTATTTGTAGGCTTTATTTAGCTTCCATAGATCCTCCAATGTTCTCTTACAACATCTGATAACAAACATTAGTCCATACAACAAAATAGAGCTAATCAAAGTACACTAGACCAAGCATAGCTTAAGCTAGCAACACTAGTTTTCCCGTCTAAACTCTATTTGTTCATTTTAACTCTTGACTTGTTTCAAACGCACCTTAATCACTCCAAACATGTAACTTATCATATAACTACACAAATACACACTTTACAATTCATTAATCTCATCAAGTTATCCTCAAAAAGAGCTAATTGTGTGTAGATAATGACACTTAGGTGTATAAATACGCGTAAGATCAGTTAGAAATCATCAAAATATCACTTTTTTACTTTACTAAGAAAATTCCAAAATTTCAATTTTAAAAATCATGATTTGAGGATGATTTTGTAATACAATCAATGGGTAATGATCAAATATAAGTTTAGAAGATTACCCAATTGAAAGATGATAAAATTCTCTCTTAGATTCTCCCAAAATTGTGCTCCCAAATATTGAAAATGGTGAAATGGGGTTTAAGGCTGAGAATGAGACTTATATACTGTTTTAGTAAATAGTGTCTCGCGATTGCGGCACTTCCCTTACATTCGCGAAGGCGACCGACTTGACACATCACGATCGTGATAGACCGATCATGAATGCGACTTATTCACCTCAATCCGGACCAACTCAACTCTTCGTGATTGCGGTGCCCTCCACATGATCGTGATGGAAAAACCTCGGCTTCTTTTTGAATGTGACCCTAGCCATGCGAACATGAAGAGCAAACACCTGGTGCACCAGCAACAGTGTACCAACAATATTCCAAGGGTAAAGTCTCTTCGAATGGACCCTCAAAATTTATTCGGGACACCACAGAAACAAAAAAATACTGCTACTAAGCTAATTTTGACATTTCTAAATCAACAGAATCATCAAAAACATCAATGAAGGTCGTTATCAATAAGTTTCACCCAAAACCAACTCTAGGAAAATAAAATTAGTTTCTTGCCCAAACACTAAAAAATCACAATGGAGCCTTAGAACTCGAACCAACCATACTACTAACTCAAAAGTCGACATTCCAAACCTAATGAAACTGAACCAATGCTTAGATCACCAAATGTTGAGCAAAGTCAACTACATCAACTTAAACACTTCTTCAAACCAAAACTCACATAAAAACTCTCTCGAACACTTCATGAACTTTGTCACCCACTTTCACAACTCACAAATGCTATAAGACAATAACGAATAGGTGTAAAATGGTTAAAATATAAAAAAAAAAACTAAAAATCACCACAAAGGTTATTACAATTTCTCTTCCTTTTTTTTAAAAGTAACATACCTAAATTTGATGAGGAATTTGACTTGCATGCCATGATAGCTTTCAATTTTGGGATTTATAAGATATTTGCTGTGAGAAAAAATGATATCCTAAAATAAAACCAAGATTCGGTTTGATTTTACCTCAGGTCAACTCCAGGCTTTTACCGAGTGCTGTAAAATCAAGTATCAAGAAAAAAATTCTTCGATCTTAACTGTTGAAATTGAATTTCTAGATTTGCACCTCCAAGAAACCAGGCGTCTTCTTTCTCATTAAAACTCAAAATAAGGTTGAGGATACTTTTTATTAATGAATAATTCATCTATGAATATTCTTCTGACAGATTAGAATTTCAGAGGAGGTTTATGCCATACCTCATAGAGAATACAAATAGATGAACTTTCAAAAGTTAAAGTACCACAAGGAATTTTATTTCAGTATCTTATATGTTCTGTAATTTGTTTTCCAAAAATATAATGATTCAAACATTGATTGTCTTTTGTTCATTCCAACTTTGTGTACATGTGTGTATTATTCTTTGCTCAAACTAGTTCTCTCGTTTGAATTGTGTTGAACCTCAGATTTGGTAGTTGCATCTTGTCAACATTTATGGTCTATTTGTTTTCTGAGACAACTCTTTGAAACATTGATATTGAATTATACCTACAAAATAAAAAATTAATATATTCAAAAATAAATTCAATGCATTTTTCTTTTTTGAGAACATGTCTGATTTGATTCTTTCCGTTGCCTCTGTTAATATTAATCCACATAACCTCCATTTTGATGCTCCATGGAATATCTCAATCCACATCTAGTACTTTCTTTATAATACGAGAGTTTGTGTTCATTATAATTTACAGTAAGTTATTATTTATTCCTTGCATATATGAAATCTCTTCCACAATTTCTGATGAAAAAAATTGTTGAGCTTAGACCTGAACTTCTCCTCGAGGTTTCATTAGTATTGCATTTGTACCAACCTTTATCTGGGAAGTCTTATTTAACAAGTTTACAAATGGTTCTTGACATGTATTCCTTAAAGTGCTATATTATCTTACTCCAAGTAGGTGATATATCTTTTAACCAAGGACATCTCAATTTAGACATCATATGCAAATTAAAATTAATCTCTTATATATAGGACTTTACTCCTTGACATTATATTATTCCCCATAAACTACAGAATTTTTCTTTTTTAATAGTTGATACATTATTATAAAAAAAGATAATTAGAAATGAAGACTTGAATTTATGAACGTAGTTTGTTTTCCATCATTTATATTATGATTTGTTTGATATGCACAAAAAGTTCATGAATTTCTCCGATATTTTTAGCATTTGGGATAGTCAGAAAAAGTGTTCAATAGTTTCTTGTTGAGGTTGATCACAACATATACAATTAGAGAATATTACAATTTCACACCCATTTAGAATTTCATCCACTAAAATTTTAGTTTTCAAAGCCGCAACGAAAAGAAGGGGAGATTTTACAAGGCGATTGTTTTATTCAGATCACAATATAATTCTTGTTTGCATGCTTTTTATGTGTTGAGATTTCTAAATTACTACTCACTATAAGTTTTTCACTGCTTTTTGTTATCCACGAAGTCTTATACTAATGTTATGATCTTCTCACCATTTTAAGATTAGTACAGATGTGAGATGCAATGTATTATCAAAGAATTTGTTGTACCAGCGACAAATTTCAAATTTCCTTTTTCAAGTAAGTAATATCTTCTATTTCTTTAACAATGAAAATTCTATTGAAAGAGCATTAGTGAGAGGGCCTAACATGGTGCAGTTGTCCAACCATAAATTTGAATAACCATTTCTAAGTTTTCGTCAGATTTTCAATTATGTATCCTCTCTTCTTCTGGCATATACTTTCATAATTATGAACCTCCTTTCAATGGAACTTTAGATGGTATCTTCTTCTTATAATATTTGCTTCATATAAAAATTGTTCAGAGTGTTCTAATAGTCCTAAAATTTCATTATAATTTTATAAATAGAGTTTTAAACATCTTTAACTAGGCTGAACACTTCTACCTTGTTCCTTATTACACCAAAAGAACCTAACAAAGATTCTATGAAGTTCATTTATAGTGAATTTTGTAAGAGCTATTTCAAATAATAGATATATGAACATACTTTATGATACATTATTGATAAGTCATTTTACTCCGAAGGATATCAATTTACCTTTTTAGTTTTGCAGCTTGTCTTTGACCTTTTTACTAAGGTCATTACAGTGAAGAAAATTTTAATCACATATAGAAAATTCAAGATACATAAAAGAAAATTCTTCTTTTGTAAAGTTAGTAATATGCTCCAATCCTTGAACAATATCAACTATAATATTCTTGAATGTATACTGAACTTTTCTCCTTATTCACTAGTTGACTATATTCATTCACATATTCATATAGATTTAAAATGATCAACTTTAATAACCTCTTGTATAGAATTAAAGATTATTATATCAGTCTAATAGGCAAAAAGATTAAGATTGACACTCCACTTATACATATCATAATCTTTGTAGAATCAATTTATCAAATAATGAGTTTAAAGTTTTGAAGAATATTTTTACTGAGAGTATAAATAAAGCAGGAGAAATGGGGTCTCCTTATTTTATTACTCTTGTAGAATAAAGTAAATTATAACTTTTCCATTAATTAAAATAAAATATCAATTATTATCAAATAACCTTCATATCATGTCCACTAAATATTCTGTAGATCTTATTATTCTCATAATTTTGAATAATTATAATCAAGATACTATATCAAATGTCTTAGTCATATCTAGCATGATTACAATATTCATTGATTTCTTCTCTTCCTGATTTCATAAATTATTTCTTGAGTTAGTAGTATATTTTGAATAATGCATTTAAATTTTACAAATCTAATTGATTTGATGATATTAAAGTAGGTAGAATTCCTTCAAGTTTTTCATGTATCACTCTAAAAATAATTTGTTAATAAAATTATTCAGACCACTTGACAGCATAGTTGAATAATTAGCACTAAAGTCTTCTTAGGAAGAAGAATCAGATTAGTGTGAGTTATGAATTTAGAAAATGTATCTCCATTATAAAAGTCCTTCACAATTTTATGCATATTCTACCCAATAATTGCCCTACATGTTTGAAGGAACTTGAATGTTAAGCTATTTGGTCCATTATTACTACTGTCATTTAAATAGAAAAGTTTCTTTTACTTTTGTTATAGAAGGTATAGTACATAACATAACATCGTCCTCTTGATTAACTGTAACACCTTAAATGTCGTGCCTACAAGTTTCAAATTTCCACAAAATGATTCACGAGTCGTGAACCAAGTCCACAACTTATTGAACCCAACCCAGTTCTTCAGTGAACCATAGATCAATTTATGAGTCGTGGAATCAGACCACCACTCATGGACCCACTCATAAAAAAAGTCCTTCATTCATTAACTTTCAGGTTTTCATGATTGACATCACGATCTGTGGAGTGGAACCATGAATTGTGAATCAAGTCGTAGTACCTTGTCTAGAAGTTGTCAAATTTTCTTAAAAATCACTAATGACAGTACTATTTGTGAAACCAGTCAACGATTCGTAAAAAAGTCCACGATTCATAGAACCAATTTAAAATTTATAGAACCAATTCAAGATTTGTGGAATGAAACCAAGATTCGTAGACTGACTCATGGAACAAAAATCAACAATTTTTTACAGCATTTGAAAAAGTTTATTTTTGAATTTTCCTATTTATTGTCATGACCCAAATTATGAGATTGTACGGGTATCTACTCTATTCTAACTAGATATGAGAATCCTTACCACCCAACTAATATTATGTAGAAATTCAAGTAAAACCTTTATTACAGTTAAGAAAATCCAAATATATATTTTTCATAATCATAAAATAGAAACTCTTACCACGTATAAAAAAACGAGATCCATAACTTACAACATTACCCAAGACCTAGTCTAGACATGCACAAGAGTTTCTAATAAAATGAGGAACAAAAACAAAGGACCCAACTCCCACCATAGGAATAAGATGAACAGAAGCTGCTTGAAATAAAAAAACTCAACTGATCCTGCAACATATCTATATATCAAAAAGGGGATATAGCAGGAGTAGTATCAGTACAACCACACATACTAATAGGTATCATCGATCAATCAAGGTTAGATCACGTAAATATTATATGAAAATCACAGAAAGAAGGAATGATAATTTATATAATAATTTAATTCCAGTTCAAAATTCATATGTATAGACACCACCTTCAAGGAGCTTCCAATTATATTTCATTAGCTTAAGCAACCCATTTAACTAGAATTTACATGTCGATTCAAGTTTCGTCTTATAGCACCACCTCCTCACTTAACCTGTGAACAATATCTAATTAGTCAACACCTTATAATTTCAAACTCAAGAATTAATCTATGGTTCTTTACTATTGACACCATACACTCATACACATAGCGAGTATTAATTCCATAATCAACTCTATGAGTCGGATTAATAGTCACTATTCTTCTTACCTCTTATCTGATTAAGACAATGTCACAATAATTGTCAAGGAGTAAAAGTCACATGATACATAAAATATCTCAACTAACAAATAAAAACTACCATATTAACATAAATCAAATATGGGTAAGTAGGCAATCAACATATAACAAGTAATTTTAACCAACAAATTACCATACACAGATAACCATTAAAACAATTAATAACCTCAATAAGACCAATCTTTAATCTATCACTGATTTCACAATTAAAATTATAAGTATAAGTTCAACAATAAAGGGGAGGGGTCTATGACTCTCTAAATACCACAAGTGTAAATACATCAACCATTTACTACCAACACATTCCACAAGAACAGACTATGCCACCATGATGCTAATGCAACATGTTTATGAATGTAAATGAGAAAACAATGACTATGTATATGCAACTATGAATCACAAACAACTAACATCTCATTAATTTGTACACATATTTTAAGGGTCTTATTTTTGCCCACTAGCTATGACATTCAGGGGACCAGTTTCATCCATGTACCGAACAAGCGTGGTATCAAATCCTCCGAAAACTAATAGATAAGTAACTCAATTATAAAATATGTACACACATACTAAGGGGTCTTATATGCCTAATAGTCATGACTTGCAGGAAATCAACTTCGTCTATGTACCATACCAACGTGGTATCCGATCCTCCAAATATCACAATATCATATATTACAATCATTATCACTCAAGATATACCACAATGCACTAAGATTACGAGTACACAATTTATTAAGGACACTTAGTAAATTTTAATGTCATTTATCTCATGCATATCATAATACGATTCTACACTCCGCTATCCCTCAGGATAGCGCAACTAATATACAATACATCTTTCAATGATAATGTACTAAACTCAAGTTCAAGAATCAATAAATTATTGATTCAAGCCCTATCAACCGTATTCATCAAATTAAAAGTATGTCCAAAGATCAATCAACAACTTATTCATATAAGCATTTTCAGCCAACTCGAGTTCATACTCTAATTCAACATACATAAGTTCATTCACTAATATGATCCTCTTATATTCACATCGAGATCGATAAATTTAGTTACTAAATAGTAATCCTAATATTTAAGTCCTTACTAGGTTCAAGACACTATTCCATTAGTCGATTATTCAACCATTCGACTCTATTCAACTTATAATTCTAGCTTTAGTCATGCACCTTTACACATCTTATTTCCTAACACTCAGTCAAACTTGACTTTAGGTCTTTAAGTTACAATACCATATTTTCCTCATAATAATATTACAACAGGAATATCATACATTCAAGGCACGTCTAATAGTAGTTTTACCCTTTTTAAAGTATTTGGGCTGAATCATTAGTTTATAAGCTCACACAATCTTCTTATCATTATCTATATTCACATTACAATCCATCATAGAGTCATATAAGCTCAAAACACCCATCAAGGGATTCATACGTTAACATCAATACACAATTAGATCTTTATTATATTAATTCAATATTTTTATCCATCCAAATGCCATAGGCCTAATCATGATTCTCCCATCTAATCTATATTATGCATACATTAATAACATTAGTCTGCTACTCATAAACCATAACCTACCTCAACTGAAGATCTTGAAACAAGCAAGTCATACCACAGATGCTCTTTCCCTTTCTTCATGCCTCCAAAAGCTCAATCATCTAATAAACAAGTAGTCATAAGAGTAATAAATTAAATACTCTCCAAATAATTATTTTAGAAATTCAAACCCACTAATTCTACCTTTATTCACGATCTATAATATTATCCAAGGGTCAATTAACTATTAACTAGTTCTATCATACTCACATTATCTCTATTAATGAAGTTTTAAAGCTAACAATTCCATATTTATTGAATTCAAGGTCCCCAACCATCAAAATTCATATTTTAGAATAACAAATTCATGCTAGAAATCATTAATTTATAATCTAGAAGCAATTCTAGGTGATATTACACATACTCATAGTTTTTTTCCATAATTTCATGAACCTAGGATTCTAATCCCCAATAATTTCACTATAATTTCCCATTCTAATGATTCTAGAAGAAGAATAGATTAATTAATGTTAAGTGGGAGTAAAATCTTACCTCAACAAAGAACGTTTATCATAATCTTTAGAAAATTGCCCCTCTAGGGCTTTAGAATAAGGTTTTAGTGTTTAGGACTCAAAGCCCATCAAAAATAGACTTATCTACTGCTTTGGAACCACTACGGACCCTTGGTCGCTATAGTAGCCTTGCTATGGCTATTATAGCCCCTATAGTAGTCTTGATTCACGCTAGCTTCTCAGCACAAATAACTTTTAGTAAAATGGTCATAACGTTTTACTCCAGAAGTGAATTAATGAACGATCAATGGAGTTAGAAAGAAAACTCGAAGATCTTTATTTGATAGGTATTGGGTCCCATAACTCTTTATATTCTATGAGAAGTGATCGTTTAAAGTTGATCCTAATAAAAACTCATACCAAAACTCAATTTGTAAGGATGCTTTCAACTCAACTTTGTGCTAGGGATTTTTGTACGATCTTAATTCATATATAATACACTCTCACACTAAGGAATTGACCCTAATATCTATGGAAATTAAGATTCTTATGCTTTACCACAGATATTTTTAGTAACATGAAACAAGTCTTTATAATTTTTTACCCTATCCAGCTATATTTTAACTTCTCAAAGTATTAAATATCATATTTTTAAGTCAATTCTCCTATTATATCTCTAATAAAGTAAAGGGAAAGTTCCTAAATCATTCAAGGACCTAGGGTTTTTGTTCAAGCAAAGTTCTTCAAAGTTCCTCTTTGAGTTCATGTCTTCTTTTCAGGTATGCAAGAATTCATTGATGGACACCTTTCATCCTCACGCCCAAGTACTTTCAAGATAATATGCAATTATGTTCAAAGCTAGGGCTTTTACCCACTTTTTTCCTAATTTGATTTTCATGTCAAGTATTGATTTTTATGAAATATTTACCAAGCAAATTATAAAAATTTCATGAAGATTATGATCATGCTATACTATTGATTCTAAACTCATTTTTAAATATCATTTTATAATTTTTTAAAGCATACCTAAGTATCTACAAGCTATGATATGTTTTCAACAAGTTTTTATGATTTTAAGTTATTTGTACAGATGAAAAAAAATATTTGAAATACAAGATTTTCAGCACATGATTCCTGATATGATATGGAGCTAAGGCTCACAATAGTACAGTTTTACAGACATGTTTAGCACATCCTCAATCTATGATTCAACTATGTTACATGATATGATATGAGAAATAGTATGTTTTGAAAAGATTATTTAGCACTGAATGGGTATTAGGTTAAGATAACACTTATCTCATAACTACATTTCCACTGCAGGTTTATACCAAGAGGCATTATTTTAGATCCACATATTTATGGTTCTGTACTCTGGCGCCGATCAGAACAATTCTTCTAGTGTGGGTGTAAGACGTTGGGCATCATGATCTCACATGGTGTTTGTCGGTTACAAGAAACTCTCCACATGTATAAGTTTATGATATTACTATCTATGGTCTCATGAAATACTTTTATGCAGATCTTTGTTATAATGATTTTCCACAGATTTATGATTTTATGACTTTATTACTTTATATATGCAAGATCTTTTACGCAGATTTCAGCTATTACGATTCTCTTAGGATTTTTAGTTCTTAAAGACATTTTAAAGGATTTTCTCATGATTCATACTTTTGACTTTACTCATGTTTTAAGCTACTCCTCATATGATATATATACTATATTAAAAGTGTGAAGAGTCTTATAAATGTTGTTTGAACTTTTTGCCCTTCATTAAAAGACTCCGCAATAGACAAAATTATCATTTACTATTTTTTTTATATTTAAAATTTTAATATCAACTCTAATTTTAATTATTAAATCTTTCCTTCTTTGAAATACTACGTAAGAAGTTGAAATCAAATACAACTTTACCTTATATAAACTTTACTTATTTACTAGAGTTAGTATTCGAGAATTTGAGACCAAAAATATACGTGGTTTTATTTAATAAGGAATTAGTATTTTATAATAAAAGGATTTGGTTACTAGAACCTTTATTTAAAGAGCAATAAATAACTTAAAAGTGAAATATGCACGTCTTACATATATACATTGTTAAAGGAAATAATATAATTTCAAAATAAAGGAGACCTAAATATATGGTAAGAACTATTAGGAGTCTTAATAATTAAGGATCTTGATTTAAAACTTTAAAATCAATTATAATTGTAAATATATATTCAAAAAAATTTATTGATAATATTTTGACAATGGCAAATATGACAAGCGTTTTTGTGTCATGCATATGATGGAGATTAAGGTAAATAAATATTTTATTAGGTATGTTTTTCTCTTGAAATAATTTTCTCTTCTTTTAGTCTAGAATTTGTTATCTATCTTTTTCCGTTAAAAATTCACTTTCTTAGAAATCTTGGTTTTCAGATTGTCATTTTCTACTTTACTATAATCCTTTACGTTATTGTTAATTTATTACAAGTAGTTGTGTTATATTATTATGCTCATATTAATTTAGTTCGTTAGTTTCTTAATATTTGAAATTAACTAAAATAAATAGCTATTTAATTTAATTTTAAATAATTAAAGGTTACACGTGCAAGGCACGTGCGGTTAAACTAGTTATACTCAAATTTGCAGCCTTAAATATATATATATATACACACACACACATACATACACATATATATATACATACATACATACATACATACATACATATATATATATATATATATGTATGTATGTATGTATGTATGTATGTATGTATGTATATGTATATGTATATGTATATATCTTGCGTACCAATACATTTCAATTGTATTAACTACATTTTACACTATATCTTTTTATGATCTAGATCCAGGTTCTTAAGCTTAAGATCATTGCTAGACGTTTGGTAGCATCTACTACTCAGCTTAGTGGTGAACTCTCCTATTAGTAAGGAGACATGGAGTCACTTTCAGTTCCTTAGATGTTTAGACTTTTGTTTTAGTTCAAGGTTACAGGTCCTTGTCCCAATTGACTATTCATGTCCAGTCAGAGGCTTTATTAGACGTATAGTTATGTAGAGTTTGATAGTATTTCAGCTACTTCTAGTTTTTATAATAAAGATTGTCCCTCTTATTTTAGTTACTTGTTTAAGTCTTCCGCTTTAGTTTGAATATCATATTGTGCTTTAGTTATTTCATGCCAAGGATCTATTCAGATTATACGTGACAACTAGTTAATAATTGCATCTGGGGTGTTGACTCAGGTCATGACAAACTTGATATCAGAAAACTAGGTTCAAGTGTCCTAGGGAGTCTATAACGTTATGTCAGTAGGATCTTATTTATAGTTTTGAGGGCGCCACTTCTATAAATATGGGACTATGGACATTAAAGGAAATTTTCTCATTCTTTCATATTCTAAATCATGCAATGGAGTTTTTCCCTAAGAAACTTATATAGATTCCTGTATTGCTCTAAGTTCCTCCGATTACGCCTCATCTTTGAGGTGTTAGAAATAGTAAAACTCAAGATCCTTATCAATGTGGTTCTCTTAGATAGATCCAGCGAGAGGTCAAGAGACTGCACAAGGACTTGAGAGGAGCCCATTAGTGCGTTTAATTTTATTTGATTCGAAAGAATTCCCCCTTGTCCTTGTTCACATATATCATGTGTTGAGAAAAAAGTAAGATATGCTCTCAGTCTCCTTTTGAAACCATAGTAAAGATGAGATCATAATGGGGGAAGTATGTCTTATAATACTTGGGTAGTATTATCACCCAAAATATAGTGTGATTTCCATTAGTATGAGTCATAAGTAGTAGAATGACCTCAAATCTAGAAGTATGGATTTAGAAGTGTAGTAGCAAAAAGATTAGGGATAGTGATTGACAGAAGTAAGTAGCCAGAGTCATATATCCATTATGTTAGTAATAAGGTGAAATATTCTCAAGTGTTCACTTAGGTGTAATAAGATTTTGTAAATTTCATAGTAGTATATAGAGAAAAAGTTTCTTATTAAGATGACTTAAAGTATGGCATTGTGTTAGAATAGATCAAGTCTAGGTTATGAACAAAAGTATGGAGTGGTTATAAAATTGGTAGATTTACAAGGTACCTTATTAGTTGAAGAAAGGACCCATGATTTCCACAAAGTTATAAACCCAATTAAGGAAAAAAAGATGTACAACGAGATAGGAAGGAAGAGAAGTAATGTTATGAACGAGTGTGCTTGCAGACTGAAGTTAGATAGAAAGGGTGGTTAAGGTTATTTGTTCTGTCATAAATTTTCAGAGGACTAGTGTGCCTTGAATTTTATCTTATAGCTGTAAGTTTGTATAGTGTATGAGAAGCAGTGTTGCTAGCCGTGTTTAGTTATAGATACTAAGTTTGAACTATGGATGGTTATTAATTTGTGAAGAATAATAAGTTAGGAGATGTCGATGCTAGTTTTATGAAATTGACCTTGTGGGCTTGTCATAACACATAAGGGAATTTAAGTTGAATTACTTATAATAAGTGTGAGGTATGATATAGATATGATCCCTAGAAGAAACAGTAAATATGACAAGCGTAATATCAATCTAATGTCTCCATCAATCTAAATAAATAACAAAAGTGTGAAAGTATCTCTAAATTATTACATCCCTCAAAACCCTAAAGTCACCGTACAAGAACTACTAATCCAAAACAAAGTCTGAAATCATAATTCAAAATACTAAAATCAATAGCTAAACACATTGTCCGGAATAAAGGACATGAGAAAGAGGAAGATCCAATGGTCGCCGAAACATGGTGCTCAACCTTGAATCGAAATTGCCGATTTCAAGCTAAAGTCGAGGTCTCGTTTCAAATGTTGGAACATGATCTGCACTGAACAAAAAGAAGAGCACAAGTAATATCAGTACAACCATAATGTACTAGTAGGCATCATCGTCAGACTTAACACCATAAAAAAATAAGTTAAGTAAAATCAAGAAGTGATCAAGACATAACTCATAATCAACTAACATTTCAATTCATATTCATAATCACATCAACTTACAAAGGCACAGACTATCCTCTTCATATCAATCATGTTCAAGTTATTCATATCAATCACTTACACTTAGCAATCCAATCAACATCAATCAAGTAACCAACAATATGTGTAATCCAACCAATGAATGCATGCCTAAAATAGTGTACATACATACTAGGGTCAGCAGGGACCCTTAGTCATGACCTGCAGAGGACGAGCTCAATCTATGTACAGTACCAATATGGTACTTGATTATCCCAATATTTAGTTATGCCGGCATGACACCTGATCCTAATATTATCAAATAGGTAAAAACCTCAACAACAATGCTCAAAGCACAACAATATCAATATGCATGTTCATATTTCATTCATCAACACTTAAACCTTCAAGTTAATCATTTCAACTTAAACTTTAACATTATCTCAACCAACAATCTCATGCATGCCTGATGGCTATTCACAATCATCTAACTCAAAGATAAGCATAGAGTCAAATCAAATCTACAACTACTTTCAAACCATAACTTAACTCGTATCCTCATTCAAATGCACTAGTTAGCCAAAGCTTTACACTTTCTCGCAAGTTCTACTCGTTCTTGGTCTATAAACAACAAATGAGAACGATTTAACATGACATTCCCAACTCCTAGGTAGTTTAAGCCTAAACCCATTAATTTTAAGACATGAACTTAACCTAGTTTATCATTCTAGAATTTTCTACCCTTTAATCTCTTTGAATTCTCTATATTTCATGATTACAAGGAAGAATTCTACGCTAGGAAGTGATATCTAACACCCTAGAGTTAATAATAAGTGAATTGAAGCTATTCACCACTAATTCATCAACCTAGGTCTAAAACCATACTTTCAACCATTACTATAATCCTTATAATTCTAAGGATTTAATGGTGTAATCACAAGTTAGAAAAGTAGAAAAACATTACCTCAATGGTGAAAACCCCCTAGGAATGAAGAAAATCACCCTTCCTTAGAATTAGGTCAAAAACTGATCATTTTAGGATAAAAAATGCTAAGTCTTGGATTCTCGGTATTAAAACTGCCTAATTGTCACTATAGCGATGGATTTGTCACTATAGTGGCACTTTTACTGCTGCAGCGGTACCTAGGCCAAATTATCCCTCCACCTGGCAGCACTCTACAGCGATGCTCCTTCAATGGCATTTCTACCATTGTTCCAGTACTTAGATATTACCTCAGGCTTGGTTCCCATCTATGCCTATTTCACAACACACTTCTCAGATTTTGAATTCACGTACTAATCTTTTCATGGAAATTGCTATAACTGAAGTTCTACTAGCCCATTTTATGCACTGGAAGTTTCTATGACTTCCTAAAATCAACATAAAATCAAATCAAACCTCACAATTAACCCACCAATAGCTACTAGATTTCTCTAAACTACACAACACCCGAAATTTGCCCAAAATATAGACTAGCCCTGAATTTCACAAATTTAGTCGGGAAGTTTAAGTTGAAATTTTACCAACTCACCATACGGCACTTTGGGTCGTTAGATTAGCTACCACTTAAACACTCATTTTTCCCCAAATGAAAAATAGTAATAAGAGATGAAAAACAACCAAGGATTACCTAAATCGATGAACAAATAGGGATAGCGCTTGTGCATGTCCGCCTCAGTCTCCTAAGTAGCCTCCTCAATAGGACGGTTTCTCCACTGAAAGTTCATAGATAGGATCACCTTTTTTCTCAACTTCATCACATATCTATCTAGTATAGCAATAGGATTCACCTCATAATAAAGTTACTTGTCAAACAACTCCGAATCCCAATGGATGATGTAATATCCATACCCATGATACTTCTTAAGCATTGCGACATGGAATGCCAAGGGAACTCTTAAAAACTAGGAGGTAGATCCAACCTATAAGCCACATACCTTACTTTTTTTAATATCTCAAAAGGTCTGATGTACCTCGGACTTAGATTATCCTTTTTTCTGAAATGCATTACACCCTTCATGGATGATACTTTAAGCAAAACCTTATCACCCTTCTTGAAATAGACATCTCTCACCTTGTTGTCCACATACTCCTTCTGTCTATTCTGAGCTGCTACAAACTTTTCTTGGATGAATTTCACTTTATCCATTGACTCCTTCAATATATTAGTGATCCAAGGTCTCAACTTGAAGGCGTCAAACCACCCAATTGGCAATCTATATTTCCTCCCATATAAGGCTTCAAAGGGAGCTATGTCAATAATTGAGTGGTAGCTCTTGTTGTACGCGAATTCACATAAAGGTAAGACTTGGTCCCAATGACCACAAAAATCCATTACATATGCCCAGAGCATGTCCTCTGGCACTTAAATTGTCCGCTCTGACTGCCCATCAACCTGTAGATGGAAGGCCTTACATCCAACCTAGTACCCCAACTCTCTTTGAAACTTCTCCTAAAAATTAGAGGTAAATTATGTACCTTTATTCAAAATGATGGAGATAGGCACCCCATGAAGTTTAACAATATCCTTCACATAAATCTTAGCCAACTTGGCCGTATTATAATCTACTCGCACCGGAATAAAATATGCAGACTTGGTCAATTGATCAATAATTACTCAAATGGAATCATATTTTTTTCAAAGTCTTTGGAAGACCAACAACAAAATTCATAGTTATTCTCTACCACTTTCATTCCAAAATGCGCATCTTATGAAATGTGCCACCAGGTTTTTGATTTTCATACTTAACTTGTTGATATTTTTGACACTTAGTCATGAAATTAACATTGTCTCGCTTCATCCGTCGCCACAAATAATGTTGCCTTAAGTCTCTATACATCATGGTTGCACCCGAATGTATAGAGGACTTAGAACTGTGAGTCTCTGCAAGGATATAG
The DNA here is from genome assembly GCA_031232105.1 of Capsicum rhomboideum. Lineage (NCBI taxonomy): Eukaryota > Viridiplantae > Streptophyta > Magnoliopsida > Solanales > Solanaceae > Capsicum > Capsicum rhomboideum. The sequence goes on from CP124709.1 coordinate 61,378,761, forward strand.
TAGAAATCAAGTTACCCACATGGGGTACACACACACTTTCCCGTATTCTCAACACACCTTTCTCATCAAGAATGGCCTCCTTGGCCTTACCTTGTAACACTTTAGACCGAATTTTATTCAATTTCTCATCCTCAAATTGCCTTTCTTTAATCTGGTAGAGGAAGGTGGATCTAGCCTCAACATGGCTAAAAACTTTCCCTTGTTAGTTACCTGTAATCTCATCAAATTGTTGGCTAAGGTTTGCACCTCCCTATCCAATGAATGTCTCGACACCTCCAACTGCGCCAAACTTCCCATACTTATAGGCTTTCAACTTAAAGCATCCGCTACTATATTGACCTCACTCGAATGATAAAGAATCAAAATATCATAGTCTTTAAGTAACTCCATCCACTTTTGCTACCTCAAATTCAAATCTCTCTGAGAAAAAACATGTTGTAAGTTGCGGTGGTCTGTGAACAGCTCACACTTAATCCCATAAAGATAATGCCTGCAAATTTTAAAGCGAACACCACCTCTGCCAACTCTAAATCATGGGTGGGGTAGTCATTCTCATGAACTCTCAGCGGCCTCAAAGCATAGGCAATCATATTCTTGTCCTGCATCAAAATAGCATCCAAACCAGAACGTGAAGAACCACAATACACTAGTAAACCTTTACCTAATACTAGCAAGGTTAGAATAGGAACTGAGGTTAGAAAAGTCTTGATCTTTTGAAAACTCTCCTCATATTCATTATTCCATATAAATGGTACCTTGTTCTGAGTCATCCGAGTCATATGCAAAGCAATAGATGCAAACCCTTTCACAAACTGAAGATAATAGTTGGCCAACCCACAACACTTAGAATTTCTGTAATATTGGTCAGTCTAGCCCAATTTCTAACAACATCAATCTTCTGCGGTCCACCATAACCCCTTCTTTAGATACCACATTCCCCAAGAAAGACACAAAAGAATACCAAAATTCACACTAAGAATACTTAGCATAAAGTCGTTTCTTCTTAAGCAACCCCAAAATGGAATGCAAGTGAGCTTTATGCTCCCCATTAATCTTAGAGTAGACCAAGATGTCATCAATGAAAATAATTATGAACAAATCCAAATAAGTTTGAATACCCCATTCATCAAACTCATAAAGGTGGTTGTGGCATTGGTCAAACCAAAAGATATCACTAAGAACTCATAATGACCATAACGATTCCAAAAGGTAGTCTTTGGGATGTCCTCTGTCAAATCTTAAGCTGATGATAACCGAACTTGAATTAATTTTTGAAAACACTTCGGCACCCTGCAACTGGTCGAACAAGTCATCTATCCTAGGCAAATGATACTTATTACGAATTGTCACCTTGTTCAACTGCTGGTAGTCTATACACATTCACATACTACCATCTTTCTTCTTAACAAAAAGCATATGAGCACCTTATGGAGCAATACTAGGATGGATAAAATTCTTCCCTAATAACTCTTGCAACTGAGATTTTAGTTCCCTTAACTCTGTCGGTGCCATCCTATAAGGAGGAATGGAATTAGGGTAAGTGCCTGACTCTAAGTCTACACAAAAGTCAAAAGTCATGATCAGGTGGCATCCCAAGAAGATAATCAGAGAACAGCTGTAGAAATTCACATACTATTGAAATCGAAGCAATAGGAGGAATAATTGTACTATCATTCTAAAGATGGGCTAAAATGCCCGACACCCGCTCTTAACTAGCTTTTGGGCACGAATAGCAAAAAATATTCTCAAGGGAGCAGGCGTATATACACCCTCCCACTCTAACCTCTTCATCCCGGGAATATCTACGATGACAGTCTTAGCATAATAATCAAAGATAGCATGGTACGGAGACAACTGACTCATCTAAAATAATATCAAAATCTTCTATGTCTAAAATCACTAAGTTTGCCAAAGTTTTATACCCCATAAATACTACAGGACAAGCCGAGTAAACGTAATCAAAACACACAGAAACCCCAACCAGTAAAGATACATACAAGAGTTTATCAATCTTTTCATTAACTAAATCCCATCACAAAGCAAACTTCACAAGCACATAAGAAAAAGTAGACCCCAGATCAAATAACATAGAAGCCATACGATCACAAACAAGAATGGTACCTGTGATCACAATATCAGAAGCCTTAGCTTTAGGATAACCTAGAGTTGTATACAAATGAGCCTTATCACCATCCTAACTACCACTTATACCAATCTGCGAGCCATTCCAACCAACATATCCTCTACCATGGTTGGCTTGGAGCCACCTCTACCAGCAGTGTGACCACCAAGCCCATTGTCTAGATGATCTCTACTATTTTCTCCCTCACCGCGACCTACAAGAACTAAAGCTCTGGAAGTTGGTTGTTAAGTCAAATAACCTGTGGACTTAAAATTAGGACAATACCTTCGAATGTGACTTACTTCTTCACACTCATAACATCTATGGTCCAAAGTAAACTGCTGGGCTGAAGATACTGAAAGTGTATAACTATTTATCCCTGAGGGTTGATGGCTGACCCTTGACAGGTCCCCAGTGGACACAGTCATCGTAAAATAAATTGACTGAGTAGATTAACTCTGTGAACACGGCCCCGTGAGTATGAACCACTGAAATGACCCGATTCTTGGGCTCTTTTCTCCTCTTCTCTAATATTACCTTATTGCTTCACCCTTTCCACTTTCTTAACAAATTCTACCATATCCTAAAAAAATTTCCCTAAAGAGGTCATTTAAAGTGCAAGCACCTGAAGACCTGTGTTCAAACCCTTCACGAGATATCTGATTCTTTCCTTCTTGGTAGGTATCAACTGCAAAGCATACCGAGACAAAGCATGAAATTTAACCTCATAGGTCGCCACTGACATATCACCCTGCTCAAGCCTCAGGAACTCATCTTTCTTCCTATCCTACAATGTACAAGGAACATACTTATCAAGAAACATAGCCTAAAACTAAGACAAAGTTAGTGGAGGTAAATCATCCCTACACTCAAAAAAGGATCTCCACCATTATTTGGCCTCTCTTTGTAACTGAAAAGTCACAAATTCCACTCCATATCGCTCCACAATCCCCATCTTGTACATATGCTCATGACAGTCAATCAAAAATTCATAAGCATCCTCCGACTCAGCATCTTGAAACACTTGAGGTTTCATTTTTAAAAACTTATAGAATAAATCATGCTTATCACCATTCATAGCTGAACCCAATACCTATCAAGAAAATACTCCCGTCTTACAACCTTCATCCATCCAAGGTTCTACAGTAGTGGCATGCTACAAAATTGGAGTCTGGAAGGGAAAAACTGACTGAGTTGCACCAGTTCCAGCTAAACTGCTCAAAAATCCTAACACCTGCTGGATCAACTCTGAGGACATAAGCACCTGAGTTGCACCACCCTACACGGGCATAACATTTTCTGGAACTAGAACCTCATCCTCCTAAACTACCACTTCCTCATCTTGGACTAAGTCTGATGTAGTCTGTTGTGGGGGAGGGGATGGTGATCTTTGTCTAGCCGATCCTTGGGCTACTTAGGTACTACCCCTGACGGGTGCTACCATTTGTCCTCTTCTTTTTCCCCTCTCGCGTACCTAAACTCTTCCCTGAATCGTGGCCCCAACAGCCATTAGAATCAAGTACTAGCACGAAGGAAAGAAAGAAGTGAAAGTTCCTCATAAAGTCATGTAGCCTCTCTAAGAAAAGTACAGACGTCTCTCTACAGTTTTACAAAAATGTACTACACCTATTCTTGTACGACGAGATCGATGAACCCAGTGCTCTGATACCATCTTTGTCATGATCCAAATAGTAGTGAGTGGCACCCACCCTAATGCTATAGTCGGAGAACCAATCAACCCAAACCTTAGACGAACAATTAAACCTTACACTTAAACATTTACTAAATCAACACACCATTTATTAACTTAAATGCATGACAAGAGTAATATCAATATAATTTATCCAACAATCTAAATAAATAACAAAAGTGCAGAAGTATCTCTAAATTATTACATCCCCCCAAACCCAAAAGTCACCGTATAAGAACTACTAATCCAAAACAAAGTCTGAAATCAAAATCCAAAATACTAAAATCAATATATAAAGTCATTATTCGGAATAAAAGAAATGAACAAGAGAAAGATCCAATGGTTGCTCGAGCATGGTGATCACCCTTGATTGGAAGTTGTTGATCCCAAGCTAAAGCCGAGGTCTCATCTCAAATAATGGAACACGTTCTGCACTCAACAACAAAAAAAAAGCACAAGTAGTATTAGTACAACCACAATGCACTGGTAGGCATCATTGGACGACTTAACTCAATACCATAAAAATAAATAAGCTAAATAAAAGCAAGAAGTGATCAAGACATAACTCAAAATCAACTAACATTTCAATTCATATTCATAATCACATCAACTTACAAAGGCATAAACTATCCTCTTCATATGAATCATGTTCAAGTTATTTATATCAATTACTTACACTTAGGCAATCCAATCAAGATCAATCAAGAAACCAACAATATGTGCAAACCAACCAAAATGCATTCCTAAAATAGTGTACATACATACTAGGGTTAGTAGGGACCCTTGGTCATGACCTATAGGGGATGAGCTTTGTCCAAATACCATATCGACATGGTACCTGATCCCAATATTAATTTGTGTCGTTGTGACACCCGATCCCAATATTATCAAATAGGTAAAACCCTCAACAATAATGCTTAAAGCACAACAATATCAATATGCAAGTTCATATTTCATTCAATCATTTCATCTTAAACTTTTACATTATCTCAACCAATAATCACAAGCATGCCTGAAGACTAATCACAATTATCTAACTCAAATATAAGTATAGAGTCAAATCAAGTCTACGACTACTTTCAAACCATAACCTACCTCGTATCCTCATCCAAATGAACTATTTACCTAAAGCTTTGCCCTTTCTTGTAAGTTTTGCTCATTCGTGATCTACAAACAACAAATGAGAATGATTTAACATGACATTCCCAATTTTTAAGCATTATAAACCTAAACCCATTAATTTTAATACATGAACTAATCCTGGTTCATTATTTTAGAGTTTTCTACACTTTAATCTATTTGAATTTTATGTATTTCATAATTACAAGGAAGAATTTTATGCTAAAAAGTGAATTTTAACAACCTAGAGTCAATAACAAGTAAATTAAAGCTATTCACCACCAGTTCATCAACCTAGGGCTAAACCCATTCTTTCTACCATTGTTATAATCCTTATAATTCTAAGGATTTAATGGTGTAATCACAAGTTAGAAAGGTAGAAAAACCATACCCCAATGGCAAAAAACCTTAGGAGTGAAGAAAATCTCTCTTTCTTAGCCTTAGGTCGAAACTGAATATTTTAGAAATAAAAATGCTAATTCTCGAATTCCAGATATTAGAACTAACTAATCGTCACTGCAGCGGTGGGTTTGTCACTTCAGCAATGCCACTACAATGGTACCTAGTCCAAATTATCCCTCTGTTATGGCCTTCTTCCCCACTTCAGCGATGCTGCTGCAGCGGTACTTTTACCGTTGCAGTAGTACTTAGATAGTAACTCGATCTTGGTACCCAGCTATGCCTATTTCACAACACACTTCTCAAATATTTACATCACGTAAAATCATATTACAGAAATTACTATAGTCGGAGTTGTACTAGACCGTTTTTCGTATCAAAAGTTTCTATGAGTTCCTAAACTCATCATCTAATATAAAATAAAATTAAAACTCACAGCTAACCCACTAATAACTAATAGATTTTTCTAGACCATAAAACACAAAAAATTTACCCAAAACTTGACTAGCCCCTAATTTCACAAATTTAGTTTAGGGGAAATTTAAGTTGAAATTTTACCCACCAACTCACCGTAATGATGTTTTGGGTCATTACATTAAGTGTAAGTGCCATGGATATATACTTAGTGTCCCCGAGTTGCTAAGCATAAAGAAGTCTAAGTATGTATAATATAGTGCTCTTAAGAGTTATGTTGAGGAGGTTATAAATAAATCGGGGTTGGATCCCTTGGTATAGTTTTAATTTTCCTTTAATTTAGGTGGATATACATTTAGAGGTGCGATGTTAGTAGACTAATATAAGAAGGTCAGATTATCAACTGTTAGAAGAAGTGGCCATATACGAAAATAAGAGTAACATTTTTAGAAAGATAACTATAGGGGCTAGAGAACGTTAAGAGAAGTATCTTAGAAGGAAATCCTAGCAAGGGTTTTTTATCTACAGATATGGTCCATCAGGGGAGTTTATCATTCATGTGTATAGTGATACCCTAACCATTAGAGTAAATTGATTATAGCCTAGTTTAAGGAATATGATATAGGTCTACAAACTTAGAATGTCAGCTTCAAACCTAAAAGGGAGATGATAGGGTAAAGAACCAAATCAGGTCTTATGAATCATAAAGTGTTGTGATCCAAAAAAAGAGTTATGATGAGATATATATCCTTTAACAACCATGTCCATCGTTATGTATAAACCTTCCATTGAAAGTTTCATGTTAAAATTTTTCCCAACTTTGAAGTTATAAATTTTATGTTCGGCTAGTTTTAAAGAAAATCAGAGCTAGGTATGGTCTAGGGAAATCTGGATATGATTTGGTTAGGTTTAGTGGTGTTTGTTTTGATTTTTAGTTAGCTAAGATGATAAGGAACCCATAGGATTTTACAAAATTGAGATTGGGAAAGTAGAACTCCTGAAATTGATCTTAGCTTAAAGAACATTATTTGGGATGTCTCGGGTTTAGGGTGTGTTGTAAAAAGTGGGATTTTTGGGATAAACTGAACATCTGTCCCATTGACACCGCTATAACGGTCGGCACGTCGCTATAGCGACTGTCGCTATAGTGACTCCCGCTATAGTAACCGTCGCTATAGCGGTTGGCACATCGCTATATTGACCACTGCTATAGTAGAGAAATTTCTGCTGTAGTGATGATCAAACCTGGTTAACATCCGCTATAGCAGCAGGTGCCGCTATAGCAACGTATACTGCAATAGAGGAAAAATTCATAGATTTAATTAATTATTTCTCCAAAATAGTTTATTTTTCTAAAACTCGTTTTGGGGTAAAAAAAAAGGGTGATTTCCACCAGTTTTTCATCATTCAGCTTCGTTAAGGTAAGGAATTCATACTCGTTAACTAGTAGTTGATAATTATGAATTAGAATTGCTAAATTATGGTGTTCGGGGAGGGTTTTAGGGTTGATTCTGGTTATTTTTTGGTGCAAGGGGTAAATTAAATATTAAGTTAATGGGTTTTGATTATTAATAGTTATTTTACCCTTGTATTCCGTTAATTCAATAATTTACTCATAGAATTGGTAGTTTTAAGTGAATTACAGTAGAAAAGCCCTAGAACGAGAAAAGAATGATCCTGAACTTGATCTTAGGGGTTGGGTGTGAGTTATAATTCCTAACATAGTAGGTCATTTCATTAATTATGTATTTATATGCGTGCTTTAGACCAAGAGCAAGTAAAAATTGCACAGGAGGGCAAAGCTTCAGCTTAAAGTTATTGTGCAAGCTTGGTTCGAGGTAGGTGATGGTATTGTAGTTTAATCTAATTTGTACTATATGTGCGTGTTAACTACTTTGTAATGTGGCTTGTGAGTGCATGTTGTTTGGTGTGGTCAATGCAAATGACTTTACGTTGTTGTATGATTTTGACCTACTTTATTATTAAATATGAAATGTTTCAGTATTTGGGGCGTTCTCACGAGTTATTGGTGAAATAAGGTTGGAAGACACTTGTGTCTGGGGTTTTCAGTGCATGGATGAAAATTGTCCCCTGCAGGTCATGGCTAGAGGGTGGATGTATTACCCATAACGTGTATGTACAAGGATCAGGTGAGTTAGACGATCCCATGAGTGGATTGGGAAATATACTTATATGCTTGGTAATTGTTTACTTGTTTGGCATGTTTTGACTTGGCTTGACTGAACGTGACTTGGTGATATTTTGTTGGCTTGTTGGTTTTTAGTCCAAAACTATTTATTTGGCTTTTATATGCTAAGTGTATGTTAGTTGAGCATGGATTAACTTGTTGTACTATATTTTAGTTAAGTGCTCATATTCTCATCTTGGGTTGGCCAAATGACCCTACCAGTACACTGTTGTTTTCTTGTGTACTGAAACTACACCTGCTCTTACTTTGGTGGGTGCAGAGCATATTCCAGTGGCTCCTATGAGACCTCACTTGTGATTCAGTGATTGACTTCAGATTTTAAGGTGAACAGCATATCCGGGCTACCATGAGATCTTTCCTTTATGACACAGTCCTTTGTTTTAGAAATTATGCACTTTTTTCAGTTTTGGGGTTCCATCCCGTTCTTGAAAATATTAGATGTTTTGCTACAGATGACTTTCGGGTCCTAGGGATGGTTTTATTTTGTTAAGTACAATGTTTTGCAATTAGTTGTACTTTCGGTTTTCTTTTAGACTTGGATATTTATTGATGGGTTAGTTCTAATTATTTCTTTGAAGTGTTGATTATGACATGGTATTTGGGGTAGATGGTTCTCCCACCAAGTGAATAGTGTGGGTACCACTGACGACGGATTTGGGTCATGACAGATTCATTCTTACTCTGGTGTATTTCTCATATTTCATTCATTATGACAGCCTACTCATTTCTTGTGTTCTAGCATTATGCTCATGACCCATACTCATACACTTCATATAGATTACGTCCATGCTCAGTTCCTAGAATAAAAAGTAAAGCCTTAGAATAGCAACCTCCATCTTACTCTATGAATTTATGACTTCCAGTTTATGATATACAACTCATAATATATACTTTCCTATTTCACTGTACGCTCAGTCTTATGAACTCATGATATGTCCTTAATAGCTACTAAAATCATGCTAACTTATGCATGCTCTTAAATCAGGTTCCTGAACAACTCATGTTTATGATCACTTTGTTCTAAGCCCTATGTACATCTACCTATGATAGTCATGGATGGCTATGTCATGTTCTATGCTTAGAATGCCTCTTTATTCATGCTTTATGCTTTAAGTACATGAAGTATTCATGCCTATTATACTTTACTCTACAGGATCCATTTATGAGTGTCAAGATCATGATAACTATAAGCCATAATTGAACAGTATCCCTCTTATTCTAGGTCCTCATACTCTAGCCCTTTAGTGATCCTTCTTATGTTTTGATAGTGGTATTAATTGCAGCTGAGTGATAGTTTAGGTGAAAGGGTAGATGTCTCTAACTGTGAAGATCATAGTATGCATATTCCACCTAAGTTTATAAGTGTGGAGGAAGATCAAGGTGAGGATTGGGTATATGTAATAGCTAGATGAGAATATTTTGGTGTGCTCTTTGTAAAAAATCATGAAATTACAGTTTGTAGAGATTCTAGGCGAGACAAGAAAATTTTCAGATGAGTTGGTTACCTAGAAGAACATGACGTGGTTATAATGATAGCTTGAACATGGTGTTGATAACATATGGATGAATACATTATGAATTAGTGGCTTCTTGATTAGAATTCAAGATTAGTTGAATAAGGTGGTAAGAAGAACTAGTATTCTTGGAATGAAAATTCCCAGAGAGATATAAGGCATAAATCTCGTGGTTTAGATTGGTATGATCATCTTACATGTAGCACTCCGTGACTCTGAGTTAGGCTTGAACATGGTTAGAGCATGCGATTAGACTCAGACTTTGGTAGGAGTAGTCATATGTACCCTTGTGAGGGTTACAAGTTGTAGCTAGTTAAGTGTAGTATTCAGAAGAAGGAGTGTAGTTGGGAAGTGTTGTTGAGATTAAAATCCATCAATCATATTATTTATGGCATAATAGTCCTATTTTTGTTTCATGCCCAAGGTACCCATGTTTCATGTCTAATAGATTCAGATAGAGTGTGTCTTATGTTCAAATCTATATCGTTCTCTTAAGTTCAAATCTATATCGTTCATACTTAATGAACCCATGCCAGCTGACTAAGATACTCAGACCATATTAGTATTTCATATTCATATGTCTATTACGAATCATTCCTGTGATGTTTTTCCAGAATACTATGCAAAATTCTAATGAGAATATTTAGGTAATAGTCTTTTTCCTACATCGATTCTTAGAAACTTTATGTCATGGTCTGTCACCTTGTAGCATTATGTGTATGTTTGTGTCATCTGTACTCTAGTGAGTTCCAAACTCATAGTATGAACCAATTTCATTTATGTTAGTAGGCAAGTTTCAGAAATTAGACAGATAGCAAGAGTAGATCCATTCTTTTTTTCAATCCATCTTTAACCTTCATTCAAGAATGAATGATCCCAAGAGAGAGATATTGTAACACCTCAGATTTCGTACCTAATATCCAAAACTTAGCCTTGTAAATAAATATTTGAAACTCAAGTTCTAGGTTCTCACAGAATAGTTCACGGGTCATGAACTAGGTCCACGACTCGTGGTACCCAGCCCAGTTATTTAATGAACCACGGATCGGTTCATAAGCCATGGAACCAGACCACAACTTGTGGAACCACTCATGGAAAAAGTCCTTTGGTTCATTAACTTCCCATGGTTTTATGATTCAAAGTACGATCCATGGAATGGAACGACAAATTATGAATCAAGTCGTGGTACCTTGTCTGAGAGTTGTCAAATTTTCTTGAAAACCACAAATGACAGTACTATTCGTGAAACCAGTCCATGATTTGTAGAACAAGTCCATGATTCATAGAATCATTTCAGGATTTGTAGAACCAGTCCAAGATTCATGGAATCAAACCACGAGTCATGGAAAGAAACCAAGATACGTAGACTGACTTGTGGAATGAAAATCATCAATTTTTAGCAATGTTCTAAAAAGGGTATTTTTGACTTTTCCTTTTTTTATCCAATCCCATGATGTTTTGACTCCCCAAAAGTATAATATCATATCCTTAAGTCAATTCTCTTATTATTATCTCTAATCAAGTAAAGGGAAAGTTCCTCAATCAGTTAAGCACCTAGGGTTTCTATTCAAGTAAAGTTCTTCAGAGTTTCTCTTTGAGTTCATGTCTTCTTTTCAGGTAAGCAAGAATTCAGTGATGGATTCCTTTCATCCTCACACCCAAGTATTTTCAAGATCATATGCAATTATGTTCAAAGCTAGGGTTCTTTCCCACTTTTCTCCTGATTTAATTTTCATGCCAAGTATTGGTTTTTATGAAATATTTACCATGCAAACCATAGAATTTTCATGAAGATTATGATCATGCTATACTATTAATTCTAAACTCATTTTTTAAGATCATTTTATGAAATTTTGAAGCATTCTTAAGTACCTACAAGTTATGATATATTTTCAACAAATTTTCATGATTTTAAGATATGTGCACAGACAAAAAGATATGTTTTAGATACAATATTTTTAGCACATGATTAATGACATAATATGGAGCAGAGGCTCACAACAGTACAGTTTTATAGACATATTGAGCACAACCTTAACATATAATTCGGTTATGTTACATGATATGATATGAGCATTAGTTTGTTTTGGGAGGATTATTTAGCATTACACAGATATCAGGTTCAGATGACACATACCCCATAACTAAGTTGCCACCATAGGTTTTTTCCAAGAGGCATGATTTCGGATCCACATGTCATGCTTCTATACTTTGGCCGGTCAAAACAACTCTTCCAGTGTGGGTGTAAGACATTGGCGTCATGAGCTCACATGGTGTTTATCAATAATAAGAAACTCCTCACATGTATAATCTTTATGATATTACTATCTATACACTCATGAAATACGTTTATACAGATCATAGCTATCATGACTTTCCTTTGGATTTATGATTTTCTGACTTTATTACTTTATATGTGAAAGACCTTTTACGCAGATTTCATCTATTATGATTCTCTTCAGATTTTTAGTTCTTAAAGATATTTCAAAGGACCTTCTCATGATTCATACTTTTGACTTTACTCATATTGTAAGGTACTCCTCATATGATATTATACTCAGATTTTCAGCCTTATATGTATACGTATATATCTTGCGTACCAATACATTCAATTGTATTGACTATATTTTATACTATATCTTTTCATGATGTAGATTCAGGTTCTCAAGCTCAAATTCCGCTAGACATTCGGTAGCATCTACTACCCAACTTAGTGGTGAGCTCTTTAATCATTCAGGAGACACAAAATCACTTTCAGTTCCTTAGATGTTTAGGCTTTTGATTTAGTTCAAGGTTATGGGGCCCTGTCCCAGTTGACTATTCATGTCTAGTTTGAGGCTTCATTAGACATACAATTATGTAGAGTTTGATAGTATATCACCTACTTCTAGTTTTTATGATAAAGATTGTCCCTCTTATTTCAGTTACTTGTTTAATTATTACACTTCAGTTTGAATATCATATTGTGCTTTAGTTATGTCATTCCAAGAATCCATTTGGATCATCCATGATAGCTAGTTCACGATTGCATATGGGGTGTAGACTCGAATCATGACATTAACTATTTCTAGTATATGTATCAAAAGTGAGAGGTTATCCCCTTCTTCTACTTGTGTAAACTACTTATGATAGAATTAGTAGCATCATCTACTGTCTAATTCTCATCTTCTATCAAGATTTTCTTTTCATTATAAAATTCTCTTAATCTGAAGCCTCATTTTTCTTCTATTAACCTGGTTGTGGTGAACTTTAGTAGTTTTGTCCTCTTCAGTACACCATGTTACTCTAGCCTTTTGCCTCCAGTATTCTTCTTCAAAGTATAGATACTTTTTCAATTTAAGTTTGAGCCTGTTGCAATACCACCCTATTACTCACTGGAGGGTCTTCCTCAAAGAACTACTGTTTGGTCTTCATTATTTCTTACCTGATGATTAACTGCATAAAAAAAATTCATAAGTTTTTTTACTCCATTTAGACAAAGCCTATTTTACATGTTAAATTTTGTGTTTAAACAGTAAAACAATATGTGCTTCAAAGTCAGCTGACTAGTTTAGCACCACTAGCTCCAAAAATTATTTATGTTTAGTGTCAACTCTTTTCACAATCAGTATTCACACTACAAAAAAGTATCAAGTCAGTGACTTATAAGGAAGGTAACAATATCAACACGTCCACACAGTAATATATTTGATCACATAGATTCTAAGTCCTTATATGTTATTTTTTAATTTGGCTCAATATCCCTCATCTTTGTATCAACTCAAACTCACATAACCCACACAATAAATTAACATCAAAATCACATAATTCCCATAATATCTCAACATTAAACTTATGCCATTTTTGATGCTCAGATCAAAACTCCAATACAATAACATTTCAATACATGAAGTAAAGAAAAAACACAATAATGACATATTAATGGTCAAAATAAAATTTCAACAGATATAGAGATAGAACATACTTTTCTAGCATATAACAATTCTAAATTCATCACAAGACATAAATATCATGCTCAATTAATCAAATCACGAATATAAAATACAAGACTAAACTCTAGAATTACAAGTATATTTCTTTTTACACTTGTTAGGCGTATGTAAGCTCATCACAACGTGCATATGGAATCTCCGCATATATCAAGTCAGAAATAGCACATAAGTTGAGAAAAAAATTCCTATTCAGATCAAAGTTTATTGAGTTGATATCAAGAACCAGGTCTTTAGCAGGTCTCAATAAGAAATTGAGAGTTTTAATGATTGACAGACTATTACAGAAGAATCAAGTTCATATCATATCTTTTGGAGTGGTTGATTTGATGAAGTTTAATATACAGTGAACAAATCAGGTCCTTTATAGACGATGGGATAAGATAGTTGATCAGAAGTTAGAAAGCAAATTTCAAGTGAAGGAAGAATTTTTTGAAAAATTAAACTAATGAAATAAGCATGTGGAATAAGAAATACAAATTCAACAAGGAAAAACTTGTTATGCTTGCACAAAAGAAAAAAACAATTTGAAATTAGGAGAAATCATATAAAGGCCGAAACAACTAAGAAAATTAAGTCCAATTAGAATTGAATTCCTTAATCAAATTCTGATGGAATTTTTTTAAAAAAAAAAAAGAAGATGAAAAATTTGGCCATCATTGTTCTTATATAAAGCATCACATTGATGCGATAGAAGCTTACACTATTTGTACAAATACAAAATTAGACAAAATAAATTTTAACCAACCAACAGACATCGACTAAAACTGATGTCGTCTGCTGGTGTGTTGAAATAAACCTATCTTAAATCAACGTTGTCAACTCTCAGTTTCGAATCAATTTTGTTCAAAAGATTAGGATGTCCTTTGATTTCGATTTTAGTTTTTGACTTACTTTTAATAGTATCATCCAGTGTTCTTAAATTTTATAACTGACCCTAATGGGACCTAAAGGATGTCAAAATAACAACTCCACAATAAAATATCATGCACCTGTGATTCATAAATTTCAGTCTTTAATTAATTTTTTTAGCTATTATGATATATGAAGAATATGTTTCTATTCACATATATTTTCACCTACAAAATTCAACTTAGAAATTAAATATTGAAAAGAATATTATAAGACAATTGATCGTACTACCAAAAATATTTTATGGGGTGATACAAAAGAAAAAGTACACCTTGAAATTGAAAAACTACTTGTAAGAATAAAGGAAATGGTGGTTTGGATACATGAAAAGTTTAATAAATCAATATTGTAGTGCTAGAAAAAAAAAATTGGCAACAGGTTCTAATGAACATTGAACTAATGTGGTGAGAATCAAATATCTTCAATTACACTCTTTTAAATAGAAATACACAGCAAAATGCATCATATTTTAAGAAAGTTTTTTGAAAGTTGAGTCCGTTTTTGTTAAAGGGGCAAAATGAAATGTGGGACATGAAAGATTGAACAAATTCTAGATTAATAGATGGTGTAGAAATAATCCTCTCATTGAAAAAATTATTGTTGTTGTTGATATTAAATGGATTGATATATCCCTAACAATTTCTGACTTTCGTTGAATGGTGAATAAAATATCACATCTACAGCTCATTTCTTAGATCAATTTAACATAAATATTCTTTTATCATATTTTATTTTAAAAAATATAATTTTTATATATACTCTGTAACACCTTGCATCTCGAGACATATTTAAGTCGTCTTGTACATATGTTAGATCTTAGAAACCAAGTCATTTGTCCCAAGGATCGATTAGAAATCAACTAAAACAAGTTCTGAACATAGACGAAATTTCAGGCGAGTTGGAAGGCTGGGGCTATGAAAATCGTGCCACCCCACAACCTAAATTCAAAGAAGTAAAAATTCAGCAAGTTGGGGCTATGGATAGTGTGGCACCCTGCCTATAGCCTTGAAGAGCATTGGGCAAGGGTAGCGTCCCAAGGACATCTAGTTGAATTTTTCTTCTATTTTATTCGTTTTATTAAGGATTTTTTTATTTTACCCCTATTATGTAATCTCTACCCACGACTTAAAACCACTTTTAATAAGAGATAACACTCAAAAACATTTGTCTTACTCCTTTCTTCTCTCCGCAACTCAATAGAATGGTTTCAAGAAACTACACTTAAGGAAACTCATGCAAAGGAATTCCTCAAGTTTCTCCTCAAAGCCCTTCCACCTCTCAAGTATGTAAGGCATTCATCATCTCGTCATTCCTCATGAATGTCGTATTATATCTTCAAATTACTACCATGAATGAACTAGGGTTATAGTAAAATACTCATACCTTGAGTTCTCTTTGATTCATTATGAAACTTCATAAATTCTCAAGTATTTTATTCTCATGATAATTATTATTCTATGGATTATCAAAAACATTTTATGAACTTCTATGAAAAATAAAATGACCTTTCTGTTACATTCTTAGTCTTTATGATCTTTATGTTAGACTCTTAATGAAATTCGCACCATGAAAGTGTTTAAATTTCAGAACTTGTCTCTATATCATGTTTTGAACTTATCTAATGTTTATGAATCCCTCTCATGGATTTCTCACAAATTTACCTTATAAATTTCAGCATGATTTTGAAACGAATGTTTTGCCTAAAAAAGAGGCTCGTGATTTTTCTTATGAATTAGAGACAAGGCACAACAATATGATTTTATGATGAATTAGAGTCAAGACTCAACTAGTATGATTTTCTTATGAACTAGACTCAAGGCTCCAAAACATGATCTTTACATGATTTTGAGTCAAGGCTCCATAACATAATAGTGGAACCTGTTTTCAAATTATTTTGAAAATTACGGTATGAGAACATGTATATTTTGGGAGGATTATTGGTAACCGAGAAGATACGGAGTTCAGATAAAAAATATATTTGAAACTACGTATGCCAGCGTAGGATATGAACGTGCTAGAGGTCCAGGCGACTCTTTTTTAAGCCCAAGATTTCAGTATGGATCCATAGTTCAGTTACATCCTATGCCCGGATAAGGTATAGGACAACTCTCAAATTGGGTCCGAGGTTGGACATCATGCACTTACATGGTGTTATATCGATTTTTGAGAAACTCCCCAATAGAAAACTTATCTTTTTTCTAGAAAGATTATTTTTTGGCATGAGGCCTCTAGTTTTAAGAAAACTCTTTACAATGTTTTACTTTCAGTTCCTTATAATTCAGTTATTTAGTTTCCCTATGACTCAACTGCTCAGTTACTTTATGATTCAGATAATCAGAATGCCTTATATCTCATGATTTAGTTATCCATGATCTTGATACATATCGTATTCATGTCTCATTTGCTCAACTATATCAAAAAGAAATTGTTATTTCATTCAGCTACTTTACATAAAGTATATTTCATGTACTTACGTAATTTGGTGCTTTATCTTTATATAATGCAGACTCAAGTACTCTGGCTCATGATAGGGCGCTTTGTTAGATTTTCATCTCCTCGGCTAGTGGTGAGTCCTCTTTGCTTTAGAGGATTTTTTTATGATGTCTAGTTCAATAACTCATCATAGTTTACTTTTTTAAAATAAAGGTAGACCAGGAGTCTTGTCCTAATAATTTGTACTCAGTTCTGTTAGTTGAGGCTTCATAAAGAGCTAGCTGGATCAGACAGATAAGATTAAATATTCAGATTTTTAGTTTGACTCATAAGCTATATTTTTATTAAGTATTTTTTAAAACTAAGATTCATTCTCATTTTATTCTCTCAATGCTTCTGCTATGTTTTAGTACATGTTTAAGTTGTATGTTAGGCCAAAGGTAAGCTCGAGTCAATAGTAGCTTCGGGTCCTGGCCACGTATAGGATGTAGAGACTCAAGGCATGGCAAACTTGGTATCAGCACACTAGATTCAAGTGTTATAGGATGTCTATAAAATCGTATTTAGAACAGTCTTTTTTATCGGTGTGAAGAACTCCACACTTATAATGGGAAAGCTACATGATATTAGGAAATAACATCCTTCTTTCATACTCTAGTTCATGCTATAGAGTTGAATTCTATGAAACTTATTCTAACTTGTGTATTATATGTATTTCAAAATATGCCTCCTAAGAGGAATACTATTGCAAGCCAGAGTGCTACTACTAGTACTAAGGCTATTAATATGTCAAACGCCACCGAATTATCTCCAATGCATGGAATGCAAACCAAAATTTGTGGTCTCCCTTCTAGTCAACATGCTAGAGCCACTTCTCCACCTTTGACATCAGGGCTAATGGGAGGTCGTTCTTCCCTCATACCTTATCGTTTGAGCACTTCAGATGCTAAGTTTAGGGGAGTTATCTAGATGCTCACTCAGCTAGTCACACCACAGTTATGCTGTCAGAATGTAACCTCTCCTAATGCTAGTTCTCATGACTCTTCTGACATGTTTAGGATTTGTGAGTTCCTTCGAATGAATCCACCAGTCTTCACAGGGTCTAAAGTTGAAGAAGACCCCCAAAGTTTCATTGTTGAGATACAAAAGATCCTTAGGGTGATGCATGTTTGTGAGACCAAAAGAGTTGAGCTTACCTCTTATCAGCTGAAAGATTTTGCAAATGTTTGGTATGAACAAAGGGAGTTGACCAAAGAAGAGGATGCAGCTCCCGCAATTTGGGATGATTTTATGGAAACCTTCATTGAGCAGCTCTTCAATTTGGGATGACTTTATGAAAACCTTCATTGAGCACTTCCTGCCTTTGGAGTTGAGGGAAGCTAAGATTGATGAGTTTGTGAACCTCAAGCATTATACTATGAGTATGAGGGAGTATGGTCTCAAGTTCACACAGTTATCCTGATATGCACCAGAAATGGTGTCCACTATGAGGGTGAGGATAAGGAAGTTAGTGTTTGGGTTGAAAGGTACTTGAAGAAGGAGTGTGTTGTGGCATTACTACATAATGATAAGAACATATCTAGGTTGATGATCTATGCTCATTAGATCGAGGAGGCAAAATAGAAGGAGAGGGAAGAGAATCAAAATAAGAGGACCTACTTTTTTGGCAATAAGGTAAGTTATCAGAAGAATAAAAATAAAACTTTTTTCCACAAGAGGTCTACAGGACCTACTCCATCATCAGTTAGTGCGCCATTTTAGAGGCCTAGAAATAACCAGAGTTTTCAGACCAACCAGAGTTTTAGAGCACTAGGTTCACAGTCTTAGGGTAGTAATGCACAATAGACCCTACAGTACCCTGAATGTAGCAACTGTGTCACAATCCAACTTACAAGATCGTGCGGCAACTATGCGATCCTAAATGGACAGCAAAACCCCTTACTACCCAATGATTATTGTGCAGAAATCCTTAGAACAACTTTTTCATAAGGAGCAATTCAATAAAAATCATAATCAGAAATCCCTAACTCAACAAAATTACAACATTTCCCAAGGACCTAATCTAGACATGTAAAAGAGCTTCTAATACCGAATAGTGACAAGAAAAATAAAAAACACAACTTCCACCTGAGGAATAAGATATGCAGAAGTTGGTGATGAATTATCGCCACTTTAATCCAGAAATTTCAATAAACCTACAAACACACCTACACCCCAAAAAAGTGTAGCAAGGGTAGTATCAGTATACCACATGTACTAATAGGCATCATCGGCCGACTAGGATTAGTTCACATAATACCATATATAATCAATGAAATCAGCAGACAAGCTCAAGCACCCATTTTACAGTTTAAATTCCCACCACTTATTCACATTTTTTATCCAGCCAGAGGATAGTAATTTATGCCTCTTATTTCCATTAGCCCTTAGTAGTTATTACTAAGCATTATATTCTGCATATGACAAGCCCGACGACTAGTCACCCATTTACTGACACTTAGTATTATTTACTATTATCAAGTGTTACAATAAGCCACCTATTACTAATTCGACGCCCACAACCGAAGCAACCCAGCAACAAAAATACTAGCACAAAATTCAATCTCTGAAACAGGGAACAATTAAGGACTTGACCAACCAAACGAGGCATATTCACATAACCTAAGTCATACCATAACACAGAAATTCACATAGTCCACCATCAATAGATAATAGTCGGATATCTAGACGCCTCAAGTTTAACCATCAAGAACATATAATAACCCAACAAATATAACAAATCATCATGAAACAATTCTGCAGCTATAATGTAGTCACACCATAACTAGGGATTAACACCCTTACTGGTCTTACAATAATAAGGTTCTGTAACTCATCAATCACACTCTATACCATCTCAGAACTCACAAAAATCACTCATTTGTACACACATGCTAAAGGGTTTTATTTTCGTCCAACTAGTCATGACCTATAGGGGATAACCTAAGGTCCATGTACCATAATGGTATGATACCAACTCTATAACATTACCGTTTGTCCGTAAGCTCACATTGGAATCAAGACACTCCATAGAAAAATAAATATCGTACCAGTGTGGTACCTACTCTATAACATAATTGCTCTTCCATAAGCTCACATCGAACTCGAGCCAATTAACAACAGAATAGTATGTATATTCTCATCCTGTTTCCAACATATCTCAGTATGTTCTCATATACAACTATCTCTCATGATATTATCAGCAAGTACATAAAATATAACAAGTGCACTTCATAATCATAAGTCATTTAAATACAAGCTTCAAATAATTATACACCTTATTCATACAAGCATTGTCAAGCCAAACAAATACGTAACCACAGACTATGCCTAAATACCAATCAACATGCTTATCAATCACAATACGTATAAGAGACTAAATAAAGTCTAACTCTACATAAACACCCATAAATTCTTCTTAATTACTCAACAAACATTATTATGCCAAGGATCATTAAATCTAATTTCTAAGTGTAAGAACTCATCATTAATATTATTATCACATTCATGAACACCATTTTATCAGCCATTTATCAGACAGTTTGTCAACATTCAACGTGCAAGGTCATCCTTAGTTTATCCACCTTTTACTATAAATTATACTTTAACATTTAATTATGTTTCCTCTTAGGACATCTACGTTATGAAATTGCTTCACACTTCACATTCAGATCACAAGAACAAATCACCTCAAGGTGAACACACCATCAAGAACACACATAATAGGTTTATTAACCCTACAATCCATCCTAACCCACAACATTATTAAACTGGTTTTATAGTCTCATTAGCACACCATCTTTCATTACTATTCACATTAGCCTATTTGAAATAATGAACACCAGGATAATCACAAAAAATTGATACATATTCACATAAGCTGTTTTACTTACATTATTCTATTTAGTCCACCCAAACACCATGTTCGAAGGCCTAAACATGTATTCTCCCAACAATTTTACATAGTATATATGATCACTAACCCGAGTCTACTACCTAATGAACCATAACCTACCTCGATGTCGAGATACTAATACGATATGCATGCAACCTTGCTTTTTATCCTCAACTAGAGTTGTTGATGGATAATTCGTAAAGAGAACGATGGAATCACATTTCCTGGAAGCTTTTCCTCTTTTTCTTAGTGTTCTTTCTCAGAAAATAAACCCAGGACATTTTTAGGAGAGAACCCCCATTTTAAAATAAGGTTGAAATTCTAAATCTAACTTCAATTTGGGATTGTGGTTCGTGACTTTTGCTATAGCAGCTAAATCCTTGATGCAGCAAGCTCGCAACAATGGAAAATGGACCGCTACAGTAGACCTAGTTAGGTCAAGCCCATTTATTGACTCTGATTATTCCAATGATCATTATACGAAATAAATTGTTAAGTTGACTCAAATTCTTATAGACAAAAATTTTAAATTTCTTTCATGTTCATTGCGGATATTTAAAAAATGACAGAACGAGTCATTACAAACTATGGTAGAAAGCATTAGAGAGAATGTTGTTGGGGTGTAAATGAATGTTTAAGGTATGGCAACAGGGACACTTTCAAAAGGATTGCCCATCCGTGAGGTAGAACAACGGAGACAATAGAGCCTAGTCTATAAATTCATCTATTCCAATAGGTTGATATGTCATAGAAATGTACTACTTCAGAAACATGCGGGGGTCAGAACTACTTGTATGCTTTAGCTAGTCGTCAAGAATTAGAAATGTCTCTAGATGTCATCATGGTATGTTATAAGTCTTTTCTCGTAATGTCTATGATTTACATAATCCTGGTGCCACCTTTTTTTTGTGCCCTTTTATGTTTCTAAGAGTTTAGAATAAGTCATGAACAACTCCTTGAGCTATTTGATTTTTCTACGTTTATTGGTGAGTTTGTCATAGCTAGACAAGTCTATAGAAATTGTATAGTAACCATCTATCACAGAGACACCATCGCTAACCTAGCTAGTTGAGTTAGACATGGTTAACTTTGATGTCATTATGATCATGGATTGGTTATACTCTTGTTACACTTCAGTTGACTGTAGGACCAAATTCTAGTTTCCTAAAAAACCAGTCCTAGTATGGGAGGGAAGTCCAGTAGTGGCAAAGGGCAAGTTCATTTCGTACCTTAAAGATAGAAAGATAATTTCTAAGGGGTGTATCTATCACTTAGTTTGAGTTAGGGATTCTAGTGCCAAAGTCCCTACTATTTGATAAGTTGGTATTCTACCAACTTATCTTACCTTTAATGTTAAATTGTTGTTATGTTTATTTAAGAAAATGAGCATTTATTGTTGTTTACTTCCATTTTTGCAGGTTTAGATGATCTAGAAGTGACGAGAAGAAAACAAGTGGAAACCAAGCAAATTCTAGATTTTTTAAGGATTTGGAGCCATTAGCGCTCCACCAGTGCTAACATCGCTGAGGAAGTAGTCAGCTTCCAGTGCTATCAGTGCTCCTCCTGTGCTATCAGCATTGAGGAAGCTATCAACCTCCAGTACTATCAGCGCCCATCCAGCACCATCAGCGCCCATCCAACGCTATCAGTGCTAAATAGCGTCAGAGGCAGTTCTAGAATTGCATAGATCTCAATCCCAATCCATATAAAACTCATTCAAGCCTTCATCAAACACATCTTTCGCTATTTTCTTGATCTTAGAGGCTAGGGTTCTTTAACCAAAACCCTTGAAATTGAAGATTGAAAGCACTTAATTGAGAATTTCTTTTATCCTTTCTTTAATTCCTCAATTTGTAGTGACTATATTTGGGTGTAGTTGTCAATTTTGGTTTTGAATAATGTGTTTGAGATAAATCAATATTTGGGTTTTAATTTCTATCTTTTGCTTTTGTATTAATTGAATACTTGCTATTTATCAAATGGGTTTATATTTATCTAATTAATTTTCATGCTTTAATTGCTTTCCAAAGGGAGTGAATAAGTGATCAATCCTAGGATTTGCCCATTTACCTTAATTGAATTAAGAGAGAAAATTGAAGTTGGATATGATTAATTAGCACGATTTGAGGCTTTAACCTCGTCTAATAGATTCAATCTATAAATAGTTGAATCCTAGTGTAGCCTATAATTGGAATATCTTCATTGTCACTTAGCTAGGATTCGAGAGAATCTAGTTAAGAAATATTTTCTTTTGATTGAGAGACGCTAGTAGATACTTGAGATTCTAAGGCTAATTGGTTGACCCATGATTAATTAGTAGTAGTTGATCACTTACAATGGTTCATTTGATATAAATTGATTGTCCGTTATCAAATCCCGTATTTTCCCACACTTGTGAAGGTCATTATCACTTTTATCCTTTTAACTACTTCTATCTTTGTTTGTTCATTTTATATCAACCTCCCCTCAAAAAACACTTGTATCAATTGTTTGGATTTGAGTGAGCTACTTTAATTCCTTATTTTCTCAATTTTCTATTCATTATTCCCTGTGGAATCAACCTCGACTCTTTAGTTGGGTAAATATATTACAAACAACCATTTACATTTCTTTTCTAGAGGTGTATTTGGATGTTATCACTATTTAATCTCTTTCAGTTGTCATGATTTCCCTAAAGTCTTCCTGATAATCTTTCCAGAGTCCCTCCCAATAGGGAGATAGAATTTGGGATTGATATTCTTCGTGACCCTCATCTAATAATATGTTCTATCATTAGAATGGTCCCAACAAAATTTTAAGAGTTAAAAGAGTAGTTGAAGGATCTCCTTGACAAGGGATTTATTAGCTCGAGTCTCCCTCCATGGGGTGCACCAGTTTTATTCTTGCGAAAAGAAGATGGTTCCCTAAGAATGTGTATTGACTATCATCTGTTGAACAAAGTCACCATAAGGAATAAGTACTCACTCCCCTGAATAGATAACTTGTTTGACCAACTTTAAGTTTTTAAGTGTTTCTTTAAAATCAACCATAGATCAGGTTACCACCAGCTGAAAGTTAGAGAGAATGAAATTCCAAAAATAACCTTCAAAACTCAGTATGTCACTTTGAATTTCTAGTCATGTCCTTTGATCTGAGTAACACACTAGCAGCTTTTATGGACCTCATGTATCTTGATATGTTTGTAATTATCTTCATTGATGACATCTTAATTTACTCTCGTAGTAAGGAAAAGCATGCTAATCACCTCCAAATTGTGTTGGAGACACTTAAGGATCGTGAACTGTATGCAATGTTTTCTAAGTGTGAATATGTGTTAGAGTTTTTGGCATTTTTAGATCACATTATTTCTAGTAAGGGCAATATGGTTGATTTCCAAAAGATTGATGGAGTTAAGAATTGATCTAGATCCACAACCCTGACTGACATTAAAAGTTTCTTTGGTTTGGTTGGTTATTACAGAAGGTTTGTAGAAGGTTTCTCCTCCATTACTGCTCCATTAACTAAGTTAACTCAGAAGAAGGCTAAATTTTAGCGGTTCAAATCTTGTGAGAAAATTTTTCAGGAATTGAAAATAAGGATGACATTTACTCCAGTATTGACTCTACCATAGGGAACAGAGTGGTTTGTTGTATATTATGATGCTTTGAGAGTTGGTGTTGGTTGTGTCCTAATGTAGTATGTAAGGTTGTATCATATGCCTCCAGACAACTTACAAACCACGAGAAGAACTACCCAACTCGTGATTTTAAGTTAGCAGCAGTAGTGTTTTCCTTGAAGATCTGATGTCACTACCTCTATGGTGTTCATGTCGATGTCTTCACCAATCACAAGAGTCTACATTATATCTTTAGTTAGAAAGAATTAAACCTCAGAAGAGAAGGAGCCTTGAGATACTTAAGGATTATGATATGAGCATCTTCTATCACCCTAAAAAGGTGAATGTGGTCACCTATTCCTTTAGGAGACTGTCCATGGAAAGTCTGTCCCATGTTGAGGAAGGAAAAAAAGAACTTACAGAGGATATCCATCGACTTGCAAACTTAGGAGTTCACCTTTTGGACTCCAAGGATGGTGGTGTAGTTTTTTATAATCATTCCTAGTGTCAGAAGTTAGGAAAAGCAAGGCAGCGACCCCATCTTGCTTTAGCTAAAAGAAGAAATCCACGAGCATAATGTTATAGCAATTGAAAAATAAAAGGGAGATGGCACCTTAAGGTACCAAAGTAGATTGTGTATTTTAGATGTTGATCAACTCTGAGAGAGGATTATGGAGAAAGTGTACTAGTCCAAGTAATCTATTCGCCCATGTTCCACAAAGATGTACCATGACTTGAGAGAAGTCTATTGGTGGAACAATATGAAAAAAAACATCAACGACTTTGTGGCTAAGTGTATGAATTGTCAGTTGGTTGGTTGACCACTAAATACCTGGTGTCTTAGCTTAATGTATAAATCTTCTTGAGTGGAAGTGGGACAAAATAAAATGGACTTTATAACAGGTTCATCGTAATCACGTCGTCAGCATGACTTAATTTGGATAATTGTAGATCATTTGACAAAGTCGGCTCATTTTTTACCCGTTAATACAATCGACACCGTGGAGGATTATGTCGAGTTGTACATATAGGAAATTTTCATACTGCATGGGATCCATTGTCTCATACAGAGGTGCCCGATTCACCATGTACTTTTAGAAGTCTTTTTATAAAGGTTTGGGTATGAAGGTGAACCTTAGTACCATATTCTACCCGAAGACCAATTGTCAAGTAGAGCATACCATTCAGACACTTGAGGAAATGTTGAGATCTCGTCTCCAAGATTTCAAGGGAAGCTGGGATGATAATCTGCCTCGTATTGAGTTTGAATACAGTAATGGCTATCACTTCAGTATTCAGATAGCACCATTTAAGGCCCTGTATAGGCAAAGATGTAGATCACTAATACGATCATTCGAGGTTGGTGAAGTTGAGTTATTGGGGACAAACTTGGTCCACTAAGCTATGGAGAAAGTTAAGCTCATTCGGGAATGGTTGAAGACTGGTAGAGCCGCCAAAAGTCTTACTCTGATGTGAGATAAATGGACTTGGAGTTTAGTGCTAATGATTAGGTATTCTTGAAGGTCTCACCTATGAAGAGAGTCATACAGTTTGGGAAGAAATAAAAGCTTAGTTCCCAATATATTGGTCACTACCAAGCCATGAGGAGAATTAGTAAAGTGGCCAGTGGCCTATGAGTTGGAATCGCCTGCAGATTTGGCCTCCATTCATCCTGTGTTTCATGTTTCTATGTTAAAAAATGTGTGGCAGATCCCTTACTTGTTGTCCCTACAGAGAGTGTTGGTTAGAAAGATGATTTAACTTATGAAAGAGTCCCCGTTAAGATTCTAGATCATCAGGTTTGCAAGTTGAAAATCAAAAAGATAGCTTCAGTGAAGATATTATGGAGGAATTAGAATGTTGAAGAGGCTACATGGGAATCCGATGAAGATATGAGAACTAGATATCCTCACTTATTCACTTTTCAAGAAAAATATGTTTAAGGTAACAATCCTAATCTATGCCTATGATTTTTATGAATTCATGTCTTACGTTGTTATGTTCATGTCCAATGAAACTCATGCATTATTTCATGTCTATATTAACTCTCATATACTCCATAACTCATGCCTAAAGGTTTCCTTCATGGCTTGTTATAAAGCCTCTCATATTAATGAAGTACATGTTGTTACGAGATAGTTCAAGAGAGACTAAACCATGTTATTATTCTTATGTAAGATATTTCTTCAATCTATGACCTTCATTCAAGGATGAATGATCTCAAAGCGTAGATATTATAACATCTCATATCTCGACACATATTCAAGTTATCCCCTATGTATGTTAGATCTTACAAACTAAGTTATTTGAGCTAACAATTGATTAGAAATCAACCGGGACAAGTTTTGGGACTTAGACAAATTTTGGAGGAGTTGTCTGGTCGGGGTTATGGCCACCGTGCCGCCCCATGCCTAAGATTTAGAGAAATAAAAAGTAAATCTGGTTGGGACTATGGCTAGCACGGTGTCCGTCCCATAGCCCTGTAGGGCATTGGGCAGGGGAATGCCCCAAGACAATTCCAGCTGAATTTTTTTTCTTTTTTCTCTATTTTATTAAGGGTGTTTTCATCCTATCCCTATTATGTAATCACCATCCATGACATAAAACCTCTTTTAATAAGGGAGGAAACTCATAAACATTCGTATTACTCCTCTCTTATCTCCACAACTCAACAGAATGGTTTTAAGAAACTATGCTTAGGGTAACTCACAAAGAAATTCCTCAAGCTTCTCTTCAAAGTTCTTCCATCTCTCAAGTTATGTAAGGATACCTCTTATCTCATTATTCCTCATGAATATCGTATTATGTCTTTGAATTGCACCCATGAATGAACTAGGTTTAGAGTAAAACTCTTATACCTTGAGTTTTCTTTAATTCATTATGAAACTTCTTGAATTCTCTACTCAAGTATTCTATCTTCATGATAATTCTTTATTCTATGTGATTCATATAAATCCTCGACACAGTATTATGAACTTCTTTGAAAAATGAAATGATCATTTTTGTTTCACCTTAAGTCTTTATGATATTTTTGTTACTCTTGATGAAATTTTCCATTAAAGTGTTTAAATTTCTAAATTTATTCCTATCTCATTTTTTGAACCTATCTAATGTTTATGAATCCCTCTCATAGATTTTTCACAAGTTTACCTTATGAATTTCAGTATGATTTTAAAAAGAATGTTTTGTCCTAAAAATCAGACTCAGAATTTTTCTTATGAATTAGAGCCAAGGCCTAACTAGTATGATTTTCCAATGAACTATAGTCAAGGCTCCATAATATGATCTTTATATGACTTTGAGTCGAGGCTCCACATCATGATAGTAGAACTTTTTTTCAAATTATTTTGAAAGATTATAGTATGAGTACATAGTATGTTTTGGGAGGATTATAGGTAACCGAGACGGTATGGAGTTTAGATAACGAAATACCTGAAGCTACATATGCCAACGTAGGATAGGAGCATGTCGAAGGTCCAAGCGATTCTGCTTTAATCCCAAGGGATAAGTATGAATCCATACTTCAATTACGTCCTACACCTCGTCAAGGTATATGACAACTCTCTAACCAGATCAGAAGTTGGTCATCATGTGCTCACATGATGTTATGGTTGTTTTTTAGAAATTTCCCAATAGAGAACTTATCTATTTTCTAGAAAGATGAATTTTGGAAACTAGGCCTCTAGAAAGATGAATTTTGGAAACTAGGCCTCCAGTCTTAAGAAAAGTCTTTACAACGTTTTACTTTCAGTTCCTTATAATTCAGATACCAGTTTCCCTATGACTCAGTTGCTCAGCTACATTATGATTTAGATAATCGGAATGCCTTATATCTCATGATTCAATTATTTTATGATCTTGATATATATTATATTCATGTCTCATTTGCTCAGCTATATTAGAAAGAAATTATTATTTCTTTTAGCTATTTTACATACAGTACATTCCATATACTTATGTCATTTGGCGCTGCATTTTTTTATGATGCAGAATCAGGTACTCAAGTGTGCGACTAGATGCTCTGTTAGATTTGATCTTCTCAGCTAGTCGTGAGTCCTCTTTGCTTCAAAGGACTTAATCTGATGTCTAGTTCAGTTGCTCAACTTAGTTACTTTTGTCAAATAAAGGTAGACCGAGGTCCTTGTAGGGTAATCAGTACTCAGTTCTGTTAGTAGAGGCTTTAAAGAC
The DNA here is from genome assembly GCA_031232105.1 of Capsicum rhomboideum. NCBI lineage: Eukaryota > Viridiplantae > Streptophyta > Magnoliopsida > Solanales > Solanaceae > Capsicum > Capsicum rhomboideum. The sequence continues at coordinate 61,407,279 of CP124709.1, forward strand.
ACATATAGCTTGATCAGTCAGTAAAGATTAAATGTTCAGATTTTCAGTTTGACTCTTAAGTCGTATTTCTATTAAGTACTTTACTTTATTAAAATATTTATTCTCATTTTATGCTCTCAGTGCTTCGGTTATGTTTTAGTACATGTTCTTGTTGCATGTCAGGTCAAGGGTATGCTCGGGTTAGTAGTAGCTTTGGGTGCCGGCCACGTCCAGGTGTAGACTCGGAGCATGACAAATTTGCTTGGAACGAAACAGGTAATGATAAATTTAGTGCCAAATCATTTTGCATTTGATATTGTAGACTAATTTAAATGAAAAGATATCTACTCATTATGAAAATTTTTGCATTCCTGGAAAATGAAAGCACTTTATTATTTGGCTTATAAGATATAATAAACTTATGTCAAATGAACTTAGATTTTACAGGAGGAATTATTGAGTCACTGACATGTGAGCGATGTGATGCTAATATAGAGTATTTCGTGCATATAATCAAAGAATGTCCAAAGCCTCAACAAATATGGTATAACTTCATTTCACAAAATAAAAATGATGTTAAGAATGCAAGCCTGTACTTGAATGGCTTAATCAGATTATCAATGATATCTTGTATTCATCGTATAGTACCACCCTTATAATTTTAATCATATGGCATATGTGCAAGGAGCGGAATACAAATCTGGTAGAAAAGAAATGTTTGTCTATTGAGATTATCTGCAAACAAATTACTAATTATGCTAGAGAAATTAAGGAACTATTTCCAAGTCAATCTCCTATTTCTAAGAGTCAAACTAATCATTTAGTCCCCCCCCCCCCCTTCGTATCCCCGAGCAGGAAAGATAAAGTTAGACACTGATGGTAGTGTCAATACACGATCTGGAGATCTCTTTTTGAGGAATCTTTAGAGATGTTCAAGAAAAACGGTTGCTCAGTTACTTAGGTAGGATGAAACCTACTTCTAATGTTATGCCAAATATTTGGAGGCTGATTATATGCATCCCCTTCTTATGTCGACATTATGGTACAGGCTTTTAAATTTTTCCTCCATTTATCATTGTCCGGTTATTATTCCTTGTTTCAGTCTTTTCCCAGAAATTCTTACTAAAAATATACCATCACGTCCTGCTATTATTCTTTTTATAAAATAAAGTTCATGAATAGAGAAAATCTACTAATTAAATTTCAGTGGAATTTTTAGTATGTCTCGCCTAACATGCATCTTCATCACATAGAAAGCTCACTAAGTTCATGCATAGAAATTAACAAGCTTTAATGAAACTACTTTTTTTTTCCTTCCTCCAACCCTTTAATTAAGTGCTAAAATACAATAATCTTTAGTTATATAAGTACTATATGATATGTAGTAACACCAATATAATGTGAAAGCTAATAAGTAGGCCTAAAGGGATGGCCTAGCACTGGCATGCAAGTAGCTAATGGCATAATAAAGCAGTAACATTAGTATTCATTCCTCCCCACCACCACCAACCTTAATGCTAAAAGTTGAAACAATGAGATTTGCATTCCACCAGCTCCACGATGGCACATCTTTAACCTTATCCTTTGGTTTTAGTTTGTTTTTTGACCACCCAGTACCTCTCTTTGGGGAAATGACATTTTACTTTTAGTGCTGGATCCATATCCATTTACCGTGCCTAGTTAGAGATCAATTTAAGGTGGGTCTACCACTTTTAAAAAAAAATACTCCCTCCGTCTCATTTTACGGGCCTACTTTTCTTTTTGATCCGTCCCAAAAAGAATGTCACATTTCCTTATTTGGTAATTTTTTGAAAGCACAATTACTCTTTTATCCTTATTGGTCCCACTTATAAGGTCCCACTAAATTAAAGATAGTAGTAGTACATTTTTAATAAAGGTCAATTTGGTAAACATCACCAAGTCTTCCCTTATTTTTTAAAATTCGTGTCAGGTCAAAGTAGGCCACATAAAATGGGATGGAGGGAGTAATATTTAGCAGTAATTAATTAACAACAATAGATTAATTGTGGCTAAATTATATTTTTAGAGATAATTATTAATAACAATTACATTTAATATTTTTTTGTAAATTCCCTTAAAGCCTATAGCGCATTGGATTCAATGACAATTAACTAATGCCGGTAAAAGCTTTAGCACTCCTTATTAAAGTGCATATTTATTATCGCTAAAATCCTTTATGTGGTAGTGTACGAGTTTACTGAACTCATTGCTTAATATATGCATATAATAAAATTACACTTATTTTGAATCTACTTATTCTAAATCATAAATTTGTCTCTGTACGCAGTTGGCACAATTATATACATATGTGTTTTATAATTAATCACATTGGGCCCTGACAATTAGGATATATTTATGATTGCACCTATCTCAAGTTTCACCTCCTTAAGCTGTCAAAAGTATAATGACTTGTAGTAGCCCCCTCCTCAACCCAAATCTACCATGATGACTAGGTCAATAAATTAGAATGGTAAAGAGCTCACTTACCATGCACGTAAAGGCAAGCTAGCAGTTGTCCCATAACAAGGGAGCAAACAGCAATCGATCTCTTTAATTTACATTCTTTTGCTTACACGGTCTTCCAATTAACTCATCTTTTTTTCTAACTACCTAGCTAATTAAGCAAGTTAATCCCCATCCTCACATAAGAAAACAAAATAGTACCTTTTGTTTCATACTACTCTTTCGTTGCCAAAACGCTGAATTTAAGAATTTGGACACTCTTACTCGTAAATTTTTCTATATTACATTTTTGTAGATGTTTAACGTAACGTTCGATTATTAACGACCGGCAAACACATAGTAATATGTCTGTTACTGCTTAAACGATATAGCAAAGACCAAAGTCAATAGAAAAGTTTCACATTTTTTAAAAAAATATTGTAAACTGTAATCATTATATAAGATGCTGTAAAGCTCCTTCAACTAAAAGAAGTAAATCCCTATCCTTGTGAAATGAAAGAATTTTCTGGTGATGATTTGAATAATACATGTGTATATCATATATATTAGGGATGAACAAAATTGAACCGCAAATCAAATTAAACCGTAAATCGAGTTAAATCAGAAAAAAAAAAATCGATTAGTGGTTTGGTTTGACTTGGATTAGTGTTGGAAAAAAAATCCGACTATAATTGGTTTGGTTTGGTTTTAACTAAAAAAGTCAAACCAAGCCGAACCAACCCAATATTGTATTTATACCATTTTAAAAATATTTAATACATAAAAATATTTACTGTGATGTAATTTATAAATCTTTCTTAAACTTTTTCATTGTTTTTATCTTTCAATATATTATTTCAAGTTTAAACTTAGAATTTTGAATGATCCATTAAGTTTCATAGATGTTAGTAACTCAAATAAAGCTCAAATCAATACTAATGCTAACAAAAATATTCAATTAAACAATAAGAATGACACTAATGTTGGATATCTATTTTTTAGCTTTGCATGAATACATAACCTAAATTTATTTTTCTATTTAATAATTAGTCATGTAATTAATACTTACTAGATTTATTTTAGCATGACTTAATATTTTTAAATTATGATTATTTCTTTATTATAACTTATTAATATGCAATATTTATTTTATATGATTTTATTATTATTGTTGTTGAATATTTTATTGTCATCACTCATTTCATAGTTTGTGTTACTTTTTTAAGAAATACCTAAAGATAGTTGTATCTTACTAGAACTAAGAAATATTTGAAACACAAGTTAATTATACATTTTTGCAAAGACTTTACTAGAAAAAAATTTGAAAAAATCCGAGGTTAAAAAACCCGAACTTTATTGGTTTGGTTTGATTTGGTTTATAGATTTTAAAACCCAATGCAAATGATTTGATTTGGTATTTAAAAAATTCAAATCAACCCAACCATGTACACCCCTAATACATACATACATATATATATTCTACTTACTTATAAAAGGGGAAGGGGCCAATGAAATTGTGACAAAGCAAGCAGCAGGTCAACATGCCTGCTTTGGCACAATTTCATTGGCTACCTTTGTCTTCCTTTTATTTTTTCTTTGTTTTAATTTATTTATCTTATTTTTTTTTAATCTGTTATATATTTTTTAAAAATTATGTAAAAAGTACTATAAATCATAATAATTAATAACTTGAAATATTTAAAAGACATAAAAAAATTGACTGACTCTCGAAATTATATTTGTGCCACTAAAATTGGAACAGAAGAAAAAGCATTATAATTCACAATAATTAACAATTTAAAATATTTAAAATAAATTAATTGACTCTTGAAATTTTATCAATGCCACAAAAGTTGGGACAAGGAGAGTAACATATATTATTTGAAAATTACGTAAAAAGTATTATAAATTACAATAGTTAACAACTTAAATTATCTAAAACATATAAAAAAACTATGATTAACTATTTAAATTCTATTTGTGTCACATAAATTGAGACAAAAAGTAACATATATTGGGCTCGTACTAGCACGGGCTCCTCGATATCTAAGTGTGTGTGTATATATATATATATGGTTTTGCTAACATAGAAGGTAGTATGTTAGCATTGTAACCATTTTTGAGTTCTCCAAAATTTTTCTACTAACTCATTAAAATATAAAAATAGTAGGGGCATTTTTGTCTTTTCAAAAGAAAATTGAATCCACTTCCCTTCTCTTCCCTCTTTGTTACCGAAGCCATCAATGGTGAAACTAAATCAGTCAAAATCTACAACAATTTCTTACGTACAACACAAACAGAATTATCAAACAAAGATATGAAAAGTTTTGTTCAACAAAATTTCAGAATCATTGATATTCACAACAAGCCCTAACTATTAAACTCAGAAAATAGACCCACCTCTACAGTTGAATAATCGGGACTGTGGAAGTGCATAAGAATTGCATTTTATGAAATCAAAGTTTTCTTTTTCAGCTTTTAAATTTAATTAAACCCAAAAAATGACCCACCTCTACAGTTGAACAATCGGGACTGTGGGACTTCAAAAAATAAACTCACCTCTACAAAATCAAAGTTTTATTTTTTAGCTTTTAAATTTAACTTATTTTTGAGTATGGGTTTTTAAAAGATTTAATAACTAATGCTATGAGAAAAAGAACAATAATAAGAAATGAAAGAGCTTTGAGAACTCTAATGGCTGAATTTGCCAATAAGGGACAACAAAGAATGTTAAAGAAAAAAAGGGCGGGGGGGGGGGGGGGAAGGGAGAGAGAGAAACGACAAGAGTAGGATATAAATTTTTGAGAGAATTAAAAAATGGGTATAATGACAAGAGTAGGATATAAATTTTTGAGAGAATTAAAAAATGGGTATAATGTTAACATACTTCCTTCATGTAGTATGTTAGCAAAATCTTATATATATATATATATTATATTAAAAGTATGAAGGTCCTTATAAATGTTGTTTGAACTTTTTATCCTTCGTTAAATTATCTTTTTACTATTTTTCTAATATTTAATACTTTGAAATCAAATAAATATTCCTATTGAATCTTTCCTTATTCGAATTAAGAACTCCTAATATTTAGGACTTTAAAGTCCATTAAATTTTAGTTTTATATAAATTCTTTTCTTACTCAATTAGAACTCCTTCTTTTTTTTCCTACGACATAATTTATCTTATAAGAAATTAAGATTTACCTAAAGTAAATTATATACTATTTAGAACTGTGTTCACCATAGAATTTACGTCTAGCTATTAAGTTTTTTCCCGTAATTAGCTATTTATACTAAAAGTGGGAAGCCCCAAAGTTGAAAGTTAGAATACTAAAATACCCCTATAAAGTCATAATATTATGGACAAAAATGTAATTATCTATTAATTATACTAATAAATATTATCTAAATTAAAATGTAATAAAACAATTATCAAAACATAAATATCTAATTAAATTATAATAAGTATTTGGATTACGTAGTAGGTGAATGAATAAGAAGTTGAGTAGTCCTACTCTTAAAGGAACGACTGAACACTAAACTTTTAATTAATGTAGAAGTTGAGACACATTTTGTCAATTAATGAGAAGTTGAAAGGAATCCAATTACGTAATTGAGGAATATGAAAGTGTTTTTACCATTAAACCTTCAAGACTATAATATATATATGCATACATAATATTCGTCATTCAACTCATGCTTCCGTCGGTAAGTGGGCACAAATTGTCTTCTAATTTTCAGCTACATTCTTTCAAACTAGATTTTTTTTGGTTTATTTGTTTATTTTTTTTGGTGCAAGAAATGGGTGGAACGATAAAATTACACATAAAGAAATGAGTCTATTGTACATAAATAGTATGATGTCGGATGATGATAAATTCTCCTTGCTCCTAAATGTTAAAGTTGGAACTATTTTATAATCATATATTAGAAGTGTTCCAAAAAACTAGATTTAGAAGTTGTTAAAAAAATTGATTTATAAATTTTATACTAATAACATATTGAAATTACAGTTGTTTGATAACAAAATAAACTGCATTATTTCTTTGCTCAGTTTTTCTTGATAGATGTATAGGGACATGTTCTAGCATAATGTAAACAAATGTAGCAGGAACAAGCCTTCTATAGCAGCGATAGATTCCAGCAGTAGCCAGTAAGCCATGTTAAATTATCACTCAATTTTATTTTTAAGTACTTAAATGTTAGAGCGCTTAATTGATTTGAATAGGAGTTGAAGCACTTATTAAATTACATTAATTGTGCACTAATGTTATCTTGGTAAATTTATATAAAAATCTTTACATTTTGCAAACTTAACTTTCATTTTCTGGAGTTTAACTTTTTAAATTCCGTAAAAGAATATATGTAATCTATTTTAGCTTAGAAACACATTCACCTCCATAACTCATATTTAATTGCTAATACTTATATTCTTTTTATATTCATAACATTCAAATATTTAATTTAAACCTTTAAAATATCTTTTGATATTTCTCTAATTTTATCTATGTAAATTCATCTTCTTTTGTTTCATGAGACCTCTATTCAAGGTTATCTTTTTCATTTATAGTTAAAGTAGTGAAGTTGGTTCATGCTTTTATGAGTTGATGAAGAAGACTTTTAAATTTTGATTGACTATGGAAGAAGGGGTCAACAAGAACTCAAAAAATTATGTATTGATAATGTATTTTTTTTTTCTATCTATATTGTTATGATTAAGGTCTTAAGAAGGATGTGTATGTTGTATTTTTTTTCTTCTCTATTTATTTTTGGTGTTTTCTTCCTACCAGACTTCTTTAATTTAATTTTCTATGAGTTTTTTATTGTCGCTATGAATTTCTTATTGTTGTTAGTCTGTATTTTTATTTGGGCTAAAATTAGTCATTTGTGATTGTATTGGAAGTTTGCTAACTACTAACAAAAGTTTAAAATTATTTACAGTTGGTTGGTTAAAAGTAATTAATTTAAATATTAAAATGTGTCCCTCATTTGGTATTTCTTGTCACACTTTTAAAGATATATATGTTATTATTGCATTTTATTGCTCATTACACACATGTTTTCATAGAATTTTAATCTTTCTAGTGGACATATAAAAATTTAAATCTACTCAACAAGAGTCAAATCCAGTAAATTTAAATTTAGTTAAAACTGTTGTATTTATATAGAGAAATATATATGTTTAGATATTTTAGTCAAGAAGATTATATTTAAAATCATTCTTTTAATTTTTTTATGCAGAAGTAAGCTCTATATATAAAGATATTAACCAATACATGGTTTATCATATTAACAAAAATATAATGCGATAAGTAACTTATCCACATGAGATTAGGCATGTTAAAATTTTATTTAATAATTGGGGACAAACGTGCTACGCACGTTCTCAGAACTAGTATATATATATAATATATATATATATATGGGAGTCGTTTTCCTAGAACTGTTTCCTTTTTGGGTATTGAAAAGGTTTAATGATAATTAAATGGTACGTAGCAAATTTAAGGTCTAGATGTGGGTTGGACCGGACCAGGTCCACAAACTCTTACCAAATTCTCACTCTTGCTCGTCATTTTTCTTTCTCAGATAACTAGTGAATTTATTTCCGCTTCACGCTGTTATTAAAGACTATAAGACACTAATAATTTTATTAAATATAATTTAGATAGTATTCAGTAGACTTCCAAAAAAAATGTATTACTGATTTCCTAGAAGAAAACGTTTGGTCAGTAGTTAGCAGACTTCAATCAAAGTCATAAAGTTGTTATTTTGAACCAAAACAAATTATAAATCTTATGACAATCATAAATTCATAGAAAATACCAAATAAGGAGAAATCATAGAAAGAACATACGAAAAAAATTGTGTATAATTATTCTTCTGACCTCAAACATTAAAATATAGAAGAAAAAAATACGTAATCAATGCACATGTAATCTTTTGAGTTATTGTCGACATCCACTCTCATAAGCCGATCACAATTTAATAGCTTTTATCTTATTCTTTGAGTATGTATGAATATAATAAGTACTGAAAACACAATAACTTAAAAGACTAATGTGATCATTTTTACAAAGTCTTATAGTGTCTATATTTACAGGACTACAATATGAAATACCAAATAATGTCATGAATATGATTATTAGTTATTTTGGAGGTCATAATAATAAAAAATTATGGGAGTAATGAAAAGTAAGACTATTAAAATTTATGCTAAAGAAATTTAAAGAAATGATTTTTTTAGTTTCTTAACATTGCATATGGTATATAATAAAGATAGTTAAAGGAGTAAATGTTTAGTTTTTTTTAACATAGCACATAAATAAAGGGGGGGATACCCCAAAAGTAGTAAAAAAAAAGTTGATTATATTTCTTGACACATCTCTTTTTCTATTTCTAACTTAATTATTATCAGAAATTCATATAAAATACAAAATAAAGATAAATTATAGAGAAACATATGGAAAAAAAATTAAATAATGCAATACCGTTCTTACGACCTTAATCATTAAAAAATATAAGAAAAAAATAAAATCAATACCAATCTTCTTAACTATTGTCGACATCCACTATCACAAGTCGTTACCATTCTATAGTCTTCATCTTATACTTTGGATCAAACTAAAGCATGGGCATGAAATAACTGGTATTAAATTCTCCTAAAATCTTTTCAAAATGTTCATATACAAAATGCATAATATCAATATAAAATAATCTATATTAATTAATAAATTATTTTAATATTACAACATATAAAATATAAAATTAAAAACAACAAAAGAAAAGAAGATATTAAAACTCAGGCTCCCCCAACCACGACCACATATTGCTCCTTTTCTTGAAGACTCGAAACTTGTAAAGGAGACCTCCTCTAACTCCCACTCCTCACTTTCTCTTCTTTATCCAAAACTTGCAATTTCATGGACTCAATCTTCTCTCCATTAACCTGAAAGAAAAAAAAAACTTTTAAGAGAAATATCAATTTCAAATATGTGTATATTTGATAAATTACCTTACAAGTTATAAGATACACAATTTTATTTGTAGAAGTTAAAAGAAATAAACAAAAAAACAAAGAAAAATCTGAAAACAATTATTGAAAGTTTAGGAAATAAAATATTTAAACCAGAAAAATCAAACATTACAGCCTAATACGTCAAGATTCGACCATAAACTAAATATACATACAAATAGAGAAATTTGAATACCCAAACACAAACATCCAAACCCCTTAAATAGGAGCAATTATCAAATGTTGTTTGTATTTCTTTTATTATCATTAATTGTTACTTATTAATATTAATATCAAGAAACGTTTCTTTGTAGTGTGACTTTTGAATATTCAAATAAAGACTTGAAACTTTCCAGTGCAATGTAAAATTTGACGTTTTTGCATGTTGTTAATTAAAAGGAATCAACTGCTTTTTTAACCTTTAGAATTAAGTTTAATTGAATGAACCGGTAGAATGTGGAAAGGTGCATTTTCTTTTTAATTGAGCAATGAATGTGGAAAATAATTGATAGAGTGCTTTTTAATTTTAATTTTCAGCAAGATTTTTTGAGAGAAATATAAGAGAAAAAATTGCAAAAAAAAAAGAAAAAAAAGATAAATATTAATGGAGGGAGAGGTGTCACATCACCTTAACTTTTTTTACTTTATTATTATATATAGATGTGGAGATTGATTTAAACTGGAACATCTATACTCATGGAACATTAGATCGGTGTGAAAGAACTCGTAGATTGTTTGATATGTAAGATAAGGTTAATAATTTAGGAAATAAAATAAGAGATTATTTTTATCTGTATGTTATTTTGGGAATCAATTACTTTTGAAAATATTTTTTATTGAATATATAATTAAATTTTAGATGAATGGTCACACACTTTAATAATAATATCTCACCATCACCCATTAGCAAATGAATTTATATGTATTTGGTCCACAAAAAGAAAAATCAGGTATGCCTATAAGAAGACATGTTGAGAATATACTTAAATAATAAAAGTTTTTTTTTTTCAATAATAGCTTATATTTTTAGATGGAATGCTTGATCACATGACTTTAACATGTTATGAAAAAGACAGAGTTTTGTGGTTGAATTTCATCGCCACTCATTATCAAAAAGGATATTCCATATATTTGGTCATGAAAAAATTATCATGTTCACATATGAGTGGAGCATCACGTGTGTAGAAGCGTGCTAATATCCGACTCGAAGTACGAGGAAGGAGGACGAATTTGGAGTTTAAACATATGGAAAATCCGTTAAGCAACATCCTCTGCCAACTCCATTTACGGCACATCACCGCAATTCCATCATACTCTTAACGAATGACTCATTGTTTCATCTTTACGTTAATATTTTACTAACATGTTTTCTTATATATTTGACTCATATATTAAACTCTCTTTTCATATCCCACTTGTGTCCTTTCTTATGCTCGTATTTATCTCTTTCCCCTTTCCTTTAAATTTTGTTCCATTCACGTATGTAGTCGTGAAACTTGAGTGATCGTAATTGAAACTATTCTTTTGTCTTATAAAAAAACGAAAAATTATAAAATAATATTATGACAAGTTTAATTTTAATGAATGAGATTTATATATTCTTCTTAGAGGTCTAGAGTTGAAGTTCTAGAGTTGGAAAAAAATTACTCTTTTCATTTTATTTTACGTGACATTCTTTAATTTGGCATGATCTTTAAGAAAAAATGATGATTTTTGAAACTTGTAGTCTAAAATAATCCTTATTTATTTGTGTGACTATAAATCATTTTTATTAAAGGTAAAAAGGAAATTTTAATGTTAAATTATTTATAATTATAGTAAGGTAACATTTTTTTTTAGACAGACTAAAAAAAATGTGTCACATATAAAAAGAGAGGAGAGAGGAGGGAATATTTAATATTAAGTGTTCTTCTTTTTCAGGGAATCATACCCAGCATGACTTAAGATTGAGTTTCGAATAGTGAATGATTTTTAAAAAATCTATTCCGAATTGTTTTAACTAGTGAAAAAATAACAACAATAGAGAGATTTGAACAATCCAATGCACAAACATGAAGGAGGGGTAAGGCCATCAAATCCTCGAATTAGGAGAAAAATTGCTTGGATTTTACTCTGTTTAAGAAGTGGGAAGTAAGGAATTGGTGAGTAAATAACAGATTCCAAAATTTAGTTGAAGAGTACAGTAGCTAGGACGAAACATTTCATTGTTAATCGAACCAACCAAAAGAAGAGAAATAATAACGTAACAAGTCATCCGAAGATTCTTCAAGAACAATCAACCCACTTTATTTAGCTTTTCTTCACTTGGTATTTACATATATAGAAATTACAAGAAGAAAAGAAAACACGCTTATATAGTTTTCCGACCTGAAATGCTGCATAAAGTGTCTTTCTTGTTCGGTGATTAGTCAATGAAGTCATTCTGAATTCGTGACTCGTAAATTATCAGCCAATAACAAAAATAGGGTTTTTATTTAGCTTAGTTATTTTGGATCATATTTATCTTTTTCTAGTTTATTCTTTAAAAAAAAAAAAATGTTGATACCACTATATGTGGAATTTTAGATTTTAATTTGAAACCTATATTGAAGTATGAGTTGTGACTTAATTAGGAGTTGGTTAAGTTAACTAGCTTGTAGTTGGACATGCGATATAAAGTCATTATTTCAAATTATGATTTCAAATCAGTGTTGAAATGCGATTTGGGACTATGCCTTCACCATATGAATACTAATTAATAATAGCATGACACTTCGAATTCGATTTGGGAAAGGAATATATCTTGAATTTTTCCCTTGTATATTTTAGAAAACTCATAATCCTTATTAGTGTAGGAGACCCTTTTCCCTAATAGATTTGGGAAAGGAATATATTGTCCTTCTGGGATTGGGAGAACCTTTTCCTTATAAATTTGGGACTACTTGGGATCTATATACAGGGGATTTAGTTAGGGATTCTAAATTATTGTACACTTCTTCTTTTCTTTCATAGTGGAAAACTCTCTCTGATTTTGCTCGGATGATTAGGCCTAGCCGAACCTCGTTAAATCCTTGTGTTGTTTTTCCTTCTCTATTTTCTTTGTTTGTGATTGTGTGCTAGTTAACCCAAGATATGTAACAATCTTTGTTGTGATTTCTAACTTTTTCTGTGGGAATGGTTGGCATGGTCCCCAAAGCTTTTTCTGTGGGAACGGTTGGCATGATCCAGCTATTTCTTTGTGTGACCGTTTTGCCCTTCCTTGTAGTTGCTATATACCATTTATGAATTGTGGGACTGATTGGCATGGTCCTTAAAGTGTTGGGGAGTGATTTGAGTAAGTTTGAGGTATTGAGTAGCCTTGAAAGTGATTAGTTTGACTTTGGTCAATATTTTATGGCCCGAGTGTCATAAGGTGATTATGTCAGCTCCATTAGCTTTGGAAGGTCGATTGTGGATTAGTAGCGTGGTTGGTTCGGGTTTCGAGTCTTTATACTTAGTTTGAATCTCTTAGACGAGACACTAGTTAAATTTAGCCAAAAAGGGTCCCAGGATCAACTTGTTGAAAATGACCTGTTTTGAAAAATCAAATTGTTCCATTGAGTCCAAAACATCGAAATTAGCCAAGTAACATTATTAGATTATTTCTTTGGGGTCCCAAACGAATCCCGAGGGTCCCTTCAGAGGATTTTAATCATTTTCATTTCAACTGAGTTGATGATATCTGGTGCATGAAAAATCCTTCTTCGCATTTGAAGGCCACCCTTATTGTTCACAGAGAAGGCATTCTCTGGTCAACGTGAGGGGTCGCGTTCGCGAAGTGATAATGGGATCAGATCGGGTCCAATTTGTTCATCGCGTTCGTGATTAGGTCATCGCGTTTGCGATAGATCCGAGTTGTTCGGGAATGTGAGGTCCCGACCGCGTTCGCAATGAAGACACTGTTCACCCTGAGCAGTACTTAAACCCCATTTCCGTGTTTTTCTTTATTTTTTTCCATTGTTCAACCTTGAGACCTTGGTTTTTGGTGATTTCAAGAGGATTCTTCTTCAATCATCTTTGGGTAAATTCCTAAACCTTATTTATATCATTTCCTATTGATTTTATATTTAAAACAACTTTAAAACTTGGATTTTAGACTTGAATTTTGGGGTTTTACCTGGTAAAGTGAGAAAATAATTTTTGACAATTTCAACATCAATTTCAACTTGTTTTTCAATGAATTTTCATATTTAGAGTCCTTGAAGTATGAAAAACTTGATTCTTAAATAAAAATTCTAGTTTTACCCTTTTTCCTTCGGGGTCGATTTTCAAACTATTTTTGGACCCGAAATAAAAGTAGCTAATATGGGTATCGTTAGACTCCTTTTGACGTATAGATTATGTTTTTGATAGATTTGGTTCATTCAAGGATGTAAGAAAGGGAAAGGATCCGTGTTGAAGGTTCCAAGCTTGAGATTCAACTTTTTGAGGTAGGTTATGACTTAACTTTCATCAGACTGCACTGAGTAGTTAACCATTCATGTAAAGTATGCTATGGGTTTGGAATTTAATCTTGAGATTCATATTTTGAGATAGTTATTTTATCGCGTTGCCCGTGTGGAGGCCTATGTGAGTATTATTATTGACTTGAGAGATTATTGTTGTTGTGATGCCCGTGTGGGGGCTTATGTGAATATTATTATTGACTTGAAAGATTATTATTGTTGAGATGCCTATGCGGGGGCTAGTGTTGGTCTTGTTTGAGCATTATATGCCTTTCTTATCATTGTGATGCTTGAGTGGGGGCTTGAATTATTATTATTGATGTCTTACATGATTATTCATTACTGTGGTGCCATGCAATGGCTTATTTTATGATTTATTGAGATTTGAAGAGATTTGAGCTCATGTAATACCATCATTAAATTGATTCATTATATGATATAGTGTTGGTTATGAGTATGCATCCTCATTTCATTCATCCATATACATGAAATTGGTACCATAGAGAAACATTGATTTTAAAAAAAAATGAAATACTTTATAAAACCCTTGACCGATGGGTGTGTCGGAAAGGTTGATTGAGATTGTGAAAGTATATGGGTCACTAAACCCTCATAGGTATTGTCCTGGTAGCTTACTATCGGGAGGTGTATATAAGGTGTCATACGATGGCTTCCATGTGATGACTTACTACATTATCATCCCACTGCATTGCATTGCATCATTTGCACTTCTATTTACGTATTTGTTATGGTATATTTAGTCTTCTCTTATATATTCGTGTGTGATTATTCTTATACAGATATTGTACTTGTAGAATTATTAGGAGATACAGTTTGAGCTACCATTGGGAACTTTTCTATATGTAAGTGGAAGCATGCTCATAGTATTCGTTACTCTTTTACTTTTCTACTTTTCTTAGTCAGCCTATGATACCTACTAAGTACAAGTAGATCGTACTCACTCATACTTTTTATACTCTTTCGATACAGATCCTAGTTTGAATGCGACCTGTGGAGCCTGAGATCGTGCGGTGATCGAGGCTGATTCGGAGGATGGGTGAGCTCCTTGTTCGGGGCTTGATTCTGGATTTCATCTTATCTATTATGTCTTTACTTTATGATTCAGAGACAGGCTTATGTATTTTCATACTTTTTATCAGTATTAGTGCTCTTTACTCATGACATCAGGTTTTGGGATTAGAGTTGTATTTTGTTCAGTTCGAATATTGTTGTTTATTTATATTATGGCCTGAATTTCTTATGAACCCTCGTATTAAGTATTATTTATTTCTTTTCCACATTCTTTATCTCTTTGGGTGTTGGGTTTACCTACCCAGGGTTAGGGTGGGGTAGGTGTCATTATGACCTCAACTTTTGGGTCGTGACAAATTGGTATCAGAGTGCCAGCTTTATCAGTCTCATGCGTAAAAGAGCAAGATACCTAATAGAGTCCCACAGATTGATACATTGATGTCTGTATGTATCTTCAAGAGTCTATCTGACATTTTTTAGGAAAACTTCTCTAATTTGATTCCACATATTGTTCATGTACACTATTCTAAACTTGTATTCCATTCTTTCTGCGCAGATGGTGAGGACTAGAGCCAGAGTTGTTCAGGATGTTGAGCCAGTAGCCACTGTTGGAGCCCCAGTCAGGGGGCGAGGCAGGGTCACAGCCGAAACAAAGGTAGAGGCTGGGCACAAGAAGCGGCTCCAACTAAAGAATGAGTTAGAGTGGACTCTCCCGAGCCCAATATTGATCATGATAAGGAGGCTTATCATCCAAAAGATGTGGGACCAGCTCATACCCCTCAGGTTTTATGGTTACCCCAGTATTACATGATCTGTTGGTTTGTCTTTTGGGTTATTTGGATGACATTTCCTAGGCTGGTATTCTACCAGGTATATTGAATGGTTCTCCTACTATAGAAGGTATATAGGCTCCAGGACAGGCTACTACTCATGGTTTTAGACTCCTGAGGCATAGCCAGCTGCTGTTGTGGCCCCATGAGTTAAGACATTGACTACCAGACTGGTTGTTCTGCTTATAGCTCCAGGTATTGTTATTTTTATTGAAGAGCAGAAGAGATTTGAGAGAATTATTAGAATATCCCCTCCCAAGTTCAGTGGTGCCATTGGCGAGGATGCTTATGAATTTCTGATTGATTGTTAAGAGAGGTTTCATAACCTTGGTTCACTTGAGCCCCATGGTGTTGCCTACACTACTTACCAGTTGCCTGATGTGGCTAGGCAGTGGTGGAGATCTTTTGCCAATTGTAGACCAGCGGGTTCCCCTTCTTTGATATAGACCCAATTTTCTGAGACTTTTCTGGAGTGGTTTGCGCCCTTTAGCTTGAGGGACTAGCGAAGGGATGAGTTTGATCATTTGGAGAACGAATCCATGACTATTGCAGAGGATGAGGCTCATTTTCATGCATTGTCTAGATATTCCATTACTAGCATTTTCGCTGAGTCTAAGGGGATCAGAAAGTTTGTTAAAGGTTTGATTAGTTATTACCAGTTAGTGGTTTTTGGTGGTTCTTTTCAGAGTATAGTAGATTATTTCAAGATGACCGAGACTATTCACCAGGGTATGCAGGTGGTGCTAAGAGGTGCGCTGACAGGGCAATTTCACTGGTCATGAATATAGAGGTAGGGATTTCTCGGGTAGAAGTTATCATGGTTATCATAGTAGATCGATTTAGAAAGCTTTGAAGAGTTTAGATGGAAGGTTTGTAGATTTTGAGACTTGAGTGGTCAGATATCAGACTATATAAGTCGAGGGTCTCATTCTGGTTCATCAAGTTATAGAGGATATTCTAGTTCTTCTGGGCCTTTTCGGTGTGTTTCTTCTAGTAGAGGATGTTTTTTGTGTGATGAGCATTGTCACTTAGTGAGGGATTATCCCCGGCGTGTGATTGGTTCTTCCCAGTAAAAATCTCAGGTTTAGCTTTTTCCAACTCCAGTGTCAGTGGTTAGAGGTAGTACACAGGGCAATATAAGTGGTTCTAAAGGTATCAGAGTAAGGCTTAGGGAGCTCGTGGTGGTGGATGAGGAGTCACTCAGTCTGGTAGAGGACGTGGTCAATGTTATGGTTTTCTTGGGAGAACTGAGGTAGAGGCCTCTGATGCAGTGATTACAGGTATCGTCCCAGTATGCCATCGTCTTGCTATAATACTATTTGGGTCAATATTCTCTTCTGTGTCTGTATATTTTTCTATTGGTATTGATGCTATGTGTGAGTCACTTGCTATGCCTATACGTGTATCTACCCCCGTAGGCGATTCTTTAGTGGTGGATCATGTGTACCGATCATATGTTGTGACCTTTTTGGGACATGAGACTTGGTTATACTTGATTATCCTCGATATAGTTGATTTTGATGTCATATTGGGGTATGGATTGGTTGCCTCTGTATCATGCAGTTTTGAATTATTTTACCAAGACCGTGACTTTAGCTACTCCTGGTATTTCGAGGTTAGAATGGAAGGGTGCTTCTAGCTTGTGTCCGAAGGGTGTTATATCTTTTCCACATATTCTTCGCATGGTAGGAAATGGATGTTTTTCCTATTTGGCCTATGTTTGTGATACTAGTGTTGGTTTACCACCTCCTTTGGATTCTGTGTGAGTTGGTAGAGAGTTCATGGATATGTTTCTTACGGACTTGCCTGGTATACCTCCAGACTGGGATATTGATTTTGCCATTGATGTTGAATCGGACACTTCGGCCATTTTTATTTCCTCCTATAGAATGGCCCCTATGGAATTGAAGGAGCAATTATAGGATTTGTTGAGTGAGGGTTTTATTAGACTGAGTGTGTCTCCTTAGGATGCTCCTATATTTTTTTTTTGAAGAAAGATGGATCCATGTGCATGTGTATTGATTATCGGTAATTGAACAAAGTGACTATCAAGAACAAGTATCCTCTTTCTCGCATCAATGACTCATTTGATCAGCTTCAATGTGCTTCAGTGTTTTCTAAGATCGATTTGAGATTTGGTTACTATCAATTGTGGATTAGAGCTTTGGATGTTCCGAAGACAACTTTTCAGAAGTGGTATGACCACTATGAGTTCTTGCTTATGTCTTTTGGGCTGACTAATACCCCAGCAACATATATGGTGTTAATGAACAGGATATTTTGGCTTATCTTGATTCTTTTGTTATTGTTTTCATTGATGATATCATAGTTTATTCCAAGAATAAGGCCGAACATGTGAGACATTTGAGGACCGTACTTCAGAGGTTGAAAGATGAAAAGTTGTATGTCAATTTCTCCAAGTGCAAGTTTTGGTTGGATTCTGTTTCTTTCTTGGGTCATATTATGACCAAGGATGGTATTATGGTCGATGCGGCCAAGGTAGCGACATTTTGTGATTGGGCTAGACTTACTTCTCCTACCTAGATTCTTAGTTTTGTTGGGTTAGTGGGCTATTATAGACACTTTGTGCAGGGTTTCTCTTCCATTCAGCTCCTTTGATCAAGTTGACTCAGAATAAGATTGTTGTTCAATGGTCGGATGCTTATGAGGAGAGCTTTCAAAAGCTCAAGGAGTCATTGACTTCGACTCCTATTTTGACTTTGCCTAAGGAGGGCTTGAATTTCATTGTGTTTTGTGATGCTTCAAGAGTTGTCTTGGGTGGTATGTTGATGTAGAAGGGTAAGGTGATTGCTTATGTTTCTCGACAGTTGAACCTTCATAAGAAGAACTACCCTACTCATGATATGAAGTTAGTTGTGGTTGTGTTAGTGTTGAAATTGTGGCATCACTACTTGTATAGAGTTCATTGTGAGATTCTCTCCAATCATCGTAGCCTTTAGTACTTTTTCACTCAGCAAGATCTTAATATGAGATAGCGTAGATGGTTAGAGTTGCTCAAGGATTATAATCTCACCATTCTTTATCATTTGGACAAGGCTAATGTGGTAGCAGATACCTTGAGTCGGAAGGCGGTGAGTATGGAAAGTTTGGCTCATCTTTTGACAAGGACGCGGATTTTAGCTTTAGACATTCAGTCTTTGGATAACCAGTTGGTTTGACTTGATATTTTGACACCTAGGTGTGTTTTGGCCTATGTTGAGGTTAGGTCTTCCTTGATGGAGGAGATTCGAGCTCGACAGTTTGATGATGATAAGTTAAGGGTGATTCATCATAAAGTGTTGAGTGGTGAGTCAAGGACTGCATCTCTTGATCTCGTAGGTATTTTGAGGTTGGTGGTCATGTTTGTGTGTCGAGAGTTGGTGGATAGATTAGACTGATTTTACAGGAGGCTCATTATTTGAAATCTTTTATTTATCCAAGAGCGGCTAAAATGTATCATGAATTAAAGCAACACTATTGGTGGTGTGGGATGAAGAAATACATTGTGGAGTTTTTGACCAAATACTTGAATTGTCAGCAAGTGAAGTATGAGCATCCGCGACCAGGTGGTACTATGTAGAGGATGCCTATTTTCAAGTAGAAGTGGGAGCGGATCACTACGGACTTTGTGATTGGTCTACCCCCAACTTTGGGGAAATTTGATTCCATTTGGGTGATTGTGGATAGGTTGACTAAGTTCATACACTTTATACCTGTGTAGGTAAGCTATAATGTGGAGAAGTTGGCCAAGATCTACATTCGAGAGATTGTTCAATTGCATGGCGTACCTATCTCTATTATTTCTGATAGAGGTACTCCGTTTACCTCAAATTTTTGGAGTTCTATACAGAGTAAGTTGCTCAGTTTGATATGAGCATAACTTTTCACCCTCAGACGGATGGTGAGTCAGAACGGACCATTCAAGTGTTAGAGAACATGCTTCGAGCGTATGTTATGGATTTTGGTGGTCATTAGGATCAGTTCTTGCTCTTAGCAGAGTTTACTTACAACAACAGTTACTATTCCAACATTCAGATGACGCCTTTTGAGGCTTTATATGGGCAGAGGTGTAGATACCCCATGGGATGGTTTGATTCGTTTGAGGTTAGACCTTGGGGCACAGATTTGTTAAGAGACACGATGGATCGAGTTAAATTGATTCGGCAGAGGCTTATGGATACCCAGAGAAGGCAGAAGAGTTATGTCAATCGACAAGTTCATGATGTAGCATTCATGCTTGGTGAGCAGGTTTTGTTGAAGGTATCAGTCATGAAGGGTATGATGAGATTTGGGAATAAAGGGAAGCTTAGTCCTAGATTTATTAGGCTTTTTAAGATTCTTGAGAGTTTTGGAGATATGGAGTATAGGATAGATTTGCCTCCACATCTATCAGTTCTTCATATGATATTCCATATTTCTATGTTGAAGAGATACTATCCAGATAATACTCATGTGATCCGGTGGGATTCTATTATATTAGATCATGACTTGTCCTACAAGGAGGAGCCCATTGCTATCCTAGATAAACAGATTAGGAATTTGAAGTCTACAAGCATTGATTCTGTGAAGGTTCAGTGGAGACATAGCCCGATTGAGGAGGCTAAGTGGGAGGTTGAGTCTGATATACGGAGTAGATACCCCCAACTTTTACCAATTCAGGTACTTTATTTGCTTTTTGTTCGAGAATGAACTAATGTTTTAATGATGGATAATGTAACAATCCTTGTTGTGATTTTCAGCTTTTTCTATGTTTTGATTTGTTTTTCCCTTTTTTTAGTTACTATATACCATTTATGAGTTGTGGGGATAGTTGGCACGGTCCCTAAAACATTCGGTGGTGATTTGAGTGAGTGTAAGGTATTGAGTAACCCGAAAAGTGATTAGTTTGACTTTAATGAATATTTTGTGACCCGAGCATTAAATGGTAATTTTGTCAGTTTCATTAGATTCGGAAGGTCAATTTAGGTTAGTAGGATAGTTGGTTTGGGTTCTGAGCCTTTATACTTAGTTTTGACCTCTTAGACGAGAAACTAGTTAAATTTAGTCTAAGCGGGTCCCAGGGGTTAACTGGTTGAAAACGACTTCTTTTGATAAATCTTCTAGTTCCATTGAGTCCGTAACATCAAAATTAGCCTAGTAGCATTATTGAATTATTTTTGTAGGGTCCCGAACGAATCCTGAAGGTCTATTTGGAGGATTTTAATCATTTTCATTTCAGTTGAGTTGTTGATATCTGGTGCATGAAAAATCCTTCTTCATATTTACGATCCACCCTTCACATTCATGGAGAAGAAATTCTCTGGTCATCGCGAAAGATAAATAGGGGGCCGCATTTACAAAGATATATAGGGTTGGGTCGAGTCCGATTTGATCATCGCGTTCGCAACCAGGCCATCACTTTCACTATAGATCCGGGTTGGTAGCATTCACGAACACGAGGGTCCGACTGCTTTCGTAATAAAGGCACTGTTCACCAAGAACAGTATTTCAACCTTATTTCTATATTTTTCTCCTTTTTGTCCATTGTTGGACCTTGAGACCTTGATTTTTAGTGATTTCAAGAGGATTCTTCTCCAATCTTCTTTGGGTAAATTCCTAAACCTTATTTCTATCATTTTCTATTGATTTTATCCTCTAAACAACTTCAAAACTTGGATTTTATACTTGAATTTTGGGGTTTTACCCAATAAAGTGAAAAAATGGTTCTTCGATGATTTCAACCTCGATTTTAACTTGTTTTCCAATGGATTTTCATATTTAGAGTCATTGAAGCATGGTAAACTTGATTCTTAAATAAAAATTTTGATTTTACCCTTTTTCTTTAAGGATCAATGTTCGAACTATTTTTAGACCCAAAAAGAAAGTAGCTAATATGGGTATCGTTAGACTCCTTCTGATGTGTAGAATATATTTTTGATAGATTTGGTTCGTTTTGAAGATGCACAAAAGGGAAAGAATCTGCGTTGAAGGTTCCAAGCTTGAGATTCAACTATTCGAGGTAGGTTAAGACTTAACTTTTTTCAGAGTGGGTTGGAAAGTTAACCATTTATGTAAAGTATGCTATGGATTGGGGATTTTATCGTGAGATTCATATTTTGAGATAATTATTTTATCGTGTTGCCTGTGTGGGGGCCTATGTGAGTATTATTATTGACTTAAGAGATTATTATTGTTGTGATGCCCGTGTGGGGACTTATGTGAATATTATTATTGACTTGAGAGATTATTTGTGTTGAGACCCCCGTGTAGGGCTAGTGTTGGTCTTGTTTGAGCATTATCAATCTTTATTATCATTGTGATGCCTGAGTGGGGACTTGAATTGATATTATTGATGTCTTACATGACTATTCATTATTATGGTGTCTTGCGATGGCTTATATTATGATTTAATTGAGATTTGAGCTCATTTAATACCATCATTGAATTGATTTATTATATGATATTGTTTTGGTTATAAGCATGCATCCTCATTTCATTCATCCATATACATGGAGTTGGTACCACAGAGAAATACTGATTTTGAAAGAAAATGAAACACTTTATAAAATCCTTGACCGACAGATGTATCGACAAAGTTGATTGAGATATGAGATTGAGATTGTGAAAGTATATGGGTTGATAACCCCCATGGGTCCAGTACTGATAGCTTATACTTGAAAGGTGTATACGAGGTGTCATACGATGACTTACTTCATTATTGTAATGACCTGGTCTGTGAAACTTTGCTTTTTATGAGTTTTGACTATTTTACCCTTCCCCGTAGTTACTACATGTTGATTTTTTGGGTGTAAAAATGATTGGCACGGTTCTCAATGCAATCGGGAGTGATTTGGATGAGTTTGAGGTTTTTAGTGGCTTTAAAAGTCATATAATTGACTTTGGTCAACATTTGATGTTTTGGGTCTCAATGATGATTTGAATAGTTTCATTAGATCCGAAATATCGAATTTGAGTTAGTAGCGTGGTTGGTTCAGGTTCGGAACCCTTATTTTACATTTCGACCCTTCGTTTGGAAAATTGCATAAAAAGGGTGGTCTCGGGGGTTAATTTATTGAAAATAATCTTTTTTTGAAAATCCAACATTGCCATTGAGTCTGAAATGTCGAAAATAGCCTTGTGGCATATATAGTTTGTTCCAGTGGGGTACCGAACGAATCCCGAGGGTCCATTCGGAGATATTTCATTACTTAGAAAAACTATTGGTGCAGTATTTTCTGGTGCATCAAGCCCTTCATCGTGATCGCGTGGACACATGTTGTGATTGCAGGACTCGATAATGGTCTTCATCGCGATCGTATGGTTTTGGTATCACAATCGTGATGGGTTAATCGGTGGACCAGGTCAAGTTGACTCATCGTGATCGTGAAGCCTAGCTAAGAAACCGCGATGACCAACTTAATGGCTGGTCAATGTTGACCCTCGTGATCACGAGGTGGGGTCTGCAATCGCGAGGTACTATTCACAAAACAATATAAATAATGTAATTTTGTAATTTTTTTCCATTTTTGGACCTCCAAGTTTCTTAGGGTTTTATCACCATTCTTTCTTGGTTAAGATCCTAAATCATCTTTCCATTATTTCTTATCAATTATATATTCGAAAACACCTTTAAATCATGATTTCAAAATGAAATTTTGGGGTTTTGTCGGTAAAGTTTGAAAAATGGTTTTTCTTCGATTTGGATCTCGTTTAAACTCGTTTTCACATGGGTTTTCATATGTTGACTCTTGTAACCTTAGGGAATATGTTTCTAAAGAAAAAATCTAGTTTTACCCCTCTCGTTTTCGAACTCATTTTTTGAGTACGTTTTGGACCCCTTTTAAATATGATCTATATGGGTATCGATAGCTTCGTTTTAATACATAAATCCTATATTTGTATGTTTTAGTTGATTCTGAGGTCGTTTGAAAGGGAAAAACACTGTGTTGAAGGAATTTAGGCTCGAATTTCATTGTTTTAAGGTAGGTTATGGCTTAACTTCTTTCAGATTGAGCTGGGTAGTTAATAAATAGGTAAAGCATGCTATGAGTTAGGGAAAATAACTATGGGGTTTATATTTTGAGATTATTATTACTGATTTGTGCCTGAGTGGGGGCTTATAATCTGATGTTGTTGACTTGTGATATTTGATATTGTGTGTTGCCCGAGTGGGGGCATTATTTGACATCATTGACCTTATATGTGCATTTAAATACTTTTATTGTAGTTATGATTCCCGTACGAGGGACTTAAATTATTATTATAGGCCTTAATGAGCATTGGTTGCCTTATCATGATAGAAATGTCCGAGTTAGGGGTTGATATGATATTAATGATGTCTTACATACATATTTATTCCAATGGTGCCTAAATAGAGTTGATATCATGAATTATAGACATATTGAGTTGATTTCTGAGCGCACTTATATACGTATTGAATGGATTGGATATCTTCATACTGATTCAATTGTGAGCATTGCATCCTCATTCAATACATATACATTGATGAGATATCGGTACCATTAATCAACACTATTTTTGAAAGAAAATGAGACATTTTACAAAAACCTTCTCCATGAACACGAGATGGAAAGATGGATTGAAACCCGATAGGTGTATTCAGAAAGTCATGGGATAACTTTCACTATTCATCCTATCATCATTGCATTGCATTGTGTATGCATCTTTCATGATTCTTTTACTTGTATTGTGTTTTGTATACTTTTCGTGTATATTTGTGTCGTTTCATTTTAGTATTATATTAGAATTGTTAGTGGAGACGGTGTGAGCTACCCTTTGGGAACTTTTCTGCTTGCAGGTGACGTGCTCTACTTTGCTCAGTTGGCCTATGATATCTACTAAGTACAAATGGATCGTACTCACCCCTACTGTGCCCTTTTGTTGTAGATCCTAGCTCGAGTACTACATGTGGCAGTTGAGTTTTCTGGCGGAGTTGATCAAATTCAAGGTACTAGATTGTTATAGTGTTTAGAGCAGATTCCAAACCTCATCCTATCTTAATTTATGTCTTTATGTTGTTCTTAGAGACATACTATGTATTTTCAAATTCAGTTATGTACTTAGATGCTTTTACATTATGCCGCCAGATTTAGGGCAATTTATGTCAACTCTTTCATATTTATGCTTTATTTGTATTCTGTGTTGGCCTGACTTTGTTCTAGAAGTCTCGTTTTACTAATTTCATTAATTTTTGGGTTTTTCTTTCCACTTTGGAGATTGGCTTACTCATCAAGGCTGGGCCACGACAAGTGCCATCATGACCTTGTTTTTGGGTCGTGATAGTTATCATCCCACTGTATTACATTATTTTTAGTTTTATTTACATATTTATTATCGTGTATTTAGTCTTGTCTTATATATTCGTGTGTAATTATTCTTATACAGATATTGTACTTGTAGAACTGTTAGGAGATAAAGTTTGAGCTACCATTAGGAACTTTTCTGTATGCAGGTAGAAGCATGCTCATAGTATTCGTTATTCTTTTACTTTTCTGCTTTGCTCAATCGGCCTATGATACATACTAAGTATAAGTGGACTGTACTCACTCTTACTTTCTGTACCCTTTCGGTGCAGATCCTAGTTCAAGTGCGACCCACAGATTGTGAGATTGTGTTGTAGTTGAGGATAATTGGAGGATGAGTGAGCTCCTCATTCGGGGCTTGATTTCGTTCTTCATCTTATCTATCATGTCTTTAATTTATTATTCAGAGACAGACTTATGTATTTTCATAATCTTTATCTGTATTAGTGCTCTTTACTCATGACATCAGGTTTTGGGATTGGAGTTGTATTATGTTCAGCTCAGATATTATTGTTTATTTATATTATAGCCTGACTTTCTTATGAAGTCTTGTATTGGGTATCATTTGTTTCTTTTTCACATTTTTTTTTATCTCTTTGGGTGTTGGACTTACCTGTCTAGGGTTAGAGTGGGGTAGGTGCCATCATGACCTCAACTTTTGGATTATGAAATGATATTTCTGCAATAACAAGTATCAAAGCAATTTTGGGGATTCTACACATAATCATGGGTTAAGATGTCTCCATCATCTTCAGCAAAGTATAAAATAGAGAAATTCAATGGGGATCTAGTTTCAGTCTGTGGAAGATTAGAATAAGATCGTCCTTAGTTTTAGTAGGGTTATGGAAGGCAATTGAGGAACGTTTCTAGAATTGGTACTAGCATGCATCCTCATTTTACAAGGTTTATGAGCATGCATCCTCATTTCATTCATCCATATACATGGAATTGGTACCACAGAGAAATACTGATTTTGAAATAAAATGAAACACTTTATAAAATCCTTGACCGACGGATGTATCGACAAGGTTGATTGAGATATGAGATTGAGATTGTGAAAGTATATGTGTTGATAACCCCCCACGGGTCTTGTCCTGGTAGCTTATACCCAAAAGGTGTATACGAGGTGCCATTCAATGGTTGTAATGCGAGGACTTACTTCGTTATTGTAATGACCTAGTTTGTGAAAGTTTGCTTTTTATGAGTTTTGACTATTTTACCCTTCCCTGTAGTTGCTACATATTGATTTTTGGGTGTGGGGATAGTTGGCACGGTTCTCAATGTGATCGGGAGTGATTTGGATGAGTTTGAGGTTTTTAGTGGCTTTAAAAGCCATATACTTGACTTTGGTCAATATTTGATTTTTCAGGTCTTGAATGATGATTTGAATAGTTTCATTAGATCCAAAATGTCAAATTTGGGTTAGTAGCGGGGTTGGTTCAGGTTCGGAACCCTTATTTTGCATTTCGACCCTTCATTTTGAAAATTGCCTAAAAGGGGTCCCGAGGGTTAATTTATTGAAAACAATCCTTTTTTGAAAATCCAATATCGCCATTATGTCCAAAATGTCGAAAATAGACTTGTGGAATATATGGTTTGTTCCAGTAGGGTCCAGAATGAATCTCGATGGTCCATTCAGAGATATTTCATTACTTGGAAAATCTGTTGGTGCAACATTTTCAGGTGCATCAAGCCCTTCATTGCGATCATGTAGACGCATGTTGTGATTGCTTTCCTCGATGATGGACCAGGATCAAGATGACTCATCGTGATTTGAAGCCCAGCTAGCAACCGCGATGACCAACTTAATGGCCGATCAACGTTGACCCTTGCGATCACGAGGTGGGGTCCACAATTGCGAGGTTCTATTCATAAAACAGAAAAAATACTTTATTTTTGTGATTTTTCTCTGTTTTTGAACCTCCAAGCTTCGGGAAGAGGCAATTTCTTCGGGTTTTATCACCATTCTTGCTTGGGTAAGCTCCTTAATCATATTTCCATTATTTCTTATCAATTATAACTTCGAAAACACCTTTAAATCATGATTTTAAAATAAAATTTTGGGGTTTTGCCAGTTAAGCTTAGAAAATGGTTTTTCTTCGATGTGGACCTCGTTTTAGCGTGGGTTTTCATATGTATACTCCTATAACCTTGGGTAATGTGTTTCTAAATAAAAATCTGGTTTTACCCCTCTCATTTTTTAACTCATTTTTCGAGTCCGTTTTGGACCCGTTTTAAGTATGGTCGATATGGGTATCGATAGCTTCCTTTTAATGCGTAAATGCTATATTTGTATGTTTTAGTTGATTTTGAGACCGTTTGAAAGGGGAAAGCACTGTGTTGAAGGACTTTAGGCTCGAATTTTGTCGTTTTAAGGTAGGTTATGGCTTAACTTCTTTCAGATTGAGCTAAGTAGTTAATAAATAGGAAAATCATGCTATGGGTTGGGGAAAATAACTATGGAGTTTATATTTTGAGATTATTATTATTGTTTTGTGCCTGAGTGGGGGCTTATAATCTACTGTTGTTGACTTGTGATATTTGATATTATGTGTTGCTCGAGTGGGGCCTTTATTTTACATCATTGGCCTTATCTGTCCATTTAAATGCCTTTATTCTAGATGTGATTCCCGTGCGGGAGCTTAAATTATTATTACAGGCGTTAATGAGCATTGGTTGCCTTATCATGATAGAAATGTCCGAGTTAGGGGTTGATATGATATTAATGATGTCTTACATGCATATTTATTTCAATGGTGCCTAAATAGAGTTGATATCATGAATTATGGACATATTGAGTTGATTTATGGGCTCATTGTATAAGTATTGAATGGGTTGAATATCTTAATACTGATTCAATTGTGAGCATTACATCCTCATTCCATACATATACATTCATGAGATATCAGTATTATTGAGGAACACTATTTTTGAAAAAAATGAGACATTTTATAAAAACCTTCTCCGTGAGCATGAGACGGAAAGATGGATTGAAATTTGACATTTGAGATATAGTATATAGGTTGTGAAGCCCCCATGGGGCCTATCTTGGGAGTTGTGAGCTCGGTAGGTGTATACAGAAAGTCATGGGATGACTTTCACTATTCATCCTATCATCATTGCGTTGCATGGCATATGCATATTTCATGATTCTTTTTCTTGTATTGTCGTGTATTTAGCTTCTATACTTTTTGTGTATATTTTTGTTGTTTCATTTCAGTATTATATTAGAACTGTTAGTGAAGACGGTGTGAGCTACCCTTTGGAAACTTTTCTTCTTACAGGTGACGTGCTCTACTTTGCTTAGTTGGCCTATAATATCTACTAAGTACAAATGGATCGTACCCACCCCTACTGTGCCCTTTTGGTGTAGATCCTAGCTCGAGTACTATGCGTGGCGGTTGAGGTCTCGAGCGGAGTTGATCAGATTCGAGGTACTAGATTGTTTTAGTGTTTAGAGTAGATTCCAGATCTCATCATATCTTTATTTATGTCTTTATGTTGTTCTCATAGACAGACTATATATTTTCAATTTTAGTTATGTACTTAGATGCTTTTACATTATGACACCTGATTTTGGGCGGTTTATGCCATCTCTTTTAGACTTCTACTTTTTATATATTCTATGTTGGCCTAACTTTTTTCTAGAAGTCTCGTCTTACTACTTTCATTACTTGTTGGGTTTTTCTTTCCACTTTGGTTATAGGCTTACTCATCAAGGCTGGACCGCGACAAGTGCCATCATGACCTTGTTTTTGGGTCGTGATAGTTATCATCCCACTGTATTGCATCATTTGTACTTCTATTTATGTGTTTGCTATCGTGTATTTAGTCTTCTCTTATATATTCATGTGTAATTTTTCTTATACAGATATTGTACTTGTAGAACTGTTAGGAGATAAAGTTTGAGCTACCATTAGGAATTTTTCTGTATGCAGGTGGAAGCATGCTCATAGTATTCGTTACTCTTTTAGTTTTCTGCTTTGCTCAATCGACCTATGATACCTACTAAGTATAAGTGGACCGTCCTCACTCCTACTTTCTGTACCCTTTTGGTGTAGATCCTAGTTCAAGTGTGACCCACAAATTGTGAGATTGTGTTGTGGTTGAGGATAATTGGAGGATGAGTGAGCTCCTCATTCGGGGCTTGATTCCGGACTTCATCTTATCTTTCATGTCTTTTATTTATGATTCAGAGAATGACTTATGTATTTTTATAATCTTTATCTGTATTAGTGCTCTTTACTCATGACATCAGGTTTTGGGATTGGAGTTGTATTATGTTCACCTCAGATATTATTGTTTATTTATATTATAGCCTGACTTTCTTATGAAGTCTTGTATTGGGCATCATTTGTTTCTTTTTCACATTTTTTATCTCTTTGGGTGTTGGACTTACCCGTCTAGGGTTAGAGTGGGGTAGGTGCCATCATGACCTCAACTTTTGGATTATGACATGATATTTCTCCAATAATATGTATCAGAGAAAGTTTGCGGTTTCTACACATAATCATGGGTTAAGTGTCTCCATCATCTTCAACAAAGTATGAAATAGAGCAATTCAATGGGGGATCTAGTTTGAGTCTGTGAAAAATTAGAATAAGATTGTTCTTAGTTTTACAAGGGTTATGGAAGGCAATTGATGAACTTTTCTAGAAGAGTTAAGAGAATTGAAAAAGGTAGACCTGAAGGAAAGGGCTTTGAGTGCGATCTTCATGAGTGTTACAGATAACATTCTTTGGGAAATTGCTGAAGAAAAATTTGCAATAACGACATAGAAAAAGTTAGAAGATTTGTATTCTAGGAAATCGTTGACAAACTATCTCTACTTGAAAAAATGGTTGTACAATCTTCGTATGAATGTAGGTACACCGGTTAAAACTCATCTTGATGAGTTTAATTCAATTATAATGGACTTGAAGAACTTAGATATCAAAATTGATAGTGAGGATCAGGCCTTGACCGTATTATGTTCTTGATGTGTCGTGGTTTTACGGCACTTTTGACGCTTAAAACAAGGGAAATTTGTTAGTTTAAAGGTATGTTTTGTGGGTATGATGTGCTTTTATGATATTTACAGGTTAAACATAAACGAATCCTGAGAAGCAAAATGCATAAAAAGGGACTCAAGGGCATCAGACAGATCATTCAACGAATATTGTATCTGACAACGGTCGTCCCTTGCAGTCGTTAGTTGAAGCTGAGAGAGTGAAAGATGAAGAAGATCATTCGAGAAGATCCCACGATCATTGTAGGAAACAACGGCCTCTTCCTGAAGATAGTGGGAAGATGATCCTACAAAGTGAAAATCAAAGGTGGAAGTAACAAAAGGAAATAATGATCGTCAGTGGAAAGGATGAGCTCGTCCTGAGCATCATTCCAGAAAATATCCGCAAGTAGTCAAAAATGCATATATCCAACAACAAGCACTAGGAACGATTGTGATATCTACCAACGATCGTCCTATCCTTCGTCTGAGGTGCCGACTCTACAAATCCCATTGTGTTTAGGATAGGTTTCCTTTATGTATATAAATACTTCTAATAGGTTTATTATTTTAGTTTACATTCTATTGATACTTTTGAGGCATATTATTGTTCTTTCAAGTATAAACATTGACTTTTAGGGTTTTATTCATAATTTAGATTTGTGGGTGTTCATCTTATTCTTTGTAAGTGCATGATTATGCTTTCTATTTAGAATTATTATAATGTTCTTATAATTATGAGTAACTAAACACCACAACTAGGGTTGTTGGAACCATGATGGATTAAAAAAGTAGTATTCGTAGTACGAAGTGATTCTCAAATAGTGTTTGTATGTGTATTGTTGTTATCTTCGGTTTGATTTTTTTCTAACGGTGCGTAATGTTAGAACTCATCTTATCTTTACTCTGGACGAAAGAATAAGTAACGGATGGGAAAATGGAATAAACAACAGAGACTTAGAGCTATCAATCTTTAATTAATAGCTTGATTTGATAATCCGAGGAAGCTGATCTGGGATCCAAGATAGGAGTTAGTAGTTCAAAACTCAAGAGAAGAGAAAACGTACTTGAGGATAGTTGTCTAAACAAGTGTGGAAAGCCGTTTAGGTGAAAATAGCCTATCGATTCTACATGCCAAGCACCGGGAGAGATCACTAGTACAAAAAATGTATGGAGTTATGAAATTATGGATAACACGGTGATAGTACCTCTCTCATACTAATTACAAATCAAATAAAATCAACAGTTGTTACTATTTGAAGTCAAAAATCCAAAAAACCCCTTTACAAAAAATTACTTATTGACTTCTTAGATAGACACATTGATAGAAATTTTGGCCCAATCCTCGTGGAATAAACCTTAACCTAGTTGGGTTCTATATTTGATTAGCGACCGCTTTATACTTTGTTAGAGGTGTAATTTGGGCGACATCAAATTTTGGCATTATTGTCGGGTAATACGGTTACGGAATTGATAGATTTTTTTTGTTTAACTGTTGGTTATTATTTCCTAATTTTACTTTTTATGTTGTTTCTAGGGTGCATAACGGTGCATGCCCAACACTCAGAGTCAAGGCAATCCCCTGGTTTCACTTGATCCTGAATTTGAAAGGACTCTAACAGCTAGAAGAAGAATGGTTAACGAAGGAGTTTATGACAAGGGAGTTCTGAACTAAGGGGTGCAGAACCAAGGAATTAATGAGACTGCTAAACAAACTACTGCCTGATTGGTTGCTAAAAAAAGACAAGACAAGAAGCTGCCAGATAGGCAGTACTGGAAGAAATGGATAGATAAGAAGAAGCGGACCATCTGGCCGCACTTGAAGAGCAGAACAGGCATAGAAGGAATAGGGGACAACAACCTCCCCAACATTATGTTACTCAGTTTGATGATGCAGATGTTGATCTAGAGGTGCTAGAGGCGGCTAAAACAGGTGTTATTGTTCCACCCCCATTGCCACTAGGAACTAAGTTTGACATCACTAATGCTATGATACAACTCCTAAACTTAAAGGGAGTGTTCACAGGCCTTTCTACTGCTGATGCAAACTTTCACTGGATGAACTTTGTAGGGATTTGCACTTCCTACAACTTACCTGGTATGAGTCAAGAGGCTATAAGATTGCGGTTGTTTCCCTTCTCTCTAACTGGAGAAGCTACTCTATGGTTGACCGAGTTGCCAAAAGGGTCAATAACCACTTGGAAAGAGGTTAAGACTTAATTCTTGGAGTAGTTTTTCCCATATTCTAGAATGCTGCAGTTAAAGGACGAGAGTTTTAAGTTCAGACAGTTATATTTAGAGGTGTTGTATGAGACATGGTTGAGGTTTAAGATAAAGCTGCAACAAGACCCAAATCATAGGATCTTTAATCGTATGTTTGCTTGATATATTCTACAAATGTTTGAATGCAAATAATAAGGCCATAGCAGACACTGTGACGGAAGAAGCATTTATAAGTCTAACTTAGGAGCAGGCTTCTTAAATTTTTGGCAGGATCACTAAAACCAACCGGGGTTGGCACACACGAGAATCAAACGTGCCTACAGGAACTTATATGATAGGAGCATCTACAGAACAATGAATGGTTGATGATTGTATCGCTTAGGAGTTATCACAATTGAGGACTGAATTCAGCTTATTCACAAAATAGTTTGCAGCAGTGGGGACAGAAAAGATGAATGTGGTTGGTTCACAAGGAAAAACACCTAAACATGATGACTTTGATTCTAAGGAGAAGGCTAAGTATCTAGATGATCAGGTGGTGGGTTTCTTAGCCAAAGGCCAAAGGTCTAATTAATATAATTAGCACTCTGGTCAAAAGAACCAAGAATGGAACTATTACAAGGATAAGAACTACAATAAGTTAGGGTATAGAAATAGGAGTCGAGGGAGAGACAGCGAATGGAAATATAAGATCATTACAAAAATAACAGAAGTGGCCACGA
This sequence comes from Capsicum rhomboideum, assembly GCA_031232105.1. NCBI lineage: Eukaryota > Viridiplantae > Streptophyta > Magnoliopsida > Solanales > Solanaceae > Capsicum > Capsicum rhomboideum. The sequence continues at coordinate 61,440,291 of CP124709.1, forward strand.
TGTTCCACCAGGAAGCTGTGATACTGATTCAACTAATTCTAAGATGGAAAACATGCTTGCTAAAGTGGTGAAAGAGGGTAGAAAAGGCTGAAGACTGCCTTAAGGAGCTTAGAGCAGATATTTTGGGGATGAGTCAAAAAGTCAAATTACATGCTGCTACTATTAAGTAGCTTGAGCAGCAGTTTGGTCAGATTTCAACCATGAATCATTGTTAATAGGATACACTTCCAAGCATCACTATCCAAAATTCTAAAAATGATGGTCTTGCTTGGCGATTACTACTATGAGTGGTTAGATGACTGTTGATCCACATATACCCGTGGTTATTGAGAATACTTTTAAGCCAGTGATTATCGAGAATGATCAAGTAGCCAAATCTAAGATTCAAGTTGATAATGAGAAAGCAATGTAAGAAAAGAAAGAGAAAAGATAAGAACGGTAAGAAGAAAGTAGCTACCGAGAGCGAGAGGACCTCTGAGGTGTATATGTTTGAGATGAGTGAGGTCCTAACTGATTTTGATATGAATATTGTTGAGAGTGGAGGGGGTACAGATATTTCCCCCACGATATCGTCATTGAGTGTATCAACCACCACCTGTGCCAACTTAGGTTTGAGTGCTACGGCCACAACCGAGGCCACGAGAGTTGGAGTGCATAAAGGGGTAGCATCCGATACCCCAACTAATTAGTCTGATACTGGTGCTTAGTTCACCGCAGGTATGTTCCTCCCCTAGTGTTTTCATTCTTAGTGCTTTGAGGACATTGCACTAGATCTGAGTTGGGGGTGGGGGTATACCAACATCCAAGGGTTTTTGTTGCCGTGTTTCTTTTCCCTTAGATGTGCTGTCTAGTTAGAATTGGCATGTTTAGGAGTTTATTTTCTTGTGTTTTGTGTTGTTTGTGTAATTAAGAGAAATATGAGAACTTCGCGCAGTCAAAATAAAAAGAGCATACAACTTGTGTTTTTTGAATTTTGTGTTTAAAGGATACCCTTCATGTAAATTTTTAGTTGTGTTGTGTGTTTAATGTGAATTGTGACCAATGTGGATCTTATCATGCCATTAGAATTATGAACATGATAATTGTAGTTTAACTATGCATGAATCGGATAGGTAGTAACTGGGAACATAGCCCTGAGCCATGTGTGTATGAGGTACTTACCTAGTCGGTATGTGTACGTGATCTAAAACTTGCCCAGTTAGTCTCACCAAGGTTAAAGGATAGTCAGTTAGGAAGGATCATAGGCCATTCTTGAATAGTCCACTATAAGCCTAAAAGCCTACCAAATAGAATATGATGCCCCTTGATTCGGATTTTTGAGCCTAAATAGACCTTTTCATTGAATTAGCCCATTCACCTTCCCGATTTGATTACAATAAACCTATTTTGGCCCTGGTCCCTCCTTGGACATTGTGCACCTCAACTTAAGCAAATCGCCTAAGTTGAGGGTGGCTATCGTAGGGTTGCGTAAAGGAAATTGGGTATGTACAAGAAGTTAGTAAGTGAAAAAAGAGTTGGGTGTGGTAAAGTTTGAATAAAAAAAGAGAAAAAATGAATAAAGTTTGAAAAGAGAAAAAAAAAATTGTAAAAAGAAACTGCACCCAAGGTCTAAAAGTTGAAAGGGAGAAAATTAAATAAATGGGATAAAAAAGTGGAGCCAAAAGTAGCATAGTGCCAAGGAGGGTTGATTCACTTGGTCCAAATTTGTCATACCCATCCCAGATCCTACATTAGAAGATAATAAAGTCCTATAGTGATCCTAATCCAACTGTTCGAAAAGCTAAGGCACTGAAAATAAGGGCAAGCCTATGATATTTCACGCACATGGTCTAAACTTCTTTGTGAGAGTGAGTGCTTCCATTTAGTCCCCGTTTTAATAATCATCGTGTATTTTGAGTGTAGGGGACTTCTTTGATGTAAGGGCATATGGGTTGCATAGTGATTGTTATTCATTCGGGTAGTGTCACTGGTACATGTGCTACGCTGTCTGTTGATAATGTAATGTCATTGCTTGATCTCTTTATGTCATGGTGAGTAGTTTATATGCACACAGCCTTGTAAGTTTTAATAGTATTGGAGGGGGTGAAATGAGTTTTGCTACATGGGTGCTAAATCTTATTTTTGACAATATGACTGTAGTAGGACTCTTGGGTTTCTCTTTGTTAAGCATCCTGTAGTTTGTTGTTTTGGTTAGATTTATTTTGTTCGCCTGAGGACATGCAAACATTCTAAGTTGAGGATGTTATTTTGTCGTGGCCTTACTTTTGATGCTTGAAATAAGGGAAATTTTCTAGTTTAAAGGTATATTTTGTGGGTATAATATGATATTATGGTATTTACAGGTTAAACAAGTCCAGAGAAGCAAAGTGCAGAAAATAGGACTCAAGGGCATCAGACGGATTATTCAACGACCGTTGGATCTGACAATGGTCATCCCTTACAGTAGTTGGTTGAATATGAGAGAGTGAAATATAAAAAAGATCAGACTATAAGATCCCACAATCGTTGGAGGAAATAATGGCCTCGTCCTAAAGATCGTAGGAAGATGATCCTGCAAAGTGAAAATCAAAGGTGGAAGTAACAAAAGGAAACAATGATCGTTAGTGGAAAGGACGAGCTCGTCCTAAGCATCGTTCCAGCAAATATCCGCAAGTGGTCAAAAAGGCATCCATCCAATAACAAGTACTAGGAACGATCGTGGTATCTACCAACGATCGTCCTATCCTTCGTCTGAGGTACCGACTCTACAAATCCCATTGTGTTTGAGATAGGTTTCCTTTATGTCTATAAATACTCCTAATAGGTTTATTATTTTTGTTTACATTCTATTGATACTTTTGAGGTATATTATTATTGTTGCAAGTATAATCATCAATTTTTGGGATTTTAATCGTAATTGAGATTTGTGAATGTTTATCTTATTATTTGTAAGTGCATGATTATGCTTTCTATTCAAAATTATTATTATGTTCTTATAATCATGAGTAGCTAAACACCACAACTAGGATTGTAAGAACCATGATAGATTAACAAAGTGGTGTTCGTAGTACGAGTGATTCTCAAAGGGTGTTTGTGCATGTATTATTGTTCTCTTTAATTTGATTACTTTATAACATTGCGCAATGTTAGAACTCGCCTTATCTTTACTCTAGATGAAAGGATGAGTACCTAATGGGAAAAGAGAATAAATAACAGAGACTTAGAGCTATCAACCTTCAATTAATAGCTTGATTAGATAATCTGGGGAAGCTAATCTGGGATCCAAGATAGGGATTAGTAGTGCAAAACTCAGGAAAATAGAAAACTTACTTGAGGATAGTCATCTAAACAAGTGTTGAAAATCGTTTAGGTGAAAATAACCTATCGATTTTACATACCAAGCACCAGGAGAGATCATTAGTATGAAAAACCTATGGAGTTTTGAAGTTATAGAGAACACAGACCTAGTACCTCTCTTATATTGATTACAAACCAAATGAAATCAATAATTGTTACTATTTGAAGTCAGAAATCCAAAAAACCCACCTTACAGGAAATTACTTATTGATTGCTTAGATAGACACATTGATAGAAATTTTGATTTATTCCTCATGGAATCAATCCCAACCTAGTTGGATTCAATATTTGATTAGCGATCACTTTATACTTTATTTGAGGTGCAATTTAGGTAAAATCAGTTCTTTACCACCAATTTATGATACTTTTACTGATACATTGCTCTATGGGAAAGACAATATCTCACTAGATGATATTAGTATTGAACTAAAATCTAAGGAGTTGAAGAAGCGATTTTCGGATAGCAGAGCTGAGGGCGAAGGCCTTGTGAGTAGGGGGAGAATGGAACAAAAAGATTTTAATAGGAAAATGTCTATTACCAGACTAGAGCAAGAAAGCAGAACTGCTATGAATGCAGGGAGCTGTGTCACTACAGAAGAGATTGTCCTAAACTAAAGGAGAAAAGAGGAAAGCAGAAAGTTGATTACTCAGCGAATATTGTTGACACTAGTAATAATTCTGATGATAGTGACTATGTAGGGGAAGTTTGTGTTGTTTGTTTTGATCTTAGGCACAATTCCTGGGTTCTTGATTCTGGTGCAACTTTTCATATGTGTCCACACAAAAACTGATTTGTAACTTACATGTAGACGAGTGGGACTATCTACCTAGGTGATGAAAATCCATTAGCGATAAAGGGAATTGGTAACACCAAATTGAGAATGTTCTACGGCATTATCAAAAATATTGAGTGTTTGCATGTTCCTCAAATGAAGAAGAATTTGATTTCTCTTTCAACTTTGGATGATCAAGGTTATAAGCTTCTCTCAGAGAATGGAACACTTAATGTGCGTAAAGGCATCATGGTACTCATGAAGGGTAAGCTTCATTATAGACTGTATTATCTTCATGCGATGCAGTTGAAGGGGAAATAATTGTAGCTTCTGGGAAGAGTGATTTGAATCACTCTCAATTGTGGCACTTGCGACTTGGTCCTATGAGTGACAAAGGATTGTCTTTGCTGAAAAAATAGAATTTTTTGGATGGATACAAAAATTAATCTTTGAATTTTTGTGAGAATTGTGTGTTTGGTAGGCAAACAAGATTGAAGTTTAGTAAGAAGGTAGAGTACAAGACCAAAGACAAGTTGGATTATATACATTCACACTTGTAGGGTCCAAACAGAATTCCCTCCAAAAGTGGAGCCAGATACTTTATGACTTTGATTGACAATTACTCAAGAATGGTATGGGTGTATTTCTAAAAACTAAAGATAAGACATTTCCGACATTTGTTAAATGGAAGACTATAGTTGAGAGGCAGACCAAAAGAAAAGTTAAGTGTCTTCGAACTGACAATGCATTGAAATTTTGCAACTTAGAGTTCAATGAATTCTGAAGCATAGAGGGCATAGTAAGACACTGCACTTGTGTCAAAACACCATAAAAATGGTGTTGTGGAACGTATGAATAGAACACTTTGTGATATGGCACGAAGTATGCTTTCAAATCTTGTGTTAGCAAGGATTTTTAGGCTGAAGCAATCAATAAAGCGTGTTATTTGGTCACTATTGAGTTCAAAACTCCTTTTGAGATTTGGTTTGGTTCACCTTATGATTATTCAAATTTGAGGATATTTGGGTGTCCTTATTATGCTTATGTGAGGGATGGAAAACTTAAGCCAAGGGCAAAGAAATATATATTTTTAGGGTATGCAACTGGAATGAAAGGTTACAGGTTGTGGTGCATAAATCAAAAGAATCCATGGTTAATAGGGATGTGACATTCAATGAATCTGCCTCACTAGACAGTCAGAAAGAGAAGGCAATAGCAGAAATAGATCGGGGTGTCAGTGACCACATAGAGCTAGAAATTGAATCTCCACTAGTTCATCCCAGTAGTTCAGAAATGGAAGAGGTGTAAAACATTAATCAAGAGGATAATATTGATGCATCTATACAATAACAACTGTATAGTATTACAACAGGCAGAGAAAAGAGAGTTATCAACCGACCAAAAAGGTTTGCAAATTTAGTTGATGAAAATCTCTTTGGATATGCAAATTTTATGGAATTTGCTTCATCAGTTACAGAGACCATTGAAGTGCTTGAGCCTAATAGCTGTTAAGAAGTTATTTATAGCTTGGTATTAGATCTATGGGTTGGTGCTATGAGTGAGAAGATTGAGTCGTTTCACAAGAATCAAACGTGGAAGTTTGATTCATTGCCAGGGAGACTAAGGGTAGTAGGCTACAAAGGGGATGTTGGTTTGAAGAAAGTGTCTACACATGATAATCCGATAGATATGATGACTAAGGACGTCTTGACCAATAAGTTTAGGCATTGTCTAGACTTGATTAGTGTATGCGGTACTCAGTAAGCCCTTTCAAGGGCTGAAGGCAAGGTAGAGAGACGTTGCTCCTATTAATGAAGAGAATTCAAGCTAAGCTCAAGATTTGTTAATTATGCCTTAAATTTTTCCCTTGTATATTTATGAAACTCATAATTTCTATTGGTTTAGGAGATCCTTTGTCCTAATATATTTGGGAAAGGAATATATTATTTTTCTAGGATTGGGAGAACTTTTTCCTTATAGGTTTGGGACTACTTGGGATCTATATATAGGGGATATAGTTGGGGATTCTAAAGTATTGTACACTTCTTCATTTCTTTCATAGTGAAAAACTCTCTCTGGTTTTGCTTGGAGGATTAGGCCTAGCCGAACCTCGTTAAGTTCTTATGTTGTTTTTCCTTCTCTATTTTCTTTATTTGTGATTGTGTGCTAGTTAACCCATGATATTTTTGCAATAATTTTATTTCAAAACATTATATTCTGTATCAAGAAAGTCGTAATCATGATTTTGACAAAATGATTATCCGCTAGATATAAGATTCATCCCTGTGGTGAATGAAAGAACATTCATGAATGATCTAACAACATGATTTGCGATTCCAAATCATGATTTTAATTATTTTTAAATATAAAATTTTATCCATAAGTTTATATTTTATGAAATAAAGATCCATCATTTTAAATTTTTCAAAACAAATATGCATGCTAAAAGTGAAGAGATTGTTCATACCATGTGAAAGTATTACATTAAAGAATAACTAGTTACTACTATTGTTCACTATCAGATCTTCATAAAATTATGTATATTTTAAGGTTTGACTATCGGATCTTTATAAAATGATGTATATTTGAAATTTTGTAATTGCAAAAAATATTTATTTACAAAAGAAACATGGAGAAATGCAATTTATCAATCCCGCATCTTAGGATGTTCCGATGTCTAGTTTATGAAATATGATTTACCCGTTTGATAAGATTGTATAAGAATAGAAAAATTTTGATAGTTTTCATAACTTCTAGGATTTTCATGTGTATGAGAAAAAATACAACTTAAAATATTCAAATTTCATTTTTAAACAAAACTTTAGCTTCAAATTAATCTGATTTCATATCATGATTTCACATTGAATGTCCAAATGGGCTTAGAGACGGTAAATGTAAAATAGATCATATCAATTTTGTTTTTGTTTTCCTCGGCATAATGGAGTTCACTTTCCAGCATTGAGCTTTCCTCTCTTCAGTCGAAACTTGATTTGTTCTTAAATTGTAACATGGTATCAGAGCTTTCACCCATTGATATGGTCTTGTTGAGTTGATTGAAGTAGAGAATTGAAGAAAATAGTAGGATCAATAATTGCAGTAATGATGGACAATGAATTACCATAAAATTTAAATCACAATCATCCATTATACTTGAGTTCAACAGACACATTTGGAGTTATTCCAATTTTTCTACAGTTAGAAATGGAAAACTATTCTGTGTGGAGCCGTCAATGAGAATTGATATTCTTAAGAGATAAAATTTGGTAAGTCTGACTAATTATAGGAATGACATAAAGTGATAGTCCTATCGTAGATTACAAACTAAGTTTTGAAGAAATTGTTGAGAGGAATTATGTATTTCTCACATATGAGATATTATAGAAGTATATCAAAGAAAGATTTGATTAAGTCGATCAATCTACTGAGGGTAAATATATTATTTTTTAATCACTCATTGAATTTTTTGTTGTGTTGGGGGCCTTTACTAAATCTAGAGGCTAGAGTTGTGCAAGGAAACCCAGTCGGTGCAAGGCCTTCGGAATCTCATCCCCTTATGCATAGGAGCCTAATAGTTCTTCGCCTTGCGACTTGTGGCTTTCCTCCTTCTAAAAGTTCTAGTTTTCAAAGGTCTCATAGGCGCAACAATCCTCCTACTCTGTCTAAGAGTTTTTTTGGCCCCTATTTCTAATCCTTCTCTTTGGAGAGAAATTCCCCTAAGGATCCCCTTGAGGGTTGACTTTCTATTAAGGCCATCAGAAGTGGCCAGTTATCATCATCTCATAGTGTAACAAAGTGACTTGGAGTGGATTGATCAAGCTTTTTCCAAATGTCTTTTGAACGACAATAATCATATTACTACGAAGATACGAAACCTTAAATTCCACTAGGCTTTCTCTCCTTCTTTATCTATAACCTCTCTTATTAGGGAATTTCTCTTTGGCTTTTTTTTCCCAGCAAACCCATGTGCTGACTGTTGAGAGCCTTCATGAGTGTCCAGTTTTTAAAGGTCCCATGGGCACAACAAACCTCTAAGTTTGTCAAGAGTTTTTTTGACCCTTATTTCTCATCCTTCTCTATGAAAGGAAATTCCCCTGAAGATCCCCTTGGGGTTTGACTTGCTATCGAGGCCATCACAAGTCATAAAGTGACCTGGAGAGCATTGATCAATTTTGCTTCCTAATATCTTTTAAAATACAATGATCACATTACCACCAAGGTACGAAACCTCAAAATCCACTGCACAATGACGCGACATTTTATCAAGAGTTGAGAGCTTCTCAGGCCAGACATATTGAGGCTCTTGTGTAGGATGAATCTATTCTCAAAGAGAGGATCTGCCTTTTGAACACTAAGCCATCAAGAGTTTCCAAAGCAGCATCCACCTCGGGAGCGTCAAGCTTTTTTCAAATGAAAGTGACTCATGTGAAGAGGAAAGTGAATTTTAAGATACGGAAGTCTAGACTTTGGAAGAAAAGGGTTGACCCTCAACATTCAATTGGCCAGACTCTAGTCTCTTGAAAAAGCTAGGGCCACTGATGCTAATATCAAAAAAAGATCATTGAAGCTCGTTATATGGTAGGCCTTGCCAATACACAATCATCACACTCTGAGTGGTCGGGGTCTGCTTCAAAGAGGACCTTTTGGATTTGGAGGCATCAAGTGACCACCGAGATATTTGTTCTAGTGAATGAGTTTCTCCGACCCTTTGGTCCTTGTGATAGTAATGAGTAGATATTTTTTCTTTTTTTGTACACATCCTTCAATGATTGCAATAAATTATGTCGAAGTACTTTTTACCTTTTTCCTGTCGTACTTTAAAATTTATCTTGAGGCGGGAGCCAATTTGAAAAGATTTTTCTTGGTCTCCAAGAAGTCTATATAGGGATATGATGAGTCACCCTGGGTGCCTTATTTTTTATGAACTATTGGGTCGCGTACTTTTAGCACTAATTGTTGGAGCCACTTGGTATGCTACTACTGTACCTCTAGAGGATGGTTTTCCAAGGTAATTTAATGGGGCTTGGCCTATAAAAACATTTTTCCCCATTCTTTTCTTCACCATTTCTACTTCATTACCATGTCTTATAATAAAAATAAGGAGAAACCTCCTTCTTTATGGAAAAAATCATACTCCAACTTCAATCTCTTCACCAACCATTCCTTTTCCTTATTTTCAACCCTGGCCCTGAGCATGGGTACTGGCCACTTAAGTTTTTAGTAAAAATAAGGTAGTAGATGGGGGCAAAGTTTAGGGTGAGAACAGTGTAGGTGGTTGTTAACTTGGCCATCACCCATTCGGGTTGCCTGAGAGTGCGGCCCTTGCTTCAGTTATTCCCCAACATTCTAAGATTCTTGGGATGTTGGTGCTAGGTTTCTTCTACTAGTTACCATGCCTTACTTACCATCTTCTTAGAGGAGAGCCCTAGCACAGAATATTTTTGCCCCATGTCGATGATACCAGAGTCCATAGGAGTGAGGGTGGCTAATAAATTATGGGGAAAGATAGGAGGAGTATACAAGCCTATTGTTCAATATCGAATGGAGAAACTCCCCCAGGAACCTTTATTCTTGACTGCGTCTTTTTCCCCTCCTCTCTATGGTGTTGCAATGGAGGAATTCAACACTAACCGGTCAAGCAACATGCAATTAGAGGTTAATTTTTCAAGAGTCTTTCAAAAGAACCCCAGACACCACATCATACTGGGCTAATTAACTTATCAAATTCCTTCAAGGATGGCGTCAAAATGTGATAGAGTTGGAAAACACTTATCGATAGTTTGTTTCGCCAGTAGTCTTCTGTGCCATAAATTTTAGTTGTTTTAATCCCTTTATCGGGAGTGACATATTTATAACCCTTTTATAAGAATTTTGATAGCTTTAACCCCTTTGCGGTAAATCTCTATAACTCTAATCCTTTTTGTCAAGAATACTGAATATAAGCCCTATTTAGGTATTGTTGATAATGCTAAAATACACTCTCGATTATGAATATACGCGGTCGTTAACAATATATTTTATCCAACTAGGAGTCGGGGTCGAATCCACAGGGAATGAGAGCGCTAATTTCACTCTTAAGTGTCACAAGCTACTCTAGGCTTGCACACAATGTTAAAATTAAACATAATAGAAAAAGAGGGGGTGGGTTGTTTGAATAACTTCTTAGTATCAAGTTAATAATATCAATGATTGATTTGCCAAAGCAAAATGCAACAAGATTCTATTCAATTGAATTAAAGCACTTAGGGTTATGCCTTCTTGAGAATGGTTATATGTGTGGCTAAGTGAAAATATACCTAAGATTCAACTGCTAGTTATGATTAGGCATGATTTTAGATATTGGAAATGATTTCTCAATCCACAACTAAATTTCACATGGGCTTCTCTTGAACACCCAATTGTTTACACTACTAAACAACCATTAGCCTCGAAGTGGATAATCTATCACTAGAATTACCACTTAAATGAGTGTAACTCAAGTTTCGTTAGCTAAATCTCATCACTCTTGTATCCCCTTTCAAGCAATACAAGAGATCCAAACATAGAGTAAGTTTGCAACCTCAACCTATAAGATAAGACAAAGAGATTTACCTAAAATCATAACATACACTCTAATTCAAAGTTAAATAATCACTACCCACACTCAATCATTACTCAGTAATACATAACCCAAGTATGGGAAATTAGCTACTCATAATGAAAGAAAAAGAAATTATACCGAATTCTTCTTCCATATCCGCCAAAGAATCCAAACGTTTCATAAAAAAACTCTAAATTCCAAGCTAAGAGTAGTAAATCCCAAGATTAGAGTTTGATTACAAGCTTAAGAATACATCAAATTGACAAAAAATAGAGTTTCTAAAGACCAAAATAGCAATAGAAAAAATGGGTTACATAATTATAAAAATACCACTGTTTGACAATTCGGCTGAGCAAAATCCATTGCCAAATGAGACGGTGATGCATCGAATTATACATGGCTCACCGATTCATCAATATGACAAGCTCCAAGGGTTGGGTTCTATTTTTTTGGCGATACAAGACTTTGTCAGTCGATCGGTTTGGCGATGCGCTGATATGTCCATTGCGTCGCCATTTTGTTTCTTTTCTTCTTGGCCTTTTTCTGTTAGCTTTGGCGATGGAGATGCTCAATTGGTGATCCGCCATTCACTTCGGTGATGCGCCAAAGTGTCTCTTTTATGTCTTTGTGCAATATTTGCTTCATTCTTCCATCTTTTTGTCTCTTTTTACTCCTTTTTGCTATTTTGATCACTTTTAGACCTTTACCCTGAAATCAAACCAAATTAACATTAAAAACATTTCAATTTAGCATTGAGGACATGTTTTCTTTCTAATTTTAGGGCAAATGAGATGCAATTTACCAACTCATCAACACCCCCAACTTAAACCTTTACTCGTCCTTGAGTGAATCAATGCATACACAACCAAACAACCAATGCCTACAAATAGTACAGCTTGGGAGCTTAGACATACATTTCTTTTATGAAAATGCTTTTCCCTCATAATTTTGAAAACCAAGGCCCATGTTTAGACTATCAAGATCTCAATTTCTCAACAACAAGCATCAAACATTGGCTAAATGTTACCAAGCCAAGCACATGCTCATAGACTTCAATCGAGATTGAAGAATACTCAAGCATGACAATTAAGAACCCTCACACCAAGAAGTCACTTCCCTAAAAACACAATTATCAACAACTCTAGGGACTAACACAAATCACTCACTCTCCAAAAGAAGATCAAGAACACAAGTACCATACTATAGGCTTGACCATAAGCTCCCGTCCACCACTTCAAAGCATGCGACTTCGAAGATCACCTAGGTCTTATTTCGGCGTGTAGCATAGGTAATGGGTAAGGTAGGTAAGCTTAAGGTTATAGTGACTCTACCTCAGCAAAGCATCTAGAGAGACCTCAATCAATCTATTTCCTAAGGCTAGCTCTTTATAACACTTTTAGGACCAATCTTTCAAAACCTTTCAAACTATTTTCCTCTTCCTATCCTTTCAAAATTTGAATAACTACAAATATTTACAACAAGAATGAAATTAAAACTTATATATATATATATAAACCAATGATACAAGGATAATTGGAAGAGGATGTTTGTGGTCCCCATATTTATGAACTACCGAGAACATGCAAATTCCTAGGTCTACTCCACCCCCAACTTAGGCTTTTGGCCTAAGTTGGTCTTTCATCTCACCTAGACACTTCGAGTAGGTTTGGTTCAAGAGAGGGATTTGAGAGAAAAGGGTTTCGGCTTGTAACAAGGTTATTCAAGAAAACGGATTCCAAGGCTCAATAGGGGACAAAATTAGTCACTCTAATCACCAAGGGATGGCTTAATTTAGGTCACAAAGGGTGGTTTATCTCAATTAATGGCCTAAGATCATATCTCAGATATCGTACACTCTTTGTTTTTAAAACGGAGCAACCAGGAAAGTTCTAGGTGGACTCGATACACAAGATCAAAACAAAACCTTTCCCGCACATGCTACTCAATCGCATACTCAAAGTACTCTTCCTAAATTATCGTACCACATTCACAACACATATCAAGAGAGGTATTCAAGTAGCCAAAATGAGATGAGAGTTTTCACAAAAATGAGGGTCTAACTAGATTAACTAGACCAATGGAAATTTTTTAAAGATGGGCATATTTTGAAAAATTGGACATACATCACAATGAAAAATGAATTCAAAAATTGCGCATGTAAAATATCTACCCAAGTGTACCATTTGATTCAAAGTGTTGTAGTGCTAGTACACTTTCCTCTTGAGAATGCATGTTAAAATGAATTTTTATTTGCAATGAAACTACAACTACTAACCAAAAATCAAAATGAGATAATAAAGAAATAGAATGACACATCACACCTCAAATAGAATCTCAAAACGCCAACATATAAAATAAAACCCAAAGCACCAATATCTAAATATTACAACTCGAATAAAAAAAATGAGTATCCAACTGTCAATCTACACATCGAAACAAAAGACAATATCCAAAATGTATCAAGAGAACTATGCACCAATATTACAGAACCAAATAAATAACCTCTTCACCCCAACTAAAATGTATACATTGTCCTCAATGCAATAGGACTAGATAAAGTAAAGAGAGAGAGTGAGGGTCCCCATGAACGTGGCTAAGCTTGATATGGCGACTGGCTCTCCAAAGTAGCCACTTTTTAGACATCAGTTCTCGGCTTAACGCCATCTGTCTGACGGGGTGGATCTGGTATAACATCTGCAGTCTCCATGACAGCAACTGATACATAGTTCCTGATCTATAAAGTCTCACAAACAGACCTCTCCATAGTGGCAGCAAGTATAGCATCCTCTGTCTCCTGCCTGTCAATCTGCTCTACTACCTATGGATCAACCTGAATACTAATCTGTCCCTCGTCCTCGAAGAATGCATCAATCTCAGCATTGTCCACTGTATCATCCAAAGCATGATCAGAATCACCCACCCCCTCTTTCTCAATCACTGGTCCAGGATCACGAATAGGTGCAGACTTTAGGGTTGGTGTCTCAGATGAAGCTCTCCATAAGCGAGTCACATTGGGGAATCAAAACTCATCAACCTGCTTTCAAAAGGAAGCTAACTCACCCTGTATGCTAGTAATAACCTCTGGTTGAACAAACTATTGAGGGGCACTCAACTCATACAACTTCTTCCCAAAAATGCCTCAAAGTCTCCCTAAAACCCCGCATCTCCTCATGTACCGGATCCATAACAGCTCTTAAAGCACTAGCAATTATGTTTGAAATATCTCTCTCAAGTCGAACTGACCTAGCATCTCTTGTATAGGTCATCAGTCCCATCTTAATGATGTCAGCCTGTGTCAATGGAGCCCTCGAGATACCCGCAGCAGTGAAAGGCTGGGGAGGGGTCACTAGGTATAGGTGGCTGTGGAGATCTGCCTGTAGCTGGGACAGTAGTAGCGGGAGTGGGAGTGGAATCTGGAGGAGTGAAATCTAGAATAAACATAGGAGTGGGTTGGCTGACACCACTATCAAAAGTCAAATCAATCACCAGGGCACCTTCCTCCTGGCTTTCTTCTTTCAAGTCTTATCAACCGACTTTATCCTTGTGATATCAACTGTAAATAGGGGTGTACTCAAAATCCTTCTTCTTATTAAATGGAACTTTTGAATGGTGACATAACTCAGTAATAAAGTAAGAGAAAGTCGATGAAGTCTTCTTCTGCGGAGCCTGACTAGTAATGTCCGAGACTATGAGCGATCCCAAATTCAAGGCCTCTTTGGCAATGATTGACCCGACAAAAAGCTCTCAGGGACTCAAGAGAATAGATTGATTCTAGGATGGATAGATGTTGCTACAAAAAAAGCTCAACCAATGCCGAGCTTCTAACTGAATATCTGCCTTATAGATTGGTGAAGCGGGACTAAGCCACTTGGCCGTGATATCACTTAGCAACGGGGCTAACCAAACCTGTACATCCTCCTCTGGGTCTTTCTCCCGAGAAGCAAGGTAGTGCTTACTGATCTTCTTGCAACCCAACACCTGATTAATTATCTTTGTATCACAAATTATATCAACACCTCTCAACCTCACAACATCCTTCGTCACTTGAGGTCCTCTCCTCTTTCTTTTCGGTAATAACTTCCCATATGTATCATAGAACTCCTTAACATAAGTCTAAATATAAGGTTTGAGAGGTTCACTGAATACCTAAAAATCATGATATTGAAGTGTTGAAAGGAACCTCGAATGTTTTCTCTCAAGACCACGCAAGATCAAATGCTGCTCCTCTAGGATAGTTCGTTGGTGTTGCACTTTTAGATGATTTAGCATACACTGGCCTCCGTGAGGGTGTACAAAAGGTACAGCTAAAGTAGTAGGGGATCCCTCTACTCTAGTTCTTTTTGTCGGTGCTGATTTGGGAGTGTATAGAGGTGCATGAATGGGTGTGGTGTTGCCTTCCTCCGAGGAATTAATGTTGTCCCTCTCAAAGTTTGAGCTATGTTTCGAACTGCTTTCCACGACAACCTAGGCCTTAGACTTGCCTGTATCATCCCTTTATGCTTAGTAACCTTCTTGGCCTTTTTCCCTCTCTAATCATAACTCCTTTAGCCATTCTCGAGGTGGGAAGAGGGGACTTGGTTTGTTTCTTAGAGACACGTTTCATTCAAGGAATTCCTGCACATGAGAGTAGCAATAGGATTGGCCCGTGTTAGCAAACCAACACAATTTTTAAATCCCAGTTATGCATCATCGAGCAAATTGGTGCATCGCCAATCGGATAGGCTATGTAAGGGGTTATCACCAAAATGGAAAGAAAATTTAGGGACCAGCTGGCAAAGGAAAGTTATAAATCAGCGATACGCCAAAGGATTTGGCGATACTCTTATAGCATCGCCGATTCGCTAAGGTATTGCCAATTCACACCTAAGTTAGCCTACCATTCGGTAACTTTCGGTGACTAGGGGAGCACTTTGGCGATGCGCCACACAATTTGGCGTATCGCCAAAGTTCTCAACCCTTCACCGAATAGACATCTTCCCCAAGCTCCAAATCACAACCCTTGGCCTTTAATGGTGATTTTTTAAACTTTTCGACCATGGGTACTCAGACTTCCCAGGTTTCATTACGCACCTACCCATACGATGATTTTTCCCTTAAGAACAGCATCACCCAATCTATCATTGGGAAAAATCAGTCGATTTAAAGATCAATTTCAGAAAAATATTAACTAATTACTTCAAAACCAAAGCAACACAATTAAAAATCATGTCAACGATTTCCATTTTGAAATGTTATGAACACAATATATAAACAATTATAATTGATGCTTGCAAGAATGAACTCTAACCTTTCAACTTTTATGAAGCAACTGATGAAAAACTTCAAGAACAAGGATCCAAGGAGTGCATGTGATGTTAGAATTGAAATTTGAAGAATTTAAGTGTATGTGTGAGTTGATGAAATGAGAGAGTGAATAGAGAGAGAAAAAAATGAGGGAAATGAAATGGACTTGAATAAATACCCAGGGTCAAGGGGTAATGGAAAGTCAAAGGTCAAGAAATTCAAACCGTCACTTAAAAACCCGCTCAAGTTCGGCATAATCAACCGCTACTAAGATGTAATAGTTCCAATAAGAACTCACGAAGGGTCCCATGAAGTATAAACCCCAAACATCAAATAATTCAACATTTATACGTGGTTGCAAGGGCATTTCATGTTGCCTCGAGATCCCTCCTTGCCTTTGACATTGTTCACACACTTTCACCAACTCATAAGAATCACGATATAATGTTGGCCAATAGAAGCCACTTTGAAGGACTTTTGATGTTGTACGAACATCACCATGATGGCCACCAACCAGTGACGAATGACATACCTCAAGGATAAGCATCATTTCTTTTTTTGTAACACAATGGAGGATGCCATCTGCACAATCCGTAAAAAGATATGACTCTTCCCAATAATATCCCCTCACATCATAGAGGAACTTCCTCTTTTGAGCATAACTCAAGTCATCGGGGAGTGCTCCACAAACTATATAATATACAAAATCTGCATACCAAGGCACAACCTTCCCCAAGAGAGCCATAACAATCTCATTGGGAAACTTATCATTGATCTCTAATTCCTTCATCCTCACATCTTTTGATTCAAGGCGTGACAAGTGGTCTGCCACTTGATTCTCACATCCCTTTTGATCTTTGACTTCAAAATCAAATTCTTACAAAAGAAATATCCACCTTATCAACCTTGGCTTGGCCTCTTTTATTTCCATCAATTATTGCAAGGCGGTATGATTGGTATGCACCACAACCTTTGTGCCCAACAAATATGCTCGAAATTTCTCAAACCCATAAACCATGGCTAGTAATTCTTTCTCCGTAACGATGTAGTTCCTTTGTGCATCATTCAATGATTTACTAGCATAGTAGATAGGATGAAAATATTTCTCCTTTCTTTGACCAAGCATAGCCCCCAATACAAATCCACTAGCATCACACATGAGTTCAAACGGTTGTGACTAATTATGTGCCACAAAACTAGGGGTGGAGACAAGTTTCTCATTGAGGCAATTAAATACCCTCACAAATTCTCCATCAAATTCAAACTTCGATTCCTTCTCAAGAAGCTTGCACATCGGATGAGCAATCTTGAAGAAATTTTTAATGAACCTCCTATAAAAACCCGCATGAGCAAGAAAACTTCTTACGCCCTTGATAGATATTAGAAGGGGTAATTTGGAGATCACCTCTACTTTAGCTTGATCAACTTGTATCCCTTAGCCCAAGATTCTGTTTCCACAAATGATCCCTACTTTCACCATGAAGTGGCACTTTTCCCAATTCAAGATAAGATTGTTTGCCACACACCTTTCAAGGACCTTTTCCAAATATTTGAGAAACCCTTCAAATATATCACCAACAACTGAGAAATCATCCATAAATACCTCCATTGAGTCTTCCACCATGTCTGGAAAAATAAAAAGAATATACCGTTGGAACGTAGCAGATGCGTTGCATAGCCCAAATGGCATGTTCTTAAAAGCGAAAGCTTTATAAGGACAAGTGAAGGTAGTTTTTTCTTGATCTTTGGGTGCTATTAAAATTTGATTGTAACCCGAGTATCCGTCGAGGAAATAATGCCAACCTCTTCCCGCTAGCCTATCAGGCATTTGGTCCATGAAGGGCATGGGGAAGTGGTCCTTCTCCATCCATGAATTCAATTTCCCATAATCAATACACACTCTCCTATCCATGACCGGATGAATGGGTATAAGATCATTGTTCTAATTTGGCACCACTGTGATACCTTCTTTCTTGGGAACACATGGGATGGGACTTACCAAAGTACTATCCGAGATAGGATAGACTATACCCGCGTCTAACCACTTGATGATTTCCTTTTTCACAACCTCTTGAATGGGAGAGTTCAACCTCCTTTGATGCTCAACACTAGGTGCAAAATTGGGATCCAACTTTATCTTCTGGGTTCAAATACCAGGTGTAATCCCGATAATATCGAATATGGTCCAACTAATAGCCCTTATATATCTTTTCACCTCCGAGTTTAATGCTTCAACTTGCCATGGTATCAAATATCCCACAATGATGATGGGTAAGATATTATCCTCACCCAAGAATACATAACGTAGGTGCGGTGGAAGGGGTTTTAGCTCGAGTTGTGGTGGCTCTATAATTGAGGGTTTAGCGGGAGTACTCTCCCGATTTTTCAAGTCAAGATCAAGCTTGCTAGGGTTCTTGGTGTAAGAACCATGACCTTGAAAAGATCCCTCAACTTTATCTTATTCCTCGATATCATCACTTTCATAGTTCCACAACACTCCTGCTAATGGCTCACTAATAAATTTTACTTCCATGGCCTCGGTCACTTTATCATCTATCACATCAATTACGGAGAAGACTTGTAGGTCCATGGGTTGCTTCAATGACTCACACACATTAAACGATGCTTCTTCATTGTTGACCCAAAACTTTATCTCACCACACTCGGCATCAACCAAAGCCCGACCGGTAGCTAAGAATGGACTACCAAGAATAATAGGGACCTCATGATCAATTTCCCAATCTAGAATCACAAAATCCGTCGAAAAGATGAAATGGTCCACCTTTACAAGTACATCATACAACACATCCATGGGCTTCTTAATAGAATGATCGGCCATCAAAAGTCTCATTGTAGTTGGCTTGGGAGCACCCAAACCTAGTTTGTGGTGTATGGCTAATGGCATCAAATTAATACTTGCCCTAAGATCACATAGAGCTTTTCCTAACTTGTATACCCCGATAGTGCATGGAATGGTAAAAGCTCCTGGGTCTTCCTTTTTCACAACCATTTAGCTAGTTATGATCGCACTACAATTGTGAGTCACTTTAATTTTTTCAAAATCCATAACTCATTTCTTTGTCATCAAGTCCTTCATAAATTTAGGATACCCGGGCATCTCTTGTAAAGCCTCTAGTAATGGAATATTTACCGATAGGTTGCTAAACTTCGAGAGAAATTTCTTAACCTTGGAATTATCTTCTTTCTTCTTAAGTCTTTGTGGAAATGAATGATAGATTTTGAATTACGACTTTGAAATTATCGAGTTTTCATTCGGTTTTGAACTATTACTTTTAAAATCTTGTGGTACTTCTTCGTCTACGACCTTCTCTTCCACGTCTCCCGACTTTTAACATTCGGCTCATCTTGTGACATATCAAGCCGTTTTTTCTTTCCACTCACTTGTTCCCCAACACCCTTATTACTAGGGTCATCATCAAGATTCACAACATCATTCCCAAGCATTCTCCCACTTCTAGTAACAATTGCCATGATATGAGCATCATTCTTTGGGTTTAACACTGTATCACTAGGAAAGCCTCCTTTTTGCCTTACATTCAAATGGGAGGAAATTTAACCCAATTGGGTTTCAAGTTGTTTGATTGAGGCTGAGTGCGAAGTGACGGTCTGGTTGAGTTGTGAAAAATTGCTTTTTATTTCTCTTAACACCTTATCACTTCCTTCAACCCCCATGAGGATGTGAGAAAGTACATCTTCATTCTTATACTTCTACAGATCAATGGATGTGGTTTCTTTACTCTTGGCCCAATCATGTTGAGGAATGTACCTATCATACTCCCAATCCTTATCTCTCCAATATCGGTCTTTATCCCTCCAATTTTTGTCTCGATCGTAATCTTTCCAATCGCAGTCTCTATCCTTCCAACCTTGATTCTCGCCTTGACTTTGATAGGTAGGTCGGGAACCCCCCATTTGATTTGACATAAACAGTATTTCTTCTTCAAGAGCTTCCGCCTCATCTTCATCATACGCTTTAGCACCCTTAGAAGCCACGACATTTACCATTTTTGGAGTTGAACCCATTACATGTTTGTTGAGGAGGTCTAATTGCGTCATCACCTTTACCATATTCTCTTCTCTCTTCTTATTCTTATTTCTTTGCTCTTGGCTCACAAAATATGCATACGGAGCCCCCACGGCTATCTCAGAATCTCTTGTATGCCTACCTCAACTTTGCTTGGTTACTTGATCTAATAATGTCGTCGCTACACCATAAGTTTGCTTCACAATAGACCATTCGACCGCATTATCCACAACTATCTTAATCAATTGAGCCAATGCTGAATAAAAGATTTGAAGAAGCATTTTGACCGGGACCTCATGAGTCAGACATTGTAACAATTTCTTGTTAAACCTTTGCCAAGCCTCATGTAATGATTTGCTACTCAATTGGCGGAAGTTAATAATCTAGTCTCTCAACTGTAACATCCAGGACTATGGAAAGAATCAATCCAAGAATGCTTCCATCAATTCCACCCATGTAGTTATTGAACCCACGGGTAATTGCCGCAACCACAATACAACCTTCCCCGTTAAAGAGAACGGAAAAAGTCTCAACCGGATGGATTCTTGTGAAATGTGGGCAATATCAAATGGAATGCACACATCAATGAAATTTTCCAAATGAAGGTTGGCGTCTTCATGGGCTTGACCCCCAAATAAACCTTTCATTTGAAGTAGATGAAGCATTACACTAGTAACATGGAACACTTCATTGCCTTCCGCGGGTGGGATGCGGATGGCGCTAGCTCTACCGACGTCTCCCAAATGATCTTCATCACTTAGATGTCTGTAGAAAGAGGTGGTATTGCTACCATTTTGACTCATTGATTCGTGAAGACTTTGGTCGTCACCTGAAGAAAACAAAAACAACAAACAAAGTAAAAATTACACTACGGCTAACTCAAAGTAACTTATAACACTAAAAAGAATGAACGCTATGTTTCATTCCCCGGAAACGGTGGCATTTTTGATAACGCTAAAATACACTTTAGATTATGAATGCACGCGATCGTTAAAAATATATTTTACCCAACTAGAAATCGGGATCGAATCTACAGGGAATGAGAGCGATAGTTTCACTCTTAAGTGTCACAAGCTACTCTAGGCTCGCACACAATGTTAAAATTAAATATAAAAGTAAAAGGGGGGGTTTGTTTGAATAACTTCTTAGTATCAAGTTAATAATATCAATGATTGATTTGCCAAAGCGAAATGCAATAAGATTGTATTCAATTGAACTAAAGCACTTAGGGTTATTCCTTCTCGAGAATGGTTATTTGTGTGGATAAGTGAAAATATACCTAAGATTCAACTGCTAGTTATGATTAGGCATGATTTTAGATATTGGAAATGATTTTTCAATCCACAACCAAATTTCACATGGGCTTCTCTCGAATACCCAATTGTCTACACTACTAAACAACCATTACCCTCGAAGTGGATAATCTATCACTAGTGTTACCACTTAATTGAGTGTAACTCAAGTTTTGTTACCTAAATCTCATCACTCTTGTACCCCTTTCAAGAAATATAAGAGATCCAAGCATAGACTAAATTTGCAACCTCAATCTATAAGTTAAGACAAAGAGATTTAGCTAAAATCATAACATACAATCTAATTCAAAGATAAATAATCACTACCCACACACAATCACTACTCAATAATGCATAACCCCAAGTATGAGAAATTAGCTACTCATAACGAAGGAAAAAGAAATTATACCAAATTCTTCTTCCATATCTGCTAAAGAATCCAAACGTTTTACAAGAAAACTCTAAATTCCAAGCTAAGAGTAGTAAATCCCAAGATTAGAGTTTGATTACAAGCTCAAGCATACGTCAAATTTAAAAAATATGGGGGTTTCAATGACCAAAAAGGCTTAAATAGCATCAGAAAAATTGGCCACATAATTACAGAAATACCGTCGCTTGACAATTCGACTGACCAAAATCCATCGCAGAACGAGATGGTGATGCACCAAATTGTACATGGCTTGCCGATTTGTCAACATGACAAGCTCCAAGGGTTGTCTTCTTTTCCTTTTGGAGGTGCAAGACTTTGTCCACCGATCGATTCGGTGATGCGCCAATATGTCCATTACGTCGCCATTTTGTTTCTCTTCTTCTTGGCCTTGTTCTATTAGATTTGGCGATGGATATGCTCAATTGGTGATCCGCCACTCACATTGAGGTTGCGCTAAAGTGTCTCTTTTATACCTGTGTGTAATTTTTGCTTCATTCTTTCATCTTTTTGCCTGTTTTCACTCATTTTTGCTATTTTGATCACTTCTAGGCCTTTACCCTGAAATCAAACTAAATCAACATTAAAAACACTTCAATTTAGCATTGAGGAAATGTTTTCTTTCTAATTTTAGGGTAAATGAGGTGTAATTTACCGACTCATCAATTGTACAAGAAATTTTTTATGAATTTTGGCCATCTTTGCGTGCTTCAATTATTTTTCTATGCTTTTTAGATTTGTTTCTTTCATTTGAGTTCCTTCATATTCTTGATGCGATTGGCACCCGAGCACCTAAATTTTGTCACCCCATGACCCATCCATGGTACTTTTAGAATAAGGAAGGGGGTCTTATTTTTCTTTCCCCATTAAGAGGTTGCATATGAGGGTTAGATTTTTTGATAGGTAGCTCGATAGCTCAGGTCAAGTTGAGTGGTATAGGATTAAGTCCATATTGGTGATAGGAGATGGTCGTCTAACCGGTGTACTTTTATTATTGGCGCATGTTTAGCTATCATATTTTCATTAAATCAAGCGATTGATATTTTTATAACCGTCTCAGGATACTGAGTCCTTTATTTTTCTTCATTTTTTAAGGAGAATACCTTAGTGTAATATTATGTGTGTTGGGCTGCTATGTTCGTACATCTCCTAGTTACCTAGAGCATAGAATTTTGAGAGTGGTAGGCCACTTCTCCCTTAGCCATTTTATTGGCCTTTCAATGGGAGTTGGAAACTTTCTCTGGTGTTGAGGGTAACTTAAGGATAGGTCTTGATTTATTGCTTACGGATGATCATTTTGTCGTATTTTTATTAACTGACTTTTATGGCTTTCCCTGAAGTTATCCTGGGTCCTTATTGTAAGGATCTTCTTTGACTTGCCAGTAGTCCTTAGCATCTAGAGCACCGCATTGGATTTTTAGCTTAAAGGTAGGCCATGACTATAGGTTAGGTTCTTAGTTTCGTGGGACACCAAGTCCTTAGTCAGGGAGTAGATCCCTTCTTGGATTAGAGCCACTGGAACATAGCCCCATTCTTATCGTAGAACGCCAATTTTTTTATGAACAAGGGAGATAACCCTAACTTATAGGGTAATTATTTCATTCATATTTCAAAAATAGAAAATATCAGAGTCGTACATGAAGCATTCGTCTTTTATATGACATAACAAGAACTAGAAAATTGAAATTTCTTGAGAACACCCAGTTCTGTCTTGCTAAAACCCTCGCCAGGAAAAAGTCATCGAGGGATAAAAACTAGTCGAAGGAAAAAAGAGTATAGCCTATATTCCTCTGAGGTCTCATCGTTTTTCCTCAATTCTTCTAGCCTTTCAAATCCCCATAGGCCCATTCTCAGAGCCTGAATCGGGATGCCCTCCTTGAAACATTGAATGGGTGCCAAGGGAAACTTCCAATTCGCTTGTGGATGTTTTCGGTGGGATTCCAGTGCAATCAAGATGAGACTAATCAAAACATCCTGAGTAGGTTTTGAGGGAGTTTAAAATTGTTTTCCTAAGCTCAGGATTGAGTCCCTTGCCTAAGAGTACCTTCTCATTGGAAAACTCTTCTAGAAAGGAAATTGGTTTGGCACCTGTGAGCGCTTGTGATTCGACATATTCTTGTGAACTTCCTTGGCCTTGAGTCCCAGTCTTATATCCTCTCGAAATTAGGTTAGGTCGAAAAGGGTTGGTCATACTCACTAGGTCATGCCTCATGAAAGCTTTGAAATCCTCTCACTGATTTCTGACTCGGGTGAGCTAGTAACTCGCAAAGTCAACCACCCGCTCCTTCTCATAAACTTCTAATGAGGGGATATCCAGCTCAGGCCCCATATGGGTGGAATTTTTTATAACTCACAAGCCAATATTCCATCAAGTGTCCTTCAATGGCCTCAACCTCTCCTTCCAGCGTGATAATCATCCTCATCATACTTATGATATGCCTTGCTGTGAATGTTTTCGTATCAACATCCATATCTCTCGCCATGTTGTATTCCTCTTTCCTCTAAGATCAAACACAAATGATGAAAGCTAGTAAGGCGAAAACATCAAATCTACACACAACTGTTTTGGTCCCATGGTAGCACTATGTTGTTTACCCTGAAATAGGTATAATTGAATTTATATAAAGTCAAGAGCACGCATCTTTAATCTAACCCTAATTGAGATCCATTTACCAGCAGATTGATTATCTATGTAATGAAAAACAAGACTATAAACATAAATAAATCAAAGTAAATAATGATATAGTTCAGATCTAAGGAAAAGAGCTCGCAGCGACGTCCTCCAAGGGTAGAATACCCTCTCCGAAAGCTAAGTGCAAGTAAAATAGAAAAACACTGAAAGAGGATCAATTACTTAATGAACAAGTGAAAAACATATTGTATTGCTTGGAATGTATTTTCACATGCCCTGCAAGTGATGTGAAAACAACTATTTATAGGGTACAATAAATGGTTTGTGGCCAATAGGATGAGTTCTTCCCTAGTCTATAGTACTATAGCGAATGATATTACTTCTGGTGTCATATCCATTACAGGTGCCAGCTAATATTCTCTACACAGGTTAGGTAGGTACACTGCGTGTCCGTGCACCTGATGAGTCTAACGCCTTTGTCCCATGTCCTTTCCTTCCACTTCACTCGGGCCCTTCGAAGAGAGACAATACCGTCAAAGGATGTTTCCCTTGAAATGGTCTTCGGTGGAAGTTCCTTCGATGGCCTCATAACTTTGGAGTTAACCGTGGAGAACCTCATACCTAAGAGATCCCTTTATCCTCATCCATCCCTCGAGAATCTTTTCCCAATACAATCTCAAATGTCAATAACATTAGAGGTCAAAAACTTCAGAATTCAAAAGGTAGAATGAATAATCCATAAATGAAATAGCGGCCCGTATGAAATAGGAAACAATTTTTTTTGTTTGTGATTTTCAAATTTTTTGTTTTGATTCTAAGATATGGAAATCTTAAAACAATGATCATTAGTATCATCACTTCCAAAACACAAGGCAGTTTAATAAAATGGATTAGAATTATTTTCTAAAAGCCACGTAATAATTTTCTAATTAAAAAATAATGAAAATGATTTTTTTTTAATTAGATAGACAGAAGTCCGTTGAAAGAAAAGGCAAATGTGCTCTATTTGTTGGACGATGAGGATATATGTGAGCCATTTTTATAACGAGGATTATATCAACTATAAATCGCAAAATTGAGGGGTATATCAAACATTTTTCCTTCTTTTTATTGTGCGTCGGTAAAAATAACTTGTGCAAATAAAATCACATACTTGATGATGTTGTGGGGTGTCTCACTCTATTATCCTATTTTGATTCAAGCAAGTTAACTAATTGTGCAATAATATTGCATCTAAAACTCGAAATACTAAAATTTGAAATAGAAAAGAGAAGGATTCCTTAACAGAAAGAGAAAAGTCATCAAAACACCCTTAAATTTATCCTCTCAATTTACTTTAGCACTTTAACTTTATCAATAATTATTTTTCCCCCTAATCTTATTTGAAGTGAATTAATATCACCCCTAATGCTGACGTGGCATAAAAAGAAAAGAAAAAAAAATTACAAGCGCATTTTTTATATAAAAAAAGGTGTCCCACTAATATATAGTAAAAAAATTTAAAAAAGAAAAATATCCCTTCTTCTTCGAACCCTAACACCCCCACACCCTTTCTCTTTCGAACCTCACCACCCCTGTCCCATGTATTTTTCTTCTTCTGAAAATCTGATATTTCTTTTTCCTTCTTCAAATCCCCCCACCCCTATCTTTACCACACTTCATCAATTTTTCAAGAAAGAAAAGAATATGGATAAAAAAGTTGTGCTTTTAACAATTTTTTTTACAAATTTCATTATTGAGAAGAAAGGAAATCATCATTTCTTCTTCTTTTAAAACTTAATTCAAGGGGGAAAAAATCATTTCTTCTTCAATTCAATTTTTTACAAGTAGAGCAATTTTCTTAATTTTATGATCTTTGATGCTTAATTTTCTTAAAAACAAGATATGGTTAATCCTTTTTTGCTTTAAAGTTGCTCAAAAAATTTTTTGTTGAAATTGTTGTATTTATGATTCTTCAAATACGATGTAATTATTGATTTTTTTTCTTCAGATTTTTAAATTGTAAATTGGTTGAATTTTTAGGATGTGGAAAGGATAGGAGGAAGGTAAATGTAGAAGGAGCAAGGGAGGATTGAAGAAAGAAAAAAAATGGGGGTGTGAAGTTGCATAAGGATAAAGGCGGGGGTTGGAAAGGAGTTGCGGGGGCGGTGAAAAAGAAGAAGGAAGTGGATTATTTATTTATTTATTTTAAAAAATGATATAGTATATATATTAGTAGGGTTAACTTTTTCTTAAAAAAATGACGTGGCTTTTATGTGGCAATAATATAGTGCTCACATGATAATGATAAAACACGTGTAATATATTTGTCATTGTACGAGAGGTATTACACTTTTAGGATAGTGTTTAATTCATTTTAAAGTTATTTAGGGGTATATAAATATCCGTATGATGTCTTTTCGACAAAAACTCTTCACACCACTCACATCAGATCAGCATATGTAATCTTTATGTCTGACGTGGAAGGTGCATGCAGGTGCCATGCAAACACAAATCTTTGCTGAGAGGGCATTATACTCTGCCACGTGTCTTGCTACAAGAAAAGCCGTGCACCATTCCATGGGAACAAACTTTACCTGTCTTCAAACCTTCCAACGAAAAAAAGTGGGACCCGCAACTTTAACAAATTCTCCATATTGTTACAAATATGAGCACACTACTCCCCCATATTGTTACAACAAATTAGTTTCGAAACCTAAATTTTTTATTAATAGTCAGAAAAAGAAATCAATTCTCTCTCTCCTTTTTTTAAATTTTCTTTTTTTTTAACATATCAAAAAAATAAAGGTACTAGGGATATATTGAAATTTGAATTTGTTACAGGACCTTTTTTAATAAAGTGTGTATTTTAAATCGTGTAAATTAATATTTCCTCAATTCTTTTTTATATGTTTTCTTCTTTTTTTTTGAGTCAAACGATATAAACTTTGATCAATATTTTAAGATGTATTTCTTAATCAAATTAAAAAAAGGAAAATTACAATTTATAGTACTTCTCATATAGTTTTTGAATATCTAAATTTTAATTTTAAAAAATTAAATTAATCTAATATAATTTAACTTTGAAATATAGTCAAATTGACTTATGAAAAATGAAAGGAGCATATAAAAAGGAACGAAAGGAGTAGTAATATATATATATATATATATATATATATATATGATATGGAAGTCACTGATGAACATGTGGATTTGCACTTGAAATGTACTCGAAGAAAAGAAGGTCTATCACATGGTAGATCGAGTAGAAAGTAATTTGCCATAATATTGGATGGTTAACTTGAGATTGATGATTGTATTTCATACTCTTTTAGTTTACTTCTTTGCCTATTTTTAACGCCTTGTATATACTAGCTGCAGGGAGACAAAGCCACAACGTACGCACCTACATTTTAATTAGCTCACTCTACAATTGCTTACGCATGTCCGTTCCTTGAAATTTAATTGAGTCAACAGCTTTAATTTACCATAACTCAATACTGCATAACTACAACACTGAGTAAAAACAAAAAGAAAGCAATTGTATTATTTTATTTTAACTTCAATAATATTTAGTCACGTGAAATTATCATAAACTCAGCTTGAAATTCAATTTTCGTGTTACAATATGTTGTTTACCTTGAAAGTAGGAAGTTTGGAATATTGCTTTCTTCAAGCATTTTTAATCGTAATAATTATCATTAGTGTTAAATGAGGGTCATTTTTACGGTGTTCGAGAAATTAACCCAAAAAGTGTTCTTTTTCCGCATATATATGTAACCATTAAGGATGTGGTGAAAATTCTGCCGGACAGCAAATTGTCAGAACGTCACTAAGTTCAAACTTAAGATACTACTTCCTCCCATCCATTTTATTTGTTATGAGTACTAAAAATACTTAATTCAAAATATTTGTTATTAATATTTTTTTTTAAGCGACATGCAAAAAACAAAATGAACGTGAAAGACATTCATTTAAATTTAATTTTCTCAAACACTAACAAATTGTCTGTGCATGATATACAAAAGAAAAGGCATATAAAAGAAAGTCCCGTTCGAGTTTTTAGTGGTGAACTAATGATCCTCTATGCATTATGGTGCTATCAAAATGGATTTTCTAGATGTGAAGGTATTTTCAATGGACATTTATTTCCAAGAAATGGTATTTATCGTTAATTCCAAATTAGATACACAGAGGCAAATTAAAAGAGAAAATGATTTTTTTAAGAAAATAGTAATAAAAGCTAGGACTAGAGGAACCCCACTACAGCTAGATAGAGGGTGCCTTGATATTTGTTCAAGCTGTGATCTTTTTAGCCTTTATCCCAGCATGGAGAAGGTAGGTATCCACTTGACACCATTCTTCACCATTGCTTCCAAATCCAAAGTTGTCCTATTGTTTTATTTTGGAAAGTTTTATTATCTGTTAGAAATTGCCACGTGTCTCTCACATAATCTCAACTATGAACCTCAAAAATAAATAGTTTTGGAAAATTGCATGCAACGATACGCACGTAGCCATCACTCAACGGGCCCCTGTCCCATTGAAAATTTCTAACTACTTGAACAAAAAACGGGCACGCCTGCACATATTATTTAATTTATTGCTCAATTTTATTAATTACTTGAGCTGCCAGTACTCTTCACATCAATTATGGAGTGTTTATTATTTACTCCTACTATTATTATTTATATTCCATTGGGCAGATAAATGTGTGTTATTTTTCGAGTTTAGTAAAATCTGTATTTTTCAATAATAATTTCAAACACATGTTCAAACTAACATATGAATAATCAAATGAAATTATAACTCTGTATTCACAACTTTGAACTTCAATAATAAGTTCAACTCAACTCATGAACAACAACAAAATGAAGTTCAAATTATTTTCTGGAAATTAGCAAAACCAAACGTTTAGAAAGAGATGAAGATTAGAAGATTCAAGTCCACCGAATTCACGGTGTGTCCTTAAGGAAATTATTCTCCTCAAGTACCCGAGGTTATGGAATATATCCTCTCAGGATAAAATGAATCACATCGACAGAGTGGTGGTACCTCAAACTCTGTCGAATAACGAACGCACTCAACGATTCATAAATCACACTTGAGTTTTTATGAAGAAGAAGGTGTTTTTCACTTCAAAATTTCGTGTCTATACCTGAGGAAAAATTCAGGTATTTATAGCCAAAAGGTGGTGCTTCAGAAAGAAAGCATTGGTTCTGAAAAATCGTACTGTTTTGGACCGATGGGACCACCTGTGCCCGCAGGTGGCCCCCCTGCGTCCACAGGTCATGTTTCGGCCAAAACCAGAAACTCATGTGTTGACCTGCGTGGCACCTGCGCTGGTATCTGTGTCCGCAGGTCGCCAGGTGCACGAGCAGGTCAGATTTTCATTACCAAACAGTGCCTCAAAGGGTCACGTCCCTTCGAGGTGCGTTGTGACATGCGTCTGCACTTCTCCATGTGCCTCCGCAAATGGAGAAATTTCAGATTGAATTTTTGGATCATTAACTCTCAAGTTTCAAATGAATTTTGTCCAGAAAGATAGTCTCTCGATCAATCATTTGACAAATCCAAATCCAAATTTGAAGCCGAATCTGAAGTCGAGCCGAGCGAGCGACGGCACGTGGCTTGTCTTGTTCTTGCCTCACTATCCACATGAAGGAATGCTTCTTAATTGAAGCATAAGAATGTTCCTTTCTCCCACCAATGTGGGAGAACATTCCTTTCTCCCACCAATGTGGAAGAATATTCTCCTATAAAGTGAAACCACAATTCACTCCTTTTCCTTCATTTTTCATTCACATTTACAGTTAGAACCCTGGAAATAGCCTCTCTACTTCAAATGAGGTAGTGGTATGGACTGCGTACACTTTATCCCCCCCCCCCAGACCCCACCTGGTGGGAATACAATGGGTATGATGATGATGATGATGATGATTTATAGTTAGAACCCAACAATCCCCCATATGAATAGGGAATGGTTATTTCATCAAAAAAAATTACGGATAAGTGTATGATCTACAACAAAGACTAATTGAATCTGGATAAGTAGGTTTTCCTTTGAACTTTTCGTAGTGAATTTGCATCGAATGCACTCAGTCAATCGGTAGATGCGATATCTTTAAACCGTAACTTTAATGTACATCTAGACAACACAAGTCACACAACTAGCCTTTTATCGTTTATGGATCTCACAATTTTGTTCGTTTCAGTCATGAACACAACCTGATTTCATGAGAGCTTAGCGAATAGGCCTTTACTGTCATTTCACCCTCACATAGGTGATTCCTAAACGTTTAATCCTATAGATCAAAACTATTTGGTTATAACTACCAAACTTAGAAACCATTAAAAAACTTTCAACCATAAGCCTTATCATTATCTCCTGAATATTATCTTCATCATAAGAACGGATTGAGTTATTTGACAATGTTGAACAGTCAGTCACTACTTTGTTTGATCTCCTTAAACCTAGCTCTTAGGATCTCCAGTTCGCTAGGTAGAGTTACCGTTGTGATGACTTGTCCTAGGCCTTAAACTTATTCTCTTCGATGATCTCTCAACTCCCTCTCTAGTTAGGCCTTTTGTAAGTGGATCCGACACATTATCCTTTGAATTCATATAGTCAATCGTGATAATTCCACTAGAGAGAAGTTCTATAACAGAATTACGTCTCCATCTTATATGATGAGATTTACCATTATTCATCATGCTCTTTTCCCTACCTATCGCAGCTTGACTATCACAGTGTATGTATACTGGTGCCAAAGGTTTGGGCCAATAAGGAATATCTTCCAAGAAATTTCGAAGCCATTCAGCTTCTTCACCGACTTTATCTAATGCGATAAATTCAGATTTCATGGTAGAGCGGACAATACATGTCTGTTTGGATGATTTACAAGAGACTACTCCTCCACCTAAAGTAAATACATATCTACTCATGGATTTTATTTCATTTGATTTGATGATCCAATTTGCATCACTATATCCTTCAATTACCCCAAGATATTTGTTATAATGCAAGGCATAGTCTTGAGTGTGTTTTAGATACCCCAAAACTCTTTTCATTGTCATCCAATGAGTTTGATTGGGATTACTCGTGTACCGACTCAATTTTCTAATAGCACATGTTATATCTGGTCTCGTATAATTCATGAGATACATCAAACCTACCAATACTATTGCATAGTCCAATTGTGAGTCACTTTCACCTTCATTCTTTTGAAGTGCAAAGCTCACGTCAAATGGAGTCTTGGTAATATTGAAATCCAAATACTTAAACTTGTCAAGTACCTTATCAATGTAATGAGACTATGACAATGCCAACCCTTGTGGAGTTCTATGAATTCTTATCCCTAAGATCACATCAGCAACTCCAAGGTCTTTCATATCAAACTTGCTCTCAAGCATTCATTTTGTAACATTTATGTCAAAAATGTCTCTACTGATGATCAACATCTCATCCACATACAAACAAATAATGACTTTATAATTTGGAGTGTCTTTAATGTAAACACATTTATCACATTCATTTATCTTGAATCTGTTTGCCAACATGGTTTGGTCAAACTTTGCATGCCACTATTTGGGTGCTTGCTTCAGTCCATCAAGTGACTTAACAAGTTTACACACTTTCCTTTCTTTACCAGGAACCACAAAACCCTTGGGTTGTTCCAAGTAAATTTCTTCCTCCAATTCTCCATTTACGAATGTAGTTTTCACATCCATTTGATGGATTTCAAGACCACATACCGCAGCTAATGCAATCAACATTCGTATGGATGTTATTCTTGTTACTGGCGAGTATGTGTCAAAATAATCAAGACCTTCTTTTTGTCTAAAGCCTTTCACAACAAGTCTTACCTTGTATTTGTCAATAGTACCATCAGCTTTCATTTTCCTTTTAAAGATCCATTTAGAACCTAAAGGTTTATTTCTTGGAGGAAGATCAATAAACTCCCAAATATGGTTTCTCAAGATTGAATCAATCTCACTATTGATTGCCTCTTTCCAAAAGGATGAATCCATTTTGTAATTGACATGTCCTAAACGTTCATGTCATAATTCATTTGATTCAAGCAAGTAAGAAGAAGCCTCAGCTTTATTCTTTTCAACGGCCATTGTATCAAGTTTGAAAAGGCCCTCAATGAGGTAGCCCTTTCCTACATACATTTCATTCTTGCTTATTTCAATTTTCTCCGAAACAAATACATATTTAAACTTATTTTTAACGAGAAGTGTTGTCGACACAAAGTTCTTCCTAATAGTAGGAACATGGAGAACATTGTTGAGAGTCAACACCTTGCTGGAAGTCATTTTTAGGAATATCTTCCTACTTCCTTCAACCTTGACTGTTGCATTATTTCTCATGAAGATCACTTCTTTGGGGCCAACGGTATCATAAGTAGCAAAAGCTGTTTTGTCCCCACAAACATGTCTAGTGGCTCCTGAATCAAACCTCCATCCATTAAGATTTCCAACTAGATTGTATTCAGTGATCACAGCACACATATTTTCAATTTTTCCAGTTGCTTCCAACATGTTTCTCTGACTTCTTTCCGTGTTCTTCTTCAGAACTTGACAATTTAGAGCTTTGTGGCTAAGTCTACTATAATTGTAACACTTGCCTTTGAACCTTTTCTTGTTTTGTTGTTTCTCTTGTCTAGAAGATTTCTTCCTCTTCTTATTATGTGTAGCATTGTTAAAACCATTGTTGATTTCTCATGCAAATTATTGTCCTCTTCTATCTTGAGACGAATCACAAGATTTTCCAAACCAGACAATTGGTTTTCAAACATTCCTTTTTCAAGAAATGAGGATCTCTACTTGTGAATCTTTGTATTTCAATTTTGGTCAGCCAAAAGAACATCATTTGTTGTCGTTCTTTTAAGTTCACACCAGATTAATTTTTCTATTTCTCTACCGTTTCCTTGCTAGAGCAATATCTGAACGACTTAATGACGCAATATTGATTGTCGTTGGGACAGCACCATTCACAACCGAATCACTTTGTTGTTCAGTTTCATTCGTTATTTTCATGTCAAGCTTTGACAATAAATTTAGTATTTCAGAATACTAACTATAAAGACTTAATTCTTAAACCACTATTTCTAGTGAACGATGAAGTTTTTTATGTCTTCAAAATGTCAACTGAATGAACTTTGAAACATGACGAAGGTTTTATGTTCTTCAAATCAGAATCAACTTCAAACAGAGTGAAAACCCATAGGTTCTTAAACTCCAGAAACCAATACAGAAAGTTCACTTAATCGGTGAAGTTTTTATATTCTTTGAACCAAATTCTCAATCTGATTTGCAAAGTTTTTATATTCTTTAAATCTAGGGAGTAGAAATCAAAAAAATTTAGTATCCACAAAATCAGAACTGATACAGATTAACTAAGTACTTAATAATTTCCTTAATATTGTTATTTTTTGGGTTTAGTAAAATCGGTATTTTTTAACAATAACTTCAAACACATGTTCAAACTAACGTATGAACATTCAAATAAATTTGTAAATCTGTATTCACAACTTTAAACTTCAATAATAAGTTCAACCCAACTCATGAACAACCAAATGAAAGTTCAAACTATTTTCTGGAAAATAGCAAAACCAAGCGTTTAGAAAGAGATGAAGATTAGAAAATTCAAGTCCACCGAATTCACGATGTTTCCTTAAGAAAATTATTCCCCTCAAGTGCCCAAGGTTATGGAATATATCCTCTCAGGATAAAATGAATCATATCGACAGAATGACGGTACCTCAAACTCTATCGAATAACGAACGCACTTAACGATTCATAAATTACACTTGAGTTTTTAAGAAAAAGAAGGTGTTTTTTACTTCAAAATTTTGTGTCTATACCTGAGGAAAAATTCAGGTATTTATAGCCAAAAAATGGTGCTTTAGAAAGAAAGCATTGGTTCTGAAAAATAGCACTGTTTCAGATCGACGAGACCACCTACGCCCGCAGGTAGCCCCCAGCATCCGCAGGTCATGTTTCGTCCAAAACCAGAAACTCTTATGTTGACCTGCATTGACATCTACATCTGCAGGTCACCAAGTGTGCGCGCAAGTCAGTTTTCCATTACCAAATAGTGCCTCGAAGGGTCACGTCCCTTCGAGGTGCGTTGTGACATGCGTCCTCACTTCCTCATGTGCGTCCGCAAATGAAGAAATTTCATATTGAATTTTTGGATCAGTATCTCTCAAGTTTCAAATGAATTTTGTCTAAAAAAAATAGTCTCTCGATAAATCCAAATCCGAAGCCGAGCCGAGAGAGCGAACACGGCGCAAGGCTTGTCTTGTTCTTGCCTCACTATCCACATGAAGGAATGCTTCTTAATTTAAGTATAAGAATGTTCCTTTCTCCCACCAATGTGGTAGAAACATTCTCCTATAAAGTGAAACCACAATTCACTCATTTTTCCTCCATTTGTTTTCCCTCCATTTTCCATTCACATTTTCACTTAGAACCCAACAATGTGTCCCTGTCAAAATTATACAAATATAATCATACTACTCCCTCCTTCTATCAATAGTTGTCCACTATTGACTTGGTACACAAGTTAAGAAATAGTAAATGCTAGAGGTAATTTTACCATATTACCCTTTGAGTATAATAAATTTTATGCTTTGGGAAATGCATTGGATTATGAATCGTATTTAATGCTAAGAGTAAAATGGGTAGAAATGGGTAAATTATCCATTAGTTTTCCAAACTAGACAAGTATTATTGGACATTTATGTTTAGTATAGTGGACAGTTAAAAATGGACGGAGGGAGCATTAATTACAAGTTTAAATCACAAAAAAAAATTCTTATCATCACTTTTAATTAGGTCTTTCTCCTTTAAATTAGGAGCATGTTGAGTTCCCCCATTGGTGATTTAGATATATGAGAAATTTTTGTCTGTTTTTTGGTAATTCCCGCTAGCTTAGTTAGTTTGGGCTTGAGTTAGACTCAAGGTACATTTTTAATGATGATCTCAAGGTCAGGCACATTTCAGTTCTTTGTTTACTCTATGTTGAGCTTCATATCATGTTATTCATGCTCTTACACCTGGGCGTGGAAGGAATGTCTAGTTCTCACATTAACTATTTAGAAATGTGAATGTCTCTCTTTAAATGATCTTCAATCATCTTAACTTTATAAGCTGATTTTTGAGATTGAGTTAGATCAGTGTCCATTTTCTTTATCAGAGTGTGTAACAAGAAGATTATCTATGGTACTGTTTAGTCGGCAATCACATGCAATATTTGAAAACAATTATAGGTCAGTAATTGAGTCCTATCAAAAGAAATTAGCTAACAATGTTTTAAGCTTTTGTATTTAGTCCATGTTTTTTTGAAAAGAAAATTCAAGTGTTATTTATGCAATTTGTAGATGAAATTAATCCTAAAACTGAACTTTGAAGAAGTGGAGCATGAAATGAGCTTAATTCCATGATAATAACAAGAATTATGCATATTATAAATCTTCAATTAATTACATTTAACATGCACATTAGTATATGTATTCTCTGTAACAAAGCAGATAGAGATCTTGAGTTCGAGTCTTATTAGTATTCGTCGTCAAAATGAATTTTAGGTGATTGGCTCATGAATAAAGAATCAGACATACGAGTAAAATATCTATGTTGAGAATATAATTAAGTAAATATATATAAGTGTATGTTATGACCCATTTTCGGAGTCATAAGGGCACCTACCATAACCCACCAGTAGGTAAGCCAAACCATAACCCGGAATAACAAGTAATGGGCTAAATGGAGGAAAACGAGATAAATATTGGGAAATAAGCATAAAATAAGATCGAGAGTGATATAAATATGAATACGATCCTAAAATACCAAATGAAAAAGAGAAAGAACAAAAGAAACATCCCACGACCTAGTAAGGCCAGTACAAAAGCCACTAATCAAAAGAATAAGAGTACTAGTAGTATCAATATACAGGTAGTCTCGAATGTAAAGACAGTCCAAAATCAAGGAAGGAGAGGGGATCAGCTCCGGCTCTGAAAGCTCACCCTATCTCCGAATCCTATAAGCAAGCTGGAAGAAATATCAGCGACGACAGCTAGTACTCAGATCTACATCAGAAAAAGATGCAGAAGTGCAGTATGAGTATCAAAACAACGGGTACTCATTAGGCATCATCGGTCGACTTAGCTAAAGTATAATAAAAGCATAATAAAATGCGAGAATGTAAGCTAAGTCAAGAAGAAAGGGGCAAACCTGAGATCATGCTTCAACATATGAAAATAAATAATTAAACACGTGAAATCAAAATTAAAGTAAACTAATTATAACCTAACTAGGCCCCCATAAGCCTAGAAGGTGCAAACAAGAGAAGACTAACCCAAACGAGCCCCCATAAGCCCGATGGATACAATCAAGAGGAGATCTATAGACACCAAGCATGATATAACCAACCAATAATCCCATATCCATAAAACCATTCGTACTATGCAATATGGACTTGAACCGGATTCGCAATATCATAGATGAACCATAAAGTGTCGAACTCAAACCGGTCTTTAACACCATAACTACATCATAGATGCCGGACTCAAATCGGTCTTTAACACCATAACTATATCATAGATGTCAGACTCAAACCAGTCTTTAACACCATAACCATATCATAGATGCCGGACTCAAATCGGTCTTTAACACCAAACCATATCATAGATACGGAACTCCAACCGGTCTTTAACACCATAACCATATCATAGATGACGGACTCAAAACGATAAGGTAGTATCAATAGAGAATAGTAAATGCCATACTTGAACCGATATAATAGTACCATAAATAAATAGTAGAAGGCCGAACTTGAACCGGTATAATTGTACTATAAATAAATAGTAGAAGGTCGGACTTGAATCGGCATAATAAGATAAAGTCACAATAACTAGCCTAGCCCCAAACTAGGTAAATGCTATATAGTCTAAGATTCAAGATTAACTACAATGTTGCGAAAGAAGGCCTCCTAAGTCTACAAGGAGCTAAAAGAGATTCCACAACCTAAAAGAGGGTCGGTGGGGCTTGCTTTTAAACCCAAAAGTCCATACTAAGGTGACACTACCCGAAAATAACTAAGTCCACACTATTTCACTACAAGTTATTGCATAAGTCTAAATAAATCCTAAAAGCATCATTTGACTTAAAGGAAGGGTAAATGGGTCGATTCTACCTCCGAAACGGCTCACAAATTGGTCAAATAAATCAAACTTCATTAACTAAGCAACCAAACCGTAATTTCCAACCCAAAACTAGCACAATATCATACTAATACCATAATAAGGCTCAATCTATAAGTAAGGTAAGCCTAGCCTACCTGGACACCGAAGAATGTTCGAGAAAGTCAGCTAAATTGGGAATTTCCCCTTTCGAGAAGCCTCCGCATGATGTCACGCTATCAAAATAATGATCTACACAATAATACAAGAATAAAGATACCCATATTGTATATAAATACTTCGGGTCCGAAATCGAGCTAAAAATCCCATATGGGGGTCGCTTACGAAATCAAAAATTCAAAATCGTCAAAATGTCCCTCAAGGCTCAAGGATCATTTACCCTCAAGAATGGGTAAATTCCAAGCTCCAAAACATCCAAAATCAACCCATAAATGAATTATGGATTTAAAACCTAAAATGGAGAATTTATCGAGAAATTAAACGGAACTTACAAGGATTAAGACGAGGAAAAAGGCTTTGATGAATTCTCCAACCTCCCTTGATCACCCAAGAATCGCCTCCCCTCTCTCACTATATCTCTAGGGAATTAATGCTCTCAACACTTAGAGAAAAAGAGAGAAAAATGAGTGAAAGGGGATTAAATGCACTACAGGTGCCACTTAAGCGCCCACTTGACCACTAAAGAGGCACACTACCGTTAAAGCAGACCAAACGTCGCTTAAGCGGCGTCTGCTAAAGTAGTAAGGTCTCCACTTAAGCGAACCATAGGGGACCAGTGCTAGCCACTAAAGCGGTACCCAAGCCGCTAAAGCGTCTTCCACTTAAGCAGCCAAAGGCCCGCTTAAGAGGTCGCACCAGCTGAAGCAGCATCAGCACTTGGCAATAGTTTGCAAAGTTTCCAATAGACCCTCAAAATTCATTCAGAATCCCATTAATGCAAACGAACTATGCCACCCTATCAAATTCAACATTACGAACTCAACAGTACACTTGAAATATCCATCAGGGATCATTTTGATGAAAAGTGGCTCCCACACCCAAATGGTCATTTTCAACACTTTCCACCCAATAGCCTAAAATGAGTTTGGAAGCCTCGAAACCTGTACAAAGGGTCCTCTCAGCCTAAAATCAATGTTTCGTAGCTGATGGAACTATTAGAATTGGCATACGAGGTCGTTTACCTAAAGTTTAGGCCCAGTAGCCAAATTTGAATAGCGAAGACTTCAAAACAGGGAATTGGCTCTAAAAACCAAATGAACTGCCCGGTAATTAAATTATCAGCTCCAACAAGTCATAAATGACTTGGGGTAGCTATGGGAAAGCTCTAAATGTGGAAATATAGAAAATGACTTGGAGGGTCATTACAATATCCACTACTAAAAGGACTTTCGTCCGTAAAAGTAAAGGGTAAAGATGTACCTAAAAACTCAAACAAGTGGGGATACTGGGTCCGCATCTCACTCTCGATCTCCCAGGTAGCCTCCTCAGCTGGGTGGTGCTCCACTAGAATCTCCCTAAAGCGCAACTGTTTGACATCCCTGACGAAAATGAGGACTGGCGCCTCCACGAATGTTAACCTCTCGTCCAATTAAACCGTGTCCCACCAAAGTACATGTGAATCATTCAGGATGTAACGCTGTAGCATTGAGACATGGAAAATTGGATGAATAGTTGAGAAATATGTAGGCAAGGCCAACTCATAAGCCACCTTTCCAACTCCTCGGAGTATCTCAAATGTACCAATATAACTGGGGCTGAGCTTATCCTTCCTCCCGAACCTCATCACGCCCTTCATGGGCGATACACGGAGGAAAACCCAGTCACCAATTCCAAACTTCAAGGCACGAAGTCTACGATCAGTGTAGCTCTTCTGCCTACTCTAGGTTGCCCTCAACCTATCCTGAATCACCCGCACCTTATCCAACTACTCATGAAGCAGGTCAATACCATGGGGGCTAATATCTAAAGTCTCAAATCAGCCAATCGGAGACTGACAATGCCTACTATATAATGCCTCAAAGGGTATCATCTCAATACTCGAATAGTAGCTATTATTATAAGCGAACTCCAAAGTCCATCATGCAAGCGCAGAGCATGTCCTCCAGGACTTGAATAGTCCGCTCCAACTGTCCGTCGGTCTAGGGATGGAATATGGTGCTAAGATCAACCTGAGTGCCCAACTCCTCTTGAAAAGTCCGACAGAAGCTAGAAGTGAACACAGAGCCTCTATCTGAAATAATGGACACTGGGACTCCGTGAAGGTGAACTATCTCACGAACATACATATAGGGTAACCTCTCGGCACTGAAGGAAATCTGAATAGGGATAAAATAAGCCAATTTGGTCAACCGATCTACTATGACCCAAATACTATCAAAACCACGGGAAGTACGAGACAAACCAGTCACAAAGTCTATAGTAATGCGCTCCTATTTCCACTCAGGAATGGGTAGCCTCTGGAGTAATTCACCTCTGATGCTCGGCCTTTACCTGTTGATAACATGGGCAATGAGCTACAATGTTCGCTATATCTCTCTTCATGCCACTTCACCAGTAATGTTGTCTCAAGTCTCTATACATCTTGGTTGTCCCAGGGTGAATAGAATATTTGGAGCTATGAGCTTCCCGCAATATCAACTGAATTAAACCTCCAACCCTCAAAATATAAATGCGGCCATCAAATCTCAGAATGCCCCCTAAACCTAGAGTATACTGACTAGACTCACCCCTCAGAATCTAATCACGGAGGCCATAAAGTGTACTGTCCTCAAACTAGCGACTCCAAATCTGTTCAAGTAAGGTAGACCTAGCCTCCACACTAATAAGAATCCTCTTGGGGTCCGAAACATCAAGTCAAACCATCAAGTTAGCTAAGGACTGAATGTCCCAGGCCAATTGTCATTCTGAAACTGAAATAGAGGCCAAACTACCCATACTCACCGCCTTCCGACTCAAGGCATCCACTACTACGTTCTTCTTGCCCGAATGGTAAAGAATAGAGATGTCATAGTCTTTCAGCAACTCAATCCATCTGCATTGTCTAGAATAAAGCTCCCTCTGATTCATAAGGTGTTGAAGACTATGATGGTCAGTGTATATCTCGCAATAAACACCATACAAGTAATGCCTCAAAATCTTAAGTACGAAACTACCGCCGTTAACTCCAAGTCGTGGGTGGGGTAGTTGCGCTCATGAACCTTCAGCTGTCTCGACGCATAAGCAATAACTCGGCCCTGCTGCATCAGAACGTCACAATAAACCATATACCCCTTGCCCTAAACAGGAAGAGTCAATATAGGAGCTGAAGTGAGTATCTCCTTGAGTTTTTGAAAGCTCGACTCACACTCAAAGGACCACTGAAAAGGAACCTCCTTCCTAGTCAACCTGGTTATAGGTGCGGCAATAGAAGCAAAATCCTCAACAAACTATCTGTAATAACTGGCCAAGGCATTGAAGATACGAACCTTGGTCAGAGATGTAGGTCTGGTCCAATCACGAATAGCCTCTATCTTTGCTAGATCCACCATAATCCTATCCTTAGACCCCACATGCCCTAGGAATGTAATAGAATCGAGCCAAAACTCACACTTTGAGAATTTGGCAAATAGCTTATGATCTCTTAAAGTCTGGAGCACAACCCTCAAATGCTGCTCATGATCCTCCTTACTCCTCGAATACACCAATATGTCATTAATAAACACAATCATGAAGGAGTACAAATATAGCCTGAAAATTCAATTCATCAAATCCATAAACGTTGCGAGGGCATTGACTAGCCCAAAAGACGTCACCAGGAACTCATAATGGCCATAGCGAGTCCTGAAGGCTGTCTTAGGGATGTCCTCAGCCCGAATCCTCAACTGATGATAACCCGATCTTAAGTCAATCTTATAGAAAACTATCGTACCCTGAAGCTGGTCAAATAAATCATCAATACAAGGCATAGGATACTTATTCTTCACTGTCACCTTATTCAACTGCCTGTAGTCAATGCACATATCCATGGAACCATCATTTTTCTTCATAAACAAGACAGGAGCACCCCAAGGCGATATCTTGGGTCTAATAAAACCCTTACCCAACAAATCCTAGAGCTGAGAATTCAACTCCCTAAGCTTCTTAGAAGCCATAGAAATAGGTCGGGTGCCCAGCTCAATATCAATAAAAAACTCAATATCACACTCAGGAGGAAGGCCCGATAGGTCGATAGGAAAACATTAGAAAAGTCATGGACTATAGGAACAGAATCGAGTGAAGGACTCTATGCACGGACATCATGGATATAAGCAAGATAAGACTCGCAACCCCTAGACACCAATCTTCTAGCCCAAACATAAGAAATAATCCCCGTTTGTGCGCAGTTAAAAGAACCCTGCCATACAATCGAGGGAATGCCAGGCATGGCTAAGGTAACGGTCTTGGCGAAACAAACCAAGACCACTTGATAAGGGGATAACCAGTCCATGCCTAGAATCACATCAAAGTCCACAATGTCTAACACAATAAGATCAGCCCGAGTATCAAACTCTCAAACGGTCACAACACATGATCTATAAACCCAATCCACTACTAAAGAATCACCCACGGGAGTAGATACACACAATGGTACAGATAAAGGCTCCCAAGACAACTCTAATCGTGGTTCATAATAAGCGAAAACATATGAATAAGTGGATCCCGAATCAAATAAAGCAATAACCAACTGAAGGCATACTAAAATCGTACCTGTAATAACAGCATACGAAGACTCTGCCTCTGGCCTACCAGGTACAATATATAAATGACCTCGCCCACCACCAGGCTGGGCGTCTGACCGACCACCTGTCCTACTTGCCTGAGAACCTCCTCGATAACCCTGGGGGCCACCCCTGCGAGCCTGAGCACCACCTCTAACTGGAGGCAGCACAGATTTGATCGGCTAAACACTCTGAGTTGCAGGTTGAATCGTCCCATGCTGGGAACACTCCCTAGAGAAATGACCAATCACTCCACAAGTATAGCAAGGCCCAGAAACACCACTCTGTCCAGAAGGTTCGACTGACCCAGAATAGCCACCTCAGTTAAAAGATCCAGAATATGCACCTCTCGAAGACTGACCACTAATCGGGCCAAGATAATCACTGAAGTTGGACTGACCTCAGTCAGTAATCTGGAGTGCTGCCTGAATGGGCCTACTAGATTGACCCCAGGGCTGGAAAGACTGACGTGGAGAGTACCTACCCTGAGAACCTCTGCCTTTAAACTGCGAGCCACTATGGGTCCCACTGAAACTGCCTAATGATGTGGTCGCTTATCGCTGCCCCCTTGGGCTTCTCGATGCATCTCCTCCATAGTCTGGGCATAATCATAAATCTCAATAAAAGACCTACCAGCAGCAACCAAACTCTGAGTAGCCATGTGAAGAGGAAATCTCAGTCCCCTAACATAACACCAAATCCTCTCATACTCGGTAGGCAAGATCGCAGTAGCATGCCTGGCCAACTCATAGAACCGTGCCTCATATTCAACTACTAACAAAGAACCCTGTTGTAAGTGGGTGAACTGATCCCTCAGGTGCTCACAACAGCTGCGAGGCATATACTTCTCCAAGAAAGCCTTGGAGAACTGAGTCCATGTCATAGAGAGAAATCCAGCTGGCCTGGAATCAAGATAACCTCTCCACCAATGTTTAGCTGCCAAGTCCAACTGAAAAGTGGTGTAGTCAACCCCATGAACCTCAACTAGGCCCGAATTATAGAGCCTATCCTCGCATGTAGTCAAGAACTCAAATTCATACCCGTCTGGAGCCCCTGTAAACCTCGATGGAGTCAATCTCATAAATCTACCCAACGTCTTGCTCCTCAACAGACATAGCAGGCTGGGAGGGATCTCAACTCTGGGAGACGCAGCTATAGGATGCGCCCCTGCGTCTATACCACTTTGATCCGCAGACTGTGCATCATCGGACGGTGCACCACCAACTAATCCCAATAACTTGACCAAAGCATCTCTGAGCAATGAAAAAGAAACAAACCCCGATAGCGCCTGGGCTTCTCCCTAGCCCACCAATGGCTAGGGTGGAGGAATCTCTAGCTCAGGAGCAATAGCAGGATCTGATGATGGCTCCCTATCCTGACCCCTAGCTGGGGCTGCAGCTCTAGCCTAGCCTTGACCTCTAGGTAGGACACATCCTCTAGCAAGTGCCCTAGTCGCAGGCACAGGATCCTCATTGTTAGTCGTAGTAACGCGCGTCCTGGCCTTCTTCAAAAGAGAGAAACAATATAAACCTTAGAGACCAACACAGACTCAATGCACGATACGAATATGGAAAGTGAAGTCATCCTAAGAATGTCCTATAGCCTACCGAAGATAAGACACGGACGTCATCGTTTCGATCCGCGGGATTCTACTAGACACTTGATCTTGTACCAACAATACCAGTGAACCTAGGCTCTGATACCAATTTGTCACGGCCCATTTTTAGAGTCATGATGGCACCTACCATAACCCACCAGTAGGTAAGCCAAATCGTATCCCGAAACAACAAGTAATGGGCTAAATGGCGGAAGACATGATAAATATTAGGAAATAAGCACAAAATAAG
This sequence comes from Capsicum rhomboideum, assembly GCA_031232105.1. Taxonomy (NCBI): domain Eukaryota; kingdom Viridiplantae; phylum Streptophyta; class Magnoliopsida; order Solanales; family Solanaceae; genus Capsicum; species Capsicum rhomboideum. Next base: position 61,484,426 of record CP124709.1, read on the forward strand.
ATTGAGGGCAATATAAATATGAATACAATCCTAAAATATTAAACGAAAAAAAGGAAGAAAAAATGAAACAACCCACTACCTAGTAAGGCCAGTACAAGAGCCACTAATCAAAAGAATAAGAGTACTAGTAGTATCAATATATAGGTAGTCTCGAATGTAGAGACTGTTCAAAATCAAGGAAGGAGAGGGAATCAGCTCCCTCTCTGAAAGCTCACCCTATCTCTGGATCCTGTAAGAAAGCTGGAAAGAATATCAGCGACGGCTGCTAGTACTCGGATCTGCCCCAGAAAAGGATGCAGAAGTGCAGTATGAGTACCAAAATAATGGGTACTCAGTAGGCATCATCGGCTGACTGAGCTAAATCATAATAAAATGTGAGAATGTAAGTTAAGTCAAGGGGAAAGGGGTAAACGTGAGATCATGCTCTAACACAGGAAAATAACTAATTAAACACGTGATACCAAAATTAAAGTAAACTAATTATAATCTAACTAGGCCCCCATAAGACTAGAAGGAGCAAACAAGAGAAGACTAACCCAAACGAGCCCCCATAAACCAATGGATACAATCACGAGGAGATCTATAAAAACTAAGCATGATATAACCAACCAATAATCCCATATCCATTAAACCATTCATAATATGAAATATCGGACTCGGACTGGATTCACAATATCATAGATGAACCATAAAATATCGGACTCGATCTGGTCTTTAACACCATAACTATATCATATATGCCGGAATCAAATCAGTCTTAAAAACCATAACCATATCATAGATGCCAGACTCAAACTGGTCTTTAACACTTTAAACCTTATCATAGATGTCGAACTTGAATCGGTCTTTAACGCCATAACCATATCATAGATATCGAACTCGAACTGGTCTTTAACACCATAACCATATCATAGATGCCGGACTCAAACCGGTAAGGTAATATCAATAGAGAATAGTAAATGTTGGAATCAAACCGGTATAACAGTACCATAAATAAATAGTAGAAGGCCGTACTTGAACCGGTATAATTGTACCATAAATAAATAGTAGAAGGCCGGACTTGAACCGGTATTATAAGGTAAAGTCACAATAACTAGCCTAGCCCCGAACTAGGTAAATGCTATATAGTCTAAGGTTTAAGATTAACTAAAATGTTGTGAAAGAAGGCCTCTTGAGTCTACAAAGAGCTAAAAGAGATTGCATAACCTAAAAGAGGGTCGGCGAGGCCCGCTTCTAAACCCGAAAGTTCATACTAAGGCGATTACTATCCGAAAATGACTAAGTCTCAACTATTTCACTACAAGTTATTACATAAGGTTAAATAAAGCCTAAAATCTTCATTTGACTTAAAGAAAGGATAAATGGGTCGACTCTACCTCCGAAAGGCTTACAAATCGGCCAAATAAATCAAACTTCACTAACTAAGCAACCCAACCATAATTTTCAACCCAAAACTAGTAAAATATCATACTAATACCATAATAAAGCTCAATCTATAAGTAAGGTAAGCCTAGCCTACCTGAACGGCGAAGAATGCCTGAGAAAGTTCGCTAAATTGGGGATTTTCCCTTCCGAGAAGCCTCCACATGATGCCACGCTATCAAAATAATGATTTATTCATTAATACAAGAATAAAATACCCATATTTCATATAAATTCGTTGGGTCTAAAATCGAGCTAAAAATCCCATGTGGGGCTCGCTTACGGAATCATAAATTTGAAACCGTCAAAATGTCCCTCAAGGCTCAAGGACCATTTACCCTTAAGAATGGGTGAATTACAAGCTCCAAAATATCCAAAATCAACCCATAAATGAATTAGGGATTTAAAACCTAAAACGGAGAATTTATCGAGAAATTAAATGGAACTTACAAGGATTAAGAGGAGGAAAAAGGCTTTGACTAATTCTCCAATCTCCCTTGATCACTCAAGAATTGCATCCCCTCATCCCCTCTCTCATTATCTCTCTAGGGATTTAATATTCTCAACACTTAGAGAAAATGAGAGAAAAATGGGTGAAAGGGGATTAAATGCACTACAGGTGCCGCTTAAGCGCTCACTTGACCGCTAAAGCGGTCCATGGACCAGGCCGACCTCCACTAAAGCGGACCAAACATCGGTTAAGAGGAATCTGCTAAATCAGTAAGGTCTCTGCTTAAGCAAACCATCGAGGACCAGTGCTAGCCGCTAAAGCGGCTTCTGCTTAAGCGGTCGCACTAGCTGAAGCAGCATCATCACTTGGCAATATTTTGCTAAGTTTCCAACGAAACCTCGGGATTTATTTGAAATCCCGTGAATGCAAACGAACTATGCCACCCTATCAAATTTGATATTTTAGACTTAACGGCACACTCAAAATCTCCATCCGGGGTCTTTTCGATGAAAAGTGGGTCCCACATCCAAATGGTCGTTTTCATCAATTTCCGCCCAATAGCCCAAAATGAGTCCAAAAGCCTCAGAACTTGTACCAAGGGTCCATATAGCCTAAAATCAATGTTCCAAAGCTGATAGAACTATCAGAATTGGTATATGAGGTCGTTTACATGAAGTTTAGGCCCAGTTGTCAAATTTGAACAACGAAGACTTCAAACTGGGAATTGGCTCTAAAAATCAAACGAACTGCCCGGTAACCAAACTGTCAGCTCCAGCAAGTCATAAATGACTTAGGGAAGCTATAGAAAAGCTCTAAATGCCAAAATAATATGGAAATACAGAAAATGACATGGAGGGTCATTACAATGTACCACTTAAATTTTAAGATTGATTGAGATGGAATCACGTACTTCAACATATTGAATGTTCAGGTGGTGAAAACAAGGATTATAGCTCAAGGTGAAAACTGTAATTATGAAAATAGTAAAAAAATTTGTTACAACAATGCAGTGGTAATAAGTAGTTGATCTCAGTAAGTTTTAACACTCCCCCTCAAGCTGAAGGGTGCCGAATATTCAGCACACTAAGCTTGCCTAACAAGTGTAAATATTGTGCTTAACTTTGCCCCATAGTCAGCAGATCAGTAATTTGCCCATGTGTAGTGACATGTACTGCTTGTACCAAACCACTCTTGATCTTGTCCCTGATAAAATGATAATCTATCTCAATGTGCATAGTCCTCTCATGAAAAACAGGATTGGTACACAACTGAATAGATGAACTGCTGTTACTAAACATTGAAATAGGCATAGTGATAGGAACACCTAGCTCTGTGAATAAGCTAACTAGCCAAGTTACCTTTGCAATAGCTGAAGCCATACTTTTATACTCATCAGCCTCTGCTATTTCTTTGATTTCCAGGAGATCAAGGATTCACCAAAATGAACAACATAACTTGTGAATGATCTTCTAGTATTAAGACAAGTAGCCCAATCTGAGTCACACCAACATGTGAGGGTAGTAGAAGGTTGAGCTTTCAACCGAATTCCTTGACCAACAGTCCCTTTAAGTTATCTAACCACCCTAGTAGCATCTTTTCAGTGAGATCTTTTGGGATGTTGCATAAACTGACTAAGTGTCTGCACAGCAAAACTAATATCAGTCCTAGTAATGGTGGCATACATGAATTTTCCTATAAGTCTTTGATAAGATGTAATTTCTGTCAATAAGTCATCTCCATGAAAACCAGTAGATTGATCATATTCAGCTGTAGTCAACCTCAATTGGATTCTAAAGAAGTAGGTGTTGTCTTGGCACCACTAAGGCATGTGTCTAAAATCAACTCTAGAATATACTTCCTTCGATTCAAAATAACTCCAGCATTAGATATTAACACTTCAATGCCCAAAAAATACTTGAGGTCACCTAAGTCTTTCAGTTTGAACTGACTATGTAGGACTTTTTTAGTTGCATTGATCATTACTGCATTGCTTCCAGTGATGAGCAAGTCATCAACATACACCAAAACAATCACTATGTCCTCTTCCTTCTTCAAGGTGAATAATGAATACTCTGAACAAAACCAGCTGCCAGTAATGCAGTAGTGAGCTTAAGATTCCATTGCCTAGAAGCTTGCTTAAGACCATATAATGATTTAAGTAATTTACATACTTTAGTCTCCCCCTGTCTCTTGAAACCATCTGGCATTTTCATATAAACCTCTTCTTCAAGATCACCTTATAGAAAAGCATTGTATATATCCATCTGATAAAGACACTGGCACTGCAATCACACTTTTAATTGTTACCATTTTTGCAACAAGAGAATAGATTTCATGATAATTCAACCCCTCATGTTGATTGTAACCTTTGGCCACAAGTCTTGCCTTAAATCTCTCTACTTCACCATTTGTTTGATACTTAATCTTGTAAATCCATTTAGAACCAACAGTGTTCTTACCCTCAGTTAAGTCAACAACTGTCTAAGTGTTGTTTTCCTCAAGGCCTTGAATCTCTAATTTCATAGCTTCCACCCATCTTGCATCTTTGATAGCATTCTTGAAATGATGAGGTTCAACTAAGATGGAGAACTTAGTTAAATAACTTTGATATGTACCACTAACTCTACTATAGGACAAGTTGTTTGCCAATGGATATTTGCACCTCTGATGCCTTGTAGGAGTTGCATAGTCGTGTATCCAAATAGGTGGTTTAGTGATTCTAAAGGTTCTTCGGGGTGAAACATCAAGAGTGATGGTGTAGGGAGTGAACCTGCATCTATACTACCTTCAATATCAGCTGTATCAGGTGATGTAGTAGGGCTTGCATGAATATCTGCAACAACATATGGTGCAATAGGTAGAGCATCCTCACGTAAGCTATCACAAGCATCTGAGACCAAGAAATCAGGCAAGTCTACATCTGAACTTGATACTTCTGCAGTTTGCATTTGAGACTGCAATTGTGCAAATGGAAAAATGTTTTCTTGAAATATGACATATCTACTGACAAACATCTTCTTAGTATGAATGTCTAACAACAAGTATCCTTTCTGTGAATCAGAATATCCCATTAACATAGTAGGTTTTACCCTTTCAGAGAACTTGTCTCCTCTTGGAACAACTGTGGCATAACAAAAGCATCCTATGACCCTCAAGTGTGAGAGTTTAGGCATCTTGGAAAATAGTAATTCAAAAGAGCCTCTACCAGTAAGAACAGAAGAACGCAGCCTATTCATTAAGTATATAACAGCTTTGACACATAAACCCCAGAATCTTATAGCTAAGTGAGACTGAAATTTGAGAACTTTGGTTATGTTCAAAATCTGTCTATGTTTCCTCTTTAAAACACTATTTTGTTATGGTGTATGATGATAACTTCTTTGATGTAAGATGCCTAGAGACTGAAATAATGTTTTACATTGAGAGTTAAAAAACTTTGTGCCATTATCAGACCTTACTGTCTTAATCATTACACTAAACTGAGTTTTAATAATTTTAATAGCTACTACCAGACTTAAGTTGCAACAGATGAACCCATGTTTACCTACTAAAATCATCCACCACAGTTAAAAATAACACTTTTTATCAAAGGTAGGAGTTTTATAAGGTCCCCAAAGATCCATATGTACAAGCTCAAAGCACACAGCTGTTTTAGAATCACTAGTAGGAAATGAAAGCCTAGTTTGCTTGGCTAATGGAAAAACTGTACATTTATTTAGAACTTCTACATCCTTATTACTCTTTAAGAGATCCAAAAGCTTTAAAACCTAAAATGTTGGGTCTCCAAGTCTTTTATGTCGAAGAGTACAATCCTGCAGTGACACTTCTGCAATGAATTTTTGATGATGTTGACCTCATTTTCATTCTTTTCTTTCCATTCACTCCTAAAGATGTATAAGCCTCTCTCTTATCTACCAATCTCCTTCACTTTGTCATTGAAGAGGTCCTGAATGACACAGAAGTCAGGATAAAAAAACAAAGCAAGACAGTTCCTTGGTTATCTTAGATACAGATAACAGATTGAACTTGAAATCTAGTACAAAGAGAACATCCTTTATGACTTCGTCCTTAAATATGTAAGATTATCCAGTGTGTGATATTGCAACTTCAGCACCAGTAGGTAGATTCAATTAGTCTTTGTGGCATTTGGTTAAAACTTTCCCACTGTTGAACATATTTTTATTAGCAGACACATGATGTGTAGCACCTGAATCCACAATCCAATTCTGTGAATAATTATTGTACAAGAAATAAGTAGTTATACCTGTCATATTAACCTACTTCATCTTCTTAGTATCTTTGTTTAGCATATTCATAATCTGATTATATTTTCCTTCTATGCAAGTATGCCCTTAAGCCACAAAAGTAGGAGTCATGTTATGACTAGTCGAAGAAGCATCATTGAAGTGTCCAGTACCTATATTTGTTGTGTGTTGTTGTGTATTATTGGTATGTGTTTGTCCACCTACACCACCAAGGTATCCATGTCCTATATTTCCATTTCCACTAGCATGTGTCTTTTAATGACCAGTGTTATAGCCTGGTTTTTTTCTTTGCTTCCAGTCAGTAAGATAACCTATTAGTTTATAGCAGTTCTCTTTGGTGTGACCTGTGAAATGACAATATTCATATTTCCTTCCTTTATAGCTTTAATTACCCTGACCATAGCCTTGGTTTCTGTTGACCTGCATAGCTAATGGTTCTGGCTTGGTCATTCACAGCAATCATACATGCTGAATGTTGAATTTCATCTTCAACTATCATGGCATAAGCTTGGTTTATAGTAGGAGTCACTCCTTTCAGCAAAATCTGCCTACGAGCCTGATCATAGGACTCATTTAACCCACTCAAAAACTGGATCAATCTCAGTTGATATAGATGATCTACATATTCCTTTGACTTAGGATAGTTAAAGCTAGGATTTGGGACTAAAGCATCATACTCACCCCACAAATTCTTCAACTTTGTAAAGTAAACTAAGACTCGGTACCTTGTGAGAGTGTGTTGATTTCTCGATGTAATTGACAAATGCGCATTCGATTCACCTTATAAAAAAGTTCCTTAAGATCTTTCCAAATTGTGAATGCACTTGTAGCATAGAGAATTCCACTGAGCAAATCTTCACTAACTGCTTGTAGCGTAGACAATTCCACTGAACAAATCTTCACTAACTGTATTCATTATCCAAGAAAGCATAATAGCATTGCATGTCTCCCATTGTTCATGGAGTTCATCCCTATACAATGCTCTACTGCAATATCCAGTAACAAACTCATACTTCCTTTTGCCTAAAAGCGCAATTTGCATCGATCGACTCCACAATCTATGATTTTCAGATCCAACCAATTTAATAGGAATTAACACTGAACTTGAATTGTCTGATGCACCGATGTAAAGAGGATCATTTAGATCAATTTTGAGAGGCGCCATTGCTGAATTCTCAAATTCGCAATGATACACAAAAACCTAGGTTTTGTTTCCAAAAAATAGAGAGCAAAATCTACTCGAAGATACTCCACAGTCCACATCGATGGCTCTGATACCATGTGAAAACAAGCATTATAGCTCAAGCATCCATTGGAGGATGCAGAGAAAAACTAGAGAATCAGTGGAGAAGAAAGGAAAAAATTTATTAAATCTCTTTTTTCCTAACTGCTTTGTACAATTGATCTAGCTATATATAGAGTGAGTGACCTGCAAAATATCTGATAACTACCTTCCACCTAAGCAGCTCACACTCAAACTAACATCCTAACAACTAACTAACCAACTAGTTAATGAACAGTGAAACTTGTAATTGTGAAAACAGTAAAAAATGGTTACAACAATGCAGTGGTAACAAGTAAAATTGTTCTCCGGAATGGTATGTACCGGTACCATTCTGGTACTGGTCCGTATCGATTCGGTAGTTGTCAAAATGGTATGGGATGCTTTAAATCGATACTTTTTTCTCGGATCAAAATGGAATGTCATTTTCATCCTGGGAAATCGATACTGGTCCATACTAGTTTCAGTCCGATCTGGTTCGCCTTTAAATTTTTTTTAATATATGTAACGGCTCCTAGCCATTAGGGACCGCTGGCAACGGCTAGTGGGGGCCCCCAACGGCTAGTTTGAGCCCCCTAGCCCCCCCAACCCCCACTTTCCAAACCACCCCTCCCCCCCCCCCCTTCTTCCCTAAAAACTTATAAATACCCCCCTCCCCTTCACATTTTAATTCATAAAAAATTCATTTACTCTCTCATTCTCTCTTAAATCTCAATTACTCAATATCTATAAGTTCTTAAATTAATATTATTATTTAGCAAATAGAAATTTAATTATAAGTTGGTGAATTTTGGAGGAGCAGTCTTCTTCAAGCTCCAAGTTTCGATTATAATCGTCTGCCTTTACGGCAGACGTTTAGTACATTCGTTCCACTCCCTAGTCTTTTAAAAAAAATTATGTTTATTAGTTGTGATTTGTTTGTTTTAATTTGCTAATTTCATATTTTATTTTATTATATTATGGATTCGTCTTAAAAAAAATTGGTAAAAAAAGTATTGCTTCAAAAGCAAAAAAAAATCGGTAGTAAAAAAAATAAAAGTTCTTCTTCTAGTTCTTCTCGCATGCATGTTGCTCCTGCAATTAGATTTAATACGGATGATTTACGCATGTTAATGAAACTGATTTTGCATATAATACGGATACTCCTATTCCCCACGGATCTTTAGAGAGAATGCATAATGATGAATTAGATGAAGAAGTAGAATTACATGTGGATGATGATTTAGAGGATACACCGACTAGTCCCACTCCCGCCTCCACTAGTGTCGATGCTCCAACTCGGAATAATCCTCAAGTTGGAGTTGGTCTTCCCCTATTGCTCCGGTTAGGGGTAAGACCAAACCACAACATGCTTTAAAATCACCTGTGTGGCAATTTTGTTTTTTGAATGAAGAAAAAACTAAGTCTATGTATCATCTTTATAAACAAAGTTGGAAATATGTATCTGGCGCAAGTGGAGGTTTGACTGGGGGATTAAAAACCTATTTGAATACAAAACATTCGAGAGAGTGGCAATCAGTTTTAGCTACTAGAGGTCAACCTGCAGGTTCTAGCGTTGGACCCGCCGATACCGGGTTAAACATGGTTCAAATTTCACTAAATCCTTCAAGCCCTGCTGGTCATGTTTCACAACGACCTTATACTAAGGACTGTGATCGTGAAAATTTTGCTAAAATGATTATTGTTTATGGTTTGCCTTTTAATTTTGGATAACATGATGGTTTTATAACATATATTCAGGATACATATAATCCCAGTTTTGAAGGTTTTTCAAGAAGTATGGTAAAAAGAGATATTTTTAAATTTCAAGAAAAACATATGCAATATCTTCGTAGCTATTTTTACATGATAGATTATAGGACTGTTATTACCACTGATATGGGTTGTAGTCCTAACGGTAATGATTATCTAACTGGTACTGCACATTGGACTGATTATAATTGAAAATTACAAAAAAGGATTATCGATTATAAAATTTGTGAACATAAGAAAAATGGTTCTTATATTGCTCAAACTGTAGGTCGTATTTTAGAATTTTATTATCTTTATGATAAAGTGATTAGTATTACTTAAGATAATGCTTCTACTAATTTAAATGCTATGTCTATGCTAGAAACTAGACTTTATCCAATTAGTAAATATGCTTTTCATATTAGATATGTTGTACATACATTAAATTTAGTTGTGAAAGATGGTATTGATTTATTTGATAGTTGTATTGATAAAGTTGAAAATGTAATTTTTTGAATTTTTTGTATGAATAATAGTAGTAGAATTAGATAATATAAAGATATTTACCGTGTGCGTGAAGTTCCGTATAAAAAAATTCCAAAGCATTTTAAAACTAGATGAAATTCTTTTTATGAAATGATTGACATTGCTTATAATTATAAAAAGCCTATTACTATGATGTTTAATAATTATAATGCTTATCCTGCTCATAAACTTTCTCACAGTGATTGGGATGTTGTAAATGCACTTAGATCATTTTAAAATCGTTCTATGATGCTACCAAAGTTTTTTCTGTCCTACTATTAGTGAAATTTTAATACATGTTTGGAATATTTCGTGTCTTTTTGCTACGTATAAACAAAATGCATATTTTAAGAATTCTATTGTAGCTATGGTTGAAAAAAAATTTAAATATTTTTTTTCTATCCCCCAAATTTATTTAACTGTAATTCTTTTTAACCCGGAATATAAAGAACATGGTGCAAAAGCTTTCATTAAAGGAATTTATGAAAAATTAGATATTCTATCACATGAACAATCGGATTTGATAACATGTCAGAAACTCAGAATAGCATTAAAACTTGTGCTAAGGAATTGTATAACAAATATTGCACCTTAGATAATATTGATGTCCCTCAAAGTTCTATGTCAGGATTAGGTGTCCATGGTAAAGCAAAATAAACACTTGGTCTTGATTCTTCTAATAAGTGTGAATTTATGAAATATCTTGAATAGGGTACTGATAATATTACAAATGCAGAAGGCATATCACAGCTATTAAATTGGTGGAGGGTTCGTGAACAACACTTTCAAAAACTAAGCAAGATGGTGCGAGATGTGCTAGCTATTCAAGGATCGTCAGTTGCTTTGGAGCAAGCTTTCAGCGCGGCAAGATTTCAAAACGGAGACCATAGATATTCCTTAGCAGAAGATAGTTTGGACGCATCGGTGTTGTTTAGAGATTGAATCAACATCGAGCGAAGAAATAAAGGAAGATCAAAGTTGCAAAAAATACATGAAGATTACATAGATTCAGTCATTGGATATAATAGTGACGATGGCGTTGAAAAAAACATAAACTAATAGACTTCAAATCATAAACTTATAAATTGAAAAACTTAAAAAAAAAAAAAAAAAAATTAAACAAACTAAAAAACGTCAAATATATAACTTTAAAAAAATATAAAAACTTATAACTTATAAATTGAAAAACTTAAAAAAAATAAAAAAAAAACTTTAACAAACTAAAAAACTTCAAATATATAACTTCAAAAAATATATAAACTTATAAATTGAAAAACTTAAAAAAAAAAAAAAAAAAACGTTAAATATATAACTTTAAAAAAATATATAAACTTAAAACTTATAACATATAAATTGAAAAACTTAAAAAAAAAAAAAAAAAAAAAAAACTTTAACAAACTAAAAGACTTCAAATATATAACTTATAAAAATATATAAACTTAAAAACTTATAACTTATAAATTGAAAAAATTAAAAAAATTAAAAACTTTAACAAACTAATAAACTTCAAATATAAGTTTTAAAATTTCAAAACTTAAAAACTTTTAAGTTATAAGTTATCACTTGAAAATTAAGTTTTTTTTTCAAAATGTAATTCAAAAATTAAGTTTTTTAAAAAATAATAATAATAATAACAACCGTTCTGGTTAATCCGATTCATTCCAGTTCGATACCGGTCTATACCGATTAATGTCGGAATGGAATTGGATGCCGTTTTCATACCAGATATTCCGGTTTGATCCATACTGGTACCGGTCTATTCCGGTCCGATTCTGTACCGGTCTATTTCAATCCGATCGATCCTGTTCAGTCCGACGAGCAGTCTTATTCTAACAAGTAGTTGATCTCAGTAAGTTGTAACACAGGTTTTATCATGTAGGGATAAATCTCGTGACATTATATCAACTATTTACATGTAAATTGATCATATTTCTTAGGGGTCGTTTGGTACACCGAATAAGAAAAATAATCGTGGGATGAAATTTGAGATTAACTTTATCTCATGTGATATGAGACACTAACTAATTTTGAAATTATTTTATTTCACTATTTGTACTTAAATGCTGAAATTATTATACTATATAGAGAGTGATATAAAATATGTGTGTGTATGGTTGTAATCGAAATCCACAACATGTACTGTCATCTCAATTCCTGTATGAAATTCTACTTAGGAGTTAGGAGAGACAAAGAAAAAGTAGAATCATTGAATAAGAATCCAACCTGCAAAAGAATCCATCCCATCGAGGGGACAAAAGCCAAGAACACAATCGAGATTGTGATTTTCTTTAAAGTACAAATAGGAGGAAAATATTGTTACGTCTTTGACTCCAAATAACATTTTAATTCATTACATGCCCATAGACATACTTGAGATGGAACTTAAGTCAAGAAATTACCAACCACCAATAACTTAATTCTACTTAATTTAATGTAGCATATTTTTTTATTTAGAAATAATTTTATTTTAAATTTATTATTTATTTTTAATGAGATATTCTCTCCTTCTCAATTTATATCATACTTTTGACATCTTGAGAGACAATTAACTAATCTTTAAAGTTAAATTAGATTTGAAAATATACTATAAATTTTGATCGTTTCTTCTTATGTTAATATGATTAAAAAATATATACTTTGAAATATCATCCAAAGTTTAGATAGAGAGTTTGAATATAAAAAGCAAAAAGTGCAACATAAATTGGTACATAAAGAATAATTTATAGTCATGTATGATTTGTTTTGGATTACTAATTTGGAAAAATCTAAAAAAAAAAATTCTTATGTCAGGTCGAACTTATCACACTCAACTATGCATGTAAGAAGCACTAAGTGGTTGCAGGGGCGGATCTATAACCATTTTTTTGGTGCTTCGGCACCCGTTAAATTTGAGGCAGACTAGGTATAATTATATAAAAAAATATATAAAAATGGGTATAAGACTTAGAAAAGCACCCAGTAAATCAAGAAAATTGCTGGGTGCTTTAATTTTCAAGCAAAACCTTAAAGCTTTGGGCATCAATATAGGTGTTCGGCCTCCCAAACATCCACGACCCCTAAATCTTGGGTCCGCCACTGAGCGATTGTTGCAAATATACTACTAATCAAACCTCACAAGTCAAATCAAGATATATGTCTTTAACCTCATTATAAATTTAACTGTACCATTTTTTTAGTAAACAACAATACAATTATAAGTAAAATGAGAGGCGATGACATATATAATATAAATATATACTTTTAATCGAATATAAATTGAGACGGGAAAATATATAGTGGAATATTGAGAGTTTGAATTATTATTAGCCATATAAAACGTTGTCGAGTCATTCAAATAGTGTCTGATTGGAAATCAGCAGCTTGTGAATAATAATAACAATAATAGATTATGTGAGAGTCATGCTTTGCTAATTTATGCCGACCATGTTAGAAAGTTATTTTATTTGGTGTTTTTGTCACAATTATTTATTAAACAAACTCCGGGCAGGTTTATTATCTATTCATCATGAAATCGACATTACTTTAATTTGTTGCCGTGCCGTCATTATCGATCTTATCTGTTTATCAATATTTATAAACCAATTAAAAGAAAATAATTATGCGCCTCCACAACGTAACGCAGGCCATAGATTATTATTATTCTTTCATTTAGTTAATAGTTATTATACTAGTGAACAGATTCGCGCTTCGCACGATAAATAACCCTATTATTCACTAATTCAACAATTAGTATTGTTGGTGATAATTTTAGTTATGAATGTAGAAACTACTACCTTATTCCTAAATAAGTGAATAAAGAGTGTTTTTACTAATTTATTCTTGATAAATTCTGGAGAAAAATATAATTTTTAGTAGTTCCTTGGTTATGTAAAATTTCTTTTATTTAAAGAGATGATAGATATCATATTCATTAATATTTTTTTTATTATCTAAAACATCACTTATTTAAAAATTAATTTTATTTTAGAGTGAGTGTAATATTATGGAAAACAAAATGAAAAAAAAAAAGACATCTAGGATTAAGAGATGACCTATTGTGGAGGCTTTCTTATTTGCAGTGCCAGTTTGTCAATCAAAATCCATAAAATGTCAATAATAAGTAAGAAATATAGCGTATCTATATATACATTGGAAAAAAGATTATTGACGACGTGTTTAAAATTAAGAAACGAATACAATAACTTCACCAATACGGTAATGTGTTATCTTCCTCACCTGAAAAAGAGATTAAGATTGCAAAATAAGTACATGTCAACATTATTTATCTTCCCTAAAAAATGTGAAACAGAAATTTGAAGAATTTAAACCCTATTATACATTTAACTTGTTCGGAAAAAAAATGAAATAAAGGATAATTTTAACGTACCGTAATGTAGTTGTTCTCTGCTCCATTAACTTTGATAAGGAGATGGACCAAATCATGGTAAGCAAATCTCAGATCTTGCATATATTGACAATTTTCCACTCTTTTTTATAGCAATGAAGGAAACTCAAGAGTTTCAAACTCATTATTCTAGAGATTTTAATGTTATTTACTGTTTATAATAAAGAATTTGTAATTGAAAATTCATGGAAAATAATTTAATATTTAGACATATTAATTTAGAGGAATAAGGAAGAAAAAGATTTTAAAAAAAGAATATAAACATTGGTTAGAGAGAGATTTCACATCACTTTTGTTTATGTGTATCTTTTAAATATATATTAATCATTATATTAAAAAATTCTATATATTAATTGGTACATAATAAAATTTGCTAACGAAATAATTCTTTCATGCAATAAGTATGCAATAATTGCTATCTTGTAAAAGGAAATTATACTTTTTTTAATTAATACAGAGAAGGCCGAAAGTTTTGCATTAGTACGTTGAAATGATATCCTTCTCTTTCCTTAATTATTACACAATTGCAATTAGTTTTTTCTGAAACGGTAAATTAAGGAAATGAAATAATTATCATTAATAGCATTAATGATGGAAAAAATTAAATATGGCTATCTTTAATATTTTGTAGAATTTTAAGATGAAATTTATGTCTTTTAAAATTAGAAAAAAGGCAAAAAAAATCACAAAAAAGAATAAATATAAATTTCACCCCTTAGAGAGCGCAACATCAACAGATCTATAACCTTCTTTTATATATGCATATAGATATAGATTATATGATCAAGAGGAGAATTTAACATCAACTTGCTATATTGCAAAAAACAATATCTATATATCTGAATGTAACAGGGGAGAATAATTCTTTTAATGTCCCATTCTGTTAACACTGTCAGTCTTTTATATAACTAGTATTAGTATCCGCATGATGTGCAGACAATATTTAAGTTTAAAAAAAAAAAAAAAAAGATAGATTAAAAAATTAACTTAGATTTACAAATTTATCAAATGAATAGAAGCATAAAAAATTATTTTTATTAACCAATAGATAAACCAACATAAACTAATGAAATATATTGTCACTATAGCCTATCACTTATAGTTTCTTGAATAGTTCATAACAATTAATTCATAATAAATCAATTGAAAGTGAAAAAAAAAAAAGATATAATCAATTTGAATTTGTTGAAGATGTTTACTTGTATACGAATATTGAAAGAAGACTAAGTATAAAGAAAAGATATTACCTTTCTATTTACACCATTTATAACTTTCACATTTAATCTAAAATAGGATCCTAAAAATACCAACTATAGAAAAGAGATAAAAGTCATCTCTAAAAATTTTAAAAATTTAAACAAATAAATCATAATAATCTCAAGCAAGATCTTGCAATTTCTATTTTTCATTAGCGTAAAAATAATTGATATATTTTTCTTAATTTTATCAATAGATTCATTATTTAGTGATACTATATTACTGAAAATTTGTATTTGAACATTCCTTCAATATGTTGGTCTTTTACTCTACCAAAATCTGATATTAAATAATATTAAAAAATTCAAAAAATCAATCACCTTTATATCATAATCATGCAAGACCCCAAAATAATATATAATTAAGAAATTATATTATTCGTAGTACAAATTTGTATTTGTATAAAGAAATTAAAAACTAACAAACTTATTTTTCTCGAAAAGAAAAACACTATGGATAATTCAAATGATTTTCTTGTTTCAAACCTAAGTTACATTGTGTATACAGTGTTCAACCTCCTTATACGTTTATTCTTCTGTTGAACTCTCATTTTGAATTATTGACAACATTCTATCAATATGTTTGATCCTTATTATGCCGAAACCTAACATTTAAAGCCTGAAATTGACAAAGAAAAATCAGAATTAATATTTAGTAAAATATTGACAATTGTTATTTCTACATATTCATAGTGAAAAACTTGATATATGAATAAGGTTAATGATCAATAACAAATAACAGAGAGAGAGAGAGAGAGAGAGAGAGAGAGAGAGAGAGAGAGAGAGAGAGAGAGAGAGAGAGAGAGAGAGAGAGAGAGAGAGAGAGAGAGAGAGAGAGAGAGAGAGAGAGAGAGAGAGAGAGAGAGAGAGAGAGAGAGAGAGAGAGAGAGAGAGAGAGAGAGAGAGAGAGAGAGAGAGAGAGTAGAGAAGGAAGAACAAGAAAAGTGTAACAATATTTTTGTGCTATTTAATGGGTATATATAGCCATAAGAGGTCAAATTTCCCATCTCTCTCTCTCTCTCTCTCTCTCTCTCTCTCTCTCTCTGTTATTTGTTATTGATCATTAACCTTATTCATATATCAAGTTTTTCACTATGAATATGTAGAAATAACAATTGTCAATATTTTACTAAATATTAATTCTGATTTTTCTTTGTCAATTTCAGGCTTTAAATGTTAGGTTTCGGCATAATAAGGATCAAACATATTGATAGAATGTTGTCAATAATTCAAAATGAGAGTTCAACAGAAGAATAAACGTATAAGGAGGTTGAACACTGTATACACAATGTAACTTAGGTTTGAAACAAGAAAATCATTTGAATTATCCATAGTGTTTTTCTTTTCGAGAAAAATAAGTTTGTTAGTTTTTAATTTCTTTATACAAATACAAATTTGTACTACGAATAATATAATTTCTTAATTATATATTATTTTGGGGTCTTGCATGATTATGATATAAAGGTGATTGATTTTTTGAATTTTTTAATATTATTTAATATCAGATTTTGGTAGAGTAAAAGACCAACATATTGAAGGAATGTTCAAATACAAATTTTCAGTAATATAGTATCACTAAATAATGAATCTATTGATAAAATTAAGAAAAATATATCAATTATTTTTACGCTAATGAAAAATAGAAATTGCAAGATCTTGCTTGAGATTATTATGATTTATTTGTTTAAATTTTTAAAAACTAACAAACTTATTTTTCTCGAAAAGAAAAACACTATGGATAATTCAAATGATTTTCTTGTTTCAAACCTAAGTTACATTGTGTATACAGTGTTCAACCTCCTTATACGTTTATTCTTCTGTTGAACTCTCATTTTGAATTATTGACAACATTCTATCAATATGTTTGATCCTTATTATGCCGAAACCTAACATTTAAAGCCTGAAATTGACAAAGAAAAATCAGAATTAATATTTAGTAAAATATTGACAATTGTTATTTCTACATATTCATAGTGAAAAACTTGATATATGAATAAGGTTAATGATCAATAACAAATAACAGAGAGAGAGAGAGAGAGAGAGAGAGAGAGAGAGAGAGAGAGAGAGAGAGAGAGAGAGAGAGAGAGAGAGAGAGAGAGAGAGAGAGAGAGAGAGAGAGAGAGAGAGAGAGAGAGAGAGAGAGAGAGAGAGAGAGTAGAGAAGGAAGAACAAGAAAAGTGTAACAATATTTTTGTGCTATTTAATGGGTATATATAGCCATAAGAGGTCAAATTTCCCATCTAATAAACATAGAATGCAAATTATAAATTAACTTTTCCTAATTAGTACATAAATTAACTTAAATTATGAAACCTACAAAATTTATTTTTACAAAATTTAACTTTTCCATATAAATGTAACTGAATTTTTAATTTTTTTTGCTACTACCTTTTGTTAATTTATTAATATGATATAAAGGAATTATCAGTCTTATAAATTATTGATACATATATGGAAGGAAGAAAATCAATAGAAATAAATTATTACATCTATGGAAGGAAGAAAATCAATAGAAATTATAATTTTCTAATTTATTATTATTTCCATAAATATTTAAAAGTAGTAAAATATTTATAAATTATGATGAAATAAAGTAAAATATTTTTCTCATCCAATTGTTGCAATTGATGAAAAGTAAATACTTTAAATAAATTATTTATTCCTTGAATTATGAATATTTAGCTTTAAATTAAATAAGTCTAATCCATTTGATCAAAACTTCAATCACTAAATTTAATAGTAACACTATTTAAATAAAAAAAAGAAAGAGAGAAACAGAATTTTGAGCAAAAAATATATATATATATAAACAACATTTTGAAATGTGATAAATGAATTGAATAACCCGAAAATGTTGTGGCATTATATTTTTTCCCTAAATTTTTTTTTTTAGTACATAAGATATGCTAAAGTCCTACAATTACTTGTTCAAGACTAATATCCCACTAAAATAGATTAATGCATATTAATTTAAAATTTCAACAAAATAGTCTCCTTTCTTTTTATAGTCCAAACTTACCATTTGAAAATCGTTTCATTTGAATTAATAAGATCATAGTAGATTGCATGAAATCAGTTAATTGATTATTTATATTGCCATTAAATAAATAATGTACAACATAATTTTAATAAGATCACGATGGATTGAATAAAATCAACTAATTGATTTCAATTACATAGAATCAATTTTACGATCATAATATATAGACTCAAGTGCCTTAAATTTAATATTGTAAATTTCAAAATATATTTACGGCTAAAATAGTAGTCAATGTTAGTTTATTTTTACCACAATATGTATTTCAATTATGAAATTTTACATATATTTTCTGTTAAAATAGTTGTCAATCTTAACTGATTCTTACCTCACTTGAATCTAATTAATTTGATTATAGTAAAATTAGTGGTACTATTACATATTTACTACTCATAAATCTGTCCTAATTTTATAATTCAATTATATTTAGTAAATCTGCAATTGCATAAAGGACATAGATATGGAAGCAATTATTTTTTACTGTAATTACATATTTACTTCCCATAAATCTCTCATATTTTTAAAATTTTATTATATTTAATTACCCCTATAATTATGAAAAGAACTCAAATGAGGAAGCGATTTTTTCCCCCTAATTACATATTTACTTCCCATGAAGTTCTTATATTATTATAGTTTGATTATATTAAATTGATGTTAATTATGTTTATAATTTCGGGTAGGACTCAAAAAAGGTAGCAATTATTTTTTTCCCTAATTACTAATTTATTTTTCAAACATCTATCCTAATCTTATAATTTGATTATAGTTAATTGATTATGTAATAGTCTTTATAATTTTGACAAAAACTCAAATAAGGTAATCATTATTTTTTCCTAATTATGGATTTTTTCTTATATTTATTCATTTATTATTTTACAAAAATAGGTCAATCATAATTGCAATTAAAGTTAAAATATTTTTTGTTGTAAAAATGTCAATTAAACTTTTTCCATATAAGTTGCTTGATTACTACTTCATTATTCACTTATAAATTTTTCTTGTAATACTTTCATGATTAACTCTTTTGTAATGAAATCATAAATATTTTTTCTACAATAATTTGCTTTATTTTTTCCAAGTGCAAGTACTTACAATTTTACTTTATTTTTTTCTAAATGAATTTTAAAATTGTTATATTTTTTTTCCTTGTGAAGCTTCATTGATTTCTAGCCTAAAATCTTAATAGTCTCTCTATATATATAATAGGAGTCAATATTAGTTGTTTTTTACCACGATATGAATTAATATGAAATCATTAAATAATCAAAAAAAATATGAAATAAAATTATAAACTTATTTAATTATTAAATAATTGTCAATCAATTATTCAATTCTATATAAAAATAATATGGAACGTAACATAGAAAATAATCAAAATTTACAATATATATATATATATATATATATACATTATATTTACTTAGATATATAAGACTTCCTATTTAAAATTGTCATAGAAATATGTGTATTATACCCACGCCACTAATTATGTTAAAGTAAGTCAATGTTAATTGATTTTGGGTAGAATAAAATAGCATAATGTGAAATAATTAAATAATCAACAAAACATGAAATAATATGAAATAATTAACTACAAATCTAAATATGAAATAATTGAACAATCATAATAGTTTTCATCCAATAGGATTCAATCTTAATAGTGTTCATTCAATAGAAGTCAACCTTAATTGTTTTTTACCACAATATGAAATAATATTAAATAATTAAATAATCAAGAAAATAGTTTTTTGTTGTAAAATGTCAACTGACTAGTTCTCAAGATGTCACTTGGCTTAATAGGCTAACTACTCTCTTTTATTATATATAGAGATATGAAAAATATTAAATATTTAAATAATCAAGAAAATAGTTTTTCTTGTAAAATGATATTTTTTTGTTGTAAAATGTCAAGTGACTAGTTCGCAAGATGCCACTTGGCTTAATTTTAGACTAACTACTCTCCTTTATTATATACATATAAGTATAAAATAATATTACATATTTTTTACCACAATATAAAATAATATAATGTAATTAAATAATCAAGAAAATAGTTTTTTGCTGTAAAATAATAGTTTTTTATCGTAAAATGTCAAGTGGTTAGTTCTCAAAATGCCACTTGGCTTAATATTAGGCTAACTACTCTCCTTTATTATATATATAGATATGAAATAATATTAAATAATTAAATAATCAAAAAAATAGTTTTTGGTTGTAAAATGATAGTTTTTGGTTGTAAAATGTCAAGTGACTAGTTCTCAAGATGCCACTTGGCTTAATTTTAGGTTAACTACTATCCTTTATTATATATATAAATATGAAATAAAATTAATTATTTTTTACCACAATATGAAATAATATTAAATAATTAAATAATCAAGAAAATAATTTTATGTTGTAAAATGATAGTTTTTCATTGTAAAATGTCAAGTGGTTGGTTCTCAAGATGTCACTTGGATTAATTTTAGACTAACTACTCTCCTTTATCATATATATATATATATATATATATATATATATATTAAATAATTAAATAATCAATAAAATGGTTTTTTGTTGTAAAATGCCAAGTGACTAGTTCTCAAGATGTCACTTGGCTTAATATTAAGCTAACTACTCTCATTTATTATATATATATATCGATATGAAATAATATTAAATAATTAAATAATCAAGAAAATAGTCTTTTGTTGTAAAATGATAGTTTTCGTTGTAAAATGTCAAGTGGCTAGTTCTCAAGATGTCACTTGGCTTAATTTTAGGCAAACTACTCTCCTTTATTATATATATACATATATATATATATATATATATATATATATATATATATAATATATATATGAAATAATATCAAATAATTAAATAATCAAGAAAATAGTTTTTTACTGTAAAATAATATTTTTTTGTTGTAAAATGTCAAGTGACTAGTTCGCAATATGTCACTTGGCTTATATATATATATATATATGAAATAATATTACTTATTTTTTTACCACAATATGAAATAATATTAAATAATTAAATAATTAAGAAAATAGTTTTTTGTTGTAAAATGCCAAGTGGCTAGTTCTCAGGATGCCACTTGGCTTAATATATATATATATATATATATATATGAAATAATGTTAAATAATTAAATAATCAAGAAAATAGTTTTTTGTTGTAAAATAATATTTTTTTGTTGTAAAATGTCAAGTGACTAGTTCACAATATGCCACTTGGCTTATATATATATATATATATATATATATATATATATATATATATAGTAAAATGCCAAATGGCTAGTTCTCAAGATGCCACTTGGCTTAATATTAGGCTAACTACTCTCCTTTATTATATATATAGATATGAAATAATATTAAATAATTAAATAATCAAGAAAATAATTTTTGTCGTAAAATGATAGTTTTTTATTGTAAAATGCCAAGTGGATAGTTCTCAAAATGCTACTTGGCTTAATATTAAGCTAACTACTCTCCTTTATTTTATATATAGATAATTAAATAATCAAGAAAATAGTTTTTTATTGTAAAATGATAGTTTTTTATTGTAAAATGTCAAGTGGCTAGTTCTCAAGATGCCACTTAGCTTAATATTAAGCTAACTACTCTCCTTTATTATATATATAGATATATAGATATGAAATAATATTAAATAAAATAGTTTTTTATTGTAAAATGATAATTTTTTGTTGTATAATGTCAAGTGGCTAGTTCTCAAGATGTCACTTGGCTTAATTTTAGGCTAACTACTCGTCTTTATTATATATATAGATATGAAATAATATTAAATAATTAAATAATCAAGAAAATATTTTTTTATTGTAAAATGATAGTTTTTTGTTGTAAAATGTCAAGTGGTTAGTTCGCAAGATGTCATTTGGCTTAATTTTAGGCTAACTACTCTCCTTTATTAAATATATAGATTTCACCCGACAAAATTTGTGTCGTCAAACCTGCACATTAAGAATCTGTTTGGGATTGTGGTTAAAAAATAGCGTATTTGAGAAACACTTTTATAAAATAGCTTTTTAGAAAAGTGTTTTTGAAAAATAATAATTTGTGTTTGATAAATTCATTTAAAAAGTACTTTTTATAAACATATTGTGTTTGACTAATTTTTTTTCAAAAAGTGCTTTTGAAAGCGAAATGACAAAAAATGACATGTATCAATGAACTTTTGCTACTAAAATCATTTTATAGAGAGAATTTATTTTAAATATCTATTATAATATTTTTATTTTAAAAAAAATTAGATACATTTTTACTGTTATGTCAAAATTTAATAAAAACAAGCAACCATCATATTCATATATGTACACTACGCATGATAACAAATATGTCACTTTTCATGAATTATTTATTTTTTAAAAATTAAATATTTGAGAAAAATATTTACAAGTGCTGTCAAATTATCATTTGATCTTGCAACGTGATTTGTCTGTCATTTATTGTCACTAATAATAAAAAATAAAGAGTTATATATTCTTCGATCATCACCATCAATGATATTTTCGATTGTATTTAAAGAAAAGAAGTGAGGAATAAAATAATAATATATAAATCATAAAATAAGATAAAGAATTATGATGTAAATATAAAATATAAAATTTTAAAATTAAACTTATAAGATATGACAATTAATTAATAAGGGATATTGGTATATATATATATAATAAGTTTTCGCTTCTGCTTCTGTTTTTTAAAATGCAAAATTTTTTTGTTTCTTCCCAACATCAAAAAAACTGTTCCTGCTTCTTTTTAAAAGCATTTTTACATGGTAACCAAACACCAATCTTTTCAAAAAAAAATATTTTTTCCTCAAGAAAAGCAATCCCAAACAGGCACTAAAAGTACTCTTTCAGTCCTTCTCTTTCAAATTAGTTAGTCACATTTTGCTTTTCGAGGGGTAATTTGATTAAGTTTCAAAGCTAAATTAGATAAGATTAATTTTATATTTTAAAATGAAAATTTAGATATTCAAAAACTATATGAAAATTATTATAAATTGCAGCTTTTCTCATATTAAGAGCCCATTTAGCCATGGATTTTTTTTACTTTTTTTAAAAAAAATTATTTCACTTTAGTGAAAATATACAACAACAACATACCTAATATATTCCCACAAGATAGGGTATAGAGAGGATAGAATGTATGCAGTCCATACCACTACCTCAAAGGTGAGGTAGAGAGGCCGTTACCGATAGACCCCCGACTCGAGATCAAACAACATAGAAAAAGACATAATATAAGAACAAGAAATAAAAGGTAGTAACAAAACAACAGATACTAACAAAATAACAGACAATAGCAGAAACAAGATTATCACCAAATAATACTACCAACAATCTACCCGAAATCACAAACAACACCCAAAAACTCCACGAATAAGACACTACCTGTGAAACACTACAACTACTAGTACGGGTAACAAAACAAATGCTCATATCTACTAGCCTCCTCCCTACTAACCTTATACCCTAATACGTGTCCTCCACACCTTCCTATCTAGAGTCATGTCCTCGGTAAACTGTAACTGTTTCATGTCATGTCTAAGCACCTCCCTCCAATTTTTCTTCGGTCTGCCTCTACCACGCCTGAATCCATCCATAGCCAACCTCTCGCACCTCCGCATCGGGACATCTGTGCCCCTCCTCATTACATGCGCAAACCATCTCAACCTCTCTTCACGCATTTTGTCATCACATGCCCGAACCATCTTGTTTTCTCATATTAATATGATGAAAAAACTTTTTATACTATCAGATAATTCTGAAGGTAAATACAGTAATTTTCTTAAGTAGATATGTTTACCCTTTTTAAAAATTAGATTGTAATTAACAGAAGAGTCATTAAATTAAGAAAGTTAAATCCTATTTATACTCTAACCGAAATTAATTCCTATGTTTCTTGGTAACCAGATTATTTGTTTTTCAGTTTCATAGTTATTTCTACAATTTTGTCATTTTCTCTCTGAATTTGGTATCACTTTAAATATTATTAACTTTGTAATAAGCAATTCTCTAAACACATTATACACTCTGAATTTTGGGAAATTTCTTTTTGTTTATTTAATAATAAGTCTTCGTTAAAAAAAATTTGGGTTCGTCTACACACATTTGAAGGGTTACTGTGCCTTTAGGTTGTTGGAATGAAACTTTAGAAATTGAAGTTTTATAAATATTTAATATTTTAACAATAAAAATAAATATATTACTATTCAGTAAGTGTTTGTAAAGTTTGTTACTTTAATTGTGAATCACCATTTAAAACAAACGAGAGAAAGGTTTGAATAAGAAATACAAGCTTATGGTAGTAGAAGAAGAAAAGAAAGAGAAACCGATCAACTAATTATGAAGACACCGGATCTGAAGGGAAGGAAATTAGATAAATAAAAAAAAATCAGTGCCAAAATATTACTCCCTCCGTTCGCTTTTACTTATCACTAATTTTCTAATTGGATTTTCATTTTTAGTTGTCATTTTTGACATATCAAGAAAATACAACTTTTATTTTTCTATTTTATTCTTAGAATTAATTGTTTTTTTTCAAGTTAATTTCAAAACACAATAGTAAACATCATTTAATAGGGGTACTATGATAAAATAGCTACGTCATTAATTATTTTTCTTAATAGGTGTGCAAGTCAAATTGTAACAAATAAAAACAACGAAAGGAGTAGAAGAAGAAATAGTAATTAGGATAAAGTTGGTAACCTGCTATAACAGATTAATGTTACCAGATGGTGTAAAAAATTACTACACTAACAGTATACCAAATTTAAACTCTTACAATATATATCTTGAATGATATGCTTTTATAGTTCTTCAAATCGAACTCGTAATACTGTTTACCCTTTAAATAGTAAGTTGAATTTGTGTACACGATTTAAAGACACGTGGATTAGATTGATCAGATACGGAAAGTATAATGAAACAAATAGCAAGAAGTAAATGATAAAGTGGTTGATGAATCGACAAAAGATGGAATTAATCAAAATTCTGGTCTATAGATCTAGCGACGCCGCTGGAGGAAGAAGTTAGAAACACTTGGAAATATAACTGCTAAAGAATGTTTTGAATGCAGAAACTTTTTTGTTACTTATTATACATGCCATAAATGACGAAAAGACCATTTATATCTAAATTCTAGGGTTCTATTTCCGTAAATCTAGCCCTGATCAGATTTTTTGATTTCATATTTATCTCCATCTCGTAATAGTTGGTGAGGATCTCGGGATCCTGCATAACGCTTGATTGTTCAGGAGACCTCTATTTTGACCGTTCTCTGTGTTCGGTATCGTACCTCCGAAATTGGATGGCTTTAATTTCTGTCTTAACATGAACCACAAATGCTCTCCTATTGAACCCTTATAATAACTCACGTCTAATTTGCTTGTCCACCACGTGTTGATCCTGTTAGAGTTTTTGTCCTGATTTTCTTATTAAATTTGAGTATTAATTTTTTATTAAAATAAATAAAAGTAATACCATAATTACTTTTACTTTTCCTAAAAGGAAAATATAAAACTCTTACATATTTGACTAACCTCTTTATTGTAAGAAAGGTTTTGAAACTCTATAAATAGAAGATCCCCTTCTCATACCACAATACAATAGCATCTATAATGTAGTCATCAAAGAGTCTTGTTTAGGGAAAGATTTTCCCCCAATAAATTTTAAGTTTTTTGATTTAGTTTACAATATGTAGGCTTGTTGGCCAATCATATCAAATAATATTTTTTTTATTATCGTTTTCTTTGTCATCTGAATTATCGCATCTATGGTTTGCAACTATAAGCTTCCGCATAACGCCGTCTCGATTTCGAACCCAACAAGTGGTATCAGAACCTACGGTTCAAAGGTCCAATGGTTTGGTGAATTGAGATTAAAAATAGGTTCAAAGCGGTTTCAAATCAAGTTGCAACCAATTGATGATAATGAAGATTTTATCCAACTACATGTGGAAAAGAAGTTTCAACCATATTTTCAACATTCTTGCTGCTGCATCTTTAAAAATAAAAACAAAATATTAATTTTCAACCCATTTTTAACCATGATATTTTAAACCTTATTTTTATTCATGGTAAGCAGCAGTGATGAAGATTATGTGAAGAACAAAGATAATGTATGCAAGTGAAGAAGGCGGATCAAGTTTTGCCAAGAAAATTCAGCCAACACGTGTCGATCCTGTTAGGGTTTTTTCCCTGATTTTCTTATCAAATTTGAGTATTAATTTTCTATTGAAGGAAAATAAAAGTAATATCATAATTACTTTTACTTTTCCTAAAAGAAAAATATAAAACTCTTCCATATTTGGCTAACCTCTTTATTGTGGGAAATGTTTTGAAACTCTATAAATAGAAGACCCCCCTTCTCATACCACAACACAATAACATCCACAATGTAGTCATTAAAGAGTCTTGTTTAGGGGGAGATTTTCTCCCAATAAATTTTAAGCTTTTTGATTTAGTTTACAATATGTACGCTTTTTCGCCAATCATATCAAATAATATATTTTTTATTATCATTTTCTTTGTCATCTGAATTATCGCATCTATAATTTGCAACTATAAGCTTCCGCATGACGTACTCTCAATTTCGAACCCAACAGATCCTTGATCCAAACACCAGTTGAATCCGAGTTTCACTCATACAAATACTCTTGTGTTTCGAATTATAATCTTTTTTCACCAAATTGCCATAGCAAGAGTACTCAAGTAATCGACATGAGAAAAATGTTTAGCTAGTTCATCTACCAATCATATAATAAAACAAGTCCAAAATGTTTGCGTACGTATTAGTGTGTGCTTACATTTTAATATTAGATTAAGAAAAGAAAAAAAATGATTTATAAGTTTTTATTGTCTAAACATTGAAAGTGCAAGTGGACCAATTGTAATGTGGAAACAAGTTAGCACGCTTTAGAATTGAAAAATAATCTCAAACAGCTAACTATTTTTGTTGATTGTGGGCGGCAATAACTCTACGCTTAAGGCTTCTTACAGATTGAGTCAACCAATATTTTTTGTTTTTATTATTATGCCAATTTACACACACTAAATAGGTCTCTATTATATATATATGGACCATATCATATTTCATTGTACATTTTAACTTCACGCGTTTCGATGTTCTTGCATGATGTTTATCGGTGAAGTTAAAATTTTCCTCAAGTGATTTTTGACCTAATTAGCTACTAATGTTTCTTGACATGTTTTTTCGCAAGCTTCTTTAAAATGTTACTGCTACAATTTGTTATTTTGATCAAATTGATTGTCTTGTTTATCTACTTTTTATCAATTTTGTTGCTATTCGAAAGTTCCAGTCACAATTAGCAACTTCTTTCATAATTTTCTCCGATGAAAAAAATTTGTATAAGTAGTGAGTGAAAGTAAAGAATGACAAGTGTGGCACATGTCAACTAAGAGAAAAGAAATCATTTATGATGTTTAAATATTTTGGAAAAAAATAATAATAATTTAATGATTTTATAATATTTAAAGAAATAAAAATAACTCTAATAGACAATTTTTAAAAGTTGAATGACTGAAATTAACTCTTAAAATAAATGTTCCAATTTTTATGTGGTATAGTTCGAATTTCAAGACTCAATTACGTTAATTTTTTACTAGAATTTTGTAATATATTTTTTTAGATATTTTAAATTATTAATTCTTGTAATCTGTAGTACTTTTTATATAATTTTTAAATATATAAATTTTATTTTTAAAGTTTTACAGTCGGAATTCCCGACTTAAATTTTAAGTTTGAAACATAAATAGAGAGAAGTATGTTGCATGTTTGCTGAATAGGGAGAAGTGAGAAGGGACACGTGGGCCCTAAAGGATTGACTTGAATGGTCGACATCAGTTGTTAAGATCCTCGTCATCTCTCAACTTATCTATCCTTTCTTCTTTCTTTTTTTACAAGAGAACTTATGGTGAAGGCAGTCGAAGTAATGTGGAATAGGCAAGCTCATGTTTTTGACCCTTCCTCGGCGGCACGGACTCTTTTTTTCAACTAATTACAATTACACCTTTAATTAATTTTATATACCTAATACATTATACAATTCTAATTTTGTGTTTGTGTTTGTGTTTGTGGATATATGGGGAATTTGTGATTGCTCTCTTGCTCCTAGAGTTGTTGATGGTTAAATTAAGGGTGTCAAGTGGGCCGGGTTGACTCGGTACCAGCCCACTTAGCCCGGCCCACTAAGCCACCGGATCGGACCGGACCGGATCCGGTATAAGTGGTGGGCCTGGCGGATTTTTAGGGGGCTGGGCCGGACACGGTATTAAAATCGGTGGACCGGGTTCATCGGTGCACCGGCTCGGCCCGATTATTTTATTTTATTTTTTTTAAAAAAAATAAATTACTGGTCCGTTGGGCCCCAGTCTGCAAAGGCTGTTTTGGTCCGTTGAGGCCCAACGGCTATAATGCCGTTGGCCCAACGGCCAAACAACCTTTTTAGGCTTTAAAATTTTTTTTTAAAAAAAAAAAAAATCAATTTTTTTTTTCCTATAAATACATGTCATTTCAAAAAATATTTCATACAATCTCAATTCTCATTCTCTTATTCTCTCTCAAATTTGCTAAAATTATCTCATAAAGTGTTCTATATATTTTATTATTTTGCAATTACAAATACTACGTTGAAGTTTTCAAAAGTACTCAATTGACCAACTTTCGAGTACTTCAAAAATTCGGTATTATCGTTCCATCTCTTACTTTTAATTTTTAATTAGAGTATTATTTGTTGAATATTTATTTGAATTTTTTTTGTGTTTTTTGAATAATTGTTAGTTTAATTGGTAATATGGATAAATTAAGGAAAGTCGGTAAAAGTGTTAAAAAATTTTGTCCCGGAAGTGGTAGTGGTAGTGGTAGTAAGAAACAAATTGGTTCCAGTAGAGGTAGTTCAAATGCTCGATATACTCGTGTGCCTCCGGTATCAATTAGCGAACCATTTGAGAATGAAATACGTGTAGGTGCTCACGATATGAATTATTTTGAGGCTCAAGAAAATTATGGTATAGAAGAAGAGAATGAAGTAGACTCTGTTGATTTAGATGAAAATGATGATGATGTTGATGTTACACCCGAATCTGGTAATGTTAATGTTCAATCTGAATCAGTTAATCTTCCTCCCCGGCCCCCTGTAAGATCTCGTAAAAAAACTAGTGTTGTGTGGAATTTTTTTACCCGAATAGAAGGAACCACTCAGGTTGAATGCGATCTTTGTCAGAAAAAATACGAGCATAAGACCGGGGGTAATAAAGGAGGTACGGGTCAGTTGTCGAGACATTTGAAGGAGATCCACCCAATAGAGCTAGCTCAGGTAACTGGTGGTGGGACAGTTGGGGGCCCAAATCAAACTAGATTGAACCCAAAAAACGATCTATTAGTTAAGAATTATAATAAAATGAAGGATCGTGAAGAAATAGCCAAAATGATAGCTGTGGGTTGTTTGCCTTTCTCTTTTGCTTCTTCTGATGCTTTTATTCATTATATTCAGGCAATTTATAATCCTATGTTTGAGGGTATTCCTAGAAGTACTTGTCGGTCCGACATTTTTAGACTCCATGCACAATATGTTTACTATTTATCTGCATTATTAAAAAATCTTTCATGTAGAGTTACTTTAACTTCTGATCTTGGTCGTGCTATTAATAAAAATGATTATTTAACAATTACTTGTCATTGGGTAGATAGTATTTTTGTTATGCAAAAACGTATTTTAGCATTTTTGTATGATGAAGACCGTAGACACACTGGAAAATTTATTTCTGAATCTATTACAAAAGTTGCAAGATATTATGGTATTGACCGTAAAGTTTTATGTATATCTTTTGATAATGCATCTAACAACAACGCTGCTATTGAGTTGTTAAAAACTGAACTTTCTCCACCGTTACCCGAAATATTTCATGTTAAGTGTGCTTGCCATATATATAATTTAATTGTAAAAGATGGTCTTGATTTTTTTGAGCCTGCTATTAAAAAAGTTAGACTTGCAGTTGGCTTTATTCAAGGAAATAATAGAAAAATTAGACTTACCGAATTTAAAAGAAAATGTCAGGAAAATGGACTTAGATCGAGATTAATGCCTGAAGAAATAGATGTTAGATGGAATTCTACGTATGATTTCTTAAATACTTGCAATATTTATAAAGTTCCTATTACTATGACTTTTAACCAATTTGCTAGTGATTTTCCCGATTGTATGTTACAAAATTCAGACTGGGCTAAAATTGATGATATTGTTAATTTTTTGCAAAAATTTTATCTAGCTACGGTTGAATTTTCTGGAGCTTATTATCCTACTGTTTGTAATATTTTAGCTTATTTAGCCGACATTTCTTTATTGCTTAACGAGTATAAGTCTAAACCAGGTTACAAATATGCTATTGAGCCAATGATTGATAAATTTAAAAATATTTTTTTTCGCTTCCCCCTATTTTCTTAGTTGGTGCTATAATAAATTCATGTATGAAATATAATATTATGTCCGAATTTACTTCTCTTATTTATTCTGCTTTAGGAGTAAAAGCTAATGAAGAACCTTCTTTGTTTATGACTATGTCTGATGCGAGTAGTTACATGAGCACATTATACAATCATTATGCTGATTTACTTGATAATGCTTTACCGTCACACATTACACCGACCCCCGCTCCCCATCCTTCTGAGGAACCATCATCTTCTAAAAGACAGGCACATAATATGCCTGCTTATTGTGTTTCTGATCTATCTGTTTGGAATAGATTGCAGCCTTCATCGCATAGAACCGTAAGTCGGGAAGAGCTTAAGTATTATCTTATGCAGCCTACAGAGGATACTAGAGGTAGAATCAACACGCTGGAATGGTGAAAAAATAATGAAAGACAATATCCTGTACTTTCAATGTTAGCTAGAGATATATTGAATGTTCCAATGTCAACCGTTGCATCAGAGAGCGCTTTTAGTCAAGGACGACAGCAGATTGGAGACAACCGACACACATTGGGAGGCAATGCCATGAATGTATTAGTTTGCCTTAGAGACTGGATTAGAGCAGAACGAAGAAATCAAGGAATGTTCGTGGAGCCAGAAGACGAAGAAGATCTTGAAGAAATAATGACTTCAAGAGAGAATTCAGCACAATCAAGTCCAATGCATGGCTTTAGTGCCATTGATTTTGACAATCCACAGCCAATTTCCATTAATGTTAACAGGCGTGAATTGGAAAAAATGATGAAAAATTTGTAGAATTTACAATTAATCAATTGAATTTTCATTTTTCAATTTAACTTTGTGAAATTAGTGAAATGTAATTGCAACCTTGTAACTTGTAAGTTTTCAAACATTTTGCAATCAATCAAATATTAAATTCATTTACTCTTTATATATTTTTTCCATTTAAAATTTAAATTGAATATCTTGTATGAATTCAATACTTTTAATATAATAGTATAAAAGTATATGTTGTTGAATATTGTATATATGTATGTATATTCTTTAAAATAGTTTATATTGAATGTAAATATGTGTGTATGTTCTTTAAAGTAGTATATATTGAATGTACATACATATGTATGTTCTTTAAAGTAGTATATATTGAATGTACATACATATGTATGTTCTTTAAAGTAGTATATATTGAATTTATATATGTATGTATATTCTTTAAAATAGTATTTATATATATGTATGTATATTCTTTAAAATAGTATTTATATGTATGTATATTGTTTAAAATAGTATATATTGAATGTAAATACATGTGTATGTTCTTTAAAGTAGTATATATTGAATGTATATATGTATGTATATTCATTAAAGTAGTATATATTGAATGTACATACATATATATGTTCTTTAAAGTAGTATATATTGAATTTATATATGTATGTATATTCTTTAAAGTAGTATATATTGAATGTACATACATATGTATGTTCTTTAAAGTAGTATATATTGAATGTATATATGTATGTATATTCTTTAAAATAGTATATATTGAATGTATATATGTATGTATATTCTTTAAAATAGTATATATATGTATGTATATTCTTTAAAATAGTATATATTGAATGTACATACATATGTATGTTCTTTAAAGTAGTATATATTGAATGTACATACATATGTATATTCTTTAAAATAGTATATATATGTATGTATATTCTTTAAAATAGTATTTATATATATGTATGTATATTCTTTAAAATAGTATTTATATGTATGTATATTCTTTAAAATAGTATATATTGAATGTAAATACACGTGTATGTTCTTTAAAGTAGTATATATTGAATGTATATATGTATGTATATTCTTTAAAGTAGTATATATTGAATGTACATACATATATATGTTCTTTAAAGTAGTATATATTGAATTTATATATGTATGTATATTCTTTAAAGTAGTATATATTGAATGTACATACATATGTATGTTCTTTAAAGTAGTATATATTGAATGTACATACATATGTATGTTCTTTAAAGTAGTATATATTGAATGTATATATGTATGTATATTCTTTAAAATAGTATATATTGAATGTATATTCTTTAAAATAGTATATATTGAATGTACATACATATGTATTTTCTTTAAAGTAGTATATATTGAATGTACATACATATGTATATTCTTTAAAATAGTATTTATATATATGTATGTATATTCTTTAAAATAGTATTTATATGTATGTATATTCTTTAAAATAGTATATATTGAATGTAAATACACGTGTATGTTCTTTAAAGTAGTATATATTGAATGTATATTCTTTAAAGTAGTATATATTGAATGTACATACATATATATGTTCTTTAAAGTAGTATATATTGAATTTATATATGTATGTATATTCTTTAAAGTAGTATATATTGAATGTACATACATATGTATGTTCTTTAAAGTAGTATATATTGAATGTACATACATATCTATATTCTTTAAAATAGTATATATATGTATGTATATTCTTTAAAATAGTATATATTGAATGTAAATACATGTGTATGTTCTTTAAAGTAGTATATATTGAATGTATATATGTATGTATATTCTTTAAAGTAGTATATATTGGTATGTATATTCTTTAAAATAGTATATATTGAATGTAAATACATGTGTATGACTGTATGTTCTTTAAAGTAGTATATATTGAATGTACATATATATGTATGTTCTTTAAAGTCGTATTCTAAGTAGTATTATATTAAAAAACAATCAAAGTTCAAAATTTTTTTTAGTCGGGACCCGGCCCGGCCCATGTAAAATGCACTAATGGGCCAGTGCTAGGCCGTTTGGGCTTTAATTACTGTTGGGCCCGGCCCGGTCTGGCCCAGTTAGAGTGAAGACCGGACCGGACCCGGCCCAGGACCGGTAAAAAATATCGAACCGGAGCCGGGTTGACCCGGCCCGGCCCGGCCCGGTTGACACCCTTAGGTTAAATATGAAAAAAATTTATGCTATTGTTAATTGTTTCATATCAAAACCAAACAACCCCTTAATAAATCAAGTCAGAGTGTGGACATGAATAATAACTAGTATATGTATTCACGCGATGCGCTGATAATATTAAAGTATCATTTCTAATCATTTTATATCGGAATATGTCGTTCGAACATGTTAAATCATATTACCTTAAAAAAAAGTTCAACTATCATATTATTTCTAAATGAAATGTGAAAACAATAAATTCTACCCCACCCACCTTCCACCCGGTTCCCTCCCCACCCCCACCCCCCACCCCCATGCCTCCACCCCCTCCCCACCCCAATCTCCTCAACTCTAATCAAATCCATACAAAAAAATAAATAAAAAAAATACATAAAATAGACCAAAATTTTAAAGTATTTACACCCTAATATCTCCTCCCTTTATAACTCTAAATATAACCAGGCGGCCCATTTAATTTGCAACTCGCGATCCCTTCAGTTCATTTTCAGAGCCTTTCTTAGAAAAGAAAAGGGTGCTGCAATATTTGACTTTTCCCGCTAATAAGCTTTTGCTGTTCTTTACTCTTCTTATTTTTTCTCTCTCTATACTTTTGTACTTTTTTTACTTTTTGTGCTATTTATTATTTTTTATTGAACATAAAAATAAATAAAATAGATAATTATTTTTAACTAATAAAAGTATTAAAAAAATAATTAGACTATAATAAGAAATAATTTTAAAAAATATTTAATTTATTAATTTATTTTATAAAATCCAGATAAAACCCCAGTCATTGTTTCTGTGAAAATGATGAGTTTTATAAACTTCAGTCACAATTTTAAGATATGAATATTCAGATTATTACTTCTGATAATATCATCGAGATTTTAAATGAGGTTACTGATAATAACCTTCGAGAAAAAATCATTAATTTGGCAGCTAGTTCAAGTTCAAATACTTCAAATTTAGCTAGTCAAAAAAATAAATTGATGTATTCAGCTTCGTATACTTTATCAGAAGTCAATAGAAGAATTTTTGAAAAACATACCCCCACACGTGATACGTCTATTGATGATTTAAAAATTAAAATTGAAAATTTGAAAAAAGAGATTAAATCTCTAAAACAAAATCAAATGATTTGTGATCACCGGATTACTCAGATTGAGAAAAATAATTCTTTAACTGAGTTTTCTAATGATAAAAAGAAATATGTTTTAGAAAATGATGAAATCATAATTTCAAAACAAATCAATCTGGATCCTAAACATGATATGTTTTTAGAAATAATGCAAATTGTTACTGCTCATAAATGGTACATTAAATGTACAATTTTAATTGATAATAATTTTTCTATTAATGAAGTTGCCATGATTGATAGTGGTGCCGATGTTAGTTGCATCCAAGAAGGGTTAATACTCACAAAATATTTTCAAAAAACAACGCATATGGTGAGATCTACATCAAGTCATGCATTAGATATTAAATATAAATTACCTAATGAACATATTTATCAGAATAAAGTCTGCATTCTGCATTTCTTTTTTCTGGTTAAAAATCAGCTATACCCTCCAATTATACTTGGAACACCTTTTATAAATGTCATTTATCCTTATACTCATATTGACGCCATAGATTTTAAAGCCACCTTTAATAATAAAGAAATTAGTTATACATTTGTTACAGATCCCGTAACAAGAGATATAAATGCATTAATTGTTATGAAACAAAGGCATATTGATTCTTTGCAGCTAGAATTATTTAGCATAAAGTTTTTTGATACAATAAAATGTCACGCCTCGAATTCCAACGGGGCGGACTGGCACCCGAAGTCGTTAAGGCCCGAGAGAACCAATCTTCATTCATATACACTCATATGCATGTCACTCAATAAACATCACCATCACGTATAACTATAAGATGCCAATGGCGGAAGTCATGGAAAATATACGATATCTATGAAACTTGGCCATTAGGGCCATCAAGTCAAAAGTATACATTCCTTACATTTCCTTCATTTGTCCCACAACATCTACAAAGCCTCTACAGATACATGGACATAACCAACCTAAAGTCGGGACAAGTCTCCACTTTATACAAAATTTACAATACCAAAACAAATGTACACATGTAACTCAGAAAGCCCCGAACCAACTGGAGCTCACCAATGATCGGCAAATGATATGCAACCTACTGTGGAGGTCTACTAGCACCTGTGCCTGCAGCAAGTAAGGTAAGTCCCCCAAGGGACATCAGTACGAAGAATGTACTGAGTATGTAAGGCTATAAGAAACTGCATCATTCATAAGAACATCAATGGAATCAAATATAAGAGAATAGTCAATATGGATAAACCAACATTCTGTATGTGAGGAACCATGTACATTATATTCCTTACTTTGCCTTTACGTTCATTCATCATTCTCATTCATTACTTAACTTTATCCTTCTTTGCATTAAGAAATTGTAATGACCAACTGATCAGTGGTAAAAGAGGATTACCCATGCTAGGTATTTTAACCCCTGGGATGAGATTAACCCATGCTAGGTATTTAAACCCTTGGGATGAGATTAACCCATGCTAGGCTTTTCTGTCGCCCCTGGGATGTTACTGTGATAACCCATGCTAGGCTTTTCTGTCGCCCATGGGATGTTACTATGATAACCCATGCTAGGATTTTCTATCGCCCCTGGGATGTTACTATGATAACCCATGCTAGGCTTTTCTATCGTCCCAGGGATGTTACTCAAGAGTATAAAAGCAATTATACATTTCTTCTTTCTTCCATTATAAGAGTGATACATTGGTGATTGTACATTATTGTAACTTTAAAACATTAGTAAATGAACATGAGACATGTGAATCACAATTGGTCCTGTGGGTAATACTATATGACAACCTGAAATGAGATACCTTTGGACATTTCGGAGTGGAACAAGTACAATGTCAATGCGAACAATATGTGTTGCAGAAGGATACGAAAAGAGTAACCTTACATACCTTATCTTCCCAATATGAATACACAGTCCTATAGGTGAATACAATAATCCAGCTCCTTCCTTACGTTTTACTCTACAACACAAGTACATAACGGAGCTCACGTTAACAACTAACTACCTTACAAGTGCATAAGACGACAATGGGTTACATGATTTCCCTATAGCGTCATTTCACCCTTTACAATACAATTCACGGCATGGTCATACCAACAATACCACAACATTCCACACATTGACCAAGACATCATAAACCAATAGCACTTCACACTAAGTTTATCCTTTACACTTCCTCATTAACGCTACGTCACAATTACTCCATCAAGTCACCTCAATACGTTTCATAACAACAATCCCACAAGTTATACACATAGAAAAAGCAAGTTAAGGACATAACCACATCTTACGGGTTGATATTTAATCCACACCATTTACTTCCATCAAAACCTCAAGTCTCCCTTCAAGTTCAAGTCACATAGATGACACATCTTTTAGCAAAAAGCAAAAGTCCACTACTCAACACTTTTAGACATAACCATCATGATCTACACAATCTCTCATGCATATAATATATTACATCACAAGAATAAACACTTACCCAAGCTTACAAAGTTATGATCTTGTCCAAGGGAGTGATGGCTTAGGGTTTGAGAGATAAAAGAAATATCTTGGAAATGTCTAGAAATGACATGTGTGATGTAATGAATAAAATCTGATTTTGCGCCTTTATATAGTCCCTCAAGTCATCCTTAGCCAATTCTTAGTCATTAAATGCCATGTTTACTTGGTCAACACATGAATGGGTCATTTGCCCCATTTGGGCCATGTCTTTGGGTTGATTTTTGGGCCTCAATTGAGCCCAATAGCACAAGATTAATTTAGCCCAACAAATTTAATGCATGATCCACCAACTATCTCATGCTTAAAGAATTCCATAAATGTTAAGACAATATTCAACTCACGAGATTCATGTTCGTAGCCTCAACCCCAAGACTAAGCGAGTTTAGCCACTCATGGCTTAATTTAACAATTTGAAATAAAAATAAAAAGGAAGAAGAATTAATCCTAATTTGGATGCCAAAATCGCCCAAGAGTAGGCCTATCAAGATGGAATAATGATACAATAACTCAAGAGCCCTAGTTATAGACTGGTGGTCGGAGAAGAAATTTGACAAAAAGCGGCCTGGCACGCTGCCTGACGCGCCCCTCTGCTGCCCATGCCATAAAAATTTCTGTCAAAAGTGGCTCGACACGCTGCCTGGCGCGCCTGACATTTAAACTTCAATTTTCTTCCTTTCTTCAACTTTTCTTTGCTGACTTGGTTGGATTCTTCAAGTTCACATCTTTAGCTTGCCTCTTATATTTAAGATCCTTTGCTTAGAAGTCCTTCAAGCCTCACTTTTCACTCGAAAAATGCTCCAAAAAGTCAAAAAATGCTTCAAAAAGTCGCAAACTCCTCCTACAAGTGTCTAATCACATTTATTAGCACAATATCAAATATTCCACCAAAACTAAGGTAAACATGGTT
Source organism: Capsicum rhomboideum (assembly GCA_031232105.1). Taxonomy (NCBI): domain Eukaryota; kingdom Viridiplantae; phylum Streptophyta; class Magnoliopsida; order Solanales; family Solanaceae; genus Capsicum; species Capsicum rhomboideum. The sequence goes on from CP124709.1 coordinate 61,522,752, forward strand.
CAAAGTTGGCAATAAGGCATATAAATACGCCCTAGATCACCAATCAAGTAGGGTCGAAAATGTACGGGGTGTTATATTCTTCCCCCCTTAGAAATATTCGTCCTCGAATGTTAATAACATCTTTCCATGTACAACAAATGCACCTTTATGTTTGCATATATACATATACACATAATGCTTATAGATACTTACTTGTTATTGCTCCCCTTCCGCACTTTGAACTTTTTCTTCCGTGTGAAACAAATACGAGCACTTTGACTTCATCATTTCTTCAGCTTCCCATGCGATCTCTTCTACTTGCTGATTTCTCCAAAGTACCTTTACGGAAGCTACATCTTTATTCCTTAACCGCTTCACTTGTCTATAGAGAATAGCAATAGGTATCTCTTCATAGGTGATATCCTCCGTAACTTGTACATCTTCAATGGGAGCAATACGAGATGGATCTCCTATGCACTTTCGAAGCATCGAAACATGAAACACTGGATGAACTGTGGAGAGTTCTTGGGGTAGTGCCAATTCATACGCAACTTGTTCAAATCTCCTGACAATTTCATATGGACCTATATAACGTGGACTCAACTTTTCTTTCTTTCCAAATCTTATTACCCCTTTCATTGGTGACACCTTCAAGAATACCCAATCACCTATGGCAAATTCGAGCCCCCTTCTTCTAATATCAGCATATGACTTGTGTCGACTTTAGGCCGTTTTTAGCCGCTGTTGGATAACTTTAACTTTTTCCATAGCTTGATGAACAAGGTCTGGCCCAAGTAAAGCAGTTTCACCGGCTTCAAACCATCCAATTGGTGATCTACACTTCCTTCCATATAAAGCTTCATAAGGTGCCATTTTGATGCTTGAATGATAGCTATTATTATAGGCAAATTCAATCAGAGGTAGATGATAATCCCAACTACCTTTAAAGTCCAACGTGCACGCTCGTAGCATATCTTCAAGTGTTTGAATAGTACGTTCTGTTTGTCCATTTGTCTGAGGATGAAAAGTCGTACTCAAATTCACTTGGGTTCCCAAGCTCCTCTGAAAAGATCTCAAAAAATGTGCAGTAAATTGTGCTCCCCTGTCTGATATAATGGAGATTGGAATCCCATGTAATTGCACTATCTCTTTAACATACAACCTTGCATAATCTTCAGCTGTATAGGTGGTCTTGACTGGTAGGAAATGCGCTGACTTGGTAAGCCTGTCAACTATTACCCATATGGAATCAAATTTTCGCAGTGTACGAGGCAAACCTGCGATGAAATCCATGTTAATCATATCCCATTTCCAGACTGGAAGATTGATACATTGCATGTAACCTCCAGGTTTCTGATGCTCTACCTTTACTTGTTGACAATTTGGACATTAAGCTACGAATTCTGCAATGTTCTTCTTCATATTACCCCACAAATACATTTCTTTCAAATCGTGATACATTTTGGTGGCTCCCGGATGAATAGAATACCGTGAATGATGTGCCTCTGTCATAATTCATTTCCTCAGCTCATCTACATCCGGTACACATAATCTACCTTGGCATTGAAGTACTCCTTCTTGCGTAAGATCAAATGCCTTAGTCAGACCCTGTTGTACATTCTCCTTCAGCTGCAATAAAATAGAATCCACATACTGCTTCTCTTTCACCTCAGCTACTAATGAAGATTCTGCTGCATTTTGCAAAATAACCCCTTTATCTGGAGATTCAAGAAGACGAACTCCCAAGCTGGTTAGTTGATGTAGATCCTTGACTATACATTGCTTTTCCGTCAACTGACCATTAGTGCTTCCTACTGCTTTGTGGCTTAATGCGTCAGCTACCACATTTGCTTTTCCTGGATGATATAGGATATCAATATCATAATCTTTTAAGAGTTCCAGCCATCTCCGCTGCCTCAAATTTAAGTCTTTCTGCTTAAAGATATATTGCAAACTCTTATGATCGGTGTAGATGTCCACATGAACTTTATACAAATAATGGCGCCATATATTTAAAGCAAATACCACAACTGCTAACTCAAGATCATGTGTGGGATAGTTTCTCTCATGTGGTCGCAACTGTCGTGAGGCATATGCTATTACATTACCGTGCTGCATCAATACACATCCTAGGCCAACTCCGGATGCATCACAATATACTGCATACCCTTATGTGCCTTTCGGAAGTACTACTACGGGTGTGGAAGTTAATTTATCTTTCAACTCTTGGAAACTTTTCTCACATGCATCATTCCACTGAAATTTGCTTGCCTTGTGTGTTAGCTTCGTTAAAGGTGCAGCAATGGAACACAACCCTTCAACAAATTTTCTATAATAACCGGTCAATCCAAGAAAACTACGAATCTCTGTAGGCGTCGTAGGTCTTGGCCAATTCTTCACCACTTCAATCTTTTGCATATCAACCTGAATTCCTTCATCTGACACAATGTGACCCAAGAATGCTACGAATTTTAACCAAAATTCATATTTAGAGAACTTTGCATACAACTTACGCTCACGAAGAATTTGTAATACCTGCCGTAAGTAATTAGCATGATCTTCTTGTGATCTTGAATAAACCAGGATGTCATCTATAAACACCGTCACGAACACGTCTAGAAATGGCTTAAACACCCTATTCATCAAATCCATGAAAACAGTTGGTGCATTTGTTAGTCCAAATGACATAACTAAAAATTCATAATGGTCATACCGTGTTCGAAAAGCTGTCTTGGGTATATCTTTTTCTCTAACTTTGACTTGATGGTAACCCGATCTCAAGTCAATCTTTGAAAAACATTTGGCACCCTGTAACTGATCAAACAAATCGTCAATTCTGGGGAGGGGATATTTGTTCTTGATCGTTACTTTATTCAATTGCCGATAGTCAATACACATTCTCAACGTGCCATCTTTCTTTCGTACAAATAATACTGGTGCACCCCATGGGGACATACTAGGCCTTACGAATCCCTTGTCCAGCAAATCTTTTAATTGCTTCTTTAATTTTCGTAATTCTGCTGGAGCCATTCTATACGGAGGAATAGAGATAGGCTGAGTGCCTGGACTCACATCAATACCAAACTCTACTTCTCGTTCTGGAGGTAAACCTGGAAGATATTCAGGAAATATATCAAGGAATTCATTTACTAATGGAACTGAATGAGGAGTTAGTGGTTCCACATCAGTATCTTTCACTCTTACTAAGTGACATAGGTACCCCTTGGCTATCATTTTCCTTGCTTTAAGATAGGAAATAAATTTTCCTCTCGGTGCCCCTACATTGCCCTTCCATTCAAAAATATTCGTTTGTGGAAAATGAAAATGTACTTTCTTAGCTCGGCAATCCATCATGGCATAACAAGAAGCCAACCAATCCATACCCATTATAACATCGAAATCCACTATTTCCAGTTCAATAAGATCAGCCAACGTATCATGATCACACACAGTTACTACACAATTACGATATACTCTTTTTGCAACAATAGATTCACCAATCGGTGTAGATACTTCAATTGACTCAATTAATAATTTCGGTGTTCTTTTAAATTTTGCAGCAATCAATGGAGTAACATATGACAATGTAGAACCCAGGTCAATCAATGCATATACATTATGCAAAAATATGGATAATGTACCTGTGACTACATCAGGAGAAGCCTCTGAATTCTGTCGGTCCACCAGAGCATAGGTGCGATTCTGGGCTCCACTGGAACTGACTGCTCCTCTAGTACCTCTACCACGACCAGCAGGCTGTACACCTCTGCCTAGGGAAGGAACCGCTGATGATGATGCAACGGTTGATCCCGTAGGTCGTGCTATACCACCCGTGCCCCTTTGTGGGCATTCTCTCATTCGGTGCCCCGACATACTGCACCAAAAGAAAATATTTGTCCTCAACCGGCATTCACCTAAATGATACCTTCCACAGCACTGACACGGTTGACGAGAAAATCCTGCTGTCTGTGAACCTTGAATTCCACTACTCTGCCCAAAATGGCCACCTCTAAACCCCTGGGATTGTGATGAAGTACCTGCTGTAGGGGAAAAAAATGATGGTCTAGGCGGTCTAGGAAATATTCGAGGCCTAGATTCTCCTTGGGACACCATAGACTGTCCCATAGGTCTAGCCCTCTTTGATGGCCCTCGTTCAAATTCGTGTACCCTTCTTCTTTGCCTCTGGTCCTCCATCTTCTATGCGAAAGCCTGTATTCTAGCTATATCCATATCTCTGTTCAATGCAATAATCGTACAATCTCTTACCAAATATGGCTCCAACTGATCCACATACCGATGGACTCTGTCTGTCATTGTGGCTACTACATTCGGAGCATATTGAGCCAAATAGTTAAACTGAAGACTATACTCTCTGACACCCATATTCCCTAGTCGAAGATTTAGAAACTGGTCTGCACGTGCCTCTTCGATCTCATATGGAAGATAATGATCAAGGAATGTCGTTTTAAATTCTTCCCAACTAGCTGGAATTGTACCAATACCCCTCGATCGTTTCCAATCTTCATACCACAATATAACTTCTCCTTTCAATCTATAGGCTACAAGATCAACTGTTTCTACACCAGTCACATGCATAACATCTAGAGCCCTTTGAATTTGGTCCACGAAGTCCTGTGGGTCGGCCTTCGGATCTGACCCAGTGAACATGGGAGGGTCTAATTTCAGAAAATCCTGTGTCCACCGACTAGCTACTCTAGCCGCGTCATCCTCACTTGTCATTGGACCAGCTCATCCCTGAGTTTGTGCAGCAACTATCTGAGTCAACATATGCACGATATTTTTTAAATCCTTTTCAGTGGCATTCATAGGCGGTTCTGCAGATACTTCTCTACCTCTTGGCTCTTCTGGAGTTGGAAAAGTAGAAGAAGCTCGCGATGCAAACTCAGCGTCAGCCCCACCTTGACTAGCTTGGTCAGGTGGTGATTTACTCGTTCCTTCTCCGGCAAGCATATCTACCTGCTTACCCTTGCCTCTACCTCGTCTTGTAATCAGCATTGTACTATAACAAAGAAAACCAATTCCAATGGTTAGATACGATTCCACTTACAACATTGGCTCTATTGCACGATCTAGAAATGAAGAAAAAAAACAACTCCTAAATGTCCTGTAGCCTCCTACTTATAAATGTGGTGCACAAAACATCCATAAGCAAGACTCTACTCAGACATGACTTTGTAGACACCCTAGGACGACCTGCTTTGATACCACTTTTGTCACGCCTCGAATTCCAACGGGGCGGACTGACACCCGAAGCCGTTAAGGCCCAAGAGAACCAATCTTCATTCATATACACTCATACACATGTCACTCAATAAATATCACCATCACATATAGATATAAGATGCCAATGGCGGAAGTCATGGAAAATATACGATATATATGAAACTTGGCCGTCAGGGCCATCAATTCAAAAGCATACGTTCCATACATTTTCATCATTTGTCCCACAACATCTACAAAGCCTCTACAGATATATGGACATAACCAACCTAAAGTCGGGACAAGTCCCCACTTTATACAATATTTACAATACCAAAACAAATGTACACATGTAATTCAGAAAGCCCCGAACCAACTGGAGCTCACCAATGATCGGCAAATGATCTTCAACCTACTGTGGAGGTCTACTAGCACATGTGCCTGCAACAAGTAAGGTAAGTCCCCCAAGGGACGTCAGTACGAAGAATGTACTGAGTATGTAAGGCTATAAGAAACTGCATCATTCATAAGAACATCAATGAAATCAAATATAAGAGAATAGTCAATATAGATAAACCAACGTTCTGTATGTGAGGAACCATGTACGTTATATTCCTTACTTTGCCTTTACGTTCATTCATCATTCTCATTCATTACTTAACTTTATCCTTCTTTGCATTAAGAAATTGTAATGACCAACTGATCAGTGGTAAAAGAGGATTACCCATGCTAGGTATTTTAACCCCTGGGATGAGATTAACCCATGCTAGGTATTTAAACCCTTGGGATGAGATTAACCCATGCTAGGCTTTTCTGTCGCCCCTGGGATGTTACTGTGATAACCCACGCTAGGCTTTTCTGTCACCCCTGGGATGTTACTATGATAACCCATGCTAGGCTTTTCTATCGCCCATGGGATGTTACTATGATAACCCATGCTAGGCTTTTCTATCGCCCCTGGGATGTTACTCAAGAATATACAAAAAATTATACATTTTTTCTTTCTTCCATTATAAGAGTGATACATTGGTGATTGTACATTATTGTAACTTTGAAACATTAGTAAATGAACATGAGACATGTGAATCACAATTGGTCCTGTGGGTAATACTATATGACAACCTGAAATGAGATACCTTTGGACATTTCGGAGTGGAACAAGTACAATGTCAATGCGAACAATATGTGTTGTAGAAGGATACGAAAAGAGTAACCTTATATACCTTATCTTCCCAATATGAATACACAGTCCTATAGGTGAATACACTAATCTAGCTCCTTCCTTACGTTTTACTCTACAACACAAGTACATAACGGAGCTCACGTTAACAACTAACTATCATACAAGTGCATAAGACGACAATGAGTTACATGATTGCCCTATTGCGTCATTTCACCCTTTACAATACAATTCACGGCATGGTCATACGAACAATACCACAACATTCCACACATTGACCAAGACATCATAAACCAATAGCACTTCACACTAAGTTTATCCTTTACGCTTCCTCATTAACGCTACGTCACAATTACTCCATCAAGTCACCTCAATACATTTCATAACAACAATCCCACAAGTTATACACATAGAAAAAGCAAGTTAAGGACATAACCATATCATATGGGTTGATATTTAATCCACACCATTCACTTCCATCAAAACCTCAAGTCTCCTTTCAAGTTCAAGTCACATAGATGACACATCTTTTAGCAAAAAGCAAAAGTCCACTACTCAACACTTTTAGACATAACCATCATAATCTACACAATCTCTCATGCATATAATATATTACATCACAAGAATAAACACTTACCCAAGCTTGCAAAGTGATGATCTTGTCCAAGAGAGTAATGGCTTAGGGTTTGAGAGATAAAAGAAATATCTTGGAAATGTCTAGAAATGACATGTGTGTTATAATGAATAAAATCTGATTTTGTGCCTTTAAATAGTCCCTCAAGTCATCCTTAGCCAATTCTTAGTCATTAAATGTCATGTTTACTTGGTCAACACATGAATGGGTCATTTGCCCCATTTGGGCCATGTCTTTGGGTTGATTTTTGGGCCTCAATTGAGCCCAATAGCACAAGATTAATTTAGCCCAACAAATTTAATGCATGATCCACCAACTATCTCATGCTTAAAGAATTCCATAAATGTTAAGACAATATTCAACTCACGAGATTCATGTTCGTAGCCTCAACCCCAAGACTAAGCGAGTTTAGCCACTCATGGCTTAATTTAACAATTTAAAATAAAAATAAAAAGGAAGAAGAATTAATCCTAATTTGGATGCCAAAATCGCCCAAGCGTAGGCCTACCAAGATGGAATAATGATACAATAACCCAAGAGCCCTAGTTATAGACTAGTGGTCGAAGAAGAAATTTGGCAAAAAGCGGCCTGGTACGCTGCCTGACGCGCCCCTCTGCTGCCCATGCCATAAAAATTTCTCTCAAAAGCGGCCCGGCGTGCCTGACACTTAAACTTCTATTTTCTTCCTTTCTTCGACTTTTCTTTGTGGACTTGGTTGGATTCTTCAAGTTCACATCTTTAGCTTGCCTCTTATCTTTAAGATCCTTTGCTTGGAAGTCCTTCAAGCCTCACTTTTCACTCCAAAAATGCTCTAAAAAGTCGAAAAATGCTCCAAAAAGTCGCAAACTCCTCCTACAAGGGTCTAATCACATTTATTAGCACAATATCAAATATTCCACCAAAACTAAGGTAAACATGGTTCAAAGTTGGCAATAAGGCAAATAAATACGCCCTAGATCACCAATCAAGTAGGGTCAGAAATGTAAGGGGTGTTACATAAAATCTCCTAAAGTTCAGGAAAAAATTAAATTGATTTCTGAACAAATTGCAATTGATATTTGTACTGACCATCCGAGTGCTTTCTGGAACAGAAAAAAGAATATCGTCACTCTTCCATACGAAGAAGGTTTTTCTGAGGATAATATTCCTACAAAATCAAGACTATGTCAAATGAATACTGAACTGGTTGAATTTTGTAAAAAAGAAATTGATAATTTACTTCAAAAGGGTTTGAAAAAATCGTCCAAGTCTCCTTGGTCGTGTACCGCCTTTTACGTTAAAAACACAGCTGAAAAAGAAAGAGGTGTGCCCAGATTGGTCATTAATTATAAACCTCTTAATAAATTTTTGAAATGAATTCGGTACCTGATTCCAAATAAAAAGATTTATTGTCACGATTGTATGATGCCAATATTTTTTAAAAACTTGATTTAAAATCAGGTTATTGGCAGATGCAGATTTTAAAAGAATATACTTATAGGACTGCATTTAATGTTCCTTTTAGGCAATATGAATGGAATGTAATGCCTTTCGGTTTAAAAAATGCCCCATCAGAATTTCAAAAAATTATGAATGACATTTTTAATCCTTATATGAATTTTATTATTGTCTATATTGATGACATCCTAGTCTTTTCTAAAACTCTGGAAATGTATATTAAGCATTTAGACATTTTAAAGAAAATTGTTATACAAAATGGTTTGGTCATATCTAAACCTAAAATGAGTTTGTTTCAAACTGATGCCTGATTTTTAGGACACAATATTTGTTAAGGGAAAATAACTCCCATTCAAAGAGCTATAAATTTTGCTGATAAATTTCCTGATGTTATTATAGACAGGACGCAATTACAAAGATTTTTGGGAAGTTTGAATTATATTTCTCCCTTTTATAAAAATCTTTCTCGCGATTTAGCCCCGTTATACGACAGGCTAAAGAAAAATCATAAAGAGCCATGAAATGATAAACATACGACTATTGTTAAAAACATTAAGAATCGAGTTAAGGTTTTACCTTGCTTAACTCTTGCCAACCCTGCTTGGTAAAAAATTATTGAAACTGATGCATCCAATATTGATTTTGGAGGAATTTTAAATCAGATTAATCCTAATGATAAGTGTGAATATCTTATACGATTTCATTCAAGTAAATGGACTGAAGCCCAGAAAAAATATGCTACTGCGGCCCATGAAATGTTGACTACAGTCAAATGTGTTTTACAATTTCAAGATGATTTATATAATCAAAAGTTTTTAATAAAAACTGACGTTCAATCAGTAAAATATATGTTTGATAAAGATTTTAAACATGATGCATCTAAAATAATATTTGCGAGGTGGCAGGCTCAATTAGCCCCATTTGATTTTGAAATCCAATATAAAAATGAAATTGATAATTCTCTACCAGATTTCTTATCTCGAGAATATTTGCAGGATGGATCATCCTTGGACTAGGGTAAGTGGACGTGGCAGGGGAAGATCAGACCCTTCAACGGGATGATCGTCCTAATCACAAAGTCAGGGATCATCATACGGTTCCTCTTTAAATTCCCGAGTAATACAAACGAGAAGAAGGAGTTTAATAAACTCACGAATATCTCAAGGAGAATCCTCATCTACTCCTAAAACAACTATTCACGTGGAAGATATTCCAAAGGACAGTCCGTTATACGCACATATGCAGGCATATTTAGCCGGTCAAAAACAAAGTGATACTTTTTCTTTAATCACTAAAGAGGACCCTGATGATATCAGGTCTTATGAAAAATTACCGAAATAGGAAATGATATTTCTTGTAGAAAATTCTGAGATATCCAGAAAAAATGATCCTTGGAAAATATTCCAAAGATATTTGATTGACGGATTATATTTTTCGGGTAAGTCATACAAAATTCGCTCTTACTATGAGAATATTCTCACCAGTACTGATAGTGCTGAATTCCCACATTTTAATAACAATTACAATCAGGAAGGAAATGTTTATAACTTCTCAAAGATTATTATTAAACGGATTATATCCGTCGAAGACTGGGGAATCTTTACTATGAAAGAGAGACAACTTGTTCTTAATAACGTCCGAATGAGCTTTACATACTGGGATTATATCCAAGCATTCGACCAAGTATTGTATTATAACAATGATAAACATAAGCATACTTGGTTTATAAAGGTGTGTGCAAAAATATTTTCAGGACAGATTCCAAATTGGTTTCTTCAGTGGTGGTCATACCACGGCCCAACAACCAAGATACTGCCTGAACCATTCCAGCTATTATACAAAGAATGAAAACAAGTGTCTCCAGATTTGGATACCTTATATCATGCAGATCATATCTGTTACCCCAAAAAGATTGACCAGATTTATTTCTTTATTGCTGCAAAGCTGTTTTATTAAAATAATTAAATCTTCTAATTTTTTATCTAGTGAACTAATATGCTCACCTAAAACTTTAACATATAAACTCATATAATTATTTTGAGAAATTAATTTATTAATTTCTGAAATACTTATTTTACCAACATCATTTTCAATAAATTTTTGAAAAGCGGTAAACGTAATACCTGTATTATTAGGTAATACGAAAGAAGATTGTGGAGGATAAACTGATTTAATAATTTCTCCACTATTATCTTGATAAGATTTTTCTAAAATCTTTAAATATAAAGGCAAATAAGTGGTTATAAATCAAGGCACAAAGTACATTATTCGATTATGTAATGCACAAGTTTCATAAAATTCTTGTGAAATATTATGCATATCTTCTTTAATATAAGTATCGAAAAATCATGTTTTAAACTGGTTCCATTTATTATCAAAAAAATCTTTTTGAATATGTTTTCTTGCCAGGGATCCTAGACTAAAATCAATGATGTATGGAATCATTAAATATCATTAGGGTTGAAATCCATTTCGAATGCAGAAGGAATATCCTTATCAGAAATATTTTCACAAGCTTGAACAATATTAGTTCGTGGATCAATTTTTAATTTGTCAATCTGACTATTAGTCGAGGGAATAGTATGCAAAGAATCAATTTTATTAACTCTAGCTGGACTAAGTAGTGTAAAAAATTAATTAAAAATGACTAATTAAAAAATTAATTAAAAAATAAAAATAATTAAGAATGACTAAGTAGTGTCACATTAGAGGACTAGAACAATCATATATGATATCATTTTAGTAGATAGATATATTGTGATGGTATCATAGAGGTCTCACTAAAGGACTGAATCGAACATCAATAATACCATAACAGTTTATAGATATACTATGATGGTATCATTAAGAACAGAAGTAAACCTCAATGATACCATGACAATATATAGATTTATTGTGATAGTATTATGAAGGTCTGACTGAAGGATTGAAGTAGACATCAATGATACTATGATAGTATATAGATATATTGTCATAGTATCATGGAGGTCTCACTAAAGAATTAAAGCAGATATCAATATACCAATGACAGTATATAAATATACTGTGATGGTATCATAAAGGTCTTACTAAAGAATTGAAGTAGACATCAATGATACCATGACAGTATATAGATATACTGCGATGATATCATGAAGGTCTCACTGATGTGTTGAAAGAGACATCAATGATACCATGACAGTATATAGATATACTGTGATGGTATTATTACGGACTGAAGCAAACCCCAATAATACCATGTCAGTATATATATACTGTGATGGTATCATGTAGGTCTCACTGAAAGATTGAAGCAGACATCAATGACACCATCACGGTATATACATATATTGTGATGGTATCATGGAGGTTTCGCTGAAGGATTGAAACAGACATCAATGATACCATGAACTGAAGCAAACCCAAGTGATATCATGTCAGTATATATATAATGTGATGGTATGATGAAGGTCTTACTGAAGGATTGAAGCAGACACCAATGATACCATGACATTATATAAATATACTGTGATGGTATCATGGAGGTCTCATAGAAGGAATGAAGCAGATATCAATGATACAATCACAGTATATAGATATATTGTGATGGTATCAATACAGATAGAAGCAAACCCCAATGATACCATATCAGTATATATATATATATATACAGTGATGGTATCATGAAGGTCTCACTGAAGGATTGAAGCAAACATCAATGATACCATGACAGTATATAGATATATGGCTTAAGTCATCTGCAGCCCCTTAAAGTTGTTTGAAAAATTCACTTAGACACCTCAACCCACACTTGTACCTATTGAACACTTCAATCCTTAATAAATTTGTACCAATTTGACACAAATCAAAAATCTTTTGAAAAGTGAAAGTGAAGACAACAACTATGGCAATTAATATACATCCCTGTTTACTTAAAGAAACCATCTTTAGCAATTAAGCACCTAAACCCAATTCACTTAAGGAACCAACATAATAATGACAATACTTAAGACAAGTTCACTCAAGGAACCAATATAATTAAGAAAACACATAATTCCTGGTTCAATCAAGGAACCATCACACTCACCAAATACCTGTATACACATGCTAAAGGTCTTATGGTTGTGTACTAGCCATGACCTGCAGGGGAAGAGCTCTTGTCCATGTACCAAATCACATACATCAAGTGTCTTCTAATCTTATATCAACCAATCCCACAGAGATGTCCAACTATCGATACATTCCACAATAATGACTGATATCACAACAATCACAACCACATTGATAACAGAAACAACACTTGTAAAAACCAATAAGCTTTTATTTAAATTCATTGTATGTGATTAACACTTGGGATATCAAACTGTCATTGTGCAAGCAATACTAAGAAATAGTTAACATGCACACAGAACACAAATTGGGTTTTAACTATATTTAAACCATCACCTACCTCAATTCAAGCCCGAAATGCTCTACTGAACCTGAGCTTTCCCTTTTCATTCAATCTAGGCTTGCTTGTGGTAAAAAAATAGGAATATAAACACATAATCAATTAATAACCTATAATATTAAGGATAACAAACTAATCCCGAACCCCAAGGCCAATTTCATGATCATCCTACCTATTTTAGGGCTTTCCCACCATAAATTCACCCTAAAACTACCAATTTCATGGTTATATTAGTGAATTACAGTCATGCAATAGTAAATAATCAACCTTCAACTAAAACCCAAAGGTTTTACACTAAATATACCCCCTTGCACCATAAAATACAGCTAGGTCAAGTTAAATTCTCCTCAATACCATTAAACTAGTAATTCTAAGGTCAAGGAATCGAAAAACCAGTTACCCAGGATAAATAACTTACCTTTACGAAGAACTCGGGTTGAAAATAGGTGAAAATCGCCCCAAATCGTCTACCTCCGTAAAATGAGTTTAGAAATAATAAATCATTTTTCAAAAATTTTATGCATTTACAGTGTGGGGTAGCGACCCAATTCCACTATAGCAGCATCGCTATAGTGGAAGTTGCTCGCTATAGTGGGATTGACCGACTTTGACTCCCGCTATAGCGGCAGCCCTATAATAGCCTACACCCACTATAGCGGGTAAGGCAAGGCAGAAACTCATGATTGCTCTCAGTTTTTCCTTCAATGCACCCTCAAAACATGACATTCCAGACTAACCTCTTTATGTCGAGTTCGATATCGGGAGTTCTACTCTCGTACTGTTTTAATATCTCGATTATTATATTGCTTTATTGTAGTTTCTAATCTATTCAAGTCTATATTGTAGATGTATGTTCGATCAGACTTTAATTTTTTTTTTTGTGTAAGGTTAGGTTGAATGATATTGTTCTAATATCTCGATTCCTATAGTTTCTGTTCTGTTATTATCTGTTGTTTTTTCTGCTTAATACATGTGGTAAATGAACGTTCGATCGGGATTTGAGAAATTTCTTTTGTAAAGATTAGGGTTTAATTGTATCGTTCTGATATCTCGATTATCGTATTGTTTTGTTCTAGTTTACAGAAGGTAGATGAATGTCGCACTTTGAATAATTTTTGTGTTAAGATTAGGTTTAATCATATTGTTTTAGTTTCTGATCTATTATAATACATTGTTTTTGTTATCATCCGTTATGTGATAGTTCACATCGTAGGAGACGATTAAGATACATATACTTCACGCATGTCTGGACGCATAAAATTGTCTATCTTTAGTTTTTAAAGTTAATTATTATTTTTTAATAAATTATTTTTCTTTTATATATTTTATATAAATTGATAGCTTGACATGAATATACTTACAAAGCATATACACTTGACCAGTTGAAAAAACAAAATTACAAATGAATAATGTAAAATGAGAAGAAGGCAAGTAAAAACAAAACATACAATGAAATTACAAATGAATAATGTAAAATGAGAAGAAGGCAAGTAAAAACAAAATAGGAGTAACAGAAGTAGTACAATTGCTGAAATCACCCACTTTGACCTTTAAAGTGGATGTGTCGTCGACTCCCCAAAATTCGCTACCTGAATTTTGTTACAAATGTGCCCCACTATCACCCATCGCACGTGTTTTTCACTTTCTACTTTGCCTTTGTTCGTGGGATTCACGCACTACCGCAGATACACTGTTCCAGATTCAAAATTCCTCCTCCTAAAATATTTAACCGTAATTAGTTGCATATTTAAATTAATCACAACAAAATTAACTGCTTTTAAAACAAACCCCGTGGAAATTAAAACCAACAAACAGAACAACAACTGCCCTTTCTCCTTCCTTGAATCTACTTGAACAACATGGTAACAACTCCAGTTGTATATGTATTGTATTATATGATGAAAACTCCCGTTTTTTAGTCATTACGATTAAACAAGGAATAATAAGTTTGTTTGGAAAAAGGTAGCACAAAGCAATTCTTGTGTTGCCTGGTTTTTTTTGTAATTATACATCTAATTACTTTGTTTCTCTTTTTGTAAATTGAAGATTACAGCAAGAAGAGTGAGTTATTATTCAATTCAGTGGTAGTTTTTCCATTTACTTTTTCACCTTTATTAACGTATGCATAGAGGGAAAGCCAAAAAAGCAAGCGTCCTGGAGGACGGATCTGGTCAGCGCCGTTTGACCAACTTTTCATTATCTTGAAAGCTAGAGGCAAATTTAAGGGGGTATTTAAGTCATTTTAAGTGAGCCCTAATCCTGGGCCTGGGTCCTGACTCCTGAGTTGTTTATATATATTTACAGAGCATTCGGCTTTTGTCGTCGTTGGTGTTTGTTTGTTTATTTACCCTTCTATCTTTACATAAAGTAGTCTCTCTGTGTTTGTGTATAAAGGAATGAGAACAAGGAGAGGGTTTTGTTATCCAAAAGTAAACGTAAACATGTGTATCGAAAACAGACTTGTCAAGAGAACTAAAGATTTTTCCGGCAACGGAGATTGTATCGGTCGTCGAAAAAGATCAAAACTTTCCCTGGAGATCACTGGTCATCATCCTGACCTCTTTGATTCTCTTCCTGATGATCTTGTCCTCTCTATTCTCTGCAAACTCACTTCCTCTGCGGCTTCTCCCGCTGATTTCGTTAACGTTTTGATTACGTATGTTCCAAATCCCTCTTTTACTTTTCGAATTATTTTACAAAAATATCATCTTTGAAAATAAAAAAAAAGGGCTTTTTTTTGTTGTGGATAGAAGGACTAATGGGCCTATGGTTTGATGTGCAGATGCAAAAGACTAAATGGGTTAGGCTACCATTCGCTTGTATTGTCAAAAGCTTCTCAGAAAATGTTAGCTGTGAATGCCCAAAACTGGTCGGAATCTGCTCACCGGTTTCTGAAACAATGCGCCGACGCCGGCAATGTTGAAGCTTGTTACACCCTTGGCATGGTTAGTATTAATTCTATCTGCTAGCATTTAATTAGATTTTACAACATATATAGGGGAGTCTAATAAGTTGCAATTTTTATTGTTGGACATAGATTCGATTCTACTGTTTACAAAATCGAGGAAGCGGAGCGTCCTTGATGGCAAAGGCGGCTATTAGCTCTCACGCGCCGTCGCTTTACTCTCTCGCGGTTATCCAGTTCAACGGCAGCGGTGGTTCAAAGAACGACAAGGACCTGCGCGCCGGAGTTGCGCTGTGTGCACGTGCCGCCTTCTTGGGCCACATCGATGCCTTGAGGGAGCTTGGCCACTGCCTTCAAGATGGCTACGGCGTGAAGCAAAACATTGCCGAGGGTCGGCGATTCCTGGTCCAAGCAAACGCGCGTGAGCTTGCTGCCGTTTTGTCCATGACGCCTTCAGCTTTAACCTCCGGGGGCTGGCTGACGTGGAATCCACTGCCTCATCACCGCCACGTAGCAGGTACCGGGTGCCCATTACTGAGTGATTTCGGGTGTAATGTTCCTGCTCCAGAAGCCCACCCAGCAAATCGTTTTTTGACGGAGTGGTTTTCTTCAAAAGGTGGACTTGTTCCGGGTTCGGGGCTCCGACTTTGTTCCCATGCGGGTTGTGGAAGACCCGAAACAAGGAGGCACGAATTCCGACGGTGCTCTGTTTGTGGTACCGTAAACTACTGCTCACGCGCTTGCCAGGCGCTTGATTGGAAGATGCGTCACAAGGCAGAGTGTACACCGGTTGAGAGGTGGATTGATGAAGACGGAGAAAATGACGGTAACGGTGACGGCGAAATTGGATTTGACAACGGTGACGATGATCAGAATATGGTGGTGGAGAGTTAAACGGCGACAGTAACAGTGTGGTTGACTGTGAAGGTGACGGTAACGGCACGTGAGTCTGAAAATTTACTGCGATTAAACTCGCAAGTAAAAAAATTTTAAAAAAGAAAGAGAGCCAAATACTGGCCGCTTTTGGGAGAATAATAGAATATATTTATGGTCAGTATTTTTGTATAGAACAAGTAAAAATATTCGGATGTATGAATAGGAAACGAGGCAAAAAAACAAAAGAAAAGAAAAAAACAACATTCTGAAGGTTTTATTAGAATTTTTTTTTTCTTTTATATTAATTTAGATACTCTTTTTTCCAGTTGGAATGGTTAGTAAATTTAAGGAAAAAATAGAATGAATGCCATTATGTGATGGAATATGATGATGCCTTCTCTTTGTGCAACTTTATGCTTGCCTCCCGACCAAATGATAACTCTATTCTTCATTCAAGTTTCACTTTAAATTTACAGTATGTGTTATCACATGAAATGTGGGTCATTGGGGGGCCATTACAATAGCTGTTGGTTTTCTTTCAAGAAAATAATATCATGTTAAAAAGAGTAGGGTTGGGGGAAAGATGAAATTAGGTAATGGGAGATGTGCTTAAGAATCAACTACAGCATCTATATTGTAGTCGAAATTTGTTTTGGCTTTAGGTTAAACGCTAAGAGCCCGTTTGGATTGATTTATTTTAAGTGTTTTTAAATCAATTAATTTTTAAGCATTTTTAGAGTATTTCGGTAAATTTAAAAAGTGTTTATAAACACTTAGTTTTAAATTAAAATGCTAAAAATAAGTCAAAAGTCATAAGTTAAAAATTCTAACTTATGATTTTTGACTTAAAATGTTAAAAATAAGTCAAAATCTATAAGTTAAAAATTCTAACTTATGACTTCTGACTTATAAGTCAAAAGTCATAAGTAAATCCAAACGGATACTAAAAGCTGGAAAAAGATGAAATACTTATATGTGGAAGGAAAGCAAAACTCAAAATTAATTCTATTCTAAAATTCAAATAAGGCTTTTTATTTAGTCCAAAATATAATAAAATTCAAATAGGGCTTTTTATTTAGTCCAAAATATAATTACTCATTAACAAAATAACAAGAGAGTATTTTATTGATTCTCCTAGATCAAATGATGACGGTTGTTGAAGAGCAGGTGATGAACAAACGTGTTTATATAGAGAATAAGCATAAAGTTTTTAATAGTCAGAGAAAAATTGAATGATACAATATAATTGTGGGAAAGTGGTTTTACAAGGTAGCTAGTAGCAGTTGTCTGTTATGATCTTCGGTCGTTGTAACCATACATGGCTAAGATCATCACATTTAACGAGATTATATGAAATCTCTGAAATCTCAGAGCCTGATCATTATCTGGGTAATCGTTTGTCCGATCAATCTAGTTGTGGTTATCACAAGAGAGGTACATTTAGAAAGTACTTCGCAGGTTCAATATGGACAAGGCTATGGTTGTCAGTACACCTTTAGCTATGCACTTCAAATTGAGCACAAAGCAATGTCCTTCCAGTGATGATGAGAAGGAAGACATGAAGAAAGTTCCTTATGCTTCAGCTGTTGGTACTTTGATATATGCAATGGTTTGTACAAGACCAGATATTGCTCTCGCTGTTGGTATTGTTAGCCGTTTTCTTTCTAATTCGGAAAGAGAACATTGGAATTCTGTGAAGTGGATCATGAGATATCTTGTGCCACTTCTATTCTGAGTTTGTGTTTTGATATAGGGAAACCTATTCTTTGTGGTTATACTGATTCAGACATAACTGGTGATGTTGATACTCGCAAGTCTACTTCAGGGTACTTGGTTACTTTTGCAGGGGGAGCTGTATCTTGACAATCTAGGTTGCAAAAATGTGTTGCTCTGTCTACTACAGAAACTGAGCTTATTGCTGCGGTTGAAGCTTGTAAAGAGTTGATCTGAATGAAGAGATTCTTGGGGGAACTTGGTTGTGTTCAAGAGAGGTATGTGCTTTATTGAGACAATCAAAGTACTATACATCTTGGCAAGAATTCTACATTTCATGGTTGGTCTAAACACATTGATATGAGATACCATTGGATTTGAGATATGTTAGTTTCTAAGTTGCTTGAACTTGAGAAGATTCATATGGATGATAATGGTTCCGACATGATAATTAAAGCCTTGCCAAGAGGGAAGTTTAAAGATTGTTGCATGATCACCGGGATGACGGTCTCCTCCACATAGTCGTGAGGGGAAGAATTGTTGGGTTATGGGTCTTTTTTCCTTTTTATGTGGATAAATAAAGTCCAATTTGGATCAACCCACTTTGCCTATAGGCCCAATTCTATGGGGCAATTGGGCCTATGGACAAAGTGAATTGGTCAAAATTAGGCTTTATTTATCCACATAGGAAGGAAAAAAGACCCATAACCCAACATTTAATATAGAACAACTGATTTCTTTTTTTCTTTTATCTTGTCTCTCACTGTTTCTTCATAATTTTCACCCAAAGAACTATCTTCAGATCTTCAAATCAATTTTCACTCATGTTTCACAATTTTCATCCATAGAACAAAGATGAGAAGAATACAAAGATCAAAATTTTATACAAATTCATGTGCGCAAATAGGGATTCCAAATCTCTAAAGTTGCAGCAACAAAGGATTTGCCATTGGTTTTCATTAAAAAGCTTTGAATTCATTATTTGTATTTTACGAATTTGTGATTAGTTTGAATTGGTTGTTCTTGCAAACAGTTGATAATATCATTTGGAGTTTATATCTTTATTTTAAGGAAGATTGATTAAGTGTAGAGTTGATTTTAAGAGAAATATTAGATTAAAACTCTAAGAAGAAGAAATTTCACTATATCATGATTATATTAGAAATGTATCAGATTTTTTTTTCATAATTATATTTGACTTGTATAAAATACATCAACAAATAAAAAATTACATGATACAATATTAATACAAGTATAATATAGTATTGTATTATAACAAATGCTAAAAAGGTATAATAGTTGCATCTAAAACATTCTCATATTTTAAATCAATTTATACGTGTAACACCTCATACTTTTGAGCTAAGATCTGAACCATTTTACATGTGTAGCTAGACCCAAACTCGGTATCACTTCCACTTTACCTAAGTGTTAAGATTAATTCTTTAGCGTGGGAAGAGGATTAGATATGAATTAAGGTCATAAGAAACCTCTAACACAAAGTTGAGTTGAGAGCCTTCTTATCAGTTATGATTTTGCATAAGTTCTTCCAAGGATCAAATTCAAACAAACTCACCTGCAATAATATAAAGAGTTACATGGATTAAAACCTACCAAATTAACGATCTTCGAGTCTTCTTTCCAATGCCACCAACTATTTGTTAATCCAATTATTGAGTAGAAAGTTATGGTTGTTTTGTCAAAAGATAGCAGTGGAGGAAAGTTTTGCAGCTAAAAATGTCAATCACATAATTGAAATGTGTATCACATTTGAGCTCACAAAATTTCTCCGAAACTTTCAAAAACCTGTCCAAAAGTGCGATTTGAAGTTATGAGCTCCAATTATGCGATTAACATCAAAGTTATGTGAGCTCACCCTGAGCTCGCAAAACTGGCCGACGAAATTCATTAAAAAGTTATTTTTTCCAATTTTTCCACTTTATTTCTCATTCTCATCAGCCCTAGTTGGGTTTCTCTCTTCTCCTCTCCTCATCCTTTATCACCAAGGTAAGTCTCTCTTACAAATTTTCTCCTAATTCTAGCTAGTTCTATCATTCAATTACAATTTTCTAATGAAATTCCAATCCATAACCTTAGGAATTTCAAGAAAAGTTTAATTAAGATCCCAAGAACTGAATTCTTGGAATTTTTTCCTCAAGGTAGGGTTCCTTCATGACTTCTTGGGAAAAATTTAAGGTATGTAAGAATTCAGTGAGAAAAAACCTTTCATCTCACGCCATGATTTCAAGTTATGGTAAACAGAAGTTCAAAGTTAGGGTCTTAATCCCATGACTATAAGTTTATTATTTTAAATTCGTGGGTTAATTTGATGAGAGAAATCATGCTTAGGCCTACGGACATGGAGTTTGGGTAGATACAATAAGAATTTAATGTAATAAGAACCTAATTGTGTGTTGACATGTCAATGTATGAATCCTTGATGGATGTTTTGTGTTTGTATGACTCTATGGTGGATTGTAATGTGAATTATGTGAATATAGATGACAATGAGATTGTGTGAGCTCATAATCTAGTTATTTAGCCTAATTACCATAAAAAGGGTGAACTTGGTATTATGTGTGGTTGGAATATGGGATAATCTTGCTTAAGGTTAGTGATGAGGACTGATTATGGTATAAAGAGGCGGTGACTTAACTTAAGAGCCTAAGGTCAAGTTAGGCTAAGGCATAGGAAGTAAAAGGTATAAAGGCGTATGACTAGAACTAGATTGTAAGTTGAATAGAGTTGAATGATTGGCTAATGGAGTAGGTCTTGAACCTAGTAATGCCTTGAATGTAGGGATTGCTAGATAATAGCGAAAATCCCGGTCTCGGTATAAATAAAGGAGGATTGAATTAGTGAATGAATTTATGATTGTTGAATTAGAGTTTAAACTACTTTTGATTGAATGTGCACTCCTAAAATGAATACTTGAGTTTAATGAATATGGCTTGATAATGCTTGCTTGAATAAACCATGGATTGGTATTAGCACATGCCATAATTGATGAAACCAATGATTCATATCTACTTTTGATTTGGTGTGTTAAAGTATGATTGTTATTTACTTGGAATGATTAACTCGAGTTGACCAAGTGTTTGGGTGATTGCCTATTGTTGCAATGAATACTTAAGGAAGATAATTGTTAAATGATATTCTAAATGTAAACGCATTCAATGAAGTTATATGTAAAGCTTGTGGTTGTTACAAGTGTTGGTTGTTATCATTGTTTTCTGTGATTGTTATGATATTATATTCTTTATTTGTGGGATGTACCGATATTTGGACATCTTCACGAAATTTGGTGGAATAAGGTTGGCAGACACTTGATATTTGTGTTTTGGTACATGGACAAAGCTCGACCCCTATAGGTCATGACTAGTGGGCAAATATAAGACCCTTAGCATGTATGTACAAGGTATGTATGAGTGTGACAGTTCCTTAAGTGGATCGGGTATATGATTATTATCATTTTTGCTGTTTATATTGGTTCTACGAGTAGACCGAGTAATATTATCGTTGTTGTTGTGAGTTCCTTGAGTGAATCAGATTATGATGTTGCTTGATATATTTGGGATTCTTGTGTGGTCCGATTACTTGTCATATATTTTGGGATTCTTGTTATTAGAATCATGTTTTGTTGACTTGGATATTGTTAGAGTAATGGTTTGTTGACTTGATTATGGTTAGAGTCATGTTTTGTGTCACGCCTCAAATCTCATTGGGGCGGACATGGCACCCGAAGCCGTTGAGGCCCCGAGAGAACCAATCTTTATCCCTGTACACTCATACGCAAGTCATTCCATGAATATCAATACCACAGGTAGATGCAAGATGCTAATGGCATAAGTCATGAAAAATGTGTGATGATAAACACATACAAATATGAAACTTGGCCGTAAGGGCCGCCACCATGGCATAGCATACATCCTTCGTTTGTCCCACATCGTCTACAAAGCCTCTATGAATACATGAACATAACCATCCTAAAGTTGGGACAAGTCCCCGCTTTACACAACTGTGATACAATGTCAAAACCAACATATACATAGGACTCGGAAAGCCCCAAAACAACCTGGAGCTCACCAACAATCCGCAGAAAATCCAAGTCCTACTGTGGAGGCCTATTAGTACCTGTGCCTGCAGCAAGTAAGGTAAGTCCCCCAAGGGATGTCCATATGAAGAATGTACTGAATATGTAAGGCTAAAAGTAATCGTATGAGCTATAAGAACTGTAATGGAATCAAGTACAAGTGAATGCATCATATAGAAAAATTACCATAAGGTATACGTGTGGGATCATATACATTGTTTAATTTACTTTACTTTACTTTAGTTCATCATCAATCATCAATCAGATAATCATCAATCATATAATGCCCGGGCCCAACTGATCAGTGGGAATAACATAATAATCGGGATCACCTCTAGCTAGGCTTTCGCCCCTTTGAGTTGCCACCCGTTCCCAATGAACTTTCGGGATCGCCTCTAGCTAGGCTTTCGCCCCTTTGAGTTGCCACCCGTACTCAATATCCATTCGGAATCGCCTCTAGCTAGGCTTACGCCCCTTCGAGTTGCCACCCGTACTCAACAAGTGCATTATTTCAATTCTTTTGTTATGAGATCGGTACATTGGTGGTTGAACATTATTGCAACTTTGGAACATTAACCAATGAACATGAGTCATGTGAATTACAATTAATCAATGAATAAGGAACATGTGAGTAACAAGGATTAATAACCGAAAATGGAATACCTTTGAATATTTCGGAATGGAACAAGTATAATGACAATGTGACACTGTGTGCTGTAGAAGGATACGGAAAGAATAACCTTTCATACCTTATCCTTCCCAACATGTGACTACAATGATTCAGCTCCTTCCTTATGTTTTATTCTACAACACAAGCACATAATGGAGCGAACATTAACGGCTAGCTACATTACAAGTTCACAAGACGGTAAGTAGGTGCTTAACGGAAAGTAAGAACCGTCCAACCTCCAAAACACATGGTACACCACTCCCCCCTTTCTTATACTACCAAATAACATTATTCCACCACATTACACTATAACTTACTGCTTTCTCAAAACAACACCACCAAATCAGTCCACACACCACCAAAACAGTCCACACATCAACGTAGACATCACAAACCGATAGGATTTTACACCAAGTTTCTACTTTACGTTTTCGCCTCAATACAACTCCACATATTTATTCCATCAAGTCACATAAATACCTTCCACAACAATATACCAAAAACAGCCCACACAATTTTAGAATTCACTTTAACACAACAAGAAAGTATTCTCTTTTCACTACGTCCAATGTTCCATGTACAATTACGTAAAAATATTTCCATCAAGCCATACACAAAAGTAACCAATTAGGGACAGCACCACACTTAAATATACTGAAATTTAGTCCATATAATTCAATTCCTTCAAGGCCTTAAACCCCTTTTCAAGTTTAAACCACAAAAAGGCAAATCCTTTAGCCGAAAGCAAAAGTGGACTGCCCTATGCCTTTTAACCATAACCAACATGTTTCCAACCATATATCATACATGTATTACATTAATAAACAAGGGTAAACACTTACCAAGGCTTGCAAGTGAAAGATCTTGTCCAAAAATCCTTAAGGAAGTTTAGGGTGGCTAGGTTTTCTTTGAGAGAGAAATGTGGTGTTGAAAATCTAATTTTTTCTAAGTGTATTTGTGTGGAAATGAGATGATTTTTCAGCTTAAATACTCCCTTTTCCACAGCCCCTTTATGGCCAAGTTTAGCCATATTATTGGTCAAGAAAAGCCAAATTATTGGTATGTTGACTTGGTCCATTTATAAATGGATCATTACCCATTTGGGCCCATTCTTATTTATTAAATTTGGGCCTCAATTGAGTCCAAAAACATGCCTCTAAATTCAGCCCAATAAATTTAATGCATGATTCACTTACTATCTTTAATTTAAGTGCTTCCATCGATGCTAAGATCGTCGCATGAGTTCGGAAATGTATGGGGTGTTACATCCTTCCCCCCTTAGGAACATTCATCCTCGAATGTTAGTAACACTATCCAACTTAATCAAGTACCAACCTAAGTACATTCTTCATATTATCACATTCATATAATGCTTACATATACTTACTTGTTATTGCTCCAATTCCGCATCTTAAAATTTCTCATCCATTTGAAATAAATGCGGGTACTTAGACTTCATCATTTCCTCGGCTTCCCATGTGATTTCTTCTACTTGCTGATTCCTCCAAAGCACTTTTACGGAAGCCACATCCTTGTTCCTCAACCTTTTGATTTGTCTATCTAAAGTAGCAATAGGCACTTCTTCGTATGTAAGATCTTCCGTGACTTGCACCTCTTTAATGGGAGCAATTTGAGACGGATCTCCTATGCATTTTCATAGCATCGAAACATGAAACACTGGGTGGACTGCGGAGAGTTCTTGGGGTAATGCTAATTCATACGCCACTTGACCAAATCTCTGAATAATTTCATATGGCCCTATATAACGTGGACTTAGCTTCCCTTTCTTTCCAAACCTCATTACCCCTTTCATTGGTGATACCTTCAAAAATACCCAATCACCTATAACAAATTCAAGCCCTCTTCTTCGAACATCAACATATGACTTATGGAGGCTTTGAGCTGTCTGTAATCGTTGCTGTATCACTTTAACTTTCTCCATAGCTTGATGAACGAGATCCGGTCCAAATAAAGCAGTTTCACCTGCTTCAAACCATCCGATAGGTGATCTACACTTTCTACCATATAATGCTTCGTAAGGAGCCATCTTGATACTTGAATGATAACCATTGTTATAGGCAAATTCCACAAGAGATAAATGATCATCCCAATTACCTTTAAAGTCTAATGCGTACGCTCGTAGCATATCTTCAAGTGTTTGAATGGTACGTTCTGCCTGCCTATCTGTTTGGGGATGGAAAGCTGTACTCAAATTCACTTGTGTTCCCAAACTTTGTTGGAAAGATCTCCAAAAATGAGCAGTAAATTGAGCTCATCTGTCGGATATAATAGATATGGGAATCCCATGTAACCGAACTATCTCTTTGATATACAACCTCGCATAATCTTCAGCTGTATAGGTGGTCTTGACAGGTAAAAAGTGTGCTGATTTGGTAAGTCTGTCAACAATCACCCATATGGAATCAAATTTGCAAAGTGTGCGAGGCAAACCAGTAATAAAATCCATATTGATCATGTTCCACTTCCAGACCGGAAGATCAATACACTGCATATAACCTCTAGGCTTCTGATGCTCCACCTTGATTTGTTGGCAATTTGGACAATGAGCCACAAAGTCTGCAATGTTCATTTTCATGCTCCCCCACCAATACATCTCCTTCAGATCATGGTACATTTTGGTTGCTCCTGGATGAATGGAGTATCGTGAATGATGGGCTTCTGTCATAATTCGTTTCCTTAAGTCATCTATATCTGGTACACACAACCTGCTTTGGCACTGTAGTACTCCCTTTGGTGTAAGATCAAAGGCCTTTATCCGACCCTGCTGTACATTCTCCCTTAGCTGCAACAACATAGGATCTACATATTGTTTCTCCTTTACTTCAGCTATGAGTGATGATTCTGCTGCATTCTGTACCATAATTCCTTCATCCGGAGTTTCTAGAAGACGAACTCCCAAGCTAGCTAATTGATGTAAATCCTTGGCCATCCCTTGCTTTCCCGCGAACTGGCCATCTGTGCTTCCACTTGCTTTACGGCTTAGTGCATCGGCCACCACATTTGCCTTTCCCGGATAGTATATGATATCAATATCATAGTCTTTCAATAATTCCAACCATCTCCTCTGTCGTAAATTGAGGTCCTTCTGCTTGAGAATATACTGTAAGCTCTTGTGATTGGTATAGATATCCACGTGAACCCCGTACAAATAGTGGCGCCATATCTTTAAAGCAAAAATTACAGCTGCTAATTCAAGATCATGTGTGGGATAATTCTTCTCATGTGACCGCAGTTGTATTGAAGCATAGGCTATAACTTTACTGTGCTGCATCAATACACACCCTAAACCAACTTTTGAAGCATCACAATATACTGTGTAGCCTTCTGTGCTCTCCGGGAGTACTAATACAGGTGTAGAAGTCAATTTATCCTTCAGCTCTTGGAAACTCCTTTCGCATGCATCATTCCACTGGAATTTAGTTTCTTTGTGAGTTAACTTTGTCAATGGTGCAGAAATAGAAGAAAACCCTTCGACAAATCTTCTATAATAACCGGCCAAACCAAGAAAACTACGAATTTCTGTAGGCGTCGTAGGTCTTGGACAATTCTTCACTGCCTCCATCTTCTGGGTATTGACCCATATGCCTTCATCCGATACAATATGACCCAAGAATGCGACAGATTTCAACCAAAAGTCACATTTAGAGAACTTTGCGTATAACTTACGGTCGCGAAGAATCTGTATCACTTGCC
Source organism: Capsicum rhomboideum (assembly GCA_031232105.1). Taxonomy (NCBI): domain Eukaryota; kingdom Viridiplantae; phylum Streptophyta; class Magnoliopsida; order Solanales; family Solanaceae; genus Capsicum; species Capsicum rhomboideum. Next base: position 61,549,602 of record CP124709.1, read on the forward strand.
ATAAGTGATTAGCGTGGTCCTCTTGTGATCTTGAGTAAACCAAAATATCATCAATAAATATCGTCACGAACACGTCGAGAAATGGCTTGAACACCCTATTCATCAAATCCATAAAAACAACGGGTGCATTTGTTAGTCCAAATGACATAACTAAAAATTCATAATGTTCATACCGTGTTCGAAAAGCTGTCTTGGGTATATCTCTTTCTCTAACCCTGACTTGGTGATAACCCAATCTCAAATTAATCTTTGAAAATCATTTAGCACCCTGTAGCTGATCAAATAAATCATCAATTCTAGGAAGGGGATATTTATTCTTGATTGTTACTTTATTCAATTGCTGGTAGTCAATACACATTCTCAATGTGCCATCTTTCTTCCGTACAAATAATACCGGTGCACCCCATGGAGACATACTAGGCCGTATAAATCCTTTGTCTAGTAAGTCTTTCAATTGCTCCTTCAATTCTTGCAATTTTGTTGGAGCCATTCTGTATGGAGGAATAGAAATAGGCTGAGTGCCTGGAATCACATCAATGCCAAATTCCACTTCCCGTTTTGGAGGTAAACCTGCAAGATCTTCAGGAAATACATCAAGAAATTCATTTACCACCGGAACTGATTGATGGGTTGGCGGTTTGGCTTCAATAGCATGCACTCTCACTAAGTGGCATATATATCCTTTGGATATCATTTTTCTAGCCTTAAGATAAGAAATAAATTTACCTCTCGGTGCTCTTACATTACCCTTCCATTCAAGAACATCCTTTTATGGAAAATGAAATTGTACTCTCTTGGTTCGATAATCTACTGTGGCATAGCAAGAAGCTAGCCAATCCATTCCCATTATAACATCAAAGTCTATCATTTCTAGCTCAACAAGATCGGCTAATGTATCATAACCACAAACAGTAACTATGCAATCACGATAAACTCTCTTTGCCATAATAGATTCACCAACCGGTGTCGTTACTTCAATTGACTTAACTAGTAATTTCGACGTTCTTTTGAATTTTTCAGCAATCAAAGGAGTAACATATGATAATGTAGAACCCGGATCAATCAATGCATATACATTATGTGAGAATATGGACAAGATAGCTGTAACTACATCAGGAAATGCCTCTAAATTCTGACGGTCCGCTAGAGCATAGATGCGATTTTAAGTTTCGCTGGAACTAGCTGCTCCTCTAGCACCTCTACCTCGTCCTATAGGCTGTGCTCCTCTACCTAAGGAAGGCACGGATGATGATGATGCAACGGCTGATCTCGTAAGTCGTGCTATACCACCCATGCTCCTCTGTGAACACTCTCTCACCATGTGCCCTGGCTCACTGCAAAAAAAGCAAACATTCTTTCCAATCCGGCATTCACCTAAATGAGACTTCCCGCATTGCTAACATGGCTGGTGAGAAAATCCTGCTGTCTGTGAACCTCGAACCACACTGCTTCGCCCAACATAAGTGCCTCTAGACCCTCAAAATTGAGGACTGCCGTGGAATAAGAAAATGAGGGTCTAGGCGGCCTATTAAAACTCCGGGGTCTAAACTCTCCTTGGGATGCCACAGACTGTCCCACATATCTAGCCGTTTTCGACGGCCCTTTGTCATATCCTTGTGTTCTTCTCCGTTGTCTCTGATCTTCCATTTTCTGCGTAAAGGCCATTATTCTAGCTATGTCCATATCCCTGTTCAACGCAGCAATAGTGCAATCTCGGACCAAATATGGTTCCAGTCTGTCCACATACCAGTAAACTCTATCGGACATCGTAGCTACCACGTGCGGATCATACCGGGCCAAGGAATTAAACTTGAGGCTGTACTCTCTAACACTCATGTTACCCTGTCGAAGATTCAAGAACTGGTCCGCACGAGCCTCTCGGACCTCATAGGGGAGGTAGTGATCAAGGAATGCCATTTCAAATTCTTCCCAACTAGCTGGGAGTGCATCAATGCCCCTCGACCGTTTCCAATCTTTGTACTACAGTATAGCTTCACCCTTCAATCTATAGGCCGCAAGCTCGACCGTTTCCACACCGGACACATGCATAAACTCCAAAGCCCTTTGGATTTGATCTATATAATCCTGCGGGTCTTCATTCGGATCTGATCAAGTAAAGGTAGGAGGGTCTAATTTCAGAAAATCCTGTGTCCGTCTCCTAGCTGCTCTAGCTGCACTATCATCACCTGACGCTGGACCAACCTGTCCCTGAACCTGTGCAGCAACTATTCGGGTCAACATCTGCACTGCATTCTTTAAGTCCTGGTCAGTAGTATTTACTGATGGTTCTGCAGGTACTTCTCTTCCTCTTGACTCTTCTGAAACTGGAAGAGTAGAAGAAGCATGCGATGCAAACTCTTGTTCAGCACCGCCTTGATTAACTGGTTCAGGCGGGACTCTACTAGTTCCTTCTCCTATAATTCTGTCTAACCTCTTACTTTTACCCCTTCTTCTTCTTGTCATCGATATTTTACTATAATATAAGAAAAATAATTTCAACGGTCAGAAATGATTCCACCTATAACTTCGGCTCTAATGCACGATCTAGAAATGAAGGAAAGAAACAACCCCTAAATGCCCCGTAGCCTCCTACTTATAAATGTGGTGCACAACACATCCATAAGCAAGACTCTACTCAGACACGGCTTTGTAGACACCCTAGGACGACCCGCTCTGATACCACTTTTGTCACTCCTCAAATCCCATTGGGGCGGACATGGCACCCGTAGCCGTTGAGGCCCCGAGAGAACCAATTTTTATCCTTCTACACTCATACACAAGTCATTCCATGAATATCAATACCACAGGTAGATGCAAGATGCTAATGGAATAAGTCATGAAAAATGTGTGATGATAAACACATACAAATATGAAACTTGGTTGTTAGGGCCACCATGACATAGCATACATCCTTCGTTTATCCCACATCGTCTACAAAGCCTTTATGAATACATGAACATAACCATCCTAAAGTCGGGAAAAGTCCCCACTTTACACAACTGTGATACAATGTCAAAACCAACATATACATAGGACTCGGAAAGCTCCGAAGCAACCTGGAGCTCACCAAAAATCCCCAATTATTGTACTGGTATTGTAGTTGTGGTGTTGGCTTGCTGTATTTTGGTTTTTGAGCCGGATAATGCCACCCGGACACGTTCCTGGTTCGGTATCCTAGCAGTACACCACAGGTGACCCAATTGGGGTCAGTGGGTAGTATACTATTATTGGCTGGGGAATTATGAGATTATGGTTCAGACATGGCCAGACTCAGTCAGATCTGGGCGTATGTTGCCAGACTTGGTTTTTGGACCCGTAGCAGGCTCTGCTATCGTTCTTAGTCGACATCTTTAGTCTTCTAGATTGTTAGACCTAGTTAAGCCTGAGATGTCCCATTGGTGTTGATTTGAAGTAAACTTGCTCCATTTATGTTGGTTTAGCCTAGTTGGCCTTATTAGTCCATGATAGCACTTACCTTTTACCGGTGTGACTAGTCGCGACGACGAGTTGGGACCCGCCTAGGATTTGTTTTAGATACTCAGGGGCTTATGTATATCTTTCTTGACTATAGGATAGTGACTTGAGGACCTCGAGACAACTTTATAGCATATTATAAGCTAGTTTCCCAACTTATATTTTGGGCCCGATTTGGGCGGGTGTGCTCGTTTATCTATGTTTGGGTGTGGATTCTGCACTACTTCAGCATTGAGACACTGGTTACTTTGATTTTTGATTCAAGTCCAGCCACTATAGGTATGATGCTTTGAGATACTGGTTACAATAAGTTTCAGTTCAAGTCCGGCCACTACAGGTATGATGGCTCTGGATACTGATGGTGGGGGCTTCGATTTAAGTCCGGCCCCAGATATATATTATATGTGGCCTGTTGTTATTATCCACAGTGATCGGTTTGAATTCGACGTTGGTTCTAGTATTGTTATGGTGCTGCTGGATATGAGATCAGCTACATGTTTGTCGACGGTACTACATTTACTATTCTTATTTGTCCCGCCGGTTTATGGGGGCCAGGCTGGGTATTGTATTCTTTCGTGTGCCCAGCCGGTTTATGGGGGCCCAGTTGGGTTATGTTTGACTTATGTGTTCTGTGCATAGTTACTTACTTATTATTCAGTATCGCATTTGCTTATCAGTTATACCCAGACTTAGCATGCACCCTCGCACTTCATCTTGTTTATGTTACATTGAGCTCAGTCGGCCGATGATGCCTACTGAGTATTCGTTCCCCCGTACTCATACTGTACTTTTGTATTTTTTTCCGATGCAGATCCAGGCACTAGCTGACGGTCGTGACGTGAATTTTCTCAGTATTGGTTTTGGCGCAGGGAAAGCTTATTGACGTCCGAGGCAGATCCCCCTCCATCTCTGATTTATAATCTTTTGGGTCCGAGACTATTGTATATATGTTGTGTATATTTGGTTTCTGTCTTGTATTATGGATATGTCTAGTGGTGGCTCATGTACTGACCTCGCCAGGTCTTGGGAGGGATTTTAGAGTTATGTACTGTCCTCTTCCTTTTTGTCCCGATATGTATACTTTCTTTGTCTTTACATTCGTAGCATGTTGATGGTAGTAGTTTTGCTTTATCTCCTTTCTTATTAGATCCCGCCTATTAGCCCGTCGCTTATCTCCCCGGGCTAGGGCTTGGTTTGCCTATTGGTGGTTTTTGATAGGCGCCATCATGGCTCGGGCATCGGGTTGTGACAGATTGAGTATAGCCTCATATAAAAGTTATTTTGTGCAAAATTATACCATGCTTTTATATAGATTTTACATGATATGTTTTATGTACGTATATGATTATAAAGATAGTTTTGGATAGAGAACACATGTCCTATAACTATGTTGCCACCGTAGGATTAAGAATCACATCGTAAATCGGGTGACTACTCTTATCCCAAAAGGCTTAATAGTGGATCCACTAATAGATAGATAGGTTCTATATCCTGGAACGTTTTAGAGCAGCCCTTCTGTCATGACCCAGGTTACGGGATTGTGAGGGCATCTACTCTATTCTTAACTATATCGGAGAATCCTTACCACCAAATCAACTTTATGCAGAGATTCAAATGACAACTTTTATATACGTAAGAAATTTCATTTTAATACGAAAAATGTAATCATATAATCAAGGCCTTTACAATTATTTAACTTAACTAAATAAACAACTCCCAAGAACATAGTCTAGACATGTACAAGAGCTTCTATAGAGACAAAAATAAAAGACACAACTTTTTCCTAAGGACATGATATATGGAAGTTGATGCTTGATGCCCACCACATCAACTAAGAGACTTCAAGTCAACCTGCAATACATCTACATCTCAATCATGACAATCTTATACAACAATTTAGCACCCAAGTTCACACTCCTTACTACAAGTTCTTAATTAACTTTCTTAATTCGATTAACATTATCAATTACATTATCATTTCGTTTCTGCAGTGATAAGTTCACTAAGCACTAACACATTCTCTAACATTTAACTTCACCAAGATTATGTACACTGTATTTATGTTATCCACAGAGGACTCGCTACCATTTCACAACTTAATTAACCACAGAAGAGTACATTCATGTAATTCAACTACTTCAACATCACAAAGGATGCAGTAAATCCACAACCACAGTAACATCTCACAAATCAAAGAAGACGATAACAGGTACCTTAACATAAATAATATTCACATCAAACAGATAATTCACTCAGCTTTCAAACAATTAATACCACCAACATAATGACATATAATCATAAGTCAAATATATCATATCATACAAAACCCAACAACATAGCAGTCACTGCACAATACCTGGATATCCTCCATACTGAAACACAATCATATAATCTCAGCATCTCATCACACTTATAATACTCTCTCATCTGCATACAAATGCTAAGACATCTTATGTTAGCCCAATAGTCATGACCTGTAGAGGACCAGCTATGTTTATGTACTGTAACAGCATAGTGATGTCGCCCAAAATATACCTCCATAAAGTATAACGCGGTCGATGTATCAAATATAGAATCCAACTAGGATGGGGTCGATCCCACAGGGAATAGAAAAAAATTTGGTCGAGTGCTTGTCCGAGTAATTGACAAGTAAGTAAAACTGGGGGATTTTTGTGAGCAAGTAGTAACAATAACGATTGTTGATTATCGGATTTGTTATCAATATGAGAAATACACTAGGACTGTGATCTCCAATGATTCCTTAACTCCACCGGTTACATGTGTTGGCAAAACTATCCCGCTGCGTTGCATGTAAAATCTAACAAGATATGTTCATCTAAACGTCTCTCGACCTTGGTTGGACGAATTTCACTCTTCTCCTCTTGGTCTCTGAGTGTTGAACTACTAACCCTTGTTCTGGATCTCAGTTTACTATCCCTGTTACGGCTCAAGTTATTAGATGAAGGTTGATAGCTTCAAATCTCTGTTGTTATTTCCTTTTCCCAATCTCTACCTCTCTCTCTCTAGAAAGTCTAAAATACAGGCGAGTTTCTAATGTTTGCAACCGTTAGAAGATCAATCACAATGAAAGAAATAACAATACATGCATTCACACCAATTCAGAATTGCTTTGTACTTAACCCATTCGTTAATTCCTAATGGTTCACACAACCCTAGTTGATGGGTTTAGCTACTCATGATTGCAAGAACACAAGAAGAATTCAATGATGAAAACATAACTGTAAACTCACAATCAGAAGAAAACTCTGAAATCTCAATATGAATAAAAACCCTAGAATCGATGTTCCAAGATTACAAAATCCATAATGTGTTTTTTTATCCTCAAAATAATGAAATAACCAACTAAAAATAATATAGTGACCAACCCCTAAACATAGGATAATATAGGGGTATTTATAGATATAAGATGAATCCTATCCAAAATAAAACAGGAGAACAGAGTCGGCACTTTTCTACGATACCATGACTTAGTGTCTTGGGACCAAGTCACATCACGTGGGTCCCTGCCGTGAGAATCAGGCTTCTTTACAATCTTCAGTAGTTTGAATTACGGCACAAACCTACGTGCCGTAGGTCGACTCATGTGGCATGAGTCCCTGCCGTGAGTTACTCCCTCAGTTTCAACTTGGCTCTTTTCTTCTTCGGATGCTCCATTCCAGTGCTTACTTCTTTCCTTCTTCTCCATTTTGCCTCCATAACCTATTTTCCTGCAATATAGAATAGAAAACACATCATACCTACCAAACATACCCAAGTTATTGAATATTTTCCTAGTTTTAAGCATTGAAAGTGTCATAAAACTGTGTTACATGAACACCCTCAACTTAGAACGTTTACATGTCCTCAGGCAAACAAAACAAAATAAACACAATCGATGCTTAACTAAGAGAAACCTAAGAGACCTACGATAGTTGACTCATTGCCTTTGGCACCAAAACTTTTCTGACCCCTCCTATTTGCAAATCAAAACCATAGTGTGTATACATGAAGAATATTATCATGACACAGAAGGGATCAAGTGATGGCATCAGATTATGAACAAATAACTATGCATATATGCAAATGACATTATCCAAACAAATAACAGCTAGCAATGCAACCCATGTGCTCTCAGAACAAAGAATTCCCATACACTCACAATATACTAATGAATATCAAAGTAGGGACTGGGTCAAAACACTCTCTCTCACAAAGAAGTTCAAACAACGTGCATGAAATACCATAGGCTTGCCCTTATTTTCTATACCTTAGTTTTTTGGACAGTTGGACTAGGATCACATTAGGACTTTCATCGGCTTGTAATGTAGGCTTGGGGATGGGTGTGGTACATATGAATATAGTGACTCAACCCTCTTGACACTACACTATTTTTGGCTTCTCTTTCCAACCATTCTACTTTTATTTTCCCTTATTCTCCTTCATTTATTATCAGATTTTGGGTGTGATTTTCTTCATACTTTCAAAGCACAATTTTTCTTCTTTTTTTCTTTTTCTTTTTTTTTTCTTCACACCCAAATTTGTTCTCTTTTTCTTTTACTAACCTCTTCTTCATACCCAAGTCAAACTATGCACCCCTATAATAGCCACCCTCAACTTTGGCGATTTGCCTCAGTTGAGGTACACAATGTCCAAGGAGGGACCAGGGCAAGACAGGTTCATTGTAAGTCAAAATAGGTCAATTAAGGCTCAAAATCGGAATCAAGAGATATTTACTTCATTTGGTCGAACATTTAGGCTAAAAGTGGACTCATTCAAGAACTGCCTATGATCCTTTCCTAACCACTATCCTATAACCTTGGCAAGACTAACCGGGAAAGTTCTGGATCGCACACACAAAGTGAACTAGGTAATGACCTCACACACACATAGCACAGGGTTACACTATCAACTACTACCTATCCAGTTCATGCATTTCTAGCTACCATCATGTTGCCTATAATACTATGTCATAACAAGATCCAACAGCTGTCACAAACTAACATGCTACACACAAAATCCAAAACAAAATTTTTTAGGAGGGGTGTCCTTTAAACAATCGAAACGCATCATTATCATTTAAAGTTCGTTCAAAACTTGTTCAAAACTGGACTGCACTAAGGTTCCCCTATTTTTCTCCTAATTAAACATAAAAATACATAAATAATCTAACTAACAACCTAAACATGCCGGTTCTACTATGATAGCACACTTTAGGGGAAAAGAAAACACGACAACAAAAGTCCTCAAGTGGTGGTATATCCCCACCCCAACTAAATAATGGTGCACTACCCTAAGTGCACAACTATCAATATGATAAGTGTAAGGGTGTGAATACATACCTGTGGTGTCCTAGGCATCAGATGTGGGCCCGTCCACAGCAAGATCATCTGTATACTTTCTGGGCTCCACGCTAGGTGCATTCGGTGGAGAGGGTGGTTGAATAGAGGATGAACCCCGTGCCCTCTGCTCATGAGCAATCTGACTGATATGGTATTCTGCTCGGGAGTCCTTAGTCATCCTCCGTAGATCACTCTCAAACTCATCTTCACTATTAGTTTGACCCTCAGGACTCCGTGGCCGCTTGCCTCTAGCAATAGGAGGCTCCTCGTCAACAAACAAATCCACCTCAAAAACTGGTGCTGAAGGTACTGGTGTTGGTATGGGTGGAATGATAGGAGTATAGATAACTGCTAAATCTCGAACCTTTGCCCTCAATGCAGCCACCTCCTTGGTCAACCCCATTAAATCCGGGATATGGGCCTCTCTCAATCGTCTACCTATTCGGTGCTCAAAATTGTCAATCCGGCCATGCAGCTCACGCATAAACTTTTCCATAAAAGAAGTCATGTGAGCCTCAACTCTCGCCTCAAAATCCTCTATCGATGTCCTAACCCATGGCTTAAGTTGAGATACCAACTTACCCATCTGGGCCTCTGTGTGAGCCTGTCTCTCAATAACCTGTGTCTATCTATCCACTAACTACTCCAAAAACTCTCATAAAACTAAAACCGTGCTAGACGAAGGTGGTAGTATGGTAATTCGTACTGCCCCCTCATCAGTCACGGGGCTTGTGCCCTCATTAGGTAATTTCCTAGCCTCGGGGTCACTAACTGGTGCTAAATTGCTAACCGATTCCTCTCGATCTTGAAGGGCGGTGCCTAACAAAGTAGAGGGCTGAGACCCACTCTGGAAAATCGGGATAGCACCTTACTACTGCATCAACCCTACATCAGCTATGCGGGTCACCTCAATGGCATGATCTACTGTAGGCATCGTAACCACACTAGCACTATTACATAGGCCTTGAATCAGACAGGGGAAAAGGATGCTAGTAAAGTATCTAAAGGCATGCTCATGAATCTCCTTAATAATATCACAGGCGATGTTGATGTCATATCCGGCGCTGATGATCACTACCAGAACAGCTCGGTCAAGAGCAAGAGAATTATCTGCACCTGTGGGACTGAGATGGTGCCGTATAACTGACCACCAAAACCTGCCCGTAAAGTGAAGCGAAGACTTCTTAATATCCAACTTCTCAGCTACTCATCTCACATCTATGCCATCCTCAGCGATATACTGCACAACCCACCGTATTAGCTCTAAGCATTGATCGACATCCTTTATTTTGTTTTTATTTTTCACCATCTCCATGCAGTGATCAAACTCAGCCGTACTAGCTGGAAGTGAACGTTCGGCACCAAACACGGCACCAAACAATAACTTATGGATAGTCTGCTCGGAGATGTCTACTCTGGTACCATGAACCAAAGTATGAGTCAATGGTGGTTGGTCCCGATATTACTGCTCAATTGGTGTGATTAATTCAATAGAAGCAACATATGAAGCATAAAACTCATGGACAAACTCTGGGCTATAGCTACCAGAAGGCTCCATCATCCACCTGAATCCATAGCGATCAAACACTGCCTTAATCTCAGGTAGTTCCTTTAACTCATCTAACCGATATCGGGGCTCCTCAGTGATACTTCATCTACACACACCCCGCTTAGTCGGCTCTGCATCCCTATCATAAATGGCCTTCATACCCTGAACACATAACCTCTTGTTTTCCCTATGTACTGCAGCTGCAGCCTACTGTGCAACCACCTATCTCTGTGAGAAAGTCGTGGAATCCTGAACATCAGTGCCTGAAATAGATGCTCTCTCATCAGCCTCACCACTACCAACAGACTCAGAATCATTCACACCCTCAGTAATATCATTGGTCCCAGGTGCATCAACCTTATCTTCAGTACCACCGATTGCAGAAGCATCCACCCCTTATTTAGACTAGGGGGAGGAATCAGATGACTAAATAGGAGTCACCAATAAAGGCTGACTCGTGGCTCGAGTTGCAGCCTGTGCCCTAGTTCGTTGTCTTATGGCACGAGGCACAAGAGCAGAATTATCCCTAGCGATATCATACCCACTTTTATCCGGCTCCGAAGGCTCATCTTGCAGCCTTGTTGTGACTTCTGGGTTCTAGGTGTGGATTCACAAAGAGGAACCCATATCTCTGCATTTGGGGTTTCCTTTAGGCGACATTGTTTGAATTCTTTGGTGAAGTTTGATCGGGTCGAGTTTGGAAAATTTGGGGTGATGGGACTTTGAAATTTGTTGCAATTGGAGTGGTGGGGGTATGAATTAGAGTGTTTGGTACTTGGAAAATTTAGTGAATGTAGGATTGGAAGTGTTAATTTTGATGAATTTTGGGAAAGAAATTGGGTATTTGGAAGCTTGAAAGATCGAGTTTAGGGTTTTCGAATGGGTAGTGTCGGATTTTATCAAAAATAGGCTGAAATTTTGGGTTGGGTCGGGTAGGATTTTTATATTCAGGGTGGGTCTGATTTCACTGTACCAACCCACGTCACGTGGGTCCCTATCGTAGATTGGATTCTGCAATAAAAAAATGCCCTCTGATTCTCACGATACCAACCCACGTCATGTGGGTTGACCTATGCCACGTGGTTCACAACCGTTGTTTAAGCTGCACACTTTTTAGTTCACATCTTTATTTTCAACTCACGACTGGTATCAATTCTATCGGAAACAGCCTCTCTACTTCACCTGAGGTAGTGGTATGGATTGCGTACACTTTACCCCCCCCAGACCCCACCTGGTGGGAATACACTGGGTATGTTGTTGTTGTTGACTGGTATCAATCCTTGGGTTGCCTCCCATGCAGCTCTTGATTTAATGTCACGGTACGACGTAGCTAGGTTGGTTACTCAGACTTCACCAACCAGCCCATGGGTTGCCTCCCATAAAGCGCCTGATTTAACATCATGGAACGACGTAACTTACTTGACTACTCAGACTTCATCAAGGCTAAACTCCTCACATGTCCTTATTTTTCCGTGGTTCCACATAGTGCTTTACACGCTGTCCATTGACCTTGAATAGAACTATGTCATCACCTTTAAGCTCAATTGCTCCATGCGGGAATACCCTAACCACCATGAATGGTCCAGATCATTTGGACCTTAATTTTCCAGTAAATAAGCGAAGCCTTGAGTTATAAAGCAATCCAAATCTCCTAGGTGAAACTCTCGTCATTCAATCTTCCGATCATGATATAATTTCATCTTTTTTTTATATAGTGATGAACTTTCATAAGCTCGGAGGCAAAATTCATCCATATTATTCATCTGCTCTAGTCTCAATTTAGCCGCATCACTCTATTCCAGATTCAACCTCTTCAATGCCCATAATGCCTTATGTTCAAGTTCGACAGGCAAATGGCATGATTTACCAAACACCAGCTGATATGGAGATGCACTAATCGGTGTCTTGAATGCAGTTCGATATACCCATAATGCATCATCCAATTTTCTTACCCAATCAGTCCTATTGGCATTCACCTCATGCATGAATCTCTTCCTCTACTGATGCGACATATCTTTCGGGACTATATCACTTGCCAAAAAGGTGCCAAAATCTGCAAACCAAGGGATTAATGCTTGTGATGCTGCCAACACTTGATTGTCTGGAAAAGTATCATCAATATCAAGACCATACCTTAATCTAAGAATGGCCTCCTCCTCAAGGCATGATAGATGGTATGCAACCTGATTCTCAGTCCCCTTTCGGTCCATGACCTCAATATCAAATTCTTGCAATAAAAGTACCCACCGAATCAGTCTTGGCTTGGCATCCTTCTTTGACATAGATATCTAAGTGCTGCGTGGTCTGTATGCACAATCACTTTCGTACCAATCAAGTAAGATCAAAATTTCTCAAAAGCAAAGACTACTGCCAACAATTCTTGCTCGATTATAGTATAATTTTTCTAAGCTGGATTAAGTGCTTTGCTTGCGTAATAAATCGGATGTAGAATCTTCTCACGTCTTTGGCCAAGGACTGCACCCAAGGCCACACCGCTAGCATCACACATAACCTCAAATGACATCGTCTAATCTGGTGAAACAATGATAGGGGCTGAAATCAACTTCTCTTTTGGACACTCGAACGCTTTTAGACAAGCCTCATTAAACACAAACTTCACCTCCTTCTCTAAAAGCTTGCATAATGGATGGGCAATCTTAGAGAAATCCTTGATGAATCTTCTATAAAAACATGCATGTCCTAATAAACTTTGAATTCCTTTAAATAGGTGGAGGTAACTTTTCAATCACCTTTATATTAGCTTTGTTAACTTCAATACCCTTCTTTGAGATTCGATGCCCCAATAAGATGCCCTCATTAACTATAAAGTGACATTTTTCCCAATTTAGCACTAAGTTGCACTCCTCGCATCTTTGCAACACATTAGTAAGGTGGTCCAAGCAGTCATCAAATGAGTCTCCCACAACAGAGAAATCATCCATAAAAACCTCAATAATGTCTTCCACCATGTCAGAGAAAATGGACATCATGCAATGCTGGAAAGTGGCCGATGCATTACATAAACCGAAGGGCATTCTTTTGAACGTGAACGTCCCATATGGACAAGTGAAAGTGGTCTTCTCTTGGTGCGCAATGAAAATATGATTATACCCCGAATAAGCGTCAAGAAAACAATACCATCCTCTGCCAGCAAGACGGTCTAACATCTGATCTGTGAAGGGCATAGGAAAGTGAATTTTTTTGGTCCAAGAATTCAGCTTTCGATAATCCATGCAAACTCTCCATAAAGTAACCTTCCTTATTGGAATTACCTCATTCTTGTCATTTGAAACCACAGAGATCCCTCCCTTCTTTGGCACACACTGAATTGGGCCCACCCACTTGCTATCAGCAATAGGGTAAACCACACCCGTATCTAGCCACTTGATGATTTCTTTCTTCACATTTTCTTGCATAGGTGGTTTCAGACGACGTTGGTGCTCAATGCTTGGTATGCACTCAGGATCAAACTGAATTTTGTGAGTGCAAATACCAGGTGGAATCCCAATAATGTCAATGATGGACCAACCAATGGCTCTCTTAAACCTTTTCAACACCGAAATAAGAGCCTCTACTTGCCACTCTACCAACTTAGCAGATATAATCACGGGTAAGGTGTTGTTGGCTCCCATGAATGTATAACTATGGTGAGACAGGAGAGCCTTAAGCTCCAAAACTGGAGGCTCCTCAATAGAAGGTCAAGCCGGTAGGGTCACCCTATTCTTTAAATCAAGATCAAGTTTCTTAGGAGCATAAGTGTATGATCCCCTGCCAACGAGTGCACCAACCATCTCATCATATTCCTCAATACCATTGCTATCAAAATACATAATCACGACCGTAAGAGCTTCTACCCCCAACCTTTTTTCAATAGGCATGACAATATCACTCTCATCAACTATATCTATTACAGAAATCACCCGCATATCTTTCGGTTGCTGCATGGAATGACAAACATTGAAAGTGACATGTTCATTATTCAACCTGAATTTCATCTGCCTAATTTCCATGTCAACTAATGCATAGCCAGTGGCAAGGAATGGTCTTCCCAAGATGATGGGAAACTCGAAATCAACTTCACAATCTAGAATCACAAAGTCAGCTGGGAAGATAAAAGATGCAACCTTTACCAAAACATCATACAAAATGCCCTCCGACATTTTCACAGTTCTATCAGCCATAAGGTGTCTCATAGAAGTCAGTTTCAGTGCTCCCAATCCTAACTACTTGAAAACGGCTAGCGACATCAAGTTAATGCTAGCACCCAAGTCACACAAAATGTTTGTAAAATTATAGGAACCAATAGTACAAGGACTTATGAAGGCTCCCAGATCTTTGTTTTTCTCAACAAGTGAGCCAGAAGCAATTTCACTACAATGGTGTAAATTATCTACTGGCTAAAAACTGATAGTTCTTTTCTTCGTCACCAAATCTTTCATGAATTTCGCGTAATCTGGCATCTGTTCTAAAGCCTCGACAAGAGAAATATTTACCAATAAGTCCTTTAACATTGAGATAAATTTTTGATATTTATGCTCTTCAGCTTTCTTTTTCAACCTTTGAGGAAAGGGAGGGGGAGGGCGAGGAATTTGTTTGTGTACTTGAGGGACCTCCTTTTCCTTCCCGTTATCAGATTTTGCCTTTTTGTCAGCATCTTGAGGCTTTTGAACTGTATCACTCTTTGAATTCTCTGGCTCTATCTCAGTTTATACATCAACTATCATCGGCTCATCTTTCTTACCACTATCCACAGGTATGGATGGGTCAGTCGTGCATGATACACCATGGTTACATGGCACTTTCGATGCTTAAAATAAGGAAAATATACAATAACTTGGGTGTATTTGGTTGGTATGATGTGGTTTCTATCCTAATTTGCAGGAAAATAGGGTTTGAAGGCAAAATGATCAAAAAGAAAGAATCAAGCCCAAGAACGAAGTGTCTGAAGATGGAAGAAAGAGAATCTGCACCAGAGAGGGACTCACGACACCACTCACGTGCCATGAATACCACTCACATGACGTGAGTGGCTGGCGTGAGTCCACTTCAGAGATCAAGAGAGGTTCTGATTTCCACGCCAGCCAGTCACATGCCATGACTGTCACTCACGTGGCGTGGGTTGATGGCGTGACTCAACTTCTGAAGACGTCAATTAAACCTAATTTCCACGACACCAACCTACGTGGTATGACTTGGTTCCACGACACCAAGTCATGATACAGTGGAAGTTTCCGACTCTGTTCTCCTATTTTGATTTGGATAAGATTAGCTTTGTATCTATAAATACCCCTGTATGCTCTTATGTGCGAGGGAGAGTCATTACATTGTTTTGAGAGCTATTTCATATTGTTTTTGAGCTTATAAACATCTTCTTGGTTTGTAGTTAAAAACCATAATTCGAGTTTTATTAATAATTGAGATTTCAGTTCTTCTTCATTATTGTGAGTGTGTAATTATGTCTTCATCTCTGAATTCTTCTTGTGTTCTTACAATTATGAGTAGCTAAACTAATCAACTAAGATTTTGTGAACCATGAGGAATTAACGAAACCATTTAAGTGCAAAGGTCCCTTAGGTTTCTCTTAACCAAGTATCGTATATGTGTGTTTTTGTTTTGTTCGCCTGAGGACATGCAAACGTTCTAAGTTGAGGGTGTTGATACGCCATGGTAACATGGCACTTTCGATGCTTAAAATAAGGAAAATATGCAATAACTTGGATGTATTTGGTTGGTATGATGTGGTTTCTGTCCTACTTTGCAGGAAAACAGTGTTTGAAGGCAAAATGATCTAAAAGGAAGAATCAAGCCCGAGAACGAAGTGTCTGAAGATGGAAGAAAAAGAATTTGCACTAGAGAAGGACTCACGACACCACTCATGTGCCGTGAAGACCACTCACGTGCCGTGAAGACCACTCACGTGACGTGAGTGGCTAGTGTGAGTCCACTTCCTATATCAAGAAAGGTTCTGATTTCCACGCCATCCAGTCATGTGCCGTGACTGTCACTCACGTGGCGTGGGTTGATGGCGTGACTCAACTTCTGAAGATGTCTAATTGAGCCTGATTTCCACGACACCAACCTATGTTGTGTGACTTGGTTCCACAACACCAAGTCACGATACCGTGGAAGTTGCCGACTCTGTTCTCCTATTTTGATTTGGATAGGATTAACTTTGTATCTATAAATACCCCTGTATAGTCCTATGCGCGAGGGAGAGTCATTACATTGTTTTGAGAGCTATTTCATATTGTTTTTGAGCTTATAAACATCTTTTTGGTTTGTAGTTAAAAACCATATTTCGAGTTTTATTGATAATTGAGATTTCAGTTCTTCTTCATTATTGTGAGTGTGCAATTATGTCTTCATCTCTGAATTCTTCTTGAGTTCTTACAATTATGAGTAGCTAAACTCATCAACTAGGGTTGTGTGAACCATGAGGAATTAACGAAACCGGTTAAGTGCAAAGCAACTCTGAACCGCTGTGAATGCATGTATTGTTGTTTCCTTCGTTTTGATTGCTTTCTAATGGTTGCAAACGTTAGAAACTCGCCTGTATTCTAGAATTTCTTGAGAGAGAGGTGGAGATTGGGAAAAGGAGTTAACAACAGAGATTTGAAGCTATCAACCTTCACCTAATAACTTGAGCCTTAGCGGGAATAGTTATCTGAGATCCAGGACAAAGGTTAGTAGTGCGACACTCGGAGACCGAGAGGAGAAGAGTGAAATTCATCTAACCAAGGTCGAGAGACGTTTAAATGAACATATCTTGCTAGATTTTGCATGCCACATAGTGGGACGATTTTGGTAGCACAAGTAACCGGTGAAGTTAAGGAATCATTGGGGATCACAGTCCTAGTGTATCTCTCTTATTATCTACAAACTCGATACAATCAGCAATCGTTACTTTATTACTTCTTCACAAAACCCCCCCTTTTTACTTACTTACCAGTTACTCAAACCAGCATTCTATATAAACTTTGACCTATTCCCTGTGGGATCAACCCCAACCTAGTTGGGTTCTATATTTGATACAACGACCGCATTATACTTTTTTGGAGGTATATTTTGGGCGACATCAAATTTTGGCGCCGTTGCCGGGGAATATGGTTACGGAGTTGATTACTACTGGTTAGAGTTGATTGGTTTTGTTGTTACATATTTTTGAGGGTACACACCGGTGTATGCCCAATACTAGGAGTTAAGGCAATCCCCTGATTCCACTTGATATTGAAATTGAAAGAACTCTGAGAGCTAATCGAAGGATGGTGAATACTGAAGGAGTTCAGGATCCCGCGGCTGTGGGAGATATTCATTACCAACCAATTCATCTAGTTGGTCATGAAACATCGAATCAAACTACCACTCGATTGACACGAAAGAGCAAGCTAGGCAAGCTACTCTTAGACAAGTAGAAAGAGATAATCGAGCTATGCAAGAAACAACACAACGTTTGGCTGATGCTGAAGAGCGACAAAGACTACTTTGAGAACAACTGAGACCATATGTGCCTATTTATGATGATCCTGAAGAAGAAGATGTGGCCTACTTTGAGCCAATAGAGACTGGTGCCATCATTCCACCAGAGTTACCTACGGGCACTAAGTTTGACATTACTAATGCCATGATTCATTTGCTAAATTTAAAGGGTGTGTTTGCCGATCTTCCTACGGATGATCCAAACATGCACGTGATGAATTTTGTGGGGGTCTGCACTTCCTATAATCTACCTGGAGTTAAACAGGAGGTGATTCATTTAAGATTGTTCCTATTCTCCCTAGCAGGAGAAGTGACTTTGTGGTTGGCCGAGTTGCCACGAGGTTCCATCACTACTTGGCAAGAATTGAGAAATTAATTTTTGGAAAAATTTTTCCCACCTTCCAAGATACTGCAGTTGAAGGACGAGATTTATAATTTCAGACTGCTTCATTCTAAAGCACTCTATGAGACGTGGCTGAGGTTCAAAAAGAAGCTGCAGAATGTGCCAAATCACAGGATGAGTGGTAGGAATTTACTTGAAATCTTCTACAGGGCTTTGAATGTCAACACAAAGGCAGTAGCAGATACTATCACTGGTGGAGCATTCATGAGTTTGAGATGGGAACGAGCATCAGAGATATTAGATCATGTCATTAAGACCAATCGAGGATGGCATACTCGGGAGGCAGAAACTCCTGCTGGTACATATGCTATTGGAGATTCAACAACTCAAAAGTCTTTGGATGAATCTGTAGCTCAAGAAGTCGCTTAGTTAAGGATCGAAATTGGTCTTTTGGCTAAACAAATTACTGCTAGAGACGCTGAGAAGGTGCATGCTGTAGGTGCACAAGGTAAGTTGTCTAGACATGATGATAGTGAGTCTGATGAAGAGGCTAAGTACCTAGATCGAGAAGTGGCGGGTTTCCGAGCCAAGGGCCAAGGGTCTAATCAAGACCCTTAGAACTCAAGGCAAGGGAATCAAGGTCGAAACTACTATAGAGACAATTACAACAAATCAGGTTATAGAGATAGAGAACGAGAGCGTGATGGTGATTGGAGGTGAAAGGATGATTATAGAGAGAAGAATGGTCTTTACGTACCACCAGGTAGCCGTGATGCCGAGTCTGGAAATTTAAAGATTAAAGACCTTCTGAATAAACTGATTACGAGGTCAGAAAGCCAAGAAAACTGTTTAAAAGAGATCAAGACAGATATTTTGGGAATAAGTTAGAAGGTAGATTTCCATTCGACTACCATTAAACAATTGGAGCAACAGTTCGAGCAGATATCATTGGCATTGAATCAACGTCAACCAGACACCCTTCCAAGCAACACCGTTCAAAATTTAAAGAATGATAGCCATTGTCTAGCCATTACTACTAGAAGCGGGAAATTCACGATAGATCCACCTATACCTGCCGACAGTGGTAAGACTAATGAGCCGATGGTTATTGATGTAGATACTGAGTTAGAGCCAGATAATTCAAAGGGCAAAACGGTTCCCGATCATCATGATACTAGCAAAAAGGCGAAGGCTGAAAAGAGGCAAGAAAAGGAGGTACCACAAATGCTGAAAACTATCCCACGACCTCCTCCTCCCTTTCCTCAAAGATTGAAAAAGTAGGCTGAGGAAGGCAAATATCAGAAGTTTATTACAATATTGAAGGAGATGTCAGGAAACATCCCTCTTGGTGAGGCATTGGAGTAGATTCCAGGTTATGCGAAGTTCATGAAAGACTTGGTGACAAAGAAGAGAACTATCAGTGTTGAGCCAACAGATAACTTACATCACTGAGTGCAGTTGCTTCGCGTTCCCTAGTTGAAAAGAAGGAGGATCCAGGAGCTTTCATAATTCCTTGTACTATCAGGTCTTAAAACTTTAAGCACTTTGTGTTTTGGGTGCTAGCATTAACTTAATGCCATTAGCTGTGTTTAAACAGTTGGGGTTGGGAGAACCAAAACCAACCTCTATGAGACTTCTCATGGCTGATAGGACTGTGAAAAAGACGGTGGGCATTCTGTCTGATGTTTTGGTAAAGGTTGCATCTTTCATCTTTCCAGCTGACTTTGTGATTCTTGATTGTGAAGTTGACTTTGAAGTTACCATTATTCTGGGAGGACCATTCCTTGCCACTGGTCGTGCACTGGTCAATATGAAAACATGGCAGATGAAATTCAGGTTAAATAATGAACAGTTCACTTTCAATGTTTGTCGTTCAATGAAGCAGCCAAGAGATAAGCGTGTGATTTTAGTGATAGATGCGGTTGATGATAGTGATGTTGTTGTGTCTCTTGAAGAAAGGTTGGGGGTAGAACCTCTTGCGGCCGTGATTATGAATTTTAATAGCAATGGTATTGAGAAATATGATGAGGTGTTGGGTGCACTCGCTGGTGAGAGAGCATACACTTATGCTCTAAAGTAACTGGATCTCGATTTGAAGAATAGGGTAACCCCACCAGCTCGTCCGTCTATTGAGGAGCCTCCAGTTTTAGAGCTTAAGGCTCTTCCGGCCCACCTTTACACATTTTTAGGAGCCAACAATACCTTGCATGTGATTATTTCTGCTAAATTGGTGGATTGGCAAGTAGAGGCTTTGGTTTCAATATTAAGAAGATTTAAGAGGGCCATTGGTTGGTCCATTGCTGATATTATAGGAATTCCACCCGGTATTTGCACTCACAAAATTCAACTTACTCCTAAGTGCATATCGAGCATTAAGTATCAGCGTTGTTTGAACCCACCAATGCAAGAGGTTGTGAAGAAAGAGATCATCAATTGGTTAGATGCAGGAGTGGTTTACCCTATTGCTGATAGCAAGTGGGTGAGCCCAGTTCAGTGTGTGCCAAAAAAGGGAGGAATCACTGTGGTTCCGAACGACAAAAATAAGTTAATTCTAATGAGGCCGGTTACTGGGTGGAGAGTTTGCATGGATTATCAAAAGCTTAATTCTTGGACTGAGAAAGATCATTTTTCTATTCCCTTTATGGATCAGATGTTAGACCATCTTGCTGGTAGGGGATGGTATTGTTTTCTTGATGGCTATTCGGGGTATAATCAGATTTTTATTTCCCCCGAAGACTAAGAGAAAACCACTTTCACTTATCTATATAGGACATTCGCATTCAAGAGGATGCACTTTGGTTTGTGTAACGCTCCGGTAACTTTCAAAGCTGCATGATATCTATTTTCTCCGACATGGTGGAAGACACTATTGAGGTTTTTATGGATGATTTTTCTGTTGTGGGAGACTCATTTGTTGGTTGTTTGGCACACCTTGCTAATGTGCTGGAAAGATGCGAGGAGTGCAACTTAGTGCTGAATTGGAAAAAATGTCACTTTATGGTCAACTAGGGTATCGTATTTGGGCATCAAATTTCAAAGAATGGCATTGAGGTGGATAAGGCAAAGATTGAGGTAATTGAGAAGCTACCTCCACCTATCTCCGTGAAAGGTATTCGAAGCTTCTTAGGTCATGCTGGTTTTTATAGAAGATTCATCAAGGATTTCTCCAAGATTGCACATCCTTTATGCAAACTTTTGGAGAAAGAGGTGAAGTTCATGTTCGATGATGATTGTCTAAAAGCTTTTGAGTGTCTTAAGGAGAAGTTGTTTTCAGCCCCTATTATTGTGTCACCAGATTGGACTATGCCTTTTGAGGTTATGTGCGACGCTAACGGAGTGGCTTTGGGTGCAGTCCTTGGCCAAAGACATGAGAAGATGTTACATCCGATTTACTATGCTAGCAAAGTGATTAATCCAGCTCAAAAGAATTATACTGTGACTGAGTAGGAATTGTTGGCAGTGGTCTTTGCTTTTGAGAAATTCAGATCTTATTTGATAGGTACGAAGGTGATCGTGCATACAGACCATGCAGCTCTTCGGTATCTTATGTCAAAAAAGGATGCTAAGCCAAGATTGATTCGGTGGGTACTTCTGTTGCAAGAATTTGACTTTGAAGTCAAGGATCGTAAGGGAACTGAAAATCAAGTTGCTGACCATCTATCATGCCTTGAGGAGGAGGCCATGCTTAAATTAAGGGATGATCTTGAGATTGATGATACTTTTCCAGATGAGCAAGTACTGGCAGCATCTCAAGACTTAATCCCTTGGTTTGCTGATTTTGCCAAATTTTTGGCAAGTGATCTAGTTCCGAAAGATATGTCATATCAGCAGAGAAAGAAGTTCATACATGAGGTAAGAAAATTTTTTTGGGATGAGCCGTATTTATTTAGGGTGTGTGCTGATGGCATTATTTGAAGATGTGTTCCAGAGGTCGAGATGATGAGTATCTTGGAAGCATGTCATTCATCTCCAGTTGGGGGTCATCATGGAGGTGCATGGACTACCCATAAAATCTTGCAATGTGGGTACTACTGGCCCAGTATTCACAAAGATACTCATGATTATGCCCGCGCTTGTGATCAATGTCAAAGGCAAGGGAATATTTCACGTAGACACGAACTTCCCATGACAACTATACTTGAGCTTGAATTGTTCGATGTGTGGGGAATTGACTTTATGGGTCCTTTTGTGAGCTCACATGGAATGAAATATATCTTGGTAGCTGTTGACTATGTTTCTAAGTGGGTGGAGGCAATTGCGCTTCCTAATAACGAAGGGAGAAGTGTCACAGCATTCTTAAAAAAGAACATATTTTCACAATTCGATACACCCTGAGTTATTATTAGTGATTGAGGATCCCACTTCTGCAATCGTCTGTTCAAGGCCCTGCTTGAAAAATATGGTGTTAAACATAAGGTGGCAACACCTTACCATCCTCACACAAGCGGTCAAGTTGAGGTGTCAAATTGTGAGATCAAGTCTATTTTGGCAAAAATAGTTAATGCCAATAGGATTGATTGGGCTAGAAGACTGGATGATGCGTTATGGGCATATCGAACTGCTTTGAAAACACCAATTGGTGCATCACCATATCAGTTGGTTTTTGGAAAATCCTGCCATTTGCCAGTCGAACTGGAACATAAGGCTTTGTGGGCATTGAAAAGGTTGAATTTAGACTGGAGTGAAATGGCTAAATTGAGACTTGAGCAGATGAATGAGATGGATGAATTTCGTCTTCGGGCTTATGAAATTTCAGCATTATATAAAGAGAAGATGAAATTGTATCATGATCATCGAATTGAGAACCGAGAGTTTCACCCAGGAGATTTGGTGCTACTATATAATTCCAAGCTTCGCTTGGTTGCTAGAAAATTAAAGTCCAAATGGTCCGGACCATTCACGGTCGTTAGGGTATTCCCACAGTGAGCTATTGAGCTAAAAGGAGCAGATAATGTTCTATTCAAAGTCATTGGACAGTGTGTTAAGCATTATGTAGGAGTCACGGAAGAAACTAAGACATGTGAGGAACTTGAGCTTGATGAAGTCTAAGTAGTCAAGCTAGCCATGTCTTGCCGCGACGTTAAATCAGGCGCTTCATGGGAGGCAACCCATGGTCTAGTTGGTGAAATCTGAGTATCCAAGTTAGCCGTGTCATGCCGCGACATTAAATCAAGCGCTGATTGGGAGGCAACCCAAGATTTTATTATGTTGATGTCTGAGTATTGGAGGAGCAGTTAGCTGGAATTCATAAAATTTACCTGAATAGGTTCAACACTACTCATGCCACTACTCACGTCACGTAAGTACACTCACGACACGTGAGTGGTAACATGGTAATCAAAAAAATAGTTGGTCTTTCAGAATCTCACCCACGACAGGTGACCCACGTGACGTGGGTTGGTCTCGTGAAAATCAGAGGCAATTTCAGGGTTTCAGGATCTCAGCTACGTTAGTAACCCACGTGACGTGAGTCCAACCCACATCACGTGGGTGGTCTCATGGAAACAGAAGTACGCAGACAACTCGACCAGACCCGACTTTGTCTTTTTTATTAAAATTCAAAACCTATCTTCCTCACCCGACATAAACCCGATCCTTTCTTCCATAAGTCACAAACCAACCTAAACTCATAACCCCTAATTCCTTAACTTCTTCCATAATTCCCAAATTATCCACCTAAAATTTGAACTCCCCACAACAAAGACCAAAATCCGACCCTCCTACCACGACATTCACCAAATCCGACCCCCCTACGTCTCAACTTGACCAAATTTGACCCCTAATTTGAAAATTGACCCAAACCCGACCCAAACAAACAAATTCTGACCCTAACTCGACCCAAATACCCAAATTCCGACCTAAACCCATTACCATGCCTCCCAAATCAAACCCCAAAAGTGACCATCTTGATTCCTCATGCAGAATTCGCAGCAAAAATTCAGACTTACCAACCCGTCTGCATGATGAACCAACTGAATCTGATAAAAGTGGGTCCGTGGAGGAGTTTCCCATTGGCCATGATGATACTGCTTTAGTACCTCATACCACGAGGTTATAGACTCGGGCCCAAGCTGCTACCCGGGCTGTACTTCAGCCAATTCCACCACCGGTAGCACCGGTTGTTTCGGATTAGTCTTATGAGTCTGCCCCCCAGTCTGAAGAGAGGGAGGATGCTTTGGAATCAGGCACTACAGATGATGCTACGGGTCTGGGTACCTCTGCAGTGGAGGCTACAACCTCTATTTCAAGTACTGGTGCCCAGAGTGCTCTGACTCCCGCACAGAGTAGGGAGGTTCAGCGGTGGTGTGTGCAGGGCATGCGTGCTTTTTATGAAAGAGATGCTGAGCTGACTGAGCGAGGTGTCTGTAAGAGGAGCATTATGGAGGAGCCCCGGTACAGGCTTGAGGAGTTGAAGGCCTTGACTGATATTTTTGCTGTTTTTGAGTGGTATGGATTGGGTTGGTTGGCACAGCCTTCTGGTCATTATAGCTCAGAGTTAGTTTGAGAATTTTATGCCTCTTATGCTGCGTTAGTTGACTTGAGTACTCCTGTGGGGCAGAGGTACAGGGACCAGTCCTTATTGACACACATTTTGGTCTGCGGTACCCGAGTAGATATATCGGAGCAGACCATCCACCACTTCTTATTTGGGGCAGACCATCCACTTCCGGCTTCGACTGCTGAATTTGATCACTAGATGGACACTGCCAGATATAGAGTTAGGATTTGAGATGTGGATCAGAAGTTGGAGTTTCTTAAATGAATTGCAGGGTACATAGCAGAGGATGGTGTAGCAGCTAGTTGGGTGACTGGTAAGCTGGACATCAAGAAGTCCACGCTTCATTTTGCAGGCAGATTCTGGTGGTCCATTGTTCGGCATTGGTTGGGTCTGACTAATGCTGAAAACTCACTTACATTGGATCGGGCTGTGGTGGTAGCCAGCATATTGGCTGATTATGAGATTCACATTGCTAAATACATTATCCTGGAGATCCATGAGCGGGCCTTTCGAGATCATACAAGTATACCATTCCCATGCTTGATCTAGAGCCTATGTGACAGGGCGGGTATGGTTAGGATGCCTAGCCTCGATCATTATATAGAGGTGACCCGCATAGCAGATATTGGTCTGATGCAGCAGCGGGGTTCTCACCCCATTCTTCCCTGTGCGTCACAACCATCTGAGTCGTCGGGAGCAACCCTAGATGAGCCCCGTAGTGTTCTTATGCCTATTCCCGTACCGGTTAGGGTACCTGAGACTATTACTGTACAGACTGAGGGCGCTGGCCCTATTAATGATGAGGTACCTAGTACTACCGCTCCACCGCCTCCCTCTGGTATGGTTTCTGTTTCTAGGGACTTCCTGCAGCAGTTGGTTTATCGACAGACGAAGATGTTTGAGCGACAGGCTCACACTGAGACCCAGATGGCTAAGTTGGTATCCCAGCTTAAGCCTTGGGTTAGGACCACTGTAGAGGCTGTGGAGGCTAGGGTGGAGACCTGTATGACTGCGGCGATGGATTATTTTATGAGGGGGCTGCATGAGAGGATTGACAGCTTTGAGGCACAGATGGCCTTCCGATTGAGTGCTGCACCAAGTTCTGATATGACCGGACTGACACAAGAGGTGGCCATATTGAGAGAGGAGGTTAGGGCATTGGCATCGAGAAACACTCCTATTATCCCACCTATGCCTGCCCAGGTATCGATGCGACCAATATTTGAGGTGGATTTGTTCTCTGACGAGAAGCCTCCGATGGATAGAGGCAAGAGGCTGCACAGTCCGAAGGTCCAGGTTGATAGTGATGTTGAGTATGAGAGTGATCTTCGGAGGGCGGTTAAAGCCTACCAGGTAGAGTACCATGCGATCCAGATTGAGGCAGAGCAGAGGGCGCGTGGTGCATCCGCTAGTCAGGCTGCCCCTCCATCGGATGCACCTACCACTGAGCAGACTGATGATCCCACTGTGGGTGGGCCCACTTCCGACGCTTAGGGTGCCACAGGTATATGTTCACTCCCTTGTCCTTTTATTGATAGCTGTGCATTGAGGGCAGTGCACCATTTTTAGTTGAGGGCTGGGGTGTACCACCACTTGGGGTTTTTTGTTGCCGTGTTTCTTTTCCCCCGAGTGGACTATCATAGTAGAACCGACATTTTTAGGATGTTATTTGTAATGTTTATGTGTTTCTTGATAAATTAGGAGAAAAGTAAGGGAACTGTAGTGTAGTCCAGTTTAGAAAATTTTTATGCTTTTTGAATGTTAAGGATACCCCTCCTGAATTTTTTTTATTCTTAAATTATGTGTGTGTAACATGTTTATGTGTGACAACTGTTGGATATTGATATGGCACTAGGATTCTAGGCAAATAACTGTAGCTAGCATTGCATGAACTGGATAGGCAGTAGTTGATAATACAACCCTATGCTATATGTGTGTGAGGTCACTACTTCGTTAACTTTGTGTGTGCGATCTAGAACTTGCCCGGTTAGTCTTGCCTAGGATTTGAGGATAGGGGATTAGAAAAGGATCATAGGCCATTTTTGAATAAGTCCACTTTTAGCCTAAATGTCAGACCAAATGAATAAGTATCCCTTGATCCCGATTTTGAGCCTTAATTGACCTATTTCTTTCATTAGCCTATTCACCTTCCCATTTTGATTTACAATGAACCTGTCTTGGCCCTGGTCCCTCCTTGGACACTGTGTACCTCAACTCAGGCAAATCGCCTAAGTTGAGGGTGGCTATTATAGGGGTGCATAGATTGAGTTGGGTATGAAGAAGAGGTTAATAAAAGAAAAAGAGAAAACAGGTTTGGGTGTGAACAAAAAGAAAAACTTGAGTGAAAAGAAGAAAAATTGCAAAGAAAAAAAAAAGAGAAGAGAAAATTTTGTTTTGAAAGTAAAGAAAATCACACCTAAAAGCTGAAAATAAAAGAAAGGAGAATAAGGGAGGATAAAAATGAGAAACTTTGGAAGTTGGAGCCAACAATAGTGTAGTGTCAAGGAGGGTTGAGTCACCATATCCATATGTACCATACCCTTCCCCAAGCCTACATTACAAGCCAAGTAAAGTCCTATAGTGATCCTAGTCCAACTGTCCAAAAACTAAGGCGTAGAAAATAAGGGCAAGCCTATGGTATTTCATGCACACTGTTTGAACTTCTTTGTGAGAGTGAGTGTTTTGACCGAGTCCCTAATTTAAGATTCATTAGCATACTGTGAGTGCATGGGACTTCTTTGATTGTGAGAGTACATGGGTTGGACTATTAGCTACTATTTGCTCGAAAAATGTCGTTTGCATATATGCTTAGTTGTTTGCGCATGATCTGGTGCCATCACTTGATCCCTTCTGTGTCATGATAATATGCTGCCTGTATACACACTTTGGTTTTGATTTGCAAATAGAAGGGGTCGAAAAAGTTTTGTGCCAAAGGCAATGAGTCGACTGCCATAGGTGTAACACCCCGTACCTTTCTAACCCTACTTGACGACATTGAATAATGTTTACCTAGGTGTCGAGAGCCATAAGTATGTATTTTGTAATGTTATGGATGAGATAGTTGATATTGGCCCTCGTACATGTGATTAGACTTTCGTAGGAAGTGTTTTGTGACTTCGTGGAACATTTGTGGGGTTAAAAACGAGGCTTGGAGGACCTCCAAATAAAGGATATTAAAGCTAAGAAGTAAGTTAAAGAATAGAACTTGAAGTATCTAACCGAATCCGCAAAGAAAAGTCGAAAACAAATTTTTTTTTTAAAAAATAAGGCCCAGGCGCGCCAGAGGGCGTACCAGGCCGCTAATTTCCCAAATTTTTTGGGCACAGGCAGCAAGCTGGCGTGCCCAAGGGCGTGCCAGGCTGCTTGTGCGCACCTTTCAATGTTGGAAATTTTTCTTAAGTCCCAAGGGTGCCCGGGGGCGTACCGGACCGATTTTTTCCATGTTTATTATACAACCACGAGCATATACATGGAATGATTGAAGTATTATATTGGTGTGGTAAAATTACTCGTGAACGAATTTGGCATCAAAATGACTGTTTTGCCCTTATGGTGAAAGTCGGCCATACATGGCTAGAATCATTTGTTTTTGGGATTGAGGCTAAGAATATGAATTGCGTGAGTGGGAATATTGTCGTAACACCTATGGAATGAGTTAAACATGAGAAATTATTGATTTCATTGGGTTAAGTGAATTGGGCTCAATAAAAGGCCCAAAAATAAAGAAGAAGACATGGGCCAAAATGGGTCAAATGACCCATTCTTCCCTTGACCTTCTAGATATAGCATTAAATGCTATAAGAGTGGATAAGGATGGAATTGAGGACTTATATAAAGGACCAAAAAATCTGATTTTTATTCACTTGAAACTCTCATGCTTTCTAGATATTTCTTAACCATTTTTCTCTCAAACCCTAAGAACCCTAAGCCATCTTTGGAGCAAGATCATCATTTCTCAAGCTTGGGTAAGTGATTATTCTTATAGATTAATATATTATATGCTTGGGAAAGTATGTAGATCATGATGGGTACATCAAAAAGTGTACATAATGCATTCTTGCTTTTTGGCTAAAAGATGTGTTATCCATGGAACTTAAACTTGAACTATGACTTGTGTTTTTCATGAAAGAGCATGATATGGATGAAATATGATCATGTATGGTGTGATTATGTTATTAAACTTATTATTTTTCTATAAGTGTAAAATATGGAATTTTGGCCGATATGTGATATGAGGTGTATTAAGGTGACTTGATGGAGTAATTGTGATGTTGTGGTGATGGAGAAGTGTAAAGTATGAAATTGGTGTGACATGCTATTGGTTCATGATATATTGGTCAATGTTGGGCATGTTGTGGTATTGTTGGTATGACCATGCCAAAAATCATATTGTAGAGAAGGAAATGACATTTTTACGGCAAACATGTAACTCGTTGACATCATATGCATTTGTAAGTTAGTTGGTGGTTAATGTAAATTCTGTTATGCATTTGTGTTGTAGAGTGAAACATAAGGAAGGATCGGGACATTGTATGCGCATCTAAGATTATATATTCGTATTGAGAATACAAGGTATGTAAGGTTACCCTGTCCGTCTCTTCCTGCATCAAATAGTATTCATATTGACATTACATTTGCCCTATCCCGAAATGTGCTAAGGTACCCTATACCCGATTACCAATTGTCAATATCACATGTTTTCTACTCATTGATCAATTGTCAATCATATGTATCATATTCATTGATAATGTTCCAAAAGCCAATAAGGTTGTGTTCTAAAGTTCCAATAGTGGTCATACTCATGTATCTTGTTCATTGATTATTGTCCAATGGTTCCAATAACGTTATGTTTCCAATAAGGCTATGTATCCAAAATGTTTATTCACATGTCTCTCACTCATTGATTATTGATCCAAAGCTTCAAATAAAGTTATGACTATCATTGTATAAATCTCAAAGTAATGAATAAAGTAATGCATATATGTGGTCAGTGATGGAGTATGGGTGGTAGCTTTAGGGGAAAAATGCCTAGCTCAAGCCGATCCCGAGATTGTTGGATCAGGGGGCAGTCTTAGGGGCATAAGCCTAGCTCGGACCGATCCTGACAGGGGGTAGCTCTAAAGGTAATAACCTAGCTCGAGCCGAACCTGATATGTCGGTATGGGTAGCAGCTCTAGAGGTAATAACCTAGCTTGAGCCGATCCGGATCTATATTGATCCATAGGGTGGTAGATCTAGAGGCATAAGCCTAGCTCAAGCCGATCCCAACATAACGTTATGTTATGTTAAAACCCACTGTTCAGTCGGGGCCCGGGTATCACAGGTAAAAGGAAAAGATGAATAATCATTGAAGCAAAGTAACAAAGAAAGTAATGAAAGCAATATACATGGTTTTCAAAGTACAAAATAGTGACTTATCTATATTGGTCATTCGTTTGTATTTGAGTTCATTGACATATTTACATATAATACAGTTTCATTTGAGCCTTACATACTCAGTATATTCTTCGTACTGACGTCCCTTGTGGGACTTACCTTACTTGCTGCAGGCGCAGGTGCTAGTAGGCCTCCACAGTAGGTTGCCAGTTGTGTGCGGATCATTGGTGAGCTCCAGTTAGTTCGGGGCTTCTCTGAGTCACAGTTGTATATATGTTTTGGTGTTGTACATATTGTATAAAGCGGGGACTCGTCCCGACTTTTAGTTTGTTTTGGTCAATGCAACTGTTAGAGGCTTTTGTAGACGTATGTGGGTGTATGGTTGTAAGATGGTACATGACATTTTGACTTGATGGCCTCAACGGCCAAGTTTCGCATATGTATATATATATATCACATGTTCCATGAATTTCGTTGTTGGTATTTAAAGCTCTTACGTGTTCATGGGTTTCTTATGGCATGCATATGATTGAATAGAAGCAAAGCTTGGTTCTCTCGGGCCTTGTCGGCTACGAGTGCCAATCCGTCCCGATGGGATTCGGGGCGTGACAATAGGTCCCTTAGGTTTCTCTTAACCAAGTATCGTATATGTGTGTTTTTGTTTTGTTCGCCTGAGGACATGCAAACGTTCTAAGTTGAGGGTGTTGATACGCCATGGTAACATGGCACTTTCGATGCTTAAAATAAGGAAAATATGCAATAACTTGGATGTATTTGGTTGGTATGATGTGGTTTCTGTCCTACTTTGCAGGAAAACAGTGTTTGAAGGCAAAATGATCTAAAAGGAAGAATCAAGCCCGAGAACGAAGTGTCTGAAGATGGAAGAAAAAGAATTTGCACTAGAGAAGGACTCACGACACCACTCATGTGCCGTGAAGACCACTCACGTGCCGTGAAGACCACTCACGTGACGTGAGTGGCTGGTGTGAGTCCACTTCCTATATCAAGAAAGGTTCTGATTTCCACGCCATCCAGTCATGTGCCGTGACTGTCACTCACGTGGCGTGGGTTGATGGCGTGACTCAACTTCTGAAGATGTCTAATTGAGCCTGATTTCCACGACACCAACCTATGTTGTGTGACTTGGTTCCACAACACCAAGTCACGATACCGTGGAAGTTGCCGACTCTGTTCTCCTATTTTGATTTGGATAGGATTAACTTTGTATCTATAAATACCCCTGTATAGTCCTATGCGCGAGGGAGAGTCATTACATTGTTTTGAGAGCTATTTCATATTGTTTTTGAGCTTATAAACATCTTTTTGGTTTGTAGTTAAAAACCATAATTCGAGTTTTATTGATAATTGAGATTTCAGTTCTTCTTCATTATTGTGAGTGTGCAATTATGTCTTCATCTCTGAATTCTTCTTGAGTTCTTACAATTATGAGTAGCTAAACTCATCAACTAGGGTTGTGTGAACCATGAGGAATTAACGAAACCGGTTAAGTGCAAAGCAACTCTGAACCGCTGTGAATGCATGTATTGTTGTTTCCTTCGTTTTGATTGCTTTCTAATGGTTGCAAACGTTAGAAACTCGCCTGTATTCTAGAATTTCTTGAGAGAGAGGTGGAGATTGGGAAAAGGAGTTAACAACAGAGATTTGAAGCTATCAACCTTCACCTAATAACTTGAGCCTTAGCGGGAATAGTTATCTGAGATCCAGGACAAGGGTTAGTAGTACGACACTTAGAGACCGAGAGAAGAAGAGTGAAATTCATCTAACCAAGGTCGAGAGACATTTAGATGAACGTATCTTGACAGATTTTGCATGCCACATAGCGGGACAGTTTTGTTAGCACAAGTAAATGGTGGAGTTAAGGAATTATTGGGGATCACAGTCCTAGTGTATCTCTCTTATTATCTACAAAATCGATACAATCAACAATCGTTGTTTTATTACTTCTTCACAAAACCCCCCCTTTTTACTTACTTACTAGTTACTCAAACCAGCATTCTATATAAACTTCAACCTATTCCCTGTGGGATCGACCCCAACCTAGTTGGGTTCTATATTTGATACAATGACCGCATTATACTTTTTCGAAGGTATATTTTGGGCAACATCAGTGAAACTATGACTATCATTTTTTGAATTCTGGACGGTGTTGCTCAATAGGGTACCTGGTTGACACTGGTTCAATGCCACCAATATCTACCTGAACTATTGCTCTAATTGTTTAATGGCAGTTGAATGAATTTCTACTTTCTGACTTATTCCCGAAATGTCTGACCTAATCTTCTTCAAGTAAATCTCTTGACTCTCTGACTCTTTAACCAATTTATTTAGAAGGGCTTCTATTCTTGAATTTCCATAATCATTATCGTGGTTCCCCTGTGGACCATATGCACCACTCTTCTCTTTATAATCATCCTTTCACCTTCAATCACCATCACAATCTCGTTCTCTGTCTCTATATCCTGACTTGTTATAATTGTCTCCATAGTAGTTCCGACCTTGATTCCCTATCCTTGAGTTCCAAGAGTTTTGATTAGACCCTTGTCCCTTGGCTCGAAAACCCGCCACCTCTCTATCTAAGTACTTAGCCTCCTCATCAGATTCATAATCATCACGCCTAGGTGTTTTTCCTTATGCACCTACGACATGCACCTCTAGCCTCAATCTGTTAGGCTAGGAAGCCAATTTTTGTCCTCACCTGTGTGACCTCTTGAGCTACAGATTCATCCAAAGCCCGTTGTACTGCCGAGGCTCCAATAGAATACGTACCAGTAGGTGTATTTGCCTCCTGAGTAGGCCATCTTCGGTTGGTCTTAGTGATACGATCTAAAATCTCTGAAGCTTGTTCCCACCTCAGACTCATAAATGTTCCGCCAGTGAAAGTATCTGCTACAGCCTTGGTATTGACATTTAAAGCAGTGTAAAAGATCTCAAGTAAACTCCTACCACTCATCCTATGATTTGGAACATTCTGCAGCTTCTTCTTCAACCTTAGCCATGTCTCATAAAGTGCTTCAGAATGTAGTTGTCTGAAGTTGTAAATCTCATCCTTCAACTGTATCATCTTGGAGGGTGGGAAAAATCTCTCTAGAAATTGATTTCTCAACTCTTGCCAAGTAGTGATGGAACCTCGTGGTAACTCAGCCAACCACAAAGTCGCTTCTCATGTTAGAGAGAATGGAAACAATCTCAACCGAATAACCTCTTGGTCAACTCCAGGAAAATTGTATGAAGTGCAGACCCCCACAAAATTCATCACGTGCATGTTCGGATCATCTGTAGGAAGACCGACAAACATACCTTTCAATTTTAGTAGGTGGATCATGGTACTTATGATGTCAAACTTAGTGCCCTGAGGTAACTCTGGTGGAATAATGGCACCAGTCTCAATCGACTTGAAATAAGCCACATCCTCTTCTTCGGTATCATCATAAACCGGCACATATGGTCTTTGAGGTGATTGTTACACCCTCAGTCTTCTTTGTCTTTCTTCAAGTGTAGCGAGACATTGTGCTGCTTCTTGTATTCTTTGATGATCTCTATCCGCTTTTCTAAGAGTTGCTTGCCTTGCATTTTTCTCAGTCGTCAATCGAGCAGTGATTTGTTCAGCAGTTTCATAACCAACTAGCTGAATTGGCTGGTTATATATATCTCCCTCTACTGTGAGATTCTGAACTCCGTTGGTATTCACCATTCATTGATTTGATCTCAGTGTTCGTTCTATCTCAGTATCAAGTGGAATTAGGGGATTGCCTTGATTCCTAGTGTTGGCCATACACCGGCGTGTACCCTTAAAAGTATAGAAAGATAAAACTAATCAACTCCAACAAGCAAACTAATCAACTTCGTAACCTTACTCCTCGGCAACAACGCCAAAATTTGATGTTGCCTAAAATATACCTCCAGAAAAGTATAATGCGGTCGATGTATCAAATATAGAACCTAACTAGGTTGGGGTCGATCCCACAGGAAATAGGATGAAATTAGGTCGAGTGTTTGTCTGAGTAATTGGCAAGTAAGTAAAACTAGGGGAATTTTGTAAGCAAGTATTAACAATAACGATTGTTGATTATTGGATTTGTTATCAATATGAGAAATACACTAGGACTGTGATCCCCAATGATTCCTTAACTCCACCGGTTACATGTGCTGGCAAAACTATCCTGCTACGTTGCATGAAAAATCTAACAAGATATGTTTATCTAAACATCTCTCGACCTTGGTTAGACAAATTTCACTCTTCTTCTCTTGGTCTCCGAGTGTTGCACTACTAACCCTTGTTCTAGATCTCAGATAACTATCCCTGTTATGGCTCAAGTTATTAGATGAAAGTTGATAGCTTCAAATCTTTGTTGTTATTTCCTTTTCCCAATCTCTACCTCTCTCTCGAGCAAGTTAGAATACAGGCGAGTTTCTAACATTTGCAATCGTTAGAAGATCAATCACAACAAAAGAAATAACAATACATGCATTCACACCGTTCAGAATTGCTTTGCACTTAACCCATTTCATTAATTCCTCATGGTTCACACAACCCTAGTTGATGGGTTTAGCTACTCATGATTGCAAGACCACAAGAAGAATTCAATGATGAAAACATAATTATAAACTCACAATCAAAAGAAAACTCTGAAATCTCAACATGAATAAAAATCCCAGAATCGATGTTCCAAGATTACCAAATCAATAATGTGTTTTTTTATCCTCAAAATTATGAAATAACCAACTAAAAATAATATAGTGACCAACCCCTAAACATAGGACAATATAGGGGTATTTATAGATAGAAGATGAATCCAATCCTAAACAAAACAGGAGAACAAAGTCGGCACTTTTCAACAGTACCGTGACTTAGTGTAGTGGGACCAAGTCACGTCACATGGGTCCCTGCCGTGAGAATCACGCTTCTTCACAATCTTCAGGAGTTTTACTCATGGCACAAACCTAAGTGCCATAGGTCTACTCATGTGGCTTGAGTCCCTGCCGTGAGTCACTCCCTCAGTTTTGACTTAGCTCTTTTCTTCTTTAGATGCTCCATTCCAGTGCTTACATCTTTCCTTCTTCTCCATTTTGCCCCCATAACCTATTTTCCTATAATATAGAATAGAAAACACATGATACCTACCAAACATACCCAAGTTATTGCATATTTTCCTTGTTTTAAGCATCAAAAGTTCCATAAAACCATGGCACATCATGTAGCAACCAACCTTCAAAAATTTATATGTAAAACTGCTCGTCTGGAACCTTACTCGGACACAAGCCACTCATTAATAGAAAGGTTTATATCTATCCCTTACCTTTCTCAACATATCATATTATGATTCCACACTCCGTTATCTCTCATGATAATATCACAAGTGCACCCAATTTTACATGTATTATTCAAAATTATGTATCAAATACAACCAAGTTTAACAATCAACTACTTATTCATTAGAGCATCATCAAACCAATAAATCAATCAAACACAAGTTATGTTCGAAGACCAATCAACAACTTATTCATTCACGCATTATCAACTAACAACCAATCAATCACAGGTTGTGTCTAAAGACCAATCAATAGCTTATTCATTCAAGTATTATCAACTTACAACCAATCTATCACATGTTATGTCTGAAGCCCAATCGACAACTTATTCATTTCAAGAGTACTCCAGCAACTAAAATAAGTCTAATAACTCCATTTGACTCTCATAAGCTCCGACATCTAATCAACGACCATTATTACATCAAAAATCGCAAACTCAGTTACTAGCATAGTGATTGTTTATTAATATTATTATTGGTTCATCAATACTGATTCATTAGCCCTTTATTATACTATCCATCAATATTCCACGTACAATAACAACCTTAATTTATACATCTTATGATAGGTTACACCCTAACACTTAGCCAAGTCTTCCTCAGGACCCTTATGTTATGACATCATTTCCTTTTTCCTTTCATACTCAACATACAAGATCAAATTACAAGAAAGAGAACATGCGATTTAGAACACACCTCACACAATTGAATTACCATTTTGTTATTAAACTTTGGATTATAGTTTACATGAATACACAATCCATCCACCATTAACCATATTAACCTTAATCGCATTACAACACATTATCGAAGTCATACAAAATTACAAATATATTCATACCTCAAGGGGGTCATATATAAGCATATTATCACATGTATTAGATCTTTATAACATTATTTCCTTATTTTATCCACCCAAAGACCATATTCGAAGGCCTAATCATGCTTTTCCTGTCAATTATACACCACATATACATTAGCTAATCATAATCTACTATTCATAAAACCATAAGATACCTTGAACAAAGATCCTAGAATAAGCAAGCTACACCGCAAATGATTTTTTCTTTCCTTCACGCCTCAAAATATTCAACATCTAATTAACAAGTAATTATAAGAGTAATTAATTATTTACTCTTCAAATAAACACTTTGAGAATTTAAACCCACTAATTCTACCCTTATTCACAGTCCATAATATTACCTAAGGGTAATTCAACCATTAACGAGTCCTACAAACTCACATTATCTAAAGTAATGAAGTTTCTACTCTAATTACCCTCTTTTAAGAAGTTTTTATTCTAAAGGTCCCATTTTTATAGAACTCAAGGTTCCCAACCATTACAAATCATGTTTTAGAATAACAAATTCATGCTAGGAGGTGTTAGTTTACAATCTAGAAGCAATTCTAGATGCTATTACACCTACACATAGGTTTCCCCATAATTTCATAAACCTAGGGTTCTAACGCATAATTCTACCATTAATAATTGTTCTAATAATTCTAAGGTGTTAGCCAATTACTAAACAAAGAAGTTGATGAAAGAGCTTACCTCAACAAAGAACTTTCACCCTAGCCTTGGAAAAATAACCTCTCTAGGACTCTAGGATGAAGTTTTTGAAATAAAACTCATAATAGCTGACTTAAATCAGACATTGTACCTTGCAGCGGTCCCATGACCACTACAACGGTCTTGCTGTAGTTGTCACATGACCATTACAACGGTTTTGCTGTAGCGGTCACATGACCATTACAATGGCCCATGCCCGCTACAGTGGTCTCACTATAGCGGTCATATGACTACTACAGCTGACCTAGCATGCAAAACTTTCTAGTACTAATCCCTTTTAGTAAAATGATCATAACTTTCTACTCCAAAATTGAATTCATGAACGATTGGTAGCATTGGAAAAAAGGCTCGAAGACCTTTAATTTGGTAGGTATTCTACCACATAACTCTTTATATTTTAGGAGGGGTTCTTATTTAAAGTTGACCCTAGTAAAAACTTATACCAAAACTTAATTGGTAAGAATGCTTTCAACTCAACTTTATTCTAGGGGTTTAGTATGACCTTAGTTCATATGTAATGCACTGCCACACTAAAGAATTGATCTTATCACCTATGAAAAAATAAATTTTATTGGGTTTGGGTCTATCTACACACATAGGATGGTTCAAATATCAGCCTGAAAGTTTAAGGTGTTATAATAAACAAAGTAATTGTTATCCCGAACTTAAATTCATATTAGAAAAAAATATAAATTCTCATGCCTTTACTATGCAATAATAACGGAATGGGTCATGTCGTTACACCTTCTAACTGGATTAGACGTGGGATATCATGAGCTCACATGATGTAT
The DNA here is from genome assembly GCA_031232105.1 of Capsicum rhomboideum. NCBI lineage: Eukaryota > Viridiplantae > Streptophyta > Magnoliopsida > Solanales > Solanaceae > Capsicum > Capsicum rhomboideum. The sequence goes on from CP124709.1 coordinate 61,587,349, forward strand.
GTCGGTTGTAAGAAACTCCCCACTTAAACAACCTTACATTATTTGATAATTTGTATTAAATTGATCACTTATACATACAAAGATATGATGAATTTTTAGATATGTTATAGCTTCAAGTTAAAGATATTATTTTATATTCTTAAGTATGAAGATTTATTTTGAAGGATTTTATCTCATGCTTCAACTTTGATTCCCTTATTTCTAGTTATTGAATGTATGTTGGTCTTGCTTAGTTTTAAAGCCTTCTAGAATATGTTGTATTTATCCTATCGAGCCTTTATCTTACATACCAATACATTCCAATATATTGACCAATTCTTTTATGCTACATCATTTCATGATATAGATTCTAGTGCACAGATTCAGGCTCACTACTAAACACTTCAGTAGCTCCAACATCCTGCCGTTGCTGAGCCCTCTTTCCATCCAGAGGACCTAGTTGCAGTTCATTTTTATTTCCTAGATAGATTTAGACAGTTGTTTATCTAAATTTATCAAGGGTCCTTTCCCTAGTTAGCTTTCTTATTTCAGTATTGGAGGCTTTATCAGACAATAGTATATAGTAATTGATAGTCTTTCAAATGTTTTTACTTTATGATCTATCAAGATTGTCTCTTTCAAAATAGATGCCCTTCTTTTATATATTTCATAGCTTCCACTTCAGTTTTGATATTTATGTTATACTATAGATGTGCTATACCAAGGGTCTACTTGAGGACACTTGTGATTTCGAGTGCTGGTCACACCTAGAGTGTAAACTCGGGTCATGACATACTTGGTATTAGAGCATTAGGTTCAAAAGTTCTTGGATATTTGTGAAGCCGCGTCTTGTAGTGTAACTCCCACAAAAATACCCAGAATTCGAAACCAGTAAAAAGTTGTCCTCAAGATGACCCTAACCACGAGTCATGGTCAGGTCTGAAAATCACGACTCCTGACAATGAGTCATGATATTTGCCTACGAGTCATCCTATGACTCAAAGGGTGCCTATCTAGTCCAATAGTCATCTAAACATGGTCTTTTCCCAATCCCATAACATGTTAACTACCAAGAATCCATATATATTTAAGTATGACAATAGTATTTATCATGACCTAAATCCGCTGTGAGTGTCACCCACACTAAATCCCCCAGTGGATGAACCAACTAACCTCATAATCCAATCAACACTTAGTCAAAAATAGGCCACTAAACCAATCTCATTAATAAAGCCAACAATCCAAATTTAAACGAAGAGTAAGGATAACATAATGCAAAAATAAAACCAACCCTAGAACCTGAAAGTTATTGGACCAAAACTCTAACAATTGTCAAAAAAAGGGGATGCAAACCTAAAACCAAAGTAATATTGTCACGACCCGAGACTACCCCCTAGTCGTAACACGATGCTTAGAACCACAAGTGATCCCAAGTTAACCCATAGTACTGGCATAATGCATGAGCAACTGATTAAAACATGTATAAGAAATAAACTGACTGAGAGGAAGCATAATCATGAAATAAGTTGTTTAGATATATTTATTATTAGAAAGTTTATTTACAACATCTATAATTTGAAAAGAAAGAAAAACTAAATTCGACGTCTCTGACTGACTATCTATGAAGCCCCTACAAATACTGACTGTAGATAGCTGGACATGACCCCCAGCTATCCCTAATCAATACATATGAATAGACATAAAATACTGGAACTACAACTGACTTTAGTCCTAGAATAAAGAGAACTCATCACCTGCTGGCTGGAAGCTCTGATCTTCCCTACTATGATACTGATAGTAAGAACTTGAATCTACATCATATAAAAATTATAGGCAAAAGAGGTATGCGATCTATACTTTTGAATGTACTAAGTATGTGAGATAAGCACTAGTAGTGAAAAAACTAAAACTTGCCTTAAAACTGAGGCAATAAACCATTTACTAATATATTCATTTGAAACATATTTGTACATAAAAGCTATGAGGCATAGTGAAATCTCTGAATCATGAGCTAAAATATTTTTGAGACTAGAAAACTGTAGAAACAAAAATACTTCATATGATTTACAACTAATGTTGAACATTGTATAAAACTGTACTGAATGTAAATAGCTGAACCAGAGTACAATGACTCTATATGAAATATACATGTACCAAAATGCAATGATAATTTGAAAAGTCATAGTTTGAAAACAAGTAATTGAACTGAGGGTATTGTACAAATATTGATCCTGAAATTGTGTGATGTGCACTGATGCAATGACCAAGTAAATAAACATGTAACTGATCAATACTATACTGAATAAACGAAATACACGGTCATGCAATAACTGAGTTTGAACTATGGGAGCTACTGTTAACTGGCATAAAACCATGTGAACTAAACCTAGAGTTTGATGTGTAAACCCCATAAAAAATGTTCCAATATACCTTGCCAGGGTATAAAGGCTAATCTAACGTGGTACCACTAAACTGAGGTCCAAAAGGACTAAGGTACCAAGCCTGGTCTGATGGGTGACCCTTTAGAACCTATGGTGGCATCGTAGTTCTGGTACTAAGGGACTTCTACTAAAGGTCTCAGCCTAACAGACGGGTGAAACTTCATCCCTACGTTCGCTGGGTGCTACGTACTACTCCCAACTGAATTTAAATTGATATGCTGAATAGCTCAATAATACTAATGTTCTGAGACTGAAAGATAAATACTTTATCTGAAAGCATTCTAAATTATGTAAGCCTGAAGTACTGAGTGTTCAGCAAATAATGCATGAAATCTCAATTCATCGGGTGTTTATATCTCACCATCATTGAAGAATGCAACTACTCATGACAATCCTATAATTTGAATAGAATATGAAATTACTTATCGCAAGTCCAAAATCATGAAATATACAATATACTAAGGGCTCATGGATTGTATATGTAAGAACACTAACTTTCATGGGGAAATATGTATTCGTGACTTATTCACGAAACCCCTAACTTGAGGAATGAATTTATAAAAGCATAAGTCCTAAAACACTGAACATATGTATATTGAGGATCCATAAAATGAGAAGTCTATAAAAGTACTGAATTTCATAGGAAAATATGTCATGTAAAACTAATTTAAACTGAAATTCGTTAAATCATGCATAATTCTTTCTGAAAGAGGTTGGAGTCTATAAAATTTGCATAATTCTTCACGTATTAAGATAACTGAGTTCAAGCCCTAAAAATCATAAATAATAACTTAAATGGGAACCATAATAGTAAAATAACACGATGGAATTGAAATTCAACAATTTGGCATAATTGGATGTGAACCCTAGATCATGAGTTCATAAAAATCATAACTGAAAATCATAATTGAAAACTAGGTTTCAGACATAAGGGTGAAAAGAATCTCTTATTGAATACATACCTGAACTGGAGAAATCTTAGACTGAAGTCTTGAGAATCTAGTTTTGAGAGAAACCCTAGGCTTAGGCTTTTTTGAGAGTTGAATCGCTTGTTTTTCTAACTTAGAATGAGCTTGGGGAAAATAATGAGGGATTTGGGGTGATTAAATAGACTTATCCCTCTTATAACAGCTGAAACAATGTAGTTTTGGTGTTAAAAGAGTGGGAAAAGACCAACCAACCCTTTTAAAATCATCTGGAAAGTTGTTAGTGCAGGTCCTAACGACTTTGGTGACGATTCGTAGGGTCTGGGGATGACTCGTGGATGGAATCATCATCCCAGACCCATTTTGGAACTTTGCTGAATAGTGGAAATGAGTCTCAGGATGACTCGTTGGATGTGGCTATGAGTCGTAGGGTCTTGGCGACGAGTCGTCGTCACTGATAGCTTTGATAATGCTTCAGTAAAATGATCATAACATTTTACTCCAATATTGGATTTACAAACAGTTGGTGGCATTGGGAAGATAATTCAAATACCTTTAATTTGGTGGGTATTTGGACACCTAAATATTCATATACTAGGAAAAATGGTCGTTTAAAGTTGACTCCTGAAGAATCTTACACTAGAACTTAGCCGAAAAAGGAGTTTTCAACTCAACTTTGGGTTAGGGACTCCTTACGATCTTAAATATCATATAATACTCATGTAATGCTTATGTATTGGTTTTATAGATGCTTGAAGATTAATTCTGATCTTATCTTGTATTTTTGGGGTGTTACAGTATCTCCTCCTTGGGATCATTCGTCCCTGAATGAACACTACTAAGCTGAAAGAATAGGGAAAGAGATGCAATCCCAGCAGTGAATCTTAAGAGCTGAATAATAATATGATAGCTGATTCTTTAACTAAAACATGGACTGAACTAGACTCATGAATGGATGCTATGACATGGGAGTAACTAAAGGACATGAGATTGAACAAAGTAATAGAGAGGAAATTGTTACCTTGAACTGACCTTAGGTTGGGAATTAAGATCCTTATCTAACAAAACTAAATCCTACTTGATAATGTAATCCCCATCTCCATGGTATCTTTTAAGAATGGATATATGGAACATCGGATGGAACCCTGATAAACTTGGCGGTAATACCAACCTATACTTAACCGGACCCATATCATTAAGAACCTCGAATGGACTGATATACCAAGGGAAAAGCTTTCCCTTCTTACCAAACCTCATAACTCCCTTCATAGGAGATAACTTTAAGAAAACTTGTTCACCAACCTTGAATGACATGTCCTTGACCATACGGTTTGAATACTCATTTTACCTACTCTGGGCTACCAACAACTTAGTTTGGATGAATTTTACCTTTTCCTGAGCTTCCTTCAGCAAATGAATGCCCAAAACAACTCTAACAGATACATAAGAGTGAGTGAAACTAGGATAAAAAAAAATAGAAGCCATCCGATTACAGACAAGAATAATACCTGTAATAATGGAATCAGATGCCTCAGCCTATGTTTTGCCTGGGAAGGCATAACAGTGAGATCTATCATTAAGCTGGGTAACCTCTCTAGTAGGCTGCACTCCACCCTTCCCTGTATTACCATTACCTTTGTTTCCACCACAACCTCCCTGATTACTACCCCATCCACTCGGTGGATGGCCTTTACCATTACCACCTCCACCTCTACTTGTTGGAACCACATCCAAGTCTGATGCTATGCTTGATTACCTATCTACCTCAAAGGACACTTTCTCTTGAAGTGCCCCACAGTACCACAAGTATAACACCCTCACTCAAGAGAAGGCTTGTTGGCCAAAAAGTAGGAAGCATTTTGGCATTTAGCAACTGGAGGCTGTTGAATAACCCCCAAATGAACACCAGTAGAGGATGGCAAATTTGAATGAATAGGGCAAGCTGAATGAACCTGCTCGCTGTAACCCCTGGAATAAGAACGATTGATGTTGGCCATATTTCGGGACTTCTTGGCTAATGCCTTAGCCTAACCAGCCTGCTGAACTCCCTCAATATTTTTCATATAATCAGATATATCATTGAAGCTATTTCCTGTAGAAGTCATGTGAATAGACAAAACCCAAAGATCAGTGTTCAAACCCTTAACATATAACCAAATCTTCTCCTCCTCAATGTCTAACAGCTGGGTCGCACAGCGAGATAGAGCATAGAACTTAGACTTATAGGCTGCAACTTACATACTGCCCTATTCAAGGGCCATGAACTCATCCTTCTTGCGGTCATAGTGTACAAGGTACATACTTCTCCATAAATAGGGCATAAAATTGAGCCTAAGTCAATAGTGGCAAAACTGGTGACTAACACTCCACATAGGCTATCCACCACTGCTTGGCATCCCCTTGCAGTTGGAAAGTCATGAACTCAACACCATGATATTGCATAGTCCCCAACTTGTGAAGCCTCTCATAGCAATCAATGATAAAATCAAATGCATCCTCGGTCTTAGTACCATGAAATAAAGGAGGCTTCATTTTCAAAAACTTGGTCAACAACTCATGCTCGGTCTAGGTCATGAAGAGGTGTAATATAAAATGGAGAGATGCATCAGTACCCGAAGCCTTATCCATTCTGGGAGCTAAAGTGGCAGTGGAATGAGCACCCAAAACCTAGAAAGTCGGCACAGTTTGGGTGGCTCCAGTACTAGCTAACCCTCTCAGAAAAGCCAAAACCTTTTGAATAACCTCGAAAGACATCAGAGGAAGGACCGCACCTCCAATTGGTACCGCCACCTCTGGTCCTAAACCATCCTCATCCACTGCCTCAGCCTCCTCAAAATGATCCTGGGGTGAGGGAGGTGATACTGACCTCTGATGGGCCTGGCCAGCTGCTACCTGAGCTCCACCCCTGGAGGGTGTTGCTTTTCTTCTTTCCTTACCCCTACTTCATCCTCATCCCCAAACATCCGGTTCTGCAGCTGGAGCTTCTGGTGCTGGGGCTGCTGCTCTTGCTCCATTTGATCTAGTGTTCACCATCTACGGATAAAAATAAAGAGGGTCAGATACCAATTGGAATCAAGTTATAGCACGAAAGAAAAAAGAAAGGATAGTTTTCCTAAGGTCCTATAGTCTCTTAAAGAAAAGTACAGACGTCTTGTACCATTTCGCAAGACTCCGCTAGTCCCTTTTTGGTATGATGAGTTCAACAAACCTAGGGCTCTGATTTCAAATTTATTACGACCAAAACCCGCTGTGAGTGGCACCCACACTAAACCCCTCGGTGGGAGAACCAACTAACCTCATAATCCAATCAATACTTAGCAAAAATAGGCAACTAAAACAATTTCATTGATAAAACCAATAATCCAAATTTAAATGAAGAGTAAGGATAATATAATGTGAAAATAAAACCAACCCTAGAACCTGAAATTCATTGTACCAAAACTCTAACAATTGTCAAAAGAAAGGGAATGTAACCCCAAAACCAAATTAACATCTAGGTTTGAAATAATGGACCAGAAAACAAATGAAGAACTCATGGTAGCCTAGAAGATGAAAATCACCTTTGAGTTTAAATATTGTCTGTCTCACAGATGAGGTATCGAAATAGTTGCTGGAATATGCTCTGCACTCAATAAAAAAAAGCACATGTAGTATTAGCACACAAGAAACAACGGTGTACTAGTAGGGTCATCGACCAACCCAAAATAAGAAATATGAACATATAACCACAATGTAGTACAACAAGACAACCATGATCCCTATCATGCAACTCTACTCCAAGTTCATAACACTTAGCATTGTAACAAGTACAACATGAAGTTCAGTCAATATAAGTTAACAAGGATAACAAGTTAAGTCAGACAATGACCACCAACAAGACTCCAAGTCGACAACCATGACTCAACAATCATATAATCATGTCCTAATTACACAAGTAATAGTCCACACAGAGTTAAGTCACAACTTGCAATTAATATGCATCCCTATTTACATAAAGAAATCACCTTTAGCATTTAAGCACCTAAACCCAATTCACTCAAGGAACCAACATAATAATGATAAAATATAGGACCGGTTCACTCAAGAAACCAATATAATCAAGAAAACACATAATCCCTAGTTCACTCAGGGAACCGTCACAATCACCAAATACCTGTACACACATGCTAAGGGTCTTATGGTTATCCACTAGCCATGACCTGCAGGGGATGAGCTCTTGTCCATGTAACAAATTCCAAACATCAAGTGTCTTCCAATATTATATCAACCAATCTCACGGAGATGTAAAAATACCGGTACATTCTACAATAATAACAATGACAATGCTAACAAAAACAAAACTTGTAAAACCCAACAAGCTTTTATTTAAATTCACTGCATGTGATTAACACTTAGGATATCAAACAGTCATTCACTTCCCTTGAACATGCATTGTGAAAACAATAATAAGAAATAGTTAACATGCACATATAACACAAATTGTGTTTTAACTACATTTAAACCATTACCGACCTTAATTCAAGGCTGAAATATTACACTGAACCTGAGCTTTCCCTTTTTTTGCAACCTCAGCTTGACTGTGGTCTAAAAACATGAACACAACATATAATCAACCAAATGACCTATAATATCAAGGATTACAACCTAATCCCACCCCAAGGCCAATTTCATGATCATCCCACCCATTCTAGAACTTTTCCACCATAAATTCACTCTAAAACTACCAATTTCATGATTACATTAGTGAATTATAGTCACGCAAGAGTAATTTAATGATTAACAACTAAAACCCAAAGGTTTTACACTAAATTTACCCTCTTGCACTATAAAATCTGCAAAGTCAAGCTTAAACCCTACCTAAGACCCGTAAACTAGTGATTCTAAGGTCAATTAACCGAAAACTAGTTAATGGGGATGAATTACTTACCTTTACAAAGAAAATTGATGGAAACCTAATGAAAATTGACCAAATCGCTTTATCCCTTCCCCAAAAATGAGTTTAAAATAATGAACCATTTTTGAGAAATTTCAGCATTAACAACAATTTACCCTGCTATAGCGACCTGAGATCAGTTTTGACTACCTCTATAGTGGCAGAACCATAACGTCCTACCACCCGCTGATGTAGAAACTCAGAAAACCTCCCAGTTTTTCCTTTTTTACAACTCACCCTCAAGCCATGACATCCCAGACTAACCCCTTTACATCAAGTTTAATATCGGGAGTTCTACTCACCTAAATTCACTTCCAAAAAGTCCTATGAATTCCTTATCTCATTAATTAATATAAAATAATGATTTATTTTATTAAATTTACTCAATCCATTTCCAAATTTCTCTAGACAATATCTCACTCTGATTTCATCCGAGCTTAGCCTTGCCTAAAAATTTTAACTTTTAATTAGGGAAAAATCTTAACCCAAAATTTTTTCTTGATTGGATCACACGTAATGATGGAAAGGGTTGTTACAGTATTAGATGTTATTTGAGATCATAAGAAGTCCCTAACACCTAGTTAAATTGAAAACTCCTCTTCCAACCATGTTTTAGTATAAGATCTTTCTTGGGTCAACTTCAAATGATTATTGCTCCTAGTATATAAAAAGTTAGATGGCATAATACCCACCAAATTAACGATATTTGAATCTTCTTTCTAATTCCACAACCATTTATCAATCTTATTCTAGAGTAAAAGGTTACTGGTGTTTTAGTAGATCACTCTCAAGTAGTGATTTTAGTGATGACGACTCATATGATGAGTCATCCCCAAGTCATGATGAGTTGTACCCAGACATGACGATTCATCCCCAGACCTCTCATGACTATCTATAGAAGTGTCAGGAAGGGTTTGAATGATGACTCAGGCCACAGTTCATACCCCTAGGTGATGAATTGTCACACGAGTCATCGTGATTGACACCAAATACTTTTCACACAATTTTAAAAGGGTTGTTTGGTATTTTCCTACTCTTTTAGAACTATGTAATTTTATGAATTATTATGGGAATATTAGGAGTAGCATATAACTCCTCATTACCTCTCCTATAACTTTAGAAAAAGAATAGCACACGATTTAAAGGTCTAAAAGGCAAGGAACTAGGGTTCCTCTCTAATCTCTCAAGAAATTCAAGTATTGGTATAGATTACTCTAACATCAAATATGTGGGTATTCAATAAGTGATTCCTTTCACCTTTATGCTCAAAATCTACTTTTAAATTTTAAATTTCAGTTATGATTTTATGAACTCATGATCTAGGATTCACACCCAATTATGCCAAATTCTTGAATTTCAATTCCCTTATGATATTTATGGTTATAATTACCATTCAAAGTTATTATGTATGATTTTCATGTATTTAACTTAGTTATTTTACTACTTGAAAAATTATGCATGTTTTACAAACTTCAGCTTATTTTAGAATAAATTATGCATGATTGATGGATTTCAGTCTATTTTAGTTCAACATGACATGTTATGAACATATGATTCCATAATTCAATAAATTTAGCATGACTAGTTCCAGTATTTCAGAAACTTCAATAAAATAGTAATTTGAACTAGTTCATGCTCTATTTTCAGACATTAGTTTTCAGTTATCTATGAGCAAATAGTATACAGTTTTGGGAGTAGTATTTAGTAACAAGCAGACACGGGTCCTACATAAACTAAGTCCTAGAACTATGTTCCACCATAAGATAAAGGTCTTTTGCCAGTTGAGATTGACACCTTTAGCCCTTTGAGGCCCAATTTAGTAGATCCACCTCAGTTCAGGCTCTATACTGATGGCAATGTATAGAGCAACCCTCCTCAATGTTGGTCAGACATTGAAATCTATATTTCTCACATGGTTTATATCGGTTAAGAGGAACTCCCATAGAAATAGTTTTGCATAGTTATTGTTCTTGACCCATGGTTTTATTGATTTTGAGATTTCTTATGTGATTTTAGTTATACTTCAGATATGCAGATTATGATTCTTCATTTTGGATCTTGTACTTTAACTCAATATATTTCCTAAGTAATGAATCCTCAGTTAAACTAGTTTTATAGCATGTTCAATAGTAGTTTTAAATCACACTAAATATTTATGCTTCCATAACTTTCTAGTTTTCAGAAATATTTTAGCTTATGATTCAAAGATTGCTTTATTTCTTACAAATTTTTAGTATAGACATAATTTAATTCATATTATAGTAAATGGCTTATGTCCTTAGTTTTAAAAGCATGGTTCAAGTGTTTTTATGACTAGTGTATATCTCACATGCTCAGTACATTCTAAGTAATGATCACATACTTTTATCACACTGCATTATTTCATAATGTAGGTATCAGTGCTAGCTCATAGAATCATGGTCAAGCAGATCACAACTTCCAGTCAGCAGGTGATGAGTTCTCCTTATTTAGGAACTCCAGTTAGTTAGTAGTCATAGTAGTCTATTTTAGTTCATATATTGATTAGAGATAGCTGAGGGTCATGCACCAGCTACCTATATTCAGTATTAATAGAGGCTTCATAGGCAGTCAATCAGAGTTGTATTCAGTTTTTTTCAGTCTCTTAAGATACAGTTGTTGTGTTAAACCTTTTGATGTTCAGTTAAATTTTAGTTATGAGCAGTAATCAAGTTAAGCTATCGGAAAGTGTTTTCAATATTTATTTTCTAGTTTATGTGTGCCTATTTAGCTACTCATGAACTAATGCCAGTATCAAGAGTTAGCTTGGGACCACTTGTGGTTCTAAGAACCATGTCACTTCTAGGGTGTAGACTCGGGTCATGATATGTAGAGTCCTTTTTATGGGTATGAAGAGGGAAGCTATAGGGCATTAGGAAATATTCTTCTTCTTTCATACAGTAGTTTGTACGATAGAGTTTATATCTATGTATCTATTCTAACTCATGCTTTGCACCTATTTTAGATTATGCCTCTAAAGAGAACCTTCTATTAGAAAGCCACTATCGGTGCTATAGTCAATACCACTCTAATGCCTCCATCTCCCATAATACAGACTAGTAATGAGGCATGTTTTTCTAGTTAAAATGCTAACACTAAGATACCACATGTGCCAACTAGCCCATAGAGCGATTCTAGTGCACCTGCTGTTTAGCCACCCCATGCTGATATTACTAATGCTGAGTTTAGAAATGCTATTTAGATGCTGATACAACTAGTGATATCCTAGTCCAGACGTCAGGGTGTAGCCCCTGCTAGTTTTGGCTCTTAAAGATTTATGAGTTTCTCAAAATGAATCCTTTAAATTTACTGGTCTAAGACTAATGAGGACCCTTAGAATTTTATTAATGAGATTTAAAAGGTTCTTTGTGTGATGCATGTTACTGAAATCGAGGGGATTGAACTTGCTACCTATTAGTTGAAGTATGTGGTGAGTTTATGGTATGATCAATAGGAAGAGGCCTATGGTGAGGGTCCCGAACCTTCTATATTATAGGAATTCATTGATGCATTCCTCGACCACTTCTTTTATTTTGAGTTGAGGGAAGCCAAAGCTTATGAGTTTGTAAATCTAAAGCAGTGCACTATGAGTGTGAATAAGTACAACCTTAAGTTCACCCAATTATCTCGATATTCTCTAGAGATAGTGTCTGACATGAGGGCTAAAATGAGGAAATTTATGTTAGGAACTTTTAAGCTTGTGAAAAAGGAGCCAAGGGAGCTATACTAATCAATGATATAAATATCACCAGCTCATGGTTTATACACAATGGGTTAAGGAAGAAAAGTTGAAGGTAAGGGAAGAGAATCAGAGTACGAGGGCCTGGTCAGCCAATCATAAGACTAGTCAGCAGAGAATCGGGAATGGGAACCAATAATTCTTTCATAAGAGATCATCTAGACCAACTTCATCTTCTTATAGTGCACCAGTGCCTAGGCCCAAGTATGATCAGAAATCTAGGGTGCCAGGTTTTCAGTCTCAGGGTAGTGTTGCACTAGGATTCATAGCATATCCTACTTGCAACAAGTATGGTAAAAATCATCCCAATGAGTGTCTTTATGGTAAGGAGGTTTGTTACAGGTGTAGTCATCTAGGTTATCTCTTGAAAGATTTCTATTCTACAAGGCAGGGGAATGGGAGCAACAGAGCTCAGTCCACTACATCATCCGCTCCAACAATCTATGTTGCTCATAAAAGTACTACTTCAGATACAAATAGTGGTAAAAACCATTTTTATTCATTGTCCAATAGTTAGGATCAAGGGAGTTCTCCAGATATTGTTACTGGTATGTTGAAAGTTTTCTCCCTTGATGTTTATGCTTTGCTAGACCCTGATGCCACTTTGTCATTTGTAACCCCATATGTTTATGTGAAGTTTGGAGTTAGTCCCAAATGATTTTAGAGCCCTTCTCTATTTCCACTCTAGTCAGTGAGTCTATCATAGCTAGACGTGTTTATAGAAATTTTATTGTGTCGGTTCTTCATGGTGATACCACAACTAATCTAGTTGAGTTAGATATGGTAGATTTTGATGTCATTCTAGGCATGGACTGATTATATGCTTATTATGCCTCTGTTGATTGTAGAGCTAGAGTTATGAAATTTCAATTTCTTGATAAACTTTCATTGAGTGGAAAGGTAGTCCTATTATACCTAAAGGTCATTTTATGTCATACCTTAAGGCTAGAAAATAGTTTCAAAAGAGTGTGTCTATCATCTTGTTTTGGTTAGAGACTCTAGCGCTGAAGCCCTTTCCCTTCAGTTAGTCCCTGTTGTTAACAAGTTTCTAGACGTCTTTCCTGATGATTTTCTCAGAGTGCCTTCTGATAGGGAGATAGGCTTTGGGATAAACATTCTTTCTAATACACAACCTATCTCTATTCTTCCATGTAGGATGGCTCTAACTGAGTTGATAGAGTTAAAAACTTAGTTAAAAGACATTCTAGATAAGGGATTTATTAGACCATGTGTCTCTCAATGGGGTGCCCCAGCCTTCTTCGTGCATAATAAATATGGTTTCCTTAGAATATGCATTGATTACCGCCAGTTGAACAAAGTCACCTTTAAGAACAAATATCCACTCCCCTAAATTGATGACCTATTTGACCAAACTCAGGGTGCTAACTATTTCTTTAAGATTGATCTCATATTTGGTTACCATCAGTTAAAGGTTAGAGAATGTGACATTCCTAAGGTATCTTTTTGTACTCGGTATGGCCACTTTGAATTTCTTACCATATTTTTTTACTAACCAATGATCCTGCAACCTTTATGGATTTTATGAACAGAGTGTTCAAGAAGTACCTTGACATGTTTGTAATTTTCTTGTTTGGCGATATTTTGATTTACTTCTGTAGTGAGGGGCAACATGATAACTATCTTAGAATTGTTCTAAAGACACTTAAGGACCATGAGTTGTATGCAAAATTTTCTAAGTGTGAATTTTTGTTGAAGTCCATATCATTCCTTAGCCACATTGTGTCTAGTGAGGTTATCTAGTTGGATTTCCAAAAAATTGAGGTTGTGAAGAATTGGCCTAGACCTACTACCCCAATAGATAACAAGAGTTTCTTGGGCTTAGTAGGTTACTGTAGGAGATTTGTAGAGGGTTTTCATCTATTGCTGCCCATTGTGTTAGGATTTTTGCCTTGATTTTCTTACCAAAATTGAGTTTTAATTTTCTATTAAAGGAAAGTGAAAGTATTACCATAATTACTTTTAATTTGCCTGAAAGGAAAATATAATGTTCTTTCATATTTGACTAACCTCTTTCTTGGAGGAAAGGTTTTGTACCTCTATAAATAGAGGATCCTTCTTCTTGTTCCATAACATAATAGCATCTATAATGTAGTCATTAAAAGAGTTTTGTTTAGAGGGAGATTTTCTCTCAAATAGGTTTTATGTTTTTTTTTATATTAGTTTTCATAATATGTAGGTCAGTTGACAAAACCATATTAATAATATGCTTTTAGTATGTTTTTTATTTGTCATCTAAATTATCGCCACAATGATTTACAATCAATAGCTTCAACATGACGCCCCATCGATTTCGAACCCAACACATTGACCTGGTTAACTTAGAAGAAAGCAAAATATCAGGGGCACGAAGCTTATGAGAAGAGCTTTCAGGAGTTGAAAACTCGGTTGACTATTGCTCTAGTCTTGACCCTACCAGAGAAACAAATGGTTTTATTATTTATTATGATGCCTTTAGGATTGGTGTTTGTTGTGTATTGATGTAGAATGGTAAGGTCATAGTCTACACTTCTAGACAGCTTAAGACCCATAAGAAAAACTACCCAACTCACAATCTTGAGCTAGTCAAATTTGCCTAAATACTAGACGTAAGGAAGCAGTGGATAAATGCGGGAAAGAAAAAATCCTAGGTGGCGGTTGTTTTTTCCTTGAAGATATGGTGTCACTACCTTTACAATGTGCATGCTGATGTTTTCACAGATCATATGAGTCTTCAGTATGTTTTTAGTTAGAGGGAGTAGAACCTTAGGCAGTGAAGATAACATGAATTGCTCAAAGACTACGATATGAGCATGCTTTATCATTCATGGAAAGCAAATGTAGTTGCTAATGCACTTAGCAGGTTGTCTATGGGGAGTACTGCTCATGTTGAGAAAGGGAAGAAGGATCTTACAAAAGATGTCCATCGACTTACATGTTTAGAAGTTTATCTTGTAGACTCCACAGATAGTGATGTGATAGTTTAGAATGGGTTTGAGTCATACTTGGTGTTTGAAGTTAAAGAGAAATGATAAAACGGCCCCTACTTGCTTCAATTGAAAAAAGATATCATTAAGCAGAAGGTCATGGCTTTTAAACTAAGGGAGATAGAGTCTTTAGGTGCCAAAAAAGGTTACGTGTTCCAAATATTGATGGTCTTAGAGAAAGGTCTATGACAACCACAACGTTCTAGACACTCCATTCATCTGGGCTCTATAAATATATATCATGACTTGATAGAAGTCTCTTGGTGTAATGGTATAAAGAAGAATATTACTTATTTTGTAGCTAAATATTCCAACTGCCAGCAAATTAAGGCTGAGCACCATAGTCCTGGTAGTAAGGCTTAAGATATAAATATTCCCTAGTGGAAATGGGAGATACAAAATATGGACTTCATTATATGTTTGCCACGGATGTGTCATCAACATGATTCAATTTGGATAATTATGGATCGAATAACTAAATCAACTCACTTTTTGCCCATCAAGACAACTGATTCAATGGAGGATTATGCTAGATTGTATATTCAAGAGTTATTCAGACTTCATGTGGTTCCCTTGTCCATTATTTCTGATAGGGGTGCTCAATTTAAGACCCACTTTTGGAAGTTGTTTCAGAGGGTTTTAGGTACAAGGGTGAACCTTAGTACCACTTTTCATCCCTAGAGTGATGGGCAGGAAAAATATATTAAGGATATGTTGAGGGCTTGCGTTATTGACTTTAAAATTTATTGGGATAACCACCTACCTCATATTGAGTTTGCATATAATAATAGTTACCAGTCCAACCTTTAGATGGCACCATTTTAGAAACTTTATAGGCGGAGATATATAGGTCTACTATTGGTTGGTTTGAGGTGGATAAAGCTGCATTGATAGGGCCAAACTTAGTTCGTCAAGCCATGGAAAAGGTTAAGCTAATTCAGGAACAGTTGAAGATCGCTCAAAGTCGGTAGAAATATTACTCAGATGTGGGGTAAAGAGACTTAGAGTTTGAGGTAGATGATTGTATTTTCTTGAAGGTTTCACCCATGAAAGGAGTTACCAGGAACCTTAGCCCCTGATTTCTTGGTCACTACCATATTAAGAACAAAATTGGGAAAGTAGCTTGTGAGTTAGAGCTACCAATGGAGTTGGCATCCGTACATCCTTTATTTTATGCATCTATGCTAAAGAAGTGTGTTGGTTATCCCTTACATGTAGTTCCTATAGAAGATATTAGGGTAGAAGTGTAATGACCTAGTTCGTCGTTACTAAAAATATCTATAGTAAAGGCATAAGAATCTTAATTGCCATAGGTGTTAAGGTCAAATCCTTAGTGTAGGAGTTCATTAGATATGAATTAAGGTCGTACAAAACCCCTAGAACAAAGTTGAGTTGAAAATGTCCTCACCGATTTAGTTTTGATATAAACTTTTACTAAGGTCGACTTCAAATGAGCACATCTCCTAGAATATAAAGAGTTACGAGGCCCAAGACCTACCAAATTAAAGGTCGTCAAGTCTTTTTTCCAATGCCAGTGACCTTTATTAATCTAATTTCAGAGTAAAAGTTTATGGACGTTTTACTAAAAGGTGTCCGTGCTTAATAGCTTAGACCTGCTATAGCAGGTAGGGACCCACTATGCTGTAGAGAGTATGGGTCCACTACAGTGGCTAACGATAGTATTTTGTGTCTATTTTACCTAGTCTTAGGTCATAAACTTAAAAAATTTGTTCTAAAACCCTAGAGGGACAATTTTCCTAAGGTTAGAATGAAAACTTTTTATTGAGGTAAGATTATTACTCCCTTTTTACATTAATTAATTCGTTCTTCTTCTAGAATCATTAGAATGGGGAATTGTGGTGTAATTCTTGAGGGTTAAAACTTTAGGTTCATGAAATTGTGGGAAAATCTTATGGGTAGGTGTAATAGCACCTATAATATCTTCCAGATTGTAAACTAACACTTAATAACATGAATTGTGGTGGTTGGGAACCTTGAGTTCAATAAAGAGGGGATCTTTAGCATTAAAACTCCACTAATTGAGATAATATGAGTATGATAGAACTAGTTAATGGTTAATCGACCTTGGGGTGATGTGATTGACCGTGAAAAAGGGTAGAATTAGTGGGTTTGAACTCCCAAAGTGTTTATTTGAAGAGTAGTTGATTAATTACTCTTATAATTGCTTGTTTATTAGATGATTTAATATTTTGAATCATGAAGGAAGGAAAGTAGCATCCGCGGTATAGATTGCTTGTTCAAAGATCTTTGGTTGAGGTAGATTATGGTATATTAGTAGTAGACTGTGGTTAGTAATCGTATGCATAATATTGAATTTACAGAAGAATCACGATTAGGCCTACAGGTTCAGTGTTGGAATTGAGAAAACATGGAATTTAAGTGACAGAGATCTAATTATGTGTTGATATATTGTTGTATAAATCCCTTGATGGGTGTTTGTATTTGTATGACTTAATTGATGAATTACAAGGTGAATATGTGAATGTGGATAGTAATAGAGGAATTGTGTGAACTCATAATCCATTAAACTCATCTTTAATACCTTAAAAAGTGTTAATTCACTATTATGCGTGTTTTGACTATGGGATATTCTTGCTAAAAATAGTTATAAGAATTGATCATGATAAGAGGATGCAGTATCATAACTTAAGAACCTAACTCAAGTTTGGCTAAGTTCTAAGAAGTAATAGGTGTAAAGGTATCGAACTAAAGCGAAAATTGTATGTTGAATAAAGTTGAATGGTTGAATAATCAACTAATGAAACAATATCTTGAACCTAGTAATGACTTGAATGTAATGGTTACTATTTAGTAACTAAACTCATTGGTCCTGATGTGAATAAAAGAGGATCGGATTAGTGAATGAACTTATGTATGTTGAATTAGAGTATAGACTCGATTTGGTTGATAATGCTTATAATACTTGTAATTGAGGAATATGGTTGGTCATTCTTATATTAATAAGTTGTTGATTGATCTTCGGACATACTTGTAATTGATGAAAATGGTTGGTAATGCTTATATAAATAAGTTGTTGATTGGTCTTTGGATATACTTGTATTTGGTGATAGTTGATTGCTGATACTTGAATGATTTGAATTATGATTATAAGGTGTGCTAGTAAATATAGTACATTGTGATGAATCCTAAGAGATTTTTTAATTCATTAAATACATATAATGTGATTGTTGATGATAGGGTGCCACGATTCGATACGGTACATGGATGAAGTTGGTCCCCTACAGGTCACGACTGTTAGGCAGATAAGTCCCCTTAGTATGTATGTACAGATTTGATTAGATGTTGTGATAGTTGTAATTGATATTATGATATTAGGAGGGTCGGTTATCACATCGGTACATGTTACTTATCTATTGATATTTTGAAGGGTCGGGTACCACACCGGTACAGTACTTGGACAAAGCTGGTCACCTACAGGCCATGACTATTGGACAAATAAGTGCCCTTAGTATTTGTGGAAAAAATTGAGAGAAGGTTGTGAATGTTGTGATGTATTGTACATATCTTGAGCCATTCAATTGTTTATTTGAATGAATAAAGTGTTATACTGAATCGAGCTAGCATTAGACTACTCTTTTGATGATTAAGTGATGAATGGTTTGGTGTGGTTTACACTTGTGGTATTTAGAGGACTCATAAACCCCTACCCTTTGTTATTAAACTTATACTTGTGATTGTAATTGTGAAATCAGTGATGTGGTGAAGGTTGATGTTGTTGAGGTTATTATTTTTAAGTGGTTATCTATGGATGTAAATTGTTGGTTGAAATTATTTGTTATGTGTTGATTACTAATTTACTCATATTTTATTTATGTCTAAGTGTGGTAGTGCTTATCTATTAGTTGAAATATTTTATGAGTTGTGTGACTTTTGCACCTTGATAATTATTGTGACGTTGCCTTAATTTGATAAGAGAATAGAAGAATTATGGTTAAGTGTGAGGGAATATTATGGCCACTACCAACTTATAGATTTGATTATGGAGTTAGTACTCATTGTGTATGCATCGTGTCAACATTAAGAAACATAGGTTAATCCTTGAGTTGGATCTATAAGGAATTGTCTTGTTAGATAACATTCATAGATTTGGAGAGAAATCAGAATTATTAGACATAATTTGGATTGTTCGCTCGTAACTAAATTAAGTAAACCAAGCTAATATGATATAATCGGAACCAACTAAGAAGGTGAAATGTGGGAATGGGAATTGTGAAATTGGTGTTAAAATGCTATATAAAATTACCATGCTTTCCTTCTGTGATTTCTATATGATGTATATGTGATCTAACCCTAGTCAATCGATGATGCCTACCAGTGCTTGTGGTGTACTGATACTACTCTTACTACTCTGGTCAATCGATGATGCCTACCAGTGCTTGTGGTGTACTGATACTACTCTTGCTATGTCCCTTTTATGGGATATAGATATTGTAACACCCCATACATTTTCGAACCCATGAGCCTACTTTAACATTTATGGAATTATTTAAACATTAGAGGGTTGGTGAATTATGAATTAATTTGTTGGGCTTAAATGAATCATGTGCTATTGGGCTCAAATGAGGCCTAAAATCATATAAAAGACATGACCCAAAAATGGAAATGACCCATTCTTGTGTTTGACCAAGCAAGCATGCATTTAATGTGGCTAAGGATGACCAATAAGTACTATATAAATCAAGGAAAAATCAGATTTTTATTCATATCAACACCCATGCTTTTTCTAGAATATTCAAGATATTTCTCTCTACACACACAAACCCTAAGTCATCACACTTTTGGACAAGATCACTCTCTTGCAAGATTTGGTAAGTATTTATTCTTTTGGTTTAGTATATTATATGCTTAATATGATGTGTAAATCATGTTGGTTATGTTGGCAAAGTGTTAGACAGGTCACTATGTGTAAAACTGTCTATTTTTGCAATCGAAAAAGGGTTTTGCCTTGTAAACTTGAAAATGGACTTGTGTTCTTGAAGGAAGTGAAATTTATGGATTCAATGTTGACATGTGATATGTTATTATAGCCTTAAATTGTTTTATCCTTGTAGATAATGTTTGGAATTGTTATTGCAAAATTGTGCATGAACTTGGTGGTGTATTGAAAGAAAAATGTGGTTTTGGTGATGTTAATGTGTGTTGTGAAACCATGATGGTTCATTGGAATCTAAGTGACTTAAAATATTTAAAGAGAAGCTTATTCATTGCCATAGACCATTTATTACACAAAAAGGACCCAAAAGAGACCCTTTTTGGCCGAAAGGGGCCCCCGCCCCCGTAGACAGGGCACCTGTGGGAGCAGATGCCAATGCAGGTGCCCCTGGATAGGGCCAAGGGTCACTTGCGGCCGTATTTCATCCACCTGCGGGCACAGGTGGCTTCGCAGGTCAACCCAGAATCTCGTTTTGCATGTTTTTGTCTCTCTTTGATCCCCGAAGGCCCCTACACCCTTTTTGGATGTAATTATCAACTTATGATAATTTTTGAATGACGTTAAGGGGTCGTTTGGAGGCATGTTGGATTATAACAATTATGGATTGTTGTTAATATGTTGTTATGAAAGGTATTGAGGTGACTTGACGGAATAATTGTGATGTAATGATAATGAGGAAGTGTAAAGGGTAAACTTGGTGTGAAATGCTATTGGTTTATGATGTCTTGGTCAATGTGTGGAATGTTATGTTGTTGTTGGTATGGTAATGCAGTGGATTGTATTGTAAAGGGTGAAATGACGCTATATGGCAGTCATGCAGCTCATTGTTGTTTTGTGCACTTGTAAGGTAACTAGTCGTTAACGTGAGCTCTGTTATGAACTTGTGTTGTAGAGTAACGTGTAAAGAAGGATATGGATTGTTGTATTCACACATAGGACTATGTATTCATATTGAGAAGATAAGGTATGTAAGGTTACTCTTTCTGTATCCTTTTGCAGCATATAGTGTTCACCTTGTCATTGTACTTGTTCATTTCCGAAATGTTCTAAGGTATCTCATTATAGGTTATCATTTATTGTTAATCACATATACCTTATTCATTGATCTATTGTTACTCATGTGTCACATAACTGTGGACATGGACCAAAGTTCCAATAATGTTACATTCAAAAAGTTCCAATAATGACATGACCATCGAATGAACTATTGCAAAAATTAAAGAAGTGAGGTAATAAAGTCTCTATCTTGGGTGGTATCCCAGGGGTTAAAATACCTAGCATGGGTCGATCCCAATACCTTGGGTGGCATCCCAGGGGTGAAAAGAACACCTAGCATGGGTCAATCCCGCCACTACGGGTGGTATCCCAGGGGCAAAAGAAAAGCCTAGCATGGGTTGATCCCGAATAATTAATGAGTACCCACTGATCAGCTTGGGGCCCGGGCATTACATGAATGGAAGGATGAGTAATGAATGAAGTAGTGAGTGATGAATGAATGAGCGTAAAAGTAAAGAAAGTAATCAATGTAATGTACATGGTTCCACCCGTACAGAATGGTGACTTATCCATATTGATTATCCACTTGTATTTGATTCCATTGACATTTTTATGTATCATACAGTTTCTTATGGCCTTACATACTCAGTACATTCTCTGTACTGACGTCCCTTGAGGGACTTACCTTACTTGCTGCAGGCACAGGTGCTAGTAGACCTCCACAGTAGGTTGCCGGTCATTTGCAGATCTTTGGTGAGGTCCAGTTGGTTCGGGGCTTTCCGAGTCACAGTTGTACATTTGTTTTGGTATTTTAAATGTTGTCTAGTATGGGCACTTGTCCTGACTTTAAGATTGTTATGTGTATGCATCTGTTAGAGGCTTTGTAGACGTATGTGGGAATATGGGTGTAAGGGGATGTATGTCCATTTTGACTTGATGGCCCTAATGGCCAAGTTTCTTTTATGTATATATCACATGTTCCCATAACTTCCGCTATTAGCATCTAGTATGTATACATGATGGTGATGTTTCTTGAATGACATACATATGAATAGACATGGATGAAGATTGGTTCTCTCGGGCCCTATCGACTTAGGGTGCCAGTCCGCCCCGTTGGAATTTGGGGCATGACAAAAGTGGTATCAGAGCAGGTCGTCCTAAGGGTGTCTACAAAGCCGTGTCTGAGTAGAGTCTTACTGATAGATTTGTTGTGCACCATATTTGTAAGTAGGAGGCTACGGGACATTTAGGAGTTGTTTCTTTTCTTCATTTCTAGATCGTGTATTAGAGCCAATATTGTAGTGGAATCATATCTAACCATTGGACTTGGTTTGCTTTTGTATAGTAAAATGCCGATTACAAGACGAGGTAGAGGTAAAGGTAAGCAGGTAGATATACTTGCCGGAGAAGGAACAAGTAGATCACCACTTGACCAAGCTAGTCAAGGTGGGGCTGATGCTGAGTTTGCATCGCGGGCTTCTTCTACTTTTTCAGCTCAGAAGAGTCGAGAAGGAGAGAAGAACCTACAGAACCACCTGTTAATGCTACTGAGCAAGATCTCAAAAATGCGATGCAAATGTTGACTCAGATAGTTACTACACAAAGTCAAGGATGAACCAGTCCAACAACAAGTGATGATGGTGCGGCTAGGGCAGCTAGTCGGCGGACACATGACTTTATGAAATTGGACCTTCCCACATTCACCGGGTCAGATCTGAATGAAGATCCGTAAGACTTTATAGATAAAATTCAAAGGGCTATAGATGTTATGCAGGTGACTGGTGTAGAAACAGTTGAACTTGCGGCCTATAGATTGAAAGGTGAAGCTATATTGTGGTATGAAGATTGGAAGAAATCTCGTGGTATTGGTGAAAATCCACCTTATTGGGAAGAATTTAAAGCGGTATTCCTTGATCACTATCTTCCTTATGAGATCCGAGAGGCTCGTGCAGATCAGTTCTTAAATCTCCGTCAAGGGAATCTGAGTGTCAGAGAATATAGTCTGCAGTTTAATTCTTTGGCTCGATATGCTCTAAATGTAGTAGCCACAATGACAGACAGAGTATATCGATATGTGGACAGGTTGGAGCCATATTTGGTAAGGGACTGCACTATTGCCGCTTTAAATAGAGATATGTATATAGTTAGAATTCAGGCTTTTGCACAAAAGATGGAGGACCAAAGGCAAAGAAGAAGGATACACGAATATGAACGAGGGTCGTTGAAGAGGGCTAGAGCTATGTGTCTATGGAGTCCCAAGGAGAATCTAAACCTCGGATGTTTTCTAGACCACCTAGACCATCATTCTCTTATACCACAACAGGCACTCAATCTCAATTCTGAGGTTAGAGGAAGCCATGTTGGGCAGAGTAGTGGGATTCGAGGTTCGTAGACCGCTGGATTTTCTCGTTAGCCGTGTCAGCACTGTGGACGATTTCATTTAATTCAATACCGGCTTAGGATAAATGTTTGCTTTTGGTGTGGTATGATGGCACATATGATGAGAGACTGCCCACGAAGAGGCTTGGGTAGTGTGGCGCGACCTGCGGGATCAACCGTTGCATCATCATCATCGGGTCCTCCCCCAGGCAGAGGTGTACAACATGCGGGGTGTGGTAGAGGTGCCAGAGGAGCAGCCAGTTCCAGTGGAACCCAGAATCGCACCTATGCTCTAGTGGACCGGCAGAATTCGAAAGCTTCTCCTGATGTCGTCACAGGTACATTATCCATATTTTCATATAATGTATATGCATTGATTGACCCGGGTTCTACATTGTCATAGGTTACTCCATTTATTGCTGCAAAATTTGAAAGAACACCAGAATTATTAATTAAGTCAATTGAAGTATCTACACCAGTTGGTGAATATATTGTTGCAAAAAGAGTATATTGTAATTGTGTGGTAACTGTGTGTGGTCATGATACACTGGCTGATCTTATTGAACTGGACATGGTGGACTTTGATGTCATAATGGGTATGGATTGGTTGGCTTCTTTTTATGCCACGATGGATTGCCAGGCTAAGAAAGTACATTTTCATTTTCCACAAACGAATGTTCTTAAATGGAAGGGTGATATAGGGGCACCGAGAGGGAAATTTATTTCCTATCTTAAAGCAAGGAAAATGATAGCCAAAGGGTACCTATGTCACCTAGTACGGGTGAAAGATATTGATGTGGAACCACTAACTCCTCAGTCGGTTCCAGTGGTCAATGAATTTCTTGATATATTTCCTGAGGATCTTCTCGGTTTGCCTCCAAAGCGGGAAGTAGAGTTTGAGATCGATGTGAATCCAAGCACTCAGCCTATCTCTATTCCTTCGTATAGAATGGCTCCAGCAGAATTTCTTGAATTGAAGGAGCAATTGAAAGTCTTGCTGGACAAGGGCTTCATCAGACCGAGTATGTCCCCGTGGGGTGTACCGGTATTATTTGTATGGAAGAAAGATGGAACATTGAGAATGTGTATTGACTATCGGCAATTGAATAAGGTAACGATCAAGAACAAATATCCCCTCCCCAGAATTGATGATTTGCTTGATCAGTTACAGGGCGCCAAATGTTTTTCAAAGATTGACTTGAGATCGGGCTACCATCAAGTCAGAGTTAGAGAAAAAGATATACCCAAGACAGCTTTCCGAACACGGTATGGCCATTATGAATTTTTAGTTATGTCGTTTGAACTAACAAATGCACCAGTTGTGTTCATGGATTTGATGAATAGGGTGTTTAATCCATTTCTAGACGTGTTTGTGACGGTGTTTATAGATGACATCCTGGTTTATTCAAGATCACCGGAGGACCATGCTAATCACTTACGACAAATGTTACAAATCCTTCGTGAGCGTAAGTTGTATGCAAAGTTCTCTAAATGTGAATTTTGGTTAAAATCCATCGCATTCTTGGGTCACATTGTGTTAGATGAAGGGATATAGGTTGATACACAGAAGATTGAAGCAGTGAAAAATTTTCCAAGGCCTACGACGCCTACGAAAGTTCATAGCTTCCTTGGGTTGGCAGGTTATTATCGAAGGTTTGTTGAAGGGTTTTCTTCCATTTCTGTACCTTTAACAAAGCTTACACACAAGGCAGTTAAATTTCAGTGGAATGATGCATGTGAGAAAAGTTTCCAAGAACTGAAAGATAAATTGACCTCTACATCGGTATTGGTACTTCCGGAAGGTACAGAGGGGTATGCTGTATATTGTGATGCTTCCGAGTTGGTCTAGGGTGTGTATTGATGCAGCACGGTAATGTAATAACATATGCCTCACGACATTTGCTGCCACACGAGATAAACTATCCCACACATGATCTTGAGTTAGCAGCGGTGGTATTTGCTTTAAAGATATGGCGTCATTATTTGTATGGAGTTCATGTTGATATCTATACTGATCATAAAAGTTTTCAATATATCTTTAAGCAGAAGAAACTCAATTTGAGGCAACGAAGGTGGCTAGAGCTCTTGAAAGACTATGATATTGATATTCTATATCATCCAGGAAAAGCAAATGTGGTAGCGGATGCATTGAGCCGCAAGGCAATAGGAGGCACTAGTGGCCAATTGACGAAAAGCAAGACTTGGTCAAGGATTTACATCAATTAGCCAGCTTGGGGGTTCGTCTTCTTGAATCCTCAGATGAAGGGGTTATTGTACAAAATGCGGAAAAATCTTTATTAATAGTTAAAGTGAAAGAGAAGCAGTTTGCGGATCCTATGTTATTGCAACTGAAAGAGAATGTACAACGGAGTTTGACAAAGACATTTGATCTTACACAAGAAGGAGTACTTCAATGCCAAGGTAGATTATGTGTATGTAGATGAGCTGAGAAGACGAATTATGATAGAGGCACATCATTCACGATATTCTATTCATCCGGGAGCTACCAAAATGTACCATGATTTGAAGGAAATATATTGGTGGGGAAACATGAAGAAGAACATTGCAGAATTTGTAGCTCAATGCCCGAATTGTCAACAAGTAAAGGTAGATCATCAGAAACCAGGAGGTTACATGCAATGTATCAATCTTTCAGTCTGGAAATGGGACATGATTAATATGGACTTCATCACAGGGTTGCCTCGTACACTGCGGAAATTTGATTCCATATGGGTCACAGTTGACAGGCTTACCAAATCAGTGCATTTCCTACCAGTCAAGACCACCTATATAGCCGAGGAGTATGCAAGGTTGTATGTTAAAGAGATAGTGCGGTTACATGGAATTTTGGTCTCCATTATATCAGACAGGGGAGCTCAATTTACTGCGCATTTTTGGAGATCTTTTCAGAAGAGCTTGGGTACACAAGTGAATTTGAGTACGGCTTTCCATCCTCAGACAGATCGACAATCAGAACGTGCTATCCAAACACTTGAAGATATGCTACGAGCATGCACGTTAGATTTTCAAGACAGTTGGGATGATCATTTTCCTCTTATTGAATTTTCTTACAACAATAGTTATCGTTCAAGTATCAAAATGGCACCTTATGAAGCTTTATATGGAATAAAGTGTAGATCACCAATCGGATGGTTTGAAGCGGGTGAAACTGCTTTATTTGGACCGGATCTTGTTCATCAAGACATGGAGAAAGTTAAAGTGATCCAACAGCGGCTACAAAAGGCCCAAAGTCGACACAAGTCCTATGCTGATGTTAGAAGCAGAGGGATTGAATTCGCTATAAGTGATTGGGTATTTTTTAAGGTGTCACCGATGAAAGGGGTAATGCGATTTGGGAAGAAAGGGAAGTTGAGTCCCCGGTATATAGGGCCATATGAAATTGTCCGAAGATTTGGGCAAGTCGCGTATGAATTAGCATTACCCCAAGAACTCTCCACAGTTCATCCAGTATTTCATGTTTTGATGCTTCGAAAGTGCATAGGAGATCCATCTCATTTTACTCCCATTGAAGATGTACAAGATACAGAAGATCTTACCTATGAGGAGATACGTATTGCTATTCTGGATAGACAAGTGAAGAGGTTGAGGAATAAAGACATAGCTTTCGTAAAGGTACTTTGGATAAATCAACAAATAGAAGAGATCACATGGGAAGCTGAAGAAATAATGAAGTCAAAATATCCTCATTTGTTTCAAGATACGGGACTGGAGCAATAACAAGTAAGTACTTATAAGAATTACATATATATATATATGATAACATGAAGAATGATCCTAGACCCGAATTTGTTTAATTTGAATAATGTCACTAACATTCGAGGACGAATGTTTCTAAGGGGGGAAGGATGTAACACCCCGTATATTTTTGAACCTATAAGACTGTGTTAACATTTTTGGAATTATTTAAACATGAGAGAATTGGTGAATTATGCATTAATTTGTTGGGCTTAAATGAATCATGTGCTATTGGGCTCAAATGAGGCCCAAAATCATATAAAAGACATGACCCAAAAATGGAAATGACCCATTCTTGTGTTTGACCAAGCAAGCATGCATTTAATGTGGCTAAGGATGACCAATAAGTACTATATAAATCAAGGAAAAATCAGATTTTTATTCATATCAACACCCATGCTTTTTCTAGAATATTCAAGATATTTCTCTCTACACACACAAACCCTAAGTCATCACACTTTTGGACAAGATCACTCTCTTGCAAGATTTGGTAAGTATTTATTCTTTTGGTTTAGTATATTATATGCTTAATATGATGTGTAAATCATGTTGGTTATGTTGGCAAAGTGTTAGACAGGTCACTATGTGTAAAACTGTCTATTTTTGCAATCGAAAAAGGGTTTTGCCTTGTAAACTTGAAAATGGACTTGTGTTCTTGAAGGAAGTGAAATTTATGGATTCAATGTTGACATGTGATATGTTATTATAGCCTTAAATTGTTTTATCCTTGTAGATAATGTTTGGAATTGTTATTGCAAAATTGTGCATGAACTTGGTGGTGTATTGAAAGAAAAATATGGTTTTGGTGAAGTTCATGTGTGTTGTGAAACCATGATGGTTCATTGGCATCCAAGTGACTTAAAATATGTAAATAGAATTTTATTCATGTCCATGGACCATTTATTACACAAAAAGTACCCAAAAGAGACCCTTTTTGGCCGAAACGGGCACCCGCCCCCGCAGACAGGGCACCTGCGGGCACAGATGCCAATGCAGGTGCCCCTGGACAGGGCCAAGGGTCACCTGAGGCCACATATCAGCCACCTGCGTGTGCAGGTGGCTTCGCAGGTCAACCCAGAATCTCGTTTTGCATGTTTCTGTCTCTCTTTGATCCCCGAAGGCCCCTATACCCTTTTTTGATGTAATTATCAACTTATGATACCTTTTTAATGATGTTAAGGGGTTGTTTGGAGGCATGTTGGATTATAAAAATTATGGATTGTTGTTAATATGTTGTTATGAAAGGTATTGAGGTGACTTGATGGAATAATATTGATGTAATGATAATGAGGAAGCGTAAAGGGTAAACTTGGTATGAAATGCTATTGGTTTATGATGTCTTGGTCAATGTGTGGAATGTTATGTTGTTGTTGGTATGGTAATGCCAGTGAATTGTATTGTAAAGGGTGAAATGACGCTATATGGCAGTCATGTAGCTCATTGTTGTTTTGTGCACTTGTAGGGTAACTAGTCGTTAACGTGAGCTCCGTTATGAACTTGTGTTGTAGAGTAGCATGTAAAGAAGGAAATGGATTGTTGTATTCACACATAGGACTGTGTATTCATATTGAGAAGATAAGGTATGTAAGGTTACTCTTTCTGTATCCTTCTGCAGCATAAAGTGTTCACCTTGTCATTTTACTTGTTCATTTCCGAAATGTTCTAAGGTATCTCATTACAGGTTATCATTTATTGTTAATCACATATACCTTATTCATTGATCTATTGTTACTCATGTGTCACATAACTGTGGACATGGACCAAAGTTCCAATAATGTTACATTCAAAAAGTTCCAATAATGACATGACCATCGAATGAACTATTGCAAAAATTAAAGAAGTGAGGTAATAAAGTCTCTATCTTGGGTGGTATCCCAGGGGTTAAAATACCTAGCATGGGTCGATCCCAATACCTTGGGTGGCATCCCAGGGGTGAAAAGAACACCTAGCATGGGTCAATCCCGCCACTACGGGTGGTATCCCAAGGGCAAAAGAAAAGCTTAGCATGGGTCGATCCCGAATAATTACTGAGTACCCACTGATCAGCTTGGGGCCCGGCCATTACATGAATGGAAGGATGAGTAATGAATGAAGGAGTGAGTGATGAATAAATGAGCATAAAAGTAAAGAAAGTAATCAACGTAATGTATATGGTTCCACCCGTACAGAATGGTGACTTATCCATATTGATTATTCACTTGTATTTGATTCCATTGACATTTTTATGTATCATACAGTTTCTTATGGCCTTACATACTCAGTACATTCTCCGTACTGATGTCCCTTGGGGGACTTACCTTACTTGCTGCAGGCACAGGTGCTAGTAGACCTCCACAGTAGGTTGCCGGTCATTTGCAGATCTTTGGTGAGCTCCAGTTGGTTCGGGGCTTTCCGAGTCACAGTTGTACATTTGTTTTGGTATTTTAACTGTTGTATAAAGCGGGGACTTGTCCCTACTTTAAGATTGTTATATGTATGCATTTATTATAGGCTTTGTAGACGTATGTGGGAATATGGGTGTGAGGGTACGTATGTCCATTTTGACTTGATGGCCCTAATTACCAAGTTTCTTATATGTATATATCACATGTTCCCATAACTTCCGCTATTAGCATCTAGTATGTATACGTGATGGTGATGTTTCTTGAATGACATGCATATGAATGGACATGGATGAAGATTGGTTCTCTCGGGCCCTATCGACTTCGGGTGCCAGTCCGCCCCGTTGGAATTCGGGGCATGACAGATATACTGCAGGTTGATTAGAAGTTTATTGTGTGGAGCTGCGGTCATTCAACATCAACTTCTACACCTCTTTTTCGTAGAGATTGTGTCTTTTCTTATTGTTGTTCTCATTATAGAATTAAGCTCTTGTACATGTCTAGACTAGGTCTTATGTAATGTTGTAAGCTGTTGATCATGTATATAAATGTTTGTAAAGATTTTCAGTTTATGATTATGTCGACTCACATATTTGGATTGCTTAACTACAATAAGGCTTTTGCATGAATTTCCATATAATCAATAGTAGGGTGATGAAGGGTTCTCCTATCTAGTTAAAAATGGAGTAGGTGTCCGCACGATCCCGTAATTTGGGTCATGACAGTTGGTATCAAAGCACTAGGTTACTGTTCTCACAAGTACAAGAACAAATATCGAGTAGAGTCCTGCAGATTGGTATGTAGACGTCCACATAAAATCCCTAGGGAGATATGAGGCATCTAGGACTCATTCATTTTCTTATTTCCTATCATGCTACATTAGTTTGTTGTCTACCTAGGTTTAGCCCAATTGATATCTAGTCAATTCCAATTGGTATAGCTACATCTACAATTGGAATCTAGTCTATTCTAATTGGTATGTTGAGGAGTTCACAATTTGAAATTAGTCAATTCCAATTGGTATCTCTCACGACCCAAACCGCCAAATCGTGCCGGGCACCTACCTACACCTACCCCAGATAGGAAAACCCTGAATATCCCATCATTCAACCAATGCAAAAGTTACTACGATATACACTGAGTCAATTTAATGTCCACCATATGAATAACTAATCAAAGTTGAAATGCGATTATTCATTTAATTCGTTCCATGAATTATTTTACTACATCAAATATGAAAGGTAAATGCGGAAAATAACTACTAGTGATTCCCCAAAACCTAGCCTAAACCGGTACAAGAGCACTAGATAAGAAGTAAGGACATCCATGACACAACATCCATGCAGAATAAAGATGACAAGAGCTGCTGCTGAGTGATCGACATTGCTGCTATAGAAACTCCAACTAACCTGCACCATGGCTATACCCCCAATTGGAGATATAGTGAGTGTAGTATCAGTACAAACTACACATATTGGTAGGTATCATTGGCCGAACAGGGTTAGAAACAAATAACAATAATAGTAAGTAGGAAAGAAACATGACTTTAACTTACATTTCGGTTACTAAAACACAATTGTACAGGCATAGCTACTGACACTTAGTCTCGTTATACATACTTTTGTTTTAACATTTTCGTATATCTTAGTCCCTTTACAAGCCATTCCACGTTACACTATTTCTCCACTTTATATAATCCCAATTCCAGTGTAGTATGGATAGCTCTGCGGGGTTCACTATATCAACACTTTTAGGCCACTGATGGTAATCAGGTTTCTAATTCCTTAGAAGTCATGACACCTATGTCTATGTATAGTTAGGTACCTATAATCAAAACTTGTTCCCTAGTCAAGGACAACAGGCACTACAATATACATCAAGTTTACTTGTCTCTACACAAAAGGACAATATTTATACAAAATTCGGGACATACCTTATATTCACACTTGACTACAATGCCCAAACACAACCATCAAATATAGTCGATCCACTCAAGGGACAATAATATCTTATTAAGTAACGGGTCCACACAAGAAACAATGACATATCATCAATATAACTCAGTCCACTCAAGGAACCATCAACCACATATAAATGTCAATGTATATTCAAATGCATATGAATAAGTGCATGTATGCAGGATGTGCACATCATCTCTTTCTATTTTCATCCATCTCATCAATATCATATCGTACCGGTATGGTACCCAACCCATATCACAACATATCATATCCGTACCGGCATGGTACCTGACCCATATCACAATATATCATATCCGTACCACTGTGGTACCCGACCCATATCACAATATATCATATCCGTACCGGCGTGATACTCGACCCATCCATAACTATCAATCATCCATAATGTGTATAATTATGCAACACAGTCAATAACTATAAGTAGTGCCTGAAGGCAAATCGCAAGCACCCAATTGATGTTAGATGCAAGCAACAATGATCAAAACAAAACCTATAATTAATTACGACCAAGTGAATACAGTCAGATCATATAATCATCATTTCATATAACAACGAGTATTCACTACCACATGAAATTACAAGTATGCCCGAAGGCCAATTTACCACTCATTCAATCGATCATCATACAATTCAATCATTAATCACCATAGGTTCTAAGACCAATTAAATGGGTATCCATTTAGGAATTCACATTTCACCAAGGTTGGCATCTATGTTCTAAGCCATCAACCTATTTCATTCACCTATCTAACCCTCTTTACTTCGTATTGGAATAGGCCAATTTCAGTTACTAAATAGTAACCCTTTACCTTCAAGTCATTACTAAGTTCTTCTGTTGTTAATCACATTCACATATTAACTCTATGAACCATCAAACAAGTCATACAACCACAAATACCCATCAAGGGATCTACACAAAAGATAATACACACAATTATCTTATTAATACATTACTTTCATTATTTATCCACATAACCTCTACTAACTCACAGGTATTCAATTTAGGTGACCGCACTAACCCCCAAAATCTTCATAAGAGTGCAACTAGCATATTGAATATCAGCTAAAACAGGTCATTATTCAACCTCCAAATCAAGAATTCCTTCTTGAAGAATCCTAGACTAAGAACCTAATTCTGTGAAAGTTTTAATCACAGAATGATACTCTTATTAGAGTAAAATCACAAATTTTGAGGCCAAGGATAGTAAAGGTCGAGCCTAATGCCGAGAATGAAACTGTACATCCTAGAATAACTATATAGACACCATCACTTTCAACCAAATTCTCATAATTACCTAATGATTGGTAATTATAGCATTGCCTTTATATGTGACATAGTTAAACCAATATATACCCAACTGTGTTAATTCAGTATAAGGTCACTCACTATAATTTCAATTTACCCCAACTCTAATTGAATCAATTCACTATAATTTACACGCAATGAAAAATATTTAAGCCTAATCGAATTTGCATAAATTCAATCCATCCAAATACCATGCCCGAAGTCCTAAGACATGGATTCTCCTGACATTACTATTATTATCATATGCATCAAATCCAAAATCTGCTATAAATAACCTCAACCTACCTCATTGATGAATCTTGCTGCTATGGAGAGGAGGAAGTTGTCCCGCATGTGTTAGCATGTACCAGCATTGGGTTTTTTGCCGCATGTACCTCGAACCACCCTCATAAAGTGAGGCCTTTATAATCTCCTAACTATGGAGGTAGGGTTTTCTCAGAGTGTTTTGGTGAGGAAAAATAACCTGAGAAAATATTAAGGGGGAGGGTTTTTAATTTTTATTCTAGCTGACTACTCTCGAATATCGCTACAACGGTTCTTTTACCACTGCAGCAGTTATCCTACCACTACAGCGGTAAGCCACTGACCAACCCAAATTTTTTTGGGCCTTTTGGCCCAATCCCGTTGGGCCTCATTTTACCTTTCTATTTTAAAATTTTCCCGGCCCAACTTGAGCATATTATTTATCATTAATTATTTTTGAGGCATTTTCACACGTAATGATGGTTTGGGTCATTACAGTATCTGTCGGGTGAATTATGATGATTATTTAGTTAATCCTTAATTATGTGAATTGATAATAAAAAAATGATGTACATGGGTTTATAATTATTTGTGGTTCGTTAATGTGTACAAATGCATTTGTGTGCCAATTTTATGAATTATGGTGAAACTAGTTGATTACTTTTTGCTTGTGGAGTCAATAAACTGGCATGTGATAAGATTACGATAAATTGTGATGTGTCGATATGATACTAAATTATTCTGTGTATTGGCGAGCTAATGAATGACAATTTTATTTCTTTAAATTAGTAGATATGATGCATTAAATAAATTAAGGATATGGGTAATAGAGGGATCCCGTATAAATGATATAATAAGCATTTAGGAGGGTACCAATGCCGTGTTATGGGAAGTTGTAAGAAAATAATTATCAGTTAATAGTATTCCTTGAGCGTGGTATAACTAAGTTGCTAAGGCTTGTGAATTAAGTGAACATGATTATGATTAATGATCCTTAGTTGTAGGATCGATTGAGGAACTAGAGTCATCATATGTGTTTATGCATATTCATACCACTCTCATTATTGCATGATAGTTATTGGTTGATATTGCTCATTAAGTTAATTGTAAAAGTCATATTCTTATCGTGCCGATGGGAAATGGTTTAAACAAATGTTATTGGACTAATGGAAAATGATTTCGGTGAGGGGCTATTGTGAGTGCTGGTATAGTTAGAGAAAGACTAATGAATTAATATGTCCTCTGGGTGAATTGCATGTCCTTGATGTTTAGACATTGATTTCTGTTGGTTACGTGTATTTCCTTATGATTATGGATTTGATTGGTTTGACTGATGGCTATCACCTACGATTGTGAAGTACTTAATAATTGTGTTGTTGAATGAACTTGTATTAGGTTAAGATGCTCTAATTGATGGATTTAAATCAATAATTTATTTTAACATAATAAAAAAGGTATGCAATCAGTGAATATATGTAATTAAATTGATGTGATATCAACTCGAATAGACTGACGTGAATTGTAGTGGAGAATTTATGTGTTAATAAAACTCATAGTTGTGTGTTTGTACATTAGATGTTTATTCTTGTGCGCTAACCATTGAGGTGTGAAAAAGAGTCATAACATAGATGTCCCGAGGGGTAAACATGAGAAAATTCAGCAGAGGGTGACAAAAGTTTTGTAATTAAAAATGCTGACAAGTTTGATCACTTTAGGTGAAAGTTTCTTTTAATTAGTGATTAAGTTAAATAGGATATAAAATGTAATTTTTAAAACTTTTAAACTTTGATAAAATACAAAAATAACTCACCCCCAAAACCGTCACTTTTTCTCTCCTTTTTCATTTTACCCTTTTCAACTTCTTATCTAACTTCTCTCCTTTCTTTAAAAACACCGATATTTTCTCTCCCTTATTGTCTTCTCCACTTCAACTCTATCGCCATCATCATCGCCATCTCTATCATCAAGTTAGGGTTTTAATTTTCAAAGGTAAAACTCTTTTCTTTTCTCTCACAGTTAGGGTTTTATGGTTTTGAAGTGAAAATAGTGATTTAGGTTAAAGAAGAAGAAGAAGAACATGGATTTCAAATATTTTATTGTTTCATGTCCTAATAAATGGCGTATTTGTTATTATTGTTGTGGATTTCAAATATTTTACTATTGCATACCTTAATAAATAGTGTATTTATTGATATTATTGTGGATTTCACATATTTTGGTGTTATTGCAAGTGTGTATTGTTAAGAAAACAATGTTTTGATTGGTTGGTTGTTATACTCTTGGTCTAAAAAAATGTAAGTTTGCTTCAGCAACCTCAAAAATTATGTGAATAAATCACATAGTTACTGAGATGCTGTAGAAAATATGTTGGATTGTTCAAATTACTGCAGCAACTTCTAAAGTAGATTCCACAACTGCTGAGGTTATCGCAACATGTCTCTTGAATTTCTGAAGTTTTTGTAGCAATTATTAAAGCAATTCCTAAAGTTTTTGCAACAACTAATGAAGTGTTTGCAACAACAACTGAAGTTGCAGCATGAAATTTCCGCATTTGCTGCATAAAACTTCAAGAATTACTTCAGTATTTGCTTCTTAACTTCAACAGTTGTTGCTTGTTTGATCAACTGTAGTAGTTTGTTTTCCTTATTTATTTGAATGATTGGTGAAATTAATTAATGATTTTTGTTTTGTCTTATGTGGTGTAGATAAAAGTCTCCAAGGAAAAAGGAGCAACAACTGCTATTACTCCTACTAGAATACTAGAAGTAGAATTAGTACACTGAGGCAAAGAGAAGAAAAATTCCAAGAAATGCAACACCAGCAAATTGACAGCATTTGCTTAACGAACTCGGGTCATGACTGAGAGTAAGGTAACCTCAAGCCAGAAGCATGCAGATAAGGGTTCAGTGGTCCAAAAAGGAATTTGTGGCCTTGTTGAATCAAAGATAATTTGTTTTAAGTTTTTTTATGGTTGATCTGTCATGTTTTATTGAATTTTTTATGATTGATTTGTTATTATGTTTTATTAAATATTTGAATCTGACGTATTTTGTTAACTATTAAAATTTGTGTTGAATATTAGAATTTGTTGAATATTACAATAAGTGTTCATTATTTTTGTACTGTATGTTTCAATTGTAGCAAATATTTGAATATACTGAGAATTCCCCAGCAATTGTTGTAAGTTGTTGGGTATTTCCTAGCAATTACTGAAATATTATAGCAAGCAAGTTAGTTTCTGAAATTTTCATAGCAATTGCTGAAATATATTATAGTTAGTTAGTTGTTGGGAATTTCATAGCAATTGTTGAAATACGCTATAGCAAGTTTGTTAGTTGCTGAAAATTCCATAGTAATTGTTGAAATATGCTATGACAAGTAAGTTAGTTACTGAAAGTTTCATAACAATTGTTTAAATATACTTTAGCAAGTAAGTTAGTTGATGAGAATTCCATAGCAATTGCTGAAATATATTATAGGAAGTTAGTTAGTTGCTGGAACTTCCATAACAATTGTTGAAATATGCTGAAAGTTTTATAGCAATTGTTGAAATATGCTATAGTAAGTAAGTTAGTTGCTGTAAATTGATTAAATTGAAGAATAAAAGCTAGATTTGATAGTGATATGATACAATAAGATAGTAATTTGAGAAATATTAGACGATCAATAAGCAATTTCACATGTAATCAAACTAAATTGATTAAATTGATTATTAATTGGTTGCATCAATCATATTTAATAATAAATAGGGTGATCTTGGTCTAATTTAAGACTAATAGCTAGATTTGATAGTGATCTTAAATAATGAGATAGTAATTTGAGAAATACTAGACGATCAATTAAGTAATTTCACATGTAATCAACCTAAATTGAGTAAATTGATCATTAATTGATTGTATCAATCATATTTATTGATAAATTAGGTGGTGTTAGTTTAATTTAAGAATAAAAGCTATATTTGATAATGATCCTATACAATGAGATAGTAATTTTAGAAATACTAGATGATCAATTAAGAATTTTACACGTAATTAACCTAAATTGAGTAAATCGATCATTAATTGATCAATCATATTTATTGATAAATAGGGTGGTGTTAGTCTAATTTAAGACTAAAACCTATATTTGATAGTAATCTTATACAATGGGATAGTAATTCGAGAAATACTAGACGATCAATTAAGCAATTACAGATGTAATCAACCTAAATTGAGTAAATTTATCATTAATTAGTTGGATCAATCATATTCATTGATAAATAGGATGGTGTTAGTCTAATTTAAGAATAAAAATTAGATTTGATAGTGATTTTATACAATGAGATAGAAATTTAAGAAATACTAAATGATCAATTAAGCAATTTCACATATAATCAATCAAAATTGAGTAAATTGATCATTTATTGGTTAGATCAATCATATTTATTGATAAATAGGGTGGTGTTATTCCAATTTAAGAATAAAATCTAGATTTGATAGTGATCTTATACAATGAGATAGTAATTTGAGAAATACTAAATGATCAATTAAGCAATTTCACATATAATCAATATAAATTGAGTAAATTGATCATTAATTGATTGTAGCAATCATATTTATTAATAAATAGGGTGGTGTTAGTTTAATTTAAGAATAAAATCTAGATTTATTTTCTGAAGAAACAAGAATTTTTATTGATAAACAATATTGGTACAATTTTTTTTGTTCCCTTGATTTTTTTCTTTTGATTTTTGTCACGACCAAACCCACTGAGTCATGCCGGGCACCTACCTACGCCTACACCTACTCCAGATAGAATAACCCTAATAATCTCATGATTCAACCAAATGCGGAAGTTAAAATGATAAATACTTAGTTAATTTTATATCCACCAACCGAATGTCTAATCAAATTGAAATACAATTGTTCACTTAATTCTTCCTAAAACCTGTGTTTAATACATCGAGTATGAAAAGTAAATGTGAAAAATAACTACAAGTGACTCCCCAGAACCTAGTCTAAATCAGTACAAGAGCACTAAACAAAAAGTAGGGACATCCATGACACAACATCCATCCAGGATAGAAATGGTAGGAGCTGCTGCTGAATGATCTGTATCACTGCTACAGAAACTCCAATTGACCTGCACCATAGCTATACCTTTAATTGGAGGTATAGTAAGTGTATCATCAGTATAATCATACATACTGGTAAGCGTCATCGGCCGACCATGGTTAGAAACAAATAACATCAATAATAAATACGGGAAAACCACAACATCAAGTAAAGTTTTGGTTCGATCTCCCATTTTGTCAACTCTTATTAACCCATGTTTAACATCTCTGTGAACTACACTTAGCATCTCTGTAACCTAACTGTCATTTAGCATTATATCTTTGTCCTTTGACTATATTTCGTATATCTTTGTCCTTTAACTACCCACTCCAACCTTTTTCATGATACTTGCAATTCCTTATCTATAATCCATCCAGTCCTCTTGATACTCAAAATAGTCAGCATTACCATAGTATTTTAACCTCTAACCCGGTCCGCACAAGGGACCCCATTTACCTTCACAACCATTTACCATAATTCACCACAACAGTGCAACACGTAGTAGAACATATATATACATACATACATACATATCTATGTATATATACATATATATATATATATATATATATATATATCAATTAAAATCATGTAAAAACATATGAATGAGTGCATGTATGCAAGATGCGTGCATCATCTCTCCTTATCCCTCCTCATCATCATGTACCGGCATGATATCCAGCCCAACATCATATTGTACCTGTGTGGAACCCAACAAAATATCATAACAAATGTACCGGTGTGGTACCCAACCTATTAACTTAACACCTCACTACAATGCATATGGATGAGTTCAAGAAATCAACAATCATAATTCATGCAAAATATAATCACACGTATCAGCCCAAAAAACATCGTGGTTCAATATAGTCTACTGATAGGACAACCGTCTAATTCATTTATTCGGTGACCTTAGGCCTCACAAAATATCCCCATCACGACTCACCAAGAAACCCCACGGGGCTGTCATCACCCAAACTCACATTACCTTTTAATTACGGCAACACTATTTGCGATAACATGACAAGCAATGCCAACACTGCAACCCACTTAACCTGAATAACTTTTTAGTCACTATCTCATGTTCTAAGAATACCTTTCTACTTACTATCTCATCTTCTAACAATACCTTTTTACTCACTATCTCGTCTTCTAATAATACCCTTTTTACACACTATCTCGTCTTCTAACAATACCTTTTTACTCACTATCTCGTATTCTAAAAATAGCCTTTTTGCTCACTATCTCATATTCTAACAATGCCTTTTTACTCACTATCTCATCATCTAAACTCTAGAAAGCACCAATCATGACCACCAAGGCATTAGGACCAAACAAGTGACCCTAACGCAATTCAACCATTGAATCATTTATGCATTAGTCGAGTCGCCTCATACTTTTTGTTTTACCATTTCAAATTATATCATTTAACTTCCACCATACTCGACTCTGGTTAACAATAAGCTATGGACTTCCGACCCATATCCTAACCATAACTTATTCCAACTAACCAACTCCGTACCCACTGGCCTAATGCATGATACTCCCGACATTACTATTAATATTAAATACATCTAGCCCAAGTCTAGTAGCTACAAATTAAACCTTAGTATACCTCTTAGATGAAACATGCTGCTATAGAGAGGAGTGAGTTGTCCCGACTTGCTAACTGCATTCCTATGTTGGGTTCCCTCTGAGTATATCTCAAAATCGCTCTCATGAATATTAGCCCTTGAAATCTCATGGTTTACGAGTTAGGGTTTTTCAGAGTGTTTTTGGATGAAGGGGGTGACCTAGGGAAATAAAAAAAAGGGATTTTAAAAATTCCTCGACTGGCATACTAAGTTACCGCTACAATGGTACCACTGCAGCAGTTATCTAACCACTGTAGCAGTTATCAGTAGTCTGGCCCAGCCCTTTATTGGGCCTCTTGGCCTAAATTACCCTGGCCCCAAGTTTCCTCCCAAATTTAAATTTTTCCCGGTTCATTTCGAGCCTATTCTTTATTGTAAATTATTTTTGGAAAATTTCCACATGTAATGATGATTTGGGTCATTACATTAGATACTAATTTACCTACTGTTAGTTCCCGAACGAATTTAAGGGTGAGGTCAGAATATTTGCATGAACGCTCGATGAGTCTTTAACCATTATTAGCCACTAGGAGGGTCACTATATGTATGATAGCTCATTATACAACCATGTTTCTTAATAAGCGACCATTGCAACATGGCCTAGTCTAGGCCCAACAATTATTCCTTAAATCGATGTACACAATTAATTTGTGGGATACTTCTCAGTTATGATTCCCTCAACATAAAATGACATCACAACGCACGAAGAGTCAGGACTGAATTGATTTCAAAGAAATTTTACCGCGTTAATCTTTCGCTGCAGTGGTAATTTAACCGTAGCAGCGGTTCACGATAGTTTTGCATGGGAAAATCTTCATTTTCAACCCATTCACTCTACTCTCTCTATGAAATCTCCCCCCATCGATGAATTTGAGGTAATTTCTTCATCCTTGCTGCTTACTTTACTTATATTCTGTCGTAGAATTACGTTAGATTAGGGAGGATTCAAGTGGGTTGGGTGTAACTTGATGAATTTGGTTTTCTTGGTGGTGTTTTTGAAGGTAGTAGTTGGCATGCTTAATTTTTTTATGTTTTCAATGCTCCTAAAGCGTTTGGGATGTAAGATTGACGTAGTTCATGGTGGTTTTTGACCGAGGGAGGGTTGAAGATGAAAAGTCATCTTTTTCAATGAATTTCCTTTAATTTGGGCTTGATTTTAGGTGTTTCACATCCCTATTTTTGTGTAAAAAGGTTTACACGTACTTCCCCAAGCCCGATATATGCTTAATTTTAGAAAATAAGGAGAAAATTTGAAAAATCCACCATGGGAGGGGAGGTTAGTGAAATGAAGACAATGAACTGCTGTCGCAGTAATTTTACCGCTGCAGCGATCTTGTCGTAGCTGTAATTAACCATTGCCACGATACCACTTCAGTGGTTAAATATCTGTTGTAGCAGTACTAGGCAGTGCGTCTCCAGTTTTTTGCATTTTCTAAAATTTGAATTCCCTTTCCCTCCCCTGGTGTTTTGATATGGTTCTAACTATTTTCATGGTATTTGCAGGATCACAATGGCCCAACAACCTACCTACCGCAGATTTTTTGATGTCGTTTGTCGCACCCGATATGAGGAGGGATGACAAAATAGAAATTTCCTTCGTGAGTGAGGGTTTGTGATGGATGAGGTAGTAGATGGTTTTCCTGATTTTAACGATCAGCTGAAAGTGTTTGGGTGGGAGATGTTGGTCGGCCGGTCCTGAAGTGCAATATGGCCTGGGTTCGGGAATTTTATGCCATACTTCCTACGGTGGAGTGGGCAGAACCTCTCCCCATTATCCTGATCTGGGGAAAGAACATGCCCGTGGATGCTACTACTATCAATGAGGTCCTGGGGGTTCCCAACCCCTCCAATGAAGACTTTGAGGTTAAGATTCAGGAGTCGAATTTGAGGTGGGCGGCCTGGTATTTGGCACCCGAGGGTAAGGCTGATGAGGTGAAGTGGTCCAATCAGAAGGGGACCAAGAGCGCATACTTTTTGCCCAAGGCTAAGATTTAGTTGCAGCTGGTGTCCCAGAGGATCCATCCTTCGGGAAATATTACGGATATGGTCTTACATCAGTCTATGGTGGTGGCGTGTGCTATAGCTGGGGTCGAGATAAATGTGGGGGCTCAGATCATGGATGAGTAGCAGTACTTTTATGCTCGGGAGAGATCACCAAGGGACCTCTTTTTACCTTTTTGGATCACGAAACTGTGTAATTAGGTTAGTGTTCATCAAGATGACCATGATATCTAGGAGGAATATGATGTACCATACCACCCCCTTAGAGGAAGGAGTACCCGAGGTGGAAGCAAGAAGAAGAGGAAGATTGGAGAGGAGGGTGAGAGCAGCTGAGCTGGTGGGAGTGGAGGTACTCCCCATTCTCACACACCCGCTCCTCCTAGGGATTGGGTGGCTAGCCTTGCTGCTATGCATGGCTACCTAGATAGGGACCAGATGTCCTAGGTGGGGTTGGCCTCTTCTATCTCCACTACCCTAGTGGATCCAGCTCGAGCTTATGCGGAGCTCTGAAGGAAGACATACTAAGAGAAAAAGAAATGCTGCTCTCGCGACCGCATGCTGGTGAGGATGTGGAAAGTCGTGTGGGTTATGTTCGTGTTCACCTTCCCTGATAAGGAATTCCCAAAGCTGAGTGTGGAGGATGTCGAGGAGTTCTCATTCCTCATCGACGAAGATGAGGAGGACTGGATGTCACCATCCTTAAGGATGATGCCACCAGCTAGACGCTTCCCCCTCCCTCTTTATGTTTTAAATTTTGGATTAGGGTTGCCCCCGTTTAGGGCATGTAACAAAACAATCTCTTTTTATTTTCTACACCATTTTAGACATTTTACTTCCCGCACCCTTTTTAATAATAGTCACTGCCACCTTTTTAATAATAGTCGTACTTACTTATAATGTGTGTTGGATGCCTTTTCTGTCATTTTATATCTGGAAAATAGAGTTGCTACACAACAACTGAACATTGCAAAAACAGGGGATGCACCTGGTAGGATTCTACCTGGGGCCACTACAACGATTAATTTTACGGCTACAGCGATAAAAAATCGGTTGCAGGGTATCCTCCAGTAACTCCGCCTTAGTTTTTCTTTACCCAGTTTAGGTCCTTTCTGCATAAAACTCTTTTATACCTGTTCAAGTAGTGTAACAATCTCTCATTATTTATGTAAATCGAATTCACAATCCAATTAACTCTGAACCATAACCAATATAACTTTCTGTCTACCAAATCATTAGTGCTACACTTTCATCAATCTCCTTACCCACTCAATTCGTGACTCCCCCCCCCCAAGTACTCCAACAATAGCCAGACATCTAGATGGTTCATACGGGATTGGATAGAAGACAAGTAGTACTCCAAATAACATAGATGCGCCATGGATTAAGTCACAGAAATAAAGACACTCTCGGGATCGTACCTGGTCTTTACACCCATCGGTCCATTTAGCTACACACCATCCAACTACACACACACTCAACAATCATATTCGAGAGTTAAACATCGCAGCAAGTTAACATATATCACCATCAACAACCATACACATAGTATATATTTAACACATCATTGGTTCATTACAAGTAATTAACACCATATCAAATATACATCACAGTCTACTTCCTAGGTCCTTACCGGTTCTATTCGTTGAGTATTTTGTCCCAACCTTTCCACGTTAAATGATACCAATTAGGACCAATAAGTCCAAATTGTGATGATAGAGATACTAATTGGAATTGACTAGATACCAATTAGACTCAACTCGGAGATACAACATTTAGATGGCACAATAGGAAAGAAGAAAGTGA
Source organism: Capsicum rhomboideum (assembly GCA_031232105.1). NCBI lineage: Eukaryota > Viridiplantae > Streptophyta > Magnoliopsida > Solanales > Solanaceae > Capsicum > Capsicum rhomboideum. The sequence continues at coordinate 61,630,918 of CP124709.1, forward strand.
GATAGATTCCTAGATGCCTTGTAGCTTCCTATAGATTTTGATGTGGACGTCAACACACTAATCCTTAGGACTCTACTAAACATTTGCTCTTGTACTGGAAGACCGGTAACCTGGGCTCTGATACCATCTTTGTCATGACCCAACCCACTGAGTCGTGTTGGGCCCCTACCTACACCTACTCCAGATAGGAGAACTATAATAATCCCATGATTCAACCAAATGCGGAGGTTAAAATGATAAACACTTAGTTAATTTTACATCCACCAACCAAATGTCTAATCAAGTTGAAATACAATTGTTCATTTAATTCTTCCCAAAACCTATTTTTAATACATCGAGTATGAAAAGTAAATGTGGAAAATAACTACAAGTGACTCACCAAAACCTAGTCTAAATTGGTACAACAACACTAAAAAAAAAGTAGGATCATCCATGATGCAGCATCCATGCAGGATAGAAATAGTAGAAGCTGCTGCTGAATGATCGACATCACTGCTATAGAAACTCCAATTGACTTGCACTATGGCTATACCCCCAATTGGAGGTATACTAAGTGTAGCATTAGTACAAATACACGTACTGGTAAGCGTCATCATCTAACCAAGGTTAGAAACAAATAACATCAATAATAAATACAAAAAAATCACAACATCAAGTAAAGTTTCAGTTCGATCTCCTATTTTGTCAACTCTTATTAACCCATATTTATAATATCTGTGACCTACACTTAGAATCTCTGTAACCTACCTATCATTTAGGATTTGGTATATCTTTGTCCTTTGACTATATTTAGTATATTTGTCCCTTGACTAAATATCGTATATCTTTGTCCTTTAACTACCCACTCCAACCGTTTTCATGATACTTGCAATTCCTTAACTATAATCCATCCAGTCCTCTCGATACTCAAAATACTCAGATTATCATAGTATTTTCACCTGTAATCCAGTCCGCACAAGGGACTCCATTTACCTTCACAACCATTTACCATAATTCACCACAATAGTACAACACGTAGTAGAACATATATATATATATATATATATATATATATACACACACATACATCAATTAAAATCACATAAAAACATATGAATGAATGCATGTATGCAAGATGCATGCATTATCTCTCCTTATCCATCCTCATCATTATATATCAGGGTGGCACCTGACCCAATATCATATTGTACTGACGTTCTACCCAACCCAATATCATAACATACCGTATTGTACTAGCGTGGTACCCGACCCATCAACTCAACATCTCATTACAATGCATAAAGATGAGTTCAAGAAATCAACAACCATAATTCATGCAAAATATTATCACACATGTCAGCCCAAAATGTATTGTTGTTCAATACAATCTACTGATATGACAACAGTCTAATTCATTTATTTGGTGACCTTAGGTCTCACATAATGTCACCATCACGACTCACCAAGCACCCCCACGGGGCTGTCATCACCCGAACTCACATTACCTTTTAATTACGGCAACGCTATTTGCGACGACATGACAAACAATGTTAACACTACAACCTAGTTAACCTCAATAACCTTTTACTCACTATCTCATCTTATAACAATACCTTTCTACTCACTATCTCATCTTCTGATAATACCTTTTTACTCACTATCTCGTCTTCTAATAATACCCTTTTTACTCACTATCTCATCTTCTAACAATACCTTTTTACTCACTATCTCGTCTTCTAATAAGGCTATTTTTGCTCACTAGCTCATCTTTTAACAATGCCTTGTACTCATTATCTCATCATATAAACTATGGAAAGCACCAATCATGACCATCAAGGTATGGAACAAACAAGTTCCCCTAACACAATTCAACCATTTAATCATTTATGCACTCGTCGAGTCACCTCATACTTTCCATTTTACCATTTCAAATTATATCAGTTAATTTCCATCGTACTCGACTTCCATTAGCAATAAGCTACGCACTTCCACCCCATATCCTAACCATCACTTATCCCAACCAACATTAACACAAGGTATAATAAAATCAATATATTCAAGCCTATCCAGATTTTAACATGTCCATCCAACCAACTCCGTACCCGCAGGCCTAATCCATGATACTCCCGACATTACTATTAATATTAAATACATCTAGCCCAATTCTAGTAGCTACAAATTAAACCTTAGCTTACCTCTTAGATGAAACATACTGCTACGGAGAGGAGTGAGTTGTCTTGCGCGTGCTAACCGCATTCCCATGTCGGGTTTCCTCTGAGTGTGTCTCGAAATCTCTCTCCTAAACCTTGGCCTTTAAAACCTCATGGTTTGGGAGTTATAGTTTTTCAGAGTATTTTTAGAGGAAGCGGGCGACCTAGGGAAATAAAAAGAAAGAGGAATTTCAAAAATCCCTCGACTGGCATACTGTCCATTACCGCTGCAGCGGTTATCCAAACACTGTAGCATTTGTCCGTAGTCTGGCCCAGCCTCTTATTAGGCCACTTGGCCCAAATTATTTAGTCCCCAATTTTCCTCCCCGATTTAAATTTTTTTCTGTTCATTTCGAGCCTATTCGTTATTGTAAATTATTTTTGGGGCATTTCCACACATAACGACGATTTGGGTCATTATAATTTTTTCCGTAATTATAGGAATGTTAGTAGCGTATTTCTCAAACATAAGATGATTTGGATTTGATATGGATTTTCTCCGTAATTCGAGCGCCGTTATTAGTGTATTTCTCGAACGTAGGAAGATTTGGATTTGATCTCCATGAAAGGAATTTTTTATAGATCTTCTTGAAGTATTTTATTATCAAGAAAAAAGGGTTTTGATCTCTTTATGAAATAGTAATTTGAGAAATACTAAATGATCAATTAAGCAATTTCACATATAATCAATCTAAATTGAGTAAATTAACTATTAATTGATTGTATCAATTATATTTATTGATAAAATAGGGTGGTGTTAGTCTAATTTAAGAATAAAAGTTAGATTTGATAGTAATCTTATACAATAAGCTAGTAATTTGAGAAATACGATGATCAATTAAGCAATTTTACACGTAATCAACCTAAATTGAGTAAATCGATCATTAATTGCCTGAATCAATCATATTTATTGATAATTAGGGCGGTGTTAGTCTAATTAAGCTAGATTTGATAGTGATATTAATTGAATCTGTTATAGCAAGTAAGTTAGTTACTGAGTATTTCCTAGCAATTGTTTAAATATGTTATAGAAAGTTAACTGTTGAGAATTTTAAAGCAATTACTGAAATATGCTATAGCAAGTAAGTTAGTTGTTGGGAATTTCATAGTAAGTGTTGAATCTTCTACAATAAGTTCAAAATTTGCTATGATTTTTTCAAATAAGTTGCTAAGTAAATTGATCATTAATTGATTAGATCAATCATATTTAATGATAAACATGATGGTGTTGATCTAATTTAAGAATAAAAGCTAGGTTTGATAGTGATCTTACACAATGAGATAATAATTTGAGAAATAATAGATGTTCAATTAAGTAATTACTGAAAATTTTCTTGCAGTTGTTGTGATCTGCTGAATCTCCAACAAGTATAATGTGCAATTTCATGAATTTAACATGCAATTTCTTGAAAACTAAAGCATTCAATAAGAGGAGTGCACAAACAAGATCACAAATAACAATAACAATAATAAAATCAAATGTGTTCATATGGAGTAGTTAGCTCGGAGCATGTAGTCCTTTTGTGTCCAACCTTTTTGCCTATGGAGTATTTATTTTTCTTCATTGGAAAGGATTCCTCGATTTCTTTCCACCTTTTCAAAACCCTTCTTCCAATCTTTCCTGGCTCAACAAACGAAAGAGATATTTTTCTCTCTAAATCTCAGTAGAAATTTCTCAAGTTTCTTCAGATGGTACTAGTTTAATTTCCTTTACATATGCAACAATGTATACCTCTACCTTATAATACGCGAGTTAATCACTTGTGGCATATTTTTTAGCAACTGCTGCATCTGTTTCAACATCTACTACAACAGTTGTTGAAATGGGTATAGCAGTTGCTCAAAAATATACAGCAATGGCAGAAACAACAATATAAAATTCCAACCCAGATGAACAATGCACACAAAACTACATAATTCACTTATCAAAATGATCAAAAATCACGTCTCAAGTAATTTCAAGTGCTACACGAATAAAATTTAGTCCAAAAATTGAAGAAAATTATTTTTTTATCTCAAATTCTTCTAAGAGAAGCTCACAACAATAGAATGAGCAACAACATCAACAAGAGGACAACAAAGCAGAGAAGAATAAAAAGGAAGAAGAAGAAGAAGAAGGCACAAAAAAGTCATTGTCGGAAAAGAGAAGAAAAAATCGGCTAATTTTTCCCTTTTAGGAATTATGGTTTTATTTAAAGGTTGGATCAAAGTGTAAATATAAGAACTTAGGGACTTATTCCAAAAAGGATAAATTATTATTAAAGTATAATTATAAACTTGTCACCTATACCAAATATTTAAGACTTGAGTCACTCATTTTATATTTCAACTCTTTTTTTGTCACCTTTAAACATGGTGTAGTGTTTGGTGGTGTTGCATTTGTTACAGCATTGGTTAGTGTGTAATTGTCCTGGTAGGGTTTTCCCTAGGACGGGAAGTGATAAAATATTAGGCTAGGGCAGTTTCCAATGGAAATATGGTGTTGTGTGGTTTAGAGATAATTTGTCTCTTAAGTTGTTGCATTTAATGGTTGTATTATGATAGTCGAGGGACATAGTAGCCCATAGAAACTTTAAGAATGAAAATTGGATTGGTAGAACCTCGGTTATGATGTTTGCCGCGATAAGATAAATCTGAGTTGTCATATTTCCAGATGTGTGTTATGAAATAGGGGGAATCTGGAAGTTCCTTTGAGTTTATGCTAGTCACCGCCAGTGGACCCGTCACTGCTGTAGTGGGACCACTGTAGCGATCATTAAGGTTCTATTTGGGACCACTGTAGTGGGTCACTGCTCGCTATAGTGGGACCATTGTAGCAAGCTACTGGTTGCCATAGTGGTCATCAATAATTAAATTGCCTGATTCCAAATTTTTGACCTTATTTCTCTGTAAAATTCAAGGGTTCAATCTTAGACCACTGTGAGTTTAATAATTTCATTCACGCATAAAAGTTTGATTCCGTACCTCTTTGTTTCGATAGAGAGGAAAAGTATAAAATGCTGTTAGTTAATAAAGGAGAACAAGTGTGTAACACCCCGTACATTCCCAACCCTAATTTGATTGATTGGAGATCTAGGATATAATTATAAACCTTAGCTACGCTTACCCTAAGTACATGTGTTGCATTGGTTTTGGATAGAACAAATGATATTGTACTAGTCAATGTGACTAAACTTTTGTATGAGGAGTTGGAAACTTTTTGGAACATTTTAGGAGCGATAAATGACGCTTGAATGACTCCTAAATAAAGGTTCTTAAAGGTAAGAAGTAAGCTAAAGAATAGAACTTGAAGTACCTTGCCGAATCCGCAAAGAAAAGTCGAAGAAATGAAATTTGAAAAAAATAATAATACAGTGGGGCGCGCCCAGGGGCGTGCCAGGCTGATCTGGGATGAAAATTTCAGCCCAGAGGCAGCACTGGGGCGCGCCAAGCGGCGTGCCGGGGTGGTTTTCGCCAAAATTTTTCTTCGACTATTATGATGCGTATAAGACCTATAAGTCATGGTATCATTACCCCCATCATAGTAAGACTATTATTAAGCGCGTTTAGCATCCGAATTGTGGTTAATGCTTCGTCACAAGTATTTTGACAAATTATGTTCAAAGAAGCCATATGCTACTAGAATTTCTATTTTTGCGATTAAGGCTACGAGCGGGAATCTCGTAAGTGAATATTGTCGTGACGATTATGGAAATAATTAAACATGAGATATATGATGGATTACACATTGATGTTAGTAGGTTAAGATGATATGGGTTATTGGGCCTAATTTGAGACCCAAAATGAGCAAAACATGAAAGGCCCAATGGGTCAAAATGACCCATTCTTGCCTTGACTTGTAAAAGGTTGGATTAAATGGCTAAGGATGAATTTATGATGTTATAAAAGGTGGCAAAAAAAATCAGATTTTAATTCATTAGACACACACATCACATTCTCTCATTTTCTAGAATTCTCAAGAAAGCTTCTCTTGGCTCTTCAAACCCTAAGGCATTTTTGGACAAGATCATCATCTTTCAAGCTTGGGTAAGTGATTATTCTTGTACTTTAATATATTATGAACATGAGAAATTATGTAGATCATGTTGGTTATCCTTGGAAGTGTTGGACATGGCACTTTTGGTTTTTGTTAAAAAGATGTGTTATCCATGGGATGGTAACTTGAATTATGACTTGTGGTTTTGATGAAAGAACATGGTATGGATGAAATATCAACATGTATGGTGTGATTATGTTATTAAACTTGTTATTTTTCTATAAGTGTAAATTGCGGAATTTTGGCCGATATGTGATATGAGGTGTATTAAGGTGACTTGATGGATTAATTGTGATATGGTGCTCATGAGAAAGTGTAAAGGAGAAACTTTGTTGTGAAATGCTATTGGTATGTGATGTTGTGGTCAATGTATAGAATGTTATGGTATTGTTGGCATGAAAAGGCCATGAATGGTATTGTAAAGGGTGAAATAATATTATAGGGGACTTATGTAACTCATGGTCGTCTTATACACTTGGAATGTAACTTGTGGTAAATGTATGTCATGAATGGGGTATTGTTGGTATGTCAATGCCGTAAATGGTACTGTAGAGAAGGAAATGCCATTTTAAAGATAAACATGTAACTCATTGTTGTCATATGCATTTGTAAGGTAGTTGGTGGTTAATGTTGGTTCCGTTATGTACTTGTGATGTAGACTGAAACGTAAGGAAGGAGCGGAATTGTTGTGCTCACCTGTTGGATTGTGTATTTACATTGGGAAGATAAGGTATGTAAGGTTACTCCATCCGTATCCTTCTGCAACACATAATGTTCATATTGACATTTCACTTGTCCTATTCTGAAATATGCTAAGGTATCTCATTCAGGTTTGATATATATTGTTACCCACACGTCTCTTATTCATTGACCGGTTGGTATTCATATGTCTCTCATCCATGGACTGAAATTCCTAAAGCTCTTATAATGTTGTTGTAACTACTAAAAGAAACTGTTTCAAGGAAAGTGATGACGTAAGGAGAATCTATTCATTCCTAAGTCACGTATCCCTTATTCATTAGCCGTTGTTGTTCATGAGTTACCTAATTATGGACATGGTTCTAAAGTCCTAATAAAAGTAAGTTCCAAAGATGCTAACGTTGAAATTTCTAAAAGAACTACCTCAAAGAAAGTTAGATGTAAGAAAATCTATTTATTCTTGAAAAGCATTTTCCAATCATTCATGTTCCAAAGTCTAATAATATTATAAATATGCTGGTATTAATCTCTCCCAAGTGTAAAGGTACAAATCTCATAAGATCTCATACGAATAATGAAGTGGTAATGTGCGAATTAATATATCTACCCCTCACAATTAAAGTTGTCACTCTCTTGAAAGTAAGGAAGTGAAGTAAGACATAGATGTGTGTTTCCAATATTATCATGATCCTCAATGTACCAATATCATGAAGTAGAGGAGTGAGGTAATGTATATATATAAGTGTGTGCCTCAATTAGTGTCATGATCTCTAATGTTTCACTCTCATAACTATGTAAAGGAAATAAGATTGTAAAGAAGTAATGCACATATGGTTACTTTATGTTTTATTGAGCATGGATCTCAATCTAAAGGGTATAAGTTCAAGATGGTATAATCCCAATATTATGCTATGGTATTATTACGGTATTATATTATTATCCACCTATAAGGTGATGAGCGGTATTATATTATTATCCACCTATAAGGTGATGAGCGGTACTATATTATAACCCACCTAAAAGGTGATGATCGGTATTGTATTAAGACCCACATAATGAATATAGTTGTAAAAGAAATTAGAGTATATCCCTCGCATGAATTTAGAATTAAAGGTAAAGGTTAGTATAAGACTGATGATGATAAGATTGAATGACCAAGTAATGAAATTAATGGAAGTAATGAACATGGTTCCACATATTCAGAACGGAGGTCTATCGCTATTGATTATTCTCTTACGCTTATTTTCTTGGAAGTAGTTATGCATTATGCAGTTTTATATGGCCTTACATACTCAGTACTTTCTTCGTACTGACCCCTCTTGGGGGACTTACCTTACATGCTGTAGGCACAGGTGTTAGTAGATCTCCGCGGTAGGCGAAGAGATATCCGCATATTGTTGGTGAGCTCCAGTTGATCCGGGGCTTTTCCGAGTCATTATGCATATTGGTTTGAGATTGTATATGAGTATAGAGCGGGGTGTTGTTCCGACTCTAGGTTTGTCATAGTCATGTATCTGTAGAGGCTTTGTAGACTTATGTGGGAAGCTGAATGTAAGATATATACGTTCATTTTGACGCAATGGCCCTAACGGCCAAGTTTCATATATTGCATATGTTGCCATGACTTCCGCCATTGATGTTTAATTACATGAGATAAAATGATATTCATACGTGAACATACATATGAGATACATGAGCGAAGATTGGTTCTCTCGGGCCTTATCGGTTCCGGGTGCCAGTCCGGCCCGAATGGGATTTGGGTCGTGACAAAGTGGGGAAGGTAAGGGTACAATATGTAGCCCTGAATGTAATGTCCTTCTAATTCCAACCTATTACTCCTCTTCACTAATGTCTGTTTGAGGATGAATGATTGGTAAATTGGTATTTAATGTAACGATCCATTCCGTCATTATTGAAAATATCTGTGTTAAAGACATAAGATTCTTAATTGTCATAGGTGTTGTTAGGATCAATTCCTTAGTGTGGGAGTGAATTAGATACGAATTAAGGTCTTACAAAACCCCTAGCATAAAGTTGAGTTGAAAATGTCCTTATCGATTGAGTTTGGATATAAACTTATACTGGAGTCAACTTCAAACAAGCACCCCTCCTAGAATATAAAGAGTTACGTGGTACAAGACCTTCCAAATTAAAGGTCTTTGAGTTTTCTTTCCAATTCCACCTACCGTTTGTTAATCCAATTGGAGTAAAAAGTTATGGGTATTTTACTAAAAGGTGTCCATTCTGAAAAGTTGAGACCCGTTGTAGTAGGTAGGGACTCACTGTAGTGAGTCTGGGTCCGCTACATCGGCCGAGGATAGTGTTTTATGTCTATTTACCGTATCTTAGGTCATAAGCTCAAAAACTTTATTCTAAAGCCCCAGAGGGATAATTTTCCCAAGGTTAGGATGAAAATTCTTCATTAAGGTAAGATTATTACTCCCTTTTTACATTGATTAATCCGTTCTTCTTCTAGAATAATTAGAAAAGGGAATTATGGTGTAATTCTTGAGGGTTAAAATCCTAGGTTCATGAAATTATGGGGAAAACTATGGGTAGGTGTAATAACACCTAGAATTGCTTCTGGATTGTAAATGAACACTTTTTATCATGAATTTGTTATTCTAAAGCATGAATTGTGGTGGTTGGGAACCTTGAGTTCAATAAAGATAGGATCTTTAGCATTCAAACTCCATTAATTGAGATAATGTAAGTATGATAAAATTAGTTAATGGTTAATCGACCCTTGAGTAATGTTATAGATCCTGAATAAGGGTAAAATTAGTGAGTTTGAATTTCCAAAGTGTTTATTTGAAGAGTAGTTGATTAATTACTCTTATAATTACTTGTTTATTAGATGATTGAATATTCTGAGGCATTAAGGAAGGGAAGGAGCATCCGTGGTGTGGCTTGCTTGTTCTAAGATCTTGGTTGAGGTAGGTTATGGTATATGAATAGTAGATTATGATTAGTAATTGTATGCATAATACTTATAATGTGATTGTTCAGGATCAGGTGCCCGTTACGATTCAAAATCCATCGTGAGTGGTCCCACACTATCCCTCCGGTGGGAGAACCATTTAACTTTAAATATCCAATACCAATACTTAACAGATTTTAAAAAGGGAAATAGCATATCTATTAATCAACCAAATATCTCAAATATTCTATTAATTCAACAAATGCAAAAAACTATTTAATGTCTAAAATACCCCTAAGAATTGAAAGTCATTGTATCAAAACATCTAACAGTGTCAAACTACGGGTACAACCCAGAAAACCAATATAGTAGTAATGTCTATGTCCGGAACAAGGGGACAGAAATTATAAGTAAGATGACTCATGGCTGCCCTAAAGATGTAGCTCACCCTTGAGTTGGAATGATCACTTGCTAAAGCTGAGGTCTAGACGAAGCCGCTGGAATATGGTCTGGACTCAACAAAAAGAAGATTACAAGTAGTATTAGTACAAAATCACTATGTACTGGTAGGGTCATGAGCCAACTCAAAATAATATATATTTACACATAACTAACAATTTGTAAACAAGTACAACCATGTAACACTTAGCATTTATTCCTCTACTAGTATTTCTCAATACTATCAGACAATTCACCAAGTTAATATCATGACTAACAACAATAAACTCAAATTTTGCCACAATTACTCCTTTCAAAAGATTCCAACAAGTATTAACATAATTCAAATATACCAGTGGCTCGGACCACTCATTGATCTAAATAACAACAATAATATCAATCGGTTCACCCAAGGGACCCAATATATCAACACCAATATAATCCGATCCACTTAAGGTACCGTCAAACTTATTAGTACCGTGTACACACATGCTATGGATCTTAATTCTACCAAATTCATGATTATAAGGATGAATTCTAAGCATACAACCATAATTCATCTATCTTTAACAAAACCCAAGGGTTTTACCCTATATTCACTAAATTACACCAGGAATTCAACTTATCCTCCCCATACTCAAAACTTAATGATTTTAAGGGTCGTTCTTTGAAAAACTAGTTAAACGGGTGGAATTACTTACTTCAACAAAGATTTTTGGTGGAAAATAGGTTGAAATAACCCAAATAGCCTCTCCCATCCCTTGGACTAATATGTAATAAAAATAATATTTTAGTCTATTTTATACATTAAACAACGCTTGTCCCGCTATAGTGGGAAGATTTTCTCTATAGTGAGATTCACCCGCTAAGGCAGGATTGATTGACTATGTCTCTTGCTATAGCGAGCTAGTGGTAATGGAATGCCTCCTACTATAGTGGCCTAGTCATAGGCATAAAGTTCAACCATCCTAGAAATTTTCCTTTTTTACAATACATTTCCTGATATTAACATCTCAAACTAATCCCTTTACATCAATCGCAATATCCGGAGTTCTACTAACCTGAATTCACTTCCAAAATTTTATATAGAATCCTTAGAATATTTTCTATCATAAATTGTTATTAAATTATTTTAAAACCAACGTATCTATTCCTAGATTAATCTAGACCATACCACACTTGGATTTCATCCAAGACTAGCCTAGCCTGAAATATCTAACTCTTTATTTTGGGAGAATCTTAACACAAATTTTGGCATGCTAGACTACACCATAATGATGAAAAGGATTGTTATAGTTCCATGAGATGGTACAGTATATTGACAAAGTTGGTTCCCTACAGGTTATGGCTACTGGGACTATGAGTCCCTTTAGTATGTATGTATAAATTTGAGTAGATGTTCTGATGGTTGTGATTGATATTATGATATTCAGAGGGTCGAGTAATATGGAGGCACATATTATTTATCTATTAATATTTCAAAGGTTTGAGTACCATGCTAGTACGGTATATGTACAAAGCTGGACTTCTTCATGTCATGACTATTGGGCAGATAAGTCCCCTTAGTATGTGTGTACAGATTTGAGAGGAGGTTGTGAATTTTGTGATGTATTATACATATCTTGAGTTATTTGATGGTTTATTTAGATGCATAAAGTGTTGTAGTGAATCAAGGTAGCATTAGACTACTCTTATGAGATCATTAGGGATGAATGATTTGGTGTGGTTTACACTTGTGGTATTTATAGGAGCCACAGACCCCTCCCCTTTGTTGTTGAACTTATACTTATGATTTTAATTATAAAATCAGTAATAAGGTGAAGGTTGGTGTTGTTGCGGTTATATTTTCTTTAAGTGCTTATCTCTGGATGGTAAATTGTTGATTGAAATAACTTGTTATGTGTTGATTACTAATTTACTCATATTTGATTTATGTTTAAGTGTGGTAGTGATTAGATGTTAGTTGAGATATTTTATGAGTTGTGTGACATTTACACCTTGATAATTATTGTGATGTTGCCTTAATTTGATAAGAGAATAGAAGAATCACGATTAAGCGTGTGGGGACATTGTTGCCACCACTGGCTTATAAATTTTATTATGGAGTTAGTACTCATTGTGTATATGTGGTGTCAATATTAAGAAATATAGGTTAATCCTTGAGTTCGAGCTATAGGGAGTTGTCTTGTTAGATAATGTTCAAAGATTTGGTGAAAAATTAGAATTTTTAGGCAGAATTTTGAGTATTCGCTCGTAACTAAATTGGTCAAAACAAGCTATTAAAATATAATCAGAAGCTACTAGGAAGGTGAAGTATGGTAATGGGTATTGTGAACTTGGTGTTAAACTGCTATATAAAATTGTCATGCTTTTCTTCTATGATTTCTATATGATGCTTACGTGATCTAACCCTGGTCGACAAATGTGCCTACCAGTACTTGTGGTGTGTTGATACTTCTTTTGTTATATCCCTTTTTTGGGATATATATATTTGTGTCTTTTCTAACTGTTGTTCTCATCGTAGAAGCTCTTGTACATGTCTATACTAGGTCTTACGTAATGTTGTAAGTTGTTGGTCATGTACATGTGTATCTAGATGTAAACTTGGTATCACTTCCACTTTTCCTAGGTGTTAATATCAATTATTTAGTGTGGGAAGAGCATTTGCATATTATTTAAGGTAAGAAGAAACCTCTAGCACAACGTTGAGTTGGGAACCTTCTTATTGATTATAATTTAACAAAAGTTTTTGGAAGGGTCAAATTCAAACAATTATCTCTCCTAGACTATCAAGATTTATATGGCCCAACACATACCAAATTAAAGTCTTCGAGTCTTCTTTTCAACACCACCGGCCATTTGTTAATCCGATTCTGGAGTAGAAAGTTATGATCATTTTACCAAAAGGTAGCAGTGCAGGAAAGTTTTGCGAGCTAAAAATTCAGATCACATAACTAAAATGTGTATCGCATTTTAGCTAGCAAAAATTTCCCAAATATTTTAGAAAACTATCCAAAAGTACAATCTGAAGCTCCAATTATGCGATCACCATCCAAGTTATACAAGCTCACATAACTGACTAACAGGATTCACTAAAAACTTATTTTCTGATTTTCCACTTTATTTCTCATTTTCATTAGCCCTAAGTTGGTTTTTCTCCTCTCCTCTCCTCCTCCTCCATCACCAAGGTAAGTCGCTCTTATAAAATTTTCCTTAATTCTAGTTAGTTCTATCATTCAGTTACAGATTTCTCCTGAAATTCCACTCCATAACCTTAGGGTTTTCAAGAAAAGTTCAATCAAGATCCTAAGAACTGAATTATTGGAACTCCTTCCTCAATCTTGGATTCCTCCTTGACTTCTTGGGAAGCAAGTAAGGTATGTAAGAATTCAGTGAGGAAAACCCTTTCATCCTCACTCTATGATTTCAAAGTTATGATAAACTAAAGTTCAAAGTTAAGGTCTTAACCCCTTGACTATATTTTGTTATTTTAAATTCTTGGGTTGATTTTATCAATGTTTAACCTTGAAAAGCTATAGCGAATTTTTTCTTAACCATTGATATCTTAGCATATGTTTGAATGAGTTATGAATAAAAGAAGTTTACTTTGTACTCTTCTTCAAAATTAAAGAAACGGTCTTTATGGAATTTCCTAGTATTTATGTCACAGAGCATGTTTAAAGAAATTTTAGTCATTTTAAAGTTTAAAGATTGAGTATAGGCTCATATAAGAAGTGATTTTGAGTAAAGTCTCATACCATGCTTTTAGATAGATTTCACATGATAAGTTTTATAAGCATATATGAAATAAATATAGTTTGGAAAGGATTATTTAGCACCGAGAGGATACGCGTTCAGAGAACACATGTCCCATAACTATGTTACCACCATAGGATTAAGGATCACACCGCAAGTCATGTGACTCCTCTTAGACCAAAAGGCTCATTAATAGATCCACAGACAAATAGATAGGCTATATACCCTAGAAAGGTTTAGAGAAATCCTTCTAACTGAGTTAGACTTTAGACATCATTAGCTCACATGATGTATGTCAGTTGTAAGAGACTCCCCACTTAAAGCACATTACATTATATTACAATTTGAATTGAATTGATCACTTATACAGATAGAGATATGATGACTTTTCAGATATGTAACTTTAGATATGTTTCAACTTCGAGTTAAAGATATTATTTTATATCACCAAGTTATGAAGATTTATTTTGAAAGAATTTATCTCATGCTTCAGGTTTGATTCCTTTATTTCTAGTTATTATATGTATATTGATCTTGCTAAGTCTTAAAGCCTTCTAGATATGTTGTATTTATCCTACATACCCTTTATTTTACATACCAATACATTCCAATATATTGACCGCTTCTTTTGTATTATATCTTTTCATGATACAGATTTGGTGCCCAGACTCAGGCTCACTGCTAGACCTCCAGTATCTCCTTCATCCTACCTTTGGTGAGTTCTCTTTGTATTCAGAGGACCTAGATTCTATTCATTTTTATTTCCTAGATAGATTTATATAGTTATTTATTTAAAGGTGTCAAGGGGCCTTGTCCCGGTTAACTTTCTTGTTATAGTATTAGAGGCTTCATCACACAATAGAATGTTGTTATTGACAGTCTTTCAAATGTTTTAGTTTATGTTCTATCAAAATTCTCTCTTTCAAGATAGTCACCCATGTTTTATATGTTTCACAGCTTCTGCTTCAGCTTTGTTATTTATATTGTTTTATAAATATGTATACCAAGGGTCCACTTGGGGCCACCTGTGGTTCTGAGTGTTGATCACACCTAGGGTGTAGACTCGAATTGTGATAATATGTATTGTATTAAAAATAAATTAGTTAAATATTTGTCACGACCCAACCCATGGATCTTTCAGGAACCTACCCAACTCAATCCTAGATAGGAGAACCCTTACTACCCAACCATTCAATTAAGTGCGGAAGTTAAATAAAATGATTTTTAAAAGAAGAAAATCCCTTAACCAGAAATAAAACTCTTGTTTAGTACATTTAATAGATAAAAATAATGCAGAAAAGAATTAACAATGATTCCCCAGAACCTAATCTAAATCGGTACAAGAGCACTAAGCAATGAAAAAGAGAATCCCGGACACAACATCCATGTGCAAGTAAAATGAAAGGAGTTGTTGAACAATAACCACCGTCGTACCTGTAGAAACTTTAACTGACCTGCAACATGGCTATACCCCCAAATGGAAGTATAGTAAGTGTAGTATCAGTACAACCACATATATTGGTAGGTATCATCAGTCGACCAAGGTTAGAAACAAATAATAACAATTACAAATAGGGAGGAAATCATGACATCAGTTAAAGTTTCAGCTACTATATCTTCTCATCCAGTCTTTGGAACGTGGATTGTAGTATCTCTGTGACCTAACTGTCATTTAACATTTTTGTGTATCTTTGTTATTTGAAAATACAGCCCTTCCTTAGGTCCCCTAAGTCTTGTCTTATTCCCCTCACAACCAATCCTATGGTTCAAAACCCGATAGTATCATGACCCTCTACTCCACCTCTAACAATTACGGATAATACTACAATCCCCACCATTTTAGCATATAATAAGGACTAGATCGGGTCTCTTAAACTCCCCCCATACCTATATCACCTATAACACAACCAAGAACAATCCTCATCCTTTAATCCAATGGATATACAGATATACAATACATCAATTACACTTAAGCAGGTTCTTCAAAAAGATTATATATATATATATACACACACACACACATCCAAATGAATATAATGAATGCATGAATGCAAGATTTACATATCATTTCAATATCATCTCAACATCATCTCAATATCATATCAACATCATCTTAACATTATCTCAATATCATTCTCTTATCATATCAGCGTCACCTCAATATAATATCAACCTCATCTCAACATTATATTAATATCAAATGTAAATACAATATACAGTCAATAATCACAAGTAATGCTCTAAAGTGAATCACAAACACCCAATTCACATATAAGCATAGAGCCAAGCAAGTCTTTACTAATATTAACAACCCCATAGTATCGAAAGCTATTCAAGCACCTTAGGGGGGTTGGGGTGGCTTATAACCCTCACCATGTTAGGTCATTTCATTAATGTAATATTTGTAAGCATGTTTTAGACCACGAGCTAGATAAAAAGGCATGGAGGGGCAAATCTCAGGCTTAGAGTTGTGTAAGATTGGTTCGAGGTAGGTGATGGTGTGTATTTCATCCATCTTGTATTATGTGTGCATATTAACAACTCTATAGTGTGATTTGTTAATCCATGTGGTGTGATTGGTTATTGAAATGTTTACTTATTTATGACTTGGCCTTCTATATTAGATATTGTGGAGTGTCTCGGCATTTGAGATGTTCTCACAGGTTATTTCGGATTAAGAGTTTCAAACATTCATGTCTGGGTTTAGTACATGAATGATAATTGTCCCCTGCAGGTCATAGCTAGAGGGTGGGTATATAACCCTTAGCATGTATGTATGGGTTTTCAAGGTATGTATTAGTATGACGGCTCCTTGAGTGAACTGGAGGATTTGTATTATTTTGTTTGTCCTTATTTGGTCGCCTTGGAATGAGTTGCATATTATTGCCTAAAGCCATTTGTTAACTTGTTGGCTTATCTCTTGAGTGCATTTTCATCTTGTGTTATTCAAATGAACCTGCCAGTACACTATAGTTTATTTGTGTGTTGATACTACCCTTGCATTTACTTTTGTGAGTGCAACACATATTCCAGCAGATTGATCGAGACCTTGTTTGTGATTTTAGCAGTTGATTATGAATTTCAGGGTGAGCAAAATTTTTGGGCTACCATGAGATCTCATTTATTTAGACAGTGTCCTTTGTTTGAACCTGTTACTTACATTTTATTCTTGGGGCTGCATCTTCTCTATTGATATTTTTAGATGTTTTGGTAAAGACGATTTTTGGGTCCTAAGGTTGTTATGTTTAAGTATATTATTTTTGCTTCAGTTGTACTTACATTTTTATACTAGTTGGATTATTCTTGTTGGATTAGTTAGCTTACTCTTATTTAAGTGTGAACCTTAAGTTGATGACTAGGTTTATTGGTTCTCCCATCAGGTGAGTAGTGTGGGTTCCATTCATGACGGGTTTGGGTCGTGAAAAAACTTGGTATTAGAGCCTAGGTTTCGTTGATCTCGTTGTACCCAAATGGGTCCAGTAGAGTCTCGCAGAACAGTACGAAGATGTATGTACTTTTATTCAAGAGGCTATAGGGCTTTAGAAAATCTATCTTTCTTGCTTCTTTCGTGCTATGACTTGATTCCAATTGGTATCTGGTGATCCAAATTGGTATCTGATCTCTTCACTCTTTTGTCTACAGATGGTGAATACTAGGTCGAATGGAACCTGAGTAGCAGCCCCAGCACCGACTGCTCTAGTTGAGGAGCCAACCGTGAGGGGGAGTGTCACAACCCAAAATCCCATTCGGATCGGACTGGCACCCGAAGCCGATATGGACCGAGAGAATCAATCTTTGCTCATGAACCCTCGTATATGTATCCTCGTATGAATCTTATTATACCTCATGCAACTATGCAGAAGACATGAATCATGGAAACATATGCTAGAAATATATATACAAAACTTGGCCGTTGGAGCCATCACATCGAAATGAACGTACATCTTACATTCATATACCCACATAGGTCTACAAAAGCCTCTAACAAATGCATCTACAAGAACAACTTAAAGTTGGGACAAGTCCCCGCTTTATCTTTGCAACATCAAAACATTTATACAACTGTGACTTGGAAAGCCCTGAAGCAACTGGAGCTCAACAAAACTCCACAAATGATAACCAGTCTACAGAGGAGGGCTACTAATACCTGCACCTACAACATGTAAGGTAAGTCCCCTGAGGGGGTCAGTACGAATAATGTACTGAGTATGTAAGGCCATAAGAAATTCATCATACATAATAACAATAACAACGGAGTCAATATAAGAGAAATAGTAAATGTGGATAAACTCTCTTTTTGTATGTGAAGAACCATGAATATTTCTTCTGTTACTGTCATTTACCATCCTCTATATACCCCCTTATTCAAGAGAGAGCTAATTTTACTCAAGCGACTTGCCTCCAAGAGATTCTTTATATTCGATAGATTCTTTTAATAACTACATCCACTCCTTGGTGGGTTAATAACTACATCTACTCTTTGGTGGGTTAATAACTGCATCCACTCTTTGGTGGGTTAATAACTACATCCACTCTTTGGTGGGTTAATATCAACATCCACTCTTTGGTGGGTTAATATCTACATCCACTCTTTGGTGAGTTAATGACTACATCCACTCTTTGGTGGGTTAATATCTACATCCACTCTTTGGTGGGTTAATGACTACATCCACTCTTTGGTGGGTTAATGCATATACACGTCTTTCTTCATTTCTTATTTGGGAGAGATTGATTCATTAACTTATGAGAGATTGATATATTGAGGATCATGACACTATTTGAGACACACAAATACGTCTTACTTCATTTCTTTATTTTCAAGAGATTGATATAATGATAGTCATAACATTATGAAACTTGGAGCATAACATTCTAGAAACTTTAGAGTTATAATATTGTTGGAACTTTGGAATCGTGTTCACCCCATATCTATGATTTTCCTGCACTTTTGCACTCAACAAACATACGTAACTTAATCTCTTTCTTTTGAGGGATTGGTGTATTTGCTTGCACACTACTCCCTTTATTACCCTTAAGAGATTGGTACAAAGATAATCATAATAATATTTGACTTTGGAACATGACATGATTGGAAAATGCGTTTCAAGAATAAATAGATTCTTTTACATTATTACTCTCTTTGAGATAGTTCTTTTAGAAATTACCACGTTATGACATCTTTGGAACTTCGATCGATAAATAAGAGATAAGTGAATCATCATTCATCTAAGAGTAGGATACATATGAATAACAACATACGTCAACCTGAATTGATATACTTCAAGCCTCTCAGAATTAAAACAAGCCCAATGTCAATATGAACAATATGTTGCAGAAGGATACGAAAAAAGGAAACCTTAATGATGTGCCATGGTTATATGGCACTTTCGATGCTTAAAACAAGAAAAATATGCAATAACTTGGGTGTGTTTTGTTAGTATGATATGGTTTCTGTCCTACTTTGCAGGAAAACAGGTTTTAAAGGTAAAATGATCAAAAGAGGAAGAATCAAGCCCGAAGACGAAGCGTCTGAAGAGGAAAGAATGGATCTGCACCTGAGTGTGACCCACGACATCACTCACGAGTCGTGATTACCACTCACGAGTCATGAGTTGCTGTCGTGAATCAATTTCTAGAAGGTCTAACATGTTGCCTGAGTCTCACGATAGGACTCACGCCAGTCGAGTCTACCTACGTGGCGTGACTTGCTGGTGTGAATCCATTTCAGAAATACAAGAAAAAGCCTGATTTCCATGATACATGTCACGTGCCGTGACTTGGTTCCACGACACCGTGAAAACTGCCGACTCTGTTCTCCTATTTTATTTTGGATAGGACTAGTTTTGTATCTATAAATACTCCTATGTAGTCCTAAGTGTGGGAGTTGGACAATTTACTACTTTGAGAGTTATTTCATACTGTTTCAGACAGATATTTGGTTTTGTATTCACAAACCCTAATTTAGAGTTTTTATTGATAATTGAAATTTTGGTTTTCCTTCATTCTTGCGAGATCATAACTATGCTTTCATCTTTGGATTATTCTTGTGTTCTTACAATAATGAGCAGCTAAACCCATCAACTAGGGTTGTGTGAACCATGAGGAATTAACGAAACTGGTTAAGTGCAAAGCAACTTTGTACTGCTGTGTATGCATGTATTGTTGTTTCCTTCGTTGTGATTGCTTTTCTAATGGTTGCAAACGTTGGAAACTCACCTGTATTCTACACTTTCTCGAGAGAGAGGTAGAGATTGGGAAAAGGAGATAACAACATAGATTTGAAGCTATCAACCTTCATCTAATAACCGTAGCCTTAGTGGGAATGGTTATCTGAGATCCAGGACAAGGGTTAGTAGTGCGACACTCGGAGTCCGAGAGGAGAAGAGTGAAATTCATCTAATGAAGGTCGAGAGACAGTTAGATGAACCTAACTTGTTAAATTTTGCATGCAGCGTAGTGGGGCAATCTTGTTAAGCACAAGTAACCGGTGGAGTTAAGGAATCATTGGGATCACAGTCCTAGTGAATTTCTCTTATTGTTTACAAACTCAATACAACCAGCAATCGTCATTAGTACTATTCATTATTGCGAGATCATAACTATGATTTCATCTTTGGATTATTCTTGTGTTCTTACAATAATGAGCAGCTAAACCCATCAACTAGGGTTGTGTGAACCATGAGGAATTAACGAAATTGGTTAAGTGCAAAGCAACTTTGTACTGCTGTGTATGCATGTATTGTTGTTTCCTTCGTTGTGATTGCTTTTCTAATGGTTGCAAACGTTGGAAACTCACCTGTATTCTACACTTTCTCGAGAGAGAGGTAGAGATTGGAAAAAGGAGATAACAACATAGATTTGAAGCTATCAACCTTCATCTAATAACCGTAGCCTTAGCGGGAATGGTTATCTGAGATCCAGGACAAGGGTTAGTAGTGCGACACTCGGAGTCCGAGAGGAGAAGAGTGAAATTCATCTAATGAAGGTCGAGAGACAGTTAGATGAACCTAACTTGTTAAATTTTGCATGCAGCGTAGTGGGGCAATCTTGTTAAGCACAAGTAACCGGTGGAGTTAAGGAATCATTGGGGATCACAGTCCTAGTGAATTTCTCTTATTGTTTACAAACTCAATACAACCAGCAATCGTCATTAGTACTATTCATTATTGCGAGATCATAGCTATGCTTTCATCTTTGGATTATTCTTGTGTTCTTACAATAATGAGCAGCTAAACCCATCAACTAGGGTTGTGTGAACCATGAGGAATTAACGAAACTGGTTAAGTACAAAGCAACTTTGTACTGCTGTGTATGCATGTATTGTTGTTTCCTTCGTTGTGATTGCTTTTCTAACGGTTGCAAATGTTGGAAACTCGCCTGTATTCTAGACTTGCTCTAGAGATAGGTAGAGATTAGGAAAAAGAGATAACAATAGAGATTTGAAGCTATCAACCTTCATCTAATAACTGGAGCCTTAGCGGGAATGGTTATCTGAGATCTAGGACAAGGGTTAGTAGTGCGACACTCGGAGTCCGAGAGGAGAAAAGTGAAATTTACCTAATGAAGGTCGAGAAACAGTTAGATGAACCTAACTTGTTAAATTTTGCATGCAGCGCAGTGGGGCAATCTTGTTAAGCACAAGTAACTGGTGGAGTTAAGGAATCATTGGGGATCACAGTCCTAGTGAATTTCTCTTATTGTTTACAAATTCAATACAACCAGCAATCGTTATTATTACTATTCATTAGCAAAAACCCCCCAATTTTAGTTACTTTCTAATTATTCCATCTGGTAGTCTACTCATACTTCGACCTATTCCTTGTGGGATCGAACCCAACCTAGTTGGGTTCTATATTTGATACAGCGACCGCATTGTACTTTTTTGGAGGTATACTTTGGGAGACATCAAATTTTAGGGTCGTTATCGGGGAATACGGTTATGAAGTTGAACATTACTGGTTGGAGTTGATTGGGTGTGTTTTTACATACTCTCGAGGGCATACGCCGGTGGATGCCAAACACTAAGAGTCAAGGCAATCCCCTGATTTCACTTGATCTTGAAATCGAAAGGACTTTAAGAGGTAATCAAAGAATGGTGAATACTGAAGGAGTCTAGAATCCTGCAGCTGCGGGAGATATTCACAATCAGCCAATTCATACGGCTGGTCAGGAAACAACGGAAAAAACTACTGCTCGATTAACACGAGAAGAGCATGCTAGACAAGCTGCTCGTAGACAAGCAGAAAGAGATAATCAAGCTATGCAGGAAGCAGCACAGCGTCTGGCTGATGCTGAAGAGCGACAAAGACGATTGAGAGAACAACTGAGACAACATGTGCCTATTTATGATGATCCTAAAGATGAATATGTAGCCTATTTTGAGCCAATCGAGAATGGTGCCATTGTTCCACCTGAGTTACCTCCGGGCACTAAGTTTAACATCACTAGTGCCATGATCCTTCTGCTGAACTTAATGGGTGTGTTTGCGGGTCTTCCTACTGATGATCCAAATATGCATGTAATGAATTTTGTAGGGGTCTGCACGTCATATAATCTGCCTAGAGTTAACCAAGAGGAAATTCAATTGAGGTTGTTCCCATTCTCTCTTACAGGAGAAGCCACATTGTGGTTGGCTGAGCTGCCAAGAGGTTCCATCACTACATGGCAGGAATTGAGAAATTAATTCTTGGAAAGATTTTTCCCATCATCCAAGATACTGCAGCTGAAAGATGAGATCTACAATTTCAAACAACTTCATTCGGAAGCACTCTATGAAACTTGGCTGAAATTTAAAAAGAAGCTGCAGAACGTGTCTAATCACAGGATGAGTGGCCGAAATTTACTTAAAATCTTCTACAGAGCTTTGAATGTCAACACAAAGGGGGTAGCGGATACTATCACTGGTGGCGCATTCATGAGCTTGAGATGGGACCAAGCGTCTGAGATATTAGATCGTGTCACTAAGACCAACCGAGGATGGCATACTCGGGAGGCAGACACACCGGCTGGAACATATGCAATTGGAGCTTCAGCAGCTCAAAGGGCTTTGGATGAATCTGTGGCGCAAGAGGTTTCTCAATTGAGGATAGAGATTGGTCTTCTAGCCAAATAGATAGCTGCTAGAGATGCAGAAAAAAATGCACGTTGTTGGTGCACAAAGCAAATCAGTTAGACATGATGATAGTGAGTCAGATGAAGAGGCAAAGTATCTAGATCGTGAAGTGGCGGGCTTTCGAGCCAAGGTCCAAGGGTCTAATCAAGACTCTTGGAACTCAAGGCAAGGGAATCAAGGTCGAAACTATTATGGAGACAACTACAACAAATTGGGATACAGAGATTGAGAACGGGACTGTGATGGTGATTGGAGGCGGAAGGATGATAATCGAGAAAAGAATGACATATATGTACCGAATGGAAGGTGTGATGAGGAGTCTGGAAATTCAAGAATGGAGGCACTCCTAAATAAATTGGTCAAAGGAGCCGAAAGTCAGGAAAATTGCTTGAAATAGATTAGGACTGACATTTCGGGCATAAGTCAGAAAATGGAGTCTCATTCGACTGCCATTAAACAGTTGGAGCAACAGTTTGGGCAAATTTCATTGGCACTAAATCAACGTCAGCCAGGCACCCTTCCAAGCAATACCGTCCAGAATCCTAAAAATGATAGTCATTGTCTCGCCATCACTACTAGAAGCGAGAAGTGCATGACAGATCCACCTATGCCTGCCGACAGTAGGGTGCCTAATGATCCAGTGGTTATTGATGTTGAAGTTGAGTTAGAGTCGGATAATGCAAAGGGTAACATGGTTCCAAATAAGCATGGTGATAGCGACAATGCAAAATCTGAGAAGAGGAAGGAGAAAGAGGTACCAAACGTGCTCAAAACTATCCCACGACCTCCTTCTCTATATCGTTAAAGGTTGAAGAAGAAGGCGGAGGAAGGTAAGTATCAGAATTTCATCACCATGTTGAAGGAGTTGTCAGTTAACATCCCTCTTATAGAGGCATTGGAGCAGATGCCAGGTTATACCAAGTTCATGAAAGACTTGGTGACAAAGAAGAGAACGGTCAGTTTTGAGCCCGCAGATAACATTCATCATTATAGTGTAATTGCTTCCCGGTCCTTAGTTGAAAAGAAAGAGGATCCAGGAGCTTTCACAATTTCGTGTACTATTGGGTCCTACGACTTTGCTAAAGCATTGTGCGATTTGGGTGCTAGCATTAACCTAATGCCATTAGCCGTGTTCAAGCAATTGGGGTTGGGAGCACCAAAACCAACCTCCATGAGACTTATCATGGCCGATAGAACTGTGAAAAAAGCCGGTTGGAATTCTGTTCGATGTCTTGGTAAAGGTTGCCTCTTTCATATTTTTGACTGATTTTGTGATTCTCGATTGTGAAGTTGAATTTGAGGTATCCATTATACTGGGAAGACCATTCCTTTCCACAGGTCGTGTATTGGTTGATATGGAAATCGGGCAGCTGAAATTTAGATTGAATGATGAACAGGTTACTTTCAATGCCTGTCAGTCTATGAAGCAGCCAAGAGATAAGCGAGTGATTTCAGTGATAGATGTTGTTGATGATAGTGAGGTTGTTGTGTCCATCGAAGAAAGGTTGGGAGTAGATCCACTGGCTGCCGTGATTATGAATTTTGAAGATGATAGTATAGAAGACTATGATGAGATGGTGGGTGCACTCGCAGGTAGAGGAGCATACGCGTATGCTCCTAAGAAACTGGATCTTGATTTGAAGAATAGGGTGACGCCACCAGCTCGTCCATCTATTGAGGAGCATCCAGTTTTAGAGCTTAAGGCTCTTCCGGCCCACCTTCGCTACATATTCTTGGGAGCCAACAATACCTTGCCAGTGATTATTTCTGCTAAATTGGTGAATTGGCAGGTAGAGGCTTTGGTTTCAGTTTTGAAAAGATTTAAAAGGGCCATTGGGTGGTCCATTGCAGATATCATAGGTATTCCACCCGGCATTTGCACTCATAAGATCCAGCTTGT
The DNA here is from genome assembly GCA_031232105.1 of Capsicum rhomboideum. NCBI lineage: Eukaryota > Viridiplantae > Streptophyta > Magnoliopsida > Solanales > Solanaceae > Capsicum > Capsicum rhomboideum. The sequence continues at coordinate 61,655,968 of CP124709.1, forward strand.
TCCTGAGTGCATACCTAGCATTGAGCACCAGCGTCGTCTGAACCCACCTATGCAGGAGGTTGTGAAGAAAGAAATTATCAAGTGGTTGGATGCAGGAGTGGTTTACCCCATTGCGGATAGCAATTGGGTGAGCCCGGTTCAGTGTGTGCCAAAAAAGGGGGGAATCACTGTGGTTCCGAATGACAAAAATGAGTTGATTCCAATGAGGCCGGTGACTAGATGAAGAGTGTGCATGGACTATCGAAAGCTGAATTTGTGGACTGAAAAGGACCATTTTCCTATGCCCTTCATGAACCAGATGTTAGACCGTCTTGCTGGTAGAGGATGGTATTATTTTTTTGATGGCTATTCGGGGTATAATCATATTTTTATTGCCCCTGAAGACCAATAGAAGACCACTTTCACTTGTCCATATGGGACGTTCACATTCAAGCAGATGCCTTTCGGTTTGTGTAATGCACCGGCCACCTTCCAATGCTGTATGATGTCTATTTTCTCCGACATGGTGGAAGACACTATCGAGGTGCTTATGGATGATTTTTCTGTAGTGGGTGACTCGTTTGAGGGATGTTTGGCATACCTTGCTAATGTGCTGCAAAGATGCGAGGAGTGCAACCTAGTGCTGAACTGGGAAAAATGTCACTTTATGGTCAATGAAGGTATTGTATTGGGGCATCAGATTTTGAAGAACGGCATTGAGGTAGATAAGGCAAAAATCGAAGTAATTGAGAAGCTGACCCCACCTATCTCTGTGAAAGGTATTTGAAGTTTCTTAGGTCATGCTGGTTTTTATAGAAGATTCATCAAGGATTTCTCCAAGATTGCTCATCCTTTGTGCAAACTTTTAGAGAAAGAGGTGAAGTTTGTGTTTGATGAAGCATGTCTTAAAGCGTTTGGGTGTCTTAAAGAGAAGTTGGTGTCAGCCCCTATCATTGTGTCACCGGATTGGACTAAGCCTTTAAAGGTTATGTACGATGCTAGTGGAGTGGCTTTGGGTGCAGTCCTTGGCCAAAGATGTGAGAAGATATTACACCCGATCTACTACGCTAGCAAAGTGCTTAACCCAGCTCAAAAGAATTACACTGTGACTGAGCAGGAGTTATTGGCCGTAGTATTCACTTTTGAGAAATTCAGATCTTACTTGATTGGTACGAAGGTGATTGTGCATAAAGATCATGCAGCCCTTCGGTATCTTATGTCAAAAAAGGATGCTAAGCCAAGACTGATTTGATAGGTACTTCTGTTGCAAGAATTTGACTTTGAAGTCAAGGATCGGAAGGGGACTGAAAATCAAGTGGCTGACCATCTTTCACGCCTTGAGGAGGAGGCCATGCTGAAATTGAAAGATGATCTTGAGATTGATGATACTTTTCCAGATAAGCAAGTGCTGGCAGCATCCCAAGACTTAATCCCTTGGTTTGCTGATTTTGCCAACTTTTTGGCAAGTGATCTAGTCCCGAAAGATATGACATATCAGCAGAGACGAAAGTTCATGCATGAGGTAAGAAAATTCTTTTGGGATGAGCCATATTTGTTCAGAGTGTGTGCTGATGGTGTAATTCAAAGATGTGACCCAGAGGTCGAAACGATGAACATTTTGGAGGCTTGTCACTCATCTCCAGTTGGGGGTCATCATGGAGGTACGAGGACTGCCCATAAAATTTTGCAGTATGGGTACTATTAGCCCAGCATTTACAAAGATGCTCATGACTATGCCCGTGCTTGTGACCGATGTCAAAGGCAAGGTAATATTTCACATAGAAACGAACTTCCCATGACAACTATACTTGAGCTTGAATTGTTCGATGTGTGGGGAGTTGATTTTATGGGTCCTTTTGTGAGCTCCTATGGAATGAAGTACATCTTGGTGGCTGTTGACTATGTGTCTAAGTGGGTGGAGGCAATTGGGCTTCCTAATAACGAAGGGAGAAGTGTCACAACTTTCTTGAAAAAGAACATTTTTTCACGATTTGGGACACCTCGAGTTATTATTAGTGATGGAGGATCCCACTTTTGTAATCGTTTGTTTAAGGCCCTTCTTGAAAAATTGGTGTTAAGCATAAGGTGGCCACACCTTACCATCCGCAGACTAGTGGGCAGGTTGAGGTATCAAATCGTGAAATCAAGTCTATCTTGGCGAAAATAGTTAATGCTAATAGGACTGATTGGGCTCGTAGATTGGATGATGTGTTATGGGCATATCGAACGGCTTTCAAAACACCAATTGGTACATCACCATATCAGTTGGTTTTTGGAAAATCTTGTCATTTGCCCGTCGAACTGGAACATAAAGCGTTGTGGGCGTTGAAGAGGCTGAATTTAGACTGGAATGATGCGGCTCAACTGAGACTGGAGCAGATGAATGAGATGGATGAATTTTGTCTCCGGGCTTATGAAAGTTCAGCATTATATAAAGAAAATATGAAATTGTATCATGATCATCGAATTGAGAATCGAGAGTTTCATCCGGGAGATTTGGTGTTACTGTATAATTCCAAGCTTCGCGTGTTTGTTGGAAAAATAAAGTCTAAATGGTCCGGGCCATTCACGGTAGTTAAGGTATTCTCACATGGTGCTATTGAGCTGAAAGGAGCAGATGATGGTATATTCAAAGTAAATGTCCAGCGGGTTAAGCATTATGTGGGCGTTGCGGAAGATATACAGACAGTTGAAGATCTTGAGCTTGATGAAGTCTAAGTAGTCAAGCTAGCCATGTCGTTCCACGACATTAAATCAGGCGCTTCATGGGAGGCAACCCATGGGCTAGTTGGGGAATTCTGAGTATCCAGGTTAGCCATGTCGTGCCGCGACATTAAATCAAGTGCTGATTGGGAGGCAACCCAAAATCTGTTATGCGGCGTTAGGATTATTGAGGAACAGTTAGCTGAAAATCACAGAATTTACCTGAATGAGTGAAATACCACCCACAACATGAACCACGTCACGTGAGGGTATTATACATCACGTGGTTGGTATCGTCAAAATCAGAGGAAAATTTCCAAGTTCTGAATCTATTCCACGAAAGGCATCCACGTGACGTGGATGGGATCCACGCCATGTGAGTCGTGTCATGGAAATCAGACCTTCAGGCCAGCCTCAGAACATCAGTCATGACATACCTCACATCACGTAGGTCACACCCACGTGGCGTGGGTCGTGTTGTGAAAAGTAAAAATTTCAGCAACCCAAATCCGACCCAACCCGATCCGAATTTTCTGAAAATAAATCCGAATCCTTTCTTCCTTACCCGATATATAGTCCGATCCATGTTCCTCTTTCCCCACTTTCAAATACTTAAACTAAAACCCTAAAATTCCAATTTTCTCTTCTTCTCCCTACTAAATCTGAATCCCTTCCTTCTCAAACTCACAAAATCTGAACCCTTCCCCAACAAACTCACAAAATCCGACCCCCATTACCAAACCCATTCAAAAATCTGAACCCTAAGTCCAAAAATTCGAACCAAACATACCAAACCCGACCCAAATACCCAAAATTTGATCCAAACCCGTTACCATGCCTCCAAAATCCAATCCCAAAAGTGACCACCTTGATGCATTATCCCAGATTCGGACCAAAAATCCGGACTTACTGACCCGTCTGCGGGATGAACCAACTGAGTCTGAGCAAAGTGTTTTTGTGGAAGAATTTGATATTATCCAAGATGATACTGCTTTGGTCCCTCGGGCAGCACTTCAGCTGGCCCCACCATCTGTTGAGCCAAGTGTTACAACTGAGTCATCTGAGTCCGCCCCCCAGTCTGAAGAGGGGGAGGATGCTTTTGAGTCAAGGTCTGCGGACGAGGCTACAGGTCAGGGTACATCTATGGCGGAGTATACAGCCTTTCTTTCCGGTACTGGTGCCGAGAGTGCCCCGACTACTGCAAAGGATAGGGAGGTTCAGTGGTGGTGTGTACAGGGCATGCGTGCTATTTATGATCGAGATGCTGAGCTGACAGAGCATGGTTTGTGTCGGAGGAGCATTATGGAGGGGCCCCGATATCGGGTGGAGGAGTTGAGGACATTGCCGGATATTTGGCCTATTTTTGAGCAATATGGCTTGGGTTGGATGGCGCAGCCTTCTGGTCGGTATAGCTCAGAGTTGGTTCGAGAGTTTTATGCTTCCTATGCTACATCGGTTGGTTTGAGCACCCCAGTTGGGCAACGATATATTTTCCAGCCAGTGCTGAATTATGTCATGGTGCGCGGTACTCGAGTAGACATTTCGAAAGAGACCATTCACCGCTTCCTATTTTGGCCTGACCATCCACTTCCGGCTTCGACAGCTGAATTTGATCACAGGATGGACACAGTCAGAGATAGAGTTTAGATGAGATATGCGGAGCAGAAATTGGATTTGATTAAATGGATTGCAGGTTATATAGTCGAGGAGGGTGTAGCGGCTAGTTGGGTGACTGGGAAGCTGGACATCAAAAAGTCCACGCTTTATTTTGTTGGTCGATTCTGATGGTCAGTGGTTCATCATATGTTGGGTCCAACTAACGCTGATAACTCACTCACATTGGACAGGGCTGTAGTAGTAGCCAGCATCTTGGTTGGTTATCAGATTCATTTCGCAAGGTACATTGTCCAAGAGATCCACGAGCGAGCTTTCAGAGATCACACGAGTATACCCTTCCCATGCCTGATCCAGGGAATCCATGATAGGGCAGGGGTGGCCAGGATACCGGCCCTCGATCATTCTATAGAAGTGACCCATTTAGCAGATATTGCTATGATGCAGCAGAGGGGTTAGCACCCCATTCTTCCACGAGGGTCATAGCCGTCTGAGTCATCGGGTGCTGCCCTGGATGAGCCTAGTAGTGCACCTGTGCCTGTTCTTACACCATTTAGGGTACCTATGCAGCTTGAGGGCGCTGGCCCTATTGATGATGAGGGACCCAGTACTAGTGCACCACCGACTCCTGATGGGATGGTTTCAGTAGCATGAGAATTTCTGCAGCAGCTGGTTGACAGGCAGATGGAGATGTTTGAGCGTCAGGCTCACACTGAGACGCATATGGCTAAGTTGGTATCTCAGCTTAAGCCTTGGGTTCGATCTATAGTAGAGGCTGCGGACACTAGGGTAGAGGCTCGGATGAATGCAGCTATGGACCAGTTTATGCGGGGCTTGCATGGGCGGATTGATAGTTTCGAGGCACGTATGGCCTCCCGATTGAGTGTTGCACTGAGCCCTGATATGGTCGGCTTGACCTAGGAGGTTGCTGCATTAAGAGAGGAGGTTAGGGCACTGGCATCGACTAACATGCCCCTTATACCACCTATGCCTGTCCCGACCTCCGTACGACCAACATTTGAGGTTGATCTGTTTGTTGATGAGGAGCCACAGATGGATAGAGGCAAGAGACCCTGCAGTCCGACGGATGGGGGTGCTAGTGATAAGGAGTTCGATAGTGATCTGAGGAGGGCTGTTAAAGCCTCCCAAGTAGAGTACCACGCGAGCCAGATTGAGGCAGAGCAGAGGGCGCGTGCTGCATCTGCCATTTAGGCTATCCCCCCACCGGATGCGACTACTGCACAGTCTGATGATCCCGCTACTGGCAGGCCCACTTCAGGAGCTTAGAGCGCCACAGGTATGTCTTCACTCCCTTGTTTTTGATTTGATATTGGTGCATTGAGGGCATTGCACCACGGTTAGTTGGGGGTGGAGGTGTACCACCACTTGGGGGTTTTTATTGTCGTGTTTCTTTTCCCCCGAGTGTGCTATCATAGTAGAACTGGCATGTGTAGGATGTTATTGTTGATGTTTTTATGTTTGTTGCTAAATTAGGAGAAAAATGAGGGAACTATAGTGCAGTCCAGTTTTGGATGATTTTTAAATGTTTTGACTATACCCCTCCTGAAAATTTTGAATTGTGTGAATAGCATGCTTGTGTGTGACTGTTGTTGGATCTTGTTATGGCACTAGAATTATAGGCAAACAACCGTAGCTAGCATTGCATGAACGGATAGGTAGTAGTTTGTAATACAACCCTATGCGATGTGCGTGTGAGGTCACTACTTAGTTAGCTGTGTGTGTGCGATCCAGAAATTGCCCGGTTAGTCTTGCCTAAGTTAAAGGATAGGGATTAGGAAAGGATCATAGGCCGTTTTTGAATAAAGTCCACTTTTAGCCTAAATGCCAAACCAAAGGAAGAAGTATCCCTTGATCCCAACTTTGAGCCATAGTTATCCTATTTCTTTCATTTAGCCTATTCACCTTCCCATTTTAATCACAATGAACCTGTCTTGGCCCTGGTCCCTCCTTGGACACTGTGTACCTCGACTCAGACAAATCGCCTAAGTTGAGGGTGGCTATTATAGGGGTGCGTAGATTGAGTTGTGTATGAAGAAGGGTTAATAAAATAAAAAGAGAAAACAGATTTGGGTGTGAAAAAAAAAAAGAGAAAAGAGAAAAGAAAAAGAAAACAATATATATGTGTTTAAAAGTTTGAGAAGAAAAATCACACCCAAAATCTGAAAAATAAAAAAAAGGGAGAATAAAAAAAAATGGAAAAAGGTTGGAAGTTGGAGACAAAAAGTGTGTAGTGTCAAGGAGGGTTGAGTCACTATACCCATATGCACCATACTCGTCCCTAAGCCTACATTACAAGCCGAGTAAAAGTCCTATAGTGATCCTAGTCCGACTGTCTGAAAACGAAGGCGTAGAAAAGAAGGGCAAGCCTATGGTATTTAATGCACACTGTCTTAACTTCTTTGTGAGCATGAGTGTTTTTACCTCGTCCCTATGTTGATATCCATTAGTCTACTGAGAGTGCATGGGACTTCTTTGATTGTTAGGGCACATGGGTTGCATAATTAGCTGCTAGTTGTTCGGGAAATGTCAATTGCATATACGCTTAGTTGTTTGTGTGTAAATTGGTGCCATCACTTGATCCCTGATGTGTCATGATCCTATGGTGCTTACATACACACTTTGGTTTTACTTTGAAAATAGGAGGGGTCGAGAAGATTTTGTGTCAAAAGCAACAAGTAGACTGCCATAAGTCCCTTAGGTTTCTCTTGGTTAAGCATTGTGTTTGTGTATTTTTATTTTGTTCGCCTGAGGACATGCAAACATTCTAAGTTGAGGGTGTTGATGTGCCATGGTTATATGGCACTTTCGATGCTTAAAACAAGGAAAATATGCAATAACTTGGGTTTGTTTTGTTGGTATGATGTGGTTTCTGTCCTACTTTACAGGAAAACAGGTTTTAAAGGCAAAATGATCAAAAGAGGAAGAATCAAGCCCGAAGACGAAACGTCTGAAGAGGAAAGAATGGATCTTCCCCTGAGTGTGACCCACGAGATCACTCACGAGCCGTGATTACCACTGATGAGTCGTGAGTTGCTGTCGTGAATCGATTTCCAGAAGGTCTAACATGTTGCCTGAGTCTCACGATAGGACTCACGCCACGTGAGTCTACCTACGTGGCGTGACTTGCTGGAGTGAATCCACTTCAGAAATACAAGAAAAAGCCTGATTTCCACGATACATGTCACGTGCCGTGACTTAGTTCCACGACACCGTGAAAACTGTCGACTCTGTTCTCCTATTGTGTTTTGGATAGGACTAGTTTTGTATCTATAAATACTCCTATGCAGTCCTAAGTGCGGGAGTTGGAAAATTTACTACTTTGAGAGTTATTTCATACTGTTTCAGACATATATTTGGTTTTGTATTCACAAACCCTAATTTAGAGTTTTTATTGATAATTGAAATTTCAATTTTCCTTCATTCTCGCGAGATCATAACTATGCTTTCATCTTTGGATTATTCTTGTGTTCTTACAATAATGAGCAGCTAAACCCATCAACTAGGGTTGTGTGGACCATGAGGAATTAACGAAATTGGTTAAGTGCAAAGCAACTTTGTACTGTTGTGTATGCATGTATTGTTGTTTCCTTCGTTGTGATTGCTTTTCTAACGGTTGCAAATGTTGGAAACTCGCCTGTATTCTAAACTTGCTCAAGAGAGAGGTAGAGATTGGGAAAAGGAGATAACAACAGAGATTTGAAGCTATCAACCTTCATCTAATAACCGGAGCCTTAGTGGGAATGGTTATCTGAGATCCAGGACAAGGGTTAGTAGTGCAACACTCGGAGTCCAAGAGGAGAAGAGTGAAATTCATCTAATGAAGGTCGAGAGACATTAAGATGAACCTAACTTGTTAAATTTTGCATGCAGCGCAGTGGGGCAATCTTGTTAAGCACAAGTAACCGGTGGAATTAAGGAATCATTGGGGATCACAGTCCTAGTGAATTTCTCTTATTGTTTACAAACTCAATACAACCAGCAATCGTCATTGTTACTATTCATTAGCAAAAACCCCTTATTTTAGTTACTTTCCAATTATTCCATCTGGTAGTCTACTCATACTTTGACCTATTCCCTGTGGGATCGACCCCAACCTAGTTGAGTTCTATATTTGATACAGCGACCGCATTGTACTTTTTCAGAGGTATACTTTGGGCGACATCACTTACATACCTTGTATTCTCAATAAGATTCTAGAATCTTAAGTGTGCATACAATAGTCCCGCTCCATCCTTATGTTTCACTTTACAACACAAGTATATAACGAAACCAACATTAACCACCAACTACCTTACAAATGCATATGACGTCAATGAATTACATGTTTGCATGTAAAATTGTCATTTCCCCCTTGACAATACCATTGATGAAATTATCATACCAACAATACCACAACATTCCCAACATTGACCAAAATATCATAAACCATGAGCATGTCACACCAAGTTCATACTTTCCACTCTCCATCATCACAACATCACAATTATGCCATCAATTTACTTAATACACCTCACAACAACAAATCGGCCAAAATCCCACAATTTATACTTATAGAAAAATGACAAGTTTAGGACCATAATCACACCACACATGTTGATATTTCATCCATACCATGCACTTTCATCAAGACAACAAGTCATCTTTCAAGTTTAAATTCCATAGATGACACATCTTTTACAAAAACACAAAGTGTCATATTCAACACTTCCAAGCATAAACAACATGATTTACATACTCTCCCATGCATATAATATATTAATCCATAAGAATAATCACTTACCCAAGCTTGAAAAATGATGATCTTGCTCCAAAAGTTGACCTTGAACTCTTAGGATTTGAGAGAAAATAAGTTGAGAAATATCTAGAAAGCATGAGAGTTTCCAAGTGAATAAAATCAGATTTTTGCCCCTTTTTATAGGCCTTTAATTCCATCCTTATCCACTCTTGTGGCATTTAATGTTGTGTCTAGAAGGTCAAGGCAAGAATGGGTCATTTGACCCATTTTTGGCCCATGTCTTTTTCTCATTTTGGGCCCTTTTATTGAGCCCAATTCACTTAACCCAATAAAATCAAAAATTTATCATATTTAACTAATTTTATATGCGTTACGACGATATTCCCACTCACGGGATTTATATTCGTGGCCTCAATCCCAAAAAAAAGCAATTCTAGCCACGCATGGCCTATTTTGACCAAAAGGGTAAAATCGTCATTTTGATGACAAATTCGTTGACGAGAAATTTTACCATACCAATATAATACTTCACTCATTTCATGTATATGCTCGTGGTTGCAGAAGAAACATGGCAAAAATCGGCTCGGTACGTCCCCGGGCACCCTTGGGACTTAGACAATTTCCAACTTTTAAAAAGTGGCCAAAACCAGCCTGGCACGCCCTTGGGCACGCCATATTTCTTCCTATGGGCTAAAAATTTTATCCTAGAGCGGCCTGGCACTCCCTCTGGAGCGCCCCACTCCAATGTTTTTCAAATTTTCGTTTCTTCGACTTTTCTTCGCGGATTTGGTTAGATACTTCAAGTCCTATTCTTTACCTTACTTATAACCTTTAATATACCTTGTTTTTAGGTCCTCTTAGCCTCATTTTGAACCCCACAAATGCTCCACGAAAATCACAAAACACCCCCTACGCAAGTCTAATCACATGTACGAGGCCAAATATCGATTTTCTCATCACTAACATTACAAAATACATACTCATGGCATCTCGACACCTAAGGAACCATTGTTCCATGTCATCACATAGGTTTGGGAAGGTACGGGGTGTTACATTCTCCCCCCCTTAGAAACATTCATCCTCGAATGTTAACGATGTCGCTTCAATTATAACAATTGCATCGCTGTATTAGCCTATACATATAAAGACACTTAAGGCTCGTAGATACTTACTTGTTATTGGTCTACTTGCACACTTTGAACTTTTTCTTCCATTTGAAACAAATATGGGTACGTCGATTTCATCATTTTGGTTCCCTCCACTTCTCATGCGATCTCTTCGACTTGTTGATTCTTTCAAAAAACTCTTATGAAAGTTACGTCTTTATGCTTAACCTTTTAACTTGTCGGTGTAGAACAACAATAGGTATCTCTTCCTAGTGAAATCCTTCGTAATTTGCATATTTTCAATGGGAGCAATATGAAATGAAATTCTTATGCGCTTTCGGCAATTTTCACATCCTTTCTTTCCAAATTTCATTATCCCTTTCATTGGTGACACTTTCGTGAATACTCAATCATCTATGGAAAATTCTACTTCTCTTCTCCTAATATCGACATATAACCTCCAGATTTCTGATGCTCTACTATTATATATTGACAATTTGATCAATAAGCTACAAATTCTGTAATGTTCTTCTTCTTTATATTGCCTCATCAATACATGTCATAATTCATTTCCTTAGCTCATCTATATTTGGTATACCTAATCTACCTTGATATTGAAGTATTCCTCCCTTATGTAAGCTCAAGTACCTTTTTATGAACTTCATTGTACGTTCTCTCTTTTTTTTTCCACTGAAAGAAAATAAGATTTACATACTGCTTTTCCTTCTCTCAGCTACAATTGAAGATTCTACCACACTGTTCACGATAATTCTTTCATCTGGAGTCTCAAGAATACGAAACCCCATACTGGTTAATTGGTGGAGATTTCTTGACTACATCTTTCTTTTCTGCAAGCTGGCCATTAGTACCTCCTACTGCTTTGCAGCTTAATGAATCAGCTACCACGTTTGCTCTTCCCGGATGTTACAAGATACCAACATCATAATCTTTTAATGGTTTAAACCACCTTCGCTACCTTAGATTTAAGTCCTTCGACTTAAGGATATCTTGAAAACTCTTATGCTCAGTATATATGTCAACATGAATCCCTTACACATAGTGACACTATTTCTTCAAGCAATATAACAGCTACTAATTCAGGTTCCTGTGTTGGGTAATTTCTCTCACGTGGTCGCAACTGTCGTGAGGCATATGCTATTACCTTACCATGCTATATCAATACGCATACGAGGCCAACCCCAAAAGCTTCACAATATACTGCATAATATTCTGTGCCTTCGGGCAGTACTTAAAACTGGTGTGGAGGTTACTTTATCTTTCAACTCTGGGAAACTTTTCTCACATGCATCATTTCACTGAGACTTGATTGCCTTATGTGTAAGTCTCGTTAAGGGTGTAGGGATAGAAGAAAATCCTTCAACAATTCTCCTATAATAACCAACCAACCCAAGAAAACGATGGATCTCTGTAAGCATCATAGGCCTTAGATAATTTTATTTTTTTCACCATTGCTATCTTTTGCGTATCAACCTTTATTCCTTCACCGGCAGGCATATCTACCTGCTTACCTTTGCCTCTATCTCTTCTTGTCATCGACATTTTACTAGATCAAAGAAAACCAACTACAATGGTCAGACAGAATTTCCACTTACAACATTGGCTCTATTGCACGATTTAGAATGAAGAAAAGAAACAACATCCTAAATGTCCCGTAGCCTCTTACTTATAAATGTGGTGCACAAAACATTGATAAGTAAGACTCTATTCAGACACGGCTTTGTAGACACCCTTAGAACGACCCGTTCTGATACCACTTTTATCACGACCCAAAATCCCATTCGGGCCGGACTGGCACCCAAAAGCCGATATGGCCCGAGAGAACCAATCTTTGCTCATGAACCTTTGTATACGTATCCTCGTATGAATCTTATTATACCTCATGCAACTATGCAGAAGACATGAATCATGGAAACATATGCTATAAATATATATACAAAACTTGGTCGTTGGAGCCATCACATCAAAATGAACGTACATCTTACATCCATATACCCACATAGGTCTACAAAAGCCTCTAACAGATGCATCTACAAGACCAACTTAAAGTCGAGACAAGTCCCCGCTTTATCTTTACAACATCAAAACATCTATACAACTGTGACTCGAAAAGCCCCGAAGCAACTGGAGCTCAACAAAACTCCACAAATGATAACCAGTCTACAAAGGAGGGATACTAATGCCTGCACCTGCAACATGTAAGGTAAGTCCCCCGAGGGGGTCAGTACGAATAATGTACTGAGTATGTAAGGCCATAAGAAATTCATCATACATAATAACAACAAAGGAGTCAATATAAGAGAAATAGTAAATGTGGATAAACTCTCTTTTTGTATGTGAAGAACCATGAATATTTCTTCTGTTACTGTCATTTACCATCCTCTATATACCCCCTTATTCAAGAGAGAGCTAATTTTACTCTCCAAGAGATTCTTTATATTCGATAGATTCTTTTAATAACTACATCCACTCCTTGGTGGGTTAATAACTACATCTACTCTTTGGTGGGTTAATAACTACATCCACTCTTTGGTGGGTTAATATCAACATCCACTCTTTGGTGGGTTAATATCTACATCCACTCTTTAGTGAGTTAATGCATATACACGTCTTTCTTCATTTCTTATTTGGGAGAGATTGATTCATTAACTTATGAGAGATTGATATATTGAGGATCATGACACTATTTGAGACACACAAATACGTCTTACTTCATTTCTTTATTTTCAAGAGATTGATATAATGATAGTCATAACATTATGAAACTTGGAGCATAACATTCTAGAAACTTTAGAGTTATAATATTGTTGGAACTTTGGAATCGTGTTCACCCCATATCTATGATTTTCCTGCACTTTTGCACTCAACAAACATACGTAACTTAATCTCTTTCTTTTGAGGGATTGGTGTATTTGCTTGCACACTACTCCCTTTATTACCCTTAAGAGATTGGTACAAAGATAATCATAATAATATTTGACTTTGGAACATGACATGATTGGAAAATGCGTTTCAAGAATAAATAGATTCTTTTACATTATTACTCTCTTTGAGATAGTTCTTTTAGAAATTACCACGTTATGACATCTTTGGAACTTCAATCGATGAATAAGAGATAAGTGAATCATCATTCATCTAAGAGTAGGATACATATGAATAACAACATACGTCAACCTGAATTGATATACTTCAAGACTCTCGAAATTGAAACAAGCCCAATGTCAATATGAACAATATGTTGCAGAAGGATACAGAAAAACAAAACCTTACATACCTTGTATTCTAAATACGATTCTACAATATTAAGTGTGCATACAATAGTCCCGCTCCATCCTTATGTTTCACTCTACAACACAAGTACATAACGGAACCAACATTAACCACCAACTACCTTACAAATGCATATGACATCAATGAATTACATGTTTGCATGTAAAATTGTCATTTACCCTTGACAATACTATTGATGAAATTATCATACCAACAATACCACAACATTCCCAACATTGACCAAAATATCATAAACCATGAGCATGTCACACCAAGTTCATACTTTCCACTCTCCATCATCACAACATCACAATTATGCCATCAATTTACTTCAATACACCTCACAACAACAAATCGGCCAAAATTCCACAATTTATACTTATAGAAAAATGACAAGTTTAGGACCATAATCACACCATACATGTTGATATTTCATCCATACCATGCACTTTCATCAAGACAACAAGTCATCTTTCAAGTTTAAATTCCATAGATGACACATCTTTTACAAAAACACAAAGTGCCATATTCAACACTTCCAAGCATAACCAACATGATTTACATACTCTCCCATGCATATAATATATTAATACATAAGAATAATCACTTACCCCAGCTTGAAAAATGATGACCTTGCTCCAAAAGTTGGCCTTGAACTCTTAGGATTTGAGAGAAAATAAGTTGAGAAATATCTAGAAAGCATGAGAGTTTCCAAGTGAATAAAATCAGATTTTTTTCCCGTTTTTATAGGTCTTTAATTCCATCCTTATCCACTCTTGTGGTATTTAATGTTGTGTCTAGAAGGTCAAGGCAATAATGGGTCATTTGACCCATTTTTGGCCCATGTCTTTTTCTCATTTTGGGCCCTTTTATTGAGCCCAATTCACTTAACCCAATAAAATCAATAATTTCTCGTATTTAAATCATTTCATATGCGTTAAGACGATATTCCCACTCACGGGATTTATATTCGTGGCCTCAATCCCAAAAACAACAATTCTAGCCACGTATGGCCTATTTTGACCAAAAGGGTAAAATCATCATTTTGATGCCAAATTCGTTGACGGGAAATTTTACCATACCAATATAATAATTCACTCATTTCATGTATATGCTCGTGTTTGTAGAAGAAACATGGTAAAAATCAGCTCTGTACGTCCCCGGGCACCTTTGGGACTTAGACAATTTCCAAATTTTAAAAAGTGGCCAAAACCAGCCTGGCACGCCCTTGGGTGCGCCAGCTTGCTGCCTCTAGGCTAAAAATTTTGGCCCATAGCAGCCTGGCACGCCCTCTGGCGCGCCCCACTACAATGTTTTTCAAATTTTCGTTTCTTCGACTTTTCTTCGTGGATTTGGTTAGATACTTCAAGTCCTATTCTTTACCTTACTTCTTACCTTTAATATACCTTGTTTGGAGGACCTCTTAGACTCATTTTGAACCCCACAAATGCTCTACGAAAATCACAAAACACCCCCCACGCAATTCTAATCATATGTACGAGGCCAAATATTAATTTTCTCATCACTAGCATTATAAAATACATACTCATGGCATCTCGACACCTAAGGAACCATTGTTCCACGTCATCACATAGGGTTGGGAAGGTAGGAGGTGTTACAGGGAGATTAAGAAGAGTATGGGGATAAGCCATACCCATCAGGAGTGAAGCTCACGCAGCTGCTAGTCAGGGTAATGAGAGGGAAGTATCCCCTCCCCTACCCCAGGATCATTTTAAGAAGAGGAAAGCAGTAGAAGAGTAGAAAATGGAGCCTGATGTGGTGGCACCAGTTAGGGTTGCAGTTCTACCTCCCATGTCTGCTTAGGTAATTCATCAAGTGTTGGCTTTTTTGAGTGGGTTGGCTGGGACTAGAGCCACCCCTACTATTCTAGCTTATCAGGCTCCAGTTGTGTACCCTACTATTGCTATGGCTCCTAAGATAGAGGATACTTTAGGTACGGATGTTTTTTCTCATCCGATTTTGGGTTCTATGATGACTAGTACTGAACATAACCTGCTGACTAAGTTCTTAAAGATGAAACCTCCTACATTTCAAGATACAGAATCTGAGGATACTTTTGAGTTTATTATTGATTGCTAGGAGAGGCTGCACAAGATGGGTATTATGAAGTAGCATGGGGTTGATTTTGTGACCTTTCTGATGGAGAAGGATGCTAAATAGAGGTGGAGAGCATATATTGAGTGTTGGTCACCTGTTTTGCCTCCTTTGACTTGGGAGTAGTTTTATCCTCTATTTTTGGATAAGTATGTACCTCATGCACTCCGTGATCACAAGAAGGAAGAGTTCTTGGCTTTAGAGCAGAGTGATATGTCAGTTGCAGATTTTAAGGCTAACTTTCATGCCTTGTCTCGTTATGCCACTCTGCTGTTAACTACAGAGAAAGAAAGGATTTAGCTATTTGTTAAGGGGTTGAACTATAACCTTCAGGTGTTGATTATGCAAATGACTTCTGTGGGAAAGGGGTTTAATTATATGTCAGATTATGTAAAGAAGTTGGAAGGTGTGGCGCAAGTGGGACAGGCTAAGATGTTAGCCCAGAAGTCTTGAAATATTTGGAAATTTAGTGGATCCTATTCTAAGGGCCAGCAGGCCTTTTTAGCTTGCCCTATTTAGTCAGCTATGCCAGTTTCTACTGTGATATCAGCTAAAGGACTTTCTCAGACTCAGGTTGTTGTAGGCCAAGGGGCTTCTTATTCTTCTGCCAGTCGTCCTTCTCTAGAGCTTGGGTGTTACTATTATGGTGTTGTTGGTCATTTTAAGAGGGAGTGTCCTATGAGACAGGCGAATGGCCAGACACAACAGCAGGCTCGGGTAGTGGTTTCATAGGTAGAGGAGGGGGAAATGGCAGGGGTCATCCACGGGGTGGATGGGGAAATCGGACAGGTGGTCGTGGTAATGGTGGCGCAGGAGTGCAGTCGGGTAGATATTTAGCTCAAATTGATGACCGGGCCTATTTTTATGTATTTTCGAGAATGACTAATGTCGAGTCTTCTGATGTAGTGATCACAGGTACTATTTCTGTCTATGATCGAATGGATTTTATCTTATTTGATTCGGGGTCCACTTATTCTTATGTGTCTTTTCAGTTTGCTATCTGTCTGAGTCTATTTTGTGATATTCTTGACTATCCTGTGCATGTGTTTACTCCGGTTGGGAAGTATGTGGTAGTTACCTATGTTTATAGGTCTTGTACTATTTTGTTTGTGGGTGGGTAGACTTAAATATCTTAGATATGTTGGACTTTGATATAATTTTGGGTATGACCTGGTTATCTCCGTCTCATGCTATTTTAAATTATAATGCTAAAACAGTGACTCTAGCTATATCTGGGATGGAGGAACTAGAGTGGGAGGGAGTGTATAAGGAAAAACCGGTAAGAATGATATCATATGTCTAGGATAGGAGGATAGGAGGCTAGTAGGGAAGGGGTGTTCAGTATTTTTAGCTCATCTTTGAGATGCGGGTGCAGGGTCCCCTTATATTGAGTCAGTTTCAGTAGTTTCTGAGTTCTAGGATGTGCTCTCTTTGGATTTATCGGGTATGCCTCCGGATAGGGATATTGACTTCTGTATTGACTTAGAGTCAGGAACTCGCCCTATGAATATTCCAACATATAGAATGGCTCCTGCAAAGTTGAGGGAACTCAAGGTTCAATTGTAGGAACTGCTTGATAAGGGTTTTATTCATCCAAGTGCTTCTCCTTGGGGCACTCCGATTCTTTTTGTTAAGAAAAAAAGGGTGTTAGCATGAGGATTTGCATCGACTATAGGCAGTTAAATAAGGTCACCATCTAAAATAAATATCCTTTGCATCGTATAGATGACTTATTTGATTAGCTACAGGGTGCAATAGTCTTCTCAAAGATTGATTTGCGGTCGGGTTATCATCAGTTAAACATTAGACTGGAGGATATTCCCAAAATAGCTCTTAGAACTTGGTATGGCCATTACGAGTTTCTAGTAATGTCTTTTGGATTGACTAATGCACCTGCAACTTTCATGAGTTTGATGAATGGCATCTTTAGATCCTTTTTGGATTCCTTCGTTATTGTGTTCATTAAAGATATTCTTGTGTACTCCAAGACTAAGGAAGAGCATGCAGGCCATCTCCGTATAGTTTTGGGAATTTTTAGGGAAAAGCTATTGGTTGCAGAGTTCTCCAAATGTGAATTCTGGCTATCTTTTATTGCCTTTTTGGGGCACGTGGTTTCAAAGAAGGGAGTGATAGAGGACCCTCAGAAAATCAAATCAGTTAAGGGTTGGATTCGGCCTAGTTCAGTGACCGAGGTAAGGATTTTTGTGGGTCTTGCCAGTTATTATCGCAGGTTCATTAAGAACTTTGCATCCATTGCAACTCATTTGACAAGGTTGACTCAAAAGGAGGTGCCATTTGTTTAGTCAGACCAGTGTGAAGAGAGTTTCCAAAATCTCAAGACATTTTTTACTACAACACCTATTCTTTCGTTGCTGGTTGAAGGTAAGGATTTTATTGTGTTTTGTGATGCTTCACTTTTGGGTTTGGGTGTTGTGTTGATGCAAGATAAGAATTTGATTGCATATGCTTCGAGGAAGTTGAAGCCTCATGAGAGGAATTACCCAACCCATGATTTGGAGTTGGCATAAGTAGTTTTTGCTTTGAAGATTTGGAGACACCATCTTTGTAGAGTCAAGTGTGAGGTCTTCACCGACCATCATAGTCTGCAACATGTGTTTACTCAAAGGGATTTGAATCTAAGGCAGATATGGTAGATGGAATTATTAAAGAACTATGATTTGACCATTCAGTATCATTCGGGTAAGGCTAATGTGATGGCAGACTCATTGAATCGATAGGCCTTAAGTATGGACAGCTTATCATTCTTGAGAGCGTCTAGAATACTATTTGCTAAAGAGTTTCAGACTCTAGTATCCTTGAGCATGCAGTTTGGGGACTTGGACAGGGGTGGAATACTAGATAGTGTTGAGGTAAAATCAGCCTTCGTGGAGCAGATTAAGGACAAACAGTTCAAAGATAAGAAGTTAAAGGTACTTTGGAACAAAATGGTGAGCGGAAAGGGGGAGGATGCCACCCTCAACACTGAAGGGGTGTTGTAGGTTAGAGAAAGGTTATGCGTTCCTCGAGTCGGTGACTTGATTAGTGATATACTTTCAGAGGCTCATGGTTCACATTATTCTATTCATCCAGGCACGACCAAGATGTACCGTGACTTAAGATAGCTTTATTGGTGGTCAGGGATGAAGAGGGACATAGTGGATTATGTGTACAAGTGTCATAACTGTCAACAGGTGAAGTATGAACACCAAAGGCCTGCGGGATTACTTCAGAGGATGCCTATACCTATGTGGAAGTTGGAACATATTTCTATGATTTTGTGGTGGGGCTCCCTAAGACATTAGGAAAGCATGACTCCATTTGGGTGAGAGTTGATCGGTTAACGAAATCAGCTCATTTCTTGCCAGTTTGGGTAGATTACAGCTCTCAACAGTTGGCAAACATATATGTTAAGGAGATCATTAGACTTTATGGGGTGACACTTCCTATCATTTTATACAGGGATGTAAAGTTTACTTTTAAATTTTGGGACAGGTTGCATGAGGATTTGGGCACCAAGCTTACTTTTAGCATGACTTTTCATCCTCAGACTGATGGTCAGTCAGAGAGGACAATTTAAGTACTAAAGGACATGTTGAAAGCCTACGTGATTGATTTTAGTGGTCATTTGGACCAGTTTCTCTTGTTGTATGAGTTTTCATACAATAATAGCTACCACTCCAGCATTGATATGGCTTCGTCTGAGGTACTTTATGGAGAAAGTACAGGTCACCTATTGGATGGTTTGAGGTGGGAGATGTCAAACCTTTGGGCACCGACTTAGTGAAAGAAGATCAGGAAAAGGTAAAATTCATTCAGACTAAGATTTTGGATGCCTAAAGTAGACAGAAAGACTGTGCAAACCAAAAAGTGAGGGACATATACTTCAAGGCTGGGGAGCAAGTGTTGCTTAAGGTGTCTCCTATAAAGGGAGTCATGAGGTTTAGAAAAAGAGGCAAGCTTAACCCTTGATATATTAGTCCCTTCGAGGTTCTTACGGAAGTGTGTCCAGTTGCATACAAGTTAGCTTTATCATCGGGTTTGTCTGGGGTTCCTCTAATCTCACATGTTTCTATGTTGAAATGGTACCATGGGGATAGAGACTACATTATTAAGTGGGATTCAGTGCTTTTGGACAAGGACTTGACTTACAAGGAGGAACCGATAGTGATACTTGATCGTAATGTTCGTAAGTTGAGGATGAAGGAAATTCATTCGGTGAAGTTCCAATGGAGAATCGTCTGTTTGAGGAATCCACTTGGGAAACCGAGAAGGACATGCGAGATAAATACCCTCAACTGTTCGAGAATACAGATACTCTTTTTCTTTCTCATTCTGGGTTGTTTTTCTAGTTTGATCATTTAGGGATGAACAATGGGTAAATTGGTATCTGTTGTAATGAACCTCTTGATCATTATGTAAAAGTCTTATGTTTAAAATTTTGTGTCTAAATTCCTTCCGATTTGGAAGTTACAATTGCAGACTAGGCTAATTTTGCTTCATTTCAGAGCGAGGGGTAGTCTTGGAAAAATTGGGAATAATATAGAACGGCTTGGTATAAATGGTGTTGATTCCTAGTTAGCTAAGGTGATAAGGAACCCATATGATTTTACAAAATTAAATTTGGGTTAGTAGAACTCCCGAAATTGACCTTAGAGTAAAGGGCATTATTCGAAATGTCCCAGGATCAAGGTGTGTCGTAAAAAGGGAGAGTTTTGGATGAAGATAGATATTCTTTTCCGTCAACACCAGTATAGTGGGTGACACACCGCTATACCAATGACCGCTATAGCGGAATAATTACCGTTATAGCGGTGGTCAAAAGCGATCAAGGACGCTATAACAGTGGTCTACCGCTATAGCGGCACCGTTATAGTGGTCAAGTACCTTTATAGTGGTACCAGTATAGTATCCAAGTACTTCTATAGCGGTAAAAACCACAGATTAAAGGGTAAAAACCACAAAAATGGTTTATTATTTTATAAACTCATTTTGGGGCAAGAGAAAGGCGATTTAGGGCAAAAATCACTGGTTTACCTCTATTTAAGTTTTTAAGCTAAGGAATTCACTCCCTTTAACTTGTAATTACTTCTTGATCCTTAGAAGGCATAAGTTACGGAGTTCGGGGAAGGTTTTAGGGCGGATTTGGGTATTTTTAATGGTGCAAGGGTGAAATCAAGCATTAGGTTAATGGGTTTTGTTTATTAACCACGAAATTGGCCTTGAATTCCATTAATTCACTAATCATTCCATGAAATTGGTAGTTTTAGGTGAATTATGGGGGGAAATAGCCCTAGAACGGTTAAGGAATGATTATGAACTGACCTTAGGGGGGGTTGGGGTGGCTCATAACCCTTACCATGTTAGGTCATTTTGTTAATGCAATGTTTGTATGCATGTTTTAGACCACGAGCAAGCAAAAAGGGCACAAAAGGGTAAAGCTCAGGCTTAGAGTTGTGCAATCTTGGCTCGGGGTAGGTAATGGGGTGTATTTAATCTATCTTGTGTTATGTGTGCATATTAACTACTCTATAGCATGATTGGTTAATTTGTGTGGTGTGCTTGGCCGTTGAAATGTTTACTTGTTTATGACTTGGCCTTCTATATTGTATATTGTGGAGTGTCTCAGCATTTGAGATGTTCTCACAGGTTATTCGAATTAAGGGTTACATACATTCATGTCTGGGTTAAGTACATGGACGGTAAATGTCCCCTGCAGGTTATCCTTGGAATGAGTTGCATATTATTTCCTAATGACACTTGTTGACTTGTTGGCTTGTCTCTTGAGTGCTACTTGTACATATATGTTGTATGTTTGATGTGTAAGCATCTATTATCTAATGGTACTGCATTTTGGTTAAATGTCCATATTTCCATCTTAGGTTATTCAAATGATCCTACCAGTACATTGTGGTTTATTTGTGTGCTGATACTACATCTGTATTTACTTCTATGAGTGCAGCACATAGTCCAGTGGATTTATCGAAACCTTGCTTGTAATTTCAGCAGTCGATTCTGGATTTCAGAGTGAGCAACATTTTTGGGCTACCATAAGATCTCTCTTATTTAGACAGTGTCCTTTGTTTGGACTTGTTACTTTCGTCCCCTCTCTTGATATTTTTAGATGTTTTGGTGCAGACGACTTTTGGGTCCTAGGGTTATGTTTAAGTACAATATTTTTGCTTCAGTTGTACTTATGTTTTTATGCTAGTTGGATTATTATTGCTGAATTAGTTAGCTTACTCTCATTTAAGTGTGAACATTAAAGATGACGATTGGGTTTATTGGTTCTCTCACCGGGTGAGTAGTGTGGGTGCCACTCACGATGGGTTTGGGTCATGATATAAATATATCTATATGCATATAGAGAACACATAGAGTACCAATCCCAGGTGACACCTGACAACTCGCATTTACCTACGTACGCTCATACTCTCAAGTCATCACTCATGCCTTCACTAGCAACCCCAATCCCAAATACTATGCTTACCACTTACTCACACTTTACATAAACTATTGACCTCCATCCCGGATACTAAGTCCATTTCTCACATCCTTTCCCTTCTACCCCGGCAATATTTCCAATACTATTTACAACTAACCACAACCACATATATATACTCCTACAACTATGCTAACCCATCTAAACCTATCATACACTCAAGCCTTTACTACTATAACAATCCTTTCCATCATTACGGGTAAGTCTTGCGTACAAAAATTTGGGTTAAGATTTTCCCCAAATTGGGAGTTAGAAATTTCTGGCTAGGCTAGTCTTGGACAAAATCCGAGCGAGGTATGGTCTAGGGAAATCTGTTAGTGGATTGAGTAAATCTAATAAAGTTTAGCTTGATTTTGTGTTAGCTATGATGATAAGAAACTCATAGGAATTTTTGGAAGTGAATTCAGGTAAGTAGAATTCCTGATATCAAACTTGACGTAAAGGGATTAGTCCAAAATGTCATGATTTAAGGATGCATTGCAAACAAGGCAAAACTAAGAACAATCCTGAGTTTTTTACTCACCACACCCTCTATAGCGGGTGGCAGGCCGCTACGGGCCACCTATAGCAGAAGTCAAAGTTAGTCAATCCCGCAATAGTGGGCGACTTCCACTATAGTGATGCCCGTATAGCGGGATCAAGTCACTATAGCAGGTTAAATCACTGTTTATGCATAAATTTCTTCAAAAATGGTTTATTATTTCTAATCACATTTTTGGGAGGGCTTAGGTAATTTGGGGTGATTTTCACCTATTTTCCACAAGAATTCTTCGTAAAGGTAAGCTATTTATCTCCATTAACTAGTTTTTTGGTTTCTTGACCTTAGAATCACTAGTTTATGGGTCTTGGGGAGGGTTTAACTTGACCTAGCTGTATTTTCTGGTGCAAAATTGTAAATTGGGTGTAAAACTTTTTTATTTTAGTTAAAGGTTGATTATTTACTCTTGCAAGACTATAATTCATTAATGTACCATGAAATTGGTAGATTTAAGGTGAATTTATGGTAGGAAAATCCTAGAATTGGTGGGATGATCATGAAGTAGACTTGGGATTTGGAATTAGGTTGAAATCCTCGATAATGTAGGTCATTTGATTGATTATGTGTTTATGTTCCTATTTTTATACGACAATCAAGTCAGGATTGCAAGAAAAGGGAAAACTTAGGTTCAGTAGAGAATTTCAGGCTTAGATTGAGGTAGGTGATGGTTTAATGTAGTTGAAACCCAACTTGTGTTATCTGTGCATGATAATTATTCCTTAGTATTAATTGTACAATGCATGTTAAAGGAATGTGAATGACTGTTTGATATCATAAGTGTTAATCACATACAATAAAATTTATATGTAAAGCTTGTTGGTTATTACAAGTGTTGTTTATGTATTCATTGTGGTTGCCATTGTTGTGATATCTATTATTATTGTGGGATATATCGGTATTGGACATCTTCATAAGAATTGGTTGGTATAAGGTTGGAAGTCACTAAATGTCTGGGATTTGGTACATGCACAGGAGCTCATCCCCTGCAGGTCATGGCTAGTGGGCGACCATAAGACCCTTAGCGGATGTATACAGGTATTTGGTGAGTGTGACGATTCCTTGAGTGAACTGGAGATTATGTGTTATCTTAATTATATTAGTTCCTTGAGTGAACCAGGCTTAAGTGTTGTCATTATCATGTTGGTTCCATGAGTGAACCGGGTTTATGTGGTTAATTGCTAAAGGTGATTTCTTTATGTAAATCGAGATACATGATAATTGCCATTGTTATTTTTCTTGTGGATCCTTGAGTGGTCCAGGTAAATTAAAAGTTGTGATATAAGTCTGTGTTGTCTATTACTTGTATAATTGGGACATGATTTATATGATTGTTGTACCATGGTTGCTGACTTGGAGTCTTATTAGTGGTCTAGTTGACTTGACTTGTTATGTTTATTGACTCATATTTACTAAACTTCATGTTGTACTTGTTTACAAGGTTAATTGTTATGAACTTGGAGCATAGTTGCATGATAGGGTTTATGGTTGTCTTGTTGTACTACATTATGGTTATGTGTTCTTATTTCTCATTGTGGGTTGGCTGATGACCCTACCAGTACACCATTATTTCTTGTGTACTGAGCATATTCTGGTGACTGTTTTGAGACCTCATCTGTGATTCAAACAATATTCAAACTCAAGGGTGAGTTGCATCTTTCGGGCTACCATGATTTCTTCACCTGTTTTCTAGTCCATTGTTTGGACTTAGATATTACTTTGGTTTTAGGGTTGCATCCCCTTTTTATAATTATTAGATTTTTGGTACGATGACTTTCAGGTTGTAGGGATGGTTTACTTTGCATATTTTATTATTACTCTTCGTTTAAGATATTAAATATTTGTTTTGCTAATGAGATTAGTTTAGTTACCTATTTTTGGCTAAGTGTTGGATGGTTTATGAGGTTAGTTAGTTCTCCCACCTGGGGGTTTAGCGTGGGTATCACTCACGGTAGTTTGGGTTGTAACAAAGTTGGTATCAAAGTCATAGGTTCGTTGATCTCGTCATACCAAAATGGGTTATGTAGAGTTTTGCAGAACAATATGAAGATGTTTGTACTTTTCTTCGAGAGGCTATAGGACTTTAGAAAACTATCTTTTCTTTCTTTTTTCATGATATAATTGTATTCCAATTGGTATTTGGCAATCCAAATTGGTATCTGACCCTCTTCAATCTTTTGTTCGTTGATGGTGAACACTAGAGCAAATAGATTAAGAGAAGTAGCTTCAGCTGTGGAATCGATTGCTTGGGAATGAGGATGAGGTAGGGATAGGGGAAGAGGAAGAAAGAAAGCAACACCCGCTAGGGGTGGAGCTCAGGAACCAGTTGACCAGGCCCATCAGAGGTGGTAATGGATGAGAATGGTGTTGAGCTGGAGGTGGAAGCACCGGCTGGAGGTGCAGTCCTCTCTCTAATGTCTTCTGAGGTTATTCAGCAAGTTTTGGATTTTCTGAGTGGGTTGGTGGGTACCAGAGCTACCCTCTCTATGCTAACTTTTTAGGTTTTGTGTGCTCATCCCATTTCTACTTTAGCTCCCAAAATGGATGAGGCTTTAGGTACTGATGTATTTATCCATCCTGTGTTAGGCCCCGTCATGACCGAAACTGAACATGAGTTAATGACTAAGTTTCTAAAAATAAAACCTCCTTTATTTCATGGTCCTAAGACTGAGGACGCATTTGACTACATCATTGATTTCTATGAGAGGCTACACGAGATTGGGGATTGTGCAATAACATATTGTTGAGTTTGTGACTTTCCAGCTACAAGGGGATGCCAAGCAGTGGTGGAGAGCTTATGTAGAGTGTCGGTCACCGATCCTACATCCATTGACTAGGGCTCAGTTTTACGCCCTATTTTTGGAGAACTATGTACCTTATACTCTTCATGACCATAAGAAAGAAGAGTTTCTGGCTCTTGAATAGGGCAGTATGTTAGTTACAGCCTATGAGGCTAAGTTTCATGCTCTGTCTCTCTATGCTACCTAGATATTGGGTACTGAGAAGGAAAGGATCTGGTTATTCATTAAAGGTTTGAATATTAATCTTTAGGTATTGTCTGTTCACATGACTTTTGTAGAAAAGGGTTTCAATGATGTGGCTGATTATGTGAAAAAGCTTGAGGGAGTTGGTCTATGATATTCTCAATTCTCCTGTATATGTTTTTACTCCAGTTGGAGAAATTATGATGGTGACCCATGTTTATCGTGTATGTTCTGTTTTGTTTATGGGTTTTAAGACTTGGGTAGACTTGATCATTTTGGACATGCTTGATTTTGAAATTATTCTGGGTATGACTTGGTTGTCTCCGTATCATGTTGCCTTGAACTGTAATGCTAAGACAGTGACTCTAGAAATGTCAGGTATGGGTAATTAGAGTGAGAGGGTGTGTATAAGTCTAGACCGGTGAAAATCATATCTTTTGTTCGGGCTAGAAAACTAGTGGGGATGGGGTGTTCAGCCTTCCTAGCTCATCTTTGGGATGTTAGTACGGAGCTCTCTATTCTCGTGGTTTCTTAGTTTCAGGAGGTATTTCCTACTGAGCTCCCTGGTATACCTCTAGACAGGGATCTTGATTTTTGTATTGATTTGGAGCCGGGCACTCGCCCAATTTCTATTCCTCTTTATCGAATGGCTTAGGCAGAGTTGAGGGAACTTAAAATCCAGTTACAGGAATTGCGTGATAAAAGAGTTATTCATCCCAATGCTTCACCTTGGGGTGCTCTAGTGTTATTCGTTATAAAGAAAGATAGTACCATTAGGATGTGAATTAATTACAGGCAATTGAACAAGGTAAACATCAGGAATAATTATTGCTTGCCACGAATAGATGATCTTTTTGGCCAGTTTCAAGGTGCTTCAGTATTCTCCAAGATTAACTTGAGGTCAGGTTACCATGCGCTAAAAATTTGGCTTGAGGATATACCCAAGACAACTTTCAGGACTCGATATGGGCATTACGAGTTCTTAATGATGTCTTTTGGGTTGACCAATGCGTTGGAAACCTTCATGAGCTTGATGAACGGTATTTTCAAGTCTTTCTTAGATTCTTTTGGGATAGTTTTTATTGATGACATTTTGTTTTACTCTAAGAGCAAGGAGGAACATACAGGTGATCTTCGTATTGTCTTGTAAATTTTGAAGGAGAAGTAATTGTATGCAAAGTTCTCGAAATGCAAGTTCTGGTTGTCTTTGGTTACCTTTTTAGGGAATATGGTCTCAAAAACGGGGTGATGGTAGATCCCTAGAATATTGAGGCGATTAAGAGTCGGGTTTGGCCTAGCTCTATGACTGAGGTTAGAATATTTGTGGGTCTTGCTAGTTACTATCGCAGGTTTGTCAAGAATTTTCCTTCTATTGCTACGCACTTGACAAGGTTGACTCAGAAGGAGCTGTCATTTGTATGATCTGATAAGTATGAGGAGAGCTTTCAAAAGCTCAAGACACTTTTAATTACAACTCTTATTCTTTCATTGTCGATTGAAGGTAAGGATTTTGTTGTATTTTGTGATGCCTCACGCTTGGGTTTGGATGTTGTATTGATGCATGACAAGAATGTCATTGCTTATGCTTCAAGGCAGTTGAAGCCTCACAAAAAGAATTACCCAACTCATGACTTGGTGTTGGCAATAGTGATTTTTGCACTTAAGATTTGGAGACACTATCTTTATGGTGTCAAGTGTGAGGTATTCACCAACCATCGTATCCTACAGCATGTGTTCATACAAAGGTATTTAAACTTAAGATAAAAGAGATGGATGGAGTTGTTGAAAGACTATGATGTGACCATCCAGTATCATCCGAGTAAGGCCAATATGGTGGCAGACGTACTGAGCCGGATATCGTTAAGTATAGGCAATTTGGCCTATTTGATAGTGTCAAGGAAACCCTTGGCTAGGGTGTTTCAAACTCTAGAATCTCAGTTCCTGCAGTTTGGTATTTCAGAAAGGGTTGGGGTTTGGCTAGTATTGAGGTAAAGTCAACATTCCTTGATGAAATCAATACCAAACAGTTTGAGGATGGGAAATTGAATAAACTCTGGAACAAGGGGGTGTTTGGTGAGGCTTCAGATGCCACACTTGATGCTTGTGGAGTATTATGGTTTAGAGGGCGGGTATGTGTTCCTCGGGTTGGCGACTTGATTTAGAATGTGCTTGTTGAAGCTCATGGTTTGCAATATTCTATTCATCCAGGTGCAACCAAAATGTACAGTGATTTGAGACAGCTTTATTAGTGGCCTAATATGAAGAAGGACATAGTAGAGTATGTATCCAAATGCCATAACTGCCAGCAGGTAAAGTACGAGCATCAAAGGCCTGTGGATTTTCTCTGAAGGATACCCATTCCCAAGTAAAAGTGGGAGAGGATATCTATGGATTTCGTGGTAGATCTTTCTAAGATTTTGGGGAAACATGACTCAATTTGGGTCATAATGATTAGGCTAACCAATTCAGCTCATTTTATCCCAGTTAGAGTGGATTACAGTTCGTAGCAATTAGCCAAGATTTATGTCAAGGAGATATTGAGGTTGCATAGGGTGCCAATTTCCATCATTTGTGATAGAGGTACACAATTCACCTTTAAGTTTTGGGACAGGCTATATGAAGAGTTGGGCATTAAGCTTGACTTCAGTACTTGTTTCCATTCTCAGACTGAAGGACGGTCAGAGAGGACTATCCAAGTACTTGACGATATGTTAAGGTCCTATCTGATTGACTTTGGTGGTCATTGGGATAAGTTTTTGCCATTGTATGAGTTTTCATAAAATAATAACTATCACTATAGCATTGATGTGGCTCTATTTGAAGCACTCTATGGAAGAAGGTGTGGATCAACCATAGGATGGTTCAAAGTTGGTGATGTGAAACCTTTGGGCACGAACTTGGTGAAGGAAGCTCAAGAAAAGGTGAGGTTTATTCAAACCAAGTTGTTAGCAGCCCAGAGTAGGCAAAAGGAGTACATAGATCGTAAGGTAAGGGATATGTCATTCAAGGTTGTTGAACAAGTTTTGTTAAAGGTATCTTCCATAAAAGGAGTCATGGGCTTTGGAAAGAAAGAAAAGCTTAGCCCTCGGTATATAGGTCCATTTAAGGTTGTTTAGGATGTGAGTCCAGTAGCGTATAGGTTGGCGTTACCACCAAGTTTGTCAGTGGTCCATTCGGTATTCCATGTGTCCATGCTTAAGAGATATCATGGGGATGAGGATTACATTATAAAATGGGACTTGGTTTTACTAGATAAGGATCTTTGTTATGAGGAAGAGCTGGTTTCTATTCTTGATCGGGATGTCTGTAAGTTGAGGATAAAGGAAATTTGATCAGTAAAGGTACAGTGGAAGCATCGTCCAGTTGAGGAAGATACTTGGGAAATCGAGAAGGATATGTGGGATAAGTACCCTCACTTGTTTGAGGATATAGGTATGTTTTTCTCTTGTGCCTTGGCTCATTTTTCTTATTTGATCATTTGATGATGAACGATGGATAAATTGGTATTTGTTGTACTGATCCTTTCCATCGTCACGGGTAAGTCTAGCGTACAAAAATTTGGGTTAAGATTTTCCCTGAATTAGGAGTTGAAAATTTCGGACTAGGCTAGTCTTGGACAAAATCCGAGCGAGGTATGGTCTAGGTTAATCCGATAATGGATTGGGTAAATGTAATAAAGTTTAGCTTGATTTTATATTAGCTAAGACGATAAGGAACCTGTAGGAATTTTTAGAAGTGAATTCGGGTAAGTAGAACTCCTGATATTGAACTTAACGTAACGGGGTTAGTTCGAAATATCATAGTTTGAAGGTGCATTGAAAAAAAAGCAAAACTAGGAGCAATCCCAAGTTTCTGCCTTACCATACCTGCTATAGCGGGTGGCAGGCTGCTATGGGGAAGCGGCTATAACGGAGAAATTCCCATTATAGTGGGAGTCAAAGTCGGTCAATCCCGCTATAGCGGGCAGCTTCTGCTATAGATATGCCTTAATAGCGGGATTGGGTCGCTATAGCGGGTTAAATTGCTCTTTATGCAAAAAATTTCCCAAAAATGGTTTATTATTTCTAAACATATTTTGGGGTGGGTTTAGGCAATTTAGGGCGATTTTACCTATTTTCCACCATAATTCTTCATAAAGGTAAATTATTTATCCCCATT
This sequence comes from Capsicum rhomboideum, assembly GCA_031232105.1. Taxonomy (NCBI): domain Eukaryota; kingdom Viridiplantae; phylum Streptophyta; class Magnoliopsida; order Solanales; family Solanaceae; genus Capsicum; species Capsicum rhomboideum. Next base: position 61,685,705 of record CP124709.1, read on the forward strand.
AACTAGTTTTTTGATTCCTTGACCTTAGAATCACTAGTTTACTAGTCTTGGGGAGGGTTTAACTCTACCTAGCTGTATTTTTTGGTGCAAAGGGGTAAATTAGGTGTAAAACCTTTGAGTTTTAGCTAAAGGTTGATTATTTACTCATGCATGACTATAATTCACTAATGTAACCATGAAATTGGTAGATTTAAGGTGCATTTATGGTAGGAAAACCTAGAATGGGTGGGATGATCATGAATTGGCCTTGGGGTTCAGGATTAGGTTGTAATCCTTGATAGTATAGGTCATTTGATTGATTATGTTTTTATATTCCTATTTTTAGACCACAATCAAGTTGAAGTTGCAAGAAAAAGGAAAGCTCAGGATCAGTAAAGCATTTCAGGCTTGGATTGAGGTAGGTGATGGTTTAATATAGTTGAAACCCAACTTGTGTTATGTGTGCATGATAATTATTCCTTAGTATTGCTTCTACAGTGCATGTTCAAGGAAAGTGAATGACTGTTTGATATCCTAAGTGTTAATAGCATATAATGAAATCTATATGTAAAACTTATTGGTTATTACAAGTGTTATTTCTGTATTCATTATGGTTGTGATTGTTGTGATATCTGTCATTATTGAGGGATGTACGGGTATTTGGACATCTTTACAGGATTGGTTGGTATAAGGTTGGCAGACACTCAATGTCTGGGATTTGGTACATGGACAAGAGCTCGTTCCCTGTAGGTCATGGCTAGTGGGCGACCATAAGACTCTTAGCATGTGTGTACAGGTATTTGGTGAGTGTGACGGTTCCTTGAGTGAATCGGGGATTATGTGTTATTTTAATTATATTAGTTCCTTGAGTGAACTGGGCTTAAGTGTTGTCATTATTATGTTGGTTCCTTGAGTGAACCGGGTTTATGTGCTTAATTGCTAAAGGTGATTTCTTTATGTTAACTGGGATACATGATAATTGTCATTGTTATTGTTCTTATAGATCCTTGAGTGGTCCAGGTTAATTGCAAGTTGTGATATAACTTTGTGTTGTCTATTACTTGTGTAATTAGGACATGATTTATATGATTGTTGCATTATGGTTATTGACTTGGAGTCTAATTGGTGGTCATAGTTGACTTGACTTGTTATTCTTATTGACTCATGTTGACTAAACTTTATGTTGTACTTGTTTACGAGGTTAAGTATTATGAACTTGGAGCAGAGTTGAATGATAGGGTTCATGGTTGTCTTGTTGTACTATGTTATGGTTATGTGTTCTTATTTCTCATTTTGGGTTGGTTGATGACCCTACCAGTACACCGTTATTTCTTATGTACTGATACAACACGTGCTCTTCTTTTTGTTGAGTGCATAGCATATTCTGACGACTGTTTTGAGACCTCAGATGTGAGTCAGACAGTATCCAAACTCAAGGGTGAGCTGCATCTTCTGGGCCACCATGAGTTCTTCACTTGTTTTCTGGTTCGTTATTTTGGACTTAGATATTACTTTGGTTTTGGGGTTGCATCCCCTTTTTAACAATTATTAGAGTTTTGGTACGATGACTTTCAGGTTCTAGGGATGGTCTATTTCGCATATTTTATTGTCACTCTTTGTTTAAGATATTAAATATTGGTTTTGCTAATGAGATTGGTTTAGTTGCCTATTTTCGACTAAGTGTTGGATGATTTATGAGGTTAGTTGGTTCTCCTACCGGGGGGTTTAGTTTGGGTGCCACTCACGGCGGGTTGGGTCGTGACAACTACCTGCTCTCTCTATCCCCAAACTGAACTCTGTCGGGCTTCTATAAACCTACCAATAACCTACTCTAGCCCCAACTGAGCACTCTTGCTCATTTATTCATAGGTCATCCTTACCCTCCTTCTAACCCACTAATACGATTTCATTCTTTGACACACCTCCAACTCATGAAAACTTATACTCTTGGAAAACTTAAGAAAAGAACCAGTTCAATAACATAGAGTTTAATATCACACACTCGAAACCTAGTCTGGTTATGATTATTTTCTCCATCAAACATTCCATGCTCGAAGGCCTAAAGCATGAAATATCCCTACATTACTATCATTAATATGTGCATCTAGTCTGAGTCTACTACAATTAAACCATAACCTAACTCATAGATAGGTTCCACTACTATAAAGAGCATAGAGTTGTCCCATACGTGTCTGTCCTCTTCTAACGTCGGAATTCCATTGGAAATAACTCAAAATCGCCCTCGTAGAGCTTGGATGCCAAATCCTTGTAGTTCTAGGTGATAGGTTTACTTGGGGTATTTTTGGAGGAGAAATTCGACCTAAGAAGGCTCAACTGAAATAGGATTTTTAATTAAACCTCGGGCTGGCTACTGCCCAATTGCCGCTGCAGTGGCGGGAGTACTGCAACGGTACTGCTGTAGTGGTGGATCTTGGATCTACCGCTGCAATGGCGGGTCAGTGTCCTGGTCCATTTCATCCCAATCCCGAAACAATTAAAGCAGGGCCACATTTTTCTCGCGAAATAATTTCTACAAGGTCAGTAAAAAGGATTTCTTAGTCGCAGCATATTTCCAGGGCAATTTTTAACATAATGATGATTTGAATCGTTACAATATTCAACACGTGTATTAAAACATGTCTATAATATGTATAATTTATTAGATTTAAAATTAATGAACTTAATACTTATGGGCTCTTCTAAAGCCGTTGTGCAGTCTTATAACTGTCTGTAGACTCTGTCTGAGAAAGCTTTATCAATAGAAGTTTAAGCTTGACTATTTATATTACCTCAAAGATGAGGCATAGTCAGCGGGAATATAGCAATGCTTGGATCTACATAAATTTCTTAGAGAACATCCCTACTGCACGATCTAGAATATGAAAGAAGGGAAACATTTCTGAAATGCCTTGTAGCCTCTCGAAGAAAAGCACAGACGTCTTTGTACCATTCTGCAACAGTCTACTAGACAGGGCTTCATAGACACCCTAGGACACTTAAACCTTGTGCTCTGATACCAAGTTTATCACGACCCGAGACTACCCCCTAGACGTAACACAATGCTTAGAATTACAAGCTAACCCATGGTACTGTCATAATGCATGAGAAATTGATTAAAATGTGTACAAGAGCTAAACTGACTGAGCGGAAGCATAATCATTGAACAAACTGGTTCAATACATTTACTATTAAAAAATTTATTTACAACATCTATAAACTGAAAAGAAAAAGAAACTGAATATGAAAACTCTGACTAACTATCTATGAAGCCTCTACTAATACTGACTATAGGCAGCCGGGACATGACCCCTAACTATCCCTAATCAATACATATGAATAAAAATGGAATACTGGATCTGCAACTGACTGGAGTCCTCAAAATAAGAGAACTCATCACCTGTTGGATGGATGTTGTGATCTCCCTGACTACGATTTTGATAGTAAGCATTGGAATCTACATCACATGAAAAATATAGGAAGAAAAGGTATGCGATCAGTACTTTTGAATGTACTGAGTATCTGAGATATGAATTAATCATAAAAAGGGTAAAACTTGCTTTCAAACTGAAGACATAAACCATTTACTGAAATAAGCATTTAAAATATATTTGTATGTAAAGGATGTGGGGCATAGGGAAATCTCTGAATTGTGAGCTAAAACATTTCTGAAAACTGAAAAGTTGTAGAAGCATAAATATTTCATATGATTTAAAGCTAATGCTGAACATACTGTAAAACTATACGGAATACTAACTGCAAGCAAAGAGCAGAGCTAGAGGACAATGACCCTATATGAAATACGCAAATACTAAGATGCAATGATAATTTGGAAATTCATAGTTTAAAACTGAACGGAAGGTCATGTACAAATACTACATCTAAAACTGTGAGAGGTTTCTATAACCGACATAGACCATGTGAGCAAATATGGAATCCAACCTGTAACCCAAGTTGGGAGGGTGTTCTATACCTTGTCAAGGGTATGAACCATGATTGGCGTGAATTCACTCATGAGCCTATTTAGGGCAAAGGAAACACTCTCAACTCGTGAGGACCTCTTTAACCTATAGTGGCACGTAGTTTGGGACTTGGGTAAGTTGAACATGTGTCCTCTAGGTGCTAAGTACTACTCCCAATTGAATATAACTGGTAGCTCTTGAAAATGTTAACCATACTCATGGATGCCATACCTGACTGTCATACTACTAGTGAACTTTATTTTTACAAGAAAAGTGTTCTAGAGCATTGATGGCATATCTGGATGTCATGTATGTCAGGTATCTGACTGTTATGAGCCGAAGCTCCTGATATATATATATAAACTAGTTCAATTTGTTGTATCTGAGAATGACTGAAATCATGGAACTAGTTATATGCAATTACTATCTCTGAAAATCATAATAAGCATAGTATATTGAGTAACTCAATAATGTTGAAGTTATGAGACTAAGAGATATGTGCTTTATTTAAAAGTATTCTAAATCATGAAAACTGAAGGACTGAGTGCCTGACTGACAATGCATGATATCCTTGGTCATCAGGTGTTCATAACCAGCCATCTCTGAAGAATGCAACTAATAATGACAATTTAATAATCAAAAGGAAAAAAGGGAAATTTCATAGCACAAGTCCAAAATATTGAATATCAATATACTGCGGATCCATAAGATGACAAGTTTGTAAAGATAATAAATTTCATGGAAAAACATGGCATGTCAACTAATATATATTGAAATCCACCAAGTCATGCATAATTCATTCTGAAAGAGGTTGAAATCTTTAAAACATGTATAAATCATCACATATTAAAATAACTGAGGTAAAGCCATGAAAATCAAGTATAATAACTTTGAATGGGAACCATAATGATAAACTAACATGAGGGAATTAGAATTCAAGGATTTGGCATAATTGGGTGTGAACCCTAGATCATGAGTTCATAAATCATAATTAAAAACTAGGCTTTGTGCATAAGGGTGAAAGGAATCCTTTGTTAAATACCCATATACCTGAACTGAGGAAATCTCGGACTGAAGGCTTGAGAATTTGAGCTTGAAGATGAAAAACCTTAATTTCTTGTTTGATGAAGAAAAGTCACAAGTACCTCATGTTTCTCTGAGTAATTTCATGTGTTGGAGTGAATGAGATATTAGGAGTCCTTCAAGATTTATATTCATCCTTAGGATAGCTTAAACGACATATTTTAGGTGTTAAAAGAGTAGGAAAATACCAAACAACCCCTTTGAAAATGTTATAACAGTGCAGAACAGTCTGTGCTGACGGTTTGGGTAACGGATCGTCAATCCCTTGACTAGCCGTCACTTGAACCGTCACTAAATGACCAAATTTTGGTCTTACTATTCAATCATGATGTCTTCCTTGCCAGGTCATCAATGGTGTGATGGTTCGTCACTCGAGCCGTCACACTCTGACAGACGGACACCCTTTGGTAAACTGAGCATAACTTTTTACTCCGATACCGAATTAAGGCAAAACTGGATGAGTTGGAAAGAAGACTCAAAGACCATTTAGTTGGTGGGTCTTCTATCAAAAATACTTCATAATCTAGGATTTATTCTCATTTGAAGTTGACTATAGAAATATTCTTCACAAGAACTCAATCGGTAAGGAAGGTTTCAACTTGGCTATGAGCTAGGAGTTACTTGTGGCCTTAATACTTGTATAAATCACTTATCATATTATGAAAACATGATGTTTAGTTCTATATGTTCTTGAAACATGGCTTTAATCTTAGCCCAGATTTTCGGGGTGTTATAATATTTCCCCTTGGGGTCATTCATCCCCGAATGAAACTAATTAAGCTGAAAGGTTAAGGAAAGAGCTGCAACCCCAACACCAAATTTCTAAGAGCTGAATACTGACATGATAACTGAATTTATAATTAAAACATGGGATGAACTAAACTCATCAATGCATGCTAAGGCATGGGAGTAACTGAGTGACATGAGACTGAGAGAAGTAGTAAGGAGGAATTTGTTATCTTGAACCGATTTTAGGCTGGGAATAAGGCGCAATTATATTACATTCATCTTAATGCATATAAGAGCGTGCATGGAATAATCACAGACATGGACTTAGGAGAGTACGACAAGAAGGAAAAAGAAGAAGTCACTAGTATTATTCGCTTGATCTTTGAACTGAACCATTGACTATATGGACTGATCCATATTGAGAGTTTAGAACTCAACTGGATCATCCCAGCATGAACGTATATGTAGAACTGTAAAGTGATAGATAATGACATGAAATTTTTTAGAGTCACTAAGAAAGGAATAGTTTTTACCTTAAATTATCCTTATTAGAAGCTCTAATAAAATTTGGGGGTAACTCAAAGGCATGATTTGAGTGAGATATCTGAATCAAGATTCTAACATAGAATGAGCATTCTAGTCTATTGATCAGAGCTCAGAGAATAGGAACGACTTAGAGTTGAACAGGAGACACCTTTTTGTGCAAAACTATCTATCATGAAACAAGAGTATCTTAGGCTGAAAGTAAGGTTAGGACTAATATAGCTTAAGCAATATGACTGATAATTCTACAACTTAACAACATTTTTCAACCATGCTTTTCCTTACGAATATACCACACTTAACTAGCTGAAATTTTCTAATTCTCTTAGGGATACACCATAATTGGTTGCTAGAGGCTAAGTCTAGTTACATGCTCTTACACTCTTCACTCTTCAAGCTTAACTCGAAGATACAAATCTCTACCACTAGTCTCAACTATGGGAATCTATATTCTATATCTACTACGAGCTATTAAGCTTAAAATACACTAATTTTTGCCACCTTAAGTTCTAATCAAAGAGTGAATAACCACCACAAGCCATTATCCGCAAGTATATCAAAAAATCATTCAATCCTATGACTTAATTGCCATTAACATCACCATCAAAACATAAAAAGGGTCACTGAAAAACTAGAACATGAAGGTTTGATATAAGAGGGATACTATGAAATTTTGACGTAATGATATTTATGACTTCAGCATGTAACTGAGGCTACGAGAGTAAAATAATATATAAACAAACTTGAACAGAAGATTTGATCTTAGAGCATGCCTAACTTAGTGTGATCCCACTAGTCTTTTAGGATGTATCATGAGTACCTGGAACTGAGTGTACCGTAAAACATAAGGGCATAAGTTGTTAAATATATGACATGGGACTTGAATTCATAGAGTTGTGGAGTACGATTCGTACTACTGAGTGAGGTATTACAACTCATTCTAGGAATTTAGAATAGACATGATTCTGTATGAGTTGTCTGAATATGATTTATGATTATGGCGCTGACTTGCATGGCATGAGTAGAGTGTCGTAGTGACTGAAGTACAAGAAATATATTGAGGTAGGAATACATTGGGTATCTACCTCCCCTAGCTCTAATCTAGAACTTCATGTCATGCCCCAAAATCCCATTCAGGCCGGACTGGCACCCGAAGCCGATAAGGCCCGAGAGAACCAATCTTTGCTTATGTTTGTTCATATGCATGCCATAAGAAATACCATCATCACGTAAGAACTTATCATTCTAATAACAGAATTCATGAAACATGTGTTAAATATATACATATGTGAAATATGGCCGACAGGGCCATCACGTCATCATGGACATACACCTCCTACATTTGTCTTCCCACAACTGTCTACAAAGCCTCTACAGATACATGACCATGTCTGTACAATATTTACATAATACCAAAACCTAGTGTTCATGTGTAACTTGGGAAGCCCCGAAGCAACTGGAGCTCACAAAAGACATGTATATGATCCGCAGCCTACTGAAGAGGTCTACTAATGCCTGCACCTGAAACATGTAAGGTAAGTCCCCCGAGGGGGTCAGTACGAAGAATGTACTGAGTATCTAAGGCTCATAAGAGATTCATCATACATAATAACAACAATAATGGAATCAATATAAAAGAATTAAAGAATGTGAATAAACTCTCTTTCCATATGTGTGGAACCATGTACATTACGTTCTTTCTTTCTCTTGCCTTTACTTTACTTTACTTTTACATCACTCATATACTGTCTAGGCCCTCCTCATGCAGGTGTTCTTTTCACCCCATGGATAAAATATCATCATCATGCAGGTATTCTTTCCACCTCATGGATAAGATCATATCATCATATGGGTGTTCTTGCATCCCATGGATAAATGAACATCATCATGCGGGTGTTTGCACCCCATGGATAAGTTAACATTATCATGCAAGTATTTGTACCCCATGGATAACACCCATGAACACAATCAATATACATTACTTTATTCTTACTTTATTTCTTTACTTTTGAGAGATTGGTACATCTACTTGTGAGAGATTGACTCATTCACTTGTGATAGATTGTTATATTCACCTACCACTTGCCATAATATTATTGAACACAACATCTTGGAACCATTGGAACAATAGTCAATGCATAAGAGACATGTGTATAACTCTATTGGAACTTGGGATCATGAAATAAGTAGTAAAATGCTATTCAACTAAACAAGCCCTCTTTACCTCATTACTCTCGTTGAGATAGTTCTCTTAGAATTTACAACATTATGACAGCTTAGAAACTTCAGTCACTGAATAAGAGATAAGTGAATCGTAATTCATTTAGGAGTAGGACACTTGTGAATAAAAATATATGTCTACCTTAGTTAAAATACTATAGGACCCCTTTGGAATGTAACATCTTTGGAACCTTAGGACAATGATCACTAAATACAATACATGTGGATATCAATTGTTCACCACCCTAAGATGCAATACCTTACAACATTTGGAACTCTTGACATATTAGCCAATGAACGTGAGTCAACCAATGAACATGAGTCATATGATTCACCATTGACCAATGAGTAAGAAACATATGAGTAACTCTAGCCAACTATTGGATACAGAATACCTTAGAATATTTCGGAATCGAATGAGTACTATGACAATGTGAACACCATATGTTGCAGAAGGATATAGAAGAGTAACCTTACATACCTTTACTTCCAAGTATGAATACACAAGTCTATATATGAACACAACAGTCCAGCTTCTTCCTTATGTTTCACTCTACAGTACAAGTCCACAATAGAACTCTCGTTAACAATTATTTACCGTACAAGTGTACAAAACGACAATGAACCATATGACTGCCATATAACTTCATTTCACTCCTTACAATACAACCCACTGCATTATCATACCAACAACACCATAATCATGCCACACATTGACCAAGATATCATACATCTATAGCATTTCACACCACACTTACCCTTTACGCTTCCTCATTATCATTCCGTCACAATTACCCTATCAACTTGCCTCATAACAACTTATGAACAATCATACACACTTAACATAGTCTAACATGCCTCCATACGACACTTTAAAGTCATTAAAACGACATCACAAGTTGATAATTACATCCATGAAGGGTATAGGGTTTCGGGGGCCCAAAGGGATGCAAAAACAAGCAATTCGGAGTTATGGGATGATCCGCTAAGTCACCTGCGCTTGCAGGTGACCTTTGGAAGTAGCCATAGGCACCTACGTTGGCACCTGCGCCCGCAGGTGCTTCGTCTGCGAAGGCGGGTGCCCGTTTCGGCCAAAAAAGGTCTCTTTTGGGTCTTTTTATGCAATGAATGGTCCATGATCATAAATAAACTTATTTTAACATATTTTTGATCATATTATATGCCAAAAATCATCCATGGTCTCACAACACACATAAACATCACCAAAACGACACTTTACGGTCAATACGTCACCAAAACCATAACCAATTTCACAATAGAAATTCCAAACATTATACACCATGACAAAAAAAGGAAATGATATAATCACATATCACATGTAAATATTAACTCCATCATGTTCACTTCCTTTAAGACCATAAGTCCATGTTCAAGTTTACAAGGCAAAATCATCCTCCGATTTAGCAAACACAAGTTGTTTTACACATAGTGAACTTCTCACACTTCACCAACATAACCAACATGATATAAACCATATCCCATGCATAAAATATATTAAGCCATAATAATAAACACTTACCAATACTCACCAAGTGATGATCTTTGGCCAAAAGGATGAGAGCTTAGGGTTTGTGAAAATATTGAGAAAATTCTAGAAAGGCATGGGTGTCCAAATGAATAAAATTCTAATTTTTGGCTCTATTTATAACCCCTTTAAGTCTCTCTTTATCCAAACACTTGGTCCAATAATAATGTAGGGACTTGTTCTTGCAAGAATGGATCATTATGCCCTTTTTGGGCCATGTCTTCATGCCAATTTTGGGCCTCATTTAACTAATTAACAAATTGTTAATTGAGCCCACCAATTGAATGAATAATCCCTCATATATATATATATATATATATATATATCCCTCAAGTCACTCTTATCCATATCTTGGCATTAAATGCATGGTTGATTAGTCAAATGGAAGATTAGATCATGTTTTGCCCCATTGGGCCAAGTCTTTCTTATGATCTTTGGGCCTCATTTGGCCCAATGGCTCAAGACTCATATAATCCCCAATAAATAATTGCATAATTCTTCAAATCTCTCATGGTTAATTAATTTCCTAAATGTACACGTAGTCGTATAGGTTCGACAACATACGGGGTGTTATACCTCCCACGAGGGTCTAATTCCATGTACTAGGCCCAATATCCATTACCTCATCAATAACATTACACAATACATACTTTTGGCTCTCGACACTTAAGTAACCATTGTTCAACGTCGTCAAATAGGGTTTGATAGGTACGGGGTGTTACACTTCACTAGCATCACTAGAATCTTAAAAGCTGACTTGGATGATCACCTTATCATCCCCCCCTCCCTTAGATTTAAGCCATCATTCTAAGTCTGTGGACCTATTCAATAAACTCTAAACTGAACTGTAATCATTTCACTCTTGTGGTTGGGGTATAAATATACTCATAATTACTGAACTCCCCTAACAAGCTATAGCTGAAAGTGTAAAACTCACTGCTAGTACTTCCTTCTGAGATATAACTCTTAAATTTCTCTAGCCTCAATAGTTATCATTCTATAACTTAAACGCTTACTTAGAATCTTCTGAAGAATCACAATTCCCTGAGTACACACTTTTTCCTTCTAGAATTCAAAACTCTTCTTCCTATTAGCCTGATCATCCACAATCCACACTTGGGGTCTAACACTCTATATGGATAGCCACACAATTCCTCATACACTATACTAACTTACTAATACTGGAGAGAAGTTAGGAAATGCTAGTCTACTAAAAGTCTTATGAACATACTCAACCTTAATAAGCTTCTCTATCTTTCTAGTCACTACCTGGGCTTGATCCTTGCTAAGGCATTGACATACTCTAAGTCCTTTTAATTGGTAAATGTCTCTCAAAATGCTACCATAAGATTTCTTAAAATACTTGTTCTCAAAGAAGTTTGACCACATATTGTTTTGAGTCCTAAATATCCACCATAATTTAGTATACAAAGCCTGTGACACTTTAAATATAGATCTGAATCCCAACCCCTCCTTTTTGTTTTAGCAGGCATAATATATTCCATGATGCCCAGTGTTTGCTTCTTCCTGATTCTTTGTTACTCCAGAACAAGTTAGCAAAGAGTCCGTGAAGATCTTTAATGACACAAATTGGTGGAACAATACCTGATAAAACATAAATAGCAGTACTTTGAAATACACTAGAAATCAGAACCTCCTTACCACCATATGATAACATTTTACCTTTTAGGATAGTAATTTACTCTTCACCCTTTCCATCAAATCTTTATAGTGTTCCTTCTTCTTCCTTGTGTGTGTGATTGGACATCCTAAATGTTTCATAGGGAAAGAGACCTTATTTATTCCTAGGCATTGCTCTACAATCTCTATTGTCCTTCTTTCTGTATTTTTGTGCATGTAGAAGAGGCTTTTATCAGTGTTAACCTTTTGTCCAGATTGCCTTTCATATTCTCTTAGGATCCCTATTTTCATTATCAAAGAAGTTTCATTAGTAGAAGAGAAGATAATAGTATTATCAGCATATACAAAATGATTCAGGTTAGGACTCAATTTAGGCATGACATATCCAGAAAAGAGATCATTAACAAACAAAGAATTCAGGGCCCCTAGTAAGAACCTCAACAAATATAAAAAATAAAGTAGAGGACAAGGGGTCTCCTAGCTTTACACCCCTAGTAGAGTTAAAGAAGCCATGAGACTGTCCACTAATTAATACAGAGTAATAATTATTAGAAATCAGTCTCCAAATCATATCAACAAACTTATAAGAGAATCCCATCTTTCTAAGCACCTTCATAAGGAAAAACAAAGAGATTTTGTCATATGTTTTGCCATGACTAGCTTAATGACCATATTAGATGGTTTTCCCCTTTTCCCAATATCAGTGACAAGTTCCTGAATTAACAAAATATTTTCTATAATACTTCTTCCCTTGGCAAACCCTGACTGATTAGGAGATATAATCATTTGTAGCAAATACTTCAGTCTATCATGGATAATCCTTGAAAGGATTTTATTTATAAAACTACTCAAACTAATAAGACTCAAATCAGAGAAAGTTTGAACAGTAAATTTCTTTGGGATGAGGACCAGATTAGTATGAGTAATTGACTTAAAGGAGGGAATTACCTGCAAAAAAATCATTCACCATTCTCACTATGTCTGGACCTACAATATCCCAGTAAACTTAATAAAACCTTTCTGATAGCCCATCAGGTCCAATCTCACTATCACCCTTAAGATTGAAAACAATATTTTTCACTACTTCTTGCCCTGAAATCTCTCTCAAGACCTCATTCTCATCTTTACTGATCAGCTCTGGAATATGTGGTAATAAAGAAAAATTAGTAGAATCTCTTTCTTGAGTGAATTGAGTCTGATAAAAGTCAATTGTTGCTTCTGCAATCTCCCCTTGATCATCCAATCAATCACCCTGAGAATTTTGAATTTTGTTAACTTTTAGCATATGCCTTCTCCCTTTTACCACATTATGAAAGAATCCTGTGTTCCTGTCTCTATTTTCAAACCAGTCATAACCTGCTTTTTGTTGCCAATATACTTCCTCCAATCATTAAAAAGACTTTCTTTGATTCTTAAAATCTCTTCCCTAATAATCAGCTGCTGAAAGATATCTCTATATGTTTCTCTACTCCATAGAGTTAAGGCCTTTTTTATCTTTCTCTTAAAATCTAAAAATAGATTAGAAGAGAAAGCAGGGTCCTAATTCAGTGTCACCACTTCCTTGAAGAACTCATGAGAAGTCCAGAAGTTAAGAAATTTTAGAGGCCTACTGTAAGTAGTAACACTAGATTTACAGGATAAAAGAAGGAGGGCATGATCAGAACCATTTCTTGGTAGATGTTCCACCTCAACTTGAGCAAAAATGCCCTAAAATTTAGCATTGATTAACACTCTATCTAGACTCTCAAAAATACAATTATCCCCAGCCCTGCCATTCCACCAAGTAAAAGGGCTCCCCTTAAAGGATACTTGAACAAGATCACTTGAATTAATAAAAGTTCTAAAATCTTCAGTATCAACATCTAAAATAGGCAAGCCTCCTATTTTTTCTTCCCCATTTAGAACCACATTAAAATCTCCACTAATTAGCCATGGATGAACCATCCAATTAGCTATATTGAACAAGTCATCCCATAGTTCCATTCTAAGATTGCTACCATATTTGGCATAAACCAGAGAAGTGAATAAAACTTCCCATGAAGACTAATCCACAAATTTCAAAGATAATTGTTGGTTAGAGTCAGTAATCACTGTCACATCAAAGCCATGATTGTTGAATACCCAAATCTTCCCATTTATTTTATGATTAGCCAATTTCACTTTCAATCTGTTTTTGTATCTATTCAACTACCTGATATGTTGAAAAGATTCAAGTATAGCCACAAAAAAAATATTATGATAATTGTGTAAACTTTGCACTCTTTGGAATGCTTTTTGTGATTTTATTGGCCTAATATTCCAAATAAAGGCTTTAATAGTTTGTATTAATATATTAAATTTATGTTAGAAATATGTTATATATGTATTCATATTAAAATTCTTCTTCTTTAAATAGTAGTACAAATATCTCAAGTTTATATTATAACCATATTATCACTACATTATAAATACATACATATATATATATAAACATGAACTCCCTAACTTGAATGTGAAATTACTAAAATGCCTCCAAATAAAATAAACCCAATTAAAAAAATTAATCAAACATCAATTTCCAATCATGGAAACTAGCGTTATTACATTCTAAGCGAATAGACGTCATCTCCAACTCTCACAACTTGGACAGACACCAACCTCAAATAGATGCAACTTTTTGCTTTACTCTATTTGAAAGAAACAATCGCATATGGCACTATCGTACAAAGTTCATTTGATTTATTTTGAACTATTATCACGTCTTTATACATTGTAGTATCCCCTGCTTCTATAGAAATGTTACACTGCTCTCTGTTCAACTACTCCATTAACGGCTTCTGGTTTGGCCTCTTTGTATGCCAAATACTCTATCTTCTTTCATTATTCTATCCTAGTTTGAGTGGTTAATCGACATATTCTTTCCATCTATTTTAAGTGGTTAAATCCTTGAAGATATACACCTCTGCCAAAATCGACTTGTAAATTCACATCTATTACTTAAGATAGGACCTCTTATTTGTTCAAATTTCTTATGATTTACTGCTGATTAGTTATTTATTGTGGTATTCCCATTTTGAGTGTATTCCATCATTTTAGTTTGTTTACAGATTTTGTGATGCTTATTTTCTAAAAGAGAAAAACTTTCTACCAGTGACTCACTTTTTCGACTTTGCTTCTTTAGACTTCCGTTCTTTATTTTTCTATTTATGTTTCCCTCTCTCTTTTTTTCCATGATGGGATATTCGACCTTTTTAGTTAGTTTAGAGATTTTGTTGTGCAATGTTAATCTTCTTTGTGCTTATCTATCAATATAAATCATTCAATATTTGCCACAAATTTATGTATACCAAATTACGGGTTTCTAATTAATGATGATAAAGTAAAGCATATGAATAGATCATACCGTACAAATCATGAATTTAGTGCATACTTTTTTATTTATTTTTTGCAAGATATGTTTATCTTTATTTGATTCTATGTGATGATGCATGATGATGTTTTATTAATATCTACCTTTAGTCATTGCAACGTTTTTTGGATCTACAATAAAAATATTTTTACTTGATAAATATATGGTACTTCTGAAACTTTTGATATTGTTTACGATTTTCTTGTGAACCTGTGATATTAGTTTTTTAGTAAAAATAAACAGTTACACTTTCATATACTCATAGATCAGTAACTCATTTAAGATTAATGGGTAATAACTTTGATAATCTTACAAGTGATAGATCAGAGAAGACTATATTATGGAAACTTGACTGCCCAAATATACTCCTTCAATCCAATTATTTAGTTGGCCATCAAACAACTCTTGATAGAAATACATTTTGCGCAACGTCATGATCCTTTGTGCAGTCATAAGACGTTTTGCCAACCAGATTGTTGTCTCTCTAGACGACATTCCATCATCTCCCAATGGTTTCATCATACTAGCAAGCTCATCAATTTTTCCTGCTTAAATGGTCGTGCACAAACCTCCAAAAGAACCTCCAAAGCTTCAACTCTTTGTTGAGTGAGATTCCCCCAATCATCTTTTTCATCCTTACTAGCTAGTGCAGCCAGTTACTTGAGCTGTGAAACCTTATAATCCAGTGTTTGAAGAGTGTCTTTCTTAGTCTGTTTGGTGTCATAAACCATGATTACTTTCTTTTAGAGCTAGTCTTTATAACTTAATCCAGAAACCTCAAGGCCAAATTCATGATCATTCCCTCCATTCTAGGATTTTCTATCATGATTCCACCTTAATCCTACCAATTTCATGGTTACAATGGTGAATTATAGTCATACAAGAGTAATTTAACAACTTTTAACGAAAACTAAGAGTTTTATACCCAATTCACACCATTACACTAGAAAAATTAGTTAGGTTAAGCTAAATCCTCCCCAAAACCTATAAACTAGTGATTCTAAGGTTTAGAAATTGAAAAACTAGTTAATAGGAGTGATTAACTTACCTTTACAAAGAATTTTGATGGAAAATGGGTGAAAATCACCCAAAATCGCCTTTCCCATCCCTTAGAAAAATAAAAAATAAAAACAACATTTTTGGGGTATTTTCTGCATTAATCAGCGTATATCCCGCTATAGCTGGATCCGCCCGTTATGGCGGGATTGACTAAAGTTGACTCCCGCTATAGCAGTGCAGTAGTAGCGGTCTGCCACATAGCAGGTGAGGCGAGGCAAAAACTCAGGATCGCTCCCAGTTTTGCCTTTTTCACAATGCACCCTCAAATTTCATTATCCCAAACCAACCCCTTTACGTCAAGCTCGATATCGGCAGTTCTACTCACCCAAATTCACTTCTAAAAGATCCTACAGATTTCTTATCAACTTGAATAACACAAAAATACCTTGAATTACATAACCTTTAAGCAATCCATTCCCAAATTTCCCTATAACATACCACGCTCGAATTTCATCCAAGACTAGCCTAGCCTAAAATTTCTAACTTCCAATTCAAGGAAAACCTTAACTCAAATTTTGGCATGCTAGAAGTAGATGTAACGATGGAAAGTATCATTACAACATATACCAATTTACCCATCATTCATCCCTGAATGATCAAACTAGAAAATAAGAAAAGAAAGAGTGAAGAGAATACATGTATCCTCAAACAAGTAAGGGTACTTGTCCTGCATGTCCCTCTCGGTTTCCCAAGTAGCTTTCTCAATCATACGATGCTTCTATTAGACCTTTACAGCTGAATTTCCTTCATCCACCCAAATTGATTCATGCTGCCCTAAGGTCTTAGGAAGACCCACCACAAAGTCCATAGCTATCATCTCCCATTTTTGCTAGGGAATGGGCATCCTCTTAAGTAAACCCATAGGCCTTTGATGGTCGTACTTCACCTACTGACAATTGTGGTACTTGGACACATACTCAACTATATCTTTCTTCATCCCTGGCCAACAATAGAGCTATCTCAAGTCACGATAAATCTTGATTGCACCCGGATGAATAAAGTATCGAGAACCATGAGCTTCTGCAAGTAATTCTGGAATCAAATCACTAACCCAGGGCATGCACACACGTTCCCTCACCATCAACACCTCACACGTATCAAGTGTGGCATCAAAAGATTCATCATATACTACCATTTTATAAAGTTTATTCAATTTCTCATCTTCAAAACTGTCTGGCCTTGATCTGATCATGGAATGTTGACCATACTTCCATACTAGCCAACACTCCAACCCTCTCAACAACATCAAACTATATAAATTAAGATACTAGAGTCTAAATCTCTCTAGCCAAGGGTGCCTTGACACCCTCAAACAAGCTAGACTACCCATACTTATCACTTTTGGGGTTAATGCTTTTACCACCATATTGGCCTTACCCGGAAGGTATTGGATGGTCACATCATAATCCTTCAACAACTCTATCCACCTCTTCTGCCTCAAATTCAAATCCTTTTGGGTGAAAATATGTTGCAAACTACTATGGTTTGTGAACACTTCACACTTGACACCATAGAGATAGTGTCTCCAAATCTTAACTGCAAAAATCACTGTTGCCAACTCCAAATCATGGGTTGGATAATTCTTCACATGAGGCTTTAATTGCCTTAAAGCATAGGAGGCAAAATTCTTAACAAACCTGTGATAGTAACTAGCAAGACCCATAAAATTTCTAACCTTAGTCACGAAGCTAGGCCGAACCCAACTCTTAACAGCCTCGATCTTATAGGGATCTACCATCACCCTTTTTCTGAAACCACATGCCCTAAAAAGGAAACAGAGAAAAACCAAAATTTGCATTTGGAGAACTTAGCATACAGCTGCTTCTCCTTCAAAATCCTTAAAACAATGCAAAGATAACTTGCATGTTCCTCCTTACACTTGGAGTAAACCAAAATGTCATCAATAAAAACAATCACAAAATAATCCAAGAATGACTTAAAGATGCCATTCATCAAGCTCATGAAAGTTGTCGGTGCATTAGTCAACCCAAACGACATCACCAAAAACTCATAATTCCCATATCGAGTCCTGAAAGTCGTCTTGGGTATATCCTCAGGCCAAATCTTTAACTGGTGATAACCCAACCTCAAGTCTATCTTGGAGAAAATATAAGCACCCTGTAAATGGTCAAGGAGATCATCTATCTGAGGCCAGGGATACCTATCCCTGATGGTACCCATATTCAACTGTCTATAATCAATACACATTCTCATGCTACCATCCTTCTTCTTAACGAACAACACGGGTGCATCCCAAAGGGAAGCACTAGGACGAATGAATACCTTATTAAGGAATACCTGCAACTGAGTCTTGAGTTCCATCAATTCATCCAGAGCCATTTGATGGGGAGGAATAGAAATATGGCAAGTGCTCAGCTCCAAATCAATATAGAAGTCAATATCCCAGTCCGAAGGCATACCAGGTAAATCTGTGGGAAACACCTCTTGAAATTGTGACATGATAGGAACTAACTTAATGGAAGGAGATTTTGCACTAACATCCCAGAGATGTGCTAGAAAGGTCAAACACCCTCTCCTAACTAACTTCTTAGCCCGAATAAAGGATATAACTTTCAAAGGCTTAGGCTTATACACACCTTCCCATTCTAACTTATACATTCCAGGCGTCTCTAAAGTCACTGTCTTAGCATTACATTTCAGAACAGCATGATATGGAGATAGCCAAGTTATATAATGTCAAAATCAAGCATATCCAAGATTATCAAATCTACCCAAGTCAGAAAACCCATGAACAATACAGAACAAGCACGATACACATGGGTCACTACCATAGAGTCTCTAACTTGAGTGGACACATAAATAAGAGAGTCAAGTATATCACAAATCAAATCAAATCCTAAGGCAAACCTAACAGATACATAAGAATAAGTGGAACCAGGATCAAACAAAATAGTAGCCATCCAGTCACAGATGAGAATAGTACCTATAATGATGGCATCGGCATCCTCGGCCTCAGTCTTGTCTGGGAAGGCATAACAATGAGCTATATCATCAATCTGGAAAACCTCTCTAGCAAGCTGAACTCCACCTTTCCCCGTATTACCAGCCCCTCAGTTTCCACCACGGCCTCCCTGATGATTACCCAGCCCACTCTATGGATGACCCTTACCATTACCATTATCTCTACCAGCAGGAACCACAACTCTAGCCTGCTGCTAGCCCTGTAGCCCAGCCTATCTCTGAGTACACTTTCTTTTGAAGTGCCCCATAGTACCATAAGTATAGCAACCTCAATCAAGAGAAGTCTTGTTGGCCAAAGAATAGGAAGCCCCTTGGACTCTAGAACCTGAGGGCTGCTGAATGGCCCCTGACTAATCCTTGTAGAAGCTGGTAAGCTAACTCAATAGGGCGATCCAGATCGACCTAATAGCTATGACCCTTGGAATAAGAACCGCCAAAGTTACCCACATTTCAGGACTTCTTTGCTAAAACCTTTGCCTGACCAACTTGCTTGACCCCTTAGACCCTTTTCACATAATCAGCAACCTCATTAAAGGTTTTTTGGCAGAAATCACATGAACAAAAAAAACCTGTAAGTCAGTGTTCAGGCCCTTCACAAATAACCGAATCCTCTCATCTTCTGTACCGAGTAACTGAGTAGCATAATGGTACAAAGCATTAAACTTGGCCTCATAAGTCGCAATAGACATATTGCCCTACTCAAGGACCAGAAATTCATCCTTCTTGCGATCATGAAGAGTACGGGGCACATACTTATCTAAAAATAGGTATGAAATTGAGCCCATGTCAATAGAGGTAAAGCTGGTGATCGACACTCCACATATGCCCTCCACTACTGTTTTGCATCACCTTACAGCTGGAAGGTAACAAACTCAACACCATGCATCTCAACAATACCCATTTTATGCAGCCTTTCGTAACAATCAATAATGAACCTAAATTCACCTTCAGTCTCAAAGCCAACAAAAGTAGGAGGTTTCATCTTCAAGAACTTAGTCAGAATATCATGTTCAGTCCCCCTCATGACAGGACCCAATATCGAGTGAGGAAAAATCTCAGTCCCCAAGGCCTCACCCATTCTAAGAGAAGTTATAGCAGTCAGCTGAACACCTAGAAACTAATAAGTAGGAATAGCAGGAGTAGCCCCAGTACCAGCCAACTGGGGAGAAGATGCACCCCAAACTGGCGCTACCTCCTCTTGCTCTACATCATTTTCATTCATCAACTTAACCTCCTCAAAATGATCCTGGGGTAGGGGGGGTGTCACTAACTTTTGACGGGCTTGATTAGCTGATGCCCGAGCTCCACCCCTGGTGGGTATTGCTCTTTCTCTTTCTCTTCCCCTTTCCCTACCCTTTTTCATCCTCAAACATCCAAATCTATAGTTAGAGTTGTTGGTGCAGGGGTTGTGGCTTTGGCTCCATTCACTCTAGTGTTAACCATCTACAGACAAAAGAATGAAGTGGGTCAGATACCAATTTGAATCACCAGATACCAATTGGAATCAAGTTATGGCATGAAAGAAGAAAGAAAATGATAGTTTCCTAAAGTCCTATAGCCTATCGAAGAAAAGTACAGACGTCTCCATACCATTCTGCATAACTCTACTAGACCCATTTTAGTACAATAAGATCAATGAGCCTAGGGCTCTGATACCAACTTTTCCAAGACCCAAACCTATTGTGAGAAGGACCCACATTATCTCTTATATGGGAGAACCTTCAAATTCAACACTTAGCCAAAATAAGGCAACTAATTGTCTTTCATCAAATAAAATAGTGTCTCCAAGATTCTAAATGAAAAATAAAATGCCGAATAAAACGAATACTTAAACAATCCCCTAGAGCCTGAAAGTCATAGTACCAAAACACTATAAATATCAATGAAAGGATTCAACTTAAAAACAACTAAAAATAGACTAGTCTGAAACAATAGACCAGAAACTAAGTGAAGAACTCATGGTAGCCCAGAAGATGTAGCTCACCCTTGAGTTCGAATGTTATCCGCTCTATAGCTGAGGTCCTAAACAGTCGTTGTAAGATGTTCTTCACTCAACAAAAAGAAGAGTACGTTTTGTATCAATAAACAAGAAACAATGATGTACTGGTAGATTCATTAACCAACCCAAAATAAGATATGTGAACTAGCAACCATAACTTAGTAACACAAGTACAACGATGAACACCTACCATATAACTTTACCTCAAGTTTATGACACAACCTTGCACAATAAGTTAATAGAATTCAGTCAAGCATAAGTCAAGATAGACAATAACTCAAGTCAAGACCATGACTACAAACAAGAATCCAAGTCAACAAACCATGACTCAACAACAAATACCAACCAAGTCTTAAATACATAAGTACACAAACATTTGAAGAGTTATACTAGTCATTTATAATTTAGACCTGACCATTCAAGGATCCATTCCAACAATAATTATGTTAATAATTATGAATCTCGGTTCATCAAAAAACCAATTATAACAAGTTGACACATAAGAACAGTTCACTCAAGAAACCAATTATAATAAGTCAACACATAAACCCTGTTCACTCAAGAAACCAATATAGCAAGTAAACAAATAACCCCGGTTCACTCAAGGAAACAATTATAACAAGTCAACATATAAACCTAGTTCACTCAAGGAACCAAATAGCAAGTAAACACATAACCCCAGTTTACTTAAGGAATAGTCACACTCACCTATACCTTGTACATACATGCTAAGGGTCTTACGGTTTCCCACTAGCCATGACCTGCAGGGGATGAGCTCCTATCCATGTACCAAATCCTAGACATCAAATGCCTGTTAACCTTATACCAACCAATCTCGTGAAGATGTCCAAATACAAGTACATCCCACAATAAGCAATAGATATCACAAGAATCACAACCACAATTATAACAATAATCATAACTTGTAAAACCAACAAGCTTTTAATATAAGTTCATTGCATGTGATTAACACTTAGGATATCAAATAGTCATTCACTTTCCTTGAACATGCATTGTAACAAGAATCACAAAGAAACGGTTATCATGCATATATAAAACAAATTGGGTTTCAACTATGTTAAACCATCACCTACCTCAATCCAAGCCCAAAATGATCTAACTAACTTGAGCTTTGCCCTTTTTTGCAACCTCGACATAATTGTGATCTAAAAATATCAATACAACACATAATCAACCATAACAATATCAAGGATTATAACCTAATCCTAAAACCCCAAGGTAAAATTCATGATCCTTTCCTCCATTCTAGGGTTTTATTTTATCATTCCACCTTAATCATACCAATTTCATGGTTACAATGGTGAATTATAGTCATGTAAGAGTAATTTAATAACTTTTAACCAAAACCCAAGGGTTTTACACTCAATTCACCCTATTGCACCAGAAAAATCAGTTAGGTTAAGCTAACTCCTCTCCAAAACCCATGAACAAGTGATTCTAAGGTTTAGAAATCAAAAAGCTAGTTAATGGGAGTGAGTAACTTACCTTTATGATAATAGGTGGAAATCGCCCAAAATTTCCTCTCTCAGCCCTTAGATGAATAAAGAATGAAAATAATATTTTTGGGATATTTTTTAAAATAATCAGCGTATATCCTGATATAGCAGCCTCGCTATAGCAGGATCCACCCGTTATGGCAGGATTGACTAAAGTTGACTCCCGCTATAGCGGCACAATAGCAGCAACCTACGACCCGCTATAGCGGGTGAGGCAAGGCAAAAACTTAGGATTACTCTTAGTTTTTCCTTTTTCGTAATGCACCCTCAAATTCCAATATCCCAAACTAACCCATTTACGTTAAGTTCGATATTGAGAGTTCTACTCACCCAAATTCACTTTCAAAAGATCCTATGGATCCCTTATCGACTTGACTAACACAAAACTACCTAGAATTACATAACTTTAACCAATCCATTCTTGTATTTCCCTAGACCATACCACTCTCGGATTTTGTCCAAGACTAGCCTAGCATGAAATTTCTAACTCCCAATTCGTGGAACACCTTAACCCAAGCTTTGGCATGCTAAACTTACTCATAACGATGGAAAGGGTAGTTATAAGATTTAGGAAAAGTCTGAGTACACGAATTTGAAGCAAAAGAGCATGTTTGAGCTTAAGTGTGAGGTGTGCGTAACCCTTGATAAAAATTGAAGAAACATGCTACTAGCTAGGCCCTAGAGGGCCTCAAGGCGTATCTTTAATCCTTGTTTTACTTTATTTATTACTTTGGGGACAAAGCATTATTTTAAGTGTGAGGTGCAATATCTTTCGATATTTGTTAAGGGTGAAGTACGTTATAGGATTTTCTTTTATTTATTTATTTTTACTTGAAACAAAAAGAATTGAAAAAGTTCAAAAACACTTACTGAGTTATGAAATCATGGGAAACACAATCCTAGTCCATTCTCACTGATTGATTATAGCATAACAAATTCTCAATACTTGTTACTTGTTACTTACTTTTGCAACCTGTTACTCATTTTTTTAAAACCCTTCTTCAGAAATAACTGATTAATATTTATAATGACTGCATTGACCTAGCTTCTAGTTATACTCCCTATAGGATCGACCCCAACCTTGGTTGGGTTCTCTATTTGATCAACGGTTGTGTTATACTTCAGTACAAGATGTGATTTGGGTGACATCAAGCCCCATTGTATTCCTAGCATTGAGCATCAGTGTGAGTTGAATCTACCTATATAAGAGGTAGTGAAGAAGGAAATTATCAAGTGGCTAGATGCAGGCATAGTTTACCCCATCTCTAACAGTAAATGGGTAAGCCCAGTCAAATATATGTCAAAGAAGGATGGAATCATTGTGATTCCTAATGCCAAGAATGAGCTTATTTCGATGAGGCCAGTCACTGGCCGGCGAGTGGGCATGGACTATCGAAAGCTAAATGAGTGGACCCAAAAAATCACCTTCCAATGTCGTTTATGGTCCAAATGTTAGACCACCTTGCTGGTAGAGGATGGTATTATTTTCTTGATGGTTATTTAGGATAAAATCAGATTTTTATTGCTTCCAAAGACCAAGCGAAGACCACTTTCACTTGTCCATATGGGATGTTTGCGTTTAAGTAGATGTCTTTCAAATTATGTAATGTGTCGGCTACTTTTCAGCGTTGCATGATGTCTATATTCTCTGATATGGTGGAGGACACTATTGAGATATTTAAGGATGACTTCTCGGAGGTTGGTGATTCATTCGAGTCATGTCTGGCTCACTTGGGTAATGTGTTGTGATGATGTAAGGACACCAACTTAGTGTTGAACTGGCAAAAATATCATTTTATTGTGAAATAAGGTATAATGCTTGGCCACAAGATCTCAAAAAAGGGAATTGAGGTTGATCGGGCCAAGATTGAGGTGATTGACAAATTGTCACCACTAATTTCTATAAAGGGTATTCGAAGCTTTTTAGGGAATGCTGGATTTTATTTTATAGGTTCATCAAAGATTTCTCTAAAATTAGATACCCTTTGTGCAAACTTATCACAACCCAATTAGTAATGAGTGACACCCACCCTAACTCTATAATGGGAGAACCATCTAACCCAATCCTTAACCAACTATCACGAACCTTCACAAGTCACCTTTCTCAAATAACTGTTATTTAACTCACTAAACACAATATTAATCAAAACTAAATCATTACTAATTTATTTAATATCCAATAACAAAAGAGAGTGTAGAAGTATCTCTAATTATTACAACCCCCGAGACCCGAAAGTCACCGTACAAGAACATCTAAACAATATCCAAAGTAAAGTCTAAAATATTATCCAGAATACTAAATAAAAGAGTGTCATTGTCCCAAAACAAAGGACATGAACAAAGTAGAGATGATCCATTGGCTTTCCGTACATAGTGCTCACCCTTTAATCAATGTTGGATTCACGAACTAGAGATGAGGTATCATCTCAAACACTGGAACACGCTCTGTACTCAACAAAAAAAAGAGTACAGGTAGTATCAATATAACAACTAAGTAATGGTAGGCATCATCAGCTGACTCAACTCAACACCATATAAATAAGCAAGTGAAATGCAAGTAACAACAATCAAAACACAACTTATAATTAATTGACAAAAAAGTATAGTCATAACACTTCATCTCATCAGGATACAGGTATACAAGTATATCAATTATACTTAGGCAGATTCCTTCAACAACAATCATCATAAATATAAGTATAAATGAAATTATGATTGCATGCATGCAAGATGTACACATATACTAGAGTCGGCAGGGAGTCTTAACTATGACCTGCAGGGGATGAGCTCAGTCCATAGACCAGTGTCGACATGACAGCCATTCCAATAACAGTGTCAATGTGACACCCAAACTATATAATAGTGTAGGCATGACACCTGATCCATATAACATCTTTATATCATCTCAAAATCCAGTGTTCAATGCATGATATAGTTAATAATCACAAATAATGCCTAGAAGCTAATCACAAGCATCTAACTCATATATAAGCATCGATTCAAGCAATCTTTACTACTATTAAACCATAACCTACCTCGATTCCTTGCCCAAAAATACTACATAACCACAGACTTGCCCTTCTTTTTTATTTCTACCCATTCTTGATCTATAAACACAATTACACAGACTTTAACACAACAATTCACCCATCCTAAGCATTAGGAAATCACATTCATCAAATTTGAACTCATAAACTTGACCTAGTTCATCATCTTAGGGTTTTCTACCCTTTAATCTCTTTGAATTCTTCATATTTTATTATTACAAGGAAGAATTCTACCCTATAAAGTGTTTTCTAACACCCTAGAATTAATTACAACTATAATCAAGTCATTCCCTATCAATTCTTACCAGTTCATGAACTTAGGTCTAATTTCTAATTCAACCAAGGTTATGATTCTTAAAATTCTAAGAATCTAGAGGAGTAATTTCAAGTTTGAAGGGTAAAGGAACCTTGTCTCAAAGATGGAAAAACCCCAGAGTGGTGAAGAATCACCCTTCCTCAGTCTTGAATGAGTTTTAAAAAAATGGAAATGAAAAATGGGTTTTATAACTTAAAATTGATATTCTGCATTTTCACTGCTGCAGTGGCATTTTTGTCATTGTAGCGGAGGATTTGCCGTTGCAGTAGCACCTAGGCTAAAAGGGACTGCTGCTGTAGCAATATTTATGCCGCTATAGCAATACTTCTGTCTCTGCAGTGATCCCAAACTATTAACTCAGCACTTAGTCCCAGCTTTTGTCATTTCACAACATGCTTCTCAAATTTCAATATTACAAACTGATCATTTCATGTTAATCGCTATAACAAGAGTTCTACTAATCCGTTCTATAAATTGGAAGTTTCTATGACTTCTTAAACCCATCTTCTAACACAAAATACAATCAAAAATACAAATCAACACTCTAATAATTCCCATATTTCCCGATACCACCACACACTCAAGATACGCCCAAACTAAGCCAGCCTTTAATTTTAAAATTTTGGTCTAAGGGGTAACTAGGCGAAGGTTCTACTCTCTATTTCAGTGTAATGACATTTTGGATCATTACAAAATGCTAGATAAGAAGGTAAAATTTATGTTTTATGATACATGTCTAAAGGAATTTAAGTGCCTTAAGAAGAAATTGATCCCAGACCCCATTATTATTGTTCCTGATTGGTCCATTCCATTTTAGGTTATATGTGATGATAGTGGATTGGTGCTATGAGAAGTCCTAATCCAAAGGCTTGAGAAGATTCTTCATCCTATCTATTATGCTAGCAAAGCACTTAATGCATCTCTAAAAAATTATATTGTGATGGTGCAAGAGTTGCTTGCAATGGTATTTGCTTTTAAGAAGTAGGGCTTATTTGATTGGCACTAAAGTAATTGTGCACACCGACCACGCAACTTTTAGGTACCTCATGGAGAAGAAATATATGAAGCTTAGTTTAATTCAGTGGGTACTTCTATTACAAGAATTTGACTTTGAGGTCAAGGAGCAAAAGGGGACTGAAAATCAAGTGGCTGACCACTTATCCAAAATTGAAGAAGAGGCAATGCTGAAATTGAAAGATGAAATTGACATTGATGATTCTTTTCTTGATGATCAAGTATTTGCTACATCTCATGATTTGATTCCATGATTCACAAATTATGGTAATTTTTTAGTGAGTGATATAATGCCTGTATATTTTACCTTCCACCAGTAAAGGAAGTTTCTTTCTGATGTGCGGAATTTTTTTTAGGATGAGCCATATTATTCTGAGTCTATGCAAATAATATAATTTGAAGATGTGTTCCTAAAGAAGAGATGATTAGTATTCTGGAGGTATGTCATTCATGTTTGGGGGAGGGGGAGGGGTCATCATAGTGGCATTTAGACAGCCCACAAAATCTTACAATGTGGGTACTACTGGCCTATCATACATCAAGATGTGTATGATTATGCTAAAGTATATGAGCAATGCCAAAGGTAGGGGGAATATCAAGGAAGCATGAATTTCCTCTAACCTCTATTCTTGAGATAGAGCCATTTGAATTTGAGGGATTGACTTCATGGGTCTGTTCGTGAGTTCTAATGAGATGAAGTACATACGTGTAGCTATTGACTATGTTTTCAAGTAGGTGGAGGTGGTTGTGCTTTCTAACAACGAATGTAAGAGCGTCACAATGTTCTTGAAGCGCAACATATTTTCTATGTTTAGTACGCCAAGGGCCATTATTAGTGATAGGGGCTCATACTTCTATAATAGGTTATTTTGAGCTTTAATTGAGAAATATGGTGTGAAGCATAGGGTGGAAATATATTATCACCCTCAATTGAGTGGGTAGGTAAAGGTCTCCAACCATGAGATCAAGACAATCCTTGTAAACACTATCAATGCTAACAGAATGGATTGGTCTAGAAAGTTGGATAATGCTTTATGGGCATACCAGACTACCTTCAATACCCCTATAGGTATGTCTCCATATCAGCTTGTATTTGGGAAAGAATGTCACTTGCCTATTGAACTTGACCATAAAGCCATGTGGGCACTCAAGAAGCTAAATCTAAACTAGAATGATGTTGTAGACTTGAGGCTTGATCAGTTAAATGAAATGGATGAGTTCTATCTTGGAGACTATGAAAGTTCAGCACTTTACAAATAGAAGATGAAGATGTACCATGATTTGATGATTGAGAAGAAAGAGTTTAATACGGGTGATTTGATCTTGTTGTTTAATTTAAGACTTCATTTGTTTTCTAGTAAGTTGAAGTCTAAGTGGTTGGGACCATATCGAGTGGTACAATTATTTTTGTATGGTGCTATTGAACTTGAGAACCATGAAAGTAAGTGGTTCAAGGTGAACGTTCAGCTGGCCAAATTATACTTAGGATCAACTAATAAGGTAAAGGTAATAGGTATTTGGGCCATTAATAAAGTCTAAGTAATCAAGAAACTCGAGTCATGTCGAAATGTTAAATCAGGCACTTCATGTGTGGCAACCCATGGGGTATCTTGGTAAAGTCTGAGTAATCAAGATATCTATATCGTGCCGCAACGTTAAATCAAGTGCTTCTTAGGAGGCAACCTAAGGTTGTTTTCTTTAGTTTTGCTTTTATTTTTAGTGTATTTTTGATGTTTGTTGAAGTTTGTAGGAATGACTTGAACAATAAAAAGAAAGAGCAAATTTTACAAAGCAGGGATCACGAGCCCATTGTACGAGCCTTAGATATATTTCACAACTCATGGTCCCATTCGTGGTCACTGGAACAAAATTGCATAAGTCAGGAGTTACATTACGATTGGTCTTCATGAACTGTATTTACAAAGAATGAGTCATTGAACCAATCATTCTATGTAACTCAAAATTGCACCCTTTTGAACCAGGGATCCACGAATGTTAGTATGGATCATACTATTTAACCATAATTCATTCCAATATTTGTGGGAGCAGGGACAAATTTGTGTGCAGAAGCTCTTATATACGAGCTATAGTATGAACTGTGGTTTCACAACATGAGTCGTACTGTGTCCTCATAGATAGCAGGTAAGTTTTCCTTTGTCTGAACCCTCTATAGCTGGTCTACACAATGCATGGTCACTTACCACGAGCCGTACTAAGGGGTCATGGTCAAGAAGTCATATCTTTTTAAAAAAAAATTAACCAAACCCAACCTGGTTCCAACCCAATTGACTCGATAACCCTAATTTATTAACCCGACCATCGCCTTTTTGAATTCTAAATATACCATAACTCCCTTCTTTTAATTAACTCCCATTTTTCTATATATTTTCCACAAATCACTCTCCAAATATTCCATTCCAAATAAAGCTCCTCCACAAACTCCACCTTCCCCCCCCCCCCCCCGAAGTTCAAAAACCACAGCACCATTTGAACTTCACTCTTCTCGATTCTATCTCCATCTCTATGGGTTTGTTGGTTTAGCACTACATTCACCACTGTTTTCTCAAAATTAACCAATTCTCTTAAGGTATAAAGTTAATTTTTCACCCTTGTTTGGATTTGGGATTGAATTTACTTGACCTAGGGTTGATTATATATGTTTAATGGCATACAAACCCAATGGAATGATGGTAATAGAGTGAAAGTAGGGAAGAGTAGTATTTACTTGTGATTTAATTGAATAAAGCTTGTGGAATGGATTGTTAGGAAGAATTTGATTAGGCATTGATGATAATAGGGTTGTCAGCAGATTAATTTTGACAGTTGTTAGATTGGGTATTCATAGCCATTGAGTTGGTGAGCATTACAATCCATAAAAATTTCTTCAAAAATGATACAAGGATTGTTTTGCCCGCCCAACTCACAACAATTAAGCCTTATGACAATACGGGTGAAGTTTGAATAACCCTAAGTGCATTAAATGTGAAAACAAGATGAATTTGCATAAAATTACAATTTCGATGATTGTACTTGATATGTTGAACTGTGTGAATGAAAATATTAAGTTTTTGAACTGAGACTCTTCTTTACAAACTATACTACGAACCATGGTTTCAAACCACGAGTCGTAGTATGTCTCGTACTATTAAGGGACAAAATACTTAGTTTTAGACTCTTAAGTATGAAGCATACCATGAGTTGTGGTTTCAAATCACGAACTGTAGTATGCCTCATACTGAGTGGTGTAAATTGACAAGTTTCTTCTTCTTGTTCACAAGCCAAGTCATGGTTTGCTTTGCACGACTCATAGACTTGCTTGTACTGTTACCACTACACAAAATTTTCAAACTTCTATGTTGCTTTTCTTTTTGTTTCTTTGGTCTAATATTCTCACCCGCCGATACTATGCCTCCAAAGCCCACACCTAAGAAGGGAGGAAAATCAGCACCACCTTCTAAGGACCACCAATAGGTGGATTAATCTAGTCGTTCTGAGGAGGAGTATCCAATTGACAAGGACCAGCTACAACATGAGCCTCAAGCCACAAGGCGAAGAACTAAAGAACAAAAAGGACCCAGGTTACAGCAAAAGTGAAGGCACAGGCAACAACACAGGTTACCCCTCTCCGGTCTAAAGAGGGAGAAGGGTCATCTATCTCAGTTAAGGATAAGGAGTCTGGATTTGGTGACTCCAAATAATAAATCATAACTCATGTTGAGAGTTCAAGGGCCAAACTTCGAAAGATGAAAGAAAAAGGTTAGCAAAGTAGTACAGTAAATTTAAACAACAGCTTTGTGAGAGCCTCCGATGAAAATTTAAGGGCGTAAAAACTATTTATAATAGGGATTCCTCCATAATTAACAAGGGAAATCCTAAGAGGGGGTTTTATGAAGAACCTCCGATACAAACGGCGAAGCTAAATGAGGTGCTTGAGATTAAGGAGGTGTTTGATCAATACAGATTTGATTGGACAACTAGAGCTTCAGGTTGGTACAGTCCAGTTGTTGTTTATGAATTCTACACTGCTTATGTAGTGACCCTGAAGCTCAAGACACCAAAGGGCTAAGTATACAAAAATCATCCCACTTTGGATACTGTACATGTACGAGGTAGATAGGTGAATATCTCGGAGCACACTATTTAGCGGTTTCTCTTTGGTCCTACCTACCAGGCTCCTGAGAAAAATTCAAAATATACTTACCGTACTAATGTGGTAAGACTAGTAAGAAATTTGTCAAAGGAGGATAGGCTCATGCACTTTAAATAGTTAGCAGGTATCATTGTTGATAAGAAAGAATAGGCCGACTGGGTGATTGGGAAAGTTGACATCAAAAAGGCATCATTGAACTTTACATCAAAGGTTTAGTGGTCTGAGCTACATCATAGGTTGTAACCGACCAGTA
This sequence comes from Capsicum rhomboideum, assembly GCA_031232105.1. Taxonomy (NCBI): domain Eukaryota; kingdom Viridiplantae; phylum Streptophyta; class Magnoliopsida; order Solanales; family Solanaceae; genus Capsicum; species Capsicum rhomboideum. The sequence continues at coordinate 61,717,130 of CP124709.1, forward strand.
ATGACAACACCCTAATTCTGTACCGTGCTATTCAAATAGCGAGCATTATACAGATATATGCCTTGAACTTCGCCTAGCATATTACGAAGGGGATCTAAGAACGTGCTCTTAAAGATAGAACTAGCATTCTATTCCCGTATATGATTACTGCTCTTTGTAATCTTACTGAGATACCGATATTTTATGGAGTTGACACTCGGGTGGAGGTCCACCATATAGCGGATATTAGTCTAATTTAGGATGAGACTAATCTGGTGGACCAAATGAGGGCCCAACCCTCGAGTTCTTCAAGTATAATTATCTTTGAGAGGTTGGTAGAGTAGGGTAAGCAGGTTGATACCCTAGCCCTATTTAATATTAATACAGCTACTGATGAGTCAATTGATACTACTACTGTCGGGGCTAATAGTCATGTAGCCACTAACACATCTCCTGCTCCACCACTACCCACCTCAGCCTCCACACAAATAGGTTCAGTGCCTCTTGGTATTCCACACCCTTCGCCCACAAGCTTAGTTACAGTCACACAAGAATTTTTTACAGAAAATGGTACAGAAGCAGATTTTCATTGAAAAGTAGGTTGATGTGTTAATGGATCAGGTGAAGCTGTGGGTACTGAAGGAGATTGCTGATAGTGCAAGAGGTATACACAGCCTCTTGGAGGGTTTTGAGCAATGATTAGCAGCTCTACAGGCTCCTGAATTGGAGAAGTAGTTTGAGGAGCTTGCTTCTCTTAGAGCGGAGGTGACAAAGTTGTCTACACTACAAGCTTTTATGATACCATCGCTGACAGTCCCAGTTATTAATGAGGAGCATGAAGATGATCTCAAGGTGATTGACTTTTTCACTCATGATCCAGCCACAGTTGAGCAAAGTAAGAGAAAGTGAGATGAGGATGATATTGATGACACCGACTCATAGAAGAGTTTTGATAGTGATATGTGGAGGTCCATGAAGGCCTCTAGACTTGATCACCAAGTGAAAATGATAGAGTAGGAGGAGCGGGCCCAAGGAGAACTCACTAGTTCAGCACCTGCGGGTGTCACTATTTTTGAAAGTGAGAGTCATGCGGTTGATCCTCCATTATTAAGTGTGTCGAACACCGCTGGCATCACCATTGTTGCTGCTAATACTTTGAGTGCATCGGTTACCACCAGTACCACTATTATTGATGTTACTTTGAGTGCGTTGGTCTCCACTGATGCTACGATTGATGAGCATGGATTTCAATCTATAACCTACACTAATTCCCCAGATCAGAGAACCTAGGGTGCCATAGGTACGTCCTACCTCTAGTACTTTATTTTCATACTATGCATTAGGGAAAATGAATGCCTATTTGATGGGGATGGGGGTACTTATGGGTCTGTTTCACCACTTGGGGTTTTTTGTTATCGTGTTTCATTTTTCTCAAGTGCTATCTAGTAGAACCAGCATGTATAGGATTTTTTTTATTTGTGTTCTTGTTTTGTGTTTTGTGTTAAGTGAAAGAAAAATAGGAGTACTTAGTGCAGTCAGAATAAAAGTATGGCACATGAATTATTTGTTTTTGAAAAACTTTAAAAATGAATACACCTCCTATTTTTTTTGTGTGCTTCATTGCTTTGATATTGACCTTTGTGGCTCTTTGTGTGACATTGTGTATATGGATGGGATGACTGTAGCTTAAGCTAGGGTATGGACTAATAGCTAGAGGTCGATAGCATAACTCTGTGGCATGTGTGTGTGAGCTAAGTCTAGTTTAGTTCTTACTTTGTTTGTACAATCTAGATCTTGCCAGGTTAATCTTGCCAAGGTTGTAGGATAGTTGGTTAGAAAATAATCATAGGCTATTTTTGATTAAAAGTCCACTTTAGTCTAAATGACCGTCCAATAATGTAAAATCCCTTTATCCCTGTCGTAGAGCCTAAACTGACCTTTTTTGTTGAATAGCCTATTCACGTTCCCAATTTTATCTTTGATCCCTTATTTTGGCCTTGTTCATTCCTTGAACATTGTACACCTCAACTCAGAAAAATCACTTATGTTGAGGGTGGCTACTATAGGGGTATATGAGAAGAAGAGTTGGGTATGAAAAGAACGGGGGTATATAAGAAGAAGAGTTGGGTATGAAAAGAATAGATTGATTAGAAAGAAAGGGGAAAACAGTTGTGACGTGTGTTGAAAAGTTGAAAAACAAAATAGAAGAAAAAGAAATGAAAAACAAAAGCAAAGAAAAAGAAAAAAAAAAGTTGAGTTGAAATAAAGTCGCACCCGTGGTTGAAAGAAATAAAAGGAGAAAAGGGAGGAAAAGAGTTAGTCAAAAGTAGAGAACAGTTAGTGTAATGTCAAGGAGGGACTAGTCACTATCCCAACTATACCAAATTTGTCCCCAAGCCTACATTACAAGCTGAATAAAGACCTATAGTGATCCTAATCTGACTGTCCGAAAATTGAGGCGTAGAAAATAAGGGCAAGCCTATGGTATTGTGCATGTATTGTTTGAACTTTTTTGTGAGAGCGAGCAAATTTGTTTAGTCCCAGTTTTCATTGATCATATGCATGCATGGGACTTCTTTATGTGAGGAAACTAGGGTAATGTTGTTGACTGCTGGTTGTTAGAAGTGATTGTCATCTTTGTATGCATGGTCATCCATTGATAGCATAATGCCATCCATCGAGCCTATTGTGTTAGCTAATGATTTTTTACTACACACCTCTATTTTGTACTGCGAATGAAAGGGGTAGAACTGAATGTGTGAAAAAAGTGTTCCCCATTGTCATATGACTGTTGTAGAACTCCTAGGTTTCTTTTGCTTAAGTGTCGTGATAGAATAGTTGTGTTTTGTTGCTTGAGGACAAAAAAATATTCTAAGTTGAGGGTGTTGATGTACCATGAGTTTACAGAACTTTCGACACTTAGAGTATGGAAATTATGCATGTTCTTGAGTACATTTTGTTTTGTATGATGTGTTTTGTGTGTTTTACAGGAAAATAGATCCCGAAATGAAAAAAGTGAAAAATATGTTGAAACGAACCAAGTATGGCCCATAAAAACTCAGTACGAGTGATACTTTAAAAGGAAGGGTCGTGCTTTGCCCTGTGGAGTTAAGATCCAGAAGATTGAAAAATCAGCTTCAAATACTACGAAGCCAAACCACAAACCCTGGAAAGTAAAACACGAGCCATGATGACTCGTTTTGAGAGGTGTGAAACGGAAGAGCTGAAAAGAGGAATTCTGGACTTTGAAACCACAAGCCTCAGCATGATTCGTGGATTGTAACCACGACTCGTGCCTTGGCTCGTGTAAACTTGGAGATAATTATAAATCACGAAGAGCAAACCCCAGATCACCCAGATCACGGGTCATGAAGTTAATCTGCAGATCATGAAGAATTGATGGGCCTACCTTCCTAGTTTATTTAGACAAGGTTTTGTTTTGTCCATAAATACTTTTTCTAGGTTTTCTTTTACAGTTTATGCACTCTATACCCTTAGCATCATATTACATTATTTTATTTTACATTGTTCTTGAGTTTTGGGAGATTATTCATACATTGATTCTTGATTATTAAGCTTTTTTTTGATAATTCAATTTTTTGGATTTCTTCTACTTATTAAATAAGTTTATAATTATGAATTCTTCAACAAATTCTTATTGTTTTCTTACAAACATGAGTAGCTAAATCCATAACTAGGGTTGTAGGAATCATGATGAATTAACGAAGCAGGTCAAAGTGCTTAATGATTCTTGAACAATGTTTAAGCATGTATAGTTCTTCCCTTCGTATTGATTGCTTTTTAACACTAGCCAATGTTAGAACTCGTCTGAATTCTTACTTGCTGGATTAAAGTGGTAACGAATGAGAAAAAGGATTACCAACGGAGATTTGCGGCTATCAATCTCATCTAATATCTTGAGCCTTGTCCAGGGATAGCTAATTTGGGATCAAGGGTAAGGGTTATCACGCAAACACTCATAGACTTATCCGGTGACTGAGTGGCATTCATGTAATAGGGGGACCAGCCGTTTAGGTGAACCTAACTTGCTGATCTTGCATGCTAGACACCGGGATAGATCACTAAATACACTATGCTTACTGAGTTATGAAATCATGGGAAACACAATTCTAGTTTATTCTCGGTATTGATTACAAACAACAAACAATTGATATTCGGTTACTTGGTTACTATAAAAATTTTAAACTGTTACTTATTAGAAACAACCCCCCTTCTCTGGAAATAATAGATTAATAGCTTGAACAACCGCATTGACCTAGCTTCTAAGCTATATTCCATGTGGGATCGACCCCAACTTTGGTTGGGTTCTATATTTGATTCAACGACCACTTTATACTTCATTGCTAGGTGTAATTTTGGGCGACATCAAGGATCGCCAACCCCTTAAAAATATATAAGATTGAAAGATGGAATATGCCATGAAATGCAATTTATAGAAATAAACACATAATTGTGAAAATTAAAAAATTACCTAGACTATTACAAGTTTTCAAATAGTTAAACACATAAGTTAGTCACAAAAGTCCATTTTTGATTAGAATCTAAATAATTTCCCAGCAAAGTCGTCAAGACTGTTTTATCGCGTTTTGGAAATAAAGAATAGTTAAATAATGATTTCTGACTTAAAATCATTTCAAAAACTCAAAGACAGTTTCAGGATAATTTTAAAAATTATAGAGTCGTCACTTAATTTAAGAAAATCTAAAAATAAAGACTTAAAAGTATAAATAAATCTATAAAATAGAGAAAATGGGTAAGGATCAAATAACTTCTTAAGAAGGGTTTTAAGACACTTAAGAATGTCCGTTAAAATGGTTGACCAAAAAACTATTTTGACTAACATAAAGAGTGGCTAATTTTGCAAAGACATAAATTTATTTATTTTTAAAAATCAAGAATATTAAAGACTTTGAAAATGACCTTATTTCATCCAACGCAAAAACAGTCATTTTTAGCTTTAAAAAAAAAAATTGAAGGAAAAAATCTTGAATAGTTTTACATTTCGTATCTTGTTCCTTACTATTTCTTTTCTACACTGTTGTTTCTTGAGCCGGGGGTCGAAAACATCCTCTCTATCTCACTTCTGAGGTAGTGGTATGGACTGCGTACACTTACCCCCCCCCCCCCCAACCCCACGTGGTGGGAATATACTGGGTATGATGTTGTTGTTGTTGTTGTTATGAAATTATAAGAAAAATAAGTCATTTATAGGGAAAAATGAGGTAATTCAAAGAAAAGATTTTTAAAAAGTTGATGAAAATTCTGATTTTTAGATCTTTTGAATAGATTTAAATAAGTAAAACTAAGAGAATTTCTTAGCCAATTTAGGCTAACCTTAATTAAAGAAAAAATTATTATTTTTTTCACCTTAAAGAAATCATGTTTAAGTATAAGGATGACTAATTAACACATGAACGAAAAGAGGTCATTTTCATGGGAAGAACATCATTATTTAAGGAGATTATCATGAAAGTTCATTTTTTACTCCATTTCAAAATAACGCAAATTTGGTAAGAGATTTTGAACAAATGAATTAAGTGGCGACAAGAGCAAAAGATAAATCAAAATAGCTGCTTAAAAAATTTATTTAGATTAATTAATATTAAAATTAATACAGATATTATTATTTAATTAACACATGAACGAAAAAAGGTCGTTTGCAAAGGAAAAAAATTACTATTTTAGGAGATTATCATGAAAGTTCATTTTTTTACTCCATGTTAAAACAAGGCAAATTTGGTAAGAAATTCCGAACAAATGAATTAAGCGGCGACAAGAGCAAAAGATAAACTAAAACACTTAAAAAATTTATTTAGATTAATTAATGTTAAAATTAATACAAATAATCAAATAAGAAGAGGTAAAAAAAGAGGAAATGGGCTTTCTTGGCCCATTTACTGTCCAGCATTGGACTTTCATTTTTATGGACTTTGGGTCCATTTTCACTGTATGACGGCATGTATATCAGATACTGTCAATGTATATTCCCTATATATGGTCTCATTTGGGGCTGCTGGTCACAAAATTTATGGCCTTCGGATCATTTCTTGTTTTGATACCCTGTATACTAGCTTATGTTTCCTGCATATACCTATACATCTCTTTGTATATCTTGTATATTGATGTATTCCAGTCTTGTATAGGCTTCAACTGGCATGTGAGGCCTGAATGGGATTGGCCTGTAGATTTTGGGCTCTGACCCACTTTGGAATGCAGCGGAGGGGAGAGTCCAATTGGACTTGTTCAAGATATGTCATGGAAATAATAAAACAAGGATTAATTATCACCTTAATAATGATTAATTATCACCATAATAAAAATCAAAGTGTTTTACAAATTAGTCATGTAATGGTTCTTCCAAACTTTAGTAAAGATCAAGTTTTGAAATCCAAAGAATATACTTTAAGACCACATAAGATCAGACTAACACTCAAAATTCAATTGCCAAAGTTGTTAAATGACTTTGCTCTTAAGAGCAATATCACTGTCACATTGACATAATTGCATGATTCAAGAGAAAACACATAAATATCAAGCATGATCCAACTTCACTTAGCAAAATCCACATGCATTTACTTTTTTTTCTTGTTTTTTTTTTTAAATGACTATACCTTGTCTTTAGACAAATATTCAAGAAGACATCTTTTGACCACACACTTAACAGGAAATAACTAGAAACAAATATATAGTTTTTGTTATGACTAGATTGGACATTGAAGTGAAAATTTTGCCTGATCAACTTAGAGACTTTTACTGCATGACCATTCTTGAAGCTTAAAGGCAAATAAAATAGGCAATTCCATAGCTATTACTACTGTCAAGCAAACCAATGCTTTTCAACAAATTCAAGGCCTATTTGTCAATTGTCATCACATAGCGTCATAGGAATCTTACGAAGTAGCTCTAGTATTTAACCTTCCTAGCAAATGAAGTAGAAAATAGACAACCTTCCCTCATCTTCGAAGAAACCAAAAAATTTAAAAGGGCAGTCTCATATTCTCACAAATATTGTGAATCAAACAAAAACTTGTAAAGAATCAGATGAACTTGACACTTTTTTTTTTTTTATGGAATATAGTGAAGATAAAAAGCTTAAAAATTTGATTCTTTAAAAGGACTAAAGGATAGCTTTGAAGGCAGTTTAACTCTTCTTCTTATTTAAGCCGATTCTTTAAAATGACTAAAGGATAGGTTTGAAGGCAGTTCAACTATTCTCCTTTTTTATCCTAAAAGTCATGAAAGGATCAAATAGAATCCTTAGGAGGTTTCCAAAAGTTGAATAAACTTTCGAGATGGAAATAGGTCATTGAGAGATTCTATTCCATCCCACATTTTGGTTCTTGAGAAAACTATATAATTATGCCAAGAATCATGGCTCATAAATCTTGTATGGTATTGTAGACCATAAAGAATCTAGAATACGATTCAAAATAACACCATCTATTAATTCGGATGGCTTTGTTGGTCACTATCTTTGCGAAGAAACAAAACAAATGTACTCAAACAAACAAAGAGATAGCAACTGCTAACAAGAAGACATTGATATGTGTAATCAACAAAGGACCATAACAAGCGATTAGTATTTAAACAAATCTGATAGAGGATTTACATTGAGATTTTAACTATACAATTCCAGCTATCAAACCAACACCAATAAAGTTAACTCTTACACAAGACCACACTCAAACTAATGAGATCAAATTCAAATAGAAATCAAGCACACAATGAGAAATAAGGACAGAGCAGAGAGAGTATTTACCTTCTTTGGAGCGGCTCATCGGGATGAGATGAATTGAGGACGATTCCTGACATCAGAATGTTTCAACAACAACTCTCATATTTCTTCAATAATAAGAGAAAAGGACCCTCTACTATTATGTGAAACAGGAGAGTATACCAAGGAGCTTTTAAGAGCTTCAGAATTTGACTAAAATTCTTTTCAAAAATCAAAAAGGGGTATATATAGGGGAATCTAGGGTTTCACTTGGGATGGGAAAATGGGATAAGAATTTGGGGATTTGAATATTTTTGAAGAATTTCTTGAGAATTCAGTATCAATGAGCCATGTATTGTACTAAGTCGTATAAATTTCAGAAGAAATTGTAGAAACTTGAACGAATTGGATCAAAATTAACATTGAGAATTTGGGGGAAAATGAAAATTCTCAAAATAGCCACGAAATTGACTCCACATCCATACTTACTTATACAAAATCGTGCAAATTTGAATACATTTTAAGGGAATATTACCGCATTTCACGGAATAATCCCGTTTTGGATTTTTTTTGAAAGCTTTAAAAGGAAATGTGGCACTTGTACGATGAGAATCCAATGAATTTGATGACGTCGTTGGACAGAGCTTTTGGTTGGTCATTACTTTATTGATGAATTTAGGGCGTCGTTTGGGGTTGATAACGAAATCGTTTGGATTTTTGTTGATGGAGTTCGTCTGGATTTTTGTATTCTTAGATGGATGACAGAAGAAAGGGAAAGAAAGATGAGTGCATGGAAAGGGAAATTTTTATTATGGGCCGCATATGCCATACGCTATGCCATGTAATATTTGTATGAAGCTTTTTATAAAGGAATAATTTCAAGGGGAAAAGACATGAGTTGGCTCTAAAAAAAGAATTGGCTTATGTTTGGAGAAATGGATATTTTATGGCCCGTCGCCTTATTTTATTTTCAACTTTAGCCATCTGCACTTTTGGGCCAAAAAAAGGATCATTAAATGTAGATTACCGTTAAGATTTAACATATACTTTTCCAAATTCCCTTTTCTTCTCTACTGCCCTATATCGATCACCTGGGTATTTTTCGATCAACAACAAAATCTTTTCTCTTGTCTTGTGCATTGCAAATTGCTGGGATTTTATTTTTGCATGCATATGACCATAATGAATTAAAAGATAAAAAGCAAAGGAAGATTGAAATTAGCTGGTAAAGGGTCAAATTTGACCCCAATTTTATTGTTGTTGATGATGATTTTACAGAATCATCATAAGCAGGGCTTCACTTGAAGCATTCTCATAGTTCTAATACTCCTAAGTTGAAGAAAAAAGGTCAACCAATGGCAATTCCTCCATCTACTCGAGTTACTAGGTCTCAAGGCAATTCTCCCCATCGTCCAAAAGCCACATCTCATAGTCAATCTACTACTGAGAGAATGAGTCGGTCACAGAGCAGGAAAGGTGTTGGTTCATCCAAAGTTAAGCAAAAACACCCTTCTAAGGGGAAGTAGAATATGGTTGATGAAGGCCTTGTTGTTCCTCCGAAGAAAACAAAGAAGCGTATTCGTGCAAAAAATAGCGATGATGAGGTTGTATCCTCAAAAAAGAAAAGGCGCAAGGTTTCTGTTCAGCTGAGCAAACCAAATTATAGTCTATTTGATGTTGAGGTATATTCTCAATTTTTTACTATAAAAATGTATATTTTTTATATAGCCGATGTATAGTTAATTCTTATTATATAGTCAAGTGTTCAATATGGGAATACACTGGGTATGTTGTTGTTGTTTGTAGTTGTGTGTGCGTGCAATGTTGGAATACACTGGAAATGTTGTTGTTATTTGTAGTTGTATGTGCGTGCAATGTGGAAATACAATGAGTATGTTGTTGTTGTTGTAGTCATGTGTGCAATGTATAGTGTTATAAGTATGTATACATGTGATTTTAAAAAAAATAGATGTATATTTGCGATCTTTTTAGAAATACACCTTTTTGTTTCAGATTTGGGATTTTGTTGTTCGTCCAGCTGACTATAGCGTACACACAAATTGTTTGATCGTGACTAAGTTGAAAGCTAATTTGGATAAGGCGCAACTGGATATGTTTAGAAAGACCTGTTTTGGACATTTTTTAGACTTGCCACATGTTGTCACCCAAAATCAGTTGATATATGGCTTGTTGCTTAGGAAAGTTCTATCTACTCGAGATGATGAGATATGGATTAAAGTGAATGACACAAAGCTGCGATTTGGTCTGTCAGAATTTGCAATTGTAAGCGGATTAAAGTGTATAGGTGATTCTACGCCAGCTTATAACTTGAGTCAGTCCAGTCGACTGATGGACATGTACTTTCCAAGTCAATCCAAAATTACAAAGCTTGAGCTGAAAACTTTTTTCATGGGAAAAATGGCAATCTGATGAGGACGCGTTGCAGATTTCCATTATGTACTTCATTCACAGTTTTCTCTTTTCAATCCCTGGGGAAAATTGTGTTTTTGTGCCATGTTGGAATCAATGAAGTACCAGGTTTATAAGCAAAATGCTATGTACCGATGTAGTGGATTTACCATGGCATTCCCATGTTGGTTTTAAGAATGTTGTCCATATGCTAATAATAAACTAATTGTTCGAGTGGGAGATAGTGTTCCACATATACTTAATTGGTCTATGACGACCAGACCAAAGTACAAGAAGGTGAAGTCTGAATTTAGTGATATAAATAGTGAGCAGGTACGTAGTTTGTTTTTAAAGTTAATGTCTATCTATTTATACAATGCTCTTTTTCTTATACTATTAATTTGCTTTATTGAATTTGTTTTTATTTTGTATGTGTAGGTGGTGTTAACTAATATTGAGCCAACCAGTCTTGAGAAAAGCATTCTCCAGTTAACTGTTTTTGAACCTGTGCCTCAACAGGAACACGTCGTGAATATGGAATCTGGCAGTTTGCCTGGTTCAAGCAAAAAACACATAAGAGAAGAGAGTCCTGTGAATTCTAACAATGAGTTGAAAATGCTGAGAACTGATTTAAATTTGGTATGTGTACATGTTTTAAAAATTTATTAGCAGAATTTTATTATTTGTGAATTATTAAAAATTGATATTTTGTCTTTGCCTTTTCTTAAATGTTTAGCTAAAAGATGAGGTTTCGTCAATGAAAGAGTTGATGAAATCATCATTTGACCTGATTTTTAGAGCGCTAGATATAAATGATGTTTCTAAGGTATTTTGCTTGTTATTTTTCTTAATAAGACTCATATACACTTTAGATACTAATGTTTTTTCTAAACTTTTAAAAACAGTCTGCCACACCGAATGGGGATCACAATGGTGATAATGTGAAACTGAAAACTGATGATACACCTACGGAAAATCCCATAGATGTTAATCTGATTGATAATGCAGGAAAACAAACTAATGATAAATCAAAGGTCGATCACCTAAGTGATAATATGGTTGATGATGTTGGACAAGAAAACGCTAGTACAGGTGATCATGTTGATACAGAAGCTGCTAATAGAACTATTACAGGTGGTGAGTGGAGTGATTTTCTAAATTTCAATTTTTTGAAATTTATACCAAGTTCAAGTGGAAATAAGGTTGCGGGGAAGGATAAAAATAGTCAAGAGGACAGTTGGTCTAATTTTTCTGATTATGAAGTGTCAAAATTTACCCAACCACTTCATGAAGAGAATGCACAGTCTATGAAAGATGGGGTTCTGAATATCCAGGAAATTGATTTGTCAGTTATTCCTGACAGTGAAATCTCTAAGTACACTCAACCCGATAATTTTGTTGCACTGGCGGATATAAATGCTATGATTGAGGATGTTTTTGGAAAGATTGACACAGATTTAGGTCCTAAAAGTGTTGCATTGGAGGATACAAATATTTTGGGTGAGGATGTTGTAGTGAAGGGCAATACAGATGTTGGCTTTGATGTTGGAAGGGTAAAGAAAAATATTGATGATGCTTTTGTAAGTGATAAATCTATTGTTATCTTAGATGACACACCTGTTGTCCCTCGTAAAATAAGAAAACCAGCGGCAGTAGGTGAATCACCATACGTGTCCAAGTTTGATTCTGGTTGTAGCAACCTTCAAGGTCAACCAGCTAAGTACGTATAGAAAGGACATTCAAGTAAACACATCTTTTCTCTCAAACATCCACTTACCATCAGTATTACAGAGCCATTTGTTGATATGAAGTTGTTGTCCTTGTTTAACAAGTTTGTTGACAAATCATTACGACTTAATTCAAAGTAAGTCTTTTTTTCTAGATTCTTGTAGCTTTTAAATTTTTATCATTTTGTGTCATAGCTAATGCCTTCTGTCATGATTTTTTTACAGTCCTATTTATTTAGAATCTGTCAATAAACTGTCAAAGGCTTTTGACTTTGGTGTTGTCCCGATTAAAATAAAAGAATGGCTCTACATGCTTGGATATCTAGGAGTACCTTTAAGTGATTCAGCAAGTCTATTATCCACCATGCTTTGCTACTTTAGTAGTACATAAATACTTTTTTTTATTCTGATAGTGTATTTTTCACAGATATAGATTTTAAAAATGTTCTTTTATTTTTATTTTTTCAGCATATTGATGTATTTTTTTTATTATTTGCGAAATAAATCAAAGTACACTCCTGTAGATGGTGCAATTACATTCACTACCACTGATTGTTGGTTTAACTGCCTGATACAATCTTTGTATGCAAAGTTTTTGGATAAAAAAAAAGATGTTGCGCTTATTAGAGGAGATGATAAAATTGCTGAGTATATACTTGGGTTTGTTATGAGGTGCAATGTGTTGTGGGGTACTGTTGATAATGTTCTTTTCCCGATAAACCTTTCTGAGAACTTTCATTGGATTTGGGCGCAATTGTCTTTTAAAGATCATTGCATTTATGTATATGATTCAATGTGTGGTGCACGATATACGCGTGTTGTTGAGAAAGCTGTTTCAGCATATTCAGAGTTGATACCACACTTCCTTTCTTTTATTGATTTTTGAGACCAAAAAAGTGATGGAATTTTAGTTGCTGACTCGTTTGCGATTTGTATGGTTGATGGATTGTCAATTCAACAGAACACGTAAATTATTACTTAAACTTTTTTTGGTGATTATACTCCTTTTGAAATATGTTTGCAGGGACTATGGTGTTTTTGTAGCTGCTTTTACGGAGTAGATGGTTAAAGGCGTTCAAATTCCTGTCAATATAGATATTGATGACATACGGAGCCGATATGGTGTATTACTGTGAAACTATGAAAAAATGAAACAAAGTCAGGGTGCAATTAGTGATGATGAGTCTAGTGGTAGACTGAAAAAGAGAAAAGAATCTTCTAAAGCAGTAAAGCAGTAGTAGTTTAGTATAGCAAGTGTAGTAGGTGGTATTATGTAAAGTTTCATATACAGTTTGAATTGATTAATTGATATTTTTGATGGGATATACTTGCATAATTTCCCTTTTCATTATGTTTTTTTTTGAAGAATCTGTATTGATTAATGTTGACGATTATATCATTTTGGAAATTTATGTTTTTGTTATGGGATACATGTACTTGTCTATGCATATTGAATTTACTACTTATCTATGTAAAATTAGTTACAGTATATTTGTCAACTGATTTGCATCCTGATACAGTTTTCAAGATTAACTAGCAAGAGTATTTGTACAAATAAAGCATACACAAAGAGGTGTCTGTAATTGACAATCAATGCAAATTGTTTATTTCTGGAAACAGACACATTTTTCACCTACATATAATGTCATTTTAATGACGGTGAAAATCTTGTATAAGTACAAATGAATGTGACGAAAATCATGTATAAATACATATTTTATTCTAGACTGATACACCTTATATTATGAAAATAAATGCACCTAAAAGGATTATTTACAGTCATGCTAACTTGAACAACAACAGGGAAAACACTTTCCCCCTGTAAACAGATATATCACCTGCATATGGTGTCATTTAACAAGCACTGTACATTGTTGTTTTGCGGAGAAAATGACTTTTGACTTGTTTTGAATTCGAAGACTTAAAGAAATTTTCAAATTCAATTTAACACAGAGTCGCCACTTGATTAATTTAAAGGAAAATCAAGAAAACCTTTAAAAAGAACTTTAAAGATTTAAAACAGAAAAATCTCAAAAGTTAAGAAATTCTAGGTAAGCGATTCTTATTAATACCCCGAGAAGGTTTTTAAGGCACTCGGGGTATCCGCTAACTTGCGGTTATCCGAACTATTTGAAAACTTCTTGATTTGACTAACTTTGAAAAGAATGTTTAAAGAAAAAATTTGTTGAAAATTTTATGCAATGCGAGAATTTGGCAACTTAGTGGGGAATTTAACTAAGTTAAATAAGGTTAGTAGCAAATATCAACAAAAAGGAAAGAGGGGAGAAAGAAATTGGGTTTAGGCACTCTAAGCCCAAACCCCCTAAATTATCCAATATTGGACTATTGGGCCTGGCCCATCTCCGCAATGTGTACCTGTCCTAAGCTATTTTTTGGACCTTTTAGGCCCAAGAATTTCTTCCACCTGTATTAAATACAAATTAGGCTTCGAAGCCCATAAAACTTAAATTTTTTCAAGACTTTTCTAAGTCTCAAAAACTAGCAATTTTATAAATGGGCTTTGGCCCATTTTTTCTTCTCCTTCCTTTGCACCTGTGCACCGTATGTTGTCGCGGGATAGTCCATTTGGACTTGAATCTTGAGGGTTAAGACTCCGGAGAGAAGTGGGCCTCATTGGCCCATAGGAAATGCAAGGGGAAAAGAAGTCCATTTGGACTCCAAATGGGTTTCATATGCAAAGAAAAAGAGAGATAAGGATTAGAGGCCAGAAAAAATGATTAAGAGGGAAATTGAACAAGAAGGAAAAAATATGGTTAAACATACTTCAGGAGTCAGACCATAGCAAAATTCACAAACTATCCGAACGCATAATGAGGAGCATGGCAAGAAAACTAGCAATGGAACTTTGAAGTATTTTAATATGCTCAAACTTGAATTTGAATGTGAGCAAAAAATCATATAGACCAGCATGTAACTTAACATGAGACAATCAAACACATCACAGGAAAGGGAAGAAGATGAAAGGAAAAGATTAATGGATATATAACCACGCTTTAGAAAAATTTAGACAAGATTGTTTAGCAAACTAAATTTAGAAGGCAAATCAGTCCACTATTTTCAACTGGACACATATTCCAAACTCCAATTTTGGTGTCAGTTATCGAGAGCAAACATAACAGATTCGATGCATTTTGACAATGTTAATCCGTTTAGTCCATTTAATCTATCCAAAGAGAATTCGTTTCAAGAGACAGAATCAGAGAAGTACACAAGGTAGGCATTTTAGAGGTTTAATTTAATATCTCGTTCGTCCTCACCTTCTCTTTGACGAGCCATGAAGACTCATAAGTCAGGTGGTCAGCGAAGGTTCATGGGACTGGCAATCTCATATAGAAGCTCATTTAAACACATAATACCTTGGAAGAACGAACATGGAAAAATAACCCTGTTTTGGGAATCAAACGGGACTATTCATCCTTATATTAATGCTTTACTCATTTATTCCTCTTGATATCGTGAATCAAGGGAACCTAATGAATTGCACACACATAACGAGAATTTACCCATAATTGTAACCGAAATCTACATTAGCAAACAAAGCGAAGAAAGTGATAGACGCCAACACGTTCATATTAACCAAAGAAATGGAAGTCTCATGATTAAAACAAGCAGGACATGGTAATCATAAAAAAAATGATTTCAGTCATTTGCTAAACTTTACACAAATGGAAAAAATGGAACAATTATCTTGCAAAGATTCCTAAACCTCCAAATAAACACATGAACAGAGAAGCGAAACCCAATTTAAAAGATAGTTCATAACTACACTTATTCGAATCAATTTACTTACTAGATATAATGAGCCAAACGAACTTATTCTCATGCTAGTCAACAACAAGACAGTAATCATAAGTACCATAAAAGAACCTATATGCTATCGTCAATATGAAAACAAAACCATTTTAATCTTGTGGGATTTAACCACCAAAACAGTAATTAAATAAATTATGATAATAAGTCCTAAATACTGCAGCAACAACAAGAAAGAGCCAAGAGCTAACATGGCACCATAAATTTCAAAGAAAGAGCTTCAAACGACAAAAATGTGATTATAACAGCAAAATATCATCACGATATAACAACTTTTATTTCATCGCAACAAAACCTATGGCCTTTAAAGCCTCTACAGCACATAATCCCACCATACACTAGAAATCAAAATACTACTACTATTATGATGAAACAGAAAAATAGACAAAATAAAAAATGAGAGTTCACCTTTTTCGGAGCAGCAAAACGGGACTTCGAATCGCCGGAATCCTTGCCACCACCGAGAAAAACCGATGGTTTCTTAGCCTGAATCCAATGCTCAACGGAGTCTTACAAGGATTCTAGCCTAGAAACTTAAACCTATCCAAGGAAATGCTCTTTTAATTCGAAAATTCTTTGCTTTTGCTTGAACAACTTTTCAGTAAAAGGAGACCTTTTCTCAGAATTTTTCCATTCTCAGACCTCCTTTCTTCCCTCAACAGTAACCATATATATAGGAAGGGGAGAGGGTCGAATTTCAGCTCCTACTCGATGTGGGAACAAAGGATTCGAGGGGTATTTTCGGGATTTCTTTCGAATTTGAAGAAGAGGATAAGGACTGAGCTGTGAAATTGTACGAATTTGCCACATAGGGCAAAGTTCTAGAAAATTCGAAACCGATTTCGTACCAAAAACGTGGTAGTCACATGCTAGTGTAAGAATTCGATGAGACGGGAGAGAGGATTTGAGCGAGAAGAGGGGTCGGGTTGAAGGTTGTTGTTGTTCTTGTTGTGTTGTGCCGTATTGCTGTTGAAGGGGGGGTTTGCCGACTGAAATTGTTGTTGTGTTGTCTGTTGTTGTTGTTGTTTTGGAGATGAGAGGGTATAAGGGTAGTGGGCCGGGTTTCTGTTCAAGTGGGCTGGGTCGGGTTGAAAGGGAATGGGGCTATTTTGGCTAATTTGGGTATTGGGTAAGGGTAGAATTAGGATTAGGAAATTAGGATTAGGCCATTTATTAAATAGCCTAATTAGATTAACACTTAGTCAATTTCATTTAAATTTAGGCCAAATCAAAAATCAATTGGCCAATTGCATTGCAATTATGGCCAATTTAATTTCAATTATGACCAAATTTAATGAATTTGGCTAAATTAAATCAAAATCCGATACTAATTGACAAATGATTTAATCCCGAGCTTCTTGGTTTGATAAAATCAAATAAATATTTCCTCAAATAAATTAAATTATTTTAAGAACAAGTTTACATGCTTAAATCAAAATTCACCCGTTTGAATTAACTTTCAAGATGGTTCTCGATAAAAAAAATCCAATTTTTGACAAAAATAATTATTTAAGTGACTAAAATTATACGATCTCATATCCAAGAATACGGAAATTTATAATTCATCGCTTAAATGGAAAATTTAACTCAAAGATAAATATTTTAGAAAGTGTTTATCCAGATAAAACAAATATCTCAATTTTATTTAAAACCGAAGAAACTCAGGATTAAATTTAGTCAGGGAGAGCAAAAATTAGGTGTCAACAACTTCCCCCTCTCTTTGGGTAGGGTGAATGCAAGTAACCCTGGGCAAAGGGAGTTTGACGTTCCATTTCTTGAAAAAGGTTGGTTTTTGCCTGAATTTTAAAGAGTTATGGCCAGACCCCGGTATCGGGTTCCCTACACATCTCAGATTACATGAGAATTCAGGCCCCTTGTAGTTCATAACGCTTGATTTTTAAGCACGATTTTGAAAGAATTCACAGGCTATACTGGTTTTGAATTTTTGGTGAAACCAGAACGCTGGGGAATAAGAGAATATTGGGGGGAGTTGGAATGCAGTCGAGTTTTCAACAAATAGCCCAGCCTACATATCCCCAAGATTCAGGAAATCAGACTGCTTGTAGTTCGACTCAATTGGTAGAAAAGATAGTCTTTTA
Organism: Capsicum rhomboideum; assembly: GCA_031232105.1. Classification (NCBI taxonomy): domain Eukaryota; kingdom Viridiplantae; phylum Streptophyta; class Magnoliopsida; order Solanales; family Solanaceae; genus Capsicum; species Capsicum rhomboideum. The sequence continues at coordinate 61,734,910 of CP124709.1, forward strand.
TTTTAGACAATCTTTGGCTCGGGATGAGTGACAAGTGATTTGAGCTATGGAAAAAGAGGCTTGTAACCTCTTAACCATGAATGTGGAGTTTTTTACATTCATAGATAAGAATTTACCCGGACATAATTTCCAGAGCTCTAGGTGTGTTGTCACTCGGATTTGAAAGGAAGAGAAAGTTACCTCCAGGATGAGTTTAGAAATATCCCGGAGGTGAAATTGAAACTAAATATCTCAAAATACCCACATGCCTTCTGATAGGGGTGTGGTTTGATGGTGGTGGCAATCGTCCTTTAGCTCGCGTCCAAAGAGTTTGGCGTCCCTCTCCGGAGTACGTCCCGGTTTGCTGCTAGGAAAAGGTTCCACGTTGTGCTGCGTCCTTTTTGGAGTTGTCCGCACCTGTGGTTTTTGTTTGAGATTTTCATCCTCTCGGATGCTCTCGACAATATCTCAAACAAAAATTGTTAGTGATCAACACAATTCACGAAGGGGTATATAGCCTCTTACCATATCTCCACGTGAGTTGTTATCTGAAAAGTGATGTCGTCCTCTCATATACCTACTTTGGAGAACAACAATTCTTTGCAATAATAGATACAATCAACCCTCTTGGTTGTTGAATAAACGACTTTTGCGATTGAAATATCTTCAAAGTGGGGTGGCCCTCTTGGACACCGACGACACTTTGTATAGAACGGTCCCTACAACCGCTTGATCTTTTGTTTGATAACTTTCTCGGCTACCAGTATGGTTTTGTGTTTAATGCGATAACCTTCTCGGCTGTCGATAATGCTCTTTTGCATATGATCTCGGGTAAGTCCCGCGTATCCTTAGTATCGATACGACTTATAGATATCCCTTAAATCGTCAGTCTTTGGGTAATCTAACGCCTTATTCGATGTTGGATATGAGGCGACTTATAGATATCCTTTGAGCTGGCGGTCTTCTGGGTGATCCTGCACATTATCCGACCTTGGATAAGAGATGACTTTCAGATTGTCAATTTTTAGGAAGTCCAGCTTGTTGTCCGTCTTTGGATAACGACTTAAGGACGTCCCTTTGGATCATGTACTTCTTTAACTTGGATATGTTGATATAAATATGCTGAGATATCCTTGACGCTGGGTTACATCACCTCTTGCATGTCAACAGATATATAAAATAATGAGATATCCTCAACGCTAGATTATGTTATCTTCGCGTGGTTAACGGATATAGGTGCTCCAAATCATCTTCCAAAACTAGACTCTATCGTCTTGCGTGGTGAGCGATTATGGAGACTTGTTTGAATGATATGATGGCCCTCTCGGCATGTCCCTCTCGGCAATGGAATGGAATGGTCCTCTTGGCCATGACATGAAATGGCCCTCTCGGCAATGACATGAAATGGCCCTCTCGGAAATGAAATGCAATGGCCCTCTCGGCATGGCCCTCTCGGCGATGAAATGAAATGGCCCTCTTGGCATGGACCTCTCGGCAATGAAATGAAATGGCCCTCTCGGCAATGGGATAAGATGTACTGCAATAAGCTAAGATGACATATAATGAAACGAAATTAAATGTTAGGTGACACAATATGATGGGATGCAACATGATACAATATGATGCAATAGAATGCAATGCCATATGGTGCAATGGAATGCAATGCGATATGGTGCAATGGAATGCAATGCGATATGGTGCAATGGAATGCAATGGGATGTAATATGATGGAATGGAATGTTATGGGATGTAATATGATGCAATATGGTGTAATGGAATGTGATGGGATGTAATATGGTGCAATGGAATGCAATGCGATATGGTGCAATGGAATGCAATGGGATGTAATATGATGCACTATGATGCAATGCGATATGGTGCAATGGAATGCATTGGGATGTAATATGATGCACTAGGATGTAATGGGATGCAATAAGATAAATTTTTTCGACGATCCCCATCCTCCTCCTTTGGCATTGACCAGCGTCAGACTTTTCATCTTTGACGTAATAAGATGGCCTTTAGGCTATTCGGTTGATGTGTTGATTCCTTTGAATGTACCTGCGCTTAAGATAGACAATTAGTAGACACAATGTCGCTTTTGCTAGCGACTATAGTCAAATTATGGGAAAGCTTTAAAGAGAGCATTCACAATATAAATGATTTTGTTTGCCAAAAATCATTTTAAAGATAAGTGAATGGTTAAGCCCATTTCTGGGGACAACTATAAATACCACTTTTGAACGTTATATGTTCGTTTTGACCCATGACGGATTGGAAGAGGATGTCCCTACTCTCCTTGTCAGGTGATCTTTTTTATCGTTCCGTTATGCCGACTTTTGAGTATACCTGCGCTCGAAGCAACCGTTTAGTAGAGACAAAGTCGCTTTTCTCTAGCGACTATTTTTAGAACAAGTTCTAAATATAATATTCACAACAAAGATAGGATGCTTTGTTTATCATCCATATTCTTATGAAATAGGATAAACAAATCAAATAGTCCTTGATCTCGAATGAGTTACTCAACCCATCTTTGGAGCTGTCCAAGAACACCATTCTTGAGCATTATGCGCTTTTAGTGTGGTTCTTGATTTGCTCAGGAGATTTGAAAGAGACCCTATTTATGTATGGTGATCCCTGCATCCACAGAAAAAATTGTTAGTTTTCGGTGAAACTACTCCGCGTTGACCTCCTTAGATCTCTGGTTTGCTCCTCGCAATCTTTCGGGTGCTCCGTCATGTTTGGACTTCCGCCCTGACTCCCCGTTTAAATAGATGTAAGGCAAAACTAGTCAAGAAAATATGTATAGATTTTCAAAAATTAATTAGCGTTTTGAAATCATAGATTTGAAAACTTGTGTGAAAGTGTTTTTAGAAAAACTCTGTCAGTCATGTCATGTGCTAGCTCAATGAACGTCTTCCACTTGAGGCCTGTCTAGGTCTGACAATCCGATGAAGGATCCCTGGAAACTCATTTTTGTTGCTGGGGAAGTTTAATAAAGCAGTTTTGCAAAGGCTTGTCATAGCTGGGGATTTAGACTGTTTGTACTGTATCACAGCTGGTGATTTCTGAGGTTTTGAACTCTCGGTGCTGGAGAATTTGGAATTCATTCTAAAGTATTAGTGGAAATTTTGAGGATTTCCTCAAAATTTCTGCCCCAGTTAGATACTATTTGAGATGATTTTGACTTTTGGGGAATTCGAGACTTTCTCCCAAGATCTTTGTTAGTCTCCATTCTCTTTGCCAAAAGATGATCTTCTTCTTTGGAATTTTCGAGATTCCTTCTCGAAAATTCTGCCCCAGTTCCCATTTCCCGGGGTGATATGACCGAGCCGTTGGGGCGCCTACGTATCCCGTTGAAGCAGGAATCAGGTCAAACGTAGTTCAGGACTACGCTAGGGGGATATAGAAAAAATCTAAAGGGTTGACCGAAGCCGACATAGGCCGCCTACGTATCTCATTCTTGAGAATTCAGGTCAAACGTAGTTCATACATAAAAGGGAAAGAAGATTTTCCTAAGGGGTTGACCGAAGCCGACATAGGCCGCCTACGTATCTCATTCTTGAGAACTCAGGTCAAACGTAGTTCGTACTACGCTAGGGGGATATAGAAAAAATCTAAAGGGTTGACCGAAGCCGACATAGGCCGCCTACGTATCTCATTCTTGAGAATTCAGGTCAAACGTAGTTCATACATAAAAGGGAAAGAAGATTTTCCTAAGGGGTTGACCGAAGCCGACATAGGCCGCCTACGTATCTCATTCTTGAGAATTCAGGTCAAACGTAGTTCGTACAAAAAAAAAAGGGAAAGGATATTTAAGCTACTACAAAGCATAAAATGATTATACTAAGAAAAACGCGATTACAAGGAAAGGAAACATAGAGAAGAGACTATCTTCAGACGTAGTATCTCTTCACCGCATCGGAGTTGATTGGCTTGGTCCACTCTTGACCATCCATCTCGGACAGGATTAGGGCCCCTCCAGATAGCACTTTACGAACCACATATGGCCCTTGCCAGTTTGGAGCAAACCTGCCTTTGTATTCTTCTTGATGGGGAAATATGCGTTTGAGAACCAATTGTCCTACTTCAAACGTGCGAGTTCTCACTTTCTTGTTGAAGGAACGCATCATCCGTTGTTGGTATAGCTGACCATGGCATACAGCCTCCATTCGTTTTTCATCAATTAGCATGAGTTGTTCACATCTAGCGCGGACCCATTCTTCGTTACTCAATTTGGCCTCTTGAATAATCTTCAAGGAAGGTATCTCTACCTCGACAGGTATCACGGCTTCAGTTCCATAAACCAATAGATATGGAGTTGCCCCAGTCGAAGTTTTGACCGTCGTACGGTATCCTAACAAAGCGTAAGGCAACATCTCGTGCCAAGATCTGTTGTTCTCAATCATTTTTCTCAATATCCTCTTGATGTTTTTGTTGGCGGCTTCTACAGCTCCATTTATTTGCGGACGATACGCAGTCGAATTTCGATGAGTGATTTTGAACTTTTCACAAATTTCTTTCATCAAGTGACTGTTCAGGTTAGCTCCATTATCTGTAATGATTGATTCTGGTATCCCAAATTGGCAAATCAAGTTGTTCCTAACAAAATCCGTAACGACTTTCTTGGTCACAGCTTTGTATGAGATAGCTTCTACCCATTTTGTGAAATAATCAATAGCAACTAAGATGAATCTATGTCCATTCGATGCTGTCGGTTCTATCGGACCAATGACATCCATGCCCCATGCTACAAATGGCCATGGTGAACTCATTGTGTAGAGTTCATGTGGGGGCATCCGAATCAAGTGTCCGTGTATCTGGCACTTTGGGCATTTCTGTACGTACTTATTACAGTCACTTTCCATGGTCATCCAAAAGTAACCCGTCCGCAAGATTTTTCTAGAGAGAGCGAATCCGTTCATATGAGGTCCGCAAACTCCAACATGTATTTCTTCCAATAACTTCGTGGCTTCTGCGGCATCAACACATCTTAGAAATCCTAGATTTGGGGTTCTCCAAAAAAGGATTTCCCCGCTTGGGAAGTAATTCTTCGCCAAACGTCGGATTGTCTTTTTTTGAATATTACTGGCATCTTCGGGGTATGCCCCAGACTCTAAATACCTCTTGATATCGAAGTACCATGGTTTTCCATCGGCCTCTGCTTCAACATGTGCACAATGTACTGGTTTCTCCCTCAAACTTATTTCCAGAGGATCAATGTAACTTCTATCTGGGTGTTGAATCATGGAGGATATAGTAGCTAAAGCATCAGCAAACTCGTTTTGTATTCTCGGGATATGTCTGAAGTCAATCTCCTTGAATCTTTTGCATAAATCCTGTACTAGCTCTACGTAGGGGGTGATTTCGGAGTTCTTCACAGCCCAATCTCCTCGCACTTGGTGAATCAATAGATCTGAATCTCCAATGACTAATAACTCTCGAACACCCATGTCAAGTGCTAAATCGAGGCCTAGGATGCAAGCTTCATACTCGGCCATGTTGTTGGTGCAAGGGAAACGTAGCTTGGCAGTTACCGGGTAATGCTGACCTGTTTCTGACACTAAAACCGCTCCAATTCCTGAACCTTTGAAATTGACCGCTCCATCAAAGAACATCCTCCATCCGGGGTATGCTTCAGCTATGTCTTCTCCTACGAACAAAACTTCTTCATCAGGGAAGTAAGTACGGAGTGGCTCATATTCATTGTCAACTGGATTTTCAGCTAGATGATCTGCTAGGGCTTGTCCCTTGATTGCCTTTTGGGTCACATACACAATGTCAAACTCACTTAACAACATCTGCCATTTGGCCAACTTTCCTGTAGGCATGGCTTTCTGAAATATATATTTCAAGGGATCCATTCTGGAAATGAGATATGTTGAATATGAGGATAAGTAATGTCTCAACTTCTGGGCAACCCAAGTCAAAGCACAACACGTCCTCTCAACCAAGGTGTAGCGAGCCTCATACGGAGTGAACTTCTTACTCAAGTAATAGATCGCCTTCTTTTTCTTGCCGGTCTCATCGTGTTGCCCGAGGACGCATCCAAAAGCATTCTCTGAGACTGACAAATATAACAATAACGGACTTCCTTCTCTTGGTGGAACCAAAACGGGCGGGGCGGATAGATAATCTTTGATCCTATCAAAAGCCTTCTGGCACTCTTCTGTCCACTTGTTCAACGCATCCTTCTTCAACATCTTAAGGATTGACTCGCATATGACAGTCGACTGGGCAATGAACCTACTAATGTAATTCAAACGCCCCAAGAAACTCATGACTTCTTTCTTGGTCCTCGGTGGGGGCAACTCCTGAATTGTCTTGATCTTGGAAGGGTCGAGTTCGATGCCCCTCCTACTGACTATAAATCCCAATAATTTTCCGGCTGGCACACCGAAGGCACACTTAGCAGGATTCAGCTTCAAGTTATACTTCCTCAGTCGATCAAAGAATTTTCTCAGGTGTGTCAAATGATCTGAACTTTCGCGAGATTTGATGATTATGTCATCCACGTACACCTCAATTTCCTTGTGGATCATATCATGAAAGATTGTTGTCATAGCCCTCATGTATGTTGCACCAGCATTTTTTAGACCAAACGGCATTACCCTGTAGTGATAAACACCCCAGGGCGTGATGAAGGCCGTTTTTTCTGCGTCTTCCTCATCCATTAAGATCTGATGATACCCGGAGAAACAATCCACGAAAGACTGCATTTCATGCTTCGCGCAGTTGTCGATGAGAATGTGAATGTTGGGTAGGGGGAAATTATCCTTAGGACTTGCCCTGTTCAAGTCTCTATAATCAACGCAAATCCTGATTTTCCCGTCCTTCTTTGGCACCAGAACAATATTGGCTAGCCTGGTTGGATACTTTGTGACCTCCACAACTTTAGACTGGATTTGCTTTGTCACTTCTTCTTTAATTCTTAAACTTAAATCTGGCTTGAATTTTCGCATTTTTTGCTTTACTGGATCAAACTCTGGATTGATTGGCAACTTATGTGACACGATGTTGGTGCTCAATCCTGGCATGTCATCATAGGACCAAGCAAATACATCGATGTATTCTCTTAACAAGCGTATGAATTCTCTTTTCTGTGCTTCTGTCAGGTGAACACTGATTCTTGTTTCCTTAACTTCATCATGGCCCCCTAGATTGACCACTTCAGTTTCTTCCAGGTTAGGCTTCTCGCGGTTTTCAAATTCTTCCAAATCCTCTGTTAGCTGTTCCTCATCATAGCTTTCCCATTCATTGTCATTCACATCACTGTGTTTATTTAGCTCTTGACATGACATGATATTTGCAGGTTTTAAGTTATTATTACTGAAAGAAACAAACAAACCAAGTCAGATAATAGCAAGATAACACAAAAATAGGGAAATAGGAATAACATTACTCAAAAAATAGTTTTTTCTAGATAAAGGGAGGCCTTTTCATTGAAACTTGGGAAATATTTACAAACTATGGCTCATGACCTGCACGAGTACAGGCCCATGCCTTTTTGAAAGCAGTAAACATGCGAAAAAAGGATTTGAAAGATAAAAGGGTGGATCGCGGGGCCTCCTCCGGATCATCACCGATTTTCAAAAACTAGAAATTTGCCCTTTCATCTACCTCAGAGGGCGAGGAGTCAGGAGCGGAGTGGATGTCCAATTTTTCAAAGTTTCTCCAGGTGCAGCTTTCCTCACTCCACTAGTCTCTGGGAAATCTTCTATTATAGCATTGCAATCTTCGAACAGAATTCCTATCCCATCCCCCAGACCATCATCCATCGGCATCTCGCGTACAGGAAACGACTGGTATAGCAGTGGCAATGGCTTGGGCAGACCCATCACTGTCCTTTTCTCATTCTCGTCTTCATTTGTCGGCTTGTATCCTAGTCCATATTTGAAAGCTTTTTCTGGAATCACGATCGGCTCAATGATACCCTCCAAGTTCTTTCCTAGGCCTCGACCAGGCTCGAATCCATTTCTTAGCATCACAGTTGCCATCATCTTATAGATAGAAGGCATGTGAGGCTGGCGTGTTAGGTCCTCTTCAGCAGCGTTCACGATTTCCACCGTATAAAAATTACTGCCCTTTGGAATATCTTCAATCACAGGTACATAACCATTAGGGTGGCTCAAGTGACTCCCTTCGCCCTGAATGACCACCTCGTGGCCATCCCAGATGAATTTCAATAATTGATGAAGAGGTGATGAAACCGCTTTTGCACCATGGAGCCACGGTCTCCCGAGGAGCAGATTGTAACTAGGATTAATATCCATAACATGAAATTTAGTCTTAAACTCGGCGGGTCCCATTTAGATGTACAAATCAACTTCGCCTATAGTGTCCCTCTGTCCTCCATCGAAAGCTCGCACATTAACATGGCTTTGACGGACCTTTCCCAAATCGTAACCCATTTGAGTCAATATGGAAAGGGGGCAAATGTTCAGACCAGATCCGTCATCTATCAGAACCCGATTAATCACGTGGTCACGACAAATAACAGAGATGTGCAATGCTTTGTTATGCATTATTCCTTCAAAAGGTAACTCTTCTTCACTGAATGATATGCGATGACTTCCCACAACGTTACCTATCATTGCGGCCAGATTTTCAACACTTGTACCAACGAGCACATAGGCTTCATCTAGGACCTTCAACAACGCTTGTCGGTGGTATTGGGAACTCATTAGTAATGCCCACACAGAGATCTGTGCTGGAGTCTTTTCCAAATGCTTAACAATAGAATATTCTTTTGGTTGCATTCGCCTCCAAAACTCTTGGGCTTCTCCCTCAGTAATCGGCCTTTTCTGTGAATCCTTCTTGTAAGAGTCATTGGTTAAATTCTCAGGAATGTAGCACCTTCCGGACCGAGTCATCCCATGGGCGGCAACAGTCTCTACAATAAACTCCTTTCTAGGCAGTGTTGGGACATATGCCTGAGTCGGGGCGGTCATTACCACAAATGGGGGCCTTTCATTAACACTTAAGGCAGCCACGGCCTTCTCTATCTTCTCTACCCCTTCCGTCCTCTTAGGCTTTTCGGAATTAACCTTAGTGATAGTCTTACTAACTGCCCATTCATCTTCTATTTCGATCATGTTAACCGTAGCCCCTCCATGGTTAGGCAACGGATTACTATTGACATTTGGAGCTGGTGTTTGAAGAGTAATGACTTTATGATCGATCAGGTCCTGGATCTTATGTTTCAAATTAATGCAATCTTCGGTGTTGTGGCCGACTCCTCCAAAATGATAGGCACAGTTTTGATCAGCATGATAGAATCGAGAATTAGTATTAGTAGGCTTTGGTTGGACAGGCTGGAGATAACCGGCTGCTCTTAATCTTTCAAAAAGTTGAGTGCGACTTTCAGCCAGCGGCGTGAAGCTTCGAGGAGGTTTCTTTTCAAGGTTTGGACGAGGAAGGTTATTTTGATTAACAAGAGGTGGTACTTGATGATAATTTGGAGCTACGTGGATGTTAGCTTGGTGATTTGGGGTGGTGGTTTGGACATTAGGCTGATAATTTGGCAATGGAGCTTGATATTGTGGTAGGGCATTTGGTTGTGGAGCTTGGTATTGAGGTAAGATATTTGGCTGTGGAGCTTGGTATTGGGGTAAGATATTTGGTTGTGGAGCTTGGTATTGGGGTTGAGCGTAGAATACAGATTGAGGACTCGGGGGTGGCGGAGAAGAAAGAGTATTCCTGGGTCTGAATCTCCTTTTCAAATTAGCAATAGAATCAGCGGATACCGCAGTCACATCTTCTCTTTTCTTCCTAGGGAACCCCGAGGACCCAGCCGATGTTGGAGTCTGGATAATTTTTCCAGTTCGAATCCCTTCTTCGAGTGATTCACCAATCTTCACCAAATCTGCAAAGGTTGCCCGAACTGCAGACACCATTCTAGTGTAAAACTCTCCTTCTTGAGCACGAGAAAATACCGCTACCATTTCTTCCTCAGTCATAGGAGGTTGCACCTTAGCGGCTTCTTTTCTCCAGCGATAGGCATAGTCTCGAAAGTATTCACCGCTCTTTTGCTTAATCCTATTCAGTGAATGTCGGTCTGGAACTATCTCTACATTGTATGCGAACCTGTCGATAAAGTCTTTGGCCAGAGCCTTCCAGTCGGACCATTTTCTCAGTTCTTGGGACGTAAACCAATCCAGAGCCTCGCCGCTTAAGCTTCGGCTAAATAGACGCATTAGCAATGCCTCGTTCCTTCCAATTCCAACCATTTGATCACAGTATCTCCTTAAGTGAGCCATGGGATTTCTAGTACCACCGAATGTTTCAAATTTGGGGACCTTATATCCTTCTGGTAGATCTACACCGGGGTGGACACACAAATCATCATAACCAAGGCCATCATTATCCCCTACTCCATGGGACTCTTTGATCCTCATAATCTTTTCCTTCATTGCAAGTATTTTCTTTTCATGCTCGATCTTCCATTCTTTCTCTTTCTCCTCATAATGGTCTACCTCAGGATTAGGAAAAGGGTTATAGAGATCAGGAGATGTGACGACATGGAAAGCAGTTGGGGGTATAGGTCGGATGTGAGATGGATTTGGGATAGTGGCAGAAGGGTTTTGGTATGCTGAAGGGTGATTTTGGGGATGAAGGGAAGTTGGGTTATAGGCAGGGAGGACATTTTGGGGGGTAAAGGTGTTTGGTGGGGTTTGAGAGTGGTTCTGTGGGATTTGAGGATGGATTTGTGGAGTTAGGGAAGGATTTTGTAGGTGGTAAGCACCTGGGTTATTGTCTCGATTGGTGTTTTGAATGGGTGGAGTGTGAGTTTGATAAACCGATGGATTATTGACGATTGGGTCTATGGGAAGTTGAGAGGCGGAAGTGGATGAAATGTTATTTGGATGATTCCCGAGGTCAGGTGTGTTGAGAGGAGGGATTTGGAGTGGAGGACCGTGCCCTCCTGGGATAGGAACATTAGTAGTGATTAGCCAAATCTCTAGTACGATTTACCTCTTCTTGAAGCATTTCCAGTTTTCTTGCGAGTTCAGCAATCATCTCGCTTTGTTCTGCTATAACATTGTCCCTGATGTCCAATGCGTTATCCTCGTCGCTTCCAGTCATATTTGAATGATGGCTAGGGGATGGGACTTTGTGAGCTTTTGATCGGGTGAAGTAAGGATGTTCAGCCAGCTTATGACAACACGGAGTAGTTTCTATTATCTGCAAAGTAAAAACAACTCAAAGGCAGATGTGTTAGATCCCGTTAGTAATAAACATTGCAAGATAATCACATAGGCAAAGAACACATAGAGTTGTTTCTTATCGCGGGTGAATTGATCCATAATGACTTGAAAGTTTCAATGAACAGGATTTTGTCCATTGATTTGGTCGAGTATAATTTATCAGGAAGGTTCGACTCTTCATCTTGCTTTCTTTCGCCGAAGTGGGGAATAATAGAGTTTTTGAAGATAGGGGCCGGGCCGAAAGGCTGCCTACGTATCTCACGAAGGAGAAATCAGGCCCTACGTAGTTCGAATGGTTGTAACAAGGATTGTTTTCATTTCATTCACTAAACTTTATTTAGGGAAAAGTAAATACAAGGAAACTGAAAACTTGCTACGTTTAAATCTTGATTCCGGATAAAAAGTGCCTCTGTTCTTTTTGACCTCTTTCGTTTCTATGGATGATCGGGCTCAAACTCCAAACATATCATCCCAATCTTGATGAGGTGCTCCAGCTCGAAGCGGAAAGCTCGACATTTTTCAATGTTGTGCCCTTTTGTTCCATTGTGATAGATACAGGAGTCATCACTCTTCCTCCATTTTGCCAAATTCTTCCTCTCATTAGCCTTCTTTGGATGTAAGATTTGTGCCTGAACCAACTTGACATAGATGTCTTCATAATTATCCTTGAAAGTCGTGAAGTCCACACGACGAATTGAAACACCGCTAGTAATGGGAGTTCCTGGCTTGATCATATCACATACCAGCATAGCATGTGGTCCATACAAATGAGCAATCTTCCCACTATTGATCATATCACATATCTTAGCTTTCAGCACACGACATCCATCTGTGGTATGTCCTTTTTGGAGAAGGTGATAAGCGCACTTCTTATGCTCATCCCGGGGATCACACTTGGGTCCTTGGGTCTTGATTGGGGATAAAGTTCCCATGGCTAGCAATAACTGATAAATTTCTGAGACTTGTACAACTTCTGACTCCCTCAGGTAGTTTCTAGCACCTACCTTGAGTGTGATTTGCCCCTTTTCTTCTGTAGGCCAAGTTATTTCCTCCATATTTTCTGACTGCCTTCCTACCTCTAGTACAAGCTTGTCGGGATTTCCAAGAGCCTTACTTTGGTACGCCTCGAATTCCGACACCATCCGCTTGACTTCTTCGGCGAAATTCCTTTTTGGCTTTCCTTCATTCAACGCTTGATCTATTTCAGCAATCCTTGCCTTGACCTCAACAGTCTGTCTATTCAACTCCTTGTCTTTTGCCAAAGCTACTTCTGTCTGACGATGGATTTCCTCCCTCTTCCTATGGAGCTCATCGATCTCTTGTTGAATTGACGCAATTCTTCTTCTTGTCAAATCCATTTCCATATCCATCTCTTTAGTCAAACCTTCCTGAAAGTATGAGAGATGATTCTTTAGGATTTTTTCTGGGAAACTTTGGAAGACTTAGAGCATTTTGGTCGGACTTTCGTGTAGTGGTTGTATATTTCTGCCTAAATGGTCTCTATAAGCATGGAATTGGATCAATTCACCTTTGATTCGAATCAACATAACACATAGGAGCACACAAGACAGTTATATTACACAAACAATTAATAAAGAGCGCGTCCTATTCGAAGGGACCTTTTGAGCCAAAGGTGGGCCTAGCGTTCGTTTGAAAAGACGTATGTGTTGTTTTAGGACCGTTCTATTGCCCCCAATATATATATATATATATATATATATATATATATATAGGTAAAAACCAAAACTTTCCCAAAAAAAGGGATACAAAGCCAGCCGACAAAGGGGTTCATATTTAAAGACAATAGGAAATAAAAGGAGCCCACGCAGGGGCAAAATAGGACAAACCCACGCAGGGGTACTTTAGGAAAAACAGTAAATACATAGAAATAAACCCACGTATAGCCATTTTAGGAAAAACAGCAAATACATAGAAATAAACCCACGCAGGGGCGACTTACTAGTGCGGTCCTGAAGATGATCCCTCTCCATTTGCCCTTTTCTTGTATTTCTTCGCGATCTCTCCAAATGTATACTGAGCAATCCAATACTCTGTTTCTGCTTTGAGCATTCTGTGTTCTGTTGGCACCTGAGGAAAGCCATGGTATTTTTGCAACATATTAGCGGCTTCATTTTCCACCTCTGTTCTCATACCCTTAAATTTCTGACTCAAGATGTCTATAGTGCGACGATACTCTTCAATGGTATGACTATCTTCTTCTTGCTTTTTTCGAAGTTCTTGTTCACGCCTAACCATTTCTTCCTGTAGATTCTGGAACTGTTCGTGAACTTTGGATCTGGAGTTAGTTGTTGGCCAAGAAATATCCATGCCTTGGATGTCCCTTTTTAACCACTCCTTGTAGCCATCTACGTACCCTGCGTTGAACCTGTCTTCAGCTACCGTTTCTGGCCCCATTTTTACACATGCTTTCCAAATTTTGCGAATGGCATCAGCTTTTGGAACTTTGTTCTCCTCATCGTAATTGAAGACGAAACCCTCCATGTAAGCACACTTAGGAATAGTTTGAGTCCTCCCAAACTGTCTAAGGACCCTTTGGGGGGCATATGGACGGACTCCCCTAATTCCTGGTAGAGGAAGAAAAGGTAGGCCTTGACTTTCGGTAATCACGAATTTTGAGAAAAACCTGTCCAGCATCCACTGAATGTTATCTTCTCCTAATTCACAAAACACTTGGGACCACCCAATCTTGGTCCTGTTTCCCATGTCACCCCAACGGAGCATTTCAGGTAGGTTATCGAACTCATTTTCCTCATCTAGTTCGGGTAGTTCTCGAGTTCCATTAAATTTCATTAAGTGACTAAGGATCCACCATTGAAGAATCAAGTTGCAACCTTGAAAGAAGCAATGTTTGTTTTTGCATCTCCCGAGGGCTCTGTAAATGTCGGACAAGATAATCGGGACTAGAGAGAAATAACTGATTGAGCCTCTTGCATTCAGTCCCTTGAAAAGAGTTTGGACCACCATAATGATTCGAGTGCTGATGGTGCGATTTTGGTTCAAAGGAAACACCATAAGTCCTGAAAATGCTATGGCAAAAGCTATAGGTCGAGTTTCATCCCATTCGCGATAAGTGTAAAACTCATTCTGGAACCGTATGAACCCCCTGCTACCTTCTCCCCAGCGAGTGTAAAATTCTCGAAATGGAATGCTCGGAGCATCTATCCAATTGCATTGATCTTGACGCAGCTTAAGGGTCTGAGCAATATCTGTTGTAGATGGTCTGTTCGGAATCAAAATGCCCTTTTGAGGCTTTTTGAAATCTGCCCAAGAGGATATGCTATCCCTAATTTCCTCAATTGTTGGGGTGATTTCCACACTTCCAAAATGAAACACCATGTTGTTGCTATCCCAATACCCTGTCAATATTTGAATCAGCTCCGGCCATGCCTTCATGTCCTTTATGCTTACCAAATGACCCAGATACTTTTTCACTTCACGTTTTTGCTCTGCGCTTAATGACCTATGCCATAAGTGAATTTCAATTGGGGCTTCCAACACCATACTAAAGTTCAAGAATCGCGACATCCTACAAAAGGAACAAATTGTTAGGCCCCACCCCCCGGGACAATAGTTCAAACACAACACATACGTCTTTTCTAATAGCACATAGTTGGATGCGGTGTCGACGGGTCGTAGACCCTTTTGACACATTTGGCGTCTGTCTAAATATCCCCGGGATATTAATACGTCCTAGGCTAATGCCTAAACCTTTGGGATTTGGTTTCGCTCTATCCTAATTAACTAGAATAGTTGGTTCGAATTGACCGGGAACCCGAAGTGGACTTTTCGGGGTAACACACCAAATGACTGTTGATCGACTCGAGTCAACTACGTCATTTGGCGGTTCAAAGAAATTGAGGTTTTATACGGAAGGGCGGGTGTAGAAACCCACATAACCGCCCTTTTGTCCTAATGCCTAATGATTTGCCAGAAGTGGCGGATATGCCATGATATGACAGCTATAACAAGAATTAAACAAGTAAAGCAATTTAAAATACTAATTATTACAAGTCCAAATAGTTAGTCAAATAAAGTTAGATCAAATATATGGTTAGAACCTAGTCAAATCCCCAGCAGAGTCGCCATTTCTGTTTTGCGGAGAAAATGACTTTTGACTTGTTTTGAATTCGAAGACTTAAAGAAATTTTCAAATTCAATTTAACACAGAGTCGCCACTTGATTAATTTAAAGGAAAATCAAGAAAACCTTTAAAAAGAACTTTAAAGATTTAAAACAGAAAAATCTCAAAAGTTAAGAAATTCTAGGTAAGCGTTTCTTATTAATACCCCGAGAAGGTTTTTAAGGCACTCGGGGTATCCGCTAACTTGCGGTTATCCGAACTATTTGAAAACTTCTTAATTTGACTAACTTTGAAAAGAATGTTTAAAGAAAAAATTTGTTGAAAATTTTATGCAATGCGAGAATTTGGCAACTTAGTGGGGAATTTAACTAAGTTAAATAAGGTTAGTAGCAAATATCAACAAAAAGGAAAGAGGGGAGAAAGAAATTGGGTTTAGGCACTCTAAGCCCAAACCCCCTAAATTATCCAATATTGGACTATTGGGCCTGGCCCATCTCCGCAATGTGTACCTGTCCTAAGCTATTTTTTGGACCTTTTAGGCCCAAGAATTTCTTCCACCTGTATTAAATACAAATTAGGCTTCGAAGCCCATAAAACTTAAATTTTTTCAAGACTTTTCTAAGTCTCAAAAATTAGCAATTTTATAAATGGGCTTTGGCCCATTTTTTCTTCTCCTTCCTTTGCACCTGTGCACCGTATGTTGTCGCGGGATAGTCCATTTGGACTTGAATCTTGAGGGTTAAGACTCCGGAGAGAAGTGGGCCTCATTGGCCCATAGGAAATGCAAGGGGAAAAGAAGTCCATTTGGACTCCAAATGGGTTTCATATGCAAAGAAAAAGAGAGATAAGGATTAGAGGCCAGAAAAAATGATTAAGAGGGAAATTGAACAAGAAGGAAAAAATATGGTTAAACATACTTCAGGAGTCAGACCATAGCAAAATTCACAAACTATCCGAACGCATAATGAGGAGCATGGCAAGAAAACTAGCAATGGAACTTTGAAGTATTTTAATATGCTCAAACTTGAATTTGAATGTGAGCAAAAAATCATATAGACCAGCATGTAACTTAACATGAGACAATCAAACACATCACAGGAAAGGGAAGAAGATGAAAGGAAAAGATTAATGGATATATAACCACGCTTTAGAAAAATTTAGACAAGATTGTTTAGCAAACTAAATTTAGAAGGCAAATCAGTCCACTATTTTCAACTGGACACATATTCCAAACTCCAATTTTGGTGTCAGTTATCGAGAGCAAACATAACAGATTCGATGCATTTTGACAATGTTAATCCGTTTAGTCCATTTAATCTATCCAAAGAGAATTCGTTTCAAGAGACAGAATCAGAGAAGTACACAAGGTAGGCATTTTAGAGGTTTAATTTAATATCTCGTTCGTCCTCACCTTCTCTTTGACGAGCCATGAAGACTCATAAGTCAGGTGGTCAGCGAAGGTTCATGGGACTGGCAATCTCATATAGAAGCTCATTTAAACACATAATACCTTGGAAGAACGAACATGGAAAAATAACCCTGTTTTGGGAATCAAACGGGACTATTCATCCTTATATTAATGCTTTACTCATTTATTCCTCTTGATATCGTGAATCAAGGGAACCTAATGAATTGCACACACATAACGAGAATTTACCCATAATTGTAACCAAAATCTACATTAGCAAACAAAGCGAAGAAAGTGATAGACGCCAACACGTTCATATTAACCAAAGAAATGGAAGTCTCATGATTAAAACAAGCAGGACATGGTAATCATAAAAAAAATGATTTCAGTCATTTGCTAAACTTTACACAAATGGAAAAAATGGAACAATTATCTTGCAAAGATTCCTAAACCTCCAAATAAACACATGAACAGAGAAGCGAAACCCAATTTAAAAGATAGTTCATAACTACACTTATTCGAATCAATTTACTTACTAGATATAATGAGCCAAACGAACTTATTCTCATGCTAGTCAACAACAAGACAGTAATCATAAGTACCATAAAAGAACCTATATGCTATCGTCAATATGAAAACAAAACCATTTTAATCTTGTGGGATTTAACCACCAAAACAGTAATTAAATAAATTATGATAATAAGTCCTAAATACTGCAGCAACAACAAGAAAGAGCCAAGAGCTAACATGGCACCATAAATTTCAAAGAAAGAGCTTCAAACGACAAAAATGTGATTATAACAGCAAAATATCATCACGATATAACAACTTTTATTTCATCGCAACAAAACCTATGGCCTTTAAAGCCTCTACAGCACATAATCCCACCATACACTAGAAATCGAAATACTACTACTATTATGATGAAACAGAAAAATAGACAAAATAAAAAATGAGAGTTCACCTTTTTCGGAGCAGCAAAACGGGACTTCGAATCGCCGGAATCCTTGCCACCACCGAGAAAAACCGATGGTTTCTTAGCCTGAATCCAATGCTCAACGGAGTCTTACAAGGATTCTAGCCTAGAAACTTAAACCTATCCAAGGAAATGCTCTTTTAATTCGAAAATTCTTTGCTTTTGCTTGAACAACTTTTCAGTAAAAGGAGACCTTTTCTCAGAATTTTTCCATTCTTAGACCTCCTTTCTTCCCTCAACAGTAACCATATATATAGGAAGGGGAGAGGGTCGAATTTCAGCTCCTACTCGATGTGGGAACAAAGGATTCGGGGGGTATTTTCGGGATTTCTTTCGAATTTGAAGAAGAGGATAAGGACTGAGCTGTGAAATTGTACGAATTTGCCACATAGGGCAAAGTTCTAGAAAATTCGAAACCGATTTCGTACCAAAAACGTGGTAGTCACATGCTAGTGTACGAATTCGATGAGAGGGGAGAGAGGATTTGAGCGAGAAGAGGGGTCGGGTTGAAGGTTGTTGTTGTTCTTGTTGTGTTGTGTCGTATTGTTGTTGAAGGGGGGGTTTGCCGATTGAAATTGTTGTTGTGTTGTCTGTTGTTGTTGTTGTTTTGGAGATGAGAGGGTATAAGGATAGTGGGCCGGGTTTCTGTTCAAGTGGGCTGGGTCGGGTTGAAAGGGAATGGGGCTGTTTTGGCTAATTTGGGTATTGGGTAAGGGTAGAATTAGGATTAGGAAATTAGGATTAGGCCATTTATTAAATAGCCTAATTAGATTAACACTTAGTCAATTTCATTTAAATTTAGGCCAAATCAAAAATCAATTGGCCAATTGCATTGCAATTATGGCCAATTTAATTTCAATTATGACCAAATTTAATGAATTTGGCTAAATTAAATCAAAATCCGATACTAATTGACAAATGATTTAATCCCGAGCTTCTTGGTTTGATAAAATCAAATAAATATTTCCTCAAATAAATTAAATTATTTTAAGAACAAGTTTACATGCTTAAATCAAAATTCACCCGTTTGAATTAACTTTCAAGATGGTTCTCGATAAAAAAAAATACAATTTTTGACAAAAATAATTATTTAAGTGACTAAAATTATACGATCTCGTATCCAAGAATACGGAAATTTATAATTCATCGCTTAAATGGAAAATTTAACTCAAAGATAAATATTTTAGAAAGTGTTTATCCAGATAAAACAAATATCTCAATTTTATTTAAAACCGAAGAAACTCAGGATTAAATTTAGTCAGGGAGAGCAAAAATTAGGTGTCAACAATTGTACAAATGAATCTTACAGTATAGATGTGATGAAAATTTTGTACATATATTATATACCCAAATACTCTGGAAAAAATTCACCAAAAAGATATCTATTTTATCATATAATGTTGAAATTTTTCATTTGCAATGAAACTAGGAAACATAAAAGTAATCTTAGGCAGTATCTATTACATTTCATGTAAAAGTAGCAAACTCTTCACATTTCAACTTGACTTAAAATGTAAAATCAACTTCTGTAATATGTTTTGCGTTATAGAACGAACTGGTCCATTTGAAAAAATAGAAGAGGAAACATAAAACTATCTTATTAGATTCTTGTTGGAGCATTTCTGCAGGTTCTTCGATTGTGTCCCATCTTTCCACACCGTCCACATGAAGCTCGGCTTGTAGAGAGGTAGTCCATAATGCCCTTACCTCTAGTCTTACTCTTTGGTCTACCTTGTCTAGGCTTCCAGATTAAAGGGAGGACTATAATAGCTGATACTTCTCTTAAAATGTCCCACTCGCTTTCATCAGGCAGTGGAATAATGGGAAATTCACAGGCTTTCAGAAAGTTTTCTTTGGTGTAGTAAGGAGCACAATAGTTTTGTAACTCCATATGCATATAACTCAACACCGCCATGACATAGGGACATGGAATTCCGTCAACCTGAAACTGTTGGCAGGTGCATCT
This sequence comes from Capsicum rhomboideum, assembly GCA_031232105.1. Taxonomy (NCBI): domain Eukaryota; kingdom Viridiplantae; phylum Streptophyta; class Magnoliopsida; order Solanales; family Solanaceae; genus Capsicum; species Capsicum rhomboideum. Next base: position 61,754,548 of record CP124709.1, read on the forward strand.
CTTCTCATGTATATTCACAATGTTCCGCTTTTGAGCTTTGTCAATTTCTGAATATACATAGTTAGTATATGCCATTACCTAAAATGTAGAAAAATCATCAAATATTAGTAAAGTAGGAAATTTTTCGCTGTATGAAATAGAAATAAAATAACAAGTCAGACTTTTGAAACATTAGTGAATTATATGCAATGTCAACTTTTTACCTTCATTTTATCTGACAAAATGAGATTTTTCCTCATTATAATGTTGTATTTATTTTCTAGCTCAGTAAAAGTTGCCTCTGCAACCTTCTATTTGCATTATTCCATCTCATGACCAGATTCATCATGAACTCTAGCAATTTCTTTATTGACAGGTCTCTTGCCTCTCTATTTGCTGAATTTAGCGACTTTGCTATGTTCGAAGTCATCATCATGAACCTATTGACATTGGAATGAGCTATGGACCATTTTTCATAGCCAATACCAAACAGGTAATCCCTCACCCTATCATCGATGTTGTTTATATCTTCCATCAGTCGATCAAAATCTGCTTTACGTATGTTCTGGTCATTGCAAAAAATATCCCCTTTAGCTGTTTTTGATTCTTCTTGAAATTACTTTTGATGTTGCTCCCTAGATGGTAAATGTATAAACAGTGAGGTACATTTGGATATACAGTTGCAGTACCCTTCAATATGCTATTATGTCGATCAGATACTATACACATATTTTCTCTTTCACCATAAACCATTTTAAACATACGAAAAAATCATTTCCACGAAGCATCATTTTCAGAATCAACAACAGCATATGCTAATGGCAGAATTTTCCCTAATTAAGCAAAAAAAAATGCGTCAACACATCAAATTAGTTTGAATAACAAAATTGTGTCAGACTATACATACTTAAGCTGGATCACTACATTTCTAAAAGATATACTATTGTATAAAAAAATGCATAGATACTGTCATGCCCTGTTTTTCACCAAGGTTAAAACAAGCACGACTTATGGACTCTAAAAGAATTGATTTTGTACAGAGTCACCACCTAATTTTTAAGGAAAATAAGGAAACCTATTTAATTATTGACATGTATACTTTGTGTTTTAATCTGCAAAAATCAATTTAGATTTTAGGTAAGGGTTCAAATTATTCCGAAGGGAAGGGATTATGCACCCTTCAGAATCCACAAAAGGTGGTACCCGACTAGACTAAATTTATCAAGGAGGGAGGAAGTAAAAATCATTTTTTTAAAAGTATGAAGATTTTAAAATATGTAGTAAAATAATGTAAAAAATGCATGTATAAAACATGATGTTTCAAATGCCTAAATAGAGTCTATTATTGTAAAATGAACGTATAAAAAATACGTAAAAGTACACTGTATAAAATATGTATAAAAATATGTATGAGAAGAAAAATGTTCTTTATGTTTGAAAATCACTTTTGTTTGTAATGTATGAAAAGAAAAGTAATTTTGTATTATATTAAAGGAAAGGTATCCTCCAATAATTTTAACTTACCAAAATTAATGAAAAAATAATTAATTGTGGATAAGAAAAATAGAGTTATTTTAAAAGAAAAGACTATAATATTATCTAACTTAAAGAATATGAATTAATTAATTAGATACTAAATTAATTTAATTCTTTGAATAAATATTAACTTCCTAAGTTTTGCCTAAGCGCATGATAATGAATATATAAGTAAAGGACTTCCCCGCCCAACGCCCCAAAAGTAAAGTTTCACTATAATTAATATTTGTGCAATTGTAAGAATATAAAATTAAATACAGACGATGAGTTTGAGGAGATCTCCTTTTAATTATCGTCTTTTGAAAGTGTCTCCGGGAACCTGTATACACACTTGATATAAGTATTAGTAATGAATAAATAATTATCAAAATCAAATATGTGTACATGTATAAATAAAATAGATTTTTTGTTATAAAGTGGGCTCGGATTAAGTTTTAGATACACCATGGTTACGAAGTGGTTGCTCGAATTTATCGGTCGTCCTAAATCGCTTTGTCAAGATACGAATCATAAAAAATTTGTGTTGTCGTGATAGTAAAAAGATTTCTTCATCGCCCAAATTTATTTATTTTTGTTACGAATTTGTATACGTAATGTCCGTCTTTTTATTTGTGCAGGCCTAAAAAACCGACAAAAATTTTTTCATTGGCCAATTGTGTAGTATCTTGTGCATTATCAGTTAAAGTAAAATGTAAAGGACAAAATCATCCAAATTCAGTCTCTTGAGATGCAAAACAGTAACAAACCCAATGGCAAAGATAGAGAAAAATGACAACAACAAAATCTAGCAAAAGGGCAAAAAAATACCCAAATAGTCATGAGCAAAGCAACAACAATGGACCCCGATGTAGCACACAAAAAATAAAAAATAAAATCACAAGCCATTCCCAAATGTAGCAGCAGCATGTCAAAGTAAGGCAGCAACAAACATAACAACAAAATTATAAGCAACAACAAACAAAAGTTAGCCGATTTTAATGGCTGTACCAAAATGTTAAAGGCTTTGTCGGAGAGTTACAACTTCGGCCATAGCTGTAAATGATAAAACAGAGGGGGAAAGGGACTGTGGTGGTGGCGTTGCTATCACGGTTTTCACCGGAGCAACGCCGAACATTCAAAACCCGACCAGATTTGTGTAGAATGGTGGAAACACCATTTTTCATAAGCCAAATGAAGCATAGGGAGAGGGGAATAAAACAATGGTGTGGTGGCAGCGTTTGAAGCTCTGCCGGTCATCACCTCCGGCGAAGCAATGGCAGTAAAGGAGGTGGTTGCGCGTTGGGGAAGAGAGGATAGAAAGGGGAAGAGGAGAGGTAGTGGGGGTTTAGATGGTGGTTTCGTTCACGAGCTCGTCGGTCATCACTTTCGGTGAGAATCGATGGAAAAGAGAGGAAATAGGAGGGAGAGGAGAGAAGAGGAGAAGCATGAGTTTGGTGAGAGAGAGAGAGAGAGAAATCTGATTTTGTGTTAAGTGTGGTGTGTGTTTGTGTTTTTTTTTATGTGTAGTAGATATAGTAGATATGTATTTAAAAAGAAAACATATCAGTTGCCCTTCTCCAAATGTCAACAAACAAATCCCTTAATTTAGGAATGATAGATGGAAAAAGTCAAAAAGTAGAAATTAAAAGTAGTAGGTGAAGTAGCCAAGATTTAAGGGATGTTTTTTTTTTCTCTCTTTTGAGAGTAAAATAAGGAATATCATTGGACAAGAAGATATTATACATGTTGTGTAATTTATTTTCGAATAATTTACACAATGTGAGTTTTAAAATATCTGAGAATTAACTGTATTTGCTATGTATGGATTGTGTCTAAAAATATAGCTAATGTATATATAATTTTTTTAAAATGTAAGTATAAATTTAAATGTAAAAATAAATGTATCATGTGGTTAAGAATAAAAATCATACTGCTCGTATTGTGTATGTGCAGATGATTGTTAAGAATTAAAATGACAATAAATTGATAAAAATTCTAATATTTATGAAATTAAGGATAATTATCAATAAATTGTGAAAAGTTAGAATATGAAAATAAATTGGTAAAAATCCTAAAATAAGGATAATTATCAATAAATTATAAAATGTGTAAAAATTATATTTTGTGCTCTTTAACGATCAGGAAGCCTGAAGACGTTAATTTTAAGCACGGAGAGCCAAAATTGGGTGTCAACAACTTGTCCCTTTTTATATGAAGATAATGTAGAAGTCTTCAGACGAAAACGTTGATGTGTAGTCAATTTTGCCTAACAAATGTCATATATGACAAAAAATTTGATCGAACTCTAATTTAGAGCTGCCTACATACCTCGAGTTGCACAAGGATCAGGTTGAGTGTAGTTCAAACGATTAGGCAAATGTCCTTTGTCCCATTATCAAGGACGGATGACCCTGTGAAATGATTATTTAGAAAGAACTGTTTGGGAACGAAAGTATTCACATATTCCCGACGTCTTTTCAAAATTGCCCCAATATCGAATTGTGAGATGTTGGGGATGCAAAATTTTGTACTTGCTGGGGAGAAAGAATGACTATGGTTGTGATGACCGAACTTTGCATAGAGCTTCCTAGATATCTCGAGTGTTACGAGAATCAGGTCAATGTAGTTTGAAAGTGTGAGTTGCAGCAAAAATTTATTGACTTAAAATTTGCCCCGGTGTTGTATTATGATGAGATTTTTTTCTTTTGTGATAATGGTGAAAGGATTTAGCATGAATGGAGAAAAAAGCATGTAATACAAAGAATCTCCGACTGACGGAGCAACTAAGATATAAAGGCCCTTGACTGACAGGGCTGTTGAGATGTAAAGAGTTCTCGACTGGTGGAGCAATTAAAATGTAATAGCCTCTCAATGGGTGGGGCTATTAGATGTATAGGGCTCTCGACTGGCGGAACAATTGAAATGTAATAGCCTCTTGACTAGCATGGCTATTAAAATGTAAAGAGCTCTCGACTGGTAGAGCAATTAAAAGGTAATAACCTCTTGACTGGCGGGGTTATCGAAATGTAAGGGGCTCTCGACTGGCGGAGCAATTTAAATGCAATAGCCTCTCGACTGACAGGGCTATTAAAATACAAAAGGGCTCTCGACTAGCTGAGCCATTGAAATATAATAGCCTCTCGACTGGCGGGGCTATTGAAATGCAAAGGGCTATAGACTGGCGGAGCCATTAAAATGTAATAAGCTCTCGACTGGCGGAGATATTGAAATGCAAAGGGGATCTAGACTGGCAGAGCCATTGAAATGTAAAAGCCTTTCGGCTGGCGGGGCTATTGAAATGCAAAGGGCTCTCGACTGGCGGAGCGATTAAGATGTAATAACCTCTCGACTGGCGGGGCTATTAAAATGCAAAGGGTTTTCGACTGATGGAGCTATTCAGATGTAATAGCCTCTCGACTAGCGAGGCTATTGAAATACACAGGGCCCTCGACTGCCAGAGCCATTAAATGTAATAACCTCTTGACTGGCGGGGCTATTGAAATGCAAGGGATTCTTGAGCCATTAAATGTAATAGCCTCTCGACTGGCGGGGCTATTGAAATGCAAAGGACTCTCGACTGACGGAGCCATTAAGATGTAATAGCCTATCGACTGGAGGGGCTATTGGAATATAATAGCCTCTCAACCGGTGGGGCTATTAAAATGTAAAATACTCAAATTAGAAGGAGGACACTTAACAGAGAAGTGAAATATATGTATTTGAAGGTGAGTGATTGAGAAGGAAAGTCAACTCTCCGTATTTGAAAGTGGTCACCTTGAATGAAAAGTAAAATGCCCCGTATTCGAAAGCGAAAATCTTGAAAAAGAAAGAAAATTTATTTGTATTTGGAGGTGGGTGCTTTGAAAAAGAATGAAAATTATTTTATATTTTCTTTGTAAAAATGCTGACATGTGAAAAAGACATAATCATGTCTTGACTTTAGTTGGTACCAACAATTAGTAGTGTGCATAAGAATTCTCCCATTTTCTTCTCAGCTAACCGAGATCAATTTTGAGGTAATTCTTATAGTTTCAAGTGGTACCTCAGACATACCTAAGTATCGACAAGATTTGTTCATCTTCCTTCAAATAAAGGTTTCAAACTATACCTATCTTCATGTTTAACGTGCCCTCTCCAAAAAGAAAGTCCCATTCTCACACATATTTAAGTAGCTTTCTTTTTGAATTTGGGGACGTCTAGAGAAATACACTCACACTCAGAAGGAAATTCAATGCATGCAATTGTGATACCATAGACTTGGCCTTTATGTAAGTATCCACTAATGTGAGAACACTTAGAATAAGATCACGTAGGACATATTATCGGTCTGTAATGTAGGCTTGGGGACAGGTAGGATGGTATTTGGGATGAAAGTCGCACTGTATTCGTGCTTTTAATATTTATTGTACTTTTACCCTTGATCTTCTTTATCTTGCTTTGTTGTCCCTTATTTTGTATTTGCTCCGACTTCTTTTGAATCTTGTGTTGGAGTCGCTTCCCTCTTATTTTCAATAAATATATTTTTTCATTTTTCATTAGAGATTCTCCACCTTTGTTGGAGTTCTTTCTTCTTCTTCTTCTTCTTTTGTGGGGGGTGTTTGCTTCTTCTTCTTTGAAGTCGTCTTTTCATTTTTGTTCATATGGGACTTTGTATCTCTTTCCTTTGGCATCTTTGATCTTGGATCTTCGTCCGCAATTTGCTCGTATTTAGTGCGCTCAATGAGGTTGGGCCAAGAGAGAGATAGTGCATGTAAGCACTCGAAAGGTATGGGCTAAGATGTGGTTGTCCAAAAGAAAAGGCTTTAGGCTCAAAGGGGGAATGCTAAGGATTAATGTCATTTGGTGGGCTATGAAAGGCACAATCGGGTCAAAGAAGGCCTACGATCCTTTCCTAAACCAAGTGTAACTCAGAATTTTGCCTCAACAAATATTTAGGCCAAGTTCTAGATCAACAATGCCATGCAATAAATTAAGCTAAAGCTCACCACACAATGCACATGAAACGATGAGGTTGGCTTTGTTCTTGTCCTGTATATATGCAAGAGAAGTTTTCAAGTGTTACTCAGGTGTGATTAAGAGGTACCAAATGAATCTATGGTTTACTATGAAATCGATCATCTCTATCATACCAATTTATCCTTTCCCATGCAAACTCCTAACTGTGTTGGTACCAACCAAGTAAAACTCTGATTTTTTCTTTTTGAAAGAATTAGACTGAATCCAAATGAGGATTGCCGACATATCTTGTGAAAACAAGAATCAGGTCTGCTTAGTTCAGGAAGATAGAGTATAAGATATGAATTAGGAAAACAAAATTCTTTTTTTTGTTTTTGTAAAAGAGTATCGAACCCGAAAACAATTGCCTATGCATCTCACCGAGATGAGAACCAGGTATGCGTAGTTCATGGACATAGAAAATATGAGATAGGAAAATGAACTTTTTTTTTCAATAAGGAATATCGAACCCAAAAGGGCTGCCTACGTATCTCATGAAAATGAGAAGCAGGTTCGCGTAGTTCGGAAAGATATGGATTAAAATAGACTTTTTTTTCTTTTTTAATAAAGAATACCAAACCCCAACGGGCTGCCTATGTATCTCATGAAAATGGGAATCAGATTTGCATAGTTTGGAAAGATAAGAAATAAAATGTATGTATGAAAATGGATTCATGTGTTGAAGAAATGCAAGACAAAGATATTTAATGAATATAAACATATATACAAAAACAATACAAAGGTATAGACAAACTCAGAGCGATGCCTCGTAAGACTGATGTTGGCGGACATCGTTGATGAGAGAGTGACTCCTGATTGTTTGCGGGCAGAATCATTGATACGGTCTCTCAATTATTTATGGGGATCGTTCGTTGTGGTGATCGTTTTCCGTTTGTTTTAGGGGATGACATGTTGGGGCCTCTCGATTGTCTTTGAGGACACTTTTTGTTTTAATGCTTCTTGAAATGCCTTTATGTGAATTATTGTGATCATCCCCACCTGTTGACGGGAATAATCTTCCTGTAGAAATATGAGAAAGAGTGAAAGTAGGGAAGTCAAGAAAATGATAGAATGGAAAAGTGTAACCGTTCGGTCAAAGACTCCTCTAATTTGGTTGTCCCACTATGTGTTGATGTCTTGTGGAATTCGATGCCCCATGTTTAGTCCATGGATCGTTTATCCTGTAAGAGTAAGAGAAGAGAGTGTTAGAGTTATTATCAGATTAAGACATTAAGAGGGGTGAAGTTAGGCCCCATAGCCAAGTGGTGTGTTTGAAATAGGAGACCAATGTGGTTCTCCCGTGTGTTTCGGGGATGATGTTGTTCCTCCTGCATTCAAAGGAAACTTCTTAGTTTTAAGAAGGGATGTTTGCTTCTATGGACTTGAAACTCATTTCTCCGTCTTTTATTGCATGATGCTCCCTGATAAGTGCCCCTGTAAAGAAAGCAGGTTAACTTATGTTGAATCTTTAGTTTTGAGAAAGTGTGAGTGATTCACCGTAGTTCCATTACCCACAGTGTGTAATGTAAAATATCTCCTACTGACGGAGCAACTATAATGTTAATGCTCACGACTGGCGGGGCAGTTGAAATGTAAATTCCCTCGACTGGTGGGGCAGCAGGATTGTAAAAGCTTTCGACTGGAGGGGCAAATGTAATGTAAGAGCCCTCGACTGGCGGGTCAACTGAAAGGTAAAGGGGGAAGGTGTGAAGAAAAACTTATGTCTCATGACTTTGAGACAAAAGTAGGATGGATATTGTGATCAGGCTGCCATTGATATTCTTGAATTTGGATTTAAGGAGATTGGTCGACGCTTTTGAGGATTTTTTGAGAGCGTCATTGGACTATTTCAAAAATTTACCCCAGTTTGTAGTCATAGGAAAATTATTTTGAAACAGTAGAAAGACCGAACCTTTATGTAGGGTTGACTACGTATCATATCGAGATGAGAATCAAGTCAGAACATAGTTCGAGTGAACTTGTGAATTTGTATGTGGCATATATGATTGTCATGAAGTGATTTCCATCCTTGAAAATGATGTGAAAGGCGACCGAGTGGGAACTGCTCATAGACATGAAGCATTGAAATTACTCCAGTCAAACGACCGAGAGGATAGATGTCAAGTATAGACAAAGCTTTGACATTATTTCAGTATGTCGACAAGATTGAGAAGGTCGTACATTGGAGAAGTTATGGCATTACTTCGCCACAGTTGGAAGGATTGCTATGGCTGAAAGGTGTTGAACCCTTACTTTTGAAAGTAAGGATCGATTGTCATAAATTTAATGGTTTACGACGTTCGGAAGGAGAAAACTTGATATTCTGGAACCAAAATCAAGTGAGAATTTAGAGATAGGCCAGCTAAGCACTAATGTCAGTGAGATTTGAATTTGTAGGGGTTATTGATTTGCGCTCTTAGAAGGCATTTAAAGAGCGACTTTGAACTGTTTCAAAAAATTGCCCCAATTTGAATATCAAAGAAATTATTCTGAAGCAGTGAAGAAATCGAACCCTAATATAGGGCTACGTATGTATCTTACAAGGACAAGAATCAGGTCAAAATGTAGTTCAGACAGATACGCAGTCATTGATGGTTTGTATGATTATTATGGATTGTTGATGGTATTAAAAAAAGAAGTGTGGTATGACTGAGAGTTCGAATCCAAGAATATGTTTCGAGAATGAAAAGAATGTACAAGAAATGTGTTAATAGTTCTTGAAAAAAGATGGCAGAGCCCAAAAGAATGATTGTAAGGATCAAAAATGGGTGTGAAGTGCTATGATGGTGAAGGATGATCATAGAGACCGAAAATGAGTGTGAGGAATTAAAAATACTCTAAATTCAACACAAGTCAACCAAAATTATCAGACTGAGTGGACAATGTTGAATATGACTTGTAAAACATATATGTATAACTAAAAAATGTACATTGAAGGCAAAAAATGTATAATATCTCATAAACATGTATCAAATAAAGAATGTGTAACAAATAAAGAATAGAAATTCGTCTGGCCGAAGTTATGATCAAAATTGTGTATTACAAACGACCTAAGGATTCTAAGAGTAGATTCACCTAGGTTGGTAGAGGGTATTCGGACAATTGTGAGAAGGTGCATAGTAATCTGAGTGCCCCTACCCTGAAACTAAGAAATTCAAAGAAGGTTTGTGGGAGTGCAAGTCACCCCCCGCGTGAACCACAGTGTGTGAAGTGTACGTCCAAAGACTCTAGAGAATCGTGATTACGATTAAATAAAGTGAAAATATGTAGCAGTTTTCAGAATGTACAGATACAATGAATAATGAATCAAAGAACTGATAAGACTGTAAAACTTATTCGTGCAAATAATGTAAAGAATTTATGAGCAAAACACAGATAATTCACACAATTTATTGTATGTGAAACAAATAAAGAATCAATAAATTAAATAATTAGCATATGCAAAAATGTAAAAGTACCTCCCTCAATTGAAAAATTACGTCTATTATGGTTAGAACCTGCTAACATCCCCAGCAGACTCGTCATTCTGTCATGCCATGTTTTTCACCAAGGTTAACACAAGCACGACTTATAAAGTGGGCTCGGATTAAGTTTTAGATACGCCATGGCTACGAAGTGGTTGCTCGAATTTATTGGTCGTCCTAAATCGCCTTGTCAAGATACGAATCATAAAACTTTTGTGTTGTAGTGATAGTAAAAAGATTTCGTCATCGCCTAAATTTATTTATTTTTGTTACGTATTTGTATACATAATGTCCGTATTTTTATTTGTAGAGGCCTCAAAAACCGACGGAAATTTTTTCATTGGTTGTGCATTATCAGTTAAAGTAAAATGCAAAGGACAAAATCGTCCAAATTCAGTCTCTTGAGACGCAAAACAGTAGCAAACCCAACGGCAAAGATAGAGAAAAATGACAGCAACAAAATCTAGCAAAGGGGCCAAAAATTGCCCAAATAATCATGAGTAAAGCAACAACAATGGACCCCGATGTAGCACACAAAAAATAAAAAATAAAATCACAAGCCATTCCCAAATGTAGCAGCAGCATGTCAAAGTAAGGCAGCAACAAACATAACAACAAAATTATAAGCAACAACAAACAAAAGTTAGCCGATTTTAATGGCTGCACCAAAATGTTAAAGGCTTTGCCGGAGAGTTACAACTCCGGACAGATCTGCAAATGGTAAAACAGAGGGGGAAAGGGACTGTAGTGGTGGCATTACTTCCACGACTTTTGCCGGAGCAACGCCGAATATTAAAACCCCGACCAGATCTATGTAGAATGGTGGAAACACCATTTTTCATAAGCCAAACGAAGCATAGGGAGAGGGGAATAAAACAATGGTGTGGTGGCAGCGTTTGAAGCTTAGCCGGTCATCACCTCCGGCGAAGCAATGGCAGTAAAGGAGGTGGTTGCGCGTTGGGGAAGAGAGGATAGAAAGGGGAAGAGGAGAGGTAGTGGGGGTTTAGATGGTGGTTTCGTTCACGAGCTCGTCGGTCATCACTTTCGGTGAGAATCGATGGAAAAGAGAGGAAATAGGAGGGAGAGAAGAGAAGAGGAGAAGCATGAGTTTGGTGAGAGAGAGAGAGAGAAATCTGATTTTGTGTTAAGTGTGGTGTGTGTTTGTGTTTTTTTTTTGTGTGTAGTAGATATAGTAGATATGTATTTAAAAAGAAAACATATCAGTTGCCCTTCTCCAAATGTCAACAAACAAATCCCTTAATTTAGGAATGATAGATGGAAAAAGTCAAAAAGTAGGAATTAAAAGTAGTAGGTGAAGTAGCCAAGATTTAAGGGATGTGTTTTTTTTCTCTTTTGAGAGTAAAATAAGAAATATCATTGGACAAGAAAATATTATACATGTTGTGTAATTTATTTTCGAATAATTTACACAATGTGAGTTTTAAAATATCTGAGAATTAACTGTATTTGCTATGTATGGATTGTGTCTAAAAATATAGCTAATGTATATATAATCTTTTTTCAAATGTAAGTATAAATTTAAATGTAAAAATAAATGTATCGTGTGGTTAAGAATAAAAATCATACTGCTCGTATTGTGTATGTGCAGATGACTGTTAAGAATTAAAATGACAATAAATTGATAAAAATCCTAATATTTATGAAATTAAGGATAATTATCAATAAATTGTGAAAATTTAAAATATGACAATAAATTGGTAAAAATCCTAAAATAAGGATAATTATCAATAAATTATAAAATGTGTAAAAATTGTATTTTGTGCTCTTTAACGATCAAGAAGCCTGAAGACGTTAATTTTAAGCATGGAGAGCCAAAATTGGGTGTCAACAGCTACTGACCTGCTCCATCAAGCACATTAGCACACAACATGATCCCCCGATATGCTGATTTAAGGAAAGTATGATCAATAACTACAGTTGGCATACAGTATTCCCATCATCTAATTGATGCATTCAACGCGACAAAAGCATATAAAAAGTGATTGTCCTCTGTTTTGTATAACATTGTGAATGATCCTTGATTTATTGTATTTACCATATACAAATAAGCTAGTAGTTTACCAAAAGATTCACGTAGTGATCTTCTGACCGGTTCAAGGACTTTTTCTTTTGATCTATATGCTTTTTTGCAGTTCATCCTAATCTCATAAAGGGTTCTCATTTCATCCATGTTCTCCGTGGGAGTGTATGATGATTTCAAATTTAGATACTTGTTCTTCACCATTTTAGAAATGGTTAATGAAGTAGCATGACGTTGTCCAAGCATTCTCTCCGCAATAGGACAAGTGTGAATATCAAACTTGCAAATCTAAAAGTCTATTGGCATCTTTGATTCACACATTTAACATAGTACCTATATACATTTATATAGAATAGATTATACAGTTCTCATACTATATCAATGCATTTTTTCTACAGAAAATTTATGAATATGCAGGTTCTCTATTATATTGATACAGTCCCTATACCATATTTATACAGTTTTTAAAATGGAGTGGGGTCGGGGTGGAAATCCTACGCATATGTAATTTCTCTACCATATTCACATAGTCCATATACAACGTTGATGCAGTTAATATAGGAAAGCTATGCATGTACAATTTCTATATCATAATGCTAGACTTGTTATACGCCATTGATGTAGGGTATCGAGAGTGATTTTAGCATATATACATGACTGGGCCAAAACTACTTAGTTTGGATGAATGAGTAAGATGTATGTTAGATGCTTCCTTGATTCAAAGATAGGCAGAAAAAAGGATGTTTCCCCGCTTTCCGTCCGTCGTGTATTCCCCCTTATGTCTTCTGTAAGAACAAGAGGGATGGGCTAAGGTTACTAGTTTCGCAGCCCTTCGAAACTCCCTTCTGGAAAAGGTTCAGTAGATCTACCAGGTTACCGAAAATGACCAAAGAACAAAAAAAACACATTCACATGTATAGAGTTGCTCGAGTTAGTTGGTTGGAACAAACAGATTCAGTTTAGACTAAATATATTTAAATAACAACATAAATTAGTTTCCTGAACTTGAATTGACTTAAAGGTGTATAAACAATGCTTAAAGGAACAACAAGGAACTTGACATGAAATGAAATGAAAACAATAGAGATGGAATGAGTATTGCCAACCTCATCGATAAGGAATCAGGTAAATGCTAGGTCTCAAGGTCAACTGGTGAAATATTACTCCTAATGCAGCGTGGCAGGTCATTTGGCCTATGCTCTTTAGGTATACATAGCTACAAGGAACTTATTCATATACAACCCCTATATAATATTTATACAGTCGCATACCATAGTCTTATAGGTGTCATACCCACATTGATGCATTTTATACAAAAAAAGATATGCATATACTGTTCATATAGCATAATGTTTGCATCTCCTATACAACACTGTTGCAGTTTATATAGAAAAACTTATGCATATACAACCATATTGATATAGTCCCTACACCACATTTTGATACTGTTTATATAGGGGGACCTATGCATATACAATCAATAAAACACATTGATACACTCCCTATACCACATTGATACTGTTTATACAGGGGAAAATTATGCATATACAGTCCATATACTTTTATACACTCCCTATACCACATTGGTGCATTTTTTTATACATAAAAAATAGTGTATATATTGTTCACACACAACACTATTGCAGTTTATAGAGAAAAACTTAGAACTTATGCATATACAGTCCATATACCATATTGATACACTCCCTATACCATATTGATACTATTTATACAGGGGGGAAGTTATGCATATATAGTCCATATACTATTATACACTCCCTATACCACATTGATGCTTTTTTTATACATAAAAAGTTGTGCATATACTCTCTACACACAACACTGTTACAGTTTATAGAGAAAGAACTTATGCATATACAGTCTATATACCATATTGATACACTCCCTATACCACATTGATGCTGTTTATAGGGGGAAGTTATGCATATACAAGCCATATACTATTATACACTCCCTATACCATAATGATGCATTTTTTATACATAAAAAGTTGTGCAAATACTCTCCACACACAACACTGTTGCAGTTTATAGAGAAAGAACTTATGCATATACAGTCCATATACCATATTGATACACTCTCTATACCATATTGATACTATTTATACAGGGGGGAAGTTATGCATATACAGTCCATATACTATTATACACTCCCTATACCATATTGATGCATTTTTTATACATAAAAAGTTGTGCATATACTCTCCACATACAACACTATTGCAGTTTATAGAGAAAGAACTTATGCATATACAGTCCATATATCATATCGATACACTACCTATATCACATTGATACTGTTTATACTGGGGGAAGTTATGCATATACAGTCCATATACTATTATACACTCCCTATACCACATTGATGCATTTTTTATACATAAAAAGTTGTGCATATACTCTCCACACACAACATTGTTATAGTTTATAGGGAAAAAAAAACTTAGAACTTATGCATATACAGTCCATATACCATATTGATATACTCCCTATACCACATTGATACTGTTTCTATGCACTAGTCATACCTTGATGTTGATGATCTATCGACCTTAAACTTAAATCTGTCTTGTATTGCATAATCCTTCATCACACTAGAGATTGTATCTTTGTCCCAATACAGTTGCCCTTCTTCAACTTGTCTATGAAGTGGATCCATTATTATAGACTTTGGATCTTCATCCTTTTGATTCTCAGGGAAATTATCTTCAGGATCAGAAAATGGATTAACTGCAATAGGCATCCGATGAAGCTGTATAGCACTAGAAGATGTTTCCACCAAAGTAGAAGTTGAGGATTCACCATTTTCAAATGAATGATTTAGTGTTATACAAAGTGGATATTCATCAATGTCTAGATTTTTCTTCTTCATCTCCATATATAATCTGACAGTCATATCATTGTAAATAGGGATGATCCAGCCTTTGCAATGTATTTTATATCCATTAAACCTGAATTTGGCTGTATATTTAAGTGCTTATGCAGTTCATCAACAAAAAATTGATAGCTTGAATCCGAGTTGAAAAGCACTCCATTAATGGTGAAATTTTTGAATGCAACATCACTTATCCATTCACCTCTATACTGCATCATAATAGGAATCAAAATCAAAGCCATTGTTTTTTGTATCAATTTGAACGAATTTTGAATGCAAAAAAGTTTACAGAAGCTAATTGACGGTGAGTTTTGATAGGACAATGATGAATGAATCACGAATGGAAAGGGACTTTTCAATATCCGAAAGAGAAGGGAGATTTATGAGCTTGAATAGGTAAGAAAATCGTGAATTTCAGGGAAGATATTTTTGGGGGGGATTTGGGCGAGTTTTTCATTGGTTTTAAGTGAGGCGTTAATTATGGTTATAGAATAAAATTAGTTTAGCGGCTAATTAGAGGGAATTAACTTGTAGTGGCTATTTAGTGGGAATACTTTAAAGTTATGGGTCATTTCTGTCCTTTTGCTGAATTTCAAATCTATATATATAATAAAGGAGAGTAGTTAGCCTAAAATTAAACCAAGTGGCATCTTGAAAACTAGACACTTGACATTTTACAACCAAAAACTATTATTTTACAACAAAAATCTATTTAGTTAATTATATAATTATTTAATATTTGCGGTAAAAAATAATTAATATTATTTTATATCTATATATATAATAAAGGAGAGTATTTAGCCTAAAATTAAGCCAAGTGGCATCTTGAGAACTAGACACTTGGCATTTTACAACAAAAAACTATCATTTTACAACAAAAAACTATTTTGTTGATTATTTAATTATTTAATATTATTTTATATCTATATATATAATAAAGAAGAGTATCAAGTGGCATCTTGAGAACTAGACACTTTGCATTTTACAACAAAAACTATCATTTTACAACAAAAAATTATTTTGTTGATTATTTAATTATTTAATATTATTTCATATCTATATATATAATAAAGGAGAGTAGCTAGCCTAAAATTAAGCCATGTGACATCTTGAAAACTAGCCACTTGGCATTTTACAAAAAAAAAAAAAAAAACTATCATTTTACAACAAAAAATTATTTTGTTGATTATTTAATTATTTAATATTGTGGTAAAAAATAATTAATATTATTTTATATCTATATATATAATAAAGGAGAGTAGTTAGCCTAAAATTAAGCCAAGTGGTATCTTGAAAACTAGTCACTTGACATTTTACAACAAAAAACTATCAGTTTATAATAAAAATCTATTTTGTTGATTATTTAATTATTTAATATGATTTCATATTGGGGTAAAAAACAATTAATATTATTTTATATTGTGTTAAAAAATAATTAAGTTTGAATCCTACTGGATGAACATTATTATAATTATTCAATTATTTCATATTAAGAATAGTATATAGTCTAGCCTGTAATTAAGCAATTATTTAATTATTTCATATTTATTCCATATTTATTTCATATTGTGATAAAAAAAATAATTAATTTAACTCCTATTGGATGAAAAATATTAATATTGACACCTATTGGATGAATACAACTTTGATTTTTCCTTAAAATTGTCTTTTGGAATTATATATATTTAAATAATGATATTACTTGAGTTTTTATCAAATTATAGAGACAATTAAATAATATTAAATAATCAATTAACTATAATCAAATTATAAAATCAGGAAGATATTATAAAAATAATATTTATGATAGTCATCCCAATAATATTTATGATATTATAAAAAAAATATTAAGACAATACCCAATTAATAAATAGTAATCAAACAAATTATATAGAAAAGATTATAGTCATCCCAAAATAAAAAATATTGAAAAAAGATATCATTCAGCAAAATATGTAAATAATATAAATAATGATATTATATAAAAAAGATATTTATGATTTCATTAATTGAGTAAATCAAGAAAGTATTACAAGAAAAATTTATAAGTGAATAATCAATTAGTACTGAAACAACTTATATTAAAAAAGTTTAATTGACATTTTACAATAAAAAATATTTCAACTTTAATTGCAATTAAGATTGACCTATTTTTGTAAAACAATAAATGAATAAATATAATAAAACCTAGGGAAAAAATAATTGTTACAAGCAATTTGTATTTAAAAAAATATGCATTCATATTTATTGGAAGGATTTTCATTCAGTATATTTCAAGTAATCGATATTTAAAAAAATATGCATTCATATTTAATGAAAAGATTTCAATAATTAAGGACAATTATCAATAAGTAATTATACTATCTTTTTATACTAGGAAAAGAATAAATAATCATGTTAAATTTAAAAGGGCGGTAGATTGAAAATCAATTACGTACTGAAATCTTTTTGAAATGAATATTATCACATAAAGAAAGATTGCATAGTGTTTATTAAAAATAACTACAAATTAAGTAACATATACGGAAAAAATATTATGATGAAGAGCCATTTTAAAATTACATAATCATAATTAATATTTAGAAAGTCAAATCAAATAAAAATTTACCCTAAATTTTTTTTCCTTAATTGACCAATTTATATAACCTTATATATGGAATATAAGAATACTTCTGGAATTTAAAACAATCAAAATTGAAAAATATGCCTCTTTTGATATATGAAAAAATAATTAAAAATAATAAATTATCTTATATAAAAATCTAGACGTTCAGATCTTACAATTTTTTATACCATATAATATATATAGAAATGAAATAGCAAATCAATTTACCTTGTCATTACTCGATAAATATATTATAATAACTTCTTTGCTTTCAAAATAAAATTGGAATAAAAATTTCTTAATAAGAAAAATCATCAATATTTTTAAATAATTTTTATATGATTAAATATAGTTCTAAGTAACTAATACATTAGAATATATGCAGCTAAAGTATTAACATAAAAAGAATATTATATAAAACAAAAGAATATTCATGATTCCATTGAATCAAAGTAAATTAAGAAAACATGACAAGGTTGATTGAGAAATATAAATAGAAAATGAATAATCAATTAACAATCAAAATATATATATGGAAAATAATATTCATATAATATATTCTTTAATAATTAGAAGTTCAAATTACAGTTGTCTAATACTAAAAAATAGTAAAGATTACTAAATAAGGAAAATTTCAATTGCATGTTACTAAAAAATTAAAATATTTGTAGGTCAAGTATTATCAAATAACGAAAATTATATGATAAAAATATTTGCAGTTTTATATTATATGATAAAAAATATTCATGATTTCAATTCTATTGGGTAAATCAAGAAAGTATCGAGAACAGTCAAATAAGAGAATTGTCAATTAGCAATCAAACAATATATATGGAAAAGAATAATCAAGAGTCATAAATAAGATGAAGAATACTATATATTTGAAATAAGAATATTTTAAAATTAAGACTTCTTTTATCAATTATGACTGAATTTGAACTAAGAAGAATACAGTTGAATTATATTAGTCCCTCCAGCTAAAGTTATGACTATATTTAGAAAATATAAAACTATGAAAAAATATTTAACAATATTATTGTTATATAAGGAATGAAATTATATGACAAAATAAATCATGATTTTATGTAAATTGAGTAAATCAAGGAAGCATGGCAAAGCTTATACATAAGGAGGATAAGAGGCTTCGATTGAAATTAAAAAAATTGTGATTTCTAAACTATATAGTTTTCTTTTGAATTCCCTTTTGTTATATTGTATTGCCTATCGTCAACATAATCATTAAATTTATTCATATTAGTTATCTTCCTTCTTTGTTATTTATCTCTTCAAATCGATTGGTCATTATCATTTTTTCTTTAGGTATCAAGTTAGTGAACATGAAAGAATTGAAATGAAATACAAGATTACAAGTAAAGTGAATACATCAAAAATGTTCAGCTAAAAATATTTGTAATGATAAAGTCTTTTTTAGAAGCATACATAATTGCTACATCATTTCATGTAGATTAAAAAAAAATTCTTAAGTTATTGTATCTTAGCTATTTCATTTATGCTTTTCGTCAATACAAATAATAGCAAACTACTTAGTCTCTTTTTAAAATATGTATAAAAAAATCAATTGGATTATTTCATTTTAATTCCTTCAAGAAAATAAACATTAGTTAATTTCATCATTTTCTGAAAAAATTAATTAAGATATAGAAGAACTCATATTTTTGCAGTCAAAAAATAAAAAATGAAGATAAAGAAAGAGAAAAACAGATTTCCAAGATTAAGGATTTATTTGTGCATGTTTGAGGGTCACAATATGTGTACACACAAAATTTTCATGTATAGTACATATAAGAAGCGTTATATTATATTGCTGAAAATTGTTGAAAACAATTCAATGCTTTTTCTCCCTTTCCCCTCTTATTTCTTCCTTAGTTTTTTCACAACATAATTAATATGAATTTAAGAAAAAACTATGGCTTGCATAGTGAAAGTTTTTTTTTTGGTTTCCCACCCTGTGTCCGGTATCCACATTGGAGTCCGATTAAATCCGGATTTGCGCCGGGAAGTCCCACATTGGGGGGTAAAGCACTCCCTAACAAAGACGACTATGTATCCTGAGAGACTCGAACCCGAGACCTCTGGATAAGGATGAAGGAGTACTTACCACTCCACTACAACCCTTGTTCGTGCATTGTGAAAGTTTTTGAAAATACAAACAATACCATTGTAATATTAGTAACAGATAGATAGGCAGTTATGTGCTGTGAATATTTTAAAAAATGTATCAATAATACTTGCATATTTTATTGATAAATAGGTTTTGCTACTGCAAAATATCTCAGTAATGAATTTATAGTTGTAAGTGTATTTTCTTTTCATTTTGAAAAATAATACATAATATTTTTGGTCGATAACAAAAATCTGCAACATATTATATTGGGGTACATATGACAATTTTAACAGTAATAATTTTTTTTAATATTGTCCGCACATCGCGCGGGTACTAATACTAGTATGTACAAAAAAGTAAATAGTTTACAACAAAAATAACCAAGTTTTGTTTATAATAAAAATAGCCATTAGGCTATTTTCTTCCTTTTTTTTTTTTAGCAGTAATTTAAAAAAAAAAAAAATTGTGTTTTTTTATTAAAAAAAATATTTTTGTTTTTTTTTTCATACTTTTTCGTACAACTTTTATTCATGTATTAAATATTATATAAATGGTGTATAAACATATATATATGATGTACAAATAGTTATATATAATGTAACAATATTATATAGATAGTTATGTAGTGTATATGTAATGTATCGATATTGTATAAATAATGGATAAACGTGTATCAATATTGTATAAACATGTATATATGATGTACAAATAGTTATGTAGTGTATATGTAATGTATTGATATTGTATAAATAGTGTATAAACGTGTATCAATATTATATAAATGTGTATCGCTATTATATAAATGGTGTATAAAAGTTTATCGATCTTGTATAAATAGTTATGTAATGTATATATAATGTATTGATATCAAATAAATAGTGTATAAGTATGTATATATGACATATATTGATGCAAAAATTCAAGTGACTCTTAACTTTTCTTCTCCACCTAGCAGTCAACATACACCACCACCAATCTCCACAACCACCACCAACTGTTTCACCACCCACAACCTCTTTCCTCATCTTCCCATTTTTCTTGAGTTCCACAATTAATGGTGAGCTCCAAGCTCCGACTAAATTGAAGTCTGGCAAAATCAACAAAAAACACAGTCAATAACAAACAGTTTTCAATGACAGAGAAAATACCAACAAACCAAAAACGAGCTCCATCTCCGTCGAGGTACTAACTATTGTCGGTGTCGGAGCTCCAACTAACTTTTTCGGCAAATCTCATTACCAAAATGCTCAGGGAAAGGAGCTACAGCTCCCCAGCTCAAAAGCCCTAACTGAATTGAATCATATTTCGTCAAATTGAGGAATTAGGGTTCCCAACAGTTAAAAAAATTCAAATTCAGGTGACGGAGTTCCAGCCAACGAAATGTAAAACTCATTCCCAACTTGCTCAAGATGGAGATGGTAATGTTTCCCCTCAAATGGACATTAACAACACCAAATAATCAACCAAATAGACATTTTAGTAATCTATATTAAAGCTCAAATTGAAGCAAAATGCATATAAAAATAACAAATAATTAACAAAGAAGAAGGTATGTACCTACGTTGAAGCTCAAATTGGAGGAACTTACAGAGAATTTGAGGGGAAAAAACAAAAAAAATGGCAGAAATTGAAAGACGAAAGCTTAGAGAGAGAGATAATTTTCTATGTTGTTGAGGACGTAGACTTCGTCGACAATTTGGGTGTTCTATGTGTATCTTTCTGGAGGATGTTGGGCTTACTTGAAATCGATGCTAAGTTGGTAACCTTATTATAATTCTAACAAATAACAGATTATCATTTATATTCAACGTTCAAATGTAATGTTGAAAGATACAGTTTAGCAAATAATGGTCCAGTGAAATGTTGAAAGAAAAAAAGTTTAGAGAGAGATGGAGTAGTGTGTAAGAGAGAATTGATAATAAATGTGTTTTATTACAGAAAATATACAACATGGGCCATTTTGCAAAGTTGGGTCATTTTACTTGTAAATAATTGTAGTGGGCTGACATTCTGCATAACTTTCCCTTTTATAAATTAACATGTGGAGCTTGTAGCCCCACTTGTTTAATTTTTTCTTCAACATCCTTCTCTCTCTTACACATCACTCTCTTTCCTTTTTTGTTCTTTCAAGATTTTCTTTTTCACTTTTCTCCCCAAGCAGCAAGTACTTCCCTCTTCTTTCTCCTTGGTAACTATTTCCCCATTTTTCTAACTACTTCAAGTTGAAATAAGAGTTGGAGAAATATGGATAATTTAAGAGGTTGTTAAATGAAATAATAAATAGCATGACGTGATCATAAATTATGAAATTTAGTTATGATATTTTTTCTTATTGAAAAAATAATTCATAATTTGAGTACAAAATTAAATTTGTTTAGGATTTGAGTATATATTTAACTCATAGCTAAATAGAATTTTAGTCTAAATAATATAGAACTAAATTTACTAGTGCTAACTAAATTAGATATTGCACTATTATAAATACAGATATTACTAGCTATTTTCTATTGTGAGAAATTGTAAGAATAAGTAAATTAGAGGTGTTTTCACTATTTTTTTTAACTCACTTTTTAAAAAAAAATTTGAAAAAAATCTATTTTTTTTTATTTCCATAAAATAACCCAATTTTCATGAAACTCTAAATTTTTTAAATTTATTTTCACTTTTATATTTTCTTAAAAAATACATTTTGAATTCTAAATATTAACTCCAAAATACTATGGCCAAACGCAACTCCAACTCTATTTTCAACTTTAAAAATACCAAATAAAGTGAATATGTTTTTTATTTTATGGCCAAACGGGTCCTAAATTTAGATGTTTAGAAACTATACGAAAAATGTTATAAGTTGCAATCCTTCTTATATTAATATGATGGAAAAATATATCTTGAAATATTGATCAAAATTCATGCAATTTGACTATCAAAAAGTATATAGTGCTAAGAAAAAATATCATAACTACATTTCCTAATCTATAATATAACTACATTTCCTAATCTATGATCACGTCATGCTATTTATTATTCCATTTAACAACCTCTTAAATTATCCATATTTCTCCAACTCTTATTTCAACTTGAAGTAGTAAGAAAAATGGGAAAATAGTAACCAAGGAGAAAGAAGAGGGAAGTACTTGCTACTGGGGAAAAAAGTGAAAAAGAAAATCTTGAAAGAACAAAAGAGGAAAGAGAGTGATGTGTAAGAGAGAAGAATGTTGAAGAAAAAATTAAACAAGTGGGGCCACAAGCTCCACATGTTAATTTATAAAAAGCCTCATACAAGTATTATAGACTACATAAATAGCCCCCATAATAGGTAATATTATTTTTTTGTCCCACATAACAAAAATCCTACAAAACTAGTTTTTCTTCCTTTTTGTGTATGGAACAAATACATATTTGTCCCTCTATATATCAATATTTTCAAAGAACTCTCCATACTCATTTATCGTTCAACTTCAATTTTATTTTCTCTGTTTTATCTTACTTTGATTTTTTATTTTTATTTTCTCTTTTTTTTAAATTTTTCTCAACCTTTACTTTTTTTCTTTTTTCCTTTTCTCCTTTCAACTTCTATTTTTTTTCCTCTTTTTAATTTTTCTTTGGTTTTTATTTTTTCTTTTCTCCTTTTTTCTCAATCTTTATTTTTCTTTTATTTTTTATTTTGAGTTTTTTTCTTTATATTTTTATTTTTTCTCAATCTTTCTTTTTTTTTTTTTTTCCTTTTCTTCTCTCTACTTCTATTTTTTTCTTTTTCTCTTTTTCATTTTCTTTGATTTTTTTTAATTTTATCAATCTTTATTTTTCTTTTCTTTTTTATTTTTTCTTTATTTTTTTATTTTTCCGTAACCTTTATTTTTTTTCTTTTCTTTTCTTCGATTTCTTCCAAACAACAAGTCACGCCCCATAGGCAAGAGTTGACACTACCACATTGTGTCTTAATTTATGAGATGTTCTATTACTTTTGCCTTAGAGGCAATACTTAACCTAAAGACATTCAAACAATAAGTTACGTCCCATGGGCAAGAGTTGACACTACCACATTATGTTTTGGCTTATGAAATGCTCTATAACTTTTGTCTTAGAGGCATGACTTAGCCCAATGACTTTCAGACAACAAGTTATGACCCATGGGCAAGAGTTGACACTACCACATTGTGTCTTGATTTATGAGATGTTCTATAACTCTAGCCTTAGAGGCAAGACTTAGCCCAAGGACTTTCAAACAACAAGTTATGTCCCATGGGCAATTGTTGAAACTGCCACATTGTGTTTTGATTTATGAGATGTTCTATAACTCTTACTTTAGAGGCAAGACTTAGTCCAAAGACTTTCAAAAAATAAGTTATACGCCCCCATGGGCAAAAGTTAGCACTACCACATTGTGTCTTTGATTTATGAGATACTCTATAAGTCTTGCCTCTAAAACTAGACTTAGCCCAAGAATCTCCCAAAAAATAAATTACTCCCCATGGGCAAGAGTTGACACTATTTCATTATGTCTTAATTTATGAGATACTCTATAACTTTTGCCCTAGAGGCAAGACTTAGCTCAAGGATTTACAAACAAGTTAATGTTCTATAACTCTTTTCTTAGAGGCAAGACTTATTCCAAAGGACTTTCAAACGGCAAGTCACACCCTTAAGTTTACTTTGATGTCAAAGAAAGAAGATCCTTTTTGCAGATTATCCAACTTTCTATTCATTAGCAAAATATAATAGAAGATGAGCAAAAAAAAAAGAGAAGGAAAAAAATAAAGATTGAGAAGAAAGAAAAAAAAGAGAAGAAAAAAATAAAGGTTGGGAAAATAGAAAAAAGAGAAAAATAAAAAAAATAAAAAAATAAAAGTTGAGAAAAAAATGAGAAGAAAAAATAAAATAAAAATAAAGGTTAAGACAATGAATTAAAAAAAGAGAAATGAAAACTAAATAATGTTTGAGAAATAAAAGAAAAAAAAAATAAAAAAATAAAAAATAAAGGTTGAGACAAATAAATTAAAATAAAAAAAAAAGAGAAAATAAAAAATAAAAATCAAGTAACAGTAAAAAAGAGAAAAAAAAAGTTGAGAGACAAATGAGCATGGAAAAAGTAAAAACATTTGAAGTGTAGAGGGGCAAAAATTTACTTGTTGTATACATAAAAATGAAGGAAGACTAATTTTTAAAGACTTTTTTTATGAGAGACAAAAATACAAAGTCACTCACTATGGGGGACATTTCATGTAATTTCTTGGTATTACATGGTTATGAGGTCCATAATAAAAAATTTCCATGGGAAGGGGTGAACGTGTTAACAAAAGGGTGTGCGGTCTTGTAGGAGTAACTCGGAGGCGCGTGTGTGCATCTAGCAGATTTAGGTAGGGATACGCAGGAGGAATTATATTTGCTGAGGGGATTAAGGAATGAATTAATTGAGATGGAGAGGATATTGGGTCGGGTATTTTGTGATTTGGGCTTAATTTTGGTGGTCTGAAAATAGCAAAAGAAATGAAGTTCATTTCAGCCAAATCAATCTAATACCATGGCCAGATTATAATTTAAAAATAGCATTGAGACGAATTATCTCTTAACCAATTAATTGAGCTTCTTAAATTTAAACAACAAAATAATTTTTTTACGTCAATATTTATTATTTAATGTAAAAACATCAATTTACGATTCAACTCTTAATTTAAATTAGACTATTTGAGTAAAATAGCAATTTTAATCAACTTGACATAATTTCTGAAAAAAATATTTTTTATTTATTTATTTATATATATATATATATATATATATATATCCATACATTATGAATATTTATAGATATATATTTTACTTTCTGAAAAGGTAACCTTGTAATTGATTTTTGAGAATATCCTTTTAATTTATAAAATTAATTACTTAAAATTGTTTGAAACTGAATAGCGCAATAATTAATCAAGTGGAGGAGGACAAAAATTAGGTGTCAACACATCTTATCTTATGCGGCGTCATTCCACAATGAAAAAGCAAAACAGAAGTTGTACAAACTCCGTAGCTGATACGAGACTTATGTGATCACATCCCACTGAAAAGAACCGCAAATTATGGTGCAAGAAGGAAGTAGAATGAACGCAGGAAAAGAGGTTGATGCGGAATATGATGCGACACAACTCACATATTGCAACTCGCATCCCAACTGAAGGATGTCGCATATCCTTCATGACAATATGTTGGGTTTCCTAATGTGGTGCGAGTTTGTGACTGCAAATTCATCATGCGGCGTCGCAAGAAGAACACAGAATTTTTAAGACATTGATTTTCTGCACTTTATTTGAGGCACTATAAATATTTTTTGTAGGATTTTTATATTATTATTATTCTAATTTTGATTACTGAAGCAATTTTCCTCTGAAAAAAAAAATGCAAGTCCTTGAGAATCATGAATACTATTCTTGAGTAATATTAAAGTAATTGATCGACTCTTTGCTCTTCTCTTGAATATTGTAAGCATGTTTTCCTTCTTATTTATGATTTTTGTTGCAAGTACTATAAGTAGCTAAACCCTGTAGCTAGGGTTGTGGGAATCAAGATGGAGTAACAATAATGAGTCTACCAAGTTAATAATTTAGGACGATTTTTCACATGTATTACTAACCCTTTATGAATTGAACGCTTTTTAATGGTTTCAAACATTAAAACTTGCCTATATTCTGAACTTGCTTGACAGAAGAGGTTAAGATTAGGAAAAAGAGTTAGTAACGAGAATTTGAGACTATCAACCCTCATCTAATGACTTGAGTTGTTACAAATATAGCAATCCGAAATTTATGACAGGGTTAATCCACAAACAATCAATGCAGGAAGGATTTAGAGTGATATTCCTCTAATTGGGTCAAAAAACATTAGATGCACTAGATGCGTCCGTTTTGCATGTGAAATACCATAATAGATTGTAATAAGAGGTAGACTTGTTGAAGTTACGATATATTGAAAAACACAATCCTAGTCTCATCTCATTATTGAAAATACACATAAAAAATAGCACTGATTAATTGTCCGAAATCTCAATTTCTCTTACTTTTAATCATCAATCCCCTTTAGAGATATCGACTACTAGTTTGAATAATAACTTCTGACGTATTTCTCATGATATTTTATGTGGGATTCGACCCCAACCTCATTGGATTATATATTTGACCAACGATCATTTTATATCTTTTCGAAGGTGTAATTTAAGTGTATTAATGTTCACCTTTTTTAACATTTACTATTTGAAGTCTAAAACTATATGTATAAAATGGGTATACAAATTTATTTATTTTATATCAGGTTATATAGAAATATATTTTAGTTTATGTAATGTGTACAATGACTATAAAAATTGGTATAAAAACTGATGGTCATGAAATTTTATATTTATAATTGTTTTAATTTATGAAATAAGTGTACGAACTGGTATCTGTGGATTGCAATATTTTATTTAGGGGATATACTTTAGACTATGTGTCGAATCTAATCGATTTATAAAGTGATTTCATAATGTCATATTTGTATGAAATGTGTATAATATTTGTGGAAATTGGTATGCAAATTGGTGCTCACCAAATTTTATATGTTATTAACTGTTTTAGTGTATGAAATGGATATGAAATTGACATTTATGAGTGGTATTCAATTTAGGTGATACTAGTTTGTATATCAATTTCATACACTATGTGCTTATCTTTTTGAATCGAGATTTCATACCATCTACCTTCATGAATCAAGATTTCATCCCATCTACCTCCATGTTAAATCAATATTGAATGAATGCTACCATCTTTCATATGAAAAAGGATAAATCATATTGCTTTTTCAAGATTTATAAAAAGAACTAAAAATAATCATGAATGAAAGTATAAAAATGACATCGATATAAAACCTGATTCTTCGATGAATTTTTTATTGAAGATGAATAGAAAAGAGAATAATATCCACATATGAAAAAGGTTAAGGAAAAATCGTGTGAGAATATTAATGGGAGATATTTAGGAAAAAGATCATGAAGGAAAGATATTTTGAAAAGAAGATTAAGAAAAAATAATTTTTTGTGCGAATTAATGTAGAACGTCAACAAGGAGAGAATATTGAAGAGAGCCATTTTAGGAAGGAGAGAATATTGGGGAGAGATATTTCAGGAAGGATAGTTTTTTTGAGCATGTGTTTTTATCGTAAATTTTTTTAAGAAAAAATTAGACAAATGTCCATTGGGTCAAAATTCTTTATCCAAAATAACCTAATTGTTACTTATTGCATAAATTGATCATTTGACCTTTATTATTTTCAGCAACGTACAATTTCGATCGATTGTTTTTTCTTTCTTCTTCGCTCTTCTTCCTACCATTAAATGACTTCTTCTTCTCTTCATTCTTCTTCACTCTTCTTCTTCCAGTTATTAAAGGGCGTTTTCTTCTTCTTTCCTTCCTCCGTTCTTCAAATGATAGAGGTCCTAATTAGATATTTCTCTTCAGATCAGTTTTGCATCAAACAAACTTTGAAAAATCAGTGTAAATATGAACAAAGTGATTTATCTCTGATTTCATAGAGATTTCGAAAGATGAGCTAAAAAGACAACGGGTTGAAGAAGGTTTCTAAATGCTTTCTAATTGATTTCTGATCTGTATATACTTTTTTTGTCTGACTTTGATTTTTTTGAGCCAACTTTTGAAACTCTTTGCTTTTATGCTCTATTTCATTTTCTTTAAGACGATCTTGACCTACTCTTGTAGGATGCTTGTTTTATATTAATAAGGAAAAACTTCAGAAATAGCAAAGTTGAGTCATTAATTGAGCGACTCATAGCAACAAGTTGATAATTACCCTAAATAGCAACTTGTATTTTGCATTTGAGAAATATTTTTGTTGACAAATACATATACAAATCTATGAACTTCACATTTATTTTGCCAGACAGTTGAGATAAAAAAGAAACGGAATATTCTGACCACTAAAATCACGCGTCCATTTTAAATTGAAGATTCTATTTGCATAAAGGATGTTTATTCAACTGAAAACATGAAAATGAATACGCTCAATTCAAATTCAAAAAAGATTTTATCAGTCATTTTTTCTCCTTTCATCAGCTTCAAAATCAATCATAATTCATCTATCAAATTTAAATCATTACAGAGTTTAGTTACTGATACAGGTATGCGAAATACGCTGCATTCAAATTCCAAAAAAAAAATACCAGTCAATTTTTTTTCGTTTCAGCAGCTTCAAAATCAATTATAATTTCATCTATCAAATTCAAATCATTACAGAATTTAGTTGTTGATACTGTTATGTGAAATTCTGGCGTCTTTGAGCTGTATTGTGCATTTCGATGAAATTCTGACGTCTTTGATCTGTATTGTGTATTCCGGTGAAATTCTGACGTCTTTGATCTGTATTTTGTATTTTGGTGAAATTCCGACGTCTTTGATCTGTATTGTGTATTCTGGTGAAATTCTAGCGTCTTTGATATGTGTTGTGTATCCCAGTGAAATTCTGACTTCTTTGATCTGTATTTTGTATTCTGGTAATATTCTGGCGTCTTTGATCTGTATTGTGCATTTCGATGAAATTCTGGCGTCTTTGATCTGTATTGTGTATTCCGGTGAAATTCTGACGTCTTTGATCTGTATTTTGTATTCTGGTGAAATTCTGACGTCTTTGATTTCGTAATTATGTATTTTGTTTGAACTACAGCTTGTTATGTTAAAAATTCAAGTCCAAGTGAAATTGAATATATGTATTTTGAATGTAGTTGAATTGATTTTGTAATTATATTAGTTAAATCTGTGAGAAAAGTTTGTTTATGTATTTTGTTCAAAATATAGCTTGTTATGTTAAAACAAATTCAAGTCCGAGTGAAATTGAATATACGTATTTTGAATGTAGTTGACTTGAATTTGTAATTTTAGTAGTTAAATCTGTGAGAAAAGTTTGTTATGCATTTTGTTCGAAATACAGCCTGTTATGTTCAAAAAATTCAAATCTCATTGAAAATTTAATATATATATTTAAATGTAGTTGAATATGTCGACTGATTAAATGTGTTGTCTGTGATGAACTGGAGATTGGCAATGACAAGCATCCCTGTTCTTGTGAAGCACTCTGGAAAATGGACACCTGAACAAAACTATGATGAATACATCACAGATGCTATATTATTGAGCATAAATACATCATACAACCACCTATACGATGTATTGACATCTCATATTAATGTAGATTTAAGCCGCAAAAATATCAAAATTAAATATAAAATCACAGGCAGTACAGGGCAAATATATATACATAATGACATGGGTGTGAAGGTGTATATTTTGCAAAATAAGGAGATCAAGGAGATGAATTCTCTGCCTTTGTATGTTAGTATTTTGGACAAACCCGTTGTCAGCAAATTAGCAAGTTCATCAGTGGTTAATGGTGAAAGTACGAGTGTTGGATTCAATTGCATTGAAGGGGTAAGTACATCTACTGACTGTGCGTTAATGTTACTGATAATGTGAAACCTATAGATGTATTTGAGATGGATAAGACTTGTATGATTATCTCAGACCCACATCATAAGTTTGTTGAGTTCGACCAGGTATACCTTACAAAAAAAATCTTAAAGTTTGTCATGAAGGATTATACAATTAGGGAGATGTTTCAAACACGATCTGAAAGGTCAAGTAAGACTTGGTAAGTAAATTTTTCACTGCTTATGATGTTTAATAGTTGGTTAACTGTATTTGAATGTATTTATTTCTGGTGCAGTTATACACTATTGTGTGCATCTGGTAATTGTAATTTCTTCTTTCGCGCCTCTGCTATAACAGAATGTGGGATGTTTAGAGTTAGAGAGTTCATTCCAGAACATACTTGCCCGCTGAAAGACAAGGTATATCCTAAGATGCATGCAACAAGTATGTTGATTGGTGGTATTGTTAAACTAAAATTTAAAAATCACAAAAAAAATACAGCGCAACTGAGATAAAAGCTGACATGAAGGAAACGTTGGGTGTTGATTTGACATACAGTTTGTGTTGGAGGGCCAAGGAAAGAGTTTTAGAGGAATTAAGGGGGAAACCATCAACATCTTATGGCAGAATACCAGCATACTTGTATATATTGGAGACTATTTACCCTGGTTCACATATAAGAATGAAGAAAAATACTGAAAATGAGTTCTTATATATATTTATATATCTCCATGCATTCATTAAAGGGTCAGGGAATTTTAGGCCTGTCGTAGTTGTTGATGGTAGTCATCTAAGAGGGATGTACACTGGGACATTTGTAGTTGCTTGCACTATGGATGGCGCGGGTAAGATACAGTAGTACTACATGCATATTTAAATGTATTTGTATATGTGAATTGTACATAACTTGGTGTAAAATGTATTTGTATATGCAGGGCATATTTTCCCTTTAGCATACAATGTTCTTGATTCAGAAAATGATGCTTCTTGGACATGGTTCTTTGAGCAATTCAAAGAAGTATATGGCCAAAGAGAACACATGTGTGTTATTTCTGATCGGAATGATAGCATCATAAAGGCTGTTTCTAGAGTTTTTACAGTTGTACCTCATTATGCATGCATATGGCATTTATGGGGGAATGTGAAAAAAAGATTCAGAAAGTCACATGATGCCTTATCGGAGACCTTTTATACAATGGCCAAATCATATTCAAAGTGTGAATTTCACAATCTAATGTAAAAGGTGGAGGCAGTTGATGTTAGAGTGAAGAATTATTTGAAATTGGCGGGTTATGAAAAGTGGGCTAGGTCGTATGCACCGGTTCATAGGGGCTGGACTTTGACATCAAACATTGCTGAGTCAATAAATGCAGCACTTGTATCGGCTCGAGAACTACCCATATTCAATTTTCTAGAGGAAGCTAGGTTGATGTTTGGTAGATGGAGTTGTGAAAATCGACAAGAGGCATCATATACATTCATAACATTAATTGGGAAGTTTAATGATATACTAAACGATAATGAGACAGAGTGTAAATGTATGATAGTATGTATTTACTTTAACTTTACATTCTGCAAATGTATTTGTTAGATGTAATAGTTGTATGTATTTACTAGAATAAGTGACTACAACTACTTGTATTTGTTATTGTATTTTTTGTCTACACCTATATATATTTGAATATGTATTACCAGTTTTACTAATCGTATTTGTTAAAAAAAAATCAGGTTGTACCAGCCACAGAGTATGTCTACACAGTACACGATAAAGAAAAGAATTTCATAGTTTGCATCAAGCATAGAACATGTACTTGTTTGACATTCTAGTTGGATGAGATATCATGTTCACATGCTTGTGCACTCTTGCAAAGCAAGAATTTTACTATTGGTTCATACTGCTCTGACTTGTACAAGCCAAAAATTGTATTGAGAACATGTGATGTTCCAATCTATCCTTTACCATACAAAGATGATTCGATAATACCAGAGAGTATACATCTTGAGGTATTACTGCCCCCAAAATATAAGAGACCTCCTAGTAGACCTCCGAAGAAAGATCATGGGAAATCAGGAATGGATATGTTTGGAAAGAAAAGTGTAAATTCATATAGTGCTTGTGGTTTTAAAGGACACAATAGGTGTTCGTGTAGGAAATATCGTAGATGATGCATTTGTTATTTTGTTATCTTCATTTCAAACTTTTTGTCGCATTACATAACTCTATATTGTTTGCTAAATTTGTACTGAATTTATGCTTTCTGTTGCTAAAATACATATTCAAATTGTATACATGTATTTACAAAAATACATATACATACACAAGTCTGCAAGCATACATAATCACTCAAAAAAACATATGCAGCTACATATGTATTTGCAAATGTATTTATAAAAAATACCTATACACACACAATCTGGACAATGACTTAAAAATACATATGCAGTTACATATGTATTTGGATCTGTATTTGCAAAAACAATACACATACCCAACTATACAGGCCTGCACAATCAATTAAAAAGTACATATTTAAAATTGAAAACAACACCACTATTCAACATAAAACTACAACTGAAACTTTCCAATCAATTTCATATAGTTCCATTCAAAATACAGTTTTGACAACTGTAAAAACATAACTTTCAACATTCTAAAACATTGTCAAAATAAACCTGGGAAATAACAACTAAAAACTGAAAATATTCAACATCATCACTGTCAACATAAAGTTGAATCCTGTCATATACAACTGAAAAAAGAATATCAAACTTGAAAATTTTTTGTGTCCTCGGTTATCATGGTTGGCCTAACTGGCCTCATTGATGCTTCGTTATCACTTTGAGCATCAACATCTTGTTTCTTCATAGCATAGTCCCACATAAGTGATGCATATCTTGTACGCAGCAAGTGAGGCTTGAACTCAATCGAAGAAACTCCTTCCACATAACTAAGTCACTCCGCATATGTAACCATATACAACCCACAATCCCTGCACAAATTAAAGAATAAAATTATAATATAATCTATTTAGATAAACAACCATAGTATAGGGATATTTATATTAATAACTTACAAGCTGTCACTTGGCTGTTGAGGTAAATCTTCCGCATAACAGATATCAAACAGGTCAAACTTATCCTTATCTTTGTATTTGGGATGCTTGTTAAGATCAATACCATTTCTTTCATAGAACTTAGAAGCCACAAGATATAAAGGTATAATCTCGGCTAACTTTTCTATTTCAGCAAGCACAACAGCATCATGACCAGTACCACTTAATGAATCATATATAAATATGCACCTTTCATGGAATGACACAACAACAAGAACTCAATGACAAGAACTCAATGAAGGTTCTTTTTCACATTGACAGGAATGCAAATATGATCAACTGTATGCCATGGTACTGTAACATGCATTCGAAAACCATTTATGTATTCAATGAGATGGTATTCTTTTCCACCAACATTAGGAGTTGAATCTTCCACCGCATAAACTGCTACGACAGCGTTCACTATGTTCATAAAGTTACAATATACGGTGCTGTATTTGTATGTGCTATGAGGCTCATACTTGGACTTCTTCTGCAAATAATAAAAGCAAACATTAATTTGCTGCAGTATAAAATACATATACTAAAATCACCAATAATGAACATAATATGAATTTAACATAATACATGTATATTTGTTTAAAATACATACAAAGCCGGTCCATGGCTAAGAATGAGAACCCATAATGTAGAATTAATTTTTATCATCGACTGTCTGAACACCAAAGTACATAATTGATATGATTGACTTGTTAATCAAAAATACAAAAATAGTTAATCAAAAATACAAACCTTGTTATTTTCTTCATTAAATATATTGGCTATGAGAGAATCAAAGCGGGGACGAGGTGCATTTGTCTCCCAGTTTATCAATCGGAGGATTTGATTGTCTAACTTCGAAGCAACACCCCATGAAACTTTTGAGCAACACTCGTATAACCACACTTGAATAGCAAGTGACAAACCCTGGAGCAAGTAAAATTTTCCATTGGCTGTCAACTTACTGGTTATAGATTTAGCCAAATCATCAAATGATACAGATTTCCACGAAAAATCCTTATACCTATCACTCTCAACCAAGTCGAAATGGTCACGTGGTATACCAGTAGAATCAAAATTTATTAACAGGAATACATGTATGAAATACAAAATAGCAAACTTCAATGCATCGTCATCATTATGCTCATCCGATATTTTGTCAGCGACCGCTGTAAACAAGTTTCGTTTTTGAATACTACTATTACCACCAAAATACTGTTCAAGTATCCTATTTGGTACATCTTCATCAAATACAAAATCATCCTTGTTAGCAACACAATTCAAATCAGTAATTGTAGCAAACTCCCTCGAGGTGAAACGTAGAATAGTCCCATTTACATGTATGATTATGGCTCTAGCAGAACTATCCTTAGTCTCTAGTGCCATAACACATCTGCATAATTGTGTTTGCACATAACAACGATTCATCTTTGTGAAAATTTTGAAAATAGTCTCATCACAAAAACGTTTGGACTGCTCCTTAGACAACATATCCTTTAAAGTTTTCACAATTTCATTATCTATGTGACAGCACATATGTGGTGCAAACCTTGATATTTTTCTGGACTTGAATATGGAATCACGCGACACCTACACAACAAAAATACATAAATCTCTATTAGATATACAAATCATATCTATATATGTATTTGTATATAAAATACAAATCTAGTGACAGTGTTTATAACTTACAAATATAGAGTGAATGTATATAAATAAATACAAATAGAAATACATTTATATGAACCATATGTATATATAGACAACAACATTAGTCTGAGCATATGCAAACCATTACCCAACAACTATATACATACAACACTTCGCTTTGTTAAATACATATACAACACAATGCCCAGTAGTAAAAATACATATACAAACTTCAAAAATTATAAAAAAAACAATACCTCTTCTTCTTCAGAATAATCTTCAAAAGCTTTTTCAACTTCTGGGCTTGAGATTTTGCTAGTTCCTTCAATTTCTTTTGCTTTTTTTTTATTTTTTTATTTTTATTTTTTATACTGTTTTTGTATTTTGGGGGGTTTTAGGAGAAGAAGCTTTTTTCAATCCCTTTGTCTTCATAATTTCAACCATTTTCGCTGGATCATTATGATTCTTCGATCTAATCTCTTCAACGGTCACCAATTTTGGTGACTCTATAGGCGTAGATACTGTATTTGTATTTTCCTCTTGAGTAAGACCTATACTAAAAGATGGTGGACCATGAGAAATTAAATATATAGGGGGTATACCTCTGTTGAATATTCTACGTAGTGTGTGTTCTGTCATTAGAGCAGACCTCCACAATAGTAAAAATAAAAGCTTTAAAAATGGAATCAGTGTTAAAGAGAAAATCCAATATACAAATAAGATGTATTTTTCAGAAAGATAAAATTTTCAAATAACCGCAATTCAGCATTACCTGATTTTATGAAGCACGATTCTTGTAGAAAAACGTTAGGAGTAATGTAGAAATTGCAACCTAAAAAAAAAAGGAGGAAGATTGGGAAAGTAAAAAGAGCAAGAAAGAGGTAAATCAAAAAAATCATCAAAAAAAGGAAAGAGATAAATATAAAGGCGTGAAAAAAGGGGCGAGTCTGTAACACGCTATTTCGACTGGCCCCACTGTAAATATTGCTACTTTTGCTATTTTGGGTAATTTTATAAAAGTGTTGTTGTTTAGCTTAATTATGGGCTTAAGTTTGCTACTTCTTGTACTTTTCTCTATTAATAAATTATGGTCATGGGTCATTTTGATTTAAAAAATAGAAAAATTTTGTAATGTATAAATAGTGTTTATAGATGTATATACATCTGTGATACATATTTATGCATCATATATACACGATTATATATTATTTATACAATATGGATACATTGTATATACATTACATAACTATTTATACAATATCAATATATTATATATGCATGTAGCTATTTTGTTGAAAAAAATTATTTATCACTTGTATAGTTATGTAAGAACCCCTTTTTTAACTCCTTTGTGAGGTTTTGATAAAAAATTCCTGTTATATATTGAAAAGTAGAAACTCTGGTTAATAGTTGTAATACTTAATCTTATAGTATAATATATTTATATGAAATTACGCCTAGTGTCCCCCAAAGTGGCCAGTCTTGAATTTTTATCTTCCAAATATCCGATCTTGAATTTTTGTCCACCAAATTGTGTGATCTTGAATTTTTTTCCCCACTAAATAAGTTCTAACGTTCGCATATAAGGTAGAACTTTTGGTCAATTATGCAGATTCATTGTCTTAAAATGTCATGAACGTCTGCATTATGGGTAAGAGTTTAGAACGTTTGTCTTATAGGCAATATATCTAAGTTCTAACTTTTGCCTGTAAGGCTGAATTTCTGATTAATTCTGTAGGTTCATTGTCTTAAATTGTCATAAACGTTTTGCATTATGGGTAAGAGTTAGAACTCTTGTCTTATGGAAAACATATCTAAGTTTTAATTTTTACCTATAAGGTTAAATTTCTAGTCAATTGTGCAGGTTCATTGTCATGAAATGTCATGAACGTCTGGCTTATGGGCAAAATTTATTAAGCGGGATAAAAAAAATCAAGACCACCCCTTATAGAGACTGTTTTTGTAATAGTGGGAGACAAATTATTAAGACCAACAAATTTTAGGGTCATTTCTAAACTTATTTATGTTTTTGTTATCTTTTCTTTAGGTCCGTAAAATCCCTTGGCCTTATGCTAAATGTAAGCCCAGTAAGAACTTACTAGGACAAATTACATAATACCATACCTTGACTTAGGGGTGGGCATAAAAATCGGAGAACCGAAAAACCGTACCGAACCGAATTAGTTCGGTTCTTCGGTTCGGTTTTGGGGTTTTTTTCGGTAGTTCGATTTAGGGGTAACGGTTCTTCGGTGCACCGAAGAACCGAAGTTTTATTAAATTTTTTTTTTTTTTTAATTTTTATTTAGCTCATGTTTGGCCCAAAACTTTTCAAGACCAAGCTTCAAAGCCCATACCCAATTACCTCATCAACATTTACCTTCCATCCTTATTACTTTTACATTTTCCTAATTTTTAATTTTAATTCCTGATATACTTATATTTCTAATTGTAATTTCTAAAAATTTTCACACATATACTCCTAATTTCTAATGGTAATTCCTAAAATTTTTTACACAGATACTACCACCGTATTGTGATATAAAAAATAGAGCACTACAATGATATGTATTTGAAGTTGTCCTCATTTTATAGTTTATTTACAGTGTTTTAGATTTTTTAGTGTCTTATATTTTGATTCGGTTCTCATTTTATTTTTTATTTTACACCGAAAAACCGATTTAAAAACACCGAACCAAATCGAACCGAAGTTGAAAAAATCGAATCGAACCGAACTAGTTTGGTTCGGTGTTTGGTGCACACTTTTTCAAAACCGAAAACCAAAGAACCGAACCGAAGAACCGAACGCCCACCCCTACCTTGACTTAACATTATTACTTAAAATTTTAACCTTCTAAAATAATTACATAATTTTTTTAATTTTTTTTTTTACTTTCTCTCTCTACACCATCGGATACATTACATCTACCCCAAATCTCAAATTCAATCCATTTTTCCTCCACAACCAACAGCTCTGATAAAACCAGTCCTTCGTCGTCTTCTTTGTTTCCAGCTGCTTACCCACCGAAAAATCACTGAGCTCCGACCTCCCTCATTCCCTTTTCTTCCTTTTTTCTCCGACCAACTAGACCTCAACACCATTTTCTCCATCATCTCCGACCAAACAACCACCATTAGCTCACTACTCCGAACAACCCAACGACGGTGAACTACCACCAAAATGAAAACCTTTCAAAGTTTCATCATTTCCGACGAATGTCGGGGAATTCCAACTATATAGGTGGAGATCTGGCATTTTTTTTCTTCGTTCGAAGAATTCTACAAATCTATGTATTTGACGAATTTTCATGTTGTTGATATGTAGACTAATGTATCTGATTAATGACGGAATGATGA
The DNA here is from genome assembly GCA_031232105.1 of Capsicum rhomboideum. Taxonomy (NCBI): domain Eukaryota; kingdom Viridiplantae; phylum Streptophyta; class Magnoliopsida; order Solanales; family Solanaceae; genus Capsicum; species Capsicum rhomboideum. The sequence goes on from CP124709.1 coordinate 61,792,717, forward strand.
ATGATATGAAGATACATCACGAGATCGACTAAAAAAAGTACAAATGCTATATATCATATTGATTTTTGTGTACATATATATAAGAATGATGTCTCTAGTTGAAAATATGACAAAAATTATGTATCGAAATTTTTTTTTTGTTAGTGATACATAAGACTTATGTATTGAAATAAAATTTTTGTTATTAATACATAAGAATTTGATTGATTATTTATGTATTAGAAAATGATATATTCGATGTAATGGGATGCAACCGGCTGCTTTAAAATCAGGATTTTACGTAACTTAGAAAAGAGTGTGGGGTGTGGGGTGGGGGGGATAAAGAGTAAAATGTTGAGATTCATGAAAGTTGTCCAAATTGCCAACACACTGGGCCTTCTAGAACAGCCAATAAGCTGCTCCGATTATCGGCGACATCTCTATTTTGTTTATAGAGTTTTATCCACATCGCAGCCTCGTCGATTTTCTGAATCAACGACCAGCAAAAGGTACCCCTGTGCTCTCTCATCTTCTCCATAGATTTACATAGTGAATTAGAGCTAATGCTAAATCTGATTAATCAATCAATTAACACTTTTTAATCCAAAATTAGTTGAGCTTTTGTTGTATGAATTGTGATTTATTAGGTATTATATCTATTTATTTGTATTTTAACTTGTATACATATGGTTAGTGTTTGATTTGGGATTTGTAATTCAAATCAGTAAAAAGAAAAAGGATGTGATTGATAATGGAATTTGCGGAGAACTTGATATTGAGATTAATGGAGGATCCGAAGGAGCGGGATAAGAAGTTCAGGGAACATGTGTATGCAACGAAGGAGAGGACCAAGAAAACATTGGAGATGTGGAGCTATCCAATTCGTCCCTATGGTTTCTGGACATTTGATAGGCATAATGCTCAGTTATTTTGGGACCCTCAAATCAGCCAAGTCCCTGGCCGTCGAGATCCCTATGGTGACCTCCTTAACGATGGTTCCTCCTCCTAAGCTTTGGTGAGAGTTTGATTTTATACCTTCCTGCACCTTTTTGTTATAGAAATTCACAACTTTGTGATTGATTTTTGGACAGTCTGTGTGATTGCTTGCTGTTTCTGGTTTAGCATAGGTGATGCTAATCTGATATAGTATCCCATGTGCTTGTAACTTACAACACTCTTCGTGAAGTTTTAAAATGTTAAATATATACATTATATTTGAAAAAGTTATAAATTTCTCACTTTAATATGTAGAGAGAAATGGAGAACAAGATGTTCATCTGAGTTTTGGAGGGAAATTAGGATTTGAGATATGCAGTAAAGTTTTAGAAAGAAATAGGATCAAAGGTTTGCGTTGAGATGCACAAAGATAATAAAAGGAAACCAATGCAGTAACGAATAGAGTTGCATTAATTGGTGAGTTGCAGAAAATTTTATGTTAGTATTAACTATTTTTTAAAAATTAACATCATAAATATAAAACAACCTTGAGATAGAAAAGTCACTCTACCCTCCCCAGACCCCACTTGTGAATTACACCAGGTATGTTGTTGTTGCTTGAGATAGAAAAGAAAGTGATACTGTTCGGGTTAGCCTCTTTGAACCACATTACCTCTGGCTCTAGGAGGACTTGTCCTCTTGACCAGATCGAACTCTCAAGTCTCAAGTAAGCTAAGCCGACCCATATTCATTTTTTATCTCAAACCCGTTTGAGCAAATTGTTAATCTTTGAGAATATTTGATAAAAATAAAAGTATCCTTTTCTACAACTTACCAAGCAAGGCGAGGTGTGTTTCCTCATTCCATCTTTTTCCCCATCTTCCACTAACATCTTGCATGTTACAAATATTTATCATATTTTTCTTCTGCAAACTTACCACACACCTTATTTTCTAATTTCAATCCAAATCTTGATACAGTTAGCCTCACAATTCCCTGGAACGGAGGGAATTGATAAGATCAGCCAGTCTTGAAAATGTTCTTTGAGTTAGGCACTTATGCTTTATTCATTGACATTCCTTTTGATGTATGTTTTAACAACCATCATGGTCATAGCTTTACCCTATGAAGATATGGAAATAACTATTGTAAATAAAATAAAATCAAAACGTGGACAAGAAGGGAGAGTGGATCTTCTCAACTCCAAGATAATCCCTGATTATTCCTTTTCTTTCCTCTATCCCGTGTATAAATGACAGTAGTCAAGTTTCAAAGTCCAAATCTTTTCAACCTATTTCTATCTCCAGTTAACACACGTAAGCCAGTGTTGACCAAGGAGGTACAACATCAATACTCAACCATGAATTTTCTGTGATTCAATCATGAATTCCTCCCTGAATAAATCTTCCAAAGCACTGTTGAGTGTAGTTCTCTGTACTTGCATACTATCACTGTCTTCACTCTCTTGCAGAACTCCAAGTTGTTATAGACATTAGAGGTATGATTCCAAGAACATGCGAACTTTGCAAGTTTGTGCTTTCCAATAGACTGTTCTGATTTGACAAGTGATTTATTAGATATACGTGATTACATAAATAGCAGACTTTTTATATTTTAAAACAAACTTTGTATATTAGTTTTACAAGAAAAAATGTTGAAACTAATTCTTCCTATAGGATAAATCGGACAATTCATTAATACATTAGTTAATGGTGCATTCTGTGTGAAGCAGAGAGAAGCAACTAGTCAAATAAAAAACAGATAGTCCTATCAACAAAAGAAGTAAAAAGTCAGTGAGATAGTCTGTCAATGAACCTAAGGACACATCCAAGACAGAATTTCAGGTTAACATAAGCCTTGTTCATTTTAAAGAGTGTGATCACTTTAGTGGTTTGTTTCCCTTCAATTGTGAAGAGTCATGAGAGAAAAGTGTGACTTCTAGCTTGCACTCTACATTTCCATTAAATATGGATGGAAATTTGGTCAGACCAGCCGATCACGGGAAAAAAGAAGTTAGTTCACGACCAAGATGGTTATAGACTGGTGCATTTGGAAAAAAAACAACATCTTCAGTGAAAAGTCTTATCATTTACCTCCATTAAGGGTGGGGGATGCTGGTGCTACAGAAAAGGGGAGCTCTGTGGTTGTCCAAAAAAAAGGGATCTCTAGGAATTTGGTGGTGGGCGTAGTCAACTTTTTCTATTTCTGCATCGTACTTCAATTTCTTTATCAATGGGATACTCTAGTTTGTTCGTAGCCACATTTTCGCATGTGTCAACTTGCAGTTTCCTGTTTGTACTAAAATTTCTGTATCAACCGAAGATATCTCTATACAGGATTGTTTATAGCCATATCTCTTGGCTTTCCAGTTTTCATCATTCTCACTATAAATATTCAGAACACCAGTATGTGGGAATAGAACAGGAACTCCATCAATTGCTTTGTTATATTCAGTTTAGTCAAGACCGCGAGAATCGAATGGCCAGAAAAATGTATGACAAAAAGGCCAAGTCTACCTCAATCCTTTCTCCAATGACATCAGTTTTTACGCTTATTTGGGCTCACCTCAACTATTTTACATGGTACATGTATCCTCCCACTAGTACATGTATTCAGTAACTGCAAACCCAAAATTTACTATATAGATAGCAACCACCTGATCTTTTTGATTTATCGGATTTGAATCTTTTTGTGGGTTGATCTTTATAACTTCATTGTTCTTTTAGACAAAACTTTAGGAGTTTGAGCCTACCTCGATAATATTAGGGAGAAAGTTTATTGCTTTTCTGCTCATTAAATTTGTATGGTGACGTTGTCATGACAAAGAACATGTATTTTCTTGCCAGTGTAGGCAGAAGACATTGCCGAAGAAGATTTGCCGAAGAAGATCAAAGTTTTTCTACACCAATTGCTGATGTAATATCTAGTTTCTGAACATGAATATTATCGCTGGCTAGGAGATTGAATAATTTGTATGAATATTTGTACATCATCTATGCTGATGAAACAAAACCTGTTGTAATAATGCTTTTTAGCAGTTTATGGTTTTGAACTCCCAAGTTTGAAGAACCCAATGTCTCTCTCTATGCTGTATGTCTTTAACACATCGATGTAGAAAGCCGATGATAAAAAGAGGACAGAGGTTGTGTGGTGTAGAAATTGACTCAAAAATACCTGTCCATTATATCATTTATCGGAAATTATAATAGACATCACTTGCTGCTATTAGCTTATGGACAATATATACTATATTTAATTGCCAACTTGCCTCTATTAATATATGGGCATCATACTAAATTTATAGCCTGTTTGGTCAAATTTTTTTTTTTTTAAAAGTGCTTATTTTTTTTCAAAAGTGTTTATTTTTTCTCAAAAGTACTTATTTTAAAAATTGAGGTGTTTGATCAAACTTATAGAAGGCAATAAGTGTTTTTGGGAAGTAAAAAAAATCTGTTTTTCATAAGCTAAAAAAAGTAACTTCTCTCCAAAAGCATTTCTGAAAAAAGCACTTAAAAATATTTTTAAAAACTTGGCCAAACACTAATTGCTACTCAAAAGTGTTTTTTTAATTGTATTGGCCAAACACAAACTGCTTCTCACCAAAAGTACTTTTTTGAAAAGTACTTTTGAAAAAAACACTTCTAAAAATAAATTGATTTTAGAAGGTTGGCCAATATGCTATTAATCGCTAACACACTTTACCCCCTAAATAATTTCCTATTGCTAGCATGTGCAATCAACATTGATTACCAACCCGTCAACTTTTCAGTCAATTAACCTACTACCAAAACGGTTGATGAATTCCAGTTTATGGACTCCCGAGTTTCATGTCGTATCCAGCGTCTAGCCTATGTAAGGACCGTTTGGCCATAAAAATAAAAAACGTATTCACTTTATTTGATATTTTTAAAATTAAAAATAGAGTTAGAATTGGTATTTGATCACAGTATTTTCAAAAATATTTTAGACTTTGAATGTACCTTTTTATAAGGTGATAGTAGAAATTAAGTGCAAAAAAAGTGAAATTTTCAAAAAACCAAAATTTGTTAAAACATATTCCGGAATATGTTTTTGATTTTCATGGCCAAATAAGTGTTTCGAAATAAAGTTTACACATATTCCGAAATATTGTGAATAATATTTATGGCCAAACGCCTACTAAGTTGTGTCCGTCGTAACTATTGAATGTAACAACAGACATTGGAATCCAAAAGATGAGTCCATAGGCAAAACCTTGAATAGACCCACAAATGTATTGTCATTGTCACACATGCGGTTAGCAATGCATTAACTTATCAGAATCAAGAGGGAGAGCGTTTCTGCAAGCAGTACCTAATATAGTGACTTCGCAATGAAACTGGGATACGCTGTAGAAACTCACAAGATTCAACACAGGGCAAGGTTGTTTCGTTGAGGTGCCAGTGACAACTAAATTGAAATAGTAAGTGAATTCCCCCACATAAACTAGCAGAAATCAAGCTTCCATTATGTATGGAAGTATATATTGCATAGACATACCATTACAGCATCAACAAAATGATCAAGAAGAATACAAAGCACATAATCATTCACACATTAGATGCTACAGAAGGATATTCTCTAATCGTTCACACATCAGATGCTACAGAAGGATATTCTAACTTTATACAATGGGTACCCCCAAACTTCCAGTCTCACCTAAACTGAATGTGTGTTTAAAGCACAGAAGAAACAAGCACAGAAGAAACATTGGGTTTAACAGAATTACTGAGATTATCATCCTAATCTCATCCAGATTTACTTGAGCTCGAATTAGTAGCACCTTCTTTCTTTGTTGCAGCAGACTCAACCTGTTTGTATGCCTTTGAGATTTCTTCAACAGGTATCAAAGGGATATAGCTGATGATACTATAACCCTTCCTTTTCAAGTCAGCAACTAATTGATTATATTTCTCGGACCAGTGAGCAGCTGTAGGGGCAGCCATCTGTGCGATTCCATGCAGTGGTGGACAGTGATTGACATAATACCAGAACACTGCCACTTGACTAGTAGCTAATTGCTTGGACAATTCACCAGCATGATAGATAGCTGCACGAGGACCAGTAACTTGTACGTCCTTGAACAAATCCTGTGCAACCTCTGTTGCCTTCTGAAACAGAGACTGGGCTGTGCTGACAACCTTCTTGGCCAAGGGAGGAGCATGTTCATCAAATTTGGCTGTTCCATCATCCACCTAATAACCAAAGATGTTCATTATGTTAAAAAGGAAGCAACAACGAGGAAATCAAACTACAATGTCCACAAAATGCTCATCTAATTCTCCTTTCCACATGACTTTATATTATCTTTATTAGAATGAGGGAGCAACTAAATTCCAATTGAAATTAGATTCCAGGAAAGCGAATTTCAGGTGAAACAACCAGACGCGAAAATATAAATTGCAAGTCATATAGCAGAAGTACACTAAGTACAATTCTAATTTGTGATCTTCTCACGCATATGTAGCAATAAAGAGGATGTTCCAATATCCAGAAGAAAGGAAGATGTCCTACATGTACAAATCTTTGCAAGTTATTGACACTATTTTGTTCAACACACGACAACTAATTTGTGGAAAATTAATTTAAACCATAGCAGTCACGGTAACACAAGCACAAAGAAGGCTGTGAACATAAGCAAATACAGACTACTACCACACAAGCCACAGACACATTCATTTCACAAAGACGATATAGCCCAAGGCACACTAAAAATCAAAAAAAGGGAAAATAATAATTACAAAAAGCATTATTATTACTCAAATTGACACTATTAACGTGTGCCTTTCATTATTTACTTTCTCAAACAGTTGTCTATTTGTATTTCTTCTATCTCATAAGAACAAAGGCACATAGACACTCACAAGCATTTATAGAATCAAAGATTCCAGGAATGAGACTATTTCCTTATATATATATATAATAGCTACAAATTGAAATCATCAGCGTTCACCATAGTGAGTCAGTGACTATATAGTTAATGAAAAGAAGAATCAAGACGATATAAGTGAAGATTGAATACCCTTTTGTCAAGGAAAACAAGGACTTCATCAGGAGCGCCTTTAAGTCTCTCGTAAACAGGCCTTACCACGGTGGTTACTGCATTTTCTACTGTACCGACAGTTGATCTCAGAGGCCCCGAGTTCTGCTTCGCATATTCATACAGATTTGACACCAAAACCGCCGTGTTTATAGCCAACACCCTTACAAACCCTAGATGTTTCAAATTAACCTCACTTTTCTCCATCTCAACCTACCAATCAGAAATTAAGCAATCATAAATTACTAATCAAACCGAAAAAAATAAAAATTCTCAAATTGAATGGATGAGCATGAATTAAGAAAAAATTATAAAAGATCTACAGATTGAAAAACAAACCTTATTGGTAGTCATATTTTCGCGTTCTCAATCAGCTTAGTATGGAAATTTGATCTGCTCAGCTATTGGTGATGCAAATGAGAAAGTTGGTTGGGTAATAAAGGAAGCTTGAGGAATATTAAACTAGTATCTAAAGGCTGTGAAGGTGCCACGTGTCGTAAGCATGGGGTCATGAGGGATTCATTTAGTCGAGAATCAATGAGGCGTTTGAGGAAATGCCATTGTCTAGGCGAGTGTGGAGGCTTCTCGAAGGAAATGTGGCAATCTGTTAGAAGACAGTGTGAAATATCTCAACTTTTACGTCTATTTTTATTTATGTCTAGTACTAGTATGTCCAATTTTTATTTTTTTTTGAATAAAGATAATTTATTATTTTATATTTGTTATTAAATAGAACTCATTTATTTAATAATATGTAAATGACTTATATTTAATAGAAATAAATAATCTTTCTATTTATTAGTTTCAAAAAGGTGTATCAAATCAAACGTCAATAAATAAAAATGACCGGAGGGAGTACTTTGTCCTTTTAGCTTTGTGAGCATACAGTATGGCTCTCAAAAGAAGGAAATTCTGGATTTTCCGTGACATTCTAAGATACTCCCTTTGTCCCAATTTATATGACACACTTTCCTTTTTAATCAGTCTCAAAAAGAATGACATATTTCTATATTTGGTAATAATTTAACTTTAAAATACCCACTTTACCCTTAATGAAATGATTTACAACCACACAAATATCTATAACTTATTTTAGACCACAAGTTTCAAAAGTCTTCCTTTATTTCTTAAACTCCGTGCCAAGTCAAAGTACATCACATAAATTGAGACGGAGGGAGTAAGACAAAGGAATGTCCAAATTACCGGTCCTCCTTGCTCAAAGACCAACTGCTTGCTTGCTAATTAATCTTTCCCAGTTATTTATAAAACAATTTTTCAATGTTTGCGACCTCACATTAGATGATATCTTACAAGTTTAAAATAATTAAGAGCCTGTTTGGATTTATTTATAAATTTGGCTTAAAAATAAATGTTTAAAATGATTTTTTTAAATCCAAACACTGCTTAAAAACTATTTTGACTTAAAAATACTTAAAATGAGTAAATCCAAACATGTTCTAAACTTGTTCATGGACACGTGACAATGACCAAACAATTGTCTTTTTGCAGGTCTCGTTTTATTTTAAGTAACTGCTATGCTAACGTGAAAAAGAAACGTACCAAAGGGAACATTTCAGTTTAATCCAAGAACTAGTAAAATTAATTTCAAATTAATACACCAAGAAGCTAGGAGTTAGGTCAACAGGGAAGACAGATGAAGAGTAGCATTTGAATTTGGTTCACATTTTATTACAGATTAATTAGTCGATAAACAAACAAACAAAAAAAGTAACAAAGAGGACAGATGGAGGAAATTCATTTATTTAGATGTGGCACCATCAAGAAAGGATAAACTATCTCATTTTTATATCTATGTTGAATCTCAAGTATCCGTTTTTAGTCACAGAATGGAAACAAAAACTCTTTCTGCCTGTATCTCGAAATGTGAAATATAACGATCATTCAAAATAGAAAAAAAATCAAGCGAGAACGTAAATCATACATGAACATGAAGTTGGAATTTGGGTAAACTACATAGATTTATCCAGCAGATATCTGTTGCATACTTGCATTAGATTATGTCAGCACATCCTATTACTTGCCTGCTTGGTGGAACAAGGGAAAATTCAAAGAAGAAATCAATACAAACTGTTGGGATAACAAAAGAACACTATCTTCTTTACTTAAGTACAACTACTAGTAAGGAAACTACCCAGATTGTTCACCACTAAAGCTGAGGAACCATCAAGCAACTTGAGATTTTTGGTGCCTCACATACTGAAGGATAGGTTCTTTTACCTGTAGATAGAGAAAAGGGAACAGAAGCATAATCTATATATCTATATAAAGGAAAAATATGAGAATGCTGATGTGACATGCTTCTAAAGCTATCATTCACATTATTTTTTTTCTATTTTTTTTAGTTTTTTTACCTTTATTTTGGTATTATATAATGTTTAAAAATTTCAAAAGTTTGACGGTAAGAATTCGAGAAGTCACAACTGTTACGAAAGCCAAACATTTACAGAAACAACATTACTTGCTGTTACATTGCCTAACCCCCAATCGTTTGGAAAATTTTTCTTACAATTAACATTAGTACTTAATACTAATTTTATGACAACATCATTGTACAGTTACAATGCTATACTATAAATAAAACATTTTAATCAGGGAAAATGATCAGCAAGCCGTTGTATGTGCTTTTTCCATGATAGTTACATCTATATCATGAACAAGCAATTGTGATTTTTTCTAGGCATATTTGAAGGATTGGATTTCCCGAAAAGGACAACAGGGAATTGGGAAACAGTGGCGTTCGAAAGGAACTCTTTTATCCTTTGATCAATGGGAATACTCGCATACCTCCATGTTTTCTGACTTTCGACGTCTCTCACTATGGTACACTTTTGACGGTGTTATCATCTTTCTCTATTTTCTCTTATAGAACAATCTATGCTTATTCGCGTATTAGATTTCATTTTTTAAAAAGTTTTTTTTTTTCTAACCAAAAGTCTATTTGCTCTGTAGTTGTTTGTTATGAGTTCTGGCATTTAACACTTTTTTTCCTTCATATTACTGCTTTTGTTTTGTTTCAGGAAGTCCAAAAATCAAGATTGAAGTGGTTGTAATTACTTTGTATAAACCCTATTCTATTCGGCCTCCACCTTTATTATTACTCTCTCTCTATATATATCCTTCTACCCCCACTACCCTCTGTTTCTCTTATAATATTCTTTCGATCCAAAATACTTCCTCCGTTTGCTTTTACTTATCACATTTTAATATGACACACTCATTAAGAAAAACAATTATTGACATGACTATTTTACCATGGTATTCCTATTAAATATTGTTTACTATTGTGTCTTGAATTAGTTTGGAAAAAAAACAATTAATGATAAGAGTAAAATAGGAAAACAAAAGTTGTGTCTTCTTGACTCTTGAGATGTCAAAAATGACAAGTAAAAGTAGAAATACAATTAGGAAATTAGTTACAAGTAAAAGCGAACTGAGGGAGTAAATAAATTAATGGATTATGAATCATTTTTTAAGAAAGTTAGTTAGTGATATTAATCAAAGAGTCATTTTTCTCAATTAAATTATATATTGAACTATGATTATATTCGTTTTTGGATATTTAATTAGTTACTATGCGGGTGTCAATATATTATATAGAATCAAGGAAATTATTTCCAATCGTCAATCTGGTGGTGGCAAACGACAAATTTTACAGGTAGATTTTGAACTTTTTTTTTGTGTTATATTATTGGAGTTTGAAGCATTTGATTTATTAAATTTATAGTAAAATTATGTTGAAATTGATTAAGATATCCAACGTGTTTGTAGGAATATATATTATTCAGATTGCATTGAGTCAATTGTGCTTTTTTTTGGTTAATGCATGTCAAGTGAGAGATATTTCAGAATGGGAATTTGATGTTGTATGATGAGAAATAAAAATATAACAGAAGCCAATAAATTAAATTACCTACAGTTATACTAAAGTAATTTAAATATAATATAATTAATACTTAGAAGCATCTACACGAAAATTTTTTATAGTAATTTCTAATCTTTTCAATTTTTATTATTAGGATTCTGAATATTCTTTTCTATTTATTTGAAAGAAAAAAGACTTATAAAACTATAATGTCCTTTGTTTTACTGTTCGGTGCTTTTTGATGTTTTTGAAAATTACTGTAATATTTAGGAGCCATTTGGTCATGAAAACTATTTACTTTTTTTTTTGATTTTTTTTTTCCACTTTATTTGAAAATTAGTGTTTGGCCATGAAAATTTCAAATATTACTTGAAGTTGTACTTAAATTTGAAAAAAAGCCAAAACCATGTTTTCACCTTTTAATTAATTTATTTTTTCAAAAAATTCCTAAGTTTTTATTTTTATAAAATAACCCCATTTAAACTATATTTCATATTTAAATCATATTTAATATTGTTTTTAACAAATACATTTAAATTCTAAATATTTATTACAAAAAGTATAGTCAAACACAATGCCAACTTTTTACAATTATCATGGCTAAACGCCCACTTTTAGTGTATAAAAAGATAGAAGAAGCGATGCCTGGTTATTATAAAAAAAGATCAGTTAATATTGATAATCAAAATACGTCAGAAAATAATTGCTATGAGTAAAGAATATAAAAGAGACACAGTAAATCGAGAGTAGTACTTCTCTAATTATTCATTTGAGTTTCTTGAGATATGCACATGGTAATACCAAATCTTACGTACTTATATTTATATTCAGACCAGATAATTTTTAACCCTACACGATAAATCACTAGAAGTTAAACTTTTAAGTTTTAATGTATTGTAATCAACTTCTTAAGCTTTTAACATGAATTTATGCATTTTTATTCTAAATATTTGAATATTAGGATCTATTGTACATCGCCTTACCTTGCATGAAGCATGAAGTACTCTTAAAATCCGAACATCAAGAAGACTATCAATATGCCGTAAATAGTGCTAAGTTTATGCATCTTAAAATAATATCTTCATTCTTTTAGTTTTTGGTAACAAAGTGACTATAGAAGCAAAAAGAATCTGAAAAGTACTTTTACAATGTGAAAATTATTTACATTTCAATGTATATAAACTAAATTCTATTAAAAAAAAAAAGATGCATACAAATTAAAAACTAAAAATTGTAGTTCAACATATGGGTAAAAATTCTCTAGGAAGACAAATCAATGGAAGTTTGTTGAGTATATAAAGATTCTCTTAAAGCAATACAGAGAGTTGTGATGTTATTTGTTGGCTCATTAGCCATGAATTTTCGAATTTTTTTTTTGCTAAGTATAAAAATATATATATATATATATATATATATATATATAAAGGAAGGTTAGAAATTTGCTTATGTGGCATACTTCTAAGGCCACCATTCTACTTTATTTTTTATTTTATTTTTTGACAATTTTTCCTACATTTCTATTTTAATTAATACTCTCTCCATTTATTTCTATTATTTATTGTAAAAACTTTATGTTTTAAAATTTATTACTCCACTCCTATTCTTTATTAAGAAATTTGAATGGGTGCATGTCTTTTATTTTTTAATTTATTTGTGCATTGATTATACAATAAAGAAGAACAATAATAAAAGAATGACAAGAGATTCAATTATCTTTTTCTCAATATTTTAGTATCATCCTATTTTTTTTTTTATGTGTTATTAAAAAAATCATCTTCTTTTATAATGATTTTATTTATTTATTCTCTTCATTTGTACTAATTTGAATATATATCTATTTAATTTTTCCTACATTTCCATTTATTTATTGTTGTTCAAAAATAAATATATTAATTAGTACTCTCTCCATTTATTTCTATTAGCAATAATAAAAGAATGACAAGAGATTCAATTATCTTTTTTCTCAATATTTTAGTATTATCCTATTTTTTTTTATGTGTTATTAAAAAAATCATCTTCTTTTATAATGGTTTTATTTATTTATTTTCTTCATTTGTACTAATTAGTATATATATATATCTATTTAATTTTTCCTACATTTCTATTTATTTATTGTTGTTCAAAAATAAATATATTAATTAGTACTCTCTCCATTTATTTCTATTATTTATTGTAAAAACTTAAATGTTTTAAAATTTATTACTCCACTCCTATTCTTTATTAAGAAATTTGAATGGGTGCAAGTCTTTTATTTTTTAATTTAATTGTGCATTGATTATATAACAAAAGAAGAACAATAATAAAAGAATGACAAGAGATTCAATTATCTTTTTTCTCAGTATTTTATTATTATCCTATTATTTTTTTATGTGTTATTAAAAAATCATCTTCTTTTATAATGGTTTTATTTATTTATTTTCTTTATTTGTACTAATTTGTGTATATATATATATATATATCACCTCTCTTTGTTTAAAAAACTTTTTTTATTTTTTGGTCATCTTCTAATAATGAAATGACAAGAACTCTAATATTTTAAGTTTTCTATTTTTTTTTATTTAATGCATTTACAAGGAATAATTACTTATAACTTTCATAATTTCATGTCCATAACCCCCATAATTTAATTTGTAAGTTTGTAATGTCTTATGGTATTCCTCTATTTTACCTATATAAACTCATATTTTATTTCATGAAGGCTCTCATTCAAAGTCATCCTTTGTCTTCTTCATTACTTTGATTTGTGAAGGCAAGAAATATTTGTTCTCAAGTATTTCTTTTCATATTTATGTACTTTATCATGCTTTCTTATTTTTCAGCATTTCTTTTACACATATTATCATCCTCCAAATAAGTATAATTTAGAAAATCTTGCGAATTAACATGTAACTGGAAAGGAATTTATGGGGACAAGAAGTATTTCGCTCTCAAGTCGTCTTTTTTTTTATTTTTTATGTATGTATTGCACTTTTTTAAGTTTAGCATTTTTAATGTATTATCGATCTCGAAGTCTGATAAAAAAATCATCACGAAAATCAATCACTATATATATAAAGTCTGATATTAGAGAAGTGATGTGACACCTCTCTTTGGCCAAAGATCCTATTTATTTATTTTTTTGGCAATTGCCCTTACATTTTTATTTATTTATTATTGTAAGAAAATAAATGTGTCAATTACTAATCCATCCATTTATTTTTAGTTTATTGTAAAAACTAAAATTCTCAAAATTTACTACTCCATTATTCCTATTCATTAAAAGCCTAAATATTGATCACAATCAATTTGCAAAGAAAAATTCAAATGAGGAGGTAAACAAATATCAACATTTCTATAAAGTTAGTTGCTCAAACTTATTATTTTTTTATTGAGATTTCGTGTTCGTCTTTGAATTCTTATTTCTGTATGTTACATGATTTTATTCAAATCGGGCTAAAATAAAAATAATTGTTAGTGTTTGTAATTCATATTGTTAAATAATTCATTGTCAACATGCATAAGACAAGAGTTTCTATGAATTTTGAAGTTATTCTTCTTTACCTTTGTTCTTTTTTTCATTTTGGTGTTTAGGAGGAAGACTGTTTAAAAAAATTATGAGGAATAAACAGGAATTAGGACTTAACCAAAGTAATTTTGATACTTTTATGAGTTTTGATGTTGGTTATAATACAAGAATCACTTGATGGTATATATTAGAATGTAAGTTTTTTATGCGCATATAAATTTACATATTGATTTATTTGCTGCTATCCTTTGCATAATGAATGTGTTGTAACTATTTACATGTGTTTTATAGTACGATTATACTATCTTCATGTGTATTTCTAATGAACGATGAATGAATTAGGCTATGAGTTGTTTTAATTTGTTTAGACTTTTAATTTATCTTTTTAAAATTTTAAGTTTTGTGAAATACACATAATTTATAAATGTTTAATTCATTTTGTGAAAGAAGAATTAAAGAAAACTTTAGATCTTAAAAATATTTTTTATGATTATTTATATATTTGGGTATCAAAAAAATTAAATCGTAAAATTAATGAAGTTTTTAATGGCCAAATTCACTAGTTAGATATATTTCCCAAATACTTCAGCCAGGATTCTTAACTAGGATTTTCTGGAAAGACTGATGTCATACCATGCTTGCTTTCCTCTTGACGTTTGTCTTGACTGGACCTGCTACAGACAATTTCGTAATCAGGTTGGCTTGGTCTTCCATTAACTGTTCCATTTTCCTTACCAGGAATAAAGCTCTCCCGAGAAGCTACAGGCTGCACAAACATCATATCCAACTATTTGTTACTGCAGTTTCGTTAGGTGATTAACTAATTAATTACCGAGTTGTTGTTACTGCAGATTATTGAAGTAATCCACAACTGAACCAACCTCAGCATTGCTTGATGGTGTTTTTTCATGCTCCTTTCTCTTGGAGACAGTTTGATCACTCATGACAGACCCATTACGGTATGCATCAGATTTTCCTCGAGTACGTGTAAGATCTGATCCAATAGAGTGGAGAGCACCACAAGTGGATAGATCTCTAAAGTTGTTATCTAGTAGCCATATAGTAATATTAGATTTTGTGGTCTAATCTTAATGATAAGTATGGAAGTAATTTGACTAAACGTTATCAAAATTCGGATAGTTGGAATCATTACCTGATTCATGCGTGTCAACATCCTGACCATTTATCATAGTTAAAGATAGAGTTAAAATAGTAGAAGTGCAAGAATCTGTTAAACTTATATTTAATTCAAGACTATTACCATACTGTCTTTTGCTAAGACCTTCGTAACTTCGGCCAGCTTTTCTTCATTCAGGTCAGAGTGGATCACACGCTTCCCTGCAACGACAAAATTAGTCCATCATTGGGCAACTGGTACTTAGTCTTTCTGCTCCATACTAAGCAGGAAATACTGTTTGCCAAAGGCCAGAGGGTACCTAGTCTGCGGTAGCTCTTTGCCTCAACGAATCCATCTTGTGTCATTTTATCAATTAGCCTCTTCACTGCAGTTTGGTTGGCTTCTCCTTCCAGTTTACTTTGGAGCTTGGCAACAGTTACATAGTTCATTGGAAGAGCATGAAACAAAGCCTGAAACAAGAGACTGTCTTTGTTAACATGCAATCCGGAAAGTAACATCCAACTTCATGCAATGTGAAGGAATAGTCACGAGGTAAATCACTAGTGTGAATCACAATCCCCTGGCAATGAACTTTATTTCAGTGGGCCACATCCAGATAGAACAAACAGATAAAGAGAAAACGTAGGAGTACAAAATCCACAAGCATGTGTAATCCACATATACAGTTAATAGATAAGGAAGTATAGACCAAATTAACTAAAGAGGATAGATGTATGTCAGAAAGATGTTAAACACATCTACTGATACTTTTAAGCTCAATCCAAAGGATATTAATCAGGTTTCACCTTCATGTACATGTAATCTTCACCCTTGCCATGCTGAGGTTGGTTGCCATTTTGGTTTTGTTGGCCCTCTTTTTCTTCTTTCACAACATCAAATTCATAGTCGAATTTCTGTATTTGAGGAATATGAAATTTTGGGTGGTGGAAAAGGATATATTATGATTCAAGAAAGTAAAGATGTAAACAATAAATGAAATAAAGGAAAACAATAAGAAATCTTTTGCTTCTTAATGATGTAAGTGTCTGTGCCAGCAGTTGAAAGAATTCCTTCTTTAACAAGCTTTTCCAAAATATCTAAAATCAAAAAAGCAGATTAAGAAACTTTGGACAGCTTAAAAACCAGAAAGAATACCTTTAATCATCTGATTATTTTATTTGGCACAAAAACTTTGGGAATTGGTACTAGGGTACTATATCACTGTTCTCCTGTATTGAAGAGTTCAGGTTGAGAACACCTTCATCATCTGCTTATTAAGGTCATTTCATTACCTTCAACCAAAGCCTGCAAAATCAGGATGCAATATTAGGTGTAGGACTGGCTAGTAAATGATGGAGAAACAGACACTTGATAGGAAATCCAGCAGAAGTATCTTACCACTGAGATGTCTGGGAAATTTGAGGGAACATCTGTCACTTCAACTCTGTCAAGGTGGTATGTGCTGATCCAGCCCTTAACTCGGCCAAATTGTTGTTCATCTTCTGCAGGATCTTGAGTATCATCTGAAAAACCAATAAAAGCATTATAGTTCTTCATAACCTGGTTCAGCAAGAAAGTAGATAGTATTTGCTGCAAATAAAAGTACCTTCATCAACCATATCACCTTTATCCTGAACATTTTGCTTTTCTGTGAAGAAAAAATAGCTTCTCTTTTTAAATTTATGATATTAAAAAAATTGTTGTTTCCGGGTACAAATATCTGTATTTAATCAACAAGAACTTCAACTTTAATTTCAAGAACAAGTTCAAGAATAATAAAGTAGTTCAACAACTTCAAACACAAGTTCAACAATAATGAACTATCAAAAATGAAGTTTCAACTATTTTCTGGAAAATAGCAAAACCATAAGAAAGAAGATGAAACCAAAAATTTAGAATCAAGTCCACCGAATTCACGGTGTGTCCTTAAGGAATTTATTCCCTTCAAGTACCCGAGGTTATGGAATCTTTCCTCCCAGGATAAAATGATTCTCTTCAGTAGAATAGTGGTATCTCAAATTCTACCGAACTTCGAACGCACTCAATGATTTGTTGATCACACTTGAGTTTTTTAAGAAGAAGAGAGTGTTTTTCTTTCACAAATTTCGTGCCAATACTTGAGGAAAAATCAGTTATTTATAGCCATAAAGAGTTGCTTCCTAAAAGAAACAATGGTTCATGAAAAGAGACAATTTTTCTGAAACGTCACTTGACCTGCGGACCCCACCTGCGCCCGCAGGTGGCGACATGCGGCCGCAGGTCGTCATTTGACTAATTCCAGAAACTGCCCCGCCATCTGCGAAGGTCACCTGCGTCCGCAGGTGACGACCTACGCCCCCAGGTCGCCCTTTTTTGCGTGAAACAGTGTGTCGCTTCCTCGAAGGGTCGTTTCCCTTCGAGGTGCGTTGTAACATGCGTCCGCACATGCCATGTGCGTCCGCAAATGGAGAAGAATCATTTCTTATCGGATTTTTGGATTAACATATCACTATTTTTCAAACTTTAAATGAATTTTGTCCACGATCATTTGCCAAATCCGAAGCCTAAGCAGAAGCCGAGAGACGACGACAACGACGCGAGGCTTGTCTTGTTCTTGCCTCACTATCCACATGAAGGAATGCATCTCAATATATGCATAAGAATGTTTCTTTCTCCCTTTGAAGGGGAGCCTTGGAGTAACTGGTAAAGTTGCTGCCATGTGACCAGGAGGTCAGGGGTTCAAGCCTTGGAAACAGCCCCTTGCAGAAATGTAAGGTGAGGCTGCGTACAATAGATCCTTGTAGTCGGGCCCTTCCCCAGACCCTGCGCATAGCGGGAGCTTAGTGCACCGGGCTGCCCTTTTTTTTTTTTTTTTTTTAATGTTTCTTTCTCCCACCAATGTGGGAGAACTTAACATCTTAAAAGTGAACTACACATTTCACTTTTCCTCCAATTTTTTTCTTACCTTCATTTTCCATTCACAATACACTTAGAACCCAACAAAAATTACTGACAGAATGAATATGATGTACAAGACAGGTCAAGTAGAGGCATGTGCATTACCAACTGGTGCAACTATATATTGATCTTCGTCAGAGTCACTGAACTGAAATTGATGGATATTTAACAAAATCAGTGCATGAACATTCTTAGTAAGTATAGCAAATAATGTCAAGCTTTCTAAATAATTGAGGCGACCAATATTCCACCTCACTATCAGATGCACTGTCATCTCTCTCGGCAGAATCACCTCCCAAGCTCATAACATCATCTTGATTGTCATCATTCTCATCCTCGCAAGGATCAAGCACACTCTTCACCTGTGGAAGAAAAGATATCAGTCTGAACTAATTGACTACTGAAAAGGAAACTAGTTATATTCATTTTCCAGTGATCACACCTTCAGAGCTAACAGCCTAACACGAAATGCTTGCTGTTGACATTTCCAACCTCCAATTTCAGAGGATTTTTCGTCCATGGATTAAGAGCCTCCTCGTCAGTGCAGCCTCTAAAGAAAGGAGGTTCATAATCAGCAGGCTGCACAACGAGCAATTCTGTTACAAAAGTTCTATTTGACCAAAATATGACATGCTGAGTGATTTTGAAGCAAAATGGTATGTAAAAGGTGAACTGGAAATAAGTAAGCTAAGAAAATTCTATGAAATGTATTATGATATGGCTAAGCAGTGTTTTCTGTGCATGATCAGCCTAAAAAAAGGGCAGCCCGCTGCACCAAAGCTCCCGCTATGCATGGGGTCCAGGCTGTGCATAGCAGCCTGAGAACCATTTATCGACACAACTGCAGGAATCAATTTGGGGTTCAAACTCAAAAATTAACGTAAGCTACATAATTACGAAGTGGGATGATTTCTAACAAGGAGAAATCTTTTTTCCTCAATGTCAAAAGGGATATAATAACAATTGTAGCTTCTTAAAGGCAATGTGCTAATAGATGCAAATATATAAACCGCATGGCTAAAATTTATGGAAGTCTTACATTCACCCAAGACTCAAACATCGAGAGGCAAGCTGAAAAAGGAAAGGGGAAAGAAAAAGAAAAATAGAAACAAACAAAATTGAGAAAAGGGCATACCGTGACATCATCATGATAAAGAAGCTTCATCAGTATAGTTCGCTGAGAAAAAAACAAGAGAATCGAACCTTTAATAACAAGATGATAGTAGACAATTGTCAAATGTCAATGGACAAGGGAGCCATGCTTTTTAGGAACAATAGAAAGCTTACCTCTTCTGGCATCTTATCGAGAGTTCTCATCAACTGAATCAATGTTCGAACCATTTTACAAGCAGAACTCCTGGAACATACTTCCCTCTCAACACAAAAGGTTCTTGTAATCCAAAAACAACCAGCATGAGACTGAGAATAAAAAGAATCATTAGACCAATAGCAACCTCATTTGGTTGGGTGTTATTTCAGCAGTTGAGTTAGACTTGAATGTTCCCCCTTTCATTGTACCAAGATGATTGACATTCATTGACACTTCCTCAGAGTCAGAACTTGAATAACTGAAAGAAACTGCAAGTAGACAACTAAGTGTATAAGCTATTCTCACAAGCCAGACTACTGAAAGTATCAGCTCTTCTTTTAGCAATTTCTTTATCTCAGGCAACAGCTATGTCCTAGATAGTAATCTAGTCAGTTTCAGATGTGATAAGCCGGTGCAAATATGATACTAGAATCTAATTGAATTCATCACTTAACCAACTTTTCATGGCTCTTCTTACATGCATATTCCTCAATCATTGGTCCATCAATTGCTTCGCACACAGAGAACAGAAGCGTTTTCAGATATTTCTTCTGTAATGCATCATAAACACCTATGAACAGAGAAGAAAGTGGCAGTAAGAAATGACAAGGAAGAAAATAATTTGTAAGGCTCAGTTTGCAAACTAGCAAAAGATCAACATACCTTTTTCCATCCAATCAATAAGTCTATGTGACTCTGCATCCATTGGCATTAGCTTCTTGATCTTCATCTCTGCTTGTGATGTAAGTATCCAACAAATTAATTTGAAAAACTGAAATAGACAGATGTTATAATTTATTTATTTTTTTGTGAAGAAAGGTTACCTAAGGCGGGAACAGATTTATCACTGAAATATTTCTCAGGAAAGAGGCCTCTGATGTAGCTAATGTTGAATATAGCAATACGCAGAAGGTTCCTGGTCTGTTTTTTGAAAACCATGGAGAAAAAGTGAATCAGATAATTAGCATGTAGTACTTAAGAACTGCATGCAGAAGTTTCTATTTGCTGACCAATAACTCCCGCGACAGGAAACTGGAAAATGTACAAAGTGACAGACAGAAGGTGATTTCACATGAGCACAGTAAATTAGCTTTAGCAGATCTACTTAGGAGGCAATCTTCAATAATTTACTAGAAAAGCGGCGCAGTGACAGACTGACAGTAGATTATATAATTTATCGGTTCGGTTGTAACTCAATCACGTGAAATTTTCAGTCACTGGGATACTTCAGCGTCCTGAAATTAGCTACAAAATAAACCTGACACTAGATCTAGATGATAGCATTCAAAGCAGATAAAATTAGAAGCAAATTGAAAAACCAGATGAATTTAAACAACTTATACTTATTAGCTTCTTAGATCACGTTCATTGATCTAGAACATTGTTGGAAACTAGTACGCAGCGGAAGCATTCCAGAATCATACTGCTTACATGAATTATAGACAACAAACATAAACACGTAGTTCACACAAAGCATGCTTAAAATTAACCAAGAATTACCTCTTGAAGCGTGAGCAGATATCTTGAAGCAAGTCCGTCTTCGAATCTGCGGTCTTCTACAGTGATCCCAAATTCACAGCCGAACTCTCTCAATACTTGGGTGGGCAAGTACTGAATAGAAAACTTGATCGATTTCTAAGCTAGGAGAATCCCTATTTATAGAGATGCTCTCCCAGTCCAAAAAGGAAGCAAAAACCCAAGCCTGTTTTTACTTGAACAAGGAAAAGGCACCTCTTCTCCTTTTCCCTTAGAAAATAGGATTCCGAGTTCTAGTTTAATATGGGCACTGTAGGGACCACGAAATTAATTACTGAGGCTCCCTATTATGGAAATAATTCAAAATACTAATTTGAATTATTCTTACCATAATAAATTACAAATCATTCCACTAAAAATTCGTAATTGCACTCCTCTATTTTATTTCAAAATTTTTCATTAAACACTTATGTAATTCCCCATGTTAAGATTACAGATACTAATCAATAAATTAAATTACTGACGAATTTAATATAATGATTAATTTCCTTTAGAACAATGCTTAACTTATTTCATATGTCGGATTCATGAATCCACCGGCCGGGTTTACACATGAAAACTTATAAGCTTCTCATAAAAGGCGTATCATCAATCTCTATACCGAGACATAGATTCCATCAACTAACTTATTATTTCACCAATATATATTATTATCATCCAATCTACCAGGCATATTGACCCATCTCAGGATCTCACCTTTTAATAAATCAAAACGATAAATAATATATATACAGATCATAATAGTTATATCAAGATTGAGAATATAAGTACATTTAACAGTTTAGAGAATATGTTTTTATCAGTCAGTCTAAAACAACTATCTCTACTCGGTCCTATTCAATACATACAAAATACACTAGCACGAGAAGTTAGAACTATACCATTCTCGTAATCAAGATAAATTACATTTAATCTCGTGCTACAATCATTCTGATGGTTTGTCCAAATTTCCATCTACGATTGTGAACTATAACTTTAACTTATAAGAATCGATGATTTGATCTTCTGTGTATAAGCTTAAACTCTATACACCAAATCATCTACTATATAAGTTGAGGACACATATATGACAATGATCTATTTAATGTAACAATTTATTGAATTGAATAAATAAATAAATAAATAAATAAACAATCGTTCAATAAATAATACTATATCAAAACGCATGGTTTATAGTATATCCTAACAATCTCCCGCTTAGACTCATAACCATGCACCCACAACTCTAACACCCAATCCTTCTACATGCCTATCAAAAGGCTTTTGTGGTAAAGCTTTTGTAAAAGGGTCTGCCAGGTTGTTTTCTGATGCACTCTTCGCAACCACCACATCTCTTCTATGTACTATGTCTCGAATCAAATGATATTTTCGCTCAATGTGTTTTGCCTTCTTATGGCTCCGTGGTTCCTTCGAATTTGCAACAGCACCACTGTTGTCACAATAAATTGTAAGTGGTGCTTCTATCTCAGGAACAACTGTCAAGTCTTTGAGAAAGTTTCTAAGCCATACTGCCTCAGAGGCTGCTACATACTCGGCTTCTATGGTGGAATCAGCAACACAAGTTTGCTTGATGCTCCTCCAAACAACGACTGCACCTCCCAAAGTAAACACATTTCCAGAGGTCGACTTTCTAGAGTCCTTGTCAGACTGGAAATCTGAGTCTGTGTACCCTATAGGCACCAACTCATTCGAATGATAGACTAGCATATAATCCCTAGTCCTTTTCAGGTACTTGATTATATGCTTAACTGCTGTCCAGTGTTCTCTTCCAGGGTTAGACTGAAATCTGCTAACCATGCCTACGGCAAAACAGATATCAGGTCTAGTGCACAACATCGCATACATGAGGCTTCCTACAACTGATGCATAAGGAACCACCTTCATATTTTCTATCTCCTCATCTGTCTTAGGACATTGATCCTTAGAAAGAGAAATTCCATGTCTAAAAGGAAGGAATCCTTTCTTGGAATCATGCATGCTGAACCTGGTAAGAATTGTATCAATATAAAGAGCTTGAGATAAGCCTAACATCTTTTTCTTGCGATCACGTAGAACCTTGATCCCAAGGATGTGAGCAGCTTCTCTCAAATCTTTCATATCAAAATTACTGGATAACCATTCCTTAACTGAATTCAACAAGCCCACAGTATTTCCTATGAGCAAGATATCATCTACATACAATACTAGAAATACCACTTTGTCCCCATTCCACTTTTTGTACACACAAGACTCATCAAGACATTGCTCAAAACCAAAAGTCTTGACCGCATTGTCAAAACAAGTATTCCATACCCTAGAAACTTGCTTTAATCCATAAATAGATCTCTTAAGCTTGCACAACATGTGTTCTTTCCCTTTTTCAATGAAACCATCTGGCTGCCGAGTAAAAATGCTCTCATCAAGACTTCCATTAAGGAAAGCTGTCTTGACATCCATTTGCCAAATCTCATAATCATAATGAGCAGCAATGAATAAGAGAATTCTAATAGACTTAAGCATGGCTACTGGCGAAAAGGTTTCCTCATAATCGATCCCTTCTTTCTGAGTAAACCCCTTGGCAACAAGCTTAGCTTTATAAGTTTGTACTTTTCCATCTACTCCTCTCTTTTTCTTATAGATCCACTTGCATCCAATGGGTTTGACTCCATCTACATGTGGTTCTACAAGATCCCAGACTTTATTAGAGTACATGGACTCCATTTCTGATTTCATAGCAATAATCTATTTGTCTGCATCTTTATCTTGTAGTGCTTCGCCGTAATTCATGGGCTCGGTATTCAACTCTTAAGGGATTCTGTCAAAAGACTCTCCCAAGAGTGCATACCGAGATGGTTTTCGTATCTCTCTCCTACTACGACGAGGCACTTCAGTTGTAGGGGTAGGTATAGGGGCAACTGCACTATTATGATCATGTGGATGAACCACATCATTTGCTGGATTTTGAGTCTCTATGTTATCCTCATCACCTTGCGGTGTTAGGACATCAATGACTTCTTCCTCTAGTGCAATTTGCTCAGTGCTACTCCCACAACTTTGATGCAATGGATTTTCAGGAACTTGTACTTGTGGAATTGTATGTCTATTAACATCTCTCCCACTACTAAAATGCAATGGTATGTTAACTCTTACATCTGGAGATTGGATTTGGTTTTCATTATTTTCAGTAGATTGATTTGTTACCTCTTTGCTTAATTCCCGTAAAACTAGTTTACTTCTAGGAACATGGCTTGTCATAAAATCCTTTTCCAGAAACCTGGCGTTGGTACTTACGACTTTTTTTTCTTTAGGATTGTAAAACAAACCACCTTTCGTTCCTTTAGGGTACCCAATAAAAACATATACTTCTGATCTTGATTCCAACTTTTCTGCCTTCCCTTTCAGCACATGTGTTGGACATCCCCAAATCCGAACATGTTTCAAACTAGGTTTATGCCCAGTCCATTGTTCTATGGGTGTCACAAGTACCGACTTAGAAGGAACTAAGTTCAGAATATAGTTTGCAGTTTCTAGTGCATAACCCCAAAACGAAGAAGGCAAATTCGAGTAACTCATCATAGATCTAACCATTTCTAAAAGAGTCCTGTTTCTTCTTTCTGCTACACCATTCTGTTGAGGAGTTCTAGGTGCAGACATCTGAGACGTAATTCCTTGTTCTGATAAGTAACTAATGAACTCATTGGAGAGGTATTCGCCACCACGATCAGATCGTAGTGACTTGATATATTTCTCATGTCGTTTCTCCGTTTCTGTCTTAAACTCTTTGAATTTGTCAAAGCACTCAGACTTACGGCGCAACAAATAAACATATCCATATTTTGAGTAATCATCAATGAAAGTCACGAAATACTCATAACCACCTCTCGCTTGAACGCTCATTGGGCCACACAAATCAGAATGAATTAGCTCTAATTTATCATTTGCTCTATTTCCTTTTGAGGAAAAAGGTCTCTTAGTCATTTTTCCTTCTAAACAGGATTCACATGTTGGTAGTGCTTCCACTTTTAATGAACCTAAAGGTCCATCACGAACCAACCTCGAAATCCTGTCTAGATTTATATGACATAGACGCAAATGCCATAAATAAGTCTCATTAAATTCAGAAGAACGTTTTCTTTTACTTGAAAGGTTAACATTATTCAGTTCAATAGTTTGTTGCAGTTCAGGAGAGACATTAATAATAAAAAGACCATCAATCAATGTACCAGCAGAGATAAAATGTTCATTATAGCTAATAACACAACCGTTATCAGAAAAATTAACATCATAACCATATCTCAAAGCTCTAGAAACTGAAATCAAATTTCTTCTAACAGCAGGTGCATATAATACGTCTTTTAAAATTAAAACTCTACCATTACCAAACGAAATACTAATATTTCCTAATGCTAAAGTTGAAGCAGCTGAGCCATCAGCTTGAAAAACATTAACTTCACCTCTATTCAGCTTGCGCGTTTCTTGAAACCCCTGCAAAGTAGTGCAGATGTGATCAGTGGCTCCTGAATCTACACACCATGATGTGGTAGAAACAGCCGCTAAACACGTTTCAATGACAAGTGAAAGTGAAGCTAGCCTGTTTTTCTGCTTGTCTAGGAAAACTGGGCAATGTGTCTTCCAATGGCCTAACATCTTGCAATAAAAACACTTGCCGTTAGGCTTTTTCACGCCGCCAGTTAGAGCTATAGCTTTCTTAGCACTGTGAGTCTTTTTCTTCTTCTTTTCACCTTTCGGTTTAGAAGTAGAACCTTTCTCAACAAAGTTATGACACTCAAGTTTATTTTGACCCAAAATAGTGCTAAAGGAGGTAAAAGGAGACATAGAATCTGAGATTGAAAAACGTTACAATAGATCATCAAAACAGTCATATAAACATTGAATAGTTAAATTCAAACTCATTATATACATATATATTCATGCATCTTAAATAGCCAATCGATGGGATTGGAGGAACTACTCATGCAATACACATATATAATGACCGATTATTCACTCCATAAACTTTTACAGACCTAACTCAGATGGAGAGTATACTGTTAGTTTAAGTCAAGTGAAAATCATAGTTACATTGATCCAATCATATATTACTCAGTTTAGGAGAGTTAATATAGATTATCAAACTATCGATCAAATACGCAATGACTTGTATTAAATTTATCCGATAGGGAGGAAGGTCTAAGTCAGCACATAAACATAATACTTCATTACTATTTAATCTTGGTAATCATGGGAATGAACTCTTATCACCAATTCATTTTTTTTTTCAAATTTTATATCAAAAATTTCCAGAAAAAATGGCACCAAAATATCCAGTTCATTCATTATACCATCTCATATATATTTATTCATGCATCTCAAATAGCCAATCGATGGGATTGGAGAACTACTCATGCAATTCACATATATAGTGACCGATTATTCACTCCATAAACTTTTACAGACCTAACTCAGATAGAGAGTATACTGTTAGTTTAAGTCAAGTGAATACCTAACCCTAGTTACATTGATCCAATCATATATTACTCAGTTTAGGAGAGTTAATACAGATTATCAAACTAGCAATTAAATACGTAATGACTTGTATTAAATTCATCCGATAGGGAGGAAGGTCTAAGCCAGCACATAAATGTAATACTTCATTACTATTTAATCTTGGTAATCATGGGAATGAACCCTTATCACCAATTGAATTTTTCTTTTCATAATTTATACTAAAATTATTTTTAGAAAAATGGTACCAAGTTCTCTAGTTCCTTCAATATATAATCTCATACATATGCAATTATAATATCTCGGTGATTCCAAATAAACAAGTCACTTCAATGACCAACAGTTTATTAATCATGAAAATTCTTAATATGTACACATGAGAAAATAACACATATTGAGAACAATGTTGCAATAAGTTTTTGAATATTAATATTAACCAAAAACTTATGCCCTATGATGCAAAAACTCTACAGTTCAACAAAATTCCAAAAATCAAGGACCATTGGTTCCATTAATATTTGTGAACCAAAAATTTACAATCACAGTTGGAACAAATTGCACTGCCACGGTCATTCTTACATGAAGCAGAAACTATCCAACACTTGATTTACTTTTCCAGACAAACAAAAAAAATAAAAACTTAATAGAAACTTGATATGCTCTCCACATTACAGCTAGCACCCTCCGTTTCCTTTATATATATATATATATTATTATTATTTTTTTTAATTTTGTTTGTCTTGAATAATATATCAAAACAGCAGCCACCATATAAAAAAATTGAACAAGCTTAACATATTGCTTGACAAGATCAAGAAGCAGCAGTTCAATTATGTTACTTTTATGCTATTGTGACATCGCTGAACACGACCCACTAGAAATCAAAATTTAACCTCTTTTCTTTATTTTAAACAACACAAAAATTTTGGCTAAATTCTAAGATATCAACTTAGCCGTGTCCTTTTCCACAACTGTCGCCTCTCTTGTTTTCACATGATTTTCAACAAGATCAAAAATCATGAAACAGATTCTACTTAATCTCACACATATACGTGATGTTTAAATTATCTATAAAGATGTAAGCTAGGCTCGTGATGCCAATTGTTGAAAACTAGTACGCAGCGGAAGCATTCCAGAATCATACTGCTTACATGAATTATAGACAACAAATATAAACACGTAGTTCACACAAAACATGCTTAAAATTAACCAAGAATTACCTCTTGAAGCGTGAGCAGATATCTTGAAGCAAGTCCGTCTTCGAATCTGCGGTCTTCTACAGTGATCCCAAATTCACAGCCGAACTCTCTCAATACTTGGGTGGACAAGTACTGAATAGAAAACTTGATCGATTTCTAAGCTAGGAGAATCCCTATTTATAGAGATGCTCTCCCAGTCCAAAAAGGAAGCAAAAACCCAACCCTCTTCTCCTTTTCCCTTAGAAAATAGAATTCCGAGTTCTAGTTTAATATGGACATTGTAGGGGCCACGGAATTAATTACTGAGGCTCCCTATTATGGAAATAATTCAAAATACTAATTTGAATTATTCTTACCATAATAAATTACAAATCATTCCACTAAAAATTCGTAATTGCACTCCTCTATTTTATTTCAAAATTTTTCATTAAACACTTATGTAATTCCCCATGTTAAGATTACAGATACTAATCAATAAATTAAATTACTGACGAATTTAATATAATGATTAATTTCCTTTAGAGCGATGCTTAACTTATTTCATATGTCAGATTCATGAATCCACCGGCCGAGTTTACACATGAAAACTTATAAGCTTCTCATAAAAGGCGTATCATCAATCTCTATACCGAGACATGGATTCCATCAACTAACTTATTATTTCACCAATATATATTATTATCATCCAATCTACCAGGCATATTGACCCATCTCAGGATCTCACCTTTTAATAAATCAAAATGATAAATAATATATACAGATCATAATAGTTATATCAAGATTGAGAATATAAGTACATTTAACAGTTTAGAGAATATGTTTTTATCAGTCAGTCTAAAACAACTATCTCTACTCGGTCCTGTTCAATACATACAAAATGCACTAGCACGAGAAGTTAGAACTATACCATTCTCGTAATCAAGATAAATTACATTTAATCTCGTGCTACAATCATTCTGATGGTTTGTCCAAATTTCCATCTACGATTGTGAACTATAACTTTAACTTATAAGAACCAATGATTTGATCTTCTGTGTATAAGCTTAAACTCTATACACCAAATCATCTACTATATAAGTTGAGGACACATATATGACAATGATCTATTTAATGTAATAATTTATTGAATTGAATAAATAAATAAATAAATAAATAAACAATCGTTCAATAAATAATACTATATAGTATATCCTAACAAACATGTCTTACACATCCCGTTTTTAATGCACACAAACAGTATCAACGATCTACGATGACCAAAAACGAAAATGCAAATTAACGATCTACAGAAACAAGCATAGTAAGTCAATCGGAAGTCAACAGGCACAAACAGAGTATACATTCATATTTGCGTCACGCATCAATAATTGGAATGAAGTAAATCTCAACATAGAAAAGGTTACACGAGTCAGAAAACTCGGAAGAAAGAATTCAAAATAAACACAACTAATTCAATCACATATAAGAATAAAAAATCATTGATTAGCCTCCAGAATTGACTCACATGAAGTCCTATCATAAAAATCAAAGTATCTAAAACATCAATAAGTGATGGAGAGACGAAAAAAATGAGAAAATGTTATTTATATAACAACGTCGCTATATCAAAGTATACACTATACAACTCTCAAAAATAAAGATATAAAGGTAGTCAAAAACGTAAAAAGTGATGGACGATAAATAGAACGGAGCAAAAATTGGATAATTTACTAGAAGGAGTGAATCCTGCGCAGTGATCTCCGGTTCCTTCAATTTCTGTGCCACAACCTGTAAATTAGAGAGAATCAATGTGAGAATTAGGCAGAAAAAGTGAAGTAATAAGTGATTCAACAAATTCAGAGCGAATTGGGATTAGAAAGCAAATATTAGATGAAATAGCTTTTGCTCACCATTGTTGAAGTGGAGAATTTGAACAGAAGAGTGTGTTTTTTGCTCGGTAAATGAAGAAAGATGGCGGGAGTAGAGTGAGAGTTAATTATTACTCGCTCCGTTCCATTCCATGTTTGGTCCATTTCAAAAAAAAAAAAAATCATATTTCCTTATTTGATAATTTTTAAAAGCATAATTACTTTTTTATCTTTATTTATCCCACTTATAAGATCTCACTTAATTAAAGATAATAATATATTTTTAATAAAGGATAATTTGATAAATATTATCAAATCTTTTCTTATTTTTTTAATTCTGTGTCTGATCAAAGTAGACCAAATAAAATAGAACAAAGGGAATACTATATAGGCCAGAAAAGTAACCACGTCTGCATCTGGAACTAACCTATGGTTAACTGAGCAATGCGGAACGCGTGATGTTGTGGCCTGTTATCGTAATTTTTGGGAAAGCTAGGGGTTTACAGTTTATCAGTGTAACTTGGACCATGGGCTCATGGCTTCAACTTTCAGGGTAAACTACATAAAAAGAAAACTCCCATAGGGCGACTTTATTTTTTTATCCCCCATAACAAAAGTCCTACAAAATTAGTCTTTCTTCTTTTTTATATATGGAACAAATACATATTTGTCTCTCTATATATCAAATATTTTTAAAAAACTCTCAATACTCATTTATCTTTTAATTTCAATTTTATTTTCTCTGTTTTATTTTACTTTAATTTATTTTTATTTTCTCTTTTTTTTTTAATTTTTCTCAACCTTTTCTTTTTTCTTTTCTCCTTTCAACTTTTTTTTTTCTCTTTTTAATTTTTCTTTGGTTTTTATTTTTTCTTTTCTCCTTTTTTCTCATTTTTTTTCTCAACCTTTATTTTTCTTTTATTTTTTATTTTGACTTTTTTTCTTTATATCTTTATTTTTTCTCAACCTTTCTTTTTTTTTCTTTTTCTTCTCTAAACTTCTAATTTTTTTTCTTTTTCTCTTTTTCATTTTCTTTGATTTTTTTTAATTTTACCAACCTTTATTTTTCTTTCCTTTTATTTTTATTTTTTCTTTATTTTTTTATTTTTTCGTAACCTTTGTTTTTTTTTTTTTCTTTTCTTCGATTCCTTTCAAATAACAAGTCACCCCCCATCAGCAAGAGTTGACACTACCACATTGTGTCTTGATTTATGAGATGTTTTATTACTTTTGTCTTAAAGACAATACTTAACCTAAGGACACTCAAACAATAAGTTACGTCCCATGGGCAAGAGTTGACACTGCTACATTATGTTTTGGCTTATGAAATGCGCTATAACTTTTGTCTTAGAGGCAAGACTTAGCCCAATGACTTTCAAACAACAAGTTATGCCCTCAAGAGTTGGTACTACCACATTGTGTCTTGATTTATGAGATGCTCTATAACTCTTGCCTTAGAGGCAAGACTTAGACCAAGGGCTTTCAAACAACAAGTTACGCACCATGGGCAAGAGTTGATACTACCATATTGTGTTTTTATTTATGAGATGTTCTATAACTTTTGTCTTAGAGGCAAGACTTAGACCAAGGACTTTCAAACAACAAGTTATGCCCCATGGGCAAGAGTTGACATTACCATATTGAGTCTTGATTTATGAGATGCTCTATAACTCTTGTCTTAGAGGCAAGACTTAGCCCAAGGACTTTCAAACAACAAGTTATGCCCCGTGGGCAAGAGTTGACACTACCAGATTGTGTCTTGATTTATGAGATGCTCTATAACTTGTCTTAGAGGTCTTGATTTATGAGATGCTCTATAACTCTTTCCTTAGAGGCAATACTTAATCCAAGGACTTTCAAACAACAAGTTATGCCCCATGGGCAAGAGTTGACACTATCACATCGTGTCTTGATTTATGAGATGCTCTAATTCTTGCCTTAGAGGCAAGACTTAGACCAAGGGCTTTCAAACAACAAGTTACGCCCCATGGGCAAGAGTTGACACTACCATATTGTGTTTTTATTTATGAGATGTTCTATAACTCTTGCCTTAGAGGCAAAACTTAGCCCAAAAACTTTCAAACAACAAGTTGTGCCCCATGGGCAAGAGTTGACACTACCACATTGAGTCTTGATTTATGAGATGCTCTATAACTTTTGCCTTAGAGGCAAAACTTAGCCCAAAGACTTTCAAACAACAAGTTATGCCCCGTGGGCAAGAGTTGACACTATCACATTGTGTTTTGATTTATGAGATGATCTATAACTCTTGTTTTAGAGGCAAGACTTAACCCAAGGACTTTCAAACAACAAGTTACGCCCCATGGGCAAGAGTTGACACTACTACATTTTGTCTTGATTTATGAGATGCTCTATAACTCTTGCCTTAGAGGCAAGACTTAATCCAAGGACTTTCAAACAACAAGTTATGCCCCATGGGCAAGAGTTGACACTATCACATTGTGTCTTGATTTATGAGATGTTCTATAACTCTAGCCTTAGAGGCAAGACTTAGCCCAAGGATTTTCAAACAACAAATTACGTCACATGGCAATAGTTGAAACTACCACATTGTGTCTTGATTTGTGAGATGTTCTATAACTCTTGCCTTAGAGGCAAGACTTAGTCCAAAGACTTTCAAAAAATAAGTTATACGCCCCCATGGGCAAAAGTTAGCACTACCACATTGTGTCTTTGATTTATGAGATGCTCTATAAGTCTTGCCTCTAAAACTAGACTTAGCCCAAGAATCTCTCAAATAATAATTACTCCCCATGGGCAAGAGTTAATACTATTTCAATATGTTTTAATTTATGAGATACTCTATAACTCTTGCCCTAGAGGCAAGACTTAGCTCAAGGATTTACAAATTAAAAAATAAGTTAATGTTTTATAACTCGTTCCTTAGAGGCAAGACTTATCCCAAAGGACTTCCAAACGGCAAGTCACGCCCTTAAGTTTACTTTGATGTGAAAGAAAGAAGATCCTTTTTGCGGATTATCCAACTTTCAGTTCATTAGCAAAATATAATAGAAGCCGAGAAAAAAGAAAAAAGAGAAGGAAAAAAAATAAAGATTGAGAAAAAAGAAAAAAAAAAAAAGTTAAGAAAATGGGAAAAAGAGAAAAATAAAAAAAATAAAAAAATAAAAGTTGAGAAAAAAATGAGAAGAAAAAATAAAATAAAAATAAAGTTTGAGAAAAATAAAAAAAATGTGAAAATAAAAAAATAAAGATTAAGACAATGAATTAAAAAAAGAGAAATGAAAACTAAATAATATTTGATAAATAAAAGGAAAAAAAAAAGAAGAAAAAAAAACAAAAAATAAAGATTGAGACAAATAAATTAAAATAAGAAAAAAAAAAGAGAAAAGAGAAAAGAGAAAATAAAAAATAAAAATCAAGTAACAGTAAAAAAAAAAAAAAAAAAAAAAGTTGAGAGACAAATGAACATGGAAAGAGTAATAACATTTGAGGTGTAGAGGGGCAAAAATGTACTTGTTGTATACATAAAAATGAAGGAAGGCTAGTTTTTAAAGACTTTTCTTATGGAGGACAAAAATACAAAGCCACCCACTATGGAGGACATTCCATGTAATTTGCCCCAACTTTCATGTTTAATCCTCTGTATTTTTACTTATTGTAATTTGGACCAGTGGCGGACTCAGGATTTAGAGGTCGTGAGTGTTCGGGAGATTTTAACACACATAAGGTTCTGCTGGAAAACCAAAGCACCCAACTATATTCTTGGTTCGGAAAAGGGGAAAATATACCCCCAAACTATCATAAATGGTATACATATACCCTCCGTTATACTTTGGGTACGTATATACCCCTGCTGTCTATGTTTTGGGCTGTGTATGCCCTTGACTTTTAACGGAAATACACGTGGCATGATCTCAATTCTCAAGGCATTTACTTGATTTTAATTTATTTATTTTATATCCAAAATTTAAAAACCCACCCAACTATTCATTACCCAAACCCAATTAAAACCCGAATCCAAATTTTTTTTACACCAGGTTCACCCACTAATCCAGGGACCATTTTTTTCATCAACCTTGAATCCACCATCACCGCGACCCCTTTCATCATCAACACCCTTTCTCCATTAACACTATCCTTACCTTCCTCTCTCTTCTCCGTTCAAACCACCGACGACGCGAGCACAACAAAACAAAAAACTCCAAGTAGCAATCCGCATTGCAAACTCCGGTGAAGAGCCAAACACCACCACCAAATGACCGAAAAAACCTAATACCAACCAATCCATTTTCTGTCACCACTAGTGACCATCAGCGCCGGCCCCACCTATCCATTTTCTGTCACCACTCCGGTGGAACTAGGCCACCAGAGAGCTCCGAGCTCCGGTCACGAGTATTTAAATTGGTTTTGGGTGGTAATCAATTGTTCAAACAAAAGATCTGATCTCTTACCTAGAATACTTGCAACTCTAAGTATTGTATAGTGACTATTACAAATCACTACACAATCAAACACTTCTTCTGAACTCAACTCACTCAACAACCCAATAATTTTCCCCAAAATCAATCTGTCTAACTTGTACAACTTCTGTATTGAATCGCATTATTTTTCTGATCCCAAAATCCTCAGCGAACTCATTAAAAAACTAGAGCACTTTTTCGTGCTCAGGAAAATTGAATCGTTTTCTATTTTCTATCTTTTCGAATGAGTAATCACTGAAACTCATAAGTTGTCGTGGAAGATTTGTTCGAAGAGATTTAAAGACTTCTATGAATAAGAGATTTCTCGATTCGGGGATTGTTTGAACAATTGATGTTGTTTTGTTCGAAGAGATTTTAATTACATTGGGATGTTGGTTTGTTCAAGGCAATTTTTAATTCGGGTCGGGTTTTATTCAAGTAGGGTAATGGATAGTTGAGTGGAATTTTTAATTTTGAGTATAAAATAAATTAAAATTAGGTAGATGTCATGAGATCATGCCACGTGTATTTTCGTTAAGGTCAAGGGCATACACAACCCAAAACATAGAAGGCAGGGGTATATACGTACCCAAAGTATAACGAAGGGTATATGTGTACCATTTATGATAGTTCGAGGGTATATTTGTCCCTTTTCCGTTCTTGGTTTCAAGGGTGCTTTTTTCCGTTCTATATCAATTTTTATACATTTCTTATATAACTGTACCTAATCTGCATCGGGTTTAACAGGAACTGGAGCACCACAAATTTACACCTAGGTCCGCCCCTGATTAGGAGTGTTCATGGTTCGGTTTGGATCGGTTTTTGATTAAAACCATAACCAAACTAATTAAGTCAGTTTTTAAAATTCTAAAACCAAACCAAACCAAATAAAATAAAAATCATCGGTTTAGTTCTTGTCGGTTTAATTCAATTTTTCGGTTTATGATTAGCTAATGATAAATTGATAATAGTAAAATAAAGGGACATGAGACAGCTATTTCAAATGAACGTTAGGAAGTAATAATTTTCTCTCTACTATCAATAGATTCATATATAAGATGAATATATATGAATCTTCTATTATTTTTCAACACTATTTTGAAGTTTTAGCTTGTTTAAGTTGCATTACTATAGAGGTTCTTTCACTTCACATGTCTAACATCCATAGAAGCAATATACATCTTTAAATAGAATGGTCAACCCTTAAAAAGTCAAAGGGGTAAGTCATTGAAGAGTAGAGGGATGTCTTAGCAAAGAAAATTAAAAACTAACAATACACCACAACACATATATACAACTAGATAATTCGACTTAGAGTGTTGAGTTTGGACATATTTCTTAAGAAATGAGATATAAAAGTGTTGTAGTGCATGTGAAATAAGTATGCTAAAACTAAATGGGTGAAAATCGTTTACACCCCCAACTTTGCTTTAAAAATCAAACCCCCCCCCCCCCCTCAACTTTGAACAATAATCATTCTCTCCCCTTTTTCCTATTTCATTTTTCAAAATACCTACTTTACCCTTGTATTTATATCAACATTTGTATCTTTTTTTTTTTTTTTTTAAAAAACTTCTCTATAAACACAAATTTTATTTTTTAATCTATATAACATATTTTCTACTAAAAGCTAAAAATTATTTTTTAGATGAAAAAATAAAAGTGAGAAATATTAATTTAATATATAAGTTAATGGCGTTCTATAATGAAATAAACGAGTAAAATAATAAAAATTAATTTTATTAAAAATAAAAACTCTAATATCTATTTATACATGAAAACAATAGGTAATTATTATTTTATAAGTATATTTCAGTACATGTAATACACAAATAATTAATAGCCGAGGGTCTTTCGAAAACAGCCTCTCTACCTCTCCGAGGTAGTGATAAGGTTTGCACACACTTTATCCTCCCCGGATCTCACTTATGGGATTTCACTGGGTATGGTGTTGTTGTAGAGGTATATTTATAACAAATTAAATGATTATTGTTAATGAATTTTAAATTATAATTTAAAAAATAATTCATTATTGATAACCAAAACTCGTTTATCTGTATAGACATTAAAGAATAAGAGAGAATTTAAATATACATCTATATAAATATTTACATACATACATACATACTTAATACATATAATATAAAAATTTTGTATCATAAAAAATAACATTATATTTTGCGATTGATTTATAAAAGAATTATTTTACTAATAATGTTAATGAATTTAAATAAAAATGATAAATACCTATGTTATGAAAAATAAATAAATAAATAAATATATATAAAATATTATATAAATAAAATATTGAAAATGTTAAGGGTAAAATAGACATTATATAGGAAAAAGGGGGGAGAATGATTATTGTTCAATGTTGAGGGGGGTGTTTGATTTTTAAAGCAAAGTTAGGGGGTGTAAACGATTTCACCCAAAACAAAATTAATGATTAAAAGGTATAAAATATTTATAATTATTTATGAAAAACTAATATTTTATATTCAAATAATTATGAAATATATATATATATGTATATATATATATATCGGTTCGGTTTGGTTATTTTTTTAATTTTTTCTTAGTAGAACTATAACCAAACCAAATATTATAGATTTTTAAAATTTAAAACCAAACCAAACCAAATGTCGGTTTGGTTTGATTTTTAACCAAACCATGAACACCCCTAAATTTGTAATCATTTGTTCAACTCTAGGTTCTATTTGTTTGGGGTAGTAAGCTTAGGTTTTTTGATTCATCAACTTTCTAACTATAAAAGTTCTATCTTTATTATTTTGTTGGGATAGGGAGCTAAACTATTGAATATACATGAAGCAAATCATGAATATGCCTTCAATTTGCAATCATAAGTATCAAGGGAGAAATAAACTAGACATACGGTGTGATCGGTACGGGGAACATGTTTTTAAGAAAATATATTTTAGAAAAATAAGTGATTTCTTATTTTCTTGTGTTCGATATGCAAATAAAAAATATCATCCTAAAAATATTTGTATATATTCAACACAAAACTATGAGGATGGGTGGGGGTTGGGTGATGGGTGTTATGGTGTGTGAGGGGGGAGGGCTGGGAGTTGTGGGGGGTGGCGTGAGGCGGGGGATGAGGTGAGGTAGGTGGTTGTGAGGGTGAGAGGATACAATATCACTTGTTTTTCCTACTTTCATGAAGGAATTAGTCATTTCCTTATT
This sequence comes from Capsicum rhomboideum, assembly GCA_031232105.1. NCBI lineage: Eukaryota > Viridiplantae > Streptophyta > Magnoliopsida > Solanales > Solanaceae > Capsicum > Capsicum rhomboideum. Next base: position 61,830,153 of record CP124709.1, read on the forward strand.
TTCTAAAGAAAACATTTTCAATTTTTTTTAACTAACCGAACATGAAAAGAATAGGAAAATATTTTCTTGAAAATGCTTCCTACATACCGAATATACCCATAGAGAAAAGATATTTTTCTACTATATAGAAAAGCGAAGTAATGGGACGACCAAGGGTAGTATAGTAATTTCACACCACCAAATACCTCAATCTTCCTACTTATAGAACCATCCGCCTGCAGTCAATTCCAACTGCCTCTATACACAAACACTCACACATACAATTCTAGAAGCATCATTTCTTCTACGCCTCTTGTTCCAACAACAGTGAATCGATTCGTAAGTCTTCAGAATTTCAGGTATGTTCTTCTTCAAATTTCGCAACAATTTCTTTGGATTTTCTTCAGATTTCTCTCTCAATTTTATGGTTGAAATCCATGACCAATGTAAAGATTTATCGTGTCCTCACATATATGTGATTTCTTTTATAGTTGTTAATTTATCCTTAAGAAAATAGCAGATTACTTATTGATCTAATAAAGAATCCCATTTTATTGATGAATTGTGTTTGTCTATCAATAGGTATATCCATACCAATTGCTAGACATCTCCATAAATCTAGAAGAATTAATTTTTATCTCTATTGTTTCAACAATGGAGAAACTCCCTCACAATTATAATAGAAATACTCTCACACAAGTAACAACAATCTTTTTTATACCTGCTGATTTAACTTTCAGAAAAATAACACCGTATGTGCCATTGTGCTACTCATTTCACTATTACTTTTTTATATTTTGTTATAATTTTATCTGTAAACAAGATTGTTAGGAATTGACAACTTAAAATGTTGGGAAAGTTTCATTCTTTCTTGGAGCTCAATCTTTTTTTTATTTAATTTAGAGATAAAACACTATTATCCCCCGAACTATAACCAAAGTTGCTACGACATATCTTAACTTTACGGGGGTCCTACCCCTCTAAACTCAATTTTATTATATTATTCTCCTCCTTTTGTGCTTACGTGGCCTAAAAAAACTTGCAATTAAGGTGCATCATAAAAGGTGCCACATAAGCACAAAAGGTGCTACGTAAGCATAAAAGGTGGACAATAATATAGTAAAATTGAGTTTTGGGGGAGGAGGGGTAATATGACCCCTGTGAAGTTAAGGTGTGTCATAGCAACTTTGGCTATAATTCAGGAGGCTAAAACTATCTTATCTCTTTAATTTAATGACTATTTGTGCTTGTAATTCTATTTGGCTCCACTTAAGTTAAACAAAATAGTTTTGTAATTCTATTTGGCTCCACTTAAGTTAAACAAAATAGTGTGGCAACTCAGAATTGGGGTAACCTAGTTCCGGAAGATTTATATTTTTTTCACTTAACTTATGCCTACAATGAAAGATTTTTTTTCAACAAGAGTTTGGCATTGCTATTTGCGCCACATGTGTTTGATGAATTTCTTGAACGAAATTATTTTTTTCATTAAACTTCTAGATTATCCTTTTTGAAAACTTGATATTTATTAGATCATGACTTATTTAGATCATGACTTATAACGACCTGTTCCATCGTTACTAAAGGCACCTCATCAATGAGCATGGGGTACGGAGATATTTGAAAATATGGTCTCGAAATAGTATGGATTGATTTAGTTGAAAAGTTTTGAAACTTGAAATTTTTGGGTCAGGCTGAAGTCATCCCGCTATAGTGGGAAATTTTCCACTATAGAGGTGCCATGGTAGCGGCCTACCGACCGCTATAGCGGGATGTCGAGGAAAGAAACTAGTCCTCAATTTTATTAATTTTTTTCTCCTCTTTAGTTGCAAATAGGATGAGGGAGGCTTCTAAAAAAACTCTAGGGTTGCCTCATGGCCTTGGAGTAATGGAGAGAGGTAAATACGCTTGAACAGGATCAAACCCATGATTTTCTCATAGATTTCATTCTAGAAATCGCTAGCACGGAGTTAGAAGCTCGCGTTCATGACTCTGTAGCAGCTTCTTGGCATCCAGGTAGGCTAGGTTTAATTGAATAGTTTAGACCTGGGTCATAAAATATAGGCATGACATAGATTGATGGAAGATTTCATGCTTAGACCTATGGGCACGGTGTTGGGGTGGATAAAAATGGTAATTTTTGGTTGTTTTGAAAGAAACATTATTGTTACGTGTGACTTGAGTCAGTGATATTAATTAATGTAAATTGTTGTGTTAATAAATACTCTTGAATGATTGTGATGATATTATACCCGAAACAGTGTTAGAATCTAATGAAAGTTATGGTTAAAGGTGGTAGGTATTGGTGGATTTTGAAGAGTCTATGGTAGTAACCAGAGGAATGACGGCCTAGGAAAAGGTATCTAGTATTATGATAGAAGGTTGGATATGTTCGGGTGTTAACCATATGTACGTGAACTTATACATCAGACCTTACAAGTCCTAGCTAAGCCCTAAAATGACCTGCGAATTGTAGGTGATGATTTAACATAGTTAAAACCCAACTTAATTTATGTGTGCATGTTAACTGTCTCTTCATATATTTGTTACAATGCATGTTCAAGGAAAGCAAATGGTTAAATGATATCCTAAGTGTTAATCACATGCAATGAGGTTGTAATGAAAGCTTGTTTATTGTTTTCATTGTGGTTGTGATTGTTGTGATATCTGTTGATTATTGTGGGATGTACTGGTATTTGGACATTTTCATGAGATTTATACTTATTATTATGGGATGTACCAATATTTGGACATCTTCATGGGATTCATACTTATTATTGTGGGATGTACCGGTATTTAAACATCTTCATGGGATTGGGTGAGATAAGATTGGCAGGCACGAGATGTTTGAGATTTTTGTACATAGACAAAAGCTTGTCCCCTGTAGGTCATGGCTAGTGGACGACCATAAGACCCTTAGCATGTGTGTACAAGGTATTGGTACGTGTGACGGTTGCTTGAGTGAATTGAGAATTATGGTCATTGTCATTGTTGTAGTTGAATTAGATCCTTGAGTGGTTCGGATTAAATTGAAAATGATTGGTGTATCTCTTCGGTTGCTTGCTCACTTATGTATTTGAGTCAAGGTGTACCATATCATTGTCGAGTCATGGTTTGTTGACTTAGTTGATGCTGGTAGTCAGAGTTTGACTTGAGTTGTTGCCTATACTGACTTGTACTTAACTGAATTCTGTGGTGTTGTTGAAAAGGCTAAATGTCATATAATTGAAATGCAGTTACATGGTAGGTGTTCATGGTTATATTTGTTTATTAATGGTTGGAAATGTGGGTACATTATGTGGGTGTTGCCTCTAAATTGTGAATAGTCCCAAAGCATGAATTCTTCGGAGCCTGAACTCATTATTGTTAATGGTAGAATCCATTACAAATATGTATGGTTGAGTTCATAACAGAGTGGGTATTAAATGCATAGTTAGAGTTGACAAGACTGCTGGAAGGTAATGTATTAGTGTTGAATGTGGTATGGAAGTTGACTTGAGGGCTAGTGAAATTGGCATAAGGCTAAGAGAGATATGAAATTATAGGATAAAAGGTTTGACTAATAAAACTCTTAAGTGCATGTTTTCCTATAGAATATTTATGTTGTGTTTATGTGATTTAATCTGAATCGACTGATGATGCTTACCGGTAGTGTTGTTTGTACTAATACTACTCTTGCTATACCCTTTTTTGGGTTATAGTCTGGTTGCAGGATCAGTAGATATTTCATACTTGATGCGGTAAAGATCTCCAACAGCTTCATTCATTGTGTCTTACGGTGGAAGCTGGGTCATGTGTATTGCTCTAAAATTCTCATGTAGTAGCTCTTGTACCAGTTTAGACTAGGTCCTTCGGTAAGAATTTCTTTGTACTTAAATATTTGTAACCAAGTTATAATAAATGGAGACTTTATTCTCTTTATGATTTCTTTATATTTAAAATCGAGTGGTAAGGGTTCTCCTATCTAGGTAGATTAGAGTAGGTACCCACATGATCCAGTTTGTTAGATCGTGACAGTTGGTATTAGAGCCTAGGTTTCGAGGCTCCCAGTGTAAGAAAAAATATTGAATAGAGTCCTACGAATTGGTGTGTTGATGTCCACATATAATCTTTGGGAAGGGGGGGGGGGCTATGAGTCATTCTAAGGAAATTGTTTCACTTCTTTCTTTCCTCGCGTACGGTCTGTATGATTGTTTGTATGGGTTGAGTCCAATTGGTATCTCTCAATTCCAATTGGTATCTCAATGAGTCAAATAGATGTCACTTGACTCTATTTGGAATGACACATGCAATGGAATTGGAACTGGGAAGGTTCTAATTGATATCTGGCCGTAAGGGCTATGTAAATATTTTTGATAATCAGCTAGTGGTTGTCCATGAACCTAGTAAAGGAATAATGAAATCTTTTAAGGTTGATACTTATGTGAATTATAGTTGATTGAATGACTGTGAATTTCATGGATTGAGAAGTGATCATAATTTATTTATGTGTTTATGGCTAAGGAATTACTTGCTACATGGTTTAAGTGGAAAATTGGGTGCTAAATGTTAAGCATAGTGCTATCTTTGATAAAGTGATAAAGGAAATGGTACATGATTGTGAAATTCTTGCTTCAAACGGTTGGTATGTGAATAAATACCATAAATTAGGGCACTAGTTGCATGATAGCGGTAATTGTTGTAAAAATCCTTGATATGGTTCATAATTGGGACTTAAAGTTATGTTATGTTAAATTGTTGGGTTCGATCTTGGGATTGTAAACTAGATCATGGTGCGATTTTGATTTTTAATGTTGTGAAGGGAATGAGAGGGAAGGGAATTGCAGAAAATCTAAAAAAAATTCTACGCTACTGTTGCAGGGCTGCCATAGTGGGCACGGTCCCGCTACAACGAGCCCGCTATAGCGAGAATATTTATGCTATATCGGCGCTGTGGTAGCGGCGTGCAGACCGCTATAACGGGATGGGTTGGGATAGAATCCCTGCCATGTTTTCCCCTGTTTTTCTTTCCATTCCTAACCTGTATATTTCATTATTTTAAGCTACGAGTTATCACACGATCAATAAAAGTTGCATATAATAAGGTAAGAAGCATGCATTTATTACTAGTTATTAAAAATAACATCCATGTGCGAATAAACAAAAAGGAAAAAGAAAAGGAGTATTGTTTGTTACATGCCCCAAATGGAGGTATCCCAAATCAAGTATCAGTATATAAAAAGTGGGGGGGGGGGGGGGAGGGACTAAGTTGACATGCACCAAGGACCTAACTGGATGCCCCATCATCATCATGAGCTACGGGATCGGGTCCTTCTTCTCCCGCGTCACTCAGGAAGGAGAACTTCTGCTCGTCCTCTAGCTCCATCTGGGGAAGCTCCAGGTCAGGAACACCACACTTGAATATGACCTTGAAGGTCTTTGAAATTCTTGCGAGCATGTGGTCTCGAAAGCACCTCCTCCTCTTTTCCTCATCTAGCTCTCTCTGTGAAGCGCTGCATAGTCCTGGGCAGTGAAAGGTGGGGTTGTGGAGATGGAAGGGGTTGTACCCTGGGGAGGCAGGTGGGCATGCTCCATTACCTCCTCAAGGCAGCCAGGTCCACCTCAAGGTGACATTTAGAAATTTGGGATTGGGAGGGTGGGGCATCATCATCATCGTCATCCTCCTTCTCTACGGCCCGACCCGACTACTCTCGGCCTCACATACCTTCTTCTTCTTCTTGTTTTTGGATGATACAACCACCACTTTGAGGGTATGGAAGGGTATCTCCATCTCCACATCCGAGTCAGCATTCTCCTTAGGCACCCCGAAACGCCTGCACAGCTCAAAGACCAGTCCAGAAAGTTTAGGGCCCTTTTTGTAGCCCCGGTAGAAATCCTTCCACTCCATCACTATCTATGATCCCATATTCAGCTATATCCCTCGTATGGAAAAGGCCACCACCATAGCCCGAGGGTAGGTCACATCGAAAGTGTTGCCCGAAGGACCAATCCTACGGGTCACCAGGTTCATCCACATCCGAGCATCAACTTTGAAGTGGGTGCTCCTAACCCCCTCAATAGTAGGCCAAAAGACCCGGTCTTGGTCCACTTCAATGATCAACGTGTCCCTCATCCACTTCATGTCCATCTCCCTGGCCTTAGCCATGTACTCGACATTGGAGAGGTTCGACACCCCGAGCACCTCATTTATAGTAGCGGCGTCTATGGGGATATGCACTCCCCTAATGCGGATGGTGGGGTTGGGGTCGTCCCAAAGAATAATAGGGAGTATTGCATAGAACTCCCTAATTCATCCTAAAACCCCAGTTGGAGGAGCCTCCACGAGTGGCATCCAACCAAACCCTTGGAGTGGGTTGTAGAATTTTAGTGCCTTGGTTGCCACCCCTTTCATCATAAACCCCCTTTCATTGAAGAAACCCATCCTTTGGTAGTCTTGGAATCTTTCTTGACATTTCTTGTCAGGAAATCTCACGAAGGCGAGGGGAGCATCTTCTTGGTTTTTGGCCATTGGAGTAGTAAATTTATGAAAAATTATAAGAAAGCAAGTTAGAAGCCATATGAGTATCAAAGGAATCAAAATTCAGAAAAAGGCCAAGCCTGGGTTTTGGCTGAAAGGGTACTGCTTGCAGCCTCCCGCTATAGCGGGTTGCATCCCACTACCACAGGACCGCTCTAGCAAAAATTTTCCCGTTATAATAGGGTAGCCATAGCTGGATGAGGCCGCTATAGCGGCCTTCATCATCCCCGAGCTTCAAGGGGTGCGTTAATGGTACCCCTGGTATAAAATTTTCATTTTTGACATTCCAACCCCAGATCAGTGCAAGGGAAGTATCCTAGGACTAGTATATGTAAAACTCAGGCATTGTAACTCCTAAAACATGCCTAAATTACCAAAACAAAACCAAGAACAACCCTTCACATTTCTCACTATTTGTAGCCCTATTTGTACATGAATAACGTAATTCTTATGCCTAGAATGCTACAGAAGCATTGTAAACGTAAGAGAAGCAACCGTGCTTCAACACTTCGTTCAACTCAAGCCCCAACTTAAATTCAAAAACCAACCCCAAAACCTATTTTTTTAATACAAATTCAAGCGTAAATCATGCAAAAATATGAGTAAGGAAGTAAAGAGTCAAAGTTTAGTGATAAATTACCTTGTTTTCGATAATGGGAGCGAAGTGATCAGGAGGGGAGGGATGTTTTGGAAGAGTAAAAGATGAGAAATGGGCATGAAACCCATTTCTCCTTTTTTTGAACTATTTCCTCCCGCTATAGAAACCCTCATCCTGCTATAGCTGTACTTTCCATCATTACGATTATTTCTAGCTTGCCAAAATTCAGATTTACTATTCCCCATATTAGGAGTTAGAAATTTTAGGTATGGTCTAAGGCAATCCTGGAATGAATTGGGGAACTGTTAAAGGATTTAATATGTTTTTATGTTAGCTAATATGATAAGAAATTCATAGGATCTTTTGGAAGTGAATTCGGGTAAGTAGAACTCCCGATATCGAACTTGACATAAAGGGGTTAGTCCAAAATATAAAGGTATGAGGGTGCATTGCAAAAAAGGCAAAAATGGAACAATCTTGAGTTTCTGCCTCACCACACCCGCTATGGAGGGTGGCAGGCCGCTACTACTGTGCCACTATAGCGGGAGTCAGCGCTGGACAATCTCTCCATAACAGGCGGATCCCACTATAGCGAGGCTGCTATAGTGGGATAGGGCCACTATAGTGGGATATGCACTGATTAACGAAGAAAAATACCCCAAAGTATTTCATTATTTCAAAACACATTTTGGGGAGTGCTCAGGTGATTTTGGGCGAATTCCACTGAATTTTCATCCAAACTCTTTGTAAAGGTAAGTTATTCCTTTTGTTAATTCATAGTTCGATTGTTAACTACTAGAAACACTAGTTTTCGGGTTTTTGAGAAGGATTTAACTTAACCTAGCTAATTTTCTAGTGCAATTAAGTGAATTGGGTAGCGAACCTTGGGTTTTGGTTAAAGATTGCTAATTTACTCCTGCATGTTGATAATTCACTATTATAACCATAAAATTGGTAGGATTAAGGTGGAATTATGGTAGAAAACCCTAGAATGAGAGGAATGACAGTGTTTCGAGATTAGGTTATAATCCTTGATATTGTTAAGTCATTTGGTTGATTATATGTTATATTCTTGTTTTTAGACCACAATCATGTCGAGGTTGCAAGAAAGGGCAAAACTCAAGTTTGTTAGAGTATTTAGGTCTTGGATTGAGATAGGTGATGTTTTAATGTAGTTTAAAACCCACTTGTTTTATGTGTGCATGATAATTGTTCCTTCGTATTGCTAGTTACAATGCATGTTCAAGGAAAGTGAATGACTAGTTGATATACTAATTGTTAATCACATGCAATGAACTTATATGAAAAGCTTGTTGGTTTTACAAGTGTTATTTTTGATTTTCATTGTGGATGTGATTATTGTGATATTTATTGATTATTGTGAGATATATCAGTATTTGGACATATTCACGAGATTGGTTGGTATAAGATTGCCAGGTTCTTGATGTCTGGGATTTGGGACTTGGACAAGAACTTGTCCCCTGCAGGTCATGGCTAGTGGGTGACCATAAGACCCTTAGCATGTATGTATAAGGTACTAATGAGTGTGACAGTTTCTTGAGTGAACCAGGGTTATGAGTGTATTTGTTGGAATGGATCCTTGAGTGGTCCTGGTTAAATTGAAAGTTTTGGCATAACTCTATATTGTCTATTTACTTGTGTAATTGAGACTTGGTTGAAATATTTGATTGAGTCATGGTTTGTTGACTTGGATGTCTTGTTGGTAGTCATGGTCTTGACATGGCTTGTTATCCATTTTGACTTGTATTGACTGAATTCTAAGGTGTTGTTTAATAAGGTTAAGTGTCACAAACTTGGGTAAGGTTACATGGTAGGTGTTCATGGTTGTTCTTGATTTACTAAGTTATGGTAACTTTTTCATAGATCTCATTTTGGGTTGGCCAATGACACTACCAGTACGCCATTGTTTTTGCATACTGATACTACACGTGCTCTTCTTTTTATTGAGTGCAGAGCATTGTACGAAAACTGTTTCAAGACCTCAGTTGTAGAGCGGATCACATTCAAACTCAAGGCTGAAATACATCTTTTAGGATACCATGAGTTCTTCACTTAATTTTTGGTCCATTATTTCAGACTTAGACATTTTCTGTTGTTTTTGGGTTGAACCGTTTTATTGATATTGTAGTGGTTTGGTATAATAAATTTTAGATTCTAGGAAATTGTTTTGGTGTTCATTATTTCCATATCTCTTTCGTTTAGATTGTTGATGACATTATCTTATTTAATGCAAAATAGCTAGTTCGCCTTATTTTGGCTGAGTGTTTGGTTTGTTCATTTTGGGGTTAGATGGTTCTCCCACTGGGAGTTAGTGTGGGTGCCACTCATGATTGGTTTGGGTTGTGACAAAGTTGGTATCATATCCCTAGATTCATTTATCTTATTGTACCAAAATGGGTACAGTGTAGTCTTGCAGAATGGTACAGAGATGTCTGTACTTTTCTTCTAGAGGCTATAGGACTTTTGGAAACTAACATTTCTTTGTTCTTTCTTTCTATAACTTGATTCCAATTTGTATCTGGTGATCCAAATTGGTATTTGACCATCTTTTTTCTTTTATCCGTAGATGGTGAATACTATAGCGAATGAAGCTAGAGCCACAACCCCCACACCAGTAGCTCCTGCTGTGAAACCAGCTGTTTGGGATAAGGACAAAGAAGGGGTATGGATAGGGTAAGAGGGGGAACAACACCCGCCAGGGGTGGAGCTCAGGCAACAGCAGACTAGGCCCTTCAGAGGTCAGTGACACCTCCCTCACCTCAGGATCATTATGAAGAGGTTGAGGAGATAAATGAGGATATTGTAGAGCAGGAAGAGGTGGAACCAGTTGGGGGTACAACTTTTCCCCCAATGTCTCCTGAGGTGATTTAGAAGGTTTTTTTAAAGTGGTTTGGCCGGTACTGGGCCAATCCTGCTATGCCTACTTATCAGTTTCCAGGTGTCCAACTGACTGCTATAGCTGCTCCTAGAATGGCGAGGCCTTGGGGACTCAGATTTTTCCTCGCCCGGTGTTACGTCCTGTCATGACTGGGACTGAACATGACATGCTCACTAAGTTCCTAATGATGAAACCTCCTATTTTTGTTGGCTCTAAGACTGAGGATACAATTGAGTTCATTGTTGATTATTACAAAAGGCTACATAAAATGGGTATTGTTGAGCAGCATAGTATAGAGTTTGTTACCTTCCAGCTACAAGGTGATGCCAAACAGTGGTGGAGGGCATATGTGGAGCGTCTATCACCAGCTTTGCCTTCATTGAAATGGGTTCAGTTTTATACCCTATTTTTTGAGAAGTATGTACCCCGTACTCTTCATGATTGCAAGAAGGATAAATTTCTGGCCCTTAAGTAGGGCAATATGTTTGTCGTGGCCTATGAGGCCAAATTTTATGCTTTATCCCGTTATGCTACTCAATTACTTGGTATAGAGAATGAGAGGATTAGGTTGTTTATGAAAGGCCTAAACACTGACTTGTAGGTTTTGTCTGTTCATATGACTTCTACTAGAAAGACCTTTAACGAGGTTGCTGATTATGTGAAAAAGCTAGAAGGGGTGAAGTAAGTTGGTCAGGCAAAGGTGTTAACTCTGCCAGCTTCTATAAGGGGTCAGTCATAGGGCACTCAGCAGCCCTCAGTTGCTAAAGGCCAAAGGGCTTCTTATTCTCAAGAGAAAGTGTCCACAAAGACAAGTGGGGTTACAGGGCTGGCAACAGGCTAGGACTGTGGTTTCTGCTGGTAGAGATGATGGAGGTAATGGTAATGGTAAAGGTTGTCCACAGGGTGGGTGGGGTAATCATCAGGGAGGTCATGGTGGAAATCGAGGTAATGGTAATGCAGGGAAGGGTGGAGCGCAACCTGCTAGGGAAGTTTCCCAGATTAATAATAAAGCTTATTGTTATGCCTTCCCAGGTAAGACTGAGGCCGAGACATGTATGGAATCATACTTCGCCGTACCCATAAAGTATGATTCCATACAGAGTCCCCTTCTGTGGAGTTAGTTCCTGTGGTGTTGAAATTTTAGGAGGTGTTTTCCATTGATTTTCCTAGTATGCCTCCGGATTGGGACATTGATTTTTGTATTGATTTGGAGCTGGGCACTCACCCCATTTCTATTCCTCCTTATCTAATGGCTCCGGCTGAGTTGAGGGAACTCAAGACTCAGTTGCATGAGTTTCTTGATAAGGGATTCATTCATTCTAGTGCTTCACCTTAGGGTGCTCCAGTATTGTTCGTTAAGAAAAACTATGGTAGTATCCGAATGTGTATTGACTACAGGCAGTTGAATAAAGTTATCATTAGGACTAAGTACCCTTTTCCCCAGATAGACGATCTCTTTGATCAGTTACAAGGTGCTTCTATTTTCTCTAAGATAGACCTGAGGTCGAGTTAGCACCAACTAAAAATTTGGTCTGAGTATATACACAAGGCAACTTTCAGGACTCGGTATGGGCATTACGTGTTCTTGGTGATGTCATTAGGGTTGAATAATGCATCAACAACTTTCATAAGCTTGATTAATGGTATCTTTAAGTCTTTCTTGGATTCTTTTGTGATTGTCTTTATTGATGATATTCTGGTTTACTCCAAGAGTAAGGAGGAACATACAGGTCATCTTTGCTTTGTTTTAGGGATCTTGAGGGAGAAGCAGTTGTATGCTAAGTTCTCCAAATGCAAATTTTGATTATCTTCTATTGCCTTTTTGGGGCATGTAGTTTTGGAGAATGGGGTAATGGTGGCTCCCCAGAAGATTGAGGCTGTTAAGAGTTGGGTTCGGTCAAGCTCTATAACTGAAGTTAGAAGTTTTGTGGGTCTTACTAGCTACTATTGCAGGTTCATCAAGAATTTTGCCTTTATTGCTGCTCATTTGACAAGGTTGACCCAGAAAGAGGTGCCATTTGTTTGGTCGAATATGTGTAAGAAGAGCTTCTAAAAGCTCAAGACACTTTTGACTACAACTCTCATTCTTTCCTTGCCGGTTGAAGATAAGAATTTTATTATATTTTGTGATGCTTCACGCTCCGATTTGTGTGCTGTGTTAATGCAGGAAAGGAATGTGATTGCCTATACCTAAAGGCAATTGATGCCTCATGAATAGAATTATCCAACCCATGAATTGGAGTTAGCGGTAGTGCTCTTTGCACTTATGATTTGGAGACACTATCTCTATGATGTCAAGTGTTAGGTATTCATAGACCATCGTAGTTTATAACATGTTTCACCCAAAAGGATCTGAACTTAAGGTAGAGAAGATGGATGGAATTGTTGAAGGATTATGATGTGACTATCCAATACCATCTGGGTAAGGCCAATGTGGTGGCATACGCTTTGAGCCGAAAAGCGACAAGTATGAGTAGTCTGGCTTGCTTGAGGGTGTCAAGGCAACCCTTGGCTAGATAGATTCAGACTCTAGCATTCCAATTTATGCAGTTTGGTGTTTTTGAAAAGGGTTGAGTGTTGGCTAGTGTGGAAGTAAGGTCAACATTCCTAGATCAGATCAAGACTAGACAGTTTGAAGATGTGAAGTTGAATAAACTTCAGAACAAGGTAATATGTAGTAAACCTTTTGATGCCACAGTTGATGCATGTGGGTTGTTGATGGTGAGAGGACGTGTGTGCGTGCTCTGGGTTTATGATTTGATTCCAAGTTTGCTTGCTGAGGCTCATAGTTCTCAATACTTTATTTATTCGTGTGCAACCAAGATGTACCATGACTTGAGAAAACTCTATTGGTGGCTCGAGATGAAGAGGGATATAGTCAAATATGTGTCTAAGGCTGCATTTGTTTTTATTAAGATTCAGACGTCTGAATCTTAATGCACATCTAAATGATTAAGATGTTGTCTCTAGATCTGAAAATTAAATAATTAAGACTGTTTGTTTTTCAAAATATGAATGTGAAAAATTTATTTATTTGTAAATTTAATAAAAATATAATTCAAATAAACAATTAATTATATATTAGAAAAATATTTAATTTATTATACTAAAATTATTATTTGATTAAAAAAAGAAATATTTATGTTTGTTAGTGATAGTGGATATGGTTTGTAATGGTGGTGGTGGTGGTAATGATTGATGTTAGTGAATAGTAATATTGGTGGTGATAGTTGTGATAATAGAGATGGTTGGTATTGTTGTGACTGTCATGATGGTGGCGATTGGTAGTAGTGGTTGTGGTTGTATGATGTGAAGTTGATTGATGTTAGTAGTTGGAGGTGTTGATTGTGGTGGTTAAAAATGTATGCATGGTGATTGATGATGTGTTGGCGTTAGTTGGAGACGTTGTTAAATGTGATGGTAGAGATAGTTGTTAGCAGGTGAAATACGAGCATTAAACGCCGACAGGTTTATTTCAGAGGATGCCCATTCCTTAGTGAAAGTGGGAGAGGATAGCTATGGACTTTGTAGTAGGACTTCCCAAGACCGTGGGGTAGCATGTGTCAATTTGGGTCATAGTAGACCGGCTAACCAAGTCAGCTTATTTCATCCTAGTTAGAGTGAATTATGGCTCGAAGCAGTTATCCAAGATTCATATCAAGGAGATATTGAGGCTGCATGGGGTGCTGATTTCCATCATTTTTGATAAAAGTACCCAATTCACCTCTATGTTTTGGGACAGGTTACATGAGGAGTTGGGAACTAAGCTTGATTTCAGTACTGTTTTTCATCCTCAGACTGACGGGCAGTCAGATAGGACTATCCAGGTGCTTGCGGATATGTTAAGGTCCCGTGTGATTGATTTTGGTGGTGATTGGGATAAGTTTTTACTGTTGTGTGAGTTTTCATAAAACAGTTACCATTCTAGCATTGACATGGCTCCATTCAAAACACTTTATAGGAGGAGGTGTAGATCACTCATAGGATGGTTTAAAGTGTGTGATGTGAAGCCTTTGGGCACAAAATTGGTGAAGGAAGCTTAGGAAAAGGTGAGGTTCATTTAAAGCAAGTTCTTAGCAGCCCAGAGTAGGCAAAAGAAATATGTGGATCACAAGGTGAGGGATATTTCATTCAAACCCGGTGAACACGTATTGTTGACAGTATCTCCTATAAAGGGAATTATATGGTTTGGCAAGAAGGGTAAGCTTAGCCCTTGGTATATTGGTCCGTTTGAGGTTCTTGATGATGTAGGCCCGATAACGTATAGTTTGTCGTTGCCAGCAAGCCTGTCAGGGGTCCATCCGGTGTTTCATGTGTCAATGCTTAAGATATATCATGGGGATGGAGATTATATTATTAAATGGGATTCAGTTTTACTTGATAAGAATCTTCATTATGAAAAGGAACTGGTTGCCATTCTTGACCAGACAGTTCAAAAATTGAGGACCAAGGAAATTCGGCCCATGAAAGTTCAATGGATGCATTATCCTATCAAGAAGGCTACTTGGGAAACCGATAAGGACATGAGGGATAAGTACCCTCACTTGTTTGAAGCTACATGTAATTCTCTTACTTTAGACTTGGCTCATTTTTCTTGTTTGATCATTTGGGGATGAATGATGGGTGAATAAGTATCTATTGTAATGACCCCTTCTGTCATTATGGTTATTTTTAATGTGCCAAAATTTAGGTCAAGTTGCTTCCCCAGATTAGGAGTTAGAAATTTTAGGCTAGGCTAGTCTTCGGTGAAATCCGAGAGAGGTATGGTCTAAGGCAATATGGAAATGGATTGGGTAAATGTGAATTTTTATGTTAGCTAAGATGATAAGGAATCCATAGAATCTTTGGAAAGTGAATTTGGGTAAGTAGAACTCTCGATATCGAACTTGACGTAAAGGGGGTAGTCCAAAATGTCAAGGTTTGAGGGTGCATTGCAAAAACGTCAAAACTAGGTGCAATCTTCAATTTCTGCCTCTCCACACCCACTCTAGCAAGTGGCAGGCTGCTACTACTGCATTGCTATAGCAAGAATTTTCCCTCTATAGTGGGAGTCAGCGTTGGTCAATCCCGCCATAGGGGCCGGATCCCGCTATAGAAAGACTGCTATAGCGGGATAGGGCTGCTATAGTGGGATATGCATTGATTAGTTCAGAACAATACACCAAAATGTTTCATGATTTCAAATCACGTTTTGGGGAGGTCTCAGGCAATTTTGGACGAATTCGACTGAATTTTCATCCAAACTCTTCGTAAAGGTAAGTTATTCCTTATGTTAATTTGTAGTTTGATTGTTAACAACCAGAAACACTAGTTTTTGGATTTTTGGGGAGGATTTAACTTAACCTAGCTAATTTTCTAGTGCAATTAAATAAATTGGGTAGAAAACCCTTGGGTTTTGGTTGAAGATTGCTAATTTACTCTTGCATGTTGATAATTCACTGTTGTAACCATGAAATTGATAGGACTAAGGTGGAATTATGGTTTAAAACCCTAGAATGAGAGGAGTGATCATGAAATTGGCCTTGGGGTTTCGAGATTAGGATATAATCCTTAATATTGTCAGGTCATTTGGTTGATTATGTGTCATATTCATATTTTTAGACCACAATCAAACTGAGGTTGCAAGAAAGGGAAAAGCTCAAGTTTGTTAAAAAAGTTTGGGCTTGGATTGAGGTAAGTGATGGTTTAATGTAGTTGAAATCCAACTTGTTTTATGTGTGCATGATAACTGTTCCTTCGTATTACTTGTTACAATGCATGTTCAAGGAAAGTAAATGACTAGTTGATATCCTAATTTTTAATCATATGCAATGAACTTATATGAAAAGCTTGTTGGTTTTACAAGTGTTATTGTTGATTATCATTATGATTGTGATTGTTGTGATATCTATTGATTATTATGAGATGTACCAATATTTGGACATCTTCACAGGATTGGTTGGTATAAAGTTGGCAGACAGTTGATGTCTGGGATTTGGTACATGGACAAGAGCTCATCCTCTGAAGGTCATGGCTAGTGGGAGACCATAAGACCCTTAGCATGTATGTACAAGGTATAGGTGAGTGTGACAATTCCTTGAGTGAACCAGGGTTATGAGTTTATTTGTTGGAATGGATCCTTAAGTGGTCTGGGTTAACTGCAAGTTTTGGCATAACTCTATATTGTCTATTTACTTATGTAATTAAGACATGGTTGATATATTTGATTGAGTCATGGTTTGTTGGCTTAGATGTCTTGTTGGTAATCATGGTTTTGACTTGGCTTGTTGTCCATTTTTACTTGTATTGACTGAATTCTAAGATATTGTTGAATAAGGTTTGAGTGTCATAAACTTGGGTAAGGTTACATGGTAGGTGTTCATAGTTGTTCTTGCTTTACTAAGTTATGGTTACTTGTTCATACATCTCATTTTGTGTTAGCCGATGACCCTACCAGTACATCATTGTTTTTGTGTACTAATACTACACATGCTCTTCTTTTTGTTGAGTGTAGAGTATTTTCGGAGACTGTTTCAAGTCCTTAGCTATAGAGCGGATAACATTCAAACTCAAGGGTAAGCTACATCTTCCGGGCTGCTATGAGTTCTTCACTTAGTTTTTAATCCATTGTTTCGGACTTAGACATTTTTAGTTATTTTTTGGGTTGAACCCTTTTATTGACATTACAGTATTTTTGTACAATGACTTTCAGCTTCTAGGGTATTGTTTAGGTGTTCATTATTTCAGCATGGTTATCGTTAAGATTGTTGATGACATTGTCTTATTTAATGAAAAATAGCTAGTTCTGTGTGTGACACTCACGAATTATTTAGGTCGTGACAATAGCGGTGCCACTATGGTGGAAATATTCCCACTATAGTAGGATCTAGTCTCTCGGGATACGAGAAATTTTTCGTCCGTTGTGTTTTTGAACTTCTTCTCCTTCCAGTAGATTGCTGAGGCCCCGGATACCTTAGGTACTCAAAAATGTTTTTGCTCTAAGTAGTCTCGTGCGACTCATACATATGGAAATTTCTCGAGGGAGGGAGCAAAGTAGTAGTAAATTGCGACTAGAAATCTTGTACATCAGTGAAAAGAAATTTCAGTGATCCACTAAAGTGTTGTAATTACATAATCATTGAGAGGGCGTTAAGGTTCGAGTGATATTTGTACCGTCCTTTTCCAACTGTGACCATTCAAAAAAGAATGATGGATAAATTGGTATCTATTGTAGTGACTTGTTCCATCACTACTAAAGGCACCTCGTCTATGAACATGGGGTAAGGGGATATTTGGAAATATGGTCTCAAACTAGTATGGATTGACTTTGTTGAAAAGTTTTGAAATTTGAAATTTTTGGGTCAGGCTGACGTCATCTAGCTATAGCGAGAATTTTCCCACTATAGCGATGCCAGGGTAGCGACTTCCCGGCCACTATAGCCGGATGCCGAGAATAGAAACCAATCCTTAATTTTATTAATTTTTTTCTCCTCTTCTGTTGCAAATGGGATGGGGGGGGGGCTTCTAAAAAAACCCTAGGGTTATCTCATGGCCTTGGAGCAATGGAGAGAGGAAATACGCTTAAACAGGGTCAAACCCATGATTTTCTCATAGATTTCATGCTGGAAATCACTAGCACGGAGTTAGAAGCTCGCGTTCATGCTTCTGTAGAAGCTGCTTGGCATCCAGGTAGGCTAAGTTTAATTGAGTAGTTTAGACCTGGGTTAGAAAATTTAGGCATGACATAGATTGATGAAAGATTTCATGCTTAGACCTACGGACACGGTGTTGGGGTTGATAAAAATGTTAATTTTTGGTTGTTTTGAAAGAAACATTATTGTTACGTGTGACTTGAGTCAGTGATATTGATTAATGTAAATTTTTGTGTTAATAACCACTCTTGCATGATTGTGATGATATTATACCCGAAATGGTGTTAGAATTTAATGAAAGTTATGGCTAGAGGTGGTAGGTGTCAGTGGATTTCGAAGAATCTATGGTAGTAACTAGAGGAATAGAAGCCTATGACAAGGTATCTAGTATTATGATGGAAGGTTGGATATGTTTGGGTGTTAACCGTATGTACGGTAAACTTATACCTCAGACCTACATGTAACACCCCGTACCTTCCCAACCCTATGTGATGACGTTGAACAATAGTTACTTAGGTGTCGAGATGCCATGAGTATGTAATTTGTAATGTTAGTGATGAGAAAATTAAAATTTGGCCTCGTACATGTGATTAGCCCTTCGTAGGAGGTGTTTTGTGATTTTCGTGGAGCATTTGTGGGGTTAAAAACGAGGCTTGGAGGGCCTCTAAACAAAGGATATTAAAGGTAATAAGTAAGTTAAAGAATAGGACTTGAAGTATCTAACCAAACCCGCGAAGAAAAGTCAAAAAAAAAAAATTTCAAAAAAATTAAGGCTGGGGCGTGCCAGGGTGGTTTTGCCCATTTTTCGAAAGTTGGAAATTTTCTTAAGTCTCAAAGGTGCCCGGGGATGTACCGGGTCGATTTTTGCCACGTTTCTTTTACAACCACGAGCATATACATGAAATGAGTGAAGTATTATATGGTATGATAAAATTACTCGAGAACGAATTTGGCATCAAAATGACGGTTTTACCCTTGTAGTCAAAATAGGCCATACGTGGCTAGAATCGCTTGTTTTTGGGATGGAGGCTACGAGTAT
Organism: Capsicum rhomboideum; assembly: GCA_031232105.1. Taxonomy (NCBI): domain Eukaryota; kingdom Viridiplantae; phylum Streptophyta; class Magnoliopsida; order Solanales; family Solanaceae; genus Capsicum; species Capsicum rhomboideum. The sequence goes on from CP124709.1 coordinate 61,848,816, forward strand.
GACTTCGTGGGTGGGAATATTATCGTAACGCGTATGAGATGAATTAAACATGAGAAATTATTGATTTTATTGGGTTAAGTAAATTGGGCTCAAAAAGGGCCCAAAATGTGAAAGAAAACATGATTTGACCCATTCTTCCATTGACTAAGCCACACATAGCATTAAATGCCAAGAGTGGCTAAGCATGATTTAAAAGGTCTATAAAAGGAGGCAAAAATCAGATTTTTAATATACAACAACACACATGCTTTTCTATCTTTTTCTAGAATTCTCAAGAAAGCTCCCTTTGGGATCTTTAAACCCTAAGTCATCTTTGGAGCAAGATCACCATTTTTCAAGCTTGGGTAAGTGTTTATGATTATGGATTAACATATTATATGCATGAGAGATTATATAGTTCATGTTGGTTATGCTTGGAAGTGTTGAATAGAGCACTTTGTATTTTTGTAAAAAATGTGTGATCTATGGAATTTAAACTTGAAAGGTGACTTGTTGTCTTGATGAAAGTGCATGGTATGGATTAAATATCAACATGTATGGTGTGATTATGGTCCTAAACTTGTTATTTTCCATAAGTGTAAATTATGGGATTTTGGCCGATTTGTTGTTGTGAGGTGTATTGAAGTGATTTGATGGAGTAATTGTGATGTTATGATGATGGAGAGTGAAAAGTATGAACTTGGTGTGACATGCTATTGGTTATCATGTATTGGTCAATGTATGGAATATTGTGGGATTATTGGTATAATAATTTCATGAATGGTATTGTCAAGGGGGAAATGACATGTTAAAGCCAAACATGTAACTCATTGTTATTGTATGCCATTGTAAGGTAGTTGGTGGTTAATGTTGGTTCCGTTATGTACTTGTGTTGTAGAGTGAAACATAAGGACGGAGCGGGACTATTGTATGCACACTTAAGATTGTAGAATCATATTGAGAATACAAGGTATGTAAGGTTCCTTTTTCCGTATTCTTCTGTAACATATTGTTCACATTAACATTGGGCTTGTTTCAATTCCGAGAGGCTTGAAGTCTATCAATTCAGGTTGACGTATGTTGTTATTCATATGTATCCTACTCTTAGATGAATGATGATTCACTTATCCCCTATTCATTGGTTGAAGTTTCGAAGATGTCATAACATTGTAATTCCAAAAAAAACTATCTCAAGAGGGTAATAATGTAAGAGAATCGATTTATTCTTGAAACGTATTTCCCAATCATGTCATGTTCCAAAGTCCAATAATATGATGATTATCATTGTACCAATCTTTCAAAAATAAAAGTACCAATCTCATAAGAGTAATAAGAGAGGTGATGTGCAAGTTAGTATAATTATTCCTCATAAGTGAGGATGTCACTCTCATTAAGTAAAGGAGTGAAGTGAGGTGTGTATATAAGTGTGTGCTTTAATGTCATGATCTTTAACGTGTCACTCTCATAACTATGTAAAAGGTATAAATTCGATATGGAATAATCCCAATATTATTCTATGTCATTTCTAACCCACCAAAGGTGGAGGCCCGATATTATATACTATCATGATCCTCAATATATCAATCTCTCATAAGTGAATTAATCAATCTTCCCCAAGTAAGAAAAGAAGAAAAGTGTGAAAAATAAATATAATTACCCACCGAAGAGTGGATGTAGTTAACCCACCGAAGAGTGGATGTAGTTAACCCACCAAAGAGTGGATGTAGTAATTCACCCACCAAAGAGTGGATGTAGTTAACCAAGAAGATGAGTAATAATGATGATGAGCGTAAAAGCGAAGAAATAATCTATTGCATATAAAGAATCTCTTGGAGGCAAGTCTCTTGAGTAGGAGTAAATCTCTCTTGAATAAGGGGGTATATAGAGGATGGTAAATTACAATAACAATAGAAATATTCATGATTTCCTCACATACCAAAAAGAAAGTTTATTCACATTTACTATTTCTCTTATATTGACTCCGTTGTTGTTGTTATTATGTATGATGAATCTCTTATGGCCTTACATACTCAGTACATTCTTCGTACTGACCCCCTCGGGGGACTTACCTTACATGTTGCAGGTGCAGGCATTAGTAGACCTCCTCAGTAGGTTGTGGATCATTTGCAAATTTTTTGGTGAGCTCCAGTTGGTTCGGAGTTTTCTGGGTCATAGTTGTATATTTGTTTGATGTTGTAAATATAGTATAAAGTGGGGACTTATCCAGACTTTAAGTTGGTCTTGTTGATGCATCTGTTAGAGGCTTTTGTAGACATATGTGAGTATATGGATGTAAGAGACGAATATGTAAAAGACGAATGTCCATTTTGACTTGATGGCCCCAGCGGCCAAGTTTCCTATATATATATGTATATATATATATTAGCATATGTTTCCATGATTCATGTCTTCCGCATAGTTGCATGAGGTATAATAAGATTCATAAAAGGATACGTATACGAAGGTTCATAAGCAAAGATTGGTTCTCTCGGGCCATATCGACTTCGGGTACCAGTCCGGCCCGAATGAGATTTCGGGTCGTGACACTGCAAGTCCCAGCTAAGCCCTAAAAAGACATGCGAATTGTAGGTGATGGTTTAACATAGTCAAAACCCAACTTAATTTATGTGTGCATGTTAACTGTCTCTTTAATATTTTTTACAATGCATGTTCAAGGAAAGTAAATGGTTAAATGATATCCATAAGTGTTAATCACATGCAATGAGGTTGTATTTAAAGCTTGTTGATTATTTTCATTGTGGTTGTGATTGTTGTGATAGCTGTTGATTATTGTGGGATGTACCGATATTTGGACATTTTCCTGGTATTTATACTTATTATTGTGGGATGTACCGATATTTGGACATCTTTACAGAATTTATACTTATTAATGTGGGATGTAACTATATTTAAACATCTTCATGGGATTGGGCGATATAATATTGGCAGGCACGAGATGTTTGGGATTTTTGTACATAGACAAAAGCTCATCCCCTGCAGGTCATGGCTAGTGGGTGACCATAAGACCCTTAGCATGTGCGTAGAAGGTATTGGTGAGTGTGACGGTTCCTTCAGTGAATTGAGAATGATAATCATTGTCATTGTTGTGGTTTAATTGGATCCTTGAGTGGTCCGGGTTAAGTTGAAATTGATTGTTATATCTCTTCGGTTGCTTATTCACTTATGTATTTGAGTTATGGTGTACCATATCATTGTTGAGTCATGGTTTGTTGACTTAGTTGATGCTGGTAGTTAGAATTTGACTTGAGTTGTTGCCTATATTGACTTGTACTTAACTGAATTCTGTGGTGTTGTTGAAAGGGCTAAATATCATATAATTGAAATGTAGTTATATGGTAGGTGTTCATGGTTGTATTTGTTTATTTTTGGTTGGATATGTGGGTACATTATGTGGGTGTTGCCTCTATATTATAAATAGTCCCAAAGCATGAATTCTTCAGAGCCTGAACTTATTATTGTTAAGGGTAGAATCCATTACAGCTATGTATAGTTGAGTTCATAACAGAGTGGGTATTAAATGCATTGCTAGAGTTGACAAAACTGCTGGAAGGTAGTGTATTAGAGTTGAATGTGGTATGGAAGTTGACTTAAGGGCTAGTGAAATTGGCATAAGCCTAAGAGAGATATGAAATTATAGGATAAATGGTTTGACTAATAAAACTCTTAAGTGCATGTTTTCCTTTTGAATATTTATGTAGTGTTTATGTGATTTAATGATCGACTGATGATGCTTAGCAGTAGTATTGTTTGTACTAATACTACTCTTGCTATACCCTTTTTTGGGTTATAGTCTGGTTGCAGGATCAGTAGATATTTCATACTTAATGCGGTAAAGATCTCCAACAGCTTCAATCTTTGTCTCTTACGGTGGAAGTTTGGTCATATATATTGCTCTACAATTCTCTTATAGTAACTCTTGTACTTATTTAGACTAGGTCCTCGGGTAAAGAATTTCTTTGTACTTAAATATTTGTAACCAAGTTATAATAAATGAAGACTTTATTGTTTACTCTTTATGATTTCTGTATGTTTAAAATCAAGTGGTAAGGGTTCTTCTATATAAGTAGATTAGAGTGGGTGCCCGTACAATCCGATAAGTTGGATCGTGATAGTTGGTATCAGAGCCTAGGTTACGAGTCTCCCAGTGCAAGGGAAAATATCGAAAAGATTCCTACGAATTAGTGTGTTGATGTACACATATAATCTTGGGGTGGGGGGTGGGGGTTATGAGTCATTCTAAGGAAATTGTTTCACTTCTTTCATTCCTCTCATGCGGTCTGTATGGTTATTTGTATGGGTTGAGTCTAATTGGTATCTCTCGATTTCAATTGGTTTTTCAATGAGACAAATGGATGTCACTTGACTCCGTTTGGAATGACACAGGTAATGGAATTAGAACTGGAAAGGTTCTAATTGATATCTGGCCATAAGGGCTATGTAAATTTTTTAGATAATCAGCTAGTGGTTGTCCATGAAGCTAGTAAAGGAATAATGAAATCTTTTAAGGTTGATACTTATGTGAATTATAGTTGATTGAATGATTGTGAATTTCATGGATTGAGAAGTGGTCATAATTTATTTATGTGTTTATGGCTAAGGAATTACTTGCTACATGGTTTAAGTGGAAAATTGGGCGCTAAATGTTATAGTGCTATCTTTGATAAAGTGATAAAGGAAATGGTACATGATTGTGAAATTCTTGCTTCGAGCGGTTGGTATGTGAATAAATACCATAAAAAAGGGCACTAGTTGCATGATAGCGGTAATTGTTGTAAAAATCCTTGATATGGTTCATACTTGGGACTTTAAGTTATGTTGTGTTAAATTGTTGGGTTTGATCTTGGGATTGTAAACTATATCGTGGTGCGATTTCTATTTTTAATGTTGTGAAGGGAATGAGTGGGAAAAGAATTGCAAAAAAAGTTTGGGCTACTATTGCAGGGCTGCCATAGTGGGCATTGTCCCGCTACAACGAGCCCACTATAGAGGGAATATTTATGCTATATTGGTGCTGTGGTAGCTTTGTGTAGGCCGCTATAGATGGATGGGCTCGGACAGAATCCCTGCCCTGTTTTCCCTTATTTTTCTTTCCATTCCTAACCTGTATAATTTTTTATTTTAAGTTACGAGTTATCGCGAGGTCAATAAAAGTTTCATATAATAAGGTGAAGCATGCATTCATTATTATTTATTAAAAATAACATTCATGTGCAAATTAATAAAAAGGAAAGAGAAAGGGAATATTGTTTGTTACATACCCCAAACGAGGGCAACCTAAATCAAGTATCAGTATATAAAAAGGGGGGGGGGAATAAGCTTACATGCACCATGGACCTAACTGGATGCCCCATCATCATCGTGAACTATGGGATCGGGGCTTTGTTCTTTCGCGTCACTCAGGAAGGAGAAATTTTGCTTGGCCTCCAGCTCCAGCTGGGGAATCTCCAGGTCAGGGACATCACATTTGAATATGACCTTGATGGTCTTCGATATTCGTACGAGCATGCGGTCTCAGAAGCACCTTATCCTCTTCTCCTCATCGAGCTCTCTGCAAAGCGCTGCATAGTCCTGAAGGTATGTCACATCGAAAGTGTTGCCCGATGGACGAATCTTTTGGGTCACCATGTTCAGCCACCTCCGAGTATCAACTTTAAAGTAGTTGCTCCTAACCCCCTTAATAGTAGGCCAAAAGACCCGATCTCGATCCTCTTCAATGATCAATGTGTCCTTTATCTACTTCTTGTCCATCTCTCGGGCCTTAGCCATGTACTCAGGATTGGAGATGTTCGAAACCCCGAGCACCTCATTTGTAGTAACAGTGTTTACGAAGATCTGCACTCCCCTAATGCGGATGTTGGGGTTGGGGTCGTCCTAAAGCACAATAGGGAGTATGATTCGGAGGAGCCATCATGAGTGGCATCCAACCAAACTCCTGGAGCCGGTTGTAGAATTCTGGTGCCTTGGTTGCCACCCCTTTCATCACAAACCCCCTCTCATAGAAGAAACTCATCCTTTAGTAGTCCTGGAATATTTCTTGACATTTCTCGTCAGGAAATCACACGAAGGCGGGGGAGCATCTTTTTGGTTTTTGGCCATTGGAGTAGTAAATCTATGAAAAATTGTAAGAAAGCAAGTTAGAATCCATAGGAGTATCAAAGGAATCAAAATTCAGAAAAAGGCCAAGCTTGGGTTTTGGCTGGGAGACTACTACCTGCAGCCTCCCGCTATAGCGAGTTGCATCTCACTACCACGGGACCGCTCTAGTGGAAATTTTCTCACTATAGCAGGGTCACCATAACAGGATGAGGCCGCTATAACGGCCTTCATCATTCCCGAGCTTTAAGGGGTGCGTCAATGGCACCCTTTGAAGAAAACTTCCATTTTTGACATTCCAAACCCAGATCAGTGGAAGGGAAGTATCCTAGGACTAAATATGAAAAATTCGAGCATTGTAACTCCTAAAACATGCCCAAATCTCCAAAACAAAACCAAGAACAACCCTACATATTCTTCACTATTTGTATCCCTATTTGGACATAAATCCCATAATTCTTATGCCTAGAATGCTATTGAAGCATTATAAATGTAAGAGAAGCAACCATGCTTCAACACTTCGTTCAAATCAAGCCCCAATTTGAATTAAAAAACCAACCCCAGAACCTATTCTTTTTCTAAAAATGCAAGCATAAATCATGCAAAAATACGAGTAAGGAAGTAAAGAGTCAAAGTTTAGTGATACTTTACCTTGTTTTCGACAATTGGAGCGAAGTGCTCGGGAGGGAAGGGGTGTTTTGGAAGAGTAAAAGATGAGAAATAGGCATGGAACCCATTTCTCCTCATTTTGAACTGTTTTCTCCCGCTATAGCGGCCCTCATCCCACTATATCTGTAATGACCCTTTCCGTCATTATGGTTATTTCTAGCATGCCAAAATTTAGGTTAAGGTATTCCTCAAATTAGGAGTTAGAAATTTCAGGCTAGGTTTGTCTTGGCTGAAATTCGAGCGAGGATGGTCTAAGGCAATTCGGCAATGGATTGGGAAACTGTGAAAGGATTTAATACCTTTTTATGTTAGCTAATATGATAAAGAATCCTTAGGATCTTTTGGAAGTGAATTCGGGTAAGTAGAACTCCCGATATCGAACTTGACATAAAGGGGTTCGTCCAAAATGTCAAGGTTTGAGGGTGTGTTGCAAAAAAGGCAAAAATGGGAACAATCTTGAGTTTATGCCTCAGCAAACCCACCATAGCGGGTGGAAGACCACTATTACTGTTCCACTATAGAGGGAATTTTCCCGCTATAACGGGAGTCAGCATTGGTTATTCTCTCTATAGTGGGTGGATCCTATTATAGCAAGGCTGCTATAGCGGGATACGATCACTATAGTGGGATAAGCGGTGATTAATACAGAAAAATACCCCAAAATGTTTCATTATTTCAAAACATATTTTGGGGAGTGCTTATGCAATTTTGGGCGAATTCCACTGAATTTTCATCCAAACTCTTCGTAAAGGTAAGTTATTCCTTCTATTAATTTGTAGTTCGATTGTTAACTACTAGAAGCACTAGTTTTTGGGTTTTTAGGAAGGATTTAACTTAACCTAGCTAATTTTCTAGTGCAATTAAGTGAATTGGGTGGCAAGCCTTGGGTTTTGGTTAAAGATTGATAATTTACTCTTGCATGTTGATAATTCACTATTGTAACCATGAAATTGGTAGGATTAAGGTTGAATTATGGTAGAAAACCATAGAATGAGAGGAATGATCATGAAATTAGCCGTGGGGTTTTGGGATTAGATTATGTGTTATATTCATATTTTCAAACCACAATCAAGCCAAGGTTGCAAGAAAGGGCAAAACTCAAGTTCGCTAGAACATTTTGGTCTTGGATTGAGGTAGGTGATGATTTAATGTAGTTTGAACCCAACTTGTTTTATGTGTGCATGATAACTGTTCCTTCGTATTGCTAGTTACAATGCATGTTCAAGGAAAGTGAATGACTAGTTGATATCCTAATTGTTAATCAGATTTCCTAATTGTTAATCACATAAAATGAACTTATATAAAAAGCTTGTTGGTTTTACAAGTGTTATTTTTGATTACCATATGGTTGTGATTACTGTGATATTTATTGATTATTGTGAGATGTATCAGTATTTGGACATCTTCATAGGATTTGGCAGATACTTGATAGCTGGGATTTGGTACATGGACAAGAGCTCATCCCCTGCAGGTCATGGCTAGTGGGCCACCATAAAACCCTTAGCATGTATGTACAAGGTACAAGTGAGTGTGACTGTTCCTTGAGTGAAACAAGGTTATGAGTTTATTTGTTGGAATGGATCCTTGAGTGGTTCGGGTTAAACTGCAAGTTTTGGCATAACTCTATATTGTCTATTTACTTATGCCTCAGCAAACCCACCATAGCGGGTGGAAGACCACTATTACTGTGCCACTTTAGAGAGAATTTTCCCGCTATAGCGGGAGTCAGCATTGGTCATTCTATCTATATTGGGCGGATCCCATTATAGCAAGGCTGCTATAGCGGGATACGGTCACTATTGTGGGATATGCGGTGATTAATGCAGAAAAATACCCTAAATTTTTTCATTATTTCAAAACATATTTTGAGGAGTGCTCATGCAATTTTGGGCGAATTCCATTGAATTTTCATCCAAACTCTTCGTAAAGGTAAGTTATTCCTTCTGTTAATTTGTAGTTTGATTGTTAACTACTAGAAACACTAGTTTTTGGGTTTTTGGGGAGGATTTAACTTAACCTATCTAATTTTCTGGTGCAATTAAGTAAATTGGGTAGAAAACCCTTGGATTTTGGTTGAAGATTGCTAATTTACTGTTGCATGTTGATAATTCTCTGTTGTAACCATGAAATTGATAGGATTAAGGTGGAATTATGGTTTAAAACCCTAGAATGAGAGGAGTAATCATGAAATTGGCCTTGGGGTTTCGAGATTAGGTTATAATCCTTAATATTGTCAGGTCATTTGGTTGATTATGTGTTATATTCATATTTTTAGACCACGATCAAACTGAGGTTGCAAGAAAGGGCAAAGCTCAAGTTTGTTAGAAAATTTTAGGCTTGGATTGAGGTAAGTGATGGTGTGCATGATAACTGTTCCTTCGTATTGCTAGTTACAATGCATGTTCAAGGAAAGTGAATGACTAGTTGATATCCTAATTGTTAATCACATGAAATGAACTTATATAAGAAGCTTGTTGGTTTTACAAGTGTTTTTTTTATTACCATATGGTTGTGATTACTGTGATATTTATTGATTATTGTGAGATGTATCAGTATTTGGACATCTTCACGGGATTTGGCAGATACTTGATATCTGGGATTTGGTACATGGACAAGAGCTCATCCCCTGCAGGTCATGGCTAGTGGGCGACCATAAAACCCTTAGCATGTATGTACAAGGTACAAGTGAGTGTGAGTGTTCCTTGAGTGAAACAAGGTTATGAGTTTATTTGTTGGAATGGATCCTTGAGTGGTCCGGGTTAAACTGCAAGTTTTGGCATAACTTTATATTATCTATTTACTTGTGTAATTGATACATGGTTGAAATATTTGATTGAGTCATGGTTTTTTGACTTAGATGTCTTGTTGGTAGTCATGGTCGTAAATTGGCTTGTTATCCATTTTGACTTGTATTGACTGAATTCTAAGGTGTTGTTGAATAAGGTTAAGTGTCACAAACTTGGGTAAGGTTACGTGGTATGTGTTCATGGTTGTTCTTGCTTTACTAGGTTATGGTTACTTGTTCATATATCTTCTTTTGGGTTGGTCGATTACCCTACCAGTATACCATTATTTTTGAGTACTGATATTATACGTGCTCTTCTTTTTGTTGAGTGTAGAGCATTTTTTAGAGACTTTTTCAAGACCTTAGCTGTAGAGCGGATAACATTCGAACTCAAGGGTGAAATACATCTTTTGGTCTGCCATGAGTTCTTCACGTAGTTTTTGGTCTATTATTTCAGACTAAGACTTTTTCTGTTGTTTTTAGATTGAACCGTTTTACTGACATTGTAGTGTAGTGGTATATTGACTTTCAGATTCTAGGAAATTTTTTAGGTGTTCTTTATTTCCACATCGCTATCGTTTAGATTGCTGACGACATTATCTTATTTAATGCAAAATAGCTAGTTCGCCTTATTTTGGTTAAGTGTTTGGTTTGCTCATTTTGGGGTTAAATGGTTCTCCCACTGGGAGTTAGTGTGGGTGTCACTCACAACAGATTTAGATTGTGACAAAGTTGGTATCGGAGCCCTAGGTTCATTGTTCTTATTGTACCAAAATGGGTCCAGTAGAGTCTTGAAGAATGGTATAGAGACGTTTGTGCTTTTCTTGTAGAGGCTATAGGACATTTGAAGGCTATCATTTCTTTCTTCTTTCATGCTTCAATCATTGTCTCTTACGGTGGAAGCTGGGTCATGTGTATTGCTCTAAAATTCTCTTGTAGAAGCTCTTGAACCTTTTTGGACTAGGTCCCCGGGTAAAGAATTTTTTGTACTTAAATATTTGTAACCAAGTTGTTATAAATGAAGACTTTATTGATTTCTCTTTATGATTTCCACATGTTTATAATCGGGTGGTTAGGGTTCTCTTATCTAGGTAGATTAGAGCAGATGCCTACTCGATCCGGTTAGTTGGGTCGTCACATGACTAATATAGCTATCAATCCTTTGCATAAGAAATTTAGCTTTTATAAAATAACTTTCTCCTCAGATAAAAACATCATTAGCAGAGAAGGTCTGGCAATTGGAAGAGGTCAAAAGTTGAAGTAGATTTTTTAAAATTCAGTTTCAGTTCCTGTACTCAGATCATCCAAATTTTACTGGATTAAAAAAAATACAAAATCAGTGCAAATTTATGAATATAAGACATTCAAACTGTTTTTAAAATATGCGAAGACAATCATTAAAATTTTTGTATGATTTCTATTTGTTAATAGTGTTCACCAGTAGTATGTAAACATGGATTGCTTGAAGTTGAATAAAGATAGTAAATTTTATGATTCTCTGCAAATTAGCTCGGTCGATTCTTATTTCTTTCTTTTCACAGTTGAGATTGATTAATTATTTTGACTAAGCTATTGCCCATAATGTGCCATATTTGCAAAAAAAAATATCTGCAAGCTAAGAAGACTCCCTAAACAACAGCAACGACAACATACCCAGTGTAGAAGACTCCCTAAACGTTGAACAAATCGTTACAAGGATGTGTTGAACCAGTATTTTCTGTAAGCAAGTTCACTTTGGAAACTTATTGTTTAGTCGTCTCAAGTTGATTGTAAAATGTTGAACATATTGCTATAGGGATTTTCTCAAAAAGAATATTCTGATTCAATATTTTCTATAAGCAGGTACACTCTACACTCTGGAGACTTATTATTTAGCCGTCTCAAGTTGGTTGTAAAGCTATTTGGACATATTGCTTCTCTTTTATACTTTTCATTAGATGAAATTTAGTTGTTTTAATTGAATAAGATATATCAAGTTTGATCTTACCATTTCAAAGGGAAAGACATAAAAAAGGACTTTTTATACGGAGCAATTGTTGCTTGAATTGAGTTTTTTGTTGCTTCCTGGCTTTTCTTAAAAAGGTGCATCTCTTAAAAGTCATTTGAATTGTTTGAGTTTGAAAGTCATTTGGATTATTCATTCAATTCTTTTGATGGGGTATTTCTTCCTTCTACATCAATTTTGGATAATATTTAGTCCATGTACAGGGCCCCGAGAAAGCAGAAATACATCAATGCTAACTTGCAAGTGGTGACGTGCACATTCACATGGAATTTTGAACTTATGATCGACCAAATGTAGATTTCTGACCAACTTTCTTTAAACAGGCTCATAGGATTCATTGTTTTAGGACTTGCATTTGCATACTCAAAACTAAGTCACAATGACTCAACCAAAGCACGAAAAGTTCAAGCTTCTGGGTTTTCATCTGTGCAACTTGATAATTAAATTAGGACCCATTTATTATATTAATATATGAAATGATACCGATCTGCAAGTTGTCATGATATTTGCAATGAGCATCACTATAAATGGTGTTTATAAGTGATTAACGCTTTGTAGAATTTGAGAATGATGAACCACGAATATTTCATATGTGGGTAGTGATTAGTCCTTTACTATCATTCTTATTGTTTTCCATTGGCTACTTCCAATTGCTTCCTTGAACATCCAAGTTGGATTCCTAAATGATTTATCCAAAGCACGATTGGAGAATGATAGTTCGTTCAAATCTACAATGTTGGGGACGTACCATGCACGGGTATTTCTTATCTAGTATATATACTAGCTAGGGATAGCATGTCAGTGATAAGCATGGGCCCAAAATTGCAAATGTTAAACATTGAAGAGTAGTTTCTTTTCATTTAAAAAAACAAAAACAAAACAGATCATTTGCGTCGTATATTTTTTTAGGCCATTATTTAAAATTTTGATTTTCATTAGTTAGTGATATGAGTGTGTCTCCTTTCAAATTTCCTTAAGGAACTCTTATGTCAGAATTCATTTCCAAATTCTCACTTTAAATTGTTTAGAAAAGGAAAAGTATCATAATCCTTTCGGTCATAACTATTATCAACATACCTGTACAGGGCAAAATCTATCTAGAAACGCATGGCACTATGAGGAGAGGCATCTTAAAGATTCGTTGCAACAATGAGCATAGAGACTATGAAAAGGCTCTCTCAAGACAACGACATTGGAAGTGCCTTCTCATAAGGGATATGAACTCAAAGACTTGTCACCCCCAGTGACATGGCACAAGGGACAAGCAAGAGACAATTTTTTAGAGTGCTCAGAGATACAGATGAGCCTGTACAAGGCTAAGTGGCGTAGGGCTGATAGTTGGCACCACCTCTAATGGATGGGACGTGTGGCCGAAGGGCACAGGTTCTAGTCCTTTAGGGATCTAGGGTCATATCCAGTTAGCCAAGGACTAATGTAGTAACATATAAATAGTTGCCCATTCTCACTTGTAAAGGCATTTGATCCCTTAAAGTGTTCTATTATTATTTACTATTTTTGTAGCTATTGATAAATTGTCTCCGTCAACAGCTTCGATAGCTTAGATTAGATCTCGAATGCACTCGTATACATATCAGAATCGCCCAAATTTGTTTGCTATGCTTTCTCATTTTATTTATTTTATACTTAGTTCATTTCCTTCATCACCTAGTGACCAAACTGTTAGTAAATCTGACATAAAATAAGGTTAAATCGTAATGTGTGCTCTGACTCACCTATAACTTCAACTGTACCAAATCTATGGTAAACAGTTTGGCGCCCACCATGGGGCCAAAGCAACTATATGGGTTTAATCTAATTTTTTTGCTAGCTTATTTGTGTTTCATTTTATAGGTAGTATGTCATGTCCAATAACAGAGAGCGGACTGAGGATCTGTTTGCAGCTAAGAAAACAACAAGGATTCTACTTTCGAAATTGACTGACTCTAGTGAGCAGACAACTCACTAGGATAATCAGAGTTCTTGCTTTAACATGGATTTGGAAAATGTGGATACTCAAAAAGAGGACCGCAGACCTCTTAGCAAGGAAGAAGAAGCATAGGGAAGAGCAACTAATTTAGAAGCTCTCCAGAAGATCCTCAAAAGCTTTGTTGACACTCAGAAGGAGCTGATGGTGAGAATGAAGGCTTAGGATAGGAGAATGGACAAACTTTGGAATGCTCCGACCCAAAGAACTTAAAAAATCTTTAAGGGAGAAAGACCAGGACGACGACGAAAAGCTTGATGATAGATCTAAAAGTACAAAGCTGGGGAAATAGTGGTCGAGCAAAGATCCTTGGTCCCTTCAATAGCAACCATGGTTAAGCTGCTGAGAGGGGAAATAAATGCACAATATGGGAGATTCAATCTCGAATGATCCATATCCCCAGAGTTTCTCCCATCGTACAAGGGCCAGACTCAAAGAGTTATGTCAAGGTTACTTACATGGCAAGTGCAGTGAACATACCTATCCTAAATAGGTTAAAGATAACGGACATCCCTAAGTATAATGTGACGTCAGAGCCTCAGGAGCATTTACTGTTCTTCACGAGGGTCGTGAACGGTAATAATTTGACAATGGAAAAGACTGAATCCATAATGGTGAAGAAATTTAGAGAAACCCTGTCAGGAGGAGCTCTAGTTTGGTATTCTTTTTTACTTGAAAATTATATTGACTTATTTAATATGTCGGCAGATAGTTTTCTTACGGCTCGAGGGGAGATATTTTCAAAATAGAGCAGGGAGATAAGGAGCTACTTTGGGAGTTTGTCATGAGATTCCACAAAAAAGGATGTAGCTACCAGTGGTACCAGATGAATGGGCTGCTGAAGCTTTTACTAAGGGACTGAATCCTAAAAGTTCTGTCGCTTCGTTCAAACTGAAAGAGAGCTTTATGGATTTTGAAGCCATGATATGGGTTGATGTTCATATTCAATATGAGTCCAAGATTCGAATTGAGGACGACTACAGGAGGGTCATAAGCAAGAACCCTCTAGTGTGGAACGAGACAAAGGTTGAGAAAAGTCTATGGTACGTTAGGGATAGGTTGATCTAGAATGCCTCACGATGGGGCGGTCAAAGGCCTTATCTCAGGGGAGATATATGCCTTACATCATAGACTTGAGAACTAGCATAAGGCGACATGTCCCATGTCCCTCACTCCCTGAGCCATTCTCATCCCGAGAAAAGAGATTCCCAGTGGAGAGAGATACCAGCTAAGAAAGCCATAAAGCCTGCAATATATTCCATTGATGGGGTTAACCCGCTTTTAGAATACCGCTTTACCGTTAGTCTAGGGGAGTTGATCTTGATAAATTGAGACATCAAGGGGCTAAATTCTCAAAACCTTTTTGCTCTAGCCCTGATCTAATAAGAACTTATGGTGTGAGTTTCAAGGGTCGCATGGCATGAAACTAGGGACTACAAACACCTCAGTAGCTGAATTGCTTAAGAATGGTCGTTTAAGGGAGTTCTTGAGCGATCAGGCTAGAGCTAACTACAAAAATGGTGCTTAGAGAAACAAGCAACCAGTCATCTCGGGTACACACCAAAAAATAATAAATTGAGTGATTTCAAGCAAAATAACAAATAATTTTTCTTTTTTTTTTTTAATTTTTTTTTTCCTAACTATTTGTTTCTTTTTTCCTTTCGAGGTCTCGCAGGTTATCTGGTTTGGCTTTCTCATTATCACAAGGGAGACCACCCTTTGAAAAAGCTAGAACATGTGCCTGAGATCGGCGATAGGGAACCTCTCGAGGTCCGTCAGATGAGAAGGAGCCCAGTTGCTGGGAAATGAGCACGAAGACCCAGAAGGATGAGCTATACACTTTTTTCCTTTGCCTAGCATTTTGTCTCTTAAAGGGTTTTTTCTTGCAAGTTTTTTATCAAGGTAGCAGTAGAAGTCTAGGAGGAATCTAGGATTCTACACATTTTCATGTAATCGACCAAATAGTCTCGTAAAAGTTGTGACATGAATAAACAAGTTTTTTGGAATTTTTTTTT
The DNA here is from genome assembly GCA_031232105.1 of Capsicum rhomboideum. Taxonomy (NCBI): domain Eukaryota; kingdom Viridiplantae; phylum Streptophyta; class Magnoliopsida; order Solanales; family Solanaceae; genus Capsicum; species Capsicum rhomboideum. The sequence goes on from CP124709.1 coordinate 61,864,367, forward strand.
TTTGTCCTTTTGCAAATATGAAACTCTCCTGAATACGAGCGTGAAATGCCACAAAAATCTAATTAAAATCCCAGAATAATGGTATTGTCTCATTCTAGAGAAAATAAGGGGAAAATGGTACCAAGTTAGAAACTCAGGATCTCGACTCGACAATTTCCCAGAGCAATTGAAGTAAAGGATAGGCCAGAACTTCAAAGTCCCTATAACAGTGGAAAGAAACTAGGGACTACCAAAGAGGTCAAAGAACGACTTTAAATTTAATAGATTCGGGACGCGCTATCTAATTGAGAGGGAGTGACATTGCCACCTCATTAGAAGGTCAAAATTTACAATCGCATGGACTAATCTTTCAATAGTGAGAAATTGAGGCTATAATGTCGTGCAGTTGGGGAAAACTCGAACATGAAATCTGAGTCCCAATAAAGAAGTCCAAAGTCAAAAATCAAATAAAATAGAGAATTCCTCTATGATAAGATACGATCTAAAGTACCTCAGAGACGTCTGGACTTGGAATTTCATCAGTAAAAAATAAAGGGAACCCACTTTAAAATGTAAGGTTTTAATGAAATTAGCCTAAAATAGTCTTCGATCGGATGAAAAGTAAAAAATGCACCAACCTTTTTAAAAGAAGCACTGAAATAAAAAATTGGTTAACGACTATCTTTAGTCATCGATTAAAATAACCCAACCTTTACTGACCTAGAATCGTTAAAAATAAGGTTCCAATAATGAGGCACACTAAGGGCTTGATGCCTCAAAGAAACCTTCAAGATGACGACAGTGGTCACTTCTCAGGGAGGTGTGTTTGACAAAGCCAAAGAGTTAACAAGTACAATCTCAATATTTGAAAAGGAAAAATCAAATAACACTCTCATAACATACATGACGCACTACATGCTGAAAGGAAAATAAACAAAAAAGCCATAAAAAACATAAAAGCGCTAAGAAAAATTCCTTCTTTATTACACCCAAAGGGGTTATGGATCACATATTACAAAGCCCCAAAGGGGTTACACTCTGTCAATTGTGGGTCCTCAAACTAAGCCTGAAAGTCACAAAGACACCTATAGTGCTCGATCTCATTTCGGCTCTTCAAGCTCATGCATAATATGTTGAATGCCATTCCTTGGGAAATTTAAAGCATCCAACTCCAAAATAGCATTAAAAAGTCCTCTTTTGGCAAGAAGTACTCTCAGAGACTGCGATTAAGCATGGGAGCCCATGAGGTCCACTCTCGATCTTTTCCCAATTCATAGATCAAAGAGGAAGATAGGGAACAAAGATTGTTTCTCCCCCGAGAAGGCAAACCTATCTAAGAGCGTGTCATGACCCAAGACTATTCTATAGTGGTAACACGGTGCGTAGAGCCACAAGTGATCCTAAACTAACCCATCGTATAACTTGACACTAAGAATACTGAATATAACTAAAGGATACTAAGCTGAAGCTAAAACTAAAATGATATAATAATAGTCAAAGCCAATAAACAAGTCTAATGCTGAATCTCAAAGCTAGAAATATCTGACATAATTATAAAATTGAAGATCTAACTGTCTATCTGAAAGTTTCTACTAATGATGAGTTGCTGGGATAAGCCCCCAACTAACTCCCTTCAACTATCTGAGAACTAAAAATAAATACTGAAATAAAACATAGACTCTCATCCTTGGATGATAAGGACTCACCACTGTCAGCTGCTGGAAAGGCACTAGAATGTATCGACTGCAGGACTAATGCTGAGCATTCGAACCTATATTATGATATGATACATCACAAGAAAAGGTATGCAATCAATACTTTGAATGTACCGAGTATGTGAGATATACAAATAGAAAATATACTGTAATATGCTGGTAAATACTGAAATGCTATACTGAGATGGAATATAACTGAACAAAAGTACAATGACCCTATCTGAGATGTATAAATATACATATAGACACTGATATGAAATAATAACCTGAAAAGTCTTGAGTTTAAACAAATACAACTGAACCAAGGGTCATGTATTATACTGCATCTGTAACTATAGGAGAGCCTGTTAACCGACACACCTCATTTGAGCTAAATGAGGTCTAACCTATAACCCTAGTTAGAAGGGTATTCTATACCTTGCCAAGGGTATTGAACCTAACTGACGTGGATCCACTAACTGATGTCCATTTAGACTAAGGTATCATCCTCAACTAGCAGATGACCCTCATTAACCTATGCTGGCTATGTAGTTCTGGGACTTAGGGACCTTTACCAAAGATGTCAGCCTCAACTAATAGGTGATCCTTTACCCCTACATCTGCTCGGTGGTAAGCACAACTCTCGAGACTAAATAATTGATAGCTCATATATCTAGCGTACTAAAACTAATTCAAAAATACTTTATCTGAAAGTATCATGATAGTCTGAATAATTGAGATCATAATGAAAATCTGTAAACTAAAGGTAGATAGGTTATTTATACTAAATTAATCAATTTAGGATATCGTTTGTTCATAACACGCCAACATGTATAAAACTATATTTAAATTCATGCATAAATTGATATTTAAGGTTATGAGATGTTTAGAAACATAATTACTAAAAGAAATCATGAAATGGAGATACTTGGGAAACTTTCCCTAATTCTTGAGTTTCATAAAAACTGAATTTGTAAACATATTTGGGCATGAGGGCAAAAGGAGATCCTCATTGAATAACCACATACATGGAAGGAGAGTTCTTGCTAAGAATTTGAGAGAAATTCTGAAGCTTGAGAAGGAACCCTAGTTTGCTTTTGAGAGATAAGAAATCACCTTTTAATTTCTATTTAATCACCTTTTAATTTCTATTTTCTAAGTGTTAAGAGAGAAAGGAGAGAGTTAATTGACTAATACCCTTTAATCCAACTTAGAATAGCCTCAAACTACATAGTATAGGTGTTAAAAGAGTGGGAAAAGACCAAAAGGCCCTTTAAAAATCGAATAGAAAGTTGCTGGTATTGCTCCTAATGACTCACGTGATGACCCATAGAGTCTGGGCAAGATTCGTGGCTTGAATCATAGTCCCAGACCCTTTTTGGAACTTCTTTGAATAGTGGCGATGACTCTCAGGACAAATCGTAGGGTCTGGTCACAAGCCATCGCCTGAGTCATAGCCACTGGTAGCTTTGCCAGTGACTCACTAAAACACCCATAACTTTTTACTTTGATATTGTATTTATAAATGGTTAGTGGTGTTGGAAAGAGTATTCAAATACCTTTGATTTAGTGGGTATTTGGATACTTAACTCATAATATACTAGAAGTAATAGTCATTGGAAGTTGAACTAATAAAAATCTTACACTAAGACTTAGTTGGAAAAGGAGTTTTCAACTCAACTTAGGGTTAGGGACTTCTTATGACCTTAAATCACTTTTAATACGTATATCATGCTTATTTAATGGTTCTTGGTACTTGACATGTCATGGAATTAGGAATAAAACTATTTTTAAATGACTGCTGGACTGAATAGGCCACCTACGAGTCATACGATGACTCGTAGGTGGATGCCATGACTCATGGCCTCCACTCATTGCCACTGGGAGGAATTTAAATCTTTAAGAATTTTTGGCTAACACTCAAGATGTCTCACCCAACGAGTCATTGGGTCTGACGATGAATCGTTGCCTAAGTCATTTTGTGAAGAATGTTCTGGAAAATTAATTGGTTTTCTGTACTAAGTCTAAAATGGAGTCTTAAGAACTTTTGGGGTGTTACTATAAGGCTGTAGCAGCGTCAGGGGACCCAAGGACCTATGGTTTTGGGTTGCCACCTTACATTTGTGCCCATACTGGTTTAATGAAAGGCGTTCGTACTAGAAATATGAAACCCATGACAGCCTTAAAAGAGACTCTTTTCTTAAATATGCCCTTGGATTCTCCTCCTTTTTGGCTTCACCTCTAGTTCCTACTTCACTCTCCGCAAGCAACCCGAGTGGTTGGAATCACCTAGATTAAACGCCGGGGAAAAGCAGGAATTAGAGAAGAAACAAAGTATGAGTATGAGATGCATCCCAAGTAGAAAGTGCCTACAGAGGCCAGAACGCCAGACTCCTTCTCTGGTACTAATAAATATGTCTTTTAAGTGTCGAAGGATGGGAAATACTGAAAGAAAATATCCTCCACTTATAGGGTAGCCATAATAAAAGCATGAGGCAAAGCACCGTTGACTGAGGAATGGTGATGCACCACGTGGCCGGAGTCTTTATTAAGATGGCTGACAAGGCTTATCACATATCAGAAGACGAAGAGTGTGAAACATTTCCATAACCAATTAATGAGGATGACAAATTGTCGGCTCATAAATAAAGAGGAAGACACTTTTTACCTAATTTCCCACCTAAGCATTGGCAAAAGTTCTTTATCTTTTATTGAAACCTGATTACCAAAAATAAGAGGATGTCATAAAACAACTGCAACTACACGCATAGAAACATAATTACAAGAACGTCGATTGAAAAAATAAGTGTACGTATGATAACTATGGTACAAGTTAGGGCAACACACCCACAAGAAAGTTCAATCATCATCAAAATTGTCTCCTTGTGAGCTCATGCCCTAAAGTTCCTCATTTGAGACAGAATCATCTTCACCCAAATCAGGATCTGAAGGATCTACCAGCCTTAGAAAATTCTGAGACTTCATGATCTCTGCATCAAGATCGAAGCAACCAGATTTCAAATCTTGTAAAATGTTGAGCCGTATAACCTGGGTGTTCCAGGCTATATCTCATAAATACTTATCTTTTCGGCAGTCGTGCCCCTTGATCAAGGTATTTACTTTGACCTTGAGGAGACATACCTTCTCATGCAAATTGATAGACAGGATAGATGAGGAAAAAACACCAACGTAATGCAATAGCTCAGGGACTGCTGAGCGAAGCTCATCTTCGAGCTCAGATTACCTCTTCAAAAGGACCTTAATTACTTGAGCCTGTATGGTATTATCCTGCCGTAAGTCTTTAACTTCTAGGAAATGTCAGTGAACATCCTCATGGTGTGCATCTGTGTCAAATAAAATATTATCCATTGGGCTTTAAACATCTTGATCTCAGACTCACGACAAGCGAGTCTCAGTGAACTCTGACTGACTCCAAACAGAGATTAAGGCTTCCTGAAACTCTTTGTATTTCTGCTCCAATTCTTTTCTCTTTCAGCCACTGTTGAAGGCTCTTGGTAGAAAGCATGTTAGCCTGGTAGGTGAAAGAATGTAATAAAAATTATGGTTACACTTAGTAAAAATAGTAGAAGAAAGAAAACACAGAAAAATGTGGTAGGAAACATTTACCCTAGTGGTGGAATGACCACTGTCATTCGCAAGACATTTAATGGAAGAAACATTCATCCCTTCTTGATCCTCATACGAGATCACCGGCCTAAGATGGCTTGCCATCATTTTTGGATTCAACGTAAAATTAACCTCCTCTGGGATCGTCAAGGTTACAGACTGATATAATTATGAATCTCGTACTGAGGCTGGAAAAGATGCCAATAAAACATAAGGATTGGGGGTATCCAACAAAGGTTTAGGACTGCGCAGGTGTAAAGAATCACATGGATTCTCAGTTTCCTCTCTAACGAGGACCATACCAGTGGTCAAAACAAGCGAAGGGTCAAAATTCATCGCTCGAACAGGAGTCTAAGTAACCCTAGGATTTGGAAGATTTGAACCTCTTGATTTTCTAAGAAGGGGCTCGTAATCTGACTCGTCTAAGCTATCTTCCAAATTAATCGCCATAGTATGGGATATCTAGTTTTCTCAAAAGGAGAAGTTGAGCCTTCACCTCTTTTTTTTTTGTTGAAGATAATGATCAATAAAGTAATCAAGATAATGATCACAATGCAGAACAAGTTCTGTTATGGTTCTATGTTAGAGTCAGGCTATGTAATTGTTGTAGTAGCAAATGCGATCACAATGCAGAAGCAAGTTCGGTTAGGATTCTATGTTAGAGTCAGGTTATGTAATTGTAGTAGTTGTAAATGTCTACTTGTATTTTTCCTGTAGCTATAGTAGTCTAGTTCAAGTATAACTAGGACTCCTGTAATTAGCCTAGGACTCTCTACTGTAATTTACTCCTATAAATAGGAGCTTGTAATCAGCAGATTCATAATCAATAAACACCGTGATTCTCTCTCTATTAGTGTGAGAATTCTACACTTTTCACCCAACAGAGTTGAGGCTTCTTGTGCAGATGGATCATGATCAGCTGTCACTCACACAATATTCAAAGGGGATAAAGTTGCAGCATCAGTTGCCACGCCTACGAATACAAATAAAAGATTAGAAAGAAAAAAGAAAGACAAGGGAAACAATGTTAGTAATCACCATAGGCTTATTACCACATCTCTTTGCTCTATGGCCCATCTGTTGAGAAATCCCCATCGAAGAATGGTATTCAACAGTGGTAAGACTCAGGATCTTTGCGATACACCCTCGAATAATCTTTTTCCAGCTATCAAGGGAAAATCCTGAGATGGTCACCATCAAGGGGCTGCGTGATAGGTCAAATAAAAGATAAAGGGGGATGATAAGAACATTGATACAAAAGAAGTCTTTAGTAAATGATAACATGGTAACATGTATGATGAATGTTCCAATGTTTCAGAAATAGAGAAATGTAGAGGTCTCCACTAACCACAATAACAAAGTCCTTAACTAATCGCCGGTCATAAATATAATCCAAGCCTCGTAGCATGGACTTCCTCCCACAATGTTTTAATTGCACTATCCCTTCTCGAGCTAAGTGAGGAGTATAAGCAGAAGCAGGTGTGTAAGGAAAATTCAGTATCGACTCAAGTAGCAAGTGCGCGAAAGTAAGCAATTGTTCTCCAAACCCTGGGCTGAGTTGGCCCAAACACAACTAAAAGGTGTCACAAAACAAGAAGATCACTTCATTTATAGGGTTTGCTAGACCTATGCTGAATGAGAAAGTGTAACAAAAAAATAACCCAACCTGGAGGACGTAATATTTTTAAGAGTGCTGGGAGCAAGCCTCCACTCAAAATTTATCAAAAGGCTAACCATAGGCCGCTCGAACCACTTCAAGATCTTTCTTTTTTATGGATGAACGCAACTCCTCTATTGGTCTATCCGTTTTTTCAATGCTTGACCGAGACTTTAAACTCTTCATTGAAGTCAAATAAAAGAGGAATAATTTCATCAATGGAGGGATCAGTAATGGTTTTTGTTTTCTTTTTTTTCTCATAAAATTGTTGCAGAGGAGGAAGCTCTCCACGGAGATGAAGGCATGATCTAAGAGGGGGATACAATAGAAAAAAGATGAAAGGTTTGAGAAATAAGTACGATTGAGTTATTAAAAAGGCAAAATTAAACAAGAGGATAAATGAAGTAGAAGTATGGCGATGATATTTAAGAAGAGTAAAGAGAGCGGTCTTTCAAATGTCTTCTAGGGCAGAGAGATGTGGCTGGGTCATACATGTGGAAAGGATACAGTTCATGAAAGGAGGCAATTTTTCATTTCCATAGGGGAAAGGAAAAGCTGAGGTAAGTCAATCGGCAGTCTCGTTCCTTTCCCATTTCTCGAGAACTACTGGATATAGCATCCCAAAAGACAGATGGACTATTTGTATGGGGAAAATTTTTCCTAGAATGCATGACGCTTTAAGAAGAGACAACTTAAAAATTCTTCGCGATAACAAGTGCAGAGACTATGAGAAGGTTCTCTCAAGCAAACGCCAGTGGAAGTACCTTCTCGTAAGGAATAGAAACTCAGCGGCTTGTCAGCCCCGGTGACATGGGAAAAGCAGAAGACAAATTTGTCAGAGTGAATAGAGACACGGTCGAGCCTGTACAAGGCTGAGTGGCATAGGGATTCTAGTTGGCACCACCTCTAACAGATGGGATGCTTGATCGAAGGGCATAAGTTCTAATCCTTTAGGGTTCTAAGGTCGATTTGAATTGGCCAAGGCCTAATGTTGTAACCTGTAAATATATAGTTACCCGTTCTTATTTGTAAAGACATGTGATCCCTCACTCTCTTGCTCTATACAATAGTTTTACTTAGTCCCTAAGCTTTTTCTTATTCTTTACTATTTTTCTAGCTATTGATAATCTGCCTCCGTCAACAACTTGATAGCTTGTATTAAATGTTGAACGTGCTCGTATATGCATCGGGCTCACCCCGATTTGCTTGCTATGCTTTGCTCATTTTGTTTATTTTATACTTAGTTGATTTCCTTTATCACCTATTGACCAACTGCTAGTAAATCAGACATAAAATAAGGTTAAATCGTAACATGAATTACCTACAAATTCAATCGTACCAAATCCATGGTAAACAATATCCAGTGTGATTATATAACTGGGTTTTGAACGTCACAAGTATTAAATTACCTATAAAACTAAAATTAAAAAGAACTTGCATATTCTACTTGCTAATGTACTATAGTGCTTCTCGCCAAGAAAACTTTTCCTTTTGTTTAATTTTTCATTATACGTACGATATCTGTTATGTGATTTTGATTATTTAGATTTGCGCCGCATAAAGAATTTTCTACTAAATATTTTCCTATTTTGATGGTTCAAATTTGAAACATCTTGTTAAGGATGAAGAGAGTAATCCACTCCACAATTTATTAGTTACTAATGAAAGACTCTAACTTGAGGTATAATCCAAATTGCGATTCGTAATATTTAACTTCTATTATATATGTTTCCTTCTTATTCTAATTTTTTAACATAATGTGTAATTTGTTAAATCTCGTAATAACAGAAATAAAAGGGAAATACTTCCTCCGTACAATAATACTTGTCCACTATTGACTTGGAACACAAGTTAAGAAGCAATAAATAATAGAGTTAATTTTAATATATCATCTTTTGAATATAATAAATTTAATGCTTTGAAAAATGCATTGAGTGATGAATATTATTTAATAAAAAGGGTAAAATGGGTAGAAAAGGGTAAATTATTCATTGATTTTCCAAACTAGACTAGTATTATTGGACATCTATTTTTAGTATAGTGGACAAGCATTGTTAGATAGAGAGAGTAGATAGTAAAGTAAAATTAATGGAAAGAAAAGATTAAAGATGACGAAGGAGAAAATTGAAATATGTAAGTTGTTCCAAAATTCTGGGCAACTAGGCTACAGATAGTACAAACTCAACTTCAATTGAAAGGTAAATCCTACAATTGTAGAGATGGCGAAATAAATTATTGAAAGACTACATCAGTTTGCTCTTATTGAGGAAGAAAAGGATGTTGTGTCAATTGAAACTTCAGATGTTATGTCAAACATACAAGATTGTTAGATAAGTCTCTTTGGTAAGGTCATTTTGGATTAAAAAGCTAATTTTCAGAGTGTCAAGAATGTTATGCCTTTGGCTTGGGAAAACCCAACAGGTTTGCAAATAAAGGAAGTAGGATGGAATTTTTTCCAATTCATGTTCAGAGATAAAGCATGGATAAAGTACTATTTGGTGCAAATTCCTCCTTAATATCCATCCTTGGGAACCAGGATTGAAGAGTACTTCTTCAAATTTTAGTAAATGTAATTTATGGGTTCAAGTTTGGAACATTCCTTTACATTGGATGTCAACTGAGGTTGGGAACAAAATAGGGAATACTTTGGGACGTATTGTTGATAGTGTAATCCTTGAAAATGGAAGCAAAAGGGGTCGATATATAAGGCTGAAAGTCAGGATGAATATTTTAAAACCACTGCCTCGAGGCAAATTGATTAAGTTAGGATCGAAAACTACCTAGGTTAAAATAAAATATAAAAATCTACCTTACATGTGCTATTATTGTAATTTGTTGGGTCATAATGATAAAACTTATGTACTCAGAGCCAAGGATGTACAGTTGGGAACGATAAAGAATGATCAGTTTGGAACTTGGCTAAAAGTAGAGAACCATGTTCTTTTCTTGGAAAATTGAAGGCGCCAAGGGATAAACAATCTTAATGGGCATCCAATGGTCAAGGGGAGAAGAGTTACAGGAACTAAAAATAGTTTAAAACCCTTGGAAAAGGAAGCTAAAATCAACTCATATGCTGGATCAAAATGAACCAAAAGGGAAGGAAATTGTCGGCCTGAATAAGAAAGATGATGATGTACCAAACATTAAGGACCCAAACCAAATGCAACCTATGGAGATAACAAATTATGGATCATGCGAGACGAAATTTGTTGGCGTTAGGAATTATGCTAGAAAAGGAAATTTTATTGAAATTTCAACAATCTCAACATAATATTTGACTATGGGCTACAGAAAGAATGACGTGAACTCACAAATGCCATTTAATGAGACTATGTTTGAAGGACAAACAGAAGGAAAAGATGATGCTACACAAATTAACTCTAAGGAAGTGCATGACAACATGCATCAAATTATCATAACTCCTGAAAAGATGGGCATCCAGAACAAAACAACTAGTAAACAAGAAGAAAATGACCAGGTATGTACAATCGATCTTATTCCATATAGTAAAACCTCGTCTCAAGTATTATCATGTGAAAATTTAAAAGAGCATAATGATCTATCTAAACATATGAGTGATAATAACAATGAAACAATGAGGGGAAGAAAATGAGAATTTGGAAACGAATGGATAGACAAGTTGGATGTTCTGTTGGTTTGAAGAATAAGGCTACTAATGAAAATCTAGATGAGGGTGTTGTTTTAGCTGAATGTATGCTATATATAGGGGATAAACGAAAGGGTGCTACCGTGTTACTTATATATATGCAAACAAAAAAGAATAAAATCATGGTGGAGTAGGAGGCCATCCCTATATGGCTTCCCTCTCCACAATGAGGGCAATGGTATGGAATTGTCGAGGTCGGGGGGGGGGGGGAATCCTTGACAGTTTCTTTTTTGAAGGAGACGGTGCATCTTCACTCTCCAAATATGATCTTTCTTAGTAAAACTAAAAATAGGGATATTATTTTTAAGCGAGTTCAGATATAACTTAACATGCCTTATGCTACAATTGTGGACCCTGTTGGATTATCCGGAGGCTTAAGCTTATTCTGGAATGATGAAATTTAGGTATGCCAGTATCACACTTCACATATTTATATTGAAACTTTGGTGCATGATCTCTTAGCTGATTCTATGTATTGACATATCTTTGTGTATTCACTACAAAAAAAACTGGGTTTAGCGACGGATTTTAGCTACAAACTGATTTCCGTCGCTAAATAGTGACAAATTAGCTACCAAATTACAATTTTGTCGCTAAAAATCTAAAAAATTAATTGACATCTAATTTAGCGACAGAAATGCAAATTCGTCGTTAAATTTTGGCGCAAAATTTTGGTGCATCAATTATAGCGACAAAATTAGCGACAAAAGGTCGGCGACAATTTTTATTAAAAGTTACTGACGAATTAGCGATGAATAATCCGTCGCTAGTTATATTTCATTCATCACCTGTAGTGACAAAATTTGTGTCATTATTGTATCTGTCGCTATCTATGATTTAAGAGGTTATTCTAGGGCATAACCCTTGAGTCATATTTACAGCCTCCTACGGTAGTCCCTACTCCGTAGTTGCTTTCTCTGAAATCTTGTCCCTCTCCGACAGATATCTCCTCTCTCCAACAGATCTCTCCACTCCGATAGCTCGCCCCTCTCCGACAGATCGCTTCTCTCCGACAGATCTCCCTTTCTATATAGGGTCTCGAAAAGTCTCTATTTCGATCTCAGTTAATGTATTTTTTTTTCATTTGATTAGTTGTTATATTTTCAACTTGATTTCTTTAGGACAGGCTTAGTAGAAATGAGAGTTAATCATTTCTTTTTGTTATTTTCCATGGTTTAAGGTTCATTGTGTCATGTTTAGGGATTGATGTTCAGACCAATGAAGAGGTCGCAATTAAGCTGGTAAGTATTGGTTTCTTTTCATTTGTTTTTCTCAATTTTTAACTTTCAGCACGTGCCTGTTGGTGTAATTCTGTACTTTGTTGCTTCCAGATTGTTTAAGTAAGGAATTTGAGCTGCTGTTAGTTGAAAGTTGGAGTCTTTCTCATTATTTTTTTTAGTATGAAGTTAAGTACTTAAAAGTTTTTCCTTAATGTATTTCACCTCTTGATTTTTAGTTGATCAGAGGATTTTTGGTAATAAATGAAAAGATCTAACTAGCTTAAAGATCCCAGAACAATAGGAGTGTTATGTAGCACAATAGTTTTAGACAAGGTTTGTCACTAATTTCCAGCAACAAAATAAGTATAAACTCTAAAAACTAAAACAACAATGTTTTTTGAAAATAGCAAGTTCATGAAACCAACTCCTTTGCTTTTCAAAAATATTACCATAATTAAGCAAATGTAGTTGCGCAAGAGATTAGGCTTGTAACTTGAGGTGACTTATGATCTTACCATTACAATCTGGCTAATGTGCTGAGTTTCAAGATGTTTTATATGGTAACATTTAGGGTTACCAACTAATAACAAGACCACTAATATGTGAACACATATAAATTGGTAAAGAATCTACTATACATAGTTCTCATGGCTGCCTTCGGTAGCTAATCTGCTTACTTTCCATCATAAAATGGGATAGGCCTAATTCCAACCAAAAACAGTGCAAGTATGTCTTTTAATTTTGTTGTAGGGGTCGCTTTAGGATAACGAATCTGTGCCTATAAAAGGATAGACTCCCAAGCAAAATCAAGTGTAACGGCTCGCTAGCTAGGAAGAGCTATTAAGAAATTCAATAACAACATATTTTCCAAAGGCTTTTCTTTTCAGTTTTTTGAGTTCTTTTCAGTACTTTTGAGACAGTTGGAAAAGAAATGGTAGTAGGAGTTGAAATCATCATTGCAGAATATTTACTTTTATCTTAGTCAGTGGAGATTCAATATTCTTTTTCTAGGTTTGTTAATGTTCATGTGCTATAATTTGGGATCCATTTGTTTCCATCTCACAGGAGGGAAAGATAAGTTGGATAGTTGCAAATGCTGTAAACTACAAGGGTCTCCCCGCTGATAGATCTAAAACTGGTGATTGGGTGCCAGCTGCTCTTGTCCTAGGTTAGTAGTTAATTAATTGTCTCTTGCATATCAACAAGTATTTTCTCAGTATTTTAATTATTCAATAGGTTGTTTTAAAGCCTCTACTAGTTTTTGATATTATGTCGTTAACGACTAATTAAAGAGAAAAAACTAATGAAACATTACCTCATTCCGTATTTAAGATAACAAATGAAATCTTATTGCCAACTTAACACTTCATTAAATGATGAATGACTCTTTTAACTATTCAATGATACATGCATTGTGGAGTCTAAATTGCGTCTTAAATTATCCTATCTATTTGAAGATATTAGAACAACTTCATTGCTTTAATTTCATGGAGATTTGAAATACTAAAGTTCTGCTTTTACTTGCTAGTATTCATGGCATTGATTTCTCTTTTTCCCATTGTGACACTTATGCATGGTCTATGACTTCTGATTTCTTTAGAGATTAAGTTATTTATAATTCTAATTCGTGTCAGTAAAAAACATATCGTAAGCCAAAAATCCAACATAGGTGTGAAAGAATTCCGCATGGAGTTGATTATGTCAGTCGTGCATTGGTTAAACTGCCAGACATCTTTTTTATCTGTGAAGAGTATCTAAAAAGGCACCCCAGTGCACTAAGTTCCTACTCTCTCTATACAGGGAGTCCGAGAAAGAGCCAGACCACAAGAGTCTTATTGTATGCAGTCTCACCGGACACTTAAAAGGGGGAAACTATATATATATATGCTATTTTTCTTATCTTTTCAATTGCTAGCAGACAGAGTTTAAACATTTTAAGGTTACTGCCAGCTTTTGACGGGTATGAAATTTGATCTTGCTACATAAGATATAGATAGCAGTGTGTATTGCTTTCAAATAGTTACAAAATTACACCTCTCTGAGCTTGGTTTGGCAAATGAGCAGGAGATCGGATATCACATTTATTTAAGTAAGAATGACTTTTGAGTAATTGGTAATGTTGCTGCCATGTGACCAGGAGGTCACGGGTTCAAGCTTTGGAAACTGCCTCTGGCAGAAATGCAAGGTAAGGCTGCATACATTACACCCTTATGGTGGGGCGTTTTCCGAATCCTGCGCATAGCGGGAGCTTTAGTACACTGGACTGCCTTTTTTTTTTTTTTTATGGCTTTTGAAGTGTCTTTTAATTTGTTTTTGAACTGAGTTAGAAGTAAAATGAGAATTTCATTCAACAAGTTTCTTCTTTCTGTCCCAATTGCCTATTCAAGGTTCAAGTTTGTGGTAAGGTTCCCTTTTTTTTTAGGTGACAATTTTATATTCAGGTTCCATTTGTTGTCAATTTTCAGGCCAATATCTGGCACCGCAGTTTGTTGTAGTTTGAAGGTTTTAATATATATTGTGCCTGGTTGAGTTTCTTTTAAAGATGCTACCAGTTCTAGTACAAGTTTAAAAAATGCTACAAGTTCTCTTATATGCATCATGATAATTGAAGTTAAGCAACTAAGCTATATGTGATATTGAAACCTCATCTCCAAGAATAGTAATCTACAGTTTTCTAGTTCAAGAGTTTGTCATACATGTTAACAATTTTTTCTTTGGTTTAAAAAGATTTTAATCCCTGAAATTGATGTTCTGGAGTAAAGTTGGGAAAGACCATATCTTAGTTCTTCTTAACAGAAATGGTGAATAGTTTCGTTGTTTGATATTTTTTTTTGCATTTCTCCGATATGGTGTCGGATGATATTCCCTATGTCCTAATTTATGTGGCACACTTTTCTTTTTAATACTACCGGGTAAAGCTATTTATATAACCAACATTCCCTGCCTTTCTATCAATCTTTTAACTGGTATGCTTACCCAAAAATCTTACCTGACACTCCTTTGTGTAAAAATTCTTATAGTAATATTTTAACATATGGGACATTTCTCCATTTATAATGGTTCCACAACTAGTATATGTCATTTTTGGGTTAGTTGGTTAGGATTTCTTACTTTGTTAGGGATTACCTTTGTTAATTATTGAATGAGATAGAGAACTGGCTAAGTAGTAGAGTTCAACACATAATTTATTGAGGACCATGCTGGTTGATTAGGTGAAAAGGTTTTGCACCCTTTTAGTCCTTTTCCATAATTAGCATAGTGACATTCTTTCAATGCATGAGAATAGACACTATTTGGAGACTGGAGTTACTTGATGAAATTCTTAAATGTCAAGGTCACCCAACATCAACAGGCATGCTGTCTATACATGCTTTATCTCTACACTATTAGAAGTAATTGTTGTACTATTTGGCTTTCTGCTTTATAAAAATAGATTTTGTTTGGTCTAGGCAAATAACAATACATTTGCATATTTATACACACGATAAAGATGTAAAAAACTTTTTTTGTGACTGATCTTAGATTGTGCACGTAAGTAAAATATTTTGTGATCTTATCGACCTTATAGATAGACATATTCATATATTTATTTGTTGGATAAATTGAATGTACAAAACTTTTTAAGGTTTTCATTTACTTTTATTTACAGGATAGAGCTCAAGAATTGTTAGAACAAGCATAACACCAATTATAGTAGAATGAAATGGATGTTGAAATTCGGATGTACTATGAGACACTGAGAGGAGAGATGATGACAAGAGTTTATGGCCTTGGATCTCATGTGAAACACGATTATGGCCGTAGGCCTACTTCTCATCCCGATGAACATCACCCTCAAGCACTACACTACATTAGTTAACTTTGTCATACTCTATTATATTAATTGAAGAATAATTATTAACATTGATGTTTTAGGATTTATGTACTTTTGGATCTACTTAATAATCTTTATATTACTATTTATTTAAAATTGGATTCTTATAATTGCTTATTCAATATTACTACTTTTCATTCAATATGTTCTGTTGAGATTTTAAATTATATATAAAGCTATATTAGTAAAAACTAGTGATAATTATTATGTACCTAAATTTTAATAATTGTATAATTGAAAATAATATCAAACAAATTTCAACCGAATAGCGACAAAATTTTCGTAGCTAACATTTCTCTTCAATGAAATAAACAAGCAAAGTAGCTACGAATTTTATAAATACTTAGCTATGAAATGGATCGTCGCTATACTAGCGATGGAATTATATGTCGCTATCCGTCGCTAAAGGTTGTGACGGTTACCAAAAATTCATCGTTAAAGGCTTAGCTACGAGCATTTTTAGCGATAGACAACATTCCGTTGCTAATCTGTCGCTAAATGACTTTAGCGATGGAATTTGGTGGTTTATCAACGGATTTCGTCCGTCGCTAAAACCAGTTTTTTTGTAGTGATTTGAGCACTAATAGAGTTATTCGTAGAGAACAAATGAAAGAACTAAGTATAAAATTGGCTAATTTGGGTCCCTCGCTGGATTATGGTTGGAGATTTTAACGATATTATTGACAACTCAAAAAAATTAGGAGGTAGGAGTAGAGAAGTAGCTTCGTTTAAAGATTTTAAGAATTTCTTATGGAATTTAGGGGCAGTGGATTTAGGATATAAAGGGAAGCCTTGAACTTGGTGGTGTTTTAGGAAAAATGATGAAATTATTCAAGAGAGATTAGATAGAGCCATTGTATCTTCAGGATGACGTTTAGAATTCCCCTTAGCTCAAGTAGCTCATTTAAATATAGAGGTGTTCGATATTCTGCTCTTTTAATAAATACTGAACTGAAGCCTATAAAAAAAATGCCGCTTCTATTTTGATAAAAGATAAAGTGAAAAAGATTCGATGAATAAATTAGTGGCAAGGTCTTGACAAGAACAATTAGATGGCTTTGAATAATCCAAAGTTAGTATCAAATTAAAAAGCTCGTGCATCATTGATGTCTTGGCTGAGAGGAGGGAAAGGGAACTCGAAACAAAGAATAATTGGGACAAAAATCAAATTGATAAGCTTAAGAATGATCCTGACCATTTTGATCTCCAAAAACTTCATCTTTTAAGGAAAGATTTAGGACAAGCCTATAAAGACGAAGAAGCTTATTGGAAATAAAAATCTAGAGCTTTATGGTTGCAAGAAGGGGATGAAAATACCTCCTTTGTCCACATGAAAACCATTTAGAGACACAAATGTAATAGCATTAAAGGGTTCCGCTTGGATAATGGAAATTGGGTGTCAGAACAAGGCGACATTGTTAAAGAAGCAAAAATTTTTTATGCAAGTTTATTTACTACTTCTAGACCAACAAATCTTTATCCCATTTTGAATTTAATTCCTACATTAGTTGAGGATTTTATAAATTAAAATCTTATTAGAGAAGTGATGGATGAGGAAGTCAAATATGTCGTTTTTGACATGCATCCTTAAAAACTCCAGGGATAGATGAAATGACCCCATTCTTCTTTCAGAATTATTGAAATATTTTATCTACTGATATTATTGCTGCTGTTAAAAGTTTTTTCCATTCAGGATATCTCTTACCCTCTTGGAATCAAACTCTTATTACTTTAATCCAAAAATTAAAGAATCCGTGTTGTTAGTCAGTTCAAACCTATTAGTCTACGCTTTACGATTTATAAAATTATCACTAAAATCATCGTAACAAGAATGAAAAAGTATCTTTCTAATATAATTTTGCCAAATCAATCTGCCTTTGTAGATAGTAGACAAATTGTGAATAATGTGGTCTTGGCTCATGAATATATACATGTGTTGAAAAATAAGAGGAAAGGGAACAATGAATTTATGGCTTTAAAATTGACTATGGCAAAAACTTATGATCAAGTGGGATGAATATATGTCCAAGAATTACTTCTGAAAATGGGGTTTCATGACACTTTCGTTAGCTGAATTATGCAATGCATCACGACTCCTACTTACTGGTTTAATATAAATGGTAAAATTATTAGGGTTGTGTGGTCTAGTAGAGGGCTAAGACAAAGTGATCCTTTGTCCCCATATTTATTCATATTATGTGATGGAGGTCTTTTCATGCTTTTGAACCAAGATGAAGATCGAGCAGAGCTATACGGAATAAGCTTCAAAAGTGGCAGTCCTGCGGTAAATCACCTCTTCTTTGCGGATGATTCTTTTTTATTTTGTTCAACTAATACTCAAATTGCTATAAAAATTTCAAAAATTCAAAAATCTTATGAACTTTGTTCAGGCTAGAAAGTTAATTTTGACAAATTGGCTATATTTTTAAGTTAAGAAACTATTGAGGAAGAAAAAGATAATATTATAATGGAGACAGAATAAATACATAGAAATAACTTGGGACTTTATCTAGGTTTACCTATGGTAGTTGGAAGATCAGAGAAGAAAATGCTAGAGTTTATTAAAGAACTGGTTAAAACTAAGATAAAGGGTTGGAAAAGTAATTTCTTAAGCCCTGCCGGTATGATGCTTAAATCAGTATTTTCTACTATTCCTTCATATGCTTTGTCATGTTTTCAATTTCCCGATACCTTGTGTAAGGAGATTACTACTATTTTCTCTGATTTCTGGTGGGGAAGAAATAAGGAGAGAAGAAAAATGCATTATGAAAAATGACAGAAATTTGTGAGGCAAAGTCGAAAGGGGGTCTTGGCTTTAGAGTTTTGAAGTTATTTAATAGGGCCCTGTTGGCTAAGCTTGCATGAAGGGTTTTAACCCAAGAGAATTCTTTACTTCATAAGATGCTAAAAAATAAATATTTTCAGAATACTTCTTCATGAGTGCAGGATGTCTCTCATCCAGTTTTTGGATTTGAAAAAGTATTATTTGGGGAAGAAATTTGTTGCGACAAGGAATTCGATGGAGAGTAGGAGATAGAGAACACATTAAGGTTTGGACTGATCCTTGGATTCCTATTTCAAATGGATTTAAGCCCCTACAAGGGCATACACAAATAAATCTATAGTTGAGGGTCAACGATCTTATAGATCAACAACATCATATATGGAATATTCAAGATCTTCACAACTATTTTTGTCCTACTGATATCAACTCTATTTTGTCTGTCGTGATATCTAGCACGAGAAATTCTGATAAAGTTATCTGGCATTATACAAATTCAGAGAAGTACTAGGTAAGATCTGGTTATCATCTAGTGAACATCTTAGCTAATGGTACTGTCCCTAGTACGGAAAGGCCTCAAACCAATTGTCAGTCCTTTTCAAAGTCTTTCTGTAATTTTCTGTGGTCACTCAAAATAAAACATAAATATAAACATTTTCTTAGAAAGTGCATACATTTCTAATAGATTGGAAAAAATGTGATGTTTGCAGGGTCTGTAGTTTAGAAAGTGAAATAATTGACCATATATTTTTTAGTTGTCCAAAAGCTCAGTTAGTGTGGAAGTTGGCTCCTATCAATTAGCCTAATTTAAAAAATGTTATGAATTTTACAGTACGGTGGAATGACTTATTTTTTAATACAGGTCAATATCCCGAATTCATTGAGCTACTGAGATTGAGTATCTCTCTTTTATGACAAATGTGAAAAGAAAGAAATTCTTTGTATTTTAACGGTGGTACATATGAACCTAATGACATAGTTAATAAGGCTTTATTTGATTTGCATGAATATGATGATGCCTTGCAAATTTCTGCAACTTTGACTCCTATGCCTAATAGGATTTATGATGTAACTATTACTATGACCCGAGATGGGGTTGTTGTTTTCACATATGCAGGTTTACAAAAGGAAAAGGAAAAAACAAGTATTGGAATGGCAGCTATGGATAGCTGTGGCTTCATGCCTATGGTTCCCCTATTCAATTTGTAGGGAGGGCCATAATCGTTGAAGCACTAGCAATTCGGGAAGCTGTGGAAAGAGCGATACAAAAAAGTTGGTAAAAAGTTTACATACTATCAGATGCGAAGAACGTGGTAGAAATATTACAAAAGAAATGACGATCTCTTGGGAAATAGACACCACCTGCGAGGATATATGACAATTGATGAAGTCTTTTGAAGAAATCAAGATTATATATATTCCTCGAACATGGAATGTGTTAGCTCATAATCTAGCTAAAGTCTCCATTTCCTCTCTAGATAGGATTTTTTGGGATTATGTTTTTCCACACAGGGTTGTAACTGATGCAATGGTATCTTACGAACATCTGCAACATATTATAAAGTAATACAATGAAGTGTTTTACCGAGGAAAAAAATATATAAAGTATTACTCCTATTTTACTCTATATTAACCATGAATAGTCTGCTAATAAGTAATAAGTACTCCCTCCGTCTCAAATTACTTGTCATGTTTGTTAAAAAAATTTGTCTCCAAATACTTAGCATGTTTAAGAATTCAAGAGATAATTAATCACTTTTTTTCCAACTATACCCATATTAATTGAAGAAGATTCATCTAATCAAGATTAAATAAGGTCATATTATTCAATTTGCACTCCTTAATAGTTTCTCCTTAAGAGTTGTGCCAAAAACAAACATGTCAAGTAATTTGATACAGAGGGAATAGTCTTGATTTAATTATTTTGGAGTGACCAATGAAATAAACCACCTATTTCTTGTGTTTCTTACTATATATGTGAAGAAGTACTCCCTCTTTTTCATTTACCTGACATTTGTGTCAAAAATAGATGTTTCATTTTACTTATCTATTTTAGCAGATAAAGAGAATTTTATTATCTTTTCTCATATTATCTTTAGTAAGTAGTAATATTAAATAACTATATAAAGTAGTAATAATCAAATTTAAAGTTCCAAACATCATTAATACAACAATTACAGACATACCCTTATGGGCCCATATTACAATTACAGTTATACTTTGGGGGTTAGTGGGATTAGTTCTTTCCTTTAGCAGAGTTTGCGTATAATAATATCTTTCATTATAGCATTCAGATGGACCCGTTTGAGGCTTTGTATGGTAAACGGTGTTGGTCTCCAGTTGGATGGTTCGAGACTTCAGAGGTCAATCCTCGTGGCATGGATTTTCTCCGAGAATCTTTGGACTGAGTTCGGGTGATTCAGGACAGGCTGCGGACAACCCTGAGTAGACAGAGGAGTTATACAGACCATAGACGTCGTCTGTTGAAATTCAAAATTGGTGATAGGATCTTCTTACGAGTATCGCCCAAGAAAGGCGCGATGCAGTTTGGTAGGAGAGGCAAGCTTAGCCCCAGATATATTGGACCCTTTGAGATTCTGCGGACAGTCGGGGAGGTAGCATATATGTTGGCTTTACCTCCGGCCTTTTCAGCTATTCACCCGGTATTTCATGTTTCTATGTTGCGACATTACATTCTGGGTGATTCGCATGTGCTTCAGTGGGACTTGGTTCAGTTAGACGATAAGTTAGCATTTGTGGAGGAACCCGTGTCTATTTTGGACAAAGATGTCAGACGATTACGTTCTCGGGACATTCCAGTGGTTAAGGTACAATGGCGTCACCGTCCGGCCGAGGAGGCCACTTGGGATCTTGGGCGTCATATTTACTTGTTCACGTCTTCAGGTATGCACTTACTTTTGCCTTTCGCGAACGAAAGTCGTTCTAGTAGTGGATGTTGTAATGACCTTCCCGGTCATTTTACTCATTTTCGAGCGTTCTCAACATTTAGAGATTTTCTAGAACTGTCCTAAGTTATTTATGACTTGCTGGGACTGACAGTTTGATTTTCGGGCAGTTAGTTTGAGAATATTATTATTATCAAGCACGTTGCGAAATATTTAAAGTAAATTAGAATTTGGTAAAATGATATATCTATACTACTTTATACAAATTCTATAATTTATTGATATTTTTAAACGGAGATAGTAAATCTAAATATGTTAAAATAATATTTTTATTTTATAGAGGTTTTATTCAAAATAATTTTCTATTAATTATGGTGTATTTAAAATGTTGCATTTATTTTACCACGAACCTATGCAATACCCGAGTACTTACATAACTGAACAAATAAACTTTTATTGCGTGGACACCTCACTCCACGTGGGAGTGGAGGAAGTATCCAGGAAATATTTTATCTAAATGTGGCAACATTTGATGCTTTAATTAATATATATAAGGACAAAAGTTATAAAAATAAAATGTTTCCACTGTTTAACATCATACATATATATATATATCAATATGTATACTTAGTTTATGAGGTTTGAGTGAAATCTATTGACAAGAAAATAAATTTGAGTGGAATCTTTTGAGAAGTAATCCATTTGTCTCCTTCTTGAAAATTTACTTAACGGAGGGAAGATTAATTATCTACATCAAGTTATTTAAGCTCGGGGATCGCGTGGTTGATAGTATAACGTCTTTATATCGTAAGTTTTTCGGTCAATTTTAGCTTAAAGTCATTTGAATTGTTATTTGGTGGTATTGTTGTTGGTGCTTATTTAGAGCTTAATATGAGCTCGGATTGGATAACATCTGTTGTGACTATTGGTTACAGAGTTATTTGGCACACTGTGACGATTTCAGTTTTGCGATTTCGCAAGCGGACCCTACGTGGATTGTTCGGACATTTTCTGAACTAATGCAATATGGGTATCAATAGTCATATTTTGACATGTAGTTTATTATTTTGGTAGCTTGGCAACAGTCAGAGGCCTCTCGGAAGGGGAAGACTCCTGTATAACTGGTTCTTTTGGCAGGCTTGCGGTGACATCCAGGTAGGCTAGGTTTTCCTTCCTTTACACTTAGATTGGGTTTATGTGTGATATATGTATGTTGTTGTCCTAGTGTTGTGGGCTGGTATTATAGACTTGGTGGTGGTGATTTGCTGTGATTGAGGCCTGCTAGGCCGGATAGGGCTATTCAGATACATTCCTGGCCCGTTATCCTCGTGGTACGCCACAGACGACCTATTTGGGGTCGGATAGTTTTGTTGTTGTTGACTGCTGGGTGGGGAATGTTATTGTTGGACCTTAGTCCAGGCTCAGGTAAACTTAGCCCAGACTTGGACAGGTATAACTAGACTTGGTTTGCGGGACTCGTTAGTGGGCCCCGTTACTCTTTTAGTCGACTTGTCAGAACTTTGACATCTTTGGGCTTAGTTAAGCCCTCTATGACCTGTTAGGGTTGTGACGGGATTGAGTCACTCCGATTATACCCGGTTGGCCTGTTTAGCCTTGTTTGTCCCTGATAACACCGTATTTGACCGGGATCGGCTAGTTTGATTTATAATGCGGACCTACCTTTCCATGACTTATAATGTATACTTATACTTGTATATACATATTGTTTATAGTAGATAGTTGACCTAGAAGAACCCCAAAATTGACTTGTAGCATGTTGTGGGTTAGCCTCTGTACTTATATACTGGTGTTGACCTGGTACTAGGGCGTTTCCCATTTATTTGATATGATATGACATTTGGTTCTATTCTGGTTACTGGTTGTTATGAGTTTCAGTTTGAGTCCGGCCACTGATTCAGATATGATGGTTCTGGTTACTGATTATTATGAGTTTCGGTTCGAGTCCGACATCTGGTTATGATATGATTTGAGAGTTCTGGTACTGGGTACCGTGATTATGATATTGTTGTTCTCTGAGTTTTGGTTCGAGTCCGGCGGTTATGATATATACATGGCCTATTGTTATCATCCACTATGTCCAGTTCGATTCCGGCGTCTGGCCTCTTGTTATTACCCATTGGTGCCGGTTCAAGCCCGGTCTTGTTGGTTATTGTGGTTACTGGATACTGATACTACTTTGAGACACTGGTGACTATGCATTTACTATTCTTATATGTCCCGCCAATTTATGGGGGCCAAGTTGGGTTATTATTTTCTTCCATGTGCCTATCGGGTTTATGGGGGCCCAGATAGGTTATGTTTGACTTGTGTGTTTACTTACACATTTATTTACCCGTTATTCAGTATCGCACTTATTTTTCTCCTGAGAATATCTTTACACCTCGGCAGTCACTTATGTATTTATTATTTATACCCCGAACTTAGCATGCACCTTCGCATTTTAGCTTACTTATATTATATTGAGCTCAGTCGGCCAATGATGCCTACTGAGTACCCATTGCCCGGTACTCATACTGCACTTCTGCATCTTTTTCCCCGATGCATTTTCGAGCACTAGTCGACAACAGTGACGTGATTCTCCTTTCTTAGCACTGACTCCGGAGCAGGGTGAGTTTGCTGACTTCTGAGGCAGATCCTAATCCATCTTCTACTGTATAGTCTTTTGCTTTCGAGACTATTGTACTTGTTATGTATATTTAGTTTCTGTCTTGTATTTTGGTTATGTCTAGTAGTGGCTCTTGTATCGACCTCACCAGGTCTTGGGAGGGGTTCTTGACTTGATATACTGTCCTCTTCCTTCTCGGTCTTGGCATATATATATATTTTCATTCTATTTTTATATTTATAGCATGTTTATAGGTATGGTTACTTCCACTTCCTCTCTGCTATTTAAGATTCCGCCCATTAGCCCGTCGCTTATAGCTCCGGGCTAGGGTTTGGATTGCCTATTGGTGGGTTACGGTAGGTTCCATCATGACTCGAATATTGGGTCGTGACAGTACTGAGGAATTTTAAAGTGGCAGGATGCTATTCACTCGGATAAAATTCACAACATTTTCCTTCTTTACTTCTTTAAGAGTAGCAGCTTCGGCCCATTTTGAGAAGCAATCTATCACAGTCAAGATGTACAAGTGACCACCAGAAGCTTTTGATAGTGGTCCAACAACATCCAATCCCCAAGCATTGAATGGCCAAGATGAGATAGTTGGGTGTAATACTTCAGGAGGATGATGTATGAAATTTGCGTGAAATTGACATGCCTTGCACCTTTTAGCATAGTCCAAGCAACCTTTCACCATTGTTGGCCAATAATAGCCCATCTTTTTTATGTGAAACTGGAGCTTCGATCCAGACTGATGAGGTCCACAAACTCCTGAGTGCGCTTCCTACAAAGCTTGCATTGCTTCTTCCTTCCCCAAGCATCGCAAGAGTACCCCCTCAAATGATCTTCGGCATAACGTGTCCCTGTAGTAAAGTAGCGAGGTGCACGACGACGGGTGTCAGTCCTTCTCTTTGGATTCTCTGGAAGTATCCCATAACACTAGTAGTCAATAATTGGTTGTCTCTAATCTTTCTTTATGGCTTCAGACACAGCGACAAGATACTCAATCTTGTTTGTTGTATATTCATCCTCATTCGGCCAAGGTACTACCCATTCTTGGCAGATAGTAACTTGTGTTTGGTTTGGAAGAGTTAGGGTTGAAGCTAAAGCAGCCAATGTATCGGCCTGCTTATTTTCCTTTCTTGGCACGTGTTGGAGGGTAACTTCTCAAAGCCATCCTTTCAACTTCTGAGCATAACTATGATAAGGGCGTAACTCGGCCTTTTTGATTTCATAGTCTCGTAAGGGCTGCTTGATCACCAATTGGGAGTCACCAAAGACTTACAATTGTAGTTACTTCATGTCGACGGCCATTTCAAGTCTAAGTATCAAAGCTTGGTATTCAGCGACATTGTTGGAGCAACATTATGTCAAAGTAAAAGAGTATGGGATAACCTCTTCCCTCGGAGTGACAAACACTACGCCAGTATCAACTCCACCATGATGCACTGCACCATCAAAGTATATCTTCCATGGAGGTCAAACTTCAATAACCATTGCATCCTCATCAAGAAGTTCATCAGTTAGCTCCCAATTATCAGGTATCAGGTGGTCTTCCAAAAAGTCTGCTAATGCCTCTACCTTTATGTCTTTTTGAGGGATGTATACGATCTCAAACTATTAAAACAGAAGGTACCACCTTGCAATTTGATCACTGAGGATTGGTTTCGACATTACAAACTTGATGGGATTTGCTCTAGACACCATATGAACAACATGATCTTGAAAGTAGTGCTTCATCTTTTGGATTGAGAAAACCAGCACCAAACACAACTTTTCAATAGGTGAATAATTCAGCTCATTTGGTGTCATCATTTTGCTCAGGTAATAAAGGGAGTTCTCTTTACCTTCACTATTTTATTGACCCAATAGTGCTCCAACTAACCTTTCTTGTTCCGTGATATAGAGAATCAACAATTTTCCAAGTATAGGTGCGCAAGAACTGGAGGCTTCATCAAGTAAGATTTGATATTTTCAAAGGCCTTACTACAAGTTTGGTCCCACTCGAAAGGGGCACCTTTTTTCATGAGATGGCTAAATGGTTGACATTTTCCTGCCAAATTTAAGATGAACCTCTTTAAATATGCTAGCTTCCCTTAAAGACTTTTTAATTCATGAATGTTTCGAGGCTTGGGCATCTTCAAAATTGCATCAACCTTGTCTTAATCAATTTCAATTCCTCGGTGTCGTACAATAAAGCCAAGGAACTTTCCAGAAGTAACTCCAAAGGCGCATTTCAAAGGATTCATCCTAAGCTGATATCTTCGGAAAAACTCAATACCATTCTCAAGTATTTCAAGTGGTCGTTCTTCTTTCTTGACTTCATCACTAAGTCATGCACATAGCATTTAACATTTTTATGGAGTAGGTTATCAAAGATGTTTTGCATAGCCCTTTGATAAGTGGCACCAACTTTCTTTAAACCAAAAGGGCATCACCTTGTAGCAATAAATACCTTTGGGCGTACAAAATGCAATGAGCTCTTCATCCTTTGGTGCCATGCGAATTTGTTTATAGCCAAATGATCCATCCATGAAAGACATGGCATCAAAACCAGTAGTAGCATCAATCATCAACTCTGGAATAGGGATTGGAAACTCATCCTTAGGACATGCATTGTTAAGATCCCTAAAGTCGACACAAACTCGAATTGTCCATTCTTCTTCCGCACTGGAACGATATTTGAAATCCATGTGGGGTATTTTACTTTATGAATAAATCCAGCTTCGATGAGCTTTTTAACCTCATTTTCAATCAATGGAACCAAGTCTGGCCTAAAACGCCTTTGGGCCTGCTTAACCGGATGAGCACCATTCTTGTCTGCCAACTGATGAATAGCTACTTTTGGATCTAAGACAAGCATCTCCTTATAACTCCAAGCGAAGACATCCCTATATTTTTTGAGTATGTCCATATAAGTAATTTCTTCATCTGTTTTGAGAAAAGAACTTAAGTAAGTTGGTCTTGGGTCTTCAGTAGTGCCAAGATTAACTCCCTTTAAGGGATTTATTGTGGTCTTTACTCCTTATTCAAGTTATGACGGAGCATTTCCAGCATTTTCCTCCTCTTGGGGATCATCATCGTTGACAGATATATGGTAACACTAAGAAATATCTTCCAACTCTTCATCAACCTTTATTTGAGATGAGGTATCATACACATTCTGGGTTGTAATATGATATGAAGAGCCTACTCTTTCTTCGTCTTCCTCATGTTACTTGGTATAAACCATAGTATGAGTCTTTGCCTTTAACACCTCCTTGAACGAAACCATAAGTTCCGCCTGTCTCCTCATTCTAGAAGGAATTGATGCGTCATGATCACATGACACTTTTGATGCTTAAAACAAAGAAAATATGCAATAACTTGGGTATATCTTGTGGGTATGATGTGTTTTCTGTCCTATATCACAGGAAAATAGGTTTTGGAGGATAAATGGAGGAAAAGTGAAGAAGCATGCACTAGAGTGGAGCATATGAAGAAGAAAAGAGCCAAGTCGAAGATAAAGAGTGCCCCATGGAAGGGACTCACGTGTTGTGAATACACCCACTTGACGTGGGTGGCTGACGTGAGTCATCTTCTGCAGCCTGGACAAGATCCTTATTTCCATGACATCCACTCACATGACGTGAATCTACCTACGTGACGTGGGTGGGTGACATGAGTCGAATTCAGAGATGTGCTATGTTGCCTAATTTACATGAAACTGATCCACGTGACCTGGCTTGGTTTCACAATACCAAGTCACTATACCGTGGAAAATTGCCGACTTTAGTATCCTACTTTGTTTAGGATAGGATTCATCCTATATCTATAAATACCCCTGTATTGTCCTATGTGCGGGAGTTAGTCAGTACATTATTTTGAAATAGTTTTGTCATTATTTTGATTTCAGAAACACATTATTGATTTTGTAATCTTGGAACACCGATTCTAGGGTTTTATTCATAATTGAGATTTCAGAGTTTCTTTATTATTGTGAGTTTACAATTATGTTTTCATCCTTGAATTCTTATTGTGCTCTTGCGAGCATGAGTAGCTAAACTCATTTACTAGGGTTGTGTGAACCATGAGGAATTAATGAAATGGGTTAAGTGCAAAGAAATTCTGAACCACTGTGAATTCATGTATTGGTATTTCCTTCGTTATGATTGATCTTCTAACGGTTGCAAACGTTAGAAACTCGCCTGTATTCTAGACTTGCCTGAGAGAGAGGTAGAGATTGGGAAAAGGAAATAACAATAGAGATTTGAAGCTATCAACCTTCATCTAATAACTTGAGCCTTAGCAGGTATAGTTATCTAAGATCCAGGACAAGGGTTAGTAGTGCGACGCTCGAAGATCGAGAGGAGAAGAGTGAAATTCATCTAACCAAGGTCGAGAGAAGTTTAGATGAACATATCTTGTCAGATTTTGCATGCAATGCAACAGGACAGTTTTGCCAGCACCAATAATCGGTAGAGTTAAGGAATCATTGGGGATCACATTCCTAGTGTATTTCTCATATTGAAAACAACTTTAAAGAATCAACACTTGTTACTATCACTACTTGTTTACAAATATTTCTCCCTTTTTGCTTATTTGCCAACTACTCGAACAAGAACTCAACCTACTTTCATCCTATTCCCTGTGGGATCGACCCCAACCTTGTTGGGTTCTATATTTGATACAGTGACCGCTTTATACTTCTTAGGAGTCATATTTTGGGCGACATCAAATTTTGGCGCCGTTGCCGGGGATTTCGGTTATGGAGTTGATTAATACTTGTTGGAGTTGATTGGTTTTGATTTTCTATACCTTTAAGGGCATACACCGGTGTATGCCTAATACTAGGAGTCAAGGCAATCCCCTGATTCCACTCGATCTTGAAATAGAAAGGACTCTGAGAGATAATCAAAGAATGGTAAATATCGATGAAGTTCAGGATCCTGCCTCCATGGGAAACATTCATAATCAACTAATTCAGCCAGTTGGTCATGAAATAACAAACCAAACTACGGCTCGATTAACACGAGAAGAGTATGCTAGACAAGCTGCTCTGAGGCAAGCAGAGAGAGATAATTGAGCTATACAAAAAGCAGCCTAGAGACTGGCTGAGGTTGAAGAGAGACAAAGAAGACTGAGAGCTCACCAACCACTTCAAAGACCGCATGTACCAGTTTATGATGATCTTGAAGAAGAAGATGTGGCCTACTTCGAGCCAATAGAGACTGGTGCCATTATTCCACCAGAATTACCTCAGGTCACTAAGTTTGACATTACCAGTGCCATGATTCACCTGCTAAACTTAAAGGGTGTGTTCGCCTGTCTTCCTACTAATGATACAAACATGCACGTGATGAATTTTGTGGGGGTCTGCACTTCATATAATTTGCCTGGAGTTGACCAAGAGGCTATTAGATTGAGATTGTTCCCATTCTCTCTAATAGGAGAAGCGACTTTGTGGTTGGCAGAATTACCCGAGGTTCCATCACTACTTGGCAAGAGTTAAGAAATCAATTTCTGGAAAGATTTTTTCCACCTTCCAAGATGCTACAGTTGAAGGATGAGATTTACAACTTCAGACAACTACATTCTGAAGCACTATATAAGACATGGCTAAGGTTTAAGAAGAAGCTACAAAATGTGCCAAATCATAGGATGAGTGGTAGGAATTTACTTGAAATCTTCTACAGGGCTTTAAATGCCAACACGAAGGCGGTAACAGATACTATCACTGGTGGAGCATTCATGAGTCTGAGATGGGAGCGAGCTTTGGTGATATTAGATCATATCACTAAGACCAACCGAGGCTGGCATACTCAGGAGGTAGAAATGCCTGCCGGCACATATGCTATTGGAGCCTCAGCAGCACAACGGGCTTTGGACCAATCTGTATCTCAAGAGTTCACTCAGCTGAGGACAGAAATTGGTCTTCTGTCCAAACAGATAGCGGCTAGAGATGCTGAAAAGGTGTATGCCATAAGTGCACAAGGTAAAATGCCTAGACATGCCAATTATGAATCTGATGAAGAGGATAAGTATTTGGATCGAGAAGTGATAGGTTTTCGAGCCAAGGGCCAAGGGTCTAACCAAGGCTCCTGGAACTCTAGGCAAGGGAATCAAGGTTGGAACTACTATGGTGACAGTTACAACAAGTCAGGATATAGAGATAGAGAACGAGATCGTGACGGTGATTGGAGGAGGAAGGATGATCATAAAGAGAAGAGTGGCGTATATGTTCTACCAGGAAATCGCGATGCTGACTCTAAAAATTCAAGAATGGAATCCCTTCTCAATAAACTGGTGAAAGGGTCAGAGAGTCAAGAACAGTGCCTGAAGGAGATTAAGTCAGACATCTCGGGAATAAGTCAGAAAGTAGAATCCCATTCGAATGTTATTAAATAGTTGGAGCAACAATTCAGGCAGATATCGGTGGCATTGAACCAACGTCAGCCAGGAACCCTTCCAAGCAACACCGTCCAGAATCCAAAGAATGATAGTCATTGTCTGGCCATTACTACTAGAAGCGAAAAATGCACAACAGATCCAACAATACTTGTGGATAGTGGTAAGACAAGTGAGTGGATGGTTGTTGATGTAGAAACTAAGATAGAGATGGATAATTCAAAGGTCGAAACAGTTCCAAATCCTCATGATACTAGCAAAAAGGTAAAATCTGAGAAGAGGCAGGAAAAGGAGGTCCCACGAATGCTAAAAACTATCCCACAAACTCCTCCTCCCTTTCCTCAAAGATTGAAGAGGAAGGCTAAGGAAGGTAAATATTAGAAGTTTATTACAATGTTGAAAGAGCTATCGGTAAACATCCCTCTTGTTGAGGCATTGGAGCAGATGCCAGGTTATGCGAAGTTCATGAAAAACTTGGTGACAAAGAAGAGAACTGTCAGTTTTGAACCGACAGATAACTTACATCATTGTAGTGTAGTTGCTTTGCATTCCCTAGTTGAAAAGAAGGAGGATCCAGGAGCTTTCACAATTCCTTGTACTATCGGGTCCTACAACTTTGCTAAAACAACTTTGTGATTTGGGTGCTAGTATTAACTTAATGCCGTAAGCCGTTTTCAAGCAGTTGGGGTTGGGAGCACTAAAACCAACCTCTATGAGACTTCTCATGGCGGATAGAACTGTGAAAAAGTCGATGGGCATTTTGTCTGATGTTTTGGTAAAAGTTGCATCTTTCATATTTTCGGCTGACTTTGTGATCCTAGATTGTAAAGTTGATTTTGAAGTTCCCATCATATTGGGAAGACCATTCCTTGCCACTGGTCAGGCATTGGTTGACATGGAAACAGGGCAGATAAAATTCATGTTAAATGATGAACAAGTCACTTTCAATGTTTGTCGTTCCATGAAGCAATCGAAAGATATTCGGGAGGTTTCGGTAATAGATGTGGTTGATGATAGTGATGTTGTCATGTCTCTTGAAGAAAGGTTGGGGGTAAAATCTCTCGCATCCGTGATTATGAATTTTGATAGTAACGGTATTGAGAAATACGATGAGATGGTTGGTACACTCACTGGTAAGGGAGCATACACTTATGCTCCAAATAAACTTGATCTCGATTTGAAGAATAGGGTGACCCCACCATCTCGTCCTTCTATTAAGGAGCCTCCAGTTTTAGAGCTTAAGGCTCTTCCGGCTGACCTTCGCTATATATTTTTGGGACCCAACAACTCCTTGCCTGTGATTATTTCTGCTAAATTGGTGGAGTGGAAAGTAGAGTCTCGGGTTTCGGTATTGAGAAGATTTAAGATGGCCATTGGTTGGTTCATTATTGATATTATAGGAATTCCACCCAACATTTGCACTCACAAAATTCAACTTACTCCTGAGTGCATACCGAGCATTGAGCACCAACGTCGTCTAAACCCCCTATGTAAGAGGTTGTGAAGAAAGAGATCATCAAGTGGTTAGATGCAGGAGTGGTTTACCCTATTAATGATAGCAAGTGGGTGAGCCCAGTTCAGTGTTTGCCAAAGAAGGGAGGAATCACTGTGGTTCCAAACGATAAGAATGAGTTAATCCCAATGAGACCAGTTACTGGATGGAGAGTTTGCATGGATTATTGGAAGCTGAATTCTTGGACAGAAAAAAATCATTTTCCAATGCCCTTCATGGATTGGACAGAAAAAGATCATTTTTCCTATGCCTTTCATGGATCAGATGTTAGACCATCTTTCCTATGCCCTTCGGTCTATGTAATGCACCGGCCACTTTCCAACGTTGCATGATGTCTATTTTCTCCGACATGGTGGAAGACACTATTGAGGTATTTATGGATGATTTTTCTATTGTGGGAGACTCATTTGATGATTGCTTGGCACACCTTGCTAATGTGCTGCAAAGATGTGAGGAGTGCAACTTATTGCTAAATTGGGAAAAATGTCACTTTATGGTCAACGAGGGTATCGTATTGGGACATCAGATTTCAAAGAAAGGTATTGAAGTGGGTAAGGCAAAGATTGAGGTAATTGAAAAGTTACCTCCACCGATCTCCGTGAAAGAAATTCAAAGTTTCTTGGTACATGTAGGATTTTATAGAAGATTCATCAAAGACTTCTCGAAAATTGCTAACCCATTATGGAAACTTTCGAAGAAATAGGTGAAGTTCGTGTTCGATGAGACATGTCTTAAAGCATTTGAGTGTCTGAAAGAAAAGTTGATTTCAGCCCCTATCATTATTTTACCAGATTGGACGATGCCTTTTGAGGTTATATGTGATGCTAGGGGTGGCTTTGGGTGCAGTCCTTGGCCAAAGACGTGAGAAGATTTTACATCCAATTTACTATACTAGCAAAGTGCTTAATCCAGCCCAAAAGAATTACACTGTGACTGAACAGGAATTGTTGGCAGTGGTCTTTGCTTTTGAGAAATTCAGATCTTACTTGATTGGTACGAAGGTGATTGTGTATACAGACCATGCAGCTATGCGGTATCTTATGTCAAAAAAGGATGCTAAGCCAAGATTAATTCGGTGGGTGCTCCTAATGCAAGAATTTGACTTTAAAGTCAAGGATCGTAAGGGAACCGAGAATCAGGTCGTTGACCATCCATCACACCTTGAGGAGGAGGCCATGCTTAAAATAAGGGATGATCTTGAGATTGATGATACTTTTCCAGATGAACAAGTACTGGTATCATCACAAGACTTAATCCCTTGGTTTGCTGATTTTGCCAACTTTTTGGCAAGTGATTTATTTTCGAAAGATATGTCGTATCAACAACGAAAGAAATTCATGCATGAGGTGAGAAAATTCTTCTGGGATGAGCCGTATTTATTTAGGGTATGTGCAGATGGCATGATTCGAAGATGTATTCCAGAGGTTGAGATGATGAGTATTGTGAAAGCATGTCATTCATCTCTAGTTGGGGGTCATCATGGAGGTGTGCTAACTGCCCATAAAATCTTGCAATGTGGGTACTATTGTCCCAGTATTTACAAAGATGCTCATGATTACGCTCGCGCTTGTGAACAATTTCAAAGGCAAGGGAATATCTCACGCAGACACGAACTTTCCATGACAGCTATACTTGAGCTTGAATTGTTTGACGTATGAGGAATTAACTTTATGGGCCCTTTTATGAGCTCACATGGGATGAAATACATTTTGGTAGCTGTTTACTATGTTTCTAAGTGGGTGGAGGCAATTGCGCTTCCTAATAATGAAGGAAGAAGTGTCACAGCATTCTTGAAAAAGAACATATTTTCACGATTTGGTACACCCCGAGTTATCATTAGTGATGGAGGATCCCACTTCTGCAATCGTCTGTTCAAGGCCCTACTTGAAAAATATGGTGTTAAACATAAGGTGGCAACACCTTACCATCCTCAGACAAGCGGGCAAGTTGAGGTGTCAAATCGTGAGATCAAGTCTATTTTGGCAAAAATGGTGAATGCCAATAGGAATGATTGGGCTTGAAGATTGGATAATGCATTATGGGCATATCGAACTGCGTTCAAGACGCCAATTAGTGCATCAATATATCAGTTAGTTTTTGGAAAATCTTGCCATTTGCCTGTCGAACTTGAACATAAGGCTTTATGGGCTTTGAAAAGGTTGAATTTAGACTGGAGTGAAGCGGCTAAATTGAGACTTGAGCAGATGAATGAGATGGATGAATTTTGTCTCCGGGCTTATGAAAGTTCAGCAATATATAGAGAGAAGATGAAATTATATCATGATTGACGTATTGAGAAATGAGAGTTTCACCCGAGAGATTTGGTGCTACTTTATGACTCCAAGCTTTGCTTGTTTGCTGGAAAGTTAAAGTACAAATGGTCCAGACCATTCACGGTGGTCAGGGTATTCCCACATGGAGCAATTGAGCTAAAAGGAGATGATAATGTTCTATTCAAGGTCAATGGGCAGCGTGTAAAACATTATGTGGGAATCACGGAAGAAATAAGGACATGTGAGGACTTTGAGCTTGATGAAGTCTAAGTAGTCAAGCTATCTATGTCACGCCGCGACATTAAATCAGGCGCTTCATGGGAGGCAACCCATGGGCTGGTTGGTGAAGTCTGAGTAACTAAGTTAGCCTTGTCGTGCCGCGACATTAAATCAGGCGCTACTTGGGAGGCAACCCAAGATCTGATGATGTTGAGATCTGAGCATTGGAAGACACGTTTACAGGTCAATAGTGTCAGTACTACCCACGATAGGGTACACACCTGATATAGGTAGACCCACGTCATATGGGTGGTTTTGTGAAACTCAGAGATATTTTTGTCCTTCTGAATCTTACCTACGACAGGGTACCCACGTGACGTAGGTAGACCCACGTCACGTGGGTGGTTCTGTGAAAAGCAGAGAAAATATTTGCCCTTCTGAATCTTACTTACGATAGGGTACCCACGTGACGTAGGTAGAACCACGTCACGTGGGTGGTTCCGTGAAACTCAAAATTAGAAATAATCCGAGAGCCGACCCGACCCGACCCTTCTTTTATATAAATTTTGGGATACTCCTCAAAACCCGACCGAAACCCGAATCCACACTCCACTCTCTCAAATTCAAATCCTCTCATTAACCCTATTTTCCAAAATTCACCAAATTCCCATATACCAATTCCTAAATCATCAAATTCCCCCTTACCAATTTTTGAACTTCTCAAAAGCTTAATCGCCTAAATCCCCTAATACCCCAAAATTTGAACCCTACCCACAAATTCAACCAAACCCGAACCAACACTCCTCAAATCCGACCCAAATACCCCAAAATCTGACCCAAACACAGCCCACCCGACCCAAACCCAACATTATTCCCCCCAAACCAAACCCCAAACGTGACCACCCTGATTGTTTGTTAAGAATTAGAACAAAAATCTGGAATTTTTGACCCAATTGCGTACTGAACCATCAGAGTCAGGAAAAAGTAGGTCCGAGGAGGTTTTTGATATTGGCACTGATGATACTGTACTAGTACCTCGTACTACGAGGTTATAGACGTGGGTACAAGCTGTTGCCCGGGCTGCACTTCAGCCCATTCCACAGCCTGTCCAGCTGGCTGTTCCTGATCAGTCTTTCGAATTTGCCCCCCAGTCTAAAGAGGGGGAGGATAATTCAGTACCAGGCTCTACGGATGATACTACAGGATTGGGTACCTCTGTGGCAGAGGCTACAACCTCTATTTCGGGGACTGGTGAACAGAGTGCTCGAACTCCCTCAGAGAGAAAGGATATCCAACGATGGTGTGTTCAAGGCATGCAGGTATTTTATTACAGGAATGCCGAGCTTACTGAACAGGGCGTGTGTAGAAGAATTATTATGGAAGAGCCCCGATATCGACTAGAGGAGTTAAAGGCATTGCCTGGTATTTGGACTGCGTTTGAGCAGTATGGGTTTGGATGGATGGCGGAGCCTCCTGGTCGCTATAACTCCGAATTGGTCCGAGAATTTTATGCATCCTATGCTACGTCTATTGATTTGATCACACCTGTTGGGCAGCGGTATCGGGGCCAACCACTATTGACTCAGACTTTGGTTTAAGGGACTAGAGTCGATATATCTGAGCAGACCATCCACCGATTCTTGTTTGGTGCAGACCGTCCAGTGCGAGCTACGACTGCTGAGTTTGATTACCGTATGGAGACTGTCAGAAATTGAATTAAAATATGGGATGGTGATCAGAAGTTAAAGTTGCTGAGGTGGATTGCTGGTTATATAGAGGAGGACGGTGTCGATGCTAGTTGGGTGACTGGGAAGCTGGATATAAAGAAGTCCACACACTATTTTGCTGGCAGGTTTTGGTGTTCGGTTGTTAGGCATCGGTTGGGACCCACTAATGCTGATAATTCACTCACCTTGGATTGGGCTGTGGTGGTAGCTAGCATCATTGCAAGTTATGATATTTATATCGCCAGATACATTATTAGGGAGATCCATGAGCGTGCCTTTCGAGACCATACCAGTATCCCTTTCCCCTGTTTGATTCAGAACCTGTGTGATAGGGCGTGTAAAACCCCGTACCTTCCCGACCCTACTTGACAACCTTAAACCATGTTTACCCTAGGTTCGAGAGAAATAAGTATGTATTTTGCATTGTTATTGATGGAACATTTGATATTGTGCTAGTAAATGTGATTAGACCTTTGTAGTAGGTGGTGTTTGTGACTTCGTGGAGCATTTGTGGGGTGAAAAGTGAGGTTTAAGGGACATCCAAGCAAAGGATCTTAAAGATAAGAGGTAACCAAAAAGTTGGGACTTGAAAGATCCAACCAAATCCGCAAAGAAAAGTCGAAATCAAAAATTAAGTATGGGGCGCTGCAGGTGGTGTGCCAGGCCGCTTCTGGCCAAAATTTTTGTGGAACAGGAAGCAGAGGGGAGCGCCTGGGGGAGTGCCAGGCCACTAATGTGCACTTTTTCAGGTGCTAAAATTTTTCTAAGTCCCAAGGGTGCCCGGGAGCGTGCCGGGGTGCTTTTTGCCAAATTTCTTCTACGATTATTAGTCTATAAAGACGACTCTTGGGTTATGGTATCATTATTCCATCGTAGTGGGAATAATCCTGAGTAAGTTTGACATCCGATTTGGAGTTGATTCTTCTTCACAAGTAATTGATCAAATTATGTTCAATGAAGCCATGAGTGGCTAGAATTTCTTCTTTTTGAGATTGAGGCTACGAACATGAACCTCGTGAGTTGAATATTGTTGTAACATTAATGGAATTATTCAAACATGATATATATGATGGATTACACATTGGATTTGGTGGGCTAAGTTGACATGTGTTATTAGGCTCAATTTAAAGCCCAAATTGGAACAAAAGACATGGCCCAAAAGGGAAAAATGACCCATTCTTCCATTTGACCAAGTAAACATTGCATTAAATGCCAAGAATTGGCTAAGGATGACTTGAGAGAGTATATAAAGGCACAAAATCTGATTTTTAATTCATTGTAACTCTCATGCCTTTCTAGATATTTCCAAACATATTTCTCTCAACACAAACCCTAAAGCAACCATTCTCTTTGGTAAAGATCATCACTTTGCAAGCTTTGGTAAGTGTCTACTCTCATGGATTAATATATTATATGCTTAAGATGGTGTATATATCATGATGGTTATGTTGTCAAGGTGTTGAATAGGGCACTTTTGCTTTTTGCTAAAAGATGTGCCCTCCTTGTGATTTAAAATTGAAAGGAGACTTGAGGTTTGAATGAAAGTGCATGGTGTGGATGAGATACTAACATGTATGGTATGATTATGTTCCTTACCTTTTTATTTTTTGATGAATATAATTTGTGGGATTGTTGTTGATATATTGTTATTAAATGTATTGAGGTGATTTGATAGAATAATTGTGACGTCATATTAATGAGGAAGTGTAAATGATGAACTTGGTGTGAAATGCTATTGGTTTGTGATGTTTTGGTCAATGTATGGCATGCTGTGGTATTGTTGGTATGACAATGCCATGAATGGTATTGTAAAGGGGGAAATGACATTATGAGACAAACATGTAACTCATTGCCGTCTTATGCACTTGTAAGGTAGTTGGTTGTTAACGTAAGCTCCGTTATGTATTTGTGTTGTAGAGTGAAACTTAAGGAAGGAGCTGGACTATTGTATTCACATATAGGATTATGTATTCATATTGGGAAGATAAGGTATGTAAGGTTACTCTTTCCGTATCCTTCTGCAGCACATATTGTTTACATTGTCATCGTACTTATTCC
This sequence comes from Capsicum rhomboideum, assembly GCA_031232105.1. Lineage (NCBI taxonomy): Eukaryota > Viridiplantae > Streptophyta > Magnoliopsida > Solanales > Solanaceae > Capsicum > Capsicum rhomboideum. Next base: position 61,902,573 of record CP124709.1, read on the forward strand.
ATTTTGAAATGCTCTAAGGTATCTCATTTCAGGTTCTCATATGTTGTTATTCCCATGTGTCTTAATCATGGACCAATTATGATCCATATGTCTCTTAATCATTGGCAAATGTTCCAAATCTTCCATAATGTTATAACCACCAAAGTATCAATCTCCTGATAGTAAAAGAATGAAGTAATGCATATATGTGTTTCCAATAATGTCATGATCCCCAATGTATCAATCTCACAAACATAATGCAAGAAGTAATGAAAGAAGTAATTTCAATATGGTTACTTTATAATTTCTTTATGGTTACTATATGGTTACTTATGGTTCTTTGAGTACGGGTGGTAGCTTTGGGGGGCGCAAGCCTAACTCAAACCGATCGCGATATTATTGGATCAGGGGGAAAGCTCAGTGAAGCAAAAGCCAAACTTGATACCAAACCTGCTTCATTGATTTTCGGGTGATAGCAGGGGGAAACTCAGTGGGGCAAAAGCCTAGCTTAATGCCGAACCTGACAGGGGGTAGCCCAAAGGGCCGAACCTGCTTCATATATTTATGGTTGCATATATTGACAGTTATATTTCTTGACGGTTGCATATATTGACGGTTATATTTCTTGACGGTTGCATATATTGACGGTTATATTTATTGACAGTTGCATATATTGACAGTTACATTTATTGATGGTTGCATATATTGACGGTTACATATATTGACGGTTACATTTCTTGACGGTTGCATATATTGACGGTTGCATATATTGATGGTTATGTATTTAACTGTAATATTTGATGGTTATGTACATAAGGCAAGAAATTAATGAATATAAAGTCCATGGTTCCAAACATACAGATCGAACATTTATCCATATTGACTATTCTCTCATATTTGATTCCATTGAGAGCCTTATGTATCATGCAGTTTCTTACAGCCTTACATACTCAGTACATTCTTCGTACTGACCTCCCTTAGGGGGGGCTTTCCTTACTTGCTACAGGCACATGTGCTTATAGACCTCCATAGTAGGTTGAGGATCATTTGCAGATCATTGGTGAGCTCCAGTTGGTTCGGGGCTTTCCGAGTCACCTGTGTACATTGATTTTGATATTATGTAAATGTTGTATAAAGTGGGGACTTGTCCCGACTTTAGGATGGTTATGTACATGTATTGGTTAGAGGCTTTGTAGACGTACATAGGAAGATGAATTTAAAGGGATGTATGTCTGTTTTGACTTGATGGCCTTAACGGCCAAGTTTCATATATATATCACATATTTTTCCATGACTTCCACTATTAGCATCTTGTATCTATACGTGATTGTGATGTTTTCTTGAATGACATGCATATGAATGGACATGAGTAAAGATAATTTCTCTCGGGCCTCAACGACTTCGGGTGTCAGTCCGCCCCGTTGGAATTCGGGGCGTGACAAAAGTGGTATCAGAGCAGGTTGTCCTAAGGGTATTTACAAAGCCGTGTCTGAGTAGAGTCTTGCTTATGGATGTGTTATGCACCGTATTTATATGTGGGAGGCTACGGGACATTTAAGAGTTGTTTCTTCTGCTGAGCCACCTGTTAATGTCACTGAACAGGATTTAAGAAATCCAGTGTACCTGTTGACTCAGATAGTTGCTGCACAGAATCAAGGACACGCTGGTCCAATGACAAGTAATGATAGTGAGGCTAGGGCAGCTAGTCGAAGGACACAAGATTTCCTGAAATTAGATCCCCCTATATTCACCTAATCGGATCTTAATGAGGACCCACAAGATTTTATAGATCAAATCAAAAGGGCTTTGGATGTCATGTACAGATTTGGTGTAGAAACAGTAGAGCTGGCGGCATATAGATTGAAAGGAGAGGCAATATTATGGTATGAAGATTGGAAGAGATCTCGTGGTATCGGTGCAAATCCACCTAATTGGGAAGAATTTAAAATGGCATTCCTTGACCACTATCTTCCCTATGAGATCCGAGAGGCTCGAGCGGATCAGTTTTTAAATCTCCATCAGGGGACTATGAGTGTCAGAGAGTACAGTCTTCAGTTTAATTCTTTGGCTGGTATGCTCTAAATGTAGTAGCCACTATGGCCGATAGAGTCCATCAGTATGTGGACAGATTGGAACCATATTTGGTGATGGACTATACTATTGCTGCGTTAAATAGAGATATGGATATAGCAAGAATACAGGCCTTTGCACAGAAAATGGAGGATCAGAAGCAATGGAGAAGGACACAAGAATTTGAAGAAGAGCCGTCAAAGAGGGCTAGACCTATGGGACAGTTTATGGCATCCCAAGGAGACTTTAGGCCTCGGGTTTTTAATAGACCTCCGAGACCCTCATTTTCTTATCCTACAGCAGGCACTCAATCCCAATTCCAAGGGATTAGAGGCAGTTACGTTGATCAAAGTAGTGGAATTTGAGGTTCACAAACAGTGGGTTATCGAGAATAAGAAAGTATGAACCAATCGGGGTTTTCTCGCCAGCCGTGTCAACACTGTGGAAAACTTAATTTAAAGGAATGCCGGTTTGGAATGAATATTTACTTTTGGTGCGGTATGTCCGGGCACATGGTGAGAGACTGCCCAAGAAGGGGTACGGGTAATATGACGCGACCTATGGGATCAACCGTTGCATCAGCATCATCGGTTCCTTCATTAGACCGAGGTGTGCAGCCTGTTGGTCGTGGTAGAGGTGCTATCGGTGCAGCCAGTTTTACCTATGCTCCAGCGGGTCGGCAGAATTTGAAGGCCTATCCTGATGTAGTGACAGGTACATTATCTGTCTTTTCACATACAGTATATGCATTGATAGATCCGGGTTCTACCCTATCATATGTTACTCCATTGATTGCTGAACTTTTTTTTTTTTTAAAAAAACACCGAAATTATTTGTTAAGCCATTTGAAGTATCGACACCTGTGGGTATAGTTAAGAGAGTATATCATAATTGCATAGTAACTATTTATGGTCATGATACACTGATTGATCTTATTGAGATGGAAAGGGTGGATTTTATGGATTGTGCCACAGTAGTTGGCTGAACTAAGAAGTTATGTTTTCATTTTCCACAAAGAATGTTCTTGAATGGAAGGGTAATGTGGGATCACCGAGAGCAAAGAAAATGATATCCAAGGGGATTCATAAGGCCTAGTATGTTCCCTTGGGGTGCACCAGTATTATGCGCATGAAAGAAAGATGGCACATTGAGAATGTGTATTGATAGTTGGTAACTGAATAAAGTAACGATTAAGAACAAATATCCCCTTCTAGACAGATATTCCCTCCCCAAAAGTGATGATTTGTTTGACCAACTACAGGGTGCCGAATGCTTTTCAAAGATTGATCTGAGATCGGGCTATCATCGGGTAAGGGTCAGAGAAACAGGTATACCCAAGATAGCTTTCCGAACGCGGTAGGGTCACTATGAAATTTTTGGTTATGTCTTTTGGGCTAACAAATGCACCTGCAGTTGTTATGGGTATGATAAATCGGGTGTTCGAGTCATTCTTGGATATGTATTGATGCCGCATGGTAACGTAATAACTTATACCTCAAAATAGTTGTGACCACACGAGAGGAACTATTCGACACATGACCTTGAGCTAGCAGTTGTGACATTTGCTTTAAAGATATGGCACCATTATTTGTATAGGGTCATGTTGACATATATATGGATTATCAAAAAGGGGTTTGCAATATCTTTTTAGCAGAAAATTTAAATTTGAAGCAGCAAAGGTGACTGGAACTATTAAAGACCACAATATTGATATTACATCTGGGAAAAGCAAGTGTAATAGCCGATGCGTTAAGTCGCAAACAATAAGAAGCACTAGTATCCAGTTGACCGAAAAGCAAAGTATAGTCAGGGAGTTACATCAATTAGCCAGCTTGGGAGTTCGTCTTCTCGAAACTCCAGATGAACAAATTATAGTGTAAAAAGTGGTAGAATCTTTATTTGTAACTGAAGTGAAGAAAAAGCAATATGCGAACCTTATTGTATTTCAGCTGAAATTGAATGCACACAAGATTTGACAAAGGCATTTGATCTTAGGCAAGAGAGAGTGAACTAGGGCCAAAGTAGATTGTGTGTACCGGATATAGATGAATTAAGGAAACGAATTATGACAGAGGCACATCATTTATGGTATTCTATGCATTCGGGAGCTACCAAAATGTACCATGATTTGGAAGGGATGTATTGGTAAGGTTGCATGAAAGAAACATTGCAGAATTTGTAACTCATTCTACAAATTGTCAATAAGTAAAAGTAGAGCATCCGAAACCTAGAGGTTTTATGCAATGTATAAATCTTCCAGTAGAAATGGGACATGATTAAAATGGATTTCATCACAGGCTTACCAAGTCAGCGCATTGTCTACCAGTCAAGACCACTTATACAGCTAACGATTATGCAAGGTTGTATTTTAAAGAGGTAGTACGATTACATGGGATTCCAATTTCTATTAGATCAGACAGATGGGCAAGTAGAACGTACTAGTCAAACACTTGAAGATATGTTACGAGCTTATATAGATGACGGGGAATTTGCAAAAGAGACACCTATTTCCATTCTAGATCGACAAGTGAAGAGGATAAGGAATAAAGAAATAGCTGCCATAAAAGTACTTTGGAGGAGTTAACAAGTAGAAGAACTGATATGGGAAACTGAAGAAATGATAAAGTCAAAGCACCCGTATTTATTTCACACGAAAGAAAAAGTTCAAAGTGCGGAAGTGGAGCAATAACAAGTAAGTATCTATAAGCAGAATGTGTATATGTATATATATATATATACGAATATAGATATGAATTTATTGTCCATGAGACGATGTTATTAACATTCGAGGACGAATGTTTCTAAGGGAGGAAGAATGTAACACTCCGTACCTTCCCGACCCTAATTGACAACCTTGAACCATGTTTACCCTAGGTTTGAGAGCAATAAGTACGTATTTTGCATTGTTATTGATAGAACATTTGATATTATGCTAGTAAATGTGATTAGACCTTTGTAGTAGGTGGTGTTTGTGACTTTGTGGAGCATTTGTGGGGTGAAAAGTGAGGTTTAAGGGACATCCAAGCAAAGGATCTTAAAGATAAGAGGTAAGAAAAAGGTTGGGACTTGAAAGATCCAACCAAATCCACAAAGAAAAGTGGAAATCAAAAATTAAGTATGGGGCGCTGCAGGTGGCGTGCCAAGCCGCTTCTGGCCAAAATTTTTGTGGTACAGAAGTAGAAAGGCACGCCTGGGGGCGTTCCAGGCCGCTAATGTGCACCTGTTCAGGCGCTGAAATTTTTCTACGTCCCAAGGGCGCCTGGGAGCGCGCCGGGGTGATTTTTGTCGAATTTCTTCTACGATTATTAGTCTATAAAGAAGACTCTTGGGTTATGGTATCATTATTCCATCGTAGTGGGAGTACTCTTGAGTGAGTTTGGCATCCAATTTGGGGTTGATTCTTCTTCACAAGTAATTGATCAAATTATGTTCAATGAAGCCATGAGTGGCTAGAATTTCTTCTTTTTGAGATTGAGGCTACGAACATGAACCTCGTGAGTTGAATATTGTTGTAAAATTAATGGAATTATTCAAACATGAGATATATGATGGATTACACATTGGATTTGGTGGGCTAAGTTGACATGTGTTATTGGGCTCAATTTAAAGCCCAAATTGGAACAAAAGACATGGCCCAAAAGGAAAAAATGACCCATTCTTCCATTTGACCAAGTAAACATTGCATTAAATGCCAAGAATTGGCTAAGGATGACTTGAGAGAGTATATAAAGGCACAAAATCTGATTTTTAATTCATTGTAACTCTCATGCCTTTCTAGATATTTCCAAACATATTTCTCTCAACACAAACCCTAAAGCAACCATTCTCTTTGGTAAAGATCATCACTTTGCAAGCTTTGGTAAGTGTCTAATCTCATGGATTAATATATTATATGCTTAAGATGGTTTATATATGATGATGGTTATGTTGTCAAGGTGTTGAATAGGGCACTTTTGCTTTTTGCTAAAAGATGTGCCCTCCTTGTGATTTAAAATTGAAAGAAGACTTGAGGTTTGAATGAAAGTGCATGGTGTGGATGAGATACTAACATGTATGGTATGATTATGTTCCTTACATTTTTATTTTTTGATGAATATAATTTGTGGGATTGTTGTTGATATATTTTTATGAAATGTATTGAGGTGACTTAATGAAATAATTGTGACGTCGTATTAATGAGGAAGTGTAAATGATGAACTTGGTGTGAAATGCTATTGGTTTGTGATGTTTTGGTCAATGTATGGCATGTTGTGGTATTGTTGATATGACAATTCCATGAATGGTATTGTAAAGGGGGAAATGACATTATGAGACAAACATGTAACTCATTGCCGTCTTATGCACTTGTAAGGTAGTTGGTTGTTAACGTAAGCTCCGTTATGTATTTGTGTTGTAGAGTGAAACGTAAGGAAGGAGCTCGATTATTGTATTCATATATAGGATTTTGTATTCATATTGGGAAGATAAGGTATGTAAGGTTACTCTTTCCGTATCCTTCTGCAGCACATATTGTTCACATTGTCATCGTACTTATTCCATTTCGAAATGCTCTAAGGTATCGCATTTCAGGTTCTCATATGTTGTTATTCCCATGTGTCTTAATCATGGACCAATTGTGATCCATATGTCTCTTAATCATTGGCAAATGTTTCAAAGCTTCCATAGTGTTATAACCACCAAAGTATCAATCTCCTGAAAGTAAAAGAATGAAGTAATGCATATATGTGTTTCCAATAATGTCATGATCCCCAATGTATAAATCTCACAAATGTAATGCAAGACGTAATGCAAGAAGTAATGAAAGAAGTAATTTCTATATGGTTACTTTATAATTTCTTTATGGTTACTATATGGTTACTTATGGTTCTTTGAGTACGGGTGGTAGCTTTGGGGGGCGCAAGCCTAACTCAAACCGATCGCGATATTATCGGATCAGGGGGAAAGCTCAATGAAGCAAAAGCCAAACTTGATGCCGAACCTGTTTCATTGATTTTCGGGTGATAGTAGGGGGGAAACTCAGTGGGGAAAAAGCCTAGCTTGATGCCGAACCTGCTTCATATATTGACGGTTGCATATATTGACGGTTACATTTCTTGACGGCTGCATATATTGACGGTTACCTTTCTTGACGGTTGTATATATTGACGGTTACATTTATTGACGGTTGCATATATTGACGGTTACATTTATTAACGATTGCATATATTGACGGTTACATTTATTGATGGTTGCATATATTGACGGTTACATTTATTGACGGTTGCATATATTAACGGTTACATTTCTTGACGGTTGCATATATTGACGATTACATTTATTGACGGTTGCATATATTGATGGTTATGTATTTAACGGTAATATTTGGTGGTAATGTACATAAGGCAAGAAATTAATAAATATAAAGTCCATGGTTCCAAACATACAGATCGAAGGTTTATCCCTATTGACTATTCTCTCATATTTGATTCCATTAAGAGCCTTATGTATCATGCAGTTTCTTACAGCCTTACATACTCAGTACATTCTTCGTACTGACCTCCCTTAGGGGGGACTTTCCTTACTTGCTACAGGAACAGGTGATTATAGACCTCCATAGTAGGTTGAGGATCATTTGCAGATCATTGGTGAGCTCCAGTTGGTTTGGGGCTTTTCGAGTCACCTGTGTACATTGATTTTGATATTATGTAAATGTTGTATAAAGCGGAGACTTGTCCCGACTTTAGGATGGTTATGTACATGTATCAGTTAGAGGCTTTGTAGACGTACGTGGGAACATGAATGTAAAGGGATGTATGTTCATTTTGACTTGATGGCCCTAACGGCCAAGTTTCTTATATATCACATGTTTTTTCATGACTTCCGCTATTAGCATCTTGTATCTATACGTGATGGTGATGTTTTCTTGAATGACATGCATATGAATGGACATGAGTAAGGATTGGTTTCCTCGGGCCTCAACAGCTTCGGGTGCCAGTCCGCCCTGTTGGAATTCAGGGCATGACAGGGCGGGTGTGGTTCTATATCGAGGTGACCCGCATAGAAGATATTGGTTTGATATAGTAGCGGGGATCTAACCCCATTATTCCACGAAGGTCTCAACCTTTAGGGTCGTCAGGAGTAGCCCTTTTTGAAGGGCTGGGAGATAGTGAGAAGTCGGTGAGTACCCCAACACCGGTGAGTATACCCGAGAAAGTGCATACACCTGCTGAGGGCGCAGGCCCAGTGATTGATGATGAGGCTCCAGGAACTACCGTACCACTGCTTCCTTCTGGTATGGTTTCAGTTTTGAGGGACTTCCTGCAGCAGCTGGTTGATAGGCAGACGCAGATGTTTGAGCGGCAGGCCCACACAGAGGCACAGATAGCTAAGTTAGTATCACAGCTTAAGCCATGGGTTAGGACCACAGTTGAGGCTGTAGAGGCTAGAGTGGAGGCCCGTATGTCTGCGTCTATGGATAAATTCATGCGAGAGATGCATGGACTGATTGATAGCTTTGAGGTGCGGATGGCTACCCGATTGGGTAAGGCACAAAATCTTGGTATGGTAGCATTGACACATGAGGCAGCTGCATTACGAGAGGTGGTTTGAGCTTTGGCACCGAGCAGCGCCCCTGTTATTCCACCTATGCCTGTTCAGACTCTGATGCAGCCAGTTTTTGAGGTAGATTTGTTTGCCGATGAGGAGCCTCCTATTGATAGAAGCAAACAACCACGCAGTCCGGAGGAGCAGGTGGATAGTGGTGACGAGTTTGAGGGTGATCTTTGGAGAGCGGTTAAGGCTTCCAGGTTGGACTACCATACTAGTCAGATCGCGCAGGAGCAGAGGGCACGAGGTACTTCCTCTAGTCAGGCACCCCCTCTACCGAAAGCGTCTAGCAAAGAGCCCACAGAGCATATTGATGATTTCTCTATAGGAGGGCCCATTTGTTTGTCTTCACTCCCTTACATGTATTATCTTTCTAGCTGTGCACTAGGGGCAGTGCACCATTATTTAGTTAGAGGTGGGGGTATACCACCACTTGGGGATTTTTGTTGCCGTGTTTCTTTTCCCTCAAGTGTGCTATCATAGTAGAACCGACATGTTTAGATTTTTATTTATTGTATTTATGCATTTTCTTGTTGAATTAGGAGAAAAATAAGGGAACCGTAGTGCAGTCCAGCTTTGACCAAATTATGTTGTTTGATTATTTAAAAGACACCCCACCGGAAGATTTTGTTTTAAAGTGTGTGTGTAGCATGTTAATTTGTGACAACTATTGGATCTTATTATGGCATTAGGATTATAGACAAAATAACTGTAGCTAGCATTGCATGAACCCAGATAGGTAGTAGTTGATAATGTAACCCGGTGCTATGTGTGTGTGAGGTCATTACTTAGTTGAATTTGTGTGTGCGATCCAGAACTTGGACGGTTAGTCTTGCCTAGGTTAGAGGATAGTGGTTAGGAAAGGATCATTGGCCGTTTTTGAATAAGTCCACGCTTAGCCTAAATGCCTGACCAAATGAATTAAGTATCCCTTGATCCCGATTTTGAGCCTTAATTGACCTGTTTCTTTCATTAGCCTATTCACCTTCCTATTTTGACTTATAATGAACCTGTCTTGGCCCTGGTCCCTCCTTGGACATTGTGTACCTCAACTCAGGCAAATCGCCTAAGTTGAGGGTAGCTATTATAGGGGTGCGTAAATTGATTTGGGCATGAAGAAGGGGTTAGTAAAAAAAAGAAGAGAGAAAACAAATTTGGGAGTGCTGAAAAAGAAAAAAAAAAATAAAGTGAAATGAATAGAAATTGAAAAAAAAAGAAGAGAAAATTGTGTTTTAAAAGTGAAGAAAATCACACCTGAAAATCTAAAAATAAATGAAGGAGAATAAGGGAGAATAAATAAGCATGGTTGAAAAGTGGAGCCAAAAATAGTATAGTGTCAAGAAGGGTTAAGTCACCATATCCATATGTACCATACTCGTCCCCAAGCCTATATTACAAGCCGATTAAATTCCTATAGTGATCCTAGTCCAACTGTCCGAAGAACTAAGGCATAGAAAATAAGGGCAAGCCTATGGTATTGCACACTGTTTGAACTTCTTTGTGAGAGAGAGTGCTTTGACCGAGTCCCTAATTTGATATTCATTAGTATATTGTGAGTGCATGAGACTTCTTTGATTGTGAGAGTACATGGGTTGCATTGTTAGCTGCTATTTGTTTGGATAATGTCATTTGCATATATGCTTAGTTGTTTGTTCATAATCTGATGCCATCACTTGATCCCTTCTATGTCTTGATAATATACTGCATGTATACACACTGTGGTTTTGATTTGTAAATAGGAGGGGTCAGACAAGTTTTGAGGTCAAAAGCAATGAGTCGATTGTCGTAGGTCCCTTAGGTTTCTCTTAGTTAAACATCGTATATGTTTGTTTTGTTTTGTTCGCCTGAGGACATGCATACGTTCTAAGTTGAGGGTGTTGATGTGTCATGATCACATGACACTTTCGACGCTTAAAACAAGGAAAATATGCAATAACTTGGGTATATCTTGTGGGTATGATGGGTTTTCTGTCCTATATCGCAGGAAAATAGGTTTTGGAGGATAAATGGAGGAAAAGTGAAGAAGCATGCACTAGAGTGGAGCATATAAAGAAAAAAAGAGCCAAGTCAAAGATAAGGAGTGCCCCACGGTAGGGACTCACGTGCAGTGAGTACACCCACATGATGTGGGTGGCTGACGTGAGTCATCTTTTGCAGCCTGGACAAGAGCCCTATTTCCACGACATCCACTCACGTGACGTTAAACTACCCACGTGATATGGGTGGGTAACGTGAGTCGACTTTAGAGATGTGCTATGTTACCTGATTTCCATGGAACTGATCCACGTGACATGGCTTGGTTCCATGATACCAAGTCACGATACCGTGGAAAATTGCCGACTTTAGTCTCCTACTTTGTTTAGGATAGGATTCATCATGTATCTATAAATACCCCTGTATTGTCCTATATGCCTCCTACTTTGTTTAGGATAGGATTCATCTTGTATCTATAAATACCCCTGTATTGTCCTATGTGCGGGAGTTAGTCAGTACATTATTTTGAAATAGTTTTGTCATTATTTTGAGTTCAGAAACACATTATTGATTTTGTAATCTTGGAACACCGATTCTAGGGTTTTATTCATAATTGAGATTTCAGAGTTTTTTCATTATTGTGAGTTTACAATTATGTTTTCATCCTTGAATTCTTATTGTGCTATTGCGAACATGAGTAGCTAAACTCATCAACTAGGGTTGTGTGAACCATCAGGAATTAATGAAATGGGTTAAGTGCAAAGAAATTCTGAACCGCTGTGAATGCATGTATTGGTATTTCCTTCGTTATGATTTATCTTCTAACGGTTGCAAACGTTAAAAAATCGACTGTATTCTAGACTTGCTCAAGAGAGAGGTAGAGATTGGGAAAAGGAAATAACAATAGAGATTTGAAGCTATCAACCTTCGTTTAATAACTTGAGCCTTAGCAGGAATAATTATTTGAGATCCAGGACAAGGGTTAGTAGTGTGAGGCTCGGAGATCGAGAGGAGAAGAGTGAAATTCGTCTAACCAAGGTCGAGAGACGTTTAGATAAACATATCTTGTCAGATTTTGCATGCAATACAACGGGATAGTTTTTCCAGCACCAATAACTGGTAGAGTTAAGAAATCATTGGGGATCACAGTCCTAGTGTATTTCTAATATTGAAAACAACTTCAACGAATCAACACTTGTTACTATCACTACTTGTTTACAAATATTTCCCCCTTTTTACTTATTTGCCAACTACTCAAACAAGAACTCAACCTACTTTCATCCTATTCCCTGTGGGATCGACTCCAACCTAGTTGGGTTCTATATTTGATACAACGACCACTTTATACTTCTTAGGAGTCATATTTTGGGCGACGTCAGGAATCAAACTTTGGAAATCCTTCTGGATTCTAGGTGAAGAGTGTGTTATAGTGCCTTGATAACTTCTCCGAGGTTTTTTACTCTTCTTTTTCTTCAGTGGACACAACCTCTCAAACACAGAAGTTCTTGTGGTTGATTCTCCAAGTTGATCAAAGATGGAAGGCCTTTTGTTGAAAGTAGTAGACTCCTCTTCCACAGTGATGTAGTTGCTAACCACCTTCTTATGGAGATGCGAACCGGCGGTGGCGGTGTATACCCTAAGCCTTCGCACGCTTGCCTGGTAGTGGCTTCTGATGGGATTTTTCCCAAATTTGATGGCTCATTAGGGTTGTATCCAGACTTTACAAATAACTTGTAAGCATTTGGATCAAAGGCTTCTTTTGACGCTTTGTAGGAAGTGTCATATCTCGTGACAGATTTTGAGCCACAAATTCCACAAGTAGCTTTGAGGACAAATTTATTGCATCAATTCACTTTATCGGAAGAGTTAGGCCCCCTAGTACATTATCTTAGACATCGAAAGAGTGTCCTCCCTTTTTCCCACCTTTGGTACATAGTGAAGCACAAGAGTTACCTTTCTTTCAAGGATGCGACGTTCCCTTTATTTGAAGTGGAGGGAGGCTTCTTAATAATAACTTTTTCGACAACCCCCTTGACCTTCTTAGCTGCCCGATCATAGCACTTGGTTGCTGTGACATCATCAACCTTTTTCTCCTTCACAACATAATTCTTCAAATAGAATTTTTCATCGGCAAAGTGTGACTCAGCTTCAGTAAATGGCTTATCATCAACAACTATTTTTTTCCCACTCCGTATTCGAGATACTTCAAGCATTGATAGTAGGAGGAGGAGACAACTTTGTTCTCGTGTACTCAAGGCCTACCAAGCAATATGTTGTACAAAGACTTGGCATTGATCACATGCATCAATACATTAGATCGCAAATCATTCATATGGATCTCTAACTTGATGGATCCTATGGCCCTCTGACCCCCGTGATTGAACCTTTGGATCATGAAACGGCTTTTAGTAAGTTCCTCAGTTATGATGTCAAGTTCCTTCATTGTGCAAATAGGTAGGATATTGATTCCAAACCCCTCTTCTATCAAGATTCTATTTATCTTCTTCTCTAGAACATGACCCACCATATACAAGGGATGATGGTGCAACGTTTCACCAAACAGGAGATCCTCATTTGTAAATGTGATTTTTGTATCACATACATGTGCTTCTTGGTGAAGAGATTTAGTAGGCTTTTCAGGAGAAGGAGGTTCCATTAATAGGATTTCACCTTTCGCCTTTTCTTTGTCAGTATTGAAATAAGAAGCCTCAATGTTGTCTTGAGTAGTCTTTGCGCAGAACTAACATGGCAAGAATTCTTCTAAGGTCACAGGATGTCGTGGTTTTTGGTGGTGATGCTCCGCTACCCTCGCCCTATTCGAAAGCTCAACCAACCTCTGTTTCCTTAGTTTCTTAACCATTCTCCTTCTAGTTGGCTGCTCGGATGACTCTTTTCGTAAACTAGTCCTCTTGTTGCGTCTCTGCCTAGTCACCAAAGTCCAACCTTCATCATCACCTTCATCAATTAGAGACTTGTCATGACCCAATAGCTCTTCATTAAGCTATTTGAAGTTGCATATTTGGATTGGATCGAGTGAGCTAAAAGTGATGGAGATTTGATGAGAACTGGCCTTCTCGTCATCAAGCACGATCTTCTTCTCATTAGCTAGTTGCATGATTTTATCCTTGAAGATGAAACAATTCTCTAGAGGGTGACCCATAAGCCTGTGATACTTGTAATAGTTTGGATCATCAGTTTTTCCAACTTCGTCGGGCTATTTCATCTCTGGTAGACTAATGAGCTTCAGCTCAAGAAGTTTATTAAAAATTTTGGAAATGTCAAAATCAAGGAAGGGGTATTCTTTTTTCCTGCATCTCCTTGAAATTCAACTTTTGGTTTAGATGCACTTGAGAAGGCATCTTCACGCTTTGCTTCTTTCTCACCTTTGTGGTGAGCTTCATAGGAGACACGTTGACATTTATGGATTCTTTGTTGTCACTTTTAGGGACAAACTTAGTCCATCTCTGGTTTCCTTCTTGTGCTTTCCCTTTCGATAGTCATGGATGGGCACTACTCCTTTTCCGATAGAAGACATGCTCAACTCCATACCGTGGGCACGGGTAGATAACTCTTCAAAGGATTTTGGCCTAATGCCTTGCAAAATATAAAGAAGCTCCCAGCACATTCCTTGGATACACATCTCTATTGTGGAAGTTTCATTGAGCCTATCTTTGAAGTTTAGGCTAGAATTTCTCCATTGATTGATGAAGTCGATAACTGGCTCATCCTTTCTTTGACAAGTATTTGTGAGCTCTACCATGCACATTGTATCCCTCATGCTATAGAAACGATTTAGGAATTCATGCTCCAGTTGCTCACAGATATCAATGGAATTAGGCTTGAGGTACGTGTACCAATCAAAGGCGTTTCCCTTTAGAGAGTGGACAAATTGCTTGACTAAATAGTCACCGTATGTTCCGACGTTGTTACATGTCTCAACAAAGTGGGTGACATATTGTTTTGGATTCCCTTTTCCCTTAAATTGTTAAAATTTGGGGGGTTGATAACCAGTAGGCATCTTGAAGCTATCAATCCTAGCAGTGTAAGGCTTGGCGTACGTCAAAAGAAGACTTGGTAGCAATATTGTACCTGTCCTTAAGGGTTCCTTCAATTGATCAATTGGGCTCATTCCATCAGAAGAGACGGGCACCTCCTTAGTAGGTGGTGTCTGTTTGGTAGGAGGATTTATCTCTTGAACTTTTGAAGCCTTTCCATGTGCATGGCTAGAATCTCCATCTATTAAGCCTTTCATTTGATCAACCAACTTATCGATCCAACAGTCTTGAGTTTGCACATACTTGGTCAAACCTTCAATCGCCTTTGCCATATTCGAAAGCTGCTCCTCCATGGATGAGATATCAGTTACCATTGCTTGCATAATTATTGGAGATGTCGGAGAGTAGCACCGATTGTCACATAAGTTAATCTTTGAAGTCCTCAGCTCGCACGGAGTAAGTAGAGATGACACATTGGTTGAATAACCATCATTTTTTATGCCAGAGTTTTTTGAACAAGAGAGATCAAGTAGAGTCAGAGTCTTCTTGATTTTCTCTGCCACACTGCTTCCTTCTTCTGAAGCACTTGTAGGGGACCTTATTTTTTTTGGGGTTGAAGATCTTAAAAATGAAGTTGATGCGGATGATACATGATGTGTTTGTTGCCCCATCATGCTGGCCTTGTTCCTTGTGACAGCTCCGAAGCTTCGAAAAGCAATACCAAGGATGCTTTCTACCTAGGTGGAGAACTTGGAATCAGCAGCCTTAGAGGCAGTGGATTGGGAGTTCACCTTCTTGGAAGTCATTTTGGTATTCTTGAACTTTGAAATTGGAAAAGTTGAGATGAAGGTAGAGATTGTCCCACTGGGTGTGCCAATTTGTTTGCAACAAATTTTATAGTGATGGAAATAGTAAATTGCAATCACAAATAAAATACAAAGAAACAATAATTTTATTGATAACGAATATGGGTACAATTCTGTTCCTCCTTTGATTCTTCTCTCTGAAACTTCTCCATTATTCAAGGGCCATTAGTAGCGTATTTCTCGAACAATGGATGATCTCTTTGTAAATATCCCTGAATTTGTAGGATTTTGAGATGCCTCTTAAGGGAATATGTTACCCTTTATATAGACATGATTTAGGGTTTTGGGTTAGAGTATCCTCCAAGTTAGGTTTAGGATAAAGTAGCCTCCAAGATTTCTAACAAAAATTAAATTCGTGTTTTAGAATCCTACAAAATTGCAATGTCTACACCTGTTCCTGGTCTTTTTATTCTCTCTTGTCAAATTAATTCCTACTCCCTCCGTTCCATTTTAGTTGGACACATTTTATTTTACACGGTGATTAAATCATAAGTGGAATGATAAATTTTACTATTTTACCCTTTACCCATATTAATGATATTATTAGGCATAAGAATGAACATTGAAATTGTAATTAATCGTAGGGGTAAAATAGAAAAACAATAATTAATTCTATCTTAATTTAGTAAGTAATCAACTAATATGAGACATTTATTTTTAGTAAGATGACCAACTAAAATGAGACAGATGGTGTACTTGGTAATTAGTGAAAAAGAAGAATTCTATAAATATGCTTGGAAATCGATCGACCAACGTTATTATAGTGACTAACAGTAATTAGATTTTTTTTTTCATTAATATACTTTATTGCAAGAACCTGTCCTTCTTTTAATCCCTTCGTACATCTTTACATGTCCACTATATTAAAAATAAATGTCTAACAATATTTGTCCAGTTTGAAAAATCAATGAATAATTTACTATTGTTTGTCTATTTTACTTGCGATTAAATACTATTCATCACCCAATGCTGTCGCGACCCAATATTTGAGTCATGATGGCACCTACCGTAACCCACCAATAGGCAAGCCAAACCCTAGCCCTAAGCGACAAGCGACGGGCTAACGGGCGGAATCTCAGAAGAACAGAGATGAGATGGAAGTAACCGTACTAATAAGCATGCTAGAAATATAAAACAAATAGAACCAAAATATACCCATACCGAGACTGAGAAGGAAGAGGACAATATATATAAAGTCAAGAACCCCTCCCAAGATCTGGTGAGGTCGGTACAAGAACCACTACTAGACATATCCAGAATATAAGATAGAAACCAAATATATATAACAAGTACAACAGTCTTGAGTGCAAAAGACTATACAGTAGAGATGGAGTAGGATCTACCTCGAGCGTCAGTAAGCTTACCCTGATTCGGAGTCAGTGCTGAGAAGAGAGTCACGTCAAACTCGCCGAATAGTGCCAGGATCTGCATCGGGGAAAAGGATGCAGAAGTGCAGTATGAGTACCGGGGCAATGGGTACTCATTAGGCATCATCAGTCGACTGAGCTCAATGTAATATAAACAAGCTAAAATGCGAGGGTGCATGCTAAGTCCGGGGTAAAAGTAATAAATACATAAGAAACTGTCGAGGCGTGTAGATATTCTTAGCAAATAAATAAATGTGACACCGAATAATCGAGTAAATAAATGCGTAAGTAAACACACAAGTCAAACATAACCTATCTGGCCCCTCATATACCCGATAGACACACGAAAGAAAATAATAACCCAGCCTGGCCCCCATAAACCGGTGGGACACACAAGAATAGTAAATACATAGTCTCCAGTATCTCGAAGCTGAATCAGTATCCAACAACCACAATAACCAACAAGAGTGCACCGAGCTTGAACCGACACCAATGGGTAATAACAAGAGGCCAGACGCCAGAATCAAACCGGACGCAGTGGATAACAACAATAGGCCACATATATATCATATCTTCCTAACTCAAATCGAAAATCAAAGAACAACAGTATCATAACCACGGTACCCAGTACCAGAACTCATAATGTACCACAATCCGGGGCCGGACTCGAACCAGAACACCCAATAGTCAATAACCAAAATCATCATACCTGAATTAGTAGCAGGACTCGAACTGGAACTCATCATAGCCAGTAACCAGAATAGAATCAAATGTCATATCATATCAGATAAATGGGGAACGCCCTAGTCCCAAGTCAATACTAGTATATAAGTACAGAAACTAACCCTGCAACATGCTACAAGTCAATCTCGGGGTCCTTCTAGGTCAACTATCTACTATAAACAATATGTATATATAATTCTGGGTATACATTATAAGTCATGGAAAATCGGGTCAGCGTTCCAAGTTAAATTAGGCGACCCCGATCAAATACTGTACTATCAGGGACGAACAAAGCTAAACAAGCCAACCAGGCATAATCGGGGTGACTCATTCCCGTCACAACCCTAACAGTCATATAGGGATTATCTAATCCCAAAGATGTCAAAGTTCTGACAAGTCGACAAAAAGGGTAACGGGGCCTGCTTTCGGGTCCCGAAAACCAGGTCTGGTTATACTTGTCTAAGTCTGGGCTAAGTCTGTCTAAGCCTGGACTAAGGTCTAACAATAACATTCCCAAACTGGCAACAACAACAACAATACTATCCGACCCCAAATAGGTCATCTGTGGTGTACCACGAGGATAACGGGCGTGGAATATATCCGAATAGCCCTATCCGACCTAGAAGGCCTAACTCACAGTAAATCACCACCACCAAGTCCATAATACCAGCCCACAACACCAGCACAATAGCATACATATATCACACATAAGCCCAATCTAAGTGTAAAGGAAGGTAAACCTAGCCTACTTGGATACCGTCGCAAGCCTGCCAAAAGAACTAGCTATACAGGAGTTTTCCCCTTCCAAGAGGCCTCTGACTATTGCAAAGCTACCAAAATAATAAACTACATGTCAAAACATGACTAGTGATACCCATATTGCATTAGTTCGGAAAATGTTCGAACAGTCCACGTAGGGTCCGCTTGCGGAATCGCAAAACTGAAACCGTCACAGTGTCCCTAATAACTCTGTGACCAATAGGCACAATAGATGATATCCAATCCGAGCTCATATTAAGCTCTAAATAAGCACCAACAACAATACCACCAAATAACAATTCAAATACACGACTTTAAGCTAAAATTGACCGAAAAACTTATGATATAAATACGTTATACTATAAACCACGCGATCCTCGAGGTTAAATAACTTGATGGAGATAATTAATCTTCCCTCCGTTAAGTAAATTGTCAAGAAGGAGACAAATGGATTACTTATCAAAAGATTTCACTCAAATCTATTTACTTGTCTCAGAAACTAAGTATATATATATATATATATATATATATATATATATATATATATATATGTATGTATGATGTTAAATGGTGGAAACATATAGCTTTTATCCTTATAGATAATTAATGAAAGCATCAAATGTTGCCAGCTTTAGATAAAATATTTTCCTGGATACTTCCTCCACTCCCACGTGGAGTGAGGTGTCCACGTAATAAAAATTTATTTGTTCAGTTATGTAAGTACTCGGGTATTGCATAGGTTTGTGGTAATATAAATATCATATTTTAAATATGCCAAACTTCATAGAAATTTATTTCGAATAAAATCTCTATAAAATAATATTATTATTTTAACATATTTAGATTTACTATCTCCGCTTAGAACATTAATAAATTATAAAACTATTATAAAGTAGCATAGATATATCATAACTAAAGAATTTTATAAATTTCAAAAACATTTTCGAAAGGTAATTAACTATGTCATTTTACCAAGTTCTAATTTAATTAAATATTTTACAACGTACTCGTTCTAAATAATATTCTCAAATGAACTGCCCGAAAACCGAACTGTCAGTCCCAACAAGTCATAAACTAACTTGGGGCAGTTATAGAAAAGTTCTAAACTCCGAGAACGCACGAAAATGAGAGAAATGACCGGGAAGGTCATTACAACATTCACTACTAAAAGGACTTTCGTCCGCGAAAGTCAAGAGTAAGCGCATACCTGAAGACGTTAACAAGTAGGGATATTGGGCTCGCATATCACGTTCAAGCTCCCAAGTGGCCTCCTCGATCGAATGGTGAAGCCATTGTACCTTAAGCCCTAGAATGTCCCGGAAGCATAACCATCTAACATCTCTGGCTAAAATGGACACAGGCTCCTCCACAAATGCTAACTTATCGTCTAACTAAATCGAGTCCCACTGAAGCACATACGACTCATTCGAAATGTACTGTCGCAACATAGAAATATGAAATACCGAGTGAATAGATGAAAAAGCCGGAGGTAAAGCCAACACATATGCTACCTCCCCGACTGTCCGTAGAATCTCAAAGGGTCCAATATATCAGTGGCTAAGCTTACCCTTCCTACCAAAATGCATCACGCCCTTCATGGGCGATACTCGTACGAAGACCCTATCACTAACTCCGAACTTCAACGGATGACGTCTACGGTCTGTATGACTCTTCTGTCTACTCTGGGCTGTCTGTAGCCTGTCTTGAATCACCCAAACTCGGTCCAAAGACTCTCGGAGCAAATCCGTGCCATGAGGATTGAACTCTGAAGTCTCAAACCATCCAACTGGAGACCGACACCGTCTATCATCAAAGCCTCAAATGGAGCCATCTGAATACTGGAATGAAAGCTATTATTATACACGAACTCTGTTAAAGGCAAGAATTGATCTCACTGACCCCCAAAGTCTAACACACAAGCGCGGATCATATCCTCCAATACCTGAATCGTCCGCTCCAACTGCCCGTCAGTTTGAGGATGAAATGTAGTACTAAGGTCCACCTGAGTACCCAACTCTTCCTGGAAAGTCCGCCAAAAACTGGAGGTAAACTGAGACCCTCTGTCTGAGATAATAGATACTGGCACTCCATGTAGGCGAACCACCTCCTGAATATATACACGAGCTAATCTCTCAGAACTATAGGAGACTCGAACAGGGATAAAGTGCACGGACTTAGTCAACCGATCCACGACGACCCAAATACTATCAAAACCACGGGAGGTCTGAGGCAATCCCATAATGAAATCCATAGTGACCAGCTCCCATTTCCACTCAGGAATGGGCAATTGCTAAAGCAATCCACCAGGTCTCTGGTGCTCGGCCTTTACCTGCTGACAACAAAGGCATCGAGCTACAAACCCTGCTATATCTCTCCGTATACCACTCCACCAATAATGCTGCCTCAGATACCGATACATCTTAGCTGTCCTAGGGTGAATAGAATATCATGCCTCGTACAGAATCAACTGAATCAAATCTCCAACCCTAGGGACACAAATACGACCGTCAAACCTCAGAACACCATCAGAACCCAAGGTAACTCTCTCAGACTCACCCCTTAATACCTGATCTCGAATGCTACGGAGATCGCTATCCTCAAACTGATGACTCTGAATCTGTTCCAGCAAAGTAGATCTCGCACCAACACAAGTGATAACCTTCCCGGGGTCAGAAATATCCAAACGCACTATTGAGTTAGCTAAGGACTGAATGTCCAAAGCCAATGACCGCTAAGAGACTAGAATGAAAGCTAAGCTACCCATACTCACTGCCTTCCGACTCAAGGTATCCGCTACCACATTTGCCTTGCCCGGATGATAGAGAATAGAGATATCATAGTCCTTCAGCAACTCAATCCACCTGCGCTGCCTCGAATTAAGATCCCTCTGAGTCATAATATGCTGAAAACTATGGTGGTCTATAAAGATCTCACAATCAACACCGTATAGATAATGCCTTTAAATCCACTGTGCAAACACTACCGCTGCTAACTCCAAGTCATGAGTAGGGTAATTGCGCTCGTGCACTTTCAACTGCCTCGATGCGTAAGCAATGACATGACCCTGCTGCATCAGAACATATTCCAAACCAATACGATACGCATCACAATACATGATAAAACCCTCACCCTCAACTGGAAGAGTCAACACAAGGGTAGAAGTAAGTCGATCCTTGAGCTTCAGAAAGCTCGCCTCACAAATGTAATACCCTGCCAACCCAACAAAACTGCGAACCTGAACCTCGGTAGGCAACGAGGGCCTAGCCCAACCTCTAATAGCCTCAATCTTTGCTGGGTCTACCATGATACCGTGTCTGGATACAACATGTCCTAAGAAAGCTACAGACTCAAGCCAAAACTCGCACTTTGAGAACTTGGCGTAAAGTCGAGATCTCTCAAAGTGTGGAGCACAATCCTCAAATGCTGCTCGTGTTCCTCGCTACTCCTCGAATAAATCAAGATGTCATCAATAAACACAATCACAAAGGATTCCAAGTATGGCCTGAATACACGATTTATCAAATCCATGAAAGATGCTGGGGCATTAGTCAACCCAAAAGACATCACCAGGAACTCATAATGGCCGTACCGAGTCCTGAAGGTTGTCTTTGGGATCTCCTCAGCCCTAACTCTCAACTGATGATATACAAATCTCAAGTCTATCTTCGAGAATACTGTTGCACCCTGAAGTTGATCAAACAAATCATCGATACGAGGCATAGGATACTTATTATTCACCGTCACCCTATTTAGCTGCCTGTAATCGATACACATTCGCATAGATCATCCTTTTTCTTTACAAACAGAACTGGAGCACCCTACGACGACACACTCAGCCTGATAAAACCCTTCCCTAGAAGGTCCTGGAGCTGAGTGCTCAACTCTCTCAACTCAGCAGGAGCCATACTATAAGGAGCCATAAAAATAGGTTGGGTGCCCGACTCGAGGTCAATAATGAACTCTATATCACGCTCAGGAGGAAGGCCAGGTAAGTCAGTCGGGAATACATCAGAAAACTCACAAAAAATAGGGACGGAGTCAAGCGATGGACTCTCAATACTAGCATCCCAAACATAAGCAAGGAATGAATCACATCCCCTCAACATCAATCTACGAGCTCAAACATATGAAATAATCCCTATCGGTGTGTGGTTAATAGAACCCTGCCACACCACCGGGGGTACGCCAGGCATAGCTAAGGTCACGGTCTTGGAAAAGCAATCCAAGACTGCATGATGGAAAGAAAGCCAGTCCATGCCCAGAATCACATTAAAGTCTACCATGGCCAATACAATAAAATCAACCCAAGTCTCAAACTCCCGAACAGTCACCAGACAAGATCTATATACTCGATCCACTACTAAAGAATCACCAACGGGGGTAGATACACGTAAGGGTACAAATAATAACTCAGAACATAAACCCAACCATGGTGCATAATAAGTAGATACGTAAGAAAACGTGGATCCAAGATCAAATATTACACAAGTTGGCTGGTGGCATACGAAAATCGTACCTGTAATCACCTCATCTGAGCCTCAGCCTTTGGCCTAGCCGGTACGACATACAACTGAAGCTGGCTACCACTAGTCTGAGCACCGACCTGACTACCAGTCCGACCTCCCTGCGCTCCACCTCAAAAACCCTGGGGACTACCCCGACGACCCTGTACACCACCTTTGCCTACTGGCGGTATAGATCTGATAGGCGGTGTCTTCTGAACTGAAGGCTCAATCTCCCTACGCTGAGGACACACACGAAATGACCGATAACCCCATAAGTATAACATGCTCCTGGCTCCCTGCTCAGCCTAGAAGATCCAGCTGATCCGGTATGACAGCCTCTAGTCGATGAACTGGACTGACCACGTCCTGAGGCTGACTACCAGAACCACTATAGGCGGGCTGACCCCTATCAGAAATCTACAAGGCTGACTGTACGGGCCTACTAGGCTGACCCTGTCGCTGAAAGGACTGATGCTGCTGCTGTGGGTACCTACCCTGAAACCCGCAACCTCTGAACTGTGAGCTGCTGTGACTGTTACTATAACTACCCTGGAATCAGGGTCTCTTATCGCTGCCCCCTTGGGCCTTATGATCCATCTCCTCTATCGAATATATATGCTCAGCTATCCCAGCAAATGATTTCCCCGAAGTCACTAAACTCTGTGTGGCTCTGTGGAGTGTTAATCGCAACCCTCTGACAAAACATCTAATCCTCTCATACTCATCAGGCAAGTTCATAGTAGCATGTCTGGCCAAATCATGAAATCTCGCCTCATACTCAGCTACTGTCATAGACCCCTGTCTCAACCTGGAAAACTCATCTCGAAGACGCTTACGCATGCTGCGGGGCATATACTTCCCCAAGAATACCTCGAAGAACTGTGCCCAAGTAACGGGTGGAGATCCAGTTGTCCTGGAATCAAGATAACCTCTCCACCATCTCCTCGCGACTCTATCAAACTGATAAGCAGCAAAATCTATCCCGCGCGACTCCACTAATCCCAAATTTCTCAGCTTCTCCTCGCAGCTGTATAAGAACTCATAAACGTCTTCTCCTGGGTACCCACAAACCTGGGTGGAGCTAGTCTCAAAAAACAACTCAACATTTTCTACTCCTCGACAGACATAACTGGCTGAGCTACTACCGGCTGTGGAATTATCGGTACAGGCAAAACCTCTACTTTGGGTGCTGCAACTGCAGGCTGCGCCCCAACACCAACTCCCTGTACTATTGGTTGGGCTCCCTCGGCTGATGGACCTCCAACTAATCCCAGCAACTACACCAAAGTGTCTCGGAGTACTGAAGCATCAATAAATCCAGGTGGAGTCTGGGCTGCTCCTTGGCCCACTGGCTGCTGTGGCGGCGGAACATCGGAACTATAACAAGATCAAGTGACTGATCCCTAGCATGATCTCGGTCTGGATGCTACTCTACCCTGCCTCCGACCTCTAGGTCGACCACGACCCCTAACTGGAGGCCTCGCTGTAGGCTCGGGGTCCTGACCCCCGGCTCTCGCACCATGCGTCCTAACCATTTACGTAAAGAGTGATCCAAATGAAAATCAGAAACCAACATAGACCCGACGCACGGACATGAGTCAAGAAAATGAGAGACTCCCCTAAGAATGCTTTGTAGCCTCCCGAGGATAGGATACAGGCGTCCCTACACCGATCCGCAGGACTCCACCACACATTGGCTCATGTACCAACACTACCCATACAACCTAGGCTCTGATACCAAGCTGTCACGACCCAATATTTGAGTCATAATGGTGCCTACTGTAACCCATCAATAGGTAAGTCAAACCCTAGCCCAAAACGACAAGCGACGAGCTAACGGGCGAAATCTCAAAAGAATAGAGATGAGGTGAAAGTAACCGTACTAATAAGCATGCTAGAAATATAAAAAAAAAACAGAACCAAAATATACCCATACCGAGACTGAGAAGGAAGAGGACAATATATATAAAGTCAAGAACCCCTCCCAAGATCTGGTGAGGTCGGTACAAGAGCCACTACTAGACATATCCAGAATACAAGACAGAAACCAAATATATATAACAAGTACAATGGTCTTGAGTGCAAAAGACTATACAATAGAGATAGAGTAGGATCTGCCTCGAATGTCAGTAAGCTCACCCTGCTCCGAAGTCAGTGCTAAGAAGAGAGTCACGTCAAACTCGCCGACTAGTGCCAGGATCTGCATCGGGGAAAAAGATACAGAAGTACAGTATGAGTACCGGGGCAATGGGTACTCAGTAGACATCATCGGCCGACTGAGCTCAATGTAATATAAGCAATCTAAAATACGAGGGTGCATTCTAAGTCAGGGGTATAAATAATAAATACATAAGTAACTATCGAGGCATGTAGATATGCTTAGGAAATAAATAAATGTGACACCGAATAATCGAGTAAATAAATGCGTAAGTAAACACACAAGTCAAACATAACCTATCTGGGCCCCCATAAACCCGATAGGCACACGAAAGAAAATAATAACCCAGCCTGGCCCCCATAAACCGGCGGGACACACAAGAATAGTAAATGCATAGTCTCAAGTATCTCGAAGACGTATCAGTAGCCAGCAACCACAATAACCAACAAGAGTGCACCGACCTTGAACCGTCACCAATGGGTAATAACAAGAGGCCAGATGCCGGAATCGAACCGGACGCAGTGGGTAATAACAATAGGCCACATATACATCATATCTGCCGGACTCAAACCAAAACTCAAAGAACAACAGTATCATAACCATGGTACCCAGTACCAGAACTCATAGTGTACCACAATCCGGGGCCGAACTCGAACCGAAACACCCAATAGTCAATAACTAAAATCATCATACCTGAATTAGTAGCCGGATTCGAACCGAAACTCATCATAACCAGTAACCAGAACAAACTCAAGTGTCATATCATATCAGATAAATGGGGAATGCCCTAGTCCCAAGTCAATACTAGTATATAAGTACAGAAGCTAACCCCACAACATGATACAAGTCAATCTCGGGGTCCTTCTAGGTCAACTATATACTATAAATAATATGTATATATAAGTCTGGGTATACATTATAAGTCATGGAAAGGCGGGTCAGCGTTCTAAGTCAAACTAGCCGACCCCGATCAAATACGGTGCTATCAGGGAAGAACAAAGCTAAACAGGCCAACCGGGTATAATCGGGGTAACTCAATCTTATCACAACCCTAACAGTCATATAGGGATTATCTAAGCCCAAAGATGTCAAAGTTCTGACAAGTCGACAAAAAGGGTAACGGGGCCTGTTTTCGGGTCCCGAAAACCAGGTCTGGTTATACTTGTCTAAGCCTGGGCTAAGTCTGTCTAAGCATGGACTAAGGTCCAACAATAACATTCCCAAACTGGAAACAAAAACAACAATACTATCCGACCCCAAATAGGTCATTTGTGGTGTACCACGAGGATAACAGGCCTGAAATATATACGAATAGCCCTATCCGACCTAGAAGGCCTAAATCACAGTGAACCACCACCACCAAGTTTATAATACCAGCCCACAACACCGGCAAAATAACATACATATATCACACATAAGCCCAATCTAAGTGTAAAGGAAGGTAAACCTAGCCTACTTGGATGCCGCCGCAAGCCTACCAAAAGAACCAGCTATACAGGAGTTTTCCCCTTCCGAGAGGCCTCTGATTGTTGCCAAGCTACCAAAATAATAAACTACATGTAAAAACATGACTATTGATACCCATATTGCATTAGTTCAGAAAATGTCCGAACAGTCCACGTAGGGTCCGCTTGCGGAATCGCAAAACTGAAACCGTCACAGTGTCCCAAATAACTCTGTGACCAATAGGCACAATAGATGATATCCAATCCGAGCTCATATTAAGCTCTAAATAAGCACCAACAACAATACCACCAAATAACAATTCAAATACACGGCTTTAAGCTAAAATTGACCGAAAAACTTACGATATAAATATGTTATACTATAAACCACGCGATCCTCGAGCTTAAATAACTTGATGGAGATAATTAATCTTCCCTCCGTTAAGTAAATTGTCAAGAAGGAGACAAATGGATTACTTATCAAAAGATTCCACTCAAATCTATTTACTTGTCTCAGAAACTAAGTATACATATTGATATATATATATATATATATGTATGATGTTAAATGGTGGAAACATATAACTTTTATCCTTATAGATAATTAATGAAAGCATCAAATGTTGCCACCTTTAGATAAAATATTTTCCTTTATACTTCCTCCACTCTCACGTGGAGTGAGGTGTCCACGTAATAAAAGTTTATTTGTTCAGTTATGTAAGTACTCGGCTATTGCATATTTTCGTAGTAAAATAAATATCATATTTTAAATATGCCATAATTAATAGAAATTTATTTCGAATAAAAGCTCTATAAAATAATATTATTATTTTAACATATTTAGATTTACTATCTCCGCTTAGAGTATTAATAAATTATAAAACTATTATAAAGTAGCATAGATATATCATAACTAAAGAATTTTATAAATTTCAAAAATATTTTCGAAAGGTAATTAACTATGTCATTTTACCAAGTTCTAATTTAATTAAATATTTTACAACGTACTCGTTCTAAATAATATTCTCAAATGAACTGCCCGAAAATCGAACTGTCAGTCCCAGCAAGTCATAAACTAACTTGGGGCAGTTATAGAAAAGTTCTAAACTCCGAGAACGCACGAAAACGAGAGAAATGACCGCGAAGGTCATTACAAATGCATTTTCCAAAACAGTAAATTTATTATATTTAAAGGGTGATATAGTAAAATTATTTCTATTATTTATTATTTTTTAAAGTATATGTTAAGTCAATAATGAACAAGTAAAGATAGACGGAGGGAGTAATTCCTTAGTTGTCTCAAAATCTTCGCATAATGAAATTGACATACCTAGATGCTATGAGTGACCTAATAACTTTCATCTATGTACCCATAAATTTGTCCCAATATGCATTAGCTTTTCCCCATTTGTTGTCAACTTGTGTATTTTCATTACGAATTAGTAAAGTAAAATTTATAGGATATATAACTAAAAAGATATATTAAATAGAAATATTAAATAGGATTCCATTCATTTTAATAGTAACTTTTACCACGAGCAAAGTACTCCCCCGGTTCACTTTTACTTATCATAGTTAGTTTTGGTATGTCGATCAATTGACAAAACAATGACTGACATAATTATTTTATCATACCACCCTTATTAATTGATGTTTAGCATTAGGTCTTGAAAAATAATTTGGAGAATAAATAATTAGTGCTAAGGGTAAAACATGGAAAGTAAATAATTGTCTTTTCTTGATATGTTAAAAGTGACAAGTAAAAGTAAAAATCTATTTTTGAAATAGTGGACCGATAAAAATGAACGGGAGAGTACTCCCTCCGTTCCATTTTACTTGGCTTCTATACTAAATATAGATGTTTCAATTTATTTGTCCATTTTCGATAATCAAGAGTATTTTATTATTTCTTTTCCATGTTACCCTCAGTATTAAATAACTAAAGAAAGTAATAATAGTTAAATTTAGAGTTTCAAAATATCATTAATAATGTTAATTTTGTAAAAATACATTTTTAATTAATGTTTTCTTAATGAATATGCCAAGTCAAAAGAGGCCAAGTAAAATAGAATGAAGGAAGTATTAGATTAACAAGTTGTCAAAGAAAATGAAACACCGTTTGATCTTCTCTTAATTTAATATTGGAATTCAAAAGAGAGTAACTAAATGGGTACGTGTGAAGCAGAATATTGTAAAGATTATATTGACATATTTGTGGCAACAATCTCCAGAATTAATACGTCGTGTATATGATGGTCTAATACAAGTAAAAGTAGCCAATATTCAACAACTGTTCATAATTCACAGAAAATGTTCTTCATTAAATTGAAGTTCTTGGACGAACAAATTCAAAAGTTATATACTACTCTCTTCTTCCATCTTTACTTGTTCACTATATACTTAACACACACCTTAAGAAATAATAAATAATAGGGGTAATTTTACTATATCACCCTTTGAATATTATAAGTTTAATGTTTTGCAAATGTATTGGATAATGAACAATATTTAATAAATTATCATTAGTTTCCCAATCAAGTATTGTTGGACATCTATATTTAGTATATTGAACAAGTATAGATGGAAGGAGGGAGTATATATATGTAGGCATAGTTTTGCCCATTAACCAAAAGTGGAGCATTCATCACTTGCTTAGCAATGTGACTTCTAATTTCTCTCTCCTCTAATTAAAAGTCGTTAAGGGTGCCAGTATCTTCAAAATTGAAAATTGAGCCCTCTTAAGTACTCCATCAAGACCTTGATAAAAAATCTGACTTATAATTATGGCGGAAGGATAGAGTTGAATTGGCTAAAAATTATCCAGATTTAAATTGTTTGGATTGACTTTTATGAACTATGATAGTGTGGTCTATTTGAAATGCTAGAAATTTTTCATGTTTTA
The DNA here is from genome assembly GCA_031232105.1 of Capsicum rhomboideum. Lineage (NCBI taxonomy): Eukaryota > Viridiplantae > Streptophyta > Magnoliopsida > Solanales > Solanaceae > Capsicum > Capsicum rhomboideum. The sequence goes on from CP124709.1 coordinate 61,931,901, forward strand.
ATAATGAACAGATTAACCATCAAAAATGTTATGGCAAATGCTTCCAATGTAATGAATTTCTAGAAACTATACTTACAAATTTTACTAACGAAAATGGTGCTAATGATGGTGAGCTAATTTCACTAACTTGCCCGAAGAGGAGATTTGTCTATTTGTTTATTTAGGCTTTCCCAGCGGAGATAAATAAAAAGAAGTATTAGTTGGTCGCTAGGATAGCAACGGCGTTTGTGTTTCATGGTCATAGCTCTCCTATTCAGTTCATTGAAAAAATTATGATTGTTGAAGCGTGTGCAATAAAAAAAAAGACTCACAATGCATGAAGGAAAATCAAGATACTATCTGATGCAAATAAAGGCAAGGTGGATATTTTGAAGAAAATTGTTCAAGCCCCATGGAAAGTGGATATTTCTTGTGAAGATACATGTCATATGTCATCTACTTTATATAGAGTTTGTACATAGTTCTAGAACTCTTAATATGATTGTTCTCAACTAGCTAAATTTTTTGTTTCTTTGGTTCATGGAGTCACTTTGGAGTCTATATTTCCAAGTTGAATTTTTAAATAATATTGCACAATCTTTTTAGACATATGATGTCCTCACTATGAATTAGTTAACCCTGTTGTTGAAATAAAAAACATTTCTTAAAATTGTTTTTATGACTAATAGTACCTTTAAGAGTGAGCTGGTAAAGAAATTGGAGTTTTTAGGCAAATAATTTCTGTATGATGGAGGTCATCTACCAATTCACAAATTTTTGTAGAGTACTTAAATGAATTACTCAAATTGGGTTGGGGGGTGGGGGTGGGGGGATATAGTACTAGTGAGGGGTGTTCATGGTGCGGTTTGACTTAAAAAAAACCAAACCTATAAAATTGGTTTTTATAATATTAAAACCAAACCAAATCAATATATATAAATTTTGTCGGTTTTGGTTTTATCGATTTGGTTCGATTTTTAAGATTATTTTTTAGGGCAATGTAAAATAGTAAGAAGATCCATCATGTGAAGAAAAAACAAACAAGAAGAGAAAATTGAATACAACTTACGTATAAAAAAGTAACAGACAACATTTGGAGCAGTGAAGAAAACATAGCAACTAATAGGAAACAGTAACAACAACAAAATAGTGCGATAACCAAAACACAATAAACAACATATAATGATAGAAATCAAAAGCAAGATACTACAAGAAACAGAGTTCATGCCACGGAGCTGCCAAATTTGGTTAACTAGGTGGAGAAATTACAAAAAAGAACAACAAATTAAAGAAAGGTGTAACCAAACAGTATGAACTTTAACATTAATATTACTTCATCAGTAGCTACGCGTCCGCTTAGAAATCTGTAGGCATGCTTGATCATCAGTAATGCTGATTAATACTTTAGCAACATTTCAATGTGCTAGACATCTTGCTTCTGGAAAGCAATGAGACCCTAAAAAAACTCTATCCACAATCTAAAACACTTAGAATATTGGCCTCAGTTAATAGTAATTAGAAAGAATGATCTGTAAGGAGAACTCGCAAAAGCCTTGAATCTTGTCAGATTAAGTTCCTTGTTCCCAAGAAGACTACATGTTCTAATCATGCATGTTTTTTCTTAAAATTTCAACATGGAAACATCTCAAAGTGGGAAAGAAAATTTCTGATGTGTTCTTATCTCGAGCGTCTATTCTTATAAAAATATGAGTTGTGGATAGTAAAATATTTATATTTAATACAAATATAATTATATATGTAAAATTATAAATATATGTGTATTTGTCGGTTTGGTTCGATTATTTTTTATTCGATACCAAATCAAACCAAATATTGTCGATTTTTAAAAATTTATCACCAAACCAAATTAAACCAAACCTAAGTCAATTTTTTTTAGTTTGGTTTGATTTATCGGTTTGGTCCAATTTTAGGATTTCATTTGAACACCCCTACTAGTGGTAATGAACACAAGAGGCCTTTCTCTAATTGATGATAGGTCAGAGTCACACAACGAAAACTATGAGTACGTGAGAGAATTTTTTTTTTTGTAAACCAAGCATTAAATAAAACAGTAAATAAAGTTTTACACAGAGAGGCAGCCTTAATCCAGCTCCATAACAAAAAAAATGGGTTCAACCCATTAGTGTTTGGATTACATGCTACTATTCTATCATAACTAGTTTCAGGAATGTCGGCCAAGTAGCCTCTGATGCAAACATAGGAGGAACTACAAAAACATGCGTTTTGTCAAAAAATTTCAAGGCAACACCCTCTTTTGCCATTGCATCCGCCACCCTATTTTGCTCTCTGTAGCTATGGTAAACAACTGGTCCTCCTATCCTCCTTATCATTGACCTGCAATCATCAATGATGGAGTTATAAAGTTGATTACCATTTTGTAGCATGGTGATTATCTCTTTAGAGTCAATGTTGATCTCGATAGGCATGAGGTTTCTCTCTTCCACCAGTTTGGGCCCTTCCTTAAGAGCCATAAGCTCCATGAGGTTGTTAGTATCAAATTTATAGCTCCTAGTGAAGCCCACTACCCAGTCCCCACTGCTGTTTCTAACGAATCCCCAACGCCACCCTTACCAGGATTTCCAAGCAAGAACCGTCAGTGTTGAGTTTGAAAAAACCTTTAGGAAGAGGAATCTATTTAACTTTAATCCTAGTCTTGAAAGTAGGATTAGTGGAGCCAATAAGGTAGTAATATTCCACATCTTCAACATAGGCTTTATTAAAGGAGGATTACCAATCTTATTAAAACACATTGTCATTCCTAGCCTTCCAGATGTTTCATATGCAAAAAGGGTGGAGGGCATCCCAAGTGATGCAGTTATCATACCTGGCATTCCTAAGGGATTTCCAGATATTTTCCCAATTAGGTACTGAGAACAGGTTCAAGTGAAGGGGAGTGGCACTACTAGCCTTTTGGATGAGATCCATCCAGAAGTTTGTAGTGTGTGGGCAGTTAAAAAAGATATGGGGGATATCTTCAGACTGGTGGTTGCAAGAATGGCAGTTATAAATGATTTGGATGCCCCTATGGTAGAGGGTAGACTTTGTTGGGAGGTTTTTATGATGGAGGATCCAGAGGAGCATTTTGATCTTCCGGGAGGTCTTAGTTTTCCAAATCTAATTGAAGTTGCTGAGATTTGTCGGTTGACTCTCCTTAGCATTAGAAATAAGTACATAAGCACTTTTACAAGAGAAGGCAACATTCCCATTGAGTCTCAAAAGGAGAGTGTTAGCATGAGCCTTTTTGTTATGAAAGAAGGTACTTTAAATATCATGAATCATGGAGGGGGGAAGGATAAAGGAAAGGGAGCTGAAGTCCTATTTTCCATTCTTCCAAATTCCAACCATCTTGGGAGAGCAGTTGGTGAGCTAGACTAAACCATGGAGAAGCTTATTAAGGGATGGATAGTTTGGGAGCCATCTGTCAACCCAAAAGTTGACTTTAAGCCCATCATGGACAGACCATTGAGTGACATCTCTGCAGAGGTTCCAACCACTGTGTTTGCCTTTCCAAATTCTGAAAGAATATGTTTTTGGCCAAGAGATATTTGGTCCATACTTGTTATGGAGGACCTTGTCCCAAAGCAAAGAGTGGTTGGTGTGGAGTCTCTAGGCTAGGCTGCATAAGAGGGTGTCATATTTGGTGCTAGCCTTTTACATGCTAAGACCCCCATCATGGTTAGGCTTAGTAATGGTTTTCCAGCTTACCATATGTATTCTCTTTCCAGTATCAATGGTGCCCCAATTAAGGTTTTTTTAGGCTCTATCAATAAACTTGTGCACTTTGCTAGAAAGATGTATGAATTGCATGACATGGTTAGGGCTCTATCAATAAGATTATGCACCTTAGATTTCCTGATGTTGATCTTTTGGCTAGAGGACTGGCTAAAGCTTCCAAGGTTATTCATTGTAGTCAAGCAATTAGCTCTATAAGCTCTAGTAAAGAGGGTGAGGTCATCAACAAAGAATAGGTGGGAGATTTTAGGACCCATTTTACTAATTGAGATAGGGTTCCAAATTGAGATAGGGTTCCAATGGAGGGTGTCAACCTCAAAGTTAATTCTTCTGGATAGTATCTCGATGCAGAGGATAAAGAGGTAGGGGGACATAGGATCACCCTATTTTATCCCTCTAGTATGGATAAAGTTGTTGGTCTTGCTACCATTAACTAGGACAAAGACATGATGAGTGAAGTAAGAGCAGGAGGGAAGTTGAAGAAGTGGGAGGCTTGTCTGATGAAAGACCATTCAAGCCTATCAAAAGCCTTTTCTAGGTCAATCTTAAGGACCATGTTGGCTGCTTATCCCTCATTTTGAAAAAGTTACTAATGTATTCTTGAACTATAATTTCATTGTCAGAAGCTCTTCTTTTGGAGACAAAGCTAGCTTGACTTTGACCAATCAAGAGGGCAAGATGGGGCTTAATCCTATTGGCTATGATCTTAGTGATGATTTTGTACTGAGTATTGCATAACACAATTGGTCTAAAGTTCCTTAATGAAGTGGCATTCCTACATTTAGGGATGAAGCAAAGGTAGGTAGAGTTGACTTTCTCCTCCATTGAGTAAGTAGTAAAGGTGTTAGTGTAGAGGTGAGTCAGGGATGGTCCTATGATGTCCTACAATTTTTGGTACATTGATGGATGCGTCCTATCAGGCTCATGCGCTTTGGTAGGCTTGAAAGAGTAGACAACCCTCTTAATCTCTTCCACCCCAGGGATGGCATCAAAGAAGAGCATGATTAGAGGATTCAATGGATCCATGATAAGAAGGGTTCTTCAGGAATTTAAGCCTAGAAGTGAGGTGCTCAAAAGTATATAGAGCATTGTAGAAGAACTTAATGGATTCCTGAATCTCTCTTTGATCATAGATCCAGTTACCATTGTTATCCTGAAGAGCATTGATTCTGTTTCTCTGTCTTCTTTTAAGAGTGGAGGTGTGGAATAATCACTATAGTGGAACACTAAAATATAGTGATATGAAGAAGAAAAAATTATTTCAAGAAGCACGACAAAATTGGAACGATTTACTATAGTGAGACACAAGATTTTAAAGAATCAATTTTACCATAAGTGAAAATATCTAATTTAGCGTAACTACATTTTAGCAAATTAAAAGTTACCTTTTTATTAGGAAAGTGGAGGTCCCCACATGTATGCTTACCAAATTTAAGGAAAATTCAAAATTCTAATAATCGTTGATATGCCTGCACTTTCCATATTGTTGTTGTTGTCATATATATGTTCTAGTGTCATTTGGTCCGTGCTAAGCTCTGGCCTAAATCAACGTTAAAAATTAAATTTATAGATATTTTTAAATTTTTCTGCTCTTACTTCTTTGTTTTTGTAACATCAGTTTGAAACTTTCTAAGAGCTTCTAAAATATTAAAGTATAGAAAGATATCTGGAAAGGAGAAATTATTTTTGTTTATATATCAGTTTTCTTAAAAAAAATCAAAAAATCCATGTACGAAATTTTTTCAATTTCTATTTTACTGAATTCTTGTGAGATTATAGTTTCTGATGATCTAAATTGATTTTATCATACCTTAGGTGAAATCTTGTTAATTATTTATGTTTCTCAGAAAGTATGACATAAAATTATAAGAATAAATAAAAATATAAACTTTATGGTTATAAATAATAAATAATATTTTACAAAATAATATTAATTCAATAACTAAGCCTATATTAAAATAAAAATTAAATGATAGAATAACATTTTGTGTGTCTATAATAAATTCTTAAGAAAAAATATAATTTGAAATATATTTAATAACATTTCTACGTAAAAGAAAAACTTTGTGGAGTCACTATCATCATTTTAGTGACATGTAAAAGTTCTTGTAATGACCCTCCAGGTCATTTCTGTACTTTTCACAAGCTTTTCCCATCTCGAGCTTTTTTGTAGTTTCTACATCGTATTTATGACTTGTCGAGACATATAGTTGGGTTCCCGGAGAGTTCGGTTGAGATATAAACCAATTTCCCTATTTTGGAGCTTTTAAAGTTAAAAAGTTTGACTTTAGTAAACATTCTTTGCAAACAGCCTCAGATGAACTTCTGACAGTTCTGTTAGCTTTAGAACATGGATTTTGGGTTAGTAGGACCTTTGGTTTGGGTCTTGAGGCTTTCAGACTCATTTTGGACGCTTGGGGTGGATTTTAGTGAAATTTGGAAAAGTGTTGAATTCAGTCAATATTTCATTAAAACAAATTTCATTGCACATTTTGTTGGTTTCGTTGAGTCTGAAACACCATTTTTGATAGGGTAGCATGGCTGGTTTGCATTCATAGGGATCCAAACGAATTTTGAGAACCCCTTTGGGGTATTTTGGAACTTGGAAATGCTGGTTTTTAGAATCCGGTGCAGCCCTGATTCCTCCATTACGACCGTGATGAAGACCTTCATGATCGCGAAGGTCAGGGATAGTTTGTTCATCGTGATCGTGTGGGTTGAGGTTGCGATCACGATGAAGGGTAAATAGGTCCAGGTCAGGTTTGACCATCGTGAATGCGAGGAGGACTATCGCGATCGCGATGGTCAACCTCAGTGGGATACGTGATCCCGACAAGGGTCGTCGCGAGATGAAGGAACCCTGACAGTAAAAATTCGGGACGTTGAATTTTTCAGATATTTTCTAGTCCAAAACTTGGTTCTTGAGCTATTAGGAGCAAATCTCTCGAGGGATTTCATCCACATTAACCTAGGTAAGTTTCTTATGCCTTCCCTCATGATATTTCTAGTATTGGGATGCTTTAGTCCATTCTAAATTCCGACAATTTCGACCTAAAAATCATAAAAATTCAATTCTTCAAGGTTGGGACCTCTTAGAGCTTGGGAGATGATTTCTCTTGGGTTTTTTTTATCGTGTTGGGTTCGGGTAAGTGAATTCTACGTCCCTAGTGTGAATTCCATCAGGTTTATACTAATTTTTGCTTTAATTTCCATAAAAGTTTAAATTCAATTCTTTTGATTTTGGGACTTTACGGGCTGATTTGGGCGCCCTGAACTGAATCCCGATTTTGCTTAATTTTTAAGCATATATTCCTTATCCTACGTGGAAGGTAATTGTGGGTTAAATTTTTAATTTTTATTATCCTGTCCCAAGGGTCGATTCTTGGCTCGAAAGATAAATTTGCAATATGAGTATCTTTTTACTCGTAGTAACATATAGATTATGTTTTTTTTATAGCATGGCAATGTTCTGAAGCCTTACAAAAGGGAAAGGCTTCCCTGTGATCGTTCATGACCCTTGACCTCCAAGTAAGTTATGACTTTCCTTCTTTCAGACTTAGCTTGGTTGGAACCTATATGATATAAATTACTCATTGCTAATGGGGTAGTACTATTCGGGGTTGTGTGTCACGTCCTGAATTCCAACGGGGCGGACTGGCACCCGAAGTCGATAAGGCCTGAGAGAACCAATCTTCATCTATGTCTATTCATATGCATGCCATTCACAAAACACCACCATTACGTATGGACACGAGATGCTAATAGTGGAAATCATGGAACATGTGATACATACATATGTGAAACTTGGCCGTCAGGGCTATTAACTCAAAATGGACATACATCTCTTACATTCTTATCCCCACATATATCTACAAAGCCTCTAACAGATGCATACACAAAACCAACCTAAAGTCGGGACAAGTCTGCGCTTTATACAATGTTACAGTGCCAAAACAAATGTACAACTGTGACTCAGAAAGCACCGAACTAACTGGAGCTCACCACGGATCTGCAAATGACCGGCAACCTACTATGGAGGTCTACTAGCACCTGCGCCTGCAGCAAATAAGGTAAGTCCCCCAAGGGACGTCAGTATGAAGAATGTACTGAGTATGTAAGGCCATAAGAAACTGTATGATACATAAATACTTCAATGAACTCAAATACAAATGAATAACCAATATGGATAAGTCACAATTCTGTATGTTGGGAACCATGTGTATTGCTTTCATTACTATCTTGCTTCTTTACTTCTATGTTTGTTCATCATCACTTGTGTCACTTTGTACCCAGGCCCCGACTGATCAGTGGGTCTTAACATAACATAACGTTATGTTGGGATCGGCTCGAGCTAGGCTTATACCTCTAGAGCTACCACCCATAAATCAATACATCGGGCTCGGCTCGAGCTAGGTTATTACCTCTAGAGCTGCCACCCATAAACCAATATATCAGGTTCGGCTCGAGCTAGGTTCTTACCTATAGAGCTACCCCCTGTCAGGTTTGGTCCGAGCTAGGATTATGCCTCTAGGACTACCCCCTGATCCAATAATCTCGAGATCGGCTCGAGCTAGGCTTATGCCTCTAGAGCTACCACCCGTACTCTTACAACCAACAGATACACATTACTTTATTTTTTACTTTTGAGAGATTGATTCAATGATAGTCATAACATGATTTGAACTTTGGAACATAACATTATTGGACCTTTGGAACATTAGTCAATGAACATGAGACATGTGAATAACAATTGATCAATGAGTAGGGAACATGTGATTAATAACCATTGATAACCGGAAATGGGATACCTTAGAACATTTTGGAATAGAACAAGTACAATGTCAATGAGAACACTATGTGCTGCAGAAGGATACGGAAAGAGTACCCGTACATACATTATCTTCCCACAATGAATACACAGTCTTATATGTGAATACAATAATCCAGCTCCTTCCTTACATTTCACTCTACAACACAAGTACATAACGGAGCTCACGTTAACAACTAACTACTTTACAAGTGCACAAGATGAAAATGAGCTACATGACTACCATATCAAGTCATTTCACCCTTTACAATACAATCCACAACATTACCATACCAAAAACACCATAACATTCCACACATTGACCAAAACATCATAAACCAACAGCATTTCACACCACGTTTAACCTTTACGCTTCCTCATTATCATTACGTCACAATTACTCCATCACGTCACCTCATAACAACACATTAACAACAATACATAATGGATATAATCCTACATGCCTCCAAATGACGCCTTAAAGTCATTAAAAAGGTATCATAAGTTGATAATTACATCCAAGAAGGGTATAGGAGGCTTCGGGGATCAAAGAGAGACAAAAACACACAAAACGAGTTTCTGGGATGACCTGTGAAGCCACCTGCACCCGCAGGTGGCTGAAATCCGGCTGTAAGTGACCCTTGGCCCTATCCAGGGGAACCTGCATTGGCATCTGCGCCCGCAGGTGCCCTGTCTGCGGGGGCGGGTGCCCGTTTCTGCCAAAAAGGGTCTCTTTTGGGTCCTTTTTGTGTAATAAATGGTCCATGGCCATGAATAAGCTTATATTTACATATTTTAAGTCACTTGGATGCCAAAAATCAACCATGGTTTCACAACACACATGAACATCACCAAAACCACATTTTTTCCTTCAATACACCACCAATTCCATGCATAATTTTGCAACAACAATTCCAAACATTATGTACAAGGATAAAACAAGTTAGGACTATAATCACATATCACATTTCAATATTGAATCCATCAATTTCACTTTCTTCAAGACCATAAGTCCATTTTCAAGTTTACAAGGCAAAACCCTTTTTCGATGGCAAAAATAGACAGTTTTACACATAGTGACCTGTCTAACACTTTGCCAACATAACCAACATGATTTACCCATCATATTAAGCATATAATATATTAAACCATGAAATTAAACACTTACCAAAGCTTGAAAAAGAGTGATCTTTCCCAAAGAGAATAGTTGCTTAGGGTTTGGAAGAGAAATAAAATATCTTGTAAAAGTCTAGACTTGGCATGTGTATTGTGTTGAATAAAATCTGATTTTTTCTCCATTTTATAGTCCCTTTTAGTCTCATCCTTAGCCACACATTAATCATAAAGGCTACGCTTACTTGGCCAAACACAAGAATGGGTCATTTCCACTTAGGCCATGTCTTTTGTCCAATTTTAGGCCTCAATTGAGCCCAAATAGCACAAGATTCATTTAAGACCAACAAATTTTTGCATAATTCACCAAACTTATCATGTCTTAAATAATTCCATAAAGGTTAATATAGTCTTATAGGTTCGAAAATGTACGGGGTGTTACATCCTTCCCCCCTTAGAAACATCCGTCCTCGAATGTTAGTGACATTATTCAATTTAAACAATGGCAAGTTTAGGATCATTCTTCATGTTATACATATATATATATACTTAATGCTTATATATAGTTACTTGTCATTGTTCCGATCTCGTATCTTAGACTTTTTCTTTCATTGGAAACAAATGAGGGTACTTGGACTTCATCATTTCTTCAGCTTCCCATGTGATCTCTTCTATTTGTTGATTTCTCCAAAGTACCTTTACGGAATATATGTCTTTATTCCGCAACGTATTCACTTGTCTATACAGAATAGCAATAGGTATCTCCCCATAGGTAAGATCCTCCGTAACTTGTACATCTTCAATGGTAGTAAAATGAGATGGATCTCCTATGCACTTTCGAAGCATCGAAACATGAAATACTGGATGAACTATGGAGAGTTCTTGGGTTAATGCTAATTCATACGCGACTTGCCCAAATCTTCGAACAATTTCATATGGCCCTATATACCGGGGACTCAACTTTCCTTTCTTTCCAAATCTCATTACCCCTTTCATCGGTGACACCTTCAAGAATACCCAATCACCTACGGCAAATTCAAGCCCTCTTCTTCTAACATCAACATATGACTTATGTCGACTTTGGGCCATATGTAGCCGTTGTTGAATCACTTTAACTTTCTCCATAGCCTGATGAACAAGATCTGGCCCAAGTAAAGCAGTTTCACCCGCTTCAAACCATCCGATTGGTGATCTACATATCCTTCCATACAAAGATTCATAAGGTGCCATTTTGATACTTGAATGATAGCTATTGTTGTAGGCAAATTCAATAAGAGGCAAATGATCATCCCAACTTCCTTGAAAATCTAACGTACAAACTCGTAGCATATCTTCAAATGTTTGGATAGTTCGTTCTGCCTGTCCATCAGTCTGAGGATGGAAAGCCGTACTCAGATTCACCTGTGTACCCAAACTCTACTGAAAAGATCTCCAAAAATGTGCAGTAAACTGAGCTCCTCTGTCTGATATAATAGAGATTAGAATCCCATGTAATCGCACTATTTCTTTAACATACACCTTTGCATAATCTTCAGTCGTATAGGTGGTCTTAACTGGTAGGAAGTGCGCTGACTTGGTAAGCCTGTCAACTATGACCCATATGGAATCAAATTTCCACAGTGTACGAGGCAAACCTGTGATGAAGTCCATATTAATCATGTCTCATTTCCAGACTAGAAGATTGATACATTGCATGTAACCTCCAGGTTTCTGATGCTCTACTTTTACTTGTTGACAATTTGGGCATTGAGCTACAAATTCTGCAATGTTCTTCTTCATGTTTCCCCACCAATACAATACTTTTAAATCATGGTACATTTTGGTAGCTCCCGTATGAATAGAATATCGCGAATGATGCGCCTCGGTCATAATTCGTTTCCTCAGCTTGTCTACATCTGGTACACATAATCTACCTTGGCATTGAAGTACTCCTTCTTGCTTCAGATTAAATGCCTTTGTTAAACCTTGTTATACACTCTCTTTTACCTACAATATCATAGGGTCTGCAAACTGCTTCTCTTTCACTTCAGATATTAGTAAATATTCTACCGCATTTTGTACAATAACCCCTTCATCTGAGGATTCAAGAAAATGAACCCCCAAGCTGGCTAATTGATGTAGATCCTTGACCAAGTCTTGCTTTTCCGTCAATTGGCCACTAGTGCCTCCTTTTGTCGTGTGGCTCAATGCATCAGCTGCCACATTTGCTTTTCCTGGATGATATAGAATATCAATATCATAATCTTTCTATAACACTCCGTACCTTCCTAACCCTACTTGACGACGCTGAACAATGTTTACTTAGGTGTCGAGAGCCCCAAGTATGTATTTGGTAATGTTATTGATGAGATAATTGAATTAGGCCCTCGTACATGTGATTAAACCTTCGTAGGAGGCATTTTGTGACTTCGTGGAACATTTGTGGGGTTAAAAACAAGGCTTGGAGGACCTCCAAATAAAGGATATTAAAGGTAAGAAGTAAGTTAAAGAATAGAACTTGAAGTATCTAACCAAACCCACGAAGAAAAGTCAAAAAATGAAATTTTCAAAAAAACTAAGGGTGGGGCGCGCCAGAGGGCATGCCAGGCCGCTATGGGCAAAAAATTTTAGTCCACAGGCAGCAAGCTGGCACGCCCACTGGTTTTGCCCACTTTTCGATGTTGGAAATTTTCTTAAGTCCCAAGGGTGCCCGGGGACGTACCGAGCTGATTTTTGCCACATTTCTTCTACAACCACGAGTATATACATGGAATTAATAAAATATTATATTAGTATGGTAAAGTTACTCATGAACGAATTTGGTATTAAAATGACGGTTTTACCCTTGTGGTCAAAATGAGCCATACGTGGCTAGAATCACTTGTTTGTGGGATTGAGGCTACGGATATGAATAGCGTGAGTGGGAATATTGTTGTAACGCATATGAAATGATTTAAACATGAGAAATTATTGATTTTATTGGGTTAAGTGAATTGGGCTCAATAAAAGTCCTAAAAATGAAAAGAAGACATGGGCCAAAATGGGTCAAATGACCCATTCTTGCCTTGACCTTCTAGAAAATAAAATTAAATACCATAGAGTGGCTAAGGATGGAATTAAAGGCTTATATAAAGGGGCAAAAATCTGATTTTATTCATCACAAAGTCTCATGCCTTTTAGACCAAAAAGATAAGATATTTTCCTTCAAACCCAAAGCCAACTTTTGGAGCAAGATCATCATTTTTCAAGCTTGGGTAAGTGATTATTGTTATGGATTAATATATTATATTCATGGGATAGTATGTAAATCATGTTGGTTATGCTTGGAAGTGTTGAACATGGTACTTTGTGTTTTTGGTAAAAGATTTGATATCCATGGAATTGTAACTTGAAATATGACTTGTGACTTTGATGAAAGAGCATGGTATGGATAAAATATGAACATGTATGGTGTGATTTTGTTATTAAACTTGTTATTTTCATATAAGTGTAAATAATGAGATTTTGGCTGATATGTGCTATGAGGTGCATTAAGGTGACTTGATGGATTATTTGTGATGTGGTGTGGATGAGAAGGTGTAAAGGAGAAGTTTTGTGGTGAAATGTTATTGATTATCATGTATTGGTCAATGTATGGAATATTGGGGGATTATTGGTATGGTAATTTCATCAATGGTTTTGTCAAGGGGGAAATGGCATGTTTAAAGGCAAACATGAAACTCATTATTGTTATATGCATTTGTAAGGTAGTTGGTGGTTAATGTAAACTCCGTTATGTATTTGTGGGATAGAGTGACACATAAATAAGGAGCCTGACTATTGTATACACATCTAAGATTGTATATTTGTATTGAGAATACAAGGTATGTAAGGTTACTCTGTTCGTATCTTTCTGCGGCAAATAGTATTCACATTGACATTACGCTTGTCCCATCCCGAAATATGCTAAGGTATCCTATATCCGGTTATCAATGGTCATTATCATATGTTTCCTATTAATTGATCAATTGTGAATCTCATGTCTCATATTCATGAATAGTATTCCAAAAGCCCAATAAGGTTACGTTCCAAAGTTCCAATAGTGGTTATATTCATGTATCTTGTTCATTTATTATTGTCCAATGGTTCCAATGGTGTTATGTTTCCAATAAGGCTATGTTTCCAACAATGTTTGGTCACATGTCTCTCACTCATTGGTTAATGATCCAAAGCTTCAAATAAAGTTATGACTATCGTTGTGTCAATCTCAAAGTAATGAATGAAGTAATGCATATGTGGTTAATGAACAAGTATGGGTGGTAGCTTTGGGGGAAAAATGCCTAGCCCAAGCCGATCCCAAGATTGTTGGATCAGGGGGTAGTCCTAGAGGCATAAGCCTAGCTTGGACCAATCCTGGCAGGGGGCAGCTCTAGGGGTAATAACCTAGCTCGAGTCGAACCTGATATGTTGGTATGGGTGGCAGCTTTGGTGGTAATAACCTAGCTCGAGCCGATCCCAATATATACTAATTCATGGGTGTTATCTCTAGAGGCATAATCCTAGCTCGAGCCGATCCCAACATAACACTATGTTATGTTTAAAACCCACTGTTCAGTCGGGGCCCGGGTATCACAGGTCACAGGCAAAGATGAATAATCATAGAAGCAAATATACAAAGAAAGTAATGAAAGCAAAATACATGGTTTCCAAAGTTCAGTATAGTGACTTATCCATATTGATCATTTATTGTGTTTGAGTTCTTTGACATATTTACATATCTTACAGTTCCATTTGAGTCTTACATACTCAGTACATTCTTTGTACTGACGTCCCTTGTGGGACTTACCTTACTTGCTACAGGCGCAGGTACTAGTAGGCCTCCTCAGTAGGTTGCTAGTTGTTACGGATATTGGTGAGCTCCAGTTAGTTCGGGGCTTCTCCGAGTCACAGTTGTACATATGTTTTAGTGTTGTACATGTTGTATAAAGTGGGGACTTATCCCGACTTTTAGTTCGTGTTGGTCAATGCATCTGTTAGAGGCTTTTATAGACGTATGTGGGTGTATGGATGTAAGATGGTACCTGACATTTTGACTTGATGGCCTCAACGGCCAAGTTTCACATATGTGTATATATATATATATATCACATGTTTCATGAATTACGTTGTTGGTATTTAACGCTCTTACGTGATCATGGGTTTCTTATGATATGCATATGGTTAAATCGAAGTAAAGCTTGGTTCTCTCGGGCCTTGTCGGCTACGAGTGCCAATCTGTCCCGATGGGATTCGGGGCGTGACAAAAGTAGTATCAGAGCAGGTCGTTCTTCGGGTGTCTACAAAGCCGTGTCTGAGTAGAGTCTTGCTTATCGATGTGTTGTGCACCACATTTATAAGTAGGAGGCTACGGGACATTTAGGATGTTGTTTCTTTTCTTCACTTCTAGATCGTGCAATAGAGCCAGTGTTGTAAGTTGAATTATATCTGATCATGGTAATTATTTTTCTTTGGTATAGTCAAAATGCCAATCACGAGAAGAGGTAGAGGTAAAGGGAAGTAGGTAGATATGCCTGCTGAAGAAGGAATGAGTATATTACCACCTGACCAAGCTAGTCAAGGTGGAGCAAATGCTGAAATTTCATCGCGGTCTTCGTCTACTTTTTCAGCTCCAGAAGAGCCAGTTGGTAGAGAAGTACCCGCAGAACCACCAATGAATGCCACAGATCAGGATCTTAGAAATGCAGTACATATGTTGACACAATTAGTGGCAGCCCAAAGTCAAGGACGAGCTGGTCCAATGACACATGAGGATGATGCGGCTAGAGTGGCGAGTCGCAGAACACAGGATTTCCTGAAACTGGACCCTCCTATATTCACTGGGTCAGATCCGAAAGCAGATCCGCAGGACTTTGTGGATCAGATTCAGAGGGCTCTGGAAGTTATGCACATGATGGGGGTAGAAACAGTTGAACTTGCTGCGTATAGATTGAAAGGAGAGGCGATATTGTGGTATGAGGATTGGAAGAAATCCCGTGATATTGGTGCAAATCCACCTAATTGGGACGAATTTAAAGCGGCTTTCCTTGATCATTACCTGCCCTACGAGATCCGTGAGGCACGTGTGGATCAGTTTCTAAATATACGTCAGGGAAATTTGAGCGTAAGAGAATATAGTTTGCAATTCAATTCCTTGGCTTGATATGCTCCAAATGTGGTGGCTACGATGACAGATAGAGTCCATCATTACGTGGACATATTAGAGCCATATTTGGTCAGGTATTGCACCATTGCTTCCTTGAATAAAGATATGGACATAGCGAGAATACAAGCCTTCGCCTAGAAAATGGAAGATCAAAGACAGAGAAGAAGGGTACATGAATTTGACAGAGGACAGTCCAAAAGGGCTAGACCTATGGGACCACCTATGATATCCCAACGAGGATCTAGGCCTCGTATATTTCCTAGACCACCTAGACCATCGTTCTCTCGTTACACAGCAGGCGCTCACTCTCAATTTCGAGGGTTTAGAGGTGGTCCATCTGGGCAGAGTAGTGGAGGTCACGGATCACAGGCAGCCGATTTTCCTCGTCAGCAGTGTTAACACTGCGAGCGTATTCATGCAGGTACATGCCGAATGGGAATGAATGCTTGTTTCTGGTGCGTTATAACGGGACACATGATGAAAGAGTGTCCCCATAGGAGCATGGGTGGTATGGTACGACCGGCAGGATCGGCCGTTGCGTCATCAACATCGGTTCCTTCACTGGGCCGAGGTGTGCAGCCTGTTGGCCGTGGTAGAGGTGCCAGAGGAGCAGCCAGTACTAGCGGAGTCCAGAATCGCACTTATGCTTTAGTGGACCGACAGAATTCAGAGGCTTCTCCGGATGTCATCACAGGTACATTATCCATATTGTCATATAATGTATATGCATTGATTGACCTCGGTTCTACATTGTCTTATGTTACTCCATTGGTTGCTGCAACATTTGCAAAGGCACCAAAATTCTTAATTAAATCAATTGAAGTGTCTACACCGGTTGGTGAATATATTATTGCAAAAGGAGTATATCGTAATTGTGGGGTAACTGTGTGTGGACATGATACATTGGCCGATCTCATTGAATTAGACATGGTGGATTTTGATGTGATAATGGGATATGATTAATATGGACTTCATTACAGGTTTGCCTTGTACATTGCAAAAATTTGATTCTATATGGGTTATAGTGGACAGGCTTACCAAATCAGCGCATTTTCTACCAGTCAAGACCACCTATACAGCTGAAGAGTATGTGAAGTTGTATGTGAAAGAGATAGTACGATTGCATGGTATTCCACTTTCCATTATATTAGACAGAGGAGAACAGTTCACAGAGCACTTTTGGAGATCTTTTCAGCAGAGTTTGGGTACACAGGTGCACTTGAGTACGGCTTTCCATCCTCAGACTGATGGAAAAGCAGAACGTACTATTCAGACTCTTTAAGATATGCTACGAGCTTGCACGTTAGATTTTCAAAGTAGTTGGGATGACCATTTACCTCTTATTGAATTTGCTTACAACAATAGCTATCATTCAAGTATTAAAATGGCACCTTATGAAGCCTTGTACGGAAGGAAATGTAGATCACCAATTGGATGGTTTGAAGCTGGTGAAATTGCTTTACTTGGGCCAGATATTGTTCATCAGTCTATGGAGAAAGTTAAAGAGATCCAACAACAGTTACAAACGGCCCAAAGTCGCAACAAGTCATATGCCGATGTTAGAAGAAGAGGGCTTGAATTCGCCATAGGTGATTGGGTATTTTTAAAGGTGTCACCGATGAAAGGGGTAATGCGGTTTGGAAAGAAGGGGAAATTGAGTCCACGTTATATAGGCCCATATGAAATTATTAGAAGATTTGGGAAAGTTGCGCATGAGTTGGCACTACCCCAGGAACTCTCCTCAGTCCACCCAGTATTTCATGTTTTGATGCTTCAAAAATGCATAGGAGATCCATCTCGTATTGTTCCCGTGGAGGATGTCCAAATTACGGAGGATATTACTTATGAAGAGGTACCCATTGCTATCTTAGATCGACAAGTAAAGAGATTGAGGAATAAAGACATAGCTTCCGTAAAGGTATTATGGCAAAATCAACAAGTAGAGGAGATGACATGGGAAGTGGAAGAAATGATGAAATCCAAGTATCCCCATCTTTTTCAAATGGACCAAGAAGTTCAAAGCGCGGAAGTGGAGCAATAAAAAGTAAGTATTCATGAGCCTTAAGTGTTTATGTATATGTATGATAGTATAGAGATGCATTCGTCGTAATTGAAGCGATATTGTTAACATTCGAGGACGAATGTTCTTAAGGGGGGAAGAATGTAACACCCCGTACCTTTCTAACCCTACTTGACGACGTTGAACAATGTTTACTTAGGTGTCGAGAGACCCAAGTATGTATTTGGTAATGTTATTGATGAGATAATTGAATTAGGCCCTCGTACATGTGATTAAACCTTTGTAGGAGGCGTTTTGTGACTTCGTGGAACATTTTTGGGGTTAAAAACGAGGCTTGGAGGACCTCCAAATAAAGGATATTAAGGGTAGGAGGTAAGTTAAAGAATAAAACTTGAAGTATCTAACCAAACCGGCGAAGAAAAGTCGAAAAATGAAATTTTCAAAAAAACTAAGGGTGGGGTGCGCCAGAGGGCGTGCCAGGCTAGTTTTTCCCACTTTTCGATGTTGGAAATTTTCTTAAGTCAAAGGGTGCCCAGGGACGTACCAAGCCAATTTTTGCCACGTTTCTTGTACAACCATGAGTATATACATGGAATGAATGAAATATTATATTAGTATGGTAAAGTTACGCGTGAACGAATTTGGCATTAAAATGTCGATTTTACCCTTGTGGTCAAAATGAGCCATACGTGGCTAGAATAACTTTTTTGTGGGATTGAGGCTACGGATATGAATAGCGTGAGTGGGAATATTGTTGTAACGCATATGAAATGATTTAAACATGAGAAATTATTGATTTTATTGGGTTAAGTTAATTGGGCTCAATAAAAGGCCCAAAAATGAAAAGAAGACATGGGCCAAAATGGGTCAAATGACCCATTCTTGCCTTGACCTTCTAGAACATAACATTAAATGCCATAAGAGTGGCTAAGGATGGAATTAAAGGCTTATATAAAGGGGAAAAAATCTGATTTTATTCATCACAAAGTCTCATGCCTTTTAGACCAAAAAGATAAGATATTTTCCTTCAAACCCAAAGCCAACTTTTGGAGCAAGATCATCATTTTTCAAGCTTGGGTAAGTGATTATTGTTATGGATTAATATATTATATGCATGGGATAGTATGTAAATCATGTTGGTTATGCTTGGAAGTGTTGAACATGGTACTTTGTGTTTTTGGTAAAAGATGTGATATCCATGGAATTGTAACTTGAAATATGACTTGTGACTTTGATGAAAGAGCATGGTTTGGATAAAATATGAACATGTATGGTGTGATTTTGTTATTAAACATGTTATTTTCATATAAGTGTAAATTATGAGATTTTGGCCGATATGTGCTATGAGGTGTATTAAGGTGACTTGATGGATTATTTGTGATGTGGTGTGGATGAGAAAGTGTAAAGGAGAAGTTTTGTGGTGAAATATTATTGATTATCATGTATTGGTCAATGTATGGAATATTGGGGGATTATTGGTATGGTAATTTAATCAATGGTTTTGTGAAGGGGGAAATGACATGTTTAAAGGCAAACATGAAACTCATTATCATTATATGCAATTGTAAGGTAGTTGGTGGTTAATGTAAACTCCGTTATGTATTTGTGTTGTAGAGTGACACATAAATAAGGTGCGGGACTATTGTATGCACATCTAAGATTGTATATTCGTATTGAGAATACAAGGTATGTAAGGTTACTCTGTCCGTATCTTTCTGCGGCAAATAGTATTCACATTGACATTACGCTTGTCCCATCCCGAAATGTGCTTATGTATCCTATATCCGGTTATCAATGGTCATTATTACATATTTCCTATTCATTGATCAATTGTGAAACTCATGTCTCATATTCATGAATAGTGTTCCAAAAGCCCAATAAGGTTACGTTCCAAAGTTCCAATAGTGGTTATATTCATGTATCTTGTTCATTTATTATTGTCCAATGGTTCCAATGGTGTTATGTTTCCAATAAGGCTATGTTTCCAACAATGTTTGGTCATATGTCTCTCACTCATTGGTTAATGATCCAAAGCTTCAAATAAAGTTATGACTATCGTTGTGTCAATCTCAAAGTAATGAATGAAGTAATGCATATGTGGTTAATGATCAAGTATGGGTGGTAGCTTTGGGGGCAAAATGCCTAGCCCAAGCTGATCCCGAGATTTTTGGATCAGGGGGCAGTCCTAGAGGCATAAGCCTAGCTCAGACCGATCCTGACAGGGGGCAGCTCTAGGGGTAATAACCTAGCTCGATCCGAACCTGATATATTGGTATGGGTGGCAGCTCTGGAGGTAATAACCTAGCTTGAGCCGATCCCAATATACACTGATTCATGGGTGGTAGCTCTAGAGGCATAAGCCTATCTCGAACTGATCCCAACATCACGCTATGTTATGTTTAAAACCCTTTGTTCATTCGGGGCTCGGGTATCACAGGTCACAGGCAAAGATGAATAATCATAGAAGAAAATATACAAAGAAAGTAATGAAATCAAAATACATGGTTTCCAAAGTTCAGTATAGTGACTTATCCATATTGATCATTTATTGTATTTGAGTTCTTTAACATATTTACATATCTTACAGTTCCATTTGAGCCTTACATACTCAGTACATTCTTCGTACTGATGTCCCTTGTGGGACTTACCTTACTTGCTGCAGGCGCAGGTACTAGTAGGCCTCCTCAGTAGGTTGCCAATTGTTGTGGATCATTGGTGAGCTCCAGTTAGTTCGGGACTTCTCCGAGTCATAGTTGTACATATGTTTTGGTGTTGTACATGTTGTATAAAGCGGGGACTTGTCCTGACTTTTAGTTCGTGTTGTTCAATGCATCTGTTAGAGGCTTTTGTAGACGTATATGGGTGTATGGATGTAAGATGGTACCTGCCGTTTTGACTTGATGGCCTAAACGGCCAAGTTTCGCATATGTATATATATATATATCACATGTTCCATGAACTCCGTTGTTCGTATTTAAAGCTCTTACGTTATCATGGGTTTCTTATGATATGCATATGGTTAAATCGAAGTAAAGCTTGTTTCTCTCGGGCCTTGTCGGCTACGAGTGCCAATCCATCCCGATGGGATTCGGGGCGTGACACTTTCAATAGCTCAAGCCACCTCCGCTGCCTCAGATTCAACTCCTTATGCTTAAAGTTATATTGCAAACTTTTGTGATCAGTATAGATATCAACATGAACTCCATACAAATAATGGCGCCATATCTTTAAAGCAAATACTACAACTGCTAACTCAAGATCATGTGTGGGATAGTTTCTCTCATGTGGTCACAACTTTCATGAGGCATATGCTATTACATTACCGAGCTGCATCAATACACACCCTAGGCCAACTACGGAAGCATCACAATATACTGCATTTCCTTTGGTGCCTTCCAGAAGTACTAACACCGGTGTAGAAGTCAATTTATCCTTCAGCTCTTGGAAACTTTTCTCACATGCATCATTCCACTGAAATTTAACTGCCTTGTGTGTAAGATTTGTTAAAGGTGCCGCAATGGAAGAAAACCCTTCGATAATAACCTGCCAACCCAAGGAAGCTACGAATTTTCGTGGGCGTCGTAGGTCTTGGCCAATTTTTCACCGCTTCAATCTTTTGCGTATCAACCTGTATCCCTTCATCTGACACAATGTGACCCAAGAATGCGATGAATTTTAACCAAAATTCATATTTTGAGAACTTCGCATACAACTTACGCTCACAAAGAATCTGTAGCACCTGCCGTAAGTGCTTAGCATGGTCCTCTTGTGATATTGAATAAACCAGGATGTCATCTATAAATACTATCACGAACACGTCTAGAAATGGCTTAAACACCCTATTCATCAAATCCATGAACACAGCTGGTGCATTTGTTAGTCCAAATGACATAACTAAAAATTCATAATGGCCATACCATGTTCGGAAAGCTGTCTTGGGTATATATTTTTGTCTAACTCTGACTTGATGGTAACCCGATCTCAAGTCAATCTGCGAAAAACATTTGGCACTCTATAACTGATCAAACAAATCGTCAATTCTGGGGATGGGATATTTGTTCTTGATCGTTACCTTATTCAATTATCGATAGTCAATGCAACATTCTCAATGTGTCATATTTCTTCCGTACAAATAATACTGGTGCACCCCACGGGGACACACTAGGCCTGATGAAGCCCTTTTCCAGCAAGTCTTTCAATTACTCCTTCAATTCACGCAATTCTGCTGGAGCCATTTTATACGGGGGAGTAGAGATAGGCTGAGTGCCCGAAATCACATCAATACCAAATTCTATTTCCCGTTCTGGGGGCAAACCTGTAAGATCCTCTGGAAATACATCAAGAAATTCATTAACCACTGGAACTAATCGAGGAGTTAGTGGTTCCACTTCAGTATCCTTCACTCGTACTAAGTGACATATGTACCCCTTGGTAATCATTTTCCTTGCTTTTACATAGGAAATAAATTTTCCTCTTAGTGCCCCCACATTACCCTGCCATTCAAGACCATTTTCTTGTGGAAAACGAAAATGTACCTTCTTGGCCCGGCAATCTACTGTGGCATAACAAGAAGCCAACCAATCCATGCCCATTATGACATCAAAATCCACCATGTCCAATTCAATAAGATCAGCCAGTGTATCATGACCACACACAGTTACCACACAATTATGATATACTCTTTTTGCAACAATCTATTCACCAACTGGTGTAGATACTTCTATTGACTTAGTTAATAGTTTCGATGTTCTTTCAAATTTCGCAGCAATCAATGGAGTAACATATAACAATGTAGAACCCGAATCAATCAAGGCATATACATTATATGAAAATATGGATAATATACTTGTGACGACATCAGGAGAAGCTTCCGAATTCTGCCGGTCCACTAGAGCATAGGTACGATTCTGGGTTCCACTGGACACTCTCTCATCATGTGCCCCGATATACCACACCAAAAGCAAGCATTCGTCCCTAATCGACATCTACCTGAATGAGTACGCCCGCAGTGCTGACACTGCTGACGAGAAAATCCTACTGCCTGTGATCCGTGAATTCCACTACTATGCCCAGATTAACTACCTCTAAACCCTCAGAATTGAGCTTGAGTGCCTACTGTGGAATAAGAGAATGAGGGTCTAGGTAGTCTAGGAAACATCCGAGGCCTAGATTCTCCTTGGGACACCATAGACTGTCCCATAGGTCTATCTCTTTTGGACTGTCCTCTTTCAAATTCATGTACCCTCCTTCTCTGTCTCTGATCCTCCATTTTCTGTGCGAAGGCCTGTATTCTGGTTATGTCCATATCTTTGTTCAAGGCGAAAATGGTGCAGTCCCTTACCAAATATGTCTCTAATCTGTCCATATATCGATGGACTCTGTCTGTCATTGCAGCCACTACATTCGGAGCATATCGGGCCAAGGAATTAAACTGAAGACTATATTCTCTAACACTCATGTTCCCTTGACGTAGATTTAGAAACTAGTCTGCACGTGCCTCCCGGATCTTATATGGGAGGTAATGATCAAGGAATGCCATTTTAAATTCTTCCCAACCAGCTGGAAGTGCATCAATACCCCTTGATCTTTTCCAATCTTCATACCACAATATAGCTTCACCTTTCAATCTATAGGCCGCAAGTTCAACTGTTTCAATAACAGTCACGTACATAACTTCTAGAGCCCTCTAGATTTGATCCACGAAGTTTTGTGGATCTGCCTTCGGATCTGACCCAGTGAATATAGAAGGGTCTAATTTCAGAAAATCCTGTGTCCTGCGACTCGCCACTCTAGCCGCATCATCCTCATTTGTCGTTGGACCAACTCATCCTTGACTTTGTGCAGCAACTATCTGAGTTAGCATATGCACTGCATTTCTTAAATCCTGATCAGTGGCATTTAATGGCGGTTCTGCGGGTACTTCTCTACCTCTTAGCTCTTTCGGAGCTAGAAAAGTAGAAGACCGCGATGCAATTTCAGTGTTAGCTCCACCTTGACTAGCTTGGTCAGGTGGTGATTTACTCATTCCTTCACCGACAATCATATCTACCTACTTACCTTTGCCTCTATCTCTTCTTGTCATCAACATTTTAATATAAACAAGAAAACCAATTCCAATGGTCAGATACGATTCCACTTACAATATTGGCTCTATTGCACAATCTAGAAATGAAGAAAAGAAACAACTCCTAAAGGTCCCGTAGCCTCCTACTTATAAATGTGGTGCACAACACATCCATAAACAAGACTCTACTCAGACACGACTTTTTAGACACCCTTAGGACAACCTGGCTCTGATACCACTTTTGTCACGTCTCGAATTCCAACGGGGCGGACTGGCACTCTAAGCCGATAAGGCCTGAGAAAAGCAATCTTCATCTATGTCTATTCATATGCATTTCATTCACAAAACACCACCATCATGTATGGACACGAGATGCTAATAGAAGAAATCATGGAATATGTGATACATACATATGTGAAACTTGGCCGTCAGGGCCATTAAGTCAAAATGGACATACATCTCTTATATTCTTATCCCCACATACGTCTACAAAGCCTCTAACAGATGCATACACAAAACCAACTTAGAGTCGGGACAAGTCCCTGATTTATACAATGTTACAGTGCCAAAACAAATGTACAACTGTGACTCAGAAAGCCCCGAACCAACTGGAGCTCACCACGGATCTGCAAATGACCGGCAACCTACTGTGGAGGTCTACTAGCACCTACGCCTACAACAAGTAAGGTAAGTCCCCCAAGGGACATCAGTACGAAGAATGTACTGAGTATGTAAGGCCATAAGAAACTGTATGATACATAAATACTTCAATGAACTCAAATACAAATGAATAGCCAATATGGATAAGTCACCATTCTGTATGGTGGGAACCATGTGTATTGCTTTGATTACTATCTTTGCTTCTTTACTTCTATGTTTGTTCATCATCACTTGTGTCACTTTGTACCCAGGCCCCGACTGATCAGTGGGTCTTAACATAACATAACGTTATGTTGGGATCGGTTCGAGCTAGGCTTATACCTCTAGAGCTACCACCCATAAATCAATACATCGAGCTCGGCTCAATCTAGGTTATTACCTCTAGAGCTGCCACCCATAAACCAATATATCAGGTTCGGCTCGAGCTAGGTTCTTACCTCTAGAGCTACCCCCTGTCAGGTTCGGTCCTAGCTAGGCTTATTCCTATAGGACTACCCCCTGATCCAATAACCTCGGGATCAGCTCAATCTAGGCTTATTTCTCTAGAGCTACCACCCGTACTCTTACAACCAACAGATACGCATTACTTTATTTCTTACTTTTGAGAGATTGATACAATGATAGTCATAACATTATTTGAACTTTGGAACATAACATTATTGTACCTTTGGAACATTAGTCAATGAACATGAGACATGTGAATAACAATTGATCAATGAGTAGGGAACATGTGATTAATAACCATTGATAACCGGAAATGGGATACCTTAGAACATTTTGGAATAGAACAAGTACAATGTCAATGAGAACACTATGTGCTGCAGAAGGATACGGAAAGAGTACCCGTACATACATTATCTTCCCACAATGAATACACAGTCTTATATGTGAATACAATAATCCAGCTCCTTCCTTACATTTCACTCTACAACACAAGTACATAACGGAGCTCACGTTAACAACTAACTACTTTACAAGTGCACAAGATGAAAATGAGCTACATGACTACCATATCAAGTCATTTCACCCTTTACAATACAATCCACAACATTACCATACCAAAAACACCATAACATTCCACACATTGACCAAAACATCATAAACCAACAGCATTTCACACCACGTTTAACCTTTACGCTTCCTCATTATCATTACGTCACAATTACTCCATCACGTCACCTCATAACAACACATTAACAACAATACATAATGGATATAATCCTACATGCCTCCAAATGACGCCTTAAAGTCATTAAAAAGGTATCATAAGTTGATAATTACATCCAAGAAGGGTATAGGAGGCTTCGGGGATCAAAGAGAGACAAAAACACACAAAACGAGTTTCTGGGATGACCTGCGAAGCCACCTGCACCCACAGGTGGATGAAATGTGGCCTCAGGTGACCCTTGTCCCTGTCCAGGGGCACCTGCATTGGCATCTGTGCCCGCAGGTGCCCTGTCTGCGGGGGCGGGTGCCCGTTTCTGCCAAAAAGGGTCTCTTTTTGGTCCTTTTTGTGTAATAAATGGTCCATGGCCATGAATAAGATTATCTTTACATATTTTAAGTCACTTGTATGCCAAAAATCAACCATGTTTTCACAACACACATGAACATCACCAAAACCATATTTTTTCCTTCAATACACCACCAAGTCCATGCATAATTTTCCAATAACAATTCCAAACATTATGTACAAGGATAAAACAATTTAAGTCTATAATCACATCTCAAATTTCAATATTGAATACATCAAGTTCACTTCCTTCAAGACCACAAGTCCATTTTCAAGTTTATAAGGCAAAACCCTTTTTCGATTGCAAAATAGACAGTTTTACGCATAGTGAACTATCCAACACTTTGTCAACATAACCAACATGATTTATGCACCATATTAAGAATATAATATATTAAACCATGACCATGAATAAGATTCTCTTTACATATTTTAAGTCACTTGTATGCCAAAAATCAACCATGTTTTCAGAACACACATGAACATCACCAAAACCATATTTTTTCCTTCAATACACCACCAAGTCCATGCATAATTTTCCAATAACAATTCCAAACATTATGTACAAGGATAAAACAATTTAAGTCTATAATCACATCTCAAATTTCAATATTGAATACATCAAGTTCACTTCCTTCAAGACCACAAGTCCATTTTCAAGTTTATAAGGCAAAACCCTTTTTCGATTGCAAAATAGACAGTTTTACGCATAGTGAACTGTCCAACACTTTGTCAACATAACCAACATGATTTATGCACCATATTAAGAATATAATATATTAAACCATGAAATTAAACACTTACCAAAGCTTGAAAAAGAGTGATCTTGCCCAAAGAGAATAGTTGCTTAGGGTTTGGAAGAGAAATAAAATATCTTGTAAAAGTCTAGACTTGGCATGTGTATTGTGTTGAATAAAATATGATTTTTTTCTCCATTTTATAGTACCTTTTAGTCTCATACTTAGCCACACATTAATCATAAAGGCTAGGCTTACTTGGTCAAACACAAGAATAGGTCATTTCCACTTGGGCCATGTCTTTTGTCTAATTTTGGGCCTCAATTGAGCCCAAATAGCACAAGATTCATTTAAGCCCAACATATTTTTGCATAATTCACCATTCCTCTCATTTTTTAAATAATTCCATAAAGGTTAATGTAGTCTTATAGGTTCAAAAATGTACGGGGTGTTACACTGTGATATTGGGAGATTGTAGGTGATTTTGGCTCATTCCCATGACGTAGTGTAGGATTGACGTTCAAACCTTATTTAGGTGGTTTAATTGGTGCATTGAGCCTTAGTGTAGGTTACATGCTTTGTATTAGTATTAGTTTAGGGATCCTTAGCTTAGGTTTGGTAGACTTCTATGAGATGTTGCTTTTTGTTAGATGTACAATTTTTGCATTATTTCGTTATAGGTTATCTTTATGTGATGGGATTGCAGGGCCTTCGGGTCGAGGATAGTGATGAGCAGGACCCCATTCTGGTTGTAATATATGGTATGGTGGGTTTTCTCTGGTTATGGCAAGTACTTACGTTCATGGCTATATTTCAATTATTGTATGGTTACCTGTATCTGCACACACATTGTCATATATATATATATATATGCGCATGATATACCTGAATATGATGGGAAAAGGTGATTTTTGTCTTAAATGAGGATGGTGATGATTTACTTGGACTTTTGATTTTAAAAAGGGAAGAAAATGAGCTAGTTTAATCTTAGTTTGAGTCTGAGTTATTATTATTATTGTTGTTGCTATTATTATTATTGTTGTTGTTGTTGTTGTTATTGTTATTTACTTAAGTCCCGATTTGAGTCTAGACATTTTATATGGACATTCGCGAGTCCCCCATAGGTATTGCTTACAAGCCATAGATGTTGGAGAGGTGTATACGATAGGAATTGGCTACAACATTCATTCCATACTGCATTGCATCCGATCATTTTCATTTATTTATACTTGTGAACTGCTTGAAAGTTACTTCTTGCCTACTTACTTATTTGTTACAGTATGGACTGTTAGCTCTTCTTTTAGATGTTCTATGTTGAACTGTAGGTTCAATGTGCAATTTATATTACATATTTTCTTCTGAGCTCAGTCATCCTATGATGCCTACTGAATACCACGTATTCTGGTACTCATACTATACTTCTGCATCTTTTTCTTGGTGTAGATCCTAGTACGAGTCATCGTTGTTGATTTTCACTCGTTTGGAGCCCATTTTGATCGTAGTTAGGGTGAGCTTTCAGCGTCCAAAGTTGTACCTTCTCCTCCTTATGGATATTGTCTTTATTTTTTTTTTATTCAGAGGCATATTGTGTACTTATACTTATTTAGTATCCCTCTTGTATTAGCAGCTCTTGTACTAGTGACGCCAGGTCGTGGGGATGGTTTTTTTTATATATATATATATATTCTTCTTTCCACTTTTTATGGATATATATATAATATATATATATATATATATATATATATATATTCTTCTTTCTACTTTTTATGGGCCTTTATTACTCGTATTTATTGTATAGCTGGCCCTATTTTCTATATTGTCCTTCATTTTATATCACTAGCTACTACTTTTCCATGTAGGGCTAATGGGGTTGGCTTACCTATGAAAGGGTTATAGTAGGTACCATCATGGCCCAATTTTGGGTCGTGACAAATTGGTATCAAAGCCTAGGACCACCAGTCTTACTGATACAAGAGAAAATTTCTAGTAGAGTTTCGTAGATCGATATGAAGACATCTGTATCCTATCTTCGAGAGGCTATAGGAAATTCTTAGGAAAAATTCAATCTTTTGATTCCTTCTCATGCGTCCTTATACATATCAAATTTAGAAATCTCATTTGTTTCACTCTTTCGTATATGGTTAGGATGATGTCTACAGCGGGCGAGGGCGAGACCTCTATGCCTGCAGCTAGGGCTCCAACTAGGGGTCGGGGGAGAGTTTGACCTTGAGGTTGAGGCAGGGTACTAGCTACAACATCAGCTCAAGGCCAGGCTAGAGAGTCATCATCAGATCCAGAGATTATGATAACGGATCTACACCAGAATAGCTGGTGGGTCAGGGACCAGCCCGTACTCTACCTGGATTCGTGGCAATGCTGGTATTATAGGAAAACCTGGTCTATTTATTAAGCATTCTAGAGGGCATTTCATAGGGAGGAGTGATGCCTAGTACTTCGAGCGTCCCTCAGGCAGAGATGAGCACAAACATTAGCCTAGGGAGCGGCACAGGGTGGTCAAGGTTCAGAAGCACAGCCTGCTGTTATGGCTCCTTGTGTGGAGGTAGTATTAGTGTCGATGGTTGCTCAACCTATCAACGATGACTACATAGGATTAGAAGATGCTTGGTCGGTTTCTTAGATCGAGTCCTCTAAGGTTTTAAGGTATTTGAGGATAGGATGCTTATGAGTTCCTTGTGAGCTATCAAGAGAGGTTGCATAACATCGGTCTTGTTGAGTCACATGGGGTTGACTATACTAACTTCAGATGGACTGGTCAACTAAACAATGATGGAGAGCTTATGTCGAGTACAGGCCAACTGGATTAGCTTTGATAAATTGGGCACGGTTCTCCGACGCTTTCTTGGGGAAGTATATGTCTCGTAGAATAAGAAAGAGTTAGAGGGATGAGTCCCCAGTAGGGATCTAACTCAGTTTCTAAGTATGAGTCGAGATTTAATGAGTTGGCCAGACACACAACTACGATTATGTCGATAGAAAACGTGCATGTACGTAGGTTTATCAAAGGGTTGAGATTGCAAATTTATTTGGCTACTGAGTATATGGTGTATTTTGGGAGTACATTTTTGGATGTGGTTGACCATGCATGTATTATTAAGGGGAAACATCATGAGGCCAATGTAGGCGGTGATAAGAGGTCCTACCATCAGGGTAGTTTTAATGGTTCTTAGTCTTGAGGCAGGAGCTTCCCTAGTAGAGGTTATAAATAGTGGCAGTATGTCCGGCCTAGTAGGCCTGTTCAGGCCGCACTTCTGATCACAGATGGGGGTCAGCTGGGTTATAGTGTTCACAGTGGTCAGAGCTCCGATCAAAATTTGAGGTGTTCACATCCTGGGTATTCAGGCCATAGCAGCCAATTTGGTACAATAAAGGCTTCTCATTAGGGCAGGGTTCCAAGAGGTTGATATGAGTGTTGTGAGTTTGAGAATTATAATAAAGGGTGCCCCCAGTACGGGCAATCAGGTCAGTAGGTTCAGGCTCTTAGGCTCTATTACCACCATACAGAGGTAGTACATAGGGCGACATGGGTGCTCGAGGTGGTGCTCAGCCAAGTCGAATCGGTAGTCGAGCAGGTACACAACCCGAAGGTAGTCATGGACACTTATATGCTTTTCTAGGTAGGCTAGAGATAGAGGCTTCATATGCCATTATTACAAGTACGATCTCCATTCATCATCAACCTGCTACTCATATAGATTTTTCTAGTAAGCCTTTTTCTTTGCCTATGTGGATAGCTACTCCCGCTAGTGATTCTTTGATAGTGGATCGAGTTTATAGGTCATATTTGGTGACTATTCAGGAGTATAACACTTGGATAGACCTGTTTATCTTAGATATGGTTGATTTTGAAGCAATTCTAGGCATAGACTGGTTGTCCCCTTATCATGTGGTCTTGGTTGCTTTGCTAAGACTGTTACTTTGTCCATGTCTAGTATCCTTTCGATTATGTGGAAGGGCACCAATAGTCATGTACCGAGAGGGATTATCTCTTATCTCCAGGAAGGATGGTTAGTAGCGAAGGAGTGTTTGGCTTACCTTGCTTATGTTCGTGATACTTGCATGACACTCCTTCATTTTAGTCAGTACATGTGGTTTGTGAGTTTTATGATGTGTTTCCTACCGACTTACCTATATTTCCACCGTATCATGATATTGACTTTGGTATTGATATTGAGCTAGGCACCCAACCCATTTCTATTCCACTATATCACATGGTTCCAGCTGAGTTGAAGGATCTTTAGAAGCAGCTCCAGGATCTTCTAAGTAATGGGTTTATTCGACCTAGTATTTCTCTATGGGATGCTTGTGTTCTATTTGTGAAGGAGAAAGATAGCTTTATGTCTATAAGTATTGACTACCAGCAGCTAAATAAGGTGACTATCAAGAATAAGTATCATATGTCGTGTATTGATGATCTGCTGAACTAGCTTCAGGGTGCAACCATATTTTCTAAGATTGATTTGAGATTTGGCTACTACTAGTTGAGGATCAGGGCAAAGGACATACCTAAGACTACCTTTGGGACTCGTTACGGTCACTACGAGTTCTTAGTAATGTATTTTGGTTTGACTAATTCCCCAACATCATTTATGGATTTTATGATCTATGTGTTCAGGGCGTGGTTGTACTCATTTGTTATAGTGTTCATTGATGATATCCTAATCTACATAAGGATTAGGGAGGTGTACAAACAACATTTGAGGATCGTACTTCATACTTTGAGAGATCGACAGTTGTATGCTATATTCTCCAAGTATAAGTTTTGGCTTGAATCTGTAGCATTCTTGGGGCACGTGGTTTCCAAGGATGGGATTATGGTAGATCCATCAAAGATTGGGGCTGTTTGTGATTGATCTAGGCCCACTTCTCCTAACAAAATTCATATTTTCATTGGTTATCAGGTTACTACAGACAATTTGTGGAGGAATTTTCTTTCATTGTAGCGCCATCGACTAGATTGACTAGGAAGGATGTCCCTTTCCAGTGGTTTGATTTTAGATTGAATTTCTAAATTTGTGAACTTGAATTTATTATTAGCCAAAAAGTATAAAATTGAATGTCTTAGGTTCTTGATTTTAGGTCGAACCCCTTATTAAAAAAAATTATATAGTAATGCCCTTAATTAGGTGTAACACCCCGTATGCTTTCGAACCTAGTAAAGTACCGTAACATTCATGGAAGTATTTAAACATGAGAGGGTTTGTGAACTATACATTAATTTGTTGGGCTTAAATGAGTCTTGTGCCATTGGGCTCAATTGAGGCCCAAAGATGGAGCAAAGGACATAGCCCAAATGGAATTTGACCCATTCTTCAAATTGACCAAGTAAGCCTAGCATTTATGACAAGTGTGGAAAAGGATGAGACTAAATGGGACTATAAAAGGTACCAAAAATAAGATTTTTATTCACAAAGACTCACATGCCATTTCTAGATTTTTCTCAAATATTTCTCATCTCACACAAACCCTAACCCTTCATTCCTTTGGACAAGATCACTCTCTTTCAAGCTTTGATAAGTGTTTACTTTCATGGTTTAATATATTATATGCTTAATATGGTGCATAAATCATGTTGGTTATGTTGACAAAGTGTTGGACAGTTCACTATGTGTAAAACTGTCTATTTTTGCCATCGAAAAAGGGTTTTGCCTTAAAAACTTGAAAATGGACTTGTGGTCTTGAAGGAATTGAAATTGATGGACTCAATATTGACATATGAGATGTGATTATACCCTTTACTTGTTTTATGCTTGTACATAATGTTTGGAATTATTATTGCAAAATTGTGCATGGACTTGGTGGTGTATTGAAGGAAAAAAGTAGTTTTGGTGATGTTCATGTGTGTTGTGAAACCATGGTTGATTTTTGGAATCCAATTTGACCTAAATTATGTAAAGGGAATTTTATTCATGGCCATGGACCATTTATTACAAAAAAGGACCTAAAAGAGACCCTTTTTGGCCAAAACGGGCATCCGCCCTCGCGTCTGGAGCACCTGCGGGCGCAGATGCCAACGCAGGTGGCTCTAGACAAGGCCAGAGGTCACCTACGGCTGTATTTCAGCTGCCTGTGGTCTCATGTGGCTTCACAAGTGATCCCAGAAACTCATTTTGAATGTTTTTGTCTCTCTTTGATCTCCGAAGACCCCTATACCCTTTTTGGATGTAATTATCAACTTATGATACCTTTTTAATGACTTTAAGGGGTCGTATGGAGGCATGTTGGATTATATTAATTATGGATTGTTGTTAATATGTTTTTATGAGGAGAATTGATGGAGTAATTATGACGTAATGATAATGAGGAAGCGTAAAGGGTAAACTTTGTGTGAAATGCTATTGGTTTATGATTTCTTGGTCAATGTATGGAATGTTATGGTGTTGTTGGTATGGTAACACAGTGGATTGTATTATAAAGTGTGAAATGATGTTATATGGCAGTCATATAGCTCATTGTCATCTTGTACACTTGTACGAAAAGTAGTTGTTAACGAGAGTTCCGTTATGTACTTGTATTGTAGAGTGAAACGTAAGGAAGGAGCTGGACTATTGTGTTCATATATAGGATTGTGTATTCATACTTGGGGGTGAAGGTATGTAAGGCTACTCTTATTGTATCCTTCTGTAACACATATTGTTCACATTGTCATTATATTTGTTCCATTCCAAAATGTTCTAAGGCATTTCATTTCAGGCTGTCATGTATTGTTATTCACATGTTCTTTATTCATGGATTATTTGTTATTCATAAGTCTCTTAATCATGGACCGATGTTCAGAAGCTCCAATAACGTTGCGACTATTAACATATTAATCTCTTAAAAGTAAGAAATAAAGTAATGCATATTTGTTGTTTGCAAGAGTACAGGTAGTAGCTCTAGAGGCGTAAGCCTAGCTCGAGCCGATCCTGAATTTATTGGATCAGGTGGTAGTCCTAGAGGCATAAGCCTAGCTCGGGCCGATCCTGATAGGTGGTAGGTCTAGAGGTAAGAACCTAGCTTGAGCCAAACCTGATATATTGTTTTATGGGTAGCAGTTCTAGAGGAAATAACCTAGCTCAAGCTGACCCCGATATATTGACTTATGGGTGGTAGCTCTAGAGGCATAAGCCTAGCTCGAGCCGATCCCAATATAACGTTATGTTATGTTAAGACCCACTGATCAGTTGGGGCCCGGGTACGATATGAGATAGGTGATGATGAATAAACATTAGAAGCAAAAGAAAATAATGAATTTAAGGTACATGGTTCCACATATGCAGAACGATGGTTTATCCATATTGACTATTATCTTATATTTGATTTCATTGGAATATTTATGTATCTTATAGTTTCATATGACCTTACATACTCAGTACATTCTTCGTATTGACCTCCCTTGGGGGGGCTTACCTTACTTGCTGCAGGCACAGGTGCTAGTAGACCTCCTCAGTAGGCTACGAGAAATCCACAGAATATTGGTGAGCTCCAGTTGGTTCGGGGCTTTCCGATATGTATATGTACATTTATTTTGGTATTGTATATGTGTATAAAGCGGGGTCTTGTCCTGACTCTAGGTTAGTTATGGTTATGCATTTGTAGAGGCTTTGTAGATGTTGTGGGACAGATGGAGAAAATGTAAGGAACGTATGTTTTGTCTTGATGGCCCCAACGGCCAAGTTTCATAACTATCATGTATTTTTCCATGACTTCCGCTATTGTCATATTATATCTATTTGTGGTGGTGATGTTTATTGAGTAAAATGCGCAGGAGTGTATGAGAATAAAGATTGGTTCTCTCGGGCCTTAACGGCTTCGGGTGCCAGTCCGCCTCGTTGGAACTTGGGGCGTGACAAAAGTGGTATCAGAGCAGGTCGTCCTAAGGGTGTCTACAAAGTCGTGTCTGAGTAGAGTCTTGCTTATGGATGTGTTGTGCACCACATTTATAAGTAGGAGGCTACGGGACCTTTAGGAGTTGTTTCTTTTCTTCATTTCTAGATTGTGCAATAGAGCCAATGTTGTAAGTGGAATCGTATCTGACCATTGGAATTGGTTTTCTTGTTTATAGTAAAATGTTGATGACTAGAAGAGGTAGAGGCAAAGGTAAGCAGGTAGATATGAGCTTTCCGGTGAAGG
The DNA here is from genome assembly GCA_031232105.1 of Capsicum rhomboideum. NCBI lineage: Eukaryota > Viridiplantae > Streptophyta > Magnoliopsida > Solanales > Solanaceae > Capsicum > Capsicum rhomboideum. Next base: position 61,966,837 of record CP124709.1, read on the forward strand.
AATGAGTAAATCACCACCAGACCAAGCTAGTCAAGGTGGGGCTAACACTGAAATTGCATCGCAGTCTTCTTCTACTTTTCCAGCTCCGAAAGAGCCAATAGGTAGAGAAGTACCCACAGAATCGCCAATGAATGCCACTGACCAGGATCTAAGAAATGCAGTGCATATGTTGACTCAGTTAGTTGCAGCACAAAGTCAAGGACAAGCTGGTCCAAAGACAAATGAGGATGATGCGGCTAGAGTGGCGAGTCGCAGGATACAGGACTTTCTGAAATTAGACCCTCCTATATTCACTGGGTCAGATTTGAAAGCAGATCCACAGGAATTCGTAGATCAAATAAAGAGGGATCTAGAAGTTATGCACGTGACTGGTGTTGAAACAGTTGAACTTGCGGCCTATAGATTGAAAGGTGAAGCTATATTGTGGTATGAAGACTGGAAAAGATCGAGGGGTATTGATGCACTTCCAGCTGATTGGGAAGAATTTAAAATGGAATTCCTTGATCATTACCTCCCATATGAGATTCGGGAGGCACGTACAGATCAGTTTTTAAATCTACGTCAGGGGAACATGAGTGTTAGAGAATATAGTCTTCAGTTTAATTCCTTCGCTCGATATGCTCCGAATGTAGTAGCCACAAGGACAGACAGAGTCCATCGCTATGTGGACATGTTAGAGCCATATTTGGTAAGGGACTGCACCATTGTTGCCTTGAACAAAGATATGGACATAGCCAGAATACAGGCCTTCGTACAAAAAATGGAAGATCAGAGACAGAGAAGGAGGGTACATGAATCTGATAGAAAATAGTTGAAAAGAGCTAGACCTATAGGAAAGTCTATGGTGTCCCAAGGAGAATCTAGGCCTCGAAAGTTTCCTAGACCATCTAGACCCCCATTCTCTTATTCCATAGCAGGCAGTCAAGCTTAATTTCGAGGGTTTAGAGGTAGTCAATCTGGGCAGACTAGTGGAATTCACGGATCACAGGCAGCAGGATTTTCTCATCAGTAGTGTCAGTACTGTGGGCGTACTCATTCAGGTACATGCCGGTTAGGGATGAATGCTTGATTTTGGTGCGGTATGTCGGGGCACATGATGAGAGAGTGTCCACAAAGGAGCATGGGTGGGATAGCACGATCGACGGGATCAGCCGTTGCGTCATCATCATTGGTTCCTTCCTTAGGCCGAGGTGTATAGCCTGCTGGTCGTGGTAGGGGTGCCAAAGGAGCAGCATCCAGTTCCAGTGGAACCCAGAATCGTACTTATGCTCTAGTGGACCGGCAGAATTCAGAGGTCTCTCCTGATGTAGTCACAGGTACATTATCCATATTTTCGTATAATGTATAAGCATTGATTGATCCGGGTTCTACATTGTCATATGTTACTCCATTGATTGCTGCAAAATTTGCAAGAACACTGAAACTATTAACTAAGTCAATTGAAGTAGCTACACCAGTTGGTGAATATATTGTTACAAAAAGAGTATATCATAATTGTGTGGTAACTGTGTGTGGTCATGATACACTGGCCGATCTCATTGAACTAGACATGGTGGATTTTGATGTGATAATGGGAATGTATTGGTTGGCTTCTTGTTATGCCACGGTAGATTTCCGGGCCAAGAAGGTACATTTTTGTTTTCCTCAAGAAAATGGTCTTGAATGGCAGGGTAATATGGGGGCACTTAGAGGAAAATTTATTTCCTATCTGAAAGCAAGGAAAATGATTGCCAAGGGGTAGATATGTCACTTAGTATGAGTGAAAGATACTGATGTGGAACCACAAACTCCTCAGTCTGTTCCAGTGGTCAATGAATTTCTTGTTGTATTTCCAGAGGATCTTACAGGTTTGCCCCTAGAACGGGAAATAGAATTTGGTATTGATGTGATTCCAGGCACTCAGCCTATCTCTATTCCCCTGTATAGAATGGCTCCAGCAGAATTGCATGAATTAAAGGAGCAATTGAAAGATTTGCTGGACAAGGGCTTCATCAGGCCTAGTATGTCCCCGTGGGGTACACCGATATTATTTGTACGGAAGAAAGATGGCACATTGAGAATGTGTATTGACTATCGGCAATTGAATAAGGTAACGATCAAGAACAAATATCCCCTCCCCAAAATTGACGATTTGTTTGATCAGTTACAGGGCGCCAAGTATTTTTCAAAGATTGACTTGAGGTCAGGTTACCATCAAGTCAGAGTTAGAGAAAAAGATGTACCCAAGACAGCCTTCCGAACACGGTATGGCCATTATGAATTTTTAGTTATGTCATTTGGACTAACAAATGCACCAGCTGTGTTCATGGATTTGATGAATAGGTGTTTAAGCCATTTGTAGACGTGTTCATGACGGTATTTATAGATGACATCCTGGTTTATTCAAAGTCACAAGAGGACCATACTAAGCACTTATGGCAAGTGTTACAGATTCTTCGTGAGCATAAGTTGTATGCAAAGTTCTCTAAATGTGAATTTTGTTTGAAATCCATAGCAGTCTTGGGTCACATTGTGTCAGATGAAGGAATTCGAGTTGATACACAGAAGATTAAAGCGGTGAAAAATTGGCCAAGGCCTACGACTCCTATGGAAATTCATAGCTTCCTTGGGTTGGCAGGTTATTATTGAAGGTTTGTTAAAGGGTTTTCTTCCATTGCTGCACATTTAACGAAGCTTACACATAAGGCAGTCAGATTTCAGTGGAATGATGCATGTGAGAAAAGTTTTCAAGAGCTGAAAGATAAATTGACTTCCACACCCGTATTAGTACTTCTGAAAGGCACCGAAGGTTATGCAGTATATTGTGATACTTCTGGAATTGGTCTAGGGTGTGTATTGATGCAGCACGGTAATGTAATAGCATATGCCTCACGACAATTGAGGCCACACGAGAGGAACTATCCCACACATGATCTTGAGTTAGCAGCGGTGGTATTTGCTTTAAAGATATAGCGTCATTATTTATATGGAGTTCATGTTGATATTTACACTGATCACAAGAGTTTGCAATATATCTGTAAGTAGAAGGAACTCAATCTGAGGCAGCGGAGGTGGTTTGAGCTATTAAAAGACTATGATATTGATATTCTATATCATCCAGGAAAAGCAAATATGGTAGCTGATGCATTGAGCCGCAAGAAAATAGGAGGCACTAGTGGCCAATTGACAGAAAGGCAAGATTTAGTCAAAGATCTACATCAATTAATGTACAAAATGCGACAGGATCTTTATTAATAGCTGAAGTACAAGAGAAGCAGTTTGCGGATCCTATGTTATTGTAACTAAAAGAGAATGTACAAAAGAGTTTGACAAAGGCATTTGATCTTACACAAGAAGGAGTACTTCAATGCCAAGGTAGATTATGTGTACCGGATGTAGATGAGTTGAGAAAATGAATTATGACAGAGGCGCATCATTCATGATATTCTATTCATCCGGGAGCTACCAAAATGTACCATGACTTGAAAGAAATGTATTGGTGGGGAAACATGAAGAAGAACATTGCAGCATTTGTAGCTCAATGCCCAAACTATCAACAAATTAAAGTGGAGCTTCAGAAACCTAGGGGTTACATGCAATGTATCAATCTTCCAGTCTGGAAATGGGACATGATTAATATGGCCTTCATCACAGGTTTGCCTCGTACACTGCAAAAATTTGATTCCATATAGTTCATAGTTGACAGGCTTACCAAGTCAGTGCATTTCTTACCAGTCAAGACCACCTATACAACTGAAGATTATGCAAGGTTGTATGTTAAAGAAATAGTGCGATTACATGGGATTCCAATCTCCATTATATCAGATAAGGGAGCTCAGTTTACTGTGCATTTTTAGAGATCTTTTCAGCAGAGTTTGGGTACACAGGTGAATTTGAGTACGACCTTCCATCCTCAGACAGATGGACAAGAAGAACGTACTATCCAAACACTTGAAGATATGCTACGAGCTTGCACGTTAGATTTTCAAGTCAGTTGGGATGATCATTTGCCTCTTATTGAATTTGCCTACAACAATAGCTATCATTCAAGTATCAAAATGGCACCTTATGAAGCTTTGTATGGAAGGAAATGTAGATCACCAATCGGATGGTTTGAAGCGGGTGAAACTGCTTTACTTAGGCCAGATCTTGTTCATCAGGCTATGGAGAAAGTTAAAGTGATTCAACAACGGCTATAAACGGACCAAAGTCGACATAAGTCATATGCTGATGTCAGAAGAAGAGGGCTCAAATTTTCCATAGGTGATTAGGTATTTTTGAAGGTGTCACCGCTGAAAGGGGTAATGAGATTTGGAAAGAAAGGGAAGTTGAGTCCACGGTATATAGGGCCATATGAAATTGTCTGAAGATTTGGGCAAGTAGCGTATGAATTAGCATTACCCCAAGAACTCTCCACAGTTCATCCAGTATTTCATGTTTCGATGCTTCGAAAGTGCATAGGAGATCCATCTCGTTTTACTACCATTGAAGATGTGCAAGTTACGGAAGATCTTACCTATGAGGAGATACCTATTACCATTATGGATAGACAAGTGAAGAGGTTGAGGAATAAAGACATAGCTTCCATAAAGGTACTTTGGAGAAATCAGCAAATAGAAGAGATCACATGGGAAACTGAAGAAATGATGAAGTCCACATACCCTCATTTGTTCCAAAGGGAAGAACAAGTTCACGATACGAGATCGGAACAATGACAAGCAAGTATTTATAAGCATTAAGTATATATGTATGATAATATGAGGAATGATCCTAGACTTGCCATTGTTTAAATTGAATAATGTCACTAACATTCGAGGACGAATGTTTCTAAGGGGGGAAGAATGTAACACCCCTTATGTTTCCGAACCTAGTAAAGTACCGTAATATTCATGAAATTATTTAAACATGAGAGGGTTGGTGAATTATACATTAATTTTTTGGTCTTAAATGAGTCTTGTGCCATTGGGCTCAATTGAGGCCCAAAGATGGAGAAAAAGACATGACCCAAATGGAATTTGACCCATTCTTCAAATTGACCAAGTAAGCCTAGCATTTATGAATAATGTGTGGCTAAGGATTAGACTAAATGGGACTATAAAAGGTACCAAAAATCATATTTTTATTCACAAAGACTCACATGCCATTTCTAGATTTTTCTTAAATATTTCTCATCTCACAGAAACCCTAAGCCTTCATTCCTTTGGACAAGATCAATCTCTTTAAAGCTTTGGTAAGTTTTTACTTTCATGGTTTAATATATTATATGATTAATATGGTGCATAAATCATGTTGGTTATGTTGACAAAGTGTTGGACAGTTCACTATGTGTAAAACTGTCTATTTTTACCATCGAAAAAGGGTTTTGCCTTAAAAACTTGAAAATGGACTTGTGGTCTTGAAGGAAGTGAACTTGATGGACTAAATATTTACATATGAGATGTGATTATATCCTTAAATTGTTTTATCCTTGTACATAATGTTTGGAATTGTTATTGCAAAATTGTGCATGGACTTGGTGGTGTATTGAAGGAAAAATGTAGTTTTGGTGATGTTCAGTGTTGTGAAACCATGGTTGATTTTTGGCATCCAAGTTGACCTAAATTATGTAAAGGGAAGTTTATTCATATCCATGGACCATTTATTACAAAAAAGGACCTAAAAGAGACTGGCCGAAACGGGCATCCGCCCTCTCGTCTGGAGCACCTGCAGGCGCAGATGCCAACGCAGGTGGCTCTAGACAAGGCCAGAGGTCACCTGCGGCCACATTTCAGCCACCTGTGGTCTCATGTGGCTTCACAAGTGATCCCAGAAACTCGTTTTGAATGTTTTTGTCTCTCTTTGATCTCCGAAGGCCCCTATACCCTTTTTGGATGTAATTATCAACTTATGATACCTTTTTAATGACTTTAAGGGGTTGTATGGAGGCATGTTGGATTATATTAATTATGGATTGTTGTTAATATGTTGTTATGAGGAGAATTGATGGAGTAATTATGACGTAATGATAATGAGGAAGCGTAAAGGGTAAACTTTGTGTGAAATGCTATTGGTTTATGATTTCTTGGTTAATGTATGGAATGTTATGGTGTTGTTGGTATGGTAACACAGTGGATTGTATTATAAAGTGTGAAATGACGTTATATGGCAGTCATATAGCTCATTGTCGTCTTGTACACTTGTACGAAAAGTAGTTGTTAACGAGAGTTCCGTTATGTACTTGTATTGTAGAGTGAAACGTAAGGAAGGAGCTGGACTATTGTGTTCATATATAGGATTGTGTATTCATACTTGGGGGTGAAGGTATGTAAGGCTACTCTTACTGTATCCTTATGCAACACATATTGTTCACATTGTCATTATATTTGTTCCATTCCAAAATGTTCTAAGGCGTTTCATTTCAGGCTGTCATGTATTGTTATTCACATGTTCTTTATTCATGGATTATTTGTTATTCATAAGTCTCTTAATCATGGATCGATGTTCCAAAGCTCCAATAACGTTGCGACTATCAACATATCAATCTCTTAAAAGTAAGAAATAAAGTAATGCATATTTGTTGTTTGCAAGAGTACAGGTAGTAGCTCTAGAGGCGTAAGCCTAGCTCGAGCCGATCCCAAATTTATTGGATTAGGGGGCAGTCCTAGAGGCATAAGCCTAGCTCGGGCCAATCCTGACAGGTGGTAGCTCTAGATGTAAGAACCTAGCTCGAGCCAAACCTGATATATTGGTTTATGGGTGGCAGCTCTAGAGGTAATACACTAGCTTGAGCTGAGCCCGATATATTGACTTATGCGTGCTAGCTCTAGAGGAATAAGCCTAGCTCGAGCTGATCCCAACATAACGTTATGTTATGTTAAGACCCACTGATTTGTTGGGTCTCGGATACGATATGAGATAGGTGATGATGAATAAACATTAGAAGCAAAAGAAAATAGTGAATGTAAGGTACATGGTTCCACATATGCAGAACGATGGTTTATCCATATTGACTATTCTCTTATATTTGATTTCATTGGAATATTTATGTGTCTTATAGTTTCATATGGCCTTACATACTCAGTACATTCTTTGTACTGACCTCCCTTAGGGGGGCTTACCTTACTTGTTGCAGGCACAGGTGCTAGTAGACCTCCTCAGTAGGCTACGAGAAATCCACAGAATATTGGTGAGCTCCAGTTGGTTCGGGGCTTTCCGATATGTATATGTACATTTATTTTGGTATTGTATATGTGTATAGAGTGGGGTCTTGTCCCGACTATAGGTTGGTTATGGTTATGCATCTGTAGAGGCTTTGTAGATGTTGTGGGACATATGGAGAAAATGTAAGGAACGTATGTTTTGTCTTGATGGCCCCAACGACCAAGTTTCATAGTTATCATGTATTTTTCCATGACTTCCGCTATTGGCATCTTATATCTATTTGTGGTGATGATGTTTGTTGAGTAACATACGCAGGAGTGTATGAGGATGAAGATTGGTTCTCTCGGGCCTTAACTGCCAGTCCGCCTAGTTGGAACTCGGGGCGTGACATTAGGTTCTTGAATTTATGAAGGTTAGTGATTTTTCAATTACATTATTAGTGATTTATTTAGGTTGAATTTGTGAAGCTTTTAGTAATTGAGCTGGAATTGAAAATTAATTAGTGATTGAGTTAGAAGGAAAGTAATCTAAATTATATAATAAAATTTAAATATGTGATCTAACTAGATGCAAAGTATTTGAAACTTTATCTATTATAATTGTAATAATAATTATTAAATACTCAATATATAATAAGCATCAAATAATAAATTTTATTATCAATCTAAAATAAAAATTAGTTAATCTAAATTTATTAATAAATTTAATTTATAATTGAATACCTATATATTTTTTAGCGGATCATCATTTGTGGATGTATGATATGAGTAATGAAATTGGTGAGGGGTATGAAGCCTGAATTTTTTACGGTGTTAGATGTTTTATCGAGCATGCATTGTCACTAGACCTTTTTCAAAGTCATAGGATGGTTATGTGTCCTTATAGTCTATGTATGTGCATGAAGTAATTTAATCCAGATACAATTATGGTTCATTTCTATAGTAATGAATTTAAGCCTAGATATTTTGTATCGGTTGATCATGGAGAGACAGATTGATTGAATGATATATTTTACAATTCAAGCTTGGACATGATCAAAATAGGGTTCAAGAAAATAGGGTTCAGCATAATAGGGTTGGACATGATAGGATTCATGAAATGGTCAATGATTCTTTTGGGGTTCAGGATGGGATAGAACCCAAACAATATTAAAAAAAGTTCTCAATGAAGAAGCAAGACGCTTCTATCAACAATTAGAATATGCTAGTCGCCCACATGTGAAGAGAGTCCGCCTTTTTCTTTGTCAGTTGTAGTTAGACTACTGAATATCAAATCAGATTTGAGTATTCCTCAAGCTGCTATGAACTCTATGGTTGGTCCTTTTGGGGAACTGATTAACCTAGAGTTGAACATACCTAAGAATTTATATCAGGCAAAGAAATTGGTTTCCAAGTTAGGATTGTCATTTGATAGAATTCATTGTTGTGTAAATGGTTTCATGTTGTTCTACAAGAATGATGGTGATTTTGAAAATTATAAGTTTTGTGGATATGTTAATTTTATATGAACTCTCGATGGAAAGATGGTTCCAGTTAAGGCAATGCATTATTTACCTCTTATACATAGGTTAAAGAGGTTGTACGCATCGATGAATTCTACCTTACATATGAGATAAAACAGTGAAAATAGATAGACACCAGGTGTCTTGTCTAATCCAATGGATGGAGAAGTTTGGAAGTATTTCTATAGAAAATATCCTGATTTTACTAGTGAACCAAGAAATGTTAGATTGGGCTTGTGTATAGATGGCTTTCCACCATTGTCTAATTATGCTACACCTTATTCGTGTTGCCATGTACTTCTTACTATTTATAATCTGCCGCTTGACATGTTTATGAGAAGTTCCTAATATTCCTAAGTAGTATTATTTCGGTCCATGTAATCTAAAAGGTTTGATTGATGTCTATCTGATATCAACCAAATTACACCTCGCAATGAGATATAAAGTAGTTGTTGAATCAAATATAGAACCCATCTAGGTTAGGGTCGAACCCATAGGAAATATGGCTAGGCGCTAGGATAATGCAGTTATTTAGACTATTAATCGATTATTTTTGTAAAAAGGGCGGATCGATTGTAACAAGTATTTAATTAGCAAGAGTTTAGTAACTAAGCAGAAAGTAGCATGTTTTATGTTGTTTTTGATTAATGAGAGTGATGAACTAGAGTTGTGTTTCCCATAATTTCATAACTCAGTAAGCGTTTTGTACTAGTGTTCTATCCTGATGCTTAACATGCAAGATGCTAAGTTAGGTTTGTCTAAATGGATGGTTGTCTATAAAGTTGACTAGTCTCAATTACTGACTAATCTCAATTACTGGTTAGGTCTCATAAGCTTTGCATATTAACCCTTACCATGGATCCCAGATTAGCTATTCGTAGACAAGGTTAAGCTATTAGATGAGGGTTGATAGCCTGAAATCTCCATTGTTACTTCTCTTTTCCCATTCTATACATATATGGTTAAGCACGTAAGGACTTAAGGCGATATCTAACATTTGCAACCGTTTAAAGCAATCAATACGAAAGGAAGAATAATATATGCATAAAAAACATTCAAGAATCACTAAGTACTTAGCCTACGTTGTTAATTCATCATGGTTCCCACAACTCTAGTTGCAGGATTTAGCTACTCATGCTTGATGAATCACAATTAGAGATTATAGATGAATTCATAATTATGAACTTACAAGAATTGAATAGATGAAATCCGGACACTTGAATTATCAAAGAAATTCAATAATCAAGAATCAATATGTAAATAATCTTTCAAAATTCAAGAACAAAACAATGTAATGTGTATCACAGACTTAAGAGTCAATAATAGTGTGTAAACAATAAAAGAAAAACTAGGAAAAGTATTTATCAATAAAACAAAACCTATCCTAAATAAAATTGGATTGTAGGTTTGGTAGCTCCGACGATAGGATAGCACAACTCATACTACGATCCCACGAGTCGTCCCTTCTAGTCGTGGTTGGGCAGTCATTTTTACAGGTCCTGTGATGTATCATAGGACACCTTTTTAGGATGACTCATCCTTTTCTAGTATGGCTCGTGGTAGGTGGCCATCGTCACAAGCCTAAAATTTAAGCTTTTAATGATCTCAACTCACGACTCTCAGGACGAGCCTATGGTAGGAACCAATGCGTCATGGGTTGTGATCGTTCTGAACACCTGAGATTTCACTTCCTCTTCTTATATCCCCATGTAGCCTAGTATAACCTATCCCAAGATACAATGGGTCATCCCATGGCTCTTCTAATCCTCTTCTGCTCCATTTTCATACTCTTCTGAGATTTACTTCCCGTAACCTGTTTTCCCTTCTATCTCCACAAAAACATATCATATCCACATAAACGTGCCTCAGAACTAGCATATTTTCCATGTTTTAAGCTTTGAAAGTGCCGTAAAAACATGGTACATCAAAACCCTCAGCTTAGAAGGCTTGCATGTCCTTAGTCAAACAAAATAAAACACAGTCATGCTTAACCGAAAGAAACCTAGGAAACCTACGACAGTCACAAAAACATTTGGCATACATGATTTTTTTCAACTTTTGACCCCCTCCTATATCATCAAAACAAAAACCACTATGTTTTTGCAAAGCTCCGTATCATGACACTAAGGGATCAAAGAATGGTATTAAATTATAAATAGACAACCATGCACACATACTAATGACATTTACCCGAACAGCTAGCAGCTAACAACGTAACCCATGTGCCCTTACCACAAAGAAGTCCCATACGATGTTTATAAAAACTATGACTAGTACGAAGACATTCACTGTCACAAAGAAGTTCAAATCGTGTGCATACAATACCATATGCTTGTCCTTATTTTCTGTACCTTAGTTTTCGGATGGTTGGATTAGGATCACTATAGGATTTTGCTCGGCTTGTAATGTAGGCTTAGGGATGAGTATGATTAATATGGATAAACTGACTCAACCCTTCTTGACACTACACTATCTTGGCTTTCACTTTTTAACCTTTATCTTTTTCTTCCCTCTTTTCTCCTTTATTCTTTTTTGAAAATCGAGTGTGGTTTTATTTTGTTCATTTTTTCTTTTTCTCTTTGTTCACTCTTTTTTTATTTCTTTTACTTTTCTTCTCTTTTCTCTTTTTTTTCTATTCTTTGGTATTTTACTACTTACACCACACCCGAGTCTTTTTTAGTAATCAACTTTTTCTTCATACCCAGCTTCTCTTATGCACCCTTACGGTAGCCGTACTCAAGTTAGGCAATTTTTCTAAGTTAAAATACACAATGTCCAAGGAGGGACCAGACCAATGCAGTTTCATTATAACAAAAGTGGTAAGGTGAATGGGCTAATTAAAGAAAAGGTCTATTTTAGGCTCAAAGTTTGGGATCAAGGGATACTTATTTCATTTAGTAGGTACTTAGGTCAATAGTGGACTATTCAAAAATAGACTATGATCCTTTCATAACCAACTATCCTATGACTTTGGTATGACTAATCGGGTAAGTTATAGATTGCACACACAAAGTAGAACTAGGTAAGTACCTCACACACACATGACCCAAGACAACAGTATCAACTACTAACTATCCAGTTCATGCATAGTCAAGCAAAGGTTATCTCATTCATAATTCTAATGCCATGCAAAAAGCCATAATAGTCATGATTATCAAAACCAAACACACAATATAAATTTTTTTGGAGGGATATCATTAAATCTTTCAAAACCAAAACAAACTTTCATGTGCCATTTTATTTGAATGCCTAAGTTCTTCTATTTCTCTTCTAATTAAGCACATAACACAAATACGAACTAAAAACATAACATAATCCTAAACATGCTGGTTTTATTAGATACGCCACCCTAGGGAAAAGAAACACAACAACAAAAACCCTCGGGTGTTGGTACACCACTACCCCCAACTAAGAGAACATGCAATAACCTTAATGCATTAAAATAAAAATGTAAAGCATAGGGTAGGAACATATTTGCATTGCACTAAGCGCTCAGAGTGGACTGATCAGTGGAGGTTGTAGATGCAACCTCTTCATGCTCCACAACTATTGGGGTCAAAACTATAGCCCCAGCCTCAGTTCTCATGGCACCAGCGGTGTGCTTAATGATGTAGTAATCATGGGGCTACCTCAGTACCACCACCACTCTCAGAAATAGTAAAAACAATATCCATCGAAACCTCACTAGCTGCATAGCTATCAGTTCCTTTCACCCTCTCGAGTATCTTAGTCATGTGTAGATCAAAGGTTTGCTTGCTCTCTTTTATATCCTGTTTCAAATTATCCTTATTTTTCTTTCCTTTTTTTGGGTCATCACCTCACTATCCTCGACATTTTTTCTCTTCCCTTTATCTGCATATGCTAGAGCCCAAAAGTTAGGCACCTTAATGTCCTCAAATACCTCCTCAATCACGGGCATGCTAGGAGGTTGCACCACTAGGAACTGCTTAGAAGATATCTCTTGAATAGCTTCCCTAAGTGAGGCAAGCTCATTCGTGATCCCTATCAAGTCTAGTAACTGAATATCCAATAGCCTTGCACTCATGTGCACCTCAAGCCCATCAAATTTGGCATGCATCCCCTATATAACTTCTTTGATCTCATCCTTTACCCATGGCCTGACCCCTTTTTGTAGCTTTTTTTATTTTTAATTTAATGATAACCAACTATCTAAGGACCTTTTGTAAGAACTTCTGGGTGGTTACCAAGATATAGCCTGTGGGTACAGGATGGAGTGCACTAGAAGGCACAAATTATAGCTGTGAAGAAGTGGTTGTGCTGGCACTAGGGGTGGCTGCTGCGTCACCGGCTTCAATAGCTAGAATCTCACTACTTGGATCATCGTGAGCAACCCCTTCAACTATTCTTGGACATAAACTTGCTAACTGACCTTGAAATCTTAAAACAGGGTTCATATAATCTTTGATCAGTGCAATGTTGGACATCTTTATGATCTTAATCATGTTGTCCAGATCCAGCAAAAGGCGCACATAAGAGTCCTAATATAACTGAAATATGAGACTCAGGAATGGAATGCTAGTTCTATGCAAGAGAGCCCACTCCCTAATCTCATTGGTTATAATCCTCAGGATATTCAGATCAAACTCTGACATGATAAATTCTATTAACCCTGCTCGATCGGTACTCAAAGTGTTATCATTACTGGTCGGTTCTAATCGATGCCAAACTATTATCCACCATGATTTTGCAATGAAATTCAAGGACGCTTTGGTGACAGACTTGCCACTAGTCACCCATTACACTTATTTCTTGGCTTTGGCTATGTGGTTTTCCAAACACTTAAAATGCATCTGTTTGTCTTCAGCACTAAACTGCTTGACTTTTTTTAATTCAGCCATTCAATATATAGTCATACTCCGGCATAGCTGTCGAATCTACAAAATTTGACCATACAAAAATTTGGAAATGGTCTGCTCGGAGATATCAACCTCTCTTCCCAAAACCATCATCATATCTAGCCTCGGATACTTCCTCATATCCTTCTTCTTTCTTGAAGAAGTCATATTCTCCAGTGTAGCTTCATAGTTGGCATAGAATTTTGGACCATCTCATAACTATACTTTTTAGGAGCCTTTTCCATCCACCCAAAATCATATTTGTCAAACAATCTCTATATCTCTGTTACCTTATTCAATGCCTCGGTCAGATTTTGGGGTTCCTCTTGGATGCTCCGCTTTAGGTTCCCCTTTTGTATGATAGATAATCCATCATTGTAGAAATTTTGAGAAACTCGATCACCCCGTTGTATTGTGTTTGATCCCCTTAGAAGAGGATTCTCTGCATTAGCTTTCTTGGAAGCTTTTTCACTAGCCTTTTCGGAACCCTCTTCTGACTCTTCATCTCTGGATTCTCCTTCCTCATCAGATTGCTTAGCTACGGACTCACTCCCATTTTGACTTGATGATATGCCTCCCTCTTCAGACTAGGAAGACATAATGTGAGTGGACACAGGCACGATAGCCTTGGATTTTTCCTTAGTCCTAATGGTTTGAGGCTTATGTTGTTCATCAAAGCCTATTTCTTACTCCTCCTCCGAACCACTGAGTCTTTGGATTCAGACTCCGATTTAGTTAGTTGGTCTTTTAGCTGCCTCTTGGCAGCTATCTCTGTTTGGGTTGTCTCCTCTTATTACTTCTTGTTTACTTTTGGTGCCATAGTAATTTTACAGAGCTTTGATTATGCAGGACGAGTAAAGTTGGTGGTGGAGCATTGAGTTTAGTAATGGAGGAAGGAATCACTAAATTCCGAGTATAAATCGAGTGAGGGAATTTGGTGTTATGCGATTAGGAGGGAGTAGTTCATTGAATGATTTTTTTCTCTGTGTTTGAAATTTGGGTTTGTTTTGGGATGGATTCGGTAAAATGGCAAAAAGGTGGATGTAATTGGGAAAAAAGGATCGAACGAGTCAAATTTATTAATAAAATTCTAGGTGCTAACCATGACTCGTCCTACAGCCGTTGTATGTGTACACAACCAGTACAAAGTGTTCGTTCCATATAGACTTAGAAAACCTACCCAGGAACCTACGAAACTTAGGACGGGCCGTGGTATGATGCCACAATCCATTCTTTATGCTCGTAGGTTTAAATTCCTGAATTATGGTTTTCAGGAGTTGGTCAGAAAAGTTGATTCCACGACCTGTGCTATGATGGTACGGTTCGAGGTACTCAACCGTTAGATGAACTTCTGAAAGTCGTTCACTACTTCTATTTAGAACGATTAGGACCACGAGCCATTGTATCATGGTATGGCTTGTGCCAATGCTCGTGACTCCTATTTGTGACCAATTTTTAGATTCTTGTCTAAGTCATCCCTACACACTTTAGCAAACATCACCCTATACTAAAAAAAGTCTAAGTAAAAAAGAAAACAAAGTACAAAAGCTTGGGTTGCCTCCCAAGTAGCATTTGATTTAACATAGCGGCACGACGTGGGTATCTTGATTACCTAGACTTCACCAAGATACCCTCATTGGTTACCTCCTATAAAGTGCCTGATTTAGCACTGCGGCACAACTTGGGTCCTTTGGTTACTCAGACTTCACCAAGGGTCCATGCATCAACTTCCTTTATCTCCTCTTTAGTTCCCAAGTATGTTTTCACACGCTGCCTATTTACCTTAAACTATTTTCCTTCATGATTCTAAAGCTCAATTGCACCATATGGGAACACATGTACCATATGAAATGGCCCCATCCACGCAGACCTAAATTTGCCTAGAAACAAGCGATGTTTCAAATTGACCTACAAGACCAAATCACCCAGATTAAATTCTCTTTTCTATCTTTCAATCGTGATATATCTGCATCTTCTGTTTGTACAGAACTGAACTCTCATAAGCTTTTAGTCAAAATTCTTCCAACTCATTCAATTGATCAAGCCTCAAGTTAGAAGCATCTCCCAAGTTCAAATTTAGCTTCTTGAGCGCCCACATGGTTTTGTGCTCAAGCTCAATCGACAAATGATTTGATTTTCCATATATACGCTGATAGGGATACATACCTATATGGGTCTTGAAAGTAGTCTGATACACCCATAAAATATCATCCAACTCCCTAGACCAATGTGTTCTATTTGCATTCATAGTCATTGTAAGGATTATCTTTATCTCCCAATTGGAGACCTCAACCTGCCCTCTAGCCTATGGATGATTAGGTGTTGCCACCCTATGCTTCACACCATACTTTTCAAGTGGGTCACGAAATAAATTGTTACAAAAATGAGACCCTCCATCACTAATGATTGCCCTTAAAGTACCAAACCTAGAAAAGATGTTTCGCTTCAAGAACATTGTGACACTCTTGCCTTCATTATTGGGAAGTACAACCGCCTCCACCTATTTGGACACACAATCACTACATATATATACTTCATTCCATTTGAGCTCACAAATGAACCCATAAAGTCAATACCTCATACATTAGAAAGCTCAATCACAAGAATAGGGGAGAGAGAAAGTTTGTACTTTCTTGATATACTCCCTTCCCTTTGGCATTGGTCCTATTCTCTCGCATAGTCATGAGCATCTTG
The DNA here is from genome assembly GCA_031232105.1 of Capsicum rhomboideum. NCBI lineage: Eukaryota > Viridiplantae > Streptophyta > Magnoliopsida > Solanales > Solanaceae > Capsicum > Capsicum rhomboideum. The sequence goes on from CP124709.1 coordinate 61,983,007, forward strand.
ATGAATGGTTGGCCAATAGTACCCATACTGCAGAATTTTATGGGTTGTCCGAATACCACTATGGTGATCCCCAACAGGGGATGAGTGACATGCCTTTAATATGCTCATCATCTAGACCTCAGGCACACATCTATGAATCATCCCATCAGCACATATACAGAACAAGTATGGCTCATCCCAGAAAAAAATATGTGCATCAAACATAAACTTCTTTCGCTGCTGGAATGACAAGTCTGAAGGCAACACATCACTCACCAAATAATTAGCAAAGTCCGTGAACCATGGAATCAAGTCTTGTGATGCATACAATACTTGATCATCAGGAAAACTATCATTAATGGAGACCTCATATTTTAATTTGTGCGTTGCCTCTTTTTCAATTCGTGAAAAATGGTCAACCACTTGATTTTTAGTCCCTTTTCGGTCCTTGACCTCAAAGTCAAATTCTTGCAATAGAAGTACCCATTGAATCAATCTAGGCTTTGCATCTTTCTTCGCCATAAGGTACCTAAGAGCTGCATGGTTAGTGTGTACAATCACCTTCGTGCTAAGCAAGTAGACTATAAACTTCTCAAAAGCAAAAACCAAAACAACTCTTGTTCCATCACAGTGTAATTTTTTTAAGCTGGATTAAGTGCCTTGCTAGCATAGTTGATAAGATAGAGTATCTTTTCACGTCTTTGGCCTAGGACATCTCCTAGCACCACTCCACTAGAATCACATATAACCTCAAAAGGCATGGATCAATTAGGTGAACTAATGATAGGGGTCAATATCAATTTTTCCTTAAAGCAGTCAAATGCCCTTAGACACGCATCATCAAACACAAACTTCACCTCCTTCTCCAATAATTTACACAAAGGGTGTGCAATTTTAGAGAAGTCCTTGATGAACCTATGATAAAATCTAGCATTCCCCAAAAAGCTTTAAATTTCCTTCACAAAAACTGGCGGAGGAAATTTTTCAATCACCTAAATATTTGTCTTATCAACCTTGATCCCCTTTTTTGAAATCTTATAGCCAAGCACTATCCCTTCTTTTATCATGAAGCGACACTTTTACCAATTAAGCACCAAATTGCACCAAATTACAGTCTTTATATCTCCTTAAAACACTAGACAAATGAGATAAACATTATTCAAATGAGTCATCTACCATCAAAAAATCATCCATGAATACCTCAATAGTGTCCTCTACCATGCCTGAGAAGATAGACATCATACAATGCTGAAATATCGCTGGCGTATTACATAATCCAAAAGGGCATTCCAATATACAAGTGAAAATGGTATGCTTTTGGTCTTCGAGAGCAATCAAATTTTGATTGTATCCTAAATAACCATTAAGAAAACAATACCATCCTCTACCAGCAAGACGGTCTAACATCTGATCTATAAATGGCATTGGAAAGTGATCTTTATCAGTCCATGCATTTAGCTTCATATAATCCATGCACACTCGACTGCCTGTGACTGGTCTCATCAGAATAAGCTCATTCTTCGCATTAGGAACTATATTGAATCCATCCTTCTTAGTCACATATTGAACAAGGCCCACCCATTTGTTGTCCAGGGTAAACTACACCTGCATCCAACCACTTGATGATTTCCTTTTTGACTAGCTCTTACATAGGTGAATTCATCCTATGATGATGCTCAATTCTAGTAATACAATCTGGTTGGAGTTAAATTTCATGAGTGTAGATTCCCAGTAGAATACCAATAATGTTAACAATAGACCATCCAATTGCCCTCTTAAACTTCTTCAGTATAGAAACTAAAGCTTCAACCTGCCATTTGACTAAATTTTTTGTAATAATGGCCAGTAAGGTATTGTTGGCTACCATGAAAAGATAGCGAAGATGGGATGGGAGATCCTTGAGCTCCAAGACTGGAGGTTCCTCAATAGAAGGCTTGGCCGATAGAGTTGCTTGATTCTTCAAATCTAAATCTAACTTTTTCAGAGCATAATGGTAGGACCCCATACCAGTGATTTCACTCACCATGTCATCATACTCATCTATATCATTCCCATCAAAGTTCATGATCATAGCTGCAAGTGTCTTAACACTAAGTCCCGTCTTAATAAGAACTGTTATGGCCTTCTCATCAACTGTATCGATAACTGAGACCACACGCATGTCATTTAGTTGCTTCATAGATTGACAAATATTGAATATCACTTCTTTATTGTTCAACCAAAATTTCAACTATCCTATTTCCATATCAACCAATGCTCGTCTGGTCGCTAGGAATGGTCTCCCTAAGATAATGGGGACCCCAAAATCAACTTCACAATCTAGAATTACAATATCAACTGGGAAGATGAATGACTCAACCTTCACTAGAACATCATACAAAATACCCATAGGCTTTTTTACAGTGCGATTTGCCATAAGAAGTCTCATCGAAGTTGGTTTGGGCACCCCAGACCCCAACTGTCTAAATACTGCTAGTGGCATCAAATTAATACTATCACCCAAGTCACACAATGTTTTTGTAAAGCTGAAAGATCCAATGGTACATGGAATGGTGAATGCTCCAGGATCTTCCTTTTTCCACACAAGAGACTGTAAAGCCATTGACAGGCTCAAAACTGATGGTCCTCTTCTTTGTAACAAGATTTTTCATAAACTTGGTATAGCCAGGCATTTTATCAAGTGCCTCGACTAAAGATATCTTCACAGAAAACTACTTTAGTATTGAGATAAACTTATGATACGTCCCTTCTTCAGCCCTCTTCTTTAATCTCTGTGGTTGGGTGAAGGAAGTTGTGGAATAAAAGTCAAAATCTATGGGACCTCCTTTTCCCTCCCCTTTTTGGCCACAGTATCCTTTTCATCAACTGGAGACAACTTTCAGTCAAGTTTTCAGCAACAACCTGATCTTTGGATTTGTTTACCTTTTCAATATCACTCATCTGGGGCTAGATTGCATCATCAAAAACTAATAGAATAAGAGGGTCGGTAGTCATCATACCACTTCTAGTAGTTAAAACCATGCACTAGCCATCATTCTTTGGATTCAGAATAATGTTACTCATAAGTTTACCTTTCTATTGTTGGTTTAAAGCTATAGAAATTTGGCTGAATTGCTACTCAAGTTGCTTAATTGTAGTAGCATGTGAATTCACATTTTGGATTATCCAAGAAATATCTTCCTGAATCTCCTTAAAGTGGTCATCACTAGTTTTTAACCTTTTCAGCACTTTGGACAATAGGTCTTTCACCCTAGCATTGCTCGACTCAGTTTTGCGACTCCCAGAAGGAATGTACAAACCACTTCTATCATTCTTGTAACCATCTTTCTTCTTCAAATCACCGTCCTTGACTCTGCTCCTATCTTTATAACCTGACTGATTATAGTAGTTATCTTTATACTAGTTCCAACCTTGATTCCCTTGACCTAAACGCCAAGTGTATCGATTAGACCCTTGGACTTTAGCTCGAAAACCCATCACCTAATCATCTAAGTAGTTTGCCTTCTCCTTAGAATTAGAATCATCATGTCTCAACACTTTTCCTTGTGATCCAACTATATTTACCTTTTCAGCCCCTGCTCATGTGATGTGTTTTTCAATTAGCCTCAATTCAATTCTCATCTCATATTCTTCTTGAGCAAGCCCTTCATCTATCCTATGCTACTCTACAGATACTCCTACAGCATAAGTATCAGCAGGAACGTTAGATTCCTATGCGTGCCAAGCTTTATTGGTTTTGGTGACTCTATCAAGTATAACTGTTGTAGATGCCCAAGTATGACTCATAAATTTTCTTCCAGCAACATTGTCAGCTACTGCCTTCTTATTAGCATTCAAGGACCTATAAAATATCTCCAGCAAACTAAGTTCATGTATCGTATGATTTAGGACTTATTGTAACTTCTTTTTGAATCTCAACCATGTCTCATACAGAGACTCTGATTGTAGTTTCCTGAAGTTATATATCTTTTCCTTCTGCTACAACTGACTCGACCTAATTTCTCAAGTCATAATGGCACCAACTCTAACCCACCAATAGGTAAGCCAACCTATAGTCCAGAATAATTAGTAACTGACTACTAAGAGAAATAAGGAGAACTGAGGAATAAATATAATAAAAAGGAAAATATAATCCCAAAACCTGGTGGAGCCAGCATAAGAGCTTCTAATACATCAGGAGTACAAGTGAAATGTAGGATAAATATATATATATGTACAAAGCAGTCTCTGAATACAACATAGAGATTAGCCTAACAACAAAAGAGAGAGTAGGAGCAACTCCGAGAGTCAGGAGCTCACCCTAAGTCCCCGATCCATAGCTGCTCCACATGATGCACACACCAATGACGATAACTCGTACTATGATCTGCAGGCTGTAGAAATGTAGTATGAGTATCAAACACGTGGTACTCAGTAGGCATCATCCAACTGAGCTCTAGAAATAATGTAAGCATAAAATAACATGTAAGGCATGAATATAACTACAAGAAACTATCCTGGAAGACTGAGCATATTGAGGCTAATAGAGCAATAAGGGTAAACTACCCTATTATAATAGTGCTCAGGAACTAAAGTACAATACCGTATATCACTAACCAATATACCAATGAAGAGTCAAAGAAGGATAGGTAATAGTATACTAGGCTAAAGAATACATATACAATATGAATGGACAAAGAAAGAAAGAGATATACGGTAATACCATATATATATATACAAATAAACCTGTAGTACTAACTCAAAGGTAATATAACCTAAGGGAGTCAACCTAACCTCTCGAGGGCCTTAGCCAAGTAAGGGAGCTAATACTAGTATGATCAAACCTCTAAAAAAAAGGGTAACTAATCATAAGGTAATCCAATCAATAATATAATTCACCAAAATAGAGAAAGAAATCAGAAACGTACCGCCAATCCCGGTTACCAGTCTATACTCATCCTGCCACGAACTAACTATAATAACCTATAATAAAGTAACCGACTAGTCCAGTCACACAAATACCTAACCGGACCCCTATAACCCCAAAAGGTTCACGGAAGCACTCAGCAAATAGCAACCGTAACCTGTACCCATACAACCCTCCATGAGACCGATAGATACAGGTGCCAAACAATCATACTGGTGATAATAAATGCATATGTATGAATGAATGTAACATATCCATATATACCGTATCCGATCTAAGTGCCATAAAGTACCAAGTACCATAATGTAACAAATGTATACACCTCCTCCAGCTCAGTAGCTGGCAAAAGCGGGACCTACGACGACCATCCTTCTCCGATACTGTGGCTCTCAGATGAAAGGGCCCATACACTGCCTGGTCTCGAACCAGGACTTCCAATAATCATCATAATCCATCTACTTTGTCTAGTACCGGAGAGAGATATAAGTATAATAAGTGCACAGACTCGAAGCGTGACTAAAAGAGTATACACAATATAATAAATACACGAACTCGAACCGTGACTAAAAGAGAGTAAGTCTGTAAATCCATTGTTCGAGATCAAGTTCGGGACTAAATTATCATAATAATGTAGAAAGAGTCAGAATCTCCATCGATCAAAGTAAATAGTAGTGGTAAAATGAGTGAATTAATAATGGACCAAAATCAACCTCGGTCTATTTTCCAAAATATCATTTTGAGTTCCAAAAGCTCACAAATTATCAAATAAGGTGACACAATTCCTATTTTAAAAGAATCCATTTTAAAAGTAAAAAGTGAGAATAAATCCCTTTTTGGAAAATAGTAGTAAAGTCATGGTTTCGGTTGGAATCGTGCCACTAAGTGAACATGAATGCGCCTAATAGTATGCATGCCATCACAGTATCCAAACAACACAACCATAAGCGCATAAGCGTATATAAACTAGACCCACATCCTCAGAAGGATAGGATACTCATATGGAGTCCAACTGGTATCGTAACCACGTCCATGGGCCCAAATCATATAATCTACATAACAAGCCTTATAACTCGAGAATCCAAAGTTATCAAGGGCATAAAACGACTACAAGGATCTAATCAGGGAAATATCGCCCAAATCACTAAGTTAAATGGTAAATCTCATACAAAGGATCCTTAATCATCCACTATGGTTAACATGCTTATAATCAAAGGTGATAGGATCTATGGCCATAACAAGTGTTTTACACTAAGGTTCGGGTCACATTTCTACCCCAAATTCCCTAAATGGGCTAAATCTTGCTATACTAGTTATAATGATATCCTATCATCCCTACCTAGCATGCAAACTATACTATACACAATCTCATAGTGAAAAGTAAATCGTAGCCTACCTCGATGCCAAACCGCAAATCTTGAATCGTCCACAATTTGCTCGACTTTGCTCCACGATCCTAAAATGCCACCACACTATCAAAATAATCATCTACAGGTCAATACAAGTAAAATGAGACCCATATTGCTATATTAAAACTTGGGTCGAAATTTGGGTCAAGAACGAGCCTACGGGGCCCACAAATGAAATCCAAAATTAAATCCATCACTAGGTCCCTCGAAGGACAAGGAATGTGTGCTCAAAAGATGAGCACAAATGGGACACAAATCATGGCCCGTATCAATCCCCAAAGTTAAGGATTTAAAGACCTAATTTCTAAGAATTTCAATGAAATGGAACGAAATTCAACGGGTAAAATGATGGCAAATGACCAAGGTGTGTTGGGCTAGCTTACCTTAGCTTTAATGGAAGATTCCCCACACTTTCTCTCTCTTCAATCTCTCAAAAATATTAGAGAAGGGTTGAGAAAATAAAAGAGAATCAGGTGAAGAAGGGGGATTTAACACCTCCAGGTACCGCTGAAGCGGTCACTTGGCCGCTAAAACGGCCACCCCTAAAGCGGCTACTGACCGCTAAAATGGCCAGTACCAAAGGTGAGTGGCCGCTAGAGCAGTTTCTGCTTAAGCGGTCATTTGGCCACTTAAGCGGCTGCACCAGCAACTTTGAGGCATCAGATTTTCTAAGTCCAAAATGGACTCCAAACGGGTGTTCGAAATTTGTTCGGAACCCGGGGCGCGCAAACAAACTATGCTACCATACCAAATTCGACATTTCGGACTCAATGGAACCATCAAAACTTTCATCCGAGATTGTTTCGATTAAATGTAGAGCCCACACCTATAGTTCTATTTTTCATCAAATCTACCCAATAGCCCAAAACTAGTTTGAAAGCCTCGGGACCTAAACCAAGGGTCCCTCTGGCCTAAAATCAACATTCTGGAGCTGATGACACTATTGGAATTTTGATCTGATATCGTTTACTAGCATTTTTGGTTCGATACCAATTCCTTAATAGTGAAAGCTCCTAAACAGGGAAAAAGCCTAAAATCCAAACGAACTGTCCGATGACCAAACCGACAGTTCCAGTAAGTCATAAAAGAAATGTAGCCACTATTGGAAGGCTCGAAAAGTCAGAATGCACAGAAATTGAGAAAATAACTTGAAGGATCATTACAATATCCACTACTAAAAGGACTTTCATCCGCGAAAGTCAATGGATAGAAAAAGCCCCAAAACTCAAAAAGATGAGTTACTGGGCCCGCATGCCCCTAGCATGACTCCTCAGAAAACTTCAAAGAAGAGATAATGTTTCCAAGGGATTTTGCCAAAGGTATCCCTTTTTCAACCAACTTCCTTACTTCACTTTCCAAATAACCAACACTCAACTTCAACAACCAACTGTCTTCAACTAAACGAAGAACGACTAATGCACACAAATCCAGACCACAACATGCTGACAACACACCAATACAAGCCTAAACAAGCAATAACTCAACCAATCCCAAGGCAAACCAACGCATGTATCATGCAACCAACTCCTATTTCAAATCTAACCTTCTTTTGCCTTTCCAAACCTGCTACCTACACCGAACCATACAAAATATCATCTGAGTCCTGTCCACACAATTACAACACATTGACCTCGAAAGGATGAAACTGATCTATAGAAAATCCATACCGTCCAACATACAACAAAGCCCGTAAAGTGCTACCCGAGCACACAAATGGAGATGATCAAAGCTTGCAATTTCTACCCAAAGCTATAACTGGTCCAAATGATCCTCAAAACTGATAATCAGGAGTTCGAAGTACCAACTTATAAAACCGAATGATCCACTCCAAGACACCCCACCAATTATGCATGAAACCATGCTAGATCAAGGTCGAGTACACTTCTTCCACTGAGTAGGCATTCAAATTTCCTAATGAAAACTGAGAATCGAGGTCAACTGCAGAAGAAACCAATATCATGTGTCGATGGACCAATCTTCGAGTTTCTATCAAGTATAACCAATCTGAATTGAAGAAGACAGGGCCGATAGGCAAAGAGTAGTCTTAGTTAGCCTATATATAAATGCTCAATTGAAGTGAATCTGGAAATGGGGATGCAACCAAATTATGCACCCCATAGCTGAAATCTCTATACCAAAGCTGGATCGCTCGATCTCAACTGCCCAACTCGATCACTCTGATTAATAAGCATCCACATGCCAAAATCTGTCATAACTCTCAAGCCATCATCTAAAGGCATCAAAATCCAAAACTAGAGTCAACAAGCCTTCACTAGAGTCAAATGCCCAAATCAATCTCACTATTAGAAATCGAGCATATACTCAATGGTCCTCACAAGGGCTAAAACTGAAATGTCACTGAGAACATAATCATGACGGAGAAAGAGCACAAGCTTAAGATAAGAACAATCAAATCCACATCCGTTGAGGATATATCACATCAAGGCGTACCCAAGAACTCACCAAGGCTGTAAACAGTAATAATGATAGCCAAAACTTGAGCAACTCAAAAAATACAACACTAGCCTGAATCTGGCCAATCTACCACTCAATCTACGACCACGAGTACCCATAGGCACATATCATCAAGCAGGAGCACTCCCCGAAGTCATAATAGGCCGAAGAAATACCCAGATGAGAATTTTCTGAATTCTCCCAACTACACCAACTTTAACCCGGTTGAGCCATGAACCACATCGCAGCAAGAACGGAGTATCCAACTCCACATCAATACCACAATTAAAATGATCACAAGGATACAGACCCAACAAATAAAAAAGTAAGCCTCAAGCCTTTCAACATCACAAACGGGCAACAAAACCAAATTGCCAACTCCAACTAAACATCAACATCAAGATCAAGACTACTATCGAGCGATGAACTATCCAAATCTGAAGAACAAATCTCAAACGCATCATTAATAAAAACAAGCTATAGAGGAAAATTGCTAAATCTAAAATCACAACATAGACATGGAAGGACAAACTTACCTTCACTTCATCTCCATAACTGATCTAACCTCGCTAACAAGAGGGAAAAACAACCAATCTATGTTCTAAGACAAACGGCCAAGAATGGCAAGGAGAGAAAAATGCTAACTCGATAACACTAGTCTAGCCATCTATCAAATAAGAGTAAATAAATGTCAAAACAATGACTATGATATCAACAACATAAGATGCAGGTGGTACCAAAAATGAAAATTAATAAAAGTACCACTCTAGGGCCATAACAAGGCCAACATGCCAAAGAAAATGGGACTCGAACCCAAATGCTACACCCTCAAGGAACCCACAATACTAATCCACTCATCGACTACTAAAAGAATTCATCTACTGGGGTAGTCACATATGCATGAACTCTAACCAAGGCATACCATAATCAATATAAGAATACCAAGGCATATAAGCATCGATGGGTATGAAAACCCCAATTCAACTCAAATAAAAAGTAAAGGCTAGTAAGTCGAATCGCACCTATATTGATGGAGCCCAAAATCATAGTTTTGATATGCCCATAGGAGTACGAATCTGAGCATGTCCAAACTCAAACTGAGCGTCTGAACAACCAACTGAAGCACTAAGTGCACTACCTCCAACTGAAGGTGTCACATCTCTATAAGACTGATATGGACAAACAGAATGACTAATATTCCCACGTTGGGGACACTTTATGAACCAGTGATCGGTCTCTCTATAGTCGTAACAAACCCTTGAAGCTCTAACCTAGCAAGAAACATGAGCTAACCCCAACTGGCTGACTAACTCGCGCTTAGGGCACTCCCTAGACTAATGACCAATCTCACCACAATCAAAACATGCTCCTAGAATACTCCGAGGTACCGTATCTGCTGACCCAGAATGAATGCTACAACCTAAAAACTTAGGCCGAATAATCGATACTACCTGACCAGAACGATCTACCTTATAGCTACCCATACTCTGAGGTGCTACCTGTTCGGGTCTAATAGGTGGCAAGTGATGCTGATCTCTGCTGGGAAGATCCCAACCTCCATACGAAATACCACTAACACTGAACTGCTGACATGGCCTCTTACTGCTACCTTGCATGATCAACAATCTCAGAGAAAGGAGACTCAACTGCTATCGAAGGCTTCAATGCCAAATGGAGTGGTAAAGCCAATCCTTTGATAAATTTCTGCACCATCTCATGCTCAGTAGCATATAACATAGATGTTTGATTTGCCCACTCGAGAAACTTTATCTCATACTCGAAAATAGCTAAAGAACCTTACTGAACACCAATAAATCCAACTCTGGCCTGAGAAGCACTCGATGTACCGAACACCATCTTTGGCTGGGAGGTAGCCACTAAAATACTCAGGATCCCTAACACTGGATCCTGAAGAATTGAGGTGATCACAAACTCTGTTGGAGCCTGGGCTAACCACTGACCCTCTAGCTGACACTGAAGATCCTCTCTATCAATCCTTAACTCCCTAGTCCGTCGCTGGACTAAAATTTTGGTAACACGCAAAGAAGTACCATCCGCATCTGTTGATAACCTCGTGTCATCCATCTAGGAAGGAATAGAGTCAAAAAAAAGTACTAGAGGTTCATAGAAACATGGACACACGACATGGAGTCAAGAATTGAATTTTCTAAGAATGTCCTATAGCCTCCCAAAGATAGGATACAGACGTCTTTGTACTAATCTGCAGAACTCTACTAGACACTTAGTTCTTGTACTAACACACTGGTAAACCTAAGTTTTGATACTAATTTGTCACGACCCAATTTCCCAGGTCATGATAATGCCTACTCTAACCCACCAGTAGGTAAGCCAACCCGTAGTATGAAATAACTAGTAATGGACTACCATGAGAAATAAGGAGAACTGAGGAAAAAATATAATAAAAAGGCTAATATAATCCCAAAACCTAATGAAGCCAGCACAAGAGCTTCTAATATATCAGGAGTACAAGTGAAATATAGGATAAATATATATGTACAAAGATGTCTCTGAATAAAACATAGAGATCAGTGTAACAATAAGAGAGAGAGTAGGAGCAACTTTGAGAGTCAGGCGCTCACCCTAAGTCCCCGATCCATAGCTGCTCCACACGATGCACACACCAACGGTGATAACTCATACTATGATCTGCAGGCTATATAAGTGTAGTATGATTACTAAACACGTGGTACTCAGTAGGCATCGACCAATTGAGCTCCAGAAATAATGTAAGCATAAAATAACATATAAGGCATAAATATAACTACAGGCAATTATCCAAAAAGACTGAGCATAATGAGGCTAATGGAGAAATAAGGGTAAACTACCCTATTATAACAGTGCTCAGGAACTAAAGTACAATACCGTATATCACTAACCAATATACCAATGAAGAGTGAAAGAAGGATAGGTAATAGTATTCTAGGCCAAATAATACATATACAATATGAATGGACAAAGAAAGAAAGGGATATACGGTAATACCATATATATGTATATATACAAATAAACCTATAGTACTAACTCAAAGGTAATATAACCTGAGGGAGTCAACCTAAGCTCTCGAGGGTCTTAGCCAAGTAAGGGAGCTAATACTAGAATGATCAAACGTCTAACCAAAGGGTGACTAAGCATGAGGTAATGCAATCTATAATATAATGCACCAAAATAGAGAAAGGAATCTGAAACGTACCAGTCCATACTAATCATGCCATGAACTAACTATAATAACCTATAATAAAGTAACCAACTAGTCCAGACACACAAATACCTAATCAGACCCCCATAAGCCCGGAAGGTTCACGGAAGCACTCAGTAAACAACAACCATAACCTGTACCCATACAGCCCCCATAAGACCAATAGATACAAGTGCCAAATAATCATACTGGTGATATGCAATGCATATGTATGAATGAATGCAACATATCCATAAATACCATATCCAATCTAAGTTCTATAAAGTACCCAGTACCACAATGAAACAAGTGTATACATCTCTTCCAGCTCAGTAGCTTACAAAGGCAGGACCTACAGCAACCATCCTTCTCCGGAACTGTGGCTCTCTGACGAAGAGGCCCATAGGGGATTCAGGATATCCATATACACTGCTTGATCCCGAATCAGGACTTCCAATAGTCATCATAATCCATCTACTCCATCTAGTATCGGAGAGAGATATAAGTATAATAAGTGCATAGGCTGAAATCGTGGCTAAAAGAGTGTACATAGTATAATAAATGCATGGACTCAAACTGTCACTAAAAGAGTGTAAGTCTGTAAATCCATTACTCGAGAGAAAGTTTGGGACTAAATTATCATAATAATGTAGAAAGGGTCGAAATCTCCGTCGATCGAAGTAAATAGTAGCGGTAAAATGAGTGGATTAATAATGGACCGGAATCAACCTCGGCCTACTTTCCAAAATATCATTTTAAGTTCCAAAATCTCACAAATCATCAAATAAGGTGGTATAATTCCCATTATAAAAGAATTCATTTTAAAAGTGAAAAGTGGGAATAAATCCCTTTTTGGAAAATAGTAGTAAAATAAAGGTTTTGATTGGAATCGTACCACTAACTGAGCATGAATGCACCTAACAATATGCATTCCATCACCAGTATCCAAACAATACAACCATAAGCGCATAAGCGTCTATAAACTAGAACCACATCCTTAGAAGGATAGGATACTCATATGGAGTACAACTGGTATCATAACCATGGCTTCTGTCCCAAATCACATAATCAACATAACATGCCTCATAACTATAGAATCCATAGGAATCAAGGGCATAAAGCTACTACAAGGATCTAATCGGGAAAATACCGGCCAAATCACTAAGTCAAATGGTAAGTCTCATACTAAAGGATCCTTAATCATCCACTATGGTTAACATGCTTATAATCAAAGGTGATAGGATCTATGGTCATAATAAGTGTTTTACACTAAGGTTCAGGTCACATTTCTACTCCAAATTCCCTAAATGGGCTAAGTCGTGCTATACTAGTCATAAAGATATCATATCATCCCTACCTAGCATGAAAACTATACTAGCCATAATCTTATAGAGAAAAGTAGACTGAAGCCTACCTCGATGCCAAACCACAAATCTTGAATCATCCACAATTCGCTCAACTTGGCTCCACGATCCCGAAATTCCACCATGCTATCAAAATAATCATCTACATATTAATACGAGTAAAACGAGACCTATATTGCTATATAAAGCTTGGGTTGAATTTGGGTCAAGAACGGGCCTGCAGGGTCAGTAAAAGAAATCCAAAATTAAATTTGTCATGAGGTCCCTCGAAGGAAAAGGAATGTGTTCTCAAAATTTGAGCACAAACGGGACACAAATCAGGGCCCAAATCAGTCCCCAAAGTTAAGGATATAAAGACCTAATTTCTAAGAATTTACAATGAAATGGAAAGGAATTCAACAGGTAAAATGATGGAAAATGACCAAGGAGTGTTGGGCTAGGTTACCTTAGCTTTAATGGAAGATTCCCCACACTTTCTCTCTCTTCAAGCTCTAAAAAATGAGAGAGAATCGGGTGAAGAAGGGGGTTTAACACCCCTAGGTTCCATTAAAGCGGTCACTTGGCCGCTAAAGCGGCCACAACTAAAGCAGCTACTGACCACTAAAGCGGCCAGTGCCAAAGGTGAATGGCCGCTAAAGCGGCATCCTGGTTGGTAAAGCGACATCCGCTTAAGCCGACAACGGGCGCTTAAGCGGCCTTTAGATAAACAGCTAAGGCCGATAAAGAGGCTCGATATCTCTAAAGCAGCTTTCCCTTAAGCGGTCATTTGGCCACTTAAGAGGCTGCACCAACAACTTTGAGGCATCATATATTCTAAGTCCAAACTGGACTCCGACCGGGTGTTCGAGATTTATTTGGAACCCCGTGCATGCAAAGGAACTATGCTGCCATACCAAATTCAATATTTCGAACTCAATGAAACCATCAAAACTTTCATCCGACATTATTTTGATTAAATATGGGACCCACACCTATAGTTCTCTTTTTCATCAAATCTACCCAATTGTCCAAAATGAGTCTGAAAGCCTCGGGACCTGAATCAAGGGTCCTCCTAGTCTAAAAGCAATGTTTTGGAGCTGATAGTACTGCCAAAATTTCCATCTGAGATTGTTTACTATTATTTTTGGTCTGAGACCAATTCCTTAACAGCGAAAGCTCCAAAACAGAAAAATGAACCTAAAATCCAAATGAACTGTCCGATGATTGAACCGACAGTTTAGGCAAGTCATAAATGATATGTAGCCACTGTGGGAAGGCTCAAAATACCAGAATGTGTTGAAATTGAGAAAATGACCTAGAGAGTCATTACAACAATATTTTAGAAGGCAGAAAAACCTTTCCAAGAAAACCCTGTTCAACTTCTGCTAGGTAGTGATAGAGTCATTTGGTAACTCTCCCAGCCATTAATGTTTGCTTTACCTACTAATGAAAAAGAAAATAACCACAATTGGGTAGCATCTTGGCTCACATCGAGTATCTTATAGGATTGGTAGATCACCATGATGTTCATTATATGCATGTTTGCATCGGCAGTAGCATGACCAATGAATATTCCTTTTATGTTGAGAAATTGTATCATAGTGCTAGTAATGTCAAACTTATCCCCAATAGGTAGTGCGGGTGAAACTATAGCTCCTACATTATCCAGGTCACCATCATTATCATAATCATCAAACTGAGGGACATATCGATATGGTTGTTGATCATGACCCCTATTCCTCCTTTGTCTAGCTTCTTCATCCACTATAGCCCAATGAGCTACCTCTTCTTGTCTAGATTCTTCTTTTAATATAGCCCGACGGTCTAGTTCATCTTATCTAGTCTATTCCTTTGCTATCATCTGGGTTGTGGCTTGCTCCGAAGTTTTATGTACTCCTTCATTAGCCATTTTTCTCACCATTCGAAGTCTTATTTTGATTCTGAGATCAAGTGGAATCAGAGGATTGCCTTGACTCCGAGGTTGGGCATGTAAAAATATGTACCCTAGAAAAAACAAAAACAATAGAAAAAGTAAATTAGGAAATAAGGACTAACGTTCAAATAAACATAGTCAATCTAGACCTGAACCGTATTACCCGACAACGATGCCAAATTTGATATCACCCAAATTATACCTCATAATGAGATATAAAATGGTTGTTGAATCAAATATAGAACCCAACTAGGTTAGGTTCGATTCCACAGGGAATATGGCTAGGCACTAGATCAATGCAGTTGTTTAGACTAATAATTTATTATTTCCATAAAAAGAGGGGATTGATTGTAGAAAGTATTTAATTAGCAAGAGTTTAGTAACCAAGTAGCAAGTTTTATGTTGTTTTTGATCAATGAGAGTGATGAACTAGGATTGTGTTCCCCATGATTTTATAACTCGGTAAGCACTTCATACTAATGTTCTATCCAATTGCTTAGCATGCAAGATGGTAAGTTAGGTTCATCTAAATGGATGGTTGCCTATAAAGGTGACTATTCTCAATTATCGATTAGGTCTCAAGAGATTTGTGTATTAACCCTTACTTTTGATCCCAGATTAGCTATTCTCGAACAAGGTCAAGCTATTAGATGAGGGTTGATAGCCTCAAATCTCCATTGTTACTTTCCTTTTCCCATTCTCTACCTCTATAGTTAATCAAGTAAAAACTTAAGGCGAATTCTAATATTTACAACCATTAAAAACCAATCAATACAAAGGAAAGAACACTACATGCATAGACACCATTCTAGAATCACTACAGTACTTAGCCTACATTGTTAATTCATCATGGTTCCCACAATCCTAGTTGTGAGATTTAGCTACTCATGCTTAAAGAATCACAATTAGAGATTATAGATGAATTCACAAGTATAAACTTACAAGACTTGAATAGATGAAATTCAGACACTTGAATTAACAAAGAAATTCAATAATCAAGAATCAATATGTGAAAAATATCTCAAAATCTAAGAACAAAACAATGTAATGTGTTTCTCAATCTTAAGAGTCAATAATAGTGTGTAAAGAATAAAAGAAAACCTAGGAAAGGTATTTATAGACAAAACAAAACCTATTCTAAACTAAATTAGATTGCAGGTTCGGCAGCTCCGATGGTAGTATAGCACGATTTGTTCTACGATCCCATGATTCATCCCTTCTGGTCGTGGTTAGGCAGTCACTTTTACAGGTCCTTTGATGTCTCTTAGGATGCCTCTTCAGGATAACTCATTTTTTCCTGGTATGGCTCGTGGTAGGTGGTCGTTGTCATAGGCCTAGAATTTAAGCTTTTCAGGATCTCAACCCACGACTCTCAAGATGAGCCTGCGGTAGGAACCAATGAGTCATAGGTTGTGATTTTTCTGAATACCTGAGATTTCACTTTCTCTGCTTCTCTCACCATAGTATCATGGTATGACCAGTTCCAAGATACAACAGGTCGTCCCATGGCTCATCTGATCCTCTTCTGCTCCATTTACATACTTTTCTGAGATTTACTTCCCCAAACCTATTTTCCTTGCAATCTCCACAAAAGCACACCATATCCATCTAAACGTGCCTTAGAACTAGCATATTTTCCGTATTTTAAGCATCAAAAGTGCCGTAAAACCATGGTATATCACTATCTGTAGCCATTGATAGATGAGCTAAAACAATAATGATTTGGTGGTATAGTGACATATGATTTATAAACTAAGCAGAATTTTGTTATGCTTGCTTATTTAATGTGGACTATTAATGATTTTCTTACATATGAGATGTTTTTTGGTTGGATAACTATTGGAAGTTAGCTTGTCTATATTGTATAAAAAATAGTAAAGTATTCACTTTAAAACATGGCCAAAAGAATTGTTGGTTTGATTGTCACTGTCATTTCTTGACAATGGATCACGAGTTTAGAAGAATGAAAAATACATTCAGAAAGAATAAGATTGAAAATGATCTATCACCTCTATCACTATTAGGGCATCATATTTGGGAGAGAGTTAATTAGTTGCCTAAAGTTACATAAGCTTCACCTTCTAAACTTCCTGGAAATGGTGTTGAACATAATTGGACTAAATAGAGTATATTTTGGGAGTTAATGTGTTAGAAGGATAATCTTTCATGACATAATCTTGATGTATGCACATTAAAAAGGATTATTTTGACAATTTATTCAATATAGTGATGAATATTAAGGGCATGAGGAAAGACAATCCAAAAGCTAGAATGAACATATAAGAATATTGCAAGAGAAATGAGTTGTGGTTATAGGAAACACAAAATGGTAAAGTGTTTAAGACCAAGTTTTTCCATTCACATTGGATAAGAAATGAGAAATTTGTGAGTGAGTTAAGAATTTAAGGATGCTCGAGGGCTGTAATTCAAATTTGGAAAAGCAGTAGATATGGATGAGGAAAGTTAATTGGTATAATAAGCCATGATTGTCATGTTGTTATGAAAAGTTTTACTTCTATCGCATTTAGCCGCTTCTATCGTATTTAGCCGTCTTTCTGACAGGATATGGAAATCAATCAAAAAGATAAGTCTATTCTTTAAAGATTTGTGTTCTAACACTTTATTTGAGAGTAGCTTGGCAAGGATAGAGTAGAATATTCTTGTAATCACTTCTAAGTTGTAAAATATCTTTTCATGTGACTTCTTTGATGTGATAGAGCATTTTCCAATTGACCTTGTAAAATATGCACGCCTTGGATGCCCAATTCAATTGAGGTGGATGTATTTATTTGAGAGGTAATGATCCTTTATTGATTTTATTTTTTTCTTAAACTATTACTACCTAACATGCAATTATACAGGACAATTTGTAATTGTAAATAAACTGCAATGCAAAAGGGAAAGGTCAAAGGATCAATTTTTGAAGCTTATCTTGCAAGAGGAATTGCTCATTTTTGTTCTTACTACTTCGGGGATGAAGTGCCATGTAAGAGAAATAAACTCAATCGCAATGATGACGGTGATAGTGATCCTATGTTTTCACCAATTTCATTTTTAAATTAACCTGGTCAAGAATAAAAAAAAACCTCATAGTGAGGTTTCACTAGTATGAAAAAAACAATCAGTTGTGACATATGTTTTACTCAATTATCCTGAGATCTAACCATATTTTAAGTAAGTATTGAATTGTATGTTTTACTCAATTGTGGACAAATTATATGTGGAACAAATATTATAAAAATGTTCGGCCTCATATGGTAGAATAAAAAAGGGGCACTTTGACATGGAAGTATATGATATAAGCCAGAGATAAGTTTGATCAAGAGATTTGGTGGGAACCTAAATGTGGTCATTCTAGTGTATGATATGACTACTGGACTCAATTGGATTTCCTCCATTACTATCTGCCTATTAACACTGTCAATGATTCAATGATACCTAATTGGAGGATGTGAAGCAGTTATTTACAAAAGGTTGGTGGAATTTAGAACTACTACAGGAAACATTCAATAAACAAGTATATAATCATGTAGTAAATAATGTGAACTATGAGGAGGAATCAGAAGAATGGGATAAACCTTGTTGGATGCTGAATATTTCTAAAAGATTTACTGTGGGATCTTCCTGGGAATGTGTGAGACAAAAGGGAGACATTGAGCAAAATTTCAAATAACTATGGATGAAAGGAATTCCATTTAAGGTCTCTTTCTTCTGTTAAAGGTTGTGGAATATTGGGAAAATCCTTATTAGCAACAGGATATGTGATAATGTCATATGTTGCTGCTGTGGGAGTGAGATGCAGGTGACCATTGAGCATTCGTTCATGAATTGTATAGGCTCTAATTCTATGTCTACTTTACAGCAGCTACAGGTATTAAAGGTCCATTTTTATAAGTCAAAGATAATGTATTTAAATGGTGGGAAGCTGACAGTGCACCAAAGCTCTAGCCTATATTCCAAGTTGTTCCTAGGTTTATTCTGTGGAAGATCTGAAAGAGGAAAAATGCTATAAAATATGGAGGGAGCATGTCACTACATAGCATGAGATTGGAGATTACTAGGAATTTAGCCTACATGGCTAAGTGTATCGACCCCTGGTTGATTAATATTCCTACATCTTGTCGCCTGATTTAGTGAGTTTCTAGAAGGCTATACACCTAGTATTGGATGTGACGTGGTGTATTGGAAGTTTCCTAAGTTGGGGTCCTATAAGTGCAATTCAGATGGGGCATCTAAAGGAAATCCTTGCCCCAGTTCAGGGGCTTTTTGCTTAAGGAATGGTTCAGGGATGCTGGTGTATGCAGAGGGAAGAAGATATGAAGACAACTCAAATTTAGTAGCTGAAGTACTTGCATCGAAAATGGGATTAAAGTACTGCATTGATCAGAACTATCTACCAGTGATTTTAGAGACTGATTCTCTTACAGTTAAGAAAATATTGGAGGGGATTTGGGAAGTGCCTTGGTGTGTTGTGGTGGAGATAAAAAAGATTAAGGATCTATTTGGAAAGCCAACCTAAAAATTAGATTTGGTGTAATTGGATGTAATTACACAATTTGGCATGTTTAGTTGGCTAGGTAATTACTTGGTCAACAGGTAATTGGGTGTAATTGATAGGGGGTAATTACACTCTCTAATTCACAGGGGGAGCTGTGATTTGCTTGTAATAATATGGTGTAATTACAAGTTGGTTACTTTTCAATTTCTTTCTTTTATTTCTATTTTTATTTTTTTCATTTTAATTTATTTTTATTTTATTATTTTAAATTATTTTTTATTTTATTATTTTAAATTATTTTTTATTATATTATTCTAATTTTTTTTTAAAATATATTTTTATTTTATATTATTTACATTTCATTTCCTTCTCATTTTTCAGCCTTTACTTCTTGCGATTCCATGCAATTGTTCGTACTATCTATTTTTTATTTATTTTATGTAATTTTTTCCATTTCGCCTAATTTTGTTAGTATTCTATTTTTAAAATTAAACTATAATTCATTGTTAAATAAGGTTATAGACTTACACTTCCATTTTCTTTAAAATCCTACTCGGTACTTTTCTTCCGATTTCTACGTTTGTAATATAGGTTGATTGAGTACTAGTTTCTAAGTATTTTCTCCCGATTTTTTTTTAATTAATTTTTTAATCTATCTTTCTTGATATCTAAGTCCTTATCCTATTTAGCCCATCGGTGGTCTTACCCTGTTCGTCTCTTTCCTTTAAACTTTATACCTAAGAACTGCTTTTTCAACCTCACCCTGGACAAACACACGTCCTTTGGCTCTCAGACCCTGGTGGACTTTAAAATATCCTAGGAATTTACAGGTTGATCCATCAAAATTCTTAAGTAGTTGAAAAGACTAACCACATACTAAGGGTAGATATGAATGGCTAAAAATAGTTACAGAGCTTAATTATCAAATAAAGATAACATGTTATAACTATGAACATGGTAGCATTTTATATTTATATATATAAACAGATACAAATATGTTGTACAAACATGGGGAGAAAAATACCTAGGTATAGTAAGCAACATAACCTACTTACATGGTGTAGATCGGATAGAGGTTTCCCTTTCGGGAGTCCCCGAGTTGTTCCGAAATAAGCTGGAAAATAAAACTCACACTCTATACAAGCACTTTTTTTTTTTTAAATGCTCACTCACACTTACAAATATTAGTTGAATACTCTGGTACTCAAGCTCTAAGGTTGATTTCTCGATGTCTTTCTTTCTTACAAATGAGAGGTATTTATAGAGGAGTCTGCGGACTTCAAAATGCCCTTCAATTCTTCAAATTGCCGCATTATTGTTGTTGGGTCTTTGTCATGGGTCCCACTACTATTTCTTCTTTTGAAATTTTTTCTGAAAAGTGCAACATTTGCTGTCTTTTTCTTCTTTGCGTCGCTTTCATCTTTTCTTTATGTCAGTTTCTTCTTTTTCTTTACTACTTTTTGAGGCGTCTGAATTTCTCCATTATTTATTGTCTTTGTCTGATATCATTGCTTACGAATATTAAGTCTGCTGAGGTCACTTCTTACCTCATTAACATATAGTGTCTAAATTGTGTAAAGCATCTGAATCAAAACTCATACCGGAATCATCATCTACATTTGGGTCTAGTACAAATTGTTCTAGAGTAGGATCATAATCTGAGTCTGAATTTAGTATTTCTGAGTCTTCGTCTTCCGTTTTAGGCTTTATCATGTCCTTTGTTTCTTCTTTAGATGAATTAGGTCGAGATTCTATTAGTAATTTCATTAATGTATTACCAACAATATTCTCTATTCTTTTAGTATTCATCTTCTATCTGGTTTGTCTCTTTATCGTAGATGTCTTTGAGCTGGATGTTCCTTCCAGGTTAAAACTGGCAGGGAGTCTTCTTACACTTTTTGGCAAAGTGTCAGTCATTAACGAATTTGATAAGTCTTTACCGGCTACCGTTTGAACTGGACTAACTACACCTTTACCTAATGTAGTAGGTCTATCTGCATTCGTTGGGGAATGCATACCCGTCTGATCCATTTTAGATAAAGATGGAGAATTTGCTGTGGAGTTTGAAAATTTGTCTGAGAGTAGGGATCTTTAAGAGGCTGTTCTAGAATTTGTCTTTGGTTTAATGCAAAATGAAGATCTTTTATATGGTTCTGTAGTATTTGGTTATGTTTGATTAACTAGTCTCGCTCTTTTTCTAACAGTTCATTTTTCTGATTCAAACGTTTAAACCCGTCGGTCATAGAGCTTCAATGGTCACAAAATATAATTTTATTGGTGTCTTTTTGGATATTATATTGAGGGTAATTTACTAGGTTTCATAATTCTGGGGTTATATAAAAATTTGATCCTAATTTGGCTCAGGCATAGTCTAATGCTTCTGTAAAATTGTTAAATCCCTTGTATAAAGGATCTCTAAAGTCTTTAATGGAGTCTAGTACCTATATCCATGTCTGGAAAATACCTGGCATCCTTCTCTGTACAACTACATAAAATTTAAACTTGTTACTCAAATTTTTGTCTGTGAAATACTGAGCTAGGGCATTCATCACAGCTAAAAAATAGCTGACATCCCTTGGAGTCTTGTTATATGCAATCCATAAATTGTCTAATAAGCATTTCTAATTTCTGTCAACCCTTGCTTCGGGTTTTGTCTTGAAACTAAAATTTGAGTCTGGATAACAAACTAGATTTTGTTTTTCAAAATAAATTCTTTCAATTGTCTGATCAGTAGATGTCTACGGTGCGTTTAGCATTGTCTGGGGTCTAAAATGAGTATTTCTTAATAGTGTCTGAAGATAATTGTCTGCACCTGAGTCTGAAACTTTCGCTTTACCTTTGTCTGTATTCCTGCTGCAGAAAAAACTGATTAGTAGTTTTTGAGATTAATCTACTAAGTTTGTCAGTTAGGCTATTTTCTATAGTGACCTTCCCGGTCATTTTCCTCATCTTCGTGTGCTCTCGGTGTTTAGAGCTTTTCTATAACTGCCCCAAGTTATTTATGACTTGCTGGGACGGATAGGTCAGTTTTCGGGCAGTTCATTTGAGAATATTATTTAGACCGAGCACGTTGTAAAATATTTAATTAAATTAGAATTTGATAAAAAGACATAGTTAATTACCTTTCAAAAATATTTTTGATATTTATAAAATTCTTTAGTTAGGATATATCTATACTACTTTATAATAGTTCTATAATTTATTACATATTTTACAACGTGCTCGGTCTAAATAATATTCTCAAATGAACTGCCCGAAAAATGAACTGTCAGTCCTAGCAAGTCATAAAAAACTTGGGCCAGTTATAGAAAATCTCTAAACACCGAGAACACACGAAGACGAGGAAAATGACCGGGAAGGTCATTACATTTTCTTTGCCTTTAATATGTCCGAATTTAATAGTATATATTGAAGTAGCATCTATAAAATTTAACCATCGTCTTTTACTACTATTCTTTTCACTTATCTTTTCATGAAATTTAACTATCGCTTCACAATCCGTTCTTACTAAAATTTCTGGTTTATTTAGAATATATATCTTAAAACTATTTAAGCCATATATGACTGCTAATATTTCAGCGTCTATACTACTCATATTACCTCGTTCTTTATAAGTTCCACTTTGATATGCACAAATTCTTTCATCTTTTTAAGTACTATATTTAATTTTTCTTGCTTTCAATATAGCTCCCCAACCTTCGAAGCTTCCGTCTGTTTCTATAATTAAATAATCTGTTTCTAAGGATAACACTAGGTATGGAATTTGTTTAACCATTTCTTTTAGCTTTTGTACTAATTTAATGTCTTCTGTGTTAAATGATTTTTGTCCTTTAGTTCCAGTCTTTCCATATAATGGTCCAACTATTTTTCCTAAATCTTTAATAAATGGTCTAGCGTAGTTTAATATTCCTAGAAATTTTTGTAAATCCTTTATTTTATCTAACTTTTCTGGCATTTCTAAGGCTTTCGTTGCTATGTGGGGTTGTAATTTTATCTTTCCTTCTCCAATAGTTATGCCTAAAAAATCTATATATTGTTTACATAATTCCATTTCCTTCTTACTAATTATTAAACCATTGTCTAGAAAAAGGTTAAAAACAGTCTGTAAATGTTCTAAGTGTTCTTCCATGTTATTGCTAAATACCAAAATGTCGTCAATATAGACTAAAACAAAATTCTTATATTTACCGAATATATTATCCATTTTTCTTTGAAAAATAGGAGGGGCTGTCTTTAATCCAAATGGCATTACTAGCCATTCAAAATGTCCTTCTGGACATGTAAAAGTTGTCCATTCAATACTGTCTTTATGCATTTTTACCTGCCAATATCCTGACTTACAATCAAATTTACTAAATATTTTTCTTCCTTGTATTCTATTTATTAATCCTGTTTTGTCTGGTAATTTATATGCATCCATTACCATATTGTCATTAAGTCGTTTATAATTTATTACCATTCTTGCTTTTCCTCTAACTATTTCACTATGATTTCTTACCATAAAAGCTGCGGATCTATGTATGGATGTAGATCGTCTAATTAATCCTAAATTTAATAGTTCTTTAATTTGGATTTCAAAGTCTTTTAAATCTTCATTTGTTGCTTCTATTGTTGCTGTCTTAATGAGCTATTCGGGGTTTATAATGTCTAATTTACATTCTAACTGATTTGATCCCCAATGTTCTAGAGGCTTTTCTCCTATTATTTCTATTTTGTCTAATTTTTGCATAATCTTTTGTAGATCTTCTTGGTTCTTTATTGCTCCTATCTGCTTGAAACCTTTTCTAAGGTTATAACTTTTTATACCTACATCTATTAAATTGTAATTCTTTTCTATTTGTTTATCTATGTCTATCCATTCTTTATTTATTACTTCTGAAAGTAAATTTTCTTTTATTTTGCAGGTACAATCTATGCCTTTATCGCAGATGGTGTCTGGGGCTATTTGTTTATTTCTAGAGTCCTTTATTACTTTTGTCTTTCTTTGTACATTTCTTCCAAAAAATGATGGCGTTATTGTAATATTTTTTGTAAAGATTACTCCGTCTCTAGTTATAAAACATCCTCCATTATTTTTTACCATGAAGTCCAATCCTATTATAAAATCTGCTTTTATATTTAAATCTCTTGTTAACATATATCCTAGTTTATACACTGTTTTATAGTTAGAACATGTATTATTAAAACTAATTATGGCATTCTTTACATAATGTTTATATGTATTATGGATTCCATCCATTTGCATGAATATTTGTGGTTCTTTGAAACTATTTATAAGGTGTTTTGGTAAAATATTTTAATTTATTATACACTGTGTACATCCTGAGTCTACTTTTCCTAAAGTTTCTATTTCATAATCTTGTATTATTATTTTAGTCATTACTTTGATAGCACTTAACTTTTTATCTTCATTACATACTAATCCGTCAAAATTTTCATTTAATAATTCTGTGTCTTCTGTTTCTTTTAAGGAGTCTTCTATTATAATTCCTTTTCTCTTTTCTAAAACCATTAATTTTTCGTCTGAATTCTTTACTAAATATTCAAGCCGATTTACTCTATTTTCTAAATCCATGTTGTCTTTATTTATTATTCTTGTATTAACTTGTGGTTTGTCTTCTAATTGTATTACATGTCTTCCTATGGATTTTTCTATCTAGGGTATACATCCTTCGATGTAACAGAATTTACATTTTGCTCTTCTTGTCTTATTGGGGTACCAATTGTATATATAACATTGTATATTATCTAGTCCCTTATGTCTTTCAAATTCATGTATACATTCCTCTTCGATATTTACCAATGAGAAATTTGTTATAATTTCATTTAAATTTTCTAATCCTATAGCTTCTTCTGAGTCTGAAGAGTCATGGACTTGATCATTATTAATACTAATTATAGAGTATATACCTTCGTTGTCTGACATATATTCGTCTACATTTATTAACATTTCTTTAAAATCTTCGATTAATTGTGAATTTCTTGTTCTAGTATTATTTCTTTCAGGGCAAGTGTTAGCTAAATGGTCTGCACTTCCACATGTGAAGCATTCTAAAGTATTCCTATAACTTTTATCGTTTTTATATTTTCTCACATGTTTTTCTTTGTTTAAATATGGTTTTTTAGCGGATGATTTTCTTAAATAATAATTTTTTCTTCTATAATCATTTCTTTTGTATGGTTTCTTATATTTCTTGTATTTATTTTTCTTTTGATAATTATCATCATAACTTTGGGTAGTATATATAGTTTTACAGAAATTAGTTTCTCCTTTCTTTAATTGTTGTTGTATTTGTATATTAGTACATTTTTCTTGTAATATGTCTATTATATGTTGTACTTTATGTCCTATTGACCATTTTGCATCGGGGTTTTGTATTACGCCGTCTCTTTTTCCCCATCTTTCTTATATTTCTCTTCCTAGTGCTCCTGGTAATTTATTAAATAATTTCTTTCCTAGAGTCTGATCAAAAGCATAAAAATAATCTAATAAAAAAGGCTTTACATGATACCAACCTTTTAAGCTTAGTTGTTCTAACTTAATTAAAGATTTTCTTTGTAATACTAGTAATCCACTATTTGGGTCTTCTCTAGTTATTAAGATATGTATTTTATTTGTAAAATTATACGGGTTTGGTCCCATATCTATTAACATTTTGAGTTCGTGTGGGAATTCTGATTTATATGCCTCCCATAATCCTTTAGCTGATTCTCCTAGAAATGTCTCCATATATCTATACATTATTTCTGCGTCTGTTTCGTTATATGTTTTAATATAGTCTGCTACTACTATACCTTTCCATAGATCTATAACAGTATTCCATATTTGAGGATCATGTGATGATATATTTAATATTTTTCCTTTACTTCCTCCTTCTTGAAGCGTAACTAGTTCTTCTATTGGCAGTCTTTTTCCTATAGGTCTAACACTATCCATTTCTGTTTCTGGATTAATTTTGTATACTCTATGTCTAGGTACATTTCCTGTATTGGTTTCTACTGTGTGTATTTTAGAAGTTCTTTGAAAAGGACTTGAGCTTGTTGAGGTTGATTCCATAAATTCTTTAATACTTTTAGTGGTCTCTTCTTCAGAATTATTGCTAATTTCTTTGAATTTATTATCTTTATATCCTATATTATCAGTTCTTAATTCGCATTGTCTAAAATGTTCATCTACATCAAAGATGTCTAGATTTCCTAATTTACATCCTATACATTTAATACACTTTTTATTATTAATTCTATATATTTCTCTAGCTTTTTGTATTTCTTTATCTACCTCAAATTCTTCTAAGTTTAGTTCTTCAGTTATATTCATAAACTCTGTTCTTTCAGATTCTTCTTGTATTTCTTCTTCTAATTCATTTTGATTTGTAGTCTCATAGTCTATAAATCTTACTGAAGTTTGTCCTTTTTTGTTTGTATACATTAAATGATCTGTTGGTTTTACTGTTTCTTGTTTTTTAGAGTTTTCTAAATTCCATTCTAAACCTCCATATATTTCTGGGTTTATTTTTAAAGGTTGCATTAATTTTATTCCTTTATTTCCCATTAAACCTATAACGTCTTCTACTTTTAGCTTAAATTTAGTACTGCTATTATTTGCTAATTTACCATGTTGTTCGAGGTAGAGGTCGTGGCCGAGGGAGATTACCCTACTCGCCAGGAAGATCACAGGCTTATAGCCAAGGATCAGGTTCCTCAAATGAATCTTCTTCAAATTCTCCAGTGATACAACATGGAAAAAAGAGTTTGATAAACTCTAAAATATCTCAAGGAGAATCCTCCTCAAAAAATTTCATTCACCTGGAAGATATTCCAGAAAATCATCCGTTATACGCACAGATGCAAGCATATTTGGCTTCTCAAAAGCAAAGTGATACTTTTGCTTCAATAATTAAAGAGGGCAATGATGATATCAAGTCCTATGAAAAGTTACCCAAACAAGAAATGATATTTCTTGTAGAGAATGCGGAAATTATACGCAAAAATGACCCTTGAAAGATATTTCAACGGTATTTGATTCAGGGATTATATTTCCCAGGCGGGTCTTATAAGACCCGAGCATATTATGAAGTTATTCTTACTGAAACAGGTAGCGCTGATACTCAGCATTTTCCTGAAGGACAAACAATTTATAATTTTTCAAAGATAATTATCAAACAGATTATATCTGTCGAAGATTGGGGTATTACCACCATGAGAGAAAGGTAGATAAGCCTCAACAATACCAAAATGACTCTTACTTATTGGGACTATATTAAAGCTTTTGATCAAGTCCTTTATTATATTAATGATAAATATAGGCATACCTGGTTTATCAAAGTATGTTAAAAAAATTTTGAAAACACCATTCCAAATTGGTTTTTAACCTGGTGGTCATACCACGGGCCAACGATAAAAATTTTGCCAGAACCATTTTTAATTTTATATCAAAATTGGAAGTTGGTTTCACCTGATTTAAACTATTTATATAGAGCAGATAATATCTGCTACCCTGAAAAAATAGATCAAATCTATTTCTTTCTTGAATTTTCTATTCCCTGGATCCATAAATGGGCTCCAGAATTAGGGTACACTGATGAACAAGTTCCCTGCTTATACCGAACATTTTCCAATAACTTTTGGGATAGATTAATGAAATTTTATCCCAAAACAAAGATTCTTCATGGACAAGAACTCCTAGATCTAATTGGATTAAAAATCCGCGAGTATGAATCCGTGGCAGAAGAGGGAAAGATGGATGACCCGTCAATCAGACAGATTACCCAAAAAATCATGTTCCAAGATGGCGACAAAGAAGCCATGATTCACAATTATTTAGAAGAAATGAAGAGAAACTTGCTCAATTCTCTTCCACAAATTGAAAAATCTGACTCCTCTATGAAGAGTAGTAGCAGTCATAATGGCGATGATATTGACGATTCACAGTCTGTCGAACCAGAGATAATACTCTCTGAAGAAGGCATTGCTAATGCTGAAGACTTTGTCCACAAGAATTGGACAAGATACAAGGAAAGAAGAAAACATAATCGGAGATAACCACCACGAGTGTGAGTTTTATTTTCCAGCTTTTCCCAGCTTATTTCGAAACAACTCGGGGACTCTCGAAAGGGAAACCTCTATCCGATCTACACCATGTAAGTAGGTTATGTTGCTTACTATACCTAAGTATTTTTCTCCACATGTTTGTATCTGTTTATATATATAAATATAAAATGCTACCATGTTCATAGTTATAAAATGTTATCTTTATTTGATAATTAAGGTCCGTAACTATTTTTAGCCATCCATATCTACCCTTAGTATGGGTTAGTCTTTTCAACTGCTTAAGAATTTCGATGGATCAACCTGTAAATTCCTAGGATGTTGAAAGTCCACCAGGGCCTGAGAGCCAAAGGACGTGTGTTTGTCCAGAGTGAGGTTGAATAAGCAGTTATTAGGTATAAAGTTTAAAGGAAAGAGACGAACAGGGTAAGACCACCGATGGGCTAAATAGGATAAGGACTTAGATATCAAGAAAGATAGATTAAAAAATTAATTAAAATAATAATAATAATAATAATAATAATAATAATATTTCGGGAGAAAATACTTGGAAACTAGTACTCAATCAACCTATATTACAGACGTAGAAATTGGAAGAGAAAGTACCTAGTAGGATTTTAAGACATATTGAATCACCCCTCACAAACCATAGCTATTCATTAAAAAATTCCAATCGAAATATCATCTCCCCCTTTTTGGTATCAGATCTAGAAGTTTCTAGGACTTAGTAAATGAGAAGACCTTAAAAGAATAATTTAGACTATAAAAATTGTAGAAAAAATATAAAAATATTATACTCTGAGTTAGAAAGGTTATATTATAGCCTTGATAAAGAAAATAGTAGAATTCCTTATTGCATATTAGAAATTCGTAAAACTGAGAAAAAATTAAGAAATCATATTATCTCAAGACTTATATATAGTATACATTCTAGAATTTAAAAATATATGAAACAACATCTCTATTCAAAATACATTTTATATCATTATAATGAAATATATAGCTTTAAAAAAGACTTAAAAATAGCAAAATCCTTAAGACCTACAAGTAAGGAACAGTTGAAAAGAATACAGAAAGAAATAGTTAATCTAGAAAATTATATACAATATTTAAAAATAAGAATTAACGACTTGCCTTTAGGCTAATTTATATGAGACAAAACAAGTTAGTAAGAAACGTTAGAAACACAAATAGCATTATTAGATTACATTGAAAAGCTATAAAAGAAATAAAAATATTCCAGAACACTCTACAATCAAGATTAGACGAATTAAAACACATAGACTTTCTCTTACAAGAAACCCTACCAGAACAAGAAGAACTAAAGAATTACATAATAATAGAATTATATAGACTAAATACCGATATACAAGAACATAGGGATAGGATAAATTATTTAACAGAAAAGCTTAAAGACATACCATTAGGTTAAAGGTTAAAATTATATGCAACAACCTAAAAGAGCAATTAAAAGATATAGAAAAATATATAAAGAACTTAACAAAAGACAAGAAATCATTCAACAAGGACAAAATTATATCCATTTTCTAGAACAAAAATTAATAGAAGTTATAATAAGATTTAAAATATATTTAGAACTAGAAATTGAAACCCATTTAATTAATCAGATAACTGCTTGTTATAAGTATATAAACCAAGAAATTAACCAAGTTAAAGAAGAAATCCAAGCCCAAGAATATTTAATAAAGGTAATTTTAATTTCCCTTAATAAAATACCTATAGAATAGTATATGAAAAGAAACGACCTATACTATAACTATCTAAGATTCCATTATAGATTAATTAGTAGCTCTTATTCAGAAATAAAAAGACTTAAGACACGAAAAAGTATTCTAGAAAAAGAATTAATACAATTTGACAAACATAAAAACACAAAGTATAGGAAACTCTCAGTGGAAAAATATCGTAAAAGATTAAGTAAAAGAATAAGAATCCTAAATACACAACTACTTATCTCCAACGAAATACAAAGCATAATAAGTGATAGACAGTATATCCGAAATCAAATAAAATACTATCCTCTAGGCTAAACACTAAATGAGAACACATCCGTTAGCAAGACAAATACAAACTAATAATTGGATATATAATATATAAATACTAAGGCAAAAAACCAATATATAGAATTAAAGAAAAATAATAGAAAAGACACTTGGGAATTACGAGGATTAGAACTTGATATTGAAGATTACGAAAATTGGTTAAAGTGGTATAAAAATAGACCAATCTGGATAGCGCTAGGATAGATAAAATAACTAATCTTAAAAAAATAGAATATTTAGACTTACAATTAATACTGGAAAAGAAATATAAACGTTTAAAAGACAACGCATTAATTAGGTGTAATTTTAGTAATGGAGAACATAGTTTACATAGTGAAGACTCTCAGCTAAATAGTATAGTCAACAACAACAACAACAACAAACCCAGTATAATCCCACCAAGTGAGGTCTGGGGAGGGTAAGATGTATGCAGTCCATACCACTACCTCGAATGAGGTAGAGAGGCTGTTTCCAATAGACCCCCGGCTCAGAACAAATAACAGTAGAAAAAAACATAACAACAACAAAAAAACAAGGAATAACACACTAGTAGAAAATAAAAGAAACAGGACGCCCACATAGTCATGAAATATACAATCTATCCAGACATCCCAAACACCACCACAATACCACGAACAGGGAACTACAAAACACACACATGACACTACCGTTATCCGCACAGAAACAGACAAAGCCTACCTTCCTACTAGCCAGAACGCACTCCTACCCACTATCCCTTTACCCTAATCCTCTCCCTCCACACCCTCCTATCTAGGGTCATGTCCTCAGTAAGCTGTAGCTGCTCCATGTCCTTTCTAATCACCTCTCCCCAATATTTATTCGGCCTACCTCTACCTCGTCTGAAGCCATCCATGCCCAATATTTCACACCTCCATACCGGGGTATCTGCACACCGCCTCCTCACATGCCCGAACCACCTCAACCGCACTTCCCGCATCTTGTCAACTACCGAGGCCACTCCCACCTTCTCCCGAATACTCTCATTACGAACCCTATCTCTCCTAGTAATACCACACATCCAATGCAACATCTTCATCTCTGCCACCTTCAACCTCTGTAAGTGGGATGCCTTGACTGGCCAACACTCCGCTCCATACAACATAGCCGGACGAACTGCCACTCTGCAGAATTTGCCTTTCAATTTAGGAGGCACCTTCTTATCACACAAGACTCCCAAAGCGAGCCTCCATTTCAACCATCCTGCACCAATACGATGAGTGACATCCTCATCAATCTCCCCATTCCCCTGAATCATAGATCCAAGGTACTTGAAACTATCTCTCTTCCGAATAACCTGGGAACCCAACTCCACTGCCACATCGGCCTCATGCGTCAAGTCGATGAATTTGCACTCCAAGTATTCCGTCTTTGTCCTGCTCAACCGAAACCCTTTAGCCTCTAGGGTTTGTCTCCAAAACTCCAACTTATCATTAACTCCTTCCCGGGTCTTGTCAATTAAAACTACATCATCAGCAAATAACATACACCAGGGTACCTCCCCTTGAATATGTCGCGTCAAAACATCCATCACTAAGGCAAATAAAAACGGACTAAGCATCGATCCCTGATGCAACCCTATCAAAACAGGAAAGTACTCAGAATCTCCTCCTACCGTCCTCACACGAGTCTTCGCCCCATCATACATGTCCTGGATCGACCTAGTGTACGCCACAGGAACCCCTCTAGCCTCCAAGCACCTCCACAGCACCTCCCTGTCGTATGCCTTCTCAAGATCGATAAACACCATGTGCAAATCCTTCTTCCTCTCCCTATACTGCTCCACTAGTCTGCGCACAAGATGAATGGCCTCAGTAGTCGAGCGCCCAGGCATGAAGCCAAACTGGTTTTCAGAAATAGTCACGATCCTCCTCAACCTCAACTCTACCACCCTTTCCCACACCTTCATAGTGTGGCTCAACAACTTGATGCCCCTATAATTATTGCAACTCTGGACATCGCCCTTATTTTTGTATAAAGGGATCATTGTACTCCATCTCCATGCTTCGGGCATCCTAGCCGTCCTAAAAATGATGTTAAATAGTATAGTAGATTTATTATTAAACTTAGGAGATAATATTTATAAAGACAACACAATAATAATAGAAATAATTAGAGAATTACAAATTAAGCAGATGAGAATTTTTAATCACATAGAAGAAAATTTAGACTTCTTAAAAAGTCAACAATCAAAAATAGAAAAAAAACAAATCTATATTAAAGAAGCTCCAGAAAATATTAAAATAATTCATAAAGAACTGCAAGAATTAAAATATAGTATAGAACAAATTAAGACAATTATCCTTTCATGAATGATCCTCTCTATAAAGACATACTTAGGCAAGGAGAAAAAATATCACACAACCCCGAAGTTTTAAGCGATCACATTCCCCAAAGTAAAACAGATCAAATAATAATAAAACAGAATAATACTATAATACTTTTATTACTAAAATTAAACAAAAATTTAGAAAAATTAATAAAGGAAAAGGATCCGCAACCAAATAAGGAAGAATTAAACAAATACATAGAACAACTTATAAAAACAAAATATCCACCAGTTCTAGAAGACACCTTTAACGATCTAATAGAACAACTTAAGAAAGTAGAAGTAACTCTAAATAAAGATAAAACACCAATAATTAAAAAACAAAAACCATGGACCTTTTTTCAAATAGGAGAATAGACCCAGACAGACCAAGACATAGTTACACCCAAAACAAACTAGGAAATAACATATTGAGTACAATAATAAATACCTCAAGACAAAATCCTATTCAATAATTAGATGAAGTAATTGATATAGATAAAGACATCCAAATTTTCCAACAAAATAGATCAAAACTATTAAATCCCAGAATACTATATAGTGCAGGAATTTTCTCATAGAAAGCTCAGTTATACAGACACTATAGAGAAGAACAATTATGTGTTACCGTAGAAAATAAAAGAAACATTACCTTAATAAGTTTAGAATCTTTAAATGAAATAAAGAGAACAAATATGAATTTAATGCATATGGGTTTAATTACTATAGGATTAACTAGAAAGAATCTAGGAGCGAAAGTATTAATAACAATTTATGATGATAGATGGTCAGATCCTAAAAGATCCCTTATTGGTTTAACAGAAGTAGACATGAATAATAACAGAGGAATATTCTATTGTAGTCCAGACTTTATGATTAATTCATCAGAATTTGGAAAATATATAAAGATAGGAATTCGGACTAAAGGTTATGAAGAAATGAATGGTGGTAATAATCTTTTAATAGGTATTGGATTTATAGGTAAATTAGCAAATAATAGCAGTACTAAATTTAAGCTAAAAGTAGAAGACGTTGTAGGTTTAATGGGAAATAAAGGAATAAAATTAATGCAACCGTTAAAAATAGACCCAGAAATATATACAGGTTTAGAATGGAATTTAGAAAACTCTAAAAAACAAGAAACAATAAAACCAACAAATCATTTAATGTATACAAACAAAAAAGGACAAACTTCAGTAAGATTTATAGACTTTGAGACTACAAATCAAAATGAATTAGAAGAAGAAATACAAGAAGAATCTGAAAGAACATAGTTTATGAATATAACTGAAGAACTAAACTTAGAAGAATTTGAGGTAGATAAAGCAATACAAAAAGCTAGAGAAATATATAGAATTAATAATAAAAAGCGTTTTAAATGTATAGGATGTAAATTAGGAAATCTAGACATCTTTGATGTAGATGAACATTTTAGACAATGCGAATTAAGAACTGATAATATAGGATATAAAGATAATAAATTCGAAGAAATTAGCAATAATTCCGAAGAAGAGACCACTAAAAGTATTAAAGAATTTATGGAATCAGCCTCAACAAGCTCAAGTCCTTTTCAAAGAACTTCTAAAATACACACAGTAGAAACCAATATAGGAAATGTACCTAGACATAGAGTATACAGAATTAATCCAGAAACAGAAATGGATAGTGTTAGACCTATAGGAAAAAGACTGCCAATAGAAGAACCAGTTACCCTTCAAGAAGGAGGAAGTAAAGGAAAAATATTAAATATATCATCACATGATCCTCAAATATGGAATATTGTTATAGATCTATGGAAGGGTATAGTAGCAGCAGACTATATTAAAATTTATAACGAAACAGACGCAGAAACAATGTATAGATATATGGAGACATTTCTAGGAGAATCAGCCAAAGGAGTATGGGAAGCATATAAATCAGAATTCCCACGCGAATTCAAAATGTTAATAGATATGGGACCAAACCCGTATAATTTTACAAATAAAATACATATCTTAATAACTGGAGAAGACCCAAATAGTGGATTACTAGTATTACAAAGAAAATCTTTAATTAAGTTAGAACAACTAAGCTTAAAAAGTTGGTATCATGTAAAACCTTTTTTATTAGATTATTTTTATTGTAGTAGCATAAGTGGTAATGCTTTTGATCAGACTCTAGGAAAGAAATTATTTAATAAATTACCAGGAGCACTAGGAAGAGAAATAGAACAAAAAGAAAAATGGTCAATGGGACATAAAGTACAATATATAATAGACATAGTACAAGAAAAATGTACTAATATACAAATACAACAACAATTAAAGAAAGGAGAAATTAATTTCTGTAAAACTATATATACTACCCAAAGTTATGATGATAATTATCAAAAGAAAAATAAATACAAGAAATATAAGAAACCATACAAAAGAAATGATTATAGAAGAAAAAATTATTATTTAAGAAAATCATCCGCTAAAAAACCATATTTAAACAAAGACAAACATGTGAGAAAATATAAAAACGATAAAAGTTATAGGAATACTTTAGAATGCTTCACATGTGGAAGTGCAGACCATTTAGCTAACTCTTGCCCTAAAAGAAATAATACTAGAACAAGAAATTCACAATTAATCGAAGATTTTAAGGAAACATTAATAAATGTAGACAAATATATGTCAGACAACAAAAGTATATACTCTATAGTTAGTATTAATAATGATCAAGTCCAAGACTCTTCAGACTCAAAAGAAGATATAGGATTAGAAAATTTAAATGAAATTATAACAAATTTCTCATTGGTAAATATCAAAGAGGAATGTATACATGAATTTGAAAGATAAGGGACTAGATAATATACAATGTTATATATGCATGTCACAACCCAATTTCAGAGTCATGATGGCACTTACTATGTCCCACCAGTAGGTAAGCCAAGCCTTAGCCCGGAACGACAAGTAAAGGGCGCCATGGCGGAAGGATACCAAAGTACTACAATTCATGCCCATAATACATGCACAAAAATATAGGCTACATAAAAACGAGTGAAGAAACTAAAAAGAATCCCACGACCTAGGAAGGCCAGTACAAGAGCCACTAGTAAAAGAATAAGAGTACTAAAAGTATCAATACATATGTAGTCTCGAAATGAAAGACTGTCCAAAAGTAAGGGAAGGAGAGAGGATCAGCTCTGGCTCGGAAAGCTCACCCTATCTCCGAGACCTGTGAATAGCTGGCTAGAATATAAACGGCAGTGACTAGTACTCGGATCTGCACCAGAAAAGATGCAGAAGTGTAGTATAAGTACCAAAATAATGGGTTCTCAGTAGGCATCATCAACCGACTAAGCTAGATCATAATACAAGTAAGATAAAATGCGGGGATGTAAAGTATATCAAGGAAAAGGGCAAACCTGAAAACATGCTCTGACATAGGTAAATAGTTAAGGAAAAACATGAATTACCAAAGTTAAAGTGACTAGATACAACCCAACTAGGCCCCCATCGGGTACAAACAAGAGACAGTTAAACCAAATCGGACCCCCATAAGCCTGATGGAAGAAATCAAGACATGTACCATTACCACACTTATGAATCCCATTCCAAACCGCCACTCGCCGAACACGAACCGGTCTTTACATATCATGAATCTAATAGAAAGTGTCGGACTCAAACCGGTATATAAATAGCATAATTTCAAACTTGAACCGGTATATAAATAGCATAATAGGGCCTCCCCCCCTCCGCTCCTCGAATATACAAGAATGTCATCAATGAAAACAATAACAAAGGAGTCTAAATAGGGCCTGAAAACTCGATTCATCAAATCCATAAACGCCGCCGGGGCATTAGTCAACCCAAAAGACATCACCAGGAACTCATAATGGCCATACCGAGTCCTGAAGGCTATTTTGGGGATATCCTCAGGCCGGATCCTTAACTGATGGTAACCTGACCGTAAGTCAATTTTAGAGAACACTGTCGCACCCTAAAGCTGATCAAATAAATCATCGATACGAAGCATAGGATACTTATTTTTCACCGTAACCTTATTCAGCTTCCTATAGTCAATACACATATGCATAGAGCCATCCTTTTTCTTCACGAAAAAGGCAGGAGCACCCCAAGGCGATACACTAGGCCGAATGAAACCCTCACCCAAAAGATCCTGAAGCTAAGAATTTAGCTCCTTAATCTCATTAGGAGCCATGCGGTAAGGTGCCATAGAGATAGGTCGGGTGCCCGGCTCAAGATCAATAACAAACTCTATATCACGCTCAGGAGGAAGACCAGGCAGGTCGATAGGGAAAACATCGGTGAACTCACGGACAATAGGCAAGATAAGACTCGCAACCCCTCAACACCAATCTCCTAGCCCAAATATAAGAAATGATCCCCGTCGGTGTACGACCAAAAGAACCCTGCCATACAACTGGGGGTATGCCAGGCATGGCTAATTTAACGGTCTTGGACAAGCAATCCAAGACCGCATGATAAGGGGAGACCTGTCCATGCCCAGAATTACATCAAAGTCCACCATATCCAATACAACAAGATAAGCCCGAGTGTCAAACTCTCGAACGGTCACCATACATGATCTGAAAATCCAATCCACTACTAAAGAATCACCCATGGGAGTAGATACAAGCAATGGCACAGATAAAAGCTCCTAAGACAACTCTAGTCGTGGTGCATAATAAGCAGAAATATATGAATAAGTGGATCCCGAATCAAATAGAACAATAGCCGACTGACGGCACACCAAAATCGTACCTATAATAAATGCGTCTGAAGAATCTGCCTATGTTCTACCAGGTACAACAAATAAATGACCTCGCCCGCCGCCTGGTAGGGCGTCTGGCCTACCACCTGTCCTACCTGCCTGAGAACCTCCTCGAGAACCAGGCTTATGCGTGTCCCCCTCACCGATTATTAATGTCTCGAGATCCGCTATAACTAAAGCTTTTTGCTCAACTAACCACCCCTGCGACCCTAAACACCACCTCTAGCTGGAGGCGACACTGATCAGATGGGCTGAACACTCTGCGTTGCAGGCTGGATCGTCCTACGCTGGGAACATATCCTGGAGAGATGACCGGACACTCCACAAGTATAACAAGGACCCGAAATACCACTCGGTCCAGAAGGTCTGGCTGATACGGAATAGCTATCACGACTAAAAGACCCAGAATGTGCACCACTCGGGGACTGGCCACTGCTCTGGCCATAAGAGTCACTGAAACTGGATCGGTCTCCATCAGAAATCTGAAGTGCTGCCTGAACAGGCCTACTAGACTGACCCTGGTGTCGATATGACTGACGTGGAGGGTACCTACCCCGAGAATCTCTACCTCTAAACTGTGAGCTTTCATGGCTCCCATTGAAACTTCCCTGGTGACGTGGTCTCTTATTGCTGCCCTCCTGGGCCTCGCGATGCATCCCCACCATGGTCTGAGCATAATCAAAAATCTCAACAAAAGACCTACCAGTGGAAACCAAACCCTGAGTAGCCATATGAAGAGGAAGTCTCAGTCCCCTAACATAACACCAAATCCTCTCATACTCGGTAGGCAAGATCGTTGTAACATGTCTGGCCAACTCATGAAATCCTGCCTCATACTTGAGAACTGTCATCGAACCCTGTTGTAACCCTGTAAACTTATCCCTCAAGCGCTCACGGAGGCTGCGGGGCATATACTTCTCCAGGAAGACCTCAGAGAACTGAGTCCATGTCAAAGTGGGAAGTCCAGCTGGTCTGGAATCAAGAAAACCTCTCCACCAATGTCTAGCAGCCAAATCTAAATGAAAAGTAGTGTAATCGACTCCACGAGCCTCAACTAGGCCCAAATTACGGAGCCTAACTTCGCAAGCGGCCAGAAACTCAAATGCATCCTCTCCTGGAGCCCTTGTAAACCTCGGAGGAGTCAATCTCAGAAATCTACCCAACATCTTCAGCTCCTCAACTGACATAGCAGGATGGGCGACCACAGGCTGAGCAACTACCGGCGCTGGGGGAACCTGAACTCTGGGTGCCGCAGCTACAGGTTGCGCCCTTACATCCGTACAACTCTAATCCGCAGATTGTGCACCATCAGAAGGTGCACCACCAACTAATCCCAACAACTGGACCAAAGCATCTCTGAGAAACGACAAAGAAATAAAACCTGGTGGAGCCTGGGATGGTCCCTGGCCCACCAACGGCTGAGGTGGCTGAGGCTGTGGAGCAACCTCTGTCTCTGGAGCAATAACTGGGTCTGGCGAAGGCTCTCTATCCGGCCCTCTAGCTGGGGCTGTAGCTCTACCCTGGCCACGACCTCTGGGTCGGCCATGGCCTCTAGTAGGTGTCCTAGCAGCAGGCTCGGGGTCACCATCACCCGTCGTCATAGCTCGCGTCTTAGCCATCTGTGAAAGAGTGAAACAACAAAAACCTTAGAAAATGACACAGACTCGGTGCACGAAATGAATGAAGAAAGTGAAGTCGTCCTAAAAATGTCCAATAGCCTCCCGAAAATAAGACACAGACGTCATCGTTCCAATCCGTGGGATTCTACTAGACACTTGCTCTTGTACCAACAATACTAATGAACCTAGGCGCTCTGATACCAATTTATCACGACCCAATTTCAGAGTCATGATAGCACCTACTATGTCCCACCAGTAGGTAAGGCAAGCCTTAGCCCGAAAGGACAAGTAAAGGGCGCCATGGCAGAAAGGATACCAAAGTACTACAATTCATGCCCATAATACATGCACAAAAATATAGGCTACATAAAAGTGAGATAAGAAAACAAAAAGAATCCCACGACCTAGGAAGGCCAGTACAAGAGCCACTAGTAAAAGAATAAGAGTACTAAAAGTATCAATACATATGTAGTCTCGAAATGAAAGACTGTCCAAAAGTAAGGGAAGGAGAGAGGATCAGCTTCGGCTCGGAAAGCTCACCCTATCTCCGAGACCTGTGGATAGCTGGTTAGAATATAAACGACAGCGACTAGTACCCGAATCTGCACCAGAAAAGATGCAGAAGTGTAGTATTAGTACCAAAATAATGGGTTCTCAGTAGGCATCATCGATCGACTGAGCTAGATCATAATACAAGTAAGATAAAATGCGGGGATGTAAAGTATATCAAGGAAAAGGGAAAACCTGAAAACATGCTTTAACATAGGTAAATAGTTAAGGAAAAACATGAATTACCAAAGTTAAAGTGACTAGATACAACCCAACTAGGCCCCCATCGGGTACAAACAAGAGACAGTTAAACCAAATCGGACCCCTATAATCCCAATGGAAGAAATCAAGACATGTACCATTACCACACTTATGAATCCCATTCAGAACCGCCACTCACCGCACATGAATCGGTCTTTACATAGCATGAATCTAATAGAAAGTACCAAAATCGAACTGGTATATAAATAGCATAATTTCAAACTCGAAACGGTATATAAATAGCATAATTTTGGACTCGAACCGGTATATAAATAGCATAATTCCGAGCTAGATATATGCCAAGTAGTATAAGGTTCCAGATTAAGGATATT
Source organism: Capsicum rhomboideum (assembly GCA_031232105.1). NCBI lineage: Eukaryota > Viridiplantae > Streptophyta > Magnoliopsida > Solanales > Solanaceae > Capsicum > Capsicum rhomboideum. Next base: position 62,023,681 of record CP124709.1, read on the forward strand.
ACTGTGGAAGAGGGACTCCTAAGTCTACAGGGATCTAGGTGCAATATCCCAACCCAAGGCATAAATTTACTTAAGGGAAGTGTAAATGGATCGATTCTACCTCCGAACGGCCCTCAGATAAGCCAAATAATCCAAATTTTGCTAACTAAGTAACCAACCATAAATTCCAACCCCAACACCAGCACAATATAATACTAATACCATGATTAAGCTCAATCTTTAAGTAGGGTAAGCCTAGCCTACCTGGATGCCGAAGAAAGCTCGATAAAGTCAGCTAAATTGGAGCCTTTCCTTTCCGAGAAGCCTTCGTGCGATGCCATGCTATCAAAATGACAATCTACTCATCAATACGAGTACAACAACACCCATATTGCATATAAATGCATCGGGTCAAAAATCAACTCGAAAATCTCATGCGGGGCCCACTTACAGAATCAGAAGTTTGAAACCGTCAAAACGACCCTCATAGCTCAAGAATCATTTACCCTCAAAAATGGGTGAATTCTGAGCATCATAGCACCCAAAAATCAAACTACAAAGCTAGCTAGGTTTTGGGCTTAAACGGAGAATTTACCAAGAACTTAAACGAAACTTACCAAGATTTCAACGTGGAAAAAGATGTTAATGAACTCTCCAAGCTTCCTAGAACACCCAAGAATCTCCCCTTGTCTCCCACTATATCTCTAGAGCTTCTATGCTCTAACCCTAGAAAATAATGAGAGAAAAACGAGTGAAAGGGATTAAATGCAGCTGCAGGTACCGCTTAAGCGTCCACTTGACCGTTTAAGCAGTCACCGCTAAAGCAGACAAGCCTCCGCTTAAGCGGAACGTCTGGTCTAAGGCTGCAGCCGCTAAAGAGGTGCCCAAGCTTCTTAAGCGGTTGCACCAGCTGAAGCAGCATCAACACTTGGCAATATTTTGCCATGTTTCCAACGGGTCCTCAAAATTCGTTCGGAACCCCATGAATGCAAACGAACTATGCTACCCCAACAAATTTGGCATTCTCGACTCAGTGGAGAAATCAAAATTTCCATCCGGGGTCATTTCGATGACATGTGGGTCCCACACCCAAGTGATCATTTTCACCACTTTCCACTCAATAGCGTAAAACGAGTTCGAAAGCCTCGAAACCCGGACCAAGGGTCCCCCCAGCCTAAAATCAATGTTTCAGAGCTGATGGAATTGTCAGAATGTGCATACGAGACTTCCTACCTGGCATTTGGGCCCGGTAGCCAAACTTGAAAAGCGTTAATTTCAAAACAGGGAACAGGGTAAAAGAAAAATAAACGAATTGCTCTGTAACTGAACTGTCAGCTCCAGCAAGTCATAAATGACTTGGGACAGCTATGGGAAAGCTCTAAATGTTGAAACAATGTGAAAATACTGAAAATGACCTGGAGGGTCATTACAATGCAATTGGTACCCTAGTAAGACAAGAAGAGCAAAATGTAAATTCTGTTACATCGAAGGATGTATACCCTGTAAAGAAAAATCCATAGGAAGACATGTAATACAATTAAAAGACAAACCACAAGTTAATACAAGAATAATAAATAAAGACAACATTGATTTAGAAAATAGAGTAAATCGGCTTGAATATTTAGTAAAGAATTTAGACGAAAGATTAATGGTTTTAGAAAAGAGAAAAGGAATTATAATAGAAGACTCCTTAAAAGAAACAGAAGACACAGAATTATTAAATGAAAATATTGACGGATTAGTATGTAATGAAGATAAAAAGTTAAGTGCTATCAAAGTAATGACTAAAATAGTAATACAAGATTATGAAATAGAAACTTTAGGAATAGTAGACTCAGGATTTACACAGTGTATAGTAAATCAAAATATTTTACCAAAACACCTTATAAATAGTTTCAAAGAACCACAAATATCCATGCAAATGGATGGAACCCATAATACATATAAACATTATGTAAAGAATGCCATAATTAGTTTTAATAATACATGTTCTAACTATAAAACAGTGTATAAACTAGTATATATGTTAACAAGAGATTTAAATATAAAAGCAGATTTTGTAATAGGATTAGACTTCATGGTAAAAAATAATGGAGGATGTTTTATAACTAGAGACGGAGTAATCTTTACAAAAAATATTACAATAGCGCCATCATTTTTTGGAAGAAATGTACAAAGAAATACAAAAGTAATAAAGGACTCTAGAAATAAACAAATAGTCCCAGACACCATCTGCGATAAAGGCACAGATTGTACCTGCAAAATAAAAGAAAATTTACTTTCAGAAGTAATAAATGAAGAATGGATAGACATAGATGAAGAAATAGAAAGAATTACAATTTAATAGATGTAGGTATAAAAAGTTATAACCTTAGAAAAGGTTTCCAGCAGATAGGAGCAATAAAGAACCAAGAAGATCTACAAAAGATTATATAAAAATTATATAAAAATTAGACAAACTAGAAATAATAGGAGAAAAGCCTGTAGAACATTGGGGATCAAATCAGTTAGAATGTAAATTAGACATTATAAACCCCGAATATCTCATTAAGACAGCAGCAATAGAAGCAACAAATGAAGACTTAAAAGACTTTGAAATCCAAATTAAAGAACTATTAAATTTAGGAGTAATTCGACGATCTACATCCAGACATAGATCCGCAGCTTTTATGGTAAGAAATCATAGTGAAATAGTTAGAGGAAAAGTAAGAATGGTAATAAATTATAAACGACTTAATGACGATACGGTAATGAATGCATATAAATTACCAGACAAAACAGGATTAATAAATAGAATACAAGGAAGAAAAATATTTAGTAAATTGGATTGTAAGTCAGGATATTGGCAGGTAAAAATGCATAAAGACAGTATTGAATAGACAACTTTTACATGTCCAGAAGGACATTTTGACTGGCTAGTAATGCCATTTTGATTAAAGACAGACCCTCCTATTTTTCAAAGAAAAATGGATAATATATTCGGTAAATATAATAATTTTGTTTTAGTCTATATAGATGACATTTTGGTATTTAGCAATAACATGGAAGAACACTTAGAACATTTACAGACTATTTTAAACCTTTTTCTAGACAATGGTTTAATAATTAGTAAGAAGAAAATGGAATTATGTAAACAATATATAAATTTTTTAGGCATAACTATTGGAGAAGGAAAGATAAAATTACAACCCCACATAGCAACGAAAGCCTTAGAAATGCCAGACAAGTTAGATAAAGCAAAGGATTTACAAAAATTTCTAGGAATATTAAACTACGTTAGACCATTTATTAAAGATTTAGGAAAAATAGCTGGACCATTATATGGAAAGACTGGAACTAAAGGACAAAAAACATTTAACTCAGAAGACATTAAATTAGTACAAAAGCTAAAAGAAATGGTTAAACAAATTCCAGACCTAGTGTTACCCTTAGAAACAGATTATTTAATTATAGAAACAGATGGAAGCTTTGAAGGTTGGGGAGCTATATTGAAAGCAAGAAAAAATAAATATAGTACTAAAAAAGACAAAAGAATTTGTGCATATCAAAGTAAAACTTATAAAGAAAGAGGTAATCTGAGTAGTATAGACGCTGGAATATTAGCAATCATATATGACTTAAATAGTTTTAAGACATATATTCTAAATAAACCAGAAATTTTAGTAAGAACGGATTGTGAAGCGATAGTTAAATTTCATGAAAAGATAAGTGAAAAGAATAGTAGTAAAAGACGATGGTTAAATTTTATAGATGCTGCTTTATATATTTGAACATATTAAAGGCAAAGAAAATAGCCTAGCTAACAAACTTAGTAGACAAATCCCAAAATCTACTAACTAGTTTTTTCTGCAGCATGAATACAGACAAAGGTAAAGCGAAAGCTTCAGACTCAGGATCAGACAATTATCTTCAGACACTATTAAGAAATACTCATTTAAGACCCCAGACAATGCTAAACGCACCGCAGACATCTACTGATCAGACAATTGAAAGAATTTGTTTTGGAAAACAAAATCTAGTTTGTTATCCAAACTCAAATTTTAGTTTCAAGACAAAACCCGAAGCAAGGGTTGACAGAAATAAAAAATGCTTATTAGAAAATTTATGGATTGCATATAACAAGACTCCAAGGGATGCCAGCTATTTTTTAGCTGTGATGAATGCCCTGACTTAGTATTTCACAGACAAAAATTTGAGTAACAAGTTTAAATTTTATGTAGTTGTATAGGGAAGGATGCCAGGTATTTTTCAGACATGGATACAAGTAATAGACTCCATTAAAGAATTTAGAGATCCTTCATACAAGGGATTTAACAATTTTACAGAAGCATTAGACTATGCCCGAGGCAAATTAGGACCAAATTTTTATATAACCCCAGAATTACGAAACAGTAAATTACCCTCAGTATAATATCCAAACAGACACTAATGAAATTATTTTTTGTGACCATTGCAGCTCTATGACCGACAGGTTTAAATGTTTGAATCTAAAAAATGAACTGTTAGAAAACGAGCGAGACGAGTTAATTAAACATAATCAAATACTACAGAACCATATAAAAGATCTTCATTTTGCGTTAAACCAAAGACAAATTCCAGAAAAGCCTCTTAAAGATCCCTACTCTCAGACAAATTTTCAAACTCTACAGAAAAGTTCTCCATCTTTTTCTAAAATGGATCAAACGGGTGTGCATTCCCCAACGAATGCAGACGGACCTACTACATCAGGTAAAGGTGTAGCTAGTCCGGTTCAAACGGTAGCCGATAAAGACTTATCAAATCTGTTAATGGCTGACACTTTGCCAAAAAGTGTAAGAAGACTCCCTGCCAGTTTTAACCTAGAAGGAACATCCAGCTCAAAGATATCTAAGATAAGAAACAAACCAGATAGAAGATGAATAAAAAATAGAGAAGATTGTTGGTAATACATTAATGAAATTACTAATAGAATCTCGACCAAATTCATCTAAAGAAGAAACAAAGGACATGATAAAGCCTAAACCGGAAGACGAAGACTCAGAAATACCAAATTCAGACTCAGATTATGATCCTACGCTAGATCAATTTGCACAAGACCCAAATGCAGATGATGATTTCGGTATGAGTTTTGATTCAGATGCTTTACACAATTTAGACACTATATGTTAATGAGGTAAGCAGTGACCTCAGCAAACTTAATATTCATAAGCAATGACATCAGACGAAGATAATACATAATGGAGAAATTCAGACGTCTCAAAAAGTCGTAAAGAAAAAGAAGAAAGTGACATAAAGAAAAAATGAAAACGATGCAAAGAAGAAAAAGACAGCAAATGTTGCAGTTTTCAGAAAAAATTTCAAAAGAAGAAATAGTAGTGGGACCTATGAGAAAGACCCAACAACAATAATGTGGTAATTTGAAGAATTGAAGAGCATTTTGAAGTCCACAGACTCCTCTATAAATACCTCTCATTTGTAAGAAGGAAAGACATCGAGAAATCGATCTTAGAGCTTGAGTACCAGAGTATTCAACTAATATTTGTAAGCGTGCTTGTATAGAGTGTGAGTTTTATTTTCTAGCTTTTCCCGGCTTATTTCGGAACAACTCGGGGACTCCCGAAAGGGAAACCTCTATCCGATCTACACCATATAAGTAGGTTATGTTACTTACTATACCTAGATATTTTTCTCCCCATGTTTGTACAACATGTTTGTATCTGTTTATATATATAAATATAAAATGCTACCATGTTCATAGTTATAACATGTTATCTTTATTTGATAATTAAGCTCCGTAACTATTTTTAGCCGTCCATATCTACCCTTAATATGTGGTTAGTCTTTTTAACTGCTTAAGAATTCCGATGGATCAACCTGTAAATTCCTAAGATGTTGAAAGTCCGCTCGGGCCTGAGAGCCAAAGGACATGTGTTTGTCCAGGGTGAGGTTGAAGAAGCAGTTCTTAGGTATAAAGTTTAAAGGAAAGAGACGAACAGGGTAAGACCACCGATGGGCTAAATAGGATAAGGACTTAGATATCAAGAAAGATAGATTAAAAAATTAATTAAAAATAATAATAATAATAATAATAACAATAATAATATTTCGGGAGAAAATACTTAGAAACTAGTATTCAATCAACCTATATTACAGACGTAGAAATTGGAAGAGAAAGTACCTAGTGGGATTTCAAGACATATTGAATCACGCCTCATAAACCATAACTATTCATTGAAAAATTCCAATCGAAATATCATCTTCCCCTTTTTTGGTATCAGAGCTAGAAGTTTCTAGAACTTAGTATATGAGAAGATCTTATAAGAATACTTTAGACTATAAGAATTATAGAAAAAATATAAAAATATTATACTCTGAGTTAGAAAGGTTATATTATAGCCTTGATAAAGAAAATAGTAGAATTCCTTATTGCATATTAGAAATTCGTAAAATTGAGAAAAAATTAAGAAATCATATTATCTCAAGACTTATATATAGTATACATTCTAGAATTTAACAATATATGAAACAACATCTCTATTCAAAATACATTTCATATCATTATAGCGAAACATATAGCTTTAGAAAAGACTTAAAAATAGCAAAATCTTTAAGACCTACAAGTAAGGAACTGTTGAAAAGAATACAGAAAGAAATAGTTAATTTAGAAAGCTATATACAATACTTAAAAATAAGAATTAAGGACTTGCCTTTAGGCTAATTTATATGAGACAAAACAAGTTAGTAAGAAATGTTAGAAACACAAATAGCATTATTAGATTACATTTAAAAGCTATAAAAGAAATAAAAATATTCCAGAACACTCTACAATCGAGATTAGACGAATTAAAACACATAGACTTTCTCTTACAAGAAACCCTACCAGAACAAGAAGAACTAAAGAATTGCATAATAATAGAATTATATAGACTAAATACCGATATACAAGAACATAAGGATAGGATAAATTATTTAACAGAAAAACTTAAAGACATACCGTTAGGTTAAAGGTTAAAATTATCTGCAACAACCTAAAAGAGCAATTAAAAGATATAGAAAAATATATAAAGATAGGAATTCAGACTAAAGGTTATGAAGACATGAATGGTGGTAATAATCTTTTAATATGTATTGGATTTATAGGTAAATTACCAAATAATAGCAGTACTAAATTTAAGCTAAAAGTAGAAGACGTTGTAGGTTTAATGGAAAATAAAGGAATAAAATTAATGCAACCTTTAAAAATAGACCCAGAAATATATACAGGTTTAGAATGGAATTTAGAAAACTCTAAAAAACAAGAAACAATAAAACCAACAGATCATTTAATGTATACAAACAAACTTCAGTAAGATTTATAGACTATGAGACTACAAATCAAAATGAATTAGAAGAAGAAATACAAGAAGAATCTGAAAGAACATAGTTTATGAATATAACTCAAGAACTAAACTTAGAAGAATTTGAGGTAGATAAAGCAATACAAAAAGCTAGAGAAATATATAGAATTAATAATAAAAAGCATTTTAAATGTACAGGATGTAAATTAGGAAATCTTGATATCTTTGATGTAGATGAACATTTTAGACAATGCGAATTAAGAACTGATAATATAGGATATAAAGATAATAAATTCGAAGAAATTAGCAATAATTCCGAAGAAGAAACCACTAAAAGTATTAAAGAATTTATGTAATCAACCTCAACAAGCTCAAGTCCTTTTCAAAGAACTTCTAAAATACACACAGTAGAAACCAATACAGAAAATGTACCCAGACATAGAGTATACAAAATTAATCCAGAAACAGAAATGGATAGTGTTAGACCTATAGGAAAAAGACCGCCAATAGAAGAACCAGTTACCCTTCAAGAAGGAGGAAGTAAAGGAAAAATATTAAATATATCAGCACATGATCCTCAAATATGGAATACTGTTATAGATCTATGGAAAGGTATAGTAGTAGCAGACTATATTAAAACATATAACGAAATAGACGCAGAAATAATGTATAGATATATGGAGACATTTCTAGGAGAATCAGCTAAAGGAGTATGGGAAGCATATAAATCAGAATTTCCATACGAATTCAAAATGTTAATAGATATGGGACCAAACCCGTATAATTTTACAAATAAAATATATATCTTAATAACTGGAGAAGACCTAGTGTCATAACCCAATATTTTAGTCATGATGGAGCCTACCGTAACCCACCAATAGGCAAACCAAACCCTAGCCCGGAGCGACAAGCGACGGGCTAACGGGCAGAATCTCAAAAGAATAGAGATGAGGTGGAAGTAACCGTACTAATAAGAATGCTAGAAATATAAAAGCAAACAGAACCAAAATATACCCATAACGAGACTGAGAAGGAAGAGGACAATATATATAAAGTCAAGAACCCCTCTCAAGACCTGGTGAGGTCGGTACAAGAGCCACTACTAGACATATCCAGAATACAAGACAGAAACCAAATATATATAACAAGTACAACAGTCTTGAGTGCAAAAGACTATACAACAGAGATGGAGTAGAATCTGCCTCGAACGTCAGTAAGCTCACCCTACTCCGGAGTCAGTCCTGAGAAGAGAGTCACGTCAAACTCGCCGACTAGTGCCCTAATCTGCATCGGGGGAAATGATGCAAAAGTGCAATATGAGTACCGGGGCAACGGGTACTCAGTAGGCATCATCGGCCGACTGAGCTCAATTTAATATAAGTAGGATAAAAATGCGAGGGTGCATGCTAATTTAGGGGTATAAATAATAAGTAAATACAATACTGCCGAGGCGTGTAGATATGCTCAGGATATAAATAAATACGGTACTGAGTAATAAGTAAATAAATGCATAAGTAAACACACAAGTCAAACATAACCTATCTGGGCCCCCATAAACCCGATAGGCACACGGAAGAAAACAATAACCCAGCCTAGCCCCCCTAAACCAGTGAGACACACAAGAATAGTAAATGCATAGTCAGTAGTGTATCGAAGTTATATCTGTATCCAGTAACCACAATAACCAACAAGGGTGCACCGGGCTTGAACAAACACCAATGGGTAATAACAAGAGACCAGACGCTGGAATCAAACCGAATGCAGTGGGTAATAAAAATAGGCCACATATATATCATATCTTCCGAACTTGAACCAAAACTCAAAGAACAACAGTATCATAATAACGGTACCTAGTACCAGAACTCATAGTGTACCACAATCCGGGGCCAGACTCGAACCGAAACACCCAATAGTCAATAACCAAAATCATCATACCTGAATCAATAACCGAACTCGTACTGAAACTCATCATAGCCAGTAACCAGAACAGAATAAAATGTCATATCATATCAGATAATCAGGGAACGCCCTAGTCCCAAGTCAATACTAGTATATAAGTATAGAAGCTAACCCACAACTTGCTACAAGTAAATCTCGGGGTCCTTATAGGTCACTATATACTATAAAAAATATGTATATACAAGTATGGGTATACATTATAAGTCATGGAAAGGCGGGTCAGCGTTCTAAGTCAAACTAGCCGATCCCGATCAAATACAGTGCTATCAGGGACAAACAAAGCTAAACAGGCCAACCGGGTATAATCGGGGTGACTCAATCCCATTAAAACCCTAACAGTCATATAGGTCTTATCTAAGCCCAAAGATGTCAAAGTTCTGACAAGTCCACAAAAAGGGTAACGGGGCCCGCTATCGGGTCCCAAAAACCAGGTCTAGTTATACTTGTCTAAGTCTGGGCTAAGTCTGTCTAAGCCTGGAATTAGGTCCAAAAATAACATTCCCAAACTGGAAACAACAACAACAATACTATCCGACCCCACATAGGTCATCTGTGGTGTACCACGAGGATAACGGGCCTGGAATATATCCAAATAGCCTTATCCGTCCTAGAAGGCCTAAATCACAGCAAATCACCACCACCAAATCTATAATACCAGCCCACAACACCAACAAAATAGCATACATATATCACACATAAGCTCAATCTAAGTGTAAGGGAAGTTAAAGCTAGCCTACCTAGACGCCGTCGCAAACTTGCCAAAAGAACCAGCTATACAGGAGTCTTCCCCTTTCAAGAGGCCTCTGAATGCTGCCAAGCTACCAAAATAATAAACTATATGTCAAAACATGAATTTTGATACCCATATTGCATTAGTTTGGAAAATGTTCAAAAATCCCACGTGTGGCCCGCTTGCGGTATCGCAAAATGGAAACCATCACAGCATCCCAAATAGCTCAGTGACCAATAGTCACAACTAGCACCGCTAAATCCGATCTCAATATGTGGCTCGAATAGCAACAACAATACCAACGTATAGGAAAACTACTGTAAATACGATAAAACTTACCGAAATAACGACGATTACACCTACACAAACACTTCCCCACTAGAACCCAAGCTTGAATAACTTGGTGTAGATCTTAATTTTCCTTTTGGATAAAATATGTCATCACAACATTTTGTGAAGTACAACTTCTTCAATGTGGTTAAGTGTATATGTTTAGAACAATTAACATCTCAATTTGTATAGAAGCAAAAGAAATAAATGAACTACAATAGTTGGCAACCCGTATAGGAAGGGAAATGTAAAGGATTAGATGATAATAGAAAGTTACTTGCATGACATCCAATGACTCATCCATCTAATCACCTAATTGTTGCCACCTAACATTTAGTTGGTGATTTAGTTTTCCCCCCACTTCCACGTGGGAGTGGAGGTGTCCCCTCCCACTATCTCTTTATTCTTTTTATTCGGGTATTGCATAGGTTCGTGATAAAATAAATACAAAATTTTGAATATACCATATTTAATAGAAAATTATTTCGAATAAAACCTCTATAAAATAATATTATTATCTTAACATATTTAGATTTACTATCTCCGCTTAAAATATTAATAGATTATAAAACTATTATAAAATAATATAGATATATCATAACTAAAGAATTTGATAAATTCCAAAGACATTTTCGAAAGGTAATTAACTATATCATTTTACCAAATTCTAATTTAATTTAAATGTTTCGCAACGTGCTTGATATAAATAATAGTCTCAAACAAACTGCCCGAAAATTGAACTGTCAGTCCCAGCAAGTCATAATAACTTGGGGAAGTTATAGAAAAGCTCTAAACACCGAGAACATATGAAGACGAGGAAAATACCGGGAAGGTCATTACAAACTAAGAGAACAACAATATCATAGTCATGGTACCCAGTACCAGAACTCATAGTGTACCACAATCCGGGGTCGAACTCTAACCGGAACACCCAATAGTCATTAATCAAAACCATCGTACCTGAATCAGTAGCCAAACTAGAACCGGAACTCATCATAGCCATTAACCAGAACCAAGCCAAATGTCATATCATATCAGATAAACGGGGAATGCCCTAGTCCCAAGTCATTACTAGTATATAAGCACAGAAGCTAACCCACAACATGCTACAAGTCAATTTCTGGGTCCTTATAGGTCAACTATCTACTATAAACAATATGTATACACAAGTCTGGGTATACATTGTAAGTCATGTAAAGGCGGGTCAGCGTTCTAAGTCAAACTAGCTAACCCCGGTCAAATACGGTGCTATCAGGGACTAACAAGGCTAAACAGGCCAACCGGGTATAATTGGGGTGACTAGATCCCTTCACAACCCTAACAGGTCATAGAGGGCTTAACTAAGCCTAAAGACGTCAAAGTTCTGACAAGTCGGCTAAAAGGGTAATGGGGTCCACTACCTGGTCTCGGATACCAAATCTAGTTATACCTGTCTACATCTGGAGTAATTCTGTCTAAGCATGGACTAAAGTCCAACAATAACATTCCCCAACTCGAAACAACAACAATACTATCCGACCCCAAATAGGTCATCTGTGGTGTACCATGAGGATAATGGGCGTGAAATATGTCCGAATAGCCCTATCTGTCCTGGAAGGCCTAAATCACAACAAAACCACCACTACCAAGTCTATAATACCAGCCCATAACACCAGCACAATAGCATACATATATCACACATAAGCCCAATCTAAGTATAAAGAAAGGTAAACCTAGCCTACCTGGATATTGCCGCAAGCCTACCAAAAGAACCAACTATACAGGAGCCTTCCCCTTTCGAGAGGCCTCTGACTGTTGCCAAACTACCAAAATAATAAACTACATGTCAAAACATGACTATTGATACCCATATTGCATTAGTTCGAAAAAATGTTCGAACAGTCCACGTAGGGCCCGCTTGCGGAATCGCAAAACCGAAGTCGTCACAGCGTCCCAAATCACCCCGTGATCAATAGTCACAACTAGCACCACTCAATTTGAGCTCAAAATGTAGCTCAAACATCATTACCAATCCCAACAATACCACCATAAGCAAAAACTACCGTAAAAATAAGAAAACGTACCGTAGAAACGATGAGAGCGAGTCCACGGACTCAAATATATAAACCCCTAAGCTCAAACCTTAATGGATTAGCTCAATATTGAGCTTAAATAATCAATAATGGTGAGAGTAATTGGAAAAAGTGGACAAAATGTAATATTTTACATTTTGTCCACTGAATACATATATAAACATATAACACCACCACTAGCTTTCCATTTGCTAAGTGGAAGGTGACCAGGTGATGTGCACCTCCTCACCTTCTACGTGGTGGTGGAGGTGGCACATTGGTGCAATTTTATCCCCTTATATATATATTTGGGTATTGCATAGGCTCGTGATAAAATAAATATAACATTTTAAATATACCATAATTAATAGAAAATTATTTCTAACAAAACCTCTATAAAATAAAAATATTATTTTAACATATTTAAATTCACTATCTCCGCTTAAATTGTTAATAGGTTACAAAACTATTATAAAGTAGTATAGATATATCATAACTAAATAATTTTATAAATTTCAAAGACATTTTCGAAAGGTAATTAACTACATTATTTTACAGAGTTCTAATTTAATTAAGTATTTTACAACGTTCTCGATCTAAATAACATTCTTAGATGAACTGCCCGAAAACCGAACTATCAGTCCCAACAAGTCATAAATAACTTGGGACAGTTATAGAAAAACTCTAAACATCGAGAACGCACGAAAATGAGGAAAATTACTAGGAGGGTCATTACAACATCCACTACTAAAAGGACTTTCGTCCGCGAAAGTCAAGAGTAAGTGCATACCTGAAGACGTGAACAAGTAGGGATATTGGGCTCGCATATCACATTCGAGCTCCCAAGTGGCCTCCTCAACCGGATGGTGACGTCACTGTACCTTAACCACTGGAATGTCCCGGGAGCGTAACCGTCTGACATCTCTTGCTAAAATAGACACAGGCTCCTCCACAAATGTTGACTTATCGTCTAACTGAACCGAGTCCCACTGAAGCACATGCGACTCATCCAGAATGTACTATCGCAGCATAGAAATATGAAATACCGGGTGAATATATGAAAAGGCCGGTGGTAAAGCTAACACATATGCTACCTCCCCGACTGTCCGCAGAATCTCAAAGGGTCCAATATATTTGGGGCTAAGCTTACCCTTCCTACCAAACCATATCACGCCCTTCATGGGCGATACTCGTAAGAAGACCCTATCACCAACTCTGAACTTCAACGGACAACGTCTACAATCTTCATAACTCCTCTGTCTATTCTGGGTTGTCCGCAGCCTGTCCTGAATCACCCAAACTCAATCCAAAGACTCTCGGAGCAAATCCGTGCCACGAGGATTGACCTCTGAATTGTCGAACCATCCAACTAGAGACTAACATTGTCTACCATACAAACCTCAAACGGAGCCATCTGAATGCTGGAATGAAAGCTATTATTATACGCAAACTCTGCTAAAGCCAAGAATTTATCCCACTGACCCCCCCCCCCCCCCAAAGTCTAACACACTAGCGCAGAGCATATCCTCCAATACCTGAATCGTCCGCTCTGACTGCCCATCGGTTTGACGATGAAATTACTAAGGTCCCCCTGAGTACCCAACTCTTCCTGAAAAGTCCGCCAAAAACTAGAGGTAAACTGAGACCCTCTGTCTGAGATAATAGATACTGGCACTCTATGTAAGCGAACCACCTTTTGTATATATACATGAGCTAATCTCTCAGCACTATAAGAGACTCAAACAGGGATAAAGTGTGCGGACTTAGTCAACCGATCCACGACGACCCAAATACTATCAAAACCATGGGAGGTGAGAGGTAATCCAACAATGAAATCCATAGTGACACGCTCCCATTTCCACTCGGGAATGGGCAACTGCTGAAGCAATCCACCAGGTCTTTGGTGCTCGGCCTTTACCTGCTGACAATAAAGGCATCGAGCTATAAACCCTGCTATATCTCTCCGCATACCACTCCACCAATATTGCTGCCTCAGATCCCGATACATATTAGCTGTCCCAGGGTGAATAGAATATCTGAAACTGTACGCGTCGTGCAAAATCAACTGAATCAAATCTCCAACCCTCAAAACACAAATACGACCGTCAAACCTCAGAACACCATCAGAACCCAAGGTAGCTCTCTCAGACTCGCCCCTCAATACCTGATCTCGAATGCTACGGAGACCGCTATCCTCAAACTGACAACTCTGAATCTACTCCAGCAAAGGAGATCTCACACCAACACAAGCGATAACCCTTTCGGGGTCAGAAATATCCAAACGCAACATCGAGTTAGCTAAGAAATGAATATCCAAAGCCAACGGCCGCTGAGAGACTGGAATGAAGGCTAAGCTACCCATACTCACTGCCTTCCGACTCAAGGCGTCCGCTACCACATTCGCCTTGCCGGGATGATAGAGAATAGAGATATCATAGTCCTTTAACAACTCAATCCACCTACTCTGCCTCGAATTAAGATCCCTCTAAGTCATAATATGCTGAAGACTGTGGTGGTATATAAAGATCTCATAATGAACACTGTATAGATAATGCCTCCAAATTCGCAGTGCAAACACTACCGCTGCTAACTCCAAGTTATGAGTGGGGTAATTACGCTCATGCACTTTCAACTGCCTCGATGCGTAAGTAATGACACGACTCTGCTGCATCAGAACGCATCCCAAACCAATACCATACGTATCACAATACACGGTAAAACCCTCGCCCTCAACTGGAAGAGTCAACACAGGGGCAGAAGTAAGTCGATCCATAACCTTCAGAAAGCTCGCCTCACAATCCTCAGACCACTGAAATGGAACCTCCTTCCTGGTTAGTCTAGTCAAAGGAGATGCAATAGACGAGAATCCCTCAACAAACCCCTGTAGTACCCTACCAACCCAACAAAACTGCGAACTTCAGTAGGCGACGTGGGCCTAGCCCAACCTCGAATAGCCTCAATATTTTTTGGATCTATCATGATACTGTGTATGGACACAACATGCCCCAAGAAAGCTATAGACTTAAGCCAAAACTCACACTTTGAGAACTTGGCATAAAGCCGATGACCTCTTAAAGTGTGGAGCACAATCCTCAAATGTTGCTCGTGCTCCCGGTATTCCATGAATAAACCAAGATCTCGTCGATGAACACAATCACAAATGAGTCCAAGTATGGCCTGAATACACGATTCATCAAGTCCATAAAAGCTGTTGGGGCATTAGTCAACCCAAAAGACATCACCAGGAACTCATAATGACCGTATCGAGTCCTAAAAGCCATCTTAGGGATGTCCTCAGCCCTAACTCTCAACTGATGATATACAGATCTCAAGTCTATCTTCGAGAATACTTCTGCACCTTGAAGTTGATCAAACAAATCATCGATACGAGGCATAAGATACTTATTTTTTACTCGCGCCTTATTTAGTTGTCTATAGTCGATATACATACGCATGGAGCCCTCCTTCTTTTTTACAAACAGAACTGGAGCACCCCACGACGATACACTCAGCCTGATAAAACCCTTCCCCATAAGATCTTCAAGCTGACTACTCTACTCTCTTAACTCAGCAGGATCCATACGGTAAGGAGCCATAAAAATAGGTCGAGTGCCCAGCTCGAGGCCAATAATGAACTCTATATCACGCTAAGGAGGAAGGCCAGGTAGGTCAGTCGGGAATACATCAGAAAACTCATGAACAATTGAGACGGAGTCAAGTTACGGACTCTCAATGCTAGCATCCCGAACATAAGCAAGGAATGAATCACATCCCCTCGCCAGCAATCTACGAGCTTGAACATATGAAATAATCCCCATCGGTGTGCGTCTAATAGAACCCTGCCACACCACTGGGGGTACATCGAGCATAGCTAAGGTAATGGTCTTGGTAAAGTAATCCAAGACTGTATGATGAAAAGACAACCAGGCCATGCCTAGAATCACATCAAAGTCTACCATGGCCAATACAATAAAATCAACTTGAGTCTCAAACTCCTAAATAGTCACCATATATGATCTATATACCTGATATACTACTAAGGAATAACCAATGGGGGTAGATACACTAAAGGGTACGGATAATAACTCAGAACATAAACCCAATCGTGGTGCATAATAAGTAGATACATAAGAATTTATGGATCCAGGATCAAATAATGCAGAAGCTGGCTGGTGGCATACAAAAATCGTACCTGTAATTACCTCATCCGAAGCCTCAGCCTCCGGCCTAGCCGGCACGACATACAACTGACGTTGGCTACCACTAGTCTGAGCACTGACCTGACCACCAGTCCGACCTGTCTATGCTCTACCTCGAGAACCCTGGGGATCACCCCGATGACCTTGTGCACCACCTCTGCCTACTTGCAGTATAGATCTGATAGGCTGTGCCGTCTGAACTGAAGGCTCAATCACCCTGTACTGAGGACACTTACGCGCGAAATAATCGACAATCCCACAAGTATAACATGCTCCTGGCTCCCTGCTCGGCCTAGAAGATTCGACTGATCCGGTATGACCACCTCTAGTCGATGAATTGGATTGACCACGTCCCTGAGGCTGACTACCAGAACCACTATAGGCCAGCTGTCCCCTATCAGAAATCTACAAGGCTAACTGTACGGGTATACTAGGCTGACCCTGTCGCTGAAAGAACTGATGCTGCTGCTGTTGGTACCTACCCTAAAACTCATGACCTCTGAGCTGTGAACTGCTGCGACTGCCACTATAACTATCCTGGAATCGAGGTCTCCTATCACTGCCCCCGTGGGCCTCGTGATTCATTTTCTCGATCACATACACATGCTCAACTATCTCAGTAAATAATATCCCCAAAGTTGCTAAACTTTTTGTGGCCCTGCGGAGTGTTAATCGCAACCTTCTAACAAAGCATCTAATCCTCTCGTACTCATCAGCCAAGATCAAAGTAGCATGTCTGGCCAAATCATGGAATCTCTCCTTATACTCAGCTACTGTCATAGACCATTGTCTCAACCTGGAAAACTCATCTCGAAGACGCTCACGTATGCTGCGGGGCATATACTTTCCTAAGAACACCTCAGAGAACTGTGCCCAAGTAACGGGTGGAGATCCAGCTGGCCTAAAATCAAGATAACCTCTCCACCATCTCCTCGCGACTGTATCAAACTGATAGGCAACAAAATCTACCCCGCGCGACTCCACCAATCCCAAATTCCTCAGCTTCTCCTCGCAATTGGATAAAATCTCATAAGCGTCCTCTCCTGGAGTACCCACAAATCTGGGCGGAGCTAGTCTCAAACACGACTCAACTTTTTCTGCTCCTTGGTAAACATAACTGGTTGGACTGCTACCGGCTGTGGAATTATCGGTGCTGGCAAAATCTCAACTCTGGGTGTTGCAGCTGTAGGCTGCGCCCCAACACCAACTCCCTGTACTACTGGTTGGGCTCCCTCTGCTGAAAAAAACTCAAAATAATCCCAACAGCTGCACCAAAGTGTCTCGGAGTACTGCAGCATCAATAAATCCAGGTGGAACCTGGGATGCTCCCTGGCCCACCGACTGCTGTGGCGGCGAAACATCAGAAACTATAACGGGATCGGGTGACTGATCCCTAGCATGATCTTGACCTGGGGATGCTACTCTGCCCATCCTCCAACCTCTAGGTGAACCTCTGCCCCTAAATGGAACCCTTGCTATAGGCTCGAGGTCCCGACCCCCGACACTCGCACCATGCGTCCTAACCATCTGCGTAAAGAGTGAACCAAATGAAAATTAGAAACCAACATAGACCCGACACACAGACATAAGTCAAGAAAATGAGAGACTTCTCTCAGAATGCTCCGTAGCCTCCCGAGGATAGGATACAGGAGTCCCTGTACCGTTTCGCAGGACTCTACCACACATTGGCTCATGTACCAACACTACCCATACAACCTAGGATCTGATACCAAGCTGTCATGACCCAATATTTTAGTCATGATGGTGCCTACCATAACCCACTAATAGGCAAGCCAAACCCTAGCTCGGAGCAACAAGTGATGGGCTAACGGGCGAAATCTTAAAAGAACAGAGATGAGGAGGAAGTAACCGTACTAATAAGCATGCTAGAAATATAAAAACAAATAGAACCAAAATATACCTATAACGAGACTGAGAAGGAAGAGGACAATATATATATAAAGTCAAGAACCCCTCCCAAGACCTGGTGAGGTCGGTACAAGAGCCACTACTAGACATATCCAGAATACAAGATAGAAACCAAATATATATAACAAGTACAACAGTCTTGAGTGCAAAAGACTATACAGTAGAGATGGAGTAGGATCTGCCTCGAATGTCAGTAAGCTCACCCTGCTCCGGAGTCAGTGCTGTGAAGAAAGTCACGTCAAACTCACCGACTAGTGCCCGGATCTACATCAGGGAAAAGGATGCAGAAGTGCAGTATGAGTACCGGGGCAACGGGTACTCAGTAGGCATCATCGGCCGACTGAGCTCAATGTAATATAAGCAAGCTAAAATGCGAGGGTGCATGCTAAGTCCGGGTATAAATAATAAATACATAAGTAACTGTCGAGGCGTGTAGATATGCTTAGGAAATAAATAAATGTGATACCGAATAATCGAGTAAATAAATGCGTAAGTAAACACACAAGTCAAACATAACCTATCTGGGCCCCCATAAACCCGATAGGCACACGAAAGAAAACAATAACCCAGCCTGGCCCCCATAAACCGACGGGACACACAAGAATAGTAAAATGCATAGTCACTAGTGTCTCGAAGTTGTATCAGTATCCATTAACCATAATAAGCAACAAGAGTACACCGGGCTTGAACTGACACCAACGGGTAATAACAAGAGGCCAGACGTCGGAATCGAATCGAACGCAGTGGGTAATAACAATAGGCCACATATATATCATATCTGTCGGACTCGAACCATAGCACCCAATAGTCAATAATCAAAACCATCATACCTGAATCAGTAGCCGAACTCGAACCGAAACTCATCATAGCCAATAACCAGAACCAAGCCAAATGTCATATCATATCAGATAAATGGGGAATGCCCTAGTCCCAAGTCAATACTAGTATATAAGCACAGAAGCTAACCCACAACATGCTACAAGTAAATTTTGGGTCCTTCTAGGTCAACTAGATACTATAAAAAATATGTATATACAAGTCTGGGTATACATTATAAGTCATGAAAAGGCGGGTCAACGTTCTAAGTCAAACTAGCCGACCCCGGTCAAATACGGTGCTATCAGGGACTAACAAGGCTAAATAGGCCAACCGGGTATAATCGGGGTGACTCGATCCTGTCACAACCCTAACAGGTCATAGAGGGCTTAACTAAGCCCAAAGATGTCAAAGTTCTGACAAGTCGACTAAAAGGGTAATGGGGTCCACTACCTGGTCCCGGATACCAAGTCTAGTTATACCTGTCTACGTCTAGACTAAGTCTGTCTAAGCATGGACTAAAGTCTAACAATAGCATTCCCCAACTCGAAACAACATCAACAATACTATCCGACCCCAAATAGGTCATCTTTGGTGTACCATGAGGATAACGGGCCTGGAATATGTCCGAATAGCCCTATCCTTCCTGGAAGGTCTAAATCACAGCAAACCACCACCACCAAGTCTATAATACCAGCCCACAACACCAGCAAAATAACATACATATATCACACATAAGCCAATCTAAGTGTAAAGAACGGTAAACCTAGCCTACCTGGATGTTGCCGCAAGCCTGCCAAAAGAACCAGCTATACAGGAGCCTTCCCCTTTCAAGAGGCCTCTGACTGTTGCCAAGCTACCAAAATAATAAACTACATGTCAAAACATGACTATTGATACCCATATTGCATTAGTTCGGAAAAATTTCCGAACAGTCCACGTGGGGCCTGCTTATGGAATCGCAAAACCGAAGCCTTCACAGGGTCCCAAATCACCCCGTGATCAATAGTCACAACTAGCACCGCTCAATTTGAGCTCAAAATGTAGCTCAAACATCATTACCAATCACAACCATACCACCATAAACGAAAACTACCATAAAAATAAGAAAACGTACCGTAGAAACGATGAGAGCGAGTCCACAGACTCAAATATATAAACCCCTAAGCTCAAACCTTAATGGATTAGCTCAATATTGAGCTTAAATAATCAATAATGGTGAGAGGAATTGGAAAAAGTGGACAAAATGTAATATTTTACATTTGTCCACCGAATACATATATAAACATATAACACCACCACTAGCTTTCCATTTGCTAAGTAGCAGGTGACCAGGTGATGTGCACCTCCTCACCTTCCACGTGGTGGTGGAGGTGGCACATCGGTGCAATTTTATCCCCTTATATATATATATTTGGGTATTTCATAGGCTCATGATAAAATAAATATAACATTTTAAATATACCATAATTAATAGAAAATTATTTCTAACAAAACCTCTATAAAATAAAAATATTATTTTAACATATTTAAATTCACTATCTCCGCTTAAATTGTTAATAGGTTATAAAACTATTATAAAGTGGTATAGATATATCATAACTATAGAATTTTATAAATTTCAAAGAAATTTTTGAAAGGTAATTAACTACATCATTTTACCGAGTTCTAATTTAATTCTGTACTTTACAACGTGCTCGGTCTAAATAACATTCTTGGATGAACTGCCCGAAAACCGAACTATCAGTCCCAGCAAGTCATAAATAACTTGGGGCAGTTATAGAAAAACTCTAAACATCGAGAATGCATGTAAATGAGGAAAATGACCGGGAGGGTCATTATACCCAAATAGTGGATTACTAGTATTACAAAGAAAATCTTTAATTAAGTTAGAACAACTAAGCTTAAAAAGTTGGTATCATGTAAAGCCTTTTTTATTAGATTATTTTTATTATAGTAGCATAAGTGGTAATGCTTTTGATCAGACTCTAGGAAAGAAATTATTTGATAAATTACCAGGAGCACTAGGAAGAGAAATAGAAGAAAGATGTGGAAAAAGAGACGGCGTAATACAAAACCCCGATGCAAAATGGTCAATAGGACATAAAGTACAACATATAATAGACATATTACAAGAAAAATACACTAATATACAAATACATCAACAATTAAAGAAAGGAGAAACTAATTTCTGTAAAACTATATATACTACCCAAAGTTATGATGATAATTATCAAAAGAAAAATAAATACAAGAAATATAAGAAACCATACAAAAGAAATGATTATAGAAGAAAAAATTATTATTTAAGAAAATCATCCGCTAAAAAAACATATTTAAACAAAGACAAACATGTGAGAAAATATAAAAATGATAAAAGTTATAGGAATACTTTAGAATGCTTCGCATATGGAAGTGCAGACTATTTAGCTAACACTTGCCCTAAAAGAAATAATACTAGAACAAGAAATTCACAATTAATCGAAGATTTTAAAGAAACGTTAATAAATGTACACAAATATATGTTAGACAACGAAAGTATATACTCTATAGTTAGTATTAATAATGATCAAGTCCAAGACTCTTCAGACTCAGAAGAAGATATAGGATTAGAAAATTTAAATGAAATTATAACAAATTTCTCATTGGTAAATATCAAAGAGGAATGTATACATGAATTTGAAAGATATAGGGACTAGATAATATACAATGTTATATATGCAATTGGTATCCCAGTAAGACAAGAAGAGCAAAATGTAAATTCTGTTACATCGAAGGATGTATACCCTGTATAGAAAAATCCATAGGAAGACATGTAATACAATTAGAAGACAAACCACAAGTTAATACAAGAATAATAAATAAAGACCACATGGATTTAGAAAATAGAGTAAATCGGCTTGAATATTTAGTAAAGAATTTAGACGAAAGATTAATGGTTTTAGAAAAGAGAAAAGGAATTATAATAGAAGACCCCTTAAAAGAAACAGAAGACACAAAATTATTAAATGAAAATTTTGACGGATTAGTATGTAATGAAGATAAAAAGTTAAGTGCTATCAAAGTAATGACTAAAATAGTAATACAAGATTATGAAATAGAAACTTTAGGAATAGTAGACTCAAGATGTACACAGTGTATAATAAATCATATTTTACCAAAACACCTTATAAATAGTTTCAAAGAACCACAAATATCCATGCAAATGGATGGAACCCATAATACATATAAACATTATGTAAAGAATGCCATAACTAGTTTTAATAATACATGTTCTAACTATAAAACAGTGTATAAACTAGGATATATGTTAACAAGAGATTTAAATATAAAAGCAGATTTTGTAATAGGATTAGACTTCATGGTAAAAAATAATGGAGGGTGTTTTATAACTAGAGACAGAGTAATCTTTACAAAAAATATTACAATAACGCCATCATTTTTTGGAAGAAATGTACAAAGAAATACAAAAGTAATAAAGGACTCTAGAAATAAACAAATAGCCCCAGACACCATCTGCGATAAAGGCACATATTGTACTTGCAAAATAAAAGAAAATTTACTTTCAGAAGTAATAAATGAAGAATGGATAGACATAGATGAAGAAATAGAAAAGAATTACAATTTAATAGATGTAGGTATAAAAAGTTATATATGACTTAAATAGTTTTAATATATATATTCTAAATAAACCAGAAATTTTAGTAAGAACGGATTGTGAAGCAATAGTTAAATTTCATGAAAAGATAAGTGGAAAGAATAGTAGTAAAAGACGATGGTTAAATTTTATAGATGCTACTTCAATATATACTATTAAATTTGAACATATTAAAGGTAAAGAAAATAGCCTAGCTGACAAACTTAGTAGATTAATCCCAAAAACTACCCAAAAACTACTAACTAGTTTTTTCTACAGCATGAATACAGACAAAGGTAAAGCGAAAGCTTTAGACTCAGGTGCAGGCAATTATCTTCAGACATGATTAAGAAATACTCATTTCAGACCCCAGACAATGCTAAACGCACCACAGACATCTACTGAACAGACAATTGAAAGAATTTATTTTGGAAAACAAAATCTAGTTTGTTATCCAGACTCAAATTTTAGTTTCAAGACAAAACCCGAAGCAAGGGTTGACAGAAATCAGAAATGCTTATTAGACACTTTATGGATTGCATATAACAAGACTCCAAGGGATGTCAGCTATTTTTTAGCTATGATGAATGCCCTGGCTTAGTATTTCACAGACAAAAATTTGAGTAACAAGTTTAAATTTTATGTAGTTGTATAGGGAAGGATGCCAGGTATTTTCCAGACATGGATACAGGTAATAGACTCCATTAAAGACTTTAGAGATCCTTTATACAAGGGATTTAACAATTTTACAGAAGCATTAGACTATTCCCGAGGCAAATTAGGACCAAATTTTTATATAACTCCAGAATTACAAAACCCAGTAAATTACCCTCAGTATAATATCCAAACAGACACCAATAAAATTATTTTTTGTGACCATTACAGCTCTATGACCGACAGGTTTAAACGTTTGAATCAGAAAAATGAATTGTTAGAAAAAAGAGCGAGACGAGTTAATTAAACATAACCAAATACTACAGAACCATATAAAACATCTTCATTTTGCATTAAACCAAAGACAAATTCCAGAACAGCTTCTTAAAGATCTCTACTCTCAGACTAATTTTCAAACTCCACAACAAAGTTTTCCATCTTTTTCTAAAATGGATAATACGGGTGTGCATTCCCCAACCAATGCAGACATACCTACTACATCAGGTAAAGGTGTAGCTAGTCTGGTTCAAACGGTAGCCAGTAAAGACTTATCAAATCTGTTAATGGCTGACACTTTGCCAAAAAGTGTAAGAAGTCTTCCTGCCAGTTTTAACCTGGAAGGAACATCCATCTCAAAGACATCTAAGATAAAGAAACAAACCATACAGAAGATGAATACTAAAAAAATAGAGAAGATTGTTGGTAATACGAGAATGCAATAACTAATAGAATCTCGACTTAATTCATCCAAAGAAGAAACAAAGGACATGATGTAACACCCCGTACATTTTTGACCCTACTTGACAATTTTGAATCATGCTTACCTAGGTTTCGATAGCCATAAGTACGTATTTTGTATTGTTATTGATGGAAAATTTTATAGTGTGCTAGTACATGTGATGAGACCTTTGTAGGAGGTGTTTGTGACTTTGTGGAGCATATGTGGAGTGAAAAGAGAGTTTTAAAGGACATCCAAGCAAAGGATCTTAAAGATAAGAGGCAAGCAAAGGGTTGGAACTTGAAAGATCCAACCAAATCCGCAAAGAAAAGTCGAAATCAAAAATTAAGTGTGGGGCGCTGCAGGTGGCGTGCCAGGCCGCTTCTGACCAAAATTTTTGTGGCACAGGCAGCAGAGGGGAGCTCCTGGGGGCGTTCTAGGCAGCTAATGTGCACTTGTTCAAGTGCTGAAATTTATCTAAGTCCCAAGGGCGCCCGGCAGCGTGCCGGGGTGCTTTTTGCCAAATTTCTTCTATGATTATTAGTCTATAAAGAGAACTCTTGGGTTATGGTATTATTATTCCATCGTAGTAGGACTACTTTTGAGAGAGTTTGGCATCCGAGTTGGGGTTAATTGTTCGTCACAAGCATTTTATCAAATTATGTTCAATTAAGCCATGGGTGGCAAAAAATTGTTTATTCTTGGGATTAAAGCTACGAGCATGAATCGCGTGAGTTGAATATTGTCGTAACATTTATGGAATTATTTAAATATGAGATAGATGAGGGATTACACATTGAATTTGGTGGTCTAAGTTAACTTGTGTTAATGGGCTCAATTTGAGGCCCAAAATGAAGCCAAAATGCATGGCCCAAATGGGAAAATGACCCATTCTTGTGTTGACCAAGTAAAACACCTCAATTATTGATTAAAGTGTGGCTAAGGATGACCATGAGGACAATATAAAGTCAAAAAGGCTGATTTTATTCATTATAACACACATGTCTTTCTAGATATTTCCAAACATATTTCTCTCAACACAAACCCTAAGGTAACCATTCTCTTTGGTAAAGATCATCACTTTGCAAGCTTTGGTAAGTGTTACTCTTATGGATTAATATATTATATGCTTAATATGGTGTATATATAATGATGGTTATGTTGGCAAGGTATTGAATAGGGCACCTTTGCTTTTTGCTAAAAGATGTGCCATCCTTGTGATTTAAAATTGAAAGGAGATTTGAGGTTTGAATGAAAGTGCATGGTGTGGATGAGATACTAACATGTATGGTGTGATTAGGTTCCTTACCTTGTTATTTTTTGATGAATATAAATTGTGGGATTGTTGTTGATATATTGTTATGAAATTTATTGAGGTGACTTGATGGAATAATTGTGACATGGTGTTAATGAGGAAGCGTAAAGGATAAACTTGGTGTGAAATGCTATTGGTTTAAAATGTTGTGGTCAATGAGTAGAATGTTGTGGTATTTTTGGTATGACGATGCCGTGAATTGTATTGTAAAGGGTGAAATGACGTTATAGGGCAATCATGTCACTCATTGTCGTCTTATACACTCGTAAGGTAGTTGGTTGTTAACATAAGCTCCGTTGTGTACTTGTGTTATAGAGTGAACCGTAAGGAAGGAGCTGGACTATTGTATTCAGATTTAGGATTGTATATTCGTATTGGGAAGATAAGGTATGTAAGGTTACTCTTTCCGTATCCTTCTGTAGCATGTAGTATTCACCTTGTTATTGTACTTACTCATTTCTGAAATGTCCTAAGGCATCTCATTTCAGGTTATCATCTATTGTTAATCATATATACCTTATTCTTGATCTATTTTTATCCATGTGTCACCTAATGGTGGACATGGCTCCAAAATTCCAATAATGTTATATTCAAAAGTTCCAATAATGACTTGATCATCGAATGAACTATTTCAAAAACTAAGAAGTGAGGTAATGAAGTCTCTATTCTTGGGTGGTATCCCAGGGGTTAAAATACCTAGCATGGGTCGATCCCAATATCTCGGGTGGTATCCCAGGGGTGAAAAGAACACCTAGCATGGGTCAATCCCGCTACTACGGGTGGTATCCCAGGGGCAAAAGAAAAGCCTAGCATGGGTCGATCCCGAAAATTGTTGATTACCTACTGATCAGCTTGGGGCCCGGGCATTGTAAGAATGGAAGGATGAGTAGTGAATGAAGAAGTGAGTGATGAACGAATGAATGAGCGTAAAAGTAAAGAAAGTAATCCATGTAATGTACATATTTCCATACATATACAGAATGGTGACTTATCCACATTGACTATTCTTTTATATTTGATTCCATTGAAGTTCTTATGTATTGACGCAATTCCTTATGGCCTTACATACTCAGTACATTCTTCGTACTGACATCCCTTGTGGGACTTACCTTACTTGCTGCAGGCACAGGTACTAGTAGACCTCCACAGTAAGCTGCGGGTCATCTACTGATCTTTGGTGAGCTCCAGTTGGTTCGGGACTTTCCGAGTCACAGTTGTACATTGGTTTTGGTATTGTAAATATTGTATAAAGCAGGGACTTGTCCCGACTTTAGGATGCTTATGTATGTGCATCTGTTAGAGGCTTTTGTAGACATATGTGGGTATATGAATGTAAGAGATGTATGTCAATTTTGACTTGATGGCCCTGACGGCCAAGTTTCACGTATGTATGTATCACATGTTCCATGATTTCTGCTATTAGCATTTTATGTCCTTACGTGATGGTGATGTTTCTTGTGGCATGCATATGAATGGACATGAGCAAAGATTGGTTCTATCGGGCCTTATCGGCTTTAGGTGCCAGTCCGCCTCGTTGGAATTCGGGGCGTGACACATGATAAAGCCTAAGCCGAAAGAAGAAGAATCAGAAATACTAAATTCAGACTCAGATTATGATCCTACTCTAGAACAATTTGTACAAGACCCAAATGCAAATGATGATTCCGGTATGAGTTTTGATTCAGATGCTTTACACAATTTAGACACTATATGTTAATGAGGTAAGCAGTGACCTCAACAAACTTAATATTCGTAAGCAGTGACATCCGACGAAGAAAATACATAATGGAGAAATTCAGACGTCTCAAAAAGTCGTAAAGAAAAAAAAGAAAGTGACATAAAGAAAATATGAAAGCGACGCAAAGAAGAAAAATACAGCAAATGTTGCAGTTTTCAAAAAAAATTCAAAAGAAGAAATAGTAGTGGGACCCATGACAAAGACCCAACAACAATAATGCGGCAATTTGAAGAATTGAAGAGCATTTTGAAGTCCACAGACTCCTCTATAAATACCTCTCATTTGTAAGAAGGAAAGACATCGAGAAATCGACCTTAGAGCTTGAGTACCAGAGTATTCAACTAATATTTGTAAGCGTGAGTGAGCATTTAAAAAAAAAAGTGCTTGTATTTGTGAGTTTTATTTTCCAGCTTTTCCCAGCTTATTTCAGAACAACTCGGGGACTCCCAAAAGGGAAACCTCTATCCGATCTACACCATGTAAGTAGATTATGTTGCTTACTATACCTAGGTATTTTTCTCCCCATGTTTGTACAACATGTTTGTATCTGTTTATATATATAAATATAAAATGCTACCATGTTCATAGTTATAACATGTTATCTTTATTTGATAATTAAGCTCCGTAACTATTTTTAGCCGTCCATATCTACCCTTACTATGTGGTTAGTCTTTTCAACTTCTTAAGAATTTCGAGGGATCAACCTGTAAATTCCTAGGATGTTGAAAGTCTGCCAGGGCCTGAGAGCCAAAGGACGTGTGTTTGTCCAGGGTGAGGTTGAGGAAGCAGTCCTTAGGTATAAAGTTTAAAGAAAGAGACGAACAGGGTAAGACCACTGATGGGCTAAATAAGATAAGGACTTAGATATCAAGAAAGATAGATTAAAAAATTAATTAAAAAATAATAATAATAATAATTTCGGTATTGATTTGATATATCACATTGTAAGTCATTCATTTTTAGGTAGAATTGATAGGTTATCTTTTGTCAAATGTTTTAATAATTTATGATATTATATTTATAATATTAATTTTTTTTGTCAAACATTCATTTCATGATGTTCTTAAAACTCATGAACTTTTAGTTTTTATGATTAATTTAATTAAATATACTAATTTGAAAAATATAAATTAATCATTTTTTAATAATATTAGTTAAGAACATAAGTTTATTAATTAATACATTTTTAAAATAATATATATATATATATATATATATATAATTTAATATCATCTATAAAGGCCCTTATTTGTCTAATATAAAGTTTTAATTTTTGATAATTTATTTTAAAAATTTAATATAACCATGTAATTACACTTGTACAACCAAACAATACACTTGTAATTACAATGTAATTTAATTATGGCAAATAAACAGGTCATCATAATTACTAGGTTGATAATTACTATCCTAGTAATTATATCAATTCTAATTATCAGGTGACTTTCCAAATAGACCCTAATTCTTTAATGATGGAGGTGGATGCTGGACAAGACAAGGCACACATTGAAGGAAATACAATAAGTTACAGTAGGCAAGACAAGATAATATAGACTACAAGCAGCATGAAATCATCATTCCAACAAGGCGAAGGTGTTCAAGGCAGTATGGAGCAAAGGTCAATAATGAATCACATACCTGACATTGCAGAAAGTATAGTTATTAATCAGTATCTGGTGAGTTTAATCTATCAAAATGGAACCAAAAATCAAAAATTACTTGGGAGGAATTATAGAAAAGATAAAATCGATCAAAAGGGAGAAGATTTTGGAATTTGGTCAATATCCGATTTATCAGTTCCTCATTGAGCTCAACCTGTCAAGACGGTAAACTTATGGTGAAATTAACATCTAAAATTGAGTAGCTTCAGTCAAGAGGAAGAAGATTAACACTTATCTTGGTTGCAGGAACACAGATCTGTAGGTCGAGGAGTTGAAGAAGTCTTCACTTGGTTTGATTTTATGGCATTTGTGAGACAATGTAAATTCCCAAAATAAAATCAACCAAAACACAATTGTCCTTTACCGATATTGTGTTCCTTTAAAACTGAGAGAAGGTATACCATCTTTTTCCAGGTTCCACTCAGATCTAAATCAAGAACTATGGAGGAGAATGAATTTAAGATAGTGTAGATGAAGAATTTTTTCTTTTTAACTTTTCTTTTGTTTTCTTTTGATAGCTTCTAGACTAGATTGTTTCTTAATTCAGACGCTTGTCTGATTTTCGCCCATAACCAGATCTTGGGCCAATTGGACCAGATTTGGTGATGGACTGTAAATATTTTGAGTTTAATAAGATGACTTGCAAGGACTTCCTTTATTTAAAAAAAATTTACATGAATTTAAGATTCTATTAACCAACTGTGGAGGAGTATTTTAGACTACCAGTTCCTCATTCCATTTATTATTAACCAGAAATTATGAATCCTTTATGTTGTTGAGTCTTGGAAGAATGTCTCTGTGATAAGCAAAAGGACCATTACCTAACCAATCATCCCACCAAAAATTACATGAACCTGAATGAAGGATCTACTGAATATGAGGCTCAATAACCAGTTTGTTTCTTATCATATGTTTCCAAATCAAAGAATTTCCAGTATGTAATTTCTTACAAATAGGATTAGCTCCTTGAAAGTATTCACCTATGAGAAATTACCCCTATAGAGTATTTTTGGTTCTAAATATCCACCATTGCTTGAATTGAAAAGCAAGACAAACATCTGAAATCTACTTGAAACCAATACTTCTTTCATCATAAGGAATGCTTAGAGTTTCCCAAGAAGCCAATGGTATTTCTTCTTTTCCATTTTCCATCCCCAAAAGAAATCAGCTGTAAGACATTCACAGACTCATTCTTCATGCTACTATTATTTTTGTATGCTAAAACTTGTAGAAAAATAGGTGTGCAAGCAAGTATGGGGAAAAAAGTCTAATTTAGCTAGAGTCAAGTATGCAGTTTTCAAAGACATCTCTAATATGCTTGCTACTATTTTTCCCTGTATTATTTGACCTTCTAACTAGACAGATCTGATTATTATGGTAGAGAAGTGTCAACATGAGACTAGTATTAAGAGGGTCCTTTGGTACAAACCTACTCATCCTATAGTTAAGTTGAACTCTGATGGCAACACACTAGACAATCCGGGCAGCATAGGTGCAGGAGGTATTCAGAGAGATTACAAGGGAGAAATTATCTTTGCATTTGCTACACCTCTGGGAGTAGGTACAAATAACCAAGCAGAAATTCAAGCTATTATTTATGGTCTCTACTGGTGTGTACAACATGATTATATTCAAGTGATCTTAGAGATGGACTCAAAATTTCTCATCAAATGGCTTCGTCACAACATCAAAGCACTATGGAACATCTAGAATTATCTTAGCGAACTACATGACCTTATCAATATTTTTTATTATTTCAACAGCAGACACATATACAAGGAAACTAACTTTACTGCAAACATCCTTCCAAAGCATAGTCATGAGTTTGTAACTCCACAACATTATTATAACTTTCTTCAACTACCTGTAGAAGAAAGAGGATACTACAAGCTTGATAAAATGGGAGTGGCAAATTTCAGAAGAAGGAAAATTAGAAGGATAAAGAAACCTCCATGACTTGATGATTTCTCTTGGAGTTCTTTCCATGTTTTAGTATAGGTATTCACCTGTACACTTTAGTTTGCTTTTCCTCTTCTTTTAGGCTATTTCTGGTCTTAGTCATAGCTTTTAGGAAGAGTACTTATCTAGAATAGATTTTCTTATTATTGTAAGGGGAGAGTCTCCCTTATTTATGTTTTCCTAGCTTCTTTGTATTCAGAGGAGTCTTCTCTTCTTAGGTGCATACATACTAGGTTTCTTTGATTAGTATTGGGGATGAGTTGACCGGCCTTAGTAGGCTAGTCGACTTATGAACCACCATAGGTCAGAGGTAAGGTTTATGTCCCCCTTTTTGTATTTCATTGTTTTGTTATTTATGTTAAGACTTAAGGGTATGTGGCTCAACTCCTTACTGCCACGAGGGGTGAGATCCTTAGGTTATGTCTATTTAATAAAAAAATTACATGAATTTAAATACTAAGTGTTAAACTAATAAAAAATCTCAATGTACACTTAGCAGTTTATTTGTAAGCACATGGGGGTAATGATGCCATATATATGAGGTTTTCCTATTAGATGAAAGAATATGTAAGTGTAAAAGCTCATATTGGATCAACAATTATAATATACACATTTACTAAAATTCCATATTTTGAATTAACAATATGTAGGTTTATGATGAATATAGTATTACCAAACATCCACAATTGGTGAGAGATATTGCACTTGAAGCTGAAAGTCAAATTCAGATAATGAATAAGTATTGTGTGAATGGTTTCAAGTTTTAAACTTAAGAAGATTCTAGGTATAAGAAAACTAATAATAGTGGAGTGTGCATTCAAGATGATGTCGATGGTAATGATCAAACTATTGAATATTATGGTGTGATATAAGAGACTATTGAAGTTAGATATCCTAGTTGACCAAAAAGAAAAGATAGTACTATTTCAGTGCAAGTAATTTGATTCAGCACATAGAGGTAACAAGGTGAATCAAAAAGATAATATAATTGAAGTTAAGCACACGAGACAGTATGATCGCTATGATCCTTTTATCATTGCACAAAATGCTAAGCAAGTGCATTACGCTCCATATCTGTTACATAGAGATAAGGCTGATTGGTGGGTGGTTATAAAAACTAAAAATGTGGATAGGATTGAGATTGAGAATGTGTTAGATGTGGCCTACAAGAATGATACAGTAGTTGTTTATCAAATAATAAGTGCTGAGTTGGAAGAAAATCTAAAACATCCTCAACACATATTAAAAGAAGTTTCTAATGTTGAGATAATTGCCATCATAAACATTGAAGAATAAACAGATGAGAGGGAAATAAATCAATAGGGGAGAACAAATTGGACTATGAAAATGAAATAACCAAAGAAGAAGAATGAGAGAATGATGGGAATAAAATAAGCGAGGAGAAAGAATGGGAACATATAGACCAGCATGTCAATTTATTTTGTTACTGCTAATTTTATTTAATACTTATGATTTTATTTATATGTTTTAATATAAACTTATATACATATGCCATCAGCTGATGTTGATCAAGGTCGTACTAGTAAGAATAACAAGTCTAGTAAGAGTAAGAAGAAGACAACTAGGAGGCCTATAGATCCTGACGATATTCCAAGTCGTCTTTTATCTGCCCCACCAATTCATTTTTCTCCATCGGTGTAATGACCCAAATTGTCGTTACGTGTGAAAACGCCCCAAAAATTATTTATGATAAATAATATGCTCAAGTTGGGTCGAGAAAAAAATTAAAATGAAAAGGTAAAACAAGGCCCAAAAGAATTTGGGTTGGTCAGCGGCCAACCGCTGCAACAGTAAAAGAACCACTGCAGCGGTACTCGATAGTAGCCAGCCCGAGGAAAAATTAAAAACCCTTCTTTCTATTGTTTCCCCAAGTCACCCCCTTCCTCCAAAAACACTCTAAAATACCCTATCCATCCAACTATGAAATTTCAAAGGCTAGGGTTCATGAGTGCAGTTTTGAGACACACCCGGAGGGAACCCGACATGGGGATATGCTTAGCATGCATGGGTCAGCTTACCCCTCTCCATAGCAGCATGTTTCATGTAAAAATTAAGTTATGGTTTACTTTATAGCAACTAGACTTGGGCTAGATTCGATTAATATTAATAGTAATGTTGGGAGCCTCATGCATTAGGCCTTCAGGCATGGAGTTGGATAGCTAGATACAATATAATCCAGTTAGGCTTGAATGAGTCGTATTGTTGTACCTTGTGTTGAGACATTAATTGTGATAAGATATGAGTGTAATTGGGTAACAAATGTGCATAGCTTAATACCTTCCAGGGCTCTTGAGCATAACGAAAGGTTAGACAAGATAGTAAAGGTTAGTAAGAGAAAACTATGTTAACTTAAGTAATTCTAAACCTCATAACTGGTCAGTTGCATTTAGAAAAGGTGGTTAAACATGAGACGTAGAGAATTAGGGTAGTTATTATTGTAATCAAGTCACGCGATTGATGAGTAAAATAAAATGGGTAAATTAGTAAGGTGAACCATAGATTTTTTGTTAGAAGTGGCTAGAAATAAAGAGAGGACGACGGGAAAACATGAGGTGTTGCATGGAATGAACTTAGACTGCGTCAGCCCTGTAGGGGTGTATGTTTTATGATGGTTAAGAACATATATATAAACTAATGTCAATTATAAAATGAGTAAGCGGTTGGTGCAACTCTTAAACTGGCTTGGTTTCTGCTTGTTCGCGAACTGAATATCTGTGATTGCCTTCTAACATGGCTTATGATTCTTTAATTTTATCTCATATTCATATGCATTGTGATGATATTGTGTAATGAAGGATTGGGTACCACGCCGGTACAAATATGATATATTCTGATATGGGTCGGGTACATATCGATACAAATATGATATGTTGTGATATGGTTTGGGTACCACGCCAGTACAAATATGATATGTTGTAATATGGGTCGGGTACCATGCTGGTATAAATATGATATATTATGGTATGGATCGAGTATCATGCCAGTACAAATATGATACGTTGTAATATGGATCGGATACCACGCCAGTACGGTATGATAGGGATGATGTTGATGAGATGAATAAGAAGGAATAAGGAGAGATAATGCGAACATCTTGCGTACATGCATTTATTCATATGCATATTCATGTGATTCCACTTTATATATTTTTACATATGTTTGTGTTGTGCTGAATTGTGAAAAAGAATCTATGAGAGTATAACGGGGCTCCTTGTACGGACCAACTATTTGACTAGAATTATACAATCCCTTGGGTGGGCCGGTTGTGGTAAGGTAGGTTTATTAAAACTCTGAGTTCTTAGTGGTGGTGGAGTTGGTGGTGTCTCGTGGTAGTCGAGTATCGAGAAAGTTGGGGACGGAGGTGGATTAAGAATACCATAAGGATAAGTTAATTAAGGGTAAAAGAGGTATAGGCTGGAATCGGTAGTCAAAGGACAAAGATATACAAAAATGTTAAATGACAGGTAGGTCAAAGAGATGCTAAAGTAGGGTGCTAGTAATTGTTTAATTGGGGATTCAAAATCGGAACTTTACTTGATGCTATGATCTCTCTATATTTGTTATTGATGTTATTTGTTTCTAACCCTGGTCGGCCGATAATGCTTACCAGTACGTGTAGTTGTACTGATGCTATACTTACTATACCTCCAATTGGGGGTAAAACCATGGTGCATTTTAGTTGGAGTTTCTTTAGCAGTGACACCGATCACTCTGTAGCAGCTCCTGCCCTCTCCATTCTGCATGGATGTTCCTACTCCTTGTCTAGTGCTCTTGTACCGGTTTAGGCTAGTTTCTGGGAATTTGTTGTTGCTTATTTTTCGCATTTCTTTTATGTATCAAATGTATTGATTGAAATTGTATAAGGAGTAGATTGAATAATTATAGTTGATTTTAAGTTGCTATTCAGATAATTAAGTTTAAGGGTTACTTTTGAAAATTGTTAAACTTTCATATTTGATTAAGTGATGAGGTATTCAGGGTTCTCCTATTTGGGGTAGGTGTAGGTAGATGCCCGCACGATCTGGTGGGTTGGGCTGTGACAAGTGGTATCAAAGCCTAGGTTATCGATTTCTCAGTACAATAGAAAATGTCAAGTAGAATCCAGCGGATTGGTGTGTTGACGTCCACATCAAATCTTTAGGAAGCTATGAGGCATCTAGGAATCAGTTTCACTTTCTTCTTCCCTATCGTGCTATTTCAATATTGTATCCTCAGGTTGAGTCCAATTGGTATCTGGCATATTCTAATTGGTATCTTCACTACTACAATTGGGGCTGGTTGGGCCTAATTGGTATATTATAATGTTAATAGGCTGGAATGAACGTTCCAACCGATAGAGGCCAGTAAAGAAGCGTAGGAGGTTGATTGATATGGTTACTTAATGATGTGTAAAATTAATTTATATGAGATAATGGTGCATTAATAGTCACTATGTATGTTTTCATAAATTTTACTGAAGTGCAACGTGAATTGTGATGGTTAAACTCCTATGTATAGTTGCTTGATATGTATGCTGCCTGAATTGCGTGTGGCAAAGAAACCCAGGTGTTGTAGGGAACGAGTGTGATATCGAGGGTGTCTTTATTTCCACGACTTGAGACATATCTCATCTCTTTGTAATTTAGAGTATTCCTTGACTTCGATTCAAATCCAGATGAACTACCCAATCGCCTTTCCATTAGGTGAAAAGTATAGTGTGGGGTGTGGTACTTAAGAGGAAAGGAAGGGAAAAAGTATGTTAAAAATCGATTAAGTGGAGGAATCAATTGCGTTAATATGGCTTGAGTCGTGATAAAAGTACCTTTAGATCTTAAAAACTCTGGTACGTGATAGTTAGAAACTGTAATAGTGTTCATGGGATGGGGTAGTGGGGGAAAAGACCTTGAAACATTTAGTAAAAAGAAAAAAGTGGAACCACTGGAGGTTACCGCTGTAACGGAACTTTTACAACTACAGCAGTACCTCTGCTGCGGTAAATTAACTGTTTTAGCAGTTCCAGGCAGTGAGCTTTAAGGGAATTCCCCTGTTTTTGTGAATTTGCAATTGTTGCAAAGCAACCCTATTTTTGAAATAATAAAATGACAGAAATCAACCCGACATGCATTATAAGCTAAGGCGATTATTATTGAGGGTGCGGGGAGGAAAGAGCGTCATAAAATGCAAGAAAATAAAAAGAGTAATTGTTTGTTACATGCCCCAAACAGGGGCAACCCAAATCCAAAAACTATTAATGTAAATAGGGGGTGGGGGAAGAGGACATCTAACTAGCCGTCACTATCTCTGAGGATTGAGGCATCCGAACCCTCCTCCTCCATCCCATTAAGGAAGGAGAACTCCTCAGTTTCCTTCTTGGTTAATTTTAGGAGCTTTTTAGTAGGGGAGGTGAAGGAAAACATGACCTGCACATCCTTCCACATCCTCACGAGCATGCAATCCCTGGAGCTATACTTCTTTTTATAATCATCTAGCTCCCATCGGAGCTTAGCATAAGCATGGGACGGATCTATGTGGTAGTTAAGCTCGAAGCAGCCAAACCTGGCTGGGGCACCTGGGTCCTCTCCATGTAACCCTGCATAACTATAAGGCTAGCTGCCCAATCACTAAGAGGCGTAAGAACCTCAGAATAAGGAGTACCCCTGCTTCCTTCAGCCCTGCTACTCTCACCCTCCCTACTTCCTCTACTTCTTGCCCCCACCCTAGGTACTCCTACCCCTCAGAGGGCTATACGACACATCACACTCCTCTAAGGTATTAGGGTCCTCTTTGGGGACATCTACCCGCTTGCACAACTCCATAATTAAGGAAGACAAGAACAAATCCCTTACCGACCTCAACCGATTATAGAAGTACTACCACTCGTCCATGATTTATGTCCCCACATTCACCTCGATCCCCATAAAAATACAAGCCACCATCATAGCCTGATGAAGCACCACGTCCATAACATTTTCCAAAGGGCAGATCCTTCGGGACACCAGTTGTAACCAAATCTTAGCCTCGACCAAGACATATTCAGTCTTGGTCCCCCTCTGATTGGACCACTTCACTTCATCAGCTTTACCCTCTGACCCCAAATATCGGGCTGCCCATCTCAAATTAAACTCTCAAATTTTTGCCTTGAAGGTTACATTGGAGGGATTGGGGATCCCCAAGACCTCGTTAATGGTGGTATCATCTATGGGCACATTTTTTACCCGGATCTGGATAGTGGGGATAGGTATCGACCATTCCACCATGGGGAGTACAACATAAAATTTCCAGACCAAGGCCAAGTTGTAGTCCAAAACTGGCTCAGTCAGTATCTCCTACCTGAATACCTTCAGTTGGTCGTTGAACTCAGGCAACTCCTTCTCCACATCATTCATTACAAAACCCCTCTCCTATTGAAAACCCCTATTGTACCGTCCCTCCTTAAACTGGGTACGTCTAGTATTATCAGGGAACCTTTGGTAGAGTGGATATTGTTGGGCCATGATAAACCTGAAAAATACAAATATCAAGTTAGGAACTAGGACGGTATACTAAGGGAGGGAAAGGGAATTCAAATTGCAAAAAAATGGAAAAACTGGGGAGTTACTGCCCAATACCATAGCAGCGGTTAATTAGTTGCTGCAGTGGTACCACAGTGGCGTAACTTACAGCTGCAAAAGAAAAGTTACCGCTACAGCGGTTCATCGTCTTCAACCCACCAACCTCCCATCCCATGAAAGATTTTCAACTTTTCTCTGTAATTCCTAGTTCCAAGCACAGATCGAGCTTAGTGAAGTTCCCATGAATACTTTTACACTAAAATAGGAGTGTATAACACTCAAATTCTCCCTCAGATCACTCAAATTCATTGGAGAAGATGACCGTTCACCTTCTACCTCTCCTATGGACAAAATCCACCATGAACTACGTCAATCTTACGCCCAGGACATTATAGGAATGTTGAACACGTAAGAGATCCTAGTATATTCTTCATTTCGTTCAAAAACACCACCAAAAATCAAGTTCAAATAGTTACACCCAAAACCACCCGAATTCTCTTTATTCTAACATAATTCTACGATTCTACTAAGAGAAATGCATAAAGTAAGTAGTGGAGGAGAAGAAATTACCTTGAAATCATCGACGGGGGAAGATTTCGTAGAGAGAGTTGAGAGAGTTTGAGAAGTTGGAGTGAAAAAATGGGGGAAATGAACATTTCCCCATATTTCAACTGTCGCGAACCGCTGCTGCAATTGATTACCGTTGCAACGGTAAAACTCCTTCCAATGTCAGTTTCATCCTGACTTTTTCATGCATTGTGGTGTCGTTTCCTGTTTGGGCAATCGTTGTAGATAATGATCACGAGAAGTAATTATGTATACCTTTTTCGGGGATGTGGGAATAACTGTCATGCCCAAAACTAGACAACGCTTAGCTATAGCTATTTATAGAGCAGAGAGGTACGTAAGCGCGCCAGCAAATATTACAGTCTTTCTTCTAACAACCCGGTGTAGTTGGAAATCCCTCAAATAATCGTGTGAGTATCCGAAACACCATCTTAGGACCGTTCGGGGATAAATTGTGGATAAATTGATATCTAATGTAACAACCCAAATCATCGTTACGTGTGCAAATGCCCCATAAACGAGGCCCAAAAGAATTTGGGCTGGTCAACGGCCTATCGCTGCAACAGTAGGATAACTGCTGCAGTGGTAAAAGAACCACTGCAGCAGTAGCCAGCCCAAGGAAAAATTTAAAACCTCATTTTTATTATTTCTCCAAGTCGCCTCCTTCATCTCCCCAATCATAAGATTTCAAAGGCCAGGGTACATGAGGGCAGTTTTGAGACACCCCCGAAGGGAACCCGACATGGGGATACACTTAGCAAGAGCGAGTCAGCTCACCCCTCTCAGTAGCAACATGTTTTGTCTAAAAAGTAAGTTATGGTTTACTTTGTACCAACTAGACTTGGGCTAGATTCAATTAACATTAATAGTAATGTCGGGAGCCTCATGCATTAGGCCTTCGGGTACAGAGTTGGATGACTGGGCACTGTATAATCCGGTTAAGCTAGTTTTTAGTAGTGACACACACAAAAAAAAAAAGATGGAAAAGCGTCAAAGAACTTTACCACGAAAGTGTTTGAAACTCTTTTGACCAAAAAAGCGATGCAGTCCGTCGCTTTTTTCTGTCTTTTTTTGGCCAGATTTTAGTAGTGACATACACACGCACGCAAAAGATTTGTACTAGTTTGGGGTTTAAATTGAATTAGAGTGAGCGGTTGGATGTTAGAGTCGATATCTATGTAGTTTGGTGGATTATTGGCAGTTTTTAAGCTAGCTATAGCTGAAAACATATTGTATATATTGAATTGTACTGCATTTGATAGGTGGGCAGCAGGAAAACACATTCTACTGCCAATTGTTATGTAGAAAGCGATCTCCTCTGAGGTTAGTTTTTTGCAAAATAAAAAATAAAAATTTAGAAATCTTATAAAGCCGATCTTAGGAGGTCAGTTTTTTTTTTTTTAAAAAAAAAATCATAATAACAACCTCAAGAGGTCGGTATGCTCTAATACTTTTTTAAATATCTTGTTTAAAAATTAATTTAAAATATAATAATGTACCAACCTCATGAGGTCAGTATATTAAATATTTTCCCAGATCGATCCATAAAATTTGGCTTAAAATCCCGATTGACTTCTTAAAGTCGGTATTTACTAACCTCCTATTTGAGGTCGGCTTTTAAGGAAAATCTATCTGATCAAGAAGTCGATTTTCTAGTTGATTTCCACGATATTTTAGTAGTGGCTGTAATTATCTACTGACCGTCAGGATTGCTTCTTTGCAGTAGAAACTCTATTTGATAATAGTGTTGGCAATGTGTGAAGAAGTCTCAGAAATGCAATTCGATCTCTTGGTTTCCACATCAAAGATGTAATTCCTTCCCTATTCCATTTTAAAAGTCATTCTAAAGCCACTTTTTATGTAATTAGGGGTGAAAAGATAAATTTTGTAGGATCTTATTGGTTAACAATTTAACCTTTAAAAAAATCGACAGCTGAACAGATAGACAAATATTAAAAAAGAACAAAACCATTTGCAAATCGTAAAATTGAGAACATGAGAGGAACTTACCATGAGGATTTCTGTTCCATGTTATTACTGCTGAATTGGCCTTAATAAACCAATAACATACTTTTCTTATTATTTATTGATTAAACTAAAATTACACGCCCCTAACATGCACCCGAAATCCTCCAATACAATCCAAGTCCAAGGCTAAACTAATTCAATATTATCACAATTCATAAAGTAGTGTATACATATCATTGATATATCGAATTTGGAACTACGAACAAGATAATCTTGAGAAACATGATCTTTCATATAAAATTCTATGAAAGTGATAGCAGACGCGTGGCTAGGTTCCACCCGCAAAATCTCACGAAAGAATTAAAAAAATCCTTTTATTTTTTATTTCATCTTTACTAATTACAAGAATTAATAGCTACGTTGCAAATAAATATATAAAGTTTCTTCCACTGACTTCGTTACATGATGAGCAAAAGATAGTCTAGCTAGCTATTGGACGAAAGAAACACATAACGGCATGTAAAATTATTGTAATGTAAAGTCTCTGATGAAATCCACCGCTAATCGTACGAAACTCAAAAGTTGGGGTATTTTGGACAAGAATAATTCTAGGCCATGCACTCACATTCGTATAGGATTTTACACTGTCAGATAAAATTGACTTACAATAATAGGCAAGTCTTCGAATCTAATATGATATGATAATCTAAAAAAATAAAAAAGTCTGTTATAAAGCTAAAGTGCATGACAAATTTGAAAAAAAAAAGTAATTATTAAAAATGTCAATTGTATAAAACTTAAATCCTTTGGACGACATATGGTTGTGGCTGCACCGGATGATCTCAGCTTATGTGTTGTCTACTATCACAAAGTAATTCTGTTAGGGGTGGTTTGGAATGAAGGACACTGAATAATAATTCCGAGATAAAATGGAGGATTATGGTATCCTGAGTTTGGTATGAGGTATTAATTAGTTCCGAGATTATTTATCCCATCATTTACACTATAATGATGGGATAAGTTATCTTATATACATGAGATAACTTTATTTATACCCCGTACCAAACAACCCTAAGAATGGATAAAGAGGTGTCAATCAATACTTAATAGAAAACGAATCTAAGAGCAACTGATCTTTTCGGCCAAATATACAATCTTTTAGTTTCTTCTGCGAAGACGTTTGTGGGTGCAGCTAAAGAGAAGATAGGTAATAAAATTTAGCCACAGTGGACAACCCACTTTACATATTTTATTTGGGTTATAAATATAAGATGTTTAATTTGAGTAACTAGATTTGTTTCCACTAATAGTAGGGTATCATGGACGAATATGCCAGCTTGAAACGAACTCCATACCAATAAAAGAAAGCAATATGGTATTATGAGTTAGATAACCATCACTCACATTAAAATCAATAAAATTTCACCCCAACATTTTGGGAGAGAGAAGAAACAAAAAAAAAAGCTAATTATAAGCTTCTCCTAGCTGCGAATCTTTGTTAAACAGTGTGTTGATCTTATAAAAGATTTCCCCCTCAACGACCCATGAGCAGTTTGTTGACTGTTATGAAGATCCCAACAAAATATAGCTATATATTGATATTCCGTCACTTTAGTCTCTTTAAAAGTATTGTTATTTCGATCCGTCATTTGTCTTAAGTGAATGTGTGCATAATGGTTACTTTGTATAGATATTCTTTCTTCAAATACACACGAATAAGCAAACGACCCATACGTAAACATACTTACAACATCTACATGAACGTACGAGAGCTAGGAGGGGTGAATGCACACGAGCCTATTTGCAAAACTACGTGGTAATTAGACTTTGGTGTAATTGTGTGTAATTACACGGTTTAACCTGTTTGTTTGACCAAATAATTGTTGTTGAGAAGAATTTTTTCGGCAGTTCATTTTTGAATCGACGAAAGGAAGATGAAGATGAAGGTGTAAATGATTAAGGACCATTTCTGGCCCACGCATTGGTTTCTTGTTATTTTTGGGCCTATGAGTTTATTGAGCCTACAGTCCCATGATTTTTTTTGCAAAACCTATATCCTAGATCTTTTCCTTGTATATATTTTATTTTCCTTATATATGTTTTATTTTCCATTTATTAATTTTAGGTAGAGTAAGTCGGTTATACAAAAACCAATAGAATAAGGTTTTTTTTCTCCTATATATACAACATTGTACAGAATATTGAGTTCGCAGTGAAATACAAAAGAAAAATTTCTCTGTCGCTTCTTTCATGGTACCAGAGCAAGGTCTTTGAATCCTTGTTTTTTTTTCTTTTCTCATAGTTTTCACAATAATTCTCTTGTTTCTCAATCAGGAGTGATAATTCTTCAATAGCAGTTTAAACGGCTATAGTAGCTGCTGCTATTGATTTCACCTCATCTTCTCATCCTTTTCTCATATCTCCGTCTGATTCACCAGGAACTTTGCTCGTGAATACTCCCCTTCATGGAAAAAGCTTTGCAAGGTGGAAAAGGGGCATGATGATTGTCTTGACTACAAAAAATAAGTATGATTTCATTGATGGATCCATGACTGAACCTAGCGGAAACACTGATATCCATAAAGCCTAGAGCAGGGCTAACAATATGCATGGTGATCTCATGGCTTTTCAATTCTCTCTCATGAGAGATCTCGGATAGTGTAATATATTCCTCCACAGCCAAGGAACTATGGTCCGACTTGGAAACCAGGTTCGGGAAAAATAGTAGAGCGAAGCTATTTCAGCTACAAAAGGAGCTGAGTGACCTTATTCAGGGGGCCAACAACATTACTGCTTACTATACGAGGATGAAGGACTGTGGGATGAAATTGACACACTTGATGCTTTCACAATGTGTGGATGTTCCTGTATGTTGATGTCGCCTAAATTATACCTCCAGAAAAGTACAATGTGGTCGTTGAATCAAATATAGAACCCAACTAGGTTGGGGTCGATCCCACAGGAAATAGGACGAAAGTCTGTCGAATGCTAGTCTCAGTAATTAGCAAGTAAGTAAAACTGCGGGATTTTTGTAAGTAAGTAGTAACAGTAATGATTATTGATTATTGGATTTGT
The DNA here is from genome assembly GCA_031232105.1 of Capsicum rhomboideum. Classification (NCBI taxonomy): domain Eukaryota; kingdom Viridiplantae; phylum Streptophyta; class Magnoliopsida; order Solanales; family Solanaceae; genus Capsicum; species Capsicum rhomboideum. Next base: position 62,066,833 of record CP124709.1, read on the forward strand.
TATCAGTATGAGAAATACACTAGGACTGTGATCCCCAATGATTCCTTAACTCCACCGGTTACATGTGCTGGCAAAACTGTCCCGCTGCGTTGCATGCAAAGTCTAACAAGAGATGTTCATCTAAACGTCTCTTGACCTTGGTTAGATGAATTTCACTCTTCTCCTCTCGGTCTCCGAGTGTCTCACTACTAACCCTTGTTCTGGATCTCAGTTTACTATCCCTGTTACGGCTCAAGTTATTAGATAAAGGTTGATAGTTTTAAATTTCTGTTGTTATTTCCTTTTCCCAATCTCTACCTCTCTCTCGAGCAAGTCTAGAATACAGACTAGTTTCTAACGTTTGCAACCGTTAGAAGATCAATCACAACAAAAGAAATAAAAATACATGCATTCACATCGGTTCAGAATTGCTTTGCACTTAACCCATTTCATTAATTTCTTATGGTTCACACAACCCTAGTTGATGGGTTTAGTTACTCATGAGTGCAAGAACACAAGAGGAATTCAATGATAAAAACATAATTGTAAACTCGCAATAAGAAGAAAACTTTGAAATCTCAATATGAATAAAAACCTTAGAATCGATGTTCCAAAGATTACAAAATCAATAATGTATTTAAGAACTCAAAATAATGAAAATATATCTCAAAAATAATATAGGGGTGTTAATAGATACAAGGTGAATCCTATCCTAAAAAAAATAGGAGAAAAAAATTGGCAACTTTTCACGGTTCCGTGAGTTGGTATCATGGAACCAACCCACGTCACATAGTTCCATGCCGTGAAAATCAGTCTTCATCACACACTTTCGGGAGTTGACCTACGGCACTGACCTACATCACGTAGGTCGACTCATATGATGTGGGTCCCTATCGTGAGTCACTCCTCTAGCTTTGACATGGCTCTTTCATCTTCAAATGCTCTATTCTAGTGCATGCTTCTTCCCTTCTTCTCCATTTTTCCTCCATAACCTATTTTCCTGCAAGATAGAACAGAAAACACATCATACCTACCAAACATACCCAAGTTATTGCATATTTTCCTTATTTTAAGCATCGAAAGTGCCATGAAATCATGGCACATCAATACTCTCAACTTAGAACGTTTGCATTTCCTTAGGAAAACAAAACAAAAATAAACACAATCGATGCTTAACTAAGAGAAACCTAAGAGACCTACGGTAGTTGACTCATTGCCTTTGGCACCAAAACTTTTTCGACCCCTCCTATTTGTAAATCAAAACCATGGTGTGTATATATGCAACATATTATCATGACACAGAATGGATCAAGTGATGGCATCAGATTATGAACAAACAACTAAGCATATACGCAAATGACATTATCTAAACAAATAGCGGCTAACAATGCAACCCATGTACTCTCACAACAAAGAAGTCCCATACACTCATAGTATACTACTGAATATCAAAGTAGGGACTGGGTCAAAAAACTCTCTCTTACAAAGAATTTCAAACAGTGTGCGTGAAATACCATAGGCTTGCCCTTATTTTCTATGCCTTAGTTTTTTCGGACAGTTGGACTAGGATCACTATAGGACTTTCATCGGCTTGTAATGTAGGATTGGGTATGGGTGTGGTACTTATGGATATGGTGACTCAACCCTCCTTGATACTACACTATTTTTGGCACCACTTTCCAACCATTCTCATTTTATTCTCCCTTATTCTCCTTCATTTATTTTCAAATTTATTTTTTTGGTGTGGTTTTCTTCATACTTTCAAAACAAAATTATTTTTTTTTTGCAATTTCTATTTATTTCACTCATTTTTTTTCTTTTCTTTTTATTTCTTCACACCCAAATCTGTTCTCTTTTTCTTTTACTAACCCCTTCTTCATACCCAAGTCAAACTACACACCCCTATAATAGGCACCCTCAACTTGGGCGATTTGCCTGAGTTGAGGTACACAATGTACAAGGAGGGACCAGGGCCAAGGCAGGTTCTTTGTAAGTCAAAATGGGAAGGTGAATAGGCTAATGAAAGAAATAGGTCAACTAAGGCTCAAAATCGGGATCAAGGGATATTTATTTATTTGGTCAGGCAATTAGGCTAAAAGTGGACTTATTCAAAAACGGCCTATGATCCTTTCCTAACCACTATCATATAACCTTGGCAAGACTAATCGGGCAGGTTCTAGATCGCACACACAAAGTGAACTTGGTAATGACCTCACACACACATAGCACAAGGTTACAATATCGACTACTACCTATCCCGTTCATGCATTGTTGGCTATAGTCATTCTTCCTATAATACTAATGCCATAACAAGATCCAACAGTTGTGACAAACTAATATACTACACACAGTTCAAAACAAATTTTTAGGAGGGGAGTGTCCTTTAACTAATCAAAAAGAATCATTATCATTCAAAACACGTTCAAAATTATACTGCCCTAAGGTTACCCTATTTTCCCCCTAATTAAACATGAAATCACATAAATAATATAACTAACAACCTAAACATGTCGGTTCTACTATGATAGCACACTTGAGGGAAAAGAAAACATGGCAACAAAAACCCCCAAGTGGTGGTATACCCTGATGCAACCCAAGGGCTCCTAAAGCCTTTTACAAGGCATTTCACAAGGAGTCAAGCTCGTGAGCTTCAAACTTGGCAAGGGTTATTCATGAAGAAAGATGCACTTGAGTTAATTATGGAGTCCTCTCGATGATTCCACATGTTTGTGATAGCTTTTGATGGAGCACACATTGAGAAAAAGAAGGAGGATTATTCTTTGATTTGATGAATTCTTGAATTCATCACAAAGAGGACATCCAAACAAGACCCTTACATCATTAAGGGTAGAAATGTAATAACATAGTTTATTCTTTATTTGATTAGTATAAATAGCCTCTTTTATTCTTTGAAGACTTAGAATTTTCATAAAACTAAAAACTCCATTGTTGTTGAGAGATTATGAGAGCTTGCTAAGCTTTTAGTTGTTTCTTGTTTTGGAAAGAAGAGTTGCTTGGGATATCATTTCCCTTGAGGTTCTTATTATAGTTAGGTGCTTGTTGGGATATTTTAGGAAGGTCTCTTTATTTATTAAAGTGGTTGTCTTTAATTCTCAATTTGTGTCTATCTATCTATCTTCCTCTTGTTTATTTGTTAATTCTCTTATCATTAGTCTAAATCGTGCTTTATTTATTTATCAATCTTAGGTTTCCTTTTAGGGTTTATATTATTTGGTATCAAGAGCCTAGGTTTAGGTTTGTTTCTACAAATCTATCCTTGGGATTTTGATTTCTTCAAAAATCCAAAAATTAAAAAAAAAAAATCTGATCTTTTTTGTTTGTTTTGATTTGTTGTTTTTGATACTAGATCTTAATTCCTTAGTGTCTTGTGAGTCTAGATCTCAAATTTCATTCAAGTCGGAGTTGTAGAATTGAACATACCATTAAAGAATTTTGAGCTTTTGAAACTTTGTAGATTTTGAAAAGTGGATTTATTTTTGGCTTGGTTTTGAAAGCTAAAAATTAGTGGGGGGGTTTCATGGCATTAAAAGGAACACGTGGGTGAAAATTTCATTGAATTTGGAGCAAAAACGAAGAAGTTATGAGCATTTGAAGATTGGAGTTTTTTTCTTAAGCATCTTCATATTGTTCTTGAAGAAGAAGGTAGCAAAAGTACACTTTGATCCAAAAATTTTGAGGTGAAAGTATTTGGAGGTTCATTTGTATAAAAAAAAAATGCCACATCAGCAGCGCGTGTTGGACAGTTTCAGAGAGCTAAAATTGCAGGTTTCTGACACTTAGTTTTTTTGGGGGGGATTCCTAAAGTTTTTTGGACCTAAAAATTTTTCTAAGTGTCCAAATTTCGTGATTCTTTTTTTGTTCTCTTTCTATTTAGATTCATCAAATATTTAATAGGTAATTAACATATTTAATCCCTTGTTAACTAGTTTTAAACATCAAATCATCTCTTTGATTCATCAAATTAAGCAACAAGTAATTTTTCTACTTTTGTTGCTTAGTTTTCTTTGAGTCCGATTTTTTTGGGTGCTACTTTCTTTTAGCTTTTATTCTTTATTTTACCTTGAAAACTTCTTGGTTCCCGTCCTTAGCTTTTGAACTTTCATTCTTGAGTCGTCCCAAATCCATTCTTAGCCTTCAAGTAGAGATTGGACCCTTGCAACTCATCGGAGCTAAACAAGTTACAACCATTAGCCGAGACAATTTGTGAGGCAAACAAAGGTGTGATTTCTTGAGTGTTTGTGAGCTTTTATTTTGACTTACTTAACGTGTTTGATTGTTTTTCTTGAGTGTTTTATCTTGGTACCTATGTCGAACCAATGAGATGGTGACTCGATTACAACACGGGATCCCGCAATACTTGAATTGTTGAACATGTTCACCGCTTTCTTAACCCGCATGGATGAGAGGTTGGACCGGTTGGGTAATCAAGTAGAAAATCTTGAATCAAGGAGTTGGGATGCTTCTTTAACTCCCCCGGCTACTAATTATTTTGGAACCACAAGCGGAGCTCGCCATGACTCCTCAACCCCAATTTCACCCGATACTCTTCACCGAGTGCTCTATCCCACATCCTCCGCTCCACTAACTCAAACCCAAACCGCAAATGCCACCCACCAACATTTTCAACCACCATTATATGCTCCTCCCCATATCTAACAAGTTCCCCAACCACCACTAAATAGACCTCCACCACCACCAAATGACCACCAACCACTCCGTAATGCCCCACCAATCCAAAATATCCAACCATTGGGTGATGAGTTACTTGAGGAGTTCCACAATGTGTTTGAGGGAGTAACTGATGACTACGCTCACCAAATTCCATGGTGCTCATAGAGGTAGAGGAGGAATACATGGTCCTATCCCTTAATTGGGTAGGCAAATGGGATTTCAAGGTCGGGAATTTCATGTGATTCATATGGACATAATGGACCTCATGGACATCTTGGGGGTCGAGACACGAGTCTTAACTCCATCAAGGTAACTCTTCCATTTTTCAAGGGTGAGAGAAACCCCGATGTGTTTCTTGATTGGGTGACACAATGTGATCGCATCTTCTTGACTAATGAGATGTTTGAGGTGCGGAAGGCATCTTATGTTATTGTTCAATTTGAGGGGTTTGTGTCTACTTGGTAGGAAACTCAAGTGAAGGCTAGAAGATTGCATGGTTTAGCTCCCACTCCCACTTTGGAAGAACTCAAAGCTATCTTGAGGCGTAAGTATGTCACTGATCCGTATCACCAAGAGCAACTCAAGAAGGTTTACACTTTGAAACAAGGCACAAAGAGTGTGGAACAATACTATGATGAGTTCCAACTTGTGAAGATGAGAATAGACTTTGAAGAATCTCTTTTGTATGCTATGACTTGGTTTTGAACGGGGTTGAGTAAACATATTGCTTCCAAAATGAGACTCCACAATTATCGTGATATTGATGAAACTCTTGAAGCGACTATTGAAATTGAGTTGGGGCTCAAGGAAGAGAAACTTGACAAATCGAGAGGGGTCTTGGAACTACAACAAAGAAGGGGGATCCTCTTCTTCCACTTGGTCAAAGAACAAGGGCACCACATAAGAGACCAAGAAACCATTGGTCCAAACCAATCACGTTGAGAAGCCCACTCCCAAAACCACTCCACATGAAGGAGGTACTACTTCTAAGCCTCTTCGATGTTTTAAATTTCAAGGATTTGGTCATAAAATGAGTGGGTTCCCCAATCAGAGGGCATTTATTGTTATGATTGATGATTCTTGAAATGTTTATGGTGTCCCTTTTCTTAGAGGAGAGTGAGGAGTATGGTGATGTTGTTGTTCCTTGTGGGTTGACTAGAAGGGCCTTATTCATTAAGGACTTGCCTCAAGAAGGGGAGCTCACCCTTACGAACTATAGTGAGGAGGACAATGATAAGCAAGGCCTTGGATGATCTAAACCAAAGGGAAAACCTTTTCCATTCTAATTGCCTCATCAAGGGAAATATGTGTTCCTTGATAATCGATGGAGGAAGTTGTGCTAATGTTGCAAGTACTACATTGGTGGATTTTCTTCACCTCCCCACTACCAAACTCTCTACCCCATACAAACTTCAATGGTTGAGCGATTGTGGGGAATAGAAGGTAAATAAACAAGTCGTGATTAAGTTCAAGATTGGCAAGTACCAAGATAAAGTTTTGTGTGATGTGGTACCAATGCAAGCTTGTCATTTATTACTTGGGAGGCCATGGAAATATGATAGAGCTACTAATCATGATGGTCGTACCAATTGGTATTCCTTTGAACATGAAGGGTATACACACATCCTACATCCTATGACACCGATACAAGTTCATGACATGTACCACAAGTTGAGAGAGTTGACTAATAAGGGAAAGGGTGTGGATGCTAGTAATGAGGTCAATGGTGTCGTGGGAGAGAGTGGAGGGAAGGTTGTTCTAAGGGGAAAGAGAGGGTGGATCTTTTGGTAAACTTTAAGGAGATTTAGGATGAGTTAAAAGAGAGGAAACCGGTGGTCCTTCTCATGCATAGGGATTATTCCTTGCTCACTAATGAACAAATTTCTTCTCTCCCTAGTTCTATTTCTTCTCTTTTGTAGGGCTATGAAGATGTGTTTCCCCCGAAACTTCCAAAGGGATTGCCCCTTATAAAGGGGAATTGAGCATCAAATTGATTTTATCCTGGGGTCCCAATTGCCAAACAAGCAGGTTTATAGATACAATACGAAGGACACCAAGGAACTTCAAAGGCAAGTGGAATAACTCCTTGAGAAAGGGGTAGTGCGGGATAGCATGAGCCCATGTGTGGTAACCGTGATTTTGGTTCCTAAAAAGGATGACACTTGGAGCATGTGTGTGGATTGTCGAGACATCAACAAAATAACGGTAAAGTATCGCCATCCTATTCCTCGACTTGATGAAATACTTGTATGAGTTGAGTGGTTCTTGCATATTCTCAAAAATAAAACTTAGGAGCGGTTACCATCAAATCCGAATGAAACCCGAAGATGAGTGGAAAACGGCATTCAAGACCAAATTTGGTCTCTATGAATGGTTGGTGATGCCTTTTGGCCTCACCAATGCTCCTAGTACTTTTATGCATTTGATGAATCATGTGATGAAACCTTTATTGGTAGGTTTGTGGTTGTGTATTTTAATTACGTGTTGGTGTATAGTAAGACCATGGATGAGCATGTTGATCATTTAAAGTGTGTGTTTGATGTGCTTAGGCAAGAACAAATCTTTGCCAATATGTCTAAATGCTCTTTTGGTGTTGACGAAGTTGTTTTTTGGGTTTGGTTGTGAGTTCAAGGGGAGTTGAGGTTGATGAATCCAAAATAGACGCTATTAAGAATTGGCCAACTCCCATGTCCATTGGTGATATGCGTAGTTTCCATGGATTGGCTAGTTTTTATAGGCGGTTTGTTAAAGGATTTATCACTATAGCCGTCCCCTTGACTAAGGTGATCCGAAAGGATACATTCTTCTTTTGGGGTGAGGAACAAGCAAAGGCTTTTTCTACCTTGAAATAAATGCTTAGTTCCTCACCATTGTTGCAATTATCCAACTTTGATAAAACATTTGAAATTGAATGTGATGCTAGTAGAGTGGGTATTGGGGCTGTTTTGATGCAAGATTTAAAACCCATTGCCTACTTTAGTGAGAATTTTAGAGGTGCGACGTTAAATTACTCCACCTATGACCTTGATCATCATGCCTTGATTCGGGCTTTGGGTACTTGGCAACGCTACTTATGGCCTAAGGAGTTTGCCATTAGGACCGATCATGAGTCCTTGAAACATCTTAGGTCATAAGGAAAGTTAAACAAGAGGCATGCCAAGTGGGTTGAATTTCTTGAAACATTCCCTTATGTGATTCATTATAAAAAGGGGAAGGATAATGTAGTGGCGGATGCCTTATCAAGGAAGCATGTTTTGGTCACTACTTTGACTTCTAAGTTGTTGGGTTTTGAGAACTTGAAATCATTATACCCCAAGGATCCCATTTTTGCTCAAATCTACCAAGATTGTGAAGCATGGGTAAGGGACAATAAGCTCAAGGATAAACCTACCACCCCATTTACTACTTGTTCAAGAACAAGCAACTTTGTGTGCTTATGAGCTCTTGGAGGGAACTTTTTATGAAAGAGGCACATGATGGGGGTTTGATGGGGCACTTTGGTATTGACAAGACATTGGAGATCCTTGAAGAACAATTTGATTGGCCTAAAATGCGTAGTGATGTTGCTTAAATTTGTGGTCAATGTGTTGATTGTCGTAGTGCTAAATCTAGGTTACTTCCCTATGGCTTATATACCCATCTCCCCACCCCTCAACGGTCTTGGCTTGATATTTTTATGGATTTTGTATTGGGTTTGCCGAGGACTAAGAGGGGCATGGATAACATCTTTGTGGTTGTTGACCCTTTTTCCAAAATGGCTCATTTTATTGCATGTCATAAAGATGATGATGCCCCCATGTTGCATCTTTATTTTTTGAGCATGTTGTCAAGTTGCATGGTATTCCTCAATTCATAGTGAGTGATAGGGATCCTAAATTCCTTAGCCACTTTTGGAAGGAGTTGTTGGGTAGACTTGGGACAAAATTATTGTTCTCTACATCATGTCACCCACAAATCGATGGTCAAACCGAAGTTGTGAACCGCACCCTTGGTTCTATGCTTCAGTCCATGGTTAAAGGAAAACTAACATCTTGGTAAGACCAATTTCCTTTATTTGAATTTGCATATAATCATGTCACCCATAATCCTATTGGCATGTCTCCATTCGAGGTTGTGTATGGTTTTAACCCCCTTAGCCCTCTTGATATAACCCTTTTATCTCAAGATGTTGTGTTGAGTTTAGATGGGAACAATAGGTCCGAGGCCATGAAAGCTTTACATGAGAAAGTGAGACTTTAACTTGAGAAGAAGAATCAAGAAACGACCAAGAAAGTCAACAAGGAGAGAAAAAGGGTGGTGCTTGAATCGGGTGATTGGGTTTGGGTCCATTTTTGAAAGGAGAGGTTTCCCAACAAAAGAAAGACCAAGCTAATACCTAAAGGTGATGGCCCATTTGAATTGCTAGAAAGGCTTAATGACAATGCCTACAAAATTAATCTTCCCTCGGATTACCAACTGCACAATACATTCAACATTTGTGATATTTCTTCTATGGATATGTGTGATGAAGACCCTTTCAGTTTGAGGACAAATTCTTCTCAAGAAGGGGAGAGAGATGCAACCCAAGGGCTCTTAAAGCCTTTTACAATGCCTTTCACAAGGAGTCAATCTCGTGAGCTTCAAACTTGGTAAGGGTTATTCATGAAGAAAGATGCACTTGAGTGCATTATGGAGTCTTCCCGATGATTCCACATGTTCGTGATAGCATTTGATAGAGCACACATTGAGAAGAAGAAGGAGGATTATTCTTTGATTTGATGAATTCTAGAATTCATCACAAAGAGGACATCCAAACAAGACCCTTACATCATTAAGGGTAGAAATGTAATAACATAGTTTCTTTTTTTATTTGCTTAGTATAAATAGCCTCTTTTATGCTTTGAAGACTTAGAATTTTCATAAAACTAAAAACTCCATTGTTGTTGAGAGATTATGAGAGCTTGCTAAACTTTTAGTTGTTTCTTGTTTTGGAAAGAAGAGTTGCTTGGGATAGCATTTCCCTTGAGGTTCTTCTTAGAGTTAGGTGCTTGTTGGGATATTTAAGGAAGGTCTCTTTATGTATTAAAGTGGTTGTCTTTAATTCTTAATTTGTGTCTATCTATCTATCTTCCTTTTGTTTCTTTGTTAATTCTCTTATCATTAGTCTAAATCGTGCTTTATTTCTTTATCAATCTTAGCTTTCCTTTTAGGGTTTATATCATTCCCCCACCCCAACTAAATAATGATGCACTGCCCTCAGTGCACAACTATCAATATGATAAGTGTAAGGGAGTGAAGACATACCTGCGGCACCCTAGGCACCGGATGTGGGTCAGTCCTCAGCGGGATCATCTGTATACTCTCTGGCTCCACGCTAGGTGCGTTCGATGGAGGGGGTGGCTGACTAGAGGATGTACCCCATGCTCTCTGCTCATGAGCAATCTGACTAGTATGGTACTCTGCCCGGGAGCCCTTATTCATTCTCCGTAGATCACTCTCAAACTCGTCTCCACTATCAGTCTGACCCTCAAAACTCCATAGCCGCTTGCCTCTAGCAATAGGAGGCTCCTCGTTAGCAAACAAATCCACCTCAAAAACTGATGTTGTAGGTACCAGTGTTGGTATAGGTGAAATGATAGGAGTATGGCTAACTACTAAATCTCAAACCTCTGCCCTCAATGCAGTCACCTCCTTGGTCAACCCCGTCAAATCCGGGATATGTGCCTCTCTTAATCGGCTACCCATTCGGTGCTCAAAACTGTTAATCTGCCCATACACCTCACGTATAAACCTCTTTATAGCAGAAGTCATGCGAGCCTCAACTCTCATCTCATACTCCTCTATCGACTTACTAACCCATGGCTTAAGTTGAGATACCAACTTAGCTATCTGGACCTCTATGTGAGCCTATCGCTCAATAACCTGTGTTTGTCTATCCACTAACTGCTGTAAAAACTCTCATAAAACTATATCCATACCAGACGAGGGTGGTTGTACGGTAGTGCCTGCTGCCCCCTCATCAGTCATGGGTCCTGTGCCCTTGTTAGGAAACCTACCAGCCTCGGGCTCACTAACTGGTGCTGAAGTGCTAACCGGTTCCTCTCGATCCACTTGCCCTTCAAAAATGGCGACGCCTGACGAAGTAGAGGGCTGAGACCCCCTCTGGGAAATTGGGATAGCACCTCGCTGCTGCATCAACCCTATATCAGCTATGTGGGTCACCTCAATGGCGTGATCTACTACAGGCAGCGTAACTACACCAATACTATTACAGAGCCTTGAATCAGACAGGGGAAAGGGATGATGGTAAAATTTCTAAAGGCGTGCTCATGAATCTCCTTAATAATATAGTGGGCGATGTTGATGTCATATCCGATGATGATTCTCACTACTAGAACATCTCGATCAAGAGTAAGAGAATTATCTGCACCTGTAGGATCGAGGTGGTGTCGTACAACTGACCACCAAAACCTACCCATAAAGTGAAGTGAGGACTTCTTAATATCCAACTTCTCAGCTACCCATATCGCATCTATGCCATCCTCAATGATATACTGTGCAACCCACTTTAGTAGCTCTAAGCGCTGATCGACATCCTTCATTTTATTTCTAATTTTCATCGTCTCCATGCGGTGATCAAACTCAGCAGTATTAGATGGAAGTGCACGTTACTCTGGTACCACAAACCAAAGTATAAGTCAATGGTGGTTGGTCCCGATATCGCTGCTCATTTAGTGTGATTAATTCAATAGAAGCAACATATGAAGCATAAAACTCACAGACCAACTCTGGGCCATAGTTACCAGAAGGCTCCGTCATCCACCCGAATCCATATCGATCAACCACTACCTTAATCTCGGGTAGTGCCTTTAACTCATCTAACTAATACTGGGGCTCCTCAGTGATACTTCGTTTACACACACCCTGCTCAGTCGGCTTTGCATCCCTATCATAAATGGCCTTCATACCCTAAACACGCCACCTCTTATTTTTCCTTCGTACTGTAGTTGTGGCTCGCTGTGCAGCCACCTGTCTCTATGAGAAAGTCGTGGAATCCTGAAAACCAGTGCCTGAAATAGATGCTGTCTCATCAGCCTCACCACTTCCACCGAACTCAGAATCATCCACACCCTCAGCAATCTCATTGGTCCCAGGTGCATTAGCCTCATCTTTAGTACCACCGGTTGCAGTAACATCCACCCCCTCATCAGACTGGGGGAGGAATCAAATGATTGAATAGGAGACACCAATATAGGCTGAGTTGTACCCCGGGCTGCAGCCTATGTCCTAGTTCATTGTCTTATGGCATGAGGCACAAGAGCAAAATCATCCCTAACAATCTTATAAACCTATGCAAACGCACTTTTCTCTAGCTCCGAAGGCTCATCTTGTAGCCGTATTGTGAATTCTGGGTTCTTGGTGCAGATTCACAAAGAGGAACCCATATCTCTGCATTTGGGGTTTCCTTTAGAGGCATTGTTTGAAGTGGTCGGGTCTTTGGTGGAGTTTGGTCGGGTCAGTTATGGATTTCGAGTTAGGGTTTGGCAAATTGGGGGTGATGGAAATTTGAAATTTTTTGCAATTGGGGTATTTGGAATTTATGAAATTGAGTGTTTGGTACTTGAGAATTTTAGTGAATGTAGGATTAGAAGTGTTAATTTAGATGAATTTTGGTAAAGAGGTTGGGTATTTGGAGGAGAAGGATCGGGTTTAGGGTTTTGGGTTGGATGTAATCAGATTTATAAAGTTGTGAGGAAATATAAGGGGTTGGGTCGGGTCAAAATTTGGTTTCTTTGGGTTGTTCTGATTCTTACGGAACAGACCCACGTCACGTGGGTTGACCTACGTCACATGGGTCCCTGGAGTGGGTTGGATTCCACAATCAAAAAATTCCCTCTGATTTTCACGGTACCAACCCACGTCATGTGGGTTGACTAACATTACGTAAGTCCCTGGCGTGGGTTGGATTCTGTAACTTGAACATTTAGTCTGATTTCCATAGTATCAACCCATGTCACGTGAGTTTACCTACGTCATGTGGGTCACCACCGTGGTTTAAGCTGCACACTTTTAGTTCACATCTTTATTTTCAACTTACGACTGGTATCAATCCTTGGGTTGCCTCCCAAGCAAAACTTGATTTAACGTCGAGGCACGATGTAGCTAGCTTGGTTAATCAGACTTCACCAACCAGCCCATGGGTTGCCTCCCATGAAGTGCCTGATTTAACTTCATGGAATGACCCAACTTACTTGACTACTCAGAATTCATCAAGACTAAACTCCTCGCATGTCCTTATTTCTTCCGTGGTTCCCATATAGTGCTTTACACGCTGTCCATTGACCTTGAATAGAACATTGTCATCACCTTTCATCTCAATTGCTCCATGCGGGAATACCCTAACCACCATGAATGGTCCAGACCATTTGGACCTTAATTTTCCAGGAAACAAGCGAAGTCTGGAGTTATAAAGTAATACCGAATCTCACGGGTGAAACTTTTGTCGTTCAATCTTTTGATCATGATATAATTTCATCTTTTCTTTATACAGTGCTAAACTTTCATAAGCCCAGGGATGAAATTCATCTATCTCATTCATCTGCTCTATTTTCAATTTAGCCGCACATTCCATTCCAGATTTAACCTCTTCAATGCCCATAATGCCTTATGTTCAAGTTCGACAGGCAAATGGAAAGATTTACCAAACACTAGCTGATATGGAGATGCACCAATCGGTGTCGTAAATGCAGTTCGATATGTCCATAATGCATCATCCAATCTTCTTTCCCAATCAGTCCTATTAGCATTCACCGTCTTCGCCAAAATACTTAATCTCACAAAATGTTTGACCTAATCTCCTTCAAGCAACTCTCCTGGCTCTCTGACCCTTTAACCAGTTTATTGAGAAGGGCTTCCATTCTTGAATTTCCATAATCAGTATCGTAATTCCCTGGTGGAACATATGCGCCACTCTTCACTTTATAATCATCCTTTCACCTCCAATCACCGTCACGATGTCGTTCTATGTCTCTATATCCTGACTTGTTATAATTGTCTCCATAGTAGTTCCAAACTTGATTCCCCTGTCTTGAGTTCCAAGAGTCTTGATTAGAACCTTGGCCCTTGGCTCAAAAACCCGCCACCTCTCGATCCAAATACTTTGCCTCTTCATCAGATTCATAATCGTCATGCCTAGGTGTTTTGCCTTGTGTACCTACGGCACTGCACCTTCTCAGCACCTCCAGCCATAATTTGTTTGGCTAGCAAGCCAATTTCTGTCCTCAACTGTGCGACCTCTTGAGCTACGGATTCATCCAAAGCCCGTTGTGCTGCCGAGGCTCCAATAACATACGTCCTAGCAAGTGTATCTGCCTCCCGAGTATGCCATCCTCGGTTGGTCTTAGTGATACAATCTAAAATCTCTGAAGCTTGTTCCCACCTCAGACTCATAAATGCTTAGCCAGTGATAGTATCTGCTACAGCCTTAATATTGGCATTCAAAGCCCTGTAGAACATCTCAAGTAAACTCTTACCACTCATCCTATGATTTGAAATATTTTGCAGCTTCTTCTTAAACCTTAGCCATGTCTCGTAAAGTGCTTCAGAATGCAGTTATCTGAAGTTGTAAATCTCATCCTTCAACTATAGCATCTTGGAGGGTAGGAAAAATCTCTCCAGAAATTGATTTCTCAACTCTTGCCAAGTAGTGATGGAACCTCGTCGTAACTCGGCCAACAACAAAGTCCCTTCTCCTGTTAGAGAGAATGGAAACAATCTTAACCGAATAGCCTCATGGTCAACTCTAGGAAAATTTTATGAAGTGCATACCCCCTAAAAGTTCATCACATGCATGTTCGGATCATCTGTAGAAATACTGGCGAACACACCTTTCAAGTTTAGCAGGTGGATCATGGCACTTTTAATGTCAAACTTAATGCCCTAAGGTAACTCTGGTGGTATAATGGCACCAGTCTCAACCGGCTCAAAATAAGCCACATCCTCTTCTTCGGGATCATCATAAACAGAAACATATGGTCTTTGACGTGGTTGTTGCACCCTCAGTCTTCTTTGTCTCTCTTCAAGTGCAACTATACGTTGTGCTACTGCTTGCATTCCTTGATGATCTCTATCCACTTATCTAAGAGCCGCTTGCCTCATATTTTCCTCAACCGTTAATTAAGCAGTGATTTCTTCCATAGTTTCATGACCAACTAGTTGAATGGCTGGTTATGAATATCTCCCGCGGCTGTGGGATCCTGAACTCCATCAGTATTCACAATTCTTCGATTAGTTCTCAGTGTTCGTTCTAGCTCAGCATCAAGTGGAATCAGGGGATTGCCTTGACTTCTAGTGTTGGGCATACACCGGTATGTGCCATTAAAAGTGTAGAAAAATAAAACCAATCAACTTCAACAAACAAACTAATTAACTCCATAACCGTATTCCCTGGCAACGGCGCCAAAATTTGATGTCGCCCAAACTATACATCCAGAAAGGTATAACGTGGTCGTTGAATCAAATATAGAACCCAACTAGGTTGGGGTCGATCCCACAGGGAATAGGACAAAAATCTGTCGAATGCTAGTCTGAGTAATTGGTAAGTAAGTAAAACTGGGGGATTTTCATAAGCAAGTAGTAACAATAATGATTTTTGATTATTGGATTTGTTATCAATATGAGAAATACACTAGGACTGTGATTCCCAATGAATCCTTAACTCCACCGATTAAATGTGCTGGCAAAACTGTCCCACTACGTTGCATACAAAACCTAACAAGGTATGTTCATCTAAATGTGTCTCAACCTTGGTTGGATGAATTTCACTCTTCTCCTCTCGGTCTCCGAGTGTCGCACTACTAACCCTTGTTCTGGATCTCAGATAACTATCCCTGTTACGGCTTAATTTATTAGATAAAGGTTGATAGCTTCAAATATTTGTTGTTATTTCCTTTTCCCAATCTCTACCTCTCTCTTGAGCAAGTCTAGAATACAGACGAGTTTCTAACGTTTGCAACCGTTAGAAGATCAATCACAAGGAAAGAAATAACAATACATGCATTCACATCGGTTCAGAATTGCTTTGCACTTAACCCGTTTCGTTAATTCCTCATGGTTCACACAACCCTAGTTGATGGGTTTAGTTACTCATGATTGCAAGAACACAAGAAGAATTCAATGATGAAAGCATAATTGTAAACTCACAATAAGAAGAAAACTCTTAAATCTCAATATGAATCAAAACCCTAGAATCGATGTTCCAAGATTAAAAAATCAATAATGTATTTATGAACTCAAAATAATGAAAATATATCTCAAAAAAAAAATGTAATGACCTACCCTTAAACATAGGAAAATATAGGGGTATTTATAGATACAAGGTGAATCCTATCCTAAACAAAAGAGGAGAAAAAAGTCGGTAACTTTCCACGGTTCCATGGGTTGGTATCGTGGAACCAATCCACGTCACGTAGGTCTATGCCATAAAAATTAGTCTTCATCACACACTTTCAGGAGTTGACCTATGGCACTGACCTACGTCACGTTAGTCGACTCACGTGACGTGGGTCTCTATCGTGAGTCACACTTCTGGTTTTGACTTGGTTCTTTCATCTTCAAATGCTCCATTCTAGTGCATGCTTCTTCCCTTCTTCTCCATTTTGCCTCTATAGCCTATTTTTCTGTAAGATAGAAAAGAAAACACATCATACCTACCAAACATACCCAAGTTATTGCATATTTTCCTTGTTTTAAGCATCGAAAGTTCCATGAAACCATGGCATATCATACGTGCGGAGCAAAGGACAAGAATGTCAAAGCAAAGCAAGATGTGCGCCTGGTGCAATTTCTTATGGGTCTAAACGATTCCTACTGTGCAGCCAGAGGTAATATCTGGATGATCTCCCCTTTACCCTTTATAGCTAATTCCTATGATTTGTTGATGCAAGAGGAAAACCAAAAGGAGGTGAATACAAACCCAAAATTCCCAGGAGAGAATTCTTCTTTTGTGGCACATGGACAGAACACCTCTAGACAAAGATCTGGACCTCCTGATTACAAGCCTACAAGGGGAAGTTATTATAAGGATAAGAAAACTACTCTCACATGTAAATATTGCAAGAAAATAGGGCACACCATTGATAAATACTATAAGGCTCATGGTTTTCCACCTAATTTCAAATTTACTAAGAACAAAAATTACCCCAATTCTGTTCAAGGTAATGTAGTTATGACAGGATAGGGAGAAGCAAGTCAATTTTATCATAACATAGATCCACCAAACACAGGGAAACTCCTCTCACAGGAACAGTTGAACCAGATCATGCAATTGTTTCAACAAGGAAAAATTGGAGAATAAATTACTAATTCTAATGTCATAGCTAATGTAAACTATGTTGGTATAAACCTTTTGCCTTTTTCTTTCTATTCTAAAACCAAACACATCCTTATCAGCCCAAGTTCTTGGATTATTGATTCAGGGGCAAGTCAATATATGACTTTTAATAAAGGATTTTTTATTTCTTTTGAATTATTGTCTAAGGCAATATCTGTCAAAATTCCAAATTCACAAAGAGTTAGGGTAACACATGCAAGATCTGTGAGACTCTTTTCTAATTTTATCATCACTAATGTCCTTTATGTTCCAGTTTTCACTTCAATATACTTTCAGTTCACAAGTTATGTGAAAAGTTCCAACATCTATTAATTTTTTTTCTTCTCATTGTTTCATGCAGGTCCCTTCAATGAAGAGCCCAATGGTGCTTGGTGAATCCAAAAATATACTATATGTGCTGCAAAATGATCAACTTCCAACTTCCAGTTTTAGTAGATCTTGTAATAGGATTTCCAATTCTGTTTTTCAATCAAAGAACAGTACTTCTACTGCACTATCTAGTGTTTCTCAGTCTGATGTAATCAATAGGTTGTGGTATGATAGGATAGGCCATATACCCTTATCCAACATGAAGAATGTCAATGAAATTCCTATTTCAGTTTTATCAAAGATTGTTATGGCTTGTGAAGTTTTTCCTCTAGCTAAACAAACCAAACTTCATTTTCCTAGTAGTATTATTTCTAGCAAGAAAATCTTTGATCCTATACATATTGACACTTGGGGACCTTTCTACACCCCCACTTATGATGGATATAGATTTTTTCTAACAATTGTTGATGACTATAATAGGGAGACTTGGATATTTCTCTTATCTACAAAAAGCAATGCCTTTCCAATTCTGAAAAACTTCTTAGCAATGGTTGAAAGACAATTTGACAAAAAGGTTAAAATCATTAGGTCTGACAATCTTATGGAACTTGGTTCCAGTCAAGAGAGTTTTTCTTTCTTTTTATCTAAAGGGATTGTTCATCAAACTTCTTGTGTAGCCATACCACAACAAAATAGCACAATTGAAAGAAAACATAGGCATTTTTTAGAAGTAGCTAGGTCTTTACTGTTTCAGTCTCGCTTACCCTCAAAATTCTAGGGTGATGCTATCATGACAGCTGCCTATTTAATCAATAGATGCCCTACTAAGATTTTGCAATTCAAAACACCCTATGATATCCTATTTAGGAAACCGCCCTCCTACCATTAATTAAGGATTTTTGGGTATTTGTGTTTTGCCTCTACTTTGACCCAAGAAAGAACTAAGTTATATCCTAGAGCTAAACCCTATGCTTTTCTTGGATATCCTTATGGAAATAAAGGATATAAATTATTTGATCTAAAGAATCAGAAATTCTTTGTTAGAAGGAATGTTGTTTTTCATGAGAATATTTTTCCCTTCACAGCTATCAATGGTTCAGTTCTTATTTTTCCAACTGATCCACCAGTTTAATCTTCCTATCAACACTCTGAAGTTTCCAGTCCCAATTTTACTAGTCATTCTACATCTTCTAGTTCCCCATCTCCATAATCTTCTACTCTAGGTTCTCTTTCACCTAGTTCTTCTCCTGTTCCTCTCCCTCTCTCTTTTTGACACTTCTCCTCCTCCCTCTGTTGATTCTACCAGATCTCTCAAAATACCTGACTACTTGGAAGATTATGTTTGCAGCACAGTACATCTTGTAGATGTCTCTAATTTCTATTTTTTATCCCCTGTCTCTTTCTTCTCCTAACCAACATTTCCTTAATTCTATGTGTCACATTCATGAGCCAAACAACTTTTCCCAGGTAGTTTTGCACCCTGGTTGGCAGGATGCTATGGCTAAAGAATTAGATGCTTTGTTAGCCAATAATACTTGGGATGTGGTTCAGCTCCTTGCAGGGAGGAGAGTTTTGCCCTGTAAGTGGGTTTACAAGGTGAAATTAAAATCTGATGGGTCAGTTGAGAGGTTAAAAACTCGACTTGTTATTAGGGGTGATATGCAAAAAGAGGGGGTTGATTTTACAGAAACATTCAGTCCAGTTGTTAAGATTACCACCATCCGATGTGTTCTTGCTATAACAGTTAAAAGGGGATGGAATTTGTTTCAATTGGATGTGAACAATGCCTTTTTACATGGGGATTTGGAGGAGGAGGTGTCTATGAAATTTCCTACTGGTGTTGAGCCACCCTCTCCTAATCATGTTTGTCATTTAAGAAAATCTCTTTATGGTTTGAAATAGGCTTTCCGCCAATGATATGCAAGGTTAACTGCAGCACTTGGGTTCAACGGATATGCATATTTTTTAAATAATTACTCTTTTTTTTACAAACGAAGTGGAGATTTTATTTCTCTTTTAATCGTTTATGTTGATGATATTGTGTTGACTAGGGATGACATTGAAGAATTGCAAGCATTGAAATCATTTTTGCACTCAGAGTTTCAAATTAAAGATGTAGGAAGCTTACATTATTTTTTAGGAATGGAGGTTCTTCGTGAATCTACTGGTCTCATCCTCAATTAGCGAAAGTTCATCTTTGAGGTACTATCTGAGTAAAATTGCCTCGAGCTTTCACCTGTAAGTTCACCTCTAGATCCATCCCTAAAATTAAAAGCAGACAAGGGTGAGCTTCTATCGAATCCGACCTCATATCGTCGGTTGAATAGTCAATTGAACTACATGACTCACACTCGTCCTGATCTTGCTTTTTTTGTTCAATATCTGAGTCAATATATGCAGATTTCTCATATTTCACACTACTCTACAACTATTCATGTCTTACGTTACTTGCTTGGTAATCCCGGCTTAGGGCTTTTCATGTCCTCTAATCCCTCTTTTCAGCTTCTTGCTTTTTGTGATGCGGATTGGGCTACTCTTCCTAAGACTCGTCGATCAGTTAGTGGGTTCTTCATAAGTTTAGGAGGGAGTCCTATTTCATGTAAATCAAAGAAACAACCATCTGTATCTCTTTCCTCTGCAGAGGCAGAGTACTAGTCTATACCACGAGTCATCGCCGAAATCACCTAGTTGGTCGAGTTGCTTAAAGATCTGTCTGTTCCACCTTCTTTACCTATTTCCCTTCACTCTAACAGCCAAGCAACGATTCACATGGCTAAAAATCCATTCTTTCATCAGCGGACCAAACATGTGGATTTAGACTGCCATTTCGTGCCCCAACAGTATCTTGCTGACCTGATCTCACTCTCTTTTGTTTCTTCTTCTTCCTAGCTTGCAGATCTCTTTAGCAAACCTTTGTCTGGTCCTTCTCACCGGAGTATTTTTTCCAAGTTGGGTGTTTGTACTGCCCCCTCCAACTTGAGGAGGGGTGTTGGTGAGAAGAATTTTTCTGTCAGTTCATTTTTGAATCGACGAAATGAAGATGAAGGTGTAAATGATTAAGGACCATTATTCTGGTCCAGGCCTTGGTTTCTTGTTATTTTTGGGCCTATGAGTTTATTGAGCTCACAGTCCTATGATTTTTTGCAAAACCTACATCCTAGATCTTTTCCTTGTTTATATTTTTATTTTCCTTGTATATGTTTTATTTTCCATTTATTAATTTTAGGTAGAGTAAGTCGGTTATACAACAACCAATAGTAAGGTTTTTTTTCTCCTATACATACATCATTGTACAGAATATTGAGTACATTGTGAAATAAAAAAGAAAAATTTCTCTATCGCTTCTTTCAATAATTACTCGATTGGTAGGAAATTGGATGAAATTGGTACAGTCTAAAAGGCTTTGAGTATGGTGTAATTACATGGCCACTTTTAATTTCTTTTCTTGATATTTCATTTAAATTTCTTTTCTTTTTATTTCATTTTAATCTGTTTTCTTATTAATTTTTGTGTTTAGAATTTTTAAATTATTTTTAATTTTTAAATATATTTTTGTTTATTTCCTCTTTCTCATTTCTCAAGCTTCTTTTTATTCCATGTAATTGCTCGAGTTTCTTATTTTTTTTTTAATTTTCTTCTATCAGCATAACTAAGTTATTATTCTAGTTTTTGAAACTACACCTCCTAATATTAGAAAGAATGAGTCATTAACAATCTTGGTCTATAATGATTGATGTGATTAAAGTAGAATTTCTTTTTTGAATGAAGTTATTGACGTATGTTTCCACTTTCTTTTGAATTGTATTTATTTAAGTTATGTTGAAACTTATTTTATCTTGGAATTTGATATAAGAGCATTATGTTAAATTTTTTTTTTTGAATTTTGGAGTTATATTTTCTAACTTAATTTATTTCTTTTAGTGCAATTTTATTTATTTTCGTACTATTGACTTGTTATTTCACATTACATGTTGTTCATTTTTCACTTAAAATTGATAGATTATTTTTTATTTAAATAATATTATATTATTATAAATATTAGTAATATTTTTGTCAAACATCCCGTGTATGATATTCTTACAAAAATGTGTTGTTTTAATATTTATGATTAATTAAATTTTAATATTTTTAACTTCAGACACACACACACAAATATATATATATGTATATGACGATATTACTTACAAACATATCATTATTAATTATATTTTCAAGAAACAATGTGAATCTTAAATACCTAACTTAATATAATTTAATGGCGCATATTTTTCAAATATAAATTTAAATTTTCCATCAATAAATTTTATTTTTAAAGTGATTTAACAGTGTAATTACACTTGTGCAACCAAATAATACGCTTGTAATTATATTATGGCAAACAAACATGTTATTGTAATTACTCTGCTATGTAATTACTAGGTTGTGTAATTACTACCCTAGTAATCACACCAATTTCAATTACCATGTAACTTTTCAAACAACCCCTTAATAAAAATTGTAGAAATGTAAAATGAGACACAATATTTTATACTAGTTTAAATTCAATGTGTATCCTAATCTAGTCCCTTTGGGTTGAAAGATGATTTCTCTATAAGCTCTTTGAATATTGTTGAGTTACAATCATGAGAGTGTAACTCTTAAGTCTACACACAATCTCTTCTTATTGTAGCCTTTGATGTAGTCACGAACAATATTTTTTCTCTTCTCTTTTTGAATACATGGTAAATAATTTAGATTACAATGTTTGTAAAAGGTAGAACAATGAACTTATGGATGTTGAGTCGAACCTATACTTTGTCCTTCACAGAGTAGCTGTAAATAATCTTCGAACTAGCTATTCAGCTCTTTAACGGAGATGGAAACCCAAGAATTTTGATCCTTCGAAAACAGAGTTGATTGATATTTGATCCTATTCCAAGAATAAAGTTAGAGCTTATTTATTTGTCACGATCCAAAATACAAGGTCATGATGGCATCTATACTAACCCACCGATAGGTAGGCCAACCCTTCACCCCAAATAAACATCAAGTCAACATGCAGAAGTAATAATAATAGTGGACGGAAAATCTTAAAGTAAATCTTAAAAGAATACCAATAGATGTACGAAAGTAACTAAATACACAAGACCTAATGTCACCGGCACAAGAGCATCTACTCTAATACAATTATCTTAAAAATACTACAACTTTGTTTGAAATAGTAAAGACAATAAAGTAAAGATAGAGGGAGTCTGACATCTCTCTAAACTCCAAGTAGCTCATCCAAACTCCAAAAAAATATTGCGCTAGATTGGAAATCAAGACCCTCTAATGGCAGGATATAAATCAATAAGATTCAACAAGTATAATATGAGCATAAAATCACATGTACTCAGTAGGCATCATAGGCCAACTGAGCATGAGTTAATAACTACATCTTACAAAGAATGGTAAATATGTTGTACTTAGAAAATGTTTCATCAATTCGATAACCACAGTCAATAAGGAACAATATAAGGCATCACAATATTAAAGTGTACATGTAATACTATGTAATGTAATGCAATGGCCAATGATCCTACTGATTTACAACCCCTTCACACAGTGGCATGTTGTGAGGTGGGATCTATAAGGAACTCCAAGGTCCATATACCCATTCGATAATGACTTCAGACTCATCTCGCAATAACCTCAAACACACAATCAGAAAAGACCTCAGCATCACATTACTGGAAAAGATCTCAACATTACATAATCAAATAAGAAATTGGTACCATATAATCAGAAAAGACCTCGGCTCCACACAATATCAAGTACTAGGAATCAACCTCAAGTTTCCATAGTATCAACCTGCGATCCATGAGAATGAATATACATGCTGATCATAAAAATAAATTATAAGGTCAAGGTCATTTTTCTTATTTTCATAGATTTTTCATGTTTTGAGCTTTCCTATAGCTGTCCCAAGTCATTTATGACTTGCTGACATAGATTTTTCATGTTTTGAGCTTTCCTATAGCTGTCCCAAGTCATTTATGACTTGCTGAGATCGGTAGTTCAGTTCTTGGGCAGTTCGTTTGGGTTTAAAGCTAATTTTTCTGTTTTAGAGCTTTTAAAATTGAGAAATTGGTCTCTAGACAAAACTTCTAGTAAATGACGTCGGATGAAAATTATGATAGTTCCATTAGCTCTAGAATATGAATTTTAGGCTAGGGGGATCCTTGGTTCAGGTCCTGAGGCTTTCAGGCTCATTTTGGGCTATCGGTGGAATTTCGTTAAAATAGAAAGAGTGGGTGTGAGACCCACTTTTTATTGAAACAACCTCAGTTGGGAATATTGTCAATTTCATTGAGTCTAAAATGACGTTTCCTGTAGGGTAGTTTATTTCATTTACGTGTACGGGGTGCCGAACAAATCTCGAGAACTCGATCGAAGTTTTTTTATACTTGGCCAAATTTATGGTGCCCAAGTATCTGATGCAGCAGCTTAAGCGGCTTGGGGACCGCTTATGTAATAATCTTCATGGTGATTTTTAGACCATCTCTAACCACACTCTATTTTTTACCCTCCAAATATAGAGAATCTCTATAGTTGGAGAACACAAACTCCAACCCACAACTCTATTTTACACTCTAAAAAAGAATCTTCTTCTCTCTCTTCCATATTATATTATTATTTTTGTTTCATTTATATTTTCTTATTTCGTAACTTAGATCTTTATATATATATATATATATATATATATATATATATAAAATCACCCTATAAAATTCATATTCTTATTGTTGTAATTTTTTAAATTATTATATTATGTATTATATTTTAAACAATTTTATTTTCTATCATATATTTTTTGTACTAATTTAATTACTTGTTTTACACGTGCACTTTTAATTTTTGTGATAGTCACATTTATTGTACAACTATAAATTATAATAGAACTAACTTATATCTTAAATAAAAATATTATATATGGAAATTAATTTATTAAAATTTAAAATTAATATAATAAAGATATTACATTAAAAAATAATTACAAATATTAGGGACTTAACTAATGATCTTATATAATTTATAAAATGTTAAATTAAAAATATTATATAATATAAATAATAATATGATAATAAAAAATATAGGGGATGAATAGTGCATCTCCAAATTTGGAGAAACCCTATTCACCCCTCCAAATATAGAGTTTAGAGAGTGAGATAAAGGGTAGTTGGAGATGGCCACCCTTCAAATTACCCTCCAAATATAGAGTTTAGAGGGTAATTTGGAGGGTGGTTAGAGATGGCCTTAGCTTTTTATGTGTTTTAACTATTTTCCCTTCCCATCTAGTTGCCTTATGTCATTTATGAATTGTGGAAATGGTTGACACAGTCTCTAAAGCTTTCGGGAGTGATTTATGTAAGTTTGAGGTTTTGAGTAGCATTTAAAGTAATATAATTGACTTTGGTTAATATTTTGTGATCCAAGCATTGGATGGTGATTCTGTCAGTTTAATTAGCTCTGGAACATCGAAATTAGGTTGGTAACATGGTTGGTTTGGGTCTCAAAGCTTTCGATGTGATTTTGAGCGTTTGGACGAGAAGTTGGAATTTTATGCTTATGTTGACTTTGGTCAACATTCATCGATAATGACCTCTGTTAGAAATTCTGACTGCATCGTTGAGTTTGAAATGTCGTTTCCAAGCTATTAGTATTTTTGGTTTGTGTTTGGGAGGTTCCAGATGAGTTTTGGGTGAGTTTTGAATATTTTGGGTGCTTTGGCTTTGTTTAAGTAAAATATGTCGACAAAAAGGTTCGTTATAAGTTTTAAAGATCAAAAAATTATTTCGAGACTTCTAAAATGTCATGCATTTATTATAGGGCTGATCTGAAAAAGTTTGGTGCAATTCCGATAAGTTGAGATCGAGTTTTTATTGAAACATGAAATAATTCTTTAACGAGAAAAATCAGTATCTGACTGGGCAACAAGCATGAAATTGTGTTCTGATTGAATGACTATGTCCGTATCTTTATTTAGGAATTATGAGAAAAAGAATCAGGGCATTTCACTATCGTATGAGGAATTTACGGCCTTTTTAGTGAGAAAAAATCTTGTTGGTGCAAAAAATCTGGTGCATAAATAGCTGGTGCCGATTTTTTGAATAATGTATTTAAATTTCAAACTGTGTTTTTTGGTATTTTGAGCATATTGGGAGTTCTATAGCTTAGAATTAAGTAATTCTCACGACATTCTTCTCGGTTTATCAAGGAGGAAAGTATCTACTGCTTAAGTTGATATTCTTCCATGATTTGTTCATCTGGTTTTCTTTCTTTATCCAGGAATTTATTGAAGAAAATTAGGGTTTGTTGATTCAGACTTTGTTTTTGATTAAAAAAAATCATATTTAGGATCCTTATGTTATGCGTAAATGGATTTTGACAGAATTCACTGATTCATCAATCGTTTTCTCATTTTTAAACCGCTTTTCAACATGAAAATTTTGAAGTTTCCCGGTAAAGTCAAATATTGATATTTTGATGCTTTTCAACTCTATTTTCAATGAAAATTTAGATTTGAAACCCTTAGATTAGGGTAAAGTGATTTTCTGTTAAAATTCCAGTTTTACCCTTTTATTTTTGGGGTTGATTTTTGAGGTGATTTTGAATTCGGAATCAAAGTATGTCAATATGGGTATCGTTGGTTTCATATTTATGTGTAGATCTTATATTGAATAGATTGCACTCATTCGTCTGCAATTCGAGAGAGTGGAGCTTCCCTTTGATTCTTTGGGTTGTGATTTAGCTTTATGGGTCTTTTTAAGGCAAGTTGAGATTTACCTTGACTCTTTTCTGAGGTGTTTATGTGTTATGTACTTATTGGTGTGTTTTGTAAATCACTAAGGATTTGAGGGTCCTGCTTAATTGAGATGGCGAGCATCTCCGCGGGTACGAGAGTCTATTGATGGGTTGAAGTAATAAAAATGGACATCTTGACTGTTCTCTATGCTTGTTGATATGTTTGTGGTAAATTATGGATAATTGACTTATTATTGATCATGAATAATTGATAGTGAGTATCTACCTAAGAGTTTGAATCATGTTTAGTGGATTTTAATGGAATGATTTGTGTTTAGTAATCACTTAGGGTATAAATATATTAATAGTTATTTGATGGAATAATTAGGGTTTAGTAATCACTTAGGGTATAAATATATTTGTAGTTATTTGATGTAATAATTAGGGTTTAGTAATCACTTAGGGTATAAATATATTGTAGTTATTTGATGAAATGATTGAGGTTTAGTAATCATTTCGGCTATAAATGTATTGTAGTTATAAATAAGGATTAAGAAGAGGAACCTTGGCTTAACTTTTATGTAATGTGAACAAAGTGAACCTTTAACATGCTTTTTGGTGAATACATTTCTCTTGGTGAGTATTTGAGTCTAATTGTTGCATAATCGGGGGAGTTAGGAAAATTATCGTGTAAAGAATATTATGGGTTGTGTGAATTCTCTATGTTTACACGATTTGGGTTGATTATCATTATTGTGATGCCCGTGTGGGACTTATGTGAATCTTATTATTGATTTGGTTGATTATTATTATTATGATACCCGATTGGGGCTTGTGTTGACTTTATTGTTGCTTAGAGAGCTCATTATCATTGTGATGCTTAAGTGGGGGATGGTGTTGTCTTGTTTGAGTATTGATAGCTCTTTATTATTATTGTGATATCCGTGCGGGGGCTGGTGTTAGTCTTGTTTGAGTATTAATAGTTTCTTATTATTATTGTGATGCCGTAAGGGGGCTTGTATCATGATTTATTGAGATTTGGGTGACGTGAGTTCATTACCGTTGTTGAGATGATTATTGTGTATTATTGATTTTGCCATAATCATGCATACTCATTCATCACTCATATTCATGGAACTGGTACTACTATGGAAATTGGATTTCTTTGCAAAAGAAAATTAGAAATTTTATAAAAATGCCTTAGTCTAGAGAAGTGTCGGGAAGGTTCATTAATGAGGTTGTGATTAGTATATGGGTTGTGAACCCCTCATGGGTCCTCTCCTGGAGCTTAGTCTTGAATGGTGTATACATGTTGGATTTTGGCCATTGTATTTCATCTCATATCACCATACTGCATTGCATTGCACTTTCTTTTGGATGATATTATGGTCGAGATATTATTATATTTTGTGCATTATTTATGACTTGATCTGTTGAGACTGTTATGTCACATCTGTTGGTTGCGTGATATGCACCTTCTCTACCTTATCCTGGATTGTTGGTTTGGCATTATGGATGGATATCATATACTGTGTTGGTGAAATTCTCTCTTGATGTGACTTATTACTATTGTTGTTGATCTTGAATTTATACGTGCCTGGTTTGATTGATATAATTTGGTTGTCTTATTAATCATTGCTATATGCTAGAATAGGTTGGGACCTTTTCGAGTGTAGTTTATTTGGAGTAATCTTGGATAGTTGGTGTGGTGGTTCTCGCCATTACTTTGGATTAGGGTTGGTTATCGATGATGCTTGCTGAGAACACATGTTTCATACTCACCCTTGATTTTTCTTTCCTTTTTATGCACCTCCTACAGGTATTGAGTGAGGAGTGGAGCATTGATTGTGCTCCCCCTAGTGTTGGCTTTACAGAGATCGAGGTTATGGCTATTGGATCGCAGAGCTTACTCAGATCCCTCTTTCATTTATCTTATGCATTTATTCACATTTAAGATATTTTGGTCTATTGTATTACATTCGGTATTAGAGGTTTGTAATAGTGACAAACCAGACCTGGGATATTGTGTTGAGATTGTAATTCTTTCTATATCATTGGGGGTTAATTACATTTCTTATTGTCTTCTACTTTGATTTTACTTTGATTATCGTGTTGGGTTAGGATAGGCCTACTTGTATCTGAGGGTGTGACAGGTTCCATCACTGACTCTATTTTGGGTCGTGACAGCATAAGCAGTAGCCGCTTTAGCGGCTGGGAACCATTTTAGCGGTATTTGACTACCTTAGCAGGGTTGCTTTAGCGGTCCATGGTCGTTTTAGCAGCGACCGTTTTAGCGGCCACTACTGGACAGTGTATATAATTCCCTTCATCCCCAATATATTTTACAAGTCTAAAGAACTCCATTGTTGTGCTATTGAGCTAGGAAATTGTAGATATTTCATTCCAATAAGTTGAGGTAAGGTTGTTATACACTTTGTGATAAATTCCAAGTAAATATTCTATAGTAATTCCATCTTATTTTTCTTAAATCGTTGATTGTGGAAATTTAGATCTGTGAACTTTGGGGGCTTTTCTAGAATTAGATCAAGCTTAAATTATGAGCATGAGATCCTAGAGCTGCTAGGGACTTAATGACGGATTTAATTTCTGAATTCCATTAGCAGGTCTCACGGGCTAATTTTTTACCTGATATTTTGGCCTGAAATTTATAATTATGATATGGGTCTCATTTTACTAGCATTGACGAGTAGATTATGACTATGATAAAGTGGTATCTTTCTGAGGTCAAGTAGAGGGGACGAGCAACTCGTGGATGGTTCGAGGCTATTGTTCAGCTCTGAAGTAGGATACGATCTACTTTCTTCTAAATTTTATTCTATGAGATTGTGTATGGTATAAAGTGCATACGGGGTAGAGGTTTTATAGGATAGGTTTAAGGTTATTTTTCCGTTTTGCTTCTTGGCCTTTATTAGGATATAAAGACTAGAATTATGCTTTAGAATCCTTAGTTTAGGTAGTCTTTTCCCCCTTTTGGCATGGCTTAGTATGTGTAGTATTCTTGGAATTAGAATTAAAAGTCTTAGCTTAGTTTCGGGTAGTCGCTTTCCTTGGAATGGGTTCCTCGGGGTACTTTAGTTAGCATAGAAATTCTGTAAAGTAACTACTCTAGAATAGTACCCTTTCATAACACGAGGGCCTTTGACTTCTTCTGTATTGGGTTCTCCACTTGGTATTAACCATTGGATTGCTTATACTCCTTATTACGTCTACAACTAAGATTAGGTTAAGAATCCTTGTATACTTGTTAGGACCTTAGGATGAGATTAGCGATCCTTAAGGTAGGCTTGGGGTAATATCTCATAATAGGGTTGGTATTCCTTGGTCGACTCCCTAATATCATGTTTTATCTTGCTTTTCGTATTTACTTTATATATATATATGCTTGTTGTTCTGTATGTAGGTGGGCCTGAGGTCGTGGTTATGACTTAGTTGGATTCCAGGTTAGTGTACTTCGCTCTGGAAAGACTGTGATTTCTAGTTGTAGATACTTATGTGGTTTTGCCCTATTTTTGTGTATACTGGTGATGGAATGCATACATTCACATATCCATACGCATGCATTGTGGTACGATTCCATGGAAAAGCATTGATTTTCAATGTTATTTTTCAAAATGGGATTTATTCCCATTTCTACTGTTAAACTGAATTTAAAACACAAATCGTACCACCCTTACTATTGGATGATGATTTATAAGACTAAAATATACATGTTTACTGTGGTTTTCCAGGAATATCTTAAGGAATTGTAACACTTTTTAAATCACCAGTTTATTTCCATTTTCAAAAGGATTTATCCTAGATTCCATTTACTGACTTCGACTTTTGAACATATTTTGTAGAGGTTTTGCCTACACACTGATTTTCAAAAGGAAAGAAAATGGATCATCTCAGTCCTGGTTTGATTCTAGGAACCTGTCATATTTATGATCATTACTGATTATATTCTTGGAAGTCTAGTTCGGGACTGGGCAGTATATACAGATAACTCAAGTCCCTTACGACTCTCTCAATTCGTGAGCCAAAGTGCCAGAGGAGGGGAGTTCCCCATGGGTCCTACCTTGCGAGCCATAGGACCGGAGGAGAAGTATACATAATGGTTAGACATGGAACTCATCTCACATTGCGTTGATTAGTTTTCATTACACTAATTTATTCATATGCACTGCCTATCACCAGTATATTTGTAGTTTGTAGATGTCGTACTTATAGGGGTCTGCTAGGTTATTGTTTGTTATTTGTAGTTATGTCTATTGTTTGTATTTATGTCTATTGTGATAGCATCCATGGCACCTCATTGTCATTAAGGAGTACGAATGAAGCTTTGGAAGTTCATCTAAAACAAGGGAATTTCAAGAAAAGCTCAATGGGCTGCAATTAGCAATTAAAAGTATTTTGTGATGGAAGAAGAGCTCCAACCCAAGCAAGATATTTTTTCCAAGTCTTACATATATTTGGAGGCCCAAATTAAATTTCAATACAAGTGCAATGAGGCCCAAATCTGCCCATAAAATGAAGAAAGTGCAACAGCCCCATATTAGTCTTCTTTTAATTAGTTTCTAGAACGTACATTTAACAGTTGTTTTATTCTACGTTGTCTTCCTAGGACTTTGTGTGTGGTAGCCTTCTATGCTATTTAATAGTTTTTTTGTTCAATGTTGACTTTATAGGATGATGTGTATAGTAGTATTCTAGGCCCTGGGAAGTATCATTTTATTTAATGTTATCTTTGACCAACCCCTTCTTCACTACTATATAAAGGGGTCTTTGTTTATTCATAAAAATCAGATTTTGAAAATTAATATATAGAGAGTTCCTTTGAACCATTGAGGTAGATTACCTTGGGATTTATCTTTCAACCTAACTAGATCATAGTTTAAGGTAGTAAGATAATTTATTTCTTTGATATTTTTAGTTTCTTCTTGGTATTCTTAGAAGGCGATTAGTACTCATACTAATTGTTGTCTAACTTTACTTACGAAACGGTCAAGATCCATTTTCAAACTTGATTAGTTTCTCAAGTAAAGGCGTTTGGTTTATTTAATACCAATTTGTTGTTACTTGGATCTTGTCAAATCTTAAGAACTTACGTTCTTGGAAGTTCTTGGCACTATTTCCTTGAATTTCCCATATCTTTTAATTCTTGTTTAGTATTTTAGTTTATTTTCTAGTTTTGCTTTCGCATACTTTTAAGTTAATACTCTAGTTTTGGGATTCTCAACCTTTGTGTTATCGTATTGTCTGTGCCTTCTAGGCTTATGGGGGCCAAGTTAGGTTATTGTTGATCATTTATGCATAACTTGTTCCGAATTAGTTGTGAATGTTCTCTTATGGCTTAGGTACGCCTTGTGGACTCCCTTTTTAGCATTTCCAGCTCTAGTGTTAGCTTATCTTGTTGTTTCTCTTACTGTGGGTAGATATTCTGGGTATACTTCTAGTGATATCCTTCTTTAATATGATTCTTGTTATGATAGACTGTTAGGCTTGCTTCTGTAGGTAAGTGCTTTCTTTCTTGTTACTAATTTTGTGTATCCCTTCTTTACGTGTTATTTATACTTGCATTATCTGTTGAGCTTAGTTGACCTATGATGCCTATTGGTACTCATACTACACTTTTGTATCTTTTTCCCTAATGCAGATGCTAACATAAGTTCTTGCTACTAATGTTTGCATAGTGCGGAACTATCTTGGATCAGAGACATGGGTGAGCTGCTGATATTCGAAATTATTCCTTCTCCCTCTATTTTGCTGAACTGATCTTTATTTTGTATTTTAGAGATGTTTATATATCTATCTATCTATCTATCTATCTATCTATCTATCTATCTATATCTATATCTATATCTATATCTATATCTATATCTATATCTATATATATATATATATATATAGAGAGAGAGAGAGAGTATTTGCTTAGTACTTCTGTCATGTTAATAGCTCTTATACTGACTGATACCAGATCTTGGAGGATTATTCTATATGTTTTGTTCCTTCTCTTTGTATATATATATATATATATATATATATATATATATGTATATTTTGGTCATAATTCCTTGTGTTTTCCTCTTTATCTTATTAGCCCATTGCTTGTCATTCTTGGCTATGGATTTGGCTTACCTACTAGTAGGTTATAATAGGTGCCATTATGACCTGAGATTTTGGGTCATGATAGTTGGGTATCAAAACCCTAAGTTCACCGGTGTTGCTGGTACAAGAACAAATTGTCTTGTAGAGTCCTACGGATTGATACGATGACATCTGTATCCTATCTTTGGAAGGCTATAAGGAATTCTTAGGAAATTTCATTTTTTTATTCCCTAACGTGCGTCCCTATGTCTAACAACTTCTAAATTCTTCTTTCATTCCACTCTATCTTAGATGGATCATGCGAGATCATTAGATGGTGATGACAAGACTCCTCCACATGTTGCTAGAGTCTCAGCCCAGGGGTAGGGCTTGGTGTTGAGGACTTATAATACTAGTCAGAGGGTTTGAGGACAACAGAGGCTTTGTCCAGATTGGTGGCCATCCTAGTTCTTCAGGGTACCATGGTTAGGATTTTAAGCTTTCTTAAGAGTACGTCACAGGTAGGGGTAATACTGGGTATGCCGAGTAGTTTTCATTCTAAAGATGAGTTCACAGGTATCTAACAGGGTTCTATGTCAGTATCAGTATATGAGATCAGGTTTCTTGAGTGGGCCATACATACATCTATGAATTTTTCTATAGAGCATGAGAGAGTGTAGAGCGTTGATAGAGGGTTGATCTTACCACTCCATTTGGCATCAGAATTTTTAGTAGTAACTAGTTCCCCTTTCTTTAAGGTTGTTGATCACGCAAGGAGTATGGAGTGGGCATGTCTCGTGACCTATGGACGTGGCGGTAAGAGGCTTCACCATCAACTCAGTTTTAGCGGTATTCTATCTAGAGGCATGGATCATCCAGTAGAGGTCACTATCACTCTTAACCTAGCAGGCCTATATAGGTAGTGTCTTAGGTCACAAATGGGGCTTGAATGGGTTACGATCATCACAGTGGTTGGAGCTCAGGTCAGGCATCATGGGGTTCTTTATTTAAATCTTTAGGCTGAGGAGGCTGCTCTGGGTTAGTAGGTACTTTTCATCAGGGCAGGGCTCCTCGAAGTTATTATGATTATGGAGAGATTGGTCATTTCTGTAGAGAGTGTCCCCAGCATAGGATTATTAAGCTATCAGATCGGCCTCTTTAGATTCAGACACCACTAGTCGAAGGTGGTGCCCAGAGTATTAGATATGAGTCACCTCCAGTTGGTGCTGATGGTTGTGTGGATGCTCAGTTTAGGGATGGATGTGATTAGTTACATGCTCCTTCAGGTAGGCTAGGGGTCGAGACTTTGGATGTGGTTTTTATAGGTGTGATTTGTTTTTCTTTAGTTTCTGGGTTGTATGATTTGGATTTTTCATACCCATACGTGCCTACTTACTTTGTTATTTGTTTATGTTATTGTGCTGAGCTTTTATTAGTGTATATACATGTATAACTGCCTCCATAGGTGTTTACTTTCAGTAGTGGATTAAGTGGATCAATCCTGTGTGGTGACTGCCTTGGGGTGTAGTGCTTGAGTAAATGTCATTTTCTTAGACTTGGTGGTTTTTATCGTGATTTTTAAATTTGAACGATTGTTTTTCGTTCATGGTATTTGTATTGTAGTTTGCTACTACCTTATTTGGTTGATCCTTGTCTGTAGATGGCTAGTCCAATATTATCAAGTTTGTATCTCCTAATCTTGCAGTTGTAGGTTCCTTGCTCGGTTTAGGTTGATACTTAGAGTATGATGGTACCCCTCCGATTATAAGCTGAGAGCTCGATCATTGGTTGTAGAGAAGAGTTATGTAGTGTATTTGGGGGAAAAAAGGGTGGCAACAAGTAAGCATTTATTCTTTCTTGATTATATTCTGGTGCTCGCATTAATATTTCTTTACTCTTGTCCTTTCCTAAGGTTGGTAAGTTATCAGTGTTTGTTTCCTAATTTGCCTGGTTTGTTGCATGATCGCGATGATAATGTTGGTGTTGATGTTGATTTGAGTACTCAATTTATTCTATTATATCATATCAGATAGTTTTAGTTGAGCAAGGAAAGTTAAAAAGGGTAGTTTCAAGACCTTCTGAGGATGGTGTTGCTTGATCAGATGTGTCTTTGTGGGATGTTTTCGTTGGTTCAATAGAGAGATTGTTCTGTGTACTTGTGTATGGTCTGTCGACTGTTGAGAGTGAGTATCTGATTTTATGTATTAGGGATCGACTCAACTAGCTTCAGGGTAAGCCTTATTTTTTGAGTTTGCTTGAGGTTTGACTACCATTAGTTCTTCTTACTACCACTGCGAGTTTTGATTATATCCTTTGTCTTAACAATGCCCTCACAACTTGTATGGATTGGTTGGATTGTATGATCGGGCCATGATTAGACTTGTTCGTGATAGTGTTCATTGACGGCACTTTAACTCCAACCTTTGTAGGATCAGCGGATATACTAAGTTTCTTAGTGTGAGATTGGCTTGGTGGAGGGATTAATTCTTTGACAAAATAGTTGAACGGATTGATTTAGAGATGTCCATAATTAGTGATCCGATGTGTATGAGGTGAGCCTTTTGGGACTTAAGGACTTATTGGCTCCAGTTCTGATTTTGACTCTTTTGGGTGAGCGTTGAGGTGTGTGTTGGATTCTTTATTCATATGCTGGATTGTAAGCGGGTATAGTTTATACACTTATGTCCTTATGGTTTAGCTCAAAATACTAAGTGGATAGCTGCGGATTTTATGACTCGCTTACAACATGTGGTATGGGGTTAGATTCCATTTGGGGCATTATGATTGGTTGACTAGAGTTACTTACTACCTACCAGTTTAGTTTTCTTTCAGATCTAAGGGGTTGGATCAGATTGATATTTGAGGGATGGTTAGTTTGATTAGGGTGTCAGTTTCTACCACTCTTGACTTTGGTTCTCAGTTTGCAGCAGGTTTCTAGAAGTCTACTCAGTGGGAAACAGATATTCGAGTAAAACTTACAGTAACTTCTTCACCCATAGATTAATGATTATTTAGAGTGGACTATTCAGGTTCTGGAGGTTGTGTTATGGGTTTCGAGGGTCATTGGGACCAGTTCTTGACTTAGGCAGAGTTTACATCTAATAGCCATTACCATTTCTAATATCTTGGGTGGATTCTTTCGAGACATTATTCATGTTCTAGGTCGTACGGATCTCTGGCGGGTTGGTTTTATCCTTTCAAGGTTATAAATTATGTGATTATATGTACATGATTCGAATGATATTGAAGAGATTTTATGTAGTTCAGAGCAGGTAGGAAGCTTATGATGACTGGAGAATGCTAGACTTAGAGTTTAAGGTTGGTGATTTAGTATATAATTTAGCTTGCATATAGCATTGTCGAGTGTTCACTCAGTTTTGCTTGTATCTATATGGTGTTGGTATATTTTGGATGGGTTTTGCATACTTCTTTCAAGTTCGATTCAGTTAGATGGGAGTTGGAATACTAGAAGGAGTTGGTTATAACTCCAAGAAAATAAGTGGAAATATTTGAAATCGAGGGGATTCCCATAGCTAAGGTTTTGAGTTGGAATTTTTTAGTCTATAAGGGTATTTGGGAGCCTTGTGGGGCATGTGGACCCACTACCCTTATCTTTTTGAACTTTTGAACTCTTTATGTTCCTTGACTTTTGAGGACGAAAGTCTTTCTAATAGTGAATGTTGTAATGACCCTCTAGGTCATTTTCTTTATCTTTGTGCATTTTCTATGTTTTTAGCTTTCCAATATCTTTCCCAAGTCATTTATGACTTGCTGGTACCGATGGTTCAGTTCCCGGACAGTTCAATTGGGTTTTAAGCCAATTTCCCAATTTTGGAGATTTTGAAGTTTAGAAATTGGTCTCTAGCCAAAACTTCTAGTAAACAGCCTCGGATGAAAAATTTGATAGTTCTGTTAGCTTTAGAATATGGATTTTAGGCTAGGGGGACCCTTGGTTTAGGTCCCAAGGCTTCAATGGTTATTGTGTGCTATTGGGTGGAATTTGATTAAAATGAAAAGAGCAGGTGTAGGACCCACTTTTCATTGAAATGAACTCAGTTGGGAATTTCATTGATTTCATTTAGTCTAGAATGTCATTTCTAGTAGGGTGGCATATTTCATTTGCATGCACGGAGTTTCGAATGAATTCAGAGCACCTGGTCGAGTCTTTTTAGACTAAGCTAATTTTTTGGTGCCCAAGTATCTGGTGCAGCCGCATAAGTAGCTTGGGAACTGCTTTAGCGGTATTTGTCTACCTTCGCAGGGATCGTTTTACCGGTTCATGTCCGCTTTAGTGGTGACCGCTTTAGCAGCCACTGTTGGACAATGTATAGAATTCCCTCTATCCCTAAATTATTTTACAAGTCCAAAGAGCTCCATTGTTGCGCTATTGAGCTGGAAAATTGTGGAAATTTCACTCCATTAAGTTGAGGTAAGGTGCTATACACTTTGTGATCATTCCAAGTAAATATTTCGTAGTAATTCTATCTTATTTTCCTTAAATCCTTGATGGTGGGAATTTGGATCTGTGGACTTTGGGATTGATTTTGGGGGTTATTCTAGACTTGGATCGCGCTTAAATTATGAGCATGAGATCTTAGAGCTGCGAGGGACTTAATGACGGATTTAATTTCTGAATTCTATTAGCGGGTCTCACAGGCCAATTTTTTACATGATATTTTGGCCCGAAATTTATAATTGTGATATGGGTTTCGTTTTATGCATATTGACATATAGATTATGATTATGATAGCATGGCATCTTTTTGAGGTCAAGTAGAAGGGGCAAGCAGCTTGTGGACGATTGAGGCTGTTGTTCGGTTTTGAGGTAGGCTACGATTTAATTTCTTCTCGACTTTACTCTATGAGATCATGTATGGTACAAATTTCACGTGGGGTAGGGGTTTATAGGATAGGTTTCAAGGTTATTTTTCCATTTCGCTGTTCTTGGCCTTTGTTAGGAGCTTTAGACTAGAATTATGCTTTAGAATCCTTAATTTAGGTAGTCGTTTCCACATTTTTGGTGTGACTTAGTATGTGTAGTATCCTTGGAACTAGAATTAGAAGATATAGCTTAGTTTCGGGTAGTCTCTTGCCTTAGAATGGGTTCCTCGGGGTACTAAAGTTAGCATAGCAATTCCGTAAAGCAACTACTCTCGATTAGTTCCCTTTTCATAGCACGTGGGCTTTATACTTCTTTTGTATTAGGTGGTGCACTTTGTATTGACCATTTCCTTGTTTATACACCATATTACGTCTACAACTAAGATTAGGTTAAGCATCCTTGTATACTTTTTTTGACCTTAGGATGAGGTTAGCAATCCTTAGGGTAGGTTTGGGGCAGTATCTCACGATAGGGTTGGTATTCCTTGGTCAACTCCCTAGTATTATGTTTTATCTTGCTTTTCGCATTTATTTTATATATATATATATATATATATATATATATATATATACATGTTATACTGTACATTGGTGGGCCCTAGGTTGTGGTTATGACTAAGTTGGATTCCAGGTTAGTGTACTTCCATCTGGAAAGACTATGACTTCTAGTTGTAGATAGTGGTTGTGCCCTATTTCTATGTATATTGTTATGGCATGCATACATTCATATGTACATACGCATGCACTGTGGTATGATTCCATGGTAAATCATTGATTTTCACTATTATTTTTCAAAAAGGGATTTATTTCCATTTCCACTCTTTATCTGAATTTAAAACGGGAATAATAATACCCTTACTATTTGATAACACTTTCTAAGACTAAAATATACACATTTACTGAGGTTTTACAGGAATATCTAAAGGAATTGTAACCCTTTTTAAATCATTGTTTTATTTCCATTAGGGGTGTCAAAGTGAGCCCAAATTAAGTGAACTCGCCCAACCCAACCCAATATTTATTGGTTGGTATCAATATAATTTACAATTGGGTTCAATCTCATCCCATTAAACTTAAACCCATTTTTAAAAGATCTTCACTTGAGCCCAATTCAATCTTCACTTCAACCCATTTAATAAGGAACATGATTTCCTTAATGAAAGAGGAGAAAACAAGTGACAACTAAATTATTTTATAAAACTTTTTAAATTTTTTTTTTCTTAAGCCCCCTAACCCACCCCACCCTCCTACCCCCACTGCACCTGCCCCCCCCTAGCCCCAAGAAAAAAAATATTTAATTTTTTTATTTTTTAAAAAACTATTTTTAAAATATTTTTTCTCATCCCAAACACACACACCCCTCCTACCCTCTGAACCATCTTACCCCCCCCCCCCCCCCACACACACAAAAAAAAAGATTAATTTTTTTAATTTTTAAAAAAAAAAATTCACGGATAATATTTTTCCTCCATACCGAACACACCCATAGTATATTTTATTTCATTGGTATAATATTTTGTGACTTTCATTTTCATATTAAGAACTTGCTTTTTTATTTTTTTGAGTTGGAATTCAAATTATAGTTACAAGAGATAAATATCAATATGGTAATCTTCTTAAAATTAAGTGGGTCAAATTGGCCGAATCAAGACCCAACCCAATTTTTAGCCCATTTTAGCCCAACCCATTTGAACTCAAAGTAAACAATTTCTAATTCAACCCATTTTAATATCTTCAATTTTAGCCCAACCCGCCCATTTGACACCCCTAATTTCCATTATCAAAAGGATTTATCCTGAATTCCATTTACTAACTTCAACTATGGAACATAATTTGTAGAGGTTTTACCTACGCACTAAATTTCAAAAAGAAAGAAAGTGGATCATCTTAGTCCCGGTTTGATTCCGAGCACCTGTCATATTTATGATTATTATTGATTATATTCTTGGAAGTCCCAATTTGAGATCAGGTAGTGTATACATATATCCCAAGTCCCCTATGGGTCCCTCGGTCTGTGAGCCACAATGTTAGAGGAGGGGTGTTCCCCATGGGTCCTGCCTCATAAGCCATAGGGCCGGAGGAGGTATATACAATATGGTTAGACATGAAACTCATTTGTATTGTGTTACTTAGTTTTCATTGCACTTATCTATTCATATGCTTTGCCTATGGCTAGTATGTTTGCTATTTGTACCTGTCGTGCTTATGGGGGCCGGCTAGGTTATTATTTGTTATTTGTAGTTATGTCAATTATTTATTATTTGTAGTTATGTCTATTGTTTATACCTATTGGGCTTATGGGGGCCTAGTTAGGTTATAATTAACCATTTCTACATAACTTGTGACAAATTAGTTTTGAATGTTCTCTCATGGCTCAGGTACGCCTTGTGGACTCCCTTTTCAGATTTCCAGCTCTAGTGTTAGCTTATCTTGTTGTTTCGCTTACTGTTGGTAGACATTCTGAGTATACTACTAGTGATATCTTTTTTTCACATGATTCTTGTTGTGATAGACTTTTAGGATAGCTTATGCAGGTAAGTGTTTTCATTCTTGTTACTTATATTATGTATCCCTTCCTTGTGTGTTATTTACCCTTCCATTATCTGTTGAGCTCAGTCGGCCTATGATTTCTACTTGGTACTATGTGTTTTGTTACTCATACTATACTTCTACATCTTTTGCCCTGCTGCAGATCCTAGTATGAGTTCTCACTACTGACATGTGCTTCATGCGAAGTTATGTTGGATCGGAAACTTGGGTGGGATCCTAATGTCTAGAGTTATTTCTTCTCCATCTGTGTTGCTGGACTGGACTTTATTTTATATTTTGGATATGTTTTTGTATATATATTGTATTTTCTTAGTACTCCTATCATGTTAGTAGCTCATGTACCAACTCATACCAGGTCATAGAGGATTATTCTATATGTTTTGCTCCTTCTCTTTGTATATATGTGTATATTTATGTCGTATTTCCTTGTGTTATCTACTATTATAGTAGGTGCCATGATAACCTGAGATTTAGGATTGTGACAGATTGGTATCGGAGCCCTAGGTTCACCGGTGTTGTTTGTACAAGAGCAAAATATCTAGTAGAGTCCTCGGATCAGTATGATGAAGTCCACATCCTTTCTTCGGGAGGCGATAAAGAATTCTTAGGAAATTCCATTTCTTGATTCCTTAACGTTCATCGCTATCGCTATCAACTTCTAAATTTTTCTTTGGCTCCACTCTTTCTTAGATATATCATGCGAGATCATTGGATGGTGATGACGGGACTCCTACA
This sequence comes from Capsicum rhomboideum, assembly GCA_031232105.1. Classification (NCBI taxonomy): domain Eukaryota; kingdom Viridiplantae; phylum Streptophyta; class Magnoliopsida; order Solanales; family Solanaceae; genus Capsicum; species Capsicum rhomboideum. Next base: position 62,107,198 of record CP124709.1, read on the forward strand.
CCTGTTGGCATATACCCATATGACTTCAATTATGTCAGGGTAAGTCCCTTATGATTCCCTAATGAATTCCCATTGATTTCCACGTTAGATTCTGTTTTTATTTCTCTTAAAATCCAAATTCTATTCTTTGATTTTCGGGGACTTTCTGGGATGTTTTGAGCTTTGAAATGAGTCTTGTTCTTGTCCGAATTTGAGGAATGAGTTCCTTATTCTACACGTGAGGTAATTATAGAATTAATTTTTGGTTTCATTGTTGGGCCCCAAGGGTCGATTTTTGACCCGAATTATAAATTCTCAATATGGATATCGATGTTCTTATTTTAACGAGTGGGTTATAAATTTGATAGTATGGCAGCATTATGAGGCTCTGTGGAAAGAAAAAGCGATTTTGTGATGGTTTGAGCTGCAATTTTTTCCTTGAGGTAGGTTACAACTATCCTTTTTAGACTTTGCTCAGTTAGGTAGTATATTTTATGAGTTGCATGTTGGTTGGGAGGTTTGAAGGGTAGGCTTAGGTTTATTTCCATATTTATAACTTATTGGTCTGTTTCAGGGACCTTAGATCAGGATGCTTATTATAGTATTAGGATTAATTAGGGATCCTTAGTGTAGATGTAGGGTTGAATTTCGTAGTAGAGTGGGTTCTTATCGATAGGTTCTCCTTTTATCGCTTTTATTTCTATTTTTACCTTTTTTGATATGGATTTATGGGCCAGAGGCTGTGAGTTAGCACTGGCTGGACTCCAGGTTAGTGTGATTATAGCATGGAGGGTGATTTTACCCTATTGTGTGTATGCATATACCTATATATATATAAACACTTGTGTTGATATGTATACATCCATACGCTCACATACACAAAAAAAAATTACGACTCCGAGGGAACATACTAATAGTTTTTAGGATTTTAACCAAAATTGTCCCCCTTTTATTATCGGTTTGAGCTCCGAAGGGATCGTACCAATTTTGTAATTGATTTTGGATTTCGAAAGGATTTTTTACCTTTAAACCCGATCCGAGGTAAGATTCCAATCCAATTATACTTTATGTTATTATCACGCTTGAGGTGAGATTCTGGGTGACACGAGGTAAGATTTTGGGTCTCACTGCATTTTTCCACATACTGCATTGCATCATCTCATACTACATAACATTTCTCATTTTATACTTATGTTGCATGTATTATTACTTCTATTTTCATCTTATCTTTGTTATGTTGTGGACTTCTAGGCTAGTTTTGTTTCCTTTTCATGTTACTCTTATTATATATTATCTTCTAATCATAGTTGGACTATGATGCCAACTAATTACCCCATATTTGGGTACTCAAGCTACTTGTCTACATCTTTTTTTGATACACATTCTAGACCGAGTCATCCTCGTTGATCCTACTCGTCTAGAGGCTATGTAATGACCTTCCCGGTCATTTTCCTCGTCTTCGTGTGTTCTCGGTGTTTGGAGATTTTCTATAACTGCCCCAAGTTATTTATGACTTGTTGGGACAGACAGTTCAATTTTCGGGCAGTTCATTTGAGAATATTATTTAGACCGAGCACGTTGTAAAATATTTAATTAAATTAGAACTTGGTAAAATGACATAGTGAATTACCTTTCAAAATTTTTTTTAAAATTTATAAAATTCTTTAGTTATGATATATTTATACTACTTTATAATAGTTTTATAATTTATTAATAGTTTAAGCGGAGATAATAAATTTAGATATGTTAAAATAATATTTATACTTTATAGAGGTTTTATTTGAAATAATTTTCTGTTAATTATGGTATATTTAAAATGTTGTATTTATTTTACCACGAACCTACGCAATATCCGAGTGCATATATGTCATGAACCTATTGAAACAAATGGAGTAAGTGGGGTGTGGTTTTGACACCACAACCCCTCCCACGTGGAAGCATGATACATTGGCAGCAACATATTGTAAAAGCGGTGGAGAATAATTCTCCAATATTTGCCATCAATTCATACTAACAGTGGCAAACATTATGTTAATTATATTTACCACTTAGACATTCCTTGCATACATTCATATATTTACTCTTTAACAGTAGTACAATTCAATTATTTCTCCTTAACAAAAGGCAAATCCATGTATTTTTCAACATATACCTATCTACTTTTATATGCACGTTAGTTAAGATTATTACGGGAAAATAATATTTTGACACGATATTTGACCCCAAAAAGAAAGTCAATTATCTACATCAAGTTATTCAATCTTGAGTTCTAGTCGGGAAGTATTTGTAGACATGTAATCGTCGTTTCTACGGTAAGTTTCATCGTTTTTACAGTATCTTTTTATATACTGTTGGTGGGATTGTTGTTGGTGTTGTTTTTAAGAGCTACTTTGATCTTGGATATGGGTATATCTCTTGTGACTATTGCTCACTGAGCTGTTTGGGACGCTGTGACAGTTTTAATTTTGCAATTCTGCAAGCGGACCATGCGGGATTTTCGATTGTTTTTTGAACTAATGTAATATGGGTATCAATAGTCATAATTTGACATGTAGTTTATTATTTTTGTATCTTGGCAACAGTCTGAGGCCTCTCATAAGGGGAAGGCTCCTGTATAGCTGGTTCTTTTGGCAGGCTTGCGGCAGCGTCCAGGTAGGCTAGGTTTACCTTCCTTAATTCTTAGATTGAGTTTATGTGTAACATATGTATGCTATTGTGTTAGTGTTGTGGGCTGGTATTATAAACTTGGTGGTGGTGGTTTGCTGCGATTTAGGCCTTCTAGGCCAGATAGGGCTATTCAGATACATTCCAGGCCCGTTATCCTCGTGGTACACCACAAACGGCCTATTTGGGATCGAATAGTTTTGTTGTTGTTGATTGCTGGGTGGGGAATGTTATTGTTGGACCTTAGTTCAGTCTTAGGCAGACTTAGCCAAGACTTATACAGGTATAACTAGACTTGGTTTTCGAGACCCGTTAGTAGGCCCCGTTACCCTTTTAGTCGACTTATCCTAACTTTGACATCTTTGGGCTTAGTTAAGACCTCTACGACCTGTTAGGGTTGGGACGGGATTGAGTCACCCCGATTATACCCGATTGGCCTGTTTAGTCTTGTTAGTCCCTGGTAGCACCGTATTTGACCGAGATCGGCTAGTTTGATTTAGAATGCGGACCTACCTTTCCATGACTTATAATGTATACCTAGACTTGTATATACATATTTCTTATAGTAGATAGTTGACCTAGAAGGACCCCGAGATTGACTTGTAGCATGTTGTGGGGTTAGCTTCTGTACTTATATACTAGTATTGACTTGGGACTATGGCGTTCCCCCTTTATCTGATATGATATGACATTTGATTCTGTTCTGGTTACTGGTTATGATGAGTTCCGATTCGACTCCGACTACTAATTCAAGTATGATGATTTTGGTTATTGATTATTGGGTGTTCTAGTTAGAGTCCTGCCCCGGATTGTAGTTTACTATGAGTTCTGGTACTCTGTACCGTGGTTATGATACTGTTTTTCTTTGAGTTTCGGTTCAAGTCTGAAAGATATGATATATATGTGGCCTATTGTTATTACCCATTGCGTCCGGTTCAATTCTGGCGTCTGGCCTCTTGTTATTACCTATTGGTGCCAGTTCAAGCCCGGTGCATCCTTGTTGGTTATTGTGGTTACTGGATACGGATATAACTTTGATACACTACTGACTATGCATTACTATTCTTGTGTGTCCCGCCGGTTTATGGGGGCCAGGCTGGGTTATTGTTTTCTTTCGTGTGCCTATCGGCTTTATGGGGGCCCAGATAGGTTATGTTTGACTTGTGTGTTTACTTACACATTTATTTACTCGATTATTCGATATCACATTTATTTATCTTCCTAAGCATATCTACACGCCTCGACAGTTACTTATGTATTTATTACTTATACCCCGGACTTAGCATGCACCCTCACATTTTAGCTTGCTTATATTATATTGAGCTCAGTCGGCCGATGATGCCTACTGAGTACCCGTTGCCTCAGTACTCATACTGCACTTCTGCATTTTTTTCCCCGATGCAGATTCGGGCACTAGTCGACGAATTTTACGTGACTCTCTTCTCAGCACTGACTCCGAAGTAGGGTGAGCTTACTGACGTTTGAGGAAGATCCTACTTCATCTCTACTGTATAGTATTTTTCACTCAAGACTATTGTACTTGTTATGTATATTTGGTTTCTGTCTTGTATTCTGGATATGTCTAGTAGTGGCTTTTGTACCGACCTCACCAGGTCTTGGGAGGGGTTCTTGACTTGATATGTTGTCCTCTTCCTTCTCAGTCTTGGCATGTATATATATTCTCATTCTATTTTTATATTTATAGCATGTTTATAAGTATGGTTACTTCCACTTTATCTCTGTTCTTCTGAGATTCCATCCGTTTGCCCGTCGCTTTTCTCTCTGGGCTAGGGTTTGGCTTGCCTATTGGTGGGTTACGGTAGACGCCATCATGACTCAAATATTGGGTCGTGATAGCTTGGTATCAGAGCCTAGGTTGTATAGGTAGTGTTGGTACATGAGCCAATGTGTGGTAGAGTCCTGCGGATCGGTACAGGGACGCCTGTATCCTATCCTCGGGAGGCTACAAAGCATTCTTAGGGGAGTCTCTCATTTTCTTGACTCATGTCCATACGTCGGGTCTATATTGGTTTCTTATTTTCATTTAGTTCACTCTTTATACAGATGGTTAGGACGTAAGGTACGAGATCCAGGGGTCGGGACCCCGAGCCTACAGTGAGGGCTCCAGTTAGAGGCTGAGATCGACCTAGAGGTCGGAGGCAGGGCAGAGTAGCATCCCCAGGCCGAGATCATTCTAGGGATCAGTCACCCGATCTCGTTATAGTTCCAGATGTTCTGTCGCCACAGCAACCGATGGGCCAGGGAGCATCCCAGGCTCTACCTGGATTTATTGATGCTTCAGTACTCTGACACACTTTGGTGCAGTTGTTGGGATTATTTAGAGGTCCGTCAACCGAAGAAGCCCAACCAGCAGTATAGAGAGTTAGTGTTGGGGCGCAGCCTGCAGCTGCAGCACCCAGAGTTGAGATTCCGCCAGCACCGATAATTCCACAGCCGGTAGTAGCTCATCCAGTTTTGTCTGCCGAGAAGCAGGAAATGTTGAGTCATTTTTTGAGACTAGCTCCACCCAGGTTTGCGAGTACCCAAGGAGAAGACGCTTATGAGTTCTTATCCAGCTGCGTGGAGAAGCTGAGAAATTTGGGGTTAGTGGAGTCGCGCAGGGTAGATTTTGTTGCTTATCAGTTTGATACAGTCGTAAGGAGATGGTGGAGAGGTTATCTTGATTCCAGTCCAGCTGGATCTCCACCAGTTACTTGGGCACAGTTCTCCAAGGTGTTCTTAGGGAAGTATATGCCCCGCAGCATGCGTGAGCGTCTTCGAGATGAGTTTTATAGGTTGAGACAGGGTTCTATGACAGTAGCTAAGTATGAGGCGAGATTCCATGATTTGGCCAGACATGCTACTATGATCTTGCCTGATGAGTACGAAAGGATTAGATGCTTTGTCAGAGGGTTGCGATTAACACTCCATAGAGCCACATAGAGTTTAGTGACCTCGAGGAAATCATTTACTGAGATAGCTGAGCATGTATATTCGATAGAGGAGATGGATTGCGATGCCCAAGGGGGTAGCGATAAGAGACCCCGATTCCAGGGTAGTTATAGTGGCAGTCACAGCAGCTCGCAGGTCAGAGGATGCGGGTTTTAGGGTAGGTACCCACAGCAGCAACATCAGTCCTTTCAGCGACAGGGTCAGCCTAGTAGGCCCGTATAGTCAGCCTTGCAGATTTCTGATAGGGTTCAGCCCGCCTATAGTGGTTCTGATAGTCAGCCTCAGGTACGTGGTCAGTCTAGTTCATCGACTAGAGGTGGTCATACCAGATCAGTCGAATCTTCTAGGCTGAGTAGGGAGCCAAAAGCATGTTATACTTATGGGGTTGTCAGTTATTTCGCGCGTGAGTGTCCTCAGCGTAGGACGATTGAGCCTTTACTTCAGATGGCACAACCTATCAAATCTATACCGCCAGTAGGCAGAGGTGGTGCACAGGTTCGTTGGGGTGGTCCCCAGGGTTCCCGAGGTGGAGCACAGGGAGGTCAGACTGGTAGTCAGGTTGGTGCTCAAACTAGTAGTAGCCAGCGTCAATTGTATGCCATGCCGGCTAGACCAGAGGCTGAGGCTTCGGATGCAGTGATTACAGGTACGATTTTCATATGCCACCAGCCAGCTTCTGCATTATTTGATCTTGGATCCACGTTTTTTTATGTATCTACTTATTATGCACGACGGTTGGGTTTATGTTCTGAGTTATTTTCTGTACCCTTAAGTTTATCTACCCCCGTTGGTGATTCCTTAGTAGTGGATCGGGTATATAGATCTTGTCTGGTGACTATTCAGGAGTTTGAGACTCAGGTTGATTTTATTATTTTGGCCATGGTAGACTTTGATGTGATTCTGGGCATGGACTGGTTGTCTTTTCATTATGCATTCTTGGATTGCTTTGCCAAGACTATTACCTTATCCATGCCCGATGTACCCCCGATGGTGTGGTAGGGTTCTGTTAGCCGCACACCAATAGGGATTATTTCATATGTTTGGGCTCGTAGATTGATGTTGAGGTGATGTGATTCATTCTTTGCTTATGTTCAAGATGCTAGTATTGGGAGTCCATCGCTTGACTCCGTCCCTATTGTTCATGAGTTTCCTAATGTATTCCCGACTGACCTACCTGACCTTCCTTCTGAGCATGATATATAGTTCATTATTGACCTCGAGCCGGGCACCCGACCTATTTCTATGGCTCTTTATCGTATGGCTCCTGCTAAGTTGAGAGAGTTGAGTACTCAGCTCCAGGACCTTCTGGGGAAGGGTTTTATCAGGCCGAGTGTGTCGTCGTGGGGTGCTCCAGTTCTATTTATAAAAAAGAAGGATGGCTCCATGCGTATGTGTATCGACTATAGACAGTTAAATAAAGTGATGGTAATGAATAAGTATCCTATGCCTTGTATCGAGGATTTGTTTGATCAACTTTAGGGTGCAGCGGTATTCTCGAAGATAGACTTGAGATGTGGATATCATCAGTTGAGAGTTAGGGCTGAGGACATCCCAAAGACAGCTTTCAGGACTCGATACGATCATTATGAGTTCCTGGTGATGTCTTTTGGGTTGACTAATGCCCCAACAACTTTCATGGATTTGATGAATCGTGTATTCAGGCCATTCCTGGACTCTTTTGTGATTGTGTTTATTGACGACATCTTAGTTTATTGAAGGAGCAGCGAGGAGCACTAGCAGCATTTGAGGATTGTGCTCCACACTTTGAGAGATCATCGGCTTTATGCCAAGTTCTCAAAGTATGAGTTCTGGATTGAGTCTGTAGCTTTCTTAGGGCATGTTGTATCCAGACACGGTATCATGGTAGAACTATCAAATATTGAGGCTATTTGAGGTTGGGCTAGGCCCACGTCGTCTATCGAGGTTCGTAGTTTTATTAGGTTGGCAGTGTATTACAGACGATTTGTTGAGGGCTTCTCATCTAATGCATCTCCTATGACCAAACTAACCAGAAAAGAGGTTCCATTTCAGTGGTCTGAGGATTGTGAGGCGAGCTTTCTAAAGCTTAAGGATCGACTTACTTCTGCCCCTGTGTTGACTCTTCCAGTTGAGGGCGAGGGTTTCACTATGTATTGTGATGCGTCTGGTGTTTGGGATATTTTCTGATGCAATAGGGTCGTGTCATTTCTTATACATTGAGGTAGCTGAAGGTGTACGAGCATAACTATCCCACTCATGATTTGGAGTTAGCAGTGGTTGTGTTTGCACTGCGCATTTGGAGGCATTATCTCTACGGTGTTCATTATGAGATCTTTACAGACCACTGTAGTCTTCAACATATTATGACTTAGAGGGATCTTAATTCGAGGCAACGCAGGTGGATTGAGTTGCTGAAGGACTATGATATCTTGATTCTCTATCATCCGGGCAAGGCGAATGTGGTAGCTGACGCCTTGAGTCAGAAGGCAGTGAGTATGGGTAGCTTATCCTTCATTCCAGTCTCTCAGATACCATTGGCTTTGGATATTCAGTCCTTAGCTAACTCGATGGTGAGTTTGGATATTTCTAACCCCGGGAGGGTTATCGCTTGTGTTGGTGCGAGATCTACTTTGCTGGAGCAGATTCTGAGTCGTCAGTTTGAGGATAGCGATCTCCATAGAATTCTGAGATTAGGTATTGAAGGGTGAGTCTGAGAGAGCTACCTTGGGTTCTGATGGTGTTCTGAGGTTTGACGGTAGTATTTGTGTTTTGAGGGTTGGAGATTTGATTCAGTTGATTCTGCATGAGGCGCACAATTCCAGATATTCTATTCACCCTGGGACAACTAAGATGTATCGGGATCTGAGGTAGCACTATTGGTGGAGTGGTATATGGAGAGATATAGCAGGGTTTGTAGCTCGATGCCTTTGTTGTCAGCAGGTAAAGTCTGGGCACCAGAGACCTGGTGGATTGCTTCAACAGTTGCTCATTCCCGAGTGGAAATGGGAGAGGGTCACTATGGATTTTATTGTTGGATTGCCTCGCACCTCCCGTGGTTTTGATAGTATTTGGGCTATTATAGATCGGTTGACTAAGTCTGCACACTTTATCCCTATTCGAGTTTCCTACAGTGCTGAGAGATTAGCTTGTGTATATATTCAGGAGGTGGTTCGCCTACATGGAGTGCCAATATCTATTATCTTAGACCGAGGGTCTCAGTTAACCTCCAGTTTTTGGCAGACTTTCCATGAAGAGTTGGGTACCCAGGTGGACCTCAGCACTGCATTTCATCCTCAAACCGATGGGCAGTCAGAGCGGACGATTCAGGTATTGGAGGATATGCTCTGTGCTTGTGTGTTAGACTTTGGGGGTCATTGGGATCAATTCTTGCCTTTAGCAGAGTTCGCGTATAATAATAGCTTTCATTCTAACATTCAGATGGCTCCGTTTGAGGCTTTGTATGGTAGACGGTGTTGGTCTCCAATGGGATGGTTCGAGACTTCAGAGGTCAATCCTCGTGGCACGGATTTGCTTCGAGAGTCTTTGGACCGAGTTCGGGTGATTCTGGACAGGCTGCAGACAGCCCAGAGTAGACAGAGAAGTTATGAAGACCGTAGACGTCGTTCGTTGAAATTCAGAGTTGGTGATAGGGTCTTCTTACAAGTATCGCCCATGAAAGGCGTGATGCGGTTTGGTAGGAAGGATAAGCTTAGCCCCAGATATATTTGACCCTTTGAGATTTTGCGGACAGTTGGAGAGGTGGCTTATGTGCTAGCTTTACCTCCGTCATTTTCAGCTATTCACCCAATGTTTCATATTTCTATGTTGCGACAGTACATTCTGGATGAGTTGCATGTGCTTCAGTGGGACTCGGTTCAATTAGACGATAAATAAGCATTTGTGGAGGAGCCTGTGTCCATTTTAGCAAGAGATGTCAGACGGTTACACTCCCGGGACATTCCAGTGGTTAAGGTACAATGGCGTCACCGTGCGGTCGAGGAGGCCACTTGGGAGCTTGAACGTGATATGCAAGCCCAATATCCCTACTTGTTCACGTCTTTAGGTATGTGCTTACTCTTGACTTTTGCGGACGAAAGTTCTTTTAGTAGTAGATGTTGTAATGACCTTCCCGGTCTTTTTTCTCGTCTTCGTGTGTTCTCGGTGTTTAGAGCTTTTCTATAACTGCCCCAAGTTATTTATGACTTACTGGGACTGATAGTTCAATTTATGGGCAGTTCATTTGACAATATTAGTTAGACCGAGCACGTTGTAAAATATTTAATTAAATTAGAACTTGGTAAAATGACATAGTGAATTACCTTTCGAAAATGTTTTTAAAATTTATAAAATTCTTTAGTTATGATATATTTATACTACTTTATAATAGTTTTATAATTTATTAATAGTTTAAGCGGAGATAATAAATTTAGATATGTTAAAATAATATTTATACTTTATAGAGGTTTTATTTGAAATAATTTTCTGTTAATTATGGTATATTTAAAATGTTGTATTTATTTTACCACGAACCTACGCAATATCCGAGTGCATATATGTCATGAACCTATTGAAACAAATGGAGTAAGTGGGGTGTGGTTTTGACACCACAACCCCTCCCACGTGGAAGCATGATACATTGGCAGCAACATATTGTAAAAGCGGTGGAGAATAATTCTCCAATATTTGCCATCAATTCATACTAACAGTGGCAAACATTATGTTAATTATATTTACCACTTAGACATTCCTTGCATACATTCATATATTTACACTTTAACAGTAGTACAATTCAATTATTTCTCCTTAACAAAAGGCAAATCCATGTATTTTTCAACATATACCTATCTACTTTTATATGCACGTTAGTTAAGATTATTACGGGAAAATAATATTTTGACATGATATTTGACCCCAAAAAGAAAGTCAATTATCTACATCAAGTTATTCAATCTTGAGTTCTAGTCGGGAAGTATTTGTAGACGTGTAATCGTCGTTTCTACGGTAAGTTTCATCGTTTTTACAGTATCTTTTTATATACCGTTGGTGGGATTGCTGTTGGTGTTGTTTTTAAGATCTATTTTGAGCTTGGATTTGGGTATATCTCTTGTGCCTATTGCTCACTGAGCTATGGTTTTAATTTTACGATTTCGCAAGCAGACCCCTTGCGGGATTTTCGATCGTTTTTCGAACTAGTGCAATATGGGTATCAATAGTCATAATTTGACATGTAGTTTATTATTTTTGTATCTTGGCAACAATCTGAGGCCTCTCAGAAGGGGAAGGCTCCTATATAGCTGGTTCTTTCGGCAGGCTTACGGCAGCGTCTAGGTAGGCTAGGTTTACCTTCCTTTACACTTAGATTGAGCTTATGTGTAACATACGTATGCTATTGTGTTGGTGTTATGGGCTGGTATTGTAAACTTGGTGGCGGTGGTTTGCTGTGATTTAGGCCTTCTAGGCCAGATAGGGCTATTCGGATACATTCCAAGCCTGTTATCCTCGTGGTACACCACAGACGACCTATTTGGGGTCGGATAGTTTTGTTGTTGTTGATTGCTGGGTGGGGAATGTTATTGTTGGACCTTAATTTAGGCTTAGGCAGACTTAGCCAAGACTTAGACAGGTATAACTAGACTTGGTTTTCGAGACCCGTTAGTGGACCCCGTTACCCTTTTAGTCGACTTATCCTAACTTTGACATCTTTGGGCTTAGTTAAGCCCTCTATGACCTGTTAGGGTTATGACGGGATTGAGTCACCCCGATTATACCCGATTGGCCTGTTTAGCCTTGTTAGTCCCTGGTAGCACCGTATTTGACCGGGATCGTCTAGTTTGATTTAGAATGCGGACCTACCTTTCCATGACTTATAATGTATACCTATACTTGTATATACATATTGCTTATAGTAGATAGTTGACCTAGAAGGACCCCGAGATTGACTTGTAGCATGTTGTGGGGTTAGCTTCTGTACTTATATACTAGTATTGACTTAGGACTAGGGTGTTCCCCATTTATCTGATATGATATGACATTTGATTCTGTTCTGGTTACTGGCTATGATGAGTTCTGGTTCGACTCCGGCTACTGATTCAGGTATGATGATTTGGTTATTGATTATTGGGTGTTTCGGTTCGAGTCCAGCCCCGAATTGTAGTATACTATGAGTTTTGGTACTGGGTACCGTGGTTATGATACTATAGTTCTTTAAGTTCCGGTTAGAGTCTGGCAGATATGATATATATATGTGGCCTATTATTATTACCCATTGCGTCTGGTTCGATTCCGGCGTCTGGCCTCTTGTTATTACCCATTGGTGCCGGTTCAAGCCCGGTGCATCCTTGTTGGTTATTGTAGTTATTGGTTACTGATACAGCTTCGAGATATTGGTGACTATGCATTTACTATTCTTGTGTGTCCCACCGATTTATGGGGGCCAAGCTGGGTTATTGTTTTCTTCCGTGTTCCTATCGGGTTTATGGGGGCCCAGATTGGTTATGTTTGACTTGTGTGTTTACTTACACATTTATTTAGTCGATTATTCGGTATCACATTTATTTATTTTCCTAAGCATATCTACAAGCCTCGACAGTTACTTATGTATTTATTACTTATACCCCGGACTTAGCATGCACCCTCGCATTTTAGCTTGCTTATATTATATTGAGCTCAGTCGGACGATGATGCCTACTAAGTACCCATTGCCTCGGTACTCATACTGCACTTCTGCATTTTTTTCCCCGATGCAGATTCGGGCACTAGTCGACGAATTTGACGTGACTCTCTTCTCAACACTGACTTTGGAGCAGGGTGAGCTTACTGACGTTTGAGGCAGATCCTACTCCATCTCTACTGTACAGTCTTTTGCACTTAAGACTATTGTACTTGTTATGTATATTTGGTTTTTGTCTTGTATTCTGGATATGTCTAGTAGTGGCTTTTGTACCGACCTCACCAGGTCTTGGGAGGGGTTCTTGACTTGATATACTGTCCTCTTCCTTCTCGGTCTTGGCATGTATATATATTCTCATTCTGCTTTTATATTTATAGCATGTTTATAAGTATGGTTACTTCCACTTCATCTCTGTTCTTCTGAGATTTCGCCCGTTAGCCCGTCGTTTGTCGCTCTGGGCTAGGGTTTGGCTTGACTATTGGTGGGTTATGGTAGGCGCCATCATGACTCAACTATTAGGTTGTGACAGGCTACTTTTGATCGGACTTGTGGTGAACTATTGTCATCTTGAAACTTACCCATTTCCTTGTTGTACTACTATCTATATGTTGTATATTTCGGATAGCTTTGTATCAATATAGTTCTATTCCTGTACTTTAGGGTATCTTGTCTGGGTGACACCAGGTTTTGTGATGCAATTTCTGTATATTTTGTGTTTCCTTATTTTTCGTAGGGACTATATTTGTATATTTTGTACCTATTATGTATGTATGTATACATAGTGGCCCTTTATTCCTATCTCTGTTTCCTGTACTATTTATTAGCTATTACTTTTTGTTTTTCAGCTTATGTTTGGTTTACCTACTGGAGGGATTATTATAGGTTCTATCATGACCCAAATTTGGATCATGACAACATGGTATCAGAGCGTAGGTTCACTAGTCTTACTGTTACAAGAACAAATTCCTGGTAGAGTCCTGCGGATCAGTATAATAATGTTTGTATCCTATCTTCAGAAAGTTATAGGGCATCCTTAGGAAAATTCTATCCTTTGGCTCCTCGTGCATTTTCATTCTTATGAATTTCCAAAATCTCATTTGACTTACTCTTTTGTAGATGGTTAGGATGAGGTTTATGATAGGAAATGATGAGAACTCTGCACCTATTGTTTGGGCCCTATCTAGGTCATGGTCGAGCTCTAGTTATAACCCCTTCTAGAGGCTAGGCAACAAATCCGTCACCAGGTCCAGAGGTAGGGATAGAGGATCTACTGCCACAGACAGAGGGCTTGGGGCTAGGTTATATTCCAATAGGGTTTGTGGCTATATTGATACTTTAGGACACTATGGTCCGTATATTGAGATTACTGGAAGGCATGTCACAGATAGGGGTGTTGTACGGTACTTTAAGTGGTCTTCAGGTAGGAAAAGAGGCACAGACTTTCGCACAGGGTGTTCAGTGTACATGAGCACTACCTGTAGCTGCAGCTCCTCGTTTAGCCAGTTATTGCTCAGCCTATGACAGTCAGGCCTGTGATGACTACTAAGGAGTAGAAGATGCTAGGGCAGTTTATCAGATTGAGACCTCTTAGGTTTTCTTGTGCTCCAGGAGATGATGCCCATGAGTTCTTGGTGAGTTGTCAGGAGAGGTTGCATAACCTTAGTCTAGTAGAGTCTCATGGGGTGGATTACACTATGTTTCAATAGAGAGGCCAGCTAAATAGTGGTGGAGAGCATATCTCGATTGTAATACAGTTGGGTCACCTCAAATGATCTAGCACAGTTCTCTAAGGCTTTTCTTAAATTAAATAGATTAAACTTTATTTAATCAAAAAAGTGAACAATACAGACCAAGGTAATAGTTGACCAACTACCTCCAAAGAGAAAAAAGAAAATACAGACTCAAAAGCTTACTCTATATGTAACAATCTACTCCTATAACTTCTGAATCAAATAATTCAAAATAAGGGAAATTTGTTCACGGCTGCCAAGCTGTATTGCCATACAATAATGCCTTGACCTTTAATATGAATGTGAAGTGCAATATCCAGACAAGTATTTATGAGGTTGATTCTCCCATGCCAAAACCTCAATGTATTCCTGTCTCTCCATACACAATACAATATCATAGCAAAAACATAACAAATAGTATATGCAACACCATTCTTCCTTTTTGCAACCTTGCTCAACCAATTCGTTTCCTGTTTCCATGAACCAACTGTCCTAGCCTATCCCATCCATGTTAGCAATCTAGACCATCATTGGCTACTATAGGAACAATTGAAAAACAAATGCTCAAAATTCTCCACTCCACTTGCACAGAACACACATTTCATTGTCAATTGGATGTTAATTTTTTTTTAGTCTGTCCACTGTAGATAGTCTATGTTGAACTACAAGCGAAAGATTAAACTTGTACCTAGGATGAATGTGTTTATGAAGAGTGATACTCTTCCAAGGAACTTTAGGATATTAAGGTTGTAAAGTGTTGTAATCTTGTTTAATATGGAATTTGCCCCCTCTTCAGCATTAGATTTAGTTGTTGTTGAAGATTACCTTGAGAAGAGTTAAGTTGTAGTAGTACCTTCCTACTATCAATACGCTTTCTCACAACCTAAGATTCCACCTTGGGTGTGTGCATAATCTGTAGGTTCCTGTTCTTTTTGTAGTAGTAATGCACCCATCTGATCCGAAGAGAGTTTTTTCTCAAAGATATAGCCCAGAGTTGCTATAGAATAAATGTTTTATTCCAAAGCTTAAGATTAATAATATTCAAACCCCCAGTTGCACCAGGTTGACACATCTTCTCCCAGGCTACCAATACCTTTTTTTGTACCTCCACAGTACCAGTCCATAAGAAAGTTCTCACACTACATTAATGAGATTTATCACTTTTTTTGGCAACACAAAAATTTGTTCCCAATAACTTTGCATGCCAAATAGGACGGACTTGATAATTTGGACCATACCAACATATGGAAGTAATCTAGCTGACCAACACTAGGCCCTGGATGTGATATTCTCAACTAAAGGTAGGCATTGGTAAATAGTAAGCTTCTTTGTGGATAGTGGCACTTCTAAATACTTGAAGGGTAGTGTACCCTCCTCAAATCCTAGAAACTTTATGAGTTCATTCTTTCCATGTTGATTTAGGCCTATAAAATAAATTGAGCTTTTGTCTACATTAGCTTGCAATCTTGATGCAAAAGAAAACTTATGGAATGCCCCTTGTACTAAGTTAACTGATGGTAGGTCAGCCCTGCAAAACATGATTAAGTCATCAACAAAACACATATATACCATTCCCATTCTTTTGCATCTGAGGTGAAAATTAAACTCTTTAACAGTGGTCAGTTGGGACATTTCCCTATGCAAGTACTCCATAGCTATCACAAAGAGGTAAGGGTACATGGGATCCCCTTGTCTCAATCCTCTTTTAGCTTGAAAACGCTTGGTTAATCCTCCCTTGATGAGCAGAGAATAAGTAATATTGGTCAAATACTCTATCACATAATTTATAAACTTGTGAGAAAAATGTAAATCAATGAGCATAGATTTAAGGAAAGGCCATTCAATTGAATCATATGCTTTCCTTAAATCCACTTTTAAGACATATCTAGGAGGTATCCATTTTCTAGTGTATCCCTTTAATAGTTCATGGCCGAGTAAAATATTGTCAATAATGTTCCTCCCCTCTATAAAAGCTTACTGGGAACCACCTATAATGACCTGTATCACACTTTTAATCCTCTTAGTCAAGATTTTGGAAATAATCTTATATAAGGTTGAGAAGCAAGCTATGGGCCTAAAATCCTTTACATGAGTAGGAAAAGGAACTTTAGGTATTAAAGTGACATTAGTATAGTTCCATGATTCCAACATTCTTCCAGTGTTAAAGAATTATTTAACAACTACGTACACCTCTTAATTGACTATAATCCAATGCTTGGAGAAGAATTCAATAGGAAAACCATCCACCCCTGGTGCCTTGTCATTAGGCATATCCTCAATAGCCTGATCTATCTCTTCATTGCTAATCTCTTGTATCAGCAACAACTGTTGTTCTCTGGTTATGCAGGGGACACTTTTAGTTACCAAGGTGTTGGTACATAGTATCTCTAGTGAAAATCTCCCATTAATTGTATAAAGAAAGAAACAAATTCATCATCCATAGCCCGTGGATCAATAATCTTAATGCCACTTGCAGTATAAATAGAGGAAATATTATTCTGAATGGTTTTGATTTTCAACTAGGCATGGAAATATTTGGTGTTTGAATCACCACTTTCAATCCAACAAGCTCTAGACTTTTGCCTCAACACCCATTCCTCAACCCTACTCCACTTTTATATCTCCATAAGATGCTTCTTTTCCTGATTAAACAAAACATGGGAGAAAGGTTATGTAAAATAGCTGCTTATGTACACTCTAATCTTTGCCTTGCTTAGTCTAGTTTTTGAGCATAATAAGCCATGTAGGAGTTAATATCCTTTAAAGAAGCCTTTAAGTTTTTCATCTTGAACCAAATACGCTTTATAGCATCACTACTATTAGGTTCCCTCCACACACTGCTAACCAAGTCTAAAAAACTTGTGTGCTCCATGAATGACTTTTAAAGTCTAAAAGGCTTAGTATATAGACTTATTCTGTACATACAGTGGACAACAATACGGGAGTTATCAGACACTCCAGGCTCCAAAAAATCAGCTTTAACATGCCCACACTGTTGTAACCATAAAAAGTTGCAAAACACCCAGTCTATTTTACTATAGTCTTTACTAGATTCTTATTGCTTATTGCACCATGTGTAGAAGAAACCCTTAGACTTGATAGGGGTAAGTTGTAATTATCAACCATTTCTTCGAACTCCTGCATTTTAGATTGAGTAATAGGCTGGCCAATTCTTCCTTCAGTGGAGAGAACATTTTTAAATTCTCCACTGAGCAACCAAGGATTCTGTACATTAGCTCCCACCGTCTTTAAGGCTTTTCTTAAGATATCTCTTTAATTTTTCTCATTTTTGGCATACACTACAGTAACAAGAGCTGAGAAATTGGAATTAAGATTATTTACTAGAAATTGAATAAACTATTCATGCACTTGTAGAATGCTAACATTAACGTGTTTCTTCCATAATAGCTAGATTCTACCATTCTCACCTAGTGGATAATTACAACAATGATTCCAATCTCTATCCACCTTCATAAGAACCCTCTAAGACTTCCTCTCGTTGATTCTAGTTTCAAGGCACCCAAAAAAACTCTACCATATGCTTAGCTAGAAAGAGCATCACCTCTTTCTGTTTGAAGAGCTGGTTAAGTCCTTGTATATTCAAATTGCTAATGATCATAGGGGTATAAATGACCGAGGAGTGCCAGTCTCCTTTACCCCTGAGGTTCCAGCTACATAACCAGATAAAGAACCATATCTATTAGCAGTAGGGATACCTGCATATAACATATTTTGAGCCTGGGAAGCAACATTCACCTGCTGAGAGCTCTTATGTACTAGATTCTTACCATTATCTTGCTTATCTAAATCCTCAGTCATGTCTGCCACCTCTGTGGCTCTCTGTACTTCTGGTCGAACAAGCTATTTTTGAACAATTCAATCCCTCTATCTCTTTCTGCCTCCCCTCTTTCTCTTAGAAGCTTCTTTGAATGCTTTTGTTGCTTGCACTTTCTCTATTTTTTTCTAACATTCTTCCATATCATGCCTAAATCTTAGACATTCAGTATAATATTTGGGTCTCCAGTCATACAAAACTTCTTATTGGAAGCAGTATAAGTGTCAAGTATGATCACTTCTAGAAGAGGATGAGAGATATCTATTTCAACCAAGATACATGTATAGGAGATTCTAGTCATATCAGTTGTATACTTATCAGTGTAAAGAGGTCAACCAAGGGCACTAGAAATTTTGCTTAGACCTCAACTGACCAGTAACCCACTGGTAGACCTAGAAAGTTAACCCAAAGTGGCACAGTTGTGATGCATTCTGTATTAAATTGAAAATCAACCACCCAATTCCTTAAAACAAATGGTTTATTATGGTATGTATAAGGTCCTGCTTGCATGGCTCCATCACTATCCTCTGTAGACATGAATCTAAGCACATAATAACCGTCAGAGTGATAAAGGATTTGGGGATTCACCATAAAATTCCACATGTAAGCAACAAAGTTATCCATCAATTTCTCATAAGAAGTATCACCCATATCCTATGAGAACCGTAAACTAATATTCATGAGTAGTATTAATGTCATTAGTAGTTATTTTTACAATAGTCTTACTATTCCTTTGAATTTATGGGAAATAATCAAGTGGTAAACCCATCTGTGGGCTATAATTTTTCTTTGCCAGTTTTGGTGAGGAGGGTTTCTCAGTAGGCTGCGGGTATATGTGCTCACATTGGAAAACTGAAGATGATGAGAGAGAGCCATCTTCACAGTTTCAAGTTGATTCCCTACTGTGATAGTTGGTCAAACACTATTACACTCATCCTAAAAATCTTCATCTTCCTCTAGTATAGACTAAAATTACACAGGGAGGAAACTTCTAAAAATGAGAGGAGATAAGATCTTGCGTATATCAGATGCTAGAGTTACCATCATATTCATTGAAGTAATAATTTTTTGCCATCATACAATACTCAGTTCATAATAGCCTACCTTGTCTAATCATACGCTGAGAGAGTATTAGTTAAACATGCACGACCTTAAGAATTTTACCCTTCGTGGCTTCTTAGGGAAGTATGTGCCTTATAGTATGAGGGAGACGTTACAGGATAAGTTTAAGGATCTTCAGTAGGGGTATATATCAGTTTTAGAGTGTAAGACAAGATTTCACGAATAAGCTAGACACGCTATTATCATTATGTCCACAGAGCACGACTGGGTTTGGAGATTTATGAAGAGGTTGAATTTACCACTCCATTTAGCGACAGAGCATATGGTGGAATATGGATCTACTTTTCATTAGGTGGTTAATCACACATGGAGTATTGAAGGGCTACATCGTGAGGCCTATGGAGATGATAATAAGAGGCCTCACCGTTAGGTAGGTTTTAGTGGTTCTCAGTCTCGAGGTAAGGGTTTCTTTGGTAGAGGCTATCATAAATATTTTTAGCCTAGCAGTCCTATTTATGCAATATTTTAGATTACTGATGGTAGGTATTTGGGTCAGATCACTTAGAGGTTAAGTCAGTCTTCCCGGGATTCATATTTTGGGTATTTAGTAGTGGCCATTCGAGTTCAGCAGAGCCATCACATTAGTCGATATCTGGTAGAAGGTTCTTTAAGTGTGGTGAGTTGGGCACTTTTCTCAAGATTACCCCAAGTTTAGACATGGTAGGTAGTAGGGTCAGCAGGTTCAAGCCCCTAAGGCTATGTTACCACCAATCAGAGGTGGTGCATAGGGTAGTAGGTGTGGTCTCTAGGGTTCTAGAGGTGGATCTCAGCCAGGTCATATAGGTAGTCATACGACACTCAGTCTTGGGGTGCAGGTGGACATCTTTATGATTTTATAAGTAGGCCAGAAGCTGAGGCTTTTGATGTTGTCATCACAAGTATGATCTTCATTTGTCAATCAACCAGCTTCTATGTTATTTTATCCGAGGTCTATATATTCATATATGACTTCTTACTTTACCACTCATCTGGATTTGTCATGTGAATACTTACTTGTGCCTTTGCATGTAGCTGCTCCCATAAGTGATTTACTAGTAGTAGATTGAGCTTATTGGTACCATGTGGTGACTATCTTAGAGTATGACACTTGAGCAGATTTTTTTATCCTAGATATGGTTGATTTGGACGTTATTCTAGTCATGGATTGGTTGTCTCCCTATCATTTGGTATTGGATTGCTTTACCAAGACTGTCACATTAGTATGCCGAGTATCCCTCAAATTATGTGGAAATGTGCTGACAGTCATGAGCTAAGAGGGATCATATTGTTCATTGAGGCTGTTAGTAGTGAAGGGGTGTTATGCTTATCTTACTTATATTCGTGATACTAGTTCCTACACTCCTTAACTAGAGTCAGTTTATTTAGTTAGTGAGTTTGATGATGTATTTTCTACTGATCTACATAGTCTTCCACCCGATCATGATATTGACTTTGATTTCAATATTGAATCAGGCACTTAACCCATTTTATTTTATCGTATCAAATGGCTCCAGCTGAGTTAAGAGAGCTTAAGGAATAACTTCAGGATCTTCTGAGTAAGGGATATATTTGGCATAATGTGTCTGCATAGGGTCCTCTTGTTCTTTTTGTGAATAAGAAAGATGGTTCCGTACGTATGTGTATTGACTATCGATAGCTGAATAAGGTAACTATTAAGAATAAGTATTCGATGTCATGTATGGATGATTTGGTTGCCCAACTTTAGGGTGCAACATTTTCTCTAAGATTGAATTGATATCTGGATACCATCATTCATGGATCAGGACATCGAACATACCTAAGATTTCCTTTTGGACTCATTACGACCACTACGAGTTCTTGGTCATGTCTTTTGATTTGAAAAATACCCCTGCAGTTTTTATGGATTTGATAAACCATGTGTTCAGTCCTTATTTGGAGTCCTTTGTGATAGTATTCATTGATGACATCCTAGTCCACTCAAGGAATAAAGAGGAGCACAAGCAACATTTGATGATTGTGCTTTAGACTTTAAGGGACCAGCGGTCATATGCTATGTTTTCAAAGTGTAAGTTTTGGCTTAATACTATAGCATTCTTGGGGAATGTGATGTCCAAGGATAGGATTATGGTTGATCCGAAAAAGATTTAGGGAGTTTGTGGCTGGGCTAAGTCCACTTCTCCAATAGATATTTGCAGTTTCATTGGGTTAGCAGGTTACTACAGACGGTTTGTGGAGGCGTTTTCTTCTACTGTAGCACTATTGACTAGATTGACATAGAAGGATGTCTTTTTCCAGTGGTTCAATGAGTGTGAGGTGAGCTTTCTGAAGCTCAGGGCCTTATTGTCTTTAGCTCTAATTCTGACTCTTTCGGTTGAGGTCCAAGGGTTTAAAATTTATTATGATGCTTCTAGGATCAATTTGGGTTGTGTATTGATGTAGTAGGGCAGATTTATTCCATATGCTTCCAGGTATCTAAAAGATGCATGAGCGTAACTACCCCACCCATGACTTAGAGTTGGCAGCGATAGTTTTTATGATGAAGATTTGGAGAAATTATCTTTATGGTGTCCAATGTGAAATCTTCATCAACCATCATAGCCTACAGTACATTCGAGATATCGCAAGTTGCTGGAAAAGTGTTTTAATTGGTTTTTACTAATTTTTGACTTACATGGATGATGAGAAGTGGTTCCGGGTAAGATACTGATTCATGATTTGCATGCCCAATGAGAAACTATTCTAGGTAGGAATATGAACCTTGCGAGTCCTCCATAAGTCCCGGCTAGCTAAGCAAGGTTGTGGATGTGTACTGATACATACATATAAATCATATGTATTCATCTCATCATCTTCATTTGACTTGTATTGATACTATTGTGAATAATGGTTAAGTGATTTAGCTGTTTTTGCTCTGATTAGAGCTGTTTGAGGGTTTTTGTACAGTGTTGTATCATTATTGTTGTTGTTTGACTATTAGATTAGGTGTGGCTTTCTTGATTGGGCAGATAATTGAGGGTAGACTCGGTAATAGAATATTAGGTGGTTCTCGACATCACTTTGAATTAGGGTCAGTCAATAATGTTATTGGTTACATGTGGATTAACACTCATGCTTGTTTATTTATGTACTTTACGTACAGGTACTGTACCGATTGTTCTAAGGAATTGAGTCAGAGTCTGTGCTTGGGTTATCATTGAGATTTAGATGTAGCAGTTGATTGATCCTAGTGCCTACTGAATCTCCTCTATCTTATTTATATTATTTTCATCATTTCGAGTACCTTAGATTCTCATTTGTATTTTGTTACTCTTAGAACGATTTTGAATGGTGTTGTTGACTTCGATGCTCCTTATGAGTTAATTTATATGATTCTGTATTGACACTTGATTTTATTATTTCTCTCGTATATTTACTTTGTGTATCATTGTTTGTGTATTGGGTTTTCTTAGCTATCACAGGGGTAAGATAGGTGTCATCACGACTTGAATTTTGGGTCGCGACAAAAAATATACTATTTTTTGTCTTTAAATTTCTAAGGTAACACTTATTTGGGGATATAATATTTTTCCTAAGTTAACACTTATTTTGAAATGGAGGGAGTACTTTTTTAAAGAATTTTGTTTATTACTTGCAGTGCTAATACTGAATGGCAAATACGAAGACGAAGAACAAGCAGGCCGTGAAAACCAACTAGATATGGCACAGGTAGTTACCTGCAAGATAAAGAAAACGAGGAATAGTTTTTATGTACCTGTGATTTATTGTTACCTTAATTAAGTAAAACCTGCTACTTACATTTACATTATTATGCTCAATCTTTTTTTTCTTTACTTAAGAAAGCTATCAAACTATAAAGAAGTACTAAGGAGTCTATATGATTTACTGGTTTTTAGGCTTCGACTTTTTTAAGGTGAACTAGATTTTTTTACTTGTTTCTTTTAGGCATGGACTGGTTATTTATTTTGCTACAGGCGAGATTTGTTAATAACTAAAAATAAAATAATTTGAATGTGAGTAGTATATTCGCACGACAAAAAAGGAAATTAAAAAAATTAAGTCGTGGATTCATGCACGACAAATTCTATAGTGACTAGCTAAATGATGCTATCAATGTTAAATATTTCTTTTCCGGAGTGTAGAACTTTGTCCCATTTGGTCAAACCCACAATTCATTGTCCCTCTTCGTATTTTAACTTTAAAATATGATCTTTTTGGATCTGGACTCGACTTAAAATGGCAAACAAAACCCTGAACAAAAGTGTGCTTCAAAGTATGCATGTGTATGTGTTATCAGTGTTAGCTCCTCCAAAGTGCATACTAATGGAACTACATAAAATCTTAAATGTTCTTGGAGCAACAAAGAAAAGAAAAGAAAATACATTGGACATCTTTGCAAAATATGTGTTTACCCACATGGAAAAGAGGATTGAGATTTAAATAACTCTCTGATGTATCTAGTGCTCTTTTTTCTAAACTATGGCAGAGGTTTAGAATATATAAGACACTATGATCAAATAACATATAAAATAAATCTTATAAAAAGAAAATCCCTACATTAATCAAATGAAAAAATGATTTCCAAGTATGAAAGAAGATGTTATAAGCTAAAGAGATGGTGGAGCAGAAAACAAGGTGGAGATCAAGGGAAGAACAACAAATGTATTGCACAAAAGTGGACAAGATTAAAAAATTTATATGATATAATACCCACCGAATTTCACATCAGTGAAAATATATAGAAGTCTCATTATTAATAGTAGATGGAGACTGGGATAAGCAAGTACTGCAACAACCCTTTTTTTAAAGACATTGTAAAACATATCATAACTGAGATACACATTGCAGAGTTAAAAGATATTGGGATAGATCATGGTGGATGGTTAATAGCACTGGAAAATTCATTATCAGTTTTGTTTGGAACATAATCAAACAGAAAGAACATATATAACCCTATTATGATCACATGTGGAACAAAGTAAAAACTCTCAAAATTTCATTCTTCTTATAAAGACTGTGGAAAATAAAAGCACCTATAGATGATCAGTTGTGGAGAATGGGTGTATCAATAGTATCTAGGTATCGATTTTGTAGGCAGTTTCATCAAGAAACAATGCAACATTTATTCCTAACTAGCTTATTTACAATTGAAGTCTGAAGAGTATTTATATCAAGTACATAATTACATATGCATTTGATTCAAGTGCAGCAGGTGAATAATACATAGAAAACTATTGCACAAAGCTTAAACTAGTTGACAAAGTAATGCCATCATTGAAAATTTAAAAATTATAGCAAAGGTGGAACACATAAAAAATAAGGGGAAATTAAGCTTCAACAAAGTTGTGCGTGAGATTAATAACAATCTATACTACTTGGAAAAGGTGAGATATCCATGGCTACAAATATTCTTTATCTCTGGCATGATATAGTTAAATACTTGGAAGAGTATAAACCAACAATAAAAAATAGATAGTAACTTGGAAAAATCATATGAGCGGTGATATAAATGCAATATTAATGAAGCATCAAAAGGTAATCCTGGGCCTAGATCAATTGGTTTTGTGTAAGGAATGATCGGGGTGATCTAGTATATATTTAGGCAAAGCTTCTATCTGATATGAAAAATGTGGTAGTTAAGGCTAAATCTATGCTTGAAGGAACTGATTATTGTGGAACACAGTGTAACACAAGGGATCCAACCTCCAATGATGGAAATAAATTCATTGTTGATGAATAAAGTAGTGGAATAAATTTGGGAACCACCATTGTCCATTGTAGTAGAGGTTGAGAGGATCAGGAAGATGATGATCCACTTCAATGTTATTATATAATATGTATTCATGGAGGGCAACATATGGGAAGATTTATTAACTAATTATGCTTTTGATTTTGCAGGTGAAACCAGTTTCAACTCTTTCTCTGAACTATCTATTATGGAAAGAAGAATCCTAAACTTAAACAAGGCACAAAATCCTAATCTTACGATCAGGAACATCCAAATAAGAGCACCGAATTAAAGAACGATACTGTCTGAGAAGTAATATGCTATATATTGATTGAAATCCAATATGTGGTATTAGCTTCGGCTAAACTAATTGGAAATCAAACAATGTATGAAAATGCTAAATATATAACCATCTTTTCAAGAATCATGACATGATAGAGAAGGTTAAAGATACTTCAAGATTAATATATCCAATGCAGCAATATGAAGATTCATGTTCATACAATCAATAACTTAGTTAAGTTTTCTAAATACAATAGCTATTATGAGTGGTTTACCATTCAAATACTCCTTGATAAATACTCAATTTTATTTAAAAGTCACAGTACCTGGCGAGATCTTAGAGGTAAATCAAAATGATATTAACCAAGAGGAGAAGGAAGTCAATCACAAAATAACAATAGTCTAACTCAAATTGCAACTAAGTTGTTTTCATTGTTCATTAGTAGATGGATCTTGACAAAATAGACAAGATAAATTAGTCAAAGTTTTCATGTAAATTATATTACAAATCAGGGTTGAAATCAAGAAGGAGGAAGATCACATACAACAAAGCAACACAATATCTTTACATCCAGATGTAAAATCGACAAGAATGGTATATCTATGCTCAATATACTTCTCGAAAGAAGATAAATAGTTCCCTTCATGACCGAATCCCTTTTTGGCTATGAAATCACAACATTATCTCACATCCTTAGTCTTCACTAAGCACATGCGTGGAACTTGATAACCCGCTCACGTCCTTGAACCACTTGCTCATGATCTTGCTCTGAAAGTCAGCCTAAGACACTAAGATTTGCTAAGAGAATAGTAGAAAGAACACAAGAGAATTATTAGAAAGATTTGTATTAGAGAGAACTTGAATTATTTACTTGATGTCTTTACAAATGAATGCCTCTCTATTTACACTACTCATCTATGGGCTAGTAGGTAGTTAATATTAGTTACGTAAGTCTTTACATATTTACAAAAAAGTTACCTTTTTCTAGAATATTTTACAAGCCTAAAATATTCCAAGGACATTCTATACAAATACATGGAGTTCCAAGATAATCCAAAGAAAATCCCTACATTTTTCTAAAATCTTCTACAAGTGCTAGAATCTTTCTTATATAAGATTCCACATAGAAAAAAGGTGTACAAAGTGGCACTTATGTGGAATGATGACATGGCAGGTTATCACACTCTCCCCCATCTGTGGTTGTAATAATCGTAGCACATTGTTGCTGTATAAACTCCTACATCTTATTTTTTGAATAGCCACAAGTCCTCATATCACTCCCATATAGCTTTTTTCGGTGATTGCCTCTTCCAATGAACGAGGAATATGGAAGTGGATTTTTGTCCTTGTTTTCACTTAGCTTGATAGTCTCAATCTCCCGATCATATGAAGTGGTGATAGTAATGTGAGCACGACTCGACTAGCCTCTACTTGAGTCATCCTTGTCTTCATGGTATGACTTAAGCATGATGGCATAGAAGAAGGGATGAATCTTAAGATATGGAGGCATGTCAAGTTTGTATGAGATCTTTCTCACCTTGATAAGAATCCTAAATGGATCCTTATACTTGCAAAATAAATTTTGGTCCATTCCCTAAGGTGCCTTGAATTTTCTTGAGTTAAACTTCACCATGACCATGTCCCCAACTCTATAGTCTGTAGGACGGATCTTGCAGACCAAAAAATCTCTTCATTTGCTTGGCCATATGATAGATTCTCAAACTCTTCCCCTCAAATGCATCTGGTAGTGAATGTAGAGTTTGAGGTTGTTGTCCTGTGGCATGCACAAATAGTGTATGCCTTGTAGATTTACTCCGCTGCAAGTTTTAATAAAATTGGGTTATTTTGAAGAGCTTTGTCCAATCCTTTTAATATGCGCTCTATAATGCCTCAAGTAGCACTCTAATACGACATTTACCCACTACGTCTATCAATTTTTCTGTTGGTGGAAACTAGTAGAGAAGTGTAGCTCTCTACCAAATATGTCGAACAACTCGCTCCAAAAGCTTCTAGTGAAGTGGGAGTCTCGATCACTAATGATATGCCTCGATAAGCCTCAACACTTCACCACACTCTAAAAGAATAGCTTAGCATCTTCCTTGGCTGAGCAACCTAGTGAGGCAGGCATGAAAGTTGCATATTTATAAAATCTATCTATGACCACCATGATAGTTCCATAATTATCGAACATCATCAAACAAGTGATGAAGTCCATAGTCAAGATCTCCCTTGGAAACTATACAATGGTAATGGCTCCAAAATTCCTCCATGTTGTCTTTACTCAACCTTGTCTTTTTGACACACAA
This sequence comes from Capsicum rhomboideum, assembly GCA_031232105.1. Classification (NCBI taxonomy): domain Eukaryota; kingdom Viridiplantae; phylum Streptophyta; class Magnoliopsida; order Solanales; family Solanaceae; genus Capsicum; species Capsicum rhomboideum. The sequence continues at coordinate 62,134,404 of CP124709.1, forward strand.
GACAAGTCTACATATAACACTCGATTTCCTCTCGCATGCATGACCAATAGTAGACCGACTCAACCAATGCCCTAGCAACATGTTGGCCTAGAAGATCAGCCCATAAGGTGTCATGAATCTCCTTTATAATTCACCACCTAATGTCTCTAAACATCTTCATGTAGACCCTCTGACTTGTGGTGAGCAATAGACCATTTTTCATCTAAAAATGACTCATCTTAGGCTGGGTGGCTAACTCCAAAAGTTGCTTGGCTGCTCGATCATGTTGCATACCCTCTTTTATGGATTCTAAATGTCACAAGTTGTTGAAGTTATGGAAGCAATTTCAGCCTTTCGGCTCAAGGCATAGTCCACGACGTTACCCTTGCCCGGCTTATACTCTAGCAAATAATCAAACTCAACCAAGAAATCCTTCTACCTAGCCTACTTTGATGTAAGCTTTTTCTATGTCAAAAAGTAGCTAGTGGCCATATTTTTAGTCTTGACCACTAACTTTAACGCAAGACATTAATTTCACATTGTGCGAAAGCAATATAAAATGTCAGTAATATCATTTTCTTGCACTGCGTAACGTTATTTTGTCTCATTTATCTTTCAGCGCTTGAATGTTATGGGATACTTATCTCGTATCATGACACCCCTAATGGAAAAATTAGATGCACTTTTATGCACCTCGAATGTATTGGTGAAGTATGTAAACAACAAGACTGGCTTCTCAGTCACAGCTGCATTAAGCCCTACAAACGCCTTTTGACAATATTTCATCCAAACCCATGGTTTGTTCATCTTTAGCAACTAAACCAATGGTGTTAACTTAACTAAATAATTATTGATGAATCAAGGATAGTAGTTAACAAGTCCAAGAAAATATCTCAACTCGGTTACCTTTATAGGTGTCTCCCGCTTTTGGATAGCTTCTGCCTTAGCCCCGTCTATGCGTAGCTCACCACTACTGATGACATGGCCTAAGAAGTGCAGCTTTTATTATGAAAACTCACACTTCTCCCTCTTGATGTATAGCTGTCACAACCCTACCCATTGTATCGTACCAGACACCTACCTACACCTACCCCAGATAGGAGAACCCAAAAAATTCTATGATTCAACTAATGCAGAAGTTAAATCCATATATAAGCCTAGTCAACTTAATGTTCATTATATGAAAAATATAATCAAGTTGAAATATGGTTACTTATTTTATTCTTTCCCAACATATTTTAATAGATAGATTATGAAAAATAAATGGGGAAAATAACTACAAGTGACTCTCCAGAACCTAGCCTAAATCGGTACAAAAGCACTAGAAAGGGAGTAGGGATATTTATGATGCAGCATCCATATAGAATAGAGAGGGAAGGAGCTGTTGCTGAATAATTGTTATCGTTGTTATAGAAACTCCAACTAACCTGCACCATGGCTATACCCCAGATTGGAGATATAGTAAGTGTAGCATTAGAACAACCACACATACTGGTAAGCGTCATCGACCAACAAGGTTTAGAATCAAATAACATCAATAACAAATAGGGAGAAGTCATAATGTCAAGTAAAGTTCTGATGGTAAATCCCCAATTTAACCACTCCTATTATCCCACGCTTAGCATCTTTGTGGCCTACCTGTCATTTAATATTTACATATATCTTTGTCCTTTGACCACCTATTCCAGCTGATACATCTACCTCCAATACCGACTTATTCTTATAATATCTACAACCTCTTAGTTCATATCCATTTAAAATTTTGGATCCTACCGATCATATACTATTGCATTCGGTCCTCAGGGGGACCGTAAAATCTCATTCTCAACTCATCCCACCTAGGGACCTAATGTACCTTCGTACCATATTTCACTACTTACCACAATAATAACATGTATGAAGCAAAATAAATTAACAAAACATTCAAACAGATGTAAGAATGCATGTATGCAAGATGTGTGTATCATCTCTCCTTATCCCTCTCCATTTCATCACCAATAACATCATAACGTACCGGTGTGGTACCCAACCCATATCATATCATACCATATCTATACCAGCGTGGTACCCGACCCATATCACAATATATCATCCCTATGCATACGAATGAGTGCAAGAAATTAACAAATCATAATTCATGCAAAAGATAATAATAATGTCAGCTCATAACCCAACATGGGTCAATCCAGTCTATAGTTACATTAACCATTTAATTCATCAATTTGGTGACCTTATTCCTCCCATATATAACACATTTATAATTTACAAAAAAAACCCTGTGGGGTTGTCGCCACCCAAGCTCTTATTTATACACTTTCCCTCTAATCGTATCCTAACCTCGAAATTTTCACATTACCTTCTAACTCTGGGAAGCATTGGTCAGGACGATATGAAAAGGAATGCCAACTCTGCAACTGGCTAACCTCATACCTTTTTACTCACTATATCATCTCAATACCTTTTAACTTACTATCTCATCTTCTAAATTCGGGAAAACATCAATTAAGACTATCAAGGCATTAGAATTGCACGAGTCTCTCCAACGTAATTCAGGCATTTTAAGCATTTATAAATTAGTCGAGTTACCTTAATTTCCCTCTTACCATTTCACACTAATTTATTCAAATTTTCATTGTACTCAAACCTTGAAAGATAATAAAATACACACATTTGCCCCATTTTCCTATCCATCGCTTAGCTCATTTGAGCATTAACATAATATTAAGCAATTCCTTAAAATCGAGCCTATACGTATTATTAAAACCATCCAACTTCATGTCCAAATTCCTAATACATGATACTCCCGATATTATTATTAACATTAAATGCATCTAGCCCAAGTCTAGTTGCTACAAAATAAACCTTACTTACCTCTTAGGTGAAATATACTGCTACAGACAGGAGTGAGCTGCCCCACATGTTCTGGACGTATTCCCATGTCGGGTTCCCTCTAGGTGTGCCTCGTAATCACTCTCATGTATTTTGGCCTTTAAAATCTCATGGTTAGGGGAGTAGGGTTTTTCATGGTTATTTTAGAGGAAGGGGCGACCTGGGAAAATAATAAAAGGAAGGGTTTTCTAAAGATCTCTCGGCTAGGCTACTGCCTGTTACCACTGCAACAGTTAATCGACCGCTACAGAGGTTACCAACAGGCCGGCCTAGTCCTTTATTGATACTCTTAGCCCAATTCCTTTAGGCCCCAATTTTCTTCCCTAATTTAATTTTTCCCAGGTTAATTTTGAGCCCATTATTCATCATAAATTATTCTTAGGGTGTTTTTACACGTAACGATGGTTTGGGTTGTTATATTAGATACCAATTTACCCGTCGTTCATCCCTGAATAGCCCTAAGGGTGAGGTTGGAACATTTACACAAGTGCTCGAAGGATTTTTAGCTACAAAAAGACACTTAGGAGAATTAATTAATGCTACCTCATAATACATCCATGCTCCTTAGTGGTCACCCATTACAACCTTGCTTAATCTAGGCCCGATGTTTATTCCTATGCTTTTCCCGAGATGGATCACACAATTTACTATTAGAATAACTACCCGAATATATCATACTATCTCCGAGCATGAAAAGTCAAGATGAAGTTGGTTCGAGAAGAGGTTTGCCACTACAGTGGTGGATTACCGTTGTAACCGCGGTAGTGGTTCGCAACAGTTAAGTAGGGGAAAACTTTATTTTCCCCCATTTTCACTTCACTCTCTCTTGAATCCTCTCAATTCTCTCTACAAAAATCTCTCCCCGTCAATGAATTCAAGGTATTTTCTTCATCTCTTATACTTACTTTAGGTATTTATCATTTTAGAACCATAGAATTATGCTAGAATAGAGGGAATTCAGGTGTTTTTGCGTGCAACTTTCTAAACTTGAATTTAGTAGTGTTCTTGAATATATTGGTTGACATGCTTTGTTTTCTTACATTTTTAGCTCTCCTATAGCATTCAGGGTGTAGGATTGATGTAGTTCATGGTTGGTTTTTGTCCATGGGAGGAGCATTTGGGGCAGGTAACAAACAATTTACTATTTTTTTTCCCGTGATTTATAGATGTTTTTCTTCACCTCCTTTAATAATAATAATCCCCTTATCTTATATTGCGTGTAGAATAAATTTCTATCACTTTATTGCTTCAAAAATAGGATTGCTTTGTAACAATTGCAAAATTGCAAAAACAAGGGAACGCCTGACAGGATTCTGCCTGGAGCCACTACAGTGGTTAATTCTACCGCTGCAGCAGTAAAAGATCCTAGTGGTAGCCTCCAGTATCTCCACTTTGATTTTTCCTTACCCAGTCTCAAGTTCTTTCTACATAGAACTCTTTTTATGCACATTCTAGTAGCGCAATAATCTCTCTTTATACTTCATATAATTGGATTCACAACTGTTGCTCTCGAACCTCAAACAACACAATATTTCGTCTACCAAATTGAATGAAGCTACACTTTTTTTAATCTTCTTAACTACTTAATTCACCATCCTCAAAAGTGTTCTACCAACAGCCAGGCATCCAAGTGGTTTGCACGGGATCGAATAGAAGAATAGCAGTACTCCAAATCATGAAAAGATGAGTTGTAGCTCAAGTTGCGGAAATAAAGATACTCTAAAGAACTCACCTGGTTCTTACATCCGCCGGTCTGCTTGACTACACACCATCCAACTACACACATACTCAACAATCATATTCGAGAATTTAAACATCACCATGCAAGTTACCATACACTACCATCAACCATAATACACATACCATATTTCAACACATCATTTCCTCATCACAAATACTTAACACTATATTGAACACAATATAACAGTCCACTTTTATATTTCTTAATGATCACTATCGGTTAGGCATCTTATCCCAACATTTCCATGTTAAGAGATACCAATTGGGACCAACTAGTCCCAATTTTGATGATTGAGATACCAATTAGAATCAAATAGATACCAATTGAACTCAACCCGGGGGTACGACATTGAGAGGGCATGATAGGAAAGAAAAAAGTCTAAAAAATTCCTAGATGCCTTGTAGCTTCCTATAGATTTGATGTGGACGTAAACACACCAATCCATAGGACTCTACTTAACATTTGCTCTTGTATTGGGAGACCAATAACCTGGGCTCTGATACCATCTTGGTCATGACCCAACCCACCGAATCATGTCGGGCACCTACCTACACCTACCCCAAATAGGAGAACCCTAAAAATCCCATGATTCAACTAATGCAGAAGTTAAATCCATATATAAGCCTAGTCAACTTAATGTTCATTATGAAAAATCTAATCAAGTTGAAATATGGTTACTCATTTTATTCTTTCCCAACATGTTTTAATGCATCAAATATGAAAAATAAATACGAAAAATAGCTATAAGTGACTCCCCAAAACCTAGCCTAAACCGGTACAAGAGCACTAGCTATTGAGTAGGGATATCTGTGGTGCAGCATCCATGTAGAATAGAGAGTGCAGGAGCTGTTGCTGAATGATCGTCAACACTGCTATAGAAACTCCAACTAACCTGCATCATAGCTATACCCCCGATTGGAGATATAGTAAGTGTAGCATCAGTACAAAAACACTTACTGGTAAGCATCATCGGCCAACCAGTGTTAGAAACAAATAACATCAATAACAAATAGGGAGAAGTCACAGCATAAAGTAAAGTTCTTATTTTAAATCCCCAATTAAACCACTCCTATTACCCCGCACTTAGCATTTTTGTGACCTACACTTAACATCTTTGTGACCTACCAGTCATTTAATATTTTCATATATCTTTGTCCTTTGACCACCTATTCTAGTTGATACTTCTACCTCCAATACCAACTTATTTTTATAATATCTACAACCCCTTAGTCCACATCCGTCTGAAATTTCAAATCCTACCAATCATATACTATCGCACTAAGTCCTCTCAGGGGGATAAAATTTCATTCTCTACTCATCCCACCTCGGGACCTAATGTACCTTCGTACCATCTTTCACCACTTACCATAACAATAACATGTATGAAGCAAAATAAATTAACAAAATATTCAAACAGATGCAAGAATACATGTATGCAAGATGTGTGCATCATATTTTCGTATCACTCCTCATGTCATCACCAACAATATCATAATGTACTAGCGTGGAACCCAACCTATATCATATCTGTATCAGTGTGGTACCTGATCTATATCACATCATACCATATCTATACCAGCATGGTAACCAACCCATATCACAACATATCATCCCAATGCATATGAACGAGTGCATGAAATCAACAAATCATAATTCATACAGAAGATGATAATAATGTCAGCTCACAACCCAGGATGGGTCAATCTAGTCTATAGTTACATTAACTGTCTAGTTCATCAATTTGGCGACCTCATTCCTCACATATATAGCACATTCATAATTTACAAAATACCTTCGTGGGGTCATCGTCACCCAAGTTCTCATTATTATGCACTTTCCTTCTAATCGTATCCCAACTTCAAGATTTTCATATTACCTTCTAACTCTGGGAAGATATGACAAGAAATGCCAACTCTGCAACTGGCTAACCTCAATACCTTTTTACTCACTATCTTATCTCAATATCTTATAACTCATTATCTCATCTTCTAAATTCTAGAAAGCATCAATTAAGACTATCAAGGCATTAGAATTGAACAAGTCTCCCCAACATAATTCAGGCACTTTAAGTATTTATAAATTATTCGAGTTACCTTAATTTCCCACCTATCTCATACTATTTTATTCAAATTTCCATTGTATTCAAACCTTGAAAGATAATAAACTATGCATAGTCTCCCCATCTTCCTATCCATTGCTTATCCCATTCGAGCATTAATATAATATTGAGCAATTTATTAAAATTGAGCCAATCAAGATTATTAAGCCCGTCCAACCATCTAAATCCATGCCCGAAGGCCTCATGCATGATACTCCTAACATCATTATTAACATTAAATGTATCCAACCAATTCTAATTGCTACAAAATAAACCTTAGCTTACCTCTTAGGTGAAATATACTTCTATGGAGAGGAGTGAGCTGCCCCATACGTGTTAGACGTATTCCTATGTTGGGTTCCCTCTGGGTGTTCCCCATAACCACTCTCATGAACCTTGGCCTTTAAAATCTCATGGTTAGGGGAGTAGGGTTTTTCAGGTTATTTTTGGAGGAAAGGGGTGACTTGGGGAAATAATAAAAGGAAGGTTTTTTTAAAAATCCTTCGACTGGGCTACTTCCTGTTACTACTACAGCAGTACTGTTGTAGTAGTTAATCAACCACTGCTGTGTAATTATCGATAGGCCGACCCAGTCCTTTATTGGGCCTCTCGACCCAATTCCTTTAGGCCTCAATTTGTTTCCCAATTTAATTTTTCTCGAGTCCATTTTGAGCCTATTATTCATCATAAATTATTCCCAGGGTATTTTTACACATAACAATGGTTTGGGTTGTTACAATAGCTTATTCCCTGGCAAGACTTGGAAAACCTTCTTTAAGTGCTTTACATGCTCCTCCAAGGTGTTGTTGTAGAAGACTATATCATCCAAGTAGACCAATGCAAATTGATCAAGATAGGGATGAAAGATTTTGTTCATGATGGGGCAAAATGTATCAAGTGTATTAGCTAAGCTAAAGGGCATTACCAACCACGGAAAGGTTCCATATCTCATCACACATATTTTTTTTGGTTCATCCCCTGCCACAATACAAACCTGTTAGTAGCCTTTGCAATGATCCACCTTGGTAAAGTACTTATCTACCTAAATATATCAAATAAATTAGCTATGAGTGGGATTGGATATTTTTTCTTTGTTGTGACCTTATTAAGTGCCTGATAGTCTATGCATAAGCTCAATAATCCATCCTCATTCTATCAAAACAACATCGATTAGCAAAAATATGCTTTGGATGGCCGGATATATCCAACATCTTATATCTCTTTTAATTGCTTCCTAAGTTCCTCCAACTCAGGCAGTGGCATGTGATAAAGGGAAAATACGAGTGGCTTAGCCCTTGGCTCAAACTCAATCTTGTGATCCACCTCAAGCCTAGTCAGTAAGTGCTTAGGTAGCTCATCGGGCATAATATATTTTTTCTCTTTGAGCAACTTTTTATGCAAAGCGGTAATGTATCCTAGAAATCCTTGTCTTCCTCCAAACTTGCAAAGGTTTCCATAAGGCCCTTGGGCCTTAACTAACCGCATAACAAAAAGTTCTATATGACTTTATCTGTGCGGCATAGTTACTGTAGGCACTATGCAAGCTCCTTTTCATTCCATGATAAAGAGATGTTGGAGGAAGGTGTTGATTAAAGTATGACAGTGTATAAAGAATTCTTGCCTAGAACAAATTCAAAGATATTCATCGGTGTGGCAGTAGAGTTTGTCGTGCCTTTCCAATTGCCAATTTCACACCAACATCATTGGCTATTCCACAAGCATTTTAAGGCTCGGTATTCATGGTCTTGAAGTGGGAGTTAGTTCATGCAAGCTTCAACTCTAGCCTTTTTATAGCGGCCTTGGTTACAAATTTATGAGTTGCTCTAATTTCCACCAGGAACCAGTGCATGAGTGGGCTTGTTGTTGATAGAGATGTCTACATACTAATGGTTATTGTCATCGGGATAGAGATATTGCTTCTTGATAGCTCCAAATAGTCCTATCGTACCTAACTGTGTTGTGCCCAAACTCGTTCCTTGTGTTTGCTCCTTCTGCTCACCATGGCATTAGACTATTTAAGTTAAGATAATTCCTAAACCTGTGCAGCCCTCTACATATGTAGCATTTCATTTTCTCGGCCTATGTTTTCTTCTTAGCATATCTCTAGCATCCACTTAATTTCTTGAAATCAGGTTTACTAGCATCTTGAGTCTTGGAGCATTGTTTGTAGGTCTCTTTGCTTTTTTCCATGATCTCCCCCACTTTTGTCATTGCTATCTTTTGACTCCTTACCTTTAACTTTGTCATACTTTTTATGCCTAAAATCCATCAAAGGCTCAACCTCCACTATATCTTGGGCTATATATATATGACTTGTCATCGTTGCAACTCCTCTTTAGCTCAATTCTGCAACCTATCCATATAGTGGAACAATAATTCATTGTTGTTAAGGTTGAGAATTTGAAGCATAAGGGTGCTAAACTCCTTGACATAGTCATGTATACTCCATGTCTACTTCAACTCCATAAATTTGTGCCTTACCTTGTATAAGACATTATTTGGGAAGAACACTTTCTTTCCCACCATAGCATGGCATGTAGGTATAGCACAATGGTGGTGATCTTGACCTCATTGTCCCTCACTTTTCTATACCTAACATAGTTATCCAAGTACCAAAAAAAGTTCTTCGCTTCTTGCGCATTATGAATTCTTTTGAACACTGATGGCTTGAGAGGATCAATATTTACCTCTCTCATCACAACAACATTCTTATTTATTTCAGCCACATCATTGCTAACCTACTCCTCGAGTGCTTCCATTTTTACCTTCATAGCATCGATAGTAACAACACTTCCACGTGTTTGCACTATAAGGTAGTGATGGTTTTTCTTAGCTCTATCTTAGCTTGCATATGCCCTTCAAAGTCATTTTAAATGCTTTCAATCTCTTCAAGATAATGTCACTCGAGAACACTAATGGTTCCCTCCACTTTCTCCAGATGGTGGTCAAAGATATCGATGTTATTCATCCCTATATTAATATTCATAACCCACTCCTTATAGAGTAAGATGTCTTGAGAAAGGACCTCTACTTCATCCTCACTCCCCTCTGTGGCAAATGGTTACTGGGACGTAATCCCTTTGCTTGACATAACCTCAGGTTGTACCTCTTGTCTCTTGTTGGTGGCATTCGTCTTCTTGTTATGAGCATTCTTGCTAACACATTCTAGGTGACATTGGATAGGGTGTTAGCAGCATTAAATTCTCTATCGTATTTCATTCTCTCAATTGTAACCATGCTTTGGCACTATGAATTACTAAGAGAATGGTAGAAAGAACACAAGAGAATTACTAGAAAGATTTGTACTAAAGAGAACTTCAATTATTTGCTACTCATCTAGGAGCTAGTGGGAAAATAATAATTATTACACAAGTCCTTACATATTTACAAATAAGCCTATTTTCTAGAATACTCTACAAGCCTAGAATAGTCCAATGGTCTTCTATGCAAATCCATGGAGTTCTAAGATCTTCCAAGGAAATACACACATTTTTATAGAATCTTCCATAAGTGCTAGAATCTTGCTTTTGTAAGCTCCCACATGGCAAAAAGATGCGTGAAGTGGCACTTATGTAGCACGATTACATGACATATCATCACACTCATCTCATTGACGTGAAGATGTGGGTACATAAAAGCTACCAAAACCTTAACGTGGGATCGAAAGATAGTCTATTTGAAAAATCTTACTGCTTTTACTTTTACTTTTGCTTTTCAGTTGTACATTCTTAAGCTCTTAGCTAAGAATGATAAACTAGAACCCTCTTTTTAAGCTGTTTTTGGATGGCTGTATGTTTTATTTAACATGGAAAAGGGCCTACATTGCCCTTCACCTATTGGAAATAGTACGAAAATACCCTTCATCCACTTATAAGCTCTATAATACCCCTATGTAATGACCCTCCAGGTCATTTTCTACATTTTCACACTATTTCAGTGTTTAGAGCTTTCCCATAGCTGCCCCAAGTCATTTATGACTTGCTGGAGCTGACAATTCAGTTACAGAGCAGTTCATTTGATTTTTTGAGCCAATTCTCTATTTTGAAGTCTTCGCTATTTATAGTTAGGCATCGGGCTTAAACTTCATGTTAACGGCCTTGTATACCAATTTTGAATGTTCCATTAGCTCTAAAACATTTATTTTAGGCTAGAGGGACCCTTGGTTTGGGTCCCTAGGCTTTCGTACTTGTTTTGGGCTATTGGGTGGATTTTGGTTAAAATTTCCCTTAGGTGCAAGACCTATATTTTATCGAAACAACCTCAGTTGGGAATTTTGATAGCACCATTAAGTTTTGAATGTCAAATTTGATAGGGTAGCATAGTTCATTTGCATTCACAGGAGTCCAAAAGAATCCCAAGGGTCTGATCGGAGATTTGGCACTTGGCCAAGACTGTTGGTGCAGGCCAAAAATAGCCTTCGCATTCGAGAGGCCTTGTATGTATTCACAAAGGCCAAGAAAATAGCCTACCGCGATCGCGATAACTTGGTCTGGTTCGCGAAGGCTAAGATTATTAGCCATCGCATTCTCGAGCTCGTCTTTGCATTTGGGAAGAGTCTCCTATCGATCAATCCTAAATTCCTCCTTAGTGATCATGGTGGACCGTCCATGTTTATGAAGGGTAAGTCAGGCTGAATGTCGTGTTCATGATGGAGTCCCCGCAATCACAATGAAGGGACCCTTGTTAGCATTTAAGTCCATGGAACTCATTTTTCCTTCATTTATTTCAAATCCAACTTCTACTAAGACCTTAGAAAGCTTAGAGAAAGAGAGAAGATATCATTAGGTGTTGAAGGTGAGTTGGAGATTTCGTTGGGGGCATCTTCTAATCAACTTTTCCTTAAGTTTTCATCTAATTTCTTGATTTATTCTCTGATTTAAATTCAAATCCCTAGTTATTTGACGGGATAGTTTAGGGTTCGTTTGTGCTCGGATTTCACTAATTTTTTTAGGATAAATGATCCTTGAGCTTAGAGGGACGTGTTGACGAATTCGAAGTTGTGATTCTGTAAGTGGACTCCACATGGGTTTTTTAGCTGAATTTTGGATTCGGAGCATTTATTTGCAATATGGGTATTGTGACTCTCATGTTAATGCATAGATTATTATTGTGATAGTGTGGCATCGTGTGGAGGTTTCTCAGAATGGAAAAGCTTTGGTTTAGTGAACTTTCTTGAGTTTTGTTGGCGCCTGAGTAGGTTAGGCTTACTTTCCTCATAGATTGAACTTTATTATGGTATTAGTATAGTAATATGCTATATTTGGATTGAGATTTATGGGTTGGTTGTATGTTTAGTTAATCTTGGATTATTTAGCCCTGATTAGAGACTTGTTTTAGGTTGAATTGACCCATTCCTCTTCTTTTTGAGTTAAATTGTTGTCTTAGGACTAGTTTGGACCTATTTAACACCTTATAATGGAACTTTGAAGCCTTAGTCTAGTTTTGGGTAGAAATTTCCATAGTATGGACTTTCAGGGTTAGTAGCGGGCCTCGTCGGCCCTCTTTTAGGTCAAATATCCTAATTAACTCCTTGTAGACCTAGGAGGCCTTGCCTTTTTCCATCATCTTTTATACAATCTTGAACCTTAGGATGATTTAGATACCTTTTTATCCCTTGGCTAGACTTGTTATCTAGTATTTACTTTAAAGTTCTGATTTGAGTCTCTGACATTTACTATTCACTTATGATGCTAAAGTTCAGGTTCAAGTCCGGCAGTTATATTATGAAGGTATTCTCATATATGATTTTGGTTGTCCCTTACTTTATGTTTACTACTATCGGTGACTCTTCCTAGATTGTACTCATCGGGCTTATGGGGGCATGATTAGGTTAATCCTCTCTTGTTTGTACCTTCTAGGCTATGAGGGCCTAGCTAGGCTGTAATTAGCCTGTATTCATTTTGAATTATTTATCTTGTTTACTTATCATTTGTCAGTCGGAGCATTATTTTAGGTTTACCTTTTTATCCCTGACTTTAGTTTACATTCTCACATCTTATCATGCTTTTATTATGATTTAGCTCAGCCGGCTGATGATTTTGTCACGCCTCGAATCCCATCGGGATGGATTGGCACCTGTAGCCGACATGGCCCGAGAGAACCAAGCTTTGCTTCTATTCATTCATATGCATGTCATAGGTAACACCACCATCGCGTAAGAACATGAAAGGTAATTAACGGAAAGCATGGAACATGTGACATATATATATATACATATACGAAATTTGGCTGTTGAGGCCATCAAGTCAAAACGTCATGTACCATCTTACATCCATTCACCCACATATGTCTACAAAAGCCTCTAGCAGATGCATTGACCAAAATGAACTAAAAGTCGGGACAAGTCTCCGCTTTATACAACATATACCACCAAAACATATGAACAACTATGACTCGGAGAAGCCCCGAACTAACTGGAGCTCACCAACGATCTGCAACAACTGGCAACCTGCTGTGGAGGCCTACTAGTACCTACGCCTGTAACAAGTAAGGTAAATTCCCCCAAGGGGGTCAGTACGAAGAATGTACTGAGTATGTAAGGCTCAAATGAAACTGTGTGATATGTAAATATGTCAATGAACTCAAATACAAATGAATGACCAATATGGATAAGTCACTATTCTGTACTTTGGAAATCATGTATTTTGCTTTCATTACTTTCTTTGTATATTTACTTCTATGATTATTCATCTTTGCCTGTGACTTGTGATACCCAGGCCCCTATTGAACAGTGAGTTTTTAACATAACGCGATGTTATGTTGGGATCGGCTCGAGCTAGGCTTATGCCCCTAGAGCTACCACCCTATGAATCAATATAGATCGGGATCGTCTCGAGCTAGGTTATTACCTCTTAGAGCTGCCACCCATACCAACATGTTAGGTTCGGCTCGAGCTGGGTTAGTACCCCTAGAGTTGCCCCCTGTCAGGATCGGTCCGAGCTAGGCTTATGCCTCTAGGACTGCCCCCTGATCCAACAATCTCGGGATCGGATTGAGCTAGGCATTTCGCCCCCAAAGCTACCACCCATACTTGATTATTGACCACATATAAGCATTACTTTATTCATTACTTTGAGATTGATACAATGATAGTTGTAACTTTACTTGAAGCTTTGGATCATTAACCAATGAGTGAGAGACATGTAAATAAACATTGAGAGAAACATAACATTATTAGAACCATAACACCATTGGAACCATTGGACAATAATCCATGAACAAGAGACATGAGTATAATCACTATTGGAACATTGGACCCTAACCTTATTGAGCTTTTGGAACATTAACCATGAATATGAGACATGTGGTTCAAAATTGATCAATGAGTAGGAACTATGTGATGATGACCATTGATAACTGGATATAGGATACCTTAGCACATTTCGGAATAGGACAAGCGTAATGTCAATGTGAATACTATTTGCCGCAGAAAGATACGGAAAGAGTAACCTTACATACCTTATTTTCTCAAAACGAATATACAATCTTAGATATGCATACAATAGTCCCGCTCCTTATTTATGTGTCACTCTACAACACAAATACATAACGGAGTTTACATTAACCACCAACTACCTTACAAATGCATATAACGATGATGCGTTTCATATTTGCCTTTAAACATGTCATTTCCCCCTTGACAAAACCATTGATGAAATTATCATACCAATAATTCCCCAATATTCCATACATTGACCAATACATGATAATCAATAACATTTCACCACAAAACTTCTCCTTTACACTTTCTCATTCACACCACATCACAAATAATCCATCAAGTCACCTTAATACACCTCATAGCACATATCGGCCAAAATCCCATAATTTACACCTATATGAAAATAACAATTTTAATAACATAATCACACCATACATGTTCATATTTTATCCATACCATGCTCTTTCATCAAAGTCACAAGTCATATTTCAAGCTTAAATCCCATGGATCACAAATCTTTTACCAAAAACACAAAGCACCATGCTCAACACTTCCAAGCATAACCAACATGATTTACATACTCTACCATGCATATAATATACTAATCCACAACAATAATCACTTACCCAAGCTTGAAAAATGATGATTTTGCTCCAAAGGTTGTCTTTGAGTTCTTAGGGTTTTGAGAGAAAAATGGTTGAGAAATATCTAGAAAGCATGAGAATTTCCAATGAATAAAAATCAGATTTTTTTGGTCCATTTTATAAGCCTTTAATTCCATCCTTATCCACTCTATGGCATTAAATGTTGTGTTCTAGAAGGTCAAGGCAAGAATAGGTCATTTGACCCATTTTTGGCCTATGTCTTCTTCTCATTTTGGGCCTTTTATTGAGCCCAATTCACTTAACCTAATAAAATCAATAATTTCTCATGTTTAAATCACCTCATACGTGTTACAACAATATTCCCACTCACGCTATTCATATCCGTGGCCTCAATCCCCAAAACAAGTGATTCTAGCCACGTATGACTCATTTTGACCCCAAGGGTAAAATCGTCATTTTGATGACAAATTCGTTCACGAGAAATTTTATCATACCAATATAATAATTTACTCATTTCATGTATATGCTCATGGTTGTAGAAGAAACGTGGCAAAAATCGGCCCGGTACGTCCCCGGGCACCCTTGGGACTTAAGAAAATTTCCAACTTTGAAAAGTGGAAAAACCCATCCTGGCACGCCCTTGGGTGTGCAATATTTCTGCCTCTGGGCTAAAAATTTTGGTCCAGAGAGGCCTGGTACGCCCTCTGGCGCGCCCCACCCTTAATTTTTTTGAAAATTTCATTTTTCGACTTTTCTTCGCTGGTTTGGTTAGATACTTCAAGTTCTATTCTTTAACTTACTTCCTACCCTTAATATCCTTTATTTGGAGGTCCTCCAAGCCTTGTTTCTAACCCTACAAATGGTCCACAAATTCACCCAATACTTCCTACGAAAGTCTAATCACATGTACGAGGGCCAATATCAACTATCTCATCCATAACATTACAAAATATATACTTATGGCTCTCGAGACCTAGGTAAACATTATTCAATGCCGTAAAGTAGGGTTAGGAAGGTACGGGGTGTTACAAATGTCTACTGAGTACCTATTGTTTTGGTACTTATACTATAATTCTGTATCTTCTTCTGATGCATATTCGAGTGTGAGTCACCGCCATTGACGTTCTATCCCAGCTTGCTTTTGGAATTCGGAGATAGGGTGAGCTTTCAGAGTCGGAGCTGATCTTTTCTCCTTCTACTACTTTTGGACAATCTTTCCTTTTCGAGACTACCTGTATAGTGGATACTATTTAGTACTCTTATTCTTTTGGATTTAGTGGCTCTTGTACCGACCTTATTAGGCCGTGGGATATTATTTTGCATATCTTCTCTCTCTCCCTTGATTTTGTATTGTTGGTCTCATATTTTACTGCCTATAATTCTATTGTATGCTTATTTTTGGTATTTATTATACCTTCCACCAACTATCCCATTACTTGTTGTTTCGGTCTACGATTTGGCTTCTTGTCATTTTGGGCTACGATTTGGCTTACCTACTGGTGGGTTAAAGTAGGTTTCATCATGACTCGCGAAATCGGTCGTGACACCCTAACATTAACCTTTGGGCTCCATATTTCCCTTCATTTTAACTGTCCCAAAATTAAATCAAAAAAATATCATTAATGGTGTGGCTCCCCCGCCCCCATTGATCTCTATATAATTAATTAAATTAATTTAAAATGTCCAACCCACAACTCGGATCCCCCAACCCACCTCATTAATTAACACGTATACCTTAAAGCCTTTTAACCCATTCCTTACACCTTCATTGACATTTCACCCCCAAATTCATCTTCTTCCTAGGTTTAATAAGTTTGTTATGCATCTTCTTCTCTCTTTTCTTTCTCAATTTTCCGAGTTAATATATACTAGTCCTAATAGGATCACATGTCTAATAAAAAAAAAACTTAAGGTCCATCTTTTTCTTGTTTGGGTAAATATAATGACCCTCCAGGTCATTTTCTTTATTTTTATGTGTTTTCTATATTTTCAGATTTCCTATAGTTTCCCCATGTCATTTATGACTTTCTGGGACAGATTTTTTTGTTTTCGGGTAGTTTATTTGGGTTTTAAACCAATTTCTCTCTTTTGGAGCTTTTGAAGCTGAAAAATTGTTCTTTGGCCAAAACATTTAGTAAATCACCTCAGATGAAAATTCTTACAGTTCCCTTAGCTCCAAAATGTGGATTTTAGGCTAGGGAGATCTTTAGTTTAGGTCCCGAGGCTTCCGAGCTTATTTTGGGCTACTAGTAGGAATTTGTTTAAAATGGAAAGAGTATGTGTGGGACCTACTTTTCGATGTAACGAACTCAGTTGAGAATGTTGTCAATTTTGTTGAGTCCAGGATGTCATTTCCAATAGGGTAGCATATTGTTTTTGCGTGTATGGAGTTCTGAACGAATCTCGAATACTCGGTCAGAGTTTTTAAACTTGCTAAAAATACTGGTACTTTTCATTTGGTGTAACTGTTTTAGCGACCCTTTTGTTGCCTAAGCGGAGCCGCTTATGCGGTTTCTGATGATGTCAGCTTCCATCACCTAAGTGGTCTCTCTTCTGCTTTAGCAAAGCCACTTTGCCCGCTAGGGAGCCGCTTTAGTAGGAACTGGACATCGTGCCAGGACTTCTTTAGCGGACGATATCCGCTTAAGTGGAACTGCTTTAGCGGTACCATTGGCCACTTAAGCGGCCACTGTTGTTGTTATTTAAAGCCTTTCTTCCTCAAATTTTCAATGATTTTTAACACATTCCTCCTCCATTATTGGACCTTTAAGCTTGGAAATTGTAGGTAATTTATTTCCCCCAAGCACACACGCAAATGTATGTGGTCGTTTCAAGTAATAAAGTATCTCTTCGTGAGCCGAATGTCAAACCCACAGGGACTTGTGTTTAACAAGCGATCTAATTTAAGTGTTACTATTTCAAAGTAAACAAGTACGCTTTATAACCAAAAAGAAGTTGAGTTTTATTTTTATAACTAAATACTAAAATTATCATTGATGAGGAATTCAGGTTGTGAACAATATATGGAGAGTTCCAGGGTTACGGCATTCGATACAATCATGCATGGTAGTTATTCTATTCAATGATATTTATTTCTCGGATTATGGGTTTCGGGATTAAGTGTTGATCTGGGAATTGTTATCCTCTAAACTGTCTACTTGAACTGGTCTCACAACTCCATCATTGAGTGGGGATGTGATTCCATAATTCAAGTGCGTTCATTAATCATCCCGTCAAAACCAAACAAGGCTCCTAGGTATACGTCTATCCTAGCTGCAAATCAACCCTAACTTACACTAGAGATGATCTTGTTCCTTAAGTTCTTCATCCTATTCATACAATCCCATGATCAGTTCATGCATGAATTACTCATATATTCTAATGTTGATCAGACAACAAAATAGTAGAATCAAGAACAAAAGCATAATCGGATGAGAAACGATGTCAATGAATAAAACAAACTACTAAACAATAATGTTATAGACATAACCTCATAATGAGGGTGTTTATCCACTCATATTCATACAAACAATTTCCAAAATAGAGTTCATAACTTTAAATTACAAGAATGAAAAGTAAAGAGAACAAAACCCTAGTGTAGAGCTCCTTACCTTCTCCTTTGCTTCTTCAGTTCGTGTGTAAGGTGAATTTCCATTTTAATTGTGTCCAAGTAATCCTTTTATAGGGTTTTTAGTCTTACAATAGGTTCCCAATTCTAATCCCAATCAATTACAAATTTACCCCAACTTAAAACAACATTAGAAACCAATTTCGGACGGGTTTGGGACTTGGTGTGTCGCGTCCTCCATCGCGTGGGAGTGGAGGTGCGAGAAATCTCAATACGGTCTAAAAACAGTATATACTCACCCTACCATGTGATAATATCCCCTCATTATGTGTATTGTATGGTGCGACGAGCCTCCCAATACGGGTGGTGGAGGGAGCGACGCGCCTCTTGTCCAAGGCTCTAGCAATTCGCGTCCAATCTTCTTGTGCTCTTGTACCTTGATACCGAACGTATTGTACTTTGATTGTAGGATTTATTTAGCTTCATTATATCCTCCAATGTTCCCCTACAACATTTCAACACAACCATAAGTCCATACAATACAATAGAACACATCAAAGGACACTTGAACAAGCATAGCTCAAGCTAGCGACACTAGTTTCCTCGTCTAAGTTCTAATTGATCACTTTGACTCTTGAATTGATTAAAATGTACCTTAAAAACTATAAACAATTAAGTTAATACACAAATACGCATATATACTCTTTATGTTTCACAAGCATATGGAACTATCCTCAAAACTAAGCTAAATGCGTATGAATAATGACACTTGGGAGTATAAATACACTGTAACACCCCGTATGTTTCCGAACCTAGTTAATTCTTGTAACATTCATGGAATTATTTGAACATGAGAGTGTTGGTGAATTATTAAATAATTGTTGGGCTTAAATGACTCTTGTGCTATTGGGCTCAATGGAGGCCCAAAATTAGACAAAAAGACATGGCCCAAAAAAATGGAATTTGACCCATTCTACAATTGACAAAGTAAGCTTAACATTTATGACTAATATATGTCTAATAATTAGACTACATGGTACTATAAAAGGGACCAAAAATCAGATTTTTATTCATATCCATACACATGCCATTTCTAGATTTTTCTCAAGCATTTCTCTCTCATGCAAACCCTAAGCAACTATTCTCTTTGGATAAGATCATCATCTTGAAAGCTTTGGTAAGTATTTATTCTCATGTTTTAGTATATTATATGTTTAAGATGGTGTATAAATCATGCTGGTTATGTTGGCAAAGTGTTGGACAGTTTACTATGTGTAAAACTGTCTATGTTTGCAATCGAAAAAGGGTTTCGCCTTATAAACTTGAAAATGGACATGTGGTCTTAAAGGAAGTGAACTTTATGGATTCAATATTGACATGTGATATGTGATTATAGCCTTAACTTTTTTTATCCTTGAACATAATGTTTGGAATTGTTATTGCAAAATTGTGCATGGACTTGGTGGTGAATTGAAGGAAAAGTGTGGTTTTGGTGATGTCCATATGTGTTGTGAAACCATGGGTTTTTTTGGGCATAAAAGTGACCAAAAATATGTAAATAAAAGGTTACTTATGGCCTGGGACCATTTATTACACAAAAGGACCCAAAAAAGACCCTTTTTGACCGATTTGGGCATCCACCCCCGCAGACGAAAGCACCTGCGGGCGCAGATGCCAATGCAGGTGACCCTGGACACTACCAGGGGTCACCTGTGGACACATTTCAGACACCTGCGGGCGCAGGTGGCTTCACAGGTCACCCCAGAATGTCATTTTGTATGGTTTTGTCTCTCTTTGATCCCAAAAGGCCCCTATACCCTTTTTGGATGTAATTATCAACCTATGATACCTTTTTAATGACTTTAAGGAGTCATATGGAAGCATGTTGGATTATATTAATTATGGATTATTGTTCATATGTTTTTATGAGGCAATTTGATGGAGTAAGTGTGACGGAATGATAATGAGGAAGCGTAAAGGGTAAACGTGGTGTGAAATGCTATTGGTTTATGATGTCTTGGTCGATGTGTGGAATGTTATGGTGTTGTTGGTATAATAATGCAGTGGATTGTATTATAAAGGTAAAATGACGTTATATGGCAGTCATATAGCTCATTGTCGTCTTGTACACTTGTACGGTAACTAGTTGTTGACGTAAGCTCCGTTATGTACTTGTATTATAGAGTGAAACGTAAGGAAGGAGCTGGACTATTGTGTTCATATATAGGCTTGTGTATTCATACTTGGAAGTGAAGGTATGTAAGGTTACTCTTTCCGAATCCTTCTGCAGCACATAGTATTCACATTGACATTGTACTTATTCCATTCCAAAATGTTCTAAGGTATCCCATTTTTGGTTATCAATTATTGTTAATCACATGTTCCTTATGCATTGATCAATTGTGATCCACACGTCTCATGTCCTTTGACTAATGTTCCAAAAGTTCCAATAATGTACAATCACCAATGTATCATTCTCATGGAAGTAAAGAAATGAAGTAATGTATTACTCTTCTAATGAAAGAATGAAGAAATGTATCATTCTTTGTATATTCTTAATATAACATCCCAGGGTTCAAAGTACCTAGCATGGGTTAATAACATCCCAAGGGTGACATAAAAGCCTAGCATGGGTTAATATAACATCCCAGGGGTCAAAGTACCTAGCATGGCTTAATCACATCCCAGGGGCGATAGAAAAGCCTAGCATGGGTTAATCACATCCCAGGGGTTAAATACCTAGCATGGGTTAATCTCATCCCAGGGGAGACTTAACAGCCTAGCATGGGTAGAACGATAAGGATGAATAAATGTAAAAGCAAAAGAAGTAAAGGACGTAATGTAGATGGTTCCACATATGCAGACCGGTGTTTTATTTGTACTGACTATTCTGTTATATTTGATTTCATGGAAGCACCTACATATCATGCAGTTTCATTTGAGCCTTACATACGCAGTACATTCGTCGTACTGACGTCCCTTGGGGGACTTAACTTACATGTTGTAGGTGCAGGTACTAGTAGACCTCCACAGTAAGCTGCGGGTCATCTACTGATCTTTGGTGAGCTCCAATTGGTTGAGGCTTTACGAGTCACAGTTGTACATTGGTTTTGGCATTGTAAATGTTGTATAAAATGGTGACTTGTACCAACTTTAGGTTAGTTATGTATGTGCATCTATTAGAGGCTTTTGTAGACGTATGTGGGTATATAAATGTAAGAGATGTATGTCGATTTTGACTTGATGGCCCTAATGGCCATGTTTCTTATATGTATATAACACATGTTTCCATAACTTCCGCTATGAGCATCTAGTATGTATACGCGATGATGAGGTTTCTTGAATGACATGCATATGAATGGACATGAGCAAAGATTGGTTCTCTCAGGCCTTATCGTCTTAGGGTGCCAGTCCGCCTCAATGGGATTTGGGGCGTGACAAAAGTGGTATCAGAGCAGGTCGTCCTAATGGTGTCTACAAAGCCATGTCTGAGTAGAGTCTTGCTTATGGATATGTTGTGCATCACATTTATAAGAAGGAGGCTAAGGGACATTTAGGAGTTATTTCTTTTCTTCACTTCTAGATCGTGCAATAGAGCCAATGTGGTAAGTGGAATTGCATCTAACCATTGGAATTGATTTTCTTTGTTATAGTAAAATGCCAATGACAAGACGAGGTAGAGGCAAAGGTAAGCAGGTAGATATGCTTGTCGGTGAAGGAATGAGTAAATCCCCACCTGACCAAGCTAGTCAAGGTGGAGCTAACACTGAAATTACATCATGGTCTTCTTCTACTTTTCCAGCTCCGGAAGAGCCAAGAGGTAGAGAAGTACCCACAGAACTGCCAATGAATGCCACTGACCAGGATTTGAGAAATGTAGTGCATATGTTTACTCAATTAGTTATGGCACAAAGTCAAGGACGAGATGGTCCAATGACAAATGAGGATGATGCGTCTAGAATGGCGAATCGCAGTATATAGGACTTTTTAAAATTAGACCCTCCTATATTCATGGGGTCAGATCCGAAAGCAGATCCACAGGATTTCATGGACCAAATTCAAAGGGCTTTAGAGGTTATGCACGTGACTGGTATTGAAACAGTTGAACTTGCGGCATATAGATTGAAAGGAGAGGCGATATTGTGGTATGAAGATTGGAAGAAGTCTCGTGGTATCGGTGCAATTCCACCTAATTAGGAAGAATTTAAAGCGGCATTCCTTGATCACTATCTTCCCTATGAGATTCGAGAGGCTCGTCTGGATCAGTTCTTAAATCTCTGACAAGGGAATCTGAGTGTTAGAGAATACAGTTTGCAGTTGAATTCTTTGGCTCGATATACTCCGAATGTAGTAGCCACAATGACAGATAGGGTCCATCGATATGTGGACAGATTGGAGCCATATTTGGTAAGGGACTGCACTATTGCTGCTTTGAACAAAGATATGGATATAGCGAGAATTCAGGCTTTTACACAGAAAATGGAGGACCAAAGACAGAGAAGAAGGGTACAGGAATCTGACAGAGGACAGTCCAAAAGAGCTAGACCTATGGGACAATCTATGGTGTCCCAAGGAGAATCTAGGCCTCAGATGTTTCCTAGACCGCCTAGACCCTCATTTTCTTATTCCACAGCAGGCCCTCAAGCTCAATTCTGAGGGTTTAGAGGTAGTCAATCTGGGCAGAGTAGTGGAATTCACGGATCAGAGGCAGCAGGATTTTCTCATCCTCCGTGTCAGCATTGCGGGAGGTATCATTTAGGTGAATATCGGTTGGGAACAAATGTTTGTTTTTGGTGTGGTACGACGGGGCACATAATGAGAGAATATCCACAGAGGAGCACGGGGGGTATAGCACGACCTATGGGATCTACTGTTGTATCATCATCATCGGTTCCTTCCCTAGGCCGAGGTGTACAACCTGCTGGTCGTGGTAGGGGTGCCAGAGGAGCAGCTAGTTCCAGTGGAACTCAGAATTGCACCTATGTTCTAGTGGACCGGCAAAATTCGGAGGCTTCTCTTGATGTTGTCACAGGTACATTATCCATATTTTTGTATCATGTATATGCATTGATTGATCCGGGTTCTACATTGTCATATGTTACTCCATTGATTGCTGCAAAATTTTCAAGAACACCGAAACTATTAACTAAGTCAATTGAAGTAGCTACACCAATTGCTGACTATATTGTTGTAAAAAGAGTATATCGTAATTGTGTGATAACTGTGTG
The DNA here is from genome assembly GCA_031232105.1 of Capsicum rhomboideum. Lineage (NCBI taxonomy): Eukaryota > Viridiplantae > Streptophyta > Magnoliopsida > Solanales > Solanaceae > Capsicum > Capsicum rhomboideum. Next base: position 62,157,953 of record CP124709.1, read on the forward strand.
TGGTCATGATACATTAACCGATCTCATTGAACTAGACATGGTGGATTTTGATGTGATAATGGGAATGGATTGGTTGGCTTTTTGTTATACCACGGTAGATTGCCGGGCCAAGAAGGTACATTTTCATTTTCCACAAGAAAATGGTCTTGAATGGCAGGGTATTGTGGGGGCACCAAGAGGAAAATTTATTTCTTATCTGAAAGCAAGGAAAATGATAGCCAAGGGGTACATATGTCACTTAGTACGAGTGAAAGATACTGAAGTGGAACCACTAACTCCTCAGTCGGTCCTAGTGGTCAATGAATTTCTTGATGTATTTCCAGAGGATCTTCCCGGCTTGCCTCCAGAACGGGAAGTAGAGTTTGGCATCGATGTAAATCCAGGCATTCAGCCTATTTCTATTCCCCCATATAGAATGGCTCCAGCATAATTGTGTGAATTGAAGGAGCAATTGAAAGACTTACTGGACAAGGGCTTCATCAGGCCTAGTATATCCCCATGGGGTGCACCGATATTATTTGTACGGAAGAAAGATGGCACATTGAGAATGTGCATTGACTATCAGCAATTGAATAAGGTAACGATCAAGAAAAAATATCCCCTCCCTGGAATTGAAAATTTGTTTGATCAGTTACAGGGCGCCAAGTGTTTTTCAAAGATCAACTTGAGGTCGGGTTACCATCAAGTCATAGTTAGAGAAAAAGATGTACCCAAGACAGCCTTGCGAACACGGTATGGCCATTATGAATTTTTAGTTATGTCATTTGGACTAACAAATGCATCAGCTGTGTTCATGGATTTGATGAATAGGGTGTTTAAACCATTTCTAGATGTGTTCGTGATGGTATTTATAGATGACATCCTGGTTTATTCAAAGTCACAAGAGTACCATGCTAAGCACTTACGGCAAGTGTTACAGATTCTTCGTGAGCTTAAGTTGTATGCAAAGTTCTCTAACTGTGAATTTTGGTTGAAATCCATAGCATTATTGGGTCACATTGTGTCAAATGAAGGAATTCGAGTTGATACACAGAAGATTGAAGCGGTGAAAAATTGGCCAAGGCCTACGACGCCTACAAAAATTCATAGCTTCCTTGGGTTGGCAGGTTATTATCGAAGGTTTGTTGAAGGTTTTTCTTCCATTGCTGCACCTTTAACAAAGCTTACACACAAGACAGTCAAATTTCAATGAAATGATGCATGTGAGAAAAGTTTCCAAGAGCTGAAAGATAAATTGACTTCCACACCCGTATTAGTACTTCCGGAAGGCACCGAAGGTTATGCAGTATATTGTGATACTTCTGGAATTGGTCTAGGGTGTTTATTGATGCAGCACGGTAATGTAATAGCATATGCCTCACGACAATTGAGGCCACACGAGAGGAACTATCCCACACATGATCTTGAGTTAGCGGTGGTGGTATTTGCTTTAAAGATATGGCGTCATTATTTATATGGAGTTCATGTTGATATTTACACTGATCACAAGAGTTTGGAATATATCTTTAAGCAGAAGAAACTCAATCTGAAGCAGCGGAGGTGGCTTGAGATATTAAAAGACTATGATATTGATATCCTATATCATCCAGGAAAAGTAAATGTGGTAGCTGATGCATTGAACCATAAGGCAATAAAAGGCACTAGTGGCCGATTGACAGAAAAGAAAGATTTAGTAAAAGAGCTATATCAATTAGCCAGCTTGGGGGTTCGTCTTCTTGAATCCTCAGATGAAGGGGTTATTGTACAAAATGCGGCAGAATCTTTATTAATAGCTAAAGTGAAAGAGAAGCCATTTGCGGATCCTATGTTATTGCAACTAAAAGAGAATGTACAACAGAATTTGACAAAGGCATTCGATCTTACACAAGAAGGAGTACTTCAATGCCAAGGTAGATTATGTGTACCGGATGTAGACGAGCTGAGGAAACAAATTATGATAGAGGCGCATCATTCACGATATTCCATTCATCCGGGAGCTACCAAAATGTACCATGAATTGAAAGAAATGTATTGGTGGGGACATATGAAGAAGAACATTGCAGCATTTGTAACTCAATGCCCAAACTGTCAACAAATTAAAGTGGAGCATCAGAAACCTGGGGGTTACATGTAATGTATCAATCTTCCAGTCTGGAAATGGGACATGATTAATATGGACTTCATCACAGGTTTGCCTCGTAAACTGCGGAAATTTAATTCCATATGGGTCATAGTTGACAGGCTTACCAAGTCATGGCATTTCTTACCAGTCAATACCACCTATACAGCTGAAGATTATGCAAGGTTGTATGTTAAAGAAATAGTGCGATTACATGGGATTCTGATCTCCATTATATCAGACAGGGGAGCTCAGCTTACTGCGCATTTCTGGAGATCTTTTTAGTAGAGTTTGGGTACACAAGTGAATTTGAGTACGGCTTTCCATCCTCAGACAGATAGACAAGTAGAACATACTATCCAAACACTTGAAGATATGCTACGAGCTTGTACGTTAGATTTTCAAGGCATTTGGGATGACCATTTGCCTCTTATTGAATTTGCCTACAATAATAGCTATCATTCAAGTATCAAAATGGCACCTTATGAAGCTTTGTATGGAAGGAAATGTAGATCACCAATCGGATGGTTTGAAGCGGGTGAAACTACTTTACTTGGGCCAGATCTTGTTCATCAAGATATGAAAAAAGTTAAAGCGATCCAACAGCAGCTACAAATAGCCCAAAGTCGACATAAGTCATATGCTGATGTTAAAAGAAGAGGGCTCGAATTCGCCATATGTGATTGGGTATTTTTGAAGGTGTCACCGATGAAAGGGGTAATGCGATTCAGAAAGAAAGGAAAATTGAGTCCACGTTATATAGGCCCATATGAAATTATTATAAGATTTGGGAAAGTTGCGTATGAGTTGGCACTACCCTAAGAACTCTCCACAGTTCATCCAGTATTTCATGTTTCGATGCTTCAAAAGTGCATAGGAGATCCATCTCGTTTTCTCCTATTGAAGATGTGCAAGTTACGGAGGATCTTACCTATGAGGATATACCTATTGCCATTCTGGATAGACAAGTAAAGAGGTTGACGAATAAATACATAGCTTCCGTAAAGGTACTTTGGAGAAATCAGCAAATAGAAGAGATCACATGGGAAGCTGAAGAAATGATGAAGTCCAAGTACCCTCATTTGTTTCAAAGGGAAGAACAAGTTCACGATTAGAGATCGGTACAATGACAAGTAAGTATTTATAAGCATTACGTATATAGTTATGATTCAAAATGTCACTAACATTTGAGGACGAATGTTTCTAAGGGGGGAAGAATGTAACAAACCCAAAGAAACTATTCTCTTTGGCCAAGATCATCATATTTCAAGCTTTGGTAAGTATTTATTCTCATGGTTTAGTATAATATATGTTTAAGATGGTGTATAAATCATGCTAGTTATGTTGGCAAGGTGTTGGACAGTTTACTATGTGTAAAACTGTCTATGTTTGCAATCGAAAAAGGGTTTCGCCTTATAAACTTGAAAATGGACATGTGGTCTTGAAGGAAGTGAAATTTATGGATTCAATATTGACATGTGATATGTGATTATAGCCTTAACTTTTTTTATCCTTGTACATAATGTTTGGAATTGTTATTGCAAAATTGTGCATGGACTTGGTGGTGTATTGAAGGAAAAGTGTGGTTTTGGTGATGTTCATAGGTGTTGTAAAACTATGGGTGATTTTTGGCATCCAAGTGACCAAAAATATGTAAATAAAAGCTTACTTATGGCATTGGACCATTTATTACACAAAAGGACCCAAAAGAGACCCTTTTTGGCCGATTTGGGCATCCGCCCCAGCAGACGAAAGCACCTGCGGGCGCAGATGCCAACGCAGGTGACCCTGGACACTACCAAGGGTCACCTGCGGACACATGTCAGACACCTGCGGGTATAGGTGGCTTCGCAGGTCACCTAAGAATGTCATTTTGTATGGTTTTGTCTCTCTTTGATCCCCGAAGGCCCCTATACCCTTTTTGGATGTAATTATCAACCTATGATACCTTTTTAATGACTTTAAGGGGTCGTATGGAAGCATGTTAGATTATATTAATTATGGATTGTTGTTCATATATAGTTATGAGGCAATTTTATGGAGTAAGTGTGACGGAACTATAATAAGGAAGCGTAAAGGGTAAACATGGTGTGAAATGCTATTAGTTTATGATGTCTTGGTCAATGTGTAGAATGTTATGGTGTTTTTGGTATGATAATTTAGTAATTTTATTATAAAGGGTAAAATGACGTTATATGGCAGTCATATAGCTCATTATCATCTTGTACACTTGTACGGTAACTAGTTGTTGACGTAAGCTCCGTTATATACTTGTATTGTAGAGTGAAACGTAAGGAAGGAGCTGGACTATTGTGTTCATATATAGGCTTGTGTATTCATACTTGGAAGTGAAGGTATGTAAGGTTACTCTTTTCGTATCCTTCTGCAGCACATAGTATTCACATTGACATTGTACTTATTCCATTCCAAAATGTTCTAAGGTATCCCATTTTCGGTTATCAACTATTGTTAATCACATGTTACTTATGCATTGATCAATTGTGAATCACACATCTCATGTCCTTTGACTAATGTTCCAAAAGTTCCAATAATGTACAATCACCAATGTATCATTCTCATGGAAGTAAAGAAATGAAGTAATGTATTACTCTTCTAATGAAAGAATGAAGAAATGTATCATTCTTTGTATATTCTTAATATAAAATCTCAGGGGTCAAAGTACCTAGCATGGGTTAATAATATCCCAGGGGCGACATAAAAGCCTAGCATGGGTTAATATAACATCCCAGGGGTCAAAGTACTTAACATGGGTTAATCACATCCCAGGGGAGATAGAAAAGCCTAGCATAGGTTAATCACATCCCAGGGGTTAAATACCTAGCATGGGTTAATCTCATCCCAGGGGCGACTTAACAGCCTAGCATGGGTAGAATGATAAGGATGAATAAATGTAAAAGCAAAAGAAGTAAAGGATGTAATGTACATGGTTCCACATATGCAGACCGGCGTTTTATTTGTATTGACTATTCTCTTATATTTGATTTCATGGAAGCACCTACATATCATGCAGTTTCATTTGAGCCTTACATACTCAGTACATTCGGCGTACTGACTTCCCTTGGGGGACTTACCTTACATGCTGCAGGTGCAGGTACTAGTAGACCTCCACAGTAAGCTGCGGGTCATCTACTGATATTTGGTGAGCTCCAGTTGGTTCGGGGCTTTCCTTGTCACAGTTGTACATTGGTTTTGGTATTGTAAATGTAGTATAAAGCGGTGACTTGTCCCGACTTTAGGTTGGTTATGTATGTGCATCTGTTAGAGGCTTTTGTAGACGTATGTGGGTATATAAATGTAAGAGATGTATGTCAATTTTGACTTGATGGCCCTAACGGCCAAGTTTCTTATATGTATATAACACATGTTTCCATAACTTCCGCTATGAGCATCTAGTATGTATACGTGATGTGAGGTTTCTTGAATGACATGCATATGAATGGACATGGGCAAAGATTAGTTCTCTCGGGCCTTATCGGCTTCGGGTGTCAGTCCGCCTCAATGGGATTTGGGGCGTGACATACACCCAAGATCATAATTCACCCAAGTGAACTCAGGTATGTTAATTGAGTGTTCGTTGGTCTTTCCCAATTATTTTTTTCATGACTTATTCCATCTACATCTCTGGTTAAATTCTTGAATTTGGGATTGGGTTATTAACTTTGGAGGCTTGTTCTGAAGGCTGATTTAGGCCCAAATTGTACTCAAATTATGAGCATGTGATCCTGGTACTACGAGGGACCTAATGGTGGATTCAATTTTTAAATTCTGTTAGCGGGTCTCATGGGCCCTTTTTTTACCCTATTTTTATCTCAGAGTGTATTATTGTGATATGGGTATCGTTTTAATAGTTTTGACGTATAGATTATGATTGTGATAACATGGCGGCTTTTTGAGGTCCAGTTGAGGGGACGAACAACTCGTGGGTGGTTTGAAGTTGTTGTGTTTCTCTAAGGTAGGCAACAGTCTACTTTCTTCTAGAGTTTGCTCTACAAGATTGTGTATTGTATAAATTACATGCGGGGTAGGGTTTGTAGGATAGGTATGAGATTCCTTTAACCTTTTCGTTGTTCTTGGCCTAAGGAGCCTTAGACTAGAATTATGCTTCAGAATCCTTAGTTTAGTTAGTCACTTCCCCTTTTTATTAGCATGGCTTAGTATGTGTAGTATCCTTGGAATTACACTTAGAAACCTTAGCTTAGTTTCGGGTAGTCAATTTCCTTAGAATGGGTTCCTCGGGATATTATAGTTAGCATAGCAATTCCATAAACTAGCTACCCTAGAATAGTACCCTTTTTATAGCGCGTAGACCTTAGACTTCTTTAGTATTGTGTGATCCACTTGGTGTGGATCATCGGCTTGCTTATTTGCCTTATTACGTCTACAACTTATATTAGGATAAGGAACCTTGTTTACATGCTATAACTTTAGGATGAGATTAGCAGTCCTTAGTATAGGTTTGGGATAGTATCTCGTGATTGGGTGGTTTTCCCTCGTTCGATCCTTCTAGTATAGTGTTGTAACTTATTTACTCTCATTTCTCTAGTTTTGTTAATTATATATATATATATATATATATATATATGTAGTGTTTGGTACGTTGGTAGGCCCGAGGCCTTGGATGTGAGCCAGTTGGTTTTTCTAGGTTAGTGTACCTATCTTTAAAATTAGGTGATACCTTCCTAGGTATATTCATATGATTATGCTCTTATTGTTTGATAGAATGCATATATTCCCCGAGCATGTTTATGCATTGTGGTATGATTCCAGGGAAAAACATTAATTTTCACTGTTATTTTTTGAAAAGAGATTTATTCTCATTTTCTTCGAATAAATTATTTTTAAAACAAAAGTCTACCACCCTTACTATTGAACAATGGCTTTTATGATTGAATTACATTATTTATGCTCCGGTTCGAGTTAGGACACTTGCGATGTTTACACCTTACTACTAATTTTCTTTACTATTTTCTGGAGGCGATCTGCCTTGATTTTTGCTTATTGATTTCAACCATGGAACATGATTTGTAGAGATTTTTCCTATATACTGGTTTTAAAAGGGAAAGAAAAGGCATCAATTTAGTCCCAGTTTGATTCTGGGAACCTATCGTATTCATGATTATTACTAATTATATTCTTGTAAGTCTCAGTTTGGGATCGGACAATGTATATAGATATCATGAGTTCCCCATGGGTCCCTCAGTCCGTGAGCAACAGTGCCAAAGGATGGGTGTTGCCCATAGGTCCTGCCTTGCGAGCCACAGGACCAGAGGAGGTGTATACACTATGGTTAGATATGGCATTCATCTCAGATTTCATCGCTTGGTTTTTATTGCACTCATTTATTCTTATGCATTGCCTATCACCAGTATATTTGTTGTTTGTACCTTTTGGGCTTATGGGGGCCTGGTTATGTTATTGTTTGTTGTTTGCAATTATGTCTATTATTTGTACCTTTTGGGCTTATGGAGGCCTAGTTAGGTTATTGTTGATCATTTTTGCATAGCTTGTGATGATTTCATTGTGAACGTTCACTCGTGAACTCCCTTTATATCATTTTCAGCTCTAGTGTTAGATTGTCTTGTTGTTTCTCTTACTGTGGGTAGACACTCTAAGTATATTCTGCTAGTGATATTCTTCTTTAATACAATTCTTGCTATGACTATTAGGCTAGCTTCTGCAGGTAAGTGCCTCTTTTCTTGCTACTTATATTGTGTATCCCTTCTTTATGTGTTATCTGTACTTGCAAATTTATCTTTAGAGCTCAGTCGGCCTACGCCTACTGAGTACCATGTGTTTGGTACTCATACTACACTTCTAATCCTTGCAGATCCTTATACGAGTTATCGTCGCTGATGTGTGCCTCATGCGAAGCTGCCTTGGATAGGAGACTTGGAGTGAGCTCCTGGCGTTCGGAGTTGTGCCTTCTCCCTCTATCAGCTGGTTTGGTCTTTACCTTATAGTTTGGAGACAGTTCTGTGTATATTGTATTACCTAGTACTCATGTTATGTTTAGTAGCCCTTGCACCGACTGATACCAGGTTTTGGAGGTATTTTGTATATTCTGGTTCTTTCTCTCCTTTTATTTATGTATGTTCGAGTCTTATTTCTTATATTAATCTCTTCTCTCATATTAACCTGTTACTCCCCATTTCGGCCTATGGGTTTGGCTTATCTATGGTGGGTTTAGTAGGTGTCATCATGCCTTGAGATTTTGAATCATGACACTAAACACGTGCAGATAATTTTTTTAAAGACCCGAAAGAATAAAAGATTTTGAAGATAATACATATAAGTAATAGAAACTAGTTCTAAAAATTAAACGTGGGAGAAAAGAAATTATAGCCAATCAATAGCACATACAAGCTGACAATGTTTCAAATAATGAAAGCATTTATGGTAGGTTTGCAAAATTAAATTGTGTGATTAACTAACTCATTACTTTCCCATCCCAAATTAGTATTAACTTAAATTAAACTAAATCGTTCCAATATAACTGTTGCTTAAGAAATTCAAAATTAAAATTAAACCTAGGAATAAGACAAAGAAGATGAATTTGGGGTGACATGTCGATGAAGTTGTAAGGACACTACTAGAAATTAGGCCTATAGCGACGCTTATTTGGCAACGATTATACAACCGTTACTATAGGACATTTGTGGCAATGGTTATAACCATTATAATGATTTATTGAGCTAAACCGTCGTATATTAGCTAAAACTGTCGCTACGGAGGTATCTGTGGTAACAAATGTTATAAACGTAGCTATAGGCTACCTGTGGTAACGGTTGTGTTGGTCCCAAAAATATTTTTTCCTCCACTAATTTGGTGAACCCGCGAATATTTATTATTGTACATTAATAAAAATTGTAAAATATGTTTAATATAACAAATATACCACAGATGGAGATGCCATTTCTCACTCACCTCCTTTTCTCATCACTTATCAGCTCCTTCTCTCAATAGAGAACAATGGCGTACCTCACATGGAACACCTTTTAGGCCATTTTCTCACTAAATTTTAGAGATCTAAGCTCCATTTTCTTACTTTCTTCTTCAATTCTAAGCTTAGAGAAGCCATTTTCGATTCTAAGATCAGAGAAGCCATTTTCGATTCTAAGCTCAGAGAAGTAATTTTTGATTCTAAGCTCAAAGAAATCCTCTTCTAGTTGGTGTAAGCTCCGAGAATTCATCTTCTGCTCCATTCTTTTTCTCCGACGGTCTTCTTCTCCGACAGTCGGTGTAAGCTCAAAGAAGTCTTTGCATGTAAAAATCTATCCCTCTATCTTTAATTTTTCATGCATGTACATATGGGTTTCAAAATCAGATGGATTACTTGTTCTAAATTTTGTCTACAATATAATCTCTTTGTGATTAAGACTAAAATTTTTAAAATCTGTACACGAAAATTCACTGAAAAAGAAAAAAAAAAGATTAATTTTTTGCTTCTTTTTTTTTTTGGCAAATTTGGTAGGGTTTTAGGGAGACCTGGTGATATGATTTGTTTTAGTAATATTTTAGTTATTATTATTATTATTATTATTGTCTCAAATTTGGTGAAGATTTCAAAACTCTTCCACTTACAAAACAGTTTCTCTATTTTGGAAAAGAATAATTGTTGGTTTGTTTAGCTATAATAATACATGATGTTAAGACATGTATTTGGTTCAAATTTTTGAGATGTGTGCATAATTTAAGCCATCTTCCCCTCCTGCTTTAGACGTTATGAGCTTATAGAATGATTTTACTTTGGGATTAATTATTTACACGAATTAGCGTTCATTTTTAAGTTACTAGTTTGGTTGGCGTTTTTGATAGTGAGCACTTGATATGGGTTGTGCACATCTCTGTTTAAAATTTAAATGATCAAAGAATGTGTTTTCCTTGTTTTAATTTAGAAGCATTTTGGTTATAGGATATTATTATATTATTTCTTGTGTTAATTTAGAAGCATTTTGGTTATAGGGTATTATTATATTGTTGTTGCAATTTCAGTCCATTCATTTAGGCATGTGCATTTTAATCTTGGTTTAGGCTCTTCTAGTAGGAGCATTTGCATGGGTTTTCATTTCTTTATAATATCATATATAATGTCTTGAGATTCATGAGGGATATGCAGTGTGTCTCTAAAAGAAATGGATGACAAACTTAGAAGATTTAAACTGTAATTCTTGTGAAGTATCTGGTACATATAATATCAATCCGGTCTTTTTCTCGTCTAAATTTTGTCGTTTTGAAAAATCTCCCGTATGAATGAGATTTGCCATTATGTAATGGAATAAACTCTCAATTTCTATTTTAGTTTAGGAAAGAAGAGAAACAAAATGTTGTTCGTATCATGTTGGACTTATCATTTGAGGATTCATTAAACAACATTTAAGGATTGCAATTTCAGTAATCTTAATGTTATCGCTGTTAATTTTCATCATATTTCTTTTCTTTCTTTTTTTTTTTTACTGGAAAGGCCAGTGTATTTCAAAATAATGATAGCTTGTACAGACTTCCACGCCAATTATTGAAAACTGCAATCAACTTATAGTACAGACCTTCAGTTTTTACTTGGAAGGTCATCTAGATTATTTTTTATATTGATGTTGCATTGATTGGAACTTGTTTTTTAGCTTTGTATATATGTTCCTTAGACACTTTGAGTTGGATACATATGGTTAATTTTGTTGTGTTAACACAAGCTGATATAGTTAATTATTTTCTGTGATATTAGCTTACGACTAAGTGGTCAAGAGTTGATGAGAAGTTCAAGCTGTCAAAATCTCTTCTATAAAGCAAGGTGCTAACTTAAACTCTACACTGAAACATTTTTCTTATTTAGTTAATGTGTTGTTACAACTGTCAATAATGCTGGTGGACTATATGTTGCATCCATAATAATTGGATTTGGCTTTGGGGCACAATGGCTACTGCTTTTTGCAATAATTTCTGAACTCAATGGATTAAAGTACTACTCAAGATTGTACAATTTTGGGGCAGTGGCAAGTCCAATTAGTTTATATTTGCTTAATGTGAGAGTGGATGGTCATTTAATTTATATGATAAACAAGTAGAGAAACAATTGCAGGCATTGAGAAAGCAAAGGATGAAAGTGGAAGATTTGAATTATGATGAAGTTGAATGTTTTAAATTAGCTTTTATTATTATAACATTAGTTAGTATTTTTTAAGCTTCTGTTTCAATTATTTTGGTGATTAGGACTAGTAAGTATTATAAGAGTGATATTTATAAGAAATTTAGAGAACAAGCTAAGGCTGCTGAGATGGAAATGGCATTGGCTTATGAGTCAAATTCTGATTCGTAGTTGATTTTGTACTAAGGTGTTGAGAATTTTGATTTGCATTTGATTTTGGTCTATCAATTTAATTGAAATCTGTTGTTGGCTGAGAGTTTGAAGTTGTTGTTCTAAACTTTAATTTTTGTAGCATTATTAAATAGGTCCAGACATCCACAAATCAAGTTATGCTCTTTCTATGGATGCTGCATTTCTTACTTTTAACTAGTATTGTGCTTATAGTCCAGTCTTCTAAAGGGAAAATTAGAAATTAAAATTGTAGGATCCTGATGTGCAGCTCTAATTGTCTGGAAATGTTTATTGAATTTGCATTCTTGGTTGCTTATGGATTTTGAGCTATTAGTGAATGAGTCAACCATTGTTAGTCTTTATTCCATGAATGTTTATTTCCCCTTGGAGAGAATACTTTCTTTAGCTTGTTTTAACTTATACTTATATGTCCCTTAGACACTTTGAGTTGGATACGTATGGTTAATTTTGTTGTGCGTACGTTAAAGCTATCTATTAGTGCTAAGAATGCAAGATGATATAGTTGACTATTTTCTGTGATATTAGCTTACAGCTAAGTGGTCAAGAGTTGACGAAAAGTTCAAGCCGACACAATCTCTTCTAGAAAGCAAGGTGCTAACTCAAACTCTTTCCTAAAAAATTTCTTTTATTTAGTTAATGTGTTGTTACAACTGCAAATGATATGATGAGAAACTTTTTCCTTTTGTTGTCGTTGTGTGAAGATGAACGTGTATGATCATATTTATGTACTAAGGCTAGCTTTCAATTTTATGAGCCAAATTTTGATTCGTAGTTGGTTTTGTACTAAGGCATTGAGAATTTTGAGTTGTGCTTGATTTTGGTCTATTAATTGAAATGAAATCCGTTGTTGGTTGAGAGTTTGAAGTTGTTGTTCTGAACTTTAGTTTCTGTAGCATTATTGATTAGGTCCAGACATCTACAAATCAAGTAATGGTCCAGTATTTTACCTATATTGTACTTATAGTCCAGTCGTCTAAAGGGAAATTTAGAAATTCAAGTTGTAGGATCTTGATGTGCAGTATCTGGAAATGTTTGAAATTGAATTTGCATTCTTGGTAGTTTATGTATTTTGAGCTATTAGTGAATAAGTCAACTGTTGTTAGTGTCATGCCCCAAATCCCATTGAGGCGGACTCGCACCCGAAGCCGATAAGGCCCGAGAGAACCAATCTTTGCTCATGTCCATTCATATGCATGTCATTCAAGAAACATCATCACCACGTATACATACTAGATGCTAATAGCGGAAGTTATGGAAACATGTATTATATACATAAAAAAAAAACTTGGTCGTTAGGGCCATCAAGTCAAAATGGACATACATCCCCTTACATTCATATTCCCACATACGTCTACAAAGCTTCTAACAGATGCATATACATAACCATCCTAAAGTCGGGACAAGTCCCCGCTTGATACAACATTCAATACCAAAACAAGTGTACAACAATGACTTGGAAAGCCCCGAACCAACTGAAGCTCACCAAAGTTCTGCAAATGACCGGCAATCTACTGTGGAGGTCTACTAGCACCTGCACCTGCAGCACGTAAGGTAAGTCCCACAAGGGACGTCAGTACAAAGAGTGTACTGAGTATGTAAGGCTATAAGAAACTGCATCAATACATAAGAACTTCAATAATTAATTATAAGAAAATACCCAATATGGATAAACCATCAGTCTGTAAGTTTGGAACTATGTACATTACGTCCTTTACTTCTTTTGCTTTTGCATTTGTTCATCTTTATCGTTCTACCCATGCTAGGATTTTCTGTCTCCCCTGGGATGAGATTAACCCATGCTAGGTATTTTAACCCCTGGGATGTTATATTAACCCATGCTAGGCTTTTATGTCGCCCCTGGGATGTTATTAACCCATGTTAGGTACTTTGACCCCTGGGATGTTATATTAACCCATGCTAGGATTTTCAGTCGCCCCTGGGATGTTATTAACCCATGCTAGGTACTTTGACCCCTGGGATGTTATATTATGATATATTGGGATCGACCCATGCTAGGTATTTCAACCCCTGGGATACCACCCAAGATTTGTACAAACCATTATACATTACTTCATTCTTTCGTTAGAAGGGTAATACCTTACTTCATTTCTTTACTTCTGTGAGATTGACACGTTAAGGATCATAACATTATTGGAAGCACACATATATGCATTACTTCACTTCCTTTCCTCTTGCAACCAACAAATATGCGTTACTTTATTTCTTACTTTTGAGTGATTGATACATTCGTTGTCATAATATTATTGGAACTTTAGAATGTAACATTATTGGAAATGCTACGCAAGAATGAATAGATTCTCCCTACATCATTACTTTTTTTGAGATAGTTCTTTTAGTCGTTACAATATTATGAGAGCTTTGGAACTTCAGTCAATGAATAGGAGACACGTGAATCACAATCGATCTAAGAATAAGAAACATGCAAATAACAATATATGTCAACCTGAGCTGGGATACTTTAGAACACTTCGGAATGGAACAAGTACAACATCAATGAGAATACTATGTGCTGCAGAAGGATACGAAAAGAGTAACCTTACATACTTTATTTTTTTTTCCAATATGAATATACAGTCCTATATGTGAATACGATAATCCAGCTCCTTCCTTACGTGTTACTCTACAACACAAGCACATCACGAAGCTCCCGTTAACAACTAACTATATTACAAGTGCGTAAGATGATAATGAATTACGTGACTGCCATATAACGTCATTTCACCCTCTTACAATACCATTTATTGCATCACCATACCAACAATACCATAACATTACACACATTGACCAAGACACCATAAACCAATAACATTTCACACCAAGTTTATCCTTTACACTTCCTCATTAACACTACGTCACAATTACTCCATCAAGTCATCTCAATACCTTTCACAATCACACATGAACAAAAATCCATAATTGATACCATTAAAAATACCTCTAGGACACTCCTTTAAAGTCATTCAAAAGGTACCATAAGTTGATAATTGCATCCATAAAGGGTATAGGGGCTTTGGGGGGTCAAAGGGAAGCAAAAACATGCAAAACGAACTTCTGGGCTGACCTGCGAAGACACTTGCGCCCTAAGGTGGATGAGGTGCGGCCGCAGGTGACCCTTGGCAGTGTCCAGAGTCACCTGCGTTGGCACCTGCGCCCGCAGGTGCTCCAGACGCGAGGGCGGATGCCCGGTTCGGCCAAAAAGGGTCTCTTTTGGGTCCTTTTTTGTAATAAATGGTCCATGATCATAACTAAGTTTATATTAACATATTTTAGATCATCTTAGATTCCAAATAACATCCATGGTTTCACAACGCACATAAACATCACCAAATTACATTTTTCTTTCAATACGTCACCAATTCCATGCACAATTTCACAACAACAATTCCAAATGTTATACATAAGGAGAAAGAAATTTAGGGACATAAACACATCATACATATTTATATTTAATGCATCAAATTCACCTCCTTCAAGACCACAAGTCCATTTTCAAGTTTACAAGGCAAAACCCTTTTCTGATTGCACAAATAGACAGTTTTACATATAGTGAATTGTCCGACACTTTACCGACATAACCAACATGATTTATACACCATATTAAAACATGAGAATAAATACTTACCAAAGCTTTCAATAGGATGATCTTTTCCCAAGAGATGGTTGCCTTAGGGTTTAAGTGTAGAAAGAAAACAATTTTTTTGTAGAAAAGTCTAGAAATCTCATGTGTGCTTAAAATGAATAAAAATCTGATTTCTTTGACTTTATATAGTCCCTTAATGGTCCTTCTTAACCAAACACTTGGTCCAATAATAAATGTCTACTTGGCCAAGATGAAAAGGTCAAATTTCCCATTTGGGTCATGTCTTTTACTTCATTTTTGGGCCTCATTTAAGCCCAATGACACAAGATTAATCTAGCCCATCTAATTTAATGTATAATACCCCAACAATCGTATGTTTAAATAATTCCATAAATGTTACGGTAATCAAATAGGTTCAGAAATGTACGGGGCATTACATTCTTCCCCCGTTAGAAACATTCATCCTCGAATGTTAATAACATCGTCTCATGTATATACAATGCATCTCTATATGAACACATATATATACATATACACATAATTCCTATAGATACTTCCTTGTTATTGCTCCGATTTCGCACTTTGAACTTTCTCTCCCGTTTGAAACAATTACGGGTACTTCGACCTCATCATTTCTTTGGCTCCTGATCTGAGGCGTATTTATATGCCTTAGTAGCGACTTTAACCCATGATCACCTTAGTTTTGAGAACAATATTTGTTGATTTCATATATTTTTGATGAAAAATGGGATAGTGTGCTAACCAATATGATTAGACTCTTGTAGGTGGAAATTGCGATTTCTGGAGCATGTTTGGCATGGAAAGTGAGGCTCGAAGGAGCTACGAGTGAAGAAGATTGAAGATGAGAGACAAGCCAAAGAGTTGATCTTAAAGAATCCATCCAAATCCGCGAAGAGAAGTCGACGGAAGTCAGATTACAAAAAAAGGGGCCTGGCGCGCTAGGCAGCGTGCCAGGCCGCTTTTGGAAAAATTGTCACCAGTCCAGGCAGTACCCAGGCGTGCCAGGCAGCGTGCCACGCAGCCTGGGAGCACCCTGCTTTTGCTGAGGCAAAAATCTGCCTAAGTACAAGGCGCGCCCAATGGCGTGCCGGGCCGCATTTTAGCCGATTTTTGCCTCGACTTGGGTCTATAAAAAGGGTTTTTTGAGTTATTATATCACATTCCATCCTCCCTAGAATATTTTGGGCGTTTTTGGGCATCTTCATTAGGTTCAAATCCTCTTCTTTTCAGTTTTTAAGTACTTTTATGGTATTTATTTACTTTTGGTTGTTGATAAACATTATGAGTGGCTAAAATCCCTCATTCTTGGGGTTAAGGCCAAGAACATGAACCTCTTGGACTAATTGTATTGGTTTTTGCTGGAGTTTATGTTAAAGTGGTTATTCATATATTCTAAAATCCATTATTTTGATGTTTGATCACCATTAGAATATATTTCTTGTCTTGAAGTAAGCTCGAGAGAGAAACGGATAGATAGAACTTGGATATGTGAAGTGTGGTCTGTCTCGGAGACGTAATTCTAAGGGATTGACTCGTGGTTAGGACCGAGAGGTACCTACCCACCCACACTTGGTCAATTACAAGAAAAAAGCTTAAGAGCTCTAGAATTGGTAAAGCTTATCACCACTCGCAGATGTAGGTAGGTTTTTAAGTTCTAGAAGGCAATTATAATTTGGAGACAACTATAGTTGTAAAATTAACCTTGGGATCAATAACCATGATAAACTCCTCAAAAATGCTTAAACCAACAACAATTACACTCAAGAGATGATGTTCAGGGAGCCTTAGCCCTGGGAATTCACTTTTTATTGATTTTTAAAGCATATTTGCGGAAACCAAAAGTTACGGTAGCGAAGTTAGGCGTCCTTAGTTCGCAATCATTTAATTTTTAGCACCCAATCACTTGTCGTTTTCGCAACACTAGTTTTCAATTATAGTTTGACGTCCAGAGTGATTTCTGTTGATGAAAGTCCCTTGGGTTCGATATCCGGCTCTTTAAAAGGAGCCACTTTATTACTTGCACGATCACGTGCACTTGCGTGTATAGCTGGGTCGCAACAAGTTTTTGGCGCCGTTTCCGGGGACTTTCAAATAGATAGATTTCAATTTTTGACGCTTGTACTTTAATTTTCAGCTATGTGTTGACAACTTGATCTTAGCTGTTCTATTTTGCAGGCTTACTTCATCGGAACACTGGCAAGGAACAAGGATTTGGTAGCCCCACAGTCTGAACCTGAAAGATATTTCAATAGATTGAGGAGACAGGCTGCAGATTACCCAATCCCACAAGTCGAACTGGCTGGCGAAGGAATACGGGGTAATCCCGTGAGAATTGAAGAACCAGGTGCAGAGAGACGTAAACCGGAAGTGATGGCTGCTAGAACAGTCCGCGATGTGGCAATCCCACTCGCCACTAATGTGACCTCCAGTATTCTCAAACCGGCAGCTGGAGGTAGATTTGAGCTTAAACAGAACATGGTGCAACTCTTGCACTCAAGTGGACAGTTTACTGGTCTTGCTCATGAAGACCCGCAGAGACATATTCAGAATTTTCTAGAGATCAGTGACACATATATTCCTGCGGGTGTGTCTTCAGATTATGTGAGACTTACTTTGTTTCCCTTTTCTCTGTTGGGGGAAGCAAGAAGGTGGTTAGATGCAGAGCCGGCTAATTCTATCACCACTTGGGATGATCTTGCTCGGAAATTCTTAATAAGGTTCTTTCCGTCTGGAAAGACAGCAAAGCTAAGGAGTGAGATACTAAGTTTTAGACAGAGAGATGATGAGAATTTGTACCAAGCGTGGAACAGATTCAAATCCATGTTGAGGGATTGTCCTCACCACCACCAAGCTAATGAAGTGTTGGTACATACGTTTATAGAGGCTCTCGACCCCAACACTAAAATTCTACTTGATTCAGCTGCAGGTGGACAGGCTTTAGAGAAGACGTATGATGAATTATATGCTCTGTTGAATCATATTTCGCAGGGAAATCCAGACTGGCATAGTGATAATTCAAGGAATTCTGCAAAGAAGATTGCGAGGAAACTAGATGTGGATGCAGTCACAGCATTATCTGCCCAAATTTCAGCTATGCAGAACATGATGAACAATCACTTTAGTAGTTTGAATTTGGGGCAACAACCAGCTCCGGTGAATGCAGTCCAGCAACCTGTTGCTGTGATGTGTAGTGTATTTGGAAATGGTGATCATACCAGCGAATCGTGTAGTGCTAATCCGGATTCAGTAAATTTTGTTGGTAATGCCCAAAGGGGAGGTGGCGCTCAGAACTACGGTAACACTTATAATGCCGGGTGGAAAAACCATCCAAACTTCTCGTGGGGAGGAAATCAAACTCAATACAGGCCTCAAGGATATGCACCTCAGTACAACAATCAGCAAGGTCAAGGTAATCAGGGGGGCACTTAGACTGGAGATATGAGCATGGAGGATATGTTAAAACAGATTATGGCTGAGCAGGCTAAGCTAGCAGCAGATGTGAGGAACAACCAGTTGGCTACTCAGAATTTGGAGAAGCAGATTGGCCAGTTAGCTAATGCACAGAATATAAGGCCCCAAGGAGGTCTTCCAGGTGATACTGAGCCAAATCCCAAGCAGTTGAATGCTATAGTTACCCGTAGTGGTAAGCAGTTAGAGGGTACAGTTGCACCAGCGAAAGAATTGGAGCCAAAAGTAGTGGTGATTGAAGATGAACAAGTGGAGCGTACCACAAGCCCCAAAGATGATAAAGTGATACATAGTGTGAAGTTGCCTCCTCCCTTTCCTCAGAAATTCAAAAAGAAGAAGGAGGATGAGTGCTTTGGTAAGTTCATTGAACTACTTAAACAAGTGCACATTAATTTGCCTCTTGTGGATATTTTGCAGGGTATTCCAAAGTATGCCAAGTTCGTGAAAGATATTGTCGCAAACAAGAGTAGATTGACGGAGTACGCCACAGTTGCATTGACTGAGGAGGTTAGTTCTCGCATTCAAAACCGGTTACCTACTAAGCTGAAGGATCCTGGTAGTTTTACTGTGAAGATTACTCTGGGAGATCGAGTCTGCGCTCGTGGATTGTGTGATTTGGGGGCCAGTATAAATCTGATGCCTACTTCGATTTTTAAGGAGTTGGGTTTGGGTCGTCCTAAGCCTACCACTATTATTCTGCAGCTTGCAGACCGATCTGTGACTAGACCCGATGGCATTGTTGAGGATGTTCTGGTTCAAGTAGGTTCGTTGATCTTTCCGGTTGATTTTGTGGTACTGAACTTTGAACCTGATCCGGAAGTCCCATTTATTTTAGGGCGTCCATTTCTGGCCACTAGAGGGGAAATCATTGATGTAGCTGCCGGGAAACTTACTATGCGAGCTCATGATAAGGTTGAAGTCTTTGATGTGTATAGGGCTTTGATGCTTCCAGAGATTTATGAGAACTTGTCGGCTATCACAGCTATAGATTCGGCGGTTGAAAGCATCTACACTTTGGCTACAGATCCGTTGGAAAAAGTTTTGATGGGGCAAGATGTGTTTGGCGATGCAGAAGCTAGTGAGATGGTGCAAATTCTCGATCTTATGGGCATCTATGCGAAAGAAGGTAGATGGGAACCATTAAATCGTCCTCTCGGTCCTACAACTAAGCCCTCAATCGAGGAAGCACCGAAGCTTGAATTGAAGGAACTTCCACCGCATCTTAAATATGCTTACCTAGGTGAAAACAAGACTCTTCCTATTATTCTGGCAGCAGATTTGTCACAAGAACAAGTTGATGCAGCATTGTTGATTCTAAAACGAAGAAAGAAGGCTATTGGTTGGCAGATGTCTGACATCCATAGGATTAATCCGGGTTTATGCATGCATAAAATTTACATAGAAGAAGGGCACAAGTCGAGTGTGCAACACCAACGACGCTTAAATCCGGTAATGAAAGAAGTAGTAAGGAAGGAGGTAATTAAGTGGCTTGATTCTGGAATTGTTTACCCTATCTCTGATAGTACGTGGGTGAGCCCAGTACAATGTGTTCCAAAAAAGGGTGGTATGACGGTGATCACAAATGACAAAAATGAACTGATTCCTTCAAGAACGGTAACTAGATGGCGTATTTGCATGGATTACCGGAAACTTAATGATGCTACAAGGAAGGACCATTATCCAATCCCTTTTATTGATCAGATGCTAGATCGTTTGGCCGGGCAGGAGTATTATTGCTTTCTTGATGGGTATTCCGGATACAATCAAATTGCTATAGATCCCCAAGATCAAGAGAAAACTACATTCACATGTCCTTACGGCACATATGCTTTCAAGCGTATGCCATTTGGATTATGTAATGCACCGGCCACCTTTCAGCGGTGCATGATGGCTATTTTCTACGACATGGTGGAGGAGTTTGTAGAGATTTTTATGGATGATTTCTCAGTCTTTGGTAACTCTTTCGAGGCATGTTTGCAAAACCTGGATAAAGTCCTTGCTCGGTGTGAAGAAACTGATCTTGTTCTCAATTGGGAGAAGTGCCATTTCCTGGTGACAGAAGGTATAGTTCTCGGGCATAAAGTGTCGAGGCAAGGGCTGGAAGTTGATAGGGCAAAGATCGAAGCTATTGAAAAACTCCCTCCACCGGTATCGGTCAAGGAGGTGCGAAGTTTTTTGGGTCATGCAGGATTTTACAGAAGGTTTATTCAAGATTTTTCCAAAATTGCACGTCCCATGTGTGCACTCTTGGAGAAAGATGTGAAGTTTGTATTTTGTGAATCATGTGTAAAGGCATTCGAGGTTTTGAAAAAGAAGTTAATAGAGGCACCTATTCTTATTGCTCCTGACTGGGCTCTGCCATTTGAGCTCATGTGTGACGCAAGTGATGCGGCAGTGGGTGCGGTTCTAGGTCAACGGAATAATAAGGTATTTCACTCTATTTATTATGCAAGCAAGACTCTAGATGCAGCCCAGATTAATTACACGGTTACTGAAAAGGAGATGTTAGCTTTGGTAGATGCATTTGATAAGTTCAGATCGTATTTGGTCGGCACAAGCGTCATTGTATATACTGATCATGCAGCAATACGATATTTATTCAACAAAAAGGATGCTAAGCCGCGCTTGATTAGATGGATCTTATTGCTACAGGAGTTTGACTTAGAGGTTAAAGATAGAAAGGGGACAGAAAATCAAATTGCTGACCATCTTTCTAGACTTGAGAGCTCGACACATATAGAGGACGATGGGCATATTTGTGAGGAATTTCCAGACGAGCAGTTGTTGGTATTAGAGGTTGAGGAGTTGCCATGGTATGCAGACATTGTGAACCTATTGGTAAGTGGATTATTTCCTCCTGATTCTAGTTCTCAACAGAGGAAGAAACTGGCATATGAGGCACGCTTTTATATATGGGATGAGCCGTATTTATTCAAGCAAGGGCCTGATCAAATAGTACGAAGATGCATTCCAGACGCGGAAGTTAAGCAAGTGTTAGAGAGATGCCACGCATCACCTTATGGTGGACATCATGGTGGTGAACGAACAGCCCAAAAAATATTGCAATCAGGATTCTTCTGGCCTTCGATATTTAAAGATGCTCATGCCTTTGTGAAGAATTGTGATCAATGTCAACGTATGGGGACAATTTCCAAGAGACATGAGATGCCTCTTAACAACATCCTAGAAGTAGAAATTTTTGATGTATGGGGGATTGATTTCATGGGCCCTTTTCCACAGTCGAATGGAAATTTATACATACTCGTTGCAGTGGATTATGTATCCAAATGGGTAGAGGCCACAGCTCTTCCTACTAACGACTCCAAAGTTGTGGTAAAGTTTCTGCAAAAGCACATCTTCACGAGGTTCGGAACTCCAAGAGCTATCATTAGCGATGGAGGATCACACTTCATTAATTATTTGGTGAAAAATGTATTGGCAAAGTATGGAGTGAAACACAAGGTCTCAACAGCATATCATCCCCAAACAAGTGGTCAAGTGGAAGTGTCTAATCGGGAGATAAAGCAAATCTTACAGAATACGGTGAATACTCAGAGGAAAGACTGGTCACTTAAGCTGGATGATGCTCTTTGGTCCTATCGAATGGCGTATAAGACTCCTATAGGGACTTCTACCTATCATTTGGTCTTTGGGAAAGCTTGTCACCTCCCAGTTGAGCTCGAGCATCGAGCATATTGGGCAGTAAAGAAGTTGAATCTAGATCCGGGGTTGGCAGGTGATAAGAGGTTGTTACAACTCCATGAGTTGGAAGAATTTCGTGCTCATGCATATGAAAATGCTAAGATCTACAAGGAGAAAACGAAGCGATGGCATGACAAGCATATTCTTCCCCGTACTTTTGAGACAGGCCAGTTGGTACTCTTGTTTAACTCAAGACTTAGGTTGTTTCCGGGCAAGCTAAGATCCAAGTGGAGTGGGCCCTTTGAGGTAAGTCGCACGACACCTCATGGTGCGGTGGAACTTTTAAACAAGGCGGATGGTACAAGGTTTATGGTAAATGGCCAGAGATTGAAGCATTATTTCGGTGAGGAAGGAAAGCAGACGGAGGACGTGCTTCGCCTTGCTGATAACTAGGCACTGATAATTGGTCGAGCCGCGACATTAAACCAGGCGCTACATGGGAGGCAACCCATGAATCTGTTGTAATAGTTAGACCTTATAAAGTAAAAGTTCAAAAAGAAGAGTCGTGCCCCGACCAAAACTAAGGCGCTTGATGGGAGGCAACCCATCCCCTTTAAATTTTGGATCAGTTTTTTCTAATTTAGTTCTAGTATCTTGTGTTTATGCATAGACAAGGAGCATTTCGACATGGAAACCCACAAAGAAAAGGTAAAAATTGGCGGACATACGATTATTTGGAAGTGCCGAGCAGGTAAGACATGTTTTTGGGCTGAGTTTGGAGTTTTGGGACCTATAATAGCCCCAAGGTCATGACAAACATGTGAAATATCGCCCAGGTATGAGGTAAAGTGTCCCACGCGCTACTTGGCGTGCCAGGGTAAAATTGAGAAAAAAAATAATTAACATTGGTAGAGGGCAGGCGCGCTAGGCAGCGTGCCACGCCGCCTGCCCCAAAAAAATTGACTCGCGTAGGCAGTGCACAGGCGCGCTAGGCAGCGTGCCACGCCGCCTGTGCACAATATTTTTGTTACCAAGGCAGTGGGGTAGCGCGCTAGGCAGCGTGCCACGCCGCTACCCCCTTTAAAATTGGTTGAGTTTTTTTATAGATGATAACCGACCCACCCCCACCCTTTTCTTTCAAATCCCTAATTTTCATCACTTTTCCCCATCTTTCTCAACTCCCCACACACACACCCGAATTTCTCCCCTAGGCATTCCAAAAATTCTCTCTTCTTTTCTCTACTTGTGCCACAAATAGCTCCAAGTCTAGCCTTCTCCTCTTGGAATTGTGTCCAAGTCTCCATTAACAGATATCAAGGTATGTTCTCTTAACTTTCTCTCTCTAGTTGCTAAGAGGATGATGTGAGTTTGAAGTCTTCTGGGATTTCGTGTGGGCTGTCTAGATTTCTTGGTGTATTGACTTGCTTATTATCATATGGTTTGGGTTTATGGGGTGGCCTTACTACGACTGTGATCTTGTGATTGCTAATCTTATTCTAGGGAAAAGATTGAAAGTGGGTGTATCTTCATTGGTAACATTGGAGCAACTTGGTGGTGGCAATCATTAAATTAAACTCATATGTGTTGAATATGTATGACTTTCGTTGGAATTCTTGAGTACCACGAGTATGTCATTCTAATGCTAGTTATGAAACTGTTAATCTTGTGTAGGAATGTGCCTTTATACATGATTGTACTTGGATTTGGGGCATTAAGTGATAAGGGGAAGTCTGAGTACCCTCCGCCCATAATTATTTTGAATTGGTGCCAAGCGACTAGATGTGGGGTGGCCCTCAATGTCACCGCACATCAAGTTGGTTAGCTATTTTTACAAGGTTTATTGACTGGTTTGTGGATCTCTGCTACAGGTACTATGTCTGATTCTAATGTAGCAGCCTCTATCTCTCACAAGAGACGTCGGTCAGGTAATAAGGTGCCCGCAGCTCCCCCAGTACCAAAAGGGCAAAAGCGGAAGTACGGGCTAAATGCAGTTTCCAGTGCAGGGAAAAGTTGGTACAAAAGCCACCCGGAAGCTAAATATTTTTCCGATGAGTGTATTGATAGGGCAAGCCTGGCTCGGGTTTACCCAAGAGTTTTGGCTCGGATTGAGCAACTTGGGATGGGCTTTGTTTTCAACAGACCTACAGATTGCAACCTCCACCTGGTGAGGGAATTATACGCAAATTGGAACCCGGACGCACCTACATGTTCGATCGTGGTACGAGGTTCGGATGTGATACTTGACTCATTGAGATTGAATGGATTATTGGGGGTCCCCACTCGGGCTAATCCCCAAGACATACTCAAGCTAAATGTTAGGCCTCCATATGCTGAAATTAGACACACTCTGTGCGGCCCACGTTCAACTGTGAGGTGGCTCCGCCATCACCAATAAGGGTATCACCAGAGTCTACCCTTTGCCCATCTCAACAAAGAGGCTCGGATTTGGCTCAAGATTGTGTGCTGTTGCTTAATTCCAGGGAGCCACATGACTGAAGTTACGAGAGATCGTGTCTGTCTGGTATATGCTCTCATGACTGGTACAGAGATCAATGTAGGCTCTGTGTTGTTGTCAGCAATGCGGCGAGCTCGCCTCCATGGAGGTCTTCGATATGCTTTCGGCGGACTATTGACCAAATTAATGCGAGCATTCGAAGTGCTCGAAGAAAATTTTGACTATCATCCTCCTTTGACGATGACCCCTGTGGATGTCACCCAAACTAAGGCGCCGGATTCACTCGGCCCCACTTTGACATTAGCAGAGCGTCATGCTCGGGATGATGGGATTTTAGCCCGCATGTATGGGTTGGAAATGCTGCGACATAGGACTGGAGGTAGGCCTTCCACAGCGGATGAGCTGGGCCAGGTGGAGAGGGATTATCCTCTAAATGAGCATGCTATGGCCTTACTGCGGATTGGTCCTGACTTTGTGGAGCCTGTGGATGATGATGTTCCCACAGATGAAGATGACCTCCATAGTGGTTCTGAGGATGAGGAGGCTGAGGCGGACGATCCACCGTTAGAGGTCCGTAGGCCGGAGGACGATGACTACCTCGATTGACCAGGGAGCTCCTTACATCCTACTCTTGCTTTGTGTATTTTGGTAGCATTGGGGACAGTGCTAATCTTTTAAGTGTGGGGTGGGGTGTGATGGACTTCCCTTGTATGTATGTATATGTGTGCTGCAGTATGCTTTTATTTTGGGTTCCTTAGAGTTTGTTTTCGGTTCTTTTACTAAGGAGAGTCCCTTTGAACCGTATAAAAAAAAAAAAAAAAAAATATGTATATGTTAAATGCTGGATTTTTGATGTTATTTTGTGTTGTTTTTGGGATTTATTACTGATAAGTCGCCTTAGTCAGAGGACTAAGGGATTTGCTCTATGATGGATGGATGACGACCGTCTTAAGAGCAAATTAGTCATTTAGTGTCGTGTCGGGTGTTCTTGCTTGCTATACAATTGTTCTTACACGTATGAAACATGCCCGGATATATAATAGCAAGTGTTGAGACGCCTAATTCTCACTTAGTTGACTTGCTAAGTTGCTTAATATTGAATTTATGCATGATTTCAGAGGTTTTATGGTGAACCTGCTGAGCTGAACATGTGCCATGTGTGAGTAAGGTTTTGTTATGATATTCCATGTGCATAATGATGTCTAGAACTTATCCGGGGTGTGTGCAAAGCGAAATAAGAGATGTTGAGTTTAGGAGATGATATAGGCATTTCTTTGATAGCCATATTTTAGACCTACTTTACCTACCCTCTGTGCATAATCCTTGTTAGCCCCGTTGAGCCTTTAGCCTTTTCCTTGTTAGCTTTACATGTAGCTCAATCCTCTTCTTTCAGTGAACCAGAATTTGATCCAATATCTCCTAAGCACTTTAATTACGAAAATTAAGAGGTGAAGGAGTACAGGAGTTGGGAAGAAGGAAAGAGTTATGTGAAAGCCTCAAGCATATCTCTTATAGATGTGTGAAAAAGTTTGTGCATGTTGGTGGGGAATATAACATATAAAAAAAAAAAAAAAAAAAAAAAAAAAAGAGAAAATTGTTTTTGGAATCAATGGGTAATAACAGTATTCCTTATCCAATGTGCGGAAGCTAGTTTAAAGTTATGGGGCAAAACAAAGAAAAGTTGGGAAGAGAAAAGTAGTGGAATATAGGTTGGTTGAAGGTGCTCTAAATACAATTTGTAGTGTAATAAAGTGCTTAGGAAAGATAGTCACTATTTTTGACCAAATAGTTCCTACCCGTCCTTGTGCCTACATTACAACCCCTACAAAGTCCTACTTGATCTTAAGCTTTAACATCTTAACATTAGTGGAGTATTACACTAAGGGCAAGCCTATGGTTCATCTTTGTGTTGCATGTGAACTCTTTCTGAGAGTGAGTGACTTTCATTCATACACCTGTTTAGTAATTACGTTGTGGGATTGATGGGTGATTCTCTTGTTGTGAGGGTACATGGTTAGTGAAGTTGGTAATCCATTAATAATGTATCACGCATAAATTTGCAACTAGTAAGTTGTTTTGTGAGGGTAGGTTGTTTCAACCTGTTATGTAATTGAGTAATATCCTAGTATGTGGTGCATAAGTTGATATGTGGTTGTGTAAGCTGTGCAAGAATGTTCATTTTGTGTCTATTGCTTAAAAGTTGCCCTGAGTCAAGTGTGAGTAATTGTTCGAAGACAAACAAAGGTTTAAGTGTGGGGTGGTGATCTGAGGCGTATTTATATGCCTTAGTAGCGACTTTAACCCATGATCACCTTAGTTTTGAGAACAATATTTGTTGATTTCATATATTTTTGATGAAAAATGGGATAGTGTGCTAACCAATATGATTAGACTCTTGTAGGTGGAAATTGCGATTTTTGGAGCATGTTTGGCATGGAAAGTGAGGCTCGGAGGAGCTACGAGCGAAGAAGATTGAAGATGAGAGACAAGCCAAAGAGTTGATCTTAAAGAATCCATCCAAATCCGCGAAGAGAAGTCGACGGAAGTCAGATTACAAAAAAAGGGGCCTGGCGCGCTAGGCAGCGTGCCAGGCCGCTTTTGGCAAAATTGTCACCAGTCCAGGCAGTGCCCAGGCACGCCAGGCAGCGTGCCACGCCGCCTGGGAGCACCCTGCTTTTGCTGAGGCAAAAATCTGCCTAAGTACAAGGCGCGCCCAATGGCGTGCCGGGCCGCGTTTTAGCCGATTTTTGCCTCGACTTGGGTCTATAAAAAGGGTTTTTTGAGTTATTATATCACATTCCATCCTCCCTAGAATATTTTGGGCGTTTTTGGGCATCTTCATTAGGTTCAAATCCTCTTCTTTTCAGTTTTTAAGTACTTTTATGGTATTTATTTACTTTTGGTTGTTGATAAACATTATGAGTGGCTAAAATCCCTCATTCTTGGGGTTAAGGCCAAGAACATGAACCTCTTGGACTAATTGTATTGGTTTTTGCTGGAGTTTATGTTAAAGTGGTTATTCATATATTCTAAAATCCATTATTTTGATGTTTGATCACCATTAGAATATATTTCTTGTCTTGAAGTAAGCTCGAGAGAGAAACGGATAGATAGAACTTGGATATGTGAAGTGTGGTCTGTCTCGGAGACGTAATTCTAAGGGATTGACTCGTGGTTAGGACCGAGAGGTACCTACCCACCCACACTTGGTCAATTACAAGAAAAAAGCTTAAGAGCTCTAGAATTGGTAAAGCTTATCACCACTCGCAGATGTAGGTAGGTTTTTAAGTTCTAGAAGGCAATTATAATTTGGAGACGAATATAGTTGTAAAATTAACCTTGGGATCAATAACCATGATAAACTCCTCAAAAATGCTTAAACCAACAACAATTACACTCAAGAGATGATGTTCAGGGAGCCTTAGCCCTGGGAATTCACTTTTTATTGATTTTTAAAGCATATTTGCGGAAACCAAAAGTTACGGTAGCGAAGTTAGGCGTCCTTAGTTCGTAATCATTTAATTTTTAGCACCCAATCACTTGTCGTTTTCGCAACACTAGTTTTCAATTATAGTTTGACGTCCAGAGTGATTTCTGTTGATGAAAGTCCCTTGGGTTCGATATCCGGCTCTTTAAAAGGAGCCACTTTATTACTTGCACGATCACGTGCACTTGCGTGTATAGCTGGGTCGCAACAGCTCCCCACGTGATTTCTTTTACTTGTCGATTCCTCCACTGTATCTTTACGGAAACTACTTCTTTATTTCTTAATCTTTTCACTTATCGATCTAGAATAGCAATAGGTACCTCTTCATAAGTGAGATCCTCCATAGCTTGTACATCTTCACTGAATCAATACGAGATGGATCTCCCAAATACTTTTGAAGCATTAACACATGGAACAATGAACGAAATGTGGAGAGTTCTTGGGGTAGTACTAACTCGTACACAACTTGACTAATTCTTCGGCCAATTTCATATGGCATGTTATATCGGGCAAACTTTCCTTTCTTTCCAAATTTCATTATCCCTTTCATTGGTGACACTTCCATGAATACTCAATCATTTATGAAAAATTCTAACTCTCTTCTTCTAACATTGATAACATTGATATATGATTTGTGTCGATTTTAGGCCGTTTGTAGCCTCTGTTGTATCACTTTAACTTCCTCTATAACCTGATAAACAAGATCCAATCCAAATAAGGCAGTTTCACCCGCTTTAGCTCATTCAATTGGTGATCTACACTTTTTCCCGTATAAAGTTTCATAAGGTGTCATTCTGCTACTTGAATATTGTAGGCAAATTCCATAAGAGGTAAATGATCATCCCAACTACTTTGTGCACGTTCGTAACATACCTTCAAGTGTTTGGATGGTATGTTCTGTTTGTCTATCTATCTGATATAATAGAAATTAGAATCCCATGTCATCGTACTATCTTGTTAACATACAACCTTGCAGAATTTCCAGCTGTACAAGTGGTCCTGATAGGTAAAAAGTGTGCTACTTGGTAAGTCTGTCAACTATCATCCACATGGAATCAAATTTTCGAAATGTACAAAGCAAACTTGTGATAAAACCCATGTTAATCATATCCCTCTTTTAAAACTGGAAAATTCCCGTATGGCATATAACCTTCAGGTTTCTGATGCTCTACTTTTACCTGTTGACAGTTTGAACATTGAGCTACAGCTTCTGTAATGTTCTTTTTCTTTATGTTGCCTCACCAATACATCTCTTCCAAACTATGGTATATTTTGTTAGCTTCCGAATGCATAGAATACTATAAGTGATGTGCCTCTGTCATAATTCGTTTTCTGAATTCATCTATATCCGGTATGCACAATCTACTTTGGCCCTGATTCACTCCCTCTTGCGTAAGATCAAATGCCTTTGTCAAATCTTGTGTGCATTCAATTTCAGCTGCAATACAATAAGGTTCGCATATTGCTTTTTCTTCACTTTACAAATAAAGATTCGGTCGCATTTTACACTATAATTCGTTCATCTGGAGTTTCGAGAAGACGAACTCCCAAGCTGGATAATTATTGTAACTCTTTGACTATACTTTGCTTTTCGGTCAAATGGCTACTAGTGCTCCCTATTATTTTGCGACTTAACGCATCGGCTATTACACTTGCTTTTCCAGGATGTAAATCAATATCATCCACCTTTGCTGCTTTAAATTTAAGTCTTTCTGCCTAAGGATATATTGTAAACTTTTATGATCAGTATATATATGTCAATGTCAACCCCATACAAGTAGTGGCGTCATGTGTTTAAAACAAATATCACAACTGCTAACTCAAGATCATGTGTTGGATAATTTCTTTCATGTGGACACAATTGTCTTGAAGCATAAGCTATCACATTGCCATGCTGCAGCAATACACATCCTAGGCCAACTCCTGAAGCACCACAATATACTGCATACCCCTATGTGCCTTCGAAAAAGTACTAATACAGGTGTAGAAGTCAATTTATTGTTCAGCTAGTGGAAACTCTTCTCATATGCATCATTCCACTAGGACTTGATTGCCTTATGTGTTAGCTTTGTTAAAGAAAAATCCTTCACCAAATCTCCTATAATAACCAACCAAAGCCAAGAAAACTATGAATCTCTGTAAACGTTGTAGGCCTTAGCCAATTTGTTTTCACTTCTTCTATCTTTTGTCTATCAACCCTGAGTCCTTCATCCTATACAATGTGACCCAAGAATAATACGGATTTTAACCCAAACTTTACATTTAAAGAACTTTGCATATATCTTACGGTCAGGAAGAATCTGTAATACATGCCATAACTGTTTAGCATGGTTCTCTTGTGATCTTAAGTAAACCAAAATATCATCTCTAAACACGGTCACGAACACATCTAAAATGGATTGAACACCCTATTCTTCAAATCCATAACAACTGTTGGTGCATTGGTTATCCCAATGGCATAACTGAAAATTCATAATGGCCATACCATGTTCGAAAAGCTGTCTCGGGTATATTTTTTTTCTCTAACCCTTCCTTGATGACAATCCGATCTTAAGTTAATCCTTGAGAAACATTTGAAACCTTATAATTGATCAAATAGATCATCAATTCTGGGGAGGGAATATTTATTCTTAATTGTTACCTTACTCAATTGACAATAGTTAATACACATTCTCAATGTGCCATATGCACCCCAAGGGGGTATACTAGATCTTATGTATCCCTTGTCCAACAAGTCTGTTAATTGCTCTTTTTAATTCCCTTAACTCTGCTGGAGCCATTCTATATGGAGGAATAGAATACCTGGAATCACATCAATACCAAACTCTACTTTTCGTTTCAGGAAACACATCTAGGAATCCATTTACTACTGGAACCGATTGAAGTGTTGGTGACTTCACATCGGTATCCTGTACTTTTACTGGGTGGCTATATACCCCTTGGATATCATTTTCTTTACCTTAATATAGGAAATGAATCTTTCTCTCGGTACTCCCACATTACCCTTTCATGTGGAAAAATGAAAATGTATCTTCTTAGCTCAGCAATCTACTGTGGCCAAACAAGAAGTCAACCAATCCATACCCATTATAACATCAAAATCGACCATTTCCAGATTAATAAGATCAACCAGTGTGTCATAACCACAAACAATTACTATACAATTATGATATATTTTTTAGCTATAATAGATTCACCTTTTGGTGTAGATACCTCAACTGGGTTAGCTAATAATTCTGGTGTCCTTTCAAAAAAAAATTTCAACAATCAATAGAGTAACTTCTGATAGGGTAAAACCCGGATCAATCAATGCATACACCTTATGTAAAAATAAGAATATTGTACCTGTGTCTACATTAAGAGAAGCCTCCGAATTCTGTCTATCCGCTAAGGCAGGTGTACGGTTCTGAATTCTACTAGAACTAGCTGCTCTGCTAACACCTCTATCACGGCCAGCAGGTTGTACACCTAACAATGATAATACGACGGTTAACCCCGTAGGTCGTTTCATACTGCCCGTGGCTCTCTGTGGGCACTCTTTCCTTATGTGCCCCGACATACCACACCAGTAACAAACATTTGTTCCAAACCAGCACTCACCTGAATGAATCTTCCCACAGCGCTAACACAGCTGACGAGAAGACCTCGAGTGGTTCATACTTCCGTGTGTTTGATACCTCACTTTCCGTGAATCTTGAATCTCACTTCTTTGCCCAAACTAGTTGCCTCTAAACCCTAAGAATCGAGGTAGATCATTTACTGTAGAATGAGGAAATAATGGTCTAGGCGGTCTGTTAAACACCTGAGACCTAAATTCCCCTTGGGACGCCATAAACTGTCCCATAGTTCTAGCCCTCTTTGACGGCCCTTTTTCAAATTCTTGTGCCATTCTCCTTTGCCTTTGATTACCCCTCTTTTGTGCAAAGGCTGGACCAACCTGTCCTTGATTTTATACGATGACTATCTGAATCAACAGGTGTACCGCATTCCTTATATCCTGTTCACTAGTATTAATAGATGTTTTGGCAGGGTCTTCTCTCCTTCTCGGCTCTTCTGGAGCTTCAGTTTCAGCCCCATCCTGACTAGCTTGGCCAGGTGGTATTTACTAGTTTCTCCTTCGGCAAGCATATTTACCTTCTTACCTTTGTCCCTATCTTGTCTTGTAATTGGCATTTTACTATAACAAAGAAAACCAACTTCAATGGTCAGATATAATTCCACCTACGACATTGGCTCTATTGTACGATCTAGAAATGAAGAAAAGAAACAACTCCTAAATGTCCCGTAGCCTCCTACTTATAAATGTGGCACGCAACACATCCATAAGCAAGACTCTACTCAGATACGGCTTTGTAGACACCCTTAGGATGACCTGCTCTGATACCACTTTTATCACACCCCAAATCCCATTGAGGCGGACTGGCACCTGAAGCCGATAAGGCCCGAGAGAACCAATATTTGCTCATGTCCATTCATATGCATGTCATTCAAGAAACATCATCACCACGTATACATACTAGATGCTAATAGCGGAAGTTATGGAAACATGTATTATATACATAAAAACAAACTTGGTCGTTAGGGCCATCAAGTCAAAATGGACATACATCTCGTTAAATTCATATTCCCACATACGTTTACAAAGCCTGTAACAGATGCATATACATAACCATCCTAAAGTCGGGACAAGTCCCCGCTTTATACAACATTTAATACCAAAACAAGTGTACAACAATGACTTGGAAAGCCCCAAACCAACTGAAGCTCACCAAAGTTCTGCAAATGACCGGCAACCTACTGTGGAGGTCTACTAGAACCTGAACTTGCAGCACGTAAGGTAAGTCCCATAAGAGACGTCAGTACAAAGAGTGTACTAAGTATGTAAGGCTATAAGAAACTGCATCAATACATAAGAACTTCAATAAATAATTATAAGAAAATACCCAATATGGATAAACCATCAGTCTGTAAGTTTGGAACTATGTACATTACGTCCTTTACTTCTTTTGCTTTTATATTTGTTCATCTTTATCATTCTACCCATGTTAGGCTTTTCTATCTCCCTGGGATGAGATTAACCCATGCTAGGTATTTTAACCCCTGGGATGTTATATTAACCCATGCTAGGCTTTTATGTCGCCCCTGGGATGTTATTAACCCATGCTAGGTACTTTGACCCCTAGGATGTTATATTAACCCATGCTAGGCTTTTCAGTCGCCCCTGGGATGTTATTAACCCATGCTAGGTACTTTGACCCCTGGGATGTTATATTATGATATATTGGGATCGACTCATGCTAGGTATTTCAACCCCTGGGATACCACCCAAGATTTGTACAAACCATTATACATTACTTCATTCTTTCGTTAGAAGGGTAATACCTTACTTCATTTCTTTACTTCTGTGAGATTGACACATTAAGGATCATGACATTATTGGAAACACACATATATGCATTACTTCACTTCCTTTCCTCTTGTAACCAATAAATATGCGTTACTTTATTTCTTACTTTTGAGAGATTGATACATTCGTTGTCATAATATTATTGGAACTTTAGAATGTAACATTATTGGAATGCTATGGAAGAATGAATAGATTCTCCCTACATCATTACTTTTCTTGAGATAGTTCTTTTAGTCGTTACAATATTATGAGAGCTTTGGAACTTCAATCAATGAATAAGAGACAAGTGAATCACAATCGGTCTAAGAATAAGAAACATGCGAATAACAATATATGTCAACCTGAGCTGGGATACTTTAGAACACTTCGGAATGGAACAAGTACAACGTCAATGAGAACACTATGTGTTGTAGAAGGATACGGAAAGAGTAACCTTACATACCTTATTATTTTTCCAATATGAACATACAGTCCTATATGTGAATATGACTGTCCAGCTCCTTCCTTATGTGTTACTCTACAACACAAGCACATCACGAAGCTCCCGTTAACAACTAACTACATTACAAGTGCATAAGACGACAATGAGTTATGTGACTACCATATAACGTCATTTCACCTTCTTACAATACCATTTATTGCATCACCATACCAAAAATACGATAACATTACACACATTGACCAATACACCATAAACCAATAACATTTCAGACCAAATTTATCCTTTACACTTCCTCATTTACACTACGTCATAATTACTCCATCAATTCATCTCAATACCTTTCACAATCACACATGAACAACAATCCATAATTGATACCATTCAAAATACCTCTGGTACACTCCTTTAAAGTCATTCAAAAGGTACCATAAGTTGATAATTGCATCCATAAAGGGTATAGGGGCTTTTGGGGTCAAAGGGATGCAAAACATGCAAAACGAACTTCTGGGCTGACCTGAGAAGCCACCTGTGTCTACAGGTGAATGATTTACATCTTAAGGTGACCTTTTTCAGTGTCCAAAGTCACCTGCATTGGCACCTGCGCCCGCAGGTGCTCCAGATGCGAGGGCGGATGCCCGGTTCGGCCAAAAAGGGTCTCTTTTGGGTCCTTTTTTGTAATAAATGGTCCATGATCATAAATAAATTTATATTAACATATTTTAGATCATATTATATGAAAACTAGCATCCATGGTTTCACAACGCACATAAACATCACTAAACTACATTTTTCTTTCAATACGTCACCAATTCCATGCACAATTTCACAACAACAATTCCAAATGTTATACATAAGGAGAAAGAAAGTTAGGGACATAAAAACATCATAAATATTTATATTTAATCCATAAAATTCACCTCCTTCAAAACCACAAGTCCATTTTTAAGTTTACAAGGCAAAACCCTTTTCCGATTGCACAAATAGACAATTTTACACATAGTGAACTGTCCAACACTTAACCGACATAACCAACATGATTTATACACCATATTAAGCATATCATATATTAAATCATGAGAATAAATACTTACCAAATCTTGCAAGAGGATGATCTTGTCCCAAGAGATGGTTGCCTTAGGGTTTAAGTGTAGAGAGAAAACATTTTTTTTTGTAGAAAAGTCTAGAAATCTCATGTGTGCTTAAAATGAATAAAAAATCTGATTTATTTGCCTTTATATAGTCCCTTAATGTTTCTTATTAACCAAACACTTGGTCCAATAATAAATGTCTACTTGGCCAAGATGAATGGGTCAAATTTCCGATTTGGGCCATGTCTTTTACTTCATTTTTGGGCCTCATTTAAGCCCAATGACACAAGATTAATCTAGCCCACCAAATTTAAAGTATAATACCCCAACAATCGCATGTTTAAATAATTCCATAAATGTTACGGTAATCAAATAGGTTCAGAAATGTACGGGGCGTTACAGTCTGTCTTTTTTTCGTCAATGCTTCTTTCTCCTTGGAGAAAATACCATCTATAGCTTGTTTTAACTTATGTTTCTTCATTTATTGGCATTATTTTGTTGAGAATTAGTTGTAGGAGTATCTGGATAATTTTGATTCTTCAGTGATGTTTTGAATCTGAACATGTTTTGGATCTAAACATAATGTTTTGAATGTGAACATAATTTTTTGGGTCTAAACATAATATTTTGGATCTGAAAATACCTGAACTTATATTTATTTTATCCTTGTGTAGCCCATCTTGCTGTTTTGTCATCTCTTTTGGTACTTCTCAGAATTATTGGTGATTTATATGACTTGTATGTTTGTCTGTTTAGGAGTCTATTAGTAAACAGTTTTATGTTTGTTGTTGCTATTTTTTCTACAGTAAGTAAAACTTGCTACGAAGTGTATTACTGGCATTTCTCTGTTTTATGTTGTATTAATATATGTGATAAAAATACGGCTTGTACTCATGAAAGGTTAAGTTATTTTGATGTTATCTGCACTCATAAATTTTTGTCTTTGAAATTTTATTCATGTCACATAGGATATTGAATGGATATTGGATATAAAAGTTGGATGTATCTCCCACGATCCACCAATGAGTATGAAGATGGAGTCAAGTATTTTCTCGATAAGGCATTTGAACGAGCTTCCATAGAAAATGAAATATTATGTCCTTGTAGAAGGTATTTTTATCGTTATTGGCATTGTCGAAAGGTGGGGGAGGATCTCTTGTTTCGTCATGGGTTTGTTCCTAAATACACAATGGATTTTCCACGAAGAAGGTTTTTCCTCCATAAATATACCACATCCAATCAGTAATGCAGAAACTTTCGGTATGCATGATGATATTGACAAACTACTTCATGATACTTTTAGAAATATAGATGACCAGAGGAATGAAGGAGTAAGAGAGGGAGCATCTGAATATGCAAAGAAGTTTTTTAAATTAGTGGAGGAAGGGAAACAAGAGTTATATACGGGGTGTAAGAATTTTACAAAGCTAAATTTCACCATCGGATTGTACTTGTTTAAATGCATTCACGGGCTGAGTAATGTGGCATTTTCAGACCTGTAGGCATTAATAAAAGAGGCCTTTTTGTTTGCTCAGATACCGGTGTCTTTCCCTAAAGCAAGAAAAGTGATTAAATATTTGGGTCTCAATTATGAAAGAATCCATGCATGCCCAAATAATTGTATGTTATTCTGAAATAAGAATGCAAAGCTCAATAATTGCTCTGTGTATGGGTCTTCTAGGTGGAAGAATGTTCCAAATAAGTTGACTAACAAGCCCACTAAAGTTCCAACAAAGGTTCTAAGGTACATTCCTTTAAAGCCTAAGCTTCAGAGGATATTCATGTGTTCTGAAACATCTGTAGCTATGAGATGGCATTCTACTGAATGATCCAAAGATGGAAATTTAAGACATCCTACTGATGTGGAAGCTTGGAAAGATTTTGATTCTTTGTACCCATACTACTCTAAAGATGCTCGTAATGTCATATTGGGTATTTCAACCGATGGTTTTAATCCATTCCGAACTATGAGCATATCTCATAGCACATGGTCGATTATGTTAATGAACTGTAATTTGGCACCATGGATATGCATGAAGCCGGAGTATATAATGCTCTCAATGATTATTCCAGGTCCCTCGTCTCCTGGAAATGATATAGATGTATACTAACAACCACTAATTGCGGAGTTGAATAAACTATGGAAAGTGGGAGTGGAAACATATGATGTGGAAACTGACCAAACATTTAATATGCGTGCAGCTTTATTGTGGATAGTTAGTGATTTTCCAGTACTAGCAATGCTTTTCGGATGGAGCACAAAGGGGAGATGGGCATGCCCCACTTGTATCATGATACTTGCTCCCAATATCTCAAAAACAGTCATAAAATATGTTACTTGGGTCATCGGGCATTTTTTCCTCCTGATCATCCATATCGAAGAGATTAAAAAATTCTTTAATGGTAAAGAGGAGCATAAAGCTGCACCTACTCCCTTTCAGGTGAAGAAGTCCTTAAAGAACTACGTGATTTCAATAATGTTTTTGGAAAGAGCCAAAAAAAAAAAAAAGGAAAACAAAGCAGTGATGGTCCATGGGAAAAAATCCATATTTTTTGAATTGTCGTATTGGCCACAAAATAAATTGAGGCACAATCTTGACCCGATGTACATAGAGAAGAATATATGTTATAGTTTGCTTGGTACTTTGTTGGATATAGCTAGAAAGTCCAAAGATCATGTCAATTCTCGCTATGATTTGCATGACATGGGGATACACAAAGAGCTTCAACCAGTAGAAGATGGTAACAGTGGAAAAGTACATCTAGCTAAAGCTTGTTTCTCCATGAACCAGAGGAGAAAAAGTTGTTTTGCACCGTTTTAAAAGATGTCAAACTACCAAAATGGTCTGCCTCTAATATATCAAGTTGTGTGCAAGTAGATGAGATAAAAGCATCAGGATACAAAAATCATGATGCTCATTTCATATTGCATTACTTGCTCCAGATTGCGGTCAGGAAAGTGCTACCCAAGAATGTGTCTTTGGTCTTGATTAGGTTGGAGAATTTTTTTAGAGCCATATGCAGTATGGTTATAAGAAGAACTGATCTTGATAAGCTGAAGGCGAAAATCATAGATATTGAAAGTGAGTTTGAAAAGATTTTCCCAACCTTTTTTGATATAATTACACATTTGCCTATTCATTTAGTAAATGAAATTAGGCTTGAGGGCACGATTCATTTGCGTTGGATGTATCCTACTGAGAGAGAAATGTGTGACTTTAAGGGGCTTGTTCGTAATCGAAATACTGCAGAAGCATCAATAGCTGAGGGTTTTTTGGCTGTAGAATGTTTGAACTTTTGTTCGAGATACCTAGATGATAGAGTGAAGAAACAATTCAGTAGGTATCCAACAAACAATGATAAGGGCATTCAAACAGAGGGGGATGATTTTTCACATATATTTCCTATGACAAGCCATCCTATTGGAGGTAAGAAGAATAGGAAACCCAAGACTTTTGACATGAATAATCAACAGTGGGTTGAAGCACATCAGTATGCTTTGTTCAATACCAGAGATGAACAAGTAGAAACATTTATCAAGTAAGATAACATAGTTATTTGTATTTGAACTTCATTTAAATATGATATTCTATTTAAGGTTCATTTAATTTAGAAGTTTCATTATTGATTAAATTTATAGTACATGTTTGCAGGAAACATAAAGATTTAATTGATAGTCAAACTAGAAGGAATGCATGGGTAAAAGCATGGATTCACAGTCGAGAATTCGCGGACAGGTTAAGGGAAAAAGTAAAATTATTGAAGTGTCGAGGTATTTAAAATGATTAGCTAAAGGGCCTAATACTGTGGCTAAAAGATATACAATATATTTTATTGATGGATATCAATTTCATACGATGACAAGGGATGACCTATGCAAGACAAAAAATAGTGGAGTGACTTTGGCAGCAACAACGGATAATTTTGCTAGTGCGAGGGACCAGAATCCTGTTGATGGAATGGTTATATATTATGGAGTTATTCATGATATCATTGAGATTGATTATGGGGGTTGCTTTAGTTTTGTATTGTTTATATATGACTGGTTTTATAATGAAGAAGATGAACATGGGCTGACTCGGGTGTACTTCAACAGAAAATGCAACTCATATGACCCTTTTGTACTAGCATCTCAAGTGCATCAGGTTTTTTATTTGGAAGATACAACTGAAAAATAAGTTTACTATTCCAAAAATAAGATCCCTATTGACTTATATAATTTGGAGCAGGAGAGGTGTCCTAATATTGAAGAAACATTTTGGGGAGAGCCTAGTGATGAAATTGGTACATCAGAAAAAGTAGACAATGTTGATGTCAGATGGTCGAGGGAAGATCTCCCTGTTAATATCATTGATGCTCCTTTTCTTGCACAACATTCACAAGATGTAACTATAGAAATATCGAAAGAGGAGGATGACATTGATGATATCGATTGGGATTGGATGGAAGCTGATGACTGACAAATTGATTATTGTGTCATTGTTTTGTGTATTTTATTTGATCAAATGTTTTTGGATTGAGTTTTTGTGTCTGTTTTATGTGCTTTAGGATTTTTTTTCTCACTATTAGCTACGGAGGTTGAGTGCTACACCTATTGTGTACTTGTAGTTTGAAAATTGGGTCATTATTTTTAAGGAACCATTTTTTTTAATGCAATGTTTATATATGTGTTCTGTTTTCTACTTGTTGTTGGCTATGAATTTTGAGTTACAAAGGTAATGGTTTCTCTAGGATTATACATACATCCACTAATTGAGATTGCTATAAGTGAAGCTTAGTATATTAACTAGGAGACAGACAGTACCAAGTACTCCATCAGATTTTTAACTTGTTCTATCTACAATATTTTTTTAACTTGCTCATTATGTTTAGGTGCAGTTGTGTACTCCGTCAGATTCTAAAGTTTGTTACATTTTTTATTTATACATGTTTGTATAATCATGAATCAAGAAGGACCTTCAACAAGAAGCAAACCGGCCAAAAAAAGACATATGCTAAACCTGGATTGTTAACAGGCAAATAAAAGACGTAAGATAATGACAACAGCTGAAACTATTCAACCCATATGATCAGAGAATGAACATATGCTCAAATCAGTTGAAAAACAGCAGCCAGTAGCAGCACAAGATAAAGTAATTGAGCAATCTACAGTGGTAGCAGCAAAAGTAGCACAAGTTACAGCAACTAAACAATTTTTAGCAGAACAGCTTGTAGAGGAACAACCTGTAGAGGATCAAGTGCAAATAGATTCGACCACTCCTCCAACTAATGAACATTCTGAAGATCAAGGTAAGATATAGCTAAGAATCAACTAAATTCTTTTTTGACTACTAATTTCCTGTATTTTCTTATAGCTGAAGGGTCTTCCACTAAAAGAACAATAGGGAAAACATAGATGCATAAGGTATATGGCCGAACTGAGTGAAAATTGATCCTTCTAAATGGGGAAGATCAACTCATTGGTCCTACTGATGAAGTTGTATCAGAATTAAGTAGCTTCCTAGGTACACTAGCGAGAAATGCTACCCTTTTCCATTGGACATATTTTATTGGAGGCGCATGGACACTAAAAATAATTTGTGGGAGTATATCAAGGTTTGAAGTTTTCAATATTTAGTTCTTAGTAACAGTATTTTACATATATAAGCTAACTTATTCACACCAAATTATAGATGAAATATGATATTATTAAAGTTGTCAAAGGTTGGGCTATGGAAAGAATTTGAGAAGTTTGGAGAAAGCATATAACTGATTTAAAGAAATCTACCTACAATTCATATCCCAATGATGAAGTTTGATTACTCAGCAGGCCTGAGAATATTTCAGAATGTCAATTTAAGGAGCTCTCATATATTGGAAGTCTAACAAATTCAAGGTACAACATATTTGAGAATCTCAAATATCTAATCTTATTGGTAGTCCGGCAGTTTGCTTTTTCCTTTTAATTTATGATAGCAACTTCTAGCTGGCGGAGCAATTAGGTTTCTATGTGATACTCTATTGATAGTTTGTTGAACTACTTTTAATTTCATGTATGATGACTAAATTGTTGAGAAGCTAGTCATAAGGATAGCAACTTAATGTGTGAATTTTAACATCCTGTCTTGAGTCATGCATCATTTTCTTTCTTGGTTAGGGTTGTTAACTTAAAATTTTTGGTTAGACTCATTTTACCAGGACTACTATATATGAGTCCTTCGCGAAGAATACTTGAAATGAAAATGGCTAAAAGGTATTTTCTATACTTCTACCACAAAGAGAAAAAGAATGTATGTTACAGCTAAGGAGATTATCCCTTCTAAGCACACCAAACAGAAAACGCGCTTGTGTTGACTTATTTGCTCTCTGGCCTAAATTTTCCTTCATCCAGTGTAAATGAGTTTCAGAATCTCTGTACACAGTCCTGGAAGTCAAACATTATATAAATGTTTGAGATAGTAGTTTCTACTTAATTATCAAACACCAAAATATTAAATGAGAAAACCACTAAATTTACTTGGTTGCAGTTCATAATTGTACTATGTTCTTGCGATTAAGACATTCATGAACTTTATAGAAAGCAATTTTGTTAACTCAATTGTATCCTAGTGTATGTGATGGTATAATATCAAAAGAACATGTATATTTGCAGAGATTATCCTTACTGTTAGCAGAAGTTTACTGATGGTATAATATTTGTAGCCCTTTTACTCTTTCAGTTAACATTATTAATTCATTTATTTACAGAAAATGTCTGAAAAATAATACTGAGAATCGGAAGAAGATGATGAATCCACACACTGCAGGCAAAAAGAGTTTTGCTTTAATCCGCAAAAAATTGATGTGTTCTCTTATCTATTATAGAATTAGCCTGTCGTCATTTCAAGCTTTTTCCTGATATCTATTTTGGATACACTTTATTAGGTTGAAATGGAGGTGATTGAAACACATTATTCGAGTGTGGATGATCAGTCTGATCAGTCTGTTGATGCATTTTCAGTCGTCATGGCTCTTGAACATTCGGGTCATCTAAGACTGTATGGTGTGGGGGTTATAAAGATTTTATTCAAAAGAAAAGTTAGCAATTCTAAACCAACTTCAAATGCCACATATAATGCAGTACAACAAATGCGAGAAAGAATTCAAAACATAGAGAAAGAAATTGAGGAACAAAAGAGAACTATGCGAAAACAAGTTATGGCAGATGTTATTGCACAACTTCAGCAAGCAGGATTGATTGATCCTAACATACTGTCAGTGTTGTCCGTGCCTTCACCAAGATAATCTAATTCTGCAAAACCACCTACAGGGAGAAACAATGAAGGTCAGTGTTGCTATTTATCTGTTATGACTTCTCGCTCTTCTTCTTCTTCTTCTTGACTATTTTTATCGTGTCTCTGTTGCGACTCTATTTTGTTTCTTCTTATATGTTTCAAGTGGCAATAGGTCTAGAATTATTGGTTATTGGACTGTCATAGCATTTTATTATTTGTTGGACTGTTGTAGCTGGGTAATTGTTTTTGTTAACTGGAGGTGGTCAGTTGGTGTGTTTGTTTCCATTTGGTTAAGTGGAAGTGTTCAGTTGGTGAGTTTGGTTAACTGTTGTAGCATTCTATTGTGGGGACTTGTAGTCAACACTATAAGCACCAATTACATCACAACTATACCATTGTATATATAACCATATGGTGAGTAATATATAATTGAAAAATATCCCATCTGCGAGTTGTTTTATGTTGGAACTTTATTTTTTTCTTAGTTTTTATAGGAATGTATGTTGAGGGATTTCCATTTTTTTGCTTCTTGAAAGTGGGATTTAGTTACCTTTTAGCCACTGTTTGGTTAGTTCTGGAAAATACCCCATTGGTCCACTGGTTGTTGGTGTTGAACTACAACATTTGATTTTAGTGGAGACTTTGGTCTATATACATTATTTGCTGAGTGGTCTATGGAGTCTGTAGGTGTTGTTGTGGAGAATTTTTTCTTCCCTTTTTTCTTTGAGTTTTTCATTGATCCTGCTCCTGTATACTGCTTTCCCCTTATTCTGATCAGTACCAGCTTGTATTGTAGGATTTTTTTTATGGTTGTCTTGCTGCTGTAGTTGATAATTGGTGTTTTTTTGTATATGGAAATTATTATACGGGGTTCTTATAATTAACTGAAAGTGTTAATTTGGTATACGCCTTATGTTTTCAATTGATGCATTAGTTAACTGTCGTAGCATTTTATTTGTGGGTACTAATGATCAAAAAATGGGGTGTTTGTTTACTGAATTTAAACCTGGAAATGTGTATATATGTTGTGTCTAAAGACAAAACACTTAATAGTGGATCGGACTAGTATGAAAGGAGAAGATAGAGAATTAAAACGGGACTAAAATTGGTCCTAGCGGCTCTTAGGGCAGTCTAGTGAATTCAAAAAAGGATATATAAAGAAGTGAAGTTTGTTCGAGAAATTCCAGCTTGTATACTTTATGTTTGAGATGTTTAGATTTCAAAATCCCATGGTAATGAAACAAAGAAATGGTATCACAAAATGTAGGCCAACTAATCAAATTATTGCATCAGTGTGTCTAGGATCAGATCAGTAGTCTACTTGTTTTTTTGCCATGAAATTAATCTTTTTTATCGTTGTACTGATTCCCGTCAAGCCAATAATATAACAGTCGCATTGTGTTTTTGTAGAAACCTGCTATTAGCCAGCAGAATGTTGAATTTACCAATGTTTTATCGGCTCTTGCATCTACTTATAATATTGGGAAGTCAATTTTTTAAGATGGCCGCCCAAGTGAATGTGGTATATTGGATTCTCATATCATTTACTGGGTTGCTACTTACTTTGATAAGGTTCCACTGTTTAAAAAAGCTAGTTTGTGCTCTTTTGATCCTAGTGTTTTCTCTAATTCATATAGGCATAACTTGTGTGAATCAAGTTTACTGATTTCTTCATTTCATTTCTAATTGTTGTAACATGTGGGTACGTATACCTTTTGCTATTGTTGGTGCTTATTTTTTTGCTGTTGTTGGCTATATTTTTTCACTTTTTTTCTGAGTTTGCCACTGGGGAAGTGCGATTTGCTTTGATTATTACTTTAGCTACTGGAACTGGTTGGTTCTCTTGAATTGTTTGATGTGATTTAAAAAAAATTTGGTTCGCAATTGTGGTTATTTACATGGGACTCGCAAGTTTTTATTAATTATTTTCTATTATCATTGTAAGTGATGACATTTGAAGATGGGAATGAAAGCGATGAACTAGACCTGACCTAGTCCAGACCGATCAGATTGGTGGGTTCATCATGCAGCATCATGTTGAAAATTTTGACTAAGTTTCAAACATCTTTTGTTGTTGAACATTGAAACTTATGTGTTGCACTTTTTGAAGGTCCCAAAATATTTGGTTCTTGGAATGTAATGAATAGTTTCTACTCTTGTTCCAAAAGCATTTGATTTTTGGTCCAAAAACTTAAGTATTTATGTTACGCTTAATTTATAAAATCATTTGCAATAGCTAGCCTAATTTTGTGTTGTAGAAGTAGCCTAATAAATATAATCGTTGCAGTAGCTTTAAAAGAACTATTGCTATAACCTAATAAAGACTATTTTAGTAGCCTTATAAACCATCCCAACGGATGTAACATGTCCATAATTGAATAAAAATAAACGTT
Source organism: Capsicum rhomboideum (assembly GCA_031232105.1). NCBI lineage: Eukaryota > Viridiplantae > Streptophyta > Magnoliopsida > Solanales > Solanaceae > Capsicum > Capsicum rhomboideum. The sequence goes on from CP124709.1 coordinate 62,202,660, forward strand.
GCAATAGAGTATGTCTACCGTTGCATAAAGCTCTATTGAAACAGTTAGTAGTCGTTGCATAAAGTTCTATTGGGAAGATTTGAGCCGTTGCATAAAAGTCTAGTGGAACAGTTCGTAGCGGGAACAAAAAGATCCATTGGAACAGTTTTCAATCATTGCATAAAATTCTATGGGGACGGTTAGTAGCCAGTGCCTAAGACTGTCAACCGTCGCAAATATTTTGTAACAGAAATCGTCCCAACAGGCCACTTATGGTGATGGTTATTTTAACCGTCAGAAATAATTGTCGCGATTGAGCTATTGTAACGGGATCAGTTGTATCGGGTGGGTTAACTCTCGTCATAGCTATATAGTAACGATTTTGATATCTATGGGGACAGTAATTGAACCGTTGCTATATGCCTTATTTCTAGTAGTGGGAATAGGTTAAAAGGCTTTAGGGTATACGGTTTAATTAAGGGAAAATTATCTATTTGAGTCCTTTTAATAAAATATTTACTGCTTTTAAATTTACTTTTTATTTATTAACTAGATATATCATATTTAGAAAATAATTATCATCTATAACAACTGTATTATGTATTAAAAGTGAATTATGTATGTAATATATATGTATTACAAGTGTATTGAAATGTATTATACTTATTTTGGTTTAAAAAATGTACTATATATTAAAAATGAATTATGCACGCAATATAGATGTATTACACTATGTACAAAAAGTGAATTATGCATGCAATATAGATATATTATAAGTGTTTTAAATGTATTATGTGTTTGTTTTGGTAAAAAATCTACACTATGTATTAAAAGTGAATTATGCATGTATTAAAATCATATTGCTATAAATGGTAAATATTTTCTAAATATGGTATATGTAGGTAAGTTTTTCTACTTTTTAATGGGGCAGGTTGGTGGATCCAGGTTGTGGGTTGGATATTTTAAATTAATTTAATTAATTATATAGAGACCAATGGGGGTGGAATCCAAAGTGGATGCTAGGGGTATTATGGAGCCTATAGGTGGATGAAGGATATTTTTATACCATTTTCAATAGGTGAGGGACAATTTAGGTCATTTTTTGTATTTAACATAAAAAATATGTTATTCAATTTTTATTTTTTATTTAAAAAGAAAAAAAAAAAAAAAAGCAATGCATAAAGAAACCTTAATGAAATATTCAAAGTGCGCGAACACCCCTGTTATTAAAAGTGCATTAGCCATGTTCCAACATGGACGAATATGCTGCAACACTGCATAAAGTACATTACAAATTTTGGATAAAGATTGCTTAGGAATGAAGTTTGGATAAATCTTCCAGGAGGGACAACATAGTGCAATCTAAGCTCTCTGCATCTGAGTGAGAAACTACATCTGACCGATAAGGACATGAATGCATATAGTTTCCTTAAGAGTTCAAAAAGAAGTTAACAAAGAACTTTCAGAATGAAACGCCATAGTGAACCTTGAACCCAAAGCTTCATTATCACCTAACAACCTTGTCTTTTAAGCAACTATTTCATACCCAAAGATCCCAATTCATCATTGTCTTTTTTCCTCTCTCATATAATCTATTCTAAAGGACATAAAAAATTCAATTGATTACCATAGAAAGACTCTTCTCAGGAGCTCCAAGCTTGTGCTCCCTCCACTTGGAAGCTAATCTTTTCATATGGGATCTGTTCAAACGCCAATTGGAATAAGAAGTTCAGCATTGCTCGAGACATCATGCGGATATTTGCTGCAAGAATTACAGGCATGTTCTCTTTTATAATGTGAATCATAATGTTACTAAGGGGTCGTTTGGTAGGATGTATAAGGATAGTGCAAAATATTGTGTATTAGTAATACTTGCGTTAGTTATGCTTGCATTTTTCTTATGCAGTATTTGGTTTGATGTATTAAAAATAACATAATTACATAATTTCTAAAAAAATATTTTTTTTACAAAAATACCCGCCATAAATATGGTGGAAAGGATGTGAAAAAGATTTTAAGGGACAATTATGACTTTAACCATACTAATGCATGCATTAGAATCCATTACATTACTAATACCATGGATTTGAATGCATTAGTAATACACTCCTTAATACCAAATAGAGTGTATAACTAATGCAAGCATTAGTAATATATAAGGTGAAAAAGTGTACCAAACAAGGTATTAGTAATACATAAAGCTAATGCAAGCATTATTTTTTTTAATACACTCTACCAAACGATCCCTAAGTGTATTTGTGGACTAACGGAACTTTTATTTGTTTGGTAAGACAGATAATTTGGGATGAAGTTGGAGAAGATCAGTTTGAGAGAGAAAAAGTTTTAGTGGACATTGAACAGGAGTGCCTGGACGTTTACAGAAGGAAGGTTGACAATGCAAACATCTCCAGAGCTCGACTGCATCAAGAATTGGCAGATTCAGAGGCTGAGTTCACCCATCTCCTCCTGTTACTGGATGAAAGATCACTTCCTGGAAGGGTAACTTTCTGAATTCCCTTGTTCAGCATGCTAAAAGAAATTGTCTACTAGTAGGAAGCTATAAAACCAAGGATATGATGCTTAGAGGGTGGGACACCTCTACATGCATGCAAATATATAGCAGGGTAATGAATCTATCTATAAATGTCATCAGCAAAATTGAAGCAGTGAGATATATTTAAAATCCGTGCTATATATTTTGTTGCTACGACTATTTGAGTAATTTACAGATAAAAGAGCAAGCATATCAGCCTCGACCTTCGTGATTCTTTCCTTTACCCACTGCTGGTAACATGTACTAACATATTCTTGTCAAATTAAAGAGAGTTTTTCAAGAAAAAAAAGTCAGTTTTCAGTAATTGTGCTAAACTTACCTTCGCAAATTCATCTCCACAAGTTGCTACAGAATCAAGAATGCTAATAAAACTAAAATCATACGAATATTCAAAAAAAAGGGAGGACAGATGTACAGTCAAAGGAATGAATGAAAATTATATCAGCTGATCATGACCAACGAACTCTAAATCCATGCAATGTAGCTTGCTTCTAGTGGCTTAATGGACATCTGCTCCTAAAGTATCCAAATGAAAATGTATATATTGACAAGCTCATGGTGAAAGGTGGACCAGTCTAAAAACCAACATCAATGCAACAACAGATCGCCTTCCCCTTCGTTCCCTAACAAGGAGTGTGGCACACACACAGAGTACTACTATCTCTTAGCATCATGACACGACTATGACAGGATGTTAGTTAGATCAATTATCTGAGTGGACATACATGAATCATTGGATTTTCTTTTTTAAATATTGAAACCTGTCATTGGATCTTTTGCATAAGAAATACTCAGTGATTCAACTTACATAAAGAGGAGTGAATTTGTATTCGGCAGCCAGAAAAGATGACTGGAACACTAAAAGAACAACTAGAGTCGATTGCACCTGCTCTGAGAGAGATGCGAATTAGAAAAGAAGAAAGGGTGAAACAATTCAGAGCTGTACAAGGACAAATTCAGAAGATTTCTGCTGAAATAGCAGGTCAATCAGAGTACAATGATTCATTATCAAATGTTTTAATAAATGGGAATGATCTATCACTAAAGAAACTAGAGGAGTACCAAAACGAGCTTCAGCGGCTTCAAAATGAGAAGGTACGAATGAGACACTTAACCCTTGTGCCTGGTACTATAGCTAAGATGCCATCAACTGAAAGGTTTTGAAATTTCTTGTTTACCCCTCTATCTTCTTCCTTTTTTTCCCTTTACTGTTCTGTTCTTGCATCAAAGATTGAGAGACTTAAAAAGGTTGAAAACTACATTAGCATGATCCGGAGCTTAGCAGCAATGCTGGGAACAGATTCTTCTTTGATCATTACAAAGGTTCATCCAAGCCTTAATGAGTTATCTGGACTGTCAAAAAACATTAGTGACAGTATATTGGAAAAACTTGGCAGCACAGTTCAGTCACTAGAAGCAGATAAGAAAACAAGGCTTGAAAAGGTAATCTCATCAACTCTGCACATTCCTTATCTAAAAACAAGTATGCGCTTATCAGTTCATGTAGTCAACAACTCATGAAAATTGCAGATTTAGTATTAGGAGGCCACTGACTAAGCAAATTGTGAAAGAAACATAATTCAAGTAGAGTGAATTCTGTCCTTTTATTTGTTTTAAAAGTACTGACAAAAGGATCAATATAAATGAATAAAATCAGAAAAATTAATGTCCTCGCTGTTCTGTGCGTATTTGTAGCTTCACCAACTAGGAAAAGCATTGACAAACTTGTGGAATCTCATGGACACACCCCAGAAAGACCGTGTAAGGTTCTCCAATGTCACTGCTTTGATATCATTGTCATCAGAAGAAATCTCCACTCCTGGAAGCCTTACTCTGGACATAATACAGCAGGTCAGTATCTTTATAACTATAACTAATTTATCCTCCAGTACTACGAGGTAAGAGATTTGAAAAAAAAAAAATTAAACTTCCTAGGCTGAGACAGAAGTCAGGAGACTGGATCAGCTAAAAGCAAGCAAGATGAAAGAGCTTTTCCTTAGAAAACAAATAGATCTTGAGGAGATCTGCAAGCGATCCCACATGGAAATTCCCTCACGGCTAGAGATGGAAAGTATTATGAAACTAATGAACTCTGGTTGGTCCAATTTTAACTGTTCTTTTTAATTATTAAGATGGCATACTGCTTTTGAAATTGAAACTGACCAAAACCTCCAAAAGGGGAGATTGACCATGCTGATCTCCTCACAAGCATGAATAAACAGATAACACAAGCACAAGAAGAGGCATCTAGCAGGAAGGCTATAATGGAGAAGGTAGAAAAATGGATATTAGCTCGTGATGAGGAGCGATGGTTGGAAGAGTATAGCAGGGTCAGTTCCTTCACTTATGAGATTCAGTAGCCCATTCACGTTTTTTCATCACCTGTGATCATCTTATGCATCCTTATTTTCAGGATGACAACCGGTATTTTGTGAGCAGAGGTGCTCACAAGAATTTGAGAAGAGCAGAACGGGCCAGAGTCATGGTTAACAAAATACCAGGTATCAAAATATTTCTTCCAATGGCTTGCCATCACCAAAATCAAACTAGTAATGGGGAGCCATAAAGCCTTTATAGCGACTTAAACAACTACCTGTTATATGAAAAGATGACTAAATCAATTAACCATTGTGCTTCTACAAGTTAGACTGATCCATTATGTGTTATCGAGTAAAAACTGAAAACTTGATTAGAGTCTTCATCAAGCAACAACAACAACATACCCAGTGTAAGAGTTTTCATCAAGGATTTGTTCATTTTGTGGTCTTTTTTATTTATTTGCAGCTTTGGTGGATATACTGATAGCCAAGACTAAAAGCTGGGAAGAAGAAAGAAAGAAACCTTTTCTATATGATGAGGTAAGAACTTACCAACGCCACCCCCAAATAAAATACTTTTATTGGTTAGTACAAAGAATTACTCGCAGTTATATAGAGTATTGGGCTAACATCTGACATGGATTTATCCATGGTCTTTTTAAGTTTTCATCCCTTTAGACAATACAAAAGCTAATGTTGATAGTATAAAACACCTTGACAGTTCAGCAACATCTTCAACCCTAGTCTACTTCATCAATTATATATACACTTGCATACATAAAAAAAGAGAGGGAGGGGATCTTTTTGTCTGATGAGAATATAGACGATCATTTCGGTAGAGACCAAGAAACAATAAGAAGCATTGGAAAAAGTAACAAAAGTAGAATTAAACATTAGCATCTTAATGAACTACCTGTAGGCCACATTAACCATGTTGGGTCCAAAAGAAATAACAAAGTTATTTGGTCAGAAACTTGCAATGCAATGAAAAAGATTGCATAATTAGTCGAATCTATTTTCAGAAAAAAAGGTGAAATAAGAGATGATGTTACTAGCTGCGCCTATTTATAGGCATTATTCATCAACAGAACAAAACAACTTAAGACTCAAATGCTACTAGGGGTGGACCAGCAACAACAAGCCATAGAAAGAGACGACATAAACAATATTGCCCTTTAATTTGGTGTTGCAACCAGAGACATAGGGAAGGCAGAGGAATCTTTTCCTAATGTTGAATAACTAGATGAAGGTTCGCTAACAGAATTAAAGTGACTTGGCCATATTCTAATTGCCGGGATAGCTGAATGCAGCAGAATTGAACTCAGCAACGAAAGTGGAATACCATTTGGCCCTCCGATTATAGATTAATTCAGTTATTACCTAGTCATGTCTTACATACCAGAAGTGCCTGACCCCCAGGTGCCGCTGTTTGCAATGTTGGAAGAGTATAATTTGCTAAGGAAAGAAAGAGATGAAGAGAAACAAAGACAACGGGTAAGTCCCACGATACATATAAAGAGTTTCCTTTGTTATTCACAGTTTCACTTTTCTCTGCCTCTATGTATATTATTTAACTTCCAATCTTTTCAACAACAACAAAATCTCAATCCCAAGCTAAGTTGGAACATTTCCAATCTATCCAACATTCACAAAAAATAAATGAACAATGAATACCTCAACTTAATCATAACCTCCTTTTACAAGACATAATGTTGTTCTTGCAGGAAATGAAGAAAACACAGAATCAGGTGCCGGCTGGGCAAGAAAATCTCTTTGTCCTGAGGCCAAGCACCAGCAGCAAACGTCTTTCAGATAGAAGCCTAAATGGAGGGTTCAACAATGGTACACCTGTGAATAGAAAGTCTTCTTTGGGTATACAACAGCTGGGATCAACTCCCATTAACACACCACGTCAAAGCATTTCTTTGTTAAAGGAAGCAAAGAAGGACCACCACACAAAATTCCTCTCCCGTAGTCGCTTTGCTTTTCATCCAGGAGATGATTCAGCTTCAGTAGTATCATCATTTTCAGGACCCTTTTCACCTTAGAGTTTGTGTGTGTTAGATTTTGAATTTATTTGAGCTCACTAATTTGATAATTTCAGACAATTCCTTAATAGGAAGCTAAAATCATGCAAAAGATAATTTACATTGTCTAGGCTTCTACAACTGTGTCACCTTATTCAACAGGACACAAATAGAGTTCTGGGAGTATGTACAAATAAAAACTCAAGTAGAGTGTCTTGTTCCCTGGCTACAAGCATCAATACATTCACTCTTTGTTTGTTTTTGCTCAAAGGCTACTTTGTTAATCCTGCTATGTATATTTCTTAGAGCAAGCACATAAAGATGATCTTACACAATACACATCATACAAGGGGAATGCTGCAGCTTGGTTTCTTTGCCATGAGATCTTCTCAGAAAGATCACAAAAGCATGTATCTTATAATCAGCAGCATATGCATTAATGAACAACCTGCCTTCTTTGGATGATTTTACTTTGAACACATAAGAGTATAGTAAGACAAATTTTTATTCATTGATCATTGATGAAGTGGAGTTGTTTACATGACTCATTTGTGAAATTTACAACATTTTCACCAGCATTAGGGAGACTTAAGTCAGGAAAACAGCTATCGTATGCAAATGGACTAAACTGCAATCATTCATCAAATAAAGAAAGCAATTAAAACATTTGGCTCTTTAGCCTTACAAAAGATCCAACTTAGTCTTGACCTTCGCTTTGACATACAAGCACCACATCTAGGTAAGCGCTTACATTAGTAATTTAGTGATGGCTACAAGCTTTCTGTATTGTTCCGGACTTTCAAGTATTCCCTGGAAAAATGCAAGATAGGACAAAAAGTAATCTAACATGAACCTCTTTTTACAAGGAATTCATTCTACTTTCAAGTTATGGATGCTCATGTACGGATCATTATGTTAATGAATAATGAAGGCATAGTATAATTATCCAATGAAATCAAAACGCTGATTGTATTAATTCCATCTAGAGAAACATCAAATGGGCAGTTTATATCCATACAAAGCTCAAATCCCAAGGATGATGTGAAAATCAGCAACTAATGTCTCAATATAAGTATCACAGATTGGCCTCTGGCAATGCATAATCACAAATCTAGGGAAAATAACAATTTCTTTTCAAATTATAATCATAAGTTCTACTCTGAATGTGAATAACTGTTTCATATAACCATTCAACACCGAGTTTTAAGTGCACTTCTGAAAGAATGCCTCAATTCTTCGAGTTCCGGAAGGAAGTGGCTTGTCTTTTGATAATCGAGGACGACTTTGAACCTTGGGAGATGGATCGGACGGCTGTGAAGGCGGCATGGGAAACGAATCGAGAAGGAAATCGCTTGTAGGTTGATGCCTTTTAACGGCAACTCTTAAATGCTCGAGCTTTATGGTTTTTCGCTTCTTCTCCAACGCGACTTGGGCAGATTTTTCTGCTAAGAATTCGAGGAAAAGCTCAGTGGAGCTAGTGATGAGATGTAGGGCTTCTGAGTTTACCTTGTTGATGTCCTGGTCCAGTTTCATGATTTTCTTCACTCGGCTTACCGGAATCTGGAGTTGGTGGGTCTCTCCGGCGACAGCGACGGCGGCGGTGGAGCTTCCTTCTTTATCCTCTCTGGCCATTGCGTCCAAAATTCTGCTCAGTGAAGTCGACATCGGATTTTATGGCTTCTGAATTTGGCGGGAATGAGTTTTTGCACTGGCGCCCTTCGAGGTTTCGGGAATATGAGTGTATTCCATTTGTGCCTTTTGGGGCTTAAGAGTGTTTTTGGTATGACGGTTTTTCAATTTTCTCATTTTGGTTGCTTAAGGGCCTGTTTGGAAAGCCAGAAGGAAATTGAGATTTGGGATAATTGAGTGTGATTATACTTTTTGATGTGTTTGGTTAACCAAGTATTTTCTTAGTTTATTTTTACTTGTCCATTATACCAAAAACAAGATTTTCATTAATACTTATCTTATTTGAAAAATCAATCGATAATTTACTCATTTCTACCTATTTTATCTTTAGTTATTAATTACAGTCATTATCCAATATATTTCTTATATTCATAGGGTGATATGATAAAACTACCTCTATTATTTACTGTTAACTAACATATGTGTCAAGTCAACAATGGACAAATATTGATAGCAGAGGGAGTAATTACTTGGCAAGAGAGGAATTGAGTGTAATTGAAGGGGAGTAATTACACTCCTCAATTCTCAAGGGAGGGTAAGGAAATGGGTGTAATTGCACCATGTAATTACATGAAACTTTTTTAAATTCCATCTTTTTACCTTTTAAAATACTCTCTCCATTCCTTTTTATATGCATTTTTTCGAGAGTCAATTTGACTAACTTTTAAAGCTAAATTAGATTAGATTTATTTAATATTTAAAAATTAAAATTTGGATATTCCAAATCTATATGAAAAGTATTATAAATTTCAATTTCTTTTTTTCAATAGAATTAAGCAATTACATCTTAAATATTGGTCAAAATTTATTCCCGTTGACTCTCGACAAATGAAATGTACATATAAAAAGGAATAGAGGGAGTATATTTTTATGTGAAATACCAAAAGGCATTCCTTTCATTTGTGTGAACGTTGTTTTCACTTCTACCTTCACCAACATACCAACAACTTTACTTCTTCTTCCGAGAAAGATTTCTTCTTGATTCTTTTTATTCCATTTTTTGATGTCTTGATAGATTATTTATGTATTTGATCTTTGTATTTTCTCGTATTAGTTCCTGAGATTAAAATAGAATATGAGAATTAAAATTTTCTTTAATTTCTTATAATAATAACGTAAAAATACAAATTATTTTAAGTAGTAAAAAATACAGATTATTTCTTTAAAAAAATACCGAAGTCATTATAGAAATTTTTATTAATTAATTTAATTAGTAATATTATTTATTTGAAATATACAGATTATTTTTATGATATTATTTATTAAAATAGTTATTTAAATCTAATTTTTTAAATTTAAATGTAAAATTTGATTTTTTAAAAAATTTAACTGTGCAATTATATTTGTCCAACCAAACAGGACCATGAGAATTACACTATAGTTACACTCTGACAAATAAACAAATCTGTGTAATTACCACCTGATAGGTACATCTATTCCAATTACCAGGTGACTTTCCAAACAGACCCCAAATATTTTGGATAAATATTTTTTAAATGAACTTATTTTCCTCAAATTCAAGGAAAATGACTTCCTTTTAACAAGGATGGAAAATATTTTCCAAAAACTTTCTTTCAACCTCACACCCCAATTTTGCACTCTAACCCGAGTCTCGGGTACCGATTTCTAACACTAATCGGAGAATAACTTTCTACACCAACTCGTGATCTAACTCGAGATGGGAATTAGGGTTCGATCTCGACCCAACTTCCAACCTCGACTCGGGACCCATCTCCCTACCCTATCAATAACTCAGGTCTTAGGTGAAAAATTAGGGTGAGGTCTCGGGTCGAGAGTTGAGGTCGGGTCTAGGGTCCGAAGGTTGGGTATCGAGGTCGGGTCTCGATTTAGGAGTTAGTGTCGGATACTAGATCGGGAGTTGAGGTCAGTTATAGTGTTGGGAGTCGGGGTCGGGTCTTGGGTCAGGTCTCTGGTCAGGAGTTAGGGTTGGGTCTCAGGTCGAGAGTTGGGATTGGGGTTAGGGTTGGGTCTCAGGTCGAGAGTTGGGATTGGGGTCAGGGTTGGGTCTCGAGGTCAAGTTGGGATCAAGGTCAGGTCTCAAATCAGGCGTTAAGAGTTGGGGTTAGATTCTGGATCGATAGGGTCGGATGTCGGGGTAGGGAGTCGGGGTCGAGTTTTGAGTCGGATGTCGAGGTCATGAATCAAGGGGGTCGGGATCGGGTCCTAGGACGAGAGGTGGGGTCGGAGTTGGGTCTTGAGTCGCTAGTCGAGGTTAAGAGTTGAGGTCAAGTGTCAGGAGTTGGCTTTCGGGTCCCAGTTGAGGTGGGTCAGGTTTTGAGGTCGAGTCTTGGATCGGATGTCAGGGTCGAGAGTCGGGGTAGGATCCCGGGTTAAGAGCTATGTTTCAGAGGTGAGGAAGGTCAAAAAAGGAGTTCAACCATTCCCTAAATATGGAGTCAATGACTTTGAAGGGCTAGGTTTTGGTCCCGGGTGAGGAGTCGTGATCTGGTCCCTGGTCGGGTTGTCAGGGTTAGGTCATAGATCCCATGTCAAAAGTCGGGGTCTAAGGTCGTGGGTGGTTCTAGTGTCATTTGTATTTGCCTAGATTATACCTAAATACTCTTGGGACAATATTTTCTTACCAATCAAACGCCAGAAAATAAGTAAGAAAACCACTTATTTTTCAAGAAAATATTTTCTAGAAAAACATTTTCCATGGAAAATATTTTCCTTCATACCAAACACACCCTAAAATTTGATTTGTCTAGATTGCATTCTTTGTAAATTGTGGAAAATCAAATGTGTTGGTTAGATTTTGTTTGGTATAAAATGATAAAAGAAATCAATAATATTTGATTTGGTTTGATATTAAAATATTGGGATAATTTCAGAGACCTCATCTCAGATTTCGTGATTTATGATATTACGCTTACCTCTCTTATTTTGATTTTTTTTTTAACAATTCTTTTAACCTATTTATTTTGAGGTAAAAAAAATTAATTTGGCTAATTTACCCTTAGCAATTCTAACCTTGTTTAATTAATTGATCTTATGAATATTTTCTAAAAAAAATTCGATTAAAAGAAACTAAATTCATTAGTGGGTGGAAAGTTTGTTGAGGTATATACCATTAACCATGCGTTTAGATATGTTATATTCTAACAATTATTATGGTTAAAAGTCTAAGTAGGAGATTGTTAGGGTATATACCATTAACCATGAGTTAGATATGATAAATTCTAACAATTATCATGGTTAAAAGTCTAAGTAGGTGATTGTTGGGAAATATACTATTAACCATGTGTTTGAAAATAGTATTTATCATAGAAAATTATTTATTTAATTTTAATAAAATCTCAAATAGATCATATATTAAGCCATGTGTCTATTTACTTATATAGTAGATGATTTTGTGTATAGAGTTTAGCTTATACACGAAAGATTAAATCATCAGTTCTTATAAGTATAGACATTATGTTCATAATCAAAGATGAAGCTAGACAAACATCTTGATGATTGTAGCACAAGATTAAATATAATCTAATCTTGATTATGGGAGTGGTCGTATTTGTCACGCCCCGTATCCCAACGGAGCGGATTGGCACCCTTAGTCGATAAGGCCCGAGAGAACCAAGCTTTGCTTCTATTCATTCATATGCATGCCATAGGAAACACCACCATCACGTAAGAACATAAAAGGCTGATAACGAAAATCATGGAACATGTAATATATATACATATGTGAAACTAGGCCGTTGAGGCCATCAAGTCAAAAATGTCATGTATCATCTTACATTCATACACCCACATACGTCTACAAAAGCCTCTAACAGATGCATTTACAAGACCAACTAAAAGTAGGGACAAGTCCCCGCTTTATACAACATATACAATACCAAAACACATGTATAACTGTGACTCGGAGAAGCCCCGAACTAACTGGAGCTCACCAATGATCCGCAAACAACTGGCAACCTACTGTGGAGGCCTACTAGCACCTGCGCCTGCAGCAAGTACGGTAAGTCCCACAAGGGACGTCAGTACGAAGAATGTACTGAGTATGTAAGGCTCATAAGAAACTGTATGATATGTAAAAACGTCAATAAACTCAAATACCAGTGAATACTTAATATGGATAAAGTAACATTCTGTATGCTGGAAACCATGTACATTGCTTTCATTACTTTCTTTGCTTCTTTACTTATATGCTTATTCATCATCACTTGTGTCACTATATACCCGGCCCCCAACTGATCAGTGGGTTTTTACATAACATAACGTTATGTTGGGATCGGCTCGAGCTAGGCTTATGCCTCTAGAGCTACCACCCATAAATCAATACATCGGGCTCGACTCGAGTTAGGTTATCACCTCTAGAGCTTCCACCCATAAACCAACATAGCAGGTTCGGCTCGAGCTAGGTTCTTACCTCTAGAGCTACCCCCTGTCAGGATCGGTCCGAGCTAGGCTTATGCCTCTAGGACTGCCCCCAGAACCAATAATCTCGGGATCGGCTTGAGCTAGGCATTTCGCCCCCAAAGCTACCACCCATACTCAATCATTAACCACATATATGCATTACTTCATTCTTTACTTTTGATATTGGTACAATAATAGTCATAATATTATTGGAAACATAACATTATTGGAACCATTGGACAATAATCAATGAATAAGAGACATGTGTATAACCACTATTGGAACTTTGAAACACAACCTTATTGGGCTTTTGGAACATTAGTCAATGAATATGAGACATGTGAATCACAATTGATCAATGAGTAAGAAATATGTGATAATGACAATTGATAACCGGATATAGGATACCTTAGAACATTTCGGGATAGGACAAATGTAATGTCAAAGTGAATACTATGTGCTGCAGAAGGATACAGACAGAGTAACCTTACATACCTTCCCTTCCAAGTATGAATACACAAGCCTATATATGAACACAATAGTCCAGCTCCTTCCTTATGTTTCACTCTACAACACAAATACATAACGGAGTTTACATTAACCACCAACTACCTCACAAATGCATATGACGACAATGAGTTACATGTTTGCCTTTAAAATGTCATTTCCTTCTCTACAATACCATTTACGGCATTGCCATACCAACAATACCCCAATCATGCCATAGATTGACCACAACATCATATACCAATAGCATTTCACAACAAAGTTTCTCCTTTACACTTTCTCATTCACACCATATCACAATTAATCCATCAAGTCATCTTAATTCACCTTATAGCAACATATCGGCCAAAATCCCATAATTTACACTTATAGAAAAATAATAAGTTTAATAACATAATCACACCATACATGTTTATATTTCATCCATACCATGCTCTTTCATCAAAACCACAAGTCATCTTTCAAGTTTAAATTCCATAGATGACACATCTTTTACAAAAACACAAAGTGCCATGTTCAACACTTCCAAGCATAACCAACATGATCTACATAATCTCTCATACATATAATATGTTAAAACATAATATTAAACACTTACCCAAGCTTCAAAAATGATGATCTTGCTCCAAGAGATGACTTAGGGTTTTGAGAGCTAAATGGGTTTTCTTGAAATTGTCTAGAAAAGCATGTGTGTTTGTAATGAATAAAATCAGATTTTTGGCCCTTTATATAAACCTTCAATTCATCCTTATCCACTCTTTATAGCATTAAATGCCATGTCTAGAAGGTCAATGGAAGAATGGGTCATTTGACCCATTTGGCCCATGTCTTTTTCCCCTTATTTTGGGCCTTTATTGAGCCCAATTCACTTAATCCAATAAAATCAATAATTTCTCATGTTTAAATCATTTCATACGTGTTACGACAATATTCCCACTCACGCGATTTATATTCGTAGCCTCAATCCCAAAAACAAGTGATTCTAGCCACGTATGGCTTATTTTGACCGAAAGGGTAAAAACGTCATTTGGATGCCAAATTCGTCCACGAATAATCTTATAAAAATGGAATACCAATATAATATTTCAATTATCCCATGTATACGCTCGTGGTTGTAGAAGAAATGTGGCAAAAAGTGGCCCGGTACGCCCCCGGGCACCCTTGGGACTTAGAAAAATTTCCAACATTTGAGAGGTGTGCACAAGTAGCCTGGTACGCCCTTGGGCGAGCCACCTTGCTTCTTGTGCCCAAAAATTTTGGGCAAAAAGCGGCCTGGCACGCCAGTTTTTTTGAAAATTTTCGTTCTTCGACTTTTCTTTGCGGGTTTGGTTAGATACTTCAAGTTCTATTCTTTAACTTACTTCTTACCTTTAATATCCTTTGTTTGGAGGTCCTCCAAGTCTCATTTTTAACCCCACAAATGCTCCACTAAGTCACAAAACACCTCCTACGAAGGTCTAATCACATGTACAAGGCCCAATATCAATTATCTCATCAATAACATTACAAAATACATACTTATGGCTCTCGACACCTAAGTAAACATTGTTCAACGTCATCAAGTAGGGTTGGGAAGGTACGGGGTGTTACATTCTCCCCCCCTTAGGAACATTCGTCCTCGAATGTTAACAATATCGCTTCAATTACAACAAATGCATCTTTATATTAGCATACATATACATAAACACTTAAGGCTCATGGATACTTACTTTTTATTGCTCCACTTCCGCACTTTGAACTTTTTCGTCCATTTGAAATAGATGGGGGTACTTGGATTTCATCATTTCTTCAGCTTCCCATGTGATCTCCTCTACTTGGTGATTTCTCCAAAGGACTTTTACGGAAGCTATGTCTTTATTCCTCAACCTCTTTACTTGTCGATCTAGAATAGCAATGGGTACCTCTTCATAAGTAAGATCCTCCGTAACTTGGACATCCTCAACGGGAACAATACGAGATGGATCTCCTATGCACTTTCAACGCATCGAAACATGAAACACTGGATGGACTGAGGAGAGTTCTTGGGGTAGGGCCAACTCATACGCAACTTGCCCAAATCTTCTAATAATTTCATATGGGCCTATATAACGTGGACTCAATTTTCCTTTCTTTCCGAACCGCATTACCCCTTTCATCGGTGACACCTTTAAAAATACCCAATCACCTATGGCGAATTCAAGCCCTCTCCTTCTAACATCAGCATATGATTTGTGGCGACTTTGGGCCGTTTGTAACCGTTGTTGGATCACTTTAACTTTCTCCATAGCCTGATGAACAAGATCTGGCCCAAGTAAAGCAGTTTCACCTACTTCAAACCATCCAATTGGTGATCTACATTTCCTTCCGTACAAAGCTTCATAAGGTGCCATTTTAATACTTGAATGATAACTATTGTTGTAAGCAAATTCAATAAGAGGCAAATGGTCATCCCAACTGCCTTGAAAATCTAACGTGCAAGCTCGTAGCATATCTTCAAGTGTTTGGATAGTACGCTTCGCTTGTCCATCTTTCTGAGGATGGAAAGCCATACTCAAGTCACCTGTGTACCCAAACTCTGCTGAAAAGATCTCCAAAAATGCGCAGTAAACTGAGCTCCCCTGTCTGATATGATGGAGATCGGAATCCCATGTAACCGCACTATTTCTTTAACATACAATCTTGCATAATCCTCAGCTGTATAGGTGGTCCTGACTGGTAGGAAATGTGCGGACTTGGTCAGCCTGTCAACTATGACTCATATAGAATCAAATTTCTGTAGTTACGAGGCAAACCTGTAATAAAATCCATATTAATCATATCCCATTTCCAGATTGGAAGATTGATACATTGCATGTAACCTCTTGGTTTCTGATGCTCTACTTTCACTTGTTGACAATTCGGGCATTGAGCGACAAATTCTGCAATGTTCTTCTTCATATTTCCCCACCAATACACTTCCTTTAAATCATGGTACATTTTAGTAGCACCCGGATGAATAGAATAGCGCGAGTGATGCGCCTCAGTCATAATTTGTTCCCTCAGCTCATCTACATCTGGTACACATAATCTTCCTTGGCATTAAAGTACCCCTTCTTGTGTAAGATCGAAGGCCACAGTCAGACCCTGTTGTACATTCTCTTTCAGCTGCAATAACATAGAATCCGCAAACTGTTTCTCTTTTACTTCCGCTATTAAGGAGGACTCCACTGTATTTTGCACAATAACTCCATCATCTGAGGATTCAAGAAGACGAACCCCCAAATTGGCTAATTGGTGTAAATCTTTGACTAAATCCTGCTTTTCTGTCAACTGGCCACTAGTGCTTTCTACTGCCTTGCGGCTCAATGCATCAGCTACCACGTTAGCTTTGCCTGGATGATAGAGAATATCAATATCATAGTCTTTTAAGAGCTCTAACCACCTTCGTTGCCTCAAATTGAGTTCCTTCTGCTTAAAGATATATTGCAAACTTTTGTGATTAGTATAGATATCAACATGAACTCCATACAAATAATGACGCCATATCTTTAAAGCAAAAACCACAGCTGCTAATTCAAGATCATGTGTGGGATAATTTTTTTCATGTGGCCGCAACTGTCGTGAGGCATATGCTATGATATTCCCGCGCTGCATTAATACACATCTGAGACCAACCCCGGAAGCATCACAATACACTCCATAACCTTCGGTGCCTTCGAGAAGTACTAAAACTGGTGTGGAGGTTAATTTATCTTTCAACTCTTGGAAGCTTTTCTCACACGCATCATTCCACTGAAATTTAACTACTTTATGTGTAAGCTTTGTTAACGGTGCAACAATGGAGGAAAAACCTTCTACAAATCTTCGGTAATAACCTGCCAGTCCAAGAAAACTACTAATCTCTTTAGGTGTCGTAGGTCTTGGCCAATTTTTCACTGCTTTAATCTTTTGTGTATCAACCTTTATCCCTTCATCTGACACAATGTGACCCAAGAATGCGACTGATTTTAACCAAAACTCACACTTAGAGAGCTTTGCATATAACTTACGCTCACGGAGAATCTGTAACACTTGCCGTAAGTGATTAGCATGGTCCTCTGGTGATCTTGAATAAACCAAGATGTCGTCTATGAATATCGTGACGAACACGTCCAAAAATGGCTTAAACACCCTATTCATCAAATCCATGAACACAGCTGGTGCATTTCTTAGTCCAAATGACATAACTAAAAATTCATAATGGCCATACCATGTTCAAAAAGTTATCTTGGGTACATCTTCTTCTCTAACTCTGACCTGATGGTAACCCGACCTCAAGTCAATCTTTGAAAAACACTTGTCACCCTGTAACTGATCAAACAAATCATCAATTCGAGGGAGGGGATATTTGTTCTTGATTGTTACCTTATTCAATTGTAGATAGTCAATGCACATTCTCAACGTGCCATCTTTGTTCCGTACAAATAATACCGATGCACCCCAAGGGGACATACTAGGCCTGATGAAGCCCTTGTCCAACAAATCTTTCAACTGCTCCTTCAATTCACGCAATTCTGCTGGAGCCATTCTATATGGAGGAATAGAGATAGGCTGAGTGCCTGGAATCACATCAATGCCAAACTCTACTTCCCGTTCTGGGGGTAAGCCTGGAAGATCTTCTAGAAATACATCAAGAAATTCATTGACCACTGGAACTGACTGCGGAGTTAATGGTTCCACATCATTATCTTTCACTCGTACTAAGTGACATATGTACCCCTTGGCAATCATTTTCCTTGCTTTCAAATAGGAAATAAATTTTCCTCTTGGTGCCCCCACATTACCCTGCCATTCAAGAGCATTTTCCTGCGGGAAACAAAAATGCACCTTCTTGGCCTGGCAGTCTACCGTGGCATAACAAGAAGCCAACCAATCCATCCCCATTATCTCATCAAAATCCACCATGTCTAGTTCGATGAGGTCGGCCAATGTATCATAACCACACACAATTACCACACAATTACGATATACTCTTTTTGCAACAATATATTCACCAATCGTTGTAGACACTTCAATTGACTTAATTAATAATTCTGGTGCCTTTGCAAATTTCGCAGCAATCAATGGAGTAACATAGGACAATGTAGAACCTGGGTCAATCAGTGCATATACATTATATGAAAATATGGATAAAGTACCTGTGACGACATCAGGAGAAGCCTCCGAATTCTGTTGGTCCACTAGAGCATAAGTACGATTCTGTACCCCACTAGTACTGGTTGCTCCCCTGGCACCTCTACCATGGCCAACAGGCTGCACACATCGTCCTAAAGAAGGAACCGATGATGATGATGCAATAGCCGATCCTGCCGGTCGTGCTATACCGCCTATGCTCCTCTGGGGACACTCTCTCATCATGTGTCCCGTCATACCGCACCAAAAGCAAGCATTTGTCCCCATTCGGCATGTACCTGCATGAATACGCCCGCAGTACTGACACTGCTGACGAGGAAATCTTGCTGCCTGTGATCCGTGAACTCCACTACTCTGCCCAGATTGACCACCTCTAGACCCTCAAAATTGAGCGTGAGCACCTGCTATGGAATAAGAGAATGATGGTCTAGGCGGTCGGGGAAACATTCAAGGCCTAGATCCTCCTTGGGACATCATAGATTGTCCCATAGGTCTAGCCCTTTTGGACTGTCCTCTGTCAGATTCATGTGCCCTTCTTCTCTGTCTTTGATCTTCCATTTTCTGGGCGAAGGCTTGTATTCTAGCTATGTCCATATCCTTATTCAAGGCAGCAATGGTGCAATCCCTTACTAAATATGGTTTTAATCTGTCCACGTATCGATGGACTCTGTCTGTCATTGTAGCTACCATATTTGAAGCATATCGAGCCAAGGAATTAAATTGCAAACTGTATTCTCTAACGCTCAAATTTCCCTGACGGAGATTTAGGAACTAATCTGCACGTGCCTCCGAATCTCATATGGGAGGTAATGATCAAGGAATGCTGCTTTAAATTCTTCCCAATTTGGTGGCATTGCACCGATACCACAAGACTTCTTCCAATCTTCATACCACAATATCGCTTCACCTTTCAATCTATAGGCCGCGAGTTCGACTGTTTCAACACCCGTCACGTGCATAACTTCTAGAAACCTCTGGATTTGATCCACGAAGTCCTGTGGATCTACTTTCGGATCCGACCCAGTGAATATAGGATGGTCCAATTTTAGAAAATCCTGTGTTCTGTGACTCGCCACTCTAGCCGCATCATCCTCATTTGTCGTTGGACCAGCTCGTCCTTGACTTTGTGCCGCCACTAACTGAGTTAACATATGTACTGCATTTCTTAGATCCTGATCCGTGACATTCATAGGTGGTTCTGCGGGTACTTCTCTACCGACTGGCTGTAACACCCTGTACCTTCCCGACCCCTACTTAATAACCTTGAGCCATGTTTACCCTAAGTTCGAGAGCAATAAGTATGTATTTTGCATTGTCATCGATGGAACATTTGATATTGTGCTAGAAAATGTGATTAGACCTTTGTAGTTGGTAGTGTTTATGACTTTGTGGAACATTTGTGGGGTGAAAAATTGAGGTTTAAGGGACATCCAAGCAAAGAATCTTAAAGCTAAGAGGTAAGCAAAAGGTTGGGACTTGAAAGATCCAACCAAATTCGAAAAGAAAAGCCAAAATCAAAAATTTGGCATGGGGCGCTGCAGAGGGCGTGCCAGGCTGCTCTGGCCCAAATTTTTGTTTCCACAGGCAGCAAAGGGGAGCACCAAGCGGTGTGCCGGGGTGATTTTCGCCAAAATTTTTCTTCGACTATTATGATGTATATAAGACCTTTGAGTCATGGTATCATTACTCCATCATAGTAGGACTATTCTTAAGCGCATTTAGCATCCGAGTTGGGGTTAATTCTTCGTCATAAGTATTTTAACAAATTTTAACAAATTATGTTCAAATAAGCCATGAGCGACTTGAATTTCTATTTTTGCGATTGAGGCTACGATCGGGAATCTCGTAAGTGAATATTGTCGTGACAATTATGGAATTGATTAAACATGAGATATATGATGGATTACACATTGATTTTTGTGGGCTAAGATAATATGTGTTAATGGGCTCAAAGGAAGGCCCAAAATGAATTAAAAGACATGGCCCAATGGGTCAAATGACCCATTCTTGCTTTGACAAGACAATTATTGACTTAAGTGGCTAAGGATGAGTTAAAGGGGCTATAAAAGGGCAAGTAAATCAGATTTTATTCATGAGAAGGCACATGTATTTCTAGACTTTTCCAAGAAACCAAAAAGAGACATTTTCTCTCAAATTCTCAAACCCTAAGTCATCTCCTTGAGCAAGATCATCATGCTACAGTGTTTATTCTTATGAATTAATATATTTGTACATGAGAGATTATGTATATCATGGTGGTTATATTGGCAAGGTGTTGAATAGTGCACTTTGGCTTTTTGCTAAAAGATGTGCATTCTTGTGAATTAAACTTGAAAAAGGACTTGATGTTTTGATGAAAGTGAATGGTGTGGATGATACCTCAACATGTATGGTGTGGTTATGTCCATAAATTGTTATTTTTCTCTATGAGTAAATTGTGGAATTTTGGTATAAAATGTATTGGAGTGATTTGATGGATTCATTGTGATGTGGTGTTAATAAGAACATGTAAATGAGGAACTTGGTGTGAAAAGCTATTGGTTTATGATGTTTTGGTCAATGTATAAAATGTTATGGTATTGTTGGTATGAAAAGACCATGAATGGTATTATAAAGGGTGAAATAATGTTCTAGGGCAATCATGTAACTCATGGTCGTCTTATACACTTGGAATGTAGCTTGTGGTTAATGTTGGTTCCGTTATGTACTTGTGATGTAGAGTGAAACGTAAGGAAGGAGTGGAATTGTTTTACTCACATATTGGATTGTATATTCATATTGGGAAGACAAGGTATGCAAGGTAATTCTATCTGTATCCTTCTGCAGCACATAGTAGTCACATTGACATATTATTTGTCCCATTCCGAAATGTTCTAAGGTATCCTATATCTGGTTACCAATTGTTATTATCACATGTTTCCTACTCATTGATCAATTGTGATTCACATGTCTCATGTTCATTGACTAATGTTCCAAAGGTCCCATGGTTCCAATAATGTTATGTTCCAAAGTTTCAATAAGTGTTTATACACATGTCTCTTATTTATTGACTATTGTTCCAATGCTTCCAATAATATTATGTCAAGTGAATGTACCAATCTCTCACAAGTGAAGGTATCAACTTCAAAAGTAAAGAACAAAGTAATGCACATATGTGGTTAATGATTGAGTATGGGTGGTAGCTTTGGGGGCGAAATGCCTAGCTCAAGCCGATCCCGAGATTATTGGATCAGGGGGCAGTCCTAGAAGCATAAGCCTAGCTCGGACAGATCCTGACAGGAGGTAGCTCTAGAGGTGAGAACCTAGCTCGAGCCGAACCTAATATGTTGGTTTATGGGTGGCAGCTCTAGAGGTAATAACCTAGCTCGAGCCGAACCCGATGCTTTGATTTATGGGTGGTAGCTCTAGAGGCATAAGCCTAGCTCGAGCCGATCCCAACATAACGTTATATTTTGTAAAGACCCACTGATCAGTTGGGGCCCGGGTATGATATAGCACAGGTGACGATGAGTGAATACAGAAGCAAAGAAAGTAATGAACGTAAAGTACATAGTTCCAAACATACAGAATGATGGGTTATTCGTAATGAATGTAAGGCACATGGTTCCACATATGCAGAATGGTGATTTATCCATATTGATTACTCACTCATATTGGATTACATTAAAGTATTTATGTATCATACAATTTCATATGACCTTACATACTTAGTACATTCTTCGTACTGACCCCCTTGGGGGGATTTACCTTACTTGCTGCAGGCACAGGTACTAGTAGACCTCCACGGTAGAGTGTGGGTCATTTGCAGATTTTTGGTGAGCTCCAGTTGATTCGGGGCTTTTCGGGTCATAGTGTACACTGATTTTGGTATTGTAAATGCTATATAAAGCAGGGACTTATCCCGACTCTAACTTGGCTATGTATATGTATCTGTAGAGGCTTTGTAGACATATGTGGGATGAGAAATGTAAGAGATGTATGTCCATGTTGACTCGATGGCCCTAACAGCCAAGTTTCTTATATACATATAGTACATGCTTCCATAACTTCCGCTATTGATATCTTATATCTCCATGTGATGGTGCTGCTTATTGAGTGACATGCATATGAATAGACATGAGAAAAGATTGGTTCTCTCGGGCCTCATCGACTTCGGGTGCCAGTCCGACCCAAATGGGATTCGGGGCGTGACAAAAGTGGTATCAGAGCAGGTTGTCCTAAGGGTGTCTACAAAGCCGTGTCTGAGTAGAGTCTTACTTATGGATGTGTTGCGCGCCACATTTATAAGTAGGAGGCTATGGGCATTTAGGAGTTGTTTCTGTTTTTCATTCCTAGATCGTGCAATAGAGCCAAAGTTGTAGGTGGACGCATTGACACTGGTTTTCTTTTGCATAGTCAAATGCTGATTATCAGACAAGATAAGGGCAAAGGTAAGCAGGTTGATATGCCTGCCGAAGAAGAAATGAGTAAATCACCACCTGATCAAGCTAGTCAAGGTGGGGCTGACATGGAATTTGCAATACGTGTTTCTCTTAGCCAAAAGGTAGAGAAGTATCCGCAAAACCACTTATAAATGCCACCGAACAGGATTTAAGAAATGTAGTGCATATGTTGACTCAGATAGTTGCTGTACAATGTCACAGGCGAGCTGGCCCAATGACGAGTGATGATGGTGCGGCTAGGGTAACTAGTCGTTGAACACAGGATTTTCTGAAATTAAACCCTCCCACGTTCACCGGGTCGAATCTGAATGAAGACCCACAGGACTTTATAGACTAAATCAAAAGGGCTCTAGATGTTATGCATGTGACTGGTGTATTGATATACTTCCAGCTAGTTGGGAGGAATTTAAAACGACATTCCTTGACCAGTACCTCCCATATGAGGTCCGAAAAGTTCATGCGGACCAATTGCTAAATCCTTGCCAGAGGACTATGAGTGTCAGAAAGTACAATCCTCGATTTAATTCTTTGGTTAGGTATGCTCCAAAGGTGGTAGCTATTATGACCGATAGAGTGCAACAGTATGTGGATAGATGGATTGTACTATTGCGGCCTTGCAAAGAGATTTGGATATAGCCAGAATACAGGCTTTTTGCACAGATAATGGAGGATCAGAGGCAACGGAAAAGAACACAAATATTTGAAGAAGGGTCGTCAAAAAGGGCAAGACCTATGGGACAGTTCATATCGGTTTGGGCAAAGAAGTGAGATTCAGGATTCATGGGCAATGGGGTATCAAGCATAAGAACGTAGAAAGTAGGAACCAACCGAAGTCTCCTCATCAGCCGTGTTAGTGCTGCGGAAGTTATTATTTAGGTGAATGTCGGTTGGGGGGCCAAATGTTTGTTATTGGTGTGGTATGTCGGGCCACAAAATGAGGCTTCTCCTAATGTAGCTACAGGTACTGTATACGTATTGATTGACTCATAGAGCATATGATATTTCATTAATTGCTAAAAATTCAAAAGAACACCAGACTTACTAGTTATGTCACATGAAGTCTATACATCAGATGGTGAATCTATTGTAGTTAAAAGAGTATATCATAGGTGCATAATAATTGTTTGTGGTCATGAGACACTGGTTGGTCTCATTGAGCTGGAAATAGTGGAATTTTGATGTTATAAAGGGATTGTGCCATAGTAGATTGCCGAACTAAGAAGTTATATTGTCGTTTTCCCCAAAAGAATGATTTTGAATGGCCAAGGAAATGTGGGGGCACCAAGAGGAAAATGTATTCCCCATCTTAAAGCAAAGAAAATGATACTCTAAGGGATACATATGTCACTTAGTAAGAGTGAAAGATACTAATGTGAAGCCACCAACTCTTCAATTAGTTCTGGTGGTAAATGAATTCCTCGATGTATGATCTGGTAGTAATGTGATATCAGGTACTCTGCCTATTTTTATTTCTTCATATAGCATGGCCCCGGTAAAGTTATGGGAATGAAACGAGATATTAAAAGACATGATGAACAAGGGATTCATAAGACCTAGTACGACCCCTTGGGGTGCATCAGTGTTTACTATCGGCAACCGAATAAGGTGACAATGAAGAATACATGTCTTCTCCATGGAGTTGATGACTTATTTGATCGGTTATAGGGTGCCAAATTCTTCCTAAAGATTGACTTAAGGTTAGGAGATCATCAAGTAAAGGTCAGAGAAAATAAAGATACCCAAAATAGAGGTATGGTTGTTATGAATTTGTAGTTATGCCATTTGGGATAACAAATGCACCAGCTACGTTGATGGGTTTGATAATTAGGGTGTTTAAGCCATCGTTAAACGTATTCGTGATAATGTTTTAGATGCTATACGAGATTACTCAAGATCACAAAAGGACCATGCTAATCACTTGTGACAGGTGTTACGAATTCTTCATGACCGTAAGATATATCCAAGTTCTTTAAATGCAAGTTTGGTCACAATCCGTATCGTCCTTAGGACACATTGTCTAGAATGAAGGAATAAGGATTAATATACACAAAAGAAGTAACCAAAGCTTACGATGCCTACAAAAATTTGTAGCTTCCTTGAGTTGGCCAGTTATTACAGAAGAATTGTTAAAAAGGCTTTCTGCCATTACCCTTAACAAAACTAACACACAAGTAACTAAGTTTCAGCGGAATGATGTATGTGAGAAATTTTGCAGGAGTTGAAAGATAAATTGACTCCTACACCTGTACTAGTACCTCCCAAGGGCACAGAAGAGCATGCAGTGTATTGTGATGTTTTAAAAGTTGGTGTAGGATGTGTATACCCGACAATGTGATAGCATATGCCTTAAGACAACTGCGTCCACATAAGAGAAATTATCCCACATATGATTTTGAGTTAACAGTTGTGATAATTGCTTGTAACAGATGGCACCACTACCTGTATAAAACTTCAAGTGAAAGAATTATAGTATCAAATATGGCAGAATTTTCATCGATATCTGAGATAAAGGAAAAAGCAATATGTAAGTCATAGTTTTAGTTGAATTGAAAAAAAAAATGTACAACAAAGTTCGACGAAGGTATTTGAGCAAACACAAGGGGGAGTACTTTAACGCCAATGTATATTGTGTGTACTGGGTATAGACGAGTTAAGGAAATGAATTATGACAAAAGAAGATCATTCACAGTATTTTATTCATTCCGAAGCAACCAAAATATACCATGGTTTAGCAGAAATGTCTTGGTAAGGTTACCTGAAAAGCACATTGTAGAACTTGTAGCTCAATGTCCAAGCGGTCACTGATTAACAGTATGGCATTAGAAATCTGTATGTTTTATGCAATGTATTACCCTTCCAGTTTGGAAGTGGAACATGAATGACATGGATTTAACCACAGGGTTGCCTCGTCCACTGCGAAGGTTGATTCCATATAGGTAATAGTTGACAGGCTTACCGAGTCAACGTATTTCCTACCAGTTAGGACCATCGATACAGCTGAACATTATGTAAAGTTGTGTGTAACTGAGATAGTACGATTACATGGGATTCCATTTCCTATTATATCAAACAGGAGAGCTCACTTTATTGCACAGTGTTGGGAGTCTTTTTAGTAAAGCATGGGTACACAGGGTGGATGTAAGTACGGCTTGCCATCCTCAGATGGATAGACAAACAGAACGTATTATATGAACATTTGAAGATATTCCACAAGTTTGTACATTTGACTTTAAAGGTAGTTGGGATGAACATCTATCGTTTATTGAAATTTCTTACAATAAAAGTATCAAAATGAACCTTACGAAGCTTAATGTGAAAGGAAATATAGATCATCAATTGGATGGGTTACATCAATTGATATCTTATATCTCTATGTGATGGTGCTGCTTATTGAGTGACATGCATATGAATAGACATGAGAAAAGATTGGTTCTCTCGGGCCTCATCGACTTCGGGTGCCAGTTCGACCCGTATGGGATTCGGGGCGTGACACTGGCTCTTCCGGAGCTGGAAAAGTAGAAGAAGACTGTGATGAAATTTCAGCATTTGCTCCACCTTGACTAGCTTGGTCAGGTGGTAATCTACTCATTCCTTCTCCAGCAGGCATATCTACCTGCTTACCTTTACCTCTACCTCCTCTTGTGATCGGCATTGTTACTATATCAAAGAAAATCAATTCCAATGGTTAGATACAATTCAACTTACAACACTAACTCTATTGCACGATCTAGAAATGAAGGAAAGAAATGACTCCTAAATGTCCCATAGCCTCCTACTTATAAATGTGGTGCAAAACACATCAATAAGTAAGACTCTACTTAGACACGGCTTTGTAGACACCCTTAGAACGACCTGCTCTGATACCACTTTTGTCACGCCCCGTATTCCAACGGGGCGGATTGACACTCGTAGCCGATAAGACCCGAGAGAACCAAGCTTTGGTTTTATTCATTCATATGCATGCCATAGGAAACACCACCATCACGTAAGAACATAAAAGGATGATAAAGGAAATCATGGAACATGTAATATATATACATTTGTGAAACTTGGCCATTGAGGCCATCAAGTCAAAAACGTCATGTATCATCTTGCATTCATACACCCACATACGTCTACAAAAGCCTCTAACAGATGCATTTACAAGACCAACTGAAAGTCGGGACAAGTCCCCACTTTATACAACATGTACAATACCAAAACACATGTATAACTGTGACTCGGAGAAGCCCCAAACTAACTGGAGCTCACCAATGATCCGCAAACAACTGGCAACCTACTGTGGAGGCCTACTAGCACCTGCACCTGCAGTAAGTAAGGTAAGTCCCACAAGGGACGTCAGTACGAAGAATGTACTGAGTATGTAAGCTCATAAAAAATTATATGATATGTAAAAACGTCAATGAACTCAAATACCAGTGAATACTTAATATGGATAAAGTAACATTCTGTATGCTGGAAACCATGTACATTGCTTTCATTACTTTCTTTGCTTCTTTACTTCTATGCTTATTCATCATCACTTGTGTCACTATGTACCCGGGCCCCGACTGATCAGTGGGTTTTTACATAACATAGCGTTATGTTGGGATCGGCTCGAGCTAGGCTTATGCCTCTAGAGCTACCACCTATAAATCAATACATCGGGCTCAGCTCGAGCTAGGTTATCACCTCTAGAGCTGCCACCCATAAACCAACATAGCAGGTTCGGCTCGAGCTAGGTTCTTACCTCTAAAGCTACCCCCTGTCAGGATCGGTCAGAGCTAGGCTTATGCCTCTAGGACTGCCCCCTGACCAATAATCTCGGGATCGGCTTGAGCTAGGTATTTCGCCCCCAAAGCTACCACCCATACTCAATCATTAACCACATATATACATTACTTCATTCTTTACTTTTGATATTGGTACAATGATAGTCATAATATTATTGGAAACATAACATTATTGGAACCATTGGACAATAATCAATGAATAAGAGACATGTGTATAACCACTATTGGAACTTTGGAACACAACCTTATTGGGCTTTTGGAACATTAGTCAATGAATATGAGACATGTGAATCACAATTGATCAATGAGTAGGAAATATGTGATAATTACAATTGATAACCGGATATAGGATACCTTAGCACATTTCGGTATAGGACAAATGTAATGTCAAAGTGAATACTATGTGCTGCAGAAGGATACAGACAGAGTAACCTTATATACCTTCCCTTACAAGTATGAATACACAAGCCTATATATGAACACAATAGTCTAGCTCCTTCCTTATGTTTCAATCTACAACACAAATACATAACAGAGTTTACATTAACCACCAACTACCTTACAAATGCATATGACGACAATGAGTTACATGTTTGCCTTTAAAATGTCATTTCCTTCTCTACAATACCATTTACGGCATTGCCTTACCAACAATACCCTAATCATGCCATATATTGACCACAACATCATATACCAATAGCATTTCTCAACAAAGTTTCTCCTTTACACTTTCTCATTCACACCATATCACAATTAATCCATCAAGTCACCTTAATTCACCTTATAGCAACATATCGGCCAAAATCCCATAATTTACACTTATAGAAAAATAATAAGTTTAATAACATAATCACACCATACATGTTTATATTTCATCCATACCATGCTCTTTCATCAAAACCACAAGTCATCTTTCAAGTTTAAATTCCATAGATGACACATCTTTTACAAAAACACAAAGTGCCATGTTCAACACTTCCAAGCATAACCAACATGATCTACATAATCTCTCATACATATAATATGTTAAAACATAATATTAAACACTTACCCAAGTTTCAAAAATGATGATCTTGCTCCAAGAGATGACTTAGGGTTTTGAGAGCTAAATGGGTTTTCTTGAAATTGTCTAGAAAAGCATGTGTGTTTGTAATGAATAAAATCAGATTTTTGGCCCTTTATATAAACCTTCAATTCATCCTTATCCACTCTTTATAGCATTAAATGCCATGTCTAGAAGGTCAATGGAAGAATGGGTCATTTGACCCATTTGGCCCATGTCTTTTTTCCCTTATTTTGGGCCTTTATTGAGCCCAATTCACTTAATCCAATAAAATCAATAATTTCTCATGTTTAAATCATTTCATACGTGTTCCAAAAATATTCCCACTCACTTAATTTATATTCGTAGCCTCAATCCCAAAAATAAGTGATTCTAGCCACGTATGGCTTATTTTGACCGAAAGGGTAAAAACGTCATTTGGATGCCAAATTAGTCCATGAATAATCTTATAAAAATGGAATTCCAATATAATGCTTCAATTATCCCATGTATAGGCTCGTGGTTGTAGAAGAAATGTGGCAAAAAGAGGCCCGGTACGGCCCCGGGCACCCTTGGGACTTAGAAAATTTTCCAACATTTGAGAGGTGTGCACAAGCAGCTTGGCACGCCCTTGGGCGCACCACCTTGCTGCCTGTACCCAAAAATTTTGGGCAAAAAGCGGCCTGGCATGCCCTCTGGCGCGCCTGGCCTTTTTTTTTTTGAAAATTTTCGTTCTTCGACTTTTCTTTGCGGGTTTGGTTAGATACTTCAAGTTCTATTCTTTAACTTACTTCTTACCTTTAATATCCTTTGTTTTGAGGTCCTCCAAGTCTCATTTTTAACCCCACAAATGCTCCACGAAGTCACAAAACACCTCCTATGAAGGTCTAATCACATGTACAAGGCCCAATATCAATTATCTCATCAATAACATTACAAAATACATACTTATGGCTCTCGACACCTAAGTAAACATTGTTCAACATCGTCAAGTAGGGTCGGGAAGGTACGGGGTGTTACAGTATTCCAACTTCTTGTGCTAGTAAACTTTGTGTATATTGAACGGACCAAGTAGAGATGATTGTTTATGTTCTAAATATTTATAAACAACTTTTCTAGATCATTAAATGTACTTGTACTCTTAATCTTGATATAATTATTTTAGTCAATACCATTTATTTGAGGGTGAAACTCTTTCATTGGTTAAAATGTTCTCAATAGATTAGATGATGACAAATAACATTTGTGAAGTAATAATTAGTTGATAGAATTCATGTCTTGGTCTTGAGATTGATGATACCCCTTTATGGTAGCTTATAAGTTTTCATGTGCAAAACCCTGCAGGTGAATTTTGTATCCATCACATAAAATAAGTTAAGCGTACGAATAAAAAATTAAATTAATCAATAAATTAAATAGTCAGAAATTTAATTCAATTGATTGGTGTCTGTAATCTTAATATGGGGATTTAAATAAGACTTAATGAATGATTTTGAAATTATACCGAGGAGTGCAATTACAGTTTTCTAGTGGAATAATCTGTAATTTACTATGGTAGGTTAATTCATTCATTTTGCGAATTAATACCAGTATTGGAAGTCTCACTAATTAAATATGTTTCCCTGCTGTGACTGAATAATTATGAATTAAATGAATTTTATTTCTTGGTGGAAAAAGAAAACCTAGCAGGTTTAGGAAAGGGTTTAACACCCTAATTCTTGTGTTGTAAGGGGGTCTTATTCCATCAAGGAGGAAAAGGATTTTTTCTGCGTTCTTCCATAAGAAATTCTCCCACACGAATTTTGCTTATTCAAATACTATTTGAGTCACACGATAGAAGATCATGGATTCGATAGATGATTGCGCGAACGGTATTACACCATTGATCCGAAAGATGATTGCGTGAACGATAATTGCTCATGCTTCAAGGTTCTATTCGAGATCTTCATCACGATTCAAGAGATACATATCAATTTTTTGCTTGATTAAAATCTATGATTATGTGTTGTCTATATTACATGCAAGTCATCATGCTTATTTGCTTCCACTGCGTGTGCCTATTTTTCAACAATTGGCATCAAGATCCACACTTGCATCTAAATAGATAACTTATGAAATTTATATATAGTTGGGGTTATGTGTATGATTCATAATACATGTTAAATACTCAAAATCGTTAGAAAAGGTTGAATCCGCTACCCTTTAATTAGCAGCTCGGCTGCGGAATGTTGTATTGTTGCTGGAATGGATTGATACTTATTAATTGTGGTTTAAATCCAGCCGCTTGGCTTTGCCAAAAAGTAGCGGAAAGAAATCACAAATAATATCTTCTCAAGTGGTTGAGTTGACCTTTTGTGATTGAAAAATTAAAAGTTAAAACAAAAGAAAGTGCATGTTGCACATGTTACTTGCGGTTACGGTAGTTAGGGTATTCCTTTTTTTTTTTTTAAATGATAATTGTAATAGTTTTTGGTTGCCTGGATGCTTTAACTTTTGGCCAAAAACGTGTTCATCCCTTTTGATTAGCAAAAAAGCTATTTAATTATTTGGGCATTGATTTTACAATATGATTTTTCTCATATGCACATAATATAATAAATTAAGAATTTGGTGGGAAATAAATAGCAATCACTAAAAGTAATTTATTTATTTTGAGTCATTAGAAATTCTTAAAGGTTTATATATACATGTGAGATGATATCACTATATGAATTGAGAATTATAAATTGTGATCAATAAATAGAATCTATAAAGGTGGTTGATAAGTTGGCAATTTGCCAACTTCTTAGCATTTTTAAGCTTGAATTATCCTTGTTCTTCATTGATTTGAGGTGATTCTCATGTTATATTGCTCATTTGTGCAGGTAATGGATGAATACGAGGTCGAACTATCCATACGAGTCAATCGGAATGCAAAAAGTGAAGAAAAGGAGCTCAAACTAACACATGGGAGGATTAAAGGCCACCTCTGCACGCATGTCATGAGCTGCGCACTCAGGTGGCTAATGAAGTTGGGAGGCAGTGGCACCTGCGTTGAGCACCTGTGCGCGCAGGTCCTCCAACGCAAATTTGGGTCTTTAAAAGGGGGTTTTCAGCTCTAGAACTCTATTTTTTGTACTTTTTGAAGCTTGAGAAACATCGAGTGAAACCCTAAGAGTGAAATTAGTGACTATCTTTAGCCTTTTATTGAATTTGGATCTCAATTCGTGTGATAATCTTTGATTCAATGTAAGAATGGAATGAGAATTTGGGTAATTTTTCTCTTTCTCTCTCTATGAGTAGCTAATCTTTTTGCTTGGGGTTATGCTTGAGTAATGTGTGATAATTGTATGGGTGTTGTTTATTTGTCTTCCTAATTAGCTAATTGTTGTGGGTTTTGCTCTTATTCCATGTTTTTCATCTAAAATTAGAGGTTGTAAACTTTAGTTAACTCTAGAACCCTTATCATCCTTGACAAAGGGGATGAAGGTGAGGAATAAGAGTGAATAATAACTTGATGTTCATCATTTAATAGTGTTTGTTAGACATAAGGAAGCTAATTGAGGAGTTTGATTGCTCATATAGTTACACTTGTGGGGTGTTTGAAAGAACCCACTTGTGAGATTTTGGTGTTTGATTGACAAATTAACACTAAATACTCTTATTCTAGCCTACCCATGACTATTAGCTGAATTTAGACAAATGTTCAATCACCCATACATGCATTCAGTTTTACAATAGCATAACCCCAAGTGCTATTTCACACTTGATTCCAACTCTATTTCTCTAATCTTTAAATTTTACATTTCAATTGCGATTAACTTGATAATTACAAAGTGTTCGAATTAAACCCCCAATTTACTTCCTTGTTTTATTTATCATAGCATTGCGAGCCAACTACTAGTTGCCTATAACACTTGAGATTGAAGGTCATGTTCTCATTCCCTGTGGATTCGACCTCGACTCTTGTTAGGTAAAATATATTGATGACGATCGCTTATACTCTTGAATTATAATTTGAGCGTTATAAAAAACGGCGCCGTTGCTGGGGAGTGAAACATAGCATTCATTATTTTTAGTGTTATAAGTCACTTTAAGTTAGCCGTGTATAAGTCACTTTCAAGAGCAGACTCACACATCATTAACTACAACTTCGGGGACCTTAATCTTGTAATTCTCTTGTCATTATCTTGCATCTTTACTTGGTTGGGTAAGTTTACTTTTTATAGTTTTTACCAAATCTCTCTTGGGTTTAAATGGTGAAACATATCCTATGTTAGATTCTTGTGATGGGTTGGTTTATTTGAGTTGCTTTTGGTGTAAGATTGATTTTTTGTGGATTATTTGGAATGAGTGTCATTTTATATATGAAAATTGGGGAATTCTTGGGTACCCAACTTTATGCACCCCATGTGTTTGATGAAATTCCCACATGAACTTTTCTTTTTGGGTGATCTAAGAGAGCTAGTTGATGTTTCTTGTGCATATTTTGAGTAAATTCCATCAATGAATGATTGTTTATAATTTATTTTGGAGTTGAGAAGTCTTTAGCATGATTTTTACTAGTAGTTGAGGAATTTAATTTTGGGGCATCATTTGGCCATTCCTTGAGTTTTAATGTGAGTTCACTTGTCTTCTAAGGAAAGTAAGCTGGTAGTTTAAGTTGGTGATGTGTGTTACTAAAATTGGTCTTTCATGACTTTTGTTGCGTTGGTTGTTATGTGTTGAACTCTTGGGTGAAGTCTAAGTAACCCCGTGACAAAAATGCCTGCTTTTCCCAATGATAGATTGGGTGACGTCATTCTTAAGGAAAATCATCGTTTTTGTTAATATAAGGGTCATGGGTTAAGTGTGTGCTTAAATGCTAAGTATGTAGCATGTGGTGATTTTCACACTTTCATTTTTCTTTTTGTGACGCATATTACTCCCATGTGCATTCATATAATATTTTACCTTGAATTTACCTCGTTTAGCATAGTTTTCTTTTCTTTTATGATATACAAAAAATTCCCAAAAACATATTTTACCTTTTCGTTTGGTTTTGTTTGGTTCTTTTGTGTTATTTTTATGGATGACTTCAAGGAAATCAATGCCAAGGGCTGTAAAGAAAGATAGCACCAAAGATAAGGGCAAGTCCATTGCCATTACATATAAGAAAAAAGCACCGACTCATCAAGAAACCACTCTAGGGCCCAAAATTCAAAGCACCGTCGATCTTTCTAAAGGATTGGTCTAGGAGATTGATAAAATTTAATTTGGAATGGAGGGGATGCATGACTTATATAATGAATGGGTTGATACTCAGGGTTTTAATCCCAAAAAGGTGTTTAGCATGAGAGGTGTGCATGATCATTTTCCTGATATAATAAGTCAAGTCAAAAAACGTGTGTGGGATGTCTTCACCAATATTAATCCCACATCTCATCCTCTCTTCTACTATCCTGATCTTGTTAGGGAGTTCTATGCTTCCTATGTCATCCGGCACAACCAATACAAGTACTAATCTTCGATGGTGGACCAACCTTGTTTACCTAGTGTTCTTGTTAGAGGGGTTAAGGTTCCTTGACCTGCATCAGAAATAAACAAGATCTACTTTGCTTGTGAGTACCCACCTAGAATTGAAATTAAGAAGTAGGTGCTAGGTGGGCGTGTTTATTTTGCCTGGCTATCCCGGACCATTGCAAATGGCCTTCCTCTATGGGCCAATGGCATCAGACAAATCAAAAGAAAGGATCTTTCTATTCAAGCCAAACATTGGCTTGACTTTGTGGTTAATTGGTTTCTCCCTTCTACTAATGATCAAGACGTTACCATTGAAAGAGCTATCATTATTGGGTGCATCATGGATGATTTGGTTGTTAATTTGGGAGAAATTATTACCGAGGTGATCAAGCTAAGATCCAAACAACCGGGAACTTTATTGGCTTTTCCCGCTTTTATTTCCATGTTATGATTTGCTCACAAGGTTCCCCTATTCTCCAAGATCGACAAAAAGGTAAAATGCATCGGGGTTATTGATATTTGCACTAGTCAAGATGATGACAATCCGGTGGGAACGAAAAAAAGATTTCTGAGGTCTCCGATTCCTCCTTGGGTGAGATACCTATTATAAAGGGTACTAGTACTCCTCCTCTAAATTCACATGCATCCAATGCTCCTTCGATTTCTAGTGTTACTACTCCGGTGGTTGATCCACCTCAGGCACCGCCTCCTTCGAGCACTACTCATTTAACTCAGCCTCCACGGTCTTCTACTATTACATTTGCTTAGGTTACTTTTATGACCTTGGAAAATGATAGTACATTTCTCAGTTGGTTGTTAACATCCCACAGTTCATTCAGACAACTATTGAGAGGAGTCTTGGGCCTTTTCTTACTCGAATGACAGATTATGAGTGGAGATTTGCCGCGGTTGAGGCCAGAGGGGATAGTGAGGTGGTTGCCACTTTAAGGACAGATCTTGATAGCCTGAATTTTGAGTTTTAGTCAATCTAGCCCTACTTTAATCTTAAAAATGCTCAGGTTACTATCCCACAGGTTGCTACAGGCCCAGTTTTACCATTTGCTGACTTGTTCAGGCATTCTACTGTAGGAGATCAGACTGGGATGGATTTTAGTGAGGGGCTTATCGAGGCCCAATAGGTAGAGCTGGCCAAACAGTTGTCCATTTATAAGTAGCATGTGAGGATGGTTGGTGCTAGTTCTAGATCCCAACCTCCCGAGGAGGTGCATGTTCCTTTAGTTGCAGTTACAAGGGCCTAGTCTGAGGATGCCCCTAGTATTTTAGTTGCCGAGCAGTTACAGACCTCACATGACATGGATCCACATGCCTAGTGCGCCTCAAGAAGTCTTTATCCTCCTTTCTTCTCATTTATATTATTGCATTGGGTATAATGCAATGTTCTTTAGTTGGGGGGTGGGACATTTTATTTCTTGGTCTATAATATTATTTTGTTGCTACATTTTCTTGATGTTATTCGGATATTACCCTTGTCGGGCCTACTTTATAATGTTGATTCGGATATCACCCTTGTTGGGCCTATGTTTTGATGGTTATGCTTTTAGCCTTTGTCGGTCCCATGTTATGTGTTATTATTCGAGACCCACATATGTTTTTCTCGTGTTGATTCTTGTTTGAGTGATATCTATGTTGAACATTCGCATCGTTCTATTCGCCTTGTGTATATACTTGTCAAATAAACTCCAAGGGTTTTCTTCGAAACTCAGTTCTTTCCCAGGAGCATCTTCTTTTTGTTATTTGATTTTCTTTGTCGAACCGAGTTGTACTTCTTCATGATAGATGGATCAGGCGACTTTCTTTAGGGAAATACCCATTGTCATGAGTTAGAGTTTAGTGATAATTGGAAAAGTTCAAAAGGTACCATTCAAACATTTGTCGTGGCAAGCAAAATGATTTGAGAAAAACAAAATAGTTTTGAAAATGGTTTTTGAAAAGGAAAGAGCAAAATGATGAGTGAAAAGCAAAATAGTTCTTGAAAATGGTTTTTGAGAAGGAAAGAGCAAAGAGGTTTCAAGCTTTCTCTTGAGTTGTGACTTTTAAATTCAATTTTTGTCTCTTTCTTCACAAAAGAGGAGTTTTCGACTCGGAGTAGTTTGTCAAATTCATCTGCTCAAATTATTTGGAAGACTAGCTTTCTATTTTAAGAAGTATAGTGCCTTGTGTGGTAAGGTTTTTGATTAATTCTTGTGCATACATTGTAGTCTAGATTTCGCCCCAAGTGTATTCAAGGCAAAATCCTAAACCACGCTTGGTTGGGAGGATGACCCGAGGCCATTCTTTAATCTTTACATGACCTAAATCCCACCTTAACATTGTTCCCTAGTTAACTCATTTGAAATTCTTCCCATTTTTTATTTCCTTGTTAATAACCATACTATGACACCCTAACCCTTTTTAAAATCCCTCTTTTAGCACCCAACCTTCTTGAACACATCACATGGTTCTAATGAGGGCCAATGTAGGCAATTGCCTAAGTTATGGGGTGCATGATTGTTAAAATGAAAAAGGTAGACTCAAAGCCTAAGTTTGGGGGAAAAGAGTTGTGCAAAACTGTTTAAGAGAGGTGTATGCTTGGTTATCTTAATAAGTGCTTCATAAGACAAGAGATGTGCTTGTAAATGAAAGCAAAGAGCCTAACCCTTAGAAAATAATTTGAAAAAGTGAAAAAGTTTAAGAAAAGGGGGGGGGGCATGAATAGCCAAGTAGTAAAAAATCTCTTGAATGAACTGAAGAAGCGAATGAAGAGGGAAGTTCATAAATGTATTTAGAAAAAATAGGTTAGAGATCGTAAGAAACGTAAGAAAAAAAATGAGGGGAATAAGGAGGAAAACTTAAAAGAAGAGGGCCTAAGAAGTGATAAAGAGATTGTGTTTAGGGAGATCTCTAGTCACTTGATCCATAAATTCCTCCCCTCACCTTAACCTTCATTAATGACCACAAGTCCTTGGTGCTTTCATATCTTGTTGGTCTACATTAGTGGTGAATAACACAAAGGGCAAGCCTATGGTTCTACTTGTTGTACTTGAATTTCTTTGTGAGAGTGAGAAAAAATTCTTTCTATCTTTATGCTCCTTTTGAATTACATTGTTTTATGTGAGTGGAGAAAGCTCTTGCATGTGAGTGGAATCTATACCTTGAAGTGGAGACTGATGTCTTAGTTTCAATTAGGGAAAATGAGCAAGGCAAGCCGCAGAGTGAAGTTGAGGAAATCTTTGAAAGTCTTGTGTCACACCTTGAGAAGCATCTTGATTTGAGACTCTTATTTGTTAATATCTTACACCTTTTCTTGATGAAGGTTTGCTCTTGAAAGGAGAAGTGTGATTTACTTATTTGACATGACTTGTTGGAGGAACCGATTGAACTTTATGGTCTTAGTTATCTAGCATAGTCTTTTGTGATTGTTGTAGAGTTAAGAATCCCCTTTTTCATTGTGAATATTCTTGATTGCTTGAGGATAAGCAATAGTTTAAGTTTTGGGGGTTGGTAAGTTGGTAATTTACCAACTTGTTAGCCCTTTTTAGCTTTAATTATCCTTATTCTCCATTGATTCGAGGTGATTCTCATGTTATATTGCTCGTTTGTGAAAGTAATGGATGAATATGAGGTCGAACTATCCATACGAGTCAATCAGAATGCAAAAAATGTAGAAAAGGAGCTCAAACTAACACATGGGAGGATTAGAGGCCACCTGCGCACGCATGTCATGAGCTACGCACGCAGGTGGCTAATGAAGCTGGGAGGTAGTGGCACCTGAATTGAAAATCTACGTGCATTGAGCACATGTGCGCGCAGGTCCTCCACTTGTGCTGGTACCTACGCCAGCAAGTGACCAGTATGGTGGCATTTTCATAATTTCCAAGAACGCGAATTTAGGGCTTTAAAAGGGGTTTTTTTCAGCTCTAGAACTCCATCTTTCGTACTTTTTGAAGCTTGAGAAACATAGAGTGAAACCCTAAGAGTGAAATTAGTGACTATATTTAGTATTTTATTAAATTTGGATCTCAATTTTTGTGATAATCTTTGATTCAATGGAAGAATGGAATCAGAATTTGGGTAATTTTCCTCTTTCTCTCTCTATGATAATTTCTTTGCTTGGGGTTATGCTTGATTATGGTGTGATATTTGTATGGGTGTTGTTTATTTGTCTTCCTAATTAGCTAATTTTTGTGGGTTTTACTCCTATTCCATATTTTTATCCAAAATTAAAACTCTAGTTAACTTTAGAACCCTTGTCATCCTTGATAAAGGGGATGAGGGTGAGGAATAGGAGTGAAAAATAACTTGATGTTCATCATTTAATAGTGTCTCTTACATAAAGATGCTAATTGAGGTGCTTGATTGCTCAAATAGTTATACTTGTGAGATGTTCGAAAGAACCCACTTGTATGATTTTGGTGTTTGATTGACAAATTAACACTAAATACTCATAATCTAGCCTACCTATAACTACTAGCTGAATCTGGAAAATTGTTCAATCGCCCATAAATGCATTTACCCTTACAATAGCTTAACCCCAAGTCCCATTTCACACTTGATTCCAACTTTATTTCTCTAATCTTTAAATTTTACATTTCAATTGTGATGAACTTGATAATTACAAAGTGTTCGAATTAAACCCCCAATTTACTTTCTTGTTTTATTTATCATAGCATTGCGAGTCAACTTCTAGTTACCTATAACACTTAAGAGTAAAGGTCGTATTCTCATTCCCTGTGGATTCAACCCCGACCCTTGTCGGGTAAAATATATTGATGATGTTCGCTTATATTCTTGAAGTATAATTTGAGTTTTTTCAGTTGTCTGTTTATTTGAGTCATTAGAATATACTTAATATATCATGTATAAATTATCCTGAATAAGTGTATATTGGTGATGTAGGTTTATTTACCTGAAAGGAAATGTACCTTTAGATATTAATAGCTCGAAATTAATACATAAGAAGAGGTATCAAGGTTTTCACCCAAAATGAGAAAACATAGTATCTTACATTCTTAATATAACGACCTAAATCGTCGTTATGCTAAAACCCATTCAAAAAATAATTCGATCAAGAAAATTTTGTTTCAAACACGATTAGAAATAATTTTTCGTGGGACAAGGTCCATGGCCCAAATTATTGGGCCATTTTCTTAAAATTAGGCTAAGCCTGCCAACCCATCACTGCAGTGATAGGTCTATCGCCACAGCAACGTTGCTTCAGTGACACTCCCATCCCTGCAGTGATGGAAAAGCAATAAGACACCCAAGTTTTATTTAAACCCTTTTCCCCCCTTTGTGGCCTCCTATTTCATTTGCCTCTGCTAAAAACAACCCAGAGGAACCCTAGGATTAGAACGATGAGGATTTAGAGGCCAAACTCCAAAAGGGCAACTTCTAAGCATTCATGTGAAGATTCTCACAGATTAGAGAGAAAAAGGCATGTGAGATAAAACTCTTCACTCTCTGTAGCAGCATAACTCATCCACGAGGTAGTTTATGACTTAATTATAGTATATTCAGGTTAGATGCATGTAATAACTGTAGTTACAATGGGAGAATTCATGCATAGGCCTATGGGCACGGAGTTTGGACGGGTTTGATAACAAACTAAACTTAGGATTAATGAACTGATAAATTTGGTAGTGCACATTGAATTATGAACTGTGTTAAACCTTTGATTGTTAGGTGACTATGATACTTATACGAAACTAGAGGTAGGTCGGTAAATGGGGGTTGTTATGAGTGCATTAAAATGGATAGGTTAACGGGTAAACTTATTGAGTAGTCGTGGAGTTGATTAGAGAGAGGAGTCAGTAGATTTGAAGGATAGTTATGATAGTATTAAGAGAAATAAAAGGAAATTGTGTGTGTATGTGAAACCAAATTGGTGTTAGTTGCTCTTACTAAGGTTGATATTATTGTAATAAAAAGAGGGAAAGAGGTAGGATTATATCATCCTTAAGTAGATGTGGGATTCAGGATAAGTAAAGACGACAATTGGTTGGTAATGATCTTTGATGGGTGGGTATTTATGAGTACGTTAAATATAGTTATAGACTTGATTTGACTCTGTGTTTATATTTGAGTTGAATATTCGTGACTAGCCTTCGGGCATTACTTGTGATTGTTGATTTTCATCATGCATTGAGCATTGTGTTGAGGTTATTCAGTGAGATGATGTATTTGGATTGGGTGTACTGCTATTTGTATTGTGTCATGCTAACACTATTATTTGGATTAGGACTGAGCTCGTCTACTATATGTCATAGCTAAGGGTCCCTGTTGACCCTAGTATGTGTGTACACCTTGCATGCATGCATTCATTGTAGCATTTGCACATGTGGTTGCCTTCTGACTATTGTTAACTAAATTACCTAAGTGTGAGTGATGGACATAAATACTTGGATATAAGGTACGTCTCGCCTGTGAGTAGATCTTATTTCATATGTGTATATTATATATGCGCGTATTCGATGTCATTTTTCTTGTGGGATTTGTGGTTGTCTATTAGAGGACTGGAGTAGTGGTTTTATCAGTGGGATGTATAAAATAGAGTAGCGGGGTAGAGTTGTCATGAGTATGGGATATTAGATATTGTTTAAGGAAGGTAAATGCTAAAATAATATGGATATTGGTAGTGCTATGGAGTTGTGGTTACTTGGTCGCTTAGGAAGGGATAAATAGGGTTGTCATAAAATAGAGGGTGGTAAGGTTGAGACATGGAAAATGCTGAAATGCATTAGTAAGGTTTAGTTGTCTAAGTAGTTATTATTGTTATGATCTCTCCTTAATTTCTATTGCTATTATTTGTTTTCTAACCCTGGTTAGCTAATGATAGCTACTAGTATGTGTGGTTGTACTGATACTACTCTTTATATCTCCTTTCTGAGGATATAACCATGTTGCAGGTCAGTTGGAGTTTCTAGAGGTGCAGCGGTGGTTATTCTTCTGCAGCTACTGTAATTCTACTCTTACATGGATGTTGTGTCTTGAGTCGTCCTTCATTTGTTTAGTGCTCTTGTACCTATTTAGACTAGGTTCTGGGGAGTTGTGTAATTAAATCCGTAATGTAATTTGTAATAAGTTTTACTTTAAATGAAAGGTTTATTATTTACTAATGCTTAAGGTTTTACCAATGTTTTCTGCAGTGATTAAAGTTTGGTTGGTAAGGGTTCTCCTCCCTAGGATAAAGTTGGGTAGGTACCCACACGATCCGTGATTTGGGTCATGACAAGTTGGTACCAGAGCCCAGGTTATCGATCTCCCTATAAAAGAGCTAATATCGAGTAGAGTCCTATGGATTGGTGTGTTGATGTCCATATCAAATCCTTAGAAGGCTATAATGCATCTAGGAATCTGTCTCACTTTCTTCTCTCCCATCGTGCTATCTCAGTGTTATCTCCCTGAGTTGAGTCTAATTGGTATCTGACAGATTTCAGTTGGTATCTGGACAATCACAACTGGGATTAGTTGGTCCTAATTGGTATCTTGGTAATGTTCAAAAGGTTGGGATGGTGTTATTCTGATATTTTACACGCCCTACAGTTTTAGTGAATTGGAGATCATTATTTTTTTCGATTGGACCGGGTTGCCTAATATGTTCCACCAATGTATTAAATGCAGTAAACTTAAGCACACTAAGTTTCAGGTGAAAACACCCGACTCACAATAGGTGTAAAAAAAATCATGACCTGCACCTTTACAGGATTTAACCCCAATTTCACTAAAACAATGAGCCACTCAAACAACAATTACAAACTCTATAACCTAAAAGGAATTATACACTCTAATTCCTAACTACTCACAAACCACCCTTGGCTTATGTTCCCAAGTCTTCAAGTTATCCCAACTTGATAACTAACTCCTATTCCATTTTATAACACACTGGAACTATGAAATTAAAATGATTACAACTCGAAGAATAATCCTAATATGTATCAAGCTAAACCAATAGCTAGACTCTGCTTATGTGGACCTGTTCCTTCAAGGAGTTCTTCACGCAACACTTCAAGATTCAATCTCTGATTTTGGCTTTGCTTTGTATAAGTGCGCAAATGACTTTGTAAAAGCTCTGGGGTATTTATAGATGTAGATCCTTGCTTCCTTTAAGTCGGGTTGCATTTTCCTTATAAGGAATCCCATTCCTTTATGGTAACTTCTTTGAGGAATTCAATTCTTACTTGGATACCTTTGCCATCTTCCTTTTAATTCCTTTCCTTCCAAGGACTCATCTATTTTTGGTATCCTTTTGTAAAAAGGAATTAGTGTCTTGATTCAGCATCATAATTTCTTTAGCTTGTATTGCTTGTGTCATAAAAGCCAACGAACATCAGCATCTCACCTGCAGATTGAGCTAGAGTTGATGGACCAAGTCTTTTAACCAGTTTCTTGTATATGTTCCACTGTATTGTCAATATTCAAGATCATACTTGTGTTCAAAACTTTCTCATTCCAACAAATTCCCCCTTTTTGATGATGAAAAATATTTGTCTTTGAACATTTAATTTACTAAGCCTGAGAGAATTCACTAAGCGAGATAGCAAGAAACACTTTGATGAACCAGGTTAGTCATGGGTTATAAATACTGCACAAACCTATCTTCCCTCTTTTGGCTTCATCGAAAAGTTAAGCATATGAATAAGAACAAAAACCAAAGTTAGATTATTCATGGCCACTAGGGCTATCACCAAGACAACCAACTATAAGATTAGCAACCAAATTGAGATATAAAGAAGAAAAATCTGAGACAAGTTAAGCAAAAGATAGACATTCCACTAACATGAACAAGGTATGCATTACAAAATATTACTTAACTACTGCAAAACACAACAACTTGAGCAAAAAAAAAATCTAAAGGGTTAAGGATCTAGGTTGAGGAGGAGCGTGGAGCAGGTGGGAGGAGATTTGTGGTAACGCTCAAATACACCCTAGAAATAGAATGTATGCGGTCGTTAGCAATATAATTACCCAACTTAGAGTCAGGTCAAATCCATGAGGAACAATGTGACTAGCGACCGAGAGAGTACTGAATAAAAGCAATTCACTAAAATTCAAACAAAGGATACAAGTGTTTTTGGGTTTTTCAATAATGAAACATAACACAGATAGAACAAATTATAATATGAACAAGTTGATCAATGGCTTTCACAACAATAGGAAAAAAGGGAAATGATACGGGGAATTGAATCTATCAAAAGATCCATTGTATTTAATCAACAACTCACAATTTAATTACGAATTTAACAAATTAGCCTTGGATTCAAAATTACCCACTAATGTCTTTCGACCGTTGAGGGTTTAGTCCTCACTTGTTCTTTCAAACCAAGCTAAGAAGCATGAATAACAAAACCAACTTTTGGCTATGCTAGGATTTTCCTATGTCTAGCTTAAATCCATAAGATGGGTCATAAGTTTCAAATCGTACTAAATTAATCTTTCCCAACCTTGATTAACTTTTTCAAGCTTAATCGAAGTAAATGGGTGAGTCCTCATGTTAGCTACTCCCTTCGTAAATCAAGAGATCAATTTACACAAGAAAAATTCATTTCATAAATCAAAGAGTGATCAATTGATACAAAAGCATAAGATAGAATCAAAACCCAAACTCAAAACATAAGAATTGCATTATGTCTAACTACAATATTGATAAGTTGACAATTTTCCAACTTC
Source organism: Capsicum rhomboideum (assembly GCA_031232105.1). Taxonomy (NCBI): domain Eukaryota; kingdom Viridiplantae; phylum Streptophyta; class Magnoliopsida; order Solanales; family Solanaceae; genus Capsicum; species Capsicum rhomboideum. The sequence goes on from CP124709.1 coordinate 62,246,647, forward strand.
TTAGCACTTGTAAGCTTGAGTTATCCCTATTACCTGTTGATTCGAGGTGATTCTCATGTTATATTGCATGTTTGTGCAGGTAATGGATGAATATGAGATCAAGCTATCCATACGAGTCAATAACAATGCGAGAAGTAAAGAAAAAGAGATCAAACTAACACATAGGAGGATTAGAGGCCACCTGCGCAGGTATGTCATAAGCTGCGCACGTATATGGCTAATGAAGCTGGGAGACAGTGGCACCTGCATTGAACACTTGCACGCACAGGCCCTCCACCTGCGTTGGCAGGTGACCAGTGTAGTGGCATTTTTGTAATTTCTAAGAATGCAAATTTTGTTGCTTTAAAAGGGGTTTTTCAGCTCTAGAAATCTATGTTTGTACTTTTTGAAGCTTGAGAAACATAGAGTGAAACCCTAAGAGTGAAAGTAGTGACTTTTTAAAGCCTTTTATTGAATTTGGATCTTAATTCTTGTGATAATTTTTGATTTAATGGAAGAATAGAATGAGAATTTGGGTAATTTTCCTCTTTATCTCTCTATGAGTAGGTAATTTCTTTGCTTGAGGTTATGCTTGATTAAGGTATGATAATTGTATGGGTGTTGTTTATTTGTCTTCCTAATTAGCTAATTATTGCTCCTATTCCCTGTTTTTCATCTAAAATTAGAGGTTGCAAACTCTAGTTAACTCTAGAACCCTTATCATCCTTGACAAAGGGGGTAAGGGTGAGGAATAAAAGTGAACAATAACTTGATGTTCATCATTTAATAGTGTCTCTTATACATAAGGATGCTAATTGAGGTGTTTGATTGCTCATCTAGTTACACTTGTGAGGTGTTTGAAAGAACCCACTTGTGAGATTTTAGAGTTTGATTGACAAATTAACACTAAATACTCTTAATCTAGCCTACCCATGACTATTAGTTGAATCTAGACAAATGTTCAATCACCTATACATGCATTCACCCTTACAATAGCATAACCCCAAGTCCCATTTCACGCTTGATTTCAACTCTATTTCTCTAGTCTTTGAATTTTACATTTCACTTTTAATTAACTTGATAATTACAAAGTGTTCGAATTAAACTCATAATTTGTTTTCTTGTTTTATTTATCATAACATAGCGAGCCAACTTCTAGTTGCCTATAAAACTTGAGATTGAAGGTCGTGTTCTCATTCCCTGTGGATTCGACCCCGACTCTTGTTGGGGAAAGTATATTGAGGATGACCGCATATACTCTTAAAGTATAATTTGAGCGTTATTAAAAATGGCGTTGTTGTCGGGGACTGAAACATAGCTTTCATTCTTTTTAGTGTTATAAGTCACTTTAAGTTAGCCGTGGTATAATTTTACTTTACTTGCTGTTTTTGTTTTCTCTAGGTGACAACCAAAGTCTTCATGAATCAACGAGCCAAAACGATAGTCAAACCGCTTTATTCAGCGGACATCTTGATTATGAAGACCATTTGGGAGATGCCGGGAGAGCTAGTGCCATCCGCATTCCACCTGCGAAAGGCAATGGAGTTTTCCATATTACTAGCATAATGCTTCATCTACTTCAAATGAAGGGTTAATTTGGGGATCAAGCCCATAAAGATGCCAACCATTATTTGATGAACTTCATTGATGTGTGTATTCCGTTTGATATCGCCCACATATCACGAGAGTCCATCTGGTTGAGACTCTTCCCCTTCTCAGTGACGGGTGAGGCCGTATTATAGTTGAGATAATTTCCCATGGGTTTAATAACTACATGGGTGGACTTGACGGAATCATTCTTAGATCGATTCTTTCCACCATCCCGGATGTTACAATTGAGTGATGAGATTATTAACTTTCGCTAATTAAATGGCAAACCATTACATGAGGCTTTGCAAAGGTTTAATAAGAAGTTGATACAATGCACAACTCATGAGGTTCTGAATAAGATGCTCCACCAAATCTTTTATCGAGCATTAGATTAATTGAACAAAATGGTTGCGGACAATGAGGCCAAAAAATCTTTAGCGAAACAAACTTATGGTGTTGCATCGGAATTATTGGACCAAGTCACTAAACAAAGTCGAGGTTGGCATACTAAAGATTTCGAGGTGGCTATAGGGTCTCCCTCCGCATCTTTTGTGAGCCAAGACCGAAGAAATAAGGATGAGGAGAGAGTTAAGAATGTGGCAAAGGTAGTGACGCAACTAGACCTTCTCACCAAACATGTCATGAATTCAACTCCAAAAGCGGTAAATGCCGTGGCTTCTAAGGGTGATAAGACATATGATGATGATGAAGCTGAAGATCTTGATGAAGAAATCTGATTTATGTCAAATCAAATGGGGGGTGGGGGGTGGTTCCCGACCTACCTATCAAAGGTAAGGTGGCAATCAAGGTTGGAAGGATAGAAACCATGATTGGAAAGATCATGAGTGGAAGGATCATGATAGAGATCGAGAATGGAGGGATAAGGAAATAGATAGGGACCGTGATTGGTGAGATAAAAATTGGGACTATTATAGGTATATTCCTCCACATGATCGGGCCAAGGGTAAGGAAGCAACCGCCATGGATCCAAAAAAGTTTAAGAATAAAAATATGCTTGCTCAAATCCTTTTTAGTTTTGAATAAAGTGATAAGATGCTTCGAGAAATGAAAGGTGATTTTTTACAACTAAATCAAACCGTAACCTTACACTCGGCCTCGATAAAACAACTTGAAACCCAATTGGGCTAAATTTTCTCATAATTAAATGCAAGGCAAAGAGGAGGCCTCCTTAGTGATACGGTGTCAAACTTAAAGAATGATGGTCATGTCATGGTAATTGTTACTAGGAGCGGGAGGATTCTTGCAAAAGGCATTGTAAATCTTGATGATGACCCTAGTGATAAGGGTATTAGAGAAAAAGTGAGCGAAAAAAGAAAGCGGCTTGATAAGTCAAAAGATGAGACCATAATTTAAAACAAGCAAAGTGTTGAGAAGCCGAGATAAGTGGAAGAGAAGGTTGAAAGCGAAGAAGAACCACAAGCAGTAGGTGGCAATGATTTAAAATTGGATGAAAACCCGGTTGTCTCAAGGCTGTAAGTCAAAGTCCCTCTTCCATTTCCACCAAGGTTTAAGAAAAAGGAAAATGATTCAAAGTTCAAGAAGTTCCTTGCTAAATTTAGCAACCTTTCGATAAATATACCATTGTTGGAAGCCCTACAAGAGATGCCCGGCTATGACAAATTTATGAAGGAGTTAGTGGCAAAGAAATGAGTCATGGATTTCAAGACAATTGAAGTGACACATAATTATAGTGATATCATGTCTATCATAATGGATGTGAAGAAGGAAGACCCGGGTGCATTCACTATCCCATGTACTATTGGGGTGTATAAATTCGAAAATGCTTTATGTGATTTTGGGGCAAGTATTAATTTGATGCCATTGGCCATGTTTCGAAAGCTAGGCTTGGGTGCTCCAAAGCTAACTATAATGAGGCTTTTAATGGCCGACTGTTCTATAAAAAAGCCCGTGCTTGTGTTGTATGATGTACTTGTGAAGGTGAACCAATTCATCTTTCAGACCGACTTTGTGATCTTCGATTGCAAAATTGACCACAGGTCCCTATTATTTTGGTAGGCCATTCTTGGCTACCGGATGAGCATTAGTTAGTGTTGAATGTGGTGAAATGAAATTCTGAGTAAATAATGAAGAGGTGTCATTTAGTGTGTGCAAGCCCATGAAGCAACCTATGTATTTGCAAGTTGTCTCCCTAATTGATGTGATTGATGACAAAGTGGCTAATACTATGGAGATTGATTTTGTTAGTGAGTCTTTAGTACGAGTTTGTGGAATTTTGAGAGCGACAGGATTGAAGGATATGATGAAGTAATTGCATCTTTGAAAGGTCTTGTGTCCTACACCATAAATCCTTGCAAGTTGGACCTTGACTTGACAAATAGGGAAAGCCCTCTTGCAAGGCCTTCAATTGAAGATCCACCACAAATTGAGCTCAAACTATTTCCACCTCACCTTAGTTATGTATTCTTGGGGGAAAGTGAGACTTTACCTATTATTGTTGTGGGATACTTGTCTTCATGGCAAATCTAGGCATTGAAATTGGTAGTGATATGGTATATTAGGGCACTTGGATAGACCATAGCCGATATTATTGGGATTCCTCCCGATATGCACCCACAAAATAAAACTTGATCCCGAGTTCGTAGCAAGTGTTGAGCACCAACAAAGATTAAACCTTCCTACGAAAGAGGTTATAAAGAAAGAAATCATCAAGTGTCTTGATGCCAGTGTCATCTATCTTATTTTAGATAGTACGTGGGTGAGCCTGATCCAATGTTTTCCCAAGAAAGGTGGGGTCACGATAGTCCCAAATGAGAATAATGATCTCATACCCATCTCCAGTCATGGGTTGGAGGGTGTGTGTTGCTTCCTTGATGGATATTTGGGCTATAATAAAATATCAATATCCCCTGAAGATCAAGACAAAACTATGTTCACATGTCCCTATGGAACTTTTGCCTTCAAGCGCATGCCCTTTGGGCTATACAATGCACCTGCCACTTTTTAATGGTGTATGCCTTCTATCTTTTCAGACATGGTGAAGGATTTAATGGAGGTATTTATGGATGATTTCTTGGTTGTTGGTGATACGTTTGAGGATTGCCTTGAACACTTGGAGAAGGTGCTTGAAAGGTGTGTGTCAAATAATCTTGTGTTGAATTGGGAGAAATGCCACTTTATGGTGAAGGAAGGGATTGTTCTTGGACATAAAATCTCAATCCAAGGAATCCAAGTCGATCAAGCTAAAGTGGAGGTCATTGCTAAGCTACCCCCTCCAATATCTATTAAAGGGGTAAGAAGTTTCCTTGGCCATGTAAGTTTTTATAGGAGGTTCATCAAAGATTTCTTGAAAATTTCTCATCCTATGTGCAAACTCCTCAAGAAGGAAGTAAAGTTTTAGTTTTATGGAGTTTGTTTGAGGGCATTTAATTTCCTTAAGTAGAAGCTTGTCTCGGCTCCCATTATTGTGGCCCCAAATTGGTCACAACCATTTGAGTTCATGTGTGATGCGAGTGGGTTTGCACTAGGTGCGGTGCTTGGTCAAAGAAAGGAGAGACTTTTTCATCCTATCTACTATGCTAGTAAGTCATTGAATGATGCACAATGGAACTATAAAGTTAAGGAACAAGAATTACAAGCGGTTGTTTATGGGTTTAAAAAGTTTTGGGCTTACTTGTTAGGCACAAAAGTTATTGCGCACACCGATCATGCCGCCCTACGATATCTAATGGATAAGAAAGAAGCAAAACCTCGATTGATAAGGTGGATTCTACTACTTCAAGAATTTTATTTTAAAGTGAAGAATCGAAAAGGTTGTGAAGACCAAGTAGCGGACCACTTATCACTTCTCAAGGTGAATAAAGAAAAATGGGGCGATATTGAAATTGATGATATGTTTCTCGATGATATTGTCTTGAGCTTTAAGGGGAGTACACCACCATGGTATGCTTATTTTGTAAATTATGTAGTGAGTGGGTTGCTTTTCGATGATTTGAGCTACTATCAAAGGAAACGATTTCTCCATGATATGAAAAGATACTATTGGGATGAACCCTATCTCTTTAGGGAGTGTGCGGATGGAGTTATACGTCATTGTGTTATGGAAGAAGAGATAAAATATATTCTTGAGGCTTGCCACTCATCCCCATTTGGTGGCCATCATGGTGGTGTAAGAATGGCAGCTAAAGTGCTTCAAAGTGGATTTTATTGGCCTACTATTCATTGAGATGCTTATGACTTGGTGAAAACTTGTACGCAATGCCAAATTCAAGGTAGTATTTCAAGGAGGCATGAGATGCCCTTGAAGCCTAACCTCAAAGTGGAGTTATTTGATGTGTAGGGCATCGATTTTATGAGCCCTTTTGTGAGATCGTATGGTAACAAGTACATATTGGTGGCGGTTGATTACATGTCAAAATGGTGTGGAAGCCATTGCTTTGCCAAACAACGAGTGCAAAAGTGTCATGTTTTTCTTAAAAAAATATATCTTTACAAGGTTCAGGACTCCTCGAGCCATCCTTAGTGATGGAGGCTCCTATTATTGCAATCAAGTGTTTGGTGCTTTGCTTGATAAGTACGGGTGAAGCATAATGTGGATACCCCATATCATCCTTAAACGAGTGGTCAAGTGGAGGTTTCTAATCGGGAGATAAGGTCGATCATGGAGAAAATCATAAATGTCGGATGCACAAATTAGGCAAGACAACTTGGTAATGCTCCGTGGGTGTATAAGACCGCATTCAAGAATTCTATTGTCATGTCGCCCTATTAATTAGTGTTCAAAAAGGCTTGTTACCTTCCCGTTGAGTTGGAGTACAAAGCGTTGTGGGCCTTACATAAGTTGACTATGAATTGGGAGGATGCCTCCAAGTCAGGAGTGGAGCAAATCCATGAGTTAGAGAAATTCCAACTTAAGGCATATGAGAGCTTGGTGTTATACAAGGAGAAAATGAATAAATGGCGCAATGCTAAGATCTTGAATAAAGAGTTTCGTGTGGGAGATGAAGTGTTGCTCTTCAACTCGAGATTGAATATCTTTGCCGGTAAACTCAAATCTAAGTGGTCGGGCGCTTTTGTGATTGTGAATGTGTATTCGAGTGGGGCTATCAAAGGTTCACGATGAACGGTCAACAATTGATATTTCCTGTTTGCCTGTCCATGCCCCGCTTCACCCCTCTATTTGGTATCAGAGCCATCCCACTCTTTTCGGAGGGAGGAATCAAGTGTTTGCATAAGGTCTACTTCCGTTGTTATTAACGCCAACTTTACATTTTCAGTCTTTACTTTAAGTTTGTTTGAGTCCTTAGTCGTAAATCAGTTTAGAGTCTTTCATTACCAGCATCAAAGTCTTGTACATATTTGTGTCTTTATTATTTTCCTTAGATCTTAGAACAAATAGTGTGTCAACTCTTTTCTAAGATTTTTAGCACAAATACATCGAGTCTTTGTTGTCCAAAAAATATAATAATATGTCGGTGTTAGAGTCTTTACCGTCTTCTTTGTCTGCGTTTAGTCCGTGTAAATCTTTAGCAAAATTACATATGTCTCCTACTCTCAGTAAAACCCTATCATGTAAATTTGACTACCTATATGAAGTAGATGTGTTGCCACCAGAAAATAAAATATCTTCCACATATCTACCTTTACTAAACCCACACTCAGCCTTTGTCAAGAAGGCATGTAATCCCGTGGCTGCAAATCAACTCTTTGATCCAAGAAAAGCCAAAGGGAGTTAAGGAATACTTTGCTGCATCGAAACTTGACCAGTATCCTATTCTTGCAACTCAGGATGAGCAGCTTATCACTCTGCAGATACCAGAGGATTTTCTGCGACAATGGAAAAGCCAAGGCTTCACCCATATCCATTTTGGTGCCATCAGTGTTGCGTTGATGTATCAGGAAAGAAAAGGATAGCCCATCGTGGCCCTTTTTCACTTCTTGATACTAGATACAACGAATACCAACATGCAAGTTTGGGTACATCAAAAATCGTCCTGGATGCCAGGACAGTCTTTGTCACTATATTTCCCATCTTCAATATATCCCTCTTTAATCCGTATCTGACAGAGGAGTTAAAGATCCAGGTCCAAATCCTTGGAGCTCCTCAAGCTGGAGATGCCATACAAGAAACTCTCCACTACCAGATGGCTTGGCAAGTCCAAAATCATACTATGGACCTATCTCTTCCAGGTGGCTACAACTCTTTGTTCCTAAACATAAATGCCACTAATGGAATGACCCAGTGCACCCAAATCTCGAAACATATATCCATCAAAATTCTTCCAGACTCATGGGTCATAAACTACTAGATGGTGAGAGACCATCTTCAATCTATGTTCACTAAAATGCCTCATGAAACATTCTTCTCTGTCTATATGTACACCCCTGTCGATGTTTACCCAGAAGAGGAAGATCCAAACACGACAAACGTTGCCTTTTTACTTAGTTGTACCATGAGTGAACATGATTAGATAAAATAATTCTATCATGATGGTCTCTACGAACAGTAGTACAAATGTCCTTTTACGGGATACTGTGCATGGGATATTGACTGTGACTGTAATGAATGCCAAGAGGATGATGTGGAATATGATCAGTTCTACTTCCAAAGAGCCAATTGGGAAAATAAGGAGAAGGAATGTACTTTCTTTGTCTCCCACAAACCCAAGACTGGCCACAATTACCCGCTCTATCAAAAAGCAAAACATCTGAGCCTCTAATATTCATGATATCTTCCACCAGCTCTGGTCACAAATATGTTTTCCCACCACACTAGTTCTTTAAAAAGGATAACCTGAATCACGCTCCAAAAATATCACAGGTTATCCTACCAATAAGTGATAGAAGGCCCTTCAACGACATAGAGGAAACTCTCAATTGGCAGTCTAAGAATGCCAGAAGCCAAAATAAGATGCTGACAATACCAGGTTGTATGCCAAGAATGTTGCCAACATACAAAGCAAGCTGGTTAACAAGGTAGACATGATGGAGGAGAAAATTGAATAGGCATCCATCCAACATGCCAGACTTATCAAAGCACTTGAAAATAGGCTGCAAAACATACAATTTGATCTATGTCCACCAGGAACCTCACTCCTACACTTGTTTGACCAGCAACAGAAAGAAATAGCCTCAATCAAAGAACAAATCCATCTTCTGAAATATGGTAGCTTTGACCCACAAAACCTCCAAAACCTCTCTACAAAGCCAACCTTATTTCTAATGCCAAAACAGACATATCCACCATAACAATTAGGCCATATTAGGCCATACCTTTCCTACTTTCTTTACCAGTTAGTATATACATATGTCGTTCACTCTGGAACTAAAACATGAATAGGAGTTTGACATTGCCAAACTCACATGGGAAAGGAAAGATACCGTTGCAGCTCAGAAACATGCCGAGATGGCCTAGAAACAGTCCAAAAGAAGGAAGGACTTTGGAAAGGTTCCAAAGGATACAGAATCAGACAACTTGATGGTATCAAGTCATGCTGCTTCAAAGAATGACCTAAGCTTCTCAGCTCTAGGTCCTATAATTCCTGAAGATGACTTGGATATCCAAGACGAAGAACTACCAGATGAAGACTGGGAATCTATCAAACAAGGTCTTCTCAGTGACAAATGATTATTCCTAGATGGCTTCTAAGATAATGACTTTATCATCTCAGATCAAGTTGTCCCAAATCCTTATGCTGTAGAAGCTGACAATATCAAATATTCCATTCCTCAACAACCTAATAATGCTGATCCTACAAAGGAATATTTAAAAGCCATTGATGATTTCTATGGCTTCCATCCTGATGAGACTCTTGAGGAATAACAAAGAGAATACTTATCCGATAGTGATCCTAAAAATAAATATTCAGAATTTGGTGATAACTTTCCAGCTGATGGATACATCAAAGATAGCGAAGACTTCTCGAGTGATTCTAGAGAATATGTTGATGAGACTCTTAATTCCTCAATTCATTCCCCTAAAGAAGAACAAAGTGAATACTTATTCTGTAGCAATCCTACAGACCAACATTCAGAAACTGGTGATAACTATCCAGCTGATGGATACATCGAAGACAACAAAGATTCCTCAGGAGATTCTTGGGAATATGTTGAGGAAACTCCTGAATCCTCAATAGAATCCCCTAAAAAAGAGTATCCACCCATGTTCATGAACAATTCTAAAGAACCAAAAGTCTTTAAAGTTGTCGTGATCAAGATGGGATTTCGGATGATTCGATCCCAGAAAGGAGGTCGGAACCCACAACAACATCAAAGACATCTGTTGGAACTAGATTCCACACCATCAACCTCGATGACATTAAAGTTTCAGCCTGGCCCCAAAGGATCCAAGATTTCTACACTTAGATTACAACGAAGAATCTGGCTGAACAAGAAAAATATATGATCCTATTAGAGTTCACTTCAAGGTTCTCTGTAATCCTCAGAGATTGGTGGAATGCACATAGGATTGTTAATAAAAATATATTACATCCCAAGACTTCGCTTTCAACATTCAGATACTATAAAAGTTTTTTTGCGGAGATACAAGCCAAAGAAAGGAGAAGCTGCGGAGGCAGCTCTTTGAAATGAAGTGCATATCATTTGATAGAAATGTCATAGATATCCACTTCCAGAAGATGGCAAAGAAATGTCATAGATATCCACTTCCAGAAGATGGCGAAGATCTACTTCAAGCTAGGCAGAGACCCTAGCCTGAAGCAAGCCTTCTTGTCATCACTACCAAAGATGCTAGCAGGCCACACCATGACGATTGTAGAATAAAAGTTCAAGTTCATCACAGTCTCGCAAATAGGCTACATCAGGCAAGCCATCTTCTAGGCCCTGGACAATATATACATGAAGAGATTTGTAATGAATCAGATCATCAAGAATAATACAACTCTCAACAGAGCATGAAAGGAAAATGATCTTGTCACAAAATCCAACTACCCATGTTCGAACCACCAGACAAGATCCAAGTGACAACTCCAGTTCAGGAGGTTTAAACTCTCCCGACCTCTAAATGATAGGATGAACAGGAGAACCAGGTACTTTAGGCAAAGAAATTTGACCACCTACAAGAAGAACAACGGATGCTTCATCTGCCAAAAGCCTGGACGCTTTACGAGAAATTATCCTCAAACCAAAAAGTTGAAAGACTCAATCCACCTCTTTGAAGAGATAGCAGACCACACTGGCATCTATCTCAGAAAAGATGATGACCTTGAGTCGGTCTTCTCTCTGGAGGAGGAACTGACGGAGGACACTTTCTTCTCCTTAGATGTTAATGAAGAATCAGGTGACATCTATGCAGATGAACTCTATCGATATTAAGTGCAGGAAAATACAACGTCCGCCTGATCACAGAAAATCCGATCAGTCAAGTTCTCATGTTTAAAACATCAGGGATACTCTCTTTAGGAATAATAGACTACCCCCATATCTGTTCAACCAATATGTGGATCCCTTCGATCTGTCTATCCTCCTAGAAAGAAGAACTTTCTATGAGATGTAGGTGTTCAGAAAATACAGAGGATCCATCCTAAAATCGTTCAAAGTACATTCAGAATATTCATTCTACCATGTGTTTGTAGCACTAGCCAACGACTTTCCACAAGAGCTCCTATGGCTATTCTGGTACCTGTGCCACCAGTACCACATTCTCATGGAGTTCAAGTGCGATGCATTCAGGCACTTCGATCGAATCCAACCAGCTCTCAAAAGATTCATGTTGTGGTTTAAGCCACAATAATATTAGGTTCAATGCTTTGGAGATTCCTTCGATGCAAAGTTATTAATGCTACATCGTCTGATGGGAATCAAAAACCACGAACTCCAAGATCAGCCAAAAATTTCACTCTAATAGAAATTTCCCATATCAATCCTATCCTTGGAAGATGAATATTATGAAGCACAATGATTTATCTTCTAGTAAAATAGATGCATTCAGAAGGAGATATGGCAAAAAAATAGGGAAAATGGAACTGCACCATAACCATCCCCACTGGGACAAGATCCGTCAGGCAGTAAAGAAATATCAACCTCCGTATGAAATCACAAGGGATGAAGTCACCAAAGCCTTTAAAAGCTTAAGGTTGAATGTTCCACCACATGAATAGGAATGCAACACAACAAGTTTGTTCAACAGGAAGGGTTACTTCACCAGATCACTGAAAAAAAACTTGGAAGATAAGAAACAACTTAGAAAGAAGCATGATGTCGATTGGTGGAAGGAGAAAGGATATGTGAGCTAACTGTCATCACCTTCCATTACTGCATGAAAATATGATGCCATATAACATGTATAAAAGTTACTACTTACCATAAGCTCCATGGAATTACCAGCCAATGTTTACCATGAAACCCTCTCTAGAGGGTTTGCCTATAAGCTGTTTATCTAGCTGCTTAGTAGACACCTACAAAGAGCTTACCCACCTGATTGTAAGAAGCTTACAAGATACTCACCCACCTTCTTGGAGGCCACCTACAAGCTTCTCAGTCACCTGCTTGGATATGCTGTCACATACCAACAAAATGTTTATTTTTTATTTTGTTAGGCTCCGTCATATGTTTGTGGGGCCCAGTTTGAATAAAGGGTGTTGTAAATTTAATTTTTATTAGAATAAAAATGTGTGCCTAAAATAGAAGTGTGTTCCTGGATAGGGCCTTACTATTTTTAGAAGATAGGATAGGGCTTTACTATTTTTAGAATAGTGGAGCACGTGTAATATTTATTCATTTGTTTGTATTAGGGATTCCTTCTCTTGTAAAAGCAAGCATAGGTATTTAGTTGGAGGACATCAATCTCTCCATCAAAAAACTCTCTCATATAGTTTCTCCTTAAATAAAATATTTGTTGGCTAAGGTCTCTCTCTTACTCTTCTCTTCTGAAGGGATGGGTTCTTTGGTCCCTTAGGTTGGAGTAGTGGGGTAAGGTAAGAACAAGGCAAGCGTTCTTGTTGTGATTTAAATATAGATTTATAATTCCTTTCCATGATTATGAAATGAAATTGGCTTGGTCCAACACAATAGCATTTCGATTTGCTTCTTTCTTTATCATAGAACATGTAAATCCGTTAGTTGGGTAGAGAAACTTATTCCCACAGGACTATTGAGGGCGCTAAGGCCAGGGAGAGCTGCTAAAGACAATGTATGTCACCGGGAAAAGTTATACTACCAAAGAACTTAAAAATTTATATGTTTTAAAGACTGGCAAGGTCAAGCCATCCCATTGAGGGTTGAGAAGTCTTTGTTCTATGGCAAACCGTCCTTTAGGGATTAGTGGATGTGTAGACTCAGTCGTAAGGAATATATTGTGGTGTTGATAAAAAACTTTGATTTCGTATGGCTTCCACCTATATAGACATTAATCGTCTTTCATATTGGAAATTTAGAGGTCTATTATTAATCCATCGAGTTGATATTAATCCATCTAGTTGATATTGCCTGTATGCCTATCCGTGCCCCGCTTCACCCCTCTATTTGGTATCAAAGTCATCCCAATCTCTTAGGAGGGAGGAAGAAAGTGTATGCATAAGAACTACTTCCATTGTTATTGATGCCAACTTTAAATTTTCAGTCTTTAGTTTATTTTGTTTTAGTCTTTAGATTCCAAATAGTTCATAGTCTATAGTTTTTAATCGTCAAATTCAGAGTCTTGTACATATTTGTGTCATTGTTTAATTTCCTTAAAATTTTAAACAAATAGTGTTTGAGACTTTTTTCTTAGATTTTTAGCACAAATACATCGAGTCTATTGTCCAAAAAATACAAAAATATGTCAATTTCAAAATCTTTACCGTCTTCCTCATCTGTGTCTAGTCTGTGTAAATCTTTAGCAAAATTACATATGTCTCCTACTCTCAGTAAAACTTTGTCATATAAATATGACTACCTCTATTAAGTAGATGTGTTGCCACCAGAAAATAAAACATCTTTCGCATATCTACCTCTACTAAACCCGTACTCAACCTTTATGAAAAAATCCTATAATCCGTGGCTGCAGATCTAATATTTGGTGCAACTAAAGCCAAAGGGAGTTAAAGAATATGTTGCTGCATCAATACTTGAACAGTACCCTATTCTTGCAACTTAGGAAGAACAATTCATCACTCTGCAGATGCTGGAGGATTTTTCGCGACAGAGGAAAAACCAAGGCTTCAGCTATATCCATTTTGGTGCCATCAGAGTTGCGTTGATATATCATGGAAGAAAAGGCTAGTCAGTAGTGGCACGTCTTTCTCTTCTAGATACTAGATACAACGAGTACCAACATATGAACTTGGGTACATCTGAGATCACCTTGAACGCCGGGACAGTTTTTGTCACTATATTTCCAAACTTCAACATGTCCCTCTCAGATCTGTATCTGACGGAGGTGTTGAAGATCCAGATCTAAATCCTTGGAGCTCCTTAAGATAGAGATGCAAGCTAGGAAAATCTATAGTACCAGATAGTTTGGCGAGTCTAGAACTATGCTATGGATCTATCTTTTCCAGGTAGTGAGAACGCTTTGTTCTTAAATGTAGATGCCACTAATGGAACCTGACAGTGCACCCAGATCTTGAGGTAAATATCTAGGGAATAACTCACCAAAATTCTTCCAGATTCTTAGGTCACAAATTACAAGAAGTTGAGAGACCATCCTCAACCTCTCTAGTCCATGAACCCACTTCCACCAAAAAGAATGACAACATAATCGCTATAAGTTTCAACTACTCCCACCTCAAGAAGCCCCATATAATGACCTTCTCTATCCATATGTACCAACCTTCAGATGACCTTTCAGATGTAGAGAATCAGGACACCATAAAATGGTTCCTTTCAAGCTTCACGAACGAACATGATTGAATAAAGAATTTCAATCATGAAGGGTGTAGCGTGTAGTGGTACAAATATCCTTTCACTGGACACTGCCCATGGAAAATTGACTGTGACTACAAAGGGTGTTAGGAGGATGACAATGAGGATTGGGATGACTATTATCATGCTATAGAAAATAGGGAAAAGAAGAAAAGTGAAGGAAACTCTGAAAGGGAATTCAGGAAGAGATACGAAGAACGATACACATCTATTGGTTCTCTTAGCCATTTGAGAAAGTATAAATTCCTTGTGTCATACAAACCCTAAAATTGCCCAGCTCCACCCAATACATACAAAAGTAAAAGCACCCAAACCAGAAATGAGTCTACAACTAATCTGTTCATGATGTCCCCTACAGGCTCCAGTCATTCAGATGACTTCCCACCAAATAAACCTTTTGAAAAGGATAACTTGAGCCACACTCCAAAAATACCAGCAAAAATGTTACCCTACCGACGTGTGAAAGGGTATCCTTGAGCGACATAGAACCAACTCTCAACTGGCAATCTAAAAATGCCATGTACCAAAACAGGATGCTATCTAGCATCGGCCAATCCCTCAAGAGTGTTGCTCACACCCAGACTAAGTTTGCGAATAAGTTCAAAGCAATGAACAAAAAAGTAGAACAAACATCTAATCATCATGATGGACTTATCCGAGCATTAGAACTCAGGCTTAAAACCTTGCAGTATGATATATGTCCACCAGGCACTTCATTATCTCACTTCTTCAACCAGTAACAAAAGGAAATGGCTTCTCTAAAGAAACAGATCCACCACCTAAAATATGGTAGCTTTACACCACTGGGAACCTAAATATCTCTCCTTAAGCCAACTTTATTACCCCAGGCATACTCGCCACCAAAGATGGGCCATAACTTTACCTCTTTCCCTTTTTGTTCTCATATGCCTATGTCTTTCTCTCCAATGCTTCATGAAGAACAAGAGTTCGACATATCCAAGCTTGCTTGGGAAAGAAAAGACGCCATAGCAGCCAAGAAGAAGGCCGATGTTGCCCATAAACAATCCAAAAGAAAGATGGAATTTGGCGAGAAGGATATAGATAGAGGAACCATGATGATCTCATGTCATGACGTCACCTTTCCTAATGAAAACTTGATAATTCAAAAACCTGAGGTGCCATACAAAGATAAAGAGTGGACCGCCTTGCTACGAGATGGTCTTCTCAATAATGATTGGCTCCCTTTGGGTCATGGTTTACCTGATCCAGTTGACAACTTGATTCTCTCTGATTAAGTTGTTCCAAATCTCTATGTCTTAGAAATTATTGATATCCCAGATATTGATCCTCCAGATCTAGATGATCATGATCCAACGACAGAGTATCTGCGATGCAACAAAGATATCGAGGATGATGATCCCCCTCATAGATATTGAGGATGTTGATCCCCCTCATACTCTTGAAAAACAACAAAGTAAATACTCATTAAATAGTGATCCCAAAGACGAACATTTAGAAACTGGTGATAACTTTCTAGCTAACTGATACAACGAAGACAATGAAGATTTCTCAGGAGATTCTCAAGATATGTTGAGGAAACTACTGAATCCTTAATAAATTCCCCTGAAGAAGACTATCCACCTATGTTAATGAATAATTCCAAAGAACCAAAAGTCTCTAAAGTTGTCAATGATCAAGATGGGACGACAGATGATCTGATCCCAGAGAGGAGGACAAAACCCACAACAACATCAAAGAAAACTACTAGAACTGGATTCCACACCTTCACCCTAGACAACATTAAATTTTCAGCATGGACCCAAAGGATTTAAGATTTCTACACTTGGATGGCAATGAAGAATCTGGCTGAACGAGTAAAATATATGATCCTATCAAATTTTAGTTTAAGGTTCTCAGGAATCCTCAGAGATTTGTGGAATGCACTTAGGATTTTGATAAAAAAAGCTATCTTACATCCCAAGACTTCACTTTAAACATCCGTATACTATAAAAGGTCTTTTATGGAGATACAAGCCAAAGATAACAGAAGCTATGGAGGCAGATCTTTGAAATAAAGTACATATCTTTTGATAGAGATGTCATAGAAATCAATTTCTAGAAGATGGCAAAGATCTACTTCGAGCTAGGAGGAGATCCTAGCCTGAAGCAAGCCTTCATATCATCGCTGCCAAAGATGCTAGTAGACCACACTATGACGATTGTGGAAGACAAGTTTTAGTCCATCATACTCACGCAAGTAGGATACATCAGGAAAGCCATCTTCCAGGCCCTAGACAACATATTCACGAAGAGATCTGTACTGAAGCAGATCATCTAGAACAATCCAGTTCTCGACAGAGCATGCAATAGAAATGATCTTGTTACCAAATCCAACCACCCACGTTTGAGCCACCAAAAAAGATCCAATAAACATCTTCAGTTTAGGAGGTTCAAATTTCCTAGACCTCCAAATGATAGGTCCAGGACGACTAGGCAAACTAGGTACTTTAGGTGAAGAAATCCGACCACCTACAATAATAATAACAGATGCTTCATCTACAATAAGCCTGGGCACTTTGTGAGAAATTGTCCTCAAACCAAGAAGTCAAAAGACTCAATCCTTCTCTTTGAAAAGATAACAGACCAAACGGGCATCTATCACAACAAAGACGATGACCTTGAATTGGTCTTCTCTCTAGAGGAGGAGGATACAGAGGACACTCTTTTTTCCTTAGACGTCTATGAAGAATCAGGTGACATCTATGTAGATGATCTCTACCTGATATCAAGTACAAAAAAATAAGACATCCCCCTTATCACAGAAAGGTGGACTAGTCAAGTTCTTATGTTCAACACATCAGCGATACTCTTTTTTGGAATAGTAGACTACCCACCAAATTTGTTCAACCAGTATGTGGATCCATTCAATCTATCCATCCTCCTAGAAAGAAGAACTTTCTACAAGTTGTAGGTGTTTAGAAAATATGGAGGATCCATCCTGAAGCTGTTTCGAGTACATCTGAAATATCTGTTCTTCCATGTGTTCGTAGTACTAGCCAATGACTTTCCATAAGAGCTCCTATGGCTATTCTGGTACCTGTGCCACCAGTACCACATTCTCATGGAGTTCAAGTGTGATGTATTCAGGAACTTTGATCGAATACAACCAACTCTCAAAAGATTCATGTTTTGGTTTAAGCCACGACAATATTGGGTTCAATACTTTAGAGATTCCTACGATGCAAAGGTATTCATGCTACATCATCTGGTGGGAATCATAAACCATGAAGTCCAAGCTCAGCCAAAAATTTCACTCTGCTGGAAATTTTTCGTATAACTCTTATCCTTGGAAGATGAATACTATGAATCTCAAAGATTTATCTTCCAGAAAATAGATGCATTTAAAAGAAGATATGGCCAAAAGAATAGGGAAAATAGAACTACACCGATAACTATTCCCACTGGGACAAGGTCTGTCAAGAAGCAAAGAATTATCAACCTCCGTATGAAATCATGAGGGATAAAGTCACCAAAGCCATTAAAATCATAAGGTTGAATGTTATACCACAGAAATCGGAATGTAACAAAGAAAATTTATCCAACAGGAAGGGTTACTTCACCAGATCACTGAAAAGAAGCTTGTAAGACAAAGAATACCTCAAGAAGAAGCACGACGTTGACTGGTGGAAGGAGGAAAGATATGAAAGCTCACCGTTATCACCTTCCAACACTGCATGAAAATATGACACCAGATGACTTTTTGCAAAGGTTACTACTTACCATTAGCTCCATGGAATTACCTGCCAAGGTTTACCATAAAACCCTCTCAAGAGGCTTTACCTATAAGTTGCTTATCCAACTACTTAGTAGATAACTACAAGGAGATTACCCACCTACTTGCAAGAAGCTTACAAGCTGCTTACCCACCTGCTTGGAAGTCACCTACTAGCTGCTCAATCACCTACTTGTATATGCTATCATATACCAACAACATATTTGTTTTTTGTTTTGTTAGGCTCTGTCACATGTTTGCGAGGCCCAATTTGAATAAAAGGTGTTGTAAATTTCATTTTCATTAGCATAAGAATGTGCACCTAGCATAGAAGTGTGTTCCTAAATAGGGCTTTATTATTTTTAGAAGATAAGGTAGGGATTTACTATTTTTAAAATAGTGGGCCACGTGTAATATTTCTTCGTTTGTTTGAATTAGGGATTCCTTTTCCTATAAAAGGAAGCATTTCCTTTAGTTAGAGGGCATAAATCTCTCCACTTAAAAACTCTTGTAATGCTTTTTTCTCTCTTGATTTTCTTTTTCGAAGGGATGGGTACTTCGTTCCCTTTGGTCAGAGTAGTGCTATAAGGTAAGCAGAAGGAAAGTGTTCTTGATGTGATTTCAATATGTATTTTTAAGTCCTTTCCATGAATATGAAATGAAATTGGCTTTTTCCAACACAATAGCTTTTCAATTTTCTTCTTTCTTTATCAAAGAACACGTAAATCCGTTAGTTGGGTAGAAAAACTTGTTCCCACAAGACTATTGAGGGTGCTAAGGCTAGCCCGTGTATGTTGCTAGGAAAAGTTATACTACCAAAGTACTAAAATATTTACATATTTTAAAGACTGGCAAAGTCAAGCCATCCCGTTGAGGTTTGAGAAGTCTTTGTTTCGTGGTAAATCATCCTTTAGAGATTAGTGGATGCGTAGACCCAGTCGTAAGAAAGCTATTGTGGTTTTGATAAAAAGCTTTGATTTCATATGGCTGCCGCCTATATGGACTTCAATTTCCTTTTGAAGCGGGGTACGGACAGGCACATAGGTAATATCAACTCGATCGAAGGGATCCACATACTGGTTGAACATGGGTAGTAGGATTTGGTACCAAGATTATTTTTGTTGCATGCTCGGTCAAGCGCTGGATTATTTTGGATGATCTGCTTCAATACAGATCTCTTCATGCATATGGTGTCTAGGGCCTGGAAGATGGCTTGCCTTATGTAGCCTACTTGCGGGATTATGATAAACTTGAACTTATCCTCAACAATTGTCAAGGTGTGGCCTGCTAGCATCTTTGGCAGTGATGATATGAAGGCTTGCTTCAATCTAGGATCTCTGCTTAGCTCGAAGTAGATCTTTACAATCTTCTGGAAGTGGATCGATGACATCTCTATTGAAAGATATGCACTTCATTTTGAAGAGCTGCCTCCGTAGCTTCTCTTATATTTATCCTGTATCTTTGCAGAAGACCTCTTGTTGTTTGTGGCTATTGAAAGAGAAGTATTGGGATGTGAGATAGGTGTTTTTATCAACAACCCCATTCCACCAATTTCTATGGATTCCAGAGAACCTCGAAGTGAACTCTGACAAGAACATATATTTTTCTTGTTCAGCTAGATTTTTCGTTGCCATCCAAGTGTAAAAATCTTGGATCTTTTGGGGCTAGGATGAAACTTTAATATCATCGAGAGTGAAGGTGTGGAATCCAGTTCCAACAATTTTCTTTACTGTTGTTGTAGGTATCGTCCTCCTCTCTGGGATCAGATTATCCATCATCCCATCTTGATCATCGACAACTTCAAAGATTTTTCATTTTTCTTGGAATTGTTCATGAACATGGGTGGATAGTCTTCTTTAAAGGATTCTATTAAGGATTCAGGAGTTTTCTCAACATATTCCCAATAATCTCCTGAGACATCATCATTGTCTTTGATGTATCCATCAGTTGGAAAGTCGTCTCTAGTTTCTAAATTATTCATCTGTAGGATCACTGCTGAATGAGTATTCACTTTGTTATTCTTCCAAAGTATGAAGGGGATTAATATCCTAGATATCTTTGTTTCATTATAGATACTCTATCGTTAGATCATGATCAGCTGGATCTGGAGGATTAAAATCTAGGATATTATCAATTTCCAGGCCATAGAGATTTAGATCAACTTCATCAGAGAGAATCATGTTGTCAAATGGATCAGGGAAACCATGACCTGAAGGGAGCCAGACATTATTGAGAAGACCATCTCGTAGCAAGGCAGTCCATTCTTTATCTTTATATGGCGCTTCAGGTTTTTGAATTATCAAGCCATCATCGGAAAAGGTGATTTCATGACATGAGATCATCATAGTTTCTCTATCTATATCCTTCTCACCAGATTTCATCTTTCTTTTGGATTGTTTATGAGCTTCATCGTCCTTCTTCTTAGCCGTTATGGTATCTTTTCTTTCACAAGCAAGCTTGGCTATATCAAACTCTTGTTCTTAATGAGGAGTTCGATAGAGAAACATAGACATATAAGGATTAGAAGGGAAAGTGGTAAAGCTATGGCCCAGATTTGGTGGCGAGTATGTTTGGGGGAATAAAGTTGGATTTGTGAGAGAGCTTTGGGTCCATGTGGTGTAAAGCTACCGTATTTCATGTGTTGGATCTGTTCCTTCATAGAAACCATTTACTTTTGTTGCTGGTCAAAGAAGTGTAATAATGAGGTGCTCGGTGGACATATATCATACTGTAAGGTTTTAGCCTGAGTTCTAATGCTCGAATAAGTCCATCATGCTGAGTAGATATTTATTCTGCTTTTTGGTTCATTGCTTCGAGCCTATTCACCAACTTAGTCTGGGTGTGAGCAACACTCTTGAGGGATTGGCCGATATTAAATAGCATCCTATTTTGGCACATGGAATTTTCAGATTGCCAGTTGAGAGTTTCTTCTGTGTCGCTCAGGGACACACTTTCACCCGTCGGTAGGATAACATTTTTTACTGGTATTTTTGGAGCGTGGGTCAAGTTATCCTTTTAAAAGGTTTTTTTTGGTAGGAAGTCATCTGATATAAAGAATTCATAATTTCCTAGATGACTACGAGAACACATAGATGGGTCTCCTTCATTGTATATCTTCCTAAATTCCCTTTCAGAGTTTTCTCTAATTTTTTGCCCCTTTTTCTATGGCTAGAAAATAGTCATCCCATTCCTCATCATCATACTCCTGACACCCTTTGAACTCACAGTCAATTTTCCATGGGCAGTGTCCTGTGAAAGGACATTTGTACCACTGCATGCTGTGCCCTACATGATTGAATAGATTTATCCAATCATGTTTGCTCATGAATTTGAAAGAAACCATTTTATGGTGTCCTGATTCTCTACATCTGGAAGGTCATCTGAAGGTTGGTACATGTGGATGGAGAAGGTCATTTTATGGGGTTTGTTGAGGTGGGAGTGGTAGAAACTTATAGCGACTGTGTTATCGTGCTTCTTGGTGAATGTGGGTTCAGTGGACTGGAGAGGTTGAGTATGGTCTCTCAACTTCTCGTAATTTATGACCTAAGAAGCTGGAAAATTTTTGGTGAGTTTTTCCCTGGATATTTGCCTCGGGATCTGGGTGTTTTGTGTGGTTCCATGAGTGGAATCTATGTATAAGAACAAAATGTTCTCGCCACCTGGAAGAGATGGATCCATAGCATGGTTATTGACTCGCCAAGCTATCTTATAGTGTAGAGTTGCCTGGATAGGATCTCTAGCTTGAGGAGCTCTGAGGATTTGGACCTGGATCTTCAATGCCTCCATCAAATACAGAACTGTCCCGGTGTTCAGGGTGAGCTCTGATGTACCCAAGTTCGCATGTTGGTACTCGTTGTACATGGTATCTAGAAGAGAAAGATGTGCCACTATTGGATGGCCTTTTCTTTCATGATATGTCAACGCATCTTTGACGGCACCAAAATGGATATGGGTGAAACCTTGGCTTTTCAACTATCACAAAAAATCCTTCGATATTTGCAGAGTGATGAATTATTCTTAATGAGTTGCAACAATAGGGTGCTGGTCAAGTTTTGATGCAACAACATATTCTTTAACTCCCTCTGGCTTTTGTTGCACCAAAGAACGAATCTGCAACCACGGATTATAGGCTTTTTCACAAAGGCTGAGTATGAGTTTAGTAGAGGTAGATATGTGAAAGATATTTTATTTTCTGGTGGCAACACATCTACTTTATAGAGGTAGTCATGTTTACATTGCAGAGTTTTACTGAGAGTAGGAGGCATGTAATTTTCCTAAAGATTTTGAAATTGACATATTTTTGTGTTTTTTGGATAATAAAGACTCGATGTATTTGTGCTAAAAATCTAAGGAAAAAGTCTCAAACAATAGTTATTTTAAATTTTAAGGAAAGTAAACAAAGACACAAATATGTACAAGACTCTGAATTTAAGGATTAAAAACTATGTACTATGAACTGTTTGGAATCTAAAGACAAACAAAATAAAGTAAAGACTGAAAATGTAAAGTTTGCATTAATAACAACGGAAGTAGATCTTATGCAAACACTTGCTTCCTCCATCCGAAGAGAGTGGGATGGATCTGATGCCAAATAGAGGGGAGAAGTGGGTCATGGACATGCACGCATACAAAGTCAAGCCATTCCATTGAGGGTTAAGAAGTCTTTCTTCCATGGCAAATCATCCTTTAGGGATTAGTGGATGTGTTGCCTCAGTCGTAAGAAAGCTATTGTGGTTTTGATAAAAAGCATTGATTTTGTATGGCTACTTCCTATATGGACGTGAATCACCTTTCATGTTGGAAAGTTAAAGGTCTGTTGTTAATCCATCTAGTTGACATTGCCTGTGTTCCAAAAAGGTTTGATTTCGTATGGCTGCCGCCTATATGGGCGCGAATTGCCTTTCATGTTGGAAATTTAGAGGTCTATTGTTAATCCATCGAGTTGATATTGCCCGTGTGCTTGTCCGTACCCCACTTCTCCCCTCTATTTTGGAAAGTTAGAGGTTTATTGTTAATTCGTCAAGTTGATATTGCTTGTGTGCCTGTTCGTGCCCTACTTTGCCCCTCTATTTGGTATTAGAGCCATCCCACTCTCTTCGAAGGGAGGAAGAAAGTGTTTGCATAAGATCTACTCCTATTGTTATTAACGCCAACTTTACATTTTTAGTCTTTACTTTAAGTTTGTCCGAGTCTCTAGTTACAAATCAGTCTAGCATCTTTCATCACCCGAATCAAAGTCTTGTACATATTTGTGTCTTTATTGTTTTCCTTAGATCTTAGAACAAATAGTGTGTCAAATATTTTCTTAGATTTTTAGTACAAATACATCGAGTCTTTATTGTCCAAAAAATACAAAAATACGTCGGTGTTAGAGTCTTTTCCTTTTTCATCTTCCACGTCAAGTCAATGTAAATCTTTAGCAAAATTACATGTCTCCACCCCTCGGTAAAACTTTGTCATGTAAATATGACTAACTCTATGAAGTAGATGTGTTGCCACCAGAAAATAAAATATCTTCCACATATCTACCTTTACTAAACCCATACTCAGCCTTTGTGAAGAAGGCATGCAATCCGTGGCTGCAAATTCGTTCTTTGGTTAAACAAAAGCCAAAGGGATTAAGAATACGTTGCTGCATAAAAACTTGACCAACACCCTATTCTCACGACTCAGGAGGAACAGTTCATCACTTTGCAGAATTCAGAGGATTTTTTGCGATAGTGGAAAAGTCAAGGCTTCGCCCATATCC
The DNA here is from genome assembly GCA_031232105.1 of Capsicum rhomboideum. Classification (NCBI taxonomy): domain Eukaryota; kingdom Viridiplantae; phylum Streptophyta; class Magnoliopsida; order Solanales; family Solanaceae; genus Capsicum; species Capsicum rhomboideum. The sequence continues at coordinate 62,270,538 of CP124709.1, forward strand.
ATTTTGGTGCCGTCAGAGTTGCGTTCACGTATCACGGAAGAAAAGGCTAACCCATTATGGCACATCTCTCTCTTCTAGATACTAGATACAATGAGTACTGATATGCAAACTTAGGTATGTCGGAGATCAAACTAAACACCGGGACAACCTTTGTTACTATATTTCAAAATTTCAATATGTCCCTCTCTGACCCGTATCTGACGAAGGCGTTGAAGATCCAAGTCGAAATTCTTGGAGCCCTTAAATCTAGAGATGCCATACAAGCAACTCTCCACTACCAGATAGCTTGGCGAGTCTAGAATCATACTATGGATCTATCTTTTCCAGGTGGCAAAAATGTTTTGGTCTAAAACATAGATGCCACTCATGGAACCACGCAGTGCACCCAGATCCCAAGGCAAAGATCCAGAGAAGAACTCACCAAAATTCTTCTAGACTCTTGTGTCATAAATTACAAGAAGTTAAGAGACCATCCTCAACCTCTCCAGTCCACTGAACCCACTTTCACTAAAATGTTCGACAACACAGTTGCTATAAGTTTTGACCACTCTCATCTCAAGAAGCCCCATAAAACAACCTTCTCTATCCACATGTACCAACTTACTAATGAATTTTTGGATACGAAGAACCTAGAAACCATCTCTTGGTTACTCAGTAGCTTCATGAGTGATCATGATTGGATCAAACACTTCAATCATGAGGGCCGCAGCACAATGTGGCATAGGTGTTCTTTTTTGGGACATTGTTCGTGGAAAATTGAATGTGACTACAAAGGATGTCAGGTGGATGACGATGAGGAATGGAATAAGTACTATCGGGCAAAAGAAAAAGGGGAAAAGAAGGAATGCGGATAAAACTCCGATAGGGAATTCAGTAAAAGATATGACAAATGAGATCCATCCAGCGGTTCTCTTAGCCGTTCGTGAAAGTATAAATTCCTGGTGTCATACAAACCCCAAAATTGGCCAGCTCCACCCACTCCATCCAAGAGCAAAATCATCCAAACTATAAAAGAGCCTAAAGCCAATATATTCATGATGTCCCCTACAAGCTCCAGTCAGTCAGATGACTTCCCACCAAATAAACCATTTGAAAAGGATAATCTGAAACACACTCCAAAAAATACCAGTAAAAAATGTTATCCTACTAACAGGTGAAAAGATGTCCCTAAGCGACACAAAAGCAACTCTCAACTGGCAATCTAAAAATGCCATGTGACAGGATGCTATCTAGCATCGGCCAATCCATCAAGAGTGTTGCCCACACATAAACTAAGTTGGTGAAAAAGGTCGAAGCAATGAACAAGAAAGCAGAACAAACATCTACTCAACATGATGGACACATTAGAGCATTTGAACCACAGAGAACCCACAACTTGCTACCAAAGCCTACTTTATTTCCCATGTCACCACATACATACTCGCCACCAAAGATGGGTCATAGCTTTACCTCTTTCCCTCCCAGTTCTCATGTTCCCATGACTTTCTCTACAAGACCTCAGGAGGAATAAAAGTTCAACATTGCTCAACTTGCATGGGAAAGAAAAGATGCCATAATGGATAAGAAAAAAGCCGATGCAACCCATAAACCGTCCAAAAGAAAGATGGAATTTGGCGATAAGGATACAGATAGATGAACCATGATGATCTCAAGTCATGACATCACATTCCTCGATAATGACTTGACAATTCGATCATCCGAAGTGCCCTATGAAGATAAGAAATGGACTGCCTTGTTACAAGATGGTCTTCTCAATAATGATTGGATCGCTTCAGACATGGCTTTTCTGATCCCGTTGACAACCTGATTCTCTCTGATCAAGTTGTTCCAACTTTCCATGGACTTGAAATCGATAATATCCCAGATTTTGATACTCAATATCCAGCTGCTCATGATCCCATGACAGAGTATTTGCAATGTAATGAAGATATCCAGGATGATGATCCCCTTTATACTCTAGAGGAATAATAAAGTGAATACTCATTCAGTAGTGATCCTTCAAATGATTATTCAGAAACTAGAGATAACTTTCCAGCTGATGGATACATCAAAGACAACAAAGATTCCTCAGGTGATTCTCGAGAATATGTTGAGAAAACTCCTGAATCCTCAATAGAATCACCTGAAGAAACTATCCACCTATGTTTATGAACAGTTCCAAAAAACCAGAAGTCTATAAAGTTATCGATGATCAAGATGGGATGACGGATGATCCAATCCCGGAGAGGAGGCTGAAACCCATAACAACATAAAAAAACTGTTGGAATTGGATTTCACACCTTCACCCTCGATGACATTAAAGTTTCAGCCTGGCCCCAAAGGACCCAAGATTTTTACACTTGAATGGCAACAAAGAATCTGGCTGAAGGAGAAAAATATATGATCCACTCAGAGTTCAATTCGAGGTTCTCCGAAATCCTTAGATATTGGTGGAATGCACTTGGGATTGTTGATAAAAACACCTATCTCATATCCCAAGACTTTGCTTTCAATATCCATATACTACAAGAGGTCTTCTGCGGAGATACAAGCCAAAGACAGGAGAAGCTGCGGAGGCAGCTCTTCAAAATGAAGTGTATATCTTTCGATAGAGATGCCATAGATATCCACTTCCAAAAGAAGGAGAAGATCTACTTTGAGCTTGGCACAGATCCTAGCCTGAAGCAAGCCTTCATATTATTATTCTGCTAAAGATGCTACCAGGCCACACCATGAAGATTATTGAGGACAAGTTCAAGTCTATCACAGTCCCACAAGTAGGCTACATAAGGCAAGCCATCTTCCATGCCCTAGACAGCATATGCACGAAGAGAACTGTATTGAAATAGATCGTCCAAAATAATCCAGCGCTTGATAGAGTATGCCATTGAAATAATCTTGTCACCAAATCAAACTATCCTTATTTGAGCTGCCAGATAAGATCTAAGAAGCAGCTGCAGTTCAGGATGTTCAAACTCCCCAAATCTCTAGACGATAGGTCTAGGACGACCAGGCGAACCAGGTACTTCAGACAAAGGAATCCGACCACTTACAAGAAGATTGACGGATGCTTCATCTGTAAAAAGCCTGGACACTTTGCAAGAAACTGTCCTCAGACCAAGAAGTCGAAAGATTCAGTCCACCTCTTTGAGGAGATAGCAGATCACACAGGCATCTATCTCAGCAAAGATGATGACCTTGAATTGGTTTTCTCGATTGAGGAGGAATTGATGAAGGACACTCTCTTCTCTTTAGACGACTATAAAGAATTAGGTCACATCTATTTAGATGATCTCTACCTGATATCAACTGTAGGATGGGATGACATCCGCCTAATTACAAAAAAATTGGCTAGTTAGAAATTTCATGTTCAACACATTAAATATACTCTCTTCCAGATTGACAGACCACCCCCTAGAACTGTTCGCATAGTGCATGGACCCTTTTGATCCATCCATCCTCATAGAAAAGAGAACTTTCTACGAACTACAGGTCTTTAGAAAATATGGAGGATCCATCCTGAAGTCGTTTGGAGTACATCTAGAATATCCATTTTGCCATGTGTTCATAGCACTAACCAATGACTTTCCATAAGATATCCTATGGCTATTTTGGTATTTGTGCCACTAATACCACATCCTCATGGAGTTCAAGTGTAATGCATTCAGGAACTTCGATCGAATTCAACCAGCTTGTGGTTCAAGACATAATAATATTGGGTTTTACGCTTCAGAGATTCCTCCGATGCAAAGGTATTTATGCTATATCGTCCGGTGGGAATCTCAAACCACGAGGTCCAAGCTTAGCCAAAAATTTCAATCTGCTGAAAATTTCCCGTATCAATTCTATCCTTGGAAGACGAATACTATGAAGCACAACAATTTATCTTCCAGCAAAATAGATACATTCCAAAGGAGATATGGCCAAAAGAATGGGAAAAATGGAACTACACCAATAACCATCCTCATTGGTACAAGTCCGTCAGGTAGCAAGAGAATATAAACCTCCGTATGAAATCACGAGGGATGAAGTCACCAAAGCCGTTAAAATCATAAGGTTGAATGGTCCACCATAAGAATGGGGATGCAACATAACAAGTTCATCCAACAGGAAGGGTTACTTCACCAGATTGCTGAAAAGAAGCTTGAAAGAGAAAGAACGCCTCAGGAAGAAGCACGACGTTGACTAGTGGAAGGAAGAAGGATATGCAAGTTCGTCGTTATCACCTCCTAAAACTGCATAAAGAGATGATGCCAGATGACATGTGCAAAAGTTACTACTTACCATCAGCTCCGTGGAATTACTTACCGAGGTTTACCATGATATCCACTCAGAAGGGTTTGCTGCAAGCTACTTATCCAGCTGATTGGTAGACACCTACAAGGAGCTTACCCATCTACTTGTAAGAAGCTTATAAGCTGCTCAGTCACCTGGTTACACATGCTGTCACATGCCAACAACATGTTTTGGTTTTGTTTTGTTAGGCTCTGTTACATGTTTGTAGGGCCCGATATGAATAAAGGGTGTTGTAAATTTCATTTTTAGCCAAGGCTTCACCCATATCCATTTTGGTGCAGTCAGAGTTACGTTGATGCATCACGGAAGAAAAGGACAGCCCTTCATGGCACGTCTTTCACTTCTTGATACTAGATACAATGAATACCAAGATGTAAATTTGGGTACGTCAAAAATCACCCTAGACATCGGGACAGTCTTTGTCAATATATTTCCCAACTTTAACATATCCCTCTTTGATCCATATCTGACGGAGGCTTTAAAACTCAAGGTCCAAATCCTTGGAGATCTTCAAGCTGGAGATGCCATACAGGAAACTCTCCACTACCAGATGGCTTGGCAAGTCAAAAATCATACTATAGACCTATCTCTTCCAGGTAGATACAATTCTTTGTTCTTAAACATAGATGCCACTAATGGAATGACCCAGTACACCCAAATCCTGAAACATAAATTCTTCTGAACTCATGGGTCACAAACTATGAGAGGTGAGAGACCATATTCAATCTATGTTCACTAAAAAGCCTCATGAAAAATCCCTCTCTCTCCATATGTTCACCCCGATCGATGATTACTCGGAAGAGGAGAATCAAGACCCAACAAACATTGCCTGTTTACTTAGTTGCACTATGAGTGAACATGACTGGATAAAATAATTTGATCATGATGGTTGCTACGTACACTGGTACAAATGTCCTTTTATAGGACACTGTGTGTGGGATATTGACTCTGACTGTAATGAATACCAAGAGGATGATGTGGATTATGGTGAGTTCTACTTCTAAAGAGCCAATTGGGAAAAGAAGGAGAAGGAATACACTTTCTTTGTCTCCCACAAACCACAAGACTAGCCACTATTACCCACTCCATCTAAAAACAAAACATCTTAGCCTCCAATTTTTACGATTGCTTCCACCAGCTCTGGTCACAAATATGTTTTCCCACCAAACCATTACTTTGAAAAGGATAACCTGAATCACACTCTAAAAATACCATATGTTATCCTACCATTAGGTGAAAAAAAGGCCCTTCAACTATATAGAGGCAACTCTTAATTGGCAGTCTGAGAACTCCATAAGCCAAAACAAGATGCTGACCAAAACCACGTTGTATGCTAAGAATGTTACCAACATACAAAACAAGTTGGTTCACAAGGTAGAAATGATGGAGAAGATAACTGAATAGGCATTCATCCAACATACCGGACTTATCAAAGCACTAGAAAACAGGCTACAAAACATATGTCCGCCAGAAACCTCACTCCTACACTTCTTTGACCATCAACAAAAAGAAATGGCCTCAATCAAAGAACAAATCCATCTTCTGAAATATGATAGCTTTGACCCAAAACGTCCAAAACCTCTCTACAAAGCCAACCTTATTTCCAATGCCAAAACAGACATATCCACCATAATAATTAGGCCATCCCTTTCCTACTTTCCTTACCAGTTCATATATATATATGCCGTTCACTTTGGCACCAAAAGATGAACAGGAGTTTGACATTGCCAAACTCACATGGGAAACGAAAGATGCCATTGTAGCTCAAAACAAAGCTGAGATGGTACAGAAATAGTCCAAAAGAAGGAAGGACTTTGGAAAGGTTCCAAAGGATGCAGAATCAGACAACTTGATGGTATCAAGACATGCTGCTCAAAAGAATGACCTAAGCTTCTCAGCACTAGGTCCTACAATTCCTGATGATGTCTTGGAAATCCAAGACGAAGAACTACCAGATGAAGACTAGGAGTCTATCAAACAAGGTCTTCTCAATGACAAATGGTTATTCCCAGATGGCTTCTCGTATAATGACTCGATCATCTCAGATAAAGTTATCCCAGATCTTTATGCTATAGAAGTTGACAATATCTAAAATTCCATTCCTCAACAACCTAATAATATTGATCCTACAGAGGAATATTTGAAAGCCATTGATGATTTCTATGGCTTCCATCCTGATAAGACTCTTGAGAAAGAACAGAGAGAATACTCATTCGATAGTAATCCTAAGGATAAATATTCAGAATTTGGTGATAACTTTCTCGCTGATGGATACATCGAATATAGAAAAGAATCCTCAGGTGATTCTCGAGAATATGTTGAGGAGACTCCTAAATCCATAATATAATCCCCTGAATAAGAATATCCACCTATGTTCATGAATCGATCCAGAAAACCAAAAGTCTCTGAGGTTGTCCACGATCAAGACGGGATGACGGATGATCCGATCCTAGAGAAAAGGCCGCACAACAACAATAAAGAAAACTGTTAGAACTGGATTCCATACTTTCATCCTTGATGACATCAAAGTTTCATCTTGGCCCCAAAGGATCCAAGAGTTCTATACTTGGATGGCAATGAAGAATTGGGCTGAATGAGAAAAATACATGATCCTATCAGAATTCACTTTGAGGTTCTCTAGAATTCTCATAGATTGGTGGAATGCACTTGGGATTGTCGATAAGAACATTTATGTCACATCCCAAGAATTTGCCTTCAACATAAAAGTCCTACAAAAGGTCTTCTGTGGAGATACAGGCCAAAGACATGAGAAGCTACGGAGACAACTCTTCAAAATAAAGTACATTTGATTTGACAGAGATGCCATTGATATCAACTTCCAAAAGATGGAAAAGATATATTTTGAGCTAGGTGGAGATCCTAGACTAAAGTAAGCCTTAATATCATCACTGCTAAAGATGCTAGCAGGCCACACGATAATGCTTGTAGAAGACAAGTTCAAGTCTATCACAGGCCCACAAGTAGGTTACATCAGACAAACCATCTTTCAGGCCCTGGACAACATATGCATGAAGATATCTATACTGAAATCGATCATCCAAAACAATCCAACTCTCGATAGAGCATGTAGCAGAAATAATCTTGTCACCAAATCCAACTACCCCTGTTCGAGCCGTCGAACAAGATCTAAGAGACAGCTGTAGTTCAGGAGGTTCAAACTCCCTAGATTTTTGTACGATAGGTCCCAGACAACCAGGTGAATCAGGTACTTCAGACGAAGAAATTCGACCACATATAAGAAAAATAATAGATGCTTGATCTGCAAAAATCCTAGACACTTTGTGAGAAACTGGTCTCAGACCAAAAAGTCAAAAGACTCAGTCCACCTCTTTGAGGAGATAGTAGCTCATACAGGTATCTATCTCATCATAGACGACAACCTTGAATCGGTCATCTCGCTGGAGGAGGAACTGACGAAGGACACCATCTTCTCTTTAGACGTCTATGAACAATCAGGTGACATATATGTAGATAACCGCTACCTAATATCAAGTTCAAAAGATGACGTTTGCCAAATTACAGAAAAACTGGCTAGTCAAATTTTCATGTTCAACGCATCAGAGATACTCTCTTCTGGAATAGCAGAACACCCCTAAGAGTTATTCACGCAATACATGGACCCCTTTGATACATCCATCCTGATAGAAATGAGAACTTTCTATGAGCTGCAAGTCTTCAAAATATATGAAGGATCTATCATGAAGCTATTCGGGGTACATCCAGAATATCCTTTCTGCCATGTGTTCATAGCACTAGCCAATGACTTTCCATAAGAGCTCCTATAGCTATTCTAGTACCTGTGCCACCAGTATCGCACCTCATAGAGTTCAAGTGTGATGCATTCAGGCACTTCGATTGAATCCAACAAGCTCTCAAAAGATTCATATTGTGGTTTAATCCATAATAATATTAGGATCAATGCTTTAGAGATTCCTATGATGCAAAGGTATTCATGCTACATCATTCGGTGGGAATCACAAACCACGAAGTCCAAGCTTAGCCAAAAAATTCACTCTCCTAGAAATTTCCCGTATCAATTCTATCCTTGGAAGATAAATACTAAAAAGCGCAACGATTTATATTCCAAAAAAATAGATACATTCCAAAGGAGATTTGGCCAAAAGAATGGGGAAAATGGAACTACACCGATAACCATCCCAACTGGGATAAGGTCCGTCAAGCAGCAAAGGAATATAAACCTCCATATGAAATCACAAGGGATGAAGTCACCAAAGCTGTTAAAAGCATAAGGTTTAATGTTCCACCATAGGAATGGGAATGCAACACAACAAGTTTGTCCAACAGAAAGGGTTACTTCACCAAATCACTGAAAAGAAGATTGGAAGACAGAAAATACCTCAGGAAGAAGCACAACATTTACTGGTGGAGGAAAAAAGGATACAAAAGCTCGCCGTCATCACCTTCCAACATTGCATGAAAAGATGACTCCATATGACTTGTTCAAAAGTTACTACTTACCATCAGCTCTGTAGAATTACCTTCAAAGGTTTACCATGAATCCCTCTCAGAAAGGTTTGCCTACAACTTGCTTGGTAGACACCTACAAGAAGCTTTCCCACCTACTTGCAAGAAGCTTACAAGTTGCTCACCCACCTGCTTGGAAGTCACCTACAAGCTGCTCAGTCACCTGCTTGCACATGCTGTCATATGCCAACAACATGTTTTGTTTGGCTCCGTCACATGCTTGTGGGGCTCGATTTAAATAAAGGGTGTTACAAATTTCATTTTTATTTCCATAGGGATGTGTGCCTAGCATAGAAGTGTGTGCCCAAATAGGGTTTTCCTATTTTTAAAAGATAGGATAGGGCTTTACTATTTTTAGAATAGTGGGCCACGTGTGAAAAGATAATGTTTATCTTTTTGTTTTGTTTGTATTAGGGCTTTATTTTTTTTTTATAAAAGGAAGCATAGGTCTTTAGTTGGAGAAATCAATCTCTCCACCTAAAAACACTCTTGTATTATTTCTCTTTCAATAAAATATTTGTTAGTTAAGTTCTCTCTCTTGCTCTTCTCTTTCGAAGGGATGGGTTCTTTGATCCCCTCGATTGGAATAGTGGGGTAAGGTAAGCACAAGGAAAGTGTTCTTGTTGTGATTTCAATATGGATTTCTAAGTCCTTTCCGTGATTATGAAATGAAATTGTCTTGGTCCTTCACAATAGCTTTCCGATTTGCTTCTTTTTTTATCATAGAACACGTGAATCCGTTAGTTGGGTATAGAAACTTGTTCCCACAGGACTGTTGAGGGTGCTAAGGCTAGGGAGAGCCACTAAAGCCCATGTATGTTGCCGGGAAAAGTTATACTACCAAAGAACTAAAAGATTTACATGTTTTAAAGACTGGCAAAGTCAAGCCATCCCATTGAGGGTTGAGAAGTCTTTGTTCCATGGCAAACCATCCTTTAGAGATTAGTGGATGTGTAACCCCAGTTGTAAGAAATCTTTTGTGGTGTTGATGATGAGCCTTGATTTTGTATGGCTTCTGCCTATATGAACAAGAATCACCTTTCATGTTTGAAAGTTAGAGGTCTGTTGTTAATCCATCGAGTTGATATTTCCTGTGTACCTGTCCGTGCCCACTTCACCTTTCTATTTGGTATCAGAGCCACCCTACTCTATTCGGAGAGAGTAAGTAAGTGTTTGTAGAAGATCTTGTTTCAACGTCATAAATGCCAACCTTTACAGTTTTTGTCTTTACTTTATTTTGTTTTAGTCTTTAGCTTCCAAATAGTTCATAGTCCATAGTTTTTGATCCTCAAATTCAGAGTCTTGTACATATTTGTGTCTTTGATTACTTTTCTTAGTTTATAGAACAATTAGCGTGTCAAGTCTTTCCTTATATTTTTAGCACAAATACATCGAGTCTTTATTGTTTAAAAAACAAAAAAATATGTCGATTTCAAAGTATTTATCATCTTCTTCGTCTACGTCTAGTCCGTGTAAATCTTTAGCAAAATTACATATGTCTCCTGCTCTCAGTAAAACCCTGTCATGTAATTATGACTACCCTTATGAAGTAGATGTGTTGCCACCAGAAAATAAAATATTTTTTGTATATCTACCTCTACTAAACCCATACTCAGCCTTTGTGAAGAAGGCATGCAATCCGTGGCTGTAAATCCATTCTTTGGTTCAACAAAAGCCAAAGGGAGTTAAAGAACATATTGCTGTATCAAAACTTGACCAACACCCTATTTTTGCAAGTCAGGAGGAATAGTTCATCACTTTGCAAATACCAAGGAATTTTTTGCGATAGTGAAAAAGCCAAGGCTTCACCCATATTTATTTTGGTGCCGTCAAAGTTGCATTGACGTATTACAGAAGAAAAGTCCAGCCCATTGTAGTACGACTTTCTCTCCTAGATACCAGATACAATGAGTACCAATATGCAAACTTAGGTATGTCAGAGATCATACTGAACGCCGGGACAGTCTTTGTTACTATATTTTAAAATTTCAATATGTCCCTCTCGGATCCACATCTGATAGAGGAGTTGAAGATCTAGGTCCAAATTCTTGGAGCCCCTCAAGCTAGAGATGCCATACAGGCAACTCTCCCCTACCAGATAGCTTGGCGAGTCTAGAACCATGCTATGGATCTATCTCTTTCGAGTGGTAAAATTGTTTTGTACTTAAACATTGATGCCACTCCTGGAACCACATAGTGCACCCAGATCCCGAGGTAAATACCCAGGGAAGAACTCATCAAAAGTCTTCTAGACTCTTGGGTCACAAATTATGAGAAGTTGAGAGACCATCCTCAACCTCACCAGTCCAGTGAAGCAACTTTCATTACAAAGAACGACAACACAGTAGCTATAAGTTTCGACCACTCCCATCTCAAGAAGCCCTATAAAACAACCTTCTCTATTCACATGTACCAACTTACTGATGACCTTCCGGATGAGAAGAATCTAGAAACCATATCTTGGTTCATTAGTAGCTTCATGAGTGATCATGATTGGATAAAACACTTCAATAATGAGGGTCACAACATGATGTGGAGTAAGTACCCTTTTTCGGGACATTGCCCTTGGAATATTGACTGTGACTATAACACATGTTATGGAGATACTTCAACCGTACACACCAAAAAAGAGCTCGAGCCAAAGATGCTAATGATGTCCCCTTCCAGCTCCAGTCATTCCAATAACTTCCCACCAACCCAAACCTTTGAAAAGGATAACCTGAGCCACACTTCAAAAATACCTCATAAAAATGTTATCCTGCTAACAGGGGAGAAGAGATCCATAAGCGACACAGAAGGCACCCTCAATTGGCCATCCAAAAATGCCATGTGCCAGAATAAGTTGGTGAATAAGGTTGAAGTAAAGAACAAAAAAGTGGAACAAACATCCTCACAGCATGATGGACTTATTAGAATCTTGGAAAATCGGCTCCAAACCTTACAATATGACATACGTCCACAAGGCACTTCATTATCACACTTTTTCGACCAGCAAAAAACAGAAATGGCTTCTCTGAAAGAAAAGATCCAACACCTGATATATGGTAGCTCCAAACCACAGAGAACCCAATGCTCACTAAAAAATCCAACTTTGTTCCCCATGTCCCCAGGGACATACTCCCCATAAAAAAGGGGCTATACTTTTGCCACTTTCCCTTCTGATTGGCCGATACCTATGACTTTCTCTCCAAAGTCTCCAAACAAACATGAGTTTGACATAGCCAAACTCACATGGGAAAGAAAAGATGCTCTTACAGCTCAGAAGCAACAAGCTGAATTAGCTCATAAATAAGCAAAGAGAAAAAAGGAATCTGGCATGGATACTTAGGCTGTCGATCCAGCAAATATGATGATCTCAAGTGGAACTGTTCCAGACAATGACTTACTCTCCTCAAATCCATGTCCTATAATTCCTGATAATGATTTGAAGATCTCATAATCATGAATTTGATGATGAGGATTGGGCCGCTCTGATACAAAGCCTTCTTGAAAATAATGATGTAACACCGAATCTTGACTTTCAAAACTAGACTACTGATTTGATTCCCATAAATCAGGTTGATCCAGATCCCTCCATACTATGGAATGATGAGCCTATAACAAAGAAGTCATATTCCAATAAAGAATCTCATATCATGAATTCTCCAAGAAAACATAAGGAAGATTCTTCCAATGGATGTCCTAGAACTGGCAATGTTGACCTGAACCATGATTCCATAGGCGACACGGCCTCCAAGCCAGAAAAATCCTCCCAGCTTTCTAATTGCCAAGAAGGCATAAAAGATACATGCAATACAGGCGGTCCAAGAAGCGTAGGCCACCAGAGGATGAACCAAAGATTATCAAGACCAGCAGGTCCTCTAGGAGGAGGAATTTGGGCAAGGTCAAATGCTTCATCTGTCATGAGGCTGGACACTTTGCAAGAACTTGTCCTCGGTCCAGGAAAGCTAAGAGATCTACTCAACTCTTGGATGAAATGAACTCATCTCACCACCTAGATGAGATGGACACTCAGTCAAGTCCTCATCCCAATAGAAGTCCAGAACCTTTTTTCCTACAGAAGAAGGGGTATCCGAGGACGTACCATCTCTTATCATCGATAGCCAACCACAGCTTCTCATCCTTGATATCCAACTAGAGCAAGTATCATCCCCCATCACTGAAGATAAACTCTACCAAATAGATCAGTTGACAAAGGAGATCAACATGCTGCCAGAATGAATGAACATGATCTCTGATCTGGATATCTCCCATGTCTAACTCACGATCTATCCATCCAAGTAGGATGAGCCAATTCAAGTCATTGCCTTCATGGATACTTTACGCAATTGCCTCAATGCTAGATCCAGGTATTATTCTTGGTGATAAATGGGTTCCTCACTTCAGGAACTTTGGCACCGCAACAAGGACAACCCTCATAACCAGGGTCATTAGGAAGGAACCACTCATGATCGAATTCTTCCCCGGAGTGTAGTACAGGACAAAGCTGCTTGGCTCTAACGTCCCAGGGAATGACCTTATCATTAGGTTTGATATATACAGGCAGCTCAGGAACTGACTCATAATCCTAACCGAGAGAATAACCTTCATGGGCAGATTCAAGCCATATTCCACCATCCCAAGGTTGTTCCAGATTGGAGAATAAGACCCTGTCAAGGAAATTAAACACCAATTGATAGATGAGTCTTGTTCAGAATCCCACAAAGAGTTCATGAAGAAGAACACACATCCTTTATGGATCAACCACGACTTTTATATCAAGCTCTCGTTCAAGAAAAATGAGAACATCAATCCCACGAAGGCAAGTTATTTGGGTATGAACCCTGAACATCTTCAGTTTGCAAAGAGGGAGTGCTCAGAACTTCTAGAATTTGGGCTCATCGATCAATCCAATTTCAAGTGGGATTGTGAGGCATTCTATATCAACAAGAGAGTTAAATAAACAAGAGGAAAACACCACCTGGTTATCAATTACCAACCTCTAAACCACTTCCTTCTTGATGATAAATTCCCTATCCCAAATAAGCCGACCCTGTGCTCACACCTAGCCAAAGGCACCTACTTTTCAAAATTTGATCTCAAATCTAGATTTTAGCAGTTGGGTGTATGCCCATAAGAGAGAGGCAAAATGACCTTTTGCATACCTGACCACCACCGCCAATGGAAGGTCAAGTCGTTTGGTCTCAAACCTACTCCCTCCCTTTTCCAAAAAGCCATGATAAAGATATTCCATCCCATACTCCATACCTTACTGGTCTACATTGATGATATACTATTATTTAGCAACAGTGTAAAGGAATACCTTGACCTACTTCGCTAATTCCATGACCTGGTAAAGAAGTATGACATTATGCTCTCGAAAAAGAAGATGATCGAAAAAGAAGATGACTCTTGCAAAGGATGAAGTCAACTTTCTGGGAATGCATTTTGCTCATGGAGCATACAACCCAAGACCTTATATCTGCCAGAAGCTTCTCAAATTCCCTGATACTAATTTATCAGTTAAACAGCTCCAACAGTTCCTTGTGGTGATTATTTACATCAGAGATTTCATCTCTGATGTCTCTACATACATAGCCCTATTTTTAAAGATGCTAAAAAAGAATGCTCCACCTTAGGGAATGGAATAGGATGATGTAGTCCAAAAGATCAAAGGAATATCAAAAGATGTCAAAACACTCCACATCCCATTAGATGGGAAAATGACATTGCAGACAGATACCAGCAATGACTATTAAAGTGCCGTACTTCTGGAAGAAAAAGATGGCCGGCAAAAAATATATGGATACGCCAGCGGCAAATTCAAGGATGCTGAACAATACTATCACTCCATATTCAAAGAGATCCTTGGCGTGAAAAATGGAATCAAGAAGTTCAAATTCTTCCTAATCCATAATGAATTCTAGATCGAGATGGATATGAGGGCCTTACCAAAGATGGTCCAGATAAACCCAAAGATCATCCTAAATCCAAAAATTCTCTGATGGGCACAATGGTTCTCTCCCTATAAATTTTAAGTCAAACACCTTAAAGGGAAGGAAAACATTATGGCAAATTTTCTATTGAGGCTGGGAGAATTCTCTAAAACACTCTCTTTGGAGAAGGACAAAGAAGAAATGGCACCTGCCATGAATATTCTCCTGTAGCATACCAAGTACGGCGTCGACTGGTGGATAGAGGATGGATACGCGAACATACCTTTATCACCTTCAAACACTACATGAAAAGATGAAGCCAGATGACATGTACAGAAAATTACTACTTACCATTAGCTCCATGGAATTATCTACTAAGGATTACCATGAAACCCTCTTAGAAGGGTTTGCCTACAAGCTGCTTATTCAACTACTTAGTAGACACCAACAAGGGCTAACCCACCTTCTTGCAAGAAGCTTACAAGCTGCTCACCCACCTTCTTGTAAATCACCTACAAGCTGCTCAGTCACCTGTTTGCACATGCTCACATACTAACAACATGTTTTGTTTTTCTTTTGTTAGGCTTCGTCGCATGTTTGTGGGGCCTGATTTGAATAAAGTGTGTTGTAAATTTGTTTTTATTAGCACAGGAATGTGTGCCCATCATAGAATTATGTGCCTGGATAGGGCTTTACTATTTTTAGAAGATATGATAGGGCTATTCTCGAGAATATGTTGAGGAGATTCCTGAATCCTTAATCGAATCCCCTGAAGAAGAATATCCACCTATGATCATAAACATCGATGCCACTCATGGAACCACACAGTACACCCAAATCCTGAGGAAAATATCCAGGGAAGAAATCACCAAAATTCTTCTAGATTTTTGGGTCACAAATTACGAGAAGTTTAGAGACTATCCTAAACCTCTCCAGTCCACTAAACCCACTTTCACTAAAAAGAACACTTGCCTTGTGCTTACCTTACGACCTAAGGGACCAAAGAACCCTAACAGTGGAGCACGGATACCCACACATGCAATATCAACTCGATGGATTAACAACAGACTTCTAACTTTCCAATATAAAAGGCGATAAACATCCATATAGGTGGAAGCCATATGAAATTTGAGCTTTTTATTAACACCATAATTGCTTTCTTACGACTTCACCCTCGACGACATTAAAATTTTAGCCTGGCCCCAAAAGATCCAAGATTTCTACACTTGGATGGCAACGAAGAATCTGACTGAAGGAGAAAAATATATGATCCTGTCAGAGTTAACTTTGAGTTTCTCTGAAATCCTCAGAGATTGGTGGAATGCACTTGGGATTATTGATAAAAACACCTATATTACATTCCAAGACTTCACTTTTAACATCCGCATTCTACAAGAGGTCTTCTGTGGAGATACAAGCCAAAGACAGAAGAAGTTGCAGAGGCAGCTCTTCGAAATAAAGTGCATATCTTTTGATAAAGGTGTCATAGATATACACTTCTAGAGGATGGGAAAGATCAACTTTGAGCTAGGTGGAGACCCTAGCCTGAAGCAAGCCTTAATATCATCGCTGTCAAATATGCTAGCAAGCCATACCATGACAATTGTTGAGGACAAGTTCAAGTCCATCACAGTCCTGCAAGTAGGCTACATCAGGCAAGTTATCTTCCAGGTCCTGGATAGCATATACACAAAGAGATCTGTACTGAAATAGATTTTCCAAAACAATCTAGCTCTCAGCAGAGCATGCAACAGAAATGATTTGGTCACCAAATCCAACTGCCCATTTTTGAGCAGCTAGCCAAGATTCGGAGACAACTCCAGTTTAGGAGTTTCAAAATCCCTAGACCTCCAGATGATAGGTACAGGAAGATCAGGTAAACCAGGTACTTGAGGTAAAGAAATTCGACCCCTTACAAGAAGACTGACGGATGCTTCATCTGCAAAAAGGCTGGACACTTTACGAGAAATTTTCCTCAATCCAAGAAGTCAAAAGAGTCAATCCACCTCTTTAAAGAAATAGCAGACCACATGGGCATCTATCTCAGCAAAGATGACGACCTTAAATTGGTATTATCTCTAGAGGAGGAATCCACAGAGGACACTCTCTTCTCCTTGGACATCTATGAAGAATCAGGTGACATCTACGCAAATGATCTCTACCTGTTATCAAGTGTAGGAAAACACTATGTCCGCCTGATCATAGAAAATCTAGCTAGTCAAGTTCTCATGTTAAATACATCAGGGATACTCTTTACAGAAATAGCAGACTTCTCCTAGATCTATTCAACCAATATGTGGATCCCTTTAATCCATCCATCCTCCTAGAAAAAAGAAATTTCTCTAAGCTGTAAGTGTTCAGAAATATAGAGTATCCATCCTAAATTCATTCGGAGTACATCCCAAATATCCGTTCTGCCATGTATTCGTAGCACAAGCCAACAAATTTCCATAAGAGCTCCTATGGCTATTCTAGTACCTGTGTCTCCAGTACCACATTCTCATGGAGTTCAAGTGCGATGCATTCAGGCACTTCGATCAAGTCCAACTAGCTCTCAAAAGATTCATGTTATGGTTTAAGCCACGACAATATTGGGTTCAATGCTTCAGAGATTCCTATAATGCAAAGGTAAACATCCTACATCATCTGGTGGGAATCACAAACCATGAAGTCCAAGCTCAGCCAAAAATTTCACTATGCTAGAAATTTTACATATCAATCCTATCATTGGAAGACGAGTACTATGAAACACAATGATTTATCTTCCAGCAAACAGATGCATTCAAATGGATATATGGCCAAAAGAATGGGGAAAATGGAACTATACCGATAACCATCCCCACTGGGACAAGGTTCATCAGGCATCAAAGGAATAAAAACCTCCGTATGAAATCACGTGAGATAAAGTCACCAAAGCCATTAAAAGTATAAGGTTGAATGTTTCACCATAGGAATTGGAATGCAACACAACAAGTTCATCCAACAGGAAGGTTACTTTACCAGATTACTAAAAAGAAGCTTGGAAGACAAAGAACGCCTCAGGAAAAAGCAAGACGTCGACTGGTGGAATGAGGAAGGATACACAAGCACGCCGTAATCAACTTCCAACACTGCATGAAAAGATGATGCCAGATGACATTTGCAAAAGTTACTACTTACCATCGGCTCCTTGGAATTACCTGCCAAGGTTTACCACGAAACCCTCTCAAGAGGGTTTGCCTATAAGCTTCTTATCTAGCTGCTTAGTGGACACCTACAAGGAGCTTACCCACCTGCTTGCAAGAAGTTTACTAGCTAATCGCCCACCTGCTTAGAAGTCACCTACAAGCTGCTCAGTCACCTGCTTGCATATGCTGTCACATGCCAACAACATGTTTGTTTTTTGTTTTGTTAGGCTCCGACACATGTTTGTGGGGCCCAGTTTGAATAAAGGGTCTTTCAAATTTCATTTTTATTAGCATAAGAATGTGTGCCCGGATAGGGCTTTACTATTTTTAGAAGATAGGATCAGGCTTTACTTTTTTTAGAATAGTGGGGCACGTGTAATATTTATCCAATTGTTTGTATTGGGGATTCCTTCTTCTATAAAAGGAAGCATAGGTCTTTAGTTGGAGGACATAAATCTCTCCACCTAAAAGCTCTTGTAAAGCTTTTCTCTTTCAATAAAATGTTTGTTGGCTAAATTCTCTCTCTTGCTCTTCTCTTCTGAAGGGATTGGCACTTCGGTTCCTTTGGTCAGAGTAGTGGGGTAAGGTAAGTACCAGGAAAGTATTCTTGTTGTGATTTCAATATGGATTTATAAGTCCTTTCCATGATTATGAAATAAAATTGGCTTGGACTTTTCACAGGACTATTGAGGGCGCTAAGGATAGGGGGAACCACTAAAGCCCTTGTATATCATCGGGACAGGTTATACTACCAAAGAACTAAAAGATTTACATGTTTTAACGATTGGCAAAGTCAAGCCGTCCCATTGAGGGTTAAGAAGTCTTTGTTCCATTACAAACCATCCTTTAGGGATTAATGGATGCGTAGCCCCAGTCATAAGAAAGCTATTGTGGTGTTGATAAAAAGCTTTTCATAATGTAAAGTTAGAGGTCTATTGTTAATCCATCGAGTTGATATTGCCTGCATACGTTTTCGTGCCCCGATTAGCCCCTCTATTTGGTATCAGAGCCATCCCACTCTCTTCAGATTGAGGAAGCAAGTGTTTGCATAAAATCTACTTTCGTTGTTATTAATGCAAACTTTACATTTCCAATCATTACTTTATTTTGTTTTAGTCATTATAGCTTCCAAATAGTTCATAGTCCATAGGTTTTAATCCTCAAATTCAGAGACTTATACATATTTGTGTCTTTGTTTAGTTTCCTTGAAATTTAAAACAAATAGTGTTTGAGATTTTTAGCACAAATACATCTAGTTTTTATTGTTCAAAAACCAAAAAAATATGCCGATTTTAGAATCTTTACCGTCTTCTTCGTCTGCGTTTAGTCCGTGTAAATTTTTAGCAAAATTACATATGTCTCCTACTCTCAGTAAAAATCTATCATGTAAATATGACTACCTCTATGAAGTAGAGTGTATCCACTTGAAAATAAAATATCTTCCACGCATCTAACTCAACTAAACCCATACTCAGCCTTTGTGAAAAAAGACTGTAATTCGTGGCTGCAGATCCGTTGTTTGGTGCAATAAAAGCCACAGGGAGTTAAAGAATATGTTGTTGCATCAAAACTTGACCAGCACCCTATCCTTGCAACTCAGGAAGAACAATTCATCACTCTGTAGATGCTGGAGGATTTTCTGCGACAGTGGAAGATCCAGGGCTTCACCCATATCCATTTTGGTGCAGTTAGAGTTGCGTTGACGTATCACGAATGAAAAGGACAGCCAGTAGTTGCACATCTTTCACTTCTAGATACAAGATATAACGAGTACCAACATGCGAACCTGGGTACATCGGAGATCACCCTGAATGTCGGGACAAACTTTTTCACTATATTTCCAAACTTTAATGTGTCACTCTTTGATCCGTATCTGACGGAAGTGTTGAAGATCCAGGTCCAAATCCTTGAAGGTACTCAAGCTAGAGATGCCATCTAGGAAACTCTATACTACCAGATAGCTTGGTGAGCCTAGAACCATGCTATCCATCTATCTCTTCTAGGTGACTAGAATGCTTTGTTCCTAAACATAGATACCACTCATGGAACCACACAGTGCACCCAGATTTTGAGGGAAATGTCTAGGGAAGAATTTACCAAAATTCTCCCAGATTCTTGGGGCATAAATTATGAGAAGCTGAGAGACCATCCTCAACCTCTCCAGTCCACTGAACCCACTTTTACCAAAAAGAATGACAACACAGTCGCTATAAGTTTCGACCACTCCCACCTCAAGAAGCCCCATAAAATAACATTCTCTATCCCTATGTACCAACCTTCAGATTACCTTCCAGATGTGGAGAATTAAGACACCGTAAAATGGTTTCTTTCGAGGTTCATGAGCGAACATGATTGGATAAAGCAATTCAATCATGAAGGGAGCAGCGTGTAGTGGTACAAATGTCCTTTCACGGGATACTGCCCGTGGAAAATTAGTTGTGACTACAAAGGGTGTTAGGAGGATGACGATGAGGAATGGGATGACTATTATCAGGCCATAGAAAAAGAGGAAAAAAAAAAGTAGAGGAAACCCCGAAAGGGAATATCGGAAGAGATACGATAAAGGAGACCCATATATTGGTTCTCTTAGCCATCCGGGAAAGTATAAATTCCTTGTGTCATACCAACCCCAAAATTGCCCAGCTCCACCCACTCCATCCCAAAGTAAAAGCACCCAAAGCAGAAATGAGCCTACCACTAATCTGTTCAAGATGTCCCCTACAGACTCTAGTCATTTAGATGACTTCCTACTAAACAAACCCTTTGAAAAGGATAACTTGAGCCACGCTCCAAAAATACCAGTAAAAAATGTTATCCCATCGATGGGTGAAAGGGTGTCCCTAAGCGACACAGAAGTAACTTTCAACTAGCAATCTTAAAATGCCATGTACCAAAATAGAATGCTATCCAGCATCAGCTAATCCCTCAAGAGTGTTGCTCACACCCAGATTAAGTTGGCGAATAGGGTAGAATCCATGAACAAAAAAGCAGAACAAACATCTACTTAGCATGATAAACTTATTCGAGCATTAGAAATCAGGCTCAAAACCTTGCAGTATGATATATGTCCACCAGGCACCTCATTATCACACTTCTTTTACCAGTAATAAAAGAAGATGGTTTCTCTAAAGGAACAGATCCAACACCAAAAATACGGCAGTTTCACATCACAGGAGACCCAAAGCTCTCTCCCAAAGCCAATTTTATTCCCCCAGACATACTCACCACCAAAGATGGGCCATAGCTTGACCACTTTCCCTTCTAGTGCTCATATGCCTATGTTTTTCTTTTGAACGCCTCATGAAGAACAAGAGTTTGACATAGCCAAGCTTTCTTGTAAAATAAAAGATGCTATAGCTGCCAAGAAGAATGGTGATGCAACCCATAATTAATCCAAAAAAAAGATAGAATCCGACGAGAAGGATATAGACAGATGAACCATGATGATCTCAGGTCATGACATCACCTTCCTCGATGATGACTTGACAATTCGATCACCCGAAGTACCATATGAAGATAAGGAATAGATTGGCTTGGTACAATATGGTCTTCTTAATAATGACTGGATCCCTTCATATCATGGCTTCCCTGATCCCATTGACAACCTGATTCTCTCTGATAAAGTTGTTTCAAATTTTTATGGATTGGAAATCGATGATATCCCAAATTTTAATCCTTAAGATTTAGCTGATCATGATCCCACAACAGTGTATTTGAAATACAATGAAGATATCCAGGATGCTAATCCCCTTCATACTCTAGAGGAACAACAAAATAAATTCTCATTTAGCAGTGATCCTACAGATGAGTATTTGCAAACCGACGATAACTTTCCAGCTGATAGATCATCAAAGATAACAAAGATTCCTCAGGTGATTCTCGAAAATATGTTTAGGAAACTCTTGAATCCTCAATAGAATTCCCTGAAGAAGACTATCCTCCCATGTGCATGAACAACTCTAAAGAACCAGAAGTCTTTAAAGTTATCGATGATCAAGATAGGATGACGGATGATCCCATCCCAGAGAGGAGGCTGGAACCCCCAATAATAGAAAAGAAAATTGATGGAACTGGATTCCACATATTCACTCTTAATGACATTAAAGTTTTAGCCTGGACCCAAAGGATCCAAGATTTTTACACTTGATGGCAACGAAGAATCTGGCTGAACGAGAAAAATATATGATCCTATCAGAGTTTACTTCTAAGTTCTCTGGAATCCTCAAAGATAAGTGGAATACACTTGGGATTATCGATAAAAAAACCTATATCATAGCCCAAGACTTTGCTTTTAATATTCACATACTACAAGAGGTCTTTTGTGGAGATGCAGTCAAAAGACAGGGGAAGTTGTTGAGGCAACTCTTCGAAATAAAGTGCATATCTTTCTATATAGATGTAATAGATATCTACTTCCAGAAAATGGTGAAGATCTACTTCGAGCTAGGCGGATATCCTAGCCTAAAGTAAGCCTTCATATCATCGCTGCCAAAGATGCTAGCAGGCTACACCATGACAATTATAGAGGACAAGTTCAAGTCTATCACAATTCCACAAGTAGGCTACATCAGGCAAGCCATATTCCAGAACCTGGAAAACATATACATGAAGAGATCTGTATTCAAGCATATCATCCAAAACAATCCAACGCTCTACAGATCATGCAGCAGAAATGATTTTGTCACCAAATCTAACTGTCCTTGTTCGAGCCGCCAGACAAGATCTAAGAGACAACTACAGTTTAGGAGGTTTAAACTCCCCAGATCTCCATATGAAAGGTCTAGGAAGACAAAGCGAACCAGGTACTTCAGACGAAGGAATTCGACCACTTACAAGAAGACTGAAGGATGCTTCATCTATAAAAAGCTTGGACACTTTGTGCGAAACTATCCTCAGACCAAGAAGTGGAAAGACTCAGTCCATATCTTTGAGGATCTAGAAGATCACACATGTATCTATCTCAGCAAACAAGATGACTGTGAATCAATATTCGCGATAGAGGAGTAACCGATATAGGATAGTCTCTTCTTTTTGGACGCCTATGAAGAATCAGGTGACATCTATATAGATGATCTCTACCTGATAACAAGTGTAGGAAAAGACGACGTCTACCTAATTACAAAAAAGCCAGTTAATCAATTTTCATGTTTAATACATCGGAGATACTCTCTTTTGGAATAGCAGACCACCTTCAAGAACTATTCGCGCAGTGCATGGACCCTTTTGATCTATCCATCCTTATAAAAAGGAGAACTTTCTATGAACAGCCGGTCTTTAAAAAATATAGAGGATCCATCCTGAAGTCATTCAGAGTACATACGGAATGTCCATTCTACCATGTGTTCATTGCAATAGCCAATGACTTTACACAAGAGCTCCTATGGCTATTCTGGTATTTGTGCCACCAATACCACACTCTCATGGATTTCAAGTGCAATGCATTCAGGCACACTTTGATCAAATTTAACCAGCTCTCAGAAGGTTCATGCTGTGGTTTAAGTCACGATAATATTAGGTTCGTTGCTTCAGAGATTCCTACGATGCAATGGTATTCATGCTACATCATTCAGTGGAAATCTCACACAACGAGGTCTAACCTCAGTCAGAAATTTCACTCTGATGGAAATTTCTCATATCAATCCTATCCTTGAAAGATGAATACTATAAAGAACAATGATTTATCTTCCAGGAAAATAGATGCATTTTAAAGGTGATATGTCCAAAAGAATTAGGGAAATGGAACTACACCGATAACCATCCCCACTGGGACAAGGTCCATCAGAAAGCAAAGAAATATTTACCTCCATATGAAATCACAAGGGATGAAGTCACCAAAGCCATTAAAAGCATAAGTTTGAATGTTCCACCATAAGAATGGGAATGCAACATAGCAAGATTGTTCAACATGAAGGTTACTTCACCAGATCACTGAAAAGAAGCTTGGAAGATAATGAACGCCTCAGGAAGAAGCACGACACTAACTGGTGGAAGAAAGAGGGATACACAAACTAGCCTTCATCATATTCTAGCACTAAATGAAAAGATGACTCAAGATGACATGTGCAAAAGTTCCTACTTACCATCAGCTCCGTGGAATTACTTGCCAAAGTTTACCACGAAACCCTCTCAGAAGGGTTTGCCTACAAGCTGCTTATCCAGCTACTTGGTAGACACTTACAAGGAGCTTTCCTACCTTATTGTAAGATTCTTACAAGATGCTCACCCACCTACTTGGTAGCCACCTACAAGCTCCTCAGTTACCTGCTTGCACATGCTGTCACATGCCAAGAACATGTTTTGTTTTTTGTTTTGTTAGTCTCCGTCTCATCTTTATGGGGCCCAATTTAAATAAAGGGTGATGTAATTTAATTTTATTAGCATAGGAATGTGTACCTAGCATAGAAGTGTATGCCCGGATAGGGCTTTACTATTTTTAAAATAGTGGGCCACGTGTAATATTTATCCATTTGTTTGTATTAGGGCTTCCTTCTCCTATAAAAGAAAGAATAGGTATTTAGTTAGAGGACAACATGCGAACTTGAGTACATTAAAGATCACCCTGAACGCCAGGAGTGTCTTTGTCACTATATTTCCAAACTACAACATGTCCCTCTCTAATTTCTTAACTGACAGAGGCATTGAAGATAAAGGTCCAAATTCTCTGAGCTCTTCAAGCTAGAGATGCTATCCAGGCCACTATACACTACCAGATAGCTTGGCGAGTCTAGATTCATGCTATGGATCTATCTTTTCTAGGTGATGAGAATGCTTTGTTGTTAAACATAGATGCCACTCATGGAACCACACAGTGCACCTAGATCCAGAGGCAAATATCTAGGAAAGAACTCACCAAAATTTTTCCAAATTCTTGGTTCATAAATTATTAGAAGTTGAGAGACCATCCTCAATATCTCCAGTCCACTAAATCCACTTTCACCAAAAAGAACGACAACATAGTCGCTATAAGTTTCAACCACTCCCACCTTAAGAAGCCCTATAAAATGACCTTCTTTATCCATATGTACCAACCTTCAGATGACCTTCCAAATGTGGAGAATTAAGACACCATAAAATGGTTCCTTTTGAGGTTCATGAGCGAATATGATTGGACAAAGCAATTCAATCATGAAGGGTATAGCGTGTAGCGGTACAATTTCATTGGACACTGCCCATGGAAAATTGACTGTAAGTGCAAAGGGTGTCAGGAGGATGACAATGAGGAATGGGATGACTATTGTCTAGCCATAGAAAAAAGGGAAAACAAGAAAAGCAGACGAAACTCCAAAAGAGAATTCAGTAAGAGATACAATGAAGGAGACCCATCTATGGGTTCTCTTAGTCGTTTAGGAAAGTATGAATTCCTTGTGTCATACAAACCCCAAAATTGCCCAGATCTACTAGCTCCATCCAAAAGTAAAAGCACCCAAACCAGAAATGAGCCAACAACTAATCTGTTCATGATGTGTCCTACAGGCTCTAGTCATTCAGATAACTTTCTACCAAAAAAACCCTTTGAAAAGGATAACTTGAGTCATACTCCAAAAATACTAGCAAAAAATGTTATCCTATTAGTGGGTGAAAGGGTTTCCCTGTGACACAAAAGCAACTCTCAACTAACAATGAAAATGCCATCTGCCAAAATAGGATGCTATCCAATATCGGCCAATCCCTGAAGAGTGTTGCATACACCCTGACTAAGATGGTGAATAGGTTCGAAGAAATGAACAAAAAAGAAGAACAAACATCTACTCATCATGATGGACTTATTCGAGCATTAGAACTCAGGCTCAAAACCTTACAGTTTGATATATGTCCACCAGACACCTCATTATCACACTTCTTTGACCAGCAACAAAAGTAGATGGCTTCTCTGAAGGAGCAAATCCAACACATGAAATACAGTAGTTTCCCACCACAGGGACCTAAAGCTCTCTCACAAATCCAACTTTATTCCCCCATACATACTCTCCACCAAAAAGGGCCATAGCTTTACCATTTTCCCTTCTAATACTTATATGCCTATGTTTCTCTCTCAAACTCCTCATTAAGAACAAGAGTTTGACATAGCCAAGCTTGCTTGTGAAAGAAAAGACACCATAGTGGCCAAGAAGAAGGCCGATGCAGCTCATAAATAATCCAAAAGAAAGATGGATTTCAGTGAGAAGGATATAGATAAAGAAACTATGATGATCTCACGTCATAAAATCACCTTTCTCGATGATGCCTTGATAATTCAAAAACCTGAAGTGCCATACAAAGATAAAGAGTGGACCGCCTTGCTATGAGATGGTCTTCTTAATACTGAATAGCTTCCTTCAGGTCATGGTTTCCCTGATCCAGGTGACAACTTTATTCTCCCTGATCAAGTTTTTCCAAATCTCTATGGCCTGGAAATTAATGATATCCCATATTTTGAACCTCTAGATCCAGTTGATCATGATCCAATGACAGAGTATCTACCATGCAATAAAGATATCCAGGATGTTGATCCACCTTATACTCTGGAAGAACAACATAGTGAATATTCATTCAGTAGTGATCCTACAGACCAACATTCAGAAATTGGTGATAACTTTCCAGCTAATAGATACATCAAAGACAACAAAGATTTCTCAGGAGATTCCCAGGACTTTGTTAAGAAAACTCCTGAATCCTCAATAAAATCCCCTGAAGAAGACTATCCACACATGTTCATGAACAATTCCAAAGAAGCAAAAGTCTCTGAAGTTGTCGATGATCAAGATGGGATGACGGATGATCCAATCCCAGAGAGGAGGCAGGAACCCACAGCAACAACAAAGAAAATTATTGGAACTGGAATCCACTTCACCCATGGCGATATTAAAGTTTCATCCTGTCCCCAAAGGATTTAAGATTTCTACACTTGGATGGCAATAAAGAATCTGGCTAAATGAGAAAAATATATGATCATGTCAGAGTTCATTTTGAGGTTCTCTAAAATCCTCAGAGATTGGTGGAATGCACTTGGGATTGTTGGTAAAAACACCTATTTTATATACCAAGACTTTGCTTTCAATATCCGCATACTACAAGAGGTCTTCTACAGAGATACAAGCCAAAGACAGGAGAAGTTGCGGAGGCAGCTCTTCGAAATGAAGTACATATATTTTGATAGAGATGTCATAGATATCCTCTTCCTGAAGATGGCAAAGATCTACTTTGAGCCAGGTAGAGATCCTAGCCTGAAGCAAGCCTTTATATCATCATTGTCAAAGATGCTAGTAGGCCACACCATGATGATTGTGGAGGATAAGTTTAAGTCCATCACAGTCCTGCAAGTAGGCTACACCATGCAAGCCATCTTACAGGCCCTGGAAAATATATATACAAAAAGATTTGTACTCAAGCAGATCATTCAGAACAATCCAACTCTCGACAGAGCATACACCAAAAATAATCTTGTCACCAAATCCAACTGCCCATGTTTGAGCCGCCAGACAAGATCCAGTTCAGAAAGTTCAAACTCCCCAGACTTCCAAATGATAGGTCCAGGACAACCCAAAAAACTAGGTACTTCAGGTGAAGAAATCCGACCACTTATAAGAAAAGCAACGGATGCTTCATCTACAAAAAACCTTGACATTTTGTGAGAAATTTTCCTCAAACAAAGAAGTATAAAGACTCTTGAAGAGATAGCAGACCACATGTGCATCTATCTCAGCAAAGACGATGACCTTGAATCTGTCTTCTCATTGGAGGAGTAATAGATGAAGGACATTCTCTTCTCTTTGGACGTCTATGAAGAATCAGGTAGAGATAATCTGCATCGATGTCACCTGATTCTTCATAGACATTTAAAGAGAAGAGAGTGTCCTCCATCAGTTCCTCTTTTATTGAGAAGATCAATTCAATATCATCTTTTTTATAGAGATAGATTCCTGTGTGATCTGTTATCTCCTTAAAGAGGTGGACTGAGTCTTTCAACATCTTGTTCTGGGAATAGTTTCTTACAAAGTGTCCAGGCTTTTTGCAAATAAAGAATTCATCAATATTCTTGTAAGTGGTCGGATTCCTTCGTCTGAAGTACCTGGTTCGCCTGGTCATCTCAGGCCTATCGTCTTGAGGTTTGGGGAGTTTGAACCTATTGAACTGCAGCTGTCTCTTGGATCTTGTCTATCGGCTTGAATAAGGGCAGTGGGATTTGGTGACAAGATCATTTCTGCTGCATGTTCTGTCGAGAGCTGGATTATTCTAGATAATATGCTTCAGTATAGATATCTTTGTACATATGTTGTCCAAGGCTTGGAAGATATCTTGCTTGTATATATTGAACCCAATGATAAGGTCCTTTCCTGGGATATTAGAGCTAAGCAGCTTCATCCTGTACTACACTCCGGGAAATAATTTGATCATGAATGATTATTTTGTAATAACCCTGGTTGTGAGGGTTTACCTTGTTGAGGTGCCAAAGTTCCTAAAGTGAGGAACCCATTGATCACCAGAAATAATACCTGGATCTAGCATTGAGGTAGATGCGCCGATATTCATGAAGTCGATGACTTGAATTGGCTTATCCCACTTGGATGGATAGACTGTCAGCTGGACCTAGTGGGTATCCAGATTAGAGATCATGTTTATTCCTTCTGTCAGTATATAAATCTCCTTTATTAACTCAGCTATTCGATAGAGTTTATCCTTAGTGATGGGGGATGGTACTTGCTTTGCTTGGCTATCAAGAATGAGAGGCAGTGGTTGGTCATCGATGATGAGAGATGGTACGTCCTTGAAGACCCTTTTTTTTGTAGGAAAGAAAGTCTCGGGATCTATAATGGGATGAGGAATTGACTGAGTATCCATCTTGCCTAGGTGCTGAGAAGAGTTCATTTCATCCAAGAGTTGAGCAGACCTCATGGCTTTCCTAGACCAAGGACAAGTTCTTGCAAAGTGTCTAGCCTCATGGTAGATGAAGCATTTGTCCTTGCCTGAATTACTCTTCTTGGCGGACCTACTGGTCTTGATAACCTTGGGTTCATCCTCTGGTGGCTTATGCTTCTTGGACCTCCTGTATTACTTATACCTCTTGTGCCTTGCCTGGCGATTAGATAGCTGG
This sequence comes from Capsicum rhomboideum, assembly GCA_031232105.1. Classification (NCBI taxonomy): domain Eukaryota; kingdom Viridiplantae; phylum Streptophyta; class Magnoliopsida; order Solanales; family Solanaceae; genus Capsicum; species Capsicum rhomboideum. Next base: position 62,299,472 of record CP124709.1, read on the forward strand.
GTGTATTTATCTGGCTTGGGGGCCGTGTCACCTATGGAATCATGGTTCAGGTCAACATTGCCAGTTCTATGACATCCATCAGAGGAATCTTCCTTATGTTTTCTTAGAGAATTCATAAGATGAGAGTCTTCATTGGAAGATGACTTCTTTGCTATAGGCTCATCATTCCGTAGAATAGATGGATCTGGAGCAACCTAATTTATAAGAATCAAGTCAACAGTTCAGGTTTGAAAGTCAAGATCTAGAATTACATCATTATTTTTTAGAAGGATTTGTTTTAGAGCTGCCCAATCCTCATCATCAAATTCATGATCTGAGATCTTCAAATAATTGTCAGGAATAATAGGATTTGGATTGAGAAGATTGAGACATTATCTAGAATAGTGCCACTTGAGATCATCATATTTGCTTGATCGAGAGCCTGAGTATCCATGTCGAATTCTTTTTTTTCTCTTTTCATATTTATGAGCTAATTCAGCTTGTTTCTTTTGAGATGTAAGAGCATATTTTCCTTCCCATACAAGTTTGGCTATGTCAAACTCCTATTTGTTTGGAGACTTCAGAGAGAAAGTCATGGGTATTGGTGAATCAGAAGGGAAAGTGGAAAACGTATGGCCCATTTTTTGTGGGAAGTATGTCCCTATGGACATGGGGAACAAAGTTGGCTTTGGTAAGGAGCCTTGGGTTCCCTGTGGTTCATAGTTTCCATATTTTAGGTGTTGTATTTGTTCTTTTAGAGAAGCCATTTCTTTCTGTTATTGATCGAAAAAGTGTGATAATGAAGTATCTGGTGGACATATGTCATATTGTAAGGTTTGGATCCTATGTTCCTGGATTCTGATAAGTCCATCATGTTGTGCGTATATGGCTTTCTTTTCCCTTATTGGCAGGATAACATTTTTATGTGACATTTGTAGAGCGTGGTACAAGTTATCCTTTTCAAAGTTTTGATTTGGTGGGAAGTCATTTGTGTGACTGGAGCTGGAAGGGTACATCATTAACATTTTGGGTTCAAAATATTTTTTTGGTATGAGATAGAGTAACCCATGGCATTCATTACAGCCACAGTTAGTGTTCCATGGGCAGTGTCCCCAAAAAGGACATTTATGCCACATCGTGCTATGACCCTCATTATTGAAGTGCTTTATCCAATCATGTTTGCTCATGAAGCTCGAAAGGAACCATTTTATGGTGTCCAGATTCTCCACATCTAGGAGGTCATCTGAAGATTGGTACATATTGATGGAGAAGGTTGTTTTATGGGGATTCTTGAGGTGGGAGTGTTCGAAACTTATAGCGACTGTGTTTTCATTCTTTTTGGCGAAAGGGGGTTCAGTGGACTGGAGAGCTTGAGTATGGTCTCTCAACTTCTTGTAATTTTTGATCGACCCATGAGTATGGAGGAATTTTGGTGAGTTCTTCACTAGATATTTGCCTCGAGATTTAGGTGCACTGTGTGGTTCAATAAAAGGCATTTATGTTTAAGAAAAAAACATTCTTGCCACCTAGGATCCATTGAATGGTTCTGGACTCGCCAAGCTATTTGGTAGTGTAGAGTTTCTTAGATGGTATCTCTAACTTGAGGAGCTCAAGGATTTGGACCTGGATCTTTAACGCCTCCATCAGATACGGATCAGAGAGGGACATGTTGAAGTTTGGAATATAGTGACAAAGACTGTCCCGACGTTCACACACAACATCAACTACAACTTCAGGGATCTAAATATCATGATTCTCTTGCCATTATCTTGCATTTTTACTTGGTTTGGTAAGTTCACTTTTTATAATTTTTATTCAATTTCTCTTTGGTTAAAATGGAGTAACATATCTTATGTTAGATTCTTGTGATTATTTGAGTTACTTGAGTTGCCTTTGGTGTAAGATTGATGTTTTTGTTGATTATTTGGAAAGGGTGTCATTTTTTATATGAAAATCAGGGAATTCTTGAGTACCCAACTTTATGCACTCCATGTATTGATGAAATTCCCACATGAACCTTTCTTTATGTTTTCTCTTTATGGGTGATCTAAGAGAGCTAGTTGAGGTTTCTTGTGCATATTTTGAGTAAATTCCATCAATGAATGATTTTTTATAGTTTCTTTTGGAGTTGACAAATCTTTAGCGTGATCGTTACTAGTAGTTGAGGAATTTAATTTTGGGGCATCATTTGCCCATTCCTTGAGTTTTAATGTGAGTTCTCTTGTCTTCTAAGGAAAGTAAGCCGGTAGTTCAAGTCGGTGATGTGTGTTACTAAAATTGGTATTTCATGACTTTTGTTTCATTGGTTATTACGTGTTGAACTCTTGGGTGAAGTCTAAGTAACCCCATGACAAAAATGCCTGCTTTGCCCAATGATAGATTGGGTGACGTGATTCTTAAGGGCAAATCATCATTTTTGTTAATATAAGGGTCATGAGTTAAGTGTGCGCTTAAATGCTAAGTATGTATCATGTGGTGATTTTCACGTTTTCATATTTTTTGTGACGAGTATTGCTCCCATGTGCTTTCATATGATATTTTACCTTGCATTTACCTTATTTAGCATAGCTTTGTTTTCTTTTATGATATATTATAAAAATTCCAAAAACATGTTTTACCTTCTTCTTTTTGATTTGTTTGTCTCTTTTGGTTATTTTAGGGATGACTTAACAGAAGTCAATGCCATGTGCCGCAAAGAAGGAGGCCACCAAGGATAAGGGTAAGGCTATTTCTACTACTTCTAAGAAAAAAACATCGGATCATCAAGAGGCCTCTATAACCCCCGATATCCAAACCACTATTTATCTTTCAAAGGGGTTCGATAAGGATATAGATATAATCCAGTTCGGACTTGAGGGAATGCATGACTTGTATAAAGAGTGGGTACTCGCATTTTCAATGCGGAGAAGATGTTTAGTTTGAAAGGGGTATTGGTACACTTCCCAAAGATTGTGCAAGTTAAGGAGCATCACTTGCAAGCTTTCATGGATGAAGGTGGTTCATCATCACCTCTTTATTTTTCAAAAATTATTTGAGAATTTTATGCCTCCTGCCACTTTCGACACATGCAACACAAGTACAAAAAATCCATTGATAAGCAACCATATTTGCCAAGTGTCCTTGTTAGAGGAGTTGAGGTACCTTGCACAACCGAGGCTTTCAACAAAGTCTATTTTGACCACCATTATAAGCTGGGCACTGAATGTAGAAAGAAAGTAAAAGGTGGGCACACTCAATTCCCGTGGCTTGCCCCAATCATTGGAAAGGGGCTTCGTTTTTGGGATGATAGGGAAGGTCAAATTAAGAGGAGAGATCTTATGGTTGAGTCCAAACATTGTCTTGGTTTTGTGGATAATCGGTTGCTTCCATCTACTAATAGTCAAGATGTCACTATTGATAGAGCTATCATGGTTGGTTGTATCATGAGTGGTATTCAAATAAATTTTGGAGAAATTATTGTCAATATGATCAAAAGTAGAGCAAGGCAACCAAAAATTTTATTGCCTTTTTCGGCTCTTATAATGGTGTTGTGTTTTAATTCTAAAGTTCCTCTCTTTCCTCGAATTGACAAGAAAGTGAAAAGTACGGGGTTCGTTGATCTTACCACTAGTCAAGATGATGATAATTCGGTGGGAAAGAAAAGGAAGGTTGCCGAGGTTTTTAGTTCATCTTTCGGAGAGATACCTATTCTCAAGGGTACCCATACCCCTCATGTGACTTCACTTTCATCAAATACTCCCCAGGTTTCTAGTAGTACTACCTCAGTGATCAATCCATCTATTGCAACTCCTACCTTAAGCATAACACCTCCTATTCAGCCTACTCAGTCCACTCAGCCTCCACGGTCTTCAACTGTTTCTTCTATGACTTTGGCAAACAACAGTACCCTTTCTCAATTGGTTGTTGATATTCCCCAATTCATTCAGATAGCTATTGATAGGAGCCTTGAGCCTTTTCGTGCTCGGATAATAGATTATGAGCGGAGATTAGCCATAGTTGAGGTGAGGGAGAAGAGTGAGGTAGTTACCACTCTCAGAGATGATCTTGATAGTATTCATTTAAAGTTTCAGACGATCCAGCCCTCCTTCAGTCTTGGTATTGCTCAGATGACTATCCCACAGGTTGTTACTGGCCCGGTCTTACCATTTACTGACTTATTTGGGCACACTAATGTGGGAGATGAGATAAGGATTGATTTTAGTACGGGGCTTATCGAGGCCTAATAGGTAGAGTTGGATAAGCAGTGGTCCATTGATGAGTAGCATGCGAGGATGGTTGGTGCTAGTTCTAGCTCCCAGCCTCTCGAGGATGCGTATGTTCCTTTAGTTGCAGTTATAGGAGCCTAATCTGAGGAGGTCCCTAGTAGTTTAGATGCCGAGCAGTTATAGACATGACATGACATGGATCCGCATGCCTAGTGCTTTTCAAGAAGTCTTTACCCTCCTTTCTTCTCATTCTATATTATTGCATTAAAGATAATGCAACATTCTTTAGTTGGGGGTGGGACAGTTTATTTGATGGTTTGTAATATTATTTTGTTGCTATATTTTCATGATGTTATTTGGATATTGCCCTTGTTGGGCACATGTTTTGATGGTTATATTTTTAGCCCTTGTCGGGCTCATGTTTTGGTGGTTATGGTTTTAGCCCTTATCGGGCCCATGTTATGTACATGTATTATTCGATACCCATATATTCTTGTTTTCGTGATGATTCTTTTTTTGGTGATGTCTACATTGAACATCCATATTGTTTTATGCTCCCTGTGTATATACTTGTCAAATAAACTTAAAGGGTTTAATTTGAAAATCGATTCTTTCCAAAGGAGCTCCTTCTTTTTGTTATTTTATTTTCTTTGCCGAACCGAGTGGTAATCCCCCATGATAGATGGATAGGTTGACATTCTTAGGGAAATACCCATTGTCTTGAGTTAGAGTGAAGTGATAATTGGAAAAGTTTAAAAGGTACCCTCCAAAAATTTGTCATAGCAAGCAAAATGATTTGAGAAAAGCAAAATAGTTTTGAAAATGGTTTTTGAAAAGGAAAGAGCAAAGAGGTTTCAAGCTTTCTCTTGAGTTGTGACCTTTAAATTCAATTTTGGCTCTTTCTTCACAAAAGAGGAGTTTCTGACTCGGAGTATTTTGTCAAGTTCATTTGCTCAAATTGTTTGGAAGACTAGCTTTCTATTTCAAGAAGTATAGTTCCTTGTGTGGTAAGGTTTTTGATCAATTCTTGTGCATACATTGTAGTCTAAAATTGCCCCAAGTGTATTCAAGGCAAAATCCTAGAGCACGCTTGGTTTGGATGATGACTCGAGGCGATTCCTGAATCGTTACATGACCTAAATCCCACCTTAACATTTTTCCCTAGTTAAAGCCATTTGAACCTCTTCCCATTTTTACTTTTCTTAGTGATGACCATACTATGGCACCCTAACATTTTTTTTAAATCCCTCTTTTGGCACCCAACCTCCTTGAACACATCACATGGTTCTAATGTGGACCAATATAGGCAAATGTCTAAGTTTGGGGGAAAAGAGATGTGCACGATTGTTTAAGAGAGGTGTATGCTTGGTTGTCTCATTAAGTGATTTTTAAGACAATATATGTTCTTGTAAATGAAAGCAAAGATCCTAGCCCTTAGAAAATGATTCGAAAACAAAAATGAAAAAGTCTACCAAAAAGGGGGGGAATGAATGGCTAAGGAGTAGAAAATCTCTTGAAAGAACCGAAGAAGTGAATGAAGAAGGAAGTTCATATATATATTTAGCAAAAGAAGGTTAGAGATTAAGAGAAATGAAAGAAAATAAATGAGGATGAATAAGGTGGAAATCTTGAAAGAAGAGGGCCTAAGAAGTGATAAAGTTGTATTTAGGGAGATCTCTAGTCACTTGATCCATAAATTCTTCCCCTCACCCTAACCTTCATCAATGCCCGCAAGTCCATGGTGATTTCAGATCTTGTAGGTCTACATTAGTGGTGAATAACATAAAGGGCAAGCCTATGGTTCTACTTGTTGTACTTGAATTTCTTTGTGAGAGTGAGTGAAAATTCTTTCTATCTTTATGCTCCTTTTGAATTACATTGTTTTATGTGAGTGGAGCAAGCTCTTGCATGTGAGTGGAATCTATACCTTAAAGTGGATAGTGATTTCTTACTTTCAATTAGGGAAAATGAGTAAGACAAGCGACAAAGTGAAATTAAGGCAATATTTTAAAGTCTTGTGTCACACCTTGAGAAGCATCTTGATTTGAGAATCTTCCTTGTTAATATCTTACACCTTTGCTTTATGAAGATTGTCTCTTGAAAGGAGAAGTGTCATTTACTTGTTTTCCATCACTTGTTGGAGGAACCGATTGAAATTTAAGGTCATAGTTATCTAGCATAATTGTAATTTTTCTAGAGTTATGAATACCCTTTTTCATTGTGAACATTCTTTATTGCTTTAGGACAAGCAATAGTTTAAGTTTGGGGGGTTGATAAGTTGGCAATTTGCTAACTTCTTAGCACTTTTAAGCTTGAATTATCCTTATTCTCCATCAATTTGAGGTGATTCTCATGTTATATTGCTCGTTTGTACATGTAATGGATAAATACAGGTTGAGCTATCCATACGAGTCAATTAAAATGCAAGAAGTGAAGAAAAAGAGCTCAAACTAACACATGAGAGGATTAGAGGCCACCTGCGCACGCATGTCATGAGCTGCGCATGCAGGTGGATAATGAAGCTGGGAGGAAGTGGCACCTGCATTGAGCACCTGCGCGCAAGTTCTCCACCTGCACCAGCAGGTGACCAGTGCAATGGTATTTTTATAATTTCCAAGAACACGAATTTGGGCTTTTAAAAGGGGGTTTTCAGCTCTAGAACTCCACGTTTGTAATTTTTGAAGCTTGAGAAACATAGAGTGAAACCCTAAGAGTGAAATTAGTGACTTTCTATAGTATTTTATTGAATTTGGATCTCTTGTGATAATCTTTGATTCAATGGAAGAATGGAATGAAAATTTGGGTAATTTTCCTCTTTCTCTCTATATGAGTAGCTAATTTCTTTGCTTGGGGTTATGCTTGATTAACGTGTGATAATTGTAGGGGTGTTATTTATTTGTCTTCCTAATTTGCTAATTGTTGTGGGTTTTTCTCTTATTCCATGTTTTTCATCTTAAATTAGAGGTTGTAAACTCTAGTTAACTCTAGAACCCTTATCATCCTTGACAAAGGGGAAGAGGGTGAGGAATAGAAGTGAACAATAAATTGATGTTCATCATTTAATAGTGTCTCTTAGACATAAGGATGCTAATTGAATCATAAGAAGTAAACAATACGTGAGGATGTTTCTAATTTTCTTCCAGCTTCTTCTTTTCAGCTCTTTTTCTTCTTATTTCTGCTTCTTTCCATCAAAACTCCTTGTAAATAAAAAATACCTGAAATAAACACCATTCAAATGATAATTAGCCTCATATTATGGATTAACAACGCAAAATCATAATAAAAGAGATACGAATAAGTGGCAAAATCTCCACTTATCAACACCCCCAACTTAAAGACTTTGCTTGTCCTCAAGCAAACACAAAATTAAACTCAATGAGGATATCACTTTAAGCTCAAAAACAAACATCAATACTTTCACTTCACATTTATCAATTAGGCACCATGACTATGACTTTGGTTGGTACTAACAATTAGTCACAAACACGTGAGTCTTACCTAAGCAACTACGTCGAAATTAAACACACTTTGAAGAACACAATGCAATTTCAAGAATGATCAAGTAACAACAACTAATTCTCAAGAACTGACTCAAGACCACTAGTCAACCACATGCTCCCTTGACTCATTTTTGGAATTTATCAACTTTATCAATCTATCCTAGTTCACATACCCTCATAAGAAAGAAAGTACCAAAACTCACAATAATTACAACACTTAAACAAGGGATAAATGCACAACACTCACACTTAGCAAAGAATTTCCAATGCAAATAAGTATCATACCATAGACTTTCCCTTATTTTCAATCGCCACTAACTCAAAAGCATCAATTGGAGATCCCAAAGTATTTTCTAGCTTGTAATGTAGGCTTGGGGAAGGGTAGGATAAGCATTCAGGATAAAAGTGAGTACACCCTCCTTGAACTCTACAAAACACTTTACAAATCACAGTTTGATCATTTGCCTCTTCATTTTCATACAACACAAGTGCCTATCTTTTTCATTCTAGTTCACCCATTTATTGACAACTTTCTCATTTTCTTTTCTTTTCTCATTTTTATTTCTTTTCTCTTTTTCTTTTCTTTTATCATTTTCTCTCATTTTATTCAATCATTGCTTTTCTCTTAAGGCACTCACTTACAAAACTATGGCGCATGATCATCTCTTCTAAGTTCCACCACCCCCAACTTAGGCTTTTAGCTTGAAGTTGGGATTTTAAGTTCGAGGAGGGTAGGGTTCATGAGATGAAATATTGCAAAAAGGTTCAAGGCTTGTAATGTGTTTGCCTAAGAAACGTTATTAGGCTTAAATGGGGTAAATAGTTGTAACATTTAAGCACGGGTAGGATTTTAAGACTAGAGAGGTTCTCAAAATCACAAAGAAGGCTTAAGATCATTTCTCCAACCAACACAATCAAGAATAGCATTGAAAGGCCAATGGGGCAAGTTCAAGATGACACATGTAAGCAAGATAATTATTCCACAAAACTCACCATAAATGGCATGCAAACTATTCTAGAAGGATAGGTTTCACTTCCTAAACAAGAACAAAAGAGTAATTTTCCACATTATCACCACCTAATGAGTAAAGAGTCACAAAAAGAGTCAAAGTGTTGTCACAAACATCATTCACTTCCATGCACTTGTTTTTCACAAAATATTTCAGAGGGATATGCTCATTTCAACATTTCACAATGCAAGACTAACTCTATTAGTACCAAACAAGCCACAATCTCATATTTTGACTCCAATAAGTGCAATAATGCTACGACTACTCAGACTTCACCATAGCACTTAGTTACTTAAACTTCAACATAACAACAATTATAACCCCAATTCACAATGGCTACGGGTACTCAGACTTCCCCTGCACCCATGACACCAATACCCAAAATTTTCCCTTAAGAATGCTGTCACTCAATCTATCATAGGAAAAAGGCCACCCAAAACAACTACCAAAAGAAAAACTACTAGTAGCTAAGACGCTAAAAATGAGAAATAAATAAAAGTGACCAATCCAATAAAACCATTAATCCTAAAACAAGCCCGACAAGGGCGTACAATATCCATTATTAAAGATCAAGCCCAGTGAGGGCACAAATATCACAAATATAACAAAATAAAACAAGCCCAACAAAGGTAAAAATGTATCAACATGAACAAGTATCAAGATAAAACAAAATACGAATCAAACCCTAAAAATGGCATAAGTATTAATATCAACACAATCCATCCCCAATTAAAAGATGTTGCATCATTCCCAATGAAAGCAAAATAAATTAGAGGAGGCGGTAGTGGGCTCCCTGAAACTGCATCAAGCACTTCTGTCACTCTTGGTCTCATAATCATCATCAACATCCTCATTATCATCATCATCATCATCATTAGACCACTGTGCCGACACATCATCATCCTCGTCTGGCCTCAATGAGGGAAATGGATCCTTAGGCATAACCCTTTTACACCCTTCTATATTCATGTGAAAAACTTGTCTCTCTTCTTCTCTCTCTTCTTCATCTTAGTGTGGAACTCCCGTAACTCTCCATCTGACTTGGCTAGCTTGGTGTATGCCTTTTTCAATATAGAAAAGTGGGCCCCTATATCTTTTGATCTTCTAAAAACTTATCAAAGTCCTTCTTTGGGACAAATATAGTTGGCCCCTCAGATGTCTCACCTGTCCCCGTAGGGAGTCAAGACACTAAATCTCGGACCATCCTCACCTCATCAGTAAATGTCTCAAATGGTTTTGCGGCCGATGTCCTATAAGAATAAGTCTCAACCTAAATCAACTTCCCTAAATCAATCTTTCTCGTTTTACTTTTAGTGACAGTGCCTTCACCATGGTTTTTTAATAGATAGATTGGTGCCTTTGGTTCCACCTAATTATATCCTGGGTACTCATTAACCCCAGCCTACTTACACAATTCAGTAATCAATGAAGGAAACATCAGAGTGGGGCTATCTTGTAACTTGAACTTATGGAGGTCCAGGATGTTAAAATGAACAACATTCATAGGAATGTTGTCTAGAATACAAGCAACATATGGGCCCTCATCACTAGGATATTAGTCACTTTACCATATGGAGAAACTTAGCTACAAATGATATAGATCCAATTACTTGCTTTGGTCGTGAACTCTTTGGAAGTGATCCCCACTTTTGAGGTAGCCCAAGGCACACTTTTTCCTAGACAAAGCTTAGACACCAACCAACTAACCAGAGCATAATATTTTGATAGAACTTTGAAGGGTTAGAATTCGACAACTCATAGAACCTATTGATTTCTTCGACTCCAAAATTAAAATTCTTTCCTCAAATTTTCATCACTGGGGTAGCTAGCTTTACTACCTTGAGATTTGCATAAAATTCTCACCCATTGCTTATTGTCTTTGCAAGGTTCGGGAGGAAAAAAAATCCACCATATAGTCACCAACCTTTGATAAAAGTCGAGGAGAGTCTCGGGGACCCAATCAAGTATAATCTCTCTCCCGGGTAATAACTTCTTTCTAGCCAAGTATGCATAGTAGAGTCCTGACACTCAAGAGAGAGAGAGCTGTTCTGATCATACTCTCGTACAACCTCTACTTCATTAATGAGGCGGTGTTCCATTCTTGGATTTTTTTTCTTTTGAAAACCTGAAATATCACACAAGTATGAATACACAAGATTAACATGTAACACAATGCAATGTGAGTGATAGAAGCCAAAGAAATGAGTTAAGACTCAATTTGGGACTTATACATAAAGTTTCACTTTTTTTAGAACGTGCAAAAATTGACCTCAGGTACTACAAAAGTGGTCAGAGGTCTCTTTCGCGAACATCACTTTTGTGGCAAGAAGCCGCTTTAGCAGTTCTCACTTTTCTGCCCATAGGTCACGTTAGTGATCTTTGGTTTAGCAAAGAAAGGGCCGCTTTAGAGAACCCTTTTTCCCTATCAACACCAAGGCAGATTTTCAACCATTTTTCACACAAAATATCTGTGACACAATGTGTGAAATCCCTAAACATGATAAATAGTCAAAATCCATTATCAGTTCATGGGAAAATAAATAACAATTCACAAAATTTCTTTCAAACAAATTGTCAAACAATTGGTGAACAACAATATTTTACAAACATTTTAAAGAACCAATGAATACTCAAGACTTCCCCAAGGCTTTCTCACCAAGATGTACCTTCCAAATACAAGTTTTACACAGTTGCCACACGATTCTAACATTTTAAATCAAAAATCCCATTCAATATCTACTCTAAACAGTGAGAATAGAAGAGAGAAAGATATCACCATGAAATACCAACCTAGGTGTAAAGGAGAGGAGACATACCTTTACTCGTGAAAAGAGAATTGAAGGGACGAAAAATCTTGAGAGCAATGTAAAAAAATAGTTGAACCGATTTTTTGAACACTACCCACTATTTTGCACCTTTTCCCTCTTTAATCAAAGGTACTTTGAATGTCGGGAGCCGGTAAAGTAGACACTTGACTGCTTAAGCTGTCCTTGACTACTTTTGACCTTCTGCTTTAGTGGACAAGTGGGCTGCTTTAGCGCCCTTGACGTATTCTTCGACTTCCGCTTAAGCGGAGAGTGTATCACTTTAGCGACTATCCGTTTTAGCAGATGTTTGACCACTTTAGCGGTATCTGAGGTTGTTCAGCCCTAGGCAGATTTTGACATTTTTGGCAATGTCCAAGCTACTTTTTGTGATATGCCACTGAGTTTTTCGATCCAAATACTCCTAAAAAAAGTTCAAACTCCCATTTTTAAGGTAGTACAACCCCGAACTTCATTCTACTCAAAGTTTTGCCTCCAAACCTATTCAAATCACTACCAAAGACACTAAGATTTTGTGGATTAGTTAAAAATAAAGTCCTACGCTATTCTAGAATTAAAATTTCAAAAGTAAATGCAAAATTTTTGGGAATGATGGGGTGCCTCTCATCAAGCGCTTGATTTAACATTATGGCACTACGCAAACAACCTTACTATTTATGTCTCCACTTTGAGGATTTGAATCTTTGACCCAATTTTAAATCATAATTCATTGAGGCACGTGTGATAAGGGTAAGGAAGCAATGAGACCAACTCTATCTCGCCACTTTGAAGACTTAAATCTTTTATCCAATTTCACATCAAAATTTCATTTAGGCTCATTGGGCGTTGGTGAGAAGATCAAGAGGCCACTTGTTAGACACCACATTTTATACTTCTTGGCCTTCAAGTGAGGGATCATTTTTCCCTCTTGGAATGACAAACTCTAAAATGTAGGGACTTTGTACTCTATCTCCAAAACACTCCATTTGCCTAATTATTTTGATTTCCATCACATCCACCAAGCACAACGTTGAAAAATGGTTGGAATGAGGTTTAAGCCTCTCCATTTCTGAATTTGCATCTTTCTTGACATTCTCACCCTGAAATGAACTAGAGTCGTCATAAAGAATTTGATTGGCTTTTTCTTCCAACTCTAGTATCATTCCTTCATTTTCGGCATCTTGCATTATTTTTAGCTCGATTGGTTGGAAAATCACCATGAATTCTTAAGAATCAATCTCAACCACATCTTCATTGGAAACCATAACATGCCTCAATTTTTGCATTCAATTTGATTTCCAATTTTTGGGTATCCATTTCAATTTTAATCCACACTTGACATCACTGAACATGCACTTTGAGGGATTCATCCATCATTAGTAAAACTTTATCAAGTTGACCCTCATGGGCTCACAATTTCTTTCTTGTCAAGTTTTTCCTCATTTTGGGACTCAATCATTGCTTACAATAGTCCACCCAGGGAAAAATCAATGTTTTGGACAACTTCATCATCACCATGTTGGATTAGGTCCCACAATTTAGCCAAGACTTTCCCACATTTTTCATTTTTTGCTAATGTACTATTCACTATCTCCTCTATTTGTTTCCTTAGAGAATTTGAGATTTCTTTATCATTTTATTTTGTTCTTCATCCTCAAGTCGAGCCACTTCTTCACTTTGGTAATTTCCATTAGATTCATCACTCATCTTTGGCTCAACACCGTGACTTGAAACCTCTTTTTCAACCACTTCATTTTGATAACAGGGCAAATCCATGGCATTTGAGAGATTTGCATTTTCACAAGGCTCTTCATCTTTTTTACATTCCTTTCCAAATACCGTCATGGATTGATGCAAGAGATATATATCCTCACCCATTGTAGTCACCCGATCCAAGATAGTTTGAAGCATTGCTTCAACACCTTTGTATCAGACATGTTGCTCGTCCTTTGCCACATCATGAGACCTATCAAACTCAAAAGAGCAACTAGTATATTTGTTAGCATAATTATGGGAGGGGGCACAATAATTGGGACAATCATTGTAATATCCATCTCGACCACCACACAAGTAACAATCATGCTCCCTATAAGATTAATATGGTGCACACACCTCACTTCCAGGAGTATTTCTATAATCTTGGTGAAAGTGGGGTCTCCATAATACGAACATGGATCATCAAGATAAAATTTACTACCACCAAACTCATTTTCACTCCATGATGCCATAGTAACAATTATAACAAAAACAAAAATCTAACTAGGACAAGAAACAAAAGAAAATCACCAACACATATTCACAAGCTCGAATCAAAGCAAGTAAACTAAAATTCCAAACTAACTCACTACGCTAAATTATTCCCCAACAACGATTCCACTCAAATACACTCAATGAAAAGAATGTACGCGGTCGTTAGTAATACTTTTACCTAACTTAGGAGTCAGGGTCAAATTCACAGGGAATGAGAGTAATAGCTTTACTCTCAAGTGTCACGAGTGACTATAAGTTGGCATGCAATGCTAGAAAGAAAGAAAATAAAGTAAATTGGGGGGGGGAGGGTTATTCAATTGATTTCATTTCAATTAGTTAATTTCAAAGTTTGGTTTGTGTACTTGAAATCTAAAAAATGTAATCAAGAGTAAGAGGGACAAAGGGTTTTGCCCTTATGAGTGTGAGTATATGCATGGGTAAGCACCAATTTGCCTAATACTTAAATGGTTGTTGTGGATAGGCTAAGTTATAGGTTCTAACATTAATCTTTCAATAAAACATTGAAATTTCATATGTGGGTTCTTTCGAACACCTCATACATGTTTTTTTTAACCAACAAAGTACCTCAATTAGTATCCTTATTTCTAAGATCTACTATTAAATGATAAAATTAAGTCATTATCAATCACTATTCCTCACCCTTATCCCCTTTGTCAAGGATGAAAAGGGTTCTAAGTAAAACTAGAATTTCCAACCTCTAATCTTAGGTTAAATCATAGAGTAATGACAAAATCCCCTACAAATAATTAATAATCTAGGCAAATGGGTACTACCCAAACAAAAATCATAACTCAATCATGCATAACCCCAAGTTGGGTATTTAGCTACTCATAACAAGAGAATAAGAAAATATACCTATATACTCATTAAATTCCACCACATAATCCTAATATTCCAAGAGAAATTTCAAATTCAAAGCAACAAAATTAAGTACAAACACTAAATTCCCACTCTAGGATTTCAAATACAAGCTTTAGACTTTAAAAATGACAAAAAGATGGAGTTTCAGATCTGAAAATTCCCTTTTATAACTGGACAAATGCATAACAAATAATTATAAAATATCACCGTGCCTGGCACATGCTGGCGCACATGCGAGTGCATGTGTCCATGTGCACACGTAGGTGACTATGCAGGAAACTAATTTCTCCTTTTCCAGCCTTGCTGACTTGCCACATATGCCCTTGATATACTAGTGCACATGCTCATGTACGGGCACATGTGGCCATGCATGTCAGGGCAGTCTCTTTAGTTCTTTTAAGGGCTGAGATACCCCCACATGTATGGAGGCATATGGTGAGATACTGGAGTATATGACCACACCAACCCTTATCTTCCTTCCATGCATCATCCTTAGTCCTTTCCTTTATTTTTATATTCTTCTTGACTCGTAAGGCTAGCTCATCCTCAAGTTCATCAACCACCTACACAAGTGAGCATTTTAAGTTGGTAAAATAAGACAATAATTCAAGCTAAAAGAGACTAAAAAGTTGGTAAAATGCCAACTTATCATTGTGTCAATCTTCGAACTATCTAAACATTTGCAGCCCTTTCTCTATCTAAGTCTGCTTCTAGCTGAGTAATTCTAGCCTCAAGGGCTACATTTTCAAGAACATGAGCAGCTTGAACAAACTCTAATTCATCAGTCTTAGTAGCCAAGGCATTCTTCAGCCTTTTGTAGAGGTGTGCTGAACTTTTTCATTGAATTAGGTAGAGCAACATGTTCCATTGTACCCAAAAATCTTTTGTGGCCTAAAATTCCCACACTTGCATAGGAACTGCATAGTCCTCAAAGATCTGAGCCAACCAAAATCCATAAGGGAGAGAATGTCCCTTGTCATCCTTAACTAGCACCAGATGCATGTGCTTAATTATAAGACTTGATAAATAAATCTTTACATTCATGTCAAGTAACTATATTAGTGTCAAGTCAAAGAAGTTCACCTCAGTGTGCCTTTCCTTTCTTGGGGTGATGATCTTATGTACTACATCAAAATAGTTTGTGAAGAGGAGACATTTCCCTCTTCAACACCCTCCTATGTTGCGGCAATCCTTGCTTTATAGAGAGTTCTCTGGTAATGTCTACTGCTGATGCCAAGTTGTCCAATGGTTGCCAAGCACACTTAATATAGTGATCCCACCCTTTTTTGTGGGTATCAAGAATTCTACCCACATTCTTTGTAACTAAATGGATTATAACTCCTCCTCTTATAGTGGTCGAGAACAAATTCCCAACTTCAGACCCATTTCCATAGAACTCCCTCACTTTAGTATGCCCAAACTTTCTTTGAATATTTCCTTGTATAAAAAGGACAGAACACCTCTAAAATTCCTATATTTTTAGAAATATAGCCATCTCTGGACCACCATAACCAGTAACCACTTGATCCCTCACTACAAACCTTTTTTAGAAGTGGAGGATATGATCCAACCTTGAATCAAGCACACTAGATATGTCTAATTGCTTAGAGTTGCCATCCTCAGTTGCTTCTAAATTCGATTCTTCAGAGGGAACAAGTTCTGCTACCTATTTCTTTTATTTGGATTTGGGAGAGGGTTTTGACTTAGAGAAAGTTTTGGATTTTAGAGTGGGGGGCTTCTTGGACACTATTTTTGTAGAAGGTCAAGTTTATGAAGGTAAAAAAAAGAGGTTTTAATAGAGGTACATTTGACAACTCTGTTATGATGAACTTTGCATAATAGCAAGTTATCTTGAGGAAAGGTTTCTTCAGAAGGAGGAGAAGCAGGTGTAGTAACCTGTTTCTTCTTTAATGCTCTCATGGCATTCTCAAGAACAACATCTTCTTGCCTTTTCTTGGTATGAGTGTGGACTCCTTGAGACACTAGGAGGAGAGGAGGATACTGTAGATGACTTATTAGAAGAAGCAGGGGTAGTGACCCCTCTTGATTTTTTGACACGAGATCTCTTTCTACTAGGGATTAGATTGGCAATAGGTCTTTCATCCTCGTCCTCATCAACATCAACCTCTTGAAGTAGTAATGCTTTTTGAGGAATTTAAATTGGAGTAAAGGGATGATTTTGAGAGGAGAAGGAGAATTGATTTGGAAAATCATTCTAAGGAGCAAAAATAGAGAGTTTAAATGTTAATGGGGGAGGAATGGAGCTTTTATGAATCACCATATCCATAGAAGGAGTAGGAGAATCTGGGTTAGAAGTTTCTGAGGGTGAAGCGGAGTTTGAAGAAGATAAAGACATTTTTTTCAGAATGCAGAAGAACACAGTTAAGAGGAACAAGTAAATTTTTCTTTTTGTGATTTTGGGAATGAAGATTGTGGTTGAGTATTGTTTAATGTATTGATTTATAAAAAGGATACAAGAGGTAGAGGATAAGTGAGGAAGAGTAAGAGTTTGGACTAATGAGATGAGTGAAGTGATGTGTGATGTGATAGCCATTGCAGCATTTTTGAAAAGGTGGAAACATTTTAGTTTATGGAGCTCATTTGAAAAGCTGCTTTAGGGTTTAAGTGAGATGGAACAGGTAAGCTCAGTCATTTCATGCTATACAATAAAAATAATATAGAGTAAGCATATACCTGATAAGCCCAAAATATGAAGTCTTCAATGCCATCTTCCCCCTGCCTTTTTGCTTCAAGTTGTACCACAAAAAGCTAACCATATCAAACAACTAGACTTGGGATACACAAAAAAATATGTAAGATTGAATTAACCAATCATATAGTTTTTAATCATATGCATAGTTGATGTGATGACATTGTGATGCCATATTTAAGGCTTTCGACTAGAAATAAGTGCAAGTTCTTAAGCAAATATTGTTGTTTTTAATCATATTTTACTTCTTTGTGTAGAAAAAGGTAACAAGTAACTAAACAAGAGAAACTAAGCTAAAAGGTCAAGTGACGACCCAAAGTGACAAGCTGTCAACTAGGTAATAAGCTGTCACTTGTCTAGTTAGGCTTAAGTAGAATGTGGAGTTGACAATAGTCGAGTGACGGCCTAAAGTGACGAGTTTTCAACTAGGTGACGAGTAGTCACTCGAGGTCGTCAACCTTAAATAGTATCTAGCTCATTAGAGAACCATGTAATGACCTAGGAGATGAGTTGTCAACCTTATGACGAGCCTTCACTCAAAGTCATCAATGCTAGGAGAGTAAGATCTTACTTTTATTTTAAATCCAAGTTCCCTTGTACTATAAATAGCTGCTCCTAGGGCTTTTTGACATACCTTATGGTACATAGTTCAAAATACTCAAAGTTTTGAATCTTCTTTGGGTTTCTATAAATTTGTTCACTTTGGGAAGAAAATTGATCACTGTATTCATATTTTGTAAGGGTAAACCTTTATCTATGATTTCTTGATCTGTATTTTCTTCTATAGTAATGAGCAGCTAAAATTTCACAACTAGGGTTGTGGGATCTATGGTAAAATAACAATTCTAGGGTTGACATTAGTGTGGATTTGACTAATATATGTTAATGCAGTATTATTCCTTTCATTTTAGCAGATTTCTAATGGTTGCAAACATTAGATTAAGCCCTAGGTTTAACTTGCTTGAAATAAGAAGTTAAAACCCAAAAAAGGATTAACTACAAGGATTCAGAGTTCTAACCTTCGTCTAATGGGTAATGCTCTAGCGAGATTAATCAACTTAAGGCTAAGATTAAGCTTTCTAATTTCATCTCTTTTAGTTTGAAAGAATAAAAGGGAAAATTGTCTAATTAGGTTGAGAAACATTTTGACGTACATTTGAATTCAATTGCGTTGCATTACTTGAATTAAATGATCTATTATTGATATTAACCCAAAAATGTTATAAAGCCATGGTGGACGCAATCCTAGTTTGCTTTCTCTATTGATTCATACTTCTTAAATTTAATGTTGTTACTTAAAATTAGTTGTATATTGATTCTCAATCACTCATTACAAACCCCCCATTTTTATGGAAATTATAGACTAAAAGTCATCTCACTCACAAATGACTTAGTGTTTTCCATATTCCCTCTGTGATTCAACCCCAACCTTTGTTGGGTTATATATTTGATAATGACCACTTATACTACTTAAGGGAGGTGTAATTTGGGCATATCAAATTTTGGCACCGTTGTCAGGGAATACTGTTGTCTTTTAAGTCTGTTGTGTTTATTTGACTCTTAGTCATATTTCCTAATTTTACTTTTGTTTGTTTTTTCTGTGACTGCAAGATACATTCTTGTGCATGCCAAGTTCCCGAAGTCAGGTGAACCTTTGTTACCTTACGAACCCAAGCTTGCTAAAACTTTAAGATTGAACATGAATGCACAAGAGCGAGAAGCAGAAAGGCTTGCACAACTTCCTGCTAACTAACTTAATCAACAGAACCTAAATAATACAATAATAAGGATGGAAATGCTTTGGGTGATGCGTAACATGTTGACAATGTTGTCCCAGCCAACCAATATCAGTGATAAAGGGGGAGAGGTCGACAACAACCTATGCCCTTTGAGATGGATGATGAAGATGATGTCGTCTTTGATGGGGTTGGCGCTACCGGGGCCATTATTCTTCCTCTACTGGCTCTAGGTGCAAAGTTCAATATTACCAGCACCATGATTCAACTATTGAACCTCAAGGGTCTTTTAAGAGGGGTGGCTAGCGATGATCCAAACATGCATTAGATGAATTTCATTGGAATTTATAAGTCTTTCGTATTGCCAGGAGTTAATCAGAATGCCATCCAACTAAGGCTATTTCTATTGTCCTTTTATGGGAAGGCAATATTGTGGTTGATTGAGTTGCCACTTGATCTATTACATATTGGGATCATCTAGAAGGAGATTTTCTAGAAAGGTTCTTTTCTCCCTCTAGGATGTTACAGTTGAGGGATGAAATCAACAATTTCAGGCAACAATCAAACAAAGCATTACATGAAACGTGGTTGAGGTTAAAGAAGAAGCTGACCCAATGCCCAAATCATAAGCTGACAGATGAGCACTTGATAGAAACATTCTACATGTCTCTGAATTTGGTTGCCAAACCAACAGTTGACAATGCTAGGAGAAGCTTTCATGCGACTTATATTTGCGGATGAGATAGTGATATTGGATAGGCTAACACAGACAAATAGAGATTGGCATACCAGGGACTCTGAGGTTGCAAGCAGTACTTATATTATGGGTATGTCAGCTGAACAACACCAAAAGAAAGAAGAGAATCAAGATATGGCTCACCTGAAGACATAGATGGACTTGCTTACAAAACATTTATTGGCAGGTAGTATTGAAAAGGTGAAATTTGTTGGTTCACAGGGTATGGTAGTGGAGTCTGACCTTGAAGAAGAGGCGAATTACTTGAATAACCAGATGTGGGGTTTCTAGGCCAATGGCCAAGGAAACCAAGGTCGAAACTATCAAAGGGACAATTACTATGACAAGGATGGTTACAAGGATCGTTATCAAGGAAATTGGAAGAGTAAGAACATTAGAGATGGTTTGTATGTACCACCTAAAAGTCGCGATAGATCCAATAATGATTCAGGAAATTCAAAGATGGAATACATGTTGGCCAAGGTGTTGCAAAGAGTGTAATCCACTTAATCAGGAGTGAAAGAAATTAAGAGTGAACTATCTTCACTGAGTCAGCTAGTGGATTCACACTCCACTTCTATTAAATAGTTGGAACGCCAGATGGGATATTATTCGCAACTTTCAATTAGCGAAAGAGTGGTACTTTGCCTAGTGATACTGTACAGAATCCTAGGAATAATGGAATTTGCATGTCTATTATCTCGAAGACGGTTAACGTTTTACCAGAACCACTTCCTACAGTTCAAACATAGGTAGAGGATGTTGCCTCCGATTACGAGATGGTAGGTGATAATTTTATGTTTGTGAGAATCTGGCTGAGTCCAAAAAGATAGAAAAGAGTGATGATCTAGGGGTAGATGCTGAAAAATCTACCATGGCAAAAGATGTTACACCTGTGATTAAAGGGAAAGACAAAGAGGTTGAAAAGCTTCTAACTCAGATACCTAGGCCTCCCCTACCATTTCCATATCGTGTGAAGAAGAAGGTAGAAGATGGTAAGTTCCACAAAATCATCTTTATTCTGAAACAGCTATCAGTGAATATTCCATTGGTGGATGCCCTGGAACAAATGTCAGGCTACGCTAAGTTCATGAAGGACTTACTCACAAAGAAGAGGACTATAAGTTTCGAGTTGGAAGATAATCTTCATCATTATAGTGAAATTTCTTTGAGATTACTTGTTCAAAAGAAGGAAGATTTGAGTGTTTTTACTATTCCTTGTACAATTGGCGAATTCAACTTTGCAAAGGCATTCTGTGATCTGAGCGCTAGCATCAACTTGATGTTGCTAGTGATTTATCGACAGTTGGGCTTAGGAGCCCCCAAACCAATGACTATGCAACTATTGATGGCTGACCATTTGGTCAAAAGGGTAGTGGGGATATTGTATGATGTGCTTGTGAAAGTGGAGAAGTTTATATTTCTGGCTGACTTTGTGATCCTTGATTGCGAAGTGGACTATGAAATACCCATAATCTTGGGTAGACCATTCTTAGCCATTGGAAGAGTGTTGGCTGACAAGGAAAGTAATAAGTTGAAGTTCAGACTAAATAATAAAGAAGTCAAGTTTAATATGTGCCAATCAATGAAGCAACCTAGAGACATGAGTGTTGTCTCGGTCATTGAAGATGTTGATGAGGTTGACATTAAGGTTGAAAAAAGGTTTGTTGTTGAAACCTTAGCTGCTGTGATGATGAATTTTGATAAGAAAAACATCAAAGACTATGATGAGATAGTTAATGCTTTGGTTGGAATGAGGTTGTATTCTTATGCCCCAAAAAGTTGGACCTGGACCTAAAAAATAGGCCAACCCCTCTAGCAAAACCATCAACAGAGGAACTGCTGGTGTTGGAGCTTAAGTAATTGCCTGGCCATCTTCGATATGTATTTTTGGGGTGAGCATAACAACTTTCCTGTAATTATAGCTATTGATTTGGTGGAATGGCAAGTGGAGGTACTTGGTTTGGTGTTGCAAATATATAGAAGAGCTATTGGATGGATGATTACAAATATTATAGGAATTCATTGAGAATTTGTACACATAAGATTCAGTTGGAAGAAGAGTGCACTTCTACCATTGAACACCAACGATAATCCACTAATACAAGAGGTAGTGAAGAAAGAAATTATCAAGTGGCTTGATGCTGGTGTTATATACCCAATATTAGATAGTAAATAGGTAAGCCCAATTTAGTATGTCCTAAAGAAGAGAGGTATGACAATGGTAGCTAATGAGAAGAATGAGTTTATTTCGCTGAGGGCAGTCACTGGTGAGTGGGTTTGTATGGACTACAGGAAGCTCAATTCATGGACTCTTAGAGATCACTTCCCAATTCCATTCACGGATCAAATGCTTGATAGATTGGTAGGGAGAGGTTGGTACTGCTTCTTGGATGGTTATTTAGGTTATAACCAAAACTCTATTGCACCGGAAGATCAAGAGAAGACTACTTTTACATGTCCATATAGGACATTGGCCTTCAAACGCATGCCCTTTGACTTATGCAATGCTCTTATGACATTCCAAAGGTGTATGATGTCCATTTTTTCTGATATAGTGGAGGAAACATTGAAGGTATTTATGGATATGACTTCTCAGTTGTTGGCGATGCATTTGAAGATTGCTTGGTAAATCTTAATAATGCCTTGCAAAGATGTAAAGAGTTCAATCTTGAACTTAACTGGGAGAAATGTCACTTTATAGTTAAAGAGGGCATTGTTTTGGGGCACAAGATCTCAGCAAAAGGTATTGAAGTGGATAGAGCTAAGATAGAGGTGATCAAAAAACTACCGCCACCAATCTCGATGAAGGGAGTTAGAAGTTTCCTTGTCCATGTAGGTTTCTACAAGAGGTTCATTAAGGATTTTTCTAAAATTGCTAATCCATTATGCAAGTTGTTGGAGAAGGAAGCGAAGTTCATTTTTGATAGTGAATGCTTGAATGCATTTGAGTTTATGAAAGAGAAATTGGTGGTTGCACCTATTATTGTTACTCCAGATTGGTCCCAACCGTTCCAAGTTATGTGTGATACGAGTGGGGTAGTACTTGGAGCTGTTCTTGGGAAGAAGTGAGAGAAGCTTTTTCATCCTATTTATTATGCTAGCAAGGAATTAAATAGGGTGCAGAAGAACTACACTATTACTGAACAGGAACTACTTGCAGTTGTCTATGCCTTTGAGAAGTTTCGGGCATACTTACTTGGCACTAGAGTTATTGTTCACACTGATCATACTGTCTTGATATATCTCATGGAAAAGAAAAATGACAAACTACGATTGATTAGATAGGTATTTCTACTGCAGGAATTTGACTTTGAAGTCAAAGATCGCAAGGGTTGTAAAAATCAGGTAGCAAATAATCTTTCTTGACTTGAGAATGAAGGAAAGGTGAAAGATGAGTTATAGATTGACGACTCATTTCCAAATTAATAGGTATTAGCTGCATCTCTTGATCTTGTACCTTTGTATGCTGATTTTGCTAATTACCTTGTCAGTGATATAATGCCGAAAGAACTGAGTTTTTATCAGAGAAAGGAATTTCTCCATGATGTAAGCAACTACTTTTTGGACACTATTTCAATGGTTCTTCACGTTATTATATCACCAAATGAATTAATTAAAGAAGAAAACATCTAAAAGAACTTGAAGTTGGTCGAATGAGAGCGATTTTCTGAAAGTAATTTTTTTTAATAGTTTAATAGGTTTATTGTTAGTAATCTAGATAAAACATACTATGCTGACGGTAAACTTGTAAAACGAATTGCAAAGAATATTTTTTTTTAATCTTAAAGAACCTTTGAAGGAATATTCATAAAATTGATTAACTAAAATAGGTTAAAATTAATAAGAGTAAATTAGTTAAGTTGTAATTCTTTTTACCTTAAAATAAAGAAGTTAAAAGAATTATTACAAAAGAATCAAAATAACGGAGGTAAGTATAATATAATAAATCATGAGGGAGGTTAGTGTAATAGAGTAAAACCTTAGGAGAGGTCCCTCTAATTATTCCTAAAAAATTTGAACCAAACTTATTTCTTATGATATGATGTTTGTTTAGAATGTAAGTCAACCTTCTAATATTATCTTTTTTTGAAAAGTATCTTTTTAAAAAAATATTTTTTATAAGAAGTTGTTTGTGTTTGGTTAATTAATTTGAAAAACACTTCAAACAATAACTAGTGGTTGACTAACCTTTAGAAAATTACTCCTAAGTATATTATTTCAAAGTAATTTTCAAAAAAAATTGTTTTTAGAAGAAAAACTTTTTTTAGTTTTTGAAAAATAACTTTTGATACCCTCAAAAATACTTATTTTGTCTTAAAAACTTGGCGAAATACATCATTTTTAAAAATAACCACTTTTTTTTAAAAAAAAAACTCTTTTTGCTTTTCGAAATCCTAGTCAAACAGGCTATTATAACGTACATCACTTATGAAAAATTATATTTTTAAAGGTTAAATACATTTAATTCATATTAATGTACAAAAAACTGAAAAACTAAAATTGAGAAAATGAATTATAAATTAAGAAGGTTCTTCAACAAATAAGAACAAATAAGAAGTTGTTTCAACGATTTATTGCACATGTAGTGATAATAAGGATTATGTCATTTGAACTCCTCGAGGTAGCTTGTGTTGAGATAGGCTAAAACTAATTTTAATGATTACAGTAGATATTATACACCAATGATAGATACAGGATCAGAAGCTAATCTTTGTAGATATAATTGTTTACCAGAAACAAAATGGGAAAAACCAAAAGATCCAACAGTATTAACAGGATTTAATGATGAAGGAAGTATGATTAACTATATAGCAAAAAATGTAAAAATACAGATATGGGATAAAATACTAACTATACAAACAATGTACAATTATGAATTTACAACTAGAGACATGATAATAGGAATGCCTTTTATAGATAAACTATATCCTCATATATTAACCAAAAAATATTGGTGGTTCACAACACCATGTAACCACAAAGTTGCAGCTAAAAGAGTACAAAATAAACCCAGGAAACCAACTCCTTGGATTAAAGGAAGTGAAAATATAGTACAAAAATTAGAAAATAACCCGAACATAGAAAAACATGTAGAAATAATAACCTTTTCTATAAACACCCTAGAACCGATACATCAAAAACTAGAACTACTATATAGTGAAAATCCCCTTAAAGGATGGGATAAACATAAAACAACAGTTACAATAGAATTGATTGATCCAAATAGTATAATTACCCAGAAACCACTCAAGTATAACTATAATGATTTAAAAGACTTTACACTTCATATTAATGAACTACTTAACAACAACTATATCCAAGAAAGTAATAGCAAACATACTAGTCCTGCGTTTATTGTTAATAAACACAGTCAACAAAAAAGAGGGAAAAGTAGGATGGTTATAGATTATCGCAATTTAAATGCCAAAACTAAGACATACAACTATCCAATACCAAATAAAATACTAAAAATAAGACAAATTCAAGGATATAATTACTTTAGTAACTTTGATTGTAAATTAGGATTTTACCACCTAAAACTAGAAGAAGAATCTAAAAAATTAACAGCATTTACAGTACCACAAGGATTTTATGAATGGAACGTACTACCTTTTGGATATAAGAACGCACCAGGAAGATATCAACACTTTATGGATACATATTTTACACAACTAGAAAATTGTGTTGTATACATAGATGATATACTATTATATTCTAGAACAGAAGAAGAACATATACAATTATTAAACAAATTTATTAATATTATAGAAACTACAGGAATAAGCCTAAGTAAAAGTAAAGCAGAAATAATGAAAAACCAAATAGAATTTCTAGGAATACAGATAGATAGAGATGGAATAAAAATGCAAACACACATAGTACAAAAAATAAGTGATTCGGAAGAATTATTAGATACGAAAAAGAAATTACAATCCTTTTTAGGATTAGTAAACCAAGTACGGGAATATATACCAAAATTGGCAGAACATTTAAAACCATTACAAAAGAAATTAAAAAAGGATGTTGAATATCACTTTGATCATATAGATAAAACACATATACAACGAATAAAAGAACTTTGCAAGCAATTACCTAAATTATATTTTCCAGATACAACAAAACAATTTGTATATATAGTAGAAACAGACTCAAGTGACCATAGTTATGGAGGCGTATTAAAGTATAAATATTCAAATGAAACTATAGAACATCATTGTAGATACTATTCAGGATCTTACACAGAACCACCTATTAAATGGGAAATAAATCGAAAAGAACTATTTGCTTTATATAAATGTTTATTATCATTTGAACCATATATTGTGTATAACAAATTTATTGTAAGAACAGATAATACCCAAGTAAAATGGTGGTTAACAAGAAAAATACAAGATTCAGTTACGACAAAAGAAATACGACGACTTGTATTGAATATACATAATTTTACTTTTACAATTGAAGTAGTTAGCACTAACAAAAATACTGTTGCAGACTACCTATCAAGACAAGGCAACTCAGACAGAACCAGAAAAAGATAGTACAATGGAAACTATGCTTAAAGCTATTACTACACTTTGTTCCAAAGTGGAAAGTATAGAGCTAGAAGTGCAAAAGCTTAAGATTAATGAAGTAAATCTGAAATCTAAAGCTATAGCAAGCCAGCCGCATGGCTCAAAAACTGCTGAACTACGTCCAACGGAAGACGGTAAACATCCAGACCTAGAAGGAGACGTTGAGAAACTCCCTAAAACTCATAACAAATTAGCTAATGCAGCTGCAGGTACAAGTACTAAAGCTAGTACAGGAGCAAGCAGCTCAGGAACAACCAACCAACCTACAAAAAGACAAAATACCAATTTGAACGGTCAATTTTCCAAACCATTTATCCAAAAATTCCAATCTATGAATAATCCTAGTCCACAAACATTCACCTACGCATCAAGTCTTAGCCACAATAAAGAGATATATAATCACCTCTCCAGGACATATATCCAAAATATCCACAGAATTCAAACATATTTAAATTTGAATCCAAGATCTACCTCAACTACAGATCCAGAAAAAGATTATATTACCCCAAAACTACAAGGATATAACAAGCCCATTGCCCAACCAGATACAAATGCAAATCTCATAAAGACATGTTATGACTATGGACTCTTATCTACTGTATATACCAAAGATGGACATGAAATACAAAAGATACCAGAAATATATAATGCATTCTCTACATACAAAAGAATTACAGGAGGAACGTTTTTCTATATAAGATTCTATACAGCACCTGCTGAAATACTATTTGATGAAATAAAACCAAATATCCAAGTAGTGAAAATTGGACTCACAAGAGATATGATCATACCGAAAGAAATTGAACCACAACCAGAAATACCAGAAGAAGATATCCCACAATTTTATGCAAATAAAAGAATTATTGGATTACAAGTTATCATTCAAGAACTAGCCAACAATTATACAAACGGACATGCAATATGGAGCTATTATTGTAGAAACCAAGTCATGATCTATGCGAATTCCAGAGAACTAAGACAAGGAGATATGGAGGAAGTCAGACAATGGATAATTTCCTTATTAAAACCAGAAGATACACCAACTACCAGAGCACTGAAGAAAGGATTCATTTCAACACATCTATTAACCAGATATTGCCAGTATATTGGACCAAAATACGCAGACCATCAATGTTCACAATGCAATGGAGGAAATACCATCAACATACCAGATGTACAGCTAGAATAAATCAACGGAGCAGAATGACTAACTAGTCAAACAAGCTACCATCCGACAAGATAAAAAGAAAAGCTATGTAAATTATTATTACTTTACTTTTCTTTTCTGTTTTTTAGTCGTCAAGTAGGATTCTTTACGCGTTTTCTTTAGATAGGATAAGAGCATAATGCTCTGTACTGTTTACTTTTTTACGCGTCTTTAGAAAAGTCGTAAAGTGCACAGTAACTAGTACTGTTCACCAACGCATTTTCTTCTTTTTAATTATTGAGGCTGCTTTTTAGGCATAGTAGCAGACCTCTTCTTTGTATATAAATAGAGGAGAAGGAAAAGAGAGGAGATCATCGAGCAATCGAGAACTAATCCCCTCTCATGTGCTGAGATCCCCCATAAATAAATAAAAAGCTTTCAATTATCTACTTGCTTTCAATTAGCTATGGAGGAATCCAACATACAGACTTCAGTATCACATACCACAGAGGAGATAATAACTACGGTACACTCATATTTAATTATGTGTAACTAAATCTTATATTCCTGCTAATCTCTAGAATATTATTACTGTTTATCATGTAGTAGTTTGATTATGTTAAATTATTCGAGTAAGTTTGCTATCGTTAGGTAAGCTAAGAGTTAGGTAAGCCCAGACTAAGCCATCCTAAAGGTCGAAACCAGAGAAGGCTAGGAATGCCGTAAGAAGGGTAGTAGACCAGTGTTGAGGCATTGTTAGAGTAACTGATTGAAGCTGAAACCCATAGTAGTGACACAAAGGATAATTAAACATACTGAATTACTAGTTGATAAAGCTAATAATAGGATTAGAGATTAAAAGGAATATGATTTGACCACACATAAAATGACAAATATGGCCTCATCTAGTAGAAACATAGAAAATTATACCAGGTTGAAACACCTAAATATTTACTAAATGAAGATGAAAATTATAAAATATTACTTTAATATACACTAAGAAGTTTAGATAAAGACTCGATACAAAAAATATACAACCTATTATGCATTTATGAAATTACAGATCTAATGAAAGAACAATGGTTAGATAATATGCTAATACTAAACACTGATGAAGATGAAAATTATGAGAATAATGATATATACGATGATATAGACTCAGAAGGATATTTAGATTTTAACTAGAAAAATGAATCAGGAACATTTAGAAAATTGGCAAAAAACTATAAACGAATTAAGGGAAAGAGAAACTTTAATACAATATAACTTAGACAGCTATATACAAACCCAGAATAGTGCTTATTTAGACTTAATAGTAGAAGATATTAATCAAATACTGAGACTAATTAGACAAAGAGATAATTATTACGAATCCGCATTTAGACAACAATGACTAAACAAAGACAAGAAGGGACCCCCCCCCCCCCACATTGGTATCAGAGCATAGGAACAAAATTAAAATAGAGCACAGAGATAAAAAATTATCAGAACATAAAATTAATCCACATAAGATTAAACAGTCAGAACAAGGTAGCAAAGAAACTAAGTATAAAGATAAAATAACTAAAGAACTTGAATATGGCGAAGAATTAACTTTTGATGATCCTAGATAAATAAGACTTAAGAAACAAATAAATATAGATACGAAAATACAGAAACTCAGAAAAGAATTAAACGAATTATATAATGAATATGAATATACTAGAATACCGGCACTAATAGATGTAATCTCATATACAGAATATAAATATATCAAACAATTCAAAAAACAACAAGAAACTAGATATTAAAATGACAAAACCAATAAAAATAAATTATTTGACAAACAAGATTCAAAAAGGATATAGAAGAAATGTCCAAAGAAAACAAAAACTCAAAGAAATCACACAAATAATTAAAGATATGAATAAGTTAAATAAAGCCATGACCAGGTTAGTAATATCACTAGACAAATTAAATATAGCAATAAAACAAACCATAAATGGATAAACCTGAATCAAGTAACTCAGTTTACAAAAATCCAAATACACCAAGAATACTAAGAAAAGCAGAATTACTTAGAAAAATCATAGACATACGAGATGAAATTAATCATAGAAAAGATAGGTTAAACTATAATATATTCGCAGGAGTAAATAATAAATCAATAACAGCACAAAGACAAACGATAACTGAATTAGAATCAAAATTACAAGTTTTAGAACATAAATACGCATATGAATAAAGAAGAATATCCAGTGGAAGAAAAAACATTTATAGGAACAGAAGGTTTACAAATAATCATAGTACATTCAAATTTAGGACGCAGATATAGGAAAATAGGAACTAAGCTACATCTAATGCCAAACCAAAATTCAGCTAAGTTAGAAGACAGTCTAACAGAAATGGTAAGATTACAAAAAGAAAATAGTGAAATAGATCAAAAACTAGAAGTTGAAAAAATACGCATGGAAGCAAAAAAGGAAATAGAACAATTAAAATTAAAACAGATGAAAGAGGAACCACAACAAGAATTACCTCAAGAAATAAATCCACAAATAGATTACGAACCGTCTACAAAAATAAAAGAATTAGAAAGAGAATTAGCTATGCTTAAACAAATATATGCAAAGAAAGTCAAGGAAAGAGAAGAACGTCAAAAAATGTATAGGGAAAAAGAAAAAGAAAAACAGCTAGCAGAAAAATTAGAAAAAATTAAGAAAAAAATACAAATTGAAGAAACTAACCCAGATTTAGCGAGTGAATTCACAACTTTAAGTATAGACAATATAAACATTATAGAAGAAGATGAACATTCCGAAGAAGAAGGACAAGAAAATAGTGAAACTTATACAGAAATTATGGACCAAATTACAAATACAGAATTAAAAATAAATACAACAGATACTAAACCACAAGTAAATACCATAAAAGATGAAGCTAGTACCAGTAAAAAATCATATGATAAAAGAAGATATAGCAATCCAAGAACAACAGGACCAACTTATTGGACAGTAACAGATGATAATAGATATGAAGCAATATGGAATAGTAGACTTAATACAAAATGGACACCTAATAAAATCCCAGAACAATCTCAATTTTTAGATCTAGATTGTGTAATAGATACTAATAAAACAATACAATTATGGATAGGACACCTTGCAAAACAACTAGTTGATAACAAAATATCAGTAGCAGATACACCAGGATATATAGAAAGAACGTTAGTAGGATCAGCAAAATTATGGCTACATAATATAACAGAAGATAGTAGGACAACCCTAAGAAATAACAAAAATAAAGATGGAGTAGTTACAACCTCAAACATAGCTATACTAGATAAATATGAATATGGAATAAGAAATGAATTTGGAAGTATGACCACTGAACTAGCCGAACAAGAGAAAGATAAAAATTTAAATAGACAATTAATGAATAAATTATCAATATGTAATATGTGTTATACAGAGCAATATACATGTGCTCTTAGAGAATATTATTATAAAGGAATATACACACATGAAGAAGCAATAGAAGTTAGGAAATTATATTTTACAAAACTACCAGAACCTTTTAGTACAAAAATAACAGCAGATTGGGAAGCAGCAAGCTTAACAGATACCCTAGGAGCAAGAATAAAATATTTACAAACATGGTTTATAGGACAATGTGATGCTTATAAAGATAAACGAAAATTAGATAAAATATTAGATAAAAATATGGCGTGTTGTAAACAAAAAACAGCACCACAGTTTGGATGTAAACAACCCAACAAACACAGATATAAAAAACGATTTAAGAAATATAAGAGTTTTAAATCAAAATATAAATATAAACAACCAAGGAAAAGATATTATGTAAAAAACTATAAAAAGAAAAGACCATACAAACCAAAGAAAAAATTATCTGAATGTACATGCTATAATTGTGGAAAGCTAGGACATTTAGCCAAAGATTGTAAAATACCTAAAGATATAAAGAAAAAACAAATAACAGAGATACAGATAAAAGATGATAAGTACACAGAATTACCATATATAGATTATGATATGGAAAGTGAAGATAGTATATATGAATTAGAAGATAGTATATATGAATTAGATGAATTAGACAATGTCACAGACCTTAACGAAGATATAATAGAACAAATAGATAATGAAGATACAGACATAGAAGAAGATAATTATGACTGAGATTGGAGTAATTGATAAAGAAAAACACCAAGATGAAGAGACCTCAAGTCAGAAAGTAGTATTTGATGCAAATATATTTAACCAAATTACAAAACAAGAAATATCACTAAAAATAGATAATGTTTTAGATGTACCCATTGTAAAAAATTGGTTTAGAAAACCAAAAGAAGAATATTATGTTATAAGTCAGAAAGAACATACAGTAGACTGTAAATATGCAAAAGGAAGAGCAATGGTCCCATAATCAATAAAAAAGAACTTAATAAAGAAATACAAGCTTTAAAAACTAAAAATGAAATAACTCACGTACATTTAGGAGCAATAGGAATATTAATAAAAGCATGTATTAGAGAAGGAATAGATACACCAATAGAACTTTATTTAGCAGATGATAGGATAAAATTCCCTATAGAAAAAAGTATTATTAGCGCAGTTAAAGGAAATTTAATATATCAAAAATTTAAATTCATAGTAAATCCAAACTACTCAGTAGCAATAAAAGATAAAAATATTGACAAATCTTTAGTATTATATTGGAGACTATCAGGAATAGAACTAACACCAGGAAGTAAAATATTCACAGCAAGATGTAAAAATCTATATATTCTAACAACAAAACATATGGTAAAAGCAATTAGCAAAATAGATAAGATAAAGATAGAAACACCATTTGACAATATAGTAACAACAATTGATAACAATGAATATAGTTATGATGAATTAGATATGAACCAGGAATTAGAAATTGTAAATGAAAGAATAGGAACATCAAAAAGACTAATGGATACCCCAACAACATCATCTAGAATGAGTACGTCAAGAAAATTAGAATATGAAAGACCCATGGAAATACAACCATACCATTATTATATAACAGGAGTGTTAGGACAAAGAAAATACTTAATACTTATAGATACAGGAGAACAAGACAATTATATTACCAGAGAATTAATATTAGAAAGTGATATTATGGTACAAGAACAAGGATGTCTAGACTTACCGAAAGAATTAAGACAAACAAAAGAAATAACAACACAAGAATTAATTATAGGAGGAATACCTATCAGTATACAATTTACAATAACACAGATAAATACAAATATTATTTTAGGATTAAATTGGTTAGAACAAGTTAAACCTTATAAGATAGAAGATAAACAACTAATAATTAAGTACCAAAAGAAGGATCTTATAATTACTAGAACCATAGTATAAATGACAAAAGTATACATTTTAGCAAAAATTATAGTAGAAGGATACAACAGTAGATATTA
The DNA here is from genome assembly GCA_031232105.1 of Capsicum rhomboideum. Taxonomy (NCBI): domain Eukaryota; kingdom Viridiplantae; phylum Streptophyta; class Magnoliopsida; order Solanales; family Solanaceae; genus Capsicum; species Capsicum rhomboideum. Next base: position 62,332,455 of record CP124709.1, read on the forward strand.
TACACCAATGATAGATACAGGATCAGAAGCTAATCTTTGTAGATATAATTGTTTACCAGAAACAAAATGGGAAAAACCAAAAGATCCAACAATATTAACAGGATTTAATGATGAAGGAAGTATGATTAACTATATAGCAAAAAATGTAAAAATACAGATATGGGATAAAATACTAACTATACAAACAATGTACAATTATGAATTTACAACTAGAGACATGATAATAGGAATGCCTTTTATAGATAAACTATATCCTCATATATTAACCAAAAAATATTGGTGGTTCACAACACCATGTAACCACAAAGTTGCAGCTAAAAGAGTACAAAATAAACCCAGGAAACCAACTCCTTGGATTAAAGGAAGTGAAAATATAGTACAAAAATTAGAAAATAACCCGAACATAGAAAAACATGTAGAAATAATAACCTTTTCTATAAACACCCTAGAACCGATACATCAAAAACTAGAACTACTATATAGTGAAAATCCCCTTAAAGGATGGGATAAACATAAAACAACAGTTACAATAGAATTGATTGATCCAAATAGTATAATTACCCAGAAACTTGAGTATAATATCTACTGTTGTATCCTTCTACTATAATTTTTGCTAAAATGTATACTTTTGTCATTTATACTATGGTTCTAGTAATTATAAGATCCTTCTTTTGGTACTTAATTATTAGTTGTTTATCTTCTATCTTATAAGGTTTAACTTGTTCTAACCAATTTAATCCTAAAATAATATTTGTATTTATCTGTGTTATTGTAAATTGTATACTGATAGGTATTCCTCCTATAATTAATTCTTGTGTTGTTATTTCTTTTGTTTGTATTAATTCTTTTGGTAAGTCTAGACATCCTTGTTCTTGTACCATAATATCACTTTCTAATATTAATTCTCTGGTAATATAATTGTCTTGTTCTCCTGTATCTATAAGTATTAAGTATTTTCTTTGTCCTAACACTCCTGTTATATAATAATGGTATGGTTGTATTTCCATGGGTCTTTCATATTCTAATTTTCTTGACGTACTCATTCTAGATGATGTTGTTGGGGTATCCATTAGTCTTTTTGATGTTCCTATTCTTTCATTTACAATTTCTAATTCCTGGTTCATATTTAATTCATCATAACTATATTCATTGTTATCAATTGCTGTTACTATATTGTCAAATGGTGTTTCTATCTTTATCTTATCTATTTTGCTAATTGCTTTTACCATATGTTTTGTTGTTAGAATATATAGATTTTTACATCTTGCTGTGAATATTTTACTTCCTGGTGTTAGTTCTATTCCTGATAGTCTCCAATATAATACTAAAGATTTGTCAATATTTTTATCTTTTATTGCTACTGAGTAGTTTGGATTTACTATGAATTTAAATTTTTGATATATTAAATTTCCTTTAACTGCGCTAATAATACTTTTTTCTATAGGGAATTTTATCCTATCGTCTGCTAAATAAAGTTCTATTGGTGTATCTATTCCTTCTCTAATACATGCTTTTATTAATATTTCTATTGCTCCTAAATGTACGTGAGTTATTTCATTTTTAGTTTTTAAAGCTTGTATTTCTTTATAAAGTTCTTTTTTATTGATTATTGGGACCATTGCTCTTCCTTTTGCGTATTTACAGTCTACTGTATGTTCTTTCTGACTTATAACATAATATTCTTCTTTTGGTTTTCTAAACCAATTTTTTACAATGGGTACATCTAAAACATTATCTATTTTTAGTGATATTTCTTGTTTTGTAATTTGGTTAAATATATTTGCATCAAATACTACTTTCTGACTTGAGGTCTCTTCATCTTGGTGTTTTTCTTTATCAATTACTCCAATCTCAGTCATAATTATCTTCTTCTATGTCTGTATCTTCATTATCTATTTGTTCTATTATATCTTCGTTAAGGTCTGTGACATTGTCTAATTCATCTAATTCATATATACTATCTTCTAATTCATATATACTATCTTCACTTTCCATATCATAATCTATATATGGTAATTCTGTGTACTTATCATCTTTTATCTGTATCTCTGTTATTTGTTTTTTCTTTATATCTTTAGGTATTTTACAATCTTTAGCTAAATGTCCTAGCTTTCCACAATTATAGCATGTACATTCAGATAATTTTTTCTTTGGTTTGTATGGTCTTTTCTTTTTATAGTTTTTTACATAATATCTTTTCCTTGGTTGTTTATATTTATATTTCGATTTAAAACTCTTATATTTCTTAAATCGTTTTTTATATCTGTGTTTGTTGGGTTGTTTACATCCAAACTGTGGTGCTGTTTTTTGTGTACAACACGCCATATTTTTATCTAATATTTTATCTAATATTCATTTATCTTTATAAGCATCACATTGTCCTATAAACCATGTTTGTAAATATTTTATTCTTGCTCCTAGGGTATCTGTTAAGCTTGTTGCTTCCCAATCTGCTGTTATTTTTGTACTAAAAGGTTCTGGTAGTTTTGTAAAATATAATTTCCTAACTTCTATTGCTTCTTCATGTGTGTATATTCCTTTATAATAATATTCTCTAAGAGCACATGTATATTGCTCTGTATAACACATATTACATATTGATAATTTATTCATTAATTGTCTATTTAAATTTTTATCTTTCTCTTGTTCGGCTAGTTCAGTGGTCATACTTCCAAATTCATTTCTTATTCCATATTCATATTTATCTAGTATAGCTATGTTTGAGGTTGTAACTACTCCATCTTTATTTTTGTTATTTCTTAGGGTTGTCCTACTATCTTCTGTTATATTATGTAGCCATAATTTTGCTGATCCTACTAACGTTCTTTCTATATATCCTGGTGTATCTGCTACTGATATTTTGTTATCAACTAGTTGTTTTGCAAGGTGTCCTATCCATAATTGTATTGTTTTATTAGTATCTATTACACAATCTAGATCTAAAAATTGAGATTGTTCTGGGATTTTATTAGGTGTCCATTTTGTATTAAGTCTACTATTCCATATTGCTTCATATCTATTATCATCTGTTACTGTCCAATAAGTTGGTCCTGTTGTTCTTGGATTGCTATATCTTCTTTTATCATATGATTTTTTACTGGTACTAGCTTCATCTTTTATGGTATTTACTTGTGGTTTAGTATCTGTTGTATTTATTTTTAATTCTGTATTTGTAATTTGGTCCATAATTTCTGTATAAGTTTCACTATTTTCTTGTCCTTCTTCTTCGGAATGTTCATCTTCTTCTATAATGTTTATATTGTCTATACTTAAAGTTGTGAATTCACTCGCTAAATCTGGGTTAGTTTCTTCAATTTGTATTTTTTTCTTAATTTTTTCTAATTTTTCTGCTAGCTGTTTTTCTTTTTCTTTTTCCCTATACATTTTTTGACGTTCTTCTCTTTCCTTGACTTTCTTTGCATATATTTGTTTAAGCATAGCTAATTCTCTTTCTAATTCTTTTATTTTTGTAGACGGTTCGTAATCTATTTGTGGATTTATTTCTTGAGGTAATTCTTGTTGTGGTTCCTCTTTCATCTGTTTTAATTTTAATTGTTCTATTTCCTTTTTTGCTTCCATGCGTATTTTTTCAACTTCTAGTTTTTGATCTATTTCACTATTTTCTTTTTGTAATCTTACCATTTCTGTTAGACTGTCTTCTAACTTAGCTGAATTTTGGTTTGGCATTAGATGTAGCTTAGTTCCTATTTTCCTATATCTGCGTCCTAAATTTGAATGTACTATGATTATTTGTAAACCTTCTGTTCCTATAAATGTTTTTTCTTCCACTGGATATTCTTCTTTATTCATATGCGTATTTATGTTCTAAAACTTGTAATTTTGATTCTAATTCAGTTATCGTTTGTCTTTGTGCTGTTATTGATTTATTATTTACTCCTGCGAATATATTATAGTTTAACCTATCTTTTCTATGATTAATTTCATCTCGTATGTCTATGATTTTTCTAAGTAATTCTGCTTTTCTTAGTATTCTTGGTGTATTTGGATTTTTGTAAACTGAGTTACTTGATTCAGGTTTATCCATTTATGGTTTGTTTTATTGCTATATTTAATTTGTCTAGTGATATTACTAACCTGGTCATGGCTTTATTTAACTTATTCATATCTTTAATTATTTGTGTGATTTCTTTGAGTTTTTGTTTTCTTTGGACATTTCTTCTATATCCTTTTTGAATCTTGTTTGTCAAATAATTTATTTTTATTGGTTTTGTCATTTTAATATCTAGTTTCTTGTTGTTTTTTGAATTGTTTGATATATTTATATTCTGTATATGAGATTACATCTATTAGTGCCGGTATTCTAGTATATTCATATTCATTATATAATTCGTTTAATTCTTTTCTGAGTTTCTGTATTTTCGTATCTATATTTATTTGTTTCTTAAGTCTTATTTATCTAGGATCATCAAAAGTTAATTCTTCGCCATATTCAAGTTCTTTAGTTATTTTATCTTTATACTTAGTTTCTTTGCTACCTTGTTCTGACTGTTTAATCTTATGTGGATTAATTTTATGTTCTGATAATTTTTTATCTCTGTGCTCTATTTTAATTTTGTTCCTATGCTCTGATACCAATGTGGGGGGGGGGGGTCCCTTCTTGTCTTTGTTTAGTCATTGTTGTCTAAATGCGGATTCGTAATAATTATCTCTTTGTCTAATTAGTCTCAGTATTTGATTAATATCTTCTACTATTAAGTCTAAATAAGCACTATTCTGGGTTTGTATATAGCTGTCTAAGTTATATTGTATTAAAGTTTCTCTTTCCCTTAATTCGTTTATAGTTTTTTGCCAATTTTCTAAATGTTCCTGATTCATTTTTCTAGTTAAAATCTAAATATCCTTCTGAGTCTATATCATCGTATATATCATTATTCTCATAATTTTCATCTTCATCAGTGTTTAGTATTAGCATATTATCTAACCATTGTTCTTTCATTAGATCTGTAATTTCATAAATGCATAATAGGTTGTATATTTTTTGTATCGAGTCTTTATCTAAACTTCTTAGTGTATATTAAAGTAATATTTTATAATTTTCATCTTCATTTAGTAAATATTTAGGTGTTTCAACCTGGTATAATTTTCTATGTTTCTACTAGATGAGGCCATATTTGTCATTTTATGTGTGGTCAAATCATATTCCTTTTAATCTCTAATCCTATTATTAGCTTTATCAACTAGTAATTCAGTATGTTTAATTATCCTTTGTGTCACTACTATGGGTTTCAGCTTCAATCAGTTACTCTAACAATGCCTCAACACTGGTCTACTACCCTTCTTACGGCATTCCTAGCCTTCTCTGGTTTCGACCTTTAGGATGGCTTAGTCTGGGCTTACCTAACTCTTAGCTTACCTAACGATAGCAAACTTACTCGAATAATTTAACATAATCAAACTACTACATGATAAACAGTAATAATATTCTAGAGATTAGCAGGAATATAAGATTTAGTTACACATAATTAAATATGAGTGTACCGTAGTTATTATCTCCTCTGTGGTATGTGATACTGAAGTCTGTATGTTGGATTCCTCCATAGCTAATTGAAAACAAGTAGATAATTGAAAGCTTTTTATTTATTTATGGGGGATCTCAGCACATGAGAGGGGATTAGTTCTCGATTGCTCGATGATCTCCTCTCTTTGCCTTCTCCTCTATTTATATACAAAGAAGAGGTCTGCTACTATGCCTAAAAAGCAGCCTCAATAATTAAAAAGAAGAAAACGCATTGGTGAACAGTACTAGTTACTGTACACTTTATGACTTTTCTAAAAACGCGTACAAAAGTAAACAGTACAGAGCATTATGCTCTTATCCTATCTAAAGAAAACGCGTAAAGAATCCTACTTGACGACTAAAAAACAGAAAAGAAAAGTAAAGTAATAATAATTTACATAGCTTTTCTTTTTATCTTGTCGGATGGTAGCTTGTTTGACTAGTTAGGCATTCTGCTCCGTTGATTTATTCTAGCTGTACATCTGGTATGTTGATGGTATTTCCTCCATTGCATTGTGAACATTAATGGTCTGCGTATTTTGGTCCAATATACTGGCAATATCTGGTTAATAGATGTGTTGAAATGAATCCTTTCTTCAGTGCTCTAGTAGTTGGTGTATCTTCTGGTTTTAATAAGGAAATTATCCATTGTCTGACTTCCTCCATATCTCCTTGTCTTAGTTCTCTGGAATTCGCATAGATCATGACTTGGTTTCTACAATAATAGCTCCATATTGCATGTCCGTTTGTATAATTGTTGGCTAGTTCTTGAATGATAACTTGTAATCCAATAATTCTTTTATTTGCATAAAATTGTGGGATATCTTCTTCTGGTATTTTTGGTTGTGATTCAATTTCTTCCGGTATGATCATATCTCTTGTGAGTCCAATTTTCACTACTTGGATATTTGGTTTTATTTCATCAAATAGTATTTCAGCAGGTGCTGTATAGAATCTTATATAGAAAAACGTTCCTCCTGTAATTCTTTTGTATGTAGAGAATGCATTATATATTTCTGGTATCTTTTGTATTTCATGTCCATCTTTGGTATATACAGTAGATAAGAGTCCATAGTCATAACATGTCTTTATGAGATTTGCATTTGTATCTGGTTGGGCAATGAGCTTGTTATATCCTTGTAGTTTTTGGGTAATATAATCTTTTTCTGGATCTGTAGTTGAGGTAGATCTTGGATTCAAATTTAAATATGTTTGAATTCTGTGGATATTTTGGATATATGTCCTGGAGAGGTGATTATATATCTCTTTATTGTGGCTAAGACTTGATGCGTAGGTGGATGTTTGTGGACTAGGATTATTCATAGATTGGAATTTTTGGATAAATGGTTTGGAAAATTGACCGTTCAAATTGGTATTTTGTCTTTTTGTAGGTTGGTTGGTTGTTCCTGAGCTGCTTGCTCCTGTACTAGCTTTAGTACTTGTACCTGCAGCTGCATTAGCTAATTTGTTATGAGTTTTAGGGAGTTTCTCAATGTCTCCTTCTAGGTCTGGATGTTTACCGTCTTCCGTTGGACGTAGTTCAACAGTTTTTGAGCCATGCGGCTTGCTTGCTATAGCTTTAGATTTCAGATTTACTTCATTAATCTTAAGCTTTTGCACTTCTAGCTCTATACTTTCTACTTTGGAACAAAGTGTAGTAATAGCTTTAAGCATAGTTTCCATTGTACTATCTTTTTCTGGTTCTGTCTGAGTTGCCTTGTCTTGATAGGTAGTCTGCAACAGTATTTTTGTTAGTGCTAACTACTTCAATTGTAAAAGTAAAATTATGTATATTCAATACAAGTCGTCGTATTTCTTTTGTCGTAACTGAATCTTGTATTTTTCTTGTTAACCACCATTTTACTTGGGTATTATCTGTTCTTACAATAAATTTGTTATACACAATATATGGTTCAAATGATAATAAACATTTATATAAAGCAAATAGTTCTTTTCGATTTATTTCCCATTTAATATGTGGTTCTGTGTAAGATCCTGAATAGTATCTACAATGATGTTCTATAGTTTCATTTGAATATTTATACTTTAATACGCCTCCATAACTATGGTCACTTGAGTCTGTTTCTACTATATATACAAATTGTTTTGTTGTATCGGGAAAATATAATTTAGGTAATTGCTTGCAAAGTTCTTTTATTCGTTGTATATGTGTTTTATCTATATGATCAAAGTGATATTCAACATCCTTTTTTAATTTCTTTTGTAATGGTTTTAAATGTTCTGCCAATTTTGGTATATATTCCCGTACTTGGTTTACTAATCCTAAAAAGGATTGTAATTTCTTTTTCGTATCTAATAATTCTTCCGAATCACTTATTTTTTGTACTATATGTGTTTGCATTTTTATTCCATCTCTATCTATCTGTATTCCTAGAAATTCTATTTGGTTTTTCATTATTTCTGCTTTACTTTTACTTAGGCTTATTCCTGTAGTTTCTATAATATTAATAAATTTGTTTAATAATTGTATATGTTCTTCTTCTGTTCTAGAATATAATAGTATATCATCTATGTATACAACACAATTTTCTAGTTGTGTAAAATATGTATCCATAAAGTGTTGATATCTTCCTGGTGCGTTCTTATATCCAAAAGGTAGTACGTTCCATTCATAAAATCCGTGTGGTACTGTAAATGCTGTTAATTTTTTAGATTCTTCTTCTAGTTTTAGGTGGTAAAATCCTAATTTACAATCAAAGTTACTAAAGTAATTATATCCTTGAATTTGTCTTATTTTTAGTATTTTATTTGGTATTGCATAGTTGTATGTCTTAGTTTTAGCATTTAAATTGCGATAATCTATAACCATCCTACTTACATAGCTTTTCTTTTTAATAATAATTTACATAGCTTTTCTTTTTCTCTTGTCGGATGGTAGCTTGTTTGACTAGTTAGTCATTCTGCTCCGTTGATTTATTCTAGCTGTACATCTGGTATGTTGATGGTATTTCCTCCATTGCATTGTGAACATTGATGGTCTGCGTATTTTGGTCCAATATACTGGCAATATCTGGTTAATAGATGTGTTGAAATGAATCCTTTCTTCAGTGCTCTGGTAGTTGGTGTATCTTCTGGTTTTAATAAGGAAATTATCCATTGTCTGACTTCCTCCATATCTCCTTGTCTTAGTTCTCTGGAATTCGCATAGATCATGACTTGGTTTCTACAATAATAGCTCCATATTGCATGTCCGTTTGTATAATTGTTGGCTAGTTCTTGAATGATAACTTGTAATCCAATAATTCTTTTATTTGCATAAAATTGTGGGATATCTTCTTCTGGTATTTCTAGTTGTGGTTCAATTTCTTTCGGTATGATCATATCTCTTGTGAGTCCAATTTTCACTACTTGGATATTTGGTTTTATTTTATCAAATAGTATTTCAGCAGGTGCTGTATAGAATCTTATATAGAAAAACGTTCCTCCTGTAATTCTTTTGTATGTAGAGAATGCATTATATATTTCTGGTATCTTTTGTATTTCATGTCCATCTTTGGTATATACAGTAGATAAGAGTCCATAGTCATAACATGTCTTTATAAGATTTACATTTGTATCTGGTTGGGCAATGAGCTTGTTATATCCTTGTAGTTTTTGGGTAAAATAATCTTTTTCTAGATCTGTAGTTGAGGTAGATCTTGGATTCAAAATTAAATATGTTTGAATTCTGTGGATATTTTGGATATATGTCCTGGAGAGGTGATTATATATCTCTTTATTGTGGCTAAGACTTGATGCGTAGGTGGATGTTTGTGGACTAGGATTATTCATAGATTGGAATTTTTGGATAAATGGTTTGGAAAATTGACTGTTCAAATTGGTATTTTGTGTTTTTGTAGGTTGGTTGGTTGTTCCTGAGCTGCTTGCTCCTGTACTAGCTTTAGTACTTGTACCTGCAGCTGCATTAGCTAATTTTTTATGAGTTTTAGGGAGTTTCTCAACGTCTCCTTCTAGGTCTGGATGTTTACCGTCTTCCGTTGGACGTAGTTCAGCAGTTTTTGAGCCATGCGACCCGTTTCATTGTTACTAAAATTGTCGCGTCCTAAGAGTACGGGGTATGAAATTTTTTTTAATATCCTCAAAGTAGATTCATAAAAGTTTGAGTTAAATAAAAGTAGAAATTTTTGGGTGCGCTGACGTCATCCCGCTATAGCGGAAACTTTTCCTCTCTAGAGGCGTCATGGTAGCGGCATGTTGACCGATATAGAGGGACGCCGAGAAACAGAAATAGTCTACCCGAGTTTTTAATTACCCTTCTCCTTTAAGTTGTAAACCAGAATGAGGCTTTATTCTTAAAACTCTTTAGGGTTACCTCAAAGCTCTAGAGTAATGGAGAAGAAGAGGCATACTCAGACAGAGTAAAACCCGACGTTTCCTTGTGGATTTCATGATGGAGATCAGTAGAATGGAGCCAGAAATTCAAGTTCATGTCTCCCTATTAGTCTTTTGGTGCTCAGGTAGGCTAGCTTTAATTTAGCAGCAAAGACCTGTATTAGCAAATATATGCATAACATAGATTAATAGGAGATTCCATACGTAGTCCTGCAGGCAATGTGTTTGGATGGATAAAATCGGTAACCTTGGGTTATGTGAATAAGATGGATATTTTTGAATGAGTTTTGTGATGTTATTGATACTGCCCTATCATTCTTGTGCATAATTAATTGGTTGGTGAGTATAAATATTTGCTTATGGTAGTGTGGTTAAATTGATAGGTGTTGGTATGATTGGACATGAATGCTTTGTTCCTATTACAATGGATTGATTATGTGATTGAGAGAGGAATTAGAGATAAGATGGAAGGTTATTAGTAATGAAGTGTAGCTTAGAATGGTCGTGTGTGTATTCTAGAATCGGTGGTTTGAGGTTAATTCTAAGGCAATGTGTGTGTTACTTGTTCTATGTGTATTATGCCCCAGATATCATTATTGGTGGGAAAAGGTAGGTTATGGTTAAATTATAGTTGAGACTCAATTTAATTTATGTGTGCATATTAACTGCCTCTTTGTCTACTTGTTGCAATGCATGATGTGTATGTTAACTTGTTGGATAGTATTACAAGTTGTTTAATCACCTAAAACGAGATTGTGTAAAAAGACTTATTTGAAGTATAAGTGTAGTCGTGTTATCTCATATTGTGATTGTATAAATTGTGACATGGATTTATATTATAAGATGAACCAGTAAAGGTCATCGTCATGGAATTGATAGAATTCAGGGAGTATAAGGGTTGGGACGTTGGAATAAGGGTGATATAACACTTGATTTGGCATAAGGGTGGCAGACACTATATGTCTGGGTTATTTGGTACATGGATTGAGCTTGTCCCCTGCAGGTCATGGTTAGTGTGTATTTATAAGACCCATAGCATGTGTGTAAAGAATATTGGTGAGTTTGATGAATTCATGAATGGTTTGGGTTGTTGATATACTTGAATTGAGTAATTAATTATTGGAGTGCTATGAAAGGGCAATTATAGTGAGGTTGATATTAAATGTTATGAGGTATGGTATTGACCTGATTGAAGCATTGTACTTATTTTATGCTTTCCTATTTTACTTGACTTGATTTTGTGAAGGTTGCTGTGGTTTGGTGCTATAAACTTGAAATGTTATTTTATTCATAATTGAGTATTAATATGTGTGTGAAAGTGAGTATGTATATTGTCCCTAACTTGTGGGTATCCCCACATGTATGATTATGAATGAGTTGGAATTGACTAGTTACTAGTGGCTTGGAAATTCATAATGATTATGTGCTATTGTAGTCTTGAATTTAGTAAGTGGTAATTGCACAACTAGAAGTGACAGAAAGTGTTGAGAGGTAGCGAATTAGATTTGAATGTTGTCTCATTGTTGACTTGTGGAATAGAGTAGATTGATTGAGGTAAGTGAGGATCCAATGAAGAGAGTATAAAATCAGGATGGTGGTGGATGAAAGTGTGAGAGGTCAATTTGACTTATTTTATTAATTAAGTGCATGTTTTATTTCGGATATTTATGTTGTGTTTATGTGATTTAACTTTGGTCGACTGATGATGCTTACTAGTACGTATGGTTATATTGATGCTTCTCTTGCGATATCCTTTTTGGGGTATAACCTGTTGCAGGATCATTTCAGATTTCATTGCTTGATACGGATAGAGATTCTTCAACAACTTCCGTCTTCTCATTCCTATGGTGGAAGCTGATTCTTGGTTATTAATCTTGTCTTATAGTAGCTCTTGTACCTGTCTAGACTAGATCTTTGGGGTAGAGTATTTCTTTATCTATTTAAAGAAATGTAAAAAGATTTTTATAATTGAAAGGTTTAATGATTTTGTTTTATGACTTCCGCATATTTATTATTGGGTGTTAAGGGTTCACCTATCTAGGTGGATTAGAGTAGGTGCCCTCACGATCTAGTTAGTTGGGTTGTGACAGTTGGTATCAGAGCCTAGGTTACTAGTCTCCAAGTATAAGAGCGAATATCGAGTAGAGTCCTACGGATTGGTGTGTGATGTCCACATCAAATCTTCAGGAAGCTATGAGGCATTCTAGAAATTGTTCCCTTCTTTCTTTCCTCTTTGTATGGATTAAGTCCAATTGGTATCTCTTGCTTCTAATTGGTATCTTAATTAAAACAAATGGAGGTACCCTAACTCCATTTGGGATAACACAAACAACAAGATTGGAACCTAAAAGGTTCCAATTGGTATCTGGCCGTAAGGGCTATGTTTAAATGATTAGATGATCAATTAGTGGTCGTCGAGAACGTGAGTTGAATGGTCTATTTAGAGAAATAAGAGCGACGGCTAAAATTTTATTAATTAATGAAATTGTCCAAACTGATATTGCATAAATTATGACTGATTTGATAATTAAGAATTTGTTAAGTGAAGTATTGTAAGTTGTCCATGTGTTGTTGATTGAGAATTTGCAAGATATATGATTAAATGAATAGTTGATGCTTCAATGTGAATCATTGTGGAAGGTACATGTAAAGGTGGTAGATGAAATTGCTAAATTGTTGCAGTTTCCTTGCTAAAAGTGGTTGTTATGTGAAAGGCATAAGCATGACGAATGTGACATGTTTGAGAAAAATCCAACAGGTTAATTGATGTTGAGTTCGTAAATCTATAACAAGGTGTAAGAAATGTGTTTTGATTTATTTTTTAACCTTTTCAAAGTGCTTGGTTTCGACCTTGGAATGGTGGTTTATCTGCTGTACGGATTAGAATTAAAGTGTTGTGGAAGGAAATTGGGGTAAGGGAACTGCAGGAACTGGGAAAATTTTTTGGGCTACTGCTAATGGGCTGCTATAGCGGTTATTGCTCCACTACTGTGACCCTGCTAATCCCGCTATAGCGGTGACATGGTAGCGACATGCAGGCCGCTATAGCGGGATGGGTGATAACGCTCAAATACACTCTAGGAAATGAATGTACACGGTCATTAGCAATACTTTTATCCAACTTAGGAGTCGAGGTCTAATCCATAGGGAATGAGAGAAATAGTTTCACTCTCAAGAGTCACAAGTGACTATAAGTTGGCACACAATGCTAGGAATAAAGATAATAAAGTAAATGGGGGGTATTGTTCAATCAATTTTATTTTCAAATAGTTAATCTCGAAGTTTGGTTTGCAAAATCAAAATCTAAAGTATGTAATCAATTATAAGAGTGGCTTGGGGTTACACCCTCATGAGTGTGAGTATAAGCATGGGTAAGTACCAATTAGCCTAATACCTAACTAATTGTTGTGGATAGGCTAAGTTATAGGTTCCAACGTCAATCTTTCAATAAAACATTGAAATTTCATATGTGGGTTCTTTCTAACACCTCACACATGTTTCCTTTCAATCAAAAAAATACCTCAATTAGTAGCTTTATTTCTAAGATCTACTATTAAATGATAAAATCAAGTTATTGTCAATCACTACTCTCTCTTTTCTCCTTTGTCTAGGAAGAAAAGGGTTCTAAGCAAAACTAGAGTTTGTAACCTCTAATCTTAGGTTAAATTATGGAGTAATGACTAAATCCTCAACAAATAATTAATAACCTAGGAAAATGGGTACTACCCACACAAAAAATACAACTCAATCATGCATAACCCCAAGTTGGGTATTTAGCTACTCATGACAAGAGAAGAAGAAGATATACCTATATTATCATTAAATTCAGCCATAGAATCCAAAATACTCAAGAGAAATTCCAAATTCCAAGAAAGAAAATCATGTATAAGTAATAAATCCCACTCTTAGGGTTTCAATTACAAGCTTTGGATCTCAAAAATGACAAAAAGATGGTGTTTCAGATCTGAAAAATCCTTCTTATAACTCAAAAATCGTATTTTAGGTAATTACAAAAGTGCCACCATGCTGGTCACATGCTGGCACACATACCAATGTAGGTGGGTACATACATGCACAGGTCAGCCTCATAAGTGAGGTTTCAAGATCTTTCCAGGTCATTGTTTTGCCCAAGTGCGTGGTCATGTGTGTGCTCACCTCCCCATGTGCGTGCGCAGGTGACCTTTGTTCTTCCCGCATCATTTTAAGCTCCTTTCCTTCATTTTTTCACTCCATTTGACTCATATGGTTAGATCTACCTTGAGTTCATCAATTACCTACACAAACAAGCAATTTACAATGAGATACACTTCAAATCCAAGGAAACTAGATGATAATTCAACCTTAAACGACTAAAAAGTTGGTAAATTGCCAACTTATCAACCCCCCAAACTAAAACTATTGCTTTCCCTCAAACAATCAAGGATCTTCACAATAAAAAGTATATTCCTGACTCCAAAACAAACACAACATACTATGCTAAACAACCAAAATAACAAAGTTCAATCGGTTCTCCCAACAAGTCATGGGAAATGGTCATCCAGCACTTTTCCTTACAAGTTAAAAATCTTTTCTTTGCAACAAATAGAAGACATCAAAGGGTGAGAGTTTTTGAAATAATGAGCTTCTCAAGTCTTGGCACTAGACTTTCAAAACATGCTTCAAACTCACTTTGCGGTTTATCTTGCTCACTTTCCCCTAATTAAAAGTAACACATTACTCTCCTTTTCAAGATGTGGGTGCCACTCATATGCAAGAGTTTGTTCCACTCACATAGTGCAATACAAAACACAAGGAACATAAAGATAGAAAGAATTTTCACCTGCTATCACAGAGAAATTCAAGTACAACAAGTAGAACCATAGGCTTGTCCTTTGTGTCATTCGCCACTACTATTGACCTACAAGGTTTGAAATCATCAAGGACTTGCAGGAATTGATGAAGGTTATTGTAACACCCCGTACCTTCCCGACCCTACTTGATAACCTTGAACCATGTTTACCCTAGGTTTGAGAGCAATAAGTACGTATTTTGCATTGTTATTGATGGAACATTCAATATTGTGCTAGTAAATGGGATTAGACCTTTGTCGTAGGTGGTGTTTGTGACTTTGTGGGGAATTTGTGGGGTGAATAGCAAGGTTTAAAGGACATCCAAGCAAAGGATATGAAAGTTAAGAGGAAATGTAAAGATTTGGACTTGAAAGATGCAACCAAATCAACAAAAAAAAGTCGGAATCAAAAGTCGGAATCTTGAGTGAGTTTGGCATCCAAGTCGGGATTAATTCTTCATCATAAGCAATTTATCAAATTATGTTCAATTAAACCATGAGTGGCCAAAATTGTTGATTCTTGAGATTAAAACTACAATTGCGTGAGTTGAATATAGTCGTAATATTTATGGAATTATTTAAACACGAGATATATGATGGATTAAACATTGAATTTGGTGGGCTAAGATGACATGTGTTATTGGGATCAATTTAAAGCCCAAAATGAAGCCAAAATGCATGGGCCCAAAGGGCAAATGACCCATTCTTCCATATTTGACCAAGTAAACATTGCATTAAATGCCAAGAATTGGATAAGGATGAAATGAGGGACTATATAAAGGCACAAAGCTGATTTTTAATTCATTGTAACTCTCATGCCTTTTTAGATATTTCCAAACCTATTTCTCTCAACACAAACCCTAAGGCAACCATCTCTTGGAGATAAAATCATCACTTTGCAAGCCTTGGTAAGTGTCTACTCTCATGGATTAATTTATTATGTGCTTAATATGGTGTATATATCATGGTGGTTATGTTGGCAAGGTGTTGAATAGTACACTTTTGCTTTTTGGTAAAAGATGTGCCATCTTGGTGATTTAAACTTGGAAAAGGTCTTGGAGTTTTGATGAAAGTGCATGGTATGGATGAAATATCAACATGTATGGTGTGATTATGTTCCTTAACTTGTTATTTTTATATAAGTATAATTTGTGGATTATTGTCGATATGTTGTTACGAAGTGTATTGGGGTGACTTGATAGAGTAATTGTGATGTTGTGTTGATGAAGAAGTGCAAAGTATGAACTTGGTGTGACATGCTAATGGTTTATGATGTATTTTTCAATGTATGGAATGTTGTGGTATTGTTGGTATGATAAGGTCATCCATGGTATTGTCAAGGGGGAAATGACATTTTAAGGCAATTATGTAACTTATTGTAGTGTATGCACTTATAGGTAGTTGGTGGTTAATGTACACTCTGTTATGTACTTGTGTTGTAGAGTGGAACGTAAGGATGGCGCTGGACTATTGTATTCGTATTTAAGATTGTACATTCATATTGGGAAGATAAGGTATGTAAGGTTACTCTTTCTGTATCCTTCTGCAACATATTGTTCATATTGACTTTGTACTTATTCCATTCCGAAATGTCCAAAGGTATCTCATTCCAGGTTGTTATCTATTGTTAAGTCACATATTCCTCATTCATTAGTCATTGTTGCTCATGTGTTACATAATTATGGGCATAGTTCCAAAGTCCCAATAATATTATGTTCCAAAGTTTCCAATAAGGTTATGACTACAAATCTATCAATCTCTCACAAAAAAAAGTATCAATCTCTCATAAGTGAATGTATTAATCTCTCATGAGTGAGCATATCAATCTCGCACAAGTAAAGGTACCAATCTCGCAGAAGTTAAAGAATGAAGTAAGGTATAATTATAAGTGTATCCATGGGGTGAAATAAACACCTTCATGATGACGATCCCAATATTATGAGTGTATCTATGGGGTGAAATAAACACCTTCATGATGACGATCCCAATATTATGAGTGTATCAATGGGGTGAAATAAACACCTTCATGATGATATCCATGGGGTGAAGGAAACACCTTCATGATGACTATCCCAGCATTATGGGTGTATCCATGGGGTGAAATGAACACCTTGATGATGATATTATTTTTCCCACTGATCATCTTGGGGCCCGGGCATTATATGAATGGGAATGAGTAATGAACGGAGGGGTGAGTGACTAAATAAGGAAAGGAACGTAAAGGCAAGTAAAGTAACGAAAGCAATATATATATATATATATATATATAAATGTATATATAGTTCCAAACATACAGATTGATGTTTTATCCATATTGGGTATTGTCTCATACTTGATTCCATTGAAGCATTTATATATTATGTAGTATCTTTTAGCCTTACATACTCAGTACATTTGTCGTACTGACCCCCTTGGGGTAAACTTACCTCATTTGCTGTAGGCACAGGTGCTAGCAGACCTCCACTGTACACTGCGGGTCATTTGTGAATCATTGGTGAGCTCCAGTTGGTTCGGGGCTTCCCGAGTCACTTGTATACATAGGTCTTGGTTTTGGTATTGTATATATGTTGTATAAAGTGGGGACTTGTCCCGACTATAGGATGGTTATGTACATGTATCTATAGAGGCTTTGTAGACATATGTGGGATGATGAATGTAAGAGACGTATATCCATTTTGACTTGATGGCCCTGACGACCAAGTTTCATATATTGTATATGTCATGACTTTCGCCATTGGTATTTGTTTATTATAGAATGGTATTTATATAGAGACATGCATATGAAGGTACATAGTAAAGATTGGTTCTCTCGGGCCTCAACGGCTTCGGGTGCCAGTCCATTTCGAATGGGATTCGGGTCGTGACAAAAGTGGTATCAGAGCAGTTAGTCCTAAGGGTGTCTACAAAGTCGTGTCTGAGTAGAGTCTTGCTTATGGATGTGTTGTGCACCACATTCATAAGTAGGGGATATGGGACATTTAGGAGTTGTTTCTTTTCTTCATTCCTAGATCGGGTATTAGAGCTAAATTTGTAGGTGGAATCATATCTGACCATGGTGATTGATTTTCTTTTGGTATATTAAAATGCCGATTACAAAACAAGGTATGGACAAAGGTAAATAAGTAGATATGCCTGCCGAAGGAGATATGAGTAAATCACCATCTGACCAAGCTAATCATGGAAGAGCTGAGAGTGAATTTGCATCGCGGGCTTCTTCTACGTCTCCAGCTCCAGAAGAGCCGGGAAGGAAAGAAGAACCTGCTGAATCACTTGTTAATGATACCGTGCAGAATCTAAGAAATACGGTACACTTGTTGACCCAGATAGTCATTGCACAAAATCAAGGACCAGTTAGTCCAGCCTTTGCACAAAAGAGGGGTAATCAAAGGAAAAGGAGAACGACACAAGCAATTGAAAGAGGGTCGTCTAAGAGGGCTAGATCTAGGGGACAGTCCATGGCGTCGCGAATAGGATTTGGACCTTAGATTTTTAACAGACCGCCTAGACAATTATTCCCTCATTCTATAGTAAATGCTCTACCTCGATCCCAAGGGGTTAGAGGCAACCAGTTTGGGCAAAGAAGTGAGATTCAGGATTCACGAACAGTGGGGTATCAAGAACAAGGAAGTATAAGCCAATTGAAATCTCCCCGTCAGCCATGTCAGCGCTGCAGAAGGTATCATTTGGGTGAATATCGGTTGGGGACAAATCTTTGCTTTTGGTGTGGTATAGTTAGGCACAAAATGAGAGAGTGTCCACAGAAGGGTACGAGTAATACGGCATGACCTACGGGGTTAGCTGTGACATCCTCCTCGTTAGGTGTACAGTTTATGGGACATGACAGAGGTTCTAGAGGAGCATCTAGCTCTAGCGGAGCCCCAAATTACACCAATGCTCCAATAGACCGCCAGAATTCATGAAGACACAGGTACAGTAATCATATTCTTACATAACGTTTATGCATTGATCGACCCGTATTTTACATTACCATATGTTACTCCATGGATTGAGGAACAGATTTTAAAAGAACACCAGAATTATTAGTTGTGCCATTTGAAGTCTCTACACCAGTTGGTGAATCTATTGTAGTGAAAAGAGTATATCATAATAGTATAGTAACTGTTTGTGGTTATGATGCATTAGTTGGCTTCTTGTTAGGCCACAGTAGATTGCTGAGCTAAGAGGTTACATTTTCATTTATAAAGAATGTTCCTGAATGAGAGGGTAATGTGGGGGTACCGATAGGGAACTTTATTTCCTATCACAAGGCAAGGGAAATGACACCCAAAGAAATACATATGCCCCTTAGGAAGAGTGAAAGATACTGATGTAAAGCCACCACCTCTTTAATTGGTTCCAGTGGTAAATGAAATTTTTGAGGTCTAGTATATCCCATTGGGGTGCATTAGTATTATTTGTACTGAAAAAAAAATGGCACATTGAGAATGTGTATTGACTATCGACAATTGCATAAGGTGACGATTAAGAATAAATATCCCCTCTCCAAAATTTATAAGTTATTTGACCAATTACAGGGTGCCAAAGATTTCTCAAGGATTGACTTGAGATTGAGTTATCATCAAGTAAGGGTTAAAAAAAAGATATACCCAAGACAACTTTTTGAAACATGGTATGGTCATTATTGAGTGTGAGTTATGTCATTTGAACTAATGACTGCACTAGTAGTGTTTGTGGGTGATGAATAGGGTGATACAAGTCATTGTTAGATTTGTTTGAGACCACATTTAGAAATGATATTCAAGCTCATGAGAGAACCATGCTAATCATTTGCGACAAGTGTTACGGATTCTTCTTGACCGTAAGCTATATGCAAAGTTCGCTAAACATGATTTTTGGTTAAAACCCGTATTGTTCTTGGGTCACATTGTATAGGATGTGTATTGATGTAACATGGTAACACAATAGCGTATGTCTCAAGACAATTGCACCCACATGAGAGCACTTATCCTACACATGATTTTGAGTTAGCAATGGTGAGATTTCTTTTAAAGATATGGCATCACTATTCATAGGGGGTTCAGGTTGATATATATACTGATTACAAGAGTTTACGATATCTCTTTAAATGGAAGGATCTAAACTAAAGATAGAAAAGGTGGTTAGAAATATTAAAAGACTACAATGTTGATAGATGTGATAAGCGGTGCATTAAGTCGCAAAGGGTTAGGTTACGAAAAAGCAAGGTATAGTCAAGGTGGCTAGTTCATCTTCTTGAGACTCTAGATGAAAGAATTATAGTGTAAAATGCGACAGAGTCTTCATTTGTAGTTAAGGTGAAAAAATGTATGCGGATTCTATAATAAACACATTTGCTCTTACGCAAGAGGGAGTACTGTAATGCTCAATGTACAGAATTCTATTCATTCGGGAGCAACCAAAAGGTTGTATTGGTAAAGTTACATGAAAAGAACGTTGTAGAAATTGTAACTCATTGTCCAAATCGTCAACAAGTAAAAAGTAAAGCATCAGAAACCTGGAGGTTATATGCAATATAGTAATCTTCCAGTTTGGAAGAAGGATATGATTAACATGAGTTTCATCACAAGTTTGCCTCATACATTTCGGCAATTTAATTCCATGTGGGTGGTAGTTGACAGGCTTACCAATTTAGTACACGTTTTACCTGTCAAGACCACTTATACCACTGAATACCATGCAAAGTTGTATTTTTAGAAATAGTGTGATTACAGGGGATTCCAATTGCTATTGTATCGATCATGGGAGCTCAAGTTACTGCATACTGTTGGAAAAATCTTTCAAAAGAGTTTGGGAATCCAAATAAAGTTAAAATCCTCAGCCATATGGATAAGCAGAACACACTATATAAACACTTAAGAATATGTTACGAGCTTGCTTATAGGACTTTAATAGTAGTTAGGACGATCATGTCCTTCTTGTGGAATTTGATTACAATAGGAGCTATCGTTTGAATATCAAAAAGGCACCTTATGGAGCGTTATATGGAAAGAAAGGGAAATTGAGTCCACGTTATATAGGCCATATGAAATTATCAAAAGATTTGGGCAATCTGCATAAGAATTGAAATTACCTCAAGAACTCTCCACAGTTCATCTAGTATTCCACGTTTTGATACTTCAGGAATGCATAAGAGATCCATCTCCTATTACTACCATTGAAGATGTACACGTTACGGAGGATCTCACTTAGGAGAGATATCTATGGCTATTCTAGATCGACAAATGAAGAGAGATACCTATGGCTTCCGTAAAGGTACTTTGGAGGAATCAATAAGTAGAGGAGATCACATGGGGAGCTGAAGAGATGATAAAGTCTAGGTACCCTCATCTGTTTCAAATGAAAAAAAAGAGTTCAAAGTAATTGGAGCAATAACAAGTAAGTATCTATGAGCATTAAGTGTTTATGTATATCTATTCTCATATAGAGATATCTTTGTTGTAATTGAAACGATGTTGTTAACATTCGAGGACGAATGTTTCTAAGGGGGGAAGAATGTAACACCCCGTACCCTCCCGACCCTACTTGATAACCTTGAACCATGTTTACCCTAGGTTCGAGAGCAATAAGTACGTATTTTGCATTGTTATTGATGGAACATTCGATATTGTGCTAGTAAATGGGATTAGACCTTTGTCGTACGTCGTGTTTGTGACTTTGTGGGGAATTTGTGGGGTGAAAAGCAAGGTTTAAAGGACATCCAAGCAAAGGATATGAAAGTTAAGAGGAAAGGTGAAGATTTAGACTTGAAAGATGCAACCAAATCCGCAAAAAAAAGTCAGAATCAAAAGTTAAGTGTGGGGCGGTGCAGGTGGCATGCCAGGTCGCTTTTGGCCAGAATTTTTTTGGCCCAGGCAGCAAGGAGGGGCGCCAGGCGGCGTGCTAGGCTGGTTTTTGCAAAAAAATTTCTTCGACCAATATTCTATAAATAGGACTCTTGTGTTATGGTATCATTATTCCATCATAGTAGGGCTACTCTTGAGTGAGTTTGGCATCCAAGTTGGGATTAATTCTTCGTCATAAGCAATTTATCAAATTATGTTCAATTAAACCATGAGTGGCCAAAATTGTTGATTCTTGATATTAAAACTACGAGCATGAATCGCGTGAGTTGAATATTGTCATAATATTTATGGAATTATTTAAACACGAGATATATGATGGATTAAACATTGAATTTGGTGGGCTAAGATGACATGTGTTATTGGGCTCAATTTAAAGCCCAAAATGAAGCCAAAATGCATGGGCCCAAAGGGCAAATGACCCATTCTTCCATATTTGACCAAGTAAACATTGCATTAAATGCCAAGAATTGGCTAAGGATGACATGAGGGACTATATAAAGGCACAAAGCTGATTTTTAATTCATTGTAACTCTCATGCCTTTTTAGATATTTCCAAACCTATTTCTCTCAACATAAACCCTAAGGCAACCATCTCTTGGAGACAAAATCATCACTTTGAAAGCCTTGGTAAGTGTATACTATCATGGGTTAATTTATTATGTGCTTAATATGGTGTATATATCATGGTGGTTATGTTGGCAAGGTGTTGAATAGTACACTTTTGCTTTTTGGTAAAAGATGTGCCATCTTGGTGATTTAAACTTGGAAAAGGACTTGGGGTTTTGATGAAAGTGCATGGTATGGAGTAAATATCAACATGTATGGTGTGATTATGTTCCTTAACTTGTTATTTTTATATAAGTATAATTTGTGGATTATTGTCGATATGTTGTTACGAAGTGTATTGGGGTGACTTGATAGAGTAATTGTGATGTTGTGTTGATGGAGAAGTGTAAAGTATGAACTTGGTGTGACATGCTATTGGTTTATGATGTATTGGTCAATGTATGGAATGTTGTGGTATTATTGGTATGATAAGGTCATCCATGGTATTGTCAAGGGGGAAATGACATTTTAAGGCAATTATGTAACTCATTGTCGTGTATGCACTTATAGGGTAGTTGGTGGTTAATGTACACTCCGTTATGTACTTGTGTTGTAGAGTGGAAAATAAGGAAGGAGCTGGACTATTTTATTCGTATTTAAGATTGTATATTCATATTGTGAAGATAAGGTATGTAAGGTTACTCTTTCTGTATCCTTCTGCAGCATATTGTTCATATTGACTTTGTACTTATTCCATTCCGAAATGTCCAAAGTATCTCATTCCAGGTTGTTATCTATTAACAATCACATATTCCTCATTCATTAGTCATTGTTGCTCATGTGTTACATAATTATAGACATGGTTCCAAAGTCCCAATAATATTATGTTCCAAAGCTTCCAATAAGGTTATGACTACAAATATATCAATCTCTCACAAACAAAAGTATCAATCTCTCATAAGTGAA
Organism: Capsicum rhomboideum; assembly: GCA_031232105.1. Classification (NCBI taxonomy): domain Eukaryota; kingdom Viridiplantae; phylum Streptophyta; class Magnoliopsida; order Solanales; family Solanaceae; genus Capsicum; species Capsicum rhomboideum. Next base: position 62,355,508 of record CP124709.1, read on the forward strand.
TGTATTAATCTCTCATGAGTGAGCGTATCAATCTCCCACAAGTAAAGGTACTAATCTCGCAGAAGTTAAAGAATGAAGTAAGGTATAATTATGAGTGTATCCATGGGGTGAAATAAACTCCTTCATGATGAAGATCCCAATATTATGAGTATATCCATGGGGTGAAATAAACACCTTCATGATGATATCCATGGGGTGAAGGAAACACCTTCATGATGACCATCCCAACATTATGGGTGTATCCATGGGGTGAAATGAACACCTTCATCATGATATTATTTTTCCCACTGATCATCTTGGGGCTCGAGCATTATATGAATGGGAGGATGAGTAATGAAAGAAGGGGTGAGTGACTAAATAAGGAAAGGAACTTAAAGACAAGTAAAGTAACGAAAGTAATATATATATAAATGTATATATAGTTCCAAACATACAGATTGATGTTTTATCCATATTGGGTATTGTCTCATACTTGATTCCATTGAAGAATTTATATATTATGCAGTATCTTTTAGCCTTACATACTCAATACATTTTTGTACTGACCCCCTTGGGGGAAACTTACCTCATTTGGTGCAGGCACAGGTGCTAGCAGACCTCCACTGTAGACTGTGGGTCATTTGTGAATCATTGGTGAGCTCCAGTTAGTTCGGGGCTTCCCGAGTCACTTGTGTACATAGGTCTTGGTTTTGGTATTGTATATATGTTGTATAAAGAGGGGACTTGTCCCGACTATAGGATGGTTATGTACATGTATCTATAGAGGCTTTGTAGACATATGTGGGATGATGAATGTAAGATACGTATATCCATTTTGACTTGATGGCCCTGACGGCCAAGTTTCATATATTGTATATGTCATGACTTCCGCCATTGGTATTCGTTTATTATAGAATGGTATTTATATAGAGACATGCATATGAAGGTACATGAGTAAAGATTGGTTCTCTTAGGCCTCAACGGCTTTGGGTGCCAGTCTGTCCCGAATGGAATTCGGGTCGTACATTTATGGTGAAAGGAGGAACTTACGGATCAAGTGAGTTTAGAACCTCCCTAAACACAATCTCTTTAACAACTTCTTAGGCCCAATTCTTTCAAGTTCTCCACCTTATTCACCCTCTTTCTTTTTCTTTTGTTTCCCCAAATATTTTTTATCCTTTTACTAATCACACTTATGAGCTTTTAATTTTCATTAATTTCTTTTGTTCTTTCAAGAGATTTTCTACTCATTAGCCATTCATGCCTCCTCTTTTCATGCTTTTCCACTTATTCAATTCATTTTTCCATAGGCTAGGCTCTTTGCTTTAGTTTTCAAACTTATCTATTGTGTTATGAAGCGTTTGTTGAGACAACCAAGTATACACCTCTCATAAACAAATCTTGCAACTCCTCCTAAACTTAAACTTTTGGCCTAATTTTGTCATTCTCACAAATATACACCCCCAAACTTAGGCATTTGCCTACACCGGCCTACCTTAGAACAATGCGATGTGTTTAAGGAGATTGGATACCATAAGAGAGGTTATTAGAAAAGGTCATGGTGTCATAGTATGGAAATCATAAAGAAAGAGGATAATGAGAAGAAGTTCAAGTGGATTGACTAGGGAACATGTTAAGGTGGGATTTAGGCCATGTGATGGTCCAAAGAGGGCCTCGGGTCATCTTCCAAACCAAGTGTGGCCTAGGATTTCATCTTAAATACACTCGGGACAAGTTCTAGACTACAATGCATGTGCAAGGATTGATTGAAAACCTTACCACAGAAGGAACCACACTCTTAAAATAGAAAGCTAGTCTTCCAAACAATTTGAGAAAATAAACTTGATAAATCACTCCGAATTGGAAAACAGTTCTTTTGTAAAGGAAGAGCCAATAGTTGAACTTAAAGGTCACGATTCAAGAGAAAGTTCAGAAATTCTTGCTCTTTTCTTTTCAAAAATCATTTTATTTGCCAATGACAAATTTTTGGAGGCACCTTTCGAACTTTGCTAACTCACATAGGTTCCTTTCGAACTTTGCTAACTCACATAGGTTCCTTTCAAACTTTGCTAACTCACATACTTGAATCTAACTCAAAACAATGGGCATTCCCTTAAGAAAGTCACCCAATCCATCTATCATGGGGAAATACCTCTCGGTTTGACAAAGAAAACCAAATAACAAAAAGAAAATACTCTTTGAGAAAGAACCGAGTTTCGGAGAAAACCCTTGGAGTTTATATGTATATACACAAGGCAAATAAAATGATGTGCATGTCAAAAATAGACATCACCCAAAAGCAATAATCAACACGAGAAAAATGACTATGATCTCAAATGATAACAAGCGCATAATATGGGCCCGACAAGGGCTAAAAGTATATCAATCCAAACACAAGCTCGACGAGGGAAATATCAAAAGTGTATCACAAAATGGGCTTGGTGCAATGTCAATAAAATAATATTACATACCAAGAATCAAATGTCAGGAATTGAATATCCCATCCCCCAACTAAAGAACATTGCATTGTCCCCAATTCTATCAATAGAGAATGATAGGTAAGAAGGGTAAGGACTCCTTGAGGCACACTAGGAGTGAGTATCAACATCATGAGTGGTCTGTAATGAATCTTCAACTGAAACATGAGGAGCCTCCTCATATTGGGCTCTAGTGACTGTACCCGAACTGACACGCTGATCCTAAGGAGTCTGTGAACTAGAACTAGCACCAACTAGCCTGGTATACTGATCATCTACTAATAACTTTGGGGAAAGAAGAATCTATTGGCCCTCGATAAGCCCCGCACTAAGGTCAACTCCTACCTCATCTCCTACGGTGGTGTGCCTGAATAAATTATCAAATGGTAGAACTGGGCCAGTCACAACTTGAGGGGGAACCATCTGATCATCATCTAAGAAAGAGAGCACTGTATCATCTGGAACTTTGAGTGAAGGCTATCAAGATTAGCCCTAAGAGTGGTAATTGCCACACTAACCCCTCTCACCTCAACTGTGGCCAAACACCGCTCATAGTCTCGCATCTGAGCATAAAGAGGCTCAAAACTCCTATTAATGGACGTCTGTTTGAACTGTGGTATATCAATGACCAAACAACCTAGAGTTTTGTTACTAGAGAGGGTCATGAAAGACACCTTAGCAAAAGTAATTGGTGCATCAGTTCTAAGAGGCTGAGTAGGCTGAGGAGGAAGAAGCATAGTGCCTGAAGGAAGCGGTTCAAGAGGTGGATCAATAGCCGGAGTAGATCCACTAGAAGTTTGAGAGGCATCAGATGAAAGTGAAGCCACAAGTACGGTACTCAAGTCCTCAAGATGAACTAGATCTCCAATCAACGAACTATCCACTTTGACAATTTTCCTTTTCTTCCTCGTAAGATTATCATTATCTTGACTGTTGGTATTATCAATAACCCCTGTGTATTTCACTTTCTGGTTAATCCTAGGAAAGGTAGGGACCTTGATAGCAAAACATAGCATGGATGTAAGAACAGAAAAAGAAAACAAGGTTCCCAGTTGTCTACCTCTTATCTTGATCATTTCTGCAATTATCTCCCCCACATTAACATGTGCATTACTCATAATATAGCCGACAATGATGGCCCTTTCAATAGTGATGTCCTGATCATTAGTGGAAGAATGCAACCGATTACCCACAAAACCGAGCCTACTTGGCTTGAATTGAAAGATCTCTCCTTTTAATTTATCTTTCACTATTGTCCCATGAGGAAGGCCTTTGGCAATGATTGGGGAAAGCTGAGAGAATTGTGCGAGCCCACCTTTCACCCACTCTTTATATTTACTACCAGACTTAGAAGTACTATCAAAATAAAACTTGTTGGTTTCTTCCTCGGAGCAAGACACCTCAACCCCTCTCACAATAACACTGGGCAAACAAGGTTGCTCCATCACCAATTTCTTATACTTATGTTATTTTTCCAGATGGCGTAGGAAGTATAGAACACCCTAACAAGCTCTGGATAGTAGGTGGTAGGATGTGGTGAGACTTGGAGATCAGTAAAGACATCCCACACACGCTTGTGAATTCACTTCACCATGTCTTGGAAATGGTGGGGAACTCCTTTCAATCTAAACACTTTCTCTGGGTTAAATCCTCGGGTGCAAACCCAATTATACAAATCACGCATCCCCTCAACCACAAACTAGATCTTAATTTCCTGTTCCCGCCTAAGGACCTCAGTCTCCTTGTCCAACCCCATAGAAAGATCAATAGATTTTTGAATATCGGTGTCTAAGGAGGCCTCTTGTTGAACCAGAGCTTTCTTCTTTAAAGTGGTTGCTATAGCCTTTCCCTTATATTTGTCTTTCTTTGCCGTTCAAGGCATGGATTTAGTTGAAGTCATCTATGTAAAAGAATAAAAGAAATAACTAAAATAAAACTAAAAGGTAAAACATGTTTTTGGATTTTTATATATCGTACAAGAAAAGAAAAACTATGCTAAAAGAGGTGAATGCAAAGTAAAAAAGACATGTGAGAGAATACGAGAGCAATTGACCTCACAAGACTGAACATGCGAACCACATGCACTGAGATGCGGATGCATCCTAGGACATACGAATGCATGTCAGTCTGCAGGTGAAGGAAACATAGGCAGTGAGTGAATTGGGCACATGCGAGGCTCACCTACACATGTAGGTCCCACATGTGCCCTCATGTGCCTTTTTTTGACTAGGCAGTGTTCAGTCATAAGGCAGATGAGTTTCCTTTGACCCAATATTTGGGTTTTGAGGGGTTTGATACAAGGTCTGTGTTTCGTAAGGATGCTAGATGAGTTTGGGGGTGATGCACCTCTCATGTCTAGTGTTTTCACGGATACACAACAAGTGTCTAGTATGTCAAATCCCAAATGTAGTCAAACAAACTAATAGAATGCACACTTAGACTTATATCATGACGTTAAATATGGTTACACTTCACACTCTTAGCATTGGAGCACAAGAATAGTCCATGACCATTAAATTAACAAAAATGACGATTTGTCCTTAAGAATAACATCACTCTATCTATCATCGGGCAAATCATGTGTTTTGATTAACGAGTTTACTCAGACTTTACCCAAAAGTCAAATGCACACCAATCAATTCAACAAAATTAATGCACACCCAATTCCATTAACAAACCACCACCAACTTGAAATACCAATACACACTTCTTAGAAGGCATTTTGACTCACATTAACACTCAAAAAATATCAAAAATATGCTCCAAAGTCAAATAAGTCAATAACTATTAAAGAACATGCCAAGAATTTCACTTGAGACTTTTATCGAACATATGACGAGCATCTTAGAATGAGCATTTTAGAGAACAATAAGGAGAATTATGAACACTCAAAATTTATCCCACTCAACTCCAAACAACCATAAACACATTCTTCATCATGGTATTAACTTCATACAACCTCAAGAACACTTTACATTATCCATTAGATTACCAACCAAGAGAGCACAAGGTGGAAATTTTATTAAAGACTTTTATCAAACACATGTGGGGGTTAAAGTGGGTACTCAAGAATTACCCAACTTTCATGTCAAATGTGATAGCCATTCCAAATAATTCACAAAACCCACCATAGTTAACACCACCAAGTCATTCAAAGTCAAATCCATGAACAAAATAATAAAGAAAAGGGAGTAACTAGAAGTAAATCACCATTTAAGCACATTGTTATGGTTCAAAATTTAAAGACTCACCAAGATTCGAGTTAAACTCGGAAGATTAAACACAAGAAAGTTGAGGAGATGTTTGTTAGAATTTCACCAGAGTTGAAGTTGATGGTGTACGTGTGTGAGTGTGAAGGGAGATGAGAAATTAGGGTAAGGCCCAATATTTGGACTCAAGAAATGAAGAGAACTTACCTTAGCCGCGCCTGGGACATGCATACCAAACTGCACACGCAAGTGGGCACATGCACCCATAGGTGGCTTGTTTTGACAAGGCAGTAGTTTTCTAGATTTTTACTATCCACATGCGCCTTGTCATGCATGGGCATGTGGCCATGTGCGCTAGCATGTGCCTGAATATGGTCAAAACAATATGCAAATGCCTCATACTCAGAATCTTTCACCTGCATTAACCAAGATAACTTAAAATAAGTACTCAAACAAATGTAAAAAGACAAAAAGTAAACTTGGGTTGCCTCCCAAGAATCACCTTGGTTATCATCAGGGCACAACGTTGTTCTTTTATAAATACGCATCCTTGAAACGGAGTGCCTCAACCTTGGTCGCTCCGGGTTCAACAACATAAAAATATTTTAACCTTTGACCGTTCACCGCGAACCTTCTGTTCTCATGATCTTCCAAGTCAATAGCTCCACTCGAATACACAATCACTACCATGAAAGGGCCCCACCATTTAGACTAGAGTTTTCTTGTGAAGAGTTTTTACCTCGAATTGAAGAGCAACACCTTATCTCCCATGAGTAACTCTCTTTTTAAGATCTTAAAATCGTACCACGTCTTCATCCTCTCTTTGTATAGCACCGAGATCTTGGACGCTTTAAGGCAAAATTTCTCTAACTCATGTATTTGCTTCACTCTAAATTTGGAGGCATCCTCCCAATTCATATTCAACTTGCATATGGCCCACAACACCTTGTGCTCTAACTCAACGAAGAGGTGACAAGCCTTTTTGAACACTAATTGATATGGCGACATACGAATAGGAGTTTTGAATGTGGTTCTATAGGCCCAAATAATATTGTCTAATTGTCTTGCCCAATTCGTACGTTCCACATTCAAGATTTTCTACAAGATTGACTTGATTTCTCTATTGGACAATTCCACTAGGCCACTCATTTGAGGATGGTATGGGGTATCCACCTTATGATTCACCCCGTACTTATCAAGCAAAGCACCAAACACTCAATTACAAAAGTGAGAGCCTCCATCATTAAGGATTGCTCGAGGAGTCCCAAACCTTGTAAAGATGTATTTCTTCAAGAAGAACATGAAACTTTTGCTCTCATTATTCGGCAAGGCAATTGCTTCCACCCATTTTGATACGTAAGCTATGTCCACCACTATGTACTTGTTACCATACGAGCTCACAAAGGGCCCCATAAAGTTAATACTTCATACGTCAAACAACTCTACCTTAGGGTTAGGCTTCAAGGGCATCTCATGACTCCTTGAAATACCTCCTTGCCTTTGGTATTGAGTACAAGTTTTAACCAAGTCGTGAGCATGTCTATGAAGGGTAGCCTAATAGAACCCAATTTGAAGAACTTTAGCAGCCATTTTCACACCACCATGATGGCCACCAAATAGGTATGAGTGGAAAGCCTAAATAATAGCCCGCATCTCCGATTCCATCACACACCTACGGATCACTCAGTCCACTCCCCCCCCTAAATAGATAGGGTTTATCCGAATAATACTTTTTCACATCATGGAGGAATCTCTTCTTTTGATAATAATTTATGTCATCAGGGAGACAAACACATACCACTTAATTTGCATCGTCAGCATACCATGGTTCTTTACTCTCCAAAATTTCCATGATTAGCTCGTCAGGAAAGGTTTCATCAATCTAGATTTCACCCAACTTCTCTTTATTGGACTCAAGGCGGGATATATGATCTACCACATGGTTCTGACAACCCTTTCAATCCTTAACTTCAAAATCAAACTCTTGAATGAGCAAAATCCACCTAATCAATTGGGGTTTGGCCTCCTTTTTATCCATCAAATACTGAAAAGTTGCATTGTCGATGTGCACAATAACCTTCATGCCCAATAAATAAGCATAAAATTTTTCAAAAGCATATACCACAGCAAGTAACTCTTGCTCTATAACAGTATAATTTTGTTGTACATCATTCAAAAACTTGCAAGCATAATATATCAGATGGAAGAGCTTGCCCTTCCTTTGGCCTAATACCACACCCAATGCTAAACCACATGTATCACACATAGGGGTGGCAAATGGGCGGGTTGGGCTGAATTTGGGCTGGTCAAAATGGACTGAAGCAATAAATCGGTCATTGCCCAACCCGCCCAAAATATAGATGGGATAAGATGGTTTGGGCAAGATGGGCTAAACAATGGGTTATGGCACAACCCGCCCAACTTAACCCATTATTGAACAAAATTGTATAAGTTCTAGATAAAAAAAACAATTTTGTCCTAAAATAGTTATTAAGTAATCTATAGCATGCTAAAATAATGACTAACCTATTATTATAAATCATATTATATTGATGGTGTGTGTAAACTCTAAATAATCATTGTGCTATCATTGTGTCTGTGTACAACTTTAGATAAATATGTTTATGCAAGATAAAATGTTTTGTTCATTTTAATCTTTGAGTAGTAAAAATGACATTAATGCGTTCATTTAGCCAAAAATATGATAGAATTTTAGTTTAAATACTTTTAAAGTGTATGCCCATAATAATACGAAACTTTCCTTGGTTTGAAAGTCTACTCTAATAACCGTCAATCATTTAACAATTTATTATCTTATATTCTTTCTATAACCATCAAATTTCTAAAGGTCAATGATGCACATACATGATTCGAAGCTCAACACGTAATACATCCATTCTCGACCCTTTTTCATTATCTGAAGAAAAAAAATGAAGTTATAAATTTATTTATTTTTATAATTTTTCACTAAAGAAAAATAATATAGTTGAAGCAACTAAATAATAATTAAAAAATATTAAAGGTGGAATTATAAGATCTAGGATTGAGTATCTATATGGGTCAAAGTTGGGCATCATCATGAGCCCATTTGGGTTGATGATTTGTGATGGGCTCACTTGGGCTAACCCAAATCAGCCCATCTTCAAAACCACTCTTGCCCAAACCTATCAAATCTTGGGTGGGTTAAATGGGTTTGGGTTAATTTTGCCACCCCGAATCACACATCAATTCAAAAAGAAGGGCCCAATTTGGGGCCATAATTATAGGGGCCGACACAAGTTAATCCTTGAGGCAATTAAATGCCCTAACACAATCACCATTAAAATTGAAGTTCACTTTTTCAAGAAGCTTAGACATAGGATGAGCAATCTTGAAAAAATCTTTAATGAACCTTCAATAAAAATCGGCATGCCCAAGAAAACTTCGAACACCTTTCACAGATATTGGTGGTGGTAACTTGGAAATAACCTCAACTTTAGCTTGGTCAACTTGAATTTCTTGACCCAAAATATTATGCCCAAGTACAATGCCCTCCTTCACCATGAAGTGGAACTTCTCCCAATTCAACACAAGATTAGTTTCCACACAACGTTCAAGAACATTGCCCAAGTTTTCAAGACATGATTCAAAGGTATCACCAACAATGGAAAAATCATCCATAAAGACCTCTATAGTATACTCCACCATATCCAAAAATATAGATAGCATGCACCTTTTAAAAGTGGCGGGAGCATTACATAGCCCAAAGGGCATGCGCTTGAAGGCAAAGGTACCATATGGACACGTGAAGGTAGTCTTTTCTTGATCTTCGAGTGCAATACAAATTTTGATTATATTTGGATTATCCATCTAAGAAACAATACCAACCTCACCCCACCAACCGATCAAGCTTTTGATCTATAAATGGCATGGGGAAGTGGTCCTTTTTCATCCACATATTCAATTTCTGGTAGTCCATGCACACTTTTCACCCTGTAAATAGCCTCATAGGGATAAGCTCCATATTTTCATTAGGTACCACTGTGATTCCACATTTTTTGGGGACACATTGAATCGGGTTTACCCATGTGATATCCGAGATCGAATACACAACTCTCGCATCTAATTACTTAATTATCTCATTTTTCACTAATTCTTCCATCGCAGGGTTGATCCTCCATTGATGTTCAACACTTGGGACACAATCGGGCTCCAACTTTATCTTGTGAGTAAATATACCAGGAGCAATGTCGAAAATATCCTCAATAGTCCACCCAATGGTCCAAATGAATTTTTATACAACCGGCTTCAATGCTTCTCTTTGCCAAGGCAACAAATCTCTCGCAATAATAATGGGTAAGGTGTGACCTTCCCCCAAAAATACATATTGAAGGTGCAATGGCAATGGTTTAAGCTTAAGATATGATAGATCTTCAATTGAAGGCCTCACGGGAGGAGTCTTCCAATTTTCAAGTGAAGGTCCAATTTGCATGGCTTCTTGGTATAGGAACCAAGACTTGACAAAGAAGTGATGACCTCATCATACTCATCAATATCTTTCTTTCCATAATTCCACAAAACATCGGCTAATGGATCACTAATGAAATCAATCACCATAACATCGGCTATATCATCATCAATCATGTCAATTACGAAGATAACTTGCAAATTCATAGGTTGCTTTATGGAATTGCACACGTTAGAGGACACCTCTTTATTGTTGACCCAAATTTCATTTCACCACACTCAACATCGACCAAAGCCCGTTCGGTAGCGAAGAATGGACTACCAAGAATGATAGGGACCTCATGGTCAATTTCATAATCCAAGATCACAAAATCGGCCAAAAACAATAAATGACCCACCTTCACAAGTACATCATACAACACTCCCATGGGCTTTTTTATAGTGCGGTCTTCCATTAAAAGCCTTATGGTAGTAGTCTTGTGAGCACCCAAGTGGAGCTTTCGAAACATGGACAATGGTATTAAATTAATACTTGCACCAAGAACACATAAAGCTTTTTTGAATTTGTACACCCTGATGGTACATAGGAGGATGAATACTCTCAGGTCCTCTTTATTTACAACTATTATGCTAGACATGATCTCACTACAATTATACATCACTTCAATTGTTTTGAAATCCATGAATTGCTTCTTTGTAACTAAATCCTTCATGAATTTAGCATACCCAAGCATCTCTTGTAAGGCTTCCAACAATTGTATGCTTACTGATAGGTTGTTAATTTTGAAAGGAACTTTTTGAACTTTTAATCCTCCTCCTTCTTCTTGAGCTTTTAAGGGAATGGTGGAGGTATTTTGATTCGCAACTTTAAACAACCATACTTTTCGTCCAATTTTAAGACATTATCATCACCAGCTTGAGGCATCTCTTCATTTTCACCCTTTTCTGCCACTTCATTCGGCTTCTCAACATTTGGATTATTTTGAATAGAAACTTTATCATTGGATTTATTAAGCCGTTTCCTCTTTCCACTAGCTTGTTCATCAACTCTCTTCTCATTAGGGTCTTTATCAAGAATCACAATATCATTACCAAGAGTTCTACCACTCCTAGTGAAAATTGCCATGATATGAGCATAATTTTTTGGATTCACCATGGTGTCACCATGTAAACCACCCTTTTGCCTTGTATTTAGTTGGGACAAGATTTAACCCAATTGAGTCTCAAGTTGTTTGATTCAAACCGAGAGTGAAGTGACCATTTGGTTAATTTGTGAAAAGTCGTATTTTATCTCCCCTAATATCTTGTCACTTCTTTCAACCTCCATAAGAATACAAGCAAGAACATCTTCTTTCTTATAACTTTTTGGGTCCATGGTGGTAGTCTCTTTTCCTCTTTGCCTATTATGAGGAGGGATGTATCTATCACAGATATGATCTTTGTCTATCCAGTCATGTCCCTATCTCTCTCTTTATCCCTCCAATCTCTATCACAATTACGGTCCCTCCAATCTCAGTCTTTCCATTCACGGTCTCTTTTTTTCATACCTTGATTTCTTCCTTGCCTTTGATAGGTAGGTCAGGAACCCTCCGTTTGGTTTGACAAGTACCAAATTTCTTCATCAAGAGACTCTGCATCAATATCATTATATGACTTATTCCCTATAGTAACTATAGCATTAACCGTATTTGGAGTTGTACCCATCATGTGCTTCATGGAGAGATCTAATTGTGTCATTACTTTGACCATATTCTTGTCTCTTTCCTCATCCTTCTTTCTTTTTTCTTGGCTCACATAAGATGCAGAGGGAGCCCCTATGGCCACCTCGGTATCTCATGTGTGCCATGCTCTATATTGCTTTGTCACTTGGTCCAATAACTCTGAAGCAACACCGATGATTTGTTTAATCAAACACCCTCCAGCTGTGTTTCTGTCATCGTCTTGTTCAATTGGTCCAATGCTCTATAAAATATTTAGAGAAGCATCTTATTCAGCACTTCATGATTCAAATATTGTATCAACTTTTTATTGAATTGTAACCATGCTTCATGCAATGGTTCACCACTCAACTGCTGAAATTTTATGATCTCGTCCCTCAATTGGATTATACGGGATGATGGAAAGAATCGATCTAGAAAAGCTTCTGTCAATTCAGCCAAAGATGTTATAGATCCTACAGGTAACACCCGTAACCATAATACTACATCACTCGTCAATGAGAATGGAAAGAGCCTCAATTTGATAGATTGTTGTAAGATATGAGCAATGTCGAATGCAAACATCTATGAAGTTCTTCAAGTGGAGGTTTGCATCCTCATGAGCTTGACCACCGAATAGACCCTTTATTTGAAGGAAGTGGAGCATCACACTTATTTTATAAAACACTCCATTACCCTTTGCAGGTTGAATGCGTATTACACTTGCCCTTTCGACATCTCATAGGTGATCCTAATCATTAAGATGTCCATCAAAGGAGGTGGCATCACTCCCATTTAGGCTCATTTTGTCGTGAAGTCCTATATTATCCTCTGAACAAGACAAAAACAACAAATAAAGTCAATTTTACACTACGGCTAACAAAAGTAACTTATAACACTACAAAGAATGAATGCTACATTTCATTCCCCGACAACGGCACCATTATTGATAATGCTCAAATACATCTAGGAAATAAATGTATGCGATCGTTAGCAATACTTTTCCCAACATAGGAGTCTGGATCGAATCCACAGGGAATGAGAGCAATAGATTCACTCTCAAGTGTCACAAGTGACTATAAGTTGGCATGCAATGCTAGGAATAAAGCTAATAAAGTAAATGGTTGGTTTTGTTCAATAAATTTTGTTTTCAAATAGTTAATCTCAAAGTTTGGTTTGCAAAATTGAAATCTAAAGAATGTAAGAAAGTATAAGAGTGGCTTGGGGTTATGCCCTCATGAGTGTGAGTATAATAATGGGTAAGTATCAATTTGGATAATACTTAACTAATTGTTATGGATAGGCTAAGTTATAGGTTCCAACGTTAATCTTTCAATAAAATGTTGAAATTTCATTTGTGGGTTCTATCGAACACCTTACACATTTTTCCTTTTAACCAACAAAATTCCTCAATTAGTAGCCTTATTTCTAATATCTACTAGTAAATGATAAAATCAAGTTATTATCAATCACTACTCCCAACCCTTTTCTCTTTTGTCAAGGAAAAAAGGGTTCTAAGCAAAACTAGACTTTGCAACCTCTAATCTTAGGTTAAATCTAAAGTAATGAATAAATCCTCAAAAAAATAATTAATAATCTAGGCAAAGGGGTACTACCCACACACAAATGACAACTCAATCATGCATAACCCCAAGCAGGTTATTTAGCTACTCATAATAAGAGAAGAAGAAGATATACCTATATTCTCATTAAATTCAGCAATAGTATCATACATCCTCAAGATAAATTCAAAATTCCAAGCAATAAAATCAAGTATAAGTACTAAATCCCACTCTTAGGGTTTCAATTACAAGCTTTGGATCTGAAAAATGGAAAAAAATGGAGTTTCAAATCTGAAAAATTCCTTTAATAGCTCAAAAATCACAATATAGGTAATTACAAATATGCCATTGCACTGGTCATATGTTGGCGCACATGCCAGCATAGGTGGGCACATGTGCGCACAAGTCAGCCTCACAGGTGAGGTTTCAAGCTCTGTACATGTCACTGTTTTTGCCAAGTACGTGGTCATCTGCCTGTGCACCTCCCCACACCCCTCATGAGGAACCTACAGAGTCAGTTGTAGAACTCTGGTGCCGCTTCAGTCACACCCCTCATGAGGAGCCCCCTCTTGTAGTAGAATCCCATCCTCCGATAGTCCCAAAATCTATCCTGACAATTATGGTCTGGGAATCCTTAGAAGGAAGGGGGATCGTTATCTTGATTTTCAGCCATGAAGTTTTTAATCCTACAAAAATCATGCAAAAAGTAAGTTAGAATCCATAGCGGTTTTCAAATAATTGCAAGTTTAAGAAAAAGCTAAGTCTCAAAATTTTAGGGAGGCTACTGTTTGCCTCCCGTTATAGCGAAAGGCATCCTTCTACCACGGGACCACTATAGTGGGAATATTATCACTATAGTAGGGCCGCTATAGTGGGATAAAGCTGCTACCAGATCCTCTATCTTCCCCGAACTCGAACCGATGCATTAATGGTGCTTTTCATAAAAATCATCTGTTTTTAACTTTTTGAACACAGATCAGGGTGGGGGAATGTCATGAGACTATTATATACCAAAATGTGGTTGTTTAAACCTCTATACAATCCCTAATTTTCAAGAAAATTTAAAAAAACAATCCTTCACATTTTACCCTTGTTAAAGCCCCAATTCGACCATAAACTTTGTAATCTTGCGCCTAGGATGCCATTGGGGTATTGTAAACGTAAGAGAAGCAAAGATGCTTTGGAAATTCATCTGAAGTAAATAAATATCTTTATTTTAAAAACCAACCCCAAACCCGCATGTTTTCTACAAATTCAAGTGCAAAAATGACTATATTGCGAGTAAAAGAGTAAGGAGGCGAAGTCAGAATTAAATATACCTTGATTTCAGTGTTAGAGAAAGTTGATTGGGAAGGAGAGGGGAGTTATGTTTTTAAATTATGAGAAATGGTTAAGAAATTTCTCACTTAAATCTATCTCCATCTCACTATAGCGGCTTGCCTTTCGCTATAGCAGGAATTTTTCTTACTATGGCAGGACCCAGTCTATTTCAAGGGCAAAAAATTTTCATTCTTATCTTTCTATATTAATTATGATTTTTAGGCATATTGGTGAGGCCCTTATTATCTTGGGTACATATAGGCTTTTGTCAGAAGTGGCCTCGTGTGAGTGTTGATGACCCGGGTGCATTTTTGTCCAACTTTTTTTCTACCGTGATCATTTGGGGATGAACGATGTGTAAATTAGTATCTATTTTAAAAACCCATTCCATTGCTACTAAAATTGTTGCATCCTAAGGGTACATGGTATGGAAATTTCATTAAAATCCTCAAAGTAGATTCATAAAAGACTGAGTTAAATAAGTTTGGAGTAGAAATTTTGGGGGGGTCATATAATTTTCCCGCTATTATGGTTCTGTGGTAGCTGAATATAGGCTGCTATAGCAGTACACCAAGAAATAAAAATAGTCCACCTAACTTTTTAATTACCCTTCTCCTTTCAGTTGTAAACCAGAATGAGACTTTATTCTAAAAGCCCTTAGGGTGGCCTCAATGCTCTAGAACAATATAGAAGCAGCAGCATGCTCAAATGGGGTAAAACCGAATGTTTTCTTGTGGATTTCACTACAGAAATCACTAGAATGGAGCCAAAAGTTCAAGTTCATATCTGTCAATCAGCTACTTGGTGCCTAGGTAAACTAAGTTTAATTGAGTAGTAAGGACCTATGTTAGAAAGTGTATGCCTAACACGGATTGATAGGAGATTCCATGTGTAGGCCTTCAGGCAAGGTGTTTGGATGGATAAAACCAGTACATTAGGGTTATGTGAATAAGATGGATATTTTTGAATGATTTTTGAGATGTTATTGATGCTTCCCTTTCATTATTTCTGCATAATTAATCATTTGGTGAGTAAAAACGTTTGGTTATGGTGGTATGGTTAAATTAATAGGTGTCGGTATGATTGGATATGAATACTTTATTCCTAGTACAATTGATTGATTGTGTAATTGGGAGAGGAATTAGAGATAATATGGAAGGTTGGGAGTAACAAAGTGTAGCTTAGGATGGTTGTGTGTGTATTCTAGATATCAGTGGACCAAGGTTAACACTAAGACAATGTATGTGTTACTTTTTTATGTGTATTCAGCCTGGGATATTATTATTGTTAGGAAAAGGAATATTATGGTTGAATTGTAGTTAAGACTCAATTTAGTTTATGCGTTTATATTAACTACCTCTTTGTCTACTTGATGCAATGCATGAGGTGTATGTTAACTTATTGGATAGTAGTACAAGTTGTTTAATCACCTAAAATGAGATTGTGTAAAGAGACCTGTTTGAAGTGCATGTGTGGTTGTATTATCTCATATTATGATTGTATATGTTATGACATAGATTTATATTGTGAGATAAACCTGTAAAGGTCATTGTCATAGAATTGGCAGAATTCAAGGAGTATAAGGCTGGGGATGTTGGAATAAGGATGATATAACACTTGGTTTGGCATAAGGGTGGAAGACACTAGACATCTAGGTTATTTAGTACATGGACTGAGCTCGTCCCCTGTAGTTCATGGCTAGTGGGCATTTATAAGACCCACAACATGTGTGTACATAGTATTGGTGAGTTTGACAGATCCATGAGTGGTTCAGGCTATTAATAAACTTGGATTGAGTAATTAATTGTTGGAGTACTATGAAAGGGTAATTGTGGTGAGGTTGATGTTAAATGTTATGAGGTATTGTATTGACCTGATTGAATCATTGTACATATTTTATGCTTCCCTATTTTACTTGACTTGATTTTGTGAAGGTAGTTGTGGTTTGGTGCTATAAGCTTGAGATATTTTTTTATTAATAACTGAGTATTAATATGTATGTAAAGGTGAGTATGAGTGTTGTCCCTAACTTGGTGGGTATCCCCATATGTATAATGATGATTGAGTTGGAATTGACTAGTAACTAGTGGCTTGGAAATTCGTAGTGATTATGTGCTATTAGTGTCTTGGATTGAGTAAGTAGTAATTGCATAGCTAGAAGTGATAGGAAGTGTTGAGGGTTAAGGAATTACAGTTGAATGTTGTTTCATTGTTGACTTATGGGCTAGTGTAGACTGATTCGAGGTAAGTGAGGATCCAATGAAGAGAGTATAAAATCAGGAGGGTGGTGGATGAAAGTATGAGAGGACAATTTGACTTACTTTATTAATTAAGTGCATGTTTTATTTTGGATTTTTATATTGTGTTTACATGATTTAATTTGGGCCGGCTGTTGATGCTCACCAGTACTTGTGGTTGTATTGTTGCTACTTTTGCTATACCCTTTTTGGGATATAGCCTATTGCAGGTTCATTTCTGGTTTCATTGCTTGATGCAGATAAAGATTCTTCAGCAACTTCCGTCTTTTCATTCCTATGGTGGAAGTTGAGTCTTGGTTATTAATCTTGTCTTATAGTAGCTCTTGTACCTATCTAGACTAGATCTTTGGGGTAGAATATTTCTTTATGTATTTGAAGAATTGTAACAAGTTTCGTAATAATTGAAAGGTTTAATGATTTTCTTTTATGACTTTTGCATATTTATCATTGAGTGGTAAGGGTTCTCCTATCTAGATAGATTAGAGTAGGTGCCCTCACGATCCAGTTAGTTGGGTCGTGATATCACTCCATAGTGCTCAACGATCAACTACTGCAATCACGTGGCTCCGCGTGCTCCACTAGTACATGAATCAAACTCTGCGCATAAAAGGGGTCAATAAGTGTAGAATGATTATGGAAACAACATGTACTCAACAAGTATCATTGACTGACCCTAAACTGAAGTTATGGTGAGGGTTGGTCTTGGAAATCACTTGCTTCTACACTCTCAAAACTATTAGTCCTAACAGATACAATAGAAATCATTTATATAGACCATATGAAAACTCACAATCATCACTTAAGACAATTCAACACAATTCTCCTCAAGAATCAAATAATGAGCTCAACAGTTCAATGTGAGTAGATATAGCAATTATGAAAGATTATTCCCAAGAATATAACATAGTGATTTCAACATGATTCTTCCCAATAATCTGGCTGTAATCTGAAATTGATTCAGTAAGTTTAAATCAACATATAATCAATGCAATGCAATGGCCATGAATATATAATCGGTATACATGTACTCCTTTAATGTGAAGTCGTGACTCATGGGGGACTCACGAGGTTCATATACCCATCCAAAATATATAACCAAATCACATAGACAACCAACCCTTCAAGTATGTAATAACATCACCCAGTTCGAAATCAGATCCAACTAGATCATGTCAAACTCTAATCATATGATTCATCAAGTGTAATATACATGGGATATCATATTAAATCATGAATGTCAGATGCACACACTAAGCACATACACAATATAGGGAAAATGCTCTTAAGGAGCTAATTTCCATCACGTGTACAAATTATCAGTAGTGATGTATAAACAAGAATCAATTATCATACGAATCAACTAATAATTCAGTTAATCATGCTTCAACATCCACTGATATCATTAATTGATCGCAAATAAATTAACTAATCAGCAAGGTGACCATAACATGTTACCAATACACAAATAAGTGCTCATCACCTCACATATGCAGGACCCCTTTACCCTACCCCTTATTAGACATTTATTCACAAATTCATTCTTTAACTAGAGTTCTAAAGTCATAACTTGCCTCAGATTCGAAGTACCAACGATCATAAAATGGATATGCCCGTCTTTAATGCCTCCAAACATTCCCAATTTGTTTAGATATGAATTTTATATAAGCAGATGAGTTTATAAACACCCATATTGACATAGAATTAATCTAATAAAAAGACAACTCAAAAGACAACCTCGAATTTTTGAGGTGAAGATTATAATTTTATTGTAAAATTGAATTACCCATAGTCTATTCATTAATCTCAAAATTTATCCAATTTTAATCATAATTCGTATCTCAATTCACCAATTCTTAATTACCAGGGCAAATTTCTCAGTTTTACAAACCAAAACATGGATTAATAAACTTAAAAGTACTAGATTCCATGATCAAATGATAATAGGGAGGTTAGATTCTTACCCTCGCGATGAAATCTCAAAAACACCTCCAAAATATTGTTAATCTAATTTGAAAATCCCAAAAATTGATCTAGGAGAATTACATTTTGTCCAAGGTACTCGCAAGTCCAACCCACATACGCACAGGTGCATACTCATAAGTGTGAACCACTGCCTACTTAGCGATTTTTACAGATGTGGGCTTCCCACCATATGTGCTATCATGATTCATCCGGTCAGGATTGGCACCCACCCTAACCTATGGCTGGAGAACCATATTAATCTCACCCTTACTCACTTAAGTATTACGTATCTCATTCACATTATTCAATTCCCAAAGTATTAAATTAGCTTCAAAGGGTTTTTATTTAAATAAGCATCTTAGTCAACAATGGCATCATCCAATAAACAAGTAGAGTGCGAAAACCTCTATTTATTACAATACCCGGGAACTGAAGTCACCATACAAAAATATCTAAAAAGAAACTAAGTCTAAAAACCAATATGAATATCCATAAAACACAATAAAAGAGGGAATTGTCTTAGTCCCGGATCAAAGGACATAACATTAAGAAGATATGAAGGTTACCTAGACATGGTGCTTACCCTCAAAATTTGGACTAAATCGCTATCTAGAGCTGAGGTCACGTGTCAACTACTGGAAGATGTTCTGCACTTAATAAAAAGAAGAGTACAGGTAGCATCAGTACAACAACAAATACTGTAAGCATCATAGGTCGACTAACTTAACAATGTACAAGTAAGCAAGTCAAACAAGTATAAAAGCAATCATAAAAAAATTCATAATCAATGATATCAATCAAATAGCACATCATGAATCATCATATAATTACAGTCACAAGTTCACTTTTACAAGCTTTCACACTTAATCATTTTTCATCAACCATTCATCATTACATGTATTCGTCAAATATCATTAAATGCATGTAAATGAGTGCATGTATGAAAAATGAGTTCATTATATCTTACCATTCTCATCAATATCATATTGTATCGGCGTGGTACCCGACCCACTATCATAGCAATCGCATCGTACTGGCATGGTACCTGACCCATTATCATAACATATCTTATTATACCGGTGTGGTACCCAACCCATTGCATTATATCCTTATCACAATGCAATGAAAATGCAATGCAGTTATTAAATTACAAATCATGCTAGATGTCAATCATTGATGTTTAAATCACAAACAAGCGAAATCCAATAAAGTCTAAGTTCTACACAAAACCATAGCCTACCCCAACTCCTTTGCTCAAAGTCACCTTTAAGCCAATCTTTTCTCCTTTCATTCTCGTTCAATTCATTCTTGATCTATACAACCACAAGAATATACAACATTTCAATAAGTCATCTATGAAGTTCTATGAAACCCATCTATCCAATCATGTCAATACCAAATTTTGTTGGCTATCCAATTGTAGCATCAAATTCAGCTATTACCAATCATGCCAATACCATATTTCATTCAACTACTACACCCTCAAATTTAAGCCAAAACTAGACTAGCCCTGAATTTCTTAAATTTTAGCTAAGGGGAGTCTAGGTGCAACTTTTACCTCCTAATTCAGTGTAACAACATTTTGGGTTGATATATTAGATACCAATTTACCACTCGTTCATCACCGAATGACCACCAGTCCAAAAAAGAAATTACAACAGGGATAGAGCATACCTGTGTCAAGGAATAAGTGCAGATATAACTTTCTCAGTGGTGTGGTTCCTCCACTGAACCTTCACACAAGGGATACCTCATTTCCTCAACTTTCTCATATCTCTAGCTAGAATATCAATCGGCTCTTCTTCATAGGATAGTTCCTAATCAAATAATTTTGGGTCCCAATGGATAATGAAGTTACCATCTCCATGGTATTTCTTTAACATAGACTCATGGAATATGGGGTGAACCTTGGACATACTACGGGGTAAAGTTAGCCTGTATGCTACTGATCCCATTTCTTTCAACACCTCAAAAGGTCCTATGTACCTTGGGCTCAACTTACCCTTCTTGGCGAATCATACCACACCCTTCATGGGTGACACCTTCAAAAGTACTTTCTCCCTCTTCTCAAACTTTATGTCTCTTACCTTTTTATCTGCATACTCCTTCTATTGGCTTTAAGCCGCTATGAGTTTCTCATGTATAGTTCTTACTTTTTCCATAGAGTCCTTAAGCGTATCAGTTCCCCAAGGCCTCACCTTGAATGCGTCAAACCAACTAATTGGGGACCTACATCGTCTACCATATAAGGCCTCAAATGAGCCATGTCAATACTAGAGTGGTAGCTATTGTTGTAGGCAAACTCACATAATGGTAGGTATTAATCCCACTGACCCCCGAAGTCCATAACACAAGATCGGAGCATATCCTCAAGTACTTGGATAGTCCACTCAGAATAACCGTCAGTTTGTGGGTGGAAAGATGTGCTCAGGTCCAATCTAGAACCCAACTCGGACTGAAACCTCTCCCTGAAATCAAAAGTGAAGTGAGTACCCCTGTCTGACATATTAGACACCGATACCCCATGTAGTCTTACAATCTCTTTCACATAGATCTTGGCTAACTTAGCCGCATTATAATCAACTCTTACTAAAATTAAATGAGCGGACTTAGTCAATCGGTCAACAATAACCTAAATAGAGTCACACTTTCACAAGGTTTTTGGAAGACCAACCACGAAATCCATCATTATCCATTCCTACTTCCACTCTGGAATGGACATCCATTAGAAAGTACCACTAGGCTTTCGATGTTTGTATTTAACTTGCTGACAGTTTTGACACTTAACCACAAAATCTATAATGTCATGCTTCATTCTTTGCCACCAATAGTGTTGTCTCATGTCTCTATACATTTTGTTGGCACCCTAATATATGGAGTACTTGGAAATATAAGCCTCTTCTAGAATGGTGTGAATCACATTACCCACCTGAGTGACACACAACCGACCTTGGATTCTCAAAGCACCTTCATCATCAAGAATGACCTCCTTCGACTTCTCTTGTAACACCTTTTCTCTGAGGTTGTTCAATTAATTATCTTTGAACTGTCTACTCTTAACCAGATCATAAAAAGTGTACCTAGCCTCCACATGTGCCAACACCTTCCCTTCCCTATCTCTCTCGCCAATGGGAGCCTGGATACCTTAAAAAATGCTATACTTCCCATGCTCACTGGTTTTCTACTAAGTGCATCCGCCATCATATTGGCCTTCCCTTGGTGATATAGAATTGAGATGTCATAATCTTTAATTAACTCTATCCATCTCCTCTGACTCTGATTCAAATCCTTCTGGGTGAACACGTGTTGCAAGCTGTGGTGGTCTGTGAAATCATACGTGGGGTAATTTTTCTCATAGGGTTTTAGCTGTCTCGAAGCATAAGCAATCACATTCTGTAATCACATTTCATTTCTGTATCAACACGACACCTAAAACCCAAATATGAGGCATCACAAAATACAATAAAATCCTTACCCTCGACAGGCAAGGTTAATACTGGAGTCGAAGTTAACACAATTTTGAGCTTTTGAAATCCCTCCTCACACTTGTCATCCCATTCAAATAGAACTTCTTTCTGAGTCAAACGGGTCAGGTGCGAAGCAATGGCAGCAAAACCCCTAACAAACCGGCGGTAGTAATTGGCCAACCCCATAAAACTATAAATTTCTATCACATTCGTCAGTCTGGCCCAATTTTTAACTGCCTCAATATTTTGTGGGTCCATCATAACCCCTTTCTTAGAAACTATGAGCCCCATAAAATACACCAAAGAAACCCGAATTTTGCACTTAGAGTACGTACATACAATTAAAAGAAACTAGGAATTCACACTTAGAGTACGTACCATACAATTGCTTTTCCTTCATCAAATTCAACACAGTACACAAATGAGTCTTATGCTCTTCTTCACTTTTAGAATAAACAAGTATATCATCCATAAATACAATAATGAACGAATCCAAAAAGGACTTAAAAAATCCATTCATCAAACTCATGAAAGCAGCTGGGCATTGGTCAAACCAAAATACATAACCAAAAACTCGTAGTGTCTATAACGAGTTCGGAAGGCAGTCTTCGGGATATCCTCAACCCTAATTTTTAACTGATGACAACCCAATCTCAAATCAATCTTAGAGAATACTGAAACTCCTAGTAACTAGTCAAATAGATCATTTATTCTTGGCAAAGGATATTTGTTATGGATTATCACTTTATTCAACTGGCGGTAAGCTATACACATCCTTATACAACTATCTTTCTTCTTCTCAAACAATATTGGTGCACCCCAAGGAGAGATACTTAGGTTAATAAAGCCCTTCTCCAACAACTCTTGTAGTTGGTATTTCAACTCTCTTAACTCTGCAAGTGCCAAATGGTATGGAGGAATAGAAATGGGTCTAGTTCCCAACTCTAAGTCTATACAAAAGTCAACTTCCTAATCTGGAGGGATACCTGGAACATCATCCAAAAACACTTCTAAGAATTCACATACCACTGGAATGGATTCTATAGGAGGGACTATAAATTTATCTTCCCAAATATGGGCTTAAAATGCCCTACCCACCCTTTACAAGTTTTTGAGCATGAATTGCTGACATAACCCTCACAGAATTAAGCTTAAAAGTATCCTCCCACTCTAACTTCTCTCTCTCAGGCATTGCCACAGTAACAGTTTTGGCAAAACATTCAAGAATGACATGATAGTGGGACAACCAACCCATCCCTAAAATAATATCAAACTCCTTCATATCTAAAATAACCAAGTCTGCTAGTGTCTTAAACCCCATGAACATCATAGGATAATGTAGACACATATATAGGAGTATCAAGTTATTCATAGTCCAAGTACCAACCAAAAGAAAATTTACAAACACATGAGAAAAGGTGGAAATAGGATTAAACAATATAAAAGCCATACGATCACAGATAAGAATAGTACATGTGATCACAACATCGGAAGCTTCCACCTCAAGAAGAGTTTGAAATGCATAAATATGTACCTTATCACTACCCTGGCCACTACCTCTACCACTCTGCTCTTCATTTCCACAAACTTGTCCTCCCCCTTAGTTGGCCTGGTTGCCACCCCTAGCCTGGCCACTACGCCCACCTTGTGGACGACCCCTACCATTTCCTCCTCCATTATGACCTGCCAAAACTAGAGCAGTAGAAGTTTGTTGCAGTGTAACCTGCAGATAATAAATTAGGACAATTCCTCTTTACATGTCCCAAACCTCTACATTCAAAGCATTTGGGGCCCAAAGTAGACCTCTGAATTGAAGACGAAGAAGGCATGTAGCTGACGGCTTGGATAGGCTAATAAATGACCCCAGATGGGCCACCTATTGATACTGGCATATCTTAATGGTAGGGCTTAGAAGAACCATGCCCCTTTGAGAAAGTACCACTAAATTGGTCTGAGGTCCGAGCCTTCTTCTCTTCTACTTTTATCTACTTTTACCTCTCTCTATTTCTCAAGTGCTTCAATCTTCTTGGAAAATTCAACAACATCCTGAAAAAACTTACCAGACACAGCCATAGATAAAGTAGCCAACTGAATCCCTGAGTTCAAACCCTTCACAAAATACCTGATCCTATCCTTTTCTAAGTTAATCAACTATAGTGCATATTGATATAAGGCATGAAACTTGGCCTCATAGTCCACTATAGACAGTTACCCTACTCCTACCTCAGAAACTCATACTTTTTCTAGTCACGATAAGTGCTGTGAACATATTTCTCAAGGAATACATTCTGGAACTAAGCCTAAGTAAGTGGAGGTAAGGTAGCCCTGCACTCCACGAATGACCTCTACTATTGCTCGACTTTATTCTGTAGCCAAAAAGAAACAAACTCCATACCATACCTTTCAATAATACCTATCTTATGTAGACGTTCATGAAAAATCTATAAAAAAACTCAAATGTATCCTCAGACTCTATACCTTGGAATATAGAGGGTTTCATTTTTATGAACTTGCAAAATGGCCCATACTCATCATCAGTCATCACTGATCCAAGTACCTATTGGGGATACACCTCAGTTTCAGAGCTTTCATCTATCCTTTGTGCAACAGTAGTGGCATGTTGCAAGACTGTGGGCGTGATAGTCTGGACAACTGGAGTGTAGCTAGTGCCAGCCAAGCCACCCAAAAACCCCAACATTGAATCACTTCTACAGATAAAGGCACTTGTGCTGCCATATTTGGTGTCGGTACCATGTTCTCTAGAGCTATCATTTTGTCTTTCTCAACCATCTCTTCTTCATCCTGAGCATGTCCTGGAGCATTTTACGGTGGGAGAGGGGCCGGTGATCTCTGTCTTGCCAATCTCCCAACCTCCTGTGCTCCCCCCCTAATGGGCGTTGCTTCCCATCCTCCCTTTCTTGCTCTTCCCATAACTCAAGGCCTTCCTTGGACTACAGTCTCAGCAGTTGGTGAGGGTGCTACTACAGGTATTACCGCGGGTGCTGCTGCTACTAATCTGGTGGAATGACTATTCACCATTTTCAAACAATAGTGAAAGGATTAGATAACAATTTGGATAGCCTGATACCAATTAGAATCAAGTAATAGCACGACAGGAAGAAAGAAAATAAATTCATTTCCGAAAGCCCTGTAGCCTCCCCAAGAAAAGTACAAATGTCTCCATACTATTTCATAGGATTCTACTAGACATGTTCTTGTACAACAATATCTACGAACCCAGTGCTTTGATACCATCTCTGTCACAACCCATCCGGTTATGATTGACACCCACCCTAACCTATGGCAGGAGAACCATACTAATCTGACCCTTACTCACTTAAGTGTTACATCTATCGTTCACGTTATCTAATTCCCAAAGTAATCAGCTTCAAAGGTTTTTCATTTAAATAATCATCTTAATCAATAATGTCATCATTGATGTGTCCAAAATTACACCTCCCAAAATGTATAAAGCGATCTCTTAATCAAATATAGAACCCAACAAGGTTGGGGTCGATCCCACAGGGAATAGGACAAAATACTATCAAGTGTTTATCTAAGTAACTGGCAAATAAGTAAAAGATGGGGTTTTGTGATTCAAAAGAACAATAGTAATAGTCGTTGGTTGTTAGATTTGCAATCAATATGAGAAAAGCACTAGGATTGTGATCCCCATGATTTCATAACTACACAGATTGCTTGAGCTAGCAAACTATCCCGTTGCATTTTATCCAAAATCTAACAAGATAAGTTCATCTGGATGCCTTTCGACCTTGACTAGATGAATTTCACTCTTTTCCTCTTGGTCTTCGAGTGTCACACTACTGACCCTTGTTATTGATCTCAGATTAACTATCCCTGTTACAGCTCAAGTTATTAGATGAAGGTTGATAGCTTCATATCTCTGCTGTTATTTCCTTTTCCTAATCTCTACTTCTCTCTCGAGCAAGTTTAGAATACAAGCGAGTTCCTAATGTTTGTAATAGTTAGAAAAGCAATCATAACAAAGAAAATACCAATACATACAAGCACACCGGTCTAGAATTGCTTCGCACTTAACCTATTTCATTAATTTCTCATGGTTACCACAACCCTAGTTGAGGTGTTTAGCTACTCATAATTGCAATAATACAAGAAGAATTCAGAGACTAAAACATGATTATGAACTTACAATAAGAATTAAACTCCAAAATCTCAACTTGAATTAAAACAATAGAAACGATATTCGTAAAATTCCAAGAGTATGCCTTAGAATTTCAAAATATAATGTTGTAAAATATGAATGAGTGTAAACTCATACAAAAACCCCTATAGGAGTATTTATAGAGAAAATAAAACCTATCCTATTACAAATAGGAAATCTGGGTAGGCTGACAAGGATGAGAGAAAGGTACGATCATGGTTAGAACCAACGATCGTCCATTGGTGCTCGAGGTTTAGCTTTTACATGTCTGGCCTTTTTTCTATGACCTCCAGGTATGATGTTATGTAGCTTGAACGATCGTGATTGGACCTCATCTGATGATTCTCATACTTAACTCCTGCAACTTTGTTTTCAGGTCCTCCTTCCCATGACCAAAAGGTATGATTGTACCATCAAGGTACGGTCGTGAGAGCTCTCATCTGATTAACTCTTGAGGACCCCTTCTCTGCTTCAATTCATGGCAGCAATCGTACAACTATCTACACATTCCTTCTCCAAGACTATTTATCCTACAAACACCAAAAAACCCATCATATCCACATAATAATACCCTTGTACTTATAAATATTCACCATTTTGAGCATCTCAAGTGCCATAATTCCACGACCTATCAACACCCCCAACTTAGAACATTGCATGTCCTCAGGCAAACAAAACACAATAAATACAATAAAATGCTTAACCTAGAGAAAATCAAGAATACTACAACAATCCAAGTTTCTCAAAATCTAAGTTTTCAGCATGCATTTACCAAAAACACAGATCAACACCCTCTAATGACATTGAAAGCCAACAAGTGTAGTGTGTATACAAACTAAGTTCCATAGCACAATGGGATCAAGCTATGATGATTACATTAGAAATTGATGACTCAACACCTTAGACAAATGACACTACCTAATCAAGCAGCAACCCAAAATCTAGCCCTTACGCCTCACAATAAAGAAGTCCCAACACTCAGTATATGTAATGTAAAGCAAAATCTGGGATGGAATCAAGTTTCTCACTCTCACAAGTAAGTCTGGTCGTGTGCGGTTGGTACCATTGGCTTGCCCTTATTTTCTACACTTTAGCTTTTGGATAGTCAGATTAGGATCACTAAAGGACTTTATTGGCTTGTAATATCGGTTTGAGGGTAGGTATGGTATATATGTATAAAGTGACTAACCCTCCTTGACACTACACTAGTTGTGGCTTCCACTGTTATCTGTCTTCTTTTATTTTGCTCCTTTTTTCAACTTTTTTACTCGGGTCCCGGGTGCGGTTTAATTTCAGTCCATTTTTTTTCTATTTTGTTTTATTTTTATTTTTCTTCTTTTTTAATCACATACCGCACCCGAATCTCCTTTTCTTTTCATTACACTTTCTGTACACTCATTTTTTTTCGTACCCCTATAGTAGCCACCCTCAACTTAGTCGATTTATCTGAGTTGAGGTACACAGTGTCCAAGGAGGGACCAGGGCGAAGGCAGGTTCATTGTACAAAAATCGGGAATGTAAATTGGGTAATTCAAACAAAAGGTCTAATTAGGTTCAAATTTTGGGTTCAAGGGATAAAATGTTCATTTGGCAGGCTATGTAGGCTATAATGGACTATTTCAGAATGCCTATGATCCTTTCCTGACCTTCTATCCTATAGCTTTCAGCGAGACTAACTAGGCATGTTCTAGATTGTACACACATTCCGACTAGGTACATCCTCACACACTCTCGGCTCAGGGCTATCATTTCAATTACTACCTAATTAGTTCATACATAGTCTGGCCAAGTTATCACACCACTAATACTAATATCATGTCAAGATCCAAACAACGGTTATAGTTCCAGTTAGGACAAAAAAGAATTTTTAGAGGGATATCATTTAAAACCAAAATTTTGCATGTTTCTTTTATTTCTTCTGCACTAAGTTTTCTCAATTATCCCTAAGTTACACATACAATAAAAACTAACACAAAACAACATATAAACATAAATAAACACCTAAACTTGCCGGTTCTAACTAGTATAGTGTAGCTGAGGGAATAAAACACAACAACAAAAACCCTTGGTTGTGGTACACCCCGAACCCCAACTTGGAAATCATGTAATGTCCCCATTGCGCGAAATCATGAAAATTAAGGGAAATACCTGAGGCACACTAGACACTCGTCATACTCTGATCGATTAGGGTATGTGATGTGACCCATCTATCCTCTGCTCTTCTTATGGCCTCGGCTATGGCTGGGGACTCTCAGCTACATAGGCACATGTGGTGGCCGGTGCACTCAGTGTATCAATTGTGGGGACTATCTGTGTAAACCCCAAACCATGCTCCACCACCTCAACTACTGGTGGTACATTAACACCCTCTGGTAACACTATCTCAGAGGTCTGTACATCTCTTTCTCTCTTACTCTTCTTATTCTTCTTCTTCTTCTTCTCATTTTTAGTCTCATCACCTCTCCTACTCTTTCGAGGCTTTAAATCTCCACCCATTTCCTCACTATCTATCTCCTCAATATTTGGGGCTAGAGTATAGAAATTAGGAACTAATGAATCCACATCCACCGCAAAACCTGCTTATGAGGGAATAGGTGGTTGTGGAGGAGGTGCAACCTTAGTGCTCTCAGTTTGGACCTTGACTACTTTCTTAAGCTCAGTCAAGTCCACTCTAATCTCAGTCAAGTCTGAAGCATGGACTGCATCAATCCTAGCTGTTATTCGGCTCTCAAATTTATCTACTCGGGTCTGTACCATCCTAACCGGAGCCCAAATTTCATCAGCAATGTAGGGATAAACCCTTACCTCTAACTTCTTAAGCCAGGCATCATACAATACCTGCATCCTCAAAATCTACTCCAGCTGAGAAGTCGGTATCAATGTATAGCCAACAAGAACATGTGTGTACGCACCCAATAGTGCTAGAGATGTTTGTTGTAACACCCCGTACCTTCCCAACCCTACTTGACGACATTGAATAACGTTTACTTAGGTGTTGAGAGCCATAAGTATGTATTTGGTAATGTTATCGATGAGATAATTGAGATTGGGCCTCGTACGTGTGATTAGACCTTCGTAGAAGGTGTTTTGAGACTTTGTGGAGCATTTGTGGGGTTAAAAATGAGGCTTGGAGGGCCTCCAAATAAAGGATATTAAGTGTAATAAGTAAGTTAAAGAATAGGACTTGAAGTATCTAACCAAACCCGCGAAGAAAAGTTGAAAAATGAAATTTTCAAAAAAAATAAGGTTGGGGCGCGCCAGAGGGCGTGCCAGGCCACTCTAGGCCAAAATTTTTATCCTATAGGCAGCAAGCTGGCGCGCCCAAGGGCGTGCCAGGATGGGTTTTTCCATTTTTCAAAAGTTGGAAATTTCTTAAGTCCTAAGGGTGCCCGGGGAAGTACCGAGCCGATTTGTGCCACGTTTCTTTTACAACCATGAGTATATACATGAAATGAATGAAATATTATATTGGTATGATAAAATTACTCGAGAACAAATTTTGCATCAAAATGACAGTTTTGCCCTTATGGTCAAAATGGGCCATACGTGGCTAGAATCGCTTGTTTTTGGGATTGAGGCTACGAATATGAATCGCGTGAGTGGGAATATTGTTGTAAAATGTATGAGGTGATTTAAATTCGAGGAATTATTTATTTTATTGGGTTAAGTGAATTGGGCCCAACAGAAGGCCCAAAAAATAAGAAGAAGACATGGCCAAAATGGGTCAAAAGACCCATTCTTGCCTTGACCTTCTAGAACACCACATTTAATGGCTAAGGATGGACTTAAAGTATTATAAAAGGGACCAAAAAATTTGATTTTATTCATTGGACATACTCATGCTTTCTAGACATTTCTCAACCATTTTTCTCTCAAAACCCTAAGAACTCAAAGCCAACTTTTGGAGCAAATCATCATTTTTCAAGCTTGGGTAAGTGATTATTGTTATGGATTAATGTATTAGATGAATGGGAGAGTATGTAAATCATGTTGGTTATGCTTGGAAGTGTTGAACATGGTGTCTTGTGTTTTTGATAAAAGATTTGTGATCCATAGGATTTAAGCTTGAAATATGACTTGTGACTTTGATGAAAGAGCATGGTATGAATAAAATATGAACATGTATGGTGTGATTTTGTAATTAAAATTGTTATTTTTCTATAAGTGTAAATTATGGGATTTTGGCCGATATGTGCTATGAAGTGTATTAAGGTGAATTGATAGATTATTTGTGATATGGTGTGGATGAGAAAGTATAAAGGAAAAGTGTTGTGGTGAAATGTTATTGATTATCATGTATTGGTCAATGTATGGAATATTGTGGGATTATTGGTATGATAATTTCATCAATGGTATTGCCAAGGGGGAAATGACATTTTAAAGGCAAAAATGTAACTCATTGACGTTATATACATTTGTAAGGTAGTTAGTGGTTAATGTCAATTCCGTTATGTATTTGTGTTGTAGAGTGAAACATAAAAAAGGAGTGGGACTATTGTATACGCATCTAAGATTGTATATTCGTATTGAGAATACAAGGTATGTAAGGTTACTCTGTCCGTATCTTTCTGCGGCAAATAGTATTCACATTGACATTACGCTTGTCCTATTTCGAAATGTGCTAAGGTATCCAATATCCGGTTATCAATGGTCATTATCACATAGTTCCTATTCATTGATCAATTGTGAACCACATGTCTCATATTCATGGTTAATTTTCCAAAAGCTCAATAAGGTTATGTTCCAATGTTCCAATAGTGATTATACTCATGTGTCTTGTTCAAGGATTATTGTCCAATGGTTCCAATGGTATTATGGTTCTAATAATATTATGTTTCTCACAATGTTTATTTACATGTCTCTCACTCATTGGTTAATGATCCAAAGCTTCATATACAGTTATGACTATCATTGTATCAATCTCAAAGTAATGAATAAAGTAATGCAAATATGTGGTCAATGATCAAGTATGGGTGGTAGCTTTGGGGACAAATGCCTAGCTCAAGCCGATCCCAAGATTGTTGGATAAGGGGGCAGTCCTAGAGGCATAAGCCTAGCTCGGACCGATCCTGACAGGGGGCAGCTCTAGAGGTAATAACCTAGCTCGAGCCAAACCTGATGTGTTGGTATGGGTGGCAGCTCTAGAGGTAATAACCTAGCTCGATCCGATCCCAATATATATTGATTCATAGGGTGGAAGCTCTAGGGGCATAAGCCTAGCTCGAGCCGATCCCAACATAACGTTATGTTATGTTAAAACCCATTGTTCAGTCGGGGCCCGGGTATCACAGGTCACAGGCAAAGATGAGTAAGCATAAAAGAAAAGAAGCAAAGAAAGTAATGAAAGCAATATGCATGGTTCCCAACACACAGAATGGTGACTTATCCATATTGGTTATTTATTTGTATTTGAGTTTATTAAAGTGTTTATATCTCTTATAGTTTCATATGACCTTACATACTCAGTACATTGTTCGTACTGACCCCTCTTGGGGGACTTACATTATTGCTGCAGGCACAGGTACTAGTTGACCTCCACAGTAAGTTACAGATCATTTGTGGATTGTTGGGGAGCTCCAGTTGAATTCGGGGCTTTCCGAGTCATTTTATATATTTGCTTTGATATTGCATATGTATATAGAGCGGGGTGTTGTCCCGACTCTAGGTTGGTTATGGTTATGTATCTGTAAAGGCTTTTTAGACTTATGTGGGAGAATGATTGTAAGAGGTAAATGTTCATATTGACATGATGGCCCTAACAGCCAAGTTTCATATATTGTACAAGTTTTTCCATGACTTCCGCATAGTGTCATGATATAATATGAGGCATGCATATGAATGTACATAAGCA
Organism: Capsicum rhomboideum; assembly: GCA_031232105.1. Lineage (NCBI taxonomy): Eukaryota > Viridiplantae > Streptophyta > Magnoliopsida > Solanales > Solanaceae > Capsicum > Capsicum rhomboideum. The sequence continues at coordinate 62,387,919 of CP124709.1, forward strand.
AAGATTGGTTCTCTCGAGCCTCAACGGCTTCGGGAGCCAGTCCGCCTCAATAGGATTTGCGGCATGACAAAAGTGGTATCAGAGCAGGTCGTCCTAAGGGTGTCTACAAAGCCGTGTCTGAGTTGAGTCTTGCTTATGGATGTGTTGCGCACCACATTGATAAGCAGGAGGCTACAGGACATTTAGGAGTTGTTTCTTTTCTTCACTTCTAGATCGTGCAATAGAGCCAAAGTTGTAGGTGGACACATATGTACGTATTAATATTGGTTTTCTTTTGTATAGTCAAATGCTAAATATCAGACAAGATAAGGGCAAAGGTGAGCAGGTTGATTTGCCTGCCAAAGTAGAAATGAGTAAATCACCACCTGACTAAGCTAGTCAAGGTGGAGCTGACATTACATTTGCAATACGGGTTTCTCTTAGCCAAAAGGTAGAGAAGTACCCGCAGAACCACCTATAAGTGCCACTGGACATGATTTAAGAAATGTAGTGTATATGTTGACTCATATAGTTGCTGTACAATGTCACGGGCGAGTTGGCCCAATGATGAGTAATGATGGTGCGGCTAGGGCAGCTTTTCGGAGAAGACAGGATTTTCTGAAAGTAAGCCCTCCCACATTCACCGGGTCGGATCGGAATGAAGACCCACAGGAATTTATAGACCAAATCAAACGGGCTATGGATGTTATAAATGTGACTGGTGTATTGAGGTACTTCCAACTAGTTGGGAGGAATTTAAAACGACATTCCTTGACCAGTATCTCCCATATGAGGTCCGATAAGCTCATGCGGACCGATTGTTAAATTTTTGCCAAAGGACTATGAGTGTCAAAAAGTACAGTCTTCGGTTTAATTCTTTGGCTAGGTATGCTCCAAATGTGGTAGCTATTATGACCGATAGAGTGCATCAGTATGCGGACAGATGATTGTACTATTGTTGTCTTGAAAAAAGATATGGATATAGCCAGAATATAGGCTTTTGTACAGATAATGGAGGATCCGAGGCAACAGAAAAGGACACAAATATTTGAAGAAGGGTCGTCAAAGAGGGCTAGACCTATGGGACAGTTCATGGCGTCCCAAGGAGAATTTAGGTCTTGGGTGTTTAACAGACCGCCTAGACCATTATTTCCTTAATCTATAGTAAATGTTCTACCTCGATCCCAAGGGTTCAGACACAATCGGTTTGGCAAAGAAGCGAGATTTAGGATTCATGGGCAATGAGGTATCAAGAACAGGAATGTAGAAAGTAGGAACCAACCGAAGTCTCCTCGTCAGCTGTGTTAGTGCTGCGGAAGTTATCATCTAGGTGAAATATCGGTTGGGGACAAATATTGTTATTGGTGTGATATGTCGGGCCAAAAAATGAGGCTTCTCCTGATGAAGCTACAGGTACCGTACACGTATTGATTGACCCATATTCGACACTAGCATATGTTATTTCATTAAATTACTGAAAATCCAAAAGAACACCAAAATGACTAGTTATGTCACAGGAAGTCTATACATTAGTTGGTGAACCTATTGTAGTTAAAAGAGTATATCATAAGTGCATAGTAATTGTTTGTGGTCATGGGACACTGGGTGATCGTATTGAGTAGGAAATAGTGGATTTTGATGTTATACAAGGATTGTGTCATAGTGGATTGCCAAACTAAGAAGTTATATTGTTATTTTCCCTAAAAGAATGTTTTGAATGGCCAAAGAAATGTGGGGGCACCAAGAGAAAAATTTATACCCCATCTTAAAGCAAAGAAAAGGATACTCTAAAGGATACATATGTCACTTAGTAAGAGTGAAAGATACTGATGTGAAACCACCAACTCTCCAATCAGTTCTGGTGGTGAATAAATTCCTCGATGTATGAGCTGATATTAATGTGATTTCAGATACTCAGCCTATTTTTATTTCTTCATATAACATAGCCCGGTAGAGTTACAGGAATGAAATGAGAAAGTAAAAGATGTGTTGAGTAAGGGATTCATAAGGCTTAGAGCGACCCCTTGGGGTGCATCAGTGTTCATAGGACAAAAAAAAAGAGAAAATATGGCATATTGAGAATGTGTGTTTACTATCGGCAACCGAATAAGATGACAATGAAGAATACATGTCTTCTCCCCGGAGTTGATGAATTATTTGATCAGTTATAGGATGCCAAATTCTTCCTAAAGATTGACTTAAGTTCAGGATCATCAAGTAAGGGTCAGAGAAAATAAAGGTACCCAAACTAGAGGTATGGTTGTCATGAATTTGTAGTTATGCCATTTGGAATAACAAATGCACCAGCTGCGTTGATGGATTTGATAATTAGGGTGTTTAAGCCATCGCTAAGCGTATTCGTGATAATGTTTTAAATGTTATACTAGATTACTCATGAGCGCAAAAGGACCATGTTAATTACTTGTGACAGGTGTTACGGATTCTTTGTGACCGTAAGATATATGCAAGTTCTTTAAATGCAAGTTTGGTCACAATCCGTATTGTCCTTAGGACACATTGTATTGAACGAAGGAATAAGGATTCATATAGACAAAAGAAGTGGCCAAGGCTTGCGACGCCTACGGAAATTCGTAGATTCCTTGAGTTGGCCAGTTATTACAAAAGAATTGTTAAAAAAAGGCTTTTTTCCATTACCCTTAATGAAGCTAGCACACAAAATAACTAAGTTTCAGCGGAATGATGTATGTGAGAAAAGTTTGCAAGAGATGAAAGATAAATTGACTCCTACACCTGTACTAGTACTCCCAAAGGCACATAAGAGTATGCAGGGTATTGTGATGTTTTCAAAATTGATTTAGGATGTGTGTACATGCAGTACGACAATGTGATAACGTATTCCTTAAAACGATTGCATCCACATAAGAGAAATTATCCCACATATGATTTTAAGTTAACAGTTGTGACAATTGCTTGTAACAGATAGCACCACTACTTCTATAAAACTTCAGGTGAAAGAACTATAATGTCAAATGTGTCAGAATTTCTTTGGTATCCGAGATGAAGGAAAAAAAATATGTAAATCCTATTTTTAGTTCAATTGAAAAAAAATGTGTACAGCAAAATTCGACGAAGGTATTTGAGCAAGTGTGTACTGGGTATAGATGAGTTAAGAAAATGAATTATGACAAAAAAACCATCGTTCACGATATTTTATTCATTCGACAGCAACCAAAATGTACCATGGTGTAGCAGGTATGTCTTGGTAAGGTTACACGAGAAACACATTGTAGAATTTGTATCTCAATGTCCAAGCGGTCACTGATTAAGAGTATGGCATCAGAAATCTGTATGTTTTATGCAATGTATTACCCTTCCAATTTGGAAGTGGAACATGAATAATATGGATTTAATCACAGGGTTACCTCGTACACTGCAAAAGTTGATAGTTGACAGGCTTACCGAGTCAGCGTATTTCCTACCAGTTAAGACCACCGATACCGTTGGATATTATACAAAGTTGTATGTTACAAAGATAGTAAGATTACATGGGATTCCACTCACTATTATATCAAATAGGAGAACTCACTTTATTGCACAGTGTTGGAAGCCTTTTTCAGTAAAGCATGGGTACACAGGTGGATGCACATACGGCTTGTCATCCTCAGATGGATAAACAAATAGAACACATTATACGAACGGTTGGAGATATGCCACGAGTTTGTACATTGGACCTTAAAGGTAGTTGGGATGAACATCTATCGTTTCTTGAAATTGTTTACAATAAAAGTATCAAAAGGCACCTAACGAAGTTTTTATATGAAAGAAAATATAGATCATCAATTGGATGGGTTTCAGCTGATGAAATTTGCCTTGCTTGGGTCAGGTTTTGTTCATCAAGCCATAGAAAGGGTGAAGGTGATATAACAGCAGCTACAAATGGCCCAAAGTCTATATAAATCTTATATCGATACTAGAAGAAGGGAATTACAATGTGCCATATGTGATTAGGTATTTTTGACAGTGTCACCAATGAAAAAAAAAATTAATGAGATTCAGAAAGAAAAGAAAATTGTCCAAAGATTTGAGCAAATTGTGTAGCTATTAGCACTAGTCCCAGAACTCTTCACAGTTCATGCAATATTTCATAAGCGATGCTTCGAAAGTGTATATGAGATTATCGCGTATTACTCCTAGTGGAGATATACAAGTTATGGAAGATCTCACATATGAAGAGGTACTGCTTACTATTCTAGATCAGTAAGTGAAAACAATGAGAAATAAAGGAGCAGCTTCCGTAAAGGCGCTATTAGAGAAATTAGCAGGTAGAAGAAATCACAAGGGAAGCCAAAGAAATAATGGAATCTAAAGTACTCATAATTTTTGTACAAGGAAGAAAAAGTTCAAGATACGAAAGTGGAGTCATAATAAGTAAGTCCTTACAAGTGTTACGTGTGTATATGATGATGTGAAGGATTCACTTCGACTTAAGTGTTACAATGAGATAATGTTACTAACATTCGAGGACGAATGTTTCTAAGGGGGGAAGAATGTAACACCCCATACCTTCCCAACCCTACTTTACAACATTGAATAATGTTTACTTAGGTTTCGAGATCCATAAGTATGTATTTGGTAATGTTATCGATGAGATAATTGAGATTGGGCCTCGTACGTGTGATTAGACCTTCGTAGAAGGTGTTTTACGACTTTGTGGAGAATTTGTGGGGTTAAAAATGAGGCTTGGAAGGCCTCCAAATAAAGGATATTAAGGGTAAGAAGTAAGTTAAAGAATAGGACTTGAAGTATCTGAACAAACCCGCAAAGAAAAGTCGAAAAATGAAATTTTCAAAAAACAATAAGGTTGGGGCGCGCCAGAGGGTGTGCCAGGCCTCTCTAGGCCAAAATTTTTAGCCCAGAGGCAGCAAGCTGGCACGCCCAAGGGCGTGCCAGGATGGGTTTTTCCATTTTTCAAAAGTTGGAAATTTCTTAAGTCCCAAGGGTGCCCGGGGACGTACCGAGCCGATTTTTGCCACGTTTCTTTTACAACCACGAGTATATAAATGAAATGAATGAAATATTATATTGGTATGATAAAATTACTTGAGAACGAATTTGTCATCAAAATGACAGTTTTGCCCTTATGGTCAAAATGGGCCATACGTGGCTAGAATCACTTGTTTTTGGGACTGAGGCTACGAATATGAATCGCGTGAGTGGGAATATTGTTGTAAAACATATGAGATGATTTAAATGGGAGGAATTATTGATTTTATTGGGTTAAGTGAATTGGGCCCAACAAAAGGCCCAAAAAATGAGAAGAAGACATGGGCCAAAATGGGTCAAAAGACCCATTCTTGCCTTGACCTTCTAGAACACCACATTTAATGGCTAAGGATGGACTTAAAGTATTATAAAAGGGACCAAAAAATCTGATTTTATTCATTGGACATTCTCATGTTTTCTAGACATTTCTCAACCATTTTTCTCTCAAAACCCTAAGAACTCAAAGCCAACTTTTGGAGCAAGATCATCATTTTTCAAGCTTGGGTAAGTGATTATTGTTATGGATTAATATATTATATGCATAGGAGAGTATGTAAATCATGTTGGTTATGCTTGGAAGTGTTGAACATGGTGTCTTATGTTTTCGGTAAAAGATTTGTGATCCATGGGATTTAAGCTTGAAATATGACTTTTGACTTTGATGAAAGAGCATGGTATGGATAAAATATGAACATGTATGGTGTGATTTTGTAATTAAAATTGTTATTTTTCTATAAGTGTAAATTATGGGATTTTGGCCGATATGTGCTATGAAGTGTATTAAGGTGAATTGATGAATTATTTGTGATATGGTGTGGATGAGAAAGTATAAAGGAGAAGTGTTGTGGTGAAATGTTATTGATTATCATGTATTGGTCAATGTATGGAATATTGTGGGATTATTGGTATGATAATTTCATCAATGGTATTGTCAAGGGGGAAATGACGTTTTAAAGGCAAAAATGTAACTCATTGACGTTATATGCATTTGTAAGGTAGTTGGTGGTTAATGTCAATTACGTTATGTATTTGTGTTGTAGAATGAAACATAAAGAAGGAGCGGGACTATTGTATACGCATCTAATATTGTATATTCGTATTGAGAACACAAGGTATGTAAGGTTACTCTGTCCGTATCTTTCTGTGGCAAATAGTATTCACATTGACATTACGCTTGTCCTATTTCGAAATGTGATAAGGTATCCAATATCCGGTTATCAATGGTCATTATCACATAGTTCCTATTCATTGATCAATTGTGAACCACATGTCTCATATTCATGGTTAATGTTCCAAAAGCTCAATAAGGTTATGTTCCAATGTTCCAATAATGATTATACTCATGTCTCTTGTTCAAGGATTATTGTCCAATGGTTCCAATGGTATTATGGTTCTAATAATATTATGTTTCTCACAATGTTTATTTACATGTCTCTCACTCATTGGTTAATGATCCGAAGCTTCATATACAGTTATGACTATCATTGTATCAATCTCAAAGTAATGAATAAAGTAATGCAAATATGTGGTCAATGATCAAGTATGGGTGGTAGCTTTGGGGGAAAATGCCTAGCTCAAGCCGATACCGAGATTGTTGGATCAGGGGGCAGTCCTAGAGGCATAATCCTAGCTCAGATCGATCCTGACAGGGGGCAGCTCTAGAGGTAATAACCTAGCTCGAGTCGAACCTGATGTGTTGGTATGGGTGGCAGCTCTAGAGGTAATAACCTAGCTCAAGCCGATCCCGATATATATTGATTCATAGGGTGGCAGCTCTAGGGGCATAAGCCTAGCTCAAGCCGATCCCAACATAACGTTATGTTATGCTAAAACCCACTGTTCAGTTGGGGACCGGGTATCACAGGTCACAGGCAAAGATGAATAAACACAAAAGTAAAGAAGCAAAGAAAGTAATGAAAGCAATATACATGGTTCCCAACATACAGAATGGTGACTTATCCATATTGGTTATTTATTTGTATTTGAGTTTATTGAAGTGTTTATATCTCTTATAGTTTCATATGGCCTTACATACTCAGTACATTCTTCGTACTGACCCCTCTTGGGGGACTTACATTATTGCTGTTGGCACATGCACTAGTAGACCTCCACAGTAAGTTGCAGATCATTTGCAGATTGTTGGGGAGCTCCAGTTGAATTCGGGGCTTTCCGAGTCATTATAGATATTTGCTTTGGTATTGCATATGTATATAAAGCGGGGTGTTATCCCGAATCTAGGTTGGTTATGGTTATGTATCTGTAGAGGCTTTGTAGATTTATGTGGGAGAATGATTGTAAGAGGTAAATGTTCATATTGACATGATGGCCCTTACGACCAAGTTTCATATATTGTACAAGTTTTTCCATGACTTCTGCATAGTGGCATGATATAATATGAGACATGCATATGAATGTACATGAGCAAAGATTGGTTCTCTCGAGCCTCAACGGCTTCGGGTGCCAGTCCGCCTCAATGGGATTTGGGGCGTGACAGTTGTGAGGTAAATGAAGTATCCCCAGCTTCAGATGTCATGATCTCACTAGCGGGGGCACCTCCGCCAACCTCTGGTGGTGCCTCTAGAAAAATACCTCGGACAAGAGCTACCGGGTTCCTAAAATCATTGATCATTGCCAAATCCACAGTTTTTTTTGTTGAAAAAATTTATCGACTGGTGGAATGGATAGAACCTCCAAATTTTGTAGCAATTGAGTGATCAAGCTTGGGAAAGGCAAGGTCATGCTGAACTCCAAGACCCTGTCCTAAATCTCTTCTGTAATTATTCATAGAATGTTCAAATCTAGATCTGCCAAGAAAGCTGCTATGAGGCCTGCATTGGTAGCACCCAATGTGTTGTCATTTGATATGGGTGCGATGCGGTTCCTCACAATGGACCATCACACCTTGGAATTGAACTTGAGAGTATTTTTATTAATAGTCACCCCATTGATCAATGGGGCATTTTCTCCTGCTTTTGCAATATGGTCTACCAACCACCTGTAGAACAAGTCTTTGTCGTATATGGACAATTTTTTTACCTCTCCAAATCGTTCATCGGGAAATTGTATTTTGGAGTCTCCTCAACCTATACAAACATCTCTCCAAATAAGACAGTAGAGATTGCCTTGATAGAGATATCCACTTCCTTACCCTGAACCATCATGGTGTCCAACCTTGGATGTTTATTCATGTCTTTGCCTCTATTGAAAGTAGTTATGTTCTTGAGAGTTGCAACATAATAAGCATAAAATTCCTGCACCAGCTCCTGATCATAGATCCGGAGGGGCCTAGTCATTCAGCTCAGACTGTACTTGAAAAATACCCAAACCACTTCTGAGACCTTCTACAGTGACTCACCTAACAAACGGGGCTCATCTTGGATACTTATTTTATTGTTTCTATTGTCCTTTAAGGACATCAAATCCAAATAGTAATCTCTGGAATATCGTACACACTATCTTCTCGAGTCTGGCCCTCTTGAAATTGGAGCTACACCTGCTTTCTCAGAGGATTTGGGGTTGGATTCCTCCTCAACCATCGAGGAGCTTATCTCCTTATTAGCAGTCTCATTATCCACCCCTTGGTTTTTTTTTTCTTCAGAATATAGAAAGTTTAGCAGCTTCTACCAAAGCCATAGATGTGGTGGCCTTGGCCTTCCCAATCTACTTTGCCTTTCCCCTCATGGTTCGAGGTGAGTTTTGTTCAGTCAAGGGGTTGGTCAAGTACTCAACCTCGGTCTCACTTGACCTTTCAAACTAACTTTTCGAGGTCTGAGGTATGTCCTTGGGTGCCCTTTTTTGGAGATGTCCTTCTTCAACTTAGTCTGTACCTTTGGTGCCATTGTACCTGTATTAGGAAAAGTTAAAATCAACTTGAAAAATTTTGACACAGGAGAAGTAAGTGTATCAAATGACCCTACTCACAATAGTGCAATGAAGGCACGGTCGTGCTTTTCTATCGTAGGAAGGGTTTCCTAAAAAATACTAAGGGATATTTCATCAGACGACTGGTTCCTATAATCAGGCAATGAACGTACAAAAGTACCTTCTGATCGTAGGAACACTCCCAAAGTACTAGGAGTTTTTCACATCATACGAGTACATCCCACGATCTAGCCTTGATAGAATGATCATGGGTTGTGCTCGTATGATAAGCAATTACAATACATGTATTGATACCTCACAATGATCCAACCTGTGATCGTAGGCCGATAACATGAGCGTAGGCTGTGTCGTGGAGTTCACTGACATTTAGCAGATGTCAGGTATCTTCTTGATCCTAGCTTATACCTACATTGACCATCATTTCAACCAAAATACGGGTACTCAAGACTTCCTCATTTGGATTTCCTATTTAAACCTAAACCCACTTCAATATTAGTAAAAACCCAATCAAAGTTTAAATGCTACCCATATTTGTTTGAGATGAAGGATTAGACCAGAAAGCACACGTATAATATAGGTCTTGAATTTTCAGTTAAAAGCACAATTTGATTCTCAAAGCAGCCTTATGAACATAGATAAGAAGATGCACGAGTAGTGTTATCAAAATATTATTTGCTCTTATGATTTAGGGTCAATGATTTGATGTTTGCAATGATTGGAAATGATGTGGGAGAGAATCGGGTCAATTCATAAGGGTTTAAATGTTTAAATCCCTAGTTAGGTCGGTTCAGGTTGGGTCCTCACTCTTTAAGTAGCTCCTCAGATGGGAGCCTCATACGATCGTGGTGTCAATCCACGATCGTGACATCGTGTCATAGGAAGAGGATTTAAGGAAGCTTACCTGGGAACCTATGAAGCTAAAGGACAATAATGACATGTACCCATGATTATTCCTTAAAATCATAAGTTTGATGTCCATATTGATGATCTGCAGGAGTGACATCACATGATTGATACCACAATCGTGACATCTAGGTACGATCACGATGACCAATCATGAGATGACTCCCAAATTTCACCTTACAGAACTCCCATCAGATGACGAAACCCACAATCATGGGACTTTTCCATGGTCATACAATTCTATCGTGGGTTCAGTACGAAGTACAGTTCAACATTTCCTTTTTCCTGCACAATCCCTGCACCAGTGATAAACATTACCCAATAATAATATAAAGTACAAAACATGGGTTGCCTCCCAAGAAGCGTTTGATTTAACATCGCGACACAACGTGGCTATGTTGGTTACTCAGACTTCACCAACAAGCCTATGGGTTGCCTCTCATGAAGAACCTGATTTAACGTCATGGAATGACCCAACTTCCTTGACTACTCAGAATTCATTAAGGTTAACTTCCTCGTATGACTGTATCTCTTCTATAGTTCCCACATAGTGCTTCATGCGCTGACCATTTACCTTTCATAGTACACCCTCATCTCTTTTTAGCTCAATTGTACCATGTGGGAATACCCTTTCCACCGAGAATGGTCCAAACCATTTAGACCTCAGTTTTCCAGAAAACAAGCAAAGACGTGAATTATATAGCAGGACCAAGTCTCCTGGGTGGAATTCTCTTTGTTCAATCTTCCTGTCATGGTACAATTTCATCTTTTCTTCATATAGGGTGGAGCTTTCATAGGCGCGGAGATGGAATTCATCCATCTCATTCATCTGCTCCACTCTCATTTTCATCTCATTCATGCCCATAATGCCTTATGTTCAAGTTCGACAGGCAAGTGGAAAGCTTTAACGTATACAAGATGATATGCCGAAGTACTTATATGGTTATTGAATGTTATTTGGTAGGCCTACAATGCATCATCCAACCTTTTAGCCTAGTCTGTTCTATTGGCATTCATAATTTTTGCCAGGATAGACTTGATCTCTAGATTTGAGACCTCAATCTGCCCTCTCATCGAAGAATGGTAAGGTGCTGACTCCTTGTGTTTAACATCATATTTATCAAGCAAAGTTTTGAAGAGATGATTGCATAAATGCAAACCACCGTTATTAATGATAGCTCAAGGGGTACCAAATCTAGAGAAAATATTCTTTTTCAAAAAGGCGGTGATGCTCTTTCCTTTATTGTTTGGAAGCACAATAGCTTCTACCCATTTGGATACGTAGTCAACAGCCACCAAAATGCACTTCATTCTATGTGAACTCATAAAGAGGCCCATGAATTCAATACCCCAAACATCAAATAACTCAAGCTCAAGGATAGTTGTTATTAGAAGTTCATGTCTGCGTGAGATATTCCCTTGCCTTTGACATTGGTCATAAGCCCTAGCATAGTAATGGCTATCTTAATAAATGGTGGTCTATTAGTAACCATATTGCAAGATCTCATGCGTAGTCCACGCACCTCCATGATGACCCCCAACTGGTGATGAGTGACATGCCTCTAAGACACTCATCATCCCAACCTCAGGAATGCATCTCCGAATCACACCATCTGCATAAAATCGAAAAAAGTATGGGTCATCCCAAATGAACTTTCTCACCTCATGCGTGAACCTTTTTTTCTGCTAAAACGACATATCTTTGGGAACTAGAACACTAGCCAAATAATTTACAATATCTAGAAACCTGGGGATTAAGTCTTGTAATTCTGCCAACGCTTGTTCGTCTAGAAAAGTATCATCAATTTCAAGATCATCCATTAGTTTTAGCATGGCCTCCTCCTCAGGGCGTGATAAATTGTCATCCACTTGATTCTCAATTTATTTTCGATCCTTGACCTCAAAGTCAAATTTCTGCAATAGAAGTACCCATCTAATTAACCTCGGCTTTGCATCTTTCTTCGCCATGAGGTATCTAAGGGCTGCATGGTCAGGGTGCACAATCTCTTTTGTGCCAAGTAAATAAGACCAAAATTTCTCAAAAGTAAACATAGCAGCAAGTAACTCTTATTCAGTCAGAGTGTAATTCTTTTGCACTAGATTAAGTGTTTTGCTAGCATAGTAGATGGGATGTAAGATCTTCTCTTGTTTTTGGCCTAGGACTGCAAGCGCCATGCTACTAGCATCACACATTACCTCAAGTGGCAAAGTCAAATCGAGAGATATAATAATGGGGGATGAAATCACCTTCTCTTTCAGGCACTCAAAGGCTTTCAAACATGTATCATCAAACAAAAATTTCACCCCCTTCTCCAAAAGCTTACACAAAGGATTAGCAATCTTAGAAAAATCCTTGATGAATCTTCTATAAAACCCTACATGTCCCAAAAATCTATGAATACCTTTCACAGAAATTGGTCGAGGTAACTTTTCAATCACCTCAATCTTCACCTTGTCGACTTTAATCCCTCTCTTTAAAATTTGGTGACCAACACCATGAAGTGGCACTTCTCCCAATTCAATACCAAGTTACATTCCTCGCATCTCCGCAGAATATTGGTAAGATATGCCAAAAAATCATCAAATGAGTCACCCACAACTGAGAAGTCATCCATGAATACCTCAATAGTGTCCTCCACTATATCCAAAAAGATGGACATCATACAACACTGAAAAGTGGTGGGAGCATTACATAGATCAAAAGACATCTTCTTTAATGCGAACTTCCCATATAGACAAGTGAAAGTGGTCTTCTCTTAGTCCTCGGAAGAAATGAAAATCTGATTGTACCTTGAATAACCATTATGAAAATAATACCACCCTTTACCAGCAAGACGGTTTAACATCTGGTCCATGAATGGCATAGGAAAATGATCATTTTCAGTCCATGAATTTAGCTTCCTATAGTCCATGCAAACTCTCCATCTAGTGATGGTCTCATAGGAATCAAATCATTTTTCTCATTTGGAACGATAGTTATTCCACCCTTCTTTGGTATACATTTGACCGGGCTCACCCATTTGTTGTCGGCAATAGGGTAAACAATGTTTGCATCTAATAACTTAATGATCTCTTTCTTTACAACCTCTTACATGGGCGGGTTCAAACTATGTTGATGCTCAATATTGGGTATACAATCCAACTTGAGTTGAATTTTGTGTGTGCAAATTCCAGGTGGAATTCCAATAGTGTCAGTAATGGACCATCCAATGGAACGTTTGAACCTCTAAAAGATGGAAACTAAGGCCTCAACTTGCCATCCTAAAAAATCAGCTATAATGATAATGGAAAAAGTATTGTTGGCCCTCAAAAACACATACCAAAGATGAGACGGTAGAGCTTTGAGCTCCAAAACTAAAGGCTTCTCAATAGAAGGTTTTGCTGGTAGAGTCACTCAATTCATCAAATCAAGATCCAACTTCTTTGGTACGTAATTGTAAGAACCCCTACCAACAAGTTCTTTCACCATCTCATCGTACTCATCAATATCATCACTGTCAAAATTCATGATAACTGCTACGAGAGCCTCAAGTCCAAGTCTCTCCTTAATGGGATCTTCCAACTCATCTTTGTTGACTGTATCTATCATAGAAATCACACGCATATCCTTTGGATACTTCATAGACTGGCATACATTAAAAGTGACTTGCTTATTATTCAATCGAAACTTCATCTACCCAGTCTCCATAATAACCAAAGCACATCCCATCATAAGGAAGGATCTTTCCAAGATAATAGGAACCTCAAAGTCAAGGATGATGAAATCATCTTGAAAGATGAAAAATGCAACCATCACCAAAACATCACATAAAATACCCACCGGCTTCTTCATAGTGTGGTTCGCCAAAAGTAGTCTCATTAAAGTCTGCTTAGGTGACCCCAAACCCAATTGTTTGTAAACTGCTAGCAACATTATGAGAAATGCTAGCACCCAAATCAAATAAATCCTTTGCAAAATTAAAACACCCTATAATGCATGGGATCTTGAACACGCCTGGGTCTTCCTTTTTCTCAACCAATGATCTAGAAGATATGGAACTACAATGAGGCACGTTGTCCATGAGCTCAAAGCTCACAGTCAACTTCTTCATCACTAAATCCTTCATAAATTTTGCATAGCCCGACATTTGTTCTAAAGCCTCCATAAGAGGGATGTTCACCGACAACTCCTTCAACATTGAGATAAACTTTTGATATTTTCCCTCTTCAGCTTTCTTCTTCAACCTTTGTGAAAAAAGTAGAGGAGGTCGTGGAATGGGCTTCAATAATTGTGTGACCTCCTTTTCCTTCCATTTGTCAGAATTAGCCTTTTTTTCAGCAACTAGAGGATTTTTAGATGCATCATTAACTACCACCAAATTTTTTACTTCAGTATCATTCTCATCGTTAATAATTATGAACTCATCTTTCTTGTCATCAACCATAGACATAGGTAGATCAGTAGTAGTTTTACTACTTCTAGTAGTAATAGTGAGGAAATGGCCATCATTCTTAAGGTTTTGGAGGGTGTTGCTTGGAAGTGTACCCGATTGACGTTGATTCAATGCGGAAGACATAAGCCTAAATTATTGTTCAAGCTATTTTATAGCGGTCACATGTTACTCAACTTTTTAGCTCAGCCCTAAAATGTCTGCTCTAATATCCTTAAGGCAATTCTCTTGGCTCTCCGACCCCTTAACATGTTTCATAAGTAAGGCTTCCATCCTTGAATTGCCAAAATCAGCATCACGGTTCCCCGGTGGAACATAAAGGCCACTCTTCTCCTTATAATCATCTTTTCACTTCCAATCACTATCACGATCTCTATCTCTGTCTTTATACCCCAATTTGTTGTAATTGTCTCTATAGTAGTTTTGACCTTGATTCCCTTGCCTAGAGTTCCAATTGTCTTGGTTAGAACCCTGGCCCTTGGCTCAAAAACCCGCCACCTCTCTGTTGAGATATTTAGCTTCTTCCTTAGAATCCAAATCATCATATCTAGGTGCCTTACCTTGTGCACCAACCAAGTTTACTTTTTCTACCCCAACTGCTGCAAATTACTTAGCAAGTAACCCAATGTCAGTTCTCAGTTGTGCTACCTCATGAGCCACTATCTCATCTAGTGCTCTCTGTTCTGCTGACTCTCTAATTGCATACATTCCTGTGGGTCTATCTGCCTCCCGAGTATGCCAACCTCAGTTGGTTTGATCCAATCAAGAATCTCTGAATCCTGCTCCCAACGTAGACTCATGAATGCCCCACCTATGATAGTGTTTACTACAATATTAGTGTTCATATTCAAGGCTCTTTAGAAGATTTTGAGTAAGTTTTGACCAGTAATCATGTGGTTTGGAACATTCTGTAACTTTTTATTGAACCTCAACCAAGTCTCTTATAATGCTTCTAAATGCAACTGTCTAAAATTATAGATCTCATCTTTTAATTGCAGCTTTCTAGAGGGCTGGAAAATATTAGTCTAAGGATTGGGTCCTTAATTCATTCTAGTTAGTAATAGATCCATGTGGTAATTCAGCCAACCACTGGGTAGCTTCTCCCATTAGAGAGAATTAAATAACCTCATTCTAATTGCCTTTTGACTCACACTAGGCAGATTATATGATGTGTAGATTCCCACAAAATTCATCACATGTATGTTCACATCGTCGGTAGGTAGTCCAAAAATACCCTTTTTAGGTTCAGCAGGTGAATCATAGCGCTCGTAATACCAAACTTAGTCCCTTGAGGCAATTCTGGTGGAATGATACCACCTATCTCAATTGGCTCCAAGTAGTCCAAATCATCCTCAGGATCTTCATAAAAAGAAAGATATTATTATAGTGGCTGTTGCCCCCTAGGCCTTCTCTGTCTTTCCCGATCGTCAAGTGCAGCAAACTAATTAGCCTCATTTTTCCTTACTCCCTCATCCCTAGTTGCCTATCTGGCAGCCTCATGTCTTGAGTTCTCTTTAGCTATTAACCACGTAGTGGTTTGCTCTGCAGTCTCATGGCAAATCGGATGAAGTGATGGCTAGTCATTAAGTTCACCACCACCATGAGTACCTTCGAGCAAGGATGCTGGATCATGAACTCCGTCGTTAACTATTCTTCCATTGTTTTTCAGAGTTCTTTCAATTTCTGTATCAAGTGGAATTAAGGGATTTCCTTGACTCCAAGTACTGGGCATACACTTGCATATGCCCTAGAAATAGCTGAAAAGAAAAATTAGCAAATGAAACCAACAACCTAACAAACACAATTAATCAAATCCATAACCATATTCCCCGATAACGGTGTCAAAATTTGATGTCGCCCAAATTACACCTCCTAAAAAGTATAAAGCGATCACTGAATCAAATATAGAACCCAATAAGGTTGGGGTCAATTCCACAGGGAATAGATCAAAATTCTATCAAGTGTTTGTCTAAGTAACTGGAAAAAAAGTAAAAGAGGGGGTTTTGTGAACCAAAAGATCAATAGTAATAGTCGTTAGCTGTTGGATTTGTAATCAATATGAGAAAAGAACTAGGATTGTGATACCCATTATTTCTTAACTACACAGGTTGCTCGTGCTAGCAAACTATCCCGATATGACATATGAAATATCTAACAAGATAGATTCATCTAGACGTCTCTCGACCTTGACTAGATGAATTTCACTCTTCTGCTCTCGATTTTCGAGTGTCACACTACTGACCCATGTTCTTGCTCTCATATTAACTATCCTTGTTATGGCTCAAGTTATTAGATGAAGGTTGATATCTTCAAATCTTTGATATTATTTCCTTTTCCTAATATCTACTTCTCTCTCGAGAAAGTTTAGAATACAAGCGAGTTCCAAACGTTTGCAACCATTAGAAAAGTAAACATACAAGCACACCGGACTAGAATTGCTTCGCACATAAACCATTTTGTTAATTCATCATGGTTCTGACAACCCTAGCTGAGGTGTACTCATAATTGCAAGAACACAAGAAGAATTCATAAATGAAAACATGATTATGAACTTATAATAAGAATTAAACTCCAAAATCTCAACTTCAATTAAAACCCTAGAAAATGATGTTCGTAAAATTCCAAGAGTATGCCGTAGAATCCCACAATATAATATTGTAAAATATTAATGAGTGTTAACTCGTACAAAAAACACTATAGAAGTATTTATAGAGAAAATAAAACCTATCCTATTACAAACAGGAAATCTGGGTCGGCTGACTCGAACGAGAGGAAGGTACGATCGTGGTTAGAACCCACGATCGTCCTTTGGTGCTCGTGGTTTAGCTCTTGCATGTCTGGGCTTATTCCTACGACCTCTAGGTACGATCATATGTAGCTTGCACGATTGTGATTGTCCCTCATTTGATGATTCTCATACTTAACTGCTGCAGCTTTGCTTTCAGGTCCTTCTTTCCACGACCAAAAGGTACGATCGTACCATCATGGTATGGTTGTGAGAGCTCTCATATGATTAACCGTTGAGGACCCTTGCTCTGTTTCAAGTTATGACAACATTAGTATGACTGTGGTCAGGTCCCATAGTTGTGTCTTCATTCGTCTGATCGTTCTTTAGGTCTTATTTTCCGCACATTCTTTCTCCGAGCCTATTTATCCTGCAAACAATAGAAAACTCATCATATCCATAGAAGAATACCCTTGTACCTACAAATATTAACCATTTTGAGCAACTCAAGTGTCGAAAATCCACGCCTTATCAATTATCCAATAAAAGAGTAGAGTACAGAAACCTCTATTTTTTACAATTATCGGGACCAAAAGGCACCATACAAGAACATCTAAAAAGAATAAGTCTAAAAATCACTACGAATATCCCTAAAACACAATAAAAGAGGGAATTGTTTTAGTCCTGAATCAAAGGACATAACATTGTGGAAGATTTGAAGGTTGCCTGGACATGATGCTCACCCCTGAAATTAGGACTGAATTGCTATCTAGAGTCAACCGCTAGAAGATGTTATGTACTCTATAAAAAGAAGAGTACAGGTAGCATCAGTACATCAACAAGTACTGGTAAGCATCATAGGTCGGCTAACTTAACAATGTAAGCAAGTCAAACAAGTATAAAAGCGATCATAACAAAATTCATAATCAATGATATCAATCAAACATCACATCATGAATTATCATATAATTACACTCACAAGTTCACTTTTATAGGCTTTCACACAATCATTTTTCATCATTCATCATCACATGTATTCATCTAATAACACTCAATGCATGTAAATGAGTGCATGTATGCAAAATGTGCACATCATATCTTACCCTTCTTATCAAAATCATATCATACTAACATGGTACACGACCCATTATCATAATATATCATATTATACCGGCGTGGTACCCGACCCATTATCATAACATGTCATATTGTACCAGTGTGGTACCAAACTCATTGCCTCATCTCCTCATCACAATGCAATGAAAATACAATGTAGTCATCAAATCACAAATCGTGCTAGAAGGCAATCATAGATGTTTAAATCACAAACAAGCACAAAGCCAAAAAAGTCTAAGTGCTACACAAAACCATAACCTACCTCAACTCTTTTACTCAAAGTCATCTTTAAGCCATACTTTTCCATTTTTGTTCTCATTCAATTCATTCTTAATCTATTCAACAATAAGAACATACACACATTTCAATAAGTCATCCCTTTTTAACTACTAGGGATCAGAATCACTGATTTTAGCCAAAACGTTACCCTATTTCATCATCTTAGGATTTTTTTTTATCATTTAAGCTTCATGAACACTACTTAAATTAGCATAATCAGTCATTATTCTAGTCCCATTAGTATTTTCTAACACCCTAGGTTCATTATATGCTGAATTTATTCACATTCCCACCACTTTTCATCGATTATCCATAAACTAGGTTTAAATCTCAATTTTCACCATTAATCCATTTTCTAGTGATTTTCTAAGGTTAAATAAAGTAAATTCAAGTCTAGAATGTAATTACTTACCTCTAAAGATGAAAAACTTCAAATTCCAGCTGAAAATAGCCTCTCCCCAGAGCTATAGTGCATTTTTTGAAAATAGGAGAATGAAAACATTTTCTATATTTTAAACTAAAATTTTACTGCGTTACCGCTGCAGCGGATAATTACCGCTGAAGTGGTTAAATTTCTGCAGCAGCAGTTGGCACCCATTTTAAAGAAGGTCAACGTTGTAGTTTCCCTGACCACTACAGTGGTACCACTGTAGTGGTTACTTTTTCCACTGTAGAGGTCCGAGGTAGAAATTTGAAACCTCTCCTCAGTTTTCCTCATTTTACAATCGACACCATGTATTTCGACAATGTAAACCAACCCCTCCACAATAAATGCTATAACTGGAGTTCTGTAACTCTATTTCAGGTTTCTGAAGTTGCTAAGACTTCCTATACTTGTTGGCTATACAACTATTGCATAAAACCCAGCTATTATTAATCATATCAATACCAGATTTTGTTCAATTACTACACCCTCAAATTTAAGCCAAAACTAGACTAGCCCTGCATTTCTTAAATTTTAGCTAAGGGCAGTCTAGGTGCAACTTTTACCTCCTAATGCAGCGTAATGACATTTTGAGTCATTATATGTGCAATGAAAAACCCTTGGCAAGTGTGGCTACTGACCACTTCCCTTTTCTTCATACTTGCGCACCAGCTCCAACATGTGTGGAATCCACCTCAGATGTGCAACTTTACCATACTTCACATTATGCTCTGTACTTCTAAAATAGCCTATTCAATGGATTTAACACTCAAAACTCACCTTATCCCTTTTGGAAACAAACCTAATATGCAAATTACTCCTACAACATGATGTGAGCATGTTGAAACACTCAAAACATCAATCTAGGCTCATCTAGTCACATTATTGATCGTGGTCAACTCCAATTCATTAAATATAACTAGAAACCAACTCAAGCATCCAAATCATTCCCATGCTCTTTGTAATCTGGGTAAACTAAGTCATAATTCAACTTTCGGACCTATTGGAACCATCAAACCTCAATTCTAAGCTCGTTTACCCTTTTTGTTAACTTTGATCAAACCTTAAGTTTTCAATTATTACATTTTAATTTTTTTCTCCGATACATATTTGATTACCTCAAGTATTATTTCACCCATCCATGTATGTCATAAAACACATTTTAAAGGTTTAATAAATTTCTTTTAAGGGAAGTAGGTTCTATTGTCAAAATCACAATACGGGTCATTAATGTCATGATCTAAAATTTAACGATCATGATGGGACCTACCTTTACCCAAATGTAGGTAATCCAATCCTCCAACCAAAGAAAAAAATCAAAATAGTATGTGAAACTAATTAAATATTGCAAAATTTAAGGTCTTAACACCAACTTTTATTATATAAAATAGAAGTGCAAAAGGTAACAAAATATACCTAGAACCTAGTGTCACTAGTACAAAAGTATTTAAATGAATACAATCGTCTCAAAACTATAATTGTGTATGGAATAGAAAAGACAAGAAAGTAAAGGTGGAGGGAGTCTTGTATTGCTCTAAATGCTAAGTTGGTCACTAAAACTATCGAATAAGGATCACCTCAGACAAAATACAACTAGGCCTGATAGTACTAGGATCTGCATAAAAAAGATGCATCAAGAGTAGTATGAGTATGATACCACATGTACCCAGTAGGCATCATAGGTTGACCAAGCTTGAGTTAGACAAGTATATCATAAGAAGTATGAAATGTACCTAGATCAGTTTATAAGTTCAATTTATTACACCATAGAAAACAGGGATAAGACAACTAACCAAAATCATCCTATAAGTAAATACTAACATCCAACAAAGAAGACAAGTAAGGAAGGTGCATACAAAATAATAGTATGTAATATAGTGCAATATAGTGGCCAATGATTCTACCAGTATACACCTGCTACTACTAATGACATGCTGTGAGTTAAGACACATGGTAGGGTGAGCATAAATACCAAAAAAAATCAAACCAAACAAAACTAACTTGGTTTTTCAATTTCAGTTCTTTTATTTGATTTCCATTCTATTTTTCTAAAGCTTTTGTTCTTGGTTTTAGGATCCAAGTACTTTAGTCCACCAAAAAATCGATGTTTAATAACACAAGTTTAAAATTTTATTTACCTCTTAGTGTGTGTCCAGATTTATTTCTTGTTGTGGTTTATTTACACAATTTACCTCAATGTCTGGAGGATCATACTCTATGTCTTTCATGTCTTCTTGAGGTGTTTGTTTTATCTTGTCTCCTATTAAAAGTCCTACATCATTGTTGTTATCTACCTTTTCTTCATCTCTTTTTCCTCTTCTTCTATCCATTTTCCTATCTTTGTTCTAACTCCTAAGTGATATTCATCACTTCCTCCCTTTCATGGTGCCTCTCCATTTCCTTTTCAATTTAGGAGTTATCTGACATCGCCTTTGGTAGAAAATTTTTCTCCACCCAATCTTTAGTAACATTACTATCCTTCTCCTAAATGTCATATGCCTGACTATATGTTCGATTATTTATCTGTTTTACGATTTTTTTCTTTTGCATTGCCTTCTTCCAATATCACTTTATTGATTGTTTGATTAGTCTGTGTGACTGTGGGTTTGTTGGTACTCTCCTTTGTTGTAACATTCTCTATCTCAATGTATGCACCTTTATTTTTAATGTTCTTTTTTTTATTTTTTTTTACCTAGATCGGGAATCTTCTTGCCTTTCACTATGTTCCCATTCTTCTTAAACTTCTATTGATTATTGTTCTGATCTCACATGCTGTTCCTTTTATTATTATTTTTACAGCATTCCAGTCTTAGGATTTTCAATTATTTTTCCACTAGCTAATCTCCTACAATAGTTACCAATAAAAATAGTAATTTCCTTAAATAGTATGTAGGCATTAGATTTAGAAATGTTATCCAGGTCATGACCTTCAAGGTTTTCTCTTCCACTTTACACTTTGAATCATAGGTCTCATTTGATTTGAGCTCCCATCCTTTGACTTTATGTAATATGCAAATTTTTATGTTAGGTTTATGAAATATTCTTTGAGAGGTAATCTTATCAACAACTGCCAACTTCTGAAAAACCTATTGACAATCTCCTTTAACATTACATTGCACAAGGATAATTAGATGAAGTTCTTCCAATTTAGGTCATCCATACAAAAACTTTCCAACAACCGCGTGTTGAAGGTTCTCTATTCACATCCATCCTGTTCACCTATTTTTATGTTCACTTTATATATGGTTCTTATATAATAAACTCACAATCTTCATTAGTATTGATGACATCGTCATTGGTTTAGAACTTAAGGCATATGAATATTTGCTTAGCTTAGTGATTGTGGGGTTTCAAATATTGGTACCGGAGGGTGAGGGTGGGGTGGGGGCAGGCACAAGATGACCAGCCTCTGTGTTAGAGTGGTTGATGACTGCGGTTGCCATAGGCAAATCTTAACAAAAATAAGGCTGGGGTTGCAATATCATACGGAGAGAGAAAAGAGAACTTTTAGGAATTATTTGACAATATTTATGTCATGACTAGAGACTAGACCCTAAACATAACACAGTGCTTAGAGCCACAAATGACCCCAAGCTAACCCATGGCCTGACATAACACTAAGAATACTGAATATATATATGAAATATTGAATATAGAAGCTAACTGATTCGAAATATAAACTAAAATGAAACTAAGCCTAAAAATAAACCACAAGCTGAAAAGTCTACTATATGTCTGAAAGCCTCTACTAAAAGATGAGTTGCTGGGACAAGTCCCTAGCTAACTCTAAAATGTCTGAAGTTGAAAGATAAATACTAAAATAAGAAATACTAAAAATTGGTCCTCAAATGATGAGGACTCACCCATGTCTGTTGCTTAGAGGGTACTGGATCACACTACTCACAGGGCTAATGCTGAACGTTGGAACCTATATCATAAGACGATAAATGTAAAAGAGAGTATGCAATCAATACTTTGAATACACTGAGTATGTGAGATATGAAAACATAAAATATGCTAAATATACTGGTAATTACTGAAATAATATGTTGGTAAATATTGAACTACTATGTTGAGCTATAAAACTAAATCAAAGTGCAATGACCCTGTCAGAGATGCATAAACATACATATGAATACAAATATGAAACGATAATCTAAAAAATCATGTGTTTAAGAAAATGCAAACTAAACTAAGGATCATACACAATACTGAGTCTAAAACTATGGGAGAGCCTATTAACTGACATAACCACGTAAGCTAAACATGGAGTCCGACTTATACACCCCGTTGAAAGGGCCCAATATACCTTGCCAAGGTATAAAGGCATGGCTAGCGTGATCACTAAACTGATGCCCAACTAAAAGGGGCTAAATAAACCTAAGTGGCATGTAGTTCTGGGACTTAGGTGCGTTGATTCCTAGTCCAACTCAGTACTAAGTACTACTTCCATACTGTTTATACTATTAGCTTATAAATCTGATAAATTGAGACTGAGTCAAAACATACTGTATCTAAAAGTATTCTAAAAGTCTGATTAACTAAAGTTATGCTGTAAACTGAGGCTAATTACTTTATTCATGCTAAAATCAATAATTTCTGGTATTGTGTGTTCATAACACACTAATATTATGACTGAAATCAATTCAACTGAAAGTACTGCGAATCAGGCTAAGTACAAAATTTCAAAATACCAACTTGTATAAGAAATTAAAATCATGAAAAATACAAAAAACTATAATATAGGAATCACGAGGGAACTAAAATCATATGCAAATCATGAACTACATGAAAACCCTAACTTTAATCTGTGAGAAAACTATGAAACCCTAATTTATTTGGGACTCAATGGGTGAAAGGATACCCATCAATGAAATATCATATACCTGGAAAGTGAGTTCTTGCTAAGAACTTGAATGATTCTGAAGTTGAATTGGAACCCTAGACTTTCTCTATTTTGAGAAGATGGAACAATTTTTTGTTGTTTCTCTAAGTGTTGGGAGGCATAATTAGAGAAAAAATATATCTAAGTCACTTTAAGCCCTCCCCCATATGCTTTAAATGATTCAGTATAGGGAGTTAGGTAAGTGGAAAAGATGAAAATACCCCAAATAAAACATAACTGCTTCTGTTGTACCAGTCATCACGGGTCGTCAGTATGCGTTGTCATGGATAACAATGACTCATTGTTACACTTATTGAGACTAGGCAATTTTCCTCGGCCTGGGTATGATTGGACACAATGGCTCATCGTCATCACTGATGATAAGTCATTGTGTTGACTCATTGCTAGGGACCCTAAATTGTCATCTCCTAGGTCCTCGTCAGGATGAGAGACCTGATGAGCCATCTGAGGTGACAACGACTCTTCACATCTAGTTGTTGCCACTGGGAGGAAATTGTTACTCTTCGAGATTTTGTATTTGATCTTTGATACGAGTCACATGATGGCTAGTCGTGACTAACAATAACTCATCCCTAGGAGTTGTTGCCAATGGAATAACTTTCATTCTTTAGAAGTTTGAAGGCTAAACTCATGATGGCTCACCCAACGAGTCGTTGGCACAGACGATGACTTATAGTCTGAGTCATTTTGTGAAGAATTTCTTGGTTTCTGACTGGGTTTCTATGCTAATTCTGAGATAAGATCTTAGGGACTTTTGGGGTTTTACAATATCCCCCCCTTGGGAACATTAATCTCAAATGAAGACTAACTAGCCAAAAATTATAGGAAAAGAGTTGAAATCCCAAAACTGAGTTCTAAGAGCTGATTACTGACATGATAACTGAATTTTTGACTTAAATAAAACTAAACTGAATTTATGAGACATGCATGCATACTAAGACATGAGAGCAACTGAGGGACATGAGACTGAATGGAATACTAAACAAAAGTTGTTACCTCAAGCTGGAACTGAATTCAAAGGTAAAAGATGAGGTTACTTGGTCATCATATCTTCTTTTTCTTCCCATGTAGCTCCCTTAACTAGATAATTCCTCCAAAGAACTTTCAATGAAATGACTTATTTGTTCCTTAACTTATGAACCTAACAGTCAAGAATATCAACTGGGACCTCTTTGTAAGAGAGACTATCTTTCACGTGCACACTCTCCAATGGCACAACTATGTCTAGATCACCAATGCATTTCTTCAATAGAGACACATTGAAGACTGGATGCACTGATGCTAAATCTATAGGCAAATCTAACTCATAGGTCACATTGCCAATATGCCTCAAATTCTTATAAGGACCAATAAATTGAGGACTGAGTTTCCTTTCTTGCCAAACCTCATCACCTCTTTCATGGGTGAAATCTTCAAGTAAACCCAATTATCAACTACAAACTCAAGCTCTCTTCTCCTCACATCTACATATGATTTTTGGCGACTCTAAGTTGTTTTCAACCACTACCTATTCAGTTAAACTTTCTCTTTAGACTCATGAAATGAATCAGGCCCTATCAAGGTAGCTTTACCAACCTCAAACCAACCAATAGGGGATCTACACCTCCTACCATAAAGTGTCTCAAATGAAGCCATCTGAATACTGGAGTGATAACTGTTGTTATAAGCAAACTCAACCAAAGGTAGGTGATCATTCCAACTACCTTTAAAGTAAGCCATGCAATCTCTCAACATATCCTCTAAGTCCTAAATGGTCCTCTTTGCCTGACCATCTATCTGCGAGTGAAAAGTTGTGCTTAGATGACCCTGGATACCTAGTCCCTTTTAAAAGGACTTCCAGAACTACAAAGTAAATTGAGTAACCCTATCCAAAATGATAGTTAAAGAAACTCCATGCAACTTGACCAACTCTCTAAGGTAGAGTCTAGCATAGTCCTCGACTGAATCTATAGTATTAACTAGCAGGAAATGCAATGACTTAGTCATTCGGTCTATACTAACCCATATAGAGTCATATTATCGGTGAGTATGAGGTAACCCAGTTATGAAGTCCATATGCACCTCTTCTCACTTCCAAGTAGGAATACAAATGTTCTGAGTAATACCACCAGGTCTATGATGCTCAACCTTAACTAGCTGGCAATTTGGAAACTTAGTCACAAATTTTGCGATATCCTTCTTCATTCTATTCCACCAATAGACTTATTGTAGGTTATGATACTTCTTAGTGGCACCTGGGTGAATAGAATACCAAAAACTATGAGCTTCTGTCAATATCCGATGTCTTGAGTTATCTATATATGTAACACACAATCAGCCTTGACAAAAAAGAAAACCATCTCCCTCTTAGGAGAAAACATTGATTTTCTAACCTAGGACTATTTCATTTAAGTTAAGGAAAATAGTATCACTATCCTGCTTTTTCTTCACCTGTGCCACTAAAGAAGATTCTAAACCACTTTGAACCATCACACTACCTTTGACTGAATCAACTAACTGAACTCCTAATATAGCAAGTCTGTGGACATCATAATCTAACTATTTCTTTACATCTTCCACCTGAGCAACACTACCTAGTGAAAGTCTACTAAGGGTATCAACCACTATATTGACCTTACTCAGATGGTACAATACACTCATATCATATTCTTTAAACAACTCTAGCGATCTCCTATGATGAAGATTTAGGTCTTTCTGAATGAACACGTGCTGAAGGCTTTTATGATTTGTGAACATATCCACATAAACTCCATAAAGATAGTGCCTCCAAAGCGATAAAGCAAAAATAACTTTTGTCAACTCAAGATCATGAGTCGAGCAATTCTTCATATGGGGTTGAGTTGTCTACAGGCATAAGCTACAACCTTACTGTGCTATATCAGCGAACAATCAAGGCCAACTCCAGAGGAATCATAGTAAATAACAAACCCATCGAGACCCTTTGGTAGAGTCAAAACTAGAGTAGAAGTTAGTCGAGTCTTGAACTCTTGACAACTCTTCTCACAAGCATTGGACCACTAAAATTTAATTTTTTTCTGAGTCAATTTGTACATAGAAGAAGTGATAGATGAAAATCCCTCAATAAACTATCTGAAGTAACCGACTAAACCCAAGAAACTTCTAATGTCTGACGGAGAGATGGATCTAGGATAGTTTCTAACTGCTTTGATCTTTGAGAATCAACCCAAATAGCCTCACTAGAAATGATATGACCAAGGAATGCTACTGATTTCAACCAAATTTTACACTTGCTGAATTTATCGAATAACTAGCGTTCTTTAAAAGTCTACAAGATAATCCTCAAATTGTCTGTATGTTCATCCTAACCCCGATAAACAAGGATGTCATCAATGAAGACAATGATGAACATGTCCAAGTACTGCTTGAACACTCTATTCATTAATTGCATAAAATTTGTAGGAGCATTCGTTAGTCAAAAATACATAACAACAAATTCATAATGACCATACAAAGTTCTGAAGGTTGTCTTCAGAATGTCACATTCTCTGACTCTAAGCTGATGACAGCCAGACCTGAGGTCTATCTTTCAAAATCAAATGGCACCCTGAAGCTGGTCAAACAAGTCATCAATACTAGGGATGGGATACTTATTTTTGACTGTGACTTTATTCAACTAATGGTAATTGATGTACATTCTGAGGAAACCAATTTTCTTATGCACGAAAAAAACTAGAGCACCCTATGGAGAGATATTGGGTCTGATGAAACCTTTTTCTAAAAGTTCATTTAACTATTCTTTAAAATTCCTTAAGCTCAACTGGAGCCATTCTGTAAGGAGGGATTAGGATAGGCTGGGTATCTGTATGAAGGTCTATTCCAAAGTCTATATCCCACTCTGGAGGGACTCTGGGAAAATCTTCAAGGAACACTTCTAGAAATTCATTCACAACTTAAATTGACTGTAGAGTTGGGGTTTCAAAGTTGGAATCCTTAACCCAAAAAAGATGGTAAATGCAACCCTTAGAGATTATTTTTATGGCCTTAAGGTAAGAGACAAACCAACCTATCGATGTACTACCCTTCTATTCTAGGACTGGTTCATTTGGAAACTAAAACTTAAGGACTCTAGTTATACAGTCGACTAAGGTATAACAGGAATGTAATCGATCCATGCCAATAATGACATCAAAATTAGCCATCTCTAATTTTACTAGGTCAACTATGGTGAATATTTGTGAAATTGTGATTGGGCAATTTTTTTTAGACCCATTTAGCTATAACTGGGTCACTAACATGAGTAGAAACTGAGAAGATTTTTAAAATGATTTTGGGACTGACATCAAAATCTACTGCAATAAAAGGAGTCACAAAGGAAAGTATGGCTTTGGGATCTATTAATGTAAATATATCAATATGGAAAACTCATAATGTACCAGTGACAACATCAAGGGAACCCTCCTAATCCTGATAAGAGTGAAGAGCATAAAACCTATTCTGGTGCTGCCTGCCACCTGTATCTGAAGAAGCACCCTATTGAGTTGGGTGACCTATAAAGGCTGCTAAAGTAGTAGACTGAGCCTTGTTACACCTATTTCTACACCTGGAAGAAGGGTATTTTCTCAAATTATGGTCCATTTGACCACATCCAAAACAATCCTCCTTGCCTAGACAACTTCACCTGGATGGTTCTTACCATACTTAGGACATGCTAGAAAAGTGTAGCTACCTAAAACACTCCCCAAAACTTAGAGCCTGATCCTCTATTCATGTGATTATGATAAGGCCTAGGAGATAGTACACTGGCTGAAGATGGTGCTGGAGTTGAAGACCTCTGTTGAAACTGAGAATGGTTACCATCACCCGACCTCTGCTGAGAGTAGTCAAAATTACCTATTCTAGACCTTTTATTCTTCCTTCCCTTCTCCTTTTTCTTCTCTTTCTCAATCTGCTGAAAATAAGTCATAAGTTTAGATATGTCCATATCCCTAACAATCATAGTGGTCCCGCATTCCTTGACCACTGACTCAAAAATGCCTAAAACAAACTTACTCATTCAATCCCTTGGCTCTGCAACCATCTCTGGAGCATACTTGGAAAGCTGAGTAAACTTTAGAAATACTCCTTCACATTCGTGTTACCTTGATTCAAGTTGATAAACTCTTTAACCTTAGCTTCCCTCAACTTATGGGGAAAGAACCTATCTAGAAACACAACCACAAGCTAAAAAGTTTACTCTCAATCTAAAAGCCTCTACTGAAATATGAGTTGTTGGGACAAGTCCCTAGCTAACTCTAAAATGTCTAAATCTGAAATATAAATACTAAAAGAAGAAATACTAAAAATTGGTCCTCGAATGATGAGGACTCACCCATGTCTGCAAATGAGCGGGTACCAAATCATAATACTCACAGGTATGATATTGAACGTTGAAACCTACATCATAAGACAATACAATGCAAAAGAGAGTATACAATTAGTAATTTGAATACACTGAGTATGTGAGATATGCATATATAAAATATGCTTAAATATGCCTGTAAATACTAAAATACTATATTGAGTTGTAAAACTGAACTGAAGTGCAGTTACCCTAGATGCATAAATACATACAAATATTAATATGAAATGATAATCAAAAAATCATGTGTCTAAGTAGATGCAAACTGAACTAAGAATCATGCACAATACTAATTCTGAAACTATAGGAGGGCCTGTTAACTGACATAAACCATGTGAGCCAAACATGGAGTGATGAGTAGGCAATTTGAGACTTATTTAGCCTAAAAAGGTAAGAAATCAAGTCCTCAATGCCAATTTGAGTTATTTTTAAAGCTAGTTTGGTTGATTTTCAAGTGTGAAGCCCAGAATTGGTTAATAGAGCATAAGGAAGCAAAAAGATGGATATTTGAGCTAAAAATGCAAGAAAGGATTGCCCTTAGAGGTTGGTGTATTGCTCAAGTGGTTGGCATATTGACCAAGTGGAGGTTTCATTGCCTAAGTCAAAAAAAATTCCTAGTTCCATATGAAGGGATTCAGTGATGAGGAGAAGAAGTTCGGCAAAGCAACATTCCATTGCAAAAGTCACCAAACATAAATCACTAAAGCTAAAAGTCAACTCCATTTTGGAGATAAAGGTGCACTTCAGCATATCACCATGGATTTTGATGTGCCTGCTCCCCTTCACCGAAGTAGGCTCAGTGGCATTTTTGTAAATTTTTGGCTTATTTTTCTTTAGCTATAAAAGGCTTTTTGGCAGCTGTGAATCCTATCTTTTGAAAAAATTGGTATCTAGAACCCTGTAGTTGAAACCCTAAAGTTGGAATTTAGTTTATTGCTTGTTCTTTTGCTTTGGATTTGAATTTCATGTGTGAATATTTGAATTCAATGGAATACTTCAATAAGAATATGAGTATAATTCCTTTTTCTCTTATTATGTGTAGCTAAATTCCCCAACTTGGGGTTATGTATGATTGAGTAGTGATTATTGCATGTGTGGTGTTTATTTACCTTTTTAATTGATTAATTGTAATGGGTTTGACTATTACTCCTTGTTATCAACCTAAAATTAGAGCTTGCAAACTCTAATAAAGCCTAGATCCCTTATCAACCTTGACAAAAGGGATAAGGGTGAGGAGTAGTAGCAAATAATTATTTGATTTTTATCATTCAATGGAGAATCTTAGACATAAGGCTAGAAAATTAAGGTATTAGGTTGGTTATGAAGAAATACTCGCTAGGTGTTCGAAAGAACCCACTTGTGAAATTAAATATTTTATTGAAAAACTAGCATTAAGATTTAAAACTAGCCTACCCATAACTATTAGTTGATCTTAGGCAAATGCTCACATACCCATGTACGTACTCGTACTCATGAAGGCATAACCCCAAGTTACTTTAACCTTTGATTACAAATTTCTAGTACTCATTTTGCAAACTAAGCTTGCTAATGATAAATTGGATATAGAAACATTTGAAACAAAATCCCAATTTTATTTTCATTACATTTTACATATTACGAGCAAACATCTAGTGACTTATTACATTCGAAGGTGAACCTATCTCCTTTATTCCCTATGGGATCGACCCCGATTCAAGAGTTGGGTTAATATATCACATAACGACCGTGTACATATTTTCTAGAGTGTATTTGAGAGTTATAAAAACTGGTACCATTACCAAGGAATGAAAGATAACATTTATTTTATGTAGTGTTTTGAATCACTTGTGTTAGCCGTAGTTTGAATTTACTTCATTTGTTGTTTTTATTTTCCTTAGTTGATAATATAAGCCAAAATGGCACTATGAGTCAACACGGTAGCGATACCGCAACCTTTGACGGGAAACTCAAGGATGAGGATCAATTGGGAGATGTCGGAAGGGCTAGTGAGATTCGTCTACCACCCACGATGAGGATCAATTGGGAGATGCCAGAAGGTCTAGTGCGATTCTTCTACCACCCATAATAGGCAATGCAACATTTTATGTCATGAGTGTTATGTTTCATTTTCTCCAAATAAAGGGGTTGTTCGGAGTTCAAGCACATGAGGATGCAAACATGCACTTGAGGAATTTCATAGACGTTTGCACTGTATTTGAAATTGCAAATATTTCCTCATAATCCATCCATTTGAGATTGTTCTCGTTTTCTTTGACGGGAGAAAAAGTGATTTGGTTGAAGGAATTGCCCGGGTGGTCTATTACTTCTTGGGTTGAATTGATGGAGGCTTTCCTTGATAGAATTTTCCTGTCGTCTATCATGCTTCAACTTTGAGATTAGGTAACAAACCTTCATCAAGTGAGAGGTAAAACTCCGCATGAAATGTGGCTAAGATTTAGGAAGAAATTGCTTCATTAACCCAACCATGAAATACCGGATAAGATGTTGCTTCAAATATTCTATCGGTCTTTGGACTCATTGAATAAAATCATATTAGATAACTTGGTTAGAGGATCTTAAATGAATTAAACCTTTGGAGTTGCTACGGGATTGTTAGACTAAATAAACAAGCAAAGTAGAGCTTGGCACACATGAGATGCCGAGGTGGACATGGGGCTCCCTCCATGTCTTATGTGATCCAAGAACAAAGGAAAAAGGATGAAGAGAGAGAGTCAAAAACATGGATAAGATCATGACGCAAATAGACCTCTTAACAAAGCATGTCATGGGGTCAACCTCAAAAGAGGTTAACATCGTAGCTTAAAGAGGAAATAGAGATCCATTTCTTATCGAACCAAATGGGGGGTTACCAACCTACCTACCAAAGGCAAGGCGGGAATCAAGGTTGGAAGGATAGAGATAGAGATTAGATGGATCAAGATTGGAGAGATCATGATCGTGATCAATATTAAAGGGATAAAAAAATAAAAAGAGATCATGATTGGAGGGATAAGGATAGAGAGTGTGATCGATATAGATACATCCCCCATCATGATATATAAAAGGGAAAATAAACACCTCCATTGATCCAAAAAACTACAAGAAGGAAGATATACTTGCTAGAATTCTCATGGGAGTTGAAGAGAGTGACAAGATGCTAAAATAAATGAAAAGTGACTTCTCATAAAAGTCACTTCCCTTGCGGCTTAGATTAAACAACTTAAGACCCAATTGAGCCAAATCCCAGTTCATATCAACCATAGACAAAAGGGAGGGCTCCCTAGTGACATCGTGATAAATCCTAAAAATGATGCTTATTGTATAGCCATTGTCACTAGGAGCAGAAAGACACTTGGTGGTGAGATATTAAATATTGATAAAGACCCTAATGATAAGGTAGTTGATGAGCAAGCAAGTGGAAAGAGAAAAAGGGTTGACAATCCAAATAAAGAAGTTCCTCCTCCTAAAAAGTCAAATGTCAAAAAGCCGGGAGAAGTTGAGGATGTGATTGTGAAAGAAGAGAAACAACAAGTGGTTGATGAAAATGTCTCAAAAATGAATGAAGGTCCGATTGATTCAAAATAGACAATCAAGATACTCACTACATTCCCTCAAAGATTCAAGAAGAACGAGGATGACACTAAATTCAAGAAGTTTCTCTTTAAATTTAGCAACTTGTCCATGAATATCCCATTGGTAGAGGCCTTGCTCGAGATTCCCGATTATGACAAGTTTATGAAGGACTTGGTAACCAAAAAGAGAGTCATGGATTTTGAAATAATTTAAATGTCACATAATTGTAGTGCGATAATGTCTAGCAACATGGTGTTGAAGAATGAAGATCCACGTTTACCATCCCTTGTACAATTGGTTTTTATCAATTTGGTAAAGCCTTGGTTGATCTAGGGGCGAGTATAAATTTTATACCATTAGCCGTGTTCAAAAAGTTAGGTTTAGGAACTCCCAAGGACACTACTTTATGGCCTTTGATGGTGGATCCATCCATAAAAAGACCGGTGGGAGTTCTCTATGATGTACTTGTTTGAGTTGATCAATTCATATTCCTCCCTGATTTCATTATTTTGGATTGTTAGATCGACTATGAACTTTCACTATTCTTGGTAGGCCCTTCTTGTGTACCGGAAGAGAACTTGTTGATATAGAGTGTGGGGAGTTAAAATTTTGGATCAATGGTGATGAAGTCACCTTCAATGTATGCAAGTCCATGAAGTAATCTCAAGATTTACAAGTTATCTTGATGATTAATGTGATTAATGATGAGGTTGCCGATGCAATGGAGGTGGATTTTATAAGTGATCCATTAGCAATGGTCTTATAGAACTATGGAAGTGAACATATCGATGAAAATGATGAGATCATAGCTTTCTTAACCAGCCTTGGCTCATACAATAAGAAGCTATGTAAGCTTGACCTTGACCTAAAGAATCGGGAGAGTCCTCCTGCCAAAGCCATTAATAGAGGAGCCTCCATAACTTGAACTCAAGTCGCTCCCTCCTCATCCTATGCATTCTTAGGGCAAGACAATACCTTGCCAATTATTATTGCGGCAGATTTATTGGTATGGCAAGTTGAGATGTTGAAATCAGCATTGAAAAGATTCATAATGGCCATTAGTTGGACTATAGACGACATTATTGGGATACCTCCCAGTATTTGTACTCATAAAATCAAGTTAGAGCCTGAATGTGTGCCAAGTGTGGAACATCAAAGGAGGTTAAACCCTCCAATGCAAGAGGTGGTTAAGAAAGAAATCATTAAGTAGTTTGATACGAACGTAGTGTATCCCATCTTGGATAGCACTTGGGTGAGCCTGGTACAACGTCTGCCTAAGAAGGGTGGAATTATGATGTTTCCTAATGAGAATAATGTACTTGTCCCCATCAGGCTAGTTATGGGTTGGAGAGTGTGTATGGATTACTAGAAAATCAATTCATGGATGGAAAAAGACTACTTCCCTATGCCTTACATGGTTCAAATGCTAGATTGTTTGGAGGGGCGAGGTTGGTATTATTTTCTTGATGGGTACTCCGGATATAACCAACTATCCATAGCCCCCGAAGACCAAGATAAGACCACTTTCACATGTCTGTATGGTACATCTGCTTTTAAATGCATGCCTTTTGGGTTATTTAATTCCACCGCCACCCTTTAAAGGTACATGCTATCAATATTTTTGGACATGGTGGAAGACACAATGGAAGTCTTCATGGATGACTTTTCGGTAGTGGGTGATACATTTGAGGCTTTTCTTGAGAACTTGGCTAAAGTTATTCAATGGTGTATGGAAATAAACCTAGTACTAAATTGGGAGAAATGCCATTTCACGGTTAAAGAAGGAATTGTACTACGGCATAAGATATAGAGCCAAGGAATTCAAGTCAACCAAGCCAAGGTTGAAGTAATTGCCAAGTTGCCCCCTCCAATCTCCATTAAGGGTGTCTGAAGTTTCCTAGGAAATGTCGAATTCTATCAATGATTCAACAAGGATTTCTCCAAAACAACACATTCGATGTGTAAGCTTATTGAAAAAAAAGCCAAATTTGACTTTGATAGAGATTGTGTGCATTCAATTGCCTCAAGGAGAAACATATATTGGCTCCTATCATTATGGCCCCAAATTGGTTACTTTCTTTTGAATTAATGTGTGGTACAAGTGGGTTGGCATTAGATCATTTCTCGATTAAAGAAAGTACAAGATTTTTCATCTGATTATTATGCAAGTAAGTCCTTGAATGATGCACAAAGAAACTACATGGTTACAGAGCAAGAATTGCTAGCCGTAGTTTATGCTTTTGAAAAATTTCGTTCTTACTTGTTGGGTACTAAAGCTATTGTGCATACTAACCATGCCGCTCTTTGGTGCTTAATGGCTAAGAAGGAGGCTAAGCCATAGTTGATCTGATGGATATTATTACTTTAAGAGTTCAACTTTGAAGTCAAAGATAGGAAAGGTTTATAGAACCAAGTGGCGGATCATCTATCCCCCCTTGAGTCTAATAATGAGAAATTGGGCGAAAGTGATATTGATAAAGCTTTTCCCGATGAGCTTGTCATGGCTCTTTCTGGGGGTGTGGAGTTGTGGCATGCATATTATACAAACTATATGGTGTGTGTTTTACATCTTGAAGATTTGAATCATTATCAAAGGAATCGATTTCTCCACGATGTGAAGAAATATTATTGGGATGAGCCTTATTTATTTAGAGAATGCATAGATGAAGTGATTTGTAGGTGTGTTATGGAATTGGAAATGCAGCCCATTCTTGAATCTTGTCATTCTTAATAATTTGATGGTCACCATGGTGGTGTAAGAACAGCGGATAAAGTACTTCAAAGTGGTTTTTATTGGCCTATGCTTCATCAAGATGCTCATGAGTTGTTCAATCTTGTGTGTAATGTCAAATGCAAGGAGGCATTTCAAGGAGGCAGGAGATGACTTTAAAACCTAATATTGAGGTGGAATTGTTTGATGTATCGGGCATTGACTTCATGGGGCCGTTTGTAAGCTCATATGGGAATAAGTATATTTTTGTGGCCATTAATTATGTATCAAAGTTGTAACACCTCAAAAATTCAAGTTAAGATCAGAACTATTCTTCAAGTGTGTATAGAACCAAAATCAGTGATTTGTTAGTATAAGAAGTTGTTTTATATATGAAATAAGTTCATAAGTAACTCCTAGCTCATAGTTAAGTTGAAAGCTTCCTTACCGATTGAATTCTCGTATAGAATCTTTCTAGAGTCAACTTCAAACTAGTATAACTCCTAGATTATGAAGAGTTCTAAAGCTCAAAACACAACAAATTAAATGTCTTTAAGCTTCTTTCCAATGCATCCAATTGCTCATTAATTCATTTCTGGAGCGGAGTTATGGCCATTTTAGTGAATCACTGTCCAGTTGTTAGATACGACGACCCTTCCAACGACCGTTGGAAGAAAATATGATTGTCCTATGTTCTCATCTATAGGAAACATCCCCAAAAGTCCTGAGGATTGAAAAAGTGCATCCTTGGCAACTCAAGAGACCAACGACTATTGGAAAAACCAACGATTATTTGTGGTAATTGCTGTCACAAGATTTTACCCGATTTGACTACCAACGACCAACCAAGGGATGACTGGTTAGACGGACCAATGATCATCCCTTGGCTCATATGATGGAGTCTAGAGGGTCATCAAGAACACGCCATAACCAATGACCCAGCCAACGATTGTTGGTAGAACCAACGACCGTTGGTGGGTTCATCCGTCACGACACTCAGATTTTTCAATTACATTTTATAAGGGGTATATCAGTATTTTTCTATCATTTAACCTCCTAACCTAAGTTGTTTTGGCAATTTCAAGGCTGAATATTAATCCAAAACTGCCCCAAATCCCTTATTCCCTCAGAATATGTCAACACTTAGGAAATTCAGAGCAATACAAGCGACCTTTCTTCACCAAGGAAAGAAAAATAGAGCTCATCATCTTCAAGCTTCAAGTCCAAGACTTTCACTTCCAAGTATTTCAAATTTCATCAATGGGGATCCTTTCACCCATTTACTCCCAAAATATACTCAGATTCTCAGTAAATCCATGGTTTAAAAATTGTGGTTTTTATTAAAGGCATAATTTCTCCTTGTATTTCAGTCCCCCAAAATTAGTAGTCTATAAACCCATGTTTATACATGAAATTCAGTATCTTTAGAGCTTCATAATCATAAACCCTCAGTATATATTGATATTCCATGTTTTAACTTGTGTTGTATGAATTCATAGTCTTTTTAGAGCATAAAACTATCATAAGTATTTGTATCCTTTAGAGATGGCGGGCTATGAACACCTGATGACATAAATTTTCATAAATTAATAGTTGAATATTCAGTCCTTCAGTTTCACATATTTTATGATGCTTTCAGATAAAGTGTAGATTATTCAGTCTCTACTAGTGTAATTGAGCGTATCAGTTTATCAGTAAAATTTAGTTAGCATAGCACTTAACACCGAGCTGATTCAGGGATGAAGGTTCAACCATTAGCTAGGTTGAGACATTTAGTAGAACTCCCTAAGTCCTAGAACTATGGTTCCACCATAGGTTCTAAAGGGTCATACGTCAGATCAGGCTTAACACCTTAGTCTTTTTGGACAATAGTTTAGTGGATATATGTCAGTAAGTGTTTGTACCCTTGGTAAGTTACAGAGCACCCTTCTAAAGGGGGTTATAGGTTGGGCTCCATTTAGCTCAAATGGGGTATGTCGATTAACAGTAGATCCCACAGTTTAGACTCAGATATTGCATGACCTTGTGTTTAGTTTATTCAGTACAGTATTGATTAGTTACATGCTTATTTACTGGGTCATTGCATTAGTTTACATTCCTCGGTTCCATGTTCCGTGTAGCCTCTTATGTTCAGTATGTTTAGTTTTATATAGAATAGTGCATATCTCACATACTCAGTACATTCAAAGTACAGACTGTACACTTTCTTTTGCACTATATTGTGTAATAATATAGGTCCAGATTCTCATCATCCACCTCGCAGTTAGCACGATCCCATACCTATCATAGTAGCAGGGTTTGGTGAGTCATCATCCTTTAAGGACTAGTTTTTCCATATTTCTTATTTCATTATTATTTCAGTTTTCATATGGTTAGAGTTAGCTGGTGGATTATCCCAGTAGCCCATCTTAGTAGAGGCTTTCAGACAGACTGACTGGTGTTTTTAGCATTATGGTTTAGTAGATGATTTTTGTTTTGATTTCAATATCGAATTTTGTTTGATTATTTTTATATTTCAGGTTTTAGCTTTTGCTCAGTATTTATCAATTGTATACAGTTTTCTTAGTGTCATGCCAGGACATGGGCTAGCTTGGGGTCACTTGTGACCCTAAGCACCGTGTTACTGCTAGGGGGTAGTCTAGAGTCATGATAAACTTGGTATCAGAGCATCAGGATTAAAGTATCCTAGGGTGTCTAAAAGCTACGTTAAGTAGAGTCTTGTTCATGGTTGTAAAGAGCGCCATACTTATGAATGAGAGGCTATGAAACATTTTAGAAAAGTTTCACTTCTTTCATGTTAATATCGTGCGATAGGGTGTGGACTCTATTTAACCTTCTTCTGACTCATGCTCTACATTTTTACAAAAAATGCCTTCCAGAAGAGCTAATAAAAGGATAAACAAAAATGAAAACGGAAATGGAAACCAACAAGCACCACCAGCTCCAGCATACCCTTTGAACGAATAAGTCTCACACATTATGTTTAGGGCTTCTTTTCAGGTCCTAGATTAGGCAATGTCTACTCAGGTTAACCAATAAGTTATTGCCTAGGTCAACCCGAATGGTAGTACGGAAGCGACTATAGTTCAAGATTTCACTCGAATAAATCCTCTCGAGTTCCATGGTTCTACAGTGGAGAAGGATCCATAGGAGTTCATTAATGACATTCAGAAGGTCACTCAGATTATGGGTGTCACTCCAATTGAGAGTGAAGATTTAGACACTTACCAGTTGAAAGGAGTGGCTCAGACTTGGTGTCAGCAGTAGAAGGAAGATAGGTGTGTGGATGCACGTCCAGTAGATTGGGATGAGTTTGTAGCTGCATTCCTGGACAGGTCTTTCTAATTGAGTTAAGGAAAGACAAGATTCAAGAGTTTATCAATCTGAAGCAGGGTAACATGACTGTGAAATAGTATTCTCTTAAGTTTACTCAACTCTCTAAGTATGCTCTAGTAATAGTGGTTAATACCAGAGCCCGTATGAGTAAGTTCGTGTCAGGTGTTACCATGTTAGATCTTTCTGAGATTGTGGTTAAAGAGTGTAGAACAACCATGTTGGTCAAGGAGATGGACATCTCCAAGTTGATGACTCATGCCCAACAAATTGAGGAAAAAAAGATCAAGGAAAGTGAAAGGGAGAATAAGAGGACTAAAACAAGAAGTTTTGACTTTTCTAAGCAAAGGTCGGGTGGTGGTAACCATTCTCAATTCCATCAGAGGTCCTCAGCTCTAGCCCCATCCTCTACTACTTCCCCAATATCAAAGTTCAGATAGAAGTATCGGGATGGGGCACCAGATTCTACGTCCCAGGGCAGTATCACTAGTGTACTCTTACTCATCCAGTTTGTAAGAAGTATAGTAAGACTCACCAAAGGGAGTGTATGGAAAGAAGTTTTAGTGTTTTGGATGTGGTAAGCTAGGTCACAGATTAAGAAAGTTCCCAGTGGACTCACAGAGGGGCAGAGATGCTCGCTAGAAGATTTAGTCCAACTCTTCAGCAGCTCCATCAGGTCACCTAACTCAACAGGGTGCCTCATCTAGTACAGGTTGCAGAAAACATCAGAACAGTTTTTATGTACTTCTGACTGGACAGGATCAGGAGGGTTCCCCTGATGTAGTCACTGGTGTAGTACAGGTCTTCATATTAATGTCTATTCCTTGTCAGATCCCGAAGCCACACTTTCATTCACAACTCTTTATATAGTAGTTGGCTTTGATGTCAGTCCCAAAATCCTTTCAGTACCCTTCTCAATATCTACTCTAGTTGGTGATTCAGTCATAGCCAGATGGGTATACAAAAATTCCCAGTCACAGTTTCTCAAAAAGTCACCTCAGTTGATCTTGTAGAGTTAGATATGACTGATTTTGATGTCATTCTCGATATGGATTGGCTACATTCTTGTTATACCTCATTCGATTGTAGAAACATAGTGGTCCAATTTCAGTTTCCAAATGAGTTAGTCTTAGAATAGAAGGGTAGTACTTCAGCGCCTATAGGTCGGTTTGTCTCTTACTTTTAGGCCAAAAAAATAATTTCCAAAGGGTATATCAATTATTTTGTTTGGGTTAAGGATTCTCTGAGACCCCAACCCTTCAGTTAGTTCTAGCGGTTAATGAATTCTTAGAAGTGTTTCCAGAAAATATGGTTGGAGTTTCTCTTGAGCGAGAAATTGTATTTGGAATAGATCTCCTTCTAGATACT
Source organism: Capsicum rhomboideum (assembly GCA_031232105.1). NCBI lineage: Eukaryota > Viridiplantae > Streptophyta > Magnoliopsida > Solanales > Solanaceae > Capsicum > Capsicum rhomboideum. Next base: position 62,427,889 of record CP124709.1, read on the forward strand.
CTGCCTATTTCAATTCCACCCTACATAATGGCTCCAATTGAGCTTAAGGAATTAAAGGAATAGTTAAAATATGCTTAGATAGAGGTTTTAGCAGGCCCAACATCTCTCCATTAGGTGCTCCAGTTCTTTTCATACGTAAGAAAGATAGTTTCCTCAGAATGTGCATTGATTACCATCAGTTGATCAAGGTCACCATCAATAATTAGTATCCCATTCCTAGGATTGATGACTTGTTTGAACAGCTTCAGGGTGCCAATTATTTTTCAAAGATAGACCTCAAATTCGACTATCATCAACTCAGAGTCAAAGAATATGACATTCCAAAGACAACCTTCATAACTCTATATGGTCACTTCAAATTTGTTGTTATGTCATTTGGACTAACGATTGATCCTACAACTTTGATGGACTTAATGAATAGAGTGTTCAAGTATTATTTGTACATATTCATCATTGTCTTTATAGATGACATCCTCATTTATTCTCGAAATAAGGATGAACATGCAGAATATTTGAGAATTGTCTTGCAAACTCTCAAAGATTGCCAGTTATTTGCTAAGTTCAGCAAGTGTAAATTTTGATTGAAATCATGGTATGGTATGGTTGTGAGAGCTCTCATATGATTAACCGTTGAGGACCCTTGCTCTGCTTCAAGTTATGACAACATTAGTATGACTGTGGTCAGGTCCCATAGTTGTGTCTTCATTCGTCTGATCGTTCTTTAGGTTTTATTTTCCGCACATTCTTTCTCCGAGCCTATTTATCCTGCAAACAATAGAAAACTCATCATATCCATAGAAGAATACCCTTGTACCTACAAATATTAACCATTTTGAGCAACTCAAGTGTCGTAAATCCACGCCTTATCAATTATCCAATAAAAGAGTAGAGTACAAAAACCTCTATTTTTTACAATTATCGGGACCAAAAGGCACCATACAAGAACATCTAAACAGAAACTAAGTCTAAAAATCACTACGAATATCCCTAAAACACAATAAAAGAGGGAATTGTCTTAGTCCTGAATCAAAGGACATAACATTATGGAAGATTTGAAGGTTGCCTGGACATGATGATCACCCCTGAAATTAGGACTGAATTGCTATCTAGAGTCAACCGCTAGAAGATGTTATGTACTCCATAAAAAGAAGAGTACGGGTAGCATCAGTACATCAACAAGTACTGGTAAGCATCATAGGTCGGCTAACTTAACAATGTAAGCAAGTCAAACAAGTATAAAAGCGATCATAACAAAATTCATAATCAATGATATCAATCAAACATCACATCATGAATTATCATATAATTACACTCACAAGTTCACTTTTATAGGCTTTCACACAATCATTTTTCATCATTCATCATCACATGTATTCATCTAATAGCACTCAATGCATGTAAATGAGTGCATGTATGCAAAATGTGCACATCATATCTTACCCTTCTTATCAAAATCATATCATACTAGCATGGTACATGACCCATTATCATAACATATCATATTATACCGGCGTGGTAGCCGACCCATTATCATAACATGTCATATTGTACCAGTGTGGTACCAAACTCATTGCCTCATCTCCTCATCACAATGCAATGAAAATACAATGTAGTCATCAAATCACAAATCGTGCTAGAAGGCAATCATAGATGTTTAAATCACAAACAAGCACAAAGCCAAAAAAGTCTAAGTTCTACACAAAACCATAACCTACCTCAACTCTTTTACTCAAAGTCATCTTTAAGCCATACTTTTCCATTTTTGTTCTCATTCAATTCATTCTTAATCTATTCAACAATAAGAACATACACACATTTCAATAAGTCATCCCTTTTTAACTACTAGGGATCAGAATCACTGATTTTAGCCAAAACTTTACCCTATTTCATCATCTTAGGATTTTTTTTTATCATTTAAGCTTCATGAACACTACTTAAATTAGCATAATCAGTCATTATTCTAGTCCCATTAGTATTTTCTAACACCCTAGGTTCATTATATGCTGAATTTATTCACATTCCCACCACTTTTCATCGATTATCCATAAACTAGGTTTAAATCTCAATTTTCACCATTAATCCATTTTCTAGTGATTTTCTAAGGTTAAATAAAGTAAATTCAAGTCTAGAATGTAATTACTTACCTCTAAAGATGAAAAACTTCAAATTCCAGCTGAAAATAGCCTCTCCCTAGAGCTATAGTGCATTTTTTGAAAATAGGAGAATGAAAACATTTTCTATATTTTAAAACTAAAATTTTACTGCGTTACCGCTGCAGCGGATAATTACCGCTGAAGTGGTTAAATTTCTGCAGCAGCAGTTGGCACCCATTTTAAAGAAGGTCAACGTTGTAGTTTCCCTGACCACTACAGTGGTACCACTGTAGTGGTTACTTTTTCCACTGTAGAGGTCCGAGGTAGAAATTTGAAACCTCTCCTCAGTTTTCCTCATTTTACAATCGACACCATGTATTTCGACAATGTAAACCAACCCCTCCACAATAAATGCTATAACTGGAGTTCTGTAACTCTATTTCAGGTTTCTGAAGTTGCTAAGACTTCCTATACTTGTTGGCTATACAACTATTGCATAAAACCCAGCTATTATTAATCATATCAATACCAGATTTTGTTCAATTACTACACCCTCAAATTTAAGCCAAAACTAGACTAGCCCTGCATTTCTTAAATTTTAGCTAAGGGCAGTCTAGGTGCAACTTTTACCTCCTAATGCAGCGTAATGACATTTTGAGTCATTATATGTGCAATGAAAAACCCTTGGCAAGTGTGGCTACTGACCACTTCCCTTTTCTTCATACTTGCGCACCAGCTCCAACATGTGTGGAATCCACCTCAGATGTGCAACTTTACCATACTTCACATTATGCTCTGTACTTCTAAAATAGCCTATTCAATGGATTTAACACTCAAAACTCACCTTATCCCTTTTGGAAACAAACCTAATATGCAAATTACTCCTACAACATGATGTGAGCATGTTGAAACACTCAAAACATCAATCTAGGCTCATCTAGTCACATTATTGATCGTGGTCAACTCCAATTCATTAAATATAACTAGAAACCAACTCAAGCATCCAAATCATTCCCATGCTCTTTGTAATCTGGGTAAACTAAGTCATAATTCAACTTTCGGACCTATTGGAACCATCAAACCTCAATTCTAAGCTCGTTTACCCTTTTTGTTAACTTTGATCAAACCTTAAGTTTTCAATTATTACATTTTAATTTTTTTCTCCGATACATATTTGATTACCTCAAGTATTATTTCACCCATCCATGTATGTCATAAAACACATTTTAAAGGTTTAATAAATTTCTTTTAAGGGAAGTAGGTTCTATTGTCAAAATCACAATACGGGTCATTAATGTCATGATCTAAAATTTAACGATCATGATGGGACCTACCTTTACCCAAATGTAGGTAATCCAATCCTCCAACCAAAGAAAAAAATCAAAATAGTATGTGAAACTAATTAAATATTGCAAAATTTAAGGTCTTAACACCAACTTTTATTATATAAAATAGAAGTGCAAAAGGTAACAAAATATACCTAGAACCTAGTGTCACTAGTACAAAAGTATTTAAATGAATACAATCGTCTCAAAACTATAATTGTGTATGGAATAGAAAAGACAAGAAAGTAAAGGTGGAGGGAGTCTTGTATTGCTCTAAATGCTAAGTTGGTCACTAAAACTATCGAATAAGGATCACCTCAGACAAAATACAACTAGGCCTGATAGTACTAGGATCTGCATAAAAAAGATGCATCAAGAGTAGTATGAGTATGATACCACATGTACCCAGTAGGCATCATAGGTTGACCAAGCTTGAGTTAGACAAGTATATCATAAGAAGTATGAAATGTACCTAGATCAGTTTATAAGTTCAATTTATTACACCATAGAAAACAGGGATAAGACAACTAACCAAAATCATCCTATAAGTAAATACTAACATCCAACAAAGAAGACAAGTAAGGAAGGTGCATACAAAATAATAGTATGTAATATAGTGCAATATAGTGGCCAATGATTCTACCAGTATACACCTGCTACTACTAATGACATGCTGTGAGTTAAGACACATGGTAGGGTGAGCATAAATACCAAAAAAAATCAAACCAAACCAAACTAACTTGGTTTTTCAATTTCAGTTCTTTTATTTGATTTCCATTCTATTTTTCTAAAGCTTTTGTTCTTGGTTTTAGGATCCAAGTACTTTAGTCCACCAAAAAATCGATGTTTAATAACACAAGTTTAAAATTTTATTTACCTCTTAGTGTGTGTCCAGATTTATTTCTTGTTGTGGTTTATTTACACAATTTACCTCAATGTCTGGAGGATCATACTCTATGTCTTTCATGTCTTCTTGAGGTGTTTGTTTTATCTTGTCTCCTATTAAAAGTCCTACATCATTGTTGTTATCTACCTTTTCTTCATCTCTTTTTCCTCTTCTTCTATCCATTTTCCTATCTTTGTTCTAACTCCTAAGTGATATTCATCACTTCCTCCCTTTCATGGTGCCTCTCCATTTCCTTTTCAATTTAGGAGTTATCTGACATCGCCTTTGGTAGAAAATTTTTCTCCACCCAATCTTTAGTAACATTACTATCCTTCTCCTAAATGTCATATGCCTGACTATATGTTCGATTATTTATCTGTTTTATGATTTTTTTCTTTTGCATTGCCTTCTTCCAATATCACTTTATTGATTGTTTGATTAGTCTGTGTGACTGTGGGTTTGTTGGTACTCTCCTTTGTTGTAACATTCTCTATCTCAATGTATGCACCTTTATTTTTAATGTTCTTTTTTTTATTTTTTTTTACCTAGATCGGGAATCTTCTTGCCTTTCACTATGTTCCCATTCTTCTTAAACTTCTATTGATTATTGTTCTGATCTCACATGCTGTTCCTTTTATTATTATTTTTACAGCATTCCAGTCTTAGGATTTTCAATTATTTTTCCACTAGCTAATCTCCTACAATAGTTACCAATAAAAATAGTAATTTCCTTAAATAGTATGTAGGCATTAGATTTAGAAATGTTATCCAGGTCATGACCTTCAAGGTTTTCTCTTCCACTTTACACTTTGAATCATAGGTCTCATTTGATTTGAGCTCCCATCCTTTGACTTTATGTAATATGCAAATTTTTATGTTAGGTTTATGAAATATTCTTTGAGAGGTAATCTTATCAACAACTGCCGACTTCTGAAAAACCTATTGACAATCTCCTTTAACATTACATTGCACAAGGATAATTAGATGAAGTTCTTCCAATTTAGGTCATCCATACAAAAACTTTCCAACAACCGCTTGTTGAAGGTTCTCTATTCACATCCATCCTGTTCACCTATTTTTATGTTCACTTTATATATGGTTCTTATATAATAAACTCACAATCTTCATTAGTATTGATGACATCGTCATTGGTTTAGAACTTAAGGCATATGAATATTTGCTTAGCTTAGTGATTGTGGGGTTTCAAATATTGGTACCGGAGGGTGAGGGTGGGGTGGGGGCAGGCACAAGATGACCAGCCTCTGTGTTAGAGTGGTTGATGACTGCGGTTGCCATAGGCAAATCTTAACAAAAATAAGGCTGGGGTTGCAATATCATACGGAGAGAGAAAAGAGAACTTCTAGGAATTATTTGACAATATTTATGTCATGACTAGAGACTAGACCCTAAACATAACACAGTGCTTAGAGCCACAAATGACCCCAAGCTAACCCATGGCCTGACATAACACTAAGAATACTGAATATATATATGAAATATTGAATATAGAAGCTAACTGATTCGAAATATAAACTAAAATGAAACTAAGCCTAAAAATAAACCACAAGCTGAAAAGTCTACTATATGTCTGAAAGCCTCTACTAAAAGATGAGTTGCTGGGACAAGTCCCTAGCTAACTCTAAAATGTCTGAAGTTGAAAGATAAATACTAAAATAAGAAATACTAAAAATTGGTCCTCAAATGATGAGGACTCACCCATGTCTGTTGCTTAGAGGGTACTGGATCACACTACTCACAGGGCTAATGCTGAACGTTGGAACCTATATCATAAGACGATAAATGTAAAAGAGAGTATGCGATCAATACTTTGAATACACTGAGTATGTGAGATATGAAAACATAAAATATGCTAAATATACTGGTAATTACTGAAATAATATGTTGGTAAATATTGAACTACTATGTTGAGCTATAAAACTAAATCAAAGTGAAATGACCCTGTCAGAGATGCATAAACATACATATGAATACAAATATGAAACGGTAATCTAAAAAATCATGTGTTTAAGAAAATGCAAACTAAACTAAGGATCATACACAATACTGAGTCTAAAACTATGGGAGAGCCTATTAACTGACATAACCACGTAAGCTAAACATGGAGTCCGACTTATACACCCCGTTGAAAGGGCCCAATATACCTTGCCAAGGTATAAAGGCATGGCTAGCGTGATCACTAAACTGATGCCCAACTAAAAGGGGCTAAATAAACCTAAGTGGCATGTAGTTCTGGGACTTAGGTGCGTTGAATCCTAGTCCAACTCAGTACTAAGTACTACTTCCATACTGTTTATACTATTAGCTTATAAATCTGATAAATTGAGACTGAGTCAAAACATACTGTATCTAAAAGTATTCTAAAAGTCTGATTAACTAAAGTTATGCTGTAAACTGAGGCTAATTACTTTATTCATGCTAAAATCAATAATTTCTGGTATTGTGTGTTCATAGCACACTAATATTATGACTGAAATCAATTCAACTGAAAGTACTGCGAATCAGGCTAAGTACAAAATTTCAAAAATACCAACTTGTATAAGAAATTAAAATCATGAAAAATACAAAAAACTATAATATAGGAATCACGAGGGAACTAAAATCATATGCAAATCATGAACTACATGAAAACCCTAACTTTAATCTGTGAGAAAACTATGAAACCCTAATTTATTTGGGACTCAATGGGTGAAAGGATACCCATCAATGAAATATCATATACCTGGAAAGTGAGTTCTTGCTAAGAACTTGAATGATTCTGAAGTTGAATTGGAACCCTAGACTTTCTCTATTTTGAGAAGATGGAACAATTTTTTGTTGTTTCTCTAAGTGTTGGGAGGCATAATTAGAGAAAAAATATATCTAAGTCACTTTAAGCCCTCCCCCATATGCTTTAAATGATTCAGTATAGGGAGTTAGGTAAGTGGAAAAGATGAAAATACCCCAAATAAAACATAACTGCTTCTGTTGTACCAGTCATCACGGGTCGTCAGTATGCGTTGTCATGGATAACAATGACTCATTGTTACACTTATTGAGACTAGGCAATTTTCCTCGGCCTGGGTATGATTGGACACAATGGCTCATCGTCATCACTGATGATAAGTCATTGTGTTGACTCATTGCTAGGGACCCTAAATTGTCATCTCCTAGGTCCTCGTCAGGATGAGAGACCTGATGAGCCATCTGAGGTGACAACGACTCTTCACATCTAGTTGTTGCCACTGGGAGGAAATTGTTACTCTTCGAGATTTTGTATTTGATCTTTGATACGAGTCACATGATGGCTAGTCGTGACTAACAATAACTCATCCCTAGGAGTTGTTGCCAATGGAATAACTTTCATTCTTTAGAAGTTTGAAGGCTAAACTCATGATGGCTCACCCAACGAGTCGTTGGCACAGACGATGACTTATAGTCTGAGTCATTTTGTGAAGAATTTCTTGGTTTCTGACTGGGTTTCTATGCTAATTCTGAGATAAGATCTTAGGGACTTTTGGGGTTTTACAATATCCCCCCCTTGGGAACATTAATCTCAAATGAAGACTAACTAGCCAAAAATTATAGGAAAAGAGTTGAAATCCCAAAACTGAGTTCTAAGAGCTGATTACTGACATGATAACTGAATTTTTGACTTAAATAAAACTAAACTAAATTTATGAGACATGCATGCATACTAAGACATGAGAGCAACTGAGGGACATGAGACTGAATGGAATACTAAACAAAAGTTGTTACCTCAAGCTGGAACTGAATTCAAAGGTAAAAGATGAGGTTACTTGGTCATCATATCTTCTTTTTCTTCCCATGTAGCTCCCTTAACTAGATAATTCCTCCAAAGAACTTTCAATGAAATGACTTATTTGTTCCTTAACTTATGAACCTAACAGTCAAGAATATCAACTGGGACCTCTTTGTAAGAGAGACTATCTTTCACGTGCACACTCTCCAATGGCACAACTATGTCTAGATCACCAATGCATTTCTTCAATAGAGACACATTGAAGACTGGATGCACTGATGCTAAATCTATAGGCAAATCTAACTCATAGGTCACATTGCCAATATGCCTCAAATTCTTATAAGGACCAATAAATTGAGGACTGAGTTTCCTTTCTTGCCAAACCTCATCACCTCTTTCATGGGTGAAATCTTCAAGTAAACCCAATTATCAACTACAAACTCAAGCTCTCTTCTCCTCACATCTACATATGATTTTTGGCGACTCTAAGTTGTTTTCAACCACTACCTATTCAGTTAAACTTTCTCTTTAGACTCATGAAATGAATCAGGCCCTATCAAGGTAGCTTTACCAACCTCAAACCAACCAATAGGGGATCTACACCTCCTACCATAAAGTGTCTCAAATGAAGCCATCTGAATACTGGAGTGATAACTGTTGTTATAAGCAAACTCAACCAAAGGTAGGTGATCATTCCAACTACCTTTAAAGTAAGCCATGCAATCTCTCAACATATCCTCTAAGTCCTAAATGGTCCTCTTTGCCTGACCATCTATCTGCGAGTGAAAAGTTGTGCTTAGATGACCCTGGATACCTAGTCCCTTTTAAAAGGACTTCCAGAACTACAAAGTAAATTGAGTAACCCTATCCAAAATGATAGTTAAAGAAACTCCATGCAACTTGACCAACTCTCTAAGGTAGAGTCTAGCATAGTCCTCGACTGAATCTATAGTATTAACTAGCAGGAAATGCAATGACTTAGTCATTCGGTCTATACTAACCCATATAGAGTCATATTATCGGTGAGTATGAGGTAACCCAGTTATGAAGTCCATATGCACCTCTTCTCACTTCCAAGTAGGAATACAAATGTTCTGAGTAATACCACCAGGTCTATGATGCTCAACCTTAACCTGCTGGCAATTTGGAAACTTAGTCACAAATTTTGCGATATCCTTCTTCATTCTATTCCACCAATAGACTTATTGTAGGTTATGATACTTCTTAGTGGCACCTGGGTGAATAGAATACCAAAAACTATGAGCTTCTGTCAATATCCGATGTCTTGAGTTATCTATATATGTAACACACAATCAGCCTTGACAAAAAAGAAAACCATCTCCCTCTTAGGAGAAAACATTGATTTTCTAACCTAGGACTATTTCATTTAAGTTAAGGAAAATAGTATCACTATCCTGCTTTTTCTTCACCTGTGCCACTAAAGAAGATTCTAAACCACTTTGAACCATCACACTACCTTTGACTGAATCAACTAACTGAACTCCTAATATAGCAAGTCTGTGGACATCATAATCTAACTATTTCTTTACATCTTCCACCTGAGCAACACTACCTAGTGAAAGTCTACTAAGGGTATCAACCACTATATTGACCTTACTCAGATGGTACAATACACTCATATCATATTCTTTAAACAACTCTAGCGATCTCCTATGATGAAGATTTAGGTCTTTCTGAATGAACACGTGCTGAAGGCTTTTATGATTTGTGAACATATCCACATAAACTCCATAAAGATAGTGCCTCCAAAGCGATAAAGCAAAAATAACTTTTGTCAACTCAAGATCATGAGTCGAGCAATTCTTCATATGGGGTTGAGTTGTCTACAGGCATAAGCTACAACCTTACTGTGCTATATCAGCGAACAATCAAGGCCAACTCCAGAGGAATCATAGTAAATAACAAACCCATCGAGACCCTTTGGTAGAGTCAAAACTAGAGTAGAAGTTAGTCGAGTCTTGAACTCTTGACAACTCTTCTCACAAGCATTGGACCACTAAAATTTAATTTTTTTCTGAGTCAATTTGTACATAGAAGAAGTGATAGATGAAAATCCCTCAATAAACTATCTGAAGTAACCGACTAAACCCAAGAAACTTCTAATGTCTGACGGAGAGATGGATCTAGGATAGTTTCTAACTGCTTTGATCTTTGAGAATCAACCCAAATAGCCTCACTAGAAATGATATGACCAAGGAATGCTACTGATTTCAACCAAATTTTACACTTGCTGAATTTATCGAATAACTAGCGTTCTTTAAAAGTCTACAAGATAATCCTCAAATTGTCTGTATGTTCATCCTAACCCCGATAAACAAGGATGTCATCAATGAAGACAATGATGAACATGTCCAAGTACTGCTTGAACACTCTATTCATTAATTGCATAAAATTTGTAGGAGCATTCGTTAGTCAAAAATACATAACAACAAATTCATAATGACCATACAAAGTTCTGAAGGTTGTCTTCAGAATGTCACATTCTCTGACTCTAAGCTGATGACAGCCAGACCTGAGGTCTATCTTTCAAAATCAAATGGCACCCTGAAGCTGGTCAAACAAGTCATCAATACTAGGGATGGGATACTTATTTTTGACTGTGACTTTATTCAACTAATGGTAATTGATGTACATTCTTAGGAAACCAATTTTCTTATGCACGAAAAAAACTAGAGCACCCTATGGAGAGATATTGGGTCTGATGAAACCTTTTTCTAAAAGTTCCTTTAACTATTCTTTAAAATTCCTTAAGCTCAACTGGAGCTATTCTGTAAGGAGGGATTAGGATAGGCTGGGTATCTGTATGAAGGTCTATTCCAAAGTCTATATCCCACTCTGGAGGGACTCTGGGAAAATCTTCAAGGAACACTTCTAGAAATTCATTCACAACTTAAATTGACTGTAGAGTTGGGGTTTCAAAGTTGGAATCCTTAACCCAAAAAAGATGGTAAATGCAACCCTTAGAGATTATTTTTATGGCCTTAAGGTAAGAGACAAACCAACCTATCGATGTACTACCCTTCTATTCTAGGACTGGTTCATTTGGAAACTAAAACTTAAGGACTCTAGTTATACAGTCGACTAAGGTATAACAGGAATGTAACCGATCCATGCCAATAATGACATCAAAATTAGCCATCTCTAATTTTACTAGGTCAACTATGGTGAATATTTGTGAAATTGTGATTGGGCAATTTTTTTATACCCATTTAGCTATAACTGGGTCACTAACATGAGTAGAAACTGAGAAGATTTTTAAAATGATTTTGGGACTGACATCAAAATCTACTGCAATAAAAGGAGTCACAAAGGAAAGTATGGCTTTGGGATCTATTAATGTAAATATATCAATATGGAAAACTCATAATGTACCAGTGACAACATCAAGGGAACCCTCCTAATCCTGATAAGAGTGAAGAGCATAAAACCTATTCTGGTGCTGCCTGCCACCTGTATCTGAAGAAGCACCCTACTGAGTTGGGTGACCTATAAAGGCTGCTAAAGTAGTAGACTGAGCCTTGTTACACCTATTTCTACACCTGGAAGAAGGGTATTTTCTCAAATTATGGTCCATTTGACCACATCCAAAACAATCCTCCTTGCCTAGGCAACTTCACCTGGATGGTTCTTACCACACTTAGGGCATGCTAGAAAAGTGTAGCTACCTAAAACACTCCCAAAAACTTAGAGCCTGATCCTCTATTCATGTGATTATGATAAGGCCTAGGAGATAGTACACTGGCTGAAGATGGTGCTGGAGTTGAAGACCTCTGTTGAAACTGAGAATGGTTACCATCACCCGACCTCTGCTGAGAGTAGTCAAAATTACCTATTCTAGACCTTTTATTCTCCCTTCCCTTCTCCTTTTTCTTCTCTTTGTCAATCTGCTGAAAATAAGTCATAAGTTTAGATATGTCCATATCCCTAACAATCATAGTGGTCCCGCATTCCTTGACCACTGACTCAAAAATGCCTAAAACAAACTTACTCATTCAATCCCTTGGCTCTGCAACCATCTCTGGAGCATACTTGGAAAGCTGAGTAAACTTTAGAAATACTCCTTCACATTCGTGTTACCTTGATTCAAGTTGATAAACTCTTTAACCTTAGCTTCCCTCAACTTATGGGGAAAGAACCTATCTAGAAACACAACCACAAGCTAAAAAGTTTACTCTCAATCTAAAAGCCTCTACTCAAATATGAGTTGTTGGGACAAGTCCCTAGCTAACTCTAAAATGTCTAAATCTGAAATATAAATACTAAAAGAAGAAATACTAAAAATTGGTCCTCGAATGATGAGGACTCACCCATGTCTGCAAATGAGCGGGTACCAAATCATAATACTCACAGGTATGATATTGAACGTTGAAACCTACATCATAAGACAATACAATGCAAAAGAGAGTATACAATTAGTAATTTGAATATACTGAGTATGTGAGATATGCATATATAAAATATGCTTAAATATGCCTGTAAATACTAAAATACTATATTGAGTTGTAAAACTGAACTGAAGTGCAGTTACCCTAGATGCATAAATACATACAAATATTAATATGAAATGATAATCAAAAAATCATGTGTCTAAGTAGATGCAAACTGAACTAAGAATCATGCACAATACTAATTCTGAAACTATAGGAGGGCCTGTTAACTGACATAAACCATGTGAGCCAAACATGGAGTGATGAGTAGGCAATTTGAGACTTATTTAGCCTAAAAAGGTAAGAAATCAAGTCCTCAATGCCAATTTGAGTTATTTTTAAAGCTAGTTTGGTTGATTTTCAAGGGTGAAGCCCAGAATTGGTTAATAGAGCATAAGGAAGCAAAAAGATGGATATTTGAGCTAAAAATGCAAGAAAGGATTGCCCTTAGAGGTTGGTGTATTGCTCAAGTGGTTGGCATATTGACCAAGTGGAGGTTTCATTGCCTAAGTCAAAAAAAATTCCTAGTTCCATATGAAGGGATTCAGTGATGAGGAGAAGAAGTTCGGCAAAGCAACATTCCATTGCAAAAGTCACCAAACATAAATCACTAAAGCTAAAAGTCAACGCCATTTTGGAGATAAAGGTGCACTTCAGCATATCACCATGGATTTTGATGTGCCTGCTCCCCTTCACCGAAGTAGGCTCAGTGGCATTTTTGTAAATTTTTGGCTTATTTTTCTTTAGCTATAAAAGGCTTTTTGGCAGCTGTGAATCCTATCTTTTGAAAAAATTGGTATCTAGAACCCTGTAGTTGAAACCCTAAAGTTGAAATTTAGTTTATTGCTTGTTCTTTTGCTTTGGATTTGAATTTCATGCGTGAATATTTGAATTCAATGGAATACTTCAATAAGAATATGAGTATAATTCCTTTTTCTCTTATTATGTGTAGCTAAATTCCCCAACTTGGGGTTATGTATGATTGAGTAGTGATTATTGCATGTGTGGTGTTTATTTACCTTTTTAATTGATTAATTGTAATGGGTTTGACTATTACTCCTTGTTATCAACCTAAAATTAGAGCTTGCAAACTCTAATGAAGCCTAGATCCCTTATCAACCTTGACAAAAGGGATAAGGGTGAGGAGTAGTAGCAAATAATTATTTGATTTTTATCATTCAATGGAGAATCTTAGACATAAGGCTAGAAAATTAAGGTATTAGGTTGGTTATGAAGAAATACTCGCTAGGTGTTCGAAAGAACCCACTTGTGAAATTAAATATTTTATTGAAAAACTAGCATTAAGATTTAAAACTAGCCTACCCATAACTATTAGTTGATCTTAGGCAAATGCTCACATACCCATGTACGTACTCGTACTCATGAAGGCATAACCCCAAGTTACTTTAACCTTTGATTACAAATTTCTAGTACTCATTTTGCAAACCAAGCTTGCTAATGATAAATTGGATATAGAAACATTTGAAACAAAATCCCAATTTTATTTTCATTACATTTTACATATTACGAGCAAACATCTAGTGACTTATTACATTCGAAGGTGAACCTATCTCCTTTATTCCCTATGGGATCGACCCCGATTCAAGAGTTGGGTTAATATATCACATAACGACCGTGTACATATTTTCTAGAGTGTATTTGAGAGTTATAAAAACTGGTACCATTACCAAGGAATGAAAGATAACATTTATTTTATGTAGTGTTTTGAATCACTTGTGTTAGCCGTAGTTTGAATTTACTTCATTTGTTGTTTTTATTTTCCTTAGTTGATAATATAAGCCAAAATGGCACTATGAGTCAACACAGTAGCGATACCGCAACCTTCGACGGGAAACTCAAGGATGAGGATCAATTGGGAGATGTCGGAAGGGCTAGTGAGATTCGTCTACCACCCACGATGAGGATCAATTGGGAGATGCCAGAAGGTCTAGTGCGATTCTTCTACCACCCACAATAGGCAATGCAACATTTTATGTCATGAGTGTTATGTTTCATTTTCTCCAAATAAAGGGGTTGTTCGGAGTTCAAGCACATGAGGATGCAAACATGCACTTGAGGAATTTCATAGACGTTTGCACTGTATTTGAAATTGCAAATATTTCCTCATAATCCATCCATTTGAGATTGTTCTCGTTCTCTTTGACGGGAGAAAAAGTGATTTGGTTGAAGGAGTTGCCCGGGTGGTCTATTACTTCTTGGGTTGAATTGATGGAGGCTTTCCTTGATAGAATTTTCCTGTCGTCTATCATGCTTCAACTTTGAGATTAGGTAACAAACCTTCATCAAGTGAGAGGTAAAACTCCGCATGAAATGTGGCTAAGATTTAGGAAGAAATTGCTTCATTAACCCAACCATGAAATACCGGATAAGATGTTGCTTCAAATATTCTATCGGTCTTTGGACTCATTGAATAAAATCATATTAGATAACTTAGTTAGAGGATCTTAAATGAATTAAACCTTTGGAGTTGCTACGGGATTGTTAGACTAAATAAACAAGCAAATTAGAGCTTGGAACACATGAGATACCGAGGTGGACATGGGGCTCCCTCCATGTCTTATGTGATCCAAGAACAAAGGAAAAAGGATGAAGAGAGAGAGTCAAAAACATGGATAAGATCATGACGCAAATAGACCTCTTAACAAAGCATGTCACGGGGTCAACCTCAAAAGAGGTTAACATCGTAGCTTAAAGAGGAAATAGAGATCCATTTCTTATCGAACCAAATGGGGGGTTCCCAACCTACCTACCAAAGTCAAGGCGGGAATCAAGGTTGGAAGGATAGAGATAGAGATTAGATGGATCAAGATTGGAGAGATCATGATCGTGATCAATATTAAAGGGATAAAAAAATAAAAAGAGATCATGATTGGAGGGATAAGGATAGAGAGTGTGATCGATATAGATACATCCCCCATCATGATATATAAAAGGGAAAATAAACACCTCCATTGATCCAAAAAACTACAAGAAGGAAGATATACTTGCTAGAATTCTCATGGGAGTTGAAGAGAGTGACAAGATGCTAAAATAAATGAAAAGTGACTTCTTACAAACGTCACTTCACTTGCGGCTTAGATTAAACAACTTAAGACCCAATTGAGCCAAATCCCAGTTCATCTCAACCATAGACAAAAGGGAGGGCTCCCTAGTGACATCGTGATAAATCCTAAAAATGATGCTCATTGTATAGCCATTGTCACTAGGAGCAGAAAGACACTTGGTGGTGAGATATTAAATATTGATAAAGACCCTAATGATAAGGTAGTTGATGAGCAAGCAAGTGGAAACAGAAAAAGGGTTGACAATCCAAATAAAGAAGTTCCTCCTCCTAAAAAGTCAAATGTCAAAAAGCTGGGAGAAGTTGAGGATGTGATTGTGAAAGAAGAGAAACAACAAGTGGTTGATGAAAATGTCTCAAAAATGAATGAAGGTCCGATTGCTTCAAAATAGACAATCAAGATACTCACTACATTCCCTCAAAGATTCAAGAAGAACGAGGATGACACTAAATTCAAGAAGTTTCTCTTTAAATTTAGCAACTTGTCCATGAATATCCCATTGTTAGAGGCCTTGCTCGAGATTCCCGATTATGACAAGTTTATGAAGGACTTGGTAACCAAAAAAAGAGTCATGGATTTTGAAATAATTTAAATGTCACACAATTGTAGTGCAATAATGCCTAGCAACATGGTGTTGAAGAATGAAGATCCACGTTTACCATCCCTTGTACAATTGGTTTTTATCAATTTGGTAAAGCCTTGGTTGATCTAGGGGCGAGTATAAATTTTATACCATTAGCCGTGTTCAAAAAGTTAGGTTTAGGAACTCCCAAGGACACTACTTTATGGCCTTTGATGGTGGATCCATCCATAAAAAGACCGGTGGGAGTTCTCTATGATGTACTTGTTTGAGTTGATCAATTCATATTCCTCCCTGATTTCATTATTTTGGATTGTTAGATCGACTATGAACTTTCACTATTCTTGGTAGGCCCTTCTTGTGTACCGGAAGAGAACTTGTTGATATAGAGTGTGGGGAGTTAAAATTTTGGATCAATGGTGATGAAGTCACCTTCAATGTATGCAAGTCCATGAAGTAATCTCAAGATTTACAAGTTATCTTGATGATTAATGTGATTAATGATGAGGTTGCCGATGCAATGGAGGTGGATTTTATAAGTGAGCCATTAGCAATGGTCTTATAGAACTATGGAAGTGAGCATATCGATGAAAATGATGAGATCATAGCTTTCTTAACCAGGCTTGGCTCATACAATAAGAAGCTATGTAAGCTTGACCTTGACCTAAAGAATCGGGAGAGTCCTCCTGCCAAAGCCATTAATAGAGGAGCCTCCATAACTTGAACTCAAGTCGCTCCCTCCTCATCCTATACATTCTTAGGGTAAGACAATACCTTGCCAATTATTATTGCGGCAGATTTATTGGTATGGCAAGTTGAGATGTTGAAATCAGCAATGAAAAGATTCATAATGGCCATTAGTTGGACTATAGACGACATTATTGGGATCCCTCCCAGTATTTGTACTCATAAAATCAAGTTAGAGCCTGAATGTGTGCCAAGTGTGGAACATCAAAGGAGGTTAAACCCTCCAATGCAAGAGGTGGTTAAGAAAGAAATCATTAAGTAGTTTGATGCGAGCGTAGTGTATCCCATCTTGGATAGCACTTGGGTGAGCCTGGTACAACATCTGCCTAAGAAGGGTGGAATTATGATGTTTCCTAATGAGAATAATGTACTTGTCCCCATCAGGCTAGTTATGGGTTGGAGAGTGTGTATGGATTACTAGAAAAGCAATTCATGGATGGAAAAAGACTATTTCCCTATGCCTTACATGGTTCAAATGCTAGATTGTTTGGAGGGGCGAGGTTGGTATTATTTTCTTGATGGGTACTCCGGATACAACCAACTATCCATAGCCCCCGAAGACCAAGATAAGACCACTTTCACATGTCTGTATGGTACATCTGCTTTTAAATGCATGCCTTTTGGGTTATTTAATTCCACCGCCACCCTTTAAAGGTACATGCTATCAATATTTTTGGACATGGTGGAAGACACAATGGAAGTCTTCATGGATGACTTTTCGGTAGTGGGTGATACATTTGAGGCTTTTCTTGAGAACTTGGCTAAAGTTATTCAATGGTGTATGGAAATAAACCTAGTACTAAATTGGGAGAAATGCCATTTCACGGTTAAAGAAGGAATTGTACTACGGCATAAGATATAGAGACAAGGAATTCAAGTCAACCAAGCCAAGGTTGAAGTAATTGCCAAGTTTCCCCCTCCAATCTCCATTAAGGGTGTCTGAAGTTTCCTAGGAAATGTCGAATTCTATCAATGATTCAACAAGGATTTCTCCAAAACAACACATTCGATGTGTAAGCTTATTGAAAAAAAAGCCAAATTTGACTTTGATAGAGATTGTGTGCATTCAATTGCCTCAAGGAGAAACATATATTGGCTCCTATCATTATGGCCCCAAATTGGTTACTTTCTTTTGAATTAATGTGTGGTACAAGTGGGTTGGCATTAGATCATTTCTCGATTAAAGAAAGTACAAGATTTTTCATCTGATTATTATGCAAGTAAGTCCTTGAATGATGCACAAAGAAACTACATGGTTACAGAGCAAGAATTGCTAGCCGTAGTTTATGCTTTTGAAAAATTCCGTTCTTACTTGTTGGGTACTAAAGCTATTGTGCATACTAACCATGCCGCTCTTTGGTGCTTAATGGCTAAGAAGGAGGCTAAGCCATAGTTGATCTGATGGATATTATTACTTTAAGAGTTCAACTTTGAAGTCAAAGATAGGAAAGGTTGATAGAACCAAGTGGCGGATCATCTATCCCGCCTTGAGTCTAATAATGAGAAATTGGGCGAAAGTGATATTGATAAAGCTTTTCCCGATGAGCTTGTCATGGCTCTTTCTGGGGGTGTGGAGTTGTGGCATGCATATTATACAAACTATATGGTGTGTGTTTTACATCTTGAAGATTTGAATCATTATCAAAGGAATCGATTTCTCCACGATGTGAAGAAATATTATTGGGATGAGCCTTATTTATTTAGAGAATGCATAGATGAAGTGATCTGTAGGTGTGTTATGGAATTGGAAATGCAGCCCATTCTTGAATCTTGTCATTCTTAATAATTTGATGGTCACCATGGTGGTGTAAGAACAGCGGATAAAGTACTTCAAAGTGGTTTTATTGGCCTATGCTTCATCAAGATGCTCATGAGTTGTTCAATCTTGTGTGTAATGTCAAATGCAAGGAGGCATTTCAAGGAGGCAGGAGATGACCTTAAAACCTAATATTGAGGTGGAATTGTTTGATGTATCGGGCATTGACTTCATGGGGCCGTTTGTAAGCTCATATGGGAATAAGTATATTTTTGTGGCCATTAATTATGTATCAAAGTTGTAACACCTCGAAAATTCAAGTTAAGATCAGAACTATTCTTCAAGTGTGTATAGAACCAAAATCAGTGATTTGTTAGTATAAGAAGTTGTTTTATGTATGAAATAAGGTCATAAGTAACTCCTAGCTCATAGTTAAGTTGAAAGCTTCCTTACCGATTGAATTCTCGTATAGAATCTTTCTAGAGTCAACTTCAAACTAGTATAACTCCTAGATTATGAAGAGTTCTAAAGCTCAAACCACAACAAATTAAATGTCTTTAAGCTTCTTTCCAATGCATCCAATTGCTCATTAATTCATTTCTGGAGCGGAGTTATGGCCATTTTAGTGAATCACTGTCCAGTTGTTAGATACGACGACCCTTCCAACGACCGTTGGAAGAAAATATGATTGTCCTATGTTCTCATCTATAGGAAACATCCCCAAAAGTCCTGAGGATTGACAAAGTGCATCCTTGGCAACTCAAGAGACCAACGACTATTGGAAAAACCAACGATTATTTGTGGTAATTGCTGTCACAAGATTTTACCCGGTTTGACTACCAACGACCAACCAAGGGATGACTGGTTAGACGGACCAATGATCATCCCTTGGCTCATATGATGGAGTCTAGAGGGTCATCAAGAACACGCCATAACCAATGACCCAGCCAACGATTGTTGGTAGAACCAACGACCGTTGGTGGGTTCATCCGTCACGACACTCAGATTTTTCAATTACATTTTATAAGGGGTATATCAGTATTTTTCTATCATTTAACTTCCTAACCTAAGTTGTTTTGGAAATTTCAAGGCTGAATATTAATCCAAAACTGCCCCAAATCCCTTATTCCCTCAGAATATGTCAACACTTAGGAAATTCAGAGCAATACAAACGACCTTTCTTCACCAAGGAAAGAAAAATAGAGCTCATCATCTTCAAGCTTCAAGTCCAAGACTTTCACTTCCAAGTATTTCAAATTTCATCAATGGGGATCCTTTCACCCATTTACTCCCAAAATATACTCAGATTCTCAGTAAATCCATGGTTTAGAAATTGTGGTTTTTATTAAAGGCATAATTTCTCCTTGTATTTCAGTCCCCCAAAATTAGTAGTCTATAAACCCATGTTTATACATGAAATTCAGTATCTTTAGAGCTTCATAATCATAAACCCTCAGTATATATTGATATTCCATGTTTTAACTTGTGTTGTATGAATTCATAGTCTTTTTAGAGCATAAAACTATCATAAGTATTTGTATCCTTTAGAGATGGCGGGCTATGAACACCTGATGACATAAATTTTCATAAATTAATAGTTGAATATTCAGTCCTTCAGTTTCACATATTTTATGATGCTTTCAGATAAAGTGTAGATTATTCAGTCTCAGATACTAGTGTAATTGAGCGTATCAGTTTATCAATAAAATTTAGTTAGCATAGCACTTAACACCGAGCTGATTCAGGGATGAAGGTTCAACCATTAGCTAGGTTGAGACATTTAGTAGAACTCCCTAAGTCCTAGAACTATGGTTCCACCATAGGTTCTAAAGGGTCATACGTCAGATCAGGCTTAACACCTAGTCTTTTTGGACAATAGTTTAGTGGATATATGTCAGTAAGTGTTTGTACCCTTGGTAAGTTACAGAGCACCCTTATAAAGGGGGTTATAGGTTGGGCTCCATTTAGCTCAAATGGGGTATGTCGATTAACAGTAGATCCCACAGTTTAGACTCAGATATTGCATGACCTTGTGTTTAGTTTATTCAGTACAGTATTGATTAGTTACATGCTTATTTACTGGGTCATTGCATTAGTTTGCATTCCTCGGTTCCATGTTCCGTGTAGCCTCTTATGTTCAGTATGTTTAGTTTTATATAGACTAGTACATATCTCACATACTCAGTACATTCAAAGTACAGACTGCACACTTTCTTTTGCACTATATTGTGTAATAATATAGGTCCAGATTCTCATCATCCACCTCGCAGTTAGCACGATCCCATACCTATCACAGTAGCAGGGTTTGGTGAGTCATCATCCTTTAAGGACTAGTTTTTCCATATTTCTTATTTCATTATTATTTCAGTTTTCATATGGTTAGAGTTAGCTGGTGGATTATCCCAGTAGCCCATCTTAGTAGAGGCTTTCAGACAGACTGACTGGTGTTTTTAGCATTATGGTTTAGTAGATGATTTTTGTTTTGATTTCAATATCGAATTTTGTTTGATTATTTTTATATTTCAGGTTTTAGCTTTTGCTCAGTATTTATCAATTGTATACAGTTTTCTTAGTGTCATGCCAGGAAATGGGCTAGCTTGGGGTCACTTGTGACCCTAAGCACCGTGTTACTGCTAGGGGGTAGTCTAGAGTCATGATAAACTTGGTATCAGAGCATCAGGATTAAAGTATCCTAGGGTGTCTAAAAGCTACATTAAGTAGAGTCTTGTTCATGGTTGTAAAGAGCGCCATACTTATGAATGAGAGGCTATGAAACATTTTAGAAAAGTTTCACTTCTTTCATGTTAATATCGTGCGATAGGGTGTGGACTCTATTTAACCTTCTTCTAACTCATGCTCTACATTTTTACAAAAAATACCTTCCAGAAGAGCTAATAAAAGGATAAACAAAAATGAAAAAGGAAATGGAAACCAACAAGCACCACCAGCTCCAGCATACCCTTTGAACGAATAAGTCTCACACATTAAGTTTAGGGCTTCTTTTCAGGTCCTAGATTAGGCAATGTCTACTCAGGTTAACCAATAAGTTATTGCCTAGGTCAACCCGAATGGTAGTACGGAAGCGACTATAGTTCAAGATTTCACTCGAATAAATCCTCTCGAGTTCCATGGTTCTACAGTGGAGAAGGATCCATAGGAGTTCATTAATGACATTCAGAAGGTCACTCAGATTATGGGTGTCACTCCAGTTGAGAGTGAAGACTTAGACACTTACCAGTTGAAAGGAGTGGCTCAGACTTGGTGTAAGCAGTAGAAGGAAGATAGGTGTGTGGATGCACGTCCAGTAGATTGGGATGAGTTTGTAGCTGCATTCCTGGACAGGTTCTTCCTAATTGAGTTAAGGAAAGACAAGATTCAAGAGTTTATCAATCTGAAGCAGGGTAACATGACTGTGAAATAGTATTCTCTTAAGTTTACTCAACTCTCTAAGTATGCTCTAGTAATAGTGGTTAATACCAGAGCCCGTATGAGTAAGTTCGTGTCAGGTGTTACCATGTTAGGTCTTTCTGAGATTGTGGTTAAAGAGTGTAGAACAACCATGTTGGTCAAGGAGATGGACATCTCCAAGTTGATGACTCATGCTCAACAAATTGAGGAAAAAAAGATCAAGGAAAGTGAAAGGGAGAATAAGAGGACTAAAACAAGAAGTTTTGACTTTTCTAAGCAAAGGTCGGGTGGTGGTAACCATTCTCAATTCCATCAGAGGTCCTCAGCTCTAGCCCCATCCTCTACTACTTCCCCAATATCAAAGTTCAGATAGAAGTATCGGGATGGGGCACCAGATTCTACGTCCCAGGGCAGTATCACTAGTGTACTCTTACTCATCCAGTTTGTAAGAAGTATAGTAAGACTCACCAAAGGGAGTGTATGGAAAGAAGTTTTAGTGTTTTGGATGTGGTAAGCTAGGTCACAGATTAAGAAAGTTCCCAGTGGACTCACAGAGGGGCAGAGATGCTCGCTAGAAGATTTAGTCCAACTCTTTAGCAGCTCCATCAGGTCACCTAACTCAACAGGGTGCCTCATCTAGTACAGGTTGCAGAAAACATCAGAACAGTTTTTATGCACTTCTGACTGGACAGGATCAGGAGGGTTCCCCTGATGTAGTCACTGGTGTAGTACAGGTCTTCATATTAATGTCTATTCCTTGTCAGATCCCGAAGCCACACTTTCATTCACGACTCTTTATATAGTAGTTGGCTTTGATGTCAGTCCCAAAATCCTTTCAGTACCCTTCTCAATATCTACTCTAGTTGGTGATTCAGTCATAGCCAGATGGGTATACAAAAATTCCCAGTCACAGTTTCTCAAAAAGTCACCTCAGTTGATCTTGTAGAGTTAGATATGACTGATTTTGATGTCATTCTCGATATGGATTGGCTACATTCTTGTTATACCTCATTCGATTGTAGAAACATAGTGGTCCAGTTTCAGTTTCCAAATGAGTTAGTCTTAGAATAGAAGGGTAGTACTTCAGCGCCTATAGGTCGGTTTGTCTCTTACTTTTAGGCCAAAAAAATAATTTCCAAAGGGTATATCAATCATTTTGTTTGGGTTAAGGATTCTCTGAGACCCCAACCCTTCAGTTAGTTCTAGCGGTTAATGAATTCTTAGAAGTGTTTCCAGAAAATATGGTTGGAGTTTCTCTTGAGCGAGAAATTGTATTTGGAATAGATCTCTTTCTAGATACTCTGCCTATTTCAATTCCACCCTACATAATGGCTCCAATTGAGCTTAAGGAATTAAAGGAATAGTTAAAATATGTTTAGATAGAGGTTTTATCAGGCCCAACATCTCTCCATTAGGTGCTCCAGTTCTTTTCATACGTAAGAAAGATGGTTTCCTCAGAATGTGCATTGATTACCATCAGTTGATCAAGGTCACCATCAATAATTAGTATCCCATTCCTAGGATTGATGACTTGTTTGAACAGCTTCAGGGTGCCAATTATTTTTCAAAGATAGACCTCAAATTCGACTATCATCAACTCAGAGTCAAAGAATATGACATTCCAAAGACAACCTTCATAACTCTATATGGTCACTTCAAATTTGTTGTTATGTCATTTGGACTAACGATTGATCCTACAACTTTGATGGACTTAATGAATAGAGTGTTCAAGTATTATTTGTACATATTCATCATTGTCTTTATAGATGACATCCTCATTTATTCTCGAAATGAGGATGAACATGCAGAATATTTGAGAATTGTCTTGCAAACTCTCAAAGATTGCCAGTTATTTGCTAAGTTCAGCAAGTGTGAATTTTGATTGAAATCAATAGCATTCCTTTTTCATATCATTTTCGGTAAGGGCATTCAGGTTGATCCTCAAAAGACCAAAGCAGTTAGAAATTGGCCTAGACCCATCTCTCCATCAGATATTGAAGTGTTGTGGTTTCATGGCACTTTCGATGCTTAAAATAAAGAAAATATGCAATAACTTGGGTATGTTTGGTTGGTATGATGTGTTTTATGTTCTATATTGTAGGAGAATAGGTTTTTGGAGGCAAAATGGACAAAAAGGTAGAATCATGCTCGAGAATGAAGTATCTGAAGATGAAAGAACCAAGTCCTACACCAAAGGAGTGACACACGGCATGACCCACGCCTCGTGAGTAGACCTGCATGACATAGGTTGGTGTCGTAGGTAGAATCCTACAATTATGTGAAGCAACCTGATTTCCACGGCAGGACCCACGTTGCCTGACTTAGTTCCATGACACCAAGTCATGGTACTATGGAAAAGTGCCGACTCTGTTTTCTATTTTATTTAGGATAGGATTCACCTTGTATCTATAAATACCCCTATAGTGTCCTATGTTTAGGGGTTGGTCATTACATTGTTTTGAGATATATTTTCATTATTTTTGAGTTCATAAACACATTATTTGTTTTGTAATCTCAAAACACAAATTCTAGGGTTTTATTCATATTGAGATTTTAGAGTTTTCTTCATTATTGTTAGTTTACAATTATGTTTTCATCATTGAATTCTTCTTGTGTTCTTGCAATCATGAGTAACTGAACCCATCAACTAGGATTGTGTGAACCATGAGGAATTAACAAACGAGTTAAGTGCAGAGCAATTCTGAACTGGTGTGAATGCATGTATTGTTATTTCTTTTGTTGTGATTGATCTTCTAACGGTTGCAAATATTAGAAACTTGCTTGTATTCTATACTTGCTCGAGAGAGAGGTAGAGATTGGGAAAAGGAAATATCAACAGAGATTTGAAGCTATCAACCTTCATCTAATAACTTGAGCCGTAATAGGGATAAGTATCTGAGATCCAGGACAAGGGTTAGTAGTACGACACTCAGAGACCGAGAGGAGAAGAGTGAAATTCATCTAACCAAGGTCGAGAGATGTTTAGATAAACATATCTTGTTAGATTTTGCATGCAATGCAGCGGGACAGTTTTGTCAGCACAAGTAACCGGTGGAGTTAAGGAATCATTAGGGATCACAGTCCTAGTGTATTTCTCATATTGATAAAAAATCCAATAATCAACAAACGTTATTTTTACTACTTGTTTACGAAAATCTGCCAGTCTTACTTACTTGCCAATTATTCAGACTACTATTCAATAGAATTTCATCTTATTCCCTGTGGGATCGACCCAACCTAGTTGGGTTCTATATTTGATACATCGACTGTGTTATACTTTTTTGGAGGTATAGTTTGGGCGATATCAAATTTTGGCACCGTTGTCGGGGAGTACGGTTACGAAGTTGATTAGTTTGCTTGTTAGAGTTGATTGGTTTTATTTTTCTAAACTTTTCTTGAGGGCACACACCGGTGTATGCCCAATACTAGGAGTCAAGGTAATCCCCTGATTCCACTAGATACTGAGATAGAATGAACATTGAGAGCAAATCAAAGAATGGTGAATACCGATGGAGTTCTGAATCCCACAGCCGTGGGAGATATTCATAACCAGCCAATTCAGCCAGTTGGTCATGAAACTACAGAACAAATCATGGTTTGATCGACGGCTGATGAAAATGCGAGGCAAGTAGCTCTTAGACAAGTGGATAGAGATCATCAAGGAATGCAAGAAGCAGCACAATGTCTCACTGCACTTGAAGAGAGACAAAGAAGATTGAGGGTGCAACAACCCCCTTAAAAGCCATATGTGTCAGTTTATGATGATCCCTAAGAAGAGGATGTGGCTTATTTCAAGCCAATTGAGACTGGTCCTATTATCCCACCAGAGTTACCTCAGGGCACTAAGTTTGACATTACAAGTACCATGATCCACTTGCTAAACTTGAAAGGTGTGTTTGTCGGTCTTCCTTCAGACGATCCGAACATGCACGTGATTAATTTTGTGGGGGTCTGTACTTCATACAATTTTCCTAGAGTTGACCAAGAGGCTATTCATTTGATATTGTTTCCATTCTCTCTAACAAGAGAAACAACTTTGTGGTTGGCCGAGTTACCACGAGGTTCTATCACTACTTGGCAAGAGTTGAGAAATCAATTTTTGGAAAGATTTTTCCCACCCTCCAAGATGCTACAGTTGAAGGATGAGATTTACAACTTTAGAAAACTATATTTTGAAGCACTTTACAAGGCATGGCTAAGGTTTAAGAAGAAGCTGCAGAATGTGCCAAATAATAGAATGAGTGGTAGGAGATTACTTGAAATCTTCTACAGGTCTTTGAACACCAATATAAAGGATTTAGCAGATACTATCACTGGTGGAGCATTTATGAATTTGAGGTGGGAACAAGCTTCAGAGATTTTAGATCATATCACTAAGACCAACCGAGGATGACATACTCGGGAGGCAGATACACCTGTTAGGACGTATGTTATTGGAGCCTCGACAGCACAACGGGCTTTGGATGAATCTGTAGCTCAAGAGGTCACACAGTTAAGGACAGAAATTGGCTTTCTAGCCAAACAAATTGAGGCTGGAGGTACTAAAAAGGTGCATGTCATAGGTGTACAAGGAAAAACACCTAGGCATGACGATTATGAATTTGATGAGGAGGCTAAGTACTTGGATCGAGAGGTGGCAGGTTTCTGAGCCAAAGGTAAAGGGTCTAATCAAGACCTTTGGAACTCAAAGCAAGGGAATCAAGGTCGGAACTACTGTGGAGACAATTATAACAAGCCAGGATATAGAGACATAGAACGAGATCGTGACAGTGATTGTAGGTGAAAAGATGATTATAAAGAGAAGAGTGGTGCATATGTACCACCGAGGAACCGCGATACTGACTATGGAAATTCAAGAATAGAAGCCCTTCTCAATAAACTGGTCAGAGAGTCAGGAGAGTTTCTTGAAGGAGATTAGATCAGACATTTTAGGAATAAGTCAGAAAGTAGAATCCCATTTGACTACCATTAAATAGTTGGAGCAACAGTTCAGGAGGATATCAGTGGCATTGAACCAGCGTCAACCAGGTACCCTTTCAAGCAACACCGTCCAGAATCTGAAGAATGATAGTCATTGTTTGGCCATTACTACTAGAAACGGGAAGTGCACGACTGACCCATCCATACTTGTGGATAGTGGTAAGAAAGATGATTCAGTGGTAGTTGATGTAGAACTAAGGCAGAGCCAAAGAATTCAAAGGATGATGCAGTTCAAAAGCCTCAGGATGCTGACAAAAAGGCAAAATCTGATAACAGGAAGCAAAATGAGGTCCCTCAAGTGTATAAACAAATTCGTCGACCTCCCCTACCCTTTCCTCAAAGGTTGAAAAAAAAGCTGAAGAGCATAAATATCATAAATTTATCTCAATGTTAAAGGACTTATCGATAAATATTCCTCTTGTCGAGAATTTAGAACAGATGCCAGGTTACACAAAATTCATGAAAGATTTAGTGACGAAGAAGAGAATTGTCAGTTTTGAGCAAGCAGATAATTTACACCATTGTAGTGCAATTGTTTCTCGCTCACTTGTCGAGAAAAAGGAAGATCCGGGAGCCTTCATAATTCCTTATACTATTGGGTCCTATACTTTTGCAAAAGCTCTATGTGACTTGGGTGCTAGATTAACTTGATGTCGCTAGCCATTTTCAAGTAGTTAGGATTGGGAGCACTAAAATCGACTTCTATGAAACTCCTTATGGAGGATAGAACTGTGAAAAAGCTAGTGGGCATTCTGTATGATGTTTTGGTGAAGGTTGCATCTTTCATCTTCCCGACTGACTTTGTGATTCTAGATTGTGAATTTGATTTTGAGGCTCCCATCATCTTGGGAAGACCATTCCATGCCACTGGTCGTGCATTGGTTGACATAAAATTTGGGCAGATGAAATTCAGGTTGAATGATGAACATGTCACTTTCCATGTTTTCTATTTCATGAAGCAACTGAAAGATATGCAGGTGATTTCTGTAATAGATACAGTGGATGAGAGTTATATCATCGTGCTTATTGAATAAAGGTTAAAGGTAGAAGCTCTTGCGGCCGTTATTATGAATTTTGATAGCTATGGTATTGAGGAATACGATGAGATGGTTGGTGCACTCATTGGTAGGGGATCATTCACTTATGCTTCTAAGAAACTTGATCTTGATTAAAAGAATAGGGTGACCCCACCGGCTCAACCTTCTAGTGAGGAGCCTCCAGTTTTGGAGCTTAAGGCTCTCCCGTCTCACCTTAGTTATGCATTCTTGGGAGCCAACAACACCTTACTCGTGATTATCTCTACTAAGTTGGTGGAATGTCAAGTGAAATCTCTTGTTTTGGTGTTGAAAAGGTTTAAGAGGGATATTGGTTGGTCCATCACTGACATTATTGGGATTCCACCCGATATTTGTACTCACAAAATCCAACTTGATCCTGAGTGCATACCAAGCATCGAGAACCAACGTCGTTTGAACCCACCTATGTAATAGGTTGTAAAGAAAGAAATCATCAAGTGGTAGATGCGTGTGTGGTTTACCCCATTGCTGATAGCAAGTGGGTGATCCCAGTTCACTGTGTGCCAAAGAAGGGAGGAATCACTGTGGTTACAAATGATAAGAATGAGTTAATCCCAATGAGGCCGGTAACTGGATGGACATTTTACATGGACTATCAAAAGATGATTTCTTGGACCAAAAAAGATCACTTTCCTATGCCCTTCATGGATCAGATGTTAGACCGTCTTGCTGGTAGAGGATGGTATTGTTTTCTTGATTGTTATTTAGGGTATAATCAGATTTTCATTGCTCTAGAGGCTCAAGAGAAGACCACTTTCACTTGTCCATATGGGACGTTCACGTTCAAAAGGATGCCCATCGATTTATGTAATGCACCGGCCACTTTCCAACGTTGCATGATATCCATTTTCTCTAACATAGTGAAAGACACTATTAAGGTTTTTATGGATGATTTCTGTATTATGGGAGACTTATTAATTGACTGTTTGGCCCACCTTGCTAATGTGTTGCAAAGATGCGAGGAGTTAAACTTAGTGCTAAATAGGAAAAAATGTCACTTTATGGTTAATGAGGGTATCGTATTGGGGCATCAAATCTCAATAAAAAGTATTGAAGTTGACAAAGACAAGATAGAGGTGATTGAAAAGTAACCTCCACTTGTTTCAGTTAAGGAAATTCAAAGTTTCTTGAGACATGCAAGTTTCTATAGAAGATTCATCAAGGATTTCTCTAAGATTGCACATCCATTGTGCAAGCGTTTAGAGAAGGAGGTGAAGTTTGTATTTGATGAGGATTGTCTAAAAGCATTTGAGTATCTGAAAGAGAAGTTGATTTTAGCCCCTATCATTGTTTCACCAGATTGGACTATGCCATTTGAGGTGATGTGTGATGCTAGAGGTTTGGCCTAGGGTGCAGTCCTTGGCCAAAGACGTGAGAAGATTCTACATCCGATTTATTATGCTAGCAAAGCACTTAATCCAGCTCAGAAAAATTATACTGTAATCGAGCAAGAATTGTTAGCAGTGGTCTTTGCTTTAGAGAAATTTTGATCGTACTTGATTGGTACAAAAGTGATTGTGCATACAGACCATGCAGCACTTATATATCTTATGTCAAAGAAGGACGCCAAGCCAAGACTGATTCGGTGGGTACTTCTATTACAAGAATTTGATTTTGAGGTCAAGGACCGAAAGGGGACTGAGAATTAGGTTGCAGACCACCTATCACGCCTTGAGGAGGAGACCATGCTTAAATTGAGGGATGATATTGATATTGATGATACTTTTCTAAATGAACAAGTGTTGCCAGCATCACAAGAACTAATCCTTTGGTTTACAGATTTTGCCAACTTTTTGGCAAATGACCTAGTCCCGGAAGATATATCGTATCAGCAGACGAAGAGATTCATGCATAAAGTGAGAAAATTCTTTTGGGATGAGCCTTATTTATTTAGGGTGTGTGCGGATGTCATAATTTGAAGGTGTATTCCGTAAGTCGAGATGATGAGTATTTTGGAAGCATATCATTCATCTCAAGTTGGGGGTCATCATGGAGGTGCGCAGACTGCTCATAAGATCTTACAATACGGGTATTACTAGACCATCATCTATAAAGATGCTCATGACTATGCTCGATCATATGACCCATGTCATAGACAAGGGAACATCTCGCGCAGACACGAACTTTCTATGACAACTATTCTAGAGCTTGAATTATTTGACGTATGGGGAATTGATTTTATGGGCCCATTTATGAGCTCACATGGGATGAAATACATTCTGGTAGCTGTTGACTATGTTTATAAGTCGGTGGAGGCAATATCACTTCCCAATAATGAAGGAAGAAGTGTCACGGCATTCTTGAAAAAGAACATCTTTTCACAATTCGATACACCCCGAGTTATCATTAGTGATGGATGATCCCATTTCTGTAATCGGTTGTTCAAAGCCGGTTGTTCAAAGCCCTTCTTGAAAAATATGGTGTCAAACATAAGGTGGCAACCCCTTACCATCCTCAGACTAGCGGGCAAGTTGATGTGTCAAATCGTGAGATAAAGTTTATTTTAGCAAAGACGGTGAATGCCAATCGGACTGATTGGGTAAGAAGATTGGATGATGCATTATGGACCTATCGAATTGCATTCAAGACACCAATTGGTGCATCTCCATATCATCTAGTGTGTGGTAAATTATACTATTTGTCGGTCGAACTTGAACAGAAGGCATTATGGGCATTGAAGAGGTTGAATCTGGAATAGAGAGATGCGACCAACTTAAGACTAGAGCAGATAAATGAGATGGATGAATTTCATCTCCGGGCTTATGAAAGTTCAGCACTGTATAAAGATAAGATGAAATTATATCATGATCAGAAGATTGAACAACGAGAGTTTCACTTGAGAGATTTGGTACTACTTTATAACTCCAGGATTCGCTTGTTTCCTGAAAAGTTAAAGTCCAAATGGTTCGGACCATTCACGGTGGTTTATGTATTCCCGCATGGAGCAATAGAGCTGAAAGGTGATGATAATGTTCTATTCAAGGTCAATGGGCAGTGTGTAAAGTACTATGTGGGAATCACGAAAGAAATAAGAACATGTGAGGAGTTTAGTCTTGATGAAGTCTGAGTAGTCAAGTAAGTTGGGTCATGCCGCGACGTTAAATCAGGTACTTCATGGGAGGAAACCCATGGGCTGGTTGGTGAAGTCTGAGTAACCAACCTAGCTATGTTGTGCCACGACGTTAAATCAAGGATTGTGACAAGTTGTGAGTTGAAAATTAAGATGTGAACTGAAAAGTGTGCAGCATAAACTACGGTGGTGACCCACGTGACGTAGTTCAACCTACGTGACGTAGGTTGGTATCATGAGAATCAGAGGACAATTTTTGGTTGTGGAATCCAACCCAAAACTGGGGACCCATGTGATATAGGTCAACCAACATGACGTGGGTTGGTATCATAGGAATCAAAGGGTATTTTGTTGTTGCAAAACTCGACCCACGACAGAGACCCACGTGATGTGGGTTGGTA
The DNA here is from genome assembly GCA_031232105.1 of Capsicum rhomboideum. Lineage (NCBI taxonomy): Eukaryota > Viridiplantae > Streptophyta > Magnoliopsida > Solanales > Solanaceae > Capsicum > Capsicum rhomboideum. The sequence goes on from CP124709.1 coordinate 62,459,502, forward strand.
CCGTGAAAATCAAACCCATAATAAAACTTAAAATTCGACCCAACCCAACTTGAATTTCAACCTACTATAAATAAAACCTGACTCTACCCATTCAAAAACCCTAAACCCGACTTTTCAAGCCTCCAAATACCCAATTTTTTCCCAAAATTTATCCAAATTAACACCTATAATCCTATAATCACTAAAATTCCCAAGTACCAAACACTAAAATTCGTACCTCCAACACTTAAATTGCAAAAAAAATTGAGTCCCATAACCCCAAAATCCCCAAACCCGACCCGCCCTTACACCATCGAACCCTAACTCAAAAACCATACCCAACCTGACCAAACCCATACTCGAACCAACCAAACCCTACCTAAGACCCGACCATTTTGAACAATACCACCTACAGGAAACCCCAAACATGAAAATATGGGTTCCTCTTCGTGAATCCACACCAAGAACCCAGAAGTCACAACAAGGCTGCGAGATGAGCCTTCGGAGCTGGAGAAAAGTGGGTCTTAAGAGGTTTATGAAATCCCTCAGGATGATTATGCTCTTGTGCATCACTTTACAAGTCAAAGAACTAGGGCGCAGGCTATAGCCCGGGCCACCACTGAGCCTTTATTGGTGACTCTTACTCAGTCATCAGATTCTTCCCCCCTATCTGAAGAGGGGGTGGATACTTCTACAACCGGTGATACTGAAGATGAGGCTGATGCTCCTAGGACCGATGAGATTGTCGAGGGTATATATGATTATGAGTTCACGAGATGTGGTGAGGTTGATGAGACATCTTCTATTTTAGGCACTGGTGTTTAGGATTCCATGAATTTCTCATAGAGACAGGTGGCAGTACAGCGGGCCACAACTGCAGTACGAAGAAAAAATAAGAAATGGTGTGTTCAGGGTATGAAGGCCATTTATAATAGGGATACAGAGTCGACTAAATGGGGTATGTGTAGATGGAGAATCACTGAGGAGCCCCGAGATTAAGGTAGTGTTTGATCGCTATGGATTCGGGTGGATGACGAAGCCTTCTGGTAGCTATAGCCCAGAGTTGGTCTGTAAGTTTTATGATTCATATGCTGCTTCTATTGAATTAATCACACTACTTGAGCAGCAGTTTTAGGACCAACTACCATTGACTCACACTTTGGTTTATGAAACTAGAGTAGACATTTTTTAGCAGACTATCCACAGGTTCTTGTTTGGTGCTGAACGTCCACTTCTAGCTAGTACTATTGAGTTTGATCACCGCATGGAGACGGTGAAAAATAAAAATAAAATAAAGGATGTCGATCAACAGTTAGAGATACTACGATGGGTTGTAAAACATCATGGAGTATTGGTTAGATGCTAAATGGGTAGCTGAGAAGTTGGATATTAAGAAGCCCTCACTTCACTTTATGGGCAGGTTTTGGTGGTCAGTTTTATGGCACCTTCTCGATCCCACAGGTTCAGATAATTCTCTTTCTCTTAATCGAGCTATTCTGGTAGCGAGCATCATCGTCGGATATGACATCAATATCACCCGTTATATTATTAAGGAGATTCATGAACGTGTCTTTAGAGACTATACTAGCATCCCTTTCCCATGTCTGATTCAGGGCCTATGTAATAGTACTGGTGTGGTTACAATGCCTACAGTAGATCATGCCATTGAGGTGATTCATATAGATGATGTAGGATTTATGTAGCAGAGAGGTGCTATTCTGGTTTCTCAGAGGGGGTCTCAGCCCTCTACTTCATCAGGCGCTGCCTTTTTTGAAGGGTAAGTGGATTGTGAGGAATCGGTTAGCACTTCAGCACTAGTTAGTTACCCCGAGGCTGGAAGGTTTTCTATCGAGGGAACAAGCCCTGTGATTGATGAGGGGGCAGCTGGCCCCACCTCAATATTACCCTCATCTGGTATGATTGCAGTTTCATAAGAGTTTTTACAGCATTTAGTGGATAGACAGACGCAGGTTATTAAACGACAGGCTCACACAGAGGCCTAAATGGATAAGTTTGTATCTCAACTCAATCCATGGGTTAGGACATCGATAGAATCTTTTGAGGTGACAGTTGAGGCTCGCATGATTGCTGCTATAGAGAAGTTTATACGTGAGTTGCATGGGCGAATTGATAGATTTGAGCATCAGATGGGTATCTGGTTGAGAGAGGCCCATATAGGCAGAGGTTCGAGATTTATCCGTTATCCATACTCCTATCATTCCACCAATACCTAAACCAGTACCCTTAGCACCAGTTTTTGAGGTGGATTTGTTTGTTGACGAGGAGCCTCCTGTTGCTAGAGGCAAGAGGCCATAGAGTCCTGGCCAGATTGATAGTAGAGAAGAGTTTGATAGTGATCTATGGAAGGAAACTAAGGCCTCCCGGGCCGAGTACCATATCAGTCAAATTAACCATGAGCAGATAGCACGGGGTGTAGCCTCTAGTCAGCCACGCCTTCTACTGGACGCATTTAGCATAGAGACTAGAGAGCATACAGATGATCCTGATGTGGACGGGCCTACATCCGAGGCCTAGCACGCCACAAGTATGTCTTCACTCCCTTACACTTATCATATTGATAACTGTGCACTGAGGGCAGTGCACCATTATTTAGTTGGGGGTGGGGGTATACCACTACTTCGGGGTTTTTGTTATCGTGTTTTCTTTTCCCCCAAGTGTGCTATCATAGTAGAACTGGCATGTTTAGGTGGTTATTTATATTATTTATGTGTTTTCATGTTTAATTAGGAGAAAAATAGGGGAACCTTAGTACAGTCAAGTTTTGAACAAGTTTTTGATAATAATGCTTTTCGATTATTTAAAGGACACCCCTCCTGAAAATTTGGTTTTGAACTGTGTATGTAATATGTTAGTTTGTGACAGCTGTTGGATATTGTTATGGCATTAGTATTATAGGCAACATGACTGTAGCTAGCAATACATGAACTAGATAGGTAGTAGTCAATAGTGTAACCCTATGATATGTGTGTGTAAGGTGATTACCTAGTTCATTTTGTGTGTGTGATACAGAACTTGATCGGTTAGTCTTGCCAAGGTTATAGGATAGTGGTTAGGAAAGGATCATAGGTCGTTCTTGAATAAGTCCACTTTTAGCCTTAATGCCCGACCAAATAAAGTAAATATCCTTTGATCCCGATTTTGAGCCTTAATTGACCTGTTTCTTTCATTAACCTATTCACCTTCCCATTTTGACTTACAATGAATCTGTCTTGGCCCTGGTCCTTCCTTGGAAATTGTGTACCTCAACTCAGGAAAATCTCCTAAGTTGAGGGTGGCTATTATAGGGGTGCGTAGTTTAACTTGGGTATGAAGAAGGGGTTAGTAAAAGAAAAGGAGAATAGATTTGGGTGTGAAGAAAAAATAAAAAAAATGAGTGAAATAAATTTTAAAAAAAAGATAAAAAGAAAAGAAAATTGTGTTTTGAAAGTATGAATAAAATCACACCCAAAAAACTGAAAATAAATGAAAGAGAATAAGGGAGAATAAAATGAGAATGGCTAGAAAGTGGAGCCAAAAATAGTGTAGTGTCAAGTAGTGTTGAGTCACCATATCCATATGTACCACACCCGTCCTCAAGCCTACGTTACAAGCCAATAAAAGTCCTATAGTGATCCTAGTCCAACTGTTCGAAAGACTAAGGCATAGAAAATAAGGGCAAGCCTATGGTATTTCAAGCACATTGTTTGAACTTCTTTGTGAGAGAGAGTGTTTTGACCCAGTCCCTACTTTGATATTCATTGGTGTACTGAAAGTGTATGGGACTTCCTTGTTGTGAGAGTACATGGGATGCATTGTTAGCGGCTATTTGTTTGGATAATGTCATTTGCATATATGCTTAGTTGTTTGTTCATAATATGATGCCATCATTTGGTCCCTTCTGTGTCATGATAATATGCTGCATGTATACACACCGTGGTTTTGATTTGAAAATAGGAGGGGTTGAAAAAAAATTTGGTACCAAAAGCAATGAGTTGACTTTCGTAGGTCTCTTAGGTTTCTCTTAGTTAAGCATCGTATGTGTTTATATTGTTTTGTTTGCCTGAGGACATGCAAACGTTCTAAGTTGAGGGTGTTGATGTCTCGTGGTTTCATGGTTCTTTTGATGCTTAAAATAATGAAAATATGCAATAACTTGGGTATGTTTGGTTGGTATGATGTGTTTTTTGTTCTATATTGTAGGAGAATAGGTTTTTGGAGGTAAAATGGACAAAAAAGAAGAATCATGCTCGAGAATGAAGAATCTGAAGATGAAAGAGCCAAGTACTGCACTAGAGGAGTGACTCACGATAGGACCCACATCACGTGAGTCGACCAACGTGATGTAGGTCGGTGTCGTAGGTCGACTCCTGCAATTATGTGAAGCAGCCTGATTTCCACGGCAGGACCCATATGGTGTGACTTGGTTCCACGACACCAAGTCATGGTATCGTGGAAAAGTGCCGACTCTATTTTCCTGTTTTGTTTAGGATAGAATTCACCTTGTATCTATAAATACCCCTATAGTGTCCTATGTTTAGTGGTTGGTCATTACATTGTTTTGAGATATATTTTCATTATTTTTTGAGTTCATAAACACATTGTTGGTTTTGTAATCTTGGAACACAAATTCTAGGGTTTTATTCATATTGAGATTTCAGAGTTTTCTTCATTATTGTGAGTTTACAATTATGTTTTCATTATTGAATTCTTCTTGTGTTCTTGTAATCATGAGTAACTAAACCCATCAACTAGGGTTGTGTGAACCATGAGGAATTAACGAAATGGGTTAAGTGCACAACAATTCTGAACCGGTGTGAATGCATGTATTGTTATTTCTTTCATTGTTATTGATCTTCTAAGGGTTTCAAACATTAGAAACTTTTTTGTATTCTAGACTTGCTCGAGAGAGAGGTAGAGATTGGGAAGAGGAAATAACAACAGAGATTTGAAGCTATCAACCTTTATCTAATAACTTGAGTCATAACAGGGATAGTTATTTGAGATCCAGGACAAGGGTTAGTAGTGCGACACACGAAGATCGAGAGGAGAAGATTGAAATTCGTCTAACCAAGGTTGAGAGATGTTTAGATGAACATATCTTGTTAGATTTTAAATGTAATGCAGGGGGACAGTTGTAACACCCCGTACCTTCCCAACCCTACTTGACGACGTTGAACAATGTATACTTGAGTGTCGAGAGCCACACGAATGTATTTTGTAATGTTATTGACAAGAAAATTGAAATTTGGCCTCGTACATGTGATTAGCCCTTCGTAGGAGGTGTTTTGTGATTTTCATGGAGCATTTGTCGGGTTCAAAACGAGGCTAAGAGAACCTCTAAACAAAGTATATTAAGGTTAAGAAGTAAGTTAAAGAATAGGATTTGAAGTATCTAACCAAACCCGCGAAGAAAAGTCGAAAAATGAAATTTTCGAAAAATTTAAGGGAAGGGCGCATTGGGTAGCGTGCCACGCTGCTATGGGCTGAAATTTTCAGTCCAGAGTCAGTAAAGGGGGGCGCCAGGCAGCGTGCCACGCCGCCCCTGCACACCTTTCAAAAGTTGAAAATTTTGTTTAAGTCCCAAGGGTTCCCGGGGACATATTGAGCCAATTTTTTCCACGATTCTTCTACAACCATGAGAATATACATGAAATGAGTAAGATATTATATTGGTATGATAAATTAACTCGAGAACGAAATTGGGGTCAAAATGACGATTTTACCCTTTTGGGCAAAATTGGCCATACGTGGCTTGAATCGCTTGTTTTTGGGATTGAGGCTACGGTTGTGAATGAAATGAGTAGGAATATTGTTGTAACACTTATGAGATGATGAAACCACGAGAAATTATTGATTTTATTGGGTTAAGTAAATTGGGCCCAAAAAGGACCCAAAAATGAAAAGAAAACATGGCCCAATGGGTCACAAGACCCATTCTTCCAATTGACTAAGTCATACATATCAATTATTGAATCAAAGTGGATAAGCATATACTTGAGAGCCTATAAAAAGGGCAAGAAATCTGATTTTTAATTCTTACAAAGGCTCATGCCTTTTAGACAAATATCCAAGGTATTTTCTTCAAACCCTAAGAGTTCAAAGCCAAACTTTGGAGCAAGATCAATATCTTCCAAGCCTAGGTAAGTGATTATTGTCATGGATTAATATATTATATGCATGGGAGAGTATGTGAATCTTGTTGGTTATGCTTGAAAGAGTTGAACATAGTACTTTGGGTTTTTGTACAAGATGTGCCATCCATGAGATTTGAACTTGAATTATGGCTTGTGACTTTTATGAAATATCATGGTATGGATAAAATATGAACGTCTATGGTGTTATTTTTGTTGTTAAACTAGTTCTTGTCTATAAGTGTAAATTTTGGGATTTTGGCCGATATGTGCTATGAAGTGTATTAAGGTGAATTGATGGATTATTTGTGATGTGGTGTGGATAAGAAAGTGTAAAGGAGTAGTGTTGTGGTGAAATGCAATGATTATTATGTATTGGTCAATGTTGGGAATATTGGAGGATTTTTGGAATAATGATGCTATCAATGGTTTTGTCAAGGGGAAATGACATGTTTCAAAGCAAACATGTACCCCATTGATGTTATATGCATTTGTAAAGTAGTTGTTGGTGAATGTGAATCCCGTTATGTATTTGTGTTGTAGAATGACACATAAAGAAGGAGTGGGACTATTGTATGCACATCTATGATTGGATATCCGTATTGAGAGTACAAGGTATGTAAGGTTACTCTGTCCGTATCTTTTTGCGGCAAATAGTATCCACATTGCTATTTCACTAGTCCTATCCCAAAATGTGCTAAGGTATACTATATCCGTTTAGCAATAGTCATTGTCATATCTTTCCTACTAATGGATCATTTGTGAGTCTTATGTCTCATTATCATGGTTAATGTTCCAAAAGCTCAAACAAGGTTATGGTCCAATATTCCAATAGTGGTTATGCTTATGTATCTTGTTATGAATGATTATCCAATGGTTCCAATGGTGTCATGTTTCCAATAATGTTTATTCACATGTCTTCTATTTTGATTATGGTTCCAAGTTTCCAAACATGCTATGTAACATGAATATGTCAATCTCTCACAAGTGAATGTACCAATCTCATATATCTCTCACTCATTGGATAATGATCCAAAGTTTCAAGTGATGTTATTACTATCAAAATACCAATCTCAAAGTAAAGATCAAAGTAATGCAAATGTGGTTAATGATCAAGTATGGGTGGCAAGTCTAGGGTCATAAGCCTAGCTCGACTCGATCCCGATGTGTTGATTTATGGGTGGAAAGTCTAGGGGCATAAGCCTAGCTCGACTAGATCCCGATGTGTTGATTTATGGGTGGCAAGTCTAGGGGCATAAGCCTAGCTCGACTCGATCCCGATGTATGATTTATGGGTGGCAGGTCTAGGGGCATAAGCCTAGCTCGACCCGATCCCTGGGTGGCAGGTCTAGGGGCACAAGCCTAGCTCGACCCGATCCCAACATGACGATAAGTCATGTAAAGACCCACTTATCAGTAGGGGCCCGGGTACATTATGACATATGTAATGACATTGAAGTAAAGAAGCATGAAAGCGATGAAATCAATGAAGGTAATACACATGGGTTCCAAAGTGCAAAATGGTTACTTATTCATCTGATTATGCATATGCATTTGAGTTCCATTGAGTTCATTGAACTATTCCTGTGTTGTATAGTTTCATTTGAGCCTTACATACTCAGTACATTCTTCGTACTGACCCCTTTCGGGGAACTTACCTTACATGTTGCAGGTGCAGGCACTAGTAGACCTCCACCATAGGATGACAGTAATTGTAGATCATTGGTGAGCTCCAGATAGTTCGGGGCTTCTCTGAGTCACAGTTGTTCAAATGTTTTGATAGTATACATAGTGCATAAAGCGGGGACTTATCCCGACTTTCAGTTAGTTTTGGTCAATGCATCTGTTAGAGGCTTTTGTAGACGTATGTGGTTATACAAATATAAGATGGTATATGACATTTTGACTTGATGGCCTCAACGACCGAGTTTATCATATGTATATATGTCGCATGTTCTCTGATTTCTGATTTTAGCATTTCCTGTTCCTATGGGATAGTAGTGTTTCCTAAGACATGTATATGAAGGAATAAAAGCAAAGTTTGGTCCTCTCGGGCCTTATCGGCTTCGGGTGCCAATCACGCCTCGTTGGGATTCGGGGTGTGACAACAGTTTTGCCAGCACAAGTAACCGGTGGAGTTAAGAAATCATTGGGGATCACAGTCCTAGTGTATTTCTCATATTGATAACAAATCCAATAATCAACAATCGTTACTGTTACTACTTGCTTAAAAAAATCCCCCAGTTTTATTTACTTGCCAATTACTCAGACTAGAATTTGATAGACTTTTGTCATATTCCCTATTGGATCGACCCCAACCTAGTTGGGTTCCATATTTGATATATTAACCACGCTATACTTTTTTGGAGGTATAGTTTGGGCGACATCAGATATCTAGAGTTTCTTGGATTTAGCCAATTACTACAGATGATTTACTGAATGATTTTCCTCTATTGCTTCTCCTATGTCCAAATTAACTCAGAAGAAAGTCAAATTTCAATGGTTTGATTCTTGTGAGAAGATATTTTAGGAATTAAAGACTTAACTCACCTTCCACTATATTTTTGACTCTACCAGAGGATCCAAATAGGTTTGTAGTTTATTGTGAAGCTTTAGGAGTCGGCATTGGTTGTGTTTTAATTCAGCATAGTAAGGTTATAGCATATGCCTCTAGACAGCTCAATCCTCATGAGAAGAATTACCCGATTCACGATCTTGAATTGGCAGCAGTTGTTTTTGCCTTAAAGATTTGGAGGCATTATCTTTATGGGGTTCATGTAAATGTGTTAACAGATCACAAAAGCCTTCAGTATATGTTCAGTCAGAAAGATTTGAATCTTTATCAGAGGAGATGGCTAGTACTATTGAAAGATTATAATATAAGTGTCTTATACCATCCTGGTAAAGACAATATGGTGGCTGACGCTCTTAATAGGTTATATATGGGAAGGTTGCTCATGTATAAGATGAGAAGAAAAAGTTGGTTTACGAAGTTCACAAGCTTGCTAGATTGGGAGTTCGATTGGTTGATTCAGCTGAAGGTAGTATCCTAGTTCAGGATTTTCTTTAGTAGCTGAGGTGAAGGAAAATCAAGATAGTGATCCTATTTTGATTAAGTTGAAATAAGTTGTACAAAGTCAGAAAGTTGAGGTTTTCTCCCAAGGGGGAAATGGTGTTCTTCATTGTCAGTGCAAACTTTGTGTTCCAGATGTAGATGACTTAAGGTAGCAGATGCTGACAGAAGCTCACAGTTCTCAATATTCTATTCACCCAGGAGCCACTGAGATGTATCATGATCTATGGGAAGTCTATTGGTGGAATGGCATAAAAAAAGATATCACAGAGTTTATGGCTAAGTTTTCTAATTACCAACAGGTTAAAGTTAAACACAAAAGACTCGGTGGTATGACTCAGAATATTAGTATTTTTACTTGTATGTGGGAAGTGGTTAATATGGATTTCATTACAGGGCTGCCTTGTACTCGTTGACATATGACTTTATTTGGGTTATTATGAACCTAATAACTAAGTCAGCACATTTCCTGCTAGTTAACACTTCAGATTTAGTCAAGGATTATACTAAACTCTACCTTAGGGAGCTGGTGAAATTACATGGATACCCTTTTACTATCATCTCCAATAGGGGTACTCAATTTACTTCTTAGTTTTGGAAAATATTTCAGAAGAGTCGTCATACCCAAGTTTATCTTAGCACAACTTTCATTTGCAGATAGATGGTCAAGTAGAGAGGACCATTCAGACTTTAGATGATATGTTTAGAGGCTGCGTGATTGATTTCAAAGGTAGTTTTGATGATCACTTGCCTTTGATTGAGTTTCCCTATAATAATAGTTATCACTCTAGTATTCAGATGGCCCCATTTAAAACACATTATGGTATGAGGTGTATATCTCTTATTGGTTGGTTTGAGGTTGGAGAAGCTACCTTGATAGAGCTTTATTGAGTCTATAAGGCTAAGGAAAAAGTTCAGTTAATTAGAGAAAGGCTGAAAATAGCTCAGAGTCATCAAAAGTCCTATGCAGATGTGAGGAGAAGAGAACTTGAGTTTACTATTGGTGATTTGGTTTACTTGAAGGTTTCACCCATGATAGGGGTGAAGATATTTGGCAAGAAAGGTAAACTCAGTCCCAGCTATGTTGGTCCTTATAAGATTTTGAGACGCATTGGCAATGTGGCCTATGAGTTAGACTTGCCTGCAGACTTAGGACTAGTGCATCCAGTCTTTCACGTATCTCTATTGAAGAAATGGATTTGTGATCCAGCTTCAATTGTATCCTTATAAAGTGTGGGTGTGAAATATAGTCTCTCTTATAAAGAAGTCCCAGTTGAGATTCTTGACCGTTAAGTTCGTAAATTAAGAAACAAAAAATTCACTTCAGTGAAGGTTCTTTGGAGGAATTAGCTAGTTGAGGGAGCTACTTGGGAAGCAGAAGCGGATATGATGACCAAGTATCCTCACCTTTTCCCTTCAAATTTTGTTCTAGCTTTAGGTAATAGTTTCCTCCGTATTACTTCTCTCAGTCTTATGTCACTTAGTTGCTCCCATGTCATAGCATGCATTCATAAATTCAGTCCAGTCCAAGTTTTAGTTATAGATTTATTTATCATGTCATTAGTCAGCTCTTAGAACTCAGTGTTGGGATTGCAGCTCTTTTCCTATTCCTTCAGCTTAGTTAGTTTTCATTCGGGGATGAATGATCCCAATGGGGAGATATTGTAACACCTTAGAAATTCAAGCTATGATCAGAACCATTCTTCAAGTGTGTATAGAACTAAAGACAATGATTTTGTAGTATGATAAGTTCTTTAGATATGAATTAAGGCCATAAGTAACTTGTATCTCATAGTAGTTGAAAGCTTTTTTACCAATTGAATTGTCATATAAAATATTCTAGAGTCCACTTCAAACAAATATAACTCCTAGATTATGAAGAGTTCTGAAGCTCCAGACCCAGCAAATGAAAGGTATTTGAGTCTTCTTTCCAAAGCATCTAATTTCTCATTAATCTGATTTCAGAGCAAGGAATTATGGCCATTTTAGTGAAGCACTACCCAGTTGTTAGATAGGACGACCCTTCCAACGACCATTGGAAGAAAGGATGACCGTCCTATGTTCTCTTCCATAGTAAACAGCCCCAAAATTCCCAAGGATTGACAAAGTGCATCCTTGGAAATGTGAGGGACCAACGACCGTTGGAAGAACCAACGATCATTGGTGGTAACTATGGTCATAAGATTTGGTCCGGCTTGAATTCCAACGACCAACCAAGGGACGAATGGTTGGAGGGACCAATGATCATCCCTTGGATTGTCTAATGAAGTCTATAAGTTCATCAATACTACCCTATAACCAACAACCCAACCAACGATAGTTGCTTCAAGGCAAGAAAACTAGGGTTCATCATATTCAAGCTTCAAGTCCAAGACTTTCACTTCCAGGTATGTGGGATTTCATTAATGGGGATCCTGTCACCCATTGAGTCTTGAAATATACTCAAATTCTCAGTAAATCCATGGTTTAAAAATTAGAGTTTTCATTAAAGGCATGATTTCTCCTTGTATTTCAGTCCCCCATAATATATAGTCTATAAACCCATGTTTATCTATGAAATTCAGTATCTTTATAGCATCATATTCATGAAACCTTTGTACATATCGATATTCCATATTTTTGACTTGTGTTGTATGAATTCATAGTGTTTTGAGAGCATAGAAACTATCATGAGTATAAGTATTCTTCATAGATGGTAGGTTATGAACACCCGATGAATTAGCTTTTCATAAATTGATAGTTGAATATTCAGTCCTTCAATTTCACATGTTTAAGGACGCTTTCAGATAAAGTGTCGATCATTCAGTCTCAGATATTAGTATAATTAAGCTTATCAGTTTATCAGTATAATTTAGTTGAAAGTAGCACTTTGAACCGAGGGGATGAACGGATGAAGGTTCACCCGTCAGCTAGGCTGTGACCTTTAGTAGAAGTCCCTAAGTCCCAGAATTATGGTGCCACTGTAGGTTCTAAAGGGTCACCCATCATATCAGTCTTGAATCCTTAATCCTTTTGGACAACATTTTAGTGGATCTACGTCAGTTAGTGTTAGTACCCTTGGTGAGGTACAGAGCACCCTTCAAGCTGGGTTATAAGTTGGGCCCCATTTAGCTCAGATGGGGTATGTCGGTTAATAATAGCTCGCATAATTCAAACTCAGATATTGAATGAACTTGTGTTCATTTTATTCTGTACAGTATTGATCAGTTACACACTTATTTACTTGGTCATTGTATCAGTTTATGTTTCTCAGTTCCATGTTCAGTTTAGCCTCTTATCTACAGCAGGTTTAGTTTTATATAGAATAGTGCATATCTTACATGCTTAGTACATTAAAGTATTGACTGCATACTTTCTTTTGTGTTATATTGTGTTATAATATAGGTCCAGATGCTCAGCATCCAGCTTGCAGTTAGCACGATCCCATACCTATCAGAGTAGCAGGGTTTGGTGAGTCCTCATCTTTCGAGGACTAGTTTTTTCATATTTCCTATTTCTCTATTATTTCAGTTTTCATATAGTAAGATTTAGTTGGGGGCTTGTCCCTGCAACTCATCTTCGTATAGACTTTCTGACAAATAGACTAGTGTTTTCAGCTTTATGGTTTATTAGATGATTTCTATTTTGACTTTAGTGTTGCATTTTGTTTGATTATTATTATATCTTTCAAGTTTTAGCTTCCGCTCAGTATTCATCAATTATATGCAATTTTCATAGTATCATGCCAGTTCATGGGTTAGATTAGAGGTCACTTGTGACTCTAAGCACGGTGCTACGACTATGGGTAGTCTCGGGTCGTGACAAAAGTGGATTGAGGCAATTGCCTTGCCAAATAATGGGAGCAAAAGCATCACATTTTTTTGATGAAGCATATATTACAAGGTTTGGGACTCCCTGAGCAATCATTAGTGATGGGGGCTCTAATTTTTGTAATAGAGTGTTTGGTGCATTGCTCGAAAAGTATGGGGTCGAGCATAAGGTTGATACCCCTTACCATCCTCAAATGAGTGGCCAAGTTGAAGTATCAAATAGGGATATTAAATCAATCTTGAAAACCTTCAATGTAGGATGAACTAATTGGGCGAGGCAATTAGATGACACCCTTTGGCATACCGAACATCTTTCAAGATGCCTATTAGAATGTCTCCCTATCAACTTTTTTTTGGTAAGGCATGTAACCTACCAGTTGAACTATAACATTGTGATCTTTGGGCTTTAAAGAAGCTTAACGTGGATTGGGAAGAGGATTCTAAGTCTAGAGTAGAGCAATTGCAAGAATTGGAAGAATTTTGCCTTCAGGCATACGAAAGCTCCGCTCTATACAAAGAGTGAATAAAAAGGTGGAATGATGCCAAGATATTGAAAAGAGAGTTTCGAGCGGGGGATGAAGTGTTGCTTTTTAACTCAAGGTTGAAACATTTTGCGAGCAAACTTAAGTTCAAATGGTTGGGCCTTTTAAGGAGGTAAATGTTTATTCGAGTAATGCGATTGAGTTGGAGGACCATAATAAAAGAAGGTTCACGGTGAATGGCCAACGATTGAAGCATTTTTATGATGGTGGTTTTCGAATTTCTAAATTTAAGGCACTCCACTTCAAAGATGTTTGATTGATTAGAAACAATGTCGTGCCCCAACGATAACTAAGGCGCTTCTTGGGAGGCAACTCAAGTTTTATTTTTTGTTTTTTCTTGAATAACATTTGCTGCATGGTGTAGATGTGTGATGGGGTTGGAATGTGGAACACATATCACAAAACAAATTGGAGTAGAAAAATATAAAGATAGTGAACAAAGCTCTAGGAAAGTGACTTTGGTGATTCGCCAAACACTTCGGTAAATCACCGAAGTCCTTCACCTAAATCGATCTCCCAAGGCTTTTTAACTATGAAAAATGGTGATGCATTTCACTGTTTGGCAGATCACCAAAGACTTTGGTAATAGAGCTTTCCATCACCGAACTTGTTCACCCAAGCGAACCTCCAAGGTGTGGACACTGTGACATTTGGCTATGATGGTTTAGTTTGGTGCATTGCCTATCACTTATGTGATGTTGTGTTCTATCGCCGAACTACTTCATGTTAAAAGAAAGGATAGTTTGACTTTTTGACCTTTCAATTCTTGACTCCTAGTACTATCCCACTTATTTCCCATTCCCTAATTTCCCTCTTATCTCTCACTTGTCCTTTACACACACATATACACACTCACAATTGCTCTCAACTCACCACCATCACTACACACACTCGCACAACCACTGTTGTTGTCAGTACTCGCCAGAATTCGAGCACCAATGTGCACGTATCTCTCCTAAATTGATTTTTGTCTCTAAATCTAAAGGTTAGAACCCTTGTTTTACTTTAAATAATGTGTTTGTTGTTCATACTTGTTGATATGTGTTATTTATGGTATTTTAATTGTGTTTGGAGTGTTAATTTGAGATTTTATTTGTTTATGCTTAAATGTGTCTCAATTGGTTAATGGGTATCTAGGGTTAATCGATTTGGGTGAAATTAGGGTGAAATTTTTGTTCTTATTTGTGAATTGGGTGTAATTTCATAAATATGGGTTGGATTGTGTTTGATTGGTGTTAATTTTGAGTTGATTATTGTATTGAACTTCGAATTTGAATGATTCTTTCCAATGATATATTGAGTGTCATCATTCTTAAGGGAAAAATCATCGGATTCATTATTTTAGTACTGAAACTTGGGGAAGTCTGAGTACCCATGGTCATTTTGGAATGAAATCGCCATTAGTATAGCTTGTTAGGTTTTAGAAATTAAAGTTGGGGATGATGACTTACGACGATGGGGTTGAGAACTTTGGCGATGTACTAAACTTCATGGCGGATCTCCAAAGCGCTTCCCTTATCGCCGAAAGTAATAGTAGAACTGGCCAATCAAGGTGGATGTTTGGCGATGCCTTACTAGTTTGGTGATGCTCAGGGAACATCACCACACTGGTCATAGTATCGCCAAACTCCAACTTTCCTTCACTAAATTCTGCGCTTCCAACTGTAAACTTTAGCGATAGAGGTTTTGCATCGCCAAACTCTTTGGTGATCCGTCAAAGTTATTTGGCGATGCACCTCTGAAACATGTTGCTTTTGTGATTACTAACCTTGGACTAGTGCATTGCATTCTTCATTTGTAGATATGGTTCACACCCGTACTCCTCTTCCCATATCAAAAATCACAAAAAGGGTCTCAATTCTAGGATGTTCACAACCTGACAAAAAGTTTCAAAAGAAGGAAAAAGGAGAAGAGGGTAAAATAAAGGCTCAATTTACTGAGGAGCTAAGTTTGGAGCATAGTTCTAACTCAGAGAGGTATAACATGACTACCTCGAAGGAAGGCGGCACCACTCCAATCCATGAACCCCTCAATATTTGGGAAGTTGAGCCCACCAAGAAGAAGAAGAAGACTGATCAAAGTTCAAATGTAGCCTCAAATCTACAAACCATGGTAGGACATCGGTTCCTCAATCGATTCAAGGTTCCTACAAAGCGCACAATCATTGAAGAGCAAATATTGAGAAAAGAAGAGTTAGAAGGAAAACACCCTAAGGTTTTTTATGTCATACAGTACCATAGTTTTGAGCAATTCACTGAGCCTTCGAAACCATATGTGCAAAATTGGGTTCATGAATTTTATGAGGCATATGGGGAATTTTTGCCAGCTAAGAGAAAGGAAGACAAACCTCAAGAAAACCAGAGACATGTGAAAGTTTGAAGTGTGAAAGTTAGATATGATGGGACATTGATTAATTTTATTTATAGTGACAAAATCGACCCATCTCATTACTTTACCATCCATTCTAAGAAAAATGTTGATGACCTTTGGGGTTGGTTATCCCCCTTGATGAATAATGGGATGCCATCTTGGCTTGCTCTAGGAACCCCAATTGAGAAGGGTGATATAAATTTAAAGCGTGGTATTGGTTGAGATTCATATGTAGCACTCTTATCCCTTCTTAGAATGAAATGGTCCTTCATCACCCAAAGGAGGTATTGTTAGGTAAAATAATCATGAAGAACAGATTGAACCTTGTAATGATAATTACCCCTGACATTGCTTGTCGGGCCCAACAAAAGCAAACTCTTCTTGCCTTCCTATGCCTTATCACAGAGTTATGCCAAAGGGCAAAAGTTCCATTTTATTTTAAGAAAGATTTTGAGGACACCCCTACATCGATAGTTGATATAAAAAGACTTGAGATAATTCAAAAAGTGAAGAAGAAGAAAGCCCAGGTGGATTCTTACCCAGTGATTGATCTTGATTCCCTGGATAGTGGTACCAGCCAACCCACTCCTACTACTGCATCTCCTACTCCTCCACAGGTCCTTCATCTCAGCCTCCTACACCTAGTGCCTACGGCCCTCGACCATCCACTACTATAGGTACTTTCTGGGCCCCATTGACTCAGGCAGCCATTATTCAGATAGTACATTTGAATTACTCGGCAGATTTGAGGTCGACTAAAGTGGAGACACAAATGCCTAAGATGATTATTAATATAATTCAGGTAGCCCTTGCACCCATTCATGAGGAGATGAGAGCGATTCTCGAGACTCTATGAGTCTATGGTTCCAAGATAGATAAGTTGAGCACCCCATAACAGCCTCCAGTTCCAAATGCAGAGCTAACCTAGATGAAAATTGAGCTTGCATCTTTGCATACATATGTGGATGAACTCTGGTTCCTTGATCTGACATATCTCTGGGCTGCACTATCTCAGACCCCAGTTCCAGCCCCTATTCAAGAGAGTGTTCCCATGGTTGAAAATACAAAAAAGGAGGATGAGAAGGATTGTGTATCTGATAATGATGAGGATGATGCGATAGAGACAGTTGGTGACACAGATGAGTAGATGCAGGTTGATTTGCAGACTGATTTCCAGGCTACTGAGGAGGCTATAGTGGAGGAAACATTGGTGAAGTCTACTCAGGATACTTCACAGATTAGTACTAAAATGTCCACACCCATTTATAAGACTTTTCTCTCAACTGATGTCTTAGATACAAATGCCATCAGACCAGACCCATCCCCATAGATTATTCATGGAGCTAAGTAGGGCATTAATTCCCAGATAGTGGCCGATTCTGCAAGCCAGTCACTGCCATAGGCTTAGCCTCATTTAAGGGGACCCTTCCACTTATTATTTTCTATTATCTTAGTCCTATTGCATTAAGGGCAATACTTATATTTGAGTAGGGGGCATTTATTTTGGATCTATAGTATTGAGCCTTGCTTTTGGATATTCTGCTCTTAATACTTTGTTTTTGTTTTGGTGTGAGGTTTTGATTTTGATTTGGATGATATTTTGGATATTTGATTTTATTTTGTAATAATTCTAGATAATTTCTGCTTTTACGTGTGTTTTGGGCTGATTTGAGTGTGTGTGACCTATATTTTCATTTCTTTACCTTTATTTTAGTATAGTAGTTCATAGTATAGTGATAAATGAAATTCTTTTTAGCATTGGTACTTAAGAGAAAAGTGCACTAGCAATAGAACACTTGGACTCGAATAGTACTCTTGGGGAGATTTTTCACATGCACTAATCTTAGAAATGTCAAATCATTTCTATGAATTGATCCACTTTCCAAAATGTACCCCTTTTTAAAATTTTCTTTGGTTTAGTTGAACTAGTTGTGCAATCATTTTTGTCAATACTCGCATCTTGTTTTGACTACTTGAGTACCTTCTTTGATATGTGCTATGAATGTGGTACATTAATTGAGGAAGGGTTGCTTTGAGTATTTGATTGGGTGCCATGTGTGGTGACGTTTTGCCTCGATCTTGTTCAATGAGTCCATCTAGAACTTACCTGGTTGTTCTATCGCTAAGCAAAGAGTGTTGCGATGTAGGAGAAGTGATCCCTCGGGCACTAATTGAAAGAGAACCTTCAAAATTAATAAAATAGCCATCCCCATTGTGAGTTGAGTGACCAAGTTTTGTCCCAATTTATGTATTGGAACCTATTTCTTGGACAACCTCATTACAAGTCGAAACCCGTCTTCCACAATTCCCTCTTTTGAACCAAACCCAACTTGAAGTATTTAGGTGAGGTTGTAAACCAACTTAAGTGAAAAGCCTAAGTTGGGGGAGAAGGAGCCACCGAGTGAGATTCGTAACTGGAAGTTCATAGTATTGGGGACCATTCAATTCCTCTTCTAGTCATCCTAGTATTCCTTTTAAACAGGGAGAAAAAGAATAAAAAGAAGCAAAAATAGAGTTGCAATTGTATTCTTAGCTTGTAAATATTTGAAGAAGATTAGTTTTTAAAAGGATAGGAGGAGGAAGATGGCATGAGAATCCTAGAGAATTGGCCCTTGGTGTGCTGGAAGAAGTAATCTTTGGGAAAGAAATGTAGTTGAGGTCTCATGAGATGCTTCGAGAGGGTAGAGTCACTATAACCCTAACCTATCCTACCTTACCTATTGCCTATGCTACAAGACGAAGTAAGACCTTAGTGATATCCAACGTAGCATGCTTGAGTGTGGTGAAGTAGAGCATATGGACAAGCTTATGGGGTGGTACTCATGTTCATAATTGTTTTTTAGAGTGAATCATGGTAGTCCCTTGTTTAAATTTTGATTGTATCTTAAGAGAAGGGACCTATTTGTTGTGAGGGTACTTGATTGCACTACCTGAGCACATTTGATAACCTTAATTGAGGTCTATGAGCATGTTCTTGGTTTGGTAGCAATTAGTCAACACTTGAAGCTTGTGGTTCATGAATTGAGTGTTTGATAGGTGATACATATGCCAATGTTTTCAAAATCATGAGGGCAAAATTGTTTTCCCAAAAGAAGCATGTGTCTAAGCTCCTAAGTAGTACCATTTGTAGGCAATGTTGATTTTATTGTGTGTGCATTGATTTACTTGAGGACGAGCAAAGGTTTAAGTTAGGGGTGCTGATAAGTCATCAATTTACAACTTATTTAGCCTAAAAACTGTGAGAAATCAAGCCCTCAATGCCAATTTGTTTTAGTTTTAATGTTAGTTTGGTTGATTTTCAAAGGTGAAGCCAAGAAGTGGTTGATAGAGCATAAGGAAGCGAAAAGATAGAGAATTGGAGCTAAAAATGAAGAACGGATTTCCCTTAGAGGTTGGCATATCGGAAAAGTGGTCGGCATATAGCCTAAGTAGAGTTTCCATCGCCTAAGTCAATAGATTTTCCAAGTTCCATATGAAGCAATTCGGCAATGAGGAGAAGAAGTTTGGCATATTGCCAAACAGTTCAGCGTATTGCTGAACGGTTCAGCGAAGCAACATTCCATCGCCAAAGTTACCAGATGCAAATCACTGAAGCTTAAAGCCAACGCAGTTTGGTGATAAAGGTGCAATTTGATGTATCGCCATGGATTTTGGCGATGCCCGTTCCCCTTCGCCGAAATGGGCACAGTGGCATTTTTATAAATTCTTGGCCCGTTTTTGCTTCAGCTATAAAAGGCTTGGCAGGCCTAGAGCAGTCAAAATGGGCTTGGCCCTTAAGGCCATCCCAACCCAACCCGCTATTAGGGTTGGGTTGGATTATGATTTTTGAGCTCATTTAAAACTGAGGCTTATAAACCTAACCCAAGTTAGCTCACTGGCCCTTGAGGCTTCACCGAGGCTGGGCTGGGCTGGCCCCTTGGCCAAAATACTTTTAATTTAAATGAAGATTGTAAAAAAAGAAGTAAAAACTAAGAATAGTAACTACTGAATAAGTTTTAATATCTTACAAATACTTTATTTATTTAGTGTTAAATCCTAATCACCACATATAGATGTTTCATTCATGATTGCTATTCAATTTAAACTTAAAATTGTGAAAATAAATTAAAAACTATAAATAGTGATTATGAATAAGTTTTAGCTAGTATCTTACAAAATATTTTACTCATTTAGTGTTAAATCCCTAGTGCCAAAATTCCTAACGACCAATATAAAAATTGTGTTTAATATGAAATGTTCAAACATTGGTTGCTACTCAAAATTCATTGCACGACTTTACTCAAATTCAAAGTGATAATATTTTCAAGTGAATATAAATATTATTAATTTCTTATATATTTTTTTTATAATGTTTATCTAATTAAATCTTCATATGAATTTAGATGAAGGTGATGTTAATTAAGACAACTTTATTGATGAATTCCAATGTGCTCAATGATGTATTGGCGTTGAATATGTTATAAGTTATAGTAAAATATGTACTTTCATATAATCATATGTTAGAAATGTTAACAAATTGTCATACCTATACATTCAAATATAGATTTAAAAGAAAAAAATTAACAAAAAAAGATCGGTAAAAATAAAGGGCTAGCCCACCCCAGCCCGCGATCCTTTTAGGGTTGGATTGGGCCACATATTTTAAGTCCCTTTAAAAGAAAGAGACGGACCATCCTAGTCCATCAAATTCTTTGACCCGAGGCTTGGGTTGGGTTTGACTGGGTCATCCCATTTTGACAGCTTGTAGTTGAACCTATCTTTTGTCAAATTTGAGATCTAGAACCTTGCAGTTGAAACCCTAAAGTTGGAATTTAGTTTATTGCTTGTTATTTTGCTTTGGATTTGGATTTCACATGTGAATATTTGGATCCAGTGGAAGACTTCAATGAGAATATATGTATAATTCCTTTTTCTCTCACTATGTGTAGCTAAATTCTCCAACTTGGGATTATGTATGATTGAGTAGTGATTATTGCATGTGTAGTATTTATTTTCCTTTTTAATTGATTAATTGTTATGGGTTTGACAACTAATCTATGTTATCAACCTAAAATTAGAGGTTGCAAACTCTAATTAAGCCTAGATCCCTTATAATACTTGACAAAGGGGATAAGGGTGAGGAGTAGTGGTTAACAATGACTTTATTTTTCTCATTCAATAGTAGATCTTAGACATAAGTCTATCAAATTGAGGTATTAGGTTAGTTATGAAGAAACACTTGTGAGGTGTTCGAAATAACCCACTTGTGAAATTTAATGTTTTATTTAAAAACTAGCATTAAGATTTAAAACCTAGCCTACCCATAACGATTAGTTGAACTTAGGAAAATGCTCAATTACCCATGTACTTACTCGCACCCATGAAGGCATAACCCCAAGTTACTTTAACCTTTGATTATAAATTTCTAGTACTCATTTTGCAATCCAAGCTTGCAATTGATAAATTGGGTACAAACCCCATTTTATTTTCAATGCATTTTACACATTACAAACAAACATCTAGTGACATATTACACTCGAAGGTGAAAATATCTCTTTCATTCCCTGTGGGATCTAACCCTACTCAATATTTAGGCTAATACATTGCATAACGACCACTTATATCCTCTCTAGAGTGTATTTGAGTGTAATCATGGAGTTTGATGTATACACCCCGTCGAAAGGGGCCAATATACCTTGTCATGGCTGGTGTGATCACTAAATTGATGCCCAACTAAAAGGGGCTAAATAAACCTATGGTGGCACGTAGTTCTGGGACTTGGGTGTGCTAAACCCCAGTCCAACTCGGTGCTAAGTACTACTTCCACACTATTTATATTGTTAGCTTATAAATTTGATAAACTGAGACTGAGTCAAAACATACTTTACCTAAAAGTATTCTAAAAGTTTGATTAACTGAAGTTATGTTGTAAATTGAGTCTAATTACTTTATTCATGCTAAAATCAATAATTTCTAGTATCGTGTGTTCATAACATGCCAAAATTATGACTGAAAATCAATTCATTTGAATGTACTGCAAAATTAGGCAAAGCATTAAATTTTAAAATACCAATTTGTATGACACTAAAATCATGAAAAATAAATAACTGTAATATAGGAATCATGAGGGAACTGAAATCGTAGGGAAATCATAAACTACATGAAAACCCTAACTTTAATCTAGGAGAAAACTGAGAAAATTTGAGTTATTTGGGACTCAATGGTTGAAGGATACCCATCTATGAAATTCCACATACCTGAAAAGTGAGTTCTTGCTAAGAACTTGAAGGATTCTAAATTTGAAGTGGAACTCTAGACTTTCACTATTTTGAAAAGATGGAATGCTTTTCTGTTGTTTCTCTGAGTGTTGGAAGGAATAATGAGAGAAAAAATGTCTAAGTCCCTTTAATCCCTCCCCCATATGCTTTAAATGATGTAGTATAGGGAGTTAGGAAAGTGGAAAAGACAAAAATGTCCCAAATAAAATGTAACTACTTCTGCTCTACCAGTCATCACGGGTCATCAAGATGAGTCGTCGTGACTGAAAATGGCTCGTTGTTAGACTCGTTGTGACTAGGTAGTTTTCCTGGGCTTGGGTACGACTGGACACAATGGCTCATCATTACTTATGATGGTTATTGTGTGGAATCATTGCATAGGGACCCTAAACTGTCATCTCTTAGGTCCTCATCAGGATGAATGACCTGACAAGTTATTTGAGGTGACAACAACTCATCCATCCAGTCGTTGTCACTGGGAGGAAATTGTTACTCTGCGGGATCTTGGAGGTGTTCTTCAAAACAAGTCACATGACAGCTCCTCGTGACTGACAACAACTCATTGATGTCACCTAAGATATGCCTCTTAAGAAGTATAAAGCGGTCGCTGTATCAAATATAGAACCTAACTAGGTTGGGGTCGATCCCACAGGCAATAGGTCAAAGTTTGAGTAGAATACCGGATGGAACAATTGGGAAGTAAGTAAAACTGGGGGGGTTTTGTGAATAAAAAGTGTCAGTAACAATTGTTGGTCGTATCGAGTTTGTAGACAATAAAAGAGATACACTAGGACTGTGATCCCCAATGATTTCAAAACTCCACCAAATACTTGTTCTAACAAAACCGTCCCGCTATGTGGCATGCAAAATCTGGCAAGATATGTTCGTCTAAACGTATCTCGACCTTGGTTAGACAAATTTCACTCTTCTCCTCTTGGTCTCCGAGTGTAGCACTATTAACCCTTGTCCTGGATCTCAGATAACCATTCCCGCTAAGGCTCAGGTTATTAGATGAAGGTTGATAGCTTCAAATCTCTATTGTTATCTCTTTTTCCCAATCTCTGCCTCTCTCTCGAGCAAGTCTAGAATACAGGTGAGTTTTTAACATTTGCAACCGTTAGAAGAGCAATCACAACAAAGGAAACAACAATAGATGCATAAATAGCGGTACAGAATTTCCTTACACTTAACCGATTTTGTTAATTCCTCATGGTTCACACAACCCTAGTTAATGGGTTTAGCTACTCATAATTATAAGAACACAAGAAGAATTCAGAGATGAAAACATAATTATGATCTCACAGCAATGAAGAAAAGCTGAAATCTCAATTATCAATAAAACTCGAATTAGGGTTTGTAACTACAAAACCAAGAAAATATTTATGAACTCAGAAATAGTATTAAATAGCTCTCAAAACAATGTAATGACTCCTCCTCTCAATCCCTCTCGCACATAGGACTATACAGGGGTATTTATAGCTACAAAGATAATCCTATCCTAAGCAAAATAGGATAACAGAGTCGGCAACTTTCACGATGTCATGACTTGGTATCGTGGAACCAAGTCACGCCACGTAGGTTGATATCGTGGGAATCAGGCTCAATTAGACGTCTTCAGAAGTTAAGTCACGCCACCTTTCCACATCACGTAGGTGGACCCATGCCACATGGATGCCTGGCGTGGAAATCAGACATTTTTTTCACACTGGGAGTGGACCCACGGCACCACTCACGTCACGTGAGTGGCACTCACGGCACATGAGTTGTGTCTTGACTCCCACTCCGGTGCAGATTTTTGTTCTTTCATCTTCCGACACTTCGTTCTTGGGCTTAATTCTTCCTTTTTGATCATTTTGCCTCCAAAAACCTGTTTTCCTGCAAAGTAGGATAGAAACCACATCATACCAACAAAATACACCCAAGTTATTGCATATTTTCCTTGTTTTAAGCATCGAAAGTGCCATGTAACCATGACGTATCAACACCCTCAACTTAGAACGTTTGCATGTCCTCAGGCGAACAACACAGAAACACACATATACAATGCTTGATTAAGAGAAACCTAAGGGACCTATGGCAGTCGACTCATTGACTTTGGTACAAAACTTTTTCGACCCCTCCTATTTGCAAATCAAAACCAAAGTATGTATACAGGCAGCATATTATCAGGACACAGAAGGGATCAAGTGATGGCACCAAATTAAGCACAAACAACTAAGCCTATATGCAAATGACATTTTTTGAACAACTAGCAGTTAATAATGCAACCCATGTACTCTCACAATCAAAGAAGTCCCATCCACTCACAGTGTACTAATGAATATCAAAGTAGGGACGAGGTCAAAACACTCACTCTCACAAAGAAGTTAAAACAGTGTGCATGAAATACCATAGGCTTGCCCTTATTTTCTATGCCTTAGCTTTCGGACAGTTAGACTAGGATCACTATAGGACTTTACTCGTCTTGTAATTTAGGCTTAGGGACGGGTATGGTACATATGGGTATGGTGACTCAACCCTCCTTGACACTACACTATTTTTGGCTCCAACTTTCAACCTTTCTCATTTTTATTCTCCCTTATTCACCTTTCTTTTATTTTCAGATTTTGGGTATGATTTTTCTCAAACTTCACAGCACAACTCTTTTTTTTTTCCTTTTTCATTTCTCTTCTTTTCACTTTATATTTTTTTTTCTTCACACCCAACCTGCTTTCACTTTTTCTTTTATTACTTCTTCTTCATACCCAACTCAATCTACGCACCCCTATAATAGCCACCCTCAACTTAGGCGATTTTCCTGAGTCGAGGTACACAATGTCTAAGGAGGGACCAGGGCCAAGCCAGGTTCATTATAATTAAAATAGGAAGGTGAATAGGCTTAATGAAAGAAATAGGTCAAATACGGCTCAAAGTCGGGATCAAAGGATACTTGTTCATTTGGTTTGGCATTCAGGCTAAAAGTGGACTTTATTTAAAGACGGCCTATGATCATTTCCTAATCCCTATCCTCTAACCTAGGCAAGACTAACCGGGCAAGTTCTAGATTGCACACACACAGTTAACTAAGTAGCGACCTCACACACACATAGCACAGGGTTGTATTATCAACTACTACCTATCTGGTTCATGCAATGCTAGCTACAGTTATTTGCCTATAATCCTAGTGCCATAACAAGATCCAACAGCTGTCACACATAAACATGCTACACACATACTTTTAAAATAAAAATTTTCAGGAGGGGTATCCTTTAGATAATCAAAAAGCATCAACTGTTTCTAAACTGGACTGCGCTACAATTCTCTTATTTTTCTCCTAATTTAGCAATAAACACATAAACACTATAAATAATATCCTAAACATGCCGGTTCTACTATGATAGCACTTGAGGGAAAAGAAACACGACAACAAAACCCCCAATAGGACATATAGACCCACAAGTACCTCACACCCTCAACTTGTAAGCATACATTGTCCCCAATGCAATAAATAAAATAAAACAAGGGAGTTAGGAACATACCTGTGGCACCCTAGGTGCATGGGTCTGATGTCGATCAAAATAAAAAAAATCAAAGCAAATATAGGAATAGTAAGACACCTTGGGTTTCCTCCCAAGCAGTTCTTGATTTAACATCGCGGCACGACGCGGGTATCTTGATTACTCATCAAGATATCCCCTGGGTTGGCCTCCAGGGTCATCTAAAATATTTATTTTCGAAACCACCCTCATGTTCTTTGGTTGCTTCATATTTTGCAAACATTGAATGTGACTTCCTTATTATCCAGCCTGAATTTCAGCACACCCCGCTCCATATCTACCAATGCTCTTTCGGTGGCTAAAAATGGTCTCCCCAAAATTATGGGCATCTCAAAATTGACCTCACAGTCCAAGACAACAAAGTCAGCAGGAAAGATGAAGTTTTCAACCTTGACCAAAACATTACATATTATGCCCACGGGCTTCTTGATCGTACGATCCGCCATCAATAACTGTATCTTTGTTGGCTCGGAGGCTCCCAAACCTAATTTTTCAAATACTGCCAGCGGCATCAAGTTAATGCTCGCACCTAGGTCACACAAAGCTCTGGCAAAGTGAACTGACCCAATTGTGCATGGAACTGTGAAGGAACCTGGATCATCTTTCTTTTGCACTAGGATACAATTGTACTACAATGGTGCAAATCACCGACAGACTCATTGGTGACAGTTCTCTTCTTTGTCACCAAGTCTTTCATGAACTTTGCATATCCCGGCGTTTGTTCCAAGCTTCAATAAGAGGGATGTTTATAGAAAGTTGCTTCAATATGGACATGAACTTATGAAATTTTCCATCCTCCTTCTTTTTCTTCAAACGATGAGGGAATGGAGGTGGCGGCCTAGGAATGGGGGTTAGCACTTGCAGGGCTATCTTCTCGTTCTCAGTTTCAGCATTTACCTTGTTTTTATCCGCTTGAGGCTTTTCTACCTCTTTCGTGATCTCCCCACTAACAATCTTATTTTTATCCACCTTTTTCTTGAGACATTGAGGGAAAGGTGGAGGAAGCCTTGGGATTGGAACATACTTCTTTATGGCTTCCTTCACTTTTTTTGTGGCCTTAGTCTGCTCTTTCAGTGGAGCATGAACACCCTCAACTTGATTGGGTGCCTCAATAAGAATCTTCCCATTTCTCATTGTGATATCCATACAATGAGCATCATTTTTTAGATTCTGGATGGTGTTGCTTGGAAGGGTGCCTGGCTAACGTTGATTCAGTGCCAATGATATCTGCCGGAACTATTACTCCAACTGTTTAATGGCAGTCGAATGGGACTCCACTTTCTGACTTATGCCTGAAATGTCAGTCCCAATCTCCTTCAAGCAATTTTCCTGGATCTCTGCCCCTTTGACCAGTTTATTAAGGAGGGCCTCCATCCTTGAATTACCAGACTCCTCATCACGTCTTCCTGGCGGTACATAAAAGTCAATCTTCTCTCTATAATCATCTTTCTGCCTCCAATCACCATCACGGTCTCTTTCTCTATCTCTGTATCCCAACTTGTTGTAGTTGTCTCCTTAATAGTTTTGACCTTGATTCCCTTGCCTTGAGTTCCAAGAGTCTTGATTAGACCCTTGGCCGTTGGCTCAGAAACCTACCACTTCTCGATCTAGGTACTTAGCCTCTTCATCAGACTCACTATCATTATGTCTAGCCGATTTCCCTTGTGCACCTACAGCATGCACCTTTTCCGCATCTCTGGCCACTATCTGTTTAGCCAGAAGACTAATTTTTGTCCTCAACTGAGCGACCTCTTGAGCCATAGATTCATCCAAAGCCCTTTGAGATGCTGAAGCTCCAATAGCATATGTGCCAGCCGGCGTATCTGCCTCCCGAGTATGCCATCCTCTGTTGGTCTTAGTGACATGATCTAATATCTACGAAGCTTGTTCCCATCTCAAACTCATGAATGCTCCACCATTGATAGTATCTGCTACCGCCTTTGTGTTGACATTCAAAGCCTTGTAGAAGATTTCAAGTAAATTCCTACCACTCATCCTGTGATTTGGCACATTCTGCAGCTTCTTTTTGAACCTCAGCCATGTATCATAGAGTGCTTCAGAATGAAGCTGTCTGAAATTATAAATCTCATCTTTCAGCTGCAGTATCTTGGAAGGTGGGAAAAATCTTTCCAAAAATTGATTTCTCAATTCTTTCCAAGTAGTGATGGAACCTCGTGGCAACTCAGCCAACCACAAAGTAGCTTCTCCTATTAGAGAGAATGGAAACAACCTCAATCGAATAGCCTCTTATTTAACTCCATGCAGATTGTACGATGTGCAGACCCCCACAAAGTTCATTACGTGCATGTTTGGATCATCAGTAGGAAGACCCGCGAACACACCCTTCAAGTTTAACAAATGGATCATGGCACTAGTAATGTCAAACTTAGTGCCCGGAGGTAACTCTGGTGGAATGATGGCACCAGTCTCTATTGGCTCAAAGTAGGCCACATCTTCTTCTTCAGGATCATCATAAATAGGCACATATGGTCTCGGTTGTTCTCTTAGTTGTCTTTGTCACTCTTCAGCATCAGCCAGACACTGTGTTGCTTCCTGCATAGCTCGATTATCTCTCTCTACTTGTCTAAGAGCAGTTTGTCTAGCATGCTCTTCTCGTGTCAATCGAGTAGTAGTTTGATCCGCTGTTTCCTGACCAACCGGGTGAATTGGTTGGTTATGAATGTTTTCCGCAGCTGCGGGATTCTAAACTCCTTCAGTATTCACCATTCTCCGATTAGCTCTCAGAGTTCTTTCGATTTCAAGATCAAGTGGAATCAAGGGATTACCTTGACTCCTAGTATTTGGCATACACCAGCGTATGCCCTCAAAATTATGTAAAAACACAACCAATCAACTCCAACCAGTAATAATCAACTCCGTAACCATATTCCCCAGCAACGGCGCCAAAATTTGATGTCTCCCAAGATATGCCTCTTAAGAAGTATAAAGCGGTCGCTGTATCAAATATAGAACCCAGCTAGGTTGTGGTCGATCCCACAGGGAATAGGTCGAAGTTTGAGTAGAATACCGGATGGAACAATTGGGAAGTAAGTAAAACTGGGGGGGGTTTGTGAATAAAAAGTGTCGGTAACAATTCCTGGTCGTATCGAGTTTGTAGACAATAAAAGAGATAGACTAGGACTGTGATCCCCAATGATTTCTTAACTCCACCAAATACTTGTGCTAATAAAACCGTCCCGCTATATGGCATGCAAAATCTGACAAGATATGTTCGTCTAAACGTCTCTCGACCTTGGTTAGACAAATTTCACTCTTCTCCTCTCAGTCTCCGAGTGTCGTACTACTAACCCTTGTCCTGGATCTCAGATAACCATTCCCGCTAAGGCTCAGGTTATTAGATGAAGGTTGACAGCTTCAAATATCTGTTGTTATCTCCTTTTCCCAATCTCTACCTCTCTCTCAAGCAAGTCTAGAATACAGGCGAATTTCTAACGTTTGCAACCGTTAGAAGAGCAATCACAACAAAGGAAACAACAATACATGCATACACAGCAGTACAGAATTGCCTTACACTTAACCGGTTTTGTTAATTCCTCATGGTTCACACAACCCTAGTTAATGGGTTTAGCTACTCATAATTATAAGAACACAAGAAGAATTCAGAGATGAAAACATAATTATGATCTCACAGCAATGAAGAAAAGCTGAAATCTCAATTATCAATAAAACTCGAATTAGGGTTTGTAACTACAAAACCAAGAAAATATTTATGAACTCAGAAATAGTATGAAATAGCTCTCAAAACAATGTAATGACTTCTCTTCTCAATCCCTCTCGTACATAGGACTATACAGGGGTATTTATAGATACAAAGATAATCCTATCCTAAGCAAAATAGGAGAACAGAGTCGGCAACTTTCACGGTGTCATGACTTGGTGTCGTGGAACCAAGTCACGCCACGTAGGTTGATGTCTTGGGAATCAGGCTCAATTAGACGTCTTCAGAAGTTAAGTCACTCCACCTTTCCACGTCACGTAGGTGGACCCACGCCACGTGGATGCCTGGCGTGGAAATCAGACATTTTTTTCACACTGGGGGTCCACGTCACGTGAGTGGTGTCTTGACTCCCACTCCGGTGCAGATTTTTGTTCTTTCATCTTCCAACAATTTGTTCTCGGGCTTGATTCTTCCTTTTTGATCATTTTGCCTCTAAAAACCTATTTTCCTGCAAAGTAGGATAGAAACCACATCATACCAACAAAATACACCCAAGTTATTACATATTTTCCTTGTTTTAAGCATTGAAAGTGCCATGTAACCATGACGTATCACTCATCCGCAAGAGTCATTGCCACTAGATAAATTTCATCCTTCAGGACTTTGGAGGCTACGCTCAAGACGGCTCACCCGGTGAGTCGTTAGCCCTGATGACGACTCATTGTTGAGTCATTCTGTGAAGAATTTCTTGGTTTCTAACTGGTTTTCTGTGCTAAGTTTGAGACATAATCTCAGGGACTTTTTGGGTGTTACAATTCATGTTCAACAGGTTTGTCCGAAGTATAAATGAGCAAGCAAAATGTATTATTTTGTTGCTTTAGTAGCTTGAAACAAATGTTGGACAAAAGTCTGTGCATAGCACCAAAACGCTCTATCTAGTAATAATTAATTAAAGAAAAAAGTTCAAAAGTACCTCGCTTTATTCAATTAAAAAAAATATATCTACAATCAGATAGAAGGGTATTTTTAACTTCTTTTCCCTTATTTATATGCAACACTCGATCAAGCGGTCGAACATTTCCGCCATTCACCAATAGATTGAGGGTTTGAGTCATAGAGGATGGGAAATGGGAACACTATTGGCCTCTTAAGGGTAGGGTAAGGTAAAAAAAAACTTCATAGTAAGTACTCATTTTGATTCTTGAATTATAGATTAAATTGTTTGTTTCCTAGCTAGAGTTTTACTTAAGTTATGAATTTTAATCTGTAGTAGTAGCTGGTTAATTATCATCCCTTGATACTTACCATGAAGATTTACTTTTAATCGTCTAACAAGTGACCTTATTATACATAAGTACTTTTTGCACCGTCAATGTACATATACTAATATTTTCATTTTATTTTTCTAGCATAATAATAATTGCAAATATAATAGTAAGATGACACCTATTTGAGCCATAAAGGTGGATGTAAGGGTATTTTTGGCCCAATAGGTAAACGGAGGGTATTTTTGAACAAATTTCAATACTTGAAGGGTATTTTCGACCCTTTTCCATTTTTAAAATTTCTTTTAATTTATGTCAGTATTACACATGAATGTGGCAAAGAGGCGGGTCGAGTCGGATATGGGCGGGTCGAAAATAACACAGGTTAAAATAGATAAAATATTTGATCCTATTCATATTTGATATGGATAAAATGGGTAAACCCAATGAATAATATGGATCTCCATGGATATCCTTTTTAAAAAAAATAAACATTTTCCAAAAATATTTTTCTTCATTCCAAACGCACCCTTAATAAGTATATTTAGAGATTACTACATCTTCACATATATTTAAGAAAAGTGTAATTTGTGGGTACCCATGATTTATCCATATGATGGATAGTATGGGTTGATCTATAGTTGATCCACTTTTAAATAATTGGATATCCAACTCATTTAAAATAGATCAGATCAGACGGATAACCATTTTTTTATCCATTTTGCCACTCCTACACATGACTATTTCCAGCCATGAAACAGCTCCCCTGGTTCAAAGGCAAGCCAATAAGCTTCTCCATGGTGAAGTTCCTCTTGTTCCATCTCAATTCTCAAAATAGTTTATTTCTTTGTGTTTTTTTTTGTGTTTCACTGGAACAAGAGGCAAGGATAAAGTTAAGATGGGACAATAGCCATAGTCACTTAGGATACAAGGGGTTGGAACTTTATTAAAAGTAATCCTTTTTTGACACAAGAAGGTAATCGATACTCCATAATTTGTTCGGCAATAAGAACTGATCCGAAAGCGACAGAAAGACTGCAAGCAAAAAGGAACTTGTTCTAAAAGTGCATTACAAAATGGGAATAACACTTGGGAGATTTCTAAAGTGACTGGTTATAACTCTAATCACAAAAGCACTAAACCTTCCTAGATATGTTTGCTGCCAATTGGGTTTCAACTTGTAAGATAAACAAACAAGTATTTAGTCTAATTACAATTTGACATTAAAAAGTAAAGGACTCTTTACCAGCAAAACTAAAATACCTCCTTTTTTATGGGCTCTTATTTTTTCATACAATATTAGCTTAATATGGCAGGGCGATGACATGTAAGCTAACATAGCAGAATATAAAATAGTTAGCTACCAGTAAAGAAAATAGAGTGAATAAAAGAACAAAAAAGCCTAGAAAATCATAGCAAAGAAAAGTCAAACTTACGGTTAATCCTTCCATGAGCACGATAAGTTCAGCATCTTTGCTTCTGTGTTTGGTTAGCCTGAATATGAGGAACATAGAGTGAATCTACATCCAACCCTTTCACTTGCCATATGTGAAGCGATGTTAGCCATACTTTTTAAGGTAGGTCAAAAAAACACTCCAATAGCATAACAAGGTGGTATACCTCAGCATCGCTCTCTGCATTCTTCAGTAAATCCACAACAAATATGGTAGACTTGAATGGCTAATGTCCTTAACCACTTAAGTGCCTATGCTTGACCTGAGCAGTTCGGCCAACACCATGACAGAAGCGTGTGAATAATATGGCCTGCTTGTGGGCTAAGACATCCTCCAAAAACCTTTTGACCTTAGCCAGAGGAAACTTCCTGATAATGTGGGATATTTCCTTTGTGTTCTAATTAATTTGTTAATGCATCACTTAGTTTGTAAAAGCTAAAATGTTGATCAACTCAAAACATGTGCGCTGTAAAGAAGCAATAGATATAGTAGGACATTGATGTTTAGAGGTGCCGATATAACAACTATAGTTGTGATTTTTAGATTTTGCTGTGTTTTGACCATTTTTCCCTTCCCCATAGTTGTTATATACTATTTATGAGTTCTAGGGTTGGTTGGCACGGTCCTTGATGAGTTCGGAAGTGATTTGAGTAAGTTTGAGGTCCTTAGTGGCTTTAAAGATGGTTAGTTTGACTTTGGTCAACATTTCATGAACTGTGAATCGGATAGTGATTTGATCAGTTCCATTAGGTCCAAAATGTCGATTTTGAGTTAGTAGCTGTCACAACCCAAGTGGTCATGATTGGCACCCACCCTAACACTATGGCGGAAGAACCATCTAACCCAACCCATACCAACTAAGTATAGCCACTTCACAAGTCATTTTTGTCAAATCCTTATTACGAAGTCACTAACCATAATAATGATCAACCAAATAAAATCCAAAACTTATTCAAATGTCATAAACTAACTAATAGAGTGCAGAATTTCTGTATTTATTACAAACCCGGGACCTAAAATCACCGTACAATAACATCTAAGAGTGTCCAAAAACTAGATCAAGCAGATTATACAAAAGTACATAAATCAGAAAATGTCTTAGTCCCGAAACAAGGGACATGAATAAAATCAGAAGACCCAATGGATGCCCGATCATGGTCCTCACCCTTGTATCAACGTCTGCAAATTTTGGCTAGAGTCGAGGTCTCATCTCAAATGTTGTAACACGCTCTGCACTCAACAAAAATAAGAGCACAGGTTGCATCAGTACATCAACTAAGTACTGGTAGGCATCATAGGTCGACTCAACTTAAAAATATATATATAAGTAACAGCGATTAAGATAGAACTTATAATTAAGTACAACCAATCACAGAGATGACACTTCACTCTAGGAAGAATACAAGTTCACAATTACACTTTTTACACCTAGTCAAATTCATCAACAAATTTCATCACCATATCTAGGTATAAATGTGCATTCAAGTGCATATGATGAATGTATGTATGCAAGATGTGCATACCATTACTTTCTTATCTCAATACCAACATCAACTATCATCTCATCATTATCTATCATCTTGTCATCATCATGATCCCAATATCATCATTAATTCATCTCCATAATATTTTAATATTCACCATCAACATCAATGAAAATGAAAATGCAGTCAATAATCACAAGTAGTTCCCAAAGGCAATTAAAAACACATAATTTACATATAAGCACAGGGTTGAGCAAGTCCTTTTGCTATAAATAAACCATAAACTACCTCGATTTCTTGCTCGAATCACTTTAAGGCCACAAGTTTTCTTTCCTCCCTCTTTCAATCCATTCTTGATCTATAACAACAAGTTTACACTCTCATTTCAATAATTTCATCTTTCCAAACCATTAGAAATCTACAATTATCGATTTAAACTATGAATTTTCCCTAGTTCATCATCTTAGGATTTTCTACCCTTTAAATTGCATGAATTCTACATGTTTTAGCATGAAAAATCATAATTCTACTTAATCAAGTGTTTTCTAACGTCCTAGGATCATTACCAACTGAATTTACTTAAATTCCCATTAATTTACATTCAGTATATAAATTAGGGCTAAACCCCAAATTATACCATGAACATGATTCCAGCAATTTCTAAGAATTCTAGGAAGTAATTCAAGTTTAGAAAGTAGAGAAACCTTACCTCCAAAGATGAAAACCTCCAAAAGTGCAGAAAATTGCCCCTTGCTAAGCCTCTACCCATTTTTGGAAAAGTGGGAATGAAATAAGAGTTTTCTGGTTTTAAAAAAAAAAATCAGAGTTCTGCGTTTTAACCGTTGTGGTGATAAAGTTATCACCGTAGCGGCTTCCAGGCCAATTGAGGTCACCACTACAGCAGTTCTTTTACCATTGCAGAGGTTCTTTTACCACTGAAATGATAGTTTTACCGTTGCAGTGGTCCAGAGGAAGTAACTCTGGACGTCACCCAGTTCAGGCTATTTTACAACACACCTCTCGAAATCTGACATCAAGAACTAATCTTTTCACGTTAAACTCTATAATCGGTGTTCTATTAGTCCATTTTACGTACCGAAAGTTTCTATGGCTTCCTAAACCCACTCTCTACCACAAAATCAAATCAAACAAACCCACCAACGCTTAATTTTCTACCAAATTTTCTTAGACCATCACACCCTCAAAATACACCTAAGACTGGTCTAGCCCAAAATTTTTAAAAAATTGTTCTAAGGAAAGAATTAGCAAAGGTTCTACTCCTTATTTCATTGTAACGACGAATTGGGTCACTACATTAGATACCAATTTACCACTCGTTCATTCCTGAACGACAACTAGCTTTAAATGCCACAAATAAAGTAAGAGTAATTACCTGAGTCTATGAATAAATATGGGTACTGCTTATGCTATATCTGCCTCTGTATCCTAAGTTGCTTCCTTAATAGGACAGTTCCTCCATTGAACTTTCACAAACGGGATGACTGGTTCTCAATTTCCTAATATCCTGGTTTAATATAGCAATTGGCTACTCTTTTTAAGAGAGCTCCTTGCCAAACAATTCGGAGTCCCAGTAGATAATGTAATCTCCATCATTGTGGTACTTCTTAAGCATGGACACATGGAACACTGGATGAACCCCAGACAAGCTAGGTAGCAAAGCCAGCTTATAAGCTACTGACCCCACTCAATTCAAAATCTCAAAGGGTCTAATGTACCTCAGACTCAACTTGCCTTTCTTACCAAAATGCATTACACCTTTCATAGGTGACACCTTTAATAGCACTCTCTCACCTTTCTCAAACTTTACATATCTTATCTTATTATCTGCATATTTTTTATGTCGGCTCTAAGCTGCTACCAACTTTTCTTACAAGAACCTTACCTTCTCCATCGAATCCTAGAGCATATCAGTGCTCCAAGGCCTCATCTCAAACACATCAAACCACCTGATCAGCAACCTATATCATCTACCATAAAAGCCCTCAAAAGGAGCCATGTAAATACTAGAGTGGTAGCTATTGTTATATGCAAACTCACACAAAGGTAAGTATTGGTCCCATTGACCCCCGTAGTCCATTATACAAGCCTAAATCATATCTTCCAGTACTTGGATTGTTCACTCCAACTATCCATCTGTTTATGGATGGAAAGTTGTACTTAGGTCCAATCTGGAACCCAACTCTAACTAAAATTTCCCCCAAAAGATGGAGGTAAACTGAGTATCTCTATCAGACACAATTGAAACAGGTACCCCATTGAGCCTTATAATCTCGTTCGCATAAATCTTGGCTAACATGGTTGTATTATAATCCACCCTTACCAGAATAAAATGAGCTAACTTAGTCAATCGGTCGATGATAACCCATATAGAGTCACACTTCCTCAAGGTCTTAGGGAGACCCACAATAAAATCCATGGTTATCCTTTCCCACTTCCATTCCAGAATGGGAACTGAAAGGTGCCACCAGGTTTCTGATGTTCATACTTGACCTGTTGACAAGTATGAAACTTGGTCACAAAATCCATAATATCACACTTCATTCTTCTCCACCAATAGTGTTGTCTTAAGTCTCTATGCATCTTGGTTACACCCCAGATGTATAGAGTACTTGGAATTGTGAGCCTCTTCAAGAATAGTAGGAATTAAGTTGTCCACACGAGGAACACACACACACCCACAAATCCTTAGCACTCCTTGTTCATTAAGAAATTAGACTTAGCCTCCACATGGGCTAATATTTTTCCCTCGTTAGTCACCTATAATCTCATGAAATCATTAGCCAAAGTATGTACCTCTCTAGCCAATAGGCATCTCGACACCTCCAATAATGCCAAGCATCTCATGCTTACTGGCTTCCAGCTTGATATGGCTACTACTATACTGGCCTTGCCCGAATGATATAAGATTGAGATGTCATAGTCTTTGATCAATTCCATCCATCTCCTTTGTCTCAAGTTTAAGTCTTTTTGAGTAAACACATACTGCAAACTATGGTGGTCTGTGAACATTTCACACTTAACCCGATAGAGATAGTGTCTCCAAATCTTCAAATCAAAGACCGCAGCCGCTAAATCCAAGTCATGAGTCAAATAGTTCTTCTCATATGGCTTTAGATATTGATAAGCATAAGCGATCATATTCTGATTCTACATCAAAATAGCACCTAAACCAGACCATGAAGTATCACAATATGCAATGAAATCCTTACCTTCAGCAGGCAAGGTAAGGATAAGAGTTGAAGTTAACAAAGTCTTGATTTTTTGGAAGCTCTCCTCACACTTGTCATCCCACACAAATGGAACCTCTTTCTGAGTCAAGTGGGTCATATATGAAGCATTAGAAGAAAACCTCTTGACAAATTGGCTATAGTAACTAACCAACCCCACAAAGCTATGAATTTCGGTGACATTTTTTGGTCTAGTCCAATTTTTAATTGCTTTGACTTTCTTCAGATCTATCTCCTTCCTTAGATACCATGTGCCCCAAGAAAGACACCGAAGACAACCAGAATTCACACTTCGAGCATTTAGCATAAAGTTGCTTCTCCTAAAGCAACCCTAACACTATACCCAAATGAGTTTCATGTTCCTCTTTACTCTTGGAGTAAATCAGAATATCATCAATGAAAATGATAACAAAAGCATCCAAAAATGGCTTAAAAACCCCATTCATCAGACTCATAAAAGTAATTAGGGCATTGTTCAAACCAAAAGACATAACCAAAAACTCATAATGCCCATAACGAGTTCATAAAGCAGTCTTTGGGATGTCCTTCGCCCTAATCTTGAGTTAATGGTAACCTGACCTCAAATTAATTTTAGAAAATACTGCAACTCCTTGGAACTGGTCAAACAGATTATTTATCCTAGGCAAAGGATACTTGTTACGAATAATCACCTCATCCAATTGACGGTAGTTTGTGCACATTCGCATACTACTATTCTTCATTTTCACAAACAAAACAGGAGCACTCCAAGGCGAAACACTTGGATGATAAAACCTTATTCTAACAACTCTTGCAACTGGGACTTAGATTCCCTTAACTCTGTTGGTTCCATACGATAGGGAGGGGTAGAGATATGGTAGGTTCTCGGCTCTAAGTCTATACAAAAGTCAAACTCATGTTTTGGAGGCATACCTTGAAGATCCTCAGGAAATACTTCTAAGAATTCACACGTTACTGTAACCGAAGCTATAAGAGAAACTACTGAACTTTTAAGGTGAGCTAAAAATGCCCTACACTACCGCTTAACTAATTTTTGGGCACAAAAAACTGACAATTCTCATATGAGTAGGCTTAAAAACACTTTCCCATTCTAACATTTCCATCTCGGGTATAACTACTGTAACAGTCTTAGCAATACAATCAAGAATAGAACAATAGGGAGAAAACCAATTCATCCCCAAAATATTATCAAATTCCTCCATATCTAAAATCACCAAATCTGCCAATGTTTTATACCCCATAAACATCAGAGGACATGCCCAATAGACTTGATCAACATATATAGACACCTTAACTGGTGTAGACACATACATTGGAGTATCAAGATATTCACAGTCTAAATTCCAGCCCAACGTAAATTTCATAGACATATAAGAAAAAGTAGACTCGGGATCAAACAATATAGAAGCCATACGATCACAGACAAGAATGGTACCTGTGATCACAATATCAAAACCTTTTTGTTTGAGATGAGCCCTATCACCACCCTGACTGCAACCATTACCAGTCTGAGCACCATATCTACTAACCTTTCCTCCACTTTGATTGGCTTGGTAACCACCCCTACCTACAACCTGGCCACCATGCCCACCCTGTGGACAACCCCTACTATTTTCTCCACTACCATGATCTATTGGAACTAGCACACTAGAAGCTAGTTGCTAAGTCAACTGACCTGTAGAAAAGAAATTCAGAACAAACCTCTTTAAGCAGCAAAAACTCCCACACTCATGGTATCTGATACCCAAAGCATGTCTCTGAACTGAAGACAACAAAGATGTATAGCTGCCTGACTGGGAAGGCTGATAACTGACCCAGACGGGACTCTACGAACATAAGCATGGTCAAATGGTAAGGCAGAGAAGAATGACCCTACGAACCACAACCTCTCGAATAGGTACCACTGAACTGACCAGATGTTCGAGCCTTCTTTTTCTCAACCGTCACCTTTTCTTTCTTCCCAATAGCTATAGCCTTCTTAGAAAACCCAACCACATCCTAGAAAGACTTTCCTAAAGCCTACACTAACAAGGTAAATATCTGGATCCCTGAATTCAAACCTTTCACAAGGTACGTGATTCGCTCGACTGAAGTGCATAATAGGACAAGGCATGAAACTTGGACTCATAGGCCACCACAGTCAGATCACCCTAATCTAACTTTAGGAACTTATCTTTCTTCTAATCATGATAAGTACAAGGGTAGAAACACATTCTGGAACTGAGCCCAAGTAAGTGGAGGTAAGGCAACCCAACTTTCAACAAAGGACCTCCACTATAGCTTGGCCTCAACTGCAACTGAAATGACGTAAATTCCATACCATACCTCTCAAACACACTCATCTTATACAGACGCTTATGACAATTAATCAAAAACTCAAAAGCATCACCAGATTCAGTACCCTGGAATACTAGAGGTTTCATCTTCATAAACTTACAAAAAAGTCCATACTCATTATCAGTCATCACCGATCCTAAAACTGGGGAAACACTTTAGTATCAGAGCCCTCATCTATCCTAGGAGCTACTATAGTTGCATGTTGTAAGGCTGGGGATGGGAATACCAAAGCAGCTGGAGTAGTATCGGTGTCAGCCAAACTACTCAGAAAGCCCAACACCTACTGAATCAACTATGTGGACATAGACACCTGAGTTGCACCATTCTGCATAGGCGCCTAAGCTATACCATTCTTCATAGGCACCACATTCTCTGGAACCACTACTTTTTCCTTCTCAATTACCTCATCCTCATTCTGAGCTAACTCAGGAGCATCCTACTATAGGGTAGGGGATGGTGTTATTTGTCTAGCCGGTCCTCCGGCTTTCCAAGTTCCACCCCTAATAGATGTTGCAGATTCACCTTTCTTCTTCTTCTTCTTCATCGAGTGTGTACTTCTTCATCCAAAAATTAGAAATTAAATTCTAAGTGAAACCTAATATTACCCAGATTATTTGATCTTCGTCTTTGGGAAAAATTCCACATTACGCATTATAATTGCAACGGAGGTTATTCCAAATAAAAAAGTCAACATTACTCTATTTTGTAATATAGAAGGTGATAGTTTTCGGTTTATCATGATTCAACATGGAGGAAGATGGGACATCATAGTTAGTCTTTATTTACAAAAAAAAATAAGTTAAATCTGTGACTTTTTATAAGAAACAGAGAATAACTTTTGTTGTTTGATTTCATAATGAAATGAAGGAAAAAGCACATTCTTGATTTTGGTTATCTTAAGTGTTAACAGGTTAGGTTTTGCACATGTTTTCTACTTGAGTATATTAATTTAGAATTTTTTTGGTTAATTAGAAATTTTTTTAACCATGTTATTATATGCTTGGTTATACTAGTGATTCTGTTACTAGTTTTGATTTTTTTGGTGTCTTAAACTTTCTAATCATATAAGTTTAACTATTCCGATCTTATTATATTTCAACTGTTTTGTATTATTTAAAATAGGTACAATCAAAGATTTTGATGTTAAAGGGATTATTTATGACTCTAATACGCATTATAATGGATTGATAAATGTGATTGTGTCACGATCCAACTACCCGAATCGTGCGGGCACCTACTCTAATCCACCTAAATAGGAAAACCCTAACCACCCATTTAAAAGGTATACTGAAGTCAATAAGAAAAATAAAGAAATGCTTTTAATATTACAACCAGTTTACAAAACGTTTAATCATAATTGTAAAACGTTCAAAAGACAATTGTAACCCTTCCCTAGGAACTAGTCTAAACAGGTAAGAGAGCGGCTAAGATAAAGTACAAAACAAAAGACACGGCTTCTACCATTGGAACAAATACATAAGCTGCAGGAAATCTTTACTA
Source organism: Capsicum rhomboideum (assembly GCA_031232105.1). Classification (NCBI taxonomy): domain Eukaryota; kingdom Viridiplantae; phylum Streptophyta; class Magnoliopsida; order Solanales; family Solanaceae; genus Capsicum; species Capsicum rhomboideum. Next base: position 62,500,166 of record CP124709.1, read on the forward strand.
TGTCAAGCCTGAAACACCTACTGATCCTGCAACTAGACTATACCCCAAAAGGGTATAGCAAGAGTAGTATCAGTACAAATAACATGTAGTGGTAAGCATCATCGGCTAACCCAAATTAAATCATATAAACATCACATAAATATCCAGAAGCATAAAACTTAAAAGTTCTTTAGCCCAAGGTTTTTCCATTAAACGATTCCTTAACACCATGGTTCATTACCAATCCTTATCATCGGAAAACTTTCCTTATTAACATGTACAGCCCTAATCACCAACTGTTCGCTACGTCATCAAGTCAGACCTTATCCCATAATTACAAATAGGTTCAATAATACTCCACCCTAAGGTCTATTACCCTTAAAAGTTTATCTATTAATACCTTACAACACGTACCCTTGTTTCAAAAGTCCGATTATGCAATAACACCCTAGAAGTGAGGGTTTCATATTTAACTCTATGCGAACAATTAACAAGACAGAGCATTTAACCCTTACCTTCCCCACTACCAAGTTAACATAAACAACAGCTCAAGCCAACATGCTATGATTCAGACGGTTATATCCACCATGTCTCAGACACACAAGTAATAGACAATACCAAGTTAAGTCACAACTTGCAATTAACCAGGACCACCCAAGAATCCGTCCCCTCAATTTTACAGACACAATCAAGAAACCCGCCTTACATCTAGAAACCAAATATATTAATTACACACATGAAAACCTGTTCACTCAAGAAACCAACATATATATCAAATAAGCAAAAAAAACCCGGTCCAACTCAAAGAACCAACATAGATCTTCAAATAACAGATAAGTCTGGTCCAACTCAAGGAACCAATATATATCTCAAATAACAAATAAGCCCGGTCCAACTCAAGTAACCAACATATATATCAAATAACATATAAGCCTGGTCCAAGTCAAGGAACCAACATATATCTCAATAACAGATAGGCCTGATCCAACTCATGAGACCAACATATAATTAATAAACACATAATCTCTAGCTCACTCAAGAAACCATCACACTCACCAAAATACATGTACATACATGCTAAGGGTCTTATGGTCACCTACTAGACATGACCTACAGGGGACAAGTTCTTGTTCATGTAACAAATCCCAAACATCAAGTGTCTGCCAACCTTATATCACCAATCCCGTGAAGATGTATAAATATTGGAACATTCCATAATAATGACTGATATCACAATAATCACATATAAAGATAATAGAAACAACATTTGTAAAACCAACAAGATTTCATTTTAAGTCATAGCATGTGATTAACACTTAGGATATCAAACAGTCATCACCTTCTTTAACAAGTACTATAACAAGCAATGCGGAGAGCAGTTAGCAAACACATATGTAAAACTCAGGTTGTATTCCAATTTCACAAACCATAACCAACCACTTGCACATATATACGGTGACATACCCCACCCCCAACTGTTCATCCTACAAACTAACACATTACCAACTTCCCATTCCTTTGGTTACCACCATAGATTCTTTCGAATCCACCAACACTAACCACTCTTAGTAATTAAGCGCACAACTAAGTTCAACCCAATTTTCAGGTGCTACACTATTATTAGATCATACAAGGATGGAAAAATACTAAGTGAACACATAAATCCATGGACCATTTAATTAACACAACAAAACAGCCATTCCCACCCAATTAATTGAGTTTTACATCTACTTATCCATCCAAACACCATGCCCGAAGGCCTAAACATACAACTTCCCATCAATTTACGTCATGCTTATGCTTGCTAACCCAGTTCTAAACTACTCAGTTAAACCTATCCTACCTGGATGCCAAGCAACAACTATAAAGGCATGAATACGAACTTTTAACTCTGTGGAATCCAATTTGGATGTGAAATCAGCAAAAAAAAAACATTGGTTTTACCCCCATCAACATGAAATCCCTCCTCTCCATTGCTCCTAGTCCATGAGATAACCCTACGAAGGTTTTTGGAATGAGCCTCATCCTTTTGCAACTGAAAAGGAGAAAAGAGAATATAAAATTTTTTATCTGGGGTTTCTTATCCCGTCGTCCCGTTATAGCGGCCTGCCAGCTGGTGACACTGTTATAGTGAGAAAATTCCTTCTATAGCGGGATGACATCAGCCTGACTCAAAATTTCAAATTCCAAAATTTTTAGTCATGTCGCCCCATACTAATTCGAGATTGTTTTTTTGAAATTTTTCATAATCCGTTCCCATAATGAGGTGTCTTTAATAACGACGGAGCAGGTCATTTTAATAGATACTAATTTACTCATTGTTCATACCCAAATGATTATAAATTAGGAAAAAATAACATGAGTTTAAATTGAACCTTAGCACCCTTACTATGGCAACATAATTACAGATGTTAAGTGGAATACCAAATTTTTGTTTCCTTGGAACTATAGAATTCCAAAACATAACTTTGATAAAACTTTGCTCCATCTAGAATTCGTTCTTCCTTACAAATTGTACGAGACTTAATAGAGCATAACATTTCCCGAGCGCAGAAGTAATTTCGTGGCCTCGCCACTATACCGAAACAAAAGATTTCAAAAATAACAAACAAAAATTTTTTTCACTTAAGGGACTGGATCCCATTATAGTGGAAATATTTCCGCTATAGTGGCATTGCTATATTGGGAGAGGGCCGCTATAGAAGGAGCCAACAGTTTATAGGGGTGAGAAATGGGTTTCTCGCCCATTTCTAACTTCTATACCCAAAAAGTTCCTCTACCCTCCCCGATCACTTCGTTCCCATCGTCGGAAGGTAATTAACACTACCCTTCCTCTATTTACTTTCTTATAAGCACTTATGGTAGTTTTATGCTTGAATTTATAGAAACAGAATACGTTTTGGGTTAGTTTTCAAAAATTTAAAATTGGGTTTGAATTGGCTGACATTTCGAAGCATGGTTGCTTCCCTTACATCTACAATGCTTCTATAGTGTTTTGGGCGTAAGAATTATAGAGTTCATGGCCAAAATGGGCTTGAAACCATAGGGAATGTGAAGGGTTGTCCTTGGTTTAGTTTTGATGATTTTGGCATGTTTTAGGAGTTATCATGCCAAATTTATTGCATAAACCAGTGTTAGGGTACTTTAGAATCACTGATCTGAGGTCGAAACACTAAAAATGGGACTTTTCATTAAGAAGTGCCATTGTTGCACCTCTTGATCTGTTGGGAACGATGAAGGTCACTATAGCTGCCTTGTCCCACTATAGCGACCCTGCTATAGAAGAAAAATTCCCGTTATAGCAACATTGCCATAGCGGGATAAAGCCCGTTATAGCAGGAGGCTACAGATAGTAGCCTCCCAGAGAGGCCCAAGCATTGGGTTTTTTCTGAAATTTCATTTCTTAATTCTTTATGAGTTCTAACCTACTTCCTTACAATGACCTTGAAGATCAACAAACTCCAATGGCTAAAAACTAAGAGAACACTCCAGCCTACGAAAGATTCCTCGACGAGGCATGTCGGGAGAGATTTTGGGAGTTCAGGAGAATAGGGTTTTGTTATGAGAGGGCCTTTGCTAAAAAAGGGATGGAGGAGAAAGCGCCCGTATTTTTTAACCGGATCTAGTAGTTTGGATAGGTCCTACTGGTGATGTCTCCCCCATCTAGGGTCTCGAGATGGATTAGGGAGTTTTATGCCATACTCCCTACCGTACTTTGGGACGACCCCAACCCCACCATCCGCATTAGAGGAGTGGATGTCCCTGTGGACATTCAGACTATTAATAAGGTACTAGGGTACTGCACATTTTAAATATAGGGTACTTACCCAAGGCCCAGGAGATGGACATGAAGTGGCTGCGGGATACTCTGATAGAGTAGGAGCTTAGGGACCAGGTCTACTGGCCCACTACTAAGGGCATCACAAGCACCCTTTACTCAGCCAATGCTAGGAGGTGGCTGAACTTGGTGTCCCAGAGGATTCATCCATCGAGCAATCTTCCCAACGTGACTTAACCTTGGGTTCTGGTGGTGGTCGGCGCTATACAGGGGATCCATCTGAATATGAGGGCACAAATCGTGATGGAATAGAAGGAATTTTATCGGGGAAGCAAGAAGAGCCCCTACCTTCTCGATCTGGTTTCTATGTTATGCCGTCGTGTTGGGGTGCCCGAAGAGGATGCTGACACTAAGTTGGAGAAGGACATCCCCTTCCACCCCTTCAGGGTGAAGGTAGTTTTGTCCAAGGAGAAGAAGAAGAGAAAGGTCAGAGAGGCCGAGAGCAATCGGGCTGCAGAGGAGGCTGATGATGACGATGTTGATGTTGCCCCTCCTTCCCAATCCCAGATTTCTAGTAGTCACCTGGAGGGCGACCTAGCTGCGGTCAAGAGACGTAGAGAGCACGCCCCTCCTAGCTCCGCTGGCCCACCTTCCTCTGCCCAAGATTATGCAGCGCTTCACAGAGAACTTGATGTGGAGAAGAGGAGGAGGCGCTCTCAGGACCGCATGTTTGCATGGATGTGGAAGATCGTGAAGGTAATGTTCAGGTGCATAGTTCCCAACCAGGAGCTTCCCCAGTTGGAACCAGAGGATATGCAGGAGTTTTCCTTCCTTAGTGATGTAGAGAAACAGGGCCTAGCACCGGTAGCCCATGGTGACAAGGCATCCATCTAGGGCTTTTGGTGCATATCAGCCCTGCTCACCCCTCCCCCCTTTTAATATATTTATCATGATTTGGGTTGCCCTCATTTGGGGCATGTACTAGATATTATTCCTCCCTTCTTTTTCCTTTATTTATTTATCGTACATGGATGCTAGCTTAATAATTTTTATATTGAATGCGTGCTTTACCTTTCTATATGTGATTTCTACATTTCATACAGTAGTTCATAGCTCAAACTAGAGATTAAAATAGGCTCGAAATGCAAAATGAAAGCAGGGCAGGGGTTCTTCCCCGCCCATCCCGCTATAGCGGCTTGTATGTCGCTATGGCGATGCCTCTACAGAAGAAAAATTCCTACTATAGCGCGATCGCCGTAGCGAGTCAGTACCTCTATGGCAGCGCTAACAGCAACAGCCCAAATATTTACAATTTCCTATAATTTCCCTCATTCCCTCTTTCTTATTTTCAGCATTAAAACATAAATCACTTAATGGCCTTTAACATAATCCAATGGCCGAACCTAACCATGTATAAACAACACTTAGCATCACATTGATAAAAACCAGTTATGAATTACAAAAAAAAAAAAAATCATAACAACAAATCCCGCTATTTTGCACAATAGCCCTTTTTCCCATCGTCCTCAATAAATTTTTGACTGTCCTGAAACAAGAGTTTCCCACTGTCATAGACCATCTTTCCCCTTATAATTTTTACCAATGAAAAGACCATACCAAGCATTAAGAGTACAAAACCACTTTAAACACATAGCAATTAATTCCTTTAACCATTAACACATAACCAAGTTATGACCTTTTATAAACCAAGAATTTCATAGCAATTCAACAATTACATGTTCACAGCTATTCAAGCAATAATCAATGCACATTGGTATAAATATCAAAATTCATCATTGAACAAGCCCTTTTTATTATACTTATTCACCTCATGAATAATAGTTAGCCGATTGTCCATGCATTTATACAGCCTCAATGGCTAGATACCAATTGGAACCTTCCCGGTTACAACTTCCCATTCTTATGTTAATTCAACCGGAGTCAAATGACATTTATTTACCTTGCTGAGATACCAATTGGAATCCGGAGATACCAATTAGACTCAACCTATACAAGCAAGTACACAGACCGCACAAAAGGAAATAAGAAAGTGAAATAATTTCCTAGAATGCCTCATTGCTCCCTAAAGATTCGATGTGGACGTCAATACACCAATCCATAGGGCTCTACTCGACATTTGCTCTTGTACCGGGAGACCGGTAACATAGGCTCTAATACCAAATTTTCATGACCAAACTACTCGGATTGTGCAAGCACCCACTCTCATACACCTAGATAGGAGAACCCTTACCAACCATTTAAAAGGTATGTGGAAGTCAATAAGAAAAATAAAGAAATGCTTTTAATATTACAACAAGTTTACAAAACATTTAATCATAACTATAAAATGTTCAAAATACAACTGTAACTCTTCCCTAGGAATAAGTCTAAACAGGTACAAGAGCGGCTAAGAGAATGTACAAAAAAAAAGACACAGCTTCTGCCATAGGAACAAAAATAGAAGCTACTAGAGATCTTTTCCATTTCAAGCCTGAAACACCAACTGATCCTGCAATCAGACTATACCCCAAAAGGGTATAGCAAGAGTAGTATCAGTACAAAAAACACATACTGGTAAGCATCATCGGTCGACCAAAATTAAATCACATAAATATCTAGAAGAAGCATACAACTTGAAAGTTCTTTAGCCCGAGGTTTTTCTGTTAAACGATACCTTAACACCATGGTTCATTACCAATCCTTATCATCGGAAAAATTTCCTTATTAACATGTTCAACCCTAATCACCGACTGTCCGTTACGTCATCAATTTAGACCTAATCCCATAATTATAAATAGGTTCAAAAATACTCCACCCTAAGGTCTGTTACCCTAAATAGTTTGTCTATTAAGACCCTTACAATATATACCCTTGTTTTATAAGTCTAGTTATGCAATAACACTATAGAGGTGAGGGATTCATTTTTAAGTCTATGCAAACAATTAACAAGACAGAGCATTTAAACCTTACCTTCACAACTATCGAGTTAACATAGACAACAGCTCAAGTCAACATGCTATGATTTAGATGACTATATCTACCATGTCTCAGTCACATATGTAATAGACAACACAGAGTTAAGTCACAACTTAGAATTAACTCGGACCACCAATGGATCCATCCCCTCAATTTTAAAGACCAAATCAAGAAACCCGTTTTACATCTAGAAACCAAATATATCAATTAATCACATGAACGCAGTTCATTCAAAGAACCAACATATATATCAAATAAGCAGATAAGCCCGGTACAACTCAAGAAACCAACATATATCTTCAAATAACAGATGAGTCTAGTCCAACTCAAGGAACCAACATATATATCAAATAACAGATAAGCCTGGTCCAACTCAAGGAACCAATATATATCTCAAATAATAAATAAGCTCGGTCCAACTCAAGGAACCAACATATATCTCAAATAACAGATAAGCCCAGTCTAAGTCAAGGAACAAACATATATCTCAACTAACAAATAGGCCCGGTCCAACTCACGGTACCAACATATAATCAATCAGCACATAATCCCTGGTTCACTCAAGAAACCATCACACTTACCAAAATACATGTACACACATGCTAAGGGTCTTATGGTCGCCCACTGGCCATAACCTGCAGGGGACGAGCTCTTGTCCATGTACCAAATCCCAGACATTAAATGTCTACCAAGCTTATATCACCAATTCTGCAGAGATGTCCAAATACCAAAATATTCCACAATAATGACAGATATCACAACAATCACATATAAAGATAATCAAAACAACACTCATAAAACTAACAAGTTTTCATTTTAAGTCATAGCATGTGATTAACACTTAGGCTATCAAACAATCATCCATCCCCCTTTAACAAGCACTATAACAAGCAATACGGTGAATAGTTAGCAAACACATATGTAAGACTCAAGTTGTATTACGATTTCACATACCATAACCAACCACTTGCACATATATTCGGTGACATACCCCACCCCCAACTATTCATCCTACCAATTGACATATTACCAACTTCCCATTCCTCTGGGTACCACCATAGATTCTTCTAAATTCACCAACACTAACCACTCTTAGCAATTAAGCATAAAACAATGCTCAACCTAATTTTTGGGTACTATACAATTATTAGTTCATACAAGGATGGACAACAATAAAGTGAACACATAAATCCATGGGCCATATAATTTACACAACAAAACAGCCATTCCCACCCAATTAACCAGGTTTTACGTCCGTTTATCCATCCAATCACCGTACCCGAAGACTGAAACATGAAATCTATCATCAATCAATGCCATGCTTATTCTTTCTAACCCAGGTCTAAACTACTCAGTAAAGCCTATCCTACCTGGACACTAAGCAACAGGTACAGAGGCATAAACACAAAATTTTAACTCCGTGGAAGCAAATTTGGATGTGAAATTAGTAGAAAAACCATGGGTTTTACCCCATCAATGTAAAATCCCTCCTCTCCATTGCTCCCAGGACATGAGATAACCCTAGGAGGGTTTTTGGAATAAGCCTCATCCTTTTGCAACTGAAGAGGAGAAAAGAGAATATAAAATTTCATAACTACGGATTTTGTCCCGTCGTCCCACTATAGAAGCCTGCCGCTGGCTATAGCAATGCCGCTATAGCGAGAAAATTCCCACTATAGTGAGATGACGTCATCCTGACCCAAAATTTTAAATTTTTAAATTTTTAGTCGAGTCACACCATACTATTTTGAGATTGTATTTTCAAAAAATTTTATAACCTGTTCCCATTGTCACGACCTAATTTCTCATGTCATGATGGTACCTACTATAACCCACTAGTAGGTAAGCCAACCCATAATCCAAAATATCTAGTAACGAACTAATAAGAGAAAAAAAAAATAGCAGAAAAGAAACTAATCAAGAAACCAATATACAGATAAAATCCCAAAACCAGATGAAGTAAGTACAAGAGCTTCTAATACAACAAGAGTGCAAGTGAGGTACAGAATAAATACATATATATAAAGATGTCTCTAAATACAAAATAGAGATCAGTCAAAAACAAAAAGGAGAGCAGGAACACTCTGAACATCAGGAACTCACCCCAAATCTCCGATCCATAGTTACTCAGCACGATGCGCATATCAATGGCAAGAACTCATACTATGATTTGCAGGCTGCAGAAATGAAGTATGAAGACCAAACACGTGGTACTCAATAGGCATCAGTCGACTGAGCTCCAAAGATAATGGAAGCATAAATAACATGTAAAGCAGGAATAGAAACAACAAGAAACTATCCAAGGAACTAAACATAAGAATGCCAATACAGCGATAAGGATAAACTATCCTACCCTAACAGTATTCCGGGACTAAAGTGTAATATCGTATATCACTAGCAAATATACAACTGAAGAGTGAGAGAAGGATATATAGTAGTAATACAAGGATAAAGGATACATATACAATATGAATAGATAAGAAAAGAGAGGTATATATGGTAATACCATATATATATATATATATATATATATAGGACTAAACTCAAAGTAATATCCTGAGGTAGCCAACCGAACATCTCAAGGATCATAGCCAAGTAGGGAAGATAATACTAGCATAATCAGGGTCCCTAACCATAATGTCTAACCGTGAGGTAACTATCGTTAATGTAATATATATATATATATATATATATATATACTAAACTCAAAGTAATATCCTGAGGTAGCTAATCGAACATCTTGAGGATCATAGCCAAGTAGGGAAGATAATACAAGCATAATCAGGGTCCCTAACCATAATGTCTAACCGTGAGGTAACTATCGATAATATAATTTAACATAGAAAATAAAAGGGATCAAAAATATACCAAAAACCTCGGGTACTAGTCCATAATCATCCTGCCACGAGCTAACCATAATAACCAATAGTAAAGTAACCGGCTAATCCAGACAAACAATACCTAATTGGGCCTCTATAAGCCCAAAAGGTTCAAGAAAACACTCAGCAAACAACAATGATAGCTTATACCTAAACCCCCCCCCCTCCCCCATAAGGCTGATAGATATAAGCACCAAACAATCATACTAGTGATAAGTAATGCATTTGAATGAATGAATGCAACATAAGTCAATAGTACCACACCCAATCCGAGTGCCATAATTTATCAAGTGCATATACCTCATCTAGCTCAGTAGCTTGCAAAGGCAGAACCTACGACGATTATCCCTCTCCGACAGTATGGCTCACGGATGAAGGGGCCCTTAGGGGAGTCAGGATATCCATATACACTACCTGGCCTAGAACCAGGACTTCTAATAATCATCATAATCAATCTACTCTATCCAGTACCGGATATATATCTAAGTATAATAAGTGCACAGACTTGAACCGTGACTAAAAGAGTGTAAGTTCATAAATCCACTACCCCAGATTAAGTTTGGGACTAAATCAGCATAATAGTGCAGAAAGGGGTCAGAATCTCTCTCAATCGAAGTAAATAGTAGTGGTAAAAGAGTGGATTAACAATGGACCGAAATCAACATTGGTCAAATTTCTAAGATGTCATATTTAGTTTCAAAAGCTCATAGTTCATTAAATAAGGTGGTACAATTCCTGTCGTAAATAATCCATTTTAAAAGTACAACGTGGGAATAAATCCCTTTTTAGAAAAGAGTAGTAAAAATCAAGGATTTGGTTGGAATCATACCACTAAATGAGCATAAATGCACCAAAAAGTATGCATACCATCACCAATATCCAAACAATTCAACCATAAGAGCCTAAGCGTCTATAAACTAGAATCATGTCCTCTTTAAGGGTAAAATACTCACCTGGAGTCCAACTGGTATCGAAACTACGGCCTCGGGCCCAACAATACATAACTAGTATAATAATATCATGAAAATCTGGGGAACTACTATCCAATTCACTAAGTAATATGGTGAGTCTTATACTAAATGATCATTAACATCGATATATGGTTAACATGTCTATAATCAAGGATAATATGGTTCTAGGGCCATAACGGGTATCCTAGGCTAGGGTTCAAATCACCTTTCTATCCCAAGTTCCCTAAATAAGCTAAGTCATGATTTACTAGTCATAATCTGATCCTATAATCCGTACCTAGCATGTAATCTATGCAATACACAATCTCATAGAGAAAATTATATCCAAGCCTACCTCGAAGTCAAACCGTAATCTCGAACAGTCCACAAATTGTTTGCCCATGCTCCACAATCCCAAAAATGATGTTGCACTATCAAAATCATAATCTATATGTTAGTAGGAGTAAAACGATACCCATATTGCCATATAAAACTCCAGGCCCAAAATTGGGTCAAAAATGGGCCTGTGGGGCCCATAAATGAAATCTCAAAATTGAATCTCTCACGAGGTCCCTCAAAGGAAAAGGAATGTGTTCTCAAAAGTTGAGCACAAATCGGGGCTCAAATCAGCCCGCAAAGTTAAGGAATTAAAGACCTAATTTCTAAGAATTTACAATAAAAAGGGATGGAATTCGACGGGTAAAATAATGGAAAATGACCAAGGAGTGTTGAATTAGCTTACCTTAGCTTCAATGGAAGATTTCCCACTCTTTCCCACTTCCCAAACTCTCAAAAAAGAGTAGAATGCCCTAGAGAAATGAGGGAAATTGGGTGAAGAAGGAAAATATAACACCAGCAGTGACTGCTTAAGTAGCTACTGGGTCACTTAAGCGACAATTGATCGCAAAAGCGGCCTGGTGGAAAGGGACGGGGTTCGTTTAAGCGATGCCCTGATCGCTAAAGCGACGTCTGCTTAAGCGAACAGGGATTGCTAAAGCAATCCTCACCTGGGCAGCCAAGTATCGCTAAAGTGACACCAAGCCACTAAAGAGGCTATCGCTTAAGCAACTCCCAAGCTGCTTAAGCAACTGCACCTACAGCTGAGGCACCATATTTTGCTAAGTCCAAATAGACTCCGATCGGGTGCTCGGGATTCATTTAGAACCTTGTGCGCGCAAACGAACTATGATACCATACCAAGTTCAACATTCCAGACTCAACGAAACCATTGAAATTTCCAACAGAGGTCGTTTTGACATAATATGGGGCCCATAATTATTGTTCTATTTTAACCAAGTTCTACCCAATAGTCCAAAATGAGTTCGAAAGCCTCGAAACCTAAACCAAGGGTCCCACTAGCCTAAAATCATCGTTCCAGAGCTGATGGTGCTCTCGAAATTTGCATCTGAGATCATTTACTAGGAGTTTTGGTTCGAGACCAATTCCTTTACAGTAAAAACTCCAAAATAGGGAAATGAGCCTAAAACTCAAACGAACAGTCCGATAATTTTGGCAGGTCATAAATGACCTGTAGCCACTATGGGAAGGCTTGAAATTTTGAAAATGCATTGATATTGAGAAAATAACCTGAAGGGTCATTACAATATCCACTACTAAAAGGATATTCGTCTGCGATAGTCAATGGATCAAAGGAGCACGAAAGTTCAAAAGAATGGGGTACTAGGCCCGCATGCTCTAAGCATGACTCCCCAAATAATATCTAAGTAAAAACAACACTTTCAAGGGATTTCACCAAAGGTATCCCTTCTTCACCAACTTCCTTACTTCACTTTCCAAATTGCCCAAAGCTCATCCTCAGCAACCAACTAGCCTCCAATAGAATCGAGAACCACTGAAGCACTCAAACCCAAACCACACCATACTGACACCAAACCGAAATAAGCACAACCAAGCAAATATTCAACCAAGCTAAAGACTACCTAAGGCACGAACTATGTAACTAATTCCAAATTCCAAATCCAACATTCTTTTGCCATTCCAAACCTGCTATCAACTATAATCTGCATAAAATATCCTTTGAGCCCTGTCCATGCAAATACATCACACTAACCTCAAAAGACTAAAGTTGATCTATGGAAAAATCCATAATTACAAGCATAAGAATAAGCCCATAAGGTGCTACCTAGACACATAAATGATCAAAGCCTGTGATTTCTAGCCCAAGGCTATAACTAGTTCGGATGACCCTCTAAACCAATAATCAGGAATCCCATGCATTATCTCTCAAAGATGAATGATCCACTTTAGAGTGCCCCACCAACTGTGGGTGAAACCATGCTAAGCCCAACTCGAGTATACTTCTTCCGCTGAATAGACATTCAAAATTTGGATGACAACTGAGAAACCAAGGTCAAAAGCAATGGAAACCAATATCATGTACCAACGGACCATCTTTCAAGCATCTATCAAGTGCACTGCATCCGAATTGGAGGAAATTGAACCGATAGGTAAAGAGTCGGCTTAATCAACCTGTCGATAAAGTCTCAACTGAATCAAATTTTGAAGCGTAGGCTGCAACCAAGTCATGCAATCCATAGCTATAATCTCAACACCAAGCTGATCTACTGGATCTCAATTATCCAAACTGATCCTGCTGACGAGCAATATCCATATTCCAAAAGCTATCATAACTTTCAAACCGCCATTTAAGAGAGTCAAATCTTAAAGCTAAATCTCACAAGTCTTCACGAATATCAAATACTCAAGCCAACCTCACTATCAGAATCAAGCACATATACTACGGTTCCCGTAATAGCTGAAACTGAAATGTTGCTGATGAACATAATCACAATGAAAGGAAACCACATGATGAAGATACGAGCAATCAAATCCACATCCACTGAAGGCATATCACATCAGGGCATAACCAAGGCTACAAGGAGTACCAATGGTAGCTAAAACTTGAGCAACTCAAAAAATGCAAATCTTAGCCTGAATCTGGTCAAGCCAATACTTGATCTATGGCAACGAATACCCATAGGAACATAACACCAAGAAAAACCACTCCACAAAGTCACATTAAACCGAATAACTGCTGAAATGAGAATTTTTTGAATTCACCCATTTGCTCCAACCTTAACTCAACTGAATCATGGACCACATCATAGTAAGAACGGAGTACCCAACTCAATATCAGCATCAAGATCAAGACCAATATCGGGTGATGAACTATCCAAATTGAAAGAATAAATCTCAAATTTATCAACCTCAGGAATAGATATAGAAAGGGATAGCCAATGTTCAAACCTCGATAGCCCAACAAACCAGAAAAACAATCCCTAGACCTTTCAACATCAAAAATAGGCAATAGAACCAAATTGCCAAATCTAGAACCACAACAAAACCATGGAAGGTCAAACTTACCTTCACTTCTGCAACCTACTCAACAGCTGACCTCACCTCACTAAAAGAGAGAAAACCAACCAACCGAGTTAGCCATCTAAGCCAATGAATAAGAGTCATAAGGAAGGGGATTCTAACTAGGTAATACCAGTCTAGTCGTTTATCAAATAAGAATCAATTAAGTTAAGATGAAAACAATAATAACCACAGTATAAAGTGTAGGTAGCACCAAAATAGAAAACAACCAATATTACTCTAAGATCACAGTAAGGCCAATATGCCAAAGAAAAGGGACTTTAACCCAAAAGCTACACCCCAAGAAAATCATAACACTGATCCACTCGACCCACTACTAAAAGAAAATATCTAGGGGGGTAGTCATGAATGCATAGCTCTTACACAAAGGCATACAACAATCAATATAGTAATATCAAGGCATATATACACCGATGGATATGAAACCCCAACTCGATTTAAATAGAAACCAAAAGACAGTAAATCAAATTGTACCTATATAATAGAATCCAAAGTCATAGTCCTGACATGACCGAAGGAGTGTAAATATGAACACGTCTGAATCTGGACTAAGCATCTGAACAATCAAATAAAATACTAAGGACATCGTCTCTAGCCGAAGGTGCCATAACACTAAGAGACTGGTCTGGCTGCACTGACTTCTCAATAATTCCATGATGGGATCACTATCTAGACCAATGGCCGGTCTCCCTATAGTCGTAACAAACTACTGAAGCTCTAACCTAGCGAGAAACATAAGCTGACCCCAACTGGCTGACCAACTCACGCCTAGGGCACTCCCTAGACCAATGACCAATATCACCACAATAAAATACACCCCTGGAACTCTTTGATATACTATACCTACTGATCCAAAATAACCACCACGGCCTGAAGATCTATACCAATTACTCTGCAATGTCTGACGAGAACTCAGCCCACTGTGACCACTACGATCTACCTGAGCGCTACCCATAAGCTAAGGTACTACCTATATAGGCCCAATAGGTGGCAAGTAGTGTTGATCCCTGTTGGAGGGTCGGTATTCCATCCATACTCCTAGACGAATACCAATAACATTGTACTGATAGCATGGCCTATTACCGCCACCTTTATATATCTCAATACATACCCTCTTTGTGGTCTTCAAATGATCAACAACCTGAGGGAAAAAAGACCTAGCTGCTATCAAATGCTCCGATGCCAAGCAGAGTGGCAAAGCTAACCTTCTAATAATTTACGCACCATCTCATACTCTGAAGGATATATTATCGGAGTATGTCTGGCCCACTCAAGAAACCCAATCTCAAACTCTGAATAGACAAGGAGCCCTGCTGAACACCAACAAACTCAACTCTAGTCTGAGAACCACTCGATAAACTGCACATCACCTCTGGCAGTGAAGTATCCATAAAAAGGCTCAAAATTCCAAATATTGAATCCTGCAAAGCTATGCAGTCACAACTCTACCAGAATTTGAGTTGGCCCCAAATTATCTAACTGACGCTGAAGATCCTTAATATTAATCTATAACTCTCTAGCCCAATGCTGATCTGAGACTCTGATAACACATGTCGAAGTCCCATCAGCATTTATCAATAAACTCATTCCATCCATCTGGGAAAGAGTGGAGTTAAAGAAAGTACTAGAGGTTCACAAAAATATAGACACACAACAGAGAGTCAAGAATAGAATTTTCTAAGAATTTCCTAGAGCCTCCTGAAGATAGATACAGACATCCGTACCGATCTGTAAGACTCTACTAGGTACTTAACTCTTGTACCAACACATCGATAAACCTATGCTTTGATACTAATTTTTCATGAACTAATTTCTCAGGTTATGATGGCACCTACTACAACCCACCATTAGGTAAGCCAACCCAAAATCTGGAACAGCTAGTAACGAACTATTAAGAAAAAAGAAGGAAATAGCGAAAAAGAAACTAATAAAGAAACCAATATAAAGATGAAATCTCAAAACCTGGTAAAGTCAGTACAAGAGCTTCTAATATAATAAGAGTGCAAGTGAGGTACAGAATAAATATATGTATATAAAGATGCCTCTGAATATAAAATTAAGATCAATCAAAAATAAGAGAGAGACCAGGAACACTCCAAATATCAGGAGCTTACCCCAAATCTCCCATCCATGGCTGCTCTGTACGGTGCACAGATCGATGGTGAGAACTCGTACTATGAGCTGCAGGCTACAGAAGTATAGTATGAGTACCAAACACGTGGTACTTAGTAGGCATCGGCCGACTGAGCTCCAAAGATAATGCAAGCATAAATAATATATAAAGCAGGAATATAAACTATAGGCAACTATCCAAGGACTAAACATGATAATACCAATCGATAAGCATAAACTATCCTACCCTAATAATATCCTGCGACTAAAGTGCAATATCATATATCACTAGCCATCATATAACTGAAGAATGAGAGAAGGATATATAGTAGTAATACAAGGCCAAAGAATAAATATACAATATGAATTGATAAGGAAAAAGAGGTATATAAGGTAATACCATATATATATATATATATATATATATATATATATATATATATATATATATATATATAGGACTAAACTCAAAGTATTATCCTGAGATAGCCAACTTAACATCTCGAGGATCATAGCCAAGTAGGGAAGCTAATACTAGCATAATCAGGGTCCCTAACCATAATGTCTAATCGTAAGGTAACTATCGATAATGTAATTTACCATAGAAAAGGAAAGGGATCAGAAATATACCGACAACCTCAGGTACCAGTCCATAATTATCCTGCCATGAACTAACCATAATAACTAATAGTAAAGTAATCGGCTAGTCCAGACAAACAATACCTAATCGGGACCCTATAAGCCTGAAAGGTTCAAGAAAACACTCAACAAACAACAATCATAGCTTATACCTATACAACCCCCACAAGGCCGATAGATATAAGCACCAAACAAGCATACTGGTGATAAGCAATGCATATGAATGAATGAATGCAATATAAACCAATAGTACCATACCAAATCTGAGTGCCATAATGTACCAAATGTATACACTTCCTCAAGCTCAGTAGCTTACAAAGGAAGGACCTATGGCGATTATCCCTCTTTGACACTGTGGCTCACGGATGAAGAGGCTCTTAGGGGACTCAGGATATCCATATACAGTGTCTGGCCCCAAACCAGGACTTCTAATAATCATCATAATCATCTACTCTATCCAATACCGGAGAGATATAGATAAGTATCATAAGTGCACAGACTCAAACCGTGACTAAAAGAGTGTAAGTCAGTAAATTCATTGCTCGAGATCAAGTTCGAGAGTAAATCAGCATAATAGTGTAGAGAGGGGTCAGAATCTCTCTCGACCAAAGTAAGTCCCAGACTTTTTACTAGTTCCTAGTGACCATGAGTCTGTTTATGACTCATGAAGTGAATCCACGAGTTGTGGATTGAATTGTAGAGCCAGCAGAAACTAAGGTAGAATCCCCAGCATTGTACGACTCAATGTACGAGCCATACATTCAATATATGAGTTGTATTATTCACTCGTAGACTTTATTCAAAAAGCTTGAAAATTGTTACAATTTGTACGAGTCGTACAGACAAATCATTCTTTTATATAGAGAATTGATAAATATTCCAGCTTTTCACGAGTCTTGGAATGATGTATGATCTGTACTATTATCCATAGTACGCTATCTGAGAAACTTTAGGATTTGTTGAATTTTACGGTGTTAAAAACCCAATCCCACGACATGTCAACTACCAAAAACTATAAATCTAAGTATGATAAGAGTATTGGATGTAATTTAAGATTATAAGAAGTCCCTAACACAAAGTTGAGTTGAAAACGCCTCTACCGACTAAGTTCTAGTATAAGATTCCACTAGGGTCTACTCCAAATAATTATTTCTTCTATAATATGAAGATTTACATGGCACAATACCTACCAAATTAAAGGTTTTTGAGTCTTCTTTCCAACACTACCTATCGTTTGTAAATTTGAGTTCAGAGCAAAAAGTGATAGGTAGTTTAGTAGAGCACTGTCTAGTGACTATGACTCACAATACAAATTGTACTATGCGAGTATGAATTGTAGGTAGAATGTACGAGTCATACTGATCACCCATCGACCTGATCCAGAAACCTTGCATATTGTCCCAACTCATAAATTCATTATACGAGTCATACTATCAACGTATGGGTCATACCATGACCCGCACTGATCAGACCAGAGCCTTTCCAAAATCTTCCAGTGTCTATGAGTAAAGGTATAAATCATACCATGGACCATGACTTGTAGGTTGAGTCGTGTCATCCTACATAATGAAATTTCTGCATTTCTCATTAAGAGTAGATTCATCATTTCCTCATCTTTTAACCCTCTCCCATGATGTTTTGGTCATCAAAACCTATATATATGAGATCTTATAGCCTAGTCTTCCCCTAATCTCTCAAGAACAATTCTAGGACAAGTCTTAACAAGATCAAGAAAGCTAGGCCTCCAAAGCAAGTAAATTTCTTAAGTTCTCCTTGTCAAGTGTTCGTCTTTGCTCAGCTACACAAGATTTCAGTGATGAATTCCTTTCATCCTCATGCCCAAGAATTTTAATGATTATGATAAATTATTTTCAAAGCTAGGACTTTTACTCAATTTTCTTTAAGCTATGGTTTTCATGCAAAGTTATGGTTTTTATGAAAGATTTCGTATGCATATCAATGAATTTCTATGAATAGCATGTTTTATGATATGATTATGATTCTCCAAGCATGTATTAAGATTATTTATGAATTTATGAAAGCTATTATGCTAATTTACAAGTTATGTATGATTTCAAACAAGTTTTCTCATGTTTTTAGCTATAGGCATAAAAGTAAAGATATGTCTATGAAAGAAAGATTTGAGCTTAGGCTCACAGTAGTAAGTTTCACGATTAGTATGAAATACAATATTCCATTGATAATTATGAATTGTTTTGATATCTAGATATGTCGCATGATATGATATGAGCTATATAGATATGTTTTTGGGAGGATTATTTAGTACCAAGCGGACTTGCATTCTAGATAACACTTGTCGCAGAACTATATTCCACTGTAGGTTTATGTTAACCCAAGAGGCTTTGGACCCATAGATAGATAGGTTCTATACCTTGGCAAGAATATGGCAACTATCTCTAACTGATATTGTAAGTTGGTGCATCGTGAGCTCACATAATATATGTCGGTTAGAAGAAACTTCCACCAAGTTATTGCCCTTATGATTTTATTATTTATATATATATGTGTGTGTGTGTGTGTGTGTGTGCGCGCGTGGGCACGTCCATCAAGAAAAGAAGTTTTATGAAGATTCTATAACTTATGACTTCTCTTCAAATTTTCAGCATGTTTAAGATGTTTTAAAAGACTTTTCTCATGATTTATGTTTTAAGCTCCACTTATGATTTTTAGCTACTCTTGTGCTCTCACATGCAGTTTTAGCCTATTTTTTTATATGTACAAGTATATAACTTGTGTACCAATATATTTTATTTTATTGACTACGTCTTGCACTATATTTTTCATGTGAAGTAGAATAAGGTATTCAAGTATGTGACCATACTCTGTGGTAGGATTCAAGTCTTCAGCTGTTAATGAGCTTTTCGTCTTTTCGAAAGGTAAAGTATAGTAGTCATTTTGGTAGTCCATTTATGCATATAAATGTATTTTGGATTCTTGTCCTCATGAACAGTGTCCAAATTATTAGTAGAGACTTCTTAGATAAGATAGACAGTCAGTTAAGTAAATTGTAACTTGTTGTCAAGAGATCGTATATTATCAAAAATAAAATATTATTTTTATTTATCTTTATTCTTCAGTTCAGCCCATATGTTAGCTTCTGCATTGTATTTCAATATTTATATGATTTATTCAGATGCTCATGAGATATGTCAAGTGGTTCGCTTGGGCCAGAAATGGTTTATGTGCCGGTTATGGCTATGGTATAGACTCGGGTAGTGACAAACTTGGTACTAGAGCACAGAGTTTAAGTGTTCTGGAGAGTAAATGAA
This sequence comes from Capsicum rhomboideum, assembly GCA_031232105.1. Taxonomy (NCBI): domain Eukaryota; kingdom Viridiplantae; phylum Streptophyta; class Magnoliopsida; order Solanales; family Solanaceae; genus Capsicum; species Capsicum rhomboideum. The sequence goes on from CP124709.1 coordinate 62,520,168, forward strand.
TCCGTGTCAATAGGATCTTATTTATGGTTGTGAGGGCCCCACTTCTATAAATAAGGGACTATGGACATTTAAGAAAAGTATCTTATTCTTTCATACTATAGATTATGTAATTGAGTTGTCCTCTAAGAAACTTATGAAAATTCGTGTATGCACCAAGTTCCTCTAACCATGCCTCATCTTTGGGTGGTAGATATGGTAAGCTCAGATCCCTATCAATTTAGTTCTCTCAAATAGATCCAATTGAATGCTAAGATTCTGCATAAGGGCTTGAGAGGAGCCCATTAGTGCATTCTAGTATTTTAATTCAAAAACATGCACCCTTATCAATATAAATTATATGTTGAGCCAAAGTGTGATATGCTCTCATACCCTCTTTTGGAACCTTAGTGTAGATGAGATCTTTAAGGGATAAATATGTTTTGGGATGCTTGGGGTAGTGTTTTCACCCGAAAGATAGTATGATTGGTGGTGTTATGAGCCATGAGTGGTAGAATGACCCAAATTTAGAAGTATGAATTTAGAAGTATAGTAGCCATAGAGTGGGGATAATGTTCAATTGATATGAGTAGCTAGAGTCATGTATTCATTAAGTGAGTGGTGATGTGGTGAGGTACAATGTGCCTATAGGTTGATCTAGATAGAAAGTGTGGTTGAGGTTGATTATTACCTTGTTATAAATTTTTCATGGATTAGTATACCCTGACCTTTACCTTGTAGTTGTAAGCCTATGAATTATGTGAGATGTTGTGTTTCCATATGTGTTAAGTAGTAGTCAATAAGCTTGAACCATGGATGGCCATTGAGGTGGAAAGAATGATAGTTTGGAGATGTTGAGACTAGTTTTATAAAATTGACTTTGTAAGCTTGTTGTGTCCAAACGCACATGCAAGTGTACGCAGACGTACAAGTAATACAGTGAATCTTGCGAGCCGGATATTAAACTCATAGGGACTTGGTGACTCAGCAAAATACTAATTTGAGTAATACTATGAAATTCAACAAGTGCGATTGTAACCAAGAATAAATTAGTTTTTATATAAATCTAAATGAACAATAAAAGTAAGGACATAGTGAAATTGGTTATAAACAAGATTAAGAAGGATTCTAGGGCCAAGTCATGATTCACAATCATGTATAGCAATAATTTCTCGTCGGTTAAGTTGTCTATCTTGGTTGTTGATTACGGGGTATATTAGATCCCTAGTTTGTTGTTGAGGCTTATAGCTTGTATTCATGGATTAGTTATGAATCTGGGGTGTTGGATATTTCTATTGTATTTAGTTTCATATTTTCCTTGTATGTTCATGCATACTTATTCATCTCATGGATCACCGGAGAGTGATATTGTGAGGAAACTGATTTTTGAATCGAGTGTTCCATTGTGTTTATCAAATTGTGAGGTTTGATATTCTGAGTGGTCCATTACATTTGTTGAATAGTGAGATATGATGTTATCGAGTGATATTTGAGTGATTGTATATGGACCTCATAAGTCCCCCATGGATCTCTTCCTGCAGTGAAAAATATTGGAAGGGTGTATGCCGATAGGCATGATTGTTGCATAGAATTTGCATTATTATTATGATTAGAGCTAAAATTGAGATAAACTGTGATATTAATTGTTATGGAACTTCTCAAACTTTTTTGCGTGCATGGTTATTTTAGTATTCTTTTACTCGTTATATTTTTCTACTTGAGCTTAGTCGGCATATGATGCCTACTGAGTACAAGTGAATTGTACTCACTCGTACTTTCTACATCTTTTTGGTTTAGATCTTGGTATGAGTGGCCCCCGCAGATCATGAATGTACTGTCTTGAGGTGTTCAAACTTGTAATGAGGTTTCCCCCATTCTGAGTCTTGGGATTTATTTGGATTTCGTCTTGTTTAGTTGTTTCTTTAAAGATGTGTTGTGACACATTATTTACTATCCTTGTTTATCATTTTTTATGGTTTAGCTTGTTATTTCTGTTATTTTGATATTTTGAGTTATTGAGTTTTGGCTTACCTACCACGGTCAGGTTGAGGTGGGTGCCATCACAATCATGGGTTTTTGGGTCGTGACACTTTGAGATCATCCAAATCATCCTGGTTTTCATCTCTCTGTGATTCTGCTTCCTCTAGAACTCTATCTCTTATTCCCCTTCACACATTTATATTGGTCAAGTTCACATTCTCGACGTCATTCTTTGTTCCCTCCACTAAGAGGCTTTGATCATCTTGATGGTTCGCTTGATCTACTGCCTCATTAGGGGCTTGCTTTCTGACTTAGGAAAGAGGTCATGTATTGACTCCTTGTTCTTGTTACCATTGCCATGATTTTCATTTGCCATAGGTTATTCCTAAAATACAAACAATATTCAAGCTAATAAGAAGGTAGATTAGTGAGTTAAACCAACACACAACTTTCCTTTCCCCATGGTAGGCGCCAAACTATTTAACAACAAAATGGTATAGTATAATTTATATGAGGTCAAGGAAACTCATGTTAGTTTAAATCAGTTAGATTTGATTATTAGCAATGAAGTAAGTTCTAGTTTATAAATAAAGATAATAAAATGAGTAAAGAAAGTTGTGTGAGGCTTTTAAGCTTGATGATGAGTGTTAGCATTGGTTACTGTGTCACTTGAATGTTAAGAGTTTTAAATCTGAGGATGATATAACAAGTAAAAGCAGTAAATAATAGGTGGAACCAACCAAGACTGAACACTAGCCCCATTTTGTCGACGGGTTGGGACTGGCCTTCTATCCCGGCAAATAATATTCCACTGATTAGAGAGAGCAAATATGAAAAACTTGGAGCACAAGAATATGGGTGTATTGTTGTTGTATTCCCGAATTCGGATCCACAACAATCATGTGAAAAATTGATTTATAAGTTACAAAGATAATACATTAATCAATTGAAAAGCTCCACTCGAGCCCTAAAGTATCATGACCAATGGTTGTCATCCACATGATCAGGAACTTTGTACGACTGTATCTGGCGTATATGTCCTTTCTGTCCTTTTTGTCACATTATTGGGAAACAAGTCTCTTCCTGACTTCTAGGCCGAGTTATTATCCTTTACCCGATAATGATGGGACCCTGCAACTTCAGAGGCTTACCGAGGTTCTGCTTTTATCGAACATATTTTTGAGATCGCCATATTGTTCCAAACCAATCTATAAACCTTTCTTTATGGGTGGCACGTATCCATCCTATATGTTGCCACGTGACCAAGTCAGTTTTTCACCCAATACAATGTCATCTCCTTTAATTATACGCATCAACCTCATGTAGAAAAATATTTGGGATTTAGAGCTTATTGAGGCGAATACATATAAGGAATGACATAGTTAACTTAATTACTCAATAGACGAATGAGAACACACGCAAAAAAAAAAATTAAAATTTGAAATGAAAGTGTCTATTTGAATATTTTATTAGGAGTTGAGGTGTTTAACTAAAACAAGACTTAGTTCTCCTGACAAGTTTAAGGGGTAAATCATGTATTAAGACTTCTTTATTTGTGTAGGAGATAAAGAACTTCATTGTGGGTCTCTGGAAAAAGTAACTATGCATTTGATTTCCTTGGTCCTTGCACCTCTTAATAACTTTTATGGTTAGTAGCCTATTAGCAGTGAAACCAATATAAAAAATAGCTTATGGTTATAAGAATTAATATATTATATATGACTAATGATAACATTAGTGTATATTGTATGTCAACTTGGTTCAACTTTTCTTTTAATAATAAAAACCAAAGAGTTACCGATTTTAAAAAATATAAATTCAAACCAAACCAAAAAATGAGAAAATTTCTGAAAAATAAAATTGCCTAATCTACATTGCAAAAATATAGTTGAAAATTTACATTGTAAATTTTTAGCCCAAAACACAATAGCCCATTCCCAATAACAAAATGTGTTTGCCATAATTTAGGTAGCCAAGTTCTTAAATTTTCACTCGCATAGCCACTATTTTCTTACAGCGGTATTGTTTTTAAAAATTTGGTATACAATATCATATATCCGGTATAAAACTATATACAACACTTTGATTTATGTTTAAAAAATTGATATATAATATTATACAACCAATATACAACATTACACAAAATTATAAGTGGTGTTTATACCTCCTATACAATACTATTCACTATTATACAAAAATTGAGTTCGTCTTTTTCTTGAATCCAAGCACCAGATCCATCCAAAACACCTTTAAAATTACATCAAATCGTCATAAATTTCAAATTTAGTTTCCTCAATACATGCCTGATCTTTTGTAGCAATACTCACTCGAAATGGAGCTTATTTGTTGAAATACAATTTTCAAATTTTAAAGTTTCGAGCTACAATAATAGCTGCCTATGGAGTTTCTGCAAGCTATACCCACCATCAAAGTTCTTTTCTCTCATAAGGACCAACAAAACAGAAAAGGAAAAAAAAATCTTCCAAAGCACATTTAATTTCTCTCTTTTTCCTTCCACAACCACAACTCAAAATTGAAGAAAAATCGAGAATGCAGAAAAAGAGATCGTTTTTCTGAGTTGTTGTGCTAATAGATGAAAAGTAAGTTTTGATTTATATAGAAACTGGACCAAACTAGGTAATAAAGTAAAACATGAGTCAATTTTGATAGCATTGTTGTCCAACTCATAGAGAGTGTACTTATCTCAAAAATGATATATTGATTTAAAATCAAGTTAGTTCAACTTCAATCTGAATTAATTTTTGGGAAAAATACACTAAATAGACCAAAAATTTAAAGTATTTACACTCAAATATCTCCTCCAATGAAAATTTTGAGAATATTCATGTGCTAGTAAGTTATTATGCGCTACCCCTACCTTTGACACAAAAATCGATGAATTCATTAAATTGTCGTATTAGGCCTTTCCCCCTTCCAAGTTTTGTTCCCTTTTGGGGGTTCATGGTGGGTCTCTTCCCCTCTTTTCTATTTTCATTAAATTATAATAATAGAGTAGTCATTTCCTATTATTTAACTCTTTTTATTTTTATATTTTTTAATTAAGTAATAGTTGATTAATTTAGTAGCAGTATAAATTAGTAATTAAATTATCTTTCTTTTTTTTAAAAAACCTTTTGTTCTCAGCTAGTAACATATAAATGAAATAAAATTACAAAAAAAATAATTAAACTATAAGAAGAAGTAATTAATAAAATATGAAAATTACTAGTTTATTTGTTTAAATTATTTTTAATTTTTTGTTAAATTATCTTATTTTTATCATTTCCTTTTAATTGATAAAATAAAATAAAAATAAAATATAAATATATTATCTAACTATTTTAAGACTAATAAAAATATAAAAAATTCATAAATAAATCAGAACAATAATTAATTAACAAAAGGAATGTCTCATTAAAGGACTAGAACAGTCCTATTTGATATCATTACAATATACCCATATACTGTGATGGTATCATTGAGGACTGAAGTAAACCTCAATGATACTATGACAGTATATGAATGTAATATGATGTTATCTGTAATGATCCTCCAGGTCATTTTTCACGTTTTAGTAAAAAACAATTCTATATTTAGAGCTTTTCTATAGCTGCTCCAAATCATTTACGACTTGCTGGGACTGATAGTTTGATTTTCGAGTAGTTCGTTTGGTTTTTATGCTAGTTTCCCTATTTTGGAGCTTTTGGAGTTGAGAAATTGGTATTTAGCTTGAACTCTTAGTAAACGACCTCGGATGAGAATTCCATCATTAATTGTCTTAAATGTTTATGGAAAATTATTTGATTATGATATATTTGTATATATATATATATATATATACTTTATAAAAAGTTCTTGTAATTTTTTTATATTATAACGGGGATAGTAGGTCTAGTTATGTTTAAAATATTTTTATTATATGGGGTAGGCTTTATTCAAGATGATTTTCTATTAATTATCGTATATTCAAAATGTTGTATTTATTTTATCACAAATTTATGCAATATCCGAGTATACACAAAATAGGATTAAAATATTTTGATGTTACCACCTCAACTCCACATGGAGGTGAAGTGGGTGGACAACAACTTGGTTAGGTGTCTAGATGCTGCTACTTGTCAGTTTTATCATGACATAAAAGGTGGTGTGCTAGCAACTTTTACTATAAAACATATATGCTTCTACCATTTTTCTTTTAAGCCTTTAATTGGCATTTTTAAGAATTAAATTTATTTTTCTTTGAAAACATACTTCCAATTTTACATGCATGATGTTGAGGGAAATTAGTGGAAAATATATTTTGACACAATATTTGATCTCCAAACGAGAACCAAGTATCTACATCAAGTTATTAAAACTCAAAATTTTAGCGTGACAGTAGTCGGAGGCTGCTCAGAAAGGAAATGCCCAGAGAAGTTGATTGAAAGCGCATCGTCTAGCCTTCAGGTAGGCTAGGCTTACCTTTCTTTAGACTTTGCTCATTTATTGTATTGTCATGGTAATTTGCTAATTATTGGTGGGTTATTATGGTTCGGATATTCCTTGAGATAATTCCTGATTATTTTAGCCGATTAGGGGGCTTTAGGCTAGGTTTTTGCCTTGATTTCCTTAGGTCTGGTAGTTTTTTCTCCTTTAGGGTTTGACTTAGAATACTTAGGGTCTTGAGTTCAAATTTAGATGCCTTAGTCTAGGTTCGGGTATTTGCTTGCCTTAGGTTGGGTTTTTGGGGTTTGTAGTTGGCATGATTGTTCCTTTTTAAGATAAGGTACCATATGTTAGTGTCCTTTCCTATTGTAAATGGCTATAAAACACTTAGGTGGGCTAGATATTGGAACTAGATCATTTTTAGCATTTTTAGCCTTAAACCACCGTTTTTAACTTAATATATGGGATTTCAAAAAAAATTTAAGGATTTTGGCCTTCTAAAATGAAAAAAAGGACTAGTTAGACTTGGTTTGAGTATGAGTTATGGATTTTTGCATCGTATTGCATATTTAGTTCTTGTTTGAGTTTGGCATCTGATTTAATTGAATATTATTTACTAGTTCTAGTTCAAGTCTGACACCCGATTTCACTGCTTATTACCTATTTAGTTTTGGTTCGAGTCTGGCGCCTGATTTTACTACTTATCTATCTATCTAGTCCCAGTTTGAGTTCGACATATATTGTTATTAATTTCGTTAGAAATCTAGTTTGATACTGGTATGATTTATGATTATAGCTGGAGGAAGAGTATACAGTACGCTTATCGCACATCTTGACTAGTTTTCACATTCATTACTGTTGTACTTGGTTTTATACTGGTATTACTCCTTATTTGCACACACTGTACTTAAGGGAGCTCGATTGGGTTTTTATTTTATTGTGTGTACCTTCTGGGCCTATGGGGCTCCAGTTAGGTTATAGCTAGGCATTTATTTCCACTCTTGACTTATTTTCATACGATCCCAGCATTTGCTTAGCATAGCCTGCTATTTCCACTCTAATCCTCTTTTACTGCCTCTTAATATAGGTTTGCGCTTTATTACATTTTTACTTTAATTGAGCTCAGTTGGCCTATGATGCCTATTGAGTACCACGTCTTTTGGTACTCATACTACACTTTTATATGTTTTTCCCTGATGTAGATCCTAGTATGAGTCATCACTGTTGATGTCGACTTCGAGCAGAGCTGTTGACCGGAGATTAAGGTGAGCTTTCAGCGTCCAGAGCTAATCCATCTCCTTCTGTTTTAGTATCAGCCTTATTTTGTATCTTCCAAGACTACTTTATATATTTTTGCACTTGTCTAGTACTCTGTGTATTGTAGCTCTTATACTGGCCTTACCAGGTCTTGGAAGATTCATTTTATGTATTTTATCCTTTCCCCTCTTTTTATATGTCATGCTTGTATATTTCCCCTTGGGGGATTCTCTCTCTTTCACTTGTTAGCTCATTACTCACCATTTTAGGCTATATTTTTGGCTTACCTACTGGTGGGTTAAAATAGGTGCCATCATGACCAGAGTTTTTGGGTCGTGACAGTTTGGTATTAGAGCGTATGTTAATCGGTATCATTGGTACAAGAGCAAGTGTCTAGTAGAGATATGTGGATCAGTACAATGACGTCTATATCCTATCCTCGGGAGGATACAAGATATTCTTAGAAAATAACCTGTTCGTTACTGTGTATTGTGTCTATATTTGTTTCTAGATTCTCATTTGTTTCACTCTTTCGCAGATGGCTAGGATGAAGGACATGGAGGCCAAGGGCGAGACCCCTGAGCTTACAGCTAGGGTTTCAGTTAGGGGCAGAGGTAGAGGTCGACCCCGAGGTTGAGGTTAGGCTAGAGCTACAGCACCAGCTCGAGGCCAGGCCAGGAAGCATTCAACAGAGCCGGTTATTGATCCAGAGTCAGAGTTTGCACCTGAAATAGTGACGAGGATCTTTCACCACAGCAACCAGTGGGCCAAGGATCATATCTGCATCCGTTCTCTGTGATGTCCTAGTTCAGTTATTGAGTAGGGTTAGAGGTCAGCTGATGGATAGGGCCCAAATATTTGCTTAGGGTGGATTTGGTACAAGAGTGCAACCTGCAGCTGCTGCTCCTAGAGCAGAGGTCCCACAAGCACTACCCAGCAATAGCCCAGCCAGCCATGACTTTTGAGGAGAAAAAGATGTTGGCTCAGTTTCTTAGATTGGTCCATCGAGGTTTTCTAAAGCCCTAGGGGAGAATGCATTTGAGTTCCTTACCAGCTGCGAGGAGAGACTGCACAAGTTGGGTTTAGTTAATTTGCATGGTGTGGATTACACCATATTTCAATTTGATAATCCAGTGAGGCAGTGGTGGTCGGGATACCTTGATTCCATACCAGTCGAATCTCCTTCTATGACATGGGTTTAGTTCTCTGAGACCTTTTTGGAGAAGAATATGCCTTGTAGAGTATATGAGGGTCTGAGAAATAAGTTCACAGGGTTACAGTAGGGTTCCATGACAGTGACTGAGTATAAGTCTAGATTTCACGAGTTAGCCAGTCATGCCACTAAGATTCTACCTACCGAGCACGAGAAAGCGTGATGCTTCATCAGAGGGTTAATACTTTAGTCTGTATGGCTACCTAGAGTCTGGTATCTTCAGGTAGATCATTTGTAGATATTGTTCATCATGCTCATACTGTAGAGGATATGCATTACGAGGCCCGTAGGGGCAGCGATAAGATACCCCGTCATTAGGGTAGCTACAGTGGGAGCCATAGTGGTTGATAGTTCTAGGGTGGAGGTTTCCAGGTTAGGTACCACATCAGCAGCCGTATCAACAGCACAGTCAGCCTGAAAAGCCTGTTCATGTAGCACTACAAATTTTAGATAGGGGTCAACCTAGTTATAGTGATTTTAATAGTCAGCCTATTAGGTCAGTACCACCCCTAATTAGGGGTGGTGTATAGGGTCGCAGGGGTGATCCTCAGGCTTCTCATGGAGGTACTCAGGCAGGAAGAGCGACCGGGTAGGCACCCAGTCTAGAGGCCGGTAGGGTCAGTTTTATGCTTTTCATGATAGGCTGGAGGATGAGGCTTCGGATGTTGTTATTATAGGTATAATTTTAGTGTGCCATTAGCCGACTTTTGCATTATTTGATCTAGACTCCACTTTTTCTTATGTTTCTGCTTATTATGCATCTCAGTTGGGGTTGTCTTGTGAGCTATTATCTATGCCTATGTGTGTAGCTACTTCCATGGGTGATTCTTTATTAGTGGATCGTGTGTATAGATTTTTTATTATGACTGTTTGATAGTACGACACTTCTGCTGATTTTATTGTATTTGATATGGTAGAATTCAATATGATTCTGGGCATAGACTGGTTATACCCCTATCATGCGGTCTTATATTGCTTTACCAAAACTGTTACCTTAGCATGCCTGACATACCCCCGGTTGTGTGACATGGTGCTTATAGCCATACATCGATGGGGATCATTTCTTATATTCGGGCTAGAAGACTAGTATCGAGAGGGTGTTTGGCTTATCTTGCATATGTTTGAGATGTTAGTATTGATAGTCCTTCGCTTGGCTCTGTCCCAATAGTCCATGATTTCAAGGATGTATATCCTACCAACCTACCTGGCCTTCCTCTTGAGCATGATATAGACTTTGTGATTGATTTTGATCTGGGCACCCAACCCATTTCTATTGCACCTTACCGCATGGCTCCTGTTGAGCTAAAGGAGCTGAATGTTCAGCTTCAAGATCTTCTGATTAAGGCATTTGTTATATTGAGTGTCTCTCCTTGAAGTGCTCATATTTTGTTCAAAAAGAAGAAAGACGGTTCTATGTGTATGTGTATCGATTACAGGCAGTTGGAAAAGGTGACAGTAAAGAATAAGTATCTTCGTATCAATGATCTATTTGACTAGCTATATTTTTTTAAGATTGATTTGAGATCTAGCTACCATCAGATAAGGATTCGGGTGGCGGACATCCCTAAGATAGTCTTCAGGACTCACTACGGCTATTACGAGTTCCTAGTGATGTTTTTTAGGTTGAGCAATTCCCCAACAACATTCATGGACATGATGAACCTAGCTTTTAGGCCCTATTTGGACTCCTTTGTGATTGTGTTTATTGATAACATCCTTGTTTACTCGAGGAGTAGGGAGGAGCACGAGCAAAATTTAAAGATTGTGCTCCACACTTTGAGAGATCAACGACTTTATGCCAAATTATCAAAGTGTGAGTTCTGGCTTGAGTCTGTAGAATTCTTAGGGCACGTGGTGTCCAAGGATGGGATTATGGTTGACCCGACAAAGATTGAGGCAGTTTGTGATTGGGCCAGGCCCACATCTCCAATCGAGGTTCACAATTTTATTAGGTTGGCAGGCTACTATAGATGGTTCATCGATGGATTCTCCTCTATTGTAGGACTTATGACCAGATTGTCTAGGCAGGAGTTTCTATTGCAGTGGTCCGATAGGTGTGAGACGAGCTTTTTAAAGCTCAAGACCTTACTCACTTCAGCTCTTATTCTGACTCTTCTAGTTGAGGGCGAGGGGTTTACAATATATTGTGATGCTTCGAGTGTTGGTTTCGATTATGCTCTGATGCAGTAGGGCCAAGTTATAGCCTATGCTTTAAGACAGCTAAAGGTTCACGAGCGCAACCTCCCCACTCATGACTTGGAGTTAGAGGTGGTAGTTTTTGTGCTTAAGATATAGAGGCATCACCTTTATGTTGTTCACTGCAGGATATTCATCGATTATCATAGTCTTCAGTACATTCTGACTCAGAAGTATCCTAATTCAAGACAACACAGGTGGCTTGAGTTGCTGAAAGAATATGACCTCTCTATTTTGTACCATCTGAGTAAGGCAAATCTGGTTGCAGATGCCTTGAGCCGAAAGACGGTGAGTATGGGAAGTTTGGCCTTTTTTCAGTTTCAGAGCGACCATTGGCCTTGGACATCCAGTTCTTATCCAACAGGTTGATCTGGCTTGATATTTTAGACCCCAGGAGGATTCTTGTTAGTGTTGAGGCTAGGTCTACTTTGTTGGAGATGATTCGAGATCGATAATTTGAGGATAGTCGATTGTGTGGTATTTGAGACTAGGTGTAGAGAGGCAAGTCCAAGAGGCAACCTTAGAATCTGAGGATATATTGAGGTTTGATGGTCATATTTGTGTTCCAAAGATAGGAGATTTGATTTAGTTGATACTTCAGGAGGCCCATTGCTCCAGATACTCTATTCACCCGGGGTCAACTAAGATGTATAGAGACTTAAGGCAGCATTAATGGTAGAGCAGCATGAGGAGAGATATAGCAAACTTTATGGCCCAGTGTTTATGTTGTCAGTAGGTGAAGTTCGAGCATTTGAGACCTGGTGGTCTGCTTCAAAGGCTACCCATTCCTGAGTGGAAGTGGGAGCGTATTACTATGGATTTCATGGGTGGTTTGCCCCGAACTCTCGTGGCTCCTATAGTATTTGGGTTATCATAGATCAGTTAACCAAGTCAGCTTATTTCCTACCAGTTCAGTTTTTCTATAGTGCCTAGAGGTTAGCTCGAATCTATGTTCTAGAGGTGGTTCATTTTCATGGAGTACCCATGTCTATTATTTCTAATAGAGGTTCCCAATTCACCTCTAGCTTTTAGAGAGCTTTTCAGGAGAAGTTGGGTACCCAGGTCAACCTTAGCACAACATTTCACCCTTAGACTGACGGTCATTCGGAGCAGACTATTCAAGTTTTGGAGGAGATGCTCCAAGCTTGTGTCATGGACTTTGGAGGTTAGTGGGAACAGTTTCTAGCCTTAGCAGAGTTTGACTACAATAATAGCTACCATTTGAGCATTCAGATGGCCCCATTTGAGGCATTATATGATAGGTGGTGTCGATCTCCTATTGGTTGGTATGAGAGTTTAGAGGCTAAGCCACGAGGTACCAATTTGCTTTGAAATTCATAAGACAGAGTTTGAGTTATTCAGGATACGCTACTGGTAGCTCAGAGCAGGCAAAAGAGTTATATGACTGTAGGCTTCATGCTTTGAGGTTTGGAGTTGGTGATCAGGTTTTTGTCTGAGTATTACCCATGAAAGGCGTGATGAGATTTGGAAAGAGGGGAAAGCTTAGCCCCAGGTATATCGGGCCATTTGAGATTCTTTGGAGAGTTGGGGAGGTACCTTATGAGTTAGTCTTGCCACCAACTTTTTTAGCTATTCATTCAGTTTTTCATGTGTCGATGCTTTGACGTTACATCCTAGATGAGTCTCATGTGCTCCAGTGGAATTCGATTTAGTTGGATGATATGTTGACTTTCTTGGAGGAGCGAGTTGCAATTTTAGCCAGAGATGTCAAACGATTGCGTTCTAGGGAGATTTTGGTGGTAAAGGTTTAGTGGAGACACCGTCCACTTGAGGAGGCTACCTAGGAGAATGAGCATGACATGCAGAGTCAGTATCATCACCTATTCGAGCCCTCGGGTACTTCTGGACTCTTGACTTTCGCGGACGAAAGTCCTTTTAGTAGTAGATGTTGTAATCACCCTCCAGGTCCTTTTTTACTATTTTTTGCTTTTTTTGTGTTTAGAGCTTTCCTATAGCTGCCACAAATTATTTGTGACTTGCTGGAATTCATAGTTCGATTTTTGGGCAGTTCGTTTATTTGTTATGTCAGTTTTCCTATTTTGGAGCTTTTGGAGTTGAGGAATTGGTATTTAGCCTGAACTCCTAGTAAACAACCTCAAATGAGAATTTCATCTTTAGTTGTCTTAAATGTTTATGAAAAATTATGTGATTATGAAATATTTATGTGATTATGAAATATTTCTGTATATATATTTATTTTGTAAAGAGTTCTTGTAATTTATTCATATTTTAACGGAGATAGTAGTAGGTCATATTATGTTAAATATATTCTTATTATATGGGGTAGGCTTTGTTTAAGATGATTTTCTATTAATTATGGTATAATCAAAATATTGTATTTATTTTACTACGAACCGATGCAATACCCGAATATGCACAAAATGGGATAAAAATACTATGGTGTTGCCACCTCAACTCCATGTGGAGGTGAAGTGGGTGGACAACAACTTGGTTAGGTGTCTAGATGCTGCCACTTGCCATTTTTATCATGACATAAAAGGTGGTGTGTTGGAAACTTTTAATGTAAAACATATATGCTTCTACCATTTTTCTTTTAAGCCTTTAATTGGCATTTTTAAGAATAAAAATTATTTATTCTTTGTAAACTTACTTCCAATTTTACATGCATGATGTTAAGGGAAATTAGTGGAAAATATATTTTAACACAATATTTAATCTGCGAACGAGAATCGAGTATCTACATCAAGTTATACAAACTTGGAATTTTAGGGTGGAAGCAGTCGGAGGCTGGTCAGAAAGAAAAAGCCCCAGAGTAGTTGATCGAAAGCTCATCGCCTGGACTCCAGGTAAGCTAGGCTTATATTCCTTTAGACTTTACTCATTTATTATATTGACATGGTAATTAGTTAATTATTGGTTGGCTATTATAGTTTTGATATTCCTTTAGTCAATTCCTAATTATTTTAGCTGATTAAGGGATTTTAGGGTAGGTTTCTGCCTTAATTTCCTTAGTTCCGGTAGTTTCTTCTCCTTTAGGGATTGACTTAGCACACTTAGGGCCTTGGATTTGGATTTAGATGCCTTAGTCTAGGTCCGGATAGTTGCTAGTCTAGGTTCAGATAGTTGTTTGCCTTAGGTTGGATTTTTGGGATTTGTAGTTGGCATGATTGTTCCTTTTTAAGATAAAGTACCATATGATAGTGTCCTTTCCTGTTGCAAATAGCTATAAAACACTTAGGTGGGCTAGTTATCGGAACTAGATCAGTTTTCACGCTATATTGTGGTTGTTGACTTGGTATCCCCGGCATTATAGTATTTTAGCCTTAAACCACAGTTTTTAACTTAGTAAATAGGATTTCATAAATCTTTAAGGATTTTGGTCTTCTAAAAAGGGAAAAGGGAATTGTTAGACTTGGTTTGAGTATGAACTCTGAATTATTGCCTTGTATTGCATATTTAGTTCCGATTTGAGTCCAACATTTAATTTTACTGATATTATTTATTAGTTTTGGTTCGAGTTCGACATATGATTTTACTGAATATTATTTATTAATTCCAGTTCGAGTCCGACACTTGGTTTCACTGCTTATTACCTATTTAGTTTCGGTTCGAGTCTGGTGCTTGGTTTTACTACTTATCTATCCATTTAGTCTTTGTTTTAGTCCGAATATATTGTTACTGATTCTGGTTGGAAATTTGGTTTGAGACTAGTATGATTTATGATTATAGCTGGAGAAAGAGTCTAAGGTACGCTTATCGCACATCTTGACTAGTTTTTTAAATTTCTTACTATTGTACTTGGTTTATACTGATATTACTCCTTGTTTGCACCCATCGTACTTATGGGGGCTTGGTTGGATTTTATTTTATTGTGTTTACCTTCTGGGCTTATGGGGGTCCACTTAGTAGCTAGACATTTATTTCCACTCTTGAGTTATTTTCATACGATTCCCGCATTTGCTTAGCTGGCCTGTTATTTCCACTCTGACTCTCTTTTACTGCCTCTTAATGTAGATTTGCACTTTATTATGCCTTTACTTTAATTGAGCTCAGTCGGCCTATGATGCCTACTGAGTACCGCATGTTTTGGTACTCATAATACACTTCTATATTTTTTTTCTAATGTAGATCCTAGTACGAGTCATCGCCGTTGACACCGACTTCGAGCGAAGCTGCTGACCGGAGATTAGGTTGAGCTTTCAGCGTCCAGAGTTGATCCATCTCCTTTTATTCTAGTAACAGTCTTATTTTGTGTCTTCCAAGACTACTTTGTATATTTTTGTACCTGTCATTACTATTTGTGTATAATTTCTCTTGTACTGGCCTTACCGAATCTTAGAAGATTCATTTTGTGTATTTTATCTTTTTTCCTCTTTTTGTATGTCATGCTTGCATATTTCCCCTTGTAATCGCTTTAAATTATTGTTTTACCCTTGTTTCTCTCTCTTCCGCCTATTAGCCAGTTACTCGCCGTTTTGGGCTATAATTTTGACTTACCTCCTAGTGGGTTAAAGTAGGTGCCATCATGACCTGAGTTTTTGGATTGTGACAGTATCATGAAGAATTGAGAAATGTATTATGGAAGGACTGAAGTAGTGCTCCATGATACCATGTCGTATATAGAGATACTATGATAGTATCATGGAGCAAGCTAATATATTGTGATGGTATCATGAAGGTCTCATTGAAGGGTTGAAGCAGACATCAATGATATCATGACAAACTAAAATGAACCTCAATAATACTATGTCAGTAAATAAATATACTATGCTGGAATCATAGAGGTCTTACTGAAGGATTGACAGCAAACATCAATGATATCAAGACAGTATATAGATATACTGTGATGATATCTTTACGGAATGAAGCCAATCCAATAATTCCATATCAGTATATATATATACTGTGGTGGTGTCATAGAGGTCTGACTGAAGGATTGAGCAGGCATCAATGTCTATATACTGTAATGGTATCATGGAGGTATCACTGAAGGATTGAAGCAGACATCAATGATACCATGAAAGTATATAAATATATTGTTATAGTATCATTACAGACTGAAGAAAATCCTAATGATACGATCACAGTAAATATATATATACATTGTGATGGTGTCATGGAGGTCTGACTGAAGGATTGAAGTAGACATCAATGATATCATGACGGTATATAGATATACTGTGATGGTATCATGGAGGTCCCACTAAGAATTAAAGTAGACATCAATAATACCATGACAGTATATAGATATAATGTTATGGTATCATTACAGACTGAAGTAAACCCCAATGATACCATGTCAGTTTATATATACTGTGATGGTATCATGGAGGTCTGACTGGAGGATTGAAGTAGACATCAATGATACCATGATGGTATATAGATATACTGTGATGGTATCATGGAGGTACCACTAAAGATTGAAGTAGACATCAATGATACCATGACAATATATAGATATACTATTATGATATCATTACAGACTGAAGTAAACCCCAATGATAACATGTCAGTATATATATATATATATATATATATATATTGTGCTAGTATTATGGAGGTCTAACTGAAGGATTGAAGCAGACATCAATGATGTCATGGCGGTATATAGATATACTATGATGGTATCATGGAGGTGCAAACATCAATAATGGCATAACAGTATATAGATATACTGTGATAGTATCATTACGGACTAAAGCAAATGGAAAAAAAAGAGAGAATCAAATAAAATTACAAAAGAAAAGAAATAAATAAAAGAGATAAGGCACTATTACCCCCTCAAACTATAGCCGAAGTTGCTATAACACACCTAAACTTCACGGGGGTCCTATTACCCCCCCCCCCCAAACTATTTTAAAGTGTAATAAATACATCCTTCAGTGTTGATTTGGCACAGAGAGTGTGTTCACTCTCTTGGAAGCAAGTGAGGGACGAAAAATAAGGGAATAATATGATCACTAATAGACACATGTCCCTTTTTAATTGGACATTTTTCAATTGGTTAGTCCACATAATTATAAAGATTAAAACTTATATATATTTAATTATTTTTCTTTATTTATTTTTGGAAATTATTTTCCTCCTCACTTTTAAGTTTTTATTTTCTTTTTCCTTTTTTATTTCATTAATTTCTTATCTTTTCAATTTTAACTAATTTGAAATATTACGGGGTTTTTTTTGAAAAAAAAACAAGAAAATAAAAAAAAAGTTTCCTTTGTTTTAACATTTTATTTTTTATTTGATTTGCTTCACTTTATTTTGGTATCCGTCCGAAGTTAGCTTATTTTAAATACAAAGCATTGAAATTAAATTTGAAATCAAATTCAAAGGAAAGGTAAAGAAAATAAAAGGCATAAATAAAAGTAATAAAAAATAATAAGAAGGTAAAAAATTAAAAAAATTACGTGTATTTGAGAAAAAATTAAATACAAGAAAAAATAAGAAGGAAAGCGAAAATAAAAAAAAATACGTGTATTTGAGAATATTAATACAAGAAAAAATTAAAAAATTAGATGTATTTGTGAAAATATTAAATACAAGGCAAAGAAAAATAAAAAATTACATATATTTGAGAAAGTTTTAAATACAAGACAAAGAAAAATAAAAAAAAATACATATATTGACTTATTTTAAATATAAGATAAAGAAAATTAGAATAAATAACTAAAAAGCCTTTTAAAAAAAATATTTGTACACATGGCGGCGCGTGTATAGCATCATAACTAATTGAATTGGGTTGTGGCGTCTCGTCAGTACTGAAGGACACATTTATTACACTTTAAAATAGTTTAGAGGGGTAATACGACCCCCGTGAAACTTAGGTGCGTCATAACAACTTCGGTTATAGTTTGAAGGGGTAGTAGTGTCTTATCTCTAAATAAAAAAATAAAAAAGGACCGAAAATATGAAATTAGCTTGTGGTGAAAAAATAAAGAATATTATGATTTGAGAAAAAAATTTAAAAAGGAGAAAAAAATAACAAATAAAGAAATAAACGAAAAAAAATGAAAAAAGAAAAGGAAAGGAACAAGAAATAAAGAAATTGAAAAACAAAGAGAAAATAAAAAGAACCAATAAAGGAAAAAAAGAGAATAAAAAAAGGAAAAGAAAAATAAATGAATAAAGAAATAAAC
Source organism: Capsicum rhomboideum (assembly GCA_031232105.1). Classification (NCBI taxonomy): domain Eukaryota; kingdom Viridiplantae; phylum Streptophyta; class Magnoliopsida; order Solanales; family Solanaceae; genus Capsicum; species Capsicum rhomboideum. The sequence continues at coordinate 62,538,333 of CP124709.1, forward strand.
GAGAAAAAAGAAGAAAAAAAAAAAAGAAAGAAAAGGAGTATACAAAATAAAAATTGAGTGTGAATTAGATTATGGTTTAAAAAGAAAATAAAGATTAAAATAATTTTACTAAAACAATAAATGAACAAAGAAGCATAAAAAGAAAAAAAAAAGAAAAAAAAAGAAAAAAAAAAAAGAAAAAAAAGGGAAATGAGAAAAAAAGTAGAGAAATAAAAAGGAAAAAAATTTAAAGAGGGAAATAAATAGCTAAAGCTACAAAGAAATGAGATATTTTATGTAATTAGTTAGGGGAGCATTTGGTTATAAATAGTTTGCTCCTATGAAATATAGATGTACTTTCCCAGAAAAATGAGGTGAAAATGTCTCTCAAGTCTTCAATTAATTAAAAGGGACGAGTGGGTCCCGCAATCTTATTAAGTTAGAAAAAATAAAGTCGCTCAAACAAATGGAGATAGTTGTTCGACAACTGCATTAGTTGTCTCAACAACTATTTAGTTGTCGAATAACTTCGCGTAATTGTCGAACAACTTTGCACAGTTGTTGAACAACTTCTATAGTTATTGGGACAACTTCTATAGTTGTTGAGACAACCTTTACAGTTGTTGGGACGAAGTATAAAAATAAAAAGCTGAAAAAAATTCGTCACTTTTTACCTAATTTTTAAAACTTGAAAGACCCCCACTTAATTGACAAACTTGATTTTCACTTTTAATCACACATCCCTACTTTCCCCTTAATTTTTAGATTAATTTTGAACGCACTTACCCATTTGTACTACTGCAATGCAACACGATCACTTAATCAATCTCTTAAAACAAGATACTTTTTTGGTATTTTCCTGTGTTTGTTACAAGATGCCCTGGAACACCTTCAAAAACAATTACCAGTGAGTTTCCTACACCAAGGGAAGTAAAACTTCTGCAGCTATTTGTTCGACATCCATTTGCCCCACTCGGTAGGAAACAAGGTCGCGAACTGGACATATATTCAATCGAAAAAGACGAGGCAACTCCAATATAGGGCTTCGTAATATGCTGAAAGGGGTATGATCAGCAACTTCAGACACGAATAAAGGATACCGATTATCACACCATTCATTAGGATGCCATGCACTAGCATAGCCAAATTGTACCGGAAACAATCACGGAAAACATAAATGGAAAGATTAGCGGCAGAAGGAAATGCATATCCCCTATTTTATTAATTGTACTGCTCTAAGTCATCGTGTTAGCTTCCACCATCTTTATACTGGTTTACATCATTGAGAGTTGAGACGGTGCCAGCCAGAGCATTTGCCGTCTACAGCATCTTGGCAATCCCTTTGACCACTCTCGGCTTAAGAAAAAGATGATTGAAAATCACTATTTACAAACGAAGAAGGATTGAGGTGTAATGGATGGATGCATGCATGCATGCCTACTGAAAATTTTAAAACTTCTGAATTGTTTAGCTTTTCTATAGATTTTCTTCCCTCATTGCTCTTAGAATAGGATTGCCATCCTCCAGTGTATTGTCTTCGTCATCAAGTTCATCCAATTCATCTAGTAATGACTGATTCACTCTTTTACGAGATTGTCTCCTGTATTTCTTGGCCTCCAGCCGCGGTTCTGCTTGCACAACTCCCTTGTCTCCTACTTTGCACCTGCAAGATGTTTTAAATAAATACTTCTCTTTCTTTAGGGATGGGGGTTCGAATGATTTGAATCACCCGGCAGATGAAAAATACTAACCATTTCAGGCAAATGGATTAACAATAGGATATAGAAATATAAAATAAATGAAGAGTAGGAAATGGAGCACAAATAACCATAATAGTAGGCTAGTCACTAAATTGCAGTACTTAAGTTTTACAGTACTCTGATGGACAACAGGTACCCTTCCATGAATAAAGTGTTCAAGTACTTTGATGAAAACAAGTTTAAAAAAAGCCGAACAATTACAAGTTTAAGCTACCAAGCACAAACTTCGCTGAGGAAAATGTCCTTTCAACATTTATCATCTATGATTTGTGGAGAAATGTAATCCTTCTCATTGGATTATGCAGTGTGATAATTATGTTGCATATGGAATCTCAGTTTCTAGAAAATAATAATCTCAAGGAAGTGTCTAACCGCACTTTATTCTAAAAGTATCATCAGCAAATTTACAAATATAAAAACTGCAGGAGATTCAAGGATGGCAACATGCACTTTTAGAGTTCTTAGTGTGAGTTTCCTTTAAAGGAAAAGCTTTACAAACGCCAATGCCAATTTAAGCAACCCGCCATAAGAATACTTGGTTATCAAATATACACAGCAAAATTCAAATTTTATATTTAATATTAAGAAAATACAGAAAAATAGAACACACTTTAAAGAACTCAGAAACAAATTGAACTTACCATACATCCATCTCTTGTACTTGACCGGCTCAATAGTATTATTATCTTTCTTACTTTGTGAAGAAAAAATTTAAGATATACCTTTAGTTGTGTATGAATGAATTGATAAATATCTCATCAAAGTATGGAGGCAAAATTTTTAAGATATACCTTTAGTTGTGTATGAGTGAATTGATAAATATCTCATCAAAGTATGGAGGCATTCCGAACGTACCTAACATCACCTTCTCGTTTAGTTCCAATGGTCCTCAACTGAAACTCCTCCCTGATCTTAATTTCGTTAAGCAACTGAAGATAATATGGATATCTTTCCCAATCACTTTTTATAAGGCACCCCGGTTCACCAAGATGCAAGCAATTATTGAATGCACAGTTTGCAGGTTCACTATCTTTAAGCATTTTGCGGATCTGAACCCATAGTAATAAGATTGGAAGTTACTCAAGAGATTCGCATGTATAGATTGATTCAGATATTGTGCAATAAATAAACAAAAAGAGACGAAGCAGGCCATCAGGACAGACCTCCGGAAAATGATGTGCAAGAGAATTCTTTGTCACTTTAATCAAACTAGGCTGGTTAAATCCTGGAGTATCGGCAAGATACCCCCCATCAGGCAATGGAAGCAAAGACACATGCCTCGTTGTATGCTTTCCTCTGCCGCTTCTTACTGACACTTCCCCAACACGTTGCTCTTCATACCACTTGCTTCCTAGAATCTGCTACCATAATAAAGAAAAGGAAACACTAAACCAAAGGGTTCTAAAAAACTAATGTAATACATAATATACAACAATGAAAAAGGACAAACGCACAGGATCAAACCAGTTTCGCTCTTCGACTGCATGAAGAATGTGCTTATTGCCTCTCAAAGCATTGATCAGGCTGGATTTCCCCACGCCACTTGGACCAACAATGACAGATGTTTGTTCTCTCATAATAAACTGGAGTGTATCAAGTCCACGCTTGGAATCAATGCTGCAAAAGATTGGTTCATAGGCCCAACTACGAAGTCTAGATTTCCATGCTTTTATTTCCTGATGAAGTTGATCACTGGCTTTCAGCGTCAGGGAAATGACCATAAAATATGAACAGGAAGGAAGAAAGTAGTATCAAATCTGAAGCATATAAAAAGTAGTCAATACTTGCTTGGATGTTACATGATTTTTTCAGTTAAAACACGTTTTTCATCTTACTAGATAGACAATCCAGAATCCTCCTTGTGTGTTCTATTCTTCTGCTTCTCTCTTGCGTCAGTTTGAGTACTCTTTGAAAATCTAACAACATGATATTGTATATTTCACCTCACATCCTAGCCCATTACAAAGATAATTCCAAATAAACATGTATCCCATTCTAAGAAATGGTACGTAAATCTAATGTCTGGCATTGCGAGCAGTAGTTGAGAAAATCAAAGAAGAAATGACAACAGACAAGTGAAAGGATGCATAAACAAATTAACAAGTAACCATTCACAAGGAATCATCCCAAGGCATAGTGATGTGCTGATAAAGAATCTGAACTGTGAAATGGATACAATAATTCATTTAAACAAACGAAACAAGTCTGGAGTTGAGATGTAGTCAGAGGTGGACCTACCCTATTGGGGGGGAGGTCACAGGCACCCGCTAATAACAACAACAACATACCCAGTGTATTCCCACAAAGTGGGGTCTGGGGAGGGTAAAGTGTACGCGGTCCATACCACTACCTCAGATGAAGTAGAGAGGCTGTTTCCGATAGACCCCCGGCTCAGGATAAATAACAGTATAACAAGCAGAAAACATAAAAACAAACAACAAAATGGGGTAAGACACCACTAGATAAAAGAAACAAAACACCCACGGAGTAATGTTATGAACTATCTATCTGAAATCACACACAACACCAAAACACAGCAAACAAGAAACTACAAGACACAGGCATAACACTATGACTACAGGTACATCGACAAACAAAGTACTCCTCCCTACAAGTAAGGACGCACCCCTACTCACTAACCCTCTACCCTAATCCGCGTCCTCCATACCTTCCTATCAAGGGTCATGTCCTCTATAAGCTGTAATTGCTTCATGACATGCCTAATCACTTCCCTCTAATGTTTTTTCGGCCTACCTCTACCCCGTCTGAAACCACCCGTAGCGAGTCTCTCACACCTCCGTACTGGGGCATCCGTGAACCATCTCATTACATGCCCAAACCATCTCACATGCCCAAACCATCTTAACCTCACTTCCCGCATCTTATCTTCCACCGAGGCTACTCCCACCTTCTCTTGAATAAACTCATTTCTAACTCTATCCCTCCTAGTAAGTCCGCACATCCATCTCAACATCCTCATCTCCGCCACCTTCAACTTTTGGATGTGGGAGTTCTTAACTGACCAACACTCGGCTCCATACAACATAGTCGGTCGGACTGCCACTCTGTAGAACTTACCTTTAAGCTTAGGAGGCACCTTCTTCTCACACAAGACTCCCGAAGCGAGTCTCCATTTCAACCACCCTGCACCAATACGGTGCATGACATCCTCGTCAATCTCTCCATTCCCCTGAATCATAGACCCAAGATACTTGAAACTATCCGTCTTCCGAATGGCCTAAGAATCCAGCTCCACTACCACGTCAGCCTCATGCGTCAAATCACTGAACTTACACTCCAAGTACTCCGCCTTGGTCCTGCTCAGCCTAAACCCTTTAGACTCTAAGGTCAGTCTCCAAACCTCCAACATATCATTAACTCCTCCCCGGGACTCGTCAATAAGCACTACATCATCCGCAAATAACATACACCAAGGTACCTCTCCTTGAATATGCCGTGTCAATACATCCATTACCAAGGCGAATAAAAACGGCCTAAGAGTCGATCCCTGGTGCAACCCAGTCAAAATAGAAAAGTGCTCTGAATCTCCTCCTACTGTCCTCACACGAGTCTTCGCTCCGTCATACATATCCTGAATCGATTTAGTGTACGCCACAGGCACACCTCTAACCTCCAAGCACCTCCACAGAACCTCTCTAGGGACTTTGTCGTACGCCTTCTCAAGATCGATGAACACCATATACAAGTCCTTCTTCCTCTCCCTATACTGCTCCACTAATCTCCTCACAAGATGAATGGCTTCGGTAGTCGAGCGACCTGGCATGAAACCAAACTGATTCTCGAAAATAGTCACGATCCTCCTCAGTCTCAACTCTACCACTCTTTCCCACACCTTCATAGTATGACTCAACAACTTGATACCCCTATAGTTGCTGCAACTCTGAATGTCCCCCTTGTTCTTATATAAAGGAATTATCGTACTCCATCTCCAAGATTCCGGCATCTTCGCCGTCCTAAAAATGATGTTAAATAACTTTGTCAGCCACTCCATACCTGCCCCCCCCCCCAGTGCTCTTCCAAAAATCCACCAGAATCTCGTCTGGCCCAGTCGCCCTACCCCTACGCATCCTACGGATAGCCCCCTTGACCTCCTCAACCTTAATACGCTTACAATAACCATAATCGCGACACCTCTCTGAGTGCTCCAAGTCCCCCAGCTCTAAACCTTCGACCCCCTCGTCATTCAAAAGTCTATGAAAATAAGATTGCCACCTCCTCCGAATGAGGGTATCATCCATCAACACTCTGTCATCCTCACCCTTGATGCACTTCACCTGATCAAGGTCACGGGCCCTTCGCTCCCTAGCCTTGGCAAGCCTATACAACTTCTTATCCCCACCTTTCTCCTCTAAAGCCGCATACATGCTCTCGAAAGCTACTGTCTTAGCGTTGTAACTGCTAACTTCGCCTCTTTCCTAGCTAACTTATACTCCTCCCTGTTCATCCGCTCCTCCTCGTCATTCTTGCTCTCCACCATCTTCGCATAGGCCACCTTCTTAGTCTCCACCTTCCTCTTGACTTCTTCGTTCCACCTCCAGTTCCCCCGGTGCTTGCCAGATCTGCCTCTCGAGACACCCAACACCTCTCTAGCTGTCTCCCTGATGCAACTAGCAGTCGTCTCCCACATACTATCCACATCCCCTCTACTCTCCCAAGCCCCCATAGTCATCAACTTCTCCCCCATCTCCAAAGCACTGGCCAAAGTCAACCTACCCCACTTAATCCTGGGTCGATCCTCCACAGCCCTCTTCTTTCTGCCCTTCTTGATTTTCAAGTCCATCACCAGAAGCTTATGTTGGGTCGAAAGATTATCGCTAGGCATGACCTTACAGTCTTTACATAGCACTCTATCACCCTTCCTAAGGAGCAAAAAGTCTATCTGAGTCTTGGCCACCGAACTACGAAAGGTAATAAGGTGCTCCTCCTTCTTTGGAAAGCTCGAATTCGCTACCACCAAACCAAAGGCCCTAACAAAATCCAAAAGTAAGGCTCCTCCCTCATTCCTCTCCCCGAAATCGAAACCTCCATGCACAGCATCCTAGCCTTTCGATAATGACCCGATATGCCCATTGAAATCACCTTCTATGAAAAGCTTCTCGGTGCACGGAATGCCTCTCACCACCTCATCCAAAATCTCCCAAAAGTTCTTCTTCTCCTCCTCATCCAAGCCCACTTGCGGAGCATAGGCACTAATAACGTTCCATGTAAACTCTCCAACGACCAACTTAATCGACATCAACCTATCATTGACCCACTTAACCTCCGCCACCTCATCTACTAAGATACCTACCCCATTCCTATACCTCATGCTACCAGAGTACCACAACTTATACCCATCCACATCCTTCGCCTTAGACCCTACCCATTTGGTCTCCTGGACACAAGCTATACTAATACTCCTCTTCCTAAGAATCTTCACGAGCTCTATGGACTTACCTTGAAGAGTTCCTATGTTCCAAGACCCAACTCTCAACCTATAGGCACCCTTATCCCACTTAACCCTACTACCCTTCACCCCCAACCCCGAGCTCGACCCAAACCCAGACCCTGACCCATACCGAGACCTCCCCCGGGACCCCGATACCGACCCCAACCCCGACCTATGACATGACCCTAGTCTACCATCGACCACCAAAGCCACTAATTAATAAGAGGGGGAAATTTCTTTGTATATGCATGTATATACCATGAAAGAATGATCATATATTAAACAAGGACCCCAGACGCACAAAGCTAAATGGGCATGTTGGTGCCCCTCAACTTTGCCCTTATACTCAGTTACTTGGGATCAAATCTTAGCTACAGCATTCCATTATGTATTCTTTTTTTTTTTTGGAGTTTAACGTATTACTTACTGTTATAAGGGCAAGGCCATAATCATTTGACTTTTCTCTAATAGGTCAATCTTAAATTGAAAATTCAATATTATCTAGAGATGATTGTATTTTTGATCTCCAAATTAATGAAAATTCTGATTTTGGTCCTTGTGTCATATGATTCAACAAATTTAGATTTCAATTAATTAAAATGTGTGCTTTTGGTCATTAATGTGGGAAATATGCTATATTTGAACATTTTTAAAAAGTATATTACCCTCAAATATGAAGTAACAGTACAAGCTTAACATAACATATAGGTAATTAAATATTGGAATGATTAATACTTCTGAAAATTTGTGCATATTCTCGAGCAAAGGGATCAAAAAGTGCACATACCAGGTTATTGAAGGTTAGAAGTGCTTAGTTGAATATTACAAAGACTAAAAGTAAAATTTATCAATAATTGAATGAGTAAAAGGGTCATTCGCCCTATTATATATATAAGATTATTTGATATTAGCTAAATCTTTTTTTTGGTTAGTCTTTTTCCTATTAATGTTGATGCTCCCTCCTCCCCAAGGGCTATGAATAAGTAGCATTAAGTAGAAATAAGTAGCGTTAGATCTCCTTTTTTCAGTTAGTCCTTTTCTAGTCGGTTGGAGTATATTGTAAAGAAATATCCTCCATTTTGTTTATGTTGTTATTTATTAAAAAATGACTATGTTCATGGAAGCACGGGTGACTTTTTGCCACTGGATAGTAATTGTTCATATCTATGTTAAAGATATTGGTTTCCCCTCAACGCTCAAACCCTGAATCCGCCTTTGGATGTAGGTGATTGATATAACAACGTGTCATCCAATCCATTGATTATTATTCAGAAGCAAAGATCATCTATTAGTGGCAAATCAAATTACTAGCAAGCAACTCAATTTATCCAAGTACTAAGTACTTGTCAACTAATGGAATAACACAGTCTTGCGCAATTCAGTATAACTTACATCATATGTGTATGTGGAATGAGTATACATATTAGTGTTGGTGTATTTCTAACCTTGGAATGAGTATACATATTAGTGTTGGTGTATTTCTAACCTCTTGAGAAACAAGTTCTGATTTATTCAACGCAAGAGTGAGAGGAATTCCGGTTGATTCAGCTTCTACGAGGAACCTAGTGAGCGAGAATGGCTCAATCTTTGGCTGATCCATAGAGAACAACACTAGCAAATGATCCACATTAGCTACCGGAGGATCCAAAATCTCCGTCTTCCTCTGAAACAAATTCTCAATAGCTCCGCGCCTATCCACCCAATCAATTGAACCTACCAAAACCTTATCCCCAACCAAAACTCTCCTCTTAATCTTCTTCAACACAGCCTTCACCACACACAACAACTCCACTCCAATTTCCCCCGAACCCTTGCTGAAGCTTCCAGAAGGATCCACAGAACTTTCTGGAGGAATATGTTGGACGATAACGCGCATGAAATTTGCTTGTGAAGACGCCACGGTTCCTACGGCTTGGTCGTGAGAGAGGTGAGGTTTGTCTTCCTGAGAAAGAATCGGTGCCAGATTAGAGAAACGTTTATTGATATTTTCACGAGCTTTCAGGAGATTTTTGTTCGGTTGTTGGATCTTCCTTGACACATTGTTAGGGTTTTGGTGACGGCCGGCGGAGAAGAAGCGGTGGCGAGTGGTGGAGACGGTAAAAGGAAGCCGAAAAAGTGAAAACGAAGCGATCTTCATTTGTGTAAAAGGAACAGTGAAGTTTTAGCACAGAGAAGAAATGTGAGCAGCCATGGTAGGTTCTGTAGTGTAGCTCTGGAGAGTCTGAGTAGAAGAATCCAGTGTTTTCCGCGTGTGAAGATACAGGGACAATGAATTTACTGTGACACAGAAATTTTAAAATAAAATTATGATGACTTAAATTTTAATTATTAAGTATAGATGACAAATATTATATTAAGGATTAAAAAAATTTAATTTATGTGTGGCATTGCATTCAAGTTTTTTATTTTATACTTTGGCCCAACTTATAAAATCCTAAACTAAAAATGGGGGGAAAATAATTGCCTCTTCTTCTCTATTTTCTCTCTCCTCCTGTGCGATTTTTTCTCTATCGTTTTTGTTGCTGTTGCTTCTTTCATCTTCTACTACTACTTCTCTTCTTTTCTTCTTCTTTTTCTTGTTGTTGTTCTTTCTTTTCTTCTTGTCATTGTTGTGGTTGTTGCTGCTGCTACTGTTTCTTCTGCTTCTCCATTGTTGTTGTTGTTGTGGCTGCTACTGCCTCTTCTTTTTGCTTGAAATTTTTGACCAAATTTTGTTCGTATATCACTGGGCATTACTTCATTGGTGATTTTGGTAAGTAAAAATAATGACTTTTCATTCAATTTCTCATCTGGGTATATCTTTTTTTCAACAATTTTCTGTATCGTATCCAACAGCTGTTGTATTCATTTACAACAGTTGTTGGATTGTTTCCACTACTCTTAAAGTAGTTCCAACAAGTTAGTCATTTGTTGCAACAGATGAACCATCTGTTGCAACAGATGACCTAGTTGTTACAGCAGATGGCTTACTTGTTGGATTCATGTTACAGCAGTTCAATCCAACAGGTTAGTCATCTGCTGCAACAGATTGGTCATCTATTGCAGCAGATCACTCATCTGTTGCAGCAGATGACCTACCTGTTGGATTCATCTTACATCAGCTGGTAAAGTTGGTTCAGATTCAGAAGCTCAATCCAACAAATAGAGCATTTGCTGCAACAGATGAGTTATCTGTTGCAGCAGATTACTTACCTGTTGGATTGAGCTACTAGTTCTGAACATGCACCCAACAGATAGGTCATCTGCTGCAACAGATGAGTGATCTGTTGCAACAGATGACTAATCTGTTGGATTGAGCTGCAGAACCAGTAGCTCAATCCAACAGGTAAGTCATCTGCTGCAACAAATTGGTCATCTATTGAAACAAATCACTCATCTGTTGTAGTAGATAACTTACCTGTTAGATTTATCTTACATCAGCTGGTAAAACTGGTTCAAATTCAGAAGCTCAATCCAACAGGTAAGTAATCTGCTGCAACAGATAACTCATCTGTTGCAGCAAATGACTTACCTGTTGGATTGAGCTATTGGTTCTGAACATGCACCCAACAGATAGGTCATCTGCTATAACAGATAAGTTATTTGTTGCAACAGATGACTCATCTATTGCAGCAGATGCTTATCTGTTGGGACAATGATAGTGCATTTAATTTTATTATTGTACATAGCCACTCAAATTACTATCATTATTAAATTTTTTAAACAAATTTCTTTAGGTACCATTAATGGAGGATTCAATAACAGTAGGTGTTGATTGTCATAGTGAGTGGATAGAGAAGAACAATCGATTTATTTGGCGTTGGAATGATGGTGACATGTTAGAGACGATAGCGATGACAGTCCAAAGAGATGTATTGTATGATGATTTTGTGAACTTAATCATCAGCAATTATGGACTTAATTGCCAACCAAAAGATCTTGTCATCAGTTACATGCACAGCTCTTTTGAAAATCAGAAGGTCCTACCTTTTAAGATAAGCGATCAGGTTGGTTTGCGTGCTTATCTAAGTGATGCAGCTAGGCCCATTTTAAGTGTGTACATGGTTGAAAAATCAATAGAGAATCAGAATGTAGAACAAGACCAACAAGATATGTTAAATGATGAATTGGATGGTGTGGACATGAATATTCCAGATGATAAGAGTGGAGATGAAGAGGAGGAGGACCAAACACCTACACCCGTTGTTGCGAGCAATACAGTGGGCAGTTCTCAATCAACAAGGTCGAGCAATCTTCAAGATGATGAAGCAAGTTTTTACAAGGGAATGACATTCAAGAACAAGGAAGAACTAGTCACTTCATTGCATATTGCTTGCTTGAAAAAAGATTTCAGACTCAAGAAGGTGAGTAATTCGCGTAGTGTGTATTATTTCAGATGTGCACATCCGGAGTGCAAGTAGTGGTTGAGGGTTGTGAAATTCATAAGTTCTGACAGATTTTGTATTAGAACTTATGAAAAGTATCACACATGTGGTTCGGAGCATATTATGAGCCATAATTCGCACTCCATCGCAAAGGTTATCGATAAATACTTCAAAAATAGCTTCCCCAATGGTAAAGGCCCGTCTACAAGAGATATGGCCAATCAACTCCGTACAGAATTGGATTGTAAGGTGAGTTATTGGAAGATTTATAAGGGCATAGAGATTGTAAAGTCTTTGGTTAGGGGAACACATGAGCACATGTATGCAGTGCTTGATGCGTACCGTTATATGCTTGAGTCCGCAAATCCAGGAAGTAAGACGGCATTGCAGGTTAATGAAAATGGAAGGTTCAAGTACTTTTTTGTAGCCTATGCGGCTTGGATTCATGGTTTTCAACAAATGAGAAAAATCATAGTCGTTGACGGGACATTCTTGAAGAGCAAGTATGAAGGAGAATTGCTATCGGCGGTGGCACAAGATGCGGAGAATCATATCTTTCCGGTGGCTTTTGAACAAATGAGAAACTATGTAGATGATACGGATGAGTTGTGCATAATTTCTGATAGTCATCCAAGTATCGGAAAGATGGTTTCGATTGTCTACCCTTCAGCTCATTATGGTTGTTGCATGAGGCACCTTGGGGAAAATATTCGAAAAAACTTTCACAATTCAAAGGTCGTATCTTATTTTTATAAAGCAGCGAAAGCGTACGATAGAGATGAGTTCTATGACCATTTCAATCAAATAAGGGATATGGTACCTAAGGTAGTCGAACATCTCGAACGTGTCAGATTCCACAAATGGAACAGGGCATTCTGTCCGAAAAATAGGTACAATATTATAAATTGAGTGTAATTGTCTTGTTTGAGTTTATTGTAAATGTCTTACTAAGTGGTTTTTTTTTTGTATAGGTATAATATTATGACGTCAAACATTGTTGAGTCGGTGAATGCAATGTTTGAGGTTGAAAGAGAATTTTCCATTGTTGCTCTATTTGACGAAATAAACTTAAGGTTTGCAAAAATTTTCCACGAGAGGCATATGGAGTTTGCTAACTCACCAAACAGACTTGTTCCTACAATGGAAAAACAAATATTAAAAGTACAGCAACTTGGGGAACAAGTTATTGGCTCATCAAATATCTAACTACAATTTCACTATCACCAATCATGGTGATGTTGCCACGGTCGATCTTCAAAGGAGAACTTGTACATGTAGAGTTTTTGACTTGGACAAAATACCTTGTCCACATGCTATGGCAGCGCTTCGAGTCAAATATGGTACAGATTTTAGAAACAAGATTTATGAGTACGCATCTCCATATTATTCGGTGGAGAAGTACATAATTGCATATTGTGAGGAAATTAATCCGGTGCCTCTCGAAGATTCGTGGATTATTCCTTTGAAGATTTTACAGAGAGAAATACCTCCTCCATATGTTGACCCAAGAAAACAGGGAAGAAGGGCTAAGAAGAGGAGGCGTGGAGTCGGAGAATCATTTCCAACGAGAAAAAATAAGTGATCCATATGTAAGATGAGTGGCCACAAAAGAACTACATGTCCGGATCAAAATGCTCCATAATTTTTGTATAGTCTTGTTGTTGGTTTTGTGGACTTGATAATTTTAACTCATATTTTAGTTTAGTTAGTGATGTAATGTATGTTATTTATTGTATAAAATATATTTTTGTTTATGATCCAACAATTATAGTATGTGTGGGTTCTTATTTTGTTGCAACAGATAGAAAATTAGTTTAAATAATGAAATATGTTACAACAGATTAGTCATCTGTTGCAACAGATTTATCCTTCAATGAACATTATCAAACAGATATTCACATTTGTTGTAACAGATATAGACATCTGTTGCAACAGGTGACCTATCTGTTGCAATAGATGACCCATTTATTGGACATAATCAAACAGATATGTCCATCTGTTGCAACAAGTTTAGACATCTGTTGCAACAGATGTCTAATATGTTTGATCATCTCCAACAGACTCTACACCTGTTGTAATAGATGACCCATCTGTTGCAATAAGTGACCCATTTGTTGGACACAATCAAATAGATATGTCCATCTGTTGCAACAGGTTTAGACATTTGTTGCAACAGATGTCTGATATATTTGATCATCTCCAACAGACTCTACACCTGTTGCAATAGATGACCCATCTGTTACAATAAGTGACCCATATATTGGACATAATCAAACAAATATGTCCATATGTTACAACAGATGTCTAATATGTTTGATCATCTCCAACAGACTCTACACCTGTTGTAACAGATGACCCATCTGTTGCAATAGGTGACCCATTTGTTGGACACAATCAAATAGATATGTCCATTTGTTGAAACATGTTTAGACATCTATTGCAACAGATGTCTAATATATTTGATCATCTCCAACAGACTCTACACCTGTTGCAACAGATAACCCATATGTTGCAATAGGTGACCCATTTATTGGACACAATCAAATAGATATGTCCATCTGTTGCAACAGGTTTAGACATCTGTTGCGACAGATGTCTAATATGTTTGATTATCTCTAACAGACTCTACACCTGTTGCAATAGATGAACCATCTATTGCAATAAATGACCCATCTGTTGCAATAAGTGACCCATTTATTGGACACAATCAAATAGATATGTCCATTTGTTGCAACAGGTTTAGACATCTGTTGCAACAAATGTCTATTATATTTGATCATCTCCAACAGACTCTACACTTGTTGCAACAGATGACCCATCTGTTGCAACAGGTTTAGACATCTGTTACAACAGATGTCTAATATATTTGATCATCTCCAACAGACTCTATACTTGTTACAGTAAATGACCTATCTGTTGCAACAGATGACCTATTTATTGGACACAATTTAATCGATATGTTCATCTATTGCAACAGGTTTAGACATCTATTGCAATAGATGTCTAATATATTTGATCATCTCCAACAAACTCTACACCTGTTGCAGCAGATTACCCATCTGTTGCAACAGATGACCCATTTATTGGACACAATCAAACAGATATGACCATCTGTTGCAACAGATGAATTATATATTTGATTATTTCCATTATACTCTACATATGTTTGATGTGAATTGCTTTATTTAATTATAATTAGCTTTCAATTAACAAGTTCAATTATAATCTCAATGATTAACTTTTAATTAACATGTGCAATTACAATCTTAGTGAATTTCATAGCATTTATATGTTCAACTAATTGTATTCGTCCTAAATAGAGTGATCAATCGACTAAATTGATGTGAATTGCTTCATTGCATCATTATTGGTAATAAAAAAGGTTATTTAACTATAATTAGCTTTCAATTAACAAGTTCAATTACAATCTCAATGAATTTCATAGCATTTACATGTTTAACTAACTGTATTTGTTCTAAATAGAGTGATCAATCGACTAAATTGATGTGAATTACTTCATTGCATCATGATTGGCAATAAAAAAGGTTATTTAACTATAATTAGCTTTCAATTAACAAGTTCAGTTACAATCTCAATGAATTTCATGGCATTTATATGTTTACCTAACTGTATTCATCTTAAATAGAGTGATCAATCGACTAAATTGATGTAGATTGCTTCATTACATCATGATTGGTAATAAAAAAGGTTATTTAACTATAATTAGCTTTCAATTAACAAGTTCAATTACAATCTCAATGAATTTTATATCATTTATATGTTCAACTAACTACATAACCTATTATAATAGATTATAACTTGCTGCAACAGATGAGAATATATGTTTGATTATTTCCAATAGATGTGCTCATCTGTTGCAATAGATGTGAAGATTTGTTTGATTATTTCTAATAGGTGCCTCATCTGCTGCAACAGATAAAAAACCTGTTGCAATAGATGAGCACATATGTTTGATTATTTCCAACAGATGCTTCATCTGTTGCAACTTATGTGATGACTATAGGAAATAATCAAACATATAAGGCATCTGCTACAACAGATGACAAACCTGTTGCAATAGATGAGCATATCTGTTTGATTATTTCCAACAAATGCTTCATCTGTTGCAACAGATGAGTAATTTGTTGCAACATATGTGATGACTATAGGAAATAATCAAACATATTAGACATCTGCTGCAACAGATGACAAACTTGTTGCAATAGATGAGCATATATGTTTGATTATTTCCAATAAATGTTTCATCTGTTGCAACAGATGAGTAATCTATTGCAACATATGTGATGACTGTAGGAAATAATCAAACATATTAGACATCTGCTGCAACATATAACAAACCTGTTGCAACAGATGAGCATATCTGTTTGATTATTTTCAATAGGTGCCTCATCTGTTGCAACATATGACAAATCTATTGCAACAAATGAGCATATCTGTTTGATTATTTCCAACAGATGACTAATCTGTTGCAACACCAATTAAAAGTATGGCTCTAATTTGTTATATACAAACTAAAGATACCAATTAATAGTATGGCTCTAATCTATTACAAATATTGTCATCACCAATTACATAATATAATTAACTAAAGATACTAAAAATAAAAAATTGTTATGTTGACTAGAAATTACAATGATATGATAGAAATTACAACCCACATCAGGGCTCCAAACTCTTATATGCCACCCCAGCAGCCCAAACCTCTTGCATCCTTGAAAATGTGTTATCGTTCAATAGAGTCTTGGGAGTTGTAATACAAGTGTCGATTAACAAAAGCTCAATAAATGCAAGCGAGTAAGTCCTACAAGCGACACCAGTCTCATTCTTGGGAATGTTCTATTTTCGACCATCAAAAACCCATCGTTCGTTGAGCAATTTTTCTGGCAAGTAATTCATTATGCCACTTTGCTTCAACAATTTTGGGAACAACTCCAACAAAGGCTCTATGCAAATCCAAAATTTCCAATCTTCAATAATTGGTAGATTGCAGTCGTAAACATTTATGACTCTCTCATTCATGATGATCTCAACAGTCACAAAATATTTTTTCTCCAAGTTCAGGATTGCGCGAATCCTCTTTGCCTTCGTCCAATCCATGGCACCTGGATATGGCCTCTTTCCTCTACAGTAATCCATCATGTCCTCATTCCATTCAAACTCAGAAAGTAACTCCTCAATTTTTTTACCACCAGGAGTTGTCGTTTCTTCGTTGAGTTTGTTGTACCTACTTAAAAAGCAACTGTAGAAGTTGAGGTCCATGATCCTATCCCCAAGATCATAGTACCTAGTGAATTTGAGATGCCTCTCCCGCATGAGGTAAAGAATTTCATCAATATACTGATATAAGAATACAATTTAAATAAGTTAGTAACATCTAATAATAATTAAAAAGATACAACAGATGAGTAATCTGTTACAACAGATGAGTCATCTATTGCATTAGTTCTCTGCACCTGTTAACAGATTACCCATCTACTATAAACTAATGCAACAGATGGGTAATATGTTGCAACATATAAGTCATCTGTTGCATAAGTTCTCTAAACCTTTTAACAAATTACCCATCTACTACAAACTAATACAACAGATGGGTAATCTGTTGTATAAGTTCTCTAAACCTATTAACAGATTACTCATCTACTACAAACTAATGCAACAGATGGGTAATCTATTACAACAGATGAGTCATCTGTTGTATAAGTTCTCTAAACTTATTAACAAATTACTCATCTACTACAAACAAATACAACAAATGGGTAATCTGTTACAACAGATGAGTCATATGTTGCATAAGTTCTCTGAACCTATTGACAAATTTTCTATCTACTGCAATCTAATGCAACAGATGGATAATCTGTTACAACAGATGAGTCATCTGTTGTATAAGTTCTCTAAACCTGTTAACAAATTATTCACCAACTACAAACTAATGCAACAGATGAGTCATATATTGCATAAGTTCTCTGAACCTATTGATAGATTATCTATCTATAACAATCTAATACAACAGATAAGTCATCTATTGCATAAGTACTCTGAAACAGATGGGTAATGTGTTGCAATAGATGGATCATCTAAATGAACATACTAATGAAATTTAAATAAATAAAAGGTTAGAAAAAGTAACTTACCCAGTCCTCATACCACACCTTCATATTAGTCATGTTTTGGAAGTCTTTTGCACTAAATTGATGCATGGAGTACTCTTCTGGGGCCTTTTATGATTTTATCAGGGTATTCAGCTTAGCCTTTCTTGTGGCTTTCACCAACTTGTAAACACTCACCTTCTTCAGCTCTCCCTGTTCTCCTATGGCCCTTGGAAGTTGCTCAACAGTGCAAGGAAGAGGAGTTATAATTTTTCTTGATTTAATATCTGATAGTACCTTAGAAATTGCTCTTTTACTCCTCTTAACATCCAATGGAGTGAATGGCTCTGTAATCTTCCTTGATGGAATGACACCCCTCTTAGATGTCAATTCCTTAACAGTATCAGTCAGAGCATCAATAGAACTAATCAAGTTGTCATGTCTGTCCTTACATTCTTGGCATTTGCATGCAGAACATGAGCTTCACAAGGGGCCAAAAGAGTTGGTATGCTCACTGAAAGGGGTGAATCCACCATATCCACCACCAGTATGACAATCATCATGGTCAACTCTTTTTTAAAAAAATTTCATCAGCATCATCGACATGCTCATCACCATCATCTCTGACACCAACACTATCACCATCACCACTACCACCAACAACATTAACACTAACACCCAAATCTGTTGCAGCATCACCAAAAACCTCAACAGCAGGCCCAACAAAAACAATCTGACCTTCCTTAGGTGCTTTTCTTTTGATGGCTGTTGCTCCAGCCAATTCTTTTTTTATCAAATCCACCTTAGGGTCTGGTTTTGTTTGAACAATCCCTAGAGTAAGAAAGGCAGACATCTCCAACTCTTACTCAGTAGGGATAATCTAGGGATGCACAACCTATAAATAAAAGTACATATATTAAAATCAACCTATAATTTGCAATAGATGGGTAAACTGTTGCAACATATAAGATATTTGCTTCACAGAAATACAACAAGTGACCCATCTTTTGCAACAGATGAGTCATCTATTGGAAGAAATTAACCCAGTAGCAAGACTATTTTGATTTCTTCCAATAGATATCCCATTTGTTGCAACAGATGAGTCATCTGTTGGAATAATTTTTATGTTGTTTCCAACAGATGACTCATCTGTTGTAACAGATTAAACATCTGTTGGAAGAAATTAACCCAGTAGCAAGACTATTTTGATTTTTTCCAACAGATGACCCATTTGTTGCAACAGATGATCATTTTTTGGAATAATTTTTATGTTGTTTCCAATAGATGCATCATCTGTTACAACAAATGAGTTATCTGTTGTAATGCTTGTTAATATGAGTAAAATTATTCTATTTAAAAGAATACTTACTGTATCATCAGAAGGGTTGAAGAGATCAAGGGGATTCATCTTTGAGTTGTTCTTGGCAGACAACCACCTAATAATCCTTGGATGAGAAACCTCTTCCAAATAGTCCTTAACTTGCTGTCGAAGGTGAGGAATGACTTCAAATGCCCAAGCCTAAAAATGTAAACATGATGCAAATAAAAAATTAGAATAATTATTCAATAATATAACTAAATGAAACACTAAGGAACTAGGAGTGAAGTTTACCATGAAAGCCCAAGGAAAGCAGTATAAGTTGACTGTTTTTGAAGATAACTTTGTCAACAAATATTTGACAGTCAAGAAATAGCTTTCATATCCCCATGGATAATTATTGAATGCCTCCAAATACTGAGCAAGCACCAACAGTTCAGGTTCTATTACTTTGTTGGTGTTTTTGGCCCATAAAATGGAATGCACAAACCAAACTAAGCACAATGGCTCCTTGTGCTTCTTCAAAACCTTTTTGTTTTGGAGATCAACTTTCAATTGCTTGGCTTTATATCTAGGTCCAACAATGGCTAATAACTCATTTATTTTGTCTTTGCCTTTGTTGGTTTTGGTGGGCGTCTTGGTGGGTATCTTGGTGGGTATCTTGGTGGGTGTCTTGGTAGGTGTCTTTTCTTTCTTTCCTGCCTTGGCTGATTTAGATGGCTTTCTTGCCTTTGGTGTTTTAAGGGTGTAACTATGGGAAGAGGTTCAGATGGAGGATGGCATCTCAGTCCAGTCATTATGGCAAATTCTTTCATGCCAAAACAAACCGACATGCCACAATAGTTTATCCAAATCTCATCCATCTTCTTGTCCTCATCCTTCAAAGTTGTATCATCACCCATATACTCGATCCTGTATTTGAGAAGACCATACACCATGGTCATTTGAAATCGTGCATTGTTATCCTCCGGTAAATCAAGAAAGTGTCCTCAATAGCTGGACTTAAAGTAATCCTACAATTTTTCATCCCTCAATATCTTCCTAAGTTCATCAAAACCTTTACCCATGACAGATTTAACTACAAAATCACCAGTCAAATCTGTAGGGTTATCTCAACTTCGAACTTGTCAATACTAAAAGTTTTGACAAGATCATGTTGAGCTTTCGATCTACGTTCACGAGAGATCAACGATAGCTCGACATCATCATCATCATTATCATCAACTCTTTCCTCTTCATCCTCTTTTTCATTTTCCTCACTTTTCTTTCCATCTTCTTCCTCATCTCCTTTTGCTCTTTCTTTTTCCTCTTTATCATCACCTTTATCCTCACCTTCCAGTTTATCTCCTTTATCACTTTTTTTTTCTTTATCATCTCTATTCCTACCATCTCCATATTCTTTCTCATTTTTATTTTCATCTTCCTCCTCTATAACTTCTTCCTCCCCTTTCTTTTCTACATTAGCTCTAGAACTTTCAACTGATTCGCCTTCAATATCTTCTTCATTATCTCTTTTCACATCTTTATTCTCTTTCTGTACATCTTCATTTGTGTGTGAAAGGTCCTGTTCAGCAAGTTCTTCTAATGGTATTTGTAATTTAGCTTTTTCACTTGCTTTGTCAGAAGTTGATCCACTCTTTTTTCTTTTAGGAGCCATTTTATCTACAAATAAGATAAAAACAAAAAATATTACAATTGATTTGTGTATCATTAAAATAAAGGGTAACATTAAATTTAATATATACAACATAATATAAAATATTTCTAATAGATGACCCCATCTGTTGCAACAGATGACATATCTGTTTCAACAGATGACTCATCTATTGCAACAGATGGGTCATCTGTTGGAAGAAATTAAAATAATCTTGCTACTGGTTTTATTTCTTCCAATAGATGACTCATCTGTTGCAACATGTGGGTCATCTGTTGCAACAGATGGGTCAACAGTTGGATTAAATCAAAATAATCTTGCCACTGGTTTTGTTTCTTCCAACAGATGACCCATCTGTTTCAATAGATGAGTCATCTATTGGAATAACTAGTTTGATTTCATCTAACAAATGACCCATCGGTTGCAACAGATGAGTCATCTATTGAAATAATTATTATGCTTTTTCCAAAAAATGACTCATCAGTTGCAACAGATGGGTCATTTGTTGCAACATATGAGTCATCTATTGGTAAAAATCAAACCAGTAGAAATATTTTTACCACATAATACATATATCAACAAGAACACCACCACCACCAACAACATTTATCAATACATCAACACCAACAACACCAATATTTACCAATACACCAACAACAACAACAACACAAACAAACAAACAAACCAACACCACCAACACCAACATTTACCAATACACCAACAATATCAATATTTACCAACAGTTACAAATACAACAATTCAAATAAAACCAACAACACCAACATTTATCAAATCAATACACAACACCAACAACATGAATATTTACCAGCATTTACAAATACAACACCACCACCAACACTAACACACAACCCAACAATAACAACAAACAAACTCCAAGAAGAAACAAAAACAGAACAAACACCAACAAAACCAACAGTTGTTGAAGTAAGTGTTCACTTAAACCAATAAAATCAACAATTATTGGAGAGTCGTTTTTAGGTAGTAATTGACCCATTCATTGTTTTCTTGAATTAAATTATTGGCGTAGGGTTTATTTAGTTATAATTAACACCTTGTAAAGGAACCTTGAAGCCGTAGTCTAGTTTTGGGTATAAATTACCTTCGTATGGACTTTTGTGGTTAGAAGAGGGCCCCGCCTGCCTTCTATTAGGTCAAATATCCTAATTAGCTCCTTGTAGACCTCGTAGGACTCCTTTCGTAAACCTTACTTATATTCTTGAGCCTTAGGTTGATTTGGACATCCTTTTAGCCCGTGGTTAGATTTGATATCGTGTAGTTACTTTAAATACCGATTCAAGTTCGATATTTACTATTCACTTATGATACTATATTATCGATTTGAGTTCGACATCTATGATATGGTTATGATGTTAAGAACCCGGTTTGAGTTTGGCACTTTATGTTTCACTTATGATATTGGGGATTCGGTTCGAGTCTAGTATTTCCTGGTAATTTGGAGTTCTCGAATATGGATTCAGTGGTCGGTTATTTTATATTCATTTTTGTCATTAGTTCTTCTCTTGATTGAATCCATCGGGCTTATGGGAGCGCGTTTGGGTTGATTTTTTCTTGTATGTGCCTACTGGGCTTATGGGGGTCCAATTAGGCTGTAGCTAGTTGTCTTACTTTCAATATTATTTATCTTATCATTTATTATCTGTCAGCTAGAGTGTTATTCGGGTTTGCCTCTTTATCCTTGACTTTAGTTTATGTTCTCGCATCTCATTATGCTTTTATTATGATTTCGCTTAGTCAGTCAATGATGTTTACTGAGTACCAGTTGTTATGGTACTCATACTGCATTTCTGCATCTTTTCTGATGCAGATCCGAGTACTAGCTGCCGCCACTGACTTTTTATCTAGCTTACTCTAAGGACTCTGAGATAGGATGAGCTTTTAGAGCCGGAGCTGATTCTCTCTTCTTCCTTTACTTTTGGACAGTCTTTAGTTGCCTAGACTTTCTGTATATTGATACTGTTTGGTACTCTCTTTTGTATTTAGTGTCTCTTGTACAGGCCTTACTAGGTTGGCCGATATTCTTTTATTCTCTCTCTTATATGACATCTAGTACCATGACATTATTTTTTCTTGCTTACAATCTTATTGTATGCTTGATTTCTGGTATTTATATTACCTTCCGCCAATTAGCCCATTACTTGTCGTTTCGGGCTATAGTTTGGCTTACCTACTGACGGGTTGAGTAGGTACCATCATGACCCAGAAATTGGATCATGACAAATTGGTATCTGAGTGCCTAGGTTCACTGGTATTATTGGTACAAGAGCAAGTGTCTAGTAGAGTCCCGCGGATCAAAATGATGACGTCCGTATCTTATCTTCGGGAGGCTATAGAACATTCTTAAGGAAATCTCACTTTCTATATTCATTCTCATGCATCGAGTCTATGTTGGTTTTTAATGGTTCTTATTATTTCACTTTTTTGCAGATGGCTAGGACATGAGCTACGATGAACAACGATGAGGACCCTGAGCCAGTAGCTAGGGCACCCGTTAGAGGCTGTGGCCGACCCAGAGATCGAGGCTAGGCTAGTACTGTAGCCCAAGCTAGGGGTCAGGATAGGGAGCCTTTAATAGATCCTGTTATAGCTCCTGAGCCAGAGATTTCGCCACCCCTGCCATTGGTTTATCGGGGGGCAGCCCAGGCTCTATCTGGGTTTATTTTTTCTTTATTGCTCATAGATGCCATGGTCCAGTTATTGGGATTAGTTGGTAGTGCACCGTCTGATGATGCACAGTCTGCAGATCAGAGTGGTATAGATGCAGGGGCGCAACCTGTAGTTGCAGCTCCCAGAGTTAAGATCTCTCCCGCATCGGTAGTTGTTTGATTGGCAGCCGCCTTGCCAGCTATGTTTGTAGAGGAGTATAAGATACTGGGTATATTTCTGAGATTGACTCCACCTAGATTTACAGCGGCTCCAGGAGAGGATGCATTTGAGTTCTTGATGGCATGCGAGGATAGGCTTCGTAATTTGGGCCTGGTTGAGGTACGTGGGGTAGACTACACTACTTTTCAATTGGACTTGGCAGCTAGACATTAGTGGAGAGGTTATATTGATTCTAGACTAGCTGGATCTCCCCCTATGACATGGACTCAGTTCTTAGAGGCTTTCTTAGAGAAGTATATGCCTCACAGTCTTCAAGAGCGCCTGGGAGATCAGTTCAACAGTTTGCAGCAAGTATCTATGTCGGTTGTTGAGTGTGAGGCAAGATTCCATAAGTTGGACAGTTATGTTACTGCGATCTTACCTATCGAGTATGAGCAGGTTTGGTGTTTTGTTAGGGAAATGAGACTTCCTCTTTGTATGGCTACTCAGAGTTTGATTTCTGCTGGCAGGTCTTTTTTTGATGTTTTTGATCATGCCCAGACTATGGAGGGGATGCATCGTGAGGACCAAAGGGGTAGCGATAAGAGGCCATGTTAGCAGGGTAGTTTCAGTGGGAGTCAGAGAGGCTCACTATTCAGAGGTAGAGGTTCGTAGGATAGGTACCCTCCACGTCAGTCTTATCCAAACTAGATTTAGCCTAGTAGACCCATTTAGGTAGAACTTTAGGTTTCTGATGGGGGTCAGCCCAACTACAGTGATTACTAGGGCCTGAAAAGTGGCCAACCTTTGAGAGGTGTATATTCTAGGTCTTCTAGGCATACTGGCTATTCTGGATTATCCAGATCTTTTAGATAGGGTGGAGTGCCCGGGGCTTGCTATGATTGTGGGGTTGTTGGTCACTACTCTAAAGAGTGTCCCTAGCGCGGGATGGTTGTACCTATAGCGCAGAGTATTCAGTCGATTAGATCAGTGCTATCTTTAGCTATAGATGGTGCTCAGGGTTGTAGGGGTAGTCCTTAGGGTTCTAGAGGAGGTCCTCATTTAGGTAGGATAGGTGGTAGGTTAGGTACCCAGTTTGGGGGCGGACGGGGTCATTTGTATGTTGTACCTGGTAGATCGGAGGCAGAAAGGTACTATTTCAGTATGTCGTTAGCCAGCTACGGCTTTATTTGATTCGGGATCCATTTATTCTTATGTGTATGCTTATTGTACACTACAATTAGAGTTGTCTTGGGAGCTTTTATTTGTGCCATTGCATGTATTTACTCTCGTGGGTGATTCTTTAATAGTGGATCAAGTTTATAGATCATGTGTTATGACGGTCCATGAGTTTGATACTCAGGATGATCTCATTGTGTTAGATATGGTGGATTTGATGTTATTCTAAGCATGGAATGGTTATCCCCTTATCATGCGGTCTTAGATTATTTTGCCAATACCATTACCTTGGCCATGCCTGGCATTCCCTTGGTTGTATGGCAGGGTTCTTTTAGCCGCGCACCCAATAAGGATTATTTCTTATGTTCAGGCTAGGAGACTGATATCGAGAGGTTGCGAGTCTTATCTTGCTTATATTTATGATGTTAGCAAGAGAGTCCTTTACTTGATTCTACCCCTATAGTCCGACATTTTTCTGATGTCTTCCCTATGGATCTACCTGGCCTTCCTCCTAAGCGTGATATTGAGTTTGCTATTGATCTTGAGTCAGGCACCCTACCTATTTCTATGACGCCTTACCGTATGGCTCCTGCAGAGCTTAAGGAGCTAAATTCTCAGCTTCAGGATCTTTTGGGGAAAGGTTTCATTAGGCCGAGTGTATTGTCTTGGGGTGCTCTTATCTTATTCGTAAAGAAACAAAATGGTTCTATGCATATGTATATTGACTACAGACAGCTGAATAAGGTGACAGTGAAGAATAAGTATCCTATGCCTAGTATTGATGATTTGTTTGACCAATTTCAAGGAGCGGCAGTGTTTTCTAAGATTGACTTGAGTTCTGGTTACCATCAGTTGAGGGTTCGGGCTGCAGACATCCCTTAGATGGCCTTTAGGACTCGCTATGGCCATTTTGAGTTCCTGGTGATGTCATTTGGGTTGACCAATGCCCCAGTAACATTCATGGATTTGATGAACCACATTTTTAGGACTTATTTGGATTCCTTTGTGATTGTCTTCATCGATGACATCCTGGTGTGTTCGAGGAGTAGGGAGCACGAGCAACATTGGAGGATTATGCTCCAGACATTGAAAGATCATAGGCTTTTTGCCAAGTTCTCAAAGTGTGAGTTTTGGCTTGATTCTGTTACATTCCTAGGGCATGTGGTGTCTAAGGATGGGATTATGGTAGATCCAGCGAAGAATGAGGCTATTCATGATTTGGCTAGACATACATCTCTAATCGAAGTTTGTAGTTTTATTAGTTTGGCTGGTTACTACAGGCGGTTTGTTGAGGGTTTTGCTTCTATTGTGGTGTCTATGACTAGATTGACCAAGAAATAGGTTTTTTTGAGTGGTATATTGAGTGTGAGTCAATCTTTCGAAAGCTCAAGGACTTGCTCACTTCAGCTCCTATATTGACCCTTTTTGTTGACGACAAGGGGTTTGCCATATATTGTGATACTTCTAGTGTTGGTGTGTTTTGATGCAGTAGGGCCAAGTTATTGTTTATGCAATGAGGAAGCTAAAAGTTCATGAGCGCAACTATCCTACTCATGATTTTAAGTTGGCAGCGGTAGTTTTTGCTCTTAAGATTTAGAGGCATTACTTGTATGGTGTTTGCTGTGAGATCTATACTGATCACCATAGTCATCAGTACATTATGACTTAGAGGGAGCTTAATTAGAGGCAGTGCAGATGGATTGAGTTACTAAAGTACTATGATATTTCTATTCTATACCATCCGGGCAAGGCGAATATGGTAGTGGATGCCTTGAACCGGAATGCAGTGAGTATGGGTTGCTTGGATTTTCTTTCAGCTTCAGAGTGGCCGTTGGCTTTGGACATTCAGTTCTTAGCCAACCTGATGGCTCGCCTTGATATTTCAGACTCTAGGAGGATCCTTGCTAGTGTTGAGGCTAGATTTACCTTATTGAACAATTTCAGAGTCACCAGTTTTAGGATAGTAGACTTTGTGGCATTCGTGATCAGGTGCTGGAAGGTGAGTCCAGTCGGGCTACCTTGGATTCAGAGGGTATTCTGAGGTTTGATGGCCATATTTATGTTTTGAGGGTTGGAGACTTGATTCAATTGATATTGCGGGAGGCTCGTATCTCCAGATATTCTATTCATCCTGGGACAACTAAGATGCATAGAGATTTGACGTAGCATTACTGGTGGAGTGGTATGAAGAGTGATGCAACGGACTTTGTAGTTCATTGCCTATGTTGTCAGCAGGTAAAGGCCGAGCATTAAAGATTGGGTGGATTGCTTCAGAGATTATCCATTCCTGAGTGGAAGTGGGAGTGGATTACTATGGACTTCGTGAGTGGTTTGGCCCGTACCTCTTGTGGTTCTGATAGTATTTGGGTCATAGTAGATCGGTTGAACAAATTGGCTCATTTCATCCCCATTTAGATTTCCTTCAGTGCCAAGAGGTTAGTTCGTATCTATGGTCGTGAGATAGTTCGCCTTCCTGGAGTACCTATGTCTATTATTTCAAATAGAGGTTCAATGTTCACTTCTAGCTTTTAGAGGACTTTTTAGAAGGAGATGGGTACTCAGGTTGATCTTAGCACTGCATTCCATCCCCAGACTGACGGTCAGTTACAACAGACTATTTAGGTTCTGGAGGATACGCTCTGCACCTGTCTGATGGACTTTGGAGGTCAGTGGGAACAACATTTATCCTTAGCGGAGTTTGCTTATAATAATTTCTACCATTCGGGTATTGAGATGACAGTATTTGAGGCTTTATATGGTAGGCATTATCGATCTTTGATTGGTTGGTTTGAGACCTCCGAGTTTAGAACTCGTGGTACTGACTTGCTTCATGAGTTGTTGGACAGGGTCCGGGTGATTCAGGATATGTTGAAAGCAGCTCAGAGTAGGCAGAAGAGTTATGCTGATCGTAGATTTCGTGCCTTGAAGTTTGCAGTTGGTGACCAAGTCTTCCTACGAGTATTGCCCATGAAGGGCGTGATGAGGTTCGGGAAGAGGGGCAAGCTCATCCCCAAGTATATCGGGCCATTTGAGATACTACGGACAGTTGGAGAGGTAGCGTATGAGTTGGCCTTGCCCCCAGACTTTGTAGTTGTTCATCCAATTTTCCATGTTTTTATGTTGCAGCGTTATATCCCGAATGAGTCTCACGTCCTTTTATGGGACTCAGTTCAGTTGGATGAGAGGTTGACCTTCGCGGAGGAGCCAGTCCTCATATTAGCCAGGGATGTCAGGTGGTTGTGCTCTTGGGAGATTCCAGTAGTTAAGGTCCAGTGGAGGCTCCGCAAGTCGAGGAGGCTACCTGGGAGATCGAGAGTGAGATATGGGCCCAGTATCCCCACCTGTTTGAGCCTTCAAGTACATCTAGACCCTTTACTTACGTGGACGAAAGTCCTTTAGTAGTAGATGTTGTAATGAGCCTCCAAGTCATTTTCTACATTTCTGCACTATTTCGACATTTAGAGCTTTCCTATGGCTGTCCCAAGTTATTTATGACTTACTGGAGCTGACATTTTGGTTACTGGGAAGTTCGTTTGGTTTTTAGAGCCAATTCTCTATTTTGAAGTTCTCGCTGTTAAGGATTGGGTATCGGGCCTAAACTTCAGGTAAACGGGCTTATATTCCAATTTTGACAGTTCTGTTAGATTCAAAACATTAATTTTAGGCTAGGGGACCTTTGGTTTGGGTTCCGAGACTTCTGGACCCATTTTGGGGTATTAGGTGGATTTTAGTTAAAATGATCGTTGGGTGTGGGACCCACGTTTCATCAAAACAATCTTGAATGGAATTTTTGATGGTGTCGTTGAGTCTGAAATGTTGAATTTGGTAGGGTAGCTTAGTTCATTTGCGTTCACGGGGTTCCGAACAAATTTCGAGGGCCCGATGGAAACTTAGAAAAAATTGCTAAGTGTTGGTACTGAACTCAGCTGGTACAACCGCTTAAGCGGAGGTCGCTTAAGAAGCCTGGGAACCACTTTAGCAACTAGCCTAGGGCCCTGTCGAGCCGCTTAAGCAGAAGCCTCGATGCTTTAGTGGAGGGCACTTAAGCGACCCTCGACCGCTTTAGTGGAGGCCGACCTTTGGGACTAGGCCGCTTAAGCGACGGTTTGTTGCTTTAGCAACAACCACTTAGGCGGTCAAGTAGCCTCTAAAGCAGTCACCGCTGGTTCCATAAATGCTCTCCTACCCATTTTTAATTCATTTCTTTACAAGTCCAAGACCATACAAACCCTAGGAGACTTAGAAACTAGTGAAGCTTGATCATTGGGTGTCCGTGGTGAGTTAGAGATGTTAGTGTGGTCATTTCCTCTTCAATATTTTCGTAAGTCTCCATTAAATTTTTGATTTATTTCTCCATTTTAAACTTAAATCCCTAATCCATGGTGGACTGATTTGAGGGTGTATTTGTGCTCGAATTTCACTCATTTTCAAGGGTAAATGATCCTTGAGCCTAGAGGGACATTTTGACAATTTCAAAGTTGCAAATCCGTAAGCGGGCCCCATATGAGATTTTTAGCTCGATTTTTGACCCGGAGCATTTATATGCAATATGGTTATTGTTATTTTTGTATTAGTGTAGATTATTATTTTGATAGTGTGGCATCGTGAAGAGGCTTCTCGGAAGGGAAAAGCTCTGATTTAGTAGACTTTCTCGGGCATTCATCGGTGTACAGGTAGGCTAGGCTTACCTTCCTCATAGATTGAGCTTTATTATGATATTAGTATAGTATTATGCTATATTTGGGTTGGAATTTATGGCTTGGTCGCATGTTCAGTGGAATTTGGAATAATTAGCCAAGTAGAGAGCCATTTTTAGGTAGTAATTGACCCATTCATCGTCTCCTCAAATTAAACTATCGGCGTAGGATTTATTTAGACATAATTAACACCTTGTAAAGGTGCCTTCAAGACTTAGTCTAGGTTTAGGTAGAAATTACCTTAGTATGGACTTTTGGGGTTTGTAGCGAGCCCCGCAGCCCTCTATTAGGTCAAATATTCTATTAGCTCCTTGTTGACCTTGTAGGACTCCTTTTGTAAACCTTACTTATATTCTTGAGCCTTAGGTTGATTTGGTATCATGTATTTACTTTAAAGACCAGTTCGAGTCTGGTATTTACTATTCACTTACGATACTATATTACCGATTCGCGTTCGGCATCTATGATATGGTAGTGATGTTAAGAACCCTATTTGAGTCTAGTACTTTATGGTTTACTTATGATATTGGGGATTCGATTCAAGTTCAGCATTTTCTGGTAATACGGGGTTCTCAGATATGGTTTTGGTGGTCGGTTATTTTATATTCATTTTTGTCATTGGTTCTTCTCCTTATTGTATTAATCGAGCTTATGGGGACTCGTTTGGGTTGATTTTCTCTTGTATGTGCCTACTGGTCTTATGGGGGTCTACTTAGGTAGTAGCTAGTTGTCTTACTCTCAATATTATTTACCTTGTCATTTATAAACTATCAGCTAGAGCGTTATTTAGGTTTGCCCCTTTATCCTTGACTTTAGTTTATGTTCTCGCATCTTAGTAAGATTTTATTATGATTTCGCTAAGTCCGCCGATGATGCCTACTAAGTACCCGTTGTTATGGTACTCATATTGCACTTGTGCATCTTTTCTGATGCAAATCCGAGTACTAGCTGCCGCCGCTGATGCTTTATCCAGCTTGCTCTCAAGACTCGGAGATAGGATGAGCTTTCAGAGTCGGAGCAGATTCTCTATCCTTCCTTTACCTTTGGACAGTCTTTAGTTGCCGAGACTTTCTATATATTGATACTATTTGGTACTCTCATTTGTATTTAGTGGCTCTTTTACCAGCCTTACTAGGTCGTGGGATATTCTTTTGTTCTCTCTTTTATTTGACATCTAGTACCATTACATTATTTTCTCTTGCTTAGAATTTTATTATATGCTAGATTTCTGATATTTATCTTACCTTTCGCTAATTAGCCCCTTACTTGTCGTTTTGGGGCTATGGTTTGGCTTACCTACTGGCGGATTGAGTAGGTGCCATCATGACCCAGAAATTGGGTCATGACACACTTGATGTAAGGGATTTAGGTACATGGACAAGGACTTGTCCCCTATAGATCATGACTTGTGGGCTCACATATAAGACCCTTAGCATGTCTTTACAAGGTATATGTGAATATGACGGTTCCTTGATTGAATCGAGGATTATGTGTTTCTTGATTATTTTGATTCCTTGAGTGAATCGAGTTTGTATGCTTAATTGCTAAGGTGGTTTCTTATGTAAACCGAAATGCATGATATTGCTATTGTTATTGTTATCAAGTATCCTTGAGGGGTCCGAGTTGCTTGCAAGTTGTGACATGGCTCTATGTTGTTTATTACTTGTATAAATGTGAAGTGGTCTTTATGATAGTTGAGTCAAGGTTGTTGACTTGGAGTCTTGTGTTTGGTCTTTTATTTGACGTGACTGGTTATCCTTGTTGACAATATTTGACTGAACTTTATGTTGTACTTGTTTACAAAGTTAAGTATTATGAACATGAAAGATAGCTACATGATAGGGTTCATGGTTGTCTTGTTGTACTATATTTTGGTTATGTGTCAGTATTTCTCTTTTTGGATTGGCTAATGATCCTACCGATACACCATTATTTCTTGTGTTCTGATACTACACGTGCTCTTCTTTTGTTGAGTGCAGAGCATATTCCAGCGACTGTTTTGAGACCTCAGTAGTGAGACCGACAATATTCGAACTCAAGTGTGAGCTATATGTTTTGGGCTACCATGGGTTCTTTTATAGTTTTCTAGTCCAGTTGTTTCGAACTTGACATTACTTTGGTTTTTTGGGTTGCTTCCCCTTTGTTGGACATTTGATAGAGTTTTGGTATGATTACTTTCAGTTCCTAGGGGATTATTTTCCTCATTATTTATTTGTGTTATTGGATATTGTTCTTACTCAATGGAATTGGGTTTAGTTGCCTATTTTTGAGGCTAAGTATTATTGACTTATGATGTTGGTTGGTTCTCCCACCGCGGGATTTAGTGTGGGTGCCACTGACGGCGGGTTTAGGTAGTGACAAAGTTGGCATCAGAGCCCTAGGTTTGTTGATCTCGTCGTACCAAAATGGGTCTTGTAGAGTCTTGAGAAATGGTACAAAGATGTCTGTACTTTTCTTCTAGAGGCTATAGGACATTAAGAAACTGTTCTTTCTTTCTTCTTTCGTGCTATAAATTGATTCCAATTGGTATCTGACGATCCAAATTTGTATCTGACCTTTTAATTCTTTTGTCCACAGATGGTGAACACTAGGTCGAATGGAGAGGCAGTAGCAGCCCCAACATCAGCAGCTCCAGTTGCAGAACCGGTTGTGTGGGGACGAGGACAAAGTAGGGGAAGGGGAAGAGAAACACTTCCCAGGGGTGGAGCTCAGGCAACAACTAACTAGGCTAGTTAGAGGTCAGTATCACCTCCCCCACCCCAAGATTATTTTAAGGAGGCTGAGGCAGTGGAGGAGGATGGTTTGGGACCAAAGGTGGTGGCATCGACTGGAGGTGCAGTCCTTCCTCCGTTATCTTTTGAGGTTGTTCAGCAGGTTTTTTCTTTTCTGAGCAGGTTAGCTGGTACTAGAGCTACCCCTACTGTGCTGACTTTTTAAGTTTCGGGTACTCATCCCATTGCCAATTTAGCTCCCAAAATGGATAAGGCTTCAGGTACTAATGTGTTTTCACATCCCGTATTAGGCCCTGTCATGACTGGGACCAAGTACGAGTTGTTGACCAAGTTTCTAAAAATAAAGCCTCCTTCATTTCATAATATTGAGATTGAGGATGAATTTGAGTTTATCATTGATTGCTATGAGAGGCTTTACAAGTTAGGGATTGTGCAACAGCGTGGTGTTGAGTTTGTGACTTTTCAACTGCGTGGTGTTGAGTTTGTGACTTTCCAACTGTAAGAGGATGGCAAGCAGTGGTGGAGAGCCTATGTTGAGTATTGGTCACCAGTTTTGCCTCCATTAACTTGAGCCCAATTTCATGCCCTATTTTTAGAGAAGTATATGCCTCGGACCCTTCGTGACCATAAATAAGATGAGTTCTTGTCCCTTGAATAGGGCAGTATGTCAGTTGTGGCCTATGAGGCCAAGTTTCATGCTCTGTCTCGCTATGCCTCCTAGTTGTTGGGCACTGAGAAGGAGAGGATCCAGTTATATGTTAAAGCTTTGAACACTGATCTTCATGTTTTGTCTGTTAACATAACTTCTGCAGGAAAGAGTTTCAATAATGTGTCTGATTATGTGTAGAAGCTTGAGGGAACTCAGCAGTTGGTCAGGCTAAGCCATTAGCCAAGAAGTCCGAGAATGTGGGTAACTTCAGTGGTTCATATTCTAGAGGTCACAACTAGCAGGTTCATTCAGCTCACCCCATTTAGTCAGCTTTATCAGCCTCTACAGGTGGTCATTCAGGGGCTATTCAGCACCCTCTAGTTGCTAAGGTCTAAGGTGTCTCATATTCTTCAGTCAACAGGTCTTCTCTCGAGTGAGGTTGTTATTATTGTGGTGCTGCAGGGCACTTCAAGAGGGAATGTCCATTAAGACAGGCAGTTGATCAGGCATAACAGCAAACCAAGGTTGTGGTTCCAGTAGGTAAAGGTAGATGTGGTAACGGTAAGGGTCGTCCACAGGGTGGACGGGGTAATAATCAGGGAGGTCGTGGTAGAAATAGAGGTACTGGTAATGTAGGGAAGGGTGAAGCACACCCAGCTAGAAAGGTTGCCCAACTTGATGATAAAGCTCACTG
Source organism: Capsicum rhomboideum (assembly GCA_031232105.1). Classification (NCBI taxonomy): domain Eukaryota; kingdom Viridiplantae; phylum Streptophyta; class Magnoliopsida; order Solanales; family Solanaceae; genus Capsicum; species Capsicum rhomboideum. Next base: position 62,571,759 of record CP124709.1, read on the forward strand.
CTATGCCTTTCCAGGCAAGACCGAGGCTGAGGTGCCTAACGCCGTTATTATAGGTACTATTCTTGTCTGTAACCGAATGGTTTCGGTCTTGTTTGATTCAGCTTCCATTTATTCTTATGTATCTGTTAGATTTGCTTTGGGTCTAGATTTGGTCTTTGATGTACTTGAATCTCCTATATATGTTTCTACTCCAATTGGAGATTCTATGGTGGTGACCTATGTTATTCGTGCATGTTCTGTATTATTTATCGGTTTTTAGACCTGGGTAGACTTGATCATTTTGGACATGCTTGATTTTGACATCATTTGGGTATGACTTGGTTATCTCCATATCATGCTTTCTTGAACTGTAATGCTAAGACAGTGACTCTAGAAATACCGGGTATAGGTAAACTAGAGTAGGGGGGAGTGTATAAGTTTAAGTCGGTGAAAATCATTTCTTTTGTTCGGGCTAGAAAGCTAGTGGGAAAGGGGTGTTCAGATGTTAGTATGGGATCACCTTCTATTGATTCTCTTCCTGTGATTTCTGAGATTCAAGAGGTATTTCTTATAGATTTGCCTTGTATGCCTCCGGACAGGGATATTGATTTTTGTATTGATTTGGAGCCGGGCACTCGCCCAATTTCTATTCCTCCATATTGCATGGCTCTGACGGAATTGAGGGAGCTTAAAACTTAGTTACAAGAACTCCTTGACAAGGTATTTATCCATCCCAGTACTTCACCTTTGGGTGCTCCAGTTTTATTCGTTAAAAAGAAAGATGGTAGCATGACAGTGTGCATTGATTACAAGCAGTTGAACAAGGTTAATATCAGGAATAAGTATTCCTTGCCTCATATTGATGATCTTTTTGACTAGTTACAGGGTGCTTCGGTATTCTCCAAGATTGAATTGAGGTCGGGTTACCATCAAATAAAAATTCGGTCGGAGGATATATCCAAGACAGTCTTTAGGACTTGGTATGGGCACTATGAGTTTCTAGTGATGTCTTTTGGGTTGACCAATACACCGGCGAGTTTCATGAGCTTGATGAATGGTATTTTCAAGTCTTTCTTGGATTCTTTATTGATAGTTTTTATTGATGATATTTTTGTTTGCTCCTAGAGCAAGGAGGAACATGCAAGTTATCTTCGCATTGTCTTGGGAATTCTGAAGGAGAAGCAGTTGTATGAGAGTTCTCAAAATATGAGTTCTGTCTATCTTCGGTTGCCTTGTTAGGGTATATGGTCTCAGAAAAAGGGGTGATAGTAGATCCCTAGAAAATTGAGGTAGTTAAGAGTTGGGCTCGGCCTAGCTCTGTGACTGAGGTTAGAAGCTTCGTAGGTCTTGCTAGTTATTATCGCAAGTTTGGCAAGAATTTTTTTCTTCTATTGCTACTCACTTGACAAGGTTGACTCAGAAGGAGGTGCCAAGGTTATACTATTTTGACTAAAATTCATGTTATACTGTTTACAAAGTTAAGTATTATGCACTTGAGGGATAGTTGCATGATAGAGTTCAGGAGTGTTGAACTGTTATGTGCCTATATTGGCTATGGTTGTTGGAGAATCTGAGGTGGGTAGTGATGTGTTACTTGAGTTGCTGTCTATGTCGACCCTCACTGGATAGGTACCCGTGATTGTATGGGGTGATATGCTAGGTGGCCTAGCAATTATTATATTTAGGGCCAGGGAGGCGGGTGTCACCATATAGTTGCTGGGTGTGAAACATGTATTTAATATATAAAAAAATTATTAAAACTAGCAGCCATGTGCGGTAAAATAAAGGGAAGGGAGGAATAATGTCTAGTACATGCCCCAAACGGGGGCAACCCAAATCATGATAAAAGTAAAAAGAAAGGGAAGCGGGAGTGAGATGCAATGAGGGACCTAGCAGGATGACCTGTCACTATTGCGGGCTATCGGGGCAGGGTCTTCTCCATCTATTAAACTTCCTCATATCCTTTGGCTCCAACTGGGGAAGCTTCTGGTCGAGGAATGCACACTTGAACATGACCTTTACGGTCTTCCACATCCGTGTGAGCATGTTGTTCCGGGAGCGCCTCCTTCTCATCCTGTCATGGAGCTCTCTGTGGAGCTCTGCATAGTTTTGGGACTAAGAGGTAGGGGAAGCATCACCATCATCCGCATCGGCCTTTTCTACAGCCCAACTTCTCTCGGCCTCACCGAACTTCCTCTTTTTCTTCCCTATGGACGTAACCACCTTGAGGGGGTGGAAAAGGGTATCCATCTCCAGCTCGAGGTCAGGCTCCTCCTTGAGCACCCCAACACGCCGTCACAGTGCAGAAACTAGACCTGGAAGGTAGGGGCCCTTCTTGCTACCCCGGTAGAAGTCTTTCCATTCCATTACAATCTGTGCCCCCACATTTAGTGTGATCCCCTCTATAGTGCAGGCCACTACTAGAACCCGAGGGTAGGTCACGAAAGAAAGGTTGCCCTACAAACGAATCCTCTGGGATACCAGGTTCAGCCACCTCCTAGAATCGGCTGAGAAGTAAGTGTTCGTGATGCCCTCAGTAGTAGGCCAGTAGGCCTGGTCTCTGAACTCCTCCTTCACCAGAGTATCCCATAGCCACCTCATGTCTATCTTTCGAGCCTTGGCTAAGTACCCTATATTTGAGACATGTAGAATCCCTAGCACCTCATTTATAGTCCAAATTTATGGTGGGGTTGGGGTCATCCCAAAGCACGGTATGGAGTATTGTATAGAACTTTTATACCCCACCCGAGACCCCGAATGGGGAAGCCACCACCAGTGGACCCCAACTGAACTCATAGAGCCATTTGTAGAATACAGGTGCCATCAAGTTTACCCCCTCTCATGGCAAGGCCCTCTCGTAGCAAAATCCCATCCTTCTATACTCTTGATATCTCTCCCGACAGGTTTCATCGGGGAATCTCTCATAGGTGGGGTGTTTTCTTAGTTTCCAGCCATTGGGGTGTGTTGATCTTCAAAATCATGAGGAAGAAGCATGTTATAACTCATAAAGTGTTATGAAATCAAATTTTAGAAAAGGCCAATGTGTTGGTTTAATATGGGAGGCTACTGTCTGTAGCCTCTCGATATAGCTGGAGACATCCTGCTATAGCGGGAATTTCTCTACTATAGTAGGACAAGGCCACTGTAGTGGCCTTCATCATTCCCAATAGATTAAGTGGTGCAACAATGGTACCTATTGACAAAAAGTCCTATTTTTAGTGTTCTGACCTCAGATCAGTGTTCCTAAAGTACCTTAACACTTATTTATGCAACAGTTTGGCCATGATAACTCCTAAAACATGCCAAAATCATCAAAGCCAAACCAAGAACAACCCTTCACATTCCCTATGGTTTCGAGCCCATTTTTCCCATAAACTTCATAATTCTTATGGCCAGAATGCTATAGAAGTGTTGTAGATGTAAGGGAAGCAACCATGCTTCAAAATTTTGGCCAACTCAAACCCAATTTTGAAATTTCAAAAACTAACCCAAAACCCTATACTTTTTCTATGAAATCAAGTATAAAACTAGCATAAATATGTTCAAGAAATTATGGGGAGTAGGTATATCGATAATTACTTTAATTTCGATGATGGAAGAAAAGTGATCAGGGAGGAAAGGGGGATGTTTGAGTGAAAGGAGGAGAAATGGGGAAAAAAACCATTCTCTCCCCACTTTTATCTATTATGCCTCACTATAATGGCCCTCACCCTCTATAGAGGCATCGCTATAGAGGGATATCAACCCTCAAAGTGCAAAAAATTTTCGTCCGTTGTATTTGAAATTCTTTCGTTCCAGTGTATTGATAAGACCATGGATACCTTGGGTGCTCGAGAAATGTTTGATTTATTTGTCTCATGTGATTCATAAGGACGAATAAATTCTAAATAGAGCAGAGTGGTATTAAGGTCAAGGCTTGGAATTCTATAGTTCCAAGGAAATAAAAATTTAGTTTTCCACATAATGTCTGTAACTACGTCATTATAATAAGGGCGTTAAAGTTTTACTAAAACTCATGTGGATTTTCTTAATCGTGATTGTTTAGGATGAACGATGGCTAAATTGGTATCTGTTGTAATGACCTATTATGTTCTTATTAAAGAGAACCTCATTATGGTCACGGGTTACTAAATATTTCAAAAATATTTTAGAATTTGAAATTTTGGTCGGGCTGACATCATTCCGCTATAGCGGACGGCAAGCCACTGTAGCGAGATTACGGGTCCAGAAACCCCAGGTGCAGATTTTAAATTCTATTTTCTCCTCTTCAGTTGTAAAAAGGATGAGGTTCATTCAAAAAACCCTCCTGGGGTTCCCTCATAGTTTGGGAGTAATGGAGCGGAGGGATTTCGCTTTAATGGGGTGAAACCTATGGATTTTCTTCCTATTGCAAGCCAATATTCTCTCTTATGGAGTCAAAAAACCTGCATTCATGCCTCCGTAGTAGCTTCTAGGTGTCCAGGTAGGCTAGGCTTAACTGAGTAGTTTATACCTAGATTAGAAAGCATAAGCATGACGTAGATTAATGGAAAATTACATCTTAGGCCTTCATACATGATGTTTGGATGGATAAAATGGATTAAACTCGGATAATTGGGTGGGGAAATGGTTGTTATTATTATAATATTGAGTTGATGATGGAATTATGTGTTACATTGTTATTGTTCATCTTTGTTTGGTTAATAATAGTGTATTACCCGAAAATAGGGGACAACTGAATTATATGTTTATTTTATTAGAGGTGATTAGTGTTGGTGGATTCAAAAAAATCTATTGTGGTAATCAGAGGAATGGGAAATTGGTAATATGTAAAATAGAAGGATGGACAATTAGGGGTGGGGTATACCACCGGTTATGTACATGTACAAAATATAGATGATAGTTTAATGTAGTTAAAACCCAATTTGTGTTATGTGTGCATAATAACTAATTCTTAGTATTGCTTGTACAATGCATGTTCAAGGAAAGAGAATGAATGTTTGATATTTTAAGTGTTAATCACGTTCAATGAACTTATATGAAAGCTTGTTGGATTTTACAAGTGTTGTTTGTTATTATTGTGGTTATGATTATTGTGATATCTGTCATTATTGTGAAATGAACTGGTATTTGGACAACTCCATGGGATTGGTGATATAAGGTTGGCAGACACTTGATGTGTGTGATTTGGTACATAGACAAGGATTTGTCCCGTACAAGTCATGACTATTGGGCTCACACATAAGACCCTTAGCATGTGTGTACAAGGTATAAGTGAGTGTGACAGTTTCTTAAGTGAATCGGGGATTATGTGTTTCTTGGTTATATTGATTCCATGAGTGAACCGGGCTTACTTATTTTCATTATATGTGGGTTTTCTGTGTGAATTGGGTTTGCATGTTTAATTGCTAAAGTGGGTTCTAGTGTAAATTGGGATGCATGATATTTCTATTGTTGTTGTTATAGATGATCCTTGAGTGGTCTGGGTTGATTGAACATTGTTATATAACTCTGTGTTGTCTATTACTTGTGTAATTGAGACATGATTTACATATAGTTGCATCAAGTCTTATTATTGGTCTTAGTTGACTTGATTGGTTATCCTCATTGACTCTTTTGACTAAACTTCATGTTATAGTGTTTACAAGGTTAAGTATTATGGACTTGGGGGATAGTTGCATGATAGGGTTCAAGAGTGTTGAACTGTTTTGTGCCTATATTAGTTATGCTTGTTGGAGAATTTGAGGTGGGTATGATGAGTTACTTGAGCTGTTGTCTATGTCGACCCTCATTGGATAGGTGTCCGTGATTGTATGGGGTGATTAGCTAGGTGGCCTAGTGGTTATTGTATTTAGGACCGAGAAGGTGGGTGTCACCATCTTCTAAATTATGTTTATTGACTTAAATAAATCAAAGAATGCTAGAGAGTCAAAGTATGACCGGGATGGTGGAACAAGGCTACGGTTATTAATTATGGTGGGTTAAGGGTAAACAACCTTGGGGTTCAGATTGTAGGACTCGTAGATAAATTACGGAGTGAGCTTTGATTTAGCAAGTGATAGATTCTTTGTGTACAAGGGTTGTTAATATCCAGAGGTAATAATCGGCTAAATGTATGATTTGATAATACCCCACAAGTTGTATGTTTCTTTTCGAATGTTTATGTGATTTATTTTAGGTCGATCGATGATGCTTACCAGTAAATGTGGCTTTTTACTAATACTACTCTTTCTATAACCTTTTTAGGGTATAGTGTAGTTGCAAGATCAGTAGGTGTTTCAGGCTTGACACGATAAAGATCTCTAGCAGCTTTTGTATTTGTTCTCATGGTAGAAGCTATGTCTTTTGTTGTACTTCCTACTAGCCGCTCTTGTACCAATTTAGACTAGTTTCTAGGGAGGGGTTACAGTTTTATTGAAAGTTTTTCAGTTGTAGTTAAAGTTTTGCAAACTGATTGTAATATTAAAGGCATTTCTTTATTTCTTATTGACTTTCGCATATCTTTTGAAATGGGTGGTAAGGGTTCTCATATGTACATGGATTAGAGTCAGTGCCCGCACAATTTGGTTAGTTGGGTCGTATCATGTAGCAACAGAATTCATCTATGAGGTAGGTCATGGCTTAACTATAGTAGACTCAAGCTAGATGCACGTAATAATGATAGTAATATCGAGAGGTTTCATGTCTTAGGCCTTTGGACATGGAGTTTGGATGGACGGAATGACAATAATTGGATTAAGCTCAAATGTGTGTTTTAAATTGATGTGTTATTGAACTGATTCATTTCTTACCTTGCTCAAAAGTATAGTTGTGTTCGAATTTAGAGTTAGTCGTGGGCTATAAGCATAAGTGGGTTAGAAAAATAATAAGGGTGACCCGACGAATAAGCTAAGTGTAAGTTAGGGCTAGTGTAGGTTGTGTTACGAGTTTATAAGAAGGCAATAGAGTTGTTGAGAATGGAATAAGTGGGAATGTGAGACCTGGTATAGTGACATATTTAGCTACGATGGGAGAGTCATAGGAGCATAGTTATGGGATTGCAATTAGTTGGATAATAACGCATTGATTATGGTCAGAGTGAAGGGAAAAGAAAGCTATAAAGGGAGATTTAGTGTCCAGGGTGAAGGTTGCTAAATAATGGAAGTATTAAGAGTTTTAGGACCACACTTAGTATTTGGGGACTGGGGTGTTAGGTAATGGTATGAGTGATGACCAGAGAGTATGAGCATAAGTCGGTGTGTATGGGTTGTCGAGTGTCATTCGGATGAGGTACTATATGTGTTTCCGTATATGCTTATAGATGTCATAGGCACCTAAATGTATAAGATTGGTGCTTAATTTACCTTTTGTTATAAGGGGATAATATTCGTAGCAAAATACTTACTTGACCCTGTGCTCACATGTGAATTAAGTGTTTGTGATTGCTTCTGGGTACTACTTGTGATTATTGACTGCATTTGCATTTACATATACATTGATGATGGTAATTGTGATGTCGTGAAATGAGTTGATGCTATTGATGATTATATTGAGATCATGATGATGATAATGTTGATAATTATATTGATGATGATGATGAGATGATATTGAAATCATGAAGAAATGATACTTGATGGTGATGTTGAGATGAGGAAGGGATGATATGTGCATCTTGCATATATACATTCATCATATGCATTTGGATGTACATTTATTTATTTATATATATATATATATATATATATATATATATATATGTATGTATGTATGTATGTATGTTGTGGTAAATTAGTCATGGAACCACTTAACGTATTTGACATTATTGTTTACATGTATATCTATGGAAGTAAAGAGTGATGACTGTAATTAGTTGTGTTGCAAGTCTTAGAGTCATGAGAGTTTTTGGGCTGATCGATCTAGTGCTTATAGTATGCTAGAATAGTGGGGTTCGTAGGATTGTCTGTAAATGTTATAAATAGCATCACAGGATCAATAGAAGGGAGATAAGATGAGACTTAGGTAACATAAAGAAGGGTGATTTGTCAAAGGTAAAAAGATACATAAAAATGTTAAATAACAGGTAGGTCACAGAGATGTTAAGAGCAACATTGTAACGACCTAGTCAGTTATTATTAAAAAGGCACCTCATTATGGGTACGCGTTTCAGGGATTTTTTTAAAAATATAGTCTGGAATTAGTATGGGACGATGCAATTAAAAATTTTGGAATTTGAATTTTGGTCGTACTAACGTCATCCCGCTATAGCGGGAATTTTCCCACTATAGCGGTGTTTCCATAGCGGCAGGCAGGTTAAGTATAATCGGACAGTGGAACAAGGTTAAGTATCATGTAAGGGTTTTATCTGCAAATTGTTAAGGGTTAGAAACCTTGGAAGTTGAGTATTATAGAACTCTCAGGTAATTATGAAATACGGTCTGACTTGATGACGTAGTGGATAAATGGTGATTAGAGTTGATTATGATAAGTATAGTAAAAGGAAAGGGTGTTAAGGAAAGATTATAACGGGAACTCTTGGGCTAAAATAACTCTTAAGTTGTATGTTTTTTTTATATATTTATGTGATTTAATTCGAGTCGACCGATGATGCTTACCAGTATGTGTTGTTCGTACTGATACTACTTTTGCTATAACCTTTTCTGGGGTGTAGTCTGGTTGCAGGATCAGTAGGGGTTTCATGCTTGATACGGTAAAGATCTTTGACAACTTTTGTTATTGTTTCTATGGTGGAAGCTGGGTCATGTGTACAGTTTGTATCTTCTCTTAGTAGCTCTTGTACCTGTTTAAACTTGTTCCTTGGGGAAAAGTTTTTAGCTGTATTTAAAGTTTTATAAACTGGATGTAATATATAAGTTATTTTATTGTTTCTTATTGACTTCCGCATATATTTTTGAATGGATGACAAGGGTTCTCCTACCTAGGTGGATTAGAGTAGGTGCCCACACGATCCGGTTAGTTGGGTCGTGATAGTTGGTATCAGAGCCTAGGTTACCGGTCTCTGAGTATAAGAGAAAATGTCGAGTAGAGTCCTGTGGATTGGTGTGTTGATGTCCATATCTAATCTTTGGGGAGCGATGAGGCATTCTAGGGAATTGTTTCAGTTCTTTCTCTCCTTTTGTATGGTGTGTATGCTTGCTTGTGTGAGTTGAGTCCAATTGGTATCTCGACAATGTAAATGGATGTCGTTTGACTCTGTTGGAATGACACAAGCAATGGAACTTGGAAGGTTTCAATTGGTATCTGGCCATAAAGGCAATGTGAACTTATGGATAATCGGCTAATGGTTATCCATGAGGCGAAATAAAGGATAATAAAAAGGGCTTGTTTATAGATGAAACCTTAAGATTGATATTTATGTGGACTAGTATTACTTGAATGACTGTGAATTTGAGAAATGTGATTGTTTGAATTACTGTAGAATTTGTGATTGGTAAAAAGTCATAAATTGTGAATGTGTTGATAGCTAAGGGGAATTACATGCTATGTGGTCTAAATGGAAACTGTATGCTAAATGCTAGGCATGGACTTATCATTGGTGGAATGGTAAGTAAATTTTTTTTTTATGACTGTGGAAACTCTTGTTTCAGAACAATCAGAATTTGGTTTAGGACCATGGGAAAAAGAGCTATTGTGGCATAATAGCGGGATTTGTTGTGATGAAATGTTCTTATTGTGATTCATATTTGATTTAAAGTAATGTGTTGCTAAGTTTTTGTTTAATGCATTGATGGGTTCGGTCTTGGGATTATATTGAAGGCCATGGTGCGATTTCATGCTCTACTACTGGAAACAGGGAAAAGGAATGGGGTAATATGTAGAAAATATAAAAAAAAATTGGGCTGCTGCTATTGGGGCCACCATAGCGGTACTGACCCGCTATAGCGAGACCGGTGTAGTGGGAATTTTTTTGCTATAGTGGCATCACCATAGCAGTGTACAAGTCACTATAGCGGGATGGGCGGGGCAGAATCCCTGCCCTGATTTTCCCCTATTTTGTTTTTCATTTCTGGCATATATTATTCGTTAGTTTAAGCTACGAGCTACCTCATGATTTATAGAAATCGCATAAAAAGGGTAAAAGCATGCATGCAATCTAGAAATTGTTAAAAACTAGCATCTATGTATAGTAAAATAATAAGGAAAAAGGAAGGGAGAAATATTGTTTGTTACATGCCCCAAACGGGGACAACCCAAATAAGTAGCATATATAAAAAGGGGGACAAGGCTGATATGCACCAAGGGGACTAGCTGAATGCCCTGTCACTATCAAGGGCTGCCGGGATGGGGCCTTCTTCCTCTAAATCTTTCAGGAAGAAGAACTCCTGCATATCCTCCTGCCCTAGCTGGGGAATCTCCTAGTCAGGTACTGCGCACCTAAACATGACCTTCACGGTTTTCCACATCCGTGCGAGCATGCGATCCTAAGAGTGCCTCCTCCTCTATTCCTTGTCAAGCTCTCTATAGAGCATTGCATAGTCCTGGAAAGTGGGAGGTAGGGCTCCAAAGCTAGAAGAGGCATGCTCTATGTATCTCCTAACCACAGCTAAGTCTGCCTCCAGGTGGCTACTAGAAATCCTGCATTGGGGCAGGGACTGGGAGGGAGGGGCATCATCATCATCATCATCGCTGTCCTCCTCTAAGGCCTGGATTCTCTCGGCCTCACCTACATTCCTCTTCTTCTTTCCTTTGGACATGACCACCTTTACCTTGAGAGGGTGAAAGGGGATGTCCATCTCCATCTTGGTGTCAGCATACTCATCGGGAACCTCGACTCACCTAGACAACACAGAGACCAGACCATAAAGGTAAGGACCCTTCTTGCTGGCTTATAGAAGTCTTTTCACTCCATCACTATCTGTGCCCCCATATTCTGTGGTATGCCTTGTATTGTGCAGGCCACCACCTGAGCCCAAAGATAGGTTTCTTCGAAAGTGTTTCCCGACGTACGAATCCATCGTGACCCCAGGTTTAACATTTCCTTCAAGCATTGGCTGTGAAATATGTGCTCCTGATTCCCTCAGTAGTAGGCCAGTAGATTCGGTCCTTCTCCTCCTCCATAATTAGAGTGTCTTATAGCCACTTCATATCCATCTCCCAAGATTTGGTCAGGTAAACCACATTAGAGACGTGCGGCGAGCACCTCATTTATTATGGCAACATCCATAGGGACATCCACTCCTCTGATGCGGATGCTAGGGTTGGGGTCATCCCAAAACAAGATAGGTAGTATGGCATAAAACTCCCTAACCCAGCTCTATACCCCAGATAGAGGAGCCTACACCAGTGAAATCCATCCAAACCAGTGGAGTCGGTTATAGAACTCAGGTGCCTTGGTTACCACCCCCTTTATCGCAAACCCCTCTCATGATCGAACACCATCCATTGTACTCTAGAAATTTCTCCTGATAGTTTTGGTTGGGAAATCTCTCGTAGGCTTGTCATTCTCTTGATTTTCATCCATTGGGGTATTTAATCTGTAAATCATGGTAAGGAAATGAGTTAGAACTCATAAGAGGGTCAAAGAAATCAAATTTCAAAAAAAAGCCAAGCCTGGGCCTGACTGGGAGGCAACTGCCTGTAGCCTCCCGCTATAGCATGATGTAACCCGCTATGGCAATGCCTCTATAGTGGGAATTTTTCCACTATAGCAAGGACACCATAGTGGGACAAGGCCGCTATAGTGTCCTTCATCATCCCAGAGTGCATCAATGGTGCTCTTGGAGAAAAATCTCTTTTTTGGTATTCCAACCCCATATCAGTGTTCATAAAGTGCCCTAAAACTAGTTTATGTAAAAATTTAGGCATGATAGCTCCTAAAACATGCCCAAATCATTAAAACCAAATCAAGAACAACCCTCTACATTCCCTATTATTTTGGGCCTAATTTGACCATGAAATCCATAATTCTTGCACCCAGAATGCTATAGAAGTGTTGTAAACATAAGGGAAGCACCCATGCTTCAACATTTCGGTCAAATCAACCCCAATTTTAAAATTTGCAAAATAACCCCAAAACCTATTTTATTTTTATGAATTCAAGCATAAAACATGCAGAAATGCAAGTAACAAAGTAAAGAAATGAAGTATAGCGACTATTACCTTGTTTCTGACTATGGGAGAAAAGTGATCGGGGAAGGGAGTTTTTCAAATGAAAGAGGGAGAAATTAGTGAGAAACTAATTTCTCACCCCCTTTAAATTATTAGCCCCCGCTATAGCGGCCCTCTCCCTTTATAGCGATGCTGCTATGGCAGGAATATTCCCTCTATAGCGACCCTCTACCTCTATAGCTATGTTGCTATAGTAGGAATATTCCCACAATAGCAAAATCCTATCTCAAGGTACAGAAACTCTTTTGTTCGTTATGTTGTGAGTTGTTTTCTTTCTAATAAGATTGACGAGGCCCTGGATACCTTGGACGCTCGAGACTTATTTTTCTTCAATTAGCCTCATGCAACTCGTAAGTAAGGAGGATTCCTTGATGAAGTGGAGTATTAATAAACTACGGTTTAAAATTTAGTACGCCAGGGAAATGAAAATTTGGTGTTTCACTTAAGTCTATAATGTGTTATCGTCGGGAGGGCGTTAGGGTTCAAATTTAGACTTATACTGTTCCTTCATTATTATGATCATTCAGGAAGGGATGAAGGGTAAATTTGTATCTATTGTAACGACATGTTCCATCGTTATTAAAAAGGCACCTCATTATGGGTATGGGTTGCGGGGATCTTTAAAAAATTACGATCTCGAATTATTATGGGACGATGCAGTTAAAAATTTTGGAATTTGAATTTTGGTTAGGCTGATGTCATCCCGCTAGCGGTCGGTATGCTGCTATAATGGGATGACGGGATCAGAACCTCATGTGTAATTTTAATATTTTCCCTTTCTCCTCTTTAGTTATAAAAAGGATGAGGTTTGCTCTAAAAACTCTCCTAGAGTTACCTCATAGCCTAGGAGTAATAGAGAGAAGGTATTTTATTCTAATAGGCTAAAACCCATGGTTTTCTTATGGATTTCACGTCAGAATTCACTAGCACAGAGTCAAAACTTGCATTCATGCCTCTGTAGCAATTGCTAGGCATCCATGTAGGCTAGGTTTAACTGTGTAGTTTAGACCTATGTTATAAATCATAAGCATGACATAGATTGATGGAAGATTTTATGCTTAGGCCCTCGGGCATGGTGTTTAGACGGATAAAATAGATGAAAACAAGGTTAATTGGGTGGGAATTTGCTATTATTTTGTGGTATTGAACTTTTCCATTAATTATTATATTTACCTTGTTATTGTTCATCCTTGCATGATTAAAAATGGTGTTGTACCCAAAAATGGGGTTAAAACCTGTTAAAGGCCTATAGTAGAGGTGGTTTGTGTTGGTGGATTTCGAAGAATCTATGGTGGTAACCAGAGGACTAGGAAATTGGTAAAGTATCGATGTTAGGATAAAAGGTTGGGGTGTATTGTGGCACAATTATATATGCAACTGTTGGTGATGGTTTACGTAGTTGAAATCCAACTTGAGTTATATGTTCTTGTTTTATACATGTATGCTAATGGTCCCTTCGTATTACTTATTATAATATATGTTTGAGGAAAGGGAATGACTAATTGATATCCTAAATGTTAATCACATACAATGAATTTATATGAAAGGCTTGTTGAGTTTACAGGTGTTATTGTTGTTATCATTATAGTTGTGATTGTTGTAATATCTGTGATCAATGTGGGATATATTGGTATTTGGCCATCTTCACGGGATTTATATTATTACTATTATTAATATTGTGTGATGTACCAGTATTTGGACATCTTCATGGGATTGGTTTGTATAAGGTTGGCAGACACTTGATGTCTGGGATTTGGTATATGGACAAGAGCTTGTCCCCTAAAGGTCATGGCTAGTGGGTGACCATAAAACCTTTAGCATGTGTGTACAAGTATTGGTGAGAGTTACGGTTCCTTGAGTGGATTGGGTATTTATTTACTTAATATATATTGTGTTATATTGGTTCCTTGTATGAACCAGGGATTATGTGTTACTTTCTATATTGATTCCTTGAGTGAACCGAGAGTTATGTGTTACTTGCTATGTTGGTTCCTTGAGTGAATCAGAAATTAAGTGTTGGCTTGTTATATGGGTTCTTTGAGTGAATTAGAAATTAAGTGTTGGCTTATTATATAGGTTCCTTGAGTGAACCAGGCTTACCTGTTGACTTGCTATAATTGGTTTCTTGATATAAACTGAGATTCATGATTATTGTCATTATTGTTGTTGGAATGGATCCTTGAGTGGTTCGGGTTTAATTACAAGTCTGGGTAACATTATATTGTTTACATACTTGTGTAACTAAGACATGGTTGATATATTTGATTGAGTCATGGTTTGTTGATTTGGAAACTTATTGGTAGTCATGGTCTTGACTAGCCTTGTTGTCTCTATTGACTTATAGTCACTGAATCCCTTGGTGTTGCCAAATAAGGTAAAGTGTCATAAACTTGCAGTAAGGTTACCTGGTAGGTGTCCATGGTGGTGGTCTATTGGTTACTGCAGTTGAGACCGAGAAGGCAGGATGTTACTTTCTTGCTAATTAGTTTACATAGCCTTAAATAAATCTAAAGGTGCTAGGGTATTAATGTATAACTAGACTAGTGGAACAAGGTTAAGTATCACAAAAGGGTCTTATCTGCGAAAAATTAAGGGTAAGAAACCTTAGGGTTAAGTATCATAAAACTCTCAGGTAATTACGGAATACGGTCTGACTTGATGATGTAGTGGATAAATGGTGATTAGGATTGATTATCACAAGGATAGTAAAAGCTAAGGGCGTTAAGGAAAGATTATAACAGGAACTCTTGGGCTAAAATAACTCTCAAGTTGTATGTTTTCTTGGATATTTATATGATGTTTATGTGATTTAATTCATATCGACCGATGATGCTTACTAGTACGCATTATTTGTACTGATACTGCTCTTGCTATACCCTTTTTTAGGGTATAGTCAGGTTGCAGGATCAGTAGAGGTTTCATGCTTGATATTGTAAATATCTTCAACAACTTCTGTTATTGTTTCTACGGTGGAAGCTGGGTCATGTGTACAGTTTATATCTTCTCTTAGTAGCTCTTGTACCTGTTTAGACTAGTTCCTTGAGGAAAAGTTTTTCAGTTGTATTTAAAGTTTTATAAACTGGTTGTAATAACTAAGGTGTTTTTTTGTTTTTTATTGACTTCCGCATATATTTTTGAATTGTTGGTAAGGGTTCTCATACCTAGGTGGTTTAAAGCAGGTGCCCACATAATTCGATTAGTTGGGTCGTGACAAACATGAACAAAGATTATATGAAAAGGGGCTTAGTAACCGGAACTTTTCTTGATGTCATGATTTTGTTCCTATTTTCTATTATTATTATTTATTTCTAACCCTGGTTGGCCGATGATACGTACCAGTATGTGTGGTTGTATTGATACTACACTTACTATATCTCCTTTGGGGATATGGCCATGTTACAGTTCATTTGGAGTTTCTATAGAAGCGACGGTGATTACAATTCAACAACTCCTGTTCTTTCACTCTCATATGGATCTTGTGTCCTAAATTTTCCCATTCCCTATTTAGTGCTCGAGTACTGGTTTAGATTAAGGTTTTGGGGAAACACTGCTTATTATTTTCTGCATTATTTTTACTTATCAAATGTACTGAACAAAAGTTGATTTATGATTATAGGATTCTTCTTTCTTTTAAAGATAGTGTTATTTAACTCCCGCATTAATTAAATGGTTCGGTGGTAAGGGTTCTCCTATTGATCTTAGGCGTATTTATATATCTAAGTGTCATTATATACGCGCATTTAGCTTAGTTTTGATGATAACTTAATGTGATTAATGAAGTATAAAGTATGTATTTGTGTATTTGTGTGCTAAGTTACATGTTTAGAGTGTTTAAGGTGCATTTAAAAGAAGTCAAGAGTCAAAATGATCAAATAGAGTTTAGATGAGAAAACTAGTTCGGCTAGCTTACGCTATGGTTGTTATAGTGTACTTTGATGAGCTTTATTGTGTTGTATGGACTAATATTTGTTATGAGACCATTGGAGCAGCTATGGAAGCTAAATGAATCCTACACTTAATCCATAAGAAGTGGGAAACAAGGAACAAGTGGACGAGATGAAGAGAACAAAGATTGGCCGAGGTAGCACCTTGAGGAGGTGGCCATGCGCCGCACCCCCTATAGCTGGGGGCTACTGTTTTGGTTGTGATATGGGCCTTCCGTCGCACCCCCTTGGCTATGCGATGCAACCCCCCCCCAAAAAAAAAGTCTAAAACTTGGTTTTTACTTGGTTTAAGTTAGGGATAAAGTGGTAAATGCATATAATTCATTTAGGGAAGCTTATGGACTACCTAAAGGACTATATAAGGAGAACTTAGCCATATTTACAAGACTAGAGAGAGGAGAACACATTAATGGCTCTACTCCAGGGGTTTTCTTCCTGTAACTTCTAGTTTTCTTATAGTTATTACTGATGAATTCATCTATGGTGATTATTTGTATGACTATAGTGGATAAACACACTCTTTATAGGGTTGAAGATACAACATGATTGCTTAATTATGGTTTTATAGTTTGGGTTATATTTTTATCATGTTATGTGATTATTCTTGCATTCTTGCTTTACTATTCTAAAGAGTCATGAACTTTAGGATAAATCTAAGTCTCAAAACAAATTGACCATAGGAGTGGGGGGGGGATGGAAGAAGAACGTAAGGAGTGTGGATCATATCTTTAATTGATTTAATACTGATTGTAAAAGGATTATTTGCGGTTAGGATAGAGATATACCCAAACGCCCCACTTAGTTAATAAAATGGGAAGAAAACTTAGTGCATCCGAATTAGAGAATCACATCCCCGCTCAAAGATGTAGTTGTGAGACTAATTTGGGTAGAAGACTTAGAGGGTGACCGTCCCCGAGTTATACCATCAACCTCGTAAATCAATAATCAAGATAAACACCAACACTAGCTAGAAACCATAGTTATGCATGAATGTGAAGTAGATGCCTCAGCCTTGGAACTCTCCATATATTGTTTACAATCCAAATTTCATAACGTTGTTTTTCTATTACTTAGTTTATAATAACAAAACTAAAACTCTTTTTGGTTACAAATCGCACCTACTTAACTTTGATAATAATACTTGAATTGGATCATCTGCTAAACATCAAGTCCTTGTGGGATTGATATTTGGCTCACAAGAGCCACTTTATTACTTGCACAACCACCTACACTTGAGTGTACGATTAGACGAGATAAGTTTTTGGCAACGTTACTGGAGACTTGAAAAATTAGCAACCTTCTAATTTTTAGTTTTACTATTTTGTTTGATAAGTGTTGACAACTTGGTCTTAGCTACTGAATTTACAGGTACAGATTTAAATCTCAAGTAAGGTGGCAAGGGAAAGGGATTTGGTTGAACCACATCCCAAACCTGAGCGATACTTGTACCAGTTGAGGAGAGAAGCAACACTTCTCTATCCAATCCTACAAGTTCAATAGGATGAGACCATTCCTGTAGTAATGGGTGATGAAAAACCAGCTTGTAGGACAATGCACAAAGTGGCAATCCCACTCGCAACCAATGTTACATCTAGTATCCACAAACCGAACGCAGGAGGTAGATTTGATCTTAAACAAAACATGGTGCAATTATTGCACACAAGCTGGCAGTTTACTGGCTTGTCACATAAGGATCCACAGGTCTATCTACAGAACTTCTTGGAGATCAGTGACACATTCATTCCTATAGAAGTCTCTACCGATTATGTGAGGCTTTTTTTTTCCCATTCTCACTTTTGGGAGAAACAAAGAGGTGGTTAAAGGTAGAACCTTCAAATTCCATCACTACATGGAACGACCTAGCTATAAAGTTCCTTATTCAGTTCTATCCATCCAATAAGACTGCAAGGCTGAGAAGTGAAATATTGAGTTTCAAGCAAAAGCGTGAGGAGAATTTATACCAAGCGTGGGAAAGATTCAAAGGTCTCCTCAGAGATTTCCCTCATCACCAATAATAGAATGATGTATTGGCCCACACTTTTGTGGAGAGTCTTGACCCAAACACAAAATATTTGTTAGATTCAGCTGCAGGTACTCAAGCTTTAGAGAAGACATATGATAAATTGTACACTCTTCTTAACCATAATGCACAAGGTGATCTTGACTGGCATGGTGATATATATCGAGGTGTGGTAAAGAAGCCCACAGGTATGATTAAGGTAGATAGTATTACTGCTTTAGCTGCTCAATTGTCATCATTTCAAAATCAAGTGATTGGGCAACTTAGCAAGTTCAGCTTGTCACAACCTTAAGCCCAGGTTAATGCAGTTCAGTAGGTAAAGACTTGGTATTAGATTTGTAGTAGTAGTGGTCACTCTACAGACTTACGTAGAGCAAATCCCGAGTTAGTGAATTTTGTGGGCAATGCACACCAGAATTATGGTAATGTCTACAATTGAAACTGGTAAAGTCAGCCCAACTACTCTTGGGGAAATAATTAGGTTCAACCTTATTAGTTTTAGCAGCAGCAAGGTATTCAAAACAACACTCAGGTTAGCAATATAGAAAAAACTTTGAAAAAGACTTTGGCCAACCAAGAACAAATGGCTGCAAAGATTAAAAATCAGCAATTGGCTCAAAAGAATTTAGAGACACAGATAGGTCAGTTAGCTCAGGCATAAAATACAAGACCTCAAGGGGGTTTACCTATTGATACAGAGCAAAATTCAAAGCAAGTTATGGCATTTACCTTGAGGAGTGGTAGAGATTTGATTGATGCACCTCCAAGGAAAAATCATGAGGTGCAAGCAGAGTTGATCACAACTAAGCAGTCAGAAAAGCAAGTTGAAATCAAAAAAGCTAACAAAAAGGGAAAGTCTGAGTACCCTAATAAAAAGCCAGTTGAGCAATCTCAAAACAGACCACGACCACCATTCCCTCAAAAGCTTAAGACTGCCAAAGAAAATGCTTGTTTGAAGAAGTTCTTTGACACATTTAGAGAACTTCACATTAACCTTCCTTTATTAGATGTTTTACAGAGAATGCCCAAGTATACTAAGTACTGGAAGGATGTGGTGATTAACAAAAAGAGGCTTAGTGATATTGAGACTGTAGCACTTACTAAAGAGTGTAGTTCTGTGGTTAAGATTGCCCCAAAAGCTCAAAGACCCTGGGAGTTTCACCCTCCACATACAAATTTGTGAAAGTGATATTGTTCAAGCTCTGAGTGATTTGGGGGCAAGCATCAACTTGATGCCCCTTTAAATGTTTAATACTCATGGGTTAGGGAATCCAAGGCCTTCATCAGTTGTGCTCTAGATAGTGGACAAAACTAGAGTGGTCCCCGAAGGAATTATAGAGGATGTTCTTATTAAGGTTGGTAAGTTCATTATTCCTACTATTTTTTTGTTCTTGACTATGATGCAGATGAAAATGTACTAATCATGGTGGAGCTTTGATAGATATTGGAGAGGGCACACTCAAGATGAGATTGAATGATAAAGAGGTGATCTTCAGAGTGTACAAAGCACCTAACACACCCCCACACTACAGATATCTATACATGAACACACTTGTAGAAGTGGATATGTGTAGGGTGGAGGAGTGCAAACCTCCTATTACCTATTTGTACTCTCTCATGGAGTTTCCTGAATTGATGACTAAGCCTAAGGTTGAAAGGCTTAAATAGAATCCTGAAAAGGTAAATGTAAGAAAAGTTGCATACCTTGAGTGGGAGTATTCAAAAGTTCAAAAAAGAAAGATAAAATGGGCCCCAAAAGAGAGAAAAGGGATGAGAGACTATGGATGATAGTTGTGAGTCGTGTCGTGACAATAAATTAGGCGCTACTTGGGAGGTAACCCAAGTTAAGGTATTTTGTTTTCAATTTTTTTTAATTTTGTTTTGGGTATCACCTTTGGTTTTGGTTTTGGTTTTGTTTTGTGTTGACAGGTTGAAGGGAAGTATGAGTACCTGAGATCTACGATAAGGAGCATGGTAAAAACTGAGTGTGGGGTCCTCCGAAACCATTAATGGAGATGATGCTGGTAGCTAGGCCTAGAGGTATCAGGGAGTATTTCCATTCTTCATTCTTTGATTTATACTTTGGGGACAAAGTATGATTTTAAGTGGGGGGTGGGGAATCTTCTAATTTTTTTTGGGTGAAGTGCGCTATAGGATTTCTATTTTGATTTATTTGCAAGTTTTTGACTAAATCTAAAAAAAATACAGAAAGATTTTATCTCTGTTTATTTTTAGTGTTTGTTGTTCGGTTAGTAGAAGCACACATCACCCAACCCTCGGTTTTTCTTTTTAATTCTTTTTCGAGGGGGAGCCCTTTGAACCCAGTATCCTTTTTGATTTTTAGGGGTAATTTTAAAATTTGTCTTTTTGAATAAATATAGATGACCTTGCTAGGTTCTACACAAGATTACTTGTTACAAGTGGTGTTGCATTCTAAGGCATGAGGTGAAACTTGAATGACTTTTTTTAGACACCTAGGCTCTTTGATCTTACTCTTATGTGATATTGGCTTAAATTTGAATTCTTGTCATTGCTTGGTTAAGAGTCTATAGGAATTCTTCTTGAGTTGAACATGTACCATGTGTGTTGAGGTTTTTTGTATATTACATGTTTGCATATTGATGTCTAAAACTTACCCGGTGTGTTTGCAAAGTGAAATAAAGAATTTTAAGTTTAGTTGATGATATAGGCATTTCTTTGATAGCCATGTTTCACACCTGCTTTATCTACCATTTCTGCATGACCTTAGTTAGCCCCATTAAGCCTTTAGCCTATTCTTTGGTAGCCTCATATGTAGCCTATTTCCTTTCCTTCCATTGACCATAATTTAACCCAAAACTCCTAAGCACTTCAGTTGAAGAATTAAGGTTGGTAAGGAGTGAGAAGTGAAAAAGAAGGAAAAAGTGAAAGTGAAGCCCCGAATAATAGATATGGGTGTCTTTGGAAGTTTATGTGTTTTTAGCGGGGAGTAGTGTAATGAAAAGAAAAATTGATCAAAAGAAGAAAATCATGTGTTGATGGAAAATACTCCCTACTAAGGATGGCATATTTCGCATAAGATGTGTCGGCTTATGATGGCACATTTAAATGAGATCAAAGAGTCAGATCTTAGGAAAGAGATAAGCCTTTGCTTGTTTAAATTGCGTCTCTTTTTGAATATCTTCCCACCTCTCTTAAAAAACCAACCAAGTGGGGCATTTAGTGAAGTGCTGGCTTATGATAGCACATTTCGCATCTATAATCACGAGTTTTCAAGCAACATTTAGTGTTTTTAATGTGTTTTATATTTGCTTTAAGGTAATAAGCCCGTCCATGTGAAAGAAAGGAAATTTTGCTGAAAAGAGATTGTGACAGTGTCAATGACGGACCGCCAAGAGTATGGTGGACCTCCGCTCTGTCCGTCACACCCTTATCCAAAAACTGGTGCACAATAATGACAAATGACGGTTCTATTATTGGACCGTCACCAAAATTGTCAAGGCCTACCCAGAACAGGCTGAAAGTTGAAGCCCAGCAACGGCGTAGCTGAAGAACCTTTAGGGCTATGGCAGACCGTCAATATATCTTTTAATTCTTAAGTATATTTTGAAATAAATTACTCCTACAACGGTCCCAGTGGCAGACCGTCACCATGCGACGAACCGTCAGGCTCACCGTTAGTAGTAATGAGGCATCTCAGCTTCAAATTTTAAATTCTATTTTATTTGGATCCTATAAATACCCAGTTTAGGGTTTAGAATAGGCATCTTGGATACTTGACAATTTTTATACTTTTCTTTCTCTGGAGAATCCCCCGTAGAGGGCTAGTAGCTTAATGTTCTTGGTTTTGGATTCAATGATTGAGATTGGTGATTTCTCTATTGTAAGGATAATACTTTGCTCTATGAAAATTCTTTTTTTCATATTATTTTTTACCATGAGTGGCTAAAACCCCCATAACTAGGGTTGTGGAATCCTTGGTGGAAAATTACTTCTAGGGTTCAAGGGTGTTGAATTTGTATTGTTTTTGTGATTATATTATAAATCCCTTTGGTTTAATATATTTATGATGGTTGCAAACATTGGGAACACGTCTTATGTTAATATGCTTGAGTAAAGATTTTTACAAGTGAGATATGGGATTCATAACAAGAGTTTGGAATTTCTAACCTCTAAACTAACGATTAATGCTTTAACAAGGTTAGTCTATTGAGGTTGAAATCGGGTTATATGCTTGTCACTTCAAGTTTGAGAAAATTGAGGTGCATACTTATCTATTTAGGTTGGAAAATATTTAGATGAATTATTAGGATCAATTACCTTATAATCGTGTATCTTGATAAAAATTCATATTTACTCATGCCCCGAAAGTGATTGGAAACCAAGGTGAACACAGTCCTAGTTTGTCTTTCTCCATTGAATTAAGTGTTGTAAAAATTATTGTTGTTTACGAAAATTGCTGGCTAATTTTCATTGAAGCTACATATTACTTGTTTTACACCTTATTCTCTAGGGGATTCGACCCCAACCTTTGTTGGGTTCTATATTTGACAACGACCGCTTACACTCTTCAAAAAAGAGTTATTGTTTGGGCGTATCAAATTTTGGTGCCGTTGTCGGGGAATACAGTTGTCAAATAATTTTTGTGTATGTTATTTGACCGTTAGTCCAATTTCCTAATTTTACTTTTATTTGTTGTTTGTGTAATTGCAGGATAATATTGGTGCATGCCAAGTACTCGACGTTCAGGAGAACCATTATTGCCCTACGATCCTGAGTTAAACAAATATTGAGGAGAAATATGGAACGACATCAACGTAATCCAGGACATGCACCAGGGCCTTTTCAGCCACCCGGTCGAGTACCAAATGAAGATGACGAGAATCTGGGTGATGAGGAGTTGAACGATGCTGTTGATGGGCAACATGCTGATAATGTTGCCCCAGTTAATCAAAATCAGCAACAAAGGGGTAGAGGTCTCCAACAGCCTGCGGTGAACTTTTTTTAGACGTCGATGAGGATGACACTGATTTAGATGGAGTTGGGGATACAGGAACCATTTACCCACCTCAACTTACTCCTGGGACTAAGTTCAATATCACCAGCACCATGATCCAACTGCTGAACCTGAAGGGTCTATTTAGGGGTCTGCCTGGTGACGATCCGAATTTGCACTTAATGAACTTCATCAACATTTGCAGGTTATTTGATAATCTAGGAGTGTCAAAGAATTTAATTCGGCTGAGATTGTTTTTATTTTCTCTGTCTAGAGAGGTAACCTTGTGGTTGAATGAACTACCTCCCACTTCTAAAACACACTGGAGGCAATTAAAAGGAGCTTTCCTAGAAAGGTTCTTTCTGCCTTCCAGAATGTTATAGTTGCGAGATGAGATTAGCAATTTCAGGCTACTACAACATGAGCCACTGCATGAGACACGGCTTAGGTTCAAGAAAAGGTTAACTCAATATCCAAATCACCATCTCACTTATGAACATCTGATACAAACATTCTATAGATCACTGAACTCTGTCACAAAATTGGTAGTGGATAATGCAGTTGGGGGTACTTTTATGGCACATACTTATGCGGAGGCCACTGAGATACTTAACCGATTGACAAAAACTAGTAGAGCTTGGCATACTAGAGAGTCTGAGGTAACAAGCAATACTTATGCAGTTGGTATGTTGGCAGAGCAACACCGAAGAGAAGAAGAGCATGATCAAGATATGGCACATATGAAGACTCAAATGGACTTGTTGACCAAACATTTACTGTCTGGTGGAGTAGAGAAGGTGAAAGCCGTGGGATTGTACAATAGAGCAGTTGATGCTAATTCTGAAGAAGAGGTGAATTACTTGAACAATCAGGGGGTTCCGGGCTAATGGCCAAGGAAATCAAGGTCGGAACTATCAAAGAGATAATTAGCATGACAAGTATGGTAATAGAGATTGTGACCAAAGTAATTGGAAGAACAAGGGTGATAGAAGTGGTTTATATGTACCACCGGGTAGCCGTGATATTGTTACTAATGATTCAGTTAAGCTCTCTATGGAAGTTGCGATGGCGAAGGTGTTAAAAGGGGTTGAGTTAACTGAAACGGGTATTAAAAAGGTGAAGACTGACTTGTCTTTAATGAGTCAACTAGTTGACTCCCATTCGACTTCAATCAAGCAGCTGGAGTTTTAGATGGGACAGCTATCTGTAACCTTTAATCAGCGTAAGGTCGGCACCCTACCAAGTGATACTGTGAATAATATGAGGAATGATGGTGCATGCTTGTCTGTTACCACAAGGAGTGGTAAAGTATTACTTGAACCCCATCCAGTGGTTCAAACTCATGTAGAGGATGTTGTCTCCAATGATGAGTTGAGGCGTGATGATGGTAGAATAAATTACGTTCATGTTGAGTCTGATAGATAAGAAAATGGTGATGAACAAGTTGTGGATGCTGAAAAATCCACAAAAATGAAAAGTGATGATGTGCTAAATGAGGAAAAGAGTAAAAAGGTCACAAAGCCTTTAGCTCAAATTCCTAGGTCGCCCCCTCCATTCCCTCGCCGAGTGAAAAAGAAGATGGAGGATAGAAAGTTTACAAAGTTTTTATCTATGTTAAAGAAGCTATCGGTGAACATTCGATTGGTGGAAGAACTTGAGGAAATGTCAGGTTACACTAAGTTCATGAAAGATTTGGTCACCAAGAAGAGAACTGTGAGCTTTGAGCCAACCGACAACATTCATCATTGCAGCACTATAGCATCGAGGTCGTTAGTTCAGAAGAATGCCAACCCAGGAGCTTTCACCATCCCTTGCACAATTGGTGCTATTAGTTTTGCTAATGTGCTATGTGATCTTGGAGCAAGTATTAATCTAATTCCCTTAGCTATTTACCGACAGTTGGGATTAGGAGCCCCCAAACTGACATCCATGCGATTACTGATGGCTGACTGTTTGGTCAAGAGGCCTGAGGGATCTTGTATGATGTTTTGGTAAAGGTAGTGGATTTTATATTTCCCACTGATTTTGTTATTCTAGATTGTGATGTAGACTTCAAAGTGCCCATAATCTTGGGTAGGCCATTCTTAGCTACTAGATGAGTTTTGGTTGATATGGAATGCAATGAACTAAAATTTAGGTTGAACGATGAGGAAGTTAAGTTTAACATATGTCAATTAATGAAGTAGCCAAGGGAAATGAATGTTGTCTCAGTAATAGATGTGATTGATGAGTCTGAGGTAGAGGATCCTATTGAAGAATGGTTCGCGGTTGAATCTCTAGCCGCCATGTTGATGAATTTTGATGGAGATGGTATTGAAGAATATGACGAGACTATTTTTCCACTTACAGGAAAGGGTTCATACTCTTATGCACCTAAGAAGTTGGACCTAGACTTGAAGAACAGACCAACTCCTCTGGTAAAGCCATCTATCGAAGAGCTACCGGTATTAGAATTAAAGGAATTATCTAGGCACTTAAGATATGTATTTCTGGGTGAGAATAACATATTACCAGTGATCATTGCTAAAGATTTAGTTGAATGGCAGGTGGTAACTCTTGTATCAGTATTGTGGAGGTACAAAAAAGCTATAGGGTGGTCCATAGCAGATATCATTGGCATTCCACCGAGCATATGCACACAAAAGATACAGTTGGAAGAAGAGTGTATTCCAACTATTGAGCATCAATAAAGACTCAACCCACCAATGCAAGAGGTGGTTAAGAAAGAAATTATCAAGTGGCTTAATACGAGTGTTGTATATCTTATTTCTGACAGTAAGTAGGTGAGCCTAGAGCAGTGTGTGCCAAAAAAGAGAGGACTGACTGTGGTACCAAATAAAAAGAATGAGTTGATTCCTCTTTGACCTGTCACATACTGGAGAGTATGCATGGACTACAAGAAATTGAATTCTTAGACTCTGCGGGATCACTTTTCGATGCCCTTCATGGACCAAATGCTTGATCGGTTGGCAAGAAAGGGTTGGTATTTCTTTTTAGATGGGTATTCTGGCAACAACCAAATATCTATTCCTCCCGAGGATCAATAAAAGATGACCTTTACATGTCCCTATAGTACTTTTGTATTCAAGCGGATGTCATTCGGATTGTGCAATGTACCGGCCGCATTCCAAAGATGTATGATGTCCATATTCTCAGACATGATGGAAGATACTTTGGAAATTTTCATGGATGATTTCTCCGTGGTTGGATATTCCTTTGATGATTGCTTGAGAAATCTTAGCAATGCTTTGCAGAGGTGAGAAGAGGCTAATCTTGCGCTTAATTGGGAGAAATGCCATTTTATGGTTAAGGAAGGAATTGTATTAGGGCACAAAATTTTAGTGAAAGGAATCGAAGTTGAACGAGCTAAAATTGAAGTGATTGATAAATTACCTCCACTAATCTCGGTGAAGGGAGTTCAAAGTTTTCTCGGTCATGCACGATTTTATCGAAGGTTTATCAAAGACTTCTCTAAGATTGCCAACCCTTTGTGCAAACTTTTGGAGAGGAAGTGAAGTTTGAGTTGAGTGAGCATTGTTTGAAGGCATTTCATTTTCTTAAGGAGAAATTTGTTGCTACACCTATTAATTGCTCCGAATTGGTCCAAACCATTCGAAGTAATGTGTGATGCTAGTGGAGTTACGCTTGGAGTTGTCCTTGGTCTAAAGAGGGAGAAATATTTTCACCTTATCCACTATGCCAGCAAGCATTGAACGGAGCGCAGAAAAACTACACGATTACCGAGCAAGAGTTACTAGCTTTTTTTATGCCTTTGAGAAATTTAGGGCATACTTGCTTGGTACCAAAGTGGTAGTACACACGAATCACTTGGCATTGAGATATATAATGTCTAATAAGGATGCTAAACCCTGACTAATTAGGTGGGTGTTGTTACTACAAGAGTTTGACTTTGAAGTCAAAGATAAAAAGGGGTGTGAGAATCAGGTAGCGGACCACCTCTCCCGATTAGAGAATGAAGGCAAGGGACCGAATGAGATAGATATTGATTATTCCTTTCCAAATGAGCATGTACTGGCAGCTACCCTTGATTTTGTCCCTTGGTTCGCTAACTTTGCAAACTATGTTGTGAGTGAGGAAATCGCGAAAGACTTGAGTTTTCACCAAAGAAAGAAATTTCGTCATGATGTAACCAAGTACTTCTGGGATGAGCCTTACCTATTCAGGTTGTGTGCAGATAACATCATCCAGAGATGTGTGCCGGAAGTAGAAATGCTAAGTATCTTTCAGGCTTGTCATTTGTCCCCTGTTGGAGGACATCATGCCAGTGACCACACATCAAGAAAGGTGTTGCAGAGTAGGTACTATTGGCCTACTATCTACAAGGATGCGTGTGATTTTCCCAAGGCTTGCGGCCAATGCCAGCGTTAAGGGTAAATTTCAAAATGTCATGAGATTCCAATGACCAAAATGCTGGAAGTTGAGTTGTTTGATATCTGGGGCATCAACTTCATGGGTCACTTCGTAAGTTCATATAGGCACAAATACATCTTGGTTGTTGTAGACTACGTATCCAAGTAGGTGGAGGCTGTTGCCTTGGTAGATAACGAATGAAAAAGTGTGGTTCCATTTTTTGAAAAAGAACATCTTTTCTTATTTTGGAACCCCTCGAACAATCATAAGCGATGGGGGGTCTCACTTCTACAACAAAATGTTCCAAGTTGTATTGGCAAAATATGGGGTGATACAACACAAGGTGGAAACCCCATATCACCCATAAATGAGTGCAGGTAGAGGTGTCGAATCGGTAACTCAAGATGATCTTGGCCAAGTCTGTGAATGCTAATAGGAGTGATTGGTCGAGGAAACTTGATGATGCTTTGTGGGCCTACCGTACTACATTCAAGATCCCAATCGGTATGTCCCCCTACAAACTAGTCTTCGGTAAAGCTTGTCACTTACCAATAGAGCTTGAGCACAAAGCCTTATGGGTGCCCAAAAAGCCTAATTTAAGTTGGAAGGAGGCTGCTGACCTGAGGTTGGGCCAATTGAATGAGATTAATGAGTTCCAACTTCGTGCCTTTAAGAGGGCTGATCTTTACAAGGAGAAAATAAAGTTGTACCATGATCGGAGCATCAAAATGAGAGAGTTCCATGTGGGTGACTTAGTACTGCTATTCAATTCAAGGTTAAAGCTATTTTCGGGCAAGTTGAAGTCGAAGTGGTCTGTACCCTTCAAGGTAACACAAGTATTTCCATCCGAAGTGGTAGATTTAGAGAACAAAGACGGGAAGTTGTTCAATGTAAATGGACAATGAGTTAAGAAATATGTGGGAAGTGTTAACATTGGTGTATCTTGACGAAGTCTGAGTAGTCAAGATACTCGAGTCGTGCCGCGACATTAAATTAGGTGCTAGCGGGAGGCAACCCACAATGTGTTGTGTATGATAATGTTGTACGATTTTTGTTGTAAGCATGGTTAATGTGTGTGCTAAGTGTGTAGGAATTTAGGATACAAACAAGCTGAGATACTAGTTGATCTCGATAGCCCAAGTGGCGGACCGTCATCAGACCAGTGGACCGTCAGTTCAGGTCGTCACCAAGAGACCAGAAATCATTCTTACTGGATAAGCACTGGCGGTCAAGTTGATGGACCGTCGCATAGCTGATGGACCTTCAACTATACCGTCAACCAAGAGCCAATGTGGAACCATTCTGGATCGGCTTGACAGACCAATGATGGATTGTCACCTCGATGGTGGATCATTACAGGTAAGTTTTAACTTCCTCCTATTTTTTATTTGTCAAATCCAACCCGGCCCAACCATACCCAATACCTACCCATTCTTTACCCTATTTAAGCATGTTATTTGAATTTAGACCCACGTCTTAATATCACCTCTTCCACTTCATCTTCCCAAATGCCTCAACCCCCACATTCACACTCCCACTAACTCACATTCATCACCCATAATTTCCATGAACCAAAATCCATCACCCCTTATCATCAACTTCACCTTATTTAAACCAACACTCTTTCTCATAAATTCCCTCAACACAAAATCCTCAAAACATAAAAAAACCAAAATTCATTCTCTCTCTAAGTTGTTGTACGCTTTGCTATTTCATTTTTCCAGTTAGCTTTACAACTACTACTCAGGTATTTTCTTTCACAAATTAAATTTTAGTTTAAAGTTCTTCTTCTTCATCTCATGAACAAACACAACCACCCCTTATGTAAATATTCATTCGGGTGGTTGATTTGTGGTTCTATTGTTAGTATGGTGTGGCGTGGAAACCCATAGGATGAAGTTTGAGTAACCCAAGGATCGTCATGATTTTTTCGTTGATAACATGTGCAAAGTTGGGAAAACCCCATGAAAATTTAAGTGTTTGATTGCCAAAAGTGGGTTGCCAACCAAGTGTTTGAAAAAAGGCCAAAAAGAAAATTTTCAAAAACTAGCAGGATCGATGGTCCGACTGACTGACTGTCACAGATGTGACGGACCATCAGA
Organism: Capsicum rhomboideum; assembly: GCA_031232105.1. Lineage (NCBI taxonomy): Eukaryota > Viridiplantae > Streptophyta > Magnoliopsida > Solanales > Solanaceae > Capsicum > Capsicum rhomboideum. The sequence goes on from CP124709.1 coordinate 62,601,234, forward strand.
AAGACCATCATAAAAGATTCTTCAAGGATCTTTTCTGTTTAAGGTCGACGGACCATCGCCTTCGTGGCGGACCATTAGACCAACAGTCGCTGGGATATTTTTGCAGGGATATTCTGTCTAGGGTCTGACGATTAAGTTGGCGGACCGTCACCATGGTGATGGACCATCAGGCTCACCTTCAAGACCAAGCAGTTTCATACGTATAACTTATTTTTGGTTATATTTTTGTGTACCAAGTCTAACACTTCAAACCTCAGGTACCATGCCTCCAAAAATGTAATCACGACGTAGAAGAGCTATGGCAAGGAAATAAAGGGATACTACAGTGTCAAAGCTATGAGATGAGCCAGAACCAGAGGGTCAGGAACCTAGGGCTCCGTATCAGAACACGAGGCAAAGTGAGAAAATATGAAACTATCCCTTCCAGTCTAAAGAGAAGGATAGCTCATCTAGCAGTGAGCCCAATGATGTGGCAAAAAGTGATACCAGCTCCGAATCGACCCCAAATGTCGAGGGTAGAAAAAAGAGTTCTTCTAGTTCAGACTCAGGATCCAAAAAAGAGCTGGAAGTGGAACAAGTTGAGGTGATTCATAGAAAGGTCCCTGGGGTTCAGGACAATATTAGGTGGGCATTTGAAGGAGCTGAGACAATCTATCATGAGGGGCTTCAACTGACTCAATCCAGAGATTTGAAGAGACCGATTGCTGAAGAATTCCAAATTGTGACCTTAGAATTATCTGATTAGTTAGAACTTGAGAGAAGATTTAATGAATACCAATTGAATTTTTTTAGCACCCCTCTAGAGAGTACTATCCGACGATGGTGCGAGAATTCTTCGCCAACTATTTGGCCATTCTTAGGAAGGATTGACCAAAAGGGAAAAAGCTTTCCAATATGAGGAATCAAACTATAATCCCAGTTCATGGAGTTCTAGTTGATATCTTTGAGGATACCATTAACTGATGTTTGTTCGATCCTACTTACACTCCTCCGACTATGACCCTAGATTTTAAGTATAGGATTAGAACTATAAGTTCCCAAAGTCGATGGATAGAACGTGTCCTGATAGATTTTGGAGAGCCATCCTGGGCTACCAACAAGGATCGGATCGCCCAACTATCATTAAGCCTTAAGGCTAAATTCTGGTGGGATGTGGTAAGACTGAGATTGATACCTATGGATGGAGATGCAGATCTGAATTTGATAAGGGTAGTGGTGGTGGCTAGCCTGGTAGGGGGGGCTAAAGATAAATTTTGGCATGATAATAAATTATGAATTGTTCACTCGAGCTCATAAGACTTCTATTGCAATACCTTTTTCGTGTCTCATCACGAAATTATACAAGCACGCTAAGGTACCCATCATAAGTGGGATTGACAATAAAGTTTGGGCAACTCATAAGCAAGACATTGATCGGACAAAAGATGAGTCAAAGTTTGAGTTGAAGGTCCAAAAGCAATCATCACAAGGCACTCAATCTCAACCGACTCCAGAGGCATCAAATGTTCCCATAGGTATGGATTTGCCCCTCGCTATCGTTGATCCACAGGTTGCTTCAAGTATATCAGGGGTTGCTCCTACAACCACCTTTGATAAGACTATAGATATTGCCTCCATTCCACCATCTTATTCAGAGTACCGGTTCATCTCAGAAAACTTCGTCAAAGTGGTGCAGGCACAGAAGAAGTTTGATAGGTAATTCAAGACATGGGCAGGATAGTTGAAGCCTTTCATGGAGGAAATAGTAGAAGAGGCTTTGAAACCTTATGAAAATTTGCAAGCTCGAATGGACGACATGGAGGAGCGGGTAAACAACAGGTTAAACGAGTTATCTGTGCCTGACTTGGCCAAATTTTATACTAAACTGAAGTAGGCCCAAGAAGATATAGCTAATCTAAATAAAAATTCATCTATTGGCAGTTGGGAACCTAGGATTGTGGATGTTGTCACGACCCAAATCCCATTCAGATCGGACTGGCACCCGGAGCTGATAAGGCCCGAGAGAACCAATCTTTGCTCATGTACTCTCATATGTATGATCGCGTATGAATCTCATTTTATCTCATGTAATTAAATATCAATGGCGAAAGTCATGGCAATATGTGCAATATATGAAACTTGGCCGTTAGGGCCATCACGTTGAAATGAACGTACATATCTTATATTCAGCTTCCCACATAAGTCTACAAAGCCTCTACAGATACATGACTATGACAAACCTAGAGTCGATACACACAAACCAATATACATACTGACTCGGAAAAGCCCTGGATCAACTTGAGCTCACCAACAATCTGCGGATATCTCGTCGCCTACCGCGGAGGTCTACTAACACCTGTGCCTGCAGCATGTAAGGTAAGTCCCCCAAGAGGGGTCAGTATGAAGAAAGTACTGAGTATGTAAGGCCATATGAAACTATATAATACGTAAGTACTTTCAAGAAATTAAGCGTAAGAGAATAACCAATATGGGTAGACCTTAGTTCTGAATATGCGGAACCATGTCATTACTTCTATTATTTCCATCATTTGGTCATTTATTCTTATCGTCATAATTCTTATAATAACCTCCATATTTATATTCATGCAAGGGATGTACTCTAATTTCTTTTACAACTATCTTCATTATGTGGATTTTAAATTAATACCGATCATCACCTTCTAGGTGGGTTAATAATATAATACCGCTCATCACCTTATAGGTGGATAATAATATATATACCGCTCATCACCTTATAGGTGGATAATAATATATGTACCGCTTATCACCTTATAGGTGGATAATAATATATGTATCGTAATAATACCATAGCATAATATTGGGATTATACCATCTTGAACTTATACCCTTTTTATTGTTATACATAATCAATAAAACATAAAGTAACCATATGTTCATTATTTCTTTACAATCTTATGTCCTTAACATGGTTATAAGAGTGACATAGTTATGAGAGTGACACGTTAAAGATCATGACCTTAAAGCACACACTTAAATATACATATTACTTCACTCCTCTACTTCATGAGATTGACATCTTCACTTATGAGGAATAATTATACTAACTTGCACATCACCTCTTTTTTTACTCTTATGAGATTGGTACTTTTCCTCGTGAAAGATTAATACATTCACTTATGAGAGATTAATACCTTTACTTGTGTGAGATTGATACATTGAGGATCATGATAACATTGGAAACATACATCTATGCCTTACTTCACTTCCTTACTTTCAAGAGAGTGATACGCTAACTTATGAGAGATTAACACATTGACACATTCATAATCATCACCTCATTTGAAGCTTTGGAACATACTATTATTAGGACGTTGGAACCATGTCCATAATTAGGTAACTCATGAACAACAACAACTAATGAATGAGGGAATCATGACTTAGGAATGAATAGATTCTCCTTACGTCGTCACTTTCCTTGAAACAGTGTCTTTTAGTAGTTACAATAACATTATGAGAGCTTTACGAATTTCAGTCCATGGATAAGAGACATATGAATACCAATCGGTCAATGAATAAGAAACGTATGGATAACAATATATATCAAACCTGAATGAGATACCTTAGCATATTTTGGAATAGGACAAGTGCAATGTCTATATGAATACTATTTGCTGCAGAAAGATACGGACAGAGTAACCTTACATACCTTATCTTCCCAACGTAAATACACAATCCAATATGTGAGCACAACAATTCTGTTCCTTTCTTACGTTTCACTCTACATCACAAGTACATAACGGAACCAACATTAACCACCAACTACCTTACAAATGCATGTGACAACAATGAGTTACATATTTATATTTAAAATGGCATTTCCTTCTTTACAATACCATTTACGGCATTGACATACCAACAATACCCCATTCATGCCATACATTGACCACAAGTTACATTCCAAGTGTATAAGACGACCATGAGTTACATGAGTCCCCTATAACATTATTTCACCCTTTACAATACCATTCATGGCCTTTCCATGCCAACAATACCATAACATTCTATATATTGACCACAACATCACATACCAATAGCATTTCACAACAAAGTTTCTCCTTTACATTTTCTCATGAGCACCATATCACAATTAATCCATCAAGTCACCTTAATACACCTCATATCACATATCGGCCAAAATCCCATAATTTACACTTATAGAAAAATAACAAGTTTAATAACATAATCATACCATAAATGTTGATATTTCATCCATACCATGCTCTTCATCAAAATCACAAGTCATATTTCAAAGTTACAATCTCATGGATAACACATTTTTTAACAAAAACCAAAAGTGTCATGTCCAACACTTCCAAGCATAACCAACATGATTTACATAATCTCTCATGCTCATAATATGTTAAAGTACAATAATAATCACTTACCTAAGCTTGGAAGATGGTGATCTTGTCCAAAGAGTGCCTTAGGGCTTGAAGAGCTACCAAGAGTTCTCTTGAAAATTCTAGAAAATAAGAGAATGTGATGTGTGTGTCTAATGAAATTAAATCTGATTTTCCCCCTTTTTATAGGCCTTGGGTCCATGCTTATCCAATATTATTTGTGTGTGCACTTAGTCAATGGAAGAATGGGTCTTTTAACCCATTGGGCCATGCATTTTGGCTACATTTTGGGTCTCAATTTAGGCCCAATAACCCATATCATCTTAACCCACTAACATCCATGTGTAATCCATAATATATCTCATGTTTAATTATTTTCATAATCGTCACGACAATATTCGCTTACGAGATCCCCGCTCGTAGCCTCAATCGCAAAAATAGAAATTCTAGTCGCTTATGGCTTCTTTGAACATAATTTGTTAAAATATTTGTGATGCATCATTAACCATAATTCGGATGCTAAACGCACTTAAGAATGGTCATACTATGATAGGGTAATGATACCATGACTTATAGGTCTTATACGCATTATAATAGTCGCAGAAAAATTTTGGCGAAAACCACCCCGGCACGCCGCTTGGCGTGCCCCAGTGCTACCTCTGGGATGAAAATTTCAGCCCAGAGCGGCTTGGCACGCCACTGGGCGCGCCCCACCTATATTTTTTTTTAATTTTTCATTTCTTCGATTTTTCTTTACGGATTCGGTTAGATACTTCAAGTTCTATTCTTCAACTTACTTCTTACCTTTAATATTCTTTCTTTGGAGGTCTTTCAAGCCTCGTTTTTAACCCCACAAATGTTCCAGAAATTTCCAAACTCCTCCTACAAGAGTCTAGTCACATTGACTAGTACGATATCAATTGTTCTATCCAAAACCACTACAGCACACGTACTTAGTGCTTGCGTAGCTAAGGTTTATAATTATATCCTAGGTCACCAATCACTCAAATTAGGGTCGGGAATGTACGGGGTATTACAGATGTATAGGATGAGGATGATGAGATCATGGACCTCATGGGCCGTAAGATGGCCGGTAAGGGCAAAAGTGTTACTGATGAACCCGAAAAGAAGAAGAAGTCAAAGAAAAAGAAGCACCTAGATGAGACATACGAAGATAGGGCGATAAGAAAAGCCCTAAAAAATTCAGTGGTAGATGAGAATACGAGGAAAAAAAGAGTTACAAATGAAGAGGCGAGAGTCTCCACTAGTGGACCTTCTCCCATAAGTGAGGTTGTTGTTGTTGACTTGAGTGCTGCGGACACTACCGTGGACACTGTTATAAATTTGAGTGCCCCAGCCAAAATCGATGACACTATTGCTAATGTGAGCACCCCGGCCACTATCAGGGCCACTATTGCTGCTACCAAGGCCACCCGGGCCTCCGACGATGACTCAAAGCCTAAGAGTTGTTCAAGTATTCGATCCCTTGTACTTTTCATTGATTATGCATTGAGTACAAAGCATAATTATTTTGGTGGGGTGGGGTACTTGTGAGCCTGTCAGCATGAGGATTTTTGTTTCCAGTGTTCTTTTCCCTCATGTGTTATCTAGTAGAATCGGCATGTTTAGGTTGTGTGTTTAAATTTTTGTTATTGTAATGTGTTATTTTATTTATATATTGTGCCTTCAAAGAAATCAAAATGAATAAAAAGTTATGTGGTGTTATGTTGAATGAAATGAGGACCTCCATTGAAAAATTTGTACGACTGTGTAATTAATTCCAACTTGATAATGGACTGTTGTGGATTTGTACTTGGTATTAGTATTATATAAAGAATTTAAACAGGCTTAATCTTGAGTGTGATTTTGAAAATAGGCAAGGTCACTGTCAGTCGGTGCTATGTGTGTGTGAGGCTTTTGGTCTAGTTTCTTACTTTATGCATGCATCTAAAACTTGCCCAGTCCATTTTGTTAAGTGATAAGCGGGTTGTATAGGATAGGATCACAGGGCTTGTTTGAATTAGAGTCCACTTTGCCTAAAATAAGCCTTCCAAATGATGTATGAACCCCTTGATCCATATGTTGAGCCATCATGATTCTTTTATTCAGCACTTACTAACATGTCCTTCTCTATCACTGAACCTCTATTTTGTCCCTGGTCCCTCCTTGGACATCGTGCACCTCAACTCAGGAAAATTGTCTAAGTTGAGGGTGGCTACTGTAGAAAGGAATGAATGAAGAAGGGTATGAAAAGAGTAGGTGATGATTTAAGAAAGACCTAAGAGTGTGCAAAAAGAAAGAGAAGATTAAGTGAAAAAGAAAGGAATGAATCAAAAATGAGCCCATGAAAATAGTGCACTCAAAGAGGGAAAAGTGTTTATAATGGTAGGAGAATAAGAATGGAATTGCTGAATGTGATTGCGGAATAATTGGTGTTGTGGACTGTTGCACGTTAAGGAGGGCTGAGTCACTAATACTAAATCTATCTTACCTGCGCTTAAGCCTGCGTTACAAGCTGAATAAAGCCATGAAGTGATCCTTGTCAACCAGCCAATGAACCTGGTAAAATAGTAAGGGCAAGCCTATGGTATTGTATGTGCATAGTTTGGATTTTTTTATGAGAGTGAGTGTGATTTCTAGTCCCTAATGGCTATACATGTGTGAGGGACCTCTTTGTTCTGAGAGCATGTGATTGATATGTGAACCTGCTGGTTATTAGATTGTACATCTTGGGTGTTTGTAGATCAATGATTTGTAGTGTAATGCCAAACAAGAATCCCTACTAGTTTGTGATTAAACTGAGTTATTGTCTTTGTCGCCAATGTTTGCATAAGGCCCATGAGATGATACACCATTTGTTTGTTCTATTGAGATCTTGATGTTGGAATAATACTGTGTTGTTTAAGTTGCTTGAGGACAAGCAATCGTTCTAAGTTGAGGGTGTTGAGGTGTCGGTTATGACGAACATTTCACATCTTTAACTAAGCATAATCGCGAGTTTTCAAGCAACATTTGGTGTTTTTAATGTGTTTTATGTTTACTTTCAGGTAATAAGCCTGACCATGTGAAAGAAAGGAAATTTTGCTGAAAAGAGAATATGACGATGTCACTGACGAACCATCAAGAGCATGGCAGGCTGTTGTTATGTCCGTCACAACTTATCCAGAAACTAGTGCACAATAAAGACAAGTGACTGTTCCGCTGATGGATCGTCAAGGTCTCGACATACCATCACCAAGATCGTCAAGGCCTACCCAGAACAGGCTAAAAGTTGAAGCCCAGTGACGTCCTAGCCGACGAACCATCACCCCATCCGTCAGTTCTTAAGTAGATTGTGAGTTAAATTAGACTCCTGCGATGGTCCCAATGGCAGATCGTCACCCATGCGACGGACCGTCAGGCTCACCGTCAGCGGTAACGTGGCATTCCAGATTCAAATTTTAAATCTTATTTTATTTGGATCCTATAAATACCTAGGTTAGGGTTTAGAATAGGCATCTTGTATACTTGACAATTTTTATATGTTTCTTTCTCTAGAGAATCGCCCGTAGAGGGCTAATAGCTTATTGTTCTTGGTTTTGATTCAAAGATTGAGATTGGTGATTTCTCTATTATAAGGATAATACTTTGCTCTATGAAAATTATCTTTTTCATCTTATTTCTTACCATGAGTGGCTAAAACCCCCATAACTAGGGTTGTGGAATCCTTGGTGGAAAATCACTTTTAGGGTTCAAGGGTGTTGAATTTGTATTGTTTTTGTGGTTATATTATGAATCCCTTTGTGTTAATATATTTCTGATGGTTGCAAACATTGGGAACACGTCTTATGTTAATTTGCTTGAGTAAAGATTTTAACAAATAAGATAAGGGATTCATAATAAGAGTTTGGAATTTCTAACCTCCAAACTAACAATTAATGCTTTAACAAGGTTAGTCTATTGAGGTTGAAATTGGGTTATATGCTTGTCACTTCAAGTTCGAGATAATTGAGGTGCATACTCATCTATTTAGGTTGGAAAATATTTAGATTAATTATTAGGATCGATTACCTTATAATCACATATCTTGTTATCAATTCATATTTACTCATGTCCCGAAAGTGATTGGAAACCAAGGTGAACACAGTCCTAGTTTGTCTTTCTCCATTGAATTAAGTATTATAAAAATTACTATTGTTTACTAAAATTGATATTGGTTCACAATTATTAAACAACCCCCCCCCCCCCCCCGTTATACGAAATTTGCTGGCTAATTGTCATTGAAGCTACATATTACTTGTTTTATACCTTATTCAGGGAGTCGATCCCAACCTTTGTTGGATTCTATATTTGACAACGACCACTTGCACTCTTCAAAAGGTTGTTGTAGTTTGGCCGTATCATTTAGGTATACCTATCTAGGGTAGAGTTGGGTACGTGTCCGCACGATCCGTGATTTGGGTCGTGATATTTTTTATGCATTTTTTCTCGTATAATCATTGGTATATGATTATACCTTCATTTTGCTCATTTTTCAAGAATATCCATTTCATTTTTCATGATTTCGATTTATAAAGTTGAGATTTAAAATCTCAAAGTTATGAAATTGAAAGTTTTTTATTTTAGGATCAATTTGTGATGGGTTTACGTTAATTTTTGGAAATTAAGATCCTTGTGGTATGGGTAATCTGATTTTGGCATAAATTTACCAAACTTTCCACGTATGAACATAGAAATTTAAGGTTTTCCTGAAAAAGTTGAGAAATGGTATTTTGAAGATTGATTTTAACCCCAATTCTTATAAAATTTCATATTTGAACTCCTTAAGTTATGGATAATGTATTTTTAAAATAAAATTCTAGTTTTACCCTTTTGGGCTTGGGCTTAACTTTTGGATTGACTTTTTTGACCCAGAATAGAAGAATAGCAATATGGGTATATATGAACTCGTATTTAAGTGTAGAACTTATTCTTGACAGATTTAAGGTAATTTAAGACTATTATAGAAGAAAAGCTAATTTGGTGATGGTTTTTTAGAACATCTCTTCGGCTTCGAGGTAGATAATGGCTTAACTTTCTTCAGACTTTGCTTGGATGTGGGGCTTATCGTGTAAAGCAAGCTATGGGTTAGGTAAATTTGTGAATCAAAGTACAAAATAAATTTTGGATTATTATTGCAATACCCATGTAGGGGCTTATATTGGTTATTACACTGCTCGTGTAGGGACTTGTGTTGATCCTTGTAATGCCCGTGTGGGGGGTTTGTGTTGAATATTATGATGCTCGGTATGGGACTTGAATTGTTTTGGTAATATGGGACTTGGATCCCTAGTTTGATAGTGAGGCTCATACCCAATATTCATGGAATGTTATGACTCTGACATTATGGATTCAACTGTTTTTATCGGATTCCACTTTATTTTTGTACTCATGTATATTCATACATCTCATGGTACATGGAAATATGAAATGTTTAGAATTGATTTGAAAGAAATGATATGAAAGACTTGTTTTGAAAATAATAAATGATATTGGTCCCAGTTGGAGTCTGGGTCAGTGATACATAATTGATTTAGCCCCGATTCAAGTCCGGACAAGACTTATTGAAATCCCAATTTGAGTATGGGTACGTGATATTGATTTAGTTTTGGTTTGAGTCTGGACCATATTGATGAGTGTTAATTTATATATGGACCTCACGAGTCCCCCATGGGTTCCGTCCTAGAGCGAATGAGCTCGGAGGGTAAATATTGATAGGTATTGGTCATTGCATATCATTGCATTGCATTGTATACCCTTTTGGATTGTGGTTGTGATTGAAATATCCATGATATTGCTTGATATAGAAATACTGGGACATTTCTGTTTGCAGGGTTACTTTAGTATTCTTTACTCTTTATAGTTTTCGGCTTGAGCTTAGTTGGTCTATGATGCCTACTGAGTACTAGTGGTTGTACTCACCCTTATTTTTCTCCATGCTTAGTTGTGGTGAGCTCCTATCTTCGGAGACTGTCCTAGCTTTCTTACCCCTATATTTTTGTTTTCTTTACTTTATTAGATAGTGTTGTATCTCAGTTATGACATTCTGTATTAGAGTCGCTCTTGTACATGTGACAGCTGAATCTTGGGATTTTTAGTAACATTGTTCTCTTTTCATTAAGATTGACTTTGAGTTATTATTATTGAGTGTTCGTTATGGTATTATACTATTTGCCTTATTTTAAGTAGCTTGCGTTTATTGAGTCAAACTGACCTACCATGAATGGGTGAGGTAGGTGCCATCACAATCCTTGGGATTTTGAGTCATGACAACACCACTGTTTTTTAGATAAGATATAAAATTTTACATTGATAACAAGTTGATGAAGATGACATAACAAGTTGATGAAGATGACGGGTGCACCATTGCTTTCTAAGATAAGATATAAATTTTGTATTGATAATAACTTGGCGAACAAATGATAATAAATGATATTAAAGAAGTCTGCTTTAGAAAAAAAAAATAAAAAAGAAGCAAAATGAAAATAAGTGGGATTTAATACCTTGACCTAAAGAAGTTAAGACAAGCTATCAACCAATGCACCACTCAATCTTTTTTTTCCATGGGTGCCTTAAGATTAGTATATATATATTAAGAATTATAAAAATAATATATCGAGTTTAGTCGACTGACCATGGTTCACGTGACCTATTTTTTACACTTAGATTCGCCACTGGTTATAGGTAGAATGTTTTTATAGAGAAATAAAATTATACCATGAAAAATTTATTCCAAAGAAAATCAGGTTGTTATAGTGAAATGTGGTGATAACGGATGATTGTTATAATGAGCTTTGACCGTAACATATGACTTTAAACTTAATGTAATTGTTTACAAGAAATTCATCATTTTGATTAACAATAGAATTTGTAGAAAGGCTTAAAGGCAAGTGGATTAAGGTCGATCATGCTCATTTTCTTTTGACTGAACCAACAAAGTAGTGATCGGTTACAAGAATGCATGTCACTCAAAGAAAAGGAAAAATACAAGAGAGGAAAAAGTTGAAAGTCTTCTACCATTAAAACCCTAAAAAATAGATATAGTAATGTTTTCAGAGAGAATTCTTGATGCCAGTTCGTTCGTCTGAGAGAGATCATTCATAGGCCAAAAAGTCAAGTCTAAGCTATAATGTGAAAAGACCATAGTTGCATCTAGATGCACATACAAGTGTACGCGGTAGTACTTCTAATATAGGATTTTGAGTCCAGATATCGTACCCATAGGGACTTTTCGATTAACTATTTATTAAATTAAACTAATGCTAATTAGTTATTCAAGTGATAAAACCTAATGATATATTTATGGATTAACTAAACTAAGAATAAAAATAAGTTAACCAATGAACAATTGAGCACACAAAGAGTGAATCCTCACGTAATCAATAAGGTGAAATAAATCTAGGACTATGGTTTCGCTAGTAATCATGTTGAGTAATCACTTGAATTGAATTTGATTTTTGTCAGGTTACTAGTTGCGGGGTGATATTTGAGATGTAGAACATCTTTCCAAACAAACTTTACACCTACTTGACTATTACTAATGCCTATATTCTTATGGTCATCGATCGATAGTGAAGTGCATGTGATTTCTCTTCCGTATCAACTGGGCAAGGCTAACAGGTATATTTCTATCAACGTTAGTGAATCGTTCCCCATTCCCTATAGAGTTTACAATCAAGCACTACTTTTTCTTATTGCATACATAAATTTCCTATTCCTAATTCAATCTACGCATCATAGATAGTATTTGAATGTTGATCAAGCAATAACAAATAATTAAGCTCAAGAAAAAGTAAGTAACCACATGAGCCATAACATGATGATAAATATCTTAACAAGTCACACCAAGTTCATAAAAAAACAATTATGAAGCTACCATAATCCTAGATGAGAAGTTTAGCTCCATATAGACATGGAGGACTTACTACAAATCATCCAAAGAAAACATAAAAATAATTAAATAGTAGAGAAGAAAAGATAAAATCAATATTCTTCGGCCTCCCCGGCGGCTTCTAGCTCTCCCTAGATCAAAAGGTCTATAAATATTATATTTAGGATGTACTTATAGAGTTCCAAAAGGTTTCGAACGGTTAGACCCTTTTAAAATTGTATTGGGCCAGATTTGCCCCAAAAATGGCTTGAGGGGATGCCCTAGGCAGAGCTCTAGACGAGCCCTAATCCAATTGGGCACAACATATGTTGAGGCATGTTTTGGGTACGATTTTGTGCTAGAGCGGCGCCTTAGGCGGTGCCCTAGGCTCCCTCTTAGTGCAATTTTGTTGTCCTCTTTTTGGTTTGCTCCGTTTAAACTCCTGTTTTGGTCCAACACCTTTGTACTTATTTCAGATCAACATATATGGCTCCTTCTCAGACTTCAAAGCTCAATTATGCTGTAATTATTCTCTAATTCCTTCAATATCTATCCTATGCATCAAAGTACCAATATAAGTGTAGTTCATATAAAATAAGCTCAAAACGATACTATAAAAAGGTAAAATATAAGGAGAATGATAGTATAAATGCATGAATTTTAACCTCACATCAACAACCCACACTTAAAACTTTACTCGTTAAACTATACACTCATGGCTTGGCGTCTCCTACAACTCCACCAATTGAAACAAAATTACTCAAGCTAAGACTATAATGACTATAGATGACGAGTTCTTATACAACATGCTTAATTCGTCCAACTTATTTAAAACCTCATGTACGACTACTTCAAGACCACCTAAACTCAAGAACTGACTCTACAATGTTTGCAAACACTCATAGATCACCTAATCAGGAAATTAAACACTTCACATATCTTTCATCAACCATGTGCCCTCACCACAAGAGAATTAACCATATTCACTCACATACATTCATAACATCACATATATGGGTATAAGGATAGAATTTTGCTCACTCTCACAAAGAAATTCACGTGCACATATGATGAACCATAAGTTTGCCCTTAGTGTGCTACTCCACTAATATAAAAACATCAAATTTAATATCAAGTAGGACTTTCAAGGTTGTAATATAGGCTAAGGGACGGGTAGGAACTATTTTAGCCAGAAATAGTGACTATCTTCCCTAAGCACTTTAATACATCACACTTTTTTTCACGTTTTGCTCTCATTCTTTAATCAACTAATTTCTTCTTCTACTCTTCTCACCCATATATTTTCTTTGTTTTTCCCATCTCTTTAAGGCCTGTTTGGAAAACCACTTTGGGAATTGAATTTGGTGTAATTGGATGTAATTACACTATTTGGCCTGTTTGGTTGGCCAGGTAATTACTTGGTTAGTAGGTAATTGGGTGTAATTAGAAGGGGGTAATTACACTCTCCAATTCTCAGGGGGAAACTGTGAATTGTTGGTAATTACATGGTGTAATTACAAGGTTACTTTTTAATTTCTTTCTTTTCTTTTATTTTTTATTTCTATTATTGTAAATTCTTTTTTATTTTTATTATTATATTTTTTAAAAATATATTTTTTATTTTGCATTATTTATATTTCATTTCCTTACTTCTCATTTCCCAACCTTTACTTCTTGTGATTCCATGCAATTGTTCGTATTATTTATTTATTGTTTATTATTTTCATCTAGCCTAATCATGTTTGTATTCTAATTTATAAATTAAAGTAGAATTCATTGTTGAATAAGGTTATAGGCTCACATTTTTCTTTCTTTTTTTTTTTGAATTATATTTATGTACGTTATGTTGAAATTTGACATAAGAGTATGATGTTAACTTTTTTGTTTTGAATTTTGAATTTATGTTATATCTCCGGTTACAATTTATTGTTTGGTAGTATTGACTTGATATTTTACATTGCTTTTGTAGTTAGAATCGATAGATTATCTTTTCATCAAATGTTTTAATAATTTTATGACATTATGTTTATAATATTAATCTTTTTGTCAAATATGTATTTCATGATGTTCTTAAAAATCATGTACTTTTAGTTTTTATGATTAATTTGATTAAAATATATACTTTAATTATTTTTTATAATATTAGTTAAGAACATATGTTTGTTAATTAATATATTTTCAAAAGACAATATATATCTTAAATACCTAACTTAATACCCTTTATAAAGGCCCTTATTTGTCAACTATTAGTAATTTTTATATTTTGATAATTAATTTTTATTTTAGAAATTTAATACAACTATGTGATTACACTCATGCAACCAAATAGTACACTTGTAATTACACTGTATTTACACTGTGGCAAACAACTAGGTCGGCGTAATTAGTATCCTATGTAATTACTAGACTAGTAATTACTACTATAGTAATTACACTAATTTCAATTACTAGGTGGATTTCCAAACAGACCATTAAGCAAGTTCACACACCATTAGTAATGAGAACTCAACTATCATGCAATTTTTCTATTTTTTCTTTCTTTTTCTACTTTTTTTTATTTTCTCCACCAATAACATATGAATTTTCAACAGCTTGAACCCTTAGTCTTTCTACATGCTTCTCACTATAATATTTTTCCTTTTTTTTTTTTCATTCTTACTCCTTTCGACTCATATTTTTCAATTAAAGAGCTTAAGAGTTTTGGACAAAGTTAAAGGTCAATTGAAAGAAAAGGATTAAACTTTACACGTGGCTACCAAAGAATAGGCTAAAGGCTCAATGAGACTAACCAGGATCATCTATTGTGGGTAGGTAAAGCAAAGGATAAAACAAGGCTAATTAAAGAAATGCCTATATCATCTCCTAAACTCAACATTGTTCATTTTATTTTGCAAACACACCGGACAAGTTCTAGACATCAATATAAAAATATGGAATATTAACAAACACCTAAACACATGGCATATGTTCAACTCAAGAAGGATTCATACAGACTCTCAATCAAGAAAGCCACAAGAGTTCAATTTTAAGCCAAAAATCATTCAAGAGTAAAGCAAAAGAATCTAGGTGTCTCAAGAGAATTCATTCACTTTTTACACAACATGCTTTTGAATTTAAAACACAACTTGCACATTCAGTCAATTATAGCACCTAACTAGAGCACCTAGCATTCAATTGATCATAAGAACTCTCTAACGCCTAATGACTAACTTACCTCAAAACGATCGTCAACCATCCATCGTCAGAAAAAGTCATTCTACCAAACAAAACTACTCCTAAAAATAAAAAGATACTTGGTTCAAAAGGCCTCCCCTCGAAAATGAATCGAAAAGAAAAACCAAGAGGTGAGCAAATTATGCTCTACTAAAGAACTGAAATGCTAAAATCTCAAAAGAACTACTCTAATCCAAAAGAACAAAATAAAAATATTTTTGTATTTGTAGACATTTTCAAAAATTTCAATTTTTCCAACAAAAGCAAGCAACTAAAAAAAAACAAAAAACCTATAGCATACTTCACCCTTAACAATATAAGAAGATATCCTACCCCACACTTAAAGTCATGCTTTATTTCTAAAGCATTAAACAAAGTAAAACATAGGATTAAGAATCCTCCATGTGGCCCTCCAGGGCCTAACTAGCAACACATTTCTTTCTCAATCATTCCATCAAAAGGGTGGATAGCCCCACACTTATTCTTCGGCCATGCTCCTTAGCTTCCTAAATCAGGTACTCAGATGTAACGACATATTCCATCATTACTAAAATCACCTCTTCCAAAGGACACGAGGTACGTGAATTTTTGTAACTATCCTTGAAATAATTGCGTAGGAGACTTAGTTTAATAATTTTGGAATTTAAAATTTTGGGCGGACTGATTATCCCACTATAACAGAAATTTTTCCATTATAGCAGCGCTGTGGTAGCAGCCTATCGGTCGCTATAGCGGGATGCCAAGTACCAGAAATAGTCCCCTATTTTCTTTATTTTTCCCTTCTCTCTTCAATTGCAAATAGGACGAGGCTTCCTTCTAAAAACCCTCTAGGGTTGCCTCATAGCCCTGGAGCAATAGAGAATAAGGGATGTGCATGAATAGGGAAAAACCATCATTTTCTTATGGATTTCATGCCAGAAATCACTGGAACGGAGTTGGAAGTTCGAATTCTTGCCTCCGTAGTAGTTGTTTGGCGCCCAGGTAGGCTAGATTGAATTGAGTAGCATAGACCTAGGTTATAAAATATATGCATAATGTAGATTGATGGAAGATTCCATACTTAGACCTGCGGGCATGGTGTTGGATTGGATAAACATAGTAACTTCTAATATATGAATAAAAATTGTGTTGTGAATATTGAATTGTAGTTAGAGTTGGTGAGTATTATTTGTTAATGCTAGATCAATTTATAGATAATCGTCATGATGATAATCTCAAAAGTTGTTGTTAAACTAATGACTATTAATTTAGAGTTGATTGGTGGAATAGTGCAAGTAAGTGAGAATACTAAATGGTGGAGTAATGTAGAAAAACTAAGTGTGCAAATAATTAAAAAAATCATATAATATTGGTAGGGATTAGAAAAAAAGTGAAAAAGTAAGAAAAACATGTGTTTAATTTCCCCTTACTAATTGTATGTGAATGTTCTTAAGAAGATGGAAAAACAAAGAAAGTCTATGAGTGAGAAGAGTAAAAGAAGAAATAACTAGTTGATTGAGGAATTGCTTAATGAAAGAAGTTGTGATGTATTAAAGTGCTTAGGAAAGATAGTCACTATTGTTGGCCAGAATAGTTCCTACATGTCCCTTAGCCTACATTACAACCATGAAATTCCTACATGATCTTAAGTTTGACGTTCTTATATTAGTGTAGTAGTACACTAAGGGCAAGCTTATGGTTCATCGTATGTTGTATGTGAATTCTATGTGAGAGTGAGCGTAATTCTATTCTTATACCCATTCATATGATATTGTGCATGTTTCTGAGTGAATATGGATAACTCTCTTGTTATGAGGGGCACATGGCTGACAAAAAATAGGTGAAGTATTTTGATTTCTTGATTGAGTAATCGATAAGTGTTTGCTACTATCGTACAGTTAGTCATTAGGGATAGGTGGTCTCAAAGTGATTGTCCATGAGGTCTTAAATGTGTTGAACGAATGAGGCATGTATATTAAAAGCTTGTCATCTATTGTAGTCATTGTAGTCTTAGCTTGAGTATTCTTGTATCCAAGTGGTGTAGTCTGTGGTTGGAGTCTAAGTCGTAAGTTTAGAGCTTAATCGAGGACAAGCAAGAGTTTAAGAGTGGGGTGTTGATGTGAGGCTACAGTAATGAATTCCGACTATAGTTTGCCTCACATTTTACTTTTTTAATATGATTTTGTGCTTACTTTATATGAAATACGGTTATGTAGCTTGTCTTGATGTGTAGGATAAATAACAAGGAATTTTGCATGGATTTGGAGCATATTTGGAGTGATAATTGAGCTTTGAAGTCTGAGTAAGAGCCAAGGAAGGTGATCAGAGCATATCCAAGGATGGTAGATCAAGATGAGAGCTTAATGGAAGCAAAACGCGAAGAAAAGGTGAAATATACACTACAAAAAGACCCTAGGTACCGCCCCAGTGCCCCCGTAGTGAAAAATGGAGTCCTCCATACACTGAGGTCTGTGGACTGGCCAAATGCACTAGGGCACCGCCCCAGTGCAAAATTCTGGCAAAAATTGGCCTGAAGTAGCGTGGGCCACCCAGATCCGACCCAAACCCCCTCAAACCCTATGTATACTCTTTTTAGTCATTTTTAGATGTTTTAGTAGAGGAAAACTTACGTAACTTGATAGGAAGATTTCCACTACATTTTTTCTTCTCTTTTAATTACTTTTCAACATTGAATCTCTATCTATTCATAAGTAGCTAAATTCATAGTATCTAGGGTTGTGGTTAAAGACATAAGAGTTGATATATGATTATCATATTGTTTAGTTTTTATTTCCACTTTTATTGAGTTATTTATCTTCTCTTGTTCTTAATTATTTGGAAGCTTGACAACCTCGAAAACACTATATATGGTGGGTAGTTAGGACTAGGAATAGGAATATTACGTACGCAATAAAGAAATGTAGGGCTTGATCGTGAGCTCTATTGGGTAGGGGGAATGATTCACTAACATGGATAGGATAATATACTCATTATACTTGCTTAATTTATACAGAAGAGAAATCACATGCACTTCACTATTGACCGATGACCATAAGAATATAGGCATTAGGAATAGTCGAGTAGGAGTAGAGTTGTTTGGAAAGATGCTCAACATCGTAAATATGAACCCGCAACTAGTAACTTAGGAGATCAACTAAATGTATGATTTGAAAACTCAAATAGATTGTCGAAATACCATAACCCTGGGTTATCCCTCCAATCTGAATTATAGATTGTCAAAATACCATAACCCTAGGGTATTCCTCTAATCTGAATTTCAATGTAATAATTTATGAATTGCCTCAATTTACTTTTTGTCACAATCAAAACACAAAATCACTCTTTATTATTTGTTTCTTATTGAATAGCGACTTTAAGAATTCATTTTAGTTAATCAATTCATTAAATCCTTGTTGGATCGATATTTGAACTTACAATTCCTATATTACATGTCAGACCGCATGCGCTTGCCTGTTCATTGGACACAATAGCCTTATCGGCCCGCATATCCATTTATGTACTTTTAGATATCATGGTGGTCTTGCCGGCTGTCATAGCAATTACATGTTTTTAAATATCATGATGTTCTTCTCAGCCCGCATATATTCACCTATTTCTGTTATGAACTATTACGTCAGTTGCGATTGTTTTTGTTGTTTGCCTGCATACATATCTATGGTGCATATGCATTGTATTTCATGCCTTTTGAGGCCTGGATTGGGGTGTACACCTACACAACATGCATTGTATGCCTCTTGAGGCTAGGATCAGAGTGTGTGTCTACACCACATGCATTTCATGCCTTTAAGGCTAGAGATCAGGGTATACGCCTTTACTACATGCATTTTATGCCTTTGAGGCTAGGATTGGGATATTTTCCTACACCATATGAACTCATTCCCCTGAGTCTAGGATAGGGATGTTTGCCTACACCACATGCATTGCATTATATTTCATATCGCTGTATATTTTGGCTTTGAATTGATTGTTTTTAGCTGTTTGTGTGGCCTATTAGGGCTTAGTAAGTTATTGGTATTATGTTGATATAATTTGAATCAGGAACATGTAGATTTGGCTGCGGTTTTTAGCAGCAGGTTGTCGAGTTATAGTTGTTACGATTGGGTGAGTTGAGGTAGGAGTAGGTAAGATTGTTTGAGGCTGTGATTTGTTCTATTCTTATTTATTTCCACTGTAATATATTCATTATCATGTCATTTTGTTGGCACCGATAGAGCTTATGGGGGCTCTGGTAGGTTGTCTGTTTGATTTTTGAATTACTCGTTATTTGTGTGATTTGAGTCAGGAACAGGGAAGGTGGATTCAAATAGTGTAGTTTCAGTTTCAGTTTTAGGTTGTGTTGTTTCTATTATTTTACCGCCTTACATCTTCAGCACATTATTTCATACCGACGTCCCCATTTCCTGGGGGAGCGACATTCATGCCTCCATGTTTCCATGTAGACAATGTTACTTGTTGCGTGTGATCGAGTTTAGCGGATGGTTGATACACTCCGTTCTTTTTGGAGTTAATGAGTCTAGAGTGTTCTTTTGCTTTGTGTACTGAGTGGTACATCGGGGTCCTGTCCTAACTAATTGGTAGCATTTTTTCATCTTAACGGCTTGTAAACGTTGGTTATGAGTCTTGTAGTCAGTCATGGCCTTGTTGGTCGTGTTGTTTGTTGTGGTTTTCAGACTATGGCCTAGACGGTCTTATAGTGTACTTTCGTTATATGTCGAGTTCTCTGTCGCATTTATTTTGGTTTGTCTTGGCTTTAACTACCTGTATGTACTGTTTGGTTTGGTTTCAGTTGGTTTGCTCGACCAAGTGTGGCATTGGGTGCCAGTCATGCCTCCCCGATTTTGGGGCGTAACAGTGTCTTAATTTGTGAGATAATAATAAGTTACGCCCCATGGGCAAGACTTGAAACTACCACATTGTATCTTGATTTATGAGATACTCTATAACTCACTTAGCCTAAAGACTTTCAAACAACAAGTTACGCCCCACGGGCAAGACTTGACACTACCACATTGTGTCTTGATTTATGAAGTGTTGTATAATTCTTTTCTTAGAGGCAAGACTTAGCCTAAGGGCATCTCCAACCACCCTTCATTTTACCCTCTATACTCCATATTTGGTGGGAAAAAATGGAGATGGCCATCTCCAACCACCCTTCAAATTATCCTCTATACTCCATAGTTGGAGGGATGAATAGTGTTTCTCCAAATTTGGAGATGCACTATTCATCCCCTCTATTTTACTTTTTCATTATTATATTATTATTTATATTATATAACATTTTTAATTTAACATATTATAAATTATATAAAACCATTAATGAATTCCCTAATATTCGTAATTATTTTCTAATGTAATATCTTTATTATATTAATTTTAAATTTTATTAAATTAATTTTCGTATATAATATTTTTATTTAAGATATAAGTTAGTTCTATTATAATTTATAGTTTTATAGTAAAAATAACCATCACAAAAATGAAAAGTGCACGTGTAAACCAAGTAATTAAATTTTGTATTACATGAAGATTTTGAAAAGAACATGAATTTTATAGGGTGATTATATATATATATATATATATATATATATATAAATGAAAGGATTTATTTTATGAAATAAGAAAACATAAATGAAATAAAAATAATAATATAATATTAAAGAGAGGGAAGAAGATTCTTTTTTGGAGTGTAAAATAGAGTTATGGGTTGGAGTTGGTGTTCTCCAAATATAGATATTCTATATATTTGGAGATAAAAATATAGAGGGTGGTTGGAGATGGTCTAAGGACTTCTGAAAAACAAGTTATGCCCCATGAACAAAAGTTGACACAACATCGTTGTGTCTTGATTTGTGAGATACTTTACAACTCTAGCCTTAGAGACAAGATTTAGCCCAAGGACTTCCAAACAACAAGTTACACTCCAAGGATAAGACTTGACCCTACCACATTTTGTCTTGATTTATGAGATGCTCTATAACTCTTGCTTTAGAGGCAAGACTTAGCCCAAGGACTTCCAAAGAACAAGTTACGCTTCATGAGCAACAGTTTACATTATTTTCACTAAGTCTAACTTATCGGGCAAGCAATAATTGTTGCTTTAGAGGCAAAGCGTAGCTCTGGGACTTTAAAAAATCAACTTATGCCTCATGGAAAACGATTTATACTATTTCACAAAGTCTAACTAACTGGATACTACATAACTCTTGCCTTAGAGACAAAAGTAGATCAGGGGTTTTAAAACAAAATAGTATATACCTCATGGACAACAATTTACACTGTTTCACTATGTCTAGCTTTTGGGATACTCAATAAACGTAGCTCAGGGTTTAGAAAAATGACTTATGCCTCATGAGCAACACTATTTCAAAACTAGAATATTCTTTTTCATAGACTGCTCTATCAATTAAATGCTAACATACATCATTTTTCTTACATTAAATATGTGGTCGATTCCTATTACAAATGTTATAAACTAACTTGAAAATAAAACCCTTTAGTTTACTTCTATGTCAAAGAAAGAAGATCTTCTTTGTAGATTACCCAACTTCTTGTTCATTATAAATAGAAGTTGAGAAAAGAGAGAAAAGAAAAAAAGAAAAAAGAAAAGAAAATAAAGAAAAAAAAATAGAAGTTAAGAGTCAAATGTATGAAGAGTTGTTTAAAAATATTTGAGGTGTACAGAAGCATTAACATATTTATGTTCATAAAGAGGAAGAAAGAATATTTTTAGAGACTTTTCTAGACTAGTTTTAAAGACTTTTCGGACACTTTGGAGAACACCTTGTGCACATGAAACCCCCAAAGAGTTGGTATATCAAACCCCACATGGAGCTGACTTAAGGGGGCTAACAATCAATCCTAAATTAGGCTGAAATTCACACAGCACGTCTATGGTTAAAAATTAAAAACAAAGAAAACGAAGCTAAAATAAAGTCAGCAGCAGGGTTCGAACCTGCGCAGGCAAAGCCCAGCAGATTTCAAGTCTCTCCTTAACCACTCGGACATATCGACTTTGCTGGTCATAAAGGTTAGCAAGTCTTTATATTGTCAAACACTCGCTATACATGCTCAAAGATGTCGGACACGCGATTTCTATGTGCATTCATGGTCTCTCTCTCTCTCTCTATCTGTGCATTCATGGTCTCTCTCTCTCTCTCTCTCTCTCTCTATATATATATATATATATATTCTTACACTATGGGTAAACACCCTTGATAAAAGGCAGGAGTATATGATACACCAAGTGGTAGCAAACTGTATACTTGGTAGTTAGTAAATCCCTGTCTTACCTAACACGCGTTGGACACTTGTGATCCATCCACGTATGACAACAAAATCTAATTGCCAATAAGATGCATTTCCTGTACAAGCTTATGGAGTACAACTACATCATACTGTACAAAATGGGTTGGAATTCGGCTCCACAAATATGAACACTGAGTTTAGATAAACTCCCATTAAACTGTATACTCATGTAACTTCGAATTCCATCATTAACACATTATGTACAATATTATATCATCTTTAACCCAAAAGGCCGCTCCTCCAAATTGTAGTAATTACTCAATGTCGAATAGTAAGACAGGTTATTTTGCTTCAAGGAAGGAGAGAAAGCACAAAACAAAATCAAATAATTTTACATCTGCAAGGCAACATTTAAATGCTTACTTTATAATTGATATCAGAATGTCCCACATAAAAATTGTTCTTTGTACTATACACAAGGAAAAGAAGTAATTCAGCTGTTTGCCGTACCTATGTTTATGCCAACGATGACTGAACTAAACCTTTTTTTCACCTGTTATGACTACTTTTCTCTGTGACTTGTAGGAAATGAGAATATACATGAAACATATTTCTGTTACAAACAATGTCTGTTGCTATATAAACTAAACCACTCTCTATGGTAAAAGGCAACATCCATTCTAAGAAGCCTAAAGCATCAAAAGGATTGAAAACTCTTTTAAGGTTTCTTTCTTTATGAGAGAAGCACAAGTCCGCCGCTCATCAAGCTTGGAAGATGCGAGATCAAACCCCAACAAAGAATCCAAAAGCAATCCTTGGAAGTTTTATGTACATTCTGTGTTTAGTTTCAGAGATTCATTACCTGAAAAAGAATGCATTGGAATCCAAGTGGTGGACATGGACATATGAAGAAGTATTCTAACCTGCAGAAGTAATCATGTTTGAACCATAGAGCACTCACAGTTTGAAAAAGAAACCAGGAACGACCCTGAGGCACCATGAAGGCGATGGCATTTCTACCCGAGGTTGATCACAAGAATTCACCAAGAATGCTCTTCAGGTATTCTGATTTGGCTTGATATGGAAAAAGCGTGATACTTCTTGATAAAGCTGCTCAGCCTCAAATGGCTTCGAAACATAACCATCCATTCCACATTTCTGACACTGTTCATTTGTAGCTTGAATTACGTCAGCAGTCATGGCCAGAATGGGCACTTTCCAGCTTGAAACATTTCCATACACTTCAGGACTAAGTTGTCCAAGTTGGATGCAGCTATTGATATCAGATTCCATTTCGCGGATTCTTTTTGTTGCTTCAAACCTGTCATTTAATTTGTAGTGTTACTGTCAGCTTAAAAGAGATTTAGCTTGACAAACATATCACAGAGCTTTTCCATAACCTCGGAAGGATACTTTTGGAGCCCAGAAGATGCGATAAAGAAATTGCTATGACGGGAGCAGAAGTTCATAATTATGCAAAAATAAGTAAGGAAAAATATAAATTAGGTCTAAGAGTAGTAGAAAATATAGTTTTTCTTAAGAAACATACCCATCCATTTCTGGCATCTGAATATCCATGAAACAGGCATCAAATTGATGAGGTGGCTGTAAAAAAGTGAGTGCTTTTTTTCCAGAGTCTGTGCAGACAACATCAGCACCATACTTCTTTAGTGCAGCAGCAGCTACTCTAAGGTTCACATTGTTGTCATCCACAATCAAAATTTTTCTCCCCTGAAGGAGCTTGGAGAGAGAGAGACCAGAGAGCTCTCCATTCGTACAATTTCCATTGTTACCAACACCCATGGCACGTTGGAGTGATGCAGCAAGCATACTCGCCCTTAGTGGCTTCATGATGACAAATGGAGTAGGAAAACCATTGGCTGAGACACCAGCTCGGCTAGAATTTATAGAATTAGCTAATATAAAAAGTTTAGGAGAAACACTAGCATTGATCTTTCTTAAGTTTTTGACAAAGAGACTTGACTTCCCCAAATCGGTATCCCAGACCTCCTGTTCAATGAGGATCATATTTGTGACTCCATTTTCAGATTTTAGGTAAGACAAACCATGATTCAAATCTGAGACAACTTCAGTATTGACTCCAAGTCGTTTCATGTGATACTGTGAAACCCTTGCACGGACAGTTCTTGGGTCAACAATTAAGGCTCTCATGCCATGGAAATCTGAAGAAACAGAGTTTGATTGATTGTTTATTTGCTGGCTCTTCTTCTCATTCCAATTATTGCTGCCATTGGTGAAAACAGCAGTAAAAGTAAAGGTGGATCCAATCTTTGGCAAACTTACAAATCCAATTTCACCTTTCATAAGCTGTACCAAACATTTGCTTATGCTAAGTCCAATACCAGTTCCCCCATGGATGCGAGCAATAGAAGGACCAACCTGCATGAAGGGGGTGAATATACGAGATTGAGCGTCTAATGGGATTCCAAGACCAGTGTCTTCTACTGAAACCATTAGATTGATCTGGTCCAACGAGGAAGATGTGAAAGAAGCGGATCCTTCTTGATTGAAACACACGAAACTTCTCCAGCTCTGTCGTTTATCGGCTACAGGCAATCCACTCAAAGTGCTCTTTAACAACGATTCCATCTTGAACTCCTCAGCTGACTCTATCACTTCCTCGATAAGATGGACCGTCACAGATATATGACCTTTCTCAGTGAACTACAAAAAGACATTATACTTTAGAGAGTGTGAAAGTATGATCATCCAACCCAAATCCTTAAGTGGGCCAAGTACCCACAACTAACCCCTTATATGCCCTTATATATGCAATGCTTGATGTATATATCACCAGAACTCTTTCTTGTCCTTGTATATCAATGTGAATCATTGTATATATGTGACAACCTCCTCGCCCTTATGACCTTACATACTTGATATGAGTCATTTCATATCTCCAACAGTCTCTAGCAAATGTAAGTCAAATCTAGGTTTCTCAAGTAGACTTGAATGGACATTTACAAGAGTGAGAATGGGTTTATCAAACGTTGGTGCTGATACCTTGTCACAAAATCTAAGCATTCAGCTAAAATAAATTAAATTGGGTAGCCCAACACCTTTATAGCATCCTTTAGATGCCTCTATATCCCCGATACAACTATAACAATTACGCCTCAATTCCAAGCGAGTTGGGGTTGGCCAGAATGAATCATATCAAGTATATATGGACGTGATCCCTGATGTAGGACATTATATATCTTCATCAAGGTGAGTGATATATATAGACTAGATAACAGACTTAACGAAATCTGGCGCAACTTTGATCAATGAATTAGCTAAACATTGCATTAATTACTTCCTTTTTCCCGCAACTCTCTCAGTTAATCCCTACATAATGAAAGCAACTGATGGATATTTATTTTAGATGTCCCTTTGAGAATTTACATAAAACAAACATGCACAAACTCATATATCTACTCCAGTTTAAACTCGGTTACAGAGTAGCGTTCTGCTTTCGCTCCTAGCTATGTTAAGCTCTTTGTTGCCGCTATACTTTCTGGGACCAATGTCTAAGAGATAAGTGAACTTACTTTAATAGAGTTTCCCATCAAGTTTGTGATAATCTGACGAAACCGTCCAGGGTCACCAATGAGCACATCAGGAACCTTATCAGAGATGTAAACTGCCAACTGCTCTCCAGATAAAAGGTTAATTAGATCACAATAGGAAAAAGAAGACAGTAATAAATGGGAAGTATAAGTTGTGGAGTACCTCAACTCCTTTTTCTTGAGATTTCCCCGAAAAGAGCGAGAGAACCTCATCCAGAGTAGCTCTCACATCAAAACAAACTGCCTCAAGCTCAAGCTTACCAGATTCAATCTTTGCTTGGTCCAAAACCTCATTTATGAGTGAAACTAAAGCTTTACCACTGGCCTGAGCAGTGCTGACATAATCTTGTTGTGTCACATCTAGATTGGTGTCCATAAGCATATGAAGCATGCCTGTGAAACAAGTGTATACATGTTTACCGTAATCACTCCGATATCCTCTAGAATATACTAAGAGTAATGACGCAGCAAAATGAAAATTCTGAGACTCACCAAGAACACCGTTCATGGGGGTCCTGATCTCATGGGAAACAGTAGCAAGAAACTACAAGATAGAGGTCAGTTTAGAACCTATCCCATAAGAAGTGTTGGATAAAAGTATTTAGCAAATTAAGCTGTCTATACCTGTGATTTTGCAACATCAGCATCCTCAGCACGCTTTTTCAGCATCATCATCTCATGATAATCATCCTCAACTTTGGCAATTCTGTTTATTGTTGCATG
Organism: Capsicum rhomboideum; assembly: GCA_031232105.1. NCBI lineage: Eukaryota > Viridiplantae > Streptophyta > Magnoliopsida > Solanales > Solanaceae > Capsicum > Capsicum rhomboideum. The sequence continues at coordinate 62,628,236 of CP124709.1, forward strand.
AAATATTTGCCCTATAAGCAATGCAATTATGAGGATTCCTGTCGCAGTTGTGATGGCTAGCCAAGGCCATGGTGGTTTCTGTTTGAATCTGCAAAAAAGAAGAGCAATCTCAGAGGATTCAATCTTAAATTCAATTCTCAGGAAACTTCTCTAATCTTCAGTGTCCACATCTAGTTAAGCGGATAGAAAAGCCTAAAATGACAGGAACAATGATTATACATAAAGAAGTCAAAATAATCAATGACACCTCATTCAACAAAATAATAATATCTGCCCATATGCTTCCAGCAAACAAAATAGCACAATCAGCAACATGGAAGCTAGGCCTCGAGATGAAGTTGAAACAGAAAACATCCAACGATGAAAGCACATAATCACCTGCAACGCATCTCATGCCTTCTAAATGGATCCCCAAAGTTGAGGGAACTGACATGCTCCACACTATCACTGGACACATTTGAACCATACATGCTAATACGGTGGGAGATATTAGTTGTATCATAGACGTTCACAAGGATAGTTTGTTTGCTCGCGAGCTGCTGAAGAAGCTTCTCTACAAGTGACTCAATGTCAAGGACTCCACCAAGATACCTGCTTGGAAAGGGAAGAAGCGTTAAAATAGTTGTGTAATTTGCGGACATAAATTGGTCATGAGAAGTCACCAGTTTACTGATCCCTTTCATGAATTCCTATTCAATAACTATTCCAGAATATTAGCTTACTCTAGAAGCATTCTAAAAGGTTGAACAAGTTTGTTATCTTTTGTCTTTCTCTTGCAGTTCTGAGATTCTTTTCCCACTATGAACGGGCAACATATTCCAAAAGTTGGGTACGGAGTGAGTGATTGTATAAAATCAGATGGCATACCCGTCAGTTGCTTGGATCCTTTCATTTGGAGTTGCATTAGAAGGAACATCAGTTTTGTAAACTGCAAATGTCTTTATTACCCCAAGGCGATTCGTTTTAAGTAGCTTGAAGGGAGCCGTGAGAACACCCTTTCCTGATTCCCTCGCACGTAAAACATTCTCGCGATCTTCCTGTTTAATTAGCACAATCATTTATAAGGGTCTTGCTCTGTACTTACGTTTGTATGTGTGTGTAGCAGAAAGTAAAATGACTAAATATAGCTATCTAATAATGTAACATTCAAAAGCAGTTGGAAATATAAATAAAGAAGTTACCTTTCCGGAGAGCATATCAACAGAAATTACATGTGCAATCGTATCCTGTGCAAAAATAACAGGGGCATATTCCTCCTGAACTGGAGATGGTTCCAGGCCATCTCTATCATACTCGTTGTCTTTGTGAACTGGAGTTTGTTCAAGTGTATCCATTCTCTTAATACTCCAACCATGTTGCTTCTCGAACTCCTCTCTTTCTGAGTGGAGCACTCTTACTGCATATGCCACCCCACTTGTAAGAGGCCTCTCAAAAGCTGTTCGTTCTGTATATCTTGCAAAGGTACCCTGCAGGGGCAGAGTTTTTTCAGTATTTTAGTGAATTAAAGAGAAAGATTACTAAGTTGGTTCTATAAGCTCAATGTAAACTAAGAGTACGTAAATTAAACAAAAAAAATTTAGACACTCACTTTTATTTTATCAAAAACAGGAGTATGGAGTTCAACATAAAAGTGACCAGAAAAAAAATGGTTCAGGACCAAGCTCAAGCATTTATGGTGTAGAGTTCATTATTCAAGGGAATATGGAACACATTGTCTATGGGTTCAACCATGGGAAATAGATAAATATGTGAAAAATCATTGAAAATTCCACAAATGTTTAATTTTGAACCCATAATTTGGAGAGTTCAGTACTAAGAACCTTAAGGATGAAGGGATCAAGTTTAAATCCTGGAACAGAGTAAGGGTATAAAGCAAGTAAAAATTGTATAGTCCCTCCCTGTGTGTTGAAGAAGATGAAATTGTAAAGATGAGTAATTTGACCTGATCAATAGCAGAAGGGTTCCTAGCATGGTGGAAAGTTGAGATGAGAATGGACATGGCCTGCACATGGTTCATGCTAACATTAAACTGATCCTGTAACATCCTAGCCCTCTCATCACACATACTTGTAAGTGTTTCTTTTCTCTTTTCAAAAGCTTGAGTGTTCATGTAACAGAAGACTGACAAGGAAACAATAATCCAAAATAATAGCCATGCTATCAAAAGCTTCCTCCACCACTTGTTTCCCACTTTCCTGGTTCCAGGGTAACAATGGTAAATCTTAGCACTCACCTCTGCTATCACTTCCCACAATTTCATCACTATCTGCTCCCCATCATCAAGCAAACTCTTGGTAGTCATAACTTCACCATTCATGGAAAAAATCAGAGACACAAACCAGTAACATAGAGTCAAAACTAGATTCAAACCAAACCCAATTACATGGAACAAAGTCATCCAAGAAACCACCAACTCGCTTCCAACTTAGAAAGCATCAAACAAAGACATCAAACAAAGACCCTTTTCAAGGAAATCAACAGTCTAATGAACCTAGCATCCGCTAAAAGGTTCAAACTTTAGGAAGAAGATAAAAAAAGAAGTGAATTTGATTCTATCTTCCTCCAAACCCCCTCATGAAATTAGGGGAATGCTGGAATTGATGAAGAAGATAAGAAACAGCAAAAAGCCAAAGAAAGAATCAAGGGATCCCCAAGATTCGAATTTTGTATTACAGAAAGAAGAATTTCGATTATTACTAACCCAGTAAGCTCAAAAAGAAAGAAACAATGGGCCAAATCAAAGATTCTCTCTAAGGTAGTTCTAGTCTGAAACACCCAGGATAAAGCAAAAAACAACTACAATCTCCTCAGACACAGACTCTTAACTTCTCTAGGATATGAAAATAACACGCTAGCTAGTCTTTGTTCTTGCCTCCTCTTTCTCTTCTAGTCTCAAGTAGCACAAGTTTTGGAGTTTCAAGAGATAGCCACTCAATAATTTCTCTAAAAGATTAATTTGTCAGTAAATATATGTAACCTCAATAAGAAAAATTAAAAAAAGAATTGAGTTTTGGTTCACAAACATTAATAAGCTACTCATAAAGAATCTGTAAAAGCAAAAATGAAAGGAATATGGTGGTGGTAGAAATGCCTGCTGCCACGGTCTGTTATCTCTCTATCCAATTTCTGTCTACATCCAAAAAAAAATAATTAAATGAACATATTCCCCCTTATAATAAATAATAAAGGGCAGAAAAGTATACTTCCACTCAGCAGGGAAATGACTTTTTTTTTTATTTCCTTTTTTTTCCCTTTCTTTTTCATCCTTCCACTTAGCTTTGTGTTCACATCGCCTTATCTATCCACACAAGACTAGTCCTATGGTTACACGCCAACTTGTTAAACTCTATTCCATGTACGTTTCGAACATATTAATGGACAATATTACCCTTTCATGTTGAGCAATATATCATGCATGGCATCTAATACCAACAGGGTAAGAGAGGAGCAAATATGCTTTTTATGTCTGGTATGATATACGCGTATATTATAGCACACTAACAAATGATAAATGTAATCCCAAAATAAATACAAATATTAAAATATAATTACAGAAAAGGACCTAAAATATCCTTTACCTATTGATAATAGTATAAAAATGTCATTCATCTATCTTTAGGCTCTAAAATATCCTTCACATCCATCTTTGAGCTCCAAAATACCTTTCACATCCATCTTTGGGCTCCAAAATGCCCTTTATTTAACATCTTCAATATTAAATTTTAAAAAAAAATCATTAATAACGTATCAGCTTTTCACTGTTAAATTATAAAGATATACGTATCACATTTAACAGAATAGAACAAAGTACTCCCTCCGTCCCAATTTATGTGATGTACTTTGATTTGACACGGAGTTTAAGAAATAAAGAAAGATTTTTGAAACTTGTGGTCTAAAATGAGTCATAGATATTTGTGTGGTTGTAAATTATTTCATTAAGGATAAAGTGGGTATTTTAAAGTTAAATTATTACCAAATATAGAAATGTGTCATTCTTTTTGGGGCTGATTAAAAAGGAAAGTGTGTCATATAAATTGGGACAGAGGGAGTAACTCTTTTCAAGAAAAAAATAATGTTCTAAAAGATAATTGTCAAGTATTACATAATTTAATATATAAAAAGAAATTATAAAAAATAAGTAAAATATTTACAACAATGATTAAGTTTGCTAATTTAGCAATGCATTATAATTATATAATTATTTAAATTAATCAATATTAAAACTCACATGCAATATTTTTTATTAGGGGTGTTCATAATTTGATTTAGGTCCTTTCTTGGTTAAAACTAAAATCATATCAATTTAGTTAATTTTTTAATTATTAAAATCAAATATAATTCATATCCATCAATTTGGCTATTATCGATTTGGTTCGAAATTTTTTATTTTTAAGAAAATAATAATATTTTCCTCCCTTATTTTTTCCCTACAAGTAGAAAAAAAGTATTTCATAATTTTTCAACTTATAATCTATTATTAACCTATTACTATGGTGGCTATAATTTTCTTGAATTGTGAAGGAAATGTCTTAAAAAAATTTATAAGCTTAATTTAATCAAGTGAATAAAGTTAATAAAAAAATAAAATAAATATATAGGTAAATCTCTTTTTTTTTTTGAATAATAGGTTGGGATTCATGACTTTCTATTAAAAAATGAGCGGGTAATAATGTGGATCGGGTCTATTAGTTTTTAGGTGGAGTTTTTTCATTTATTTTAATTAGTTAAATGGGGACCAATGAAAAATTAATACGTCATTAATGAATTTTTTTTAAAATTTAATATTAAAAATACTAAATAAAGGACATTTTGAAGTCCAAAGGTGGATATGAAGGGCATTATGGAACCCAAAAATGAATGTGAAGGACATTATAGAGCCTAAAGATGGATGTAAGATATTTTTATACCATTTTCAATAGATGAAGAGCGTTTTAGGTCCTTTTTCGATATAGTTATTTACCCTTTTCAACTTTTTACTAGCTAATCATTATTTCATGTCCATATTTTTCTCCTTATATAACGCGACATGGATGACCTGCTTGGGGTCAACATGCCTGTTTCATCAAGGGCAATACGGTCATTTCGCCAGCTTAACTAAAGGGCTTTTTTGTCATTTCACAATAATTTCAACCACCACAGAACCTAACTCTAAAGGGCATTTTCATCGTCTCACAACACCTTCAACAACAAAAGTGAAAACCCTTCTCATTTCAGGATTCAGCGCCGACCATAAATAGTGGGTGGGGTGGAGGAGATGTTAACGATGATGGTGATAACGATGGAGAAGAAGCGAATTCCTGCAGGAACTTTCGAGTCTGAGGCTCAGATCAGTAAAATCAGGCAAAGGAGACAACACATCTGCCATGGCCGCAGACCTCGGCGCACTACAAATTTGTTGATTCAAAAGGCGCTGAGAAATTGAAGACGAATAGAGTATAAGTAGATCTGTTTATACAGCCTTTGTTAAAAAAAGGAAAAGAAGACACGTGTGGGATGCACTAGACCACCATAAATTATTTGAATCCAATGTACAATTTGAATAGCTTTTGGCACAACTGGTTATATAATTTGGACAACTTTTGGTTTAATTATTTAAAACATATTATAAATTTTAATAATTAATAATTAATAATTAAAATCATATAAAAAAAATTAAATAACTCAACAAATTTTATCAACGCCACATAAATTGAATCAGAGGGAGCAATATATATTATTTAAAAGTTAATTAAATAATACTATAAATTACAATAATTAATAACTTAAGATATCAAAAATATATAAAAAATTTAGCTAAATAATTTTATAAAAACCATCAAAAATTATAATAATAACAACGTAAAATATTTAAAATCATAAAAAGGAAAAAAAATAATTACTCCCCCAAATTTTATCTGTGTCGCAAGCAGCAAAATAAAATGACCAATTTGCCCTCCGAAGATTAAATATGACGTTTAAGTTTAATTAAATTTCTATACGTGTTACTAAGGTAGGAAAATGGGGCCCGCCTAAGTAGCTTTTCAACAATCAATTTGCAGCCACTATATATGTGCGCACTTGATATGAGTATTTCAGTTAGGTGCTGCGTTGCAGCCACTTTTAAAAAGCAACTGAAAATTCATTTAAACCACATATATTGAAATTGAGGAGGTAATATATATTACTTAAAATTATGTAAAAAATATTATAAATTATAATAATTAATAAAGGATAGTCTGGTATACTAAAGTTATCGCAATGTGCGGTGTCTGGAGAAGAGCCCTATCATTAATAATTTAAAATATTTAAATATCACTTAATAAATTGGTTGATTCTTCTAATTTTATTTGCGTCACATAAATTGAGACACAAGGAGTAACATATATTATTTAAAAATGACCTAAAAAATATTCTAAACCACAATAATTAACAACTTACAATACTTAAAAAAAAGGTATAAAAATTAGTTAGCTCTCCAAAGTTCAATTGTATCACATATAAGAAAAAAAAAAAAAGTAACGTATATTGGGTCCATGTTGGCACGAACTCTTATATCTAGTGCACTATAGAAAGGAATTTTGGATCAAAATGGTGTTGAATGAGGGATAAATTCAATAAATGGGTTTGTCAGAATTTTCATGACCAAAATGATGAAAACGAATGGACAATGGAGCACTTTTAGTGTGCAATTTTCACATTTAAAAAAAGACGGTCTGTTAAATATATTTACACTAAAAGTACTCTTTTAGTCATGAGCCTTCAGTGAATCTTTTACATTTTGAAAAAAGACTCATTTCTTTTAATGCATCTTCAATATTTATTTTACTATCAAAGCATCTGAAAAGACTGTCATTTTCTGAACTGACGGGACAATAGGAGACAACTTTTTCACACCCTAAAGGCTCATGCCCATCAATGCACCGTCAAGCATATTACAAAGACGCCCTTAAGTAGAAGTCTTCTCCGCAAATGGTTCTTGTATACCTTCAATATTATTTTTTTCGTTCCTCTACATATATAGACATGCTATATTACATTATTGATACACTTGAGACATATCGAGTGTCGTTTCAACTACTTGGAGATGAAGCTACTGATCGGTGGCGTCTTTTAAAATGGGTTGCAATGAATCATTTATCCTAAAGAAAGGAGCTAGAAGGACTACGTGTTCCAAATGTGATGGACGTTGGACGCACAAGATACTCAAAAGCTTGTGGAATCCGCAGAGAAAGAGGGCATGACAGGCATAGCTATCCGAACCAAGAACGTGCAAATAATAATCGTAGGCAATAGCTAAAATATATTTTTATTTGTAATGTCATATTATGTACTTTTTGTTATTTGTTTGGTTTTAATTTATCGGTTATTGTTATGAATTAAAAAGACTTATTTTAATCATATTATTTGTAAGATTTTAATCATATTATTCGTAAGATTTAGTATATGTCAATAGTTCAAATCATTTTTGTTCGATTGAAGTTAACTAAAAAGATAATTTAGGCGTGACCTTTTATTTCACTTATATCGTATTATATTATAAGTGAGAAGCCCCCAAGTTAAAAGTTAAATTAAAATTTTGAGAATTTATACTATTCTTTCATTAAAAGTACATGCTCTTCTTTAGAATTGTCACTCACTTAACAATTTCTTTACAATTTTTTTTATCTCACTTAAAAATCGCAATATATAGCATGTCCATGTATATAGAGGAATGAAAAAATAATGGTGAACGTATACAAGAATCATTTGTGGAGAGGACACTCTACTTATGGGCGTCTTTGTTTTGCTTGAAGGTGCATTGATGGACATGAGCCTTTAGGGTGTGAAAAAATTGTCTCCTATTGTCCCATTAGTTCAGAAAATGACAGTTTTTTTAGATTCTTAAATAGCAAAATAAATATTGAAGGTGCATTAAAGAAAATGAGTCTTTCTTCAAAATGGAAAAGATTCACTGAAGGCTCATGATTGTAAAGCACCTTCAGTATAAAAATATTTAACGAACCATCTATTTTTAAACGTGAAAATTGTAAACTGAAAGTGCTTCATTGTCCATGTGTTTTCACCATTTTGGTCATAAAAATTCTGACAAACCCATTTGTTGGATTTGTCCCTCACTCAACACCATTTTGATCCAAAATTCTATAGAAAGTTTATGACCAATGTCTTCATAATTTATAACGCTCTCCAGAGAAAATATATATTATTATAAATTGTGATTTTTTAAAAATATAATTTGAAACTTTTTAGTTTATTTCAAAAAATAAATAAATAATAATTTTGAACTTCTTAATTTATCCTTGATATATAAGGTAGTTTATTATCAACAAATATTTATAGCTCATTTTAGACCATAAAATTTTATTTTATTTATTTTAAATTATATGTCCAGTCAAACATTGTGATCATATAAATTGGTAAATTGGTTCAGAGTGAGTACTTTTCATGTGTGGAATGTTTTAATGCATTGTGTTGAGTTTAGTATGTTTTGTATAGCTTGTTTAAGAAATGAGCAGATAGATTCTGTAAAGGATAATCAAAACATAGTATTACGTTGATTTGTTTTAGTGAGACTAAATATGCAATGACCTCGTTTGATGAACTACGTAAAACGCAGTCCATGTGCTATAACAAAGTTGTCTTCTTATTGGAAACAATTTTTTCTCTTAACTTATCAATTTCTGATCGATATTTTTGTAACTGTGAAATGCTATACTACTATATGTTACTACAAATGTAGTCTTAATTCCTTCTATTACCCAATAAAAAAACACAAAGAGATACAATAAAACTTGTGGACGCAACCAACTAATAAATTATTTGATTGTTGCTTTACCAGCTTTGTTTAGAATATTAATGGTAAAATAATCCAATTATTAGAGAAACAAGTGAGATAAGAAAGTTGGTTGACCAACCTTCTTCTTTAGCTGTTTCACATTGTAGTAACCTTTTTCTCTTCTCCTTTCTTAAGCTTTTGTTTTTGCTGCTCAAGGAAACAAATAAAGTAAAAAGAAGACAAAGGGAGAGTTGATTGGATATTTTGTGGCATCAAAGTGATGGCAAGCTAAGATTGACGTGATAGGCATAGTGTCACAAGCATATAGATGATTTCTCCATCCGCGCACAGACTACATTGATTGTACATAAAGGTTAAAATATAATTTCTCATATTATCAATTATTTCGGAATGTTCTTATAGATGTGGCGCTTGTTAGAAAATAATAACAATGTTTATATCCTCAAAAAGGTACGATTAAATTTGTAACTGGAGTTTTAAGGATAAGAGCATCAAATTGGTCAGATATAGCAAAATAACGAATAAAACTAAAAATAAAAAGCAGAGATTAAGTAAAGTAATCACACTAAAATATCAATGTAGCGTGAACTGGCTGGAGCATGATGATTCGTATAGATGAATCGTAGCTAACAGAGATTGATTAAGCAAATATGAAATAATAATAAAATTCTTGGATTTAGATAGTGATTCATGTTCTTACATGGTGATGATTACATAGTTTATATAGGGGTCAGCTCTTCAGGAGCATATTATTGTGCATTTATCCCTAAAAAATGTATGATAGATGACTAATTAAATGACATCGATAATAAAGAGGTAATGTTTATGATAAATGACTAATTAAATGACATCGATAATAAAGAGGTAATGTCCGACGTTATTCACGGGTCGGTTACATAACGGTTGTTCACGACTAGTGAAGACTCGTTGACCCTTCTTTTGAATGTCTCGCTCTTCTGATCTGGAATGAAATTCTACTTGGTTTAACTGATACCCGGTGTGTCCTTGTGCTTTTGTCACCTCGACAAGCTGACATGTGACCCATCATTGGCTTTTGTCCAGCTATTCATTGAGTTATACCTTTCATTCTTTGGCGTGCCACACTTTAATTCGTCCACATGCCTAGGCTATTGTTGCCCTATACAGATAGTCCTCACATTTTCCGAACTTAATGTTTTTGTCCATGGAACATAATTGATTTGCTTTCCAATGTTCACAGGGTATCAAATTCCTACTTTTACTCCAAACCAAATCTTCTAGTGGAACGAACCAAAGCATCTCCTGTATTGAATGCCTCTGACATAAGTCCTTCATTCAAGTATTTACTAGGCTATATCCTCGTGTGATAGGTCCTTGAGGGCAATTTAGATTTTTGAAGCATTTGCACTGATGATCCAAAATACTGAAGAGATCGGCCTTTCCCTTTTTTCTTTCTTTTTGCATCTTGAAATCAAAGGAGCTCTATTCTCAAATCTCCTTCTTCCGATTTTCTCAGATATTTCTCAAATTCCTGATTTTCCTTCTAGTGAAAGAGATGGCTAAACTGTCTGTTAGACCTTCTACTTCTCCTTCCGCTGATGGTCTTGATTACTCCTCCTCCAAGGTATTGCTTCCAGTGGATGCTAAGGAGGTCGTAGTCGTTGTTAATACCATTTTTCCAAAAAGTTATTCTCTAGCAAGTGGCTATGTCAAGCAAGACTAATGAAATAAAGTGATCATGCGTAGATGATTCAGAATTTATCATTCCCTTACAATTCCCTCCTTCTTCCAATCGTTTGGGAAGAGTGCCATTAAGATCTTCTTTCAAAAATTTCAATTTCGAAGAATATAACTGTCTTCTAGTCTGTTTATTCCAATGTTTACACTTATTTGTTTACCATGGTTTTTAACCAGTGATTGATCCAATAACCATAGATATGTGAAAAGCATATAACATTTGTCTTGGATAAGTTTGGCCCAGCTATATTGAGGGTTATGGATGGTCTTTGGTTTTTGGTAGTCAAACCGTCTGGTCATGATACCATGTTTACTTTGAGTCATCTGATGCGACTCTATGTTGCTCGAGTGTTTAAGGATGAAGTTATATATCTCATAAAATGAGGCAAGTTAGGCCTTTTTTCAAGTGCGGATAACAGTCACGATCGCTGATAGATGAAAAGATTTATGTCTATAAAGACTAGCAAGATCATCCCAAGTAGGAAACTACCATTTTTGAAGGCTTGGAACCTAACTCGTTAGTGAAAGAATGTTTAACCCCATTTCACTCTTTAATGATATTCAATATAATTCATTTTTTGCTTTGACAACTACCGTATAGGTTTTGGCTATCGTAATGGATCTTCCCCAGTAGGTTAAGGCCATAATGGAAATCACCAGTTTGGATGATCAATCTTGGAAAAAACTTTCCAACAAAAATAAAAAGAGAGGAAAAAGCCATGGTAAGGATTTATTGTTTCTTTTTGCAAGTCTCCTTGATTCATCTTACATTTTTTATGTTGGTTTCTTTTTCCAAGTAGGCCTTCTTAGGATAATCAGGCGCCAAATCCTAAAATGAACCTCGAGATATCTACTCGCAAGATGGTTGAAGCCAAATCCAAAAGGAAGAGTTTGACTTCTTCTGATTAAAAAAAAAAGGTCTTCCTCAACACAACCTCCTTTGAAGAAGAGAAAGAGACTTATCAATATGAGTTTCCTTTTATCTATTGATAATCAAAGCCGTTCCCATATTACTCAAGATGTATCCCTTTTATCTCCCCCAGGTTTGGTCCTTTCAGTACCCCTTCCATAACCCCTTCCATAATTAATATGGATGATAGAAGTGATGAAGATGATGCATCGTAGGCCTTCCACCACTGAGGAACGATTTGCTGCTTGACCTGTGTCCCCCAGGATTGACTGCTCTAACAAAGCTTCTGCAAGGTTTGAGAATGCTGAAGAGATTAACCTTCCTAAGTTGGATAAAGTTTTAGCTTAAGCAAGACTTGCATGTTAATACTTCTTTTGGAAACCTTATAATATCTCTGTTTCTAAAAAAAAGAAACAACTTCAATGTTTACATAAGTCTTTACATCTTTTGTATATATTGTTCTTTCAGGAACTTTTAACTTTATCCACTTTAGATTCTTTCTTTCACCTTTATTATATTTAGTAGTGTGAAAGAAAAACTACTTTTTCTTGATAACTTATAATAGGAATCCTCTCTGTTTCTAAATTAAAAAAAACTTCAACATTTATATGATACTTTATGTAACAACCTGTTATGTGAAATTTTTATTTTTATATGTTTTGATCAAGTTTTTATTTTTATATGTTTTGACTATTTTGCCCTTCCTCATAGTTGTTATATGTTGATTTTGAGGTGTGGGGATGATTAGCAAGCTTCCCAAGGCTTTCGGTAGTGATTTGGGAGAGTTTGAGACTCTTAGAGGTTTTAAAAGCCATTAGTTTGACCTTGGTCAGTATTTCGTGTTTCGAGTGCTGGATGGCAATTTGGATAGTTCCATTAGATTCAAAATGTCGATTTTATATTCGTAGTGGAGGTAGTTCAGGCCCGAAGCTTGTAACACCCCCCGTACATTTTTGAACCTAGTTGATTACCGTAACATTCATGGAATTATTTAAACATGGGAGTTTTGAGGAATTATACATCAAATGTAATGGGCCAAATTAATCTTGAGCCATTGGGCTCAATTAAGGCCCAAAAAGAGACACAAAAGACATGGCCCAAAAAAGGGTATTTGACCCATTCTTGTGAGACCAAGTCACCATATTCATTATTAGACCAAGTGTGTGGTTAAGAAGGACCATTAAGGGACTATATAAGGTGGAAAATCATATTTTAAATCCACAAAACACACATGCCATTTCTAGACATTTCCTAAAGTTAGTTCTTATCTCTCAAACCCTATGCAATCAACTCTTGGGCAAGATCATCATTATTCAAGCCTCAGTAAGTGTTTATATTTATGGTTTAATATATTATACGCATGGAAGGTGGTGTATATCATGTTGGTTATGTTGGTGAAGTGTGAGAAGTTCACTATGTGTGAAACAATTTATGTTTACTTAATCGGTGAAGGTTTTTGCCTTGTAAACTTGAAAATGGACTTGTGGTCTTGAAGGAAGTGAACTTGATGGGTTCAATATTGGCATGTGAGATGTGATTATAGCCTTAACTTGTTTTATTCTTTTACATAATGTTTGAAATTGTTATTGCAAAATTGTACATGGATTTGGTGGTGTATTGAAGGAAAAGTGTGGTTTTGGTGATGTTCATGTGTGTTGTGAAACCATGGATGATTGTTGGCATCCTAGATGATCTAAAATATTTCAAGAGAAGTTTAGTTATGATCATGGACCATTCATTGCATAAAAAGACCCAAAAGAGACCCTTTTTGGCCGAAACGGGCACCCACCCTCGCAGACGAAGCACCTGCGGGCGCAGGTGACTTTGGCTACTACCAAAGGTCACCTTCGGGTGCAAATCATCCACCTTCGGGCGCAGGTGGCTTCGCAGGTCAGCCCAGAACCCCGAATTGCTTGTTTTTGCATCCCATTGACCCCCCAAAGCCCCTATACCCTTTATGGATGCAATTATCAACTTATGGTACCTTTTAAATGACTATAAAGGAGTATCCCGGAGGTATTTTGAATGGTATAGAATATGGATTGTTGTTAATGTGTTATTGTGAAAGCTATCGAGTGACTTGACGGAGAAAAGGTAACATAGTGTTAATGAGGAAGTGTAAAGGGTAAAGTTGGTGTGAAATGTTATTGGTTTATAATGTCTTGGTCAATGTGTGGATGTTATGGTGTTGTTGGTATGATAATGCAGTGGATTGTATTGTAAAGGACGAAATGACGCTATATAGCAGTCACGTAACTCATTATCGTCGTATGCACTTGTAAGGTAGTTGGTTGTTAACATGAGCTTCGTTATGTACTTGTGTTGTAGAGTAACACGTAAGGAAGGTGCTGGATTATTGTATTCATATATAGGACTGTGTATTCATATTGAGAAGATAAGGTATGTAAGGTTACTCTTTCTGTATCCTTCTGCAGCATATTGATCATATTGACATTGTACCTATTCCATTTCGAAATGTCCAAAGGTATCTCATTTCAGGTTGTTATCTATTGTTGAGTCACATATTCCTCATTCATTAGTCGTTGTTGTTCATGTGTTATATAAATATGGACATGGCTCCAAAGTTTTAATAATGTTCTCATGACTACAAATATACTAATATCTCAAGAGCAAAAGTACCAATATCTCAAAATAAAGAAATTAAGTAACGTATATTTGTTGGTTGCAAGAGTGAAGGAAAATAATAGATGTAGGGTGGACATGATTCCAAAGTTCCAACAATATTATGACTCCAAAGTTCCGATAATGTTATGTTCCAAGTTCTAATAATGTTATGACTATCATTGTATCAATCTCTCACAAACAAAAGTATCAATCTCTTATAAGTGATTGTATTAATCTCTCATGAGTGAGCGTGTCACTCTCTCACAAGTAAAGGTACCAATCTTATAAAATTTAAAGAATGAAGTAATGTATAATTAGTTGTATCCATGGGGTGAAATAAATACCTTCATGATGATATCCATGGGGTGAAGGAACCACCTTCATGATGACCATCCCAACATTATGGGTGTATCCATGGGGTGAAGAAAACACCTTCATGATGACCATCCCAACATTATGGGTGTATCCATAGGGTGAAATGAACACCTGCATGACGGTATTATTTTCCCATTGATCAGCTTGGGGCCCGGGTGTTATATGAATGGAAGGATGAGTAATAAACGAAGGAGTGAGTAACGAATGAAGGAAAGAACGTAAAGGCAAAGAACGTAATAAATGTAATGAACATGGTTCCTCATATTCAGAAAGACGGTTTATCCATATTGACTATTTCTCTAATATTGATCCCATTGACATTCTTATATGTGATGTAGTTTCTTATAGCCTTACATACTCAGTACATTCTTGGTACTGACCCCTCTTAGGGGACTTACCTTACTTGCTGCAGGCACAGGTGCTAGTAGACCTCCACAGTAGGTTGCTGATTATCTGACAGTCATTGGTGAGCTCCAGTTGGTTCGGGGCTTTTCGAGTCTCATGTGTACAATGATTTTGGTTTTGTCATTGTAAATATTATATAAAGCGGGGACTTGTCCCGACTGTAGGTTGGTTATGTACAGGTATCTATAGAGGCTTTGTAGACAGGTGTGGGAATACGAATGTAAGAGATGAATTTCCATTTTGACTTGATAGCCCTAACGACCAAGTTTCATATATTGTACATGCTTTCCATGACTTCCGCTATTGGAAATTATTAGTTACATGGGATAAAATGATATTCATACGTAAACATGCATATGAGAGTACATGAGTGAAGATTGGTTCTCTCGGGCCACGGCTTCGGGTGCCAGTCCGTCCCGAATGGGATTCGGGGCGTGACAAAGCTTTTATTTGTCTTTTCGACCCTTCATTCGAAAACTAGTTAAAATAAGCTTTTAAGGGTCCTGGGGGCTAATTTGTTGTTAACGACTTCTTTTCAAAAATATGACATCACCATTGAGTTTGAAACATAAAAAATAGCCTTGTAGTATATATGGTTTGTTCCAATGGGGTCCCGAACAAATCCCGAGGGTTCGTTCAAAGATAATTCTTGGAAAATCTGCTGGTACAGCATTTTCTGGTGCATCAGGCCCTTCGTTGCAATTGCGTGGACATGTATCGTGATCGCGGGCCTCAATGACAACCTTCATCACAATGCCATGGTAGTGGTACCGCGATTACGATGGGTTAATCAGTGGACCAGGTCGGATTGACCATCGCGGTCGCGAGGCCTTTCTCTCGCAATCGTGATGACCAGCTTAATTAGCGGTCAACATTGACCCTTGCGATCATGAGGTAGGATCCGCAATCGCGAGTTACTATTTACAAAACAATATAAATACTTTTTTTTGCAATTCTACCAATGTTGGACCATCAAGCTTAGGGAATAGGCGATTTCTAGGGTTTTTCTCACCATTCTTCCTTAGGTAATCTTCTAAATCATCTTCCTATTATTTTCTATTGATTATATCTCCGAAAAAACCTTTTAATCATGATTTCAAACTCGAATTTGGGAGTTTTTACCGGTAAAACTTTATTATGATTTTTCTTCAATTTAAGCCTCGTTTTTAACTCATTTTCGCTTGGGTTTTCATTTGTAAACTTCTAAAATCTTGGAGAACATGTTTTTGGAATAAAATCTCAATTTACCCCTTTTATTTTCGAACCCGTTGTAGACCCATCTTAAATATAGTCAATATAGGTGTCATTATCTTTCTTTTAACACGTAGATTTTGTATTTGCATGTTTTAGCTCATTCTAAGACTGTTCGAAAGGGGAAGTCTCCATGTTGATGGTTCTAGACTTGGATTTCGGCACTTCAAGTTAGGTTATGGCTTAACTTTCTTCAGACTGGGTTGGGTACATAATAAATGAGTAAAACATGCTATGGGTATGGGAAATTTAGCCATGGAAGTATTATTTCGTGATTGTTATTATTGTTGTGTGACCGTGTAGTGGCTTATATGCTTATTTCCGTGGACTTGAGATATCATATATTGCTTATTGCCCATGCGGGGGCTTTATTTGATGATTTCAGGCCTTACTTGTGCATTATTTGCCATATTTTCGTATTGTGTTGCCCCAAGTGGGGGCTTGATTAGATATTATAGACCTTATTTGAGCATTGTATTCCCTTATCATGATATAAATACCCGAGTCAGGGGTTTAAAATAATATTAATGATATCTTACATGACTATTTATTCTGGTGGTGCTAAGCGAGAATTGATATCATGAATTATCGACACATTGAGTTGATTCTGAGCTTACTTATGCATATATTTAATGGATTATTATCTTCATACTGATTGGTTGTGAGCATTACATCCTCATTTCATACATACATATTTCATGAGACATTGGTACCATTGAGAAACACTGATTCGAAGGAAAATGAGACATTTTATGAAAACCCTTGATCCCTGAACAATAGCCGGAGAGGTGAATGGAACATTTTTATAGACTTTGATGCATGAACATTAGTCGAAGAGGTGGATTGAGATTATGAAAATTATATATGGGTTGCAAACCCCCTATGGGTCCTATCTTGGGAGCGCTGAGGCTCAATAGGTGTGTACAAAAAATCATGCGATGATTTTCAATCATTCATAATGACCCCATTATCATTGTATTGCATTGTATATGCATTTTCCATATTTCTTTTATGTTCCCTTGATGTGTACTTAGTTTCTATATATATGTTCACGTTTAGTTGTTCCTATATCTATCTTGTACTATAGAACTATTAGAAGAGACTGTGTGAGCTATCATTTGGGAACTTTTTTATTTGTAGGTGACGTGCTCACAATATATTTTACTTGTATTAACTTTTTCTTTTGCTCAGTCGGCCTATGATACCTATTGAGTACAAGTGGATCGTACTCACCCCTACTGTGCCCTTTTGGTGTAGATCCTAGCTTGAGTATGAGACACAACAACTGATCTTGTGTGGTGATTGTTAGACTTTTGAGGTACTGGTATGTTCCATGAGTTTGGAGTAAACATCAGACCTCACTCTATCTTAACTGTCTTTATTTACTTTTCAGAGACACAGTCATGTATTTCAGTTATTTCAAGTTGAACTAGGTGCTCTTATGCTTATGACACTTGTATCTTTAGGGTTTATGGTATTTTATTCAAACTTGACCTTTATATATATGTGTGTTGACCTGGCTTCATTCTATAAATCTCGTTTATCTTGTTTTATTTACATTATGATTTTCCTTTCTTTTTTGGGTATTTGGCTTACTTACCAAGGCTGGGTCTCGGTAAGTGCCCTCATGACCTCAACTTTAGGGTCGTGACAAATTGGTATCAGAACGCTTGGTTAACCGACCTCATAAGTGTAAGAGTAGGATATCTAGTAGAGTCTCATGGTTTGGTACATAGACGTCCGTATCTATCTTCGAGAGGCTATAAGATGTCTTTAGGAAAAACTTCTCTAATTTGATTCCTTATCATGTGTGTTATTCATACCCTATATTTTAAACTTGTATTTCACTATTTTCTACGCAGATAGTGAGGACTATGTCTAGAGATGCTAGGGATACTGAGTCAGCACCTGAGGTTGGAGTCCCAGCTAGGGGATGAGGCAGGGGTCATGGATGATGTAGAGGTAGAGGACAGGCATGAGAAACTGCCCCGATTAGAGGATGTGTTAGAGAGACCTCTCCTTAGCCTGAGATAAAGTATACTGAGGGTGATTATCAATCAGGGGGTGCAGGACCAGCTCAGGTTTCATAGGGTTCGGTTGACACCCCAGTGCTACAGGATCTATTGATTTGTCTCTTGAGTCATTTGGATGGTGTTCCTTTGAGTGTATCGGGTATTCCTCAAACTTTGAATGGTATTCCGCTGTCAGTATAGGCTTCTGCTTATGGTATTTTGACTTCAAAAGTACATCCATCTTCTGTGGTACCCCTACGTATGGATTCACTGCCTACTAGACTTATTATTTCTCCAGTTGCTTCAGTTCCTGTGGTGTCTTCTGATGATCAAAAGAGGTTTGAGAGATTTATTCTCTTGGATCCAACAAAGTTTAGTAGTGCGACTGGAGAGGACGCATATGAGTTTCTGACTGCCTTCCAGGAGAGGTTGCATAACCTCAGATCCCTTGAGTCCCATAGAGTGTCTTATACTACTTTTCAGTTGACTGATATGGTCAGACAGTGATGGAGGTCTCTTTCTTGTTGTAGACCATTGGGTTCACCTACTATGACATTGACCTAATTTTTTGAGGCTTTTTCAGAGAGATTAGTGCCTTATAGATTGAGGGATCAGATAAGAGATGAGTTTGATCACCTGGAGTAGGGCTCCATGACTATTGTTGAGTATGAGGTACGTTTTTATGCTTTATCCAGATTTTCTGCCGCTAGTATCTCTATTGAGTCAAAGAGGATTAGGAAGTTTGTCAAGGGATTGGATGGTTCTTATTAGTTGGCAACAACTCAGATGGTAGTTTTAGGAGCATTTTTTTTGAGAATTGTAGAGCATGCTAAGTTAATTGAGTTAATTACCTAGGCTACTAAGGAAGGCACAAAGAAGGTGCACCGGCAGGGTGAGTTTAGTGGACATACATCCCGAGGCAGTGATTTCTCCAGTAGAGGTTCTCGTGGTTATCATGGTAGGCCTATTTAGGCAGCTTTACATGGATCAGGTGGTAGGCCTTCGATTTCTGTGGCTCAAAGTAACTAGGTATCAGGTCATGTAGGTTGGGGTTCCAGTTTTAGTTTATCGGGCCAGAGCGGTCGTTCTAGTTCTTTTGGGCCTCCACAGATTGCGTCAGATAGTGAAGCATGTTATGTTTGTCATGAGGTTGTTCATTTGGCCAAGGACTATCCTCGGCGTGTGTTTAGTCCTAGCCAATAGGGTTATCAGCTTCAGCTTTGCCCTACTCCTATTTCTGCAGTCAGAAATGGTTCCCAGAGTGGCAGGAGTGGTACTAGAGGTTCTCGAGGTAGAACTAGGGGAGTTCATGGTAGTGGACATGGGGTAGCTTAGTCTGAAGGCGAAGATGGTCAGTGTTATGCTATACTTAGGAGACCCGAGGCAGGGGCCTCTAATGGAATTATTACAGGTATCATCCCAGTTTACTATCATCCTGCTTTCGTGTTATTTGACCCTGGGTCTACATTTTCCTATGTGTCTACATATTTTTCTACTAGTTTTGATGCTGCATATGAGTCTCTTGCTATGCCTCTTTGTGTTTCTACCCCCGTAGGAGATTTTTTAGTGGTAGATCGGGTGTACCAATATTGTGTTGTTATATTTACGGGGCGTGAGACTCGGGTAGACTTGATTATCCTAGATATGATTAATTTTGAAATTATCTTGGGTATGAATTGGTTAGCTCCCTATCTTGCTATTTTGGACTGTTATGCCAAGATTGTGACCTTAGCTACTCCGAGTGTGCCAAGGTTAGCTTAGAAAGGTATTCTTAATTCTAGTTCGAAGGGAGATATATCTTTTCTATGCGCTCACAGCATGTTAGAAAAAAGGATGTCAATCTTTCTTGGCTTTCATTCGCGATACTAGTGCTGCTTCACCGCCTTCTTTAGACTTCGTTCGAGTTATTAGGGAATTTTAGAACATGTTCCCTACAGATTTTCCTAGTATGCCTCTGAATTATGATGTCGTGTTTACTAGTGATGTTGAGTTGGGCACCAAGCCTATTTCTAGTCCTCCCTATAGGATGACCTCAGCTGAATTGAAGAAATTGATGAAGCATCTGCAAGACTTGTTGAGTAAGGGTTTCATTAGACCTTGTGTGTCTCTTTGGGGTGCTCCTATCTTATTTGTGAAGAAGAAGGATGGTTACATGCGCATGTGTATTGACTATCGGTAATTGAACAAGGTGACCGTCAAGAATAAGTATCCTCTTCCTCGCATGGATGATTTATTTGACCAGCTTCAGGATGCTTCGGTATTTTCCAAGATTGACTTGAGATTCGGGTATCACCTTTTGAGGATTAGAGCTTTGGATGTTATGAACATGGATTTTTAGACTCGATGCGATCATTATGAGTTTTTGGTCATGTACTTTGGGTTGACCAATGCCCCAGCAACATTCATGAAGTTGATAAATCGGGTATTTTGATCGTATCTTGACTCTTTTGTTATTATATTTACAAATGATAACCTGGTTTATTCCAAGAATAAGGACGATTATGTGAAACACTTAAGGACTATGCTTTAGAAATTGCATGATGAGAAATTATATGCTAAGTTCTCCAAGTACGAGTTCTGGTGGGATTTTATTTCTTTCTTGGGTGATGTGGTGACCAAGGATGGAATTATGGTTGATCCGACCAAGATAGGGGCCATTCATGATTGGGCTAGGCCCACTAGTCCCATCGAGATTTGGAGTTTTATTGGTTTAGCGAGTTATTATCAGTGTTTTATGGAGGGTTTCTCTTCTATTACGACTCTTTTGACAAATTTGACTTAGAAGAAGATTACCTTTCAATGGTCAGATGCTTGTGAGGCAAGCTTTCAAAATCTCAAAGAGTTGTTGACTTCGGCTCCTATCTTGACCTTGCCCACTGAGGGTGTGGGATTTACTGTGTTTTGTGTGCTTTTGGTATTGGTTTAGGTGCAGTGTTGATGCAGGAGGGTAAGGTGATCGCTTATGCTTCTCATCAATTGAAGCGCCATGAGAAGAATTACCCTACCCATGTTTTAGAATTGGTCGCAGTTGTCTTCGTGTTGAAGTTATGTCAACATTACCTATATGAAGACCATTGTGAGATTTGCTTGGATCATCATAGCCTTCAGTACTTCTTCACTCAGCGAGATCTTAATATGAGACAACGACATTGGCTTGAGTTGCTTAAGGATTATGATCTCACTATTCTTTATCATCCGGGCAAAGCAAACGTAGTTGCAAATTTCTTGAGTCGGAAGTCGACTAGTATGGGAAGTCTAGCTCATCTCTTGACTCAGGAGCAACCTTTAGCCTTAGAGGTTCAGTCCTTAGCTAATCAGTTGGTTAGGCTTGATATTTCAACACCCGAGCATGTGCTAGCCTTCGTGGAGGCTAGATCTTCTTTGATGGAGTATATTTGAGCTCATCAGTTTGATGATGATATGTTGAGAGTGATTCGTGATAAGGTGTTGAGTGGTGAGAATAAGGCAACATCTCTTAATTCTGATAGTGTTTTGAGGATTAGTGGCTGCATCTGTGTGCCGAGAGTTAGTGGATGGGTGAGATTGATCTTGGAGGAGGCTTATTGTTCAAGATATTCCATTCATCTAAGAGTGACTAAAATGTATCATGATCTGAAGCAACATTATTGGTGGGGTGGAATAAAGAAGGATATTGTGGAGTTCATGGCTAAGTGTTTGAATTGCCAGCAGGTGAAGTATGAGCATCAACGATCGGGGTGGTATAATTGCATAGGATGCCCATTCCTGAGTGAAAGTGGGAGCGAATCACTATGGATTTCATAGCTGGTTTACCCCCGACTTTGTGGAAGTTTGACTCGATTTGGGTGATTGTGGATAGATTGACAAAATTTGTGCATTTCATTCTTGTGAAGGCGAGTTATAATGCAGAGATGTTGGCAAAGATCTATATTAAAGAGATTGTTCGATTGTATGGTGTCCCTATTTCCATTGTGTCCGATAGATGTACGATGTTTACTTCGGGCTTTTGGAGTACGATTCAGAGTGAGTTGGGTACTGAGCTTGATTTGAGCACAACTTTTTATCTATGGTCAGTCCGAGAGGACTATTCAGGTGCTAGAAGACATGCTTCGGGCATGTGTTATGGTCTTTAGAGGTCATTTGGACCAGTACTTTCCCTTAACAGAGTTTGACTACAATAATACTTACCATTCCAGTATTCAAATGGAGCTTTTTGAGGCTTTATATGGTCGGAGGTGTAGATTCCCTGTGGGATGGTTCAACTCGTTTGAGGTGGGACCTTGGGGTATAGATTTGTTGAGGGATTCAATAGATCGACTGAGACTGATTCAGTAGAGGCTATTGGCTGCCTAAAGTACGCAGAAGAGTTACGCTAACTGTCAAGCCTGTGATGTATCATATATGATTAGAGATCAAGTTTTGCTGAAAGTTTCACCTGATGAGGTTCGGGAAGAAAGAAAAGCTTAGTCCTAGGTTTATTGGCCCTTTTGAGATCCTTGAGAAGTATGATGATCTGGCGAATAGGCTAGCTTTGCCTCCATATCTATAGGATGTTCATCCTATTTTTCATGTCTCCATGTTAAAGAGGTATTGTCTTGATGACACCCATATTTTTTGATGGGACTCCATCATGTTCGACCCCAATTTGTCCTTTGAGGAGGAACCTATTGCTATCCTAGATAAGCAGACTAAGAAAAGGAGGTATAAAAGTATAGAGTCAGTAAAAGTCTAGTAGAGACATTGCCCTATTGAGGATGCTACTTAGAAAGTCGAGTCCGACGTGCATCGTAGATACCCCCATCTTTTCGCCGCTTCAGGTATTTCATTTGCTTTTAGTTCGAGGACGAACTAGTGTTTTAGTTGTGGATAATATAACAACCTGTTATGTGAAATTTTCCTTTTATGTGTTTTGACCATTCTTCCATTCCCCATATTTGTTACATGTTGATTTTGAGGTGTGGGGATGGTCGACACACCTTTTGAGGATTTCGGGGGTGATTTGAGAGAGTTTGAGACTCTTAGAGGCTTCATTAGTTTGACCTTAGTTAGAATTTCATGTTTCGAGTGCCGGATGACGATTTGGATAGTTCCATTAGATTTTGAATGATGATTTTGGGTTAGTAGTGTGGGTAGTTTGGGCCCAGTGCCTTTATTTGTCATTTCGATCCTTCATTCGAAAACTAGTTAAAATAAACATATTTTAAGGGTCCCGGGGACTATTTTGTGCTAAAGGACTTCTTTTCAAAAATTCGACGTCGCCATTGAGTCTGAAATGTCAAAAATAACCTAGTAGCATAGATGGTTTGTTCGAGTGGAGTCCCGAATGAATCCTGAGGGTCCATCCAGAGATAATTCTTTACTTTAAAAATCTGCTGGTGCATCAGGCCCTGCGTCGCGATTGAGTGGATATGTGTCGTGATCGCGGGCCTTGATGACAACCTTTATCATGATTTCATGGTAGTGTTACCGCAATCGTGATGGGTTAATCAATGGATGGGGTCGGGTTGACCATAGCGGTCGCGAGGCCTTTCTCTCACGATCGCGATGACTAGCATAATTGCCGGTCAATGTTGACCCTCGCGATTGTGAGCTGGGGTTCGCAATCGTGAGGCACTATTCATAGAATAATATAAATACTTCTTTTTTTGAACTCTACCATTGTTGGACCTTCAACCTCTGGAATAGGCGATTTCTAGGGTTTTTCTCACCATTCTTGCTTGGGTAAGTTTCTAATTCATCTTTCCATCATTTTCTATTGATTATATCTCCAAAAACACCTTTTAATCATGATTTCAAACTCGAATTTGGGAGTTGTTACCCGTAAAACTTTATTATGACTTTTCTTCGAATCAAGCCTCGTCTTTAACTCATTATTGCTTGGGTTTTCAACTGTAGACTCCTATAATCTTGGGGAACATGTTTTTGATATAAAATCCCAATTTTACCCCTTTCATTTTCGAACCCATCTTGGACCCATTTTAAATATAGTCAATATAGGTGTCATTGGCTTCCTTTTAACTCGTAGATTCTATATTTGTATGTTTTAGCTCATTCTGAGACAGTTCTAAAGGGGCAGGCTCTGTGTTGAAGGTTTTAGGCTTGGATTTCGGCACTTTGAGGTAGATTATGGCTTTACTTTCTTCAGATTGGGCTGGGTACATAATAAATGAGTAAAGCATGCTATGGGTATGTGAAATTTAGCCATGGAAGTATTATTTCGTGATTGTTATTATTGTTGTGTGACTGTGTGGCTGCTTATATGCTTATTGCCGTGGACTTTAGATATCATATGTTGCTTGTTGCCCATGCGGGGGCTTTATTTGATAATTTCAGGCCTTACTTGTGCATTATTTGCCATATTTTCGTGTTGTGTCACCCGAGTGGGGGCTTGAATAGATATTATAGGCCTTATTTGAGCATTTTTTGCCCTTATCATGATAGAAATTCCTAAGTTAGGGGTTTGAAATGATATTAATGATGTCTTACATGACTATTTATTCTGGTGGAGCCAAACGAGAACTGATATCATGAATCATCGATACATTGAGCTGATTCTGAGCTCATTTATACATGTATTGAATGGAATATCATCTTCATACTGATTGGTTATAGCATTACATCCACATTTCATATATGCATACTTCATAATACATTGGTACCATTGAGAAACACTGATTCGAATGAAAATGAGACATTTTATGAAAATCCTTGATCCGTGAACGATAGCCGGAGAGGTGAATGGAACATTTTATAGACCTTGATCCGTGAACATTAGCCGAAGAGGTGGATTGAGACTATGGAAATTTTATATGGGTTGCGAACCCCCCATGGGTCCTATCTTGGGAACGCTAAGGCTCGGTAGGTCTAAACAGAAAATTATGCGATGACTTTCAATCATTCATCATGACCCCATCATCATTACATTTCATTGCATATGTACTTTCCATATTTATTTTATTTTCCCTCGATGTGTACTTAGTTTTCATATATATGTTCGTGTTCAGTTGTTGCTATATCGATCTTATATTATAGAACTGTTAGTGGAGACGGTATGAGCTACCGTTTGGGAACTTTTCTATTTGCATGTGACGTGCTTTAGTATCTTTTACTTTTATTATTTTTTGCTTTATTCAGTCGGCCTATGATACCTACTAAGTATAAGTGGACCGTACTCACCTCTACTGTGCCCTTTCGATACAGATCCTCGCTCGAGTACAAGATACAACAGCTGATCCCATGCAGAGATTGTAAGACTTTGTAGGTACTGGTGTGTTCCATGAGTTCGGAGCAGACTTCAGACCTCACTCTATCTTAGCTGTCTTTATTTACCTTTCAGAGACACAGTTATATAGTTCAGTTATTCCGAGTTATACTAGGTGCTCTTATGCTTATGACACTTGTATCTTTGGGGTTTATGGTATTTTATTTAGACTTCCGCTTTATAGATATGCGTGTTGACCTGACTTTGTTCTGGAAGTCTTATTTATCTTGTTTTATTTACATTACGATTTTCTTTTTCTTCTTGGGTATTTGACTTGCTTACCAAGGCTGGGTCGTCCCAGTAAGTGCCATCATAATCTCAACTTTAGGGTCGTGACACTTTATATCTTTTGTTTATAATGTTCTTTTTAGATTTTCTTGGCTTTAACCATTTTAAAATCTTTCGTTCCCCTTTATATCAGACTCGACAATGTGAAAGAAAAAATACTTTTATATTTAGATATAACTTTCTAGTGTTGTATATGTCCTTTTCAATTCATTTCAAGCTTATTTATTTTTAAATCTTCCTTACACTTTATAGCAAATCCTTAAAATTGTGAATCTATTTTTGGGTTGCTTAAAATCCTACCTTACTTTTAAATTCTTCTATACGACACAAAAGATTCTCCTCTTTTTAGATCTTTTCAGCTCTATCCAATTTGAAATCTTGCTGTCAAGACCCGAGACTACCTCCTAGTCATGAATCGGTGCTGAGAGTCACAAATGACCCCAAGCAAATCCATGGCCTGGCATAACACTAAGTATACTGAAATAACAAATGAAATACTGAGCGGAAGCTAAACTGAAATGATATTATCATAAATAAAATCAATACTGAAAGTTATGGCTAACACTGCCTAATATCACTAACATGATGAAGATCTAACTATATGTTTGAAAAGCCTCTATGTAGATGAGTTGTTGGGACAAGACTCCAACTAACTCCAACTGTCTGAAACTAAAATAAAACTGAAAAGAAATACTAATAACTGGTTCTCGAATGATAAGGACTCACCAAAACACTGTTGCTGATATGATGCTGAATCGTACTAATCTCGAGCCGGATGGTGAAAGTCAGAGCCTATATTATAAGACAATAAAGCACAAAGGAAAGTATGCAGTTAATACTTGGAATGTACTGAGCATGTGAGATATGCATGATCTAATATAAGTTGAATATGCCGAACGTAACATGGTAACCTGAACATGGGACTGAGACATGCAAACTGATTCAATGACCAAGTAATAAACCACTAATCCAATGACCAAGTAATAAACATGTAGTGGTATAATAGCTGAACAAACTGAAGACAAGGTCATCCAAATAACTAAACCTAAACTGTTGACTATGGGAGCCACCGTTAACCGACATACCCCAATTTGAGCTAATTGGGATCCAACCTTTAACCCCGACTTGAAGGGTTGTTTGTACCTTGCCAAGGGTACGAATATTGTCTGACGTGGATTCACTAACTAATGTCCAAAAGGACTAAGGTGTCAAGACTAGTCTGATGGGTGACCCTTTAGAACCTACAGTGGTGCCATAGTTCTGGGACTTAGGGATTTCTACCAAAGGTCTCAGCTTGAATGAAGGGTGACCCTTCATCCCTGCGTCCGTTCGGTGTTAAGTACTACTCCCAACTGAATATAATTGATAAATGGATAGTTCATTTAGAACGAACGACTGATAAGCTCATAACACTGATAGCTGAAACTAAAATAGTAGACACTTTATCTAAAAATCATTCTACATCATATAAACATGGAAGACTGAATATTCAGTAACCTATGCATGAAATCCTAGGTCATCGGGTGTTCAACCTGCCATCTCTAAAGAATGCAACTACAAATGGCAATTTTATAATTTGAACTTAATAAGGAATTTCATAACTTAAGTCCAAAACCATTAATTTATTAATATGAAGGAGTTTGTAGTTATGAGTATGTAAATATGCTCAATTTTCTGGGAAAACATGTAATCATGGTTTAGTCAAGACAAGAAACTGAAAGATAATGGAATTCACACTTTTCATAAAAATCCTAGGCTTGGATAGTGAATTAAACTGAGATTTTGAAATAATATTGGGACTCAGTGGGTGAAAGGAAACCCAATGATGAAATCCCACATACCTGGAGATGGAAACCTTATCAAATTCCTTGAACTTAGAGCTTGAAGGAGATGAACCCTAGTTTGCCCTGGAGGAAGAAGAATCGCCTGTTTTCTTGTTTCTCTTTAAGTGTTGAATGTTTCTCTGAGTAATAAGGGACTTGGGGTAATATTAGGCTTAATAATCAGCTATGGAATAACTTAAATGACATAGTATAGGGGTCCAAATAGTTGAAAAAGACTGGAATGCCTTATAAAACATAACTGAAAAGGCTGCAGAATATGATGTACGAACCATCTCATGATTGTGGGACCCACCTATGATAGTGGGTGGTGCTCGTAGTTGGGTGGATGGATTGAGGCTTTTATGAACTTTATTAGATGAGCCATGGTATGACTCATGGGACCCACCCATGGTGGTACCTTGGTTCATAGGTTGAAGTCCAAACTGAGTCAACTTTTGGAACCAAGATCGTACAAAAGATCATGTTTTCTAACCAAGATCATGGGATCCTTTCGTGGTTGAGAGGTATATTTGTTAACTTTCAGGTTTTTGGGGTTGTTTCGTGCAGACGAGAGCATTGTATGGTTGTACAATTTAACCACAATCGTGGTTTTGTTCATGCTATATCATTGCTGGACAGTGCTTCACTAAAATGGCCATAGCCTTTAGCTCCGGAGCTGGATTGACGAGAAATTAGATGCGTTGGAAATAAGACTCAAATATATTTCATTTGGTAGGTATTGATCTCAAAAATACTTTATAATCTAAGAGTTATGCTCATTTGAAGTTGACTATAGGAAGATTCTTCGCAAGAAAACAACTGGTAAAAAAGGTTTCAACTTGGCTATGAGCTAGGAGTTATTTGTGGCATTAGTACATGTCTAAATCACTTCCCACACTAAAAAAATATGATGTTTGATTTTTCTTGTACTTGAAGCATTGTTCTAATCTTAGTTTTGATTTTTAGGGTGTTACAATATCTTCTCCTTGGGGTCATTCATCCCTGAATGAAAACTAACTAAGCTGAAAAGACAGGGAAAGAGCTGCAATCCCAACACTGAAATTCTAAGAGCTGAATACTGACATGATAGTTGAGTCTATAAATGAAACATAGACTGAACTGAGCTCATTAATACATTCTATGACATGGGAATAACTAAATGAAATAAGATGGAAAGAATTAATTAAGGGGAAACTATTACCTCAGGCTGGAACTGAAGTTGAAGAGAAAAGATGGGGGTACTTGGTCATCATATACACCTCTGCTTCCCAAGTAGCTCCCTCAACTAGCTGATTCTTCCAAAGAACCTTTACTAAAGTGACCTCCTTATTCCTCAACTTACGAACCTGATGGTCAAGGATCTCAACTGGGACCTCCTCGTAAGAGAGACTATCTTTCACACCCACACTGTCTAGAGGCATAACCGATATGAAATCACCAATGTATTTTTTTAACAAAGACACATGGAAAATCGGATGCACCGATGCTAATTCTGCATTGCCAAAGTGACCCACAATCTTATAAGGACCAACATAACGGGGACTGAGCTTCTTTTTCTTGCTGAATCTCTTCACCCCTTTCATGGGTGAAACTTTCAAGTAGACAAAATCACTGATAACAAACTCAAGTTCCCTCCTCCTTACATCTAAATAGGACTTCTGACGACTCTGGGATTTTTTAGCCTTTATATAATCAACTAAACTTTCTCTATAGCCTCATGAACTGAATCTTTCCCTATCAAGGTAGCTTCACCAACTTTGAATTAACCAATAGGAGACCTAAACCTCTTACCATAAAGTGTTTTGAATGGTACCATCTAAATACTGGAGTGATAGCTGTTATTATAAGCAAACTCAATTAATGGAAAATAGTCTTCCCAACTAACCTTGAAATCGATCACACATGCTCTCAACATATCCTCTAAAGTTTGAATGGTCCGCTCTACCTGACCATCTATCTGTGGATATAAAGTCATACTGATATGAACTTGGGTACCAAGACCCTTCTGAAAAGTCTTCTAGAACTGAGAGGTAAATTGAGTACCCCTATCTGAGATGATAGTAAAAGACTCCATGCAATTTCACCAACTCTCTAAGGTAGAGTCTAGCATAATCCTCAGCTAAATCTAAAACATTTACTGGCAGGAAAGGGACTGACTTAGTTATTCGGTCCAAAATAACCCAAATAGAATCATGCTGATGGCAATTACAAGCCAACCCTGTAACAATGTCCATATTCACCACTTCCCACTTTCAAGTAGGAATACTGATATCCTGGATTAGACTATCAGGTCTCTGGTGTTCAACCTTAACCTGCTGGCAATTTGGACACTTAGCCACAAATTCTAAGATATCCTTATTCATGCCATTCCACCAATAGACTTCCCGTAGATCACGATATATCTTAGTGGATCCTAGTGTAACACCCCGTACCTTCCCAACCCTATGTGACGACATTGAATAATGGTTACTTAAGTGTCGATATGCCATGAGTATGTATTTTGTAATGTTAGTGATGAGAAAATTGAAATTTGGCCTCGTACATATGATTAGCCCTTCGTAGGAGGTGTTTTGTGATTTTTGTGGAGCATTTGTGGGGTTCAAAATGAGGCTAAGAGGACCTATAAACAAAGGATATTAAAGGTAATAAGTAAGTTAAAGAATAGGACTTGAAGTATCTAACCAAATCCGCGAAGAAAAGTCGAAGAAGCAAACTTTTGAAAACAAATAAGGTGGGGCGGGCCAGAGGGCGTGCCAGGCTGCTCTGGTCTAAAATATTTAGCCCATAGGCAGCAAGCTGGCGCGCCCAAGGGCGTGCCAGGCTGTTTTTTGCCACTTTTCAAAAGTTGGAAATTTTCTAAGTCCCAAGGGTGCCTGGGGACGTACAACGCCGATTTTTGCCACGTTTCTTCTACAACCACGAGCATATACATGAAATAAGTGAAGTATTAGATTGGTATGATAAAATTACTCGAGAACGAATTTGGCACCAAAATGACGATTTTACCCTTATGGTCAAAATAAGCCATACGTGGCTAGAATTGCTCGTTTTTGGAATTGAGGCTATGAGTATGAATTGCGTGAGTGGGAATATTGTCATAATGTGTATGAAATGAATTAAACATGAGGAATTATTGATTTTATTGGGTTAAGTGAATTGGGCTCAAAAAGGGCCCAAAATGAGAAGAAGACATGGGCCAAAAATATGGGTCAAATGACCCATTCTTGACTTGACCTTCTAGACCAAACATTAAATGCCACAAGAGTGGCTAAGGATGGAATTAAAAGTCTATAAAAGGGGCCAAAAACCTGATTTTTATTATCATAAACACACATGCTTTTCTATCTCTTTTTCTAGACTTTTCAAGAACATCCCTTTGGGCTCTTCAAACCCTAAGCCATCTTTGGAGCAAGATCATCATTTTTTAAGCTTGGGTAAGTGATTATTCTTATGGATCAATATATTATATTTATGGGAGAGTATGTAAATCATGTTGGTTATGCTTGGAAGTGTTGAATATGGTACTTTGTGTTTTTGCTAAAAGATGTGTTATCCATGGAATTGTAACTTGAAATATGACTTGTAGGTTTGATGAAAGAGCATGGTATGGATGAAATAACAACATGTATGCTGTTATTATGGTCCTAAACTTGTTATTTTTCTATAAGTGTAACTTATGGGATTTTGGTCGATTTGTTGTTGTGAGGTGTATTGAAGTAATTTGATGGAAGAATTGTGATGTGGTGGTGATGGAGAAGTGTAAAGTATGAACTTGGTGTGACATGCTATTGTTTATCATGTATTGGTCAATGTATGGAATATTGTGGGATTATTGGTATAATAATTTCATGAATGGTATTGTCAAGGGGGAAATGACATGTTAAAGCCAAACATGTAACTCATTGTTATTGTATGCCATTGTACGGTAGTTGGTGGTTAATGTTGGTTCCGTTATGTACTTTTGTTGTAGAGTGAAACATAAGGATGGAGTGGGACTATTGTATGCACACTTAAGATTGTAGAATCGTATTGAGAATACAAGGTATGTAAGGTTCCTTTTTCCGTATCCTTCTACAACATATTGTTCATATTGACATTGGGCTTGTTCTATTCCGAGAGGTTTTGAAGTATATCAATTCAGGTTGACGTATATTGTTATTCATATGTGCCCTATTCTTAGATGACTTATGATTCATTTATCTCTTATTCATTGATTGAAGTTCCAAAGATGTCATAACGTTATAATTTCTAAAAGCACTATCTCAAGAAAGTAATAATGTAGGAGAATCTATTTATTCTTGAAACGCATTTCCCAATCATGTCATGTTCCAAAGTCCAATAATATGATGATTATATTTATACCGACCTGTAACACCCCGTACCTTCCCAACCCAATGTGCCGACGTTGAACAATGATTACTTAGTTGTCGAGATGCCATGAGTATGTATTTTGTAATGTTATTGATGAGAAAATTGAAATTTGGCCTTGTACATGTGATTAACCATGCATAAGAGGTGTTTTGTGATTTTCGTGGAGCATTTGT
This sequence comes from Capsicum rhomboideum, assembly GCA_031232105.1. NCBI lineage: Eukaryota > Viridiplantae > Streptophyta > Magnoliopsida > Solanales > Solanaceae > Capsicum > Capsicum rhomboideum. The sequence continues at coordinate 62,660,198 of CP124709.1, forward strand.
GGGGCTCAAAATGAGGCTAAGAGGACCTCTAAACAAAGGATATTAAAGGTAATAAGTAAGTTAAAGAATAGGACTTGAAGTATCTAACCAAATCCACAAAGAAAAGTCGAAGAAGCAAAATTTTGAAAAAAATAAGGCGGGGCGCGCCATAGGGAGTGCCATGATGCTCTTGGCCAAATTTTTTAGCCCATAGGCATCAATTTGGAGCGCCCCAGGGCGTACCAGGGTGGTTTTGCCCATTTTTCGAAAGTTGGAAATTTCTAAGTCCCAAGGGTGCCCGGGGACGTATCGAGCCGATTTTTGCCACGTTTCTTCTACAAACATGAGAATATACATGAAATGAGTAAATTATTATATTGGTATGATAAAATTACTCGAGAACGAATTTGGCGTCAAAATGACGATTTTACCCTTATGGTCAAAATAGGCCATACGTGGCTAGAATCACTTATTTTTGGGATTGAGGCTACGAGTATGAAATGCGTGAGTGGAAATATTGTCGTAAAATGTATGAAATGAATTAAACATGAGAAATTATTGATTTTATTGGATTAAGTGAATTGGGCTCAAAAGGGGCCCAAAATGAGAAGAAGTCATAGGCCAAAAATGGGTCAAATGACCCATTCTTGCCTTGACCTTCTAGACCAAACATTTAATGCCATAAGAGTGGATAAGGATGGAAATTAAATATCTATAAAAGGGTCCAAACATCAGATTTTTATTTCATTAGACACACACATGCTTTTCTCTCATTTTCTAGAATTCTCAAGAAAGCTTCTCTTGGGCTCTTCAAACCCTAAGGCATTTTTGGACAAGATCATCATCTTAAAAGCTTGGGTAAGTGATTATTCTTGTACTTTAACATATTATGAGCATGATAAATTATGTAGATCATGTTGTTTATGCTTGAAAGTGTTGGACATGACACTTTTGGTTTTTGTTAAAAGATGTGTTATCCATGGAATTGTAACTTGAAATATGACTTGTGGGTTTGATGAAAGAGTATGGTATGGATGAAATATCAAAATGTATGGTGTGATTATGGTCCTAAACTTGTTATTTCTCTATAAGTGTAAATTATGGGATTTTGGCCGATTTGTTGTTGTGAGGTGTATTGAAGTAAATTGAGGGAATAATTGCGATGTGGTGGTGATGGAGAGGTGTAAAATATGAACTTGGTGTGACATGCTATTGTTTATCATGTATTGGTCAATTTATGGAATATTGTGGGATTATTGGTATAATAATTTCATGAATGGTATTGTCAAGGGGGAAATGACATGTTAAAGCCAAACATGTGACTTATTGTTATTGTATGCCATTGTAAGGTAGTTGGTGGTTAATGTTGGTTCCTTTATGTACTTGTGTTGTAGAGTGAAACATAAGGATGGAGCGGGACTATTGTACGCACACTTAAGATTGTAGAATCGTATTGAGAATACAAGGTATGTAAGGTTACTCTTTCCATATCCTTCTACAACATATTGTTCCTATTGACATTGGGCTTGTTTCAATTCCGAGGGTTTTGAAGTATATCAAAGTCTAGTTCCGAGAATGTTATGTTCCAAAGTCTAGTAATGTTATGATTATGTTTGTACCAATTTGGTAAAAGTTGAAGTATAATTATGAGTGTATCCATGGGGTGCAATGAACACCTGTATGATGTATCCATGGGGTGAAATGAACACCTGCATGATGACTATCCCAACATTATAGGTGTATCCATAGGGTGAAATGAACACCTGCATGATGATATCCATGGGGTGCAATAAACACCTGCATGATGTCTATTCCTAATATCACGGGATGTATCCATGGGGTGAAATGAACACATGCATGACGATATTATAAATTTCCCACTGATCAGGTGGGCTCGGGCAGTATATGATTAATGAGTGATTAAGTGAAGTAAGGTAAGGTAGAGAAACAAATAAAGTGGTGTATGATACCCCACCAATAGGGTGGATATAGGTTATATTATTAATCCACCAAGAGAGTGGATGTTTGTGGATGAATACTATTTTGTTTTACAACCTACTAACCTAGTAGATGAACCATAGTAGTAATGAACATAGAAATAAGAAAGAATTTCGTGAATAGAGGAATCTCTTTAATAGAAGAAGTTCTTGAATGAAAAAATCTCATGAATAGAAGAGAAGAATCTCTTGAGTTGAAGGGAAGGATCTCTTGAGTGAAGATGCCTATGAAAGATATTTTGTGAAGAGTAAGGATATAAAATGAGTGTTCTAAAATGACAATAACAGAAGCAATATACATGTTTCCACATTTAGAATGATGGTTTATCTACATTGACTATTCTCTCATATTTTATTCTATTGATGTTCTCATGTATGATGCTATTTCTTATGAGCCTTACATACTCAGTACATTCTTCGTACTGACCCCCTCGAGGGACTTACCTTACATGTTGCAGGTGCAGGCATTAGTAGACCTCCTCAGTAGACTGTGGATCATTTGCATAGTTTTGGTGAGCTCCACTTGGTTCAGAGCTTTCTGGGTTATAGTTGTATATTCGTTTTGATGTTGTAAAGGTAGTATAAAGCGGGGACTTGTCCCGACTTTAAGTTGGTCTTATAGATGTATCTGTTAGAGGCTTTGTAGATATATGTGGGTATATGGATGTAAGATATACGTTCAGTTTGACGTAATGGCCCCAACGGCCAAGTTTTATTTATATATATATATACATGTCATATGTTACCAGATTCATGTCTTCAGCATAGTTGCATGAGGTATAAGAAGATTCACACGAGGATATGCATACGAAGGTTCATGAGCAAAGATTGGTTCTCTCGGGCCATATCGGTTTCGGGTGCCAGTCCGGCCCGAATGGGATTCGGGTCGTGACAAAAGTGGTATCAGAGCAGGTCGTTCTAAGGGTGTATACAAAGTCGTGTCTGAGTAGAGTCTTGATTATGGATGTGTTGCGCGCCACATTTATAAGTAGGAGGCTACAGGACATTTAAGAGTTGTTTCATTTCTTCATTTCTAGATCGTGCAATAAAGCCAATGTTGTAAGTGAAAACATATCTGATCATTGACGTTGATTTCCTTTTTATAGTAAAATGCCGATGACAAGACAAGATAAGGGCAAAGATAAGCAGGTAGACATGCTGGCAGGAGAAGGAAGTAGTAAATTACCACCCGACCCAGCTAGACAATATGGGGATGAAACTTAGTCCCCAGAATCACCTGTTAATGTTATGAAGCAAGAGTTACAGGAATTGAAAAATGCAGTGCATATGTTGACTCAAATAGTGGCTGCACAAACTCAGGGATGAACTGTTCCAATGACAAATGATGACGGTGCGACTAGGATAGCTAGTCGGCGGACGCAGGATTTCCTGAAATTGGATCCTCCCACATTTACCGGATCAGATCTTAACGAAGATCCGCAAGACTTTATAGATCAAATTCAAAGAGCTCTAGAAGTTATGCACGTAACTGGTGTAGAAACGGTTGAACTTGCGGCTTATATATTGAAAGGAGAGGCTGTATTATGGTACGAAGATTGGAAAAGATCTAGGGGTATCAGCCCACCTCCAGCTAGTTGGGAGGAATTTAAAACGGCTTTTCTTGATCACTACCTTCCATATGAGATCCGGGAGGCACGTGCAAACCAATTTCTAAATCTTCGTCAAGGAAATATGAGCGTCAGGGAGTACAGTCTTTGGTTTAATTCCTTGGCTAGATATGCTCCTACTATGGTAGCGACTATGGCCGATAGAGTTCATTGGTATGTAGACGGATTGGAGTCATATTTTGTACGAGACTGCACTATTGCTGCCCTAAATCAGGATATGGATATAGCTAGAATACAGGCCTTTGAGCAGAAAATGGAAGATCAGAGACAACAGAGAAGAACACAAGGGTTTGAAGAAGGGCCATCCAAGAGGGCTAGATCCACGGGACAGTCTATGGCGTCCCAAGTAGAGTTCAGGCCTCGGAGTTTTAATAGACCGCCTAGGCCTTTATTTTCTCATTTCCCAGCAGGCACTTCCTCTCACTTCCGAGGGTCTTGAGGTTTAAATAAAGCGGGGCAAAGTAGCGGGGGTCGTGGTTCAGGTTCACAGACGACGGGATCTTTTTGCCCGTTGTGTCAGTATTGTAGACGATTTCATTCAGGTGAATACCGGTTGGGGATGAATAGTTGTTATTGGTGTGGTATGGCAAGGCATATGATGAGAGACTGCCCACAAAGAGGCTTGGGTAATGTGGCGCTACCTGCGGGATCGACTGTTGTATCATCACCATCGATCCCTTCCCTAGGCAGAGGTATTCAGCCTATTGGTCGTGGTAGAGATATTAGAGGAGCAACTAGCTCTAGTGAGGCCCAATATCGCACCTATGCTTTAGTGGACTGGAAGAATGCGGAGGCATTTCCTGATGACGTTACAGGTATAGTACCATATTTTTACATGATGTATATGTATTGATTGATCTAGACTCTATCCTATCGTATGTTACTCCATCGGCTACTACGAATCTAATGGGACACTGGAGGTTATTAGTTAAGTCAAATGGACGAATCTCTATCTGTCGGGAAATTTAGTATAGTTAAAGGAACATATCGTAAGGGTATAGTAGATATTTGTGATTATAGATGATTAAGTACTCTTAAAAGCGTTACTCATGAAAGGTATAAAGGAATTCAGAAAGAAGGGAAAATTGACCCTATACTACATGCCATGTGATATTGTTGAAAGTGTATAAGAGTTTCCTTTCATATTGTTCCCACTGGAAATATACAAAGTTCGGAGGATCTCACTAGGAAAAGATAGCTATGGTTATTCTAGACCGACAAGTTAAAAGGATAAGAAGTAACGACGTAATTTTTGTAAGAATTCTTTGGAGAAATCAACAAGTGGAGGAGATCGCATGGGAAGTTGGAAAAAAATGATGAAATCGACGTACCCATATTTGTTTCAAATAGAAGAAAAGGTTCAAAATGTGGAGGTGGACTGATACTAAGTAAGTATCTATGACTATTATGTGTCTATGTCTACGTATGCTATTATTGAGATGCAATTGTTGTAATTGAAGCGACATCATTAACATTCGAGGATGAATTTTTCTAAGGGGAGGAGAATGTAACACCCCGTACCTTCCCAACCAATGTGACGACGTTGAACAATGATTACTTAGTTGTCGAGATGCCATGAGTATGTATTTTGTAATGTTATTGATGAGAAAATTGAAATTTAGCCTTGTACATGTGATTAACCATACGTAAGAGGTGTTTTGTGATTTTCGTGGAGAATTTGTGGGGCTCAAAATGAGGCTAAGAGGACCTCTAAACAAAGGATATTAAAGGTAATAAGTAAGTTAAATAATAGGACTTGAAGTATCTAACCAAATCCGCGAAGAAAAGTCGAAGAAGAAAAATTTTGAAAAAAATAAGGTAGGGCGCGCCAGAGGGAGTGCCAGGCCGCTCTGGGCCAAATTTTTTAGCCCAGAGGCAGAAAGTTGGAGCGCCCCAGGGCGTGCCAGGGTGGTTTTGCCCATTTTTCGAAAGTTGGAAATTTCTAAGTCCCAAGGGTGCCCGGGGACGTACCGAGCCTATTTTTGCCATGTTTATTCTACAAACATGAGCATATACATGAAATGAGTAAAGTATTATATTGGTATGATAAAATTACTCGAGAACAAATTTGGCATCAAAATGACAGTTTTACCCTTATGGTCAAAATAGGCCATACGTGGCTAGAATCACTTGTCTTTGGGATTGAGGCTATGAGTATGAATTGCGTGATTTGAAATATTTTCGTAACACGTATGAAATGAATTAAACATGAAAAATTATTGATTTTATTGGGTTAAGTGAATTGGGCTCAAAAGGGGCCCAAAATGAGAAGAAGTCATGGGCCAAAAATGGGTCAAATGACCCATTCTTGCCTTGACCTTCTAGACCAAACATTTAATGCCATAAGAGTGGATAAGGATGGAAATTAAAGGTCTATAAAAGGGGCCAAACATCAGATTTTTATTTCATTAGACACACACATGCTTTTCTCTCATTTTCTAGAATTCTCAAGAAAGCTTCTCTTGAGCTCTTCAAACCCTAAGGCATTTTTGGACAAGATCATCATCTTCCAAGCTTGGGTAAGTGATTATTCTTGTACTTTAACATATTATGAGAATGATAAATTATGTAGATCATGTTGGTTATGCTTGGAAGTGTTGGACATGACACTTTTGGTTTTTCTTAAAAGATGTGTTATCCATGGAATTGTAACTTGAAATATGACTTGTGGGTTTGATGAAAGAGTATGGTATGGATGAAATATCAAAATGTATGGTGTGATTATGGTCCTAAACTTGTTATTACTCTATAAGTGTAAATTATGGGATTTTGGCCGATTTGTTGTTGTGAGGTGTATTAAAGTAAATTGAGGGAATAATTGCGATGTGGTGGTGATGGAGAGGTGTAAAATATGAACTTGGTGTGACATGCTATTGTTTATCATGTATTGGTCAGTGTATGGAATATTGTGGGATTATTGGTATAATAATTTCATGAATGGTATTGTCAAGGGGGAAATGACATGTTAAAGCCAAACATGTGACTTATTGTTATTGTATGCCATTGTAAGGTAGTTGGTGGTTAATGTTGGTTCCTTTATGTACTTGTGTTGTAGAGTGAAACATAAGGATGGAGCGGGACTATTGTACGCACACTTAAGATTGTAGAATCGTATTGAGAATACAAGGTATGTAAGGTTACTCTTTCCATATCCTTCTACAAAATATTGTTCCTATTGACATTGGGCTTGTTTCAATTCCGAGGGGCTTGAAGAATATCAATTCAGGGTAACGTATATTGTTATTCATATGTGCCCTATTCTTAGATGAATTATGATTCACTTATCTCTTTTTCATTGCTTGAAGTTCCAAAGATGTTATGACGTTGTAATTCCTAAAGGAATTATCTCAAGTGGGTAATAATGTAACAGAATCTATTTATTCTTGAAAAGCATTTTCCAATCATGTCATGTTCTAAAGTCTCCCAAGTAGAAGTACCAATCTCATAAGAGTAATAAGAGAGGTGATGTGCAAGTTAGTATAATTATTCCTCATAAGTGAAGATGTCAATCTCATGAAGTAAAGGAGTGAAGTGAGATGTGTATATAAGTGTGTGCTTTAATGTCAGGATCTTTAACGTGTCATTCTCATAACCTAGTAAAGGGTATAAGATTGTAAAGAAGTAATGCGCATGGTTACCATATGTTTCATTGAGTATGGATCTCAATCTAAAGGGTATAAGTTCTAGATGGAATAATTCCAATACTATGCTATGTTAGTTACTATAGCCCACCAAAGGTGGAGGCCCGGTATTATATGCTTACTTATATAAGATCACACAAGAATTAGTAAAAGTGTCAATCTCTTGGAAGTAGAGAAACGAGGTAAAGCATATATGTGTGTTTCCAATAGCATCGCTATCCTCAATGGATCATAAAAGTGTGTATAAATTATAACTCCAAGTTCCGAGAATGTTATGTTCCAAAGTCTAGTAATGTTATGATTATGTTTGTACCAATCTGGTAAAAGTTGAAGTATAATTATGAGTGTATCCATGGGGTGCAATGAACACTTGCATGATGTATCCATGGGGTGAAATGAACACCTGCATGATGACTATCCCAACATTATGGGTGTATCCATGGGGTGAAATGAACACCTGCATGATAATATCCATGGGGTGCAATAAACACCTGCATGATGTTTATTCCCAATATCACGCGATGTATCCATGGGGTGAAATGAACACCTGCATGACGATATTATAAATTTACCACTGATCAGTTGGGCCCGGGCAGTATATGATTAATGAGTGATTAAGTGAAGTAAGGTAATGTAGAGAAGCAAATAGAGTGGATGTATGATACCCCACCAATAGGGTGGATGTAGGTTATATTATTAATCCACCAAGAGAGTGGATGTGTGTGGATGAATACTATTTTGTTTTACAACCTACTAACCTAGTAGATGAACCATAGTAGTAATGAACAGAGAAACAAGAAAGAATTTCGTGAATAGAGGAATCTCTTTAATAGAAGAAGTTCTTGAATGAAAGAATCTCATGAATAGAAGAGAAGAATCTCTTGAGTTGAAGGGAAGGATCTCTTGAGTGAAGATGCCTATGAAATATATTCTGTGAAGAGTAAGGATATAAAATGAGTGTTCTAAAATGACAATAACAGAAGCAATATACATGTTTCCACATTTAGAATGATGGTTTATCCACATTGACTATTCTCTCATATTTTATTCTATTGATGTTCTCATGTATGATGCTATTTCTTATGAGCCTTACATACTCAGTACATTCTTTGTACTGACCCCCTCGGGGGACTTACCTTACATGTTGCAGGTGCAGGCATTAGTAGACCTCCTCAGTAGACTGTGGATCATTTGCATAGTTTTGGTGAGCTCCACTTGGTTCGGAGCTTTCTGGGTCATAGTTGTATATTCATTTTGATGTTGTAAAGGTAGTATAAAACGGGGACTTGTCCCGACTTTAAGTTGGTCTTATAGATGTATCTGTTAGAGGCTTTGTAGCTATATGTGGGTATATGGATGTAAGATATACGTTCAGTTTGACGTAATGGCCCCAACGACCAAGTTTTATTTATATATAATTATACATGTCATATGTTACCAGATTCATGTCTTCCGCGTAGTTGCATGAGGTATAAGAAGATTCACACGAGGCTATGCTTACGAAGGTTCATGATCAAAGATTGGTTCTCTCGGGCCATATCGGCTTCGGGTGCCAGTCCGGCCCGAATGGGATTCGCGTTGTGACACGACCTTTCACAAATAAAAGTACCAATCTCATAAGAGTAATAAGAGAGGTGATCTGCAAGTTAGTATGATTATTCCTCATAACTGAAGATGTCACTCTCATGAAGTAAAGGAGTGAAGTAAGGTGTGTATATAAGTATGTGCTTTAATGTCATGATCTTTAACGTGTCACTCTCATAACTATGTAAAGGGTATAAGTTCAATATGGAATAATCCCAATATTATGCTATGTCATTTCTAACCCACCAAAGGTGGAGGCCCTGTATTATATACTATCATGATCCTCAATATATCAATCTCTCATAAGTGAATGAATCAATCTTCCCCAAGTAAGAAAAGAAGAAAAGTGTGAAAAATAAATATATTAACCCACCAAAGAGTGGATGTAGTAATTCACCCACCAAAGATTGGATGTAGTAATTCACCCACCAAAGAGTGGATCCAAAGAGTGGATGTAGTAATTCACCCACCAAAGAGTGGATGTAGTTATTAACCCACCAAAGAGTGGATGTAGTTAACCAAGAAGATGAATAATAATGATGATGAGCGTAAAAGCAAGAAAAAAACTATTGCATATAAAGAATCTCTTGAAGGCAAGTCTCTTGAGTAAAAGTAACTCTCCCTTGAATAAGGGGGTATATAGAGGATGGTAAATTACAATAACAGTAGAAATATTCATGATTTCCTCACATCCAAAAACAGAGTTTATTCACACTTACCATTTCTCTTATATTGACTCCATTGTTGTTGTTAGCATATATGATGAATTCTTATGATCCTTACATACTCAGTACATTCTTCGTACTGAACCCCTCGGGGGACTTACCTTACATATTGCAGGTGCAGGCATTAGTAGACCTCCTCTGTAGACTGGGGGTCATTTGCAGCGTTTTGGTGAGCTCCACTTGGTTCGGAGCTTTCTGGGTCATAGTTGTGTATTTGTTTTGATATTGTAAATATTGTATAAAGCGGGGACTTGTCCCGACAGTAAGTTGGTCTTGTTGATGCATCTGTTAGAGGCTTTTGTAGACATATGTGGGTATATGGATGTAAGCGACGAATATGTAAAAGACGACTGTCCGTCTTGACTTGATGGCCCCAACGGCCAAGTTTCCTAAATATATATATATATATATATATATATATATATATATATAGATAGATAGATAGATAGCATATGTTTCCATGATTCATGTCTTCCGCATATAGTTGCATGAGGTATAATAAGATTCATACGAGGATACGTATACAAAGGTTCATGAGCAAAATTGGTTCTCTCGAGCCATATCGACTTCGGGTGCCAGTCCGGTCCGAATGGGATTTCGGTTCGTGACACCTAGATGGATCACTATCTTGCTTTTCTTTCACCTCAGATATCAGTGAAGATTCTGAACCATTCTGAACCAAGATATTACCTTCAACTGAATCAACCAACTGAACTCCTAGTCTAGCAAGCCCATGAACCTCTCGAGATAACTCTTTCTTATCCTCCTCTATATAAGAAACCCTTTCCATAGACAACCTACTAAGAGCGTCAGCCACCACATTGGCTTTACCTGGATGGTACAGGACACTCATATAGTCCTTTAACAACTCTAGCCATCTCCTCTGATGAAGATTTAGATCTTTCTAGCTGAACACATACTAGAGGCTCTTGTGATCCATGAATATATCTACGTGAACCCTATAACGATAATGCCTCCAAATCTTTAAGGAAAAAACTATTGTTGCAAACTCAAGATAATGAGCCGGGTAATTCTTCTCATGAGGCTTGAGCTGTCTAAAAGCATATGCTATAACCTTTCCATACTGCATCAACACACAACCGAGGATAACTCTGGAAGAATAACAATAAACCACAAACCCATTTGAACCCTCTGATAGAGTCATAACTAGAGCGCAGGTAAGTCGAGTCTTCAACTCCTAAAAACTCTTCTTGCAAGAATCATACCATTATATCTTGACTTTCTTCTGAGTCAATCTAGACATAAGGGAAGCAATAAAGTAAAGTTCCTCAACAAAGAGCCTGTAGTAACCAACTAAACCCAAGAAACTCCTGATATCTGATGGAGATATGGGTCTAGGCCAATTCCTAACTGCTTTGGTCTTTGGAGGATTAACCTGAATACATTCACCAAAAATGATATGACCAAGGAATGCTACTGATTTCAACCAGAATTCACACTTGATGAACCTAGAAAATAACTGGTGATCTTTGAGAGTTTGCAAGAAAATCCTCAAATGGTCTTCATGTTCATCCTCACTCCGAGAATAAATGAGGTTGTCATCAATAAAGACAATGATGAACATGTCCAAGTACTGGTTGAGCACCCTATTCATCAAGTCCATAAAAGATGCAGGAGCATTTGTTAGTCCAAAATACATAACAACAAATTCAAAGTGACCATATCGAGTTCTAAAGGTTGTCTTCGAAATGTCACATTCTCTGACTTTGAGATGATGATAGAGAATTTGAGGTCTATCTAATAGAAAAAATTGGCACCCTGAAGTTGGTCAAACAAGTCATCAATCTTGGGAATAGGATACTTATTCGTGATTGTGACTTTGTTCAACTGATGGTAGTCGATGCACATTCTGAGATAACCATCTTTCTTGCATACAAAAAAAATTGGAGCACCCCATGGAGAGATGCTGAGCCTGATAAAACCATTGTCTAGAAGATCTTTCAACTACTCTTTCAATTCCTTGAGCTTAGCTGGAGCTATTTTATAGGGTGGAATCGAAATAGGCTGGGTATGTGGAAAGAGATCTATTCCAAAGTCAATTTTTGGCTCGAGAGAAACTCTGGGCAGATCTTCAAGAAACACTTCTGGGAATTCATTAACCACTAGAACTGACTCAGGAGTTGGGGTCTCAGACTTTGAATCCTTAACCCGAATAAGATAATAGATGCACCCCTTGAAAATTATTTTTCTAGCCTTAAGGTAAGGGACAAACCTACCTATAGGCACTGAGGTGCTACCCTTTCACTCTATGACTGGCTCATTTGGGAACTGAAAATTGACTACTCTATTTCTATAATCAATTGAGGCATAGCAAGAGTAGAGCCAATCCATGCCAATAATAACATCAAAATCTGTAATTTCTAACTCTACAAGATCAACTGAGGTGACTATCTGTGAAACTGTGATTGGGTAATTTATGTATACCCATGTAGCTATGACTGAATCACCAACTAGAGTAGAGACTGAGAAAGATTCTGAAAGGATTTTGGGGCTGACACCAAAGTCGATAGCTATATAAGGAGTCACAAAGGAACGTGTGGTTCTAGGATCTAACAATGTATAGACATGAATATGAAAGACCTGTAATGTACCAGTGATCATAGTAGGAGAATCCTCCTAATCATGTTGAGTCTGAAGGTCATAAAAATTATTCTGACACTGTCTGTCAGTTGTACTAGATAAGGCACCCTGCTGAAGAGTTAGTATGGTTCTACTGGCGAGCATACCTGCCCCTCTGTGAAGCTACTGGACACTCCCTTAGCCTATGACCTAGCTTACCACACCCAAAATAATTTTCTTTACTGGACATACACTCACCTTGGTGGTTCTTTCCACACTTCTTGCACACCGAGTGAGTACGACCACTGGTAAGACTGTCTTGGGAATTAGAGCCTGGTGCCCTATTCTGATTATCCTGCCTAAACTTGGGTACTAGACCACTAGAAGATAATTGGGCTGGAGCTGAGGATTTCTGATGGAACTGAGAATGATTACCACCATCTCACCCTTACTGAGAGAAGTTAAAATTACCTATTCTGGCCCTCTTATTCTCCCTTTCTCTGTCTTTGATCTATTCCTCTATCTGTTGGGCATGAACCATCAACCTGGAGATGTCCATCTCCTTAAACAATATAGCAGTCCTACACTCCTTAACCATATCCTTGGAAACACCTGTCACGAACTTACTCATGCGGGCTCTGGAGTCAACAACCATTGCCAGATAATACTTTGCAAGTTGAGTAAACTTAAGAGAATGCTGCTTTACACTCATGTTGCCCTACCTCAGATTTATAAATTCCTGAACCTTGGCTTCCCTTAGATCAAGAGGGAAGAAGCTATCCAGAAAAGTAGCGACAAACTCATCCCATTCTACTGGACCTGCATCCGCACCTCTATCCTCTTTCCACTGCTTGCACCAAGTGTGAGCTACTCCCTTTAACTAATAAGTAGCAAAGTCAGAACTCTCAACTGGAGTGACACCCATAATTTCAGTAACCTTCTGAATATCATTAAGGAACTCCTGCAGATCCTCCTCAGTCTTAGAACCATGGAACTCAAGAGGATTCATTCGAGTGAAGTCCCGGACTCTAGCTACTGTTGTGGTACCAGAAGGATTAACTGGGGTAATGACCTGCTGATTAGCCAGAGTGGTCATGGCCTGAGATAGCATCATAAAAGCAATCCTGAAATCAACATGATAAACTTGCTCGTTTAAAGGGTCTATTGGAGCTGGTCATGCTTGTTGATTCCTGTTCCTGTTATCATTTCTCCTTCTTTTGTATCTTCTGGGAGGCATTTTATGTAAACACATAGAGCACGAGTTAGAAGAAGATTTTAGTAGAGTTCACACTCTGTCGCACAATATGAACATGAAAGAAGTGAAACTTTTTCTAAAACATTTCATAGCCTCTTACTCATAAGTGTGGCGCGCATCACACCTATGAACAAGACTCTACTTAACGCGGCTTTCAGACACCTTAGGAAACTTTAAACCTGATACTCAGATACTAAGTTTGTCACGACCTGAGACTACCCCTAGTCTTAACACGGTGCTTAGAGTCACAAGTGACCCTAAGCTAACCTATGGCCTGGAATAACATTAAATATACTGAAATAACAGATGAAATACTGAGCGGAAGCTAAACTAAAATGATATAATCACAAATAAAACCAATACTGAAAGTCAAGGCTAACACTGCCCAACATCACTAACATGTTGAAAGTCTAATTGTCTATTTGAAAAGCCTCTAAGTAGATGAGTCATTGGGACAAGCCCCCATCTAACTCCGACTGTCTAAAACTAAAATAAAAGTGAAAAGAAATACTGATTACTGGTCCTCGAATGACGAGGACTCACCAAAATACTGCTGCTGATATGATGCTTAATTAAACTCACCTCGAGCAGGATACTGAATATCGGAACCTATATTATAAGACAATATAGCGTAAAGGAAAGTATGCGGACAATACGTAGAATGTATTGAGCATGTGAGATCTATATGATCTAATATAAGGTTAATATGCCGAATATAACATGGTAAACTGAACAAGGGACTGAGACATACAAACTGATCTAATGACCAAGTAATAAACATGTAGTGGTATAATAGCTAAACGAACTAAATACAAGGTCATGCAAATAACAGAACCCAAACTGTGGACTGTGGGAACTACCATTAATCGATATACCCTAATCTAAACTAATTAGGGTCCAACTTATAACCCTAGATGGAAGGGTGCTCTGTACCTTGTTAGGGGTATGAACATTGACTGATATGGATCCACTAAACTGATGTCCAAAAGGACTAAGGTGTCAAGCCTAGTCTGATGGGTGACCCTTTAAAACCTACGGTGGTGCCATAGTGCTGGGACTTAGGGACTTTTACCAAACGTCTCAGTCTAATTGACATATGAGCCTTCATCCCTATGTTTACTCAGTGCTAAGTACTACTCCCAAATAAATATAACTGATAGCGAGATAGTTCATTTAGAATGAATGACTGATAAGCTCATAACATTGATATCTGAAATTAAAATTGTAGACACTTTATCTGGAAAACATTATACATCATATAAACATGGAAGACTGAGTAATCAGTAACATATGCATGAAATCCTAGGTCATCGGGTGTTCATAACCCGCCATCTCTGAAGAATGCAACTATAAATTGCAATGCTATAATTTGAACGTAAAAAGGAATTTCATAACTCAAGTCCAAAATCAGTAATTTATCAATATGAAGGAGTTCATAGTCATGAGTATGTAAGGATGCTCAATTTTATGGGAAAACATGTAATTATGGTTTAGTCAAGGCAAGAAACTTAAATATAATGGAATTCACACTTTTCATGAAAACCCTAGGATTGGATAGTGAATTAAAGTGAGATTTTGAAATAACTTTGGGACTCAATGGGTGAAAGGAAACCCAATGATGAAATCTCACATACCTGGAGATGGAAACCTTTGCAAATTCCTTGAACTTGGAGCTTGAAGGAGATGAACCCTAGTTTGCCTTGAAGGAAGAAGAATCACCTATTTTCTTGTTTTCTCTCTAAGTGTTGAATGTTTCTCTGAGTAATAAGGGACTTATGGTTATATTAGTCTTAATAATCAGCTTTGGAATAGCTTAAACGACATAGTATAGGGGGTCTAAATTGTGAAAAAAGACTGGAATGCCCTTTATAAAATGTAACTGAAAAAGCTGCAGAACATGACGCACGAACTATCCTACAATCGTGGACCACCTACGATCATGGGTGGTCCTTGTGGTTGGGTGGCTAGATTGAGGCTTCTTTGTACTTCATCGAACAAGCCATGGTACGACTCGTGGGACCCACCCACGATTGTACCTTGGTTCGTAGGTAGAAGTCCAAGCAGAGTCAACTTTTGAAACTAATATTGTACCTAAGATCGTGGTTTCTAACCAAGATCATGGCATCATTTCATGCAAATGACTGCATTGTACGGTCGTACAATCTAACCACGATCATGGTTTTGTTCGTACTATCTCACAGCTGGATAGTGTTTCACTAAAATGGCTATAAAATTTTGCTCCAGAATCGGATTGTCGAGAAATTGGATGCGTTGGAAAGAGAATTCAAAGACCTTTAATTTGGTGGATATGTATCCCAAAATAATCCAGAATCTAAGAGTTATGCTCGTTTGAAGTTGACTTTAGGAAGATTCTTCGGAAGAAAACAACCGGTAAGGAAGGTTTCAACTTAGCTATTAGCTAAGAGTTACTTGTGACCTTAATACATGTATAAATCACTTCCTACACTACCAAAACATGGTGTTTGATTTTTCATATACTTGAAGTATGGTTCTAATCTTAACCTGAATGTTTGGGGTGTTACACTTCCTTCAACCTTTATATCACACTCGACAGAGAAGCTCTGTCACAAATATACTACTCTTAAATGGGTATAAAGGATGTTGTGACTGAAAATTTTGAGATCAAGGAGTTGAAAAGATAAATAATATTTGAATATACATGTGTAAAAAATAATTAACTCTAGAAGTTAGGACTTTGTCTTGAAGTTGTGGTTGGGCACCACGATAAACTCAATGCTTCTCTTTTTTTCTTTTGAGTTGCCAAATGCTGGAACATATAGAATCATTTTTCTTTTCAAAAACTTTTTTCCTAGCACGATAACTGGTTATATTTGTTTATAGTTAAGTAAATTCTCTCAACTATTATAAATGAAATAAACAAAACTAAAATAGCGTCAAATACGATGTAAATTAAAGTAGGTTCTAAAGCATCTTGATGTTTTGTTTGTATAGTAGATGGTAATTTATTGGACTAAAAGGTAGAAACACTTGGTATGAGGAAGCATTTCATATGATGTATGCCATTGCTGTTTGAGAATTATTGGAGATATCATGTTACGACCTACTATTTCAATTGTACGCATAACTGCCCGTTTCTAAAGAATTCAACTACATTTGATTTATAAGAAACTATAAAAAAGATTCAAATCATGGCATGGTGCTGATAATTGGTTACTACTTTGTGTTGCAGTACATATCCTTTCAAGCTTATCGATTTTTAAATCGTCTTTACACTACCATTCTTGACCACATTGTTTTACTCCTTTTATGTCAGTTCTTACAATGTATATTTTTAGTGATTTCTTTCAATTTCTTATAGCTAACCTCCCATATGTTCTGGAAAAAGAAAAAGGGCTCGGCAACTCGCTTCATTAAAGTTTCCGCTATATGCGGGATCGGGGGAAGGGTCGAACCATAACACATTATTATACATAGCTTTACCCCACAATTTTGCAAGAGACTATTTCCACGGCTTGAACCCGTTACCTCCTAGTCACATGAAAACTACTTTACCGGTTCTAAAAAAAATATATCAAAATACTTAGCTGCCTAACGAAACTCTGACGCTTACTATTGCACTAAATTAACTATTTCATGGGTACGGTATTATGCTTATATTTTCATAATACACCTTTCCTTTCAACGTACAGGAATTCTATGATGAATACAAAAAACCTTCCTCACAGTACATAAAATACACCCGTCCTATCCAAATACGGTTCTTTTACATTCCAATCAGCTTGTTTACTTTTTTCCTCCTTTGGCCACCATCCTTAAAAGAATAACTGGGAGATCAATCTTTTTTTGGACATGTAATGCACCAGTTCAAACTTGTACCTTGTTGAATAACAGAAAAAGTTATATAATTACAATCGCACGGCTTCAACTATTGACTATAGTGATTATCCATTTTTTCTTGCGCATTTGATACTTCTTCTGTCATCATTTGCATAGTTTTGACTATTATTAATTGAGTACATTTCCAGAATATTTTCTTATATCCCTTTTCTCTACATGTCATGTTTGATCAAAATTTATCTTAACCTATTAAATTTAATTGTTTGTAATTCTACAAGTTATGGAGTCTTTCTTAGTTCCTGATATTTATATCATATGTTTCTTTGTCCTTAAATTATTCGCATAATCTCCACTATTATTAGTTGATAACATATCCAGATTGTTTTCAAATATCCCTTAGTTCTTTCTCTTTTTCTATATTTTTCATCACCTGCTAAATTCCTTGTTTATTGCTTCTGCGAGTTATGGTGTCTACCTTAGTGTTTGACCTTCATATCCTCTTTGTACTTATGCTAAGTTATATCAATGGCAATAGTTGATTTACAACTGGACAAAAATTTCATTCAAGTCACAATATTGTTGATAAAATCTAAACTGATCAGTAAGTCCTCAAGACCATAAATTTATACCTCTTCTACTTGTGTTACTATTGAAATGGTGTTAATTAGTACACCTTCTCTTTAAACACACAAGAATCCACCAATGGATAAAAGACTAGTTATTGTTAAGTACACCTAATCCCTCCAAATAATTGTCCAGGTAATTTTTTTTTTTATCAAACTTTGAATTTTGTATTTATAACTACTACTATCCTTTCTCAAGTTATCACCATCCACCCCAAAGTTATAATAATTAAGTCATTTTAAAGAAACTACTCATTTGTTTAGTGTTACAACAATATTTTCAAATTACTAGCTTGTCGGATTTCTACTCTTCCTCTCACACAACTAACATGCACTACTTATAATTTCACTCGTATCATGTTCACTTTCTATAGTGTTGGATGGATTCTATGACAGAGTTGAGAAAGGAAGCATCAATCTCATCAACAAAGCAAAGATTGTTGTATTCTCTAAAAATGGTCTCATGCTCAATGGTCAGGTTAAACTGATGAAATTCAACTTTGTCATGTTCGTTACCGGCTTAAGGAGAATTGATAAGCTCACACACATTTTTGAATGACAAAAATATATGAAATTTGTAGCAGGCTTAGATGATTCTGCTGTAATTCCTCTCTATAAGTGAGTAATAAAATAGTACTTTTACGAGCATACGCTAGAACTATACATCTTTTATTTTTCCTTGTAGAACTATACATATCATGTGAAAATAATACTCATAATATACCAAGGAATGCATCCTTCCTGGAAATCCACAACTGCCAATAATTGATTCTCATAAAGCATAGCCAATCTATACACATAAAAAATAAGGTGTCAATGGTTGGCAGAGCTTCTAGCTAGAAAATTCAAGCTACAGAGCGCAAAGATCATAGAGGAAGACATAGAAGAATGTGATATATACATGATGAGATATTCTTACAGCATGTACTATAGAAGTTCATACATCGTTGTTGCATGTTTGGCACAATGACGAGCAACAATGAACTCTAGAAGGGCATGGAATAAAACCCTAAGAGGAAAAAGGGGTTTCGGGCTGAGTGGTTTGAATCTTATGGACCAACAAATTCCGCTGGCTAATGTAAAATAGCTCTAAAACCTTTCATCTCGGTAAAGCCTCTTTTCTTATGTTTTTTTTTTTGGTTTTTTAATACTGGAGACAAATAAACCCACAATATGAAGTTTCATTTTTCCAATTATCTGAAGTTGAAAACAACATTTGTTTTAAGATTAGCAGGCTCTGGATCAACATCACAAGGCCCATATCCTAACAAAGGAAGCTCTGTGACAGCATGACAAAGCTGCTTGTACATACTTGTGATACATCTACTCTAAAAGTTTGAGCTCATTTATTTCCCCATTACAAATAGGTTTTCCACTACAAAAAAAGCCATTAACAACCTGAAAATAGAAGTTCTAATCAATTGAGCCAAAACTTAATAGTCATGTCACCCTACATAAGGTACATGGGTTGACTCTATTTCTTTTTATGAGTTAGCAGGTGAGATGGAACATCATGTGCCCTAAAAAAATAGAACATAAATCCTATTTGATTTAAAGAACTTGTGTTTCCATGGATATTTCCTCCTGCTTCTTTCTTAATATTAAATATTACTCTATGACTACCATATCTTTTAAATAACGACAATACGAAAAAGAAACTTTTAGATTATAGGGAAACATTTCACATTTGGATAAAATGTTTTTGACAATTTAGTGTACACATCAAAAAAAGCATATTACCGAATAATCATATGTAAGATTAATGTGGTAGTTCATCACCGCGTGAAGTGCGGGTAATTTACCTAGTCAAATAAGTAATAGAGAAGAAAATACAAAATAATTTTCTTCAGCATACATGGAGGCTCCAAGCTCTTACTAGGTCAAAATTTGTGTAAAAATCATATTTAGGATGTATTTATAGAGTTCCAAAAGGTCTGGAATGGTTATACCCTTTTGAAATTAGATTGGCCAAACGTGGCCCATAAATGTTTTGAGGGGATTCTCTGGGCAGCGCCCCAAGCCATTTTGGTAGACCCTCACTTATGGAATATGGGAGGCATAATTTTGTGCTAGGACGATGCCTCAGGCGCCTCCTTAGTGTAATTTTACCATCCTCTCCTTGTTTAGTCTCCGTTAAGCTCCTATCTTGGCCCTCCACCTTTGGACTTGCCCTGAATCATCTTCCTTGGCTTCTACTTAGACTTTAAAGCTTGTTTATACTCCTTTATGCTCCAAATTTGTTCAAAATCTATTAATCTTCATCCTACACATCAAAATATGCTACATAAGTGTAATTCATATAAAATAATTTTAAAATGATATTGTAAATAGGTAAAATATGTGGTGAATAATAGTATAAATGCATGAATTTTAGCCTTACATCAAAGGCCTTATGCAAAAATCATCTTTCATTAGGGAGTTTCGTATAACCGACATACATCACATGAGCTCATGATGTCTAACCTTTGATCGGATTAGAAGAGATGTGCTACACCTTGATGGGGTATAAAATGTAACTGAAATATGGATCCACACTGAGCCTATTAGGATAAAAGAGGGGTCTCCCAAACTTGCTGTACGATCCTATCCTACACTGGCATATGTAGTTTAGGGGCATATGTTATCTGAAACCATACCTTTCTTAGTGTTTAATAGTCCTCTCAAATATAGATATGCTCATATTGTAATCCTTTTAAGGTAAGATGATAATCATGCTGTGGCTTTAGCTGAAAATCATATGATGAAAACATACTGCTGGTGAGCCATTTGCTCAATATCATACCATAAATTGTACTGTTTGTAAGCCTATGCTCAAAATACTGAGTAATATGCTAATTCTGAAGTTTCAAGATAAAGTACTTTCTTTCAAAATTTAATAACATGCATGGAAAGAGTTCATAAACTTTTATATAGTAATATTTCAAAATCTCAAACCAATTTTCATAGAAACTTGAGACATTGCTGTAAAACATGAAATAGACTTCAAAATAGATAAGTTCATAAGGTTTATAACAATATCCATGGACATCAAACAAGAATCAAATTTCAGGATTGACTTCAATATATTGAATTTCTAATATTGTTCATGAAGGATTTGGAGATTCTATTCAAAACTTGAAGAGTTTTTCTTAAAATCCTTGTTCAAAACGATTTAACACTAATGGAAATCTGATCTTGTATTCTTGATCTTTTTATCTTAATGCTTATTTACTATTACAATAAATCTATATTCTTATTGTGAACTCAGAAGAGCAATTGTGACTTTAATGAAGAATATAAAGAGTAAGATCTTTTATTTAGTAAAATAAAAGGGTGATTTGCAATTAGTATAGAAATATACCCATATCACCTTATTTGGTTACAAAATGAGAGAAATAATTGCATTTTCATGTTCATTCTTGATAATAGGAATACAGACATAAAAGTGCATGTGAATAGATGATTAGAGTCTCAAAAGATTATAGTCATATTATTTACACCCTAAGCAACAACTAGATAAACAAACAAGTCACTAAAATTGTATACTCATCATAATAGTTAGCGAATCCATAACCATGGATCAATTTCAACACATTGATTGCGTAAACAATTTGCTCTTCATCTGGTATAATGACCCTCAAGGTCATTTTATACTTATCCATATTATCTTGACATTTAGAGCTTTCCCATAGCTGTCCCAAGTCATTTATAATTTGCTGAAACTGACAGTTAGATTATTGGGTAGTTCGTTTGGTTTTTAGAGCTATTTTCATGTTTTTAAATCGATGCTTTTCAAATTTGGCTACCGGGACTAAACATCAGGTAGACAACCTTGTATTTCAATTCTAAAAGTTCCATCAGCTCTAGAATGTCTATTTTAGGTTAGAGAGACCTTTGGTTTGGGTCCCGAGGCTTCAAGACTCGTATTGGTCTATTGAGTAGAAATTGACTAAAATGGCCATTTAGGTGTGGGACCCATATTTCATCGAAATGACCCTGGATGGAAATTTTAATTGCGCCATTGAGTCTATAATGGCAAATTTGATAAGGTAGCATAGTTCATTTATGTTCACGGGATTTCAAATGAATCCCGAGGGTCCGATCGAAAACTTGACGATTGCCAAGTTTAGCTGATGCAGCATCTGCTGGTGTAGTCCAGAATGGCCTTCTCGCTTTGCGAGGCCTTGGAACCATTCGTAAAGGCCAATACTTTAGGCCATAGTATTCTCGAGCCATCTTTCGCATTTACAAAGGGTAAGCCGGCCTAGCCGACTCACCTTTGTCCTTCGCGTTAGTGGTCGACCGGCCACGTTCGCGAAGCTTCCTTCTGGTCTAGGTCACATTCATGGTGGGTTCCCTGTGTTCGCGATGAAGGGACCCCTGGCAGTATAAATACATGCCAAAACCAATTTTCTTCATTTTCTACAAGTCCCAAACACCATTAAATGCCCTAGAGAGCTAAGAGAGTGAGAAGGTCGATACGTGGGTGTTCGTGGTGAGTTGGAGAGTACGTGGGAACGTTTCCTCATCAAATATTATCATAAGTTTTCATTAATTTATTGGTATATTCCCCTTTTTAAAGATATAATCCTAGTTCATTGATGGGTTGATTTTGAATGTTATTGTGCTCGAAATTTATCCATTGTTGAGGGTAAATGATCCTTAAGCCCTGAGGGGCATTTTGATGGTTTCAAACTTGTGATTCCATAAGAAGGCCCCACATGGGATTTTTGACTCGATTTTGGATCCAACGTATTTGTTATTTTTGATAGAGTGGCATCGTGCGGAGGATTCTCAGAAGGGAAAGGCCCCACTTTAGTGGACTTTATCTAGCTTTCTTCGGCGTCCAGGTAGGATAGGCTTACCCTACTTATAGATTGAGCTTAATTATGGTATTAGTATGATATTATGCTAGTTTTGGGTTAGAATTTATGGTTGGTTTCTTAGTTAGTAAAGGTGGGATTATTTGGCCGATTTGAGGGCCGTTTTGGAGGTAGAATCAACCCATTTACCCTTCCCTTAGGTAAATTAATGCTTTGGGGCTGTGATATTGCACTTAGCTCCTTGTAGACTTAGGAGGCCTTCTTTCGCAACATTATCCTTAATCTTGAGCCTCAGACTACATAGCATATACCTAGTTCGAGGCTTGGTTAATGATCTTGATTTATGGCATTTAAAGACCGATTTGAGTCTGACATATTATATCAATTTATGGCATTTAAAGACCGATTCGAGTCCGGCATATGCTATCGATTTATGGCTTTTAAAGACAGGTTTGAGTCTGACATATTCTATCGATTTATGGCATTTAAAGGCCGGTTCGAGTCCGGTATATTCTATTAATTTATGGCATTTAAAGATCTGTTGTAGTCCAGCATATTCTATCTATTTATGGCACTAAATTACCGATTCGAGTCTGGCACTTATGGTGAGTTATGAAGAGGGAAATCA
The DNA here is from genome assembly GCA_031232105.1 of Capsicum rhomboideum. Classification (NCBI taxonomy): domain Eukaryota; kingdom Viridiplantae; phylum Streptophyta; class Magnoliopsida; order Solanales; family Solanaceae; genus Capsicum; species Capsicum rhomboideum. The sequence goes on from CP124709.1 coordinate 62,683,459, forward strand.
GGTCCAAGTCCGGTGTTTATGGGTTATTTCATGGTGTTATGGTATCGGTTCGAGTCCGGTGAGTTATGGTATGGAAGGGTTCATAAGTATGGTAATGGTATATTCCTTGATTGCATCCATCGAGCTTATAGGGATTCGTTTGGATTAGTCTTCTCTTGTTTGTACCCTTTAGGCTTATAGGGGCCTAGTTGGATTGTAATAGCTACTTTAATTTAGGTATCACGTGTTTCTTTATTTATTTACCTATGTCAGAGCATGTTCTCAGGTTTGCCCCTCTCCCTTGACTTATTTTACATCCTCACATTTTATTATACTTTTATTATGGTTTAGCTCAGTCGGTCGATGATGTCTACTGAGTACCCATTGTTTTTGTACTCATACTACACTTCTGCATCTTTTCTGGTGCAGATACGAGTACTAGTTGACATCGTTGACATTGTTGCTAGCTTGCTTACAGGATCCAGAGATAGGGTGAGCTTTCGAAGCCAGAGCTGATCCCCTCTCCTTCCCCTATTTTTGAATACTTTTTCATTTCGAGACTACATGTGTTTTGATACTATTAGTACTCTTATTCTTTTGCTAGTGGCTCTCCTACTTTAGTTCTTCTCCCTCTTTTATTTAGTCTTATATTTTTGTACTTATATTTATGGGCAGGATTTGTGTTCTTTTATATTCTTCCACCATTGCGCCCATTACTTGCCGTTTTGGGCTAAGACTTGACTTACCTATTGGTGGGACATAGTAGGTGCCATCATAACTTAGAAATTGGATCGTGAAAAATTGGTATCAGAGCGCCTAGGTTCACTAGTATTGTTGGTACAATAGCAAGTGTCTAGTAGAGTCCCGTAGATCAGAATGATATCGTCCGTATCTTATCTTGTAGAGGCTATATGACATTCTTAGGATGACTTCACCTTCTTCATTCATTTTGTGTATCGAGTCTGTGTTGGTTTCTAAGGTTCTCATTATTTCACTCTTTCGTAGATGGCTAGGATGCGAGCTATGAGGTCGCGGCCAGGCTAGAGATGCAGCCCCAGCCAGGGGCCGGGATAGAGAGCCTTTATCAGATCTAGATATTTCTCCTGAGGCAGAGGTTTCTCCACATGTTCAGCCACCCCAGCCATTGGTGGGCCAGGGGATAGCCCAGGCTCCACTGGGGTTTATTTCTTCGTCATTGCTCAGAGCTGGGATTAATTGGTGGAGTAAAGTCTGATGGTGCACAGTCTACATATCAGAGTGGTATGGATGTAGAAACGCAGCGTTTAGCTGTGGCACCCAAAGTTTAGGTTTCCCTAGTACTGGTAGTTACTCAGCCGGTAGTCGCCCAACCTACTATGTTTGTTGAGGAGCAGAAGATGTTGGGTAGATTTTTGAGATTGATTCTTTCGAGGTTTACAGGGGCTCCAGGTGAGGATGCATTTGAGTTCCTGGCTGCTTTCAAGGTTAGGCTCCGTAATTTGGGCCTAGTTGAGGCTCGTGGGGTCAATTACACAACTTTTCAGTTGGAATTGGCTTCTAGACATTGGTGGAGAGGTTTTCTTGATTCCAGACTAGCTGGATCTCCCCTTTGACATGGACTCAGCTCTCTGAAGTCTTCTTGGATAAGTATATGCCCCATAGTCTTCGTGAGTGCTTGAGAGATTATTTTACAGGGTTACAACAGGGTTCTATGATAGTTCTCGAGTATGAGGCATGATTTCACGAGTTGGCCAGATATGTTATTGTGATCTTGCCTACCGAGTATGAGAGGATTCAGTGTTATGTTAGGAGACTGAGACTTTCTCTTTGCATGGCTACTCAGAGTCTGGTTACTGCTGATAGGTCTTTTGTTGAGATTTTTAATGATGCCCAGACTATAGAGGAGATGCATCACGAGGCCTAGGGGGGTAACGATAAGAGACCACATCATCAGGGCAGTTTCAGTGGGAGCCATAGAGGCTTATAATTCAGAGGCAGAGATTCTTAGGGTAGCTACCCTCCACGTCATTCATATCAGCACTAGGGTCAGTCTAGTAGGCCTGTTCAAGCAGCATTTCAGATTTCTGATGGAGATCAGTCTAGTTTCAGTGATTCTTATGGCCAGAGCAGTGGCCAATCTTCGAGTGGTACATATTCTGGGTTTTCTAGCCGTGGTGGCTATTTTGGGTTAGTTGGATCTTCTGGGTTGAGTGGTGTTTTAGGGACTTTCTATACTTGTGGAGTATGTGGCCATTTATCCAGAGAGTGTCCCTAGCATGGATGATTCAGCCTATAATGCAGAGTGTTCAGCTGACCAGATCAGTGCCGCCTCCAGCTAGCGGTGGTGTTCAGGGTCGCAGGGGTAGTCCCTATGGTTCTCGAGGAGGTTCTCAGGCTGGTGGGATAGATGGTTGGTCAGATGCCTAGCTAGGCGATGTGCGAGATCATTTATATGTTGTACATGGTAGATCGGAGGTAGTGTCTTTGGATGCTTTTATTATAGGTACGATTTCAGTGTGTCGTCGATCGACTATTGTTTTATTTGATCTGGGATCCACTTATTCGTATGTTTTTTCTTATTATACACCACAGTTAGAGTTGTATTGGGAGCCTTTATCTGTGCCATTGTGTGTATCTACTCCCGTGGGTGATTCTTTAGTAGTGGATCAAATTTACTGATTATGTGTGATGACCGTTCGAGAGTTTGATACTCGGGTCAATCTTATTATATTAGATATGGTGGATTTTGATGTGATTCTGGGCATGGACTGGTTATCCCCTTATCATGTGGTCTTTAATTGCTTTGCCAAGATCATTACCTTAGCCATGCCTGGCATACCTCGGTTATGTGGCAGGGTTCTTTTAGCCGCGCACCGATGGGGGTTATTTCTTATGTTCGGGCTAGGAGATTGGTATCGAGGGGTTGCGAGTCTTCCCTTGCTTATGTTCGTGATGTTAGTACTGAGAGTCCCTTACTTGATTCTATTCCTATTGTTCGTGAGTTCGCTAATATTTTCCCTAGCAACCTGCCTGGCCTTCCTCCTGAGCGTGATATTGAGTTTGCTATTGATCTTGAACCGGGTACCCGACCTATTTCTATGGCACCTTACCGTATGGCTCCTGTAGAGCTTAAGGAGCTAAATTCTCAGCTTTAGGATCTTTTGGGTAAGGGTTTCATTCAACCTAGTGTATCGCCTTGGGATACTCCTATCTTATTCGTAAAGAAAAAGAATGGCTCTATGCGTATGTGTATTGACTACATGAAGTTGAATAATGTGACAGTGAAGAATAAATATCCTATGCCTCGTATTGATGGTTTATTTGTGCGGTAGTGTTCTCTAAGATTGACTTGAGATCAGGCTACCATCAGTTGAGGATTCAGGCTGAGGACATTCCTCAGATAGCCTTCAGGACTCAGTACAATCATTATGAGTTCTTGGTGATGTCTTTTAGGTTGACCAATTCCCCAGCAGCGTTTATGGATTTGATGAATCGAGTTTTTAGGCCCTATTTGTACTCCTTTGTGATTTTTTTCATTGATGATATTCTTGTATATTAGAGGAGTGGGGAGGAGCACGAGCAGCATTTGAGAATTGTGCTCCAGACTTTGAGAGATCTTAGGCTTTATGCCAAATTATCAAAGTGCGAGTTTTGGCTAGATTCTGTTACATTAGTAGGACACGTGGTGTCTAAGGATGGGATAAGGGTGGATCCAACAAAGATTGAGGCTATTCGTGATTGGGCCAAACCTACATCTTCGACTGAGGTTCATAACTTTATTGGTTTGGCAGGTTACTATCGATGATTTGTTGAGGGTTTTGCTTCTATTGCATCACTTATTACCCAACTAACTAGGAAAGAGATTCCGTTTTAGTGGTTCGAGGATCGTGAGTTGAGCTTTCTAAAGCTCAAGAGTTTGCTTACTTCCGCTCTGATATTGACTCTTCTTGTTGAGGACGAGGGGTTTACAGTTTATTGTGACGTTTTTGGTGTTAGTTTGGGTTGTGTTCTGGTGCAGCAGGGCCAAGTTATTACTTATGCATCGAGGCAGCTTAAGGTTCACGAGCCCAACCACCCTACTCATGACTTGGTGCTAGCGGCGGTAGTTTTCGCGCTTAAGATTTGGAGACACTACTTGTATGGTGTTCATTACGAGATCTACACCGACTATCATAGTCTTCAACACCTTATAACTCAGAGAGAGCTTAATTCTAGATAGCGTAGATAGGTTGAGTTGCTAAAGGACTATGATATCTCTATCCTATACCATCCGAGCAAGGAGAATCTGGTGGGGGATACCTTGAGCCAGAAGGCGGTTAGTATGGGTAGTCTAGCTTTTATTTCAGCTTTAGAGCGGCCGTTGGCTTTAGACGTTCTGTTCCTAGGCAACTTATTAGTTCGACTTGATATTTTGGACTCCAGGAGGATCCCTGCGAGTGTTCAGGCTAGGTCTACCTTATTTGAGCAAATTCAAAATCGCCAGTTCAAGGATAGTAGACTTTGTAACATCCGTGATCAGGTTGTGAGGAGTGAGTCCAGTCGGGCTACCCTAGATTCAAAGGGCATTCTGAGGTTTGATGGTCGTATTTGTGTTCTAAGTGTAGGAGATTTGATTCAGTTGATATTGCGGGAGGCTCATAGTTCCAGATATTCTATCCACCATGAAGAGAGATGTTACAGACTTTGTAGCTCGTTTCCTTTGTTTTCAGTAGGTAAAGGTCGAGTATCAGCGACTAGGTGAATTGCTTTAGAGGCTACCCATTCCTGAGCGAAAGTGGGAGCGAATTACTATGGATTTCATGACTGGTCTACCTCATTCTTTGCTTGGTTCTGAAAGTATTTGGGTCATCATAGATCAGTTGACCAAGTCAACTCATTTCATCCTGATTTAAATTTCCTTCAGTGCCGAGAGTTTAGCCTGTATCTACATTTAATAAATAGTTCGCCTTCATGGAGTACCCGTGTCCATTATTTCTGATAGAGGCTCAGTGTTTACTTCTAACATCAGGAGGAATTGCCAGGAGGAGTTGGGTACACAGGTTGATCTTAGTACCACATTCCATCCTTAGATCGACGGTCAGCCGGAGAGGACCATTCAAGTTCTTGAGGATATGCTCCATGCGTGTGTGATGGACTTTGGAGGTCATTGGGAGTAGCACTTAGCCTTAGTAGAGTTCGCTTATAATAATAGCTACCATTCGAGCATTGAGATAGCACCATTTGAGGCATTATATGGTAGGCGTTGTCGGACTCCGATTGGCTGCTTTGAGACTTCAAAGATTAGCCCCCGTGGCCCTGACTTGCTTTATGAGTCCTTGGATAGGGTGCAGGTGATTCAGGATAGGTTGAGGGAAGTTCAGATTAGGCAGAAGAGTTATACTAATCATAGACTTTATACCTTGAGATTTGGGGTTGTTGATTGAGTTTTCCTTCGATTATCGCCCATAAAGGGAGTGATGAGGTTTGGGAGGAAGGGTAAGCTCAGCCCCCGGTATGTTGGTCCATTCGAGATATTTTAGACAATTGGAGAGGTAGCTTATGAGTTGGCCATGACCCCATATTTCTCAGCTGTTCATCAAGTTTTCCATGTCTCTATATTGCGGCTTTACATCCCAGATGAGTCTCACATGCTTCGGTGGGACTCAGTTCAGTTGGTTGAGAGGTTGACATTCGTAGAGGAACCAGTCCTCATTTTAGCTAAGGATGTCAAACGGTTGCGCTCTAGATAGATTCCGATAGTTAAGGTCCAGTGGAGGTACCATACAGTTGAGGAGGCCACCTAGAGGGTCGAGAGTGAGATGCGGATCCAGTATCCCCACCTGTTCGAGCCTTCAGATACTTCTTTATCTTTTACTTTTACAGATGAAAGTGTTTTTAATAGTGGATGTTGTAATGACCCTCCAGGTCATTTTCTACTTCTCCATATTATCTCAATATTTACAGCTTTCCCATAGCTACCCCAAGTCATTTATGACTTGCTGGAACTGACATATCAGTTATCAGGCAATTCGTTTGATTTTTAGAGCCGTTTCTCTATTTTTAAATTGATGTTTTTCAAATTTGGCTATCGGGCCTAACCATCAGGCAGACGACCTTGTATGCCACTTCTGACAGTTCTATCAGCTCTGAAACTTTGACTTTAGGTTAGGGGGACCTTTGGTTTGGGTCTCGAGGCTTTCAGACTTGTTTTGGACTATTGAGTACAAATTGACTAAAATGGCCATTTAGGTGTGGGACCCACATTTTAGCAAAACGAACCCGGATAAAAATTTTGATTGCGCCGTTGAGTATAGAATGTAAAATTTGATAGGATAGTATAGTTCATTTGCATTCACGAGATTCTGAGTGAAACCCGAGGGTCCAATCGAAAACTTGGCAATTGCCAAGTTTAGCTGATGCAACATTAGGTGGTGCAGTCCAAGAATGGCCTTCGCGTTCGCAAGGCCTTGGCCTCATTTGCGAAGACCAAGCCTTTAGGCCCTCGTGTTCGCAAACTGTCCTGACCGGCTTAGCTTTATCCTTCGCGTTTGCTATCGACCGACCGAGTTCGCGAAGGGTCCTTCTAGTCCAGGTCGCGTTCGCGATGGGTTCCCGCGTTCACAATGAATGGACCCCTGGCAGTATAAATACATACCAAAATCGATTTTCATTATTTTAAACAAGTCCCAAACACCATTAAATTCCCTAGAGAGCTAAGAGAGTGTGAGGGTCGATACGTGGATGTTCGGGGTGAGTTGGAGAGTGCGTGGGAACGTTTCCTCATCAAATATTATCGTAAGTTTTCATTAATTTATCGGTAAATTTGCCTTTTTAAAGTTATAACCCTAGTTCATTAATGGGTTGATATTGAATGTTGTTGTGCTCAAAATTTATCCATTGTTGAGGGTAAATGATCTTTGAGACTTGAGGGGCGTTTTGACGATTTCAAACTTATGATTCTATAAGCGGACCCCACATGAGATTTTCGACTCAATTTTAGACCCGACGCATTTATATGCAATGTGGGTATTGTTATTCTCATATTGATGAGTAGATTGTTATTTTTGATAGCGTGGCATCGTGCAGAGGATTCTCAGAAGGGAAAGGCCCCACTTTAGTGGAGTTTATCGAGCTTTCTTCGGCGTCCAGGTAGGCTAGGCTTACCCTACTTATAGATTGATCTTAATTATGGTATTAGTATGATATTATTCTAGTTTTGGGTTGGAATTTACGGTTGGTTTCTTAGTTAGTGAAGGTTGGATTATTTGGCTGATTTAAGGGCCGTTTTGGAGGTAGAATCAACCCATTTACCCTTCCCTTAGGTAAATTGATGCTTTGGGGTTGTGATAGTGCACTTAGATCCTTTTAGACTTAGGAGGCCTTCTTTCGCGACATTATCCTTAATCTTGATCCTTAGACTACATAGCATATACCTAGTTCGGGGCTAGACTAGTGGTCTTGATTTACGGCATTTAAAAACCAATTCGAGTCCGACATATTCTATCGATTTATGGCGTTTAAAGACCGATTCAATTCTGGCATATTCTATTGATTTATGGATTTTAAAGACCGGTTCGAGTTCGATATGTTCTATCAATTTATGGCGTTTAAAGATCGATTTTAATCCGACGTATTCTATTGATTTATGGCATTTAAAGACCGATTTGAGTCCAGCATACTCTATATATATATGGCACTAAATTATCGATTCGAGTCTGGCACTTGTGGTGAGTTATGAGGAGGGAAATCCAGTTTAATTCTGGTGTTTATTGGTTTTTTCATGGTATTATGGTACCGGTTCGATCCGATATATTCTATCGATTTATGGCGTTTGAAGGCCAGTTTTAGTTCGACATATTCTATTGATTTATGAATTTTAAAGACCGGTTCTAGTCTAGCATACTCTATCTATTTATGACAATAGATTATCGATTTGAGTCTTGCACTTGTGGTGAGTTATGAGGAGGGAAATCCAGTTCAAGTCCGGTGTTTATGGGTTATTTCATGGTATTATGGTACTGGTTTGAGTACGGTGAGTTGTGGTACAGAAGGGTTCATAAGTATGGTAATGGTATATTCCATGATTGCATCCATCAGGCTTATAGGGGTTCATTTGGATTAGTCTTCTCTTGTTTGTACCCTCTAGGCTTATGGGGGCCTAGTTGGGTTGTAGTAGCTACTTTAATTTTGGTATCACGTGTTTCTTTATTTATTTACCTATGTCAGGGTATGTTCTGAGGTTTGCCCCTCTCCCTTGACTTATTTTACATCCTCGCATTTTATGATACTTTTATTATGATTTAACTCAGTTGGCCGATGATGTCTACTGAGTACCCTTTATTTTGGTACTCATACTACATTTCTGCATCTTTTCTGGTGCAAATCTGAGTAATAGCCGGCATCGTTGACATTCTTTCCAGCTTGCTTATAGGATCTGGAGATAGGGTGAGCTTTCGGAGCCAGAGCTGATCCCCTCTCCTTCCCCTATTTTTGGACACTCTTTCATTTTGAGACTACATGTGTATTGATACTATTAGTACTCTTATTCTTTTGCTAGTGGATCTTGTACCGGCTTTACCAGGTCATGGGATTCCTTTAGTTCTTCTCCCTCTTTCATTTAGTCTTATATTTTCGTACTTATATTTATGGGCAAGATTTGCGTTCTTTTGTATTCTTCCGCCATTGTGCCCATTACTTGCCATTCCGGGTTAAGGTTTGGCTTACCTACTGGTGAGGCATAGTAGGTGCCATCATAACTTAGAAATTGGTTCGTTACATCTGGTTAATTATGAATTAGTTATTTTATTTTATTTTAGTTTTAGTTTAGTTAATCCATAAATACATCTTTGGAATACACCACTTGAATAGTAATCAACATTAGTTTAATTTAGTGAATATTTAATCAACAAGTTCATGTGGATGAATGACTGCCTAAATATATGTGTCCATTTGGATGCACCAAATGGCATAAGTATATTTCATGTACGATATTTAATAAAGCTAAAGTGAAACAATACTAATATCTGATAAGCAGAATCACTGAGACATGAATATGATATGAAATCAAGATCATGAAATATAACTGAATAATATGATAAAAATCATTCTGATTTTCTGAATTATAACCACAACTAAAAGGTTGAATCAATTGGATAAAGTGACTAACTGAAGCTGAGTAACTAAATAATTGAAACTGAGTAATAAGTAAACTGTATACAATCATTATAAAAGATGTTTAGATATTAGAGACTTGGTTCCATAAATCATACTTAAATGAAAATGCAGACTATCTAAATCATGAGCAACTGGATAACTGGATCATAAGCAGAACTGAATATTATAAATCATGGGCTAACACAAAATACTTAATCATAAAAAATTAGAATGTCTGAATCATAAGTAACTAAGAGTAAAAAATTGTAAAAACTTTTCTTAAAATAGAAGGCTTTATGCCAAAATAATCTTTCTTAAAAATATTAAGTTTTCTGATTGGGGAGTTTCTTATAACTGACATACATCATGTGAGCTCATGATATCCAACCTCTGACCCAATTGGCATAACTATTGTACACTTTGTAACTTAACTAAATTGTAGATCTATTCTAATCCTGTCACGATCCGAGTCTACACCCTCGCTGTAACCGACACTCGAACTATTTCTGGACCAAACAGATCACTTGGCATATATCATAAGCATCTTAAAACAACATACATTAGCTGAAAGACAAGGAGGAAGATAACACATGGGCTTAACTTTGAAGAATAAAGATAAAATATAAAAAATAGACTATTTTTCTGAAAACATAAGATCTCTGGAAAACTTATCACAAATTACTCAATTGACTATCTATCTTGTCTAAGAAACCTCTACTAATAATTTGGATACTATTCATGGGGACAAGAATGGAATATACATTTATGTACGCAAATTAAATATCAACATGACTACTAGACTGTGCCTTCCGAAAAGGCAGAGAGCTCATCAACAACTGAAGATTTAAATCCTACTATAGAGTTTGATCACACACTTGAATACCTAAAACTACATCATGAAAGGACATAATGCAAAATGTAGTCTATACAATGGAATGTATTGGTACACAAGTTGTACATTTATACATAGAATTTAACTAAAAAAAGGGTTGAGTACAATAACATGTAAAGATGAAAAATTTGAGCATGAAATCATGTGAAGAATAGATTAAAACCATTTAAAACCTGAAATAGAAATCATGAGTGAATAAACCTGTATAAAGTAGTTCATGAGTATAAAATAATAAATTTCATAAAGTATAGTCAAGTGGGGAGTTTCTTATAACCTTCAAACCATCATGCGAGCTCATGATGCTTAGTGTCATACACCCTAACTGAAAAAGATTGTTTTGACCAACCAAGGTGCAGAACCATGTACATGAGGATCCTGTAATCATACCTCTTGGTCAAAAACTATGGTGGCAAAGTAGTTATGGGACTTGGGTTATCTAAACCCTTGTCCCATTTGTGCTACATGGTCCTCCCAAAATATAATAGTGCTTTGTCACATAGCTTGAATCATGGTTTTGAGTTTGTACACAATATGTTTGTAACCTGTTCTTTTGATGAGTCTAAGCTCTATGTCGTGTCATGAATCATATGTAAAGTATATAAAGAATCAAATTTTAGTAATTTGAGAATAAGCCCTAGTTTTAAATATAGTATCATAGTATCTTAAAAGTACTTGGGCGTGAGGATGAAAGGAATCCATTACTGAAATCTTGCGTACCTTAACGAAGACAAACACAAAGAACTTGATCAATTGCTTGATTAGAACCCTAGCTTATTAGATCTCGTCGTAGAATTGTTATGAACTTGTTCTTGAGAGTATAAAAGAAGAATAGTCCTTAGGATCTCCTATATATAGGTTATAGTAAACTAAACATTGTTAGATAGGGTAATAAAATATGAAAAAGTAGAATTCACCCTTAATGAGACGTTGCTGAATTTTCTAGTTCAGGGCACCATGAGTCACCATACGACTCATAGTAACCATGTACGACCTGTACTCACAATGTATGACTCATACTCACAATGTATGACTCGTACTTATAAGGTACGCCTCGTACTATGAGTCGTGGTCACTACTTGACAATGCTCCACTAGAATGCTCAAAATCTTTTTCTCTAGACTTAAATTGACAAACGGTTGGTGGCATTGAAAAAAAGACTCAAAAACCTTTCATGTGGTGGGTATTGGGCCACTTAAATCTTCATATTCTTGGAGAAATGATTTTTTTGAATTTTACCATTGTAGAATCTTATACGAGAACTTAATCGATAGAGGAGTTTTCAACTCAACTTAGTTCTAGGGGTTTCTTATGACCTTGAATCACATGAAAAACTCTTACCATATTTATAAATTGATCTTAACACTTAGATTTAATTATAAATCAATGGGTTCAGGTATAACTACATCTTAAAATGGCTCAATTCATAGCCCGAATGTTCAGGGTTATAGATCCTCTTGGGCTAAAAGAGGGGTCACCCAAACTTATGGTATGATCTTATCCTACACTGGCATATGTAGTTTTTGGGCATAGTTATCTGAACCTATGCCATTCTTGGTGTTAAATATTCCTCCCAAAACATATATATGCTCATACTATAATCTTTTAAAGGTAAACTACTCATCATTCTCTGGAGCCTTGACTCAAAATCATATCATGAAAACATACCATTGGTGAGCTTTTGGCTCAATATCATATTATAAACTATATGATACTTTGCTCATAATACTGAGTAGCATGCTACTTCTAAAGTTTCAAGATAAAAATACTTCATTTCACAATCTAATAATAGGCATGTCAAGACCCAAAATGGTCATGAGTGGCACCCACTGTAACTCTATAGTAGGAAAACCAATCAACCCAACCCTTAGCCAACAACCTAAACCTTACGCTTAAACAATTTACTAAACCAAAATACCAATTATTAACTTAAATGCATGACAAGCATAATATCAATCCAACATCTCCAAAATATCTAAATGATAACAAAAGTACGGAAGTATCTCTAAACTATTACATCCATTGGGATCCAAAAGTCATCGTACTATAACTAATAATCTAAAACAAAGTCTGAAAATATAATTTAAAGTACTAAGTCAATAGATAAAAAAGTCATTGTAGGAAATGAATGACATGAGAAATAAGAAGATCCAATGGTTACCCAGACATGGTGCTCACCCTTGAATGGAAGTTGTTGATCACAAGCAAAAGCCAAGGTCTAGTCTCAAATGCTAGAACATGCTCTGTACTTAACAAAAAGAAGAGTACAGGTAGTAGTAGTACAAAACTATGTACTGGTAGGCATCATCGACCTACTCAACTTAACACCATACAAATACATAAGTTAAACAAAAGCATGAAGTGATCAAAACACAACTTATATCAAGTAACAATTCAATTCATATTCATAATCACATTAACTTACAACACCACTGACTATCCTCTTCATATCAATCCTTTTCGAATTATTCATATCAAACACTTACACTTAGGCAATTCAATCAACAATAATTAGGTAAACAACCACATGTGCAATACAACCAATGAATGCGTGCCAAAAGTAGTGTATATACATACTAGGGTCGGCAGGTACCTTTAGTCATGACCTGCAGGGGACAAGCTCAGTCCACATAACATACCGGCCTAGTATCCGATCCCAATATCAATCTGTGACGTGACACCCGATCCCAATATCAACAAAATAGGTAAAACCTCAACAAAATGCTCAAAGCATAATAATATCAATATTCAAGTTCATATTTCATACATCAAAACTTGAACCATCAATTAATTATTTTGGCTTAACTTTTAACATCATCTTAGACAATAATTACAAGCATGCCTGAAGGCTAATCACAATCATATAACTCAAATATAAGCATAGAGTTAAATCAAGTCTATAAGTATTTTCAAACAATAACCTACCTCGTGTCCTCGTCGAAGTACACTAATTAGCCAAAGCCTTGACCTTTGTCACAAGTTCTGCTCGTTTATTGTCTATAAATAACAAATAAGGATAATTTAATAAATCATTTCCCACTTCTAGGCATTATAAACCCAAACCCATTGATTTTAACACATGAACTTAATCTAGTTCATCATTCTAGGGTTTTCTACTGTTTAATCCATTTGAATTCTTCATATTTCATAATTACAAGGAAGAATTCTATGCTAGAAAATGAATTCTAACAACCTAAAATAAAAAACAAGTGAATTAAAGATATTCACCACCAATTCCCACCAGTTCATCAAACCTAGGGCTAAACCCCAATTCCAGCCATGATCATGATTATTACAGTTCTAGAGATTAACCGAAGTAATCACAAGTTAAAAAGGTGAAAAAACTTACCTCATTGCTGGAAAACCCCTAACAATGGCAAAAATTGCCTTCTCTATGCCTTAGGTCAAAAAAGATCTTTTTGGACTGAAAAATGCTAAATTTTGGATTCCAGGTGTAAAACTACCTATTCATCACTGCAACGGTAGAATTATCATTGTAGCTATGTCGATGCAGCGGTACTTCTACTGCTGCAGCAATACCTAGGCAATTTTAACCGTCTATCGTGGTGACCCTCTTTTTTGTTGCGGCGACGCTGCTGCAGTGGCACTTCGATCACTCCAGTGGAACTTAACCAGTAGCTCAGGATTAGGTCCCAACTATGCCCATTTCACAATAGACTTCTTTTATTTTAACATTACGTACTAACTCTTTCACGAAAATTGCTATAATTGAAGTTTTACTAACCTGGTTTATGCACCAAATGTTTCTATGACTTTCTAAACTCATCATCTAACATAAAATCAAATCAAATCCCACAACTAAACCCCCCACAATCACCAGCTTTCCCTAGACCACACAACACCCAAAATTTACCCAAAACTACGCTAGCCTCGAATTTCACAAATTAGTTTGTAGAAAGGCTAAGCTAAAATTTTACTTTCTAATTCACCATAACGACGTTTTGGGTCATTACATTAGATACCAATTAAACACTTGTTTATCCCTAAATGACAACTAGAAATTAGAGAAGGAAAACAATTAAGGATTACCTGAATCGATGAACAAATGGGGATAACACTTGCGCATGTTCGCCTTAGTCTCCCAAGTGGTCTCATCAACAGGACGGTTTCTCCACTGGACTTTCAAAAATACAATCACCTTGATTCTCATCCTCCTAACATATGTATCTAGTATAGTAATAGGTTCTTCTTTATAAGAGAGTTCCTTGTCAAACAACTCTAAATCCTAATGGATGATGTAATCTCCATTCCCATGATACTTGTTGAGCATTGAGACATGGAATACCGGTTGAAATACTGACAAACTAGGAGGTAGAGCTAACCTATAAGCCACATACCCTACTTCCTTCAAGATCTTAAAAGGTCTGATGTACTTTTGACTCAACTTACCTTTCTTTCTGAAATGCATTGCACCTTTCATGGCTGATACTTTAAGCAAAACCTTTTCACCCTTCTCAAAATGAACATCTCTCACTTTATTGTCCATATACTCCTTTTGTCTATTCTAAGCTGCTACCAATGTTTCTTGGATGAATCTCACTTTCTCCATTGACTCTTTCAATACATCAATGCTCCATGGTCTTACCTTGAAGGCATCAAAACACCCAATTGGCGATCTACACTTTATCGAATACTAGGCCTCAAAAGGAGCCATGTCAATACTAGAGTGGTAGCTATTAGTTTATGTGAATTCACAAAAAGGCAAGAACTCGTCCCAATGACCACCAAAATCTATTACACATGCCCAGAGAATGTACTCAAGCACCTGAATCATCCATTCTGACTGCGCATCAGCCTGCGGATGGAAAGTTGTACTTAGGTACAACCTAGTTCCCAACTTTTCTTAAAACTTCTCCCAAAAATTCAAGGTAAACTGTGCACCTCTATTCGACACGATGGATATAGGTACCCCATGAAGTTTAACAATCTCTTTAACATAAATCTTAGCCACCTTGGCAGCATTATAATCCTCTCACACTGGAATACAATGAGTAGACTTGGTCAATCAATCAACAATTACCCAAATGGAATCACATTTTTTCAAGGTCTTAGAAAGACCAATAGCAAAATCCATAATTATTCTCTCCCACTTCCATTCCGAAATGGGCATCCTTTGAAAAATCCATAATTATTCTCTCCCACTAACCTCAACACTGGCTAAAAACCCTACCTTATTAGTCACCTGCAATCTCATAAAATTATTACCTAAGGTTTGCATTTCCCTAGCCAACGAACATCTCAACACCTCAAACCACACCACACTTCCCATACTCATAGGCTTCTAACTTAAAGCATCGCCTACCACGTTGGCCTTACCCGGATGATGAAGAATCAAAATAGTATAGTTTTTAAGTAACTTCATCCACCTTCGCTGCCTCAAATTCAAATCCTTCTGAGTAAAACCATGTTGCAAGCTGTGGTGGTCTGTGAACACCTCACACTTAACCCCATAAAGTTAATGCCTAGAAATTTTAAGAGCAAAAACCACCGCTGCCAACTCTAAATTGTATGTGGGGTAGTTCTTCTCATGCACTTTCAGATGCCTTGATGCATAGGCAATCACATTCTGGTCCTGCATAAAAAAGGTACTTAAAAAAGAACATGAAGTATCACAATACATAATAAAATCTTTACCTTCGACTAGCAAGGTAAGAATGGGAGCTGAGGTTAGCAAAGTCTTGAGCTTTTGAAAGCTCTCCTCACATTCATTATTCCATATAAAAGGTGCCTCCTTCTGAATCAACCAATTCATATGCGAAGCAATGGATGCAAACCTCTTCACAAACCAACAATAATAGCTGGCCAACCCCACAAAACTACAAATCTCTGTCACATTAGTCAATCTAACCCAATTTCTAACAACCTTAATTTTTTGTGGGTCTAACATAAACCCTTCTTTAGATACCATGTGCCCTAAGAAAGATACTGAAGACAACCAAAATTCACACTTAGAAAACTTAACATAAAGTTCCTTCTCCTTAAGAAACCCCAACATGGTATGCAAGTGAGCTTCATGTTCCTCACTACTCTTAGAGTAGACCAAAATATCATCAATGAAAACAATTACAAATGAATCCAAATAAGGTGTGAATACCCCATTCATCAAACCAATAAAGGCGGCTAGGGCGTTGGTCAAGCCAAAATATATCACCAAGAACTCGTAATGGCCATAACGAGTTCAAAAGGCAGTGTTTGGGATGTCCTATGCCTGAATATTAAGTTGATGATAACCCAACCTTAAATTAATTTTAGAAACCACTACAGCACCCTAAACTAGTTGAACAAGTCATCTATCCTAGTCAAAGGATGCTTATTACGAATTGCTACCTAGTTCAACTACCGGTAGTCGATACACATTGATATACTACTATTTTTTTCTTAACAAAAAGCATAGGAGCACCCCATGGAGAAGTACTAGGGCAGATAAAACCCTTCCCTAACAACTCTTACAACTGAGATTTCAATTCCCTTAACTCTGCCAAAACCATCCTATAAGGAGGAATGGAAATAGGACAAGTGCCCAGCTCTAAGTCTATAAAAAATTCAATATCACAGTCAGGTGGCATCCTAGGAAGATCATCAGGGAACTCCTCTAGAAAATCACATACTAGCGAAACCAAAGCAATGGGATGGACGACTGTACTATCATTCTAAAGATGGGCTAGAAATGCCCGATACCTACTCTTAGCTAGTTTTTGAGCATGAATAGCAGAAATAATTCTCAAGGGAGTAGGCTTATAGACACCCTCCCACTCTAACCTCTCCATCCCCAGCATAACTACGATGATAGTCTTAGCATAACATCAAGGACAACATGGTATGGAGACATCCAACTCATCCCCAAAATAATATCAAAATCTTTCATTTCTAAAATCATTAAGTCCACCAAAGTCTTATACCCCATAAACACTAAAGGCCAAGCCCAGTAAACCTGATCAACACATATAAAAACTCTAATCGATATAGATACATACATGGTGCATCAAGCATTTAAATCCTAACCCAAAGCAAACTTCACAGACACATAAGAAGAAGTAGACCCCATATCAGATAACATATAAGCCATACAATCATAGATAAGAACGGTACATTTGATTATAGCATAAAAAGATTTAGCTTTAGGGTGACCTAGAATTGCATACAAATGAGCCTTATCACCACCTGACCACCACTTCTACCAGTCTGTGCACCACTCTGACCAACCTGTCCTCCACTATGATTGGCTTGGTATCCACCTCTACCAATAGTGTGACCACCACACCTACCCTGTGGATAACCTCTACCATTATCTCCATCAGTATGACCTGCCAAAACTAAAGCTCTGAAAGCTGGCTACTGAGTCAACTAACCTACGAGAATAAGGTTAGGATAATACCTGTGAATGTGGCCTGCTCCTCCACACTCATAACATCTATGGTCTAAAGCAGGCTGCTGAGATAAAGATACTAAAAGTGTATAAATATCTACCTTAGAGGGTTGATAACTAACCCCTGATGGGCCCCCAACGGACACAGTCATCATTGAATAAATTAGCTGAATAGAGTAGCTCTACGAACCATGGCCACTCGAATAAGAACCACTGAAATGGCCCAATTTCTAGGCTCTCTTGTCCTCCGCTATTATATTACCTTACTGCTTTACCCCTTCCACCTTCTTTACAAACTTCACCACCATCTGGAAAGTCTTCCCAGAAGAAGCAATTTAAAGTACAGATAATTGAAGACCTGTGTTCAAACCCTTTATGAAAAATCTAATTCTTTTCTCTTTGATAGATATCAACTGCAAAGCATATCGAGACAAAGCATAAAATTTGGCCTCATAGGCTGCCACTGACATATCACCCTGTTCAAGCCTCAGGAACTCATCTTTCTTTCTATCCTGCAAGGTATGAGGAACATGTTTTTTAAGAAACACTACCTGAAATTGAGACCAAGTTAGAGGAGGTAAAATAGCCCTACACTCAACAAAGGATCTCCACCATTGATTTGCCTCTCTTTGCAACTGAAAAGTCATAAATTCCACCCCATATCTCTCCATAATCCCTATCTTATGCATACGCTCATGAAAGTCAATCAAAAGTTCATAAGCATCCTCCGACTCAGCACCTTGAAATACTAGAGGTTTCATTTTTAGAAACTTATAGAATAAATCTTGCTTATCATCAGTCATAATCGGACCCAATAGCTATTGGGAAAAGACTCCCATATCAGAACCTTTGTTCATCTGAGGTGCTATAGTAGTGACATACTGCACAAGTGGAGGCTGGTAGGTCAAAACTATTTAAGTAGCACCAGTGCCAGCTAAACCACTCAAAAGTCTCAACACCTGATAGATTACCTTTGAGGATAGAGGAACCTGAACTGCAACAACCAGCACGGGCACATCATTTTCTGGATCTAGGACATCCTCCTCCTCAACTACCACCTCCTCATCTTGATCTAAGTATAGAGCAGCCTCATGTGGGGGAGGGGACGGTGATCTTTGTCTAGCCAGTCTTTTGACTTTCTAGGTTCCACCCCTAATGGGTGTTGCCCTTTGCCCTCTTCTTCTACTTCTTCCTCTTACCTTAACTCTGCACTAAACTACGGCCCCATCAGTCAGTTCAAATGATACTGCTTCGGCTACTATTGTTCTAATCAAACAAGTATTCACCATCTGTGAAACAAGAATGAAGGATGTTAGATATCAATTTAGATCAACAGATACCAATTGGAATCAAGTACTAGCACGAAGGAAAGAAAGAAGTGAAAGTGTTTTCCTCAAGTCCTATAGTCTCTCGAAGAAAAGTGTAGACGTCTCCATATTGTTTTGTAAAACTCTACTAGACCCATTTTTGTAAGACAAGATCAACAAACCAAGTACTCCGATACCATCTTTGTCACTGCCCAAATGGCCGTGAGTGGCACCCACCATAACTCTAAAGTGGGTGGACTAATCAACCCAACCTTAGCCAACAACCTAAACCTTACACTTAAAAGATTACTAAACCAAAACACCATTTAGTAACTTAAATGCATGACAAGCATAATATCAATCCAGTATCTCTAAAATATCTAAATAATAAAAAAAGTGTGGAAGTATCTCTAAACTATTACATCCCCCGGGACCTGAAAGTCATCGTACAAGAAATACAAATCCAAAACAAAGTCTAAAAACATAATCCAAAATACTAAGTCAATAGATAAAGAAGTCATTGTCCAAAATGAAGGACATGAGTAAGATAAAGATCCAATGGTTTCCCGGACATGGTGCTCACCCTTGAATCAAAGCTATTGATCACAAGCTAAAGCCGAGGTCTACTCTCAAACGATGGAACACGCTCTGTACTCTACAAAAAGAAGAGAACATGTAGTATTAGTACAAAAACTATGTACTGGTGGGCATCATCGGCCAACTCAATTTAACACCATATAAATAAATAAGTTAAACAAAAGCAAGAGGTGATCAAGACACAAATTATAATCAAATAGCAATTCAATTCATATTCATAATCAAATCAACTTACAACACCATTGACTATCCTCTTCATATCAATCCTTTTCGAGTTTTACATATCAAAAAATTACACTTAGGCAATTCAGTCAATAATAATCAAGTAAACAACCACATGTGTAATACAACCAATAAGTGCATGACCAAAATAGTGTACATACTTACTAAGGTCGGCAGGGACCCTTAGTCATGGCCTGCAGGGGATGAGCTCAGTCTATGTATCGTACCAACATGGTACCTGATCCAAATATCAATCTGTGTCAGTGTGACACTCAATCCCAATATCAACAAAACAGGTAAAACCTCAACAAAATGCTTAAAGCACAATAATATCATTATTCAAGATCATATTTCATACATCGACACTTAAACCTTGAATTAATCATTTTGGCTTAAATTTTAACATCATCTCAGACAATAATTATAAGCATGCCCGAAGGCTAATCACAATCATCTAACACAAATATATGCATCGAGTTCAATTAAGCCTACAACTACTTTCAAACCATAACCTACCTTGTATCCTCTCCAAGTGCACTAATTAGCCAAAACCTTGCCTTTTTTTTTTTTGTATTTTCTGCTCATTTTTGGTCTATAAACAACAAATGAGAACTATTTAATACATTCCTATTTCTAGGCATTATAATCCCAAACCCATTGATTTTAACACATATACTTAACCTAGTTCATCATTCTAGGGTTTTCTACCCTTTAATCCCTCTAAATTCTTTGAATTTCATGATTACAAAGAAGAATGCTATGCTAGGAAGTGAATTATAACAACCTAGAGTCAAAAACAAGTGAATTAGAAATATTCACCACCAATTCCCACCTGTTCATCAAACCTACGGCTAAACCCCAATTCTAGACATGATCATGATTCTTACAATTTTAGAGATTAATTGAAGTAATCACAAGTTAAAGAGGTGGAAAAACCTTACCTTAATGCTGGAAAATCCTTAACAATGGTGGAAATCGCCTTCTCTATGCCATAGGTTTAAAACTGAACTTTTTGGAATGAAAAATGCTAAGTTTCAGATTTTTGGTATAAAACTACCTAATTATCGCTGTAGCGATGGATTTGTTTACTGCAGCAACGTTGCTGCAGTGGTACTTCTATTGTTCCAGCTATACCTAGGCCATTTTAACCCTCCGCCATGGCGAGCCTCTCTATTGCTGTGGCGACATTGCTGACGTGGCACTTTTGCTGCTACAACATTACTTAACCAGTAGCTAGGGCTTAGCTCCCAGCCATGCCAATTTCACAATACACTTCTTCGGTCTTGACATTACGTACTAACCCTTTCACGAAAATTGCTATAACCGGAGTTCAACTAACCCATTTTACGCGTCAAAAGTTCTTATGAGTTTCTAAACTCTTCATCTAACATAAAATCAAATCAAATATCACAACTAAACCCCCCAAATCACCAAATTTTCTAGACCACACAACACCTAAAATTTGCCCAAAACTAGGCTAGCCTTTAATTTCACAAATTAGTCTATGGAAAGGCTAAGATGAAATTTTACTCACTAATTCACTGTAACGACATTTTGGGTCGTTACAATGCATGGAAAGAGTTTGTAAACTTTTATAAAGTAATCTTTCAAAATCCTAAACCAATTTTTATAGAAACTTAAGACAATGCTGTAAAATATGAAGTAGACTCCAAAGTCTTAAGATAAGTTCATAAGGTTTAAAATAAAATCCATGGACATGAAACAAGAATTAAAATTCAAGGAATGACTTCAATTTATGAGTTCAACTATTCTTCATGGAGGATTAAAAGATTCTCATTAAGAGATAAGGAAACAAAACATCAATGATTTAATTCAAAAATCCTCAGTTGATTCATGAAAGATAGAAATCAAAACTTTACATGTGGGAAATAATAAGGTTCCCACACCAAAGGTTAGCCTTACATACCCTGAAGGATGAAAGGAATGTATGAAAACTTAAGCGAATCCCTTCCCTAAAGCTTGAAGAGTTGTTCTTCAAACCCTTGGGTTCTTGAGAGAGGAGAGGAAGTTGTACGATGATTTCTAAGTGTTAGTCATATTTATGAGGGGTTTATGAGGGGTTTGAAGTTGTGCAAACTGATTTCCTAAAAAGGATAGGATGAAAACACCCTTAATGGAATAAAGGGGGGAAAATTTCTCATTTTGAATAGAAAGTGTGCATTGCACAGCCCATAGCACATCTGGGTTGTGTGGTGCAGACCCAAGAGCACAGTCTGGGTTGTACTTTGTGGACCACATAGCCTAGTTTGGGTTGTGCTCCCTGGACCCCATAGCATTGGAAGGCTGATTTTTAACTTTATGAAGTTTGGATATAGGTATAGCAAAGACGCCACAGCATTGACCTGTTAACGCATCACCTTGGTCATTTCATATGTCTAAAACTTCCATTTAGCTCCTGGAACTCATTCCAAACAATTTCTAATCAATTTATGGATAAAATAACTTGATTTTGAAGCTATAAAAAGCATATGGAATGACTTAAAGATGATAGGGAATGCAAAGTTTTAGAAATAGAGACTAGAAATAAAATACAGGTCAAGGGGATTACGATGCATCTAAGAAAAAATTTGCAACTAGGATGAACAGGTACCTAGATTGACTTAATTGAGTCAAATACATGATGACAACATATTTCATTTAGATTAGTTCAACTATCTCCACTCAATGGTGTAGTTAGGAGGCTAATCGGGTACATGACTAGAGGAACGAGAAACCCTGACCATATAATTAACCTTGTAATTCAACAATTCAATAAATGTTTTAATTATGCTTAACATATATATATAAAATACAATAGGAGTATGAAAGAACCATAAACCTTGGTCACAACCCAAATAGCCGTGAGTGGCACCCACACTAACCCTCTGGTGGAAGAACCATCTAACCCAAACCATTACCCAACACTTAGCCATTTTTAAAATAGAGATTTTAACTAATCAATAACCTAAATGATATAATCTCAAAAACAAATAAAGATATGAATGCAGAATGAAACAATGACCTATTACAAATTCCCAAGGATCTAAAAGTCATAGTATAATAACATTCTAACCAAACAAATGTCTAAGATAAATATCCAAAACAAAATAAAACAAGTGTTTCACTGTCCAAAAGAATGGACATGATCAAATGAGATGATCCACTAGCTGCCAGAAGGTAGATGCTCACACTTGGATCGTAAAGCTGCTAGTCAGATGCTATATCTATGGTCTCATCTCAATCGTTGGAACACTGTCTGTACTCAACAAAAAAGAGTACAGGTAGTATCAGTACAAATACTATGTACAGGTAGACATCATCGGTCAACTCAACTCAGACCCACACTTAACCATAAATCAAATATAAGCAAATTAGCATTCAACACATAACAATTAATTTAAATCAACAATTATCAATCCACAAATAATCACTTAGTCGACAAATAACCTCAACTAGACCATCCTTCATACACATAAATTCAACAACAAGGGGGAGGGTCTATGACTCCTCTAAATATCACAAGTGTAAAATACATCGACCAATTATCACTAATCTATGTCACAAGAATAGACTCATGCTACCTCAATTTCATTACAATATGTTATGAAAGGCAAATGTACAATCAATGACTATACACATGTAACAATACATCATACCATCATCACCTCATCTCAAATCTATACATACATACTGAAGGAACTTATCTGCCCAATATTCATGACCTGTAGGGGACCAGTTTTGTCCATGTACCTTACTAGTATGGTATCTAACCCTTTGTATATAAGTTACATGTACCGACATGGTACACGAACCTCCGAATATTATAATGTATGAATTCCAAAAAAATATCAAACAGGATATAATGTAGTGCACCAAATATGTAAGCACACACTTAGACAAGATGCTTAGTTCAATTCAAGTTCATCAGTTCATGTATACAACTCATATCCACCAACTCATAGAATTAGAAGTATGCCTGAAAGCCAATTTACAAATAATTAACTTATGAATAGGCATGTAATCCAAATCAAGTCTACAACCACAATTCAAACCATAACCTACCTCAAATGCATGCCTAAAATGTTCTAATCTACCAAAGCTTTGCCCTTTCTCACCACTTTGGATTGTTCTCAGTCTAAAAATAACAAACAAGAAGTAATTAACACCTTACTCAACAATTTTTTGCATTAGGAACTAAAACCCAATGATTTTACCCTAGTTCATAGCCTAAACCATCAGTTTGGGGTTTTTCACCCTTTAATCTACCCAAATTTCCCTATAATTCATGTTAATGAGGAGAATTCTATATTAGAAAGATAAGTCTAGCACCCTAGAACAATTTACAATTGATTTTAAGCATACCCATAGGTAATTCCCATCAGTTTATCAATTTTAGGTCTTTCACATATGAATTCTTCCAAACACTTAATTCTAGTGATTTAAGGAATTAAAAGGGATTAATCTATATTAAATAGGTGGAATGAACTTACTTCATAAGTTGAAATCACCCAAAACAGGAGAGAATCACCCTTCACAAGTCTTCGGGTGAGTTTTGGAAGAAACTACCATAAAAATTAGAAACCCAGGCATTAACACTTCCCGATGATTGTTGTAGCGGCCCAGTGCCTACTATAAAGGTCCCTCTATAGGGGCCTAGTGGATGGATATGGAATTCTAATGCACTTTCCGACTGACCGCTATGGTGGTTGTTTCGACCGCTATGGCTATCTCACTATAGCGGGCAAAATGCCCTCTATAGTGGTCCCTCGCATAAAGTCGTTGATCGCTATGACGATTAGCCAACCACCACAGTGGTACCTCTTTAGAGACACTAGGGCTACTACAATGGAACTTAGATAGTAACTTGGGGGAATTTCTAGATTTTCCCCTATTACAACACAACTTGTTTTCTAATAACACAAATTTATCCCATCTCAGCAAACACTATAACTAGAGTTCTACACTTAACTTTCATTCCAAATATTTCAATAGATCACTAAACTTCATATCTATCACATCATACCTATAAAAAAATACCCAAACCACCAAAAGACATAAAGGGTCTCTACACCACACCCACTCAAATTTTTTCTAAACTTACCCTAGCCTGAGATTTTCACAACTCCATCATAAGAAAAACTCTACCCAGGCTCTTACACACCAACTAACTCTATAATGATGGAATAGGCCATTATATTAGATACCAATTAAACAATCATTCATCCTTAAATAACAAATAGAAAGAAATGAGGAAAAAAATGAGAATTACCTGAATTGGTGAACAACTGAGGATAAAGCTTTCACATGCCCGCTTCAGTATACCATGTGACCTCCTCAAAAAGATGGTTCTTCCACTAGACTTTCACAGACAGAATCACTTTGGTTCTCAACTTTCGAACATCTCTATGAAGAATGACAATAGGTTCCTTCTCATATGAGAGGTTCTTACCAAGCATCATTGAATCCCAATAAATGATATAATCACCATCCATATGATACTTCTTGAGCATCGAAACATGAAATAATTGATGGACTCCCGACAAAATCAGAGGTAGAGCCAACTTATAAGTCACCGGCCCTACACCCTTTAAGATCTCAAATGGTCTAATGTACCTAGGGCTAAGTTTAACCTTCTTCCTAAATTACATCACACCCTTCATGGGTGAAACCTTGAGCAACACTTTCTCACCTCCTATGAAATGCATATTATGCACCTTTCTATTTGCATAGTCCTTTTGTCGACTTAGAGCTGCTACAAGCTTCTCCTGTATGAATCTAACCTTCTCTATCAACTCCTTCAATAAATTAGTGTCCCAAGGTCTCACCTCAAAGGAATCAAACCACCCAATGGAAGATCTACACCCCCTCCTATACAATGCCTCAAAAAGAACCATGTCAATACTTGAGTGATAACTATTGTTATATGCAAACTCACATAATGGTAAGAACTGATCCCAATGACCATCAAAATCCATGACACATGCCCAAAGCATGTCTTCCAACACTTGGATTATCCGATCAGACTCCCCATCAGTCTGAGGATGAAAGGTTGTACTTATATCTTATTTAGTGCCCAACTCTTCCTGAAAATTTCCCAAAAGTTAGAGGTACACTGCGTACCTCTGTCCAAGATAATACAAATGGGCACCCCATGCAGTCAAAAGATCTCCTTAAAATAAAAGTTGGCCAACTTAGCTACATTATAAGTCACCTGCACTAGAATGAAGTACACAAACTTAGTCAACTGGTCCATAATCACCCATATAGAATCATGTTTTCCTAAAGTCTTAAGAAGACCAACAACAAAATCCGTGGATATCCTTTCCCACTTCCACTCAAGAATAGGAATTCTCTGAAGAGTACCACCAGGTTTTTGATGTTCATACTTTACCTATTGGTAGTTCTAATACTTAGCCACAAAATACACTATATCTCATCTCATTTGATGCCACTAAAAGTGCTATCTCAAATCACGGTACATCTTGGTCGCACCAAGATGTATGAAGTACCTCAAACCGTGCACCTCAGCAAGTATGGTCAGAATTAAATCATCCATATGGGGCATAAGAACCCATCCCTTAATTATCAAAATACCTTCATCACCAAGAATGGACTTCTTGGCTTCACATATTTGAATTGTCTAGCCTTAACTTGGTCAAGGAAAGTAGAACTCACCTTAACATTAGCTAGCAGTCCTACTCTCTTAGTCACCTGCAATCTTATAAAATTGTTAGCTAAGGTTTGAACCTTCCTAGCCAACAAATGTCTAGAAATATCCAAACATGCCAAACCACCCATACGCTTCATCTTATGATTCAATGCATATGATACTACATTGTCCTTACCCAAATGACAAAAAATTAAAATATCATAATCCATGAGTAGTTCCATCCATCTTTTCTATTTCAGATTCAGATCTCTCTGGGTAAAGACAAGTTATAAGCTACAGTGATGAGTGAACACTTCACACTTCACCCCATCCAAATATGTCTTCATATCTTGAGAGCAAACACCACCACAACCAACTCTAAGTCATGGTGGGATAGTACTTCTCACGAACCTTCAGATCTCTGGAAACATATGTATCATATTCTTTTCCTACATCAGAACAACTCCTAAACTAGAAAGTGAGGAATTACAAACACAATAAAGTCCTTACCTTTCACTGGCAAGGCAAGGATAAGAGCTGAAGCCAGCAATGTCTTGAGTTTTTGGAAACTGTCTTCAATCACACTCATCAGTCCATGCAAAAGAAACTCCTTCTGAGTTAACCAAGTCAAATGCAAAGAAATAGAAGTAAATTCTTCACAAAGTAGCGATAGTAACTAGCCAATCCTACAAAGCTGTAAATTTTGGTCAAAAAAGTAGGCCTAGTCCAATTCTTAACCAACTAAATCTTTTGTAGGTCTACCATAGCCCCTTTCTTTGAAACCAGTTGTCCCAAAAAGGATACTTAAGACAACCATAATTCCTACTTAGAATATTTGGCACAAAGTTTCTTCTCTTTCATCTTGGCATTACGATCTTTTCTTATAACCTATACCTTTTTCATAAAATCCACCGTCTCCTAGAAGATTTTTCCTAAAAATTCATCTATAGTGTAGAAACCTAATGAGTGGTATTCAACCCTTTAATAAATAGTCAAATCCTCTCCTCCTCAGTAGTTAACAACTGGGAATAACATCTTAACAAAGCATGAAATTTTGTCTCATAGGCCACAACTGTCATACTTCCCTGCTAGAGTCTAGTGAACTCATCCTTCTTTTTTATCCCTCATAGTACGTGGCACATATTTCTCTATGAAGATAGAATGAAACCTAGTCCAAGTCAATGGGAGAAAACCTACAGATCTATATTCAACTAATTCCCTCCACCACATTGTAACACCCCATACATTTTTGACCCTACTTGATTGGTGTTCTAGGGTTTATATGCCTTATTTGAACCATGTTTACCTTAGTTTTGAGAGCAATAAGTATGTATTTTGTATTGTTTTGATGGAGTATTTGATATTGTGCTAGTATCCACAAAGAAAAGTCGAAGAAAGGAAGAAAATCAGAATTTTGGTGTGGGGCGCGCCAGGCAGCGTGCCAGGCTGTTTTTTGCCAAAATTTTTCTGGCATAGGCAGCATAGGGGCGCGCCAGGCAGCGTGCTAGGTCCCTTTTTGCCAAAATTTTTCTCCAACCACTAGTCTCTACATATGGCTCTTGGGTTATGGTATCATTATACCATCTTGGTAGGACTACTCTTGGGCGATTTTGGCATCCAAAGCAGGGTTAATTTCCTTTTTCTAATATTTTATCAAATTATGATAAATTAAGCCATGAGTGGCTAAAAATCACTTATTCTTGGGGTTGAGGCTACGAACATGAATCTCGTGAGTTGAATATCATCTTAAAATTTATGGAATTCTTTAAGCATTAGATAGTTGGTGGAACATGCATTAAATTTGATGGGCCAAATTAATCTTGTGCCATTGGGCTCAATTGTAAAAGACATGGCCCAAAATGGCAAATGACCCATTCTTCCATGTTGACCAAGTAAACATGGCATTTAATGGCCAAGAAGTGGCTAAGGATGACTTGAGGGCCTATATAAAGGCAAAAAAATAGATTTTTATTCATTTTAACTCTCATGCCTTTCTAGACATTTCTAAAGACATTTCTCATCTCATAAACCCTAAGGCAACCATTTCCTTTGGACAAGATCATCATTTTGCAAGCTTGGGTAAGTGTTTATTCTTGTAATTTAATATATTATATGCATGAGAGATTGTGTATATCATGATGGTTATGTCTAAAAGTGTTGCATAGTGTACTTTTGCTTTTTGCTAAGAGATGTGTCATCTATGTGACTTGAACTTAAAAGGAGACTTGAGGTTTTGATGGAAGTGAATGGTGTGGATGAAATATCAACATGTATGGTGTGGTTATGTACTTAAATTGTTTTTTTTTCTATGTGTATAACTTGTGGGATTGTTGTTATGAAACGTATTGAGGTGACTTGATGGATTAATTGTGACGTAGTGTTAATGAGGAAGCATAAAGGATAAACTTGGTGTGAAATGCTATTGGTTTATGATGTCTTGGTAAATGTATGGAATGTTGTGGTATTGTTGGTATGACATTGCCGTGAATTGTATTATAAAGGGTGAAATGACGTTATAGGGAAATCATGTAACTCATTGTCGTCTTATGCACTTTTAAGGTAGTTAGTTGTTAACGTGAGCTCCGTTATGTGCTTGTGTTGTAGAGTAAAACATAAGGAAGGAGCTCGATTATTGTATTCACATATAGGACTGTGTATTCATATTGGGAAGATAAGGTATGTAAGGTTACTCTCTCCGTATCCTTCTGCAGCACATATTAGTCACATTGACATTGTACTTGTTCCATTCCGAAATGTCCAAAGGTATTGTCATATAGTATTGCTCACAGAACCAATTGTCATTCACATGTCTCATGGTTCATTGACTAATGTTTCAAAGTTCCAATAATGTACAATCACCAATGTATCACTCTTCTAATGAACGAATGAAGTAATGTATAATTGTTTGTATATTCTTGAATGACATCCCAGGGGCGACATAAAAGCCTAACATGGGTTAATCTAACATCCCAGGGGTGACAGAAAAGCCTAGCATGGGTTAATCATATCCCAGGGGTTAAAATACCTAGCATGGGTTAATCTCATCCCAGGGCCGACAGAAAAGCCTAGCATGGGTATAACGATAAATCTTATCTCAGGGGAGACAGAAAACCCTAGCATGGGTAGAATGATAAATCTCATCCCAGGGGCGAAAGAAAAACCTAGCATGGGTAGAACGATAAATCTCATCCCAGGGGCGACAGAAAAGTCTAGAATGGGTAGAATGATAAATCTCATCCAGGGGCGATAGAAAAGCCTAGCATGGGTAGAACGATAAAGATGAATGAACGTAAAGGTAAAGAAAGTAACGAATGTAATGTACATGTTTCCACACATACAAAATGGTGGTTTATCCATATTAACTATTCTCTTGTATTTGATTCCATTGAAGTATTTATATATCATGCAGTTTCATATAGCCTTACATACTCAGTACATTCTTCGTACTGACGTCCCTTGGGGGACTTACCTTACTTGCTGTAGGCACAGTTGCTAGTAGACGTCCACAGTAGGTTGCGGGTCACTTGCGAATCATTGGTGAGCTCTAATTGGTTCGGGGTTTTCCGAGTCATTATGTACATTTGTTTTGGTATTGTATAAAATGGTATGTGTCCCGACTGTAGGTTGGTTATATCTATGTATCTGTAGAGGCTTTGTAGATGTTGTGGGACAAACAAAAGGATGTAAGGAATGTATGCTTTTGACATAGTGGCCCTAACGACCAAGTTTCATATATGTATATATCATATGTTTTCCATGACTTCTGCCATTAGACTCTTGTATCTATACGTGATAGTGATGTTCATTGAGTGACATGCATATGAGTGTACATGAATGAAGATTGGTTCTCTCGGGCCTTAACGGCTTCGGGTGCCAGTCCGCCCCGTTGGAATTCGAGGGGTGACACACATCTTGTCATCCTTCTTCAAATAAAAAGAAACAAACACCACACCGTACCTCTCTACCACTTCAAACTTATAAAGCCTTTCATGATAATTGATAATGAACTCATAAGCATCTTCTGACTTGGTACCATAAAAAATAAGAGGCTTTATCTTAAGGAACTCATAGAATAAGTCATCACCATCTTCGATCATCACCAGACTAAAAACCTACCACAAAGAAGCACCAACCTCCAATACCTCATCCATCTTAGGTTCCACGATAGTGGCATGCTGCTACCCTGGATAATAAATAATTTAAAATGCCAGGTTATCACCTGTATCAGCTAAACTACTAAAAACCCAAAATGTGTTAAATTAGCTTAGAACATATCGAAACCTGTACTGCACCTCCTAAAACTGGTGTAGCATCTGCCTAAACCGGTACCTCTCCATCATCTAGTACCACTTCCTCATTCTGAACCATGTATAGAATATCCTCATATGGGGGAGGAGACTCCGATCTCTATTTTGATGGACCTCAGCAGCCTGACCTCTACCCCTAGTGGGTGCTTCCCCAGAGCCACTTCTTTTCCCCCTCCCTCCTAACTTTGTCTCTACCACAAACTGTGGCCTCATCAGTCCGTTAAACTACTGCTACTACTAATGTTGGTCTCTTAGTGCATGTTCTAACCATCTACGAGATAAGAGTGAAAGAAAATAGATACTAATTTGGATCACAAAAGACCAATTGGAATTAAGTACTAGCATGAAAAAAAGAAGAAGAGTGTAATGACCCGTTCTTTCATTATTAAAAGACACCTCATCTATGGGCATGGGGTATGGGGATTTTGGAAATATGATCTCAAACTTGTATGGGATGACTTAGCTAAAAAATTTAGAATTTGGAATTTTGGGTCGGGCTGATGTCATCCTACTATAGCGGGACGCCGAAGGCAGAAACCAGGCCACACTTTTATTTAATTTTCCTTCTCCTTTTCAGTTGTAAGAATAATGAAGAAGCTTTTAAAAAACCCTAAGGTTGCCTCATAGCCATGGAATAATGGAAGGGTAAAACCCATGATTTTCTCAGGGATTTTACAATGGAAATCACTAGCACGGAGTTAAAAGCTCACGTTTATGCCTCCATAGTAGCAGCTTGACATATAGGTAGGCTAGGTTTAATTGATTAGTTTAGACCTGGGTTAGAAAGCATAGCATGACATAGACTTAAGGGAGATTTTATGCTTAGGCCTATGGGCATGGTGTTGGGATGGATAAGAATAGTAAAATCCAATTGTTTGAATGGAAAGTTCATATTATTTATGATGTTGAATTTGTTAATTAATTAACGTGCATTGTTATTGACGTTGAACACTCATGAATGATCGCATTGGTATTGTACTCGGGAAAATGGTATAAAACCTAATAAAAGTTAATTAGAGGTGGTTAGTATTGGTGTGTAACACCCCGTACATGTCCGAACCTAGTTGATTACCGTAACATTCATGGAATTATTTAAACATGGGAGTTTTGAGGAATTATACATCCAATGTGATGGGTCAAATTAATCTTGAGCCATTGGGCTCAATTAAGGCCCAAAAAGACACAAAAGACATGGCCCAAATGAAGCGGAAATGATCCATTCTTCTTTTGACCAAATCAACACATTAATTATTGACAAAAAGATGGATAAATATGACCATTAAGGGTCTATAAAAGGCACAAAAAATCTGATATTTATTCATTTGATTACACATGCCAAAACCTAGAAATTTCCACAACATTCTCTCAACTCAAACCCTAAACTATCTTCCTCTTGGGACAAGATCACTCCTTGGAAAGCTTTGGTAAGTGTTTATGCTTATGATTTAATATATTATATGCATGGAATATGGTGTAGATCATGTTGGTTATGTTGGTTAAGTGTGAGAAGTTCACTATATGTGAAACAATTTACGTTTGCTTAATCGGTGAAGGTTTTTGCCTTGTAAACTTGAAAATGGACTTGTGGTCTTGAAGGAAGTGAACTTGATGGGTTAAATATTTACATGTGAGAGGTGATTATAGCCTCAACGTGTTTTATTCTTGTACATAATGGTTGGAATTGTTATTGCAAAATTGTGCATGGATTTGGTGGTGTATTGAAGGAAAAGTGTGGTTTTGGTGATGTTCATGTGTGTTGTGGAACCATGGCTGATTATTGGCATCAACGATGATATAAAATATGTCAAGAGAAGTTTAGTTATGATCATGGACCATTCATTGCATAAAAAGACCCAAAAGAGACCCTTTTTGGCCGAAACGGGCACCCGCCCTCGCAGACGAAGCACCTGCGGGCGCAGGTGACTTCCCAGGTGCCTCTGGCTACTGACAAAGGTCACCTTATGGCGTACCTCAGCCACCTGTGGGCGCAGGTGGCTTTGCAGGTCAGCCCAGAACCCCGAATTGCTTGTTTTTGCATCCCTTTGACCCCCCAAAGCCCCTATACTCTTTATGGATGCAATTATCAACTTATGGTACCTTTTAAATGACTATAAAGGAGTATACCGGAGGTATTTTGAATGGTATAAAAAATGTATTGTTGTTAAAGTGTTATTGTGAAAGCTATCGAGTGACTTGACGGAGAAAAGGTAACGTAGTGTTAATGAGGAAGTGTAAAAGGTAAACTTGGTGTGCAATGTTATTGGTTTATGATGTCTTGGTCAATGTGTGAAATGTGATGATGTTGTTGTCATGGTAATGCAGTGGATTGTATTGTAAAATACGAAATGACGCTATATAGCAGTCACATAACTCATTGTCATCTTATGCACTTGTAAGGTAACTAGTTGTTAACGTGAGCTCCGTTATGAACTTGTGTTGTAGAGTGACACGTAAGGAAGGAACTGGATTGTTGTATTCACATCTAGGATGGTATATTCATATTGAGATCATAAGGTATGTAAGGTTACTCTTTTTGTATCCTTCTGCAGCATATTGTTCATATTGACATTATACTTATTCTATTCCGAAATGACCAAAGGTATCTCATTTCAGGTTGTTATCTATTTTTAAGTCACATATTCCTCATTCATTAGTCGTTGTTGTTATTGTGCTACATAGTTATGGACATGGGTCCAAAGTCCCAATAATGTTATGTTCCAAAGCTTCCAACAATGTTATGACTATAAAAGTATCAATATCTCACAAACAAAAGTATCAATCTCTTATAAGTGAATGAATCAATCTCTCGCAAGTAAAGGAACGAATCTATTAAAAGTAAGAAATAAAGTAATGCATTTATGGTTTAATGTTTGAGAATCGGGACGACTCAAAGGGGCACATAAGCCTAGCTCGAGCTGACCCTAATACTACCCACCAAAAGGTGGATGAATACCCACTAATAAGGTGGATGCCCACCAAAAGGTGGATGACTACCCACTAATAAAGTGGATGCCCACCAAAAGGTGGATGACTACCCACTAATAAAGTGGATGCCCACCAAAAGGTGGATGACTACCCACCGATAGGGTGGATGACTACCCACCGATAAGGTGGATGACTAATAATAATGATAATAAGCGTAAAAGCAAAGAAAGAAATCTCTTGAATGGAAGAATCTCTTGAATAAAGGCAAATCTCTTGAATGAAGGTGTATATGAAAAATATTATATGAATGATAATGATATGAATTATTGATCGGAAATAACAATAACATAAGCAATGTACACGGTTCCACATATAAAACGATAGTTTATCCACATTGACTATTCTCTTATATTTAATTCCATGGAAGTTCTTATGTATGATGTAGTTTCTTATAGCCTTACATACTCAATACATTCTTTGTACTGACTCCCCTTGGGGGGACTTACCTTACTTGTTGCAGGTACAGGTGCTAGTAGACCTCCACTGCAGGCTACAAGTCATTTGCGGATCATTGGTGAGCTCCAGTTGGTTTTGGGCTTTCCGAGTCATAGTGTACATTTGTTTTGATACTATGTAAATATTGTATAGGCATGGTCATATATCTATTGAAGGCTTTGTAGACGGATGTGGGAAGATGAATGTAAGAAATGTATGTCCATTTTGACTTGATGGCCCTACTGGCCAAGTTTTATATATATATATAGAGAGCATATGTTGTCATGACTTCCGCCATTGATATTTAATTACATGGGATAGAATGATATTCATACGTAAACATACATATGAGAGTACATGAGCGAAGATTGGTTCTCTCGGGCCTTATAGGCTTTGGGTGCCAATCCATTTCGAATGGGATTCGGGGTGTAACAAAAGTGGTATCAGAGCGGGTCGTTCTAAGGGTGTCAACAAAGCCGTGTCTGAGTAGAGTCTTGCTTATGGATGTGTTGCGCGCCACATTTATAAGTAGGAGGCTACAGTACATTTAGGAGTTGTTTCATTTCTTCATTTCTAGATCGTGCAATAGAGCCAATGTTGTAAGTGAAAATTTTATCTAACCATGGAATTGGTTTTTTTTGTTATAGAAAAAAAATGCCAATTACGAGATGAGGTAGAGACAAAGGTAAGCAGGTAGATATGCCTACCGGAGAAGGAATGAGTAAATCACCACCTGACCAAGCTAGTCAATGTGGGGCTGACACTGAAATTGCATCGCAGTCTTCAGAACCTCCTATAAATGCGACTGATTAGGACTTAAGAAATGCAGTACATATGTTGACTCAGATAGTTGCTGTACAAACTTAGGGATGAGTTGGTCCAACGACAAAAAAGGATGACGCGACTAGAGTAGCTAGTCGGCAAACACAGGATTTTCTGAAACTAGACCCTCCCATATTCACTGGGTCAGACCCAAAAGTAGATCCACAGGACTTTGTGGATCAAATTCAAAGGGCCCTAGAGGTCATGCACGTTACTGGTGTTGAAACAGTTGTGCTGACAACCTACAAACTGAAAGGTGAAGCTATATATTGGTATGAAGATTGGAAAATATCGAGGGGTATTGAAGTTCCTCCAGCTGGTTGGGAGGAATTCAAAACGACCTTTCTTGATCACTACCTCCCATATGAGATCCGACAGGCCCGTGCAGACCAATTTCTAAATCTCCATCAGGGGAATATGAGTGTTAGAGAATACAGTCTTCAGTTTAATTCTTTGGCTCGATATGCTCTGAATATGGTATCCACAATGGAAGACAGAGTCCATCGATATGTAGACAGATTAGAGCCATACTTGGTAAGAGACAGTACCATTGCTGCTTTGAACAGAGATATGGACATAGCCAGAATACAGGCCTTTGTACGAAAGATGGAGCATCAGAGGCAATGAAGAAGGACATGAGGTTGAAAGAAGGCCTTCAAAGAGGGCTAGACCAATGAGACAGTTTATGGTGTCCCAAGAAGGATCTGGGCCTCGGAGTTCTCCTCGACTGCCTAGACCATTATTTTCTTCCCCTACAGTAGGTACTTCATCACAATTCTGAGGGTCTAGAGGTAGCCATGCTTGGCAAAGCAGTGTGGTTCGAGGTTCACAGATAGTAAGATTTTCTCGATAGCTGTGCCAGTACTGCGGGAAGTTTCATTCAGGTGAATGCTGGTATGGATCGAATGTTTGCTTGCGGTGTGGTATGTCAGGGCATCTGACGAGAGAATGTCTACAAAGGGACACGGGTAGTATGGCGCGACCTATGGGATCAACCATTGTGGCATCGTCGTCTGGTGTACAACCTGCTGGTCGTGGTAGGGGTGCTAGAGGAGCAGCTAGTTCCAGTGAAGCCCAGAATCGCACCTATGCTCTAGTCGACCGATAGAATTTGGAGGTTTCTCCTGATGTAGTTACAGGTATAATATCTGTATTTTCACATAATGTATATGCATTGATTAATCCGGGCTCTACTTTATCATATGTTAACCCATTGATTGCGGAATAAATTTTGAAAGAACACCAGAATTACTAGTTATGCCATTTGAAGTCTATACACTAGTTGGTGAATCTATTATAGATAAAAGAGTATATCGTAATGATGCAGTAGATGTTTGTGATCATGTTACATTGACTGATCTTAGTGAGATGGAAATGAGAGATTTTAAAGTTAGAATGGGTATGAAGTGGTTGGCCTCTTGTTACGTCACGGTAAATTGCCGAGCTAAGGAAGTATATTTCTATTTTTCCACAAAAGAATTTTCTAGAATGGAAGGGTAATGTGGGGGAACCGAGAGGAAAATTTATTTCCTATCTTAAAGTAAGGAAATGATGTCCAAATTGTACATATGTCACCTAGTAAGACCTAGTATGTCCCTGGGGGGGGGGGCACCAGTGTTATTCGTACAAAAGGAAAATGGAACATTGAGAATGTGTTTTAATTATCGGCAACTGAATAAGGCAACAGTCAAGAATAAATATTCCCTTCCCAGAAGTGATGATTTATTTAATCAATTGCAGGGTGCTAAATATTTTTTTTTAAGAGATTGACCTGAGGTCGGGATATCACTAGGTAAGAGTTGGAAAAAAATGAATATAATATATACCCGAGGCAGCTTTCTGAACACATTATGGTTACTATGAATTTCTAGTCATGCCATTTGGGCTAACCAATGCACCAACAGTTGTTAGGGATTTGATGAATAGGGTATTCAAGCCATTTTAAATGCGTACGTGACCATGTTTGGAGATGGTATTCAAAATCATAAGAGGACCATGCTAATCATTTTACAGCAAGTGTTATAGAGTTTCTAAATGTGAATTTCGGTTACAATCCATGGCAATCAACTTTCGGTAGAATGATGCATGTGAGAAGGGTTCCCAAAAGCTGAGAGATAAATTAACTTCCACACCAGTTTTAAGTACTTCTTGAAGGCATAGAATGTTATGCAGTGTATTATAATACCTTCGGGGTTGGCCTCAGATGTGTATTGATGTAGCATGGTAAGGTAATAACATAGGCCTTATGACAGTTGCGGCCACATGAGAGGAATTACCCAACCCGTGACCCTGAACTAGCAGCTGCGATATTTGCTTGAAAATGTGGTGTCACCATTGTAAGGGATTCATGTTGATATCTATACTGATCACAAAAGTTTGCAATAAACCTTTAAGTCGTAGGACTTAAATCTGAGGAAGCAAAGGTGTCTTGAACTATTAAAAGATTATGACATTGGTGTCTTGTATCATTCGGGAAAAGCAAACATTGCAGCTGATATACTAAGTTGCAAAGTAGTAGAAAGTACTAATGGCTCACAGAAAATAAAGATATAGTCAAGAAATCAAATTACCCAGTATGGAGTTTTGACTTCTTGAAACTTCAGATGGAAGGATTACAGTGTACAATGCGGCAGAGTCTCCATTTGTAACTGAGAGAAGGAAAAGCAATATGCAAATCCTATTTTTTTTCAAAAAAAATGTACAATAGAGTTCGACAAAAGTATTTGAGCTTACGCAAAAGGGAGTACTTCATATCAAGGTAGATGTTATGTACTAAATATAGACGTGCTAAGGAAATGAGTTCTAACAGAAGCACATCATTCACAGTATTCTATTCGTTCGGGAGCAACCAAAATGTACCATGGTCTAGAAGAAATGTATTGATAAGGTAATATAAAGAAGAAAAAAAACATTGTAGAATTTGTAACTCATTGTCTGAATATTCAACAGATAATAGTAGAGCATCAGAAATCTAGTGGTTATATGTCGATATTACGAGAAGAGAATTAGAATTTTCCATGGATGATTGAGTATTCACGAAAGTATCACCAATGAAAGGGATAATGAAATTTGGAAAGAAAGGAAAAGTGCCTATATAACATGCCATATGAAATTGGCCGAAGAATTTGTCAAGTTGTGTATGAGTTAGCATTGCCCCCAAGAACTCTCCACATTTCGTTCAGTGTTCCATGTGTTAATGCTTCGAAAGTATTTGGGAGATCCACCTAGTATTAATTTCAGTGAAGATGTACAAGTTTTGGAGGATCTTACTTATGAAGAGGTACCTATTGCTATTCTAGATCAATAAGTGAAAGGATTAAGAAATAAAGAATGCAGTTTCCATAAAGGTACAATGTAGGGATCGACAAGTAGAAGAAAACACATGGGGAGCCAAAGAAATGATAAAGTCGAAGTACCCGTAATGGTTTCAAATGGGAGAGAAAGTTCAAGGTACGGAATTGGAGCAATAACCAGGAAGTATATAGAAGCATTATGTGTATATGTATATATATGTTAATATAGAGATGAATTGGATGTACATGAGACGATGTTATTAACATTCGAGGACGAATGTTTCTAAGGGGGGAAGAATGTAACACCTCGTACATGTACGAACCTAGTTGATTACCGTAACATTCATGAAATTATTTAAACATGGGAGTTTTGAGGAATTATACATCAAAGATGATGGGTCAAATTAATCTTGAGCCATTGGGCTCAATTAAGGCCCAAAAAGACACAAAAGACATGGCCCAAATGAAGGAGAAATGATCCATTCTTCTTTTGAACAAATCAACACATTAATTATTGACCAAAAGATGGATAAAGATGAACATTAAGGGTCTATAAAAGGCACAAAAAATCTGATATTTATTCATTTGATTACACATGCCAAAACCTAGAAATTTCCACAACATTCTCTCAACTCAAACCCTAAACTATCTTCCTCTTGGGACAAGATCACTCTTTGGAAAGCTTTGGTAAGTGTTTATGCTTATGATTTAATATATTATATGCATGGAATATGGTGTAGATCATGTTGGTTATGTTGGTTAAGTGTGAGAAGTTCACTATATGTGAAACAATTTACGTTTGCTTAATCGGTGAAGGTTTTTGCCTTGTAAACTTGAAAATGGACTTGTGGTCTTGAAGGAAGTGAACTTTATGGGTTCAATATTGACATGTGAGAGGTGATTATATCCTAAAATTGTTTTATTCTTGTACATAATGGTTGGAATTGTTATTGCAAAATTGTGCATGGATTTGGTGGTGTATTGAAGGAAAAGTGTGGTTTTGGTGATGTTCATGTGTGTTGGGGAACCATGTCTGATTTTTGGCATCCAATATGATCTAAAATATGTCAATATAAGTTTATTTATGATCATGGACCATTCATTGCATAAAAAGACCCAAAAGAGACCCTTTTTTGCCGAAATGGGTACCCGCCCTCGCAGACGAAGCACCTGCGGGCACAAGTGACTTCGCAGGTGCCTATGTCTACTGCCAAAGGTCATCTGCGGGTGCACCTCATCCAACTTCAGGCTCAGGTGGCTTCGCAGGTCAGCCCAGAACCCCAAATTACTTATTTTTGCATCCCTTTGACCCCCCAAAGCCCCTATACCCTTTATGGATGCAATTATCAACTTATGGTACCTTTTAAATGACTATAAAGGAGTATACTGGAGGTATTTTGAATGATATAAAATATGGATTGTTGTTAAAGTGTTATTGTGAAAGCTATCGAGTGACTTGACGGAGAAAAGGTAACGTAGTGTTAATGAGGAAGTGTAAAGGGTAAACTTGGTGTGAAATGTTATTGGTTTATGATGTCTTGGTCAATGTGTGAAATGTGATGATGTTGTTGTCATGGTAATGCAGTGGATTGTATTGTAAAAGACGAAATGACGCTATATAGCAGTCACGTAACTCATTGTCATCTTATGCACTTGTAAGGTAACTAGTTGTTAACGTGAGCTCCGTTATGAACTTGTGTTATAGGGTGACATGTAAGGAAGGAACTATATTGTTGTATTCACATCTAGAACAGTATATTGTGGAATGTACTAGTATTTGGATATCTTTACTGGATTGGTGATATCAGTTTGGTAGTGACTAAATGTCTGGGTTTTGGTACATGGACAAGAGCTCATCCCCTACAGGTCATGGCTAGTAGGAAACCATAAGACCCTTAGAATGTGTGTAGAAGGTATAGGTGAGTGTGATGGTTCCTTGAGTGAATCGGGTTTGTATTGTTGATTTATCTATATTTGGTTCATTGAGTGAACCAAATTATTTGCTGATTTGTCTATATTTAGTTCCTTGAGTGAACCTATTTAATTGCTAATTTATCTATTTATGGTTCATTGAGTGAACCCATCTTATATGATGACTTGTATGTTTGGTTTCTTGAGTAAATCAGAATTCATAATCATTAACATCATTGTTATTGGAAGGATCCTTGTGTGGTTCGGGCTAAATTATAAAATGAGTGGCATATCTCTTAATTGTCTATTTACTTATGTACTGGAGACAGGGTTAGCATATTGTTGATGAGTCATGGTTATTTGACTGGGTTGATGCTGGTAGTATGAGTCTTGACTTGAGTTTCTGTCCATTTTGACTTATACTTGATCGAACTATCTGGTGTTGTTATAAAGGCTAAGCATTCATGTTTGATATAAATTACTTGAAGGGTGCACACTAATATGCTTGTATCATTGTTATGTTCTAAATTCACTGGTTAATATTATTGAGGCTGGGTAAATAGAGCATTGTTGTCTTGCTAGTTACTTCCTCATAACCTTAAATAATTTTCTAACTACTAGGGTGTAAATGCATATTCAACATATTATAACATGGTTAAGTGATACATAAGAGTCTAAAATGATGGGTTGTTAAGGGTGGGAAACTATTGAAGTAAACAATGTCTATGTTGTTAATTAATTAAGTGGCTAAGGCTGACCTGATAAATCAGAGTGGCGCAGTGAGAAAGTGGTGTTTAGAGTTGGTTGTAATAAGAGGAAGTTGACTTATGGTTAGTAAGGCTAGCAAAAGCTAAGGGAGGTAAGAATTAAATTACGCAGGTTATTCGACCAAATAAACCCTTAAGTTACATGTTTCCTTTCAGATACTTATATGATATTCATGTGATTTAATTTGGGTTGACCGATAATACTTACCAATACGTGTTGTACTGACACTACTCTTGCTAAACTATTTTATGGGGTATAGTCTAGTTGCAGGACCTGTAGATGTTTCATACTTGAGGCGGTAGAGATCTCCAACAGCTTCTATCATTCTTTCTTACGGTGGAAGCTGGGGCATATGTACTATTTCATATTTTTTCATAGTAGCTCTTGTACCTAGTTAGACTAGGTCCTTGGATAAAGTATTCAATTTTTGTATTTAAATTTATAAACCAGTTGTAATAAATAAATAGATTTTATTGTTTTGAAAGATTCCCACGTGTATTTCAATTAGGTGGTATGGGTTCTCCTATCTAGGCGAATTAGAGTAGGTGACCACACTACCTGGTTAGTTAGGTTATGATAGTTGGTACCAGAGCCTAGGTTACAAGTCTCCTAGTACAAGAGCAAATGTCGAATAGAGTACTGCGGATTGGTGTGTTGACGTCCATATCAAATCTTTAGGGAGCTATGGGGCATTCTACAAAATGTTCTCACTTCTTTCTATCCTTTTATGTGGTTTGTATGCTCGCTTGTATGAGTTGAGTCCAATTGGTATCTCCCTATTCAAGTTGGTATCTCCACAAGGAAAATGGATGTCGTTTGACTCCGTTTGGAATGATGCAAGCAATGGAATTGGTACCGGGAAGGTTCCAATTGGAATCTGGCCATACAGGTAGTGTAAATATTTCTGGATAATCGTCTAGTAGTTATTCATGAGGCGATAAAAGAATAATAAAAAGGGCTTGTTTTATAGATGAAGCCTTGGGATTGATACTTATGTGGATTAGTATTGCTTGAATGACTGTGAAATTGTGAATTGCGAAAGGTCATAACTTTATTATGTGTTAATGGCTAAAGGGACTGTTTGTTATGTGGTTTAAGTGCAAAGTTGTATGCTAAATGCTGAGCATGATTTATCATTTGAAAAATGGTAAAGGAAAGGGTTATGATTGTGAAGTTGTCTTTTTGAGTTGTTTGTATGTGAATAAGTACCATGGAAAGAGGTGTATTGTTGCATTATAGCGGGAACTGTTGTAAGAGAATTGTACAATTTCATATTTTGTTGTTGGATATAGGGAATGGGAATGAGAGAAATTGCAGAAAACTAAAAAATTTTGGGTTGCTGCTGTTGAGCCGTCATAGCGGTACTTTTATACTATAGTGAGCCCACTATAGAGGGAATTTTCTGCTACAGCGGCGCAGTGATAGCGACACGCAGGCTACTATAGCAGGATGGGATGGGACAAAATCCCTGCTTTGTTTTCCCTTGTTTTTGTTTTCCATTCTCGACATGTATTATTCATTAATTTAAGCTACGAGCTACCACATGATTTATAGAAATCATATATATCAAGGTAAAAAGCATGCATTCAATATCAATTATTCAAAACTAGCATCTATGTGCGAATAAAAGGGAAGGAAATATTGTTTGTTACATGCCCCAAAATAGAGGTAACCCAAATCAGAATAGCAGTATATAAAGTAAGAAGAGGGGGGGAACTAAGATGATATGTACTATGGACATAGATGGATCCCCATCATCATCATGGTTGCAGGGGCAGGGCCTCTCCTTCCATATCACTTAGGAAGGAGAGCTCTTGCATGTCCTCTTGCTCTAGCTAGTAAAGCTCCTTGTCAGGGATATCTCACTTGAACATAACCTCCACGGTCTTCCAAATCTATGCGAGCATGTGGTCCCGAGAGCACCTCCTCCTCTTCTCCTCATCAAGGTCTCTGTAGAGCATTGCATAGTACTGGGTAGTAGGATCCGAGGTTCTAGATCTGAAAGGGTTTGTACCCTAGAAAGGCAGGTGGGCATGCTCCATGAACCTTCTCACGGCAGCTAGGTACGCTTCCAGGAAGGTGCTGGAAATCTTGGTCTAAAGGGAGGGGAAGCATCATCATCATCATCATCATCATCGTCCTCCTCTGCAGCTAGGATGCTCTCGGCCTCACCCACGTTTCTTTACTTTTTGCTCGTTGATGAGATAACCTTAACCTTGAGGGGGTAAAAGGGTATGCCTATCTCCACATCCTTGTCAGCATCCTTCTTAGGCACTTCAGCATGCCTACACTACTCAGACACTAGTCCGTGAAGGTAGATGCCCTTTTTGTTGCCCCAGTTGAAGTCCTTTCACTCTATTACTATTTTTTCCCCCACATTCAGCTTGATCCCTCGTATAGGATAGGCCATCACCAAATACCAAGGGTAGGTTCGAAAGTGTTGCCTGACAGACAAATCCTCTAGGTCTCCAAGTTCAGCCACCTCCTAGTCGTAACAGTGAAATATGTGCTCCTACCTCGTGTCACTCCTCAAATCCCATTGGGGCGGACAGGCACCCGTAGCAGTAAAGGCCCGAGAGAACCAAACTATGACCGAGTACATTTATATGCATGCTATTAAATGAACAAAAATTCTGGCACGTGCAAATATAATATATCGACGACGGAAGTCATGTAAAGACGTACAAATTAGATACGAGACTTGGCCGTTGGGGCCACAACGTCTAAAAGAAAAGACACTTCTATGTTTGACTTTACAATGTCTACAAATCCTCTAAAAGATATATAACCATGACTAAGGTCAGGACAAGTTTCCGCCTTATACAACTACTACACAGTACCAAAAATATACACAAATGACTCGGAAAGCCTCGAATTAACCTGGAGCTCACCAATAGCCTGCAGATGACCCGAACCCTACTGTGAAGGTCTACTAGCTCCTGTGCCTACAGCAGGTAAGGTAGGTCCCCCAAGGGACGTCAGTACCAAAGAATGTACTGAGTATGTAAGGC
The DNA here is from genome assembly GCA_031232105.1 of Capsicum rhomboideum. NCBI lineage: Eukaryota > Viridiplantae > Streptophyta > Magnoliopsida > Solanales > Solanaceae > Capsicum > Capsicum rhomboideum. The sequence continues at coordinate 62,727,132 of CP124709.1, forward strand.
TATAAGTAAGTGTATGAAATATAGGAACTCAAATGGAATCAAATACAAATGAATAGATAACACTGATATAACACAGTACTGTATAAGTGGAACCATGTACATTACAGTCATTTCTTTCCTTTTACCTTTATATCAATATACATCATACAATGCCCGGGACCAACTGATCAGTGGTAAATAACATTAGAATCGGCTCGAGCTAGGCTTATGCCCCAAGAGCTACCACCCATAAATCAATAAATCAGGTTTGGCTTGAGCTAGGTTTTCACCCCCAGAGCTACCCCCTGCATCCAATAATCAATTGGGATCGGCTCAAGCTAGGCTTTCTCCCCCAGAGCTACCACCCGTACTCAACCAAATATGCATTACTTCAACTCTTTTATTTTTGTGAGATTGTTACATCGGTGGTCATAAAATTATTGGAGATTTGGAACAATAGTCAATAAATAAGAGACACGTAAATAACAATTGCTAACAAACTTGAAATGAGATACTTTAAAATATTTTAGAGTGGAAACAAGTTCGGTAACGATGTGAACAATAGGTGCGGCCAAAGGATACGGAAAAGAGTAACCTTACATACCTTATCTTCCGACCACGTGACTACAACAATTCAGATCCTTCTTAAAGTGTTACTCTACAACACAAGTACATAACGAAGCTAACATTAAAAGCTAAATACATTACAAGTTCACAAGGCGATAATTAGCTACTTGATGGGAAGTAAAAACTATCCCGCATCCCAAACACATGGTATATCATTCCACCTTTATTTATACTGCCATATAACTTCATTTCACCCTTATATACCATAACTTACTGCCTTATCAAGACAACAACACCAAAACAGTCCACAAACCAACATAGACGTCACAAACCGACAAGATTTCCCACCAAGTGCATACTTCACATTTTTACCTCAATGCAACTCCACATATTTATTCCATCAAGTCAAATAAATACCTTCCACAACAATATATCAAAAATAGTCCACGCAGTTTCAGAATTCACTTTAACATAACAAGAAAGTATTCTCCTTTGACTACGCCAAACGTTCCATACATAATTACGTATAAACATTTCCACAAGTCATACACAAGGAGTTACGACTTAGGGACAGCACCACACTTAAACATACTGCAATTTAATCCATCTAATTCAATTCCTTCAAGACCTTAAGTCCCCTTTCAAGTTTAAACCACATAGAAGGCAAATCCTTTACAGATTTAGCAAAAGTGGACTGCTCAACACTTTTTAAACATAACCAACATGATATAAAAACCCTATTATACATATAATATATTAATCTATAAGGTTAAACACTTACCAAGACTTGCAAGTGGAAGATTTGTCCAAAAATCCTTGGAGAAAATTAGGGTGGCTAGGGTTTGAGAGAGGAAAAAATATTTCTTTGAAAATCTGATTTTTTGCAAGTGTATTGTGTTGAAAATGAGATGAATTTCAGCCTTAAATACTCCCTCTTAACCCTCTCTCTCAATTCTATCCTTAGCCAAATTTTTGGTCAAAAAGTCCAAGTAGATGATGTGTAGACTTGGTCCATTTTTAATGGATCATCTCCCTTTTTGGGCCCATGTGTTTTTACTTAATTTTGGGCCTCAATTAGGTCTATAAACATAGTATTAATTCAGCCCAACAAATTTAGTGGGTAATGCACCAATTATCTCAAGTTTAAATAATTCCATAAATGTTAAGGTAGTCAAATAAGTTCAGAAATGTACGGGGTGTTACACCTCATTAGTAGTAAGCCAGTAAACCTTGTCCCTATCCTTTTCAATAATCAGCATGTCCCTCAGCCACCTAATTTCCATTTCCCGAGCCTTAGTCATATATTCAGCATTGGAGATGTTTGGCACCTCGAGCACCTCTTTTATAGAAGCAACATCCATAGGGACATATAATCCCCTAATGCAGATGGTGGGGTTAGTCATCCCATAGCACAGTAGGGAGCATGGCATAAAACTCCCTAACCCAACCTGAGACCCAAGTCAGAGAAGCCTCCACGAGCGGTATCCAGCCAAACTCCTTGAGTCGATTGTAGAATTTTGGTGCCTTGTATGCCACCCCCTTCCTCAAGAAACCCTTTTCATATTAGAATCCCATACTCCATAGTCCTAAAATCTCTCCTGACAATTTTTATCATGGAATCTCATGAAGGCGGGATCATCTTCTTAATTTTCAGCCATGGGGGTAGTAAATCTGCCAATTAGTGTGAGAAAACAAGTAAAAGTATCAAGGGAATTGAATTATAGAAAAAATCCAAGTATGAGTTTTGGTTGGAAGTCTACTTCTTGTAGCCTCCTGCTACCATGGGACAACTATAGTAGGAGTTTTTCTGCTATAGGGGGATCGACATAGCAGGATGAGGCCATCAAAGAAACCTTCATAGTCCTCAAAGCTTCAAGAGGTGAATCAATGGCGCCTCTTAAAGAAAAATCCCATTTTTGGCATTCCAACCCTATATCAGTGTAAAGGAAGTATCCTAGAACTAGTATATGCAATAATTTAGGCATGGTAACTCCTAAAACATACCCAAATTGTCAAAACAAAACCAAGAACAACGTTTCATATTCATCACTATTTTATGCCCTATTTGGCCATGAATCCCATAATTCTTATGACCATAATGCTATAGAAGCATTGTAAACATAAGAGAAGAAACCATGCTTAAACATGTCTCCCAAATCAAGCGCCAATTTCAAATTCAAAAACCAACCCTAAAACCTATTCTAGTTCTACAAATTTAGGCGTAAATCATGCAAAAGTACTAGGAATAAAGTAAAGAGTTGAAGTATAGAGATCATTACCTTGATTATGATATTGGGAGAAATGTAATCGGGGAGGGGAGGGGAGTTTTTGAGTGAAGAGAGGGAGAAATAAGCATAAAACCCATTCCTCACCCCTTTAAACTATTTGCTCCCGCTATACCGGTCCTCTCTCGCTATAGTGATTTTGCTATGGTGGGAATATTCCTGCTATAGCAAGATCCAGTCTCTCAAGGTAGGGAAATTTTTTTTGTTCGTATATTTTTGAGTTCTTTTATTCCTAATATATTGGCGAGGACCGGACACATTGGGTGCTTGAGAAACATTTTTCTCCTAATAGGCTTGTGAGACTTATAAGGAAGAAATGTTTCTTGACAGAGCAGTGTCGTAATAAAGTGCGCCTTAAAAATTTAAGTACGCCAGGGAAATGGAATTTCTATGATCCACTTAAGCGTTGTAATTATGTAATTATTGAGAGGGCATTAAGTTTCAAGTGTGATTCCTGTTATTCTTTTCCTACAATGATTGTTCGAGGATGAATGATGGGTAAATTTGTATCTGTTGTAACGACATGTTCTATCGTTATTAAAGGACAACTCATCTATGGGCATGGGGTATGGGGATATTGGAAGTACAATCTCAAACTTGTATGGGATAACTTAGCTAAAAATTTTAGAATTTTGAATTTTCGATCAGGCTAATGTCATTCTGCTATAGCGGTAATTTTCCCTCTATAGCAGTGCCGTTGTAGCAACCGACCGACCACTATAGCGGGATGCCTCAAAAATAAGACCACATTTTAATTTAATTTTCCTTCTCATTTTTAGTTAGAAAAAGAATGAAGGAGGCTTTTAAAAATCTCCTAGGGTTGCCTTATAGCCAGGGAGCAATAGAAAGGGGGAAATACGCTTGAATGGGATAAAACCCCATGGTTTTATCACGAATTTCACACCGAAAATCATTAGCACGGAGTCAAAAACTAGTGTTCATGCCTCTGTAGCAGCTACTTGGCATCCATTTAGTCTAGGTTTAACTGAGTAGCTTAGACCTAGGTTAGTAGGTATAGGTAGATAGATGGGAGATTTCATGCTTAAGACTGCGGGAACAGTGTTGGGATGGATAAAAATTGTAGAATCTGGTTGTTTGAATTGAAATTTAATGTTATTTATGATGTTGATTATGTCAATTAATTAATGTACATTGTTATTGATGTTGAACTCTCCTGAATGTTCGTATTGGTATTATGCCCGAAAAACGGTATAGAACCTAATAAAATCTAATTGGAGGTGGTTAGTATTGGTGGTTTCTAAAGAATCTATGGTTGTAACTAGAGGAATACCAGTCATCTTTAGGTATTAGTTTTAAGATGGAAAGTTGGGTGTATTATAGTGCAGACCATTAGTGTAGATATATACCTTAGGCTCTGCAAGTCCTAGCCAAGCTCCTAATGATGTATGGATGGTAGGTGATGGTTTAATGTAGTTGAAACTCAACTTGACTTATGTGAGCATGTTAAGTATCTCTTAGTATGCTTGTCACAATACATGTTCAAGGAAAGTGAATGACTAGTTGATATCCTAAATGTTTATCACATGCAATAAAACTATATCAAAAACTTGTTGGTGTTACAAGTGTGATTATTTCTATCATTTTGGTTGTGATTGTCCGTGTTTATATTGATTATTTTGGGATGTAATGATAGTCGAACATCTTCACGGGATTGGTGTTATAAGGTTGGTAGGCATTAGATGTCTGGGTTTTAGTACATGGACAAGAGCTCATCCCCTGCAGGTCATGGATAGTGGGCGATCATAAGACCATTATCATATGTGTTCAAAGTATAGGTGAGTGTGATTGTTTGTTGAGTGAACTGGGTTTGTATTGTTGATTTATCTATATTTGGTTCCTTGAGTGAACCGAGTTATTTGCTGATTTGTCTATATTTGATTCCTTGAGTGAATCAGGTTTATTTGCTAATTTATCTATATTTGGTTACTTTAGTGAACCAATCTTTTGTGTTGACTTGTATATTTGGATTCTTGTGTAAACCATAATTCATGATTATTAACATCGTTGTTATTAAAAGGATCCTTGAGTTGTCCAGGCTAATTTGTAAAATGAGTGGCATATCTCTTAATTGTCTATTTACTTATGTATTGAAGACAGGGTTAGCATGTTATTGACGAGTCATGGTTTGTTGATTGGGTTGATGCTGGTAGTTGGAGTCTTGACTTGAGTTACTGTCTATTTTGACTTGTACTTGATTGATATATCTGGTGTTGTTAAAAAGGTTAAGCGTTCATATTTGATATAAATTACTTGAAGGGTGCTCAATAATGTGCTTGTGGAATAGTTATGGTCTAAATTCACTGGTTGATATTATAGTGGTTGGGTAAACAATGTGTTCTCTTGTTAATTACTTCCTCATAACCTTAAAAGAGTTTCTAACTACTAGGGTGTAAATGTATATTCAATATATTAAAATGCAGTTAAGTGAAACATAAAAGTCTAAAATGGTGGGTTGTTAAGGGTGGGAAACCATTGAAGTTAAGAGTGGTTAAGTTGTTAATTAATTAAGTGGTTAAGGCTGACTTGATAAATCAAAGTGGTGCACTGAGAAGGTGGTGTCTAGAGTAGGTTGTGATAAGAGGAAGTTGACTTATGGCTAGTAAGGATATAAAAAGCTAAGGGAGTGTACTGACCCTTTTTCGGTTGTTACGGGTGTGTCAATCGTGCAAAATTTGGGTTAATTTTCTTCTCTAAATGAAATTTAAAAATTACAAGTTAGGCTAGTTTTGAACAAAATTGGAGGGAGGTATGGTCTGGGGCAATTTGGGAATGGATTAGGTACATGTAATAAAGTTTATCTTAATTTTATGTTAGCTAACTTGATAAGGTCCCTGTAGGACTTTTTGGAAGTGAATTTGGGTGAGTAGAACTCCCGATATCAAACTTGACACAAAAAGATTAGTCTGAAATGTCATGGTTTGAGGGTGTATTGCGAAAAAGGTAAAACTGAAAGGATTTATGAGTTTCTGTCTCGCCACTCCCTCTATAGAGGGTGGTATGTCTCCAAAGCGACTCCCGCTATAGTAGATATCAATGCTAGTCAATCCCGCTATAGCCGGATTAGGCTGCTATAGCTGGGTAAATTCCTGTAAATGAAAAAATTTCCCCAAAAATTATTTATTATTCCAAAACTCATTTTTGGGGAAAGGACTAGACGATTTGGGAATATTTCATCAGTTTTCCATCGATTTTCATCGTAAAGGTAAGTATTTCGTCCCTATTAACTAGTTTTTTGGTTAATTAACCTTAGAATCACTAGTTTACGGGTTTTGGGGAGGGTTTAAGCTTGACTTAGCAAATTTTCTGGTTCAATATGGTGAAAATTGGTGTAAAACCTTTGGGCTTTAGTTGTTAATCATTACTTTACTCTTACATGATAATAATTCAAGATGGTAACCATGAAATTGGTAGTTTAAGGTGAATTATGGTAGAAAAACCCTAGAAGGGGGGAATGATCATGAATTGGCATTGGGGGTTAGGGATTAGGTTGTAATTCTTAACATGGTAGGTCATTTTGTTGATTATTTATTGTGTTCATGTTTTTAGACCATGACCAAGCAAAAATTACATGGAAAAGCAAGGCTCAGGCTTAATTGAGTGGTGCAAGCTTGGATTGAGGTAGGTGATAGTTTTAATGTAGTTGAAACCTAATTTGTGTTATGTGTGCATGATAACTAATTCTTAGTATTACTTGTACAATGCATGTTCAAGGAAAGTGAATGAATGTTTGATATCCTAAGTGTTAATCACATGCAATAAACTTATATGAAAGCTTGTTGGATTTTACAAGTGTTGTTTTGTTATCATTGTGGTTGTGATTGTTGTGATATCTTTCATTATTTTGGAATGTACCGGTATTTGGACATCTCCACGGGATTGGTGAAATAAGGTTGGCAGACACTTGATGTCTGAGATTTGGTAGATGGACAAGGACTTGTCCCCTGCAGGTCATGACTAGTAGGCACACACATAAGACACTTAGCATGTGTGCATAAGGTATAGATAAGTGTGACAGTACCTTCAGTGAACAGGGGATTATGTGTTTCTTGATTGCATTGATTCCTTGAATGAATCGAGTTTGTATGCTTAATTGCTAAGGTGGTTTCTTATGTAAATCGGGATGCATAATATTGCTATGGTTGTTGTTATTAAGGATCCTTGAGTGGTCTGAGTTTCTTGCAATTTGTGACATAACTCTATATTATCTATTACTTGCATAAATAGGACATAGTTTTATGATAGTTCTGTCATGGTTGTTGACTAAGAGTCTTGTTTTTGGTCTTATTTTGACTTGACTGGTTATCCTTGTTGACTCTTTTGACTAAACTTCATGTTGTACTTGTTTATAAGGTTAAATATTATGAACTTGAAAGATAGTTGTATGATAGGGTTCATGGTTGTCTGGTTGTACTATGTTTTGGTTATGAGTCCATATTTCTCATTTTGGGTTTGCCTATGACCCTATCGACATACCATTGTTTCTTGTGTGTTGATACTACTCATGATTTTCTTTTTGTTGAGTGCAGAGCATATTCCAGCGACTATTTCAAGACCTCAGCTATGATTTGGATCATATTCGAACTCAAGGGTGAGCTGTATATTTCGAGCTACCATGGGTTCTTCTATTATTTTTTGGTCCCTTTGTTTTGGACTCAGACATTACATTAGTTTTAGGGTTACATCCTCTCTTTTGACATTTATTACAGTTTTGGTACGATGACTTTTAGTTTCTAGGGGATGATTTTCCACATTATTCTATCATTACCTTTTCTTATGTTATTGGATATCGCTTTTATTCAATGGAGTTTGGTTTAGTTTCCTATTTTTGGCTAAGTGTTGATCGGATTATGATGTTGGTTGGTTCTCCTACTGGGGGGTTTAGTGTGGGTGCCACTCACGATGGGTTTAGGTCGTGACAGGGAGATAAAAATTAAAGTACAGAGGTTATTTGACCAAATAAACCCTTAAGTTATATGTTTCCATTTGGATATTTATGTGATGTTTATGTGATTTAATTCGGGTTGACCGATGATGCTTACCAGTTTGTGTTGTTTGTATTGATACTACTCTTGCTATACCTTTTTTTGGTGTATAATCTATTTGCAGGATCAACAGATGTTTCATACTTGAGACAGTAGAGATCTCCAGCGGCTTCTATCATTGTTTATTTTAGTTGAAGCTGGGTCATGTGTACTATTTCATATTTTCTCATAGTAGCTCTTGTACCTGTTTAGACTAGGTCCTTGGGTAAAGTATTCATTTCTATTTTTATAAATTTGTAAACCAGTTGAAATAAATAAAGATATTTTATTGTTCTTAATGACTCCCGCATGTATTTCAATTGGGTTGTAAGGGTTCTCCTATCTAGGTGAATTAGATAGGTGCCCGAATGATCTAGTTAGTTGGGTCGTGACAAAGTACGGGATTTCCTAAAGCCCTATAGCCTCTAAAAGAAAAGTACAAACATCTCTATACCATTTCAGAAGACTCTACTAGACTCACTCTTATATGACGATATTGACGAACCTAAGGCTTTACTACCATCTTTGTCATGACACAAATGGTCGTGACTGGTACCCATACTAACCCTCCGATGGGAGAACCATCTAACCTGTACCATTACCCAATACTTAGCCCTTTTTAAAATAGAGATATTAACTAATTAGTAACCAAAATGATATAATCTCGAACAACCAATAAAGATAAGAATGCAGAATAAAATAACTACCTATTACAAATTCTCAAGGATCCGAAAGTCATCGTATAAGAACATTCTAACCAAACTGAAGTATAAGATAAATATCCAAAACAAAATAAAACAAGTGTATCATTGCCTAAAATAATGGACATGATCAAATGAGATGATCTACTAGCTTCCTGAAGGTAGATGCTCACCCTTGGATCAGAAAGTTACTAGTTAAATGTTATATCTGAGGTCTCATCTCAATCGGTTGAACATTATCTACACTCAACAAAAGAAGAGTACATGTAGTATTAGTACAAACACTATGTACAGTTCGACATCATTGGTCGACTCTACTCAAATTCACAGTTAACCATAAATCAAGTATGCGTAAATTAGCATTCAATACATAACAAGTAATTTCAATCAACAAATATCAATCCACAGATAATCACTTAGTCAACCCTTAACCTCAACTAGACTATCTTTCATACACATAAATTCAACAACAAGGGGGAGGCTTTATGACTCTTCTAAATACCACAAGTGTAAAATACATCAACCAATTATCAACAATCCATCTCAAAAGAGTAGACTCATGCTACCTCAATTTCATTACAACATGTTATGGAATGCAAATGAACAATCAATGACTATGCATATAACAATGTATCAAACCATCATTACCTCATCTCAAATCTATACATACATACTAAAGGGACTTATCTGCCTAATAGTCATGACTTGCAGGGGACCAACTTCATCCATGTACCATATCGACATGGGACCCGACCCTCCAAATATATGTAAAATGTACCGGTGCGGTACCCGACCCTCCAAATATCATAATGTATGAATGTCAACCAAATATCAATTAGGATATAATGTAGTGAACCAAATACGTATTTGCACACTTTGTCTAGACACTTAGTCAACTTCAAGTTAATCATTTTACGTATACAACTTATATCCACCAACTCACATATCACATGTATGCTCAAAGTCTAATTTACAAACATTTAACATATGGATAGGCATGTAATCCAAATCAAGTGTATAATTACAATTTAAACCATAACCTACCTCAAACGTAAGCCCAAAATGATGTAATCCGCTAAAGCTTTTCCCTTTCTTACTGCATAGGATTGTTCTCAGTCTAAAAATAACCAAAAAAAGGAGTAACTAACAACTTACCACTTTTTAGGAATTAGAAACTAAAACCCAATGATTTTACCCTAGTTCATAGCCTAAACCACCAATTCGGGGGTTTTCACCCATTAATCCGCCCAAATTCCCCATAATTAGGAAGAATTCTACAATTGAGTTTAAGTCTACCCATAGGCAATTCCCATTAGTTCATCAATTTTAGGTCTTTAACCAATGAATTCTTCCTAACAGTGGATTTTAGTGATTCAAGGAATTAAAAGAGATTTATCTATGTTAAATGGGTGGAATAAACTAACCTCAAGAGTATAAATCACCCAAAATAGGAGAGAATCTCCCTACACAAGCCTTAGGCTGAGTTTTGGATGTTTTGGGAGGAAATAATACAAAAAATTTGAAACCCAAGCATTAACACTGCCTAATGTCCACTATAGCATCCTACTGCCTATTATAATGGTCCTATTATAGTGGCCCAATAGCCTCATATAGTGGTATGATGTGCCTTGCCACTGTCCTCTATGGGAGTTGGTCCGACCTCTACGGCGGTCCTGCTATAGCGGCTAAAATGCCCTCTATAACTGTCCCTCACATAACGTCGCTGACCGCTACGACGGTCAGCCCAACTACTACAATGGTCCCGCTATAGTGACACAGGGGTTTCTACAGTAGAGCTTAGATGGTAACTCAAGGGAATTTATAGATTTCCCCCTTTTACAACATAACCTTTGTTTTTCAACAACACAGATTTATCCTATTGCGGCAAAAACTATAACTAGAGTTCTATACACCCACATCGTATTCCGAAAGTTTCTATAGATCACTAAACTTCTTATCTATCACGTCACACCAATAAAATCATTACACAAACCACCATGAGACACAAAGGTTCTCTATATAACATGATATTCAGCTTTTATCTGAACTCACCCTAGCATGAGATTTTTACAACTCTCATCTTAAGGAAAACTCTAGCCATGCGCTTACACCCCAACTAATGCTATAACAACAAAATGGGTCGTTACACCCTTGGCCTCTATAAATCCTTGAAAAACTCATAAATCTTACTCATATTTACTTCAATTTAGTAGAATTAGTATCAAATAACCAATCAATTCTTCAATTGGATAAGACTTATTTTCACAACCTTAATGACATAGTACTAACTTGTCAGCAACTATGTCTCTGTGGTATAAAACCTGTTTGGTTTTACAATCATTATATAACTTGCAACCACTTATGCTTTTGTGAGTGAAATAGCTCAAACCACAATAAGTTTTTGTCACCATTACTGAGAACTTAAAAGTATTTCCACATTAATATTTTGTTATTTTGTTATATTCATAAGTGTTAACAACTTTATCTTAGCTTATTATTGCAAGTTACAAGTTTATACAAAGTTCAGATAGCAACACTGACCTTTCCAAAACCAAAGAGAGTCTAAAGTTATTGTAGTTGCAACCCAAAAAGTTCTACCACAAAGGGTTGAGGAAGCAAACCTTGTTTCAGGTATAGAATAACTAGTTACCAACAAATATGGCAGATGAAGTGATGGCAAACTAATAACTCTCTATTGCACCCCTAAAAGGTGTGTACGGTTGTTGCTAATAAATTCACCCAATTATGGAGTCAGGATCCATCCCATAGGGAGTGAGTAGTCTATTTTTTCCTTTGAGTATTAGAAATCACTAGGTGCGCACAGTGGAGCAAAACAAGAAAATAAAATGAGGGGTTTGTTAAAACACTTTCAAACACTTTTGAACGTTGTTATCAAGTAAAAGAGTTGGATTGCACTAGATGACACTTGGAAGTTGAAATAAATAACAAAGGTAACTTAGGGGTGTGTTATAAAAGGTGTAGAATTATGCATGGGTAGGTCACTTTTGCCTTAAGTCAATTAGAGTTGTGGGTAGGCTAGATTATAGGTATTAATGCTAATTTCACAATTAGACACCAAATATCACATGTTGGTTTTCTCAAATCCTCATGTGTACCAACATAACCAACCTACATCCTCAATTCAGTAGTCTTATTTCAAAGATCTACTATTAAATAATACAAATCAAGTAATTGTCAACTAATATTCTTAACCCTTGTCTCTTCTTTCAAGCATAATAAAGGATCTAAGAACAATTAGAGTTTGAAACCTCTAATTATAGACTAAAACATGGAATGATAGTCAAACCCACAACACATAAAAAATTAGGAAGGCAAATAATCACTACCCAATCACTTATCATAACCTAATGATCACACACCCCTAAGTTAGAGAAGTTAGCCAAGCATAACAGAAGATAAAGAAATTATACCATTATGCTCATTGAAATCCTTAATTAAATTGAATAATCCACACAAAATTAATGAATTCCAATGTAGAAAATCAATATAATGCTACACCCAAGCTTAAAAGTAAGATTACAACTTCCTAGATCTCAAAATAGGAAAAAAGATAAGGTTTCAATTCAAAAATCCTATTTATAGATGAAGCAAAATGAAGAAAAAATATTCACCAAAATGCCATTACGTCAGTTTAGTAAGCTAGATTGTGTTGCCAAACTCTTTGGTGATGCACCGAATGTACCTAGAATCGCTGAGTTGTCTTCAATTATTTGGCTTCGCTGCTTCAATCTGTTGAGTTTGGTGATGGAACCTCATTATCACCGAACTCTTTGGTGATTCACAAAACTTCACTCTTTCTCCCCAAACTGTTTTCCATATAAGCTCATTTGTCTGCTCACTTTGGTGACAACATCCTCACTTTGGCAATGCCAAATCTATTTTTATCTCTTTTTCTCCATCTTTTTGGTTCTTTTCCCTTCTTCAAACACCTTTGGTGATCTTTTGGCTTCAACCTTGAAAATCAAATAAACTAACATTACAACTAGCTCAAAATGGCCTTGTGGACGTTGATTTCTTACTCAGCTTATCAACACCCTTAACTTAAACTTTTTCTTTTCCTCTAAAAAATCAATGCACACACAATAAAACAATAATGCCTACAAATGATACTACTTGGGAGCTCAAACACATGCATCATTGTGAAAATTATTTTACCCTCGTGACTTTGAAAAGCATTGGAACAAGTATCAATGATCAAACACTTAAACTATGAACCACAAGCCTCAAATAATTACTATTTGTTACCAAACCAAGCATATAATCATAGATATTAACCAAGGTCAATCAATGTGCTCGATAAGTGCAATTAAGTACCCTCACAACAAGAATATTCCTTTTCTCATGATGCAGTCAATTTGACAATTAAGAGATGAACAATAATCACTCACGCTCTAAAATATGATCATGCACATAAATACCATAACATAGGATTACCCATATTTTCCATTTCGCAACAATTGGACATACTAAGTCGGAGATCACAAAGGTATTTTGTGGGCTCGTAATGTAGGAAATGGGTAAGGTAGGATAGCGTATGGTTCTAGTAACTCTACCTTCTTGAAGCACTACATGATACCTTAACTCAATTCTTCCTCAATGTTCACCCAATTTGACATGCTATGGACCATGGCACAAGATAAATTCGAAGCCTTACTATACATGGAACTCAACTACACACTCGATGAAAGACTTTCAATCCCCTAATTGACATACCACATAAATTGCACATATCGTGGAGGGTATTCAACTAGTTAACAGAAGATGAAAATGTTCACAACAATAAGTGCCTACTACTTTAACTCAACCAAACAAAATTTAAAAAATGTACTGGGGCACATTTTTGAAAAATGTGGGTCAATTCATAACTGATTTGTCAAATCCAAGTTTCATACATGTAAAAATCTCCACAAGAGTGCACCTAGAGTCAAAGTGTTCTATTGCTAGCACACTTCTACTTGAGCATTGTACTATAAAGAGGTTTATTGAATAATAAACACATATCTAACAAATAAGATACTATGAAACAAGAAACAAAACGTGAATCACAACACACACTTTATAAAAAATCCAAATGGCATGCAACCATGAAGTCAGAATCATCCAAAATATTACAACTTGAATGAGAATAGTATCCGAATCATTGTCAATCAAAATTAGAGTTTCAAAATATCACACACCCAATAATAACCCTCCCCTAAATCAAAATAAAGCAGTATCCTCAATGCAATAAGACTAAGAGATAAGAATAGAATGATTGGAAGGGCCCTCCTTAGATGTGCTAAGCCTAAGGTGATGTGTGGCTTACAGAAGTAGCCTCAATATGGGCATCAGTTCCCCGCTCAGCTCCGGATGTGGTCTGTAGGGATGGATGAGGAGGAATCATAGTAATCACCTCAGTAGAAGCCTCTGGGTTAATTGCAATATCAAATGTATTCTCAGTGGGTTTAGACCCGCTACCGCCTTTCTGTGGAGTCTCTTGCATTGACTTCACCAGAGTATTAGAATTATGATTTCCTTTTTAGCATATAAATCATCTAAAATCCCAAAAGTTAATTCAATAGAAACACCTATACTCATATCACAAGTTTTCTCCTCCGCTCAGTCTTAGTCTCAGAGTTTCATCATCGTCATGGAACACTCTCTATAAACGGTGAGAGAACTTGTGTAGCCTCGGTCTAAACATATGATTAACTATCCTATGGAGGATCAACCTCAAAAGGTCTTGGATCTGTGGACCTTAGTTGATCCAACTCAGTTCTCATCGAAGAAATTACAGCCTGCATAGCTGCCTAATCAATAGTCTGGCTACCCTTACAATTCTAGTGTCGACCCTTCCTAATTGTTATAATAAAATCATCCAATCTTTTATTATAGATTCTCTGAGTCTCTCTATAGCCCCTTATCTCCTCCGATAGGAGTGCTAAAATAGCCTTAATAGCCATTTAAATAATGGTCGGTATCTAAGCCTCCAATCGACCTGACCTCTAATCTAATACATAAGCCAAATTTCCCATCTTAAGAATTGCAGCTTGAGTCAATAGAGGTATAGAAGGAACTGTATCCCTTGAGGATTGTGAACTAGCAGTACTAGACTTTATCGACTATGATGGCTTAAAATAAGAAGCGGTAGGAGATAGAACAGTGGAAATAGGAGTAGGTTGTGTGGCCCCACCCTCTAGAGCCTCAACATCGACTACTGGGAATGTATATACTGAATATTTCTTATTCTTAGCTTGATATTAAAGATAGGCTACCTCTATTCTAGTGATATTACATATGTAGGTCGAAGGTTAGTCAAAATCCATCTTAGGTCTGAAAGGAACCTTTACCCTCTAGTAAAGCTCCATGATGAGGCATGGAAATGAGAAGGAAGTGTGCTTTTGCTGTTCTTGCATGACTATCTCTGGAGCAATAATCTAGCTAAGGTTCAACCTCTCATTCTTGATAATAGTGCCCAACAAAACCTCCTCTGGATGATGGATAACTAATTCATTCTGTGAGGGCATGAGATTACTACTTATAAAACTCAATCAATATTAGGCTTTAATGTTGATGTCTTCGTAATTGCCACCCCTGATGCAATCCTCAGAGGCATACTACCACTAAGCAATGGAGCCAACTGCCCTTTACAGTCATCATGGATCTTTGTAGCCTTACGACGAGCTAATAAGACTCAATAATCTTGCAACCAAATATATTATTGATTATTGATTCATCACATGTTACTTCGACTACTTAGACAGTAACATTATCCACTATTTGTTGATGTTTATTCTTCTTTCTTTTAGGAGGCAAAAATTAACCATAGGCTGTACAGAATTCCCAATCACAATTTGTATCATAAAGATGTTGGGGCTGCATAAAGATCTCAAAACCATGATACTTGATAGTCTCCCAGATGTATGGATATCTATCAAGCAACCCATCCATGAAGAATTTCTGCTTCTTAAGTATAGAATGTTATCCCCCAACCTTGAGCCTATTCAATAATCTGGGAACCTTTATGGATTGAGGGTCTATGGCTGCTTTGGAGAGTTGTTTATCCCTCTTTCTCTTTGAAGGTGTAACCATAGGAATAGGCATTAGATAATTAATGGAGTGCTTCCCCTTTTCTTACCTCCGTCAAACTTAGAGGTGGTCAATCTATATCTCTCAAAGTTTGAGCTACCCTCAAAATGGACTCCTTATGCACCTGGACTGGAGCTTTCTTTTTAGACTGATTTGTACCCAGCTTGGTTTTCTTTTGGATAGCCCTTTATGGATTGGTTTGGCCAGAAACCCCTATTTATTTATGACCCCTAGATTGAGGAGGGTTCGTATTAATGTGCTTTTTGGGAGACAAAACTGGGTAGAGAATTAAGTAATATAGCAAAATAGGGTTAGAAAAACAAATAGTACAGGGGTGGAATCACCAAACTACTTTGGTGGATTGCCAAAAAGTTTGGCAAGCTCTGGGACCATCACCAAACTAAATAGTTTCTGGGACTTGCTTGAAGGAAACTTTAGCGATGAATGTGTTGACTTTGGAGAATCACCAAAGAGTTTGGCTATACCTAAAAGGAATTACAAAACTCAATGGTTCCTAGCCCAATCAAACTGATACCTTTAGATATATGGGTTTTACTTTAGTGTGTCACCGATGAGTTTGGCGTATTTCCAAAGGGCTCAGACTCATCAATAAAGTGGCTCGTCTTCCCCAAATCTCAACTTCAAACCAAAGTTTCATTTTTAAGCTCAATTGCGTACCAACAATGACAATTTTCAAGCATAATACATCATGGGTACTCAGATTTCCCTAATTCTTGACACCAATAAGCACAGAATTAAATTTCAACCAAAAACCCCACATCAATGTAACCCAAAATCCTAATTTTCATTTAATTTAACAACAAAGGCATTCTAGGAGGGGTATGAATGAATTTAATAATTAAAGAAAAACCCTAAGCATGCTCATTTCAATAATAACATTTAAAACTTCAAATAAAACTAACAACTTCATAATTTTCAGGTGAATCTCATGATTTATCACATAAGCCACAAAGATTAACAGTAATTAACTCATTAACCACTCAAATAACTAAAGATTATTCAAAGTTTAACCACGAGTATCTAACCTTTCAATTGAAAAAAATGCTTAGTGAAAGTGACAAGGAGAAACTAGATCTCATAAACCAATATTGGCATAAAAAGATTCCAGTGAGTAATGAGCGAATGGCGGTGAGATTCGAGTGAGTTTGTATGTGTGAGAGTTGATGTAGTAGTGATAATTCACCAAAGTATCTCTACTTGAGCTTGGTACATGCCAAACTACTCGGTAATACGCCAAAGTGACTAGCCATGCTTTGCTCCCTCCAACTTATTTCTGGACATGTGTTCCACATTCCAAACCTCTTATACACATGACCACTTAACAAACATTATTCAAAACAATTTAAAATAAAACTTGGGTTGCCTCCTAAAAATCACCTTAGTTTACGTTGTGGCACGATGGGGAATCTATTCATGTCAAGCATCCTTGATGTAGAACAACTTAATTTTAACAACCCTCGGGCCACCAACAAGATAGTTCTTTAAGAATTAACCTTTCACTATGAACTTTGACCCATCATAACCTTCCAACTCAACCACTCAACTAGGGTAAGTTTGCACCACCTTGAATGGTCGTGAACACTTTGACTTGAGCTTACCCAGAAAGAGCTTCAATCTTGAGTTGAATAGCAACACAAAATCCTCAACTCTAAATTCTCACAAAATCCCCAACTTTAAATTTTCACCTCTTTGGTCTTTAACTTCAAAATCAAACTCTTGGTGGAGTAAAACACACATAATCAACCTTGGTTTGGCCTCTTTTTTTGCCATCAAATACCTAATAGAAATATGGTCAGTCTGAACCACCACTTTCGTGCCTAATAAGTAAGCTCAAAACCTCTAAAATGCATATACTACTACCAAGAGCTCTTGTTTAGTCAGAGTGTAATTCTTTTGGTCTTGATTCAACAATTTGCTTGCATAGTAGATCAAGTGAAAGAGTTTATTTCTTTTTTTCCTAAGAACAACACCAAATTCTATGTCACTCACATCGCACATAAGCTCAAATAATTGGGACCAATCGGGAGGTATGATTATAGATGCAATGACAAGCTTATCCTTTAAACAATTAAAGGACCTTACACATTCTTCATTGAAGTCAAATTTCACTTCTTTTTCAAGGAGCTTACATATTAGGTGAGTAATTTTTGAGAAATCCTTTATAAACCTTCTATAAAAGCCTGCATGTCCAAGGAAACTCCACACCTCTTTAACGGATATAGGAAGGGGTAATTTGGTTATCACTTCAACTTTCTTTTGATCCAGATAAAGACCTTCACTAAAAATCTTGTGGCCAAGAACTATGCCCTTCTTTACAATGAAATGGCATTTTTCCCAAATGAGGACAAGATTAGTTTTAACACACCACTGTAACACTCTCTCAAGATTTTTCAAGCATGCTTCAAATGTATCCCCAACAACCAAAAGTCATCCATAAACATTTGAATTGTATCTTCCACCATTTCCAAGAAGAGTGACAACATACTCATTTGGAATATAGCAAGGGTATTGTACAGTCCAAAAGACATACATTTGAATTCAAAAGTTCCATACATACACGTAAACACCGTCTTCTCTTGGTCCTCATAGGTAATGAATATGTGATTATAACTGGGATAATCATAAAGGAAACAATACCACCACCCCTCCCACTAAACATACCAATATTTTGTCCATAAATAGCATGGGGAAATGATCCTTCTTGGTCCATGAGTGTTACTTCGTATAATTCGTATAATTTATACAAACATACCACCCCATAACTAGTCTCAATAAGATAAGTTCATTCTTCTCATTGGGGACAACGGTGATACCTACCTTTTTAGGTACATATTACACCAGGCTTACCCATCTACTATCAAATATTAGGTATACAACACCCACATTGAGCCACTTAATGATCTCTTTTTTTCACCACCTCTTGCATAGGCAGATTAAATCATCTTTGATGCTCAATGCTCGGGACACACTTGGGTTCCAAAGTGATTTTGTGTTTGGAAATCCTGGGGGAATGCTAATAATTTTGGCATTAGTCCATTCAATGGCCCTTTTGAATATTTGTAATGCCGACATCACCATTTGGACTTGCCAATCAACCAAACTAGAAGCAATTGTAGATGGCTATATGTTGTCATGATGCAAAAATATATAACAAAGGGGAGAAGTAAGAAATTTGAGCTCTAAAGTAGGTGGCTCTTCAATTGATGTCTTAGCGGGTGAACTTTCCCTATTTTTTAAATCAAGGTTCAACTTTGGGGTTTTCGAGGATAAGTGCCTAAACCAAACAAGGCTGCTACTACCTCATCAAAACTACCTATATGTTCCCCATCATAGTTAAACAATATCACGGCCAAAGGATTACTACAAAAGTCAACCTCAGATGTACAAGAAACTATCTCATAAATCAAAGCAATAACTGAAATGAGATCCATTTCATTTGATTGCTTCATAGACTTACACACATTAAAAGTAACTTCTTCATTATTCACTTAAAATTTAAGATCTCTACTTTTAACATCTACCAATGCCCTCCCGATAGCAAGAAAAGGCCTACCAGCAATGATGAGAACTTCATAGTCAATCTCACAATCAAGGATCATGAAGTAAGCCAAAAAACTAAACTTGTCAACTTTGACTAGTACATCATACAAAATACCAACTGGCTTTTTATGGACTAATAGGCCATTAGCAACCTCATTGTTGTAGGATTTGGATTCCCTAAGACCAACTTCTTAAAGATGGCGAACGGTATAAAATTAATACTTGCTCCTAAGTCATAAAGGACCTTGTCAATTTAGTACATCCCAATTGTACAAGAGATGGTGAATGCTATGGGATCTTTCTTTTTCAATATCAAATTACTTGACATTATAGAGCTACAATGTTGGGACACTTCAATTGTTTTGAGATCCATACACCTCTTTTTGTCACCAATCTTTCATGAATTTAGCGTAATAGGGCATTTTTTATAACACATCCACTAAAGAGATATTTATGGAGAGGTTTTTGAACATAGAGAGAAACTTTTGAATTGAGTTTCCTCATCCTTCTTCTTTAACCTTTGAGAAAATGGAGGCTTGACTTTAGATAATGGCATAGAAATGGGATGACTTTCCTCTTTTTTCACATTCATATTATCAACCTCCTTAGGATCTATCTCCTGATCACTATCATCGACCACTACAAGAGTATTAACCTTCTTTTCATTAGCTTTTGACACAACATCTTTGGATTTTGGAGGGTCATCAACCTTCAAAGTTTTCTCTACCTGCTTGTGCTTCACATTATTAGGCTAATTATTCTTAACATCATTAGAGGATTCATCACCATCTATTACTCCGTCCCTAATTACTTTTTTTCTCCTTATGATAATAGCCATACAATAAGCATTGTCCTCATTGGGATTTACCACCGTGTTACTAAGGAGCACTCCATTTTGTCTCGAATTAAGTTGGGCGCTGAAATTTGGCCCATTTAAGCCTCAAGTTGCTTAATAGTGACCACATGTGATGATATAGTTTGGTTCATTATGGAAAGATCACTCTTAATCCCTTTGATCTCATTGTTCATACCATCCACCTTATTAAGGATCCGAGATTGCATGTCCTCTACTTTAGAATTTGAGGAGTAACCACCGACCTCTTAAAGTTTGGCTCTCTCATTAGGAGGAACATAGCGGTCCCTATTATTTTTATGATCCTTCCAATCATAATTACGGTAATGCTAATCTTGATCTCGATCGCGCCAATTACCATTACGATCTTTGTTCCAACCTTGATTTCCACCTTGCCTTTGATAGGTAGGTCAAAAATGCTCCCCTTGATTTTTCAAAAATTGAACCTCTTATTCATATTGGGCCTAAAATTCCTCATCATCATAAGATCAACTTGCCTTGCTTTCCACTACATTCACCTTTTTAGTCCATACACCCATAATAAATTTGGTGAGGAGATCAACTTATGTCATCAACTTGGACATGTTTTCATCTTGCTCTTCTTCTTTTCTTACATCTTTGGCACTTGGGTTAGAGGAAGGAGCTTCATTTGATACTTCAATATACCGAGTATGCCAAGCTCTATTTGTCTTAGTTATCTAGTTAAGCAATGCAAAAGCCAAAGTAAACGTTTGGTCTATTATAGATCCTTTGGCCAAATTATTTGCTATGGATTTGTTCAAGGATTCCAAAGATCTATATAATTATTGTAATGATCCAAAATGTCAACGCCGAATTAGGAGGTAAAAGTTGCACCTAAACTAGCCTTAGCTAATTTTTAAGGAATTCAGGGCTAGTCTAGTTTTGACTTAAATTTGAGGGTGTGGTAGTTGAATAAAATCTGGTAATAATATGATTAGTAATAGATGGGTTTGATGTGATAGTTGGATAGCCAATGAGTATAGGAAGTCGTAACAACTTCTGCACCTGAAACAGAGTTATAGAACACCAATTATAGCGATTATTATAGAGGGATTGATTCACATTATCAAGATTTGTGGTATGTGTTGTAAAATCAGGAAAACTAGAGGGAGGTCCCAAGTTTCTACCTCAGACCACTGTAGCAGAAAAAGTAACTACTACAATGGTATCACTGCAGTGGTCAGGGGAACTGCAGTGGTTGCCTCCAATAAATAAGCGCGAACTGCTGTAGCGGTAACATGCAGTAAAACTTTCAATTTTAAAACCTAGAAAATGTTTTCATTTCCAACTTTTCAAAAAATGCACTAAAGCTTTGGAAAAAGAAGATTTTTAGTGGGATTTCAAAGGTTTTCATCCTTGGAGGTAAGTAATTACATTCTGGACTTGAATTTACTTCGTTTAACCTTAGAAAATCACTAGAAATAAATTAATGGTGGAAATTGAGGGTTTAACTCTAGTTCATGGAAATTGATGAAAAGTGATGGGAATGTGTAAAACTTCAGTATATAATGATCCTAGGGTGTTAGAAAATACTAATGGGACTAGAATTTGGACTAATTATGTTAATTCAAGTAGTGTTCATGAAGTTTAGATGTTGAGAAACCCCTAAGATGATGAATTAGGGTAAGTTTATGGCTAAAGTTAGTAATTTTGATCCCTAGTCGTTAAAAAGGGATGAATTACTGAAATTTGTACATATTCTTATGGTTGTATAGATTAAGCACGAATTGAACTAGAACGAAAAGGGAAAAGTGTGGCTTAAAGGTGACTTTGAGCAAAGGAGTTGAGGTAGGCTATGGTTTTGTGTAGCACTTAGACTTTCTTGGATTTGTGCTTGTTTGTGATTTAAACATCTATGATTGCCTTCTAGCATGATTTGTGATTTAATGACTGCATTGCATTTTCATTACATTGTGATGAGGTGTTGAGATGATAGGTCAGGTACCACGCCGGTACAATATAATATGTTATGTTAATGGGTAGGGTACCACATTGGTACAATATGATATATTATGATAATGGGTCGGGTACTACACCGGTACAATATGATGTTGATGAGAAGGGTAAGAGATGATGTGCACATCTTGCATATATGCACTCATTTGCATGCATTGAGTGTTAATTGATGAATATATGTGATGATGATTGGTTAATGAAAATGATTAAGTATGAAAGTCTGTAAAAGTAAACTTGTGAGAGTAATTATATGATGTGTCATTTGATTGATATCACTAATTATGAATCTTGTTATGATCGCTTCTACACTTGTTTGACTTGCTTGCTTATACATTATTAAGTTAGTCGACCTATGATGTTTACCAGTACTTGTTGATGTACTAATGTTACCAGTACTCTTCTCTTGTTGAGTGCAGAACATCTTCTAATAGTTGACACGCGATCTCGGCTCTAGATAGTGATTTTGTCCTGATTTTGAGGGTGAGCACCATGTCCGAGCAACCTTCAGATCTTCTATGATATTATTTCCTTTGATCCGGGACTAAGACAATTTCCACTTCTATTATGTTTTTGGATATTCATATTAGTTTTTAAACTTAGTTGTTCTTTTTAGATGTTCTTGTACGGTGACTTTAGGTCCCAAAAATTGTAACAAATAGAGGTTTCCACACTCTATTTATTTTTATGGATGATGACTCTGTTGACTAAGTGTTTATTTAAAAGAAAACCTTTTGGAAATGATTTAACTATGGGGAATTGTATAATGTGAATGAGAGAGTAACATTTAAGTATGGGCGAGATTAGTATGGTTCTCCCGCCATAGATAAGGGTGGTTGTCAATTATGACTAGTTGGGTCTTGATAATTATTGTAGTAACACCTTGTCCAACAAGTCATGAGTTGGGCATTGAATTAATTTTTTCTTGAATCAAATCCAAGCTTCGTGGATGGGCTCATTATTTAGTTACCGAAAGTTTGGGATTTAAACCTGAAGTTGAAGCATTCAGGGTAGTGGGAAAAATGATCAATAAAGGCCTCTTCAAGTTCCTCCCAAGATATGATAGATCCTCTTAGAAATTCTCCAAGCCATGTTGCTTCTCCCGTAAGTTAGAATGGGAAAAGCCTCATCTGAATCGACTCTTGGCTTATGTTAACAATGTTGAAAGGGTTGCACACTTTTGAAAACTTCTTGAGATGAGTGTGTGCATTTTTATGGGATTGACCCCCAAACAACCCTTTCTTTTGCAATAAGTGTAACATTGTGCCTTTTGCATGGAAAACAAAATTCCCTACCGTAGGTGGTAGGTGAAAGGCACTATTCAATCTGGGCTCTTGCATTTGATCCTCATCACCAAATTGCACATCTTAACTTGTGGTGTCACTCTCATTTTCATGAATCATGTTATCACCTTGAAATAAGCAAAAACAACAAACGACATAAATTTAAACAAAAATCAAAACACAAGTGAATTAAGAAACTAAACACAGGGAAAGCTAAACTTTCACTCCCCATCAATGGCACCAAAATTGATAATGCTCAATTATACCCCTTAAAGGTATGCACGATTATTATCAATAAATTCACCCAAATATGTAGTTGGGGACGATCCTACAGGGAGTGAGTTATCAATTTTCTCCTTTGAGTGTTAGAAGTCACTAGGTGCTTGTGATGGATTAGCAAGAAGAAAATAAAATAAGGGGGTTGTTAAAACAATTTCAAACACTTTTGAACATTGTTATCAAGTAAGAGAGTTGGATTGCACTAGATGACACTTAGAAGTTGTAATCAATAACAAAGGTAACTTAGGGGCGTGTTATCAGGGGTATAGAATTATGCATAGATAGATAACTTTTGCCTTAATTTAAGTAGAGTTGTTGGTAGGCTAGATTATAGGGAATTAATGCCAATTTCTCAATTAGACACCAAATATCACATATGGATTTTATCAAATCCTCATGCATGCCAACATAACTAACCTAAATCCTCAATTCAGTAGTCTTATTTCTAAGATATACTACTAAATGATACAAATCAATTCATTGTCAACTAATAGCCCTTACTCTTATCTCCTCTTTAAAGCAAGATAAATGATCTAAGCACAATTAGAGTTTGCAACCTCCAATTATAGATTAAAACATGGAATAATAGGTAAAACCACAACCCATAATAAATTAGGAATGCAAATAATCATTACCCATTCACTTATCACAACCTAATCATCACACATCCTTAAGTTGGAAAATTTAGCCAAGCATAATAGAAAATAAAGAAATTATACCATTATGCTCATTGAAATCCTCCATTAGATTGAATAATCCATACAAAATTCATGAATTCCAATGTAGAAAATCAAATGATGCTAAACCCAAGATTAAGACTAAGATTACAACTTCTTAGATCTCAAAATAAGCAAAAAAAAATAAGATTTGAAGTCACAAAATCTTGTTTATAGCTGAAGCAAAATGGACACAAAATATTTACAAAAATGCCACCATGTCAGTTTGGTAAGTTGGATCGTGTCACCAAACACTGCAGTGATGCACCGAATGTGCCAAACATTGCCGAGTTGTCTTCAATTCTTGGGCTTCACTGCTTCAATCTATTAAGTTTGACAATGGAACCTCATCATCGCTGAACTCTTTGGAAATTTGTCAAACCGTACTCTTGCTCGCCAAATTATTTTCCACATAAGCTCATCTGTCTACTCACTTTGGCGATGGAATCCTTACTTTGGCAATATGCCTAGCTATTTGGTGATGCGCCAAACTTGCTTGGCGATGCCAATTCTCTTTTAGATTTTTTTCTCCATCTTTTTGCTTTTATTCCCTTCTTCGAGCTCCTTTAATGATCTTTTTGCTTCAAACTTAAAAATAAAATAAACTAACATTAAAACTAGATTAAAATGGCATTGTGGATATTGATATTTTACTATATTTAGGCTAAATGAGATGCAAAATGTCATCTCATCACAAACCCACCACCAACCCCGGTTGTAGTTTGCAATGTAGCAGTCTCACTCACTGAATGTGTAACATCCAATATTGTCAATGATATCAAGTTTATAATCTTAACGAGTAGATAGTATTTTTCGATAGCGTGGAAGTTGTTGGAGGGTATCCAAAAATGAAAGGCCATGGTGTGATTGACCGTGAGCGTGTTGTTTGACTCTTGGTAGGTTACAACTTTCCCTCTTTCAGACTTAGCTTGGTTGCATTGTATATGAAATAAATTGCTTATGGGTGACCGGATATTTGGATTAAAATCGTTATATTGAGGAATTTCCATTTTTCTTAGTTTATTTCAAGGCCTTAGAATAGGATTAGCTTTCAAACCCTAGTTTAGGTAGTTGCTTAGTGCTTGTGCCTTAGTCTAGCTTGCTTACTTAGTATTAGGGATATTTTTTGAAAGCCTTATCTTAGGTTTGGGTAGATTTCTTTGTTAGGTCAATTTTTACTGGATATACTACTTAGTATTTTTGCTTTAGTTAGTCTATCTTAGTTTGTGGGATTGTGAGAGCCTTTAGGTCAAGAATATTAGCGGGCGATGTCCCACTTTGGTTATAATATCCCTTATAGTGAGTTTTCTAGATTATCATAGTATTTACAATCTGATTGGTGAATTGGTTAATTTATTAATTATTTGCATCTATTTATGCATATTCATCCTTATGTATTCATCGTATATATTCGGATTTGATGGAAGATACAGTATTTGGACTCTATTTTTTTTAAAAAAAAGGAATTTTCTGGAAAGAAATGGACTATTTTAGTGTCGATTCGAGTCTGGGTTGTATTATGAGTAAATTGATATGTAAGTCCTGGTTCGATTCCCAATAAGGTACACGAATATTGTCCCCCATGGGTTACAGATATCGTGAGTCCCCCGTGGGTCCTGTCTTTGTGAGCCATACATGCTTACGGAGGAGTATATAGTATGCATTGGTCATAACATTCATTCCATACTGCATTTGCATTTGTTCATTCGTAACTATTTACTTGCTTACATATTTACTCGTGTGTTTGGTTACGTATTGTTAGCTTAACTATTTGTCTTACTATGCATAGTAGTATATATTTATTCACACTTAATTTCATCTATTGTTCTTCCGAGCTCATTTGATTTATGATCCTACTAAGTACCACGTGTTTTGGTACTCATACTACACTTATTCATCTTTTTCCCTGATACAGATCCTAGTACTAGTTATTAACGTTGGATTTCTACTCATTCTGTACTCTTCTGATCAAAGACTTGAGGTGAGCTCTTGGATTCCAGAGTCGTGCCATCACTTTCTTTTAGACAGGTCTTGGGGGTTGGTTTTTGTGTATATTGTTCTTTCACTTGTTATGTATATATGTATGGGCCCTTGTTACCTGTGTCTATTACTTATTTGGACCATTTACTCTTTGTACTTGTTATTTTTTGTACTAGCCCATTACTTGTTATTCCTGGCTATGGGGTTTGGCTTACCTATTGGTGGGTCATAGTAGGTGTCATCATGGCCCAAATTTTTGGATCGTTACACCTATATTAGAATATCATGATATGATTTTATAGCCGAGTCTCCAATCATGGTTTTCAACTAATGTTTAAAAACTTATAGTATGAGCATATAGTATGTTTTGGGAGGATTATATAGTATGTTGCCACCGTAGGATAGGATTATTTTGCAAGTGGGTAACTCATTTTTTTAGCTCGAGGGCTCAATATGGATCCAGAGTTTCATGTTTTGTTCTATACCCCGACAAGGTGTAGGATGACTTTTCATAGAATTAGTAATATATTGGTCATCATGAGCTCACATGGTATATGTCGGTTATTAGAACTCCCCAAAATCAGAAGAACTCAGTATTTTCCTTTTACTTAGTTATTATTTATGATGATTGAATAAAAATCTACTTATGAAAGTACTATGTTGTTATTCAACTTCAGTTCATGTTTTAGATAGTCAATTATTTACTATTTTTACATATTTTAAATAATTCAGCTATTCAATTTTATTGTAAATTAGAAAATTCTTACATCATATCTCAATACTCAGCTGCTTATCATAATTTGGTTAAAGATCATATTTAGGTTCAGTCTTTTTTTCCAGTTAGTATATGTTTCACTGTTTCAACTCAACTTTATTATATACCAATACATTAAATTGTGTTGATGCTCCTTTTTGCTACATTTCATGATATATATTCTGACGCTCAGACTCAAGCCCATGGTAAAAAGTTCCATTAGCCTTTTGCATCCTGCTTGTGGTGAGTCCTCATTGCATTCAGAGGACCTAGATATGGTCAACAACCTTAAGTTCAGTCTTTAGTTGTTATGATTAAAGGTTTTCTGGGGTCTTTTCCAGTAGACTTATTCAGTTCAGACATTAGAGGCTTTATTATACACTATTTATTTTAGTATTGATATTGTTCTAGTTGTTTTGAGTATTTGATTAGTGTTTCATTTTCAGAAGTTTGGCCTATGTTTATTAATTTTCAACTTCCACATAATTCAATGTTCAATCTTATTAGCATGCCAAGTCAAGTGGTTTGCTCAGGCCAATAGTGATTCCTAGTCATCACTCTAGGATGTAGGCTTGGGTCATGATAATATAATATCAACAACACAATATTGACTAAAACATCACCAAATTAACATTTAATGCAAAATGTCGCGCTCCACGGAGAAATTCTTTACTTTTCTAATTTTAAGTAGCCATGTGGCACGTAATGTATGAACAAATATGTCATATATAATTCAGGTATTGAGCACATAAGGACACGTAATCAAATAATGTATGAACATGAAAGTTCAATAAGGAATTTAAACTATCATCTCGTATCTGCTATTGATAGAATGAAATCTTAGTGGGATGGGCAAGATAATCCAACCATAAATATATTACCCCTTTTATATTAGAACAATATTTGACCATATGTGATGAAGTCACACAGACAAGTGGCAGATATGCCAATGAACCATAAATAATTTTCTAGGATACAAAGTTCATCATGTATGTTGGTAAGTGAAAAATGGAATACAAAAGTTCCTTAGTTAATAAAGTTGGCTATAAGAACATATGTCATGTGAATAATTATTCTACAATATATGGAATGGAATTTTAAGCAGATAAACTTAAAATATTCTCTTTTATTTAAACATCTTAACACATCACTAAGTGGTACTTCGATATCTATATAGACATTCTGTGTCCTTCAGATACTCTAGTCATAGGCATGCAATACGTGGACAACTAATCCACAAAAGATTTAACATCTAGTCTAAAATATTTTGGTTCATACATCATATAATCATGTCTTTTGTGAGAACACACAATAGTAAACAGATGGTCTAAGCGACATATATATCAGGGATAGGCAATTTAGGGTGAACATAGCACATACAGAAATAATCCCCAAGTCACCATGGAATGAAATTCATAAGCCATAAAGACAGGAGATCCATGAGCATACATTTATATACATATATTTTACAAACTATCATTCATATATTATATGAGCGATTTAAATATAAGTGTTCTAATTGTATGAGTTTTAGAAAACATATTCTACTCAAATGCAGGACCCACATGATCTATATCATCTAAGCAGATGCTTTGTAAGGTTGATACCATGCTAAAAAATAGAATATGACAGGCAGCCATGAATTATGAATCAATGTATAGATTCCAGTACTCTTTCTTTTTTTTTTTAGAAAGGTTCTTTCTTACTTCTAACGAAAGGTTTTTTCTTTAATTTTTCAATAAAGACGAGTTTTGACTACCTTTTTATATTTATATTTTTTATTTTCCAGTATAAAATTAGAAGTTATAAGAAGGGTCATTAAACTTATCGAATTAACTTCTCATTGATGTATTCTTTCATCGAGATTTAATCCATATATATATATATATATGTGTGTGTATGTATGTATATTCAAGAATTTGTGAAGTAGGTGATGTCTAAGAAAACAAACATTGAGTCATGTGATATGTGTGCTCTTATCCTTTAAAGTTTTTTTTTTTTTAAAAAAAGAGTCATCTTAATGAAATGTTGACCAAAGTCAACACTTTTCAAAATTTACTAAAAATCTATCCCTGCACTCAAAACGAGTCCAAAAATCTTGAAACCTAAACCAAAGGTCCCACTAGCTTAAAAATCACCTACCAGAGCTAACAGAATTGGAAAAATTCTCATCTGAGCCTATTTTCCAAGAATGTTGACTGAAGTCAAACTCTTTCAAGTTAAAAGTTCCAAAATAGAAAAACTCAAAAAAAGCCTAACTAAACACATCGAGAACTGTGCAACCCATCCATGCAGGTCACAAATACATTATAAAAGCTACATAAAGGGTCAAAATGGTACAAATGCATAAAAATAAGAAAATGACTAGGAGGGTCATTGCATCATCCACTACTAAAAAGGACTTTCATCCTTAAAAGTCAAGGGATAAAAGGTACTTGAACGCTCAAAAATGTGAGAATATCTAGGCCACATGTCCATCTCTCTCTCCTAAGTAGCCTTCTTTACTAGACGATGCCTCCACTAAACCTTAACCGATGGAATCTTCTTAGATATCAACGTTCTGAGTTGCCTATCTAGAATAGCCACAGGCTCCTCCTCGATAGCTAAAGTCTCATCTAGTTGAACTGAATCCCACTTCAGCACGTGAGACTCATCCAGAACGTACCACCTCAACATAGATACATGGAACATAGTGTGAACACCCGAAAGATTTAGAGGCAAAGCTAACTTATAAGCTATATAACCAACACATTGTAGGATCTCAAAAGGATCGATGAACCTAGAGCTAAGGTTTCCCTTCTTTCCAAACCTCATCATGGCCCTCATGGGACAAATCCTAAGAAATACTCTATCCCCAACCATAAACTCCAAGTCTCGCACCCTCCAATTGTTATAACTCTTCTGCCTGCTCTAAGCTATATGGAGTCTCTCTTAAATCATCTGCACCCTATCTATAAAATCACAAAAGAGATTGGTGCCCCATGGTCTAACCTCAAAAGCATCAAACCAACCCACCAAAGACCTATACCTCCTATAATATACATCTTAAATAGAGCCATTTGAATACTTAAATAGTAGATTTTATTATATGCAAACTCTTCCAAAGCCAAGAACTGGTCCCACTGACCCTCAAAATCAATAACACATGTCGAAGCATGTCCTTTAGAATGTGAATAATCTCCTCTAACTAACCATCTATCTGAGGGTGAAAAGTTATGCAATTCTCAACTCGAGTACCTAACTCTCTCTAAATCGACCTTCAAAAACATGATGTAAATTGAGTACCACGATAAGAAATAATAGAAACAAGCACTCCGTGCAAACAAACTATCTCTCGAATGTATATCTAAGCTAACCTCTCTGAAAAGTAAGACATCTGAACCGACAAGAAGTGAGAAAATTGGTCAACATATCAATGTTGACCCAAATAGAATCAAACCTATGAAAAGTACATGGTAAGCCTACCATAAATTCCATAGCTATCCTCTCCAACTTCCACTCTAGAATGGACAACCTCTGAGTCAAACCACCAAGTCTTAAGTGCTCATACTTCACCTGCTAATAATTCAAGCACTTAGACACAAACTCTACAATATCCTGCTTTATCTCAAACCATTAGTAATGTTGCCTCATGTCATGATAAATCTTTGCTGCTCTCGGATGAATAAATTATCTAGAATAATGGACCTATTCAATAATAAACCTGACCAAGTCTCCAACTCTAGGAACACAAACATGACCTTCAATCCTCAATATACCCTCTGGATCTAAGGTTACCTTCCTAGCCTCATCCCTTGTCACTATATCCTAAATCACCATCAACTTCCCATCTTTGAACTATTATGAATGAATCTACTCCAATAACATAGATCTAGCCTACACACAAGTAAGAACCCACCTGAGCTAAAAAATATAAAGTCAAACAAATCAGTTGGTTAAGAAGTGGATGTCCAAAACAAAAGGTCTCACCTCAGCTATAAGAAATTCCAAACTCCTCGTACTCCCCTACTTCTGGTTCAAGGAATATGCTACTATATTTTCCATGCTCGAATAGTAAAGAATCAAAATGTTGTAGTTCTTAAGTAACTCCAACCACTTGTGTTGTCTTAAATTAAGGTCCTTCTAATTGAAAATATACTATAGGCTAAGATGGTCGATGAGGATTTCATAGTGAACCCCATATAGATGGTGCCTCTAGATCTTCAACATGAAGAATACCATCGCTAATTACAATTCATGGGTGGGGTAGTTCCTTAGTGAACCTTCACATATCGGGAGGCATATGCTACAACTCTGCCCTACTACATCAATACACAACCCAAAACAATTCTAGAAGGATCATAATAGATAGTAAACTCTATCCCTTAATAAGAAGGTCAGAATCATAGCTAAAGCCAATAAGGCCTTGAGCTTTAAAAAGCAGGCCTCACACTTGTTCGACCATCAAAAAAGGACATTCTTTTAAGTCAATCTAGTCAATGGAACTGAAATTGAAGAAAACCTCTCCACAAACTATTTGTAGTTACCTGAAAAACTAATGAAATGCCAAACCTTAATAGTAGAAGAGCGCCTAGCCCAATCACAAACTGCAAAAATCTTTGTTGAATCCATAATAATCCCATCCTTGGATACCACGTGCCCTAAGAATGCCAAAGACTCAAGATATAACTCAGACTAAAAGAACTTGACATACATCCTGTAATACCCCAAAAGTACCCAAGATTATATCTAAGACGTAGCACAAAAAACTAGTTGAAAACCTGTAGAATTACCTCAAGATGACTCATTATATGAGTCATACAGTGAGGCTACGAGTCATGGGATGACTCATGGCGATTAGTCCAGTCCAACCTTAGCCAGTGGTAAAGACTAATGCCACGAGTCATGGCCTAAAAAGATGATTGATTATGTCAACTGTTCTAAGTGACAAACCAAAAGTTCTAAAAGATAACATTTTTGACTAGTGACCACTAATCATAGATCACGAGCAATTCGTTAGATCACTCATTCTGAAGAAGGACCTGAGAATTCATAATTTGGATTAGAGGTCACAAGTCCCAAGCATGACTCGTTATCATACCTCACGATTTGTAAGATGTCAAGTAGCGCCCAAGCTAAAATTCCTGCTTAGGGGCCACAAGCTAGGGGAAGACTCGTTGGTTCAGGGAACAAGTCATACCTTGATTCGTGATGATTGATTCAAGCAAATTAGTTATATTTTTAAAAGGGTATTTTTGTGTGTTTCTTATATCATATACCTATACTACGTCATTTTGAGACTTATTAGGAGGGGTTAAAGGGAATCAAGCACTCTTTTCCCTTCATTATTCTATAACACTTAGAAAGAAATTAGAAAGATTGATTAAACTCTCTCAAAGGTAGAAAAACCTAGGGTTCCTCTCAAAGTTTCAAGGGTCCAAGTTCTTAGCAAGAATTCTTCATCCAGGTATCTGGGATTTCAACAATGGGTATCCTTTCACCCTTGTGTCCCAAAATACTTTATAAAATCTTAGTTTTCTTGAAGTATGATTTAGGGTTTATTCCCAAGTTATAATTTTCTCTTGAATTTCAGTCTTATGATGATCCCTATACAATAAGAACATAATTTTCATTATTTTACATATAGCATGATGTTATTTTATAAGAATTGAATACTAGCATGATTTCAAGTATAATTCACAATTTTCAGTTGTATTTCCAAAGCATGTTTCAGATTATCTAGTTTATTTTATGAACTAACATGAATAGTTTTTCTGAACAAAGACTTTTAGAATGTTTTTAGTTTCAAAAGGTTCTACCATCAACCACTGCTGCGGTGGGGGCAAGAGGCCAGTTATCTGAATACCAAATTGTAATGAGCTATCAGTATATAATCAGTATTAGGAGTAGTACACAGTATCGAGTTAGACTAGGGCCTTAGTTCACCCAAATTCCCAGAACATACGTGCCAATATAGGTTTATTTAGACTTATGGCATCATGTTATTGGATCTATATCAGTCATGCCTTTATACCATTGGAAAAAATATATTGGGTCCTTCTAATGGGGCGTATATAGTGGATTCCACCTCAGTCATGCCCTTATACCCTTAGCAAGGTATCTTGGGTCCTCTCGATAAGGCATATACATCTGACTCCATGTCAGCTCACATAGTTTATGTTAGTTAATAGACTCTCCTACAGACTCAAATTCAGATTATTTGTACATGACCCATAGTTCAGTTTTTTTACTTATATTAATTTATAATTTTCAAAATATCCTTGCATATTAGTATCTATATATGTTATTATGTGTTATTGTACATTCAATTCAGTTGTATTCAGTTTGCTTATAGTACATCATATCAGTATTTCAACTTGATCATTTTTACATTATGTCTTGTATGTCTCACATGCTCAGTGTATTCAAAGTACTGACCCCATACTTTCTTTTGCTTTATATCATCTTATGATATAGGTTCAGGTGCTCATTTACAGCATCGCGGTTAGCATGTCCCAGTATTGCATTAGTAATTTATAGTGGTGAGTCCTCATCATTCGAGGACAAGGATTTTATCATCTTTTTTAGTATTATCTTAGTTTAGGAATTTAGAGTTATCTGGGGCTTTTCCCAGCAACTCATCAATTTGTAGAAGTTTTCAAGTGAATAGTTAGACATTTCAGCTTTATAGTTTGTGTCAAACTTAGTATTTATTTCAGGGGTTTTATTCAGACTTGATATTTACTTTTGATGTTTATTCTTAAATTCAGTTAGCTTCCGTACAAATATTCAGTTGTTTCAGTGTTAAGTGTTATTCCATGCCATGGGTTAGGTTGGGGTCATTTGTGGCTCAAAGAACCAAGTTAATTCCAAGGTATAAACTCGGGTCGTGACTAATTTGGTATTAAAGCATTAGGTTTAAAGTGTCCTAGGGTCTCTAAAATCCGCATTAAGTAAAGTCTATTTCATGAGTATAAAGCACGCCACACTTATGAGAGAGAGGCTATGAAACATTTTAGGAAAGTCTCACTTCTTTCATTTTCATATCATGCGATAGAGTATAGTTTCTATTTATCCTTCTAATTCATGCTCTACACGTTTACAGAAAATTCCTACTAGAAGAACTAATGAAAGAAGAAGGAAAATCAGCAAGCCCCACCAGCAGATCACCTAAATAAAAAATTCACTCATATTGAAACTAGGGATGCTTTTCATGTGCTTTCTTAGGTCGTGACCAATTAGGTCAACCAATAAGCAGTTGCACCAGTAAACCTAAATGGGAATGCAGCTGGTATGAGAGTTTGAGACTTCACTCAGATGAACCCTCTAGAGTTCTATGATCTTAAGGTGAATGAGGATCCATAGGATTTTATTGATAAGGTTCAGAAGATCACTCGGATCATGGGCACCACACTAGTTGAGAGTGTAGATTTGGTATCGTATCAATTGAAAGGGGTGGCTCAGTTTTGGTTCAAATAGTGGAAAGATGGCCGACATATGGACGCAGGTCTAGTTGATTGGGATGAGTTTATGACTACTTTTATTGACATATTTATTCCCTATGAGTTAAGGGAAGCTAAGGTTAATGATTTTATCAACCTGAAGTAGGGTAACATATTTGTGAAAGAGTACTCTTTGATGTTTACCCAGCTGTCCAGTTATCCTCCAGGGATGGTTGCTGAGCCAGGGCTCGAATGAGTAAGTTTGTTTTGGGTGTTTCAAAGTTGGTGGTCATGGAGTGCAGTACTGCTATACTTATTAGAGAAATAGACATCTCTAAACTTATCTCTAAACTTATGATACATGCTAAACAAATAGAAAAGTAGAAGATAAAAAAGAAAGAGAGGGATACTAAGAGGGATAGAACATGTAACTTTGATTATTGTCAGCAGAGGCCAGGTAATGGTAATTTCTCTTTGTTTCAACAAAGGTCTTCAGCTCCAGCACCTTCCTCAGCCAGTGCTCCTTCTCCTAGACCTCGTCATGATCAGATGCATAGAGCATTAGGTTCTAAATTTCAATGCAGTATTACAGGTAGTCACACTTTTCCAGCACGCCTTAAGTGTGGTAAGAACTATCTAGGTGAGTACCTTAATGGAAATAAGGGTTGTGTTGGATGTGGTCAAACTGGTCACAAATTTAAGGATTGCCCTTCCGTTGGATATAAAAATGAGGGTAACAAGGACCAGTCTACTGGTTCAGCATCCTATTCAGGTGGCCCAAGTACTAGAACCACTTCTATCCTTGGTCTTCTTGTCAGGATCAGGAAATCTTGCTAGACGTAGTCACTGGTATGTTACTAGTCTTTCATATAGATGTCTATGCATTGTTAGATCCAGGAGCCACAATTTCCTTTATGACTTCTTATATTGCAGTATATTTTAGTGTCAGTCTCAAAACCCTTTTAGAACCCTTCTTAGTCTGTACTCCTATTGGTGACTCAGCTATAGCCTAGCAAGTATATAGAAATTGCCCAGTTTTAGTTTTTCAGAAAATCACCACAGTTGATATAGTAGAGTTAGATATGGCTAATTTTGATGTCATTATTGGCATGGATTAGTTATATTCCTATTATGCCTTAGTCGACTGCAGAACCATAGTTGTTAAGTTTTAGTTTCCAAATGAACCAGTCTTAGAATGAAGGGTAGGACCTCATTGCCTATAGGGCGGTTTGTCTCTTACTTTAAGGCCAGAAGATGAACTTTAAGGGTTGAATCTACCATTTAATTTGGGTCAAGTATTATAAGTCCAAAACCCTAACCATTCAGTTATTTCTAGTTGTTAATGAGTATCTAGAAGTGTTCCCTGAAGATCTGTCTGGAGTCCCTCTCGAGTAGGAGATCAACTTTAGAATAGACCTCTTTCCAGATACACAGCCTATCTCAATTCCTCCTAACAGAATAGCTCCAGCTAATCTTAATGAATTAAAAGACCAGTTGAAATATCTCTTAGACAAAGGTTTCATCGGACCCAACATCTCTATATAGGGTGCTCTAGTTCTCTTCATGCATAAGAAAGATGTTTTCCTCCGAATGTGCATCGATTGACGTCAGTTGAACAAAGTCACAATCAAGAATAAGTATCTTATTCCTAGGATTGATGACTTATTTGACCAGTTTTAGGGTGCTAGTTTTTTCTCAAAGATAGACCTTAGATTTGGCTATCATAAGCTCAGAATAAGAGAATGTAAGATTTTGAAAACATCCTTCAGCACTCGGTATGGTCACTATGAATTTTTTGTTATGTATTTTAGACTAACAAATGCTCCTACAACTTTTATGGACTTGATGAATAAGGTGTTCAAACAGTGTTTGGATATGTTCTTCATTATGTTCATAGATGACATCCTCATTTATTCTTGGAATGAGGACAAACATTCAGACCATTTGAGGATTGTCTTGTAGACTCTTAAAGATTGCCAGTTATTCACCAAGTTCAGCAAGTGTGAATTCTGGTTGAAATCAGTAGCATTCCTTTGTCATATCATTTCTAGTGAGGGCATTCAGGTTGATCCTCAAATGACCAAAGCAGTTAGGAACTAGCCTAGACCCATATCTCCATCATACATTAGGAGTTTCTTGGATTTAGTTGGTTAATACAAATGTTTTGTTGATCGATTTTAATCTATTGCTTCTCCTATGTCTAGATTGACTCAGAAGAAAGTCTAGTTTCAGTAGTTCGATGCTTACAAGAAAAGTTTTCAGGAGTCTGAAGACTCAATTCACCTCTGCTCCAGTTTGACTCTATTAGAGGGTCCAAATAGGTTTGTTGTTTACTATGATGCTTCCAGAGTATGCCTTGGGAATGTGTTGATGCAGCACGATAAGGTCATAGCTTTTGCTTCTAGACAACTCAAGGTTCCTGAGAAAAATTACCTGACTATCACGACCCAAAATGGATATGTGAGGGAACTTGTCACACCCTCTGAATAAGTAAGCATATCCCAACCCAACTCAATAACTACGTAAATCAAAAGTGGATGAAAGGAAGAAAGATAAACTCAAAATAAATAAGGATCTATGTGTATATATATAAGAGGGTCATAGCCTTGGTGATGTGGCACCCTCAAAATGCAAGATTGCTATTTGATAATTTTTATAATTTTTTAAACAATTAATCCTATTTAACGCCTAAGAAATTTAACCTCTTAAGGGTGCAACGAATGGAAAACGTCGCTTGACTATTCCTATCGCAAAAGGTGTGACAATAGAAAACCTCTTTACCGATTCTCCCAGATTTCATTATTCCTCTTCTTATTGTTTCTTCCTCTTCTCCCATTGTTTCACTCCATCACTTTTTACAAAGATCTTAGCAATTATCCTTCGTGGGACACAACATCCCTTTACTATTAGGAATTCTTCTTCGCCTGCACAAGAGCCCAGGTATGTTACTCTACTTCAATCATATAATTCTTCGGTAGAATTGGCTATACTATATAAATTGTCCTTGATTTTTATGTTGTCATAATGTTCTGATTGATAGCTGAAGACAAGAACCCCAGTTACATTCAAGCAAGCTGCATTATTTTTTAGTTATTTAGAGGAACCAAATACATGGAATTTCTGAAAATTGTTCAAATTCCACTGACCCGAACATTTGAACCTTTCGATTAAGAAAGGTTTACATTCTGTGGTGGCAAGTAATTTATGGAGGGTGAGATTAATATATTGAACATTTTTGTTTAAGATCATGATTCTTAATTCTTGCCATTTCAATTCTTCTTAATCTTCATTTTGTCATTATTTATAACTAAGTGTCCTGCTACAGGAAAACCGCGTTTTCAACGACAATGAAAAAAATTCTGAGAATTCAGACAGAATTCAAACGAAATCCGACAGACTGGTGTTCATGAAGTGGCATAGATGTTATGCAGGGTTTTTTTCCTCCCTTTTCCTTAAATTTAGGGATAGTGCTATTTTTTCTTAGTCGAAATATTTTTATTTTTTACATATACAATATTAAGTTCAGCAAATGGAAATTCCCAAATGCTACAACCACAACAGTATATATGGGCATTGTTGTTATCTGTTAGAAACAGTTACCCCTCCTAAATTGAATTGTTGGAACTCTAAACAATTGGAGATGGTGAAGTTACCAGTTTAACATTTCTTTTCCTAAAACTTTCTCTTATTTCTTTAGTGAAAGTTTATCCAAACTTCAAAATTATATGAATCCCTTTTCCGCGAGAAGATTTGAATATATGTTGCTTCAACCAAGACTGGTAATTTTTGAATATATTTCAAGCACAACAAACTCTAAACAAACATTTGGAATGGTTCCAACAAGAAATAAGTGCTCTCATATTCTTAATGAAGAAAGAAAAAATATATAAAATCCTGCCTCTCCACATTGTGGATGTCTTGATTGCCTTTCTTTTATACTCCTACGTTTTGATAAAGTTTACATTCTCTTCGTTTAACTCGAGTACTATTTGTAAAACATTAAAAGTTCCTTTGCCCAGTAAAATCTATTAGTAGAAACAACCATAGCTCCTTATATATCTTAATTTAATTGTCATTTATGGTAGATGTTTTACAACCTCTATGAAGAAACTGACTGCTTTTTTAAGGTTGCTAGATTTGTTTATTTTTCTTTCTTTATTAATCCATCATTGAGTTAGCTGATTCAGTAGTATCATTATATATCAATCCATCAGAAATTGGCAAAAAACTATCGTTTTGTTACAATTTCCTTGACTAAGTTGCTTTTGGTTTTTAGAACGTCTCTTGATTTTATGCTTTTTTACTGGATTACTAAAAATGAAAATCCTATTTCATGAATTGTTAGTTTCTTTGGAACTTCTTTGAAAGCTTTTACTCTAAAAGTTGGTGCTCATCTCCAGCTTGGTTCGTAAGCCATATTAAGACATTCTAACTTTTAAAAATATATGCAGATGACGAAGTTCAAGGTTCTGCAAGGAACTTTCTTCTTTTTAAATCTTTCAACCCTTTTTTTGATAATTAAATTTTTTTAAAAAAATTTATTCACCTCAGTGTTATCATTATCAAAAAGTGCAAAAAAAACTATGAGGTCTGTCAGTTGGGACTTTAACCACAAGGCACAAATAACGTCTGGGATTTCATGCAAAAGGGCACAACGGGAGCAAAAGTACCAATATATATATGTATATATATTGCCAATTACCGGTGTAACAGTCATCTCCACCCTTTATGATGTGATCTGTAGGAAATTAGGTGTAGTTGAAACTTCAATTACTTGATGCCGCACTGAATAGATTTATGGTTCCATTACATCTAACATGCAATGGCGGAGCCAGAATTTTCACTAAGGGGGTTCAGAAGTAGACATACGAACTAACTGAAAGGGGTTCAACATCTACTATATATACATAAAATATAATCTTAACCATGTATAAATAGCATAATTTTTTGTCGAAGGGGGTTCATCTGAACCCCCTGGACCAAGGGTAGCTCCGCCCCTGCTAACATGTACGACCTGTTCACATAATATCACTAGCAATTCACAATAATTCCACAACAATATAGTGGTATTTTGAAACTGAAGTGCAAAATACAGTTTAGCGCTGTGTGTTGATAGTGTGGTTTAATGTTTAGTGCTAATTATATTAGTATAATGTTCATTTAATTGTTTTTTGGGTGTGTTGTTGTTGTGCTATCCTTCCTTGGCTTGGAGCACCTAGAATTCTATCTTCTTGGTATCTACTTCTAGTAATGGTGATAGAAGAGTTAATATTCTTCAACCGTGTATATCTATCCCGACCAATAACAGTTATATGTTTGGACTTCTTCTATGGTACCAGATTTTAGAAGAAATTTTTATTGAAATTGTAACACTTGGTTCTTCAGAAAATAAATTTTTGAGTGCTTTCACTATAATCTGTTGTACGTTGCTACTCTTCTTAAGTACTTTCCATTGCAGAGGAGTAGAATTTGAACACTAAGCTTATTCTTAAGTTCGGTTCTCATTTATGTGTTCCATTCCTCAATGTTTTCTTATCCCCGTTTCACGAAGCTTGATCTGTTACTGCATGCAAGGTTACGGAATGTACATATTTAGAAATGGTGACACAAGGTGTGGGTAACGGGACTTTGGCACTTTGAAAATTCCATTTTCCCACTCACTGATGCCGTCCTTTGAGCTGTTCAGGTGAACCATAGTTCTCTTGGCATTTATATCTCAGTTGGTACATTTAACTTTTTCTTGAATTATATGAATATGCTATACTACTCAATCATTTGAATTGTAAAAGTCTTATCTCTCCGATCCTTGAAGACTTTTATAAAGGCTACAGAGAATGCAATTAAACTTTGGAGGGTAGATGAACAAGTGAAAAAAATACAGTCAGGGCTGCAAACCAAGCTGTCACTACTGCTAGAGCTGATGCTATCAAAGCAGTACAAAACTAGATGGATGGAAATATTTGTGCTACTAACGATTGTAGTTTTTTATTTTTTTTTACAGGATGTATCAGTTTGGTAATGTAAATTTACTACTCCAAACATGAATATTTTCCTTGGCCACTAGGTAAGCAAATTGCAGCCAGTGGTGGAGCATACGTAATTGCTTTCAATCTTTACTTTAACCATAATTGTAACTTGTATAAATGCCATTCACCATATGTGTATCAATGAGTATGGCTGTTGTTTCCTCCGTTATTTTGAGCCTTCCTAAATTTTGCTTCCGACTTAATTAGTCCTTCATTTGTACCATTTTATGTTTCCGATCCCTAGCAAGTGCCCAGAGGTATTTTGAGATCATCTTTTACGTACAGAAAGTCATTCATTTTCCCTTAGATCAGTACAAGATCTTGAAATACAATTATTTGCTTTTGTTGTCTCCGACAAGTATGTCAAGGTCGTTGGCTTTGCATTGCATGCTCAGGCGCTCAATGATGTGTACTTAAACCATGTATTCATTCGTTGAAAAGAAATTTAATGAAAAGTCGAGGTATTTCACGCCTGAACAATCTTATTCAATTGGAGATTCAAGGGAGAAGCCTTCTGTCTTTGTCGAGATTCCACTTTTGGGAAATTGGCATATAAGTGTGAAAATTATGCCAAATACAAGAAGAATAACCAGCTCTAAAGATGAAAACTAAAACCATCACCAAGGATAGCAAACTATTAATTATTTAAATGCCTAAAGATGCATTAGTGTGATTAATAATTAAGGAATTCCTGCGGTAAAAGATGATGTAATAAATGTGGTATGACACTTATCTAGAATGATAATTTTATAGTATTACTTTAGATTAGAAGTAATACTTATGAAACATTACAATACTAAAGTCTCTAAATGTCATCAATATATACTTCAAACTATAAACAACAGAAACAACAACATATCCATTGAAAATCTCACAAGATATATTTCAAATTACTGTTGTGGGTATATCGAAAACAACTATTCTACCTCACAGAAATAGAGATTAAATCTGCATACATCGTACTGTCCTCAGCACTACCTGTGAGATGGCACTAATCGAGTTTGTTATTGTTATACTAATTACTACACTAATAAACCCTATATTTATAATAATGAATATTGTTTATTAACAACATTTAACTGGGAAGGGAAGGCAGGAGTTCCATGTTACATGATTGTTTCCTAAGTGATAAGAGTATTGAACAGAAATTTGTCTTACAAAACTACAAAAGATAGGCAATGCTTTGTTGATATAGATTTGTCTGCTATTTATTTTTTCATTAAATATTTAATTTATAGTTTTTGTTTGTATTTTTCCTAAATTTTTTGGAATTCTGACATAAATTGTATGACTTACGTCATATAATTTTTAAATTTAATATTATAATATTTTTCTTAAATTTATAAATAGAGTTGTTTGACCGTGCAAAGCGCGGGTTATTTACCTAGTGAATTAATAACTCAAGATACATTACAGGTCTGGTTGTTACTAGTACAAGCCTCTAAATATAGAATGATATCAATAAACTAAAATATCTTAAATGTGGGTAAGCAT
Source organism: Capsicum rhomboideum (assembly GCA_031232105.1). Taxonomy (NCBI): domain Eukaryota; kingdom Viridiplantae; phylum Streptophyta; class Magnoliopsida; order Solanales; family Solanaceae; genus Capsicum; species Capsicum rhomboideum. The sequence goes on from CP124709.1 coordinate 62,769,136, forward strand.
AAAATAAATAAAGAGAGATCCGGTAAGCTTTGAAGTCTACCAGTCAATACCTCAATCTCTGCAACTCCAATGCCGAAGGAACACAATCTACAATCTACTACTCGAACCAATACCTGCACGAGGTGCAGAAAAATAAGAAAAAGGAAAGTAAAGTAAGGGTGAGTACGGAACACGTGTACTCTGCAAATATCATCGATAACCGACCCTAATCCAAAGCAATGGCGAGACCCACCACCCCAACTGTAACACCCCATAAACTTCCGAACGCATGCGACTACCTTTATATTGATGGAATTATTTAAACTTGCTAAAGTTGGTGCAAGACTCATGAATGTTAATGGACCAAATTTAATCTTGTGAGTGTGGGCTCAAATTAAGGCCCAAGTGAAACAAGAAAGGCATGGCCCAAAGGGGAATTTGACCCATTCTTTCTTGACCAAGAAAATCCATCAATTATTGACTAATTGGTTGGCTAAATATGACCTTAAGGGGCTATAAAAGGGCAAGAAAAATCAGATTTTTCTCACATAAGCCACCTTGCCATTTCTTACATTTTCTAGACATTTTCAAGAGCCAAAAAGAAACCCTTTTCAAGCTTAAGGCAACCACACTTGTTTTGCCAAGATCATCACTTGGTAAGTGTTAGCAAGTATTTATTCTTGTGGTTTATTATATTATGTGCATGAAATCTTATATGGATCATGATGGTTGTGTCAAGAAAGTGTTGATTAGTGCACTTTTGTTATGTGATACTAGAAATGTTATTTTGGTGATGTGAACTTGGAAGTGGCCTTGTGGTCTTGAAAGAAGTGAGATTGATGGTTTGAACATCAACATGTATGATATGGTTATGCCCTAAGTTGATTTTTCTTTATGTGTCATTTTTGGAAATTGTTGTTATGGAAAAAGTGTACGGAATTGGTGACGTAATGAAAGGAAAATTTGATTTTTATTCAAAGGAATACACAACACATTTCTAGAAATTTCCCAAAATTTCTCTCAACTCTTAAAGAACACTAAGCCAAATTTTGGAGCAAGATCATCATTTTTCAAGCTTAGGTAAGTGATTATTCTTATGGATTAATATATTATATGCATGGGAAAGTATGTAAATCATATTGGTTATGCTTGGAAGGGTTGAATATGGCACTTTGTGTTTTTTGTAAAAGATGTGTTATCCATGGGATTTACACTTGAAATATGCCTTGTGATTTTGATGAAAGAGCATGGTATGGATGAAATATCAACATTTATGGTGTGATTATATTATTAAACTTGTCAATTTCATATAAGTGTAAATTATGGGATTTTGGCCGATTTGTTGTTGTGAGGTGTATTGAAGTAATTTGATGGAATAATTGTGATGTTGTGGTGATGAAGAGTGGAAAGTATGAACTTGGTGTGACATGCTAATGGGGTTTATGATATTTTGGTCAATGTTGGGAATATTGTGGGATTATTAATATGATAATTTCATCAATGGTATTGTCAAGGGGGAAATGACAATTTTAAAGGCAAACATGTAATTCATTGACGTCATATGCATTTGTAAGGTGGTTGGTGGTTAATGTAAATTCCGTTATGTATTTGTGTTGTAGAGTGAAACATAAGTAAGGAGCGGGACTATTGTGTTCACTTATAGGATTGAGTATTTATATTGAGAATACGAGGTATGTAAGGTTCCTCTTTCCGTATCCTTCTGCAGCATATAGTGTACACCTTGTTGTGGTACTTACTCATTCCCGAAGTGTCCTAAAGCATCTCATTTCATGTTATCATCTAGTGTTAATCACATATACCTTATTCTTGATTATTGTCATTCATGTATTACATAGTTATGGACATGGTTCCAAGTTCCAATAATGTTATGTTCCAAAGCTTCCAATAATGTTACAATTACAAAGTATCAATCTCATGAGTGTAAAGGCATAAAGTAAGCATCTACGTGTTTTCAATAATGATATAATCATCGAATGAACTTTTCTCAAGATTAAAGAAGTAATGTTGTGAAGAGAAGTGATGTGTTCTTGGGTGGTATCCCATGGGGTTAAAATACCTCGCATGGGTCGATCCCAATATCTATGGGTGGTATCCCATAGGGTTAACATACCTCGCATGGGTCGATTCCGCTTCTACGGGTGGTATCCCAGGGGAAAAAGGAGAGCCTAGCATGGGTCAATCCCGAAAGCTGTTAAGTACCCACTGATCAGCTTGGGGCTCGGGCATTGTAAGAATGGAAGAATGAATTGTGAATGAAGAGGTGAACGATGAAGAGATGAATGAGCATAAAAGTAAAAGAAGCAATCCATCTAATGTACATATTTCCATACATATAGAGTGATGACTTATCCATGTTGGTTCTTATGTATCATATAGTTTATTACGGCCTTACATACTCAGTACATTCTTCGTACTGACCCCTTTGGGGAAATTTACCTTACTTGCTGCAGGCACAGGTACTAGTAGACCTCCACAGTAGGTTGCGAATCTTTGCCGATATTTGGTGAGCTCCAGTTGGTTCGGGGCTTCCCTGGTCTCTTGTGTACATTTATTTTGGTACTGTAGCGTTGTGTAAAGCGGGGACTTGTCCCGAATTTAAGATGTTTATGTGTGTACTCTTGTTAGAGGCTTTTTTAGACCAATGTGGGTATATGAACGAAGAGTTATATGCCCACCTTAGCTTGATGGCCCTAACGGCCAAGTTTCTTATATGTATGTATATAATGCTTCATGATTTCCGCTCTTAGCATCTTATGTCTTTACGTGGTGGTAATGTTTCTTATGGCATGCATATGATTGTGTATGAGTAAAGATTGGTTCTCTCGAGCCATATCAGCTTCGGGTGCCAATCACGCCACGTTGGAACTCGGGGTGTGACACCAACTACCCAAGGTGTCACGACCCAAAATCCCATTCGGGCCGGACTGGCACTCGAAGCCGATAAGGCCCGAGAGAACCAATCTTTGCTCATACCCAATCATATACATACCATAAGAATCATCACCAACTCATAAAGACATAAGAGGCTAAGTGCGAAAATCATGGAACATTATATACATACAAGAGACTCGGCCGTTAGGGCCATCCAACCAAAATGAGCATACATATCTTACATTCTGTCCCCACATAAGACTACAAAGCCTCTACAGATACATGACTATGACAATCCTAGAGTCGGGACAACACCCCGCTCTATACTCATATACAATACCAAAATAAATGTACATAGCAACTAAGAAAGCCCCGAACTAACTGGAGCTCACCAAAAGTCTGCAACCTACCATGGAGGTCTACTAGTACCTGCGTCTGCAGCAAGTAAGGTAAGCCCCCAGGAGGGGTCAGTACGGATAATGTACTGAGTATGTAAGGCCATATAAAACTGTCATAAATACGTCAATAGAATCAAAATGTAATAGGATAGTCAGTATGAACAACCCATCGATTTGCATATGTGGAACCATGTACCTTACATACTTTATTTCTTCGCTTTGTTGCTTATTCTTTATCGCTTATACCATTTCATACCCAGGCCCGAACTGATCAGTGGGTCTTAACATAACATAATGTTATGTTGGGATCGGCTCGAGCTAGGTATTTGCCTCTAGAGCTACCACCCATAAATCAATATATATTGGGATAGGCTCGAGCTAGGCTTATGCCTCTAGAGCTGCCACCCATACCAACATATCAGATTCGGCTCGAGCTAGGTTATTATCTCTAGAGCTGCCCCCTGTCAGGATCGGTTCGAGCTAGGCTTATACCTCTAGGACTGCCCCCTGATCCAATCATTTTGGGATCGGCTTGAGCTAGGCATTTTGCCCCCAAAGCTACCACCCATACTCAATCATTAACCACCAATAAATATGAATTACTTTATTTCTACTTTTGAGAGATGTACTTGCGAGGGATTGATTCATCCTCTTACGAGAGATTGATACAATCAATTATGAGAGATTAACGTATATATACACATAGCCACAACATTATTGGAAGCTTAAGAACACATGATTATTGGGACTTTTGGAACATGTCCATCATTATGCAACTCATGAACAACCATGACTAATGAATGAGGAGTACATGACTTAACAATAGATAACATTATTGAAACCATTACACACAAGTCAATGAACAAGAGGTATGTGTATAACCACTATTGGCACTTTGGAACATAACCTTTTTTGGGCTTTTGGAACATTGACCAATGAATATGAGACATACAATTCACAATTGATCAATGAATAGGAAATATGTGATAATGTGATAATAACCATTACTAACCGGATATAGGATACCTTAGCACATTTTGGGATGGTACAAATGTAATGTCAATGTGAATACTATATGCCGCAGAAAGATACGGACAGAGTAACCTTACATACCTTGTATTCTCAATACGAATATACAATTCTAGATGTGCATACAATAGTCCCGCTCCTTCCTTATGTGTCACTCTACAACACAAATACATAACGGAATTCACATTAACCACCAACTACCTTACAAATGCATATAACGTCAATGAGTTACACGTTTGCCTTTAAACCTGCCATTTCCCCTTGACAAAACCATTAATTAAATTATTATTCCAAAAATCCCACAATATTCCCAACATTGACCAATACATTATATTCAATACATTTCACCACCACACTTCTCGTTTACACGTTCTTATCCACACCACATCACAATTAACCCATCAAATTACCTTAATACACCTCATAGCACATATTGGCCGAAATCCCACAATTTACACTTATAGAAAAATAACAAGTTTAATAACAAAATCACACCATACATGTCCATAGTTTATCCATGCCATGCTCTTTCATCAAAGTCACAAGTCATAATTCAAGCTTGAAGCTCATGGATATCACATCTTTTACCAAAAACACAAAGCACCATATTCAACACTTCCAAGAATGACCAACATGATTTACATACTCTCCCATGCATATAATATATTAAAGTACAAGAATAATCAGTTAACCAAGCTTGGAAGATGGTGATCTTGTCCACAAATGCCTTAGGGTTTGAAGAACCACCAAAAGAGTTATCTTGAAAACTCTAGAAAATGAGAGAAACTGATGTGTATGTCTAATGAATTAAAATATGACTTTTCCCCCTTTTTATAGGCCTTGCATTCAAGCTTACCTAGTCTCACATGTGTGTTTACTAGTCAATGGAAGAATGGGTCTTTTTGACCCATTGGACCATGCATTTTGGCTCCACTTTGGGTCTTAAATTGGCCCATTAACACATATATTATCTTGGCCCACTAAAATCAATGTGTATTCCATCATATATGTGTTACAATGATATTCCCACTCACGGGATTTATTGTCGTAGCCTCAATCCCAAAAACAAGCGATTCTAGCCACGTATGACCTATTTTGATCATAAGGGTAAAATCGTTATTTTGATGCCAAATTCGCTCTCGAGTAATTTTATCATACCAATATAATACTCTACTCATTTCATGTATATGCTCATGATTGTAGAAGAAACATGGAAAAAATTGGCTCTGTACGTCCCCGGGCACCCTTGGGACTTAAGAAATTTCCAACTTTTGAAAAAATGGAAAAACCACCCTGGCACGCCCTTGGGCGCGCCATCTTGCTGCATCTGGGCTAAAAAATTTGTCCCAGAGCGGCCTGGCACGCCCTCTGGCGTTCCTGTGCCTTAGTTTTTCCGAAAATTTCACTTTTCAACTTTTCTTCGCGGGTTTGGTTAGATACTTCAAGTCCTATTCTTTAACTTACTTTTTACCCTTAATATCCTTTGTTTCGAGGTCCTATTAGCCTCATTTTGAACCCCACAAGTGCTCCACGAAAATCACAAAACACCTCCTATGAAAGGCTAATCGCATGTACGAGGCTAAATTTCAATTTTCTCATCATTAACATTACCAAATACTTACTTATAGGTCTCAACACCTAAGTAAACATTTTTGAATGTCGTCAAGTAGGGTTGGGAAGGTACGGGGTGTTACATTCTTCCCCCCTTAGAAACATTCATCCTCGAATGTTAGTAGCATCGTCTCATGTACATCCCATACATCTCTATCTTAACAAATATACGCATATACACATAATATTCATGGATACTTCCTTGTTATACCCCAACTCCATACCTTGAACTTTCTACCCCATTTGAAGTAGTCCCGGGTACTCTGACTTCATTATTTCTTTGGCTCCCTACGTGATTCGATTTCTCCACTATACCTTTACCAAAGCTATTATTGTTTTCTTTTCATCTTTCCACTTATCCATATAGAATGGCAATATATATCCCTTCATAAGTGACATCCCGTATATCTTGGACATTTAGTAAAAATAATGGATCACAGCATATGACTTGTTTTAGCTTGTAGCTACTGTCGTACCATCTTACCCTTCTCTATAGAGTAGTGAACAAAATCTAGCCCCAAATAAAGCAGTTCCACTTGGTGTAAATCACCCAATAGATGATTTAAACTTCCTTTTACATCAACCTTCATAAGATACCATTTTGATACTTAACCATTAGCTATCATGATAAGCACATTCAATAAGGGTAGATGATCATCCCAACTACCTTTTAAGTCTCTCGTACAAGTTCGTAGTATACCTTTAAGTGTTTGGATAGTATACTCTGGTTGTTCCATTCGTTCTGAGGGTGAAAAGTTGTACTCAAACTCACTTATGTGCTCAACCTTTTCTGAAGAGAAACTTCCAAAAATGTGTAGTAAATTGAGCTCCCTTGCCTAATGTACTAGAGTTCAGAACTCCGTATAGTTGTACTTCCTCTTTAATAAACAACCTCGCATATTCTTCAACCATGTAAGTGGTCTTGAAAGGCAACATGTGTGATATGTAGGTGAACCTATCAGCTATCTCTCATGTGGAATCAAATTCCTAAAATGTATGAGACAACCCTTATGTGTATGAGGCAAACTTGCGATAAAATCTATGTTAACCATGTCTTATTTTAAATGGGACAACGTATACATGGAATATAACCTCCAGGTTTCTGATGCTCTGCTATTACCTATTGACAATTTGGCCAAGGAGTTACAACTTCTATAATGTTCTTCTTCTTTATATTGCCTCACCAATTCCTTCTGACCGAACCATGGTACATTTTGGTTTCTCCCGAATACAATAGAATACCGTGAATGATGTGCTTCGGTCATAATTCATTTCCTTAGTTCATCTATATTTGGCATACCTGATCTACCTTGATATTGAAATACTCTCTCATACATAAGGTCAAATCTCATTGAACCTTGTGATACGTTCTTTTTGCCAAACTAAAAAATAGGATTCGCATGTCGCTTTTCCTTCACCTCTACGAATGAAGACTTTACCGCATTTTGCGCTATGACCCTTTGATCTGGAATCTCTAGTAAATGCACTACCAAATTGTTTAATTAATATGTATACTCTCAACTATACCTTGTGTCCCCATGAACCGACCATTAGTACTTCTTAGTGCATTACGGCTCAATGCATCGACCACTGCATTCGCTTTTCCCGAATGCGATCTCAGTATCTTATCTTAATCTCTTAATAATTTGAGTCATCTTCCCTACCTCAGATTTAAGTCCCTCTGTTTAAAGTATATGCAAACTCTTATGATCAATATTTATATATCGATATGAACCCTAAGTAGTAGTGTCATATCTTTCAAATAAATATCACAACTATTATCTCAAAATCATGTGTGATATAGTTTGTCTCATATGGCCACAACTGTCGTGAGGCATACGCTGTTAGCTTATCATGCTGCATTAACACACATCCGAGGTCAACCCTGGAAGCATCACAATATATTGCATAACCTTTGTGCCTTCGAGAAATACTAAAACTATTGTAGAAGTTAATTTATCTCTCAGCTCTTGGAATCTCAGCTCTTGGAAACTTTGCTCACATGCATCGTTCTATTGAAACTTAATTGTCTTATGTGTAAACTCTTTCCCCCCTCTTTTTTTTTTCACCGCTTCTATCTTTTGCGTACCGACCTTTATTCATTTATTCTCTACAATGTAACCCAAGAACGCTATGGATACAACCAAGATTCACATTTAGAAAACGTCTATAACACTTGCCGCACATGATTAGCGTGGCCCTCTTGTGGTCTCCAATAAACCAGAATATCATCCATGAACATGGTCACAAATACATCTAAGAATAGTGTGAACACCCTATTCATCCAATCCCTAACAACAGCTGGTACATTTGTTAGTCCCAATGACACAACTAAGAATCATAATAGTCAGACCGTGTTCGGAAGGCTGCCTTGGGTGCATTTTTATTTCTAACTCTGACTTGGTGATAACCCGATCTCAATTCAATCTTTGTCAATATGTGACACCTTGTGATTGGTTGACTAGATCGTCAATTCCAGGAAAGGAATATTTGTTCTTGATCGTTACCTTATGCAGCTGCCAATAGTCAATACACATTCTCAAGTACCATCTCATTTTCATTTTTTTTTCACACGCACACAGATGCATCCCAAAGGCATACTAGATCTTATGTACCCCTTGTCCATCAAACCTTTTACGTGCTCTTTTTTTTTTTTAAATCCCATAGCTCTGCGAGAGCCATTTTATACGGAGGAAAAGAGATAGGCAGAATGCCTGGAATCACATCAATACTAAACTCTACTTCCCATTCTGGGGGTAAGCCTGGAAATCCATCAGGAATTATATCAAGAAAGTGATTGACCACCGGAACCAGTTGAGGACTTGGTGGTTTCACATCAATCTCTCGCTCTTGGACTAACTGGCATACATACCCCTTGGCTATCAATTTCGTCGCTTTAAGATAGAATTTTTTTTTTCCACTCAGGGACATGTCCTTATGGACAGTGAAAATATACCTTCTTAGCCTGGCAGTTCACCGTGGCATAACAAGAAACCAACCAATCCATTCCCATTATAACACTAACATCCACCATTTTCAATTCAATAAGATCAACCAATGTATCATGACCACACAATCATAATGCACTCTTCTAGTTACAATAGATTCCCCTTTTGGTGTAGAGTTATCTCAAATGGATTAACTAAAATTTCTACTGTCCTTTCACAAAGTTTCTTCTTCTTTTTTTTTTGTGTTTTTTTTTCAACAATCAATGGAATAACATATGATAGGGTAAATCCCCAAATCAATCAATGTAAATACGTTACGGAAAAAGACAGATCATATACCTGTCGCATTATCAGGAGAAGCCTCAAATTTTTGTCGATCCGCCACGACGTAGGTACTGCCCTGAATGCCACTAGAACTAGATGCTTCTCTAGCACCTCTGCCATGACCAACAGGTTGTGCACCTCTACCTATAGGAGGCACAGATGATATCAATGCGACGGTTGTTCGTGTGGGTCGTGCCATGCCACCCGTGTTCCTTTGTGGACACCATTTTGCCACGTGCCCTGGCATACTGCAAAAATAGCAAACATTCATTTCGAATTGGCATTCACTTGCATGAAACCTCTTGCAGTGCTGGCACAACCGACGATAAAACCTCGGGCGGTTCATACTTCCTTGTGCTTGATACCCCACTGTCCGTAAACCCTGAATCTCACCTCCTTGCCTAAACTGGTTGCTTCTAACCCCGTGGAATAGAGGAGGAGTATTTACTGTGAAATTGGGAACTGATGGCCTAGGCGGTTTGTGAAAAACCCTAGGCCCAAATCCTCCTTGGGACACCCTGATTTGTCCCATGGGTTTAGCCCTTTTTGACGATCTTTCTTCCCGTTCTTTCATCCTCTCCCTCTGCCTCTGTCCCTCCTTCTGCTGCACAAGAGCTTGTCTTTGAGCTTGTGCAGCAACTACATGGGTCAATATTTTTACTGCACTCATCAAATCCTGCTCAATAGTATTAACGGGCAGTTCTGAAGATAATTCTCTTCTTCTCAGCTCTTCCGGAGCTGGGAAAGTGGAAGAAGCCGGTGATGCAAAGTCAGTATCAGCTCCACCTTGACTAACTTGGTCAGGTGGTGGTCTACTCAATCCCTCTCTGGTAAGCATAACAACTTGCTTACCCTTGCCTTTATCTCTTCTTGTCATCGACAGTTTCTGTATCAAAGAAAACCAATCACCATGGTCAGATATGATTTAACTTACAACTCAAGATCTATTGCACGATCTAGGAATGAAGAAAAGAAACAACATCCTAAATGTCCCGTAGCCTCCTACTTATAAATGTGGTGCACAACACATTGATAAGTAAGACTCTACTCAGACACGGATTTATAGACACCCTTCGAACGAACTGCTCTGATACCACTTTTGTCACCACCTGAAATCCCATTCGGGCCGGACTGGCACCCGAAACTGATAAGGCCTGAGAGAACCAATCTTTGCTCATGCCTAATCGTATGCATACCGTAAGAATCATCACCAACTCATAAAGACATAAGAGGCTAAGTGCGGAAATCATGGAACATTATATGCATACAAGAGACTCGGCCATTAGGGCCATCCAACAAAAATGAGAATACATATCTTACATTATGTACCCACATAAGTCTACAAAGCCTCTACAGATACATGACTATGACAATCCTAGAGTCGGGACAACACCCCGCTCTATACTTATATACAATGCCAAAATAAATGTACGTAGGAACTCAGAAAGCCCCGAACCAACTGGAGCTCACCAAAAGTCTGCAAAATATCTGTAACCTACCATGGAGGTCTACTAGTACCTGCGCCTGCAACAAGTAAGGTAAGCCCCCAGGAGGGGTCAGTACGGATAATGTATTGAGTATGTAAGGCCATATAAAACTGTCATAAATACGTCAATAGAATCAAAATGTAATAGGATAGTCAGTATGAACAACCCATCGATTTGCATATGTGGAGCCATGTACCTTACATTCTTTATTTCTTCGCTTTGTTGCTTATTCTTCATCGCTTATACCATTTCGTACCCGGGCCCCAACTTATCAGTGGGTCTTAACATAACATAACGTTATGTTGGGATCGGCTAGAGGTAGGTCTTTACCTCTAGAGCTACCACCCATAAATCAATATATATTGGGATAGGCTCGAGCTAGGCTTATGCCTCTAGAGCTGCCACCCATACCAACATATCAGGTTCGGCTCAAGCTAGGTTATTACCTCCAGAGCTGCCCCCTGTCAGGATCGGTCCGAGCTAGGCTTATGCCTCTAGGACTGCCCCCTGATCCAATCATTTTGGGATCGGCTTGAGCTAGGCATTTTGCCCCCAAAGCTACCACCCATACTCAATCATTAACCACCAATAAATATGAATTACTTTATTTCTACTTTTGAGAGATGTACTTGCGAGGGATTGATTCATCCTCTTACGAGATATTGATACAATCAATTATGAGAGATTAACGTATATATACACATAGCCACAACATTATTGAAAGCTTAAGAACACATGATTATTGGGACTTTTGGAACATGTCCATCATTATGCAACTCATGAACAACCATGACTAATAAATTAGGAGTACATGACTTAACAATAGATAACATTATTGAAACCATTACACACAAGTCAATGAACAAGAGGTATGTGTATAACCACTATTGGCACTTTGGAACATAACCTTTTTTGGGCTTTTGGAACATTGACCAACGAATATGAGACATACAATTCACAATTGATCAATGAATAGGAAATATGTGATAATGTGATAATAACCATTACTAACCGGATATAGGATACCTTAGCACATTTCGGGATGGTACAAATGTAATGTCAATGTGAATACTATTTGCCGCAGAAAGATACGGACAGAGTAACCTTACATACCTTGTATTCTCAATACGAATATACAATCCTAGATGTGCATACAATAGTCCCGCTCCTTCCTTATGTGTCACTCTACAACACAAATACATAACGGAATTCACATTAACCACAAACTACCTTACAAATGCATATAACGTCAATGAGTTACATGTTTGCCTTTAAACATGCCATTTCCCCTTGACAAAACCATTGATGAAATTATTATTCCAAAAATCCCACAATATTACCAACATTGACCAATACATGATATTCAATACATTTCACCACCACACTTCTCGTTTACACGTTCTTATCCACACCACATCACAATTAACCCATCAAATTACCTTAATACACCTCATAGCACATATCGGCCGAAATCCCACAATTTACACTTATAGAAAAATAACAAGTTTAATAACAAAATCACACCAAACATGTACATAGTTTATCCATACCATGCTCTTTCATCAAAGTCACAAGTCATAATTCAAGCTTGAAGCTCATGGATATCACATCTTTTACCAAAAACACAAAGCACCATATTCAACACTTCCAAGAATGACCAACATGATTTACATACTCTCCCATGCATATAATATATTAAAGTACAAGAATAATCAGTTAACCAAGCTTGGAAGATGGTGATCTTGTCCACAAATGCCTTAGGGTTTGAAGAGCCACCAAAAGAGTTATCTTGAAAACTCTAGAAAATGAGAGAAAGTGATGTGTATGTCTAATGAATTAAAATATGACTTTTCCCCCTTTTTATAGGCCTTGCATTCAAGCTTACCTAGTCTCACATGTGTGTTTACTAGTCAATGGAAGAATGGGTCTTTTTGACCCATTGGACCATGCATTTTGGCTCCACTTTGGGCCTCAAATTAGCCCATTAACACATATATTATCTTGGCCCACTAAAATCAATGTGTATTCCATCATATATGTGTTACAATGATATTCCCACTCACGGGATTTATTGTCGTAGCCTCAATCCCAAAAACAAGCGTTCTAGCCACGTATGACCTATTTTGATCATAAGGGTAAAATCGTCATTTTGATGCCAAATTCGTTATCGAGTAATTTTATCATACCAATATAATACTCTACTCATTTCATGTATATGCTCATGATTGTAGAATAAACATGGCAAAAATTGGCTCTGTACGTCCCCGGGCACCCTTGGGACTTAAGAAATTTCCAACTTTTGAAAAAATGGAAAAACCACCCTGGCACGCCCTTGGGCGCGCCATCTTGCTGCCTCTGGGCTAAAATATTTCGCCCAGAGCGGCCTGGTACGCCCTCTGGCGCGCCTGTGCCTTAGTTTTTCCAAAAATTTCATTTTTCGACTTTTCTTCGCGGGTTTGGTTAGATACTTCAAGTCCTATTCTTTAACTTACTTCTTACCCTTAATATCCTTTGTTTAGAAGTCCTCTTAGCCTCATTTTGAACCCCACAAGTGCTCCACGAAAATCACAAAACACCTCCTATGAAAGGCTAATCGCATGTACGAGGCCAAATTTCAATTTTCTCATCATTAACATTACCAAATGCATACTTATAGGTCTCAACACCTAAGTAAACATTATTCAATGTCGTCAAGTAGGGTTGGGAAGGTATGGGGTGTTACACAAGGTTTCCCCAAATAGACTTATACCAATAAATACACCACTTTATCCTATCAGGGTAACCCAACACAACAGTCATAAGATTACCAATATACAGGGTAGGCACAAGGGTCTAGGTGAGTCAACACTAATCCTTTATGATCAATAATTAAGGGAAGTCATTTAAGAAGAAGACTCACTAACACAGTATATTAGGCTTAATCAATTATATTCAACTAATAATCTGGGACAAAAATAGTGAGAGTGTATATAGAAGTGTATATCATGCTACCAAAAGGTGTGACACAACAGTCTCTCAGATCAAGCCATGGTCATAGCCCACGTCTCATAATATCTCAACCTCCAAGGCAATAAAAGATGATATAAGATGATGTAATGAAGTGAAATGGATGCTCAATACATTATATCACAGACAAGGTTCAATAACGGTAATACAATACAAAAGTAAATAAACAACGCAATATTAAACCATACGAAGAGATTCAATGCAATGTAGTGATGATAGTGGGACATCTCGTATACACCTTCCAAGCATCAGTGCTTCGGACAGGACCCGGGGGGGGGGGGGGGGGGGGGTCACAACTAATATACTTTCATAAACTCAATCCACATCACCATCTAATGTTCATGGATCTAGGTTTATAAAATGTCTTATTCACCTCTCTGATTATTGTTCACGGAACAAGGGTTCTCATAAAATGTCTCAGTCAACCTTACCGGTAAGTGACCTAGGCCAATGGTTTTATAAAAATATCATTTTCTTTCAAAATCAGAATATCTCAGTGGTATCAATCTCATGCACAAGTATAGATGATATAAGGATATAATGCTCAGAACTAATAAGTATGGAGATATAAATCAATTCAATACAGGTATAAATGAGCCCAGAATCAACTCCATATGACAATGTTTCATGATGTAAGCCATCGTAGGGCACCACTGGTATAAATAGTCATGCATGACATCAACAATATCATTTAAAATCCCTTAATTGGGTATCATCAATATGATAAAGGTAATTTAATGCACAAATAAGGCCTATGATAACAAGTCAAGCCTCCACTCAGCGACGCAATAATAATCATGGTAATTTAATGCACAATCATGGCCAACAATATCAATTCAAGCCCTCACTCAGGCATCACCACAATATATTCGTTCAATTCAATAATAATATGCACATAAGCCCTCACTTGGCAACCCAGAAATGGTAAACAATCAAACAACAATATATCGTAAAACTTACCCAAACCTAGCTTGTTCTTTACAACAGGTCCATCCTACCCCAAAGATGACATCATTAGACTAAATTACTAAAAGGAAAGCTATGCTAGTTAACAACATACTCTAATAAGAGATACTAAACCCCATTAATCACTTCATTATTAAAATTTCATTCATCCCCTAAGTATTTACTAAACCTTAATCATTCCATAAAAAGGTAAGAATAACATAATTATATTCTATAAGGTTATTAAGTTCGATACAAGCTCTTAACTAGGTACTCACTATCGATTCATTCAAGATCACTAAGTTTATCTATCTACAATCTACTCTAAGGATATTTGCAAGTAGCAAAACTAACTAAGATAAGCATTTATCTAGCTACAATCCATTGAAAGACTCTGATACCCGTGGAGATGCTCGCTATTTAATCTAAAAGGTACCCCTAATCCTAAACGATTTACAAAATACAAGCAAACTAATATACAACGCATAAACACTTCAAAGAAAGTCAAGGTACATCTCACTTGCCTTTAAAGAAGATCTGCAATCCAAAACACATTTCAAAGCATCAACAAGCTCTACTCCCTCGAATCAACACCAAAAGCGTCTAATCTAATCAAATATAACATCTACAAGTCAAAAGGAATCCAATGATACCCATGTCGACTATATTTGTTCTGGGTCCAAAATCCGCTCTGAAAATTATTTCAAAAAATACAAGGGTAAAATTAGGATTTTATTTAAGAATAATGTTCTCTATGACTATAGGAATCTAAATCTGAAAACCTAAGTGAAATCCAGAAGAAATCGGCCTTTAAATTGAAGAAAAATATATTTTATATTTTACAGGCGAATCCCCAAATTTTATGTTTTAAAGCAAGGATTTGAAGATAGTTTTGCAAGAAAATCAATGGGAACAGATGAATACAAGGTTTAGAAACATACCCATGGAAGAATTCTCATAAACCCCTTTTGAAATCGTCCTAATCTGAGGTCCTAAGCTCCAAAAATGGAGAAAATCAATAAATCAATAAACTAAGACTCTCACGAATGCGGACATCGAGACCGCGAACACAATAAAGAAAAGAAGTCGACCCGGACCCATTACCTATCACGACTGCAATTCCCTAGCTTATTGTTCTTTGCAAATGCGGTTGGAGGGGTCACGAATGCAAAGAAGGGATTTTACACCAGAAAATAGTTGCACCAGCAAAAATACATAAGGTTTGAAACTCTCCAAACGGACCCTCGAGATTCATTTAGGACCCCACAAAAATTAAATAATAATGCTACTAGGCTATTTTTGACGTCCCAGACTCAAGAGAACCATCAGATTTTTGAAAAGAGATTGTTTATGACGAATTAGCCCCCGGGACTCCTTTTAGGCTATTTTAGCTAGTTTTCATCAAGAGAGTCAAAATGCAAGACAGAGGCTTGGGTCCCAAACTAACCACACTACTAATCCAAAACCGACATTCCAGATCTAATGGAACTATCCAAATCCCCATCCAAAACTCGGATCACAAAATGTTGACCAAAGTCAAACTAATCCCTTTAAGGATATTCAAAACCACAAATTCATCTAAAACACTTCCAAATGCATTAGAGACTGTGCAACCATTCTCGCAACTCATAAATGAGATGAGGCAACAACTGGGAAGGGCAAAATTATCAAAACATAGAAATTTCTAAAATTCACTATGAGGGTCATTATATAATCCACCACTAAGATTCATGTTCATCCTCAAACGTACAAGGAAGAAAGCATCAAATAGACAAAGGATAGAAAATACCCTCTTAAACCTCAAGCAAGCACTCCAAAGTGGAGCCACAACTATAGACTACTGGTCTCTCTATAGAACCAGAAATCTTTCACACAGTGATTCATAAAGTCACAACACTAGCATCTAGGGACAAATTTCTCAATGAAGTTGACTTCCTCTATTTTCAAACTTTCTCTATACCCACAAACTGAGTAAGTCACTAAATGAGTCTTGAATATACCCGGCTAATCTAAAACGGTCAAAGACACCACAATTCATAGACTAATCTACAAAACCAAAAATCACCCTCGAACCTACAAAATACCAAGGAACCGAAAAAACCATATGACTATCCACCAAAACACTGAATCCCCCTACACAAGGCCGATACTACAACTATCAACTCGGATGACACCATATTCTCAAACTAGAGTAACTGGCTAGAAATTAATAGCAATGTCATACAAAACCTTAAAAGTCACACTTATCATACTTGGATCACTAATCCACAATCACATCCTTATATTCAACCCTTTGAGGCAACTAAGAATCATTATAAAACTCTATATACCATAGACATGAACACTCTAAATGGCACCAAACTCCCAAGTAACTCATCACAAAAACCCATGCAATCTCCAACACTCAAGTGGCATAATCAACTCAAAGTCTTCAAAAATACAGTAGAACGAAGAGCCTTTCCACTCATACACACATAAGCAACACACAGAAGAAGTGCAACAATCACTATATCTCACTGATAGATGCCCTAAACATAAATCAAAACTCGGGAAAGTAACCACTAGACTCTACATGACTACTTATGAACCACACGGTCATGACTTCAAATTTCTAACTTGAACCCTTAGCTAACTCTGAATACATCAAAATTCCTTATGAACAAGTTTCTTATCTTTCCTTAACTCACTTCCCATCTGGTACTCTTTGAAACCAAGTCCATGGACTGATAACACATGCTTAAATCAAAACTCATGAGCAAAAATATTCCATTAAGCCGCTTAGCTACAAAAGTAACAAATGTTATAAAAAGGTTTCCTTTCCATTTGAAACTCCTTCTAAATCCAAAGCTAGGATCTTTATAAACTAAAATCCTTTAAGTCTAACTGAGGAGTGTCCCAATACCATAAGGTCTATTCATGCAAGCAAAGGCCAATCACTAATGAAGTAGCAAATTACAAGACTCGAAAGCCCAAAAATCTTTCTTTATCTAACTAGAATCCTTTAATTGCAATCTTTCCAAGTTAGTCACATCATAAGTCTGATCCATCACAAGGTCTCCTCACCCTATCCAATTAGTATCACTAGTCACCCCGCGAAGTCAATACCATCATTAATGCATTAACCCCACACCACGGATATATCGATGTGATCATGTAAAAAAAGCTAACTTATGTACTCACCCTATCGCTAACACTTGTAGATAATTCCACATAAGTCTACTAGTTGTAAGCTTCATTTATTCCCAACTTGTCATCTCGATAATCGAACCACTTCCTCAATCCTTACTGATATCACAACCCTCAAGTAAACCTATGAACTACCTTCTATAATCTGCATATGCCAAAACTTACAATCAATCTATCACTAGTCCATAACATAACCATTAAAACGATCATATTTAAAATACACCAAAATCCATAATACTCAAAAAAATTAAATCTCATCCAGCGATATACTCTAAATGAGTCACAACATAGGATCTACACACCCGATCCACCATTAAAGAATTATCTATAGGGTAGTTGTATTAATAGACCATCAAAACTCACAAATTATTTCAAAACTCGACGCCGAATAAGTAAATACATTGAAGAATGTAGAACCACAATAAAATACTGTCAAGGCATAACAAAGGCGTACTGAAACCATACATGTGGCTACTGAGCTAGAAACTACTACCTCGAGTCTATCTTATGGAACATGGTACTGAGACCTGTCATCTCTCTGAGCAACTGATGGGTCATCTCTCTATTTACACTATGGAAAATCTCTCATATAGTGTGTCAGGCCCCGAGTTTCAATGAGGCGGACTGGCACCCGGAGCCGATAAGGCCCGAGAGTACCAATCTTTACTCATTTCCATTCATATGCATGCCATAAGAAACATCACCACCACGTAAGGACATAAAATGCTAATAGCGGAAATCATGGAATATGTGATACATACATACGTGAAACTTGGCCGTTAGGGCCATCAAGTCAAAATGGACATACATCTCTTACATTCATATACCCACATATGTCTACAAAAGCCTCTAACAGAAGCACATACATAACCATCCTAAATTCGGGACAAGTCCCCACTTTACACAATATTTACAATACCAAAACTAATGTACAACTGTGACTCGAAAAGCCCCGAACCAACTGGAGCTCACCAAAGATCTGCAAATGGTCCGCAGCCTACTGAGGAGGTCTACTAGCACCTGCGCCTGCAGCAAGTAAAGTAAGTCCCCCAAGGGGGTCAGTACAAAAAATATACTGAGTATGTAAGGCCATAAGAACTGTATCATACATAATAACAACAATGGAGTCAATATAAGAGAAATAGTCAATGTGAATAAACCATCTTTCTGTATGTGAGGAACCATGTATGTCATATTTATTACATGCTTTGCCTTTACGTTCGTTCATCTACCCATGCTAGGCTTTTTATGCCCCTGGGATGAGATTTATCTACCCATGATAGGCTTTTCTGTCGCCCCTAGGATAAGATTAACCCATGCTAGGTATTTTAACCCCTGATATGTAAGTAACCCATGCTAGGCTTTTCTGTCGCCCCTGGGATGTACTATGATAACCCATGCTAGGCTTTTGTATCGCCCCTAGGATGTATCGGGATCGACGCATGCTAGGTATTTTAACCCCTGGGATACCACCCATGATATTAGGATTGACCCATGCTAGGTGTTGCTTCCATCCCTAGGATACCACCCAAGAATACTCATCAATTATACATTACTTCTTTCTTTTATTATTCTTTCTTTCATTCTAAGAGTAATACATTAGTGATTGTACATTATTGGAAATTTGGAACATAACGTTATTGGAAGTTCTACTCAAGAATGAATAGACTCTCTTTACATCATTAGTCTCTTTGAGATAGTTCTTTTAGAAATTACAACATTATGACAGCTTTGGAACTTCAGTCAATGAATAAGAGATAAGTGAATCACAATTCGTCTAAGAATAGGACACATGTGAATAACAATAATTGATAACCGAATATGGGATACCTTAGAACATTTCGGAATAGAACAAGTACAATGTCAATGTGAACACTATGATGTAGAAGGATACGGAAAGAGTAACCTTAAATACCTTATCTTCCCAATATGAATATACAATCCTAAATGTGAATACAATAGTCCAGCTCCTTCCTTATATTTCACTCTACAACACAAGTACATAACGGAGTTTACATTAACCACCAACTACCTTACAAATGCATATGACGACAATGAGTTACATGATTGCCTTAACATGTCATTTCCCCCTTGACAATACCATTTATGAAATTAGCATACCAACAATACCACAACATTCCATACATTGACCAATACATCATAAACCAATAGCATGTCACACCAAGTTCATACCTTACACTTCTCCATCAACACAACATCACAATTACTCCATCAAGTCACCTCAATACACTTCATAACAACATATCGACAACAATCCCACAATTTATACTCATAGAAAAATAACAAGTCAAGGAACATAACCACACCATACATGTTGATATTTCATCCATACCATGCACTTTCATCAAAACCTCTCTCCTTTTAAGTTTAAATCCCATAGATGACACATCTTTTAGCAAAAAGCAAAAACGCATTATTTACACTTTTAGACATAACCATCATTATCTACATACTCTACCATGCATATAATAGATTAATCCATAATAATAATAATCACTTACCCAAACTTACAAATGAGTGATCTTGCCCAAAGAAATGGCTTAGGGTTTGAAAGCTTGAGAAATATCTTGTAGAATTGTCTAGAATGGCATGTGTGTTTTGTGGAAATAAAATCTAATTTTTTCCACCTTATATAGCCCCTCAAGTCATACTTAGCTACTTCTTGGCATTAAATGCCATGTTCCTTTGGTCAAAGTGGAAGAATGGGTCATTTGCCCCTTTTGGGCCATGTCTTTTATTCCATTTTGGGCCTTAAATTGAGCCCAATTTCACATGTTAGCTTAGCCCACCAAATTCAATGTGTAATACTCCCATTATCTCATTTTTAAATAATTCCATAATTTCAAAATAATATTCAACTCGCGAGATTCACATTCGTAGCCTTAATCCTCAAGAATACGCGATTTTTGCCACCCATGGCTTAATTGAACATAATTTGATAAAATACTTGTGACGAAAAATTAATCCCAAATCGGATGCCAAACTTGGTTGAGAGTAGTCCTACTATGATGGAATAATGATACCATAACCCAAGAGTCCTTTTTATAGACTTATAATCGTAGAAGAAATCGGGCCAAAAGCACCCCGACATGCTCCCGGGCGCCCTTGGGACTAAGTAAAATTTCAGCACCTGAACAGGTGCACATTAGCGGCTTGGCACGCCCCCAGGCGCACCCCTCTGCTTCCTGTGTCACAAAAATTTTGGCCAGATGCGGCCTGGCACGCCACCTGCAGCGCCCCACACTTAATTTTTGGTTTCGACTTTTCTTTGCGGATTTGGTTGGATCTTTCAAGTTCCAACCTTTTGCTTGCCTCTTATCTTTAAGATCCTTTGCTTGGATGTCCTTTAAACCTCAATTTTCACCCCACAAATTCTCCACAAAGTCACAAACATCACCTACTACAAAGGTCTAATCACATTTACTAGCACAATATCAAATGTTCCATCAATAACAATGCAAAATACGTACTTATTGCTCTCGAACCTAGGGTAAACATGGTTCAAGATTGTAAAGTAGGGTCGAAAAGGTACGGGGTATTACATAGTACCTGAGATCTCCATATAAGAAGTAACCCAAAAAAGTAGGGAGCCCCTTAAGCCTGAAGGACCTAAACAGTCACCATAATCTAACCCTCTCCAAGCATAACCACAAGGAGCTTTCACTCTACCATACATATCGCTATTATCATCAAATCTATAGGGCCTATGGCCTGCAATCCTCTCATATCTCCACAGAAACTCTTCTAAAAACTCTCGAGCAAACTGATACCACGAGGGAGGAGGTGACCCAACTGGCCTACTCTCTACTAAGGTTCTCTACCACTGTCTAGCTAGCCCAAAGAACTGATAGGCAGTGAAATCTACTTTATTAGATCCACCAAGACTAACCTGTGCAACCTCTCACAAAAACATAGAAAGAACATATAAGCATCAAACCTAGGATCTCCATCAAATTGAGGAGTATCTTTCCTCATGAACTCTACATACCTACTCTGTCCCTTCATGGACATAAAAGGTAGGTTCACTTGATATGGATAAATCCCCAGTAATATCTCAGGAACACTAGGAAAATCAGTAGTAGTCCCAGGTGCATCTAGATCCTGAAGCCTTGAAGTAGCATGCTGAATCAAAATAGGAGCCACCCTCTGAAGAAATCCCAGCACTTGAACTAAGAAATCCTCAAGCATAGGTATGGTCACTGGTGGTGTCTGCACTGGCCTCAACCCCTCTATCTTAATAGACTAAACATCACTAACAACTCTAGAACCTGAAGAGGAAATCCTAACCTAACCTCTAGATGATCTGGATACTCCAATCTGACTTCAACCTCAACTTCTGCCCCTGCCGGGCACCAAAGGCACGACCTCTGAATCTCTAGCTATAGAAGAACGCGTACTCACCATCTGTGAGAGAGTGAATAAGATATTTTTAAGTTATACAAGGCTTAAGAATGCACAACACAAAATGAATAAATGGATTTCTCCTAAATTTATTTAGCTTCTCGAAGATAGATAACAAATGACTCTGCACCAATACGCAAGACTCTACTAAACTTGTCTTGTACGAATGAGACTAATGAACCTAGGGCTCTAATACCAATTTTTCATAACCTAAAATGGATATGTGAGGGAACTTATCACACCCTTTGAACAAGTAAGCCTATCCCAACCCAAACTTAAATATCAAGTAAATTAGAAGCGGAAGAAAGGAAAAAATATAAGCCCAAAATAAATAAAGATGAATTAATAACTCAAGATATATCCCAAGTCTGGTTGTCAATAGTACAAGCCTCTAAATTCAAAATGATATAAATAAACTAAAGTTTCTTAAATACGGGTAAGCATAAGATAATTAAAGAGAGATTCGATAAGCTTTGAATTCTGCCAGCCACTACCTCGATCTCTACAACTCCAATGTCAAAGAAACTGAATCTACAATCTACTAATCGAACCAATACCTACATGGGGTGCAGAAAAACAAGAAAAATAACAGAAAGGCAAGGTGAGTACGGAACACGTGTACCCAACATGCATCATTAATAACCGACCCTAATCTAAAGCAATGGCAAGAACCACCACCCCAACTACCCAAGGTTTCCCCAAATAGACTTATACTAATAAATACATCACTTTTTCCTATTAGAGTAACCCAACACAACAGTTATAAGATTACCAACATACAGGGTAGGCACATAGGTCTAGGTAAGTCTACACTAATCCTGTATGATCAACAATTAAGGGAAGTCATTTAAGAAGAAGACTCACTAACTAAGTATATTAGGCTAAATCAATTATATTCAACTAATAATCTGGGATAAAATAGTGAGAGTATATATAAAAGTATATATCATGCTACCAAAAGGTGCGACACAATAGTCTCTCAGATCAATTCATAGCCATACCCCACATCTTATAATATTTCAACCTCCAAGTCAACAAAAGATGATATAATATGATGTAATGAAGTGAAATGGATGCTCAATACACAATATCACAGACAAGGCTTGATAGCGGTAATACAATACAAAAGTAAATAAACAACACAATATTAAACCATACCAAGAGATGCAATGTAATGAAAATAATGCAATGCAATGTAGTGATGATGGTGGGATATCTCGTATACACCTTCCAAGCCCCGACACTTTAGACAGGACCCATGGAGGGTTTGCAACCCATATACTTTGATAATCTCAATCCACCTCTCTGGCTAATGTTCATGGATCAAGGTTTATAAAATGTCTCATTCACCCCTCTGGATATTATTTACGGAACAAGGGTTCTCATAAAGTGTCTCAATCAACCTTGCCGGTAGTGACCTTGGCCAAGGATTTTATAAAAATATCATTTTCTTTTAAACTCAGAATATCTTAGTGGTATTAATCTGATAAACATGTATAGATGATATAAGGATATAATGCTCATAACCAATCAGTATGAAGATATAAATCAATTCAATATAGATATAAATAAGCCCAGAATCAACCCAATATGATAATGTTTCATAATGTAGGCCATTGTACGGCATCACTGGTATAAATAGTCATTTATAACATCAATAATATCATTTAAAATCCCTTAACTGGGTATCATTAATAAGATTCTAATGACCCACTATGTTATTTTATTTGTTTCCATTCATTTTCTATGTTTTGTGCTTACATTTACGACTTGTCGGGACCATCGGTTCTGTTTTTGGACAGTTCATTTTTGTTTTAAGCCTATTTTCCTATTTTGGAACTTTGAAGTTGAAAAATTGGTCTTGGACCAAAAATTCTAGTAGATGGCCTTGGTTGAGAATTTCGACTATGCCATTAGCTTCGAAACATGGATTTTAGGATGGGGGACCCTTGGTTTGGGTATCAAGGTTTTCGAGCTTATTTTGCCCTAGGTAGATTTTAGTAAAAATGGAACAGTGGGTGTAGGGCCTATATTTTGTCAAAACAACATCGGATGGAAATTTTGATTGTTCCGTTGAGTCCAGAATATCGAATTGGTATGGTAGCATAGTCGTTTGCACGCATGGGGTTCCAAATGAATCCCTAGTCCCCAGTTGGAGTCCGTAAGGACTTGGCATTTTGCTGGTTTTTTAGCATCTAGTGCAGGCCCATTTTACTCTTTGCATTTGCGAGGAGTTGGCCATATTTGTGAAGGGTCAAGTCTTTTACCATTGTGATTGCGAGCCTCCTCTCAAATTTTTTATGAAGGGTTGGCCTGACCCAATCCTTTTTTTCTTTATCACATTTGCGACCCTTTGTGTCGCATTCACAATAGTCCATCCCGTTAGCCTTTGCATTCACGACCCCTTGCCCGTGTCTGAAAAGGGAATTTTTCTTGGTCCTCGCATTCACGACTTTGGACCTTCGCGACTGTGAAGGGTATTTCCCTTATCCCTGATTTGTCATCATTTTCTAACCCTTTTTTTGCCATTTTTGAACCTAAAAGCTCAAGAACTTGGGGAAAATTATCAATTGGAGCTGGGGATGAGTAGAGTACATTGAGGTGATCATTTCCCATTAGTTTCTTCATAAGTTTTTGACCTAATTCTCCATTTAATTCTTGATTCTCTCTCTTGTTTTACCTAACTCTTGGGGCAGATTTGAGCCCCAATAGAGACTCCATTTAAGCTCAAATTTTGAACACGCGTTCCTTGTCCTTTGAGGGGCCTCATGATGGATTTAATTTTGGAATTTTGTTAGCAGGCCCACTGGCCTATTCTTGACTTGATTTTTAGCCCGGAGATTTATATTGCAATATAGGTCTCATTTTACTCATATTAATATATAGATTATAATTTTGATAGTGCAACATCATTCATAGATTATGGAGTAGAAAAGTTAGTGGATAGTTCAAGACTGTTGTTCGGCTATGAGGTAGGCTACAGTCTACTCCTCTCTACGAGATTATGTTTTGTATAGATTGAAAGTTAGGTTGGGGTTATAGGATAGGTTTATAGATAGTATATCCTGAATTGACATGCATATGGGATTAGAATAGAAATGTGAACTAAGCCTTAGCCTAGAATACCTACTATAGTTGTGAGATTCTATTATGCCTGATTATGGACTTGTTTGACCTTAGGTTGATATGAAGGATCCCTTAGTATAAGATTTACTATATTACTTAGTCATTTGGGTAACATCCTTTGATTAGATCCTCCCAGTAGATTGATGCCAGTGATTTACCTTAGTTTTCCAAGTTATGATGTTGATATCCTTGTACTTTATATATTGTTAGGCCCAAGGTCATGGTTACGAAACCAGTTGCAGACCACGTTAGTACTCTATTCTTAGAAAGGACATGGTTTAATTCTTAGATGCTTACATTTTTATTGTTTGAATACTGTTTCGAGTCTAAGCACCTTTTTATACTTTGATTTCTCTTCGATACTAGATGGAGCAGATTTATTATGATGGTTATTTGAAGTCCTAGTTTGAAACCAGGCAATATATATGGATATCCTAAGTCCCTTATAGATTTTTTCTCTCTAAGGACCACTTATCAGAAAAGGTGATATCTAAAGGTCCTGCCTTGTGAGCCGACTACCTGAAAGAAGTGTATATACTTGGTATAGTTTGGCAATCAGTCGATATGATAGTATTGGTTACGTTGCATTTGTTCATTCATATGCATTTCCTATCACCAGTATAACTATTTGACATCTGCATCTATCGGTCTTATGGGGGGCTGGATAGGTACAGGTTATGGTTTTTGTTTGATGAAAGATTGTTTGTTCTTTTTGAGCTTGGCCCTGTTAGGCTATTTTTTGTCTGGTTTAGCGAGTTACATTATTGTTCAACTATTATTGTGTAGTTCATAGAAGGCTAGCTATGGATTGGTACCCATAGTTGTAGGTACACTTCCGAGTTCCTTTACTCCTTATAGTGATAAAATTTATTATTGTTAGATTATCTTATGATTATTTACATTTTGAATAGAGACCTTGATTATGTTAGAGTTAGCTCCTTTTTTTATTTATGATGCTCGTGATGTTGGACTATCTTCCTCAGGGTAGTACCTTCGCATTTGGTTATCTATATAGCGTTGTTGTATATCCATTCTTCTCTAGCTATTCTTTGTATATCACTTCCCTTGTTCCTACAACTATTGTATATTGTATACCCTTTTTTTTAATTTATTATTCTATATTATCTAGCTACTGATTATATCATGCTTTCGTTCCTAATTACTAGTAGTACATGATAGCTTATCCTTATTTCTTCATTAGCATTATTATGTTTATTTTATAAATGGTTGTCTGTAATGTATATTCCTGCTTTACATATTATTTATATCTGCATTATCTTTGGAGCTCAGTCGGCTGATTCCTACTGAGTACCTCATATTTGGGACTCATACTACACTTTTTCACCCTACAGACCATAGTACGAGTTCTATCCACTGATGTGTGCATTGTGCGGAGCTGCCATATATTAAAGATGTGGGGTGAGCTTCTGACGTTTGGAGTTGTTCTTGCTCTCCCTCTGTTCCTAGACTGATCTTAATTTTGTATTTCAGAGATAACTTCGTATACATTTACACTATAATTTACCTTGTACTTCTGTTTTACTAGTGTCTCTTGTACTGACCTCACCAGTCCTTGGGGAGATATTTGCTTGCTTCTAATTCTCCTTCTCATTTTTACTTACTTGATTATCTATTATCTGGTTAGTCTGTTACTTGCCATTTCAGACTATGGTTGGCTTACCTACTAGTGGGTTATAGTAGGTGTCATCATGACCTAAGCTATTGGGTCATGACAATTTGGTATCAGAGCCTAGGCTCACTGGTGCTGTTAGTACAAGAGCTAAGTACCTACTAGAGTCCTAGAGTCCTGCAGATTGGTACGGGGATGTCTGTATACTATCTTTGGGAGGCTATAGGGTATTCTTAGTAAATCCCAATTCTTGACTCTTCTTTATGTGTTTGTATTTCTATAAACCTCTAAGAAGTTCTTTTGGCTCCACTCCTTCTAAGATAGATAGTATGAGCTTGTCGATTGATGCAAATAGGACTTTTTCTAGAGTTTCAGCTCAGAGTAAAGCTAGGGAATTAGATATTGGAATTGATAATCTTTAGTGTTAGGCAACGGGTCTAGGGCCATCCCAAGCTCCTGCAGAGTTTGTGACCACCTCAGCTTTTTTGGATATTGTGTTAGGGATTTTGAGTCTTTTCGTGGATACTTCATAGCCAAAGATAGTGTTTTGTACATTGAGTGGTTCTTTAGCTAGAGTTGGGTTTGTTGGTGTTCATCAGGGTTCTCTGTTAGTTTTAGAGTATGAGATTGGGTTTCTCGAGTGGACTAATCATACTTCTATGTTATATCCTACAACGCATGAGATGGTGCATAGATTTATCAGAGGATTAGCTTTACTAATCTACTTGGCATCAGAGCATTTGATAGCAGTTGGGGCTTCTTTTCTTTAGTTGTTGACCATGCAAGGACTACAGAAAGGGCATGTCTTGATACATATGGAGATTGAGGTAAGAGGACATGTTAGCAGTTCAGTGTTAGTGGTATTCTGTTTGGAGGTAGGATCCTCCCAGCAGAAATCAGTATCACTTATAGCCTATCAAGTCCGTAAATGTAGTGCCTCAGATTATAGGTGACTCTCAGATAGGTCATTGTGGTCTCAGTGTAAAGAGTTCTGGTTAGTCTTTATGAGGCTCTCGGTCTAGGTCTTCAGGCCGTGGCGGCTGTTCTAGGTCACCAGATATATTGCATCAGAGAGTTCCAGAGGTATGCTATGATTGTGAAGAGGTTGGTCACTAGTCTAGGGAGTATCCCAGTCATGAGTTGGTCAGCCAGTTGGGATCAGCTTGTGTTTCTCGCTAGATTAGAGCTTTAGGGGTATGTTACGACTGTAGAGAGATCGATCATTAGTCCAGAGAGTGTCCTCAATATGGGATTAGAGAGCAGTCAGCACAGACAGATCAGTCTCTTAGGGATATGGCACCTTCGGTCAGAAGAAGTACCCTAGGTATTTTCGTTGGTCATTTAGATACTCAGTTCGAGGTAAGATGCGTTCAGATTCGTACTTCTTTGGACAGGTCAGGGACTATGGCTTCAGGTTCCATCATTATAGGTGCAATTTTGATTTTCTATCTTTTAGTTTCTATCTAAATGGAGTTGGGGGTTTCATACCCATCGTGTTCATATGCTTTTATATTACTATATTAATTCTTGTAGGCCTTTGTGTAGATTTATGCATATATGAATACCCCCATAGATATTTTGTTTTAGTAGTGGATTGAGTGGATCGGTATAGTAATTGTCTTGGGGTGTAGTGCTTGGGTAAATCCTTTTCCTTTGGCATTTTGGCCTTGATGTGATCCTAAAGTGGCACTGGTGGTTTTTTATTTTATTCCACTTGTATTGTATGCCATTACTATTGTTATTGTTTTAACTTGGATTGATTCTTACTTGATAGACGGTTGGACTACTGTTATCTAGTTAGTATCCCTTTCTTGCAATTCTCATCCATTTGGCTAAGAATCTTGTTTGGTTGGTTTTCCTTTATGTCAGCAAGGTCAGGTTGGTTGTTGAGAGGGTTGTGGGAAGAAAGGTTTGCCCTTCTATGGTTTTGTTATGATTCTAGCATTAACAATCCTTATCTTTGGTCAGTTCCTATGGTTGGTCACTTGAGGTTTGTTCTTTTGGTCTTTATGGTTGGTCACCTGGTAGTAGCCTTGATCGTGGTATTGGTATTGAGTCAGCTACTTAGTTCTTTCTTCGTGTGGTCGATGGTCCAGTTGGGTTGAAGTTGGTCTAAGTTGGTCGTGGAATGTTTTTTCTTGGTGTAAAAGGATGGTTGTGTGTTCTTATGAATCATTTGTCAGCAACCAAAAGGTATGACTCTAGAGAGTGAGTATCAGTGACTATTTTATCTATGTTGCTTGAGATTTGGCTATCATTAGGACTCCTTACAATCCCATTAATTTCTTAGTTATGCCTTGGTTTGTTGTGCCCCTCAACAGATGTGGATTTGATCCCTCATGTCTTTATCCTATAGTTTTCCTCCATTGTGATTATGTTCTTTGGCAAATTTTAGTTCAGCCATTGCAGGAACTGTTTGGGTATATGCTTAGTTTCTAAAAGTGAGATTGTTTGAGTGTTTTAAATTAGTGAAGACTTGTTGGCTCTAGTTGTGATTATTGATATTTTAAATGATGGCTTAAGAGTTGTGATAGATTTTGGCATGTGGATGCATACTTGTCAACAGGGTTGGTTTGGACAGTTAAGACTGAGTGGTTCAGCTCTGGTGTTATGATTATAGTTATGGATTATGTAACTAGGTTGCACCCCTATTTTGAGGTTTTGATTCAGTTGAGCATTCGTTGGCAAGCTGACTAGGCCTACTCTTTACCTATAGGCTCATTTTTCTTCAATTCAAGGAGATTGTATTATATAGATGTTCGAAGAATTGTCTTTTAGTACATGGTGTTAGTTTCTACTACTTCTGACATGGGTTCTCAGTTTTTTCAAGATTTTAATTGTTTACTCAGTTGAAAAAGTGTATTCAAGTTGGGCTTAGCTTAGTTTCACCCACAGTCGGTGGGATATTCTGGAGCGAATCATTCAGTTTTAAGAGATTCTGCTTTGGACTCATGACTATTGGTTTCGATCTGGACCAATTAGTAGCCTTGGCAGAGGTCGTAGACATTGTTCACCACCATTTGAGTATCCAGATAGAACCTTAGGAGGCATTTTTCATATATTAGTCCATGTGGATTTTTGGTGGGTTGAATCAGTTTTTCAAGGTTAATGTGGTGTGATTATGCAGGTAGGACTCAGATGATGCTAGAGAGATTTTGTGTAGTTCAGAGTAGATAGTAGGTTTGGAAAGCCAAGAGAATGTTAGACTTGGAGTTTGGAGTTGGCTTTATGATTCATGACTCGGGTTGTCTTTAGCCTGGTTGAGTATCTGATTGGTTGTGTTATATCAATATGATGTTGGTGTGCTTTGTTTTTGGGTTTACGTGCTTCAGTCTAGCTCAATTCAGTTGGAGGCCAGTTAGTTATTGAGGATGAGTTTATGGTTATTTGAAAGTGAAGTAAGGTTGTGAATAAAAAAGGTATACCTTTAGCGATATTCCTTGGAAGTGTTGTTTGAGCCGTGAAGGTATTCTGAGGAGCCTTCAAGGAATGCGGGCCTAGTACCTCATCCTTTCGAGCTTTCAGGTTCTTTCTATTCATTGACTTTCGAGGATGAAAGTCCTTTTTATAGTGGATATTGTAATGATCCTCTAGGTCATTTTATCCGTTTCCACTCTTTTTCTGTGTTTTCCTATAGTGGCTACAAGTTATTTATGACTTGTCAGGACCGTTGGTTTGATTTTTGGGCAATTCGTTTGGGTTTTAAGCCCATTTCCCTATTTTGAAACTTTTGAAGTTGAGAAATTTGTCTTGGACTAAAACTTTTAGTATATGGCCTCAGATGAGAATTTTGACAGTTCCATTAGCTTCGGAATATGTATTTTAGGCTAGGGGACCTTTGGTTTGGGTCCCAAAGCTTTCAGGCTCATTTTGAGCTATTAGGTAGATTTTAGTAAAAATAGAACAGTGGGTATGGGGCCCGCATTTTGTTGAAACGACCTCAGATGGAAATTTTGATGGTTCAATTGAGTCCGAAATGTCAAATTTGGTATGGTAGCATAGTTTGTTTGCACACATGGGATTCCGAATGAATCCTGAGCCCCTAGTCACAGTCCGTAAGGACTTGGCATTTTGTTGGTTTTTCAACTCTGGTGCAGGCCCATTTTACTCTTCACATTTGCAAGGAGTTGTCCACATTAGTGAAGGGTCAAGTCTTTGACCATCTCGATTGTGAGCCTCCTCTCGCATTTGTGATGAAGGGTTGGCCCCATCTGGTCCTTTTCTCTTCATCGCGTTCACGACCTTTTGTGTGGCGTTTACGATAGTCCATCCCGTTAGCCTTCGCATTTGCGAAGGGCATTTTTCTTGGTCAAGCGTTTGCTACCTCATACCCTCACGATTGCAAAAGATATTTCCCTAGGAGTAGATATTTCCCTTCTCCCCGATTTTTCATCATTTTCTAACCCTTTTTCTACCATTTTTGGACCTAAAAGCTCAAGAGCTTGTGGGAAATTATCAATAGGAGTTGGGGATCAGTAGAGGACATTGAGGTAATCATTTCTCGTTAGTTTCTTCATAAGTTTTCAGCCTAATTCTCCATATAATTCTTTATTCTCTCTCTTATTTTCTCTTACTCTTGGGGATGATTTGAGCCCTAATAGAGACTCCATTTGAGCTCAAATTTTGAACACGCATTCCTTGTCCTTCAAGGGACCTTGTGATGGATTCAATTTTGAAGTTTTGTTAGCAGGCCCCATGGGCTTATTCTTGACCCGTTTTTCTGCCTAGTGATTTGTATCGCGCTATGGGTCTCATTTTACTAGTATTAATATGTAGATTATGATTTTGATAACGCGATTTCATTCATAGATCGTGGAGTGGACACTAGAAGTTCGTGGATGTATTGAGATTGTAGTTCAACTACAGGTAGGCTAGGGTCTACTCTTCTCTACGAGATTGTGTATTGTATAGATTGCATGTTAGATGGGGGTTATAAGATAGGTTTATAGCTAGTATATCCTGAACTAGCATGTATAGGGGATTTAGAATAGAAATGTAAATTGAGACTTAGCCTAGAATACCCGCTATAGCTGTGGGATTCTATTACACCTGATTATGGACTTGTTTGACCTTAGGTTGACATGAAGGATCCCTTAGTATAAGATTTATTGTATTACTTAGTCATTTGGGCAACATCCCTTGATTAGATCCTCCCATTAGATTGATGCCAGTGATTTACCTTAGTTTTCCAAGTTATAATGTTGATATCCTTGTACTTTATCTATTGTTGGGCCCAAGGTCGTGGTTACAAGACCAGTTGGACACCAGGTTAGTAATTTATCCTTTGAAAAGACGTGGCTTAGTTCTTTAGACGCTTTCATTTGTATTGTTTGGATATTGGTGATGGCATGCATACATTTAGACCTATTTACGCTTCTTAGTTGTACGATTCCAATTGAAATTTTGGTTTTACTAACTAAATTTTTAAATGGAAGTCGTACCACCTTTATTATTGGATTTTACTATTTTAAACAAAACTTACTATGTTGAAAACTTAGACCGAGGCTGATTCCTGTCCATTCTTGATCCATCCTTTTTACCACCACTTACTCACTTCGCTTGAGGGATATTCCAACTCTTTTCTACATTATTTTACCATTTTAGTCCTAAATTTGATCTCAGGCATCAAATTTTATGAATATCTACGTATTTAGCATTAGTTCGAGTCTGAGCACCCTTTTATACTTTGATATCTCTCCGGTACTGGATGGAGCAAATTTATTATGATGGTTATTGGAAGTCCTAGTTTAGGACCAGGCAGTATATATGGATATCCTGAGTCTCCTATGGATTCTTCTGTCTAGGGACCACGTGCTGGAAGAGTTTAGATCCATAGGTCCTACCTTACGAGCCGGCGAGCCGAAGAAGGTGTATATACTTGGTATGATTTGGCACTCAGTCGGTATGATAATATTAGGTTACGTTTCATTCGTTCATTCATATTCATTGTCTATCACCAGTATAACTATTTAGCACCTGTATCTATCAGTCTTATGGGGGCTAGATAGGTATAGGTTATGGTTGTTGTTTGCTGAATGATTGTTTGTACCTTCCGGGCTAATGGGGGCTCGGTTAGGAAATATTGTTTGATTGGGATAACAGATTATATTATTGTTTGGTTAATATTGTATAGTTCATGGCAGGATGGTTATGGATTGGTACCCGAGGTTGTAGCTTCGCTTCCGAGTTCCTTTACTCCTTGTTATGGTAAGATTTATTATTGTTTGACTATCTTATGATTATTCACATTTTGGTTAGAGACCCTGATTATGCTAGAGTTAGCTCCCTTACTGCTTATGATCCTTGTGATGTTAGACTGGCTCCCTCAGGGTAGTACCTTCGCGTTTGGTTATCTGTATATCATTGTTGTATATCCATTCTTCTCTAGCTATTCTTTGTATATCGCTTCCTTCCATCCTACTACTGTTGTATATTATATATCCCTTCCCTCACTCTATTATAGTATATTGACTAGCTACTAATTTTATCGCGCTTTCTTCCCTGATTACTGGTATCACATGATAGTTTATCCTTATTTCTTCATTAGCGTTATTATGTTTTGTTTCATAGATAGTTGTTTGTAATGTATATTCCTTCTTTACATGTTATTTATACCTGAATTATCTTTATAGCTCCGTCGACCAATTCCTACTGAGTACCTCATGCTTGGTACTCATACTATACTTTTGTACCCTGCAGATCATAGTACGAGGTCTTGTCACTGACATGTGCATTGTGCGGAGCTGCCATGGATCTAAGATTTGGGGTGAGCTCCTGATATTCGGAGTGTTTCCTGCTCTCCCTCTTTTGCTAGACTGATCTCTGTTTTGTATTTCATAGACGGCTTTGTATACATTTACATTGTATTTTACCTTGTACTCATGTTTTACTAGTGGCTCTTATACTGACCTCACTAGTCCTTGGAGAGATATTTGCTTCCATCTGATTCTCCTTCGCATTTTTACTTAGTTGATTATCTATTCTCTGGTTAGTCCCTTACTCATCGTTCTGGACTATGGGTTGGCTTACCTACTGGTGGGTTATAGTAGGTGCCATCATGACCTGAGGTTGTGACAATGATAAAGGAAATTTAATGCATAAATAAGGCCTGTGATAACAAGTCAAGTCTCTACTCGGCGATGTAATAATAAATATGGCAATTTAATGCACAATCAAGGCCTACAATATCAATTCAAGCCCCCACTCGGGCAACACCACAATATATTCCTTCAAGTCAATAATAATATGCACATAAGCCCCCACTTGGCAACACGAAAATGGTAAACAATCCAACAACAATATATTGCAAAACATACCCAAACTGAGCTTGTTTCTTACAACAAGTCCATCCTTCCCCAAAGATGACATCATTAGACTAAATTACTAAAAGGAAAGCTATGCTACTTAACAACATGCTCTAGTAAAAGATTCTAAATCCCGATAATCACTTCACCATTAGAAGTCCATTCATCCCCTAAGTATTTACTGAACCTCAATCATTCCATAAAAAGGTAAGAATAACATAATTATCCTCTAGAAGGTCATTAAGTTTGATAATACAAGCTCTTAACTAGGTACTCACTATCGATTCGTTCAGGATTACTAAGTTTATCTATCTACAATCTACTCTAAGGATATTCGCAAGTAGCAAGACTAACTAAGATAAGCATTTATATAACTACAATCCATCAAAAAACTCTAGTACCCGTGGAGATGCTCTCTATTTAATTTAAGCAAGACCCCCAATCCTAAACGATTCACAAAATACAAGCAAACAAACATACAACACAAAAACACTTCAGAGAAAGTCAAGGTACATCTCAACTTGCCTTTAAAGAATATCCGTAAGCCAAAATAGAGTCCAAAGCATCAACCAGAAGCTCTACTCCCTCAAATCAACACCAAAAGTATCTAATCTAATTAAATATGACATCTACAAGTCAAAGGGAATCCAACGATACCCATATCGACTATATTTATTTCGGGTCCAAAATCTACTCCGAAAATCATTTCCAAAAATACAAAGATAAAATTAGGATTTTATTTAAGAATAATGTTCTCTATGAATATAGGAGTCTAACTCTTAAAACCCAAGTAAAATCGAGTAGGATTCTACTTTTAAGTTGAAGTAAAACTCATTTTATAATTTACTGGAAAAAACCCCAAATTTCACGCTTAAAATCAAGGATTTGAAGATGGTTATGCAAGGAAATCAATGGGAATAGATGAATAGAAGGTTTACACATATACCCATGGAAGAAATCTGGAAAACCCCTGCGAAATTGCCCTTATTCTGAGGTCATAAGCTCCAAAAATGGAGAAAATCAAGAAATGGAAAGGTTTTAACAGGTTCTGGACATGGTACCTCGCGATCATGGTCAACTCTTTTGAAATTGCGAAGGTTAACATTTGACCGAGATTAAAAATAGCCATCACATTTTTGGGTACTCAGTTATAATTGCGACGTGACCCAAATCGAGACTCTAGCGAACGCGGGCATCAAGACCACGAACCCGATAAAGAAAAAAAGTCGACCCGGACCCACTACCCATCACGATCGCGATGAACCCACCACAATATTGTGATTCCCTAGCCAATATTTCTTTGTAAATGTGGTAGTAGGGTCCGTGAATGCGAAGAAGGGATTTTGCACCAGAAAATAGCTGCACCAGCAAAAATACACAAGGTTTTAAACTCTCAAAACGAACCCTTGGGATTCATTTGGGACCCCATAAAAATAAACCAATAATGCTACTTGGCTAATTTCGACATTTCAGACTTAGTGGAACTATTGAATTTTCAAAAAAGATTGTTTATAATGAATTAGCCCCCGGGACACCTTTTAGGCTATTTTAGCTTAGTTTTCGTCAAGAGGCTCAAAATGCAAGACAAAGGTTTGGGGCCCAAACTTACCACGCTACTAACCCAAAATCAACATTCTAAATATAATGGAACATTCCAAATCCCCATCCAAAGCTTAGATCACAAAATGATGATCGAAGTCAAACTAATCACTTTAAGAATATTCAAAACCATAAATTCATCTAAAACTCTTTTGAACACATTAAAGACTTTGCAAACCATTTCTGCAACTCATAAATGAGATAACAAAACAATGGGGAAGGTTAAAATGATCCAAAAATAGAAATTTCTAAAATTTACTGCGAGGGTCATTACACCGACTCATGATCTTGGGTTGGCAACTATAGTTTTCCTTAACTATTTGGAGGAACTATCTTTATGGTGTCCATTTGGATGTGTTTACAGATCACATGAGCCTTCATTATGTGTTCAGTCAGAAGGATCTAAATCTTTGTTAGAGGAGGTGGCTAGAGTTGTTGAAAAATTATAACATGATTGTTTTGTACCATCTGAGTTAGGCCAATGTAGTGGTTGATGATCTTAGAAGACCTTTTATGGGTAGTGTAGCTCACGTGAAGGATAAAAAGAAAGAGTTAGTTCGTTATGTTCACAGTCTTGCTAGATTAGGAGTTTGTTTGGTTGATTCAGCCAAAGGTAGTGTTATGGTTCAGAATCTTCCTTAGTGGCTGAGGTGATTTTTAAGCACGATAGTGATACTATTCTCTTTAAGTTAAAAGAAGCAATCTAAAATTAGAAGGTGGAGAATTTTGCTTATGTTGATACAACGGATATTGACAGAAGCTCACAATTCTTGGTATTCTATTTACCCAGGTGCCACCAAGATGTACCATGACCTATGAAAAGTCTATTGGTTGAATATCATGAAGAGGGATATAGCAAAATTTGTGGTCAAGTGTCCAAATTGCAACAGGTTAAGATTAAGCACCAGAGATCAAGCGGTATGACAAAAATATTAGTATTGCTACTTGAAAGTCACAAGAGGTAAATATGAACTTTCTTACAGGTTACCTCATACGCATCGATAAAATGATTTGATAGGGGTTATTATAGATTGTATGACTACGTCAGTACATTTCCTGCCAGTTAACACTACAGATTCAACCGAGGATTATGCTAGACTTTACATTCGGGACTTGTTCAAGTTGCATGGACTCCCCTTGACTATCATTTCAGATACAGGTACTTAATTTACTTCGTAGTTTTGGAAGTCTTTTTAGAAGGGTCACGCTACCTAAGTTCACCTCAATGGAACTTTTCAACCACAGATAGATGATCAGGCAGAGTGGACTATTCAGACATTAGAGAATATATTGAGAGATTGCATGATAAACTTTAAAGGTATTTAGGATGATCACTTACCTCTTATTGAATTTGCTTATAACAATAGCTCCACTCTAGTATTCAGATGGCTTCATTTGAAGTGCTTTATGGTAGAAGGTGTAGATATCCTACTGATTGGTTTGAGGTTGGTGAAGTTTCTTTGACAGGGCCTAACTCAGTTCATGAGTCTATGGAGAAATTTTAGCTATTTAAAGAAGGGTTGAAAACAACACAAAGTCGTCAGAAATCATATGCAGATGTAAAGAGAAGAGAGCTTTAGTTCGTAGTTGATGATTGGGTTTACCTAAAAATTTCACCCATGAAAGGGTGATGATATTTGGTAAGAAAGGGAAGCTTAGTCCCTATTATATTGGTCTTTACAAGATTTTGAGGTAGATTGGCAATCTGGCCTATGAGTTAGATTTGCCCGCATACTTAGCATCAGTACATACAGTATTTCATGTGTCCCTATTGAATGAGTACATTAGCGATCCAGCTTTAGTTTTACCTTTAGTGAATGTGAGCGAGAAATATAGTCTCTGTTACGAAGAGGTCACAGTTGAGATTCTTGACTTTCAGGTTCATATGTTGAGAAATAAGGAAATCATTTCGGTGAAAGTCCTTTGGAGAAATCAGCTAGTAGAGGGACCTATTTGGGAAGCAGAAGCAGATATGATGACCAAGTACCCCACCTCTTTCCTTCCAATTTAGTTTCAGCTTGAGGTACTAGTTTCCTCTTTAGAAATCTTATCAGTCTCATGTTCCATCTGTTGTTCTTATGCTCATAGTATGCATGCATGTCTAATGAATTTAGCTTAGTTATGCTTCAGTCAGAAATCAGTTACTATATCAGAATTTCAACTTTGAGAACTCAGTGTTGGGATTGAAGCCCTTTCCCTACCCTTTCAACCTAGTTATTCTTCATTCAAGGATGAATTTTCCCAAGGGGGAGATATTGTAACACCCCTAAAGTCCCTAAGATCATATCTCAGACTTAGCACAGAAAACCAGTTGGAAA
Organism: Capsicum rhomboideum; assembly: GCA_031232105.1. Classification (NCBI taxonomy): domain Eukaryota; kingdom Viridiplantae; phylum Streptophyta; class Magnoliopsida; order Solanales; family Solanaceae; genus Capsicum; species Capsicum rhomboideum. The sequence goes on from CP124709.1 coordinate 62,807,340, forward strand.
CCTATAGAATTACCTCAGGATGACTCATTGTACGAGTTGTATAGTGACGCCACGAGTCATGGGCTGGCTCGTGATGATCAATCCAGCCCAACCTTATCCAATTATGATGACCAATGCCATGAGTCATGGCCAAAGAAAACGTTCCATTATGTCAACCGTTCAGAGTGACAAACCAAAAGTTATGAAAGATGACACTTTCACCTAGTGACCACGACTCACAGACCATGAGTCGTTGGGACTCACTACGAGTCGTTAGATCACTCATTCTGATGAGGGACCTGAGAGTTCACAATTTGGCTCTGAGGTCATGAATCCCTTCCATGACTCATTACTAGACCTCATAAGTCATGGGACGTCAAGTCGTGCCCAAGAAAAAATCCCAGTTTAGGGGACACAAGTCAGGGATGACTTGTTGGTTTAAGAAATGATTAGTACCCTGATCCGTGACGAGTGAATCTAGTAAGTTAGTTATGTTTTTAAAACGGTATTTTCATATTTGGCTTACATCCTATGCCTATGTACGTCATTTTATGATTTATTAAGAAGGGGTTAAAGGGACTCAAGGCGTTCTTTTCCCCTTATTATTATCTAACACTTAAAATAAAATCAAAAAGATCAAAAACTCTCTCAAATGCAGGAAAACCTAGGGTTCCTCTCAAAGTTTCAAGGGTCCAACTTATTAGCAAGAATTCTTCATCCAAGTATGTGGGATTTCAACAATGGGTATCTTTTCACCTTCTTGTCCCAAAATACTTTATAAAATCTCAATTTCCTTGAGTATGATTTACGGTTCATTCCCAAGTTATAGTTTTCTCTTAAATTTTAGTCTTATGATGATCCATATACAGATAGAACATGAATTCTATGATTTTACATACAACATGATGTTACTTTTATGTGAATTGAATACTAGCATGATTTCAAGTATAATTCACAGCTTTTAGTTGCATTTCCAAAGCATGTGTCAGATTATCAAGTTTATTTTATGAACTAGCATGAATAGTTTTCAAAACATAGACTTTCAGAATACTTTCAATTTAAACAGGTTCTGACCCCAGTTATCATAACACCAGATTGTTATGAGATATCAGTATATAATTAGTATTGGGAGTGGTACTTAGCACCTAGTTGGACAAAGGATTCAGTTTCACTCAAAGTCCTAGAACCTACATGCCACCATAGTGACATCAAATCCATAAATGTCACAGGGGCATCGGTCAAGCCAAAATACATAACTAAGAGCTCATGGTTTCCATAAAAATTCCTAAAGTTGGTCTTATGAATATCTAATGCCTTGATCCTCAACTAATAGTAGACTGACCTAAAATCTATCTTAGAAAACATGGTTGCACCCTAAAGCTAGTCAAACAAGTCATCAACATGCAACATCAGATACTTATTCTTAAAAGTCACCTTATTATGGTGTAGATAGTCAATACATATATGCAAGGACCCATCTTTCTTCTTAACAAACAAGATTGGAGCACCCCATGGAGAAACACTAAGCACGATAAACCCCTTACTCAAATGATCCTGGAGTTGCTCCTTTAAATTCGTCAACTCAGTTGGTGTTATTCTATTTGAAGGAATAGGAATAGGTTCCGACTCAAAATCAATTCTGATATCAATATCATGATCAAGAAAAAGACCAGGTAGATCTGTAGGGAATACATATGCAAACTCACTAACCGCAGGAACTATCTCAAGTGAAGGAGTATCAACACAAGTATCATGAACATATGCTAGATAGGCTAAAAAAACCCTTACCTACCAACTGCCTCGCCTATCGTCACGACCCAACTAGGAGGATCGTGCAAGCTCCTACTCTAATCTACCTAGATAGGAGAACCCTGTACCACCCAAAAAAATTATGTGGATGCTAAATAAGTAAATTCATTAACAGTTAAATATTTCCTCAAAATAATACAACCAGTGTGATAATATAATTAAAATACAACCTTTACCCAATACCTAGTCTAGACATGTACAAGAGCTACTAAAGAAAAAGGAATGAGATATAAGACTCATCTTCCACCATAGGAATAGAATGAGCAGAAGTTGTTGGAGATCACAAGGTGCATCATATAAGATATATCAGCTGATCGTTCAACCAGATTATGCCCTAAAAAGGGTATAGCAAAAGTAGTATCAGTACAACCATACATACTGGTAGGCATCATTGTCCAACTAAGTTTAAATCGCATAAACATAATAAAGAAATTCAAGATCAATCATGCATGTAAATAAAACAATTGAATTCCTTTGATTTTATATACCGTATGACCATTTTCACTTCAACATAAACGCGACAACCCAACCTATTTAAGGTGACTACAAGGATCTATTTCGTCCTCATCAAAACTTACTGAAAACCACTAGGTTCATGGTACAATCATTGTTCCACGTGCATACACAAATTTCTAGGTCTCTAGCCTATACCAATATATGGGTGCATACGACCTCAACAACTAGATAAAGCCTACATCCGATCGCTAACCAAGAACCTTCTCATGTTCACCTCTCTCATCACTCTCAAGCCAATTATTCACTCAATTCAACCTAGTCCCATATTAGCAACTATGTAATTAATTAATATTATTTAAACATAGTCTATTTCATTCACTCCTAGTAATTAAGAGTTTGTATAAATGGCTGTGCTTTGCCATAATGAAAAATCAACAAGTGCATCACCACAATATCATATCAATGGAATTTAAGAATTGTCCATACAAGGACCCAATCATACTACCAAGAACTATACCACACAAGGATCCTACGTGTATCATTAAGTAAATGGACCACACACGAACCCCAAGTATATCATTAAGTAAACGGACCACACAAGGAACCAAAAAATGTTATTAAACCATAAATCGGTCCACTCAAGGAACAGTCACACTCTCCAACACCATAATGTACACACGCTGTGGGACTTATGGTTGCCCACTTGCCATGATCTGTAAGGGACAGGCTCAGTCCATGTAGCACTCACATAAGACAACTAAGTTTCATGTCACTCTTATCTCAAGCCAAGTGTTTTGCCACCTTTATTTCTATGTCCCCACCCTTATACCACATAAGTCCACCAATTCAATCACAAGCTATGTATGTAACATCAATCATTTCACAACAATAACCACCTACTAGATAAAAGTACAAATTTTATAGTAAGTTCATTACTAACCAACACTAGCATTTTGTAATCAATCACTTAGCATATTTACAAGCATGACTTGAAACCAATGTCACACCCCAAATCCCATTGAGACGGACTGGCATTTGAAGCCTTTAAGGCTCGAGAGAACCAATCTTCATTCATGTACACTCATATACATGTCACTAAATGAACAACACTCTATCATATATAAATACAAGATACCAATGGCAAAAGTCATGGAGAAACATTCGATAGATATGAAACTTGGTTGTTGGGGCCATCAAGTCAAAATGGACATACATTCCTTCATTTGTCTTACAATGTCTACAAAGCCTCTAACAGATACATATACATAACCAACCTAAAGTCAGAACAAGTCCCCATTTTATACAATCCTTTATACAATACCAAAACAAATGTACATAATGACTCAAAAAGCCCCGAATCAATCTGGAGCTCACCAACAGTTTTCAGATGATCTGTATCCTACTGTGGAGGTATGCTAGCTCCGGTGCCTACAGCAAGTAAGGTAAGTCTCCCAAGGGACGTCAGTACGAAGAATGTACTGAGTATGTAAGGCTATAAAAAACTGCATGAAACATAGGAACTTCAATGGAATCAAATACAAGTGAATAGTCATTGTAGATCAACCACTGTTCTGTATGTGTGGAACCATGTACATTACATTCATTACTTTACTTTACTTTATCCTTCTTTGCATTAAGAAATTGTAAAGCATATGATAAACAAATGACCAACTGATCAGTAGTAAAAGAGGATGACTCATGATAGGTATTTTAACCCCTGGGATACGGTCTTCATCAATACACAAATCAGGATAGACCCATGCTAGGATTTTCTTTTCACCCCTAGGATACCACCCGTGATATTGGGATCGACCCATGCTAGGTGTTCCTTTCACCCCTGGGATACCACCCGAGAATATAGACTCTCTTTACATCATTTCTTTCTTTTAGATAGTTCTTTTGGTGGTCATAACATTATGGGAGCTTTGGAACTTCTGTCAATGAATAAGAGACACGTGAATAACAACATATGACAACTTGAAATGAGATACTTTGAGATATTTTAAAATGAGAACAAGTCGGTAACAATGAGAACAAGAGATGTTGTCAAAGGATACGAAAAGAGTAACCTTACATACCTTATCTTCCCACTACAAATACAATAATCCAATACGTGAATACAATGATTCATCTCTTTCCTTACGCGTTACTCTACAACACAAGTACATAACAGAGCTCACGTTAACAACTAACTACATTACAAGTGCATAAGATGACAATGACCTACATGACTGCCATATAACGTCATTTCACCCTCATATAGTACAATCCACTGCATTACCATGCCAACAACACCAAAACATTCCATACATTAACCAAGATATCATAAAGCAATAGCATTTCACACTAAGGTTACACTTTACACTTCCCCTTCAACACTACGTCACCTCTACTCCATTAAGTCACTTAAATACCTTTCACAATAACACATTAACAACAATCCATAATTGATATAATCCAACATGCCTCCGAAAAATCCCTTCAATCTATTCAAAAGGTACCATAAGTTGATAATTGCATCCAAGAAGGGTATAGGGGCATTGGGGGGTCAAAGAGAAGCAAAAACAAACAAAATGAAATTTTAGAATGACCTGTGGAGCCACCTGTGCCCACAGGTGGATGAGATACGGCCGCAGGTGCCCATCTGGCCCTGTCCAGGGCCACCTGCATTGGCATCTGTGCCCGCAGGTGCCCCATCTACGAGGGCAGATGCCCAGTTCGGCCAAAATGAGTCTCTTTTGGGTCCTTTTTTGTAATAAATGGTCCATGGCTATAAGTAAGCTTATATTTTCATAATTTAGGTAAAATTTGATGCTAATTATCAACCATAGTTTCAAAATGCACATGAGCATCACCAAAATAATTTTCTCCTTTCAATACGCCACCGGTTCCATGCACAATTTCATAACAACAATCCCACAATTTATGCACATAGAGAAAGAAAGTTAAGGAAATAAACACATCTTACATATTGAAATTTAATCCATCAAGTTCACTTCCTTCAAGACCACAAGTCCACTTTCAAGTTTATAAGGCAATATCCTTTACCGATTAAGTAAAAGTAGACTGTTTCACACATAGTGAACTGCTCAACACTTTGCCAACATAACCAACATGATTTATACACCCTCTCATGCATATAATATATTAAACCATAACAATAAACACTTACCAAAGCTTTCAAAGAGATGATCTTGTCCCAAAAGGGATTAGTAGCTTAGGGTTTGTCAGAGAAGAGAAATATCTTGGAAAATTCTAGAATTGGCATGTGTCTTGGTGAATAAAAATCTGATTTTTCACCCTTATATAGTCCCTCAAGTTCATCCTTATCTAACCAGTAAATATGTTTACTTGGTCAATCTTGTAGAATGGGTCATTTTTTCCATTTGGGCCATGTCTTTTGCTTAATTTTGGGCCTTTATTAAGCCCATTAGCATATAGTAATTCAGCCCAACAAAATTAATGCATAATACACCAACCATCTCAAGTTTAAATAATTCCCTAAATGTTACGGTAATCAAATAAGTTCGAAAATGTATGGGGTGTTACATCTTTCCCCCCCTTAGAAACATTCGCCCTCGAATGTTAGTAACATTATCCAATTTAAACAAATTTCAAGTCTAGTACACATAATGCTTATAGATACTTACTTGTTATTTCTCCAATTCCGCACCTTGAACTTGTTATTTTATTTGAAATAAATGAGGGTACTTAGACTTCATCATTTTTTCAGTTTCCCATGTGATCTCTTCTACTTGTTGATTCCTCCAAAGTACCTTTACGGAAGCTACCTCTTTATTCCTTAACCTCTTCACTTGTTGATCCGGAATAGCAATAGGTATCTCTTCATAGGTGAGATACTCCGTAACTTGTACATCTTCAATGAGTGAAATACGAGATGGATCTCCTATGCACTTTCAAAGCATTGAAACATGAAATACTAGATGAACTGTGGAGAGTTCTTGGGGTAGTGCTAACTCATACGCAACTTGACCAAATCTTCGGGTAATCTTATATGGCCCTATATAAAATGGATTCAACTTTCCTTTCTTTCCAAATCTCATTACCCCTTTCATTGGTGACACCTTCAAGAATACCCAATCACCTATGGCAAATTTGAGCCCCCTTCTCCTAATATCAGCATATGACTTGTGTCGACTTTGGGCCGTTTGTAGTCGTTGTTGTATCACCTTAACTTTCTCCATAGCTTGATGAACAAGATCTGGCCCAAATAAAGCAGTTTCACCCACTTCAAACCATTCAATTGGTGATCTACACTTTCTTCCATTTAAAGCTTCGTAAGGTGCCATTTTGATACTTGAATGATAACTATTGTTGTAGGAGAATTCACTAAGAGGAAGATGATCATCCCAACTTTCTTTAAAGTCCACTGAATAAGCTCGTAGCATATATTCAAGTGTTTGGATAGTACGTTCTGCTTGTCCATCTGTATGAGGATGAAAAGTTGTACTTAAATTCACTTGAGTACCCAACTTCTTCTAAAAAGACTTCCAAAAATTTGCAGTAAATTGAGCTCCCCTATCCGATATAATAGAGATTGGAACTCCATGCAATCAAACTATCTCCTTAATATACAAACTTGCATAATCCTCAGCTGTGTAGATGGTCTTGACCGGTAGAAAATGTGTTAACTTGGTAAGCCTGTCAACTATTACCCATATGGAATCAAATTTCCACAGTGCACGAGGCAAACCTGTGATGTAATCCATGTTAATCATGTCCCACTTCCAAACTGGAAGATTAATACATTGCATGTAACCTCCAGGCTTCTGATGCTCTACTTTCACTTGTTGACAATTTGGACATTGGGCTACAAATTCTGCAATGTTCTTCTTCATGTTACCCCACCAATACATTTCTTTTAGATCATGGTACATTTTGGTTGCTCCAGGATGAATAGAATATCGTGAATGATGTGCTTCTTTCATGATCCATTTCCTTAACTCATCCACATCCGGTACACATAATCTACCTTGGCACTGAAGTACTCTCTCTTGAGTAAGATCAAATGCCTTTATCAAACCTTGTTGCACATTCTCCTTCAGCTGCAATAAAATAGGGTCCGCATACTGGTTTTCTTTCACTTCAGCTATTAATAAAGATTCTGCTGCATTTTGCACAATAACCCTTTCATCTACAGATCCAAGAAGATGAATTCCCAAGCTGGCTAATTGATGTAGATCCTTGACTATACCTTGCTTTTCCATCAACTGGCCACTAGTGCTTCCTACTACTTTGCGGCTTAATGCATCAGCTACCACATTTGCTTTTCTCGGGTGGTATAAGATATCAATATCATAATCCTTTAATAGTTCAAGCCACCTCCGTTGCCTCATATTTAAGTCCTTCTGCTTAAAGATATATTGCAAACTTTTGTGATCAGTATATATATCAACATGAACCCCATACAAAAAGTAGTGCCATATCTTTAAAGCAAATATCACAGCTGCTAGCTCAAGATCATGTGTGGGATAATTTCTCTCATGTGGCCGTAACTGTCGTGAGGCATAAGCTATTACATTACCGTGCTGTATCAATACACATCCTAAGCCGACTCCTGAAGCATTACAATATAATTCATACCCCTATGTGCCTTCTGGAAGTACCAATACGGGCGTAGACATCAATTTATCCTTCAGCTCTTTGAAACTCTTCTCACATGCATCATTCAATTGAAACTTGGTTGTCTTGTGGGCTAGCTTTGTTAAAGGTGCAACAATAGAAGAGAATCATTCCACAAACCTTCTATAATAACCTGCCAACCCAAGAAAACTACAAATCTGCGTAGGCGTCGTAGGTCTTGGCCAATTCTTCACCGCTTTAATCTTTTGTGTATCTACCCTTATTCCTTCGTCCGACACAATATGACCCAAGAATGCTACAAGTTTTAACCAAAATTCACATTTAGAGAACTTTGTATATAACTTACGATCACGAAGAATCTGTAAAACCTACCGTAAGTGATTAGCATGGTCCTCTGGTGATCTTGAATAAACCAGAATATCATCTATAAACACTGTCACGAGCACATCTAAAAATGGCTTGAACACCCTGTTCATCAAATCCATAAAAACTGTTGATGCATTTATTAGTCCAAATGACATAACCAAAAATTCATAATGACCATACTGTGTTCAGAAAGCTGTCTTGGGTATATCTTTTTCTCTAACCCTTACCTGATGATAACCCGATCTCAGGTCAATCTTCGAAAAACACTTGGCACCCTACAACTGATCAAACAAATCATCAATTCTGGGAAGAGGATATTTATTCTTGACTGTTACCTTATTCAGTTGTCGATAATCAATGCACATTCTCAATGTGCCATCTTTCTTTCGTACAAATAACACTGGTGCAGCCCAAGAGGACATACTAGACCTTATGAATCCCTTATCCAGCAAGTCTTTTATTTGCTCCTTCAATTCCCGCAATTCTGCCAGAGCCATTTGATACAGAGGAATAGAGATAGGCTGAGTACCTGGGATCACATCAATACCAAACTCTACTTCCCGTTCTGGAGGTAAACCTGGAAGATCTTCAGGAAATACATCAAGAAATTCATTTACCACCGGAACCGATTGAAGAGTTGGTGGCTTCACATCAGTATCTTGCACTCTTACTAGATGGCATATGTACCCCTTGGATATCATTTTCCTTGCTTTAAGATAGGAAATAAACTTACCTCTCGGTGCCCTAACATTACCCCTCCATTCAAGGATAGCCTTTTGTGGAAAATGGAAATGTACTTTCTTAGCTCGGCAATCTACCGTGGCATAACAAGAAGACAACCAATCCATACCCATTATAACATCAAAATCTACCATTTCCAGCTAAATAAGATCAGCCAGCGTATCATGATCACACATAGTTTCTACACAATTACGATATACTCTTTCAGCTACAATAGAGTCACCAACTGGTGTAGATACTTCAAATGGCTTGACTAGTAACTCCGGTGTTCTTTCAAATTTTTCAGCAATTAATGGAGTAACATATGATAGGGTAGAATCTGGATCAATCAATACATATACATTATGTGAAAAGACGAATAATGTACCTGTCACTACATCAGGAGACGCCTCCAAATTCTGTCGATCCGCTAGAGCATAGGTACGGTTCTGTACCCCACTAGAACTGGCTGCTCCTCTAGCACCTCTACCATGACCAGCAGGCTGCATACCTCGGCCTAAGGAAGGAACCAATGATGATGATGTAACGGTTGATCCCATAGGTCGCGCTATACTACCCAAGCCTCTTCGTGGGCATTCTCTCATTATGTGCCCCGTCACACCACACCAAAAGCAAATATTAGTCCCAAGCCGGTATTCACCTAAATGAAACCTTCCACAGTGCTAAAACGGCTAACGAGAAAACCCTACTGACTGTGAACCTCGAATCCCACTACTTTGCCCAGTTTGACTGCCTCTAAACCCTTGGAATTGGTCTTGAGTGCCTTCTGTAGGATAAGAAAATGATAGTCTCGGCGGTCTATTAAAAATTCGAGGCCTAAATTCTCCTTGGGATGACATGAACTGTCCCATAGGTCTAGCCCTCTTTGCCTGTCCTCTTTCAATTTCCTGTGGCCTTCTCCTTTGTCTCTGATCCTCCATCTTCTGTGCAAAAGCCTGTATTCTGGCTATATCCATATCCCTATTCAACACAGCAATAGTACAATCCCTTACCAAATATGGATTCAATCTATCCATATACCAATGAACTCTATCGTCCATAGTAGCTACCACATTAGGAGCATATCTGGCCAAAGAGTTAAACCAAAGACTGTACTCTCGGACACTCATATTCCCTTGCCGAAGATTCAGAAATTGGTTTGCATGAGCCTCTCGGATCTCATAGGGAAGGTAATGATCAAGGAATTCCACCTTGAATTCCTCTCAACTAGCTGGAAGTGCACCAACACCCCTTGATCGTTTCCAATCTTCGTACCACAATATAACCTCTCCTTTCAATCTATATAATGCAAGCTCCACAGTTTCTATACCAGATACATGTATAACATCTAAAGCCCTTTGAATCTTGTCCATGAAGTCCTGTGGATCTTCATTCAGATCTGACCCAGTGAATGTGGGAGGGTCTAATTTTAGAAAATCCTATGTCCGCCGACTAGTTGCCCTAGCCTCACTGTCATTACTTTTCATTGGACCAACTTCTCCTTGATTCTGTGCAGCAGCTATATGAGTCAACATTTGCACCGCATTTCTTAGATCCTTCTCAGTAGCATTAACAGGTGTTTCGATAGGTACTTCTCTTCTTCTCGGCTCTCCTGGAGCTGGAAAAGTAGAAGAAGCTCGCGATGCAAATTCAATGTCCGCCCACCTTGACTAGCTTGGTCAGGTGGTGATTTACTAGTTCCTTCTCTAGCAAGAATGTCTACCTTTTTACCTTTGCCCCTACCTCATCTTGTAATCGGCATGTTATTATAACAAAGAAAACCAATTTCAACGGTCAGATATGATTCCACCTACAAATTTGGCTCTAATGCACGATCTAGGAAATAAAGAAAAGAAACAACTATTAAATGTCCCGTAGCCTTCTACTTATAAATGTGGTTCATAGCACATCCATAATCAAGACTCTACTCAGACACGGCTTTGTAGACTCCCTAGAAAGACCTGCTCTGATACCACTTTTGTCACACCCCAAATCCCATTGAGGGGGACTGGCACCCGAAGCCGTTAAGGCTCGAGAGAACCAATCTTCATTCATGTACACTCATATGCATGTCACTAAATGAACAACACTCTATCATATATAAATACAAGATACCAATGGCGGAAGTCATGGAGAAACCTTCGATAGATATGAAACTTGGTCGTTGGGGCCATCAATTCAAAATGGACAGACATTCCTTCATTCGTCTTACAACGTCTACAAAGCCTCTAACAGATACATATACATAACCAACCTAAAGTCGAGAAGAGTCCCTGCTTTATACAATCCTTTATACAATACCAAAACAAATGTATATAATGACTCAAAAAGCCCCGAATCAATCTGGAGTTCACCAACAGTTTTCAGATGATCTGTATCCTACTGTAGAGGTATGCTAGCTCCTGTGCCTGCAGCAAGTAAGGTAAGTCCCCCAAGGGACATCCGTACGAAGAATGTACTGAGTATGTAAGGTTATAAGAAACTGCATGAAACATAGGAACTTCAATGTAATCAAATACAAGTGAATAGTCAATGTAAATCAACCACCGTTCTGTATGTGTGGAAGCATGTACATTACATTCATTACTTTACTTTACTTTATCCTTCTTTGCATTAAGAAATTGTAAAACATATGATAAACAAATGACCAACTGATCAGTGGTAAAAGAGGATGACCCATGCTAGGTATTTTAGCCCCTAGGATAAGGTCCTCATCAATACACAAATCGGGATCGACCCATGCTTGACTTTTCTTTTCACCCCTGGGATACCACCCGTGATATTGGGATCGACCCATGCTAGGTGTCCCTTTCACCCCTGGGATACCACCCGAGAATATAGACTTTCTTTACATCATTTCTTTCTTTGAGATAGTTCTTTTGGTGGTCATAACATTATGGGAGCTTTGGAACTTCTGTCAATGAATAAGAGACAAGTGAATAATAACATATGACAACTTGAAATGAGATACTTTGAAACATTTTGAAATGAGAACAAGTCGGTAACAATGAGAACAATATTTGTTGTCAAAGGATACGGAAAGAGTAACCATACATACCTTATCTTCCCACTACGAATACAATAATCCAATACGTGAATACAACGATTCAGCTCCTTCCATACGCGTTACTCTACAACACAAGTACATAACAGAGCTCACGTTAACAACTAACTACATTACAAGTGCATAAGACGACAATGAACTACATGACTGCCATATAACGTCATTTCACCCTCTTACAGTACAATCCACTATGTTACCATGCCAACAACACCAAAACATTTCATACATTAACCAAGATATCATAAAGCGATAGCATTTCACACTAAGGTTACACTTTACACTTCCCCTTCAACTCTACGTCACCTTTACTCCATCAAGTCACTTAAATACCTTTCACAATAACACATTAACAACAATCCATAATTGATATAATACAACATGCCTCTGAACGATCCCTTAAAGCTATTCAAAAGGTACCATAAGTTGATAATTGCATCCAAGAAGGGTATAGGGCCCTTGGGGGTCAAAGAGAAGCAAAAACAAACAAAACAAAATTCTGGAATGACCTGTGAACTCACCTGCGCTTGCAGGTGGATGAGGTACGGCCACAGGTGCCCATCTGTCCCTGACCAGGGCCACCTGCATTGGCTTCTGCGCCCGCAGGTGCCCCATCTGCTAGGGCGGATGCCCGGTTCAGCCAAAATGGGTCTCTTTTGGGTCCTTTTTTGTAATAAATGGTCCATGCCCATAAGTAAGCTTCTCTTTTCATAATTTAGGTAAAATTTGATGCTAATGATCAACCATAGTTTCAAAATGCACATGAGCATCCCCATAACTAATTTCTCCTTTCAATACGCCACCGGTTCCATGCACAATTTCATAACAACAATCCCACAATTTATACACATAGAGAAAGCAAGTTAAGGACATAACCACGTCTTACATATTGAAATTTAATACATCAAGTTCACTTCCTTCAAGACCACAAGTCCACTTTCAAGTTTATAAGGCAATACCCTTTACCGATTAAGCAAAAGTAGACTGTTTCACACATAGTGAACGGCTCAACACTTTTCCAACATAACCAACATGATTTATACACACTCTCTTGCATATAATATATTAAACCATAAGAATAAACACTTACCAAAGCTTGCAGAGATATGATCTTGTCCCAAAAGGGATTAGTAGCTTAGGGTTTGTGAGAAAAGAGAAATATCTTGGAAAATTCTAGAATTGGTATGTGTGTCTTGGTGAATAAAAATCTGATTTTTCACCCTTATATAGTCCCTCAAGGTCATACTTAGCCAACCATTAAATATGTTTACTTGGTCAATCTTGTAGAATGGGTCATTTTTTCCATTTGGGCCATGCCTTTTGCTTAATTTTGGGCCTTTATTGAGCCATTAGCATATAGTAATTCAGCCCAACAAAATTAATGCATAATACACCAACCATCTCAAGTTTAAATAATTTCCTAAATATTACGGTAATCAAATAGGTTCGGAAATGTACGGGGTGTTACAACAAAGTAGACAAACATTAAGTTATTGAGCACATATACAATCAAACTGAGTCTAAGCTCCAATTCAACCGTAACCTACAACATATTCCAAGGATAAGTCAACATCTTATTCTATCAAACTTTATAAAACAATAACTCCTCAAAAACAATTACCCCCGAGAACCAAGCAACATATAATCTAGGAGCATACATACAATAAATTAGAACTCAACTCATGTTTTATGGTACACACCGGGGTTTATATAAATTTAAACAAGTTCTTTCATTTGATTACCACTCAATCCTGTCCAGGCACCATTATTCATCAACTTTCATACCTATTCTTCTACCACAACCATTCATCATAGAATGAAACCTATTCTACTTCCCAGCTCCCAACTCATCCTGATGCCGTAATTGGTCGATTTATCTCATAACTTCTCATAAATCCCTTGCCTAGAACACTAACATACATCTTTGCATAGCTTAACATAGAGACTATATTAACAAATAGCAATCATCAATAAATTTATACATTCAATAACATTAATACCGGATTAATATAAGTTCAGCTCGATTTATCAATTATTATCCAACCACACATCATGCCCGCAAGCCTAAACATGATCTCATGTCAATCTATATCATGAACATGCTTCTTAACCATATTCTACTACTCAATTAAACCTAGCCTAACTAGATGCCAAGCTACAGCTAGGGAAGGCACCAATCTTTATTCCTTGGCTGGTTCCAGTAATTTCTGATGCAAATTTCACTAGAAATAAATAAAGATACATCCTCTTGAAGTGTGTCTCTCTATTTTTGTCACTACTTAGGTCTGGGAGTATCCCTAGATTATTTTTTAAGAGAGGTACCGAGTTATGAAAATTTAAAGTTAAGAAGGGTTTTAAATTTTGCAGAGATACTACTGACATCCCAATGTGATGAACCGACCGTTGTTGCAGTGGTAAGGGTCCTACTATAGTAGGACTGAGGTAGTTAGTTCCTGAAATTACCTTTCAATGAATTAATTCTCGGGTCAATCTACCAAGAATTTTTAATAAATATATTAATTAATTAAATATTACCAACACCTCCGTGCCCTTAAGAAGTGGTGCTCATAGTAACAATGGGACGGGTCCTTACAGTAAATACTAACTTACCTATAATTTGTCCTCAAATGACAACGGTAGTGAAGAATACTAGGTCGACGTACTTCCAGGGTCACTAACTCCAAACTCACTAACTAAGAGAGTCCATTGTCTTAACATTAATTACCGGCCTTACAACAGAACCACACAGACCTTATACACACACCTTACCACCACAAAGTACCTTTATAACATACATAGTAGCAGTAACAAGAAATAATTGTTTAGAACAAGCATATACGAGCACCCAAGGTAATCGAGGCCTCATCAATAGGTAATAAATCACAATAAATACCTAATGGGATGAAATTTTTTGTCCCCTCCCTCACTGCCTTGTTATTTTTATATCAAGACCCCTACCGATATAGTGGGACTACTGCAGTGGGAAGCGGGCCTTTATTACGTTGCCTTAGCAATTTGAGAATGGGAGAAGTGGGTTATTTTCTTATTTCTCCTTCATTTAACAACTCTAACTCTTCCACACACTCCAATCAAATACTCTTTCCCGACATCAAATTCAAGGTAAGTTCTCATTCTTACTCCGTCACCTTACTTTATAACACTTGTTTTCAAAGATTTAAGCTAGAATTTCATAAATATTACAAGGGTTGGGGTTGGTTTAGGCATGATTTGATTTTTTTCCAATTAGGGATGGATTTACGAAGAATGCTTGTTTCTCCTATGTTTCCAACACCCTTATTAGCATTCTAAGCATAAGATTCACTAAGTTCATGGCAGTTAGGGGCTCGAAAATGGGGTAGAAGATAAAGGGTCATCTCCCTAAATGATTTATTAGCCATTGAATCTTGGATCAGGGTTTATTCACCCTAATTTTGACATTTAGAAGTCACATACTACTTCACTAGGCCCAATCTTAGTTAAGAATTTGAAAAATTACAAAATTATGAAAAGACACCATTATTTTATCAAAGGTCTATCGGGGATGAAAGGGTCACTGCAGTGGGATGCTTCCCATTGTAGCGTTCTTGCTACTGTGGCATGATGCCCATATAGTGGCCCCATTACAGTGGTATTGCTCTCACTGTAATGAAGACCTAGTAGCAACCCAAATTGGAAAATGCCAATTTTTTAGTTTGCGACAATTGCGGCCTATTGAGCATACCTATGACACCTAATTATGAATTTGCAAAACTACTACACTATGGCCAACCAAGACCAAGGTGGTGCACACTCTTATTATAGGTATTTTCTTAACCAGGCTTGTCAGTAATGGTTCGTAGATTATAAGAGGAGAGGGTTTTGCCATGAGAGGGTTTTTGTGATATGGGACATGAAGGAAGAGACACCAAAATTCTATGCTAGCTTGCAAGAGTTTGGATGGATGTTGCTAAAGGAATCCACCCAGGATTGTAACTCAGGATGGGTATAGGAGGTTATGTTATGCTCCCAACTATTCATTAGGATGACCCATAACCCACGATCTGTATTTAAAGAGTGAATATCCTTGTGGTCATGGCCACAATCAATGATACCTTAAGGGTGCCAAATACCCTCAACGATGCTTATGAAGAAAAGTATGTAAAGACTGACTTGTGGTGCTTGGCAGACACTTTAGTGGTGGAGGGTGATAGGGGGAAGGACCATTAGACTAGTACTGTAGGGCTCAAGAGCATCAACTTTTCTGTAAAGGCTCGGAGGTGGATTAACTTGGTGTCCCAGATGATTCATCCTTCTAGAAATGTTATCGACATCACTTACCTCAGGCTTTGGTGAAGGCTAGTGCTATCTGAGGAATTCCTCACATTATGATGGCTCAGATTGAGGCAAAATTGAAGGAATTCTATATAGGAAACATGTTTATAGCTCACCAGCTTGGTTACAAAGTTGTGCGCCCGAGAAAGTGTGCCTCGGGATGATGATGACCATGACTTAGAGTGTGACATACCCTTCAACCCTCTCAAGGTACAAGATACACAAGGGCGAAGCAAGAGGAAGATGAAGATAGGATTAGAGGGAGAGAGTAGTAGGGTCCATGAGAGTAAGGGAGGTTACAATCACCCTGCACCATCCATGGGGTCCTTTGAGTGGTTCTAGTCAAATTTGGTTGCAGTGAAGGACATTTTGATACCGACTCATATGCCTCCTCAAAGACAGGCTTCCTTCATCATTACACCCCCACCCGGCCCCCAAGCCTTCTACTCTAATCTAGTTCGAGCCTATGAGTAGATTTTTTGTGACTTGGATGAGAAGAAGAGGAAGAGGCACTCTCGGGGTTACTTGTTTTACTGCATATGCAAGGCTATGAAGGTCATGTTTGCCTGTGTTACCCCGAACCAGAAACTTCTTAAGCTAAAGATAGAAGATGCACATGAATTCTTGTTCTTGATCAGGATGGAGGAGGAGGGCTCCTATGCTTCGAGCCTTAATAATGATAGATCCTCTAGTTAGCTCCCGGCATGCACACTCTCTTTTCCCCACCCCTTGTTATTGATAGATTTGGTTGGTTGCCCCCGTTTGGGGTTGTATTAAACAATACTTTGTTTTCCATACTTTTGGGTGCCTTTATTTTTATTATGCTAGGTGGTTGAGTACTTTTTACTACATCAAAATCTCAAGTGGTAGACTAGACTAGTTTATTTTAGTTACTCCGACTATATGATTGTTTGAAAAGAGTGGGAAAGAGAAGGTACAAAAATAGAGGAGAACAGGGCAGGCTTAATTCCAGGATCTCGCTGTAGTAGCCTCTCTCCTATTGCGGTGTCTTCACTACAGTGGAAATGGGTCGCTGTAGAGGTTTTGCTACAGCAGGTCTTTCAACATTGTAATATCCCCCTGACAATAACTCCGGGGAGTTTTATCTCCTACAAACTTTTTCCCACCCTTCCCAACACAACTACCTTCAAATCTTTTTAGCCACTTAGCCTATTAATCTGGGACATAAATATTTTATACAGAATCCTTGAATTATATACAACAACTAAAATTAAAACTATCAAATTTTAACACATGACCAGTTTGTCAAAGTGTACACTCAAATCTTCCAATAAATAATCAATTCAACAATAAGCACTTCAGTCTTCAATAACATTAAAAATTTTCATGTAGGCAGTGAAATCATCACATAGACATTCCAGTCACCAAGTGGAGTAATAGTCGTAATTCAGTTTGTCAATTCAACATGTCCAGTATGCACTCAAGCTATGTAGTAAGAAATCCAATGATCGAATAGGCAAACCTTTAAACCTTCTAGTTATCACGATATTTCAAGCCATCCATTAAGCATATCCATTGTCACTCAACTCAACCAAAATGAATTACTTTAATCATCAACTAAAATAACATTTTTATTTAATCCAAGTTTACAATTATGTAATCCACTTCCCATGACCACTAATGGATCATTCACGCCTTGATACAATCCTTACCTCCAGATTCCAATTGGAACCAACCAAATTCCAATTCAATTTCCTGAGATACCAATTGGAATAGATTTATTCCAATTGAGTTGGTCAAGATACCAATTGGAATAGAATAGATATCAATTGGACTCAACCCATACAGACGACCAATCCAGAATGGCACAATAGGAAGGAAGAAGAAGAAGAAACAAATTCCTAGAATGCCTCATAGCTTCTTGAGGATTTGATGTGGACGTCTATACACCACTATTTGAAATTTTCTCTTGTACTTGTGAGATAGGTAACCTGGGATCTAATACAAACTATCAATCACGACCCAACTAGGTGGATCATGTGGGCACCTACTCTAAACTACCTAGATAGGAGAACCCTGTACCACCAAACCAAAATATGCATAAGCCAAATAAGTAAATTTATTTACCATTAAATATTTCCTCAAAATATACAACAAGTGTGATGATATAACAAAAATAAAACCTTTACCCAAGACCTAGTCTAGATATGTACAAGAGCTACTAAGAAAATAGTAATGAGATACAGGACTCAGCTTCCACTATAGGAATAGAATGAGATGAAGCGGCAGGAGATCATTAGGCACATCATGTAAGAAACCTCAACTGATCTTACAGCCAGACTATACCCCAAAGAGGGTATATCAAGAGTAGTATCAGTACAACCACACATACTGGTAGGCATCATCGGCCGACCAAGGTTAAATCTCATAAACATTATAAAGAAATTCAATATCAATCATGCATGTAAATAAAATAATTGAATTCCTTCGATTTCATCTACCATGTGACCAATCTCACTTCAACATAAACCCGACAACCCAACTTGTTTAAGGTTACTACAAGGATCTATTTCGTCCTTATCATAGGTCACTAATGATCACTAGGTTCATGGTACAACATTTATTAATAATCTATTATTATTCCATGTGCATACACAAATTTCTAGATCTCTGGCCTATATCAATGTATGAGTGTACACGACCTTAAAAACCAGATGAAGTCTACATCCAATCACTAACCAAGAACCTTCTCACCTTCACCTCCCTCAACTCATCACTCTCAAGCCAATTATTCACTCAATTCTACCTAGTCCTGCATTAGAAAATCTGTAATTCATTTAACATTATCTAAACATAGTCCATTTGATTCACTCCTAGCAACTAAGAGTTTGTAAAATTGGTTGAGCTTGCCATAATGGAAAATCAACAAGTGCATCACCACAAAATCATATCAAGGCAATTTAAAAGTTGTCCACACAAGGACCCAATCATAATACCAAGAATCAGACCACACAAGGATCCCAAGTGTAACATTATGCAAATGGACCACACAAGAATTCCAAGTATATTATCAAGTAAATAGACCAGACAAAGAACCATGAAATATCATTAAACCATAAATCGGTCCACTCAAGGAACCTTCAAGCTCTCCAACACCATAATGTACACACACACAATAGGACATATGGTTTCCCACTAACTATGACCTGCAGGGGTAAGTTCATTTACCACTCACATAAAAAAACTAAGTGCCATGCCACCCTTATCCCAAGCCAAGTGTTGTGCAACACTTATTTCCATGTACCCACCCCTATACCACCTAAGTTCACCAATTCAATCACAAGCTATGCATTTAGCATCAACCAATTCACAATAATAATCAAGTACTAGTCATAAGTACAAATTCTATAGTAAGTTCATTATTAACCAACACTTGCATTTTGTAATCCATCACTTAGCATAATTTACAAGCATGACATGAAATCAAGTAGATAAACATTCATTTAATGAGCACATATACAATCAAACTGAGTCAAAACTCCTATTCAACTGTAATCTACAACACGCTCCAAGGACTAGTCGACAACTTATATATCAAACTTTATCAATCAACAACTCCTCAAAAACAAATATGTCCGGGGACCAATCAACCGATAATCAAGGAGCATACACATAATAGATCAGGTCAAAACTGTTATTTTACAATACACACTGGGGTTTATATAAATTTAAATAAGTTTTTTCACTTGATTACCTCTCAATCATGACCACGCATAATTATTCATCAACTTCCACACCTATTCTTCTACCACAACCATTCATCATATACTAAAACCCTTTCTACTTCCCATCTCCCAACTTATCCTGATGTTGTAAATGGTCGGTTTATTTCACAACTTTTCATAATTTCCTTGCCGGAAACACTAACATACATCTTTGCATAGTTTAACATAGAGATTATATTAACATATAGAAATCATCAATAAATTTATACATTCAATGGCATTAATATATGATTAATACAATTTCACCTTAATTTATCAATTATTATCCAACCATACACCGTGCCCGCAGGCCTAAACATGAAATCTCCCATCAATCTATATTATGAACACATTTCTTAACCATAGTATACTACTAAAATTAAACCTAGCCTACTTGTATGTCAAGTTGCTGCTATGGAAGGCACCAGTCTTTATTCATTGGCTGGTTCCAAAAATTTCTGACATAAATTTTATGAGAAATCCATGTAGATACATCCTCTCAAATTATGCCTCTCTATTTTCAATGCTTCTTGTGTTTGGGAGTAACCCTAGAGTATCTTTAAGGAGAGGTATCGAATAATGAAAATTTAATGCTAAGAAGGGTTTTTAAAATTCATGGACCTACTGCCTACAACCCCCTGTTGTGGCCCTATTATTGTTGTAGCAGTAAGGGTTCCACTGTAGTGGGTTTGAGGCAGTCACTTCTTGAAATTTTGTTTCAATAAATAGATTCCCAGGTCCAACTACCAAGAATTTTAAATGTACATCTTAATTAATTTAAGATTACCAACACCTCAGAGACCTTTGGATGTAGTACTCATAGTAACAACGGGATGGGTCGTTACACCTATATAAATGATACAATCCCTCTTGGTACATGGATATATGTACCCTTCCATATAATCTAAGGGATACTATGCATAACTAAGGTAATAGTCTTTGCAAAGCAATCCAATATCGCGTGATAGAGAGACAACCAATCCATGTCCAGAATCACGTCAAAATCAATCATGTCTAGAATAACAAGATCTACCCCAAGTGTCGTACCCTGAGATAGTCACTAAAATAAGCAATATACTCGATCCACTACTAACAAATTGCCTATAGGAGTAGCTACATGTATAGGCACATGTAAAAACACACATAAAAAATCCAAAAGAATAGCAAAGTAGGAAGATAAATATAAACTGGTAGACCTCAAATCAAATAACATACAAGCTAGTCGATTACAAATAGAGATCGTACCTTTAAGGACAACATCTGAAGCCTCATCCTCTGACCTACCTAGAAAACAATACAAATAACCATGTCCTCCTCCATATTAAGTGCCCGTGTGACCATCTGCCCAACCTAGCTGAGACCCACCTCTAGTAACTTAGGGACCACCCCTACCACCTTGCACACCACTTTTAGCCGGTGTCAATAAATCCCTATGGGCCAGAACCTACTGACCCTGCTGCCTGTTATGCTTAAATCTATGACACTCCATAAAAAAATGCCCCAACTCTCCACACTCATAACATCATATGCCAGACGTACCCTAATGTGAAGACCTTGTTAAACTAGAATGGCCACAATGGCTTGAATACCCAGAAAGTAGAACCTAAAAAGTTTGAATTAAGCATAGGCCTCTTTGCCTATTATACCATAAATAACCTCAATTAATAATCGGTAGTGTTTTCCTGAATGAGCCTACTAGGATGAAAATGTTGACCTCTACTAAAAAAAAACCTATCTCTGGACTGAGAACAACTAAAATTGCCCTGTCGATGAGCCCTTTTGTATCTACCTCCATAGGCCTCACGACGTATCCCCTCAATAGTTTTTGTAAGTTCTCTATTGTCATTTGTAATGCTCCATTTTGTTTGTCTTTTTTCTTCTCTGCATGTTCTTTGTGATTTCTTTAGGGCTTGTTTCCTTAGGTTGTATCTACTTCATTACTTTGTTCTTTCTTGTCTTTTCATGTCACCTCCTTTTTTTTCAGTTCAAGGTGCAACACTCTATATTTCCTTTTTAATGTCAACCTACACTTTACACTCCTTGCAGTATTTTGGTAAAATATCATAGTGAATTTTAATCTTCTCAATCCTTGTCTCCTATGTCTTCTCATTCTCAATCTACATTATAATATATTTTGGCAGCTTTGCAAGAAGATCTACCTAGACCTTAACTCTTGCATAGTTGGGTCTAGTTTTGTTTATAATAAATGAATCTAAGTGCAAAGGTTTTCCTACTACAAAGGCTAGGGTAAATAGTTTTTCCTTTACAAAGCACGTGGGTAGCAAATTGTGGAAAGAGATCGATGTCATAGCTTGTATTGTTTCCTCAATGATTTCAAATTTAGCATCAAACACCAGAGGCCTCATCTAGTAGAACAAACCATCACTGACTTTAATGAAATATGCACTCTTTGACAACATGTTAATGAAATATTGCAGTATCAAAAAGTGCATTAGAATATATCAATTTTGCAGTAAGACAATTTGACACTCTCTTTTCACTCCATATTGTATTGGTCTTTAGTTGCGTAGATCTTCATGTTCTTGCTAACCATATGAGAATTTTTAATTACTGGAGTGCAAATCCAGTGAGGGGTTGCATGAGGCAAACGTGAAAGTGAGGTTTGACATACAGGCTATTCCCTAGAGAGACAATTTCAAGTATTTTGGATCTATATATCAAGATAGTGGGGACATCGACAATGATATCATATATCATATTGATGTGGCATAGATGAAGTAGACGCTTTCCTCCGGTGTCTTGTGTGATAAAAAGATACCACTAAATTTAAAGGTAAGTTATATAGAGTAGTGGTTAGACCGACGATGTTGTATAGGGTAGCGTATCGGTCAATCAAAAACTACTATGTTTAGAAGGTGCATATTGTAGAGATAAGGATGTTGAGGTGATTGTGTGCGAATACTAGGTGCTATAATTTTAGAAATGAGGATATTTGTGATAAGGTGTGAGTGGGCTCCGTGGTGGACAAGATGAGGCAAGCAAATTTGAGATTGTTTGGACATGTGAAGAGGTTATGTGCAAACGTCCCAGTAAGGAGGTACGAGAGGTTGGATATAATCTGTATGAGTAGAGATATAGGTAGGTCGAAGAAGTATTGAGGAGAGGTAATTAGATAGGACATGACCCAACTTCAGGTTACTAAGGACATGACCTTAGAAGGAGGGTGTGGAGGATGCATACTAGGGTAGAAAGTTAGTCGGGTTGGAGTGTTGTCTTACTTGTCGAAGGTTTAGGCTTGTTGTGTATGTTGTTGAACGAGCTATAGTATTGTATTCCCTGCTTGTGATATCTATCATGATTTATTATTTATTTTGTTTTGATTATCACACCAGTGTGTTGTTGTTCTTGTTACTCTCTTGTAGACTTTGCACTGTTTCCTTGTTGGTTACCCTATTTTCTCCACTATTTCCTTCTTTATTGTACCTGGATTTTCTGCACTTCAGCCGAGGGTCTTTCAAAAATAGCCTCTTTACCTCCACGAGTTAGCGGTAAGGTCTGTGTACACCCTATCCTCCCCAGAACTCACTTGTAAAATTTTATTGAGTATGTTGTTGTCGTTGTCGTTGTTGTTGAATTATTTATTTAGTTAAATTGTAGTTCCAAGTCAAATATACTATCGACAAGTAGGCCATAAATCGATCTGTGTCAATTATCAATAGACATGATTTCTGCTCAACTACATTATTTATCAATAATTGTCCACTTGTTATATATATATATATATATATATATATGAACTAGACTGTTAGTTGGCTAAATAAGCTTTAATTAGTTAAAATAAAATTAAAAAAACTTACAATATTTAAAAATAATAATAATATTTTATCATATCATATGAGAGACCCCATTAATTGACATAACAAAGGATTAAGTTCATGTTTAAACAATATTAAGTCATGTATTATAAACTTATTATTTATTACATTTTAGAAAAATAACATGCTTTAAGGACCATTATGTGTGCTCAAACTCATAATTAGATAATGAGTCTAATAGATAGTGCTTTAATATGATATAAAAATGATTAGTTTAAATAGTGTTAAATTTCTTATAATCATTTAAATAATTAATTTCTTTTTTAGGCAAATAATAGTCTTGCTTATATATATCAAGTGGTTGATTATTGAAAAATAATTTAATTGAGGAGAAAACAAATTTGTTGGCAATAGACACAAACTGTCTATAATATACTATTAATAGTTGATTATCGCTGGTGAAGTGGTTGAGCTTTTACAATAATGGAGAAATTAATAGAGAACAATGGCTAAGAACTTGGAATAACAATAGTTGGAATGGAAAAAAATTTAATCATTGGAGAGTGATTTTTCAATAAACTATTTGAATTGTTGGTCGAAAAGGAGATCGTGATACCACGATTATAAAAAAGGGATCTGAAAGAGGAAAAATAAAATAATTAAAATTAAAAAAAAGATATGAAAAAAAAGGATTGGAAAAGGGAAAAAAAGAATCTGAAAGGGGAGAAATTAGGAGCATTTGGTGGGAAAAAATTATTTTTTATTCTAAATTGGGTGATTAAAATATCATAATTAAAAATTGGGGATGGGGTCTGTTTTATATTTTCAATACTTTGGGGCCAAAATGTATATCTTTTAAGACTTTGGTAATAGAATTGTTTTGTATTTTTTAAGACTTTGGTGATAGGAACTATATCATCAGGGGTGACAAAATCAAACCCAACTTGCCCAATCCATTTAAGTTTGGTTGGTTATTGACCCGCCATTTATTAGGTCAACCCATTTCAGCCCAATCCGTTTCAAACCATTAGGATTTGGGTTGATATGTAACCTAAATTGATTATTGAGAAACCTTGTTAAAATATTTTTAAAAGACTTTAATTTTATTTGATATGTTATATATAGCCATTATAGAGAAAAAAAAAATTTATTCGACACAAAAAATTTATAAAAGAACAAATGAAATAGTTAAAACTTAGTAAAAATTGAGCAGGTTGGGTTATAACTTATTACCTAACTCATTTTGACCCAAATAAATTTAGATTGGATTGGATTTTGACCTGTTTATTATCTTGACCCATTTTGGCCCCCTCTCCTCCCAAATTTGACCCAACTCACCCAATTATCACCTTTATTATATTATATTATTTAAGACTTTTGTGCTAGGATTGATACCTTTTGTACTTAAATGATGATAACATAAAAAGTGTCTTTCACCAATTCTCAAGGCTTATGTCTAAATGATAAATTAAAGTTTGAGAATGTCTATTTGGCCAAGAAGCCCCTGTTACTTCCTTATTTAATTTATATGGCACATTTTTTACCAGTCTATTTCAAAACGAATATCACTTTGTTATAGTTTGAAATAATTTTATTTTAATATTTCCCTTTTATCATTAGTAAAATTATATACGATCAAATAAATATTTAAGATTAGTTTTAGATCATAAATTTCAAAAGTATTTTTTTTAACTTTTTATCCAGAGGCGGAAATAGAATTTCAACTAACGGATTCAAAATTTGAAGAAAACTAGCCTAAGGAGAGTTGATCTACTAAATATATATAAAATATAATTTTAATCATGTATAAATAGTATAATTTCTGCTGAAGGAGGTTCCGATGAACCCCCTGCTGGCCAAAAGCGAGCTTCACCCTTATTTGTATCAAGTCAAACACTACCACATAAATTAAGCTAAGAAAATATTACTAAATATTAACTTAATATTACCGTAGAAATTCATAAATTTTAAATTCAGGCTCTATCTGACTCCGGCTAGTTAAGATAATTTTCCTAATATTAAAGTGAGAAGGTGAATAATATGATGTAATTTTGATTGTCTTATTTTTAAGTGTTTTTGACTTTTAAGCTTCTTTTTTTTAATTTTGTGGTGTTTCATAAAAGCTAAAAAGTACTTTTAAGCACTCACTTTAAGACCAAAAAAATGTAAAAAAAAGTCAAAAGTAGGGTATCCCCTGCTGATGACTTTTACTCCATTCATTCCGGTTTATTTGACCCTTTTACTAAAAATAGTTATTTCAATTAACTGATCCAATTTATGAAATCAAGAGAAGTTTATCATGATATTTTAATACTACCCCCTATCACTAAATGATTATATAAAGTGTATAATACTCAAATTTATATTTTTCAAGCATAATTAATAAGGCTAACTAAGTATTTTGTGGAGAAATGACTAGATAATTTTTTGAATACAAACACTTAGGAAAAAGTTCAAATTCGATTTTGAAAAAACAAAGTCACCAGTTAATTTTATTTTAGGAAAAATCAAGAAACCTTAAAATTATTCAAAAGACTAAAACAGAATATTTTTTTTGAAAATTTAAGAAAATCTAGGTCAGAGGTTCTTATTAATACCCCGAGAAGAATTTTAAGACACTCGGGGTATCCGCTAACTTGCAATTATCAGAATATTCAAACTAAATTTATTTGAGTAACTTTGAAAAGAAATTATTTGAAAAATGAAAGATTTTATAACTAAGCACGGAAATTGTTAAAGGTTTTGAAAAGATAGGAATCGTTTTACAACTATAAAACCAGTTAAACTGATCTTGAGTAAATGACTTATTTTGCAAAAACTATGGCAATTCCAAGGGGATATCAACTAAGTTAGAAGTTAGTGTTAAAAGAAAATTCATAATGTAAGAAAATAAAGAGAGAGAAGTTGGGTTTAGGCCTTCTAAGGCCCAAACCCCTAAGCCTGTCCAATTTGGACTAATTAAAATTGTTGGGTTTGGCCCAAGCATCTCCTTGTACCTGTCCTAAGCCTATTTTTTGAGCTTGAGCCCACCTGTCCTAAACTAAAAATTGGGCTTTGAGGCCCATGAAACATATTTTCTCAAGACTTTTTCAAGTCTAATGGGCTTTGGCCCATTTTTCTTTTTTCCACCTGTAGCAGCTTCAATTCTCTATTCCTGCACCTATATATCATGTATACCATTTGTATACCAGTGTATACGGACTCTTTGGGTCCTGCTTTGGGGCAGACTCAAAGAGAAGAATGGAATGGGCCTCATTGGCCTTTAAGAAAATACAATAGGAGAGAGTCCATGTCGTACTTGGACAAGTCTCACATGCAAAGAAAAAATAAAGAAATTAATATACACTCTAAAATTAATGATTAACAAATTAATGGATTCATGATACTATTAAGACATGCTTATGCACAAATAAGTGAAAAGAAACAGGTATTCATGAAGTTGGAGGAAAAACACGCATAATAATTGAGGAAATTCAAACTACTAGAAGAGGCAAAACAAAGCAAGAAATTTTCATGATACTTAGCAATTTAGGCAAATGTTTTTCATTTCAAATGCTACAAAGAGATTCAATAAAGCAACAATAAAGATGTGAACAAATAAACTAAAGAATTTCAAAGTAGACTAAGGGACGTAAGAAATAACAGACCTAAGCATAAGTGCAACACAAAGGACAAATAAACTTAAAAAAAAAAAGGCTTCAACATTAGAGGAGTTACTGCTCCTTAATCAAGATTCAACATGACCTTGGTTTCTCAAAAATCAGAGAGGAAAAGAGAGGAAGAGAAGACTTAGGCAAACAAACTACTAGTTAAAGCAAAGACTTATCCTTTGAAGCATAATCATACTTTGGATAAGGTAGCTTTCAGTATTTTCAGAGGGACACAAGCATTGTTTGGTCCTTGTACTGACTACAACTCTTATCCTTGTTATTTTTGAACCTCAATAGGTGTCTTTTGAAAGTGCAAGAAAAAAATGAATGATAGAGAATTCTAACCTAAAGTGAACAGCAAGTTAAGCCTTCTAAACAAACATGAGGACCTAAAATGAAAACAGAGAAGGAAAAACATGGCATCTTGCAAAAATAAAATAGTTCAAGAGAAATCTAACATTTTAAAATCTCAAACATGTTTGGGCAGTCCCACCTAATGATGAACAGACTAAGTAAAACACATACAAAGAAACCACCAACAAATTAGACTTAATACTAAAAGGGACTTGAGACTTGAAAGAATGAACTAAAAAAAATACTTATAGAAAGACAGCCTTAATCGACCAAGTTTATTTCATCCTCTCCCTCTCTTTGGCAAGTTTAAAGGAAATTTTGCATATCAAGAGGGTCATAGAGGGATCTTTGGATGAAATATTTTTTCTTGTGAACCAACTCCACTATTTCCATTGACATTATGAGTCAAGAGAATTTGGGAGAGGTTCTACCATGTTCGAAGAAAGCAAAGTAGCCAAAACAGTTACCAAGACTAAGACAAGAGACTTTAAGCTAAGACAGTAAACTTAAAACTTCAACAAGCAATATTCAAGCTAAAAAATGGGGCTAAAAACTGCACAAGAGGCCTTAAGCTAAAACAGTGAGCTAAAACTTATAACAAATAATATTCAAGCTAAAACAAAGAACTGAAAGTTGAAAGAAGAAGTCTTTAAGCTGAAAACAGTAGGTTAAAAGGATAGCTAAAGTGAGAGGGCATTTTATTAAAAAGAAATAGTGATCAAGCTACACAACATAACACTTTGAAGATAATAGATTTAAAGATAACAAGCAGCATCAAAGTCGATTTCAACACAACCTGAAACTAGAAGCTATGAAGTCAAAACAACAAGAACATTAACACATCAACCATAATCTTTATCACAAGAACCTATCGCCTTCAAAGCCTTCTACAGTAAATAATCCCAACATTCTCACTTAGTGAGATTCTAATAACAACAACTACATAACGACTACATCTAAAAAAAAATACATGAAGGAGAATATTACTGGCACAAAAATAAATCCTTAACAGTAGCTAAAAACTAAAAGAGAGAGGTGTTTACCTTTTCCGAAGTAGCAAATCAGAACTTTGAACCTTCATCGGAATCATCGTGCCACCACCAAAAACTCAAACTAGCAATCAAGATCCTAAGCTAAAGATGAGTCTCACAAGAATCTCGATCAAGCTTCAAACTAGGAAAATCTTTTATTCGAAATTCCTTTGCTCGAAAATTTTTTAATATTCAAGACTTTTTGGGTTCTAAGTGAAATGTGAATGGAAAATGGAGAGAAACCAAATGGAGAGTTTAAAGATTGAATTGTGGTTTCACTTTGTAAAAGAGTGTTTCTCCCATATTGGTGGGAGAAAGGAACATTTTCATGCTTAAATATAGAAGCATTCCTTCATGTTTTTAGTGAGGTAAGAAGAAAGCAAACCTCGCACCATCTTCGTCGTCGCTCGATTAGCTTCAGCTTCGGATTTTGATTTGGATTTGTCAAATGATCGATCGAGAGACTATCTTTTTGGACAAAATTCATTTGAAACTTGAGATTTACTGATCCAAAAACTCAATCTGAAAGTTCTCCATTTGCGGACGTATAGGAGCATGTGTGAACGTATGTCACAATGCACCTCAAAGGGATGTGACCATTCGAGGCACTATTGGAAAGCGGTTGAAAGTCACCATCTATGGACAAAGACGAGATCCTCAGGTGAGATGAAAACATTCTATATTTTGACGTAAGCGACCTGAGGCTGCATGTGGCCTATCTGCGGCTGCAAATGAGGTCCACAAGTCGGTGATGATCTAAAATAGTGCGTCTTTTCAAGAACCATTTTTTCTTTTCTGAAACACCACCTTTTGGCTATAAATACCTGATTTTTCCCTCAGGTATAGATACAAATTTTTGAAGTGAAAACACTCTTCTTCTTTCTAAAAACTAAAGTGTGATTTACGAATCGTTGAGTGCGTTCGTAGTTCGACATAATTTGAGGTACCGCCATTCTGTCGAAGTGATTCATTTTATCCTAGGAGGATATATTCCATAACCTTGGGTACTTGAGGGGAATAATTTCTTTAAGGACACACCGTGAATTCGGTGGACTTGAATCATCCAATATTCATCTCTTTCTAAACGTTTGGTTTTTCTATTTTCCAGAAAATAGTTTGAACTTCATTTTGTTGTTGTTCATATGTTGGGTTGAACTTATTGTAGAAGTTCAAAGTAGTGAGTACATAGTTACAACTTCATTTGATTGTTCATATTTTAGTTTGAACATGTGTTTGAAGTTCTTGTTGTTTAAATACAGATTTTACTAAATTCGATAAACAACAATCTTAAGGAAATTACTAAGTACTTAATTAATCTGTATTGAGTCTAATTTCGTGGAGACTAAAATCTTTTGATTTCTACTCCCTCGGTTAGAAGAATATAAAAACTTCACCGAGAAATTGGATTGGAAATTCGGTTTGAAGAATATAAAAACTTCACCGATTTGTTGAAATCTCTATATTGGTTTTTGGAGTTTAAAACCTATGGGTTTTCACTTATTTTGAATTTGATTATGATTTAAATAACATAAAAACTTTATCAAGTTTCAAAGTTTATTCAGTTGATAATTTGAAGATAAAAAAACTTCATTATTGACTAGAAAGTGGTTTAAAGATTAAGTCTTTGTTGTTAGTATTCTAACATACTAAATTGATTGTCAAAGCTTGACAAAAAAATGACGAATGAAACTAAAAAATAAATTGATTCGGTTGATAATGGTGTTTTCCCAACCGCAACCAATGTTGCATTATTAATCCGTTCAGATGTTGCTCAAGCAATGGCAATGGCAGAGAAACCAAAAAAAATTTCTGTTGTGAACTTCAAAGAATGGCAGCAAATGATGTTCTTTTGGCTAACTAAACTTGAAATGCAAAAGTTCACAAGTATAAATCCTCATGTTCCTGAAGAAGGAGTGTTTGAAAACCAATTGTTTGGTTTGGACGATCCTGTGATTCGTCTCAAGATAGAAGAGGATATTAAGTTGCGTGAGAAATTAGCAATGATGGGTGCAAACATTATTGAAGAAGATCCCACAAAGTCAAAGAAAAGAGAGAAAGCATCTGGATAACAAGACAATCCACCTAAGAAGAAATTCAAAGGAAATTACTTCAATTGTGGCAAAGTTGGCCACAAGTTTACTGATTGTCGGGATTTGAAGAAGGGCAAGAAAAAGGATCGAGCAAACATGGCTGAATCTAAAGAAGAAATAGACGATCTTTGTGCCATGCTTTTAGAATGCAATCTGGTTGGTAATCCTAGAGAATGGTGGATGAATTTCGGTGCCTCCCGCCACGTGTATGCCAACAAAGAACTATATGCATCATATACTCCGACTCAATCTGATGAGAAGATATTTATGGCAAACTCCACTATGGTAAAAGTTGAAGGAACATGCAAGATTTGCTTGAAGATGACATCTGGCAAAGTGGTGACACTAAACAATGTCCTTCATGTTCCGGAGTTGCTAAAGAACTTAATTTCTACTTCATTTCTGACTAAGAATGGATTCAAATGTATATTTGTTTCTGATAAAGTTGTAATAAGTAAGGGTGAAGTGTATGTAGGTAAAGGTTACCTCGCTGAGGGCCTTTTTAAGGTCAATGTAATGATAATTGATATGAATAAAAGTTCTGGTTCTTCTTACTTACTTGAGTCAAATGATTTATGGCATGAACGTTTAGGACATGTCAATTATAAAACCTTGTAAAAATTGATTAGTTTGGAAGTTTTGCCTAACTTTGAGTGTAATAAATCAAAGTGTTAAACATGTGTTGAATCTAAGTATGCTAAGCATCCGTATAAGTTTGTTGAAAGCAATTCCAATCCCTTAGACTTAATTCACATAGACATTTGTGATATGAAGTCAACACCATCTCGTGGTGGAAAAAAGTATTTCATAACTTTTATTGACAATTGCACTAGATATTGTTATGTTTACTTGCTGAATAGTAAGGATGAATCAATAGAAGCATTTAGGCAATATAAAACTGAAGTTGAAAATTAGTTAGATAAAAAGATTAAAATGATAAGAAGTGACAGGGGTGGAGAGTATGAATATCTATTTGCCGAGATATGTTTGAAAAATAAAATTATCCGTCAAACTACTGAAAGGTAATCTTCTTCTGAGTTAACTTGGTCAAAGGAGCCACAATCAAAGAGAAACCCTCAACAAAAATGTCGATACTCTAAATCTCGGTGGGACTAGTGGGCTAGCCCAATCGCGAATTGCCTCAATCTTGGTCGGATCGACCATAGTACCATCCTTGGTCACCACATGACCCAAGAAAGAGATAGAATCCAACCAAAACTCACACTTAGAGAATTTAGAATACAACTTATCATCATGCTACCTCTGAAGTACAGTCCTCAAGTGTCTCACATGATCAGCCATATTCTTGGAATAAGCAAAGATATCATCTACAAAATACAATCACAAAGGAATTGAGATACTGTCTAAACACCCGATTCATCAACTCCATGAACGTTGCTGGGGCATTGGTCAACTCAAAAGACATGACCAAAAACTTATAATGATCGTACCGAGTCTGAAAAGCTATCTTCAGAACATTTGAAGCTCTAATCCTCAACTGGTGATACCCGGATCTCAAATCAATCTTAGAAAACATAAAAGTACCCTGAAGCTGGTCAAACAAATCATCAATGCGAGGAAGAGGATACTTGTTCTGAATTTTCACCTTGTTTAATTGCCGATAATTGATACACATACGCATAGAACCATCCTTTTTCTTCACAAACAAGACAGGCGCACCCTAAGGAGAAAGACTAGGTCTAATTAAGCCTTTACTCAACAAATCTTGCAACTCCTCCTTCAACTCTTTCAACTCAGCTGGGGGCATCCTATAAGGAGGAATGGTACTGGGCCTGGTGCCTGGCTCAACATCAATAGCAAAGTCAATATCACTATCCGGAGGCACACTAGGTAAATCCATAGAAAATACATCCATGAACTCGTGAACTACTCATATAGAATCCATGGGAGGCGGTGAAACAACACTCGTATGATGAACATGAGACAAATAAGCCAAACAACCCCTTTCTATCATGCGATGAGCATGTAGAAAAGATATAACCCTCTTCAAACCTGAATTAAGCGTACCCTTCCAAGTTAGTCTTGGCACACCTGGTGTAGCTAAGGTCACGGTCTTGGCATAACAATCCAAAATGGCATGATAAAGGGATAACCAATCCATGCATAAGATAACATCAAAGTCAACCATATCTAGGCGAATCAAGTCTACCCAAGTCTCATACCCCGCAAAGGTAATCACACAAGATCGGTAAACTCAATCCACCACTAAAGAGCCTCCTACGGGGGTAGATAAATGAAGAGGCATAACAAGAGGCTCACATGCAACATCAAGTCCAGAAGCAAAATATGTAGACACATAGGAGAATATAGATCCAGGGTCAAATAACATGGAAGTAGATTTGTAGTAAACAGGGACGGTACCTATAATAACTGCATCAGAAGCCTCTGTCTCAGGTATCCCAGGTATAGCATAGAACTATCCACATCTGCTCCCAGACTGAGTAACCCCGCGACCACCACCACGAGCTCCCCTACCTCTACCACGAGCATATCTAGCAACACTTCTACCACTTTAAGAACCACCTCTCACTACAGATATAGGAGTAGGTCTGAAACTACGCTGAGGACAATCCTTGGCCATATGGCCAAACTCATCACATACGTAACACCCTCTACTGCCTGACTCAATCTGAGGAGGTACGGCTAAACTAGAACAACCACCATAACTCTAAGTTTGTCTACCTGTAGTCATAGAACCTGAAGGTCTACCACCTGATCGTTACAACGCGGACTGAACTGGCCTACCATGAGAACCATAGGAATCTCTACTAGAGAAATCTCTACCTCGAGAGGTATGTCCACTGAACTCACCCTGATAACGCACCTTCTTGGTGCCTCTCTGAGTATCCTGGATAATAGACTCGGTCAATTTGGCATACTTAATAATACTCTGAAATGAAGCCCCTAAAACAACTATCTGAGTTGTAGTCAACTGATACGAACCATCTAACCCCTTCACGAACTTCTGAATCCTCTCAAACTCGATGGAGACGCTAGCGGCAGAATATCTGGACAAGGTATAGAAACGTGCCTCATACTCAGCAAAAGACATGGAGCCCTGCTCCAAATGATCAAACTCATCTCTCTTCTAATATATCAAGCTAAATGGCATAAACCTCTCTAAGAAAACCTCAAAAAATTGAATCCAAGTCATAACAGGTGAACCCAATGGCCTACAACTAACATACGACCTCCATCAATTCCTAGCCACATCCGTCAACTGATAAGTAGTATAAGCAACATCATGAGACTCGAGAGATCCAAGATTATGCAACTTCTCTTGACAATCATCAAAAACTCGTAAGCATCCTCTCTTATAGCTCCACTAAACTTGGGCGGACCTAAGCGAATGAACCTCTAAAATCTCTTTTGATCCTCAGAAGACATAACTATACCCGAAGCAATTAGAGGGATAGTAAGTCTGGCAGGCCGTGAATCCACCCGTGGGGGTACTATAGATGATGGTTGTACCCTTGAACTCGAAATACCATAATCAGATACTGGAACAAAAGGTGGAGCACCACTCAAAGTTTGCGGAATACCATAAGTAGATGTTGGTACCGATGGAGGAATCACACTTGGAGTCGGAGGAATACCATTAGTAGACACTGGAATTGGCGGCGGTACAACACTCGAAAATGGAGGAACACCTGGTGTACTCGAAGGAACACCTTCCAAATGGGTCAGCATATGAATCAACAAGCCCGTCAATACCGGGGTAGTAGTACCCTGTGGAACCTGAGTCGTCCCCATACACTCTGTACGCTTAACCTCAGTATTAAAGGATATCCCCCTAGCATTACCTCTAACCGGGGCAACTCCTCGTGTCCGTCCTCTATCTCGAGGTCGTCCACGACCCCTACCTCACCCCCTAGTTTGGGCTCCATCCCCGGGTGCTGGCTCAGTATCCATAGTCTCTCGAAATCTAGTCCTCACCATCTACATAGAAAAGAATGGAATACAACTTAGAACATTGGGTAAGAACAACTCGTACGATAAAGAATCAAATTATAGAAGTTTTTCCTAAAGAAGCATTCCTTCATGTTGTTAGTGAGGAAAGAAGAAAGTAAGCCTCGCACCGTCGTTGTTGTCGCTCACTCGGCTTTGGCTTCAGCTTCGACTTTGGATTTGGATTTGGATTTGAATTTAGATTTGGATTCGTCAAATGATCGATCGAGAGACTATCTTTTTAGATAAAATTCATTTGAAACTTGAGGGTTAGTGATCCAAAAATTCAATCTGAAAGTTCTACATTTTGAGACGTGCACGAGCATGTGCGGATGCATGTCACAACGCACCTCGAAGGGACGTGACCCTTGGAGGCACTGTTTGAAAGCGAAAAAGAGACCTGCGGGCGCAGGTCACCATTTACGGATGCAGACGGGATCTGCAGGTGAGATGAAAACATTCTATTTTTGGACGTAAACGTCCTGCAGCAGCATGTGGACTATCTGCGGTCGTAAATGGGGTCCGTAGGTCGGTGACAATCCAAAATAGTGCATCTTTTCAAGAACCATTGCTTCTTTTTTGAAACACCATCTTTTGGCTATAAATACCTAATTTTTCCTCAGGCATAGATACGAAATTTTGAAGTGAAAACACTTTTCTTCTTCCTAAAAACTCAAGTGTGATTTATGAATCGTTGAGTGTGTTCGTAGCTCGACAGAATTTGAGGTACCGCCATTCTGTCGAAGTGATTCATTTTATCCTGAGAGGATATATTCCATAACCTCGGGTACTTGAGGAAAATAATTTCCTTAAGAAAACACCGTGAATTCAGTGGACTTGAATCTTTCAATATTCATCTCTTTCTGAACGTTTGATTTTTCTATTTTCCAGAAAATAGTTTGAACTTCATTTTGTTGTTGTTCATAAGTTGGGTTGAACTTTTTGTTGAAGTTCAAAATTGTGAATACAGAGTTACAACTTCATTTGATTGTTCATATTTTAGTTTGAACATGTGTTTGAAGTTCTTGTCGTAAAATACAAAGACTTGGTTCTCAGCTCCAACAATGGAGGTATTTATAAAACAAGATTTGGGGTCAATTTTGAGAAATGGGCTATATGGAAGAGGGGTTTTTGAGGGACCCTTTTGGGAATTTCTTGAAAGGAATTTGAATTTTGAAGAAAGGATAAGGTTGTGAGGTGGATTTGGTACGAAATCGTACAACCCTTCCCTTGATTAATGGTATTAGAACATTAAGAAGCCACATGTGCTCATTCTAGAACCTCGTAGGTACTATCCTCGTGATAATCACATGCTCTTTGTACGAATTGGAGAGGGAGAAAGCGGGAAAGGAAACAAAAAAGGGGGGAAATTGGGGATAGGGTTTTCGTTGTTCTTAGTTGTTGTTGTTGCTACTGCATTGTTGTTGATATGCATTGTTGTTGTCGTTTAAGGGAATAGAAGAAGAAAGGGGGATTTTATGAAGGTATGGGCTGGTTCAGGTATAGGAATAAGTGGGCTGGGTTGATTTTTGAAATTAAATAGGGGGATAGGCTGGATAATTTAGAATGGGCAGAGATTAGGCTATTTGTTAAATAGCCTAATTGTTAGGATTTTAGTCAATTTCATTTAACTGTTAGCCAAATTGAAAATCCATTGGCCAATTGCATTGCAATTGTGGCCATATTGATTTCATTCACGGTCAAATTTAATAAATTGGCTATATTGAATGAAAAATTTGAAATAAATTAACAACTGATTTAATCCCAAACTTTATGGTTTAATAGAATCAAACTCATACTTTCTAAATAATTCATTTTTAAGAACAAATTATATTTGAATCAAGATTTATCTGTTCAAGCTATTTTTCAAGGCAGCTCTCGATTAAAAATCGATTTTGATATAATAATTATTTAAGTAACAAAAATTATACGATCTCATTTATATGAATACGAAAATGTATAATTGCCTCTTAAATGACAAAAGTAACCCAAATGAATATTTTAGAAAGTTTTTATTCGGATAAAAATAAATGTTTTGATTTTATTTAAAATCGAAGAAACTCAGAATCAAACCTAGTCATGGAGGGTAAAAATTAGGTGTCAACACTTAGTACTCTCTCCATTCCTTTTTATATGTTCCCTTCATTTTTTGTGAGTCAATTTGACTAAGTTTCAAAGCTAAATTAGATTAGATTAATTTAATTTTTTATAATTAAAATTTAGATATTCAAAAACTATATGAAAAGTATTATAAATTTTAATTTTCTTTTTCTTTTTTTTAATTTAATTAAGAAATACATCTTAAAATATTGATCAAAGTTTGTATCATTTGACTCTAAAAAAAAAGGGAGCATATAAAAAGGAATGAAGGAAATAAAATAAGTGCCTGACAAATATTTTCTTAAGGAAAATACCAAGTCAACAAGGATCAACTGAAATAACACAAAACAAATAAATTTTAGGTTCTAAGCTACTTTTTAAAAGTCAATTCAAACACCCTCGTAGTTGCAGAATGGTGAATATAACGAAAAGATAAGGGGTGAAAATGATGAATGAACTTATTCTTGGAATCAATTCAAGATTGGTTCAAAGCACGGAAAAATTCAAGATTTAGAATCAGCAAATTCAGAATATACAACTCAAGTTAAATACAATTGAATTCAGTTGAACCCACCTCAAGTGAAGGGCTCAGGAAAAGAAGGTTGGAATGGGTCGAAAATAAGTTGAACCAAAAAGGATAAAATTCATATCGACTTATAGTTCGCGCGAATTAAAAAATAAGTTGAATTGAATGTGGGTTGATTCAACTTAGACGGAGTCAAGCAATTATTGATTGAATTTTCCATCACTATTCACTACTCTAGTTTGTACATATTGTTTTTGAATTGTCCAAGTGATCAGGCCATCACTTGGGTGTCAATGGAATGATTTGATCGGTTATTTTTAAAAATTATATCATCTCAATTTTTTGGGTATTTTATAATATATAATTAAAATTAGAGTTTTTAAAATCATTTCAATTATGTTAGTTTCTCTTTAATATCGGTATAATTAAGTTAATTTTTTATTATTTTACTTTTTAAGTGTTACGTCAAAATACATCATTAAAAGAATCAACTTAATAAACTGTATAAATGAAAAAACACATCTTGTTGTTGTACTAAAAGATTATTGTCACTAAAAGATTGTAGTTCTAAAGATATAGGATCAGAAGAAAAAAAACAAGTAATTAACATCAATAAACTTTTTGAAAAAAAAATTGATTACATATTTTGAGTCAAAAATAAAATGGAAAACAGCGAATATGAAAGTATTACTTGAGTGCTAGAATGAGTATGTTGCTGAAGAAATACTTCAATTCTTCACCAAGAATGAAGAATATTAAACCTTGTTAATCTCAATCGTTCAGGAGGAATATGTTATGTGTACTGTCTACCTACGTTTTGACGTTTTGTCTTAAACTAATTGTGGTATGACTTAGAGGAGTTTAAGAGATGTTATTAGTTATTACTATGCAGTAAGTAGTGGCTTAAATTATTATTTTTTTAACTAATCCAATTAACTAAAGACCCAAAAATCCAATGGACTAACTTTTTTTATACTTGAAAAATAATTCATTACGTATATTTATATATTAAAGTTAACATATTTGACATTCTCTCCGTTTCAAAAAGAATGACCTACTTTTTTTTTTAGTCCGTTTAAAAAAAAATGACCCTTTCCTTTTTTAACAATACTTTAATTCCAACTTTCCACATGGCATGTTTAAGACCACAAGATTAAAGGGCATTTTGGTACATTTGTCATAACTTTAATTTAGGACCACAAGATTCAAAAGTCTTCTTTATTTTCTTAAACTCCTTGTCAAGTCAAACTAGGTCATTCTTTTTGAAATGGAGGGAGTAATATATAAAAGATATTGCATATATGTGGCTATTTGGTTTGGTTTGAGATTTTTAATTTTTCTTTAATAAATTAAAAAGATCATTCTAATTATTCGGAATGATTATAAACTTAAATAAAATTCACAATTATATTGAATAAATCCTATAAATTAGTTCGATATGATTAGGTACGATCAATTTTAGTATTTTTTTACACCCTAGCCATCACTACAAACTTGTCTTTTCTCTTTAGTGTGACGACATGCCACGTCAATCCACCCGTTCTCTGACTTATGACCAATTATAACCTACTACGTTTAATGCACACATCAGCTACGTGTCCTTTGCTTCCTCTAAAGGGAGAGAGAGGAAATAGCAGGTATCCATTTGCCATGTGTCCTAATGGGGGATGTCTTTGCTGCCTATTGCCTATAGGACAATGACACTCTTCTAATCCTTATCCACTTTCAAAATTTAAAAAGAAAAAAACATTTTGCAATTTATTAAGTAGTTTTTTGAGTCCGATAAAGAGTGAATATTTGATAAATTTTTCAAAACAAAATGCCTTTTCTTATTTTGAAAGATTCACATATTTTCTTTAAATTGTTTTTACCGGTTTTCATTAATTAATTTTTTTTTTTATTAGATAGAAGAAACTATTACTCATAATAACGTTGATATATTACCATCAAGATTGTTATTTTGTTTAGGCTAAGATTATTAAGTAAATTAAGTTGGAGTTGGTAGTATTTTAATATTTATATAGTAAAATACATGATATTAGTTGATTTGAAGTGAAGAAAGTGATGATTTAATTTCTTAGTTTGGGTCGTTGAATGGTTGCCGAGTTTTGGAAATCACCTACTAAAACAAGGACGCATTTAGTGGCAAAATATATTCCCACTTTGTACTCTCTTTTTTCTCCTTTCACATCCATATT
Source organism: Capsicum rhomboideum (assembly GCA_031232105.1). Classification (NCBI taxonomy): domain Eukaryota; kingdom Viridiplantae; phylum Streptophyta; class Magnoliopsida; order Solanales; family Solanaceae; genus Capsicum; species Capsicum rhomboideum. The sequence goes on from CP124709.1 coordinate 62,847,065, forward strand.
TTAAAGATCCTGCTCCACTAAAATCAATTTTGGTTTTTAAGGACAACAAAAATCATTCAGCTATTACTATTTCCTTTATTTCAATTTATATTACACATTTTAAATTTATAAAGTGAAACAATTTAAATTTGATCTGAATTTGAATATGAAATTTTCAAGTTTTTTTAAAAAAATTATATATTTAAAAATTAAGTAAAAATACTGCAAGTTACAATAATTAATAATTTAAAATATGTATAGCTGGAAAAACTATTATAAAAAATAAAATTAATTGAATCTCAAAATTTGAAAGATGTCCGCCATTGAGAGGGACGACGTATTTGACTATTTTTCTCAAAAACAAAAACACTACAAAAACCTCATTCTCTTTTAGGTGGCTTGCCAAATCATATTAAAGCTTCTTTTTTTCTTTAAGAATAAAATTTTTAACTCATACACATTTAACCCAACTAATATCTTATACCTAAACATGACTGGGTTTGAAAGACCTAAAGATAATTATAGATAAAATTGTTGAAAATTATACCTTGTCATTCTCAAGATAACAAATTGTTACCAAAAATTATTTTCCCAACCCAGTTTGCTAAATATGCTAGTTCAAAGTTCAAGAATCTTTATTAATGGTTAGTAGGCATATTAATCATGAAGAAATAATGACTGTTTGCTGGCTATTTCTAATCCATTTACTAATTATCTCTTTAATTGGTTGCATTTTAATCGACGTATTTTTTTTAGTAGTGCTATTTGGCACAGCTTCGCACAACTCGTGCAAAAATACCACAATGTCTTTGGCTTCAAATCACCTTATTTCCCACCAAACTTTTCCTCCAAAAGGACAACCACTTTTTGACTTATATTATATATTTATTCTTCCAACACCTCTATTTCGAAAAAACATATGCACACCGGGTGTTTACACCCAATCAATAAACAAATGATATGTGTCATTTTTTTAAACTATAATTATCAATACTTAACCTGTAACGACCCATTTTGTCGTTATTAAATTATCCATTCCTCAATATTAACTTGAGTCCAAAAGAACCATTATTTTGTTCATTGTGACACATCAAGCTTTTAGGCGAAGATTTTAGTCTTTCGATGTGTCTAGATAGACTCAAGCCCGATGAGTTTAATTATTCATGAATACTAATATCAATACTTTAATTTGGAAGTTCTTTAGATATGAATTAAGGTCATACAATATCCCTAGCACAGAGTTAAGGTGAAAATATTTTTAACCGATAAAATTTCGATATGGGTTTCTATTAGGGCAAACTTCAAACGAGCATAACTCCTAGAATATAAGGAGTTAGAGGTCCCAATACCCACCAAATCAAATATCTCTGAGTCTTCTTTCCAATGCAATAAACCTTTCATCAATCCGAGTTTGAAGTAAAACGTTATGATCGTTTTACCAAACACTGTCCAAGCTGAGATGGGAATTTCGCTGTAGCGAGAATTCTGGTGGTATTTAAATCAGTTTTAGCCGATTTTCAGGTCCAAAACCCCAAAACTTCATTCCCCCAACCCTAGAGAGGTGATTTTCCAAAATTTAGGGTGAAAGTCCTCCGTGGAGGTAAGTTTTTCCATCATCTTCTTCGTCTTTTAATCCTTTAACATCCTAGAATTATTAGAATTATCTTCAACGGTGAAATTTTGGGTTAGAACCTTTAATGGTGGATTTTTGGGAAAAACTTATGGGTGTTCTTAATATCACCTAGAACTAATTCTAGATTATAAATTAATGATTCCTAGCATGAACTTGGTAAACTAGATTATGTATTTTGTTGGTTAGAAATCTTGAATTCCATAAAGATGAGACCTTTAGCATAAAAACTCCATTAATGGAGATGGGTTAAGCTTGAAAGAACTAGTTAATAGTTAATTAGCCTTGGAGAATGATATAGACCTTGAATTAGGGTAGAATTGGTGGGTTTTGAATTCCCAAAGATATTATTTAAAGAGTAATTGATTAATTACTCTTATGATTGTTTGATTTTTAGATGATTGATCATTTCGAAGCATAAAAAAAAAAGGAAGGAGCATCCTTGATATGGCTTGTTACTTCAAAAAGCTTGGCGTCCAGGTAGGCTAGGTTAATGAGTAGAAGACGATGTTATTTCATATTTTCATAATTTATAATTGATGGAAGAAAGCATGTCTAGGCCTGCAGACGTGGAGTTGAGGTGGATAAAGACATAAGAACTTTACTTTAATCTCGAAAACTATGTTATTGATTGATTATGTGATATTTATGATATTATGTGTTATTTGCCCGAAAGGGGATTGTTGTGAATGAAGTATGTGGACATGATGTTTCTTAGTTGTTCTAGTGATGAACCTAATTGAGTTATAAAGGTATAAGTTGCATATTGTGCCATGATAATGGTGAGGCCTAAGGGATATATGACTTGAATCATTGTGTGCATTGTATTATGCGGAGAGAGGTAGAGAATAATGATAGGATTGAATGTGCTAGTTATGGGTGGTGATGTTAGAACCCAAGTTGTGGTATTTCAGTAGGTCATGATTTAATTGGAGTTTAGACTCAATTTAATTGTGTGTATGCTCCTAAATTAGATTCTTGTTGATTGTTCTTCGGACATACTTGAATTTGATGATATTTGGATTGTTGATACTTGTATGAAGAATTATGAAAAATCGAACTTGATCGAATTGCCTTATGATTATAAGTGTACTTGTAAATTTAGTACGCCGTGTTTTATCCTGAGAGATAGTATGAAGTTGATAAAATATACATAATATGGTTATGGAGGATCGGGTACCACGCTGGTACGGATATGGATGTTGATATTACTTATTTATGGAGGATCGGGTACCACGCCGGTACGGTACATGGACTTAGATTGTTCCCTGCAGGTCATGACTAGTTGGGCAGAAATAAGTCCCTTAGCATGTGTGTACAGACTATTGTTGATAAATGAAAAATCTTGATTCATAATGATAATGTGATTGAAAAGAATGCCTTGAGTAAAGAAGGCTTGTGATGTACCTTCATACAGGTTGAAAAGTGAATGATGAATATTTATTAAGAACAGAAAAGTGAAAAGATTGTTAGTAGCAATATGGCCGACGATAAATTTTGGTATTGCTACCTTATTAATTTCTCAAGCAATGCGGCCGACGTTAAATTCCGTTATTGCTGTAAAACATGATTGGATCGGGTGCCACGAGCTGGCATGGTACTATTAATAATAAAGAAATTGATAATGAAGTGATCTAAAGTGATGAATTCAATGAATAATGTCAAAAAAACGATTCCAAAGTTTCAATAATTGAATTAATCCTTCTCAAGAGTATCTATAAGGTTTGCTAATGAAACTTGAGTTCTCTTGTGTGTTTCACTGAGATGTGAGTTGATTTGTATTCCCTATTTGATTGTATCCTTGAGATTGATTGTGTGACATGTACTTGGAAAAGTGAAACTCTATGCTTACTTGCTATATGTTGGTGGACTCACTTTATTTATACTTGGTGTAGGTGTGGCTTATCCGATTGGCTAGTTATTATTCTTTAATATTATAACAGAGTGTTTGGTTGTTAGCTCAAGAGTTTAGTGTGAGTTATCTATGATTACTGGGTTGATCTTATAGATGTGGGTAATGGAAACGACAATGCTAATAAAGGGGTGATAGTGATAGTTTAGTGTTGGGTTGTTGTGGATGGTATGAATAAATGAGGTTAGACTATGCTAGTGGTGAATATAATCTCGTTAATAGAGTTGGAGAATTGTAAATTATATAGGCAAAGTGTTATAATGATATTACAGCCTTAGTTGAATTATACTCTATTTAAGATGTCATGATTTCTTTTCTTTGATTCTATTTTATGATTATGTGGACTACACTGGTCGGCCGATGATGCCTACCAGTACGTGTGTTTGTACAGACCATACTCTTCTACATCCCTTCTTGGGGTGTAGACTGGATGCAGGATAGTTTGCAGTTACTAGATGGATGGTGATATTCAACACTAACTTCTGCACTTCCTTCCTGACAGATGTTGGAGTCTTTCTATTATTTATTTTAATGTCAGTCTATTCCGTAATAGATAGCTCTTGTACATGTCTGACCAGGTCTTGGGGTAGTGAAGGAAAATTGTTAGAATTTATTGGAAAGTTTATTTATTGGTATTTAATATACTTTGTTATATTTAATCCAGTATTCTCTTAAAAATAGAAGTCTTCCGCATATTTTTGGTTGGTTAATAAGGGTTCTCCTAGCTACTTAGGATAGCGAAGGTGCCCGCATGGTCAGTTAGTTTGGATCGTGACATAACCATAGTTAACTACTATGTATTTGTAAATATTTTAAATATCTATATATATAATAAAGGAGAGTAGTTAGCCTACAATTATGACAAGTGTCATCTTAAGAACTACCTATTTGACATTTTTACAACAAAAAACTATCATTTTACAACAAGAAACTATTTTGTTGATTATTTAATTATTTAATATTATTTCATATTGTGGTAAAAAATAAATAATATTATTTCATATTGTGCTATCATTTTACAACAAGAAACTATTTTGTTGATTATTTAATTATTTAATATTATTTCATATTGTGGTAAAAACTAAATAATATTATTTCATATCTATATATATAATAAAGGAGAGTAGTTAGCCTAAAATTATGACAAGTGACATCTTAAGAACTACCTATTTGACATTTTTACAACAAAAAACTATCATTTTACAACAAGAAACTATTTTGTTGATTATTTAATTATTTAATATTACTTCATATTGTGGTAAAAAATAAATAATATTATTTCATATTGTGCTATCATTTTACAACAAGATAATATTTTGTTGATTATTTAATTATTTAATATTATTTCATATTGTGGTAAAAAATAAATAATATTATTTCATATCTATATATATAATAAAGGAGAGTAGTTAGCCTAAAATTATGACAAGTGTCATCTTAAAAACTACCTATTTGACATTTTTACAGCAAAAAACTATCATTTTACAACAAGAAACTATTTTGTTGATTATTTAATTATTTAATATTATTTCATATTGTGGTAAAAAATAAATAATATTATTTCATATTGTGCTATCATTTTACAACAAGAAACTATTTTGTTGATTATTTAATTATTTAATATTATTTCATATTGTGGTAAAAAATAAATAATATTATTTCATATTGTGGTAAAAAACAATTAAGATTGACTTCTATTGGATGAACACTATTAAAATTGAATCCTGTTGGATGAATACTATTATGATTGTTAAATTATTTAATATTGAGATTAATAGTTAATTTTTTCATATTTTGTTGATTATTTAATTATTTCACATTATGCTATTTTATTCTACACAAAATCAATTAACATTGACTTACTTTCACATAATTAGTGGCGTGGGTATAATACACATGTTGCTATGACAATTTTAAATAGGAAGTCTTAGGTATCTAAATAAATATAATTATCATATATTTATTTTTGTGTAAATTCTAATTAATTTCTAAGTTAAGTTTTCATATTATTTTTATATAGAAGTGAATAATTGATTGACAAATATTAAATAATTAAATAAGTTTATAATTTTATTTCATATTTTATTAATTATTTAATTATTTCATATTAATTCATTTTACAACAAAAAACAACTAAGATTGACTCCTATTAAAAAAATCAGCACTTTATAAAAGGTAAAACTAGTTAGCATGATAGGGATTTATACCCAACAACCAATTGACATTACTTGCCGTAGGGATTTATCCTCTTTTAGGCTAGAAATCAATGGAGATTCAAAAGGAAAAAAATAAGTGTGCTCCTAATTCTGTGATTTGTATTCCAAATTTATATTCCAATCAAACAATTACTCCCAATTCCAGATTTTTTGGTCCAATCATTTTTCTACAATTCTGTTCCAGATTTTCGCAATTTTTGACAATTATTATTCCCACAATCTGTATTCCAGAAAATCAGAGATTTCATAGATGGCTATTGTAAGTGAATGGTAAATTTCGTTACTCCTATTGGATGAAAAGTAAATGGCAATGATAAGTGAATCGTATTGATGCTGATCATTACATTATATGGCTATGGTAAGTGCTACCAAATTATTATTACAGCTAAACATGATTAGCAATCATATAAGAATGGTAAATGAATATTTGATCAATACTTTATTAGAAATTATACAACATATACATGGAAAGTACATATTCTGACCAATATTGCTTCTATATATAGATGCCTGCGAAAATTACATATACATGGAAAGTACATATTCTGACCAATATTGCTTCTAACTACAGATGCCTGCGAAAATTACTATATATTGGCATGATTCCTATGTAATATGAACATTGAAGCTACAAAATCGTTTATAGAAAAACAATCACTTCACTCCTTCACTTCATTAAAAATATGGCTGCTAAATTTGACTTTATCAAAGAGGTTTCAGGGACAAAGATGCAGTGGTGTTTAAAAGTGCGAGTCGTATGATTGTGGATTATTCCTGATCGTGAAGAGGAAGACAATCCCATTTCCATGGATATGGTGCTGCAAGAAGAAAAGGTATTGGTATCTCCATTTGACTATTAGTTGTACATGTATATGTTGACGTGTTTCCATTATGGATATAATATAGGTGTTGAATTTTTGTATAGGGAGATCGTATCCACGCAACTATTGGGAGATATGTTATGCGTTTGTTCAAGGGAAAAATAAGTGAGTTAGGGCTGTATATAATGAAAAACTTCGTGGTTGGTCCAAATACTTTCAAATTTAAGACCACTAAGCATAGAATGAGGTTGACGTTCACAAACAGAACAATGGTTGAAGAAATAAATGATACACTTTTTGGTATGAACATCTTCAATCTGCGGCCTTTTAAGCATTTGATTGACCAAGTGAATGTTGACGAGAACGAACTGTTTGGTAATTATCATAACAGATTTCTATTGTAATACACATTGCTTTTTTTTTTTTTTAACTAACTTATTATGGTTTTTTGGATCTGTATTAGATGTCGTTGGTGAGATTGTTCGCCATGGGGGAGTTCAATCGCACAAGCAAAATGGCAAGATCAGTGTTTTTATGAATGTCGAGCTACATGACCACGAGTAATCTCATGTTAAAAATGATTAGAATTACTAATTTCTATAGAACCATATTCTTTCCTCCATATGATGATGTATATTGTAATGTAGGCTAAACAGTATTGAGGCTACTTTTTGGGGTGACTTTGTTGAACAAATCACGCCATGTTTGGATGGATCCAGTGCATCTCCAATCATAGTTGTTATGCAGTTCATTCGGGCGCATAAATTTCAAGGTGGGAATTTTTATTTTGTATAATTAACAGACCATGTATATAATTAACAACCTATGTATACTTAACTTTCTTTGGGTTTGTGGATGTAGATAAGTACTCTGTCCGTAATACTTGGCATGCTTCGAAGCTGTGGATTAATCCCGATCTTCCTCAAGTTGTTGATTTTAAGAACAGGTTTCCTATCTATATTATATTATGACTTTCCATCACACAATTAGAACTATAATTGAACAACATTTGAAAATGTAGTTTGATCAGTGTGCGTGGAGATAACTCTTTGAGGATTAGCCAAATTTCAACTCAGCGTACTTATTCTGTTTCGGAAGAGCTAACTTCTGGAAATGTGGAGGCTAAGACTGTTGCGCAATTGGTTGAGTGTCTTCATGTGAGTATAGTTTTGCTCGATTTTGAAATTAACAAGTAAGCAAATGGTTTACAAAATAAGTACATAACAGAATCTTCTTTTTTATATGTGGTAGGAGGGGAACTTTTGGATATATGCAACCATCGTTCATATAGAAGTGGAGAATAAGTGGTCATATATGGGCTGCAAGAGGTGCCCTAAAAAGGTTGATAAAATTGGAAATAAGTTTCATTGCAGGAAATGCGATCGTCTGGATCATTCTGCTGCTCATAGGTTTGAGCATAATCGTGAATATTCTAAATGAGTTTTTGAAATGTGATCCGAAATTTACGAACTGAGCTTTTCTTCCAGATACAAACTTCAAGTGAGAGTAATGGACGGTACTGGTTTTATTTCTTTGTTGCTTTGGGATCGGGAAGCAACAAAGCTCATAGGGAAGTCTGCTACTCAATTGAAAGGACAGGTAGACGAGGTATGTTAATGACGTGTTTCTCATAGAGTTTGTTTTGGGATTTTATAAAGGCGTAATTTGTTAATATCTACATTGTATGTATTACTGCATCTTAAATTATGTACTTTGTCTTATAGATTACTGCTGCTGCTGCTGCTGATGGGTATCCATCGGAGCTCGATACTATTCTTGAAAAAAGAGCCCTGTTTAAGGTGGCTGTCAAGAGCCATAATGTAGAGCAGCATGATGAAGTTTATACTGTTCTTAAGATTTGTGATGATGAGGAAGTTACCAAGCAGTTTTGTCCTTCTACCGGTGACGACGACTTCCCAGTATGTTTTCGTTTATACGTATCTCAGAGTAAACTGTTTCTAACGTTCATGGCTATATATAATATAATTTCAGTTTGTTTACAATTGCTAACATAGTAATATTATTGATCCATAGGATCTAGATATCAACTGTGAAAAGGTCGCTGATGAATCTCGGGAAATCACGGTGATTTCATTGTTACATTTTCTGTCATTCTATACGTAAACACAACACTTTTCATTATAGTTGTGTAATGTCCACAATTTTTGTTGTAAAAATTACCTTTACTTTGTAGGATTCTAATCCTGATAGTGAATTGATTACTCCTACAAATACTCCTGCTAAGAGAAGTTTATTGGAGGCTGAATCGCTTGGCAAATAAATTGATGATGACCCCAATTCACAACTCTCAAGCACCAAGGTCAACAGAGTGGTTAAGAAGGAGAGACTTGCATGAGTTAGAGCACCCAACAGGCTTGAAGATGATAATTAGAGAAGTGACTGCTTTTGTGTTTTTTTCTGGGAATTTGTTTTGTTGAGAACAATATGTTTTTGTTGAGACCTATTTATGTTGGTTCCAAGGCTTAATTATTATGGATTAGCTTTGTTTTTTTATTGATGGGAAACATAAGTTTGTTATGAATATGATGTTCCAGTTAACACTAAGGTTGTGGAGTAAAAGAGGAAAATACAACCGATATTTGGAATGCTTAACAATTTCGCTCTCTAGCCTGTGCTTTGAAATCTCTCTGAGAATTGAGAACTATGTTCTTGGTTTTAAGTGTTTGCAAAAACACCTGGGAGATGGATTACATTCTTATCAAGTGATCATGAAACATAATGCCTCCACTTAAGTGCTTTTGGTTTATGTATTGATAATTTTAGGGGATGTATAGTTTTCTTATGTTGTTTGCCGATGATTTTGATTTCACTTTTAGATATTGTTTGTTGGCACTGTACTGTTATACAATCATTGGCTTCAAGAAGCATGAGCGGTTTGATATCAGGAAAAGAATAAAAAGATGTCTCTATGGTTCTAAAGAAAACAAAGGCCTGCAAAGGAGATCATTACCCCCTTTCAAAGCTGCAGCCTGTACGGAGCAACAAATGGATCTCCACGAAATAAATTTTTTGGACAGATCATAATACAAGTTCTTGGAGTCAGTTACAGATCATATCCTGTTCATTCAGAGAATTTATATCCTGCGATTGCTTTGGTGCTACCTTGCTACAATCTGCAAAGAACATGTTCTTTCAGAGAATTTATATCCTATGATTGCTTTGGTGCTACCTTGCTACAATCTGCAGAGAACATATTCTTTTAGAGAATTTATATTCTGCGATTGTTTTGTTTTATGTACTGCGAATTTTAAGGGCTGTATAGTTTTTGCCTTCTTTAATCATTCAACTGTTATAAAGAAAACAAAGGCCTGTAACGACAATGATAAAACTTCTTTGCTTTGGTGCTACCTTGCTACATGCACGATTGAACCTATAATTAAGCCAAGTGGCATATTCAGAAATAGCCTATGTATGATTAATTATGTTTGGTTGTGTGCATGTAGGCAAGTATTCTGTCCGTAATACTTGGCATGCTTCTAACGCAGGAGGTCTGAGATCCATATTCACATGTATTTTCCTCTAAAACGTATGTGGTTATCTGGAGAAGTAGAGATATCAAAAATACCAAATCCACACTAGGGTCGTGCATAAAAGAGTGGTTAACATTCCCGATAGTTGAAAATTACTTTTTGGAGATTGACTGCATTCGAATAGACATCTGTTATTCAAAGTTATCCAAGTCACTCAGAACATATGTAGCAAATTTAAGTGGTGTTGTTATGTTCTTTGCCGATGATTTTGAGTTCAAGTTTTCTACTTTCGGAAAAGCCTTGCCTTCCTTGGGGATTAAGATTTTTATTATGAGTAGCTACAATAACTTTTGCAGGGTTTTGGTTTGAATAACTGGATTGTTCGCGACAGATGCTTCAAAGAGAGTCTTGAAATTATGTGGGAAGAGCATGTATCTGCTGTTTCACACATGAGGAAAAGTAGTTACCTGGTAAAATGAATGATACACTGGAGCTATATATTGTTGGTTGGCACTTCACACTGTTATAAAATATTGGGTTTCTAAATGGTTCATAAAATTATACGCACCATTTTGGTATCAGGAAAAAAATATAAACAAAAAATCAGTTGAATATGTATAGAAATCAAAGGCCTGCAAAGGAGCATTTCTTCTACATGGACCTATTGTTGTTTGGGAACTCAATCAACTAACATACACCATGGATTGAAGATTTGAAACTTTTCTAAAAGATATTTCCTCTCTGTGTGCCATGGTTGTGTCACCTAATGTAAAATTTGGCCAATTTGCTACAAGTTCCACTTGATGAGTCTAAGTCTTTGGTGTCGTAGAAACATTTGAAAACTAGAGAATCAAACGCTTGAAAAAATGTCTATATTACTCAAAGAAAGACCAATGGATATGCACCGGTAGAAGTCTAAATGCTCATTTTAACATAGTTGTAAAGATATGACACTTGGGCCTAACTCAACCCCAAAAGCTAACTCATAAGGGGAGGATTGTCCAAGTCCATATAAGCAAACCACCAGTCCATTCCCCAACCAATGTGGGGCTTTTACCCACTCTAACACCCCCTTCACGCCCAGGGCCAAACGGGGATGAACCTGACTTTGATACCATGTAAAGCTATGACACTTGGGCCTAACTCAACCCCAAAAGCTAGCTCATGAGGGGAGGATTGCCCAAGTCCATATAAGCAAATCACCAGTACATTCCCCAATGGGACTTTTATCCACTCTAACAGTAGTTTATTATGGAAAAGACACTAACTATGAGTGTCCCAAGTAATATGTATCTTGGAATCAGCTATATGAATCTTAAAATTAAAATTTAAAATACAAAGACTTCAATATATTTACTGTTGTAGAATTTCAAATTGTCGACTTATATTAAGTATACCTTTTAGCCAACTTGGCAAATTAACAGTCATTGTTTGACCAGAATAGTGGATTGAGTTCTTGAGTAACGTTAATCTTGGTTAAATAAGGCCACCAAATATCATAACAAATAAAAAATAAAAAATAATTATTTGAAACAAAAAGGGCCACAATATAATAAATAAAGATTGAAAAGCCCAAAATTACCCAATATGAAATAGGAACATTCGAACATGACACCAATCTGTCCGTATATCACAAATGAAGTATAAGAGTCACTCTCTCTCTCTGGCACGCGCTCTTTACCTTTCTCTATCTCGGCATAATCTCTCTCTTAAAATAGACTACCACAGACTACAAAGAATCATATGAAATCCAGCTTCATTAGCGCATACAAATGGAAAATCAGGGGAAGAAACAAGCGAGAATAAACAGAGTATGCGCGTAGAGACAGAAATGGGCTAAATACTCTTCGAGAAACAATGGTATGAACTTTGAACACCTAACTTAATTTTTGGTGTTTTTTCCTTATTATTTTTATTATTATACCTGGTGTTAGATGCATCTCTATGGACTGCTAAGCAATTATTTATATCCTAAATTTCAGTTTTTTATATAGCTGAACATATCAATATGCAAATTCTCAAAATTTTTGAGAGAACATTTTATTTTAGATGAACATTTAAGTTTCATCGCAAGTTGTGTTGTAAGATAATTATGGTGCAATTCTGTTTTGGATTCAGTATAAATTTATTATAATGCTTATATATATACACTATGTTGAGATTGTAGTTCCAATGAAATACTAATTTGGGTGCCACTACATTTGGTCGCAACTGATAGTCACAATAGCTAACTGCTTAATTTTAATTTATTCTGACGAGAGAAGTGCTAAATTGGTCATGAATTTGCTTTCCTTCCTCCCTGCGTATTTCTGTAACTTATTTGGCAGAAACGACATTCTTATACAGAGAATGTTGATCCCGCGAATAGCAGAGGGAGTAGAATCAGACGAGAAGAAAATAATTCCACTTCGCGTGCTATAACAAATGGTCAATTCGAAACAGGTAATCTTTGCCACTATGACTCTGCATATAAAACTTACCTTAAGGAATTTTTGTTCGTGAAACTTCCCCCATTGAGACGCAAGGAGGATTGTTCTCTAAGTGTTGTTGTCAATGAAGTGAGAAAATAAAAGAATTTGACTAGCTCAAACATGTCATTTGATACACCTGTATGCCGAGGAACATTCCAAAATAGTTCATATTCAACAGAATTATAAAGGACTAAAACATATGGAACCACCGATACCCCAAAAAGTGGAAACACAATGGCACATATTCTAGATATCATTTTAATTTATTCTGACGAGAGGAGTGCTAAATTGGTCATGAAGTTGCTTTATTTCATCCTTGCATATTCTGTAACTTATTTGCTAAATCAACAACATTTCTTATGCAGAGAATGTTGACCCCGCGAATGGCAGAGGGCGTAGAATTGAACAACAAGAAAATAATTCCACTTTGCGTGATATAACGAATGGTCAATTCCAAATAGGTAATCTTTTCCACTATGGCTCTGAATATATAACTTACCTTAACTAATTTTTGTTCGTGAACAGTTCCCCCATCGAGACGCAAGGAGGATTGTCCTCTAAGTGTTGCTGTCAATGAAGTTAGAAAACAAAAGAATGTGATGAGTTCAAACATGTCATTTGATACACCTGTATGCCGAGAAGCATTCCAAAATATTTCATATTCAACAGAACTAGAAAGGACTAAAACATATGGAATCACCGATACACTAGAAAGTAGAAAACAACGGCACATGTTCTAGATACCATTTCATCATGTGAAAATTACACACCTCTGATGAGTATCCCATCAATGAGGTGTGGAAAAGTTGCATCATCGCAAGCTCTCGCGTACAATTCAAAGTCCTTTCCACTGCGAGATTTGAGCAATGGTTAGTTTCTTATTTCTCTGTTACTTAATTTGGATCAGATTTATTGAATAAATTTTATATCAAACGTTTAAATAATTTGGTTATTTCAAACATTTGTTGATGACAGAGTTTGAAAATTGTTTGTCCGAAAATTCAAAACAAAAGAAGGGTAATGCCATAGTGAGTGGTCTTGAGATTCCAGACCTAAGTCATTTCAGTATGCAACATGGAAGTTCAAGTATTAATAATGCTACTTCACAAGGTGTTCAAAATTTTGAAAATATGATGAAAAATAATTGTCTGCCTGATTTAAATGTCCCTCCGATGGTGCAAGGTTAGCATTTGACTTTTTTTTTATTAAATAATATGTGGTATTGAAAAGTACTGACAATTCAAGATTTGTCAGTATTTATCATAGTTCCATCCTGAATACATCAAAATCGTGTTCTACCATGTTTGATCATATTTATTAAATACTCCTTTTACCTGTTACTATATTTTCAAAGGTATTCGGAGTGAAGATAATCTGCCTGATTTAAATGATTATCCATGTAATGAAGGTAAAGTTTGAATCTCTTTGCAACATTTAAAGAATCCAAATTTGATCAGAATGTGATAGATTAGTATGCCATGTTAATTGTGATTTATCTTATTTGAATGTTAGTATGACCTTTATCAATATTAGATCAACTGATGATAGGTCTACAGAGTCATTCTCCAGATATCCGCACACATCGGATTCTACCTGATTTAAATGTTCCTTTAATTTTGCAGGTCGGTATTTGAACTTCTTATACTATCACATTTGAATAATATGTAATATTGAAAGTTACTGACGAGCAATAATTATATAATTCTTTTAGAATCTGAGGTCGAAAATGCTGATGCTGCTATGCGAGGTATTTCACAAGGGCATTTTGATTTTCCATTTTATAGGCATCAACAAGTAAATATGTGATTTCTATCTAAGTTGCTCGAACTCTCCAAAAATGTTGTTGTACCCATGTTGGATCCTTCAAAAATACACTAATTTTGGATGTTCCGACACGCATCCGACGACATTTTTTAGGAGTCCGAGCAACTTAGATTTCTATGATAAACGTAACTTTACAGTGACATCGCTAAACATGAACACACACGTACAAGTTCATTATATATTACTTTCAGACATAACAGGTCTTGATATGCAATCAATCCTAGATGATGAAGATGAAGAGGACAATGATTGTGAAGGTATGTAAATTGTAAATCAAACAATTGTCAATTACACCCATTATATATAGAAAGACTAGAACTTTAACACAATTTTCACTTATTTGATTTTATTATTAAATTCTTTTAGAGGATAACATCGAATGTGGGGACATCTGTAACGATGGTACATACCATTTGTTTTATACTACTTCAAAATTTAAATTTTATATTGTAAATTTTATGTTGAATATGGTGCTTTAACCTTAAATTTTATTTATTTTAGAGTATTGGGACATAGGAGATGTTACTTATGAATGTGAACATTGTGGGGCATATTTTTGGTATGAAGAAAGAATAAAAAACATTACAAATCTAAAAGACCGGTGTTCAATTTGTGTTGTAATCGTGGAAAGATCAAGCTCCCGGATTCAAAGGATCCTCCTCCAACTTTAAAACAGTTGTTGTTTGGATCAGGTTAGAAGACATATCTAATTTAATCTTATTATTGTGAGATAATCCGCACTTCATGTATATGTTCATCTTTCCAACTCTTATAATTTGTAGGTCCTAAAAGTGACCATTTTCGAGAGAATATTAGAACTTACAATTCTATGTTCTCATTTACATCAATGGGGGGAAAGGTTGATGTCTCCGTCAATCAATCGCGTGGTCCAAGAACATTCAAATTGTCTGGACAGAATTATCATCAAATTGGAAGTTTATTGCCTCCTGAGGGGTCCAATCCAAAATTTGCGCAGTTATATATTTACGATACAGAAAATGAAGTCGCAAATAGAATTCATGCTGTGAGGTAAGTATTGTACCTAATATTATATACATATCAAAGTAAATCACAGTAAACTATGTAGCAAAATTCATATAATCTTTGTTTCTGCAGTCATGGTCAAAACGCCAACAAACTTCACGCTGAGATTGTTGCTGATTTGAAGCAAATGCTTGATGGACACAATGTTTTGGCTAAGACATTTAGAATGGTAAGAGATCGATTTCATGAAGATAGAAGCTCCAATGTTAGACTCAGATTGACGGGGAAGAGAAACACTGATGGAAGAAGATACAACTTACCGACGATTTTAGAGGTAGCTGCTTTAGTGGTTGGAGATTTTGAACTATCTAGATGTGATAGAGATATCATAATTGAAACACAGTCTGGTCAGCTGCAGAGGATAAATGAGCTGAATGCTGCCTATTTAGGTCTACAATATCCTTTGCTTTTTCCATATGGTGAAGACGGGTACAGAGAGGACATTTCTTTGAATGGAGATGGAGGTGGAGATCATGAATCAGTTGGAGGAAGAAAACGTGTTAGCGTGCGAAGTTTTTTTCTTACAAAATTCAAGACAGGAAGGATGAAGTACCAACAATTGTGTCTGCAAGAAGATTATTTCAACAATTCTTAGTTGATGCATATACAATGATTGAATCAGGTCGATTGAAGTATATTAGGACTCAGCAGAAACAATTGAGAGTCGCAATGTATAATATGTTACAAGAAGCTATTTTGCATGGAGAAACTAATCCTTTATCCCAAGGAAAAAGAGTTGTTCTACCGTCAACCTTCACTGGAGGTACACGATACATGATTCAAAACTATCAAGATGCTATGGCAATATGCAAATGGGCTGGGTATCCTGATCTTTTTATCACGTTCACATGCAATCCAAAGTGGCCTGAGATTCAAAGATTTGTAACGAGTAAGGGCTTAAATCCAGAGGATCGTCCAGACATCTTAAGCAGGATTTTCAAAATCAAATTGGATCACTTTATAAAGTATTTGCGAGGCAATAAAGTTTTTGGAGAAGTAAAATCAGGTATACATATAGTTTTTCAAATAATAATTTTAACATTATTTCTACTTTTGCATGGGAATTTTTTTTATTATAGATTGAAATCCTTCATTTATTCCATAACTTTTTTTAAATTTTTTGTGCAGTGATTTATACAATTGAGTTCCAAAAACGAGGGTTGCCCCATGCTCATATATTGTTGTTTCTGCATGAGCATAACAAATATCCAACTGCCGCGGATATTGATAAAATAATTACAGCAGAAATACCAGATAAAGTAGCTGACCCTCATTATTACAAGGCCGTGAAAAGTTTCATGATGCATGGCCCGTGTGGTGTTGCTAGAAGATCTTCTCCTTGCATGCAGAATGGGAGATGTACAAAGCACTTCCCCAAAAAGTTTGTAGATTCAACCACAATTGATGAGGATGGTTATCCTGTTTATAGAAGAAGAGATAATGGAAGAACTATCCAGAAGGATCATGTTGACTTAGACAACAGGTTTGTCGTGCCGCATAATCATTTTTTGTTAATGAAGTATGGTGCTCACATAAATGTGGAATGGTGCAATCAGTCGAAATCCATCAAGTACTTATTTAAGTATGTTAATAAAGGGCATAATCGTGCCACTGTTGCTTTTTCCCGAAGTGTGCATGAGGAGGGTTCACAGGATGTTGGTGAAATCAATATGTATTATGATTGTCGATACATATCACCTTGTGAAGCTGCTTGGAGGATATTCAGATTTCCTATTCACTATAGACAACCTTCGCTGGAGAGACTGTCATTTCATCTTCCAAATGAACAAAATGTCATATTCTCTGATGATGATCCAATTGATGATGTTGTAAATAGACCCAGTGTAAGGGAATCAATGTTTTTAAGTTGGTTTGAGGCAAATAAAAGATTTCCTGAAGCAAGAAAACTAACTTATGCAGAATTTCCTCTTAAGTTTGTGTGGAAATCGGATTCAAAAAGATGGGAGAAAAGAAAAACTTCTGCATTTTCTATTGGAAGGATTTTCTTTGTTCCTCCTGGATCTGGTGAGCTATACTACCTCAGATTGTTGTTGAATGTCATTAAAGGTCCAAAATGTTATAAGGATCTCAAGTTTATCAACAATCATAATCATACCACTTTTAGAGATGCATGTTATGCACTTGGCTTATTGGATGATGACAAAGAATATGTGGATGCCATAAAGGAGGCAAGTAATTGGGGCATGCCATTGTATCTTAGGCAGTTATTTTCTATGTTGTTGTTATCGAATTCGATGTCACGACCAGAAAATGTTTGGCAAGAAACATGGTGATTATTGGCAGATGATATCCTTCATGAAGAAAGAAGATTATTAAATAATCCAGGTACGAATATGAATCTTATATCTTCAAGTTAAGATAATATTTTATGTAATTTTGGTGTGCATGTGATGATATAAATGGATTATTCTATTGTAGAATATTAAAAATATATGCTTTTTAAGAGCAGATAGATTGCCTTTGTAGTGATAAACAAATGTCGAAAATTTATTTAAATGATTAAAATGATGATATCTGCTCTTGCATTTGTAGTTCAATGTTAATGGTT
Organism: Capsicum rhomboideum; assembly: GCA_031232105.1. Classification (NCBI taxonomy): domain Eukaryota; kingdom Viridiplantae; phylum Streptophyta; class Magnoliopsida; order Solanales; family Solanaceae; genus Capsicum; species Capsicum rhomboideum. The sequence goes on from CP124709.1 coordinate 62,865,022, forward strand.
GAGATTCATTTAGAGTTACTTTTTCCCCATCGAATTAAGATCTTTATATTACTACACAAAACAATATTGTAGGGTCCAAATGTTTCCTCAGCATCTACAAGCCAAATTTGAAAAGCACTATTCAAAGAGATCCCTAAAACAAATAAACAAAATAAAATTCTATCAACATTACTAAATTAGATAATGAATTTTTTGGTGTAATCATATAATTTTTATTTTTATATTATAGACATTGAAATGATGGTTTATTTATGTTTTTTCAGATGCAGAGTTATGCGATGATGAATTGAAAAATCGCTGTTTACAAAAGTTGGAAAAAAATTTGAAAGGTTGCGGAAGAAGTTTTCAAGATTTTCCAACAATGCCAAGACCTCTTTACAATGAGGAAGAAGTTGACAATAGCAACAGATTAGTCCATGATGAATTGCGGTATAATAGACGCTCTTTGTTGGATGAACATCAACGTCTATTACTGAATTTGACAAATGAACAAAAAATCGTTTATCAAAAAATTATGACAGCAGTGGATGAACACAGAGGTGGATTGTTCTTCTTATATGGTTATGGAGGAACTGGCAAGACATTTATTTGGAGGACTTTATCTTCTGGCATACGGTCTAGAGTTGATATTGTATTAACTGTTGCATCAAGTGGGATTGCATCTCTTTTGTTACCAGGAGGTCGAACTGCTCATTCAAGATTTGCGATTCCCCTCAATCCAACTGAAGATGCCACATGCAATATAAAGAAAGGTAGTCCCCTAGCAAAATTGATCATCAAGACGAAGTTGATTATCTGGGATGAGGCGCTAATGATGCATAGATACTGTTTTGAAGCTCTCGATCAAACTCTTTGAGATATTCTTAGATTTGAAGACACTTCCAATTTGGATAGACCATTTGGAGGTAAAACAGTTGTTCTTGGAGGTGACTTTAGGCAAATTTTGCTTGTCATTACAAAAGGTACTCGATAAGATATTGTTAATGCTACTTTAAACTCTTCTTATTTGTGGCCCCACTGTGTCTTGAAGTTGAAAAGGAATATAAGATTGCAGGGAAATCAGTTAGGGTCACATTTAGAAGAGTTAAAAGAATTTTCAGATTGGATTTTGGCAATTGGTGATGGAAGAATTGGAAGTTCTATTGATGGCATTGAAAAGGTCCGAATACCTGATGATATTCTCATACATAATTGTGATGATCCAATATCTGCAATTGTAGAAAGTACTTATCCTGATTTCCTCAGCCATTCTAATGACATAGATTACCTCCAACAAAGAGCAATTCTTGCTCCGACTCTCGATATGGTGGAATCTGTCAATGAATATATGGTTTCACTCAATCACAATCCCAAAAAGACCTATTTGAGTTCTGATACGATTTGTATGTCTGATCATGCTTTTACAGCTTTGGACCAAGTGCATACACCGGAATTTCTAAACAGTATTAAATGTACTGGAATTCCAAATCACTCTATTACTCTAAAGGTAGGTGTTCCTGTAATGTTATTGAGAAATATAGATCAGTCTTCGGGATTATGTAATGGCACAAGATTGATCATCACAAGACTTGGAAATTGAGTTATTGAAGCCAAGGTTTTATCAGGTAATATGGCTGGAGAAAATGTGTTTATCCCAAGAATGACATTGACTCCATCCGACGCAAGAATACCTTTTAAGTTTCAGCGACGACAATTTCCAATTGTTGTGTCTTTTGCAATGACGATAAATAAAAGTCAAGGCCAGTCACTATCTCATGTGGGATTATTTTTGAAGAAACCAGTGTTTACCCATGGACAGTTGTTTGTTGCTCTTTCACGCGTGACAAGTAGGAAAGGTCTAAAGATTTTAGTTTATGATGATGATGGAAAAATAACAAATGAAGCTAGAAATGTAGTGTACATTGAAGTTTTTCGTAATTTGATCTGACACGTTATTTTAAGCTTCCAAGATTCAGGTGTTGTGATCGTGAATGGTTTAGCTTTATTCAGCATATTCATGGTTTAGGTGCAGAACCACATAGATATTTAGTCGGATAATTTCATTGGTATCTCAAGAGCAATTTATAAATGATTTACTTATGCTACACATATCTTCTTGCTTTTTATTTTCTGAGATAAGACAGGGTATATAGGGGTGATTGCTCAACAAATAAAGTGTATGAGGGAGGTAAAAAGGAGATTGCTCTTTCTGTTGTCAGCGGAATCAACTGTGAGTGTACCAGTCATATGCGTTTCACATTTTTCTGCATATTTTCTATACATCATATCGAGAACTTACTGTTACGACTACCTAAACATATTAGTAGTCTCCCTAAGTTTCTAGAAAAGCATTTGATTCGCTTTCAACAAGTTTGGACTTTGGAATGACAATCTACCAGAAAAATTTGCTTTTATCGGAGAAACTGAAATACCTGTTATAGCTTTATTGAAAAGTACATGGTTACTGCATTGTCATGTTGAAGATCTAAAAGTGGATAGTCTGCAGAAACTATGCTCATCACTCGAGTCAATGTGCCTCCACTTTGTACCATGTTTCACGAGGGAAGGTTAAAACGAGGTCGTGGAGTAAAAGAGGAAAATACAACCGATAGTTGGAATGCTTAACAATTTCGCTCTCTAGCCTGTGCTTTGAAATCTCTTTGAGAATTGAGAACTATGTTCTTGGATTTAAGTGTTTGCAAAAAAACCTGGGAGATGGATTACATTCTTATCAAGTGATCATGAAACATAATGCCTCCACTTAAGTGCTTTTGGTTTATGTATTGATAATTTTAGGGGATGTATAGTTTTCTTATGTTGTTTGCCGATGATTTTGATTTCACATTTAGATATTGTTTGTTGGCACTGTACTGTTATACAATCATTGGCTTCAAGAAGCATGAGCGGTTCGATATCAGGAAAAGAATAAAAAGATGGCTCTATGGTTCTAAAGAAAACAAAGGCCTGCAAAGGAGATCATTACCCCTTTTCAAAGCTGCAGCCTGTATGGAGCAACAAATGGATCTCCACGGAATAAATATTTTGGACAGATCATATTACAAGTTCTTGGAGTCAGTTACAGATCATATCCTGTTCATTCAGAGAATTTATATCCTGCGATTGCTTTGGTGCTACCTTGCTACAATCTGCAGAGAAATTGTTCTTTCAGAGAATTTATATCCTATGATTGCTTTGGTGCTACCTTGCTACAATCTGCAGAGAACATATTCTTTCAGAGAATTTATATTCTGCGATTGTTTTGTTTTATGTACTGCGAATTTTAAGGGCTGTATAGTTTTTGCCTTCTTTGATCCTTCAACTGTTCTAAAGAAAACAAAGGCCTGTAATGACAATGATAGAACTTCTTTGCTTTGGTGCTACCTTGCTACATGCACGATTGAACCTATAATTAAGTCAAGTGGCATATTGAGAAATAGCCTATGTATGATTAATTTTGTTTGGTTGTGTGCATGTAGGCAAGTATTCTGTCCATAATACTTGGCATGCTTCTAACGTAGGAGGTCTGAGATCCATATTCACATGTATTTTCCTCTTAAACGTATGTGGTTATCTGGAGAAGTAGAGATATCAAAAATACCAAATCCACACTGGGGTCGTGCATAAAAGAGTGGTTAACATTCCCGATAGTTGAAAATTACTTTTTGGAGATTGACTGCATTCGAATAGACATCTGTTATTCAAAGTTATCCAAGTCACTCAGAACATATGTAGCAAATTTAAGTGGTGTTGTTATGTTCTTTGCCGATGATTTTGAGTTCAAGTTTTCTACTTTCGGAAAAGCCTTGCCTTCTTTGGGGATTAAGATTTTTATTATGCGTAGCTACAATAACTTTTGCAGGGTTTTGATTTGAATAACTGGATTGTTCGCGACAGATGCTTCAAAGAGAGTCTTGAAATTATGGGAAGAACACATATCTGCTGTTTCACACATGAGGAAAAGTAGTTACCTGGTAAAATGAATGATACACTGGAGCTATATATTGTTGGTTGGCACTTCACACTGTTATACAATATTGGGTTTCTAAATGGTTCATAAAATTATACGCACCATTTTGGTATCAGGAAAAAAATATAAACAAAAAATCAGTTGAATATGTATAGAAATCAAAGGCCTGCAAAGGAGCATTTCTTCTACATGGACCAATTGTTGTTTGGGAACTCAATCAACTAACATACACCATGGATTGAAGGTTTGAAACTTTTCTAAAAGATATAAGATTTCCTCTCTGTGTGCCATGGTTGTGTCACCTAATGTAAAATTTGGCCAATTTGCTACAAGTTCCACTTGATGCTTCTAAGTCTTTGGTGTCGTAGAAACATTCGAAAACTAGAGAATCAAACGCTTGAAAAAATGTCTATATTACTCAAAGAAAGACCAATGGATATGCACCGGTAGAAGTCTAAATGCTCATTTTAACATAGTTGTAAAGATATGACACTTGGGCCTAACTCAACCGCAAAAGCTAACTCATGAGGGGAGGATTGCCCAAGTCCATATAAGCAAACCACCAGTCCATTCCCCAACCAATGTGGGGCTATTTTGCACGAAGAAATCATGGTGCGGGGATGCTTAATGAAATTGGAAGTTTTTTATTACTCGGGACATGAGTAGCTTTCATTCTTAAAATTTGTGACAAAGTTATCAATTGTCATGGAATTTGGATTATATAGCTTTGATAAAGACAGTCCTGTTATTTTTACATACCGGTTATGTTAATAAGAATTCGTAGTTCACCACTGATTCGTTGGTGAGAAGAGAGCCTTTTTGTGTGTTGTTAAGGTTATGTGTGTAACTAAACATTTATACATGTTATTTTATTTCGTGTGCTCTTATTGTTGGAAGGTTTGTGACTGGTTTAGCTAACTTCCCGGTTTGGCACTTTAGCTGTTGTCTTATGTGTAGATGTATTTTATTGGAAGAAGCTGTACAAGATTCAAATGTTCTGTATTTTGGTTACTGCTTTATAGAAGAAGAAGCTTTGATAGTGTATTTTCTATTATATTCTCTTGCTCTCTATGTTATTTGTAACCAATAAAGGAAAGAAATAAAAGAAGATAAAGAAAAATAAGAAGTGGAAAAAACTTATGGGTAAAGGTAAAAAGTAAAAGCAACAGATATTAACTAATTTTATGTTTACTTTTCTTTCGTTAGTTTTTAGTATAGAGTTTACTTTTCTTTCATTAGTTTTTAGTATAGAAAACTTTGAATTGATCTCAGTGACTCGAAATGTATTTTTTCAAACTCTAATATATAGACTCAGCAGATAAGTGTATTTATAATCATATATTTTCAAATAGATAGTTTTTTTAAAGAAAAAACTACAACATATATATACATATATATATATCTATTGTAGTCATACAAAGTAGAATTTGGAGAGAGTGGAGTGTACGCAGATCTTACCTCTATCTTACAGGTGGGGTAGAGGTTGCTTTCTGTATACCTCCGGTTGAAGACAAAAATAGCCTAAAAAAGACATAATGAAAGTATAAGAGACAATAGATAGTAATAAAAACAATAGATGGTAGCAGAACAATACTACAACAAATTGTTATGATATTTGAATTTGAATGTGAATTAAACAAAATTTGAGATAGCCTGAAGCTTTTTACTTCTTAACCCTTACATAAATACCTCTTCAGTGCCACATAAACTAATGTAAGCGCTCGAAACTAAGTCATCTGAATTTTCAAAAATTGAAAACACAATTTATTTCAAAGTGTGTATATTGGGAAACCTCCCGATGATAGTGGCATTGGGCAAATTAGAAAGTTGAATTATGGACACCACCAAGGTTAATTTAAGGTGAATTCAATTTTTGGCGGTTCAACTCTTTCATGTTATTGTGTTATTATAATTTCTTAGTCTGTTAGCACTAATCAAGATGATTCTTAGATTAGTGTCAAGATTGTTGCGATTATCTTTCTCCTCTTTTTTCTTTATAATAGTCCGCGCATCACGCGGATACGTATACTAGTATAAGATAATATTAAAATAACTTAACTGTGTCTTAATACTAACATAATTTCTGACCGACTTTATCCAAAAAATTTTTCTACCATCTGCAACTATCTTTTCTATACAAAAAATGAGCTAACTTTGAGGAAAAAATATAAACATTTTAGCATTAAGAAAAAAAGTGCTCACCTTTTGTATACCCTTAAATAACAAATCTAAAGATTAAGGGATGAAAACTTTACAGAATTCCACTTGCTTTATAGAGTTACATTATTAAATGTTATGAAAAGATTATAAACTTTATATGGGAAAGAAAATTTTACCTATATTGTAAAAATTTTACCTATATTGTTAAAACTTCATCATAATTATATTTAGGGACCCTTATATTTATAATTTGCTTAATGCTTAGCTAACCTACAAGTAATATCCGATGCCTGCTTGTAAAACTTGACTCACATAATATACTTTACGTTGTTCTCTTGGCAAGAATACGTTGGATTAATTAATTTTGTTATTGTACAAAATATTATGTATTTGGCTCTTGATTTGAACTTTCAATTACGTATATAGTATTACAAATGACGTAAAACTTGAGAAGAAAATCACAATCAAGAAGATGTGCAGGAAAAAGAAAAAAAAAGTTGACAATAACCCTAAGTATGTTGGTTAGCTAGTACTATATAAATTTACTTCCTTTTTAATTTTTTTTTTTTATTCTTTGTTTAAAATAAGACTCTAAGGGGTCGTTTGGTAGGAGGTATAAGGTGGGATATCCCAAGGATAAAATTTATATCTTGTTTGGTTGATGGTATAAATTTTTTCCGAGACTAATTTACACCATCAACCAAACATGGTATAAAACTAGTACCAAAGTTAGTCTTGGTATAACCCATCAATCATTGGACTATTTTTACCACCTCCCATATGGTATAAAATAGTCCAGGGATTATAATTTCAGGATTTAATCCTGGGATAATTTAGTCTACATACCAAACGACCCCTTCGTAAATTTCAGTTTGTCTTCTAAGGTTAACTACATTAGGTGTAAACACTCGGTGCGGGTAAATTTTTACCCCTCTATCTCTTCAGTTGTTCTACTTTACCAATTTTAACCCTTTCATTTTTCTTTCTCCTTTTTTGATTTTAAGTCCTCCATATTTCTCATGTATAAAATTCCTCCTATAATTTTTTTTTAAGAAAATGGATCCAAATAATGACAATATCCAACTAAGAAAAACCTTGAATGAAGTTTTTGAGATTGAAGATAGATAGTTTGCTCGCTAAATTAATTTTTTTATATAGTAATTAATAAATAATATGATTATTATGATTACTTTTTGTGAAGGTCATTTTCCTTTTTTGGTGTATTTCATGTGTTTAGAGATTTTCTATAACTGCCTCAAATCATTTATGACTTGCTAGGACTGGTGTTCGATTTTCGGGCAGTTCGTTTATTTTTTATGTAAGTTTTCCTGTTTTGGAGCTTTTAAAGTTGAGAATTGGTCTTCGGTCAAAACTTCAAGTAAATAGCTTCGGATGAGAATTTCGACAGTTCCTTTAGCTCCGAATGTGGGTTTTGGGCCAGGGGTACCTTTGGTTCAGATCTCAAGGCTTTCAGACTCGTTTTGGGCTATCAATTGGTATTTGATTAAAATGGAAGGTTGGGTGTGCGACCCACTTTTCATTGAAACGATCTATGTTGGAAATTTTGTTGATTCTGTTTAGTCTGTAATACTATTTCTGGTAGGGTAGCGTATTTCATTTGTGTGCCTGGGGTTTCGAATGAATCCCGAGCACCTGTTGGAGTCTTTTTAGACCTAGCATAATTTTCTAGTGCATCAGCTGGTGCGGCCGCTTTTGTGTCCCTTGGGTTGCTTAAGTGCAACCTCTTAAGCGGCCAAAGCTGCTGTCAGCTCCCACTGCTCAAGCAATCTCTCCTCCGTTTATGCAGCTTGGGAGTCGCTTAAGTGGAGGGGTGGGTAAACAGTGACCACTGCTTGGGCGGTTGGTCAGTTGCTTAAGCGACACCGCTTAAGCGGAGGTAGCTGTATATATACACTCTACTTCGATCCTTCTCCATTTTTACCCGAATATTCCTCCATTATCTCACCTTTGGAGCTTGGAATCTTTGTGGAAACATAATTTGGAGCTAAGGTTAGGTGATTACTTGATTCTTGATCATTTTCCTATCTTTAATTAGTAAGTTTCCGACCTTAATCCTATTTACTTCTAGCTTAAATTTCTTGATTCTCTTTCTCTTTCTGGACTGATTTGGACTCAAAATTGAGGGCTAGTCATACTCAAATTTTGAGCACATGATAATTGTCCCACGAGGGATATTATTGCGGGTCTAATTTCCCAATTTACTAAGCGGGCCCATGAGTGATTTTTATCTCAATTTTCTACCCGAAGAATAAATTCACAATATGGGTATCATTCTTCTCCTATTGATGTGTATATTATTATTCTGGTAGCGTGACAGCGGTCAGAGGTTTTTCTGAAGGGAAAAACTCCAGTTTAATAGGTTGTGAGCGCGATTTTCAACGTCTAGGTTACAACTTACTTACTCTTAGACTTTGCTCGTTTATGGTATTTGTATGATGAATTACTAATTATTAGTGGGATATTGTTGCTTGAATACATTCTATTTAGGTATTTATGATCCTTATAGCTTGTTTAGGGACCTTAGAGTAAGATTACGCCTTGAAATCCTTAACCTTAGTAGTCGCTTCTTTTTTAGGACTTGGCTTAGTGTGCATAGTATCCTTGAGATCATAGTTAGATGCCTTAGCTTAGTTTTGGGTAGTTGCTTTCCCTAGGCGGGGTTACCTCAGGATTTATAGATAGTGTAGCATTTTCCAAGGAATATCTACCCTAGGATAGTATCTTTTCTATGTTTGGGGCCTTAGACTCCTTCGCTATTGTGTGGTTGATTTGGTATTGATGTTTATCTTTTTATTTCACCTTATTTTATGTGTTATTATTGTATTTTCATGGTGTATTTATAACTTGGTATAAAACACTATTTTTTTGGCTCATAAATGAGATTTTATTTGGCTTTCTTAAAGGAAATTAGACTATTTTAGCTATGATTGATTTCGGGTACTTGATCTTACAGATTCTTACCTACTAGCAGGTTATAGTACGTGTCATCATAACCTGAGTTTTTGGATTGTGACAGTTTGATATCAGAGCCTAGGTTCACCAGTATCATTGGTATAAGAGCAAATGTCTGGTAGAGTCCCGCGAATTGGTACAATGAAATCCGTATCCTATCTTCGAGGCTATAGGACATTCTTTAGGAAACTCTCACCTTACCATTCTTTATTTTTCATTGTGTTCATGTTGATTTCTAGATTCCCACTTATTTCACTCTTTTGCAGATGGTTAGGACGAGGCTTACAGTCTGTGAGGGCGAGACACCTACACCTACAACTAGGATCCCTACTAGGGGCCGAGGTCGGGGCCGACCGCGAGGATAGGACCAGGATAGAGCACCAGTATCAGAGCCAGTTATTGCTTAAGAGCTAGCTATCACGCTAGAGTAAGCTATTGATCTGCAACCAGCACTAGCACATCCGCCACCACCACAACCAGTGGGCAAGGGACCAGGCTAGGCTCCATCCGAATTTATCGCTACGCCAGTTCTATGAGATGCTCTAGTCTAGTTATTGGTATGATTGGAGGTCAACCGATGGATGGGGTCCAAACATTCGCTCAGGGGGAAGCACATAGTGGACCAGGTATAGGAACACAACCTGCAGCTGTGGCTCCCTGAGCAAAGGTTTTACCAGTACCAATGGTAGCCCTACCATTCATGACTTCTGAGGAGAAGAAGATACTGGGTTGGTTTCTTATATTGGCTCCTCCGAGGTTTTCAAGTTCTCCAAGGAAGTATGCACATGAGTTCCTTACCAGCTTCCAGGAGAGGTCACATAATCCTAGCCTAGTGGATTCTTATGGTGTGGATAACACCATCTTTTAGTTTAATAGTTCAGCAGGGCAGTAGTGGAGGGCGTATATTGAGTGCATGCCAGTTGGGTCCCCTCCTATGACATGGGTGCAGTTCTCTGAGGCTTTTTCAGGAAAGTATATACCCCCACAATGTATGTGAGTGATTAAAGGATGAGTTTTTGAGATTAGAGTAGGGTTCCATGATCGTGTCCGAATATGAGGCTAGGTTTCATGATTTATCCAGGCATGCCACTATGAGTCTACCTACTGATAACAAGAGAGTGTGTTGCTTCTTCAGGGTCTTGGGACTTTAACTTTATCTAGCCACTAAAAGCACAGTATATTTGGGTTGGTCATTCTTGGATGTTGTTGATCATGCACGTACTATTGAGGATTTGTATCGCGAGTCTTGTAGGGGCAGTGATAAGAGACCTCGCATCAGGGTAGTTACAATGGTAGTCATAGTGAGTCATAGTTCTGAGGTAGGGGTTTCCCTGACAGGGGTCAGCAACATCAACAACAGTATCAGCAACATGGTTAGTCTAGTCTGCCAGTTAAGGCTTTGTTTTAGCTATTGAGTGGGGTTAACAAGGTTATAGTGATTTAAGCAGTTAGAGCTCTAAACAACTATCATGGGGTTCTCATTCTGGGTTTTTAGGCCATGGTGGCCAGTTTGGGTGAACTGGTTCATCTTATTAAGGTAGGACACCCCAAGCTTGTTATGATTGTGGGGATAGTTGAGCATTTTGCTAGAGTGTCCCTAATGAGGGATGATCGAACCTTTAGTACAGGTAGCTCAACCTCTTAGATATGTAGAGCCATCGACGAGAGGTAGTTCCCAGAATGGAAGGGGTGGTTCTCAGGGTTCTCTTGGAGGTGGCCAGTCGGGCAAGACAGGCGGTCGGTCAGGTTTTCAATTCGGTGGTGGACACAGATAATTATATACCTTTCCTGGTAGCCCAGAGGTGAAGGCATCAGACTTAATAATCTAATATATGATTTTAGTGTGCAAACTTCCAACTTTTGTGTTATTTGATTTGGGTTCCACTTATTCTTATGTGTCGGTATATTTTGCTTCCTGATTGGGGATGATTAGCGAGCCTTTAACTGTACCCATGAGTGTAGCTACTCAATAGGTTATTATTTAGTAGTGGATTTGGTTTTGAGATTCAATTTGGTAGTTGTTGTGGAGTATAACACTTGGGCTGATTTTATTCTACTTGATAAGGTTTATTTTGATGCTATTCTAGGCATGGACTAGTTATCCCCTTATCACACAGTCTTGGATTACTTCACCAAGATAGTTACCTTAGTTATGCCTAGCATTTTCCCGATCATGTGGTAGGGTTCTGATAGTCACATACTTATTTATTATATTATGGCTAGGAGGATGGTGTAGAAGGGGTGTTTGGCTTATCTTTCTTATGTCTGTGATACTAGTGCCAAAGCTCCTTCCCTTGATTTTGATCCTGTAGTTCGTGTGTTTGCTTATGTATTTCCTACCAACTTTCCTAGCTTCCCTCCCAAGCATCATATTGAATTTGCCATTGATGTTGAGCCGTGCACCAAACCTATTTCTATTTCACCTTATCGGATGGATCCTATGGAGTTGAGAGAGCTTAATATTTAGCTCCAAGATCTTCTGGGTATTGGTTTGATTAGACTGAGTATTTCTCCTTGGGGTTCTCCTATTCTATTTGTGAAGAAGAAGGCTGGTTCTATGCGTATGTGTATTGATTAGAGGCAACTGAATAAGGTGACCATAAAAAATAAATAAATAAGGTGACTATAAAGAGTAAGTATCTGATGCCGCATATCAATGATCTATTTGACCATCTTTAGGGTGCGCTATGTTCTCTAAGATTTACTTGAGATCTGGCTATCATCAGTTGAGGATTTGGGTCATGTACATCCCTAAGATAGCCATCAGGACTCGCTACGGCCATTACATGTTCTTGGTGATGTCTTTTGGGTTGGCTAATTCCCCAATAGCATTCATGGACTTGATGAACTGCATGTTCAGGCCTTATATGGACTTTTTCATGATAGTATTCATCTATGCCATCTTTATCTACTCGAGAAGTAGGGAGGAGCACGAGCAATATTTGAGGATTGTGCTCTAGACTTTGAGAGATCAATCACTTTATTCCAATTTCTCAAAGTGCGAGTTCTATCTTGAGTCTGTAGAACTTATTGTTATGACCCAGCTATACACGCAAGTGTACGTGATCGTGCAAGTAATAAAGTGGCTCCTTTTAAAGAGCCGGATATCGAACCCAAGGGACTTTCGTCAACAGAACTCAACTCTGGACGTCAAACTATAATTAAAAACTAGTATTGCAAAAACGACAAGAGATTTGGTGCTGAAAATTAAATGATTGCGGACTATGAACTCCTATCTTCGCTACCGTAACTTTGGTTTTTGCAAATATGCTAGAAAAATCAATAAAAAGTGAATTCCCAGGGCTAAGGCACCCGGAACGTCATCTCTTGAGCATAATTGTTATTGGTTTAAGCACTTTGAGTTGTTTATCGTGGTTATTGATCCGAGGTTAATTTTATAACTATATTCGTCTCAAAAATATAATCTTCTACTAGAACTTAGAAACCTACCTACATCCGTGAGTGGTGATAAGCTTAACCAATTCTAGAGCATTCAAGTTTTCTTCTCGTAATTGACCAAGTGTGGTGGATTAGGTACCTCTCGGTCCTAACCACATGTCAATCCCTTAGAATTACTTCCCCGAGAAAGACCACACTTCATATATTCAAGTTCTATCTCTTAGTTTCTCTCTCGAGCTCACTTCAAGACAAGGAATATATTCCAATGGTGATCAAGCATCAAAATAATGAAATTTAGAATATATGAATAACCAATTTATGATAAACTCCAACAAAAACTAATACAATTAACCCAAGAGATTCATGTTCTTGGCCTTAACCCCAAGAATGAGGGATTTTAGCCACTCATAATGTCAATCAACATCCAAAAGTCAATAAATACCATAAAAATACTTAAAAACTGAAAAGAAGAGGAATGGAGCCTAATTGAGATGCCCAAAAACGCCCAAAATATTCTAAGGATGATGGAATGTGATACAATAACTCAAAAGCCCTATTTATAGACCCAAAGTCGAGGCAAAAATCGGCCAAAAAGCGGCCCGGTACGCCCTTGGGCGTGCCTAGCATTTAGGCAAATTTTGCCTCAGCAAAAGGGTGCTCCCAGGCGGCGTGGTACTCCCCTGGGCGCGCCCCAAGTCTGCCTGGGCAAGTGAAAAATTTTCCAAAAGCATGGCGTGCCAGGCCCTTTTTTTGTGATTTTTTTTTGCTTTCATCGACTTCTCTTCGCGGATTTGGTTGGATTATTCAAGTTCAACTCTTTGGTTTGCCTCTTATCTTCAATATTCTTCATTTGTAGCTCCTCCAAGCCTCACTTTCCATGCCAAACATGCTCCAAAAAGTCGCAAATTCCACCTACAAGAGTCTAATCATATTGGTTAGCACAATATCCCATATTCCATCAAAAACTTATATACTACACAAGTATTTTTCTCAAAACTACGGTAATCATGGGTTAAAGTCGCTACTAAGGCATATAAATACATATGGGGCATATGGTGTCCAAGGATGGGATTATGGTAAACCTTGCAAAGATTGAGGCAGTTCATAATTGGGCTAGGCCCACTTCTCCTACAGAGGTTTGTAATTTTATTGGGTTGAAAGGTTATTACAAATGGTTCATCGACTGGTTCTCTTCTATTGCAGCGCTACTAACCAGATTGACTAGGAAGGATGTTCCATTCTAGTGGTCTGCCGAGTGTGAGGCAAGCTTTTGAAGCTTAAGGCCTTGCTCACTTCAACTTTGATTTTGAATCTTCTAGTTGAGGGCCAGAGGTTTTCAGTCTATTGTGATGCTTCAGGTGTTGGTTTGGGTTGTGTTCTGATGCAGAAGGGCTAAGTAATAGCATATGCTTCTAGACAGTTGAAAGTGAATGAGCACAACTACCCCACCCATGACTTGTAGTTGGCAATGGTAGTTTTCACGCTTAAGATTTGGAGGCATTACCTTTATGGCATTCCTTGCGAGATATTCACCGATCATCATAATCTGCAGTCTATTGTGATGCTTCAAGTGTTGGTTTGGGTTGTGTTCTGATACAAAAGGGCTGAGTGATAACATATGCTTCTAGATAGTTAAAGGTGAACGAGAACAACTACCGCACCCATGACTTGTAGTTGGCGATGGTAGTTTTTGCGCTTAAGATTTGGAGGCATTACCTTTATGGCATTCCTTGCGAGATATTCACCGATCATCGTAATCTGCAGTATATTCTGAGGTAGAAGGATCTTTATTTAAGGCAACATAGGTGGCTAAAGTTGCTAAAGGATTATGGCATTTCTATTCTATACCAACCGGGCAAGGCAAATATGGTAGCAAATACCTTGAGCCGGAAGGCAGTGAGTATGGGGAGTTTGGCTTTCATTTTAGTTTTGGAGCGATAGGTTGCCTTGGAAATCTAGTTTCTAGCCAACAAGTTGGTTGGACTTTATATTTATGACTCTAGAAGGATTCTTTCCCATGTTGAGACTCAACTGCTTTGTTGGAGTAGATTTGGGGGCGGCAGTTTAAGGATAGTTGATTGTGTGGCATTCAAAATCAGGTTTTGAGGGGGGAGATCAGGTAGTTCACCATGGATCTTCTAAGGGGTTCAACTTTTTCTTGTTAGAACCCACTTCGGTAGCCACACAATTTGGCTTTAGCCCTCATGTTTTACTTTAACACTTAGTTTGCCTAGGCCCATGAAATGAAACAAACACAAGCACATACAGGAATTTCTTCCCAACTTTGTATTAAACTTGTGCCACAAAGAAAACATGCAAATCAGCCTTACAAAACTTAGCCAACACAACTAAATCTGGCTTGTAAAAGACTGTATGTGCCAATATATAGGCCACAACACTATCACATACCAAGCACATGCTAGGCATATGTCCAGTACATTCCCCCTATCCTAAATCAACTAACATTTCCAACTGATAATCCAATTCAAATTCAAATACGAAATTCAAATTACAAGAGCAACAAAGTTTCCCACATGTCTAAGTCGGTTGTAACTACCAACTGCCGGCATGTGCACTTGATAGCACTTGTGCTAATTTCACACCAGGGCCTTGGGTGTCTGTGTACTCACCCATGCCACTGCATTGTCATCGTCCAAACCACCTTTTCTTGCCATGTCAACTATGATTGCCTTGCCTTAGCCATATCACCATAGCATGACTTGCCTTAGATTTAATCAGCCTTAGCCTTGATCTGCCTTAGCTTATTTAGCCCTTTTCATGTCTTAGCCATGCCTTGCATGCCTTATCCATGCCACTGCCAAGGTCTTGACATGCCCTACCGACACATGCCATGCATTGTCAACATGCCCATGACTATAGACTAGCCTCAAGTGAACTTAATCTTAACCGGAGTCATAGGGTCTTGGATAGGTTCATCATGTAAATCCCTAGTCTAGTTTGAACTACTCGAACCATCAAACTGAGGGTTTAAAAAACTTCCCCTACCATGTGAGCTCGTCATCTTTGATGAGGCAGAGTCTAAGTAGGCCTTGACTTCATCTTCAATCTTCCCTAATAATGGTCTTTTCTCCTAAGTAGCATCACACACTTGCTTGCCGTTCCATTGAACCAAAAATTTTGTTTCCCTATTCTTTTTTCCTTGTCCTAAAGTCCGGTGATCCAAGATCTTTTTAATATTTTTTATACTACTGTTGCATAACAGGAGGAGCACGTCTTGTTTCCGACCTTGTTGGATCTTCAACATCTTCGTGAAATGGCTTTAGAAAGCTCACATGGAAAATAGGATGGATCCTTAACCTTTCTGGCAGATTCAACTGGTAAGCTACTTCACCCACCCATTCTATCACTTCAAAGGGTCCATCGAGCTTCAAAATTAACGTATGATGAATCTTCTTGCTACTAATTTTCTTCATATGGAGTCAACTTCAGAAATACCTTGTCACCAACCTGGAATGCTAAAACACACCGATTTCTATTAGCATACTTCTTCATTTATTTTAATGCCTTCCTTAAGCTGTCTTATGCTTTATCTAGCAACTCTTGGTTATCTCATGCATACTTGTAGGCAACAAGACACTTGCCCTCTGTTCTTGACTTAGCAATTTCCAGTGGTGTGTTGGGCTTCATGCCCAGCACTAGTTCAAAGGGACACTTTTTAGCTACCGACGACCTGTGCAGATTATAACAAAACCGCGCACTGTCTAACGATTCCACCCAGTTCCTCTGACTTGCAATCATATAGTACCTCAAATATTATTCAATAAAATGATTGATTCTTTTGGTCTATTCATCTGTGTGTGGATGATTTGCAGTAGAGAACTTAAATTCAGTACCCATCATGTTGAACAATGCAGTCCAAAACTAGCCTATGAATTGAATATCTCAATCACTCACAATATCAAGTGGAACCCTAAAACTCTTTACCACAAACTTGTAGAATAATTCAGTAGCTTCTCTGAAGAACAAAGAGTAGGAGCATCAATGAAAATAACATACTTTAAAAATCTATCAACCACAACCATGATTGATGCTTTGCCATCAACCTTTGGAAACCCGCTAGTAAAATCCATAGAAACGAAAGCCCATGGACGCTCTGCAACAGGCAGAGATTACAGTAAACCAGCTTCCTTCCTTCTTTCAGTTTTATTAAATTGACAAAAAAGTCATGACTTCACATAGGCTTCCATTTCATCTTCCATTTTCAGCCAAAAATAATTTTGATACAACGATGCCATCATCCTTTTAACACCCGGATGACCAACATAGATAATACATGTGTTTCTTTTAGGTGTTTTTGATTCAACCTATCACCTTAAGGAATAATAATTTTCCCCCTTTAAAATATAGCATATTGTCCTTGATCCAATACCATGTAATGGTTTCCTATTTCAGTTGATCCATCAATTTCACAAATAAGGAATCAAAGGCAACACTAAAATTTATCTTGTCAGCACCCAAGCTGCCTTTTCTTTCCATGTCAACTCCTATTTTCTTGCCTTAGCCATGTCACCATAGCATGACTTTCCTTAGCCTTAATCAACCTTGGACTTGATCTGCCTTAGCTTGTCTATCCTTTTCATGCCTTAGAAATTCTTTACATGCCTTAGCTACACCACTACCAAAGTCTTGCCATACCTTGATAACATGTTCCATGCCCTGTTGACATGCCCATGCTGGCAGACTGGCCTCAAGTGAACTTAATCTTAACCAAAGTCATTGGGTATTGGCTAGGTTCATCATGTAAATCCCAAGCCAATCTTGAGACACCTGAAGTATCAAGTTGAAGGTCTAATAGATGTAGAGGGTGTCTTGAGATTTGAGGGCCATATTTGCACTCTGAGGGTTGGTAATTTGATTCAGTTGATATTCCAAAAGGCTTATTATTCTAAATATTACATTCATCCTGGCGCAACTATGATGTATAAGGCTTTAAGGTAGCCTTACTGGTGGTGTAGGCCGAAGAGGGATATAGTGTAACACCCCATACTTTCCTAACCCTACTTGACCATGTTGAACAATGCTTACTTAGGTGTCGAGAGCTATACATACGTATTTTGTAATGCTATGGATGAGATAATTGACTTTAGGCCTCGTAAATGTGATTAAACCTTCAAAGGAGGTGTTTTATGATTTTCATGGAACATTTGTGAGGTTCAAAACGAGGCTAAGAAGACCTCTAAACAAAGTATATTAAGGTTAAGAAGTGAGTTAAAGAATAGGAATTGAAGTATCTAACCAAACCCGCGAAGAGAAGTCGAAAAATGGAATTTTTGAAAAAACTAAGTAAGGGGCGCATTTGGGACCGTGCCACGCAACTCTGTACTAAACTTTTTAGTCCATAGTCAGTAAGTTGGCGCGCCCAAGGGAGTGCCACCTTGGTTTTTCCACTTTTTCGAAAGTTGGAAATTTATAAGTCCCAAGGGTATCCGGGGACGTACCTAGCCGATTTTTGCCACGTTTCTTCTACAATCACGAGTATATACATGAAATGAATGACATATTATATTGGTATGATAAAATTATTCGAGAACGAATTTGGGGTCAAAATGACAGTTTTGCCCTTAAGGTCCAAATGAGCCATACGTGGCTAGAATCACTTGTTGTTGGGATTAAAGCCATAGATATGAATAGTGTGAGTGTGAATATTGTTGTAACATGTGTAATATGACTTACACACGTGGAATTATTTATTTTATTGGGTTAAGTGAATTGGGCCCAAAAAGGACCCAAAAATAAAAAGAAACCATGTCCCAAAATGGGTCAAATGACCCATTCTTTCAAAGACCTTCTAGACTTAGCATTAAATGCTATAAGTGTGGCTAAGTATGGAAATAAAGACTTATATAAAGTACCACAAAATCTGATTTTTATTTCACTTGAACTCTCATGCTTTGTAGACATTTCTCAACATTTCTCTTGTTCCAAAACCCTAAAGAAAATAGTTCCTTTGGACTCTTTGGAGCAAGATCATCCTATTCCAAGCCTTGGTAAGTATTTATTCTCATGTATTACCATATTATATGCATGGGAGATTATGTATATTATGCTAGTTATGTTGGCAAGGTGGTGAATAGTGTATTTTTGCTTTTGATGGAAGATGTGCTATCTTGGTGATTTGAACTTGAATTATGGCTTGTGCCTTTGATGAAAGATCATGGTATGGATAAAATATGAACGTGTATGGTGTTATTTTGTTATTAAACTTGTTATTCTTCTATAAGTGCAAATTGTGGGATTTTGGCCGATTTGTGCTATGAAGTGTATTAAGGTGAATTGATGGATTATTTGTGATGTGGTGTGGATAAGAAAGTGTAAAGGGGAAGTGTTGTGGTGGAATGTATTGATTATCATGTATTGGTCAATGTTGGTCAATGTTGGGAATATTGGAGGATTTTTGGAATAATGATTCTATCAATGGTTTTGTCAAGGGGAAATGACATGTTTCAAGGCAAACATGTACCCCATTGATGTTATATGCATTTGTAAAGTAGTTGTTGGTTAATGTGAATTCCATTATGTATTTGTGTTGTAGAGTGACACATAAAGAAGGAGCGGGACTATTGTATGATCATCTAGGATTGTATATCTGTATTGAGAGAACAAGGTATGTAAGGTTACTCTGTCCATATCTTTCTGTGGCAAATAGTATCCACATTGCTATTTCACTAGTCCTATCCCGAAATGTGCTAAGGTATCCTATATCCGTTTATCAATAGCCATTGCCATATATTTCTTACTCATGGATCATTGGAGAGTCTCATGTCTCATAATCATGGTTAATGTCCCAAAAGCTCAAACAAGGTTATGTTCCAATGTTTCAATAGGGATTATACTCATGTATCTTGTTCATTGATTATTGTCCAATGGTTCCAATAGTGTTATATTTCCACGAAGGCTATGTTTCCAATAATGTTTATTCACATGTCTCTTACTCATTGTGTAATGGTTCAAAGTTTCCAACAATGTTATGTTCCAAAGTTCAAAGTGATGTTATGACTATCCTAGTATCAATCTCAAAGTAATGAATAAAGTAATACAAATGTGGTCAATGATCAAGTATGGGTGGAAAGTCTAGGGGCATAAGCCTAGCTTGACTCGATCCCGATGTATTGATTTATGGGTGTCAAGTCTAGGGGCATAAGCCTAGCTCGACTCGATCCGGATGTATTGATTTATGGGTGGAAAGTCTAGGGGCACAAGCCTAGCTCGACTCAATCCCGAAGCATTGATTTATGGGTGGCAGGTCTTGGGGCATAAGCCTAGCTCGACCCGATCCCGACATGACGATATGTTATATAAAGACCCACTGATCAGTAGGGGCCCGGGTACATTGTGACACATGTATTGACTAGTAAGTATTGAGATAAAGAAAGCAAAGAAAGCAATGAAAGCAATTCACATGGTTTCCCAAAATGCAAAATGGTGACTTATTCACATTGATTATTCATATGCTTTGAGTTCATTGAAATATTCATGTATTGTACAATTTCATCTAAACCTTGCATACTCAGTACTTATTTTGTACTGACCCCTCTCAGGGAATTTACCTTACTTACTGCAGGCGCAGGTACCAGTAATCCTCCCCAGTAGATTGCCAGTGTTAGCGGTTCTTTGGTGAGCTCCATCTAATTCAGGGCTTCTCCGAGTCAGAGTGTATAGATATTTTGGTGATGTTCATGTTGTATAAAATGGGGACTTGTCCCGACTTTTGGTTGTATTGCTCAATGTATCTGTTAGAGGCTTTTGTAGACGTACGTGGGTATATATATATAAGGTGACTCATGAAGTCTTGTTTTGATGGCCTCAACGGCCAAGTTTCTCAAATGTGTATATATATGCTATGATTCCCAATATCCATGATTTCCAATACTAATGGTTCATGTTCTTATGTGATAGTGATGTTTCTTATGGCATGTATATGAATGTATAGAAGCATAGCTTGGTTCTCTCGGGCCTTATCGGCTTCGGGTGCCAATCATTCCTTGTTGGGATCCGGGGCGTGACAAAAGTGGTATCAGAGCAGGTTATTCTAAGGGTGTCTACAAAGCCGTGTCTGAGTAGAGTCTTACTTATCAATGTGTTGTGCACCATATTCATAAGTAGGAGGCTACGGGACATTTAGAATGTTGTTTCTTTTCTTAATTCTAGATCGTGCAATAGAGCCAATGTTGTAAGTTGCATTTTATCTGATCTTGGTAATTGTTTTTCTTTGGTAGTGAAAATGTCAAACACTAGAAGAGGAACAGGTAAAAGTAAGCGGATAGATCAAATTGCTGGTGAAGGAACCAGTATACCACCACCTGATCAAGTTAGTCAAGGCGAGACTGAGCATGAATTTGTGTCACGAGCTTCCTCCACTCCCTCTGTACCAGAAGAGTCGATTAGGAGAAGCGTACCTGTAGAACCACCAGTCAATACTACGAACCAGGATCTTAGAAATGCTGTACATATGTTGACACAGTTAGTGGCGCCACGAAGCCAGGGACGAGCTGGTGCAATGACACATGATGATGATGCGGCTAGAATGGCAAGTCGCAGAACACAGGATTTCCTAAAATTGGACCCTCCTATTTTCACTGGGTCAGATCCAAAAGAAGATCCACAGGACTTCGTGGATCAAATTCAGAGGGCCTTGGAAGTTATGCATATGACAGGGGTCGAAATAGTTGAACTTGCTGCGTATAGGCTGAAAGGAGAGGCGATATTATGGTACGAGGATTGGAAGAAATCCCGTGATATTGGTGAAACTCCACCTACGTGGGAAGAGTTTAAAATTGCTTTCCTTGATCATTACTTGCCCTATGAGATCCGTAAGGCACGTGCGGATCAGTTCCTAAATCTACGACTGGGAAATCTGAGTGTCAGGGAATACAGTTTGCAATTTAATTCCTTGGCTAGATATGCGCCAAATGTGGTGGCTACGATGACAGACAGGGTCCATAGATATGTGGACAGACTAGAGCCATATTTGGTATGGGATTGCACTATTGCTGCCTTGAACAAAGACATGGATATAACAAGAATTCAGGCCTTCGCTCAGAAAAGGGAAGACCAAAGACAGAGGAGAAGAGTGCATGAGTTTGATAGGGGACAGTCCAAAAGGGCTAGACCTATGGGACCACCTATGATGTCCCAAGGAGGATCTAGGCCTTGTATGTTCCCTAGACCACCTAGATTATCGTTTTCTCATTCCATGGCAGGAGCTTATTCTCAGTTCCGAGGGTCTAGGGGTAGACCATCTGGGCAGAGTAGCGGGGTTCACGGATCACAGGCAACAGGTTTTCCTCATCAGCAGTGTCAGCACTGCAGGCGCATGCACACAGGTACATGTCGATCAGGGACGAATGTCTGCTTTTGGTGTGGTATGCCGGGGCATATAGCGAGGGATTGTCCACAGCGAAGCATGGGTGGTTTAGCACGACCGACTGGGTCGGCTATTGCGTCATCAACATCGGTTCCTTCACTAGGATGAGGTGTACAACCTATTGGCCATGGTAGAGGTTCCAGAGAAGCAGCCAGTACTAGCGGGGTCCAGAATCATACTTATGCTTAAGTGGACCGCCAGAATTCAGAGGCTTCTCCTGATGTTGTCACAAGTACATTATTCATATTCTCACATAATGTATATGCACTGATTGATCCAGGTTCTACATTTTCCTATGTTACCCTATTGGTTGCTGCGAAATTTGCAAAGGCACCAGAATTATTAATTAAATCAATTGAAGTGTCTACACCGGTTGGTAAATATATTGTTGTAAAGAGAATATATCATCACTGTGTGGTAACTGTGTGTGGTCATGATACATTGGCAGATCTCATTGAATTAGATATGGTGGATTTTGATGTGATCATAGGCATGGATTGGTTGGCCTCTTGTTATGCTACGGTAGATTGCCGGGCCAAGAAGGTATAATTTTGTTTTCCGCAAGAAAATGTTCTTGAATGGCAGGGTAATGTAGGGGCACCACGAGGAAGATTTATTTCCTATTTGAAAGCCAGAAAAATGATTGCCAAGGGATACATATGTCACCTAGTACGGGTGAAAGATAATGATGTGGAACCACTAACTCCACAGTCGATCCCAGTGGTCAATGAATTTCTAGATGTATTCCCCGAGGATCTTCCAGGCTTACCCCCAGTACGGGATGTGGAATTTGGCATTGATGTGATTCCAGGCACTCAGCCTATTTCTATTCCTCCGTATAGGATGGCTCCAGTAGAACTGCGTGAATTGAAGGAGCAGTTGAAAGATTTGCTGGACAAGGGATTCATTAGGCCTAGTATGTCCCCGTGGGGTGCACCGGTGTTATTTGTGTGAAAAAAAGATGGCACCTTGAGAATGTGCATTGACTATCGGCAATTGAATAAGGTAACGATCAAGAACAAATATCCCCTCCCTCGCATTGATGATTTGTTTGATCAGTTACAGGGTGCCAGGTGTTTTTCAAAGATCGACTTGAGGTCGGGTTACCATCAAGTCAGAGTTAGAGGAGAGGATGTACCCAAGACAGCTTTTCGAACACGGTAATTATGAATTTTTAGTTATGTCATTTGGACTAACAAATGCTACAGCTGTGTTCATGAATTTGATGAATAGGGTGTTTAAGCCATTTTTGGACGTGTTCGTCACAGTATTCATAGATGATATCCTAGTTTATTCAAGAACACTGGAGGACCATGCTAATCACTTACGACAAGTGTTACAGATTCTCCGTGAACGTAAGTTGTATGCAAAGTTCTCCAAATTTGAGTTTTGGTTGAAATCAGTCACGTTCTTGGGTCACATTATATCAGATGAAGGCATACAAATTGATACACAAAAGATTGAAGCAGTGAAAAATTGGCCAAGACCTACGACACCCACAGAAATTCATAGTTTTCTTGGACTGGTAGGGTATTACAGAAGGTTTGTGGAAGGTTTTTCCTCTATTGTAGCACCGTTAACAAAGCTTACACATAAGGCAGTAAAATTTCAGTGGAATGACGCATGTGAGAAAAGTTTCCAAAAGTTGAAAGATAAATTAACCTCCATACCAGTTTTAGTGCTTCCCGAAGGTACCGAAGGTTATGTAGTATATTGTGATGCTTTCGGGGTTGGCCGCCTCGGATGTGTGTTGATGCAACATGGTAATGTCATAGCATATGCCTCACGACTGTTGCGACCACACGAGAAAAACTATCCCACACATGATCTTGAATTGGCAGCGGTAGTTTTTGCTTTAAAGATATGGCGTCATTATTTATATGGGGTTCATGTTGATATCTATACGGATCACAAAAGCTTGTAATATCTTTTTAAGTAGAAGGAACTCAATTTGAGGCAACGAAGGTGGTTGGAGCTTTTAAAAGATTATTACATTGATATTCTTTATCACCCAGGCAAAGCAAATGTAGTAGCTGATGCATTGAACCGTAAGGCAGTAGAAAGTACTAGTGGTCAGTTGAATGAAAAGCATGAGATAATCAAAGATTTGAATCAATTAGCCAGCTTGGGAGTTCGCCTTATTGAATCCTCAGATGATAGAGTTATTGTGCCGAATGCAGCAGAATCCTCCTTAATAACTAAAGTGAAAGAGAAGCAGTTTGCGGATTCTATGTTATTGCAGTTAAAGGAAAATGTACAATAGGATTTGACAAAGGCATTTGATCTTACATAGGAAGGGGTACTTCAATGTCAAGGGAGATTATGTGTACCGAATGTAGATGAGTTGAGGACACGAATTATGACAGAGGCATATCATTCGCGCTATTCTATTCATCCGGGTGCTACTAAAATGTACCATGACTTGAAAGAAGTGTATTGGTGGGGAAATATGAAAAAGAACATCGCAGAGTTTGTTGCTCAATGCCCGAATTGTCAACAAGTGAAAGTAGAGCATCAGAAACCAGGAGGTGTCACCGATGAAAGGGGTAATGCGGTCCAGAAAGAAAGGAAATTGAGTCCACGTTACATAGGCCCATATGAAGTTATTTGAAGATTTGGGCAAGTTGCTTATGAATTAGCACTACCTCCAGAACTTTCTTCAGTCCACCCCGTATTTCATGTTTCGATACTTCAAAAATGCATAGGAAATCCATCTCGTATTGTTCCCATTGAAGATTTTCAAGTTACAGAGGATCTTACTTATGAAGAGGTACCCATTGCAATCCTAGACCGACAAGTGAAAAGATTGAGGAATAAAGACATAGCTTCCGTGAAAGTCCTTTGGCGAAACCAACAAGCAGAGGAAATCACATGGGAAGCGGAAGAGATGATGAAATCCACGTATCCCCATCTATTTCAAATGGACCAAGAAGTTCAAAGTGCGGAAGTGGAGCAATAACAAGTAAGTCTCCATGAGCCTTAAGTGTTTATGTATATGTATGCTAATGTAGAGATGCATTGATTATAATTGAAATGATATTGTTAACATTCGAGGATGAATGTTCCTAAGGGGGGAAGAATGTAACACCCCGTACCTTCCTAACCCCACTTTATGATGTTGAGTAATGCTTACTTAGGTGTCGAGAGCTATACATACATATTTTGTAATGCTATGGATGAGATAATTGACTTTAGGCCTCGTAAATGTGATTAAACCTTCAAAGGAGGTGTTTTATGATTTTCGTGGAACATTTGTGAGTTTCAAAACGAGGCTAATAAGACCTCTAAACAAAGTATATTAAGGTTAAGAAGTGAGTTAAAGAATAGGACTAGAAGTATCTAACCAAACCCGCGAAGAGAAGTCGAAAAATGGAATTTTTGAAAAAAATAAGTAAGGGGCATGTTTGGGACAGTGCCATGCCGCTATGGACTAAAATTTTTAGTCCATAGGCAGTAAGTTGGCACGCCCTTGGTTTTTCCAGTTTTTCGAAAGTTGGAAATTTCTAAGTCCCAAGGGTATCCGGGGACGTACCGAGCTGATTTTTGCCACATTTCTTCTACAATCACAAGTATATGCATGAAATGAAAGAAATATTATGTTGGTATGATAAAATTACTCGAGAACGAATTTGGGGTCAAAATGACAGTTTTGCCCTTAAGGTCCAAATGAGCCATACGTGGCTAGAATCACTTGTTGTTGGGATTGAGGCCATGATATGAATAGTGTGAGTGGGAATATTGTTTTAAAGCGTATAAGATGACTTATACACATGGAATTATTGATTTTATTGGGTTAAGTGAATTGGGCCCAAAAAGGACCCAAAAATGAAAAGAAACCATGGCCCAAAATGGGTCAAATGACCCATTCTTTCAAAGACCTTCTAGACTTAGCATTAAATGCTATAAGTGTGGCTAAGTATGGAAATAAAGACTTATATAAAGGACCACAAAATCTGATTTTTATTTCACTTGAACTCTCATGCTTTGTAGACATTTCTCAACATTTCTCTTGTTCCAAAACCCTAAAGAAAATAGTTCCTTTGGACTCTTTGGAGCAAGATCATCCTATTCCAAGCCTTGGTAAGTATTTATTCTCATGTATTACCATATTATATGCATGAAATATTATGTATATTATGCTAGTTATGTTGGCAAGGTGGTGAATAGTGTATTTTTGCTTTTGATGGAAGATGTGCTATCTTGGTGATTTGAACTTGAATTATGGCTTGTGCCTTTGATGAAAGATCATGGTATGGATTAAATATGAACGTGTATGGTGTTATTTTGTTATTAAACTTGTTATTCTTCTATTAGTGCAAATTGTGGGATTTTGGTCGATTTGTGCTATGAAGTGTATTAAGGTGAATTGATGGATTATTTGTGATGTGGTGTGGATAAGAAAGTGTAAAGGGGAAGTGTTGTGGTGGAATATATTGATTATCATGTATTGGTCAATGTTGGTCAATGTTGGGAATATTGGAGGATTTTTGGAATAATGATTCTATCAATGGTTTTGTCAAGGGGGAATGACATGTTTCAAGGCAAACATGTACCCCATTGATGTTATATGCATTTGTAAAGTAGTTGTTGGTTAATGTGAATTCCGTTATGTATTTGTGTTTTAGAGTGACACATAAAGAAGGAGCGGGACTATTGTATGAACATCTAGGATTGTATATCCGTATTGAGAGAATAAGGTATGTAAGGTTACTCTGTTCGTATCTTTATGTGGCAAATATTATCCACATTGCTATTTCACTAGTCCTATCCATAAATGTGCTAAGGTATCCTATATCCGTTTATCAATAGTCATTGCCATATATTTCTTACTCATGGATCATTGGAGAGTCTCATGTCTCATAATCATGGTTAATGTCCCAAAAGCTCAAACAAGGTTATGTTCCAATGTTTTAATAGGGATTATACTCATGTATCTTGTTCATTGATTATTGTCCAATGGTTCCAATAGTGTTATGTTTCCACGAAGGCTATGTTTCCAATAATGTTTATTCACATGTCTCTTACTCATTGTGTAATGGTTCAAAGTTTCCAACAATGTTATGTTCCAAAGTTCAAAGTGATGTTATGACTATCCTAGTATCAATCTCAAAGTAATGAATAAAGTAATGCAAATGTGGTCAATGATCAAGTATGGGTGGCAAGTCTAGGGGCATAAGCCTAGCTCGACTCGATCCAGATATATTGATTTATGGGTGTCAAGTCTAGGGGCATAAGCCTAGCTCAAATCGATCCCGATGTATTGATTTATGGGTGGCAAGTCTTGGGGCACAAGCCTAGCTCGACTCGATCCCGAATCATTGATTTATGGGTGGCAGGTCTAGGGGCATAAGCCTAGCTCGACCCAATCCCGACATGACGATATGTTATGTAAAGAACCACTGATCAGTAGGGGCTCGGGTACATTGTGACACATGTATTGACTAGTAAGTATTGAGATAAAGAAAGCAAAGAAAGCAATGAAAGCAATTCACATGGTTTACCAAAATGTAAAATGGTGACTTATTCACATTAATTATTCATATGCTTTGAGTTCATTGAAATATTCATGTATTGTACAGTTTCATCTGAACCTTGCATACTCAGTACTTATTTCGTACTGACCCCTCTCGGGGAATTTACCTTACTTGCTGCAGGCGCAGGTACCAGTAGGCCTCCCCAGTAGATTGCCAGTGTTAGCGGTTCTTTGGTGAGCTCCATCTAATTCGGGGCTTCTCCGAGTCAGAGTGTATAGATGTTTTGGTGATGTTCATGTTGTATAAAGCGGGGACTTATCCCGACTTTTGGTTGTATTGGTCAATGCATCTGTTAGAGGCTTTTGTAGACGTACGTGGGTATATGTATATAAGGTGACTCATGAAGTCTTGTTTTGATGGCCTCAACGGCCAAGTTTCTCAAATGTGTATATATATGCCACGATTCCTAATATCCATGATTTCCAATACTAATGGTTTATGTTCTTATGTGATAGTGATGTTTCCTATGGCATGCATATGAATGTATAGAAGCATAGCTTGGTTCTCTCGGGCCTTATCGGCTTCGGGTGCCAATCATGCCTCGTTGGGATCCGGGGCGTGACATATAGCAGACTTTGTATCTTGTTATTTGTGTTGTCAACACGTGAAGTCTGAGTACTTGAGACATTATCCATTCCTAAGTGAAAGTTGGAGTATATTACTATGAATTTTGTGATTTATTTGCTACACACTTCTCGAGGTTCTAATAGCATTTGGGTCATCATTGATTGGTTGACTAAGTTTGCTCACTTTCTACCCATTCAATCTTCTTAGAGTGCTGATAGAGTGGATTAGATCTATGTTTGAGAGGTCGTTCATCTTCATGGGGTGCCAGTGTCCATCCTTTCTGATGGAGGTTCCTAGTTCACCTCTAGCTTTTGGAGAGCTTTTCAGGAGAAGTTGGGTAACTAGGTCGATATTAGTATAGCTTTTCACCCCCAGATTGATGGCTAGTTTGAGTAGACTATTCAGGTTTTAGAAGACATGCTCTGAGCATATGTGATGGACTTCAGAGGTTAGTAGGACTAGTTTCTAGCCTTAGAGGAGTTTGCCTATAATAGTAGCTACTATTTGAGTATCCAGATGGCTCTATTTGAGGCGTTGTATGATAAGTGATGTAGATCTCTTATTGGATGGTTTTATGCCTTTGAGGTTAGATCGCAGGGTACTGATTTGTTGCGGGAGTCATTGGATAGAGTTTGGGTGATTCGGGATTTAAGCAACTCATAACAGTTAGAAGAGTTGTACTAATCGTAGGCTCTATGTATTAGAGTTTGGAATTGGAGGCCGTGTGTTTCTTTAAGTGTCACCCATAAAGGGCGTGATGGGATTTGGGAAGAGGGGCAAGCTAATCCCCAGGTATGTCGGGCCATTTGAGATTCTACAACAAGTTTAGGATGTAGCATATAGGTTAGCCTTGCCTTCAACATTTTATTCCATTCATTTTATTTTCCATGTATCGATGATTTGGTGTTACATTCTAGATGAGTCTCATGTTCTTTAGTGGGATTCAATTCAGTTGGATGATAGTTTGACTTTCAAGGAGGAACTAGTTGCTATTCTAGCCTGGGATTTAACCGGTTGCAATCTAGGGTGATTCAAGTGGTTAAGGTTAAGTGGAGACATCATCTAGTCAATGAGGTTACCTGGGAGATCGAGCATAACATTTGGACCTAGTATCCTCACGTGTTTGATCCTTCAGATACTTCTTGACTCTTGACTTTTGAGGATAAAAGTCCTTATAGTAGTGGATATTGTAATGACTCTTTAGGTCATTTTCCACTTTTTCTTGTAATTCCTATGTTTAGAGCTTTCCTAGAGCTTCCAATGCTATTTATGACTTGCTGGAACTAGTACTTTGGTTCTTGGGCAGTTCGTTTGGTTTTTATGTCAATTTCTATGTTTTGGAGCTTTTGAAGTTGAGAAATTGGTCTTTGGCCAAAACTCTAAGTAAATGGCCTCGGATAGGAATTTTGACAATTTCGTTAGCTCCAGAATGTGGATTTTGGTCTAGGGGGACCTTTTGTTAAGAACCAGAGGCTTTCAGTCTCATTTTTGGATATTAGTTGGTTTTTAGTTAAAATAAAGGTTGGGTGTGGGGCCGACCCCTTTTTTGTTAAAACGACCGCTATTGGAAATTTTATCGATTCCACTGAGTCCAAAATTCTATTTCTAGTAGGGTAGCATATTTGGTTTGCATGCACAAGGTTTCGAACGAAACTCGAGCACTCGGTCAGAGTCTTATTAGACTTAGCATAATTTTTTGGTGCATCAGCTGGTGCAACCACTTTTTCGGCCCTTGAGTCGCTTAAGAAGAGCCACTTAAAAAGCCAAAGCTGTTGTTAGCTCCCACCACTTATGTAGAACTGCTTATACTGCTTGGGAGATGCTTAAGAGGAGGAGCAGGTAAACAGTGACCACAACTTAAGCAATTGGTCAGTCACTTAAGCCACGCTGCTTAAGCAGAGGTAGTTATATATATTCCCTCCACTTAGATCCTTCTCCATATTTACCCAAAACTCCTCCATTATCATACCTTTGGAGCATGGAAAACTCTGCAAAAACATAATTTGGAGATAAGGTTAGATGATTGTTCGATTCTTGATCATTTTCCCATCTTTAATTTGTAAGTTTCCCGCCTTAATTCCATTTAATTCTAGCTTGAATTCCTTAATTCTCCATCTCTTTATGGAATGATTTGGACTCATAATTGAGGGCTGATCATACTCAAATTTTGAGGACATGATCCTTGTCCCAATAGGGACATTATTGCGGGTCAAATTTTTGGATTCTGTAAGCAAGCCCCACGGGTGATTTTTAACCAAAATTTTGACCCGAGGCATAAATTCACAATATAGGTATCATTCTTCTCCTATTGATATGTCGATTATTATTTTGGTAGCATGGCAGTAGTCAAAGGATTCTCGAAAGGGAAAAGCTCAGGTTTAGTGGGTGTGAGCACTATCTTTGGTGTCTAGGTAGGTTACTGGTTATCTACTCTTAGACTTTGCTCATTTAAGGTATTTTGTATGATGAACTTCTAATTATTGGTGGGGTATTATGGCTTGAATACATTCTATTTAGGTATTTATGATCCTTATAGCTTGTTTAGGGGCCTTATAATAGGATTACACCTTGAAATCCTTAGCCTTGATAGACATTTCTTCTTTAGGACTTGGCTTAGTATGCATAGTATCCTTGAGATTAGAGTCAGATGCCTTAGCTTAGTTTCGAGTAGTTGCTTGCCCTTGGTGGGGTTCCCTCAGGGATTTATAGTTAGTGTAGCATTTTCCAAGGAATAACTACCCTAGGATAATATCTTTTCTATGGTTCGGGGCCTTAGACTCCTTCGCTATTGAGTGGATGACTTGGCATTGATGTTCGGCTCGTTATTTCACCTTATTTCGTGTGCTATTATTATATTTTCATGGCGTATTGACAACTTGGTATAAAACACTATTTTTGGATTTGAATACTTCAAATGGATTTGAATTTCTTAAAGGAAATTGGGCTATTTTAGCCACGATTCAACTTTGGGCACTTGATCTTACAGATTCTTACTTCCTTTAGCCATAGTTTGATTTGGGGCAATTTCTATTTCTGATTCTTACTTATTTTAGCCACTGTTTCATTTTGGATATTTGATCTTACTAGTTCGAATCCGGGCAAGGTATACGGAGGAAGAGTGTATGGTATAGTTGAACATTTCTCTTATTTCATTACTTATTTACTTTTTGGCTTGGGTTGTAATTAGTATTACTTATTGTTTACATCCACCATGCTTATGGGGGCCGGTTGGGTTTTATTGACTATTGCTTATACCATCCGGTCTTATGGGGGTCCAACTAAATCGTAGTTAGACTTTATTGTTATGTTTTCTGAGCTATTTACTCATATCTCTATTTTTTTCCTAGCTTTGTCTTGTTATGTTCTTTTTAACCTTCCTTTACCTTACCTTACTTACATTTGCATTATATTGTACTTTTATCTTATTTGAGCTCAGTCAGCCTATGATCCCTACTGAGTACCGCATGTTTTAGTACTCATACTACATTCAACATCTTGTTTCCTGATGCTGATACTGGTATGAGTTTTCACCGCTGATGCCTTTTCTCGTGCTGAGCTGTTTACCATAGATATAGGGTTAGCTTTTGGCGAGAGGAGCTGATCTATCTCCTTCTATTTTGGACTAGTCTTATTTTGTATTTTCGGAGACTGTTCTATATATATTGCACCAATTTAGTACTCCCTATATTGTACTGGCTCTTGTACTGACTATACCAGGTCTTGGGGATATTTTTGTATATTGTTTTCCTTCCTCTCTCTATTTGTATGCATGTTCCGTCTATTTTTTTATTAGTCGCTTTATTTTGTATTACTATCCTGTTCTTCTTTCTTTCGCTCATAAGCTCGTTACTTGTTATTTCAGGCTATGGATTAGGCTTACGTACTGGTGAGTTATAGTAGGTGCCATCATGACCTGAGTTTTTAGGTCATGACACTTCTAATGCTAAATTAATTTTTGTTTTGTTTACAAACAAAAGAAAACACACCTTTAAATAGCAATTCAATTGATGGTTATCAAGATGATCTTCCAACTGTTAATTAATTAAGTTTGACTAAAAAAATTTCATTGAAGAAATTTTATTTTGACTCCAAAGAACTCGCAGTGTGAGTTTATATAAGTTTGATTGAAAATTCAATTGTATGCAAAGGTTAACTAAATAAATAAGAAGTATTGGGATCAGCATTTCATAATGCTATTCCAGCAAATTGGCCAAAATTTTATAATCCTTGGTCACAAGTTCGAGTCTAGGTAGTCGAGTTAAAAGACAATTTTATTTTAGTTGAATTACATTTTAAAAATGTTTTAAGTATTTTTATATTATTTCACTAAAAAAATTAAGTAGTTGGTAAATTTTGAACTGAGAAAAAAATTCTCAATTCCAATATTCCTTTTGTCCCAATTTATATGACTCACTTTCCTTTTTAGTCAGTCACAAAAAGAATGATATAGTTCTATATTTAGTAACAATTTAACTTTTAAATGCACATTTTACCCTGTATGAAATAATTTTTATCGAGAAGCCTTAAATATATAAATACACAAAATTAAAATGGTGAGGAAGATGCTCTTTTCTCTCTCATGCCTAAACCCTAAACTTTGCAAACATTCACTGCCTGCCATGGCCATTTTGGCCACTGTCCAGTCACCTCCGGCTACTGGTCAGTTTGTTTTGACATCCCCAGATCAGTTCCATAACATTTACCATCCAAAAATCCCTAGCAAAGCACCCAACCAAATATCTATTCGTACAAAATTGCCTAACGTACCTACAAATTTGCCTACTGGAGACAATAGCAGCTTGAATAATAATGATTCTAAATCGGTGTCTAACGAGCCTAAAGCTTTGCCTAGTGATAATTCTAGTGGAGTAAACACTGATAAGGTTATAGAATACAATGTCAAATATGCAAATTTGATGAAAGTAGATAATATGATCATTAATAAAGGAGCAGCAATTGACCCTATTCCTATGAAACTTGTATCTTTCATTAATGGAATTCCTCGTGTTACTTGGAAGGAGGAGTAAGTGGAGAAAATAAGTATCTTGGAGAATCTACAATTGGCTGTGGTTGGGAAATTCTCCTATTGATGGCCTGATCTAGACGATTTGAGAAGACAAATTCCAAAACAATGTGGTATAAAGGGTGATTGTAAAATTGGTCTATGAGAAATAGACACATTTTTATGAGATTTAGTTGGATCGAGGATTTTGTGAACATAATGGATAAAAATGTCTACTATATTATTTCTAAGGATGGTCTAGCTTATTAAATGCCGTTAATTTATGACACTAAGTTTAAACCAAAGGAAGAGACTACGCAGGCAATGGTTTGAATTTCATTGCGAGACCTCTTGCCTACCTTTTTTGGGAAAGAGTCACTGTTTTCAATTGCAGCTGCTGTGGGAAAGACAATTCATCTAGATATGTGTACTATCAATAAAACACGACCAAACTGCACAAGAGTGAAGGTTCAAGTCGATTTGGCGGTGGATTTACCTAGTAAAGTAGAGATTGAAGTGGTGAACATTAGTAACAATACGACTAGGATAGTATCTATCAATGTTCAGTATGATTTATTGCTGAAGTATTGGAAAACATGCAAACATCAAGGACATGAAGAAGAGGATTGTAGAGTACTACACCACTAATTAAGAGAGATGTTTGAATCAAAGAAAAATGAGGATGCCTGGAAAGGAGAATGAGATAAAACTGGGATAAAAAAACACAAAGTTGTCAGAAGAGGTAAACCTCATGATAAAAGGTGGAACCCCAGTAATAAGAGGTTCAGAAAGGATATTAGTTCTGGTGAAAACTTGCTTGACAATGAGAAGGAGGCACCAACTGCATCAAAAAGCACTTGTCTTGATAATTATTTTGACATCCTACAAGAAAGAGGAGAAGATGAGAGAGGTTAGAAATCTATGATAGCAATTATAAAAGTGATGAGGGGAAGACAAAAGGGAAAGAAATAAGCACAAGCAAGCAGACTTCTCAAAGCAGTAATGGGTAACAATTGGTTCATCATTATTCTTAGGGAAAGCAGCAACATAAACAAGATCACGGGCATGCCAATAAAAGTGCTCAACAACAACAAAAATCTATTAATAGAGCGATAAATCAGGGTGACCAAGTCAGCGGAGAAATGGAGAAAACACAATAAACAATATAGGATGGGTATAAAGTAGACAACATAAAGGAAGTACAATGTGGTCAAGCACATGAATTAGGGGTGACAGAGGTGGAGAAGAAGAATGGGACAGATGTAGTACTTGTAGTACAACCGTAATTATAGTATATGATGCGAATAGGAAGGAGGTATCAGTAGTAGAGGAAAAATAAGAAGTAGTAGTAGTAACTAATGAACATGATAAAGGAACAACTATAGTTGTGGCAGATGTGGTGAATAATGTAATAACAACTGATAGTGATGTACAAGAGATGGATGATTCTAGGATAGGTTTAGCAGAAGGAGATGATACTATTGTTGACAAATCTCTATCAAAAATTCTAGCAAATGAAAAGATGTTGATTGATCAGAAACATCAGGAGATGTTAGAGGCTTTTGCAAATGCAAAGTATCATGAACCTTTGCAAGTGGATAGTTCAGGTGTGAATGATGTAGCAGCAAGCAAAGGTGTTATAGAAATAGGGACTTGACCTCCAGAATCAGCATGTAGTAGCATTCAGTTGCTGCACTAAGAGGAGGAAAATAGGAAGCTAGTGGAAGATCCTCAAGCACTGATTACCTGCACCAAATCCAGTCCAGTTAAAACTCTTCATGACATAGTATCTCACCAGATGTAAGATGGAATAGTCAAGAATAATAACACAGAGGTGATGAATACAAATATTGAGGATAAGAAAGAAGAAAAAAAATCTGAAGGTAGAAATGAAAGTGAGGTAGGACTATCTCCTCAGTCTTCAACAAAGGGTAACAAATCAAGAAATAGGGTGGACAATAAACCTACTAGGGTTAATCCTAAGAGGTCAGAAAAGCCATTTTTAAATGAAGATGAAAGCATTATTTTGGAATGTGAGGTCTGTTAGGCCCATAATTCATTCCACAGAATTCAAATGCTGCACAAGTATTATAAGTTTTCTCTAATAGCTTTTTTGGAGACTTTTCACGAATATAGGAACATACATAAATACAGGAGAAGACTTAGAATACGATATGAAAATTACAATTAGAATGGCAAGATATGGGTGTTTATTCAAGATCACATTCAGGTTGGAGTACTATCAGAAACTGAATAACAACTTACTCTTTAATTGAATTTTCAAGAAACTAGACAATCTATGGTTAAAACCATTTATGCCAAATGTGATGTTTAGGAGAGGCTCCATCTCTAGGATGACATATACTCAATTTCTCACAGTATTAACCTTCCATAGATTGTTGGTGGAGATTTTAATATTATTATGTCTTATGAAGAAAAGATAGGGGGCTTCCAGTTACTCCGAGGGAAGTTGAAGATTTTGCCTTTTGCATTAATTCTTGTGACTTACTGGATATAAATTTCAAAGGTAGTACATTCACCTGGGGGAATGAAAGGGCTGACAATGAATGTATTTTCAAAAGACTGGACAAATTAGTGATGAATCAAGAGTTTTTTGGTATGGATGGGCATATGGAGGTTGAACATTTGGCTAGAACAGGATCTGACCATGCCTATTTGTTACTATCTTATGGAGGACAGCATATTCATTTCAAAAAACTATTTAATTTTTTGAAATTTTGGGTAGAGGAGGCAGACTTTAAAGAGGTGGTTAAAAAGAGTTAGGTTTCTTAAGAGGAAGCTGATATATTCATCAGTATTTAGCAGAAAATAAAGAATACAAAGACTTCTCTTACTTCTTCTACTAGAGACAGGTTTGGTGATATTTTCAAGCAACTGATCATAAGGGAAGAAATTGTCACACTTAAAGAAGACCTTTTTGAAGAGAATCCTACTATCAGTAATAAAGCTATTCTTAAAAAGGCTCAAGCTGAGTTGAAAAAGTATCTGTATTTTGAAAAAGAGTTTTGGAGGCACAAAGCAGGTATACAATGGTTTCTGAAGGTGATAAAAATATTAGATTTTTCTATAGTCTAGTAAATGGAAGGAGAAAGAAGTTATCCATTTCTAGAATCATCAAAGGAGATGGGCAATGGGCAGAGGGAAATGAACAAGTAGCTGTAAAGGCAATATCATTTTCTTAGAAGCAATTCTCTTGTTTGAATTCATCAGTAGACATGTATCTAATTAACCATGTCCGTATATGATGGTTACAGAAGAGATGAACAAGAAAATTAATACTGCTCCAACAGAAGAGGAAGTGAAGAGAATAATTTTTCAATTGGATGGAGAAAGTGCAAGTGGCCCTGATGGGCTAACTAGTCAGTTCTACCAAAGCTTTTGGGAAATTGTTGGTGTGGACATTATTAAACTGGTAACTGCTTTTTTTGCAAGTAGTACTTTGCCTAAATCTAGTACTCATACTAACTTGGTCTTACTACCTAAGAAAGACTTTATTCAATCTTTCACAGACAAGAGACCAATTAATTTAAGTAATTTTCTTAACAAGGTGATATCTAGAGTGCATCATGACAGACTTGAGATATATCTTCCTATGCTTATTTCAAAAAACCAATCTAGTTTTATGAAAGGCAGAAACATCACTAAAAATGTCCTTTTGGCTAAAAAAATCATCACTGATATTAGAAGGAGGGGTAAACCTGCTAATTTAGTGATCAAACCTAACATGGCTAAAGCTTATCATAGAGTGGATTGGAGTTTCCTGAGTAAGGTGCTGGAAAAAGTGGGTTTTGATAACCAAGTGGTAGATATGATCTGGAGGCTGGTGGCTACAAATGGTATTTAATTCTAATAAATAGGCAATCTTATGGCTTCTTTCATTTACAAGGGTCTGAAACAAGGAGGTCCTTTTTCCCTGCCCTGTTTATCTTAGCTGTAGAAGTATTGGCTAGAGCCTTGAATTCTTTATTTGACAATAAGGATTTCAAGGGCTTTGGGA
The DNA here is from genome assembly GCA_031232105.1 of Capsicum rhomboideum. Taxonomy (NCBI): domain Eukaryota; kingdom Viridiplantae; phylum Streptophyta; class Magnoliopsida; order Solanales; family Solanaceae; genus Capsicum; species Capsicum rhomboideum. The sequence goes on from CP124709.1 coordinate 62,902,006, forward strand.
TGCCAAAATAGAGTGATAGAACTAACCATCTGGCTTATGCAGATGACACTATCTTATTTGTGTCAGTACAAAAAAGGTTTTTAAAACTCGTGATGAAGACTTTAGAGGACTATGAACAACAATCAGGGCAAAAAATTAATAAGGAGAAGAGTGCCTTTTATTTTCATGACAAAATTGCTAATACTGTGATTCAGGAAGTTGAAGATTGTACTGGGTTTCCTAGGGGTAAATTTCCTTTGATGTATCTAGGGTGTTGATTAGCCATGCAAGAAAGATAAAAAGTCATTTTTCTGAACTTATCAAGAAGGTGCATAACAAACTACAGGCTTGGAGAAGAAAGATTCTGTATTTTGGAGGTAAATCTGTATTGATCAATAATTTCCTAAATAGAATCCCTAGAAAATATTGGAACAAGGTTAAGGAAATATTAGGAAGTTAATCCTTGATATCCACATCTAATCTTCAGGGAGCTATGAGGCATTCTAGGAAATTATTTTGCTTATTTATCTGTTTTTGTGTAGTTTGTGTGATTGTTTGTATGAGTTGAGTCCAATTGGTATCTCACAATTCCAAGTTGTATCTCAACAAGGCAAATGGATGTCATTTGACTCTATTTGGAATGATACAAGCAACAAAATTGGAACTAAGAAGGTTCCAATTGGTATCTGGCCATGAAGGAGGTGTAAACTTTGGGACAATCGACTAATGGTTATCCCCGAATCGAGTAAATTTATAATAAAAATGACTTGTTTATGTGAGTGGAACTTCAAAATTGGAACTTATATGACTTATGACTGTTTGAATGACTGTGGAGTACATGAATTATGAAAAGTCATAACTTACTTATGTGTTGATAGTTAAAGGAACTGTTGCTATGTCTTTTGAGTTGAAACTATGTGCTAAATATTGAGCATGATCTTATCATTAGTAAAATGATAAGGGGGAAATTGTTTATGATTATGGAAATTTTTATTTTAATATAGTCAGTATGTGAATAAGGATCATGGAAAAAGGGCTATTGTTGCATAATAATGGGAATTGTTTTAAGGAAATTTTTTAATGTGATTCATAATTGTGATTTAAAGTAATGTGATTTTTGATGTTATTTATCAGATTTATGAGTGAATAGGGCTATTGGCATAATTGGAAGGTGTAATTTCTATTGATGTCTATTTAAAGAACAATTGAGGCAAGGTGGAACTTATTGCTGTTAGTTGTGTTATTGACTTAATGAATTGTCTATCAAAACCTATACTTTCCTAGTTATTGGTTATTGTCATTGGTCAGGGTGTTGCCTTGGTGGATTTCTATATTGAATTATACCGATTTGATTTGTTGATATTGATGGAAATAAAGTAAAGTAAAGGTATTGTTGACTTGCTATTACATGTGTTTATGCATAAACATATCCCTCTCATTGTTTCACAATAATACTTGATTAGTATTTCTCCTTGGGTGGTTAGGGTATGTAGAGTCGGTAATTTTACTAGTCGTAAGCTAGTTGTGAGGCTAAACAAGTATATCTTGTCCTCGAGTGATAACTAAAAAGCTGGTTGTTTATAAACAATTGATTATTGAGGGTTGAATAGACCAATGTGAGTTGTGGTTGAGAATTTTTTTGGTTAATGAAAACATGGTATAGTGTTTGGTAATGTTGTGCTCATTATTACATTTGTTAGGGTGTAAGTGCCCAGGCACAGTTTTCCCTAGGATGAGAGTTGATAAAAATCTTATGCTAGGGTGGGTTCCAATAAAAATATGGTGCTGTGTGGTTTAGAGATGTTTGGTATCTCGAGGTGTAGTGATTGATGAAGTCAAGGTGAGATCATAATAGATAAGGGACATAGTATCCCATAGAAACTTTGAAATGATGTTCGGATTAGTAGAACTTCGGATATAGTGTTTAACATAAAGGGGTTAGCATAGAATGTGGGAATTTGAGTATTGTGTTGTGAAAATTGAAAACTGAGAAAGACCCCAAGTTTCTTCCTCAGCTATCCCACTATTGCGATAGGCAGGCTGCTACCACAGGGTTGCTATAGCAGGAATTTTCCCGCTATAGCAGGAGCCAAAAATGGTCAGTGGTACTATAGCAGCCAGATCCTGCTATAGTGAGGCCGCTACAATGGGAATTTAGACTCTATAATGGGCTCGATGTAGTAATAGTTTAGTTTTCTTTATGCTTAAATGTTGTCCCATCATGAACTCTCAAGATTTTATTCTTAGATCGCTATGTGAGCAATAACTAATTCATGCATAAGGTTAGGCTCTGCATCTTTTGTCTTGAAAATTCTTGGTGCAGAGGCTGGGTATAAATATGATTTAATTGATAAACGATAGCGAACGGGTAAGAAGTGTGATATTTAAGCATCTCTAAAAGTAGTGTCTTTCTAATTCCAACCTCGTATTTCTCTTCACCTAATGCCCATTTGGGGACGAACGGATGGTAAATTAGTATATAATATAATGACCCATTCCATCGTTACTAAAAATATCTTCGTTAAATGTGTATAAAATCTTATTTCTTATAGGTGTTAGGATCAATTCCTTGGTATGTAAGTGCATTAGTTATGAATTAAGGTCATACTGTAACCCAAACACAAAGTTAAGTTGAAAGTGTCCTTACCAATTTAGTTTTGGGCTAAGTTTAAACTAGGGTCAACTTCACATGAGCACTCCTCCTAGAATATAAACATTTATGGGTCTCAATACCTACCAAATTGAAGATATTTGAGTCTTGTTTCTAACTCCACCGACTGTTCATTAATCTGGCATCAGATTATTTGATAGTTTTATGGAAGACTGTCTATGATGAAAAGCTGAGGTTGCTATAACGGGAATTTTCCCACTATATCAGGATAACGACACAGTTTATAAGCTTATTTTTGATGGGTTTCAATTCAATAATTCAAAATATTCATTCCCCAACCCTAGAGAGGCATTTTCTTCAATTTTCTATAGATTTCCTCCTTCAAGGTATGTTTTTCCATCAATCTAACACTCGCCTGATTCTAAAATCCGTAGAATAACATTAGATTGATCATGGTGGTGGTATAAAGTTAACCAAAATGAAATTTTCTAGTTTAAATTGAATTAGTAGGTTGAAATCCCTTGAATTTGAGTTAGTATCGATAGATTATATCCGTGGAACTAGAGATTGATCTAACTATTCCAAAATATAGAGATTTTGAGTAGATTGAAGGGTAGAAAACCCTAGAATGATGAGTTTATGCATGAACTTGAGTTAAAATCAATTAAAGTTAGGTTATATGTGTAGAACAATGGTTGAATTATTATTTGATTTTTATTGTTAGACCGAGATCTCATTGTGTAGAAAGAAAAGGCAAGATAACTGCAGAATCATGTATTTCGTAGAAGCAGCTTGGCGCCCAGGTAGATTAGATTTAATGTGTAGTATATCTTGGTTTAATTGCATGACTATAATATAATTTGATGAGAGATTTCATGCTTAGGCCTGCGGGCATGGTGAATGGTTGTTGATGATCAAAGTGTGAACATATATGGAATCTGATTTGGTTTAATTATATTTTGGGGCAAATCTTGATGATTTTGCAGATTATGCGTAAATTGTGATAATTTGTGAGGATATACGTATGTTGATGTCTGATTATCGGACTATAGGCTATGAAAACTAGTAACTAGTATTTATGGTATTTTTCAAAATTGGAAAATTTGATTGAATTGGTGGATGGTAATACTAGTTGGTCCATTGGGTGATGAATAAGTCTATTCTAAAGCCTTGTCATAATTTAATGGTTATTAAGAATCTAATTAAGGCTAATTAGCTATAATAAGCTGATTTAACTATGGGCTTGGTCATTTGTTGCACTGCATGCTAGTAAATATGAACACTTGATTTTTCTTAGGAAGCTAATGAACATGCTAAATTATTTGTCACAAATGTGGTTGATCAATGACATCATTATATTGCAGGATAAGGACTGTGTTGTGGTGCAAGAGGTGATATCTGTAAACTTACTTGATGATTGCACTTGAACCAATAGGTGATGGTTTAATCTAGTTGAAACTCAATTTGTTTTTGTGTGCATGCTAATTATTCCTTTGCATTTCTTATTACAAAGCATGTTCAAGGAAAGTGAATGACTATTTGATATCCTAAATGTTAATCACATGTAATGAACTTAAATGAAACGCTAGTTTGTTTTACAAGTGTTATTTCTGTTATCATTGTGGTTGTGATTGTTATGATATATGTTGCTATTATGGGATGTGCCGATATTTGGACATCTTCATGGCATTCATATTTATTATTGTGGGTTGTACCGGTGGACATCTTCATGGGATTGATTGATATAAGGTTGGCAGACACTTATTGTTGGGATTTGGTATGTGGACAAGAGCTCATTCACTACAGGTCATGGCTAGTGGGCGACCATAAGACCCTTAGTATGTATGTACAAAGTACAGGTGAGTGTGATGGTTCCTTGAGTGAAGCAGGTTTATATGTTTAACTTATTCTATTGGTTTGTTGAACGAGCCCGACTTGTATGTTGACTTGTTATATTGGTTCCTTGAGTGAACAGGCTTATATGTCACTTGTTATATTTGGTTTCTTAAGTAAGCCAGAAATTATGACTATCAACTTGGTTGTTGTTTGAATGGATCCTTGAGTGGACCGAATTTATCTGTTTACTTGTTATATATGTTAGTTCCTTGAGTGGACTGGGTTTATCTATTTACTTGTTATATGTTGGTTCCTTGAGTAGACCAGGTTTATTCGTTTACTTGTTATATATGTTGGTTCCTTGAGTGGACCTAGTTTATCTGTTCACTTGATATATATATATATATATATATATATATATATATATAAGTTCTTAAATGAACGAGCTCATAATTGCTGACTTGTTGATTTAATTGGATCCTTGTTTGGTCCGAGCTAAATTGCAAATGAATGACAAACTTCTTAATTGTCAATCTACTTATGTATTTGAGACATGGTCAATATATTATTGTGAAGTCATGGTTTGTTGACTTGGTTTATGTTGGTAGTTAGGGTCTTGACTTGACTTGTTGCCTAATTGGGTTTATTTAATTAAGCTCTATGGTTGTTGAAAAGGCTAAGTATTCTTAGTGGACATAAGTTACTAGAAAAGTATTTATGGTCATTGATCTACTGGTTGATATTATTGAGATTGGGTATGTAACACCCCGTACCTTCCCAACCCTACTTGATGATGTTGAATAATGGTTGCTTAGGTGTCGAGAGATATAAGTATGTATTTGGTAATGCTAACGACGAGAAAATTGAAATTTGGCCATGTACATGCAATTAGACTTTCATAGGAAGGGTTTTGTGATTGCGTGGAGCATTTGTGTAATACCCCGTACACATTCTAACCTCATTTGGTGACTTGGAGTCATGTTTACTTGATGATTAAGATCACTAAGTAAGTATTTTGAAGTGTTTTGATAAGGTATTGGACGATATGCAAGTATTGAAGAAATGGCCAAAAAATTCAGCAAGGTATGAAAACTTGCGCCACTACCCTGTTTCAGGGGGTGTGGCGCAAGCCACTGATTCAGAGGGCAGTGATTTCTTGCGCATCTGCCTTGCTTTGCAGCAGTGGCGCAAGGCACAAAAAATGTGCCCTTTCGGACTCGTTTTGTAACGTAATTCTACGACGATTCTTGGATGGTTTCTTTTGGTTCTTTGGTGTTCTTTGAGCATTGTTAAAACTTCAAACACTTCAATACACTCCTACATGATCAAATCATAAAACATAAATAGTTAGCCAAAATGTCTAATGAAGCCAAGGGCGACTAGAATTCCTATTTTTGCGATTGAGACGACGAATGAGAATCTCGTAAGAGAATATTGTCGTGACCTTATGGAATTAATTAAGCATGAGATATATTATGGGTCATACATGAAAATTGGTGGGCTAAGTTAAGTTGTGTTAATGGGCCAATTTGAGGCCCAAAAATGAACCAAAATACATGGGCCCAAAGAGGAAATGACCCATTCTTCCAATGTTGACCAAGTAAACATTGTATTAAATGCAAAGGAGTGGCTAAGGTTGGAATTGGGGGCTTATATAAAGGGCCAAAAATCTGATTTGTTATTCATTACAAACACACATGCTTTTCTATCTTTTTTTTCTAGACATTTCCAAGAAAACCTCTTTTGCTCTCAAAACCCTAAGTCAACTTTTGGAGAAGATCATCACTATTCAAGCTTGGGTAAGTGTTTATTATTATGGTTTAACATATTATATGCATGGGAGATTATGTATATCATGTTGGTTATGCTTGGAAATGGTGGACATGGTACTTTGTGTTTTTATATTAGATTTGTGATCCATGAGGTTCAAGCTTGAATTATGACTTGTGCCTTTGATGAAAGAGCATGGTATGGATAAAATATGAACATGTATGGTGTAATTTTGTTATTACACTTGTTATTTTTTTAAAAGTGTAAATTGTGGGATTTTGGCCGATATGTGCTATGAGGTGTATTAAGGTGATTTGATGGATTATGTGTGATGTAATATGGATAAGAAAGTGTAAAGGAGAAGTGTTGTGGTGAAATGTATTGATTATCATGTATTGGTCAATGTTGGGAATATTGTGCAATTTTTGGAATAATAATTTCATCAATGGTTTTGTCAAGGGGAAATGGCATGTTTAAAGGCAAACATATACCTCATTGACGTTATATGCATTTGTAAGGTGGTTGGTGGTTAATGTGAATTTCATTATGTATTTGTGTTGTAGAGTGATACATAAAGAAGGAGCGGGACTATTCTATACGCGTCTAAGATTGTGTATTCGTATTAAGAATACAAGGTATGTAAGGTTACTCTTTCCGTATGCTTCTAAAACATATTGTTCCTATTGACATTGGACTTGTTTCAATACCGAGAAGCTTGAAGTATAGCAATTTCGGGTGATGAATATTGTTATTCATATGTGTCCTATTCTTAGACGAATGATGATTCACTTATCTCTTATTCATTGATTGAAGTTCCAAAAGTGTCATGATGTTGTAATTCATACAAGAACTATCTCAAGAGAGTAATAACATAAAAGAATCTATTTATCCTTGAGAAGCATTTTCCAATCATGTCATGTTCCAAAGTCCTATAATATGATGATTATCTTTGTATCAATCTTTCACAAGTAAAAGTACCAATCTCATAAGATCTCATAAGTGTAATAAGAGAGGTGATGTGCAAGCTAATATATCTATTTCCTCATAAGTGAAAATGTCAATCTCATGAAGTACAAGAGTGAAGTAATATATAAGTGTGATTCCAATGATGTCATGATCCTCAATGTCTCAAGCACTCTTAAGAATGGAAGTAAGAATATAAGAGATGTATAAATTGATGAGTATTCACGGGTGGTATCCCAGGGGTTAAAATGCCTAGCATGGGTCGCTCCCGATACATCCCAGGGGCGATATAAAAGCCTTGCTCGGGTTATCATAATTACATCCCAGGGGCTACAGAAAAGCCTAGCATGGGTTAATATAACATCCCAGGGGTCAAAGTACCTAGCATGGGTTAGTAACATCCCAGGGGTGACACGAAAGCCTAGCATGGGTTAACATAATATCCCAGGGGTCAAAGTACCTAGCATGGGTTAATCTCAACCCAGGGGCGACAGAACAGCCTAGCATGGGTAGAACAGTAATAATGAGTAAAATATGAAGACAAGAGAAGTAAAGTACATAAAATGCATGATTCCCCACATACAGAAAGAGAGTTATTCACATTTCTATTTCTCTTATATTGATTCCATTATTGTGGTTATTATGTAAGATGAATTTCTTATGAGCCTTGCATACTCAGTACATTCTTCATACTGACCCCCTCGGGGGAATTACCTTACATGTTGCAGGTGCAGGCACTAGTAGACTTCCACTGTAGGTTGACAGTTGATTGCGGATCTTTGGTGAGCCCCAGTTGCTTCGGGACTTTTTGAGTCATAGTTGTACAGTTGTGTTGATGTTGTAAATGTTGTATAAAGAGGGAACTTGTACAGACTATTAGTTGGTCTTGTAATGTATCTGTTAGAGGCTTTTGTAGACATGTGTGCGTTATGAAGGTAAAAGATAATTGTCAGTGTTGACTCGATGGCCCCAACGACCATGTTTTATTTATATCTATATATGGCATATGTTTCCATATTCATGTCTTCCACATAGTTGCATGAGGTAATAAGATTCATACAAGGATATGTATACGAAGGGTTCAAGAGCAAAGATTGGTTCTCTCGGGCCATATCGGCTTCGGGTGCCAGTCCGGCTTGAATGGGATTTCGGATCGTGATAGGGTAGGCGGGTGTTGCTGTTTTTCTACTTAATTTCTCATGACCTTAAATGAATCCCTAACTTCTAGGGTGCTAACGCATAACTAGAATATCGAAACAAGGTTAAAGAAATATTGGAAAGTTAATATTGGTAGTCCTACACCGGCTGTGAAGTTGTGTGCACTCATATTTAGTCTAGGTCTGAGATTTAAAGACTGGTGTATTTGAGTGGAAAATAGAAGTTACTTATGTTAAGTGAGGGCATAAACTGTAGACTGAGGGGAGTTAAATTGTCACATTATATGTACATGATTAATCTTTAATTTCTCTATTATATGTTATGTGCTTTTACCTTGATCGGCCGATGATGCCTACCAGTACATATTGTTTGTACTGATTCTACACTTGCTATACCCTATTTGGGGTATAGTTTGGTTGCAGGGTTAGTTGATGTTTCTCAGGTGACGTGGATAGTGATCTCCAATAACTTCTACTCCTTTCATTCCTATGGTGGTAGTCGTGTCTTTTGTTTTGTCTTTTACTATATAGAAAATCCTGTACCTGTTAAGACTAGGTCCTCGGGAAAGGTGTTTCTGTTATCCTTTGTAATTTGAAAAAGGTTGTATATTTATTAGATTTTAATGTCTTTTATCAATTTTGTTTATAAGTTCCACATTATTTTAAATGGGTGGTAAGGGTTCTCTTATCTAGGTAGATTAGAGTAGCTGCCCTCATGATCTAGTTAGTTGGGTCGTGATAGATGGTATTAGAGCCTAGGTTACCAGTCTCTTAGTAAAAGAGAAAATATAGAGTAGAGTCTTGCGTATTGGTATGTTGACATCCACATCTAATCTTCAAAGAGCTATGAAGTATTCTAGGAAATTATTTCACTTCTTTCTCTCTTTTCGTACGGTTTGTGTGAATGTTTGTATGAGTTGAGTCTAACTGGTATCTCATGATTCCAATTGGTATCTCAACTAGGCAAGTAGATGACACTTGACTCTGTTTGGAATGATACAAGCAACAGAATTGGAACTAAGAAGGTTCCAATTGGTATCTGGCCATGAATGAGGTGTAAACTTTGGGACAATTGGCTAATGGTTATCCCTAAATCGAGTAAAGTAATAATAAAAAAGACTTGTTTATGTGAGTGGAACTTTAGAAATTGGTAATTATGTGACTTATGAATGTTTGAATGATAAGGAGTTCATGAATTATGAAAAGTCATAATTTACTTATGTGTTGATATTTAAAGGAATTGTTGCAATATGATTTGAGTAGAAATTATGTGCTAAATATTGAGCATGATCTTATCATTGGTAAAATGTTAAGGGGAAAATGATTTATGATTGTGGAAGCTTTTGTTTCAATGCAGTCGGTATGTGAATAAGGACCATGGAAAAATGGCTATTGTTTTATAATAGCAAAGATTGTTACAAGGAAAATTTATGTTGTGATTCATAACTGTTATTTAAAGTAATGAGATTTTTGTTAGTGTTAATCAGATCCATTAGTGATCTGGGCTATTGGCATAATTGAAAGGTATAATTTGTTGTAGTTAATCAGATCCATGAGTGATCGGGACAATTGACATAATTGGAAGGTATAATTTCTATTGATGCCTATTTAAAGAACAATTGAGGCAAGGTGGAAGTTATTGTTGTTAGTTGTGTTCTTGACTTGATGAATTATCTATAATAACTTATACTTGCCTGGTTATTGGTTGATGTCATGGGTCAGGGTGTTGCCTTAGTAGATTTCTATATTGGATTATACCTATTTGATTTGTTGATATTGATGGAAATAAAGTAAAGTAAAGGTTTTGTTGACTTGCTATTACATGTGTTTATGCATAGACATATCCCTCTCATTGTTTCACGATAATAATTTATTAGTATTTCTCCTTGAGTGGCTGGGGTATGTTGAGTCGGTAATTTGACTAGCTGTAAGCTAGTTGTGAGGCTAAACAAGTATATCTTGTCCTCAGGTGATAACTAAAAAGCTGGTTGTTTAAAAAAACTGATTGTTGAGGGTCGAATAGACTAATGTGAGCTGTGGTTAAGAATTTAATGGTTAATGAAAATATGGTGTAGTGTTTTGTGATGTTGTGCTTGTTATAACATTGGTTAAGGTGTAAGTGCTCAGGCAGAGTTTTCCCTAGGATGACAATTGACAAAAATCTCTGGCTAGGGTGAAGGGTGAGTTCTAATGAAAATCTGGTGTTGTGTGGTTTAAAGATATTTGATGTCTCGAGGTGTAGTGATTGATGAAATTAAGGTGATATCATGATAGATAAGGGACATAGTAGCCCATAGAAACTTTTAGAATGGAGTTCGGGTTAGTAGAACTCTGGATATAGTGTTTAACGTAAAAGGGATTAGCACAAGATATTGGAATCTGAGTATTGTGTTGTGAAAATAGAAAAAATGGGAAAAACCACAAGTTTCTACCACGCCTATTCCACTATAACAGGAGACAGTACGCTACCACAGGCTCGCTATAGCAGGAACTAAAAATGGTCAATGGCGCTATAACGGGCAGATCCTGCTATAGTGAGGCCGCTACATCGGGAATTGGGCCTCTATCGTAAGCTCGATGTAGTAATGGTTTAGTTTTCTCCAACTTTAGATGTTGTCCCATCATGAACTCTCAAGGTTTAATTCTTAGACCGCTGTGAAAGAAATAACTAATTCATGCTTAAAGGTTTGGCTTTGCATCTTCTGTCTTGAAAAGCCTCGGTGCAGAGGCTGGGTATAAATATGATTTAATTGATAAATGATAGAAAGTAAGTCATAAGTGTACAATAAGCAACTATGAAAGTAGTGTCTTTCTAATTGTAATCTCGTGTTTCTCTTCACCCAATGCTTGTTTGGGGATGAACGGATGGTAATTGGTATCTAATGTAACTACTCATTCCGATGTTACTGATAATATCTATGATAAAGTTGTACAAATCTCATTCGTCATAGGTTTTAGGATCAATTACTTGGTATGTAAGTGAATTGGTTATGAATTAAGGTCATATCATGCCCATAGCACAAAGTTAAGTTGAAAGTGTCCTTACCGATTTAGTTTCGGTCTAAGTTTAAACTAGGGTCAACTTCAAATGAGCACTCCTCCTAGAATACAAAGAGTTGTGGGTCTCAATATGTACAAAATTAAATATCTCTGAGTCTTCTTTCCAAAGCCATCAACCATTCATTAGTACGGTGTCAGAGTAAAATGTTATGACCGTTTTACTGAAGACTATCCATGATGAAAAATAGAGGCCGCTGTAGTGGGATCAGGCTGCTATAGCATGATGAAGGCAGTTTATAAGCTTATTTTTGATGGTTTCAGTTCCAGAACTCAAAATATTCATTCCCCAATCCTAGAGAGACATTTTCTTCATTTTTGCTATCGATTTCCTCCTTCAAGGTAATTTTTTTCGTCAATCTAACACTCATTTGATTCTAAAATCCTTAGAATAACATTAGATTGATTATGGTGGTGGTAGAAAGTTAACCAAGATGGAATTTTCTAGTTTAAAGTGAATTAATAGGTTGAAATCCCTTGAATTTGAGTTAGTATTGATAGTTTATGTCCTTGGGACTAGAAATTGATCTAACTATTCCAAAATATAGAGATTTTGAGTAGATTGAAGGGTAGAAAATCCTAGAATGATGAGTTTATGCATGAACTTGGGTTAAAATCAATGAAAGTTAGGTTATATGCCTAGAATCTGTAGAACAATGGTTAAATTATTGTTTGATTGTTATTGTTAGACCGAGATCCCATTGAGCAGCCAAAAAAGGCAAGGCAACTGCAGAATCATGCATTCCATAGAAACAACTTGGCGCCCAGGTAAGCTAGATTTAATGTGTAGCAGATCTTGGTTAAATTGCATGACTATAATGTAGTTTGACGGGAGATTTTATACTTAGGCCTGCGGGCATAGTGAATGCTTGGTCGTAATAAAAAATATGAACATGGATGGAATCTAGTTTGGTTTAATTATTATTTTGGGGAAAATCTTGATGATTTTGCAGATTATATGTTAATTGTGATAATTCATGAGAATATATGTATGTTGATGTCTGATTTTGGGACTATAGGTTTTGAAAACTAGTAACTAGTAATTATGGTGTTTTCCGAAATTTGAAAGTTTGATTGAATTGGTGGATTGTAATCCTAGTTGGGACCTTGGGTAATGGATAAGTCTATTCTGTAGCCTTGATATAATTTTATAGTTATTAAGGATCGAATTTAAGGTTAATTGGATATAATGAGCAGATTTTACTAAGGGCTTGGTCATTTGTTGCACTGCATGCTAGTAAATATGAACACTTGATTTTTCTTGGAAAGCTAATGAACATGCTAAATGATTTGTCACAAATTTTTTGATCAATAAAATCATTATATTGCGGGATAAGGACTGTGTTGTGGTGCAAGTGGTGATTTTGTAAACTTTCTTGATGATTGCACTTGAACTAGTTGGTGATGGTTTAATGTAGTTGAAACCCAATTTATTTTATGTGTGCATGATAATTATTCCTTTGTATTGCTTGTTACAATGCATGTTCAAGGAAAGTGAATGACTATTTGATATCCTAAGTGTTAATCGCATGCAATGAACTTATATGAAAAGCTTGTTGGTTTTACAAGTGTTGTTCCTGTTACCATTGTGGTTGTGATTCTTGTGATATCTGTTGCTATTGTGGGATGTAAATATATTTGGACATCTTCATGGGATTTATTTTCATTATTGTGGGATGTACCGGTTTTAAGACATCTTCATGTGATTGGTTGATATAAGGTTGGCAGACACTTGATGTCTGGGATTTGGTACATGGACAAGAGCTCATCCCTGTAGGTCATGGATAGTGGGAGACCATAAGACCCTTAGCATGTATATACAAGTTAAAAGTGAGTGTGGTAGTTCCTCGAGTGAACTGGGTTTCTACGTTTTACATGTTATATTGGTTCCTTGAGCAACTGGGCTTGTATGTTGACTTGTTATATTGGTTCCTTGAGTGATCCAAGCTAATGTGTTACTTGCTATATTTGGTCTCTTTAGTAAACCAGGAATTACGCTTATCAACATGGTTTTTGTTTGAATGAATCCTTGAGTGGACCGGGTTTATGTGTTTACTTATTATATATGTTAGTTCCTTGAGTGGACCGGATTTATCTATTTACTTGTTATATAAGTTGGTTCCTCGAGTAGACTGGGTTTATCCATTTACTTGTTATATATGTTGGTTCTTTGAGTGGTCCGGGTTTATCTGTTCACTTGAGATATATATTAGTTCCTTGAATGAACGGGGTTATGATTACAGACTTGTTGATTTAATTGGATCCGGTCTGGGGTAAATTGCAAATGAACGACATACTTCTTAATTGTCTATCTACCTATGTATTTGAGACATGGTCAATATATTTATTAGATTTTGAAGTGTTTAATCAAATTTGTTTATAACTTTCACGTTGTTTCAAATGGGTGGTAAGAGTTCTCCTATCTAGGTGGATTAGAGTAGGTGCCCTCACGATTCAATTAGTTGGGTCGTGACAATTCTATATGGGAGTTGGGAAATTCCTTGGGTCATTGCTATCGAAATTAAGAGAATAAGGATGCTAATGATTGATAAAGATGTGGTGGTGGAGAATATTTTTAGAGAAGGCAATAAGCTGGCTGATTTTTTCACTAATTAAATTTTCTATTTTGCAGGAACACATAGATTAACATACACAACATTGCAGGATATACCAATTGATGCTAGAGGTATCATTAACATGGTCAAAGATAAAATGCCCAATCTCAGGGTAAGAAGATATCAAAATGGAGCTCACACTAGTCATGATCATAATTAAGGAATGTAACATACAAGCAAGAAGGGAAATAAAAATCACAAAACAATAGTACAACAGTCAACACAACAACAAAACAATTACAACAGAGGCAATGCAAGGAGGAAACAGGGGTATGATAAAGTACCTATTATCCTTGAATATCAAGCAGAGGTATCAAATTTTAATTAAGCTTAATCTACTGGAAAATGGAGAGGATGGGGAAATATCATACTGGAAGAAAAAAAGAAGGTCGGTTCAGGACAAGAACATAAATATAAGAGAATTAACAGATTGGAATATGATCGAAAAGAAAAAGTACCTATATTGGTGGAATTTTCGTGTAATGACCCTCCCAGTCATTTTCTCTGTTTCCATGCATTTTCACCAACCCATGTCTTTCTATAGTGGCTACAGGTCATTCATGAATTTTTGGGATCATAGATTTGGTTCTCAGACAGTTTGTTTGGGTTTTAAGCCCATTTCCCTATTTTGGAGCTTTTGAAGTTAAAAAAATTGGTCTTGGACCGAAACTTCTAGTAAACAGCCTTGGATTAAAATTCTGACAGCTCCATTAGCTCTAGAACATGGATTTTAGGCTAGGAGGACCTTTGGTCTGGGTCCCGAGGCTTCTAGGCTCGTTTTAGGTTATTAGTTTGAAATTGGTATAAATGGAATAATGGGTATGGGGCCCACTTTTTATTAAAATGTACTCGGATGGGAATATCAATGGTTCCGTTGAGTTTAGAATTCCAAATTTTATAGGGTAGCATAGTTCATTTGCATGTACGGGGTTCTAAGCGAATCCCGAGCACCCGATCGAAGTTTGTTGGGACTTAGCTAATTACTGGTATAGCGGCTTTAGTGGCTAAATAATAGATTAAGTGGCCCATGATCGCTTTAGAAGTAGCCACTTTATTAGTCAAATGATGCTTTAGCGGTGGCTGTCCATCCAAGGCAGGGTCGCTTTACCAACCATATTGCCGCTTTAGCGGTCACCGCTTTAGCGGCCATTTAGCCGCTTTAGTGGTCATCACTAGTTGTTTATATAAATAATTTTCCTCAATTTTTAGCTTGATTCTCTATGTGTAAATCCCTATTAGATAGCTTGGGATCTTAGAAATCATGGAGATTTCATCCCGTTAAGTTTAGGTATGTTACGTTAGCATTCCGTGATCCTTTTCCGCCTAATTCCATGCCTAATTGCGTCTCTAATTTCATTTAAATTCTTGATTTCACTCTTGTTTTTATTGATCTTGGGGCTGTTTTGAGACCTAATTGAGACTCCATTTGTGCGCAAATTTTGAGCACGCATTCTGTGTCCTTTGAGTAACCTCATGATGGATTCAATTTTAGAATTTCTATAGCGGCCCCTCTGAGCCTATTTTTAACCCAATTTTCATCCTGAACTTTTATATTGCAATATGGGTATCTTTTTTATAGTAGTAATGTGTAGATTATGATTTTTATAGTGCGATACCATTCGAAGTTCGTAGAGTGAAGACGCAAAGTTCGTGGACAGTTTGAGTTTGTTGTTCACTACAAGGTAGGCTACGATCTACTTTTTTTTAATGAGATGGTGTATTGTATAGGTTGCATGCTAGGTGGGGGTTATAGGATAGTTTTATATCTAGTATATCCTAAATTGGCATGTTTAGGAAATTTAGATTAGAAATGTAAACTAAGCCTTAGCCTAATACCTGCTATAGTTATGGGACTCTGGTATGCCTAATTATATACTTGTTTGACCTTAGGTTGACATGAAGGATCACTTAGTATAAATTGTATTGTGACACTTAGTTATTTAGGCAATATACCTTGATTAAATCCTTCCAGTAGCTTGATAGCCGTATTTACCTAATTCTTTCTAAGTTATAATGTTGTTATCTTGGTAATTTAAATATTGTTTGACCCGAGGCCTTGGTTATGAGACCATGGACACTAGGTTAGTTCTCCATGCTTTAAATGAGTTGTGTCTTAGTATATAAATGCTTAGCTTCTTACATTTTCTTTGTTTGGATACTGCTTATGGCATACATATATTATCCGCATTCTCAAGCTTCTTTTGCTAGAATTTGGGCATGTTTTCCCTTAGGTTAATATGTTGTCTACCTTTAGGACTAGACTTAGCTGTTTTAGTGCCTTGGGATGGGATTAAGAAACCTAAGCCTAGGTTTGGGTAGGTGCTTGCCTTGGGTTGAGTTATCAGGGTTTGTTAGTGGGCCCTACTGTCTTTTTAGATAGTATGCTTTGAATGACAATCCTTTACGCTTATATGGGATTATGAATACTTCCTAAGACTATTACTTTGGGTATGGGTTGACTTAGACTTGATTGCATGCCTATTTAGCTTCATTACCCTGGGGGAGGGCAGTAACTGATCTTTAACCGCACCTTTCTGATCTAGTAATTAGAACCCGCCTAGCCTTAAAGTATTTTGTAACACCCCATACCTTCCCGACCCTACATGATGACGTTGAACAATGTTTACTTAGCTGTCGATAGCCACAAGTATGTATTTTTTAATGTTATTGATGAGATAGTTGATATTGGCCCTCGTACATGTGATTAGACTTTCGTAGGAAGTGTTTTGTGACTTCGTGGGACATTTGTGGGATTAAAAACGAGGCTTGGAGGACCTCCAAACAAAGGATATTAAAGGTAAGAAGTAAGTTAAAGAATAGAACTTGAAGTATCTAACCGAACCCGCAAAGAAAAGTCGAAAAATGAAATTTTCAAAAAGATTAAGGCCCAGGCGCGCCAGAGGGCGTGCTAGGCTGCTTGTGCGCACCTTTCAAAAGTTGGAAATTTTTCTAAGTCCCAAGGGTGCCCGGGGTCGTACCGGGCCTATTTTTGCCACATTTCTTCTACAACCACGAGCCTATACATGGAATAATTAAAGTAATTGGCATTCCATTTGATAAGATTATTCGTGGATGAATTTGGCCTCCAAATGATGGTTTTACCCTTTTGGTCAAAATAGGCCATACGTGGCTAGAATCACTTGTTTTTGGATTGAGGCCACGAATATGAATCACGTGAGTGGTAATATTGTCGTGACATGTATGAAATGATTTAAACATGAGAAATTATTGATTTTATTGGGTTAAGTGATTTGGGCTCAATAAAATCCCAAAATGAGGAAGAAAACATGGGCCAAGAATGGTTCAAATGACCCATTCTTCCATTGACCAAGCCAAACATAGCATTAAATGCCAAGAGTGGCTAAGGATGACCCCAAGGGCTATGTAAAGGGCCAAAAATCTTATTTTTATTCACTTGGAACTCTCATGCTTTCTAGATATTTCTCAACCATTTTTCTCTCAAACCCTAAGAATTCTAAGCCATCTTTTGGAGAAAGATCATCATTTTTCAAGCTTGGGTAAGTGATTATTCTTACAGATTAATATATTATATGCATGGAGTATGTAGATCATGTTGGTTATGCTTGGAAGTGTTGAACATGGCACTTAGTGTTTTTTTGTAAAAGATATGTTATTCATGGAATTGTAACTTGAAATATGACTTGTGGGTTGGATGAAAGAGCATGGTATGGATGAAATATCAACTTGTATGGTGTGATTATGTTATTAAACTTTATATTTTTCTATAAGTGTAAAATATGGGATTTTGGCCGATATGTGCTATGAGGTGTATTAAGGTGACTTGATGGGTTATTTGTGATATGATGTGAATGAGAAAGTGTAAAGGAGAAGCTTTGTGGTGAAATGTTATTGGTATATGATATTGTGGTCAATGTATGGTATGATTGAGGTATTGTTGGTATGACAATGCCGTAAATGGTATTATAGAGAAGGAAATGACCTGTCTAAGGCAAATATGTAACTCATTGACGTCATATACATTTGTAAGGTAGTTGATGGTTAATGTAAACTTCGTTATGCATTTGTGTTGTAGAGTAAAAAATAAGGAAGGAGCGGGACATTGTATGCACATCTAAGATTGTATATTCGTATTGAGAATACAAGGTATGTAAGGTTACTCTGTCCGTATCTTTCTGCAGCAAATAGTATTCACATTGACATTACACTTGTCCTATCCCAAGATGTGCAAAGGTATCCTATATCCGGTTATCAATGGTCATTATCGCATGTTTCCTACTCATTGATCAATTGTGAATCACATGTCTCATATTCATTGATAATGTGCCAAAAGCCCAACAAGGTTGTGTTCTAAAGTTCCAATAGTGGTTTTACTCATGTATCTTGTTCATTGATTATTGTCCAATGGTTCCAATAGTGTTATGTTTCCAATAATGTTTATCCACATGTCTCTCACTCATTGATTATTGATCCAAAGCTTCAAATAAAGTTATGACTATCATTGTATCAATCTCAAAGTAATGAATAAAGTAATGCATATATGTGGTCAATGATGGAGTATGGGTGGTAGCTTTGGGGGCGAAATGCCTAGCTCAAGACGATCCCGAGATTGTTGGATCAGGGGGCAGTCCTAGGGGCATAAGCCTAGACCGGACCGATCCTGACAGGGGGTAGCTCTGGAGGTAATAACCTAGCTCGGGCGGAACCTGATATGTTGGTATGGGTGGCAGCTCTAAAGGTAATAACCTAGCTCGAGCCGATCCCGATATATATTGATTCATGGGTGGTAGCTCTAGAGGCATAACCCTAGCTCGAGCCGATCCCAACATAACATTATGTTATGTTAAAACCCACTGTTCAGTCGAGGCCCGGGTATCACAGGTCACAGGCAAATATGAATAATCATAGAAGCAAAGAAATAAAAAAAGTAATGAAAGCAATATACATGGTTTCCAAAGTACAGAATAGTGACTTATCTATACTGGTCATTCATTTGTATTTGAGTTCATTGATATATTTACATATCATACAGTTTCTTTTGAGCCTTACATACTAAGTACATTCTTCGTACCGACGTCCCTCGTGGGACTTACCTTACTTGCTGCAGGCGCAAGTGCTAGTAGGCCCCCACAGTAGGTTGCCAGTTGTGTGCGGATCATTGGTGAGCTACACTTAGTTCGGGGCTTCTCTGAGTCACAGTTGTACATATGTTTTTGGTGTTGTACTTGTTGTATAAAGCGGGGACTTGTCCCGACGTTTAGTTAGTTTTGGTCAATGCATCTGTTAGAGGCTTTTGTAGATGTATGTGGGTGTATGAATGTAAGTTGGTACATGACGTTTTGTCTTGATGGCCTCAACGACCAAGTTTCGCATATGTATATATATATCACATGTTTCATGAATTCCGTTGTTAGTATTTTTAAGCTCTTATGTGATCATACGTTTCTTATGGAATGCATATGATTGAATAGAAGAAAATCTTGGTTCTCTCGGGCCTTGTCGGCTACGAGTGCCAATCCGTCCCGATGGGATTCGGGGCGTGACAAAAGTGCTATCAGAGTAGGTATTTCTACGGGTGTCTACAAAGCCGTGTCTGAGTAGAGTCTTACTTATCGATGTGTTATGCACCACATTTATAAGTAAGAGGCTACGGGACATTTAGGATGTTGTTTCTTCTCTTCACTTCTAGATCGTGCAATAGAGCCAGTGTTGTAAGTTGAATTGTTCTGACCATGGTAATTGATTTTCTTTGATATAGTAACAATGCCGATCACAAGAAGAGGTAGAGGTAAAGGTAAGCAGGTAGATATGCCTGCTGGAGAAGGGATGAGTTGATTACCATCTGACCAAGCTAGTCAAGGTGGAGCAAATGCTGAAATTTCATCGTGGTCTTCTTCTACTTTTCCAGCTCCGGAAGAGCCAATCGGTAGACAAGTATCCGCAGAACCACCAATGAACGCCACAGATCAGGATCTTAGAAATGCAGTACATATGTTGACACAGTTAGTGGCAGCACAAAGTCAAGGATGAGTTGGTCCGACGACAAATGAGGATGATGCGGCTAGAGTGGCGAGTCGCAGAACATAGGATTTTCTGAAACTGGACCCTCCTATATTCACTGGGTCAGATCCGAAAGCAGATCCACAGGACTTCGTGGATCAAATTTAGAGGGCTCTGGAAGTTATGCACGTGACGGGGGTAGAAACAGTTGAACTTGCTGCGTATAGACCGAAAGGAGAGGCGATATTGTGGTATGAGGATTGGAAGAAATCTCGTGATATTGGTGCAAATCCACCTAATTGTGAAGAATTTAAAGTGTCTTTCCTTGATCATTACCTTCCCTACGAGATCTGTGAGGCACGTGCGGATCAGTTTCTAAATCTCCGTCAAGGAAATTTGAGCGTTAGAGAATACAATTTGCAATTTAATTCCTTGGCTCGATATGCTCCAATTGTGGTAGCTACAATGACAGACAGAGTCCATCGATACGTGGACAGATTAGAACCATATTTGGTAAGGGATTGCACCATTGCTGCCTTAAACAAGGACATGGACATAGCTAGAATACAAGCCTTCACCCAGAAAATCAAAGATCAAAGACAGAGAATAAGGGTACATGAATTTGACAGAGGACAGTCCAAAAGGGCTAGACCTATGGGACCATCTGCGATGTCCCAAGGAGGATTTAGGCCTCGTATGTTTCCTAGACCATCGTTCTCTTATTCCACAGCAGGTGCTCACTCTCAGTTCCGGGGGTCTAGAGGTGCTCCATCTGGGCAGAGTAGTGGAGTGCACGGATCACAGGCAGCAGGTTTTCCTCATCAACAGTGTCAGCACTGCGGGCGTATTCATGCAGGTACATGCTGAGTTGGGACAAATGCTTGTTTCTGGTGCGGCATGACATGACACATGATGAAAGAGTGTCCCCAGAGAAGTATGGGGGTATAGCATGAGCGACGGGATCGGTCGTTGCGTCGTCATCATCGGTTCCTTCTTTGGGCCGAGGTGTGCAGTCTGTTGGCCTTGGTAGGGGTGCAAGAGGAGCAGCCAGTACTAGTGGGGTCCATAATCACACTTATGCTTTAGTGGACCGACAGAATTCAGAGGCTTCTCCTGATGTCGTCACAGGTACATTATTCATATTTTCATATAATGTATATGCACTGATTGACCCAGGTTCTACATTGTCCTATGTTACTCTATTGATTGCTGCGAAATTTGCAAAGGCACCCGAATTATTAATTAAATCAATTGAAGTGTCTACACCGGTTGGTGAATATATTGTTGCAAAAAAGAGTATATCATAACTGTGTGGTATCTGTGTGTGGTCATGATACATTGGCCGATCTCATTGAACTAGACATGGTGGATTTTGATGTGATAATGGGAATGGATTGGTTGGCCTCTTGTTATGCTACGGTAGATTGCTGGGCCAAGAAGGTACATTTTTATTTCCCACAAATGAATGTTCTTGAATGGAAGGATGATGTAGGGTCACCACGAGGAAGATTTATTTCCTATCTGAAAGCCAGGAAAATGATTGCGAAGGGGTACATATGTCACTTAGTACAAGTGAAAGATAATGATGTGGAACCACTAACTCCGCAGTCGGTTCCACTGGTTAATGAATTTCTTGATGTGTTTCCATAGGATCTTCCAGGTTTACCCCCAGAACGGGAAGTAGAGTTTGGCATTGATGTGATTCCGGGCACTCAGCCTATTTCTATTCCCCCATATAGAATGGCTCCAGTAGAACTGCATGAATTAAAGGAGCAATTTAAAGATTTGCTGGACAAGGGATTCATTAGGCCTAGTATGTCCCCGTGGGGTGCACCGATATTATTTGTACGGAAGAAAGATGGCACGTTGAGAATGTGCATCGACTATCGGCAATTAAATAAGGTAACAATCAAGAACAAATATCCCCTCCCTCGAATTGATGATTTGTTTGATCAGTTACAGGGTGCCAAGTGTTTTTCAAAGATTGAATTGAGGTCGGGTTACTATCAAGTCAGAGTTAGAGAAAGAGATGTACCCAAGAAAGCTTTCCGAACACGGTATGGCCATTATGAATTTTTAGTTATGTCATTTGGACTAACAAATGCACCAGCTATGTTCATGGATTTGATGAATAGGGTGTTTAAGCCATTTCTAGACGTGTTCGTGATGGTACTTATAGATGACATCCTGGTTTATTCAAGATCACCAGAGGACCATGTTAATCACTTACGACAAGTGTTACAGATTCTCCGTGAGCGTAAGTTGTATGCCAAGTTCTCCAAGTGTGAATTTTGGTTAAAATCAGTCGCATTCTTGGGTCACATTGTGTCAGATGAAGGGATACAGGTTGATACACAGAAGATTGAAGCGGTGAAAAATTGGCCAAGACCTACGACACCTACAGAGATTCGTAGTTTTTTTGGACTGGTAGGTTATTACCGAAGATTCGTGGAAGGTTTTTCCTCCATTGCTGCACCGTTAACAAAGCTTACACATAAGGCAGTTAAATTCCAGTGGAATGATGCGTGTGAGAAAAGCTTCCAAAAGTTGAAAGATAAATTAACCTCCACACCAGTTTTAGTACTTCCCGAAGGCACCAAAGGCTATGCAGTGTATTGTGATGCTTTAGGGGTTTTCCTCGGATGTGTATTGATGCAGCACGGTAATGTCATAGCATATGCCTCACGACAGTTGCGGCCACATGAGAAAAATTATCCCACACATGATCTTGAATTAGCAGCGGTGGTTTTTGCTTTAAATATATGGTGTCATTATTTGTATGGAGTTCATGTTGATATCTATACTGATCGGAAAAGTTTACAATATATCTTTAAGCAGAAGGAACTCAATTTGAGGCAACAAAGGTGGTTGGAGCTCTTAAAAAACTATGATATTGATATTCTTTATCATCCAGGCAAAGCGAATATGGTAGCTGATGCATTGAGCCGCAAGACAGTAGAAAGCACTAGTGGCCAGTTGACTAAAAAGCAGGACATAATCAAAGAATTACACCAATTAGCCAGTTTGGGGGTTCGTCTTCTTGAATCCTCAGATGAGGGAGTTATTGTACAAAATGCAGCGGAATCCTCCTTAATAGCTGAAGTAAAAGAGAAGCAGTTTGTGGATTCTATGTTATTGCAACTGAGAGAGAATGTACAGAAGGGTCTAACCGCGACCTTTGATCTTACACAAGAAGGGGTACTCCAATGCCAAGGAAGATTATGTGTACCAGATATAGATGAGCTGAGGAAATGAATTATGACAGAAATGCATCATTCGCGCTATTCTATTCATCCGGGTGCTACTAAAATGTACCATGATTTAAAAGAAGTGTATTGGTGGGGAAATATGAAGAGGAACATTGCAGAATTTGTCGCTTAATGCCCGAATTATCAACAAGTGAAAGTAGAGCATCAGAAACCAGGGGGTTACATGCAATGTATCAATCTTCCAGTCTGGAAATGGGATATGATTAATATGGATTTCATCAAAGGTTTGCCTCGTACATTACAGAAATTTGATTCTATATGGGTTATAGTGGACAGGCTTACTAAGTCAGCGCATTTTCTAACAGTCAAGACCACCTATACAGCTGAGGATTATGAAAGATTGTATGTTAAAGAAATAGTGCGGTTACATGGGATTCCGATCTCCATTATATCAGACAGGGGATCTCAGTTTACTACGTATTTTTGGAAATCTTTTCAGCAGAGTTTGGGTACACAGGTGAACTTGAGTACGGTTTTCCATCCTCAGACAGATAGACAAGCAGAACGTACTATTCAAATACTTAAAGATATGCTACAAGCCTACACGTTAGATTTTCAAGGCAGTTGGGATGACCATTTGCCTCTTATTGAATTTGCTTACAACAATAGCTATCGTTCAAGTATTAAAATGGCACCTTATGAAGCTTTGTACGGAAGGAAATGTAGATCACCAATTGGATGGTTTGAAGCGGGTGAGACTGCTTTACTTGGGCCAGATCTTGTTCACTAAGCCATGGAGAAAGTTAAAGTGATCCAACAGCGGTTACAAACGGCCCAAAGTCGCCACAAATCATATGCTGATGTTAGAAGTAGAGGGCTTAAATTCGCCATAGGTGATTGGGTGTTTTTTAAGGTGTCACCGATGAAAGGGGTAATGCGATTCAGAAAGAAAGGAAAATTGAGTCTACGTTACATAGGCCCATATAAATCTTTAGAAGATTTGGGCAAGTTGCGTATGAATTAGCGCTACCTCAAGAACTCTCCTCAATCCATCCAGTATTTTATGTTTTGATGCTTCAAAAATGCATAGGGGACCCATCTCGTATTGTTCCCATTGAATATGTCCAAATTACAGAGGATCTTACTTATGAAGAGGTACCCATTTCCATTCTATAGCGACAAGTAAAGAGATTGAGGAATAAAGACATAGCTTCTGTAAAGGTACTATGGCTAAATCAACAAGTAGAATAGACCACGTGGGAAGCTGAAGAAATGATGAAAACCAAGTACCCTCACTTGTTTCAAATAGAAGAAAAAGTTCAAAGTGAGAGAATGGAGCAATAACAAGTAAGTATCTATGAGCCTTAAGTGTTTATGCCTATAGATGTTAATATAGAGATGCCTTTGTTGTGATTGAAATAATATTGTTAACATTCGAGGATGAATGTTACTAAGGGGGGAAGAATGTAACACCCCATACCTTCTCGACCCTACTTGAAGACGTTGAACAATGTTTACTTAGGTGTCGAGAGCCACAAGTATGTTTTTTGTAATGTTATTGATGAGATAGTTGATATTGGCCCTCGTACATGTGATTAGACTTTCGTAGGAAGTGTTTTGTGACTTTGTGTGACATTTGTGGGGTTAAAAACAAGACTTGGAGGACCTCCAAACAAAGGATATTATAGGTAAGAAGTAAGTTAAAGAATAGAACTTGAAGTATCTAACCGAACCCGCAAAGAAAAGTCGAAAAACAAAATTTTCAAAAAAATAATGGCCCAGGGGCGCCAGAGGGCGTGCCAGGCCGCTAATTGCCCAAATTTTTTGGGCACAGGCATAAAGTTGGCACGCCCAAGGGCGTGCCAGGCTTCTTGTGCGCACCTTTCAAAAGTTGGAAATTTTTCTAAGTCCCAAGGGTGCCCGGGGACGTACCGGGCCAATTTTTGCCACATTTCTTCTACAAACACAAGCCTATACATGGAATAATTGAAGTAATTGGAATTCCATTTGATAAGATTATTTGTGGATGAATTTGGCATCCAAATGACGGTTTTACCCTTTTGGTCAAAATAGGCCATGTGTGGCTAGAATCACTTGTTTTTGGGATTGAGGCCACGAATATGAATCACGTGAGTGGGAATATTGTCGTGACACGTATTAAATGATTGAAACATGATAAAATATTGATTTTATTGGGTTAAGTGATTTGGGCTCAATAAAATCCCAAAATGAGGAAGAAAACATGGGCCAAGAATGGGTCAAATGACCCATTCTTCCATTGACCAAGCCAAACATAGCATTAAATGCCAAGAGTGGCTAAGGATGACCCCAAGGGCTATATAAAGGGCCAAAAATCTTATTTTTCTTCACTTGGAACTCTCATGCTTTCTAGATATTTCTCAACCATTTTTCTCTCAAACCCTAAGAATTCTAAGCCATCTTTTGGAGAAAGATCATCATTTTTCAAGATTGGGTAAGTGATTATTCTTATGGATTAATATATTATATGCATGGGATAGTATGTAGATCATGTTGGTTATGTTTGGAAGTGTTGAACATGGCACTTAGTGTTTTTTTGTAAAAGATATGTTATCCATGGAATTGTAACTTGAAATATGACTTGTGGGTTTGATGAAAGAGCATGGTATGGATGAAATATCAACTTGTATGGTGTGATTATGTTATTAAACTTTATATTTTTCTATAAGTGTAAAACATGGGATTTTGGCCTATATGTGCTATGAGGTGTATTAAGGTGACTTGATGGGTTATTTGTGATATGGTGTGAATGAGAAAGTGTAAAGGAGAAGCTTTGTGGTGAAATGTTATTGGTATATGATGTTGTGGTCAATGTATGGTATTATTGAGGTATTGTTGGTATGAAAATGCCGTAAATGGTATTATAGAGAAGGAAATGACCTGTCTAAGGCAAATATGTAACTCATTGACGTCATATGCATTTGTAAGGTAGTTGATGGTTAACGTAAATTTCGTTATGCATTTGTGTTGTAGAGTGAAACATAAGGAAGGAGCGGGACATTGTATGCACATCTAAGATTGTATATTCGTATTGAGAATACAAGGTATGTAAGGTTACTCTGTCCGTATCTTTCTGCATCAAATAGTATTCACATTGACATTACACTTGTCCTATCCCGAGATGTGCTAAGGTATCCTATATCCGGTTATCAATGTTCATTATCACATGTTTCCTACTCATTGATCAATTGTGAATCACATGTCTCATATTCATTGATAATGTGCCAAAAGCCCAACAAGGTTGTGTTCTAAAGTTCCAATAATGGTTTTACTCATGTATCTTGTTCATTGATTATTGTCCAATGGTTCCAATAGTGTTATGTTTCCAATAAGGCTATGTTTCCAATAATGTTTATCCACATGTCTCTCACTCATTGATTATTGATCCAAAGCTTCAAATAAAGTTATGACTATCATTGTATCAATCTCAAAGTAATGAATAAAGTAATGCATATATGTGGTCAATGATGGAGTATGGGTGGTAGCTTTGGGGGTGAAATGCCTAGCTCAAACCGATCCCAAGATTGTTGGATCAGGGGGCAGTCCTAGGGGCATAAGCCTAGCTCGGACCGATCCTGACAGGGGGTAGCTCTGGAGGTAATAACCTAGCTCGAGCCAAACCTGATATATTGGTATGGGTGGCAGCTCTAGAGGTAATAACCTAGCTCGAGCCGATCCCAAGATATATTGATTCATGGGTGGTAGCTCTAGAGGCATAATCCTAGCTCGAGCCGATCCCAACATAACGTTATTTTATGTTATAACCCACTGTTCAGTCGGGGCTCGGGTATCACAGGTCACAGGCAAAGATAAATAATCATAGAAGAAAAGAAACAAATAAAGTAATGAAAGCAATATACATGGTTTCCAAAGTACAGAATAGTGACTTATCTATACTGGTCATTCATTTGTATTTGAGTTCATTGACATATTTACATATCATACAGTTTTTTTTGAGCCTTACATACTCAGTACATTCTTCGTACTGACGTCCCTCGTGGGACTTACCTTACTTGCTGCAGGCGCAGGTGCTAGTAGGCCTCCACAGTAGGTAAAATGGTACATGATGTTTTGGCTTGATGGCCTCAACGACCAAGTTTTGCATATGTATATATATATCACTTGTTCCATGAATTCCGTTGTTAGTATTTTTAAGCTCTTATGTGATCATATGTTTCTTATGGCATGCATATGATTGAATAGAAGGAAAGCTTGGTTCTTTCGGGCCTTGTCGGCTACGAGTGCCAATCCATCCCGACGGGATTCGGGGCTTGACATATTTGACCCCCCGAGACTGAATTTTATAAATAAATGGATTTGGTAATGGTCTTAGGACCCTTGGATTACTTCTATTTGTATTATGCTTGAGTTTCTGTTTGAGTTCGACATTTATTTATATTTACGGCTTGGTAGCTCCAGTGCTGGGTTATGGTTAATGCTTGCGCTTTATCAGAGGTTTATATGGTTCTTGTCTGGGAATTCCAGGGGTTGTAAATGGATCATCTGGCCTCTTATTATTATCCACTGGTTTTGGTTCAAATTCGGTGTTATCGTATAATTATGGTTATTTTGAACTCTTATTATTATCTACTAGTTCTGTTTTGAATTTAGTTCTAATTATCGTTGCTGTTATGGATATGGATTATAGAAGTCTTGATTTTTGACCAGGCAGTGTATATGGATATGTCGAGTCCCCAATAGGCCTTTTTGTTTGATGAGCCATAGTACCGAAAAAGAATGGTCGCTGTAGGTCCTGGCTTTGCAAGCTGCTGAGGTAGAGGAGGTGTATAAACTTGTGTTGGTTATGGTACTTGGTTTATCTTACATCATCTGATTCTTTTCATGGCTTTCATTCATTCATATGCATCGCCTATCACCAGTATACTTTTTTGGCTTTTGTATCTATTAGTCTTATGGGGGGCTGTATAGGTATAGGTTATGGTTGTTGTTTGCTGAGTGTTGGCTTATGCCTTTCAAGCTTATGGGGGATCATTTAGGTTATTGTTTGTCCGGGATAGCTGGTTACATTATTGTTTAGATATTATTGTATAGTTCGTGGCAGGCTGGTTATGGATTGGTACTCGAGGTTTTAGGTACGCTTTCGATTTCCTTTACTCCTTATTAAGGTAAGATTTATTACAGTTAGACCATCTTATGACTATTCATATTTTGATTGGAGACTCTGATTATGCTAGGGTTAGCTCCCTTATTTGGTTATGATCCTCGAGATATTAGGCTAGCTTCCTCAGGTTAGTGCCTTCGTGTTCAGTCCTATATATATAGTATTTTCATCTATCCCTCTTCTTCCTTATCTATTCTTATTGTATATACCCTTATTGCCTCGTACTACTACTATATATCCTTCTTTCACTCTTCATTTGTGTATTGACTAGCTATGTATGGTATTGCATCTTCATCCTGGATTAATTGTATGGTATGATAGTTTATCTTTACTTTCCATTAGTATAATTATGCCTCGTTTCTTAGATAGTGGTTCGTATTGTATATTCCTTCTTTACATGTTATTTATACTTGCATTATCTTTGGATATCAGGCGATCGATGCCTACTGAATACCTCTTGTTTAGTACTCATACTACACTTTTGCATCCTGTAGATTGTAGTACAAGTTTTTGCAGCTAACGTGTGCATCGTACAAAGCTGTGATGGATCGAAGATTGAGGTGAGCTCTTGGCATCCAGAGTTGTTCCTGCTCTCCCTGTTTTGCTGGAGTGATCTTTATTTTGTATTTCAGAGACCGTTCTCTCTCTCTCTCTCTCTCTCTATATATATATATATATATATATATATATTGTGTTCACCTTGTACTCTTTATTAATAGTGGCTCTTGTTATAACCTCACCAGGTTTGGGGGAAATGTTTACCTTTTTCTTATCTTTTTTTTCTTTCTTATTTAGTTTTACTTTTGCATTTCCTGTTAGTCCGTTACTAGCTGTTCTGGATGATGGGTTGGCTTACCTACTGGTGGGTTATGGTAGGTGCATTAAAGCCTGAGAAACCAGGTCATGACAGTTTGGTATCAGAGCATAGGTTCATTGGTGTTGTTGGTACCTGAGCAAAGTGCCTAATAGAGATTTGCAGATTGGTACGAAGACGTCTGTGTCCTATCTTCGGGAGGCTACAAGGCATTCTTAGGAAATCCCAATTCTTGACTCCTTATCACGTGTCTGTACTTCTATAAACCTCTAAGAACTTCTTTTAGCTCCACTCCTTCTCATATGATAGCACGAGGTTTTCGATAGATGCTGATGGGACTTTTGCATGTGCTTCTAAAGTTTCAGCTGAGAATTATGTAACACCCCGTACCTTCCTAACCCTACTTGACGACGTTGAATAATGTTTACTTAGGTGTCGAGAGCCCCAAGTACGTATTTGGTAATGTTATTGATAAGATAATTGAATTTGGCCATCGTACCTGTGATTAAAGCTTCGTAGAAGGCGTTTTGTGACTTCGTGGAATATTTGTGGGGGTTAAAAACGAGGCTTGGAGGACCTCCAAATAAAGGATATTAAGGGTAGGAAGTAAGTTAAAGAATAGAACTTGAAGTATTTAACCAAACCCGTGAAGAAAAGTCAAAAAATGAAATTTTCAAAAAAACTAAGGGTGGGGCGCGCCAGAGGGCGTTCCAGGCCGCTCTGGGCCAAAAATTTTAGTCCAAAAGAATCAATTTGGTGTGCCCAAGGGCGTACCAGGCTGGTTTTGCCCACTTTTCGATGTTGGAAATTTTCTTAAGTCCCAAGGGTGCCCGGGGACGTACCGAGCTGATTTTTGCCACGTTTCTTCTACAACCACGAGTATATACATGGAATGAATGAAATATTATATTAGTATGGTAAAGTTAGTCGCGAACAAATTTGGCATTAAAATGACAATTTTACCCTTGTGGTCAAAATGAGCCATACGTGGCTAGAATCACTTGTTTGTTGGATTGAGGCTACGAATATGAATCGCGTGAGTGGGAATATTGTTTTAACGCGTATGAAATGATTTAAACATGAGAAGTTATTGATTTTATTGGGTTAAGTGAATTGGGCTCAATAAAAGGCCCAAAATGAGAAGAAGGCATACGCCAAAATGGGTCAAATGACCCATTCTTGCCTTGACCTTCTAGAACATAACATTAAATTCCATAGAGTGTCTAAGGATGGAATTGAGGGCTTATATAAAGTGGAAAAATCTTATTTTATTAATCACAAAGTCTCATGCCTTTTATACCAAAAAGATAAGATATTTTCCTTCAAACCCTAAGAACTCAAAGCCAACTTTTGGAGCAAGATCATCATTTTTCAAGCTTGGGTAAGTGATTATTGTTATGGATTAATATATTATATGCATGGGAGAGTATGTAAATCATGTTGGTTATGCTTGGAAGTGTTGAACATGGTACTTTGTGTTTTTGGTAAAAGATGTGATATCCATGGAATTGTAACTTGAAATATGACTTGTGATTTTGATAAAAGAGCATGGTATGAATGAAATATCAACATGTATGGTGTGATTATGTTATTAAACTTGTTATTTTCATATAAGTGTAAATTATGGGATTTTGGCCGATATGTGCTATGAGGTGTATTAAGGTGACTTGATGGATTATTTGTGATGTGGTGTGAATGAGAAAGTGTAAAGGAGAAGTTTTGTGGTGAAATGTTATTGATTATCATGTATTGGTCAATGTATGGAATATTGGGGAATTATTGGTATGATAATTTCATCAATGGTTTTGTCAAAGGGGAAATGGCATGTTTAAAGGCAAACATGAAACTCATTATCGTTATATGCATTTGTAAGGTAGTTGGTGGTTAATGTAAACCCCATTATGTATTTCTGTTGTAGAGTGACACATAAAGAAAGAGCAGGATAATTGTATGCATATCGAAGATTGTATATTCGTATTAAGAATACAAGGTATGTAAGGTTACTCTATCCGTATCTTTCTGCGGCAAATAGTATTCACATTGACATTATGTTTGTCCCATCCCGAAATGTGCTAAGGTATCCTATATCCGATTATCAATGGTCATTATTATATGTTTCCTACTCATTGATCAATTGTGAATCTCATGTCTCATATTCATTGACTAGTGTTCCAAAAGCCCAATAAGGTTACGTTCCAAAGTTCCAATAGTGGTTATATTCATGTATCTTGTTTATTGATTATTGTCCAATGGTTCCAATGGTGTTATGTTTCCCATAAGGTTATGTTTCCAATAATGTTTGTTCACATGTCTCTCACTCAATGGTTAATGATACAAATCTTCAAGTAAAGTTACAACTATCGTTGTGTCAATCTCAAAATAATGAATGAAGTAATGCATATGTGGTTAATGATCAAGTATGGGTGGTAGCTTTGGGGGCGAAATGCCTAGCTCAAGCCGATCCCAAGATTATTGGATCAGGGGGCAGTCCTAGAGGCATTAGCCTAGCTCAGACCGATCCTGACAGGGGGCAGTTCTAGGGGTAATAACCTAGCTCGACCTGAACCTGATATGTTGGTATGGGTGGCAACTCTAGGGGTAATAACCTAGCTCGAGCCGATCCTAATATATTGATTCATGGGTGGTAGCTCTAGAGGTATAAGCCTAGCTCGAGCCGATCCCAACATAACATGATGTTATGTTTAAAACCCTCTGTTTAGTCGGGGCCCGGGTATCATAGGTCACAGGCAAAGATGAATAATCATAGAAGTAAAGAAACAAAGAAAGTAATGAAGCAATATACATGGTTTCCAAAGTACAGAATAGTGACTTATCCATATTGGTTATGCATTTGAATTTGAGTTCATTGACATATTTACATATCATACAAGTTTCATATGGCCTTACATACTCAGTACATTTTTCGTACTGACCTCTCTTGGGGGATTTACCTTACTTGCTACAGGCGCAGGTACTAGTAGGCCTCCACAGTAGGTTGACAGTTGTTGTGGATCATTAGTGAGCTCCAGTTAGTTCGGGGCTTATCTGAGTCACAGTTGTACATATGTTTTGGTGTTGTACATGTTGTATAAAGCGGGGACTTGTCTCGATTTCTAGTTTGTTTTGGTCAATGCATCTGTTAGAGGCTTTTGTGGACATATGTGGGTGTGTGGATGTAAGATGGTACATGACGTTTTGACGTGATGTCCTCAACATCCAAGTTTCACATATGTATATATAGAGATATGTCCCATGTTCCATGTTTTCTGTTATTATCCTTTTATGTTCTTACGCGATAGCGGTACTTCCTATAGCAGGCATATGAATGAATAGAAGCAAAGCTTTGTTCTCTCGGGCCTTATCGGCTACGGGTGCCAATCCATCCCACTGGGGTTCGGGGCGTGACAAAAGTGGTATCAGAGCAGGTCGTTCTAAGGGTGTCTACAAAGCCGTGTCTAAGTAGAGTCTTACTTATCGATGTGTTGTGCACCACATTTATAAGTAGGAGGCTACAGGACATTTAGGATGTTGTTTTTTTTCTTCACTTCTAGATCGTGCAATAGAGCCAGTGTTGTAAGTTGAATTGTATCTGATCATGGTAATTATTTTTCTTTGGTATAGTCAAAATGCCTATCACGAGAAGAGGTAAAGGTAAAGGGAAGTAGGTAGATATGCCTGCTGAAGAAGGAATGAGTAGACTACCACCTGACCAAGCTAGTCAAGGTGGAGCAAATGCTGAAATTTCATCGCAGTCTTCTTCTACTTTTCTAGCTCCAGAAGAGCCAATTGGTAGAGAAGTATCCGCGGTAGAGAAGTATCCGCAGAACCACCAATGAATGCCACAGATCAGGATCTTAGAAATGCAGTACATATGTTGACATAGTTAGTGGCAGCCCAAAGTCAAGGATGAGCTGGTCCAATGACACATGAGGATGATGCGGCTAGAGTGGCGAGTCGCAGAACACAAGATTTCCTAAAACTGGACCCTCCTATATTCACTGGGTCAGATTCGAGAGCAGATCCACAGGACTTCGTGGATCAGATTCAGAGGGCTATGGAAGTTATGCATGTGATGGGGGTAGAAACAGTTGAACTTGTTGCGTATAGATTGAAAGGAGAGGCGATATTGTGGTATGAGGATTGGAAGAAATCCCGTGATATTGGTGCAAATCCACCTAATTGGGAAGAATTTAAAGCAGCTTTCCTTGATCATTACCTGCCCTACGAGATTCGTGAGGCACGTGCGGATCAATTTCTAAATCTTCGTCAAGGAAATTTGAGCGTTAGAGAATACATTTTGCAATTTAATTCCTTGGCTCGATATGTTCCAAATGTGGTGGCTACGATGACAGATAGAGTCCATCGCTATGTAGACAGATTAGAGCCATATTTGGTCAGGGATTGCACCATTGCTGCCTTGAATAAGGATATGGACATAGCGAGAATACAAGCCTTCACCCAGAAAATGGAAGATCAAATACAGAGAAGAAGGGTACATGAATTTGACAGAGGACAGTCCAAAAGGGCTAGACCTATGGGACCACCTATGATGTCCCAAGGAGGATCTAGGCCTCAAATGTTTCCTAGACCACCTAGACCATCGTTCTCTCATGCTACAGTAGGCGCTTACTCTCAGTTTTGAGGGTTTAGAGATGGTCCATCTGGGCAGAGTAGTGGAGGTCACGGATCACAGGCAGCCGGTTTTCCTCGTCAACAGTGTCAGCACTGCGGGCGTATTCATGCAGGTACATGTTGAGTGGGGACAAATGCTTGTTTCTAGTGTAGTATGACGGGACACATGATGAAAGAGTGTCCCCAGAGGAGCATGGGTGGTATGGCACGACCGGCAGGATCGACTGTTGCATCATCAGCATCGGTTCCTTCACTGGGCCGAGGTGTACAATCTAATGGCCGTGGTAGAAGTGCCAGAGGAGCAGCCAGTACTAGTGGGGTCCAAAATCGCACTTATACTTTTGTGGACCGACAAAATTCAGAGGCTTCCCCTAATGTTGTCACAAGTACATTATCCATATTCTCATATAATGTATATGCATTGATTGACCCGGGTTCTACATTTTCCTATGTTTCTCCATTGGTTGCTGTGAAATTTACAAAGGCACCAGAATTATTAATTAAATCAATTGAAGTGTCTACACTGGTTGGTGAATATATTATTGCCAAAAGAGTATATCGTAATTTTGTGATAACTGTGTGTGGTCATGATACATTGACCGATCTCATTGAATTAGACATGGTGGATTTTGATGTGATAATGGAAATGGATTGGTTGGCCTCTTGTTATGCCACGGTACATTGCCGGGCCAAGAAGGTGCAATTTTGTTTTCCGTAAGAAAATGTTCTTGAATGGCAGGGAAATGTAGGGGCACCACAAGGAAGATTTATTTCCTATTTGAAAGCCAGGAAAATGACTGCTAAGGGTTACATCTGTCATTTAGTACAGGTAAAAGTTACTGAAGTGGAGCCACTCACTCCGCAGTCGGTTCTAGTGGTCAATGAATTTCTAGATGTATTTCCAGAGGATCTTCCAGGCTTACCCCCAGAACGGGAAGTAGAATTTGGTATTGATGTGATCCCAGGTACTCAGCCTATTTCTATTTCCCAATATAGAATGGCTCCAGCAGAATTGCATGAATTGAAGGAGAAATTGAAAGATTTGCTGGACAAGGGCTTCATTAGGCCTAGTGTGTCCCCATGGGGTGCACCGGTATTGTTTGTACGGAAGAAATATGGCACATTGAGAATGTGCATTGACTATCGGTAATTGAATAAGGTAACGATCAAGAACAAATATCCCCTCCCTCGATTTGATGATTTGTTTGATCAGTTACAGGGTGCCAAGTATTTTTCAAAGATCGACTTGAGGTCGGGTTACCATCAAGTCAGAGTTAGAGAAGAAGATGTACCCAAGACAGCTTTTCGAACACGGTATGGCCATTATGAATTTTTAGTTATGTCATTTGGACTAACAAATGCATTAGCTGTGTTCATGGATTTGATGAATAGGGCGTTTAAGCCATTTCTAGACGTGTTTGTCACGGTATTTATAGACGACATCCTGGTTTATTTAAGATCACCGGAGGACCATGCTAATCACTTAAGGCAAGTGTTGCAGATTCTCCGTGAGCGTACGCAGTATGCCAAGTTATCTAAGTGTGAGTTTTGGTTAAAATCAGTTGCATTCTTGGGCCACATTGTGTCAGATGAAGGGATACAAGTTGATACACAGAAGATTGAAGCAGTGAAAAATTGGCCAAGACCTACGACACCCACAGAGATTCATAGTTTTCTTGGACTGGCAGGTTATTACAGAAGATTTGTGGAAGGTTTTTCCTCCATTGCTGCACCATTAACAAAGCTTACACATAAGGCAGTAAAATTTCAGTGGAATGATGCGTGTGAGAAAAGCTTCCAAAAGTTGAAAGATAAATTAACCTCCACCCCAATCTTAGTGCTTCCTGAAGGCACCGAAGGTTATGCAGTGTATTGTGATACTTCCGGGGTTGGCCTCAGATGTATATTGATGCAACATGGTAATGTCATAGCATATGCTTCACGACAGTTGTGGCCACATGAGAAAAATTATCCCACACATGATCTTGAATTGGCAGCGGTAGTCTTTGCTTTAAAGATATGGCGTCATTATTTATATGGAGTTCATGTTGATATCTATACGGATCACAAAAGTTTGCAATATCTCTTTAAGCATAAGGAACTCAATTTGAGGCAACGAAGGTGGTTAGAGCTTTTAAAAGACTATGATATTGATATTCTTTATCATCCAGGCAAAGAAAATGTGGTAGCTGATGCATTGAGCCGCAAGGCAGTAGAAAGCACTAGTGGCCAGTTGACTGAAAAGCAGGAGATAATCAAAGATCTACATCAATTATCCAGCTTGGGAGTTCGCCTTAGTGAATCTCCAGAAGAAGGGGTTATTGTGCAGAATGCAGCGGAATCCTCCTTAATAGTTAAAATGAAAGAGAAGCAGTCTGCGGATTCTATGTTATTGCAGCTAAAGAAAAATGTACAGCAGAATTTGACAAAGGCATTTGATCTTACACAAGAAGGGGTACTCCAATGCCAAGGAAGATTATGTGTACCAGATATAGATGAGCTGAGGAAACGAATTATGACAGAGGCGCATCATTCGCGCTATTCTATTCATCCGGGTGCTTCTAAAATGTACCATGATTTAAAAGAAGTGTATTGGTGGGGAAATATGAAAAAGAACATTGCAGAATTTGTCGCTCAATGCCCGAATTGTCAACAAGTGAAAGTAGAGCATCAGAAACCAGGGGGTTATATGCAATGTATCAATCTTCCAATCTGGAAATGGGATATGATTAATATGGACTTCATTACAGGTTTGCCTCGTACATTGTGGAAATTTGATTCTATATGGGTTATAGTGGACAGGCTTACCAAGTCAGTGCATTTTCTACCAGTCAAGACCACCTATACAGTTGAAGATTACGTGAAGTTGTATGTGAAAGAGATAGTATGATTGCATGGTATTCCACTTTCCATTATATCAAACAGAGGAACATAGTTCACAATGCACTTTTGGAGATCTTTTCAGCAGAGTTTGGGTACACAGGTGAACTTGAGTACGGATTTCCATCCTCATATTGATAGACAAGCAGAACATACTATTCAGACACTTGAAGATATGCTACGAGCTTGCACGTTAGATTTTCAAGGCAGTTGGGATGACCATTTGCCTCTTATTAAATTTGCTTACAACAATAGCTATCATTCAAGTATTAAAATGGCACCTTATGAAGCCTTGTAGGAAGGAGATGTAGATCACCAATAGGATGGTTTGAAGCGGGTGAAACTGCTTACTTGGGCCGGATATTGTTTATCAGGCTATGGAGAAATTTAAAGTGATCCAACAACGGTTACAAACAGCCCAAAGTCGCCACAAGTCATATGTTGATGTTAGAAGAAGAGGGATTGAATTCGCCATAGGTGATTGTGTATTTCTGAAGGTGTCGCCGATGAAAGGGGTAATGCGGTTTGGAAAGAAAGGAAAATTGAGTCCACGTTATATAGGCCCATATGAAATTATTAGAAGATTTGGGCAAGTTGCGTATGAGTTAGCACTACCCCAAGAACTCTCCTCAGTCCAACCAGTATTTCATGTTTCGATGCTTCAAAAATGCATAGCAGATCCATCTCGTATTGTTCCCATGGAGGATGTTCAAGTTACGGAGGATCTTACTTATGAAGAGGTACCCATTGCTATCTTAGATCGACAAGTAAAGAGATTGAGGAATAAAGACATAGCTTCCGTAAAAGTCCTTTGGAGAAATCAACAAGTAGAAGAGATCATATGGGAAGCTGAAGAAATGATGAAATCCAAATACCCCCATCTATTTCAAATGAACGAAGAAGTTCAAAGTGCGGAAGTGGAGCAATAAAAAGTAAGTATCTATGAGCCTTAAGTGTTTGTGTATATGTATGCTAATATAGAGATGCATTCGTCGTAATTGAAACAATATTGTTAACATTTGAGGACGAATGTTCTTAAGGGGGGAAAATGTAACACCTCGTACCTTCCTAACCCTACTTGACGATGTTGAACAATGTTTACTTAGGTGTCGAGAGTCCCAAGTATGTATTTGGCATTGTTATTGATGAGATAATTGAATTTGGCCCTCATACCTGTGATTAAACCTTCATAGGAGGCATTTTGTGACTTCGTGGAACATTTGTGGGGTTAAAAACAAGGCTTGGAGGACCTCAAAATAAAGGATATTAAGGGTAGGAAGTAAGTTAAAGAATAGAACTTGAAGTATCTAACCAAACCCGCGAAGAAAAGTCGAAAAATGAAATTTTCAAAAAAACTAAGGGTGGGGCGCGCCAGAGGGCGTGTCAGGCCGCTCTGGGCCAAAAATTTTAGTCCACAGGCATCAAGCTGGCGCGCCAGGCTGGTTTTGCCCACTTTTCGATGTTGGAAATTTTCTTAAGTCTCAAGGGTGCCCGGGGACGTACCGAGCCAATTTTTGCCACATTTATTCTACAACCACGAGTATATACACGGAATGAATGAAATATTATATTAGTATGGTAAAGTTACTCGTGAACGAATTTGGCATTAAAATGACGGTTTTACCCTTGTGGTCAAAATAAGCCATACGTAGCTAGAATCACTTGTTTGTGGGATTGAGGCTACGGATATGAATAGCGTGAGTGGGAATATTTTTGTAACACGTATGAAATTATTTAAACATGAGAAATTATTGATTTTATTGGTTTAAGTGAATTGGGCTCAATAAAAGGCCCAAAATGAGAAGAAGGCATGAGCCAAAATGGGTCAAATGACCCATTCCTGCCTTGACCTTCTAGAACATAACATTAAATGCCATAGAGTGGATAAGGATGGAATTGAGGGATTATATAAAGGGGAAAAAATCTGATTTTATTCATCACAAAGTCTCATGCCTTTTATACCAAAAAGATAAGATATTTTCCTTCAAACCCTAAGAACTCAAAGCCAACTTTTGGAGCAAGATCATCATTTTTCAAGCTTGGATAAGTGATTATGGTTATGGATTAATATATTATATGCATGGGAGAGTATGTAAATCATGTTGGTTATGCTTGGAAGTGTTGAACATGGTACTTTGTGTTTTTGGTAAAAGATGTGATATCCATGGAATTGTAACTTGAAATATGACTTGTGATTTTGATAAAAGAGCATGGTATGAATGAAATATAAACACGTATGGTGTGATTATGTTATTAAACTTGTTATTTTCATATAAGTGTAAATTATGGGATTTTGGCCGATATGTACTATGAGGTGTATTAAGGTGACTTGATGGATTATTTGTGATGTGGTGTGAATGAGAAAGTGTAAAGGAGAAGTTTTGTGGTGAAATGTTATTGATTATCATGTATTGGTCAATGTATGGAATATTGAGGAATTATTGGTATGATAATTTCATCAATGGTTTTGTCAAGGGGGAAATGGCATGTTTAAAGGAAAACATGAAACTCATTATCGTTATATGCATTTGTAAGGTAGTTGGTGGTTAATGTAAACCTCGTTATGTATTTGTGTTGTAAAGTGACACATAAAGAAGGAGCGGGATGATTGTATGCATAGCTAAGATTGTATATTCGTATTGATAATACAAGGTATGTAAGGTTACTCTGTCCGTATCTTTCTGTGGCAAATAGTATTCACATTGACATTACGCTTGTCCCATCCCGAAATGTGCTAAGGTATCCTATATACGGTTATCAATGGTCATTATCATATGTTTCCTACTCATTGATTAATTGTGAATCTCATGTCTCATATTCATTGACTAGTGTTCCAAAAGCCCAATAAGGTTACGTTCCAAAGTTTCAATAGTGGTTATATTCATGTATCTTGTTCATTGATTATTGTCCAATGGTTCCAATGGTGTTATGTTTCCCATAAGGTTATGTTTCCAATATTGTTTGTTCACATGTCTCTCACTCAATGGTCAATGATCCAAAGCTTCAAGTAAAGTTATAACTATCGTTGTGTCAATCTCAAAGTAATGAATGAAGTAATGCATATGTGGTTAATGATCAAGTATGGGTGGTAGCTTTGGGGGTGAAATGCCTAGCTTAAGCCGATCCCGAGATTGTTGGATCAGGGGCAGTACTAGAGGCATAAGCCTAGCTCGGACCGATCCTGACAGGGGGCAGCTCTAAGGGTAATAACATAGCTCAAGCCGAACCTGATATGTTGGTATGGGTGGCAGCTCTAGGGGTAATAACCTAGCTCGAGCTGATTCCAATATATTGATTCATGGGAGGTAGCTCTAGAGGCATAAGCCTAGCTCGAGCCGATCCCAACATAACATGATGTTATGTTTAAAACCCACTGTTCAGTCGGGGACCCAGTATCACAGGTCACAGGCAAAGATGAATAATCATAGAAGCAAAGAAACAAACAAAGTAATGAAACAATATACATGGTTTCCAAAGTACAGAATAGTGACTTATCCATATTGGTTATGCATTTGAATTTGAGTTCATTGACATATTTATATATCATACAAGTTTTATATGGCCTTACATACTCAGTACATTCTTCTTACTGACCCCTCTTAGGGGATTTACCTTACTTGCTGCAGGCGCAGGTACTAGTAGGCCTCCACAGTAGGTTGCCAGTTATTGCGGATCATTGGTGAGCTCCAGTTAGTTTGGGGATTCTTTGAGTCACAGTTGTACATATGTTTTGGTGTTATACATGTTGTATAAAGCGGGGAATTATCCTGACTTCTAGTTCATTTGGGCAATGCATCTGTTAGAGACTTTTGTAGACGTATGTGGGTGTGTGGATGTAAGATGGTACATGACGTTTTGACTTGATGGCCTCAACGGTCAAGTTTCATATATATATATATATATGTCCCATGTTCCATGTTTTCTGTTATTGTCCTTTTATGTTCTTAAGCGATAGCGGTACTTTCTATAGCAAGCATATGAATGAATAGAAGCAAAACTTGGTTCTCTCGGGCCTTATCGGCTATGGGTGCCAATCCATCTCGTTGGGGTTCGGGGCGTGAAAAATCAAGCTAGGGAGTAGGAGATTGGTATTCAGAATCTTCAGCATCAACTAGTGGATTTAGGTCCAGCCCAGGCTCTGGTAAATTTTGTGACCGCTTCAGCTTTTCAGGATACCGTGTTAGGGATTTCGAGATATTTTATGGATGCTTCACAGTCAATGGTGGTGCCCAGTACGTCTAGTTTTTCTCAGGCCAGAGTTGGGTTTATTGGTGTACAAAAAGGCTCTTTATAAGTTTCAGAGTATGAGATTGGGTTTCTTAAGTGGGCCAGATATACTCCTATGTTATTTCCTATAGAGCATGAGATGGTGCGTAGATTTATCAGAAGGTTGACTTTACCACTCTGCTTGGCATCAGAGCATTTGATAGCAACTGGGTCTACTTTCCCTCATGTTGTTGATCATGTGAGTACTACAGAAAGGGAATGTTTGAGACATATAGAGGTGGCGGTAAGAGACCACGTTAGTAGTACATTGTTAATGGTATTTTCTCTGGAGGTAGGGATCTATCCAGTAGAGGTCAACATAACTTGCAACCTATCAGGTCAGTACAAGTAGCACCTTGGAGTATAGGTGGCTCATAGATAGGTCGTGGTGGTCACAGTGAGCAGAGTTATGGTCAGATATTATGGGGTATTCAGTCTAGGTTTTCAGGATGTGGCAACCATTTTGGGTCAGCATGTATGATATGCCATGATTTCATGGAACTTTTGATGCTTAAAACAAGGAAAATATGCAATAACTTGGGTATGTTTGGTAGGTATGATGTATTTTCTGTTCTATCTTGCAGGAAAACAGGTTTTGGAGGCAAAATAGAGAAGACGGGAGAAAGCATGCACTGGAATAAAGTTTTTGAAGACAAAAGAGCGGAGTTGAATTTCATAGAAGTGACCCACAGTTGAGATTCACGGACCATAGGTGGACCTATGGACCGTAGGTCAGGTCCGTGAGTCAACTTCTACAGTTGTCCATGGAGGTATGATTCCTATGACTTGGACCCATGGTCCATGGGTTGATTTCACGACCTCAAGTCACAGTCCGTTGAAAGTTGCTGACTTTTTTCTCCTACATATTTTAGGATCGGATTAATTTTGTATTTATAAATACTTCTATGTTGTCCTATGTTAGAGAGGCTATTACTACATTATTTGAGAGGCTATTACTACATTATTTGAGAGGCTATTATTACATTATTTGAGTTGTCTATTACATTATTTTGAGGTTCATAAACACATTGATCTTGTAATCTCAAGCATCGATTCTAGGGTTTTCATTTATATTGAGATTTCAGAGTTTTATTCAACTTGTGAGTTCATAATAATGTTTTCATAATTGAATTCTTCTTGTGTTCTTGCAATCATAAGTAGCTAAATCTCTCAACTAGGTTTGTGTGAACCATGAGAAATTAGTGAAATGGGTTAAGTGCGAAGCAATTCTAAATCGGTGTGACTACATGTATTGTTATTTCCTTCATCATAATTGATCTTCTAACGGTTGCAAATGTTAGAAACTCGCCTGTATTCTAAACTTTCTAGAGAGAGAAGTAGATATTGGGAAAAGGGAATAACAATAGAGATTTGAAGCTATCAACCTTCATCTAATAACTTAAGCCGTAACAGGGATAGTAATCTAAGATCAAGAACAAGGGTTAGTAGCGCGAAACTCAGAGATCGAGGAGAAGAGTGAAATTCATCTAACCAAGGTCGAGAGAAGTTTAGATGAACCTATCTTGTTAGATTTTACATGCAACGCAGCGGGACAGTTTGCCAGCACAAGTAACCAGTGGAGTTAAGGAATCATGGGGATCACGGTCCTAGTGCCTTTCTCGTATTGATCACAAATCCGACAATCAAAAATTGTTACTGTTACTATTTGGTTACAAAACCCCCCTTTTTACTTACTTTCCAATTACTCGGACAAATACTCGATAGAATTTTATCCTATTCCCTGTGGGATCGACCCCAACCTAGTTGGGTTCTATATTTGATACCATAACAGTGTTATACTTCCCTGGGGGTATATTTTAGGCTGCATCAAATTTTTTGCTGTAGC
The DNA here is from genome assembly GCA_031232105.1 of Capsicum rhomboideum. Taxonomy (NCBI): domain Eukaryota; kingdom Viridiplantae; phylum Streptophyta; class Magnoliopsida; order Solanales; family Solanaceae; genus Capsicum; species Capsicum rhomboideum. The sequence goes on from CP124709.1 coordinate 62,944,781, forward strand.
TGGGGAATATGGTTACGGAGTTGATTGATCATGTTTATTCAAGTATTGGTTTCATTGAAATTGTTATTTTCCTATTATTCCTTGGGTGTACGCCGGTGTTTTCCCAACACTAGGAGTCAACGTTAGGGAATAATCGAAGAATGGTGAATACTGATAGAGTTCAGGACCCTGCATTTGGTTTGGATATTCATAACCATCCATAAATTTGCATGGCTTGTCACGAAACTGCTGAGCAAATCACTACTCGATTAATGGCTGAGGAGAATGTGAGACAAACAACTCTTAGACAAGCAGATAGAGATCATCGAGAAATGCAAGAGGCAACACAATGTTTTGTTGCACTTGAAAAGAGACAAAGAAGACTGAGGGTGCAACAACAACCACAAAGACCATATGTACCTATTTATGATGATCCCGAAGAAGAGAATGTGGCCTATTTTGAGCCGGTTGAGACTGGTGCCATTATTCCACCAGCATTACCTGAAGGAACTAAATTCAACTTTACAAGTGCTATGATCTACTTATTGAACTTTAAAGGGGTGTTCGTTGGCCTTTCGATGGATGATTCGAACATGCATGTGATGAATTTTGTGGGGATATACACCTCGTACAATCTACCGGAGTAAGTCAAGAAGCAATTTGATTAAGGCTTTTTCCATTCTCCCTTACGGGAGAGGTGACTTTGTGGTTGGCTGAGTTACTACGAGGTTCTACAACTACTTGGCAAGAGTTGAGGAATCAATTTCTAGAACAATTTTTTCCACCTTCCTGAATATTGCAACTAAAGGATGAGATTTATAATTTCAGACAACTACATTCTGAAGCACTTTACGAAACTTGGCTAAGGTTCAAAAAGAAGTTGTAAGATGTTCCAAACCATAGGATGAATAATTGAAATTTACTTGAGATCTTCTATAGAGCATTAAAATCTAATACCGAGGTTGTATCACTGGCGGAGCATTTATGAGTCTGAGATGGGAACAAGACTCAGAGATTTTAGATCGTATCACTAAAACCAACCAAGGTTAGCACAATCGAGAAGCAGACTGACAAGCAGGAACTTATGCCATTGGAGCATCAGCAGAGCATAGAGCTTTAGATGACACTGTAGTTCAAGAAGTAGCACAACTGAGAACTGAGATCGGATTACTTGCTAAGCAAATTGTCCAGGAGGAACGAAAAAGATTAATGCAGTAGGCGCACAAGGCAAAGCACTTAGGTATAAGGATTCAGATTCTGAGGAAGAAGCTAAGTATTTGGATAGAGAAGTGACAGGTTTTCAAGCCAAGAGCCAAGGGTCTAATTAAGACAGTTGGAACTCGAGACAACAAAATCAAGGTTGGAACTACTACGGTGATAATTATAACAAGTCGGGGTATAGAGATTGAGATAGAGATTGGGATGGTGATTGGAGGTAAAAAGATGACTACAAAGATAAGAGTGGGGAGATCATGAAAAAAGTTGAAGAGCCTCAGATTGATAAAAATAAGGTGAATGCTGAAAATGAGAAAGAAAAGGAATCCCCACAAATGCTAACCCCCATTCCTAAGCCACCACCTCTATTCCCTCAACACTTGAAGAAGAAGAAAGAGGATGGAAAATTTCATAAGTTCATGTCCATATTGAAGCAACTTTCTATAAATATTTTATTGGTGGAGGCACTGTAACAAATGCTAGGATATGCAAAGTTCATGAAACAGTTGGTCACGAAGAAGAGAACTATCACTTATGAGTCTGTCGGTGATTTGCACTATTATAGTGCAATTGCATTCCGTTCTCTTGGGCAAAAGAAAGATGATCCCGGTGACTTCATAATTCCATCCACAATTGGGCGAATTAACTTCGCCAGAGCTTTGTGTGACCAAGGTGCAACCATTAACTTGATGCACCTGGCAGTATTTGAGAAATTAGGCTTGGAAACCCCTGAGTTAACAAAGATGCGATTATTGATGGTGGATTGTATGATCAAGAAGCCTGTGAGCATATTATGTGATATTTTAGTCAAGGTTGAAAACTTCATATTTCCTGCTGACTTTGTTGTCTTGGACTGTGGGGTCGATTTTGAGATGCCCATAATTTTAGGGAGACCATTATTAGCCACCGACAGAGCATTGGTAGATATGGAGTAGGTTGAGCTAAAATTTAGGCTGAATAATAAGGAAGTCATATTCAATAGTTGCAGAACTATGAAGCACCCAAAGGACATGAGGGTGGTTTCAGAAATAAATAGTTTAGATGACCCTGGAGGCCAACCCAGGGGATATCTTGATGAAGTTTGAGTATTCAAGACACCCGCATCGTGCGGCGGCGTTAAAGCAGGCGCTGCTTAGTAGGCAACCCAAGGTGTCTTGCTATTCCTATATTTTCTTTAATTTTTGTTATTTTGATTGACATTAGACCCACGCACCTAGGGTGCCACAGGTATGTTACTAACTCCCTTGTTTTACTTTGTTCTAATGCATTGAGGACAATACATACTTATTTAGTGGGGGCGGAGGTACTTGTGGGTCTATATGTCCTCTTGGGTTTTTTTTTTGCCGTATTTCTTTTCCCTCAAGTGCTATCATAGTAGAACCAACATGTTTAGGTTGTTATTTATAATTTTATTATGTTTTTTCGTGTTTAATTTGGAGAAAAATAGGGGAACCTTAGTGCAGTCCAGTTTTGAACAAGTTTTTGATGATGTTTTTGGTGTTTAAAGGATACCCCTCCTGAAAATTTTGTTTTGGACTGTGTTTGTAGTTATGTTAGTTTGTGAAAACTGTTGGATCTTGTTATGGCATTAGTATTATAGGCAGAATAACTGTAGCTAGCAATGTATGAACTGGATAGGTAGTAGTCGATAGTGTAACCCTATGCTATGTGTGCATGAGGTCATTACCAAGCTCACTTTGTATGTGCGATCCAGAACTTGCCCGGTTGGTCTTGCCTAGGTTATATGATAGTGGTTAGGAAATGATCATAGTCCATTTTTGAATAAGTCCACTTTTAGCCTAAATGCCCAACCAAATGAAGTAAGTATCCCTTGATCCCGAGTTTGAGCCTTAATTGACCTTTTTCTTTCATTAGCCTATTCACCTTCCCATTTCGACTTACAATGAACCTGTCTTGGCCCTGGTCTCTCCTTGGAATTGTGTACCTCAACTCAAGCAAATTGCCTAAGTTGAGATTGGCTATCCTAGGGGTGCGTAGCTTGATATGGGTATGAAAAAGAGGTTAGTAGAAGAAAGAAGAACAGGTTTGGGTGTGAAAAACAAAGAAAAGATCTGAAAGAAATAGAGTTTCCAAAAAGAAAAAAAAGAGAAAAAAAGGAAAAAAAATTGAAATCGTAAAGAAAACCACACCCAAAATCTGAAAACAAATAATGGAGAATAAAATGAGAATGGTTGGAAAGTGGAGCCAAAAATAGTGTTGTGTCAAGGAAGGTTGAGTCACCATATCCATATGTACCACACCCGTCCCCAAGCCTACATTACAAGCCGATGAAAGTCCTATACTGATCCTAGTCTGACTGTCCGAAAATCTAAGGCATAGAAAATAAGGGCAAGCCTATGGTATTTCACACACACTGTTTGAACTTCATTGTAAGAGAGAATGTTTTGATCCAGTCCCTATGTTGATATTTATTAGTATACTATGAGTGTATGGGACTAATTTGTTCTGAGAGTACCTGGGTTGTATTGGTAGCTGCTATTTGGTCGAATAATGTCATTTGCATATACGCTTAGTTGTTTGTTCATAATCTGATGCCATCTCTTGATCCCTTTTGTGTCAAGAGAATATGTTGCATGTATACACACTGTGGTTTTGATTTGCAAATAGGAGGGGGTCGAAAAAGTTTTGGTGCCAAAAACAATGAGTTGATTATCGTAGGTCTCTTAGGTTTCTCTTAGTTGAGCATTGAATGTGTTTGTTTTGTTTTGTTTGCCTGAGGACATGCAAACATTCTAAGTTGAGTGTGCTGATCTGCCATGATTTCATGGCACTTTTGATGCTTAAAACAAGGAAAATATGCAATAACTTGGGTATGTTTCGTAGGTATGATGTGTTTTCTATTCTATCTTGCAGTAAAATAGATTTTGGAGGCAAAATGGAGAAGATGGGAAGAAGTATGTACTGGAATGAAGCATTTGAAGACAAAAGAGCGGAGTTGAATTTCATAGAAGTGACCCACGGTTGTGACTCATGGACCGTAGGTGGACCTATGGACCCTAGGTCAGGTCCGTGAGTCAACTTCAGCATTTATGCATGGAGGTATGATTCCTACGACCTGGACCCATGGTCCATGGGTTGATTCGACGATCTCAAGTCACAGTCCGTGGAAAGTTGCCAACTTTTTTCTCCTACATGTTTTAGGATTGGATTCGTTTTGTATCTATAAATACTCTAATGTTGTCCTATGTTAGGGAGGCTATTACTACAATATTTGTGAGGCTATTACTACATTATTTTAGAGGCTATTATTACATTATTTTTGTTGTCTATTACATTATTTAGAGGTTCATAAACACATTAATATTGTAATCTCAAACATCGATTCTAGGGTTTTGATTTATATTGAGATTTCAGAGTTTTATTCAACTTGTGAGTTCATAATTATGTTTTCATCATTAAATTTTTCTTGTGTTTTTGCAATCATGAGTTGCTAAATATCTTAACTATGGTTGTGTGAACCATGAGAAATTAACGAAACGGGTTAAGTGCGAAGCAATTCTGAACCGGTGTGACTACATGTATTGTTATTTCCTTCGTTATAATTGATCTTCTAACGGTTGCAAATGTTTGAAACTCGCCTGTATTCTAAATTTACTCAAGAGAGAAGTAGAGATTGGGAAAAGGGAATAACAATAGATATTTAAAGCTATCAACCTTCATCTAATAACTTCAGCCGTAATAGGGATAGTTATCTTAGATCAAGAACAAGGGTTAGTGGCGCGACACTCGGAGATCGAGATGAGAAGAGTGAAATTTATCTAACCAAGGTTAAGAGACGTTTAGATGAGCCTATCTTGTTAGATTTTGAATGCACCACAACATGACAGGTTGCCAGCACAAGTAACCGGTGGAGTTAAGAAATCATGGGGATCACAGTCCTAGTGCTTTTCTCATATTGATCACAAATTTGATAATCAACATTTATTACTATTACTATTTGTTTACAAAAAACCCTGTTTTACTTACTTTTTAATTAATCGGACAAACACTCAATAGAATTTAGTCATATTCTCTATGGGATCGACCCCAACCTAGTTGGGTTCTATATTTGATAAAGTGACCGCGTTATAATTTTCTAGAGGTATATTTTGGGTAACATCCATGTACAGTGAATAAGAGAGTTCCAAGGGCATATTTTTATTATGGTGAGATGGGTGGGTCATTGGTCTAGGTAATGCTCTAGGAGTGAGTTTGTCAGCCAATTAGGGTCAACTAATATTTCTCGCCAGGTTAGCATTTTAGGGTTTTGTTATAACTGCAAAGAGATAGGTAATTATTCCAGAGAGTGTCCCCAACATGGGATTATTAAGTAGTCAGTACAGACAGATCAATCTCTTAGAGCTATGGCACCTTCAAGTAGAGGCAGTGCACTTAGTGTTTTAGTTGGTCATTCAGATGCTTGGTCTGGGTTTGGATGCGTTCAGATTCTTACTTCTTTATTCAGGTCAGGGACTATGACTTTGGATTCCATCATTATAGGTACACTCTTGTCTTACTATCTTGTGGTTTCCATTTGAAATGAGTTAGGGTTTTCATACCCATCAGTGTTTATATGCCTTAATATTACTCTATTGATTGTCATAAACCTTTGTGTAGACTTATACATTTGTGGATACCTCCATAGATATTTTCTTTTAGAAGTGGATTGGTGCAGTATTTTTCCTTGGGGTGTAGCGCTTGAGTAAATCCGATTTCCCTTGGCATCTTGGCCTTGTTGTGATCCTAGAGTGTAAATGGTTGTTTTCATATTTGTGCCACCTATAATTTATGCTGGTGTTACTATTGTTACTGTTATTACTTTGGTTGTTATTGATTCTTACTTGATAGACCGCTAGACTAGAGTTAATCTAGTTAATATTTTCTTTCTTGCGTTTCTTAGCTGTTTAGCTTAGAACATTAGTTGGTTGGTTTTCCTTTCTATTGGTGAGGTAAGGTCAATTGTGGAGTAGGTTTTGGAAGTGAAGGTAGTGTTGGCCTTCCATGGTTTTGTTATGATTTTAGCATTGGCGATCATTTTCTATAGCCTGCTCCTAATGTTGATAAGTCTGAGGTTTTTTATTTTGATTTGTCTAGTTCATCACCCAGTAGTAGTCTTAATCTTGGTGTTGGTGTTGAGTTGGGTACTTCGTTCTTTCTTCAATGTGGTTCATAGTTCAGTTGACTTAAGGTGGTTTAAAGAGGTGAATTTAGAAACTTCTCATTTCGATATTTGTTCGACCTAACGTGACTTCGTGGGATGCTTATTCTTGGTGGTATATGCTAGTGTATCAGTTGTCGGTAACCAAAACATGTGTTGTTTGGGAGTGAGTATTCATTTCCATAGATTGTGGATTGGTTTGACAAGATTCAAGCTACGATTATATTTTCTAAGTTGCTCGAGATTTGACTATCATTAGGATTCTTTGCAGTTCCAATGAGTTCTTAGTTATGCCTTGATATGTCATGACCATCAATAGATGTGGATTTGATTGACCGTATCTTCAACCGATGGTCTTCCTCTGTTGTGATTATGTTCTTTGGTAAAATCTCAGTTTCAGCCATTGCATGAACCGTTGGGTATATGCTTGATTTCTAATAGTGAGATTGATTTGGGTATTTGACCTTAGTGAAGACTTGTTGGCTCCAATTGTCATTTTTGACTTTTTAAATAATGGCTTTAGAGTTGTGATAGATTTCGGTGTGTAGATGTTTACTCGTCAATAATATCAATTTTGCTAGTTGTGGTTGAGTGGTTTAGCTCCGGTGTTCAGATTATAGCTATGGATTGTGTTACTTAGTTGCAACCCTATTTTGAGGTTTGACTTAGTTGAGCCTTCATTGACAGGTTGACTAGGCCTACTCACTACCTATCTGTTCAGTTTTCTTCAATTCAGATTAGATAGAAGTTTGAAAGACGGTCTTTTAGCACATGGTATTGGTTTCTACTATTTTGACCTTGGTTTTCAGTTTTTGTCAGACTTTTACTCAGCGGGAGAAGTGTACTCGAGTGGGGCTTAATGTGGTTTCACCCACAGTAGGTGAGGGATTCTAGAGTAGATCATTTAGTTTTGAAAAAGTGTGCTTCGAAATCATGACTTTTGGTTTTGAGGGTCATCGGGACCAGTTAGTAGCTTTGGCAGAGATCGCAGACATTGGTCACCACCATTTTAGTATTTAGGTAGAATATTATGGGCTTTGTTCTTATGCTAATCCAAGTGGATATTTGGTCAATCAGCTCTAGTGTTTCAAGGTTAGGGTGGTATGATTACGCAGGCAGGACTTAGATGATTCTAGAGAGATTCTGCACAATTCAGAGTAGACATCAAGTTTAGAAAGGCAAGAGAATATTAGATTTGGAGTTTGGAGTTGGCTGTATGATTCATGCCTTTGGTTTTCTTTAGCCTGATCAAGTATCTGCTTAGTATGCTTGTATCATTATGATGTTAGTATATTGTGGTTTGGGTTTGCGTGTATTAGTCGTGCTCGATACAATTGGAGGCCAATTGGTTGTTGATGATGAGATTGTGGTTAATTTGGAAAGTGAAGCTAGAAAGGGATACCTTTAGTGAAATACCTTAGAAGCATTGGCTGGGGCCGTAAAGGTTATCTAGGGAGCCTTGCAGGGTATACGTGTAACACCCCGTACCTTCCCGACCCTACTTGATAACCTTAAACCATGTTTACTCTAGGTTCGAGAGCAATAAGTACGTATTTTGCACTGTTATTGATAGAACATTTGATATTGTGCTAGTACAGGTCATTAAACCTTTGTAGTAGGTGGTGTTTGTGACTTTGTGGAGCATTTTTGGGGTAAAAAATGAGGTTTAAAGGACATCCAAGCAAAGGATCTTAAATATAAGAGGAAAGCAAAAGGTTGGGACTTGAAAGATCCAACCAAATCCACAAAGAAAAGTCAAAATCAAAAATTAAGTGTGGGGCGCTGCAGGTGGCGTGCCAGGCCGCTTCTGGCCAAAATTTTTGTGGTACAGGCAGCAAAGGGGCGCGCCCAAGGGAGTGCCAGGCCGCCCCTGCACACCTTTCAAATGGTGAAATTTTTTCTAAGTCCCAAGGGCGCCCGGGAGCGTGCCGGGGTGCTTTTTGCCCTATTTCTTCTACGATTTTAAGTCTATAAAAAGGAATCTTGGGTTATGGTATCATTATTCCATCATAGTAGGACTACTCTTGAGTAAGTTTCGCATCCGAGTTGGGATTAATTCTTCGTCACAAGTGTTTTATCAAAGTATGTTAAATTAAGCCATGAGTGGCAAAAATCGCATATTCTTGAGGATTGAGGCTACGAATGTGAATCTCGTGAGTTTGATATTGTTGTGAAATTGATGAAATTATTTAAACATGAGATAATTAGAGTATTACACGTTGAAATTGGTGGGCTAATTTAATATGTGTTAATGGACTCAATTTGAGGCCTAAAATGGAATAAAATACATGGCCCAAAAGGGCAAATGACCCATTCTTCCACTTTGACCAAGGGAACATAGCATTAAATGCCAAGAATTGGCTAAGTATGACCACAAGGACTATATAAAGGCAAGGAAATCAGATTTTATTCGAAAACACACACATGTCTTTCTAGATATTTCCAAACATATTTCTCTCAACACAAACCCTAAGGCAACCATTCTCTTTGGTAAAGATCATCACTTTGTAAGCTTTGGTAAGTGTGTACTCTCATGGATTAATATATTATATGCTTCATATGGTGTATAAATCATGATGGTTATGTTGGCAAGGTGTTGAATAGGGCACTTTTGCTTTTTTGCTAAAAGATGTGCCATCCTTGTGATTTAAAATTGAAAGGAGACTTGAGGTTTGAATGAAAGTGCATGATGTGGATGAGATACTAACATGTATGGTGTGATTATGTTCCTCACCTTGTTATTTTTCGATGCATATAATTTGTGGGATTATTGTCGATATGTTGTTATGAAGTGTATTGAGGTGACTTGATGGAGTAATTGTGATGTTGTGTTGATGGAGAAGTGTAAAGTATGAACTTGGTGTGACATTCTACTGGTTTATGATGTATTGGATAATGTATGGAATGTTGTGGTATTGTTGGTATGATAATTTCATCGATGGTATTGTCAAGGGGGAAATGACATTTTAAGGCAATCATGTAACTCATTATCGTTATATGCATTTGTAAGGTAGTTGGTGGTTAATGTAAACTCCGTTATGTACTTGTGTTATAGAGAGAAGCGTAAGGAAGGATCTGGACTATTGAATGCACATTTAGGATTGTATATTCATATTGGTAAGATAAGGTATGTAAGGTTACTCTTTCCGTATCCTTCTGCAGCACATAGTGTTCACATTGACATTGTACTTGTTCTATTCCGAAATGTTCTAAGGTATCCCATATCCAGTTATCAATTATTGTTAATCACATGTTCCTTATTCATTGATCAATTTTGATTCACATGTCTCATGTTCATTGACTAATATTTCCAAGTTTCAAATAATGTTGTGTTCCAAGATTCCAATAATGTACAATCACCAATGTATCCAAAGTAAAGAAATGAAGTAATGTATAACTGTTGAGTGTTCTTAGGTGGTATCCTAGGGGTTAAAATACCTAGCATGGGTCGATACCAATATCTATGGGTGGTATCCCAGGGGTGAAAAGAACACCTAGCATGGGTCAACCCCGCTACTACGGGTGGTATCCCAGGGGCAAAAGAAAAGCCTAGCATGGGTCGATCCCGAAAACTGTTGATTACCCACTGATCAGCTTGGGGCTCGGGCATTGTAAGAATGGAAGGATGAGTAGTGAATGAAGAAGTGAGTGATGAACGAACGAATGAGCGTAAAAGTAAAGAAAGGAATCCATGTAATGTTCATATTTCCATACATATAGAATGGTGACTTATCCATATTGGTTATTCACTTATATTTGATTCCATTGAAGTATTTATGTATCATATAGTTTCTTATGGCCTTACATACTCAGTACATTCTTTGTACTGGCATCCCTTATGGGACTTACCTTACTTGCTGCAGGTACAAGTACTAGTAGACCTCCACAGTAAGCTGCGGGTCATCTACTGATCTTTGGTGATCTCCAGTTGGTTCGGGGCTTTCCGAGTCACAGTTGTATATTGGTTTTGGTATTGTAAATATTGTGTAAAGCGGGGACTTGTCCCGAATTTAGGATGGTTATGTGTGTACTTCTATTAGAGGCTCTTGTAGACATATGTGGGTATGTGAATGTAAGAGACGTATGCCCCATCTTCACTTGATGGCCCTAACAGCTAAGTTTCACGTATGTATGTACCACATGTTCCATGATTTCCGCTATTAGCATTTTATGTCTTTATGTGGTGGTGATGTTTCTTATGGCATACATATGAATGGACATGAGTAAAGATTGGTTCTCTCGGGCCTTATCGACTTTGGGTGCCAGTCCGCCCCCTTGGAATTCGGGTCGTGACAATACGATCCTAGTACCTCATCCCTTCGAGCTTTCAGGCTCGTTCTATCTATTGACTTTTGAGGACGAAAGTCCTTTTAGCAGTGGATGTTGTAATGACCCTCTCAGTCATTTTCTCCATTTCTATGTATTTTTTTGCATTTTGTTTCTTCCCATAGCAGCTACATGTTATTTATGACTTGTCGAGACCTTTGGTGTGGTTTTTGGGCAGTTCGTTTGGGTTTTAAGCCCATTTCCCTAATTAGGAGCTTTTGAAGTTTTGGACCAAATATTTTAGTGAACGTCCACAGATGAAAATTTCGATAGTGCCGTTAGCTCAAAAACATGGATTTTAGGCTAGGGGGACCCTTGGTCTAGGACCCAATGCTTCTGGGCTCATTTTGGGTTATTAGTTGGAAATTGGTAAAAAAGGAACAATGGATGTGAGGTCCCATGTTTTATCGAAACGACCTTGGATGGGAATTTTGATGGTTCTGTTGAGTTCGAAATGCCAAATTTTGTAGGGTAGCATAGTTTGTTTGTTTGTACAAGGTTCTGAACAAATTTCGAGCACCTGATCAAAGTCTGTTAGGACTTAGCTAATTGCTGGTGCCTAAGTTACTGGTGTGGCCTCTTTAGCGGCCAAATGATCACTTTAGTGGTAACCGCTTTATTGGACCATGACCTCTTTAGTGGTAGCTGCATTAGTGACTAAATGACCGCTTTAGCAGTGGCTAGCCAGCCAAGGCAAGGTCAATTTAGCGACCATTTTCCCGCTTTAGCGGACATCGCTGGTGATTTATATAAATCATTTTCCTCGACTTTCAGCCTTATTCTCTAAGTGTAAAACACCATTAGTGAGGCTTGGGAGCTTGGAAATCATGGAGATTTCATCCCGTTGAGATTAGGTATATTACATTATCGTTCTTTGATCCTTTTCCGCCTAATTCCATGACTAATTTCATCTTTAATTCCGTTTAAATTCTTGATTTCACTCTTGTTTTTCTTGCTCTTGGGGCTATTTTGAGCACCAATTGAGACTCTGTTTCTGCTCAAATTTCGAGCACGCATTCTGTGTCCTTTGAGGGACCCCTTGATGGATTTAATTTTGGAATTTCGTTAGCGAGCCCTCGGGCCTATTGTGACCCAATTTTGCCCCAAACTTTTATACTGCAATATGGGTATCGTTTCGTTCATAGTAACATTTAGATTATGATTTTAATAGTGTAACATAATTCAGAGATCGTGGAGTAGAGACGAGCAGTTTGTGGACGGTTCGAGACTACTATTCGGCTATGATGTAGGCTACGGTCTACTCTTTTCTATAAAATGGTATATTGCATAGATTGCATACTAGGTGGGGGTTATAGGATAGGTTTATAGCTAGTACATCTTGAATTGGCATGTTTAGGGAATTTGGATTAGAAATGTAAAGTGAATCTTAGCCTAGAATACGTACTATAGTTATTGGACTCTAGTATGACTGATTATAGACTTGTTTGACCTTAGGTTGATATAAAGGATCACTTAGTATAAATCGTATTATGAAACTTAGTGATTTGGGCAATATCCCTTGATTAGATCCTTCCAGTAGCTTGATAGCCATATTTACCTTATTCTTTTTGAGTTATAATGTTGTTATCCTGGTAATTTGTATATTATTGGGCCCAAGGCCTTGGTTATGAGACTATGGAAACCAGGTTAGTTCTCTATGCTTTAAAGGAGTTGTGTATTAGTATATAGACACTTAGGCGCTTACGTTTGCTTTGTGTTGATATCGGTGATGGTATGCATACATTATCCATATTCTCATGCTTATTTTAGTCGGTTAAGGCCTTTTTTTTTCCAGAATTTGGGCCTATTTTCCCTTAGGTTAGTATGTGGTCCATCTTTAGGACTAGACTTTGCTCTTTTAGTGCCTTGGGACTGGATTGAGTAACCTTATCCTAGGTTTGGGTAGGTGCTTGACTTAGGTTGGGTTATCGGTGTTCGATAGTAAGCCCTACTGCCCTTTTTATATAATATACTTCAAATGACTTTTCTTAAGGCTTAGATGGGCTTATGAATACTTCCTTAGGCTATTACCTTGGGTCTGGATTGACTTAGACTTGATTGTATGCCTATTTAGTTTCATTACCCTGGGGGAGTGTAGTAATTGATCTTTGGCCGCACCTCTTTGATCTAGTAATTAGAACCCACCTGGCCTTAGAGGATTTGACTGCTTGAGACTGAATTTTATGAATAAATTAATTGGTGATGGGCTTAGGACCCCTAGAATAGTGCTAGTTATGTCATTCTTGAATTTTGGTTCGAGTCCGGCATCTGTTTATGGTTGCGCCTTGGGAGCTCCGACGCTCAGTTATGGTTAATTCTTGGTTTTTTGGGAGTTGTGTATGGTTTTTATTTGGGAATTCTAGTCGCTGTAAATGGATCATCTGGCCTCTTATTATTATCCACTGGTTTTGGTTTGAATCCGACGTTATCGTACAATTATGGATCATTTGGCCTCTTATTATAATCCACTAGATTCGATTCGAATCTGGTTCATCTGTAAATGGATCTGGGAATTGTGTATGGTTTTGGTATGGTTTGGGAGTTGTGTATGGTTCTTATCTGGGAATTCCAACCGCTGTAAATAGATCATCTGGCCTCTTATTATTATCCACTGGTTTTGGTTTGAATCCGACGTTATCCTACAGTTATGAATCATTTGGCCTCTTGTTATAATCCACTGGATTCAATTCGAATATGGTTCTCATTATCACTACTGTTATGGATATGGATTATGGAAGTCCTGGTTTGGGACCAGGCAGTGTATATAGATATCATATAAGACAAAGTAGCAGAGAAAGATGGTCACCGTAGGTCCTGCCTTTGTGAGCTGCTGAGCTAGAGGAGGTGTATACACTTATGTTGGTAATGTTACTTGGTTTATATTGCATCATCTGGTTCTTTTCATGACTTTCAGTCATTTGCATGCCTCACCTATTACTAGTATTATTATTTGGCGCTTGTATCGATCAGTCTTATGGGGGGATGTATAGGTACATGTTTTGGTTGTTGTTTTCTGAGTGTTGGCTTGTGCCTTCCGGGCTTATGGAGGCATGGTTAGGTTATTGTTTGTCTGGGCTAGCTGGTTACATTATTGTTTGGATATTATTGTATAGTTCGTGGTAGGCTGGTTATGGATTGGTACCCAAGGTTTCAGGTACGCTTTCCAGTTCCCTTACTCCTTATTATGGTAAGATTTATTATTGTTAGACCATCTTATGACTATTTACATTTCAGTTGGAGACTCTGATTATGCTAAGGTTATCTCCCCTATTTGGTTATGATCCTTGAGATGTTAGGCTAGCTCCCTCAGGTTAGTGCCTTCGTGTTCAGTCTTATATATATTTATATATATATAGTACTATCATATATCCCTCTTTTTCCTTATCTATTCTTATTGTATACACCCTTCTTGCCTCGTACTACTACTATATATCCTTCTTTTATTTTTCATTTGTGTATTGACTAACTATGTACGGTATTGCACTTTCATCCCGAATTATATATAGGGTATGATAGTTTATCTTTACTCTTCCATTAGTATTATTATGCCTCGTTTCTTAGATAGTTGTCTGTAATATATATTCCTGCTTTACATGTTATTTATACTTGCATTATCTTTGGAGCTTAGTTGGCCGATGCCTACTGAGTACCTAATGTTTTATACTCATACTACACTTTTGCACCCTGCAGATCATAGTACGAGTTTTCTCTGCTGACGTGTGCATCATGCAAAGCTGCGATGGATTGGACATCTGGAGTGAGCTCCTGGCGTCCGAAGTTGCTCCTGCTCTCCCTCTTTTGCTGGACTGATCTTTATTTTGTATTTCAGAGATGGTTCTATATATATATATATATATATATATATATATATATATTGTGTGTGTGTTCACCTTTTACTCTTTATTGATAGTGGCTCTTGTACTAACCTCACCAGGTTTGGGAGAAATGTGTACCTTCTTCTTGTCTTCTTTCTCATTCTTATTTAGTTTTATTTCTGCATTTGTGTTAGTCTGTTACTAGCTGTTCAGGACGATAGGTTGGCTTACCTACTGGTGGGTTATGGTAGGTGTCATTATTACCTGAGAAACTAGGTCCTGACATTCGAGTAGTGTCATCTTACAGGTAATTTCAAGGCACAAGGAAACAACAAAAATGGGGAAAATCACATTCAATGTTGTGGAGATGGTAAAGCTATAAAATTGGAAGCTCATCGACACACAGTTTGTTACCTGTGCTACACACTTCAAGGAACAAGAAAATGATGTTAGATCTGATCAAATGAAGGTTAAAAGGGAATAAAAACTTTATAATTGATCCTTGAGCTCACTAGATTTGTTGTTGTTGAGTTGAAAAAGTCATCATTGAGCTGATTTTCATGGTATTCATGAGATAATAGAATGTATTATGTGAAAATACCTCAAACCCAACAAAGTTCAGGTTTGGGATCAGAGTCTCAAAATAGAGAATGGAGTTTTTACCTTCTTCAACTTTATCTCATCTTCAAAAGGATCAATTTACGGATGAAGATGGAGAGCATTCATCATTAGAAGGTCTATTTGGCGTGGATATGTCAGATGAAGTTGCGGGTGTCCAGACATTTCTATGTCGTGGACTTATACATAGTTTTTTTCTTGCTTTCTCTTATTTGTTTCTTGGGCCTACTTTGCTTAAAAAAGAATTGATTTCTAGCCACACAAACATCTTAGATTTATTTTAAACCGCAAATTTCAAAAGTTTTTCTTTCTTTCTTAAACTCCATGCCAAGTCAAAATAATTAAATAAATTAGGACGAAGGGTTTATTTGTTTTTTTTTTTAAATCTTAAAAATATACATAGTAGTGAAATGAGTTATTAGAAGTCAACAATTGTGTTGAATAAAAATTTAAAGTATTTTTATATTATTTCACTATAATTTTTTTAAGTAGTTGGTCAAAATTGAGCTCATAAAATTCTAAAATCTAATATTTTATTCTTATTATTATTATTATTTTTCACTCCATCTCATTAAAAATAAATTTTTAAAATATACTTAGGACCCAATTAGAAGTCAACTATTTTTGTTGATTATAGTCATGACAAATTGAGACTCAATTCAATCCTAACATAGTATTAATCAACATTCCCAATTAGAAGTCAACTATTTGTGTTGACTATAGTCGTGACAAATTTAGAATCAATTCAGTCCTAACATAGTCTAAATAAATATTTCACAATTAGAAGTCAAACATTTATGTCGACTATAGTCATGACAAATTGAGACACATTTAATCCCAATATATATTGAATCAATATTTTTCAATTAGAAATCAACTATTTATGTTGAGTATAGATGCGACAAATTGAGACTCAATTAAATCGCAACATATATTGAATAGATATTCCCTAATTAGAAGTCAACTAATTGTGTTGAATATAGTCGTGATAAATTTAGACTCAATTCAATTCTGATATTGATTGAATCGATATTCTCCGATTAGAAGTCAACCATTTATGTTGACTATAGTTGTAAAAAATTAAGACTCAATTTGATCATAACATAGATTGAATCAATATTCCCTAATTATAAGTCAACTAATTTTATAGACTATAGTCGTGACAAATTGAGACTCAATTAAATCCTAACATAGATTGAATCAACATTCTCAAATTAAAAGTCAACCACTTATGTTAACTATAGTTGTGACAAATTCAAGAGTGTTGGGATGTTTGATGTATATCATGAATTGTACGCGACCAGATATAGCATGTTCTATTAGTAAATTGAGTCAGTTCATAAGTTATCCCAATCAAACTCATTAAACAGTAATGAAAAGAGTTTTGGGGTTTCTAAAACATTCTCAATACTATGCTTTGCATTAAAATAAATATCCAGCAACAATTGAATGATACAGTGATGCAAAAACAGAGTTCAAGAGTGGCGATGATGTCCTAGTGTTTAACTCAAGATACAAGTTATTTTTGGGAAAGCTCAAGTCAAGCTGGTCGGGACTATTTAAGGTGGTCCAAAGCTTCCGAAGTGGAGCTCTTGAATTGGAAGGTTAAAAAGGGTCTCAATTCGCGGTGAATAGTTAAAGGGTAAATCATTACTTTGGAATTGCATATTCATAAACATTTATTATAATGGTTGTTGAGGATGTGAATGATGATGATGGGATGATGATATGATGATTATGATGTTGAGCTCATGATGTTCATAATTCTGATGATATTGTTGGTATGACATGGTTATGGAGGATCAGGTACCACGCCGGTACATATATTGGTGTTGATGATGATGAGTTGAGAAGAAAAGAGAAGTTGTGCATAATTACATTCATACATTCATCATATGCATTGGTTGTGCTTTTGTATCTATATGTGTGACTGTTTGGGTAATGATAAATGGTGATTATAACAATTGTTGTGCCTATTGTCCTTGACTAGGGAACAAGACTTAAGTATAGGTACCTAATCATACAAGTTATAGGTGCTATGTTGCCTGAGGAATTATAGACCCGATTACTATCAGTGGTCCCAAACTGCTGATATAGTAAACCCCACAGAGCTATATGTACTAGGCTAGAATTAAGGCTGTATAGGTGGAGTAGTAGTGTAAGTGTAATGGTTTATCAAAGGACTAAGATGTACACAAATGTTAAATGAAAAGTAGATCATTAAGAGACTAAGTGTAAGTAGCGATGCTTATGGGAATGTGTTTTAGTAACCGGAATAGTAAGTTAAAGTCATGTTTCTTTCCTAGTTACTATTATTGTTATTTGTTTCTAACCCTGGTCGGACAATGATACCTACCAGTATACGTGTTTTATACTAATACAACACTTACTATATCTCCGTCTGGAGATATAACCATGTTACAAATCAGTTGAAGTTTCTATAGCAGTAACGGTGATTATTCTTCAACATCTCCTGCCCTCTCGATCTTGGATGGATGTCCCTACTTCTTGTCTAGTGCTCTTGTACCGGTTTAGGCTAGGTTCTGGGAATTCACTTTTAGTTATTTTCAGCATTGTTTTCACTTACCAAATGTATTAAAATGAGATTGTAGGATGAGCCGATTGGCTAAAATTATTTGAATTATGAGATTGCCATTCATATGACTGGGTTTTTTGGTTAGCTTAAGGATCATTTTAACTTCCGCATTAATTCAATGGTAGGGTGTTAAGGGTTCTTCTATCTAGGATAGAGTTGGGTAGGTGTTCGGCATGATCTGTGGCTTGGGTCATGACAAAAATGGTATAAAAGCCCAGGTTATAGGTCTCCCAATACATGAGAAAATGTCGAGTAGTGTCCTGCGGATTGGTGTGTTGACGTCCACATCAAATTTGTAGGGTTTACAGGGCATCCAGGAATCTATCTCTTTCCTTCACTCCTATTCGTTCCATCTCAATGTTGTCTCCTTAGATTGAGTCCAACTAGTATCTAGCAGAATCCAATTGGTATCTCGACCACCACAATATGGACTAGTTTGACCCAATTGGTATCTTTTAAAGTTGAATAGTTTGAATAGAACGTTCCCACTAGTAGATGCCAATAAGAATCATAGGAAGTGATTGTTATTCTTTGCTTGATATTGTGTAAATCACTTGCTGTAAGGAAATAGTATTTAGGAATGTGTGGTGTGGATTGTTACTAATAAGTATTGTATTACAACTTACCATGTGATGCTTAAAACTCTTAAGAGTATCTGTTTGTTATGTGTGTTGTTTGAATGATGGTTGGACAAGCGGAACCGGTGGTTGTAAGGACCGGGTGTGATCTTGAGAGTATCTTTATTTTTCTATCTTGAGTTGCGTCTCATCTCTCTGTGATTTAGAGTACTTCTTGACTTTTTTCTAAATTCTGATGAACTAACCGGGTGCCTGGTTGTTTGGTGGGGGAAAACATCTTGGAATAGCTAATTGGGTGAGTAGGAGACGAACGAAAGTGTTATACTTATAGGATTAAGAATTGGAAATCATGTTTGTGATGGCTCAAAATGATAAAATGTGAACTCAGATGAGATTTTGCATAGACAAAAGGGTAATAAAGAATAGAAGCGTGCGTAGGATAGTATTGTGTGGAAAAAAAGGGCATGGGACTGGGTAGAAAATGAAAATTAGAACCACTAGAGGGTACCTATGTAGCGGTAAGATTAACCGCTGCAGTGGCTCAAGGCAGTATCCTACTAGGATTTATTTTCCTTATTTTGAAATTTTCAATCATTTCAAAGCAACCCTGTATTCCCAATAATAAAAGACTAAGATCATTTATGACATGCAATATAAGCGAAAACAATTATTATTGAAAGCGAGGTAGCAACAGAAGTCCTAAGAATGCAAGAAAATAAAAAGAGTAATTGTTTGTTACAAGCCCCATTTGGGGGAAATCCAAATCCAACAATAGTAATAAAAGAGGGAGGGGAAAGACATCTAGCTGGTGGCGTCATCTCCGAGGTTTGAAGCATTCGAACCCTCCTCCTCTATCCCGATAAGGAATAAGAACTCCTCAGCATCCTTCCTTGTCATCTTTGGAAGTTTCTTGGTAGGGTAGGTGCATGCTAATATTACCTACACAACTTTCCATATCATCACTAGCATGCAGTCCTAAGAGAGATGCTTTTTCTTCCCCTAATCTAGATCCCTTTGGAGCTTAGCATACACATGAGCCGGGTCCACAGGGCATACGAGCTCGAAGGAGCTAAGCCTGGTGGAGGTAACTGAGTCCTCTCCAAATAACCCCACACAACAACAAGGTCATCCTCCCAACCATAAGAGGAGTGGGAGCCTGAGTGGGAGGGGGGAGGGGTATTCTCATCCCCTTCGGCCTTACTACTCCCCCCCTGCTATCCCACTTTCCTCTTCTTTTTTCTTTCTTCCCGAGTGCCTCTACCCTCAATGGGTTGTATAACATGTCACAATCCTCCATACTATCCTGAATCTCTGTGGCCGCGTCCACCCTCTTGCACAACTCGATAATCAAAGAAGGCAAGAACAGATCCCTTGTCAACCTCTCTCTAGCATAGAAATGCCACCACTCATCCATAATTTATGCCCTCACAGTCATCTCAATACCTGCCATGGCACACGCCACCACCATAGCTTGATAAAAATCTACATCCATTACATTTCTTGAAGGATGAATCCTCCAGGACACCAACTGTAACCAAATTTTGGCCACGACCAAAAAATAGTCACTCTTGGTCCCCTTGACGCTGGACCATTTCACCTCATTAGCTCGACCTTCTGGTTCCAAGAATTGGGCCACCCACTTCAAATATGATTCTCAAGTCTTGGCTTCAAAATCAGCATTCGAGTGGTTTGGGACCCCAAGGTGTGTGTCATTGATAGTGGCAATATCTATCGAAACTTTCTTTCCTCGAATGCGAATAGTGGGGAGGGTCACAAACCACTTTATAGTTGGGAGTATATCATAAACTCCCATACTATCTCCATGTTGCCTTGTGGTACTGGCTTGGTTAGCATCTCCCACTCAAAGACCTTCGACTGGTCATGAAATATTGACAACTCATCCTCCACATCCCTCGTCAGGAAACCTCGCTCATAGAGGAAACCCCTATTGTCTAATCCTTCCTCATAAAAGTCACGACTCTCAGAGTCGAGGAACCTTTAGTAGGGGAGTTAGTGGCCCATGATATTCCTAGAATACATTGCAACTACAAATTTAGAAATTCAAACTAGGACTAAGGGAGGGAGGGAATTCCAAAAAATTAAAGGAAAAATGAAAATCCTGGAGGTTACTGCCAAGTACCACAACAACAGTTAATTAACCACTGCAGCGGTCCATTGTACCCAACCCATCAAACTCTCCTCTTATGGTAGATTTTTGAAATTTCTCTGTGTTTTCAAGATTTAAGTATAAATCGGGATTGGTAAAGTGTGTATTAACCTTTCTACTCTAAAATGGGGGTGTAAAATATCCTTAATCAACCCCAAATTACATGAAATTATTGGGGAAGATGACCCTTCATCTTCCACCCCCTATGGATGAAATCCTCCATGGACTATGTCAATCTTACATCCTGAATGTTGTAGGAGCATTGAAAATGTAAGAGAACCTAACATGCTTGTCATTTCGTTCAAGAACAACACCAAATTCAAAATTCAAAAAGTTACACCAAAAACCACCCAAAAATTCTCAGTTCTAATATAGTTTCTATAGTTCTACAATAAGGAATAAATAAAGTAAGTAGTGGAGATGTAAAATTTACCTTAAATTATCATCGAAGGGAGATTACACAGAGAGAATTGAGAGAGTATGGGAGTATAAGTGAAAATAGGGGAAATGAAAAATTTCCCCCTATTTGAACTACCGCGAACAACTATTGTGATAGGTCACCACTGCAGCGGTACTTCTACATTGGTCGCTAACCACTGCAGCAGTAAATTTTCGTGATTATCAAGTTTCATCCACTTTTTGTACATTGCGGTATAATACCATATTCGGGTATTTTGGGGTAGCGGTCACATGAAAATATTATTGTAAGCCTTCATTTGAACACGTTGGGATGTAGGTAATATCTAGATTAGACAGTGTGTTGGTCTTATTGTTGAATAAAAAAATGAGGGTAGGCGTAAATGAACTAGCGAATATTGGTGAGTAAATTGGTGTCTATTGTAATGACCCAAAATGTCATTATGTTGAAAAATGTTCTGGTAAATTTTTATGATGAATAAATACTCTCATTAGACCAGATATAAATTAATTCGTGGGGGATAAAGCAGGGCCCAAAGTAATTGGGCCAAGGTCCCAAAATATAACGGACCAGTCTGTGGCCTATCGTTACAGTGGTAGGATAACTCCTACAACGGTAACCTAGTAGTAACCAACCAAGATATTTTTAAAAACCCTATTTTATAATAACCCCCTAGGCTGTCCTTTACCCCCAGAAACAACCTCAGTAAACCCCACCTCTATAGCAATGAGATTTCAAAGGCCAAGCTTCGTTAAGATGGTTTCGAGTCAAACCCGGCAGAAACCTAACATGGGAATACGCTTTGCATATATGGGATAAATCACTCATCTCTACAACAACATGTTTAATCTATGAGGTAGGTTATGGTTAAATTATAGTACATTTAGGATAGATGCACTTAGCTTTAATAGTAATGTCAGGAGATTCCATGTCTTAAGCCTTCGGGTACAGTGTTTGGATGGATGAAGTTGGTAATAGGCTTGAATAGTTCTTTTGGTTTTGTTATACTCAGCTGGTGCGACTTTTGTGACATAAAATTAATAGGATGTGGAGAATATTATAATTAGTTGAAAGAATGTAATCGTATTAAATGTATAGGATAGGGTAAGTTTCATAAAGAGGGGGATAAATGAGTAGATTGAAGTCGAGTAGGCTGTCCCTAGTGATCCAAAATAACTCATGACTTGTCTTAAGTGGTAGAGATAACGTGTGGGTGTGAAGTAGGCATTATATTAGTAAAGTTGTTTGCAATTGAGTGTTGTAAGATTTGGATTGGTAGTTGGGGTAGCCTGATGATAGCCTAATAGTTAGGTGTGTGGAAGAGCATGCTACTTTAGAGAGAACGGGTAGAATCCTTAGTGTAGATTTGGTAAGGTCAAACTTTAGTGGTTCGGTTTGGGAATAATTAGTAGAGGAGGTGAGGAAAACTTAGAGGTATGAGTAGATAATAGAAATTGGAAGGTTGGTGAATTCATCTAAAATGAAATACCTGCGGATCGGTAGAGGTTATGTGATCATAGAGTTAGAGACCTATGATGTTATATAGATATAAGTTGATATAAAAATGAATGGGTCCAAAGTGACCAAACGAGAGGGAAGGGAGGTTCCAAAATTATTGACACCATAATGATTAGTACATGTAATAAAAATGATAATGTTGCCCTTGTACTTATAATTATGATGCACGCATCTTTTTTATTCACTGCTTTTGATTGTAATTGCATTGCATATTAATACACATTGATGATAATAGTTGTTAAGTATGCAAATAATAATGATGAGATGATGGTATGATGATTATGATGTTTAAATCATGATGTTCATGATATTGTTTATATGACATGATTATGGAGGATCTGGTACCACGTCGGTACGGATATTGATATAGATGATGATGAGTTAAGAAGGAAAGAGAAGTTGTGCATAATTGTTTTCATACATTTATCATATGCATTAGCTGTAATTTTGTATCTATACGTGTGATTGTTTGGGTAATGATAAATGGTGATCATCACTATTATTGTGCCTGTTGTCCTTAACTAGGAAACAATACTTGAGTATAGGTACCTAATCATACAAGTTATAGGTGTTATGTAGCCTAAGAAATTAGAGACCCGATCACCATTAGTGGTCCCAAAGTACTGATATAGTGAACCCCGCAGAGTTATCTGTACTAGGCTAGAATTGAGGTTGTATAGGTGGAGTAGTAGTGTAAGGTGGAATAGTTTATCAAAGGACTTAGATACACAAAAAGGTTAAATAGAAGGTAGATCATTAAGATACTAAGTTTAAGTAGCGATGCATGTACGAATATGCTTTAGTAACTGAAATAGTATGTTAAAGTCATGTTTCTTTCTTATTTACTCTTATTGTTATTTGTTTCTAACCTTAGTCGGCCGATGATACCTACCAGTACGTGTGGTTTGTTCTGATACTACACTTACTATATCTCCTTTTGGGGATATATCCATGTTGCAGGTTAGTTGGAGTTTCTATAACAGTAACGGTGATCATTCTCCAACAGCTCCTACCCTCTCGATATTGCATGGATGTTGTGTCATGGATGTCCCTACATCTTGTCTAGTGCTCTTGTACCGGTTTAGGCTTGGTTTTGGGGATTCACTTTTAGTTATTTTCCACATTGTTTTCATTTACCAAATGTATTAAAATGAGATTGTAGGGTGAGTCAACTAGATAAATGTATTTAAATTATGAGATTGCTATTTCTATGAGAGGGTTATTTGGTTAACTTAAGGATCATTTTAACTTCTGCATTAGCTGGCAGGGTTATTGGGTGTTAAGGGTTCTCCTATCTAGGGTAGAGTTGGGTAAGGGCCCTACATGGTTCATGGCTTGGGTCGTGACAATCCATAAGAGATAGAAATGCGTAAAGGAGGTAAATAACACCCAAATACAAGACTTTAAAAATAAAGTCAGGCTAGATATATATAAACAACTCTAAAACTGAAATAAATACAATTCTAATCTCAAAATCTAGTGCCATGAGTAATGAGCACTAATAACTGATATAAAATATGGAAATACACAACTCTACCTCTATCAAGGAGTTTTATAAAGTATTTTATTTTCTTTCAAAATCAGTGTTTCTTTGTGGTACCAATTCCATGAATAGGGATACATGAAATGAGGATGCATGGTCATAATAAAAACAATATCATGTAATGAACCAACTCAATAATGGTATAAATGAGCTCAAATCTCCTCAAATCTTAATAGATCATAAGATAAGCCATCGTATGCCACCACAATAATAAAAAGCCATGTAAAACACCAATAATATCAATTCAAGCTCCCACTTGGGAATCACAATAATAATAAAGGCAAATAATGCTCAAATATGACCAATACTAGCCCCCATAGGGGCATTACAATAATAATAATATCTCAAGTCAATAATAATTTCACATAAGCCCCCACACGAACAACACAATAAAATAATGATCTCAAAAGGTGAATCTCATGATAAAATCTCCAACCCATAACATACTTTACATGAATAGTTAACTACCAAGACCGGTTTGAAGAAAGTTAAGCCATAACCTACCTCGAAAGTTGAAACATGAATCTGGAGCTTTTCCTTTTTGTACAGTTTCAAAACGAACTCAATCTATCAAAAACATATTATACATATCAAGGGAATCTAATGATACCCATATTAGCTACTTTTATTTTGAGTCCAAAAACAGTTCAAAAATTGACCCCAAAGGATAAAGGGTAAAATAAAATTATATTGAAGAATCATATTTCTCATACTTTAAGGATTCTAAATATGAAAACCCATCAATAAACAAGTTGAAATCGAGCTTGAAATTTAAGAAACACTATTTTCTCACTTTATCGGGTGAAACCCCAATAATCTAAGTTTAAAATCCATGTTTTGAAGACGATTTAGTAAAATAAACAATGAAAAAGGATGGAAATCATGTTTAGAAACTCACCTAAGTCCAATTTGATGAACAGCCTTCCTTGAAATGGTCAAAATTGTGACCCCAAATCTTGAAGATGGAAGAATGAAATAAAAGAGATGAAAAAGAAAATTTATAGTAGTGATGTCACCTGGTGTTCAAATTATCGCCTAAGCAACCAAACTACTACTAAGGTGGTAGTTACTTGCCACCCAGACGATCGCTTAGGGGGGCTTTTAACCGGTCACCCAAAGATGCTAATGCAGCTAAGTAGTCGCCAAGATGAGCCTTGCCAGTCCTAGTCAGCCTTGCTAAGGTGGTCCAAGGTCTACCTAGGTGCTACCACTTAGGCGACCAAATGGCCACTAAGGCAGTTGCACCAGAAGCCAGATTGCTAAATTAATGGACTAAAAAGTGAATCCAAATGGACCCTTGTGATTAGATCAAGTGCCCATAAAAATAATCCAATAAGATACTAGGATAATTTTGATGTTCTGGACTCAATGGAACCATCAAATTTATCAATAATTTAACTAGTTCTCGTCTAAATGCTTAATACTCAAAATAAAGACTCAAAACCCGAACTAACCACGCTTAACCCAAAAATGAAATTAAGGATCTAATAGAACTGACAGAATCACCTTCAGATGCTCAGATCACAAATTATTGACTAGAGTCAAGCTAGTCATTTTCAAGGCTACTCAAAACCTCAAACTCACTCAAATCACTCCTGAACACTTCAGGGATAGTGGAAACCATCCCCACAACTCATAAATTATATATGGAAACTAATGGGAAGGGGAAAAATGGTTAGAACACATAAAAGGTTAAAATTTACAACAAGGGTTGTTACATTATCAGCTACTAAAACATGCGTTCGTCCTCAAATGAAAAAGCAAGGAAAGTACCTAAATCGGTAAAAAGCTGGGGGTATCTACTCTGCATATCAAACTCAACCTCCCATGTAGCATCCTTAATCAGGCGATGTCTCTACTGAACCTTCACATTATTAATATGCTTGGACCTCAACTTCTTAGTCTGTCTATCTAGGATAGTAATAGGCTCCTTCTCAAAGGACGAATCATGATATAATGCAACTGAATACCACTAAATCACATGAGTATACTATGGATGTTATTACTTCAACATTGAGACATGGAATACAAAATAAACGGCTGACAGATGTGGAAGCAAAGCAAGACTATAGGCCACATCTCCAAAATTCTCAAGAATCTCAAAAGGCCAATAAATCTCGGATTAATCTTCCCTTTCTTCCTAAATATTATCACAACCATCATGGGTGATACCTTCAAGAAAACCCACTCACCAAGAATGAATTCTACATCACAAACTCATCAATCAGCTTAACTCTTCTGCCTACTCTGAGAATCCTGTAACACCCCGTACGTTCCCAACCCTACTTGACGACATTAAATAATATGTACATAGGTATCGAGTGCTATGAGTATGCATTTGGTAAGGCTATTGATGAGAAAATTGAATTTGGCTCTTGTTATGTGGTTAAACTTGCATAAAAGGTGTTTTGAAATTTTCATTGCGCATTTGTGGGGTTCAAAATGAGGATAAGAATACCTCTAAACAAAGTATAATAAGGTTAAGAAGTGAG
Organism: Capsicum rhomboideum; assembly: GCA_031232105.1. Lineage (NCBI taxonomy): Eukaryota > Viridiplantae > Streptophyta > Magnoliopsida > Solanales > Solanaceae > Capsicum > Capsicum rhomboideum. The sequence goes on from CP124709.1 coordinate 62,971,204, forward strand.
TTAAAGAATAGGACTTGAAGTATCTAACCAAACCCGCGAAGAGAAGTCGAAAAATGGAATTTTCGGAAAAAATTAAAGAGGGGTGTGTTTGGGACCGTGCCACGCTGCTCTGGGCTAAAATTTTTAGCCCAGAGGCAGCAGGTTGGCGCGCCTAGGAGCGTGCCACCTTGGGTTTTCCACTTTTTCGAAAGTTGGAAATTTCTAAGTCCCAAGGGTATCTGGGGACGTACCGAGCCAATTTTTGCTACGTTTCTTCTAAAACCAAGAGTATATACATGAAATGAATGACATATTACATTGGTATGATAAAATTACTCGAGAACGAATTTGGGGTCAAAATGACAGTTTTGCCCCTAAGGTCAAAATAAGCCAAACGTGGCTAGAATCACTTGTTTTTGGGATCGAGGCTACGGATATGAATATTATGAGTGGGAATATTATTGTAATACCTATAAAGACGAGAAATTATTGATTTTATTGGGTTAAGTGATTTGGGCTCAATAAAAGCCCAAAATGGGATAAAAGGCATGGGTCACATGATCCAATCTTCTATTGACTTGGTCAATTGAGGAATTAAATATCAAGAAAGGCTAAGGATGACCCAAGGACTATAAATAGACCCACAAAATCAGATTTTTATTCATTTAACCTCTCATGCTTTCTAGACATTTTCTCAAACATTCTACAATATTCTCTCAAGAACCCTAAAGACTCAAAGGCAATTTTGGAGCAAAATCATCCCTTTGCAAGTTTGGGTAAGTGAATATTATTATGGATTCATATATTATATGCATGAAAGAGTATGTAAATCATGTTGGTTGTGCTTGGAAATGTTGGATATGGTATTTTGTGCTTTTGTATAAGATGTGTGATCCATGGGATTTGAACTTGAATTAGGACTTGTGCCTTTGATGAAAAATCATGGTATGGATAAAATATGAACATCTATGGAGTTATTTTTGTTGTTAAACTTGTTCTTGTCTATAAGTGTAAATTGTGGGAATTTGGCCGATATGTGCTATGAAGTGTATTAAGGTGAATTGATGGATTGTGTGTGATGTAGTATGGATAAGGAGGTGTAAAAGAGAATTGTTATGGTGAAATGCAATGATTATTATGTATTGGTCAATGTTGAGAATATTGGAAGATTTTTGGAATAATGATGCTATCAATGGTTTTGTCAAGGGGAAATGACATGTTTCAAAGCAAACATGTACCCCATTGATGTTATATGCATTTGTGAAGTAGTTGTGGTTAATGTGAATTCCGTTATGTATTTGTGTTGTAGAGTGACACATAAAGAAGGAGCGGGACTATTGTATGCACATCTAGGATTGTATATCCGTATTGAGAGTACAAGGTATGTAAGGTTACTCTGTCCGTATCTTTTTGCAGCCAAACGTACCCACATTGCGATTTCACTAGTCTTACCTCAAAATGTGCTAAGGTATCCTATATCCGTTTATCAATAGTCATTGTCATATATTTCCTACTCATGGATCATTTGTGAGTCTCATGTCTCATAATCATGGTTAATGTTCCACTAGTGATATTACTTATGCCTCTTGTTCATAGATTATTGTCCCATAGTTCCCATGGTGTTATGATTCTAATAATGTTATGTTGCCAAGTTATTCACATGTCTCTCACTCATTGGTTAATGGTTCAAAGTTTCCAATAATGTTATGTTCCAAAGTTCAAGTGATGTTATGACTATCAAATATCAATCTCAAAGTAAAGATCAAAGTAATGCAAATGTGGTCAATGATCAAGTATGGGTGGCAAGTCTAGGGGCATAAGCCTAGCTCGACTCGATCCCGATGTGTTGATTTATGGGTGGCAAGTCTAGGGGCATAAGCCTAGCTCGACTCAATCCCGATGTGTTGATTTATGGGTGGCAAGTCTAGGGGCATAAGCCTAGCTCGACTCGATCCCGATGTATTGATTTATGGGTGGCAAGTCTAGGGGCATAAGCCTAGCTCGACTCGATCCCGATGCAGTGCTTTATGGGTGGCAGGTCTTAGGGGCATAAGCCTAGCTCGACCCGATCCCAACATGACGATAAGTCATGGAAAGACCCACTGATCAGTAGGGGTCCGGGTACATTGTGACACATGTATTGACAAGTAAGCATTGAATGTAAAGAAAGTAATGAAAGCAATTCACATGGTTCCCAAAATGCAACATGGTGACTTATTCACATTGTCTAGTCATTTGTATTGAGTTCATTGGTATATTCATGTGTTTCAAAGTTTCACTTGAGCCTTACATACTCAGTACTTATTTCGTACTGACCCCTCTCGGGGAATTTACCTTACTTGCTGCAGGCGCAGGTCCCAGTAGGCCTCCTCAGTAGATTGCCAGTGTTAGCGGTTCCTTGGTGAGCTCCAGTTAATTCGGGGTTTCTCCGAGTCAGAGTAGATATATGTTTTGATGATGTACATGTTGTATAAAGCGGGGACTTGTCCCGACTTTTGGTTTGTATTGGTCAATGCTCTTGTTAGAGGCTTTTGTAGACGGATGTGGGTGTATCAGTGTAAAAGACATATGTTGTTTTGACTGGATGGCCTCAACGGCCAAGTTTCATATGTATGTAGAAATATGTCCCATGTTTTCCTTTATTCGTCTTTCATGTTCTTACACAATGGTGGTTATGATTATGATATGCATTTGATTGAACATAGGCAAAGGTTGGTTCTCTCGGGCCTTATCGGCTACGAGTGCCAATCATGTCTCGATGGGATTCGGGGCGTGACAAATCCACAAGCCTCTACTGAATCAACCTAACTTTATCTGTTGAGTCTCTCAAATAATCAGTACCCCAATGCGTAACCTTGAACAAATCAAACCATCCCATGGGGGATTTAAACCTCCACCTATAAAAAGCCTTAAAAGGCACTATTTGAATGCTAGAATGGTAACTTTGTTGTAGGCAAACTCTACTAAGGGCAATAACTGGTCCCAATAAACACCAAAATTCATAACACACGCTCGAAGCATGTCCTCAAGCACCTGAATGATCTGTTCAGACTAGCTATCCATTTGAAGATAAAAAGTTATGCTCATTTCAAGCATAGTACCCAACTCACTCTACATAGAACTCTAAAAATTTGTGGTAAACTGTATACTTATATCAGATATAATAGAGATAGGTACACCATACTACCAAACAATCTCTCAAATATGGATCTTGGAAAACTTCTCCATAGTATAGTTTACCTTTACATGTATAAAGCGTGTTAATTTAGTCAAGCTATCCATAATTACCCAAATACAATAAAACATCCCCAAAGTCATGGGTTGGCCAACCATTAAGTCCCTAGTGATCTTGTCACACCCCAAATCCCATTGAGGCGGACTGGCACCCGAAGCTGTTAAGGCCCGAGAGACCCAATCGTTATCCATGTGCACTCATATGCATGTTTTCGTATGAATATCATTCTATCCTATGTAAATAATAAATACTAAAGGCGGAAGTCATGAAAAACATATAAAATATATGAAACTTGGTCGTTAGGGCCATCAAGTCAAAGTGGACATACATCTGTTACATTCATCTTCCCACATACGTCTACAAAACCTCTAACAGATACATGTACATAACCAACCTACAGTCGGGATGAGTCCCCGCTTTATACAATAATTACAATACCAAAACAATGTACACATGTGACTCGAAAAGCCTCAAACCAACTGGATCTCACCAATGATCCGCAGATGACTCGTAGCCTACGGTGGTGGTCTACTAGCACCTGTGCCTGCAGTAAGTAAGGTAAGCCCCTCAAGGGGGTCAGTACGAAGAAGGTACTGAGTATGCAAGGCTATGAGCAAATGCATAAAAGATACGAACTTCAATGAGATCAAGATAAGAGAATAGTCAATATGAATAAACCATCATTCTGTATGTGTGGGAGCATGTACCTTGTATTCATTACTTTCTTTGCCTTTATGTACATTACCGCCAATATTTATAACCATCAATATAATATAACCGTCAATATAATATAATCATCAATATATAAAACCATCAATATATAATACCGTCAATATATAACTGTCAATATAACCCAAGCCCAACTGATCAGTGGGAGAATAATATAATATACCATAAATAAATAAAGCAGGTTCGGCCCTTTGGGCTACCCCCTGTCAGGTTCGTCATCAAGCTAGGCTTTTACCCCACTGAGCTTCCCTCCTGCTATCACCCAAAAATCAATGAAGCAGGTTCGGCATCAAGTTTGGCTTTCACCCTACTGAGCTTTCCACCTGACCCAACAATATCGGGATCGCCCCCAGTTAGGCTTTCACTCCTTTGGGTTGTCACCGGTACTCAATAATCATTAAGTAACCATATATGCATTACCTTTTTCATTACTTCTTTTCATTACTTCTTTCCTTTACTTTTGTGAGATTGATACAATGGGGATCATGACATTATTGGAACTTTAGAACATAACATTATTGGAACTTGGGAGTAATGTACATACTTATGTGATACATGAATGAAAATTGGTCAATGAAAAAGGAACATGTGAATAACAATAGATGACAACCTGAAATGATATACCTTTGAATATGTCGGAATAGAACAAGTACAATGACAATGTGAACAATATGCGCTGCAGAAGGATTCGAAAAGAGTAACCTTACATACCTTATCTTCCCAATATGAATACATAGTCCTATATGTGAATACAATAATCCAGCTCCTTCCTTACATGTTACTCTACCATACAAGTACATAACGGAGCTCATGTTACCAACCAACTACCTCACAAGGGTATAAGACGAAAATGGGTTACATGATTTCCCTATAACGTCATTGCACCCTTTACAATACAATTCACGGCATCTTCATACCAACAATACCTCAAAATTCCACACATTGACCACAACATCATATACCAATAGCATTTTACACCAAGTTTCTCCTTTACACTTTCTCATTAGCACCACATCACAACTACTCCATCAAGTCACCTCAATATATTTCATAACAACAATCCCACTAGTTAGACATATAAAATAAACAAGTTTAGAAACATAACCACACCATACATGTTGATATTTCATCCACACCATTCACTTTCATCACAACATCAAGTCTCCTTTAAAGTTTAAATCACAAAGATGACACATCTTTTGGCAAAAAGAAAAAGTGCACTATTCAACACCTTGCCAACATAAACATCATGATATACACACCATCTTAAGCATATAATATACTAATCCATGAGAGTATACACTTACCAAGGCTTTCCAAGTGATGATCTTGTCCAAAGAGATAGTTGCCTTAGGGTTTTTGAAATGAAAAATGTTTTAGAAATATCTAGAAAGGCATGAGAGTTATAATGAAATAAAATCAGATTTTGTGACTTTATATACTCTCCCAAGTCATCCTTAGCCAATTCTTGGGATTAAATTCCATGTTTACTTGGTCAAATTGGAAAAATGGGTCATTTGCCCTTTTAGGCCATGTCTTTTACTCCATTTTGGGGCATAAATTGAGCCCATTAACACATGTTAACTTAGCCCACCAAATTCAATGTATGATCCACCATATATCTCATGTTTAAATAATTCCATAAATGTCACGACAATATTCGACTCACGAGATTCATGTTCGTAGCCTCAATCTCAAAAATAAGAAATTCTAGCCACTCATGGCTTAATTGATCATAATTTGATAAAATACTTGTGACGAAGAATTAACCCCAACTCGGATGCCAAACTCTCTCAAGATTAGTCTTACTACAATGGAATAATGATACCATAACCCAAGAGTCCTCTTTATAGACTAATAATCGTAGAAGAAATTTGGCAAAAAAACACCCCGGCATGCTCCTGGACGCCCTAAAGACTTAGAAAAATTTCAGCTCTTGAAAAGGGGAGCAGGAGCGGCCTGGAACACCCCCTGGCATCCCTCTTCTACCTATGCCAAAAAAATTTTGGCCAGAAGCGGCTTGGCACTCCCCTGGGCGTGCCCCACACTAAAATTCAGATATCAACTTTTCTTTGCGGATTTAGTTGGATCTTTCAAGTTCAAATCTTTTGCTTGCCTCCTATATTTAATATACTTTGATTGGAAGTCCTCCAAACCTTCATTTTAACCCCACAAATGCTCCAAAAATTCACAAACTCCTCCTCCTAAAAGGTTCTAATCATATGTTCTAGCACACTATCAAATCTTCCATCAATAACAATACAAAATACATACTTATGGCTCTCAAAACTAAGGTAAGAATGGTTCAAAGTTTTCAAGTAGGGTTGGAAATGTACGGGGTGTTACATTCTTCCCCTCTTAGAAACATTCGTCCTTGAATGTTAATGACGTTATCCAATTGAGACAAATGCAAGTTTCATTCCTCAGGTTATCACATATACACATAATGCTTATAAATACTTACTTGTTATTGAGCTAATTTTGCTTTTTGAACTTTTTCTTCCGTGTGAAACAATTACGGGACCTTTGATGTCATCATTTCTTTAGCTTCCCATGTGATCTCTTCTACCTGTTGATTTTTCCAAAGTACCTTTACGGAAGCTACTTCTTTATTCCTTACTCTCTTTACTTCCCGATCTTAAATAGCTATAGGGATCTCCTCATAGGTGAGATCCTCCGTACCTTGTACATCGTCAATGGGAGAAATACAAGAGGGATCTCCTATACACTTTTGAAACATCAAAACATGAAATACTGAATGAACTGTGGAGAATTCTTGGGGTCGTGATAGTTTATATGCAACTTACCCAACTTTTTGGGTAATCTCGTATGGTACGTTATATAGGGCCAACTTTCCTCCCTTCCATACAAAGCTTCATAAGGTGTCATTTTGATACTTGAATGATAGCTAGTAGTGTAGGCAAATTCAATAAGTGATAGATGTTCATCCCAACTACCTTTAAAATATAATGTACAACTCGTAGCATATCTTCAAATGTTTATATCGTATGTTCTGCCTGTCCATCCTTCTGAGGATGAAAAGCCGTACTTAAATTCACTTGGATTCCCAAACTTTCCTGGAAAGATTTCCAAAAGTGTGCAGTAAATTGAGCTCCCCTGTCGGATATAATAGAGAGTGGAATCCCATGTAATCGCCCTATCTCTTTAACATACAACCTTGCATAATCTTTAGCTGTATAAGTGGTCTTGACTGGTAGACAATGCGCTGACTTGGTAAGCCTGTGATGAAATCCATGTTAATCATGTCCCATTTCTACTGGAAGATTTATACATTTCATAAAACCTCTAGGTTTCGGATGCTCTACTTTTACTTATTGACAATTCGGATAATGAGTTACAAATTCTGCAATGTTTCTTTCATGTAACCTTACCAATACAGCTCTTCCAAATCATGGTACATTTTGGTAGCTCCCGAATGCATAGAATACCATAAATGATGTGCCTTTGTCATAATTCATTTCCTTAATTCATCTATATCCGGTACACACAATCTACTTTGGCCCTGATTCACTCTCTCTTGTGTAAGATCAAATGACTTTGTCAAATCTTGTGTGCATTCAATTTCAGCTGAAATACAATAAGGTTCGCATATTGCTTTTCTTCACTTCAGTTACAAATGAAGATTTTGCCGCATTTTACAATATAATTCGTTTATCTGGAGTTTCAAGAAGACGAACTCCTAAGCTGGCTAATTGATGTAACTCCTTGACTATACTTTGCTTTTCGGTCAACTGGCTACTAGTGCTTCCTATTATTTTGAGACTTAACGCATCGGCTATTACACTTGCTTTTCTTGGATGTAATATCAATATCATGGTCTTTAATAGTTCCAGCCACCTTTGCTGCTTCAAATTTAAGTTTTCTGCCTAAAAATATATTGCAAACCCCTTTTTGTGATCAGTATATATGTCAACATGACCCTATACAAATAATGGTGCCATATCTTTAAAGTAAATATCACAACTGCTAGCTCAAGATCATGTGTCGGATAGTTCCTCTGGTGTGGTCACAACTGTATTGAGGCATAAGCTATAACGTTACCTTGCTGCATCAATACATATCCAATAATGGCTCGAACACCCTATTTATCCTATCCATAACAACTGCGGGTGAATTTGTTAGCCCAAAAGACATAACCAAAAATTCATAGTGACCATACCGCGTTCGGAAAGCTATCTTGGGTATATCCTTTCTCTTACCTGATGATATCCCGATCTCAGGTTAACCTTTGAGAAACATTTGACACCCTATAATTGGTCAAATGTTTCATCAATTCTATGGAGGGAATATTTATTCTTGACTATCACTTTATTCAGTTGTCGATAACCAATGCACATTCTCAACGTGCCATACCTTTTCCATACACATAATCCTGGTGCATCCCAAGGGGACATACTAGGCCTTATGAATCCCCGTGGATATCGTTTTCCTTGCCTTAAGATATGAAATAAATTTACCCCTCAGTACGCCAATATTACTCCTCCATTCAAGGACGATCTTTTGTGGATAATGGAAATGAACCTTCTTAGCTCGGCAATCCACCATGGCATAACAAGAAGTCAACCAATCCATACCCATTATAACATCAAACCCTACCATTTCTAGATCAATAAAATCAACCAACGTAGCATACTCACAAACAGGTACTATACAGTTATGATGTACTTCCTTAACTATAGTAGATTCACCAACAGGGTAGATACCTTAAATGGTCTAACTAATAATTCCAGTGTTCCTTTGAATTTCATAGCAGTCCATGGAGTACCATATGATAATATAGAACCCGAATCAATCAATGCATATGCATATACATTATGTGAAAAAACAACAGATAATGTACCTGTAGCTACATCAGGATAGGCCTCTAGATTCTTCCGACCCGCTAGAGCATAGGTGCGGTTTTGTACTCCACTAAAATTGGTTGTTCCTCCTGCACCTCTACCACGACCAACAGGCTGCACACCTTGGCCTAAGAAAGGAACCGATGATGATGATGCAATGGTTGATCCCATAGGTCGCGTAGTAATACCCGTGCCCCTTCTTGGGCTATCTCTCACTATGTGCCCGGACATACCACACCAAAAGCAAATATTTGTCCCAAACCGGCATTCCTTTAAATGAAGTTTTCCACATTGTTGACACGGCTGGCGAGAAAACCCCGATTGGTCCATACTTCCTTGCTCTTGATACCCCACTATTTGTGAACCTATTATTCTACTACTTTGTCCAATGTGACTGCCACCAAACCCTTGGAATTGGGATTGAGTGCCTACTATAGGATAATAAAGTGATGGTCTCAGCGGTCTGTTAAAAATTTGAGGCCTCAATTCTCCTTGGGACCCCATGAACTGTCCCATAGGTCTAGCCTTCTTTGATGGCTCCCCTTCAAATTTGTGCACCCTTCTTCTTTGCCTCTGGTCCTCCATCTTCTGTGCAAAAGCTTGTATTCTAGCTATATCTATATCTCTGTTCAAAGCAGAAATGGTACAGTCCCTCACAAAGTATGGCTCTAATCTGTCCACATATCGATGGACTCTGTCGGCCATGGTGGCTACCACATGAGGAGCATATCTTGCCAAAGAATTAAACCGAAGACTATACTCCCGGACGCTCATATTCCCTTGATAAAGATTTAAAAACTGGTCTGTACGAGCCTCTCGAATCTCATATGGAAGATAGTGATCAAGGAATGCCACTTTAAATTCTTCCCAACTAGCTGGGGGTGCACCCATACCCCTAGATCGTTTCCAATCTTCGTACCATAATATCGTCTCCCCTTTCAATCTATACGCCGTAAGTTTAACTTTTTCTACACCAAATATGTGCATGATATCTAAAGCCCTTTTGATTTGATCTATAAAATCTTGCGGTTCCTCATTAAGATCCGATCAGGTGAATATAGGGGGATCTAATTTCAGGAAATCTTGTATCCTTCGACTAGCTGCCCTAGCCTCACTGTCATTACTTATCATTGGACCAGCTTGTCCTTGATTCTGTGCAACAACTATCTGATTCAACATGTACACTGCATTTCTTAAATCCTGTTCGGTGACATTAACAGGTGGCTCAACAGGTTCTTCTCTCCTTCTCAGCTCTTCTGGAGCTGGAAAGGCAGAAGAAGCCCGCGATGCAAAATCACTTTCAGCTTCACCTTGTTCAACCCGTTCAGGTGGTGATTTTCTAGTTCCTTCTCTGACAATCTTCTCTAGCTTCTTACTTTTACCCTTGTAGATGATGGTTTAATATAGTTAAAATCTAATTTGGGTTATATGTGCATGTTAACTGTTGTTTCGTATACTTGTTACAATACATGTTCAAAAAAGTAAAGTCTTAAATGATATCCTAATAGTTAATCACATCTAATGAGTTGGTAATGAAAACTTCTTATTTGTACACGTGTGGCTATTAATTCTCATTGTTATTATGATTATTGTGACATCTGTGATTATTGTGGGATACATCAGTATTCGGGCATCTTCATAGGACTTACATTAATTATTGTGGGATGTACCGGTATTTAGATATCTTCCCGGGATTGGCTGTTATAAGGTTGACAGGCACTAGATATCTGGGATTTGGTACATGGAAAAGAGCTCATCCCTTTTAGGTCATGTTTAGTGGGACACAATAAGATTCTTAGCATGTGTGTACATATATTGGTGAGTGTGATGGTTTCTTGAGTGAACTGGGTTTATTTGTTGACTTGTTATATTATGATCTTTGAGTGATTTGGGCTGAATTTGTAATTACTTGGCATATATCTTTGTTGTCTACTATTTATGTAATGAAATGAGGCATGGCTATTATTGATGAGTCATGGTTTATTGACTTGGTTAATGTTAGTAGTCATAGTTTAGACTTGAATTTATTGTTCATATTTAATTATACTTGATTGAATTTGTAGTGTTACTTGAAAAGGCTAAGTGTCACATACTTGAGGTATTATGGTATGTTAGGTGTTTATGGTTGTACTTGATTACTATTGGTTGGATATATGGTTACATGATGTGGTTGTTGCATAATTTGTGAACAGTTTTAAAGCATGGTTATTTCAAATGCCTGAACCATTATTTGTTAAGAGTTGGAACTTATGGAAATTAGTTATAGGGGAGTTCATAATAAGTTACATACATGAATATATATAAAATTATTAAATACATATTTGTGGGTGATAAGAGTGAGAAAAGACAGGGCATTAGAGTTTGAAGGTGGTGTAGATGTTAACTTACGGGTTAGTAAGGTTAGTAGAAAATGAGAGAGGTAAGAAATTAAGGGACATATAGTGTTGGCTAAGGAATATTTTAAGTTCATGTTTTCTTTTTGGATATGTATGTGAATTATATGTGATTTAATTTGGATCGACCAATGATGCTTACAGTACGTGTTATTTGTTCTGATACTACTCTTGTCATACCCCTTTTGGGGTATAGTCTGGTTACAGTGTCAAAAGACGTTTAATGCTGGATGCGGTAGAGATCTCCAACAACTTCTATTCTTGATTCGTATGGTGGAAGTTGGGTCATATGTATATCTCCATTTTCTTGTAGTAGCTTTTCTGTCTGTTTAGATTAAATCATCGGGTGAATTATGTTCTTTATATTTTTAGCACTGTAATTAAGTTGTAATAATTAGAAATATTTATTGGGTTCTTTATGACTTCCATGTGGTTCAAAATTTGGTGGTAAGGGATTCTCCTATCTAGGTGGATTAGAGTAGGTGCCTTCATGATCTGGTTAGTTGGGTCATGACAAGTTGGTATCAAAGCCTAAATTACCGATCTCCCAGTACAAGAGAAAGTGTCGAGTAGAGTCCTGTGGATTGGTGTGTTGATGTCCACATCTAATATTTGTGAAGCTATGAGGCATTTTAGGAATTTGTTTCACTTTAACTTTTCCTTTCGCGCAATATGTGTGATTGTTTCTATGGCTTGAGTTCAATTGGTATCTTAATTGGACAAATGGGCATCACTCGACCCCATTTAGAAGGACACCAGTAACAAAATTGGAACCTAGAAGGTCCCAATTGTTATCTAGCAATAAAGGCTGTGTGAATTTTATGGATAAACCAGTTGTGGTGGTCCATGAAGCAAATAGATAAATGCAGAAATGACTTATTTAATGAATGTAATATTTTGAGTTGATACTTATATGAATTGTAGCTACATGAATGACTATGAATTTCATGAATTATGAAGTGGTCAAAACTTGTTTATGTATTGATGACTAAGGAATTGTTTGCTACGTGGTTTAAGTAGAAAACTGGGTGCTAAACGTTAAGTATGGAGCTATCATTAATAAAGTGGTAAAGAAAATGGTATACGATGGTGAAATTCTTACTTTGAGCGGTTGATATGTGAATGAATACCATGGAAAAGGGCACTAGTTGCATTATAGCAGAAATTGTTGTATAAAAACTCCTTGTTATGATTCGTAATGGTGTCTTCAAGTGGTGTTATGCATAATCAGTTACTTTGTTTAAATCGCTAGGTTTGATCTTAGGATTGTAAATTAGATCTGGTATAGTTCAATTGTAATATTGGAAAAGGGAATGAGAGTGAAGGGAAGTATAAAAAACCTGATTTTTTTGGGCTATTATTGTAGGGCTCCCATAGTGGGCACTATCCTGCTATAGTGAGCCTGCTATAGCCAGAATTATCTGCTATAGCAGTAGCATACAGGCTGTTATAGTGGGAAGGGCTGGGACAGAATACCTACCCTATTTTCTCCTGTTTTGTTTTTCAATATCGACTTATATAATTCTTTAATCTAATCTATGAACTACCACATGATTGATAGAAATTGTATATTGTATGGTAAAATTCATGTATTCATTATTAGTGATTTAAACTAGCATCCATGTGCGGATTAAATAAAAAAAAAGTAAGATTGTTTGACAAAATCCCCAAACGGGGGCCACCTAAATCCAGAGTAGTAACTAAAAAGAGGGGGAAGGGATAAACAAATATTCTCCAGGGTCCTATCTAGATTCCCCATCATTGTCACGAGCTGTATGGTCGGGGCCTTCACATTTGGGGTCACTCAAGAAGGAGAACTCCAGCATGTACTCCGACTCTAGCTAAGGAAGCTCCTTTTTAGGGACGACATACTTGAACATTACCTTCACGGACTTCCATATCCATGCGATCTTGTGATCTTGGGAGCGCCTCCTCCTTTTCTCTACATCAAGCTTTCTGTGGAGCATTGCATAGTCCTGGACAGTGGGAGGTGGGCCTGTGGAACTAGAATAGGCTGTACCATGGGGAGGCAAGTGGGCCTACTCCATGAACCTCCTCACATAACCCAAGTCTTCCTCTAGATGGATACTAGAAATTAAGGTTTAGGGTAGATGGGCAGCACCATCATCATTGTCGTCCTCCTCTACGGGCCGACCGCTGTCGGCCTCGACCACTTTTCTTTTCTTCTTGCTCTTGGACAAGATAACCTTCACCTTGAGGGGGTGTAAGGGTATGTTCATCTCTACTTCCTTGTCAGCATCCTCCTTAGACACCCCAGTGCGCCTACACAACTTGGACAACAGTCCTAGAAGGTAAGAGCCTTTTTTTTTGCCCCGGTAGAAGTCCTTCCATTTCATCACTATCTGTGCCCCTCTCATAACAAATCCATATCATTCGATAGTCCTGGAATTGCTCCTAATAATTGTCATTGGGGAATCTCATAAAGGCAGGGGAAGGGGAACATCTTCGTGGTTTTCGACCATTGATATAGTAAGCCTGCAAAAATCATATGAAAGACATGTTAGAACTCATAGAAATATTGAATGAATCAAATTTTTGAAAAAGTCCAAGCATGGAATTTGGCTGGGAGGCTACTTCCTGCAGCCTCCCAATATAGCGGGCTGCATCCCGCTACCATGGGACCTATGTAGTAGGAATTTTCCTACTATAGTAGGGTTACCATCGCAGGATAAGGCTACTATAGCGACCTTGATCATCCTGATGCTTCAAGAGGTGCATCAATGGCGCTTGAAGAAAAGTTCTATTTTTGACATTCCAAGTATATATCAGTGTCTGGGAAGTGTCCTTGGACTAGTACATGTAAAAATCCTAGCATGTAAGCTCCTAAAACATGCCCAAATCATCAATAAAAAAATTAAGAACAACCCTTCACATTCCTCACTATTTTGAGCCCTATTTGGCCATGAATTTCGTATTTCTTATGCTTAGAAAGCTATGAAACATTGTGATGTGCCATGGTTTTATGCACTTTTGATGCTTAAAATAAGGAAAAAATGCAATAACTTGGGTACGTTTGGTAGGTATGTTGTGTTTTCTATTTTATATTGTAGGAGAATAGGTTTAGGAGGCAAAATGAAGGAAAAGGGCTCAAAAGTAAGAAAAGGGAAGAAGCATGCACTGGAATGATGTTTTTGAAGGCAAAAGAGAAGAGTTGAAATTTTCACAAAAGTGATCCACGGTACCGACCTACGGGAAGTAGGTAGACCTAAGGGACATAGGTCAAGTGAACCATGGCACACTTTTGAAAGTGTGCATGGAGGCTTGATTTCCACAAAACTGACCTACGTCACGTGGGTTGGACCCACTGAACCGTGGAAAGTTGCCGACTTTTTTCTCCTACTTTGTTTAGGATAGGATTCACTTTGTATCCATAAATACCCCTATATTGTGCTATGTTTAGGAGTAGTCAATTACATTGTTTTGGATTATATTTTCATTATTTTGAGTTCATAAACACATTATTGATTTTGTAATCTTGGAACATTGATTCTAGAGTTTTCATTCATATTGAGATTTCAGAGTATTCTTCTTATTGTGAGTTTAAAATTATGTTTCATCATTGAATTCTTCTGGTGTTCTTGCAATCATGAGTAACTAAACCCATCAACTAGGGTTGTGTGAACTATGAGGAATAAATAGAACAGGTTAAGTGTGAAGCAATTCTGAACTGGTGTCACTGCATGTATTGTTATTACCTTCATTATAATTGATCTTCTAATGGTTGCAAAAGTTAGAAACTCGCTTGTATTCTAAACTTTCTCGAGAGAGAGGTAGAGATTTGGAAAAGGGAATAACAACAGAGATTTGAAGCTATCAACCTTTATCTAATAACTTGAGTCATAACAGGGATAGTTATTTGAGGTCCAGAACAAGGGTTAGTAGTGCGATACTCGGAGACCGAGAGGAGAAGAGTGAAATTCATCTAACCAAGGTCGAGAGACGTTTAGATGAACCTAACTTGTTAGATTTTGCATGCAACTCAGTGAGACAGTTTGCCAGGATAAGCAATCGGTGGAGTTAAGGAATCATTGGGGATCACAGTCCTAGTGCCTTTCACAATTTGATTACAAATCCAAAAATCAATAATCGTTATTGTTACTAGTTGCTTACAAAACCCCCATTTCTTACTTACTTTCTAATTACTCAGAAAAACATTTGACATACCTTCATTCTATTCCTAGTGGGATCGACTCTAATCTAGTTGGGTTCTATATTTGATTCAATGACCTCTTTATACTTTTCTGGAGGTATAGTTTGGGTGACATCAAATTTTGGCACAATTGCCGGGGAATACGGTTATGGAGTTGATTAGTTTGTTTGTTGGAGTTGATTAGTTTTATTTTTCTATACTTTTAAGGGCATACATAGGTGTATGTCCAACACTAGGAGTCAATGCAATCCCCTGATTCAACTTGATACTGAGATAGAAAGAACACTGAGAGCAAATCAAAGAATGGTGAACACCGATGGAGTTTAGAATCCTGCAGTCGTGGAAGGTACTTATAACCAGCTACCAATTCATCCGGTTGGTCATGAAACTATAGAGTAAATCACTACTAGATTAACGGCTGAGGAGAATGCGAGACAAACAGTTCTTAGACAAGCAGATAGAGATCATCAAGGAATACAACAAGCAACACAACATCTTGCTGCACTTGAAGGGAGAAAAAGAAGACTGAGGGTGCAACAACCACCTCAAAGACCATATGTGCCAATTTATGATAATCCCAAAGACGTGGATGTGGCTTATTTCGAGCTGATTGAGACTGGTGCTATTATTCCACCAGATTTACCTTAGGGTACTAAGTTCGACATTACAAGTGCCATGATCCACTTGCTAAACTTGAAAGGCGTATTCGCTGGTCTTTCTACAGATGATCCAAACATGCATGTGATGAACTATGTGGGGGTATGTACATCATATAATTTGCCTGGAGTTGACCAAGAGGCTATTTGGTTGATATTGTTTCCATTCTCTCTAACAAGAAAAGTTACTTTGTGGTTGGCAGAATTACCACGAGGTTCCATCACTACATGGAAAAAATTGAGAAATTAGTTTCTAGAGAGATTTTTTCCACCCTCCAAGATTCTACAGTTGAAGGATGAGATTTACACTTTCAAATAGCTATATTCTGAAGCACTTTATAAGACTTGGCTTTGGTTCAAGAAGAAGTTGTAAAATGTTCCAAACCATAGGATGAATGATCAAAATTTACTTGAGATCTTCCACAGAGATTTAAACGCCAATACCAAGGCTATAACAGATACTATCACTGGCGGATCATTTATGAGTCTGAGGTGGGAACAAGTTTCAAAATTTTTAGATCATTTCACTAAGACCAACTGAGGATGGCATACTCGGGAGACAGATACACTTGCTCGGACGTATGCTATTGGAGCCTCGGTAGCACACCAGGCTTTGGATGAATCTGTAGCTCAAGAAGTCACATAGTTGAGGATAAAAATTGGCCTGCTAGACAAACAAATTGTTGTTGGAGGTGCTGAAAAGGTGTATGCCGTAGGTGCACAAGTTAAAACACCTAGGCATGACGATTATGAATCTGATGAGGAGGCTAAGTACTTGGATTGAGAAATTGTGGGTTTTCAAGCCAAGGGCCAAGGGTCTAATCAAGACTCTTGGAACTCGAGGCAAGGAAATCAAGGTCGAAACCACTGTGGAGATAATTACAACAAGTTAGGATATAGAGACGGAGACCAGGATCGTGACTGTGATTGGAGGTGAAAGAATTATTACAAAGAAAAGAGTGGTATATATGTTCCATCGGGGAATCGTGACGCTGATTATGGAAATTAAAGAATGGAAGCCCTTCTTAATAAACTTGTTAAGGGGGCGGAGAGTCAAGAAAGCTATCTGAAAGAGATTAGGGCAGACGTTTCGAGAATAAGTTAAAAGGTTGAGTCTCACTCGACAGTCATTAAATAGTTGGAGCAACAATTTGGGCAGATATCTTTAGTATTGAATCAATGTCAACAAGGTACACTTCCGAGAAACACTATCTAGAGCCTGAAAAATGATGCTCATTGTATGGCTATCACAACGAGAAGTGGGAAGACTCTTATTGAGGCACCCAAACAAGTTGAGGGTGTTTATACTACATTGGAAGAGCAAACAAATGCCACTAAAAAGGTAAAGAAATCTCTAAAGAAGTATGTTCTATTCCCAAAACTTCCTCATCCTTTCCCTTAATGTCTAAAGAAAAAGGTGGATGAAAAAAAATTATTAGTGAGGAGATCATAAAATAAGTTGAAGAGCCTCAGACTGATGAAAATAAGGTGAATGCTAAAAACAAAAAATAAAAGAATGCCCCACAAATGCTAACCCCCATTCCTAAGCCGCCATCTCCATTCCCTCAGCGCTTGAAGAAGAAGAAGGAGGATGGAAAATTTCATAAGTTCATGTCCTTACTGAAGCAACTTTCTATAAATATTCTATTGGTGGAGGCACTGGAACAAATGCCGAGATATGCAATGTTCATGAAAGAGTTAGTCACAAAGAAGAGAACTGTCAGTTATAAGTCTATTGGTGATTTGTACCATTGTAGTGCAATTGTATCCCATTCTCTTGTGCAAAAGAAAGATGATCCCGGTGCCTTTACAATTCCATGCATAATTGGGTCAGTTAACTTTTCCAGAGCTTTGTTTGACCTAGGTGCGAGAATTAACTTGATGTTGCTGGCTGTATTTGAGAAATTAGGCTTGGGAGCCTCCAAGCCAACAAAGATGCGGTTATTGATGGTGGATCATATGATCAAGAAGCCTATGGGTATATTATTTGATGTTTTGGTCAAGGTTGAAAACTTTATCTTTCCTATTGACTTTGTTGTCTTGGATTGTGAGTTCGATTTTGAGATGCCCATAATTTTGAGGAGACCATTTTTAGCCACCGATAGAGCATTGGTGGATATGGAGTGGGGTGAGCTAAAATTCTGGTTGAATAATGAGGAAGTCACATTCAATGTTTGCAGAACTATGAATCAGTCAAAGGATATGAGGGTGGTTTAGAAAATAAATAGTTTAGATGACCCTGGAGGCCAACCCAAGGTATATCTTGATGAAGTTTGAGTAATTAAGACACCCGCGTTATGCCGTGACATTAAATCAGGCGCTGCTTAGGAGGCAACCCAAGATGTCTTGCTATTCCTACATTTGCTTTGATTTTTTCTATTTTGATCGACATTAGACCCACGTACCTAGGGTGCCATAGTTATGTTCCTAACTCTCTTATTTTACTTCGGTCTAATGCATTGGGGACAATGCATGCTTATTTGGTGGGGGCGGAGGTACTTGTGGGTCTATATGTCCTCTTGGGGTTTTTTGTTGTCATGTTTTTTTTCCTCAAGTGCTATCTTAGTAGAAAAGGCATGTTTAGGTTGTTATTTATATTATTTATGTGTTTTCGTGTTTAATTAGGAGAAAAATAGGGGAACCTTAGTGCAGTCCAATTTTGAATAAACTTTGAATGATAATGATGCTTTTTGATTGTTTAAAGGACACCCCTCCTGAAAATTTTATTTTGAACTCTGTGTGTAGTATGTTAGTTTGTGAAAACTGTTGGATCTTGTCATGACATTAGTATTATAGGTAAAATGACTGTAGCTAGCGATGCATGTACTGGATAGGTAGTAATCGATAGTGTAACCCTATGCTATGTGTGTGTGAGGTCATTACCGAGTTCACTTTATGTGTGCGATCCAGAACTTGTCCGGTTAGTCTTTCCTAGGTTATAGGATAGTGGTTAGGAAAGGATCATAGGCCATTTTTGAATAAGTCCACTTTTAGCCTAAATGCCTGATCAAATGAACTAAGTATCCCTTGATCCCGAGTTTGAGCTTTAATTGACCTTTTTCTTTCATTAGCCTAGTCACCTTCCCATTTCACCTTACAATGAATCTGTCTTGGCTGTGGTCCCTCCTTGGACATTGTGTACCTCAACTCAGGCAAATCGCCTAAGTTGACGGTGGCTATCATAGGGGTGCATAGCTTGATATGGGTATGAAGAAGGGGTTAGTAAAAGTGAGGAGAATAGAGTTGGGTGTGAATAAAAAAAAAAGAAAAGAAGTGAAAAAAAAATAGAGTTTTAAAAAGAAGAAAAAAATAAAAAATATTGAAATCATAAAGAAAATTACACCCAAAATTTTTTTGAAAACAAATGAAGGAGAAAAAGGGAAAATAAAATGAGTATGATTGGAAAGTGGAACCAAAATAGTGTAGTGTAAAGGAGGGTTGAGTCACCATATCCATATGTGCCATACCCGTCCCCAAGCCTACTTTACAAACCGATGAAAGTCCTATAGTGATCCTAGTCCAACTGTCCAAAAAACTAAGGCATATAAAGTAAGGGCAAGCCTATGGTATTTCACGCACACTGTTTGAACTTCTTTGTAAGAGAGAGTGTTTTGACCCAGTCCCTACTTTGATATTCATTAGTATACTGTGAGTGTATGGGACTTTTTTTTTGTGAGAGTACATGGTTTGCATTGTTAGCTGCTATTTGTTCGGATAGTTTCATTTGTATATATGCTTAGTTGTTTGTTCATAATCTGATGCCATCACTTGACCCCTTCTGCGTCATGATAATATGCTGCATATATACACACCGTGGTTTTGATTTGCAAATAGGAGGGGTCGGAAAAGTTTTGGTACCAAAGGTAATGAGTCGTCTGTCGTAGGTCTCTTAGGTTTCTCTTAGTTAAGCATTGATTGTGTTTATTTTGTTTTGTTCACCTGAGGACATGCAAATGTTCTAAGTTGAGGGTGTTAATGTGCCATGATTTCATGGTACTTTCGATGCTTTAAACAAGGAAAAGATACAATAACTTGGGTATGTTTGATAGGTATGATTTTTTGTTTGTTTTATATTGCAAGAGAATAGGTTTTGGAGGCAAAATGATGGAAAAGGGCTCAAAAGTGACAAAAGGGAAGAAGCATGCACTGGAATGAAGTTTTTGAAGAAAAAAGAATGGAGTTGAAATTTTCACAAAAGTGACCTTCAGTACCGACCTACGGGACGTAGGTCAAGTGACCCATGGCACACTTCTGAAAGTGTGCATGGAGGCCTGATTTCCACGAAACCGACCCACGTCACATGGATTGGACCCATGGAACCAACCCACGGAACCGTGGAAATTTGCCAATTTTTTTCTCCTACTTTGCTTAGGATAAGATTCCCTTTGTATCTATAAATACCCCTATATTTGTAACACCCCGTACATTTCAGAACTTATTTGACTATCTTAACATTTATGGAATTATTTAAACTTGAGATAGTTGGTGTATTACCCACTAAATTTATTGAGCTGAATTAATATTATGCTAATGGCTCAATTGAGGCCCAAAATTAAGTAAATAAGACATGGTCCCAAAAGGAGATGATCCATTTAAAAATAGACCAAGTATACACATCATCTACTTGGACTTTTTGACCAAACAATTGGCTATGGATGACCAAAGGAGAGGCGGTTTGGAGGGGCTTTATAAGGCTGAAATTCAGCTCATTTTTCTACACAACACACTTGTAAAAATCAGATTTTCAATCAAACATTTCTCCTCTCTCAAAACCCTAGTCGCCCTAATTTTCCCTAAGGATTTTTAGATAAATCTTTCACTTGCAAGCCTTGGTAAGTGTTTACCCTTATAGATTAATATATTATATGCATAATAGGTTGTGTATATCATGTTGGTTATGTTTAAAAAGTGTTGAGCAGTCCACTTATTGTGAAACAGTCCACTTTTTCTTAGTCGCTAAAGGATTTGCCTTCTATGTGGTTTAAACTTGAAAGGGGACTTAAGGTCTTGAAGGAATTGAATTATATGGATGAAATTTCAGTATGTTTAAGTGTGGTGTTGTCCCTAATTCGTTACTCCTTGTGTATGAATTGTGGAAATGTTTATACGTAATTGTGCACGGAATGTTTGGGTAGTGAAAGGAGAATATTTTCTTGTTATGTTAAAGTGAATTCTGAAACTGTGTGGACTGTTTTTGGTATATTGTTTTGGAAGGTATTTATGTGACTTGATGGAATAAAAATGTGGAGTTTCATTGAGGTAAAAATGTGAACTGTGCACTTGGTGGGAAATCTTGTCGGTTTGTGACGTCTATGTTGATGTGTGGAATGTTTTGGTATTGTTGGTGTTGTAGGGAAGTAAATTGTAGTGTAGGAGGGTGGAATGAAGTTATATGGCAGTATAAAGGAAGGTGGAATGATATACCATGTGTCTGGGATGTTGGATAGTTTTTACCTCCCATCAAGTAGCTAATTATCGCCTTGTGAACTTGTAATGTAATTGGCTTTTAATGTGAGGAAGAGCTTATTGTTGTTGTCACTTGTTGGAAAGATAAGGTATGTAAGGTTACTCTTTTATGTATCCTTTGGCCGCACCTATTTTTCACATCGTTACCAAACCTGTTTCCACTCCGAAATGTTTTAAAGTATCTCATTTCAAGTTTGTTAGCAATTGTTGTTTACGTGTCTCTTATTTGTTGACTATTATTCCAAAGATCCAATAATGTTATGACCACCTATGTAACAATCTCACAAAAATTAAACAAGTGAAGTAATGCATATTTGGTTGAGTACGGGTGGTAGCTCTGGGGGCGAAAGCCTAGCTCAAGCCAATCCCGATTGATTATTAGATGCAGGGGGTATCTCTGGGGATGAAAACCTAGCTCGAGCCGAACCTGATTTATTGATTTATGGGTGGTAGCTCTGGGGGCATAAGCCTAGCTCGAGTCGATCCCTATGTTATTTACCACTGATCAGTTGGTCCCGGGCATTGTATGATGTATATTGATGTGAAGGTTAAAGGAAAGAAATGAATGTAATGTACATGGTTCCTATATCAATATTATCTATTCACTTGTATTTGATTCCATTTGAGTTCCTATATTTCATACAGTTACTTATAGCCTTACATACTCAGTACATTCTTTCGTACTAACATCCCTTGGGGGACCTTCCTTACTTGCTGAAGGCACAGGAGCTTGTAGACCTTCACAGTAGGGTACGGGTCATCTGCAGGCTATTGGTGATCTCCAGGTTGATTCGGCGCTTTTCAAGTCATTTGTATATATTTTTGGTACTGTGTAGTAGTTGTATAAGGCGGGGACTCGTCTCGACCTTAGTCATGGTTATATATCTTTTAGAGGCTTTGTAGACATTTTAAAGTCAAACGTAGAAGTGTCTTAACTTTTAGATATTGTAGCCCCAACGGCCAAGTCTCGTATCTATTTTGAACGTCTTTAGATGACTTCCGTCGTCGATATATTATATCTGCATGTGGCAAAATTTTTGTTCACTTAATGACATGCATATGAATGTACATAATCATAGGTTGTTTTGGATTATATTTTCATTATTTTGAGTTCATAAACACATTATTGATTTTGTAATCTTGGAACATCGATTCTAGGGTTTTTATTCATATTGGGATTTCAAAGTTTTCTTCTTATTGTGAGTCTAAAATTATGTTTTCATCATTGAATTCTTCTTGTGTTCTTGCAATCATGAGTAACTAAACCCATCAACTAGGGTTGTGTGAACCATGAGGAATTAACGAAACGGGTTAAGTGCGAAGCAATTCTGAACTGGTGTGACTGTATGTATTGTTATAACCTTCATTATAATTGATCTTCTAACGGTTGGAAACGTTAGAAACTCACCTGTATTCTAAACTTGCTTGAGGGAGAAGTAGAGATTGGGAAAAGGGAATAACAACAGAGATTTGAAGCTATCAACCTTCATCTAACAACTTGAGCCGTAATAGGGATAGTTATCTAAGGTGAAGAACAAGGGTGTGACACTCGGAGACCGAGAGGATAAGAGTGAAATTCGTCGAACCAAGGTCGAGAGACATTTAGAAGAACCTAACTTATTAGATTTTGCATGCAACACAACTGTTTTGCGAAGAAAATGACTTTTGACTTGTTTGAAGTCGAAAACTTAAGAAAATTTCCAAATTCAGTTTAAACAGAGTCGCCACTTAATTTATTTAGGAGAATCAAGAAAACCTTTGAAAAAATCTTGAAAGACTTTAAACAGAAAAAAATCTTTAAAAATTAAGAAATCCAGGTAAGAGTTCATATTAATACCTCAAGAAGGTTTTTAAGGCACTCGGGATATCCGCTTACATACGGTTATCCGGTCTATTTGAAACGAACCTTGATTTGACTAACTTGATAAAAAT
This sequence comes from Capsicum rhomboideum, assembly GCA_031232105.1. Taxonomy (NCBI): domain Eukaryota; kingdom Viridiplantae; phylum Streptophyta; class Magnoliopsida; order Solanales; family Solanaceae; genus Capsicum; species Capsicum rhomboideum. Next base: position 62,994,627 of record CP124709.1, read on the forward strand.
GAGTTAGAAGATTCTTGTTCCAAAAGGAGTTTAAAAGTTTTTAGGCAAAATGGAGAAAATTCTCATTTTTTCATTTCAATTTATACTTGTGCAAAATGGTTAAGAAAAAATGGAATCCAATTTATCTTTGAACAAGTAGTGATCTAAATTAAGCTAATTCGTAAGACAATTATCTGCAAAAATATGGCAATTCTAATAGGGGTTTCAACTAAGGTAAATAAAAGTTAATATTTATACAAATAATCAAATATGTATTGCAAATAAATAAAGGAAGAAAAGTTTAGAAATTGGGCCTTTTTTGGCCCATTTAGGATTTGCCCAGCTTTTAGGCTGAATAGTTATGGATTGGCCCAATTTCCTTCTATGTATACCATCTGTATACTGACCGTATAGCATTCTTGTTTCCTTTGTGTTTTTGTAGTATACACACTGTATACTAGCGTATATGACCTGTATACTAGCTTCCCTTTCTCATTTTTCACTTCTTGAACCTGTATATCATCTTCCAAAACCTGTATAGTATATCTGTTGTATACCGCTGCGAATTACTCCCGTTTGGACTTGGTCTTGCGGTTTGACTCGATATTGGGCCTCCTTGGCCTTCCAGAGGATATGCAAAGGGAATTAGAGTCCAATAATAGACTCAATTCGAGTTTCACATGTATCAAAAAAAAAGAAAAGGAAATTAATATCTATTCGTAACTATGGAACAAGTCAATCAAATAAACATAAAGCTTGACACAAAATAGTAATGAATTTGTTTCCAGCAAACAAGAAATGTTCCAGACTATCACATCCTTATAGGAGCGAAAAATTACTTAAGAACAAAACATAGAGTGCTTCAAAAATTACGGTTGAGTTTCAAAAACCACCAAACTCCATTTTAGAGGTTAAGATTACCAAATGGGAAGTAGATTTACTCCAACATAACAAGACCATACAACATCATAAATTATTTTTCTCAAGAGGGAAAGTAATGGTCAAGGTCAAGCACGTTTCCATCAACTTAAAACAAAAGTTCAAAAATAACCAAAGCTTAAGCATAACAATCTAGTTCTCTTATCTTTGATCTTTTTAAAGCACAATTATGATGTAGCCAAGCCATTATACAAGAATTTGAAATGAAAGGCAGGTTCCGATATTACTTATACGAAAATTCAAACCCACAACCAAATCAAAAAAGTGTCAACTGCTAAATGTACACATACAACCCCTATTTATACTAACCGATCTTCATGCTTAAAGCTAAGTAAATTTTTATCATAAGACTAATTCTATAGAGAAGTAACATTAAAGGAAAATTGGCCGCACTCCATGTACGAAAACAAAATTTTATTTTGAGCCTAGGATATGGTGATAGCTTCTTAGGCAGACAACTCGATTAGCATAAAACAAAATCTTTTTCTTATTACAACAGAGATAGAGTAACTAGGAGGCAGGTTTAGCAGGACTTGAAACAACAATAGGGAAACAAATTCTGAGCAAAATCATGATAGAACACATAGTTTTAAAGTTCCATTACCATGCTCCCTAAGGGGAATTTTAGAGACTAAAATAGGTTATCATGAAGCTCTATTCCAACTCTTAAGAATGAGTTTGAGAAAGACTAAAGCGTAATCCTCAAAGACTCTTCTTTTCCATAAAGGATTCTACTTGGTATTATGAACCAAAAGAAACTTCAAAGAAATACCAATCCCAAGACAAATCCGATGCACATTGGACACAAACAACCCAGCCATTCCCTGCGACTTGAAATAGAGTTATATGCTCAAACATTAACACAGCGAGCATCTCAAGCCTTTAAATGCATAGCAAAATGAAAAGAAGAGCTTCAACACACATACATAACACTCAATTCCAAAAAACTATGAACGAACAATCAAAAATCTCACAAGAAGTCAATCAACCTTTGCAACAACAAACTCAAACGTAACATCAAACACGATGAATAATAATTACAAAAGGGATGAAGCATTTATAGAATGTATAAAAAATAAAGATTCATACAAGACTGAACAAGTCCAATTTCAACATGAGGTGAAAACATCAGTCTCGAAATACGAAGACCAGAAATTGAATGGAAAAAAAATTAGGCGAGTGATTTACCTTTTTGAGGGTAGCAAACCAAAATTGACGAGCCTCGTCAGAGTGAACTTCCACCACCACTGAAAAGGGCACTAGATTTCGTGGCTTTGGATTTTAAGCTCAAAGTTGAGTCTCATAGAAACCTTGGTACTGAAATCTTTTTTGATAGCTAAAATCCCTCACAAATTGGGGATCTCTGTTGTCCAACCTTAACCCCAATAAGAAAACAGAAAGGGATTTATATAGGTGATTTCGAATGGCTATTTTGAGATGAGAATTGATGTGGGATTTAGGGGAAATCTCAAATCAAACGGTTGTGAACAAATTGTAAAAGAATGGACGGCGATGAGTAGCCTCTGTCCTTGTCCGTACTATCATCGAATAAGAGCATGGGAGGTGTCGATTTCTAGAAGCTTCAAGGTTTTTTTTAGGGAATTTATGAGGAATCGTATTATCTTAGTACGATAAATTCAAAATTTAAATTTGGGAAATTTTGGATTTCACTGGTGGTGTTGTTTTGCTGGTGTCGTCGTTTGTTGAAGTTGTTGTTGTCGATTTTTTGTTGTTGTGGTGGTGAAGGAGAAATATGAAATAAAAAGGTTATGGGCCGGGTCGGTTTAAGTGCGGAGTGGGCTGGGTCAATGGGTAGGCTGATTTAGGAAAGGATAGGTAGATTTAGATTTAGGCTATTTATTTAAATTTTAGACCAAATCAAAAATCAATTGTCCAATTGCATTGCGAATATGGCTAATTTAATTTTGATAATGGCCAAATTTAATAGATCGGCCAAATTGAATCAAAGTTCAAAAATATTATTTTGACAAAATAATTATTTAAGCGACTAAAATTATACGATCTCGTATCCAAGAATACTAAAATGTATAATTCATCACTTAAATGGAAAATTTAACTCAAACAAATATTTTTAGAAAGTGTTTATCCGGATAAAATAAATATTTTAATTTTATTTAAAACTGAAGAAACTCAGAATTAAATTTAGTCGGGGAGGGCAAAAATTAGGTGTCAACAACTGCCCCTCCCTTTGGGTAGGTTGAATGCAAGTAACCCTGGACAAAAGGAGTTTGACATTCCTTATTTTGTCCGGCCACAAATTCGTTTCTCAAAAAGGTTGGTTTTCATACTAATCTCAAGAAGTTATGGCCAAATCCCGGTATCAAGTTTCCTACAAATATCAGGTTACATGAGAATTCAGGCCACTTGTAGTTCATAACGTTCAATTTTAAGCACAATTTTCAGAGAATTCACAAGGTATCCCAGTTTTGAATTTTTGGTGAAACTAGAACGCTGGGGAATAAGAGGATATTGGAGCGAGTTGGAATGCAGTCAAGTTTTCAACAAAGAGCCCAACCTACATATCTCTGAGATTCAAGGAATCAAACTGCTTGTAATTTGACTATTGATAGAAAAGATAGTCTTTTATTTTGGATAATCTTTTGCTAGGGATGAGCGACAAGTTATTTGAGTTATGAAAAAAAGGCTTGTAAACTCTTAACCATGAATGTGTATCTCTTCACATCCATAAGTAAGAATTTACCTGGACGTAATTTCCAAAGCTCTAGGTGTGCTGTCACTCGAATTTGAAGAAAAAAAAAGGTTACCTCTAGTATGAGTTTAGAAATATCCCAGAAGTGAAACTGAAACTAGAATATCCTGAAATACCCGCATGCCTTCTGATAGGGGTGTGGTTTGATGGTGGTGGCAATTGTCCTTTATCTAGAGCCCAAAGATTTTGATGTCCCTCTTTGGGCTATGTCTCGGTTTGCTGCTAAGAAAGAGTTCCACGTTGTGCTGCGTCCTCTTTTTTTTTTGGAGTCATCCACACCTGTGGTTTTGGTTCAAGATTTTCATCCTCTTGGATGCTCTCGATAATATCTCAAACAAAAATTATTAGTGATAAACATAATTCACGAATGGTTATATAGTCTCTTACTATATCTCCATATGAGTAGCTATCTGAAAAGATGATGTCATCCTCTTATGTACCTATTTCAAAGGACAATTATTTGCAATAATAGATTCAACAACCCTCTTGGTTGTTGGATAAGACGACTTTTGGTGATTGAAATATCTTCAAATGGGGTGGCCCTCTTGGAAAACGATGACATTTTGTGTAGAACGGTCCCTGCAACCTCGTAATCTTGTGCTGATGTGGTAACCCTCTTAGTCACCTATAATGCTTCTCTCATTTGATACGATAACCTCTTTGGATATCGATAATGGTTTTTTGCGTAGGATTTCGGGTAAGTCTTGTGCATCTTCCTTACCGGTACAACTTATAGATATCCCTCAGATTTTCAATCTTTGGGTCATTATGCATATTATCCGATATTGGATATGAGATAACTTACAGACGCCCTTCGAGTTGATAATTTTTTGAGTTATCCTGCGCATTATCCGATCGTGGATAATATGTCTTACAGATATCCCTCAAATCGTCAGCCTTTTGGGTAATCCAACACATTATCCAACCTTGGATGTGATGTGGCTTATAGATATTCCTTAAATTATCGGTCTTTGGGTAATCCTGCACATAATCAATCTTGGATATGTCGTGACTTATAGAAAATCCTCGAACTATCAATTTTTGTAATCTTGTACATCTTTTGGAAGGATTCAGTTGTGGCTTATGGATAACATTCTAGCCATCAATTTTTGGGTAATCTCGCATACTATTCAATTAGGACATTGCTGCGACTTACAGCTGACCCATGGACTATCAGCTCATGGGTAATCTTGCACACTATCTTATCTCAAATATTATGACCTATAGAAGCCCTTCAAATTGTCAATTCCTGGGAAGTACAGTTTGTCATCTGTCTTCAGATAATGACTTAAATATGTTCCTTTGGATCATGTACTTCTTCGACTTTGATATGTTGATGCATTCGAATGTTGGTACATGAAGTGCTAAAATATCCTCGACGCTGGGCTACGACGCCTTTTGCATGGTTAATAGATATAAAATGATGAGATATCCTCAACGACAGATTATGCTATCTTTGCATGATCCACGGATATAGATTCTCCAAAGCATCTTCCAAAGCCAGACCTTATCGTCTTCCATGGTGAGCAATTACGAAGACTTTTTTGAATGATATGATGGCCCTCTCGATAGTTGAATGGAATGGCCCTCTCGGTAATAGAATGTGATGGCCCTCTAGGCATAGCCCTCTCGGCAATGAAATGAAATGGCCCTCTTGGCAATGAAATGAAATGGCCCTCTCAGCATAGAATAGAATGGCCCTCTCGGCAATGGAATGAAATCCAGGTACATAAGATGCTGAAATATCCTCGACATTGGGTAACATCACCTTTTGAATGGTCAATAGATATAAGATAATGAGATATCCTCGACGCTAAACTGTGCCATCCTTGTGTGGTCTATAAATATAGGTGCTCCAAAGCATCTTCCAAAGCCCGACTTTATCATCCTACATGGTGAGCGATTACAGAGACTTATCTGAATGGTATGATGGCCCTATCGGCATGTCCCTTTTGGAAATAGAATGGAATGTAATGAGATGCAAAGAATGCAATGAGATGCAATGAAATGTGATCAAATGCGATGGAATGCAGTGAAATGTAATGGGATGCAATGCAATGGTATGCAATGAAATGTAATGAAATTTAATGAGATACAATGCAATGTAATGCAATAGGATACAATGCAATGTTATACAATGGTACGCAATGTAATGCAATGCAATGGTGCGTAGTGGGATGTAATGAAATGTAATGGGATGTAATGAGATGCAATGTAATGTAATGCAATGCAACGGTATGTAATGCGATAGTACGTAATGTGAGGCAATGGTCCCCTCGACAGTTTGAAGAGAAACTTTATTTGAGTCTGTTTGTCAGTGTGTTAGCTTTCTACATGTACCTGTATTCAAGGTAGACGGTTAGTAGACATGGTGTTGCTCTTACCAGTGACCACAGTCAAGATATTATAAAAATTTAAATGACAAATACTCAGTATCATATTCCAAACGACTTAGTCAGTTATTGTTCTGTTCCTTTTGAAGGGATGGCACAACAACAAATCCATTGAATGTGAACAAGTATCTGCGATCCCTTTCTAGGGGCAACTTTAATACCATTTGCAAACATTATACATTTGTTTTGCCTCATGGTGGATCTTTAGGGAGACATCTTTTCTCTTCTCCTTATTTGGTGATCATTTGATCATTCCATTATTGTGCTGACTCCTTGGAGTATACCTGCGCTCAAGGCAAACAATTAGTAGACACAGAGCCCCTTTTACTAGTGACTATTATTATAAAAAGTCTTGAATAAAATATTCATAACAAGGATAAGATGTTTTTTTTGACATCCACATCTTTTGAAGCCGGATAGACAAATCAGGAGGTCTTTGATCCCGAATGGGCGATTGAACTCATTTTTTGGACCACCTAAAATATCGTTCTTGAGCATTATACACATTTGGTGTGGTTCATGATTTGCTCAGGGGATTTCTGAAAGAGACCCCATTGATGTGCGGTGATCCCTGCATCCACAGAAAAATTGTTAATTTTGGGTGAAACTACTCCGCATTGACCTCCTTTGATCTTTTGGTTTACTTTTTGCCATATTTTGGGTGCTTTGTGATGTTTGGACTTCCTCCTAGACTCCCCGTTGAAATAGATGTATGACAAAACTAGTCAAGAAGAAAATATGTGTAGGTTTTCAAAATAGTTTGGTTTTGAAAAACTTAGCCTTGAAAAACTTGTGCAAACCTTTTTTAGAAAGTCTCTGCCAATCATGTCATGTGCTAGCTCGACGAACGTCTTCCACTTGAGGCCTGTCTATGTCTGACACTCAATGGAATATATCCAGGGACTCTTTTTTGTTGTTGGAGAAGATCAATAATATAATTTGGAGAAGTTTATCACAACTGGGGATTTAGGCTATTTGCACTATGTCGCAACTGGTGATTTCTGAAATTTTGAAAAAACTCTTGATGCTGGGGAATCCAGAATTCATTCCAAAATGTTAGTGGAAATTTTGAGGACCTCCTCAAAATTTCTACCCCAGTTAGATACTATTTGAGCCAATCTCGACTTGTGGGGGTCTTGAGACTTTCTCCCTAAGTCCTTGCTGGTCTTCATTCTCTTTGTCGGAAGATGATCTTCTTCTTCAGAATTTTTGAGATTCCTTTGCGAAAATTCTGCCCAGTTTCCATTTTCTGGGGTGATATGACCGAGCCTTTGGGGCTCCTACGTATCCCGTTGAAGTAGGAATCAGGTCAAACATAGTTCAGGACTATGCTAGAGAGATATAGGAAAATATAAAGATTTTACAAAAGCCAACATAAGCCGCCTACATATCTCATTCTCGAGAATTCAGGTCATCACGTAGTTCATACATAAAGGGGAAAGATAAATTTTCCTAAGGGGTTGACCGAAGCCGACATAGGCCGCCTGCATATCTCATTCTTGAGAATCCAGGTCAAACGTTGTTTGTACATAAAAGGGAAGAAATTCTAGGTGATTACACAGCGTGAAACGATTATATTCATAAAAGTGTAATTACAATCAAAAGAAATATAGAGAAAATACTATCTTCAGATGTAGTTTCTCTTCACCGCATCAGAATTGATTGGCTTGGTCCACTCTTGACTATCCATCTCAGCCAGGATCAAGGATCCTCCGGACAGAACTTAATGGATTATAGGACACCTTCATTAATTTGGTGTAAACTTTCCTTTCTATGTATCTTGGTGGAAAGAAGGGATCAACTGTCGATGTGTCTCTTTAATAGAATTGATAGGCTTTCTTTTCCTTTCTTTTGATAGATTGGCATCGATCCTGGTTCCCTTAATTTTGTCATCATCTCCCTGGTTGGCCGCCTCGATCAGTTCAAGATTTGGCTTTTCTCAATTTTGGAAGACTTTTAATTCTTCTGTCAATTGTTCAATGTTTCTTCATCATACTCTTTCCATTGATCTTTATTTTCTTTATTTTGTTCATTTAGCACTTGACATAACATGACATTGGTAGGTTTAAAATTACTATTATTGAAATCAAACAACCAAGTCAGATAATAACAAGATAATTCAAATAGGAAAATAAGAATAACATAATTTAAAATAGTTTCCTAGATAGAGGGAGGCCTTTTCATTTGTAATTCGGGAAATATTTACAAACTATGTCTCTTGACCCACACAAGTACTTGCCCACGCCTTTTTGAAAATAGTAAAATGCAAAAAGACAATTTGGAAGATAAAGGGTGGATCATAGGGCCTCCTCTGGATCATCACTAATTTTTAAAAAACTAGAAATTGCCCTTTATCTACCACAAAGGGTGAGGAGTCATGAGCGGAGGGGAGGTCCAATTCTGCAAATCCTCTCCAGGTGTAGCCTTCTTCACCTCACTAGCGTCCGACAAATCTTCCAATATAGCGCTACAGTCTTCAAATAGATTCCCGATCCCATCCCCCAGACCATTATCTGTTGGCATCTCACGTACAAAGAACGACTGGTATATGAGTGGTAATGGCTTTGGAAAACACATCTTTTTTTTACTTTTCATCTTCTTTAGCCCCTTTGAATTAATATTGATGATAGACTTATTGGTCAGCCATTCCTCTTCCATTTCAATCATGTTGACAATAACTCCTCTGTGGTTAGGCAATGAATTACTATTGACACTCGGTGTTGGTGCTTAAAGAGTAATGATTTTGTGATCAATCAAGTCCTGAATTTTATGTTTCAAGTCAATGCAATCTTCGGTTCTGTTCCCGAGTCCTCCTGAATGATAGGCATAATTTTGATCAGCATGGTAAAATTGGGACTTGGTGTTGATGGGTTTTGGTTGGATAGGCTGGAGACAGCCGGCTACCCTTAATCTTTCAAAAAGTTGAGTACGACTTTCGACCAGTAGTGTGAAGTTTCGAGAAGGTTTATTTTCAAGATTTAGATGAGGGAGATTATTTTGGTTGGCTAGAGGTGGTATTTGATGGTAATTATGAGCTACTTGGACGTTAGTATGGTGATTTGGAATTGTGGTTTGGACATTAGGTTGATAATTTGGCTGCGGAGTTTAGTATTGGGGAAGGATATTTAACTGTGGAGCTTGGTATTGAGGTTGGACATAGAAGACGGATTGAGGGCCCTAGGGTGGTGGAGAAGAAAGGGTATTCCTGGGTTTAAATTTCTTTTTCAACTTAGTAATAGAATCAACTGTCGCTGCAGACACGTCTTCTCTTTTCTTCTTTGGGAATTCGGAGGACCCACCCAATATTAGGGTCTGGATAATTTTGCTTGTCCGAATGCCTTCTTCGAGTGATTCACCAATCTTTACCAAGTCCACAAACTTTGTACGAACTGCAGACACCATTCTAGTACAGAACTCTCCTTCTTGGGCACGGGAAAATACTGCTACCATTTCTTCTTCGGTCATGGAAGGTTGTACCTTAGCCAGCGATAGGTGTAATCCCAAAGTATTTGCCACTTTTCTACTTGATCATGTTTAGTGAATACCAATCTAGGACTACTTCTACATTGTACGCAAATCTGTCAATAAAGTCTTTGGCTTGGGCTTTCCAACCAGTCCATTTCCTCAGCTCCTGGGATGTGAACTAATCCAAAGCTTCCCGCTTAAACTTCGACTAAATAGGTGCATTAGCAACGCCTTGTTCCTTCCAATTCCAACCATTTGGTCATAATATCTCCTTAAGTAAGCCATAGGATTTCCAATGCCACCGAATGTTTTGTATCCTTCTAGTATGTCTACACTGGGATGGACACACAAATCATCACAACTAAGGCCATCATCATCCCCTATCCCATGAGACTCTTTGATTCTCATATTTTCTTCATTCATTGCCAACAACAACTTTCTTTTATGCTCGATCTTCCACTCCTCTTCTTTCTCCTCATAATGGTATACCTTGGGATTAGGAATAGGGTTATAGATATTGAGATATGTGATGACATGGAATGCGGTTGGAGGTATAGTTCGAATATGAGATGGATTTGGGATTTTGCTGGAAGGGTTTTGGTATGCTAAAGTGTGATTTTGAGGATGTACGAAAGTTTGGTTGTAGGCAGGGAGGACATTTTAGGGGTTATAGTTGTTTTGTGGAATTTGAGAGTGGTTCTGTGGGATTTCAGGATTGATTTATGGAGTTAGTGAAGGATTTTGTGGATGGTAAGCATCTGGGCTATTGTCTTAGTTGGCGTTTTGGATGGCTGGAGTGTGAGTTTTATGAACCGATTGATTATTGATGATAGGGTCTGTGGGAAGTTGAGGGGAGAAAGCAGATGAAATGTTATTTGGATGATTCCCAACGTCAGGTATGTTGAAAGGAGGGATTTGGAGTGGAGGTCCGTGCCCTCCTGGGACGGGAACATTAGTAGTGATGGCCAGATTAGCCAAGTATCTAGTATGATTTATCTCCCCTTGAAGCTTTTTCAGCTTTCTAGCGAGTTCATCAATTATCTCGCTCTGTTCTGCTACACATTATCCCTGATGGCCAATGCGTTATCCTCGTGGCTTCCAGTAATATTTGAATGATGGCTAGGGGATGGGATTTTGTGAGCTTTTGATCGGAAGAAGTAAGGATGTTCAGCCAGCTTATGACAACACGGAGTAGTTTGTATTATCTGTAAGGTAAAAACAACTTAAAGGAAGATGTGTTTGATCCCATTAGTAATAAACAATGCAAGATAATCACACAGGAAAGGAGCATATAAAGTTGTGTCTTCTCACAGGTGAATTGATCCTTATGATAATAATGACTTGAAAGTTCCAATAAACAGAAGTTTATTCTTCTTATTCTTATGTCTTCTTTCACCGAAGTGGGGAATAAGTAGAGTTTTTGAAGATAGGGGCCGGGACGAAAGGTTGCCTACGTATCTCACGAAGGAGAAATCAGGCCCTACATAGTTTGAATAGTTGTAAAAAGGATTGTTTTCATTTCATTCACTAAACTTCATTACATTATGGAAAAGTAAATACAAGGGAGCTAAAAACTTGCTACGTTTAAAGCTTGAGTTTTGAGAGTGAAAAATGCTTATGTGCTCTTTGGCCTTCTTCTGCCTTATGGATGGTTTGGCACAAACTCCATGCGGATCTTTCCAATTCTGATCAATTGCTCTAAATCAAAGCGGAAAGCATGACACTTCTCAATGGCATGTCCTTTGATTCCACTATGATAATGACAGATGTCATTACCCTTCCTCCATTTTGCAGACCCTTTCATTTCATTTCTCCCGACTGGATGGAGGATTTTTGCTCGGACCTACTTGGAGTAAACGTCTTCATAGTTATCCTTAAAAGTTGTGAAGTCCAAATGATGAATTGTAACATCACTAGTGATGGGTGCCCCTGGTTCAATCCTATCGCATGCCAGTATAGCATGTGGTCCATATAAGTGAGAAAATTTTGCATTATGGATCAAATAGCATATTTTGGCTTTCAACACATGACATTTATCTGTGGTATAACCTTTCTGAAGCAAATGGTAAGAACATCTTTTGTACTCATTCCTGGGATCACATTGTGGACCTTGTGTCTTAACAGGGCATAAAGTTCCCATAGCCTGTAACATTTGGTAAATCTCTGAGACTTTCACAATTTTTGGTTCTCTCAAGCAGCTCCTTGTACTTGCTTTGAGTGTGATCTGTTTGTCTCCTTGCCTGAACCTTGAAGGCAAGAATGTCTTTTTTGTGTCTTTTATCCATTCTTTAATTTCACTCATGGGTTCTTCGAGAGTCATTGGTGTTTGTTCTTACACAAAACTACCACCTTCTGGTTCTTTTCCTTTATCTTGCCCAATCATATTTCCAATTATTTCAGTAGCCGCTTCAAATTCCATGGCTAATTGTTTGATCTCGAAAGGTCTCTTTTGGTATTTCCTTCCCTTTTCTCAGTATTTGGTCGAACATAGTGATTTTTACTTTGATTAGGGCGGTTTGCTCCTCCAATCCCTACTTTTTTCTATGGCAACATCATTTTCTTGTGCAATCAAAAGATTGACTTTGGCAATCCTTCTTTGGGTCATAACAAACTTCTTAACCACTGATAACGCTCAAATTATACCCCAAAGGTATAAGCGGTCTTTGTCAATATAATTACCCAACATAGAGTCGAGGACAAATCCACGAAGAATGAATGAGCTAGCTTTCACCTCTAAGTGTCAAAAGCAACTAGAGCTAACACGTGATGGTACAAAAATAATGCATAAAAGTAAATAGGGGATATAACTTATCAATTTGTAATTGTCGAAATGCTTGTAGTTTGAAACACACAATTCAAGGATTAGAGAAATAGAGTTGAAATCAAGTGTAATACGGGAATTGGAGTTATGCCATCATAATAGTGAAAGAATGTATGGGTAATTGAATATTTGTCTATATTTAGCTAAAAGTTATGGGTAGGCTAGATTATAAGTACTTAGTGTTGATTTGTCAATCAAACACCAAGATAACACAAGTGGGTTCTTTCAAACACCTCATAAGTATATCTATGTAACCAATCTAATACTTTAATTAGTGTCCTTATGTCTAAGAGACACTATTAAATGATAAATATCAAGTTATTGTTCAATACCATTCCTCACCCTCATCCCCTTTGTCAAGGATGATGAGAGCTCTAGGGTTAATTAGAGTTTGCAACCTCTAATTTTAAATCAAAAACATGGAATGGGGAATGGGGATAAAACCCACAACTAATTAGGAAGATAAATAAACAACAACCATACAATTATCACATCTTACCCAAGCATAACCCCAAGCAAAGAAATTAGCTACTTATGGAAAGAGAAAGAGGAAAATCACCCAAGTTCTCCTCCCATTGTTCCATTGAATCCAAGTTTATCTCAAGATTTAAGATCTTAATTTAATACAAAGCCAAAAGAAAGTAACTAATTCACTCTTAGGGTTTCACTCTATTTTCTCAAGCTTCAAAATATGCCAAAACTCCTATTCTAGAGCTGAAAAATCCCTTTTAAAGCCCCAAATTTACGTTCCTAAAAAATTACGAAATTGTCAAAGCACTGGTCACCTGCTGGTGTAGGTGGGTGGCTTGCGCACGCAGGCTCTTCAGCGCAGACTACACTAGCTCACCCATACTTGCCACCTGCGTGCGCAGCTCAAGCTCATGTGTGCGCAGGTGGCCTCGCAGCTGCCTAAATATTGGTTTTAAGCTCCTTTTCTACACTTCTCGCATCCCAATTGACTCATGTGGATAGCTCGACCTCCTACTCACTCATTACCTACATAAAAGAGTTATATAACTTGAGATTTGCATCAAATCAATGCAAAATTAGAGATAATTTAAGCTTAAACATGTTAAGAAATTGGTAAAATGTCAACTTATCAACCCCCCAAACTTAAACTATTGTTTGTCCTCAAGTAATCTACAAGGTTCAAAGTGAAAATAAAAGGGTGCTCTTAACTATAAGGCAACCACAAGGGACTACGCTAGACAATTAAGACTATAAAGTTCAATCGGTTCCTCCTACAAGTCATGGCAAACAAGTAAATCACGCGCTTTCCTTTTCAAGAGCCAATTCTCATCAAATAAGGGTGTAGGAAATCAACAAGTAAACAACTTTCAAGTTGAGATGCTTCTCAAGGTGTGACACAAGATTTTCAAAGATTGCCTCATCTTCAATTTGTGATTTGTCTTACTCAGTTTCCCTAATTGAAAGTAAAACATCACCCTCCACTTCAAGGTATCAATGCCTCTCACTTACAAAAGGTTGCTCCACTCACACAAAATAATGTAATTCACAAGGAGCATAAAGACCAAAGGAACTTTCACTCACTCTCACAAACAAAGTCAAGTGCAACAAGTAGAACCACAGGCTTTCCCTTTTTGTTATTAGCCACTAATAGGGACCTACAAGGTTTAAATTCATCAAGGACTTGTGGGCATTGCTGAAGGTTAAGGTGAGGAAAAAGGATTTATGGATCAAATGACTCGAAGATCCCTCTAAACACAATCGCTTTATCACTTCTTGGGCTCACTTCGTTCGAGTTTTCCACATTATTCGCCCCTGCTTATTTTAGCTTTGCTATATTTGATTTCTAACCTTCTCTTGCTAACCATTCGAATGAGCTTCCCTCTTCATTTGCTTTTCCGGCTCTTTCAAGAGACCTTTTTTACTCCTTAGCTATTCATGCCCCTCTTTTATTTTTGCAAGTTTTTTCACTTTTCTTGAATCATTCTAAGGGCTAAACTCCATATTTTCAATTACAAGCACCTTTCTTGTTCTTATGAAGTACTAATGAAATAACCAAGAATACACCTCTCTTAACAATTTACACATATCCTTTCCCCCTCAAACTTAGGTTTTGAGTTCAACTCAATTATTCTCACAAGCCTGCCTCTCCACACTTAGGCATTTGCCTATATTGGCCCATATTAGAACCATGCAATGTGTTTACGGAGGTTGGGTGACAAAAGAAGGATGTGGAAAAGGCAAAAGTAGGGTGTCATAGTATGGTTATCTCTAAGGATAGAATGAAAATAGAAAGAGGCTCAAATGGGTTAACTAGGGACAAATGCCAAGGTGGGATTCAGGTCAAGTTACGATTCAAGAATGGCCTCGGGTCATTCTCCAAACCAAACTTGGTCCCAAATTTTGCCTTGAATACACGTGGGGAAAGTTCTAGACTATCATGTATGCACAAGAATTGATCAAAAACCTCACCACACCAGGCACTTTATTTCTTAAAATAGAAAGCTAGTCTTCCTACCAATTTGAGCAAATGAACTTGACAAACTACTCCGAGTCAGAGACTTTTATTTTGTGAAGAAGGAGCCAAAAACTAAATTAGAAGGTCGTAACTCAAGAGAAAGCTTGAAATCACTTTGCTCTTTTCTTTTCAAACACCATTTTCAAAGACTATTTTACCTTTCACAACTCATTTTGTTTGGCACGACAAATTTTGGAGGGTACTTTTTGAACTTTTCAACCACTACTTGACTCTAAGAACCGAGTTTCGAAGAAAACCCTTGGACTTTATTTGACACGTATATACACGAGGCGACAAGAAAGAAATGCATGTTTAAAATGGACATCACCCAAATAAGAATCAATATCAGAACAATGACATTTGGGTCTCAACTAATAACAAGCATAACTAATAACAAGCGCATACTATGGGCCCGACAAGGGCAATATCCGAATAAAAATCATAAAGATAGCCTGACAAGGGCAATATCCGAATCAAAATCATAAAGATGGCCCAACAAGGGCAATATCCCAATCAACAAGATAAACAAGCCAAAGAAGGCCCAGCAAGGTCAATATCTGAATAATATGATGAAATGAAATAATATTACAGACCATAAAATGCCCCACCCCCAACTAAAGAATATTACATTATCCCCAATGCAACAACATAGAATGAGAAAAGAGGAGGGGGAAAACTCTCTGAGGCGCACTAGGCACGCGGATCCATGTCATGTGATGACTGTGACTCCAGTGCGGCTGTAATAGTAGGAGCCTCCTCAGACTGGGCTTCTATAACTGCAACTGAGGGGATATGTACCCCCTAGGGAGACTGAGACCTAGAAACAACATCAACTATCCTCGCATGTTACTCCTCAATGGATTTTCGCTTGGTCAGCTCTACTTGTTGGGCCTTAGAAAGCCCTGCGCTAAAATCAATACCTGTCTCTTCGTTCACAAGAGAATACCCGAACAAGTCAGCAAATGGTAAGATTGGGACAGTCTCAGCCTGTGGAATGGTAATCTGGGCGTCATCAAAAGTGAAGGATGGATGGATCGACTGAACCTCCGAACACAGACTATCAAGGTCAGTCCTCAAAATAGCAACCGCTTCAATATACCCTCTGGCCTCAACCACGGATAATCTCCGCTCATAGTCTAATATTTGAGCACATAGAGGCCCAAGACTCCTCTCAATAGTCACCTTAGCAAATGTCAATGTAGAGGACTGTGGAGGCTGGGTAAACTGAGTAGTGCGTGAAGGAGGCAGTGCCTGAGGGAGATCACTAACCAAAGTAGTGTCACTATAGATCGATGGAGCATTAGATGCATGTAAAGTCATAGGGGAGGTACTAGTACCCTCGATAGTGGGTACCTCTCCCAAGGACGAACTGGAGACCTTACTAATCTTTCTTTTTATTCCCCCTGAATTGTCATCATCTTGACTAGTCTGAATATCCATAACTCCCATATATTTTATTTTTGTGTCAATCTTGGGGAATAGAGGAACCTTGTGAACAACACATAACATAGAGATAAGAGTAGGAAAAGGTAGCAAAGTGCCCACTTGTTTTGATCTGACTTGATCACTTCGACAATAATCTCTCCCGAATTGACATGTAATCCATCTATGATGCACCCCACAATGATATCTATTTCGATAGTGACGTCTTGATCATTGGTGAAGGGAAGCAACAGATTGCCCACAAAGCCAAGCCAATGCTTGGCTTGAATAAAAAGGTCCCTCCTTTTGATTTGTCCTACTCCATTCACCCAAAGAGGAAGGCCCTTTGCAATTATTTGGGAAAGCCGCGGAAAATGGACATGCCCACTAGCACCCACTTCTTTCTTTCAATCCCGAGTGCACACTCACAACAAAAGTAGAGCTTGTTTATTGCGGAGGCGGAGCAAGGTACCTCCACTCCGCTAACAAGTACACTAGGCAGACAAGGTTGGTCTGCCACCAGTGGTTTGTACTTGTATTGGTTATGCCGGATCACATTAGAGGCCTAGAATTCTCTAATAAGATCAGGATAATAAACCTCGGGAGGAGACTAGGGGTTAATAGCTGTGAAGACTTCCCATCAATACTTGTTAACTTGCCTTATCATATTCGGGAAGTGATCGTGAACACCCTTCAAGCTAAACACTTTTTTGGGATTGAAACCCCGAGTGTAAACCCATTCATCATATAGTTCACGCATTCCTCGACTACAAATCTGATGTTGTCAACATCCTTATCTAATCCCCTTGAAAGATCAAGTGTGCTTTGAACATCGGGGATGCTAGGAGTTTCTTGTTGTGTTAG
This sequence comes from Capsicum rhomboideum, assembly GCA_031232105.1. Lineage (NCBI taxonomy): Eukaryota > Viridiplantae > Streptophyta > Magnoliopsida > Solanales > Solanaceae > Capsicum > Capsicum rhomboideum. The sequence goes on from CP124709.1 coordinate 63,011,726, forward strand.
TGTTTTTTTCTTAGAGGTAGTAGCTAGAGCCTTGCCTTTGTATTTGGTGTGATCCTTCTTTGCACCCCTCAACATTGATTTCCGTTGAGTCATACCTAAGGAGAACACAAAAGAACCAGACAAAACAAAAAAAGATAAAGGGTAAAACATGTTTTTGGCTTTTTGTTGTATAAAAGAAAAATAAAACTATGCTAAATGAGGTGAATGCAAGAAAAACTATTATATAAAACCACATCGGAGTAAATAAGTACAACTAAACATCAAACACTACCCACTTCTCCTTGAAGTGCACAATCAACCAATGACCCTCACATGAACAAAAATAACAATTTTCCCTTAAGAATGACGTCACCCGATCTATCATAGGGAAAATTATGCATTTTTATCATGGTCGACAAACCTTAATAACACATATCACTAACATGAATCACCGGTTATGTTCCATCATCAATGAATTTAATGAAGGGTCAAATGATTCCCCACTATTACATTTATCAATCATTTGAAGCAATGAAGTTACAAACTCCTCATGCGAATTACAACAAGCACATGGTGTGCATCATAAAGTGGACAAATGAAATAAGGAGCATGGCACTTGAAAAGCATTCAATTCACATTTCTCAACTACAAACATTATAATTAGTCATTTATTTATGGAATAGTGCTCAAAATAAGCTCAAGAAACCTTGACTAATTCTCTTAGATCACCCACAAAAGAAAATATCAAGAAATACTCATGTGGGAATTTAATCAAACACATGGGGTGCATAAACTTGGGTACTCAAGAATTCCCCAATTGGCATATAAATAATCACACCCAATTCAACTACTCCATAGAAACATCAATAATACACCAAACGAAGTTCATATTAATCAACTCCTCACAATAATCTAGCATAAAACATGAATCACCATTTTAGCCCAAGAGCTTTTTTAGAAGAAATTAAAACAAGTGAACTTACCAAACTAAGAGAATATGCAAAGTAATGACAAGAGAATTTGAAGATTAGGAACTCCAGAGTTGTATTTACTGAAGTATGAATATCATCTTTGAAATTAATTGTGAAATAGATGAAGTGTAAAGAAAGAGAAAATTTGAGAATACAGAGAGTGTGAGTTGGTCCCCTTTTCTTTTATATATGAGTTAGAAATGGGTCAACCTGGGTCGGGTCGACCCAGGAATTTAATTACAAGGGTTGGAGCTCCAAGCCTCACTTGTGCCCTATCATGTGATCGCATGTAGGGGGATGCGCGCACAGGTGGGCCTTTAACAGTTGAGCAGAATACCTAGCGTAGTGCTGGTCACCTGTGTTAGCTAACCTGTGCACACAGGTCCTTGAGATGCACATGCAGATGAATAACTAGGCACGAAATAATGACATTTACAGGCCAGCCTGCGCACGCAGATGCTTGGCCTGCGCCCGCAGGTGGCAATTGACCCTAACCAGTGTGTAACACTTCACCTAGTAGCCACATGCGCCCAGACATGCGTGGGCATGTAGGCATGTGCACTAGAGGGTGTTCGATTTAAGCCAAAACAATGCTTCCCATCTCCCATACTTAGAATTTTTCACCTGCATTCACCAAAATAACCAAGAATTAGCAATCAAATCATTAGAAAATGACAATAATCGACCATGGGTTACCTTCCAAGAAGTGTGTTGGTTATCGTCATGGCCCGACTTTGTTCCTCATCATCAAGCATCCTTAAAATGGAGAAACTTAACCTTAGTAGCTTTGGGTCCACCCTCATAAAAATGTTTTATCCTTTGACCATTCACCGTGAACCTCCTCTTCTCATGGTCCTCCATCTCAATAGCTCCACTAGGATAGACATTAACCACTACAAAAGGGCCCGACCACTTGGACTTTAGCTTACCCGCAAAGAGTTTTTACCTCAAATTGAAGAGTAGCACTTCATCTCCAGCATGAAACTCTCTTTTCAATATCTTAGCATCATGCCATTCCTTTATTTTCTCCTTGTATAACGTCGAGCTCTCATATGCCTTAAGTCGGAACTCCTCTAACTTATGAATTTGGTCTACTCTTGACTTGGAGGCATCCACCCAATTCATATTCAATTTATGCAAGGCCCATAATGCTTTGTGCTCCAATTCAACAGGGATGACAAGCCTTTCCAAACACCAACTTATCGGACGACATGCCAATAGGAGTCTTGAATGCGGTCTTATATGCCTAAAGAGCATCATCAAGTTGTCTTGCCCAAATCGTTCGTCCAACATTTACAGTTTTCTCCAAGATTGACTTTATCTCCAGATTGGAAACCTCCACCTGGCCACTCGTTTGAGGATGATACGGGGTAGCCACCTTATGCTTCACCCCGTACCTATCAAGCAAAGCATCGAATATCTGGTTATAAAAATAAGAGCCACCGTCACTAATGATGGTTCAGGTAGTCCCGAACCTCATGAAAATGTATTTCTTTAAGAACAATGTGACACTTTTACTCTCGTTGGTCAGAAAGGCAATAGCCTTCACCTATTTGGACATGTAATCGACGGCCACCAATATATACTTATTACCATATGATCTCACAAACGGGCCCATAAAATCAATGCCCCAGACATCAAATAATTCTACCTCAAGGTTAGGCCTTAAGGGCCTCTCATACCTCCTTGAGATACCACCATGCATTTTACATTGTGTACAATTTTTAACCCATTCATAAGCATCACGGTAGATGGTAGGCCAATAATACCCACACTGAAGAACTTTAACGGCGATTCTCACACTGCCATGATAGCCACCAAATGGAGACTAATGACAAGCTTCAAGAATGGATTTCATCTCTTCTTTCATAACACATCGACGTATAACTCCATTGGCACATTCCCTAAAAGATAGGGTTTGTCCCAAGAGTACCTCTTCACTTCATGGAGGAATCTTTTCCTTTGATAGTAGCTCAACTCATCGGGGAGCAGTCCACTCACTATATAGTTTGCAAAGTCAGCATACCATGGTGGTGTGCTCCCTTTAGAGCTCATGACAAGCTCGTCAGGAAATGTATCATCAAGTTCAAAATCACCCCAATTTTCTTCATTTGTCTCAAGACATGATAGGTGGTCTGCTACTTAGTTTTCACAACCCTTTCTATCCTTCACTTCAAAGTCAAATTCCTAAAGTAGTAGAATCCACCTTATCAATCAAGGTTTTGCTTCTTTCTTGGCAATTAAATACTGGAGAGCAGCATGATCAGTGTGCATTATAACCTTTGTGCCTAATAAATAAGCTCAAAATTTCTCAAACCCATAAGCCACAATTGTAATTCTTGCTCCATGATAGTGTAGTTCCTTTTTACATCATTTAACGACTTACTAGTATAGTAAATGGGATGAAAAAGTTTCTCCTTTTGTTTTCCAAGCACGACTCCCAATGCAAGTCCACTAGCATCACACATGAGTTCGAACGGTTGTGACCAATAGGGGGCCACGATAATAGGGAATGATACAAGCTTCTCCTTAAGGCAATTAAACGCCCTCAAACACTCTCCATTAAATTCAAAGTTTACCTCCTTCTCAAGTAGTTTGCACATCGGATGGGCAATTTTAGAGAAATCTTTAATGAACCTCCTATAAAAACCTACATGGCCAAGGAAACTCCGGACCCCTTTTATAGATATTGGATGTGGTAGCTTAGCAATGACTTCCACCTTAGCTTGATCAACTTGGATTCCTTGGCCCAATATTTTATGTCCGAGAACAATCCCTTCTTTTACCATAAAGTGGCATTTCTCCCAATTCAACACAAGATTATTTGCCACACATCTTTCAAGCACCTTTTCCAAGTGTTTAAGGAAATACTCAAATGTATCATCAACAAACAAGAAATCATCCATAAATACCTCCATAGAATCCTCCACCATGTATAAAAAGACAGAAAGCATACACCGTTGAAAGGTAGTCGGTGCATTGCATAGCCCGAAGGGCATACGTCTAAAAGCAAAAGTTCCATAAGGAAAAGTAAAGGTCGTTTTATCTTGATCTTCGGGGGCTATTAAAATTTGATTGTAGCCCGAGTATCCATCGAGGAAGCAATACCAACCCCTTTCTACTAGCCGATCAAGCATTTGGTCCATGAAGGGCATGGGAAAATGATCCTTCTCAGTCCATGAATTCAATTTCCTATAATCAATACACACTCTCCAACCCGTGACCGGAAGGACGGGTATAAGATCATTATTTTTGTTTAGGACCACCGTAATAACACCTTTCTTGGGAACACATTGAACGGGACTTACCCATGTGCTATCTAAAATAGGATAGACTACACGCGCATCAAGCCACTTGATGATTTCTTTCTTAACAACTTGTTGCATCAGAGGGTTTAGTCTTCTTTGGTGTTCTATACTTACTACCAACTCAGGCTCAACCTTGATCTTGTGGGTACATATACCAGGTGGAATTCTAATAATAGCAGCTATGGTCCATCTAAGAGCCCTAATATACCGTAACACCACCAATTTCAATACCTTGATTTGCCATGATGATAAGTCTCCCACAATAATAATTGGTAGAGTCTCACCTTCTCCCAAGAACACATAATGAAGATGAGATGGCAATGGTTTGAGCTCAATTTTTGGTGGATCTTCAATCGAAGGCTTTGCGGGAGGAGTTTCTCGATTTTTCAAGTCAAAGTCCAACTTGTAAGGATTTTTTTGTGTAAGACCCAAGGCCCTTCAAAGATAAAACTACTTCATCATATCCTTCAATCCACTCGCTTTCAAGCTTACACAAGACTCCCACCAAAGGTTCACTAAAAAAGTCAATCTCTATAGTATTAGCCACTTCGTTGTCAATCACATCGATTACGGAGACAACGTGCAAATCCATAGGTTGCTTCATGGACTTGCAAACGCTAAATGACACCTCTTTATTGTTTACACAAAATTTCATTTCACCATTCAACATCAACTAGAGCTCGTCCGGTAGCTAAGAATGGCCTACCAAGAATAATGGGGACCTCATGGTCAATTTCACAATCCAAGATCACAAAACCGGCCAGAAAGATGAAATGGTCCACCTTCACAAGTACATCATAAAACACAACCACGGGTCTTTTTATAGAGCGGTCGGCCATTAATAGGCGTATTTTTGTCGGCTTTGGAGCTCCTAAGACTAACTTTCTAAATACGGCTAATGGCATCAAATTAATACTTTCCCCAAGATCACACAAAGCTTTCCCAAATTGGTACACTTCAATAGTACATGGGATGGTGAATTCCCCTGGGTCATCCTTCTTCACAACCATTGTGCTAGACATGATAGCACTACAATTATGTGTAACTTCAATTATTTTGAAGTCCATGATGCGCTTCTTTGTTTCTAAGTCCTTCATAAATTTAGCATACCCGGGCATCTCCTGTAGGGCTTCCAGCAATGGTATATTTACCAAAAGGTTGCTAAATTTAGAAAGGAATGAAGGAGGGATTTGGACTTGCGGCTTTGAGACAATTGGGTTTTCATTCAGTTTTGAATTACCACCATCAACCACTTATGGTTCTACGTTGCTTTCACCCTTTCCTTCCACTTCTTCTGGCTTCTTAACACTTTGCTCTTTTGACATCAGAGTTTTATCTTTTGAATTATCAAGCCGCTTTCTCTTTTCGCTTATTTGTTCTCCAATAACTTTATTACTAAGGTCATTATAAAGATTTACAACATCTTTCTCTAGAGTTCTCCCGCTTCTAGTGACTATTTCCATGATGTGACATCATTTTTTGGGTTTACAACCATATCACTAAGAAGGCCTCCTCTTTGTGTTTGGTTCATAAGGGAGGAAAGTTGACCCATTTGGGTTTCAAGTTGCTTTATCGAGGCCGAGTGTGAGGTGACAGTTTGATTGAGATGTGACAAATTGCCTTTTATTTCTCTTAATATCTTATTGCTTCCTTCAATACTCAATAGAATACCAACAATCACATCTTCATTCTTATACTTCTTCGGATAAATATAAGTTGTTCCTTTACCATTAGGACGATCATGTGGAGGAACATATCTATCCTAATCCCGATCTTTATTTTGCCAATCATGGTGCCTATCCTTATCCCTCTATTCTCATTCTCATTCTCGGTTTCTATCATGATCCTTCCACTCATGATCTTTCCAATCATGGTCTTTATCCGTCCAACCTTGATGTCCTCCTTTCCTTTGATAGGTGGGGTGGGAACCCCCCGTTTGATTTGAAATAAAACGAATTTCTTCATCATGAGTCTCCACTTCATCATCATCATAGGTCTTAGCACCCTTGGAGGCAACGACATTAACCCCCTTTGGTGTTGACCCCATTACATGCTTGGTGAGGAGTTCTAGTTGTGTCATCATTTTAGCTATACTCTAATCTCTCTCCTCATCCTACTTTCTTTGCTCTTGGCTCACAAAATATGTAGAGGGAGCCCCAACGGCCACCTCGGAATCTCTTGTATGCCAACCTCGACTTTGTTTAGTTACTTGTTCCAATAATGCCGATGTAACACCATAAGTTTGTTTCACCAAAGATCCCCTGGCTGCATTGTCCACAACCATTTTGTTCAATTGATCTAATGCTCGATAAAATATTTGGAGGAGCATCTTATCCGGAACCTCGTGAGTCAGACATTGCATCAATTTCTTGTTAAACCTTTGACAAGCCTCATGTAATGGTTATCCATTTAATTGGCGAAAGTTATTAATCTCATCTCTCAATTGTAATATCCGGGATGGTGGAAAAAACCTATCCAACAATGCTTCCATCAATTCCACCCATGTAGTGATTGAACCTACGGGAAATTGCCTCAACCACAATACGGCTTCGCCCATCAATGAAAAGGGGAAGAGTCTCAATTGGATGGACTCTTGTGATATGTGGGTGATATCAAATGGCATACATACATCAATGAAATTCGTCAAGTGAAGATTTGCATCTTTATGTGCTTTATCCCCATACAGTCCCTTTAATTGAAGGATATGGAGCATCATACTAGTAACATGAAATACTTTGTTGCCTTTTACAGGAGGGATGCGGATAGCACTAGGTCTCCCGGCATCTCCCAAGTGGTCTTTATCCTCTAAATGTCCATATCATAAAGCGGTATGACTAACGTGTTGACTCATTGAATCGTGAAGACTTTGGTTATCACCTATGGAGAACAAAGACAACAAATAAAGTAAACTTACACCACGACAGACACAAGTAACTTAAAACACAAAAAAGAATGAATGCTATGTTTTATTCCCCGGCAACGGCGCCAGTTTTTGATAATGCTCAAATTATACCCCAAAGGTAGAAGTGATCGTTGTTAATATAATTACCCAACTTAGAGTCGAGGTCGAATCTACGAGGAATGAATGCTCTAGTTTCACCTCTAAGTGTCAAATACAACTAGAGCTAACACGTGATACTATAAAAATAATGCATAAAAGTAAATGAGGGATATAACTTATCAATTTGTAACTGTCGAAACACTTGTAGTTTGAAACACACAATTCAAGGATTAGATAAATAGAGTTGAAATCAAGTGTAATACGAGAGTTGGGGTTATGCCATTGTAATAGTGAAAGAATGTAGAGGTAATTGAATATTTGTATAGATTTAGCTAAAAGTTATGGGTAGGCTAGATTATAAGTACTTAGTGTTGATTTTTCAATCAAACACCAAGATAACACAAGTGGGTTCTTTCGAACACCTCATAAGTATATCTATATAACCAATCTAATACCTCAATTAGTGTCCTTATGTCTAACAAACACTATTAAATGATAAATATCAAGTTATTGTTCACTCCCATTCCTCACCCTCATCGCCTTTGTCAAGGATGATGAGAGCTCTAGGGTTAATTAGAGTTTGCAACCTCTAATTTTAAATCGAAAACATGGAATGGAGATAAAACCCACAACAATTATCTAATTAGGAAGATAAATAAACAACACCCATACAATTATCACATCTTACTCAAGCATAACCCTAAGCAAAGAAATTAGCTACTCATGGAAAGAGAAAGAGGAAAATCACCCAAGTTCTCCTCCCATTGTTCCATTGAATCCAAGCTTACCTCAAGATTTAAGATCTTAACTTAATACAAAGCCAAAAAAAAATAACTAATTCACTCTTAGGGTTTCACTTTATTTTCTAAAGCTTCAAAAAATGCCAAAACTCCCATTCTAGAGCTGAAAAATCCCTTTTAAAGCTCCAAATTTACGTTCCTAAAAAATTATGAAATTGCCACCGCACTGGTCACCTGCTGGCGCAGGTGGGTGGCCTGCGCGCGCAGGCTTTTCAGTACAGACTCCACTGGCTTGCCCAGACTTGCCACCTGCGTGCGCAACTCAAGTTCATGCGTGCGCAGGTGGCCTTGCAGCTTCCTAAATGTTGGTTTTAAGCTCCTTTTCTACACTTATCGCATCCCAATTGACTCGTGTGGATAGCTCGACCTCCTATTCACTCATTACCTGTATAAAAGAGTTATATAACATGAGAGTTCCATCAAATCAATGCAAAATAAGAGATAATTTTAGCTTAAAAATGTTAAGAAGTTGGTCAAACATCAACTTATCAACCACTTTCTTGCTTTCCCCCCCTTCAATACCTCATTTGTTTGGCCTAACTCCATTAATCGCTTTTTGACTTGAGCAATTCTCCTATCGTCCTTTTCAGTCCTTCCTACAATGGCTTCTTCTAAGTCAATAGTCAACCTTCCTGAAATGGTTGGAATAACTTTTAGGAATTTTTAAGAATGGTTGTGGACTTTTCTGAGAGACTTGGGACAATTGGAGTATTTTGGTTGGACTTTTGTATAGTGGTTGTATATTTTGCTTAAAAAAGGACTCTAGAAAAGTAAGGGTGGATCAATTCGCCTTTGATTCAAACAACATAACACATATAAGCACATAAGATAGTTTATATCACACAATCATAATAACGTGCACACCCTATTTAAGGGACCTTTTTTGAGCCAAAGGTGGGCCTAATGATTGTTCGAAAAGACGTATGTGTTGTTTTAAGCCATTCCATTGCCCCAAATTAGGTATATGTATAACCTAAATCTTTTCAAAGGAATACAAAGCCAGCTAGAAGGGGTGTATTTAAGAGAAATGGAATAATACATAAAGTAGGCCAATGCAGGGGCAAACAAAACAAACCCATGCAGGGGCACTTTGGGAACATGAAAAATACATAAGAACTGAACCCATGCAGGTGAAAGAACTGATGTGATTTTGAAGACGATCCTTCCCTTATTATTCTTCTCTTGTATTTCTTCGGTATCTCCCCTAGTGTATTGACTCTTCTAATACCATGCTCAAACTCATGAAACATGATTTCCTACAAAACAAGTATACTATTAGGCCCCACCCCAGGATAATAGTTCAGTTGCAACACATACTTATTTTCAAACAACACATAAATGAATATGGTGTTGACGGGTCGTGAACCCTTTTGACATATTTGGCAGTTTTTCTAATGGACTTAATATCCCCTGGATATTAAGTTGTCCTTGGCTATTGCTTAGTTATTCAGGATTTGGTTTTGCTCTATCCTAGTTGACTAGAGTGGTTTGTTCAAATTGACTGAGAACCCGAAATAGACTTATCGAGGTAACACACCAAGTGACTGTAGACCGACTCGAATCAACTACTCACTTAGTGGTCCAAAGAAAGTTAAGGTGTTACACGGAAGGGAGGATGCAGATACCCACATAACCGCCCTTTTTCCTAATGCCTAATGCTTTGCCAGAAGTGGCGGAATATGCCGTGAATACAACAGTTTATAATTTGCGGAAAGTAAACAAATAAATAAATAATTATTACAAATCCAAATAGTTAGTCAAATAAGAGTTAGTTTAAAATATATGGTTAGAACCTAATTGAACTCCCCAACAGAGTTGCCATTTCTGTTTTGCGGAGAAAATGACTTTTGACTTTTTTGAAGTCAAAAAACTTAATGAAAATTTCCAAATTCAGTTTAAACAGAGTCGCCACTTAATTTATTTAGGAAAATCTTTGAAAAAATCATTAAAGACTTTAAACAGAAAAAAATCTTTAAAAATTAAGAAATCCGAGTAAGGGTTCATATTAATACCCCGAGAAGGTTTTTAAGGCACTCGGGATATCCGCTTACATGCCGTTATACGGTCTATTTGAAACTAACCTTGATTTGACTAACTTGATAAAAATGAGTTTAGAAGATGCTTGTTCCAAAAAGATTTTAAAAGTTTTTAGGCAAAATGGAGGAAATTCTCATTTTTTTCATTTCAATTTAAACTTGTGCGAAATGTTTAAGAAAAAATGGAATCCAATTTATCTTTGAACAAGTAGTGATCTACATTAAGCTAATTTGTAAGACAATTATTTGCAAAAACATGGCAATTCTAAAAGGGGTTTCAACTAAGTTAAATAAAAGTTAACATTTATACAAATAATCAAATATGTATTGCAAATAAATAAAGGGAGAAAAGTTTAAAAATTAGGCTCTTTTTGGCCCATTTCGGATCTGCCCTGCTTTTGGGTTGAACAGTTATGGATTGGTCCAATTTCCTTCTGTGTATACCATCTGTTTATTGACCGTATAACATTCTCCTTTCCTTTGTGTTTTTGCAGTATACACATTGTATGCTAGCGAATATGACCTGTATACTTGCTTCCCTTTCCCATTTTTCACTTCTTGAACCTGTATATCATCTTTCAAAACCTGTATATAGCGTATATCTGTTGTATACCACCGCGAATCAGTCCTGTTTGGACTTGGTCTTGAGGTTTGACTCGATATTGGGCCTCCTTGGCCCTCCAGAAGATATGCAAAGGGAATTAGATTACAATATGGACTCAACTCGAGTTTCACATGTATCAAAAAAAAAAAGGAAATTAATATATATTTGTAACTATGGAAAAAGTCAATCAAATAAACATGAAGCTTGGCACAAAATAGTAGGAAATTTGTTACGAGCAAACAAGAATGTTCCAGAATTTCAAATGCTTATAGGAGCGGAAAATCACTTAGGAACAAAACATAGAGTGCTTTTAAAATTACGGTTGAGTTTCAAAAACCACCAAACTCCATTTTAGAGGTTAAGATTATCAAATGGGAAGTAGATTAACTCCAACATAACAAGACCATACAACATCATAAATTATTTTTCTCAAGAGGGAAAGTAATGGTTAAGGTCAAGCATGTTTCCAGCAATTGAAAACAAAAGTTCAAAAATAACCAAAGCTTAAGTATAACAATCTGGTTCTCTTATATTTGATCCTTTTAAAGTACAATTATCATGTAGCCAAGCCATTATACCAGAATTTGAAATGAAAGGCAGGTTTTGATATTACTTTTGCGAAAATTCAAAACCGCAACCGAATCAAAGAAGTGTCAACTACTGAAATATACACATATAGCCCCTGTTTATACTAACCGATCTTGACGCTTAAAGCTAAGTAAATTTTTATCAAAAGACTAATTCAATAGAGACAAGTAACATTAAAGGAAAATTGGCCGCACTTCATGTAAGAAAAAAAAATTTTATTTCGAGCCTAGGATATGGTGAAAACCTCTTAGGCAGACAACTCAATTAACATTAAAAATCTTTTTCTTATTACAACAGAGATAGAGTAACTAGGAGGCAGGTTTAGAAGGACTTGAAACAACAACAGGGAAACAAATTTCAAGCAAAATCATGATAGAACACATAGTTTAAAGTTCCATTACCATGCTCACTAAGGGGAATTTTAGATACGAAAATAGGTTATCATGAAGCTCTATTCCAACTCTTAAGAATGAATTTGATAAATACTAAAGAGTAATCCTCAAAGACTCTTCTTTTCCATAAAGGATTCTACTTGGTATTATGAACCAAGAGAAACTTCAAAGAAATACCAATCCTAAGACAAATCTGATGCACATTGAACACAAACAACTCAGCTATTCCCTGTGACTTGAAATAGAGTTACATACTCAAACATTAATGGAGCGAGCATCTCAAGCCTTTAAATTCATAGAAAAATGAAAAGCAGAGCTTCAACACACATATACAACACTCAATTCCAGAAAACTATGAACGAACAATCAAAAATCTCACAAGAAGTCAATCAGTCTTCACAATAACAAAACTCCAACGTAACACCAAACACGAAGAAGAAGAATACAAAAGGGATAAAGCATTAACAGAATGTATAAAAAAAAAGATTCATACAAGAGCGAACAAGTCCAATTTCAACATGAGGTGAAAACATCAGTCTCGAAATGTGAAGACCAGAAATTGAATGGAAAACAATTAGGTGAATAATTTACCTTTTTGAGGGAAGCAAACATGAATTGACGAGCCTTGTCAGAGTGAACTTCCACCGCCGTTGAAAATGGCACTAGATTTCATGTATTAGAATTTCAAGCTTAAAGTTGAGTCTCGCAGAAACCTTGGCACTGAAATCTTTTTGATAGCTAAAATCCCTCACAAATTGGGGATCTCTGCTATCCAACCTTAACCCCAATAAGGAAATGGAGAATGGTTTATATAGGTGATTTCGAATGGGTATTTTGAGATGAGAATTAATGTGGGATTTGGGAGAAATCCCAAATCCAACAGTTGTGAACAAATCACAAAGGAATGGACGGCGATGAGTCGTCTCTGTCCTTGCCCATACTATCGTTGAATGTGAGCACGAGAGGTGTCGATTTCTATAAGCTTCAAGGTTTTTTTTTTGGAATTCGAGTGGAATAGTACTATCTTAGTACAATAAATTCAAAATTTAAACTTGGGGCATTTTGGATTTAGGATTTCGTTGGTGTTATTGTTTTGCTACTGTCGTCGTTTGTTGAAGTTGTTGTTCTCAGTTTTTTGTTGTTGTGGTGGTGAAGGAGAAATAGGAATTAAAAAAGTTATGGGCTGGGTCGATTTATATGTGGACTGGGTTGGGTCAATGGGTAGGCTGATTTAGGAAAGGGTAGGTAGATTTTGATTTAGGCTATTTATTTAAATTTTAGACCAAATCAAAAATCAATTGGCCAATTGCATTGTGAGTATGGACAATTTGATTTTAATTATGGCCAAATTTAATAGATCGGGCAAATTGAATCAAAGTTAGAAACAAACTAATAACCAATTTAACCCCGAGCTTCTTGATTTAATAAAGCTAAATAAATATTTTTTGAATAATTTATTTTAAGAACAACTTACATGTTTACATCAAAATTCACCCATTTGAATTAATTTTCAGGTTGGTTCTTGATAAAAATCTAATTTTGCAAAAGTAATTATTTAAGCGACTAAAATTATATGATCTCGTATCCAAGAATAAGAAAATGTATAATTCATCACTTAAATGAAAAAGTTAACTCACAAAAATATTCTTAGAAAGCGTTTATCTGGATAAAATAAATATTTTGATTTTATTTAAAACCGAAGAAACTCAGAATTAAATTTAGTCGGGGAGGGCAAAAATTAGGTGTCAACAGCAGCGGGACAGTTTGCCAGCACAAGCAACTGGTGGAGTTAAGGAATCATTGGGGATCACAATTCTAGTGCCTTTCTCATATTGATTATAAATTCGAAAATCAACAATCGTTACTGTTACTACTTGATTACAAAACCCCCCTTTTTTTACTTACTTGCCAATTACTCATACAAACATTCTACAAAAATTCGTCCTATTCCCTGTGGGATCGACCCCAACCTAGTTGGGTTCTATATTTGATTCAAAAACCGCGTTATACTTTTTTAGAGGTATAGTTTGGGCGACATCACATTGTAAATATAAGGTAATCAACAAGGCTTCGATATTTTGTTCAAATCAAGCCCTAATTTTGAATTCAAAAACCTACTGCAAAACCTATTCTATTTCAACAAATTCAAGCTCATCTCATGCAAAAATGCAAGAAATAAAGTAAAGAGTCAAAGTTTAGCAATAATTACATTGTTTTCGACAAGGCGAGTGAAGTGATCGGGGAGGGGATGGGAGTTTCGGAGTAGAGAAAGTGAGAAATGGGAATGAAACTAATTTCTATTCTTTATTAACTGATCCCTCCCGATATAGTGGCCCTCACCCTACTATAGGAATGCTGCTATGAAGGGAATATTTTCGCTATAGAGAGATTCAATCCCTCGTGTTATGAAAAAATTTTGTCTGCACTATTTTAAGATCGTTCCATCCCTTGTATATTATCAAGACCCCAGTTACCTTGGGCACTTGAGGAGCTTTTGTTTTAGTAGTCTAGTGTGACTCATTCGTATGAATAAATTCCCTAGTAGAGGGCTGAGTATTGTTAAAATACAATTAAAAAACTGGCACGTTTATGAAAAGCAATCTCGATAACGCAGGTTAGTGTGTTATTTGTGTAACCGTCAAGGTAGATGTGGGATATGTTTTGTCCTCTTCCCATCATTATCATTTGGGTATGAATGATGGGTAAATTAGTAACTGTTGTAACTACATGTCCCATTATTATTAGAGGCACCTTATCTATAGGCACGGGGTATAGGGATTTTGAAAAATATGGTCTTAAACTTGTACGATTGGACTTAGTTGGGAAATTTTGGGTCGGGATAACGTCATCCCATTATAGCAGAAATTTTCTCACTATAGTAGTGGCCGACTGGCTGCTATAGAGGGATACCGAGGGCAGAAACCATCCCTCTTTATTAAAAATTCCTTCTCTTCTTCAGTTGCAAATAGGATATTGAGGCTTCTAAAACCCCTGAGGGTTGCCTCATGGACATGGAGCAATGTAAAGGGGGAAACATGCTTGAATAGGGTAAAACCCATGGTTTTCTCACAGATTTCATGCCGAATATACTAGCTCAAAGTCAGAAGTTTGTATTTCAGTCTCCGTAGCAGCTGCTTGGCATCCAGATAGGCTAGGTTTAATTGAGTAGTATAGATCGGGGTTAAAAAACATATGTATGATGTAGATTGATGGGAGATTCCATGTTTAGGCTGCAGGCACGGTGTCAGGATGGATAAAAATCGTAACCTTGGTTGTTGAATGGAAATTGATGTTATGTGTGTTTTGAATTATTGTAATATTAATTCATGTGAATTGTTGTGTTATTATCTTCTTTTAAATGTTGTAAAGGTGTTAACTCATAAATGGTGTTAGAATCTAATGAAAGTTAAGGTTGAAGGTGGTGGGTGTCGGTGGATTCCAAAGAATCCATGGTAGTAACAAGAGAAATGGCAGCCTAGGGCAAGGTATAGAGTTAATATGGAAGGTTGGACGTATACAGGGGTTAGCCATTTGTAAAAATGTATGTCTGAGACTCTACATATCTTAGCTAAATCCTATTTGATAGGTGGATTGTAGGTGATGGTTTAATATAGTTGAAATTCATTTTGGGTTATGTGTGCATGTCAAATGTTGTTTCGTATACTTATTTTTGGGTTTAACTATGGATTTCTCATTCATGACCAAAAATTCTTTACAAAGCAAAGTAGTATAGGACTAACTGTCGTCTCTTGCTAATCTAACTATCTTCCTACTCATAAGGACAAACATACATGATAGTAATATATTTTAACTCAAATTATAGAGGTATCAGTACACTACGGGGTTGTTTGGTAGGGTGTATAAAATAGTGCAAAATATTGTGTATTAGTAATAGTTGCATTAGTAATGCTTGCATTAGTTATGCTTGCATTTTTCTTATGCAGTGTTTGATTTGGTGTATTAAAAATAACATGAATTAAATAATTTCTAAAAAAATATTTTTTTACAATAATACCCTCCATAAATATGGTGGAAAGGATGTGGAAAATATTTTAAGGGACAATTATGACTTTAACCATACTAAATCCATGCATTAGAATCCATTGCACTACTAAATACCATGGATTTAAATGCATTAGTAATACACTCCTTAATACCAAATAGAGTGTATAACTACTGCAAACATTAATAATACATAGGGTGAAAAAGTGTACCAAACAAGGTATTAGTAATACACAAAGCTAATGCAAGAATTATTTTTCTTAATACACTCTACTAAACGACCCCTAAGGATATGTAGGTAGTTTTTCAAGTACAACTAACCACTTTTCCTTGTTTTTTCCTTTGATATAAATATGCATGCCAATTTTCTTCAGTATTGTTTCGACAAATAGGCTTCCTCTTTTAAATCTCAACTTGTTCCTCTCTCTCTCCAAATAACATAAACCAGCAAGAGGTTTGCATATTGTTAACCAGAAAACCAAATCTTTCTTGAAAATAGTTACTGCCCCTGTCCGCATGAAAGTCCTACAAATTTGTTCAATGGCCTTTATCACTTTCTGTGGCATAAAAAATACCTGAGCCTAATAAGCTTGTACTTCAAAAAGCACAGACCTAATGAGTTGCCTTTTCCTGCATAGGGAAATAATTTAGCAGACCAGTAAGTTACTTTAGCAGTAATTTTTTCAATTAGGGGCATGTATTGATTGACACTAAGCTTCTTTGAAGCGAATGACACTCCCAAATATGTAAATGGCAAAGTGTCCTCTATGAAGCCTAGCTCTGCTAATAGCTCCTGCTTTGTGTGGTCTATAACACCTATCATATACAAAGAGCTCTTGTTTGTATTGGATTGTAATCTAGAAGCCTAGAAAACCTCATAAAAGCTTCATGTAGAAATTTAACAGATGTTAAGTCAGCCCTACAGAACATCAACAAATGATAAGTAAAACAAATATGTGCAGTGCCCAACTTTCCACATCTAGGATGGAAATTAAAGTCTCCATTCAAAGTTAATTAGTGTAGCTCTCTATCCAAATATTCCATTGCTAGTACAAAGAGATAAGGGGAAATTGGATCCCCTTGTCTTAACCCTCTTTTAGCAGAGAAAGGATCAGTCAATTCCCTATTAAGAAGTATAGAGTATGAGATTGTAGTCATACAAGTCATAATCTATGAGACAAACCTTGCAGGAAAGCCCATATCTACCATCAATCTCTTCAAAAAACTCTACTCTAAGGTGTCATATGCCTTCTTCAGATCCACTTTAAGAACACATATTGGGGATATCCACTTTCTACTATAACATTTAAAGATTTCATGGCTAAATAACACATTGTCAAGTTTACTTCTTCCTTCCAAAAATGCAGATTATGAGCATCCTACTAGATAAGCAATAATAGTCTTAAGTCTTCTTGTTAACACCTTTGATATAATCTTATACAAAGAAGTGCAATAAGCTATAGGTCGATGGTATTTAACTTTAGTAGGATTTGGAATTTTAGGAACTAAGGTTATAGCAGTAGTATTTATAGCAAGAAAGAGAGTACCAGTGATAAAAAACTATTTTACAACTTCTAATACATCATCTTTGACTTTCTCCTAAATCTTTATGAAGAACACACTAGGAATTCCATCCACCCTTGGAGCGTTGCCTTTGGCATAGTCTATATAGCTGCAGTGACTTCTTAATATGTTACCTCCTTTATAAGGTCTTTTTGTTGTGTCAAGGTTAGGCATGAACCTTGCTGAACCATCACATTATTTAGACAAGGTAATTCAGCACTAGTTCCCATTAATCCTGTAAGCACACCAATGAATTCAACTTAAATTGCCTATGGTTCTGTAAGCTTCACATGGTTCTCAGTGTAAATAGTGGTGATCGTATTATGACTAGTTCTAATTTTCCATTGGGCATTGAAATATTTAAAATTAGCATCACCACAAACCACCCAAGTAGCTTTAGCTTTATGTCTCAATACCTTCTCCTCTAAAGTGCTCCATTTCTCAATTTCCATCAATAAGTGTTTCTTTTGTTCAAGAAGTATAGGGTCGACCAGGTACCCTTGCAGATGCCTCAGAATAATACCATGTTTCTCCTAGATAGGTTTAACTTTTGAGTGTATGATGCTATGTACCTATTTGTATCTCTCAGCTGTAGCTTAAGTTATTTTAGCTTGCCCCACACATTTACCAAATCCTGATTAGCCTTCTTTACCTCCCAAACCTGTGCCAAGATATTCCTAAATTCAGGATACTCCATAATAGTAGGGTAGAATCTGAATGGCCTAGGATGCAGGTTTGTATGTTGACAACATTTGACCAAAATAGGGGAGTGGTCAGATACTAAGGGATTGAGAAAGTCTACCTCTATTTGACCAAACTGTTGTAGCCAATTAATATTCCTAAGTACCCACTCAATCTTACTATATACCCTTCTTCCTGCTTCTTGCTTATTACACCAAGTAAAGAACCATCCTTTATTCTGAGAGGTATCAACTACATGGTATCAATCAAATCCTGAAAACCTTATATTTTACTAGGTACAACTAGTGATCCCATTATATCTCCTGAGTTCAACATATTATTGAAATCACCACATAAAATCCAATGGTAATTTCTTTGTAGATCAACCTGAGTTAATTCCCTCCACAACCTATCCTCGTGATACTGCTCATTCATAGCAAAAACTATGGTGAAATAAATGTGAACTTGAGTTCTAGGATCCTCAACAAGACAATGAATATATTGATCCTTGACCTCAAGAGCATAAACATTTAAGCACCTCCTCCATAATAACCAGATTCTTCCATTTGGCATTACACTATAATTATGAAAAAATTGCCATCCTTGAGCCACCTTTGGAACTACCCTTCTAGCTTTTAATTCTCTCACTCTAGTCTCTAAACAACCAAAAATTTCAATACTACCTGATGTTCTAGGTGGACAACATCATGCTGGAACAAATGGCATGTAGTTTCCAGCACTCTCTCTACAATGTGATCCCACAACCTATTTTACATTTCTTTGATTTAATTCTGCCTCTTGTATACTTTCCTGCTCCAAAATATCTGTAGTTGTCTATATCTTAGCATTGGAACTATGTTGCCCACTAGATCACTCCATGACCTCTTTAGTAGTCTACATCACTGCTCCATAGGTACTACTTTAATCCTTGCATAAGTCTGGCCTGACAGCTTTTCATGCCCTCTGTGCTTTCTTATATTTCCTGTGCTTCTGCTTTTTTACTACATGTTCTAGCACATAGATCACTGCATCTGTGACTACATCTTTTTTCTCCTTCTGATACCAATATTCAAAATCAGCATGACAAAATCTTAGGTACTTATTGTAGTACTTTGGTTTCCAATCATAATCTACATGTTGATCACAAGGTATAGAAGTAGTCTCAATCACTATCATCTTAGACAAAGGTTGTGACATATCAACTTCAATTAGAATTATGGCATAAGATATCCTTTCAGTAGTTGTTATGAAATTATCACTATGTAAAGGTCTATCCACTTTACTAGCCACTTTACTCAATGTTTCCACATACCAATAGACCACAGGAAACCCAGGAAATTTAACCTATAGAGGAATCATGCTTAGGAGCTCTTGGTTGAATTCAAAATCCAACTCCGATTGTTTGAGTATTAGTGGTTTAATTTTGACATAGTAAGGACCCTCATTAAGTACTATCTCTTTGTCGTGTGCAGTTTAGAATTTGAATATGTAATATCCATCATCATGAAATAGAACACTAGGTTTAGCAAAGAAATCCCACACTCTAGCAACATAATTCTCCATTTTCTTCACTGAAGGTGTGTTACCCAACACATAACCAATTAGGGTAGAATCCCAGGTTTTGACATGCTCTTTGATATCATCATTTTCAATTTGTACTGTAACAACACCATTCTTAAAAGTTAGAGGGATATAGTTTAGCGACTTACCCTCACTGTGATTATCACGCATTAGTACTAAATTTGGTGTTAGTTGAGTGGACTTCTCAGCATCAAAAAAGTATAGTCATTGCATCACCGGTTCTCTACTCTCTTTTTTAACAGACTGTTGTTGCACCTCATTCTTGAGACTACTAGTATTATTTTCCTCAGGTATAGCTTGAAATATCGATGGTATATAACTCCTAAACATGATCGGTGGAAGGCTTTTTGGTATTCCAGTCGTCGGATTGACAAAATTCTGAGCAGGGGTCATTGTTCTATGTCGGGCCATAGGAAATTTCCGAGCACAATCGCTACCTTGCTATTGTACACTGAGAGAATCGCTAGTGGTGCCTAACGTGCACCCATCCCAAAATAAAACTTGCTCTCCAAAATTGAAAACTTGTTATTTGTACAAGTGTTGCTGATAATTATAATTTTTCTTATGATTATTTTGATATCTGTGATTATTGTGGGATGTATCGATATTTGGACATCTTTACAGGAGATATATTGATTATTTTGGGATGTACTGGTATTTGGATATCCTTATAGGATTGGTTGTTATAAGGTTGGCAGGCACTAGATGTCTGGGATTTGGTACATAAAAAGGAGCTCGTCCTCTGTACGTCCTGGCTAGTGGGCAACCATAAGACCCTTAACATGTGTGTACATATATTGGTGAGTGTGACGGTTTCTTGAGTGAACTGAATTTATTTTTTGATTTGTTATATTGATATCCTTTAGTGGTCCGGCTTGAATTTATAATTACATAGCATATCTCTTTGTTGTCAACTACTTATGTCATGAAATGATGCATAGTCTATTGTTGAAGAGTCATGGGTTGTTGACTTGGCTAATGTTGGTAGTCATAATCTGGACATGAATTTATTGTTCATATTGACTTACTCTTGATTGAATTTATTGTTCATATGGACATGAACGTCTAAGGCTAAAGGTCTCTCCCCTACCAATAGGTTAGCCAAACTCCCTATACTCTCCGCCTTCTGACTCAAGGCATCTGCTACCATATTAGCCTTGCCTGGAAAATAAAGGATAGTGAGATCATAATCCTTAAGCAGCTCTAAAAATCGACGTTGTCCCGTAGTAAGGTCTCTCTGAGAGAAAAAGTACTGAAGGCTATGATGATTGGATAAAATATCATAATGAACTACATAAAAGTAGTGTCGCCACAACTTTAGCACAAACCCAATCGTGGCTAACTCTAAATCATGAGTGGGGGTAGTTCTTCTTATAAGGCTTCAAATGTTGAGAAGGATAAGTAATCACCTTACCTTTCTACATCAAAACACCACCCAAGCCAACATCAAAAGCATCACAAAACACAGTAAAATCCATGCCATCCTCTGGCAAAGTCAAGATATAAGCCAAATTCAACAACTCCTTAAGATTTTGAAAGCTCTCCTCACAAGCATCCGACCACTGAAAAACAATCTTCGTCTGAGTCAACTTGGTCAAAAGAACCGCAATAGAAGAGAAACCCTGAACAAATCGACAATAATAGCTCGCCAAGCAAACAAAGCTCTGAACCTTTGTGGGAGAAGTAGTTCTAGCCCAATCGTGAAACGCTGCTACCTTGGTTGGATCGACCATAATTCCATCCTTGGTCACTATATGACCTAAGAATGAAACAAAATCCAAACAAAATTTGCACTTGGAGAACTCGGCATACAACATCTCATCCCTCAATCTCTGAAGTACAACCCTCAAATAGCGCACATGCTCGGCCTCATTCTTGGAATAAACCAAGATATCATTAATGAACACAATCACAAAAGAATCAAGATAAGGCCAGAATATCGTATTTATCAACTCCATAAATGCTGCTAGGGCATACATAACCAAGAACTCATAATGGTCATACCGCATCTGAAAGGTTGTCCTCAGAATATCTGAATTTCTAATCTTCAATTGATGGTAACCAGATTTCAAGTTGATCTTAGAAAAAATCGAGGCACCCTAAAGCTAATCAAACAAATCATTAATACGAGGAAGAGGATACTTCTTCTTAATAGTCACCTTCTTCAATTACCAATAATCAATACACTTTCCCATGGATCCATCATTTTTTAAAAAAAATAATAAAGGAGCACCCCAAGAAGAAACACTCGATTTAATGAAGCCCTTACTCAACAAGCCCCTCAACTTCTCCTTCATTTCCTTCAACTCTACTGGGGCTCCTATAAGGAGGAATGTGTAACACCCCATATATTTCCGAACCTATGCAACTACGTTTACATATATGGAAGTAGTTAAACATGAGAGATTTGATGAATTATACATTAATTTGTTGGGTATTAATGAGTCTTGTGCCATTGGGCCAAATGAGGCCCAAAAATCATAAGGAAGACATGGCCCAAAAAGGGAATTTGACCCATTCTTCCATTGATCTTTCATTGACCAAGTAAACATATCCAATGTGTGGATAAGGATAATTATAAAGGGACTATATAAGTCAAGAAAATCAGATTTTTATTTCATCAAAGCACACATGCCCTTTTCTAACATTTTCCAACTTTTCTCTCTAAACACAAACCCTAAGCCCTCATCTCTTTTGGGACAAGATCACTCTTTGGTAAGTATTTATTTTCATGGTTTAGTATATTATATGTGTAATATGGTGTATAAATCATGTTGGTTATGTTGGCAAAGTGTTGGACAGTGTACTATGTGTAAAACTGTCTATTTTTGGCAATCGGAAAAAGGTTTTTGCCTTGTAAACTTGAAAATGGACTTGTAGTCTTGAAGGAAGTGAACTTGATGGATTGACTATTGACATGTGATATGTGATTATTGTATTAACTTGTTTTATCCTTGTGTATAATGTTTGGACTTGTTATTGTGAAATTTGTTATGGATTTGGTGACGTATTGAACGAGAAGTGTAGTTTTGGGTGTTATTTATGTGTGTTGTGACACCATGGATGATTTTTGGCATCCAAGAGGATCAAAAATATGTCAAAATAAGTTTGGTTATGATCATGGACCATTCATTGCATAAAAAGACCCAAAAGAGACCCATTTTAAGCAAAACGGGCATCCGCCCCCGCAGATGAGGGCACCTGCGGGCGCAGATGCCAACGTAGGTGCCTATGTCTTTTGCCAAAGGCCACCTGCGGGTGCAGGTGGCTTCATAGGTCATCCCAGGATAGGTTTTGGATGTTTTCGTCTCTCTTTGATCCCCGAAGGCCCCTATACCCTTCATGGATGCAATTATCAACTTATGATATCGTTTTAATGACTTTAAAGGGTCGTATGGGGGCATGTTGGACTATATTAAGTGTGTATTGTTGTTCATAAGTTTTTATGAGGCAAGTTGATAGGGTAATTATGACGGAATGATAATGAGGAAGCATACAGGGTAAACGTGGTGTGAAATGCTATTGATGTATGATGTCTTGGTCAATGTGTGGAATGTTATGGTGTTGTTGGTATGATAATGCAGTGGATTGTATTTTAAAGGGTTAAATGACGTTATACGTCAGTCATATAGTTCATTGTCGTCTTGTACACTTGTACGATAAATAGTGGTTAACGTAAGCTCCGTTATGTACTTGTATTGTAGAGTGAAACGTAAGGAAGGAGATGGACTATTGTGTTCATATATAGGCTTGTGTATTCATACTTGGAAGTGAAGGTATGTAAGGTTACTCTTACCGTATCTTTCTGCATCACATATTTTTCCCATTGTCATTATGGGTGTAGCTCTAGAGGAATAAGCCTAGATCGATCCGATCCCAACATAACATTATGTTATGTTAAGACCCATTGATCAGTTGGGGCCCGGGTAAGATGTGATAGAAGCAAAGAAAATAATTAATGTAAGGTACATGATTCCAAATATGTAGCTCGATGGGTTATTCATATTGACTATTCTCTTACATTTTGATTCCATTGGCGTATTTATGATAGTTTCTTATGGCCTTACATACTCAGTACATTCCTCATACTGACCTCCCTTGGGGGGCTTACCTTACTTGTTGCAGGCGCAGGTACTAGTAGACCTCCACAGTAGGTTGCGAATCTTTTGCGGACTTTTGGTGAGCTCCAGTTGGTTCGGGGCTTTCTGAGTTGCTATGTACATTTATTTTGGTATTCTATATGTGTATAGAGCGGGGTCTTGTCCCGACTCTAGGTTGGTTTTGGTTATGCATCTTTAGAGTCTTTGTAGATGTTGTGGGACAGATGAAGAAAACTTTAGAAATGTATGTTTTTTCTTGATGGCCCCAACGGCCAAGTATCATAGTTATCATGTATTTTCCATGGTTTCTGTTGTTGGTATCTTATATCTACTTGTGGTGGTGATGTTTATTGAATAGCATGCGCATGAGTGTATGAGAATGAAGATCGGTTCTCTCGAGCCTTAACGGCTTCGGGTGCTAGTCCATCTAGTTGGAATTTGAGGCGTGATAAAAGTGGTATCAGAGCGGTTGTTCTAAGGGTGTCTACAAAGCCGTGTCTGAGTAGATTCTTACTTATCGATGTGTTGTGCACCACATTTATAAGTAGGAGGCTACGGGGAATTTAGGAGTGGTTTCTTTTCTTCATTTCTAGATCGTGCAATAGAGCCAATGTGGTAAGTGGAATCGTATCTAACTATTGGAATTGATTTTCGTTGATATAGTACAAAAAAAAAATGCCGATGACAAGAAGAGGTAGAAGCAAGGGTAAGAAATTAGATATGCTTGCCGGTGAAGGAATGAGTAAATCACCACTTGACCAAGTTAGTCAAGGTGGAGCAAATACTGAAATTGCATCGCGGTCTTCTCCTACTTTTCCAGCTCCAAAAGAGCCGAGAAGGAGAGAAGTATCTTCAAAACTGCCCGATAATACTATTGAGAAAGATTTAATGAGTGCGGTGCAAATATTGACCCGTGTGGTTGCTGCACAAGCTCGAAGACAAGCCCTTGTGCAGCAGAAGGAGGGACAGGGGCAAAGGACAAAGATGCAGGAACTGGGAGTAGGATCGTTAAAGAGGACTAAACCCATGGGACAGTTCATGGCGTCCCAAGGAGGACTTGGGCCTCGAAGTTTTCCCAGACCGCCTAGGCCATCATTTACCATTACACATCAAATACTTTCCCTCTATTCCAAGGGTTTAGAAGCAACCAGTTTGGGCAAGGAAGTGAGCTTCAGGATTTACGGACAGAGGGGTATAGAGCATGAAGAAGTATGAGTCAATTGAGGTCTCCTCGTCATCAGTATCAGCACTGTGGGAAGTATCATTTAGGTGAATGCTGGTTTCAGCAGTGTCAGCGCTGTGGGAAGTACCATTTAGGTGAATACCGGTTGGGGACAAATGTTTGCTTTTGGTGTGGCTTGCCAGGGCACATGGTGAGAGAGTGCCCACAAAGAGGCATGGGTGGTATGACACGACCTACGGTAGCCGCCATTGCGTTATCATCGTCAGATGTACAACCTGCTGGTCATGGCAGAAGTGCTAGAGGAGCAGCTAGTTCTAGTGGCATTCAGGGTCATACCTACGTCGTGACGGATCAGTAGAAATTTGAGGCTTCTCCTGATGACGTGACAGGTATATTATCTGTCTTTTCACGTAACATATTTACATTGATTGATTTGAGTTTTAACCTATCATATGCCACTCCATTGGTTGTTGGAAAAAAAATAAAATTGTGAAAGGACATTAGAATTTTTAGTTAATCCATTTGAGGTGTCTACACCAAAAGGTGAATCTATTATAGTTAAAAGAGTCCATCATGATTGTGTGGTTATGTGTTGTCATGATACATTGGCTGATATTATTGAATTGAAAATGGTGGATATTGATGTGATAATGGGAATGGATTGGTTGGCTTCTTGTTATGCCATGGTAGATTGCCGGGCCAAAAAGGTACATTTTCATTTTCCACAAACGAATGTTCTTGAATGGAAAGGTGATGTAGGGGCACCAAGAGGACGATTTATTTCATATCTAAAAGCCAGGAAAATGATTGCCAAGGGTTACATATGTCACTTAGTACGAATGAAAGATATTGAAGTGGAACCGCTAACTCCTCAGTCGGTCCCAGTGGTTAATGAATTTCTCGATGTATTTCCAGAGGACCTTACAGGTTTGCCCCCAGAACGGGAAATAGAATTTGGTATTGATGTGATTCCAGGCACTCAGTCGATCTCTATTCCCCCGTATAGAATGGCTCCAGCAGAATTACGTGAATTGAAGGAGAAGTTGAAAGATTTTCTGGACAAGGTCTTCATCAGGCCTAGTATGTCCCCATGGGGTGCATCGATATTATTTGTACGTAACAAATACGGCACGTTGAGAATGGGCATTGACTATCGGCAATTGAATAAGGTAACGATCAAGAACAAATATCCCCTCCCTCGAATTGATGATTTGTTTGATCAGTTATAGGGCGCCAAGTATTTTTCAAAGATTGACTTGAGGTCGGGTTACCATCAAGTCAGAGTTAGAGAAGAACTTGTACCCAAGACAGCCTTCCGAACACGGTATGGCCGTTATGAATTTTTAGTTATGTCATTTTGACTAACAAATGCCCCAGCTGTGTTCATGGATTTTATGAATAGGGTGTTTAATCCATTTCTAGACATGTTTGTGATGGTATTTATAGATGTCATCCTTGTTTATGCAAAGTCACAAGAGGACCATGCTAAGCACTTACGGCAAGTGTTACAAATTCTCCGTGACCGTAAGTTGTATGCGAAGTTCTCTAAGTGTGACTTTTGGTTGAAATCTGTAGCATTCTTGGGTAATATTGTGTCAGATGAAGGGATTCGAGTTGATACACAAAAGATTGAGGCAATGAAAAATTGGCCAAGGCCTACGACGCCCACGGAAATTCGTAGTTTCCTGGGGTTGGCAGGTTATTATCGAAGATTTTTTAAAGGGTTTTCTTCCATTGCTGCACCTTTAGAGAAGATAACACACAAGGCAATCAAATTTCAGTGGAGTGATGCGTGTGAGAAACATTTTCAAGAGCTGAAAGATAAATTGACTTCTACACGGGTGTTAGTACTTTCGAAAGGCACCGAAGGTTACGCAGTATATTGTGATGCTTCCGGGATTGGCCTAGGGTGTGTATTGATGTATCACGGTAATGTCATAGCATATTCTTCACGACAGTTGCGGCTACATGAGAGAAACTATCCCACACATGATCTCAAATTAGCGGCGGTGGTATTTGCTTTAAAGATATGGCGTCATTATTTGTATGGAGTTCATGTTGACATCTATACTGATCACAAAAGTTTACAGTATATCTTTAAGCAAATGGAACTCAATTTGAGGCAACGAAGGTGGCTTGAGATATTGAAAGATTATGACATTGATATTCTATATCATCCAGGAAAAGCGAATATGGTAGCTGATGTATTGAGCCGCAAGGCGATAGGAGGCACTAGTGGCCAATTGACAGAAAAGCAAGATTTAGTCAAAGATCTACATCAATTAGCCAGCTTGGGGGTTCATCTTCTCGAATCCTCAGATGAAGGGGTTATTGTACAAAATGCGGCTGAATCTTTATTGATAGATGAAGTGAAAGAGAAGTAGTTTGCAGATCCTATATTATTGTAGCTAAAAGAGAATGTACAATAGAATTTGAAAAAGGCATTCGATCTTACACAAGAAGGGGTACTTCAATGCCAAGGTAGGTTATGTGTACCGGATGTAGATGAACTGAGGAAACAAATTATGACCGAGGCGCATCATTCGCGCTATTCTATTCACCCGGGTGCTACTAAAATGTACCATGATTTAAAAGAAGTGTATTGGTGGGGAAACATGAAAAGGAACATTGCAGAATTTGTCGCTCAATGCCCGAATTGTCAATAAATAAAGGTAGAGCCTCAGAAACCAGGAGGTTACATAAAATGTATCAATCTTCCAGTCTGGAAATGGGACATGATTAATATGGATTTCATCACAGGTTTGCCTCATACACTGCGGAAATTTGATTCTATATGGGTTATAGTTGCTAGGCTTACCAAATCAGCATATTTCCTACCAGTCAAGACCACCTATGCAGCTGAGGATTATACAAAATTGTATGTTAAAGAAATAGTACGGTTACATGGGATTCCGATCTCCATTATATTAGATAGGGGAGCACAATTTACTGTGCATTTTTGGAGATCTTTTCAACAGAGTCTGGGTACACAGGTGAATCTGAGTACGGCTTTCCATCCTCAGAATGATGGACAAGCAGAACGTACTATCCAAACGCTTGAACATATGCTACGAGCTTGCACGTTAGATTTTCAAGGTGGTTGGGATGACCATTTGCCTCTTATTGAATTTGCTTACAACAATAGCTATCATTCAAGTATTAAAATGGCACCTTATGAAGCTTTGTATGGAAGGAAATGTAGATCACTAATTGGATAGTTTGAAACGGGTGAAACTGCTTTACTTGGGCCAGATCTTGTTCATCAGGCTATGGAGAAAGTTAAAATGATTCAACAGCGATTAAAAATGGCCCAAAGTCGACACAAGTCCTATGCTGATGTTAGAAGAAGAGGGCTTGAATTCGCCATAGGTGATTGGGTATTTTTAAAGGTGTCCCCGATGAAAGGGGTAATGCGATTCGAAAAGAAAGAAAAATTGAGTCCACGTTATATAGGCCCATATGAAATTATTAGAAGATTTGGGCAAGTTGCGTATGAGTTGGAACTACCCCAAGAACTCTCCACAGTTCATCCAGTATTTCATGTTTTGATGCTTCGAAAGTGCATAGGGGATCCATCTCCTTTTACTCCTATTGACGATGTACAGGTTACAGAGGATATTACCTATTAGGAGATACCTATTGCCATTCTGGATAGACAAGTGAAGAGATTGAGGAATAAATACGTCGCTTTCGTAAAGGTACTTTGGAGAAATTAGCAAATAAAAGAGGTCACATGGGAAGCTGAAGAAATGATGAAGTCCAAGTACCCTCATTTGTTTCAAATGGAAGAATAAGTTCAAGATGCGAGATTGGAACAATGACAAGTAACTATTTATAATAATTGAGGTTATATATATATGATAACATGAGAAATGACCTTAGACATGTCATTGTGTGTGCATTAAATAATGTCACTAACATTCGAGGACGAATGTTTCTAATGGGAAAGAATGTAACACCCCGTATATTTACGAACCTATACAACTACTTTTACATTTATGGAAGCAGTTAAACATGAGAGATTTTATGAATTATACATTAATTTGTTGGGCATTAATGAGTCTTGTGCCATTGGGCCAAATGAGGCCCAAAAATCATAAGGAAGACATGGCCCAAAAAGGGAATTTGACCCATTCTTCCATTGATCTTTCATTTACCAAGTAAACATATCCAATGTGTGGATAAGGATAATTATAAAGGGATTATATAAGTCAAGAAAATCAGATTTTTATTTCATCAAAGCACACATGCCCTTTTCTAACATTTTCCAACTTTTCTCTCTATGCACAAACCCTAAGCCCTCATCTCTTTTGGGACAAGATAACTCTTTGGTAAGTATTTATTTTCATGGTTTAGTATATGATATGTGTAAGATGGTGTATAAATCATGTTGGTTATGTTGGCAAAGTGTTGGACAGTGTACTATGTGTAAAACTGTCTATTTTTGGCAATCAGGGAAAGGTTTTTGCCTTGTAAACTTGAAAATGGACTTGTAGTCTTGAAGGAAGTGAACTTGATGGATTCAATAGTGACATGTGATATGTTATTATGGTCTTAACTTGTTTTATCCTTGTGTATAATGTTTGGACTTGTTATTGTGAAATTTGTTATGGATTTGGTGACGTATTGAACGAGAAGTGTAATTTTGGATGTTGTTTATGTGTGTTGTGAGACCATGGCTGATTTTTGGCATCCAAGAGGATAAAAAAGATGTAAAAAGAAGTTTGGTTATGATCATGGACCATTCATTGCATAAAAAGACCCAAAAGAGACCCGTTTTGACCAAAATGGGCATCCGCTCCTGCAGACGAGGGCACCTGCGGGCGCAAATGCCAACGCAGGTGCCTCTGGATTTTTCCAAAGGCCACCTATGGGCGTAGGTGGATTCGCAGGTCAGCCCAAGATATGGTTTTGGATGTTTTCGTCTCTCTTTGATCCCCGAAGGCCCCTATACCCTTCATGGATGCAATTATCAACTTATGATATCGTTTTAATGACTTTAAAGGGTCGTATGGGGGAATGTTAGACTATATTAAGTGTGTATTATTGTTCATAAGTTTTTATGAGGCAATTTGATAGGATAATTGTGACAGAATGATAATGAGGAAGCATAAAGGGTAAACGTGGTGTGAAATGCTATTGATGTATGATGTCTTGGTCAATGTGTGGAATGTTATGGTGTTGTTGGTATGATAATGCAGTGGATTGTATTATAAAGGGTGAAATGTCGTTATATGGCAGTCATATAGTTCGTTGTCTTCTTGTACACTTGTACGATAAATAGTGGTTAACGTAAGCTCCGTTATGTACTTGTATTGTAGAGTGAAACGTAAGGAAAGAGCTGGACTATTGTGTTCATATATAGGCTTGTGTAGTCGTACTTGGAAGTGAAGGTATGTAAGGTTACTCTTACCGTATCCTTCTGCAGCACATATTTTTCCCATTGTCATTATATTTGTTCCATTCCGAAATGTGCTAAGGCATTTCATTTCAGGCTGTCATGTATTGTTAGTCACATGTTTTTTATTCGTGGATTAGTTGTTATTAAAAAGTCTCTTAATCATGAAATGATTTTCCAAGCTCCAATAATGTTGTGACTATCAACATATCAGTCTCTCAAAAGTAAGAAATAAAGTAATTCATATTTATTGGTGGTAAGAGTACGGGTGGTAGCTCCAAAGGCATAAGCCTAGCTCAAGCCGATCCTGAGATTATTGGATCAGGGGGTAGTCCTAGAGTCATAAGCCTAGCTCGAGCCGATCCTGATAGGTGGTAGCTCTAGAGGTAATAACCTAGCTCGAGCCAAACCTGATACGTTGGTTTATGGGCAGCAGCTCTAGAGGGAATAACCTAGCTCGAGCCGAGCCCGATATCTTGACTTATGGGTGGTAGCTCTAGAGGCATAAGCCTAGCTCAAGCCGATCCCAAAATAACGTTATGTTATGTTAAGACCCACTGATCAGTTGGGGCCTGGGTAAGATGTGATAGAAGCGAAGAAAATAATTAATGTAAGGTACATGATTCCACATATGTAGCTCGATGGGTTATTCATATTGACTATTCTCTTACATTTTGATTCCATTGGCGTATTTATGATTGTTTCTTATGGCCTTACATACTCAGTACATTCCTCGTACTGACCTCCATTGGGGGGGCTTACCTTACTTGCTGCAGGCGTAGGTACTAGTAGACCTCCACAGTAGGTTGCAGATCTTTTGCGGACTTTTGGTGAGCTCCAGTTGGTTCGGGCTTTCTGAGTTGCTAGGTACATTTATTTTGGTGTTGTATATGTGTATAGAGTGGGTTCTTGTCCCGACTCTAGGTTGTTTTTGGTTATGCATCTGTAGAGGCTTTGTAGATATTGTGGGACAGATGAAGAAAATGGAAGAAACGTATGTTTTGTCTTGATGGCCCCAACGGCCAAGTTTCATAGTTATCATGTATTTTCCATGGTTTCCACTGTTGGTATCTTTTATGAGAATGAAGATTGGTTCTCTCGGGCCTTAACAGCTTCGGGTGCCAGTCTGTCTCGTTGGAATTTGGGGTGTGACAGAATGGAGATGGGCTTAGTTCCTGGCTTTACATCAATAGCATAAACCAGATCCCTATCTAGAGGAACACTAGGTAAGTCCATAGGAAACACACACATGAACTCTCTAACAACTTTCATAGAATCTAAGGGAGGCGGTTAAGCAACACTAGTATCGTAAACAAAGGCCAAATAAGAATGGCATCCCTTCCTAACCATGCAATGAGCATGAAGGAAAGATATAACCCCTTTAGGACATAAACTAGGAGTGACCTTCAACTCTAATCTCGGTACACCCGGAGTAGCTAAAGTCACAGTCTTGGAAAAATAATCCAAAACCATGTGATAAGGAGCCAACCAATCCATAACCAATATGACATCAAAATCAACCATATTAAGAATAATCAAGTCCGCCCAAGTCTCACACCTCAAAAAGGTAACCACACATGATCGGTACACCTGATTCACCACTAAAGAATCACCTACGGGGGTAGAAACATAAATATACATAGCAAGGGACACAAACATAGCATCAATGCCAGTAGAAAAATATGTAGACACATAACAGAATGTGGACCTAGGGTCAAATAGCATGGAAGCAGGATGATGGCAAACTGGTATGATACCTATATTCACAACATCAGTGGACTTTGTCTCAGGTCTCCCAGGAAAAGCATTCTACTAACCATGCTGGCTACCAAACTGAGCAACCCCGCATCAACTATCACGAGATCCCTGAGCTCTACCTTTGGTACCTCTAGATCCACCTCTACTGCCCTGTGTACATGTTCTAACTGTAGAAATTGGAGTCGGATAAAACTGAAGCTGAGGACTAAACTGGAGAGGACTCAAAACACGTTGGGGACAATCCCTTGTTAAATGACCAAACTCATCATATGAAAAACATCTTTTGTTTATAGAATCATGCTGAGAGATCTCAGAAGAACCAAAACGCCTTTCATAACCCAACAAACTAGAATACGACCCTCGGTATGCATGAGCCAATCTCTAACTATTCGATGCCTCAGAACCTGCTGACCTACCACCTGAACTCTACAAAGCTGCCTAAACCAGTCTGCCATGGTAACAAAGAGAACCTCTACCTGAGAAATCCCTACCTTGAGGTGGATGATGATTGAACTCATCATGTCGATGTATCCTCTTGGAACCACCACTATAATTACCCCCAACTGATAATAACAATTTAAACCCTTAACAAACTTATTGATCCTCTCAAGCTCTGTGGAGATACTAGTAGTGGCGTGTGTCTAGACAAGGTATGTAAATGAGACTCATACTCTGTAATAGTCATGGAGCCCTATTCTAAATGATCAAACTCATCTCTCACCTAGTCCCTCAAGCTATAGGGCACAAAGCTCTCCAGAAAATCCTTAGAAAACTTGGTCCATGTCAACTGAGGGGAACCCACTAGTATACAATTGACAAGAGATCTCCACCACTGCTTAGCCATATTAGTCAGCCAGTAGGTAGTGTAAGCAACTCCGTAGAACTCAAGCAAACTGAGGTTGTTGAACCTCTCTTGGAAATCAATCAGAAACTCATAAGCATCCCCACCAATAGAACCACCAAACTTGGGAGGGGCCAACCAAATAAATCTCTTATTTCTCTTTTGCTCCTCAGTAGACATCTCAGGACTAGGAACTATAGGAGGAACAACAAGTATAATAGGCCAAGTCTCAACACATGGTGCTACAACAGCAACTGGCTATGCCTTGGTAGTCTAAAAACCAACAATATGAACCTGCCTTTGCGGATGAACACCTCCTATAGTATGTGAACCATCTAGTGTACCCGATAGGACACCTGTTTAGGGAATGCCATCAAAATGACTCAAAAAATGAATCAACAAATCATGTAAAATTTAAGTAACAATAAAACCCTGAGGGGATTGAGATGGTCCCACCTCCTCTATCTGATATACTACCTCATCATTCTTAATCAGGGGCTCAGGAGAGGCCACTCTAGCTCATCCTCTAGCAAGAGTCACTCCTTGTGACCGACCTCTACCTCTATTTAGGCCACAAACCCTACCTCTCCCTCTGACTGGGGCTCCAATAATAAGTGCTGGCATATCATCCTCAATATTTCTGGATTTAGTCCTCACCATCTACGCAGGAAAAAATGGAATACAAGTTTAGGATACTGGACATGAATAACATGCACAATAAGGAATCAAATAAGAGAAGTTTTCCTAAAAATGCCCTACAACCTCTCGAAGATAGATACATACGTCAACAAATAAAACCGCGAGACTCTATTAGATATCCTTCTCTTGTACTTATAAGATCAGTGAACCTAGCTCTCTGCTATTAATTTTTCATGACCCAAAAGCTGAGGTAATGAGGGCATCTACCCTATCCCAACCCTGGGTAGGTTAGCCCAACTCTCAAAAATATAAAGCATGCAGAAAAGAAATAAATAAAACCCAATACAAGACTTCATAAGAAAGTTTGGCCATAATATAAATAAACAATTATATCTAAAACTAAATAAAATAAAACTCCAATCCCAAAATCAGATGTCATGAGTAAAGAGCACTGCAACTGATAAAGAATAATAAGATACATAAGTCTGTCTCTAAAAATTAAATTAAATACAATAACGATAGATGAAGTCCTAAGTCTAG
The DNA here is from genome assembly GCA_031232105.1 of Capsicum rhomboideum. Lineage (NCBI taxonomy): Eukaryota > Viridiplantae > Streptophyta > Magnoliopsida > Solanales > Solanaceae > Capsicum > Capsicum rhomboideum. The sequence goes on from CP124709.1 coordinate 63,045,691, forward strand.
CCCCAAACGAGGAGCTCACTCGTACTCTGAAATATGCCTCAAACACAGGACAAATTAACACTCCATGTGTCGCATTCAAACTATGATTTGTACTAAAAAAGTACATAAAGTAGGAGTTAGTACGGTCCAATTGTACTCAGTAGGTACCATAGTCTAACTAAGCAAAGCAAAAAACTGAACAAGTAAAGGATACTTTAAGCATGCTTCCATCCTCATAGAAAAAAAATTGTAATGGTGGCTCAAACTGTATCTCCTAACAATTCTACAAGTGTAATATCAATATAAGACTCTCTGTATCTCAAGTATAATATCAATTCTACAAGTGGCTCAAACTGTATCTCCTAACAATTCTACAATTTTCTATGGTACCAATTCCATGTATGTAGATGATTGAAAAGAGGATGAATGCTCATAACCAATATAATATTATATAATGAATTAATTCGATGATAGTATTAAATGAGCTCAAATCTCCTCAAATTTCAGTAAATCATGATATAAACCATTGCATGGCACCAGCGTAATGAATAGTCATGTAAGACATCAAATATTTATCAATTCAAGCCTCCACATGGGCATTACAATAATAATTAAGGCAAATAATTATCAAACAAGATCAAGTCAAATATAATATTCACATAAGCCCCCACACGGGCATCACAATAATAAGAACCTCTCAAGTCAACAGTAATACTCATATAGTCCCCTACATGAGCAACACAAAAAAATAACTAGCTCAAAGTATAAATCTCGCGACAAAATCCCCAACCCATAGCATACTTTACATGAATGGTTAACTATCCATCCTAGTTTGAAGAAAGTTAAGCCATAACCTACCTCAAAAAGTTGTATCACGAGCATGGACCCTTCAACACAGAGCCTTTTCTTTACGTGTAGCCTCAGAACAAACCAAGTCTATCAAAAATATAATCTACACGTCAAAAAAAAGTCTAATGGTACCCATATGAGCTACTTTCATTCCGAGTCCAAAAATAGTTTAAAAATTAACCCCAAAGAAAAAATGGTAAAATCAAAATTTTATTTAAGAATCAAGTTTACCATACTCTAACGACTCTAAATATGAAAATCCATTGAAAATAAGTTGAAATCGAAGAAAAATCATTTTCGCTCTTTATCAGGTGAAACCCAAAAAATTCAAGTTTTGAAGATGATTTAGTGAAATAATCAATTAATAAGGATAGAAATCATGTTTAGAAGCTCACCCAATTCTAATTTGATGAAAAATTATCTTTGAACTCACCAAAACAAAGACCCCAAAGCTTGAAAATGAAAGAATAGAATAAAAGAGGAGAAATAATAGGATTTATATCAGTAACATTGCCTAGGTGGTCATTTGATTGCCTAAACGACATCACCTAGGCGGTTAGACCACCGCTAAGGTAGTAGTCACTTACCACGCGACATGTCGCTTAGGCATCTCATTAGTTTCTCAAGCGGTATCACCAAGGCAATAATAGGCGATGTTGCTGGTTTGGATGGCTTCTGCTAAGGTGGTTCAAGGTCCTCCTAGATGCTACCGCTAAGGCGACCAAAAGGCTGCTTAGGAGGTTGCACCAAAAAACAGATACAACTGAAAATTAAGGGACTAAAATGACTCTAAATGGACCCTCGAAATTCTATCGACAGCCCGTAAAAATAATCCAATAATGCTACTAGGCTAATTTTGATGTTACTGACTCAATGGAACCATCAGAATTATCAAAAGAGGTAATTATCAATAAATTAACCCCCTGGAACCTCCTTAGTCTATTTAAACTAGTTTCTCGTCTACGAGGTCAAAACTCAATATAAAGGATCAAAACCCGAACCAACCACCCTACAAACACAAAATCGATATTCTGGATCTAATGAAACTGAAAAAAGCACCATTCGACACTCAAATCATAAAATGTTGACCAAAGTCAAGCTAATCACTTTTAAGGCTACTCAAAACCTTAAATTCACTCAAATCACTCCCGAATGCTTCAGAGACCGTGCCAACCCACCCCATAACTCATATAAGGCGTATAGCAACTACGGGGAAGGACAGAATAGTCAACACATAGAAAAAAGAAAAAATTCACTATTACAAAATGGCTCTGATGGACCCTCGAAATTTGATTGAGAGCCCGTAAAAATAATCCAATAATGCTTTTAGACTAATTTTGATGTTCCAAACTCAATGGAAACATCATATTTATCAATAGAGGTTGTTAACCCCTTTAAGCTAATTTAATTAGTTCTTGTCTAAACACTCAATACTCAAATTAAAGACTCAAAACCCGAACTAAGCATGATACTAACCCAAAACCACATTTTAGATGTAATGGATTTGACAAAATCGTCATCCGATGCTTGAATCACAAAATGTTAACCAAAGTCAAACTAATCACTTTCAAGGATACTCAAAACCTCAAACTCATTCAAATCACTCCCAAACGCTTCGGGGACCATGCCAACAATCCCCACAACTCATAAATGATATATGCAACTATGGGGAAGCACAAAATTATCAGAACACAGAAAAGGTTAAAATGCACAACTAGGATTGTTACAGTTAAGTTAAGAGTCCTTAGGTCTCAAGTTTGACTCTAGGCATCTGCATTAAAAATAAAATTTTATTTTAGAGGGATTCGACCATTTAATTGAAGATTTTTGGTCAAACTTAATTTAATGGAGGAAAATTAAAAAAGAGGTGTACAATTAGTTAAATATTTTTAGTCCAACTTAATTTAATGTAATTTAATAAAGGGAAAGTGGAAATGTGCCCTCCTCTCCTTCTCCTTATAACAACTCTACAACTTACAAATTTTTTTATTGTTTTTCATTAAGAATCCAGAGACCACTTATTTTCTGAATGTGTCTTCACTATAGCTATTTGGGGTAAACTACTGAGGTGGACTAAGAGACATTGTCAAGCCTATTCAAACTGGAATCAGTACTTGGAGCAGATCATTAAAGCAGGGAAAGGGAAATCTCCACAGGCTTAAATTTTCAAAATGTTAGATGCTAAATTTATTTATGTAGTATGGCTTGAGAGAAACCAATGGATATTTGAGTAGAGGAGTTTTCATGACCAAAAATAGAGTACGTGATGGCACGTGTCACACCCTACGGTACAGGTAATCTTATCCCAACCCAAACTCAAACTCAAAGTAAATCAAAAGCGGAAGAATAATAATAATCCCAAATTATTTAATGAAGAAATAATAATTCTAAAATACATTCCAGGTCTGGTTATCCCTAGTACAATCCTAATAGAGAATAACATTGATTAGTCTAAAATATCTTAAATGCAAAATAATTAACAAGATAAAGAGGAGAGATTCGATAAGCTTTGGTGTCCGTCAGCTATGACCTTGATCTCTGTAATGTCAACTAGCAGGACCACAATCTACGAACTACTACTCGGACCAATACCTGCACGGGGTGTAGAAAACAAACAAAGGAAAGAAAAGCAAGGGTGGGTACAAAAAGCATGTACTCAGCAAGCATCATCGATAACTGACCCTAATATAAAGAGATGGTGAGGACCGCCACCCAAACTACCAAAGTTTTTCTCCAATCAATCTACAACAATTAAATACACCACTTCATCCCAACAGGGTATCCCAATGCAACAATCATAGGATTATCAATATACATAGTAGGCATATTAGTATACGTGAGTCAACACTAGTCATTTTATAATCAATAATTAAAATAAGTCATTTATAAAGAAGACTTACTAACACAATATATCAGGCTCAATTATCATGTTCAACCAATAATCTAGGATCAAATAGTGAGAGTGTATAAATATGTGTATATCTCATGCTACCAATAGGTGTGACACAACAGTCTCACTGATCAAGCCATAGCCATACCCCACGTCTCCTAATAACTCAACTACTAAAGCAACAAAAGATGACATAAGAGGATGTAATATAGTGAAATGAATGTTGAACACACAATATCACAAACAAGGTTCAATTGCGATAGCTCAATACAAAAGTAAATACTTAAGCACAATATCAACCCATACCATGAATACAATATAATGCAAGTGATGCAATGCAATATAGTGATGGTGATATAATCCATCACATGGCTTTGTATACAACTTCCGAGCCTCAGTGCTTCGGACAGGACTCATGGGGGGTTCACAACCCATATACTTTCACAATCTCAATCAACCTTTCCGGCAAATGACCTCAACAAAGAGTTTCATAATGTGCTACACTTTCTTTCAAAAGTAGTGTTTCTAATATGTCAATCAACTTACTGGCACATCCCTTGGTTCAGGTTTTTATAAAGTGTTTGATTTTCTTTAAAAATTAGTGTTTCTTAGTGGTACCAAATCTCATGAATATGTATTGATGAAATGAGGATGTAATGCTTACAACCAATCAGTATGAAGATAATAATTAATTCAATACATGTATAAATAAGCTCAGAATTAATTCAATATATCAATAATTCATGATATAAGCCATCGCAGGACACCACTGATACAAATAGTCATGTAAGACATTAATAATATCATTTCAAATCCAATCTCCTCTCTCTCGAATCATGATAATGATAAGGCAATTTAATACTCAATTAAGGCCAATAATGTCAAGTCAAGCCCCACTGGGGTATCACGATAATAATAAGGTAAATAACACACAATAAAGCCAATAGTATCAATTCAAGCTCCTACTCGGGCTCACAATGACAATATTCTCTCAAGTTAATAATAATATTCACATAAACCCCCACACGGGATACTCAAAAGTAGTGAACATTCCAAACCATGCAAAGATATAGCAAAACTTACCCAAACACAGCTTGTTCATTACAATAAGTTTATCTTTCCCAAAGATGATATTATTAGACTAAAAGGAGAACTACGCTAGTCACCAACATGCTCTAATAAGAGATTCTATACCCTGATAATTACCTCAACTATTACAAGTCTATTTATACTCTAAGTATTTGCTAAACCTCAATCATTCCATCAAAGAACAATAATAACATAATTATCCCTTAAAAGGTCACTAAGCCCCGATCAACACAATAAGGTCCACTAAGCAAGATCCAAGCTCTTAAGTAGGTACTCACTGTCAACTTTTCAAGATCAATTAGTTATCTACCCACAACCTAATCTAAGCGTATTCATACGAAGTAAGTCTAAATAAGATAAGCAATTATATAACTATAATCCATCAAAATACACTGATACCCACAAAGATGTTTGCTATTTCACCTAAATAGGATATCCAAACCCTAAGACACTCATAACACATAAAAAAACAAGCATACAACACATAAATACCTCAGAAAAGAGTTAAAGTACATCTCAACTTGCCTTTAAAGAAGATCTATAAGACAAAAATAGTCTGAAGCATCAACTGGAAGCCATACTCCCTTGAATGAACACCAAATATGTACAATCTAGTCAAATATGACATCTACAATTCAAAAGGAATCCATTGATACCCATATCGATACATTTTGATTCCGGGTCAAAACTTACTTGGAAAATTGGTTTCAAAAATACAAGGGTAAAATCAAGATTTCATTTAGGAATCATGTTTCTCATATCAAGAGGAGTCTAAATATGAAAACCCAAATAAATACGAGTTCTAAATATGAAAACCCAAATAAATACGAGTTGAAATCGGACGTGTAAATGAAGAAAACATAATTTCTCCTTTACCGTGTAAAATCCAAAATTTCATGTTTAAAATCATAGGTTTGAAGATGAAAACATACATTATTCAATGGAAAATGATGAAATACTAGTTTATTACCTCACCTAAAGTTCCAATCTTGAATACCCACTTTAAAACTCTCAAAAATGAGCTTGGATGCTTTGAAAATAGTGGAATCAGGGTTTTCGAATCTCAATTTTGGATAAAAATTATGAAAAAAAGGATGGATATTCTTTGAAAATGAACAATATAAAGGTATAATCACATAGCCAATGATTATACAAGAAAATTGCATAAAGTATCGCCTAAAATGGAGCTTCCTAGCTCCCAAAATGTAAAAAATGCTAAAACTTCATGATATGCCGATTTAAGCATTGTCCAGGTGAACCTTTTGTTCTTCGCATTTGCGGGAACCCTAACTGCTTCACGAAAAACATATTTTTGTATTGACCAGTCTAAAAAATTGTCCTTCTTCACGTTCACGATGTACCCATCGCGTTCGTGAAGAAGAACCTCCGCACCAAAAAACTTACAATTTTCAAAACTTGGTTTTGACCCTCGAAACTCATCTCGAACCCTATCAACATGAACCAATAGGGAAAATTGATCATAAAACATGTTACAAAGCCAATGGAATCATCAGATTTATGAAAAGGCGCCGGTTACAACAAATTAAACCCTGGGACCCCTTTTGGCTATTTTAACTAATTTTTATTTAAACACTCAACATGAAATATAAAGGCTCGATACCCAGACTAACTATGCTATGAACCCAAAATCAACATTTCAAATCTAATGGAATAGACCAAATCACCATCTGATGCTCGGATCACAAAATATTGACTGAAGTCAACTAACCACCTTTAAATCCTCAAGGACCTCAAACTCACTCAAATCATTCTCGAATGTTTCAGGGACTCTGCAAACCATTCCCGCAACACATAAATTATATAAAGCAACAATGAGGAAGGGCAAAATGGTCAAAACATGGAAAATTCTAAAAACTTACTACGAGGATTGTGACATTATCCACCATTAAAACTCACATTCGCCTTTGAATGTACAAGTAAGAAAAGCGTCAAAACAAACAAAGGATAGAAAATACCCTTGTAAACCTAAAGCAAGCACTCATAAGCGGAGTCACATCTATAGAACTATCAGCCTCGCTATAGAACCAGAAATCTTTCACACAATGACTCACAAGGTCACAACACTAGTATCTAAGGCAAAATTTCTCAAAAGATCCAAGTTCTTTTATTATCAAACTTTCTCGATATCCAAAAACTAAATTGATCATAATAGAAGTCCTAAACACATCCAGCTAACCTAAATCTGTCAAAAACACCACAAGTCACTGACTACACTATAAAACCAAAAATCATCTTTAGACCCACAAAATGCCAAGGAACCAATGAAACCATATAGCCACTCACCAAAATACTGAATCAACCTACTCAAGGCCAATACCATATTTGTCGAATCAGGTAACACTATATCCACTAACTAAGCTACTGGGTCAAAAATTGTTATCAAGGCTGCACAAAACCTCAAAAGTCATAGTTAGCATACTTTTGATCACTATTCATATAGTCACACCTTTATGCTCAACCCTTGAGGCAACCAAGAATTATTAGAAAAATCCACATACCATAGACATAACCACTCTAAAAGTCACCAAAATCTCATGTAACTCATCACGATAACCCAAGTGATATCAATCCACCTGAGGTCCTCAATAATTTAGTAGAACAAAGACCTTCTCTAATTATACCCACACAAGAAACCCATCATATCAGGGTAATTCAACCTATAGAAAAAGTGAAACAATTATTATATCTTAATGAAGGATGCCAAAATCACAAATCAAATCTTAAGGAAAAATCACTGCTAGACTCTGCGTAAGCCACTAATGAACCACACTGTCAGGACTTGAATTTTTAACTTGGACCCATAGCTGAACTCTGAATATACCAAAATTCCTTATGTACAAGTTTCTTATCCTTTCTTAACTCACAACCATTAAGTATTCTTTAACACAAGTGTCGTGAAATAATAATGCGTACTCTAAATCAAAACTCATGAGCAAATATTTCATTGAGCCATTTAACTTCCAAAGTAGCAAATGCTACACACAAGTTTCCTTTCCATTTGAAACTCCTTCTGATTCAAAAGTAAGAATACTTATAAGCTAAATTCCTTCAAGTCTAACTAAGGAATGTTTTGACACCCATAAGTCTTTCCACTCAAGAAAAGCTACTCACTAATGAATTAACAAGTCTCAAGGCATGAACGCCTGAAAATCTTCCCTTATCCATTTAGAATTCTTTACTTGCAATCCTACCGAATCTGTCACACCACATGTCTAGTCTAAAGAAAGGTCTACCACTAATGAGTACCACTAGACATCTGACAATTTGAATATGCCAAAACCTATAATTGATCCTCCATTATTCCATAACATAACCATCAAGAAGATCATACCCAAATCACACCCAAATCTATAATACTCAAGTAAATCAAACCTAACACAATGATACACTCTAGATGAGTCACAATATAGGATCGACACACCTGATCCGCCACTAAAGAATTATCCATGGGGTAGTAATATTAATAGACCTAGTAAAAACTCACGAATCATATCAAGACCTAATGCTAAGAAAGTAAGCATATAGGAGAATGTAGAATCACAGTTAAATACAACTAAGACAAATCAAAGATGTACCAAAACCATTCCTATGGCTACTGTACCAGAAGCTCCTGCCTCGAGTCCATCCTGTAGAACTTGATACTGAGACTTGTCATCTCCCAGAGCAATTGATGAGGCATATCTCTGTCTATGTTGTGGGAAATCCCTCCTATAGTGCTTGATCTTTTCACATAAAAAGAAACTTGAAAAAGTAGGGGTCTGTGGAACTGGACCTAAAGAGCCTAAACGGCCACCGCGATCTAACTCTCTTCAATAATAACCATGAGATCTTAGCCTCTACCATATATGACGTTATTTTCATCAAGTATATAGGGCCTCTTGCCTTCAAGTCTCTCATGTCTCAACTTAAACTCTTCTAGAAATTCTCAAGCAAACTGATCCCATGAAAGAGGAGGTGACCCAACTGGTCTACTATGTACAAAAGTCCTTAATCACTATCTAGCTGGTTCAAATAACTAAAAGGCAGTGAAATCTAAACCATTAGAATCCACCAAGCCTAATATGTACAACCTCTAGCAGTAACCAAGCAAAAACATATAAGCATCAAACCTGGGATCTCCATTAAATCAAAGAGGATCTATCCTTATGAAATTTATATACCTACTCAGTCCCTTAATAGACATAAAGGGTAAGGTCACTGGATGTGGAGAAATCCCCTGGCAATATCTCGTCAACACTAGAAGAATATGTAGTAGTTGAATGTGACCCTGAAGACTAAAATCGCTGAGTAGCATGCCGAATGAAAGTAGGAACCACTCTCTCAAAGAAACCAAACACTCATAGTAAGCAATTCTCAAGTATAGGTATGGACATGATCACTGATGGTGTCTGCACTAGCCTTAACCCCTCTATCTTAATAGACCCAACATCACTCGCAACTCTAAAACCTAAGAAGAAAATCCAAACCTGATCTCTAGTTGGTCCGGATGTTGTAATGCAACCTCTGCCTCGACCTCTGCCCCTATCGCGTACTGAAGGCACGGGCTCTGAATCTCTAGTGAAGGAAGAATGTGTCCTCAACATCTGTGAGAGAGTGAATACGAGGGTTTTGAGTTCTACAAGGCTAGGAACGCACGATAGAGAATGAAAAATAAATTTCTCCTAAATTTATATAGCCTCTGAAAGATAGAGAACGAACTTCTCTGCATCGATCTGGAAGACTCTACTAGACTCAAGTTTTACTAATGAGACCAATGAATCTGGGGCTCTTCTACCAATTTGTCATAACCCAACATAGAGTACGTGATAACACCTGTCACACCCTCGGGTACAGGTAAGCCTATCCCAACCCAAACTCAAACTCAAAGTAAATCAGAAGTAAAAGAAAAAGAATAATTCCAAACTATTTAACAATAAAATAATAATTCAAAAATACATCCCAGGTCTGGTTGTTACTAGTACAAGCCTCTAATACAAAATAATATTAATTATTCTAAAATATATTAAATGTGAAATAAGGAACAATATAAAAAGGAGAGATCCGATAAGCTCTAAATTCCATCAGCTACTACCTCAATCTCAGTTACGACAATAATCAATCATAATCCAAAGTGATGGCGAGGACCACCACCCCAACTACGAAAGTTTTCCCCCAACCAATCTACAATAAATAAATAAACTACTTCATCCTAGCAGGGTATCCCAACATAACAATCATAGTATTATCAATATATAGGGTAGGGATATTAGTCTAGGTGAGTCAACACTACTGATTTTATGATCAATAATTAAAGAAAGTCATTTATGAGGGAAACTCACTAACACAATATGTCAAACTCAATTATCATGTTCAACTAATAATCTGAAATAAAATATTGAAAGAGTATAAATATGTGTATATCTCATTCTAGCAATAGGTGTAACACAACAGTCTTACTGATCAATTCATAGCCATACCCCACATCTCATAATATCTCAACTTCTAAATCAACAAAATATGATATAAGAGGATTTAATGTGGTGAAATGAATGCAGAATACACAATATCACAAACAAGGTTCAATTACAATAACTCAATACAAAAATAAATACTTAAGCACAATATTAAACCATACTAAAGAATGCAATACAATAGAAGTAAAGCAATGCAATTTAGTGATGATGATGTAACACCCCGTACCTTCCCAACCCTTCTTGATGATGTTTAATAATGGTTGCTTAGGTGTCGAGAGATATAAGTATGTATTTGGTAATGCTAACGACAAGAAAATTGAAATTTGGCCACGTACATGCAATTAGACTTTCATAGGAAGGGTTTTGTGATTTCATGGAGCATTTGTGCAATACCCCGTACACATTATAACCTCATTTGGTGACTTGGATTCATGTTTACTTGATGATTAAGATCACTAAGTAAGTATTTTGAAGTGTTTTGATAAGGTATTGGACGATATGCAAGTATTGAAGAAATGGCCAAAAAATTCAGCAAGGTATGAAAACTTGCGCCACTACCCTATTTCAGGGGGTGTGGTGCAAGCCACTGATTCAGAGAGGGTTCATTTCTTGCGCCACTGCCTTGCTTTGCAGCAGTGGCGCAAGGCACAAAGATTTTACTTTTCCGGACTCGTTTTGTAACGCAATTCTACGACGATTCTTGGATGGTTTCTTTTGGTTCTTTGGAGTTCTTTGAGCATTGTTAAAGCTTCAAACACTTCAATACACTCCTACATACACCTACATGATCAAATCATGAAACATAAATAGTTATCCAAAATGTTCAATGAAGTCATGGACGACTAGAATTTCATTTTTTGCGATTGAGACGACGAATGAGAATCTCGTAAGAGAATATTGTCGTGACATTATGGAATTATTTAAACATGAGATATATGGTGAATTATACATGAAATTTTATGGGTTAAATGGATATGTGTTATTGGGCCCAAATTTAGGCCCAAAATAGAATAAAAGACTTGGCCCAAATGGACTAAATGACCCATTCTTCAAAGACCTTCTAGAAATAGCAATTAATGCTATAACTAATGGATAAGGGTGAATTTAGGGATTATATAAATGGCCAAAAATCAGATTTTTAACACACAAAAATCTCATGCCAAGTCTAGGAATTTCCCAAAATCACTTCTCTCAACTCCAAACCCTAAACTTTCTCTTGGAGCAAGATCATCCTATTCCAAGCCTTGGTAAGTATTTATTCTCATGGATTAACATATTATATGCATGGGAGATTATGTATATCATGATAGTTATGTTGGCAAGGTGGTGAATAGTGTATTTGTGCTTTTGGTGAAAGATGTGCCATCTTTGTGATTTGAAGGTGAAAAGAGACTTGATATCTTAATGAAAGAGCATGGTATGGATCAAATATAAACATGTATGGTGTGATTTTGGTATTAAACTTGTTATTTTTCTAGAAGTGTTAATTGTGGGATTTTGGCCGATATGTGCTATGAGGTGTATTAAGGTAATTTGATGGATTATTTGTGATGTGATATGGCTAAGAAAGTGTAAAGGAGAAGTGTTGTGGTGAAATGTATTGATTCTCATGTATTGTTAAATGTATGGAATATTGGGAGATTTTTGGAATAATAATTTCATCAATGGTTTTGTCAAGGGGAAATGGCATGTTTAAAGGAAAACATGTAACTCATTGATGTTATATGCATTTGTAAAGTAGATGATGGTTAATGTGAATCCCATTATATATTTGTGTTGTAGAGTGACACATAAAGAAGGAGCGGGACTATTGTATACACATCTAAGATTGCATATCCGTATTGAGTACAAGGTATGTAAGGTTACTTTGTCCGTATCTTTCTGCGGCAAATAGTATTCACATTGACATTTCACCAGTCCTATCCCGAAATGTGCTAAGTTATCCCATATCCGGTTATCCATGGTCATTGTCATATATCTCCTACTCATTGATCATTGGTGAATCTCATGTCTCATATTCATGGTTAATGTTCCAAAATCTCAAACAAGGTTATGTTCCAATAGTGATTATATGCATGTCTCTTGTTCATTGATAATGGTTCAATTATTCCAATAGTGTTATGTTTCCAAGAATGTTATATTGTCGAGTTATTCATATGTCTCTCACTCATTGATTATTGATCCAAAGATTCAAGTAAAGTTATGATTATCAAAAGTATTAGCAGCGTATCAATCTCTCATAAGTGATTGTATCGATCTCTCATAAGCAAAAGAATCAATCTCTCACAAGTAAAGATATCAATCTCAAAAGTAAAGAAATGAAGTAAGAATAAAGTAATGCATATTGGTTGTGTTATTGGGTGTTATCCATGGGGTGCAAGAACACCCGCATGATGATGTTACTTTATCCATGGGGTGCAAAGGACACCCGCATGCTGATATGATGTTACCTTATCCATGGGGTGCAAAAGACACCCATGATGTTACTTTATCCATGGGGTGCAAAGGACACCCGTATGACGATATGATCTTATCCATGGGGTGAAAAGAATACCCGCATGACGATGATATGTTATCCATGAGGTGAAAAGAACACCTGCATGATGAGGGCCCAGACAACATATATGTAAAGTAAAGTAAAGTAAAGGCAAGAGAAAGAATGAATGTAATATACATGGCTCCCAAAGTACAGAATAGTGACTCATCTACATTGTGACTTATCTATATTGGTTATGCATTTGAACTAGAGTTCTTAACATACTTTCATAGCTTACAAGTTTCATATGGCCTTACATACTCAGTACATTCTTCGTACTGACCCCTTTTGGAGAATTTATTTTACTTGCTGCAGGCGCAGGTACTAGTAGGCCTCCACAGTAGATTGTCAGTGTTGCAGATCTTTGGTGAGCTCCAGTTAGTTCGGGGCTTCTCCGAGTCACTGTTGTACATGTGTTTTGATTTTGTACATGTTGTATAAAGCGGGGACTTGTCCCAAATTTTAGTTCATTTTGGTCAATGCATTTTTTTAGAGGCTTTTGTAGACGGATGTGGGTTTATAAATGTGAAGGTACATGTCGTTTTGACTTGATGGCTCAAACGTCCAAGTTTTACATATATAGCTATGGCATATGTTTCCATGTCCATGATATCCGCATAGTTGTATGAGAAATAATGAGATTTACACGAGGACATGCATACGAATGTTCATGAGCAAAGGTTGGTTCTCTCGGGCCATATCGGCTTTGGGTGCCAATCACGCCTCGTTGGAAGTTGGGGCGTGACAAAAGTGGTATCAGAGCAGGTCATTCTAAGGGTGTCTACAAAGCCGTGTCTGAGTAGAGTCTTACTTATTGATGTGTTATGCACCACATTTATAAGTAGGAGGCTACGGGACATTTAGGATGTTGTTTCTTTTCTTCACTTCTAGATCGTGCAATAGAGCCAGTGTTGTAAGTTGAATTGGACCTGATCATGGTGATTGTTTTTCTTTTGTATAGTTAAAATGTCAGTCACGAGAGGAGGTAGAGGTAAAGGGAAGCAGGTGGATGTGCCTGCTGAAGAATGAATGAGTAGATTACCACCTGACCAAGTTAGTCAAGGTGGAGCTGACACTGAAATTGCATCGCAGTCTTCCTCTACTTTTCCAGCTCCAGAAGAGCCAAGAGGTAGAGAAGTACCTGCGGAACCACCTAGGAATACCACTGATCAGGATTTATGAAATACAGTACATATGTTGACTCAATTAGTAGCTGTACAAGCACAAGGACGAGCTGGTCCAATAGTAAATAAAGATGACGCGGCTAGAGCAGCTAGTCGGCGTACATAGAACTTTCTAAAATTGGACCCTCCTATATTCACTGGGTCAGACTTGAAAGCAGACCCACAGGACTTCGTGGATCAAATCCATAGAGCTTTGGAGGTAATGCATGTAACAGGAGTAGAAACGGTTAAGCTAGCAGCTTATAGGTTGAAGGGCGAGGCTATATTGTGGTATGAGGACTGGAAGAAAGCTCGAGGTATTAGTGCAAACCCACCTATGTGGGAAGAATTTAAAGCGGCATTTCTGGATCACTATCATCCCTATGAGATCCGTGAGGCTCGTGCAGATCAGTTTTTAAATTTACGTAAAGGAAATATGAGTGTTAGAGAGTACAATTTGCAGTTTAATTCCTTGGCACGATATGCTCCAAATGTGGTGGCCACGATGGAAGATAGAGTACATAGATATATGGACAGATTGGAGCCTTATTTGGTACGGGACTGTACTATCGCTGCCTTAAATCGAGATATGGATATAGCGAGAATTCAGGCCTTCGCGCAGAAAATGGAAGACCAAAGGCAAAGAAAGAGGATACAGAAATCTGAGGAAGGGCCAGTAAAATGGGAAAGATCCATGGGGCAGTCTATAGTGTCCCCAGGAGGATCTAGATCTCAAATGTTACCGCCTAGACCCTCATTCTCTTATTCCACAACAGGCGCTCCATCTCACTCTCGAGGATTCAGGGGCAGTCAAATTGGGCAGAGTGGTAGGATGCCAGATTCACAGATAGCAGGGTCTTCTCGCCCACTGTGCCCATTTTGCAGACGATTTTATGTAGGTGAATGTCTGAGGGGGACGGATACTTGTTATTGGTGTGGTATGCCGGGTCACCTAATGAGAGACTGTCCATGATGAGGCTTGGGTAGTATGGTATGACCTGCGGGGTCTACTGTGGCATCATCAGCATCGGTTCCTTCTTTAGACCAAAGTGTGCAGTCTGTTGTTCGTGGCAGAGGTGCCAGAGGAGCAGCCAGTACTAGTGGGGTCTAGAATCGCACTTATGCTTTAGTGGACCGGCAAAACGAGGGAACCTCTCCTGATGACGATACAGGTATTTAGGTATATTACCATATTGTGACATGATCTATATGTATTAAATGATCTGAGCTCTACTCTATCGTATATTATTCAATAACGGCTAACTATAATCCAAATATAATGGGCACTGGAGTTATTAGTTAAATCAAAGGAAATATCTCCACCTGTCGGTGAATATGGTATAGGTAAAAGAACCTATCGAAATGGTATAGTAGATATTTGCACTCATAGATGATTAAGTACTCTTAAAAGCATCACTCATGAAAAGTATAATGGAATTCCGAAAGAAGGGAAAAAATGACCCTATACAACATGCCATGTGAAATTGTTGAAAGTATATAAGAGTTTCCTTACATATTGTTCCCATTGAAAATAGACAAAGTTCAGAGGATCTCACTAGGAAAAGATAGCTATGGCTATTCTAAGCCGACAAGTGTGAGGGTTAATAAATAAAGACGTACTTTCTGTAAAAGTCCTTTGGAGAAAACAACAAGTAGAGGAGATCACATGGTAAGCTAGAAAAAAATGATGAAATCAACGTACCCATATTTGTTGCAAATGGAGGAAAAGGTTAAAAATGGGGAAGTGGACCAATACTAAGAAAGTATCCATGAGCCTTAAGTGTTTATGTGTGCGTATCCTAATATAGAGATGCATGTGTTGTAATTTAAGTGACATCGTTAACATTCGAGGACGAATGTTTCTAAGGGGGGGAGAATGTAACACCCCGTACCTTTCCAACCCTACTTGATGATGTTGAATAATGGTTGCTTAGGTGTCGAGAGATATAAGTATGTATTTGGTAATGCTGACGACGAGAAAATTAAAATTTGGCCACGTACATGCAATTAGACTTTCATAGGAAGGCTTTTGTGATTTCGTGGAGCATTTGTGTAATACCCCATACACATTATAACCTCATTTGGTGACTTGGATTCATGTTTACTTGATTATTACGATCACTAAGTAAGTATTTTGAAGTGTTTTGATAAGGTATTGGACGATATGCAAGTATTGAAGAAATGGCCGAAAAATTCAGCAAGGTATGAAAACTTGCGCCACTACCCTGTTTCAGGGGGTGTGGCACAAGCCACTGATTCATATAGGGTGCATTTATTGCGCCACTGCCTTGCTTTACAGCAGTGGCGCAAGGCACAAAGATTTTGCCTTTCCGGACTCGTTTTGTAACGCAATTCTACGATGATTCTTGGATGGTTTCTTTTGGTTCTTTGGAGTTCTTTGAGCATTGTTAAAGCTTCAAACACTTCAATACACTCCTACATACACCTACATGATCAAATCATGAAACATAAATAGTTATCCAAAATGTTCAATGAAGTCATGGACGACTAGAATTCCATTTTTTGCGATTGAGACGACGAATGAGAATCTCGTAAGAGAATATTGTCGTGACATTATGGAATTATTTAAACATGAGATATATGGTGAATTATACATGAAATTTTATGGGTTAAATGGATATGTGTTATTGGGCCCAAATTTAGGCCCAAAATAGAATAAAAGACTTGGCCCAAATGGACTAAATGACCCATTCTTCAAAGACCTTCTAGAAATAGCAATTAATGCTATAACTAATGGATAAGGGTGAATTTAGGGATTATATAAATGGCCAAAAATCAGATTTTTAACACACAAAAATCTCATGCCAAGTCTAGGAATTTCCCAAAATCACTTCTCTCAACTCCAAACCCTAAACTTTCTCTTGGAGCAAGATCATCCTATTCCAAGCCTTGGTAAGTATTTATTCTCATGGATTAACATATTATATGCATGGGAGATTATGTATATCATGATAGTTATGTTGGCAAGGTGGTGAATAGTGTATTTGTGCTTTTGGTGAAAGATGTGCCATCTTTGTGATTTGAAGGTGAAAAGAGACTTGATGTCTTAATGAAAGAGCATGGCATGGATCAAATATGAACATGTATGGTGTGATTTTGTTATTAAACTTGTTATTTTTCTAAAAGTGTTAATTTTGGGATTTTGGCCGATATGTGTTATGAGGTGTATTAAGGTAATTTGATGGATTATTTGTGATGTGATATGGATAAGAAAGTGTGAAGGAGAAGTGTTGTGGTGAAATATATTGATTCTCATGTATTGGTAAATGTATGGAATATTGGGGGATTTTTGGAATAATAATTTCATCAATGGTTTTGTCAAGGGGAAATGGCATGTTTAAA
Organism: Capsicum rhomboideum; assembly: GCA_031232105.1. Taxonomy (NCBI): domain Eukaryota; kingdom Viridiplantae; phylum Streptophyta; class Magnoliopsida; order Solanales; family Solanaceae; genus Capsicum; species Capsicum rhomboideum. The sequence goes on from CP124709.1 coordinate 63,063,034, forward strand.
GGCAAACATGTAACTCATTGATGTTATATGCATTTGTAAAGTAGTTGATGGTTAATGTGAATCCCATTATATATTTATGTTGTAGAGTGACACATAAAGAAGGAGCGGGACTATTGTATGCACATCTAAGATTGTATATCCGTATTGAGTACAAGGTATGTAAAGTTACTTTGTCCGTATCTTTCTGCGGCAAATAGTATTCACATTGACATTTCACTAGTCCTATCCCGAAATGTGCTAAGTTATCCCATATCCGGTTATCCATGGTCATTGTCATATATCTCCTACTCATTGATCATTGGTGAATCTCATGTCTCATATTCATGGTTAATGTTCCAAAAGATCAAATAAGGTTATGTTCCAATGTTCCAATAGTGATTATATGCATGTCTCTTGTTCATTAATTATGGTTCAATGATTCCAATAGTGTTATGTTTCCAAGAATGTTATATTGCCGAGTTATTCATATGTCTCTCACTCATTGATTATTGATCCAAAGATTCAAGTAAAGTTATGATTATCAAAAGTATTAGCAACGTATCAATCTCTCATAAGTGATTGTATCGATCTCTCATAAGCAAAAGAATCAATCTCTCACAAGTAAAGATATCAATCTCAAAAGTAAAGAAATGAAGTAAGAATAAAGTAATGCATATTGGTTGTGTTATAGGGTGTTATCCATGGGGTGCAAGAACACCCGCATGATGATGTTACTTTATCCATGGGGTGCAAAGGACACCCGCATGCTGATATGATGTTACCTTATCCATGGGGTGCAAAAGACACCCATGATGTTACTTTATCCATGGGGTGCAAAGGACACCCGCATGACGATATGATCTTATCCATGGGGTGAAAAGAATACCTGCATGACGATGATATGTTATCCATGAGGTGAAAAGAACACCTGCATGATGAGGGCCCAGACAACATATATGTAAAGTAAAGTAAAGTAAAGGCAAGAGAAAGAATGAATGTAATATACATGGCTTCCAAAGTACAAAATAGTGACTCATCTACATTGTGACTTATCTATATTAGTTATGCATTTGAACTAGAGTTGTTAACATATTTTCATATCTTACAAGTTTCGTATGGCCTTACATACTCAGTACATTCTTCGTACTGACCCCTTTTGGGGAATTTATTTTACTTGTTGTAGGCGCAGGTACTAGTAGGCCTCTACAGTAGATTGTCAGTGTTGCAGATCTTTGGTGAGCTCCAGTTAGTTCGGGGCTTCTCCGAGTCACTGTTGTACATGTGTTTTGATTTTGTACATGTTGTATAAAGCGGGGACTTGTCCCGAATTTTAGTTCATTTTGGTCAATGCATTTTTTAGAGGCTTTTGTAGACGGATGTGGGTGTATAAATGTGAAGGTACATGTCGTTTTGACTTGATGGCTCAAACGGCCAAGTTTTACATATATAGCTATGGCATATGTTTCCATGTCCATGACTTCTGCATAGTTGCATGAGAAATAATGAGATTTACACGAGGACATGCATACGAATGTTCATGAGCAAAGGTTGGTTCTCTCGGGCCATATCGTCTTTGGGTGCCAATCACGCCTCGTTGGAAGTCGGGTCGTGACAGATGATATAAGCCATCACATGGCTTTGTATACAACTTTCAAGCCTCAGCACTTTAGACAACCCATGGGGGATTTGCAACACATTTACTTTCACAATTTCGATCTGAGACCCATGGGGGGTTTGCAACACATTTACTTTCACAATCTCAATCAACTTTGCCGGTAAATGACCTCAGCCAAGAGTTTTATAATGTGTTTCACTTTTTTTTTAAATCAGTGTTTCTCATATCTCAATCACCTTACCGACACATCCCTCGGTCAAGGATTTTATAAAGTTTTTCATTTTCTTTTAAAATCTGTATTTCTTAGTGTTAGCAAATATCATGAATATGTCTAGATGAAATGAGGATGTATTGCTCACAACCAATCAGTATAAAGATAATAATCAATTCAATACGTGCATAATAAGCTAAAAATCAACTCAATATATCAATAATTCATGATATAATCCCTCACAGGGCACTACTGGTACAAATAGGCATGTAAGACATCAATAATATCATTTCAATACAAGCCCCTTTCTCGGGCATCACGATAATGATAAAGTAATTTAATGCTCAAATAAATCCTATAATATTAAGTTATGCCCCCACTCGAGTATCACAATAATACTAAGGCAAATAATGTACTAATAAGGCCAATATTATCAATTTGAGCTCACACTCTAGCATCACAATGATTATAATCTCTCAAGTTTATAATAATATTCATATAAGGCCCCATACGGTCAACTCGAAAGTAGTGAACATTCCAAACCAGGCAAATATATAGAGAAACTTACCCAAACCCAACTTGTTTTTTTACAATAAGTCCATCTTTTCCAAAGATGACATCATTAGACTAAAAGGAGAACTACACTAGTTAACAACATGCTCTAATAGGAGATCCTAAACTCCAATAATTACATCAACTATTACAAGTCTATTTATACTCTAATTATTTTTTAAACCTCAATAATTCCATCAAAGAACAATAATAACATAATTATCCCCTAAAAGTTCACCAAGCCCCGATCAACACAATAAAATCCACTAAACAAGATCCATGATCTTAAGTAGGTAGTCACTATCAATAAGTTATCTATCTACAATCTACTCTAAGCGAATTCACAAGAAGCATATTAGCTAAGATAAGCAATTATATAACTACAATCCATCAAAATACTTTGGTTCCCATAGAGATGCTCACCATTTCACCTAAGAGAGACTTCTAAAACCTAAGTGATTCACAACATACAAACAAACAAGCATACAACACATAAACACCTCATAAAAGAGTCAAGGTATATCTCAACTTGCCTTTAAAGAAGATCCGTAAGATAAAAATAGTCCGAAGCATCAATCGGAAGTCCTAATCCCATGAATCAACACCAAAAAATTTCAATCTAGTCAAATATGATATCTACAAGTCAAAAGGAGTCCATCAATATCCATATCGATATTTTTAATTTTGGGTAAAAAATCACTTCGAAAATCGGTTCCAAAAATACAAGGGTAAAATCAGGATTTTATTTAAGAATCATATTCCTTATATCAAGATAAGTCTAAATATGAAAAATCAACTAAATATGAGTTGATATCGGACGTGAAATCGAAGAAAACATAATTTTTCCTTTATCGGGTAAAATCTCAAATTTCATATTTAAATTCAAAGGTTTGAAGATGAAAACATAAATTAATCAATGAGAAATAATGAAATACTATTTTATTAGCTCACCTAAAGTTCAAATATTGAAAAACCACTTTAAAACTCTAAAAAACGAACTTGGAAGCTTTGAAAATGGTGGAATGGGGTTTTTGAATCTCAACATTGAATAGAAATCATGAAAAACAGAATGAATATTCTTAGAAAATGAGAAATATAAAGGTATAATAACATAGTCAATGATTATACTAGAAAAAAATCATCGAGAATAGCCTAAAATGGAGCTTCCTAGCTCTCGAAATGTCAAAAATGCTAAAACTTCGCGATTTGCCGATTTAAGCATCGTCCAGGAGAAAATTTTGTTCTTTGCATTTGTGAGACCCCCACCACATTCACGAAGAATAAATTTTTGCATTGACCTGTCCAAAAATTGGTCCTTCTTTGCATTCGCGGTGTACCCATCGCATTCGTGTAGAAGAACCTCCACACCAGAAAACCAGCAATTTCCTAAACTTGGTTTTGACCTTCAGAACTTATCCGGAATCCTATAAATATGAGTAAAAAGTACAAATTGATAATAAATCATTTTCCAGACCTGATGAAATCATCAAAATTATAAAAAGAGGTCGTTTACAATAAATTAACCTCCGGGGCCCCTTTTTGGCTATTTTAACTAATTTTCGTCTAAACACTCAAAAGAAATATAAAGGCTCGGGACCCGAACTAACTATGCTACTAATCTATAATCGATATTTCAAGTCTAATGGAACTGAACAAATCACCATTCAATGCGCGGATCACAAAATGTTGTCCGAAGTCAAACTATCCACCTTTAAAGCCTCAAAAACCTCAAACTCAAATCACTCCCGGATGCTTTGGGGACCATGCAAACCATTCTCGAAACTCAAAAATGATATAAAGCAACAAGTGAAAAGTCCAAAATGATCAAAATATAGAGAATTTTAAAAATCACTGCGAGGGTTGTTACAAGAGCAGAAGCTGGGAAGAGATAGCTAGTGAGGTGGCTTATATTTGTAATCGTAGAGCAGATAAGTAGACTGCATCTATTATTAAGCAACTTATGTTTTAGTTTGTATAGTCTTTCAGATTTTTAGGTTGGTAGTCCTAGGCTGAGATATTGACAAGGGTGTATACTTGTCATAGCTATGCAATATTTTACTTGGTGATTAATAAAATTGTTAGTTACCAAAAAAAAAGAAAATTTTTATTAAGTATGAGTCTTGCCAAATCATACTTGTATGAGGCATTGTTTTATTGACAAATGTGTAGAAATGGGATACAATTGCCAAGCTATTAAAGCCACTGTCCTTTCTTCACTGCTCAATGCCACAATGGACAGATAAGGAACCCACTTCCGTCCTTCTTTATGTTTTATTTTTTTGGATAAATCTTTTTCCTTATTTCACTCACCAGCCATTAACTTCTTTTTTTTCACTCCTCTTACAAATTATTTTGTTTTTTAAATTTTATTGAAAGTTTTTTTAAAAGATTTACATGAAGTTTTTATTTATTATTTATATGACATGATTTAAAATATTTTCCATCTTCAATGGTTTGATTTCGGAAGATGATCTTTTCGGGATTTGATCAGCCAATCAAAAGTTTTACACTTTTTCTTTTCATAAATTTTAAATTGATATTTTTACTAATATTCAAATTTTATGTTTGATAACTTTTATAAGAAGCTTTTGCTATAGCAAAAGAAAATAAAACATGCCAAGCCAACGTAGAAAAACAACGAGGGAGGTAACAAATTTGAAATTTAAAGGAATTAAACAATTAGATTGTGAAAGGAAATTTAGATAATTTTTATCAGCGATTCTTCAACTTTGAGTTGATCAAACAAAAAATACTTTTATTTTTTGTTATATGAAAGTCATCTAGCTTTAAAGTTTATTACACACACGAAAAAAATTATCAGATAAAAGTAATCCATTTTAAAGTTTATTACATAAATGTTTGTTAGTATTATTTCTAAAAGGTATTTACTATTTTACCATGGCCGGATTCAGGGGATTCTCAGGAAACCAGCTTAAAATTATCACATCTATATTTTCTTTAGCATTATTTCATTTTTGTTTATTGTTCTTTTTACTCACTGTTATGTAACCCATTCAATTTCGGTCAATTTGTTGTTGTGATTGCTTCCATATATATATTCTTTTATTTTTAAATAATTTTGCAGGTACTATTTAAGTTGAGGGTCTCTTGAAAATAGTCTCTTTACACTCTACCAATTTCAAACTCCACTTGTAGAATTACACTAGGTTATTATTATATTTTTTAATATAAATGATAATGAGCAAAAGTTATAACACAAAAATTCAAATGAAGAAAGCTAATGTACACATTACATTGAGTGTTCTAACGGTGAAATAGAAGCGCAATTGTCCTTTTGAATCTAAAGATGTACGCTAACGCCGTCAAGCAGTTCCTCTTTCTTGCTCCGAGAAATGCATTATTGGAACGACAAGTAGCTCTAGATTCTGGGGCTCTTGCTATAGCCGAATGCGAGGGAAGGGTCGTTTATACCAATACTGACAAGATTCTTTTAGCTGAAATGCGTAGAGATCAGAAAGAACACCAACGGTGAAAGTACTCTGCTGGGCCGACACTCCTTTGAGGACCTCTGGCTCAAGATCAGGTGAGGGCGCTAAAGGAAGGGGCTTCAGTTTGACGGAGTTGCTGTCGATTGAGGATTGGCCGAGGGGAGCCCATTCTATTCTATCTATCTCAGAAAGAAAGTCTTAATCCTTTGGTACAAAAGTAGGCCCTAGCTTCTCAATAAGTCATTCAATGAACTAAATATACTTAAGATGTGAGCTATACCTAGTCCTTCTTTTCTTATCTCTTCCCTTTCGGGCCTGATCAGATAAAGAAAAGAGCGTTTGATATGACTCTCGAATAAGAAAGAACAATCCAGAATAAGCTTCAGCTGTACTATATATCAAATCCAAAATTATCATCCTCCTACAAGGCCTTTATATCCACTTGTAATTCGGTATCCATACCAAGTATATACAACTGTGGTAATGCCGCGTCATTGATAAAGGTCCCCTTTGTTCCGTTCCGTGTTGAAATGCAGAATTATAAAGCAAAATATCGAGAGAGGTTTTCAAAATTATCCCAAATGTAATAAACTTATTTTAATGCACCATGTCATTTTTCTGTACAAATTATTAAAATCTGGGTGAACTTTTTTTTTTTAAAGTTCATTTAGCTAAAATTGAATGTTTTTTATATGACAAAAATAAAAATTTGTATTATAAAATTTAGAGTTGACGACTTTCAATTAATGAAAATATTAAGGTAAAAAAGAAACACGTTTATATGAGTAAATAAATAAAACAACTATTTGATCTTTAAAACAAATATTAGAAAGTAACTAGATTGAAAAATTTGAAAATGGAAAGAAAAGAGAGAGAAAAAGAGGGCTGAGGCTTTGACCCTTTTGATTAAAGTGGGACCCACGATCCTCTTATCAAACTATAAGTGGAATGTTAATAAAAAATTTACTGGCAGAGATTTGTTTTTCTTTTTCTTGGGTAGAAGAGAGAGTTCAATTTGTGTTTTTGGTAAAGAGTGATTTTGTATTTTGAAGGGTATTTTGGGTAGGCAAAAAGTGGAAAGCTACCGGCCTACCCTTAATAACCGTGAGAAGTTACTTTAATACCCCTAAAAAGGGGAAATTGTGCCAAGTTGTGCCAAATTGAGTTGTTCTGCCTAATACAATTATTCTATTTTTACTCTCTCGGTTTAAAAAAGAATGACCTACTTTTCTTTTTAGTCTGCTTCAAAAAGAGTGACCCTTTCCCTTTTTGACAATACTCTAAATACAACTTATAACATGGCATGTTTAAGACCACAAGATTAAAGGGTATTTTGGTACATTAACATAACTTTAATTTAAGATCACAGATTCAAAAGTCTTCTTTATTTTCTTAAACTCCCTGCCAAGTCAAAACAGGTCATTCTTTTTGAAATGGAGGAAGTATGATTTTCTTTTTGTAATGGCAGTGTCCTAGTGTTTTTTTTTTTTGTAAAAAGGACGCATTCATATATTAAGTTATTGGCAAAGAGACAAGATTAGGGTGAACCCCATGAGTTTGAATTGGTACCAGACTTGGCACAAAGTTATTAATATTACAACACAAAATAGTTCTAGAAAAAGTAGTTCCAGCAGTTTTTGCATCCACTGCTTCTCTTGCACATACTGGTGGAGCTGTCAACATGATTGAATCAAAATAAGAGTCGTTAGCTCTTTTGCCAATGCATCCGTCACTCTATTCTACTCCCTGTGTGTGTGCCTCAGGGGTGGATTTCCCAGCTGAAGGAGTAAGGATCTGCATTCAACAATGATGTTAGTATATGGAAGGTGATCGTTAGTGATCATGTAGATCACCTGAGATGAGTCTGTGTGGGTCTACAAAGGAACCAAGTTTTTCTCAATTGTTATCTTTAGACCCTAAAGCAATGCTTGGAGTTCAGCCATGTTCGAAGATGCATGTATACAGGACTTGATAAAACCTGCAATCCACTCTCCATTATGATTCCTGAAAACACCATCGAGACCACTGGTACCCAAAGTTCCTGGTACTGTTCCATTCACATTAAGTCTAATGGTGCCTTGAGATGGGGGCTTCCATTTTAAGTGGACTGTGGTGTGACTGATAGATTCTTTCATTCTGTTATCAATTAGCAAATTGTATTCTATAGCAGATTGATGCAATGGGACAAGGGATCATTGTTTCTTTCTTGTTAAAAACATTATCATTTCTGCTTAACCAGACATGCCACATGCAGAAGGGTATGAGATAGTGCGAGTCAAACCAGTTGTTAAAAGGTTTATGTTTGATTGAGTTCCACACTTTAAGCCATCTAAAGATGGATAGGGAAGAAGGAACAAAGTTACAACGGGAAGGGCTTTGAGAAGCTAGTTCCTACCAGAAAAAGTAGGCTTTGTGGAATTTGAAGAATATATGGTCTATGTCTTCTTGTGGATGTCCACAATAGAAGCATGCAGGATTGATGTTTAGGTTAATACCATTTGGTTAGTGGCCTGTAGGGAGTCTACCATGGTGGAGGAGCCAGAAGAATGATTTGATTTTCTTGGGTACTCTAAGTTGCCAAATCCATTTGAATTGGGAAAGAAAGATGGGGATACTGACATTGATAGTGTTACCAGTGGCTATTTGATATGCACACTTTGTAGAAAAATGCAATTACTACTTAAGCCCCAGATGAGCTTGTCTTTCCTATTGTAGGAAGGAGAAGGGATGTGAGTTTGATTCATGCTAGTGAGGATCTCACTAGGAAGTGCAAAGGAAAGATTACTCAAGTCCTAATGCATATTAATATGGAAGAAAGAGATTCTTAGCATGTCCTCACCCTTGTTAAGAGGGCCATGGATCATGTTTTGAATTGGGTTGTGCTCAGGTATCCATTTGTCCTAAAAGAATTCACGCTATTATCCATCTAGAGCCTTTGGCACAAATGCCCCAACCATCTTTAATGGAGTTCTAGATTCTATAGGAGATTCTTTTCCTCCAGTTAGGATTTAAATTATGGCAATATTTGAAATAGAGTACTCTGGACAAAAGGGACTAGGTATTATTATACATTCTCCAAGCTAGATTAGCATGGAGAGCCTTATTTTTCGTGGTGCTCTTTTGCAGCCCAAGGCCCCCTGAGTTCTTTGAGAGTGTGACCTTTCCCAACCAATAAGATAAAGTTTCCTCTTTTCAGTACTTGTTACCCAGACAAAGTCTATTTGGACTTTGTCAATGGTTTTAGTAACCTTGCTAGGAAGATTGATGTACTGCATGGTGTGGTTGGGGATGCTTCCCAAGGTGGACTTGGCAAGAACAGTTCTACTTGTCATGGTTAAGAACTTGGTTTTCCATCCAGCCAGTCTTTTATGCATGTTATCCACAATGTACTAGAAATCACTATTGGCAGGTTTCTTGTGAAAAATTGGGAAACCAAGATATTTCCCAAAGGTGGGGCTTGCTTTGATGCCAAGAATGTCAGAACAAATGGTTACAGAGTCAGAAACACAATTAGAAAAAAAGAGAACTTTGGATTTAGACAGATTAAGCTTTTCACTTGAAGTATTGCAAAGGATATAGAAAGTGTTGATAATGGTATTACAATTGTTAGAGTTGGCAGTAGAGAATAGTGTTAAATCATCAGAAAAGAAGAGGTGTGATATCTTAGGACCAGATGTTGAAATGCTTATTAGGTTCTATCTTTTTTTGCCTCACAACTTCTTCATTGGATCTAGAGAGTCTTTTCATACAGAGGATGAAGATGTAGGGTGACATGGGGTCCCTTTGACTGATACCTCTTGAGGGTCCAAACAAGTCTGTCTTGGTGCCATTTATAAGAATCGATATAGAACCAGTGGTGATGTAAGACATGATAATCTTAGATAGCTTGGGAGGGAAATTGAAGTAGGTTAGAGTGTCTTTTATGAAAGACCATTCTATTCTGTCAAAAACCTTCTCCAAGTCTACTTTCAAGACCATGCTGGCTTTTTTACCCTTTATTTTCCTGAAGCGGGAGATGTATTCTTGGACAATGATAGCATTGTCTTAGGCTCTCCTGTCGGATATGAAGCTGGCTTGGCTAGGGCTAATGATGCGAGGAAGGTAAGATTTTATCCTACATGTAATAATCTTGGTTACAATTTTATATCCAGTATTATAGAGACCTATGGGCCTAAAGTTCTTAAGCATAGAGGCATTAGGACACTTAAGGATGAGATATAAGAGGGTGGTGTTCATTTCAGGGTTCATGTAACTTCTTTGAAATGTTTGATGACAAAACTGAGTAATTCTTGAGATTTACCTATGCTACAATTAACTAAAAACGACAAAGAAAATATGGTTCAAGCTTTATAGATTTCTTGGTTTCAAAACAATTTTATAAAGAATTCCAGAGTCTTGGCGATTGCAACAATCCGGTTGAGTCGTCCTATCATCAAGTCTATTGGTTTTTTGGAGTTATTAGTTGCAGGTTTAAATCCCTTATCGAGCATTTTTTTTCAATAACTCTAAGACTACTCGACTATTCCTAACGGCTATATTTCTATAGTTGTCGGTTAATAGTGAAGCACATGAAGATATCGTCTGTATCAACTAAACTAGGTCACAGGGTATATTTCTATCCTATGTGACAATTCAATTCCTTTTCCCTATAAGGTTCACGACCTAGACCTATTTCTTCTTTTAGTTCCCTTTTTCAAGTCCAACACACAAGCCCTAGATAATATCCATAAGGTGATCAAGCAAACGACTAATTAAAATCAAGAAGAAATAAATAACTCGAAGATAGAAACTTAATATAATCGAGCAATAGTCAGACGCCAACCATCATGTTTATGGAAAAACCCGAGAATAAAATACTTAGCTGCTCATGACTCGCAAAAATCTCCAAAAGTTTATGAGATTTGCAAAAGAAACTAAGAAGAAATTAAGAAAGGAAAATAAATCGAAAGAAAAGAAAGCTCTTGTCCTAACTCCACATTCCAAACTCAATGTGTGTGTCCCCCCCTTCTTTAAAATGTGTGGATGGGTATTTATAGAGTTTATGAATCCCTAGAACACTAAAAAAACACAATCCCAATTGGGTTAGGATAGCCCCTTTCTCGCGCCACAACCCAAAGGCAAGTCAATGGCACGAGGAATAAAAATAGATTCAGAGAACTGTGGTGTTTCGCGCCACTGCTTGCCTTGGTGCAGTGGCGCAGGCCTTCAGAACTTCAGAGCTGCTTCCTTTCTCGCGCCACTAGCCCAAAGCAAGGCAGTGGTACAGACCTTCAAAACTTCAGAGTTGCTGCATTTCTCGCTCCACTAGCCCAAAGCAAGGCACTTGCGCAAGCTTCCACTTTGACCTTACTTTGACCTCCGTCCGCTCATTTCTTTTAAATCATCTGTGACGTCAATCCTTCCCTGTTTCCCTTTGCTTTCTTTGTGCCATTTTCATCCTTGTTTGAACTTCAAACACCTCGAGACACTTCTACAAACACAAAACATGAACCACAATTGTACTTCCCAACATTTACACTCAAAATGACACTAAAAGAGAACAAATGTAAGGCGAATGATGGTAAAATAATATAACATTTAGCCTCGCATCAACACCCTACACTTAAAATCTTTGCTCGACCACGAGTAAGCTGGAAACTCAAACTAAACATGACACTTAAGGCTATACCAATGAACAAGTCTACTCAAACTAAGGCTACCACCACAACAACAAATGATAGCAAGTTCTTCATTATACATGCTTCATTCATAATCAAAACTCCTGAACAACTTTATCTAAAATCTCCTAGCCTCAAGAGCAGATTCCACGACATATTTAAACTCATACACGTTACCAAACCAAGAGATCAAACACTTCACCTATATTTTGTCAACCATGTGCCCTCACAGAAAGAGAGTTACCCATCTCCACTCTTGAATACATAACAACACACTTGGGTGTAGAAATAAGATTACGCTCACTCGCAAAAACAAAATTCCCATGTCATATAGGATGAACTATAAGCTTGACCTTCGTGTACTATTCCACTAATATAAGAACATCAAACTCAAGATCAAGTAGGACTTTAAAGGTTGTAACGTAGGCTCAGGGATGGGTAGAAATTATTTTGGACAAAATAGTGGCTCTCTTACCTAAGCACTTTAATACATCACAATTTTCATCATTTACTCGTTCTTCCATCACCCAACTCTTTCTTCTATTTTTCTCACCCAAAGATTTTTTTGTTTTTCCATCTCTTTTAGAAAGCTCACACACAATTAGTAAGGAGCACTTTAATCATCAAACACTTTTCTTTTTCTCTATTTATTTTTTTTTACTAATGGCACATGATTTTTTATTTTTTTTACGCACTTGCACCCTTAGATTTTTTCTACAGGTTACCCCCTTCAACTATTACCTCCTCTTTATTTTTTTCTTACCCTTTTCAACTCTTATTGTTTAACGAAAGTGCTTAGGAGTTTTGGATCAAATTAAAGGTCCATTGAAAGAAAAGGATTTAGCTTTAGATGTGGCTGCCAAAAGAAAAGGCTAAAGGCTCAACGAGGCTAACTAGGAATATCAATTATGGGTAGGTCAAGTAGAGGAGAAAGAAAAATTTGGCTAACCAAAGAAATGCCTATATCATCTCCTAAATTTAACATTCTTCATTTTGTTTTGCAAACACTCTGTCACAACCCGAATCCCATTTGGGTCGGACTGGCACCCGAAGTTGATAAGGCCCGAGAGAACTAATCTTTGCTCATGTACTCTCATATGCATGTTTACGTATGAATATCATTCCATCCCATGTAATTAACTATCAATGGCGGAAGTCATGGCAACATATGCTATATATATATATATAAAACTTGGTCGTTAGGGCCATCAAGTCAAAATGGACATACATCTCTTACATTCATCTTCCCACATCCGTCTACAAAGCCTCTAATAGATACATGACCATGCCTATACAATATTTACATAGTATCAAAACAAATGTACACTATGACTCGGAAAGCCCCGAACCAACTGGAGCTCACCAAGGATCCGCAAATGACTTGTAGCCTACAGTGGAGGTCTACTAGCCCCTGTACCTGCAGCAAGTAAGGTAAGTCCCCCAAGAAGGGTCAGTACGAAGAAAGTACTGAGTATGTAAGGCTATCAGAAACTACATCATATGTCAATGGGATAAAATATGAGAGAATAGCCCACGTGGATAAACCATCATTTTATATGTGGAAATATGTACATTGCTTCTGTATTTGTTATTTTAGATCACTTATTCATGTCCTTACTATTCATATAATATTTTTCCTATACACCTTCATTCAAGAAAATTACCTTCAAGAGATTTGTCTTTATTCACGAGATTCTTCTATTCAAGAGATTCTTTCCTTGCTTTTACGCTCATCATAATATTGTTGGAACTTTGGAATCATGTCCACCCTACATTTATTATTTTCCTTCACTCTTGCAACCAACAAATATACGTTACTTAATTTCTTTCTTTGGAGAGATTGGTACTTTTGCTCATGAGGGATTGGTATATTTGTGGTCATAACATTATTGGAAGCTTTAGAACATAGCATTACTGGATCTACTACTCAAGAATGAACAGATTCTGCTTATATCATCACCTTCCTTGAGATAGTTCTTTTAGTAGTTACAACATTATGAGAGCTTAGGAACTTCAGTCCATAGATAAGAGACATGTGAATGCCAATTGGTCAATGAATAGGAAACATGTGGATAACAATATATATCAAACCTGAATGAGATACCTTAGAATATTTTGGAACTTTTGACATATTAGCCAATGAACATGAGTCAACCAATGGACATGAGTCATATGAATCACAATTGACCAATGAATAAGGAACATGTAGGTAACACTAATTTATAACCAGAAATGGGATACCTTAGAATATTTCGGAATGAACTAGTACAACATCAATATGAATACTATGAGCTGCAGAAGGATACAAAAAGAGTAACCTTACATACCTTATCTTCCCAAGGTGAATAAACAATACTATATAACAATATAGCTTCTTCCTTATGTGTCACTCTACAACACAAGTTCATAACGGAGCTCACGTTAATAACTAGTTACCTTACAAGTGCGTAAGATGACAATGAGTTATGTGACTGCTATATAGCGTCATTTCGTCCTTTACAATACAATACACTGCATTACCATGACAACAACATCATCACGTTTCGTACATTGACCAAGACATCATAAACCAATAACATTTCACACAAAGTTTACCCTTTACACTTCCTCATTAACACTACGTTACCTTTTCTCCGTCAAGTCAGCCGATAGCTTTCATAATAACACTTTAACAACAATACTTATTTTATACCATTCAAAATACCTCCGGGATACTCCTTTATAGTCATTTAAAAGGTACCATAAGTTGATAATTACATCCATGAAGGGTATAAGGGCTTTGGGGGGTCAAACAGATGCGAAAACAACCGAAACAGACTTCTGGGATGACCTGTGAAGCCACAGGTGGCTGAACTGCGTACACAGGTGACCTTTGGCAGTAGCCAGAGGCACCTGCGAAGTCACCTGCGCCTGCAGGTGCTTCATTTGCGAGGGCGGGTGCCCGTTTCGGCCAAAAAGGGTCTCTTTTGGGTCTTTTTATGCAATGAATGGTCCATGATCATAACTAAAATCTTCTTAAAATATTTTAGATCATCTTAGATGACAACAATCAGCCATGGTTTCACAACACACATGAACATCACCAAAACCACACTTTTCCTTCAATACACCACCAAATCCATGCAAAATTTTGCAATAACAATTCCAAACATTATGTACAAGAATAAAACAAGTTAAGGCTATAATCACATCTCACATGTCAATATTGAACCCATCAATTTCACTTCCTTTAAGACCACAAATCCATTTTCAAGTTTACAAGGCAAAAACCTTCACCAATTAAGCAAACATAAATTGTTTCACATATAGTGAACTTCTCACACTTCACCAACATAACCAACATGATATACACCATATTCCATGCATATAATATATTAAACCATAATCATAAACATTTACCAAGAGGTGATCTTGTCCAAAGAGAATGATGGCTTAGGGTTTGAGAGAAGAGAGAAAAGTTTAGGAAAAATCTAGAAAAGGTCATGTGACTTTATGTGAATAAAAATCTAATTTATTGCCCTTTATATAGAACCTTAATGGCCCCTCTTAACCACACACTTGGTCCAATAATGAATATGGTGACTTGGTCTCACAAGAATGGGTCAAATACCCCCTTTTGGGCCATGTCTTGCAACTTAATTTTTGTTTGGGCCTTAACTTGAGCCCAATGGCTCAAGATTACTTTAGCCCACCAAACTTTAGTGTATAATACCTAAAAACTCCCATGTTTAATTAATTCCATAAATTTTAAGGTAATAACATAGGTTCGGAAATGTGCGGGATGTTACACACTCCGGGCAAGTTCTAGACAACAATACGATGGCATGGAATAGCACAAAATCCTTACACACATGGCACATGTTCGACTCATGATGGATCCATATTGACTCTCAATCAAGCAACGACGCGAGTTCAAATTTAAGCTAAAAGTCAAGAAAATGAGCCTAGGTGTCTTAAAAGAAGTTATTCAATTTCCATAACATGATTTTGAATTTCAAACCCAACTCCTATCATTCAGTCGAGTATAGCACTTAGTTTAAAAAAAATACTTGGTTGAAAGGCCCCCCATCGGAAAAGAACCAAAAAGTAAAATCGAGGGGCGGATGTTTATGCCGCTAATGAGGACTAAAAAGCTACGAAAACCAAAAAAAACACAAAAAAACAAAAACAAAAAAACACAATTTATTTTTCTAATAATTTTAGTTTTCTTTTCTAAATTTTTGAAAGCAAATAACATCCTACGACATCAACATCCTGACCTCAAGAATGGTGTTACAAGACAACATTTTCCACCCCACACTTAATCCATGCAGTGTCCTCAATACATACTTAAAGGAAAAATCAAAACAAAAGTGAGGTAAGAAATACTCCCTGCGGCCCTCTAGGGCCTACTCCTCGTCGGAGCTATCAACATCAGCATCGTCCTCAGTCTGATCCTCCTCATCCTTCGCATCACCAGGTACATCTGACTCCTTTTCTTCCCCCGCCTCATCAGCACTATCCACTCGATCCTGTGTATTAACATCCTCACTTTCTGGGAGTTCACCGTCATATTCCACAATCAGCCGTGCAGTGGATGGCAAGGAAAATTTAGCATTAATCTCGGTGAAATCTATCCCTGCTTGATGACATTGCCATTCCATCATATAGTGTATCCGAGCCAATGTGTTGGCTTGCATTTTTCTTTCTTCGATCGGTGTCAGCTTCTTCTTCGGGCCCTCACCGGGGCCTTGCACATTGGAGATATCCATGGTGTTTGTAGGTGCATGAAGGATCTTGTCTCCCTTGGGGGTCAAAAATGTCAGTTTTACACCACAAAACTAGAGTGGTGAGGGTGTTACCAAAACACAACCTCTTGCCTGTATTCTCCCTAGCTTTGTATATATCTTGTAGCATCCAATGCCCGATATTAATCGGCTGCTCAGTCATGAAGAAGTAGATCATACATGCCTTTTCTTTGCTAACAGTAGTGTAGTGATCAGTCGGCATTATTCTATTGTTAATCATTCTCAGCCACACTCTAGCAGGCTTCTGAAACTCGCTCATGTGCATGTAGGTGTGGGATTTATTGCTCGATCTTCCCTACCTATGTGCAAAACCTGGACCACAGAGCACCTCCCGCATAGCTTTGTAGTCAGGCCGTTTTATGAACTTTATCCAATATATGAGTTGGATGGTTTGGAACTCCAAGTATGCGACACAAGCTGGATCTAGTTACCTCCATCTTAATACCTCTTACCGTCACAAAGTCATCATAATCCCTCAGAGCAGGGTAGGCAAAAAGATTGGCATACAACTCCAAGACGACATCAAGATTCGCTAGCCGAGGTTTTTAATGTCTGTAATAGCTTTATGGATCAGTGGGAAATTCTTTTTTAAAGTGTGTTCATCAATGGCTCTTTCATGAGTATACCCAGAAAGTTAAAACTTCTTGTACCATGTTTTCCCCCACTCTTTGACGTGACGTAGACCATAAATGGTCTTTACTTGAGGATTTGGGATGGGCGTCACCAGATTCTTACTACCCCCTTTTGCAGTTCTTCTTTTGACAACGGGGGGTGTAGACTCTTTTCTTTTCTTACTTGGAGGTTGGGAAGAAGACGACGCCATAATCTTGCCCTTTGAACGGTCCATGATACCTATATCATAAAAGCAATAATCGACATCAGTACTTATATCATCAACAAGGAATATGGGTCTAAACAACCCCACACTTTTGCCATAAGTAATCTACAAACTAAGAAAACTACGCATAAACTAGCTATGAAAAAAAAAACAAATAAACTACGACTTGAATTTCTTGCAATTTCTTGATTTAATTGGGTGCCTATGGGTTCGACAATTTTCAATGAGTGTTTTGCTACTCAAGAATTCACAAAAACACTTCACAATTAGGCCAAGACAATTTATCAAACACCTTGTAGGCATAAAACTTAATTCATTTTTTTTCAAGAACAATTTGTGGAACCATCCATCTTTCATGGGGAATTATAATTCTATTCCTAACAGCCCAACACAATCAAAATCAAGTGATTCCCCCCCTTCATATTCCCAAAACCTTCACTCCACACTTAAAGTTCAAGAACATATCACTTTGGGGGATAGGGTAATGGAAAATCATGAAATTTTCACATTAATAAGGGTGAAAGAGGGTTAGAAATTACTTACTTGTGTCTTTGATTTGTGAAAAGTGAAATCACTTGAAGAATTCTTGAAAGTGTTATGAAGGGTTTTGGGGGTTTATGTTTCCTTTGAAAGAGTAAAGTTGGGAAAAGTGGAAAAATAAGAAAAACAAAGTTGTTTAGTTGTTTAAAACAATTTTTTTTTCCTATGCTTACCTTGCGCCACTCTAAAAAAGCAAGTAGTGGCGCAATTTTTTGTGCCTTTCATAACTCGTGCAACAGTCATAGCCGCGCCACACTTGTAAAAGCAAGCAGTGGCGCAGATTTTGAGTTCTGTTTGTTTCTTGGCTGGTTTTCTCTGCAAAAGTGGCGCAAAGTTCTATCTTTCTTTTTTTTTTCCTTACTTTTCCCGTATCCGATCCACTTCAAGCCCTACAAAAATGAGAAAACACACAAGGTTAAGGAGAAAATGCAATTGGGTTGCCTCCCAACTAGCGCCTTATTTAAGGTCGTTGCACGACGCTTTTTGTATTTTTATATTTTATCTTTTTTTTTTTTTTTTTTTTTTTAGTTACAAATCATGGGTTGCCTCTCGAACAACTCTTGATTTAACGTTGCGGCATGACTTATGTCCTCTCAATCATCCTTGAGAGAAATAGATGTTCATTTTCGCTCAACGACACCTCCATAGTAGTGTTTTATTCTTTGACCTTTCACTACGAACGTCTTATTCGACTCCATTGGTTTCAGTTCTATCGCGCCATATGCAGCCACACGAACTGATAAGAGCATGGATAGTGTGGGGCACATTAGGATGGCCTTCCACATATGGATGATAGCTTAGAGCCCGAAGGAAGCCATGGAACAATAAATATATAAGGTCATGGGCTATAAATATGTCATTTGGACAATCAAGAAGGGCCCTTGTGGGTTATTACTACAATAGTCACTTTTGGGCTATTTTTGTAATAGGTTATTTGTGAAAAGGAAAGGACTATAAATAGTTGCCTTAGCCATTTTCTTTACTTAGATTTTGGATGATTGAATTGTCTTTAATAGACTTGATATTTGGTTACTCTAGGTTAGGGTAGTGATTGGGTTCAATTCCAATTATTAGCTTAGATCAAGTGATTAGGGTGGATTCCCGAATTGCTTGTGTTATCTTCTTCGCTTGATTAATCATCGAGTTATCATATTGTGGATTCAATTTGGTTTCTCATGCATTTTGATTGAGTTCTTTTCTCCCTTGGTTTAATTGTTGTTTCAATTGAGCCTTTCTTTCTTCACTTTTCATCTCTTATTTCTCAACTATCCTTTAATTTTGTTGGTTAATTCCGTATTTTCGATATCAATTTTAGTCACTTGATTGAGGTCGTTATCATTTTGGTTTCAAGAGCCAGGTTAAGGTTTGTTTTCATAAATCTTAATCTTGGGATTTTGATTTCTTCAAAAATCCAAAAAAAATTATCCGAAAATTCAAAAAAAAAAAATCTGGAAATTTTTTTGTTTTAATTTGTTGTTTTTCACAGTAGATCTTGATTCCCTAGTGTCTTGTGTGTCACACCCCGAATCCCAACGAGGCGTGATTGGCACCCGAAGCCGATAAGGCCCGAGAGAACCAAGCTTTGCTTTTATTCCTTCATATACATGTCTTAGAAAACACTACTAGCCCATAGGAACAGGAAATGTTAAAATCAGAAATCATAGAACATGTGACGTATATACATATGAGAAACTCGGCCGTTGAGGCCATCAAGTCAAAATGTCATAAACCATCTTACATTTGTATACCCACATACGTCTACAAAAGCCTCTAATAGATGCATTGACCAAAGCTAACTGAAAGTCGGGACAAGTCCCCGCTTTATACACTATGTATAATATCAAAACATTTGAACAACTGTGACTCGGAGAAGCCCCGAACTAACTGGAGCTCACCAATGATCTGCAATTACTGTCATCCTACGGTGGAGGTCTACTAGTGCCTGCACCTGCAACATGTAAGGTAAGTTCCCCGAAAGGGTTCAGTACGAAGAATGTACTGAGTATGTAAGGCTCAAATGAAACTATACAACACATGAATAGTTCAATGAACTCAAATGCATATGCATAATCCAATGAATAAGTAACCATTTTGCACTTTGGACACCATGTGTATTTCTTTCATTGATTTCATCGCTTTCATGTTTCTTTACTTCAATGTCATTACATATGTCATAATGTACCCGGGCCCCTACTGATCAGTGGGTATTTACATGACTTATCGTCATGTTGGGATCGGGTCGAGCTAGGCTTGTGCCCCTAGACCTGCCACCCAGGGATCGGGTCGAGCTAGGCTTATGCCCCTAGACCTGCCACCCATAAATCATACATCGGGATCGAGTCGAGCTAGGCTTATGCCCCTAGACTTGCCACCCATAAATCAACAC
This sequence comes from Capsicum rhomboideum, assembly GCA_031232105.1. Lineage (NCBI taxonomy): Eukaryota > Viridiplantae > Streptophyta > Magnoliopsida > Solanales > Solanaceae > Capsicum > Capsicum rhomboideum. The sequence continues at coordinate 63,083,048 of CP124709.1, forward strand.
ATCGGTATCGAGTCGAGCTAGGCTTATGCCCCTAGACTTGCCACCCATAAATCAACACATCGGGATCGAGTCGAGCTAGGCTTATGCCCCTAGACTTGCCACCCATACTTGATCATTGACCACATTTGCATTACTTTGATCTTTACTTTGAGATTGGTATTTTGATAGTCATAACATCACTTGAAACTTTGGATCATTAGCCAATGAGTGAGAGACATATGAGATTGGTACATTCAATTATGAGAGATTGACATATTCATGTGACATAGCATGTTTGGAAACTTGGAACCATAATCACAATAGAAAACATGTGAATAAACATTATTGGAAACATGACACCATTGGAACCTTTGGACAATCATTCATAACAAGATACATGAGCATAACCACTATTGGAACATTGGACCAAAACCTTGTTTGAGCTTTTGGAACATTAACCATGATAATGAGACATGAGACTCACAAATGATCCATGAGTAGGAAAGATATGACAATGACTATTGATAAACGGATATAGGATACCTTAGCACATTTTGGGATAGGACTAGTGAAACAGCAATGTGGATACTATTTGCCGCAAAAAAAATACGGACGGAGTAACCTTACATACCTTGTACTCTCAATACGGATATCCAATCCTAGATGTGCATACAATAGTCCCGCTCCTTCTTTATGTGTCATTCTACAACACAAATACATAACGGAATTCACATTAACCACAACTACTTCACAAATGCATATAACATCAATGGGGTACATGTTTGCTTTGAAACATGTCATTTCCCCTTGACAAAACCATTGATAGCATCATTATTCCAAAAATCCTCCAATATTCCCAACATTGACCAATACATAATAATCATTGCATTTCACCATAACAATTCTCTTTTACACCTCCTTATCCATACCACATCACAAATAATCCATCAATTCACCTTAATACACTTCATAGCACATATCGGCCAAAATCCCACGATTTACACTTATAGACAAGAACAAGGTTAACAACAAAAATAACACCATAGACGTTCATATTTTATCCATACCATGATCTTTCATCAAAGGCACAAGCCATAATTCAAGTTCAAATCTCATGGATGGCACATCTTGTACAAAAACCCAAAGTACTATGTTCAACTCTTTCAAGCATAACCAACAAGATTCACATACTCTCCCATGCATATAATATATTAATCCATGATAATAATCACTTACCTAGGCTTGGAAGATGTTGATCTTGCTCCAAAGGTTAGCTTTGACCTCTTAGGGTTTGAGAGAAAAAAGGGTTGAAAAATATCCACAAAGGCATGTGTTTTCCAAATGAATAAAATCAGAATTTTTGCCCTTTATATAGGCTCTCAAGTCCATGATTAGCCACTTTGATTCAATAATTGATGTATATGACTTAGTCAAATGGAAGAATGGGTCTTGTGACCCATTGGGCCATGTTTTCTTTTCATTTTTGAGTCCTTTTTGGGCCCAATTTACTTAACCCAATAAAATAAATAATTTCTCATGTTTTAATCATCTCATATGTGTTACAACAATATTCCTACTCATGTCATTCATATCCGTAGCCTCAATCCCAAAAACAAGTGATTCTAGCCACATATGGCCTATTTTGCCCGAAAGGGTAAAATCGTCATTTTGACCCCAATTTCGTTCTTGAGTTAATTTATCATACCAATATAATATTTCACTCATTTCATGTATATTCTCATGGTTGTAGAAGAATCGTGGCAAAAATCGTCTCAATACGTCCCCGGGAACCCTTGGGACTTAAACAAAATTTTCAACTTTTGAAAGGTGTGCAGGGGCGGCGTGGCACGCTTCCTGGCACGCCCCTTTACTGCCTCTGGACTGAAAATTTCAGCCCATAGCAGCGTGGCACGCTACCCAACGCGCCCTTCCCTTAAATTTTTCGAAAATTTCATTTTTCGACTTTTCTTCGCGGGTTTGGTTAGATACTTCAAATCCTATTCTTTAACTTACTTCTTAACCTTAATATACTTTGTTTAGAGGTTCTCTTAGACTCGTTTTGAACCCGACAAATGCTGCATGAAAATCACAAAACACCTCCTACGAAGGGCTAATCACATGTACAAGGCCAAATTTCAATTTTCTTGTCAATATCATTACAAAATACATTCGTGTGGCTCTCGACACTCAAGTATACATTGTTCATCGTCGTCAAGTAGGTTTGGGAAGGTACGGGGTGTTACATTGTGAGTCTAGATTTCAAATTTCGTTCAAATCGAAGTTGTAGAAGTGAAGTTGCCATTGAAGGGTTTCAAGATTTTGAAACTTTGTCAATTTTGAAAAGTAGGTTTATTTTTGGCTTGGTTTTGAAGGATAAAAATTAGTGGGGGGTTTTCGTGGCGTTGAAAGGAACACGTGGGCAAAAATTTCATCAAATTTGGAGTTGAAATGAAGAAGTTATGAGGTTGTGAAGATTGGGGTTTTTGTTGGTGTTCTTGAGCATCTTCATCTTGTTCTTGGAGAAGAAGATAGAAAAAGTATACTTTGATCCAAAATCTTCAAGTATAAGTTGTTCAAAGTGTTAGTAGGTCCATTTGTGGAATTTTGAAAATAAATAAATAAATAAAAAAATAAAAATCGAAATCTGAAAAAAAAAAGTTGCAAAAAAAAAAAAATCCACTTGGACTGCCACGTCATCTGCCACGTCAGTAGTCAATGGTCAAAGTCATCCATTGACTTCCACACAGCAGCCAACTCAGCGCCCCTCCAGCCCACTCGCGCCACGTGGCGCGTGGACAACAACTTCAGAGAGCTGAAATTTCTCAGGTTTCAACACTTAGTTTTTTTTAGGGTCCTAAAGTTTTTTGGACCTAAAAATTGTTCTAAGTGTCCACACTTCGTGATTCTTGTTTTGTTCTCTTTATACTTTGATTCCTCAACTATTTAACAAGTAATTAACATCTTTAATCACTTTTTAACTAGTTTTAATCATCAAATCATCACCCTTTAAAGTGATGAACTTCTTCAAGGCCACAAAATTTTTCTAAATGTCCAAATTTCGCGATTCTTTTTTTATTCTCTTTCTATTTCAATTTCCTAACTAATTAACAAGCAATTAACATATTTAATCACTTGTTAACTATTTTTAATACATCAAATCACTTTTTTGATCCTTCAAATTAAGTAACACAAGTAACTTTTCTACTTTTGTTACTTAGTTTTTTTGAGTCCGTTTTCTTTTGTGCTTCATTTCTTCTATTTTTCTCATCTTAATTCATAGATAACTTCTTGATTCAAGTCCTTTTAGTTTTATTTGAGCCGTCCTTCTTTTATGAGTCACAAGAATCCATTCGTCCACAAGCATTGATAACCCTGAATTAATTGAGCAAAGCTAGTAACCTATCAATTTGGGAAAGAAGCCATAGAAGGTGAATTGAGAGCTAATATATGAGTGACGTGAGGCTTTTATTACTAACTTGTTTGCTAGTTTTGTAGGTACAAAAGGTGATATAAGAAAGAATGTCATCCATAGCTTCGGATTATTGTGGAGATGACATTAGTGACTATGCTTGTAGCGACATGAGCTATGAGTATAGTGATGATGAGCAACATGAGGGTTCTTTGAGTGCTTGTGAGCAAAGTAATGAAGCTCATGAGTATGATGGTGAATCTTATAAAGGATATGATGGTCCAAGAGATTATGATCGACATGTTGATGAGAATTACTACACCGGAGATGAATATGAGATGCATGGAGCTTATGGCTCTTATGATGAACATAAAAGAGTAGAAGTCTCTTATGATGAATTTGATAGTGAAGATGAAGGGTATGGGGGTTCTCATATTACCCACCAGGGTGATGAAGAAGATGTGAGGTACAATTCTTTCTCCTATACGTTTTGTGAACCTTTTGAAGAGGATTGTGATAGAAGGGGATGTTGTGGGGATGAATTACCTTCCTCATCTTATGTTACTTCCTATCCTAGTCGAGGGGGTATAGATGTGTGGGCAAAACCAATTCAAAGACGTCGTGTGTACCATAGGCGAAGAACATTCTCCACTTCTTATGGGGAAACAACTTATACTTCTTATCCTCATTCCAATGTGACTAGTTCTTTATATGGTAATGATGTTGGAGGAAGGGTGGGAGGATCAATGAGCCATAGAAGTAGAGGGAATTCATTGTCTCAAGATGCGTATGATGGGGAGAGGCGGATTCTTGAAACAAAAGTTACAAATGAACCACTCACAATTGAGGATCCTATTACTTTGAGGATGAACAAATTGTTTGCTTCCATGCTAATAACTCTTGACAAGATCTCTCAAATGGTCTCCAAAGAGTCGAAAGCAAAACAAGCTACTCCTTGTGGAAATGTGCTTGAAGAGGATCCAATGAGTGAAATGAAGGCTACTCCTAGCAATGCAAAGTGGAAGTTAGATGTGAAGGGATCTCCAAACCCTTCCCAAGGAATTCTTGGCACTTGTCCTAACTCCAATAAAATTGAGAGACAAAAGATTGAGAGGACTAAGGGTATGATATGTGATAACTCAAGAGTGAAAAATGAGAGGTTGTGAGGAGTGATGTGAGAGGGTTGTCACAATCTTATACTAACTTTTGTAACCTTTCTACCTTTTCTAGTTGTCTAGGTTCTTGTGTAGGTATCCTTGGAGACAAGCCTAGTGAGGCACCTCGAGCAATGAAGAATCATGAGGTGCTAGAAAGCTTTCCAAAGGAGCAAATGTTCTCAAATGTTGAAAAGCAAGGTGAATGAAATCCTTTCTATGAACTACAAGGTAACAAAGCTAAACCTTACACTTTGTCAAAAGTTGAAGATCCTTGTGTGGCTAGTAGCCAATTGAGTGTAAGTGATGGCATGTATATGTGTGAGCTTAAAGATTCGTTGCCTTGTGATCATCTTGATGACACCTTGTTACATAGTTATAATGTATTTCTTGAGAGTGTTCATACACTAGTTGATCCTATTGATGACCGAATTGATTCTTTTAGTAAGATCAATTTGTGTCCACCTAGTGTTGACACTTGTGCCTTGAATGATAGTACATTGTCATGTGATTCTTTGCCATGTTTTGATAAAGTGAATGTTGAGAATGTGGATACACTAGTTGATCCTATTGATGACTGAATTGATTCTTCTAGTAAGATCAATTTGTGTCCACTTAGTGTTGATACATGTGCTTTAAATGATAGTTCATTATCAATTGATATTGGTGTTGATCAACTCATGTGTAATGATGACCCACTGAATGAGGAGTTTTGTGATGAACTTAAGGAACCTCAATTTAGTGTTGGCATTGATAGAGTTGGTCATGTAGATAGTTATGTGAAATCATTGCACCTAAATGATGAATCCTTGAATTGTGATTTCATTCCTTTTTCTTCTCATGAGGATTGTGAGGTTGAATGTGTTTTTAAGGATAATCTCTTGTTTGATGTTGACATGACTAATGAAGGTGAAATACATAGTGGTGTGTCTTGGCATGATATAAGTGTAGCCCCTCTTGAAGGATACCAAGTGATTGAGAATCCACTATGGTATGATGACACACTTTTCGAAGATGGACCTCCCTTCTTGGAAGATGATAGTACGTCTATTGGGGAGGTTAGTAGTCAAAAAAAAGAGGGTGTATGTTCTCTAATAACCCCTTTATTCTTGTGTGACCCCATTCTTGATCAAGGCGTTAATGCTTGTGGATCAAAGGGTGATTCTATATGTGGGCACACCTTGGATGAAGTTCATTTAAGTAACACCTTTCCTTACTACTTGTTTGCATATGATGACCCTTTTCTCAAATGTGGTCTCATGTTTGTGAACCCCAAGGCAAATGTGTCATTGCCTATTTTGGGAGTTTCCTATATTCTTGCATCCTTGTTTGACATACTTGTGCTTAAGTTGTGTGGACCACAACTAGTGGATGCTAAGTTGCTTGTTTGTTTTTGGGAGAGTCCATGGATATTGAAAGCTCCTTGTCACCTTCATAGGGTTGGACAAGTTAAAGTTTCAAATGGGACTCTTGGAAGCATGCTTGATACTATGATAGGAGGGACCCCAATTCATTGGGAGTATTATTTGATATGGAGTGATTTGACTCCTAATAGATTCCTCGACCATTCTAGTAGCATGGCTTAATTGCTGCACTTTCTTTCTTTGGAAAGTTGCTTGATAGAGAGGGTTATTTTGTTCTTAAAATTTCTTTTCTTATCTACTGGTGTCCTTATCTTTTGGCATGCCCTAGATAAGAATAGTGAGCTTAACACCTTTCTCTACTACCTCTTTGCTTATGATGATACCTATGATGGTATGGGATTTTGTTATGTATAGAGGTAGAGATATGTGGGTTTTTTACTTCTTTGACCCAAATGAACCCTTATGGGTGATTGCACCATTTTTGATAAGGTCTTATTGTGAGGCGATGAAATAATTGTGTCTTACGGCTCCTAAATCATATGTGATATCATCTCTTGGGATTCTCGATGCCATTAAGACCTTTGTGGTTTCCTTGTCACATGATGTTTGTTATGACCAATTCCTTTGTACCTTATATGATGAATGGATCTTATTTAACACAAAAGATAGTTGGTTGTATTTCAAATGTGTGCCTCCTTGGGAAGTTGGTATGGTTGATAACCCTTGTGCTAACCCTCATGCTATGAGGATATGTTTGTTGTTTGTCTTTCTCATGTTTTTGCAAGGTTCAGATTCGAGGGCGAATCCTTTTGAAGAAGGGGAGGATGGCGCTAAATGATAACGACCTCAATCAAGTGACTAAAATCGATATCGAAAACACGGAATTAAACAACAAAATTAAAGGATAGCTGAGAAATAAGAGATCAGAAGTGAAGAAAGAAAGGCTCAATTGAAACAACAATTAAACCAAGGGAGAAAAGAACTCCATCAAATACATGATAAACCAAATTGAATCCACAATATGATAACTCGATGATTAATCAAGCGAAGAAGATAACACAAGCAATTCGGGAATCCACCCTAATCACTTGATCTAAGCTAATAATTGGAATTGAACCCAATCACTAACCTAACCTAGATTAACCAAATATCAAGTCTATTAAAGACAATTCAATCATCCAAAATCTAAGTAAATAAAATGGCTAAGGTAACTATTTATAGTCCTTGCCTTTTTCACAAATAGCCCAAAAGTGACTATTTTAGTAATAACCCACAAGGGCCCTTCTTGATTGTCCAAATGACATCTTTATAGCCCATGACCTTATATATTTATTGCTCCATGGCTTCCTTCGGGCTCCAAGCTATCATCCATATGTGGAAGCCCATCCTAATGTGCCCCACGCTATCCATGCTCTTATCACGAACTACCTCAAATGGTACTGACCACTTGGATTTCAACTTTCCTCCAAATAGCTTTAATCTTGAATTATACAATAACACTTATTGACCCGGCTCGAAAGCTCGACTCTGAATGTGCTTGTCATGCCACCTTTTAGTTCTTTCTTTATACAACTTTGCATTTTCATACGTATGGAAATGAAACTCATCCAGCTCATGTAACTGTAACAATCTTTTCTCCCCTGCAGCATCCATGCCCATATTCAATCGCTTGATGGCCAAATAGGCTCTATGCTCCAATTCCACCGGTAAATGACCTACCTTACCAAAGACTAACCTATATGGAGAGGTTCCAATAGAGGTCATATAAGAAGTCCTATAAGCCCACAAAGCATCGTCTAATTTCAGAGACCAATCTTTTCTGTTTATGCTAACATTTTTCTCGAGAATCTTTTTGATCTCCCGATTCGACACCTCAACTTGACCACTCGTTTGGTAGCCACCTTATACTTCACATTATATTTGGCTAATAATTTATTAAATAATTTGTTGTAAAAATGCGTACCTTCATCACTTATAATAGCTCTCGGGGTTCCAAAACGAGTAAAAATGTTCTTTTTCAAGAACTTGACCACTACACTTGCATTATTTGTGGGAAGTATGGCTGCATCCACCAATTTAGACACATAATCAACTGCAACTAGGATGTACCTATTTCCTTTGGATGAAGTTAACGGTCCCATGAAATCAATTCCCCAACAATCAAACAACTCAATCTCCATACTCCCATTCAGAGGCATCTCTTGACGTATGGATATGTTCCCCGTCCGTTGGCAATTGTTGTAAGCTCTGACGAATGCGTGCATATCTTTGAACAAAATGGGCCAATAAAAACCTTACTGTAGTATTTTAGTCAATGTTCTGTCACCACTGTGATGGCCACCATAAGGGGAGGAATGACAGCTCTCAATTATCGTTCTTACCTCCTCTTGGGGAACACACCGTCTTACTAGTTGGTCAGGCGCCAAATTGTATAAATATGGTTCATCTCACATAAAGAATCTGCTATCATGACATAGGCACCTCTTGCTTTCTTTATTTGCACCAGGAGGATACACATCACTTACCAAAAAGTTTACCATTTCAGCATACCATGGCAGCTCCTGTGCGTCTATGGTGAACAATTGCTCATCTGTAAATGTGTCTGTAATCTCAACACCTTCTTTAAAATCTCTTCTATCCTCTAATCTCGACAAATTGTTCGCAACCTGATTCTCAGAACCTTTTCGGTCCTGAACTTCTATGTCAAACTCCTGAAGTAGTAGTATCCACCGAATGAGTCTTGGTTTCACATATTTCTTTGCGAATAAATATTAAACTTCTATATGATCAGTATACACAATCACCTTTGTTCCCACTAAGTAAGATCTGAACTTGTCAAAAGCATCAACCACTGCAAGTAATTCCTTCTCTGTAACCGTGTAATTTTTTTGTGTTGCATCCAATGTTTTGCTTGCGTAGTAGATGGGGTAAAACCTTTTATCTTTGTTCTGCCCAAGAACCACCCCAACAGTAAAATCGCTCACATCACACATCAATATAAATGGTAGAGACCAATCCGATGTAATAATTATTGGGGCAGCAATCAATCTCTTCTTCAACTCCTCAAAAGCTCGCAGAACTCATCAAACAAGAACTTAACATCTTTTTCTAGTAGCTTGCACATCGGAGTCACAATCTTTGAAAAATCTTTGATGAACCTGCGATAGAACCCAGCATGCCCTAAGAAGCTGCGCACCCCCTTTACTGATAATGGTGGTGGCAATTTTTCGATTGCTTCTATTTTAGCTTTATCAACCTCAATTCCAGCTTTTGAAATCTTGTACCCAAGCACAATGCCTTCCCAAACCATGAAATGACATTTTTACCAGTTCAATACTAGGTTCGTCTCTACACATCTTGCTAACACAATATCTAAGTATTCCAAACACTCATCAAAAGTGTCACCGAATACTAAGAAATCGTCCATAAATACCTTAACATACCTTTCCACCATGTCGGTGAAAATAGCCATTATGCATCTCTGAAAAGTTCCTGAAGCGTTGCACAGTCCAAACGACATCCTTCTAAAGGCAAAAGTACCATAGGGACATGTAAACATGGTCTTCTCTTAGTCCTCTGGAGCTATTATGATATGATTATAGCCTGAGTAACCGTCGAGGAAGCAATAGTAATCATGGCCAGCCAATCTATCTAACATCTGATCCAAAAATGACAAGGGATAGTGATCTTTTCGGGTAGCAGTGTTCAATTTGTGGTAGTCAATACAAATCCTCCACCCTGTAACAGTTCTTTGTGGTACTAGTTCATCACTGCAATTCTTCACAACTGTAATTCCACCCTTTTTTGGGACACAATGAACTGGGCTCACCCAGTGACTATCCAAAATAGGGTATATAACACAGGCATCGAGCCACTTTATGACTTTCTTTTCGACAACTTCTTTCATTATTGGGTTCAACCGTCTCTGCTGCTCAGCACTAGGCTTAGCATCCTCCTCAAGCAGTATCTTATGCATGCAAAATGAACCATTTATTCCTCGAATATCAGCTATGTTCCAACCAATTGCCTTAATTCTATCCCGCAGAACCTTGAGCACTCTTTCAACCTGCGCATCAGACGATAATAAAGAAAGGATTACGGGCAGTGTGCCGTTACTGCCCAAAAATTCATAACGTAAATGAGATGGCAAAGGTTTCAACTCAAGAACCGGAGCCTCCTCAATTGAAGGCTTTGGCTTCTTCCATGTCACCGGTCTTTCAAGCTCCTCAAATGGGGTGTCTCCTCTTATATAATCACAAGTCGCATCAAGGATGTAAAGACATTCTTCCACTTCTTTATCTTCAATTAGTTCCTCACCATATACCAAAGCTCTTTCTAACGGGTCCTTATACGTGAGGAAGTAGTCAAGCTCTGCATCCGTGATCTGAGGTTCCACCACGGTGATAGCTTTTAACTCCTCATAATGAGCTGGAAGCTTTGTGTATTTGAAAATGTCAAACTCAGCCTCTTTACCATTTACAGTCATGGATATTTTTCCCAACTTGACTCTAATCACAGCATCTGCAGTGGCTAAAAACCCTCTACCAAAAATAATAGGTACCTTTTTGTTGGCCTCACAATCAAGAATAACGAAATCCACCGGTAGAATAAATGGTCCCACTTTTATTAGCATGTCTTCAATAATTCCATCTGGATATGCCAGAGATCTATCTGCAAGCTGCAATGTTATAGTTGTCGGCCTTGGCTCACCCAAACCCAATGTTTTAAACACCGAAGTTGGCATCAGATTTATACTTGCCCCCAAATCACACAACGTCAACCCAACCTATCGGTCACCAATGAAAACGGGTATGATGAAGCTACCTGGATCTTTCAACTTTTGCGGTATCTTGCTTTTCAATCAAAAACTGCACTCCTCAGTAAGTGCAACGATTTTAAACTTTGTCAAACGCCTTTTATTAGCCACAATATCCTTCAGATATTTAGCATACTTTGGGACTTCCTGCAATAACTCCACCAGCGGAATATTAACATGTACCTGCTTCAAGGCATCAAGAAATTTTCTGCAGGCCGAGTCAGTTTTCTATTTTTGAAATCGCTACGGAAACGGTGGTGATGGCTTAACTGCCATCACCTCCGGTTGTTTCTTACCCTCTTCATTAACCTTTTTTTCTGGCCCCGTGATCTGCTCCGATGCAAAATATGTGTCCTTTCTTCTAGGTGGTATCTCCTCAAGTTCTCTTTTATTTCTCAGACTTACTGCACTGACGTTCTCTTTCGGGTTCTTTTTGGTGTTACTCGGGAGTGCCCCATGTGGCCTAGTGTTTTGTGTTGCCTGTAATTACCCCACTTGTGCTCAAGCTCTTGAATTGAATTTTGCATTTCGTTAACAATTTGAGTCTGCTGCCCCATAAACTATTTCATTGTCTCTTTTAAAGAATAACTTGGCTGTGGAGCATGAGGTTGTTAGATGTTATAGTGTGGTTTTTGTTGGTTACCACCCCAAGAGAGATTTGGATGGTTTATGAGATTTTGATTGTAGTTTTCCCCTGAAAAACACCACCATGATTCTGTTGGCCAACATAATAAATAGATTCGGGATTCAAAGGACATCCCAAATATGCATGATTCTCTCTGTAAGACTCACATACTAGTTGTACCGGCTGCACTTGATAGACCTGTTGTACCTGGATAACACTCTGGTTGGTAATAGCTTTTAATGCATTTTCCAGACTAGGCTTGGCAAAGTTCAGCACTGGGATCCTTTCTGTGGCTGCTTGAGCTGCCGCATTATCGACTTGGTCACCCATTAGTCTCTACGCTCTCAACGTTCTTTCGATTTCTGGATCAAGAGGAACCAAGGGATTTCCTTGACTCCTAGTATTTGGTATACACTATGTCTATCACCTGAGATACATAGAAACAATGAAACCAATAAGATCTGAATAGTGTGAATATGAACTCAAATCCAAAAATATCCTTTCACAAGTCCCCGACAACGGCGCCAAAAACTTCTTGCGTCCAATTGTGCACGCAAGTGAATGTGGCCGTTCAAGTAGTATTGGACGTTAAGTCCAGATATCGTACCCACAGAGACTTGGAAGATCACTCTTCTAATTTAAATTCTTATTTCCCTATTCGAGAAAAGAAACGAGTAATTCTTGAGATTTACCTATGCTACAATTAACTAAAAACAATGAAGAAAATATGGTTCAAGCTTTATAGATTTCTTGGTTTCAAAACAATTTTAGAGAGAATTCTAGGGTCTTGGAGATTTCGACAATCCGGTTGAGTCGTCCTATCGTCAAGTCTATTGGATTTTTGGAGTTATTAGTTGCAGGTTTAAATCCCTTATCGAACGTTTTTTTTTTCAACAACTCTAAGACTACTTAACTATTCCTAACGCCTATATTTCTATGGTCGTCGATTAATAGAGAAGCGCATGAAGATATCGTCTGTATCAACTAAACTAGGTCACAGGGTATATTTCTATCCTCTATGACAAATCGATTCCCTTTCCCTATAAGGTTCACGACCTAGCCCTATTTCTTCTTTTTACACCTGTAGTTCCCTTTTTCAAGTCCAACACACAAGCCCTAGATAATATCAGTAAGGTGATCATGCAAACGAATAATTAAAATCAAGAAGAAATAAATAACTCGAAGATAGAAACTTAATATAATCGAGCAATAGTCAGACGTCAACCATCATGTTTATGCCAAAACCCTAGAATAGAATACTTAGCTGATCATGACTCGCAAATATCTCTAAAAGTTTATGAGCTTTGCAAAAGAAACTAAGAATAAATTAAGAAAGGAAAATAAATCGGAAGAAAAGAAATCTCTTGCCCTAACTCCACGTTCCAAACTCAATGTGTGTGTCCCCCCTTCTTTAAAACATGTGGATGGGTATTTATAGAGTTTATGAATCCCTAGAACACTAAAAAAACACAATCCCAATCGGGTTAGGATAGCCCCTTGCTTACGCCACAACCCAAAGGCAAGGCAATGGTGCGAGGAACAAAAATAGATTCAGAGAACTGTGGTGTTTTGCGCCACCGCTTGCCTTGGTGCAGTGGCGCAGGCCTTCAGAACTTCAGAGCTACTTCCTTTCTCTCGCCACTAGCCCAAAGCAAGGCAGTGGCGCAGGCCTTCAAAACTTCAGAGCTGCTGCATTTCTTGCGCCACTAGCCCAAAGCAAGGTAGTGGTGCAAGCTCCCACTTTGGCCTCCGTCTGTTCATTTCTTTTGAATCATCTACGACGTCAATAATTCCTTGTTTCCCTTTACTTTCTTGGTGCCATTTCCTCCTTGTTTTCACTCCAAATACCCCGAGACACTTCTACAAACACAGAACATGAACCACAAGTCTAATTCCCAACATTTTCGCTCAAAATGATACTAAAAAAGAACAAATGTAAGGAAAATGATGGTAAAATAATATAACATTTTGCCTTACATCAAGTGGCTTACTTGTTAGAGTGAATGTGACCAGAGGTAAATAGGTTAGAGTAAAAGTTCAGGATATGGTGTTTTATAGATTTTTGGTCTTGGATGAGCTCACCACTAGCCTTTTTGAGAGAAATGATTCTATTTCTCTTTCTTCTATTTATGGTAGAAGCATGGAAAAATTTGGTGCTTGCATCTCCTTGACTAAGCCAATTTATTTTGGAACTTGTTCTCTAGAAATCCTTCTCATTTTTGAGTAGGGAATCATATTCTTCAAGGAGCTCATTTTCACGATTTTGAAGAAAGGAACTAAAGGGATATTTCATGGATCTTTGAATCCCATCTAATCTGGCAAGAATCCTTTTCATCTTGTGAAAGATGTTGCCAAAGGTGACCTTATTCTAATAAGTGGCTTTGTTATGGAAATTGGTGATAACAACAATTAGAATATAATAAGTTTCAAAGTTGCTTTGGACTAGACCTGGGAAGGTGGGGTGACCATACCACATGGGCTCTAGTCTAAAAGGTTTGTCAGCAAAGGTGGGGCTGGATTTATTTAAATTAATGAGAATAGGGCAGTGGTCAGAGTGAGTGCGAGCTAGATGGATCACACTAGTGTCAGGGTACTGCTTTACCCAAGAGTCATTAGCAAGACATATGTCAAGCCTTTCAAGGATGAGATTGCTTCTATTCTTATACCTTTTATTGGTCCATGTGAACTTTCTACCTTTAAAACTGAGGTCAATCATTGTACATTGATTAAGACAACTCCAAAGCAAGTTAGATCTATTACTATTAATGCATCTGCCCCCAAACTTATCACTTTCCCTAAGGACCTCATTGAAATCTCCTCCTAGAAACCAGTCACCCTAAAAGGATTGGGATATTTTGGCAAGTTTACCCAGATGAGGATTCTTTTATTAAGATCAGTACTAACATAAATAGCTGAAAAAGTCAAGAGTGGGAAGAGGTGTCATGCGACATGACAAAAATCCCTCCCTGAGCCCTTCAACAACAATTTGGAGTGAACTGTCATAACCAAGTGCTATGGTGATCTATGGTCAGTCATACAAGTTTCCCAAGGACAAGCGTTGGTGGTTTGTGTATTTTAAACAGACCTTCACACTGCCTACAAAAGGTGGTATTGTTAGCTCTACAAACATTCTAAATGATGAACTTCATTAATGAGTTAGTGTATGGAGGATTGTTCATCAAGTTTTTCCCCTTCTCCATAAGAAAAAGCATAATCTTGGCTTGAATTGGGCTCATAGCCACTACTGGGAACTTCTGTTCCTTCTGGTTCCTCAGCTTCAGTGAGCATCTCATTAATGCTTTGGGACAGGCTACAATAATAATTTTGCTATAGGGCACTTTGAACTCTCTCATGAAGACGCTTTCCAATGAGAGATTTTCCACTCTTAGTTCCCCAAAGGCCTCTAACACTTGTTCCAGCTCGTAGTTGATCTTCTTCAGGGCTTCAAGAAATGATAATGTCCCTGTTCCTAGGTCACCGGCCGAGGAGATTTCCTCATTAGGGTTTGGATGCTGGTGGGGTCTAAATAGGGTCCACTGTATGAAGGTTTGGTAGTTGGGAGGAGTGTCCACCTGTGGGAGTAGAAAGAAAGGGAACTGGTGGTTGATTTGGTCCTTGAGAAAGTTGAGAGTTTGTGTTGACATTTGGCTTAAGTCGTCGTAAATCTACGCTTGGAGCATTGCTTAGATCATGAGATATTGGCCATAGTATGTCAGTGCATGGATCAGACCTTCTCTCATGAGGTGAGCAAGGTACAGTAAATCCTGGAGAAAGATAATGATTGGTTGTCTTCCCACCTTCACGACCAATGTTATAGTTTGGCCCTGTAGAGCTAGCTCCATCCAAGAAAGTGGTATTGCTCCGGTGGTAGTGGAGCTGAGATGAAGTATATTGGAGGTAGATCCTGATTGTTTATATCCGAGTTTGCTTCCATTGTTGTGATGAACAGTTGTAGCAGAGTGGTGGATGTGAGAAATGAGGATGGTTACTTTTTTACTTTAAGTAGAGGAGTTAGTTGAAGAATTAGTTGATGAGAAGACTGTGGTCATGTCAATTGAAGAAACGTGATGATTATGTTACGCAGTAGAAGTGATACTCTGATGGAGAGGATTAGAGCTTAAAATCTCCATGGGAGATAGCATAGGGGGAGAATTGGTGTTAGGTGCTTCAGAGTTCGTGAATCCCCTATGGGGTCCCGCGTTGACACCGGGAAAGTTGATGTTGGTTTGAGGTGAGAGAGATTTATTAATTTGAGGCTCATTATCTAAAAGGGAGTGTGTGTGCAAGAGAGTGCCGTTACTTTGGACTTTTTTCTCTTTGGTGGGTCCATACATATTGACAGGTAAGAGTTTCCTCTTTTCCTTTTTCGGATTGGATTAGCTATTTGTTAACAAAATTAAGATTAGGCAAGTGATTTGGTGAGATGAACTAACCTGTGGAGGCATCGAAAGCCTTTACCTGCGTAATCGAAGGATTATTGAGGTCTATGTATGATGTCAGTGTTTTGCCTTTGACCTGTTTGTTTGGATGTTTCTTACGCCTGGGAAAGGTGACAGTTTGCCATTGATCGTGGTCTTTGATATTTGTTGACGATTACGACATGGTTTCAGAGTTTTGAGATGGTTCTTTGGAGGAAAAGGGCAATGTCAAACAATGTGATGAATTCTTCCACAACCATTATAGAGCGTACCATCCCCGAACACCTCCTGGATATGGTTTTCGATAGTGACTTTGGTTTTAACGGGGATTCTAAGTGGGACTTGAATACAAATTCTAGCATATCTTCCTCTGAGAGTCGACTAAGTGCAGCTGTCGATCTTTAGCACAGCTTTGAGTTTTCTCCCAATTTTTTCAAGTATGGATTTATCGTAGAATTCCGTTGGGAGTTGTGACAGGTGTACTCAAATTGCACTGTGAGACAGCTTGGTTTTGCTGGGAACAAAGTTCGGCTCCCATTGACGAATTGAAAGAAATTTCCCTAGTACAAACCAAGGGCCAGCATGTAGTGCTTTGCTCATGTTTTCTACTAGATTAAATTTGTCTATGAAAATATCCCATCCCAAATCTATTAAAATTAGGCTTTCTGTGGGTTTCCACAATTCATTGAGTTTAGATTTAAGAAATTGATGGGATATTTTCTTACCTACCAACTTGATTATAACTGAGAATTTTCAAGGAGCATAGAATCTTCGGGTTTCCTCATCTGTTAAGACAATGGGGTCATCAGAGATGTCTTGGTCTAATTTATTTTTTCCATTTATGTTGTAGTAAGCTTGGTTTAGACCTGCCTGTTTATCTAGGAGAATTTGCCAGAGAGATTTCTTGGAGGTGGAGTCAACCTCCATGTGAATCGGGATATCGGGTGGACCTGGAGGTTCCGGTGGTCTTGGTGGTGGTAAGTCGGTAACTGGCTGAGGTGAGGTGGCCATTGTTCTGGAGGGTTGGTTCTAGAGAGAGAACTTTTGAA
Organism: Capsicum rhomboideum; assembly: GCA_031232105.1. NCBI lineage: Eukaryota > Viridiplantae > Streptophyta > Magnoliopsida > Solanales > Solanaceae > Capsicum > Capsicum rhomboideum. The sequence goes on from CP124709.1 coordinate 63,099,862, forward strand.
GTGTCCTAGTTAACTGACGTGTAACTTGACTACTTTACTGAATTAATACCTATTATCATTCATCAACACAACTATAGAATATAAATTTTTTAACATTTTATTTTATAGTTGGTAGACATTAAAATCATTATAAAGCTAAATCATTCGTACAACAATAATGCATGCAATTGCTCCGTATAAATAATACGTATCCCATTTAAACCATTAAGTACTTACTAAGTTGATAAATAATATATTACTTATGTGTGTCTTATTATTATTATTATTATTATTATTATTATTATTATTATTATTTGGCTTTAAACTGAATATATTAGTATACCAGCAAAATGCATACACCTAATGAGCACTTAGTTGCCTAATCACCAGCAAAGCAGTGAATTAAGCTAGCCTAAGCCTCAGAAACCAGCAAATTACAAACTGCAAAGAAAAAAAAAAACTTCTAAGTACAAATTCTGTCAGTGTATGCCTCACAATTCCTAGTATATTTAGCCCCTCTATACATATTATTTCTCTCTTTTACTACCAATCGCACTTGCCGAAAAAGGAACATAGTAGTAGCTCTTTGATTCCTGAAAATACTTTCGTTCCTGGCCATCCAAACATTGTATATCATAGCTCCATAGCCTGCTGCAACAGCCTTCTTTTTGAACCTCTTCCACCTTCTGCAACAGTGTCTTATTATTATCTCCCTTTTTTATACTATTTACCGTTTTTACCTTGAAAGTGCTAACCAAAAAACTTACTCCCTCCGTTTCAAAAAGAATCACCTACTTTTCTTTTTAGACCGTTTAAAAAAGAATGACCTCTTTCCTTTTTTGGAAACATTTTAATTTTAATTTTCCACGTGGCATATTTAACACCACAAGATTTAAGGGTATTTTGGTACATTTGCCATGACTTTAATTTAGGACCACAAGATTCAAAAGTCTTCTTTATTTTCTTAAACTCCGTGCCAAGTCAGACTAGGTCATTCTTTTTGAAACGGAGGTAGTATATTTTTTCATGGTATAAACAGAAACAAAATGCTATATATATTTGTTTATTTACTAATCGCTTCCGTGCATACTTGATACTAATCAGCAGAATAATCCAACATCACGCCATTCATGAATGTAATTACTGTATAACATTATTTTTTTAATCTAAAACAATTACTGTATAACATGACTGTAGACTAAAAAAACCCTAATTCCAATCTATGCAATCATCATTAAAAATAAATTTTTGGCGATTACTGGCAATTCTAGAGTTTGAAACTTTTGTACAATTTTTAGAGTCCAATACATACATTCATCCTGTTAATTCTTTTTGCTTCAATAATGTGATAGCGCACACACATTATTTTAATTGGGTCATATTTGGATATAAAGTATGGGTTGATGAGTTAAATGGTATGATGTATATGAGTAAAATAGATTTATTATTTTAAAAAAGGACTTTAATATGATATGACATGCCAAGTAGAAGAGTATGAAACTGTTGTAGTGTTTTTTAATTTTTATGAGAAAAATAGTAATACATAAATGATTTTTGTTGTGTAAAAGAAACAAAATAATTTTAGTCGCAATTTTAAAAACATGAGTGATTATTAAGAAAATTAACTCTGTATTACTTATAACTAATGTAATCATTATGACATGTTCTATCCATTATCTCACTACACATCAAATTATTATCCAACAAATGAAATTCCCACACTTGCGCCTGCCTGCCCGTTGTAATTAAAAGAATTAAAACACAGCTAAGTAAGTATTGTTAAATTGAAAAAGAAAATTCAGTTTAACAAACTCAATATCAAGCAAATGACTATTTCTACTTTTGGCCATCCAATCTCATATGTGATATGGATCATATGACACATATGGTAAAGACACAGTTCTAACCCTTTTAATTTAATTATGTTCTTTAGATATATACTTTTTAAGTCAAAAAATTTGTTTCACATTTAGGAAATTTAACCAACAAAAAGAAAAAAATGCCTTTTATTTTATCACATTTGCATCATTATGACCTAGTTTAACTTCGCACAGAGTTTAAGAAAATAAAGAAAAGTTTTTAATTTTGTGGTTCTAAAGTAAAGTTATTTCAAATGTACCAAAATATCCCTTAATCTTGTGGTCTTAAACATGTCACGTAGAAAGTTGAAATTAAAGTGTTGCCAAAAAAGGAAAAAGTTCATTATTTTTTAAACTAATTAAAAGGAAAATAAGTCATTTTTTTTTAAACGGAGGAAGCATTAATTTGTAATCACTGAAATACTCTCCTCTCTCATGCTAAATCTTAAATTTGTGTTTGCCTGATTTTTCCGTGGCCATAACGACCAATGGCCAGTCCCCAGCCGTGATGGGCCAACCTTCTTCTTCCTCGAACCCTTCAATGTTACACTCCACAAACCTTTAGCTCACTCCTAATAAGAATTACACCATATCTTACAGCCCCAGACAAATTACAATGAATAATTCTAGACATAACCCGTCCCATACCATTCTTATTAATTCTGTCACGATGACCCACAGTGAATCGGATATCAAATGGATATCATTGAAAATATACAATGTGTTGTTCTTGGTAAATTTTCGTACGGATGGCCTGAGCTTGAGGAATTAAGATCAACAATCCCAAGATTGTCATTGGTTTCTTCCGTAATAAGCATATTTTGATTAGTAATCATTGAAGGAGGATTTTAATATAAAGTCAAAGGCCGCATAGTAAATTAAATCGAAAGATGGTAGTTCATATCAAATGTGGTCACTCATATATGATTCGAAGATCAAGATTGAGGAAGAAACTCTCCATGCCATGACATGAATTTCTTTCCAAAACCTACTTCCTACTTATTATGTGAAAGCATGGCTATTCTCGCTAACGACTGCAATGGGAGACCCTTTGCATCTATACATGACTACGATTAATCGGTCTAAACCTAGTCATGCAAAGGTCAAGTTTTGGTGGATTTGTTAGTTGTCTTGCCTGACTATGTTAGGATGGATATTGACAATGAAAAAACAGGGGTTTTGTGAACCGTCAAAATGAACATTTTTATGACTACTTATCAAGGTACTACAAAGAATACAATTTACAAGGACACAATGTATATGAATGCAGAGTATTTCATCCAGAACATGCCCAGGGAAGGAAGACAATTCTAAGAATAGGGAGGTGCTGGAGAAGACAATTGACAATCAATGAAAGCATAAAAGAGTAGGAGACGGTAGTGGAGTACTGATACACTCAAGATACACCTTACGTTTGATGTAACATGATGGTGTGTATTATTAGTAATAACTGCTAATTAATTTATTAACAAGAATATGTATTAACAGAAGCATCAACTTACTCTGCATGTTTAAAGCTTGAACAATATTGATGACTTTATTTAGGAACTCAGAAAAACATAAAATAATAGACGACAAGAACTACTATACTAAAACCTAAAAAGTATCGACTTCTGACAATAGAAGCTTACATGTTTATTTATAATGGTCCAAAAAACTAGAATCCTAAAAGGGTTAGCACCTCGAGTTCATGGAAATCTTTTTTTTACCAAATCCTAACTTTCTTTATGTCTATAGATTAAAATATTAGGATGTAAGTCAATATTTGCAACCACTAATACTTTTAATTAAGAACAGAAAGAAGTTAGAAATTTAACAACCCTAGTAACATGTAATATCATAAAAACCTTATAAATTTAATAATCTTATTGGGTTTCATAACCTTAGTAGAGGATTTTGCTACTTATACTGGTACATATATAATAAGAATATGTATTATGAGAATGTATTAACTTACTATGAAATTTAAAAGCTTGACCAATATTGTAGAGTATTCAATTAACTAAGAAAACTACAAAACTGTAATGACCCTCTAGGTCATTTTCAGGTGTTTTACCTATTTTGAGGTTTTTTTGGTCTACTAAAATTGGTTTGGTTCCCTGGGTGTTTACTTTGGTTTTAAATCAATTTCCTTATTTTGGAGCTTTGGAGGTTGAGAAGTTTAACTTTGGTCAACAGTCTTAGTAAACAGACTTGGATGAGAATTTTGATAGTTTTGCTAGCTCCAGAATATGGTATTTGGGCTAGGGGAATCTTTGGTCTGGGTCCCAAGGCTGTCGTACTCATTTTGGGTGCTTGGTTGGGTTTTATGTGGTTATTTTGAAAGTGTTGTCTTCAGAACATGTTATTGAGATGACCTTTGTTGGTCACTTCATCGATTCCATTGAGTCTAAAATGACCGATTGAATTAGATAGTATTTTTGGTTTGTGTTCATGAGGTCCCAAACAAGTCAGGAGGTATCGAACGGGACTTGGACTATTTGGTGATAGTTGTTGATGCAGCTGCTCCTGCGGAGCTTTGCTCACACCTGCATAGCCACTCCTATGGAATGCTGGACGCACCATCAATGGCTACTAGTATTAGCTGGTCATTACTTTAGCAAGCTTTTTCCACTTCAGCAGTATTGCTCCTACAGTCCATGGTCCACTTTTATTGATTGTGTACCCGGCTCTGCTTAAGTGGATTTTTACTGCTATTACGAATCCACATCTCTAGAATTTTCTCTGGTTCATCGGATGCCTAGTTCTTTAGTAACTTTGGCTTCTGCGGAAGGTTCATCTCTAAAACGGCATCACTTTTACAACCAAACCTCCGCAAAAGTGTGGATCGCTATATAAATACTCCCATCTTCTCCAAATACTTCTCTATTTCAATCTAAGTGTTGAGAACTTGGCTAGGTGCAAATTTCAGCTATTGCTGGAAAAATTTGCACCTTGTAAGTCCAATTCATTCGTATTTACATTCCTTTACTTTTTCTCTCTTCTTTTCCCTCTTTAATTCTTTAATTGGGTCTTGAATTCTCGGTTTTATTTCTTGATCAAGTAAGCTTTTTATACCAATTGAGGCCCGAATTGAATTATGTCCTCCCCCAACTTTTGGGCATGTGTTTCTTACCCTTGTGAGAAGGGTAATTGAGTTGATAATTTAGGGTTTTTTCAATGGACCCGAGGGTAAGTTTTGACTAAATTTCCAGCTTGAATTCTTATTTTATTTACATGGGTGTTATGTGTCTCATCTTAATGAGTGGATCATTTATTGGATAGTGTGATAACGTTCCGAGGTATTACGAAAAGGGAAGTCTTCCATGTGACCATCCATGATTGTCGTTTGGCCTTGAGGTACGTTATAACTTTCTTAGACTTTATATAATATAAATTGCTTGTCAATTAGGGGAATTTATTATTTAGGATTAGGTTTTCTTTAATTTTTTATTTTATTTTTCTTTTCTCGGGGACTTTAGAGTAGAATTCATGCTTGAGCCATAGTTTAGGTTGCTTGCTTAGCTCTATGTGTAGATTAGGGATCCTTAATATAGTTGCAAGGTAGGATTTCATGGTAGGGGTTTTTATTGATCAAATTACCTTTTAAGCTAGGTTGAGGTAGACTCTAGAAGAATATTAAGTTTGAGCTTTTCGTAATCCCTTAGAGTTTGCTTATTTTGGCCTTTTATTTTTCTTTTGTGATAAAGTTGCTGGGCCTATAGGTCGAGGATAGTATCGGTGGGGTCCCACTTGGTAATGGTATTGGCATGGAGGGACTTTTTCCTAGTTTTCCTGCATATTTGCATTTTTAGGTGCATATGTATTTTTACTTATATCTGTACATACATACTCATACATACATTCTTGAAGTAAATGGCTGGATTTGAGGAAAAAAAGATTTTTGGCTATAAAAAGAGGATGGTAACACTTTTACATGAATTTCTAGTTTTTAAAGGAAATGATTGAATAGAAAGGACCGAATTTAGTCATGGTTCGAGTTCGGGTCATTATTATATTTATGGATGTCCAAGTTTGAGTCAGGCCATTATATATGGACTTCGCAGGTCCTCCATGGGTCCTGCTTTGCAGCAAAAGATGTTGGAGGATGTATACGGTAGGCATTCGTTATTGCACCATTCCATACTGCATAGACTCACCACGCCTTGCATTCATATATATATATTGTGTATATTATTATTATTACTATTTTTATTTGATCCCTATTATACTTTATACTTATAGGTTAGCCTTCAAATATGTAAACTGCGAGTGTAATATTTAACTACTCATTTCTATGTTATATTGTGGACTGTTAGATTTCTGGTGTATAGGGTTGGGTTTGATTTATACTTTGTATTATATATTAATCTTCTAATCTTAGTCAACCTATGATGTCTACTGAGTATGCGTGTTTTGTGCTCATGCTTCACTTTTGCATCTTTTTCTTATGCAGATCCTAGATTGGTTTACCTCAATTGATTTCCTCCTCGTTCGGAGTCTATTGATTAGGATTTGGGGTGAACTTTTGGCGTTAGAAGTTGATTCATTTCCTTCTTGTAGTCACTGTCTACATTATGTATATTTTGGGAAAATCTTCTATAAGTGTGTGTGTGTGTGTATATATATATATACATACATACATACATACATACATACATACATACTTATTTAATACTACTCCCTGTAATTTGTATATCTTGTACCAGTGACATCAGTTCTTGGGGAGATGGTTTGTATATTTTGCCCTCTTCTTCCGCTACTTATGGACCCTCATTATTTATATTTTATACGAGCACAACTAGCACCAATGATAATGACCTGTTGGAGCTCACAATGAGGATATGAGGAAGATCTTGGATGGCTTGGATGGATCTTGTTGAGCACCAAAGTAAGGGCTTCCACATATGGATGATAACTTGGAGCACCAAGCACAAAGGAAGCCCATTCTTAAGGGTCACTTTTGAGCCCATGTGTAATAATATCCCAAGACTATGAATATATATCTTAAGGGTCACTTTTGAGCCCATGTGTAATAATAGCCCAAGACTATGAATATATAGTCTTTTTTTTCATTTCCTTAGTTAATGTTGAATTATGAAGGATACACTTGAGAGTGTGAGAGCTTGGAAAAGCTTTTGTTGACTGTTTCTTAGAAACGATAGTTGCGAGGCAAATCGATTTCCCTCAAGGTCTTCGTAAGAGAATTGGTGCTTATATGGATTAATTTGATTGAGGGTTTAGGGTTTGATATAACCTTTATTTTCTTTCATTTTCCCATTTTATGACATTCTATCTATCTTTATTTGGTTGCCTTTATTTTCCGCACTTTGATTCCATCTTCCTGGATTGATTCATATCATTTGGTATAGGAGCCGCGTTATAGATTAATTCCTACGAATCTAGTCTTGTTTTTTTTTAAAGAAAACATTTTTAAAAATTCCAATTTTTTTTGAGTTTTGATTATTGTGTCTTCTTGAGTTTCCTATACTAGATTTGTGTTATCTAGTATAAATCTAGTGTGGATCTGAGATTTGGGTTCATTTGGAGTAGTTTGAAAATTTCACCATTGTTGAGCTTGAAAAAGCTTAAAGAAGGTGAAGTGGGTTATTTGATTGGAGCTAAAATGGAGTTCTATTTGTATTGGAAAATTTTCACCTAATCAAATAGATCTCGAATTTAAAATTTGAAGTTATCAGAGTTGAATTCCACTAGTCCAATTTTCAAAGTTCATCATCTTCATGGTATTTTTCATGGTGTGAATAAAATACAAGTTGGTTTAATTTTCGGGATTGATTGGTTGGAAATTTAGGCCTAAAAATGTTTGGGTGTTGTTCAGGAGGTCGAAAGGAGCTCTTGGATAAAATTTCATCAAATTTGGAGCTCATTTGATCGAGGATCAATTTTTGAATGTTCTAGTGTTCTTCATAATCTTCATATCTTATTGAAGAAGAACATTCAAAAAGGTGTGGTTTGATCCAAAAAGGAAAGGGAAAAGGAAGGTGTACTAGTTTGTGCTAAAGGATTATTTCAAAAGGGGAAAGGACAAGAAAAAGAGTACACAAAGGGCCTAGAAGAGCATAATTTTTGGGGGCTTCAGGTGTCTGTTGGAGGCCATGTGTGCCCGACTATGCTCTAGCATCTCCCCATATGCCTCAGCACATAACCACGTATGTCACCATCATAATTTCTATCTGGGATGTGTGAACCCATATGCGTGGGCATCTCACCATGTGCTACCACATTTCAACCAAAATGCAGATCAATCTTCTCAAATCCAATTTTCTTAGGTTCTAACTTCCTAGTTTCATTTCTTTGATTCTAATTCACTTTTCTTTGATTCCTAAAATAATTTCCAACTAGTAATCATCCTACTTAGTTTTTGATTAGTTATTGAGTCCTCTTCTTTTGTGCTTTTCTAGTTATAATTTGTAGTTAATTCATGATTTAAGTAAGTTAGTTTGTAATTTAATCGTCCGTCTTTCTTGAAACAAGAATCCATTCTAACCAAGAGTAGCAAATTGGCACTACGCCTACCACCAAAGTATAAGCAATATTCAACATTAGCCAAATAATTGTGAGGCAATCAACGGTGTGTGAACACGAGTGATTGTGAGGTTTTTGATTTCACTAATGCTAATGTTATTTGTTGCTTTTGTTAAGTATCTTATTGATAGGTACAATGGCACTGGGAGATAGAATCCAACCTACCACGGGTGGGGCAAACTTTGATACCTTATTGGAAACCCTCATTTGGATACGATAAGATATGAGGAAAATGGTCGGGAAATTATCGCACATGGATGAGAGAATGGAAAGTATGGATGGTAGGATGGAAATCATGGGGACCATTTAAACCCCTCAAGTTTTGCTCCCCGATTCCATGTACAAACTCCCTCAAATGAACCAAACCCACCTTTGATTGATAAAGATGAAGATAACTTACTTGATTCATGTGATGACTTAAGTCCTAATCTCTTCAATGTTAGTGGTGGTTCGTGTGACATTGAGGATTCTTCTGTTGAAGAGAAAGGTGATATATGTTAAGATATTACTACTTCTCCTTTGTGTGCCCCAATTTGTAAGGATACTCATGGTGATGATTTTGAATCTAATAATAAGTATTTGCATGAGGACACCTTAGACGAAGTTAATTTGGATGAGACCTTTCTTTACTCTCTATTTGCTTATGATATTGCCTATGGTTGTGTAGAGAGTCTATCCCCTTATGATAGTGGCACCCTTGGGGAAAATAGGTATTACATTGACCCAAGTTCATGGATACATCTTCCATTCAAACCCGGTGACCATTTGGAATGTGGTCATGTTTATACACCCAACTTAGCACTTGGTTAAGATGACAAGCAAAAATTGGTTGAAGTTGTTGGTTTCCTTCCCTATGACGGAGAGTCTTTCTTGAGGATTATAACAATCCCCTCAATGGACCCAAGTTGTGTACGATAGAGGTTTCCAACAAAAAAGAATGCTCATTCAAGAAGGGGAGCAATGAAAAGGTAAAAGAGCATTCTCTTGGTGTGCACTATGCCAAATCTTGTAACCTAAAAGGTGGGCAAATGTTACCTGAAACTTGGTGTAGGGAAAATGAGCTTAATGGTAACACTCCTTCTCTTAAGGAACTACATTGTTTGATTGAATTTTTTGTTAAGTCATGTAAAGGGTCCTATCTTGAGAAAGAATATCATGGGAGAAGACCTCACAGAGCATCAAATTGGTAAGAAGTCACATCTTGTGTTTTCTACAAAGAAGGTATATACTTGTGGCTTAAACTTATTCTTGGACTTTCTAAAGACATGGAGGTGAAATTCTTGTGTGGTAAGTATAGTAGTAACCCTTTCTTGCATTCGTGTTAATATTTGCTTTGTGTTTCTACTTGATCTTATGGTGACCTTAAATGCAATATTCTTGTTGACTAGTGTGGCAAATACCTTAGTATTTGACCCCAGTGATGAATTGGGAGTAATCCCATTCTTGAGAATGGCTAGTGTTTTGGGTGGAGTCTTAACTTGGGGAAACCTAGTTTATGACATTGCACTTAGCCATGGGGATGTTCTTGATACTTTTCACTTAATGGGGGATATGTGTTTTAGGAAATGTAGAACCAATGTGGACTTGCATGTGTTGTTACCTAAATGCCATGGTTCTTTTGGTTTGCACCTTTATCAAGGTCTTTTGTGTAGCAAAGTGCCCATAATTTTATTTGAGTATGTACTCTTTATGGATCATATTGATACTTGGTTATACCATAAGAGTGAGCAATTTAAGGTGTTGAATACAGTTATGATCACTATAGGTTTTATCATTGGCCCTTTGAAGATTACATTGTTTGGATTCTGTGAGAACTGGTATTCATTCCCTTCCATGTTTTGCAGGATTTAGATTAGAGGATGAATACTTTTCAAGAAGGGTAGGATGATACGAGCAAAGCTAGCACCAATGATAATGACCTCTTAGAGATCAAAATGAGGATACAATAAGGATCTTGGATGGCTTGGATGGACCTTGTTAAGCACTAAAGTAAGGGCTTCCACATATGGATGATAGCTTGGAGCACAAAGGAAGCCCATTCTTAAGGGTCACTTTTGGGACCATGTATAATAATAGCCCAAGACTATATATAAATAGTCTTATCTTTCATTTCCTTAGTTTATGTTGAATTATGAAACTACACTTGAGAGTGTGAGAGCTTGGAAAAGGTTTTGCTGACTATTTCTTAGAAACGATGGTTGCGAGGTGAATCAATTTCTCTCAAAGTCTTCATAAGAAAATTGGTGCTTATTAGGATTAATTTGAGTGAGGGTTTAGGGTTTGATGTACCCTTTATTTGCTTTCCATTTCCAATTTTGTGTCATTCTATCTATCTTTATTTTCTTGCCTTTATTTTCCGCACTTCGATTCCATCTTCGTGGGTCAATTAGTATCAGTATTTATCTATATAGTTGGCCCAATTTATCCTATTGTTCCTTATTTAATCTACAAGCTTGCTACTTATTGTATCTGACTATAGGGTTCAACTTACCTATTTGGGGTTTAGTAGGTGCCATCATCGCCCGATTTCAGGCCTTGAAAAAAACCTTGGACAATAAGAACTATTATATTAAGCCCAAAAAAGTTGTCGACTTCTGACAATAGAAGACTACATGTCTATTTATAAAGGTTCAAGAAAGTAGAATTCTAAACAGTAAGGTAAACTCCGTCGACAAGTTTTGTGTTCTACTCCACAAATGTCAATTACTTTATGGGCCATGGAATAAATTTGTGCCAACGTCAATTGACTTTATATGTTTAGTTTTTACTAAACATATAAAGACCCACAAGAGATTTGAAAGACATAAAGAAGATAAAAAATAATCAATTCCGAGACTTTAGGATAAAATCGATCCAATGATATAAAACAACTCCAAAATTTGAAAAGATACAACTCCAATGCCAAAATCTAGTTTCATGAGCAAAAGACACTCTAAAATCTGACATAGTATACAAAATACATAAACTCTGTTGCTAAATATAAAATGAAGGCATAAAACTGGATAAAGCCGATCAAAAAACTCTGAAATTGGGAGCTCACCCTAACTTCGAGATGCTCAAACTGTACGAACTCATGATCTGTGGGTCACACTTATACTGGGATCTGAACTAGAAGGGTACAGAAAGTAGGAGTGAGTATGGTCCACTTGTACTTAGTAGGAATCATAGGCTGACCAAACAAAGTAGAAACTAAACATATAAAGGAAACTATGAGCAACACTTCCACCTACATACAGAAAAGTTCTCAACGACGGCTCAAGTCGTACAATTCCTAGTAGTATAAATAATACAACTACAATAACAATATATGAGTAACTATACAACAAGTATACATAAATGAAAGACTAAACTACACGATATCAATCACATAAGAGAAATGCAAGTGATGTAATGCAATGAAATGATAATGATGCAATGTCTCAATGTATTCTCTTATACACCATATAAATATAAGCTTCCAGGAGAGGAACCATGAGGGGATTGCAACCCATATACTATCACAATCTCATCAATCAACCTCACCGACATATCCCTCAGTTAAGGCTTTTTATAGAGTGTCACATTTTCTTTCAAAATCAGTATTTCTTAGTGGTACCAATCCCATGAATATGAATGAATGAATGAAGATGCATGCTCATAACCAGTTCAACATCATATAATGAATCAAGTCAATAATGGTATAAATGAGCTCAAGTCACCTTAAATCCCAATAAACCATGATACAAGCCATCTCATGGCAACACAATAGTAGAGAGTCATATAAGACATCAATAATATCAATCTAAGATCCCATAGAGGCATCAAAATAATAATAATAATGCACAAATAATGCTCAAACAAGACCAATACCAGCCCCCTCACGGGCATCTCAATGATAATAATCTTTTAAGTAAATAATAATATTTGCAAAAGCCCCCACATAGGCAACGATATAAAATAATAATCTCCAAAGATGAATATCACGATAAAACCCCCAACCCATAGCATACTTTACATGAATAGTTAATTATCAAGCCCGATCTGAAGAAAGTAAAGCCCTAACCTACCTCAAAAGCTGAAACACAAGCCTGGACCCCTTAACAAGAAACCTTCCTTTTTCGTGCGTCTTTGGAATGAATCCAATCTATCAAAAACATAATCTACACGTCAATAGGAGTATAATGATACCCATATCATCCACTATTATTTAGGGTCCTAAAACACTTTGAAAATTGATTCTGAAAGAAAAAGGCTAAAACTGTAAATTTTATTAAAAAATAAAGTTACCCATACTTTAAGAGTTCTAAATATAAAATCCCATAAAAACAACTTGAAACCGAGCTTAAAATCATTGAATATTTAAAATCCCAAGATTTAAAGATGTTTAAGCAACATAATCAATGAGTAATGATAGAAATTAAGTTTAGAATCTTATCCTAATAAGTTTGATGAAAAAGTCTCTTTGAAATTGACAATTCTGCGGTCTCAAGGTCCAAAAATAGTGAAAATAGAATTGGAATAATGAAAATAGAGTATTTATACTGTTCTGTGAAGAGTACCTCATAATCACCACACTCTCCATGCATTTGCGACGGTCAATATTGACCGACACTAAATTGGTCATCACGATCGCGGGGTTGGACCTTGCAACTGCAATGCGTAATCCGACCCGGTCTACTATGTAACTCTTTGCGAATGTAGTGACCCATCTCACGATTGCAATAATTAAGCTGATCAAGTCTTGATATCACGACATGTGTCCACATGATTATGATGAAGGGATAGATGTTGCACCAGAAGACTACACTAGCAGTTATTTTGGACAAGAAGTTGTCCCTACTGAACCCTCGAGATTTGTTTAATACCCCTTAAAAATAATTGGATAATGCTACTAGGCTAATTTGGATGTTCCAGATTCAATGGAACCATCAAATTTACCAAAAGAGTTAATTATCAACAAGTTACCCCCCAAGGAACCCCATTAGGATAAATTAACTATTTCTCATCTAAATACTCAAAACTAAAAATAAAGTCTCAAAATCAAAACCAACTACACTACTAATCCAAAATCGATATTTTGGATCTAATGAAACTGATAGAGTCACCCTTCAATGCTTGGATTACAAAATATTGACCAAAGTCAAATATATCACTTTAAAGGATACTCAAAACCTCAAACCTACATAAATCATTCAGGAATGCATCAGGCACCGAGACAACCATCCCCACAACTCGTAAATGATATAAAGCAACTACGAGGAAGGGAAAAATAGTCAAAACACAAAAAAAGTTGAAAATCACAATGAGGGTTGTTACATCATCCACCACTATAACACATATTTGTCCTCGAACAAAAAAATAAAGAAAGTACCTAAATCAGTAATAAGCTGGGGGTAACTACTCCAACTATAAGACTCAACCAGTCACGTATTCTCCTCAATCTAGATATGACTCCCTAAACTTTCACAAAATCAATATTATTAGATCTCAACTTTCTAGTCTGCCTATCTAAAATAGCAATAGGCTCCCCCTATAAGGACAAATAATAATCTAATGCAACTGAATCCCATTGGATCACTTCAGAATCATCAGGAGAGTATCTTCAACATAGAGAGGTGGAATACCGGATGGACCGCTGACAGGTTCGGAGGTAGAGCCAACCTATAGGTCATATCACCAAACTTCTCAAGAATCTCAAGAGGCCTAATAAACCTTAGACTAAGCTTCCCTTTCTTTCCAAATCTCATCACACCCTTTATGGGTGATACCTTCAACAAAAACCATTCACCAAGCATGAATGCCACATCATGAACTTGTGAATCGGTGTAACTCTATTGCCTACTCTAGGCAGCCAAAAACCTTTGCTGAATCTATATCACTTTATCCTCAAAGTCCCTCAAAAAATCAATGCCCCAAGGCCTAACCTAGAACGAATCAAACCATCCTTTGGCGGAACTATACCTCTTCCCATACAAAGACTCAAAAGGCGCCATCTAAATGCTAGAATGATAACTGTTATCATAGGCAAACTCCATTAAGGGAGATAACTAGTCCCAATGACAACTAAAATCTTAGACACATGCTTGAAGCATGTCCTCTAACACCTGAATAGTTCATTCGGACTGGCTATCCCTCTTAGGGTGAAATTTCCTGCTCATCTCAAGCTGAGTACCCAACTCACTCTGCATAGAACTCTATAAATTTGAGGTAAAATGCATATCTCTATCAAAAATAATAGAGATAGGTACACCACACAACCAAACAATCTCTCAAATGTACATTTTGACCAACTTCTTCTCCATATTACAATTCACCTTCACAGGTACAAAGTGCACTAATTAGTCAACCTATCCATAATAAAGTGCACTAAAGTTGGGGGTAGACCAACCATAAATTCTATAATGATCTGCTCCCATTTCTACTCTGAAACATGCATCCTCTGCATCGTACCACCCGATTATTGATGTTCATAATTCACTTGTTGGCAATTCAAACATTTGGCCACAAACTTTACAATGTCTTTCTTTATCCCACACTATCAATAGTGTTGCTTCATGTCATGGTACATCTTAGCTACTCCTGGATGAATAGAATACCTCGAACATTGAGCCTCCTCCAAGATCAGTCTAATCCAACCACCAACTCTTGGCACAGAAACACTAATCCTCAAAACACCCTCAAAATCAAGATACGCCATCTTTACCTCACCACTCACCACTTTATCATAAATCACTCTCAATTTCTCATCTTCAAACTATCGAGCTCAAATCTACTCCATCAGTAAAGATCTAGCCTCAACATACACCAAAACACGCTCAGGTACTGAAGTATCAAGTGGAACAAAGTGGTTAGACAAATACTAAATGTCTAGGGCTAAAGGCTTTTCCTCTGCCAAAAGATAACCCAAACTCCCCATACTCACCGTTGTACGACTTAAGGCATCCGTTACCATATTGGCCTTGCCTGGATGATGAAGAATAGTGAGATAAGATCTCACTAATCAAAGAAGTACTGAAGGCTATGTTGATTAGAGAAAATTTCACAATGAACCCCATATAAATATTGACACCATAATTTCAACACAAACATAATCGCGACTAACTCCAAATCATAGGTAGGGTGGTTCTTCACATGGACCTTCAACTGTCTAGAAGCATAAGCTATCACCATACTAGTTTAGATTAACACTCTATCCAGGACAATTTTGGAAGCATCACAAAACACAGTGAAACCAGAGCCCTCCTCAATCAAAGTCAAAATAAGAGTTGAATTTAACAATTCCTTGAGCTTTTCAAAGCATCTCTTAAAATCATCCAACCACTAGAAACAACCTTTTTCTGAGTCAACTTAGTCAAAGGAGCCACATAGAAGATAAGCCATGCATAAATCATCGATAATAGCCCGCTAACCCAACAAAACTCCAAATCTGAGTAGGAGAAGTATGTCTAGCCCAATCACGCAACGCCGCCACCTTGTTTGGATAGACCATGATACCATCCTTGGTCACCACATGACCAAAGAAAGAAATATAATCCAACTAAAACTCACACTTGGAGAACTTGGCATACAACTGCTCATCTCTCAATTTCTAAAGTGCAGTCCTCAAATGCCTTATATGTTCAGCCTCATTCTTGGAATAAACCAAGATATCATCGATGAACACAATTACAAAAAAATTAAGATAAGGCTGAAAAACTCTATTAGTCAACTCTATAAATATCGTCGGGGTGTTAATCAACCCAAAAGACATAACCAATAACTCATAGTGGCCACAGTGCTTCCAGAAAGCTATCTTCGAAATATTTGAAGCTCTAATCCTCAACTGATGGTAACCAGATCTCAAGTCAATCTTAGAAAACACTGTGGAACCCTGAAGCTATTCAAACAAATCATCGATACAAGGAATGAGATACTTGTTCTTGATAGTCACTTTGTTCAATTGTCAATTATCAATACAAATATGCATGGATCTATCTTTTTTCTTCACAAATAAGACAGGAGCACCCCAAGGAAACACACTCGATCTACTAAAATCTTTACTTAACAAATCCTGAAATTCCTCTTTTAGTTCCTTCAACTTTGTTAGGGCCATCCTATAGGGCGAAATGGAAATGGTCTTGGTGCCCTTCTCAACATCAATAGCAAAATCAATATCCCTAGCCAGAGGAACACTAGGCAAGTCCGTAGGAAACGGGTCCATGAGCTCTCTAAAAACTCTCAAAGAGTCCAAATAAGGTGGTGAATCAACACTAGTATCATGCATATTGGACAAATAAGAAAGATACACCTTCCCACCATGCGATGAGTACAAAGAAAAGATATAACCACTTTTGGACACAAACTAGGATTACCCTTCCAATCTAACCTTAGCACACCCGAAATAGGAAAGGTCATGCTCTTAGCACAGTAATCCAGAACTACATGATATGGAGACAACCAATCCATAACCAATATGACATCAAAGATAACCTTATCAAGGATAATCAAGTCTATTTGAGTCTCACACACTAAAAAGGTCACCATACATGATCGATACACCCAATCTACCACTAAAGAATTGCCTATGGGGGTAGAAACACGAATGGGTATGGCAAGGGACTCACATACCTCATAGATACTAGTAGAAAAATATATAGAAACATAAGAGAATGTAGACTAGGGTCAAATAATAATGAAGCAAGACAATGGCAAACTAGGACGATACCTTTAATTAAAGCATCATATGCCTCTACCTCAAGTCTCACCAGAAAAGCAAAGCACTAACTGCATCTGCTACTGAACTGAGCACCTTATCATCCACTACCACAAGCACGATGAGTTCCACTTTTAGTACCCCTATATTTACATCTACTGCCCTATGTACCCCTTCAAGGTACTGACACTAGCATCGTACAAAGCTAAAACAAAGAACCCTACAGGGAAGGACATATCACATGTTGGGGACAATCCTTCATTAAGTATCCAATCTCATCAAATACAATACACCTCTTATAAGATGAATCACACTATAAGGGCTCAAAAGCACCAAACACCCTCTATAACTTGATAAACCAGAATGAGACTCTTAGCCTATATGACCTGATCTTTGACCACTTGAAGCCTTAGAACCCACAAACCTAATATCTAAACTCTGCAAAGCTACCTGAATTGGTCTATTATATTAACCATGAGAACCTCAACCTAATAATTCCCTACCTCAGGATGAATTACCACTAAAAGTGCCATGTCACTATCCCTTCTTAGTACTAGTACCACCACTCTAAGTACCATAATGAATAGTCTTGATCATCTTGGTATGATCGATAATACTCTGAAAAGAGACACATGATACCACTAACTGAAACATCGCCAACTAATAGTAACTAGTCAAACCCTTAACAAACTTTTTGATCTTCTTAGACTCTGTGAAGATGCTAGCTATGTTCATAGAGCCCTATTCCAAATGATTAAACTCGTCCCTTAGATTGTTCCTCAAGCTAAAGGGCATAAACCTCTCAAAGAAAATCTCTAAAAACTGGGTCCAATTCAAAATAGGGGATCCCAATAGTCTTCAACTAACCAAAGGTCTTCACCATTGATAAGCTACATTAATCAACAAGAAGGTAGTATAATCAATACCATGAGACTTAAGTGAATTGAGGTTATGGGATATCTCTTGGCAATTGACAAAGAACTCATAAGAATCCTTACCGATAGCACCACTTAATTTGGGAGGGGACAATCTCATAATCTCTCAAAACCTCTTTTTCTCATCAACATACATCACTAAACCAGGAGTTACAAGAGAAACAACAAGTCTGGTAGGGATCACCTCAATATGTGGGGCCACAATAGCAGTTGGCTGTGTCTTGAGAGTCAGAAAACCATAAATATAAACCTACCCTAGTGGTTGGACACCTTCTCTCATCTGAGAACCATTTGGTGTACCTAGTAGAATACCTGCCTGAGAGGTACTATTCAAGTAGCTCAAAAGTTGAATCAAAATATCCTGTAAAATTGGAGTTGCAATAAAAAATTACAGGTCCTAGGCTAGTCCTACATCCTCTATCTGATAAGCCTCCTCAACATGATCAATTGGTATCTTGGTAGAGGCCGCTCTAGCTCATCCTCTAGTAGGAGCCGCTCTTCATAGCCTCACCTTGGTCTCATCCACGAACCCTGCCTCATCCCCTAAATAGAGATCCTACAGCAGGTGCTGACTAAACATCCTTAAACGCTCCTGATTAAGTTATCACCAAGTGCACAGAAAGAGTGGAATATAAGTTTCGAATATTAGGCATGAAAACCCCATACGATAAGGAATTAAATTATATAAATCTTCCTAAAAATGTTCCTTAGCCTCCTATAGATAGATACAGACGTCAACATATCAATCTATGGGACTCTATTTGACATCTTGCTCCTTTACATATTAGATCAGTGAATCTAGCGCTATGATACCAATTTATCATGACCCTGAATCTAAGGTCATAATGACACCTACCCCAACCCAACCTTGGTAGGTAAGCCTAACTCAACAAGAGATATGAAAGATGAAAAGAGGAGAAATAATAATCAACTACTAGACTTTAGGATAAAGTCAGGCTGATAATGTAAAAAACTCCAAAATATGAAATAGATAAAACTCCAATCCCAAAATCTAGAATCACTAGTAAAGAGCACTCTAAAATCAGACATAGTATACGAAAATATCTCTGAATGTAAAATAAAGACATAAAACTGAATGAAATCGAGCACAAAACTCTGGAATGAGAAGCTCAACCTGATTTTTAGATGCTCAAACTGCACAAACTCATAATCCTCGAGTCACACTCGAACTGGATCTACACCTAATGGGTACAAAAAGTAGGAGTTAATACAATCAACTTGTACTCAATAGGCATCATAGGCTAACCAAGTAAAGTAGAAAACTAAACACATAAAGAAACTATGAGCAATGCTTCTACCTGCATATAGTAAAGTTCCCAATGGTGGATAAAAGGAAGACAAAATTACACGATATCAATGAGATAAGAGAAATACATGTGATACAATACAATGAAATGACGATGATGCAATGTCTCAATGTCACCTCATATGCACCTTCTAATCATAAGCTTCTAGGAGAGGAATTATGGGGGGTCACAACCCATATACTATGACAATTTCATCAATCAACCTCACCAGCACATCCCTCAGTTAAGGTATTTTTTAAAGTGTCTTATTTTCCTTCAAAATTAGTATTTCTCAGTGGCACCGGTTCCATGAATATAGATGAATGAATGAGGATGCATGCTCATAACCAGTTCAACATCATATAATGAATCAACTCAATAATGGTATAAAGAAGCTCAAGTCACCTCAAATTCTATAGTTCATGATACAAGCCATCTCATGGCAAACCAGTAGTAGAGAGTCATATAAGACATTAATAATATAAATAAAAGCCTCCACATAGGCATCCGAATAATAATAAGGGACAAATAATGCTCAAACAAGACCAATACCAGCTCCTCATACGGGCATCTCAATGATAATAATCTCTCAACTTAATAATATTATTTACACCAACTCCCATACGAGCAACACGATAAAATAATAATCTCAAAATATGAATATCACGATAAACCCCCCAACCAATAGCATACTTTACATGAATGGTTAACTATCCAGTCTTGTCTAAAGAAAGTTAAGCCATAACCTACCTCAAAAATTGAAACATAAGCCAAAACCATTCAATAAGAAGCCTTACCTTTTCGTGCGACATCAAAACAAACCCAATCTATCGAAAACATAATCTACGTGTCAATTCGAGTCTAATGATACCCATATTAGACACTTTCTCTTCGTGTCAAAAAACCCTTCAAAAATCAACCCTAAAATAAAAAGGGTAAAACTTGAAATTTATTAAAGAATTAAGTCACCCATACTTTAAGGGTTCTAAATATGAAAAACCATCAAAAAACAAGTATAAATTGAGCTTGAAATCATTGAAAAACACATTTTTTCACTTTACACGGTAAAACCCAAAATTTCAAGTTTAAAATCAAAGGTTTGAAGATGTTTAAGTAATATAATCAATGGTTAATGATAGAAATTATGTTTAGATGCTTACCCAATCAAGTTTGATGAAAAAGTCTCTTTGATATTGCCAATTCCGAGGTATCAATGTCCAAAAAAAGTGAAAATAGAGTTGAAATTGCAAATTAGAGTATTATACTATTTTGGGAACAATACATGTCGATTCTAGCACCCTCCATGAAATTGTAAGGGTCAATGTTGACTTACACTAAATTAGTCATCTTGATTGCAGGGTTGGGCCTCGCGATTGCGATGAGTAATCTAACAATATCCACTAGGTAACTCTTCACTATTGCAGTAACCCATCTTGTAATCTTGATGAGTAAGATGATCAAGCCTTGCAATCATGATATGTATTCACGTGATTATGATTAAGGTCTAGATGCTACACTAGAGGACTGCACCAACAGTGATCTTGGACAAGAAATTATCCTGATTAAACCCACAGAATTTATTTGGGACCCCATAGAAATAATTTGATAATGCTACTAGGCTAATTTTGACGTTCCGAACTAAATGGAACAATTATATTTACCAAAATAGGTCATTATCAACAAGTTACCCCCAAAATCCCCTTTAGGCTAAATAAACTAGTTTCTCGTCTAAATGCTCAAAACTCAAAAATAAAGTCTCAAAACCCTAACCAACCATGTTACTAACCCAAAATCAACATTTCAGATCTAATAGAACTAACAAAATCAACATCTAATGCTCAGATCACAATATGTTGACCGAAAGTCAAATGTATCACTTTAAAGGCTACTCGAAACCTCAAAATCATAAAAATCATTCTTGAATGCTTTGAGGACCGTACTATCAATCCCCACAACTACTAAATGATATAAAGAAAGTATGGGAAATAGAAAAATAATCAATACATATAAAAAGTTAAAAATCACAAGGAGGATTGTTTCAGTCTGTGATCATGAATTGGTTTCATAAGCAATCACATATCTTACAGAGTCCTTCCTCATGAAGTTTAGGTCATCAAATGACTTAGTGACTATCTTTCACTTTTTATTTTGAGTATTGTCTATAGGTTTATAAGAGACTATAACATATGATCCATCCGTAAATCAACTAAATCATGCAATTTGTTGTGTTTTCAGACTTTTGGCTATTTAGACATCAAAATCTTATAAAATAAGAAACTAACATAAAAATAACAAAAAAAATAAAATGAAATAAGTCTAAGAACATTCAAAACTACAAATAAAGAATTCTCTAATATGTGCTAATTTCTAGGCACATCAAGCACACAAGAAGATTGCACAAGGCATCCAAGGTCCAAGTAAACATATATGATCATTTTATAGGAAACTAACTAATGGTAAATTAGTTGGGAACCTGAATAATTGGAATACATTCAAAGATAAAAGAAAATTTGATAAGGCAATCAAAATATTCAAACTAAATCTGCAAAAAGGAAGAAGAGTAAAAAAAATAAACCTTCAAGTATCCAAGGTGAACCACAAAATGGGATCAAGATACACAACATCTTTGAGTATATGGAAACAATCAAGGAGCAAGTGGCTAACAATAACATTTATACTGAAAACACATGGGACATGAATTTAATAAGGGTGAGGTAAATGGAATAATAATAAAGAAAAACATGGTGGAAAAGGTAAAGGGTCAGATGGACAAAGAATCACTAGGTAAAAAAGGTTACCATTACCAACACTAAAATTAGGGTAAGAATCTTTCACACCAAAGTAGAATGAATAAACATAGGAAGAATCCCATATAGACATCAGTACTGAAGATAATTAGAGCATTTCTAATATTAGGGATACAACATTGTCTAGGAGGAAGATTTAAAGGAAAGAAATGTAAAAAGAGTGAAGATTTAGAAATAAAGGAGCTTTTAGACTTAAAAGAAGAGAAATCCAGAACTAAGGTGGACGAAGATGTTTAACAGTATATAGAATAGTCAATGTAATCACCCTTAAGGTCATTTTGTGAATTTTGTTTTTTTGTCATATTTGACCACTCCCCATAACATTTATTAGATGTTTTTTGCTTTTAGGGATTGGTGGCATAATTCATGAGGTAGTTGAATATATTTTGGGAGAGTTTATGGCCCATGTTCGGTTGTTCCTTAATATTGAGTTAATTTGGAGTGTGGGTGAGAAATCAATAATAGGTGATAGATGGCTTAAGGATAATATTTACTGACAATTAAACTTCATAGTAGTGATAATGGGTGTGCGTAATCTTGATGATGCTAAGTATCAGTACTTGTGTTAGTGGTTGTCGAACTTATTGCAAGTGAAACAGAATGTGCTTAGTAATATTTAATAGGGGCTAATCAAAATAAGAAAGATAATTTGAAATCTTCAGAATTATTGGGAAAGCCTAATAAGTGGTGTGAAATTAGGATGTAAGGTTGTTGCACAAGATAATATGCTGAGTTTGTTGATTTATAGATTGTAGTACGTGAACTAATCCTAGTTGACCAATGATATCTACCCGTATGCATGGTGTACTAACACTACTCTTGCTACACCCTTTTTGGGGTATAGGTGTGGTATAGATTGATTGAAGTGGTGAGTATCCATCATCAAGTTTTGCATACCTTATTCCTTAGGTGGAATTTGTGTCTTTTATTTTCTTATCGTTACTCTGTATTAGAAGCTCTAGTACATGTCTGGACTAGGTCCTTGAGAAATGTTGTATTTTTTTAAATTAAAGACTTGTATGGTTTGGAAGATATTAAATATGATTCTGTGTTTTAAATTGAATTGCTTATTATAATGATGTTGTTTTCAACAAATTTCTCTTAAAATGATTAGGTAGTAAAGGGCTCTCCTACCGAGTTAGAATCGAATAGGTGCCAATACGATCTCCTAATTTTGGTCATGACTATTGGTATCAAAGCCCTAGGTTACTGATCTTACAAGTATAAGAGCAATGTCAAGTAGAATTATATGGATTGGTGTATAGACATTCACACCAAATCTTGGTGAAGCAATGAGTAATATAGGAGTCATTCCTTTTCTTCTTTCCCATCGTGCTGTCTATGTTTATCATCTTCCTTGGTCGAATCCAATTTGTGTTTATTCAATTCAAATTTGTATCTTGACAAATTCAATTTGTATCTAGCAAATTCCAATTGGTATTAGGATGAATTCCATTGGTATCTTAATGAGTTCAATTGGTATCTAGTGAATTCCAATTGGTATCTGACAAAAGAAGTCATGTTAGCATGTTTACTCTATGATTGTGTGACGATATGTTATTAAATTGTTGTTTGTTGAGGCAATAGTAAAATTGGCATACGTTAAGACTATGATAAATTGTGATGTGTTGGCATAATACTGAAGTATTTTATGTATTGGCGAGACAGTGAAAGAGATTTAAGCCTACTGGAAAGTAAAAGTTTTTAGCACTATATTCTGTCCAACAACTTTTGCTACAGCAAAGCAGTCTTCATGCTACTAGTTCTGCTTTGGCTAGGAAGCGGCTGCTGTAGAGCACATGTTGACATATGGAGCTATGCCATAGTGAGGACACCCTCTCAATAGTGCACCTCTATGAGTTGAAAAATCATCCATGGCGAACCTATCTTTGCCTCAACGGAATATCATCATGCGTGAAAGAATCCTTAGATTTAGTCTCCTATTTTTGGGACTTCACTTTTTCAATGCAATTCAAAAGCAAATAATCTTACGAAATATCGATATCATAAACTTAACTCGGCCTAAAAATAAGGCCATTATCTCCAAAAGTTCCACCACCAACACTCGTGAATCAAAAGAAATTAAATCATCCAGCAAAATAAAGAGATTATCCAAAACATAGTGAGAATGTAAAAATTGTGTAAAATGGAGCCCTAAAAGGGAAAATGATCAAAAATCTCAAATGAGGGGGAACGAGGGGTGGGAGATGCAGCATGTCGTAACATAGCTAGACGCTTCATTTCTTTTGGTGCTTGAGTCACCGAAATCCTCTTCGTCAATTCTGCTGAAGAATGAGAGCTGTTGGGCATCCACTTTCTTCTATTTTAAGACATTCATACTTGAGGCTAGGGTATTGATCCCTTTCCTTGTCCAAAATAACATCTTGTCTCAGGAACGCCTTTTCTTCTTCTACGCATTCAGATCTACCAAGAGCTCTGTATGAGCTTAGGCTAAAAACTCAAAAGCATCCTGAAGGGCATATGATGGGCCTATAATGCTTGATGATATAGACATCCCGAGAGTTACAGGAAAACCCCTTAAGAGGTCCTTCATCTTAGCCAAGTTCGTTTTTATGCACTCAAAAGGGCATGCAACTATGAAGAGCCAACCCCAGCTCCGCCACACCCCAGACTAACACTGCTCTATCCCTAAGAACCCACCTTACTTTTATTCTTGTTACACCCCAATTCACCCTTAAATCTTAATGGGTTGAAGGCCATGTCACACCCAATAGTAACATCATCCCACCCTTTTGGTACATTCGCCTGCTAGCACAATATAGTATTCAGAGAGGGAAATAGAATATCCTTCATACTAGTCATGGAAAAGAACCTCAAATCCTCCACAATTTGTGCCCCCACATTCATTGATACACAGTCTAGGACACAAGCCATCACTATTTCCTTTAGATAGGTCACCACATTAACAATATCAGAAGGATGGATCTTCCTAGAAACTAGGTTCAACAACCTTTGAGCATTGGGGGTGAAATCACTACTCTTTATCCCCATACGACTATTTACCCAAGGAATCTTTTACTTCTTATCCTCCAACACTAGTATATTTACTAACTACTGTTTGTATTTCATGTCATCTTTTGCCTTGAGCTCATCTTTCGGGGAATTTGGCAACCCTAGAGATTTATTTATATCCACCGCTTTGACCTGAATGTCCATACTAGAATGCATATTGTTCGGTCAATAATAGTCATGTTTACAGTTGGGAGCATAACATAATTTCCCTTACTTAATTCTTATTGCTTTTATAGGGTTGCTCTACTAATGACGTCAACCTTATCTCCTATAGCCAGTTATAGAATTCCAGTGCATGCTCTTCCAGCCCTGTCATCAAAAAATCTCAGTCATGTGTGAAGCCTCAAATTTTATGCTCCATATTCACCTCCTACACTGTGCACTAGCAAACCTTTCATTGGGAACATTGTTACTTTCGACCAGTATGATAGTAGTATCTATAAAGGAAAAACAAATGTGTTAGATAATGTTTTTGATGATCAACATTAAGAGGTTAAGCATAAAAATAAGGAAGCCATAGAAAATCAATTCAAGAATTTCAGTCCCTCCAAGGCAGTGATTTTGCCTCCAAGCCTCTGCTGCAACGGGTACTTTTTCACTACAGCGAGGACGCTATAGAGAGAAAAGCCTTGCTAGAGATGACTAGACCATAATAGTGAGGCTATACTTGCTATGGTGAGTCCACAACACCAGGTGGACTTCCACCATAGAGGAGTCATCATCCCTAGCGATACCTTAACCCCAAAAATGTTATTTTTTAATTTTTTTCTTCATTTATCAGCTTTAAAAGTAGATCGGGAATTATGTCAAGGTGTATGATGTATACACATTGTTTTTATAATGATTAACATGCAAATCAAGCCCTAAGGGACCAAAAATTTTATAAAACTTCCTTCTAGTAACCCCATTCAATTTCTGAGTTCAAACCTCCATAAAATCTTTAAATCTTACGCTGAGAACAATATAAGAAAGTTAGGAACATAAAATGAATGAGCATACTTTGAATTTACCCCCCTACAAAGGCAAACAAAAATCCTTACCCTAAACACCAATTTTGTGTTAAATCAAGTAATTTGGGCATGAACAATGCAATATAGAAGTTCTAAGCAACAAAGAGAGCTTTTTCTAGGGAAATCAAAATAGGAGGGGATGTTGTAGTGAGAATTTAGGATAATAAGGCGGTTGAGCATCATGACCCAACTAACCGGATCATGCGGGCACCTTCTCTACTCTACCTATATAGGAGAACCCTTACCACACATTTAGAAAAAAACATACGAAAATCATAAACAACAGCATAATCTCATAAAACTTATTACAAAAATCTTTTAATACAACAAGACAACCTTTTTTCCCCAAGAACCTAGTCTATACATGTACAAGAGTTACTAAATAATGTAATGAATACGTACGACCAACTTCCACCATTAAATGAGAAGACAAAAGCTGTTGGAGATCGCTATCCGCATTAAACAAGAAACATCAACTGATCCTATAACTAAACGACACCCAAAAAAGGATATAGCAAGAGTAGCATCAGTATAAACATATTTACTGGTAGGCATCATCGGCCGACCCAAGTCAAACCATGTAAACATAATACAAATAGTCGAAATAAAACATGAACTTACATAATATGCCAATCCAATTACTTAATCTCTTGTTCCCAATGACCACTCTTCCTACTATGCTCTCACTACCAAGGCCTTATTTAATGTATATCACTTCTCACTAATCACTAGTCGACTCACACTACAACCTTTATTTATAATTAATCACCTTCTCACCACTACATTCCAACCCTAGCTATACTTCTGCCATTTGTTCCGCTAATAAACCCAAGAGCATATATTTTACCAAAACACATGAGACAATAAGTAAACCATTTAAGTTAGACTTACTCATAAGTCATAACAATACCCTTAGATTTAAATCTACTGCCCTATGTACCCCCTCTAAGTGCTGACACTAGAATCGTACAAAGCTAAAGCTAAAAATCCTACTGGGGAGGACACATCGCACATTGGGGACGATCCCTCACTAAGTATCCAATATCATCACATACAAAACACCTCCTATAAGATAAATCACACTGTGAGTGCCCAAAAGAACCAAACACCCTCTACAACTTGATAAACTAGAATGAGACTCTTAGCCTATATGACCTGATCTTTGACCACTCGAAGCCTTACAACCAGCAAACCTACTATCTAAACTCTGCAAAGCTGCTAGAATTGGTCTGTTATGTTAACCATGAGAACCTCTACATGAGAATTCCCTACCTTAGGATGAATGAAAACTGAAACTGCCATGTCAGTGTCCCTTCTTAGTACCACCACTCTAAGTACCCTAGTGAATAGTCTTGATCATCTTGGCATGATCCATAATACTCTAAAAAGAGCCACATGATATCACTAACTGAGACATTGCCAACTGTTAATAACTAGTCAAACCCTTAATAAACTTTTTGATCTTCTCAGACTCTGTAGAGATACTAGCTATATTCATGTAGCCCTATCCCAAATTATCAAACTTGTCCCTTAGATTGTTCCTCAAGCTAAAGGGCATAAACCTCTCAAAGAAAATCTCTAAAAACTGGGTCCAATTCAAAAGAGGGGATCCCAATGGTCTTAAACTAACCAAAGGTCTCCACCACTGCTAAGCTACATTAATCAACATGAAGGTAGTATAATTAATACCATGAGACTTAAGTGAATTGAGGTTATGCAACATCTCTTGGCAATTGACAAAGAACTCATAAGCATCCTCACTGATAGCACCAATAAATTTGGGAGGGGACAATCTCATAAATATCTCAAAACCTCTTTTGCTCATCATCATACATCATTGGACCAGAAGCTTCAAGAGGAACAACAAGTCTGGTAGGAAACACCTCAACACGTGGGGCCATAATAGCAGCTTTTTGTGCCCCAGGAGTCAGAAAACCATAAATATGAACCTACCCTAGTGTTTGGACACCCTCTCCCATCTGAAAACTATTTGGTGTACCTGGTAGAATACCTGCCTAAGAGGTGCCATTCAAGTGGCTCAAAAGTTAAATCAAAATATCCTATAACACAGGAGTTGCAAT
Organism: Capsicum rhomboideum; assembly: GCA_031232105.1. Lineage (NCBI taxonomy): Eukaryota > Viridiplantae > Streptophyta > Magnoliopsida > Solanales > Solanaceae > Capsicum > Capsicum rhomboideum. Next base: position 63,128,069 of record CP124709.1, read on the forward strand.
AAAATGTTGAGGGGCCAGGGCAGGTCCTACATCCTCTGTCTGATAAGCCATCTCAACATGATCAATCAGTGTCTTAGTAGAGGCCGCTCTAGCTCATCCTTTCGCCGGAGCCGCTCGTTATGTGTGGCCTCTACCTCAGTATAAGCCACGACCCCTGCCTCATCTCTTAAGTAGGGTTCCTACAGTGGGTGCTGACTAAACATTCTTAAAAGCTCCTGATCAAGTTATCACCATCGATACAAAAAGAGTGGAATATAAGTTTAGAATATTAGACATGAACAACACATATGATAAGGAATAAAATTAGAGAAATATTCCTAAAATGTCCCGTAGCCTCCTAAAAATAGATGCAGACGTCAACATATTAATCTATGGGACTCTATTTGACATCTTGCTCTTTTACACAATAGATCGGTGAACCTAGAGCTATGATACCAATTTATCATGACCCTGAATCTAAGGTCATAATGACACCTACCCCAACCCAACCTTAGTAAGCCTAACTCAACAAGAGATATGAAAGATAAAAGGAGAAGAAATAATAATCAAATACTAGACTTTGGGATAAAGTTGGGCCAATAATGTTAAGAAACTCAAAAATATGAAATAGATACAACTCCAATCCCAAAATCTAGAGTCATTAGTAAAGAGCACTTTAAAATCCAACATGGTATATGAAAATATCTCTAAATGAAAAATATAGACATAAAACTGAATGAAATCAAGCACAAAACTCGGGAACGTAGAGCTCAACCTGACTTTGAGATGCTCAAACTGCACAAACTCATGATCCTCGAGTCACACTCGAAATGTATCTACACCTAATGGGTACAAAAAGTAGGAGTTAGTACAGTCAACTTGTACTCAATAGGCATCATAGGCTGACCAAGAAAAGTAGAAAACTAAACATATAAAAGAAACTATGAGCAACACTTTCACCTGCATATAGAAAAGTTCCCAATGGTGGATTAAGTCATACAACTCCTAACATTATAAATAATACAAATACAATAAGAGTATAAGAGTAACTATACAATAGTTATACATAAAAGGAAGACAAAATTACATGATATCAATGACATAAGAGAAATACATGTGATACAATACAATCAAATGATGATGATGCAATGTATCAATGTCACCTCATATACACCTTCTGATCATAAGCTTCTAAGAGAGGACTTATTGGGGAGGGTGGGTCACAACCAATATACTATCACAATTTCATCAATCAACCTCACCAGCACATCCCTCAGTTAAGGCATTTTTTAAGTGTCTCATTTTCCTTCAAAATTAGTATTTCTCAGTGGTACCAGTTCCATGAATATAGATGAATGAATGGGGATGCATGCTCATAACCAGTTCAACATCATATAATGAATCAACCCAATAATGGTATAAATAAGTTCAAGTCACCTCAAATCTCAATAGTTCATGATACAAGCCATCTCATGGAAACACTTTAGTAGAGTTTCATATACGATATTAATAATATCAATCAAAGCCTCTACACAGACATCCTAATAATAATAAGGGAAAAAATAATTCTCAAACAAGACCAATACCAGGACCCTACACAGGCATCTCAATGATAATAGTCTCTCAACTTAATAATATTTTTCACACAAGCAATCACACGAGCAATACAATAAAATAATGATCTCATAATATAAATATCACGATAAAAACCCCAACCCAGAGAATACTTTACTTGAATGGTTAGCTATCCAGTCTTGTCTAAAAAAGGTTACGCCATAACCTACCTTAAAAGTTGAAACCCGAGTCTAAACCACTCAATAAGAAGCCTTACCACTTTGTGCGGCCTCGAAACAAACCCAATCTATCAAAAAAATTAATCTACATGTCAATTTGAGTCTAATGATACTCATATTAGCCACTTTCGCTTGGTGTCAAAAACCACTTCAAAAATCAACCCTGAAATAAAAAGGGTAAAACTTAAAATTTATTAAAGAATTAAGTTACCCATACTTTAAGGTTCTAAATATGAAAAACCATCAAAAAATAAGTTGAAATTGAGCTTGAAATCATTGAAAAACACATTTTTTCACTTTACCCGATAAAATCCAAAATTTCAAGTTTAAGATCAAAGGTTTGAAGATGTTTAACCAAGATAATCAATGGTTAATGATAGAAATTATGTTTAGATTCTTACCCAATCAAGTTTGATGAAAAAGTCTCCTTGATATTGCCAATTCCGAGGTCTCAATGTCCAAAAATGATGAAAATAGAGTTGAAATTGCAAATTAGAGTATTATACTATTTTGTAAATAATACCTCTCGATCACAACACCCTCCATGCAATTGCAAGGTTCAATGTTGACTTGCACTAAATTGGTCATCATGATTGCAGGGTTAGGTGTCGCGATTGTGATGAGTAATCTGACTCGGTCCATTAGGTAACTCTTCACGATTGCAGTGACCAATCTTGTAATCATGATAAGTAAGCTGATAAATTCTTGCAATCATGATGCGTGTTCACGTGATTGCGATTAAGGTCTAGATACTACACTAGAAGACTGCACCAACATTGATCTTGGACAAGAAATTATCCTGATTAAACCCTCAGAATTTATTTGGGACCCCACATAAATAATTTGATAATTCTACTAGGCTAATTTCACGTTCCAAACTAAATGGAACATTTATATTTACCAAAATAGGTCATTATCAACAAGTTACCCCCAAAAACCCCTTTAGGCTAAATAAACTAGTTTCTCGTCTAAATTCTGAAAACTCAAAAATAAAGTCTCAAAATACTAACTAAACATATTACTAACCCAAACACAACATTTAGGATCTAATAGAACTGACAGAATCACTATCCAATGCTCAGATCACAAAATATTGACCGAAAGTCAAATATATCACTTTAAAGGTTACTCAAAACCTCAAAACCATATAAATAATTCCTGAATCCTTTAGGGACCGTACCATAAATCCCCACAATTACTAAATGATATAAAGTAACTATGGGGAAGGGAAAAATTGACATATAAAAAGTTAAAATCACAATGAGGGTTGTTTCATTATGTGTCCATGAATTGGTTTCATGAGCAATCAGATATCTCATAGAGTCCTTCCTCGTCAAATTTAGGTCATCAAATGACTTAGTGACTATCTTTCACTTTTTATTTTGGGCATTGTCTACAGGTTTACGAGAGACTATTAGAATTGATCCATCCGTAAATCAACTAAATCATGCAATTTGTTGTGTTTTCAGACTCTTGGCTATTTAGATATCAAAATCTTATAAAACAGGAAATTAACATAAAAATACTAGAAAACAAAGAGAAATAAGTCTAAGAACATTCAAAACTACCAAGAAAAGATTCTCTACTATGTGCTAATTTCAAGGCACATCAAGTATAGAAGAAGATTGCACAATTCATCCAAGGGTCCTAGGCAACATACATGATCATTCCGTAAGAAACTAATTAATGGAAAAATTATTGGGATCCGAAATGATTGGAATGCATTCAAAGATAAAACAAAATTTGATAAGGCAATCAAAATATTCAAACTATCGCTGTAAAAATGAAGAAGAGTAAAAAAAATAAACCTTCAAGTATCCAAGGTGAACCACAAAATGGGATCAAGATTCACAACATCTTTGAGCATATGGAAACAATCAAGGAGCAAGTGGATAACAATAACATTTATACTGAAGACACATGGGACATGAATTTAATAAGGGTGAGGTAAATGGAATACTAATAAAGAAAAACATGGTGGTAAAGGGAAAGGGTCAGGTGGATAAAGAAACACTAAGGTACAAAAGGTTGCCATTACCAACACTAAAGTATGAGTAAGAATCTTTCACGCCAGAGTAGAATGAATAACTATAGAAAGAGTCACACAAAGACTGAGATTGGGGATGCAAAAGAATCCCACAAAGACATTAGTATGAATGATAATTAGAGTAGTTCTAATATTGGGGATACAACATTGTCTAGGGGAAGAATTAAAGGAAAGAAAGGTAAAAAGAGTGAATGTTTAGAAAAAAAAGGAGCTTTTAGACCAAAAAGAAGAGATATCCAAAACTAAGGTGGAAGAATATGTTTAAAAGTATATAGAACAGTCAATGTAATGACCCTTAAATTCATTTTGTGAATATTATTTTTTCCGCATATTTGACCACTCCCCATAACATTTATTAGATGTTTATTGCTTTTAGGGGTTGGTGGCATGATTCATGAGGTGGTTGAATATATTTTGGGAGAGTTTATGGCCCATGTTTGGTTATGCCATATTATTGGGTTATGGTTGAGAAATCAGTAATGGGTGATAGGTGACTTGAGGATAATATTTACTGACAATTAAACTTCAAAATGGTGAAATGGGTGTGCTTAATCTTGTTGATGCTAAGTGTCAGTAATTGTGTTAGTGGTTATCGAACTTATTGCAAGGGAAACAGAATGATTAGTAATATTTACTAGGGGCTAATCAAAATATGAAAGATAATTTGAAATCTTCAAAATTTTTGGAAAAGCATAATAAGTGGTGTGAAATTAGGATGTAAGTTTGTTGCACAAGATAATCTGTTGATTTTATTGATTTATGTATTGTATTATGTGAACTAATCCTAGTCGGCCGATGATATCTACCCGTATGTGTAACACTACTCTTGCTACACCCTTTTGGGGTATAGGTGTGTTACGAATTGATTGAAGTGGTGAGTATCCATCATCAAGTATTGCATACCTTATTCCTTAGGTGGAATTTGTGTCTTTTATTTTCTTGTCGTTACTCTATATTAGAAGCTATAGTACATGTCTGGACTAGGTATTTGAGAAATGTTGTATTTTGTTGAATTAAAGACTTGTATGGTTTTGAAGATATTAAATATTTTTCCGTGTTTTAGTTTGAATTGCTTATTATAATGATGTTGTTTTCAGGAAATGCCACCTAAAATGATTGGGTAGTAAGAGGCTCTCCTACCGAGTTGGAATTGAATAGGTGCCAATACGATCTCCTAATTTTGGTCATGACTAGTGGTATCAGATCCCTAGGTTACTGATCTCACAAGTATAAGAGAAATGTCAAGTAGAATTATATGGATTGGTGTATAGACGTCCACATCAAATCTTGGAGAAGCTATGAGGCATGTAGAAGTCATTCCCTTTCTTCTTTCCCATCGTGTTGTCTAAGTTTTTCATCTACCTGGGTCAAGTCGAATTTGTATCTATTCGATTCCAATTTGTATCTTGAAAATTCAATTAGTGTCGAGCCAATTCCAATTGGTATTAGGATGAATTCCATTGGTATCTTGATGAGTTCAATTGGTATCTAGTCAATTCCAATTGGTATCTGGCAAAAGAAGTCATGTTAGTGTGTCGACTATATGATTGTATAACAATATACTTTTAAATTGTTGTTTGTTGAGGCAATAGTAAAATTGGCATGCATTAAGACTATGATAAATTATGGAGTGTTGGCGTAATATTGAAGTATTTTGTGTATTGGCCAGACAGTGAAAGAGATTTAAGCCTACTAGAAAGTAATAAGTTTTAGCACTATATTCTGCCCAACAACTTTTGCTACAACAAAGTAGTCTTCATTCTACCGGTCCTGCTTTGGCTAGGAATCGGCTGCTGTAGAGCACATGCTGACATATGGAGGTCTGCCAGAGTGAGGACACCCTCTCAATAGCACACCTCTATGAGTTGAAAAATCATCCCTGGCAAACCTATCTTTGCCTCAACGGAATATCATCATGCGTGAAAGAATCCTTAGATTTAGTCTCCTGTTTTTGGGACTTCAGTTTTTCAATGCTATTCAAAAGCAAATAATCTTACGAAATATCGATATCATAAACTTAACTCGGCCTAAAAACAAGACCCTCATCTCCCAAAATGCCACCATCAACACCCGTGAATCAAAAGAAATTAAAATCATCCAACAAAATTGTAACACCCCATATGTTTCGGAGTCTAGCTGACTACCGTAATAATTATGGAAATATGAAGAGATTTGATTAATTATGTATTAAAATTTGTGGGCATTAATAAGTCTTGCACAATTGGGCCCAAAAAGAAGCCCAAAATCATAAGGAAGACATGACCCAAAAAGAATTTTTGACCCATTCTTGATTTGCTCATCCATTGACCAAGTAAACCCACCAAGTGTGTGGATAAGGATCACCCAAAAGGGACTATATAAAACCATAAATCAGATTTTTAGTCATGAGATATACACATGCCTTTTTAACATTTTCTTAAACATTATTTCTCAAGATACAAACCCTAAGGCAACTACTTGTTGGGCCAAGATTACACTTTGGTAAGTATTTATTCTCATGGTTCAGTATATAATTTGTGTAATATGATGTATAAATCATGTTGGTTGTGTTGGCAAAGTGTTGGACAGTGTGCTATGTGTAAACCTATCTATTTTTGCAATCGTAGAATGGTGTTGTCTTGTGAAATTGATCATGGACTTATGGGCATGAAAGAATTAAACTTTATGGGTTTTGTCCTTGTGTATAATGTTTGGAGTTGCAATTGTAAGATTGGCTATGGTTTTGGGTGATGTATTGGTTGTAGTGTGCAGTTTTGGGTATGGTTATGTGTGTTGTGGGACCATGGATGAATGTTGGTGTTTAAGGTGATCAAAAATATGTTAAAATAAGTTTGGTTATGATAATGGACGATGCATGGCATGAAAAGACCCAAAAGAGGCCATTTTGGACCAAAACGGGCATCCGCCCCCGCAGACGAGGGCCGAAATCCTCTTCGTCAATTATGTTGAAGAATAAGAGTTGTTCGGCATCCACTTTCTTCAATTTTGAGACCTTCATACTTGAGTCTAGGGTATTGATCCCTTTCCCTATTCGAAATAGCATCTTGTCTCGGGAATTCCTTTTCTCTTCTACGCATTTAGATCTGCTAAGAGCTCGGTAACAGCTTAGGCCATAAACTCAAAAGCATCCTGAAGGGCATCTGATGGACCTATAATGCTTGATGATATAAACTTCCTAGGAGGCACAGGAAAACCCCTTAGGAGGTCCTTCATCTTAGCCAAATCCGCTTTTATGCTTTTAAAAGGGCTTGCAACTATGAAGAGCCAACCCCAGCTCTGCCACACCCCTGACCAACACTGCTCTCTCCCTCAGAACCCACCTTCCTCTTCTTCTTATTACACCCCTCAATCTGAATGGGTTGAAGGCCATGTCACACTCAATGGTAATGACATCCCGCCCTTTGGGAACATTTGCCTGCTATCACAATATAGTATTCAGAGAGGGAAATGAAATATCCTTCATACTAGTCATGACAAAGAACCTCAACTCCTCCACAATTTATGGACCCACATTCTTTGATACTCAGTCTAGGACATAAGCCACCACTATTTTCTATAGATTGGTCAACTCATTGACATTATCAGAAGGATGAATCCTCCTACAAAACTGGTTTAGCAACCTTTGAGCATTGGGGGTGAAATCACTGCTCTTTATACCTATACGACTATTTACCTAAGGAATCTTTTACCTCTTATCCTCCAACACTAGTATATTTACTAACTACTATTCGTTGTTCATGTCATCTTTTGCCTTGAGCTTATCTTCTGGGGAATTTGGAAACCCTAGAGATTTATTTATAGCCATCGGCTCAACCTGAATGTCCATACTCGAATGCAAATTATTGGGTCAATAATAGTCATGTTTATAGTTGGGAGCATAACATAAATTCCCTCACCCAATTCTCATTGTTGCTATAGGGTTGCTCTACAAGTAACGCCAACCTTATCTCCTATAGCCAGTTATAGAATTCCAGCGCATCCTCTTCCACCACCGCCATCACAAAACCTCGCTCAAGTGTGACACCTCAAACTTTCTTCTCCATACATCACCTCCTACACTGTGCACTAGCAAACCTTTCATAGGGAACATTATTACCTTCGACCATTGTGATAGAAGTATCAATAAAGGAAAACCGAATGTGTTAGATAATGTTTTTGATGATCAACATTAAGAGGTTAAGCATAAAAGCAAGAAAGCCATAGAAAATAAATTAAGGAAATTCAATCCCTCCAAGGTAGTGATTCTGCTCCAAGCATCCACTGCAACGGGTACTTTTTCACTGCAACGAGGATGCTGTAGAGAGAAAAGGCTTGCTAGAGCTGACTAGACCATAATAGTGAGGCTATACTTGCTATGGTGAGTCCACAACAACAGGTGGACTTCCGTCATAGTGGAGTTATCATGCCCAGCGATACCTCAACCCCAAAAATATTTTTTTTTTCATTTATCAGCTTTAAAAGTAGATCGGGCATTATGTCAAGGTGTATTATGTCTACACTTTGTTTTTATAATGATTATCATGCAAATCAATCCCTAAGGGCCCAAAAGTTTTATAAAACTTCCTTCTAGTTACCCCTTTCAATTTCTAAGTTCAAACCTCCATAAACTCTATAAATCTTACGCCGAGAACAATATAAGAAAGTTAGGAACGTAAAATGAATGAGCATACTTAGAAATTTACTCCCCTATAAGGGAAAACAAAAACCCTTACCCTAAACCCCAATTTTGTGTCAAATCAAGTAATTTAGGCATGAACAATGCAATATAGAAGTTCTAAGCAACAAAAGAGAGATTTTCCTGGGGAAATCAAAGTAGGAGGGGATGTTGTAGAGAGGATTTAGGAGTATGAGGCACTTGAGTGTCACGACCTAACTTACCGGATCGTGCGGGCACCTTCTCTACTCTACCTAGATAGGAGAACTCTTACCGCCCACTTAGAAAAAACATGCGGAAATCATAAACAATAGCTTAATCTCTTCATAATCTCATAAAACTTATTACAAAAATCTTTTAATACAACAAGACAACCTTTTTTCCCCGAGAACCTAGTCTTGACATGTGCAAGAGTTACTAAATAGAGTAATGAATACTTATGACCAACTTCCACCATTAAATGAAAAGACGAAAGCTTCTTGAGATATCTATCTGCAATAAACAAGAAACATCAACAGATCCTGTAACCAGACTACACTCGAAAAAGGGTATAGCAAGAGTAGCATTAGTACAACCACATATACTGGTAGGCATCATCGGCCAACCCAAGTTAAACCATGTAAACATAATACAAATAGCCGAAATAAAACATGAACTTACATAATATGCCAATTCAATTACTTAATCTCATGTTCCCAATCACCACTCTTCCTACTATGCTCTCACTACCAAGGCCTTATTTAATGCATATCACTTCTCACTAATCACTAGTCGACTCACCCTACAACCTTTATTTCTAATTAATCACCTTCTATCCACTACATTCCACCCCTTTACATGCTTTTTCCATTTGTTCCGCTAACAAACCCAAGAGCATATATTTTACCAAAACACATGAGGCAATAAGTAGACCATTTAAGTCAGACTTACTCATAACAATACCCTTAGGGTATCACCTAAGTCAGGAAAACACACTAGGTCACCTTTACACACATTAATACTCAACTCAATGTCACACACAACCCTAATAATTTGGGAGGCCAATAGAATACATGCCACCTTAACACTATACTTTTAACCAGTATTTTCACTATAATTCTACCTTAACCAAATCAAGTCAAGCAAATAAATGATCCACCTTTATTCAATAAATATTTCATTTAAGTCCTCACTTTCTCAAAAAACAATTCATTATTGTACAACAACAAGTATTAACTCCTATCAAGTAACCAAACCATACAAGGATTCCAAATATAATAATCCATAAACTATATAAACCAGTTCACTCAGAACCATCAAACTCTCCAAATCACGGTATAAACACATGCTATAGGTCTTATAAATGCCCACTAGCCATGACCTGTAGGGGACGAGCTCAATCCGTGTACCAAATATCCCAAACAACTAGTGCCTGCCATTCTTATCCCAACTAAGTGTTATACAACCCTTATTCTTATGCCCCCACCCTCATCCTCCCTAAAATCTACCAATTCAATCATGATCAACCTTTACCGATTCATCCCACAATAACAAACAGTACTATAAACAAGTACAATCACAAAGTGAGCTACATCAACAACCTTGCACATAAAAAAGGGTCCTTTTTACCAATCTAATTATTGATTAAAAATTTTCAAACTTGCATTCAACAATTAACAAGTTCAACATTCATTAGCATGCATTGCAACTAAATAAACAAATAATTAGTTAACACGCACACATCTAATAAATGAATGCACATATAATTAATTTGGGTTGACCTTCTATTTTATAACCACCCAGGGGCATACACAATTCCCTCTAACTAAAACAGCATTATCTCTTCAACTTCCATCTTAATACTATATCATCATAGATTAGTTCTTTCATAACCACCCTAAATTCTCTTACCAGTATACTGGCACACTGCATTTCATAGAATCCACCTAGAACTTATATCATACAAATCAATTATCACTAACCGAATAAGATTCAAGGCAACACAAACCCTACTACTAACTTATTTTCACTTAACAGTGACCCTTTAATTATAACTAAATTGTTCCCACTTACTACTAAGTTGGAAGGTAACAAAAATAGGAGATAAGCATTAGTAACAATTCACCACATAAATACATAGACTTTAACTTCATTTGCATTGCCCTAATTCACTAGTTTAATCCATCCAATCACCTAGCCGCTGGCCTAAGTATGAAATCTCCTATTAATCTATATTATGAACATATTTTCTAACCAAAGTCTACTTCTCAAGTTAAAACTAGCCTACCTGGGTGCCAAAAAGTTGTTTAAAAGGTATGAACTCATATACCTTGACATGTTATAGAAATTTCTCAAAATTTTCCTACTCCAAATTTGTCTAAATATAGTCTTTAACGAACCTTTTAAAGATTTTTAAGGGAATTCCCTTACTCTGTGCCCTTTGGATGCAGTGATTATAGTAATAACAGAAAGGGTCATTATAGTAGATACCAATTTACCCATTATTTATCCCCGAATGACAACAATAGGAAAGGAACTAAGTTGATAACATCCTTGGGTCATTAATACTAAGTCAGTGATTTATAAGTTTTTATTTGAATTCATCACTCACTGACCTTACGACAAAATTGTACGAACTTGTAATGCATCTACTTACTATGAGCACCCTTACAAAATATATCATAAATAGAATTTGTACAAGACTACCTTTGAAAAGCATTTACAAGTATCCAAGATAACTGGGGCCTCGCAAATAGATTTCAAACATCTAAATAAACACTTAAAGAAAAATAAAATAAAATTTCCACCCACTCTCATTGACTAGTCCCTGCTATAGTGGGACCCCTACTACTGTAGCGAGAGATGGGCTGCTATAGCAGGTTACTGATAGCTTAAAGAGGGAGAGAAATGGGTTTCACCCTATTTCTCTTTTCAAACTCACATCTCCTCTCCCCTAGTTGACCAACCTCTCCCTCTTGACATTGTAATTAAGGTAAACTCTTGTTCTACTCCATCTTTTTACTTTATTACACTCATTATGAAAGATTAAGAATAGAATTTCTAGAAATAAATGAGAATTAAGTTTGGTTTTAAAGTTGATTGATTTTTGCTCTAATTGGAAGAAACTTTTGAAGCATGCTTTCTCCTCTTACATTTCTAATGCTTCTGTGGCATTCTAGGCATAAGATTTACAGAATTCATGGCTGATTTGGGGGCTTAAATAAAGGGTAGAAGGTGAAGGGTCACTTTTTGAATGTTTCTTGGCCATTAGGGCTTGAATCGGGGTTTAAACACCCAAATTTTGGTATTAAGTAGTCCCATAGTACTTCACCAACCCTGATCTAAGTTAATAGTCAAAAAATTACAAAAATCATAAAAATATGTCATTGATGCATCGACAGTGGGCTGGGGAAGATGAAGGCCACTATAGCAGCTTCTTCTCGCTATAGTAGAAAAATTTCCACTATAGTGACCCCTGCGGTAGTGGGATGCCTTCGGCCATAGCTAGAGGCAGGTTGTAGCCTTCCTTTGAATTTTTAATCGAATATTTTAGGAATCTTACAATTGATTAAGTACTTCTATGGCTTATAACTTGGTTTTGCATGATATTTGCAGGAATACTAACAGAATGGCTAACAAAAACCAATGCAATTCTCCCCCTACTTTTTAGAGGTTTCTTGAAAGGAGCCATCAGAAGAGATACAGAGACTAATGGAGGATAGGACTTTTTTATGAGAGGGGCTTCATGATAATGGAGGTAGAAGATGAGGCACAATAATTTATGACCAACTACAGGAGTTCATATAGATGCTGCTAGGGGAACCTGCTTGAGATGGTGTCTCGATCTGGGTTTGGGAGTTCTATACTATGCTCTAGATTGTGTATTGGGACAACCTGTACCCTACCATCTACATTCAAGAAGTGCATGTTCTCTTGGACGTGGCTAGGATCAATGAGGCTCTAGGGTGCCAAATATCCCCAATATTGAATTCAGGGGAGAGTTTACACAGATGGACTTGCGGTGGCTAAGGGACACCTTAATTGTAGAGGCTGACCACGAAAAGTTTTATTGGACTAGTTTTGAGGGGATAAAAAGTACGCACTTCAGTGAGGATGCCTAAATATGGCTTAATTTGGTGACTCATAGGATTTGTTCTTTGGGAAACACCACAGATGTGCTCACCCTCGGGCTTTTGTGGTGGCTTGTGTGATTTGAGGGATTCTACTCAATATGGAGGCCTAGATAGTGTCAGAGTGGGGGGATTTCTACCAAGGCAACAAGATGGCTCCCTACCTCCTCAGCTTAATTACTAAGCTATGCATTCGTGCGTGTGTGCCTAGGGAGGATGTTGACCAAGACTTAGAGTTTAACATACCTTTCAACCCTCTCAAAGTGAAAGGTGCACAGTGATATGCCGATATATGACGATATATTTTATGCTTTTAACCAAGAATAAATGCGAGTTTTTAAGCAACCGTTGTTTGATTTGATGGTTCTATGTGTTAAAATACAGGAAATTGATCCAAGACCAAAAAGAGAGGAAACTGTGCTTAAGAAGATAGTGTGATGGTTCAAAGTGATGACCCGTCACATGCTAGAAGGACCGTCAGGAAAACCGCCACACTAATATTAAAACAACACCTGAAGACATCATTGTAATGGCTTGGCTGATGAATCGTCAAGCCCGTGGAGAGTCGTCACACCTAGCTGTCAAGCCCAAATAGAACATACGCATAGATGAATTTGAGTGATTTTTCAATATGACAAACAGTCATAGGCCGGGCGAGCCATCAGATGAACAGTCACAGCGAAGGAGGACAGATCCAATTTTAATTTGGATTCAAATTTCCATGCATTGTATAAATACCTAGTTTAGGATTTAGAATAAGTATCTTTCATTATTTCAAAGAATATTACGTTACTTTTCTCTAAGTGTTGAGAGATTTTGGGTTTTTGAAGCTTCTAGTTCAGTTTTTGTTAAGAATTCTAGTGTTGAATTTCATCTTGTAAAAAATCTTCTTCTATTTAAGAAATACATTGCTTCTTTCATTTAAGAAACTATGTGTGGCTAAAAATCCTCCAACTAGGGTGGTGGGATCCATGGTAAAATAACAATTCTAGGATTGATTTTATTGAGGATTTGAATATCATATGCAAATGTATTGTTAATCTCTTTATTTTAACAGTTTTCTAATGGTTGCAAACATTAGAACAAGTCATAGTTTTAACTTGTTTGAAATAAGAGGTTAATGTCGGGAAAAAGGATTAGCATTGAGAATTCAGAGTATTTAATCTCCGTCTAATGAGTAATGCTCTAGCGAGATTAATCAACTTGAGGTTAAAATTGGGTTTCCTATTTTCATATCTTTAAGTTTGGAAGAATAAAATGGATGGCTATCTAATAAAATTCAGAAATATTTAGATGCATGTTAGAAATCAATTACCTTACATTGGGTATATTAGGAGAAACTACTAACATGATTTTCCCGAAACTGTTATGAAGCCATGGTTAACAAAAACCTAGTTTGCTTTCTCCACTGATTATCATCTCCTAAATTTGATGTTTGTTACTTAATACAATTTAGATGTTGATTCCAAATCATTCTCTACAACCTTTTATGAAAATAATTGACTAATAGTCATATCAATCATAAATGACTTAGTGTTCACCATATTCCCTGTGGATTCGACCCTAACCTTTGTTAGGTTATATATTTGACAATGACTGCTTATATTTCTTAAACAAAGTGCAATTTGGACGTATCAAATTTTGGCGCCATTGTCGGGGATTAAGATTGTCTATTAAGTTTGTTCTGTTATTTGACTCTTAGTCATATTTCCTAATTTTACGTTTATCTATTATTTTTGTTTACTACAAGGCACAGTTAAGTACATGTCAAATACCTGAAGTCATGGTGAACCATTACTACCTTACAACCACAGACTTGAATACGCTCTCCAAAGAGCTATGAATGCATAAGAGCATGTAGCAGCAAGGCTTAAACAACTTGCTGATGACAAATTACATCAAAAGAACCTGAAGAGGACTCAACTGACGATGATGATGCTTTGTATGACGACGTTGATGCATAACATGTTGACAATGTTTCCCTAGCCAACCAATAGCAGCGACAAAGGGCAAGAGGTTGACAGCAACCGACCATGCCTTTTGATACTGATGATGAAAATGAGGCTGACTTAGATGGTGTTAGTGCTACTAGGGCCATTGTACTGCCTCAACTAGCTTTGGGTGCAAAGATTAATATCATCAGTACCATGATTCAACTACTAAACCTCAAGGGTTTATTCAAAAGGGTAGCTGGTAATGATCCAAATATGCATTTGATGAATTTTGTAGGGATCTGTAAGTCTTTTGAATTACCAGTTTTAGCCAGAATTACATTCTCTTGAGGTTGTTCCTATTATATTTATCTATAGATTCTATATTATGGTTGATTGATTTACAACCTGACTCTATAACCCACTGGAATCAACTAAAAGGACTTTCCTAGAAAGGTTCTTTCGGCCATTCAGGATATTATAGTTGAGGGATAAAATTAGTAACTTTCAGCAGCTGCCTAATGAAGCACTACATGAGGCCTGGTTGTGGTTCCAAAAAAAGTTAACTCAGTTCCCTAACCACAAGCTGAGAGATGAGCATTTGATGGAGAGTTTCTACATATCTTTGAATTCAGTAACTAAACTAAATGCTGACAATGTTGCTGGGGAACTTTTCTGAATCTTTCTTATGTAGAAGAGACTCTGATCCTGGATAAGCTTATAAAAACTAATAGACCTTGGCACACCAGGGATTTTGAAGTTGCAAGAAACATTTATA
Organism: Capsicum rhomboideum; assembly: GCA_031232105.1. Lineage (NCBI taxonomy): Eukaryota > Viridiplantae > Streptophyta > Magnoliopsida > Solanales > Solanaceae > Capsicum > Capsicum rhomboideum. The sequence goes on from CP124709.1 coordinate 63,143,360, forward strand.
TTGTGGGTACGATAGCTGAACAACACCGAAGGGAAAAAAAGCATAATCAGGACATGGCTCACATGAAGACGCATATAGACTTGCTGACAAAGAACCTATTGGCTCGTATTGTTGAAAAGGTGAAAGATGTGAGTTCGCAAAACAAAGCAGTTGATTCTGACTATAAAGAAGAGGCAAACTATTTGAACAATCATATGGGGGTTTTCGATCCAATGGCCAAGGAAACCAAGGTTGGAACTACTAGAGGGACAACTACTATGAAAAGGGTGGTTATAAAGATCATGATCAGGGAAATTGTAAGATTTTGAATGATAGAGGTGGTTTGTATGTACCACCAAGAAATTGTGATAGAGCCAACAATGATTCGGGGAAGTCTCTATGGATAAAATGATGGCAAAACTATGGAATCTACTGATGCAGGGGTTAAAAAATAAAGAATGATTTATATTTAATGAGTCAACTTGTAGATTCGCACTCTAGATCAATTAAACAGCTAGAGTACCAGATAAGGCAGTTGTCTACAACCTTCAATCGGTGTAAGATCGGTACACTACCTAGTGATACTATTGAGAATCCTAGGAATGATGGAAGTTGTATGGAGATTTCCACGAGAAGTGGTAAAGTTCTACCTAAACCACATCCAATAGTTCAAACATGGGTGGAGGATTTTGATTTTGATTATGAAATGGGGTCCGATGATATTTGTGTTGATGAGAAGCCAGCTGAGTCTACAAAGCGGAAAAAGATTGATAACAAAAAGGTAGATGCTGAAAGTCTACCATGGAGAAGGATGATGATCCCATGCTTGAAGGGAAAGACAAAGTGGTTGCGAAGTCTCTAACTCAAATACCTAGGACTCCCCTTGCATTTCCACACCGAGTCAAGAAGAAAGTATAGGATGGTAAATTTCATAAGTTTATCTCCATGTTGAAATAGCTATCGGTGAATATCCCATTGGTTGATGCTTTTGAACAAATATAAGGATATACTAAGTTCATGAAGGACATAGTCAACAAGAAGAGGACTCTAAATTTTGATCTAGAGGATAATATTCATCATTATAGTGCGATTGCTTTGCAATCGCTGGTTTAAAAAAAGAAAAATCCAGATGCATTTATTATTCCTTGCACAATTGGTGCAACCATCTTTGCAAATGCTTTATGCGATCTTGGTGCTAGCATTAACTTGATCCCGCTAGCTATCTATCGATAATTGGGCTTGGAAGCCCCAAAACCAGTGACTATACGGCTATTGATGGCTGACCATTCACTCAAAAGTGTAGTGGGGATACATTATGACGTTCTTGTGAAAGTTAAGAACTTTATATTTTCAGCGAACTTTGAGATCCTTAATTTCAAAGTGGATTTTAAATTACCCATAATCTTGGGTAGACCATTCTTAGCCACTAGAAAAGTGTTAGTTGACATGGAGAGTAATGTGTTGAAATTCAAATTGAATAATGAAGAGGTGAAGTTCAATCTATGTCAATCGAAGAAGCAATCGAGAGACATGAGTATTGTCTTAGTCATTAATGCTGTTGATGAAACTGATATTGAGGTACCCATTGAAAAAAGGTTTGTTGTGGTAACCTTAGCTACGGTGGTGATGAATTTTGATGGTGAGAACATTGATGATTATGAGGATATGGTGAATGCATTGGTTGGAATGGCATCGTATTTTTATGCTCCAAAGAAGTTGGACCTAGATCTGAAAAATAGGCCAACTCATCAAACTAACCCATCAATAGAGGAACATAAGGAATTGTCGGGCCACCTTTGATATGCATTTTTTGGTGGGCATAACACCTTGCCCATGATTATAATTGTTGATTTAGTAGAATGGCAGGTGGAAGTACTTGTTTCTGTGTTGCGGAGATATAAAAAAATGATTGGGTGGACAATTGCAGATATTATCAAAATTTCATCAGAAATTTATACACACAATATTCATTTGGAAGAAGAGTGCACTATTATAATTAAACACCAGCGAAGACTTAAACCACCAAAGTAAGAGATGGTGAAGAAAGAGATAATTAAATGATTTGATTTGTAAAAAGGGAGGTATGACAGTGGTAGCCAATGAGCGAAATAAGTTAATTCCATTAAGGTCATTCACTGGTTGACGGGTTTGCATGGATTACAGAAAGGGTTTACATGGATCACCGAAAGCTCTACTTATGGACTTTTAGGGATCATTTCTAAATGGCATTCATTGATCAAATGCTTGATAGGATGACAGGGAGAGGTTTGTACTTCTTCTTGGATGGCTATTCAAGTTATACCCAAATCTCTATTGCACCTGAAGATCTAGGGAATACTACTTTTACATGCCCCTATGGGATATTCACCTTCAAGATTATGCCTTCGGGTTGTGTAATTCCCCTTGTGTCATTCCAAAAGTGTATGATGTCTATTTTTTCCAACATGGTGGAAGATACTTTGGAGGTATTTATGGGTGACTTCTCAGTCGTTGGTGATTCTTTTGAAGACTGCTTGGAAAATCTCAGCAATGCCTTGCAAAGATATGAAGTGTTTAATTGCATGCTCTATTGGAAAAAATGCCACTTTATGGTTAAGGAAGGCATTGGTTTGGGGCTCGATATTTCAACAAAAGATATTGAAGTGGATAGAGCAAAGATAGATGTGATCAAAACACTGACTCCACCAATCTCGGTGAAGGGTGTAAAAAGTTTTCCTGGCCATACAGGGGTCTACTGGAGGTTCATTAAGGAATTCTCCAAAATTGGTAATCCATTATGCAAGTTGTTGGAGAAGGAAGCAATGTTCATGTTTAATAGTGAATGCTTGAAGGCATTTGAGTGCCTTAAAGAGACATTGGTGGATACGCACATTATTGTTGCTCCAGACTAGTCCCAACCATTTGAAGTGATGTCTGATGCGAGTGGGGTTGCACTTGGGGCTGTTCTTGGGTAGAAACGAGAGAAGCACTTTCACCCCTTATATTATGCTAGCAAGGCATTAAATAGGGCACAAAAAAATTACACCATAACAGAATAAGATTTACTTGCATTTGTCTATGCCTTCGAGAAGTTCAACATAGTAACTTGGCACTAGAGTTATTGTACATACTGATCATGCTCCCTCTAGATATCTCATGGCAAAGAAAGATGCCAAACCTCGATTGATTAGATGGGTATTGCTACTGTAGGAGTTTGACTTTGAAGTCAAAGATTGCAAGGGTTGTGAAAATTAGGTAGCAGACTATCTTTCTAGACTTGAGAATGAAGGAAAGATGCAAGACGAATTGGAGATTGATGACTCATTTCTGGATGAACAGGTACTAGCTGTGTCTCTGAATCTTATGCCCTGGTATGCTGATTTTGCTAACTACCTTGTCAGTGAGATGATACCGAAAGAATTGAACTTTCATCCGAGAAAGAAATTTCTCCATAACGTAGGAAATTACTATTAGGATGAGCCCTATTTATTCTCACTATGTGATGACAACATAATTAGAAGATGTGTGCCAGAAGTAGAAATGTTAAGCATTTTATAAGCTTGCAATTCATCCCCAGTAGGAGGACATCATGTGAGTAATTGTACAGCCCAAAAAATACTGCTATGTGGGTACTACTGGACCACCATCCATAAAGAAACTCAAGACTTTGTTAGGGCATGTGATCAATGCCAACGATAAGGGTCTATCCCCCGGAAGCAAGAATTGCATGTGTCCATAATGCTGGAAGTGGAATTATTTGATATGTGGGGCATCAATTTTATAGGCCGATTTATAAGTTCTTATGGAAAAAAGTACATCTTTGTGGCAGTGGATTATCTATCCAAATTGCTGGAAGCTGTAGCTTTGGTAGAAAGTGATGGTAAAAGTTTGGCTGCTTTTCTAAAGAAGAATATTTTCTCGAGGTTTGGGACTCCACAAACTATCATAAATGATGGGGAGTTGTATTTTTGCAACAAGGTGTTTCATACACTTTGAGCTTAGTACGAATTGAAGCAACATAATGTGGCTATGCCCTATCACCCACAAACTAGTGGGCAAGTGGACGTATCAACTCGAAAAATCAAGATAATACTAGCCAAGCCAGTAAATACCAACCAGAGTGATTAGTCTTACAAGCATGATGATGCACTATGGACCTATAAAAAAGCTTATAAAACACCAATTTGTATGTGTCATTCCCAACTTATCTTTGGTAAAGCTTGCCATTTGCCGGTAGAGCTTGAGCACAAGGCCCTGTGGGCTCTCAAAAAGCTTAATCTGAGTTGGAGTACGGCTGCAAATTTAAGGTTGGAGCAACTGAATATGATGGATGAATTTCGGCTACGAGCTTATGAGAGGGCTTCCATCTATAAGGAGAGAACCAAATTGTACCATGACAAGAGAATTTAGAAGAGAGTTTAAGGTAGGAGATTTGGTATTGCTGTTCAATTCAAGACTAAAGTTATTTTTGGGTAAGCGGAAATGGAAATGGTCTGGGCCATTCAATGTCACTCAAGTGTTTCCATCCGGAGCTGTGATATTGGAAAACAAATATGGAAAGAAATTTAAAGTGAACAACCAATGGGTAAAATAGTGCATTGGAGTGCCAAAAGAGATAAAGGTGTTATCACTTGTGTATCATGATGAAGTTTGAGTAATCAAGATACCCGAGTCGTAACGCGACATTAAATCAGGTGCTAATGGGAGGCAACTCATATATTGTTGTTTTTAAATGATTTTAGTGTTATTTATTCTTGAATATGGCTAATGCTTAAGTATGCAAGAAAAGAAAGTACATGTGAAGGCATGGAGTATCACATTTTTGTTGAGGATGATGGTTTGACTGATGAAACATTAGAGATTGGACGGACTGTCACCTTGAGTCGTCACACAACACAAGAAAAAGGGTCATTCTGGTTAAGGACTAATGACTCATGTGACGAACCATCACAACTTTGGCGAGCCGTCACCTTGAAATGTCATAAAAAGCAAGGAAAGGTGGCATTTTGGTTAAGGATCAATGATTCATGTGACAAACTGTCACAAGTATGACGAGCCATCACATTGAAATATCTGATATGAAATATTTAGTTCTGATTATCCTTAGGCTTGATGGTTTATTTGGCGAACCATCACGCTTTTGGCAGTCAGTCAAGATTCTCGTATCACATGTAAGTACAATTTTTTTTATTTATTTAATTGACCCCATCCGACCCATTACTAATCAAAACCTAATCATAAAACTGACCCATCACTGACCCAAATCTAATTCAACCCCAAGATACTTATGAGAACCGATTCAAACATTTGATCAGTGTCTTTTCTATTTCTCTTCCTCTATAACTCCCATTACCCAAGTCTCAAAACTGTTAATTCTCCTTCATATATTCACATACCCATAAAATTCTTCAATGCACAAGACATCCAAATCACCTAAAACCACACTTAGAATCCTTGACACTAAAAATTTTTATCGATTGTTAGCAGTGGAACGCGTAAGATTTAGAGTTGATTTTATTGTTCCATTCTTCCATTAAGGTATGTGTATGATTTACTCCATCTTACTTTTTGTTGTGTGCTAAAGGTTTTATCAAGATGTGAAATGAAAAAAAAACACAAAAAACTTGAATTATAATGTTTAAATTCGAAGTGGGTTGTATTGTTTTCCAAGTAAGGTTTTGAGTTCAACTAATGGGTGAAGTCTGAGTAACCCGAATATGACTTGGACACTTGTTCAGCCTCTGAATCACTACAAGACTCATGTACAAGTCGAGACATTTTCAAAGAAATTAATTGATTCAACAAAGTGGCACAAAAGGTGTTCAAGAAGATGCCTTATTAAAGGAAAGTGACTGCCTAGCTGTGACAACTCACATGACTAACTGTCGCAAGTGTGTTGAACCACCAAACTTAGTTGTCATAAGTGTAAGGGTGCCTCATGATTCTGCCTAAGCTTGATGATTCGTTTGATGAAACTTCATGCTTATGGAGAACCGTCAGGGTAAATCATCCCAAAGTGCTTATACACTAGGTAACTCTGACGATCAGGGATGAAGAGCTGTCATAGGTGTGACGAGCCATCACCATAAATCATCAAGTGAAAACGGTCCATGATTTTTCAAAGATTGTAATTAGAGTTTTGATTTTCATGACCAATTTTATTTCCCTACAGGTACAAATGTCTCAAAAGCTTTAGATCACACATGGTGGAGCACGAAAAAGACAATATAGGTCTGCCTCGACCTTGAGACTCTGAGATAAACTAGAAAATATGGTTGAGGAGACTGATACCCTAGCCTACTATACCAGGCAAAGTGCAAAGAAACTGGTACTCACCTCCAGTCTGATGAAGAGGATGAGCCATCAAGAGGAGACTAATTAGTGAAGGGGATATCAGTAATAGTTCATGCTTGAATTCCAATGGATTAGGTGGTACTGAGGCCACCAAAGTCCAGAAAAAGAACATGAACCAAAGAGGGGTGAAGTAATCAAAAGCAAGGCCCTGGGAGTTAAGGAATCTATTTGGTGGAAAATTCCAAGTATAGAGAAATATTACTAAGATGGTCTCTTTCCAAATAAGATGAGAAAGCTGAAGAGACCTTTTGTTGAGGAGTTTTAGATTCTAATAATAGAATAGCTGGAATACCCAGATATTGAGAGACAGTTCAACGAATATGGTTTTGGTTTGATGAGCACACCACTTGGAACTTATTTCCTGGCAATGGTTTGCAAAATTCTATGTGAACTACTTATTCACCCTTGAGCAAGCATGCATAAAGGGACATAAATCGGCCGATGCACGTTGCTAAAAAGAGTCCAGGTTTGTGGGGTTACAGTTGACATTTCTATTCGTACAATCAATAGGATACTATATGGGCAAACTTATGTACCTCCAGCATCCCAATCAGAGTTTGAGCATCGGATAATGTAAGTATCAAGGGAACGACCATGGCTAGCACAATTGATAACAGAAGGTGAACCTTCGTGGTTGATAAATAAGAATGAAAGGATAGCCAAATCATCATTGAACTTTGCAGTTAAATTTTGGTGGGCTGTGGTACGACTATGACTAATGCCTACAGGTGGAGATGCCAATTTAGATAAGAGCAGGGCAGTTATGGTAGCTAGTCTAATGTTGAGGTTTACAGTAAACTTTGGGCGTGTGATAGAGGATGAAATGCATGCGAGGGCCACAATGTCATTACCTAATTCATAGATCGTGCGGGCACTTACCTAACTCCACCCTAGATAGGAGAACGCTTTCCACCCAACCATTCAATCATCGTGGAAGACATTTAAAATAACCTCAACTATAAATAATTAAATAAACATTCTGTTCAGAACAAAACTTTACAAAAAGTACATTGTGGAATTCTACTAAACAACTTTCCAGAACCTAAAATTGGTATAAGAGCACTAAACAAATGAAGGAATAACCCGAGACACAACATCCATGTATGAGTAGGATAGCATGAGCTGCTGAAGAATAAACACCATTGTACCTATAGAAACTCCAACTGACCTGCAACATGGCTATATCCTCAAATGGATATATAGTAAGTGTAGTATCAGTACAACCAGAAGTATTGGTAGGTATCATCGGTCGACCAGGGTTAGAAATATATAACAACATATAGCAAACAAGAAGAGATCACGACAAGCATAAAGGTTAATATCTGATACAAATAACATACTTAAACTTCCAACCTTACTGTCATTCTTTTATTTAATCAATATTACTTTATTCTTAGGGCGTGATTAACTAACTAAATTCTATGAATTAATCTAACCCACAATTCTTACGTACATACCTTATTTACAACAACTCAACTTCTCTTATATCATTTTCATTAATCCTCTTTTATGAAAATCCTCACACTCTTTTATACTATCATTAACCATCGGGATTGCAACAACCAAGATAATTGATAACATCAACAACTTTTCAAGCAAGGGCACTACCATATACATCACGTATATAACTATATACAAAGGGGAATAAGATTTATACATAATCCAGAACATACCTTGTATTCATCTTTTACTGCAATGCACAGTCACAACCATTAACATAACCGGTCCACTCAAAGAACCATAATATCTCATCAAATAACCGGTCAACACAAGGAACCATGATATATCATCAACATAACTTGATCCACTAAAGAAACCATCAACAACATATAAATTTAAATGCACATTCAAATATATGTGATGAATGTATATATGCAAGATGTACATATCATCTCTTTCTCTTCTCAATCTCATCATTATCAATATCATTCTTAACATCATGAACATCATGATCTCAATATCATCATTAATATCATCAACTCATCATCTCAACATCATGAATATTATGATCTTAGTATCATCATCAATAATAATGTAAATGCAAGATACGTTCAATAATTATAAGTAATGGCTGAAGGAAAACCACAAACACATAATTGAAATCAAATGCAAGCAACATCGATCAAAACGGAACTTACTAATAATGACAACTAAGTAAATGCATTCAATAATCACAAGTTCATCATTCTAGGTAATAGCGAATATTCACTAACAAATGAAATCATATGTATGCTCAAAATCCAATTCACCACTTGTTCAATTGAGCATTATTAAACACAATCATCAATCAAAATTATGTCCGAAGACCAATCAATCATATATCCATTTTGGGAATGCAAATTCCACCAAGATGGATCTCTACACTCTAATTCATCATTCTATTTTATTCACCAATATAAATCTGTTTTATTCATATTGAATAGGTAAATTTAGTTACTAACTAGTAACCCATATAATTAAGTCATAACTTATTTCAAGACACTATCCCTTTAGCCGATTATTCAACTACTCGGGCTCTATTCAACTTACAATTCTAGCTTGTGTCATCCACCTTTACACATCTTACTTTCTAGCACTTACAAAAACTTAACTTTAGGTTCTTAAGTTATATCATCACATCCACTTATCACAATCAATCCTCCTAACTATCTTCTAGCAAAAATATCTCTTACTTTAAACATATACAATATCAGGTTCACCCCTTTTTAAGGTATTAAAGACTAGTTTTATAGATTAGAAGGTCACCTAATTCTTCTTTTATTATTCACATTCACATATTAAACTCTATAAATTATCAAAAAAGTCATACAAACACAAACACCCATCAAGGGATCCACACGAAAGACAATAACACACAATTATGTCATTATTAATTTATTTTCATGTTTTTATCCATCCAAACTTCATACCCGTAGAGTTAGACATAAAATATCCTGTCAACTACAGTTATGACATGCAACTAATCTAAGTCTACTACACATTAAATCATAACCTACCTCGACCGAAGATCTTTGAACAAGCAAGCCACACAAAGGTTGCTCTTTCCTTGCCTCCATTAGCCCAATCATCTAGAAATCAAACAATTATAAGAGTAATTAAGTACTCTTCGAATAACTAATTTAGGAATTCAACCCACTAATTCTATCCTTATTCATGGTCTAAATCACTACCCAAGGTCAATTAACCCCTAACTATTTCAATCATACTCAACCCATAGCCATTAATGGAGTTTCAAAGCGAAAGATTTCATTTTTATTGAATTCAAGTTTCCCAAGAATCAAATTTCAAGTTTAGAATCACTAATTAATGCTAGGAATCATTAATTAACAATCTAGAACTAATTCTAGGTGATATTAACCCAAACTATAGGTTTTCCCCAAAATTTTATGAACTTAGGGTTCAAATCCCCAGGAATTCAACTATTAAAGATCGTTCTAATGATTCTAAGATGGTAAAGGATTGAAATATGAAGAAGGTGACTGAAGAACTTACCTCAATGGAGAATTTTCACTCAATAAGTTGAAAAATCACCCGCTAACACTTTGGGATGAAGTTTTTGAGTGAAAACTAAATAAGCCATCAAAAACAAAGTTATAAATTGCCCAGTTACCGCTACGGGGGTTAATTTCTCAGCCCAACTAGTGTTCTATAGAATGGCCATAATATTATACTCCAAGGGCAGATTAACAAACGGTTGGATGCATTGGAAAAAAGACTCAAAGATCTTTCATTTGGTCGTTATTTGGTCCATAACTCTTTATATTTTAGGAGTTATGCTCATTTGAAGTTGACCCTAGTTTAAACTTAGCTCAAAACTCAATCGGTAAGAACACTTTAAACTTAACTTTGTGTTAGGGGTATTGTATGACCTTATTACATGTCCAATGCACTCCCATACTAAAGAAATGGTACTATAACTTATGATGAAAAAGGTTAGTATGCTTTTAATGTAGATATTTTCAGTAACGATGGAATGAATCGTTACATTAGATACCAATATACCCATCATTCATCCCTGAACTGTCATTGGTGATGAGGAGTGTTTTTAGCACGATTCTCAAAATTGAGCATACATAATAGTTAAGAAACTAATGCACCCTCCAATCACCTCTTAACACAATTTGATAACACTTACCAAATCACAATCCCATAATAATGCCAATAAGCTACCCAACCAACTTACGCATCACAGACCGTTAAGCTCCAGGCACAAATCATGATCACTATAACCCAAGAAATACGATTCATAATGAAATTTATGTAACGGGTCTTCTATAATACCCGAAAAACCACACGATATATGATGTACAAATATTTGGGGCGACAACAGAATATTGAGGAGTGAAAAACTAAAACCTATGTTGTTACCGCGCAGAGGTACATTTACCACAACCATGGTAAGTTACCATTGCAGCAGCTCACCGTCCTATTGAGGTTACCACTACAGTAGTCCCAAGGCAATAACTCAGGACCTCATCCTAGTTCAATCCATTTCACAACACACCTCTCAAAATTTGACATTAAAAACTAACTCTTTCAAGGTAATTGCTATAAAAGGAGTTCTACCAACTCATTTTACACGCCGAAAGTTTCTACGACTTATTGAATTCATCCTCTAACATATTAACCACTAAAATCCACCATCAACACACAATGATCCACCATTCAAGACTAATTCACACAATGCCAGATTTTTAACCAAAACCCCACTACTCTGAGGTTGTCATCCCTATACTAGGAAAAAGTTTAGTGGGGTACTTACATCCTAACTAATTCTATAACATCACAACATAACCAATCACACCACTATGGGTTTTCACTACCACATATATTCTTCACCACAACTCATATTTGTTTATTCGACCCTACAACATACCTCAACCACTCAAGGGGCAACACCAACCAAGTATTATTATGTATCGACGAGAGGGATATGAATATGTATAAATACGTCTAATAACTTTACTCCCCCAATCTACCCTACAACTAACGATCATCAACCATAGTCAAGCTAACTCACTTCACCAACCTTACAACTTAACTACACCACATTCAAGGGATACTATTAACCAATATTTATTCCTATACAATAAGAATATACACAATATCAAGTCATAATGATCCAACTACAAGGCCTCCTCACTAAGCCTATGAAGATTATTCTACTATCACTTTATTCACATCCTTAAAACTTCACCCATTATATTTATTCATAGCCACCATGGGTTTTGTACAAATGGTTAGTCTACCTTTAGGACATCAACTCCCTTACCCTCATAAGATCATTCCAGTCACTTAACCAAATAAGCTAATATAGTTAAGGTTCAACTTAGCAATACCAGGTAAAACCATTATTATCATCTCTACTTATCATATTACAGGATACAACCAACTCTATTTACCTAGTCAATTTACCTTACGTTCAAGTCACCAAGGTTGTCCAAGACAACTAAATTTATCTTAGTTTAACCAATTACTTATTAAGGCATCATTAGCAATTCAACTCATTACTAGATTATTCATACAAGGATGACCCAATAGCACTTCAGGGCCAAATATAGTCACCAAAGATCGGACCACACAAGGATCTCAATTATAATCATTAAAAATTAGACCACACAAGGATCCTAAGTACATTGTCAATGATTTGGAACACATAAGGATTCCATGTATACTCATCAAAGGTTCAGACTACACAAGGATTATAATTATAATTATCAAGTTTGGAGTCACACAAGGATCCAAAGTATATTGTGAAAGACCAAATATAAATCAAGACATACCTCCAATCATACCCAGCCTTTACGATTCACCGATATTCTTTTGTAACAACTTATCTCATATCACTTATAATGATGATATGCACTTAAGAAGTTCAACCATCAAACAACTAGGTAATATAATGATCAAAAAAATGACCATCCACACAAATAATACACATAGCATTTTATCATACCACAACAAAAATATTTAAAACACAAGTATTTTTTCAGTAAGCATAATCAATTAATAAACAAAAGAGTTATGCTTACCAATGGCACTAACAACCATAATATTCACTACATCAAACAACATAACCATAAAAAAGGTGCACATATCACTCATTCAAAACCTAATTCACAGCATTAGAATACAAGTTTTATGCCGTTTATTGACCTCTATCGATTAGAATAATACTATTCCAACCTTTTAAATATTTTTGAGATAGCAATTAGGACTGACTAGTCCTAATTATGATGGTTGAGATACCAATTGGAACCTGCCAGATACCAATTGAACTCAACTCAGGGAGACAACACTGAGATAACACAATAGGAGAGAAGAAAGTGAGATAGATTCCTAGATGCCTTGTAGCTTTCTAAAAATTCGATATGGACATCAACGCACCAATCTGTAGGACTCTACCCGACATTTACTTTTGTACTGGGAGACCCGTAACCTGGGCTCTTATACCATATTATCACGACCCAAATCACAAATTCTGCGGGCACTTACCCAACTCTATCCTTGATAGAAAAACCCTTTCCACCCAACTATTCAATTATTGCAGAAGACATTTAAAATAGCCTAAAGTATAAATAATTAAATAAACCTTCTATTTAAAGCAAAAATTTACAAAAGTACATTGCAGAATTGTACTAAACAACTTCCCAGAACCTAGTCTAAATAGGTACAAGAGCACTAAATAAATGGAGTAATGACCCGAGACACAACATCCATGTATGAGTCGAATGACATGAGCTGCTGAAGAATAAATACCATTATACCTATAGAAACTCCAACTGACCTACAACATGGCTATATCCCCAAATGGAGATATAGTAAGTGTAGTATCAGTACAAACCAACGTACTATTATGTATCATCGGCTAACCAGGGTTAGAAACATATAATATTATATAGCAAACAAGAAGAGATTGTGACAAACATACATGTTTATATCTGACACACTTAACTTACTTCAACTTCTAACCTTACTGCCTTTATTTTATTTAAGCAATAATACTTTACCCTTAGAGAGTGATTAACTAACTATATTCTATGAACTAATCTAACCCATAATTCTTATGCACTTACCTTATTTACAATAGCTTTATATACTTGTGTTCTCCCTTTCTCATTAATCCTCTTTCATGACAACCCTCACTCCCTATTATACTATTATTAACCACCAAGATTACAACAACCAAGACAATTGATAACATCAACAACTTTACAAGAAAGGGAACTACAATATACATCACGTATATAATTATATGGATAGGGGAATAATGTTTATACGTAATCTAGAACTTACCTTGCATTCACATTTTGCCGCAATGCACAATCACAATCATCAACATAATCGATCCACTCAAGAAACCATAATATCTCATAAAATAAATTATCACGACCCGAATCCCATTCGGGCTGGACTGGCACCCGGAGCCGATAAGGCCCGAGAGAACCAATCTTTGCTCATGTACTCTCATATGTATGTTTGCGTATGAATAGAATTTTATATCAGGTAATTAAATATCAATAGCGGAAGTCATGACAACATATACAATATATGAAACTTGGCCGTTAGGGCCATCAAGTCAAAATGAACATACATCTTTTTATTTCATCTCCCTACATATGTCTACAAAGCCTCTAATAGATACCTGACCATGTTTATACAATATTTACAAAATGCCAAAATCTAATATACACATGTGACTTGGGAAGCCCCGAAGCAACTGGAGCTCACCAACAGTCTACGGATATTTTGCCACCTACTGCGGAGATCTACTCACACTTGTGCCGATAGCATGTAAGGTAAGTCCTCCAAGAGGGGTCAGTACGAATAAAGTACTGAATATGTAAGGCCATATGAAACTATAATAATACATAAGTACTCCCAAGAAATTAAACGTATGAGAAATAATCAATGTGAATAAACCTTCAACCTGAATGTGTGGAACCATGTTAATTACGTCTATATCTCATTACTTGGTCACTCATTCACATCAATTCAGTCGCATCATCATCATTCTTATCATAACCTCCATATTTATATACTCATGCAAGGGATATAATCTCATCTCTTTTACAACTATCTTTATTATTATTCACTCAACTAGTTAGTGATTCACAATACCTTATGGATCATCACCTTATAAGTAAGTATATAATAACGGCCTCCACCTTTGGTGGGCTAAAATGAATAAATATATAGTACCGGGCCTCCACCTTGGTTGGCTATAATAAATAAGTATAATACCAGAAATCCACCTTTGGTGGGCTAAAATATATGTATATAGTACCGGGCCTCTACCTTGGTGGGCTATAATAAATAAGTATAATACCGGACATCCACCTTTGGTGGGCTATAATAACTAACATAGCATAATATTGGAATTATTCCATCTTGAACTTATACCCTCTAGATAGTTATCCATTCTCAATGAAACATAACCTAAAGTAACCATTAGTGCATTACTTCTTCACAATCTTACTTCCTTGACATAGTTATGAGAGTGATACATTAGAGATCAAGACACTAAAGCTCACACTTATATACACATCTCATTTCACTTCACTTCATGAAATTCACATCTTCACTTATGAGGAATAATTATACTAACTTGCATCTCGCCTCTCTTATTACTCTTATGAGATTGGTACTTCTACTTGTGAAAGATTGATACAAAGATAATCATCATAATATAGGAATTGGAACATAACATGATTCGAAAATGCCATCTAAGATTAAAGAGATTCTCTTATTTTATTATTCTCTTGAGATAGTTCCTTTAGAGATTTCAACGTTATGACAACTTTCCTTGAAGCTTTGGATCATTAACCAATGGGTGAGAAATATGTGAATAAACATTGTGAGAAACATAACTAAACATTGTGAGAAACATAACCTTATTGAAATCATTGGACCATAATCCATGAACAAGAGACATAAGTATAATCACTATTGGAACATTGGAACATAATCTTATTGGGCTTTTGGAACATTAACCATGAGTATAAGACATGAGATTCATAGTTGATCAATGAGTAGGTAATATGTGATAATGACAATTGATAACCGGGTATAGAATACCTTAGCACATTTCGGGATGGAACAAGTGTAATACCAATATGAATATTATGTGCTGCAGAAGGATACGGACAGAGTAACCTTACATACCTTATCTTCCCAATGTAAGTACACAATCCAATATGTGAGCACAATAATTCCGCTCCTTCCTTACGTTTCACTCTACATCACAAGTACATAACGGAACCAACATTAACCACCAACTACCTTACAAATGCATATGACAACAATGAGTTACATGTTTATCTTTAAAATGGCATTTCCTTTTCTATAATACCATTTACGGCATTAACATACCAACAATGTCCCATTCATGCCATACATTGACCACAAACTACATTTCAAGTGTATAAGACAACCGTAAGTTACATGAGTTCCCTATTCACCCTTTACAATACCATTCATGGCCCTTTTCATGCCAATAATACCATAACATTTTATGCATTGACCACAACATCACATACCAATAGCATTTCACCACAAGGTTTCTCCTCTACACTTTCTCATAAGCACCATATCACAATTATTCCATTAAATTACCTCAATACACCTCACAACAACAAATCGGCCAAAATCCCATAATTTGCACTTATAGAAAAATAACAAGTTTAAGACCATAATAACACCATACATGTTGATATTTTATCCATACCATGCTTTTTCATCAAAACTACAAGTCATAATTCAAGTTACAATCCCATGGATAACATGTCTTTTTCACAAAAACCAAAAGTGCCATGTCCAACACTTCCAACCATAACCAACATGATATACATAATATATCATGCTTATAATATGTTGAAGTACAAGAATAATCACTTACCCAAGCGTGGAAGAGGATGATCTTGTCCAAAAATGCCTTAGGGTTTGAAGAGCCACAAAGAGCTCTCTTGAAAATTTTAGAAAATGAAAGAAAGTGATGTGCATGCATAATGAATTAAAATCTGATTTTTGTACACCTTTTATAATATCTTAAATTCATCCTTATCCATTGATTCCATCATTGACAAGTCAAGGAAAGAATGGGTCATTTTGACCCATTGGGCCTTTGCATGTTTTGCTTATTTTGGTCTCAAATTAGGCCCAATATCCCATACCATCTTAACTCACTCAATTCAATGTTTAATCCATAATATATGCATTACAATGATATTCCCACTTACACAATTCATACTCGTAGCCTCAATTCCAAAAATAAGCAATTCTAGCCACGTATGTCTTATTTTGACTACAGGGGTAAAATCGTCATTTTGATGCCAAATTCATTCTCGAGTAATTTTATAATACCAATATATTATTTCACTCATTTCATGTATATCCTCATGTTTGTATAAGAAACGTGGCAAAAATCGGCTCAATACGTCCCCGGGCACCCTTGGGACTTAAGAAAATTTCCAACTTTGAAAAAGTGGCAAAACCAGCGTGGCACGCCCTTGGGCGCGCCAACTTTCTGCCTATGGACTAAAATTTTTAGCCCAGAGCAGCTTGGCACGCTCTCTGGCGCGCCCCTCCCTTAAATTTTTTGAAAATTTCATTTTTTGACTTTTCTTCGCGGGTTTGGTTAGATACTTCAAATCCTATTCTTTAACTTACTTCTTGCCCTTAATATCCTTTGTTTGGAGGTACTCTTAGCCTCGTTTTGAACCCCACAAATGCTCCACAAAAATCACAAAACACCTCCTACGCAAGGTTAATCATATGTACAAAGCCAAATTTCAATTTTCCCATCACTAACATTACAAACTACATACTCATGGCATCTCGACACCTAAGTAACCATCGTTCAACGTCATCACATTGGGTTGGGAAGGTATGGGGTGTTACATAAATGGTCCAAACAAGGAACCATAATATATCATCAACATAACTCGGTCCACTCAAGGAACTATCAACAACATGTACATATAAATGCACATTAAAATATATATGATGAATGTATGTATGAAAGGTGTACATATCATGTCTTTCTCTTCTCAATCTCATCATCATTAATATCTTTATCAGCATCATGGACATTATGATCTCAATATCATCAATTCATCATCTCATCAATATCATCTCAACATCATGATCTCAATATCATCAATTCATCATCATCAATTATCTCAGCATCATGATCTTAATATCATCATCAGTATCAATGTAAATACAAAATGTAGTCAATAATTATAAGTAATGCCTAAAGGTGTATTGCAAATACCTAAATTAAAATCAGATGCAAGCAACAACGATCAAAATAGAAATACTAATAATGATAACCAAGTAAATGTAGTCAATAATCACAAGTTCATCATTTCAGGTAACAATGAATATTCACTAACAGATGAAATTATAAGTATGCCTGAAGTTCAATTTATCGCTTGCTCAACTGAGCATTATCAAACACAATCACCAGTCACAAATATGTCGAAATACCAATCAATAAAGTATCCATTTTAGGAGTGCAAAATCCACCAAGATTGATCTCTACACTCTAATTCATCATCTTATTTTATTCACCAATCTAAATCTCTTTTATTCATATTGAATTGGTAAATTTAGTTACTAACTAGTCACCCTTACACTTAAGTCATAACTAAGTTCAAGACACTATCCCTTTTAACCGATTATTCAACCATTCGGCTCTATTCAACTTACAATTCTAGCTAGAGTTATCCACCTTTACACATCTTACTTTCTAGAACTTAGCAAAACGTAACTTTAGGTTCTTAAGTTATACCTCCACATCCTCTTATCACAATCAATCCTCCTAACTATCTTCTAGTAAGAATATCTCTTACTTCAAACATACACAATATTGGGTTCACCTCTTTTTAAGTATTAAAGAATAGTTTTATCGATTAGAAGGTCACCTAATTCTTAAGTTATTATTCACATTCACATAATAAACTCTATAAATTATCAAGCAAGTTATACAAACACAAACACCCATCAAGGGATCCACACAAAAGACAATGACACATAATTATGTCATTATTACATTATTTTCATATTTTATCCATCAAAACTCCATGTCCGTAGGCTTAGACAAGAAATCTTCCATCCACTATAGTTATTAAATGCAACTAATACAAGTCTACTACATATTAAACAATAACTTACCTCAACAAAAGATCTTGGAATACTAATTCGTGGTCTAAATCATTACCAAAGGTCGATTAACCCTTAAATAGTTCTATCATACTCAACTCATCTCCATTAATGGAGTTTCAAAGTTAAATGTTCCATTTTTATTGAATTCAAGGTTCCTAAGAATCAAATTTCATATTTTAGAATCACTAATTCATGTTAGGAATCATTAATTAACAATCTAGAAGTAATTCTAGGTTATACTAATCCAACCCATAGGTTTTTCCTAAAATCTCGTGAACTTAGGGTTCAATTCTCCAAGAATTCCACCATTAAAGATCGTTATAATGATTCTAAGAAGTTAAAGGATTGAAATGCAAAGAAGGTGATGTAAGAACTTACCTCGATGAAGAATTTTCACCCAAGAAGTTGGAAAATTGTCCCTAGGGCTTTAGGATGAAGTTTTTGAGTTAAAACTCAAAAACCCGTTAAAAAAAAGGTTATAAACTGCCCAATTACCACTGCAGTGGTAAAATTACTGCTGCAATGGTACCACTGCATCGGTTAATTTCTTGCCCAGACAGTGTTCAGTAAAATGGCCATAACCTTTTAGTCCAAAGGCGGATTAATGACCGATCAGATGCATTGGAAAGGCCGCTAAAAAATCTTTCACTTGGTGGGTTTTTAGCCCCATAACTCTTTATACTTTAGGCGATATGCTCATTTGAATTTGAACCTAGTTTAAATGTAGCTCAAGACTCAATCGGTGGGAATACTTTCAACTTAACTTTGTGATAGAGGTATTGTATGACCTTAGGGCTCGTTTGGTATAGTGTATTAAAAGAAATAATGCATGCATTAGTCTTATGTATTATTAGTACCTTTTTGGGTACATTTTTTTAGTCTATGCATAACCAATACTTGCATTGGTTATACACTCTATTGTGTATTGAGGTGTGTATTATTACTAATACCTCAATATTCATGGTATTAGTAATCCAAAGGATCTAATGAATGAGTTAGTATGATTAAAGACACAATTATCCCTCAAAATCTTTTCCACATCCTTCCCACCATATTTATGGAGGGTATTTTTGTGAATCATTTTTTTTTTGAAATTATGAAATTCATGTTATTTTTATTATACCAAACCAAACACTGCATAATAAAAATACAAGTATAACTAATGCAAGCATAGTTAACACAAACATTACTAATAGAAGCATTACTAATACATCTTATTTTGCATTATTCTTATACTCTCTACCAAATAACCCCTTAGTACATGTCCAATGCACTTCCATGCTAAAAAAATTATACTGTAACTTATGATGAAAGAGGATAGTATGTTTTTAACATAGATATTTTCTATAACAACGAAATAGAGTTACAACAAAGCCGGCAACATCTTTGTCATTCCCATTCCTAGTAACCAAACTTTGTAAAAGTGCAAGAGTACCTATATTGAGTGGGATTGATGATGAAACGGTATCTTAAAAAAAGCAATACATCAATAAAATGTGGGTGACTCAAAGCAAGAAATCACACTCACACTACTCCAGAGGTCTCTTGTGATTAGTCAGGTATGAATTTAGCTCTTGTTACCACTGCTGCACAGGAGGAATCCACTATGTCTAGGGCTGCTACCACAACCTTGACTGCTGAGACTATTGACACGACTTTCATACCACCTACATATTCAAAGTACCGATTGACTCCAAAAATTTTTATGACAATAGTAAAGAAACAAAAAAAGTTTAAAAGACAGCTGCAAGAGTGGGATAAACAATTCAAGCCTTTATGGATCAGGCTATTGCAAAAGCACTAAGGCCATATGCTTGTATACATGTCCACATCAATGAGATGGAGGCACAAGTTAACAATAGGTTAAAAGAAATATCAGTGCCAACTTTAGGTAAGTTTGAAGCTGAACTAAAAAGGGCTCAAGAAGACATTGCTTCTTTACAAGGTGTGTCCACCATGGTGTTCTCAGTTCTAAAGATGGTGGAATCAAAGAAAGATGACTCTATTATTAACTTGATTGGGAGACCTATTAAAGCCAGTGGTAAAAGACAAATCGAGGGTGGTGAAGAAAAGAATAAACATGAAGTAAAAGAAAAGAAAACACCATAAGAAGACACAAGAAAAAAGATCTAAGAAAGGCAATAGAAAGCTTGAAAAAAGATGAAGTTTTGAGAAAAAAATGTGTGAGTGCCCAACTGGTTGAGGCAACTTCTAGCTCGGTGCGTAGAGTTGAGTCAAACCCACAGATTTTGCCTACACCCACTCCAGAAACCAAGGTTGTTGTGGATAATTTGAGCACATCGGTTAATATTGGCGCCACTGTTCCTGATTTTGATGCCCCTACGGCCTCTAACATTAAACCATACTCTGAAGCCTAAGGGCTTCACATATATTCCTTACTCCTAAAAGCTTAATTTTTTTTATGCATTGGGGATAATGCATGATATTTTTGTTTGGGGTGGGGGTACATGTGAGTTTGTCACCACCTGAGGGTTTTTGTTGCCGTATATCTTTTCCCTTAGGTGTGTTATCTAGTAGAAACAACACGTTTATGTGATTTTACTTCTTTATTATGTCTTAGGATAAATTATTTGTAATCAATGGAATGATTTTGTGGTATCAGATAAATGAGACCCCTCAAAAATTATTTAGCACGGGCGGTTTGATTTCATATTATTGACTGTACTGGATCTTTGAATGACATTAATGTATATGGATGGAATAATTTTGCTTAAACTGAAGTTCTATTGTGATAGTGGGTATTGATAAGTGTTTTTTGGTGCCAAGTGTGTGTGAGCTTGCTTTGCATTTTTCTTACTTTATGCATACATCTAGAACTTACCCAGTCTATTTTATTAAGTTGTAAGTTTGTTGGTTAGGAAAGTTTCATAGGCCATGTTTGAATGTAGTCCAATTAGCCTAAAAAGACCATCAAAATAATTTGAATAATTCCCTTGATCCCCATTTTGAGCTATTTTAAACATTTTTCATTCAGTTTCAGTCACTTTCCCTACTGTATCTTTGAACCTCTATTTTGGCCCTGGTCCCTCCTTGGACATTGTACACCTCAACTCTGGAAAATTGTCTAAGTTGATAGAAAAATATTAGTGGGTGTGAGCCTGATAAAAAGAAAGAAAAAGAAAGAAAAGAAAGAAAAAGAGAAAGTCTAGTCAAAAGAGTTGCTACACCTATGAATGGAAATGATTAGTATAAAAAAGTGAATAATTGGTTAATGATTAGTATAAAGTGGGACTAAGAATATGGTGGTATCAAGGAGGTCTTAGTCACTGATACCCAAATATATCCTAACTGCATCCAAGCCTTCATTACAAGCCACAAAAATTCCTATAGTGATCCTGGTCAACTTTTTGAAGAACTGAAATAGAATGGTAAGGGCAAGCCTATGACATATTATGTGCATTGTTTGAAATTCCTTGTTAGTGTGAGTGTACTTTTTACAGTCCCTGATTGAATTTGTTGTGTGTGGGGGACTTCTTTGTAATGAGAACACTTGAAAGGCACTGTTATTTACTGAGTGTTTGGATAGTGGTTGTGGTCTATGCAAATTTTTCATCGATATGGTAGTGACATTTTTAGATCCGTACTTGTTGACATGTTGAATGATTGCTACGTGCTTTGTTGAAGAATGATAAGTAAGGGGTAAATTTTGGAAAGAACTGGAAAGTACAAATTTATTGCTATAGTATAGCTTAATTTTCATGTGTTTTCAAGCGTCTGTCTCGTTTAAGTTATTTTGTTACTTTAGGAAAAGAGAATGTTCTAAGTTGAGGGTGTTGATGTGATATCGTGTGATGACATATTTTACACTTTTAACAAAGAATAATGCGAGTTTTTAAGCAACCGTTGTTAGATTTGATGGGTCTTTGTGTTTAAATATAGGAAATTGATCCAAGACAAAAAATAGAGGAAATTATGCTTAAGAAGATAGTGTGATGGTTCAAAGTGACAACTCATCACATGTTGACAAAATGTCAAGCGAACCGCCATACCAATATAGAAACAACACTTGAAGACATTATTATGACGACTCAGCTAATGAACCATTAAGCCCATAGCGAACCGTCATACCCAGCCGTCAAGCCCAAATAGAACATACACTCAGATGAAGTTGAGTGATGGTTTGATGTGATGAACCATCACAGGATTGGTGAGCCATTAAAAAAACAGTCACACCAAAGGCGGCCAGATCCAATTTTAATTTGGATTCAAATTTTCTTGCAACCTATAAATACCAAGTTTAGGGTTTATAATAGGTAACTTTCATTATTGCAAAGAATATTATGTTACATTTCTCTAAGTGTTGAAAGATTTTGGGCTTTTAAAGCTTCTACTTTGGTTTTTCTCAAGAATTTAAGTGTTGAATTTCATCTTAGTAAGAACTCTTGTTCTAATTATGAAATACATTGCTTCTTACATTTCAATAACTATACGTAGCTAAAAATCCCACAACTAGGGTTCTGGGATCCATGGTGAAATAACAATTATAGGGTTGATTTTGTTGAAGATTTGAATAACATATACGAATGTATTGTTAATCTCTTTATTTTAACAGTTTTCTAATGGTTTCAAACATTAGAACAAGCCATAGGTTTAACTTGCTTGAAATAAAAGGTTAAAAATGAGGAAAGTGATTAACAAGGAGGATTCAAAGTTTCTAATCTCCATCTAATGAGTAATGCTCTAGCGAGATTAATCAACTTGAGGCAAAAATTGAGTTTCTTGTTTCTCTTTAAGTTTGGAAGAATTATGGGGATAGCCATCTAATAAGGTTGAGAAATATTTAAGTTCATGTTAGAAATCAGTTGCCTTACATTGTGTGTATTAGGAGAATCTATTAAGATGATTTGCCCGAAAATTTTATGAAGCCATAGTGAACACAAACCTAGTTCACTTTCTCCACTGATTTTCATCTCCTAAATTTGACGATTGTTAGTTAATACAATTTAGATGTTGATCTACAACCCCCATTTTTTATGAAAATAATTGACTAATAGTCATATCAATAACAAACAACTTAGTTTTCACTATATTCCCTATGTGATTCGACCCCAACCTTTGTTGGGTTTTATATTTGACAACGATCGCATATACTTCTTAAGAGAAGTGCAATCTGGGTGTATCACACAGGGGCGGAGCAAGAAAGGGAGAAAGTAGGGATAGAGGTAGAGAGCAGCAGAGCCGAAGAGGGTGAGAAGGCTAGTAACCCTCCCACAAAGCCTATGTGTCCTTTGAGCATTTGGAGGAAGACACAGCTGTCGTGATGGATTACTTAGAGTGGTCCTACTTTCTTCCTCAATATTTGGCTTTTTCGAGTTCATAGCCCTGCCAGACCAAGCTGGGGCATACACAGATCTCCAAAGGGAGTTGGGTGAGGAGAAAAAGAAGAGGTGCTCCCAGGATCGTATGATTTCTTTCCTGTGAAAGATCGTGAAGGTCATATTCAAGTGATCCATTCCTCATACAAAGCTCCCTAAACTAAAAATGGAAGATGCCCATGATTTCTTATTCCTGAGAGAGATGGAAGAGAAGGACTTCGATGCCACTAGCCTAAATGATGATGGGACCTCCAGCTAGATCCCCGAGCATGCGCACTATATTGTTCCCCCTATTTTATTATTGCTACTGAATTTGGGTTGCCCCCATTTAGAGATTGTAACAAGCAATCTTTTATTTTTCTGCACCTTTGAATACTTTATTTTTATAATCTAGGAGTGAATACATTCTTATTATCTCATATCTTAAGTGATAGACTTAATTTCTGACTTATTAGCAGTTTATGATTGTACTCTAAATGATAGGGGAAGAGATGAAGAAATAGGGGAAAACAGGGAAAGGACACTGGCCAGGTTCCCGCTATAGAGGCATCACTCCCACTATTGCGGTGTTGCTATACCAAAAAAACTCCCACTATGGAGGGAAACTTCTAGAAGCTTGTTGGCAGTGACCTTTTCAATTGATTCCATACAGTCCCTTTTTCCCCATTCCCTCCCCATAATGCTTTATCTAATCGTTACAACATTTTACCTATAAACTGTCATGACCCAATAGGTAATGAGTGGCACCCACCCTAACTCTACAGTGGTAGAACCATCTAACCCATCCCTTAACTAATTACCAAAGGACTTTCAAAAATCACCTTTATCAATTACTACTATCTAATTTACTTAACATAATAATAGCAAAACAATTTCATTACAACTTAGTTAATACAAAAATCAAAAGAGAGTGCGGAAGTATCTTTAATTATTACAACCCTTGAGACCCAAAATTCATCGTACAAGAACTTTAAAATACCAAAAAATAAGGTCTAAAACATTATCTATAATATGAAATAAAAACAGATGTCACTGTCTGATGCGAGACCAAAAATATATATTTTTAGTCATCATTTGCCTCACAGTTAGTATGTTTATTTCTCTTTTTTGAGCATTGATTTTATGAATTTTTCCTAATATTATATTTTTATTTGTAGGATCACAATGGCGTGAAGATGAAGAAATTTAGAGCAAAAATGAATTAAAAACTTAAGGTTATAGAAGAAAATCAAGCAGACAACTTAATGGATTAAATTGAATATAATAATATATAAAGTTACAATTTGAATTGAAGGAGAAAGTTGCACACGTGGCAGAAACAGAAGACACCAATGGAAGCAACCAGGCGTGCTCACTGTAAAATTTGTTTAAGTCGGTGTACATTGTGCTATCACAAGAAATTAGGGTTTTGATTTCCCAATTAACTTTGGATTTAGTTATTTTGTTTGACGTTTTTTCCTACACCTATAAATAGTCCATAATAATAATAATTATACAATTTTTAACCTAAGGAAAGCTAGGAGCCGTCGTGAAGGCCGGAGAATTTTAGTATCATCTTTTTTCTCCTCATTTATTTATTTTTATAGTTTTTATTGGATGATTTGTTGTAATTTCTCCATGTCTATGTGGAGTTAAACTTCTTTTTATAAGATTATGGTAGCTAATTATATGATTATTTAGTAACTCTTGATTTTATTTGTTTGTTAGTCATATTTGGTTGTTCTTATATACTTGAGCACACTGTTTTAATGATTCACGTCCATTAAAATAAATTTATAATTCCAAAATGAACTGACCAAGTGAACTGAGGGATAGAATGAAGAGTATATGGAGTATGATCTCTTCTTTAGTAGAATATGGAATTGATTTGTGGCTAGGATAGGAATATACAAAGATTACTAACTAGATTACAAAATGGAAAGATAAGTAAATATGTTTGAATTAGATTCTCACATCCCCACGCAACGATGTAGTTGTGAGACTAATTTGAATAGAAGACTAAAGGAAGACAATTCTTGAATTATAAAATCAACCCCGTAATCAACAACTAGATAATGAAACAAGATGATAAAATTGATACTATACATGATTGTTGGAGAAACCATAATCCTAAATCGATTCATTCATTTGATTGTTTAAGAATTTTTTCTTTTCTAGGCTAATTATTCATTAGTCAATTTCTTTTTATTTTTAGTTAGTTAATTCACAAATATATCTTGAAATCCACCGCTTGAATACATAATTAGAATTAGTCTAACAAAGTAAATAGTTAAATCACAATTTCCTGTGGGTTCGATATTCGGCCCGCAAGAGCTACTATATTACTTGTATCACCGCTTACACTTGAGTGTGCATTTGGACGAATACATTTTTAGTGCCGGTGCTAGCGAATTAGAAATTAATTGTTTATCTAGGTTAGACTTTTATTTTTTTTATTTATTTAAGTTTTTTTTGTATATATTTTATTTTTCTTTGTATAAATAAATATATTTTGTGATATTTTACTACTCTTCTTGAGATGACATCTAAAAAAGTGTGGAGTGACAGGATAATATTGGATATTCAAGTGCTTGACAGGTTAATCTTGGATATTCACAACTTAAAAGATGAGTTGAGTGCAAAGATTGGTACGTCTAAAGCCCAATATTTTAGTTATGAGTTGTGTGAGGATGAAAAAATACTTACAAGCCAACTTGAGGATCTAAAATTAGAGGGCCAACTAATTTACCATACTTTTATTGATGTTGTCACTGCTGAGGAGAGTATGCTAGAGTTATGCAAGGATATAAATAGTAATACAATTTATCAGTTAGGGTGTGTTGAATCTCATTCCAATCACTTTTCCATGATTGATGTGCCATGGTTGTATGGCATTTTCGATGCTTAAAACAAGGAAAATATGCAATAACATGGGTGTGTTTTGTAGGTATGATGTGGTTTCTGTCCTAATTTGCAGGAAAACAGGTTTTAAAGGTAAAATGACCAAAAGAGGAAGAATCAAGCCCAAAGATGATGTGTCTGATGAGGAAAGAATGAATCTGCACGATGGAGTAACCCACGGCATCACTCACGAGCCGTGGGTTGTGTCGTTAAATGGATTTCAGAGGACTAACATTTCACCTGAGTTCCACGACAGGACTCACGCCACGTGACTGACATCCACATGGCATGATTTGATGGCGTGAGTTCACTTCAGAGATCCAGGAAAAGAGCCTGATTCCCACGATACAAGTCACGTGCCGTGACTTGGTTCCACGACACCAAGTCACGACATCGTGAAAGCTGTCGACTCTGTTCTCCTATTTTGTTTTGGATAGGACTATTTTTGTATCTATAAATACCCCTAGGTAGTCCTAAATGAGAGAGTTGGACAATTTACTATTTTAAGAGTTATTTTACATTGTTTGAGACATATATTTTGGTTTTGTATTCACAAACCCTAATTCTGAAGTTGAGTGATGATTGAAATTTTGGGTTTTCCTTCATTCTTGTGAAATCATAATTATGCTTTCATCTTTGGATTATTATTCTGTTCTTGCAACTATGAGTAGCTAAACCCATCAACTAGGGTTGTGTGAACCATGAAGAATTAACAAAACCTGTGACGTGCAAGACAACTTTGTACTGCTGTGTATGCATGTATTGTTGTCTCCTTCGTATTGATTGCTTTTCTAACGGTTGCAAATGTTAGAATCTTGCCTGTATTCTAGACTTGCTCGAGAGAGAGGTAGAGATTGGGAAAAGGAGATACCAACAGAGATTTGAAGCTATCAACCTTCATCTGATAACCGGAGCCTTAGCGGGAAAGGTTACCTGAAGTCCAGAACAAGGGTGAGTAGTGCGACACTTGGAGACCGAGAGAAGAAGAGTGAAATTTGTCTAATGACAGTCAAGAGACAGTTAGATGAACGTAACTTGTTAGACTTTGCACGCAGTGCAGTGGGGCAGTCTTGTTAAGCACAAGTCACCGGTGGAGTTAAGGAATCATTGGGGATCACAGTCCTAGTGAATTCCTCTTATTATTTACAAACTCAATATCAGTCAGCAATCGTCATCCTTACTATTTACTAGCAAAATCCCCCAGTTTTAGTTACTTGCCAGTTATTCCTTCCAGTAGTCTACTCACACTTTGACCTATTCCCTGTGGGATCGACCCCAACCTTATAGGGTTCTATATTTGATTCAGCGACCACATTGTACTTTTTCGGAGGTATATTTTGGGCGACATCAAATTTTGGCGCCATTGCCGGGGAATTACGGTTACGAAGTTGAACATTATTGGTTGGAGTCGATTGGGTGTTCTTACATACTCTCGAGGGCATACGCCGGTGTATTCCAAATACTAGGAGTCAAGGCAATCCCCTGATTCCACTTGATCTTGAGATCGAAAGGACTTTAAGAGCTAATCGGAGAATGGTGAATACTGAAGGAGTCCAGAATCCTGCAGCTGTGGGCGATGTTCACAATCAGCCCTTGCATCCGACTGGTCAGGAAATAGCGGAGCAAACTACTGCTCGATTGACCCGAGAAGAGCATGCTAGACAAGCTGCTCTTAGACAAGCAGAAAGAGATAATCGAGCTATGCAGGAAGCAGCACAACGTCTGGATGATGCTGAAGAGCGACAAAGACAATTAAAAGAACAACCAAGACAACGTGTGCCTGTTTATGATAATCCTGAAGATGAATATGTGGCCTATTTTGAGCCGATTGAGAATGGTGCTATTGTTCCACCTGAGTTACCCCCAGGCACTAAGTTTGACATTACCAGTGCCATGATCCATCTGCTGAACTTGAAAGGTGTGTTCGCGGGCCTTCCTACTGATGATCCAAACATGCATGTGATGAATTTTGTGGGGGTCTGTATGTCATACAATCTGCCTGGAGTTAACCAAGAGGCGATTTGGCTGAGATTGTTCCTATTTTCTCTTACAGGGGAAGCCACTTTGTGGTTGGCTGAGCTACCACAAGGTTCTATCACCACTTGGCAGGAATTGAGAAACCAATTCTTGGAAAGATTTTTTCCACCATCCAAGATACTGCAGTTAAAGGACGAGATCTAAAATTTCCGACAGCTTCATTCGGAAGCACTCTATGAAACATGGATTAGGTTCAAGAAGAAGCTGCAGATAGTGCCGAATCATAGGATGCGTGGTCGGAATTTACTTGAAATATTCTACAGAGCGTTGAATGTCAACACAAAGGGGGTAGCAGATACTATCACTGGTGGAGCATTCATGAGTCTGGGATGGAACCAAGCTTCTGAGATATTGGATCGAGTCACTAAGACCAACCGAGGATGGCATACTCGGGAGGCAGATATGCTGGCTGGGACTTATGCTATTGGAGCTTCAGCAGCTCAAAGGGCATTGGATGAATCTGTGGCGCAAGAGGTTGCTCAGTTGAGGACAGAGATTGGTCTTTTGGCCAAACAGATAGCTGCTAGAGATGCGGAAAAGGTGCATGCTGTTGGTGCACAAAGCAAATCAGTTAGACATGATGATAGTGAGTCAGATGAAGAGGCGAAGTATCTAGATCATGAAGTGGCAAGTTTTTGAGCCAAGGGCCAAGGGTCTAATCAAGACTCTTAGAACTTAAGGCAAGGGAATCAAGGTCGGAACTATTATGGGGACAGCTACAAAAAATCGGGATACAGAGATCGTGAACAAGACCGTGATGGTGATTGGAGGCGGAAAGATGATCATAGAGAAAAAAATGACACATATGTACCGCCTGGAAGACGTGATGAGGAGTCTGGAAATTCAAGGATGGAGGCACTTCTGAATAAATTGGTGAAAGGAGCAGAAAGTCAGGAGAATTATTTGAAAGAAATTAGGACTGACATTTCGGGCATAAGTCAGAAAGTGGAGTCTCACTCGACCGCCATCAAACAGTTGGAGCAACAGTTTGGGCAAATTTCAGTGGCGTTGAATCAACATCAGCCAGGCACCCTTCCAAGTAATACTGTCCAGAATCCTAAAAATGATAGTCATTGCCTCACCATCACTACTAGAAGAGGGAAGTACATGACAGATCCACCTATGCCGGCCGACAGTGGTATGCCTAAGGATCCAGTGATTATCGATGTTGAAGTTGAGATAGAGTCAGATAATGCAAAGGGTAACAAGGTTCAAAATCAGCAGGATGATTGCGACAATGCAAAATCTGAGAAGAGGAAGGAGAATGAGGTACCAGAAGTACTCAAAACTATTCCACGACCTCCTCTTCCTTATCCTCAAAGGTTGAAGAAAAAGGCGGACGAAGGAAAGTATCAGAAGTTCATCACCATACTGAAGGAGTTGTCAGTTAACATCCCTCTTGTAGAAGCATTGGAGCAAATACCAGGCTATGCCAAGTTCATGAAAGACTTGGTGACTAAGAAGAGAACGGTCAGTTTTGAGCCCGCAGATAACATTCATCACTGTAGTGCAATTGCTTCACGGTCCTTAGTTAAAAAAAAAGAGGATCCAGGAGCGTTCACAATCCCGTATACTATTGGGTTATACGACTTTGCTAAAGCATTGTGCAATTTGGGGGCTAGCATCAACCTAATGCCATTAGCTGTGTTTAAGTAGTTGGGGTTGGGTGCACCAAAACCAACCTCCATGAGACTTCTCATGGCTGATAGAACTGTGAAAAAGCCAGTGGGCATTCTGTACGATATTTTGGTGAAGGTTGCTTCTTTCATATTTCCAGCTGATTTCGTGATCCTCGATTGTGAGGTTGACTTTGAGGTTCCCATCATACTGGGGAGACCATTCCTTGCCACTGGTCGCGCGCTGGTTGATATGGAAACTGGGCAGCTGCAATTTAGATTGAATGATGAGCAGGTTACATTCAATGTCTGTCGGTCAATGAAGCAGCCAAAAGATAAGAGAGTCATTTCAGTGATAGATGCGATCGATGATAGTGAAGTTGTCGTGCCCATTGAAGAAAGGTTTGGAGTAGAACCTTTGGCTGCAGTGATCATGAGCTTTGAAGATGATGGTATAGAAGACTATGGCGAGATGGTGAATGCGCTCACTGGTAATGGAGCGTACACTTATGCGCCCAAGAAACTGGATCTTGATTTAAAGAATAGGGTAACTCCACCAGCTCTGCCATCTATAGAGGAGCCTCCAGTGTTAGAGCTTAAGGCTCTTCCGGCCCACCTTCGCTACATATTCTTGGGAGCCAATAATACTTTGTCAGTAATTATTTCTGCTAAGCTGGAGGAATGGCAAGTAGAGGCTTTGGTTTCGGTTCTGAGAAGATTCAAGAGGGCCATTGGTTGGTCCATTGCAGATATCATAGGTATTCCACCCGGTATTTGCACTCATAAAATTCAGCTTGTGCCAGAATGCGTCCCTAACATTGAACACCAGCGTCGTCTAAACCCACCTATGCAAGAGGTCATAAAGAAAGATATCATAAAGTGGTTGGATGCAGGAGTGGTTTACCCTATTGCCGATAGCAAGTGGGTGAGCCCGGTTCAGTGTGTGCCGAAAAAGAAAGGAATCACAGTGGTTCCTAATGACAAAAATGAGTTGATTCCAATGAGACCAGTGAATGGATGGAGAGTTTGCATGGACTATCGGAAGCTAAATTCATGGACTGAAAAGGATCATTTTCCTATGCCCTTTATGGACCAGATGTTAGACCAACTTGTTGGCAGAGGATGGTATTGTTTTCTCGATGGTTGATCAGGGTATAACCAGATATTTATTGCCCCCGAAGACCAAGAAAAGACCACTTTCACTTGCCCATATGGGACGTTCGCATTCAAGAGGATGCCCTTCGGTTTGTGTAATGCACCGGCCACCTTCCAACGCTGTATGATGTCTATTTTCTCTGACATGGTGGAAGACACTATCGAGGTGTTTATGGATGATTTCTCTGTAGTAGGTGACTCGTTTAAAGGCTGTTTGGCACACCTTGCTAATGTGCTGCAAAGATGCGAGGAGTGCAACCTAGTGCTGAACTGGGAAAAGTGTCATTTTATGGTCAATGAAGGTATCGTATTGGGGCATCAGATTTCGAAGAAAGGCATGGAGGTAGATAAGGCAAAAATTGAAGTAATTGAGAAGATGCCCCCACCTATCTCTGTAAAAGGCATTCAGAGTTTTCTGGGTCATGCTAGTTTTTACAGAAGATTCATCAAAGATTTCTCCAAGATTGCTCATCCCTTGTGCAAACTTTTAGAGAAAGAGGTGAAGTTCGTGTTTGATGAAGCATGTCTTAAAGCGTTTGAGTGTCTGAAAGAAAAGTTGGTGTCAGCTCCTATCATTGTGTCACCAGATTGGACGAAGCCTTTTGAGGTTATGTGCAATGCTAGTGGAGTATCTTTGGGAGCAGTTTTGGGTCAGAAACTTAAGAAGATATTACATCCTATATACTACGCTAGCAAAGTGCTTAATCCAGCTCAAAAGAATTACACTGTGACTGAGCAGGAATTGTTGGCAGTAGTTTTTACTTTTGAGAAATTTAGATCATACTTGATTGGCACTAAGGTGATCGTGCACACAGACCATGCGGCTCTTCGGTATCTTATGTCGAAAAAGGATGCTAAGCCAAGACTGATTAGATGGGTACTGCGGTTGCAAGAATTTGACTTTGAAGTCAAGGATCAAAAGGGGACCCAAAATCAAGTGGCTGATCATCTGTCACGCCTTGAGGAGGAGGCCATGCGTAAATTGAAAGATGATCTTGAAATCAATGATACCTTTCCAGATGAGCAAGTGCTTGCAGCATCCCAAGATTTAATACCGTGGTTTGCTGATTATGCCAACTTTTTGGCAAGTGATCAAGTCCCGGAGGATATGACATACCAGCAGAGAAGAAAGTTCATGCATGAGGTAAGAAAATTCTTTTGGGATGAGCCATATTTGTTCAGATTGTGTGCTGATGGCATTATTCGAAGATGCATCCCAAAGGTCGAAATGATGAGTATTTTGGAAGCATGTCACTCATCTCCAGTTGGGGGTCATCATGGAGGTGCAAGGATTGCCCATAAAATCTTGCAATGTGGGTACTATTGGCCCAGCATTTACAAGGATACTCATGACTATGCCCGCGCTGGTGACCGGTGTCAAAGGCAAGGTAATATTTCTCGCAGACACGAACTTCCCATGACTACGATTCTTGAACTTGAATTATTTGATGTGTGGGGAGTTGAATTTATGGGTCCATTTGTGAGCTCGCATGGAATGAAGTATATCCTGGTGGCTGTTGACTACGTTTCTAAATGGGTGGAGGCAATTGCGCTTCCCAATAACGAAGGAAGAAGTGTCACAACTTTCTTGAAAAAGAATATTTTCTCACGATTTGGGACACCTCGAGTTATTATTAGTGATGGTGGATCCCACTTTTGCAATCGGCTGTTTAAAGCTCTTCTTGAAAAATACGGTGTAAAGCATAAGGTGGCCACACCTTACCATCCGCAGACAAGTGGACAGGTTGAGGTATAAAATTGTGAAATCAAGTCTATCTTAGCAAAAACAATCAATGCTAATAGGACTGATTGGGCTCGTAGATTAGATGATGTATTATGCGCATATCGGACAACTTTCAAAACACCAATTGGTGCTTCACCATATCAGTTGGTTTTTGGAAAAGCTTGCCATTTGCCCGTCGAACTGGAACATAAAGCATTGTGGGCGTTGAAGAGGTTGAATTTAGACTGGGATGAAGCGACTAAAATGAGACTGGAACAGATGAACGAGATGGATGAATTTCATCTCCGGGCTTATGAAAGTTCAGCATTGTATAAATAAAAGATGAAATTGTATCATGATCGACGAATTGAGAATCGAGAGTTTCATCAGGGAGATTTGGTGTTGCTGTATAACTCCAAGCTTCGCCTGTTTGCTGGAAAGTTAAAATCCAAATGGTCTGGCCCATTCACGGTAGTTTGGGTATTCTCACATGGTGCTATTGAGCTAAAAGGAGCAGATAATGTCCTATTCAAAGTCAATGGACAACGTGTCAAGCACTATGTAGGAGTTCCGGAAGAGATAAGGACGATTGAAGAACTTGAACTTGATAAAGTCTGAGTAGTCAAGTTAGCCATGTCGTCCCACGACGTTAAATCAGGCGCTTCATGGAAGGTAACCCATGGGCTAGTTGGGGAAGTCTGAGTATCCAAGTTAGCCACGTCGTGCCGCGATGTTAAATCAAGTGCTTCATGGGAGGCAACCCAAGATTTTGTTATGTGGAGATCGGATTATTGAGTAGCAGTTAGTTGAAAATCACAAAATCTACGAAAAGTGGTGAAATTTCAGCCACGACATGAATCACGCTACGTGTGGGGGTTCTACGTCACGTGGATGACATCGTTAAACTCAAAGAAATATTTCCAATTTCTGAATCAGTTCCACAGAAGTAATTCACATGACGTGGATGGGATCCATGCCACGTGACTGGTGTCGTTGAAATCAGACATTCAGTCCAGTTACAGAACACCAGTCACGACAGACTCCACGTCACGTGGGTGTCAGTCACGTGGCGTGGGTCGTGTTGTGAAACATAAAAACATCCGAAATCAGAATTTGACCCGACCCGAGACTAGTTTTTCCAAAATAAACCCAAAACCCTTTCTTCCTCACCCGATTTATACCCGATTAAAACCCTATCTTTCCCACTTTCAATTCATTCAACTTAAACCCTAAAATTCCAATTCCCCCTACTTCTCCCCATTAAATCCGAACCACATCTCTCCCAAACTCCAAATATCTGAAAACCATATCCCAAATACTCACCAAATCCGTTCCATATTCGAAAACCCAAACCCCATTACCAAATAGGTCCGAAAATTTGAATTCACTATACAAACCCAACCCAAATCCAACCCCAAACCCGAAAATTTATCCAAATTCATTGCTATGCCTAAAAAATCCAATCCCAAAAGTGACCACCTTGATGCGTCATCCCGGATTCGTACCAAAAATCCGGACTTACCGACCCGTCTAAGGGATGAACCCACTGAATCTAAACCAAGTGGTTCCGTGGAGGAATTTGAGATTAGTCAGGATGACACAGCCTTAATCCCACGGGCTACTAGGTTACAGATGCGTGCTCGAGCGGCTGCCAAGGCTGTAATTCAACCTGTCCCACCACCTGTTGAGCCCGTGGTACCAGCCGCGTCTTCTGAGTCAGCCCCCCAGTCTGAAGAGGGGGAGGATACTTCTGAGTCAGGGTCTGCGGCTGATGCTACCAGCCAGGGAACGTTTGCAGATGAGGCTACAGGTCAGGATACATCTGTGGCAGAGGCTACAGCCTCTCCCTCCAGCACTGGTACCGAAAGTGCCCCGACTACTGCACAGGATAGGGGAGTTCAAAGGTGGTGTGTCCAGGGCATGCGTGCTATCTATGATCGGTATGCTGAGCTGACAGAGCGTGGTGTGTGTCAGAGAAGCATTATGGAGGAGCCCCGGTATAGAATGGAGGAACTGAGGTCATTGTCGGATATTTGGCCTCTGTTTGAGCGATATGGTTTGGGTTGGATGGCGCAGCCGTCTGGCAGGTATAGCTCGGAGGTGGTCCAAGAATTTTATGCTTCCTATGCTGCATCTGTTGGTTTGACCACCCAAGTGGGTCAGCAATACACTTTGCAGCCAGTATTACCTCATGTCATGGTGCGCGGGACCCGAGTCGACATTTCGAAAGAGACCATTCACCGCTTTTTGTTTGGGCCTGACCGTCCAGTTCTAATTTTGACAGCTGAATTTGATCACAGGCTGGCCACGGTCAGAGATAGAGTTAGGATGAGAGATGCCGAGCAGAAGTTAGAGTTAGTTAAATGGATTGCAGGTTACATAGCCGAGGAGGGTGTAGCGGCTAGATGGGTGACTGGGAAGCTGGACATCAAAAAGTCCACGCTCCATTTCGCTGGTCGTTTTTGGTGGTCAGTGGTTCGTCATAGGTTGGGTCCGACCAATGCTGATAACTCTCTCACACTGGACAGGGCGGTAGTTGTAGCCAGCATCTTGGCTGGTTATGAGATCCATTTCACCAGATACATCGTCCAAGAAATCCACGAGCGAGCATTCCGAGATCACACAAGCATCCCTTTCCCATGTATGATTCAGGGTCTGTGTGATAGAGCTGGGGTTGCCAGAATTCCTGCCATCGATAATTCTATAGAGGTGACTCATTTGGCAGATATTTCGATGATGCAGCAGAGGGGTTTGCACCCCATTCTTCCCCGAGGGTCACAGCCGTCTGAGGCATCGGGTGCTGCCATGGATGAGGTGCCTGGTGTACCTTTGCATATCCCTGCACCAGTTAGACTACAGGCACCGACTGAGGGCACTAGCCCTATTGATAAGAGCGTACCCAGTGCTAGTGTCTCACCGACACCTGCTGGGATGGTGTCTATCTCTCGAGACTTTCTACAGCAGTTAGTTGACAGGCAGACAGAGATGTTTGAGAGCCAGGCTCATACTGAGACTCAGATGGCTAAGCTGGTATCCCAACTTAAGCCTTGGGTTCGATCTACAGTTGAGGCTGCTGAGACTAGGGTGGAGGCTCGGATGACTGCAGCTATGGACCAGTTTATACGGGGTCTGCATGGGCGGATTGACAGTTTCGAGGAACGTATGGCCTCCCGCTTGAGTGCTGCACCGAGCCCTGACTTGGCCGGCTTGACCCAGGAGGTTGCTACATTAAGAGAGGAGGTTAGGACACTGGCATCGACTAGCACGCCGATTATACCACCTATAACTGTCTCGACCTCCGTACGCCCAACATTTGAGGTAGATTTGTTTGCTGATGAGGAGCCAGAGATGGAAAGAGGAAAGATACCTCGTAGTCCGGCGGATGGGGGTGCGAGTGATGATGAGTTCGATAGTGATCTGAGGAGGGCTGTTAAATCCTCCCGGGTAGAGTACCACGCGAGCCAGATTGAGGCAGAGCAGAGTGCGCGTGGTGCATCTGCCAGTCAGACTATCCCCCCACTGGATGCGACCACTACACAGTCTGATGATCCCGCGGCTGGCAGGCCCACTTCCAGCGCTTAGAGCACCACAGGTATGTCTTCACTCCCTTATTTTTTATACTATATCAGTGCATTGAGGGCATTGCACCATGCGTAGTTGGGGGTGGGGGTGTACCACCACTTGGGGTTTTTTGTTACCATGTTTCTTTTCCCCCGAGTGTGCTATTATAGTAGAACCGGCATGTGTAGGATGATATTGTTGATGTGTTTTTTTTATGTTTCTTGCTATATTAGGAGAAAAATGAGGGAACTTTAAGTGCAGTTCAGTTTTGAAACATTTCTTATGTGTTTTGTTGCTAAGGATACCCCTCCTGAAATTTTGGTTTTTGGAACATGCTTTGTGTGTGACTGCTGTTGGATCTTGTTATGGCACTAGAATTATAGGCAAACAACCGTAGCTAGCATTGCATGAACGGATAGGTAGTAGTTGGTAATATAACCCTGCGCTATGTGCGTGTGAGGTCACTACTTAGTTAGCTGTGTGTGTACGATCCAGAACTTGCCCGGTTAGTCTTGCCTAAGTTAGAAGATAAGGATTAGGAAAGGATCATAGGTCGTTGTTGAAAAAGTCCACTATTAGCCTAAATTCCAAACCAAAAGAATAAGTATCCCTTGATCCCAACTTTTGAGCCATAATTGTCCTATTTCTTTCATTAGCCTATTCACCTTCCCATTCTAATCACAATGAACCTGTCTTGGCCTTGGTCCCTCCTTGGACACTGTGTACCTCAACTCAGGCAAATAGCCTAAGTTGAGGGTGGCTATTAGAGGGGTACATAGATTGAGTTGGGTATGAAGAAGGGTTAATAAAAAAAAAAGGGATTTGGGTGTGAAAAAAAAAAAAAAAAAGAATATGTGCATGTGTTTAAAGTTGAGGAGAAAAACCACACCCAAAGTCTGAGAATAAAAGAATGAAGAACAAGGGAGAATAAAAATTAAAAAGGTTGGAAGTGGGAGCCAAAAATAGTGTAGTGTCAAGGAGGGTTGAGTCACTATATCTATATGCACCATACCTGTCCCTAAGCCTACATTGCAAGCCAAGTAAAGTCCTATAGTGATCCTAGTCCAACTGTCTGAAAACTAAGGCGTAGAAAATAAGGGCAAGCCTATGGTATTTAATGCACACTGTCTTAACTTCTTTTTTAGCGTGAGTGCATTGACCTCGTCCCTATGGTATCCATTAGTATACTGAGAGTGCATGGGACTTCTTTGATTGTGAGGGCATATGGGTTGCATAATTAGCTGCTAGTTTCTCTGGAAATGACAATTGCATATACACTTAGTTGTTTGTGCATAATTTGGTGCCGTCACTTGATCCCTGCTATGTCATGATTCTGCATTGTTTACAATTCTACGAGGAAAATAGGAGGGGTCGGAAAAGTTTTTGTATCAAAAAGCAACAAGTTGACTGCCATAAGTCCTTTAGGTTTCTCTTAGTTAAGCATTGTGTTGGTGTAGTTGTATGTTGTTCGCCTGAGGACATGCAAACATTCTAAGTTGAGGGTGTTGATGTGCCATAGTTGTATGGCACTTTCGATGCTTAAAACAAGGAAAATATGCAATAACTTGGGTGTGTTTTGTAGGTATGATGTGGTTTCTATCCTAATTTGCAGGAAAACAGGTTTTAAAGGTAAAATGACCAAAAGAGGAAGAATCAAGCCCAAAGATGATGTGTCTGATGAGGAAAGAATGAATCTGCACGATGGAGTAACCCACGACATCACTCACGAGCTGTGATTCCCATTCACGAGCCGTGGGTTGTGTCGTGAAATGGCTTTCAGAGGACTAACATTTCACCTGAGTTCCACGACAGGACTCACGCCACGTGACTGACATCCACGTGGCATGATTTGATGGCGTGAGTTCACTTCAGAGATCCAGGAAAAGAGCCTTATTCCCATGATACAAGTCACGTGCCGTGACTTGGTTCCACGACACCAAGTCACGACATCGTTAAAGCTGCCGACTCTGTTCTCCTATTTTGTTTTGGATAGGACTAGTTTTGTATCTATAAATACGCCTAGGTAGTCCTAAATGAGAGAGTTGGACAATTTACTATTTTAAGAGTTATTTTACATTGTTTGAGACATATATTTTGGTTTTGTATTCACAAACCCTAATTCTGAAGTTGATTGATGATTGAAATTTTGGGTTTTCCTTCATTCTTGTGAAATCATAATTATGGTTTCATCTTTGGATTATTATTGTGTTCTTGCAACTATGAGTAGCTAAACCCATCAACTAGGGTTGTGTGAACCATGAAGAATTAACAAAATCTGTGACGTACAAGACAACTTTGTACTGCTGTGTATGCATGTATTGTTGTCTCCTTCGTATTGATTGCTTTTCTAACGGTTGCAAACGTTAGAATCTTGCCTGTATTCTAGACTTGCTCGAGAGAGAGGTAGAGATTGGGAAAAGGAGATAACAATAGAGATTTGAAGCTATCAACCTTCATCTGATAACCGGATCCTTAGCGGGAAAGGTTACCTGAAGTCCAGAACAAGGGTGAGTAGTGCGACACTTGGAGACCGAGAGGAGAAGAGTGAAATTCGTCTAATGAAAGTCGAGAGACAGTTAGATGAACCTAACTTGTTAGACTTTGCACGCAGCGCAGTGGGGCAGTCTTGTTAAGCACAAGTCACCGGTGGAGTTAAGGAATCATTGGGGATC
This sequence comes from Capsicum rhomboideum, assembly GCA_031232105.1. Lineage (NCBI taxonomy): Eukaryota > Viridiplantae > Streptophyta > Magnoliopsida > Solanales > Solanaceae > Capsicum > Capsicum rhomboideum. The sequence goes on from CP124709.1 coordinate 63,182,820, forward strand.
ACAGTCCTAGTGAATTCCTCTTATTATTTACAAACTCAATATCAGTCAGCAATCGTCATCGTTACTATTTACTAGCAAAATCCCCCAGTTTTAGTTACTTGCCAGTTATTCCTTCCAGTAGTCTACTCACACTTCGACCTATTCCCTGTGGGATCGACCCCAACCTTGTTGGGTTCTATATTTGATTTAGCGACCGCATTGTACTTTTTCGGAGGTATATTTTGGGCGACATCAATGATGTACTTAGATATTAAGATATTAATAAAGTCATCTAAGCCTATAGGAGAGTGTATGGAGGAGGAACAATATGTCTATATTCTTGAATTTATTGTGCCAAAACCCAAAAATTACATTCCTCACTTAAGGGCCGGTAAGTGCAAAATGCGACATCTATTATTTGGTCTTGGTCACTTTGTATTTATACCACCTCCCCTTGAGTGGAGTAGAAAAATTGATGCAAAGTTAGGGGTGTAATTCATATCCTCAAAATGGAAGGAAAAATGGTGAAGTTGATTGCGTCGTGCGGTGACATTAAATCAAGTGCTTGTTGGGGGGAAACCCAATTAGTAATGTAGCTTCTTATTTTTATTTTTTTAAATCTTTTTATAGTGTCATATTTTTTTTTGTTTTTTCTATTTTTGCAGATTTAGGAGAAGTCTGAGTACCCAATTTGAAGATAAGGAGTACATTTGATCTTAAGCGCGGGGTGCACTCGACCCTTGATGGAAAGTGAATAGATATGCTTATAGCTAGGCCATAGAGGGTGCTAAGGTGTATCCCTAACCCTTTTTCTTAATTTTGATATATGCTTTGGGGACATAGCATCATTTCAAGTGTGGGGTGGGAATATTTTGTTATTTGTTTAAGGTGAAGTATACTATAGGATTTTCTTTTATTATTACTTTTTAGTTGCTTTCTTAGGTTTAAGGAATATATATATATTTTTTTTTGTAAAGTCAAAAAATACAAAAATGATTTTTCTTTTATTCTTTAGATTAAAATAGTTTTTATTACTTTTTAGCTTTTTAGTCTTTAGTAGAGCATACTTCGCCCACCCCTTGTTTTTTTTTTTCTGTTCTTTTTCAAGAGGAGGCCCATTGAACCAAGTATCTTTTTATTTTTTAAGGATTAACTCTTTATTTTTTTTTTATTTTTTTTTTATTTTAATATTTTTGGAGAGAAAAGAAAGACTTGCGTGGTACTAGAAATTTAGGCCTGATCTTGAGTAGTACTTTTTAGTGAGTGCTTGAGTATTGATAAAATAGCAGACTTTCTTAAACCTAGGCTCATGGTTGTGACTGTGTATATAGCTTTACAATATGTGGTGAGGTTTTTCATATATTCCATGTTTTGCATCTTAGTCTAGAACTTGCCCTTTATGTTATTAAAGCAAAATAAAAGTGTTGCTTTGTTTAGAAGATGATAATAGGCTTTCTTTGATTTGTCTTGTGAAATTTTAGGCTATTCAGTTATTAGATCTCTAGTTAGCTCCTTTTGAGCCTGTAGCCTTTTGTTGGTAGTCATATTTTTGCCTTTATATTTTTGTTGAATCCCTAAATACAGATGGTTATGATGCAAGCTACGACGATCGGAGATGAGGACCCTGAGTCTGTAGCCAGAGAACTTGCTGGAGGTTGTGGCCTACCCAGAGGTTGCAGCCAGGCTAAAGCTGCACCCCCAGGTAGGGGTCAGGGTAGGGAGCCTTCACCAGATCTTGTTATTTCTTCCAAGCCAGAGATTCTCCCAGCCTAGCCATTGGTGGGCTAGGGGGCAGCCCAGGTACCACCAGGGTTTATTTCTTTTTCAGTGATCAGAGATGCTTTGCTTCAGTTGTTGGGATTGGTAGGTGGTACACCATTTGATGGTGCTCAGTTAGTAGACCAGAGTGGTATTAATTTAGGGGCTCAACCTACAGTTGTGGCCCTAGAGTTGAGATTCCTCCAACACCGATTGCTCCACAGCCGGCAGTCGCTCAGCCTGTTATGTCTGCCATAGAGCATAAGTTGTTGGGCTGATTTTTGAGATTGACTCCACCTAGGTTTGCAAGGGCTCCAACTGAGGATGGTTATGAGTTTCTGACTAGTTGCTAGGAGAAACTTCATAATTTAGGGTTGGTTGAGTCGTGTGGAATGGACTATATGGCTTATCAGCTTGACAGAGAGGCGCGATAGTGGTGGAGGGGCTATCTTGATTCCAGGCCAGCTGGATCTCCACCTATGACTTGGTCTTAGTTCTCCGAGGCTTTCTTAAAGAAGTACATGCCTCTTACTATGCGTGACCACCTGAGGGATGAGTTTTCTACTTTGAGATAGGGTTCTATGATGGAGGTCGAGTATGAGGCAAGATTTCACGAGTTATCCAGACATGACACCATGATTCTTTCTATAGTGTATGAGATGATTCAGTTCTTTGTCAGAGGTTTAAGTCTACCACTCCAGAGGCTACTTTGAGTTTGGTGACTTCAGGGAGGTCTTTTTCTGATGTTGTTGCTCATGTCTATTCTATATAGGAGATGAATCACGAGGTCTAAGGGGGCAGTGATAAGAGGCCGCACTAGTAGGGTAGTTTCAGTAGGAGTTAGAACAGCTCACAGTTCAAGGGTAGAGGTTTTCAGGGTAGGTATCCTCAGCATCAGTCTTATTAGCACCAGGGTCAGTCTAGTAGACCCATTTAGGCAGCACTTTCGATTACTGACAAATGTCATTCCAGCTATAGCGATTATCATGGACCGATCAGTGGCTATTATTTGAGAGGTGAACATTTTGGGTCTTCTATCCGAGGTGGCTATTTTGGGTCAGCCGGATCTTCTGGATTGAGTAGAGTGCCTGGGGCTTGCTATGATTGTGGGGCGGTTGGTCATTACTCCAAAGAGTGTTCCTGGCGTGGGATGATTCAGCCTACAACACAGAAGTGGTACTCAGGGTCGCAGGGTTAGTCCCAATGGTCTTCGAAGAGGTCCTCAGGTAGGTAGGATAGGTGGTAGGTCAAGTACCCAGTTCGAAGGCAGACAGGGTCAGTTATATGTTGTACCTGGTAGGCCGGAGGCAGAGTCTTTGGATGTTGTTATTTAGGATCCACTTATTCATATGTTTTTGCTTATTATTCATTATAGTTATAGTTATCTTGGGAGCCTTTATCTATGTCATTGCATGTATCTACTCCTGTGGGTGATTTCTTAGTAATGGATCAGGTATGTAGGTCATGTGTTGTAACCGTTCGAGAGTTTGATAACCGTTCAAAAAAGGCTCTGCTCACCTCTTTAAAGAAACACGATCCATTTAATAGGTCATCACAAGCCCATCAAAGAAATGTTTCACAAAATTTATTCGCACGCCAACATCCTCCATCAACTCATAGGATAACACACATGGAAAATCGCAAAAAATCCTCAATTTTTAGTGTTTTCGCTCGTATGACTCCAAAAAAAAAAACCTCCATCAAACTCTTCAAAGCAACATAGTGCATTTAATAGGTTGTCAAGAGTTGGCCCAAGAAGTTTCATCCAAAACCCATTCGGGCACCCACATCCCCCATTAATCCATAGGCTAACACACAAAGAAAATTATAAAAATCCCCAATTTTTAGTTTTGTCACTCATATGCCACAAAAAATGCTACGATTACCTATTCAAAGCAACACAATCCATGTAATAGGTCGTCACAAGCCCGCCCAAGAAGTTTTGCCCAAAATCCATTCGGACACCCACATCCCCCTTCAATCCATAGGCCAACACACATGAAAAATCGCAAAAAATCCTCAATTTTTAATTTGTTAATTTACAAATATATCTTGAAATCCAGTGCTTGAGTAAATAATTAAAATTAGTCTAATTAAGTAAACAGTTAAATCACAAGTCACTCTAGGTTAGACATCTGGCTTATAAGAGCCACTATATTACTTGTTCGTCCATGTACACTTACTTGTCCGTTTGGACGCAACACTATCCCTAAACAAACAATAGGAAAACCACAACAATGATCCAATGGCTTTCCAGACATGGTGCTCACTCTTGAATCGATGTTGGAGTCACAAATTAGAGCTGAGGTCTCGTCTCAAATGCTGAAACACGCTCTGCACTCAACAAAAAGAAGAGTACAAGTAGTATAGTACAACAACTAAGTACTGGTAGGCATCATCGGCCGACTCAACTCAACACCATACACATAAGAAAGTGAAATGTAGGTGAGAAGTAATTAAAATACAACTCACAATTAGTTGACAAATAAATGTACAGTTATAACACTTTATCTCATCAGGGATACAAGTATACAAGTACACATATTACACTTACGCAGATTCTTTCAACAATGGTCATCACAATATATGTACAAATGAAATAATGATTGCATGCATGCAAGATGTACTAACTTACTAGGGTTAGTAGGGACCCTCAGTTATGACATACAAGGGACAAGTTTAGTCTATGTACCAGTACCAGTGTGGTACCAATCAAATAAAAGTGTCAGTGTGACACCCTATCCAAATAACAGCGTCGGTATGACACCCGATCCAACGACATCTGTATATCCTCTCAAATCCAATGCTCAAGTAATGCCTGAAGGCTAATCATATACATCCCACTCAAATATAAGAACAAAGTCAAATAAGTCTATACTACTATTAAACCATAACCTACCTCAATTTTTTGTATGAAACACTATTTAGCTATAATCTTTCCTTTTCTTTCAATTTCTACCCGTTCTTGATCTCTAATAAAAAATACACATGTTTCAAAACAACAATACACATTTCTAAATATTATAAACCCATGTCCATCAATTTCAACCTATGAACTTGACCTAGTTCATCATTCTAGGGTTTTTGTACCCTTTAATCTCTTGAGTTCTCCATAATTTAACTTACGTGAATGAATTTTATCATGAGAAATGTTTTCTAACACCCTAGGATCAACAACATCTTAAAACCCCATCATTCCCTACCAATTCAAAAAAATCATAACCTAGGGTTAACCGACAATTTAAACTAAGGCATTGATTCTTGCAACCCAAAGAATATAAGGGAGTGAATTCAAGTTTGAAGTGTAAGAATCTTACCTTAAAGATGGAAAATTTTTCCAAACTGGTGCAAAATTGTTTTCTCCTAGACCTAGGACAAGTTTTTGAAATGTTATTTTTTAACTTAAACTGATTTTTCTGCATTTTCATCACAACTAACTTAAACTGATTTTTCTGCATTTTCGTCACAACAACAACACTTCTGTCACTGCAGCGACACCTAGAAAAAATGGGTATGTCACTATGGTGGCACTTCTGCTGGTATGGAGATACTTCAATCGCTACAGTGTCACCAAACCATTAGCTCGGGGTCCGTTAATAACTCTGGCTATTTCAAAACACATTTCTTGATTTTTGATGTTACAAATTGTCCCTCTGGCGATAATCGCTATAGATGGAGTTTAACTAACCCGTTCAACACATCAAAAGTTTTGATGAATTTCTAAATTCATCCTCTTACACAAAATCAATTCAAAATCACCATTCAATACTCTAATAACTACCAAATTCACCTAGACCACCACATACAGAAAATACACCTTGTAACACCCTGTACATTTTCGAACCCATGAGACTACTTTAACATTTATGGAATTATTTAAACATGAGAGGGTTGGTGAATTATGCATTTATTTTTTGGGATTAAATGAATCTTGTGCTATTGGGCTCAATTGAGGCCCAAAATTAGACAAAAAGACATGGCCCAAGTGGAAATGACTCATTCTTGGCATTGACCAAGTAAGCATAGCATTTATGATTAATGTGTGGATAAGGATGAGACTAAAAGGGACTATAAAAGGGCACAAAAATCAGATTTGTATTCACCAAGACACACATGCCATTTCTAGACTTTTCCAAAATATTTCTCATCTCACACAAACCCTAAGTCATCACTCTTTTGGACAAGATCACTCTCTTTCAAGCTTTGTTAAGTATTTATTCTCATGGTTTAGTATATTATATGTTTAATATGGTGTATAAATCATATTGGTTATGTTGTCAAAGTGTTGGACAGTTCACTATGTGTAAAACTGTCTATTTTTGCAATCGGAAAAGGGTTTTGCCTTGTAAACTTGAAAATGGACTTGTGGTCTTGAAGGAAGTGAAATTGATGGATTAAATATCAACGTGTAAGATGTGTTTATGCTATTAAATTTCTCTTTTCATGTGTAAAACTTGTGGGATTGTTGTTATGAAATTGGTCATGGAATTAGTGGCGTATTGACCGAAAAATGTCATTTTGGTGATGCTCATGTGCGTTGTGTAACTGTGGTTGTTTTTTGGCATCCAAGTGACCTAAAATATGAAAAGGGAAAGCTTAATTATGGCCATGGACCATTTATTACAAAAAAGGACCCACCCTTTTTGGCCGAAACGGGCATCCGCCCTCGCGTCTGGAGCACCTGCGGGCGCAGATGCCAATGCAGGTGGCTCTGGAAAAGGCCAGAGGGGTACCTTCATCAGTATTTCATCAACCTATGGGTGCAGGTGGCTCCACAGCCCAGTCCAGAATTCTATTTTGTATGTTTTTGTCTCTCTTTGATCCCCGAAAGCCCCTATACCCTTTTTGGATGTAATTAACAACTTATGGTACCTATTGAATGACTTTAAGGGGTCATTTGGAATCATGTTGGATTATATCAATTATGGATTATTGTTAATATGTGATTACGAAAGGTATTGAGGTGACTTGATGGAATAATTGTGACGTAGTGTTAATGAGGAAGCGTAAAGGGTAAACTTGGTGTGAAATGTTATTGGTTTATGATGTCTTGGTCAATGTGGGGAATGTTATGGTGTTTTTGGTATGGTAATGTAGTGTATTGTATTGTAAAGAGTGAAATGACGTTATATGGAAGTCATGTATCTCATTGTCGTTTTGTGCATTTGTAAGGTAGTTAGTTGTTAACGTGAACTCCGTTATGAACTTGTGTTATAGAGTAATACGTAAAGAAGGAGATAGATTATTGTATTAACACATAGGACTATGTATTGATATTGGGAAGATAAGGTATGTAAGGTTACTCTTTCTGTATCCTTCTGCAGCACATAATGTTCACATTGTCGTTGTACTTGTTCTATTCTGAAATGTCCTAAGGTATCCCATTTCCGGTTATTAATTATTCTTAATAACATTTTCCTTACTCATTGAACAATTGCGATTCACATGTATCATGTCCATTGAATAATGTTCCAAAGTTCCCATTGTTCCAATAAGATTATGTTCCCAAGTTCCAAGAATGTACAATCACCAATGTATCAATCTCATAAGAGTAAAGATATGAAGTAATGTATAATTGCTTGGTTGAGTAACATCCCAGGAGAGATATAAAAGCCTAGCATGGGTTATCACAGTAACATCCCAGGGGAGATATAAGAGCCTAGCATGGGTTAATATAACATCCTAGGGGTGACAGAAAAGCCTAGCATGGGTTAATCATATCCAGGGGTTAAAATACCTAGCATGGGTTAATCTCATCCCAGGGGCGACAGAAAAGCCTAGCATGGGTAGAAAGACAAAGATGAATAAATGTAAAGGCAAAAGAAGGAAAGGACGTAATGTACATGGTTCCACATATGTAGACCAGTGGTTTATCTACAATGACTATTCTCTTATATTTGATTTCACGGCGGTACTTATACATCATGCAGTTTCATATGAGCCTTGCATACTCAGTACATTCTTTGTACTGACGTCCCTTAGGGGATTTACCTTACTTGCTGTAGGCACAGGTTCTAGTAGACCTCCACAGTAGGTTACGGGTCATTTGCAGATCTTTGGTGATCTCCAGTTGGTTTGGGGCTTTCCGAGTCACAGTTGTACAATTGTTTTGGTATTGTAAATATTGTATAAAGCGGGGACTTATCCCGACTTTAAGTTGGTTATGTGTATGCATCTATTAGAGGCTTTGTAGACGGATGTGGGAATATGAATGTAATGGATGTACGTCCATTTTGACTTGATGGCCCTAACGACCAAGTTTCATATATTATATATATATATCATATGTTTCCATGACTTCCACTATTAGCATCTAGTATGTATACGTGATGGTGATGTTTCTTGAATGACATGCATATGAATGGACATATATGAAGATTGGTTCTCTCGGGCCTCATCTGCTTCGGGTGCCAGTCCACCCCGTTGGAATTCGGGGCGTGACATGCCTAAAACTAGACGACCCTAAATTTCCCAATTTTGGTATAAGAAAGATTTAGGCTGAGGTTTTACTCCCTATTTTAGTGTAATGAAAATTTGGATCATTACATTAGATACCAATTTACCCGTCATTTGTCCTCGATCGACAACTAACCCAAATAATGCAAAAGATTGGCAAATTATTACCTAAATCAATGAACAAGTGTGGATAGTACTTGTGTATATCCGCCTCAGTCTCATTACACCCTTCATGGGTGGCACTTTCAGCAATACTTTATCACCTTTCTCGAAGTTCACAACCCTTACCTTATTGTCTACATACTCTTTCTGTCGACTTTGAGCTACTACTAGTTTATCCTGGATGAACCTCATCTTCTCTATTGACTCTTTTCACATATTAGTGCCCCAAGGTCTTACCTCAAAATCATCAAACCATACAATCGATGATCTGCATCTTCTTTCATAAAAAAGCTTCAAAAAGAGCGATGTCAATGCAAGAGTGGTAGTTGTTGTTGTATGCAAATTCACACAAAGCAATGTCAATGCAAGAGTGGTAGTTGTTGTTGTATGCAAATTCACACAAAGCGATGTCAATGCAAGAGTGGTAGTTGTTGTTATATGCAAATTCACACAAAGGTAGGTATTGGACAGATTGGAGCCATATTTGGTAAGGGACTGCACTATTGCTGCCTTGAACAAAGATAAGGATATAGCGATAATTCAGGCTTTCGCACAAAAGATGGAGGACAAAAGGCAAAGAAGAAGGGTACACGAATTTGAACGAGGGTCGGCAAAGAGGGCTAGACCTATGGGACAGTCTATGGTGTCCTAAGGGGAATCTAGGCCTCGGATGTTCCTTAGACCGCCTAGACCATCATATTCTTATTCCACAGCAGGCACCCAACCTCAATTTCTAGGGTTTAAGAGGAGTCATATTGGGCAGAGTAATGGGTTACAAGGTTCACAGACAGCAGGATTTTCCCATCCTCCGTGTCAGCGCTGCGGAAGGTATCATTTAGGTGAATGCCGGTTGGGGACAAATGTTTGTTTTTGGTGCGGTACGATGGGGCACATAATGAAAGAATGCCCACAAAGAGGCACGGGTGGTATAGCATGACCGATGGGATCAACTATTACATCATCATCATCGGTTCCTTCCCTAGGTAGAGGAGTGCAACCTATGGGGTGTGGTCGAGGTGCTAGAGGAGAAGCCAGTTCCAGTGGAACCCAGAATCGCACCTATGCTCTAGTCGACTGGTAGAATTCAGAGGCTTTTCCTTATGTCATCTCAGGTACATTATCCATATTTTCGTATAATGTATATGCATTGATTGACCCAGGTTCTACATTGTCATATGTTACTCCATTGATTGCTGCCAAATTTGAAAGGACGCCGAAATTATTAATTAAGTCAATTAAAGTATCTACACCCATTGGTAAATATATTGTTGTAAAAAGAGTATATCGTAATTGTGTGGTAACTGTGGGTGGTCATGATACACTGGCTGATCTTATTAAACTGGATATGGTGGATTTTGCTGTCATAATGGCTATGGATTTGTTGGCTTCTTTTTATTCCACGATAAATTGCCGAGCTAAGAAAGTACATTTTCATTTTCCACAAACGAATTTTCTTGAATGGAAGGGTGATGTAGGGGCATCGAGAGGACTATTTATTTTCTATCTTAAAGCAAGGAAAATGATAGACAAGGGGTACATGTGTCACCTAGTACGAGTGAAAGATACTGATGTGGAACCACTAACTCCTCAGTCGGTTCCAGTGGTTAATTAATTTCTCGATGTGTTTTGTGACGATCTTCTCGATTTACCCCCAAAATGGGAAGTAGAGTTTGGGATCGATGTGAATCCAGGCACTCAGCCTATCTCTATTCCCCCGTATCGAATGGCTCCAGCAGAATTGCGTGAATTGAAGGAACAATTAAAAGACTTGCTGGACAAGGACTTCATCAGGCCTAGTATGTCCCCGTGGGGTGCACCAATCTTATTTGTACGAAAGAAAGATGGCACATTGAGAATGTGTATTGACTATCGACAATTGAATAAGGAAACGATCAAGAATAAATATCCCCTCCCCAGAATTGATGATTTGTTTGATCAGTTACAGGACGCCAAATGTTTTTCAAAGATTGACTTAAGGTCGGGGTACCATCAAGTCAGAGTTAGAGAAAAAGATATACCCAAGATAGCTTTCCAAAAACGGTATGGCCGCTATGAATTTTTTGTTATGTCGTTTGGACTAACAAATGCACCAGCTGTTTTCATGGATTTGATGAATAGGGTATTTAAGCCATTTGTAGACGTGTTCATAATGGTGTTTATAGATGACATCTTGGTTTATTCAAGGTCACAAGAGGACCATGCTAATCAATTAAGACAGGTGTTACAGATTCTCCGTGAGCGTAAGTTGTATGCAAAGTTCTCTAAATGTGAATTTTGTTTAAAATCCATCGTATTCTTGGGTCACACTGTGTCAGATGAAGGGATACGGGTTGATACGCAGAAGATTGAAGCGGTGAAAAATTGGCCAAGGCCAACGATGCATACGAAAATTCGTAGCTTCCTTGGGTTGGCAGGTTATTATCGAAGGTTTGTTGAAGGTTTTTATTCCATTACTGCATCTTTAACAAAGCTTACACACAAGGCAGTCAAATTTCAGTGGAATGATGCATGTGAGAAAGGTTTCCAAGAGCTGAAAGATAAATTGACCTCTACACCGGTATTGGTACTTCTGAAAGGCATAGAAGGGTATGTTGTATATTCTGATGCTTTTGGAGTTGTCCTAGGGTGTGTATTGATGCAACACGGTAATGTAGTAGCGTATGCCTCACGATAGTTGCTACCACATGAGATAAACTATCCCACACATGATCTTGAGTTAGCAGCTATGGTATTTGCTTTAAACATATGGCACCATTATTTGTATGGAGTACATGTTGACATCTACACTGATCACAAGAGTTTGCAATATATCTTTAAGCAAAAGGATTTAAATCTGAGGTAGCGGAGGTGGCTTAAGCTATTGAAAGACTATGATATTGAAATCCTATATCATCAAGGAAAAATAAATGTGGTAGCTGATGCGTTGAGCCGCAAGGCAATGGGAGGCACTAATGGCCAGTTAACGGAAAAGCAAGACTTAGTCAAAGATCTACATCAACTAGCCAGCTTGGGGGTTCGTCTTCTTGAATCCTCAGATGAAGGGGTTATTGTACCAAATGCGGCAGAATCTTTATTAATAGCTGGAGTGAAAGAGAAGTAGTTTGCAGATCCTATGTTAATGCAGCTGAAAGAAAATGTACAACAGGGTCTAACAAAGGCATTTGATTTTACGCAAGAAGGAGTGCTTCAATGCAAAGGTAGATTATGTGTACCAGATGTAGATGAGCTGAGAAGGCGCATTATGACAGAGACGCATCATTCACAATATTCTATTCATCAAGGAGCTACCAAAATGTACCATGATTTGAAAGAAATGTATTGGTGGGGAAACTTGAAGAAGAACATTGCAGAATTTGTAGCTCAATGCCTGAATTATCAACAAATAAAGGTAGAGCATCAGAAACCAGGAGGTTACATGCAATGTATCAATCTTTCAATCTTGAAATGGGACATGATTAATATGGATTTCATCACAAGTTTGCCTCGTACACTGCGGAAAGTTTATTCTATATGGGTCATAGTTGACAGGCTTATCAAGTCAGCGCATTTCCTACCAGTCAATACCACCTATACAGCGGAAGATTATGCAAGGTTGTATGTTAAAGAGATAGTACGATTACATGGAATTTCGATCTTTATCATATCAGACAGGGGATCTCAATTTACTGCATATTTTTGGAGATTTTTTTAGAAGAGTTTGGGTACACAAGTGAAACTGAGTACAGCTTTTCATCCTCAGATAGATGGACAAGCCGAACGTACTATTAAAACACTTGAAGATATACTACGAGCTTGCACGTTAGATTTTCAAGGCAGTTGGGATGATCATTTGCCTCTTATTGAATTTGCTTACAACAATATATCATTCAAGAATTAAATTGGCACCTTATGAAGTTTTATATGGGAGGAAGTGTAGATCACCAATCGGATGGTTTGAAGCGGGTGAAACTTCTTTACTTGGGCCAGATCTTGTTCATCAATCTATGGAGAAAGTTAAAGTGATCCAACAGCGGATAAAAATGGCCCAAAGTCAACACAAGTCCTATGCTGATGTTAGAAGAAGAGGGCTCGAATTCTCCATTGGTGATTTGGTATTTTTGAAGGTGTCACCGATGAAAGGGGTAATGCGATTTGGGAAGAAAGGGAAGTTGAGCCCCCGATATATAGGGCCATATGAAATTTTTCGAAGATTTGGGCAAGTTGCGTATCAATTGGCACTACCCCAAAAACTCTCCACAGTTCATCTAGTATTTCATGTTTCGATGCTTCGAAAGTGCATAAGAGATCCATCTCGTTTTCCTCCCATTGAAGATGTACAAGTTACGGAGGATCTTACCTATGAGGAGATACCTATTACTATTCTGGATAGACAAGTGAAGAGGTTAAGGAATAAAGACATAGCTTCTGTTAAGGTACTTTGGAGAAATAAGCACGTAGAAGAGATCACATGGGAAGCTGAATAAATGATGAAGTCAAAGTACCCTCATTTGTTTCAAATGGAAGAAAAAGTTCAAGACACGAGATCGGAGCAATAACAAGTAAGTATTTATAAGCATTAAGTATATATATATGATAACATGAAGAATGACCCTAGACTTGTAATTTTTTAAATTGAATAATGTCATTAACAGTCGAGGACGAATGTTTCTAAGGGGGGAAGGATGTAACACCCCGTACATTTCTGAACCCATGAGACTACTTTAACATTTATGGAATTATTTAAACATGAGAGGTTTGGTGAATTATGCATTAATTTGTTGGGCTTAAATGAATCTTGTGCTATTTGGCTCAATTGAGGCCCAAAATTAGACAAAAAGACATGGCCCAAGTGGAAATGACCCATTCTTGGCATTGACCAAGTAAGCATAGCATTTATGATTAATGTGTGGCTAAGGGTGAGACTAAAAGGGACTATAAAAGGGCAAAAAAATCAGATTTTTATTCACCAAGACACACATGCCATTTCTAGACTTTTCCAAAATATTTCTCATCTCACACAAACCCTAAGTCATCACACTTTTGGAAAAGATCACTCTCTTGCAAGGTTTGGTAAGTATTTATTCTCATGGTTTAGTATATGATATGTTTAATATGGTGTATAAATCATGTTTGTTATGTTGGAAAAGTGTTGGACAGTTCACTATGTGTAAACCTGTCTATTTTTGCAATCGAAAAAGGGGTTTGCCTTTTAAAATTGAAAATGGACTTGTGGTCTTGAAGGAAGTGAACTTGATGGATTAATTATTAATGTGTAATATGTGGTTATGTTATTAACTTTCTCTTTTTATGTGTAACACTTGTGGGATTGTTGTTATGAAAATGGTCTTGGAATTAGTGGCGTATTGACCGAAAAATGTCATTTTGGTGATGTTCATGTGTGTTGTGTAACCGTGGTTGTTTTTTGACATCCAAGTGACCTAAAATATGAAATGGAAAGCTTAATTATTTCCATGGATCATTAATTACAAAAAAGCACCCAAAAGAGACCCTTTTTGGCCGAAACGGGAATCCACCGTCGCGTCTAGAGCACCTGCGGGCGAAGATGCCAACGCAGGTGGCTATGGACAAGGCCAGAGGGGTACCTGCGGCTGAATGTCATCCACCTACGAGCGTAGGTGGATCCACAACCCAGTCCAGAATTCCATTTTGTATGTTTTTGTATCTCTTTGATCCCCGAAGGCCCCTATACCCTTTTTGGATGTAATTATCAACTTATGATACCTATTGAATGAATTTAAGGGGTAGTTTGAAGAATGTTGGATTATATCAATTATGTATTGTTTTTAATATGTGTTTACGAAAGTTATTGAGGTGACTTGATGGAATAATTATGACGTAGTGTTAATGTGGAAGTGTAAAGGGTAAACTTGGTGTGAAATGTTATTGGTTTATGATGTATTGGTCAATGTGCGGAATTTTATGATGTTGTTGGTATGGTAATGCAGTGGATTGTATTGTAAATGTTGAAATGACGTTATATGGCAGTCATGTAGCTCATTGTCGTTTTGTGCACTTGTAAGGTAGTTAGTTGTTAATGTGAGCTCCGTTATGAACTTGTGTTGTAGAGTAACACGTAAAGAAGGAGCTAGATTATTGTATTCACACATAGGACCGTGTATTCATATGGGAAAGATAAGGTATGTAAGGTTACTCTTTCCGTATCCTTCTGCAGAACATAGTGTTCACATTATCATTGTACTTGTTCCATTCCGAAATGTCCTAAGGTATCCCATTTTCGGTTATTAATTATTCTTAATAAAATTTTCCTTACTCATTGAATAATTGTGATTCACATGTCTCATATCCATTGACTAATGTTCCAAAGTTCCCATTGTTCCAATAAGATTATGTTCCCAAGTTCTAAGAATGTACAATCACCAATGTATCAATCTCGTAAGAGTAAAAATATGAAGTAATGTATAATTGTTTGGTTGAGCAACATCCCAAGGGAGATATAAAAGCCTAGCATGGGTTATCATAGTAACATCCCAGGGGCGATATAAGAGCCAAGAATGGGTTAATCTAACATCCCATGGGCGACAGAAAAACCTAGCATGGGTTAATCACATCCAGGGGTTAAGATACCTAGCATGGGTTAATCTCATCCCAGGGGAGACAGAAAAGCCTAGCATGGGTAGAACGACAAAGATGAATAAATGTAAAGGCAAAAGAAGTAAAAGACGTAATGTAGATGGTTCCACATATGTAGACCGGTGGTTTATCTGCACTGATTATTCTCTTATATTTGATTTCACGGGGGTACTTATATATCATGAAGTTTCATATGAGCCTTGCATACTTAGTACATTCTTCGTACTGACGTCCCTTGGGGGACATACCTTACTTGCTGCAGGCACAGGTGCTAGTAGACCTCCAAAGTAGGTTACGGGTCATTTGCAGATGTTTGGTGAACTCCAGTTGGTTCGAGGCTTTCTGAGTCACAGTTGTACACTTTTTTTGGTATTGTAAATATTCTATAAAGTGGGAACTTGTCCCGACTTTAAGTTGGTTATTTGTATGCATCTATTAGACGCTTTGTAGATGGATGTGGGAATATGAATGTAAGGGATGTATGTCCATTTTGACTTGATGGCCCTAATGGCCAAGTTTTATATATATATATATATATCATATGTTTCAATGAATTCTGCTATTAGCATCTAGTATGTATACATAATGGTGATGTTTCTTGAATGACATGCTTATGAATGGACATGGATGAAGATTGGTTCTCTCGGGCCTCATCGGCTTCGGGTGCCAGTCCGCCCCGTTGGAATTTGGGGCGTGACAAAAGTGATATCAGAGCAGGTCTTCCTAAGGGTGTCTACGGTGCCGTGTCTGAGTAGAGACTTGCTTATGGATGTGTTGTGCACCACATATATAAGCAGGAGGCTACGGGACATTTAGGAGTTATTTCCCTTGTTCATTTCTAGATTGTGCAATAGAGCCAATGTCGTAGGTGGAAAATTATATCTGACCAATGGACTTGGTTTTCTTTGTTATAGTAAAATGCCAATGACAAGACGAGGTAGAGGCAAAGGTAAGCAGGTAGATGTGCTTGTCAGAGAAGGCACGAGTAAATCATCACCTGACCAAGCTAGTCAAGGTGGAGCTGACATTGAAATTGCATCGCGGTCTTCTTCTACTTTTCCAGCTCCAGAAGAGCCGAGAGGTAGAGAAGTAGCTGCAGAACCACCTATGAATGCCACTGACCGGGATTTAAGAAATGGAGTGCATATGTTGACTCAGATAGGAGCTGTACAAACTCAGGGATGTGCTGGTCCAATGACAAGTGAGGATGACGCGGCTAGAGTAGCTAGTCGACGGACACAGGATTTTATGAAATTAGACCCTTTTATATTCACTGGGTCAGATCCGAAAGTAGATCCACCGGATTTCGTGGACCAAATTCAAAGGTATCTAGATGTTTTGCACGTGACTTGTATAGAAACAGTTGAACTTGCGACCTATAGATTGAAAGGGGAAGCTATATTATGGTATGAAGATTAGAAGAAATCTTGTGGTATCGGTGCAATTCCACCTAATTGGGAGGAATTTAAAGTGGCATTCCTTGATCACTATCTTTCCTATGAGATTTGAGAGGCCGCGGATCAATTCTTAGATCTCTGTCAAGGGAATTTGAGTGTTAGAGAATACATTCTGCAGTTTAATTCTTTGGCTCGATACGCAACGAATGTAGTAGCCACAATGACAGACAGAGTCCATCGATATGTAGACAGATTGGAGCTATATTTGGTAAGGTACTCCACTATTGCTGCCTTGAACAAAGATATGGATATAGCGATAATTCAGGCTTTTGCACAAAAGCTGGAGGACCAAAGGCAAAGAAGAAGGGTACACGAATTTGAACGAGGGCCAACAAAGAGGGATAGACCTATGGGACAGTCTATGGTGTCCTAAGGGGAATCTAGGCCTTGGATGTTCCTTAGACTACCTAGAACATCATATTTTTTTTCCACAGCAGGCACCCAACCTCAATTTCGAGGGTTTAGGGGCAGTCATATTAGGCAGAGTAGTGGGTTGCAAGGTTCACAGACAGCAGGATTTTCTCATTCCCTGTGTCAGCGCTGCGGAAGGTATCATTTAGGTTAATGCCGGTTGAGGACAATTTTTTGTTTTTGGTGTGGTACAACGGGGCATATAATGAGAGAATGCCCACAAAGAGGCACGGTTGGTATAGCACGACCGACGGGATCAACTGTTGCATCATCATCATCGGTTCCTTCCCTAGGTAGAGGAGTGCAGCCTATGGGGCATGGTTGAGGTACTAGATGAGCAGCCAGTTCCAGTGGAACCCAGAATCGCACCTATGCTCTAGTGGACCAGCAGAATTCGGAGGCTTCTCCTGATGTCGTCACAGGTACATTATCCATATTTTCATATAATGTATATGCATTTATTGACCTGGGTTCTACATTGTCATATGTTACTCCATTAATTGCTGCCAAATTTGAAAGGATGCCAGAATTAATAATTAAGTCAATTGAAGTATCTACACCCATTGGTGAATATATTGTTGCAAAAAGAGTATATCGTAATTGTGTGGTAACTGTGTGTGGTCATGATGCACTGGCTGATCTTATTGAATTGGACATGGTGGATTTTGATGTCATAATGGGTATGGATTGGTTGGCTTCTTGTTATGCCATGATAGATTGTCGAGCTAAGAAAGTACATTTTCATTTTCCACAAACAAATGTTCTTGAATGGAAGGTTGATGTAGGGACACCAAGAGGACAATTTATTTCCCATCTTAAAGGAAAGAAAATAATAGCCAAGGGGTACATATGTCACCTAGTACAGGTGAAAGATACTGATGTTGAACCACTAACTCCTCAGTCGATTCCAGTGGTCAATGAATTTCTCAATGTATTTCCTGATGATCTTCCCGGTTTACCCCCATAACGGGATGTAGATTTTGGGATCGATGCGAATCCAGACACTCAGCCTATCTCTATTCCCCCGTATCGAATGGCTCCAGCAGAATTGCATGGATTTAAGGAACAATTAAAAGACTTGCTGGACAAGGGCTTTATCAGGCCTAGTATGTCCCCTTGCGGTGCACCAATCTTATCTGTACGGAAGAAAGATGGCACATTGAGAATGTGTATTGTCTATCGACAATTGAATAAGGTAATGATCAAGAACAAATATTCCCTCCCCAGAATTGATGATTTGTTTGATAAGTTACAGGGCGCCAAATGTTTTTTCAAAGATTGACTTGAGGTCGGGGTACCATCAAGTCAGAGTTAGACAAAAAGATATACCCAAGACAGCTTTACGAACACGGTATGTCCACTATAAATTTTTAGTTATATCGTTTGAACTAACAAATGCACCAGTTGTTTTCATGGATTTGATGAATAGGATATTTAAGACATTTCTAGATGTGTTCATAACGGTGTTTATAGAGGACATCTTGGTTTATTCAAGGTCACAAAAGGACCATGCTAATCACTTACAACAGGTGTTACAGATTTTACGTGAGCGTAAGTTGTATGCAAAGTTCTCTAAATGTGAATTTTGGTTAAAATTCATCGCATTCTTGGGTCACATTGTGTCAGATGAAGGGATACGGGTTGATACATAGAAGATTGAAGTGGTGAAAAATTGGCCAAGGCCTATGACGCCTACGGAAATTCGTAGCTTCCTTAGGTTGGCAGGTTATTATTAAAGTTTTGTTGAAGGTTTTTCTTCCATTACTGCACCTTAACAAAGCTTACATACAAGGCAGTTAAATTTCAGTGTAATGATGCATGTGAGAATGGTTTCCAAGAGCTGAAAGATAAATTGACCTCTATACCGGTATTGGTACTTTCAGAAGGCACAAAAGGGTATGTTGTATATTGTGATGCTTTTGGAGTTGGCCTAGGGTGTGTAATTATGCAGCACGGTAATGTAATAGCGTATGCCTTATGACAGTTGCGACCACATGAGAGAAACTATCCCACACATGATATTGAGTTAGCAGCTGTGGTATTTGCTTTAAAGATATGGCTCCATTATTTGTATGGTGTAAATGTTGACATCTACACTGATCACAAGAGTTTGCAATATATCTTTAAGCAGAAGGATTTAAATCTGAGGTAGCGGAGGTGGCTTAAGCTATTGAAAGACTATGATATTGATATCCTATATCATCAAGGAAAAGCAAATGTGGTAGCTGATGCGTTGAGCTGCAAGGCAATGGGAGGCACTAGTGTCCAGTTGATGGAAAAGCAAGACTTTGTCAAAGATCTACATCAACTAGCCAACTTGGGGGTTCGTCTTTTTGAATCCTCAGATGAAGGGGTTATTGTACAAAATGCAGCAGAATCTTTATTAATAGCTGGAGTGAAAGAGAATCAGTTTGCGGATCCTATGTTAATGCAGCTGAAGGAAAATGTACAACAGGGTCTGACAAAGGCATCTGATCTTACGCAAGAAGGAGTACTTCAATGCCAAGGTAGATTATATGTACCAGATGTAGATGAGCTGAGAAGGAGAATTATGACAGAGGCGTATCATTCACGATATTCTATTCATCCAGGAGCTACCAAAATGTACCATGATTTGAAAGAAATGTATTGGTGGGGAAACATGAAGAAGAACATTGCAGAATTTGTAGCTCAATGCACGAATTGTCAACAAATACAGGTAGAGCATCAAAAACAAGGAGGTTACATGCAATGTATCGATCTTCCTGTAACACTCCGTATTTTTTCGACCCTTTTTGATTGTCTTAAAAATTATGGAATCAGGTATACATGAGATTTTTGAGGAATTATGCATTAATTTTGATGGGCCGAATTTAATTTAATGAATTGGGCTCAAATGAGGCCCAAATTTTATATAAAAGACATGGCCCAAATGGGGAGTGACCCATTATTGTGTTTGACCAAGTAAACAACATTTATTGTAGCTAAGGATGACCTTTGAGGCATTATATAAGGTGGAAAAGTCAGCTTTTATTCATTAGATACACACACGCCAATTTCTAGAATATTCAAGACATTTCTCTTCAACCTCAAACCCTAAGCCATCACTCTTTTGGTCAAGATCATCATCTTGCAAGCTTTGGTAAGTATTTATTATCATGGTTTAATATATTATATGCATGTAAGATGGTGTATATCATGTTGGTTATGTTGGTGAAGTGTGAGAAGTTCACTATGTGTGTGAAACAATTTGTGTTTGCTTAATCGGTGAAGGGTTTTGCCTTGAAAACTTGAAAATGGACTTGTGGTCTTGAAGGAGGTGAATTTGATGGATTAAATATCAATATTTATTTTGTTTGATTCCCCTAACATGCTTTCTCCTTATGTATAACATTTGGAATTGTTGTTGTGAAATTTAGCATGGAATTGGTGACGTATTGAAAGAAAAATGCAGTTTGGTGATGTTAATGTGCATTGTGAAACCATGGCTGTTCTTTGGAATCTAATATGATCTAAAAATATGTTAAGATAAAGTTAGTTATTATCATGGACCATTTATTAAAAAAAAGGACCGAAAAGAGACCCTTTTTGTCCGAAATGGGCACCTGCCCTCGCAGACGAAGCACCTGCGGGCGCAGATGACGTCGCAGGTTCCCCTAGACACTGCCAAAGGTAATCTGCGGCCTCAACTAAGCCACCTGCAGGTGCATGTGGCTTCGCAGGTTAGGCCAGAACCCCATTTCAGTTGTTTTTGTATCTCTTTGACCCCCCAAAGCCCCTATACCCTTCATGGACGCAATTATCAACTTATGGTACCTTTTAAATTACTTTAAAGGAGTATCCCGGAGGTATTTTGAATGGTATCAATTATGGATTGTTGTTAATGTGTTATTGTGAAAGCTATTGAGTGACTTGACAAATAAAAGGTAATGTAGTGTTAATGAGGAAGTGTAAAGGGTAAACTTGGTATGAAATGTTATTGGTTTATGATGTTTTGGTCAATGTGTGGAATGTTATGGTATTGTTTGTATGGTGATGCAATAAATGGTATCGTAAGAGGGATAAATGACGTTATACGGCAGTCACGTAATTCGTTGTCGTTGTATGCACTTGTAAGGTGGTTGGTTGTTAACATAAGCTTCGTTATATACTTGTGTTGTAGAGTAACACGTAAGGAAGGAGCTGAATTATTGTATTCACATATAGGACTATGTATTCATATTGAGGAGATAAGGTATGTAAGGTTACTCTTTTTGTATCCTTCTGCAGCACATAGCGTTCTCATTGACATTGTACTTGTTCCATTCCGAAGTGTTCTAAAGTATCCCAACTCAGGTTGACATATATTGTTATTCACATGTTTCTTATTCTTAGACCGATTTTGATTCATATGTCTCTTATTCATTGACTGAAGTTCCAAAGCCCTCATAATATTGTAACGACTAAAAGAACTATCTCAACAAAAGTAATGACGTAGGGAGAATCTATTCATTCTTGAGTAGCATTGCCAATAATGTTATGAAAACGAATGTATCAATTTCTCACAAACGAATGTATTAATATCTCAAAAGTAAGAAGTAATGCATATTTGTTGGTTGCAAGAGGAAAGGAAGTGAAGTAATGCATATATGGTTACTTACTTTATAGTTACTTTACGGTTACTTTATGGTTCTTTGAGTACGGGTGGTATCTATGGAGGCGTAAGCCTAGCTCGAGCTGAGCCTGCTTCATATATTGATGGTTACTTTTATTGACGGTTGCATATTGATGGTTACTTTTATTGACGGTTGCATATTAATGTTTACTTTTATTGACGGTTGCATATTGACGATTACTCATATTGACGGTTGCATATATTTATGGTTATGTATTCAACGATAATTTGAATGGTAATGTACATAAGGCAAGAGATTAATGAACATAAAGTACATGGTTCCAAGCATTCAGATTGATGGTTTTTCTATATTGGCTATTCCTTCATATTTGATTCTATTAAGGGCCTTATGTATCATGCAGTTTCTTATAGCCTTACATACTCAGTACATTCTTCGTACTGACCCCTTTGGGTGAATTTACCTTACTTGCTGCAGGCACAAGTACTTACAGACCTCCACAAAAGGTTGCGGATCATTTGCGTATCTTTGGTGAGCTCCAATTGATTCAGGGCTTTCCGAGTCATAGTGTACACTAATTTTGGTATTATGAAAATGATGTATAAAGTGGGGACTTGTCTTGAATTTAGGATGGTTATGTACATGTATCTGTAGAGGCTTTGTAGACGTATGTGGGTATATGAATGAGAGAGATGTATGTCTTCTTTGACGTGATGGCCCTGATGGCCAAGTTTCACATATATCAGTATCGCATGTTCCATGATTTCCGCTATTAGCATTTTATGTTCTTACATGATGGTGATGTTTCTTATGGCATGCATACGAAAGGACATGAGAAAAGATTGGTTCTCTCGGGCCTTATCGTCTTCGGGTGCCAGTCCGCCTCAATGGGATTAGGGGTGTGACAAAAGTGGTATCAGAGCAGGTCGTCCTAAGGGTGTTTACAAAGTCGTGTGTGTGTAGAGTCTTGATTATGGATGTGTTGTGCACCATATTTATAAGTAGGAGTCTACGGGACATTTAGGAGTTGTTTCTTTCGTTCATTTCTAGATCGTACAATAAAGCCAATGTTGTAGGTGAAATTATAACTGACCAGTTTCATTGATTTTCTTTATTATAGTAAAATGCCGATGACAAGAAGAGGTAGAGGCAAAGGTAAGCAGGTAGATGTGCTTGCCGGTAAAGGCTGAAGTAAATCACCATCTGACCAAACTAGTCAAGGTGGAGTTGACGCTGAAATTGCATCGTGGTCTTCTTCTACTTTTCTAGCTCCCGAAGAGCCAATAGGTAGAGAAGTACCTGCAAAACAGCCTATGAATGCCACTGACCAGGATTTAAGGAATGCAGTACATATGTTGACTCAGCTAGTTGCTGCACAAGGTCAAGGACTAGCTGGTCCAACGACAAATGAGGATGATGCGGCTAGGGTAGCGAGTCGTAGGACACGGGATTTTCTGAAACTAGACCCTCCCATATTCACTGGGTTAGACTCGAAAGCAGATCCACAAGACTACGTGGATCAAATTCAAAGGGCTCTAGAAGTTATGCACGTGACTGGTGTTGAAAAAGTTGAACTTGCAGCTTATAGATTGAAAGGTGAAGCGATATTATGGTATGAAGGCTGGAAAAGATCGAGGGGTATGGATGCACCTCCAGCAGGTTGGGAGGAATTTAAAATGGCATTTCTTGATCATTACCTCCTATATGAGATTTGGGAGGCACGTGCAGATCAGTTTCTTAATCTACATCAAGGGAACATAAGTGTTAGAGAATATAGTCTTCAGTTTAATTTCTTGGCTCGATATGCTCCGAATGTAGTGGCCACAATGACAGACAGGGTCCATCGATATGTGGACAGATTAGAGCCATACTTGGTGAGGGACTGCACTATTCCTGCGTTAAATAGAGATATGGATATAGCAAGAATACAGCCTTTGCACAGAAAATGGAGGATCAGAGGCAACGGAGAAGAACACAGGAATTTGAAGAAGAGCCGTCAAAGAGAGCTAGGTTTATGGGACAGTTTATGGCATCCCAAGAAGACTTTACACCTCAGGTTTTTGATAGACCTCTGAGACCCTCACTTTCTTATCCTACAGCAGACACTCAATCTCAATTCCAAGGGCTTAGAGGCAGTTACGTTGATCAAAGTAGTGGAATTCGAGATTCACAAACAGTGGGGTATCGAGAACAAGGAAGTATGAACCAATCAAGGTTTTATCGCCAGCCGTGTTAACACTGCGGAAAGCTTCATTTAAAAGAATGCCGATTTGGAATGAATATTTGCTTTTAGTGTGGTATGTTCGGGCACCTGTTGAGAGACTGCCTAAGAAGGGGCACGGGTAATAGGACGCGACCTATGGGATCAACTGTTGCATCATCATTATCGGTTCCTTCATCAGGCCGAGGTGTACAAATTGTTGGTCGTGGTAGAGGTGCTATAGGAGAAGCCAGTTTTAGTGGAATATAGGACCATACCTATGCTCTAGCGGGTCGGTATAATTTGGAGGCCTACCCTGATGTAGTGACAGGTACATTATTTGACTTTTCATATGAAGTATATACATTGATTGATCCGGGTTCTACCCTACCATATGTTACTCTATAGATTGCTGAATTTTTTTTTAAAAGAACACCGAAATTATTAGTTAACCCATTTGAGGTATCTACACCAAAAGGGGAATCTATTGTAGCTAAAAAAGTTTATCGTAATTATATAGTAATTGTTTATGGTCATGACACACTGATTGATCTTATTGAAATGGAAATGATGGATTTTGATGTTATAAAGGGGCTGTGCCATAGTAGATTACCGAGCTAAGAAGTTACATTTCCATCTTCCATAAAAGAATGTTCTTGAATGGAAGGGTAATGTGGAATTACGGAGAGCAAAGAAAATGATATCCAAGGGGATTTATAAGGCCTAGTATGTTCCCTTGGGGTGCACCAGTATTATGTGTACGGAAGAAAGATGGCACATTAAGAATGTGTATTGATTGTTGGTAACTGGATAAAGTAACGATTAAGACAAAATATCCCCTCCCTAGAATTGATGATGTATTTGACTAGTTACGGGCTGCCAAATATTGTTTTTAACCAAAAAAAAAAACAAAAAAAAAAGATTGATTTGGGATCGGGATATCAACAAGTCAGGGTTGGAGGCAAATTTATACCCAAGACAGCTTCCCGAACACGGTATAGACACTAGGAATTTCTAGTTATGCCATTTGGGCTAACCAATGCACCAACAGTTTTTAGGGATTTGATGAACAGGGTGATTAGTTACGTCAATTGAAATATCTCCACCTATCGGTGAATTTATTATAGTTAGAAGAACATATAAAAATGTAGATGTTTGTGATCATAGATGATTAAGTACTCTTAAAAGCATCACCAATGAAAGGGGATTTGGAAAGAAAAGAAAACTGGCCCTATACAACATGCCATGTGAAATTGCCGGAAGTGCATAAGAGTTCCATTTCGTATTGTTCCCATTGCAGATGTACAAGTTACGAAGTATCTCACCTATTAAGAGATACCTATGGCTATGCTGGATCGACAAATGAAGAGGTTGAGGAATAGAGGAGTAGGTAGAAGAAATCACATGGGAAACTGAGGAAATGATAAAGTTGGAATACCCGTCTTTGTTTCAAACGGTAGAAGAAGTTCAAGGTACAGAATTGGAACAATGAAAAATAAGACCTTACAAGCATTATGTGCATAGGATAATGTGAAGACTGATCCTAGACTTGAATTGGTTTAAATTGGGTAATGTTACTAACAATCGAGGACGAATGTTTCTAAGGGGGGAAGGATGTAACACCCCGTATGTTTCTGACCCTATTTGATTGTCTTAACAATTATGGAATCAGGTATACATGAGATTTTTGAGGAATTATGCATTAATTTTGATGGGCCGAATTTAATTTAATGAATTGGGCTCAAATGAGGCCCAAATTTTATATAAAAGACATGGCCCAAATGGGGAGTGACCCATTATTGTGTTTGACCAAGTAAACAACATTTAATGTGGCTAAGGATGACCTTTGAGGAATTATATAAGGTGGAAAAATCCTCTTTTATTCATTAGAGACACACATTCCAATTTCTAGAATATTCAAGACATTTCTCTTCAACCTCAAACCCTAAGCCATCCCTCTTTTGGTCAAGATCATCATCTTGCAATGTTTGGTAAGTATTTATTCTCATGGTTTAATATATTATATGCATGGAATATGGTGTAGATCATGTTGGTGAAGTGTGAGAAGTTCACTATGTGTGTGAAACAATTTGTGTTTGCTTAATCGGTGAAGGGTTTTGCCTTGAAAACATGAAAATGGACTTGTGGTCTTGAAGGAGGTGAATTTTATGGATTAAATATCCATATTTATGATGTTTTTATGTCCCTAACTTGCTTTCTCCTTATTTATAACATTTGGAATTATTGTTGTGAAATTTAGTATGGAATTGGTGACGTATTGAAAGAAAAATGTAGTTTGGTGATGTTAATGTGCGTTGTGGAACCATGGCTGTTCGTTGGCATCTAAGATGATCTAAAAATATATTAAGATAAGTTTAGTTATGATCATGGACTATTTATTACAAAAAAGGACCCAAAAGAGACCCTTTTTGGCCTAAACGGGCACCCGCCCTCGCAGGTGCCCCTGGACACTGCCAAGGGTCATCTGCGGCCGCACCTCATCCACCTTCGGGCGCAGGTGTCTTCGCAGGTCAGGCCAGAACCCCATTTCAGTTGTTTTTGCATCTCTTTGACCCCCCAAATCCCTTATACCCTTCATGGATGCAATTATCAACTTATGGTACCTTTTGAATGACTTTAAAGGAGTATCCCAAAGGTATTTTGAATGGTATCAATTATGGATTGTTGTTAATGTGTTTTTGTGAAAGCTATCGAGTGATTTGATGAAGAAAAGGTAACGTAGTGTTAATGAGGAAGTGTAAAGGGTAAACTTGGTGTTAAATGTTAGTGGTTTATGATGTTTTGGTCAATGTGTGGAATGTTATGTTATTGTTGGTATGGTGATGCAATAAATGGTACCGTAAGAGGGCGAAATAACGTTATAAGGTAGTCATGTAATTCATTGTCATCGTATACACTTGTAAGGTGGTTGGTTGTTAACTTGAGCTTCGTTATGTACTTGTGTTGTAGAGTAACACGTAAGGAAGGAGTTGGATTATTGTATTCACATATAGGACTTTGTATTCATATTGAGGATATAAGGTATGTAAGTTTACTCTTTCCGTATCCTTCTGCAACATATAGCATTCTCATTGACGTTGTACTTTTTCTATTCCGAAGTGTTCTAAAGTATCCCAACTCAGGTTGACATATATTGTTATTCGCATGTTTCTTATTCTTAGACCGATTGTGATTCATATGTCTCTTATTCATTGAGTGAAGTTCCAAAGCCCTCATAATATTGTAACGACTAAAAGAACTATCTCAAGAAAAGTAATGACATAGGGAGAATCTATTCATTCTTGAGTAGCATTGCCAATAATGTTATGAAATCGAATGTATCAATTTCTCACAAACGAATGTATTAATCTCTAAAACGTAAGAAGTAATGCATATTTGTTGGTTGAAAGAGGAAAGGAAGTGAAGTAATGAATATATGGTTACTTACTTTATAGTTACTTTATGGTTCTTTGAGTACGGGTGGCAGCTCTTGAGGCATAAGCCTAGCTCGAGTTGAACCTACTTCATATATTGATGGTTACTTTTATTAACGGTTGCATATTGACGGTTACTTTGATTGACGGTTGCATATTGACGGTTAATTTTATTGACAGTTGCATATTGACGATTACTTATATTGACGGTTGCATATATTGATGGTTATGTATTCAACGATAATGTGAATGGTAATGTACATAAGTCAAGAGATTAATGAACATAAAGTACATGGTTCCAAGCGTTCAGATTGATGGTTTTTCTATATTGGCTATTCCTTCATATTTGATTCCATTAAGGGCCTTATGTATCATACAGTTTCTTATAGCCTTACATACTCAGTACATTCTTCGTACTGACCCCTTTAGGGGAATTTACCTTACTTGCTGTAGGCACAGGTACTTACAGACCTCCATAGTAGGCTGCGAATCATTTGCGGATCTTTGGTGAGCTCCAATTGGTTTGGGGCTTTCCGAGTCATAGTGCACATTGATTTTGGTATAATGAAAATGATGTATAAAACGGGGACTTGTCCCGACTTTAGGATGGTTATGTACATGTATCTGTAGAGGTTTTGTAGACGTATGTAGGTATATGAATGAGAGAGATGCATGTTCGCTTTGACTTGATGGCCCTGACGGCCAAGTTTCACATATATCAGTATCGCATGTTCCATGATTTCCGCTATTATCATTTTATGTTCTTACGAGATGGTGATGTTTCTTATGGCATGCATACGAATGGACATGAGTAAAGATTGGTTCTCTCGGGCCTTATCGACTTTGGGTGCCAGTCCACCTCAATGTGATTTGGGGTGTGACACTTCCAATCTGAAAATGGGACATGATTAATATGGATTTCATCACAGGTTTGCCTCGTACACTACAGAAAGTTGATTCTATATGGGTCATAGTTGACAGGATTACCAAGTCAGTGCATTTCCTACCAGTCAAGATCACCTATACAGCGGAAGATTGTGCAAGGTTGTATGTTAAAGAGATAGTGCGATTACATGGAATTCTGATCTCCATTATATAAGACAGGGGAGCTCAATTTATTGCATATTTTTGGAGATCTTTTCAGAAGAGTTTGGGTACATAAGTGAATCTGAGTATGACTTTTCATCCTTAGACAGATGGACAAGCCGAATGTACTATTCAAACACTTGAAGATATGCTACGAGCTTGCACGTTAGATTTTCAAGGCAGTTGGGATGATCATTTTCCTCTTATTGAATTTGCTTACAACAATAGCTATCATTCAAGTATTAAAATGACACCTTATGAAGGTTTATATTGGAGGAATTGTAGATCACCAATCGGATGGTTTGAAGCTGGTGAAACTGCTTTACTTGGGCCAAATCTTGTTCATCAAGCTATGGACAAAGTTAAAGTGATCCAACAGCGGTTACAAATGGCGCAAAGTCGACACAAGTCCTATGCTGATGTTAGAAGAAGAGGGCTCAAATTCTCCATAGGTGATTGGGTATTTTTGAAGGTGTCACCGATGAAAGGGGTAATACAATTTGGGAAGAAAGTGAAGTTGAGACCCCGATACATAGGGCCATATGAAATTTTTCGAAGATTTGGGCAAGTTTCGTATGAATTGTCACTAACCCAAAAACTCTCCACAGTTCATCCAGTATTTCATGTTTCGATGCTTCGAAAGTGCATAAGAGATCCATCTCATTTTACTTCCATTGAAGATGTACAAGTTACGGAGGATCTTAGCTATGAGGAGATACCTATTACTATTCTGGATAGACAAGTGAAAAGGTTAAGGAATAAAGACATAGCTTTCATAAAGGTACTTTGGAGAAATCAACAAGTAGAAGAGATCATATGGGAAGCTGAAGAAATGATGAAGTCAAAGTACCCTCATTTGTTTCAAATGGAAGAAAAAGTTCAAGACACGAGATCGGAGCAATAACAAGTAAGTATTTATAAGCATTAAGTCTATATATGTGATAACATGAAGAATGACCCTAGAATTGTAATTGTTTAAATTGAATAATATCATTAACATTCGAGGATGAATGTTTCTAAGGGGGGAAGGATGTAACACCCTGTACATTTCCGAACCCATAAGACTACTTTAACATTTATGGAATTATTTAAACATGAGAGGGTTGGTGAATTATGCATTAATTTGTTGGGCTTAAATGAATCTTGTGCTATTTGGCTTAATTGAGGCCCAAAATTAGAAAAAAAGACATGGCCCAAGGGGAAATGACCCATTCTTGGCATTGACCAAGTAAGCATAGCATTTATGATTAATTTGTGGCTAAGGATGAGACTAAAAGGGACTATAAAAGGGCACAAAAATCAGATTTTTATTCACCAAGACACACATGCCATTTCTAGACTTTTCCAAAATATTTTTCATCTCACACAAACCCTAAGTCATCACTCTTTTTGACAAGATCACTCTTTTGCAAGCTTTGGTAAGTATTTATTCTCATGGTTTAGTATATGATATGTTTAATATGGTGTATAAATCATGTTGGTTATGTTGGCAAAGTGTTGGACAGTTCACCATGTAAACTTGAAAATGGACTTGTGGTCTTGAAGGAAGTGAACTTTATGGATTAAATATCAACGTGTAAGATTTGGTTATGATCTTAACTTTCTCTTTTTATGTGTAACACTTGCGGGATTATTGTTATGAAATTGGTCATGGAAATAGTGGCCTATTGACCGAAAAATGTCATTTTGGTGATGTTCATGTGTGTTGTGTAACCATGGTTGTTTTTTGGTATACAAGTGACCTCTAATATGAAAGGTAAAGCTTAATTATGGCCATGGATCATTTATTACAAAAAAAGGACCCAAAAGAGACCCTTTTTGGCTGAAAGCGTCTGGAGCACTTGCGGGTGCAGATGCCAATGCAGGTGGCTCTGGACAAGGCCAGAGGGGCACCTGCGGGCACAGGTGTCTCTATAACCCAATCTAGAATTCCGTTTTGTATGTTTTTGTCTCTCTTTGATCCCCGAAGGCCCCTATACCCTTTTTTGATGTAATTATCAACTTATGATACCTATTGAATGACTTTAAGGGGTCATTTGGAAGCATGTTGGATTATATCAATTATGGATTGTTGTTAATATGTGGTTACGAAAGGTATTGAGGTGACTTGATGGAATAATTGTGACGTAGTGTTAATGAGGAAGCGTAAAGGGTAAACTTGGTGTGAAATGTTATTGGTTTATGATGTATTGGTCAATGTGTGGAATTTTATGGTGTTGTTGGTATGGTAATGCAGTGGATTGTATTGTAAAGGGTGAAATGATGTTATATGGTAGTCATGTAGCTCAATATCATTTTGTTCACTTGTAAGGTAGTTAGTTGTTAACGTGAGCTCCGTTATGAACTTGTGTTGTAGAGTAACATGTAAAGAAGGAGCTAGATTATTGTATTCACAAATAGGATTGTGTATTCATATTGGGAAGATAAGGTATGTAAGGTTACTCTTTCAATATCCTTCTGCAGCACATAGTGTTCACATTGTCATTGCACTTGTTCCATTTCGAAATGTCCTAAGGTATCCCATTTCCGATTATTAATTATTCTTAATCACATTTTCCTTACTCATTGAACAATTCTGATTCACATGTCTCATGTCCATTGACGAATGTTCCAAAGTTCCCATTGTTCCAATAAGATTATGTTCCCAAGTTCCAAGAATGTACAATCACCAATGTATCAATCTCATAAGAGTAAAGATATGAAGTAATGTATAATTGTTTGGTTGAGTAACATCCCAGGGGCAATATAAAAGCTTACCATGGGTTATCACAGTAACATCCCAGGGGCGATATAAGAGCCTATCATGGGTTAATCTAACATCCCAGGGGTGATAGAAAATCCTAGCATGGGTTAATCACATCCTAGGGGTTAAAATACCTAGCATGGGTTAATCTCATTCCAGTGGCGACAGAAAAACCTAGCATGGGTAGAACGACAAAGATGAATAAATGTAAAGGCAAAAGAAGTAAAGGAAGTAATGTACATGGTTCCACATATGTAGGCCCGTGGTTTATCTGCACTGACTATTCTCTTATATTTGATTTCACTAAGCTACTTATATATCATGCAGTTTCATATGAGCCTTGCATACTCAGTACATTCTTCGTACTAACGTCCCTTGGGGGACTTACCTTACTTGCTGCAGGCACAGGTGCTAGTAGACCTCCATAGTAGGTTGCGGGTCATTTGTAGATCTTTGGTGAGCTCCAGTTGGTTCGAGGCTTTCCGAGTCACAGTTGTACATTTGTTTTGGTATTGTAAATGTTGTATAAAGTTGGGACTTGTCCCGACTTTAAGTTGGTTATGTGTATGCATCTATTAGAGGCTTTGTAGACGGATGTGGGAATATGAATGTAAGGGATGTACATCCATTTTGACTTGATGGCCCTAATGGCCAAGTTTCATATATATATATATATATATATATATATATATCATATGTTTCCATGACTTTCTCTATTAGCATCTAGTATCTATACGTGATGGTGATGTTTCTTGAATGACATGCATATCAATGGACATGGATGAAGATTGGTTCTCCCAGGCCTCATCGGCTTCGGGTACCAGTCCACCCCGTTGGAATTCGGGGCGTGACATGCCTAAAACTAGACGACCCTAAATTTCCCAATTTTTGTGTAAGAAAGAATTAGGCTGAGGTTTTACTCCCTATGTCAGTGTAATGAAAATTTGGATCATTACATTAGATACCAATTTACCCCTCATTTTTCCTCGATCGATAACTAACCCAAATAATACAAAAGATGGGCAAAATATTACCTAAATCAATGAACAAGTGTGGATAGTACTTGTGTATATCCGCCTCAGTCTCCCACGTTGATTACTCAATCAGACGGTTCCTCTACTGGACCTTCATAGACGGAATGACTTTAGTCCTTAGCTTTCTCACATCTCTATCTAAGATAGCAATTGTCTCCTCTTCATAAGAGAGATCTTTGTCGAACAACTCTGAATTCAAACATATGATGTAGTATCCATCACCGTGATACTTTTGGAGCATTGACACTTGAAAAATGAGATGAACTCCTGATAGGTTAGGAGGTAGAGCCAACCTAATCGCCACGAACCCTACTTCATTTAATATCTCAAAGGGTCTTATGTACCTTGGACTCAACTTTTCCTTCTTTATGATCCTCATTACACCCTTCATGGGTGGCACTTTCAGCAATACTTTATCACCTTTCTCGAAGTTCACATCCCTTACCTTATTGTCTACATACTCTTTCTGTCGACTTTGAGCTGCTACTAGTTTATCTTGGATGAACCTCATCTTCTCCATTGACTCTTTTCACATATTATTGCCCCAAGGTGTTACCTAAAAATCATCAAACCATACAATTGATGATCTGTATCTTCTTTCATAAAAAAGCTTCAAAAGGAGCGATGTCAATGCAAGAGTGGTAGTTGTTGTTGTATGCAAATTCACACAAAGGTAGGTATTGGTCCCACAAACCACCAAAAGCCATCACGTAAGCCTGGAGCATATCCTCAAGTACCTGGATTACCCGTTTTGATTGCCTTTTAGTCTACAAATGAAAGAATATACTTATATCCAATCTAGTTCCCAACTCTGATTGGAACTTCTCCTAAAATTTGGTGGTAAACTGCATATTGCTATCTGACACTATCAAAATAGGAACCCCATGAAGTCTTACAATCTCTATCATATAGATCTTAGCCAACTTGGCTACATTATTATCCACCATTACCGAAATAAAGTGTGCAGACTTGGTCAATCGATCAACAATCACCCAAATAGAGTTATATTTCCTTAGGGTCTTAGGAAGACCCACAACAAAGTCCATGGTTATTCTCTCCTACTTTTACTCCTGAATGGGAATCCTCTGAAAAGTGACACTAAGTTTTTGGTGCTCACACTTAACCTATTGACAGTTTTGACACTTGATCACAAAATCCATATTGTCTCTCTTCATTTTGCACCACTAATAATGCTATCTCAAGTCTCTATACATTTTGGTTGCACCAAGATGTATAGAATACTTAGAATTATAAGTCCCCACAAGGATAGTGGGAATCAAGTTACCCATATGAGGCACTCACACAGTCCCCTAAATCCTCTACACTCCTTCTTCATCATGAATGACCTCCTTGGCCTCACCTTGTAACACCTTTTACCTAAGGTTGTTCAACTTTTTGTCTTCAAACTTCCTATTATTAATCTCAAAGAAGGTAGACTTAGGCTCAATATGGGATAACACTCCTCCCATGCTAGTCACCTGCAACCTCATAAAAGTATTAGTTAGAGTTTGTACTTCTCTAGCCAATGGGCGTATCGACACCTCCAATTATGCCAAACTTCCCATGCTTGTCACCTTCTGACTCAATACGTCTGCCACCATATTAGCCTTTTCTAGATGATACATAATAGAAATGTCATAATCTTTGATCAGTTCAATCTACCTTATTTGCCTCAGATTCAGGTCTCGCTGAGCAAACACATGTTGTAAACTGTGCTGGTCTGTAAACACCTCACAGTTCACCCTATAGAGGTAGTGTATCCAAATCTTCAAAGTAAAGATCACCACAGCCAATTCCAAATCATGGGTGGGGTAGTTCTTTTCATATGGCTTCAACTACCTCAAAGCATAATCAATTATATTTTGATCCTATATAAAAATAGCACATAAACCAGACCGTGAAGCATTACAAAACATAATAAAATCCGTACCTTCAATTGGCAAGGTGAGAATAGTAGCTTTTGAAAGCTCTCCTACTATTTATCATCACACATAAAAGGTACCTTCTTTTGTGTCGGGTGAGTCATATGGAAAGCAACGTGAGGAAAAACCCTTAACAAACTGGCGATAGTAACTGGCAAAACCCATAAAACTATAAACTGATCAGTCTGGCCCAGTTCTTAATAGCTTCAGCCTTCAGTGGGTCTACCATAACTCCCTCCTTAGGTACCATAAGCCCTAAAAAGGATACTGAAAACCATAATTAACACTTTGAATACTTAGCATAAAGTTGTTTCTCCTTAAGCAACCCCAACACTTTACGCAAGTGAGTTTTATGCTCCTTCTTACTCTTAGAGTAAGCCAACATATCATAAATAAAAAAAATAACAAACAAATCAAATTAATGCTTGAATACTCTATTCATCAGGCTTATAAAAGCAACTATCACATTGGTCAAACCAAAAGACATACATAATAACTCGTAACATTCATAACGAGTCCAAAAGGAAGTCTTTGGGATGTCCTCAGTCCGAATCTCAAGTTGATGGTAACCTGACCTTAAATTAATCTCTGAGAACATCATGGCTCCCTGCAACTGGTCGAGCAAATCATCTATCCTAAACAAAGGATACTTGTTACGATAGTTACCTTATTCAATCATTGGTAGTGTATGCATATACTACCATCCTTTTTTTCAAAAGAGCACTGGAGCACCCCAACGAAAAAAACTTGAATGAATAAAACCCTTCCCCAACAATTCTTGCAACTAGGATTTAAATTATCTTAACTCTGTCTGTGCCATCCTAGAAGAGGTATAGATATAGGGCGGATACCCGGATCTAGGTCTATACAAAAATCACACTCACTTTCAGGAGGCATACCAAGAATATCATCAGGGAACACCTCTAAGAATTCACACACTACTAAAACTAAAGCAATACAAGGGATTACCAAACTATCATCCCGAAGATGAGCTAAGAACACCTTACACCCCCATTTAACTAAGTCTTAGGCATGAATAGCTGACGCAAATCTCAAAGGAGTAAGCTTAAGAGTACCTCCCCACTATAACTTTTCCATCCCAGACATAGCTACAGTGACAGTCTTAGCATAACAATCAAGAATAGCACTATGAAAAGACAACCAGCTCATCCCTAAGATGATATGAAACTTCTCTATATCTAAGATCACTAAGACTACCAAAGTTCTATACCCCATAAACATCACAAGACATGACCAATAAACCTAATCAACACAAACAAAAATCCCAAATGATGTAGGCACATAAATGGGTGCATCAAGAAATTCACATTTTAAGCCCCAACCTGAAGAAAATTTCATAGACACTTAAGAGAAAGTAGATCCTGGATCTACTAAAATAGAAGTCATATGATCACAGACAAGAATAGTACCTATGATCACAACATCAGAAGCTTCAGCTTCAGGATGGGTCAGAACAATATACAGATGCGCCTTATATCTACCCTGACCACCACTTTTTCAAGTATATGCACCACCTCAACCAATCTATCCTCTACCATAATTAGCTTGGTAGCCACCCCTACCTATAGTATGACCACTACACCTATTATGTAGATAACCTCTACCATATCCTCCACCACTACTATGACCTGCTGAAACTAAGGCACTAAAAGTTGGCTTCTGAGTCAACTTACCTACAAATAAGTAGGAAGCTAAATGGAATAGCCGAGAAGAGTAAACCTGTGAACCACGACTCCTTGAATAAGTACCAGAGAAATGACCTAATTTCTTGGCCTTTTTTTCTCCAACCTTCACCTCTCCTTACTTCTTAACCCCTTCTATCTTCTTCATAAACTCCACTACTTTATGAAAAGTCTTTCTGGATGTAGCCACTTGTAGTGCAGCCACCTGAAGACCCTTGTTCAAAACTTTCACAAAATACCTAATCTTCTCCTCTTCTGAAGTTATTAGCTGCAGTTCATAGTGATACAAGGCATGAAATTTGGCCTCACAGGTCTCTACAGATATATCGCCTTACTCAAGTCTTAAAAACACATACTTCTTCATATCCCAACAGGTATGAGGAACATACTTCTCAAGGAACACATTCTGAAACTTAGACCATGTATGTTGAAGTAAGGCAGATCTACATTGAATAAAAGACCTCTACCATTGTTTAGCCTCTCCTTTCAACTGAAATGTCACAAACTTCACACCATAATTTTCCATAATGCCAATCTTGTGCAGACGCTCGTGATAGTCATTCAAGAACTCAAAGATGTTCTCTAACTTAGTACCTTGGAAAACTGGAGGTTTTGATCTTTATGAACTTATAAGATAGTCCATGCTCATCATTAGTCATAACCAATCCAAATATATGCCAAGGAAAAACACCTGTCTTAGGTCCCTCATTCATCCGAGGTGCTACTGTAGTGGCATACTGCAAGGTTGGGAATAGAATTACAGGAAATACTAGTATAGTACTGATGCCAGCCAAACTACTCAAAAAAACCAACACCTGCTAAATAAACTCTGTAAACATAGGCACCTTAGTCGCACTATTCTATATGGGTACCACATTCTCTGGAACCACCACTTCCTCCTTCTCAACTACCACCTCTTCATTATAAACTAAATTTGGAGCATCTTTCTTTAGGAGAGGAAATGTTAATCTCTATCTAGCCGGTCATCTAGCTGCCTGGGCTCCACCCCTGATAGGTGTTGCCCCTCGTTCACTTTTTCCTGCTCTGCCACTAACTTGAGCTTTGCCTCAAACTATGGCCTTAGAAGCTAGTACGGTTGTTACTGCTCTGGTTGAACATATGTTCACAATCTATAAAATAAGACCAAAGGAGGTTAGATACCAATTTGGATCACCATACACCAACGAAAATTAAGTAATAGCACGAAAGGAAGAAATAAGTGAAAATTATTTCCTAAAGTCCTGTAGCATCTTGAAGAAAAGTATAGATGTCTCTATATCAAACTGTAAGTCTGTACAAGACCTATTATTATACAACGAGATCGACGAACCCAGTCCTCTGATACCATCTTTATCACGATCCAACCGATCATGAGTGGCACCCACCTTAACTCTATAATGGTAGAACCATCTAACCCAACCCTTAACCAATTAGAAAAGGACTTTCACAAATCACCTTCATCAATTACTACTATCTAATTTACTGATAACAATATTAGCAAAATGATTTCATTACTTAGTTAATACCAAAATCAATAGAGGGTGCAGAAGTATCTCAAATAATTATAACCCTCAAGACCCGAAAATCACCATATAAGAACTCTAAAATATCCAAAAATAAGGTCTAATATATTATGTTGAATATGAAATAAAAATAGATGTCATTTTCCCGAAACAAAGGACATGAACAACACAAAGATGAACTAATGGTTTCCCGGGCACAGTGGTCACCCTTAAGTCGATGTCGGAGTCACAAACTAGATTTGAGGTTTAGTCTCAAATGCTGGAACAGGATCTGGACTCAAAAAAAAGAAGAGTACATGTAGTATCAGTACAACAACTAAGTATTTATAGGAATCGTCGCCCAACTCAACTCAACACCAAACAAATAAGCAAGTGAAATGTTGGTAAGAAGCAATCAAAACACAATTCACAATTAGTTGACAAGAAAATGTACATTCATAAAAGTTCATATCATCAAGGATACAGGTATACAACCACATCAATTACACTTAGGTATATTCTTTAAACAATGGTCTTCATAATATAGGTACAAATGAAATGATGATTGCATGCATGTAAGATGTACACATATACTAGGGTAGAAAGGACCCTCAACTATGACCTGTAGGGGAAGAGCTTAGTCCATGTACTAGTACCAGCATAATACTCAATCCAATAATAGGGTCGGCATGACACCCGATCCAAATAACAATATCATTGTGACACCCGATCCAACAACATCTCAATATCACCTCAAATTAAATGCTCAATGCATGATATAGTCAATAATCATAAGTAATGCCCGATAGCTAATCACATATATTGTACTCACATATAATCACATATTCAAGCAAGTTTATACTACTATTAAATCATAATCTTCCTTAATTTATTATCGAAAACACTATTTAGCCATAGTCTTGCCTTTCCTTTTAATTTCTGCTAGTTGTTGATCTATAATCAAAAAATGCACATGCTTCAACACAAAAATACACACTTCTAAGCATTATAAACCCATACCCAATAATTTCAACCTATGAACTTAACCTAGTTTATCATTCTAGGGTTTTTGTACCCTTTCACCTCTTGAATTCTCCATATTTTAACATACAAGAATGAATTTTATTAAGAGAAGTGTTTTCTAACACCCTAGGATCACCAACAACTAAAAATACAATAATTCCCTACCAATTCCATGATACCAATCTGTGGAGGTGAGCAGGGCACGATAATTTACACAGGCAAACATACGATCTTGGATTATCAATATACTTCTAACTTTCCAACATGAAAGGGGATTCACATCCATATAGGCGAAACCCATAAAAATAATAGATTTCATCAACACTATAATAGCTTTCTTAATAATGAGGCTATGCATCCTCTACCATAAAGGATGGTTTACCACAGAACAAAGACTTCTCAACCCTCAATGGGATGGCTTGACTTTGCCAGTCTTTAAAATAAGTAAATACTAATTTTGGTAGTACTTTTCCCTTTGACATACATGGTATATAGTAGATCTCCACATCCTTAGCTCCCTTAACAGTCTTATAGGAATAAGTCTCTACTCAACAAACTGATTTACGTGTTTTATGATAAAGTAAGAAGCAAATCGAAAAGCTATTGTGTTGGACCAAGACAATTTCATTTCATAATAATGGAAAGAACTTAGAAATACATTCTGAAATCACAACAAGAACACTTTCCTTGGGATTTCCTTACCCCAGTACTCTGACCTAAGGGACCAAAGTACCCATCCCTTCAGAAGAGAAGAGCAAGAGAGAGAAATCAGCCAACAAACATTTTATTGAAAGACAAAAGGATTACAAGATTTTTAGGTGGAGAATTTGATGTCCTCTAACTAAATACCTATGCTCCCTTTTATAGGAGAAATAATCCCTAATACAAACAACAGAAATCAAATACATTATCACATGTGGCCCACTATTCTAAAAATAGTAAGCCCTATCCTATCTTTTAAAAATAGTAAAGCCCTATCTGGGAACACACTCTTATGCTAATAAAAAGGAAATTTATATAGCCCTTTATTCAAATCAGGCCCCTCAAGCATGTGGCGGAGCCAAAAAAAATGAAAAAATAAATATATTATTGGCATGTGACATCACGTGTAAGCAGGTGGATAAGCAGCTAGTAGGCAGCTTCCAAGAAGGTAGGTGAGCAGCTTGTAAGCTTCTTGCAAGCACGTGGCTAAGCTCCTTATAGGCGTCTTGCAAACAACAGGGTAAGCAACTTGCAGGTAAACTCTTCTAAGAGGGTTTCATGGTAAACCTTGGCAAGTAATTCCACGGAGCTCATGGTAAGTGGTAATTTCTTGCACATGTCATAGAGCATCATCTGCTTATGCAGTGTTTGAAGGTATCGACGGTGAGTTTGCGTATCCTTCCTTCATCCACCAGTCAACGTCGTACTTTTTCGTGAGGTGTTCTTTGTCCTCCAAGCTTCTTTTCAACTATACAGTAAAGTAATCCTTCCATTTAGATGAGCTTGCTATGTTACATTCCCAATCCTATGAAGGAACATTCAACCTTATGCTTTTACTGGCTTTGGTGACTTTATCCCTCGTTATTTCATACACTGGTTGATATTTCTTTACTGCCTAGCGAACCTTGTCCCAGTAGGGATGGTTATCGGTGTAGTTCCATTTTCCCCATTTATTGGCCATATTCTTTTGGGAATGCATCTATTTTGCTGGAAGATAATTCTTTGTAATTCATAGTATTCATCTTTCAAGGATAGGATTGAGATGGGGAATTTCCAGTAGAGGAAAATCTCTAGCTGAACTTGGACTTCATGGTTTGTGATTCCCACCAGATGGTGTAGCATGAATACCTTTGCATCATTGGAATCTTTGCAACATCAAACCCAATATTATCGTGGCTTGAACCACAGTATGAACCTTCTGAGAGCTGGTTGGATTCAATGGAAGTACCTGAATGCATCACACTTGAACTCTATGAGGATCTAGTACTAGTGGTATAAGTACTAGAATAGCCATAGGAGGTCTTGTATAAAGTCATTGGCTTGTGCTGCAAATACATGGAAGAACAAATATTCTGGATGCAATTCGAATGGATTCAAGATGAATCCTTCATATTTTTTGAAGACTTACAGATCATAGAAAGTTCATCTTTCTATGAGGAGGGATGGATTGAAGGGGTCCACAAATTGTGTGAACAACTCTAGGGAGTTGTCTGCCATTTCGGAAGAGAGTATCTCCTATGTGTTGAACAAAAGAATCTGACTAGCCGACTTTTCTATGATCAGGCAAACGTCGTCTTTTATTGTACTTGATATCAGGTAGATGTCACGCCCCGAATCCCATCGGGACGGATTGGCACCAGTAGCCGACATGGCCCGAGAGAACCAAACTTTGCTTCTTTCATTCATATGCATGTCATAGGCAATACCACCATTACGTAAGAACACAAAAAGAGAAATACGGAAAACATGGAACATGGGACATGTATATATACATATGTGAAACTTGGCCGTTGAGTCCATCGAGTCAAAAACATCATGTACCACCTTACATTCATACACCCACATATGTCTACAAAGGCCTCTAACATAGACATTTACCAAAACCAACTGAAAGTCGGGACAAGTC
Source organism: Capsicum rhomboideum (assembly GCA_031232105.1). Lineage (NCBI taxonomy): Eukaryota > Viridiplantae > Streptophyta > Magnoliopsida > Solanales > Solanaceae > Capsicum > Capsicum rhomboideum. The sequence goes on from CP124709.1 coordinate 63,223,481, forward strand.
CCCGCTTTATACAACATGTACAATACCAAGGGACATGCTCGTTATGGATAGCCATCAATATATATCTTTGGAACTGCATGCATTACTTTTGATACTTACTTCTTTTCTTGTACCTCTTCTTACTTGCTTGCCAGTCATTAGTTATATATTTCCCTAGCCCAACTAATCAGTGGGAAAATAATATCGTCATGTAGGTGTTCATGTCACCCCATGGATACACCCATAATGTTAGGATAGTCATCATGAAGGTGTGTTCTTTCACCCCATGGATATCATCATGAAGGTGTTTATTTCACCCTATGGATACACTCATAATATCGGGATCGTCATCATGAAGGTGTTTATTTCACCCCATGGATATACTCACTCATGAAATATTATTACATTAAGGCTTATAACATTTTTGGAAGCACACATATATGCATTTTGTTATCCTTCACTTCATGAGATTGATACTTTTGATAATTGTAACATTATTGAAAGCTTCGGAACACAACATTATTGGAACCTGGAATCATGTCTATAAGTATGTTATACATGAATGACAATAGATCAAGAATAAGATATATATATATATGATCAACACTAGATGATAACATGAAATGAGATGCCTTAGGACATTTCGGGAATGAGTAGGTACCATAACAAGGTGTACACTATATGCTACAGAAGGATACGGAAAGAGTAACCTTACGTACCTCGTATTCTCAATACGACTATACAATCTTAGATGTGCATAAAATTTCCCGCTCCTTCCTTATATTTCACTCTACAACACAAATACATAACGAAATTTACATTAACCACCAACTACCTTTCAATTGCACATAACGTCAATGAGTTACATGTTTGCCTTTAAAATGTCATTTCCCCCTTGACACTACCATTGATAAAAGCATCATACCAATAATCCCACAATATTCCCAACATTTACCAAAATAGCATAAACCATTAGCATGTCACACCAAGTTCATACTTTCCACTCTTCATCACCACAATATCACAATTATTCCATCAAATTACTTCAATACACCTCACAACAACAAATTGGCCAAAATCCCATAATTTACACGTATATGAAAATAACAAGTTTAATAACATAATTACACCATACATGTTGTTATGTCATCCATACCATGCTCTTTCATCAAACTCACAAGTCATATTTCAAGTTACAATTCCATGGATTTCACATCTTTCACAAAAACACAAAGTGCCATATCCAACACTTTCAAGTATAACCAACATAATTTATATACTCTCCCATGCATATAATATATTATTCCATAAGAATAATTACTTACCTAAGCTTGAAAATTGATGATTTTGCTCCAAGAAGTTGGCTTAGGGTTCTTGAGAGTTGAGAGAAATTTTGGGAAATTTCTAGAAATGTGTAGTGTACTCCTTTGAATAAAATCATATTTTTCCACTTATTTATAGTCCCTCAAGTCTCCTTGGCATTAAATGCCATGTACAAGTGGTCAAGGGTGAAGAATGGGTCATTTGACCCATTTTGGCCCGTGTCTTGTTTCTATTTTTGTGCCTTTTATTGAGCCCAATTCACTCAACCCAATAAAATCCATAATTTCTCATGTTTAAATCATCTCATACGTGTTACAACAATATTCCCACTCATGCTATTCATATCCGTAGCCTCAATCCCAAAAACAAGTGATTCTAGCCACGTATGGCCTATTTTGACCATAAGGGTAAAACCGTCATTTTAATGCCAAATTATTTCTCGAGTAAATTTATCATACCAATATAATACTTGACTCATTTCATGTATATACTCGTGGTTGTAGATGAAATGTGGCAAAAATCGGCTCGGTACGTCCCTGGACACCCTTGGGACTTAAGAATTTTCCAACTTTTGAAAAAGTGGCAAAACCAGCCTGGCACGCCCTTGGGCGCGTCACCTTGCTGCCTGTGGGATAAAAATTTTATACCAAAGCGGCGTGTCACGCCCTCTAGCGCTCCCCACACTTAGTTTTTCAAAAAATTCCATTTTTTGACTTTTCTTCGCGGATTTGGTTAGATACATCAAGTCCTATTCTTTAACTTACTTCTTACCCTTAATATACTTTGTTTAGAGGTACTCTTAGCCTCATTTTGAAACCCACAAATTCTCCAAAAAAATCATAAAACACCTCCTACGAAGGTTAATCACATGTACGAGGCCAAATTTTAATTTTCTCGTCAATAACATTACAAAATAAATACGTATGGCTCTCGACGCCTAAGTAAATATTATTCAATGTCATCAAGTAGGGTTAGGAAGGTACGGGGTGTTACAGTATAGATCATCTACATATATTTCATCTGATTCTTCATAGGCAACCAAGGAGAAGAGAGTGTCCCATTGGTTCCTCCTCTAGCTAGAAGACCAATTTACGGTCATCATCTTTACTGAGCTAAATTTTTATCTGATTTTCTATCTCTTCAAATAGATGGATTTATTCTTTCAACTTGTTGGTCTGAGGATAGTTTCTCAAAAAGTGTTCAAGCTTTTTATAGATAAAGCATCCGTCATCCTTCTTGTAAGTGGTTGAATTCCTTTGGTTCACCTAGTTGTCTTGGACCTGTCATTTGAAGGTGTGGGGAGTTTGAACGTCCTGCACTGCAACTATTTCTTGGATCTTATCTTGCTGCTCAAAGTAGGGCAGTTTGATTTACTGACAAGATCATTTTTGTTGCATGCTCAATAGAGAGCTGGATTATTCTGGATGATCAGCTTCAGTACAGATCTCTTCATGCAAATGTTGTCCAGGGCCTAGAAGATGGCTTGTATGATATAGCCTCCTTGTGGGACTGTGATAGATTTGAATTTGTCCTCCACAATCTCTATTGTGTGACCTGCTAGCATCTTCGACATTGATGATATAAAGACTTACTTCAAGAAAGGATCTCAGCCTAGCTCGAAGTAGATTTTTGCCTTCTTTTGGAAATGGATATCAATGAAATCTCTATTAAATGATATGCACTTCATATTGAAGAGTTGCCTTCTCAGCTTCTCTTGTCTTTGGCCTATATCTCCATAGAAGATCTCTTGTAGGATCTTGATGTTAAGGGTGAAGTATTAGGATGTGAGATAGGTGTTCTTATCAAAAATCCCAAGTTTATTCCACCAATCTCTAAGGATTCCAGAGAACCTTGAAGTGAACACTAACAGGATCATGTACTTCTCTCTTTCAGCTAGATTCTTCAATGCTAATTAAGTGTAGAAGTCTTGGATCCTTTGGGTCCAGGCTGAAACTTTGATATCATCGAGGGTGAAGGCATGAAATCTAGTTTCACTAGTTTTGTTTGTAGTTGTCATCAATTTTGACCTCTTTTCTGGGATTGGATAATCCGTCATCCCGTTTTGGTTGTCAACTACTTTAGAGACTTCTGGTTCTTTGGACCGATTTATTAACATGGGTGGATAGTATTTTTCAGGGGTTTCTATCAAGGATTTAGGACTTTTCTCAACATATTCTTAAGGTTCACCTAAGGAGTCCTTGCTGTCGTTGATATATCCATCGATTGGGAGGTTATCACCAGTTTCAGAATATTAATCTGTAGGATTACTATCGAATGAGTTTTCTTTTTATTGTTCCTCAAGATTGTCATTAGGATAAAAGTTGTAGAAGTCATCAATTGATTTCAAATACTCCACTATTGGATCATTATAGTTCGAATGTTGAGGGATAAGATTTGAGATAATCGAGTCGTCATCTGAATAACCATCTGGGAATAACCACTTGTCATTAAAAAGACTGTTTGATAGACTCCCATTCTTCATCTGGTGGTTCTTCATATTGGATATCCAAGTCATCATCAGGAATTATAAGACCTAGTTCTGAGAAGATTAGGTCACTCTTTGGAGCAGCATGACTTGAGACCATCAAGTTTTCTTATTCTGCATCCTCTGGAACCTTTCCAAAATCCTTCTTCCTTTTGGACTATTTCTATTCCATCTCAACTTGTTTCTGAGCTGTAATGGCATCCTTTCTTTACCATGCGAGTTTGGTAATGTAAAACTCCTATTCATTTTTTATTGTCGGAGTGAACGAGAGATGTATGTGTGAACTAGAAGGGAAAGTAAGAGTGGTATGGCTTAATTTTTGTGATGACATTAGAAATAGGGTTGGCTTTGTGGTAGGGTTTTTAACGTTTTGTGGGTCAAAGATACCATATTTCAAAAAATAGATTTTTTCTTTCATTTAAGCCATTTTTTCTGTTGCTAGTCAAAGAGGTGAAGGAGTGAGGTTCCTGGTGTACATATATCAAAGTGTATGTTCTATAGTCTATTTTTGAGTTCTTTGATACGTCCGACGTGTTGGATGGATGCATGTTCTGACTTCTTTTCCATTGTGTCTACCTTATTTACCAGCTTTCTTTGTGTGTTGCCAATATTTTTGGCACACAGTCTGATATTAGTCAGCATTTTGTTTTGGCTTATGGCCTTCTCAGATTTCCAATTAAGAGTTACCTCTGTATCACTCAAAGGCCTTCTATCACCTGTTGATAGGATAACATATGGTATTTTTGGAGCATGATTTAGGTTATCCTTTTCAAAGTACTAGTTTGGTGGGAAAATATATTTGTGACCGAAACTGGTGGAAGATATCATGAAAGTCTGAGGTGTAAGCTCTTTTTTGGAGTTAGAGGTTTTACTTTTAAATAGAGTGGATAATGGTGGACAGTCTTGGGGGTTGTGGGAGATAAGGAATTTGTATTCCTTCTCCTTCTTTCCCTAATTGGCTCTTTGGAAGTATAACTGGTCATATTCCACATCATCCTCTTGGCTTTCATTACAGTCACAATCAATATCTCATGCATAGTGTCCTGAAAAAGACATTTGTACCATTGTATGTAGCGACCATCATGATCAAATTATTTTATCCAATTACGTTCAATTATGGCGCAACTAAGTAAACAGGCAATGTTTGGTTGGTCTGGATTCTCCTCTTTAGGATAATCATCGGCCGAGGAGTACGTATGGATAAGGAGGGATTTTTCATAAGTCCTTTTAGTGAATATAGGTTTAAGATGGTCTCTCACCCTCTCTTAGTTTGTCACCCATGAGTCTGGAAGAATTTTGACAAGTTCTTCCCTGGATATATACTTTGGGATTTGGGTGCACTAGGTCGTTCCATTAGTGGAATCTATGTTTAGGAATAAAGAGTTGTAACCACCTGGAAGAGATAGGTCCATAGTATGGTTCTGGACTAGCCCAGCCATCTGGTAGTGGAGATTGTTTTGTACAACATCTCTAGCTTAAGGAGATCTAAGGATTTGGACTTGGATTTTTAACTCCTCTGTAAGATACGGATCAGAGAGGAACATGTTGAAGTTGGATGTCTAGGGTGTTTTCCTACGTACCCAAATTTGCATGTTGGTACTCGTTATATCTAGTATGGAGAAGTGAAAGACGTTCCATGACTGGCTATCTTTTTCTTTCGTGATAAGTCAGCGCAATTCTAATGGCACCAAAATGGATATAGGTGAAGCCATGGCTTTTGCACTACCACGGTAAATTCTCCGATAAATGCATTGTGATAAACTATTCATACTAATTTGCAAAAATAGGATGTTGGTCAAGTTTTGATGGAGCAAAGTATTCCTCATCTCCCTTTGAGTTTTCTTAGACCAAAGAATTGATTTGCAGCCACGGATTGCATGCCTTCTTCACAAAGGATGAGTATGGGTTTAGGAGAGGTAGATATATGGAAGATATTTTATTTTCTAGTGGTAAAACTTCTACTTCATAGAGGTAGTCATATTTACATGATAGGGTTTTGCTGAGAGTGGGTGACATGTTTAATTTTGCTAAGGTTTTACATGGACTAGACATAGATGATGAAGATGGTAAAAACACTTACACCAACATATTTTTGTTGTTTTTTGGAGAATAAGGACTAAGTATATTTGTGCTAAAATTATAAGAAAATACATGACACGCTATTTGTTATAAGATCTAAGGAAAATAACTAAGACACAAATATGTATAGGACTTTGATGGTAATAAAAAAAACTAAAAGACTCTGGTCTGATTTGAAACTGGAGACTTAGACAAAGTTAAAGTAATGATTGAAAATGTAAAGTTGTCATTTATGAAGATGAAACTAGATCTTATGCAAACACTTGAGTCCTCCTGTAACACCCCGTACCTTCCCGACCCTACTTGACGACGTTGAACAATGTTTACTTAGGTGTCGAGAGCCACAAGTATGTATTTTGTAATGTTATTGATGAGATAATGGATATTGGCCCTCGTACATGTGATTAGACCTTCGTAAGAGGTGTTTTGTGACTTCGTGGAGCATTTGTGGGGTTAAAAACGAGGCTTGGAGGACATTCAAACAAAGGATTTTAAAGGTAAGAAGTAAGTTAAAGAATAGAACTTGAAGTATCTAACCAAACCCGCAAAGAAAAGTCGAAAAATGAAATTTTCAAAAAAATTAAGACCCAGGCGCGCCAGAGGGCGTGCCAGTTAGCTAATTGCGCAAATTTTTTGGGCACAGGAAGCAAGGTGGCGCGCCTAAGGGCGTGCCAGGCTGCTTGTGCGCACCTTTCAAATGTTGAAAATTTTTCTAAGTCCCAAGGGTGTTCGGGGATGTACCGGGCCGCTTTTTGCTACATTTCTTCCACAACCACGAGCCTATACATGGGATAATTGAAATATTGGCATTCCATTTTGATAAGATTATTCATGGATGAATTTAGCATCCAAATGACGTTTTTACCCTTTCGATCAAAATAAGCCATACGTGGCTAGAATCACTTGTTTTTGGGATTGAGGCTACGAATATAAATCGCTTGAGTTGGAATATTGTCGTAACACGTATGAGATGATTTAAACATGATAAATTATTGATTTTATTGGATTAAGTGAATTGGGCTCAATAAAGGCCCAAAATAAGGAAAAAGACATGGCCCAAATAGGCTAAATGACCCATTCTTCTACCATTGACCACTTAAACATGGCATTTAATGCCAAGAAGACTTGAGGGACTATATATATGTGGAAAATCAGATTTTTATTCCAAGAGACACACAACACATTTCTAGAATTTTCAAGACAATTCTCTTTTGGGCTCTTCAAACCCTAAGTCACTTCTTGGACAAGATCATCCATTAGCAAGCTTAGGTAAGTGATTATTCTTGTACTTTAGTATATTATATGCATGATAGATGGTGTAGAGCATGATGGTTATGTTGGCAAGTGTTGATTATGCCAGCGCTGCGAGAGGTTTCATGTAGGTGAATGTTGGGTCTGAATGAATGAATGCTATTTTTGCGGCATGCCAGGGCATGTGGTAAGAGGGTGTCCACAAATAAACACGTATGGCATGGCACAACCCACGGGACCAACCGTCGCATCGACATCCTCTGTGCCTCCTCTAGGTAGAGGTGCACAACCTGTTGGTCATGGCAGAGGTGCAAGAGGAGCAGCTAGTTCTAGTGGCATTCAGGGCAGTACTTACGCCGTGGCGGGTCGGCAGAAATTTTAGGCTTCTCCTGATGACGTGAAAGGTATATTATCTGTCTTTTTATGTAACGTATTTACAATGATTGATTCGGGTTTTACCCTATCATATGTTATCCCCTTGACTATGGGGAAAAAAAATTATTGTGAAAGGACACTAGAATTTTTAGTTAACCTATTTGGGGTATCTATACCAAAAGGTGAATTTATTGTAGCTAAAAGAGTGCGTCATGATTTTGTGGTAACTGTGTGGGGTTATGATACATTGGCTGATCTTATTAAATTGAAAATGGTTGATATTAATGTTATAATAGGAATGGATTGGTTGGTTTCTTGTTATGCCACGGTAGATTTCCCGGATAAGAAGGTACATATTCATTTTCCACAAGAAAATGCTTTTGAATGGAAGGGTAATGTGGGGGAACCAAGATGAAATAGCAACATGTATGGTATGATTATGTTATTAAACTTGTTATTTTTCTATAAGTGTAAATTATGGGGTTTTGGCCGATATGTTGATATGAGGTGTATTGAGGTGATTTGATGAAATAATTATGATGATGTGGTGATGGAGAGTGGAAAGTATGAACTTGGTGTGACATGCTATTGGTTATCATGTATTGGTCAATGTATGAAATATTGTGGGATTATTGGTATAATAATTTCATCAATGGTATTGTCTAGGGGGAAATGACATTGTTAAAGGCAAACATGAAACTCATTATCGTTATATGCATTTGTAAGGTAGTTGGTGGTTAATGTAAATTTCGTTATGTACTTGTGTTGTAGAGTGAAACATAAGTACGGAGCGGGACTATTGTATGCACATTTAATGTTGTATAGTCGTATTGAGAATACAAGGTATGTAAGGTTACTCTTTCCGTATCTTTCTACAGCATATAGTGAACACTTGTTGTGGTACTTACTCATTTCTGAAATGTCCTAAGGCATCTCGTTTCAGGTTATCATCTATTGTTAATTATATATACGTTACTCTTGGTCTATTGTCATTCGTGGATCACATAATTATGATCATGGTTCCAAGTTCAAAAATGTTTTAACTACTAAAAGAAACTATTTCAAGGAAAGTGACGACGTAAGGATAATCTATTCATTCTTAAGTCACATATTCCTCATTTATTAGTCGTTGTTGTTCATGAGTTACATAATTATGGACATGTTCCAAAAGTCCCAATAATGTTATGTTCTTAAGCTTCCAATAATGTGGTGACTATATATGTACATTAATCTCTCATAAGTGGATGAATCAATCTCTCGCAAGTAAAGGTATCAATCTCAAAAGTAAAGAATAAAGTAATGCATATATATGGTTAATGATTGAGTATGGGTGGTAGCTTTGGGGGGTGAAATGCCTAGCTCAAGCCGATCCCAAGATTATTGCATCAGGGCGCAGTCCTAATGGCATAAGCCTAGCTTTGACCGAACCTGACAGGTGGTAGCTCTAGAGGTAATAACCTAGCTCGAGCCAAACCTGATATGTTGGTTTATGGGTGGCAGCTCTAGAGGTAATAACCTAGCTCGAGCCGAGCCCGATATATTGATTTATTGGTGGTAGCTCTAGAGGCAAAGTCCTAGCTCGAGCTGATCCCAACATAACGTTATGTTATGTTAAGACCCACTGATCAGTTAGGGCCCGGGTACGATATGATACAAGTGATGAGGGATAAATAATAAAGCAAAGAAAATAATTTATGTAAGGTACATGGTGCCACATATGCAGATCGATGGGTTATTCATATTGACTATCCTATTACATTTTTATTCTATTGACGTATTTGCGACAGTTTCATATGGCCTTACATACTCAGTACATTCTCCGTACTGACCCCTCTTGGGGGATTTACCTTACTTGCTACAGGTGCAGGTACTAGTAGACCTCCATAGTAGGTTGCGGATCTTTTGTGGACTTTTGATGAGCTCCAGTTGGTTCGGGGCTTTTTGAGTTACTATGTACATTTATTTTGGTATTGTATATGTGTATTGAGCGGGGTCTTGTCCCGACTCTAGGTTGGTTATGGTTATGTATCTGTAGAGGCTTTGTAGATGTTGTGGGACAACTGAAGAAAATGTAAGAAATGTATGTTTTGTCTTGAAGGCCCCAACGGCCAAGTTTCATAGTTATCATGTATGTTCCATGATTTCCGCTATTGGCATCTTGTATCTATTTGTGGTGATGATGTTTATTGAGTAGCATGCGCATGAGTTTGTGAGGATGAAGATTGGTTCTCTCGGGCCTCATCGGCTCCGGGTGCCAGTCCACCTCGATGGGATTTGGGGCGTGACAAAAGTGGTATCAAAGTAGGTCGTTCTAAGGGTGTGTTCTGCACCACATTTATAAGTAGGTGGCTACAGCACATTTAGGAGTTGTTTATGTTCTTCAATTCTTAGATCGTGCATTAGAGCCAAAAGTGTAAGTGAAAAAAACACAATCATATCTGACCATAGTGATGGGTTTTCTTTGATATAGAAACTACCGATGACAAGAAGAGGTAAAGGAAAGGGTAAGCAGGTTGTTAAGCTTGCCGGAAAAGGATCGAGTAGACCACCACCTGACCAAGCTAGTCAAGGTGGAGCTGATACTGAATTTGCATCATGGGCTTCTTCCACTTTCCCAGCTCTGAAAGAGCTGAGAAGAAGAGAAGTATCTTCAAAACTACCCGTTAATACTATTGAGCAGGATTTGATGAGTGCGGTACAAATATTAACCTGTGTAGTTGCTGCACAAGCTCAAAGACAAGCTCTTGTGCAGCAGAAGGAGGGATAGAGACAAACGAAGAGGATGCAAGGATTGAGAGAAAGATCGTCAAAAAAGGCTAAACCCATGGGACAAATCATGGCGTCCCAAGAAGGATTTGGGCCTCGGATTTTTCACAAACCGCCTAGGCCATCAATTCCCCATTCCACAATAATTACTCCCCCTCTATTCCAAGGGTTTAGAAGCAACTAGTTTGGGCAAGGAGGTGAGATTCAGGGTTTACAGACAGTGGGGTATCAAGTACAAGGAAGTATGAACTACCCGAGGTTTTATCGTCGATTATGAAAGCGCTGCGGGAGGTTTTATGCAGGTGAATACCGGGTCAGAATGAATGTTTGCTATTTTTGCGGCATACCAGGGTATGTGGTAAGAGGGTATCCACAAAGGAACCTTGGTGGCATGGTACGACCCACGGGACCAACCGTCGCATCGACATCCTCTGTGCCTCCTCTAGGTAGAGGTGCACAACTTGTTGGTCATGGCAGAGGTGCTAAAGGAGTATCTAGTTCTAGTGGCATTCAGGGCAGTACCTATGCCGTGGCGCGTCGGCAGAAATTTGAGGCATCTCCTGATGACGTGATAGGTATATTATCTGTATTTTTACGTAAGGTATTTACAGTGATTAATTCGGGTTTTACCCTATCATATATTATCCCCTTGACTATGGGAAAAAAAAAAATTATTGTGAAAGGACACTAGATTTTTAGTTAACCTATTTGGGGTATCTACACCAAAAGGTGAATTTATTGTAGCTAAAAGAGTGCGTCATGATTGTGTGGTAACTGTGTGGGGTTATGATACATTGGCTGATCTTATTGAATTGAAAATGGTGGATATTAACGTTATAATGGGAATGGATTGGTTGGTTTCATGTTATGCCATGGTAGATTGCCGGGCTGAGAAGGTACATATTCATTTTCCACAAGAAGATGCTTTTGAATGGAAGGGTAATGTGGGGGCACCAAGAGGAAAATTTATATTCTATCTTAAAGCAACGAAAGTGATAGCCAAGGGATACATAAGATCTAATATGCCCTTTGGGGTACATCCGTGTGAGTGTGAAAAAAAAATGAAATGGTACTTGAGAACGTGTATTGACTATTGGCAACTGCATACCGATTAAGAACAAATATCCCCTCCCAAGAATTGACGATTTGTTTGATCAGTTACAAGGTGCCAAGTGTGTTGTTCCTTTTATCAAAAGGATTGTATCCACTTTTTCTTGCACCAATTTCTCTGGAACGAGAGTGACTTAAAGATCGGGTTATCACCAAGTCAGAATTAGAAACAAAGATATACCCAAGACAACTTTCCGAACACGGTATGACGATTATGAAGGCTTAGTTGTGTCATTGGGACTAACAAATGTACCAGTTGTTGTTATGGATTTGATGAATAGGGTGTTCAAACCATTCTTGGATGTATTTGTGACCGTGTTCATGGATGATATTCTGGTTTATTCGAGATCACAAGAGGACCATGCCAATTACGTACGACAGGTGTTATAGATTCTTCGGGATCGTAAGTTGAATGCAAAGTTCTCTAAGTATGAATTTTGTTTAAAATCCATAGCATTCTTGGGTCACATTGTGTCGGATGCAAGAATAAGGATTGAGACGCAAAAGAATGAACTAGTGGGAAAAAATAAAGAGAAGAGACCTACGACGCCCATAGAGATTCATCGTTTTTTGGGTTGGCACGTTACAGAAAATTAACTTCTACACCAGTTTTAGTATTTCTCGAAGGCACAAAAGGTTATACAATGTATTGTGATGCTTTCGGGGTTCACCTAGGATATGTGTTAATGCAGCGTGGTAAGATAATAGCATATGCCTCACGGCAGTTGCAGCCATTAGGGAGAAACTATCCCACACATGATCTTGAGGTAACAGTTGTGGTATTTATTTGAAAGATGGGTTCATAGTGATATATATAAATATTGATCATAAGAGTTTGCAATATGTCTTAAAGTAGAGGGACTTAAATCTGAGGTATGGGAGGTGACTCAAATTATTAGGAGATGATGATATGATATCGAGATCACAACCGGGAAAAGCAAATGCGATGGCCGATGCGTTAAGCCGTAAAGCACTAGAAAGTACGGACCGTCGGGTCATGGGAAAGCAAGGTATAGCCCACCTTAATGAAACAGTTTGGTAGGGCATTTACTTAAAACGCCAGATCAAAGAGTTATAGCGCAAAATACGATAAAGTGTTCATTCATAGAGGTGAAGGAAAAGCAGCATGCGAATCCAATTTTTATTTCGGCTGAAAAAGGAACGTACCACAAGGTTCGATGAAGGAATTTGAGTTTACGCAAGAGCGAGTACTTCAATGTCAAGGTAGACCGTGTGTATTGGATGTGTATGAGCTAACTATTCATCCGAAAGTTACCAAAAGATAGTATGATTTGAAAGACATGTATTGGTGGGGGAATATGAACAAGAACATTGCAGAATTTGTAGCTCAATGTCCAAATTGTTAACAAGTCAAAGTAGAACATCAGAAACCTGGAGGTTATATGCAGCGTCTCAATCTTTCAGTTTGGACGTGGAATATAAGTAATATGGATTTTATCACAGGTTTGTCTAGTACATTGTGGAAATTTGATTTTAAATGAGTGAGAGATAGCTGACAAGTTTACCATCACATATGTTGCCTTTTAAGACCACCTACATAGTTGAAGAATATGCGAGGTTGTCTATTAAAGAGAAAGTACAACTATACGGAGTTTCTAAATCTATTACATTAGGCAGGGGAGCTCAATTTACTACACATTTTTGAAAGTTTCTTTTCAAGAAAGGTTGGGTACATACGTGAATCTGAGTACAACTTTTCACCCTCAGACGAACGGACAAACAGAGTATAGTATCGAAACACTTGAAGGTATACTACGAGCCTATACGAGAGACTTAAAAAGTAGTTGGGAAGATCATCTACCCCGTATTGAATGTGCTTAACATGATAGCTATTGTTCAAGTATCAAAATGGTATCTTACGAAGGTTTATGTAGAAGAAAGTTTAAATCATCAATTGGGTGATTTAAACCGAGTGGAACTGCCTTATTTGGGGCTAGATTTGGTTCAGTACGCTATAGAGAAGGTTAAGGGGGTACGATAGTACCTACAAGCTAAAACAAGTCATATGCTGAGATCCATTATTTTTATTAAATGTACAAGCTATGCGGGATGTCACTTATGAAGGGATATATATATTGCCATTCTATATGGATAAGTGGAAAGATGAGAAAAAAAAATAATAGCTTTGGTAAAGGTATAATGGAGAAACCGAATCACGTAGGGAGCCAAAGAAATGATGAAGTCAAAGTATCCGCGACTATTTCAAACTGGGGAGAGAGATCAAGGTATGGAGTTGGGACAATAACAAGGAAGTATCCATAAGTATTATGTGTATATGCGTATATATGTTAAGATAGAGATTCATGGGATGTACATGAGACGATGCTACTAACATTCGAGGATGAACGTTTCTAAGGGGGGAAGAGTGTAACACCCTGTACCTTCCAAACCCTACTTGACGATGTTGAACAATGTTTACTTAGGTGTCGAGAGACATAAGTATGTATTTTGTAATGTTATTGATGAGATAATTGATATTGGGCCTCGTACATGTGATTAGACCTTCGGAGGAGGTGTTTTGTGACTTCGTGGAGAATTTGTGGGGTTAAAAATGAGGCTTGGAGGACCTCCAAACAAAGGATATTAAAGGTAACAAGTAAGTTAAAGAATAGAAATTGAAGTATCTAACCAAACCCGCAAAGAAAAGTCAAAAAATGAAATTTTCAAAAAAATTAAGGGCCAGGCTCGTCAGAGGGCATGCCAGTACGCTAATTTCCCAAATTTTTTGGGCACAGGCAGCAAGTTGGCGCGCCCAAGGGCGTGCCTGGCTGCTTGTGCGCACCTTTCAAAAGTTTGAAATTTTTCTAAGTCCCAAGGGTGCCCGGGGACGTACCGGGCCGCTTTTTTCCACATTTCTTCCACAACCATGAGCCTATACATGGAATAATTGAATCAATTGGCATTCCATTTGATAAGATTATTCGTGGACGAATTTGGCATCCAAATGACGATTTTACCCTTTCGGTCAAAATAAGCCATACGTGGGTAGAATCACTTGTTTTTGGAATTGAGGCTACGGATATAAATAGCGTGAGTGGGAATATTTTCGTAATATGTATGAAATGATTTAAACATGAGAAATTATTGATTTTATTGGGTTAAGGGATTTGGGCTCGATAAAAGCCCAAAATGAGGAAGAAAACATGGGCCAAACCCATTCTTCCATTGACCAAGCCAAACATAGCATTAAATGCCAAGAGTGGCTAAGGATGACCCCAAGAACTATATAAAGACCCAAAAATCAGATTTTATTCATTTGGAACTCTCATGCCTTTTAGATATTTTCTCAAACATATCTCTCAAACCCTAAGAACTCTAAGCCATCTTTTGGAGCAAGATCCTCATTATTCAAGCTTAGGTAAGTGATTATTCTTATGGATTAATATATTATATGCATGGGAGAGTATGTAAATCATGTTGGTTATTCTTGGAAGTGTTGAACATGGCACTTTGTGTTTTTGTAAAAGTTGTCTTATCCATGGAATTTAAACTTGAAATATGACTTGTCGTTTTGATGAAAGAGCATGGTATGGATGAAATAGCAACATGTATGGTGTGATTATGTTATTAAACTTGTTATATTTCTATAAGTGTAAATTATGGGATTTTGGCCGATATGTTGATATGAGGTATATTGAGGTGATTTGATGGAATAATTGTGATGTTGTGGTGATGGAGAGTGGAAAGTATGAACTTGGTGTGACATGCTATTGGTTATCATGTATTGGTCAATGTATGGAATATTGTGGGATTATTGGTATAATAATTTCATCAATGGTATTGTCTAAGGGGAAATGACATTGTTAAAGGCAAACATGAAACTCATTATCGTTATATGCATTTGTAAGGTTGTTGGTGGTTAATGTAAATTCTGTTATGTACATGTGTTATAGAGTGAAACATAAGGACGGATCGGGACTATTGTATGCACATTTAAGATTGTATAATCGTATTGAGAATACAAGGTATGTAAGGTTACTCTTTCCGTATCTTTCTGCAGCATATAGTGAACACCTTGTTGTGGTACTTACTCATTTCCGAAATATCCTAAGGCATCTCGTTTAAGGTTATCATCTATTGTTAATTATATATACATTACTATTGGTCTATTGTCATTCATGGATCACATAATTATGATCATGGTTCCAAGTTCCAATAATGTTGTAACTACTAAAAGAAACTGTTTCAAGGAAAGTGACGACGTAAGGAGAATCTATTCATTCTTAAGTCACATATTCCTCATTCATTAGTCATTGTTGTTCATGAGTTACATAATTATGGACATGTTCCAAAAGTCCCAATAATGTTATGTTCTTAAGCTTCCAATAATGTGGTGACTATATATGTACATTAATCTCTCATAAGTGGATGAATCAATCTCTCGCAAGTAAAGGTATCAATCTCAAAAGTAAAGAATAAAGTAATGCATATATGTGGTTAATGATTGAGTATGGGTGGTAGCTTTGGGGGCGAAATGCCTAGCTCTAGCAGATCTTGAGATTATTGGATCAGGGGGCAGTCCTAGAGGCATAAGCCTAGCTCGGACCGAACCTGACAGATAGTAGCTCTAGAGGTAATAACCTAGCTCAAGCCGAACCTGATATGTTGGTTTATGGGTGGCAGCTCTAGAGGTAATAACCTAGCTCGAGCCGAGCCCGATATATTGATTTATTGGTGGTAGCTCTAGAGGCAAAGTCCTAGCTCGAGCCGATCCCAACATAACGTTATGTTATGTTAAGACCCACTGACCAGTTAGGGCCCGGGTACGATATGACACAAGCGATGAGGAATAAACAATAAAGCAAAGAAAATAATTTATGTAAGGTACATGGTGCCACATATGCAGATCGATGGGTTATTCATATTGACTATCCTATTACATTTTTATTCTATTGACGTATTTGCGACAGTTTCATATGGCCTTACATACTCAGTACATTCTCCGTACTGACCCCTCTTGGGGCATTTACCTTACTTGTTGTAGGCGCAGTACTAGTAGACCTCCATAGTAGGTTGTGGATCTTTTGCGGACTTTTGGTGAGCTCCAGTTGGTTCGGGGCTTTTTGAGTTACTATGTACATTAATTTTGGTATTGTATATGTGTATACAGAGGGGTCTTGTCCCGACTGTAGGTTGGTTATGGTTATGTATCTGTAGAGGCTTTGTAGATGTTGTGGGACATCTGAAGAAAATGTACAAAATGTATGTTTTTTCTTGAAGGCCCCAACGACCAAGTTTCATAGTTATCATGTATGTTCCATGATTTCCGCTATTGGCATCTTGTATCTATTTGTGGTGATGATGTTTATTGAGTAGTATGCGCATGAGTGTGTGAGGATTAAGATTGGTTCTCTCGGGCCTTATCATCTCCGGGTGCCAGTCCGCCTCGATGGGATTTGGGGCGTGACAGCAAGTGTTGAATAGTGAGCTTTTGCTTTTTGCTAAAGATGTGTCATTATTGTTATTTAAACTTGAAAAAGGACTTGAGGTTTGAATAAAAGTGAATGGTATGGATGAGATATCAACATGTATGGTGTGATTATTATCCTAAACTTGTTATTTTTCTATAAGTATAAATGAGCCGATATGTTGTTGTGAGGTGTATTGAGGTGATTTGAGGGAGTATTTGTGACGTTGTGTTGATGAAGAAATGCAAAGAACAAACTTGGTGTGAAATGCTATTGAATTGTGATATTTTGGTTTATGTTGGGCATGTTGTGGTATTGTTGACATGACAATGCTGTAAATGGTATTGTAAAGGGTGAAATGACATTATACGGCAGTCATATAGCTCATCGTCATCTTGTACACTTGTATGGTAACTAGTTGTTAATGTAAGCTCCGGTATATATTTGTATTGTAGAGTAAGATTTAAGGAAGAAGCTGGACTATTGTGTTCACGTATAGGATTGGATAGTCGTATTGAGGAGATAAGGTATGTAAGGTTACTCTTTCTGTATCCTTCTGCAGCATGTAGTTTTCACCTTGTTATTGTACTTACTCATTTTCGAAATGTCCTAAGGCATGTCATTTCAGGTTATCATCTATTGTTAATCACATATACTTTATTCTTGGTCTATTGTCATTCATGGATCACATAATTATGAACATGGTTCCAAGTTCCAAAAATGTTACATTCAAAAGTTCCAACAGTAACTTAATCATCAAATGAGCTATTTCTAAGATTAAAGAAGTGAGGTAATGAAGTATTTATTCTTGGGTGGTATCCCAGGGGTTAAAATACCTAACATGGGTCTATCCCAATATCTTCGGGTGGAAGTATCCCAGGGATGCAAAGAACACCTAGCATGGGTCAATCCCGCTACTACGAGTGGTATCCCAGGGGAAAAGAAGAGCCTAACATGGGTCGATCCCGAAAACTATTGAATACCCACTGATCAGCTTGGGGCCCGGGCATTGTGAGAAGGGAAGGATGAGTAGTGAATGAAGAAGTGAGTGATGAAGGGAACGAGTGAGCGTAAGGATAAAAGAAGTAATACATCTAATGTACATATTTCCATACATATAAAGTGATGGCTCATCCATATTGGTTCTTTACTTATATTTGATTCCATTGAAGTATTGATGTATCATATGGTTTCTTATGGCCTTACATACTCAGTACATTCTTCGTACTGACGTACCTTGTGGGACTTACCTTACTTGCTGCAGGAACAGGTGCTAGTAGACCTCCACAGTAGGTTGCGGATCTTTTGCTGATCTTTGGTGAGATCTAGTTGGTTCAGGGCTTTCCGGGTCTTATATGTACATTTGTTTTGATACTGTAATATTGTGTAAAGCGGGGACTTGTCCCGATTCTAAGTTGGTTATGTATGTACTTCTGTTAGAGGCTTTTGTAGACACATATAGGTATGTAACCCAAGAGATGTATGTCCACCTTGACTTGATGGCCTAACAGCCAAGTTTCTTATATGTATATATATAATGCTCCATGATTTCCGCACTTAGCATTTTATGTCTTTACGAAGTGGTGATGATTCTTATGGTATGTATATGATTGGGCAGGAGTAAATATTGGTTCTCTCAGGCCTTATCGGCTTCGGGTGCCAGTCCACCCCGTTGGGATACGGGGCGTGACACCTCCCTCCGAAGAGAATGGGATGGCTCTGGTAAGGCATTGATTCTTACAACCCCAAGAATCTAAGGGAGTGAATTCATGTTTGAAGTGTAAGAATCTTCTCTCAAAGGTGGAACACCCCCCCCCTCCCTAAACTGGTGCAAAATTGCCTTCTCCTAGCCCTAGGATAAGTATTTGAACAATGGGAATGAAAAACTTTATTTTTTAACTTAAACTAAATTTTTTGTGCTTTCGTCGCTGCAACGACACTTCTGTCACTACAGCGACACCGCTGCAGCAGATAATCTACCGCTGCAGCTACACCTAGGCCAAATAGGTCTATTACTACGATGGCACTTCTGCCGCTACAGTAAAACCAAACTAGTAGCTTGGAATCTATTCCCAGCACTGGCCATTTTACAACTGAGTTCTCAATTTTGACACTAAAAACTGTCCCTTTTACGGTAATCTCTATAACAAGATTTCTACTAACCCATTTTACGCACTGAAAGTTTCTACGACTTCCTAAATTCATCCTCCGACACAAAATCATTTCAAAATCACCAATCAGCATTGTAATAACTACTAGATTCCTCTAGACCACCATACACTCAAAGTACCCTAAAACTAGGGTAGCCCCAATTTTTGTCTAAGGAAGAATTAGGTTGAGGTTTTACTCCCTATTTTAGTGTAACGACAATTTGGGTCGTTACATAAGCCCAAGATCCAACCCAGTAATTCAGATTATTAACAATCATCCAAAGCTTTAATTATACAATCTAATTCTCAAATAAAATTAAATATCAATGCACCCTCTCAGGCTTCATCAAATATTCAAATCTTTTCATACTTAGGCAATTCATTTAGCAAATGCTTAGAACAATGAAGACATTAGTAATTAGTCAATTTCATTTACAACCCTTACATATACCATACGTAGTGGTTAACCCCCAGGCATCAATAATTTACTTAAATCACACATAATACATGTTTGCTAACAACAACACTTATTCAATTAACATCAATTTCACTTATCACAGACTCTCAAACAATCAGATAAGCTTGCAACTTACATAGAAATCAAATCTAGAGAATCTGCTTAGACAATCAACTAAACCTAGCCCTTGCTTTTATAAAACACATCTTTAAGTATCAAATTCTTGAAAACCACTAGTTGATCCTCTGTGTATCAACACAGCCTTTACAGCCGAATAGGAATTGCAACCTTTTAGCTCCAATATAGTTGCTTGAGTTACCAAAGAAGAGTCATATAGTCCAAATTGGATTGGTTGAGATACCAATTAGAATCAAGAGATACCAATTGAACTCAACTCATACAAATAATTATTACAACAGCACGAGAGGAAAAAAAGAAGGGAAATAATTCATAGAATGCCTCATAGCTTCCAAAAGATTTAATGTGGATGTCTACACACCAATCTACATGACTCTAATCAACATTTGATCTTGTACTTGTGCGATCAGAAGCCTACAGTCTAATACAAACTGTCATGACCCAACTAACTGGACCATATGGGTACCTACTCTACTCTACTTAGATTAAAAAAAAACCTTACCACCTATTCAAAAAACATGTAGAAATCATAAACAATAGCGCAATCACTTCATAATCTCATAAACTTATTACAAAAATCTATTAATATAAAAAGACAACCTTTTTCCCTCGAGGAACTAGTCTAGATGTGTACAAGAGCTACAACATAGAGTAACGAATACATAGGACCAGCTTCCACCATGATTTGAGAAAACGGAAGTTGCTGGAGATCTCTATTCGCATCAAACAAGATACATCAACTAATCCTGCAACTAGATTACACCCAAAAAGGGTATAGCAAGAGTAGTATCAGTATAATAACACATATAGTAGGCATCATTGGTCAACCCAAATTAAACCACGTAAACATAATACAATATCCAAAATCAAACATGAACTTACATAATATGCCATTTCAATAATTTAATCTCATGTTCCCAATCACCACTCTTCCTACTTTGTACTCACCACCAGGCCTTATTTAATGTATATCACTTCTCACTAATCACTAGTCGACTCACACTACAACTTTCACAGCTAATTAACCACCTTCTCACCACTATATTCCACCACTAGCCACGGTTCTACCATTTGTTCCACTAACAACCCAAGATCATATGTTTTACCAAAACACACAAAGCAATTAGTAAACCATTTAAGTCAGACTTACTATTAAAAATACCCTTAGGGTGTCACCCTACTCAGGAAAACACACTAGGTTACCTTTACACATAATAATGCTCGACTCAAAGTAACACATCATCCTAATAATTCAGGACACCAATCAAATACATGTCACCTCAACACTATAAATTTAACAAGTATTTTCACTATATTTCTACCTTAACCAAATCAAATCAAGTAATAAATGAACAAATTTATGCAATTAATATTCCATTTTAGTCCTAACTTTCTCCAAAAACAACTCATTATTGTACAACAACAAGTATTTACTCTTTTCAAGTACACTATCACGTAACCAGACCATACAACGATTCCAAATATAATAATCCATAAAATATATAACTCGGCTCACTCAAGGAACCATAGAACTCTTCAAATCATGGTGTAAACATATGATATGTGTCTTATACATGCCCACTAACCATGACTTATAGGGGACGAGCTCAGCTCATGTATAAAATATCTCAAATAACTAGTGCCTACCATCCTTATCTCATAGCAAGTATTATACCACCCTTATTCCATTGTCCCACCCTTATCCTCTCTAAAATCCTACAATTCAATCATGATCAACCTTTACCGATTACCGATTCATCTCACAATAACAAATAGTACCATAAATAAGTATAATCACAAAGTGAGCTAAATCAACCATCTTTCATATAAAACAAGGTCTTTTTTACCAATTTCATTATAGATTAGAAATTTCAAAACTTGCATTCAACAATTAAAAAGTTCAACATTTATTAGCATGCATTACAACTAAATAAAAAAACAATCTGTTAACAAGCACACATATAATAAAACTAAGGTTTAACTCCAATTCAACCATAACCTACTCAGCAAACATTAGTGCTCTGTGGCCAATCAACATATAATAAGTGAATACACACACAATCAATTTGGGTCAACCTTCTATTTTATAACCACCCAGGGGCATACATAATTCCCTCTAACTACAACACCATTGTCTCCTCAACTTCCATCTTAATACTATATCATCATATATTGGTTACTCTAATACCACCCCTAATTATCTTACTAGTATAGCACACCATATTTATAGTTTTTACCTAGAACTTATATATACAAATCAATTATCACTAAGTGTTAAAGTATGATCTGTAGTAAAAGGTGGATAAACTAGGGTTGGTATTATATGTTCGATGTTGAAAAATTATCGAATAAAGAACTAATGTTGTGGTGTTCATGAATGTGATAATAATATATATGATGGGCCCTCACACTTAAAAACTAGATTCAATGGTCCTTGGTATAATTATTATTGTAGAGCATTCGAGTGGAATTTATGGGTGTTTATGTGCAGTTAGACTTGATTTACTCTCTTGTATGTATTGTGAATAATAATCATGTTGATTTGTCTTTGGATATAATCTATGGTGGCATATTTATTTGGCTTAACAATGCTTGTATGAATAAGTTGTATAATTATTTGAAGCATGTCTTTGAATGACATGATTATAAAGTGCACTTGTTATAATTTTGTACTTGTTAAAATATCTCGAGGGATGAGTGAGATGAGAACATACTAAGATATGTTGATAAGATCTGAGAATATACATACTATTCTAATATTGAGTGGCTTGAGTTTGATGTGAGCTTATGAATGAGCAGTTACATTGTTACTGCTCTAATGTTGAGTAGCTCTAGTTCAGTGTGAGCTTATGGACAAGCAGTTATATTATGGAGTGGGTACCACACTGGTATGATTCATAGACCCTAGGTTATCTCCTGTAGTTCATGACTAGTTAGGAAGAAATAAGACTCTTTAGCATATGTGTACAAACGAGTGATTATTATGAGTCTTGATATTATTAGAGAAAGATTAAAGAGATACAGAGGCTATATAACTGTGAAAATAAGTATGGACAAGATCCATGTTTAGTTAGGTGACTTCTTATAGTTGCAGAGTTCTGTGATGACTTGATATGTCTATTTTTGTGACTTATATGTCCTTGATTGTTTGACTTTGATAGGTCCATATATTTGGTTACTATATATTTGTATGGACTATTTGATTTCTTGCAATATTGGGGTAACTTGATTTTTGTGAATATTCCCTCAATTAGATTATCAAGTCATTAATTGATTTTCTATTTTCTGAGATTAAATGTATGTTTGGTTGTGCCTTGTTGTTGGGTGGACTTAGGTTGTGGGTAAGGAATCACTAATAAGTGATAGGTGACTTGAGGATAATATTAGTGACAGTTTAACTTCCAAGTAGTTATAATGGGTGTGTGTAATCTAGATAATGCTAAGTGTCAATAACTCCGTAAATCTTATTTTGAGAATGATATATGAAAGTTAGAAGCAAAATATGAACTAGCATGCTTCGAATTTACTCTCCTACAAGGGAAATCCAAACTCTTACCCCTAAACCCTAATTTTGTGTCAAATTAAATAAGTTAGGCATGAATAATGCAATTTTGAAGTTTAAGCAATAAAATAATACAATAAAAGAGAGATTTACCTAAGGAAATCAAAGTATGAGGGGAAGTTGTATAGAAAATTTATGGGAATGAGGGAGTTTAGTTTTTGCAAAAGTAAGGAAATGAACCTCTTTCTCATCCCTTAATCTGCCAGATATCTTGTTGCAGAGGCTCATTTCCTATTTTAGTGAACTTGTTGTAGCGATACTCCCATTACTGCAGCAGCTCATGTGTTGTCCCATGCTACGATTTTGTGGAATTATATGCCCCATGCTTAATCTTATTCATCCAGGTATTGTGAGTCCTTTTAGGAACTTGCGTGAATAAATTCTTCCCCAAGCTGGGAAATTATGAGAAAAATAACTTCATTCATGCGTAATACTTAATTCTGTATTTTTTCAAAGGATCTCAATAGGGAGACTGAGTATGAAATTTGTATTGGTTTGGTAAATGTGAGCAAGTGACTTCGGTAAGAACGCATAATAAGTGACCTTAAAAGTAATTTCTTTCAATATTTGACCTCTTACTCTATATCACCCAAGTCCATACGGTGACGAATAGTTGTTTAATTTGTATTTGATGTAATGATTTATTCCATTATTATGGAAGTATCTATCATAAAGGCATATCAATTAAAAATATTTATTATTATGAATTAGAGTTTGTGATAATAATTAATTTTGTATAATAAACATTGAATAAAATCGAGTAAAAAAAAGTGGGGCTGACCAGACTAGTTTATCGTAGCGGTCTGCTGGCTGCAATAAGAATATGAATACTGTAGCAAAGCCCATGAACAAAAATCCCAAATATAGGTTAATTTCAGTTTTCGTCTATCACTCTAATAGTGGTCCTCTTCTAAAAATGACCCTAGGGTTATTCCCAAGTTAAAATACCTCGAACAAAGAGGAAAAGCTCTCAAGAAAACATATTCTGTTGTCTTTCTCATTGTTTCTCTGTCAAAAACTTTTGGAAATAACGATCAAGGTCGCATGTATGCCATGGCAGCATTTTGGTGTTAATGTAGGTTATGGTTTGTTGAGTAGTAGACTTAGATTAACAAATTATATATACTATGTAGAATTGATGAGAGGAAGCATGATAAGGCCTTTGGGCATGTTGTTAGGATAAATAATACTTAGAATAACATATTAAGGACTGCACATGTGATAATTGATATATGTGGTTATCACTTTATGTTCTAAATTCATATAAGACTAATCTGAGCAGTGGTGAAAAGATTATGTGCTAATGCAACTAAAAAACCTAGACTATTAATGTTATAGGTTGGAAGGAATTTTTGAATTGATACATATATTTGTGTGTGTTCTTGATGGTGTGCTCATCTGGAGGTGATTTGTTCTTGTGGACTAGATATGAAGTGTGAAGTAGTGTCATAACATAAATGTACTAAGAGGAAATATGACTAATTATTAAAGTGTGATATATAGTAATAGATGGATAAACTAGGGTTGGTGTTGTACGTTGAATATTGTAAAATAGTTTGATAAACAACTAATAATTTGGTGTTCATGAATGTGATAATAATATATACAATGGGCCCTCACACTTAGAAACTAGATTCAATGGTCCTTGGCATAATAATTGTTATTGAGTAATTGAGAGGAACTTATGGGTGTTCATGTGGACTTAAGACTTGATTTAGTATCTTGTATGCATTGTGAATGATAAGCATGTTGATTGGTCTTTGGACATAGTCTATCATTACGTATTTGTTTGACTTGACAATGCTTGTATGAATATGTTGTATAATTGTTTAAAGCCTGTCTTTGAATGATTTATGATTATGATGTTCACTTGATATTTTTTGTGTACTTGTTGTAATATCCTGAGGGATGAGTTAGATGAGAACATACTAAGATATGGTTTTGAAAACTGACAATATAAATACTATTCTAATGTTAAGTGGCTTGAGTTCGATGTGAGCTTATAGACGAGTGGTTATGTTGTTACTGTTCTAAGGTTGAGTGGCTCGAGTTCTATGTGAGCTTATAGACGAGCTATTATTTTGTGTAGCGGGTACCATGTCGGTATGGTACATAGACCCTAGGCCATCTCCTGCAGGTCATGACTAGTTGGGCAGAAATAAGACATTTTAGCATTTGTACAAACAAGTGATTATTGTGAGTCCTGAAATGGTTAGAGTGAGATACATAGGCTATACAACTATGAAAAATTGTGTGGACAAGATCCATATTTTATGATGTGACTGCCTATCATTGCAGGGTTTTTGATGACTTGATATGTCTATTTTGGTTACCTATATGTCCTTGATTGTTTGACTTTGATGTATTCAAATATTTTGTTACTACCTGTTATTATGGTCTGGTTGATTTCCTGTAATGCTGGAGTAACTTGATTTGCATTAATATTTCCTCAATTGGTTGATTAAGTCATTAATTGGTTCCTTATTTTCTGAGATTAAATGTATGCTTGGTTGTGCCTTGTTACTAGGTTGATTTGGGTTGTGGGTGAGCAATCAGTAATATATGATAGGTGACTTAGGGTAAATATGTAATGATAATAAAAATACCTAGTGGTGAAATGGGTATGTATAATCTTGATGATGAGTAACTGTGTTAGTAGTTGTCAAACTTATCATAAGTGAAACAAAATGCTTAGTAATATTTACTAGGCTGTAAGGTTGTTGCATGAGATCATAAGCTGATTATTTTTATTTATATATGGTGTTGCACGAACTAATCCTGATTGACTGATGATTCCTACCAGTACGTGTGGTGTACTGATACTACTCTTGCTACGCCCTTTTGGGGTGTATGTGTGTTATAGGTTGATTAAAGTTTCTTAGTTGAAGTGGCGAGTATCCATCATCAACTTCTTCATACTTCATTGCTCAGGTGAAAGTTGTGTCTTTTATTTTCTTGTCATTACTCTGTATTACAAGCTCTTGTACATGTATAGACTAGGTCTCTAGGAAATGTTGTATTTTTTGCATTAAAGACTTGTATGGTTTTGAAGATATTAAATATGATTCTTAGTTTTAAATTGAATTGATTATTGTAGCGATGTTGTTTTCAAATCCTAGGAAAGCTATGAGGCATCTAGGAGTCATTCTTTTTCTTCTTTCTAATCGTGTTGTCTCAGTTTACCATCTACCTAGGTCGAGTACAATTTGTATCTAGTCGATTCCAACTGGTATCTTGATAAATTCAATTGGTATCTAGTCGGTTTCAACTAGTATCTTGACTAATTCAATTGGTATCTAGCCGATTCCATTAGTATTTGGACAAATTCAATTGGTATCTAGTCGATTTTAATTGGTATCTGGCAATAGAAGTCATGTTAGCGTGTTGAGTGTATGATTTCATGATGATATAATATTAAATTGTTGTTTGTTGAGGCAATAGTAAAATTGACATGTGTAAAGACTATGATAAATTGTGGTTTGTTGGCATATTACTGATATATTCTATGTATTAACGAGATAGTAAAAGAGATTTAAGCCTGCTAGAAAGTAAAAAGTTTTAGCACTGTATTCTATCCTACCACTATCGCCGCAGTGAAGCAATTTTCTTGCCAGTGGTCCCGCTTCCATGAGGAAGTGACTACTGTAGTGCACGTGTAAAAACATGGAGGTCCTCTATAGTGAAAAGTCCCTCACCATAGCACAACTATGTGTGTTGAATAATCTACCATAGAGAACCTATCATCGTCGTTGTACCTTTGCAGAATATCATCCGCTGCAGTAGACATGCATGAGATAAGATCATCAGATTCAGTCCCCTATTTGAGGGACTTCACTTTTTTAATGCAAGTCAAAATCAAGTAACCTTATGAAATAGCGATATCATAAAATGATCTCTGCCTGAATATAAGACCATCGCCTCCTAAAGTGCCACCAATAGCACCGGTAAATCAAAACAAAGAAAATCATCCAACAAAATTAAGAGATTATCCAAAACATGTAAGAATATAAAATTTTTCTATAAAGGATGCTACAAGGAAAAATGATCAACAATTTCAAACAAGGGGGGATAAGTGGTGGGAGATGCACCGTGTGACGTCCTAGCTAAATGCTCTATTGCTTTTGGTGTTTGAGTCTCTGGAATCCTCTTCGTCCATTCCGCTAAAGAACAAGAATTATTGGTCATCTACTTTCTTTAATTTTGAGACCTTCTTACATGAGGCTAGGGTCTTTATGACTTTCTTGACCCTATTTTATATCTGGAATAACATCTTGTCCTTGGAACGCCTTTTCTTCTCTCCATATTTTATTTTTTCTGGAGCTCTTCATGAGCTTGGGCTAGAGACACAAATATGCCTTGAAGGGCTTCTCACGTACCTACAATGCTTGATGGCATAGACTCCTAAGAAGTCACAGACTAACCTCTCATGAGGTCTTTTATATCACCCAAGTCCGCTCATATATGCTCAAAGGGCCAACAGACTATGATGAGCCATCCTCAGCTCCACCACAACATTGACCACCACTTCTTTCTCCCTTAGAGCCCACCTTTCTCTTCTTCTTGTTTGCCCTGGTGCACCCTTCACTCTCAATGGGTCAAAGAATACGTCGTAGTCAATGGTAATGTCTTCCTGCTCCTTGGGTACATTAGTCTGCTGGCACAGTATTGTAATTAGAGAGGGAAAAGGCAGATCCTTTATACTAGTCATGCCAAAGAACCTCAACCCTCTACAATTTGTGCCCCTACATTCATTGGTACCCAAGCCAGGATGCAAGCCACCACCACTGCCCACGGATAGGTCACATTGTTGACATTGTCAAAGGACGAATCCTTCTAGAAACTAGGTTCGTCCACCTTTGAGCATTGGGGGTGAAATCAGAGCTCTTAATCCCCGTATGGCTATTGACCCAAGGGTTTTATCCCTCTTATCTTCTAACACTAGCATATTTACTATCCATTGCTTATTATCCATGTCATCTTTTACCTTAAGGTCATCCTCCGGGGGAATCGGTAACCTCAGAGCTTCATTTATAGCAGCCACCCCGACCCAAATATCCATACCCCTAATGTGAATTATTGGGTCCATATTAGACAAGTCTACGGTGGGGAGCATGGCATCAAATTCCCTCACCTAATTCTTATTACTGCTATAGGGCTTCTCTACAGTGACGTCCACCCTATCTCTTATAGGTAGTTATATAATTCTAGGAGCATCCGCTTCCCCCCTCCCCCCCCCCCCCATCATCACAAAACCTCACTCATGAGTGAAGCCTCAAACTTTTTTCTCCATATATTGCCTCCAACACTGAGCACTAGCGAACCTTTCGTAGTGAACATTTATACTCCTGGCCATAGTTAAAGTAGTATCTAAAAATGAAAAAAGAGTGTGTTAGATAATTTTTTGATGATCAACAATAAGAGTTTAAGCATGAAAGAAAGAAGTCGTAGAAAGTAGAAAATCAATTCAGAAATTCTAGTCCCTCCAAGGCAGTAATTATGCCTCTCAGCCTCCACTGCAGTGAGGATCCTTTAGCAGGAAAATTCTCGATAGAGCAAACCAGACCATAATAGTTAGTATATACTTGCTATGGTTAATCCATAACAACTGGAGGACTTTTCCATAGAAGATTCATCGTCCCCAAGGATAGCTAGACATAAAAAATATTATTTTCCAATTTTGCTTTTTTATCAATTTTTAATATATATCGGGCATTATGTTGGGGTGTGAGGTACCATAAGTTTACAGTACTTTTGATGCTTAAAAAATGGAAATTATGAATATTCTTGAGTACACTTTGTTTCGTACGATGTGTTTTGTGTGTTTGTACAGGAAATCGATCCCGTGATGAAAGAAGTGAAAAATAAGCTAAAACAAACCAAGTGTGGCCCATAAGAATTCAGTAGGATTTGTGCTTTGAAAGTATAATTAATGATTTGCCTCATGGAGTTAATATCTTTAAGATTTAATAATCATCCTCAAACAACAAGATGTCAATCAATGAATGGTGGAAAGGAAACTACGAGGCATGATGACTCATTCTGAGAAGCGTGAAAATGAAGAGCTAGCTAAAGAGGAATTCTGGACTTTGAAACCATGAGCCTCAGTATGGTTCATGGATTATAACCACGTATCTTACCTTGACTCGTGGAAAATTAAAGATGATTTTAAACCATGAAGGCCAAATTCTAGACCATGGTCCATGAAAGAAAATTACGGATCGTGAAGAGATGATAGGCCTATTTCTTGAATTTATTTAAGATAGGGTTTTTTTTGTCTCAAGGAGGTCATGGGTTCAAGCCTTAGAAACAATCTCTGACAGCAATGCAAGGTAAGGCTATGTACAATAGACCCTTATGGTTATGCCCTTTTTCGGACCCTGCGCATAGCGAGAGCTTTAGTGCACCGGGCTGCCTTATTTTTAGGTTTTGCTTTGTCTATAATACCTTTACTAGTTTTTATTTAATAGTTTACGCACTTTTTAACCTTATGAAACATTTTGTTCCTAGTTACTACACATTTTCCTTTGGTTTTCGAGATTCTACATACATTGATTCTTTGTTCTTGATAATAGAATTCTTTTATTTCTTCTATTCATCTCGTAAGTTATAATTATTATTTATTACATAAATTCTAGTTGTTTTGTTTCAAGCATGAGTAGCAAAATCCATAACAAGGGTTGTAGGAATCGAAACAAATTAACAAAGTAGGTTAAAGTACTTAGTGATTCTTGAAAGGTGTTTATGAATGTACTATTCTTCCCTTTGTATTGATTTCTTTTTAATGGTTGAAAATGCTACAACTCGCCTTAATTCTTACTTGCTTTACCATAGGGGTAAAGAATTGGAAAGTGGATTAACAATAGAGTTTTAAGGCTATCAACCCTTATCTAATAGCTTGAGCCTTGTCCAGGGATAGCTAATATGAGATCAAGGGTAAGCATTTTTATGCAAACACTCATAGAATTTTCCGGTGACTGAGTGACATTTATCTGATAGGGGCGACCAGCCATTTATGTAAACCTAACTTACTGATCTTGCATGCTAGAAACTAGGCTAGATCACTACTACGTTATACTTACTGAGTTATGAAATCATGGAGAAAACAATCCTAGTTCATTCTCTTTATTGATTACAAACAATGTTATTTGATATTCTATTACTTGTTTAATTCGAAACTCATAGACTATTTCCTGTCACTATAAACTCCCTCTTTTGGAAATAATCGACCAATAGCTTAAATAACCGCATTGACATGGTTTCTGGTAATATTCCCTATGGGATTAACATCATCCTAGTTGGTCTCTATATTTGAGTCAATGACAACTTTATATCTCATTGGAAGGTGTAATTTGGGTAACAACAAATTTTGGCGTCATTGTCGGGGAATACAGGTTAGAAATAGGTCAATTGTCTTTATTTGACTATTAGTCCTTATTTCCTAATTTACTTTTTTTGTTGTTTTTGTTTATTCAGGGTACATGTAGTGTATGCCAATTACTTAATGTCATGACCCAATTTCTTGAGTTATGATGGCACCTACTCTAACTCACCAGTAGGTAAGCCAAACCATAGCCCAGAACGATGAATAATGGGCTAAATAGTGAAAAGTAAAAGAATACAAAATTTACACATGCAATAGAAATACTAAGCAGCGGAATATATAAATACGATAGTACTAGACAACAAAAGAAAAGAAGAAAAATGAAAAAGAGTATCCCATGAACTAGTATGGTCGGTATAAGAGTCACTAAATAAAAAATTAGAGTACTAGATACTAACTAATATACAGGTAGTCCCGGAATAAGTAAAGACTATCCAAAATAGTAGAAGAAGAGGGGATCAGCTCCGGCTCTGAAAGCTCACCCTATATCTGAAACCGCAACAAGCATGAATGAAGCATAAGCGGCGGTAGCTCATACTCGAATTTGCATTTGAAAAAGATGCAAATGTGTAGTATGAGTACTAAAAACAACAGTTACTTAGTAGGAATTATCGACCGACTGAGCTAAATCACAATAAAAGTATAATAAATGTGAGAATGTAATCTAAGTCAGGAATAAAGGAGCATAATTAGAAATAATACTTCAGTCGGCGAAAATGGTAGGTATTCAGAATAAAAGGAATATAAAAGTATATGCAAAGTAAATACACCTAACTGGGCCCTCATAAGCCCAGAAGGTAAAAACAAGAGAGAAACCCAATTGAGCCCCCATAATCCTGGTGGGTACAAACACGGAGGAATTACTGAATATAATAACACAATGTGAATCAAAACTCGTATGTAGTACATCATAGAGAAGTTCCAGATATCTATCATGGATGCCGGACTTGAACCGGAACAAGCGAATAACATTATCGTAATAAAGTGCCACATGTAGGTCATGAAAGCCGAATTTGAACCAGAACTAGTAAATAAGTTTAAAGTAATAATAAACCAAGGCTATATCTTCCTCCATGTACAAATGATTCCAAATTCCCAAGACGGACGGTCAAATCTACAGGTGAAGCGGATTTTAGTTACTAAGTCTAGGTACAAGATTTTAAGGGGTAAAAGTCCTCCTAACCCAAGTAACCAAGCTAACTGGGAGTCATTAAGTGACCTAAATCAATATAAGGATCAAATTTTAGTCTAAAGTGATGAATAAAGGCATCTTAGAACTATAAGGGGCTAATCTAGGTATTTGACCTAAAAAAAGGGCCGGATGTGCCCGCTTCTAGTCCCAAAAATCCATACAAAGTCCAGTACCAGACCAAACCTAGACTAAGTACATACAATTTCATCCCAAGGTCTTAAATAAACCAAAACTAGTCCTAGAGTATTATTATAACTATCGCAAGGGAAAATGGGGCCAAATTCCACCACCAAGGCTCCTAAACCAGCTAACTTTAACCAATAAAGTGCTAAATTATTGATCAGGTCATAAAGCCTACCCATAGCTAGCATAATACTACACTAATAACATAATATAGCTCAATCTATGAGGAAAGTAAGCCTAGCCTACCTGGACACCACCGAAAGCTCGAAAAAGTCCACTACTCCAGAGCTTTTTCCTTCCTAGTAGCCTTCGAACGTTGCCACACTATCAAATAATAATCTACGCATTAAGATGAGAACATTAATACCCATATTGCATATAAATGCTCTGGGTCAAAATTCGAACTAAAAATCCCACATGAGGCCATCTTGCGGAATCATGAATTTGGAACTGTCAATACGTCCATATAAACTCAAGGATCATTTACCCTAAAAATGGGTGAAATCCTAGCACAAATAATCCCTAATTCAGCCTGAATACTAAAATAGAGATTTAAGTTTAAATGGGAGAGTTACAAGAGAAATTAAGCGGAAACTTACGAAATAACGATGAAGAAATGACCACAACAACATCTCCAACTCACCCCCAACAACGAAAAATTAATCTCCCATGGTTTTCTAAGCTTTCTAGGGTTTAAAGGTGTTTTGTGACCATGAAAAATAAGCTTGGCCAAATAAAAATGAAATATATAGAAGGGTATTAGTGATGGCCGCTTTAGTGGCTATTTCACAACTAAAGCAAATACTGCTAAAAAGGCTGAAGGTAGCTAAAACGGCTAAGCCTCAAATGGTCGACCTCCGTTAAAGCGGTGAGAGGACCACTTTGGCGACTGAGGGTAACATCGACTGTCCATTAAAGCAACCCTCTAGTCGCTAAAGTGGCTTCCGCTTAAGCGGCCAATTATTAAGCAGTTGCGTTAGCTGATGCCCAACACCAATAAACTTAGCAAAATACCATGTTTCCAATAAGGACCTCAGAATTTGTTCGAAATCCTGTGAATGCAAACAAACTATGCTACCCTACAAAATTTGACATTATGGACTCAACAAAGCTAGATAAATTTTCATTTGAGGTTGTTTCGATAGAATGTGCGTCCCACACCCAAAGGGTCATTTTAACTAAAATCCTCTCAATAGCCCAAAACAAATCTAGAAGCCTCGAGACCCAAACTAAGGGTCCCCCTAACCTAAAATTGACATTCTAGAGCTAGCAGAACTATCAAAATTGGCATCTGGGACCGTTTACCTAAAGCTTAGGTCTGATACCCATTTCTTAACAGCGAAAGCTCCAAATTGGGAAATTGGCTCTAAAAATCAAATGAATTGCCCGGTGACCAAACTGTCAGTCCCAACAAGTCATAAATGATTTGGTATAGCTGTGGCAAAGCTTTAAAGTCCAAAAAATCATGAAAACACAAGAAATAACCTGCAGATTCGTTATAATAGCCACTACGAAAAGGACTTTCATTCAGAAAAATAAAGGATCAAAAGGTACCTGAGGGCTCGAACAGGTGGGGATACTAGGCCTGTATTTTTCTCTCAATCTCCTAGGTGTCCTCTTTATCTAGAAGATTTCTCCACTGAACCTTAACCACTAGAATATCTCTAGAATGCAACCGCCTAACATCTCTAACTAATATAGCAACTAGCTCATCGACGAATGTCAACCTCTCGTCCAAATGATGTAAGTCCCAATGAAGCATGTACTACTCATCCGTTATGTAATACCGCAGTATAGATACATGGCAAACTGGATGGACCCCTAAAAATTATGGGGGAAAGGCCAACTCATGAGCTACCTCCCTAACTATCCAAAGTATCTCAAATAGTTCGCTAAATCTGGGGCTGAGCTTGTCCCTCTTTCATGGGTGACACTCGTAGAAAAACTCAGTCACCAACACCAAACTTCAAAGTGCGAAGCCTACGGTCAGTATAACTCTTCTGTTTACTCTGTGTTGCCCATAGCCTATCCTGAATCACCCAAAACCCCTATGTAAAGACTCACAAATCTAGTTAGTACAACGGGGGATAAACTCAGAAGTTTCAAACCAACCAATTGAAGATCGAAAATGCCTATCGTACGGTTTCTCAAATAGTGCCATCTCAATACTCTAATGGTAGCTATTATTATAAGTAAACTCCGCCAAGGCTAAATTCTATTCCCAATGACCTCTAAAGTCCATAACGTACTCTCGGAGCATATCCTCCAAAACCTGAATGGTTTACCCTGATTGTCTGTCAGTTTGGGGTGGAAAGCAGTGCTAAGATCAACCTGAGTACCCAACTCCTCTAGAAAAGTCCTTCAAAATATAAAAGTGAACACTGAGCCTCTATCTAAAATAATGGACACGGATACCCCATGAAGATGAACTATCTCTCGATCATAGATGCGAGCTCACCTCTTGGCACTGAAAAAAATTTGAATAGGGATGAAATGAGCCGATTTGGTCAATCGATCAACAATGACCCAAATACTTTCAGAACCACGAGAAACGTAAGGCAAACCACTCATGAAATCTATAGTAATCTGCTTCCACTTCCACTCAGAAATGGGTAGCCTCTAAAGAAATCTATCAGGTCTTAGATGCTTGGTCTTTACCTGCTGACAACACAAATAATGAGCTACAGAGTTCTCTACTTATTTATTCATACCACTCAGTCAGTAGTGTTGTCTTAAATCTCTGTACATCTTAGCCGTCCCAGGATGAATAGAGTATCTGGAGATATGAACCTCACGAAGTATCAATTGAATCAGATCTTCAACCCTTGAAACACAAATACAACCATCCAATCTTAAAATGCCCTCCGAATGGAAGGTATCCATCCCAGACTCACCTCTCTATACCTGATCATGAATGCCACAAAGTATACTATCCTTAAAGTGATAAATCTAAATCTGCTCAAACAAGTTAGACCTAGTTTTAACACTAGCAAGAATTCTTATAGGGTCTAAAATATCAGGCCAAATCATTAGGTTGGATAAGTACTGAATGTCCATGGCCAACAATTGTTCCAAAACTAAAATGAAGGTCAAGCTACCCATACTCACCGCCTTTTGACTCAAGGCGTCCACTACCATATTTTTCTTGCCCGAATAGTATAAAATAGAGATATCATAGTCCTTCGCAACTCAATACACTTGTGTTGTCTTGAATTAAGCTCCCTCTAAGTCATAGTGTACTGAAGATTATGATGGTCAGTGAATATTTTGTATAGAACACCATACCAGTAATTCCTCCAAATCTTAAGCAAAAGAACTACCATTGCTAACTCCAGATCATGAGTGGGGTAGTTCCACTTGTGCACCATCCGCTGCCCTGATGTATAAGTAATAAATCGACCCCAAACCAACACTGAAGGCATCACAATATGCAGTAAATCCCTCACCTTTAACTAGAAGAGTCAATATAGGAGTTGAAGTGAGCAAGTCCTTGAGCTTCAGAAAGTTTGACTCACACTCATCATACCACTGAAATGGAACCTCCTTCCTAGTAAATTTAGTTAAAGGCGCTGTAATAGTAGCAAATCTCTTGACAAACCATCTATAGTAACCTGCCAAACCAATAAAACTAGGAACCTCAATCGGAGATATAGGTCTGTCCTAAGCATAAATAGCCTCAATCTTTGCCAGATCTACAATAATCCCATCCTTATATATTACATATCCTAAGAATGCCACAAACTCGAGCAAAAACTCACTTTAAGAATTTGGCAAAAAGCCTATGATCTCTCAAAGTATGGAGCACAGTCCTCAAATGTTGCTCATGCTCCTCCTTACTCCTTGAATATTCAAGTATATCATCAATAAATATGATCACAAAAGAGTTCAAATAAGGTTCATCAAGTCTATGAATGATGTTGGGGCATTGGTCAACCCAAAACACATCACCAGGAACTCATAATGTCCACGACGAATCTTGAAGGTTGTTTTAGGGATGTCCTCTATCTGAATCCTCAATTGATGCTAACCAAATCTCAAGTCAATCTTTGAAAACACCACTGCACCCTAAAGCTGGTCAAATGAATCATTAATATGAGGCATAGGATACTTATTATTCACTGTCACCTTATTCGGCTGCCTATAGTTACTACACATGTGCATAGAACCATTCTTTTTCTTCACAAACAAGATAGGATTATCATAAGGTGATACACTTGTCCTAGTGAAACCCTTACCCAAAATATCCTAAAGCTAAGAATTTAGCTCTTTAAGCTCGGCAGGAACAATATGGTAAGGTGCCAGAGAAATAGGTTGGGTGTATGGCTCAAGGTCAATATCAAACTCAATATCATACTCAGGAGGAAGGCCATGTAGGTCGGTAGGGAAAACATCCAAAAAAACTTACTGATAATCGAAACAGAATCAAGCGAAGGACTCTCTGCACTAACATCACGGACATAAGCGAGAAACGATTAACAACCCATGGATACCAGTCTCTTCACCCAAATATAAGAAATAATACCCTTGGGAATACATCTAAAAGAACCCTTCCACACAACCGAGGATATGCTAGTGATCTTAGGTATATTTATACACCTAAGTGTCATTATCTACTCATGTTTAGATTAGTTTTGAGGATAACTTGAAATGCTTAATGAAGTATAAAGTGTGTATTTGTGTATTTATGTGCTAATTTAAATTTTTAGAGTATTTGAGAGGCATTTTAAATAAGTCAAGAGTCAAAATGATCAAATAGAGTTTATACAGGAAATCTAGTTATGCTAGCTTGAGTTATGCTTGTTGTAGAGTACTTTGATAAACTCTATTGTGTTGTATGGACTAATGTTTATTATGTGTTGCTAGATGAAAATATTGGAGAAATAATTGAATCTAAATGATGCCTAAAAACAATTAAAAAAAGAGTGCGTAAACAAGGAACAATTAGACGAGATGTAGAGAACAAAGATTAATCGAAATTGCACCTTGAGGGAGCACCCTTGCGCTGCACCCCCCATAGAATGAGTGGGGGACTTTTGAAACATCCAATAGGGTTATGGTAAACTTTTTTTTCCATGCTATATCCCTTCATTGAACTCCCTTTGCCATACGACAGGCCATGCGACTCAACCCCCCTCCAAAATCGTCTAAAAGTTGGTTTTTCTCTTATTTTAAGTTGAGGGCAAGTTGGTCAATACATATAATTAGTATGGGGAGGCATACGTAAGACATAAAGTACTATATAAGGAGTAATTATCCACATTTACAAGGAACCTTTGTAGCAATATACATTTAGGGAGAGGAGAAGGCATCGAGGGCTCTACTATAGGGTTTTTCTTTCTTTAACTTCTAGTTTTCTTGTAGTTTTACTTATGAATTCATTAATGGTTATTATTTGTATGAATATGAGTGGATAAACACCCTCTTTCTAAGTTTGAGGCTATGAACATGATTGCTTAGCATATTTTTAAGTTGGTTAATGTTAATTATCACAATTAGTTGTTCTTACGTTCTTGCACTTACTATTCTATTGATTCGCGACCTTTAGAATACATATATATTTATTTTGTGAGCTTATAAGGAGTAATATTATA
Source organism: Capsicum rhomboideum (assembly GCA_031232105.1). Classification (NCBI taxonomy): domain Eukaryota; kingdom Viridiplantae; phylum Streptophyta; class Magnoliopsida; order Solanales; family Solanaceae; genus Capsicum; species Capsicum rhomboideum. Next base: position 63,260,932 of record CP124709.1, read on the forward strand.
TTATAATATGGAACATAAGGATTGAGTTCTTATCTTTAAGATGAATTAAGGATAAGATTCGTTGTTAGGATAGGAATATACCTAATTTGCCCTATTTGGCTCAAATACTGGATGAAATATAGATATGTTTGAATTAGTTCCCACATCGCCTCTCACCAACATAGTTGTGAGTCTAATTTAGATAAATGATTAGAGGCTCAAAAGACCACGATCAAGATATTAACCCCGTGAATCAACAACCAAGATAGTTAACTTAACCAACAAGAGTATATAGCTTTGCATGATTGTTCAAGATTCCTTGACCCTAGAATCCTCCAAATCATTATTTCCAACACTTTTAATTTTTGTTATTGCTCATTGTTACTTTTAGCTTAACAAAACTCAAACTCTATTTGTTTAGGAATCACACTCGTTTAACATTAATAGTAATACTTGAATTGTATTATTTGCTAAACGTCAAGTCCTTGTGGGATCGATATTTGACTCGCAAGAGCTACTTAATTACTTGTACGACCAAGTACACTTGTGTGTGCAGTTAGACGCAACATTTGCCTTGACTTTAAATGTAATGATCCTCAAGGTCAATTCCTGTGTTTCCATGTTTTTTTGATGTTTAGAAATTTCCCACAGTTGCACCAAGTTATTTATGACTTGCTGGGACTTATAGTTCGGTCACTGGGCATTTCATTTGGTTTTTATTGCCAATTCCCTATTTTAGATCTTTCACTATTAAGAAATGGGTATCAAATCTAAAATTCAAGTAAACGATCCCGGATACCAGTTCTAACAGTTTTATTAGCTTCAAAATGTCAATCTTAGGCTAGTAGGACCCTTAGTTTGGGTACTGAGGCTTCCTGACTCGTTTAGGGCTATTAGGAGGATTTTAGTTAAAATTGCCCTTGGGTGTGGGACCCACATTCTATCAAAACGACCTTGGACGGAAATTTTGTTGGCACCGTTGAGTACAGAATATCGAATTTAGTATAATAGCATAGTTTGTTTGCATTCATGAGATTTTGAACGAAATTTGAGGGCTCGATCAGAAACTTGGATTTTTTCTAAGTTTGCTGGTGCTGGGCATCAACTGGTGCAACTGCTTAAGCGGCAAGTTGTTCTCTTAAGAAGAAGCTTCTTAGTTTCCAGAGAGTCACTTTAGCGGCCAGTTGATGTCACCCCCAGTTGCCAAAGCATGCTTCTCACCACTTTAGCGGAGGTCGCTTAAGCGATATTTGACTGCTTAAGCAGAGGTCGACCATGTGAGACTTAGCCACTTTAGCAACCTCGAGCAACTTTAGCGGGCATTTAGCTGCTAATACATCCATCATAGGTACCCTTCTATGCATCTCATTCCCTATTCATCCAAGCTTATTTTTCCAAGTCCTAAAACACTATTAAAACCTAGAAAGCTTAGAAAAATATGGGAGATCGATTTATGGGTTTCGGGGGTGAGTTGGAGATGTTGTTGTGGTTGTGTCTCCACCATTATATCGTAAGTTTTCACTTAATTTCCCATGTAACTCTCTAGTTTAAATTTAAATCCCTTTTTAATTTGCGGGCGTATTTTGGGCTTATTTGTGCACGGATTTCATCCTTTTTTTAGGGTAAATGATCCTTGAGCTTAGAGGGACGTGTTAACGATTTCAACTATATGATTCCTCAAGCAGGCCTCACGTGAGATTTTTAGTTCAACCTTTGAGTTGGAGCATTTATATGCAATATAGGTATCAATGTTCTCGTCTTAATGCATAGATTATTATTTTGATAGTGTGGCAGTGTTCTGAGGCTTCTCAAAGGGGAAAAGCTCAGGAAATATGGACTTTCTCAAACTTTAAGTGGCGTCCAAGTAGGCTAGGCTTACTTTCCTTATAAATTAATCTTTATTATGGTATTAGTGTAGTATTATTCTAGCTATGGGTGGGTATTTACAACTTGATCGATAGTTTAGTACTTTATTAGTTAAAGTTAGCCGATTTGGGAGCCTTGGTGGTAGAATTTGGTCTCTTTTTCCCTTGCGGTAGTTATAATGATACTGTAGGAGTAGTATTGGTTTATTTAATACCTTGTGATTGAATTGTATATCCTTAGTCTAGGTTTGGGTTGGTGCTGGCCTTAGTATGGATTTTTTGGACTAGTAGCAGGCCCTCTCGGCCTTCCTTTTAGGTCAAATACCTTGATTAGCCCCTTATAGTTCTAAGAGGCCTTTAATAACCACTTTATACTAAACCTTAAGCCTTAGGGTGACTTAGGTCACTTATTAACTCTCGGCTAGATTGGATACTTGGGTTAGGATGACTTTTGGCCCTTAGAATCTTATACCAATATTTAGTAACTAAAACCCGCTTCACTTGTAGATTTGACCATCCGTCTTGGGAATTTGGAATCATTTGGAAATGGAGGAAGATATAACCTTATGTTATTATTACTTTAAAATTATTTATTAGTTTTGGTGCAAGTCCGATATTCATGACCTATATGCGGTACTATATTACAATAATGTTATTTGCTAGTTTCGGTTCAAGTCCGGCATTCATGATAGATATGTGGCACATTTCTATGGTGTTCTACTTACTAGCTCTAGTTCAAGTCTGGAATTTAAGGTTCAAAGGGGGATTCCATGTATGTCAACACTTTTTGGCACACGTTGCATTATTATATTAAATAATTCCTTCGTGTTTGTAACCACTGGACTTATGGGGGATCGATTGGTTTCTTTCTCTCATATTTATGCCTTCTGAGCTTATGGGGCCCCAGTTAGGTGTAGTTAGCTTGCATCTACTTTTGTATTTCTTTTTTTTGTATACTTACCATTTTTCGCTGATTGAAGTACATACAACACAATAGAGTCCATCAAAGTACACTAGAACAAGCATTGCTCAAGCTAGCATCACTAGTTTTCTCGTATAAACTCTATTTGATCATTTTGACTCTTGACTTGTTTCAAATACCGCTCAAACACTCTAAAAATGTAGCTTATCACATAAATACACAAATACATTCTTTATACTTCATTAGGCACATCAGGTTATCCTCAAAACTAAGCTAAACGTGCGAAGATAGTAACACTTAGGTGTATAAATATGCCTAAGATCACCAAACCCTTACTTCCCATCAATTATGAACTCGAAAGAACTCTAAGAATGATTGATGCTCAAGAAATCATAGAATCAGAGATAACCCACCAACTTGTATTGCAAAGGCAGGTCACATTAAATTTAAGTAATGTGTAAAATGGATTAAATACAGGAAATGTGTTGGCTACAATGACTGCAGTCAATTTGAATCAAGAAGATGCAGCAGCTGATGATGATGTAAATGTTCAGAGGAATAATAGGCACACCATCACCATAGGCATCTTATTTAGCATAATGATTCAGATGACGACGACGAAGGTGATTTAGACAGAGTTGGCGCTCCTGGTGCTATTATTACTCCTTATTTAGCTCCCGACTGTAAGTTTGACATCTCAAGTACCATGATCCAGTTGCTGAATTTGAAAGGTCTATTTAGAGGTGTTCTGGTAGATGATCCAAACCTCTACTTAATCAATTTTCTAGTAATCTATAAGTCGTATAAGCAACAAGGTGTTAATTAAAATATGATCAGGTTGAGGTTGTTTGTATTCTCACTAACTAGGGAGGCAACACTAAGGTTGATGGAGCGTCTTGATGACTCTATTACTAACTAGAGGAATTAAGGACTTCTTTTCTTAAGAGATTCTTCCCACTCTCCAAAATGATATAGTTGTGAGATGATATTAATAACTTTAGGGAACTGCTTGGAAACACTTTTCATGAGGCTTGGCTGTGGTTCAACAAGAAGGTGAAGCAGTGTACTAATCATAAGATTTCTGATGATTATCTTCTAGAGATATTTTATAGGTCACTTAATTCTACAACAAAGCTAATTACTGACAATGTAGTTGAAGGGTTATTGATTGACACACTTTTTTTAGGCAGATATGATGCTTAATTGAGTGACTAAGACAAATAAATCATGGTATACTAGGGAGTATGCGGTCTATACAGGTTATAATCCTTTAAGAATAGCTACAGAGCAACTCTAAAAAAAAGAGAAATAAGATCTAGATATCGCTAAAATGAGGACTCAGATTGATTTTCTTTCAAAGCTCGTCTTATGGTATGACTCCAAGAAAGTGCACGTAGTTGGGTCCCAAGGAATGTCTCCAAGGCCTGAAGATAGTGTTTCTAATTTGGAAGAGGAAGCGAACTGCATGAATAACTAGATGTGGGTTTTTTATGATAATGTACAAGGATCTAACCAAGACTCTTAGCACCAAGGTCGGAACTACTACAAGAATAACAAGTATGATCGGTCTAGGTACAAAGATAGAAGTCATGATAAGATCAAGAAAATTAGAGGAGCAAAGATGGTTATAAAAAATGATCGTAGTGGTCTATATGTTCCTCCTAAGGGTCATGATCAAGGAGAGTTGAGTGGTTCACGAGTAGAAGACATGCTTTCCAAGATGCTTAAATGGATGGATTTTACTAATTTTGGGATCAAAGATGTTTTATTCTTGGTTTTGATGATTGGGAAACTTATTCTTGGTTATGATGAATAAAGAGACCAGAAGAGCAATGAAATTATGTTATCTAGAGATGTGATGATAGAGGGAACTAATAAGGGAGATGCTAGTAATAGGGGGAACTAATGAGGACATGATACTCCTAGCTGGTAGGAGAAACTGAAGAAGGGATAAATTTAATAAAGAAAAATTCTCTGAACTTGCTGCTATATTGGCTATTAGGTTGTCATTATTTTCTGAACTTGATGCTATATTGGTTATAGGGTTGTCATCATCAAAGAAAGGGAAATTGATGTACATGTTGTTTCGATAATTTGACAAACCTTCTAAGGGACCAGATGAGGGACTAGACACACACACCGGGTCTATCTCAGAAGGAATAAGGGAATCAAGATCTCAGGGGGAACATGTTGTATAATGCTCATTCAAGAGGAACTGTTTCTACAGATAGATCTTATTTCATAGGGACCGGAATGATGGACCAGGTCCATTGGTCAATGAACTTTATGGAAGTCAACAATACAGTTGTAAGTTGTACTTTTTATAGGAAAGTTGGTGGCACAACAGTAGAGAAGCATCATTCTTTCCAACCTCGACCCATAAGAAACATTCAAGGTTTTCCTTCTTAGTTGCTCCATATACATATAGATCATTGTGTGGAATGAATTGGGAATAGATTTAGGAGGAACATGATGAAAGAGGGAACTTTTGGTATGTTGTACGTTGATTAAAGGAGATATATGAGTCTTTGTTTTTCCTCATCAAATTATGTTCATGTTCTGATAATTGATGAACCTAGTTGAAGGACCAGGTACATCAACTGGTGTGTGCAAGTTGTCCAGTACTTTTCTGGACAATGCCAGCATATTAGTGGGATGAATTTTTAGTGGTCCTTCTTTAGTATACAATAAGAAAGCTTATCTCCCAATGCTTATCATATATATTCATCATATTGAGTAGAGAAGTTTCATGTTTGCACATACTAAAAAAGGATCAATCCTTACAGCAAGAACCACCACTTTTCTTCAAGCTCAAATCTTCTACAATATAGGACCTGCTCTTCGCCAAGATAGTCACTTTTAGTCCATTGTTGTTTAAGTATTTGGAATTATGATAAATTGTTAACCTACTCCTCTTATGAGAAGCAAGTTTAGGTGTCATTATTTGACTCTTTTCTTATGAAGAAGTTTATCAACAAGAGGTAGTTGATAGTTAGGCTAGAGCTAGCCAAGGTGTGTCGACTAGAATTAATTCACTATTGGCTATAGTTGGTATACTATAATGTGGCTTGATGTTGTCATTATCTCAAGAGGATGGGGCTAAGAGGTTAACCATAGGATTATGAGAGAGAGTCTGTAATCCAACTATTGCTCTTATTTTAGTGATATTTACTGAAGAAGGGATTATGATTATGCAGTTTTGACCTACTACTAGCGAAGGAAGTTTCTTTCTAATGTGCAAAAATTATTTTGGGATGATCCATATTTGTTCCATGTCTGTGCAGATAATAAAATTCAAATATGTGTTCTTGAAGAAAAGATGATGAGTAATTTGGAGGAATGTCATTCATCCCCTATTGGTGGTCATCATAGTGGTATTTGGATAGCCCACAAGATATTGTAATATGGGTAATATTGGCCTACCATCCATCTAGATGATTATGATTATGCTAGGGCATGTGATCAATGTCAAAGGCAAGAAGGCATATCAAGGAAGAATGAATTGCCTCTTACTCCTATTCTTAAGATAGAGTTATTTGATGTTTGGGGTATCGACTTCATGGGTCCATTTGTGAGTTCTAATGGGATAAAGTACATACTTTTAGCTGTTGACAATATTTCCAAGTGGGTGAAGGCAGTTGCACTTTCTAACAATGAAGGCAAGATTGTCAGAGTGTTCTTGAAGTATAATATATTTTTCAGGTTTTGTATGCCAAGGGACATTATTAGTTATGGGGGCTCACACTCCTGTAATAGTTTGTTTGAAATTTACTTGAGAAATATGGTGTGAAGCATAGGGTGGTAATGCCCTATCGTCCTCAGTCGAGTGGGCAAGTAGAGGTCTCCAACTGTGGGATCAAGACAATCTTTATGAAGATTGTCAATGCTACCAGAACAGATTGGTCTAGAAAATTGTAAGACGCTCTATAGGCATACTAGACTGCCTTCAAGACCCCTATAGGTATGTCTCCATATCATCTTGTATTTGGGAAAGTATGTCACTTGCCGGTTGAACTTGAGCACAAAGCCATGTGGGCACTCAAGAAGCTGGATTTTAACTAGAACGATACTGCGACCTTGGAGCTTGATTAGTTGAATGAAATGAATGAGTTCTGCAATAGAGCCTATGAAAGTTCAACACTTTACAAAGAGAAGATGAAGATGTACCATGATCAGAAGATTGAGAAAAGAGAGTTTAATCTAAATGATTTGGTCTTATTGTTTAATTCAAGACATCACTTATTTCCTGGCAAGTTGAATTTCAAGTGGTTGAGACCATACCGGGTGATACAAGTATTTTTATATAGTTCTATTAACTTGAGAACCATGAAGTTAAGCGGTTTAAGATGAAATATCGGCGGGTAATATTGTACTTGGGACCAACTGGTGAGGTAAAGGTAGTAAACATTTGGGTCCTTGATGAATTTTGAGTAATTAAGGAACCCGAGTCTTGCCACGAAGTTAAATTAGGTGTTTCATAGGAGGCAACCCAAGACTTTTTCTTTTGTTTTACCTTTAATTTGATTTTTAGTTTAGGTTTGATGTTTGTTGAAGTAAACAGGATTGACGTGAAGAAGAAAAATAAAGAAAAAAATTTGCAAAGTAAAGACCTCAAGCCAATTATATGAATCGTAGATTGAAAGAATGACTCATGGTCCTATACGTGGTCACTAGAACAAAATTGCATAAGTTAAGAGTGACACAACGATTGGTCTTCACGAGCTGTACTCACAAAGTATGAGTGGTGGAATCAATCATTCTATTTGACTTTAAATTGCTTCTTTCTGGGACCAGGGATCCACGAATGTTAGTATGAGTTGTACTCTTTAATCACGACTCATAATATCTTTTATAGAAAATGGGACAAATTAGATGTAAAATCTCTTATCTACGAGCAATAGTACAAATTATGGTTTCACACCATAGATCATACTGTATTCTTATAGATACCAGGCAAGATTTCCTTAGTCTGAACCCTCCGTGGTTGGTCTTTAAAATGTATGGTTATTTACCACGAGATGTACTAATGGTTCATGGTGAAGAAGCCATATATTTTAAAACAATTAACCAAACCCAACCTGGTTCCAACTCAATTGACTCGATAACTCTAATTTCTTAACCCTTACCTCGCCTCTTTGAATTCTAAACATACCATAGCTCCCTCCTTTTGATTAAATCCCATTTTTCTTCATCTTCTCCACAAGTAACTCCCTAATAATTCTATTCCATAATTAACTCCTCCAAAAATCCCCTTTACTTCACTAAAAGTCCGAAACTTCCCTCGTCATCTTCACTATTCAAATACCACAACACCATTCTCATTGCAATTTCATCTTAACCATTGTGGATCAATTTATTTGGAACACTTTATTCATCACTCTTTCACCAAATCTAATAATTTATGGAGTTAATTTTTCATCCTTGTTTATATATTGGATTGAAGTTACTTGAACTAAGGCTAATTATCTGTGATTATTTGCATAAGACCCATTAGAATGATTGTAATTGAGTAAGATTATAGAAGTATAGTGTATACTTGTGCTTTAACTGTATGAACCTTGAGGAATGGGGTGTTAGAAGAAATTTTGTCTTAAATTGATGAAAAATGGGTTGTCTGCTGATTAATTTTGATGGTTGTTGGATTGGGTATTCATACCCATTGTGTCGACGGGCATTTCAATCCATAGAAATTGTCTTGAAAATGAAACAAGTATAGTTTTGCCTGCCTGACTCACAACTAGCATGACTAATGATAATACAGATGAAGTCTGAGTAACCTTAAGTGTGTTAAATATGAAAACGAGAGGCATTTGCATAAATTTTCAGTTCTGATGATCATACATGATGTGTTGAACAGTGTGAATGAAAATATTAAGTTTTGGAGCTGTGACTCTTCTTCATGAGCTATATTACAAATTGTGGTTTCATACCACGAGTTGTAGTAGGACTCATACTATTAAGGGACAAATTACTTGGTTCTGGACTCTTAAGTACGAAGCATACTACTAGTCATGGTGTCAAGCTACAAGTCATAGTCCTAGTCACGAGTCATGGTCACCTTTCCACGGCTCGTTGACTTGTTCGTACTATTACAACTGCACAAAATTTTTAAACTTACATTTGATTTTTTTGGCTTCTTTGATTGAATACATTCACCCTCGGTTACTATGGCTCCAAAGTCCACAACAAAGAAGGGAAGAAAGGAAGCATCAGCTCCTCTAGAACACCGATTCATAGATGAATCTAGTGGGTCTAAGAAGCAGTATCCAATTGAAAGGATCAGCTACAACATGAGCCTCAGGCCATGAGATGAAGAACTAAAAAGTAAGAAGAGGCTCGAACTGCAGCTCAGGCATAGGCATAACTGATCCACCCTAATCTGAAGAGAGAGAAAGCTCATCTAGCTCATCCAAAGGTAAAGATTTTGGATCTGGTGATAACGAATCCAAAAGTGGAATTAATGTTTAGAGTTCGAGGGCCCAGACTTCAGAAGATAAAAGAAGAAGGTTAGTAGAGCAGTGCTATAAACCTAAGCAATTTTGTGAGAGCCTCCAATGCAAAGTTGAGGGTTCACAGTCTATTTATGATTGGGACTCTTCCATGACTGACATGGGAAATTCAAAAAAGTGGTTATGATGAAGAAACTCATATACAAATGATGAAGTTAAGTAAAGTTCCTAGAATTAAAGAAGGTTTGATTATTACCAAGTGGAGTGGATGGCTAGATCTTTGAGTTGGTACAACCCAGTTATTGTTTGAGAATTCTATGTTGCTTATGCAACTACCCTTAAGCTCAAGACTCCAAAGGGGTGATTCTACAAAATTAACTTGTCTTGGAGATTGTACAAGTATGGGGTCGATAGGTGAAACTCTCTGAGCATACTATTTAGCACTTTCTGTTTAGTCCAACCTACCAGGCTTCCAAGAACAATTGAGAATATGCCTACCATGCTGATGTAGTGAGAGTGGTAAGAAAATTGTCAAAGAAGGATAGTCTCATGCACTATAAATAGTTGTAAGGTATAATAGATGACTAGAAAGAAGAGGCTGACTGGGTAGTTGGAAAAGCTGAAATCACAAAGTCATCATTGAATTTACGACAAAGTTTTGTTGGACCATTGTTTTTCATAGGTTGTGCCCGAAAAGTAATGAAAACTCTCTAACTCTGGACCATGCTATTTTGGTTACGAGAATTATAGAAAGATATGACTTAAACATTTCTTGACGTATTGCGAAAAAGATTTGAGAATGTACACTTAAAGATAGCACCAGCATTTTGTTCTGGTGTAGGATTACTGCTCCTATGATCTTGCTGAGGTGCCGGTATTTTCTAGAGTTGACACTCAAGTTGAGGTCAACTGTATTACTGATATTAGTCTGATTCAGGATGAGACTAATTGGGTAGCTCAAGCTAGGGCCCAAACCTCGAGTTCTTCAGGTTCAACTATCTTTGAGTGTTTGGTAGAGTAGGGAGAGCAGGTTGATACCCCGACGATATTTGATGTTTATACAACTATTGATGAGCCGATTTCAACTATGGTAGTTGGGGCTGATACTTTCGCGGCTACTACAACAGCTCTTGCTCAACCAACACCCAACTAAGCCTTTATATAGATAGGTTTGGTGCCTTTTTGTACTCTACTCCCTTAGCCCACATGCATAGTTACAGTCGCACAAGAATTTCTATAGAAAATAGTGAAGAGACGGATTAACACTGAGAAACAGGTGGGAGTGTTGATAGATCAAGTGAAGCTATGGGTATTGAAGGAGATTATTGATACTGAGAGAGATATACATAGTTGTGTCACGTCCCAAACCATCTTGAATGGCATCCACACTAACCCTCTAGTAGGAGAACCATTTGACCTAAAATTGAACCACTCAATTATCTGATTTATCAAATAAAACCATTATTCTTTCACAAAACTTAAAAATTTATCATTCAACACTAGTGCGGAAAAAAACCTAGTATTAAACACCCCCAGAAATTGAAAGACATCATACTAGAATTTTAACTAAACAAGTCTGCAGGTACAACCCAGAAAACCAACAATAATAAAATAAACTTTCTATGTTCGAAAATAAGGACAAGACCAAGCCTGAATGATCCATGGCAGCCCGAAGAATGTATGTTCACCCATGGATCAGGAATGTGTTATCACCTACAAGTGAGGTCTCTTAGAAGCCGCTGGAATATGCTTTGCACTAAACAAAATAAGAGTACAGGTAGTATCAGTACAAAACCATTATGTAGTGGTAGGTATCAAAGGTCATCCCAACTTAACTGATACAAACACTTAACCAAATATTTGTAAATAAGTAGCAAGCATGTCAATTAAACCACGAATACTCAAACAGCTACAACAACAAGCATATTATTTTCAACCAAGTCAATTAAGGAACAAGACCCCAATTATGCATGTAATTCTCAATCCAATTCCAACAATCAAGAATAACTTACAACAAAGTGAGTTGCCATGTATACCAAGAAAATCTCATTTTCTCTTCAAACCTCAGGAAACAGTTTAACCCAAGTACTAAAAATGATATTAAGTCAAAGAACCAATTTACACAAGGGAACCAAGGTAATATCAACACAAATAGTTCACACAAGGAACCCAAAAGTAATATATATATATATATATATATATATTAGACAAAACTCGATCCACTCAAGGAACTGTCAAACTCTCCATATCATAGTGTACACACATGTTCTGGGGCTAATGGTTGCCCACTAGCCATGACCTGCAGGGGAGCAACCATGTACCAATTTCATAAGTCAACCAAGTATCGTGCCACCCGTATCCCAACCAAAGTGTTTTGCCACCCTTATTTCCACATACATCTACCAATTCAATGATAGGATATGTATTTAAAATCAGTCAATTCACAACAACAACAATATACTATTCACAAGTACCATTCTCTAGTAAGATTTGTTATTAATCAACACTTGTATTTTAAATTTAATAATTTAGCATCATTAACAAGCATGACTTGAAACCAAGTAAATATACATTCAGTTAACAAGCACATATACTATTAAATTGAGTCTAAACTCCAATTCAACCATAACCTACCTAGAACCAGGCCTTGCAATGCTCTAAATCACTTAATCTTTACCCTTTCTTGCATCCTCAACTTAATCTAGGTCTAACAATAACAACAAGGGACCATTCAACAAATATTCTACAAATTCTAAGAATTATAAACCTAATTTCATTGTTTTTAATCCATAATCATGGACAATTTCACCATTTTAGGGTTTTCTACCCTTCATTCCGGTCAAATTCCCCATAAATTGAGATTAATAAGTCTAATTCTTATCTAGAAGACATAATTTAGCAATCCTCTATCAAATTTAAGCAAATTAACCACCCATTCATTCCACCTTACAACAGAAATCCAACCTAGGTCAATTTCACTATTATCATACCCCGAATTCCATTAGGGCCGGACTGGCACCCGAAGCCGATGAGGCCCGAGAGAACCAATCTTTGCTCATGTATATTCATATGCATATCACTCAATAAGCAGTACCATTACATAGAGATATAAGATGTCAATAGCGGAAATCATGGAAACATGTGATATATACATATAAGAAACTTGGTCGTTAGGGCCATCGAGTCAACATGGACATACGTCTCTTACAAACATTCTCCCACATAAATCTACAAAGCCTCTACAGATACATAACCATAACCAACCTAGAGTCGGGACAACACCCCGCTCTATAGTCATATACCATACCAAACAAATGTGCATAATGACTCGAAAAGCCCCGAAGCAACTGGAGCTCACCAACGGTCCAGAAATGATCTGCAACCTACTGTGGAGGTCTACTAGCACCTGTGCCTGCAGCAAGTAAGGTAGGTCCCCCAAGAGGGGTCAGTACGAAGAAAGTACTGAGTATGTAAGGCCATATGAAACTGTATAATACATAAGTACTTCCAAGAAATTAAGCATAAGAGAATAATCAATATGGATAGACCTCCGTTCTGAATATGTGGAACCATGTTCATTACTTCTATTATTTTCATTACTTGATCATTCATTCTTATCATCATCATTCTTATAATAACCTTCATATTTATATAATTATGCAAGGGATATACTCTCATTTCTTTTACAACTATCTGCATTACTGTTCATCCAACTAGTTAGTGGTTCATAATATTTTACTGATCATCCACCTTATAGGTGGGTCATAATATAATATCGATCATCACCTTATAGGTGGCTTATAATATAATACCGATCATCACCTTATAGGTGGCTTATGATATAATACGGATCATCACCTTATAGGTGGCTTATAATATAATACCGATCATCACCTTATAGGTGGCTTATAATATAATAATAATAATATAGCATAATATTGGGATTGTTCCATCCGAGCTTATGCCCTTTTGATTTGATCCATACTCAATGAAACATAAAGTAACCATATAGTAACCATGTAAGCATTACTTCTTTTGCATTGCTTCTTCTCTTTACTTTTGTTATGAGAGTGATACATTGGTGATTGGAACATCATTGAGAACACGTAAATACATGACTTCATTCCTTACTTTCATGAGATTGATACGCTCACTTTTGAGAGATTAATACATTCACTTATGAGAGATTGATACTTTTGTTTGTGAGAGATTGATACTTTTGATAATTGTAACATTATTGGAACTTGGTACATTAACCAAAGAACATGATTCATGTGAATCACAACTGATGTATGAATAAGGAACATGTGAGTAACAATAATTAATAACCGGGAACAGGATACCTTTGAACATTTCAGAATAAAATAGGTACAATGTCAATGTGACTAATATGTGCTGCAGAAAGATACGGAAAGAGTAACCTTACATACCTTATCTTCCCAATATGAATACACAATCCAATTTGTGAGCACAACAATTCCGCTCCTTCCTTACGTTTCACTCTACATCACAAGTGCATAACGGAACCAACATTAACCACAAGCTACATTCCAAGTGTATAAGACGACCGTGAGTTACATGATTGCCCTATAACATTATTTCACCCTTTACAATACCATTCATGGATTTATCATACCAACAATACCATAACATTCTATACATTGACCAAAACATCATAAACCAATAGCTTTTCACACCAAGTTCCTCTTTTACATGTTCTCATTAACACCACCTCACCATGAATCCATCAAATCACTCCAATACATTTTATAACCCAAATTCCACAATTTACTCATAGAGAAAAATAACAAGTTATGGACATAACCATACCATACATGTTGAGATATCATCCACACCATTCACTTTCATCAAAACATCAAGTCCTTTTTCAAGTTTAATTCACAAGGATGCACATCTTTTAGCAAAAAGCCAAAGTGCACTATTCAACACCTTGCCAACATAACCACCATGATATACATACTCTCTAATGTACATAATATATTAAAACATAAGATTAAATACTTACCCAAGCTTGAGAGATGATGATATTGTCCAACAATTGTAGTTGCTTTAGGGTTATTAGGGTTTGAGTTGAGAGAAAATATCTTTTTTTGGTTTCTTGGAAAAGTCTAGAAATACATGTTTGTTTGAGTGATTAAAATCTGATTTTTTGAGGCCTTTATATAGACCTCAAGTCATCCTTAGCCACACTTGGTCCAATAATAATATGTTTACTTGGTCAATGGCAAGAATGGGTCATTTGACCCATTGGGCCATGTCTTTTGGCCTCCTTTTGGGCCTCAAATTGAGCCCAATAACACATGTCATCTTAAACCACCAAATGTAATGTATAATCCACCATATATCTCATGTTCAAATAATTCTATAAATGTCTCGATAACATTCAATTACGAGATTCCCATTCGTAGCCTCAATCGCAAAAATAGAAATTCTAGTCCCTCATGGCTTATTTGAACATAATTTGTTAAAATACTTGTGACTAAGAATTAACCCCAACTCGGATGCTAAACGCACTTAAGAATAGTCCTACTATGATGGAGTAATGATACCATGACTCAAACGTCTTATATACCTGGTATGCCGATTGGCGCGCCCCTTTACTGCCTGTGCAAACAAAAATTTGGGCCAGAGTGGCCTGGCATGCCCTCTGCAGCGCCCCATGCCAAATTTTGGATTTTGACTTTTCTTTACGGATTTGGTTGGATCTTTCAAGTCCCAACCTTTTGCTTACCTCTTAGCTTTAAGATTCTTTGCTTGGATGTCCCTTAAACCTTAATTTTTCACCCCACAAATGCTCCACAAAGTCACAAACACAACCCACTACAAAGGTCTAATCACATTTTCTAGCACAATATCAAATGTTCCATCGATGACAATGCAAAATACATACTTATTGCTCTCGAAC
Organism: Capsicum rhomboideum; assembly: GCA_031232105.1. NCBI lineage: Eukaryota > Viridiplantae > Streptophyta > Magnoliopsida > Solanales > Solanaceae > Capsicum > Capsicum rhomboideum. The sequence continues at coordinate 63,276,073 of CP124709.1, forward strand.
TTAGGGTAAACATGGATCAAGGTTATCAAGTAGGGTCGAGAAGTTACGGGGTGTTACAACTATCTCCACTATGAACATAATCTAGTGATTCTAAGGAACAGATGAGTTAAATCATGTTAGATTGGTGGAATAACTTACCTTGATAGTAGAATTCAGTTAGGAACTAAAGAAATTTGCCTCTTTTTGCCCTAGGTCGACACATGGAATGTTTGGAATTAAAAATATGCATCAACTGGAAGAAATTGATATTTACTACATTGATCCTGCTATAGCAACCTGCTTTTTGCTATAGCAGCGGCGCTATAGAGGGATTATACCCACTGTATCGGTCCAACATAAACCAAACTGCCCCTGCAGCGGCCCATATCCCACTATAACTGTATTGTTGTAGTGTCCCTCAATCCCGCTATAGTGGAATTGAGGTAGTAACTTGTGAAAGTTTCTAGATGGTTTATTAAACAATACATAGCATAGATTTTGACATTATGACTTAATAACCTTATGTCATATACTATAACCGAAGCTCTATTAACCCAATTTCCATTCTGTAAGTTTCTATGGATTGTTCAACCCTTTGGCTATCATAATATAATCTTCAATACATATAAAACTCTACCATTAATTTCCATATTCACCTAGACCACACAACACCAAAAAATTTTCTGAAACTTGCCTAGCCTAAAATTTCCAAAATTTTCATCTAAGGATAACTTAATGTAGTTTCCATATCCATGGTTTTCTTAAGCATAGAAATATGGAATACCATATGGACTCCGGCTAAACTTGAGGCAATGTAAGTCTATAAGCCATCTTACTTACTTCCTCAAGAACCTTAAATAGACCAATTTACCAAAGGCTAAGCTTTCCCCACTTAACAAATCGCATCACTCCCTTCATCAATGATACCTTAAGTAATACATGTTCACCTTTATTGAAAAACATGCCCCTCACTTTCCGATCTGCATACTCTTTTTATCGTCTTTGAATTGCTAACAACTTCCCCTGAATAAACCTGACCTTCTCTTATGACTCCATTAACAAATTAGTCCATAAAGGTTTCACATAACCTACAGAAAAATAGCATATGGGATATCTACATCTCCTCACATATAGAGCCTCAAATGAAGCCATATCGATACTAAAATGATAATTATTATTGTATGAAAATTCACACAATAGTAGGAATTGATCCCAATGACCCCCATTGTCATACACACATTCCCAAAGCATCTATTTTAGAACCTGAATAGTCCTCTCAGATTGCCTATCAGTTTGAGGATGGAAGGCAGTACTATGATCTAACTTAGTGCCCAACTCTTCATGCAACTTATGCCAAAAATTTGAGGTAAACTACATACCTCTGTCAGATACGATGGAGACTTGAAAACCATGAAACCCAAAGATATCCTTAACGTAGATCTTGTATAACTTCTCCGCATTATACCCCACCTTGACTAAAACAAAATGCACAAACTTGGTTAGCCTATCAACTATAACCTTAATGGAGTAATACTGCCCTAAGATCTTAGGAAGACCTACCAAAAACTCCATGGTAATTCTCTCCCATTTCCACTTAGGAATAGTTATTTGTTGAATTAGACCTATAGACTTCTGATGTCCATACTTAACCTACTGACAATTTTGACACATAGCTATATATTCTACTATATCCCTCTTTATTCAAGTCCACCAATAAAGCTACCTTGTGTCTCAATACATCTTGGTTGCACCAGGATGTATAGAATACTTTGATCTATGGGTTTTGTCTAGTAGAGTAGGAATCAATTCATCAACATGGGCCACACACATATGGCCCTTTCACCCTCAAAATGCCACTATCATCAAAGGTGGCTTCTCGGGCCTCACCATGCACCACCTTATTCTGAAGCTTTTTCAACTTCACATCTTCAAACTGTTTGGCCTTGATTTGATCAAGAAATATCGACCTTGCTTAAACACTAGCCAACACTCCTTCTCTTTCTAACACCTCAAACTACATAAACTACTTTGCTAGAGTCTGAAACTCCCTAGATAACGGACGTTTGGTAACATTTAAACAAGCCAAACTTCCCATACTTATAAATTTCCTTCTCAATGCATCCATCACCACATTGGCCTTTCTCGGAGGGTACTAGATGGTGATTTAATAATCTTTTAGAAACTCCATCCATCACTGCTATCTCAGATTCAAGTCTTTCTGAGTGAACACATACTACAAGTTGTGATAATCCGTGAATACCTTACACTTTACCCTATATAAATAGTGCCTCCATATTTTAAGTGCAAAGATCACAGTTTCTAGCTCCAAGTCATGAGTCGGATAGTTCCTCTCATGAACTTTCAATTGCCTTGAAGCATAGGTAATCATATTCTTATCCTGCATTGACATAACACCTAAACCAGAATGTGAAACATCACAAAATACTGTAAAATCTTTACCTTCAACAAGAAAAGAAAGAAAAGGAGTCGTGGTCAAATGAGACTTAAAATTTTGGAAGCTCTCTTCACACTTGTATGACCAAATAAAAGGCACCTCCTTCTGAGTTAATCTCGTCAAGTGGGTAGAAATCAAAGATAAGTTCTTAACAAATTACGGTAGTAACTAGAAAAACCCACAAAGCTACAAGCCTTAGTCACTGAAGTGGCCGTAGCCTAATTCTTAAATGACTCATTCTTTTAAGGATCTACTATCACCCCTTTCTCAGAAACAACATGCCCCAAGAAAGACATAAAAAACATCCAGAATTCACACTTGGGGAATTTTGCATAAAGCTTCTTATTCTTCAACACATCAAAAACAATATGCAAATTCTTTACATGCTCTTTCTTACTTTTAGAGTACAACAAAATATCGTCAATAGACACTATAACAAAAGAATCCAGGAAAGAATTGATAACACTATTCATCTAACTCATAAAAGTTGTCGGTACATTAGTCAACCCAAATGACATCACCAAGAACTTATAATGCCCATAATTGATGGTACCCTGACCTTAGATCTATCTTGGAAAACACTGAAGCACCCTTAAACAGATCAACTAAGTCATCTTTACTGGGAAATGGGTACTTATTATGGATGGTAACCTTATTCAGTTACCGCTAATCTATGTACATTCGAAGACTACCATCTTTCTTCTTAACAAATAAAACTAGAGCACCCAACAGTAAAGCACTAGGGTGAATAAAAATGAGACATAATATAAATAGGACGAATGCCCGGCTCTAAGTAAATATAGAAATCAATATCCCGATCTGGAGGCATACCCGACAAATTAGTAGGGAACACTTCCTAAAACTCACACACCACAGGAACGGACTAAATAGATGGGACTTCAACACTAGTGTCCCAAAGATGAGCTAAGAATATTGAACACCCTTATTAACCTCTTGGCACAAATAAAAGAAATGAGTTTTATGAGAGCACGTTTATAGTCACCCTCCCACTCTAGCCTATCCATCCCTGGTACAGCTTAACTTACAGTTTTGGTATTATAATTTAAAATGGCATGATAAGGAGACAACCAAGTCATACCAAGAATAATATCAAAATCTAGCATATCCAATATCACCAAATCAACAAGTCTAAAAACACATAAATAATATTAATAAAGCATGATTGACCTAGGTTATTATAACCAAATCCTCAATCGGAGTAGATATATGAACAGGTGCATCAAGCATGTCACAGACAAGATTCAAACCTAAAGAAAATCTAATAGATATATATATATGAAATGTTAGAACCTGGATGAAATAAAACTGAAGCCATCCAGTCAAAGACAAAAATGGTACCTGTGATAACCATATTTGATACTTCAACCTCAGATTTACTCGAGAAGGAATAACAATGCGCCCAATCATTAATATGAGTGTCTCCCTTAGACAATTGTGCACCACCTCTACCATTATTTCCACCTCCCCGATTACCACCTCAATCTGCCTGATAACCACCATACCCAACCGATGGACAATCCCTAGCATTTCCTCCGCCTCTCCTACTAGTAAGAACTAAAGCTTTGGACTACTGCTAACTTTTGATGACTGACTATTTGATACTAAGAGAATTTCTTTTTTTATGTTCAATCCCCCTACAAGTATAGCATGCACAATCTAAGGAAGGCTGATGAGCAGAAGAGTAAGAATCCACCTAGAAACCTGCACCTAAAGACTGTTGAATAGTGCTCGACAAACCTTCAGTCAAAACTGGCAAAGCTGACTAAATAGGATAAGCAGTGTAATCCTAGGAACTGTGATCACTAAAGTAGGAACAACTAAAGTTTCCCGTATTTTGGGCCTTTTACCCAGCCATCTTTGCATACTCTTCTTGTCTCATCCCCTCCACCTTTTGTATAAAGTCAACCATTTATTTAAATGTCTTACCCGAGTAAGTCATCTAAAATGTTGGACTCCAAGGGTTATTGTTCAAACTTTTTACAAAGTGGAGGATCTTCTCCTCCTCTATTTATAACATTTGAGTAGCAAATCTACACAAGGCATGAAACTTGTCCTCATAGGCTACAACAACCATATTACCCTGCTCAAGGGCAAGGAACTCATCTCTCTTCCTGTGATGTAGAGTGCATGCCACATGCTTCTTCAGAAACACAATATGGAATTGCTTCCAAGTCAACTAAGGCAATAAAGAATATCTATACTCAATATATGCTCTCCACCATAACATGAAATCCCTTTGCAGTTGGAAGGTCACAAAATCCACCTCGTATTTCTCTACGATACCCATTTTATACAATCGCTCATGACAATCCACAATGAACTCAAAAGCTTCTTCATTTTCAGTACCAAGAAAAACTAGAGGCTTTATTTTCAGGAACTTACACAATAACTCATGTTCATTTCTGGTCATTGCAGGACCCAGTATCAGACGAGAAAAAACATCCATCTATGAAATCTCATCCATTTTGGGTGCTACTACAGTAGCATGTTGTATCCTCAGTTGCTGGTAAATAGAAATTTCAGGTGTTGCCCCAGTACCAGCCAGCCTACTCAAGAAGCCAAGACTTATTGTACCAACTCTGTAGATATTTGAAAAGGGGTTGTACCTTCCTACACTGGTGTTAGATCCTCATGCACTGGTACCTAATCATCCACCTCCTCTTCAAGATTATTCTCAAGAGAGAGAGAGATGACTCTAACTTCTATCTAGCTAGATTAGCTCCAACCTAAGATCCACCCCTAGTGGATGATGCCCTACTTTCTCTCCTTCCTCTTCTCCTCACTCATCCTTAACCCTTAACTATGGCCTCAGTAGCTGGAGTAGTTGGTTTGATAACCTCTACTATAGCTCTATTATACTTTGTTCTCACCATCTATGAGAAATAGAATAATGAAGGTTAGCTACCAATTTGGATCTCTAGATAGCAATTGAAATCAAGTTATTGCACAAAAGAAAAAAGAAAGTGAACCTAAGTCATATAGCCTCTCAAAAAAAAACTATAGACGTCTCCGTACCATTCCACAAGACTCTACTAAACTGATTCTAGTACGATAAGATCAATAAACCTAGGACTCAGCTATAAACTTTTTCACAACCCACACCATCATGAGTGGCATCCACACTAACCCTCCTATGGGAGAACCATCTAACATAAAATCAAACCATTCACTTATCTGATTTTAAAAACAAAATCATAACTCCTTAATAAAATTTAATAATTAATCATTCAATGCTAGTATTGAAAATAACATTGTCTAAAAAATCCCTAGAAACTGAAAGTCATCATACCAAAATTATAACTAAACAAGTCTGCGAGTACAACTCGAAAAACCAAAATAATAAAATAAAATATCTATCTGTGAAAATAAGGACAAAACCAAGTTTGAATGATCCATGGTAGCCCAGAGAATTAATTCTCACCCTTGGATCAAGAAGGTGATGTCGTCTACAAATGAGGTCTTGTAAAAACCACTAGAATATGCTCTGCACTCAACAAAAGAAGAGTACACGGTAATATCAATACAAAATCACTATGTACTGGTAGGTATCATTGGTCGGCACAACTTAATCGATATGAAAACTTAACCAAATATTTGTAAACATATAGAAAGCATGCAAAATTAACCATGTCTATTCAAACAGCTAAAACTATAGGCATATTAATATCAACCAAACCAATCAAGTAACATGACCGCAGTTATGCATGTAGTTCTTAATTCAGTACTAACAAACAAGAATAACTTACAACCAAGTCAATTGCCATGCATATCAAGAAATGATCATTATCTCACAAAACCTCGAGAAATAGTTCACCTCAAGTAATAACAATTGATATTAAGTCAAAGAACCAATCCACACAAGGGAACTAAGGTAATATGAACACAAATAGTTCACACAATAAACCCAAAAGTAATATATATATATAGTAGACAAAACCAGGACCACTCAAGGAACCATCAAACTCTACATATCACCATGTACACACATGCTATGGGACTTATGGTTGCCTACTAGCCATGACCTGCAGGGGGAGAGCTCATTCCATATACCAATTTCATAAGTCAACTAAGTACCGTGCCACCCTTATCACAACCCACGTGTCTTTCCATTCTGATTTCCACCTACATCTACCAATTCAATCACAGGTTATGCATTTAGCATTACTCAATTAACAACAATAGAAATGCACAATTTATATTCATTATTAATCAACACTTGTATTTTATATTCAATAAATTAGCATCATTAACAAGCATGACTTCAAACCAAGTAAACTAACATTCAGTTAAGAAGCACATATACAATCAAACTGCGTTTAAACTCCAATTTAACCATAATCTACCTCTACCAACCCTTGAAGTTCTATAAATCACTTGAGTCTTGCCCTTTCTTATAGCCTTAGCTTGATCTCGGTCTAGAAATAACAACGAAAAAACATTCAACTAATATTATACCAATTCTAGGCATTAAAAACCTAAATTTATTGTTTTTAACCCATGTTCATGGATAATTTCACCACTCTAGGGTTTTCTACCCTTCATTCGACTTAAATTCCCCATATTTTAAGTTTGATAGGTTTAATTCTAGTCTAGAAGACATAATTTAGCAACCCTAATTCAAATCAAGGAAATTTAACCAATTTATTCCACCTTGCACTGGATAATCCAATCTAGCTCAATTTTACTATCTCCACCATGAACATAATCTAGTAATTATAAGAATTAGAGGAGTACAATCATGGTAGATTGGTGGAATAACTTACCTTGATAGTAGAATTCAGTTAGGAACTACAGAAATTTGCCTATTTTTGCCCTGGGTTGACTGTTGGAATGTTTGTAATGAAAAATATGCTTAAACTCAGAGAAACTAATATTTACTACATCAATCCCTCTAAAGCAGACTGCTTACTACTATAGTGGTGGTGCTATGGCGTGATTCTGCATGCTCTAGTTGTCTGACTTAAACTAAACTGTCGCTATAGCGACCGATATCTAGCCATAACAGGATTGATGTAGCAGCCCTCAATCCCACTGTAGTGGCACTGATTTAGTAACTCAGGGATGTATGCATGTATGATCGATTTAACATTACATTTTCTAGATTTTAACATCATGACTTAATCTCTTTATGTCAAATCTATAACAGGAGCTCTATTAATCTGATTTCCACTCTGTAAGTTTCTATGGATTCCTTTACCCCTTGGCTATCATAATATAATCTTAAATCCATGAAACATTAAACCATTTATCATAAGATTCATCTAAACCATACAATACCAGAAATTCATCTAAAACTAGCCTAGCCTAAAATTTGCAAAATTTTCATTCTAGAATAGCTTAACTCAAATTATTGCATGCTAAGCAATACCATAAGAATGGATAGGGTCATTACAAGTCACTTGGATAGGCTTCTGAGCTGGAGAAATTATTTGAGGAGCTTGCTTCGCTTTGAGCTGATGTGATAGAGTTATTGCATAATAGGCTCTAATGATTCTATTGTCGCCAATCCCAATCATTAAGGAAAAACATGAGGATGACCTCAAAGAAATTAATTTCTTAACTCATGAACTATCCACAATCTAGTGAGGGAAAAGAAAGTAATATGAGCATTATATGGATGACAATGACCCATAGGAGAGTTTTGATAGAGAAATGTGTAGGTCTATGAAGGCCTCAAAACTGAGCACCAGGTGCAAATGATTGAGCAGGAGGAGCGGGTTTGATGAGTATCCACTAGTTCGGCACATACAGGTGTCACTGGAACTGGAGGTGAGAGTCGTGCAGCTGATCCTCTATTATTGAGTGTGCCTACCAGAAATGGGACCACCATTACTATTGTTGATACTTTGAGTGTATCATTCACCACCGATGCCACTATTAATGGTATTACCTTGAATGCACCGGCCACCACTAGCTCCATTATTAGTCAAATAGGGGTTACACCTACAGCCAACACTACTTTTACCAGAGCACCTAGGGTGCCACAAGTACGTCCTACCTCTAGTACTTTATTTTCATAATATGTGTTAGAGAGTGTGAATGCCTATTCGATTAGTGGAAGTGAGTGTCCATCTCATTTTATGACGATTACTACCAGGAGAAACAAGTTGCTCTCAATAAAGGTAGAGGATGTTGATTGTTGAACAAACTAAAGTGGAAACACTTATCATTATTGCTAGTGAGTGTTTCGTGAGTATACAAGAGCAACTCTAAATCCTACTAACATAACTAAGTAAATCAACACTATAAGCAAAGGTTAAAATAGATAAAATGTAAAGGATGGATAAATCTGGGGTGATATCTAAAGGTAGAAACTAACCACAACTTTGAAAATGTTGCCTGGAATAATCTCTACTACGGGGGCCACTTAAACCAGGATCTGCATTAGAAAGATGCTGAAAAGTAGGAGTGAGTATGGTCCACTTGTACTTAATGGCATCATAGGTCATCTTATCTTAAGCAGAAAACTATATCAAATAAAAAATATTAAAATAACCCTACAAGCAAGAAAGTCCTAGCAGCACAATATCAAGTACTATCACAGTCTATCTCAATCATAATAGTAATTCAAAGGTAATGTGATGCAATATAATTAAATGGGATGATATGCAATGGCCAATGCCTACCGATATACACCCCCTCCCCCAAGCATTTTTCGCTGCAAGACAAAACCTATGGAGGATTCGAAAAATTCATTTATCCAATCAACTTCCATCAATACATTAATGACCCAGACTCGAACCGGGACTAAAATTATTTTTCTCTTTCAAATCATTTCTTATCATTTCCTTCAATTCATTTATTTCCATTAACCATAAGATGAATGAATATGTATGAACACAATGTCAAAATGAAACTAGATGTAACAAATATAACCAAAGTCTCAGAATCATATTCAATCCATGAACACAGGCTATGTGACTCCATATCAAGTTAGGAATTCAAGTGCCATATAAAAAAAGTAGCATATGATAATCTATCTCATTTAGTACTCAAAATGAGAAAACTTACCCGCTCCATTATATGCTTGACAAAAAAAGTATCCATCAAGCAAAGTCTGAAGAAATTCAAGTCATAACCTACCTCAAAACCAAACTGCAAGTCTCTAACAATCACAAATTGGATTTTCCCTTTCAAGTGGCCTCAGAAATCTCTCAATCTATCAAAATAGGTTCTACATGTAAGCACGAGTCTAATAATATCCATATTGTTAACGTTCTAATTCGCGTCTAAAAATTCAATTCAAAACTCAACAGTGAGACTCCAAGGACAAAACAAAATCAATTTACTCATAACTTAAGGAGTTTCAATCTAAAATTTCATCAAAAACGAAGTAATAATTAATCTTGAAATCATCAAAATACCTGTCTTTAATTTTACTAGAAAAACTCCAAAATTTTAAGTTAACAAACAAAGGTTTGATGATGAAATCATGAAATAGTAATTGAATAATGTGTAAAAATTGTATAGGAAATTTACTTAATGAAGAAATCTCAAAATTCCCCATTTGATTCTCCCCAAAATGAGTTTTAAAGCTTCAAAAATTGAGTTATGGGGTTTGATGTTTAAAATTGTCTTTTTAAATCTGTCCAATGATTTCCTTCATCACTATTGCATGTCATGACTCGAGTCTACACCCTAACCGTGCCATATCTAGCTACTCACAAGTTGTCTGGTGGGACCCTTGGCATAGCATATCTATATAGTAATATAATAAATGGAATTAATGCGGAAATATAGACAATTATATGGGGCTAAATCATGAAAAGAATAATTCTTTATTAAGACAACCATAATGAATGAACAGATGTAACTACTAAATATTTTATGTTTAGTGAAGCCTCTATTACTAAGTAAAAGCTAACCGAGACAAGGCCCTGTAACCTTTATTGAATCTAAAGTCTAAAATCCAAAAATAAAAGAAAACTAAATACTCTCCAAGCCTCTTGATTGATAGGATCTCTCGCCAATCCACTGGATGTCAGGTGCTACTGAGCACCTAGCAACAAACCTTAAGCTCGAGTACCACAATTTACATCATGTACGAAATGTAGTGCAAGACACAGTCAATATAATTGAATGTATTGGTATGCATGTGTGTGTGTGTGTGTGTGTCATATATATATATATATATTTATATATATAAACTAAAGAACTAATCATAGAAACATATAGAGTGTAGCTTAAAATATTTTAAAATCTGAGTATTTAATTCATGAGAGATAAAACATTCATAAAAGTAGTTCATGAGTATTAAATAGGATCTTCATAAATTATAGTTATGAGGAGAGTTTCTTATAACCAACAAACCATCATGCGAGCTAGAGATGCTCAGTGTCATCCACTCACACTTAAAAAGGTTGTTTTGACCGGCCAAAGTGCAGAACCATGTACATGAGGATCCTATAGTCATCCCTAAAAAATCTAGGGTAAAAATGTAGTTATGGAACTTGTGTTGTCTAAACCCTTGTTCTCTTGGTACTAAATAATCCTCTCAAAACATAATAGTGCTCTGTAACATAGCTTGAATCATGAGTTTAAGTTGTACTCAACATGTCATGTAACTTGTTTTGTTGTGAGCCTAAAATCCATGTCATGTCATGAATCATATACATAAAATCATGTGATTTAAAGCATGTCTCTACATTATAGAGTTAATAATTCATAAAGAAACCATAAAGCATGAATCTTGGTGCATAAATCATAATTGAGATAGAAATTATTAGTTCATGATAAACCTTGTTCATAGAAATCAAATAAAGAATCAAACTTTAGTAAATTAGGAATAAACCCTAGCTTTGAATCATAATGTTATGTATCTTGAAAATACTTGGATGTGAGGACGAAAGGAATCCATCACTAAAATCTTGCATACCTTAGTGAAGACAAACACTTGATGAACGAACTTGAAGAATTTGCTTGATTAGGAATCCTAGCTTGTTTGATCTAGCTTAGACTTGTGATGGACTTGTTATAGGCATGATCTTGAGTGTTTAAAGTAAGCATATGATTTAGTATCTTATATAAAAGGAGGTTTTAGAGACCAAAACATCGTGGAAACGCGTAAAAGAAAAAGGAAAAGATGAACTTACCCTTAGTGAGACATGATGGAATTTTGCTGGTGCAAGACACCATGACTCAAGTCACGAGTCGTGGTCTTGAGTATGACTTGTACTCTAGTCCATGGTCACTGGGAGCTTTCATCTCTTGGTTATACTTCTCTTGTTTGGTCAGTACGGGTCATAGTACAACTCATACTGGTCAGTACGGGTCATAGTACAACTCATACTGGTCAGTACGGGTCATAGTACGACCCGTACCTTAACTCAAAACTCATATAATAAGTCGTACAGTCTGGGACTTCATGTATCAAACTTTGAGTTTTCATAATAAATGTTGAGTATTCATAGGTTCAGAATCTGAGGTGTTACAATATCTCCTGCTTGGGATCACTCGACCTCAAATGAAGTCTAGGAATAGGATCAAAGGACAAAGAATCATCAGAATTTAATCGTACTAAGGCGTGGAACTGGAACATAGATTATAAGAGCATATACATAGACATAATCATGTAAGACATTGAGATATGAAATAAGAATCCTAAGAATCACTATAAGAAACATGTTACTACCTTAAGGCTCCAAAACCAATTGTCACGACCCAACTAACCGGATCGTGAGGGCACCTGCTCTAATCCACCTAGATAGGAGAACCCATACCACCCATTTCAAAATAAATGCAGAAGTTATAAAAGAAATTCCACTAATGATTTCAAATTTGGTAAATGATACAATCCGTTACAAAACACAAAGAATAATAAAACCACCCTTCCCGAGGAACTAGTCTAGACATGTACAAGAGCTTCTAAATATATTAAAAGACAAAACAAAACACACAACTCCCACTTTAGGAATAAAATGAGTAAAAGTTGCTGGAAATAGCTATCCACATCACCTGAGAAACATCAACTGATCTTGCAACTAGACTATTCCCGAAAAAGGGTATAGCAAGATTAGTATTAGTACAACCACATGTATTGGTAGGTATCATAGGCCGACCAAGGTTAGATCACGTAAATAGAATATAGAAATCACTGAAATAAAGCATGACAACTTATATAACAATTTAATTCACATCACTTTCATCCACTTATGTTACCTAAGAGTATTCCATTCTTATTCTTGTGGAAGTAGTTGTATCCAATTCATTACTAGTAGTCAATATGTACCATTCACATTCCCCTTATGCCATCCACATTTAACCTCACTAATCAAGCATCACCCTTCACATCAAATGTCATCCATCATAACCCTTACTTGTTTAACCCAATAGTTATTATAAGTCAATTCGTTTCACTTACATCTCAATTAAGCTCAATAATAAATGAGAACAAATAACCATAACCTTGTAAATAAGTACAACCATGAACACTTAACAATTACTTTAGTTATGTTACCACTTATTCTTTCACAACAACACCAAGAATTAAGCCAAGTGTAAGTCAATATAGATAATATACCAAGTCAAGACCATGACTATCAACAGTAGACCCAATCAACAAACCATGAATAACCACAATAAGCCAAATCAACAGAACCATGACCCACAACAATAACTTACACCTTGTATCAATTACATAAATAAGTAGACATCAATAGAAAATATTCCTTTCATTTATACCATTAGCCCGGATCACATAAGGATCCCAAATATATGCCAAGTAATCGGACTACACAAGGAGCCCAAATATATGCCAAGTAATTGGAGCCACACAAGGATCCCAAAAATATGCCAAGTAACTGGACCACACAAGGATCCCAAATATATCAAGTAACATTATAACTTGGTTCACTCAAGGAACCCATAACAACAACCATAATATAACACAGTCCACTCATGGAACTAATATAAATAGAAACAATAAAAGTAATCATAAATCTGGTCCATTCAAGGAACCTTAGCACTCACCAATACCTTGTAGACACATGCTAAGGGTCTTATTGTCACCCACTAGACATGACCTATAGGGGACAAGCTCTATCCATGTACTATACCAGCGTGGTACCCAAGCCAACCAATGAATCATAGATACTATACATACGTAGTACTCGAGCCAACCAATGAATAATACCAACCAATCCTATAAGATGCCCAAATACCGGTACATCCCACAATAATAAATATAACTCCCATAAAGATTTACAAATACCGGTACATCCCACCATAATAACAAATATCACAACAATCATAGCCACAATGAGAATAGGCAATCATACTTGTACAGTCAACAAGCCTTTTATATAACCTCATTATATATGATTAACACTTAGGATATCATTTAATATTTACCTACGTTAAGCATGCATAGCAATAATAGACAACACCCAAACACTTGGTAAACTCGAGTTAATCATTTTATGTAAACAACAATCATTCTTTAACACGCAAAATCACAAGTAGATAGGATTCATTGGCTTCATTAATTGCATTATGTCAGAAGATCAATCCACAACTTATTCAACTAAGCATTCGCAGGCCATAATCATCAAGTTTAAGTATTCATTTTAGGAGTGCACATTCAACCAAATGGAGTCTAAACTCTAGTTCAGCATTCATAAATTCATTCACTAATCCAATCATCCTTTATTTCTATTGAGACTTAGGATTCTGCTATTATCTAGCAACCCTTACATTAAAGTCATTACTAGGTCCAAGACCCTACTCCATTAGCCAATCGTTCAACCATTTAACTTACAATTCTAGCTTTAGTCACACACCTTTACACATCTTAATTCCTAACCCATAGCCTAATTTGACTTTAGGCTCTTAAATTATGATATCGCATTTCCTACTTAGAAAAAATATTCCTAATAATATTACAACACGAATACAACACATTCAAGACATGTCCAACCTCAGTTTTACCCTTTTTATAGTATTTAGGTCGAGTTAGTAGATTATAAGCTCACACAATCTCCTTATCATCATTAATATTCACCTAATTCACATTAAAATCCATCATGGAGTCATACAAATACAAAACACCCATCAAGGATTTATACATTAACATCTCAACACATAATTAGGTCTTTATTATATTAATCCCATATTTTATCCATTCAAACTCTGTGCCCGCAGGCCTAAGCATGATTTATCCCATCAAATATATATTTGAATACGATTTCTAACCACAGTCTACTACTCATAAACCATAACATACCTGGGCGCTAAGCTGCTGCAACAAGCAAGCTATACCATGGATGATCTTTTGTTCTCTTTATGTTTCTGAATGCTAAATCATCTAATAACAAAAATTATAAGAGTAAGTAATCAACTACTTTTCAAACAAATACTTTGGGAATTCAAACCCACCAGTTCCACCCTTCAATCCATTCAAAATATCTATATTTTTGAATTGTTAGATCAATTTCTAGTCCCAAGGATCTAATCTATCAATACTAACTCAAATTCAAGGGATTTCAACCTATTAATTCACTTTAAACCAGAGAATTCCATCTAGGTTAACTTTCTACCACCTCCATGATGAATCTAATGTTATTCTAAGTTTTTAGAATCAAATTAGTGTTAGATTGATGGAAAAATATACCTTGAAGAAGAAAATCAATGGAAAATAAAAGAAATCACTTCTCTAGGGTTGGCGAATGAATATTTTGAGTTGTGGAACTGAAACCCGTCAAAAATAAACTTATAAATTGCCGTCATCCAGCTATAGTAGGAAAATTCTCGCTATAGAGGCCCCGTCATAGCGGACTGATCCCACTATAGCGGCCTTAACTTTTTAGCACAGATAATCTTCAGTAAAATGATCTTAACCTTTTACTCAGAAAGCGGATTGATGAACGGTTGGTAGAGTTGATAAGAAGACTCAAAGATATTTAATTTGGTGGGAATTAGACCCCATAACTCCTTATATTCTAGGAGGAGTGCTCATTTAAAGTTTGACCTAGTTTAAACTTAGCCCGAAACTAAATCGGTGAGGACACTTTCAACTTAACTTTGTGCTAGGGGTATTGTATGACCTTCATTCATAACTAATGCACTCACATACCAAGGAATTAATACCAACACCTATGATGAATGAGATTCGTATACCTTTGCCATAGATATTTTTATTAACAACGGAATGGATCGTTACAACAGATACCAATTTACCATTCGTTCATCTCCGAACGGGCAATGGGTGAAGAGAAGCATGAGGTTGGAATTAGAAGGACACTACTTTCAGAGTTTCTTATGTTTCACCTTACTTACCCACTTTCCATCATTTATCGACTAAACCATATTTTATACTCTGCCTCGTATCGAGTCTTTTCAAGACAAAATGATGGGTGTCGAACATTTACGCACAAACTAGTTCTTTCTATCACCACTATCTAAGAACCAAACCTTGAGAGTTCATGACAATACAACATCTAAAATCTGAGGAAACAAAATAATTACTTCATCCAGCCCTCTATAGCGACCTCGCTATAGCGGGATCTGCTCGCTATAACGCCACTGACCATTATTGACCCGCTATAGCAGCCTTGTGGTAGTGGCCTACCTCCTATTATAGCGGGAAAGGTGAGGCAGAAACTTGGGATTATTTCTAGTTTTGCCATTTTCACCACACAATAATCAGATTTTGATATCCCAGACTAACCTTTACGTTAAATGCTATATCCGGAGTTCTACTAACCCGAACTCCATTCCAAAAGTTTTTATAGGATACTATGGCTCTCATATATAATGATATCACCTTAATTTCACCAAATACTACACCTCAAAACGCCAAATATCTCTAAACCACACAACACCAGATTTTCATCAAAACCCACACTAGCCTGAAATTTAATCAACTCATATCCTAAGGAAAACTCTACCTGGGCACTTACACCCTAACCAATGTTATAATGAACACATCATCACCAGTAACTTACACCATGTTTTCCCCTTGGGACATCTACTTTATAACTATATTTCACACCTCCATGATTAGCATATAATAATAACTCATTTAGAGTACAACCACCCGCCAACACACTACTATGGGTTTCATTAACACATAAATTCTCCACCATAACTTAGATTAGTCTATTCGTCCCTCAACAATCAATCGTTTATATACAACCAGCTTTTTAGTTATCACCTGAGGTTAAGTTATACTTATTTAGCCACACAACTAGCTTGCGGCTAGTCAAATTATCGACCCAACATACCTCAACCACTCAAGAAGCAATACTAGTCAAGTATTATCATGCAACAATGAGAGGGATATGACTATGCATAAACACCTCTAATAACAAGTCAACCACACCTTGACTTTACTTTATTTCAATTAATATCAACAAATCAAATAGGTATAATTCAATACAGAATCCACTAGGGGATACCCTAACCAATGACAACAACCAATAACCAAGCAAGTATTAGCTATGACAAATAATTTATCAAGTCAAGAACACGACTAATCCACCTTGCCTCAATTATTCTTTAAATAGGCATCAATAGAAATTATACCTTTCAATCATTCCAATAGACTGGATCACTCTTGGATCCAATTAACAACAATAAAAACCACCAAGTCAAATAAAGTCAAACGTTTAAATATATATGTCGCCTCAAACAGACAATAACACCCATATCAAAAATTTAACTTACCAACGTATCATATCTTATCAACCACATTATAATCCCAAGGCCGAACCTAGCAATTCATGAAAAAATAACTTGATATCACATTACTTTAAATCACAGTTATGAATCACAACAATAACTTTTTCCAACAATTCCCGCTATCATGTAACAATAGCCCCTTTTTCATGGTTCTTATTCACATACCAATTGTTTGAAACAAGAGTTTCCACAATCATATTCCATTTTACCAATGATAAGATCATGCCCAACATATAACATATAGTTTTCCACTTAAAAGACATAGCAAACAATTCCTTTAGCTATTAACATTAACACATAACCCAGTAATGACCTTAGCAATTCACAACTTCACAGTCATTCAAAAAATTGTAATTCACATAAGTATCAACTCAACAGATTTCATACATCAATTTAGTCATTTCCTTCCTTCTCTATTCGCTTTATGCATAAGTACTTAAGGGCTTATCTAGAATTTTACACAGCCCTTACGGCTAGATACCAATCGGAAACTTCTAGGTTTTAATTTCATTTCCTGTGTCATTCCAAATGGAATCAAGTAACATACATTGGTCTCATTGAGATAGAATTTGGAATTGAGAGATACCAATTGGTCTCAACACATATAAACAACCTTACAGACTGCATGAGAGGGAAGAAAGAAGTGAAATAATTTCCTAGAATGCCTCATAGATCCCTGAAGATTAGATGTGGATGTAAACGCACTAATCTGCAGGACTCTATTCGACATTTGCTCTTGTACTGGGAGACCGATAACCTAGGTTCTGACACCAATTATCACGGCCCAACTAACTGGATCGTGAGGGCACCTACTCTAATCCACCTAGATAGTAGAATCCTTACTACCCATTTCAAAATACATGGGAAAGTTATAAAAAAAATTCCAGTAAGGATTTCAAATCTGGTAAATGATACAATCCTTTACCAAATACAAAGAATAATAAAACCACCCTTCTCGAGAACCTAGTCTAGACATGTACAAGAGCTTCTAAATACATTAAAAGACAAAAGAAAAAGACACAGCTCCTATCATAGGAATGAAATGAGTAGAAGCTGCTGGAAATCCTTATCCACGTCACCTAAGAAATATCAACTGATCCTACAACTAGACTATACCTCGAAAAGTGAATAGCAAGAGTAGTATCAGTACAACCACACGTACTGGTAGGTATAATTGACAGACCAAGGTTAGATCACGTAAACACATTATAGAAATCATAGAAAGAAAGCATGACAACTTATATAACAATTTAATTCACATCACTTTCATCCACTTATGTTACCTAAGAGTATCCCATTCTTATTCTTGTGGACTTAGTTGTATCAAATTCATTTCTAGTACTCAATATGTACCATTGACATTCCCCTTATACCATTCACACCTAATCTCACTAATCATGCATCACCCTTCACATCAAATGCCATCCATCATAACCCTCACTTGTTTAACCCCAATAGTTATTATAAGCCAATTAATTTCACTTACATCTCAATTTACCTTAATAATAAATGTGAACAAATAACCATAACTTTGTTAACAAGTACAACCATGAACACTTAACAATTACTTCAGTTATGTTACCACTTATGCTTTCACAACAACACCAAGAATTCAGACAAGTGATAATCAATATAAACAATATACCAAGTCAAGACCATGACTATCAACACAGACCCAATCTGGAAACCATGACTAACCACAATAAGCCAAGTCAATAGAACCATGATGAACAATAATAACTTACACCTTATATCAATTACATAAGTAAGTAGACATCTATAGAAAATATGCATTTCATTTATACCATCAGCCCGGACCACATAAATATCCCAAATATATGCCAAGTAACAGAACCGCACAAGGATCCCAAATATATACCATGTAATCGGACCACACAAGGATCCCAAAAATATGCCAAGTAACTGGACCACACAAGGATCCCAAAATACATTAAGCAATATTATAAATAGGTTCACTCAAGGAACCCACAACAACAACCATAATATAACATTGTCCACTCATGGAACTAATACAAACAGCAACAACAACAGTAATCATAAATCCGGTCTACTCAAGGAACCATCACACTCACCAATACCTTGTACACACATATTAAGGGTCTTATGGTTGCCCACTAAACATGACCTATAAGGGACGAGCTCTATCCATGTACTGTACTGGCATGGTATCTAAGCTAATTGATGAATCATAGATATTGTACCAGCAAGGTACTCTATCAACTAATCTAGTAAAAATGCCTAAATATCGGTACATCTTATTGTAATAATAGATATCTCAACAATCACAACCACAATGAGAATAAGCAATTATACATGTACAGTCAACAAGCCTTTAATATAACCTCATTAAATGTGATTAACACTTAGGATATCATTTAACATTCACCTTCGTTAAGCATGCATAGCAATAATAGACAATACCCAAACACTTGGTAAACTTGAGTTAATCATTTCATGTAAACAACAATCATACTTTAACACGCCAAATCACAAGTAGATATGGCTTCATCAATTGCAACATGTAAGAAGACCAATCCACAACGTATTCAAGTAAGCATTCGCAGGCCATAATCATCAATTTCAAGTAGTCGTTTTGAGAGTTTGATGAATCATAGATATTGTACCAGCATGGTACTCTATCAACCAACTAGTGAAGATGCCTAAATATCGGTACATCCAATAGTAATAATAGATATCACAACAATCACAGCCACAATGACAATAAGCGATCACTTGTACAGTCAATAAGCCTTTAATATAAACTCATTATATGTGATTAGCACATAGGATATCATTTAACATTAACCTTCTTTAAGCATGCATTGCAATAATAGACAACACCCAAACACTTGGTAAACTCGAGTTAATCATTTCATGTAAACGACAATCATTCTTTAACATGCAAAATCACAAGTAGATAGGATTCATTATATTAATTAATTATAGAATGTTCAAAGACCAATCCACGGCTTATTCAAGCAAGCATTCGTAAGCCATAATCATCAATTTCAAGTAGTCATTTTGAGAGTTCGCATTCAACCAAATGGAGTCTAAACTCTAGTTCAAGATTCATAAATTCATTCACTAATCCAATCCTTCTTTTTTTCTACCGAGACCAAGGATTCCGCTATTATCTAGCCACCCTTACATTCAAACCATTACTAGGTCAAAGACTCTACTTCATTAGCCAATCATTCTACCATTCAACTTACAATTCTAACTTTAGTCACACACCTTTACACATCTTACTTCCTAACCCTTAGTCTAACTTGATTTTAGGCTTTTAAATTATGATACCGCATTTTCCACATAGAAATAGTACTCCTAATAATATTAGAATAGGAATACCACACATTCAAGATAGGTACTATCTCAATTTCACCCTTTTTATAGTATTTAGGCCAAACTACTAGATTATAAGCCCACACAATCTCCTTATCATCATCAATATTCACCGAATTCACATTACAATCCATCATGGAGTCATACAAATACAAAACACCCATCAAAAATTCATACATTAACATATCAACATATAATTAGCTCTTTAATACATTAATATCATGTTTTATCCATCCAAACTCCATGCCCGTAGGTCTAAGCATGATTTATCCCATCAAATATACATTATGAATATGATTTGTAACCACTGTCTACTACTCATAAACCATAACATACCTGGGCGCTAAGATGCTGCAACAAGCAAGTTATACCATGGATGATCTTTTGTTTTCTTCATATTTCCAAATGCTAAATCATCTAATAACAATAATTATAATAGTAATTAATCAACGACTCTTCAAAAAAATACTTTGGGAATTCAAACCCACTATTTCTACCCTTCAATTTATTTAAAATTTCTATATTTTTGAATGGTTAGATCTATTTCTAGTCCTAAGGACATAATCTATCAATACTAACTCAAATTCAAGGTATTTCAACCTATTAATTAACTTTAAACCAGAAAATTCAATCTAGGTTGACTTTCTACCACTACCATGATCAATCTAATGTTATTCTAAGGATTTTATAATCAAACGGGTGTTAGATTTATGAAAAAACATACCTTGAAGGAAGAAATCAATGGAAAATTGAAGAAATCACCTCTCTAGAGTTGGGGAATGAATACTTTGAGTTCTGGAACTGAAACGCATCAAAAATAAACTTATAAACAGCCTTCATCCCACTAAAGTGGAAAAATTCCCACTATAGCGGCCCCATCATAGCGGACTGATTCCACTATAGTGGCCTCAGTTTTTCAGCTTAGACAGTCTTCAGTAAAATGGTCATAACTCTTTACTTAGGAGGCGAATTAATGAAAGATTAGTTGCATTGGAAAGAAGATTCAAAGACATTTGATTTGGTAGGTATTGGGCCCCATAACTCCTTATATTCTAGGAGGACTGCTCGTTTGAATTTTACTCTAGTTTAAACATAGCTAGAAACTAAATCAGTAAGGACACTTTCAAGTTAACTTTATGCTATGGGTATTGTATGTCCTTCATTCATAACTAATGCTATAAACATCCTTATTAACCTCAATCTTGGCTTACTCTACATAAGCAACAGTCCCCATAGATTACCTAATAAGAGCATCAGTAACAACATTTGCCTTACCTAGATGGTAAAGCACACTTATATTATAATCCTTCAGAGGCTCTAATCATCTCCTCTGTCGAATATTCAACATTTTCTGACTAAACACATACAACAAGCTCTTATGATCTGTGATAATATCTATATAGACCCCATAGAGATAATTACACCAAATTTTCAAAGAAAACACAATAGCTGCTAACTCAAGGCCATGGATGGGGTAATTCCTCTCATGAGTTTTAAGTTGTCTAGAAGAATAAGCAATAACCTTACCATTCTGCATCAATACACAATCAATACAAATTCTAGAAGCATCACAATAAATCACAAAACCCTTTGTACCCACTGGCAATGTCAAAACTATAGTTGAAGTCAATCTAGCTTTCAACTTCTAAAAACTCTTCTCACAAGCATCAAACCACTAGAATTTTACTATTTTCTTTATCAACTTGGTCAATAGAGTAGAATAGATGAAAAAACCCTCTACGAATAGCCTGTATTAACCATATAAATACAAGAAACTCCCAATATCTAATGGGGATGTAGGTCTAGGACAATTCTTAACTGCTTTAATTTTCTGAGAATCAACTAGAATATACTTACTAGAAATAACATTCCCAAGAAATGCTATGAACTTCAACCAAAGCTCACATTTCAAAAACTTTGCATACAACTATTTATCTCTAGGAGTCTAAAGAACAATTATGTGGTAATCACCATGCTCTTGCTCACTACACAAGTAGATCAGAATATCATCTATGAACATGATTACCAATATGTCGAGGTATGACTTGAAGACCCTATTTATGAGATCCATAAAGGTTGTGGAAGCATTTGTTAACCCAAAGGACATGACAAAAAACTCAGAGTGATCATATAAAGTACAGAAAGCCATCTTCAAAATATCACTCTCCCTAAACTTCAATTGATGGTAATCGAACTGGAGATCAAATTTAGAAAAACACTTAGCACCTTAAATCTAATTGAATAGATCATCGATTCTAGGAATGGGATATACGTTCTTATTTGTGACTTTGTTCAACTGGCAGAAATTGATACACATTCTAAGGGAACCATCTTTCTTACGCACGAAAAGAACTAGAGCACTCCATGGAGAAACACTAGGAGTAATGAAACCCTTAACTAGGAGATCTTTTGAATTTTTTTTAACTCTTTCAATTCAGCTGAAGCCATTCTATATGGTGGAATATTGATAGGTTGCATATCAGGAAGAACATATATCCTAAAATCTTTCTCCCTATCAGGAGGGACTCTTAGAAGATCGCAGGGAAAGACCTTGGGAAACTCATTAACTATGAAAATTGACTGAAGAGAACGGGTCTCAGTACTGGAATCCTTAACCCAGACTAGATAGTAGATACAACCCTTAGAAATAAATTTTCTATCTTCAAGATGAGAGATGAAACCACCTTTTGGCATAACTGGATTGCCCTGTCATTCTATGGTGGATTCATTTTTAAACTGAAACTTCATAATTTGGGTTCTTGTCAAGACCCAACTAATCGAATCGTGAGGAAACCTACTCTAATCAACCTAAATAGGAGAACCCTTACCATCCATTTCAAAATACATCCGAAAGTTGTAAGAAATTCAATTAAGGATTTCAAAGTCCGATAAATGATACAATCTTTTATAATAAAATTATAAATGAAAACTTTTTCCCCAAGGACCTAGTCTAGATAATGTACAAGAGCTTCTAATATAGTAAAAGACAAAATAAAAGACACAACTCCCACTGTAGGAATGTAGAAGTTTCTAGAGATCACTATCCACATCACTTGAGAAAAATCAACTGATCCCGCAACCAGACTATACCCCTAAACAGGTATAGCAAGAGTAGTATTAGTACAACCACACGTACTGGTAGGTATCATCAACCGACCAGGGTTAGATCACGTAAATACAATATAGAAATTATGGAAAGAAAGTATGAAAACTTATATAATAATTTATTTCACATTACTTCCATCCATTTATATTACCTAAGAGTGTTTCCATCCTTATTCTCGCTGACATAGTTGTATCCAAATACTTACTAGTAGTCAATCTGTACTACTAACATTCCTCTTATACTATTCACACTTAATGTCACTAATCATACATCACCCTTCACATAAAATATCATCCATTATAACTCCCACTTGTTTAAACCCAACAGTTATTATTAATCAATATGTTTCACTTACACCTCAAGTACTATGCCTATAATTTAGGAACAACACACGATTTCACCTTTACACATATTTCATATTCAATTTGGGTACAGTGTCATCTCAAGCTTGTGGAATCTATAATTATACTACCTTGAAACAATCAAGTCAACTAGATAGATAAGTCATCTTCAAGAAAAAATAGTCAACTCAATCCAACACAATGGATCTCATAAACACATCATTTATTGCACGACAACAAATATCAACTCATTTTAAGTACAAAATCAATTAACCGGACCACTCAAGGATCCCAATATATATGTCAATAAACTGGACCACACGAGGATCCCAAATATATGCCAAGTAACCAGACCACATAAGGATCCCAAATATATCAAGCAACATTATAACCTAGTTCACACAAGGATCCCAAAACAACAACCATAATATAGCCCGATCCACTCATTGAACCAATATAAACAGCAATAATAATAGTAATCATAACCCAGTCCACTCAAGAAACCATCACAATCACTAATACCTTGTACACACATGTTAAGGGTCTTATGGTGGCCCACTAGCCATGACCTATAGGGGATGAACTCTTGTCCATGTGCCAATATCCCAGACATCTAGTGTCTGCTAACCTTATATCAACCAATCTCGTGAAGATGTCCAAATACCGGTACATCCCACAATAATAATAATAAATTATACCAGTGTGGTACCCAAGCTAACCAATTCGGTGATGATGTTCAAATACCGATACATCCCATAATACAAACAGATATCACAATAATCACAACTACAATAAGAATAAGTAATCATACTTGTATAGTCAACAAGCCTTTAATATAACATCATTATATGTGATTAACACATAGGATATCATTCAAAAATTTACTTTCTTAAACATGCATTGAACAAGTAGACAAACACTCCGACCACTTAGTCAAACTCAAGTTAATCATTTTATGTAAATGACAGTTATTCTTTAACAATGAAATCACAAATATGCCCAGAGGCCAGCCAATAACTTGTAATTCAAGCCTTATCAATTCATATTCATCAATTACAACATGTATGAAAACAAACTCACGATTTATTCAAGTAAGCATTATCAATCCATATTCATTAAATTCAAATATTTTTTTAAGGAGTGCACATTTGATCAAATAGAGTCTAAACTCTAGTTCAATATTCATAAGTTCATTCACTAATCCAATCCTCCTTTATTTATGTTGAAACCGATAAATTTTGCTATTATATAGTAGTCCATACATTCAAGCCATTACTAGGTTTAAGACTCTACTCCATTATCCAACCATTCAACCATCCAACTCTATACAACTTACTATTTTAGCTTTAGTCATACATCTTTGCACACCTTACTTCCTAACCCCTACCCTAACTTGACTTTAGGCTCATAAGTTATGATACCACATTTCCCTCATAAAAACTTCTAATAATATTACAACAGGAATATCACACATTCAAGACTTGCCCAACCTCAGTTTCACCATTTTTATGGTATTTAGGTTGAATTACTAGATTATAAGCTCACACTATTTCTTTATCATCATCTATATTTACATAATTCACATTACAATCCATCATGGAATCATACAACACAAAACACCCATCAAAAATTCATATATTAATATATCAATACATAATTAGTTCTTTATTACACTAATTCCTATTTTATCCATCCAAACTTTGTTCCCGCAGGCCTAAGCATGATTTTTCCCGTCAAATATATATTACGAATAAGATATCTAGCCACAATCTACTACTAATAAACTATAACCTACCTGGGTGCCAAGCTATTACAATAAGCAAGCCATCCCATAGATGATCTTCCTTTCTCTTTACGTTTCTGAATGCTAAACTACCTAATAATAACAAGTATAAGAGTAATTAATCAACTACTCTTCAAATAATTACTCTAGAAATTCAAATCCACTAGTTCTACCCTTTAATCTATTCAAAATCTCTATATTTTGGAATGGTTAGATCAATTTCTAGTCTCAAGGACTTAATCTATCAACATTAACTCAAATAAAAGGGATTTCAACCTATTAATTCACTTTACACAAGAAAATTCCACCTATGTTAACTTTATACCACCACCATAATCAATCTAATTCTATTCTAAGGATTTTAGAATCAAATAAACATTAGATTGATGGAAAAGCATACCTTGAGGGAGGAAATTGATGGAAAACTAAAGAAATTGCTTCTCCAGTGCTGGGGAATGATAATTTTGAGTGTTGAAACTAAAACCCATCAAAAATAAGCCTATAAACTTCCATCATCCAGCTATAGCGAGGAAATTCACATTATAGCTGGCCCGCTATAGTGGAATGATCCTGCTACGACGGCCTCAGCTTTTCAGTACAGATAGTCTTTAGTAAAATGGTCATAACATTTTACTCCAACGATGGATTAATGAATGGTTCTTTGCATTGGAAAGAAAACTCAAAGATCTTTAATTTGGTGTGTATTTTAACCCATAACTTTTTATATTCTAGGAGGATTTATCATTCAAAGTTGACTCTAGTTTAAACTTAGCCTAAAATAAATCTGTAAGGACACTTTCAACTTAACTTTGCGCTAGGGGTATTGTATGATCTTAATTCATATCTAATGCACTACCATACTAAAGAATTGATCCTAATACCTATGAAGAATGAGATTCTTATTCCTTACCATAGATATTTTTAATAATAATGAATAAGATGTTACTGTTCTATAATCAACTGAAGCATAACATAAGTATAACTAGTCCATACCTAATATGACATCAAAATCTACCATGTCTAACTCTACAAGTTCAGATGTTGTATCTCTATGAAGAATGAACATGGTGCAATTTCTATATATTCATTTAGCTAGAATGGACTCACCAACTAGAGTAAAAATAGAGAAAGGCTCTAAGAGTTGTTAGGGACTAATCCTAAACTTTATAGCAACTTAAGGAGTAATAAAAGATAGGGTGTCTCCCAGATCTAACAAAGCGAAAACATCAAGAGAGAAAATTTTCAACATACCAATAATGACATAAAGGTAACTCTCCTAATCCTGATGACTGGATAGAGCATAGAAGTAGTTCTGACCACTACCAGAACCTGAAACAATACCTTTTTGAGTACTATGATTTGTCTAAGTTGATAGAGTAGTTTGGAATCTATTATCCCCATTTTCTTATCTAACATAAGGACAATATTTTACCATGTGACCCTACTGTCATCTTCCAAAACACATATGCCTACCATAGAGACCCTCACCTTGATAGTGTTTTCCATACTTGTTGCAAAAAATGTGAAAATCCTTTCTCACTGTTGGCCTGAGACTGAGGACCTAGAGTTCTGAATCTCTAAAAAATTTTGAACCTGGAAGGTGGAGCATTACCTAAAGATGGGGCTGCTCTAAAAAATCATTATGGAAAGTAGATTGGTTCCCATTTTTGACCCTTTACTGACAGTAATCATGATTGGCCATTTTAGCCCTCTTACTCTGAAACTCTTCCCTCTCCTTCAGTTTATTATCTTTGATCTGCTAAACATGAACCACAATACTAACTATGTACATGTCTCTAATTAACATTATCGCCTTACCCTTCTTACTCGAGATTTGGATAGTCTTCAAATATGCATTCTCATTCGATTCCTCATATCGAACACCATACCTGGAGCATAGTAAGACAGCTAAGTGAACTCAAGACCGCACTCTTTTGCACTCATGGAACCCTATTCTAAATTCAAAAACTCTTTAATTTTAGCCTCCCTCAACTCTCAAAGAAAGAAATTCCCTAAGAAAACATCCTCAAACTCAAACCACTCTACATGTACCACATGTTCTCCTCTAACTTCTTACCACTATTTATACCATATGCCTACAACATCTTTCAACTGATAAGAAATGAGCTCAACCTTTTTTGCATTTGTAACATTCATAACCCAAAGAATTGTCTGTTCCTCATCAATGAAATTTTGCAATCCTCACGAAGATTTGACCCTGAAAACTCTAGAGAATTCTAACTGAGAAAGTCATAGACCTAAAAAGCAACCTGAGGAATGGTATTGGTTGGGGATGGATGGTTTGTTTGAGTAGCCACTATATGAGTCAATATTTGAATTGCATTCCTCAAATTGACATTAGGATCAATATTATGCAGCTAAGCGGTAGAAGAACCAAAACCCCTTTGTGTAACTGATGATATATTTGGGATCTCAGCATTAGCATTCTGACCAGAAGAACAAGCTCCATTCCTGATCTAAATAATATGAACAGGAGGTGTAGGAGTGTACTCAACTCCATCATTAGTAGTGGCCCTATGACTAGCGGTCTTCATTGGAATCATAATCTATAACACGCGTAAATCACAAGTAAGAAGAGAAACATAGAGTTAAACTTAATAGAATGAGATAGATCATGAAAGAAGGGAAATATTCCTAGATGACCTATAGCTTCACAATTATAAATATGGTGTGCTTCACACACATATGTAGGACTCTACTAAACACAGCTTCATAGACACCCTAGGACACTTAAACTTATTGCTCTAATACCAAGTTTGTCACAATCCAAGTCCAGACCCTAGTTGTGATCCATATCTAGCTGCTCACTAGTGGACCTGGTGGGACCCTTAGCATAGCATATCTATAAAGTAATATAATAAATGAAACTAATGGGAAATATAGACAATTACAGTGGGCTAAATCATGAAAAAAATAATCCTTTATTAAGATATAATTAGAATGAATGAATGAATGAATGTAACTACTAAATATTATATGTTTAATGAAGATTCTACTACTAACATAAAAACTAACTGGAACATGGCCTTATAACCTTTATTGAAACAAAAGTCTAAAATCCAAAAATGAAAGAAAGCTAATGTCTCTCCAAACCGCCTGACTGACAGAGGACCACTCACTAATCTGTTGGATGTCAGGTGCTACCAAATGCGGAGTAGCAAACCTTAAGCTCAAGTATCTAGATTTACATCGCATGAGAAATATAGTGCAAGTTGCAGTTGTCACACCTCTTTTTCTTTAGGTCGAAGGGTTTTTCCAATTGAAGTGATGGTATTGAATAGGGATTAGTTTTTATTTACAGAGTCGCCACTTGGAATTGAGTTATGGTGTTCCAAGTAACCTTTTTGAATCCCTAGTCAAAAGAAAATGACTCTTTATTTATTGGTCTGCGAAAGCAGAAGATCGGGTAAGGAATTCGGTTGACCGAGAGGAAGGTGTGAAACACCCTTTGAGTCCCATGGTTCTAGTACGTTCTCTTTTATCAACTTACATTTAGCTTAAACTATTTTGGATAAATTGTGTTCATAGGCCTTGATTCGCTCATTTTTAATGTCTAATTTTCATTGGTCTCGACTTAGATGCATAATTACATTCTAAGTTTTGACAGGCAATCTCCTTCATTCAAATGCACCATATCTATGAGGTTTCATCTACAAGTCTCAGTTTTATTTAATTAATGAGACAATCTTTTTCAAGATGCAATTTTACATCCTTGAATTTCATATTTGTTATCGAGCGTATCGAGAAAGATGTATAATTGCATTCTTAATCGAAATCAAATTTATCGGGCCTAAAGCTTGTCTAGCGTTAAAGGCATTTGTTTGTCTCTTGTAAACTTCAGACCATTTTCCTTATCCATTTTTTTTTACTCTCTTTCAACTCTTCTTTTTCAAATTTTCAACGAGTCTTGGATTAATCCGCAACTCACCTCGCTCACTCACAAATGAGTTTTCCCCTCTTTTCCTTTGTCTACATTAACGGGTCTTGAAAAGGTTTGCAACATATATCACTCATCCTCACACTAATTTATTGAGTAGACCATAGATTAACTTAGGCTCACATGCATTTTTGGCTTAAGAAGCTACTGTTATTATCTCGTGTAAGCACACATTGCTCCATTAAAACATTAGAGAACAAGCTAGAATGATATAACCAAGGGAATTTGAGGATGATCCAATATTAGCGAAAGGAAAAATAAATACGTAATTAGGACAATAATTAAAGAGCCTTCAATTCTTGGATCATTTATGTCAAAGTGAAACAAACCCAAAATCCAACTTTATACAAAAATTACACTTTAAATGTTGCACCAAAAAAACCCACAGTAGGCTAAATGAACTTAATTATTGCATCTTTAAAGCCAAAGGAGACTACTACCGAATATGCTTCTCAAAAGTTCTCGTAATTTTCTCAAATTTCATAACTTTGAACCTTTCTATTTTATTTATATCACTAAATTCCATGAAAAGTTAAATCTGATTATTGACTTATTTTAAACAATGTCTGGATCAATTGTAAATCTACATCAAATATTACTAGCTAGCGTGAACATTCTTCTAAAAAATCAAATCATTTAATTCAAATTATACTAATCTAAAACCTAATCAAAGTTAACCAAATCAGGTTGGCATATCTCTTTCAAATTCAACACCCAGTTACATTAATTACCTACTATTAAATATTATGCCTCAAACAAGAATTTCAAGTAAAAAAAAAAAAAAAGTCATGCAATACAACAACATGTTACCAAGCTATCATTAAAGGCCTTTTAGTGATGACATGATTTTATTCCAATTAAAATGAAGATACCTACAACTAACAGTAATGTAATATTGCTAGAACATGTTAAATTAATGGGTTTTAACATGCTTATAACTCCATAGTAAACAAAATCACAACTTTTCACTATTAATTAGTAACGTAGCAGAACTAAAAAACAACACTAATCAATATCAACTAACATAAAGATGCAAACTTTGGACTTATTTTAAGCGAAACCATTAAAAGAAAAATCACTGAAACTTGATTATTAGAAAGAAAAAAAAAACAAAGTAAAGACTAGAAATGGACCTTTCGTAGATAAAATTTCCTTTATTCGATCAAAGATTGAAGCTTTTGAACAAGATTTCATTGAAATTGGGTCATTCCGATCGGAAAACCTCAAAACGACTACAATTTATTAATATTCAAGGTTAACTAATAACTAACTTTCAAGAGCCACGAACTCAAAATCGCAAATGTAAACCTCAAACTCCAACTAGTGTTCTTTTTTCTTTTCTGATCCTTCTCCTTTTTTTGTTTGTTTTTCGGATTTATTCTCCTCTAATTCTTTCTTTCCAAGTGTTGTCTCTTCTTTCTCTTTTTTTTTGTGTCGTATTATATATAGGTATGTGAGAGAGGTGTTTTTCAATTGTGTGTGTTATGTCGTATGTGTGTATGTGTGGGGTTAATGGGGAAAGTGAGGGAACGTGAGGGAAAATGGGGTGAGGGAATGGGGGAATGGACAGGTGTGGGGGGAAGTAGTTTAGGTTAGGATTTTGTTTCTTTTTTCTTTTTTTTTTATTAAAAAAAATATAAAATAAAATATAATGATAGAACTATTAACTAATTAATCTTTATTATACTAATAAAAAAAGATATATATATATATATATATATATATATATATAGTTAAATAACTGACTAAAAATATAAGTAAGAAATATTAAAATCACTAGCTTATTTATTAAAACCTAAACTAAGAGAAAACATATTTTTTGAAAGAACTTCTTTTCTTTTAAAAAGTAAAAACAAAACTTATCCTAAAAATGTGTCTATTTTTTTGAAATCCTTTTTTCCCACATTTTTTCAAATAAACTTACTGAAAAATAAAATGAAAAGCTAAAAATAAAGATTAAACTAAAATAAATATTTAATGTTAAAAATAGATAAAAGTTTGGGATGGGTCAAAAATCACATGTCTACATTTGCCCCTATTTGTCTTAGAACACGAAGAGTTTTCAGACAAAGAAGTAGACAACGAGACAAGTTTTGACCCTACTGTTATTTGAAATGGCTATGAAAAGAAGGAAAAAATGTGATTGAGTCCTGGTTTGGAACAGCCTACATATCCTGGGTTATAAGGGAATCAGGTCACGTGTAGTTCAAAGCTAAGAAGGGAGTTGGAACGTACTGAGATGTAGAGTCGAGTGAGGTCCTGTCGAGATTCCGGTTCGTGGCTCCTATCATTACATCAGAAAATAAAAATATAAGAAATGAAAGAAGAAAATACAAGATCCTATCTACTCTACTTGTCTTGAGTCTTCCTTTAGATCTCAGCCATGGATTTTCAATTGCCATATCACCCTCTTTTGGTGAGTACCTTGATCTCGAAGTTGAGGTTTGAGAACTGAGCTTGAAACTTAGAGTGAGTCTTTGACACTCTTTCACATGATAGTCTGAGAACGATTTTGAATGCTTGTTTTCTTTACCAATAGCTGAAGATAAACTGACATCAGGATGGCGGACCGCTACATGCATCTGAAAACTAATTCTGATAGTCATTGAGATTGAACGTCTGGTAAGAGTTGGAACTGTGTATTCGGACATCAAGATCATGCTCTACCAGGAAAAACCTACAAGACATCATAAACAAGGAAACAAATAAAAAAATTTGCCCCAGTTTTCACCAGAAAAATTTTGAGAGTTATTAGCAATTGCACACTTTAAAAATAAACTCAGACCAGGAAATATATATCATGGGAGAAAAGAAAATAAAGATCTCGGACTAGAAAAGTGTTTATCCCAGGAGAAATAAAAAATGACTGTCTCGAACTATGAAATGTCCTCCTAGGAGAAAATAAAAATGACTGTCTTGGATTAGAAAATGTCATCCTAAGAGAAAATTAAAAGTAACCGTCTCAGACTAGGAAATGTCATCCTAGTAGAAAAAATGAAAATGATTGTCTCATACTAGGAAATGTCATCCTAGGAGAAAATAAAAAGTGACTAAATCCCATTATTTAGGAGGATCCTGCTACGCTAAATCCCATTATACAGGAGGGGCCTGAGCTGAAATCTAAAGTCCCATTTTTCGGGAGGGTCCTGAGCTGAAATGTAAAGTCCCATTTTTCAGAAGGGTCTTGAACAGATAATTAAAGTCCCATTACTCAGGAGGGGCCTGAGTTGAAATTTAAAGTCCCATTTTCCAGGAGGGTCCTGAGCAGAAAATTAAAGTCCTATTATTCAGGAGGGTCCTGAGCTAAAATGTAAAGTTCCATTTTCCAGAAGGGTCCTGAGCTAAAAAGTAAAGTCCCATTTTCCAGAAGGGTCCTGAACAGAAAATTAAAATCCCATTATTCAGGAGGGTCCTGAACTGAAATGTAAGATCCCATTTTCCAGGAGGGTCCTGAGCAGAAAATTAAAGTCCCATTATTCAGGAGGGTCCTGAGCTGAAATGTAAAGTCCCATTTTCCAGGAAGGTCCTGAATTAAAAATTAAAGTCCCATTATTCAGGAGGGTCCTGAGCTGAAATATAAAGTCCTATTATCCAGGAGAGTCCTGAGCTGAAATGTAAAGTCCCATTTTCCAGGAGGGTCCTGAATTGAAAATTAAAGTCCCATTATTCAGGAGGGTCCTGAACTGAAATGTTAAGTCCTATTATCCAGGAGGGTCCTGAGCTAAAATGTAAAGTCCAATTTTCCAGGAGGGTCTTGAGCAGAAAATTAAAGTCCCATTATTCAGAAGGGTCCTGAGCTGAAATGTAGTCTCCCATTATCCAGGAAGGTCCTGAGCTGAAAAGTAAAGTCCCATTTTCCAGGAGGGTCCCGAGCAAAAAATTAAAGTCCCATTATTCAGGAGGGTCCTGAGCTAAAATACAGAGTCCCATTTTCCAGGAGGGTCCAGAATAAAAAATTAAAGTCCCGTTTTACAGGAAGGTCCTGAGCTAAAAAGTAAAGTTCCATTTTCCAGGAGGGTCCTGAGCAAAAAATTAATTCCCATTATTCAGGAGGGTCCTGCTGTAATTAAGTTCTTAAAGACAAACAACACGAATAATTTTTATTTTTTTTTCAGTTTGTACCAGAAATTATTTTTGTGAATAATTTGTATGATGCAAAATATTTATGCCAAAGAAAACAAAATGCGAGAGAGATATGCAAATAGGATGTGTGGTACCTTGAAATGAACGATCATAGGGATGTTTGATTCTAAAATTACAACTAGGGTGTTTGTTCCCTAAAACCCCCCTCTAAGGTATTATTTTCTGTAGTCAAAATGCAACTAGGATGTTTATCCCCTGTGTTGAAAAGAGATAAAGTGTTTGTTTCCTAACATACACATAAGGTGTTTGATCCCTAAGGTGAAAGTGCAACCAGGGTGTTTGTTTCCTAAAAACATCATTAGGATACAGTTTGTTCCTTGAGAACGCAAGAAGAAAAGAGGATTTTTTTTCTAAAAAAAAAAAAGAAAAAATAATTAATTTTTTTTTGCCCCTGTTTTGATATTGGGGAACTAGGATTTTTTTTTAAAAAAAAGGTTTGTTTTTTTTTTTTAAAAAAATAAAGTATCCTAGAATTTTTTCAATGACGTGATGTTTTTATTTGGTGAGATCAAACCCCATTGTAGGACTGCCTACGTATCCTACCATAGCAAGAATCAGGTCAAACATAGTTCACACAAAGCATCTTTTGACTTCAGTTGGTACCAACAATCAGTATTATGCATAGGAATCACCACAGTTACTTTTGGGAAAACTCGGGATCAACTTAGAAGTAACTCCTATAATTCAAATGGTACCTCAAACATGCTTAAGTATTGACAAGATATGTTCACCTTACCTTAATCAAAGGTTTAGAATTATTTCTATCCTTATGTTTCAAATGCCCTTACCAAAAGTAGAATCCTAATTTACTCACAAAAGAATTGATTAAAATCTTAGGACATTGTGAAGTCACTCACACTCAGAAAGATATTCAATACATACAACAGAGATACCATATGTTTGGCTGTCATGTAAGTATCCACTAATATGAGAACACTAAAAATGAGAGCAAGTAGGGTTTGTCATTGGCTTGTAACATAGGCTTAGGGCTCAGTAGGATATTCATTTGGGATAGAGTGGCTATTCCCTCCTTAAGCATTGCATTATGGGCTCGAATTTTTGCATTTTAGCACTTGTTCTTCATTTGCTTTGATGCTTCTTCTCATTTTCTTTGACTTTTCACCTCACTTTTTGTTGAGTATTTTTTTTTTTGGAGTTTCTTTCTTGTTTTTTCCTTCTGGTCTTGCATTTTTCTTGAACCTTTACATTTCTATCTTTTTGTTTTTTCATCCAACTTAGATCTTTGTTAGTGAGCTCAAGAAGACAGGGTTAAAAGAGGGGTAGTGCATTTATTCACTGAAAAAGATATAGGCTAAAATTCGGTTGTCCAACAAAATGGATTTAAGCTCAAAAGGGGGAGTCTATGGATTAAATTTTATTTGGTAGGCTTCAAAGGTACAATCAGAGTAAAGAAAGCCTACAATCCTTTCTCAAGTCAAGTGTTTCTCAAAATTTTGCCTCAACAAACATTCGGGCGAAGTTCTAGATCAACAAAGCTATGTCATTGAATTTTTGATCTAAAGCATACCACACAATACACATGAAACAATGAGGTTAGATTTATTTTAACCCTGATTTTAAGCGAGAATTTCTCAAGTGTCACTTTAGTATAATCAAGAGGTACCAAAAGAAATTATAGTTCACAATAAAGTTGGACCACCTCATCATACGGAGTAACTTAACATTTATTATTTTTCACATGCACATTTTTAAGTATGTTGGTACCAACAAAATCAAGAGATTATTATTTTACATATATTTTTTTTAAGTGGGACCGAACTCAAAAGAAGAGTTGCCTACGTATCTTGTTAAAACAAGAATCAGGTCAGACGTAGTTCAGGAGACCATACATTTTTATTTTTTATTTTAAAAAAAAAAAATTCTCAAGAAAAATCTCTTCTATTTAATTAAGTTGCCTAAAGCCGGTCAACAATCAAACAGGCCTTCCAAATAAATGTCAAAGAGCACATAGGATGCACATGTTGGTCAATTAAAAAGAGACACCTGGCCTAGACGCACACGTCCCCTGTGCTGAGTCCTGCTAAGTCAACTGCACATGATGCATATAAAGAGGAGCCTAATAGGTATATCCACGTCTGAGTTTCAGTTCTCAACCTGATGGAAATAGGTGTTTAGACTGGCTTACCCGAGCGAACACTCGAGCCAGGGAGGGGCAACTTGTTCGGTAGCAGAGCTATTCCGCCTTCGTTGCTAATCCAAACCCTGCCTAACATGTGTGACTAATAATCCTTCACCAGGTGCCTGAACACTCTGACTATATCTCAAAAAAAAAGTAGGATGCATACTATGCATTCCTTCTACCTTATATTTCTGAGACTTAGAAGGGGTGCGCGAGAGAAGATAATTTATAATACAACTCAACAATATCAAAGAAATAAATGAGTAGTAAGTAGAACCTTAGGCCAACAAGCATAATATCCAAATAGTCAAAACAAGTACAAGTCAATATCAAAAGCTCGAATTCTGGTTATTCCCCAGCGGAGTCGCCAGAGATGTCACACCCCTTTTTCGTTGGGGTTGAAGGGTTTTTCCAATTGAAGTGAAGGTATTGAATAGGGATTATTTTTTATTTATAGAGTCTCCACTTGGAATTGAGTTATGGTGTTCCAAGTCACCTTTTTAAATCCCTAGTCAAAAGAAAATGACTCTTTATTTATTGGTCTGTGAAAAGTGAAGATCGGGTAAGGAATTTTGTTGATCGAGGGGAAGGTGTAAGGCATCCCTCGAGTCCCGTGGTTCTATAACGGTCGCTTTTATCAACTTATACTTAGCTTAAACTATTTTGGATAAATTGCGTCCGTAGGCCTTGATTCGCTCATTTTTAATGTCTAATTTTCATTGGTCTCGACTTAGATGCATAATTGCATTCTAAGTCTTGACAGACAATATTCTTCATTCAAAGGTGCAATTTTGCATCCTCGAATTTCATATTTGTTATCAAGCGTATCGAGAAAGATGCATATTTGCATTCTTAATCGAAATCAAATTTATCGGGCCTAAAGCTTGTCTAGCGTTAAAGGCATTTGTTTGTCTCTTGTTAACTTCTAACCATTTTCCTTATCCATTTTTTTACTCTCTTTCAACTCTTTTCTTTCAAATTTGCAACGAGTTTTGGATTAATCTGCAACTCACCTCGCTCACTCACAAATGAGTTTTCCCCTCTTTTCCTTTTTCTACATTAACGGGTCTTGAAAAGGTTCGCAACCTATATCACTCATCCTCACACTAATTTATTGAGTATACCTTAGATTAACTTAGGCTCGCATGCATTTTTGGCTTAAGAGGCTACTGTTATTATCTCGTGTAAGCACACATTGCTCCATTAAAACATTAGAGAACAAGCTAGAATGATATAACCAAGGGAATTCGAGGATGCTTCAATATTAGCGAAAGGAAAAATAAATACATAATTAGGACAATAACTAAAGAGCCTTCAATTCTTGGATCATTTATGTCAAAGTGAAACAAATCCAAAATTCAACTATATACAAAAATTACACTATAACTGTTGCACCAATCAAACCCACAGCAGGCTAAATGAACTTAATTATTGCATATTTAAAGCCAAAAGAGGCTACTACCGAATATGCTTCTCAAAAGTTCTCGTAATTTTCTCAAATTTCATAACTTTGAACCTTTCTATTTTATTTATATCACTAAATTCCACGAAAAGTTAAATCTGATTATTGACTTATTTTAAACAATGTCTGGATTATTCGTAAATCTAAATCAAATATTACTAGATAGCGTGAACGACCTATTAAAAGGATTTTGTTTCTTGGGAAAAGTGGGCATAGCATTTTTTGAGGCATATGATTGATAAACTAAATATTGAGGATTTTTTGAGATTTTCCATGTTTGTTAGCCTATGGATTAATGGGGGACGTTTGTGTCTGAATAGATTTTGGGCGAAACTTTTTAGATCGGCCTGTGACAACCTATTAAATGCACTATGTTGCTTTGGAGTTTTGGGCGGAGCTTTTTTCTTGGGGGTATACGAGCAAAAAAACTAAAAATTAAGGATTTTTTGCTATTTTTCATGTGTGTTAGCCTATGAATTGATGGAGGATGTTGGCATATGAATGAAATTTGGGTGAAACTTCTCGGATGGGCTTGTGGAGACCTATTAAATGGATATTGTTTCTTTGGAGAGGTGGCCAGAACTTTTTTGTGTCATATGAGCAAAAAAACTCAAAGATAATTATTTTTTGCTATTTTCCATGTGTGTTAGCCTATGGATTGATGTGGGATGTGCGCGTCCGAATGGGTTTTGGGAAAAACATCTTGGATCAACTCGTGGCTACCTATTAAATGGATTGTGTTGCTTTGTACTGGCGGGAAAATCTTTTTTTGTTGAATATGAGCGAAAGTACTAAAAATTGAAGACTTTTTGTGATTTTTCGTGTGTGTGAGCCTTTGGATTGTTGGGAGATGTAGGTGACCGAATGAGTTTTGGGCGAAACTTCTTAGGTTTGCTCATGACCACCTATTAAATGGATCGTGTTGCTTTGGAGAGGTGGCCGGAGCTTTTTTTATGGCATATGAGCGAAAAAACTAAAAATTCAAAATTTTTTGCGATTTTTCGTGTGTGTTAGCCTATGGATTGATGGGGAATGTGGCGTCCGAATAGATTTTGGGCAAACCTTCTCAGGCAGTTTTGTGATGACCGATTAAATGGATTGTGTTGCTTTGTATAGGCATGCAGAGCATTTTTGTGGCATATGAGCGAAAAAATTAAAAATTGAGGATATTTTGTGATTTTTCGTGTGTGTTGGCCTATGGATTGATGGGGGATGTGGGAGTCCAAATTGATTTGGCAAAAACTTCTTATATGGGCTTGTGATGACTTACTAAATGTATTGTGTTGCTTTGAAAAGCTAGGCGGAGCATTTTTTGTGGCATACGAGCGAAAAAATAAAAAATTGAGGATATTTTGCGATTTTTTGTGTGTGTTAGCCTATGGATTGAGGGGGGATGTGGGTTTCCGAATGGTTTTTGAGAAAAACTTCTTAGGTGAGCTTGTGAAGACCTACTAAATGTATTGTGTTGCTTTGAAAAGCAAGGCAGAGCATTTTTCGTGGCATATGAGAGAAAAAAACTTAAAATTGAGGATTTTTCATGTGTGTTAGCCAATGGATTAATGGGGGATGTGTGCGTTCGAATAGGTTTTGGGAGAAAATTCTTGGGTTGGCTCATTACAAACTATTAAATGCACTGTATTGCTTTGGAGAGTTGGGCAAAATATTTTTTGGGGGCATACGAGCGAAAAAACTAAAAATTGAGGATTTTTTGCGATTTTCCATGTGTGTTAAGTTTATGAATTGATGGAAGATGTTGGCGTCCGAATAAACTTTGGGCAAAACTTCTTGGATGGGATTGTGGACTCATATTAAATAGATCGTATTGCTTTGGAGAGGCCGACAGAGCTATTTTTTTTGTCATATGAGTGAAAAATCTAAAAATTGAGGATTTTTTGTGATTTCCATGTTTGTTAGCCCATGGATTGATGGGGGATGTAGGCGTCTGACTGGTCTTTTAGGAAAAACCCCTTGGGTCAACTCGTGATGACCTACTAAATGGATTGTGCTGCTTTGGACAGGCGGACAAAGCTTTTTTTGTTGAATATGAGTGAAAATACTAAAAATTGAGGATTTTTTACGATTTTCCATATGTGTGAGCCTATGGATTGATGGGGGTTGTGGGTGATCGAATGGGTTTTGGAAAAAACTTCTTGAGTTTGCTCGTAACGACCTATTAAATAGATCGAGTTGTTTTGGAGAGGTGGACAGAGCGTTTTTTGTAGTATATGAGCGAAAAAACTAAAAATTGAGAATTTTTTATGATTTTTCATGTGTTAGCCTATGGGTTGATGGGGGATGTGGGCATCCGAATGGGTTTTGGTAAAAACTTCTTAGGTGGTCTCGTGATGACCTATTAAATGGATTATGTTTCTTTGTAGAGGTGGGCAAAGCTTTCTTGTGGCATATGAGAGAAAAAATTAAAAATTGAGGAGTTTTTGCTATTTTCCATGTGTGCTAGCCTATGGATTGACGGGGGATTTGGGCGTCCGAATTGGTTTTGGGCGAAATTTCTTGGGTTTTCTTATGATGACCTATTAAATGGATCGTGTTGCTTTGGAGAGGTGGCTTGAGCTTTTTTCGTGGCATATGAGCCAAAAATTTCAAAATTAAGGATTTTTTGTGATTTTTCATATGTGTTAGCCTATGGATTGATGAGGGATGTGGGTGTCCAAATGTGTTTTTGGAAAACCTTCTTGGGTGGTCTTGTGACAACCTATTAAATGGATTATGTTGCTTTGTAAAGGCCGACGGAGATTTTTTATGGCATATGAGTTAAAAAAAATTAAAAATTAAGGATATTTTGTGATTTTTCGTGTGTGTTAGCCTATGTATTAATGAGGGATGTAGGTCTCTTATACGCCCAAACTACAACTCCCTTTTAAAGAGTGTAACCGGTCATGTCAAATATAAAACCCAACAAAGGATAGGGTCAAATCCCACAGGGAATAAGGTGTAAAACAAGTAATATGTAGCTTCAATGACAATTAACCAGCAATTTTCGTATAACAAGGGGTGGGGTGGGGTTTGTTTAATAATTGTGAACCAATATCAATTTCAGTAAACAGCGATAATTTTTACAACACTTAATTCAATGGAGAAAGACAAACTAGGACTGTGTCCACTATGGTTTCCAATCACTTCCGGGGCATGAGTAAATATGAATTTATATCAAGATACGTGATTATAAGGTAATCGATCATAATAATTCATCTAAATATTTTCCAACATAAATTGATGAATATGCACCTCAATTCTCTCGAACATGAAGTAACAAGCATACAACTTGATTTCAACCTCAATAGACTACCCTTGTTAAAGCATTAATCGTTAGTTTAGAGGTTAGAAATTCCAAACTCTTGTTATGAATCCCTTATCTTATTTGTTAAAATCTTTTGTCAAACAAACTAACATAAGACGTGTTCCCAATGTTTGCAACCATCAAAAATATATTAAACCAAAAGGATTCATAATATAATCACAAAAACAATACAAATTCAACACCCTTGAACCCTAGAAGTGATTTTCCACCAAGGATTCCACAACCCTAATTATGGGGGTTTTAACCACTCATGGTAAGAAATAAGATGAAAAGGATAATTTTCTTAGAGCAAAATATTATCCTTACAACAGAGAAATCTAAAATCTCAATCTTTGAATCAAAAACCAAGAACAATAAGCTATTAGCCCTCTACGGGCGATTCCTCAGAGAAAGAAATGTATAAAAATTGTCAAGTATCCAAGATGTCTATTCTAAACCCTAAACTGGGTATTTATAGGCTCCAAATAAAACAGGATTTAAAATTTGAATCTGGGATGTCGCGTTACCGCTGACGGTGAGCCTGACGGTCCATCGCATGGGTGATGGTCCGCCACTAGGACCATCGTAGGAGTCTAATTTAACTCACAATGTTCTTAAGAACTTATGGATATGGTGTCGGTTCGTCGGATAGGCAATCGCTGGGCTTCAACTTTCAGCCTATTCTGGGTAGGCCTTGACGGTCTTGGTGACAGTCCGTCGAGACCTTAATGGTCCGTCAGCGAAACCATCACTTGTATTTCTTGTGCACTAGTTTCTGGATAAGTTGTTACGGACAAAGCGGTAGTCCATCATGATCTTGATGGTCCGTCAGTGACATCGTCACATTCTCATTTCAGCAAAATTTTCTTTCTTTCACATGGTCGGGCTTATTATCTTAAAGAAATCATAAAACACATTAAAAACATCAAATGTTGCTTGAAAACTCGTGATTATCCTTAGTTAAAGATGCGAAATAAGCTGTCATAAGTCGACACATCAACAGCCTCAACTTAGAATGATTGCTTTGTAAAACCCCGAACCTTCCCAACCCAATGTGACGACGTTGAATAATGGTTACTTAGGTGTCGAGATGCCATAAGTATGTGTTTGGTAAGGCTAGGGATGAGAAAATTAAAAGTTGGCCTCGTATATGTGATAAGCCCTTCATAAGAGGTGTTTTGTGATTTTTGTGGCGCATTTGTGGGGCTCAAAATGAGGATAATCGGACCTCTAAACAAAGTATATTAAGGCTAAGAAGTAAGTTAAAGAATAGAACTTGAAGTATCTAACCCAACCCGCAAAGAAAAGTCAAAAAATGGAATATTTTGAAAAACTAAGTGTGGGGAGTGCCACGCTGCTTTGGGCCAAATTTTTGTGCCCAGAGGCAGTAAGCTGGCATGCCCAAGGGCGTGCCACGCTGGTTTTGGCCACTTTTCAAAGTTGGAAATTTTCTTAAGTCCCAAGGGTGCCCGGGGACGTATTGAGCCGATTTTTGCCACGTTTCTTATAAAACCATGAGCATATACAAGAAATGAGTGAAGTATTATATTGGTATTTTAAAATTATTCGTGAACGAATTTGGCGTCAAAATGGCGATTTTACCCTTTTGGTCAAAATAGGCCATACGTGGCTAGAATTGCTTGTTTTTGGGATTGAGGCCATGAGTATAAATTGCGTGAGTGGGAATATTATAGTAATGCATATGAAATGAATTAAACATGATAGATTATTGATTTTATTGGGTTAAGTGAATTGGGCTCATAAAAGGCCTAAAATGTGAAAGAAAGCATGGGCCAAGAATGGGTCAAATGACCCATTCTTCCATTGACTAAGCCACACTTAGCATTAAATGCCAAGAGTGGATAAGCATGAATTTAGAGGTTTATAAAAGGAGGCAAAAAATCTGATTTTTAATACACAACAACACACATGATTTTCTATCTTTTTTTCTAGAACTCTCAAGAACACCTTTTTGGGCTCTCAAACCCTAAGTCATCTTTGGAGTAAGATCACCATTTTACAAGCTTGGGTAAGTGTTTATGCTTATGGATTAACATATTATATGCATGAGAGATTATGTAGATCATGTTGGTTGTGCTTGAAAGTGTTGAATATAGCACTTTGTGTTTTTGCTAAAGATGTGTTATCCATGGAGTTGTAACTTGAAATATGACTTGTGGGTTCGATGAAAGAGCATGGTATGGATGAAATAACAACATGTATGGTGTTATTATGGTCCTAAACTTGTTATTTTTCTATAAGTGTAAATTATGGGATTTTGGCCGATTTGTTGTTGTGAGGTGTATTGAAGTAAATTGATGGCACAATTGTGATGTTGTGATGATGGAGAGTGGAAAGTATGAAATTGGTGTGAAATGCTATTGGTTATCATGTATTGGCCAATGTATGGAATATTATGGGATTATTGGTACAATAATTTCATAAATGGTATTGTCAAGGGGGAAATGACATGTTAAAGCCAAACATGTGACTTATTGTTATTGTATGCCCTTGTAAGGTAATTGGTGGTTAATGTTGGTTACGTTATGTACTTGTGTTGTAGAGTGAAACATAAGGACAAAGCGGTACTATTGTATGCACACTTAATATTGTCGAATCGTATTGAGAATACAAGGTATGTAAGGTTCCTTTTTCCATATCCTTCTGCAACATGTTGTTCACATTGACATTGGACTTGTTTCAATTTCGGGAAGCTTGAAGTAGATCAATTCAGGTTGACGTATATTGTTATCCATACGTGTCCTATTCTTAGATGACTTATGATTAACTTAGCTCTTGTTCCTTGATTGAAGTTCCAAAGATGTCATAACGTTGAAATTTCGAGGAGAACTATTTCAAGAGAGTAATAATGTAAGAGAATCTAGTTAATCTTAGATGGCATTTTCCAATCATGTCTTGTTCCAAAGTCCTATAGTATGATGATTATCCTTGTACCAATCATTCATAAATAAAAGTACCAATCTCATAAGAGTAATAAGAGAGGTGATGTGCAAGTTAGTATAATTATTCCTCATAAGTGAAAATGTCAATCTCCTGAAGTAAAGGAGTGAAGTGAGATGTATATATAAGTGTGTGCTTTAATGTCATGTTCTTTAACGTGTCACTCTC
The DNA here is from genome assembly GCA_031232105.1 of Capsicum rhomboideum. Classification (NCBI taxonomy): domain Eukaryota; kingdom Viridiplantae; phylum Streptophyta; class Magnoliopsida; order Solanales; family Solanaceae; genus Capsicum; species Capsicum rhomboideum. The sequence continues at coordinate 63,319,927 of CP124709.1, forward strand.
ATAACTATGTAAAGGGTATAAGTTCAATATGGAATAATCCCTATATTATGCTATAACATTTCTAACCCACCAAAGGTGGAGGCCCGGTATTATATATTATCATGATCCTCAATATATCAATCCCTCATAAGTGAATGAATCAATCTCTCCCAAATCATAAATGATGTATAATCGATGAGAAATCTTGGGTGGAAACTCAGGGGTGAAAAGAACACCTAGGATGGGTCGATCCCGCAACCACCCACCAAAGAGTAGATGTAGTTAACCCACCAAAGAGTGGATGTAGTAATTTACCCACCAAAGAGTGGATGTAGTAATTCACCCACCAAAGAGTGGATATAGTTAACCCGCCAAAGAGTGGATGTAGTAATTCACCCACCAAAGAGTGGATGTAGTAATTCACCCAAAGAGTGGATGTAGTAATTCACCCACCAAAGAGTGGATGTAGTAATTCACCCACCAAAGAGTGGATGTAGTTAACCCACCAAAGAGTGGATGTAGTAATTCACCCACCAAAGAGTGGATGTAGTAATTAACCCACCAAAGAGTGGATGTAGTTAACCAAAACGATGAATAATAATGATTATGAGCGTAAAAGCAAGAAACAATCTATTGCTCATAAAGAATCTCTTGAAGGCAAGTCTCTTGAGTAAAAGCAACTCTCTCTCGAATAAGGGGGTATATAGAGGATGGTAAATTACAACAACAGTAGAAATATTCACGGTTCCTAACATATAGAAAGGGAGTTCATTCATATTACTATTCCTCTTATGTTGACTCCATCATTGTTGTTATGATGTATGATGATTTCTTATGAGCCTTACATACTCAGTACATTCTTCGTACTTACCCCCTCGGGGGAACTTACCTTATATGTTGCAGGTGCAGGCATTAGTATAACTCCTCGGTAGACTGGGGATCATTTGCAAATATTTGGTGAACTCCACTCGGTTCGGAGCTTTCTAAGTCATCGTTGTATATTTGTTTTGATGTTGTAAATGTAGTATAAAGCGGGGACTTGTCCCGACTTTAAGTTGGTCTTATTGATGCATCTGTTAGAGGCTTTTGTAGACATATGTGGGTATATGGATGTAAGAGACGAATATGTAAAAGATGACTGTCCGTTTTGACTTGATGGCACCAACGACCAAGTTTCCTAAATATATATATATAGATAGCATATGTTTCCATGATTCATGTCATCCGCATAGTTGCATGAGGTATAATAAGATTCATACGAGGATACATATACGAAGGTTTATGAGCAAATATTGGTTCTCTCGGGCCACATCTGCTTCGGGTGCCAGTCCGGCCCGAATGGGATTTTGGGTCGTGACAAAAGTGGTATCTGAGCAGGTCGTTCTAAGGGTGTCTACAAAGCTGTGTCTGAGTAGAGTCTTGCTTATGGATGTGTTGTGCGCTACATTTATAAGTAGGAGGCTACGGGACATTTAGGATGTTGTTTCTTTTCTTCATTCTAGATCGTGCAATAGAGCCAGTGTTGTAAGTTGAATTGCATCTGACCATGGTGATTGTTTTTCTTTGATATAGTAAAATGCCAATCACAAGAAGAGGTAGAGGCAAAGGTAAGAAGGTAGATGTGCCTGCCGATGAGGGAATGGTATCATAGATGTTTGTGAGTATAGATGATTATAGATGATTAAGTACTCCTAAAAGCTTCACCAATGAAAGGAGTAAGGGGATTTGAAAAGAAAGAAATTTGCCGGAAGTGCTTAAGAGTTTCATTTCATATTGCTATACAAAGTTCGGAGGATCTCACAAGGAAAAGATACTTATGTCTATTCTAGACCAACGAGTGCAAAGGTTAATAAATAAAGACGTAATTTTTGTAAGAGTTCTTTGGAGAAATCAACAAGTCGAAGAGATAGCATGAGAAGTTGAAAAAAAAAAGAAGTTGAAATCAACGTACCCATATTTGTTTCAAATGGAGAAAAAGGTTCAAAATGTGGAAGTGGACCAATTCTAAGTAAATATCCATGAGCCTTAAGTGTTTATGCGTACATATGCTAATATAGAGATGCAATTGTTATAATTGAAGCGACATCGTTAGCATTCGAGGACGAATGTTTCTGAGAGGGGGAGAATGTAACACCCCGTACCTTCCCAACCCAATGTTACGACGTTGAATAATGGTTACTTAGGTGTCGAGATGCCATAAGTATGTGTTTGGTAAGGCTAGGGATGAGAAAATTAAAAGTTGGCCTCGTACATGTTATAAGCCCTTCATAAGAGGTGTTTTGTGATTTTTGTGGTGCATTTGTAGGGTTCAAAATTAGGCTAAGAGGACCTCTAAACAAAGTATATTAAGGCTAATAAGTAAGTTAAAGAATAGAACTTGAAGTATCTAACCCAACCCGCAAAGAAAAGCCGAAAAATGGATTTTTTTGAAAAACTAAGTGGGGAGTGCTGGGGGGAGTGCCACGCCACTTTGGGCCAAATTTTTGTGCCCATAGTAAGTAAGCTGGCTTGCCCAAGGGAGTGCCACGCTGGTTTTGGCCACTTTTCAAAGTTGGAAATTTTCTTAAGTCCCAAGGGTGCCCGGGGACGTATTGAGCCAATTTTTATCACGTTTCTTATACAACCATGAGCATATACATGAAATTAGTGAAGTATTATATTGGTATGGTAAAATTACTAGTGAACGAATTTGGCATCAAAATGACGATTTTACCCTTTTAGTCAAAATAGGCCATACGTGGCTAGAATTGCATGTTTTTGGGATTGAGGCCATGAGTATAAATTGCGTGAGTGGGAATATTATAGTAATGCATATGAAATGAATTAAACATGATAGATTATTGATTTTATTGGGTTAAGTGAATTGGGCTCATAAAAGGCCCAAAATGTGAAAGAAAGCATGGGCCAAGAATGGGTCAAATGACCCATTCTTCCATTGACTAAGCCACACTTAGCATTAAATGCCAAGAGTGGCCAAGGATGAATTTAGAGGTATATAAAAGGAGGAAAAAAATCTGATTTTTAATACACAACAACTCACATGATTTTCTATCTTTTTTTCTAGAACTCTCAAGAACACCCTTTTGGGCTCTCAAACCCTAAGTCATCTTTGGAGCAAGATCACCATTTTACAAGCTTGGGTAAGTGTTTATGCTTATGAATTAAAATATTATATGCATTAGAGATTATGTAGATCATGTTGGTTATGCTTGAAAGTGTTGAATATAGCACTTTGTGTTTTTGCTAAAGATGTGTTATCCATGGAATTGTAACTTGAAATATGACTTGTGGGTTTGATGAAAGAGCATGGTATGGATGAAATAACAACATGTATGGTGTTATTATGGTCCTATACTTGTTATTTTTCTATAAGTGTAAATTATGGGATTTTGGCCGATTTGTTGTTGTGAGGTGTATTGAAGTAAATTGATGGCATAATTGTGATGTTGTGATGATGGAGAGTGGAAAGTATGAACTTGGGGTGACATGCTATTGGTTATCATGTATTGGTAAATGTATGGAATATTATGGGATTATTGGTACAATAATTTCATAAATGGTATTGTCAAGGGGGAAATGACATGTTAAAGCCAAACATGTGACTTATTGTTATTGTATGCCCTTGTAAGGTAATTGGTGGTTAATGTTGGTTACGTTATGTACTTGTGTTGTAGAGTGAAACATAAGGACAAAGCGGTACTATTGTATGCACACTTAATATTGTCGAATCGTATTGAGAATACAAGGTATGTAAGGTTCCTTTTTCCATATCCTTCTGCAACATGTTGTTCACATTGACATTGGACTTGTTTCAATTTCGGGAGGCTTGAAGTAGATCAATTCAGGTTGACGTATATTGTTATCCATACGTGTCCTATTCTTAGATGACTTATGATTCACTTAGCTCTTGTTCCTTGATTGAAGTTCCAAAGATGTCATAACGTTGAAATTTTGAGGAGAACTATTTCAAGAGAGTAATAACGTAAGAGAATCTAGTTAATATTGGATGGCATTTTCCAATCATGTCTTGCTCCAAAGTCCTATAGTATGATGATTATACTTGTACCAATCTTTCATAAATAAAAGTACCAATCTCATAAGAGTAATAAGAGAGGTGATGTGCAAGTTAGTATAATTATTCCTCATAAGTGAAGATGTCAATCTCCTGAAGTAAAGGAGTGAAGTGAGATGTATATATAAGTGTGTGCTTTAATGTCATGTTCTTTAACGTGTCACTCTCATAATTATGTAAAGGGTATAAGTTCAATATGGACTAATCCCTATATTATGCTATAACATTTCTAACCCACCAAAGGTGGAGGCCCGGTATTATATATTATCATGATCCTCAATATATCAATCTCTCATAAGTGAATGAATCAATCTCTCCCAAATCATAAATGATGTATAATCGATGAAAAATCTTGGGTGGAAACTCAGGGGTGAAAAGAACACCTAGGATGGGTCGATCCTGGCAACTCAGGGGTGAAAACAATACCTAGCATGGGTCGATCCCACAACCACACACCAAAGAGTGGATGTAGTAATTCACCCACCAAAGAGTGTACGTAGTTAACCCACCAAAGAGTGGATGTAGTAATTCACCCACGAAAGAGTGGATGTAGTAATTCACCCACCAAAGAGTGGATGTAGTTAACCCACCAAAGAGTGGATGTAGTAATTCACCCACCAAAGAGTGGATGTACTTAACCAAAAAGATGAATAATAATGATGATGAGCGTAAAAGCAAGAAAGAATCTATTGCATATAAAGAATCTCTTGAAGGCAAGTCTCTTGAGTAAAAGTAACTCTCTCTGGAATAAGGGGGTATATAGAGGATGGTAAATTACAACAACAGTAGAAATATTCATGGTTTCTAACATATAGAAAGGGAGTTCATTCATATTACTATTCCTCTTATGTTGACTCCATCATTGTTGTTATGATGTATGATGATTTCTTATGAGCCTTACATACTCAGTACATTCTTCGTACTTACCCCCTCGGGGGAACTTACCTTACATGTTGCAGGTTCAGGCATTAGTAGACCTCCTCGGTAGACTAGGGATCATTTGCAAATATTTGGTGAGCTCCACTCGGTTTGGAGCTTTCTGGGTCATAGTTGTATATTTGTTTTGATGTTGTAAATGTAGTATAAAGTGGGGACTTGTCCCGACTTTAAGTTGGTCTTATTGATGCATCATATGTGGGTATATGGATGTAAGAGACGAGTATGTAAAAGACGAATGTCCGTTTTGACATGATGGCCCTAACGACCAAGTTTCCTAAATATATATATAGATAGATAGCATATGTTTCCATGATTCATGTCATCCGCATAGTTGCATGAGGTATAATAAGATTCATACGAGGATACATATATGAAGGTTTATGAGCAAAGATTGGTTCTCTCGGGCCACATTGGCTTCGGGTGCCAGTCCGGCCCGAATGGGGTTTCGGGTCATGACATGCTTGTCCTCAAGCAACTTAAGCAACACAATATTATGCCAACACCAAGAGAACAAACAGCTGGTGTGTCATCTCATGGGTCTCACACAAAGATTAGCGACAAATGCAATAACTCAGTTTAATCACAAACTAGCAGGGATCTGTTCTTGGCATTACACTACAAATTCATTGATCTACATACACCCAAGATGTATAATCTAATAATCAGAAGGTTCACATATCAATCACATGCGCTCACAACAAAGAAGTCCCTCACACATGTATAGCTATTAGGGACTAGAAATCATACTCACTCTAACAACAAAATTCCAACTATGCACATGCAATACCATAGGTTTGCCCTTACCATTTTACCAGGTTCATTGACTAGTTAACAAAGATCACTACAAGGCTTTATTTGGCTTATAACACAGGCTTAAGTGCAGGTAAGATAGATTTAGGATTAGTGACTCCGCCCTCCTTGACGTGCAACAGTCCACAACACCAATTATTCCACAATCACATTCAGCAATTCCATTCTTATTCTCCCACTATTATAAACACTTTTCCATCTTTGAGTTCATAATTTTCATGGGATCATTTTCAATTCATTCCTTTCCTTTTCACTTAATCTTCTCTTTTTTTTTTTGCACACTTTTAGGACATTCTTAAATCATCACCTACTTTTTTCATACCCTTCTTCATTAATTCCTTTTTATAGTAGCCACCCTCAACTTAAGCAATTTACTTGAGTTGAGGTGCACATAATCCAAGGAGGGACCAGGGCCAAAATAGAGGTTTAATGATAGATAGAGAAGGGAAGGTTAGTAAGTGCTAAACAAAAGAATCATGATGGCTCAACATAGGGATCAAGGGGTTCATACATCATTTGGAAGGCTTCTTTTAGACAAAGTGGACTCTAAATCAAACAAGGCATGTGATCCTATCCGATACAACCTGCTATCACCTAACAAAATAGACTGGGCAAGTTCTAGATGCATGCACGAAGTAAGAAACTAGAGCAAAAGCCCTCTCACACATGTAGCACTGACTGACAGTGACCTTGCCAATTTTCAAACTCACACTCAAGCTTAAGCCTGTTTCAATCCTTTATAGAATACTAATGCCAAGTACAGATCCACAACAATCCATTATCAAGTTGGAATTAATTACACAGTCATACAAATTTTTTTGTGGGGTCCTCATTTCATACGACATAACACCACACAACTTTTTGTTTATTTTGATTTCTTTGAAGGCATAATACATAAATAAAAGAACACATAACAACAAAAAAAATTTAAACACATAACCTAAACATGCCGATTCAACTAAATATTGCATGAGGGAAAAGAACAGAGGCAACAAAAACCCTCATGGTGACAGGCTCAATAAGTACCCCACCCCACCAAAAAAATAACGTTTTGTCCTCAAATGCATAATTAATAAAAAGTACAAGGGATGAAATACTTGAACAACCCTTACACTTTAGAGTCATCGTCAGGGCACCTGGTGGCCTCGGTAGTAGCAATAGTGTTTGCGGTGGTGACCGGAGCACTCACATCAGCAATAGTGGCCTCGGTGTTAGCTGAGGCACTCAAATTTGTAACAGTGGTTGTGGTGGTGTCTGCAGCACTCAAGTCAACAACAAAAACTGTACTTACGGGAGAAGGTCCACTAGTGGAGACTCCCGCCTCTTTATCTGTAACTCTTTTTTTGCATTCATTCACATATACCATTGAATTCTTTAAGACTTTTCTTATCGCCCTATCTTCGGCTGTCTCATCTAGGTGCTTTCTTTTCTTTGACTTAGTACACAAAAATCTAACCAAAAACAAATTATGCGTCTGAAACTGCTTGATCTTGATGGTGAGCCTGACGGACCATCACCATGGTGACGGTTTGGTAACTCAACCATCAGACCCTAAAAAGAATACCCCTACAAAATGTCCCAGCAATGATTGGTCTGACGGTCCACCAGTGGGGTCGTCAGACCTTAAACAGAAAAACTCCTTGAAGAATCTTTTGTGACTGTCTTTCTAAAGGTTCTTCATGTCTTTAACGATCAGTCAGTCGAACCGTCGATCATGCTAGTTTTTTAAGATTTTCTTTTAGGGCTTATTTCAAATACTTGGTGGGCAACCCACTTTTGGCAGTAAAACACTTAAATTTTCATGGGTTTTTCCCAACTTTGCGCACGTTATCAATGACAGAATCATGACAATCCTTGGGTTACTCAGACTTCACCCTATAGGTTTCCACACCATACTAGCAATAGAACCATAGGGTTACTCAGACTTCACCCTATAGGTTTCCATACCATACTAACAATAGAACCACAACACAACCACCTGAATAGATATTTACACAATGAGTGGTTGTGTTTGTTCATGAGATGAACAAGAATAAATTTAAACTAAAATTTAATTTGTGAAATAAAATACCTTAGTATTAGTTGTAAATTTAACTGGAAAAATAAATTAGCAAAGCGCACAACAACTTAGAGAGAGAATGAATTTTGGATTTTTGTGTTTTAAGGATTTTGTGTTGAGGGAATTTGTGAGAAGCAGTGTTGGTTTAAATAAGGTGAAGTTAATGATAAGGGGTGATGGATTTTGGTTAATGGAAATTATGGGTGATGAATGTGAGTTAGTAGGAGTGTGAATGTGGGGGTTTGAAGCATTTGGAAAGATGAAATGGAAGAGGTGATATTAAGACGTGGGTCTAAATTCAAATAACATGCATAAATAGGATAAAGAATGGATAGGTATTGCGTCAGTTTAGGATTGGGTATAGTTGGGTTGGGTCAGATTTGACAAAAACAATAGGAGGAAATTAAAACTTACTTGTAATAGTCCGCCATCAAGGTGATGTTCCATCGCTTGGTCCATCAAACCGATCCAGAATAGTTTGTTGTTGGATCTTGGTTGACTGTATATTTGAAGGTCCATCAGCTATGTGATGGTCCGTCAACCTGACCATCAGTGCTTATCCAGTACGAATGATTTTTGGTCTCTTGGTGAAGACCTATACTGACAGTCTACTGATCTGATGACGGTCTGCCACTTGGGCCGTCGAGCTCAACCAGTATCTCATCTTGTTTGTATTCTAAATTCCTACACACTTAGCATACACATTAACCATGCTCACAACAAAATTCGTACAACATCATAACATACAATGCTTTATGGGTTGCCTCCCACTAGCACCTGATTTAACACCGCGACACGACTTGGGTATCTTGACTACTTAGACTCCATCAAGATACACCAACGTTAACACTTTTACCTCTTCTTATGGACTCATATATTGCTTAACTCGCTGTCCATTTACCTTGAACAACTTCCCGTCTTTGTTCTCCAACTCCACCACTCTGGATGGAAATACTTGTGTTACCTTGAAGAGTCTGGACCACTTCGACTTCAACTTACCTAGAAATAGCTTAAACATTGAATTGAATAGCAGTACCAAGTCACCTACATGGAACTCTCTCTTTTTTATCCTCCGATCATGGCACAACTTTATTTTCTCCTTGTAAAGATCAGCCCTCTCATAAGTACAAAGTCGAAACTTGTCAATCTCATTTAATTGGTCCAACCTCAGGTCGGCAGCCTTCTTCCAACTTAAATTAAGCTTTTTGAGTGCACATAAGGCTTTGTACTCAAGCTTTATCGATAAGTGATAAGCTTTACCGAAGACTAGGGGGACATACCGATTGGGGTCTTGAATGCAGTACGGTAGGCCCAAAAGGCATCATTAAGTTTCATCGACCAATCACTCCTATTATCATTAAAAGACTTGGCTAAGATCATCTTGATTTCCCAACTACATGTCCACTCGTTTGTGAGTGATATGGGGTTGCCATCTTATGTTGTTTCACCCTATAATTTACCAATATAGATTAGAACACTTTGTTACAGAAGTGAGACCCCCCATCGCTTATGCTTATTCGAGGGGTTCCAAAATAAGAAAAGATGTTCTTTTTCAAGAATATCACCACACTATTTCCTTCGTTGTCTGCCAAGGCCACAGCCTCCACCTACTTGGATATGTAGTCCACAGTAACCAAGATGTATTTGTGCCCATATGAACTTAAGAAGGGCCCATGAAGTTGATGACCAAAACATCAAATAACTCAACTTCCATTAATTTGGTCATTGGTATCTCATGATGTTTTGAGATAGACCCTTGACGCTGGCAATGGTCACAAACCTTGAAAAGATTTACGCATCCTTGTAGATAGTAGGCCACCTTTCTTACTCTGTGGTCACCGGTAAGATGTCCTCCAATAGGGGACGAATGAGAAGCCTGAAGGATACTTATCATTTCTACTTCCGGTACACATCTCCGGATGATGTTATACACATGTCCAGATGATGTTATCCGTACACAACCTGTATAGGTAAGGCTCATCCCAGAAGTACTTGGTTACATCATGAAGAAATTTCTTTCTTTTGTGAAAACTCAAGTCTTTTGGGATTTTCTCACTCACCACATAGTTTGCAAAGTCAACGAACCAAGGGATAATATCAAGGGTAGCTTCCAGTACTTTCTCATCTGAAAAGGAATCATCAATATCTATCTCATCCGGTCCCTTACCTTCGTTCTCTAATCGGGAGAGGTGGTCCGCTACCTGATTCTCACACCCCTTTCTATCTTTGACTTTGAAGTCAAACTCTTGTAGTAAAAACACCCACCTAATCAGTCGGGGTTTAACATCCTTCTTCACCATTAGATATCTCAATGTCAAGTGATTCATGTATACTACCACTTTGGTACCAAGCAAGTATGCCCTAAATTTCTCAAAGGCATAAACAACAACTAGTAAGCTCGATGACCGTGTAGTTTTTATGTGCTCCGTTCAATGCTTTACTGGCATAGTAGATAGGGTGAAAAATGTTTCTCCCTCTTTTGATCGAGGATAGCTCCAAGCGCAACTCCACTCGCATCAACCATTACTTCGAATGGTTTGGACCAATCCAGAGCAATGATAATAGGCACAACAACCAATTTCTCCTTAAGTCAATGAAATGCCTTCAAATAATGCTCACTAAACTCAAAGTTCACTTCCTTCTCCAAAAGTTTGCACAAAGGGTTGGCAATCTTGGAGAAGTCTTTGATAAACCTCCGGTAAAATCCTGCATGGCCGAGAAAACTTTGAACTCCCTTCACCGAGATTGGTGGAGGTAATTTATCAATCACTTCAATTTTATCTTGATCAACTTTGATTCCTTTCACCAAAATTTTGTGCCCCAATACAATTCCTTCCTTAACCATAAAATGGCATTTATCCCAGTTAAGCACAAGATTAGCCTCTTTGCACCTCTACAAAGCATTTCTAAGATTTCTCAAGCAATCATCAAAGGAATCTCCAACCATGGAGAAATCATCCATGAAAACTTCCAAAGTATCTTCCACCATATTCAAGAATATGGACATAATACATCTTTGGAACGTACCCGGTGCATTGCACAATTCGAACAGCATCAGAAAAGTACCATAGGGACATGTAAAGGTCGTCTTGTCTTGATTCTCAGAAGCAATAGATAGTTGGTTGTAGACAAAATACCCATCTATAAAGCAATACCAACCCCTTCCTGCCAACCGATCAAGCATTTAGTCTATGAAGGGCATAGGAAAGTGATCCTGCAGAGTCCAAGAATTCAATTTCCTGTAGTCCATACATACTCTCCAGCCCGTGATAGGTCGAAGAGGAATCAACTCATTCTTTTCATTTTGCTACCACAGTCATTCCTTCTTTTTTTGGCACACACTGCACTAGGCTCACCCAGTTACTGTCAAAAATAGGCTATACAACACCCCGATCAAGCCACTTGATAATTTCTTTCTTAAACACCTCTCGCATTAGTGGGTTGAGTCTGTGTTGATGCTCAGAAGTTGGAATACACTCTTCTTCCAACTATATATTGTGTGTACAGATGCCCGGTGGAATGCCAATGATATCTGCTATGGTCCACCCTATAGCTCTTTTGTACATCTGCAATACTGATACAAGATCTACCACCTGCCATTCAACTAAATCTATAGCAATGATCACTGGAAATGTGTTATTCTCACCCAGAAATACATATACCAAGTGCCTGAGTAACTCCTTCAATTCTAATGCTAGTGGCTCTTCGATAGATGGTTTTACTGGAGGAGTTGGTCTGTTCTTCGAGTCCAGGTCCAACTTCTTAGGTGCATAAGAGTATGAAACCATTCCTGTAAGGGCACAAATGGTCTCGTCATATTCTTCAATGTCATCTCCATCAAAATTCATCAACACGGCGGCTAGAGTTTCAACCGCAAACTATTCCTTAATAGAAACCTCTACCTCAGACTCATCAATCACATCTATTACTAAGATAAAATTTATTTCCCTTGGATGCTTTATTGATTGGCATATGTTGAACTTAACTTCCTCATCATTCAACCTGAATTTTAGTTCATTGCATTCCATATCAACCAAAACTCGCCTAGTAGCTAAGAACGGCCTACCCAAGATTATAGGCACTTCGAAGTCTACCTCGCAATCCAGAATAACAAAATAAATGGGAAATATTAAATACACTACCTTTACCAAAACATTATATAATATCCCCTCAGGCTTCTTGACTGAACAATCAGCCATCAGTAGCCTCATGGATGTCAGTTTAGGGGCTTCTAAGCCCAACTGTTGGTAAATAGCTAAGGGTATTAGATTAATGTTTGTGCCAAGATCACATCGCTCCTTAACAAAAATAATAGCACCAATTGTGCAAGGGATGGTGAAAGATCCTGGGTCAGTTTTTTCCTGAACCAACGACTTCGATGCTATAACGCTGTAATGATGAATGTTGTCGATGGGCTCAAAGCTCACAGTTCTCTTCATAGTGACTAAATATTTCATGAACTTAGCGAAACCCAGCATCTGGTCAAGGGATTCCACCAATTAAATGTTCACCGATAGCTACTTCAACACAGATAAGAACTTTGCAAACTTTCCATCCTCCATCTTTTTTTTGCTCGGTAAGGGAATGAAGGGGGCGGCCTAGGAATTTTAGCTAAAGGCTTTGTGAATTTTTTACTCTTTTCCTCATTTCCTCATTCACCACATCACCACTTTTCATTTTTGTAAATTTTTCAGCATCCATAATTTGTTCATCACCATTTTCCTGTCTATCAGACTCAATAGGAATGTCATTCATGCTACCATCATCACACCTCAACTCATAATTGGAGACAACATTCTCCACATGAGTTTGAACCACTGGATGGGGTACATGTAATACTTTACCACTCCTCATGGTAACATCCAAGCACGCACCATTATTCCTCGAATTATTCACAGTATCATTTGGTAGGGTACCGGCCTTACATTGATTAAAGACTGCAGATAGCTAGACCATATAAAACTCTAATTGTTTGATTGAAGCTGGATGGGAGTCAACTAGTTAAATCATTGAAGACAAGTCAGTATTCACCTCTTTAACACCCGCTTCAGTTGACTCAACCGTTTTTCACACCTTTGCTATCGTAGCTTCCATAGAGAGCTTATCTGAGTCATTAGTAACAACATCATGGCTACCCGGTGGTACATACAAACCACTTCTATCACCCTTGTTCTTCCAGTTACCTTGGTCGCAATCTCTATAACCATACTTTTCATAATAATTATCTCTTTGAAAGTTCCGACCATGATTTTCTTGGCTATTAGCCCGAAAACCCCCTTGATTGTTCAAGTAATTCTCTTCTTCTTCAGAATCAAAATCAACTGCTTTATTCTACGATACCACAACTTTCACCTTCTCAACTCCACTAGACAAAAAATATTTTCCCAAAAAGTCCATTTGAGTCTTCATATGTGCCATATCTTGATCACACTTTTCTTCTCTTCGACGTTGCTCTGCCGACATACAACCTGTATAAGTATTTGTTGCTACCTTAGACTCTCTAGTATGCCAAGTTATACAAGTTTTTTTCAATTGGTCAAGTATCTCAGTGGCCTGCGCATAAGTATGTGCCATAAAAGCACCCCCAACTGCATTATCCACTATCGATTTTGTGACAAAGTTCAGTGATCTATGTTTACATCAGTTGTTCATCAGTGAGATGGTGATTTGGGCATTGAGTTAAGTTTTTCTTGAACCTTACCCATGTCTCATGTAATGGCTTATGTTATAGTTGCCTGAAATTGCTGATCTCATCCCGCAACTATAACATTCTGGAAGGCAGAAAGAACCTTTCTAGGAAAGCTCCTTTTAATTGTCTCCAGTATGTTATATAAACGGGAGGTAGTTCATTTAACCACAAGGTAGCCTCCCCAGTCAAAGACAATGAAAACAATCTCAGTCGAATTGTATTCTATGACACTCCTGAATTATCAAATGATCTACAAATGTTGATGAAGTTCATTAAGTGTAAATTCGGATCGTCTCCAGGCAGACCCCTAAATATACCCTTCAGGTTCAACAGTTAGATCATAGTGCTGGTGATATTGAACTTAGTCCTAGGAGCAAGTGGAGATGGGACAATGGCTCTAGTATCCCCAACTTCATCTAAATCAACTTCGTCCTCATAGTCATCCAAAGTAAGTTCACCACAGGCTGTTGGCATCCTCTAACCCTTTGTCGTTGATTTCGATTAACTGCGCAACATTATCAGCATATTGCCCATCAATAATGTCGTTCAACTCCTCATCACCCAGATCCTCATCATCTTCATTTGGTACTCGATCGGGTGGTTGAACATACCCTGGTGCATGTTCTGGATCACGTTGATGTCCTTCCATAGTCCTCCTCAATGTTCTATTTAACTCAGGATCGTAGGGCAATAACGGTTCTCCTGATAGTGAGTACTTAGCATGCACCAATATTAGCCTATAATTACACAAACAACAAATAAAAGTAAAATTAGGAAATCGAATTAACGGTCAAACAACATACATAAAACTTATTTGACAACCGTATTCCACGGTAACGTTACCAAAATTTGATACGCCCAAACTATAACTCCTTTTTGAAGAATGTAAGTGGTCATTGTAAAATATAGAACCCAACAAAGGTTGGGGTCAAATCCTACAGGAAATAAGGTGTAAAATAAGTAATATATAGCTTCAATGACAATTATCCAGCAATTTTCGTATAATGGGGAGGGGGGATTGTTTAATAATTATGAACCAATATCACTTTTAGTAACCAACTGCAATTTTTACAAAACTTAATTCAACGGAAAAAGACAAACTAGGACTATGTTTACCTTGGTTTCCAATCACTTCTGCGGCATGACTAAATATGAATTTATATCAAGATACATGATTATAAGGTAATCGATCCTAATAATTTATCTAAATGTTTTCCAACATAAATAAATGAGTATACACCTCAATTCTCTCGAACTTGAAATGAAAAGCATATAACCCGATTTCAACCTTAATAGACTAACCTTGTTAAAGCATTAATCGTTAGTTTGGAGGTTAGAAATTCCAAACTCATGTTATGAATTCCTTATCTTATTTGTTAAAATCTTTACTTAAGAAAATTAACATAAGACGTGTTCCCAATGTTTGCAACCATCAAAAATATATTAAACCAAAGGGATTCATAATATAATCATAAAAATAATACAAATTCAACACCCTTGAACCCTAGAAGTGATTTTTCACCAAGGATTCCACAACCCTTGTTATGGGGGTTTTACCCACTCATGGTAAGAAATAAGATGAAAAAGATAATTTTCATAGAGCAAAGTATTATCATTACAATAGAGAAATCACCAATCTCAATCTTTGAATAAAAAACCAAGAACATTAAGCTATTAGCCCTCTACAGGCGATTCTCCAGAGAAAGAAATGTATAAAAATTGATAAGTATCCAAGAAGCCTATTCTAAACTCTAAACTGGATATGTATAGGCTCCAAATAAAACCGAATTTAAAATTTAAATCTGGGATGCCTCGTTACCACTGACGGTCCATCATATAGGTGATGGTCCGCTACTGGGACCATCGTAAGAGTCTAATTTAACTCATAATCTTCTTAAGAACTGACGGATGGGGTGACGGTCTGCCACGACACTAACGGTCCATCGGCTAGGTCGCTTCAACTTTCACCCTGTTTTGGGTAGGCCTTGACTATCTTGGTGATGGTATAACAAGACCTTGAAGGTCCATCAGTAGAACTATCACTTGTCTTTAATGTGCACCAATTTTTGGATAAGTTATGATGGATAGAGTGGCGGTCCACCATGCTCTTGATGGTCTATCAGTGACACTATCGCATTCTGTTTTCAGAAAAATTACCTTTCTTTAACATGGTCGGGCTTACTACCTTAAAGCAAACATAAAACACATTAAAAACACCAAATGTTGCTTGAAAACTCACAATTATCATTAGTTAAAGATGCAAAACGTGCAGTTATAAGCCGGCACATCAATATCCAAATGGGTTTTGGGCAAAACTTCTTGGATGGGCTTGTGATGACCTATTAAAAAGATTGTGTTGCTTTGGAGAGGTAGGTGGAGAATTGTTTGCGACGTATAAGTGGAAAAACTAAAAATTGAGGATTTTTTGTGATTTTTCATGTGTGTTAGACTATGGATTAATGGGGGGATGTGTGTGTCCGCATGGGTTTTGGGCGAAACTTCTTGGGTCGGCTTGTGACAACCTATTAAATGAACTGTGTTGCCTTGGAGAGTTGGGAGGATCATTTTTTGGGGGGTATACGTGCGAAAAAACTAAAAATTGAGGATTTTTTGTAATTTTCCATGTGTGTTAGCCTTTGAATTGATGGAGGATGTTGGCGTCCGAATAAATTTTGGGTAAAACTTCTTCGATGGGATCGTGGCGACCTATTAAATGGATCGTGATGATTTGTAGAGGCGGTTGGAGTTTTTTTGTGGCATATAAGTGAAAAAACTAAAAATTAAGGATTTTTTGCAATTTTCCATATGTGTTAGCCTATGGATTGATGGGGGATGTGGACGTTCGAATGGGTTTTGGGAAAAACATCTTGGGTCAACTTATGGAGACCTATTAAATGGATTGTGTTGCTTTTAATAGGCGGGCAGAGCTTTTTTTGATTAATATGAGAGAAAATACTAAAAATTGAGGATTTTTTATGATTTTTCGTATATGTGAGCCTACGAATTAATGGGGGATGTAGGTGACTGAATGGGTTTTGGAAAAAAGTTCTTGGGTTTGCTTGTGAAGTCTTATTAAATAGATCCTGTTACTTTGGATAGGTGGCCAAAACATATTTTATGGCTTATGAGCGAAAAAATAAAAAATTAAGGATTTTTTGTGATTTTTCGTGTATGTTAGGCTACAGATTGATGGCGTATGTGGTGTCCGAATAGGATTTGGGAGAAATTTCTTGGGTGGTCTCGTGATGACCTATTAAATGGATCATGTTGCTTTTGAGAGAAATGCTCAGCTTCTTTTGTGCCATATGAGTGAAAAACTAAAAATTGAGGATTTTTTATGATTTTCTGTATGAGTTAGCTATGGATTGATAGGGGATGTGGACATCCAAATTGGTTTAGGGAAAAACTTCTTGTGTCTACCCATGATGACCTATTAAATGGACCCTATTACTTTGGAGTGGTGAGCGGAGATTTTTTTTGTAGCATACGAGCGAAAAAGCTAAATTGAAGATTTTTTGTGATTTGCCATGTGGTTTAGCCTATGGATTGATGGGGGTTGTGGGCGTCCGAATAAGTTTAGGAAATGCTTCATGGATGGGCTTGTGGTGACCTATTAAATGGATTATGTTGATTGAGAGAGGTGGCCGGAGCTTTTTTTGTGGCATATGAGCAAAAAAAACTAAAAATTGAGGATTTTTTGCGATTTTTCGTGTAGCCTATGGATTGATAGGGATGTGAGTGTCCGAATGGGTTTAGGGTGAAACATCTTGGATAAGCTCCTGACGACTTATTAAATGAATTGTTTTGCTTTGGAAAGGGAGAAGGAACATATTTTGTGGCATATGAACAAAAAAACTAAAAATTGAGGATCTTTTACAATTTTCCGCATGTGTTAGTCTATGGATTGATGGGGGATGTGGGCGTCTGAATGGGTTTAGGGAGAAACTTCTTGGATCTGCCAGTGATGACTTATTAAATTGATCATGTTACTTTGGAGAGGTAGTAGGAGCTTTTTTTTGTGTGGCATACGAGCGAAAAAACTAAAAATTGAGGATTTTTTGCGATTTACCATGTGGTTTAGCCAATGGATTGATGGGGGTTGTGGGCATCTGAATAAGTTTTAGGAAAAACTTCTTTGATGGGCTCATGGTGACCTATTAAATAGATGGTGTTGCTTGAGAGAGGAGGTTGGAGATTTTATTGTAGCATATGAGCGAAAAAACTAAAAATTGAGGATTTTTTGCCATTTTTCGTGTGTGTTTGCCTATGGATTGATGTGGTATGTGGGCGTCCGAATGGTATTTGGGAAAAACTTCTTTGGTGGTTTTGTGACTACCTATTAAATATATTGTGTTGCATTGTAGAGGTGGGTGTAGGTTTTTTGTGGCATTTGAGCGAAAAAATTTAAATTGAGGATATTTTGTGAATTTCCATGTGTGTTAGCCGATGGATTGATGAGCAAGTAGTTTTGGAAAAAACTTCTTAGGTGTTATTGGGATGACCTATTATGGGCGGAGCTTTTTTTGTGGTATATGAGCAAAAAAACTAAAAATTGAGGATTTTTTGCGATTTTTTGTGTGCGTTAGCCTATGGATTGATCAGGGATGTGGGCGTCCCAATGGGTTTAGGGTGAAACTTCTTGGATATGCTTATGACGATCTATTAAATGAATTGTGTTACTTTAGAGAGGGAGCCGTAGCTTCTTTTGTAACATATGAGCAAAAAAATTAAAAATTGAGTATCTTTTACGATTTTTTGCATGTGTTAGCCTATAGATTGATGGGGGATATGGGAGTCTGAATGGGTTTAGGGATAAAATTCTAAGATCTTCCCGTGAAGACTTATTAAATGGACCATGTTACTTTGGAGAGGCGGGCGGAGCTTTTTTTTGTGGCATACGAGCGAAGAAAATAAAAATTGAGGATTTTTTTAAATTTGCCATATGGTTTAGCCTATGGATTGATGGAGGTTGTGGGCGTCTGAATAAATTTTAGCCAAAACTTCTTGGATGGGATCTTTGTGACCTATTAAATAGATCGTGTTGCTTGGAAGAGACGGACGGAGCTTTTATTGTGGCATATGAGCGAAAAAACTAAAAATTGATGATTTTTTGCGATTTTTCGTGTGGTTAGCCTATGGATTGTTGGGGTATGTGGGCGTCCAAATGGGATTTGGGAAGACCTTCTTGGGTTGTTTCATGAAGATCTATTAAATAGATTGTGTTGCTTTGTAGAGGCGTGTGGAACTTTTTTGTGGCATTTGAGCGAAAAAATTAAAAATTGAGGATATTTTGCGATTTTTTGTATGTGTTAGCCTATGGATTGATGGGGGATGTCGGTATCCGAATGGGTTTTGGGAAAAACTTTTGGGTAGGATTGTGATGACCTATTAAATGGATTGTGTTGATTTGGAGAGGTAAGCGAAGCATTTTTTGTGGCATATGACTGGAAAAACTAAAAATTGAGGATTTTTTGCGATTTTTCATGTGTGTTAGCCTATTGATTAATGGGGGATGTGGTTGTCCGAATGGGTTTTCCATGAAAATTCTTGGGTCAGCTCATGCCAATCTATTAAATTCACTGTGTTGCTTTTAAGAGTTGGGTGGATCTTTTTTTTTTTTTTTGGGGGGGGGGGGGTATACGAGCGAAAAAACTAAAAATTCAGGATTTTTTGCTATTTTTCATGTGTGTGAGCCTACGAATTGATGGAGGATGTTGGCGTCCGAATAAATTTTGGGCAAAACTTCTTGGATGGGCTTGTGGTGACCTATTAAATGGATCGTGTTGCTTTGAAGAGGCGAGCAAAGCATATTTGGTGGCATATGAGTGAAAAAACTAAAAATTGAGGATTTGGGGGGATTTTTCGTATGTGTTAGCCTATGGATAGATGGCGTATGTGGGCGTCTGAATGGGATTTGGGAAAACCTTCTTGGATGGTTTCGTGACGACCTATTAAATAGATTGTGTGCCTTTGTTGAAGCGGGTGGAGCTTTTTTGTGGCATTTAAGAGAAAAAATTAAAAATTGAGGACATTTTGCGATTTTTCATTTGTGTTAGCCTATGGATTGATGGGGGATGTGGGCGTACAAATGGGTTTTGGTAAAAACTTCTTGGGTAGGCTTGTGACGACCAATTACATGGATCATGTTTCTTTGGAGAGGTAAGCGGAGCATTGTTTGTGCCATATGAGTGAAAAAACTAAAAATTAATGATTTTTTGAGATTTTTCATGTGTGTTAGCCTACGGATTAATGGGAGATGTGGGTGTCCGAATGGGTTTTGGATGAAACTTCTTGGGTCAGCTTGTGACAACCTATTAAATGCATTGTGTTGCTTTGGAGAGTTGGGCAGAACATTTTTTTGGGGGGGCATGAAAAAACTTAAAATTGAGGATTTTTTGCAATTTTCCATGTGGGTTATCCAATGATCTTATTGAGAATGTTGTCATCCGAATAAATTTTGGCAAAACTTCTTGGATGGGCTTGTGGCGACCTATTAAATGGACAGTGTTTCTTTGAAGAGGCGAGCAGAGCTTTTTTTATGTCATATGTGCAAAAAAACTAAAAATTGAAAGTTTTTTTAAATTTTTCATGTGTGTTAGCCTATGGATTGATGGGGATGTGGGCGTCTGAATGGTTTTAGGGAGAAAATACTTTGATCTTCAACTGAGGACCTATTAAATGGACCATGTTACTTTGGAGAGGCGGACGAAGCTTTTTTTGGTGTCATACGAGGGAAAAAACTAAAAATTGAGGATTTTTTGCAATTTGTCATGTGGTTTAGCGCATGGATTAATAGGGGGTTGTGGGCGTCCGAATAAGTTTTAGGAGAAACTTCTTGGATGGGCTCATGTCGACTAATTAAATGGATCATGTTGCTTGGGAGAGGCGGTCGGTGCTTTTTTGTGGCATATGAGCGAAAAAACTAAAAAATGAGGATTTTTTGCGATTTTTCGTGTGTGTTAGCCTATGGATTGATGGGGTATGTCGACGTCCGAATACGATTTGAGAAAACATTCTTAGGTTGTCTTGTGACAACCTATTAAATAGATTGTGTTTGTTTCTAGAGGTGAGCGGAGCTTTTTTGTGGCATATGAGCAAAGAAATTAAAAATCGAGAATTTTTTCTGATTTTTCTTGTGTGTTAGCCGATGGATTGATGGGGTATGTGGGTGTCTTAATGGAATTTGGGATAACCTTCTTGGGTGATTTCATGACGATCTATTAAATAGATTGTGTTTCTTTGTAGAGGCAGGTGGAACTTTTTTGTGGCATTTGACCGAAATTTTTTAAAATTGAGGATACTTCATGGATGGGCTCGTGGCGACCTATTAAAAAGATCATGTTGATTGGGAGAGGTGGTCGTAGCTTTTTTTGTGGAATATGAGCAAAAAAACTAAAAATTGAGTATTTTTTGCGATTTTTCGTGTGCGTTAGCCAATGGATTAATAGGGGATGTGGGTGTCCGAATGGGTTTAGGGTGAAAATTCTTGGATAGGATCATGAAAATCTATTAAATGAAATGTGTTGCTTTGGACAGGGAGGCGGAGCTTTTTTGTGGCATATGAGCAAAAAAATAAAAATTGATGATCTTTTACGATTTTTCGCATGTTTTAGCCTATGGATTGATGGTGAATGTGGGAGTCTGAATGGGTTTTTGGAGAAAATGCTAGAACATATAATTCATATACAAAGCGGAAGCATAAATTCACGGATCATTCACTTACGGATCATACACTTACATAATAACATGATAATGTAAATTTAAAACAAAATTCTGGAAAAAACTATACATACCTGTTAAAGCTTTCACACAATTCGTTCAACACCTTGTTTGCCAGGTATGCTGCCTTCTACTACTTCCTAATTAACCTTTTCTAATCAATACTTGTGTGGACAAGTTCTTTTTTTTTCAGGAAAAAGAATGATGAACTTCTGAAAACGAACCCCTATTTAATCCAAAACTCCATTGAAGAAGGAAAGGGAAGGGGCAAACGTTTTCAGCATTCATGCCAACTTAATACCACCATAATGAGCAAAATGTTTTTCAGCCTTAATAATCCCATTAAGTGTAAACGTTTTTAGCTCTTTATTTATTGGTATTAAGTCACACTTATTCCTTATAGAAGACTAGTAAAATAATATCACTTCTTCCATAAAAATCCTTTTCTTTTCAAATTCGATTAGTTAATCAGGCGTAACAGGGACCGCAGATTTATTAACTGAGGCTTCCAATTATGATATTAATTCGTAAATGAATGAATTACCATATCATAATAAATTACAAATTATTCCACTAAAAATATGTAATTACACTCCTCAATATTAACTTTGAAATCTACCATTACATCTTATTTAACTCCCCATGTTAGAATTACCAACACCAATCAATTAAATCAAATTTTCTGAAAATTTAATTTATTGACTAACTTAATCCTATATTACTATGCTCAACTTATTTCACGTGACGGATACGAAATCCACCTGCAGGGTTTACACGTGAAAACTTATAAGCAACCATACAGGGATGTCTTCTATCTCAAGTCCGAGACATGGTTCTATCAACTAATTATTATTTCACTAAGTGATTTGTCATTATCCAATCTATTAGGAATATATTGACTCGTAATAGAGTCTCACCTTTTAATAGATTATAATAATAAATCAAACTACATAGATCATAATAATTATATCAAGATTAAGAGTATAAGTACATGTAATGGACTAGAGAAGTTGTTTATTAATATTCAGAACATAAACAAACATCTCTACTTAGTCCGTTCAATACATACGAAATGTACTAGCACAAGAAGTTGGAATATTACCACTCCCATAATTAAGATCAAATTATATTTTAATCTTGTTCTATAATCATCAAGATGTTTGTCCAACTTCATCTTTGATTGTGAACATTAATTTAGAACTTATAAGAACCGACAATTTTAATCTTCCATGCATGAGTTAAATAACTCCATAAACAAAATCGTCTACTTTATAAGCAAAGGACACACATGTCAACACATTGATCTATTCAAATAAAGACTTTATTAAATTAAGTAAATAAATAAATTGTCTTTACATGGGATGTAAAAATAATACCATAACTTAAACCAACATGGTTAATAGTATATCCTAATAGAAACATCTTAGATCTGCCCTTGAAAACTTATTAAATGGACCATGTTACTTTGGAGAGGCGGGCGTAGTTTTTTTTTTTTTGTAGAATACGAGCAAACAAACTAAAAATTAAGGATTTTTTTGCAATTTGCCATGTGGTTTAGCCTATACATTGATTGGGGTAGTGGGCGTCTGAATAATTTTGAGGAAAAACTTCTTGGATGGGTTCATGGTGACCTATTAAATAGATTGTGTTGATTGGGAGAGACTGCCAGAGCTTTTATTGTGGCACATGAGCGAAAAAACTAAAAATTGAGGATGTTTTGCGATTTTTCATGTGTTAGCCTTTGGATTGATGGGGTATGTGGGAGTCCGAATGGGATTTGGGCAAACCTTCTTGGGTGATTTCGTGATGACCTATTAAATAGATTGTGTTGCTTTGTAGAGGCGGGTGGAGCTTTTTTGTGGCATTTGAGAGAAAAAAATTAAAAATTGAGAATATTTTGCGATTTTTTGTATGTGTTAGCCTATGGATTGATGGGGGATGTGGGTGTCCACATGGGTCTTGGAAAAAACTTTTGGGTGAGATTGTGATGACCAATTAAATGGATCGTGTTGCTTTGGAGAGGTAAGCGGAGCATTTTTTGTGGTATATGAGTGAAAAAACTAAAAATTGAAGATATTTTGAGATTTTTTGTGTATGTTAGCCAATGGATTAATAGGGGATGTGGGTGTCTGAATGGGTTTTGGATGTAACTTCTTAGGTCATCTCGTAACAACCTATTAAATGCACTGTGTTGGTTTGGAGAGTTAGGCGGAGCTTTTTTTGGGGGGGCATACGAGTAAAAAAACTAAAAATTGTGGATTTCTTGCGATTTTCCATATGTGTTAGCCTATGAATTGATGGAGGATGTTGGCATCCGACTAAATTTTGGGTAAAACTTCTTGAATGGGCTTGTGGTGACCTATTAAATGGATTGTGATTCTTTAATGAGGCGAGCAGAGCTTTTTTTGTCGCATATGATCGAAAAAACTAAAAATTGAGGATTTTTTGCGATTTTTCATGTGTGTTAACCTATGCATTGATGGGGGATGTGGGCGTCTGAATAGGTTTAGGGAGAAACTTCTTTGATCTTCCCATGACAACCTATTAAATGGACCATGTTACTTTGGAGAGGCGGGAAAAACATTTTTTTTGTGTCATATGATTGAAAAAACTAAGAATTAAGGATTTTTTACGATTTGCCATGTGGTTTAGCATATGTATTAAATGTATTAATAGGGGTTGTGGGCTTCCGGATAAATTTTAGGCTAAAATTCTTCGATGGGCTCATGGCGACCAATTAAATGGATCGTGTTGCTTTGGAGAGGTGGCCAGAGATTTTTTTGTGGCATATGAGCGATAAAACAAAAAATTGAGGGTTTTTTATGATTTTTCGTATGTGTTAGTCTATGATTGGTGGGGTATGTGGGTGTCCGAATGAGATTTGAGAAAGCCTTCTTGGGTTTTAATGGTTCGTGTTGCTTTGTAGAGGTGAGCGGAGCTTTTTTGTGGCATAGGAGCCAAAAAACTAAAAATTGAGGTTTTTTTTTCGATTTTCCTCTTATGTAAGCCTATCGATTGATGGGGGATGTGGGTGTCCGAATGAGTTATTGGTGAAATTCCTTGGGTATGCTTGTGACGACCTATTACATGGTTCATGTTGCTTTGGAGAGGTAAGAGGACCATTTTTTGTGGCATATGAGTGAAAAAACTAAAAATTGAGGATTTTTTACGATTTTCCATGTGTGTTAGCTTATGGATTAATGGGGGATGTGGCTGTTAGAATGGGTTTTGGATGAAACTTCTGGGGTCAACTTGTGACAACCTATTAAATTCACTTTGTTACTTTAGAGAGTTGGGAAGAGCTTTTTGGGGGGGGGGGGCATACGAGCAAAAAAACTAAAAATTCAATATTTTTTGCTATTTTCCATGTGTGTTAGCCTATGAATTGATTGAGGATGTGGGCGTGCGAATATATGTTTGGAAAAACTTCTTGGATAGGCTTTTGGTGACCTATTAAATTGATAGTGTTGATTTGAAGAGGTGAGTAGAGCTTTTTTATGGCATATGAGCGAAAAAACTAAAAATTGAGGATTTGTTTTGCAATTTTTCATGTGTGTTAGCGTATGGATTGATGGGGGATGTGGACGTCTGAATGGGTTTAAGGAGAAACTTCATTGATATGCCCGTGATGACCTATTTAATGGACCATGTTACATTGTAGAGGCAGACAAAACCTTTTTTTTATGTCATACGAGCGAAAAAACAAAAAATTGAGGATTTTTTGTAATTAACCATGTGGTTTAGCGTATGGATTAATAGGGTTTGTGGGCGTCCGAATAAGTTTTAGTTGAAACTTCTTGGATGGTCTCGTGGAGACTAATTAAATGGATTGTGTTGCTTGGGAGAGGCAGCCGGAGCCTTTTTGGTTGCATCTGAGCAAAAAAACTAAAAATTAAGGATTTTTTACGATTTTTCGTGTGTGTGAGCCTATGCATTGATGGGGTATGTGGATGTTCGAATGTGATTTGAGAAAACCTTCTTTGGTGGTCACATGACGACCTATTAAATGGATTGTATTGCTTTTTAGAGGTGAACAAAGCTTTTTTGTGGCAAATGAGCGAAAAAATTAAAAGTTGAGGATTTTTTACGATTTTGCGTTGTGTTAGCCAATGGATTGATTGGGTATGTGGGCGTCCGAATGGGATTTGGCCAAACCTTCTTGGGTGGTTTTTTTAAAACCTATTAAATAGATTTTGTTGCTTTTTAGAAGGGTTGGAGCTTTTTTGTGGCATTTGAGCGATAAAATTAAAAATTGAAGACTTTTTATAATTTTCCGTGTGTGTTAGCTATGGATTGATGGGGGATGTGGGTGTCCAAATGGGTGTTGGGAAAAACTTCTTGGGTGGGCTTGTGACGTCCAATTACATTGATCGTGTTGCTTTGGATAAGTAAGAGGAGCATTTTTTGTGGCATATGAGTGAAAAAACTAAAAATTGAGGATATTTTGCGATTTTTCGTGTGTGTTAGCCTATGGATTAATGGTGGATGTGGGAGTCCGAATGAATTTTGGACGAAAATTCTTAGTTCAGCTCGTGACAACCGATTAAATGCGTTGTGTTGATTCGGATTGTTGGCTGGAGCTTTTTTTGGGGGGCATACAAGCGAAAAAACTAAAAATTAAGGATTTTTTGCGATTTTTCATGTGTGTTAGCCTATGAATTGATGGAGGATGTTGGCGTTCGAATAAATTTTGGGCAAAACTTCTTGGATAGAGTTGTGAGGACCTATTAAATGGATCGTGTTTCATTAAAGATGCGAGTAGAACTTTTTTTGTGACATATGAACGAAAAATCTAAAAATTGAGGATTTTTTGCGATTTTTCATGTGTGTTAGCCTACAGATTGATGGGGGATGTGGGCGTCTGAATGGATTTAGGGAGAAACTTCTTTGATCTACCCGTGATGACTTATTAAATGGATCACGTTACTTTGGAGAGGAGGGCGAAGCATTTTTTTTGTGTCATACGAGTGAAAAAACTAAAATCTGAGGATTTTTTGCGGTTTGCCATATGGTTTAGCATATGGATTAGGGGTTGTGGGCGTCTGAATAAATTTTAGGTGAAACTTCTTGGATGGTCTCATGGAGACCAATTAAATGGATCGCTTTTCTTGGGAGAGGTGGCCAGAGATTTTTTTGTGGCATATGAGTGAAAAAACTAAAAATTGAGGAGTTTTTATGATTTTTCGTGTGTGTTAGCCTATGCATTGGTGGGGTATGTGGGCGTCCAAATGCGATTTGAGAAAAGCATCCTGGGTGGTCTCATGAAGACCTATTAAATGGATTGTGTTGCTTTGTAGAGGTGAGCGGAGTTTTTTTGTCGTATATGAGCAAAAAAGCTAAAAATTGAGATTTTTTTCTATTTTATGAGTGTGTTTGCCTATGGATTAATGGGGGATGTTGGTGTCTTAATGGGTTTTGGGTGAAATTTCTTGGGTGGGTTTGTGACGGCCTATTGCATGGACAATGTTGCTTTGGAGAGGTAAGCGGAGTATTTTTTGTGGCATATGAATGAAAAAACTAAAAATTGAGGATTTTTTGCAATATTCCGTGTGTTAGCCTATGAATTGATGGGGGATGTGGGTGTCAGAATGGCTCTTGAGAAAAACTTTTTCGAAGGCTTGTGATGACCTATTACATGGATCGTGTTGCTTTGGCGAGGTAAGAGGAGCAGTTTTTGTGGCATATGAGCCAAAAAACTAAAAATTGAGGATTTTTTGCGATTTTTCGTGTATGTTAGCCTATGAATTAATGGGGGATGTTGCTATCCCAATGGGTTTTGGATGAAACTTCTTGGGTCAGCTCGTGACAACCGAATAAATGCATTGTGTTGATTTGGCGAGTTTGGCGGAGCTTTTTTTTGGTGGTCATTCGAGCGAAAAAACTAAAAATTGAGAATTTTTTGCGATTTTCCATGTGTGTTAGCCTATGAATTGATGGAGGATGTTGGCGTGCGAATAAATTTTTGGTAAAATTTCTTAGATGGTCTTGTGGTGACCTATTAAATGGATCATGTTGATTTGAAGAGGCGAATAGAGCTTTTTTTGTGGCATATGAGCGAAAAAACTCAAAATTGTGGATTTTTTGCAATTTTTCATGTGTGTTAGCCTATGGATTGATGGGGGATGTGGGCGTCTCAATGGGTTTAGGGAGAAACTTCATTGATCTGCCCGTAATGACCTATTAAATGGACCATGTTACATTGGAGAGGTGGGCAAAGCCTTTTTTACGTCATACGAGCGAAAAAACTAAAAATTGAGGATTTTTTATGATTTGCCATGTGATTTGCGTATGTATTATTAGGGTTTGTGGACGTCCGAATAAGTTTTAGGTGAAACTTCTTGGATGGGCTCGTGGCTACTAATTAAATGGATCGCATTGCTTGGGAGAGGCGGCCGTAGATTTTTTGGTGGCATATGAGCGAAAAAACTAAAAATTAAGGATTTTTTATGATTTTTCGTGTGTGTTAGCCTATATATTGGTGGGGTATGTGGGCATCCGAATGCGATTTGAGAAAATCTTCTTGGGTGGACTCATGAAGACCTATTAAATGGATTGTGTAGCTTTGTAGAGGTGATCGGAGATTAGTTGTGGTAAATGAGCGAAAAAATTAAAATTAAGGAATTTTTGCGATTTTGCGTTGTGTTAGCCAATGGATTGATGGGGTATGTCGGCGTCCGAATAGGATTTGGCCAAACCTTCTTGGGTGGTTTCGTGAAAACATATTAAATAGATTGTGTTGCTTTGTAGAGGCGGGTGGAGCTTTTTTGTGGCATTTGAGCGAAAAATATTAAAAATTGAGGATATTTTGTAATTTTCCGTGTGTGTTAGCTATGGATTGATGGGGGATGTGGGTGTCCGAAAGGGTTTTGGGAAAAAATTTTTGGGTGGTCTTGTTATGGCCTTTTACATGGATTGTGCTGCTTTGGATAGGTAAGCGGAGCCTTTTTTGTGGCATATGAGTGAAAAAACTAAAAATTAAGGATTGTTTGCGATTTTCCGTGTTTGTTAGCCTATGGATTAATGGGGGATGTGGGTGTTTGAATGGGTTTTTTTGGACTAAACTTCTTGGGTTAGCTCGTAACAACCGAATAAATGCACTGTGTTGATTTGGTGAGTTTGGCGGTGCTTATTTTTGGGGGCATACGAGCGAAAAAACTAAAAATTGAGGATTTTTTGCGATTTTCCATGTATGTTAGCCTATGAATTGATGGAGGATGTTTGCGTACGAACAATTTTGGTAAAACTTCTTGGATGGGCTTGTGGCTACCTATTAAATGGATCGTGTTGATTTGAAGCGGCGAGTAGAGCTTTTTTGTGGCATATGAGCAAAAAAACTAAAATTTATGGATTTCTTTGCAATTTTTCATGTGTGTTAGTCCATGGATTGATGGGGGATGCGGGCGTCTGAATGGGTTTAGGGAGAAACTTCATTGATCTGCCTATGATGACCTATTAAATGGACCATGTTACATTGGAGAGGCGATCAAATCCCTTTTTATGTCATACGAGCGAATAACTAAAAATTGAGGATTTTTTGCGATTTGCCATGTGGTTTAGCATAAGGATTAATAGGGTTTGCGGACGTCTGAATAAGTTTTAGGTGAAACTTCTTGGGAGGGCTCGTGCTGACTAATTAAATGTATCGTATTGCTTGGGAGAGGCGGCCGGAGATTTTTTGGTGGCATATGAGCCAAAAAAACTAAAAATTGAAGATTTTTTATGATTTTTCGTGTGTGTTAGCCTATGCATTGATGGGGTATGTGGGCATCCGAATGCGATTTGAGAAAACCTTCTTGGGTGGTCTCATGATGACCAATTAAATGGATTGTGTTGCTTTGTAGAGATGAGCGGAGCTTTTTAGTGGCAAAGGAGCAAAAATATTAAAAATTGAGGATTTTTTGCGATTTTTCATGTGTGTTAGCCTATGGGTTGATGGGGTATGTGGGCGTCCGAATTGGATTTGGGCAAACCTTCTTAGGTGGTTTCATGAAAATCTATTAAATCGATTGTGATGCTTTGTAGAGGCGGGTGGAGCTTTTTTGTGGCATTTGAGCGAAAAAATTAAAAATTGAGGATATTTTGTAATTTTCCGTGTGTGTTAGCTATGAATTGATGGGGGATGTGGGTGTCCAAATGGATTTTGGGAAAAAATTCTGTGTAGGCTTGTGATGGTCTATTACATTGATTGTGGTTCTTTGAATAGGTAAGCGGAGTATTTTTTGTGGCATATAAGTGAAAAAACTAAAAATTAAGGATTTTTTGCGATTTTCCGTTTGTGTTAGCCTATGGATTAATGGGGGTTGTGCGTGTTAGAATGGGTTTTGTACGAAACTTCTTGGGTTAGCTCGTGACAACTGAATAAATGCATTGTGTTGATTCAGAGAGTTTGGAGGAGCTTTTTGGGGGCTATACGAGCGAAAAAACTAAAAATTGAGGATTTTTTGCGATTTTCCATGTGTGTTAGCCTATGAATTGATGGAGGATGTGGGCGTTCGAATAAATTTGAGGTAAAACTTCTTGGATGGGCTTGTGGAGACCTATTAAATGGATCATGTTTCTTTAAAGATGTGCGCAGAGCTTTTTTTGTGGCATATGAGCAAAAAAAACTAAAAATTGATGATTTTTCGCGATTTTTCATGTGTCTTAGCCTACGGATTGATAGGGGTTTCGGTCGTCCGAATAAGTTTTTGGCGAAACTTCTTAGATGGGCTTGTGGCGACAAATTAAATAGATGGTTTTTCTTGGGAGAGGTGGCCAGATATTTTTTTGTGGCATATGAGAGAAAAAACTAAAAATTAAGGATTTTTTATGATTTTTCTTGTGTTTTATTAGCCTATGCC
Source organism: Capsicum rhomboideum (assembly GCA_031232105.1). Lineage (NCBI taxonomy): Eukaryota > Viridiplantae > Streptophyta > Magnoliopsida > Solanales > Solanaceae > Capsicum > Capsicum rhomboideum. The sequence goes on from CP124709.1 coordinate 63,350,034, forward strand.
TTGGTGGGGTATGAGGGCGTCCTAATGCGATTTGGGAAAATCTTCTTGGATGGTCTCATGACTACCTATTAAATGGATTGTGTTGCTTTGTTGAGGTGAACAGAGCTTTTTTGTGGCATATGAGCGATAAAATTTAAAATTGAGGATTTTTTGAGATTTTTCATGTGTGTTAGCCTATGGATTGATGGGGTATTTGGGCGTCCGAATGAGATTTGGGAAAACCTTCTTGGGTGGTTTCGTGACGATCTATTAAATAGATTGTGTTACTTCGTAGAGGTGGGTGGATCTTTTTTGTGGCATTTGAGCGAAAAATTTAAAAATTGAGAATATTTTACGTTTTCCCTTGTGTGTTAGCCTATGGATTGATGGGGGATGTGGGTGTCCGAATGAGTTTTGGGTAAAAATTCTTTGGTGGGTTCGTGACGGCCTATTACATAGGTCATGTTGCTTTGGAGAGGTAAGCAGAGCATTTTTTTGGGCATATGAGTGAAGAAACTAAAAATTGAAGATTTTTTGTGATTTTCCGTGTTTGTTAGCCTTGGGATTAATGGGGGATGTGGGTGATCGAATAGGTTTTGGATGAAACTTCTTGGGTCAACTCAGGAAAACCTATTAAATGCACTGTATTTCCTTGGAGAGTTGGGTAGATATTTTTTGGGGGGAGTATACGAGAGAAAAAATTAAAAATTGAGGATTTTTTGCGATTTTCCATATGTGTTAGCCTATGAATTGATGGGCATGTGGGCATCCGAATGAGATTTGGGAAAACCTACTTGGGTGGTTTCATGAAAACCTATTAAATAGATTGTGTTGCTTTGTAGAGGCGGGTGGAACTTTTTGTGGCATTTGAGCAAAAAAATTAAAAATTAAGGATATTTTGCGATTTTCCGTGTGTTTTAGCTATGAATTGATGGAAGATGTGGATGTACGAATGGGTTTTGGCAAAAACTTCTTGGGTGGGCTTGTGATGTCCTATTACATGGATCGTGTTGCTTTGGATAGGTAAGCGCATCATTTTTTGTGGCATATGAGTGAAAAACTAAAAATTTGACGATTATTTGCGACTTTCCGTGTGTGTTAGCCTATGAATTAGTGGGGGATGTGGGTGTCCGAATAGGTTTTGGACGAAACTTCTTGGGTAAGCTCATGACAAACTATTAATTGCACTGTGTTGCTTTGGAGAGTTGGGTGGAACTTTTATTTTTGACGACACACGAGCGAAAAAAATAAAAATTGAGAATTTTTTGTGATTTTCCATGTGTGTTAGCCTATGAATTGATGAAGGATGTTGGCGTCCGAATAAATTTTGGGTAAAACTTCTTGGATGGGATTGTGGAGACCTATTAAATAGATCCTATTTCTTTGAAGAGGCGAGCAGGGCTATTTTTGTGGCATATGAGCGGAAAAATTAAAAATTGAGGATTTTTTGTGATTTTTCATGTGTGTTAGCTTATGGATTGAAGGGGGATGTGGGCGTCTGAATATGTTTATGGAGAAACTTCTTTGATCTACCCATGACGAACTATGAAATGGACCATGTTACTTTAGATAGGCGGGAGAAGCTTTTTTGTGTGTCATACGAGCGAAAAAACTAAAAATTGAGGATTTATTGCGGTTTGCCATGTGGTTTAGCATATGGATTTAAAATTGAGGATTTTTTGTGATTTTTTATGTGTGTTAGCCTATGGATTGATGGGGTATGTGGGCGCACGAATGGAATTTGGGAAAACCTTCTTGGGTGGTTTCGTGAAAACCTATTAAATAGATTGTGTTGCTTTGTAGAGGCGGGTGGAGCTTTTTTGTTGCATTTGAGCAAAAAAATTAAAAATTGAGGTTACTTTGCGATTTTTCGTGTGTGTTAGTTAAGGATTGATAGGGGATGTGGGTATCCTAATGAGTTTTGGGTAAAACTTCTTGGGTGGGCTTCTGATGGCCTATTACACAGATCGTGTTGCTTTGGAGAGGTAAGCGGAACATTTTTTGTGGCATTTGAGTGGAAAAACAAAATATTGAGGATTTTTTGCGATTTTTCGTGTGTGTTAACCTATGGATTAATGGGGGATATGGGAGTTCGAATAGGTTTTGGGCGAAAATTCTTGGGTCGGTTCGTGGTAACCTATTAAATGCACTATATTTCTTTGGAGTGTTGGGTGGAGATTTATTTTTGGGGGCATACGAGCAAAAAAACTAAAAATTGAGAATATTTTGCTATTTTCCATGTGTGTTAGCCTAGTAATTGATGGAGGATGTTGGCGTCCGAATAAATTTTGGGAGAAACTTCTTGGATGGGTTTGTGGCGACTTATTAAATGGATCGTGTTGCTTTGGAGAGGCGATCAGAGCTTTTTTAGTGGCATATGAGCGAATAAACTAAAAATTGGGGATTTTTTGTGATTTTCCTTGTGTGTTAGCCTATGGATAGATGGGGGATGTGGACGTTTGAATGTGTTTTGGATAAAACTTCCTGGGTCAACTCGTGGCAACCTGTTAAATGGAATGTGTTGCTTTGTAGAGGTGAGCAAAGCTTTTTTATTGCATATGAGCAAAAAAAATAAAAATTGATGATTTTTTGTGATTTTTCATGGGTGTTAGCCTATGGATTGATGGGGGATGTGAGTGTCCGAATGGGTATTGGGCAAAACTTCTTTGGTGGGATTGTGACGACCTATTACATGGATCGTGTTGCTTTGAAGAGGTAAGCGTAGCAATTTTTGTGGCATATGAGGAACAAAACTAAAAACTGTGGATTTTTTGTAATTTTTCGTGTGTGTTAGCCTTTGGATTAATGGGGGATATGGGTGTCCGAATGGATTTTGAATGAATTTTCTTGGGTCATCTCTTGACAGCCTATTAAATGCACTATGTTGCTTTGAAGAGTTGGGTGGAGCTTTTCTTTTAGGGGCATATGAGCTAAAATGCTTAAAATTGAGGATTTTTTGCGGTTTTCCATGTGTGTTAGCCTATGAATTATTGGAGGATGTTCGCGTGCGAAAAACTTTCGGGCAAAATTTTTGGATGGGCTTGTGGTGACCTATTTAATGGATCGTGTCACTTTGTAGAGACGAGCAGAGCATTTTTCGTGGTATATGAGCAAAAAAACTAAAAATTGAGGATTTTTTGAAATTTTTCGCATGTGTTAACCTATGGATTAATGGAGGATGTGGGTGTCCGAATGGGTTTTGGACAAAACTTCTTCGGTCATATCGTGACTACCTATTAAATTCACCATTTTGATTTGGAGAGTTGGGCGGAGCTCTTTTTGGCGGCATACGAGCGAAAAAACTAAAAATTGAGGATTTTTTGTGATTTGCCATGTGGTTTAGCGTAAGGATTAATAGGGTTTGTGGACGTCCAAATAAGTTTTAGGCAAAACTTCTTGGATGGGCTCTTGGTGACTAATTAAATGGATCGTGTTGCTTGGGAGAAGCGGCCAGAGATATTTTGGTGGTATATGAGCGAAAAAACTAAAAATTGAGAATTTTTTATGATTTTTCATGTGTGTTAGCCTATGCATTGATGGGGTATGTGGGCGTCCGAATATGATGTTAGAAAAACTTCTTGGGAGGTCTCATGACGACCAATTAACCGGATTGTGTTGCTTTGTAGAGATGAGCGGAGCTTTTTTGTGCAAAGGACCGAAAATATAAAAAATTGAGGATTTTTTGCAATTTTTCATGTGTGTTAGTCTATGGATTGATAGGGTATGTGGGCGTCTGAATTGGATAGTTAAGCGGAGCAATTTTTGTGGCATATGAGTGAAAGAAAAAATTTAGGATTTTTTACGATTTTCCATATGCGTTAACCTATGGATTAATGGGGGATGTGGGTGTCCGAATGGGTTTTGGACGAAACTTCATGGGTCAGTGATGCGATGCTAAAATCCACCTAATTTTACCGTCTTTCGTCTCGTATTTGTTCTATTTTTAGTGTCGTCTTGAGCTTAAATGATGTGATTTACACTTGTGTCTCATGTCTTGTGTATGTAGGTGTTTCTTGATGTAATTTGAGCTTAAAAGAGAAGAAAAAGATCACAAACGAACCAAGGAAGAATCGACGTTGCAATGCGTTGCAAAACAAGCGCGAAAAAGCCAAAGTAATTGTTCCTTGCGCCACTGCTGCAAAGCAAGCTAGTGGCACAGAATTCCCCTGATGTCTGAATCAGTGGCTTACGCCACACCCACCAAAGCAAGGGGTGACGCGAGTTTGAGCAGCGGTCTGAATTTTTGGTTGTTCCCTGCGCCACAGCTCGCGTTTTGGGTTGTGGCGCGACTCGGGACCTATCCTAACCCGATTGGGATTGGTTTTAAACATTCTAAGGGTTCCTAAACACTATATAAACCCCCCATCCACGTTTTTAATCATACAGAACGGATTTGGGGAAGCAAAAAAGCTAGGGAAAAGCTCAAGATCAAGGTCAAGTTTATTTCTTTTATTTTATTTTCGATTTTTTCCTTGTAAACTCATGAAATCTCTTCTTCCAAAGAGATTCATGAGTAGATAAACCTCTTAATTTCTAGGGTTGTGGTTGAACATGAAAGTTGTGGCTTGAACATCATATTGGCTATTTTGTTTTCCATCTATTGAGTTATTTATTTCTTCTTGCTTTAAATTATTCTTTTGATTGATCACCTTGAGAATATTATCTAGGGCTTGTTAGTTGGACTTGAAAAAGGGAACGACAAGTGTAAAAAGAGGAAATAGGGCTAGATTGTGAATCTTATAGGGAAAGGGAATCGATTCGTCACTGAGGATAGAAATATACCCTGTGACCTAGCTTAGTTGATACAGACGATATCTTTATGCACTTCACTATTAGACGACGACCATAGAAATATAGGCGTTAGGGATAGTCGAGTAGGCTTAGAGTTGTTGGAAAGACGCTCAATATAGCTACAGTTCACCTACAACTAGTAACTCAGGAAAGCGAATTAGACGAATGATTGGATAGCGCAGCTGGATTGTCAAAACACCACCACCCTAGATATTTTCTCAAATCTGAATTACAACACAACCAATCTACGACTTGTTTACAATTGTTTTTATTTACTATCAAAACACACATATCACTCTTATTATTGGTTACCGACTGAATAGCTCATATAAGAATTCAAACTAGGAATCAATTCACCAAATCTCTGTGGGTACGATATCTGGACTTACATCCTTTATTACTTGAACGACCACGTACACTTGCGTGTGCGAAAGGACGCAACAAGTTTTTGGCGTCGTTATCGGGGATTTGATTTGAATTGATATTGTTTTGAGTTTTTATTGAATTTTTTAGATTTCACTTTTGTTTGTTGTTTTTGTTTCCTTCAGGGTACAGGTTAGTTTATGTTAAATACCTGAAGTCGAGGCAATCCCTTGATTCCAATTGGCCACGAGCTTGAACGTACTCTTAGAGGGTTGAGGGCAATAGGTATTAACTTAAATAATCCAATTCTTCAAGACCCACAAAATGATGCTGAGGATAGAGCTGCAGCCCAGCTCCCTCCTGCACCACATGTTCAGGTGTTGAATTTTGCGAGGCCGAATCAACAAAATGCCTCTAGAGCTATTGTGAAGCCGAATATCACCAGAAAGTTTGAGCTTAAAGAGAGAACGGTGTGACTAGTGCAGAACACTTGTCAATATGAGGGTAAACCACATGAATACCCACACAAGCACCTACTAGAGTTTACTGAGTTGAGTGACAACTTCCATTACCAAAATATTTTAGAAGAATACGTGAAGTTGACACTATTCTCCTTCTCACTGATTGGGCAAGCGAAGCAATGGTTACAGAATGAACCGATGGGATCTATCACGTCTTGGGATGCTTTGTTTGAAAAGTTTCTCAACAGGTTCTTCTCATCTAGAAGAACAAAAGAGCTTAGAGGCAGAGTTTCCAGATTTGTTCAAAAAGATTTTGAACCTCTTCCCCAAGCTTGGGAGAGATACAAGGGATACTTGAGAGATTGCCCGCACCACCATCAGCCCAAGGAGATTATTGGGCATAATTTTATTGAAGGATTGAGGCCAGACTCTAAGTCTTTATTAGATGCTACAGCTCAAGGGCAAATTTTGTCCAAGAGCTATGATGAAATAGAGGCGCTGCTCAATCTTATGTCTGCAGGTCATCGAGACTATTCAGAGCCCAGCCGAGTGTTCACATCTACACAAAAAAACACAGGGTAAGTTAGAGCTAGATGATGTGTCAGCTATTCGAGCTGATATTGGGCAATTGTGTACCTTAATGAAGCAGAGTTTATTAGCTCCAAGAGCAAATCAAGTTCAGAAGGTACAACAGGTTCAGGCGGCTGCATTATTTTATGACAAGTGTTGTGAAAATCATGCCTACTCTGGATGTCCTTTGAATCCAGAATCTATATATGATGTGGGGCAGCAAAATTATAGAAACCACCCAAATTTCTGTTGGGGTGGAAATCAGCAAGTCCAAAGACAAAAGTATACACCGCAAGCTCCACAAGTAAGCAATTCTTTGGAGGAGACAATGAATCAGTTTATGGGGCAACAGACTCAGATTGTGAACGAAATGCAAAAATCCATTCATGAACTTGAGCATCAAGTGGGCCAACTGGCTTCATCACAATATGCAAGACCTGAGGGTGCACTACCAAGTGATACAGAGAATAATACTAAGAAGGTAATGGCAGTCTCACTCAGGAATGTAAGAGAGTTAGTTGAAGCTCCTCCTAAATAGAGAAGTCAAGATGCGAGTGTAGAGTTGCTGAATGCAGAGCCTCCAAGGAGGAAAGTGATAAATTAGAACAACTACAAGTATCCACCTCCTTTCCCACAAAGATTAACCCCAACACCAACTCCAAAGATAGAGCCATTGCAAGTACAAAGAGGAGATAAAGAGGTTGTCGAGCAGACTGAGATTGCGGTTGAGAGACCTCCACCACCATTTCCACAGAGATTCCAAAAAAGCAAAGAGGATACAAATTTTAAGAAGTTTCTTGATATATTTAAGCAACTTCACATCAATATTCCCTTGATTGATGGTCTGAGGGACATGCCCAAGTATGCCAAATATCTAAGAGAAGTGGTGGATGGAAAGAGAAAACATGTAGAATTTGAGACAGTTGCACTCACTGAAGAGTATATTTCGAGGGTATTGAACAAGCTTCCTAAAAAGCTTAAAGATCCTGGGAGTTTCACCCTCCCCATACAAATTGGTGAAGATGAGGTTGGGAATGCATTGTGTGATCTTGGGGCGAGTATAAACTTGATGCCCTTATCTGTGTTTTAGACACTTGGTTTAGGAGAGCCACGCCCAACCACTATCACTTTACAATTGGCAGACCGCTCTCGTGTACAACCGGAAGGAGTAATTGAAGATGTGCTCATAAAGGTAGGTAAGTTTGTGATTCCTGCCGACTTTATTATTTTAGATTATAAAGCAGATGAGAAAGTATCGGTTATTTTGGGACGCCCATTCTTAGCCACTGGTGGAGCCTTGATTGATGTGCGAAAAGGGGAACTTAAGATGAGGTTCCATGATGAGGAAGAAATATTTAAAGTTTATAAGTCCCTCTCCACTCCTTCACACAACAAAGACTTATGTATGATCATAGAGGTGGATAATGATAAGTGTGGGGTGGAAGAGTGTGGGCCCGAAAAAGTGAAAGATCTGAATGGAAAGAGAGTGAATAATAAGTGTGATCCTCCTAAAGTAAAGAAGAGGACGAAGTTGCATCATATGGGGAGGAAAAGATTGAGAGAATTTGATTAATCTATCACTTGCGTCGTACTACGATGTTAAATTAGGCGCTGCTTGGGAGGCAACCCAAATTGTAATAGCGTAGTTTTATATTTATAGTGTCACTTTTTGTTTGTTTTTTTTGTTTTTTGTTTATGCAGATTTGGGGAAGTCTGAGTACCCGAATTTGGAAGCTAAGAGGCATGGATAAACCATAAGTGTGGGGTCATTCACCCCTTTGATGAAAGATTGAGAGAAGACATGCTACTAGCTAGGCCCTAGAGGGCCTCAGGAAGTATTTCTAACCACCGTTTTATTTTGATTAATGTTTTGGGGACAAAACATGACTTTAAGTGTGGGGTGGGATTCTTCCTATATTTTTTAAGGGTGAAGTATGCTATAGGATTTGCTTTATTTTTGGTTACTTGCTTTAGCTGGAAAAAATATATATAAAAATTTAATTCCAGAAACTAGATTAGAATAGTTTGTGTTAGTCTTTAGCTTTTTAGTTCTTTAGTAGAGCATACTTCGACCACCCCTTGGTTTTTCTTTTCGGTTCTTTTCCGAGGGGAGGCCCTTTGAACCGACTATCCTTTTAATTTTTAGAATAGTTTTTGTTTTATTTTTAGGAAAAGTGAGTCATTAGGAGTTAGAAAGTCTTTAGGACCAATTGAATGTGAGATGCTCTTGTTAGGTGCTATATATGAACTGAATGATGCAAGTTGGTTTAAATTCGAGTATGCTATGAAGAAAAATGAATGACTTCTGTTAAGACACCTAGGCTCTTTACTTGACTCGTATGTGATTTTAGCTTAAATTTGAACTCTTGTTGTTTGCTTGATTGAGAATCTGTATGGATCCTTCTTGAGTTGAACATGTGCCATGGGTGTTAGGTGTTTGTTGATATTCAATGCTTTTATATTGATGTCTAGAACTTGCCCGGTGTGTTTGCAAAGAGAAATGAAGAATGTTGAGTTTAGAAGATGATAAAGGCGTTTCTTTGATTAGCCTATTTTCTTATCCTTTGCTTTACCTACCTACAATGGATGGTCCTTGTTAGCCCCGTTGAGCCTTTAGCCTATTCTTTGGTAGCCACATATGAAGCTTAATCCTTTTCTTTCAATAGACCATTAATTTTATCCAAAACTCCTAAGCACTTTAATTATGAAAGAAGAGTAAAAGGAGTGAAAATTGAGAAAAGGGAGATAGTTAAGATGAAAAGCCTGTAGAAAAAGCTAATGGTGCAAGTGATTAAAATCCATATGCTATTGATAAGGAGTAGAAAAAGAACAAAAGAAAAAAAATGTGTTTGATAAATGAGTACTCCTTACTGGTGGCATATGAACGTGCTTAAGGAGATGGAAAAACAAAGAAATCTATGGGTGAGAGGAGTAGAAGAAAGAGTTGGTTGATTTAAGAATGTGCGAATGATGAAGAATTTGTGATGTATTAAAGTGCTTAGGAAAGCTAGTCACTATTTTAGCCAAAATAATTCCTACCCATCCCTTAGCCTACATTACAACCCGGAAAGTCCTACTTGATATTAGATTTGACGTTCTTATATTAGTGGAGCAGTACACTAAGGGAAAAACTATGGTTCATCATATATTGCATGTGAAATTCTTTTTGAGAGTGAGCAAAATCTTATTCTTATACCCATTCTTGTGTTAATTTTTATACTTGTGAGTAAATATGGGTAACTCTCTTGTTGTGAGGGCACATGGTTGATGAAAGATAGGTGAAGTATTTGATCTCTTAGTTGGCTGAATTATATGATTTTGCTAATATCATAGAGTCGGTTCTTGAGGATAGGAGGTTTTGAAGAAGTCGTTTAAATATGTTAAATGATTTAAGCATGCCTAATAAGAACTTGTCATGTATTGGAGTCGTTGTAGTCTTAGCTTAAGTAGTCTTGTGTCAATTGGTGTAGTTGTAGTAGAGTCTAAGTCATGAGTGTATATCTTGCTCGAGGACGAGCAAGGTTTAAGTGTGGGGTGTTGATGCGAGGCTAAAAACCACCTAATTTTACCGTCTTTCGCCTCGCATTTGTTCTATTTTTAGTGTCGTCTTGAGCTTAAATGATGTGATTTACACTTGTGTATCATGTCTTGTGTATGTAGGTGTTTCTTGATGTAATTTGAGCTTAAAAGAGAAGAAAAAGATCACAAAGGAACCAAGGAAGAATCGACGTTGCAATGCATTGCAAAACAAGCGCGGAAAAGCCAAAGTAATTGTTCCTTGTGCCACTGCTGCAAAGCAAGCTAGTGGCACAGAATTCTCCTGATGTATGAATCAGTGGCTTGTGCCACACCCACCAAAGAAAGGGGTGGCACGAGTTTGAGCAGCGGTCTAAATTTTTGGTTGTTCCCTGCGCCACAGCTCGCGTTTTGGGTTGTGGCGCGACTCGGGACCTATCCTAACCCGATTGGGATTGGTTTTAAACATTCTAAGGGTTCCTAAACTCTATATAAACCCCCCATCAACGTTTTTAATCATACAGAACGGATTTGGGGAAGCAAAAAATCTAGGGAAAAGCTCAAGAACAAGGTCAAGTTTATTTCTTTTATTTTATTTTCGATTTTTGCCTTGTAAACTCATGAAATCTCTTCTTCCAAAGAGATTCATGACTAGATAAACCTCTTAATTTCTAGGGTTGTGGTTGAACATGAAAGTTGTGGCTTGAACATCATATTGGCTATTTTGTTTTCCATCTATTGAGTTATTTATTTCTTCTTGCTTTAAATTATTCGTTTGATTGATCACCTTGAGAATATTATCTAGGGCTTGTTAGTTGGACTTGAAAAAGGGAACGACAAGTGTAAAAAGAGGAAATAGGGCTTGATTGTGAATCTTATAGGGAAAGGGAATCGATTCGTCACTGAGGATAGAAATATACCCTATGACCTAGCTTAGTTGATACAGACGATATCTTTATGCACTTCACTATTAGCCGACGACCATAGAAATATAGGCGTTAGGGATAGTCGAGTAGGCTTAGAGTTGTTGGAAAGACGCTCAATATAGCTACAATTCACCTGCAACTAGTAACTCAGGAAAGCTAATTAGACGAATGATTTGATAGTGCAACTGGATTGTCAAAACACCACCACCCTAGATCTTTTCTCAAATCTGAATTACAACACAACCAATCTACAACTTGTTTACAATTGTTTTTATTTACTTTCAAAACACACATATCACTCTTACTATTGGTTACCGACTGAATAGTTCATATAAGAATTCAAACTAGAAATCAATTCACCAAATCCCTGTGGGTACGATATCTGGACTTACATCCTTTATTACTTGAACGACCACGTACACTTGCGTGTCCGAAAGGACGCAACAGTTAGCTCGTGACAACCTATTAAATGCACCGTGTTGATTTGGTGAGTTGGGAGGAGCTTTTTTTTTTTTGGGCGGCATACGAGTGAAAAAACTAAAAATTGAGGATTTTTTGTGATTTTCCATGTGTGTTAGCCTATGAATTGATGGCGGATGTTGGCGCCCGAATAAATTTTGGGTAAAACTTCTTGGATGGGATTGTGGTGACCTATTAAATGGATCGTGTTGCTTTGAAGAGGTGAGCAGAGGTATTATTGTGGCATATGAGCAAAAAAACAAAAAATTAAGGATTTTTTGTGATTTTTCATGTGTTTAGGGAAAAACTTCTTTGATCTGTCCGTGACGACCTATTAAATGGACCAATATACTTTGGAGAGGCAGGCGAAGCTTTTTTTGTGGCATATGAGCGAAAAATCTAAAAATTGAGGATTTGTTTTGCAATTTTTCATGTGTGTTAGCCTATGGATTGATGGGGGATGTGGGCGTCTGAATGGGTTTTAGGATAAACTTCATTGATCTGCCCGTGATGACCTATTAAATGGACCATGTTACATTAGAGAGGCGGGCGAAGCCTTTTTTTATGTCATATGAGCAAAAAAGCAAAAAATTGAGGATTTTTTGTAATTTACCATGTGGTTTAGCGTATGGATTAATAGGTTTGTGGGCGTCCGAATAAGTTTTAGTTGAAACTTCTTGGATGGTATCGTGGCGACTAATTAAATGGATCGTGTTGCTTGGCAGTGGCGGCCGGAGCTTTTTTGGTGGCATATGAGCTAAAACACTAAAAATTAATGATTTTTTAGGATTTTTCGTGTGTGTTAGCCTATGCATTGATGGGGTATGTGGGTTTCCGAATGTAATTTGAGAAAACATTCTTTGGTGGTCACACGATGAACTATTAAATGTATTGTGTTGCTTTGTAGAGGTGAACAAAGCGTTTTTGCGGCAAATGAACGAAAAAATTAAAAATTGAGGATTTTTTGTGATTTTGCATTGTGTTAGCCAATGGCTTGATGGGGTATATGGGCGTCCGAATGGGATTTGGCCAAACCTTCTTGGGTGGTTTTGTTAAAACCTATTAAATAGATTGTGTTGCTTTGTAGAGAGGGTGGAGCTTTTTTGTGGCATTTGAGCGAAAAAAATTAAAAATTGAGGATATTTTATAATTTTCCGTCTGTGTTAGCAATATATTGATAGGGGATGTGGGTGTCCGAATGGTTGTTGGGAAAAACTTCTTGGGTGGGCTTGTGACGGCCTATTACATGGATCGTGTTGCTTTGGAAATGTAAGAGGAGCATTTTTTGTGGCATATTAGTGAAAACACTAAAAATTGAGGATATTTTGCGATTTTCCGTGTGTGTTAGCTTATGGATTAATGGGAGTTTTGGGAGTCCGAATGAGTTTTGGACGAAACTTCTTAGGTCAGCTCTTGAAAATCGATTAAATGTGTTGTGTTGATTTGGAGAGTTGGGTGGAGCTTTTTTTGGGGGGCATACAAGCGAAAAAACTAAAAATTGAGGATTTTTTGCAATTTTCCTTGTGTGTTAGCTTATGAATTGATGGAGGATGTTGACATTCGAATAAATTTTGGGTAAAACTCCTTGAATTGGCTTGTGAGACCTATTAAATGGATTGTGTTTCTTTAAAGAGGCGATTAGAGCTTTTTTTGTGGCATATGAGTGAAAAAACTAAAAATTGAGGATTTTTTGCGATTTTTCATGTGTGTTAGCCTATGGATTGATGGGGGATGTGGGCGTCTGAATAGGTTTAGAGAGAAACTTCTTTGACCTATCCATGATGACCTATTAAATGGATCATGTTACTGTGGAGAGGCGGGCGAAGCATTTTTTTTTGTGTCATACGAGCAAAAAAACTAAAAACTAAGGATTTTTTGTGGTTTGCCATGTGGTTTAGCATATAGATTAATAGGGGTAGTGGGCGTCCGAATAAATTTTAGGTGAAACTTCTTGGATGGGATCATGGTGATCAATTAAATGGATCACTTTTATTGAGAGAGGTGGCCAGAGATTTTTTTGTGGCATAAGAGTGAAAAAACTAAAAATTGAGGATTTTTTATGATTTTTCGTGTGTTAGCCTATGCATTGGTGGGGTATGTGGGCGTCCAAATACGATTTGAGAAAACCATCTTGGATACTCTCATGAATACCTATTAAATGGATTGTGTTGCTTTGTAGAGTTGAGCAGAACTTTTTTGTCGCATATGAGCAAAAAAACTAAAAATTGAGATTTTTTTCGATTTTTCGCGTGTGTTAGCCTATTGATTAATGGGGGATGTGGGTGTCCGAATGAGTATTGGATGAAACTTATTGGGTCAGCTCGTGTAAACCTTTTAAATGCACTGTGTTGATATGGGGAGTTGGACAGAGCTTTTTTTGGGGGTATACGAGTGAAAAAACTAAAAATTAAGGATTTTTTGCGATTTTCCATGTGTGTAAGCCTATGAATTGATGGAGAATGTTGGCGTTCGAATATATTTTGGGCAAAACTTCTTGGAGAGGATTGTGAGGACCTATTAAATGGATCGTGTTTCTTTAAAGAGGTTAGCAGAGCTTTTTTGTGGCATATGAGCGAAAAATCTAAAAATTGAGGATTTTTTGCGATTTTTCATATGTGTTGGCCTATAAATTGATGGGGGATGTGGGCTTCTGAATGGGTTTAGGGAGAAACTTCTTTGTTTTTCCCGTGACCACCTATTAAATGGATCATGTTACTTTGGAGAGTCGGGAGAAGCATTTTTTTTGTGTCATACGAGAGAAAAAACTAAAACTTGAGGATTTTTTGCGATTTTCCATGTGTGTTAGCCTATGAATTGATGGAGGATGTTGGCGTTCGAATAAATTTTGGGAAAAACTTTTTGGATGGGCTTGTGAGGCCTATTAAATGGATCTTGTTTCTTTTAAGAGTCGAGCAGAGCTATTTTTGTGGCATATGAGCGAAAAAACTAAAAATTAAGGATTTTTTGCGATTTTTCATGTGTGTTAGCCTACGGATTGATGGGGGATGTGGGCGTATGAAGGGGTTTAGAGAGAAAATTCTTTGATATGCCCATGAAGAACTATTAAATGGATCATATTACTTTGGATAGGCGGGCGAAGCATTTTTTTTGTGTCATACGAGCGAAAAAACTAAAAACTAATGATTTTTTGCGGTTTGTCATGTGGTTTAGCATATGGATTAATAGGGGTTGTGGGCGTCCGAATAAATTTTAGGTGAAACTTCTTGGATGGGCTCGTGGAGACCAATTAAATGGATCACTTTTCTTGGGAGAGGTGTCCAGAGATTGTTTTGTGGCATATAAGTGAAAAAACTAAAAATTGAGGATTTTTTATGATTTTTCCTGTGTTAGCCTATGCATTGGTGGGGTATGTGTGTGTCCAAATGGGATTTGAGAAAACCATCTTGGGTGGTCTCATGAAGGCATATTAAATGGATCGTGTTACTTTGAAGAGACAAGCAGAGCTTTATTCGTGGCATATGAGCGAAAAAACTAAAAATTGAGGATTTTTTGAAATTTTTCGCGTGTGTTAGCCTATGGATTAATAGGGGATGTGGGTGTCCGAATGGGTATTGGACGAAACTTCTTGGGTAAGCTCGTGGAAAATTATTAAATGCACTGTGTTGATATGGAGAGTTTGACGGAGCTTATTTTTGGGGGCATACGAGCGAAAAAACTAAAAATTAAGGATTTTTTGCGATTTTCCATGTGTGTTAGCCTATGAATTGATGGAGAATGTTGGCGTTCGAATAAATTTTGGGCAAAAATACTTGGATAGGATTGTGAGGACCTATTCAATGGATCGTGTTTCTTTAAAGAGGCGAGCAGAGCTTTTTTTGTGGCATATGAGCAAAAAATCTAAAAATTGAGGAATTTTTGCGATTTTTCATGTGTGTTGGCCTACAGATTGATGGGGGATATGGGCGTCTGAATGGGTTTAGGGAGAAAATTCTTTGATATGCCTATGACCACCTATTAAATGGATCATGTTACTTTGGAGAGGCGGGCAAAACATTTTTTTGTGTCATACGAGCGAAAAAACTAAAAATTGAGGATTTTTTGCGATTTGCCATGTGGTTTAGCATATGGATTAATAGGGGTTGTGTGCTAGAACGTATAAATCACATACGCAGCGGAAGAATAAACACGGATCATAAACTTACATGACAACATGATAATGTAAATTAAAACCAAAATTCAACAAGTATGTACATACCTCTTGAAGCTTTCACAAATGTTGTTTATCACCTTGTTCTCCAGGTCTGCTGCCTTCTACTACTTCCTGATTAACCTTTTCTAAACAATACTTGTGTGGACAAGTTCTCTGATTTACTAAGGAGAAAAATGAATGACTTATCTTCTGAAAACCAAGCCCCTATTTAATCCTATAACCCTATTGAAGAAGGTAGAGGAAAAGGCAAAAACGTTTTCAGCATTTTATGTCACCTTAATACCACTATTAAGTACAAAAACGTTTTTCAACCTTAATAATCCATTAAGTACAAAACGTTTTCAGCTCTTTATTTATTGGTATTAAGTCACATTAAGTCACATTCATTCCTTATAGAAGACTAGCAAAACAATATCACTTCTTCCACAAAATCCTTTTCTTTTCAAAATCGTTTAGTTAATCAGGTGTAGCAGGGACCGCAGATTTATTAACTGAGGCTTCCAATTATGATATTAATTCACAAATTAATAAATTACCATATCATAATAAATTACAAATCATTCCACTAAAAATCTATAATTGCACTCCTCGATATTAACTACGAAATCTACCATTACATCTTATTTAACTCCCCATGTTAGAATTACTGACACCAATCAATTAAATTAAATTTTTCTGAAAATTTAATTTATTGACTAAATCAATCCTATATTTCTATGCTCAACTTATTTCACGTGACGGATACTAAATCCACCTGCAGGGTTTACACGTGAAAACTTATAAGCAACCATATAAGGGTGTCTTCTATCTCAAGTCCGAGACATGGTTCTATCAACGAATTATAATTTCACTAAGTAATTTGTCATTATCCAATCTATTAGGAATATGTTGGCTCTCAATAGAGTCTCACCTTTTAATAGATTAAAATAATAAATCAAACTACATAGATCATAATAATTATATCAAGATTAAGAGTATAAGTACATGTAATAGACTAGAGAAGTTGTTTATTAATATTCAGAACATAAACAAACATCTCTACTTGGTCTGTTCAATACATACGAAATGTACTAGCACAAGAAGTTGGAATATTACCACTCCCATAATTAAGATCAAATTATATTTTAATCTTGTGCTACAATCATCAAGATGTTTGTCCTACTTCATCTTTGATTGTGAACTTTAATTTATAACTTATAAGAACCGACAATTTTTAATCTTCCATGCATGAGTTAAATAACTCCATGCACAAAATTGCCTATTATATAAGTAAAGGACACACATGTCAACATAATAATCTATTCAAACAAAGACTTTATTAAATTAATTAAATAAAATAAATAGTCTTTACATGGGATGTAAAAATAATACTATAACTTAAACCAACATGGTTAATAGTATATCCTAACAATCTCCCACTTAGACTCATAACCATGCATGTACAATGTTAACACCCATTTGTTCCACATGCTTATCAAAGACCTTCTGAGTTAAGCCTTTTGTAAATGGGTCCGCCAAATTGTTCTTCGACTCCATCTTCAAAACTCTCACATCACCCCTTTGAGTTATATCCCGAATCAAGTGATATTTTCTCTCAATATGCTTACATCTTTTATGGCTTCGTGGTTCTTTCGAGTTTGCAACCGCACCACTGTTGTCACAATAAAGTGTGAGTGGTGCTTGAACCGAAGGAACCACTCCAAGCTCTTTCAGAAAGTTACCGGGCCAAACAGCCTCCTTAGCCGCCTCAGAGGCAGCCACATATTCAGCTTCCATGGTGGAATCAGCAACACATGATTGCTTGATACTCCTCCAAACTATGGCTCCACCTCCTAAAGTAAACACATATCCTGAGGTAGACTTTCTAGAATCCTTATCTGACTGAAAATCTGAATCTGTATACCCAATAGGTACAAGATTGTCAGAGTGAAAGACAAGCATGTAATCCCTAGTCCTTTTCAGGTACTTGATTATATGCTTTACCGCAGTCCAGTGTTCTTGTCCAGGATTAGACTAAAATCTGCTAACCATGCCAACAACAAAGCAAATATCAGGTCTGGTGCACAACATAGCATACGTGAGACTCCCTACAGCAGAAGCATAAGGGACCGCCTTCATTCTCTCTATCTCATCAGCCATTTTGGGCGACTGATCCTTTGATAAAGTAATTCCATGCCTAAAAGGAAGGAATCCCTTTTTGGAATTTTGCATGCTAAACCTTGTAAGAATAGTGTCAATATAAAGTGCTTGAGATGAGCCTATTATCCTTTGTTTGCGATCTCACATAAGCTTGATCCCAAGGATATGAGCCGCTTCTCCCAAGTCTTTCATATCAAAACGCGAGGACAGCCACTCCTTAACAGAATTCAACATGCTCACATTATTCCCTATGAGCAAAATGTCATCTACATATAGAATCAAAAATGCTACTTTGTCTCCGTCCCATTTTTTATAAATGCATGACTCATTTTCACATTGATCAAAGCCAAAAGTCTTAATCGAATTGTCAAAACAAGTATTCCATGCCCTAGATGCCTGTTTCAATCCATAGATGGATTTCTTAAGTTTACAAAACATGTTTTCATTGCCACTTTCTATGAAACCTACTGGTTGTGCCATATAAATGCACTCATCAAGACTTCTATTTAGGAAAGCAGTCTTGACATCCATTTGCCAAATATCATAATCATAATGAGAAGCAATGGATAAGAGAATCCTAATGGATTTAAGCATAGCTACCAGCGAAAAAGTTTCCTCATAATCAATTCCTTCTTTTTGCGTAAACCCTTTCGCAATAAGTCTTGCCTTAAAAGTTTGTACTTTTCCATCCACACCTCTCTTTTTCTTATAGATCCATCTACATCCAATGGGTTTGACTCCCGCAGGTGGTTCTACAAGATCCCAGACTTGATTAGAGTACATAGACTCCATTTCAGATTTCATAGCAGCAATCCACATTTCAGCATCTTTGTCCTGTAGTGCTTCAGCGTAATTAAGGGGTTCTGTATTAGGCTCCTCAGGGATTCGATCGTATGATTCTCCCAAGAGCACAAACCGTAAAGTTTTTCTAATAATTCTCCCACTACGACGAACAGTCACTACAGGATCCGCTACATTTGGAACTGAATTCTGAACACCTTGAACGTCGTCATGCACAAGTGCAGGCTGCTCGACATTACCCTGAACTGTTTACTCCGCAATTGCATGTTGCTCAACATTACTCCTACTACTTTGAGTCAGTGTAATGTCAAGTGTTTGCTCTTGTGCAACCTCTTGCCTATTGACATTTCTCCCACTACGTGGATGCAGTGGTATGTCAATAACGGTTGTCGGAATATGTTCTTGTTGTGTTTCATTATTCGTTATTCGATTGCTCAATTCCTGTAAAATGAGTTTACTTCTAGGAACATGGTTCATTAAATAGTCCGCTTCCAGAAATCTGGCATTTGTCGAGACAATTACCTTCTGTTCATTAGGACAATAAAATAAACCTCCCTTAGTACCTTTTGGATATCCAATAAAAATGCACACTTCTGTCCGAGATTCCAGTTTATTAGTTTTCCTCTTTAGCACATGTACCGGACAACCCCAAACCCGAATATGCCGTAGACTAGGCTTGCGCCCACTCCACAATTCAGATGGGGTTAAAGGTACTGACTTTAAAGGAACCAAGTTCAGAATATAATTTGCTGTTTCTTATGCATACCCCCAAAAGGAAAAAGGCAAATCTGAATAACTTAACATTGATCTAACCATTTCCATAAGAGTTCTCTTTCTCCGCTCTGCCACACCATTTTGTTGTGGTGTTCCCGGAGCAGAATATTGAGATGTAATTCCTGATTTTGACAAGTATTTAATGAATTCCGCAGAAAGGTATTCACCACCATGATCAGATCGTAATGTATGGATATGTTTATTATGTCGCTTTTCCGTTTCCATCTTAAATTCCTTGAATTTTTCAAAGCATTCAGATTTACGGCGCAACAAATAAATGTATCCATATTTCGAGTAATCATCTGTGAAAGTCAGAAAATACTCAAAACCACCTCTTGCTTGTATATTCATAGGACCACACAAATCAAAATGAATTAATTCTAACTTATTACCGGCTCTATTTCCTTTGGAAGGAAAGGGTCTCTTGGTCATTTTTCCTTCTAAACAGGATTCACAAGTCGGAAGTGCCTCCACTTTCAATGAACTCAAAGGTCCATCAGAAAACAACCGTGAGATCCTATTTATATTTATATGACCTAGACGTAAGTGCCATAAGTAGGTTTCACTCAATTTCGAAATTTGTTTTCTCTTATTTGATTGAACAATGTTATTAAGTTTCGAAGTTTGTAGCATATTTTGAGACACATCAAACACAAACAGATCATCTATTCTAGGAGCAGAAATAATAAAATGCTTATTAAACTTAATAATTGCAGAATTATTAGCAAAATAAACATTGTAACCAGCATCCATTATTCTCGAAACTGAAAGTAAATTCCTTCTTATAGAAGGTACGTAGAGGACATTATTTAAAGTCAAAACTCTAGAACTACTGAACGTAATGGAAATGGTCCCTATAGCTAAAGCTGGTGCTGGTTCCCCATTTGCTTGAAACACGTTGAGCTCATTTTCATTTAGCCGCCGTGTTACCTGAAACTCCTGCAAAGAAATGCAGATATGATTAGTGGCTCCCGAATCTATAGCCCAAAATTGGGTAGAAACAGCCGCTAAAAATGTTTCAACGACATATGAAAAAGAAGTACCTTGTTTCTGCATTTTTGCTATATAACCCGGGCACTGTTTCTTAAAGTGACCAGGTTGCTTACAATGATAGCACTTGCCCTTAGGCTTAGCCACACCACCAGTAGCACCTGGAACCTTACGTGGCTTCTTCTTCTTCTTCTTTTCACCTTTCGGCGTAGAAGTCGAAGACGAAGGTTTGTCAACCACGAATGCCGCAGGAGGAGCTTGGTTCTTAATGATAGATTATTCCGCTTGTAGCTCATTCAGCAGTTTTGCTAGGGACAAGTCCATCTTATTCATATTATAATTTAAGCAAAACTGCTGAAAACTGTCCGGCAGAGTCTGTAGGACCATCTCAACCTGAGATTCCTTATCAATAACCGCACCAAGAATTTCAAGCTCATTCAACAGACTCATCATCTTAAGAATGTGCTCCCTCACCGATGATCCCTCAGCTATTTTAGTGGTCAAAAGGGCTTTCATGGCTGTCTGCCTTGCAGCACGAGTTTTCTCACCGAACATCTCTTTGAGAGATTCAAGCATATCGTAAGCAAAAGTCATTGACTGATGTTGATGCTGCAAGACATTCGCCATTGAGGCAAGAATGTAGCATCTTGCCATCTCATCAGCCTTAACCCATTTGTCATAGGCCTTAGTTTCATCATCAGTGGGATCAGCGGACCTAATGGGGCATTCTTCAACCAACACAAATTTGAAACCTTCAGCAGTAAGTACAATGTCCAAATTACGTTTTCAGTCAACATAGTTAGGGCCCTCTAGTTTATTTTGATTCAGGATAGTGGTTAAGGGATTGAATGATGACATGGTAAATCTGTCGTATGATAAAAAACAAATCATTATTATACATGCTGCAGAATAATTAAATTCATAAAATCCACATCACACATATCACCATGCTTAGAAACAGTTAGAATCGTTAGGGAAACTTAACCATTTAAGCAAAAATACATGCAATGTGAGACATGCTATCTACTTAAATAAAACAACACCAACTCAGTTAGAGAGTAAACTGTTAAGTTAAGTGAGATAAACATCATTTTTCATAGAATCTCTTGCTCATTGATTCAACATGTAACTTAGTTGGAAAGTTAAGACAAGTCATTAAAACAAGAGACACAAAACAAAAATACTGTATACAAGCATATCCGCTGGGAAAGATGACCTATGTCAACATGTATACTTATATAATATACTGTAATTAACCACTAGAAACCATAAGGAATGACCCCTATTACCACTGGTGTCAAAAATCAAATTTTTTTTCAGAATTTGTAAATTTTCAGAAAACATAAAAATGCCCAAAAACCCATCAAAATGAAGGAATTTGTCAAAAAAAGGGCATATGTACGGAAAAGTGGTGAGTATTGGTCATTGGGTCATTTACAATGAACCTACCAAATTTCAGGTCAATCAGAGTTCGTCAAAAAATGAAAAACTCCAAAATCGACCAAAACCGGCATTCATCGGCAAGGCTGCTTGCGAGGGTCAGCAGGGCTACTCTCGCAGCTTGGCCTTTCCACTACACCACTTGTTTAGGAAAATAAACAACAAAAGTGGTTGGGCAAATTCAAATGACAATAAAGATTTACCCTCAATTTAAAAAATCAAAATATGGGCAGTCATCGGCAAGGCTGTCAGCGAGGGTGACACGAAAAGTCTGGACAGCCTTTCCATGACATCATACTACTCATTAGAGCATGTAAGTTATGAATATAGTTGGGTTTAGTCATAACTTGAAACATAGTTACCCTTAATCCAGATTTCAAATATGGATAAACCACTCCAGAAAGCAAATATTTTAGGAAGAACAGATATGTCCAGAAAACAAATATGTCATGAAGAACATATATATCCAGAAAACAAATATGTCCTTATGAACATATATATCAAGAAAAAAAATATGTCCTTGAGGAACATATATTTCCAGAAAACATGTACCATAAATTCCCAACACATGATAGATGAAACATGAATTTTGCAGGAACAAAATCATCAACATGATAAACAGTCAACAACATGATTTTATACATTTTTTTGAAACGAACAAAAACATGTATACAAATCATGAAATGCATTTTACATTATCTGTTAGATGTAAGATGACTCGTGATACCAATTGCTAGAACGTATAAATCACATACGCAACGGAACCATAAACACGGATCATAAACTTACATGACAACATGATAATGTAAATTAAAACCGAAATTCAGCAAGTATGTACATACCTCTTGAAGCTTTCACAAATGTTGTTTATCACCTTGTTCTCCAGGTCTGCTGCCTTCGACTACTTCCTGATTAACCTTTTCTAAACAATACTTGTGTGGACAAGTTCTCTGATTTACTAAGGAGAAAAATGAATGACTTATCTTCTGAAAACCAAGCCCCTATTTAATCCTATAACCCTATTGAAGAAGGTAGAGGAAAAGGCAAAAAAGTTTTCAGCATTTTATGTCACCTTAATACCACTATTAAGTACAAAAACGTTTTTCAGCCTTAATAATCCATTAAGTATAAAAAGTTTTCAGATCTTTATTTATTGGTATTAAGTCACATTAAGTCACATTCATTCCTTATAGAAGACTAGCAAAACAATATCACTTCTTCCACAAAATCCTTTTCTTTTCAAAATCGTTTAGTTAATCAGGTGTAGCAGGGACCGCAGATTTATTAACTGAGGCTTCCAATTATGATATTAATTCACAAATTAATAAATTACCATATCATAATAAATTACAAATCATTCCACTAAAAATCTATAATTGCACTCCTCGATATTAACTACGAAATCTACCATTACATCTTATTTAACTCCCCATGTTAGAATTACTGACACCAATCAATTAAATCAAATTTTTCTGAAAATTTAATTTATTGACTAAATCAATCCTATATTTCTATGCTCAACTTATTTCACGTGACGGATACTAAATCCACCTACAGGGTTTACACGTGAAAACTTATAAGCAACTATATAGGGTGTCTTCTATCTCAAGTCCGAGACATGGTTCTATCAACTAATTATTATTTCACTAAGTAATTTGTCATTATCCAATCTATTAGGAATATGTTGACTCTCAATAGAGTCTCACCTTTTAATAGATTAAAATAATAAATCAAACTACATAGATCATAATAATTATATCAAGATTAAGAGTATAAGTACATGTAATGGACTAGAGAAGTTGTTTATTAATATTCAGAACATAAACAAACATCTCTACTTGGTCCATTCAATACATACGAAATGTACTAGCACAAGAAGTTGGAATATTACCACTCCCATAATTAAGATCAAATTATATTTTAATCTTGTGCTACAATCATCAAGATGTTTGTCCTACTTCATCTTTGATTGTGAACTTTAATTTATAACTTATAAGAATCGACAATTTTAATCTTCCATGCATGAGTTAAATAATTCCATGCACAAAATTGCCTACTATATAAGTAAAGGAAACACATGTCAACATAATAATCTATTCAAACAAAGAATTTATTAAATTAATTAAATAAAATAAATAGTCTTTACATGGGATGTAAAAATAATACTATAACTTAAACCAACATGGTTAATAGTATATCCTAACAGTTGTGGGCGTCCGAATGAGTTTTAGGAGAAACTTCTTGGATGGGCTCGTGGCGACCAATTAAATGGATCATTTTTCTTGGGAGAGGTGGACAGAAATTTTTTTGTGGCATATGAGAGAAAAAACTAAAAATTGAGGATTTTCATGATTTTTCGTGTTTGTTAGTCTATGCATTGGTGGGGTACATAGGCGTCTGAATTCGATTTGAGAAAATCTTCTTGAGTGGTCTCATGATAACCTATTAAATAGATTGTATTACTTTTTAGAGGCGAGTGGAGCTTTTTTGTAACATTTGAGCGAAAAAATTAAAAATTGAGGATATTTTGCGATTTTTCGCGTTTGTTAACCTATCGATTGATGAGGGATGTTGGTGTCTGAATGGGTTTCGGGTGGAATTTATTGGGTGGGTTTGTGATGGACTATTACATGGATCATGTTTCTTTGGGGAGGTAAGCGGGGCATTTTGTGTGGCATATGAATGAAAAAACTAAAAATTAAGGATTTTTCGCAATATTTCGTGTGTTAGTCTATGGATTGATGGGGAGGTGGGTGTACGAATGGATCTTGAGAAAAACTTTTTTGAAGGTTTGTGACAACCTATTATATGAATCGTGTTGCTTTGGTGAGGTAAGAGGAACATTTTTTATGGCATATGAGTGAAAAAACTAAAAATTGAGGATTTTTTGCGATTTTCCGTGTGTGTTAGCCTATGGATTAATGAGGGATGTTGGTGTTTGAATGGGTTTTGGACTAAAGTTCTTGGGTCAGCTCGTGACAACCGAATAAATGCACTGTGTTGATTTGGCGAGTTTGGCGGATCTTATTTTTGGGGGCATACGAGCGAAAAAACTAAAAATTGAGGATTGTTTGCGATTTTCCATGTGTGTTAGCTTATGAATTGATGGAGGATGTTGGCGTGTGAATAATTCTTTGGTAAAACTTCTTGGATGGGCTTGTGGCTACCTATTAAATGGATCGTGTTGATTTGAATAGGCGAGTAGAGTTTTTTTTGTGGCATATGAGCGAAAAAACTAAAAATTATGGATTTTTTGCAATTTTTCATTTGTATAAGCCTATGGATTGATGGGGGCTGTGGGCGTCTGAATGGGTTTAGGGAGAAACTTCATTGATCTGCCTATGATGACCAATTAAATGGACCATGTTACATTAGAGAGGTGGGATAAGCCTTCTTTATGTCATATGAGCAAAAAAACTAAAAATTGAGGATTTTTTTACGATTTGCCATGTGGTTTAGCGTATGGATTAATAGGGTTTGTGGGCGTCCGAATAAGTTTTAGGCGAAACTTCTTGGATGGGTTCGTGGCGACTAATTAAATGGATCATGGTGCTTGGTAGAGGTGGCCGGAGATTTTTTGGTGACATATGAGCGAAAAAACTAAAAATTAAGGATTTTTTATGATTTTTCGTGTGTTAGCCTATATATTGATGGGGTATGTGGGCGTCCGAATGTGATTTGAGAAATTCTTCTTGGGTGGACTCATGATGACCTATTAAATGGATTGTGTAGCTTTGTAGAGGTGATCGGAGCTTAGTTGTGGTAAAGGAGCAAAAAAAATTAAAAATTGATGATTTTTTGCGATTTTGCGTTGTGTTAGCCAATGGATTGATGGGATATGTGGGTGTCCGAATGGGATTTGGCCAAAACTTCTTGGGTGGTTTTGTGAAACCTATTAAATAGATTGTGTTGCTTTGTAGAGGCTGGTGGAGCTTTTTTGTGGCATTTGAGTGAAAAAATTAAAAATTGAGGATATTTTGTAATTTTCCGTGTGTGTTAGCTATGGATTGATGGGGGATGTGGGTGTCCGAATGGGTTTTGGGTAAAATTTCTTGGGTGGTCTTGTGATGTCCTATTACATGGATTGTGTTTCTTTGGATAGGTAAGAGGAGCCTTTTTTTGTGGCATATGAGTGAACAAACTAAAAATTAAGGATTTTTTGCGATTTTTCGTGTGTGTTAGCCTATGGATTAATGGGGGATGTTGGTGTTTGAATGGTTTTGGAGTAAACTTCTTGGGTCAGCTCGTGACAACTGAATAAATGCACTGTGTTGATTTGGCGAGTTTGACGGAGCTTATTTTTGGGGGCATACGAGCGAAAAAACTAAAAATTGAGGATTTTTTGCGATTTTCCATGTGTGTTAGTTTATGAATTGATGGAGGATGTTGGCGTGCGAATATATTTTTGGTAAAACTTCTTGAATGGGCTTGTGGCTACCTATTGAATGGATCGTGTTGATTTGAATAGGCGAGTAGAGTTTTTTTTGTGGCATATGAGCGAAAAAACTAAAAATTATGGATTTTTTGCAATTTTTCATGTGTATAAGCCTATAGATTGATGTGGGATGTGGGCATCTGAATGGGTTTAGGGAGAAACTTCATTTATCTGCCCATGATGACCTGTTAAATAGACCATGTTACATTGGAGAGGCGGGTGAAGCCCTTTTTATGTCATACGAGCAAATAAACTAAAAATTGAGGATTTTTTGCGATTTGCCATGTGGTTTAGCGTAAGGATTAATAGGGTTTGTGGACGTCAGAATAAGTTTTAGGCGAAACTTCTTGGATGGGCTCGTGGTGACTAATTAAATGGATCGTGTTACTTGGGAGAGGCGGCCAGATATTTTTTGGTGGCATATGAGCGAAAAAACTAAAAATTGAGGATTTTTTAGGATTTTTCGTGTGTGTTAGCCTATACATTGATGGGGTATGTGGGCGTTCGAATGTGATTTGAGAAAACCTTCTTGTGTGGTCTCATGATGACAAATTAAATGGATTGTGTTGGTTTGTAGAGATGAGCGGAGCTTTTTTGTGGCAAAGGAGCTAAAATATTAAAAATTGAGGATTTTTTGTGATTTTTCATGTGTGTTAGCCTATGGATTGATGGGATATGTGGGTGTCCGAATTGGATTTGGGCAAATCTTCTTGGGTGGTTTCCTGAAATCTAATAAATAGATTGTGTTGCTTTGTAGAGGCGGGTGGAGCTTTTTGGTGGCATTTGAGCGAAAAAAAATAAAAATTGAGGATATCTTGTAATATTTCGTGTGTGTTAGCTATGGATTGATGGGGGATGTGGGTGTACGAATGGGTTTTGAGAAAAACTTCTTGGGTGGGCTTCTTATGGCCTATTACATGGATTGTGGTTCTTTGAATAGGTAAGCGGAGCATTTTTTGTGGCATATGAGTGAAAAAACTAAAAATTAAGGATTTTTTGTGATTTTTCGTGTGTGTTAGCCTATTGATTAATAGGGGTTGTGTGTGTTCGAATGGGTTTTGGATGAAACTTTTGGGTCAGCTCGTGACAACTGAATAAATGCA
Source organism: Capsicum rhomboideum (assembly GCA_031232105.1). Classification (NCBI taxonomy): domain Eukaryota; kingdom Viridiplantae; phylum Streptophyta; class Magnoliopsida; order Solanales; family Solanaceae; genus Capsicum; species Capsicum rhomboideum. The sequence continues at coordinate 63,376,952 of CP124709.1, forward strand.
CTGTGTTGATTCGGAGAGTTTGGAGGAGCTTTTTTGGGGCCATACGAGCGAAAAAACTAAAAATTGAGGATTTTTTTTTATTTTCCGTGTGTGTTAGCCTATGAATTGATGGAGGATGTTGGCGTTCGAATAAATTTGGGGCAAAACTTCTTGGATGGGCTTGTGGTGACCTATTAAATGGATCATGTTTCTTTAAAGATGCGCGCAGAGCTTTTTTTGTGGCATATGAGCGAAAAAACTAAAAATTGAGAATTTTTTGCTATTTTTTCATGTGTGTTAGCCTATGGGTTGATAGGGGTTTCGGTCGTCCGAATAAGTTTTTGGAAAAACTTCTTAGATGGGCTCGTGGCGACCAATTAAATAGATGGTTTTTCTTGGGAGAGGTGGCCAGATATTTTTGTGTGGCATATGAGCGAAAAGACTAAAAATTGAGGATTTTTTATGATTTTTCGTGTGTTTTATTAGCCTATGCCTTGGTGGTGCATGAGGCCGTCCGAAAGCGATTTGAGAAAACCTTCTTGGGTGGTATCATGATGACCTATTAAATGGATTGTGTTGCTTTATTGAGGTGAACGGAGCTTTTTTATGGCATATGAACGAAAAAATTAAAAATTGAGAATTTTTTGCGATTTTTCATGTGTGTTAGCCTATGGATTGATGGGGTATTTGGGCGTCCGAATGAGATTTGGGAAAACCTTCTTGGGTGGTTTCGTGATGATCTATTAAATAGATTGTGTTACTCATTAGAGGTGGGTGGAGCGTTTTTGTGGCATTTGAGCGAAAAAATAAAAATTGAGGATATTTTACGATTTCCCTTGTGTGTTAGCCTATGGATTTATGGGGGATGTGGGTTTCCGAATGAGTTTTGGGTAAAACTTCTTTGGTGTGTTTGTTACAGACTATTACATGGGTCATGTTGCTTTGGAGAAGTAAGCAGGGTATTTTTTGGGGCATATGAGTGAAAAAACTAAAAATTGAAGATTTTTTGTGATTTTTCGTTTGTGTTAGCCTAGGGATTAATGGGGGATGTGGGTGTTCGAATAGGTTTTGGATGAAATATCTTGGGTCAACTCATGACAACCTATTAAATGCACTGTGTTTCTTTGGAGAGTTGGGCGGAGCTTTTTTGGGGGGAGCATACGAGAGAAAAAAATTAAAAATTTTGCTATTTTTCATGTGTGTTAGCCTATGAATTGATGGGGCATGTGGGCTTCTGAATGAGATTTGGGCAAACCTACTTGGGTGGTTTCATGAAAACCTATTAAATAAATTGTGTTGCTTTGTAGAGGCGGGTGGAACTTTTTGTGACATTTGAGAAAAAAAATTAAAAATTAAGGATATTTTGCGATTTTCCGTGTGTGTTAGCTATGGATTGTTGGAAGAAGTGGGTATACGAATTGGTTTTGGGAAAAACTTCTTCGGTGGGCTTGTGACAACCTATTACATGGATCGTGTTGCTTTGGATAGGTAAGTGCATCATTTTTTGTGGCATATGAGTGAAAAACTAAAAATTGAGGATTATTTACGACTTTCCGTGTGTGTTAGCCTATGGATTAATGGGGGATGTGGGTGTACGAATAGGTTTTGGATGAAACTTCTTGGGTCATCTCATGACAAGATATTAAATGCACTGTGTTGCTTTGGACAGTTGGGCAGAACTTTTATTTTTGACGACATACGAGCGAAAAAAACTAAAAATTGAGGATTTTTTGTGATTTTCCATGTGTGTTAGCCTATGAATTGATGAAGGATGTTGGCGTCCGAATAAATTTTGGGTAAAACTTCTTGGATGGGCTTGTGGCAACCTATTAAGTGGATCCTATTTCTTTGAAGAGGCGAGCAGGGTTATTTTTGTGGCATATGAGCAAAAAAACTAAAAATTGTGGATTTTTTGCGATTTTTCATGTGTGTTAGCTTATGGATTGAAGGGGAAAGTGGGCGTCTGAATATGTTTATGGAGAAACTTCTTTGATCTGCCCATGACGAACTATGAAATGGACCATGTTACTTTGGAGAGGCGGGAGAATCTTTTTTTTATGTCCTACGAGCGAAAAAATTAAAAATTGAGGATTTTTTGCGATTTGCCATGTGGTTTAGCATATGGATTAATAGGGGTTGTGGCCGTCCAAATAAGTTTTAGGAAAAACTTCTTGGATTGGCTTGTGGCAACTAATTAAATGGATCGTGTTGTTTGGAAGTGGCGGCCGAAGCTTTTTTTGTGGCATATGAGCGAAAAAACCAAAAATTAAGGATTTTTTTGATTTGTCGTGTGTGTTAGCCTATGCGTTGATGGGGTATGTGGGCGTCCGAGTGCAATTTGACAAAACCTTCTTGGGTTGTTTCATGACGACCTATTGAATGGATTGTGTTGCTTTGTAGAGGTGAGCAGAGCTTTTTTGTGGCATATGAGTAAAAAAAATTAAAAATTGAGAATTTTTTGTGATTTTTTATGTGTGTTAGCCTATGGATTGATGGGGTATGTAGGCGTCCGAATGGGATTTGGAAAAACCTTCTTGGGTGGTTTCGTAAAAACCTATTAAATAGATTGTGTTGCTTTGTGAGGCGGGTGGAGCTTTTTTGTGGCATTTGAGTGAAAAAACTAAAAATTGAGGATATTTTGTGATTTTCCGTGTGTGTTAGTTAAGGTTTGATGAGGGATGTGGGTATCCTAATGAGTTTTGGACGAAACTTCTTGGGTGGGCTTCTGATGGCCTATTACATAGATCGTGTTGCTTTGGAGAGGTAAGCGGAGCATTTGGATCGTGTTTCTTTGGAGAGGTAAGCGGAGCATTTTTTGTGGAATTTGAGTGGAAAAACAAAATATTGAGGATTTTTTGCGGTTTTTCGTGTGTGTTAGCCTATGGATTAATGGGGGATGTAGGTGTCCAAATAGGTTTTGGACGAAACTTCTTGGGTAGGCTCGTGGTAACCTATTAAATACACTATATTTCTTTGGAGAGTTGGGTGGAGATTTACTTTTGGGGGCACACGAGCCAGGAAACTAAAAATTTAGAATATTTTGAGATTTTTCATGTGTGTTAGCCTATTAATTGATGGAGGATGTTGGCGTCTGAATAAATTTTGGGCGAAACTTCTTGGATGGGTTTGTGGCGACTTATTAAATGGATCGTGTTGCTTTGTAGAGGCGATCAGAGCTTTTTTAGTGGCATATGAGCGAATAAACTAAAAATTTGGGATTTTTTGCAATTTTTCTTGTGTGTTAGCCTATGGATAGATGGGGGATGTGGGCGTTTGAATGTGTTTTGGATAAAACTTCCTGGGTCAACTCGTGGCAACCTGTTAAATGGAATGTGTTGCTTTGTAGAGGTGGGTGAAACTTTTTTATTGCATATGAGTGAAAAAATTAAAAATTGATGATTTTTTGCGATTTTTCATGGGTGTTAGCCTATGGATTGATGGGGTATCTGAGTGTCCGAATGGGTATTGGGCAAAACTTCTTGGGTGGGCTTGTGACGACCTATTACATGGATCGTTTTGCTTTGAAGAGGTAAGCGTAGCAATTTTTGTGGCATATGAGGGACAAAACTAAAAACTGTGGATTTTTTGTAATTTTCCGTGTGTGTTAGCCTATGGATTAATGGGGGATATGGGTGTACGAATGGATATTGAATGAATCTTCTTGGGTCAGCTCTTGACAGCCGAATAAATGCACTGTGTTTCTTTGAAGAGTTGGGTGGAGCTTTTTTTGTTTAGGGGCATATGAGCTAAAATGCTTAAAATTGAGGATTGTTTTACGACTTTCCATGTGTGTTAGCCTATGAATTATTGGAGGATGTTGGCGTGGAAAAACATTTTGGGCAAAATTTCTTGGATGGGCTTGTGGTGACCTATTTAATGGATCGTGTTACTTTGAAGAGACAAGCAGAGCTTTATTCGTGGCATATGAGCGAAAAAATTAAAAATTGAGGATTTTTTGAAATTTTTCGCACGTGTTAGCCTATGGATTAATGGGGGATGTGGGTGTCCGAATGGGTATTGGACGAAACTTCTTGGGTCAGCTCGTGGCAACCAATTAAATGAACTGTGTTGATTTGGAGAGTTGGGCGGAGCTTTTTTTGGGGGGTATACAAGCGAAAAAACTAAAAATTAAGGATTTTTTGCGATTTTCCATGTGTGTTAGCCTATGAATTGATGGAGAATGTCGGCGTTCAAATAAATTTTGGGAAAAACTTCTTGGATAGGAATGTGACGACCTATTAAATGGATCGTGTTTCTTTAAAGAGGCGAGCAGAGCTTTTTTTGTGGCATATGAGCAAAAAATCTAAAAATTGAGAAATTTTGCGATTTCTCATGTGTGTTGGCCTACAGATTGATGGGCGATGTGGGCGTCTGAATGGGTTTAGGGAGAAACTTCTTTGTTCTGCCCGTGACCACCTATTAAATGGATCATGTTACTTTGGAGAGGCGGGCAAAACATTTTTTTTTGTCATACGAGCGAAAAAACTAAAAATTGAGGATTTTTTGCGATTTTTCCATGTGGTTTAGCATATGGATTAATAGGGGTTGTGGGCTTCCGAATAATTTTTAGACGAAACGTCTTGGATGGGCTCGTGCCAACCTATTAAATGGATCATTTTTCTTGGGAGAGGTGGACAGACATTTTTTTGTGGCATATGAGTGAAAAAACTAAAAATTGAGGATTTTTTAATGATTTTTCGTGTTTGTTAGTCTATGCATTGGTGGGGTATGTGGGCGTCCGAATGCGATTTGAGAAAATATTCTTGGGTGGACTCATGACGACCTATTAAATGGATTGTGTAGCTTTGTAGAGGTGATCGGAGCTTAGTGTTGGTAATTGAGCAAAAAAATTAAAAATTGATGATTTTTTGCGATTTTGCATTGTGTTAACCAATGGATTGATGGGTTATGTGGGCGTCCGAATGGGTTTTGGCCAAACCTTCTTGGGTGGTTTTGTGAAAACCTATTAAATAGATTGTGTTGCTTTGTAGAGGCAGGTGGAGCTTTTCTGTGGCATTTGAGTGAAAAAAATAAAAATTGAGGATATTTTGTAATTTTCCGTTTGTGTTAGCTATGGATTGATGGGGGATGTGGGTGTCCGAATGGGTTTTGGGAAAAATTTCTTGGGTGGTCATGTGATGGCCTATTACATAGATTGTGTTGCTTTGGATAGGTAAGCGGAGCCTTTTTTTGTGTCATATGAGTGAAAAAACTAAAAATTAAGGATTTTTTGTGATTTTCTGTGTGTGTTAGCCTATGGATTAATGGGGGATGTTGGTATTTGAATGGGTTTTGGACTAAAATTCTTGGGTCAGCTAGTGACAACCAAATAAATGCACTGTGTTGATTTGGCGGAGCTTATTTTTGGGGGCATACGAGCGAAAAAACTAAAAATTGAGGATGTTTTACGATTTACATATGTGTTAGCCTATGAATTGATGGAGGATGTTGGCGTGCGAATAAAATTTTGGTAAAAGTTCTTGGATGGGCTTGTGGCTACCTATTAAATGGATCGTGTTGATTTTAAGAGGCGAGTAGAGCTTTTTTTTGTGGCATATGAGCGAAAAAATTAAAAATTATGGATTTTTTGCAATTTTTCATGTCTGTTAGCCTGTGGATTGATGGGGGATGTGGGAGTCTGAATGGGTTTAGGGATAAACTTCATTGATCTTCTTGTGATGACATATTAAATGGACCATGTTACATTGGAGAGGCGGGCGAAGCCCTTTTTATGTCATACGAGTGAAAAAACTAAAAATTGAGGATTTTTTACGATTCACCATATGGTTTAGCGTAAGGATTAATTGGGTTTCTGGACGTCCGAATAAGTTTTAGGCAAAACTTTTTGGATGGGCTCTTGGTGACTAATTTAATGGATTGTGTTTCTTGGGAGAGGCGGTCGGAGATTTTTTTGGGGCATATGAGCGAAAAAAACACTAAAAATTGAGGATTTTTTACGATTTTTCGTGTGTGATAGCCTATGCATTGATGGGGTATGTGGGCGTCTGAATGCGATTTGAGAAACCCTTCTTGGGTGGTCTCATGATGGCAAATTAAATGAATTGTGTTTCTTTGTAGAGATGAGCAGAGCTTTTTTGTGGCAAAGGAGCTAAAATATTAAAAATTGAGGATTTTTTGCGATTTTTCATGTGTGTTAGCCTATGGATTGATGGGGTATGTGGGCGTCCGAATTGGATTTGGGTTAACCTTATTGGGTGGTTTCGTGAAAATCTATTAAATAGATTGTGTTGCTTTGTAGTGGCGGGTGGAGCATTTTTGTGTCATTTGAGCGAAAAAATTAAAAATTGAGGATATTTTGTAGTTTTTCGTGTGTTAGCTATGGATTGATGGGGGATGTGGATGTCCGAATGGGTTTTGGGAAAAATTTCTTGGGTGGGCTTATGATGGCCTAGTACATGGATTGTAGTTCTTTGAATAGGTAAGCGGAACATTTTTTTTGGAATATGAGTAAAAAACTAAAAATCAAGGATTTTTTACGATTTTCCGTGTGTGTTAGCCTATGGATTAATGAGGGTTGTACGTGTTCAATGGGTTTTGGACGAAACTTCTTGGGTCAGATCGTGACAACCAATTAAATGCACTGTGTTGATTTGGAGAGTTTGGAGGAGTTTTTTTGGGGCCATACGAGTGAAAAAACTAAAAATTGAGTATTTTTTGCGATTTTCCATGTGTGTTAGCCTATCAATTGATGGAGGATGTTGGCGTTCAAATAAATTTGGGGTAAAACTTCTTAGATGGGCTTGTGGCGACCTATTAAATGGATCTTGTTTCTTTAAAAATGTGCGCAGAGCTTATTTTGTGGCATATGAGCGAAAAAAACTAAAAATTGATGATTTTTTGCGATTTTTCATGTGTGTTAGCCTACGGATTGATAGGGGTTTCGGTCGTCCGAATAAGTTTTTGGCGAAACTTCTTAGATGGGCTTGTGGCGACAAATTAAATAGATGGTTTTTCTTGGGAGAGGTGGCCAGATATTTTTTGTGGCATATGAGCGAAAAAACTAAAAATTAAGGATTTTTTATGATTTTTCTTGTGTTTTATTAGCCTATGCCTTGGTGGGGTATGAGGGCATCCGAATGCGATTTGAGAAAACCTTCTTGGACGGTCTCATGACGACCTATTAAATGGATTGTGTTGCTTTGTTGAGGTGAACGAAGCTTTTTTGTGGCATATGAGCGATAAAATTAAAAATTGAGGATTTTTTGAGATTTTTCATGTGTGTTAGCATATGGATTGATGGGGTATTTGGGCGTCTGAATGAGATTTGGGCAAACCTTCTTGGGTGGTTTCGTGACGATCTATTAAATAGATTGTGTTACTTCGTAGAGGTGGGTGGATCTTTTTTGTGGCATTTGAGCGAAAAATTTAAAAATTGAGGATATTTTGCGATTTTCCTTGTGTGTTAGCCTATTGATTGATGGGGGATATGGGTGTCCGAATGAGTTTTGGGTAAAACTTATTTGGTGGGCTTGTGACGGCCTATTACATGGGTCATGTTGCTTTGGAGAGGTAAGCAGAGCATTTTTTTGGGCATATGAGTGAAAAAACTAAAAATTGAAGATTTTTTGTGATTTTCCGTGTGTGTTAGCCTAGGTATTAATGGGGGATGTGGGTGTTGGAATAGGTTTTGGATGAAACTTCTTGGGTCAACTCATGAAAACCTATTAAATGCACTGTGTTTCTTTGGAGAGTTGGGCAGAGCTTTTTTGGGGGGAGCATCCGAGAGAAAATATTAAAAATTGAGGATTTTTTGCTATTTTCCATGTGTGTTAGCCTATGAATTGATGGGGCATGTTGGCGTCTGAATGAGATTTGGGAAAACCTACTTGGGTGGTTTCATGAAAACCTATTAAATAAATTGTGTTGCTTTGTAGAGGCGGGTGTAACTTTTTGTGGCATTTGAGCAAAAAAATTAAAAATTAAGGATATTTTGCGATTTTTCGTGTGTGTTAGCTATGGATTGATGGAAGAAGTGGGTGTCCGAATGGGTTTTGGAAAAAAATTCTTGGGTGGGCTTGTGAAGGCCTATTACATGGATCGAGTTGCTTTGGATAGGTAAGCGCATCATTTTTTGTGGCATATGAGTGAAAAACTAAAAATTGAGGATTATTTGCGACTTTCCGTGTGTGTTAGCCTATGGATTAATGGGGAATGTGGGTGTCCAAATAGGTTTTGGATGAAACTTCTTGGGTCAGCTCCTGAAAAACTATTAAATGCACTGTGTTGATTGGCGAGTTTGGCGAAGCATATTTTTGGGGGCATACGAGTGAAAAAACTAAAAATTGAGGATTTTTTACGCTTTTCCATGTGTTAGCCTATGAATTGATGGAGGATGTTGGCGTGCGAATAAATTTTTGGTAAAAATTCTTGGATGGGATTGTGGCTACCTATTAAATGGATCGTGTTGATTTGAAGAGGCGAGTAGAGCTTTTTTTGTGGCATATGAGCGAAAAAATTAAAAATTATGGATTTTTTGCAATTTTTCATGTCTGTTAGACTATGGATTGATGGGGGATGTGGGCGTATGAATGGGTTTAGGGAGAAACTTCATTGATCTACCCATGATGACCTATTAAATGGACCATGTTACATTGGAGAGGCGGGCGATGCCCTTTTTATGTCATACGAGCGAAAAAACTAAAAATTGAGGATTTTTTAGGATTCGCCATGTGGTTTAGCGTAAGGATTAATAGGTTTTGTGGACGTCCGAATAATGTTTAGGTGAAACTTCTTGGATGGGCTCGTGGTGACTAATTAAATGGATCATATTGCTTGGGAGAGGCGGTCGGAGATTGTTTTGGGGCATATGAGCGAAAAAACTAAAAATTGAGGATTTTTTACGTTTGTCGTGTGTGTTAGCCTATGCATTGATGGGGTATGTGGGCATCCGAATGCAATTTGAGAAAAACTTCTTGGGTTGTTTTATGACGAGCTATTAAATGGATTGTGTTGCTTTGTAGAGGTAAGCGGAGCTTTTTTATGGCATATGAGTAAAAAAAATTAAAAATTGAGGATTTTTTATGTGTGTTAGCCCAAGGATTGATGGGGTATGTGGGCGTCCGAATGGGATTTGGGAAAACCTTCTTGGGTGGTTTTGTGAAAACCTATTAAATAGATTGTGTTGCTTTGTAGAGGCGGGTGGAGCTTTTTTGTGGCATTTGAACGAAAAAATTAAAAATTAAGGATATTTTGCGATTTTTCGTGTGTGTTAGTTAAGGATTGATGGGGGATGTGGGTATCCTAATGAGTTTTGGGTAAAAATTATTGGGTGGGCTTCTGATGGCCTATTACATAGATTGTGTTGCTTTGCAGAGGTAAGCGGACCATGTTTTGTGGCATTTGAGTTGAAAAACAAAATATTGAGGATTTTTTGTGATTTTTCGTGTGTGTTAGCCTATGGATTAATGGGGGATGTGGGTGTCGGAATAGGTTTTGGGAGAAACTTCTTGGGTCAGCTCATGGTAACCTATTAAATGCACTATGTTTCTTTGGAGAGTCTGGTGGAGATTTATTTTTGGGGGCATACGAGCAAAAAAACTAAAAATTGAGAATATTTTGAGATTTTCCATGTGTGTTAGCCTATGAATTGATGGAGGATGTTGGCGTCTGAATAAATTTTGGACAAAACTTTTTGGATGGGCTTGTGGCGACTTATTAAATGGATCTTGTTGCTTTGGAGAGGCGGGCAGAGCTTTTTTAGTGGCATATGAGCGAACAAACTAAAAATTGGGGATTTTTTGCGATTTTCCTTGTGTGTTAGCCTATGGATAGATGGGGGATGTGGGTGTTCGAATGTGTGTTGGACAAAACTTCCTGGTTCAACTCGTGCCAACCTATTAAATGGAATGTGTTGCTTTGTAGAGGTGAGCGAAGCTTTTTTCTTGCATATGAGCGAAAAAATTAAAAATTGATGATTTTTTACGATTTTTCATGGGTGTTAGCCTATGGATTGATGGGGGATGTGAGTGTTCGAATGGGTATTGGGTAAAACTTCTTGGGTGGGCTTGTGATGACCTATTACATGGATCGTGGTTCTTTGAAGAGGTAAGTGTAGCAATTTTTGTGGCATATGAGGGACAAAACTAAAAACTGTGGATTTTTTGTAATTTTTCGTGTGTGTTAGCCTATGGATTAATTGGGGATATGGGTATCCGAATGGGTGTTGAATGAATCTTTTTGGGTCAGCTCTTGATAGCCTATTAAATACATTGTGTTGATTTGAAGAGTTGGGTGGAGCTTTTTTTTAGGGGCATATGAGCTAATATGCTTAAAATTGAGGATTTTTTGTGATTTTCCATGTGTGTTAGCCTATGAATTATTGGAGGATGTTGGTGTGCGAAAAAATCTTGGGTAAAATTTCTTGGATGTGCTTGTGGTGACCTATTTAATGGATTGTGCCACTTTGAAGAGACGAGCAGAGCTTTTTTCATGGCATATGAGCGAAAAAACTAAAAATTGAGGATTTTTTGAAATTTTTCGTGTGTGTTAGCCTATGGATTGATGGGGATGTGGGCGTCTGAATGGGTTTAGGGAGAAACTTCATTGATTTGCCCGTGATGACCTATTAAACGGACCATGTTACATTTGAGAGGTTGGCAAAGCTTTTTTTATGTCACACGAGCGAAAAAACTAAAAAATTAAGGATTTTTTGCGATTTGCAATGTGGTTTAGTGTAAGGATTAATAGGGTTTGTGGACATCCAAATCAGTTTTAGGAAAAACTTCTTGGATGGGCTCATGGTGACTAATTAAATGGATCGTGTTTCTTGGGAGAGGCGGCCTGAGATTTTTTGGTGGTACATGAGCGAAAATTAAAAATTGAGGATTTTTTACGTTTTTTCGTGTGTGTTGGCCTATGCATTGATGGGGTATGTGGGCGTCCGAATGCTATTTGAGAAAAACCTTCTTGGGTGGTCTCATGAAGACAAATTAAATGAATTGTGTTGCTTTGTAGAGGTGAAAAGAGCTTTTTTGTGGAAAAGGAGCGAAAATATTAAAAATTGAGGATTTTTGGCGATTTTTCATGTGTGTTAGCCTATGGATTGATGGGGTATGTGGGCGTCTGAATTGGATTTGGGCAAACCTTCTTGGTTGGTTTCATGAAAACCTATTAAATAGATTGTGTTGCTTTACAGTGGCGGGTGGAGTTTTTTTGTTGCATTTGAGCAAAAAAATTAAAAATTGAGGATATTTTGCGATTTTCCGTGTGTGTTAGCTATGGATTGATGGGGGATGTGGGTGTCTGTTGCGTCCTTTTGCACATGCAAGTGTACGTTGTCATTCAAGTAATAAAGGATTTAAGTCCAAATATCGTACCCACAGGGATTTGATGAATTGATTTCTAGTTTGAATTCTTATGCGAGCTATTCAGTAGGTAACTAATAATAAAGAGTGATTTGAGTTTCTTGAATATAAATAAAAACAATTGTAAACAAGTTGCAAATTAGTTGTGTTGTAATTCAGATTTGAGAAAAGATCTAGGGTTGCGGTGTTTTGTCAATCCAGTTGCGCTATCCAATCGTTCGTCTAATTTGCTTTCCTGAGTTACTAGTTGCAAGTTAATTGTAGCTATATTGAGCGTCTTTCAAACAACTCTAAGCCTACTCGACTATTCCTAACGCCTATATTTCTATGGTCGTCGGTTAATAGTGAAGTGCATAAAGATATCGTATGTATCAACTAAGCTAGGTCACAGGGTATATTTCTATCCTCAGTGACGAATCGATTCCCTTTCCCTATACGGTTCACAAACTAGCCCTATTTCCTCTTTTTACACTTGTCGTTACCTTTTTCAAGTCCAACAAACAAGCCCTAGATAATATTCGCAAGGTGATCAATCAAACAAATAATTGAAAGCAAGAAGAAATAAATAACTCAATAGACGGAAAGTAAAATAGATAATATGATATTCAAGCCACAACTTTCATGTTCAACCACAACCCTAGAAATTAAGAGGTTTAGCTACTCATGAATCTCTTAGGAAGAAGAGATTTCATGAGTTTACAAGGCAAAAATTGAAAATAAAATAAAAGAAATAGACTTGACCTTGTTCTTGAGCTTTGCCCTAGCTTTTAGCTTCCCCAAATCAGTTTCCCCCATTAAAAACGTGGATGGGGGTTTTATATAGAGTTTAGGAACCCTTAGAATGTCTAAAACCAATCCCAATCGGGTTAGGATAAGTTCCGTGTCGCGCCAAAGCCCAAAAGCGGAGCTGTGGCGCAAGGAACAACCGAAAATTCAGAGAAGTGTCATTTCTTGCACCACTAGCTTGTTCTGGGGTGTGTGGCTTAGAACACTGATTCAGACAGCAGGAAAAATCTGCGCCACTGCTTGCTTTTTAGCAGTGGCGCAAGGCACAAGTTCTTTGGCTTTTCCGCGCTCGTTTTGTAACGCATCGCAACGTTGATTCTTCCTTTGTTCCTTTTAGTTCCTTGGTGATCTTTTCCTTCTCTTTTAAGCTCCAATTACATCAAGAAACACCTACATACACATGACATGAAACACAAGTGTAAATCACATCATTTAAGCTCAAGACAACATCAAAAAAGAGAACAAATGTGAGGCGAAAGACGGTGAAATTAGGTGGTTTTTAGCCTCGCATCAACACCCCACACTTAAACCTTGCTTGTCCTCGAGAAAGCTAAACACTCATGACTTAGACTCTACTACAACTACACCAATTGAAACAAGATTACTCAATCTAAGACTACAACAACTACAATAGACGTCAAGTTCTTATTAAACATGCTTCAATCATTCACACCTTTAAACAACTATTCCAAGACCTCCTAGCCTCAAGACCCAACTCTATTATATTATAAAACTCATATAATTCACCCAACTAAGAGATCAAATACTTCACCTATCTTTCATCAACCATGTGCCCTCTCAACAAGAGAGTTACCCATATTTACTCACAAGTATACAAATTAGCACAAGAATGGGTATAAGAAAAAGATTTCGCTCACTCTCAGAAAGAACTTCACATGCAATATATGATGAACGATAAGCTTGACCTTAATGTACTACTCCACTAATTTAAGAACGTCAAATCTAAGATCAAGTAGGACTTTTTGGGTTGTAACGTAGGCTACGGGATGGGTAGGAACTATTTTGGCTCAAATAGTGACTATTTTTCCTAAGCACTTTAATACATCACAAATTCTTCATCATTCGCACATTCTTAAATCAACCAACTCTTTCTTATACTCCTCTCACCCATAGATTTCCTTGTTTTTCCATCTCTTTAAGCACGTTCATATGCCACCAGTAAGGAGTACTCATTTATCAAACACATTTTTTTTTCTTTTGTTCTTTTTCTACTTCTTATCAATAGCATATGGATTTTAATCACTTGCACCATTAGCTTTTTCTACAGTATTTTCATCTCAACTATCTCCCTTTCCTCAATTTTCACTCCTTTTACTCTTCTTTCATAATTAAAGTGCTTAGGAGTTTTGGATAAAATTAACGGTCTATTGATAGAAAAGGATTAAGCTTCATATGTGGCTACCAAAGAATAGGCTAAAGGATCAACGGGGCTAACAAGGACCATCCATTGTAACTAGGTAAAGCAAAGGATAAGAAAATAGGCTAATCAAAGAAACGCCTTTATCATCTCCAAAACTCAATTCTTCATTTCGCTTTGCAAACACACCGGGCAAGTTCTAGACATCAATATAAAAGCATTGAATATCAACAAACACCTAACACCCATGGCACATGTTCAACTCAAGAAGGATCCATACAGACTCTCAATCAAGCAAACAACAAGAGTTCAAATTTAAGCTAAAATCACATACGAGTCAAGTAAAGAGCCTCGGTGTCTTAACAGAGTCATTCATTTTTCTTCATAGCATGCTTGAATTTAAAACCAACTTGCATCATTCAGTTCATATATCACCTAACAAGAGCATCTCACATTCAATTGGTCCTAAAGACTCTCTAACTCCTAATGACTCACTTTTCCTAAAAATAAAACAAAAACTATTCTAAAAATTAAAAGGATAGTCGGTTCAAAGGGCCACCCCTCGAAAAAGAACCGAAAATAAAAACCAAGGGGTGGGCGAAGTATGCTCTACTAAAGAACTAAAAAGCTAAAGACTAACACAAACTATTCTAATCTAGAAAACTTAAGAAAAATCTTTTTGTGTTTTTGGAATTAAATTTTTTTTCCAGCTAAAGAAGGTAACTAAAAATAAAGCAACTCCTATAGCATACTTCACCCTTAACAAATATAGGAAGAATCCCACCCCACACTTAAAGTCATGTTTTGTCCCCAAAACATTAATCAAAATAAAATGGTGGTTAGAAATACTTCCTGAGGCCCTCTAGGGCCTAGCTAGTAGCATGTCTTCTCTCAATCTTTAATCAAAGAGGTGAATGACCCCACACTTATGCTTCATCCATGACTCTTAGCTTCCAAATTCGGGTACTCAGACTTCCCCAAATCTATACAAACCAAAAACAAAAACAAAGAAAAAAAAAAGTGACACTATAAATATAAAACTACGCTATCACAATTTGGGTTACCTCCCAAGTAGCGCCTAATTTAACGTCGCAGCATGACGTAAGTGATAGATTAATCAAATTCTCTCAATCTTTTCCTCCCCATATGATGCAACTTCATCCTATTCTTCACTTTAGGAGGATCACAATTATTATTCACTCTCTTTCCATTCAGATCTTTCACTTTTTTGGGCCCATACTCTTCCACCCCACACTTATCATTAACCACCTCTGTGATCATACATAAGTCTTTGTAGTGTGAAGGAGTGGAGAGGGACTTATAAACTTTAAATATTTCCTCTTCATCATGGACCCTCATCTTAAGTTCTCCTTTTCGCGCATCAATCAAGGCTCCACCAGTGGCTAAGAATGGGCGTCCCAAAATAACTGGTACCGTCTCATCTGCTTTATAATCTAAAATACTAAAGTCGGCAGGAATCACAAACTTACCTACCTTGATGAGCATATCTTCAATTACTCCTTCCGATTGCACATGAGAGCGGTCTATCAATTGTAAAGTGATAGTGGTTGGGCATGGCTCTCCTAAACCAAGTGTTTGAAACACAGATAAGGGCATCAAGTTTATACTCGCCCTAAGATCACACAATGCATTCCCAACCTCATCGTCACCAATTTGTATGGGGAGGGTGAAACTCTCAGGATCTTTAAGCTTTTTAGGAAGCTTGCTCAATACCCTTGAACTACACTCTTCAGTGAGTGCAACTGTCTCATATTCTACATGTCTTATCTTTCCAGCCACCACTTCTCTTAGGTATTTGGCATACTTGGGCATGTCCCTCAGAGCATCAATCAATGGAATATTGATGTGAAGTTTCTTGAAGATATCAAGAAACTTCTTAAAATTTGCATCCTCTCTGCTTTTTTGGAATCTTTTTGGAAATGGTGGTGGAGGTCTCTCAATCGCAATCTCAGTCTGCTCGACAACCTCTTTATCTCTTCTTTGTACTTGCATCGGCTCTATCTCTGGAGTTGGTGTTGGGGTCAATATTTGTGGGAAAGGAGGTGGATGCTTGTAGTTGTTCCAATTTATCACTTTCCTCCTTGGAGGCTCTGCATCCGGCAACTCTACACTCGCATCTTGACTTCTCTGTTTAGGAGGAGCTTCAACCAACTCTCTTCCATTCCTGAGTGAGACTACCATTACCTGCTTAGTATTATTCTCTGTATCACTTGGTAGTGCACCCGCAGGTCTTGCATGTTGTGATGAAGCTAGTTGGCCCATTTGACGCTCAAGTTCATGAATGGATTTTTGCATTTCGTTCATAATCTGAGTCTGTTGCCCCATAAACTGCTTCATTGTCTCCTCCAAAGAATTGCTTACTTGTGGAGCTTGCGGTGTATACTGTTGTCTTTGGACTTACTGATTTTCACCCCAAGAGAAATTTGGGTGGTTTCTGTAATTTTGCTGCCCCACATAATATATAGATTCTGGATTCAAAGGACATCCAGAGTAGGCATGATTTGCACCACACTTCTCACACAATAATGCAGTCGCCTGAACCTGTTGTACCTGTTGAACTTGAGTTGCACTTGGAGCTAATAAACTCTGCTTTATTAAGGTACACAATTGCCCAATATCAGCTCGAATAGATGACACATCATCTAGCTCTAACTTACCCGATTTTTTTTTTGTAGACGTGAACACTCGACTGGGCTCTGAATAGTCTCGATGACCTGCAGACATAAGATTGAGCAGCGCCTCTATTTCATCATAGCTCTTGGACAAAATTTGCCCTTGAGCTGTAGCATCTAATAAAGACTTAGAGTCTGGCCTCAATCCTTCAATAAAATTATGCCCAATAATCTCCTTAGGCTGATGGTGGTGTGGGCAATCTCTCAACTATCCCTTGTATCTCTCCCAAGCTTGGGGAAGAGATTCAGCATCTTTTTGAATAAATCCAGAAATCTTTCCTCTGAGCTCTTTTGTTCTTCTAGATGAGAAAAACCTGTTGAGAAACTTTTTAGATAAAGCATCCCAAGACGTGATAGATCCTGCCGGTTCATTTTGCAACCATTGCTTCGCTTCCCCAATCAGTGAGAAGGGGAATAGTGTCAACTTCACGTATTCTTCTGAAACATTTTGGTAATGAAAGTTGTCACTCAACTCAGTAAATTCTAGTAGGTGCTTGTGTGGGTCTTCATGTGGTTTACCCTCATGTTGACAAGTGTTCTGACCTAGTCGCACCGTTCCCTCTTTAAGCTTAAAATTTTTGGTGATATTTGGCTTCACAATAGCTCTAGAGGCATTTTGCTGATTCGGTCTCACAAAATTTAACACTGGAACATGTGGTGCAGGAGAAAGTTGGACTGCATCTCTATCCTCCGCATCATTCGGTGGGTTTCGAAGAATTGGATTGTTCAAGTTATCACCCATCGCTCTCAACCCTCTAAGAGTACGTTCAAGCTCGTGGTTAATTGGAATCAAGGGATTGCCTTGACTTCGGGTATTTAGCATAAACTAACCTGTACCCTGAAAGAAACAAAAATAACAACCAAAAGTGAAATCTGAATAATTCAATAAAAACTCAAAATAGTATCAGTTCAAATCAAATCCCCGGCAACGGCGCCAAAAACTTGTTGCATCCTTTTGCACACGCAAGTGTACGTGGTCGTTCAAGTAATAAAGGATTTAAGTCCAAATATCGTACCCACAGGGATTTGATGAATTGATTTCTAGTTTGAATTCTTATGCGAGCTATTCAGTAGGTAACTAATAATAAAGAGTGATTTGAGTTTCTTGAATATAAATAAAAATAATTGTAAACAAGTCGCAAATTAGTTGTGTTGTAATTCAGATTTGAGAAAAGATCTAGGGTTGCGGTGTTTGGTCAATCCAGTTGCGCTATCCAATCGTTCGTCTAATTTGCTTTCCTGAGTTACTAGTTGCAAGTTAATTGTAGCTATATTGAGCGTCTTTCCAACAACTCTAAGCCTACTCGACTATTCCTAACGCCTATATTTCTATGGTCGTCGGTTAATAGTGAAGTGCATAAAGATATCGTATGTATCAACTAAGCTAGGTCACAGGGTATATTTCTATCCGTAGTGACGAATCAATTCCCTTTCCCTATAAGGTTCACAAACTAGCCCTATTTCCTCTTTTTACACTTGTCGTTACCTTTTTCAAGTCCAACAAACAATCCCTAGATAATATTCGCAAGGTGATCAATCAAACAAATAATTGAAAGCAAGAAGAAATAAATAACTCAATAGACGGAAAGCAAAATAGATAATATGATATTCAAGCCACAACTTTCATGTTCAACCACAACCCTAGAAATTAAGAGGTTTAGCTACTCATGAATCTCTTAGGAAGAAGAGATTTCATGAGTTTACAAGGCAAAAATTGAAAATAAAATAAAAGAAATAGACTTGACCTTGTTCTTGAGCTTTGCCCTAGCTTTTAGCTTCCCCAAATCAGTTTTCCCCCATTAAAAACGTGGATGGGGGGTTTATATAGAGTTTAGGAACCCTTAGAATGTCTAAAACCAATCCCAATCGGGTTAGGATAAGTCCCGTGTCGCGCCACAACCCAAAGCGGAGCTGTGGCGCAAGGAGCAACCGAAAATTCAGAGAAGTGTCATTTCTCGCGCCACTAGCTTGTTCTGGGGTGTGTGGCGTAGAACACTGATTCATACAGCAGGAAAAATCTGCGCCACTGCTGAAAAGCAAGCAGTGGCGCAAGGCACAAGTTCTTTGGCTTTTCCGCGCTCGTTTTGTAACACATCGCAACGTTGATTCTTCCTTGGTTCCTTTTAGTTCCTTGGTGATCTTTTCCTTCTATTTTAAGCTCCAATTACATCAAGAAACACCTACATACACATGACATGAAACACAAGTGTAAATCACATCATTTAAGCTCAAGACAACATCAAAAAAGAGAACAAATGTGAGGCGAAAGACGATGAAATTAGGTGGTTTTTAGCCTCGCATCAGTGTCCGAATGGAATTTGGGAAAAACTTCTTGGGTGGGCTTGTGACGGCCTATTACATGGGTCCTGTTGCTTTGGATAGTTAAGCGTAACAATTTTTGTGGCATATGAGTGAAAAAACAAAAAATTGAGGATTTTTTACGATTTTTCGTGTGCATTAACCTATGGATTAATGGGGGATGTGGGTGTCTGAATGGGTTTTGGATGAAACTTCTTGGGTCAGCTCGTGACAACCTATTAAATGCATCGTATTGATTTGTAGAGTTGGGAGGAGCTTTTTTTTGACGGCATACCAGCGAAAAAACTAAAAATTGAGGATTTTTTTGTGATTTTCCATGTGTGTTAGCCTATGAATTGATGGAGGATGTTAGCGTCCGAATAAAATTTGGGTAAAACTTCTTGGATGGGATTGTGGTGACCTATTAAATGGATCGTGTTGCTTTGAAGAGGTGAGCAGAGCTATTTTTGTGTCATACGAGCGAAAAAACTAAAAATTGAAGATTTTTTTGTAGTTTTTCATATGTGTTAGCCTATGCATTGATGGGGGATGTGGTCCTCTGAATGTGTTTAAGGATAAACTTCATTGATCTGCACGTTATGACCTATTAAATGGACCATGTTAAATTAGAGAGGCGGACGAAGCTTTTTTTATGTCATTCGAGCAAAACAAACTAAAAATTGATGATTTTTTGCGATTTGCCGTGTGGTTTAGCGTATGGATTAATAGGGGTTGTGGGCGTTTGAATAATTTTGGGAGATACTTCTTGGATGGTCTCATGGTAACTAATTAAATGGATCGTGTTTCTTGGGAGAGGCGACCGGTGCTTTATTTGTGGAATATGAGCGAAAAAACTAAAAATTGAGGATTTTTAACAATTTTTCGGGTGTGTTAGCCTATGCATTGATGGGAAAGTGGGTATCCGAATGCGATTTGAGAAAACCTTCTTGGATTTTCTCATTAAGACCTATTAAAAGATTGTGTTGCTTTGTAGAGGTGAGAGGAGCATTTTTTGTGGCATATGAGTGAAAAAATCAAAAATTGAGGATTTTTTACGATTTTTCGTGTGTTAACCTATAGATTAATGGGGGATGTGGGTGTATGAATGGGTTTTTGATGAAACTTCTTGGGTCAGCTCATGACAACCTATTACATGCACTGTGTTGATTTGGAGAGTTGGGTGGAGCTTTTTTTCGGGGTCATACAAGCCAAAAAAACTAAAAATTGAGGATTTTTTGTGATTTTCCATGTGTGTTAGCCTATGAATTGATGGAGGATGTTGGCGTCCGAATAATATTTGGGTAAAACTTCTTGGATGGGATTGTGGTGACCTATTAAATGGATCTAGTTGCTTTGAAGAGGCGAGCAAAGCTATTTTTGTGGCATATGAGCGAAAAAACTAAAAGTAAAGGATTTTTTACAAGTTTTCATGTGTGTTAGCCTATGGATTGAAGGGGGATGTGGGCGTCTGACTGGGTTTAGGGAGAAAATTCTTTGATCTGCTGATGACCTATTAAATGGACTATGTTACTTTGGAGAGGTGGGCGAAGCTTTTTTTTTTTGTCATACGAATGAAAAAACTAAAAATTGAGGATTTTTTGCAATTTTTCATGTGTTAGCCTATGGATTAATGGGGGATGTGGGTGTCTGAATGTGTTTAGGAAGAAACATCATTGATCTACACGTGATGACCTATTAAATGGACCATGTTACATTGGAGAGGCGGGCGAAGCTTTTTTTATGTCATACGAGCAAAAAAACAAAAAATTGAGGATTTTTTGTGATTTGTCGTGTGGTTTAGCGTATGGATTAATAGGGGTTATGGGCGTACGAATAATTTTTGGGTGAAACTTTTTGGATGGGCTCATGGCGACTAATTAAATGGATCGTGCTGCTTGGGAGAGGTAATCGGAGCTTTTTTTGTAGCATACGAGCAAAAAAACTAATTATTGAGGATTTTTAACAATTTTTTGTGTTTGTTAGCCTATGCATTGATGGGGTATGTGGGTGTACGAATGCGATTTAAGAAAACCTTCTTGGGTGGTCTCATTAAGACCTATTAAATGGATTGTGTTGCTTTGTAGAGCTGAGCGGAGATTTTTTGTGGCAGATGAGAAAAAAAAAAAAATTGAGGATTTTTTGGGATTTTTCATGTGTGTTAGCCTATAGATTGATGGGGTATGTGGGTATCCGAATGGGATTTGGGAAAACCTTCTTGGGTGGTTTCGTGAAAACCTATTAAATAGATTGTGTTGCTTTTTAAAGGCGGGTGAAACGTTTTTGTGGCATTTGAGCAAAAAAATTTAAAATTGAGGATATTTTTCGATTTTTCGTGTGTGATAGCTATGGATTGATGGGGAATGTGGGTGTCCGTATGGGTTTTGGGTAAAATTTCATAAGTGGGTTTGTGACAGCCTATTATATGGATATTTGTCATGCCCCGACTTCCAACGAGGCGTGATTGGCACTCGAAGTTGATAAGGCCCGAAAGAACCAATCTTTGCTCACGTTTGTTCGCATGCATGTCTCTTTACGAATAACATATTATTTCATGTAACTGATAATATATAAAATGCCAATGACGAAAATCATGGAAAACATACAATCTATGAAACTTGGCTGTTAGGGCCGTCAAGTCGAAGTGAACATTCATCCCTTTCATTCATAAACCCACATATGTCTACAAAAGACTCTAACAGAAATACATACACGACCAACCTAAGATCGGGACAAGTCCCAGCTTTACATAACATCTATAACATCAAAACAAATGTACAACTGTGAATTGGAAAGCCCCGAACCAACTGGAGCTTACCAAAGATCTGCAAATACCCGGTAATCTACTGCGGAGGTCTACTAGCACCTGCGCCTGTAGCAAGTAAAGAAAATTCCCCAAGAGGGGTCAGTACGAATAATGTACTGAGTATGTAAGGCTCATAAGAAATTCATCATACATAATAACAACAATAATGGAATCAATATAAGAGAAATAGTGAATGTGAATAAACTCTCTTCTGTATGTGGGAACCCATGTACATTACATCCTTTACTTCTCTTGTCTTCATACTTATTCATCTTTATTGTTCTACCCATGCTAGGCTGTTCTGTCGCCCCTGGGATGAGATTAACCCATGCTAGGTACTTTGACCCCTGGGATGTTTTGTGAACCCATGCTAGGCTTTCGTGTCGCCCCTGGGATGTCATTAACCCATGCTAGGTACTGTGACCCCTGGGATGTTATCGTAACCCATGCTAGGCTTTCGTGTCACCCCTGGGATGTACCGTGATAACCCATACTAGGATTTTATATCGCACCTGGGATGTATCGAGATTGACCCATGCTAGGCTTTTCTGTCGCCCTTGGGATACCACCCGTTTTATTGGGATCGACCCATGATAGGTATTTAACCCCTGGGATACCACCCATGATTACTCATTACTTATACATTACTTCTTTCTCTTGTTATTCTTACTTTCATTTCTTAGCGATACCTTGTGACTTGGAACACATACATACATTACTTCAAGTCTTTACTCTAGTAAGATCGATACCTTTACTTGTGAGGGATAGGTACGTTAGTTGCACATTACTTCCTTCATTACTTTTATGAGATCTTATGAGATTGGTACTTTTACTTGTGAAAGATTGGTCCAAAGAAAATCATAATATTATTGGACTTTGGAACATGACATGATTGGAAAATGTTATTCAAGAATAAATAGATTCTCTTACATTAGTACTCTCTTGAGATAGTTCTTTTGGAATTTACCACATTATGAAATCTTTGGAACTTCGATCAATGAATAAGAGATAAATAAATCATAAGTCATCTAAGAATAGGACACATATGAATAACAATATACGTCAACCTGAATTGCTATACTTCAAAGCCCCTTGGAATTGAAACAAGCCCAATGTCAATATGAACAATATATTGCAGAAGAATACAGAAAGAGTAACCTTACATACCTTCACTTCCAAGTATGAGTACACGAGTCTATATATGAACACAACAGTCCATCTTCTTCCTTACGTCTTACTCTACAATACAAGTACATAACAAAGTTCATGTTAACAACCAACTACTTTACAAACGTATAAGTGTCACAATGAGTTACGTGACTGCTATATAGTATCATTTCGTCCTTCACAGTACAATCCATTGCATTATCATACCAACAACACCATAACATTCCACACATTGACCAAAATATCACACATCAATAGCATTTCACATCACACTTACCCTTTATGCTTTCTCATTAGCATTCCGTCACAATTACTCCTATCAACTTGCCTCATAACAACTTATGAACAACCATCCATACTTAACATAGTCCAACATGCCTCCATACGACCCTTTAAAGTCATTAAAACAGCATCACAAGTTGCTAATTATATCCATAAAGGGTATAGGGGCCTTCGGGGGTCAAAGGGAGACAAAAACATGCAAAACGAGGTTCTAGAAGGGACCTGCGAAGCCACCTGCGCCCACAGGTGGCTGACCTGTGGCAGTATATGGCCCTTGGCAGTGTCCAGGGGCCTCTGCGTTGGCACCTGCGAGGGCGGATGCCCATTTTCGGCCAAATTAGTCTCTTTTGGGTCTTTTTGTGCAATGAATGGTACATGATCATAACTAAACTTTTTTAAACATATTTTTGATCATCTTGAACGCCAAAAATCAGCCATGGTCTCACAACACACAATAACATCACCAAAATGACACTTTCCTTACATTACGTCATCAAATCCATAACCAATTTCACAATAAAAATTCCAAACACTATACACAAGGATAAAACAAGGAAAGACTATAATCACATCTCACATGTCAATATTGAATCCATCAAGTTCATTTCCTTCAAGATCACAAGTCCATGTTCAAGTTTGCAAGACAAAACCATCCTCCGATTTAGCAAACACAAATTGTTTTACACATAGTGAACTTCTCAAACTTCACCAACATAACCAACATGATATAAACCATCTTCCATGCATAAAATATATTAAACCATAAGCATAAACACTTACCAAGTCTTCCAAGATGAGGATCTTGGCCAAAGGAATGAAGAGTTAGGGTTTGTGTGATAATGGAAATGTTGTAGAGAATTCTAGAAAAGGCATGGGTGTACAAATGAATTAAAATCTGATTTGGTGCCCCTTTTATAGTCCCTTGGAGTCTCTCTTATCCAATTCTTAGCATTAAATGCATTGGTTGATTAGTCAATGGAAGATTGGATCATTTTGCCCCATTGGGCCTAGTCTTTTGTTCTTGTTTTGGGCCTCATTTGGCCCAATGGCTCATGACTCATTAATACCCAACAAATTAATGTCTAATTCATCAAATCTCTCATGTTTAACTAATTCCATAAATGTAAACGTAGTCATATAGGTTCAACAACGTACGGGGTGTTACAATCTTGTTGCTTTGGATAGGTAAGCGGAGCATTTTTGTGGCATATGAGTGAAAAAACATAAAATTAAGGATTTTTTGCGATTTTCCGTGTGTGTTAGCCTATGAATTAATCGAGGATGTGGGTGTCCGAATGGGTTTTGGACCAAACTTCTTGGGTCAGCTCGTGACAACCTATTAAATGCACTGTGTTGCTTTGGAGAGTTGGGCAGAGCTTTTTTTGTGGCATATGAGCGAAAAAACTAAACATTGAGGATTTTTTGCAATTTTTCATGTGTGTTAGCCTTTAGATTGACTGGGGATGTGGGTGTCTGAATGGGTTTATGGAGAAACTTATTTGATCTATCCGTGACGATCTATTAAATGGACCATGTTACTTTGGAGAGGCGGGTGAAGCCTTTTTTTGTGTCATACGAGCGAAAAAATTAAAAATTGAGGATTTTTTGCGATTTGCCATGTGGTTTTGCATATGGATTAATAGGGGTTGCGGGCGTCCGAATAGGTTTTAGGTGAAACTTCTTGGATGGGCTCATGGCGACTAATTATACGGATCATGTTGCTTGATTGAGGAGGCCAAAGCCTTTTTTGTGGCATATGAGCAAAAACACTAAAAATTAAGGATTTTTTACGATTTTTCGTGTGTGTTAGCCTATGCATTGATGGAATATGTTAGCTTCCGAATGCTATTTAAGAAAACCTTCTTGGATGGTCTCATAATGACCTATTAAATGGATTGTGTTGCTTTTGTAGATGTGAGTGGAGTTTTTTGTTGCATATGAGTATAAAAATTAAAAATTTAGGATTTTTTGTGATTTTTCATGTGTGTTAGCCATGGATTAATGGGGTATGTGGACCTCCGAATGGGATTAGGGAAAACCTTCTTGGTTGGTTTCATGAAAACCAATTAAATAGATTGTGTTGTTTTTTAGAGGCGGGCGGAACTTTTTTGTGGCAGTTGAGAAAAAAAATTAAAAATTGAGGATATTTTGCGATTTTCTATGTGTGTTAGCTATGGATTGATGGGGGGTGTGGGTGTCCGACTGAGTTTTGGGTAAAACTTCTTGGGTGGAATTGTGACAGCCTATTACATGGATCGTGTTGTCTTGAAGAGGTCAACAGAGCATTTTTTGGGGCACATAAGCGAAAAAACTAAAAATTAAGGATTTTTGACGATTTTCCGTGTGTGTTAGCCTATCGATTAATGGGGGATGCGGGTGTCCGAATGGGTTTTTGATGAAACTTCTTGGGTCAGCTCGTGACAACATATTAAATGCACTGTGTTGATTTAGAGAGTTAGGCGGAGCTTTTTTGGGGGGGGGGGGATACGTGCGAAAAAACTAAAAATTGAGGATTTTTGGGGATTTTTCATGTGTGTTAGCCGATGGTTTGATGGGGTATGTGGGCGTACGAATGGGATTTGGGAAAACCTTTTTGGGTGGTTTTGTGAAAATATATTAAATAGATTGTGTTGCTTTGTAGAGGTGGGTGGAGCTTTTCGTGGCATTTGAGCGAAAAAATTAAAAATTGAGGATATTTTGCGATTTTTCGTGTGTGTTAGCTATAGATTGATGGGTGATGTAAGTGTCTGAATGAGTTTTGGGTCAAACTTCTTTGGAAGGCTTGTGACGGCCTATTACATGGATCGTGTTGCTTTGGAGAGGTAATCAAAGCATTTTTTGTGGCATATGAGTGAAAAATCTAAATATTGAGGACAATTTGCTATTTTTCGTGTGTGTTAGCCTATGGATTAATGAGTGTCCGAATAGATTTTGGGAGAACCTTCTTGGGTAAGCTCGTGGTAACCTATTAAATGTACTATATTGCTTTGGAGAGTTGGGTGGATCTCTACTTTTGGGGGGTACAAGCGAAAAAATAAAAAATTGAGAATATTTTGCGATTTTCCTTGTGTGCTTGGATGGGCTTGTGTCGACCTATTAATTGGATTGTGTTGCTTTGGAGAGGCGTGCAGAGCTTTTTTGTGGTATATGAGCAAACAAACTACAAATTGGGTATTTTTTGCGATTTTTCATGTGTGTTAGCCTATTGAAGAAAATGAGATAATTAGAAACTAGCATAGACTCGACACATGACATGAATAAAGAAGATGATTTTTTCCTAAGAATATCATATAGCCTCTCAAAGATGGGATATAAATGTCCTCATTCTGATCTGCGGGACTCTACTAGACACATGCACTTGTACCAACAATACCAGTGAACCTAGGCTTTGATACCAATTTGTCACGACTCGATTTCGTGAGTCATGATGGTACCTACTTTAACCCACTAGTAGGTAAGACAAATCGTAGCTCAAAATGATAAGTAATGGGCTAGTTGGTGGAAGGTATGATAAATACAGTAATTAAACATACAATAGAATTATAGGCTATAAAAATATACAAGCACCAAAATAAATGTCAAGAAGAGAGAGAGAGAGAAAGTGCACAAAAGAATATCCCACGACCTAGTAAGGCCGGTACAAGAGCCAATAAATCCAAAAGAATAAGAGTACTAAGTAGTATTCAATATACAGGTAGTCTCAAAAGTAAATACTGTCCAAAAGTGATAGAAGGAGAGAGGATCTGCTCCATCTATGAAAGCTCACCTTATCTTTGAATCCCAAAAGCAAGCTGGATCGAGTGTCAGTGGCGGTGACTCGTACTCTGATCTGTATTAGAAAAAGATGCATAAGTGTAGTATGAGTATGAAAACAACGGGGGGTACTAAGT
This sequence comes from Capsicum rhomboideum, assembly GCA_031232105.1. Lineage (NCBI taxonomy): Eukaryota > Viridiplantae > Streptophyta > Magnoliopsida > Solanales > Solanaceae > Capsicum > Capsicum rhomboideum. Next base: position 63,403,552 of record CP124709.1, read on the forward strand.
AAACATCATTGACCGAATATGCTAAATCATAATAAAAGTATAATAAAATGCGAGAAAGTAAACTAAGTCATGGATAAGTTTAAATCTGTAATAAATACTCCAATCTGGATAAAATGGTAAATGTACAAAATAAATAAATTACGATAAGGACCTATAAGCCCAGTAGGTACAAGTAAATGAGAAAGTAATCCAATTGAGACCCCATAAGATCAGTGGATGCAAATAAGGAAGAGAGTACCGATAACCATAACGTTAAATGACCAACAGTGGGAGCATACCTGAAATTTCCTTCAACCATAATGTCGGACTTGAATCGGAACTGAAGAATGATATCACAGTAATAATGCCATAAACAGATCATAATTACCGGACTCTAACAAAAAGTTTACAAAAGTAGCAAGGTCTAATCAATAGGTCAAATAAATAAGCTTAAAGGCCAACCGTATTCTAGTTTGGGTATCTCAACTAACCGGAAACTGATGTGAAGCCTAAGTCACCTTAAGGTCCAAGAATTTCCTAAAAAAGTCCAAGAAGGTCTCCTACATCTACTAGGAGCTAATTTAATTACTCGACCTATAAGGAGGGTCGACGGGGCCTGCTACTAGTCCCAAAAACCCACATCAAGGCAACCACCTACCTAAACCTAGACTAGGACCTTACAATTTTATCATAAGGTGTGAGATAAGTTAAGACTATACCAAAAAGGATATTATAACCATTAAGAGGAATGACGAGGTTAAATTCCACTAAAAGGAACCCAAAACGGCTAACTTTAATCCATAAAATAATAAAATAATGGCCAAGTCGTAAAACCCTACCCACCGCTAGTATAATACTACACTAATACCATAATAAAGCTCATTCTAAGAGAAAAGTAAGCCTAGCCTACGTGGACGTTGTTGAAAGCTCGATAAAGTCCACTAGATTGGAGCTTTTCTCTTTCGAGACACCTCGGCGCGATGCCACACTATCAAAATAATAATTTATGCATTAACACGAGAATAACAATACCTATATTGCATATAAATTCTTCGGGACCAAAATCGAGCTAAAAATCTTATATGGGGCCTGCTTGCGGAATCACAACCTTGAAATCGTCAACATGTCCCTCTAAGCTCAAGGATCATTTACCCTAAAAATGGATGAAATCCAAGCACAAACGAACCCCAAATTGGCCCCTCAAGTAAACTAGGGATTTGAATAAAATTCGGAAAATAAACCAAGGATTTAATGGAAACTTACAGAATTGTCGACGGAAAAATGACTACAATCATGCCTTCAACTCACCCCAAACACCCAATGATCGATCTCCTCTCTCCACAAGCTCTCTAGAGTTTATATGGACTTGGGACTTAAAGAAATAGAGAGAAATCGGGTTCCATAACAATAAATACTGCTAAGGGTCCCTTCATCGTAATCATGGGGACCCCATCACGAATGCGACACGTAACCTTGACTTACCCTTCGCGAATGCAGCTGGTCCACCGCAATCGCGAAGGAGGAATTCTGGTCAGATATGGCGGAGATCTTTCGCAAATTTGGAGACAAGCTCATAAACACGATGGCCGATAAACTTGGCCTCCGCGAATGCGACCAAGATCTCGCGATCGCGACATGCTATTGCCTTGGCCTGCACCACCTGAGATGCACTAGTAGTTTTGGCCAAGTGCCAAAACTCCGATCAGACCCTTGAGATTCATTTAGAATCCCGTGAACACAAACGAACTATGCTACCCTACCAAATTCAACATTTTGGACTCAATGGCAGCATTGAAACTTTCATACGAGTTCGTTTTGATAAAATGTGGGTATGACACCCAAGCGCCATTTTAACCAAATTCCATCCAATAGGCCAAAACGAGTTTGAAAGCCTTGGGACTCGATCCAAGGGTCCCTCTAGCCTAAATTCAACATTCCAGAGCTAACGAAACTATCAAAATTGGCATACAAAGCCGTTTACCAGATGTTTTGTCCTGCTACCCAATTCTTAATAGTGAAGATTTCAAAATAAGAAATTGGCTCTAAAAACCAAACGAATTTCCTAGTAACCGAACTGTCAGCTCCAGTAAGTCATAAATGACTTAGGGCAGCTATGGGAAAGATCTAATCACTGAAATAGTGTGGAAATACAGAAAATGACCTGGAGGGTCATTACAATACTACCATTAACTATCGGGATTGCAACAACCAAGATAATTATTAACAACAACAACATAACCATAAGGGACACTACAATGTACATCATGTATATAACTAAATACACAGGAGAATAATACTTATACATAATCCAGGACATACATTATATTCACACTTTTCTATAATGCACAATTACAACCATCAACATAACCGAGTCACTCAAAGAACCATAATATCTCATTAAATAAAACCGATTCACTCAAAGAACCATAATATCTCATCAAATAGTTGGTCCACACAAGGGACCATGATATATCATCAACATAACTCGGTCCACTCAAGGAACCATTAACATCATGTAAATATAAATGTACATTCAAATGTATATCATGAGTGCATATATGCAAGATGTACGTATCATCCCATTCTCATCTCAACATCATCATCATGATCTCCATATTATCATCATAAATACCATCTCATTATCATCATTAATATCATTCTCAACATAATCATCATCATGTATGAATATCAACATCAATATCATCTCATCATCATCATTATTAATATCATTCTCAACATCATCATCATGATCTCAATATCATCATCAATATAAATACAAGATACAGTCAATAATCACAAGTAATGCCCGAAAGTGAATCACAAACACCCAATTCAAATAAAATGTAAATCACAGCAATCAAAGTAAAACTTACAATTAATGACAACCAAGTAAATGCAGTCAACAATCAACAAGTTCATCATTCCAAGTAAACAATGAATATCTACTAACACATGAAATCACAAGCATGCCTGAAGGTCAATTCACCACTTACTCAAATGAGCATTATCAACCCAATCATCAATCGTAAATATGTTCTAAGACCAATCAATCAAGTATCCATTTTAGGAGTGCATATTTCACCAGGATTGATATCAACATTCTAATTCATCATCATATTTCATTCACCAATCCAACTCTCTTTTATTCATACTGAAATCGATGAATTTAGGTACTAACCAGTAACCCTTACACTTAAGTCATCACTAATTTCAAGGCACTATCCCCTTTAGTCGATCATTCAACCACTCGACTCTTTTCAATTTACAATTCTAGATAGAGTCATACACCCTTACACATCTTACTTTCTAGCAATTAGCAAAACTTGACTTTAGGTACATAAGTTAAATCATCACCTCCCCCTATCACAATTAATCCTCCTAACTATCTTCTAGCAAGAATATCTCATACTTTAAATATATACAATATCGAGTTCACCCTTTTTAAGGTATTAAAGACTAGCTCTATAGATTAGAAGGCCACCTAATTCTTCTATTATTATTCACATTCACATATTAAACTCTATAAATCATCAAGTAAGTCATATAAATACAAACACCCATCAAGGGATCCACATAAAACACAATAACATATAATTAAATCATTATTATATTATTTCCAAGTTTTATCCATCCAAACTCCGTGTCCATAGGCCTAGACATGAAATCACCCAACAACTACAGTTATTACGTGCAACTAATCCAAGTCTACTACACATTAAACCATAACCTACCTCGACTGAAGATATTAGAACAAGCAAGCCACACCAAGGTTGCTCTTTCCTTACTTTAATGCTTCCATTAGCACATAATCTAGAAATCAAATAGTTATTAGTTAGAGTAATTAATCAATTACTCTTCAATTAACTACTTTGGAAATTCAACCCACTAATTCTATCCTTATTCATGGTCTAAATCATTACTCATACTCAACCCATTTTATTAATGGAGTATCAAAGTTAAAGGTTCCATTTTTAAAGAATTCAAGGTTCCCAAGAATCAAATTTCATGTTTTAGAATCACTAATTCATACTAGGAATAGTTGGTTAATAATCTAGAAGTAATTTTAGGTGATATTACCCAAACCCATAGGTTTCCACCCAAAATATCATGAACTTAGGGTTCAAATCCCCAAGAATTTCACCATTAAAGATTGTTCTAATGATTCTAGGATGTTAAAGGATTGAAATATGAAGAAGATGATGGAAGAACTTACCTCAACGAAGAATTTTCACCCAACAAGTTGGAAAAATGCCCCCTAGGGATTTGGGATGAAGTTTTTGAGTTAAAAACCAAAAACCTGTCAAAAATAAGCTATATACTGCCCAGTTACCACTGCAGCGGTACCATTGTGGTGGTTAACTTCTTAGTTCAGACAGTGTTTAATAAAATGGCCATAACATTTTACTCTAAAGGTGGATTAATGAACGGTTAGATGTGTTGGGAAGAAGACTCAAATATCTTTCATTGGGTAGTTATTGGGCCTAATAACACTCTATATTCTAGGAGATATGCTTATTTGAAGTTGATCCCAGTTTTAACTTAGCTCAAAACTCAATCGGTATGAACACTTCCAACTTAACTTTGTGCTAAGGGTATTTTATGACCTTAGTTCATGTATAATGCACTCCCACATTAAAGAATTAGTCCTATAACTTATGGTGAAAGAGGTTATTATGCTTTTACCACAGATATTTTTAGTAATGACAAAACAGATCGTTACATTAGATACCGATTTACCCACCGTTCATCCCCGAATGACCATTGGTGAAGAGGAGAATTTTTAGAACAATTATCGAAATTCAGCATACCCAATGGTTAAGAAATTAACACAACCTCCCATCCAAATCTCAAACAAATCAGTAACACTTGCAAAACTGCCGTCCCATAAGTAATGCCAATAGCTACCCAACCAGTCTACGCAACACAGGACACTAAGCTCTAGGCACAAAGCATGATCACTATAACCCAAGGAATACGATTCATAATGAATTTATGTAACGGCTCATCTACAATACATGGAACACCATACGATACTTTGAAACACAAACATTTGGAGAGATAACAGCAATAATGGGGAATGAAAAACTAAAACTTGCATTTTTATCGTTGAGCCGGTAAAGTTACCGATGCAGCGGCTCGCAGACCTATTGAGGTTATCGCTGTGGCGGTACTGTTACCGCTATAGTGGTCCCATGGTAGTAACTCAAGAGCTCATCCTAGTTCAGTCCATTTCACAACACGTCTCTAAACATTCCATATTATGAACTAACTCTTTTATGGTAATAATCAAAGTTTTACCAACCCATTTTATGCACCGAAAGTTGCTATGACTTCCGAAACTAGTCCTCTAACATAATAACCACTAAAATCCACCAATCAACACACCATGATCCACCATTCAACACTAATCCACACAACGCCAGATTTTTAACCAAAACCAAACTACTTTGAGGTTACCATTCCTACACTAGGAAAAAGTTTAATGGTGTACTTACACCCTAACCAATACTATAACATCACAACACAACAAATCACATCACTATGGGTTTTCATTAACACATAAATTCTCCACCACAACTCAAATTAGTTTATTCAATCCTAAAATATACCTCAGCCACTCAAGAGGTAATACCAACCAAGTTTTATCATGTAACAACAAGAGGGATATGAATATGCCAAAACATATCTAATAACTCTACTCCCTCGATCGACTCCATACTACAGACCATCAACAAAAATCAAGCTAACTTATTTCACCAACCTTATCAACTCAACTACACCACATTGAAGGGATACTATTAATCGATAATTATTCCCATACAGTAAGCATATATGCAATATCCATCCATAATAAGCCAACTACAAGGTCAGTCTAGCAGCCTTGCCTCCTCACTAAGTCTATGAACATTATCGAACTATCACTTTATTCACATCCTTAAGACTTAACCTAGTTTATTCACTTATAGTCATCATGGGTTTTGTATAACCGATTAGTCTACCTTTAGGACAATGATGCCTTTAACCTCCTAAAATCATTCAAGTCACTAACCAAATAAGCTACATCATTGTTAATCACACAGTTAAGGTTCAACTTACCAATATCAAGTAAAATCATTATTACCATCTCTCCTTATTATATTACAGGAAACAACCAATGTTATATGCCTAATTAATTTTTCTTGCATTAGTGATATCAACTACATAACTTACCTCACATTTAAGTCACCAAAGTTGTGCAAAACAACTAAGTTCATGTTAGTTTAACCAATTACTTATTAAGGCATCATTAACAAGTCAAATCATTAACTGGATTATTCATACAAGGATGACCCAATAGCACTTCAGGCCAGGATCACTAAAAAAAAGGGTAAATTTTGGGAGATTAAAACAACAATTCAAGGAGGTTATAAGCCTCCGCTATTTTATTTCAGCAAATAGCATAGGTTTTAAACCTCCACACATTATAGTGTTAACCTTCGTAATTTATCATTTTTTGGTGGTGGATATAGTCACCAAAGGTCAGACGACACAAGGATGCCAACTATAATCATCAAAGTTTAGACCACACAAGGATCCCAATTATAATCATCAAAGTTGACAACATAAGGATCCCAATTATAGTCATCAAAGATCGGACTACACAAGGATCCTGAGTATATTGTCAAAGATCAAATACAAATCAAGACATACTTCAAAATCACACCCAGTCTTTACGATTTACGGATATTCTTTTGTTACAACTTATCTCTTATCACTCATAATGATTTGTCATGACACAAAATGGAGTACGTGATAACACCTGTCACACCCTCCGATACATGTAAGCATATCCCAACCCAAACTCAATAATTAAAGTAAATCAAAAGCGAAAGAAGAAGAATAGAACAATCCTTAAAATATATAAAGAAGAAGTAATAATTCAAAGATACATCTTATGTCTATTTGTCACTAGTATAAACCTCTAATACAGAATGATATCAATTAGTCTAAAATATCTTAAATGCAAAAAGAAGCATAAGATACAAAAGGAGAGATCAACTAACTCTGAAATTCGTCAGCCACTACCTCGATCTCCATAACGCGAACACTGCAGAAACGTGATCTATGATATACTACTCAAAACCAATACCTGTACGAGGTGCAAAAAATAAGAAAAAGGAAAATGAAGCAAGGGTGAGTACGAAACACGTATACTTAGCGAGCATCATCGATAACCGACCCTAAGTCAAAGTGATGGCGAGAACCACCACCCCAATTTTCCAAGGTTCCCCTAAATCTACCACCAATAAATACACCACCTCATCCTAACCGAGCATTCCAACACAAGAGTCATAAGAAATATCAATATACAAAGTAGGCACATAAATCTAGGTGAGTCAACACTAGCCATTTTATGATCAAAAAGCAAAGGAAGTCATTTATGAGGGAGACTAATTAACACAGTAGATCAGGCTCTGTCAATATGTTCAACCAATAATCTGGGATGAAATTGTGAGAAAGAATCATTATGCGTATATCATGCTACTATTAGGTGCTACACTACAAGTCTCACTAGCCAAGCCAAAGCCATACCCTACATCTTATAAATATCTCAACTCTCAAATTAACCAAGAGGGAGTATAATATGATGTAATGTAGTGAAATGAATGCTCAATACGTATTATCACAAACAAGGTTTAATCGCGATATTTCAATACAAAAGTAAATAATCAATAATCAAATGCAATGTAAAGGAACTACGTGCACGACAATAATCATGTAAGGAAGGTATAATAATGCAATGAAATGTAATGTAATGAAATACAATGATGGTGGGATAATGATAATGTAAGCCATCACATGACTTTTCATATACACCTTTTGAGCCTCAACACTTCTAGGATAGGACTCATGGGGGGGTCGCAACCCATATGCTTTCCCATATCTTAATTCACCACTTCGGCTAATGTTCATCGCTCAAGGGTATTATAAAGTGTCTGATTTACCTCTCCGGCTATTGTTCACTAATCAAGGGTTTTATAAAGTGTTTCTCAGTGGTACCAGTTTCCATAAATATGTATAAATGAAATGAGAATGATTACTCACAACCAATCTGTATGAAGATAATAATCAATTCAATACATGTATAAATAAGCTCAGAATCAACTCAATGTGACAATAATTCATGATATAAGCCCTCGCACGGCACCACTGGAATAAGTAGTCATGTAAGACATCAATAATATAAATTTGTAACCACTCACTCAGGCATCACCTTAATAAATAAGGAAATTTAATGCACAAACAAAGACAATAATATCAAGTCTGGCCCCCACTTTGGCGACACAATAATAAATAGGCAATTAATGCTCAAATAAGGTCAATAATATTAAATCAAACCCCCACTTGGGTGACACAATAATAAATAGGCAAGTAATGCATAAATAAGACCAATAAAATCAATTCAAGCCCCCATTTGGGCGTCACAATAATAACAATCAATCAAGTCAATGATAATATTGATGCTCCATGGTTACATGGCACTTTCGATGCTTAAAAAAAGGAAAATATGCAATAACATGGGTGTATTTGGTTGGTATGATGTGGGTTCTGTCTTACTTTAAAGGAAAACAAGTTTTGAAGGCAACAAATGATCAAAAGGAAGAATCAAGCCCGAGAACGAAGTGTCTGAAGATGAAAGAACAAGAATCTGCACTAGAGAGGGAGTCATGACACCACCCACATGATGTGAAGGCTACTCACGTGACATGAGTGGCTGTCATGACTCATGTTCAGAGATGTTGAATGTGGTCTAATTTCCACGGCAGGCATCCATGTGGCATGAGTGCATCTACGTGGCGTGAGTCAACTTCTGAAGATGTCTAAGTGAGCCTGATTTCCATGACACTCATCTACGTGGCATGACTTGGTTCCACGACACCAAGTCACGATACCATGGAAGTTGCCGACTCTATTCTCTTGTTCGGATTAGGATAGGATTAGCTTTGTATCTATTAATACCCATGTATAGTCCTTTGTGCTAGAGTTAGTCAGTAAATTATTTTGAGAGATATTTTCTACAGTTTCTGAGTTCATAAACATATTCTTGGTTTTGTAGTTACAAACCTTAGTTTCAAGTTTTATTGATAATTGAGATTTCAGTTCTTCTTCATTATTGTAAGTTTACAATCATGTTTTCATCTTTGAATTCTTCTTGTGTTCTTGCAATTATAAGTAGCTAAACTCATCAACTAGGGTTGTGTGAACAATGAGGAATTAACGAAATAGGTTAAGTGCAATGCAACTCTGAACCGCTGTGAATGCATGTATTGGTATTTTCTTTGTTGTGATTGATCTTCTAACGGTTACAAACGTTAGAAACTCGCTTGTATTCTAGACTTGCTTGAGAGAGAGGTATAGATTGGGAAAAGGAGATAACAACAGAGATTTAAAGCTATCAACCTTCATCTAATAACTTGAGCCTTAGCGGGAATAGTTATATGAGATCCAGGACAAGGGTTAGTAGTGCGACACTTGGAGACCGAGAGGAGAAGAGTGAAATTCTTCTAACCAAGGTCGAGAGACATTTAGATGAACATATCTTATCAGATTTTGCATGCAACATAGCCGGACGGTTTTGTTAGCACAAGTAATCGGTGGAGTTAAGGAATCATTGGGGATCACAGTCCTAGTGTACTTTTCTTATTGTCTACAAACTCGATACAATCAACAATAGTTACTGTCACTATTTACTTACAAAAACACCTAGTTTTTACTTACGTTCCAATTATTTCATCTAGTATTCTAAAAAACTTTGACCTATTCCCTGTGGGATCGACCCCAACCTAGTTGGGTTCTATATTTGACAGCGGCCGCTTTATACTTCTTAGGAGGCATCTTTTGGGCTACATCAAGTTTTGGCGCTGTTGCCGGGGAATACAGTTATGGAGTTGATTAGTACTGGTTGGAGTTGATTGGTTTTGTTTTTACATACTTTTGAGGGTACACCCGGTGTATGCCCAATACTAGGAGTCAAGGCAATCCCCTGATTCCACTTGATCTTGAGATTGAAAGGACTCTGAGAGCTAATCAAAGAATGGTGAATACTAACGAAATTCAGGATCCCGCAGCTGCGGGAGATATTCATCACCAACCAATTCAGCCAGTTGGCCATGAAACAACGGATCAAACTACTGCTCGATTGACATGGGAAGAGTAAGCTAGGCAAGCTTCTCTTAGACAAGCAGAAAGAGATAATCGAGTAATGCAAGAAGCAACACAACATCCGGCTGATGCTGAAGAGCAACAAAGAAGACTTAGAGCACAGCAGAGACCATATGTAACTGTTTATGATGATCTTGAAGAAAAGGATATGGCTTATCTTGAACCATTTGAGACTGGTGCCATCAGTCCACTAGAGTTACCTCCGGGCATAAAGTTTGACATTACCAGTACCATGATTCATTTGCTAAATTTGAAAGGTGTGTTCGCCAGTCTTCCTTCAGATGATCCAAACATTCACGTGATGAATTTTATGGGGGTCTGCACTTCTTATAATCTTCCTAGAGTTAACCAAGAGGAGATTCGGTTGAGATTTTTCCCATTCTCCCTAACAGGAGAAGCAACATTGTGGTTGGCAGAATTACCACGAGGTTCCATCACTACTTGGCAAGACCTGAGGAATCAATTTCTAGAAAGCTTTTTACCACCTTTTAAGATGCTGCAGTTGAAGGATGAGATCTACAATTTCAGACAACTACATTCTGAAGCACTTTATGAGACATGGCTCAGATTCAAGAAGAAGCTGCAGAATGTGCCGAATCATAGGATGAGTGGTAGAAATTTACTTGAAATTTTCTACAAGGCTTTGAATGCAAAAACTAAGGCTGTAGCAGATACTATCACTGGTGGAGCATTCATGAGTCTGAGATGGGAGCAAGCTTCAGAGATATTAGATCGTATCACTAAGACCAACCGAGGATGTCATACTCGGGAGGCAGATACGCATGCTGGTACATATGTTATTGGAGCCTCAGATGCACAACGGGCATTGGACAAAACTGTAGCTCAAGAGGTTGCGCAACTAAGGACAGAAATTGGTCTTCTGGCTAAACAGATTGCGGCTAGAGATACTAAAAAGGTGTATGATGTAGGTGCACAAGGTAAAACGCCTAGACATGATGATAATGAGTTTGATAAAGAGGATAAGTACCTAGATCGAGAAGTGGCGAGTTTTCGAGTCAAGGGCCAAGGGTCTAATCAAGACTCTTGGAACTCAAGGCAAGGGAATCAAGGTCGGAGCTATTATGGAGACAATTACAATAAATTAAGAAACAGAGATCGAGAACGAGACCGTGATGGTGATTAGAGATGGAAGGATGATTATAGAGAAAAGAGTGGCCTTTATGTACCACCAGGAAACCGTGATGATGAGTCTAGTAATTCAAGAATGGAGGCCCTTTTTAATAAATTGGTCAAAGGGTCAGAAACCCAGGAAAATTGCTTGAAGAAGATTAGGTCAGACATTTCGGGAATAAGTCAGAAAGTGGAGTCTCATTCAACTACCATTAAGTTGGAGCACCAGTTCGGGCAAATATCATTGGCACTGAATCAACGTCAGTCAGGCACCATTCTGAGCAATACCGTCCAAAATTCGAAGAATGATAGCCATTACTACTAGAAGTGAAAAATGTACAACAGATCCACCTATACCTGCCTACAGTGGTAAGACCAATGAGCCGATGGTTATTGATGTAGAAACTGAGTTAGAGCCGTATAATTCAAAGGGCGAAACAATTCCAGATTATCATGATACTAGCAAAGAGGCAAAATCTGAAAAGAGGAAGGAAAAGAAGGTACCACAAGTGCTGAAAACTATTCCCCAACCTCCTTCTCCCTTTCCTCTAAGGTTGAAAAAGAAGGCTGAGGAAGGCAAATATCAGAAGTTTATTACAATGTTAAAGGAGTTGTCAGTAAATATCCCTCCTGTTGAGGCATTGGAGCAGATGCCAGGTTATGCGAAGTTCATGAAAGACTTGGTGACAAAGAAGAGAACTGTCAGTTTTGAGCCAGCAGATAACTTACATCATTGTAGTGCAGTTGCTTCGTGTTCCCTAGTTTAAAAGAAGGAGGATCCAGGAGCTTTCACAATTCCTTGTACTATCGGGTCCTACGACTTTGCTAAAGCACTTTGTGATTTGGGTGCTAGCATTAACTTAATGTCATTAGCTGTGTTCAAATAGTTGGGGTTGGAGCACCAAAACCAACCTCTATGAGAATTCTCATGGCCGATAGGACTGTGAAAAATCCAGTAGGAATTCTGTATGATGTTTTGGTAAAGGTTGCATCTTATGATCTTTCCGACTGACTTTGTGATTCTTGATTGTGAAGTTGACTTTGAGGTTCCCATTATACTGGAAAGACCATTCCTTTCCACTGGTCGTGCACTGGTCTATATGGAAATAGGGCAGATGAAATTTAGGTTAAATGATGAACAGGTCACTTTCAATGTTTGTCGTTCCATGAAGCAACCAAGATATAAGCGGGTGATTTCGGTGATAGATGCAGTTGATGATAGTGATGTTGTTGTGTCTCTTGAAGAAAGGTTGGGGGTAGAAGCTCTTGCGACCGTGATTATGGATTTTGATAGCAATGATATTGAGGAATACGATGATTATTTCTGCTAAATTGGTGGAGTGGCAAGTAAAGGCCCTGGTTTCGATATTGAGAAGATTTAAGAGGGCCATTGGTTGGTCCATCGTTGATATTATAGGAATTCCACACGATCTTTGCACTCATAAAATTCAACTTACTCCTGAGTGCATACCGAGCATTGAGCACCAACGTCGTCTAAACCCACCTATGCAAGAGGTTGTGAAGAAAGAGATCATCAAGTGGTTAGATGCATGAGTGGTTTACCCTATTACTGATAGCAAGTGGGTGAGTCCAGTTCAGTGTGTACCAAAGAAGGGAGGAATCACTGTGGTTCCAAACGACAAAAATAAGTTGATTCCAATGAGGCCGATTACTGGATGGAGAGTTTGCATGGATTATCAAAAGCTGATTCTTGGACAGAAAAAGATCATTTTCCTATGCTCTTCATGGATCAGATATTAGACCGTCTTGCTGGTAGAGGATGGTATTATTTTCTTGATGGCTATTCAGGTTAAAATCAGATCTTCATAGCCCCCGAAGACCAAGAGAAGACCACTTTCACTTGTCCATACGGGACATTCGCATTTAAAAGGATGCCTTTCAGTTTGTGTAATGCACCGGCCACTTTTCAATGTTGCATGATGTCTATTTTCTCCGACATAGTGGAAGATACTATTGAGGTTCTTATGGATGATTTTTCTGTTGTGGGAGACTCATTTGATGATTACTTGGAACACCTCGCTAATGTGTTGCAGAGATACGAGGAGTGCAACTTAGCGCTAAATTGGGAAAAATATCACTTTATGGTCAACGAGGGTATCATATTGGGACATCAGATTTCAAAAAAAGGCATTGAAGTGGATAAGGCGAAGATTGAGGTAATTGAGAAGCTACCTCCACCTATCTCCATGAAAGGTATTTGAAGTTTTTTAGGTCATGCTGGCTTTTATAGAAGATTCATCAAGGATTTCTCTAAGATTGCACATCCTTTATGCAAACTTTTGGAGAAAGAGGTGAAGTTTGTGCTCGATGAGGCATGTCTAAAAGCATTTGAGTGTCTTAAGGAGAAGTTGGTTTCAGCCCCTATTATTGTGTCACCAGATTGGACGCAAACTTTTGAGGTTATGTGCTATGCTAGCGGAGTGGCCTTGGGTGCAGTCCTTGGTCAAAGACGTGAGAAAATGTTACATCCGCTTTACTATGCTAGCAAAGTGCTTAATCCAGCTCAAAAGAATTATACTATTACTGAGAACGAATTGTTGGCAGTGGTATTTGCTTTTGAGAAATTCAGATCTTACTTGATAGGTACGAAAGTGATTGTGCATACAGACCATGCAGCTCTTCGGTATCTTATGTCAAAAAAGGATGCTAAGCCAAGATTGATTCGGTGGCTACTTCTATTACAAGAATTTGACTTTGAAGTCAAGGATCGTAAGGGAACCAAAAATCAAGTTGCTGACCGTCTATCACGCCTTGAGGAGGCGGCCATGTTTAAATTAAGGGATGATCTTGAGATTGATGATACTTTTCCAGATGAGCAAGTACTAGCAGCATCTCAAGACTTAATCCCTTGGTTTGCTAATTTTGCCAACTTTTTGGCAAGTGATCTAGTTCCAAAAGATATGTCATATCAGCAGAGAAAGAAGTTCATGCATGAGGTAAGAAAACTCTTCTGGGATGAGCCGTATTTATTTAGGGTGTGTGCTGATGGCATAATTCGAAGATGTGTTCCAAAGGTCGAGATGATGAGTATTTTGGAAGTATGTCATTCATCTCTAGTTGGGGGTCATCATGGAGGTGCGCAGACTACCCATAAAATCTTGCAATGTGGGTACTACTAGCCCAGTATTTACAAAGATGCTCATGATTATGCTCGTGCTTGTGACCAATGTCAAAGGCAAGGTAAAATCTCACGCAGGCACGAACTTCCCATGACAACTATACTTGAGATTAAATTGTTCGATGTGTGGGGAATTGACTTTACGGGCCCTTTTGTGAGCTCGCATGGAATGAAATACATATTGGTAGTTGTTGACTATGTTTTTAAGTGGGTGGAGGCAATTGCGCTTCCTAATAACGAAGGAAGAAGTGTCACAGCATTCTTTAAAAAAAACATATTCTCACGATTCGGTACACCCCGAATTATTATTAGTGATGGAGGATCCCACTTTTGCAATCGTTTGTTCAAGGCCCTGCTTGAAAAATATGGTGTTAAACATAAGGTGGCAACACCTTATCATCCTCAGACAAGCGGTCAAGTTGAGGTGTCAAATCGTGAGATCAAGTCTATTTTGGCAAAAACAGTTAATGCCAATAAGACTGATTGGGCTCAAAGATTGGATGATGCATTATGGGCATATCAAAATGCCTTCAAAATGCCAATTAGTCCATCACCATATCAGTTGGTTTTTGGAAATCTTGCCATTTGCATGTCGAACTTGAACATAAAGCTTTATGGGCTTTGAAAAGGTTGAATTTGGACTGGAGTGAAGCGGCTAAATTGAGACTTGAGCAGATGAATGAGATGGATAAATTTCGTCTCCATGCTTATGAAAGTTCAGCAATATATAAAGAAAAGATGAAATTATATCATGATCGTCGAATTGAGAACCGAGAGTTTCACCCGAGAGATTTGGTGCTACTTTATAACTCTAAGCTTCGCTTGTTTGCTGGAAAATTAAAGTCCAAATGGTTCAGACCATTCATGGAGGTTAGGGTATTCCCACATGGAGAAATTGAGCTAAAAGGAGCGGATAATGTTCTATTCAAGGTAAATAGATAGCGTGTTAAGCATTATGTGGGAATCACGGAAGAAATAAAGACATGTGAAGAACTTGAGCTTAATGAAGTCTAAGTAGTCAAGCTAGCCATATCGTGTCGCGACATTAAATCAGGCACTTCATGGGAGGCAACCCATGGGCTAGTTGGTGAAGTCAGAGTAGTTAAGCTAGCCGTGTCGTGCTGCGATATTAAATCAAGCGCTGATTGGGAGGCAACCCAAGATTTTATTATGATGTGATTTGAGCATTGGAGGACCAGTTAGCTGAAATTCACAAAATTTACCTGAATAGGTTCAGTACTACTCACGCCACAACTCACGTCACATGAGTATACTAACGACACTTGGATGGTGCCGTGAAAATCAGAGGCAAGTCTCAGGTTTCAGAATATCATTTACGGCAGCGTACCGATGTGACGTAGGTCAACCCACGTCACATGAGTTGTATCATGAAAATTAGAGGCAACGTCAGAGATCAGAATCTCACCTACGGCAGAGGACCCACGTGACGTAGGTCAACCCATATCATGTGGGTTGTATCGTGAAATTAGAAAAACTCAGATATCCGAGACCCGACCCGACCCGACCCATTTTTTTTTTATAAAATTGGTTCCCTTCTTCTATACTCGATACAAATTCCGAACACACCCCATTATTTCTCTACTTACAATTCATCCAACTAAACGCAATAAGTTGACTGCCATAGTTCCCTTAGGTTTCTCTTAGTTAAGCATCGTATATATCTGTTTTTGTTTTGTTTGCCTGAGGACATGCAAACGTTTTAAGCTGAGGGTGTTTATGCGCCATGGTTACATGGCACTTTTGATGCTTAAAACAAGAAAAATATGCAATAACTTGGGTGTATTTGGTTGCTATGATGTGGGTTCTGTCTTATTTTGCAGAAAAACAGATTTTGAAGGCAACAAATGATCAAAAGGAAGAATCAAGCCCGAGAACGAAGTGTCTGAAGATGAAAGAACAAGAATCTGCACCAGAGAGGGAGTCACGACACCACCCACATGATGTGGAGGCCACTCACGTGACATGAGTGGCTGTCGTGACTTATGTTCAGAGATGTTGAATGTGGTCTGATTTCCACGGCAGGCATCCACATGGCGTGAGTGCATCTACGTGGCGTGAAAGGGTAGCGTGAGTCAACTTCTGAAGATGTCTAATTGAGCCTGATTTCCACGACACTCATCTACGTGGCGTGACTTGGTTCCACGACACCAAGTCACGATACCGTGGAAGTTGCCGACTCTGTTCTCCTGTTCGAATTAGGATAGGATTAGCTTTGTATCTATAAATACCCCTGTATAGTCCTATGTGCGAGAGTTAGTCAGTACATTGTTTTGAGAGATATTTTCTAATGTTTCTGAGTTCATAAACATATTCTTGGTTTTGTAGTTACAAACCCTAGTTTCAAGTTTTATTGATAATTGAGATTTCAGTTTTTCTTCATTATTGTGAGTTTGCAATCATGTTTTCATCATTGAATTCTTCTTATGTTCTTGATATTATGAGTAGCTAAACTCATCAACTAGGGTTGTGTGAACCATGAGGAATTAACAAAACAGGCTAAGTGCAACGCAACTCTGAACTGTTGTGAATGCATGTATATTTCCTTCATTGTGATTGATCTTCTAACGGTTGCAAACATTAGACACTCGCCTGTATTCTAGACTTGCTTGAGAGAGAGGTATAGATTGGGAAAAGGAGATAATAACAGAGATTTGAAGCTATCAACCTTCATCTAATAACTTGAGCCTTAGCGGGAATAGTTATCTGAGATCCAGGACAAAGGTTAGTAGTGCGACACTCGGTGTCACATCTCAAATCCCATTGAGGCGGACTGGCACCCGAAATTGTTAAGGCCCGAGAGAACCAACCAACGTTCAAGTACATTCGTATGCATGTCATCAAGTGAATAAAAATTCTGCCACATGTAAATAGAATATATTGGTGATAGAAATTATGTAAACACGTTCTAAATAGATACGAGACTTGGTCGTTGGGGCCATAATGTAAGAAGGCAAGACACTTCAGCGTTTGACTTTACCATGGTCTACAAAGCCTCTAAAAGATGTACATAACCAAAACTAAGGTCGGGACAAGTCCCCGCCTTATACCAATATTGCACAGTACCAAAACAAATTTACAATGACTCAGAAAGCCCCGAAGTAACCTGGATCTCACCGATAGTCTGTGGATGACTCGTATCCTACTGTGGAGGCTTACTAGCACCTGTGCCTGAAGCAAGTAAGGTAAGTCCCCCAAGGGACGTCAGTACGAAAGAATGTACTGAGTATGTAAGGGTATAAGTAACTGCATGAGATATAGGAACTCAAATGGAATCAAATACAAGTGAATAGATAATTCTGATAAACCACCTTTACTATAATCGTGGAACCGTATACATTACATTCATTAATTCCCTTTTTATTTCTTTACTTTTCTTGTCTTTATAAGGCATGCCATACATATACCCAACTGATCAGTGGTAACATAATCTGGGATCGTCTCTATGCTGGGCTATAAGCCCCCTCGAGCTGCCACCCATACATATTAAATCGGGATCGTCTCTATGCTGGGCTATAAGCCCCCTCGAGCTGCCACCCGAACATAACCATATTGAGTTGGTTACTTTATTTAATCTTTGAAGTTTTTATGGTGGTGGTTATAACATTATGGATCCTTTTTGGAACAACAAAAGAGAATATCTGAAATTTGATAGTAAATATGTATTGAGGTACTTTAGAACATTTCGGAGCGGAAACAAAGTCATTAGTTAGGTGGACAATATATGATGCCAAAGGATACGAAAAAGAGTAACCTTACATACCTTATCTTCTCACTATGTGGATACAATGATTCATCTCCTTCCTTATGTGTTACTCTACAACACAAGTACGTAATGGAGCTAACATTAAAAGCTAATTATATTTCAAGTTTATAAAATGGCAATTAGTTACTTAACGGGAAGTAAAAACTGCCCAACCTCCTAACCATATGGTGTATCACTCTCCCATTCTTTATACTTCCATACAACCTTATTACAACCCCTTACATTATAACTTACTGCCTTACCAAGACAACACCACCAAAACAGTCCACAAACCAACATAAACGTTACAAATCGGTAGGATTACCTACCTAGTTTATCCTTTACATTTCCACTCCAACGAAACTCCATATATTCACCCCATAAGGTCACCATACTTCCTTCCACAGTAACATACCAAAATCAGTCCACAACAGTTCCAAAATTCAGTTTAACATAACAAAAGAGTGTTCTCTTTTCACTACAACAAACGTTCCATTTACCAACACATATAAACATTTCCATCAAGCCATACATAAAAGGAACGATTCAGGGGTAGAACCACACTTTAATATACTGGAATTTCATAATCATAACTTAATTTATTCAGCACCTTAATCCCCTATACAAGTCCAAGCCACAAGGAAGACAAATTCATCAAAACCAACACAAGTGGACTGCCAACTTAATTAAGGGACTGCCCTATACATTTAAAACACCACCAACATGTTTTACACAACCTATTATGCATATATTACATTAATATATAAGGGTAAACACTTACCAAGTCTTGAAAAATGGGAGATTAGTCCAAGAACCCTAAAGGAAAACTAGGGCGGCTGTTTGGGGTTTGAGAGAGGAGAGAGTGTTTTAATTTTCTGTTTTTGGCAAATGAAATGAATGGATAAATGAGCTGAATTCCAGATCTTTATAAACCCTCTTAGCCACCTCTTTTAGCTCATTCTTATCCAATTTTTGGTCAAAAATAGTCCAAGTAGGTGATGCACCTACTTGGCTATATAAGCTGTCCAAAACAGTCCACTTACTTGGGCTAATTCTAGTTGGATCATAGCATGTTGGGCCTTAGTGATATTTAGGTGTTGGGATGGTCATCATCCCTATTTTATGTACTTAGTTTGGACCTCAATTCAGTCCATTAACATAGGTCCAAATGCAGCCCAATAGGTTAAATAGGTGATACACCTACTATCTTAATTAAGTCACGGAAGCACCTCACTTATGTTCTCCCCGTTTTCCAACGTCTTAATCCTTCTACCTTAATTCACCACTTAACTTTAATTTTACACTTAAGTATGTCCTTATTATCTCAAGTTTAAATACTTTTATCCATGTTAGGTTAGTCGCACAAGTTTTGAAAATGTACGAAGTGTTGTACTTGAATCAAAGAACTAGTTATTCCATCACCTATTGCCATAAGTCTGTACCATTTTCCATATAAGTAAGAGTAGTGTCTATAGAATACGGGGTGTTACACTCGGAGACCAAGAGGAGAAGAGTGAAATTAGTCTAACTAAGGTCGAGAGACGTTTAGATGAACATATCTTTTCAGATTTTGCATGCAACATAGCGGGACGGTTTTGTTAGCACAAGTAACCGGTGGAGTTAAGGAATCATTGGGGATCACAGTCCTAGTGTACTTCTCTTATTGTCTACAAACTCGATACAATCAGCAATAGTTATTGTCACTATTTACTTACAAAAAACCCCAGTTTTTACTTACGTTCCAATTATTTCGTCTAGTATTCTAAACAACTTCGACCTATTCCCTGTGGGATCGACCCCAACCTAGTTGGGTTCTATATTTGACAGTGACCGCTTTATACTTCTTAGGAGGCATCTTTTGGGCGACATCAAATATCCACATAAGCCCCCACATGGATAACACAAAAATAGTAAACAATCCAAACAACAATATATAGCAAAACCTACCCAAACCTAGCTTGACCCATACGATAAGTCTCATATTTCCTAAAGAAGGAATCATTAGACTAAATAACTAATAGGAGAACTACGCTAGTTAACAATATACTCCAGTAAGAGATACTAAAACCCAATAACCACATTAACTCTTTCAAGTTAATTTATGTTCCATGTATTTTCTAAACCTCAATCATTCTGATAAAGAATAATAATAACATAATTATTCCCTAAAAGGACACTAAACCCCGATCAACGCAATAAAGTCCACTAAGCGCGATTCAAGCTCTTAATTAGATAGCCACCATCACTTATGCAAGGTCAATAAGCAAACTATCTATAATATATTCTAAACATAATCACAAGTAGCAAGACTAACTAAGGTAAGCAACTACGTAACTACAATCCATCAAAAGACTCCAGTACCTGCAGAGATGCTCGCAGTCTCACCTGAGCAGGACCCCCAAACCCTAAACGATTTATAATACACAAATAAACAAGTATACAACACATAAATACATCAGAAAAAGTCAAGGAACATCTCAACATGCCTTTAAAGAAGATCCACAAGACAAAACACAGTCCAAGCATCAACTGAAAGATCTACTCCCACAAATCATCACCAAGTTCATCTAATCTAGTCAAATATGATATCTACAAGTCAAAAGGAGTCCAACAATATCCATATCGACTATATATTTTTTGGGTCCAAACATAGTTCAAAAATTGAGCTCGAAGGAAAAAAGGTAAAATTGGAATTTTATTTAAGAATCATGTTCCCTATACTTCTAGGGTTCTAAATCTGAAAACTCAACCAAAAATAAGTTGAAAACGGACTTGAAATCGAAGAAAAACCAATTTTATTCTTTACCAGGTAAACCCCCCAAAATTTACTATCAAACACGGTTTAAAATGAGAAATTTTGGGAAACTTTTATCAAAATCCTTTTACCCATGATACAAGGATTTTAAATCTCAAAAATCAATAAAAACCCATTCCAAATCGACCTTCAAATCAAGATGTTTCAATTTCAAAACTCAACTTTGTAGATCGAAATCATGAAAAACGAGATGGTTAATTTTGAAAACTGAACAAAATGAAGGTACAATTACATACTCAATGACTATACAAGAAAAACGCATCAAGAATCGCCTAAACGGAGCTTTCTAGCTCCCATTATATAAAAAATACAAAATAGGATGAAACCTGAAATTTATAAAATGTTCAGGTGCAATTTCCATAGCTAAAGCCCATTTCCCATAGCTAAAAGTCAATTTTTCCGTTGCTAAAGGTGTGCACCAGCAACTTTCAAAACTTTTTTTTGGCCCTCGAAACTCATTCGGAACCCTATAAACATGAATCAATAGTCCAAATTGAGCATAAAACATGTTTCGGATCCAATGGAATCATCGGATTTATGAAAAAAGGTCATTTACAACAAATTAACCCCCGAGATCCCTGTTAGGCTATTTTAACTAATTTCCATCTAAACACTCAAAATAAAAAATAAAGGCTTAGGACCCAAACTAACTATTCTACAAACCCAAAATCGACATTCCGAATCAAATGAAACTGTCCAAATCACCATTCGACGCTCGTATCACAAACGTTGACCGAAGTCAAACTAATCTCTTTAAAGGATATCCAAAATCACAAACTCATATAAATTACTCCCAAACTCACCGGAGACCGTGCAAACCATTCTCATAACTTATAAATGAGATAAAGCAACAACGGGGATGGGCAAAATGGTCAAAACCTAGAAGTTTCTAAAATTCCTACGAGGGTCATTGCTTTATCCACCACTAAGATACGTTCGTCCTCGAAAGTTCAACTAAGAAAATTGTCAAAACAGACGAAGGATAGAGAATATCCTCATAAACTGTAAGCAAATACTCCAAAGCGGAGTCTCAACTATAGAACTACCGGTTTTGCTATAGAACCAGAGATTTTTCACACAATGACCCACAAGGTTACAATACTAGCATCTAAGGTCAAATTTCTCAATGAAGTCACATTCCTTTATTTTCGAGCTTCCTCTATACCCAAAAACTGAGTCAATCACGCTAAAAGTTATGAACATACCCAGCCAACCTGAATCTGTCAAATACATAATAAGGCACTGACAGCACCACAAGACCAAAAATCATTCTCGGACCACAAAATGCTAGGGAACCCATGAAACCACATATCCACTCACCAATATACTGAATCAATCAACTCAAGGACAATACCATAACTGTCGAATCCGACAACATTATTTTCTCAAACTGAAGCAACTGGCTAGAAATCAACATCAATGCACACTAGACCTAAAAAGTCACACATAGCATACTTAGGTCATTATGCAATAGTCATGAATGCTCCAGCTGACACCTAAATTCTCATGTAACTCATCACAGTAATCATGCAGTCCTTAATATCCAAGTGACATCAATCAACCCAAAGTCCTTAATAATCTGGTAGAACGAAGAGCCTCTCTAATTATACACACATAAGTAGCCCATCATATCAGGGACAATTAACCCATAGAAAAAGTGCAACAATCACTATATCTCACTGACAGAAACCTAAATCATAAATCAAAACTCAGGAAAGTTACTGCTACACTCTACATAATCCACTGAAGAACCACACTGTCAAGACTTTGAATTTCTATCTCAAGCCCATAACTAAACTCTGAATATAACAAATTTCCTTATGTACAAGTTTCTTATCTTTTTCCTAAACTCTTTTCCCATTCAGTATTCTTTAACACAAGAATCATGGAATAATAACACATACTCTAATCAAAACTCATGAGCAAGAATATTCCATTAAGCCACTTAGCCATAAAAGTAGCAAATGCTACAAGTAAGTTTCATTTCCATTTGAAACTCCTTCCAAACCAAAATCTAGGATCCTTATAAGTTGAACTCCTTCAAGTCTAACCAAGGAGTGTCGCAATAACCATAAGTCTTTCCATGCAAGAAAGGCTAAACACTAAGGAATTAACAAATCACAAGGCCCGAACACCTGAAAATCTTCCTTTATCCAACTAGAATCCTTTACTTGCAATTCTTTCAAATCATTCATACCACAAATCTAGTCTATCATAAGGTCTACTACTGATCAAAACCACTAGGCATTCTACAATCCGAATACACTAAAACCCATAATCGATCCATCACTATTCCATAGTATAACCCTCAATAAAATCATACCCAATCATACCGAAAGCCACAATACTCCAATAAATCAAACCTAATCAGATAATATAGTCTAAAAGAGTCATCTAGGACCATCACACTCGATCCACCACTAAAGACTCACCTACAGGGTAGCAATGACAACAAACCCAACAAAACTCTTGAATCATATCAAGACTCAATGCTGAATAAGTAAACATGTAGGAGGATGTAGAACCACAATCAAATACTACCAAGACATATGAAAGGCATATTAAAATCATACCTGTGGCTATTATACCAGAAGATCCTGCCCCGAGCCCATCCAGTGGAACATGATACTGAGACCTATCATCTCTTAGAGTAACTGATGAAGTATCTCTCTATCTAGGACTTTAGGCAATCCCTCTTATAGTGCTCAAGATCTTCATATAAGAAGCAATCCGGAGAAGTAGGGGTCTGATGAACTAGGCCTAAAAAACCTGATCGACCACCATGATCTAACCCTCTCCAAGTATAACTATGAGGATCCTGGATTCTACCATACACATCGCTATCATCGTCAAGTAAACAGGGCCTCTTGCTTGCCAATCATTTATGTATCCACTCAAACTCTTCTAGAAACTCTCTAGCAAACTGATCCCATGAAAGATGAGGTGACCCAACTGTTCTACTCTCTACAAAAGTCAACCACCATCGTCTGGCTGGTCCAAATAACTAAAAGGTAGTGAAATCTACTCCATTAGAATCCATCAAGCCCAACCTGTACAATCTCTCGTGGCAACCAAGTAAGAACATATAAGAATCGAACCTAGGATCTCCATTGAATCGAGGAGGATCTGTCCTCATGAACTCTACAAACCTACTCTGTCTTTCTATAGACATAAAAAGTAAGGTCACTGTGTGTGGAACAATCCTCAAAAATACCTCGTCAACACTAGGAGAACTTGTAGTAGCCACATGTGTATCTGGAGTTTGAAGCCTTAAAGTAGCATGTTGAACCAAACTAGGAGCCACCCTCTGAAGGAATCCTAATACTCGAACCAAGTAATTCCCTAGCATAGGTATGGAAATGATCATCGGTGGTATGTGTACCGAGCATAACTTCTCTATCTTAATAGACCTATCATCACTAGTAACTCTAGAATCTGAAGAGGCAATACCAACCTGACCTCTAGCTGGTTTGAATATTCTAATCCAACCTCTGCCTTGACCTCTGCACCTATCACGCATCAAAGGCATAAGTTTTGAATCTCTAGCTAAGAAAGAATGCATGCTCACCATCTATGAAAGAGTGAATAAGAGGATTCTGAGTTACACAAAGATATGAACACATGATACAGAATAAAGAAATGAATTTTTCCTAAAGTCATGTAACCTCTCGAAGATAGATAATGAACGTCTTCACCTCGATCCATAAGACTCTACTAGACTCGGGTTGTATTAATGAGACCAACGAACCTGGGGATCTGATACCAATTTTTCATGATACAAAATAGAGTATGTGATTCCACCTGTCAGATCCTCCGATACTGGTAAGCCTATCCCAACCCAAACTCAATAATTAAATTAAATCAGAAGTGGGAGAAAAATAATAGAATAATGCCCAAAATATATAAAGAAGAAGTAATAATTCAAAGATACATCCCAGGTCTGGTTATCACTAGCATAAAACTCTAATACAAAATGATATCAATTAGTCTAAAATATCTTAAATATGAAAAGAAGCATAAGATACAAAAGAAGAGATCAGGTAACTCTGAAATCTGTCAGCCACAACCTCGATCTCCATAATATGAACACTGAAGAAATACTATCTATGATCTACTACTCGAACCAATACCTGTACGAGGTACAAAAAACAAGAAAAAGGAAAAATAAGCAAGGGTGAGTACGAAACACGTGTACTCAGCAAGCATCGACGATAATAGACACTAATCCAAAGTGATGGCAAGAACCACCATCCAAACTTCCCTAGGTTCCCCTTAATCTACCACCAATAAATACACTACTTCATCTAACTGGGCATCCTAACATAAAAATCATAAGAAATATCAATATATAGGGCAGGCACATAAATCTAGGTGACTCAACACTAGCCATTTTATAATCAACAAGCAAAGTAAGTCATTCATGAGAAAGACTCACTAACATAATATATCAGGCTCTATCAATATGTTCAACCAATAATCAAGGATAATATAGTGAGGAAGTATCATTATGTGTATATCATACTACCATTAGTTACAACTCTACAAGTATCACTAACCAAGCCAAAGCCATACCCTATGTCTTATAAATATCTCAACTCCCAACTCAACCAAGAGGTAGTATAATATGATGTAATGTAGTGCAATGAATGCCCAATACACAATATCCCAAACAAGGTTCAATCGCGATATTTCAATACAAAAGTACAACAACAACAACAACAACAACATACCCAGTATATTCCCACCACGTGGGGTCTGGGAGGGGTAAGTGTACGCAGTCCATACCACTACCTCAGAAGTGAGATAGAGAGGCTGTTTTCGAAAGACCCCCGGCTCAAGAATTTCAATACAAAAGTAAATAAGCAATAATCAAATGCAACATAAAGGAACTAAGTATATAATAACAATCATGTAAGGAAGGTATAATGATCCAATGCAATGAAATACAATGATGGTGGGATAACGATAATGTAAGCCATCACATGACTTTTCGTATACACCTTTCGAGCCTCAACACTTCCAAAACAGGACCCATGGGGGGTTCACAACCCATATACTTTCTCATATCTCAATATCATAAATCAATTCACCTCTTCAGCTAATATTCATCGATCAAGGGTTTTATAAAGTGTCTCATTTACCTCTTCGACTAAGTGGTTTTATAAAAAAAAATTTAGTGAAACCAATTTACATAATTATGTATGAATGAAATGAGGATGATTTTCTCATAACCAATCAGTGTGAAGATAATAATCAATTCAATATAGGTATAAATGAGCTCAGAATCAACTCAATATGACAATAATTCATGATATAAGTCCTCGCACAACACCACTGGAATAAATAGTCATGTAAGATATCAATAATGTAAATTTTCAACCCCTCACTCAGGTATCACCTAAATAAATAAGGCATTTTAATTCACAAACAAGGCCAATAATATCAATTCAAGCCCCCACTCGGGCGACACAATAATAAATAGGCAATTAATTTGCAAATAAGGCCAATAAATCAAGTCAAGCCCCCATTCTGGCAACACAATAATAACTAGGCAATTAATGCATAAATATGGCTAATAATATCAATTCAAGCCCCCATTCGGGCGTTACAATAATAACAATCTCTCAAGCCAATAATAATATTCATATAGGCCCCTACACTGGCAAAATGGAAATAGTAAACAATCCAAATAAAAATATATAGAGAAACTTACCCAAACCTAGCTTGACCCAAACAATAAGTCACATTTCCCAAAGAAGGCAATCATTAGACTAAATAACTAAAAGGAGAACTAAGCTAGTTAACAATATACTCCAATAAGAGATACTAAACCTCAATAACTATATCAACTCTTACAAGTCTATTTATTTTTTAGGTATTTGTTAAACCTCAATCATTCCACCAAAGAATAACAATAACATAATAATTCCCTGAAAGGTCACTAAATCCTGATCAACGCAATAAAGTCCACTAAGCATGATTCAAGCTTTTAATTAGGTAGCCACCATCAATTATGCAAGGTCAATAAGTCAACTATCTATAGTCTATTCTAAACATAATCACAAGTAGCAAGATTAACTAAGGTAAGAAACTACATATTTATAATCCATCAAAAGCCTTTGGTACTCGTAGAGGTGCTCGCCATTTCACCTAAGCGGGATCCCCAAACTCTAAGCAATTCATAATACACAAATAAACAACCATACAACACATAAGCACTTAAGAAAAAGTCAAGGTACATCTCAACTTGCCTTTAAAGAAGATCTGCAAACTAAAACACAGTCCAAGCATCAACCGAAAGATCTATCCACAAATCATCACCAAACGCATCCAATCTAGTAAAATATGACATCTATAAGTCAAAGAGTCCAACAATACCATATTGACTAAATTTATTTTGGGTCCAAAAATTATTTGAAAATTGACCTCAAAGGAAAAAAGGTAAAATTGGAGTTTTATTTAAGACTCATGTTCTCCATACTTTTAGGGTTCTAAATCTGAAAATTCAACTAAAAATGAGTTGAAATCGGACTTGAAATCAAAGAAAAATTAATTTTATACTTTACCGGGTAAAAACCACAAAATTCATTATCAAACGCGATTTAAAATGAGAAATTTTGGGAAACTTTTATCAAAATCCATTTACCTATGATACAAGGACCTTAAATCTCAAAAATCAATGAAAACCCATTCAAAATCGACCTTCAAATCAAGATTTTTTAATTTCATAACTTTGATGTAACACCCCGTACCTTCCCGACCCTACTTGACGACTTTGAACAATGTTTACTTAGGTGTTGAGAGCCATAAGTATGTATTTTGTAGTGTCATTGATGAAATATTTGATATTGGGCCTAGTACATGTGGTTAGACCTTTGTAGTGGGTGGCGTTTGTGACTTTGTGGAGCATTTTTGGGGTGAAAAATTGAGGTTTAAGGGACATTCAAGCAAAGAATCTTAAAGCTAAGAGGTAAGAAAAAGGTTGGGACTTGAAAGATCCAACAAAATCCGCAAAGAAAAGCCAAAATCAAAAATTTGGCATGGGGTGCTGCAGAGGGCGTGCCAGGCCGCTCTGGCCCAAATTTTTGTTTTCACAGGCAGCAAAGCCGAAATGTTTGGAATGGAACAAGTATAATGACAATGTGACACTATGTGCTGCAGAAGGATACGAAAAGAGTAACCTTACATAACGTATCTTCCTAATATGAATATACAATCTTAAATGTGCATACAACAGCCCAGATCCTTCCTTACGTTTCATTCTATAACACAAGTACACAACGGAGTTTACATTAACCACCAACTACTTTACAAATGCATATAACGATAATGAGTTACATGATTGCCTTAACATGACATTTACCCCTTGATAATACCATTCATGGCATTATCATACTAATAATACCACAATATTCCATACATTGACCAATACATCATAAACCAATAGCTTTTCACACCAAGTTCCTCCTTTACATGTTCTCATTAACACCACATCACAATGAACCCATCAAGTCACTCCAATACATTTTATAACAAAAATTCCACAATTTACTCATATAGAAAAATAACAAGTTATGGACATAACCACACCATACATGTTGAGATATCATCCACACCATTCACTTTCATCAAAACATCAAGTAACTTTTCAAGTTCAAATCTCATAAATGACACATCTCTTACAAAAAGCAAAAGTGCCATATCCAACACTTCCAAACATAACTAACATGATCTGCATAATCTCTCATGCATCTAATATATTAAATCATAAGGTTAAACACTTACCCAAGCTTGATTTTTCTTGCCCTTTTTATAACCTTTTTGGTCATCCTTAGCCAAACTTAATTAATAATTGAGGTGTTTTACTTGGTCAAATGGAAGAATGGGTCATTTGACCCATTAGGCCATGTCTTTAGGCTTCATTTTAGGCCTCAAATTGGCCTATTAACACATATTATCTTAGCCCACAAAAATCAATGTGTAATCCATCATATATCTCATGTTTAATTAACTCTATAGTTGTCACGACAATATTCACTTACGAGATTCCCGATCGTAGCCTCAATCGCAAAAATAGAAATTCTAGCCGCTCATGGCTTATTTGAACATAATTTGTTAAAATTTGTTAAAATACTTATGACGAAGAATTAACCCCAACTCGAATGCTAAACGCGCTTAAAAATAGTCCTACTATGATGGAGTAATGATACCATGACTCAAAGGTCTTATATACATCATAATAGTCGAAGAAAAATTTTGGCGAAAACCACCCCGGCATGCCGCTTGGTGCACCCCTTTTCTGCCTGTGAAAACAAAAATTTGGGCCAGAGCGGCCTGGCACGCCCTCTGCAGCACCCCATGCCAAATTTTTGATTTTGGCTTTTCTTTGCAGATTTGGTTAGATCTTTCAAGTCCCAACCTTTTGCTTACCTCTTAGCTTTAAGATTCTTTGCTTGGATGTCCCTTAAACCTCAATTTTTCACCCCACAAATGCTCCACAAAGTCACAAACGCCACCCATTACAAAGGTCTAACCACATGTACTAGGCCCAATATCAAATATTTCATCAATGACACTACAAAATATATACTTATGGCTCTCAACACCTAAGTAAACATTGTTCAAAGTCGTCAAGTAGGGTCGGGAAGGTACAGGGTGTTACATTCTCCCCCCCTTAAGAACATTCGTCCTCGAATGTTAGTAACATTGTCTCATTGTAACAACTTAAGTCGAAGTGGATCCTTCACACTATCATATACACACATACTATTTGTAAGGACTTACTTATTATAACTCCAATTCCGTATCTTGAATTTTTTTCTTCCATGTACAACAATTAAGAGTACTTTAGATTTCCTTCCCTTGTGATTTATTCTACGTGCTAATTTCTCCAATAGTGCCTTAACAAAAACTACTTCTTTATTTCTCATTGCTTGCACTTGTCGATCTAGAATAGTAACCAGTACCTCTTCACATGTGAGATCTTCTGTAACTTATATATCACCACTGGGAGCAATACGAGATAATCTTCTATACACTTTCAAAGCAACGAATATGAAATACTGAATGAACTGTGAAGATTTCTTGGACTAGATACGCAATTTGCCCAAATCTTTGGACAATTTCCCCTTTCTTTCCGAATCTAATTATTTTTCTTCATTGGTGACCCTGTCAAAAGTACCTAATCACCTATGGCACAGTTTAATTCCCTTCTTCTAATATCGGCATATGATTTATATCTACTTTGGGCCATTTGTAGCTGTTGTTATATCACCTTCACCTTTTCTATAGCTTGATGACTAAAATCTGACCCGAGCAAAGAAAATTTCATCAGCTGTAACCCATCCAATTGATGATCTATATTTTCTTTCACATAAAGCTTCGTAAGGTGCCTTTTGATACTTTTATTGTAAGTAATTTTAATAAACGATGGATGTTCATCCCAACTACCCTTAAAGTCCAATGTACAAACTCGTGGCATATCTTCAAATGTCCATATAATACGTTCCGTTTGGCCATCCATCTGAGGATGACAAGCGATACTTAGATCCACCTGTGTACCCATGCTTTACTGACAAAGACTTCCAACACTGTACAATAAAGTGAGCTCTCCTATTTGGTGTAATAGTGAGTGGAATTCCATGTAATCGTACTATCTCTTTAACATACAACTTTGCATAATGTTCAGCTACATCGGTAGTCCTAACTGGTAGGAAATATGCTAACTCGGTAAGTCTATTAACTGTTACTTATATGGAATAAACCTTTGCAGTGTACGAGACAACCCTGTGATTAAATCCATGTTATTCATGTTCCACTTCCAAATTGGAAGGGTAATACATTGCATAACACATACAGATTTCTGATGCCATACTGTTAATCAGTGACCACTTGGACATTGAGCTACAAGTTCTACAATGTGCTTATCATATAACCTTACCAATACCTCTCCGCTAAACCATGGTAAATTTTGGTTGCTTCCGAATGAATGAAGTACCGTGAACGATGTTCTTCTGTTATAATTTATTTCCTTAACTCGTCTATACTCGGTACACACAGTCTACATTGGCGTTAAAGTACTCCCCCTTGTGTTTGCTCAAATACCGGCGTCGAACTTTGCTGTACATTTTTTTTCAATTGAACTAAATATATGACTTACATATTGCTTTTTCCTTCATCTCAAATACCAATGAAAATTCTGCCACATTTGACACTATAATTCTTTCACCTGAAATTTTATACAAATAGTGGTGCCATCTGTTACAAGCAATTGTCACAACTGTTAACTTAAAATCATATGTGGGATAATTTCTCTTATGTGGACCATATAGAGACATGCATATAGGGTTACATGAGTAAAGATTGGTTCTCTCGATCCTTATCGGCTTCGGGTGTCAGTCCGCCTCATTGGAACTCAAGGCGTGACATTTGACTTTTAAAACTCAACTTTATAGATCGAAATCATGAAAAAATAAGATGGATAATCTGGAAAAATGAACAAAATGAAGGAAGAATCACTTACCCAATGCTTATAAAAGAAAAACACATCAAGAATCACCTAAAACAGAGCTTTTGTCACGACCCAAATTCCAACGGGGCGGACTAGCACCCAAAGCCGATAAGGCTTGAGAGAACCAATCTTTACTCATGTCCATTCATATGTATGCCATTAGAAACATCACCACCACATAAAGACATAAAATGCTAATAGCGGAAATCATGGAACACGTGGTACATACATACGTGAAACTTGGCCATTAGGGCCATCAAGTAAAAATGGACATACATCTCTTACATTCATATACCCACATATGTCTACAAAAGCCTCTAACAGAAGCACATACATAACCAACCTAAATTCGGGAGAAGTCCCCGCTTTACACAACATTTACAATATCAAAACCAATGTACAACTGTGACTCGAAAAGCCCCAAACCAACTGGATCTCACCAAAGATCAGTAGATGACCCGCAGCTTATTGTGGAGGTATACTAGTACTTGTGCCTGCAGCAAGTAAGGTAAGTCCTACAAGGGACGTCAGTACGAAGAATGTACTGAGTATGTAAGGCCATAAGAAACTATATGATACATAAATACTTCAATGGAATCAAATATAAGTGAATAACCAATATGGATAAGTCACCATTCTATATGTATGGAAATATGTACATTATGTGGATTACTTTCTTTACTTTTACGCTCATTCATTCATTCATCACTCACTTCTTCATTCACTACTCATCCTTCCATTCTTACAATGTCCGGGCCCCAAGATGATCAGTGGGTAATCAACAGTTTTCGGGATCGACCCATGTTAGGCTTTTCTTTTACCCCTGGAATACCACCCATAGTAGCGGGATTGACCCATGTTAGGCTTTTCTTTTGCCCCTGGAATACCACCCGTAGTAGCGGGATTGACCCATGTTAGGTGTTGTTTCCACCCCTGGATACCACTCGAGATATTGGGATCGACCCATGCTAGTTATTTTAACCCCTGGGATACCACCCAAGAATAGAGACTTCATTAACTCATTTCTTAGTCTTTGCAATAGTTCATTCGTTGATCAAGTCACTATTGGAACTTTTGAATGTAACATTATTGGAATTTTGGAACCATGTCCACAATTAGGTGACACATGGATAACAATAGATCAATAATAAGGTATATATGATTAACAATAGATGACAACCTGAAATAAGATGCCTTAGGACATTTCGGAAATGAGTAAGTACAATAACAAAGTGAATACTACATGCTGCAGAAGGATACGGAAAGAGTAACCTTACATACCTTATCTTCCTAATACGAATATACAATCCTAAATGTGAACACAATAGTCCATATCCTTCCTTACATTTCAAGCTACAACACAAGTGCATAACGGAGCTTACGTTAACAACCAACTACCTTACAAGTGCATAAAATGACAACGAGTTACATAATTGCCTTATAACGTCATTTCCTCCTTGACAATACCATTTATGAAATTATCATACCATCAATACCACAACATTCCATACCTTGACCAATACATCATAAACCAATAGCATGTCACACCAAGTTTATACCTTACACTTCTCCATCAACACAACATCACAATTACTCCATCAAGTCACCTCAATACACTTCATAACAACATATCGACAACAATCCTACAATTTCTATTCATAGAAAAATAACAAGTTAAGGAACATAACCACACCATAAATGTTGATATTTCATCCATACCATGCACTTCCATAAAAACCCCATGTCTCCTTTCAAGTTTAAATCACAAAGATGGCACATCTTTTAGCAAAAAGCAAAAGTGCCTTATTCAACCTTCCCAACATAACCATCATGATCTACACCATCTCTCACATATAGAATATATTAAATCACAATAATAAACACTTACCCAAGCTTTCAAGGTGATGATCTTGTCCAAAGTGTCCAAAGAAAAATGGTTGTCTTAGGGTTTGGAAAATAGAGAAATATCTTTTAGAGAAATGTCTAGAAAGGCATGTGTGAGTTTTGGAATAAAAATCTGATCTTTTTGCCTTTATATAGTCCTTGTGGTAATCCTTAGCCAATTCTTGGCATTTAATGCTATGTTTACTTGGTCAAATTTGAAGAATGGGTCATTTTCCCCTTTGGGCCTTGCATTTTGGCTTCATTTTGGGCCTCAAATTGAGCCCATTTAGACATGTTAACTTAGCCCACCAAATTCAATGCATGATTCACCATATATCTCACGTTTAAATAATTCCATAAATGTCACGACAATATTCAACTCACGAGATTCATGTTCGCAGCCTCAATCCCAAGAACATGCAATTCTAGTCACTCATGGCTTGATTGAACATAATTTGAAAAAAATAATTATGACGACGACGTAACCCCAACTCGGATGCAAAAATTACTCAATATTAGCCCTACGATGATGAAATAATGATACCATATCCCAAGATTCCTCTTTATAGACTAATAATCGTAGAAGAAATCGGGCAAAAAGCACCTCGGCACGCTCCCGGGCGCCCTTGGGACCTAGAAAAAATTTTAGCATTTGAAAGGTGTGCAGGGGCGGCCTGGCACACCCTTGGGAACACCCCCTTGATACATTTACCACAAAAATTTCAGCCAGAAGCAGCCTTGCATGCCACCTGCAGTGCCCCACACTTAATTTTTGATTTTGACTTTTCTTTGCGAATTTGGTTAGATCTTTCAAGTCCCAACCTTTTGCTTGCCTCTTATCTTTAAGATCCTTTGCTTGGATGTCCTTTAAACCTCGTTTTTCACCCCACAAATGCTCCACAAAGTCACAAACACCACCTACTACAAAGGTCTAAGCACATTTTCTAGCACAATATCAAATGTTCCATCAATAACAATGCAAAATACATACTTATTGCTCTCGAACCTAGGGTAAACATGGTTCAAGGTTGTCAAGTAGGGTCGAGAAGGTACGGGGTGTTACATCTTCCCCTCTTAGGAACATTCATCCTCAAATCTTAACAACATCTTCTCAATTACAATAAATGCATCTCTATATTAGCATATATATTCATATACACATAATGCTCATAGATACTTACTTTTTATCGCCTCGATCCCGCATTTTGAACTTTCTCTTCCATTTGAAAAAGATGAGGGTACTTGGACTTCATCATTTCCTCGGCTTCCCATGTGATCTCTTCTACTTGTTGATTTCGCCATAGTACCTTTATGGAAGCTATGTCTTTATTCCTCAACCTCTTTACTTGTCGATCTAGAATAGTAATGGGTATTTCTTCATAAGTAAGATCCTCTGTAACTTGGACATCCTCAACGGGAACAATACGAGATGGATCTCCTATGCACTTTCGAAGCATCGAAACATGAAACACCGGATGTACTGTGGAGAGTTCTTGGGGTAGTGCCAACTCATACGTAACTTGCCCAAATATTCTAATAATTTCATATGGGCCTATATAATGTGGACTCAATTTTCCTTTCTTTCTGAATCGCATTACCCCTTTCATTGGTGACACCTTTAAAAATACCCAATCACCTATGGCGAATTCAAGCCCTCTTCTTCTAACATCAGCCTATGACTTGTGTCGACTTTGGGCCGTTTGTAGCCACTATTGGATCACTTTAACTTTATCCATAACCTGATGAATAAGATCTGGCCCAAGTAAAGCAGTTTCACCCGCTTCAAACTATCCAATTGGTGATCTACATTTCCTTCCGTACAAAGCTTCATAAGGTGCCATTTTAATACTTGAATGATAGCTATTGTTGTAAGCAAATTCAATA
Source organism: Capsicum rhomboideum (assembly GCA_031232105.1). NCBI lineage: Eukaryota > Viridiplantae > Streptophyta > Magnoliopsida > Solanales > Solanaceae > Capsicum > Capsicum rhomboideum. The sequence goes on from CP124709.1 coordinate 63,438,860, forward strand.
AGAGGAAAATGGTCATCCCAACTACCTTGAAAATCTAACGTGCAAGCTCGTAGCATATCTTCAAGCATTTGGATAGTACGTTTTTCTTGTCCATCTGTCTGAGGATGGAAAGTCGTACTCAAATTCACTTGTGTACCCAAACTTTGCTGAAAAGATCTCCAAAATGCACAGTAAATTGTGCTCCTCTATCTGATATGATGGAGATCGGAATCCCATGTAGTCGTACTATCTCTTTCACATACACTCTTGCATAATCTTCAGCTGTATAGGTGGTCTTGACTGGTAGGAAATGTGCTGACTTGGTAAGCCTGTCAACTATAACCCATATAGAATCAAATTTCCACAGTGTACGAGGCAAACCTATGATGAAATCCATATTAATCATATCCCATTTCCAGACTGGAAGATTGATACATTGCATATAACCTCCTGGTTTCTGATGCTCTACCTTTACTTGTTGACAATTCAGGCATTGAGCGACAAATTCTGCAATGTTCTTCTTCATATTCCCCACCAATACACTTCTTTCAAATCATGGTACATTTTGGTAGCTCCCGGATGAATAGAATATCGTGAATGATGCGCCTCTGTCATAATTCATCTCCTCAGCTCATCTACATCCGATACACATAATCTACCTTGGCATTGAAGTACCCCTTCTTGTGTAAGATCAAATGCCTTAGTCAAACCCTGTTGTACATGTTCTTTTAGCTGCAAGAACATAGGATCCGCAAACTGCTTCTCTTTTACCTCAGCTACAATAAAGATTCTGCCAGTGTATCATAACCACACACAGTTACCACAGAATTTTGATATACTCTTTTTGCAACAATATAGTCACCAACTGGTGTAGATACTTCAACTGACTTAGTTAATAGTTCCGGTGTTCTTTCAAATTTCGCAGCAATCAATGGAGTAACATATGAAAATGTAGAACTCAGATCAATCAATGCATATACATTATATGAAAATATGGATAATGTACCTGTGACGACATCAGGAGAAGCCTCCAAATTCTGTCGGTCCACTAGAGAATAAGTACGATTCTGAGTTCCACTGGAACTGGCTGCTCCTTTGGCACCTCTACCACGACCCGCAGGATGTACACCTCTGCCTAGGGGAGGAACCGATGATGATGATGCAACGGTTGATCCCGCAGGTCGCGTTATATTACCCAAGCCTCTTTGTGGGCAGTCTCTCATCATATGCCCCGTCATACCGCACCAAAAGCAAACATTTGTCCCAAGCTGACATTCACCTAAATGAAATCGTCCACAGTGCTGACATGGCTGACAAGAAAATCCAGCAGTCTGCGAACCTCGAATCCCACTACTCTGCCCAATATTACTACCTCTAAACCCTCGAAATTGAGCTTGCGTGCCTGCTGTGGAATAAGAGAATGACGGTCTAGGCGGTCTAGGAAACATCCGAGGTCTAGATTCTCCTTAGGACACCATAGACTTTCCCATAGGTCTAGCTCTTTTGGACTGTCCTCGTTCAAATTCGTGTACTCTTCTTCTTTGCCTTTGTCCTCTATCTTTTGTGCGAAGGCCTGAATTCAAGCTATATCTATATCTCGATTTAAAGCAGCAATAGTGCAGTCTCTTACCAAATATGGCTTCAATCTATCCACATATCGATGTACTCTGTCTGTCATTGTGGCCAATACATTCGGAGCATATTGAGCCAAAGAATTAAATTGTAGACTGTATTCTCTGACGCTCAGATTCCTTTGACGAAGATTCAAGAATTGATCCGCACGAGGCTCTCGGATCTCATAAGGGAGGTAGTGATCAAGGAAAGCCGCTTTAAATTCTTCCCAATTAGGTGGATTTGCATCGACACCATGAGATTTCTTCCAATCCTCATACCACAATATAGCTTCACCTTTCAATCTATAGGCCGCAAGTTCAACTGTTTATACACCAGTCACGTGCATAACATCTAGAGCCCTTTGAATTTGATCTATAAATTCTTGCGGATCTTTATTCAGATCTGACCCAGTGAAGGTGGGAGGGTCTAATTTTAGAAAATTCTGTGTACGTCGACTAGCTGCACTAGTCGCACCAACATCATTTTTTGTTGGACCAGCTCGTCCTTGACTTTGTGCAGCAACTATCTAAGTCAACATATGCACTGCATTTCTTAAATCCTGGTCAGTGGCATTCATTGGCGGTTCTGCGGGTACTTCTCTACCTCTTGGCTCTTCCGGAGCTGGAAAAGTAGAAGAAGCCCGCGATGCAAACTCAGCGTCAGCCCCACCTAGACTAGCTTGGTTAGGTGTTGATCTACTTGTTCCTTCTCCGGCAAGTATATCTACCTGCTTACCTTTACCTCTACCTCTTCTTGTCATCGGTATTTTACTATAAATAAGAAAACCAAGTCCCATGGTTAGATATGATTCCACTACAATATTGGGTCTGATGCACGATCTAAGAATTGAAGAACAGAAACAACTCCTAAATGTCCCGTAGCCTCCTACTTATAAATGTGGTGCACAACACATCGATAAGTAAGACTCTACTCAGACACGGCTTTGTAGACACCCTTAGAACGACCTGCTTTGATACCACTTTTGTCACGACCCAAATTCCAACGGGACTGACTGGAACCCGAAGCCGATAAGGCCTGAGAGAACCAACCTTTACTCATGTCCATTCATATGTATGCCATAAGAAACATCACCACCACGTAAAGACATAAAATGCTAATAGCGGAAATCATGGAACATGTGGTACATACAAACATGAAACTTGGCCGTTAGGGTCATCAAGTCAAAGTGGACATACATCTCTTACATTCATATACCCACATATGTCTACAAAAGCCTCTAACAGAAGCACATACATAACCAACCTAAATTCGGGAGAAGTCCCCGCTTTACACAACATTTACAATATCAAAACCAATGTACAACTGTGACTCGGAAAGCCCCGAACCAACTGGATCTCACCAAAGATCAGTAGATGACCCGCAGCTTATTGTGGAGGTCTACTAGTACCTGTGCCTGCAGCAAGTAAGGTAATTCCCACAAGCGACGTCAGTACGAAAAATGTACTGAGTATGTAAGGCCATAAGAAACTATATGATACATAAATACTTCAATGGAATCAAATATAAGTGAATAACCAATATGGATAAGTCACCATTCTATATGTATAGAAATATGTACATTACGTGGATTATTTCTTTACTTTTACGCTCATTCATTCGTTCATCACTCACTTATTCATTCACTACTCATCCTTCCATTCTTATAATGCCCGGGACCCAAGCTGATTAGTGGGTAATCAACAGTTTTCGGGATCGACCCATGCTAGGCTTTTCTTTTACCCCTGGAATACCACTCATAGTAGCGGGATTGACCCATGGTAGGTGTTATTTCCACCACTAGGATACCACCCGAGATATTGGGATGGACCAATGCTAGGTATTTTAACCCCTGGGATACCACCCAAGAATAGAGACTTCATTACCTCACTTCTTAGTCTTTGAAATAGTTCATTCGATGATCAAGTCATTATTGGAACTTTTGAATATAACATTATTGGAGTTTTGGAACCATGTCCACAATTAGGTGACACATGGATAACAATAGATCAAGAATAAGGTATATATGATTAACAATAGATGATAACCTGAAATGAGATACCTTAGGATATTTAGGAAATGAGTAAGTACAATAACAAGGTGAATACTACATGCTGCAGAAGGATACAGAAAGAATGGGTCATTTTCCCCTTTGGGCCTTGCATTTTGGCTTTGTTTTGGGCCTCAAATTGAGCCCATTTACACATGTTAACTTAGCCCACCAAATTCAATGCATGATTCACCATATATCTCACGTTTAAATAATTCCATAAATGTCATGACAATATTCAACTCACGAGATTCATGTTCGTAGCCTCAATCCCAAGAACATGCAATTCTAGCCACTCATGGCTTGATTGAACATAATTTGATAAAATAATTATGACGATGGCATAACCCCAACTCGGATGCGAAACTTACTCAAGTGTAGCCCTCTATGATTAAATATTGATACCATATCCCAAGAGTCCTCTTTATAGACTAATAATCGTAGAAGAAATCGGGCAAAAAGCACCCCGGTACGCTCCCGGGCGCCCTTGGGACCCAGAAAAAATTTCAGCATTTGAAAGATGTGCAGGGGAGGCCTGGCAAGCCCTTGGTCGTGCCCCCTTGCTGCCTGTGCCACAAAAATTTTGGCCAGAAGCAGCCTTGCACGCCACCTACAGCGCCCCACACTTAATTTTTGATTTTGACTTTTTTTTGCGGATTTGGTTGGATCTTTCAAGTCCCAACCTTTTGCTTGCCTCTTATCTTTAAGATCCTTTGCTTGGATGTCCTTTAAACCTCATTTTTCACCCCACAAATGCTCCACAAAGTCACAAACACCACCTACTACAAAGGTCTAAGCACATTTTCTAGCACAATATCAAATGTTCCATCAATAACAATGCAAAATACATACTTATTGCTCTCGAACCTAAGATAAACATGGTTCAAGGTTGTCAAGTAGGGTCGGGAAGGTACGGGGTGTTACAGCTTCCTAGATACCAAAATGTCAAAAATATGAAATGGGACGAAGTATGAAATTTATGAAATGTTTAGGTGCGATTTCCATAGGTAAAGCCCATTTTCCGTAGCTAAAAGTCTATTTTTCCATTGTTAAAGGTGTGCACAGCAACCTTATGCACTAGAAACTTCCAAAACTTTTTTTGGCCCTCAAAACTCACCTGAAGCCCTATAAACATGAATCAATAGTGAAAATTGATCATAAAACACGTTTCAGATTCAATGGAATCACCGGATTTAGAAAAAGAGGTCGTTTACAACAAATTAACCCCCAAGATCTCTTTTAGGCTATTTTAAGTAATTTTTGTCTCAACACTCAAAATAAAAAATAAAGGTGCATGACCCGAACTAACTATGCGACTAACCCAAACTCGACATTCCAAATCTAATGGAGCTGTCTAAATCACCATTCGATGCTCAGATCACAAAATATTGACCGAAGTCAAACTAATCTCTTTAAAGGATATTCAAAACCACAAACTCATATAAATCACTCCCAAATGCATCGAAGACCGTGCAAACCATTTCTGTAGCTCATAAATGAGATAAAGAAACACCGGGGAAGGACAAAACAGTCAAAATATAGAAATTTCTAAAAATCACTACGAGGGTCATTACATGATCATTTGCACATAAGAAGTTCGACCATCAAACAACTAGGTAATAGTATGATCAAAATAATAACCATCGACATAAGTAATGCATGTAGAATTCTATCATACCATAACAAAAGCATTTAAAACACAAGTAGTTTTTCCAGTAAGCAAAATCGATCAATTAATGAAAAAGTTATGCTTACCAATGACACTGACAACTAGAATATTCACTACATCAAACAACACAACCACCTAAAAGGTGCACTTATCACTCATTCAAAACATAATTTACAATATTAATATACAAGTAATATGCCTCTTATTGACCTCTACTAGTTAGACACTATTCTAACCTTCCAAATATTATTGAGATACCAATTGGGACAAACTAATCCAATTGTGATGGTTGAGATCACGCTACATCCTTCGCCACTAATAGTGTTGCCTCAAGTCCATATACATCTTGTTGGCACCCAGATATATAGAGTACTTGGAAGTATAAGCCTCTACCAAAATGGAGGGGATCTAGTTACCTACCCGTGGCACACATAACCGACCTTGGATTGTCAAGGCCCCCGTCGTCATCAAGAATGACCTCCTTCGCCTCCACTTGTAACACCTTTTCTTTGAGGTTGTTCAATTTCTTATCTTCAAACTATCTACTCCTAATCTGATCATAGAATGTGAACCTAGCCTCCACAAGTGCCAACACCTTTCCTTCACTAGTTTCCTGCAATCTCAGAAAATCATTGGCCAAAGACTGTACCTCTCTAGCCAATGGGCGCCTGGACACCTCCAGAAAGGCCAAACTCCCCATGCTCACTAGTTTTTGACTTAGTGCATCTGCCACCACATTGGCCTTACCTGGGTGAAACAGAATTGAGATGACATAGTCTTTAATCAACTCCATCCATTCCTATGTCTCAGATTCAAATCCTTCTGGGTGAACACGTGTTGTAAACTGCGGTGGTCTATGAACACCTCACACTTCCAAGTCATGAATGGGGAAATTTTCTCATAAGGCTTTAGTTGTATTGAAGCATAAGCAATCACATTCCGTTCCTATATCAACACAACATCTAAACCCAAATATGAGACATCACAAAATATAATAAAATCCTTACCCTCGACAGACAGGGTTAGTACTGGAGCCGAAGTCAACATAGTTTTGAGTTTTTGAAATCTCTCCTCACACTTGTCATCCCATTTAAACGGAACTTCTTTCTAAGTCAGGTGGGTCAGGTACAAAGCAATGGCAGCCAACCCCTTAACGAACCAGCAGTAGTAACTGGCCAACCCTATAAAACTATAAATTTTAGTCACGTTCATCAGTATGGCCCAATTTTTAACCACCTCAACCTTTTATGGGTCCACCATAACCCCCTCTTTAGAAACCATGTGTCCCAAGAAGGATACCAAAGAAAGCTAGAATTCACACTTAGAGTACTTAGCATACAATTATTTCTCCTCAATGTCTTTAACACAGTGCGCAAATGAGTTTCATGCTCTTTATCACTCTTAGAATAAATAAGTATATCATCAATTAACATAATAACAAACAAATCCAAAAAGGACTTAAACACTCCATTCATCAAGCTCATGAAAGCAGAGGGGCTTTGGTCAAGCCAAAAGACATAACCAGAAACTCGTAGTGTCCATAATGAGTTCGAAAAGTAATTTTTGGGATGTCCTCTGCCCTGATTTTTAGCTGATGATAACTCAGCCTCAAATCAATCTTAGAGAACACTACAGCTCCTTGTAACTGGTCAAACAGATCATCTATTCTAGGTACAGGATATTTATTATGAATGGTCACCTTATTTAACTGGTGGTAGTCTATGCAAATCCTCTTGCTATAATCTTTCTTCTTCACAAACAACACTGGTGCACCCCAAGGAGAGACACTTGGGTGAATGAAGCCCTTTTCTAGCAACTCTTGCAATTGGGATTTCAACTCTCTCACCTCTACAGGTACTATACGGTATGGAGGAATAGAAATGGGTCTAGTCCCCGGCTCTAAGTCTATACAAAAGTCAACTTTTCGATCTAGAGGCATACTCAAAAGATCATTCAGAAAGACTTCTAGGATTTCACCTACCATTGAAACTGATGTTATAGGAGGGACTATAGATTTATCTTCCCTAATATGGGCTAAAAATATCTTACACCCCTTTTTTACTAATATTTGGGCATAAATTACGGACACAACCCTCACAGGATTAGGCCTAAAGGTACCCTCCCACTCGAACTGCTCTCTCTCTCGGGCATGACTACAGTAACTGGTTTGGCATAACAATCAAGAACAACATGATAAAGGGATAACCAAATCATCGCTAAAATAAAATCAAACTTCTTCATGGCTAGAATAACCAAGTATGTCAGGGTTTTAAACCCCATACACATCAAAGGACATACAAGATATACCTAGTTAACATATACATACACCCCAATTGGTGTGGACACATACATAGGAGTATCAATATATTCACAATCCAACTCCCACCATAGCAAATTTCACAGACACATAAGAGAAAGTGGAACCAGGATCAAACAATATAAAAGCCATACAATCACAGATAAGAATAGTAAATATGATCACCGCATCGGAAGCTTCTGCCTCAGGATGAGCTGGAACTGCATAAAGATATGCCTTATCACCACTCTAAGCTCTGTTTCTACTAACTTGTCCTCCAGCTCGGTTGGCCTAATTGCCACCCCTAGCTTGGCCATCAATGCCCACCCTGTGGATGACCCCTACCATTTCTTCCTCCACCACGACCTGTCAAAACTAGAGCGGTAGAAGCTGGTTGCTATGTCAGTTGACCTACAAACAAGAAATTATGACAATTACTTCTGACATGTCCCAAACCCCCACACTCAAAGTATCTGGGCCCCAAAGTAGGCCTCTAAACTGAAGAAAAAGAAGGCGTATAACTTCCAGCTTGAGAAGGCTAAAAAATTAACCCCAGATGGGCCCCCTACAGATACTGGAATAGCTAAATAGTAGGGCTTAGAAGAAACATGCCCTTTTGAGAAGTTACTACTGAATTGGTCTGAGGTTCGGGCCTTCTTCTCTTCCGCTTTTACCTCTTCCTATTACTCAAGTGCTTCAGCCTTCTTGGAAAATTCGACACCATCTTAGAAGGACTTACCAGACACTGCCACAGATAAAGTAGACAATTGAATCGCCGAATTTTGACCCTCCACAAAGTACTTGATCCGCTCCTCTGCTGAGGTAATCAACTGTAGTGCATAGCGAGACAGGGCATGAAACTTGGCCTCATAGGCCATTACATACATGTTACCCCACTCCAACCTCAAAAACTCATCCTTCTTCTAGTCACGATAAGTGCAGGAAACATATTTCTCAAAGAATACATTATGAAATAAAGCCCAAGTAAGTAGAGGTAAGGCAGCCCTACACTCCACAAATGACCTCCACTATTACTTTGCTTTATTTTGTAGTTGAAAGGAAATGAACTCCACACCATACTTTTCAACAATACCTATTTTGCGCAGACATTCATGATAATCTATCAAAACTCAAAAGCATCCTCAGATTCTGTACCTTGAAATATCGGGGGATTCATCTTCATGAAATTGCAGAATAACCCATATTCATCATCAGTCATCACTGGCCCAAGTACCTATTAGGGATACACCCCTATTTTAGAGCTTGCATCCATCCTTGGTGCTACAGTAGCGGCATGTTGCAATGCTGTCTGTGGAACAGTCGAAATAACTGGAGTGTAGCCTGTGCCATCCAAGCCACCCAAATACCCTATCACATGTTGAATCACCTTGCAGACAAAGGCATCTACGCTTTCCCATTTGGTACTGGGACCACATTCTCTGGAGCTATCATTTCTTCTTTCTCATTTACTTCTTTTTCATCCTGACTATGACTTAGAGCATCCTGATTTGGGGGAGGGGTCGGTGATCTCTATCTTGCCGATCTCCCGACTGCCTGTACTCCATGCCTAACGTGCGCTGCTTCCCGTCCTCCACTTCTTGCTCTGCCCCTAACTCGAGGCCTGCCCTGAACTATAGTCTCAGCGGATGGTGTAGGCGATGCTGCAGGTGCTGCCACAGGTGTTGTTGTTGCTGCTCTAGTAGAATGAGTATTCACCATCTGCGAACAAGAGTGAAAAGATTAGATACCAATTTGGATCGCTAGATACCAATTGGAATCAGGTAATAGCACGATAGGAAGAAAGAAAGGAAATTCTTTTCCTAAAGCCCTGTAGCCTCTCAAAGAAAAGTACAGATGTTTCCGTACCATTTCGTAGGACTTTACTAGAATTGTTCTTGTACGACGAAATCTACGAACCTAGTGCTCTAGTACCATCTTTGTCATGGCCCAATCGATTATGATTGGCCCCCACCCTAACCTATGGTGGGAGAACCATACTAGTCTCACCTTTACTCACATAAGTGTTACTCTCACATTCATATTATATAATTCCCCAAGTATTAAATCAATATCTAAAAGGTTTTCACTTGAATAAAAAGCATTGTCAAACGACATCATCATCCATAAATTGATAGAGTGCGGAAACCTCTATTTATTAGAATTCCTGGGACCTGAAGTCACCGTACAAGAACATCTAAAAACAACTAAGTCTGGAAATAACTAACATATCCCAAAGAAAGTAAAATAAGAAGGAATCGTCTTAGTCCCAAAAATAAGGGACATAAACGTCATAAGAAGATCTGAAGGTTGCCCAAACATCGTGCTCACCCTCAAAATCATATCTGAATGGCTAACTAAAGTCGAGGTCGCGTGTCAACCGCTGGAAAATGTTCTGAACTCAACCAAAAAAAGAGTACAGGTAGCATCAGTACAACAACAAGTACTGGTGAGCATCATAGGTCGACTAACTTAACAATGCGCAAGTAAGCAAGTCAAACAAATATAAAAACGATCATACAAAACTCATAACCAATGATATCAATCAAACAACCATCATGTATCATCATATAATTATAACTCACAAGTTCACTTCCACATGCTTTCATATTTAGTCATTTTCATTAACGATTCATCATCACATATAATCATCAAAATGGCACTCAATGCATATGAATGAGTGTATGTATGCAAGATATGCGCATCATCCCTTACTCTCATCATCAACATTATTACGTACTGACGTGGTACTAGATCAATTATTATAACATATCATATTGTACCAGCATAGTACCTGACCCATCATCTCCACATATCATCACAATGCAAATGAAATGCAATGCAGTCATTAAATAACAAGTTATACTAGAAGGAAATCATAGATGTCTAAATCACAAACAAGTACAAAGCGAAGAAAGTATAAGTGCTACAATAAAACCATAGCCTACCTCAACTCCTTTGCTCAAAGTCACCCTTAAGCCACACTTTTGCCCTTCTAATCACGCTCTTGATCTATAATAATAAGAATACTCATTCATTTCAATAATTCATCCCTTTTTAACTATTAGGGATTGTAAGTCACTGATTTTAGCCATAACTTATCCTATTTCATCATCTTAGGATCTTCTTATCATTTAAACATTATGAACACTACTTGAATTAGTATAAATAATCATAATTCTAGTCCCATTAGTATTTTCTAACACCCTAGGATCATTATATACTGAATTTATTCATATTTCCACCACTTTTCATCAATTTCCATGAACTAGGATTAAACCCCAATTTCCACCATTAATCCATTTCTAGTGATTTTTTAAGGTTAAACGAAGTAAATTCAAGTCTAGAATGTAATTACTTACCTCCAAAAATAAAAAAACTTCAAAAATCCTCTGAAAATTGCCTATCCCAGAGCTCTCTTACATTTTTCAAAAAAGTGGGGAATGAAAATATTTTCTGGATTTTAAAACTAAAATTTAATTGGGCGTTACCACTGCAACAGATAATTACCGCTGCAGCAGTTCACGTTATTTTTACTGGGGGCCGCCGTTGCGGTTCCTATGACTATTGCAGCGGTTACTTTTTCCACTGTAGTGTTCTGAGATATAAACTCGGGACTTCTTCTCAGTTTTCTCACTTTACAAAACACACCACAAATTCTGACATCGTGAACTAACTCCTCCATAATAAATGTTATAATCGAAGTTCTATAACTCCATTTCAGGTACCAAAAGTTGTTATGATTTTCTATACTCGTTGGCTATCCAACTATCATATCACACCTTGCTATTACCAATCACATCAATACCAAATTTAGTTCAACTACCACATCCTCAAAATTAAGTCAAAACTAGACTAGCCCTGAATTCCTCGAAATTTAGCTAAGAAGAGTCTAGGTGCACTTCTACCTCCTAATTCAGCATAACGATATTTTTGATAATTACACAATCATCAACATAATCGGTCCACTCAAGGAACCATAATATCTAATCAAAAAACTGGTCCACACAAGCGACTAGGATATATCATCAACATAACTCGGTCCACTCAAGGAACCATCAACATCATAAAAATATAAATCTACATTCAAATGCATATCACGAGTGCATGCATGCAAGATGTATCTATCATCCCATTATCATCTCAACATCATCATCATCTTATCATTTCATCATGATCTCGATATCATTATCATCATCAATACCATTCTCAACATAATCATCATCATGTATGAATATCATCATCAATATCATCTCATCATCATCATCATCATTAATATCATTCTCAACATCAACATCGTCATGATCTCAATATCACCATCAATACCATCAATGTAAATGCAAGATTCGGTCAATAATCATAAGTAGTGCCCGAAAGCGAATGGCAAACACCCAATTAAAATCAGTTGTAAGTCACAGCGATCAAAGCAGAACTTACAATTAAGGAGAACCAAGTAAATGCAGTCAATAATCAACAAGTTCATTATTCTAAGTAAACAATGAATAGCCACTAACACTTGAAATCACAAGTATGCCCAAAGGTCAATTCATCACTTACTCAAATGAGCATTACCAACCCAATCATCAATCGCAAATATATCTGAAGACCAATCAATCAAGTATCTATTTTAGGAGTGCACATTCCACCAGGATTGATATCTACACTCTAATTCATAATACTATTTCATTCACCAATCTAACTCTCTTTTATTCATATTGAAACCGATGAATTCAGTTACAAACTAGTAACCCTTACACTCAAGTCATCAATAAGTTCAAGGCACTATCCCCTTTAGTCTATCATTCAGTCATTTAGCTCTATTCAACTTACAATTCTAGCTAGATTCATACACCTTTACACATCTTATTTTCTAGCACTTAGCAAAACTTAACTTTAGGTTCTTAAGTTATATCATCACCTCCTCTTATCACAATCAATCCTCCTAACTATCTTCTAGCAAGAATATCTCATACTTTAAATATACACAATATAGGGCTCACCCTTTTTAAGGTATTAAAGACTAGCTCTATAGATTTGAAGGTCATCTAATTCTTCTATTATTATTATTATTATTATTCACATTCACATATTAAACTCTATAAATCATCAATTTAGTCATACAAATACAAACACCCTCATATAAATACAACCACCCATCAAGAGATCCACACAAAATACAATAACACACAATTATATCATTATTATATTATTTTCAAGTTTTGTCTAATCAAACTTTGTGCTCGTAGGCCTAGACATGAAATCTCCTATAAACTACAACTATTACATGCAACTAATCCAAGCCTACTACACATTAAACCATAACCTACCTATACATAAGATATTGAAACAAGCAAGTCGCACCAAGGTTGCTCTTTTCTTTCCTTCATGCTTCCATTCACCCAATAATCTAGAAATCAAACAATTATAAGAGTAATTAATCAATTACTCTTTGAATAACTACTATGGAAATTTAACCCACTAATTCTATCCTTATTCATGGTCTAAATCATTACTCAAGGTCAATTAATCCTTAACTAGTTCTATCATACCAACCCATTTCCATTAATGGAGTTTCAAAGCTAAAAGTTCATTTTTAAAGAATTCAAGGTTCCCAAGAATCAAATTTCATGTTTTAGAATCACTAATTCATATTAGGAATAGTTAATTAACAATCTAGAATTAATTCTAGATAATATTACCCCCAATCCATAGGTTTTCTCGCAAAATATCATGAACTTAGGGTTCAAATTCCCAAGAATTTCACCATTAAAGATTGTTCTAATGATTCTAGGATATAAAAGTATTAAAATATGAAGAAGATGATGGAAGAACTTACCTCAACGAAGAATGTTTACTCAAGAAGTTGGAAAATCACCCCACCCCCCAGGGCTTTGGTATGAAATTTTTGAGTTAAAACCCAAAAAATCATCAAAAATAAGGCTATATAGAGCCCAGTTACCGCTGCAGTGGTACCATTATGGTGGTTAACTTCTGAGCCTGAATAGTGTTCAGTAAAATAGCCATAACCTTTTACTTTGAAGGTGAATTAACAAACAATCAGATACATTGGAAAGAAAATCCAAAGATCTTTCATTTGGTAGGTATTGGGCCCCATAAATCTTTATATTCTAGGAGATATGCTCATTTGAAGTTGACCCTAGTTTAAACTTAGCTTGTAACTCAATCGGTATGAACACTTCCAACTTAACTTTGTGTTAGGGGTATTGTATGACCTTAGTTCATGTCTAATGCACATCCATACTAAAGAATTGATCCTATAACTTATGATGAAAGAGGTTATTATGCTTTTATTGCATATATTTTTAGTAACAATGGAATGATTCATTACAACAGATCCTTAAGAAACACTTTTAGAAATTTATTTACTACTGAAACTGACTAGAGGGTTGGAGTTTTGGACTTAGAAACCTTGACCTAAACTAAGTAATAAATACAACCCTTAGAGATCATCTTTCTATCCTTAAGGTAAGAGACAAATTGACCAATAAGCACTGAAGTACTCCCTTCCCCTCTATGACTAGTTTATTGGGAAACTAAAAATTAACCACTCTAGTTCTACAGTCAACTGAGGCATAATAGAGTGGAACCAATCAATGCCAAGAATGATGTCAAAATCTATCATATCTAACTCTACTAGATCAATTGTGGTAATTTTTTGAAAAACTGAGATTGGGAAATTTCTATATACCCATTTAGCTATAACTAAGTCACCAACATGAGTAGAGATTAAGAAGGGTTCTGAAAGAGTTTCAAGACTAACACCAAAATCTACTGTAATACATAGAGCCATGAAGGAAAGTATGGATCCTGGATCAAATAATACATACACATCTATATAAAAGACCTATAACATACCGATGACTATATCTGGTGAGCTCTTCTGATTCTGACGAGAAGATAAGGCATAGAAGAGTTTTGGCACTGATCACCTCCTGCACTAGAAGAATCACCCTCTTTTGGCACTGATCACCTCCTGCACTAGAAGAATCACCCTACTGGGCTGGGTGACTTGGTGGAGTTTCTGAGAAGGTAGCCTGAATACGACCACTGATGTCACCCCTCTTGGCTAATGGACAATCTCAGAGTGTGTGACTTGATTTACCACAACTAAAACACCCATCCCCACCTATCAAACACACCTCGGGATGTTTTCTTCCATATTTCTTACAAGTTGGGAAAGTACAAATACCAAAAAAACTACTCTGGGATATAGAGCCTAGTGATCTACCTTTCTAATCCTATCTAGGATTAGGAGATGGAGGCCTAGTACATAATAATTTGGGGGCTGAAGATCTCTACTGATACTGAGAGCGATTTTCATCGCCCGACCTTTGCTGAGAATAGTCAAAGTTACTTATTCTATCCCTCTTGGTCTCTCTTTGCTTTTCTTGTATCTTTTCTTTCTAAATTTGTTGGGTATGAGTCATAAGTCTGGAGATGTTCATTTCTCCAATAATCATGGTGGTTCTACACTCCTTGACCACCAACTCTGAGACACTAAAAACAAACTTACACATTCAAGCCCTTAGCTTAGCAACCATCTTTGGAGCATACTTGGAGAGCTGGGTAAACTTCAGAGAGTACTATTTCACAGACCTGTTGCCCTTCTTCAAGTTGATGAACACCTCGACAATATCTTCTTTTAACTCACGGGGAATAAATCTATCCAGAAAGGTAGTCACAAAATCATCCTAAATAACTGGTCCTGCATCTATACGTCTACCATCTTTCCACTGTTTGAGCCAGGTCTAAGCCACCTCTTTCAATTGATAGGCAGCCAAATCTACACTCTTAACTAGCATAATTCTCATGATCAGAGTGATATTTTGAACCTCATCTCTAAAATCTTATAGATCCTCCTCTACATTTGAACTATAAAACTCTGGAGGATTCATCCGAGTGAAGTTCTATACACTCATAGCAGCTACATTCCCATTTGGGTTAGCAGGTGCAACAACTTGATTACTGACCTAGTTGGTCATAGCCTAAGCAAGCACTTGAAAAGCAACCCTAAATTCAACATGAGTAACTTGTTCATTCAGGGGATTTTTTAGAGTTGGTGGGGCTTGCTGATTACCGTTTGTGTTCCTTCTTCTATTAAATCTTCTGGGAGGCATTTTTGGTAAATGTATAGAGCACAAATGTAACAACCCTCCTTGTGATTTTAAGCCTTTTCTATATTTTGACCGTTTTGACCTTCTCCATAGTTGTTGTAGACCATGTTTAAGAACTACAAGCTAAAGGGAAGGAAATCTCACATATCTTTTTCAAAGTTCTTCCATCTCTCAAGGTATGTAAGGCTAACCTTCACTGTAGGAATGTTGTTCATCCCCACAAATATGATGTGATTTCAGTCTCTTTCATGAATAAAGTTAGGGTTTTTGAATTGAATCTTAGAATCATAGTTTCTCTACCTTTTGATGATACTCCTTGAATGCTCCATGAAAGAAATAGAACATTAGGATTTGAGTCCATCTCTATGTCTATACCCTATTTCATGTACATGGAATTTATTTTAAGTTTTATGAAATCTATACCATATTTTATGGAATTCACACATGTTTTATGAAAACTATTTCATGATTCTGAAAATCTACTTCATGAATGTTTACAAATTAATTTTATGAATGTTGATATATTTTTTATAGAAAATGTCTTTTATTTATAAGCTTAGATTAGTATGTTATCAGAAGATTTAGAGCACAAGGCTCATCAACAGTATCTATCAGATGATTTAGAGCACAAGACTCACCAGCAATATGTCAATATGACATGATTTTGAGCAAAAGCTCTGAAGCATGATTTTTAGTTTATCTTAAAAAGGTTACAGTATGAACTTATTAATTTCAGGAGAATTATTTCAAACAGTGAAGGGTATGGGTCCAGATAAAGCATGCCTCAAAAAATATATGTTAGTGCAGGATATGATCATGTCGTAGGTTTAGCCGACTCCTCTTTAAGCCTCTGGTAAGCAATCAGTATGGATCCACAGTTCAGTTATTATGCCTTATGCCCCAGCAAAGCATTGTACGGCTTCCCAATCGTGTAATGATTGGAAAATCATGAGCTCACGTGATGTATTTTGATTATAAGAAACTTTCCAAATAGAAAATTTCGTATTTTCATCAATTATTATTTATGACAGAAGGAAAGCAGTTTCTAAACATGCTTTATAATGTTTTGCACAATGTTTCTTAGTTTCAGCTACTCAGTTGCTCATGATTTACATACCCAATTTGTCCTGTAGATTTAGCCTTTCACTTGCATTTATGAAAAAAATAATTGAGATGTTTATTTTTCTATTGCTCCAGTTATTTCATGACCTTGATATATATCCTACTCATGTCCAGTTGCAGCTTTATCAGATAATAGTGTTGTTTACATATGGTATATTCTAATTACTTACACCATTTGATGTTGTATTATTTTATGATGCATATTTTGTTACTCATGCGCTCCATTAGATTCCACCTCTTCCGCTTATGGTGAGTCCTCCTTGTATTTAGATGACTAAGTTTATGTCTAGTTCAGTACCTCAATTTTTATGTGGCACTTTTTGCTTCCCGAGAGTAAAATAGTTTAAGTTTGACCGTGAATTTAGACATGAAATCTTTAAATTTTTTGAAATAAAATTTAGATATTTGGAAACTAGTATATAGTACTATAAGATACAACAATTGGCAATTTGAAATATTTAAAAGATATATAAAAAAAATGGTAAAAAATAAACTTGTTTGGATCTCAAAATTCAAAAGATATCACATAAATTGTGGCAAAAGGAGTACTTAGGAGAGGACAATAAATTTGTTCTTCTCGTACAACATATTTGATCTTCAAAAAAATGTCTAAATTTAGCCCTAGAAATATCTTAATTTTACCTTAGTGGGTCATTCAAAGATACCTTATGTTAGTGAATAGTTTGGTGTTTGTGGATTTGGTGGATTAGACATAAACACAAATTCACTTTTCACTTTTCACTTTTTTACAATTACTTAATATTATCCTTCGTTATATTCAAGTTGAATATCCGTTAAAAGGGAAAAATACGAGATAAGTTGTTAATAGTAAACTAGCTATGAAATTTCTTTCCAAATATTATTATGGAAAGTCATCTTTTCTTCGTAGTGAAAATAGGGAATGCAATCAATTTTAGACTTAAAATATGTTTTGCATGTCAATCACATCAATGAAATCTAGAATTTTTAAGGCTGATTAGTAAATATTTCACTATACTCATGAAATCTATCAAGTTGGGCCAAATAAATATGAATATAATTTGAAGGAACACCAACTAAATACCAATTTATTTTTTTTCAAATTTTATGGATAAGAAGCAAAATTAAAATCTTCAAATACATTAACAAGAATAATTTTATATTTAAGAAATAGACAAATTATCTTATTATGTTTATTGAACTTTATCAAGTCTAGCTAGACTATAGTTAACAACATATTAAATTTGGAATTGATACAAATCTCATACCAAAAAATTGAAATTTTATAGCAAATTAAAATCAAATCCTTGACATGCATTAACATCAACAAGCATTACTTAGAGTAGGATCTGAACATTCACTTGAGTAGGTAAATGTTTTAATGAAATTGAAAAAATAAAAAATAAAGCTATTGGTAGTTTTCATGTATCTCTGTCGGTTTTGTGGTTGGCAAACTGTAAATAATCTCCTTGAATTTCCATCATGATTTTATGCTATAAATTATCAAAAATAAATTAAAAGAAGGTTCATTTATACAAATTCCGGTGCGACAGTGGCGGAGACAAGATTTTTAGTACGGGGGTTCAAAATGTAAAGAAGTAAACACACGAACTAATCAACAGGAGTTTAACATATACTATATATACATAAAAATAATTTTAACCACATATAAATAGTGTAATTTTCCATCGAAGGGAGTTCACTCGAACCCCTAGCCCCAAGGTGGCTCCACCCATGCGGTGCGATTAAATAACCAAAAATTAGAGAATGATAAAGCGTCATGTGATTCAATGATAGATTGATTGAGATGAAATGAAAATGATACTTTGCAATAGTTTTTATAGATGAGTAAACTATATCTCATGTGGACTACTTTACAATACACACCTTTATATAAAGGTCTGATTTTTTGATTGAATAGAAATTAAAAGATATGTTGAATATATTATTAAAGATTAGGGTGAATTTAGTATATGAGATATTCATTCGAATTTGGTAATTTTGACTCGAACCTTATATGTGTTAAAAATTCACTAAACAAGTAAAAAGGTAATAATATGTTTTGCAACCAAAGAGGCAAATGAATTGCAATAAAATTTCAAAACTTAGACTCATAATTAATCTTCAAATTATAGATCTACATGTATATAAAACCTACTAGCTAATATATGTATGAGATATTAATTTTAGCAACATTATCAAATATTATTATGATAATCATATAGCAGATTACAAGGATGTAGGATCATTGAAATAAAATAAAAAAACAAAAAATTAATATCTCAATAATATATGTTTTCAACGATATAACTATTAGTGATAATTTAAGATGCTTCAACTATGATTTTGGATTCCGTTTTGAACTTCATATTCCAAAAGACTCATCCCCATAAGGATGAAGCTCCATTTTCCAATTGATTCAAACGATTCTGTAAATTAGAACCAACGATATTTAATCAGACTTCAAACTTGGTCAGTTCGTCTTCATTGAGCTTCTCAATAGACTCCCACCGACTTTTCTGCCTAGATTCCATCACTTCATCATACACATTTTTTTTTTGAAAAATTGTAGCATCTTTTATGATATAAAGTTCTTCAAGCCTACTATTGAGTTGATTCACTCTATCTCGAGTATGAGCCGCGACAAGATATGTACTTGCACTTAATTGCATATCAGGATTCTGAAAATGAGAAATGACTGCATCAGTTGTAGTGTGAAAAAATGAGAAAGATTTACCAGTAGGGGAAAAGATTATCATTCTGATATCAACATCGCATTCTGTAACAAGTTCGCTAGCCTTTTTGTATAAACCTGAACGACGCTTTGAGAAGCTAGCATATAGGTCATCTTGCTTTTTTATTTTTTTCATTGGTATCTTTTGGCGCCCTTTACCCTTCTTATTCTCCATGGCTAAAGTTATAAGAAAAATGATTAAAAAATTATCGATGAAATGTTTTATGAGAAATGATACTTACAAGAAGGGAGATATCATAACTCTTTATATACATCAAGATTTCATCATGTTAAATTTTTATCCAAATATTATAATGGAAACTAATATTTTCATCATAGTGAAAACATGGAATGCAATCAATTTTATGCTTAAAATATATTTTGCATGTCAACCACATCAATGAAATCTAAAATTTAAGTCAAATTAGTTAATATTTTACTATATATACTCATGAAATTTATCAAGTTGGAAATAACAAATATAACTATAATTAATCTGAAATAGAAAAATATAATAAATATAATAGTTAACCTAGAATATAAAAATATCTTAATGTGCTTATTGAAATTTACCAAGTCTAGGTAGGCAATAGTTAATAACTGATTAAACATAGAAGTGATATAAATTGCATACCAAAAAATTTGGAATTTTATAGCAGCATCAAATCCTTCACCTATTTTAATGAAATATAAAAATAAAAATCAACTAGAATAGGTAAGTGTTTTAATTAAATACAAAAGTAAAAATTTAACTTTTGATGTAAGTTAACATTAACCAATACCGAATTTGCTTCAGTTGAAATACGTTTACCTCGCTTGTTGAAATCTATGTGAATGTAAGAAGCAAACCTCAACATTTTTCGAGGAAATTTTTAAAAATGCATTAACGAAATGAGAATAAAAAATACAAGTATCTAACTTGAATAGGCAAGTATATAAATGTACTCAGTATTCACTAATTTTACTAGACATAATTTTCTAATGTCAATATATAGTCTTTTTTAGTAATGCTTGAACAATGTAAAATTTTATTCAACATGTAGACAAATTCAAAATTATGACAACACATCTCTCTTTTTGAGTATTTATATATTTCATATATATGGTCCGTGCACAAGTTAATATATTATCATTTGGGACTTATTAAGATTATTTTAGTTGGGACCCGAAGAGCTTGGGTAATGTGTTTGTTGATATAACCGTGAATGTAAGAACACGGGCGACTCAACACTATTGGGGGCCTAAAGCCAAATTTCGATGAGAAGCCTTGATATTTTTTTTTAAGAAAAAAACTATATGATATATAGTTTTTATTTAAAATCTATTTTTCTAGCTTTTTGAGATGCAAAGTTATGAATAATTGTCTGATAATCGATTTCTTCTAATAATTTTTTTCAATTAATAATATACCTAATTCACTCAGTCTCTCTTGAGACATTGTTGATCTCAAGTAAGATTTTATCAATTTTAATTTTGAAAAACTTCTTTCCGCTGAGGCAACTATTACAGGAACAGTTAACATTATTCTTTAGGCAATATAAGCATTCGAAAAAGAATCAAGTCTTTTTATTTGATTGAGTATATCAATTAAAGTATTATCATCTACTTGTACTATCTCCCTTAACACTCTTAACTCGGAAAATAAGTCTAAACCATTAATATCAGAATGACTATTATATTTTAAAGAACATTCAAGGTTAAGACAATGTTTTTTCAAATTCTCATCATCTAGGGATCTCAATTTTTTACCACTAAATAGAAATCCAAAAATATTTTCATAAGCTTCAAATTGTTCAAATATATTTTGAAGAGAAACAATAGCTTGGTCTACTATATATAAGAAGTAATCAACTCTAAAAGATTCTTCAAGAGACTTTGTGATTTCATTATTAATATTCTCATCATTATTTTTTTCTATGTATTACACGTTTAGTATGAAGTTCAGGTTCTATATTCATCTCAATGCAATTTCTTTGGTAGAAATTATAGCACTTACAAATCCTTGCTCTCTATAATTTTTAAAAAAAGAAATCAACCCCCTTAATTGATCTATAGCAACATCAATATGAATATCTTTTGATTGCAAAGATTTGCTAATTGAATTAACTGCAAATAAAATATCATGTCAACTAGTCATACCCAACAAAAACTCAAAATTTTCAAGCTCATATGTTGCTAAACAACTAGCTTCACTTTTAGTTTTTGGATCCTCACTATCTTCTGCCAATTTCAGTAAAGCATCTCTTATTTGTGGAGTTTGAAATCTAATGGTCTTAACACTTTCAATACGACTTTTCTATCGTGTTTGTGACAATGATTTAAGAGTTAGGCCGGGTACACTATCTTTCAAAACTTTCCATCGTTTAGTAGAAGAAGAAAATAGTGTATATATTCGATGCACCACTCCAAGAAATGAAATAGCTTTTGTGCAAGAATTACCAACATCACAAAGTACTAAATTTAGATTATGACAACCACATGGAGTATAAAATGGTCTAGGATTCATATCTAAAAGTCGTTTTTGAACTCCTTGATGTTTTCCCTTCATATTGGATCCATTATCATATCCTTGTCCTCTTAAATTATCAATGTCAAGTCCAATATTTTTAATTTCATTGACAATACCTTCAAAAAGCCCTTTACCGCTTGTATCATCCACTTTTAGAAATTCTAAAAAATACTTAGTAATTTTTATTGGAGTTGTGCTGAAATATCCACACTTCTCAATATAAAAAACATTTGTTGTTGATGACTAGTATCCGGAGTGCAATCAAGTATAATTCAATAATTTTATTTTTAATTTCACTCGCCAATAGATTTATTAACTCATTTTGTATATTATGTCCTAAGTAATGATTATGAATTTCATCATGTTTAATTCGGCGGATATGCTCTTGCATAATTGGATCAAATTCAACAATCATTTCAACTAGACTTATGAAAATTCTATTATTCTCTTGATAAATCTTCTCATTTCCCCCCCTAAATGCCAAATTATTTTTTCCAAGAGTTTTTATTACGGCAATAATTCTTGATAATACATTTTTTCAATGCTCTCTATCTCTATTGATTTGATCTTGAACATCTTTATTAATTGTCTTATTTTTCTCCAATCTTATTTCTAAATTAGTCCATGCACCCATATTAATAATATGTTCGTTTGATATTTCATGAGCTTTAAGCTTAGCACTAAGATTTCTCCAATCTCTACTACCTTCACTTGCTAGTTTACTATTACTAATATTAAAATTTGTACTAAACAACTTACAACAAAAACAAAATACTTTATCTAAATCTCTAGAATAAATTAACCAT
The DNA here is from genome assembly GCA_031232105.1 of Capsicum rhomboideum. Taxonomy (NCBI): domain Eukaryota; kingdom Viridiplantae; phylum Streptophyta; class Magnoliopsida; order Solanales; family Solanaceae; genus Capsicum; species Capsicum rhomboideum. The sequence continues at coordinate 63,461,747 of CP124709.1, forward strand.
TTTCTTTCATGCCTTTCTCCATTTGCTAAAATTTGAAAATAATGGACATTAGAAAAATGTCTTGGCAATTTATCATTTGGAAAATTATTGTTAGTAATTCTAATAGGTTCCTTTTCTACTAGTAAGTCCCTCAACTTTGTATCGATGTTGCTCCATTGACTAGAATCATATATATTTTCAGGAATACGATTATTTGATTCATTAAGTTCTTGATTTTCTTGAGGATCTATATTAGATTTCTCACTAATTTCCTCCTCTTCTTCTTGAATAGTATTACTCCTATCATCTAATTCAATTGAATTAATACTTTGCTCATCTCGAGAATATTCTCCTATATTTTCTAATTCTGTTGTTTTATTATTTATTAAAAATTTATCTAGAGCTCCTTTTTGAGATTCTACCAAAGTTTCAATTCTTCTTTTTTTTTTCTCTAAGTTTTGAAGCACCGGATTCATATTTTCTAGTTGACATATTTAAATTTCAATAAATAGTAAAAGAATAATTTATGTCTACACAATTAAAAACTCAAAAAGAAATATTCAATAAATGACAAAATATGTCTAACAATAGATGCATACACAATTATTTAACTAAAAAATAATAACTAAAAAGCTAAAATAATAAAACCTGATTTAATAACTTGATTTGAAAATAATAATTTTAATCTTCATAAACTACCAGCAATCTTGATATTCAAGAATAATCAGATCAATAACAAATTTATCAAAAAAAAATCTCTTGAACAATTGAAGAATTAAGATTTGATTGTATAAGAATTAAAAGAAAATAAGAATTGAAGGTAAATAAATAGGGATAGAAATATGTAGTTGTTTTCATAATTCAAGAAAAGGAAAATGAAAGGTCTCATTCTAATTGATAACAGAAAAAAAAAAGAAAAAAGTAGTAATTAATTTTTGTCTTTCCTTCCATATGTATTTTACTTGTAACGTGTCCTTTTTCAAGGCTTGTCAAATCAAATCCCTCAAAAGCCTTTTTCCTTTTCAGAGTTGTACTTTTTTTAAAAGAAATAATTTAAGTACTTTTGAGACAAATGTGCCCCTCTACTCCTTCTTTTAAGGCAAATTTAACTAATAGAAATATCTGTATTAATTTTTTATTATTATTATTTTTTTTATAAAAGGTGATGTAAAATGGGGCCACCCAAAATAGGGGGCCTAAAGTATGGACTTTAGTAGCTTTGCCAAAAAGCCGGCCTTGTGTAAGAAGCAAACACCATTTTTCGAGAAAATGATTAAAAATACTTTCACGTAGCGATAAAATAAAAATATAACTTGAATAGGTAAGTATTTAAATGTACCCAATATTCACTCATTTTATCAGACACAATTTTTCTAATGTCAATATAGATGAGATGAAAGATTGCTAGTTCAACGAAATAGTTTTTTTGGTTAATGCTTGAACAATGTAAAATATTATTCAACATCTACACAAATTTAAAAATTAACAAGTCACCTCTCTTTTTGAGTATTTACATTTTATATGGTCCATGTACAAGCTAATAGTGCCATTTAGGATTTTTTAAGATGACTTGAGTTGGGACCCGTCGAGCTTGGGTACTGTGTTTCGACACTTTTCGAACCACATCAAAGTTGCAGATTTTGCTGACACCTAGTATCTTGAGTTCATGAGCACTAGGATGTGATTGCAGGGATTTGAGTTTAATAAGTATCACGACCAAAATCAATGACACTTCTAAGATATCGACAGAGGTTGAAATAGTGGACTTTCAACTTAAAATCAACCAATATGTTGCTATTGAAAAAAAGAATGTTGGTATTACAAATCGATTGAATCTCTTGGGCGAAACTGACTATCACCGACTTTCATTAATTCCACAATTATTAAATGCACTAGCCAAGAATCTAACCAAGCTATGTATAGTGGGCATGATATTACTCTACCATATCATGGGGTCTTTTAGTCTGAGACTTTCATTCTTCTTATTTATACTTATTTAGTCATTTTTCTGTGCGACGATAATCAACAGATTCTATCGGTTCCTTCATAATAAATTGGAAAAAAAAGTTATTTGTATTTGCCATGCATCTCCTTCAATTATGTGATCAGTAAATTATACGGTGAAGTCGATCAATTTGCTTCTTTAGAAAAAACACTTTTTCGGACAAACTTTATTCTTTCTCCATTTTTGGACTTCTAAACTTTAGAATTGAAGATTTAGATTACGGTTTCACCAATTGAGTATGGGTAAGTGTTCTACAAGTCTCTTTGAAGTTATATCATGATTTGCTGTGATTTATAAAAATTAAAAATGGTTCATAAATAAAATTTTGTGTGTGATCAAACAACCAAAAATCAAAAAGTGATAGAGCGGCCCATTATTCAGTGATAGATGGATTAAAAAATGATATTGTATGATCGTGTTTTCATAGACGAGTATTATATATCTCATATGAATAATTTTACAACACACACCTTCGTATGTTAAAATATATTTATTGATCAGTATCAATAAAATTAAAATCTAAGCTATATTTATATTACAATACCATATATATGTATAAGAAAGCCATTAACTAGGTTGAATTTCAAATGCAATACTTAATAAAGATTAAGAGCTATATATATGTTGGATACATTATCAAGATTTGGGCGGATGCAGAGTATATGTCAGAAATATGTTTGAATACAGTAATTTTGTCTCATACCTTGAATGTGTTAAAAATCACGAAACAAGTAAAGAGTAATACTATATTTCACACATGGAGAAGAAAATATAATACAATAAAATCCCAAATTCAAACCCTGCCATGGCCTGATTTCTTTGGTCATAATGACACCTACTATAACCCACTAGTAGGTAAGCCAACCCATAACCCGAAACAGCCAGTAACGGGCTAATAAGAGAAACAGAAGCAAAACTAAATAAAGATGATAAAGAAGACAAGAAGAAAGTAAATATTCCTCCAAAACCTGGTGAGGTTAGTACAAGAGCCATTATCAAACAAGAGTACAAAGTGAACACTATATATATATATATTTATATATCTGAAATATAATATAAAGATTAGTCCATCAAAAGAGAGAGAGCAGGAACAAATCTGGACGCAAGGAGCTCACCTCAAATTTTCGGTCCATGGCAGTTCTATACGATGCACACATCAGTGGCAAGAATTCGTACTATGATCTGCAGGGTGCAGAAGTATAATATGCGTACCAACACGAGGTACTCAATAGGCATCGGCCGACTGAGCTCCAAAGATAATGCAAACATAAATAATATGTAAAGCAGGAATATACATTACAGATAACTATCTATGAAACTAAGTATAACAATACTAAAGTTCAGGTAAGGATAAACTATCATACACTATAAGTAATCAGGGGTGAAACTACAGTACCATAAGTATCGAACCAATAAACCAAAAAGAATGAAGAAGGACTATATAATAGTAGTACGAGGAAAGAAGGTTATATACCATAAGAACAGATAAGAAAGAGGAAGGAGTGTACAATGATATTTTAAAGGAAACTAAACATGAAGGTACTATCCTGGGGGAGTTAGCCTACCATCTCATGGATCATAACCAAATAGGGGAACTAACTCTACCATAATCAGGGTCTCTAACAAAATAAGGACAATCAAAAGGTAGTCTACGAATAATAAAGCTCACCATAATGAAGAGGAAAGGGACTCGGAAGCGTACCTATAACCTCAGGTACTAATCCATAACCAGCCTACCAATAACCATATGATAATATCCAAGCAATAATATAACCGGATAGCCCAGACAAATAATAACCTAATCGGGCTCTCATAAGCCCGGAAGGTACAATCTATCACTCAGCAAACAACAAACATAACTTATACCTATTCAGCCCCCCATAAGACCGATAGGTACATGCGCCAAACAATTATATTGGTGATAGGCGATACATATGAATGAATGAATACAAGGATAATCCAGTACTATCAACCAACTAAATGTCATAATGTACCAACAATATACACCTCTTTTGGCTCGCCGGCTCGCAAGGAAGGACCTATGGGCATAACCTCTTCTAGCACGTGGTTCCTAGATAGAGGGTCCCACAGGGGACTCGGGATATCCATATATACTTTCTGATCCCGAACCAGGACTTTCAATAATCAATTGATAATAATAACTCTACTCCATTCAGTATTAGAGAGAAATAAAAATATAATAAGTGCTCAGACTCAAACCGAGGCTAAATAAATAGAAATTTGTAAAATACCGATGCCCGAGATCAAATTCGGGACTAAAATGATAGGATAATGTAGAAGGGGTCGGGATCTCCCTTGACCGAAATAAATAAGTAGTGCTAAAAGAGTGAATCAAGACTGGACCGGAATCTGTTTTATTCTAAGATATCAAAGATTTCGAAGTAGTGTGTTTAAGTTAAGAGGTCATAAAATTGGTAATAAAGGTGGTACAACTTCCGTTTTAAGATCAATTTTAAAAGTGAAAAAGTGGAAATAAATCCCTATTTGGAAAATAGTAGTAAAAATCAATGTGTAGGTTGGAATGGTACCACTAATAAGTGTAAGAATGTACGGATGTATGCATACCTTCACCAGTATCTAAACAATACAAACTTAAGCACCTAAGCGTCTATAAACTAAGCCACCAACCTTACAGGGCATAGAGAACTAACCTGGTATCCAACTAGTATCGTAACCAAGGGCTCGGGCCCAATAATATGCAAGGTAATAAGATATCAATATCGTAATTCGGGAAACTAAGGAAAACATGGGCATTAAGCTACCAGGAGGACCTAACCGAAGAATACCACCCAAATCACTAAGCACTAAAATAAATCTTATACTAAGGATCCTTAATGTCAACCTAAGGTCAATCAAGTACTTAATCAGACTTAATATAATCCTATCATTATAGCGGGTGTTCTAGGCTAAGGCTCAACTTATAATTCTAGTCTAAATCCCTTAAATAGGTCAAATACTATAATCGAGATACAATTAACTATAAACCTATCCTATTACCCCACCTAGCATGCAATCTATACAAAACACAATCTCGTAGAGAAGAGTAGACTGTAGCCTACCTCATAGCTGAACCACAGTCTCGAACCTTCCATGAACTACTTGTCTCCACTCCACGATCTCTGAATGATGTCATGCTATTAAAATCATAATCTACACATTAATATGAGTACAACGAGACCCATATTACAACATAAATCTCTGGGTAAAAAATCAGGTCAAAACTAGGCCCGTACGGCTAGCTAATGAAATTCTAAAATTAAATCTGTCACGAGGTACCTCAAAAGACAAGAAACTCATGCTCAAAATCTAAGCATGATCGGGGGTCTAATCGGGGTCCAAATCAACCCCATAAAACTCAAGAATTCAAGAATCCAAACCAAGAATTTACATGGAAATAGGATGGATTTCAACGGGACAAATAATGGGAAATGATCAAGGAGAGTCGAAGTAACATACCTCAGCTCAATTAGATGATTTTCCATTATTTTCCAAGCTCAAAGGACCTTTAATGGCATATTAGGACATAGAAAATGGGGAAAAAATCGAGGAGGACAGTAATAAATAGGGCCAGGGGTTACTTATCGTGATTGTGAAGAGCTCTGGTTGCGATTGTGAAGAACAGAGAAATTGTTCATCACGAAAGTGAGGAACTAGCCGCGAACTGGATGAACAACTGGAGAAGGCCATCACAAACTCGATAAAGCCTTCGCGAATGCAAAGAATTAACTAGACCGGGTCAGGCCGACCCTTCATCACGAATAGGAGAGGGGGCTCGCGATCGCGATGTTCAAAGACGAGAACCATCACAAACACAATCAACCCCTCACGAATGCAAAGAGGAAAATTGCATGCGCCAGATGCTGAAAAACCAGCAAAAACACCAAGCCCTAACGAACTCTGATCGGGGGCTCGGGATCATTCTGAACCCCGTGCATGCAACCGAACTATGTTAACCTACCAAATTCGACATTGCAGACTCAAGAGAACCATTAAAATTCCCATCCAAGGTTTTTTCCACAAAATGTGGGCCCACACTCATTGTTTCATTTTTCATCAAAATCCACCCAACAGCCCAAAACGAGCTCAAAAGCCTCGGGACTCGGACCAAGGGTCCCCCTATCCTAAAATCCATGTTTCAGAGACAACGTAACTGTCAAAATTCTCATCCGAGGCCGTTTAGTAGAAGTTTTGGTCCAAGACTAATTTCTCAACTTAAAAAGGTCCAAACCAGAGAAATGAGCTTAAAATCCAAACGAACTGTTCAAAAATCGAACCGACGATCCTGGCAAGTCATAAATGACCAATAGACACTATGAGGAAACATAAAATACCGAAATGTGAGAAAATAGAGAAAATGACCTAGGGGGTCATTACAAACCCATAAATTTTAAATCTTGGATTTACAAGTATATGTGACCTGCTAGCTAATACACGTATAAGATAATAATTTAGCAACAATATCAAATATTACTACGGTAATCAAATAGTAGATTACAAGGATGTAGCATCATTGAAATAAAATAAATTAAAAATAAAAATCGGCATCTCAATAATATAAATTTGAACTTTCTAGGGTTTTCAACATTATTCCTATTAGTGATAACTTAAGATGCTTCATCTATGATTTTCAATTTAATTTATTTTTTCGAATTCATATTCCAATTAGTAATGTTACATTACAAAATATAGTCCACTCTATGTTACATTACCAAATATGACCCAATTGTATAGAAAAAGGAAGTTACTTTACATTCTTATCCAAATTATTACTCTCTCTCTTGTGCATCTCTATAGCTGTATGATTTCTAGAAAAGTCGGGAGAGAACATATTGTTTGACACTCTAGCTAAGACAATGATAATTTCTAATAGATTCTGTGCAATTAGCATGTTGGTTTAAATTGTTTGACCTAAAGAAAAAGGCGTGTTTCCTCCTTGTTTTCCAGATTCCGCGTATGTTGCTTGTAGTTTCAGATAGTCATGTTCATTCTTCTAAAAGGTCCAACTATCCCTGGAAATAAAGTTCTCAACCACTATAATGGTATTTAAGTTTTTGATTCCTTCAATATCTAATGTGGTCCAAGAAATGATGTGGATCAAAATAAATGATAAGGCATCTATACCTTTACCAAAAATTCATACGCCCACAACAATCTATATCTCTTATCAAAGAGGAAATGTTTTGAAAAAAGAGAAACTTTTGGCTCTTGAAAATTAAAACTGTAGATGAACCTTTTTTTGAGTCAAAGGTAAAAAAACTGTAGATGGATCTTGAAAAAGTTAAATTTTTTACATAATATATGTATTATATTGAATCTGCAGATGAGGTTAAATTTTTTTCGAATCAAGGAAGAAGATCAAGTCAAATGTTTTGTATAATATTTATATAATATTGAATCTATAGATGAGGTTAAATTTGTTTTGAATCAAGAAAGAAAACAAAGACAATTTTTTTTATATAATATTTGTATAATATTGTATATGAGTATACTATACACCTCTTATAATTTTATATAATGTTGTATATTAGGAGTAAAGATACAATTATACAATAATATACATAATTATATACATATGAGTGTATACGAGTGTATGAAGTCGATTTTTTTGTATAATAGTGTATAATATTGTATAGTATTGTATATGAGAGTATTATACACCTCTTATAATTTTACATAATGTTATATATATATAATTATTTAATAATATACATAATTAGACAAATATGTACATATGTATATACAATGTTTAAACAATGTATTTACATTGTATAAGTGTGTATAAAATGGAGAGGAAGAAGAAAATCACTCAAATAAAAATACTGTATTGTATATACAACAATATACAATACAGTATACAAATATATACAAAAAAATAGATTTTATCTTCTTCCTAGAATTCAAGCACCAATTCATTCAAAAACACCTCAAAACTACACAAAAACATCCAAATTTTCAGATTTGGGCTCCTCAATACATAATCGATTTTTTGTAACCATACCCACTCAAAACAGAACTTATTTAAAAAAAATTGATTCTCAAATTTTGAAGTTTCAAGCTTCAAAAATGGTTAAATCAATTCAGTCCTATTTATGTAAGATGGAGTAATTAAAATTGAATGAAGAATAAGCAAACAGGGCTAGATATTACTGATTCAAAACTTACGATTTTCAGCTGCCGCCGATGAGAAATTATTTTTTTTGGGATAATGGGCATTATGGGTAGCATTATATTTTGAAATTAATTCATATGGGGTAGCCAAATAAAGAGTAAAACAGCAAATAACAACGAAATGTGAATTACCTGGAGAAAGAAAATGATAAATTTGAAGGTGAAATGGGAGTTTGGAAAAATGTCAATGAAGTAAGAGAAGAAAAGGAGGAACTGGGAAGCAAAGTTAGTTTACAATGAATGGCTAAATAAATTTTGGGCTATAAAGTGTAAAGTATATTTTTGGTTACTTAAATGTAAAGTATATTTGCTAGTTGTATTTTTGTGTAATTATCCCTTTTCCAATTGATACAAACGATTCTGCAAATTAGAACCAACGATATTTAACCAAGTTTCAAACTTGGTCAGTTCCTCTGCGTTGAACTCATCAATAGACTTCCATCTAATTTCCTTCCTAGTTTCCATCACTTCATCATACACATTTTTTTGAAAAATTGTAGCATTTTTTATGGTATCAAGTTCTTCAAGCCTGCTATTGAGTTCATTCACTCTATTTCAAGTATGAGCAGCGACAAGTTGAGTACTTGCACTTAATTGCATATCAGGCTCAAGAAAACGAGAAATAACTGCGTCAATTGTAGGGTGAAAAAATGAGAAAGGCTTACCAGTAGGGGAAAAGATTATCATTCCAATATCAACATCGCATTCTGTAATGAGTTCTCTAACATTTTTGCATAAACTCGAACGACACTTTGAGAAGCTAGCATATAGATCTTCTTGCTTTTCAATTTTTTTTATTGATATCTTTTGACGCCCTTTACCCTTCTTGTTCTCCATGGACAAATTTTTGAGAAAAAGGATTAAAAGATTATTGATGAAATATTTTATGAAAAATGATACTCACAAAAAGGAAGATATCACAGCCAATTTATATACACCAAGAATTTCATCAGATTAAATTTCTATCCAAATAATATAATGGAAAGTAATCTTTTCATCATAGTGAAAGTAGGAAATGCAATCAATTTTATGCTTAAAATATGTTTTGCATGTCAACAACATTAATGAAATCTAAAATTTTAAGTTAAATTAGTAAATATTTTACTATATATACTCATGAAATTTATCAAGATGGAAATAGCAAATATTGACTATAATTAACCTAAAATAGAAATATATAATAAATATACAAGTTAACCTAAATTATAAAAATATCTTAATGTGCTTATTGAAATTTACCAAGTCTAGGTAGGAAATAGTTAACAACTGATTAAACATAGGATAATATAAATTTCATACCAAAAAATTTGGAATTTTATAGCAGCATCAAATCCTTCACATGTTTTGATGAAATATAAAATTAAAAATCAACTTGAATAGGTAAGTGTTAATTAAGGGGAATAGTAAAAGTAGAAGATAATAATGTGATTGATATACTTGGTTAGATCGATAAAACGACTTGATTCATTTTCGTGCTAATTAAGGAGAATAATAAAAGTTGAAAATAATAATGTGATTGATATACTCAGTTAGATCGATAAAACGACTTGATTCATTTCCTAATGCCTATATTGCTTAAAGAATAATATTGACAGTTCTTGTTACGGTTGCCTCAGCCGACAAAAGTTTTTTAAAATTAAAATTGATAAAGTCTTAACGAAGATTAACTATGTCTCAAGAGAGATTGAATGGATTAGTTATATTTTCAATTGAAAAAAAAAATTATTAGAAAGTATTGACTATAAAAAAATTACTAGTAAATTTGCATCTCAAAAAGCTAGAAGAATAAATTTTTTTTATATATATATATATATAGGAAGGATGATTTAAGGATTCTTAGATGTGGATGTTTCTTATAGTTGTAAAGTCCTACTCGGTACTCTCTCTTCCAGTTTCTACATATGTAATAGATTTTAATAACTACTAGATTTCTAAGTATATCTCCCAAAATATATAAATTTTAAATATATATATATATATAAAGAATTTAAGATAAGGCCCCACATTAGAGTTTCGCATTTGGTCCCCCGATATGGTTGAGACGTCCCAGCCTATGATGTATGTTAACATTCACCCACCTAATTTGCTTCAGTTAAAACACGTTTAACGCGCTTGTTGAAATATATGTGAATGTAAAAAAGCAAACAACCTGTTTTGAGTAAATTTTTAAAAAAAGCATTAATGAAAGAATATATATAAATATAATTACTTGAATAGGTAAGTGTATAAACGTACTCAGTATTCACTAGTTTTATCGGACAGAACTTTTCTAATCTCAAAATATAATGACGGTGAAAGATTGCCAGTTCAACAAAATATATTTTTTGGTTAATGCTTGAACAATGTATGATTTTAATCTACATCTAGACAAATTCAAAAATATTACAACTCATTCCCTCGTTTTGAATAGTTATATTTTTATTTATATGGTCGTGTACAAGTCAATATTACTATTTAACACTTATTGAGATGAATTGAGTTGGGACCCGAAGAGCTCGATCCGGAGTGTTTCGACACTCTTGGAACCATATTGAAGTTGCAGATTTTGCTAACACATGGTGTCTTGTGATCGCGAGCACCAGGACTGTGATTGCATGAAATTGAGTTTAGTAAGTATCACAAAAGGCGGAAATAGTGAACTTTATTATTGAAAAGTAGCATGTCCATACTACAAACTGATCGAATCTCTTTGTAAAGCTTACTATCGTCGATTTTTTTAAATTACGCAATTATTAAATGCACTAGCCAAGAATCAAACCAAATAATGTATTGTATCATGGTACTAATCTACTAGATCACATGGGTTTGTTGGTCATTTTTTCTATTTACATTCCTTCAGTCACTTTTTTGTGCAAAATAATTGACAGATTCTGTTGGTTCCTTCATTACAAAGTGAAAAAAATGAAGTTAATTGTATTTTTCATGCGACTCCATCGATTATGTGATCGGTAGACTGTATCAGTACACCAATGCTCACCAATCCTGATCTGGTGGCTTTTTAGCCACCACCAACGAACATCTCAATCGATAAAAAGTCATTCAATTTTGCCCAGATTTAGTGACTTTTTCAATATTATTTTAGTGACTTCCATGTGATAAAATAAAAACTGAGTGATTATTTATGAAATTGCTCCAAATTCCAAGCGCTCTTTTAAATGTGTCAGTTATTTTGAGAGTTTTAATCCACTTCTCAGCTGATCATTTTTTTACATACTCAGTGTCGTCTCACTAGATGCACATAGACCTTACCTCTATATCAAATATGGATAGAGAGATTGTTTCAGAAAAAACTCTCATCTCATTTTATCTCATTTGTATTCTATAAGAATTCTTTTTATTATGCACACTTGTTTAGATACACAAGTGCTCAACGAATTGCTTATGAGTAATTTGACCAATTAAAAATTTCTAACGAGTTCACAAAACTGTTAAAGTCAACGTATTTGACCAAAATTCAAACTCATAACATTGCAACTCCAATTAGGACTTATATTAACCATTGTTACCTCCCCTTTGACCAACTAGGAAGTGCAACTAACACCATTCAACCACCAAATACCAATAATGCATTTGACAATACAATGGCAATTTCAGACATATTAACTAGGCATTTATAAGAAACAATGCCGGTTCTGCACATTCGAGAAGCTATACATAGGAGGTGATTTCAATGGCCACATCATGTCAACTTCAAGAGAACTCAAAGGGGTTACACTGATGTACATGACGGTTTTGGTTTTGGGATTAGAAATGAAGGAGGCGTTTCACTTTTGGATTTTGCAGAGGACTCAGTGAGGAGATATGAGAGATTGGCTATTATGGATGTGAGGGGAGGTAGAATTGTTACCAAAAAAAAAAGAGGTAGAGGTAGGCCAAAGAATTATTAGGAGAGGTGATTAGAGAGAATATGACACACATGCAGCTTACAAAGGACATAACCATAGATAAGAGGCTATGGAGGTTGAGGATTAGGGTAGATAGTTAGTAGGCAGTCGAGTATTGTTTAGTTTCTCTTATCAATATTATCATTATTACTCTCATACTATCTTAGTCTTCAATTTTACTATTATATGTTGTTAAGCTCCGGTCCTTTGCTTAATTGCTTCGGTTATCACGTTATTTGTTGTTGTTTCTATTCTCTTTCCCCTTTATTTTAGCATGGCTTCTTCATTATCGTACTTTCTTTCCATACCTGATTTTGATATACTTTACTTGAGTCGAGGGTCTATCTAAAACAGTCTCTCTACCTTCACTATACCTTCACAAGGTAGGGGTAATGTTGCGTACACACCACCCTCCTCAGACCCCACTTGTGGGATTACAGTGCGTATGTTGTTGTTTAAGAACTTTCACAATTATGTGTAAAAGCACAATTCCTCAAGGCCATGAGTATACAAACTGCAGATAAATTTGATTCTTAAATCACATTCTCAGCTCTCCTGTTATCCTATAGTTAAATGTCAATCTATGTTTGACTAGTGACAACTGGGTATCCAGTTTATCAATAGTTACGAGTAACTATCAGATATGCATGCTTCTAGATTATCAAGAAACCTCATATACATATATATATATATATATATATATATATATATATATAATATTTTCCAATATGCTGTCTACCAAACTCATTTGTGAAGTAGCAATGACAGTACAATATGCCATGCTGCATATCTAACAATTAGGGCTCATTTGTTGTTTTACAACCATTTCCAAATCTAACCAATAAATGAAATGGTATGAATCTTACTTGGGAACTGCACACTAAGCTTCCAAACGACGTCTTAATCATGGAGTGTCTCAGATCTCTTTCTCTTATAACCACCGGTCTGTAAAAGGCAAAGGGAAAAAAGTAAATGACCCCATCGGTATTCGTCAATCTATAAGATCTATGAACATGCATGAAAATTCGACTCTTAAAGGTTAACATGGAATAGGATCTACACATTTAACAACAAAAGAAAAATTGAAACTGTACATATTTAGCAAAAATTATAGAGCGATATTTAAGGATTCCAGAATATCTGAAGTATGTTAAACTGCATTAAAAGATAAAGACCCAAGGTAGTGGCTCACAGAACCAGAGTGTTGCACTACCTTACAAGCTCTCTGTAACAACCTGAAGTATGAAATTTTTCTTTTTATGTCTCTTGAATATTTTGCCCTTCCCCGTAGTTATTACGTGCAGGTTATGAGGTATGGGGATGGTTGACATGGTCCCCGATGCATTCGAGAATGATTTGGGAGAGTTTGAGACTTTTAGAGGCTTTAAAAGCTATTAGTTTGACTTCGGTCAACATTTTGTGTTTCGAGTGCCAGATGGAAATTTGGATAGTTTCATTAGATCCATAACGTCAATTTTGGGTTAGTGGCGGGGTTGGTAGGGCTTTGAAACTTTTATTTTGTATTTCGACCCTCAATTTGAAAACTAGTAAAATATACCTAAATGGGGTTCCGAGAACTAATTTATTGTAAGCAATATCTTTTCAAAAATAGGATATTGCCATTGAGTTCGGAACATTGAAAATAGTCTAGTAACATATATGAATTAGTTTTGTGGAATTCCGAACGAATCCCGAGGGTCCATTTAAAGGTTTGAAAACTTGAAAAAACTCAAAATTTTGCTGATATCTGGTCCAGGTGTGTTCCTTCTTGGTGAACACGGGCCGCTGGCTATAAACACAGAGAAGGAAATAATCCTCCATCATGATCGCAAGGTGGGACCTGGCTGGGTTATGTCCTTCATAGCGAACGCGATCGGACCTTTGCGAACACAATGGGTCTAGGTCATCAACCTTCGCGAACGTGAAGGTTTGACAACAAATGCAATGGTCAATTTAATTCTTAGTCAACACTGATCCTCACGATTTTAAGGCTTGGGTCGCGATCGCGATGTACTATTCACAGAACAATATAAATAGCCCATTTTTATGATTTTCTTCCATTTTTAGACCTTGGAGCTTTGGGAAAGTGAGATTCTTTGTGTTTTCTCTGCCATTCTTGCTTGGGTATACTCTAAATTCATCTTCCCAGTATTTCCTAGTGCTTATATCATCAAAAACACCTTTGAACCTTGTTTTCAAACTAGAATTTGGAGATTTTTCCGGTAAAACTTGTAAAATAGTTTTTCATAGATTTGAGCCTCGTTTTTAACTTATTTTTTCATGGGTTTTCAGCTATAGATTCCTATTGTTATGGAGAACATGTTTTTGAAATAAAATCCCGATTTGACTCCTTTCATTTTCAAATCCATTTTTCGAACCCGTTTTAGACCCTTCTTAAAGATGGTCGATATAAGTATCATTATAATCCTTTTGATGAATAGATTATGTATTTAATAGATTTAGCTTATTCAAAGACCATTCGAAAGGGAAAGGCTCTGCGTTAAAGATTCGAGGCTTGGATTTTGGCACTTTGAGGTAGGTTATGACTTAAGTTTCTTCAGACCGGGCTGGGTAGTTAACGTACATGTAAAGCATGCTATGGGTTGGGGAATCAGCCATGAGGAGTATTAATTTGAGATTTTCATTATTATTGTGCACCTGTGTAGGGGCTTATATGCATATTGTTGTTGACTTGAGCTGCCCTATATTGCATGTTGCCCGTGTGGAGGCTTTATTAGACATCATAGGCCGTATTTGTGCATTAAATGCCATAATTGTTGTTGTGATGCCCGTGTGGAGGCTTAAATATATACTATTGGCCTTGTTTGAGCATTATTTTCCTATATCATGATTAATATACCTGAGAGAAGGGTCTGAAAATGATATTATAAATGTCATAAATGACTATTCTTTCTAGTGGTGCCGACCGAGGGATGATATCATGAATTATTGACATATTGAGTTGATTCTGAGCTCATTTATACCTGTATTGAATTGATCATTATCTTCATACTATTTTATTTTGAGCATTATATCCTTATTTCATGTACACATATTCATAGGATTGGTACCACTGAGAAACGCTTATTTTGACAGAAAATGAGATGTTTTATAAAACACCTATACCGAGGGATGTACCGGTAAGGTTAAATACTGAATTTGTAAGAAAATGCGACACTTTTTGAAATACCTATACTGAGGGATGTGCTGGTAAGGTTGATTGAAATTCGAGATTAAAATTATGGTAAGTATATGGGTTGCAAACCCCCCATGGGTCCTATCCTGAAGCATTGAGGCTTGGAAGATGTATACAAATGCCCCACCATCGTTGCATTGCATTACATTTGCATCTTCTATGTTTCCTTTTTTGATCCATTGATGTGTTTTTCGATTTATTATGTATTTCATGTGTAGATGTTCCTTTTATCATATATTATAGAACTGTTAGTGGAGATGGTGTGAGCTACTTTTGGAATCTTTTTTGTTTGTAGGTGACGTGCTCATAGTGTCTTTTACTTGTTTTTGTTTTCTAGTTTGCTCAGTCGGCCTATGATACCTACTGAGTACAAGTGGGCCGTACTCACCCCTATTGTACCCATTCGGTGCAGTTTTTAGTTCAAGTACGACTTGCGACAACTAATTTTGTGCTATCATAGTTGACATCTAAGGTACTGGCATGCTCTAGAGTTCAGATATGATTCTGAACCTCCTCTTACCTCTATCTTATCTTTATTTATTTTCAGAGACAGATCATGTATTTCGGTATTCAGTTATGTTTTAGATGCTCTTACACTTATGATACCAGATTCTTGGGAAATTTATGTATTTTATTCAGATTCTCGTTATTTACATGTTATGGCCTGACTTTCTTCTAGAAGTCTCGTTTCCTTGTATAGTTATCTCGAATTTTAGTATTTCTTTTCTTTTTGAGTTTTCAGCTTACCTACCAAGGCTAGTCATGGTAGGTGCCATGACCTCAACTTTTGGGTTGTGACAAATTATTATCAGAGCACTAGGTTCACCGATCTCATAAGTGAAAGAGCAGAATGTCTAATAGAATCTCACGGATTGATACGTTGACGTTCGCATCTATTTTTAAGAGGCTGTAGGATGTCTTTAGGAAATACTTCTTTAATTTGATTCTTTATCGTGCGGGTTGTTCATACCCAACATTCTAAACTTGTATTCCATTATTTTTTGCATGGATGATGAAGACTAGGTCCAGAGATGCTAGGGATACTGAGCCAGCACCCGTTGTTGCTTGACTGTCAGGAGAGGCTGCATAACCTCGGTTCCCTTGAGACCCACAATATTGCTTGTACAACTTATCAGTTGACTGACATGGCCAGACAATGGTGTAACACCCCGTACATTTCTGACCCTAGATGGAATATTTGATATTGTTCTAGTAAGTGTGATTAGACCCTCGTAGGAGGTGTTTGTGACTCTATGGAGAAATTGTGGGGGTGAAAAGTGAGGTTTAAAGGACATCCAAGCAAAGGATCTTAAAGATAAGAGGCAAGCAAAAGGTTGGAACTTGAAGAATCCAAACAAATCCACAAAGAAAAGTTGAAATCAAAAATTAAGCATGGGGCGCGCCAGGTGGCGTGCCGGGCTGCTTTTGGCCAAAATATTTTTGGCATAGGCAGCAAGGGGGCGCACCCAGGGGCGTGCCAAGCCTCTCCTGGCCACCTTTTCCAGAGCTGAAATTTTTCTAAGTCCCTAGGGCGCCCGGGAGCGTGCCGGGGTGCTTTTTGCCTAATTTCTTCTACGATTATTAGTCTATAAAGAGGACTCTTGGGTTATGGTATCATTATTCCATCGTAGTAGGACTACTCTTGAGCAAGTTTGGCATCCGAGTTGGGGTTAATTCTTCATCACAAGTATTTTATCAAATTATGTTCAATTAAGTCATGGGTGGCTAGAATTTCTTATTTTTGAGATTGAGGCTACGAACATGAATCTCGTGAGTTGAATATTGTCGTAACATTTATGAAATTATTTAAACATGAGATAATTAGAGTATTACACATTTAATTTGGTGGGCTAAGTTAATATATGTTAATGGGCTCAATTTGAGGCCCAAAATGAAGCCAAAATGCATGGCCCAAATGGAAAAGATCCATTCTACCATTGACCAAGTAAAACACTTCAATTATTGGACCAAGTGTGGCTAAGGATGGCCATGAGGGGCTATATAAAGTGGATAAATCAGATTTTTATTCAATTAGATACACATGCCATTTCTAGATTTTTCTACACTTTTCTCTCAACTCTCAAACCCTAAGGCAACCGTTTCTTGGGAAAAAATCATCTCTTTGTAAGTATTGTTAAGTGTTTAACCTTATGATTTAATATATTATATGCATGGGAGAGTATGTAGATCAAGAGGGTTATGTCTAAAAGTGTAAGTAGTGCACTTTTGCTTTTTGCTAAAAGATGTGTCATCCTTGTGATTTAAACTTGAAAGGAGACTTGAGGTTTGAATGAAAGTGAATGGTATGGATGAGATACCAACATGTATGATGTGGTTATGTTCCGTAACATGTTATTTTTTGATAAGTATAACTTGTGGGATTGTTGTTGATATGTTGTTATGAAACTTATTGAGGTAACTTGATGGATTAATTGTGATGTGGTATTAATGAGAAAGCGTAAAGGGTAAACTTGGGGTGAAATGCTATTGGTTTATGATGTCTTGGTCAATGTATGAAATGTTGTGGTATTGTTGGTATGACAATGTCGTGAATGGTATTGACAGGGGGAAATGATGTTATAAGGCAATCATGTAACTCGTTGTAGTCTTATGCACTTGTAAGGTAGTTGGTTGTTAACGTAAGTTCCGTTATGTACTTGTGTTGTAGAGTGAAACGTAAGGAAGGAGTTGGACTATTGTGTTCACATATAGGATTGTATATTCATTTGGGAAGATAAGGTATATAAGGTTACTCTTACTGTATCTTTCTGCAGCACATATTGTTCACATTGTCATTGTATTTGTTCCATTCCGAAATGCTCTAAGGTATCTCATTTCAGGTTGTCATATATTGATTCACATATTTCTCATTCGTTGACCAATCGTTATTCATGTGTCACATAATTGGGGACATTGTCCCAAAGTCCCAACAATATTATGTTCTCAAGTTCCAAAAATGATGTTATAGCTACTAACGTATCAATCTCTCAAAAGTAAGGAATAAAGTAATGCACATTTGTTGGTTGTAAGAGTACGGGTGGTAGCTCTAGAGGAATAAGCCTAGCTCGAGCCGATCCCAAATTTATTGGATCAGGGGGCAGTCCTAGAGGCATAAGCCTAGCTCGGGCCGATCCTGACAGGGGGTAGCTCTAGAGGTAAGAACCTAGCTTGAGCCAAACCTGATATATTGGTTTATGGGTGGCAGCTCTAAGGTAATAACCTAGATCGAGCCGAGCCCGATATATTGATTTATGTTTGGTAGCTCTAGAGGCATAAGCCTAGCTCGAGCCTATCCCAACATAATGTTATGTTATATTAAGACCCACTGATCAGTTGGGGCCCTGGTACGATATGATATAAGTGATGACGAATAAACAATAGAAGCGAAGGGAATAATGAATGTAAGGTACATGGTTCCACATATGCAGAACGATGATTTATCCTTATTGACTATTCTCTTATATTTGATTCCATTGAAGCACTTATGTATGATGCAATTTTTTTTATATAGCCTTACATACTCAGTACATTCTTCGTACTGACGTCCCTTGGGGGACTTACCTTACTTGCTGCAGGCACATGTGCTAGTAGAGCTCCTCAGTAGGTTGCGGCAGGTCCTTGGTAAGCTCCAGTTGGCTCGGGGCTTTTCGAGTCGCTATGTACATTTGTTTTGGTATTGTATATGTGTATAGAGCGGGGTTTTGTCCCGACTCTAGGTTGGTTATGGTTATGCATTTGTAGAGGCTTTGTAGATGTTGTGGGACAGATGAAGGAAATATAAGGAACGTATGTTTTTGTCTTGATGGCCCTAACGACCAAGTTTCATAGTTATCATGTATTTTCCATGACTTCCGCTATTGGCCTCTTATACCTATTTGAGGTGGTGATGTTTATTGAGTAGCATGCGTATGGTTGTATATGAATGAAGATTGGTTCTCTCGGGCCTCAACGGCTTCGGGTGCCAGTCTGCCTCGTTGGAATTTGGGGCGTAAGAAATGGTGGAGGTCTCTTTCTAGTTATAGACTATTGGGTTCGCCTGCTATGACATGGACCTAGTTTTCTAAGGTTTATCTGGATAGGTTCGTGCCTTACAGTTTGAGGGATCAGATGAGAGATGAGTTTGATCACCTAGAGAAGGGATCCATGTCCATTGCTGAGTATGAGGTACATTTTCATGCACTATCTATATTTTCTGCCGCCAGTATCTTTACAAAGTTTGTCAAGGGTTTGGCAGACTTCTATAAGTTAGCCACAACTTAGATGGTGGTGTCAAGGGCTTCTTTCAAGTATAGTTGATTATATCAAGATGCTCAAGTTGATCAGGGTACCTAGGGTGGTAGCGGTGCTAAGAAGAGCAGTTATCAGGTTAAGTTCAATGGACATTCGGCTAGAGGTAGAGGTTTTTCTGGTGTAGGTTCTCATGGTTACTATGGTAGACCAGTTCAGACAGTTTTATAGGGTTCAGGTGGTAGGCCCTCAATTTCTGTGGCTCCAAGTGGTCAGGGTTTAGGTCATGTGAGTAGAAGCTCCAGTTTTGGTTCTTCAGGACATAGAGGTTATTTTGGCTCTTTTTAGGCCTTCTCAGCTTCCGTTTTGCCCTACTCCTATATCTGAAGTCAAGGATGGTTAACAAAATTATAGAGGTGGTACTGGAGGTTTTTGGGATCTCGTGATAGTGGACATGCGGTTTCTCAATTCGAGAGTAAACGTAGATAGGGTTATGCTATACCTGGGACATCTGAGGCAGAGGCCTCCGATGTAGTTATTATAGGTATTGTCCCAGTTTGCTACCAATTTGCTTTCGTGTTATTTGACCCTAGGTCTATATTCTCATATGTGTCTACATACTTTACTACTGGTTTTGATGCTACATACGAGTCCCTTGATGTACCTCTTCGTGTTTCTACCCCTATAGGAGATTTTTTAGTGGTAGATCAAGTGTACCAATCTTGTGTAGTGACCTTTTCAGGGTGTGAGACCTGGGTATACTTGATTATCCTAGATATGGTTGATTTTAATGTTATCTTGGGTATAGATTGGTTAGCTCCCTATCATGCTATTTTGGATTGTAATGCCAAGACCGTAACTCTAGCTACTCTGGGTGTGCCAAGAATAGCTTGGAAGGGTAAGCTTAATTTGGGTTTTAAGGGATTTATATCTTTTCTACGTGCTCGTCACATTGTAGAAAAGAGGTGTTTGTCTTATTTGGCCTATTTTCACGATACTAGTGTTGCCTCACCGCCTTCTTTGGATTCTCTTTGGGTTGTTCACGAGTTCATGGATGTGTTTCCTGCGAACTTGCCTGATATGCCTTTGGATTGCGATATTGATTTTTCTATTGATGTTGAGCTAGGCACTAACCCCATTTCCATTTCTCCTTATAGGATAGCTCCGACTGAGTTGATAGAATTAAAGGAGCAATTGCAGGTTATATTGAGTAAGGGTTTTATTAGAACTAGTGTATCTCCTTAGGGTGCTTCTGTCTTGTTTGTGAGAAAAAGGATGGATCTATGCGCATGTGTATTGACTATCGATAATTGAATAGGGTGACGGCTAAGAATAAGTATCCTCTTCCTCGCATTGATGATATTTTTGACCAGCCTCAGGGTGCTTCAGTATTTTCCAATATTAACTTGAGATTCGGTTATTACCAGTTGAGGATTAGAGCATTGGACATTCTGAAGAAAGCTTTTCGGATTTGATACGATCATTATAAGTTCTTGGTCATGTCATTTGGACTGACCAATTCCCCATCAATATTCATCGAGTTGATGAACTGAGTATTTTGACCTTATCTCAACTCCTTTGTAATTGCATTTATAAATGATATCTTAGTTTATTCCAAGAATGAGGCCAACTATGTGAGACACTTAAGAGTGGTACTTCAGAGATTGCGAGATGAGAAGTTATATGCCAAATTCTTTAAGTGCGAGTTCTGGTTGGATTCTATTTCTCTCTTGGCTCATGTAGTGACCAAGGATGGCATCATGGTCGATCCGGCCAAGATAACGACGATTTGTGATTAGGCTAGACCTACTTCTTCTATCGAGATTCAAATTTTCATTGGTTTAGTGAATTATTATCGGCGTTTTGTGGAGGGTTTCTCTTCCATTGCGACTCTTTTAACCAAGTTGACTCAGTTAAAGATTGTATTTCAGTGGTCGGATGCTTGTGAGAAGATCTTTCAAAAGCTCAAGGAGTTGTTGACCTCGACCCCTATTTTGACCTTGCCTAAGGAGTGCGTAGGTTTTACCATATTTTGTGATACTTTCAGTGTTGGTTTGGGTACGATGTTGATGAAGGAGGGTAAGTTGATTGCTTATGCTTCTCGTCAATTAAAGACTCATGAGAAGAATTACCTTACCCTTGACTTAGAGTTGGCCACAGTTGTCTTTATGTTAAAGTTGTGGTGGCATTACTCGTATGGGGTTCATTGTGAAATTTTCTCGGATCATCATAGCCTTCAGTACTTCTTCACTCGGTGAGATCTTACTATGAGACAACAGCCTTGGCTTGAGTTTCTTAAGGACTATGATCTCACTATTCTTTATCATCCGGGCAAGGTGAATGTAGTTGCGGATGCCTTGAGCCAGAAGGCGACTTGTTTGGAGAGTTTAACTTATCTTTTGACTCAGGAGCGACCTTTGGCATTAGAGGTTCAGTCTTCAGCTAAGCAGTTGGTTAGGCTTGATATTTCAACACCCGAGCATGTATTGGCCTTTATTGAGGCTAGATCTTTTTTGATGGAGCAGATTTGAGCTCATCAGCTGATGATGATAAATTGAGGGTGATTCATGATAAGGTGTCGAGTAGCAAGGCAAAGGAGACATCTCTTGATTCTGATGGTGTTTTGAGAATTAGTGTCCGAGTTTGTGTGTCGGAAGTTGCTGGATGGGTTAGATTGATCTTGGAGGAGGATCATTGTTCTAGATATTCCATTCACCCAGAGGCTGCCAAAATGTACCATGATCTAAAGCAACATTATTGGTGGGGTGGTATGAAGAAGGATATTGTAGAGTTCATGGATAAGTGTTTAAATTGCCAACGGGTGAAGTATGAGCATTAGCAATTGGGTGGTACGATGTAGAGGATGCCCATTCCCGAGTGGAAGTGGGAACAGATTACCATGGATTTTATAGTTGGCCTATCCCTGACCTTGAGGAAGTTCGATTCTGTTTGGGTGATTGTGAATCGATTGAACAAATCAACACCATACCAGTGAAGGCAAATTATAATACAGAGAAGTTAGCCAAGATCTACATTAGAGAGATTATTTGTTTACATGGTGTACCAGTATCCATTATATCTGATATAGGTACCCAGTTTACCTCGGGTTTTTTGAGAACTATTCAGAGTGATTTGGGTACTCAGCTTGATTTGAGCACAACTTTTCATCCTCAGATGGATGGTTAGTCTGAGAGGACTATTCAGGTTCTAGAGGACATGGTTCGAGCATGTGTCATGGACTTAGGAGGTCATTGGGACCAGTACTTGTCCCTAGCAGAGTTTGCCTACAACAACAGTTACTATTCCAGTAGTTAGATGGCGCCTTTTGAGGCTTTATATGGGCGGAGGTGTAGATCCCCTGTAGGATGGTTTGACTCATTCGAGGTGAGGCCTTAGGGTACATATTTGTTGAGAAATTTGATGGATCATGTGAGACTGATTCAGCAAAGGCTATTGGCTGCCTAGAGTAGGCAGAAGAGTTATGATGATCGTCGAGCCCGTGATGTATCATTCATGATTGGAGATTATGTTCTATTAAAGATTTCTCCCATGAAGGGTGTAATGAGGTTCAAGAAGAAAGGGAAGCTTAGTTCGAGGTTCATTGGCCCTTTCGAGATCCTTGAGAAATATAGAGATATGGCGTGTAGGCTAGCTTTGCCTCCACATCTATCGGTTGTTCATCCTGTATTCCATGTTTTCATGTTGAAAAGATACCTTCCAGATGATGCACATGTTATTTTATGGGATTTCGTTGTATTAGACCATGATTTATCCTTTAAGGAGAAGCCTATTGTTATCCTAGACAGACAGACTAGGAAGTTGAGGTCTAAGAGTATTGATTCATTGAAAGTTCACAGGAGATATCGCCCCATTGAGGAGGCTACTTTGGAGGTTGAGTCCGACATGCATCATAGATACCCTCAACTTTTTACCGCTTCAGGTACATTATTTGCCTTTTAGTCCAAGGATGAACTAGTGTTTTAGTAGTGGATAATGTAACACCCTGAAGTGTGAAATTTTCTTTTTTATGTGTCTTGACCATTTTGCCCTTTCCCGTAATTGTTACATGCTGATTATGAGGTGTGGGGATGGTTGTCATGGTTCCCGATGCATTCGGGAATGATTTGCGAGAGTTTGAAACTCTTAGAGGCTTTAGAAGTCTTTAGTTTGACTTCGGTCAACATTTTGTGTTTGAGAGCTGGATGGAGATTTGGACAGTTCCATTAGATCCAGAACATCAATTTTGTGTTAGTAGCAGGGTTGGTTTGGATTCGGAACCTTTATTTTGCATTTCAACCCTCAGTTTGGAAACTAGTGAAAAATACCTAAATGTGGTCCTGGGGGCTAATTTGTTGTAAACAATCTCTTTTAAAAAATCCAATGTTGTCATTGAGTCTGGAACGTTCAAAATAGCCTTGTAGCATATGTAGTTTAGTTCTGTGGGGTCCCGAACAAATCCGAAAGGTTCGTTCGGAGGTTTGAAATCTTGTAAAAACTCAACATTTTGTTGATATCTGGTGAAGGTGTATTCCTTCTTCATGATTGCGGGCCTCTGATCGTGAATATATAGAAAGAAATAATCCTCCATCTCGATCACAAGGTAGGAAACCACGATCTCAAAGATTTATTGGTACCGGGTCAACTTACGTCCTTCATCGCAAACACGACCAAACCTTCGTGAATGTGATGGGTATGGGTAGTCAACCTTTGCGAATGAGATGGGAAATTTAATGTCCAGTCAATATTGACCCTCATGATCGTGCGGCTTGGGCCGCCATCGCGAGGTACTGTTCACAGAACAATATAAATAGCCCATTTCCATGATTTTCTTCCATTTTTAGACCTTGATGCTTCAGGAAAGGGAGATTCTTATGGTTTTCTCTACCATTCTTTCTTGGGTAAGCTCTAAATTCATCTTTCCATTATTTCCTGGTGTTTATATCATCAAAAACACCTTTTAGCCTTGCTTTCAAACTAGAATTTGGGGATTTTTCCGGTAAAACTTGTAAAATAATTTTTCATTGATTTGAGCCTCATTTTTAACTCATTTTCGCATAGTTTTCAACTTTACATCCTATTGTTATGGAGAACATGTTATTAGAATAAAATCCCGATATTTATCCCTTCTGTTTTTGATTCCATTTTGGATCCATCTTAAATATGGTCGATATGAGTATCATTAGCTTTCTTTTGACGCATAGATTATGTATTTGATAGATTTAGCTCATTCTGAGACCGTTCGAAAGGGAAAGGCTCGATGTGAAGGTTCTATACTTGGATTTTGGCACTTTGAGGTAGGTTACAACTTAACTTTCTTCAGATCGGGCTGGGTAGTTAACGTACATGTGAAGCATGCAATGGGTTGCAGAATTAGTTCTGGTGAGTATTAATTCGAGATTTCCATTATTATTGTAAGCCCGTGTGGGGGCTTATATGCATATTGTTGTTGACTTGAGATATCGTATATGTAACACCCCGTACCTTCCCAACCCTACTTGATGATGTTGAATAATTTTTGCTTAGGTGTCGAGAGATATAAGTATGTATTTGGTAATGCTAACGATGAGAAAATTGAAATTTGGCCACGTACATGCAATTAGACTTTCATAGGAAGGGTTTTGTGATTTCGTGGAGCATTTGTGTAATACCCCGTACACATTCTAACCTCATTTGGTGACTTGGAGTCATGTTTACTTGATGATTAAGATCACTAAGTAAGTATTTTGTAGTGTTTTGATAAGGTATTGGACGATATGCAAGTATTGAAGAAGTAGCTAAAAAATTCAGCAGAGTGCTGAAACTTGCGCCACTACCCTGTTTCAGGGGGTGTGGCGCAATCCACTGATTCAGAGAGGGTGCATTTCTTGTGCCACTGCCTTGCTTTGCAGCAGTGGCGCAAGGCATAAATATTGTGCCCTTCCAGACTCGTTTTGTAACGCAATTCTACGACGATTCTTGGATGGTTTCTTTTGGTTCTTTGGAGTTCTTTGAGCATTGTTAAAGCTTCAAACACTTCAATACACTCTTACATACACCTACATGATCAAATCATGAAACATAAATAGTTATCCAAAATGTTCAATGAAGCCATGGGCGACTAGAATTCCTATATTTGCGATTGAGCCGACGAATGAGAATCTCGTAAGAGAATATTGTCGTGACATTATGGAATTATTTAAACATGAGATATATGGTGAATTATACATGAAAGTTTATGGGTTAAATGGATATGTGTTATTGGGCCCAAATTTAGGCCCAAAATAGAATAAAAGACTTGGCCCAAATGGACTAAATGACCCATTCTTCAAAGACCTTCTAGAAATAGCAATTAATGCTATAACTAATGGCTAAGGGTGAATTGGGGGCTTATATAAAGGGCCAAAGATCATATTTTTAATACACAAAAATCTCATGCCAAGTCTAGAAATTTCCCAAAATCACTTTTCTCAACTCCAAACCCTAAACTTTCTCTTAGAGCAAGATCATCCTATTCCAAGCCTTGGTAAGTATTTATTCTCATGGATTAACATATTATATGCATGGGATATTATGTATATCATGATA
Organism: Capsicum rhomboideum; assembly: GCA_031232105.1. Classification (NCBI taxonomy): domain Eukaryota; kingdom Viridiplantae; phylum Streptophyta; class Magnoliopsida; order Solanales; family Solanaceae; genus Capsicum; species Capsicum rhomboideum. The sequence goes on from CP124709.1 coordinate 63,487,791, forward strand.
GTTATGTTGGCAAGGTGGTAAATAGTGTATTTGTGCTTTTGGTGAAAGATGTGCCATCTTTGTGATTTGAAGGTGAAAAGAGACTTGATGTCTTAATGAAAGAGCATGGTATGGATAAAATATGAACATGTATGGTGTGATTTTATTATTAAACTTGTTATTTTTCTAAAAGTGTAAATTGTGGGATTTTGGCCGATATGTGCTATGAGGTGTATTAAGGTAATTTGATGGATTATTTGTGATGTGATATGGCTAAGAAAGTGTAAATGAGAAGTGTTGTGGTGAAATGTATTGATTTTCATGTATTGGTCAATGTATGGAATATTGGGAGATTTTTGGAATAATAATTTCATCAATGGTTTTGTCAAGGGGAAATGGCATGTTTAAAGGCAAACATGTAACTCATTGATGTTATATGCATTTGTAAAGTAGTTGATGGTTAATGTGAATCCTGTTATATATTTGTGTTGTAGAGTCACACATAAAGAAGGAGCGGGACTATTGTATGCACATCTAAGATTGTATATCCGTATTGAGAGTACAAGGTATGTAAGGTTACTCTGTCCGTATCTTTCTGCGGCAAATAGTATTCACCTTGACATTACGCTTGTTTCATCCCGAAATGTGCTAAGGTATCTTATTTCCGGTTTCCAATGGTTGCGATCATACGTTTCCTACCTATTAATTGGATGTGAATCACACGTCTCACGTTCATGGACTAATGTACCAAAAGTCAACAAGGTTGTGTTCCAAAGTTTCAATAGTGATTATACTCATGTATCTTGTTCATTGATTATGGTTCAATGATTCCAATAGTGTTATGTTTCCAAGAATGTTATATTGCCAAGTTATTCATATGTCTCTCACTCATTGATTATTGATCCAAAGCTTCAAGTAAAGTTCTGATTATCAAAAATATTAGTAACGTATCAATCTCTCACAAGTGATTGTATCAATCTCTCATAAGCAAAAGAATCAATTTCTCACAAGTAAAGATATCAATCTCAAAAGTAAAGAAATGAAGTAAGAATAAAGTAATGCATATTGGTTGTGTTATTGGGTGTTATCCATGGGGTGAAAATACCTGCATAATGATGTTATTCTATCCATGGGGTGCAAGAACACCCGCATAATGATGTTACTTTATCCATGGGGTGCAAAGGACACCCGCATGCCGATATGATCTTATCCATGGGGTGAAAAGAATACCTGCATGACGATGATATGTTATCCATGGGGTGAAAAGAACACCTGCATGATGAGGGCCCAGACAACATATATGTAAAGTAAAGTAAAGTAAAGGCAAGAGAAAGAATGAATGTAATATACATGGCTTCCAAAGTACAGAATAGTGACTCATCTACATTGTGACTTATCTATATTGGTTATGCATTTGAACTTGAGTTCTTAACATACTTTCATATCTTACAAGTTTCATATGGCCTTACATACTCAGTACATTCTTCGTACTGACCCCTTTTGGGGAATTTATTTTACTTGCTGCAGGCGCAGGTACTAGTAGGCCTCCACAGTAGATTGTCAGTGTTGCAGATCTTTGGTGAGCTCCAGTTAGTTCGGGGCTTCTCCGAGTCACTGTTGTACATGTGTTTTGATTTTGTACATGTTGTATAAAGCGGGGACTTGTCCCGACTTTTAGTTCAGTTTGGTCAATGCATTTTGTTAGAGGCTTTTGTAGACGGATGTGGGTGTATAAATGTGAAGGTACATGTCGTTTTGACTTGATGGCTCAAACAGCCAAGTTTTACATATATAGCTATGACATATGTTTCCATGTCCATGACTTCCGCATAGTTGCATGAGAAATAATGAGATTTACACGAGGACATGCATACGAATGTTCATGAGCAAAGGTTGGTTCTCTCGGGCTATATCGGCTTCGGGTGCCAATCACGCCTCGTTTGAAGTCGGGGCGTGACAGTATATTGCGTGTTGCCCGGGTGGGGGCTTTATTTGACGTCGTAGGCCTTATTTGTGCATTAAATGTCATAATTGTTGTTGTGATGCCCGTGCGGGGGCTTAAATAGATACTATAGGCCTTGTTTGAGCATTATTTGCCTCTATCATAATTAATATACCCGAGAGAGGGGTTTGAAAATGATATTATTAATGTCATACATGGCTATTCTTTCTAGTGGTGCCGAGCGAAGGCTATTTCATGGATTATTGACATATTGAGTGGCTGATATCATGGATTGTTGATATATTAAGTTGATTCTGAGCTCATTTATACCTGTATTGAATTGATCATTATCTTCATACTGTTTGGTTTTAAGTATTATATCTTCATTTCATTTCCACATATTCATGAGATTGGTACCACTGAGAAACACTTATTTTGAAAGAAAATGAGATATTTTATAAAACACTTATACCGAGGGATGTGCCGGTAAGGTTAAATACTGATTTTGTAAGAAAATGAGACACTTTATTAAACACCTAAACCAAGGAATGTGCCAATAAGGTTGATTGAGATTTGAGATTGAAATTATGGTAAGTATATGGTTGCAAACCCCCCCATGGGTCCTATCCTGAAGCATTGAGGCTTGGAAGGTATATACAAACATCCCACTATCATTGCATTGCATTTGCATCTTCTGTGTTTTCTTTTTCGTACCATTGATGTGTGTTTCATTTTCTTATATATTTCATGTGTAGATGTTCCTTTTATCATATTTTATAGAATTGTTAATGGAGATGGTGTGAGCTACCGTTTGGAAACTTTTCTGTTTGTAGATGACGTGCTCATAGTGTCTTTTACTTGTATATATTTTCTACTTTGTTCAGTCGGCCTGTGATACCTACTGAGTATAAGTGGACCGTACTTACCCCTACTGTGCCATTCGATGCAGTTCCTAGTTCGAGTACGACTTGTAGCAGCTGATTTTCTGCTATCAGAGTTGACATCTGAGGTACTGGCATGCTCTGGAGTTCAAAGATGATTCTGGACTTCCTTTTACCTCTATCTTGTCTTTATTTACTTTCAGAGACAGATCGTGTATTCATATATTCAGTTATGTTTTAGCTGCTCTTACACTTATGATACCAGATTCTTGGGAGATTTATGTATTTTGTTCAGATTCTCGTTATTTACATGTTATGGTCTGACTCCCTTCGAGAAGTCTCGTTTCCTTGCATATTTATCCCGCATTTCATTATTTCCTTTCTTTTCAGGTTTTCGGCTTACCTTCCAAGGCTAGGTCGTGGTAGGTGCCATCTTGACCTCAACTTTTGAGTCGTGACACTCTCACACTTTTAAAGTAGTTACTGAGGGATGAAAAAACATTTCAACTTCTGCAAATGAGAAAGAAATAGAAAAACCAAATAGTGCCCCAACGTACATGAAATTTTTTTAAGAAACCACTAGTTGAAAACTGGGAAAATATTATGTACAACTTTATTGGTACATATCAATTGTGGACACATGTTTCCCAAAGATTGCAGTTAGTTACTTCTAGAACATTAAATTTTAAGAAACAACTTGACACTTCATAAAAAGTCTGTTCCCTCAAAATGATTGGCATATCAAGTTTACGTTCACCATTTTTCCTGGGGAATTTTGTTGTGAGTCTGTTCTTTCTTTTAATCCACTATAATATGACAGTTCAGAACATAGAGTATCTTGAAATTATATCACAAGAACTCTAAACAGTAAACAACATTGAATGTGAAAGGGAAGCGCATTAAACAGCATTTGAGCAAGAAATAAAGTAGCATTAAACAGAAGTTGAGGCCAAAAGTAGCATTTCTTTGAAGCTGATTTGCAGAGTAAAACAAAGTTTTCAACTACCTAAATAGAGAAATAAGGAAAAACAAAACAGCACAGAATGCTTAGAACTTCAAGCGATCCCCGAGATAATTGGGGAAATAGCATGTGAAACGATATATTTAGTCCGGAGAGATCTTTCAAAAACAATCCCAACTGGCCACCAAAAGTGTAGTACCTAGCATGGAAGTTCAGACTGATAAATACCATCTATAGGACCTTTACACGGACTCAACCATTTCAAATTTTGTGCTTTTCTTTTTCTTATTAACGATAGATACCATTCTAGAACCCCTAGTTCAACTTCGGATGAGTTTTGACTGTCAGCGAGAGAGAGAGAGAGAGAGAGAGAGAGAGAGAGAAAGAGACAGAGAGAGAGAGTCTAACTGAAGATGCAGCTTAAATATCAGCAATTCAGGTTAGCTGAAGATGCAGCTTAAATATCAGCAATTCAGGTTTCTAAATTGCAGATGCAACTATATTATCAACAAAAAAATTGCAGATGCAACTATATTATCAACAAAAAAAATTGCAGATGCAATTGAGCAGGTTATCACTTCCACCAAAGTAAATACAGGACCAAGGCTTATGCTATTGATGCAATCACAGAGCAGGCCCCAAAACAAGTAGTGCGGCAGAATTGAACTAAGGTGTTTTACCAAATCACAAGCTCAGGAAATATAAGCATGCTATACTACAGTCCTTTTTCTCAAAAAAAAGTTGAAAAGAGAAAAAAAAATAAGACAAGCATGCCTGATAAAACGTTACATCATGAACACATGTCGACACTATCTACACGTCTAAAATAGTTCGAGTGGCTTGGTAATTGTTGCACGGGAGCTCTTCTAAGAAAAATATCCAAAAAGCTATTTTAGCAAGTTTGATCAACGCTAAACATGATCTTTAGCAGAATGAAAATGATTTTAGTTCATAAACTGTATAGAGGCAGGAAACCAATGATTTTCATACACACAAACAACATAACTCTAACGGGAGATAGATTCTAATCAATACAAGTCTAATACATGGAATAGTATAGAACACATGAGCGAAGTCTAAATACAAATAAAAAGATACAATTCTTTCCAGTGAAGACACTAGAATGGAAGGAGAGATTACAAAAGGATCAACAACCACTTTGGCAAAGAAACTATGGAAACATACCTTCCCTTTGAGGACACAAGAAGGTGGATTGGACTGTCCAAAAACAGATTTATTTTTTGAATCTTCTCTTCACAATCTACCACGATAATGCCTCGTGCACAGGTCATATATGACGGGCAGGGAGAAATACATGCTTGTGACCAAACAGAAGTATGCTCATGTATGAAATCTCTCAATGCTGAAGGCAACAAGTTTCTCTCAAAGTTCTCGACTAGCATGACATGGTAATTTGAAAATTGCCCTCCTAGATCTTTATAATGATCCCGGTGCCTGCTATAGTCTGTTGCTGCAGTTCAGAATGAAGAACTTAAAAAAAAAGTGCAATTACCACATTGTAACAGGTGATGGAGTTCTGTAGCACACCTTCTGTTGTACATCTCACGTAAACCAAATTCTTGGCACTGCTAATCCCTACAGGGAAAGGAAGAGGAGAATGATTTAGGCACATGCATCATCACTCAAATTAATGAATTATTAGATGATAACTTGCCTTAAAGGACGAATCTGACTTTTGTGCAGAAGACAAGTATCTGACTCTTTTAGTACGAGACAATCCTTGGAATGCTGAATTGTCTTGCTCAGATGTAGAAGTTGACTTCTCAGAGGATTTTCTGTGTATCTGGTCTGCCAATTCCACGAAGGAGGCTAGTCTCGGATCACCTTGGGTTGTGCCTTTGATGATACATATGCCTTCAATTCCAGAGTTAGTCAAGTCATCCTTTTTTGGGCCATGAAGCCAGGCTAATATTAAGGTACATAAACACTCCTCCACTCTGTTGTGAAATGAATGGTTCTCGTTGTGGATCTACCAAAAAGAAAATTTGAAGCAAGTGAATCAGTATCCCTCTTCTTTTCCTCTTTGAGTCTTGCTACTTTTACTTTACATGTTATGACAAACTCACATTTAGAGCAACAAAATGAAAGTAATACAAAAGAAAAAGTAAAAAACAAACTTTAATGAGGTTCAGCAAAGATGTCAACGTCCTCTAGAAAGACGGTAAGAAAATTACACTACGCTGAAAAGAACAACAGCAACAATCTTTCTCCAAATTATTAGAAACCTTAGTCCCCAATATGTTCACAAACCCACTCGCTTAGTTTATCTCACACTCTTCCTCCTTCTTTTTCTCTTCCTTTCACACCCAAAACTGTAAAGAAACACTCCTTGACTCTAGAATGAAAATATTGCCCTTTAAAGCAAAAACAAAATTTGTATATAATCACAATAAGGAAATACTGAGCAAAGAGCCTGCAATATCTTATGTACACCAATTAGCACAAAATTCATCCCACATCAGCAATTCTTCCTTTTGCTTGAATTCCTCCATTATTTTGTGGTAGTTTTGTTCCTGTTACTATGTTGTTGTTTTGTTACTACCCATTGTTTATTGCTTTTATATTACGTCTTTTTCTAGATATTTTTGGTCTTGCATCGGGGGTCTATTGAAAACAACCTCTCTACCTCACCTCTGAGGTAGCGGTATGTCGTACACTCTACGTTCCCCAAACCTCACTTTGTGGGAATACACAGGGTATTATGTTGTTGTTTGAATTCCTCCATTATCAACAAGGAATTATCTCATCACACTGTCTTGCAAAATTACACTCACAAGGCATCACCTAGTACTGCCAACTCCAACTGAGTCTTGGCAATGCCTATTCTTACTAACCAAAATTACCTTGACCATAATATCTGATAGATAGAAATTTATTGAAACCTTTTGACAACTACAATATCCCTGGATACAATATCTCTAGTGAAGTGATATTTAACATCAATATGCGATGTACACTCATGACACACATATTCTTTGTGAGATGAATGATACTCCGACGGTAACATAATATTGATACCTCATTCTTTTTTAGCCTGAGTTCAGTCACCTGGCCACAATAGCTACTTATTAGCCTATAGTCATTCATCAACCTGTGGCCAAATAATGTTTTTATTAAATCTGTAAGAGAGCCACTTATTCAGACTCGGTGATAGACAATGCAACTTTAGTATGCAAAGCTGCATTTCAATTGATATCACCTGCTACCATCACAATGAGCAACCAAGTAGCCTGTTAAAGATCTCTTCCTATACAAGTCCACAACATAGTCTGAATATGTCATCTTGCTTTTGTTGAATGTTATACCAATATCTGTGCTACTCATCAAACATCTCAAAATTCATTTCACTGTTTACTACTGCTCAAAATTCATTTTCTACTGCTCTTTTCAAGGACACATCTACTCACCTGGGGCTGGGGTGGATGTAGGCTTTAAGATATGGGTTCACCATAACCTAATAGTTTTGGCCCATACCCTGTATATGTGTTAAGAAATTCACTAAATATGTAAAAATATTAAACTCAGAACTCATTACTAGCACTTGAGAGCGTCCATAACCTAGGCCAAATCTTGGATCCATCTATACTACTCACCGCACTAACAGCAAATAACATGCTAGGACACTGCACTATATAATGCTATTGGTGCATATATTTCAGCTTTACTTCTCATCTTGAGACCCTTATTCTCTATGGTGCTTCTCCATAATTCAAGAATTTGGTTGACACCATCGTTAGATTCATCTATTAACACATGATCATCTGCATATAGCATATTCAACAGACCTCATCCTATATATCGTAGTTAACTCCTATAACTAAAGTAATCAAGTACAGACCTACATGCCCAATATTAAACCCCGGTGAACCATAGTTATGGGAAATTCCTTTGTATCTCCAATTACTGTTCTCACACTAGTAAAGGCTCGTTCATACAAATCCTTTATTAATTTTGGTTGTAACTTGTCAATAACATAAAGTTCAACATTCTTCTTTCTTGCTTCTTTTGATAGTTGAAAAGACAAAGAAGATTACTTGCAATTGTTGATAACAAGGAAATAAACACTCCATTTACAGCTGAAGCATATCAAAAGAAGAGTATATGGGCCATGGAAATATTGTACTTCTAAAATTATGCTCTAGTGAGCTTATAATTCTATATGTTGGAGCCCCACATCATTCATGAGATGGAAATTTACTCTACTTATATGGACTTAGGCAATTCTTCATGAGCTAGTTTTTGGGGTTGAGGAAGGTTCAAAATTCATTTCTTTACATGGTATGTGAGTCAGGCCCATCACAATTCATTGTTTCCAATATTGGGGCCCCCATCTTTTATCGTCCACATTCCAGATGTCTAGTATTGAGTGTGCGGGGGAGATTGGAGTCCACCTCACCTTCCTTTTTTTAATTCCATGACTATGACCTCTATGAATATTTAGATAAATTTCTAAAAAAGCTTAATACATAACCAACCCTTAAAACTTGTCAGGATATTCTATTTAGACACTCGAACTAAGTCATATTCCAATTAAACAGCTCAATTCCAAATAAAGTATTCCAATTAGACACTTTCAGTTTAAATTTGGAAACCTTTTTATGTGTGTTCTACAATCGTCTATTAAGTAGTTAAGTTAACCACATAAAATAAGTCATTTCCTTCGATTATACGCATTTGCCTTAATAAGCAGTAAATTCCCAGATATTTTCTACTTGAGTTTAATGCATATATTTAAAAAAGATTATACTACCTCTGTCCCATTTTATGTGGCACCCTTTCCTTTTTAGTCCGTCCTAAAAAGATTTTCACCTTACTATTATTACAAAAATATTAATTTTAAAATACCCCATTTAATCTTAATGTAATGATTTACAACTACACAAATATTCAAGAATTATTTTATACCACAAATTTCAAAAGACTTCCTTTTTTCTTAAACACCGTGCCAAGTCAAAGGGTGCCTCATAAAATGGAACGAAGGGAGTACATTTTATGAGGTTTCTTAAATATCTAATAGACGAATGAATACACGTGAAATATTTTTTCAAAATTTGAATAGAAAGTGTTTAATTGAAATAGTTAATTAGGAATTAAGGCATTCAACTAGAACATGGCTTAGTTAAGTCTCTAAATTGAATATTCTACCAAGTTTAAGGGGCAAACGATGTATTAAACCTGTTGAGGACTTATACTCATACTCAACATCTGAAACTGAGAATTTGAAAGCATCAAAATGTAGTAGAAATAGTTAAATTGATTATATACATCTAAAAAAATCTCTCATACTTCCTCCTATCTAAAATAATTATCACATTTTGCTTCTTAAGATTTAATTAGACTAATTTTTTGTCAAGATCCAAAATAGAGTTCATGATGGTATCTGTCACACCCTCCGGTACAGGTAAGCCTATCCCAACCCAAACTCAATAATCAAAGTAAATCATAAGCGGAAGAAGAAGAATGGCAATAACCCTAAATGATATAGAAGGAAATACAATCTCAATGATACATCCTAGGTGATTGTCACTAGTAAAAGCCTCTAATATAGAATATAATCTAAAGTATCTTAAATATGAATAATGCATAAGATAAGATAAGGAGAGATTGAGGTAAGCTTTGACACCCGTCAGCCGCTACCTCGATCTCTGCAATGACAATACTGAAAGAACATAATCTACTCTTTGCTACACTGATCAATACCTGCACGGGTAACATAAAAAGGAAAGAAAAAGCAAGGGTGAGTACGAAAAATATGTACTCAGGAAGCATCGTTGATAAACGAACCTAATCCAAAGTGATAGCGAGGACCACTACACCAACCATCCAATTTACCCCAAATTAGCTTGTACTCAGAAAAGTTCCAATCTATCCTAGCAGATAGCACTTTTTTCAAAATAATCAAATCAATGTATTAAGGTACGCATGTACTGAGTCAAGATCAATGGCGATAGAGATAAGTCACATAAAATAGGGATCTCACAACACAGTATTTAATATTAACTCACCGTCTCAAACCAACAATCCCGGTTAAGGTAGAGGAGGTGCATATCCCACAAATACTAGATGTGACACAACAGTCTCAAGGGATCAAGCCACAACAATACCCTACGTCTTATAATATCTCAACCACCAAAGTACTCAAAAGAAGTTGTAATGCAATGTAATGTAGTAATATGAGATACAGAATACACGATATCCTAAACTAGATTCAATCATAGTAATACAATCATCACCATCATCATACCTAGTGTATTCCCACCAGGTGGGGTATGGGGGGGGGGGGGGGGTAAAGTGTACGCAGTCCATACCATGTAATCTCTATTCAAGTACGCAAAGGAATGCAATGCAATGCAATAAAGTGATGATGATGTAAGCCATCACATGGTTCTCATATACACCTTTCGAGCATAAGCTTCCAGGACAGGACCCATGGGGGATTCAGAATCAATATACTTTCACAATCTCAATCTCATATCTCAATCAACCTTGAAGGTAGAATCCTCGGTCAAGAGTTTTATAAAGTGTTTCATTTTCTTCCCCAAATTAGTCTTTCTCAGTGGTACCAATTCCATGAATATGAATGAATAAAATGAGGATGCATACTCTTAACCAAATCAATATCATGTTATGAATTAACTCAACAATAGTGTAAATGAGCTCAAATCTGCTTAAATGTTAATAGATCATGAAATAAACCATCACATGACACCACTATAGTAAAGAGTCATGTGAGTCATCAATAATATTAATCCAAGCCCCTCTCTCAGGTGTCACGATTACAATAAAGGCAAATGATGCATAAATAAGGCCAATAATCTCTATTCAAGCCTCCACCCAGGCATCACGATAATAATAAGGTAAATAATGCTCAATAAGGCAAATAATATCAATTCAAGCCCCGACTTGGGCATCACAATAATAAAAAGACAAATAATGCTCAATAAGGCCAATAATATCAATTCAAGCCCCCACTCAGGCATCGCGATGATGATAACAATCCAAATGACATAACATAGAGAATTAACCCCCCAATCATAACATATATTACACTAAATTACTAAAAGAAGAGCGATGCTAGTTAACAACATGCCCTAAGGTTCACCTTCATTTGCTTACTTAGTAACTATGCCAAGATTCCCTTTCTTAACTACTTAGTTATTCTATCATCTGCTATACCTTAAAAGATTACTAAACCCCAATAGTTACATAAACCATTACAAATTTATTTATACCCCAAGTGTTCACTTAATCCCAATTATTTCATCTAAATTCACTAAACAAGATTTAAGCTCATAAATAGATATCCACTATCAATTTACTCAAGATCTATAAGGTATCTATCTATAATCTACCATAAAAGTACATAATAGTAGAGAAAACAAGCAAACATATTCATTTAATTAATTCCACCCATCAGTAAACTCTGGTACTCGTGGAGATGCTTGCCATTTCATCTAAGAGGGAACCCCAAACCCTTAATAATTCACAAAGTACAAGCAATTAAGCACATAACAGTTCATGGAAATCATTTCACTATACTAAATTCAAAAAATTTCCCTATGAACTTCATGTAAAACTTCAAGAAGCATATTTATCTCAATCAACTGTCGTACATTCTTTAGTTTCACTGAATTATTTCATCACATAGTTGAACAACTGAAACCAATATCCAAAACTCAACAATTTTAATAAATGAGTATGAGTGAATTGGTTTGATGTTAGATAGTGGAAATGAAAACATGATGTTTGTTAGTGTTTTATATGTACGTTGAAAAGAAGTTACAAGTGTCAATACCATGCAAAGTGTAGGAAGAAATGTAATGACCCTAAGGTCATTTTCTTGATTTTCACATGTTTTTCCATTTAGAGTTCTGCTATAGTTGCTACAAGGTAATTATGACATGCCGGGACTGGTGGTTTAGATTTTCGAGGAGTTTCATTGGGTTTAAAATAAATTTCTCTAATTTGGAGCTTTTAAAGTTAAGAAGCTTGACTTTAGTCAACATTCTTAGTAAGCATCCTTGGATGAAAATTCTAACATTTCTGTTAGCTCTGAAACATATATTTTGGGCTAGGGAGATCTTTGAGTCGGGTCCTAAGGCTTTAGGACTTGTTTAGGGTGCTTGGGAGGATTTTTAGTGAAAACTAGGAAAAGTGTTGTCTTCGGTTAACATTTCATCAAGACGACCTATGTTGGTCATTTTTTATGATTCCGTTGAGTCTTGTATATCATTTTTGATCGGGTAGCATATTTGGTTTGTGTTCATGGGACTCTGAATGAATCTCGAGGGTCCATTTAGGATATGGAAATTATTGGCCAAATGCTAGTCCAGCTGGTGCTGGTGCAACCACTCTTGCGGAGGAGGGCTTGCACTACCGGAGCCATTTCTACGACAAATGAGCCACTTTTGGTGAGGCTGTTGATGTCATTGCCTTTCGCTTAAGCATACCTTTCTTCTCTTTTCTGGATATGCTTTTTTGCAGAGTTTTATCCACTTTTGTGTGGGTGCACTTTGCACCCAACTTTGCTTAAGTGAAGCTTTTTCATCTTCGATGAGCTCCTTTTGCGGAAATTCCTCCACTAAAGCGAAGGCTCAGGATTTAAGTGACTTCTGCTTTAGCAGAGGTGTGATCACTAAAGTAGCATCGCTTCTGCGACCAAATCTCTTTTAAAGAGGAGATCGATGTCTGTAAATTCCCTCTTCTTCTCTTCATTTCCAATATTTATTCTTTGTGTTGAAGCTCCGGGTTTGGGTTGATTTTCATCATTTCATGGAGATTTCATCCAAGTTAGTTCAATCTCTCCATTTTACGTTCCTTTACTTTACTCATCTTTAATCTTTGAAATTGGACTTGGAATCCTCTATTTAAAGTGAGCTTAGGACCCAATTGGGGTCCAAACTCTTCTTTGTCTTTACCCAGTTTCTGGGCATAGGTTTTTGACCTTTAAGGAAGGGTAATTACTAGTGAAATTTGGTTTTGGTTGTCAGGGGTTCTTTATAGTGTGGCAGCATTTTGAAGCCTTTCAAATAGGCAAGACATCCATATGACTGCTACTTACTTAGCCGTTCAACCTCTAGGTAGGTGTCACGACCCAATTTCTTAGGTTATGATGACATCTACTTTAACCCACCAGTAGGTAAGCCAAGCCATAGCCCGAAATGAAGAGTAATGTTCTAATAGATGGAAAATAAGTGAAAGAAGAGTGAAGCCAATACACAACAAAAATATAAGTAGAAGCAGAAAGATATACATACATAATATACTGCACAAAAAAAGGAAGAGGACAAAATATGCAAAAAGATCCCTCCCAAGACCTAGTAAGGTCGATAGAAAAGCCACTATGACCAAACCGGAAGGAATTTAGACACAAAATATGGAACGTAAGACTTTTACATAACGACCAAGAGGGTCGTTACATAGTTACTACTCTACTTAGGGATAAAAAGCTAAATAGGCCAAAAATTAAGTCTAAGTCAACTCAACCCAAGGTAATAGCCTAAGATAGAAGCCAGGAGTCTAACTAAGCCTAAAGGAGCTTCATATCAAATATACTATCTATAAAGGGGTAGTGGAGCCCACTATGGGGTCCCAATAACCCAACTTAGGTCTGAACCTACCCAAATCTAGTCTAAGGCTTCCCATTCCCATCTCAAGATAATAATAGCATTAATTCGAGTCCTAAAGGATGATAATACACTATACTAGGGGAGAACGGGCAAGAAATCTACCAAGAGGTGCCCTAACCGGCTAAATAAGGCGTAAAAAAATGCAAACATGATAACTGGGCTAAAAATACCTATCTAAAACTAGAATAATAATGCACTAATACCATAAATAAGCTCAATCTAAAAGGAGGGTAAGCCTTGCCTACCTGGATGCTGCCAAACGTTTGCTGAATCCTCTACACCAAAGCTTTCCCCTTTCGAGAGGCCTTCGAGAGCTGCCATACTATCAAAATAATGATATATGAATCAAGATGAGAAAATCGATACCCATATTATGTATAAATGCTCGAGTTTACAATTGGACTAAAAATTCCACGTGGGGTCTGCTTATGGAATCCCAAAATTGAAATCATCACAACGTCCCACGTAGCTCAAGGATCAATTGCCACATATATTTACCTAGATTTGAACTCAAACAGCCCCAAAATCAATCCTAATATAATTGGGAAATTTAAGGAATAAATTGGGGAAATAAGCTAGAAATTGAGCAAAACTTACGGAGATAACGATGCTATAGTGCTCAAGAATCCACCCCCAAGCTAATTCTAGCTTCACATACTCAATTCCTCTCAATTTCAGAGCTTAAAGGAGTTTAAAATGGTGGCTGACACTTAGAGTTAAAAGATGGAAAATAAAACAGGATATATATATATATATAATGCCAACGATGGCCGCTTTAGTGGCTAAATGACCGCTAAAGTGGTCACCGTTAGAGCACCCATTGGTCACAAAAGTTACCAGGCTTTGGCTGGCCAGGCTCATCTAAAACGGTCCAGAGCTGTTAAAGTAGCTTCTGCTAAAGCGGTGCCCAGCCGCTAAAACGGTCTCTTGGTCGTTTAAGTGGCTGCACCAGATACTTGGCACCAACCAAGTTCAACAAGTCCCAACGGACTCCGATCGGGTACTCGAGATTGGTTTGGAATCCTGTGCTTGCAAACAAACTATGCAATCCTACCAAATTTAACATTTTGGACTCAACGAAGCCATTGTAATTTCCGTCAGGGGTCATTTCAATAAAAAGTAGGACCCACACCCCAAGTGGCCATTTTAGCCAATTTTCACCCAATAGCCCAAAATGCGTCCGGAAGCCTCAGGACCCAGACCAAGGGTCCCCCTAGCCTAAAATTGACATTATAGAGCTGATGAAACTATTATAAATGACATCCGAGGCTGTTTACTTGAGGCTTTGGCCCGAGATCCATTTCTTAACTTCAAAAGCTCCAAAATAGGTAAATAGTTCTAAAAACCAAACGAACTGCTCGGTAACCAAATTAACAGTCCCAACAAGTCATAAATGACCTGGGATAGCTGTAAGAAGTATTTAAACATAGTAAAAGCATGAAAACATAGGAAATAACCTAGAGGTTCATTATAGTAGGCTACGACTTACCCACTTTTAGACTTTGCTCAGGTAGACTGTATAATGTATAAAATGTTTATGGGATGGGGAAATTGTTCATGTTGACTGAGTTGTTCAAGGATTCTGAATTTTTGGCTTATTCCAGGGTCTTAGAGTAAAATTTAGTTTAGGCCATAGATTAGGGTGCTTAGTTAATTAGGAAAGCCTTGATTTAGGTTGCTTATTTAGTTTTTGGAGCCTTAACTTAGGTTGCTGCTTAGTTTTAGGTATAGATTAGAGATTTGTAGTATGGTTTAGGGTATAGTTTAATCATAGAGGGATTTTTTTTAATTATTTCATTATATGGTTATGTCATACTAGTTTCCTTTTGGGTTGTCTATACAGTGTGGGATTGGGAGATATACGAGTCCAGAATTGTATCGATAAGACTTTCAGCTTGAATGATATTATCATAAGAAAACTATTGCCTAGTTTTCGAGCTTATTTATACTCACTTGCTTCTGCAGGTGCTATACCTTTACTTATTTCTGCATACAGATGTTTATATATACATTTTCATGGCATATGGTTGGACATGATTGGAAAAATATGGTTTTTATCTTTTAAAGAGAATGATTTAGCCCCGATTAAAGTCTAGGCACCTAATACACTGAGTTTTAGCCCTGGTTAGACTCTGGGACATTTACTTATTACTTGTTGATTACAGAAGTCTTGATTAGAATCTGGCATTATATATGAACGTTGCAAGTTCTCCATGGGTCCCGCCTTTGCAAACATAGGTTCCTAAAGGGGGTGTATACGATAGGCATTGGATATTTCATTCATTTCATACTATATTACGTTCGCTCATTTGCCTTTATATATTTATATAAACTGCACGTGTGCTAATTACTTGCTTATTTACAATTTCTGTTGGTATGTAGAATTTTAGTTCTTATCTAGATTTCCTATGCTTAGATGTAGATGATTTTTGCTCTTTATATTGTGTATTGTTCTTTTTATCTCAGTCGGCCTATGATGCATACTGAGTATCGTGTGTTTTGGTACTAATACTAAACTTATGCATCTTTTTTTGATGCAGATCCAGGTATGAGTCTTTGCCATTGATCTCCTACTCATTTGCATGCTATTTGGATTAGATTTTGGATGAGCTTTTAGCGTTCAGAGTTGATCCATTTCCCTCTTTTGACTAATGTCTTATATTTGTGTTTTCAAAGATAGACTCTTATATTTATACCTATTAGTACCATTTATGTATAACCAACTCTTGTACTAGTGACACCAAGTCTTGGGGATAGTTTATATATATATATATATATATATATTGTTCTTCCTCCCGCTTCTTAGGTACCTTTATTTCTTGTATTTAGTATATATTCAGCTCAATTTTTTGATATGGAACCTAAACCTTACTTCATATCACTAGCTACTACCTTTTTGTATATGATGAGTGGGGTTGGATTACTTGCTGGAGGTATATAGTAGGTGTCATCACGATCCAATTTTGGCTTGTGACAAGAAATGAGCAAAACATTGGACTTACATATTAAAGAGAAGAACAAGCAATGGTGGTTCCTAGTGTATCGATAAGACAAATAATGATACATTTGGAGTAAAAAAGATAATTTTATCATCATTTAACTATTTTACCTTTTTAAATATTTTAATGGTACGATATATTTAGCTATTATTTAACTATTTCTACTTGCGATAGTTGAAGTTCAAATAATTATTCTATTTTTCCAAATAATTAACTTCAAAATGTAGTTACCAAGAAGTTGTATTCAAATTATATATGTCTATAGAACTCACAACACTATGATTGTGCGATTCTTATTTGATAATACCAAACAAAAAATATTGATAAGATAATATACCATAGATAAGGAATTAAATTATTGTAAATTAGATACCTTTTTGTTTATGTAATTGGATTTGCACCACGGTATAGTAAGATGGATGCAATCCTGTTTTATCAGGAAAATGGATTTACTTCATTATTTCAACAACTTCAATAAATATCCAAAAAAATTGGAAATCACAGAGTCTCCACTTAATTAATTTAGGAAAGACTAAGAATACCATTTAAAAGAAATTTAAAGCAGTAATGTAGTAAAGGACTTCAAATTTATCAAATTTTAAGTAAGGGTTCACATTAACACTTTTGAATGGTTTTTCACACATCAAAAATGTCCGCTAACTCATGGTTATTCAATTGATTTAAAACAAACTCTTATTTTTTGAATAACTTTTAAGGAAAAAGGATTTAATTAGTAAGTAATTAGAAAAAGGCCAAAATAATTTAAAGAAAGGAGATAAGTTTTAAAAAAAAACTTCAAAGAAGACAATGTGTAAGATTTCCATTTTTAAAACTGACTTTAGAAAGAGATAAATTCAAGTGAAAACTTTAAGATGAACAGAAATCAATTTCATACTTTAACTAAAAAAGTTATATTATTGAAATCATGTCAAACAGTAAACCAATCCGCTTGAGATGTCACGACCGAAAAACATATAGATTGGAATGACACCTACCCCAATCCAACCATTGTAGTTAAGTCAAACTCAACAAACACAGTCCATTCAAGATAAAGACAAATAATACAATATCCATACAAAGAGCTAATAATAACTCCAGACATCCTTCAAATGAAAGACAAAATACAACATCCCAAAATATCCCAAGACTCAACTATTGCAAAGTACAAGAGAAACTCTACTACAAGATGTCATAACTAAAAATACAAAATTTTCTAAGAAAATAAAGAAGATAGAAGTGAAGGATAGAGGAAGTGGGGACAATATCAAAAGATAGCAGCTCACTATAACTTTCAAGAAAATAAATCTACATGATTAGGCGCGGCACTGATAATTTGCATTAATATATGCATCAGAACGATATATAAATATAGGGGTGTGTACAACAACTAGTACTTGGTAGGGATCATAGGATGACTGAGCTTAAATAAATACTATAATGAATAAAGAATACTAAGATCACCCTGTACATAGGAAAGTCCCAAAAGTTCAATATGAATAATCACTAAAGATCTTCTCGATACACATTAATAATCAAATAATTGTGCAATGCAATTATATGTATTGATGTGCAATGGTCAATGCCTACTTATATACACCCTTTCCACAATGGTATGATGTCAGAAAACTCATGGGAAATTTATGAGATAAATATATCATGTACGAACTGAAATTGAGACTTCCACATATCCTGCCTGGACTTGAACTAGGACTAAACTAAGTATCAATTACCCAGAATCAAACCAGGACTTCAACAAGTCTTGCCCCGGCTCAAACCGGGATGGACTAAAATAGTTATTTCTTTGAACCATTTCCTTGATCCAGGAGATGAATGAATATGTATGGTAATAGTGATAAAATGAAGTCAAATACTACAAATATGTCTAAAATCTCAAAATAACAATCAACTCATGTACACAGGCTACAAGCCTCAATATCAAGCAAGAAATACAAAACCCACATCACTAAGATGGTATAAGCCCCATATTTGAGCCTCACAACAAAAAAACCATCTCTTGTACTACCATAATTCACCAATTCACCCAATCTATATCATGTTTTACATGATAAGTTTCCAATCAAGAAAATTCTAAAGAAAGTAAATCCATAACCTACCTCAAGGTTGAACCACAAACCACTAACGATCACAAACTAGACTTACCCTTCTAAAAGGTTTTAAAATGCTCTCAATCACTTAAGAATAAGTTTTATATGTGATTACAAGTCCATCAATACCCATATTTCTATATATTTATTCCTGGACCAAAAAATCATCCCAGAAGTCAACCCCAAACCCCTAAGGGAAAACTAAAATTTTATTTGAAAAATCAAGTCACCATAACTGAAGGAATTTAAATTTTAAATTTCATCAAAAATGGAGTTAAAATTGACCTAGAAATCATCAAATAATCATTCTTTAACTTTCTTCAAAACCCCCTAAATTTTCATGTTGAAAAACAAAAATTAGAAGATGAAATAATGAAATAATCATTGAGAAATATGTAAAAGTCGTGTACGAATCTTATCCAAAGAAGAATTATTGAAAAACATCTTTTGAATCTCCCAAAACTGAGTACCCTAGCTACAAAAATCAATTTATAGGGGTTTGGACCAAAATAGAAGAATTCAATCTGTCCAGGTAAGAACCTTCATTGCTATTATGGTGAAATCCTTGAAATCGTGACGCTGATTGGGATTGACGACCCATTATGATCGCGATGCCCATATCACAAACACGATGAATAAAAGCCTCTTACCTAGATCTTCCTGATGCCTTCTACATGATCGTAAAGCTCTCTATGCAATTATGATAACCCACACGGATCCTTATCTATGATCATGGTGAAGGATAGAAGTCTGTAGTAGTAATTTCTAAAACCAGAAACCAAACTCAATAAAAAATTCATGAACGAGCCCTCAACATTCATCTAGAACACAAACTGACTATGCTACTAGACTAAAACAACATTCTTAACTCAAAAGAACCATCATATTTGCAAATGGAGGTCATTATCAATGGATATTGACCAAAGTTAACTTTATTCCATGAACTTCCAACTTCCCATCCACCTACACAAAATTTATCCAAACTATAATGACTCTCCTAGTTATTTTCTCATTTTCATGTGTTTTGCCATTTTAACCTCTCCTGTAGTTTCTATATAGGGTTTTTGGTTTGCAGGAATGAGTGGTTTGGTTCCTAGGAAGTTCAGTTAGGTTTTAAGTTACATTTTGTGTTTGGTTCTTTTAACTTAAGATAGTTTGACTTCGGTCAACATCCTTGGAAAATTTGATTGGATGAGAATGTCACCCATTCTATAATCTTTAGAAGATGGATATTAGATTAGGTGTACCCTTGGTTCAGGTCCCAAGAATTTTAGACATGGTTTGGGTGCAGGGTTGGATATTTGGTAAATTTAGAAAAGTGTTGACTGTGGTTAACGTTCTAATAAGATGGACTTCGTTGGTCATTAAATCAATTCTATTGAGTTTAGAATGTCATTCCCAATTGGGTGGCATGTTCAGTTTGTGTTTTCGGTATTCTGATTGAATCTAGGGGGTCTATTCTGGACTTTAAATATTTGGCTTTAGCTTCTGGCAGAGCCAATTCTATGAAGCTTGTCCCTCTTCTGCAGAGCCGCTCTTACAGGGGGCTAGCTGCACCAAAAATGGTGGATGCCGTTAGGGGAAATCACTCCTGTAGGATTGATCTGTTGTTGTAAAACTTCTTACATGGCATTTTCCCTGCTTTGGTTAAGCCGCGGGTCCTTAGTGGCTTCTATTTTTGTAGAAGACCCACTTCATAAGTGTTGTCACTCATGTGGTGAATTTTTTTACAAAAACAGTGATCGATAGGTCTTAAATACCCTTCTTCCTTAAAATGTTTCATTTCGCATGATAAACCTCTTAAGATCTCAATTTAAAGGATATTAGGGCAATTGTTGACCATTTATTCAGCTGGTAAGTCCAATTTCTCCCCCTTTACATTTCTTCACTTCATATTGCATCATTTTTGTCTTTAATGCACGAATTGGGTCTTGAAATTCTTGTTTTTTCTTCCATAAAAGTGTGCTATCTGGACCAATTGAGGTTTAATCTAATCCCATCTTTACCCAACTTCTAGGCATGGGTTCCTTACACTTGGGTTGAGTTAATTGAGAAATAACTTTCTATTTTTACTGACATGCCTTGAGGATTGATTTCTAACCCAAATTCTATTTTAGCAATATGGCTATCGTTAGTCTTGTGTTGAAATGTTAATTTTGTATTTATAGATTGAAAGAGATCTGAGGCTTTTCAGAAAAGGAAGGCAGAAAGAGAAGGCTTCCATATGATGATTCAAGATTTGCTCTTCGACCTTGAGGTAGGTATTGACTCTTTTTTCTTAATACATAGCTCGAGTAGCTTATATATTGTATAAATTACAATATGGATAAGGTTATTATTTGTTATGAATAATTTTTAACTCTAATTTCTAGATTATTGGCCTACTTTGTGGAGTTTAGAGTATTTTTCTTGCTTGAGCCTTAGCTTTTGGGAAATTGCGTAGGATAAGGCATAGATAATGAATCCTCAGTTTAGGTTTGAGGTAGGATTTCATAGTAGAGTGGGATTTAATGCTTAACTTATGTTGTTATGCATTTTCTCCCACGCTCTTCCTTAGGTTGTGAGATTGAAGGGCCTACAACCTAAGGATTTGTTTGTGACTGGGACCCAATTTATTATTGCTATGGTATGAAGGGTAAATTCTCCATATTTCATGTATACATATCTATATCTAGATATTGATACTTGTGTGTGCATACTCATACATTTATGTATACATTGATCATGGTTCAATTTTGAGGAAAACACTAATTTTGGCTATTGAATATATTGTCTAATGTTAAATTTGGTTTGAGGAACATTTTCTGTCCAATTCTCAATTACTTTTCTTGTTGATGAGTTGGAGGCAGAGGTATAAATTCGGGGTTTTAATGTTTTGTATTTGTTGATGAGCTTGAGGTTAAATTTCAAGCAACCTGAGGTATAAATTCAGGGTTTTACTTTTCTACATTTGGCCATATATTGCAATATATCATCCCATACTGCATGAAATTATATATATGTTTATACTATGCGTGACATTATTATTATCCTTATTATTCATGTTATGCTTTAGACCACTGGTATTCTTTTATTTGCAAATTTACTTTTTCTTTCTATTTATACTATTTATTTGTTATTCTGAGCTAGTTTGGCCTATATGTCTATTGAGTACCCGTGTTCTTGTACTCATTTTAAATTTCTATACCTTTCTCTAATGCAGAGCCTAGTATGGTCACCCACACTGATTTCTGCTCGTAGGGGAACTCCTATTGATCATATTTGTAGTGAGCCCTTAGCATCCAGAGACATATCCCTTTCCTTCATGTACTTACTATCTGTCTTTTTTACTTTTTGGACAGATATGTATTTGCATAGTTCTACTCTTGTACATTAATAGATCTTGTACTGGTGACACCAAGTCTGGGGATGGGTATTCTTGTACATTTCTCCTCCCCTGTATTTCTCCTCAGCTTGTTCTGTATATTTTGTATCTGTATGTATATATAGTTGCCCATTTTTCCTATTTTTGCATTCTTTATTCTTATTAGCTTATTACTTACTATATATGGCTACCAGACTTGGCTTACCTACTGGGGGGATATACTAGGTGCCATCGCAACCTGATTTTGGGTTGTGCTAGCGTGGTATGTGAGCTTTAGGTTGACTAGTCTTATTTGTTTAAGATCTAGTGCCTAGTAGAGTCCCACAGAACAGTATGATGACATTTATATCCTATCTTTTAAAGGCTATAAGTCATTCTTAGGAAAACTTTATTTCTTGATTTCTTATTGTGAGTTCTTATTTATATTAGTTTCTAAATATCATATTTGTTTCATTATTTCTCCTATTGTTAGAACATGATCATCAGCGGCCAAGGGCAAGGCTTATGTACATGTTGCCAGGTACCTAACTAGGGGTTAGGGCAGGGTCAACCTAGAGGTCGAGGCCAAGCTTGGGCTGTGGTGCTAGATCGAGTTCAAGGTAAGGCACCATCACTGGAGCCTTAGGTTTTTATAGAGAACCTACTGTGTCAGAAGAGCGTCTAGTGCCAATCCAGGCACTAGCTAGTTTTGTGAACATTCTTGTGCTTCATGACACCATGGTTAGGTTTTTTAGCTTACTAGAGGATATGTCATAGGCAGGGGTTTTTTCGTATACTCTGAGTGGTTCTCATGTCAGAGTTGAGGCACAGACTTTAGCCTAGGCAATCATATAGGGTGTTCAGGTTTTAAAGTGAACCCTACGACTATGTCTTCTATTTAAAGGTGTTTCTAGTGACTATTGTCACACCTCCTATTGTAGACAGACCAATGATGACTATTGAGGAGCAAAAGAACATTGATAGGTTTATCTAATTGGGTTCTCTTAGGTTTTCCAGTGCTTCAAAGGATGATGCTCATGAGTTTATAGATGAGATGTCAGGAGAGGTTGCATAACCTCAGATTATTTAAGTTTCATGGTGTTGACTATGACACATTTCTAATAGGGGCCCAGCCAAGTAGTGGTGGAGAACGTATCTTGAGTTTAGGCTAATTGGGTCACCTCCAATGAATTGGGTGTAGTTCTCTGAGGCTTTCATACAAAAATCTGTGTCTCATAGTATGAGAGAGAGGTTATATGATTAGTTTACTAATCTGTTAAATGGTTGTATATTCTACTTTGAGTACAAAATGAGATTCCTTGAGTTTGCTAGGCATGCTTCAATGATTCTTCCTACCGAGCACGAGAGAGTTTAGATATTTGTTAAGGGGTGGACTTTACTGATCTTTATGGCAACATAGCATCTATTGGCTACTAGGGGTTACATATCTACAAGTTGTTGACCATGCACAAACTATAGATGGGATATGTCACGAGGCCTATGGAGGCAGCGATAAGAGGCCTCGCTGTCAGGGTGGTTTTAGTGTTTTTAGTCTAGAGGTATGGTTTTTCTAGTAGATGTAATCATTTTTAGCCTAATATACCATTCATCCAGCACTACAAATCACAGATATTGGTTATTCTAGTTGTGGTTGATATAGCAGCCAGGGTTTAGGTCAAACATCATGGGGTTTACATTCTTGGTATTCAGACTGTAGTGGCCATTCTGGTGTAGCAGGTTCTTCTTATTAGGGTCTATTTGGAAGAGATTTTTATGAGTGTGGTGAGTTTGGGCATTTTGCTAGAGAGTGTCCCAATTCAGGCATGCCAAGTAGCATAATTAATAGGTTCTAACCTGCAGGACTCCATTGCCACATTCCAGATTTGATGCATAGGGTAGTAGGGGTGGTACCCAATTTGCTAGAGGTGGGGCTCAGCTAGGCCGAGTAGGTGTGCATGAAAGAACTCAATCCAGGGGCAGATGCAACCATGTGTATGCTTTTCTAAGAAGGCCTAAGACTGAGGCTTCAGATGTTTTCATCACATGTAGGATCTTATTTTGTCATCATCCAACTTCTATATTATTTGATTTGTGGTCAACCTATTTATATATATCTGTCTACTTTGCTACTCGTGTAGTTTTTTTATGGGAGTCTTTGCCTCTACCTATGCATCTAACTACTCCGTAAGTGATTATTTAGTTGTGGATCTAGTGAATACATCCTATATGGTTACTATCTTATATATGACACCTGTGTAGATCTTTGTATCCTAGACATGGTACATTTAAATATGTTTCTAGGCATGGACTTTTTATCTCCACATAATGCGGTCTTGGATTGCTTATCCTAGAGTGTGACCTTGGTTATCCCAGCTATCTCCCTATCAAGAGGTTGTGGCTAAGTGTTTGAATTGTCGACAAGTGAAGTACGAGCACCGTAGACCAGGTTTCTTAACTCAGAGGATGCCTATATCTTAGTGGATGAGGGAGTGTATTACTATAGACATCATGGTTGGTTTATCTCAAACATTTTGTAAGTTTGACTCCATTTGGGTGGTTGTGTATATATTGACCTTATCATCTTATTTCATCTTGTGTAGGTGAAATACAACACAGAGAAATTAGTAAAGAACTACATTCGAGAGATAGTTTCATTTATGCAATGTGTATTTCCATCTTTTAAGATAAACATACTCAGTTTACATTGTAGTTTTAGAGTTCCATGCAATGAGAGTTAGGCGCTCAGTTAGAGACGAGTCTAGTGTTTCACCCCCTATTAGAAGGTTAGTCGGAGTGGACTATTTATATTCTATAGGATATGCTTTGAGCTTGTAGGATCGACTTTGGTGGTCATTGGAACCAGTTTTTACCCTTGGTGGAGTTCGCCTATAACAACAATTATAATTCCAGAATTTAAATGGTACCATTCAAGACTTTGTATTAGAGAAAGTACGTATCTCTAATTGGTTGGTTAGATTTCATTGAGGTTAGCCCTTAGGGCATAGATTTAGTGAGAGAATCGATATATAGAGTTAGATTGATCTAGTACCGACTTTTGGCAACCCAAAGTAGATAAAAGAGTTATGCAAATAGAAGAATTAATGATTTAGAGTTCATGGAGGGTGAACAGGTCTTGCTGAAGGTGTCATCCATGAACAGTGTGATAAGGTTAAAGAAGAGGAAGATCAGTTCGATAATTATTATCCCTTTTAAGATTCTTCAAAGAGTTGAGGAGGAAGCCTATGAGTTGTCCTTACCTCCTAGTCTTTCAGTTGT
Organism: Capsicum rhomboideum; assembly: GCA_031232105.1. Lineage (NCBI taxonomy): Eukaryota > Viridiplantae > Streptophyta > Magnoliopsida > Solanales > Solanaceae > Capsicum > Capsicum rhomboideum. The sequence continues at coordinate 63,512,927 of CP124709.1, forward strand.
TCTTTCCATTTTTCATGTTTCAATATTGAATAAATATCATTTTGATGGTTCTTATGTGATTCGAGGTTAGTCGGTGGATCTAGATTAGAATTTGACTTTTGAGAAAGAGCCCATAGTTATTTTGGATAGGCAGACATGGGAGTTGAGGTCTAAGAGCATTATTTCAGTGAATGTTCAGGGGAAGCATCACCTAGTTATGGGCCTACGCAGGAGATATAGTCAAATATTTGGAGGTAGATATCCCTATCTTTTTGATAGTTAAGGTACCTTCTTTACTCTTACATTCGAGGGCGACGTCTGTTTTAGTGGTGGATGATGTAACTAACCATATACTAAAATTTGGATTTTTATCCATTTTGATTATTTTACCCCTCCCTATAGTTGCATTTTGGTATTCATAGACTAGGGGAGTGGGTGGTATGGTTCTCAAGATATTTGATTATATTTTATGTGAGTTTTTTATTATGGAAGGTTTTGAAGTTGGTAGGGTTGACTTTGTTCATCATTGGGAGATTTAAGCATCATATGAGATTTCTTTTATTTCCATCAGCTCTGAGACATTATATTTGGGATAGTAGCATTATTGGTGCAGGTTCCATGGCTTTCGGGTAGTTGGTTGGAAAGTTAGAATTTTGGACCTATAGTTGACTTTGCTCATTACGCCCCCACTGGTGAATTTGATGATTCCATTGAGTTTGGACTATCAATTTTGGTCAAGTAGCATAGTTGGATTGTGTTCACGACATTCCCAATGCATTTCAAGGGTCCATTAGGGAGTTTTTGATGTTGTATTTCAGCTGTTGTCAGTTGTTGCTGGTGCTAAGGTAAAATGGCCTTTGAGTTCGTGAGGCCTTGATCGCGTTCATGATGGGCAAGTTTGTCCTATTATCGCATTCACAATACGTGCATTGCATTCACGATGAGTTAGCTGAGACTGGTTCGATAGGTCTTTGCAATTGCTAATGGGTCATCACACTTGAGATGTGCCTGGACCGAGTCAGTCGTATTCGAAAAAAGAGAGTGAACTGAATAGTATATAATTCATATTTCAAACCCAAAATCCTATAACTCCATTTTTGAAGTTTTGAAACACGATTTTGAGTGATTCATAAAGGGAGTTTTGAGGTTTCATTATTGGATAAGTTTCTAAACCAATATTTTATCAATTCCTAGGAATTATTTCATGATTTTATCTTCAATTTTGGTTTGCTAACTTGATAATTGGGGTTTTCCAACTTGATAATTTAGGATTTTCTTTATTTCAATGTCATTTTCAACTCTGTTTTTGATGAAATTATAGTCTTGAACTTCTTAAGTTGTGGGTAAATTGATTTTCCACTAAAATTTTAGTATTTTCCACTAAAATTTTAGTTTTTCCCTTGTGGGCCCTAGTTTGAAATTTGGGTTGACTTTTTGGACAAAGTTTAGAAGTATAGCATCATGGGTATCCTTAATTTTAAATTTTCATGTAGAATCCAAAGTAGATTGGGCTCGTTCGAAGGCAATTCAGAAGGGCAAGGCTTTCATTTGACTTTGTGGGCCTTCTTATAAGCCAAGTTGAAACTTTCTTTGAATATTTCTTAGAGTGCTTATATGTTATTTTCTTATATTGGGAGTATTAGGAATAAGGGTCCCATATTGATGAGGTGATGATCATCCATGCGGGTACGAGTGCATTGCAAAGGGCTACAAATGGAATTCAATGATTTTTTGTGGATAATTAGTTATCCTTGATTGTTGGATTATTTTGTTAAAAGTGGATTAGTGGTTATATTGAACATGATAGGTGTTGATGTTGATGGTATATCCATTTATGAGCAAGATTAGAACTATTTGAGTTAAATTAATGAATTTTAGGCTTGTGGCAGGTGTTACTAAGTGAGTATGTCATTGTGAGCTTGAATTTGAGATATTGTGTTATTTCTTACTATTGTGTTTCATGAATACTCACTCATATTCATATCACAACACTCTGAAATTGATATTTTGAGAAAAATTGATTTGTAACAATTTGCATGCCTGATGGGAAGGTGTTTTGCGTGGATTTTATTGATTTATAACTTGTATGCCCAATAGGAATATTCAAGGTGGATTATACTGATTTTAACTTGCATGCTCGATGGGAAATGGTTCCTGGTGGATTCATTAATTTGCATGCCTAATGAGAAATTATTCTTGGTGGATATATGAACATCGCGAGTCCCCCATGGGTCCCAGCTAGCAAGACAGAGCAGCGGGTGTATACTGCCAAACATTGCATCATATTGCATTCATCTCATTATTTCCATATGATTAGTTTTGTTGTTATTGAATATTATGGTTTTTGGCTATTGATATTGTAATGGATTGTGAAATAGTGGATTGGAACTATATTGTTATGCTATTTGTCAGACTAGGTATGGATTTCCTGAGTGCAGGTTTATATAATGTATTAGATGGTTGTTTAGTGTGGTTCTGGGTATCAATTTGACTTAGGGTCAACCAATGATGTTGCTTAGTACATGTAGTTAGTACTCACACTCATTTTTGTTTTGCACCTTATGTGAATGTACTGAGTTGGTGGTCCCCGAATGTTGACTTGTGATTTCCTGGTGATTGCTTTCCTGAGATTCCCTGAGTTAGCGGCTGCTAATCTATAGACTACTGGATCTCCTCTATCAGTCATATGATTTATTCTACATTTTTAGACATTTATTGGACAATGTATTATTTGTTTCGTACTCTTAGAGGCTTGTACATGTGATTTCCAGACAGTGGGCATTTGAGATTGTTGTTCTATCTTGTGTTAGTTAGTTTGAGACTATTTTGGGGTTTTAGTATAATTTTTTTTCTTCCGTTTATTTCCTAATCAATTTGTTAGAGTTGGGTTAGGTTTATGCTTACCTATCGCTATGGTTGTGATAGGTGCCATAACGATTGAGTTTTGGGTTGTGATAGACATGTTTGGAGTCTTATGAACACAAACAGAATATAATACCCAACTGGAAACAACATTCTAGACTCAATGAATCAATTAAATGACAAACGAAGGTCAACACTTTACAAAAATTCTCCAAGACCCAACCATACACTTAAAATGCGTTTGGATGCCTTGGCACCTAAACTAATGGTCCTTCTAACCTAAAATTCACATTTTGAAGCTAAAGGAATTAATGAAATTTCCATATGAGCCTATTTTCTAAGAATGTTGAGTCAAGTCAAACTTTTCCAACTTAAAAGCCCCAAAATGGAAAAAATCAATAATAACTCAACGAAACTCAATGAAAATCCCTGAGAACCAAACCGCCCGTCCCTACAGATAACAATACTCTTAGAAACTATGGGAAAGGTCAAATTAAAATAATTGTGTGAAAATTACAAAAATGACCAGCAGGTTCATTCCACTTACATGCTTTAGTGGGATTCCGTTTAGTTAGTTGAGACTTTATCATTCAAGGAGGAGCATGTAGCTATTTTTGATAGCAAGGTTTAGAAGATGCGGTCTAAGGAGATTCTGTAAATAAAAGTTCAGTGAAGGCACTGTCCAGTTAAAAAAGCTACTTGGGGGACTGACTAGACATGTAGACTATACATTATCACTATTTCAGGCATTCAGGTACCTTCTAGCCTTTGACATTCGAGTATGAAAGTTTTGTTAAGTACTAGTTGATATAATGACCCTTCTGGTCATTTTTCTAATTTTTGGCATTTCTTTAGTGTCAACCTTTCCCATAGATTCTATTAAGTATATGTGGTATGCATGTTTGGGTTGTTTGGTACCCGGGGAGTTTTGATGAATTTTTGGTGAGTTTTTCTATTTTGGAGTTTTATGTTGGAAAAGATTATGTTGAGTCAGTATTTGCAAAAAAATAGGTTTGGATGGGAATTTTATTAGTTTTGTTAGTTCTGGAAGGTTGTGTTTAGGCTACTTGAACCTTTAATTCGAGTCCCGAGGCTTTCAAACTTTTTTTGGGTGCTTGGTTTGGTTTTGGAGTTATAGTTATAGTGGTTACTTTTGTCACCAATTGATTCAGACGACCTTGGTTGGTCGTTTCATTGATTCCATTGAGTCCATAGTGTCATTTCTAATTTTGTATCATGTTCAGTTTGTGTTCTCAAGTCTCTAAATGAGTCACTGGGTTCCTTTCGAAACTTGGTTTGTTTGGAGAAATCTGTTGGTGCAGTAGTATCTAGTGTAGTCCAACTAGTGGAGCTTTGCTCACTTTTGCGGTCATGTGGCCGCAGTAGCAAAGTAGGGTGACATCAGGGGCGGTCACTTATGTGGAATATCCTTTGCTCCTGTGAAGCTGCTCCTGTGTATTGTGGTCTACTTTTACAAAGATTTATGTATGTTGTTTGCCCGCTCCTAAGGGACATCCCCGTTCATATAGAGCCTGGTGCCTTAAATGGTCTCTGTACCTGCGAAGGGTCAACTGAACCTGTGGTGTTGTGCCTATTGCAAATCCCTTGTAGGTGTAACTATCGCTGGTCATAAAGAACCACCTTCTTCTTTCACTTCTATAATTTTTTCAAAGATATTGAGGGCTCAATAAGAGCATCCTTAGCCATTGTTGGAGAATTCATCACCTAGTAAGTCCAACTCTTAACCATTACATTCCTTAATTTCATCTAGAGTGATTTCTACTTTGAATTGGCATTTTGGATTATTTAATTCTTGATTTTCTTCCTTGGTCAAGTGGACATTCCAAATCGATTGTGGTTCGAATCCAGTTCCATCTTTACCCAACTTTTGGACATGGATTCCTTACCCTTGGGGTGAGGTTATTATGACAGAAAATTTTGGCTTCATCGATGGGATCCAATGGTTTATTTTTGACCCAATTTCAAGCCAAAATTTCATCTTATTGATATGGGTGTCGTTATTCCAGTACTTACATACAAATTATGTTGTGATAGCTTGGTATAGATCAGAGACCGAACAGAAGAGAAAAGCATCCTTGTGATAGTTTGAGGCTTGTTCTTTGGTGTTGAGGCGGGTTATGGTCTTCTTTTCTTTAGACTTAGCTAAAATAAAGATTGTATATGTGTCACGACCCAAGTCTACACACTAGATGTAATATGCTGCTTAGAGTCAGAAGTGACCCCAAGTTAACCCATGGCATGGCATAATACTAGATGAACTAAATCAACTGAATAGATGTGCAGAAGGTACACTGATTTAAATATGAAATCAGAAATGATATGAAAATAAACTAAGTCTGAACAATAGAACAAATACTATAATAAGCTGAAATGTCTAACTATATATCTGAAAGCCTCTAAAACTGATGAGTTGCTAGGACAAGTCCCTAGCTAACTCTAAATACTAAAACTAAAAATACTACAGGAATAAACTCTTGTCCTCAAATGATGAGGACTCACCACTAGTAGTTTCTGAAGTGGTACTAGAACTTACTAACCGTGATGTTGAGACTGAGCGCCTGAACCTATATTCTAAGATAATACAACAAAAAATAAATTATATGATCAATGCTTTGAATGTACCTAGAATGTGAGATTTGCAAGCTATAAAAATAAACTGAACATGCTGAAAATACTAATATATTGTACTGAATGCAAACTGAGTGCAAAGGAACTAAGGTGTAGTACAATGGCCATATAATTATATACATAAATTTTGATATGCAAAGATACTCTAAAATGTCATAGTACAATGCAAGTAAAACTAAACTGAGGCTCATGTACAAATATATTGAGTCTGAGTCTATGAGAGAGTCTAGTAACCTACATAAGCCACGTGTGCTAACATGGAGTCCAATGTATACGTCCCATGTAGAGGACCTAATATACCTTGCCAAGGTATAAAGGCATGACTGGCGTAATCGCTAAACTGATACCCAATTGGGAGGGCTAAATAAACCTATGGTGGCATGCAGTTTTGGGACTTTGGGTGAAACTAGGACCCTAGTCCAACTCGGTTCTAAGTACTACTCCTAAACTGATAATATGCGGATAGCTCACTAAACTGATGTTCTTAAATCTTGGCCAGAACCTACTAAATCTGAAAGTATTTCTAAAAGTCGGAATACTGAAACACTAATCATGCTTGTTCATAATAAAACTTTAATAGTCTGAAACATGCTTTGAAAACATAGTTGAGACACATGAAATTTACTTGAAATCATGCTACTAATTCAATTCATATAGGATAATAACTTATTGAATGTAAAATCATGGAAAATATGCTAGAATCGTGTAAGAATCATGAGAAAACTGAAGTTTAAGGGCAATCATAAACTGAGTATGAACCTTAAATCATAATTGATGGAGAAACTAAAATTTATAATGTTATTTTGAGACACAAGGGTGAAAGTATACCCATTTCTGAAATCCCTCACACCTGAGTTGGAGAATTCTTGAAAGGAAATTGAAAAGCTAACTTTGAGAAGGAACCCTAGCTTTTGGGACTTTCGAGAGTTTAATCACCTCTTTTGAAGTTTCTAAGTGTTATTGGAATCAATAGGAAAAAGAAATTGACTAACCCCCCTATAATCCCCTATAGAATAACCCTAAACAATGTATTTTAGGATTAGGATTTAAGAAAAAGAGAAAAATTCCCTTTTTAAAAATGTAACTGAAATCTCTGGTTTAGTCATCACGAGTCTGGGATACGAGTTGTACCCTTAACATATGAGTCATCCCATGACTCATGGTTCCTTGGTTGGATTTGTGGCTTGGGGCATGATTCCACCCCACAACTTGTGAGGTCTACCTACAATTCATGACAAGGACTCATGGGCCCTGAAGGAAAATTTCTCTCTCTCTAGTTCCTCATCAGGACGATCACTTTAAGACTAGTATTCTGATCCTATGACTTGTGGCCTTAAGTCAAAATTTTTATCTTTTTGGACTTTTGATTTTAATGCTTAGTATGAGTCACCCCACGACTCGTACTAGTTGACCAGGACTTGTGGTCTGAGTCATGAATACTAGGACTGAAATCTTACTGGTCTATCTACCACGAGTCACTCTCCAACTCATGGGCTCACTCCACGACTCGTAGAGTGAGTCGTTCTATGGTAAAAATTGGATTTTTCTATTTTTTTTTCTATTCTTCCTATTCTACGACTGGGATAGGATCTTAGGAACTTTTAGGGTGGTACAATATCTCCCCCTTTGGAACATTCAACCATGAATGAAGACTAACTAGGCTAAAATGACAGTGGAAGAGCTGCAATCTCCAAAACTGACTTCTAAAAGTTGAATATCTGATACTATATCTAATTTAACTGAGTACGAGGCTGAACTAAATTTGATAAAAAGATGTATGCAAGTTAAGAGCATAGAACAACTAATGGGACATGAAACTGATGAGATTACTAAAGAGGAAACTACTAACTTAAGCTGATACTGAACTGGAAGAAAAAAGCTGAGGGAACTTGGTCATCATATCTACTTCTGCTTCCCAAGTTGCTTCCTCAACTAATTGGTTCCTCCAAAGAACTTTCACCGAAGCGACTTCTTTATTTCTCAACCTACGAACCTAACGGACAAGAATCTCAACTATGATCTCTTCATAAGAGAGACTATCTTTCACTCCCACACTCTCTAATGGCACAACTAATGCTGGACCACCAATGCACTTCTTCAATAGAGACACATGAATGACTGGGTGCACTGATGCTTATTCTGTGGGTAACTCTAACTCATAGGATACATTTATAAGGACCGATATATTGGGAAATAAGCTTCCCCTTCTTGAAAAACCTCATCACCCCTTAGGGGTAAAATTTTAAGATTGACCTAATCATCAACTACAAACTCAAGTTCTTTTTTTCTTACATCTGTATAAGATTTCAAACGACTCTGAGCTATTTTCAGCCTTTCTCTAATTAGCTAAACTTTCTTCATAGCCTCATGAATTGAATTAGGCCTTATCAAACTAGCTTTACCAACATCAAACCATCTAATAAGAGATTAATACATCCTACTATAAATCACCTTAAATGGAGCGATCTGAATACCAGATTGAAAAAATGTTATTATAAGAAAACTCAATGAGATATAAGTAATTATCCCAATTACCTTTAACGTTGATAACATAAGCTCTCAGCACATCCCCTAAGGTCTAAATAGTCCACTCTGCCTGACCATCTGTATGCAGGGTGGAAAGTTGTACTGAGGTGAACTTTGGTACTAGGACCCTTCTGAAAAGATTTCCAGAACTGTGATGTAAACTGAGTACCCCTATCCTAAATAATCGACAAGGTAACTCCATACAACCTGACCAACTCTCAAATGTAAAGTCTAGCATAATCCTCTATTGAATCTATAGTATTAACTGGCAGGATATATGGTGACTTAGTCATTCGATGTACAACAATCCATATCAAATCATGATGTCGGCGCATATATGGTAACCCTTTAATGAAGTCTATGTCTTTCCATTTCCAAGTAGGAATGTTGATATTCTGAGTCATACCTCTCAGCCTCTGGTGTTCAACCTTAACCTGCTGGCAATTCAAAAACTTAGCTACAAACTCTGTGATATACCTTTTCATGCCATTCTACCGGTAGACTTCCTATAGATCACGATACATCTTAATGGCACCTGGGTGAATAGAATATCAAGAACTTTGAGCTTCTGTCAGCATCCGCTATCTCAAAACATTAATATCTAGAATACACGAGTGATTCTAATAACGAAGTACACAAGCTCCCGCTTGGGAGAAAACCTCCACTTTCTGATTGTTGACTACTTCCTTCAACTTAAGAAAAATAGAATCACGATCATGTTTTGTCTTCACCTCCATCACTAGTGAAGATCCTGAACCATTCTAAACCATAACTCCACCTTTGGCTGAATTAATAAGACTAACTCCTAATTGAGCAAGTTTGTGAATGTCATGAACTAGGTCCTTCTTTTTATCTTCCACACGAGCAACACTACTCATAGAAAGTTTGATAAAAGCATTGTCTACTACATTGGCTTTATCCAGATAGTGCAAAATACTCATGTCATAATCTTTCAACAACTCTAGACATCTCCTCTGGCAAAGATTAGATCCTTCTAAATGAATACATACTAAAGGATTTTGTGATCCATAAACACATCCACATGAGCTCCATAGAGATAATGCCTCCTAATATTCAAGACAAAAATTACAGCTGTCAACTCAACATCATGAGTCGGGTAATTCAACTCATGAACTTTGAGATATATGTAAGCATAAGCTATGACCTTACTGTGATATATCAACACACACCCCAAGCAAACTCTAAAAGAGTTACAATAAGTAGCAAACCCATCTTGACTCTCTTGTAGTGTCAAAACTGGAGTAGAGGTGAGTTGAGTCTTCAACTCCTAAAAACTCTTCATACAAGCATTAGACCACTGAAACTTGACTTTCTTCGAAATCAATATAGATATAGGAGAAGCAATGGATGAAAAACCTTCCACAAACTAGCTGTAGTAACTAGATAATCCCAAGAAACTCCTAATGTATGATAGAGAGATGAGTCTAGGCCAGTTCCAGACTACTTCACTCTTTTAAGGATAAACCTGAATGCCTCACTGGAAATGATATGACCAAGGAATACCACTGAGTTCAAATAGAATTCACACTTTCTAAACTTAGAAAAACAATCCTCAAATGGGTTGCATGTTCAACCTCACCACGATAATCAATAAAGATCTCATCTATGAAAACAATGATGAACATGTCCAAAACTATTTGAACACCCTCTTCACCAAGTCCATAAGAGCTGTAAGATCATTCATTAGTACAAAATGAAAAATAACAAATTCATAGTGAAATTACCAAGTTCTGGAGGCTATTTTTGGAATGTTACATTCTCTGACACTGAGCTGATGATAGCCAAATTTGAGGTTTATCTTTGAGAAATTACTAGAATCCTGAAGCTAGTCAAACAAGTTATCAATATTAGTAATAGGAAACTTATTCTTGATTGTGACTTTGTTCAACTGAGTTAATTGATGCACATTCTGATGGAACTATCTTTTTACGCATAAAGTGAATTAGAGCACCCCATAGAGAGATGCTAGGTTTGATGAAATCTTTGTCTAAGAGGTCATTCAACTGATCTTTTGATTCCTTAAGCTCAGCTGGATCCATTCTAAAAGGAGGAATTGATATAAGCTACATATCTGGAAGAATGTCTATTCAAAGTCCATCTCTTGCTCGGGAGGGACTCCAGGCTGATCTTTGGGAAACACTTATGGATACTCATTAACAATAAAATTGATTGAAGGGTTAGGGTCTCATACTTAGAATCCTTAACCCAAACTAAATGATGAATACATCTCTTAGAGACCATCTTTCTGGCCTTAAGGTAAGAGACAAATTGACCTATAGGCACTTAGTTACTACACTTCCATTCTAAGATTGGGTGACATAAAAGGGTTACTAAAGAAGTAGACTAATCCCTATTACTCCTGTCTCTATGAACGATGGAGGTGTAATTCTTCAACCTGTGGCCAGTTTTACCGCATCCAAAACAAATCTCCTTGCTAGCAAGACACTTACCTAGATAGTTCTTACCACACTTAGGGCATGCCAAAAAAGTGCACGTGCATGTAACACTGTCTTGAGACTTAGAGGCTAATTCTTTATTTTTTTGGTCATGACATAGCCTAGGGGATCGAGAGAGCTAAAGAAGGTGCTGGATCTAAAGATCTCTATTGAAACGAAAAGTAATTTCCAGCGCTCGACCTCTGCTGAGAGTAATTAAAGTTTCTTGTCTTTGCCCTCTTTTTCTCTCTCTCTTTCTTTTTTTCTTCTCTTCCTTTATCTATTGGGTATGTATTTTAAGTTTAGAGATATCTATTTCTCCAATAATTATAGTGGTCCTACACTCCTTGACAACCAATTCTTAAACACCAAAAACAAACTTGTTTATTCAAGCCCTCAGCTCTGCAACCATCTCTGGAGCATAGCAGGAGAGGTGGATAAACTTCACAGAATACTCCTTCACGAACATGTTACCCTACTTTAGGTTGATGAACTCCTCAAACTAAGCAAACTTTTAATCTTAGGGAAAGAACCTATTTAGACAAGCTGCCATGACCTGATCCGAATCAACTGGGGTTGCATCCTCATGTTGGCTGTTTTTCCTCTCCTTAATCCATTACTTAGCCACCCTTTTTAGCTGATAAGAGGCCAAGCATGAACTTTCAACTAGTGTAATACCCATGATTCGAGTGATCTTTTATAACTCATCTATAAAGTCCTATGGATCCTCATCTATATTCATACCATGAAACTTTGGAGGGTTCATACCAGTAAAGTCTTAGACTCAAACAACTTTTGCATTCCCATTTTGGTTTGTAGGTGTAATCGCTTACTAATTTACCTGGTTGGTCATAGATTGATCAAGCATAAAAAGGGCATCCTTGAATTCCACATGAGTGACTTGTTCATTGAGGGGATCTGTAGGTCCTGGTGGGGCTAGCTAGTTTCCGTTCCTTCTTCTGTTGGCTCTCCTGGGAGGCATATTTTTTAAATTTGTAGAGCACAAATTGGAAGGATAAATAGAGTTATACTCTATCGCATGATATGAACATGAAAGAAGTGAGGTTTACTATAATATTTTGCAGCCGCCCTCTCATAAGTGTAGAGTACTTTACATCCATGAAAATGACTCTACTTAAAGCGACTTTTAGACACCCTAGAACACCTTAAACCTGATGCTTTGATAACAAGTCATGACCTGAGTCTACACCTTGGACATAACATGGTACTTAGAGTCATAAATGACCCCAAGCTAACCCATCGCATGGCATAATAAAAGATAAACTGAATCAACTGAATAATTATGTGGAAGTTAAACTAATTTTAATATGGAATTTGAAATAATCTAAAAATAAAACTAAGTCTGAACAATAGAACTAATACTGAACCAACTGAATAACTGTGAACTAATTTAAATATGAAATCTAAAATGATCTAAAAATAAAACTAAGTCTGAACAATATCACCAACACTGAAATAAGCTGAAATGTTTGACTCTATATCTGAGAGACTCTAAAACTTATGAGTTGCAGGGATAAGTCCCTAGCTAACTCTAAATAATAAAGGAAAGCAATGATAAACTCTTTTGCTCAGATGACGATGACTCACCTCTAATAGCTGCTAAAGTAGTATTGGAACGTACAAACCGAGATGCTGAGACTTAGAACCCAAACCTATATTATAAGATGATACAATGCAAAATAAAGTATGCGATTAGTACTTTGAAAGTACTAAGAATGTGAAATATGCAAACGATAAAAATAAATTGAGTAAGATGAAAATACTAACATACTATATTGAATGCAAACTGAGTGTAAAGAAATTGAGTTGTAGTACAATGGCCCCATAATGATATACATAAATACTGATATGCAAAGATACTCTGAAAAGTCATAATATAATTCAAGTAAAATTGAACTGAGGGTCATGTGAAAATATACTGATTCTGAGTTTGTAGGAGAGTCTACTAATCAACATAAACCACGTGAGCTAACATGTAGTACGATGTATATGCCCCATCGAGAGGAACCAATATACCTTGCCAACGTATAAAGGCAGGACTGGCGTGATTACTAAATCGATGCCCAATAGGGAGGGCTAAGTAAACCTATGATGACACATAGTTCTGGGACTTTTGGTGAAATTGGTACCCTAGGTCAACTAGATGCTAAGTGCTAAACCAAAACTGATAATATATTGATAGCTATAATAAAACTTATATTTTGAACTCTAGGTCAGAACCTACTAAATCTGAAAGTATTTCTAAAAGTCTGTATACTGAAAAACTAATCATGCTTGTTCATAATAAAACTTTAATAGTCTGAAACATTCTTTGAAAACATAACTGAGACACATAAAATTTACTTAAAATCATGCTCAATAGTTAAATCATATAGGATAATATCTTACTAAAAATAAAATCATGGAAAACATGTTTGAATAGTATAGGAATCATGAGAAGACTTAAGTTTAAGGGAAATCATAAACTGAGTATAAACCCTAAATCATAATTAATGGAGAAACTTGAATTTATAAAGTTATTTTAGGACACAAGATTGAAAGGATACCCATTGCTGAAATCCCATATACCTGAGTTGGAGAATTCTTGCGAGACACTTGAAAATCTAACTTTGATAAGGAACCCTAGCTTTTGGGACTTAAGAGAGTTTAATCACGTTTTTTGATGTTTCTAAGTGTTATTGGAATGAATGGGGTAAAGAAATCGACTAACTCCCCTATAATCATCCTTAGAATAACCCTAAATGAAATGGTTTAGGATTAGGATTTAAAGAAAAGATGAAAATACCCTTTTAAAAATATAACTCATGAAATATCTAGTTCAGTCATCATAGATCTGGGGTACTATCCATACCCTAAACCTATGAGTCATCCCTTAACTTATGGTTCCTGGGCTGGATTTCTAGCATAGGGGCACGATTCCACCTCACGACTCATGAGGTCTACCTGCAAGTCCTGACAAAGACTCATGGATCCTTAAGAAAAAATGTTATCTATCAGGTTCCTCATCAATATAAGTCATTTAATAATCATACTCTGGTCCTACAACTCATGGCCTCAAGTCGTGAATACTGGGTGAAGTTTCATCTTTTCAGGACTTTTGGTTTTGTTAAGAATGGGTCACCCTATGACTTGTACTAGTGACCATGAATCATGGTATGAGTCATGAATACTGGGACTAAACTATTGTTGGGTTGTATACCATGAGTTACTCCCCAACTCACGGTTTCATTCCACGACTCATGGAGTGAGTCGTTCTGTGATACAAATTAATTTTTTCTACTATTTTTGTTCCAAGTATGGATAGGATCCTAGGAACTTTTGGGGTGTTACAATATGGTGTAAATTATATGCAAGTAAGGGGAAATGTTAGTTAGGAATAGTTGTATCCCAAACTTCTAATTTATTGGCCTATTTTGGAGATTTTAGAGTAGTATTAGTTTAAGCCTTAGTTTTAGGATGCTTGCTTAGTATTAGGCTTAGAGTAGGGATTCGTGGGCTATGTCAAAGTAGACTCTTGTAGTAGGATGGGTTTGAGACTAATTGAGCACTTTGTGAGGCATTTCTTTCGGTATTGACCCCTCTTATCTGATTGTGGGGCTTATGGACCTAGATTTGTGCTATTCTCGGTCTTCCTCGATGGATTATGGCTATGGTTTGGGTATGTATTTCTTATAAATATACATTCTTGTGCATTCATATACATACTCATACATTAATTCTCACGGTGTATGATTTGGAAATTAGGAAAAATACTGATTTTCATATTTTTCAAAAGGAAAATGTATCACTTTTTCATTTATAAATTAGCGTTAACACTTTGGATCGATCCACTTGTATTTATTTGTCTTGATAGGACCTCATATTCCACCTCCTTTACTTGGTTTTTTTTTGTCCATCCGAGAAGGGATTTAGGTTGGCCTGAGGTAAAATTATGGGTACTCTAATTACATTTTAGGTGAGATACTGAGTGGCCCAAGGGATGATTCTAGGTCTTATTATTAACCCCAAGGTGAGATGTCGGGCAACCCGAGGTAAGATTTTGGGTTTCATTGCATTGGACACATAGTGTATTACATCATATATTACTTGCATATATATTATTAATATTATGTTGTGCTATAGACTATTGGGACTAATCTGCGTGCATGGTTTCCTTATTATCATTTATATTATATACTTGTCTCCTGAATTAAGTCAACTTATGATTCTTACTAAGGACTTGTGTTTTGTACTTACTCTTTATTTCTATACTTTCTCCTAATATAGAGCCCGATATTTGTTATCCTAATTGATTCTACTGATTCGGTAAGACGTGTTGCTCGAATTTGCGTGATCTCCTAGCATCTAGAAGCTTATCCACTTTCCTCTTGTATTTACATTCTACATTTTGTAATATTGGACAGACTTGTACTAGATTAGTACCTAATCTTATATCTTAGTAGCTCTTGTACTGGTGACATCAAGTTTGGGGATGTTTATATTGCATATTTTGACATATTCGGCTCATTTGGGCTCTATTGTATGTATATATTTGCAAAAATGGGCCATTTATATCTTTTGTCTTTTTTTACTATTCATTAGCTTCCTACTTGTTTTATATGAAATGTGGTTTGGCTTACCTACTCGGGGGTATTACAGTAGGTGCCACGATGGCCCAATTTTGGATCGTGACATTTAGAAACTCAATATACAGTCTATAGTATCATGTAACACTAGAGTAGCTACAAAACATTGCCCAAATCTGTCTGGTTGAAAAGCCACATCCTTAATCTTAATATTAGGTTTCGGGGATACTACTCTAGTACGACCCAGAGTTAGTGTAGAAGCATATACACCACCTCTACCACGACCTCTACCCATGCCTTAACCCTAAGCTAGGGCTCTAGCAATGGGTCAAGGCACATCATCACGTGTCACAGCTGATCTCATTCTAACCATCTGTGAAACAATGCGACACAAAGTTTAAACTCAAGAGATAACTAATTTTACATATTAAGGAATCAAAGAACAAAATGTTCCTAAAGGTGTACCATAGCCTCTCGTAGATAGATATAGACTTTATTATACCAATTCACGAGACTCTATAAGACACTTGCTCTGATACCAAGTTGACACTATCCAAAATATGAGGTTGTGATGATACCTACCCCGACTCAACTATAGTAGGTAAGCTAAATCTAAAACGCATAACATAACTTAAGCAAAAGTAGGAAAGTAAAGAATCAACATAAATATCATAAAGAGTCTCCAACTACTCATGAATAAAGGACAAAAGCATACAAAACCAACACAAGACTCAGAGTCACATGCAAGAAAGAGACCTTCATATAGAATCATCAAAAATACAATACTAAATTTTCTAAGAAGTAAATAAGATAGGAAAAAAATAGAGGAAACTGGGTCAATCTACAAATATATGATTTCACCCCAGCTTTGAATCAGATGAATGACTTCTATAGTTGAACATCCTATCATGGATTTGAACTTGTTTTCAAAAATATATACACCATTCCACGCCCTTAGCTCCACAATGCTCTCCTAAACTTTTATTGTATGGCTTATTAGTTTGATAACATTATAGTTATTGCAATTCTAAATGTCACCCTTGTTCTTATACAATAGGATACTTACCATCCTAAGCATGACATACCTCATATGTATGGCATAAATCCATCCAAAGAATGACATTAAATAACTCAGTCAGCTATTACATTCTTTCCATGTCTATGATGTTCCAAAATTCCATCTAAATCTCATCTAGACTAGTTTCTCTTCCCTTACACATTCTATGAATAACTTCCTTGACCTCCTTAACGTGTATACATCTATAATACCCAAAAATCATAATGCCTCTCAAAATGTTCCAGATCTCCTATCACTATATTTATGTCACCTTTTTCATTCAAGAACTTTTTGAAGTCTAACCAATATCTCTATATAATAAGTGTGTCCTCCACCTAAATATTGTCATCCTCATTGTTTATGCTCTTCACTTTGTCTAGTTCCCATTCCTTCCCCAATTTATCCTTAACATGTTACTTCATTCCTTCAACTTTTCCTTGGTTGTCTCTATTCTACCACTTATAATGAACACCAAACTACACCTCTCCTCTCTCAAAATCTCATAGGTTTAAGCACTACAAGCTAAAGGGAAGTAAATCTCTCATATCTTCTCCAATTTTCTTCCATCTCTCAAGGCATGTAAGGCTAATCTTCACTAAAGGAATGTTGTTCATCCCCACATTATGTTTTCAATTTGAGTCTCTTTCATTCATAAAGTTAGGGTTTTTGAATTAAATCCTAGAATCATAGTTTCTTTATCTTTTGATGATAATCCTTGAATGGTTCGTGCAAAAAATAGAACTTCAGGATTTGAGTCTATCTCTATGTTTATACCGTATTTCATGTTCATGGAATCTATACCATATGTTATGGAATTCATTCATGTTTTATGAAAACTATTCCATGATTATAAAAATCTACTTCATGAATGCTTACCAATTACTCTTATGAATGTTGATATATTTTTAAAAGAAAATGTCTTTTATTTTGAAACTCAGACTAGCATGTTTTCATAAAATTTAGAGCACAAGGCTCATCAACAGTAGCTTTTAGATAATTTAGAGCATAAGGCTCACCAACAATATGTCTATATGAGATAATTTTGGGCTAAGGCTCCAAAGCATGATTTCAATTTACCTTAAAAAGGTTACAATATGAGCTTACTATATATTTTAGGAGAATTATTTCAAACAAAGAAGGGTACGTGTTCCGATAAACCATGCCTCAAAATAATATATACTAGTGTAGGATATGATCATGTTGTAAGTTTAGTTGACTCCTCTTTAAGCCCCTAGTAAGGGATCAATATGGATCTACAATTAAATTATTATGCCTTATGCCCTTGCAAAGCGTAGGATGGCTTCCCAATCATATGAAAATTGGACATTATGAGTTCATATGATGTATTTTGGTTATAAGAAACTCCCCAAATAGAAAACTTTGTATTTTCATCAAATATTATTTATGGCACCGGACCAATGGTTTCTATACATGTTTTATAATGTTTTGCATACAGTTTATTTATTTTTCAGTTTTAGCTACTCATTTTCTCATGATTTAGATACTCATTTTATCCTATTGATTTCACCTTTCACTTGCATTTATGATTAAGATAATTAGGTTGCTTATTGTTCTATTGCTCAGTTATTTCATGATCTTGATGTATATCATACCCTTGTCTAGTAGTTCAGCTTTATCCAATATTAGTGTTGTTTACTTATGGTACATTCCAGTACTTAGGTCATTTGATGTTATAAAATTTTATAATGCATATTCTGGTACTCAATCACTCTGTTTGATTTCACCTCTTTAGCATATGGTGAGTCCTCCTTGCATTTAGAGGAATAAGTTTATGTCTAGCTCAGTAGCTAAATATTTCACATTTTGCTAAATAAAGGTAGACTGGAGACCTTTTCCCTATAGATACTAGTATGTTATGTCATTATAGGCTTCATAGACAAGTTAGTTGATTGTCCCGTTCAGTTTGTAATCAGTTTTCAGTTTGACTTCAAGTCTCATTTAAAAAAGTAACTTTGTTTTTGTTTGTATAATGCTTGATATTACTTAATATATTTGGAGCTTCCACTTATCTATTAAGTGTATGATCTAATAGTAAACCATACCAAGGGTATGCTCGGGCCAATAGTGGTTTTGGGTGCTGGTCACACTAGGCCACGCCTAGTGTGTAGGCTCTGGGCATAACAAAACTTTATATTTTCTAGTTTTTTGTACATTTTTATATGATTTCTACCAACTTTTATTAGATAAAGGATAAACCTTGGCTAAGTTACATAGCGAACGAATTGAAATTATATGAATTTTTTCCTTTCTTAGAGCATTTATATGCTTTTTATTTTCAAAATTTTTTCTTTAAATACTCTTTTTTTTATTTACTCTCTTTAATTTAACAAATCAGTTAATTAAGTTCTTTTGTGCCTGTTAGAAGATCACACATAATTTATCTTGCTTTTCGTGATCAAAATCGCGTTTCAATTATTGTATGGTGAAATTTGTATGTTCTTGAAATTTGTGTTTGCTATAGTATATTTTATTGTTGTTCTATTGCATGAAATGAAGAATCACATGATTATAAAAAATGATTAATTTGGCGAGTGTGATTGTAGAAATAATGGATTTGAAAAATTTAACCTTTTTAGTCAAACAAGAACTAGTGCAAATTATGTCTTAGATGATAAAAGAGATATTGATAATCACGTAAGATTTTAATAGTCTACCTTTGTGTTAAAATAAATTTATGATAGAATAACAAGTCTAAAAAAATATAAATTTATTCTTTGTTTGTTTTTCGTTTTCAAAATAAATGATACAGTGATATTCTTCTCAATAAAACTTCTCACGTGTACTAATTAAGAATGCTCAGCAAAAACCCAAGTAACCGGTGCACTAATAAGGTTCGTTTTTTCCAAAATGATCTTTAATTATATTCGAGTCATTGCAATAATTTAAATATAGTCTTTCAAGTACCTTTTCTAAATTTTTCGTTTTTGTTCTTTCACATAAACTATTGATCAATTGTAATGACCCTCCAGGATATTTTCCTCTTTTCTGTGTATTTTTTGAGTTTAGATCCTTCCTATAGCTGCCCCTAGTCATTTGTGACTTTCTGGGACTATTAGTTCAATTTTTAGATATTTTGTTTGGGTTTTATGCAAGTTTTCCTGTTTTGAAGTTATTGAAGTTGAGAAATATGTCTTTGGCATAATCTTTAAGTAAACAACCTTGTATGATAGTTTCGATAGTTTCATTACCTTTGGAATGTGGATTTTAGGCTAGGTACACCTTTGGTTTGGGTCCCGAGGCTTCCAGGCTCATTTTGAGCTATTGGTTGGAATTTGGTAAAAGTGGGATAGTGGGTGTGGAGCCCATATTTTGTCGAAATGACCACTGTTGGAAATTTTGTTGATTTCATTGAGTAAAGAATGCCATTTCTGGTAGGTTAGCATAGTTAGATTGTGTGTACATGGTTTTGAATGAATCCTAGGCACTAGATCAGAGTCCTTTTGGACTTAGAAAATTGTTGGTTTTCACCCACTGATGTAAGCACCTGTTTTTCTTTGAGTTTGCACGCCGTTGGCCGTGTTTGCGAAGATCAAGGATTCTTGACCTTTGCATTCGTAGGTAGGTCATCATGTTAAAAAAAAAGGGGTTGCCCTGGCCAGTCTAGGCTCTTTGTTTGCTTTCATGATGAACTGGGTGTGTTCACGAAGGCCTGGCCTGATTGGTTTCTGCATTCATGACAGGGGTCAAACGTTCACGAACAAAGGGCCCTTGGCAGTCTATTAAGCCTCCCCTACATTTTTAGCTCATTTTCTAAGCCCCAAACCTCCATTGTTGATCTTGTAAGCTCTAAAATTGTTAGAAAATCGCAAACAAAAGTTGAGGTTGTTAGGGGATTTCTTAGTGATCAGTTTTCGATCATTTAATCATAAGTTTCCATTTTTTCTCTAAGTAAATTCCATCATAATTCTTTGTATTGAAATAGATTTTGAGGGCTTATTTGGGGAATGTATAGAGGGCTGGTGGTGCTCAAATTTTGAGCACAAGCTCCTTGTCCGGCGAGGGATGCGATTACGGGTCCAATTATCAGATTCCGTAAGCGGGCACCATGGATGATTGTTAGCCTAATTTTCAACCCAAAGTACTTATATCAATATAGATGTCATTGTTATCGTCTTGATGACTAGATTACTATTATGATAGCGTGACAGCGGCCAACAGCGACTGGAGGTTTTTTGGATAGGAAAAGCCCTAATTTAGTGGATTGCAATCGTGCTCTTCGGCGTCAAGGTAGGCTACAACTTACCTACTCTTAGACTCTGCTAAATTACTGTATAGGTATGATAATCTGCTTATTATTAGTAAGGTAATCATGGATCGAGTAATCTTTTAGGTATTTATGATTCTTATTACCGGGTAGGGGGCCTTAGATTAGGATTCTGTCTTAAAATCCTTAGGCTCGGTAGCCTCTTCTCCTTTAGGACTTGACTTAGTGTATCTGGGATCCTTGAGTTCGTACTTAGATGCCTTAGTCTAGTTCCAGGTTGTTTCTTGCCTTAGGTTGGGTTTTTGGGGTTTGTAGCTAGCGTTATCACTCCTTTTTTGTTAAATCACCTTAGGATAATGTTCTTTTCTATTGTAGATGACCATAAAATACCTAGGTGGGTTGATTATCAGAATTGGGTTGGTTTACATGTTATGTAGTGTTTTTCTGATTTTTTATACATGGCATTCTAGTATTTTGGCCTAAAAGAACCTCTTTCAACTTGGATAAATGATATTTTGAAACACTTCTAAGGAAATTGGCTTTCTAAAAATGAAAATGGGCTATTTAGTCCCAGTTCAAGTTCGACCACTTGATTTTATTGCTTATTGCATATTTAGTCCTGGTTTGAGTCTGGAACCCAATTTTAATACTTATTATATATATAGTTTCGGTTTGAGTTCGGCATGCATTGTTATTGACCTGGGGTTGGAAATTCGGTTTGATTCCGGGCATGGTTTGTGGGTATGGCTAAAGGAGGAATACATGGTATGTTCATTGCATATGATTGATTACTTTCACATCACTTGCTAATGTATTTGGATTATATAAGCATTAATTGTTATTTGTATCCACAGTGCTTATGGGGGCAGGGTTGGGTTTAATTGTCATTGTGTGTACGTTCTGGGCTTATGGGGGTCCAGTTATGTTATAATTCTTTGCTTATTTATGAGTTTTGAGTTATTTACTTATGATTCTCATGTTTACCTAGATTTAACCTATTATTCTTTTTTTACCCCTCTTTTATTACCTTTAGCACATAGTCATACTTTATTATGCATTTAATTTATTTGAGCTCAGTCGGCCTATGATGCCTACTGAGTACAACATGTTTTGGTACTCATAATACACTTCTACATTATTTTTCCTAATGCAGATCCTAGTATGAGTCATTTCCCTTGACATCGCCCTCGAAAAGAGCTATTGATCGAAGATTAGGGTGAGCTTTCTGCGTTCGGAACTGATCTATCTCCTTTTATTTTGGGATTAATCTTATTTTTTATTTTTGGAGACTACTCTTTGTATATTGCACTTGTCTAGTGCTCCTTGTATTTAGTGGCTCTTGTACTAGATTTATCAAGTCTTGGAGGACTCATTTTGTACATTTTACACTTTTCCATCCCAATATATATGCATGCTTTAATTTCTTTTGGTCAGTAGGCACTATATTTACTGTTTTCACCCTGTTCTTCTCTTTTCTGCCTGTTAACTCATTTTTTATTCTTTTAGGCTATGGCTTCACTTACCTACTGGTGGGTTATAATAGGTGCCATCACGACCTGTGTTTTTGTTTTTGGGTTATGACAACTTGGAATCAGAGCCTAGGTTCACCGGTATCGTTAGTACAAGAGCACGTGTCTAGTAGTGTCTCGCGGATCGGTATGATGAAGTCTGTATCCTATCTGCGAGAGGTTATAATACATTTTTTTTATAAAATCTCAACTTTTTGGTTTGTTATCATTTATTGTGTCGATATTAGTTTATAGATTCTCATTTGTGTCACTCTTTCACATAAGGTTAGGACGAGGACCCCGACGATCGAGGGCGAGACCCGTAAGCCAACAGCTATAGCTCCAATTAGGGGCAGAGGTAGAGGTCAACCCCGAGGTCAAGGTCGGGCTTGACTACATCTCTTGCTCTAGGCCAGGCTAAAGAGCCTATAACACAGCCAGTTAGTTATCCAAAGCCAGATGTTGTACTAGAGGATCTTCCACTATAATAGCCAGTGGGCCAGGGACAAGTCTATGCTCCACCTAAATTTCTAGCCATATTTGTCCTTCGAGATGCCCTAGTCTAGTTATTGGGTATGATTACTGGTCAATCTATGGATGAGGCCATATATCCACTCAGAGGGTATCACAGGGTTGACCAGGTAGAGGTTCTAATAGTATCATTAGTTGCACAGCTAACGGCAGCCCGATCAGCCATAACTTATAAAGAGCAAAAGATGTTATGTTGGTTTCTTAGATTGGTTTGGTGTGGTTTTTAGGAGCCGCAGGGAAGGATGCATATGAGTTCCTTGCCAGCTCTGACAAGAGATTACATAATCTTGGCTTAGTGGATTCGCACACTATGGATTACACCATATTTTAGCTTAAAAGTGCGATGAGGAAATGGTACATGGGGTACCTTAATTGCAGACCAGTTGGTTCCCCTTCTATGGTATGGGTTTTGTTTTCTGAGGTATTCTTGAAGAAGTATATACGTTGAAGGATGCGTGAGTGTTAAGGGATGAATTATCAAAGTTTGAGTAGGGTTCGATGACGGTATCTGAGTATGAGGCTAGGTTTTACAATTTAGCAAGGCATGCCACTATGATTCTACCTATCGATTATGAGAGAGTGTGATGCTTCGTCAGAGGGTTAAGACTTGTCACGCCCCGAATTCCAACGGGGCGAACTGGCACCCGAAGCCGATGAGGCTCGAGAAAACCAATCTTCATCCATGTCCATTCATATGCATGTCATTCAAGAAACATCACCATTACGCACACATACATACTAGATGCTAATAGCGGAAGTCATGGAAACATATGATACATATATATATGAAACTTGGCCGTGAGGGCCACCAAGTCAAAATGGACGTACAACCCTTACATTCATATTCCCACATCCTTCTACAAAGCCTCTAATAGACGCATACACATAACCAACTTAAAGTTGGGACAAGTCCCCACTTTATACAACATTTACAATACTAAAACAAGTGTACAATTGTGACTCGAAAAGCCCCGAACCAACTGGAGCTCACCAAAGATCTGCAAATGACCCACAACCTATTGTGGAGGTCTACTAGAACCTGTGCCTGCAGCAAGTAAGGTAATTCCCCCAAGGGACGTCAGTACGAAGAATGTACTGAGTATGTAAGGCTAATAGTAACTGCATAAGATACAAGCATAAGATACAAGGACTTCAATGAAATCAAGTACCAGTGGATGGGCAATATAGATTAGCCACCGTAATATATATGTGTGGAGTCGTATACATTGCATTCATTTATTTTGTTTTCACTCATATCATCGTCACAATCATTCATGAAATATTTCTCATGTAATATCATTCATATAATCTTTTGGGGTCGCCTCTAGCTAGGCTTCCGCCCACCCGTTCGGGATCGCCTCTAGCTAGGCTTACACCCTTTCGAGTTGCCACCCGTTCCTAATATTCATTCGGGATTGCCCCTATCTAGGATTTTGCCCCTTTGGGTTGCTACCCGTACTCAATATTCATTCGGGATTGCCCCTAGCTAGGCTTTTGCCCCTTTGGGTTGCTACCCGTACTCAACTAGTATGCATTACTTAAATTCTTATATTATAAGAGTGATACGTTATTAGAAGAGTGATACGTTAGTGGTTGTAACATTGTTGAAACTTTGGAACAATAGTCAATGAATGCGAGATATTTGAATAACAATAGATGGCAACCTGAAATGATATACCTTAGAACATTTCGGAATGGAACAAATACAATGACAATGTGAATACTATATGCTGCATAAGGACAGGGAAAGAGTAACCTTACATAACTTATTTTCTCATTATGAATACACAGTCCTAGATGTGAACACAATAATCCAGCTCCTTCCTTACGTGTTACTCTACATCACAAGTTCATAACGGAGCTTACATTATCCATCAACTATCTTACAAGTGCATAAGATGACAATAAGTTACGTGACTGCTATATAGCATCATTTTGTCCTTTACAATACAATCCACTGCATTACCATAACAACAACATCATAACATTCCACACATTGACCAAAACATCATGAACCAATAGCATTTCACACCAAGTTTATCCTTTACACTTCCTCATTAATACTACGTCACAATTAATCCATCAAGTCACCTCAATACCTTTCATAAAAATATATTAACCATAATCCATAAGTGGCATAATCCATCATGCCTCCAAATGACCCCTTAAAGTCATTTAAAAGGTATCATAAGTTGATAATTACATCCAAAAAGGGTATAGGGGTCTTCGGGGATCAAAGAGAGGCAAAAACATACAAAACGAGACTCTGGGATGAACTGCGAATCCACCTTCACCCGCAGGTTTTTGAGGTGAGGCCGCAGGTGCCTCTTGGTAGTGTCCAGATTCACCTGCGAAGTCACCTGCACCCGCAGGTGCCTTTGTCTGCGAGGGTGGATGCCCAAATCGGCCAAAAATGGTCTCTTTTAGGTCTTTTTGTGTAATAAATGGTCCAAAGCCATAAGTAAGATTTTATTGACATATTTTTGGTCACTTGGATGCCCACGAACATTCATGGTTTCACAACACACATGAACACCAACAAAACCACATTTTTCTTTCAATACACCACTAATTCCATGACCAATTTCATAACAACAATCCCACAAGGTATACACATGAACAAAGAAAGTAAAGAACATAAACACATCATACATTTTATATTTAATCTATCAAACTCACTTCCTTCAAGACCACAAGTCCACTTCCAAGTTTAGAAGGCAAAACCCTTCACCGATTGAGCAAAAGTACACTATTTTCCACATAGTAAGCTATCTAACACTTTGCCCATATAATCAAAATGATTTATACACCATGTTAAGCATATAATATAGTAAACCATGAGAGTAAACACTTACCAATACTTACAAAGAAGTAATCTTGTCCAAAGAAGTGATGACTTAGTGTTTGTGAGTAAAGAGAAATGTCTTGAATATTCTAGAAAATGGCATGTGTGTTTTGATAAATAAAAATCTGATTTTCCTTGCCTTATATGGTCCCTCAATTCATCCTTATCCAAATCCTTGGGCATTAAATACATGTTTGATTGGTCAACACAAGAATGGGTCATTTCCATTTTTGGGCCTCATTTGATCCCAATAACACATGATTCATTTAAGCCAACAAATTAATGCATAATTAACCAACACTATCATGTTTAAATAATTCCATAAATGTTAAAGTAGTCTCATGGGTTCAGAAATGTACGGGGTATTACAAGACTTCAGCTATGTATGGCTATCTAAAACATGGTATCTTTAGATAGATCATTTGTAGATGTTGTTGATCATGCTCGTACTATGAAGGACATGCATCGAAACGTATATGAGGGCAGTGATAAGAGACCCTGTCATAAAGGTAGTTATAGTGGTAGTCATAGTAAGTCACAGTTTTGAGGGAGACTGGAGGTATGCTTTAGCTATGGGGTTATTGGTCACTTTGCCAGAGAGTGATAATTGGGAATTTAGTGCAGACATCTCATCCTCTTAGAGTAGTGGTACCCAGGCTAGAGATAGTTTCTAGAGCAGTAGGGATGGCTCACAGGGTACTCATAGAGGTGTACAACTAGGTATGATAGGTGGTCGGTCAGGTTTTTAGTCCGGTGATAGCTGCGAATAGTTGTATGCCTTTCCTAGTAGGCCGGAGATGGAGGCATCGAACACAATAATCATAGGTACGATTTTAGTTTGTCATCATCCAACTTCTATCTTGTTTGATCTGGGCTCTATATATTCATATCTGTCTGTATATTATGCTACTTGGTAGGGATTGTCTAGCGAGCCTTTATATGCACTGATGCATATATTTACTCTTGTAAGGGATTATTTAGTAGTGTATTAGGTTTATAGATCATTTTTGGTGACTATCTGGGAGTATGACACTTGGGTTGACCTTATTGTGCTTGACATGGTAGATTTCAATGCTATTCTGGGAATGGACTACTTATCCCCCTTCTATGTGGTCTTGGATTGATTCACCAAGACCGTTACCTTAGCCATGCCTGGCATGTCACCGGTTGTGGGACCTATTAATCATGCACCAATAGGGATTATTTCTTATATTTTGTTTAAGAGGTTAGTATCGAGGGGATGTTTGTCCTATCTTGCTTATATCCATTACATTAGTATCGAAGTCTGTTAACTTGATACTGCTTCTGTGGTCT
The DNA here is from genome assembly GCA_031232105.1 of Capsicum rhomboideum. Classification (NCBI taxonomy): domain Eukaryota; kingdom Viridiplantae; phylum Streptophyta; class Magnoliopsida; order Solanales; family Solanaceae; genus Capsicum; species Capsicum rhomboideum. The sequence continues at coordinate 63,539,465 of CP124709.1, forward strand.
GTGAGTTTGCTAATTTATTCCCTACTGACTTGCCTGGACTCCCGCCTAAGCATGCTATTGATTTTTCTATTGATGTTGAGCCGAGCACCAATACTATTTCTATTTCACCTTACTATAAGGCTTCTGTTGAGGTTAGGGAGCTTAGTATTCAGCTTTAGGATCTTTTAGGTTGGTTTTATCAGACCGAGTGTTTCTCCATGGGGTGCCCCTGTCGTATTTGTGAAGAAGAATGATGGCACTATGCGTATGTGTATCAATTATTGGTAGCTAAAAAAGGTGACTATAAAGAATAAGTATTTGATGTCGTCTATTAATGATCTATTTGATCAACTTCAAGGTGCAGCCTTGTTTTCTAAGAGTGAATTGAGATTTTTCTACCACCAATTGAGGATTTAGATTGCAGACATCCCTAATATAGCCTTTAGGACTCGTTATACCCCTTATGAGTTTCTGGTGATGTCTTTTGGGCAGACTAATGCCCTAGTAGCGTTCATGGAATTGATGAATTGAGTGTTTAGACCCTATTTGGACTCTTTCATAATTGTGTTTATTGACGACATCCTTGTTTACTTAAGGAATAGGGAGGAGCATGAGCGACATTTGAGGATTGTGCTCCACACTTTGAGAGATCAGTGGCTCTATGCCAAGTTCCCAAAATACGAGTTCTGGCTGGAGTATGTAGCATTCTTTGGGGCACGCGGTGTCCAAGGATGGGATTATGGTAGACCCAATGAAGATTTAGGTAGTTTGTGATTAGGCTAGACCCACTTCTCCTACCAAGGTTTGTAGTTTCATTGGGTTGGCAGGTCACTACAGGTGGTTTGTAGAGGGATTCTTTTATATAGCAGTGCCACTGACTAGATTGACAAGGGAGGATATTCCATTGTAGTGGTCTGATGAGTGTGAGGCGAGCTTTCTGAAGCTTAAGGCCTTACTCACTTTAACTCTTATTTTGACCCTTCCAGTTGAGGGCGAGGGGTTTATGGTGTAATGTGATGCTTTGGGTATTGGTTTGGATTGTTTTTTGATGAATCCTGATCGAGTTATAGCATATTATTTGAGAGAGCTAAAGGTACACGAACACAACTACCCCTTTCAAGACTTGGACTTGGCGACGATAGTTTTTATGCTTAAGATTTGGGGGTATTACCTTTATGGTGTTCACTGAGAGATATTCATTGATTATTGTATCCTTTAATATATTCTTAGTCAGAGGGAGCTTAATTTGAGGTAGAGAAGGTTGCTAGAGTTACTGAAAGATTATGATATTTTTATTTTGTACCATCTGGGCAAGGCAAACATTGTAGCAGATGCCTTGAGACAAAAGGCAGTGAGTCTTGGGAGTTTGTCCTTCTATTCGTCTTTGGAACAATCGTTGTCCTTGGACATATAGTCCTTAGCCAACAGGTTGGTTCGACTTGATATTTCCTACTTCAGGATGATCCTTGCTAGTGTTGAGGCCAGGTCTACATTGATTGAGTAGATTCGAGTGAGGCAGTTTGAGGATAATCATGTGTGTGTCATTCGATATCAGATAGTGAAGGGTGAGGCTGGGAAGATTTCCTTAGATTCAGTAGGTATCTTGAGATTCAAGGGTCATATTTGTGTTTTGAGGGTTGGTGATGTGCTTTATTTGATAGTTTAGGAGGCTCATAGTTTTAGATATTCCATTCATCTTAGTTCAACTAAGATGTAGAGAGATTTGAGGCAACATTATTGGTGGTGCAGGATAAAGAAGGATATAACGGACTTTGTATCTCGATGTTTGTGTTGTCAGCAGGAGAAGTTCGAGCATTTAATACATGGTGGTTTTCTTCAGAGGTTACCATTCTCGAGTGGAAGTGGGAGCGTATTACTATGGATTTTTTAGTGGGTTTGCTGCACACTTCTTGAGGTTCTGATAGTATTTTGGTCATTATTAATCGGTTGACCAAGTCTGCCCATTTTTTATCAATTTTTTATTTCATACAATGTAGAGAGGTTGGCCCATATTTATGTTAGTCAGATAGTCCATTTACATGGGTTACCAATGTCTAGTATCTCTAATAGAGGTTCTTAGTTCACCTCCAATATTTGAAGGGCTTTTTAGTAGGAGTTGGGTACCTAAGTTGATCTTAGCACAACATTTCACCCTCAAACCAATAGATAGTTCGAGAAAACTATTCAGGTCCTGAAGGATATATTGCAGTCTTATGTTATTGATTTTGGAGGTCAAAGGGATCAGTTTCTCCATATGGAAGAGTTCTCATATAATAATAACTACTATTTAATTATCCAGATGGCAACATTCGAGGCGTTATATGGAAAGCATTGCAGATCTTCGATGGGGTAGTTTGATGCATTTGAGGCTAGGCCTCAGGGTACAGACTTGCTTTATGATTCTTTGAATAGGGTTTGAATGGTTCAAGACAGGCTATGGGCAGCTCAAAGTAGGCAAAAAAGTTACGTTGACTACAGGCTTTGAGTATTAGAATTTGGAGTTGGTGACCGTATCGCCCATGAAGGGCATGAATAGGTTCAAAAGAAGGGGAAAACTCACCCCCAGGTATATCGGGCCATTTTAGATTCTACAGAAGGTTGGGGATGTAGCTTATGAGTTAGCCTTGCCTCTAGTATTTTATGCCATTTACCCCATTTTTCATATGTCCATGGTTTGGTATTATATTCCAGATAAATTTCACGTACTCTAGTGGGATTCGATTCAGTTGGATGATATGTTGACTTTTATGGAGGAGCTAGTTTTTATTTTCACTAGAGATGTCAGATAGTTGTGTTCCAGGGAGATTTCAATGGTAAAGGTTCAGTGGAGGAACTACCCAGTCGAGGAGGCTACCTGGGAAATCGAGCAGGAAATACGGATCCAGTATCCTCACCTATTTGAGCCTTCATGTACTTCTTGACTATTGTCTTTCGCGGACAAAAGTCCTTTTAGTAATGGATACTATAATGACCCTACATGCCATTTTCCTCTTTTCTATGTATTTTCTCCATTCTAAGATTTCCTATAGCTTCCCCAAGTCATTTCTGATTTGTTGGGACTGATAGTTCAGTTTTTGGATAGTTCATTTGGATTTTATGTTAGTTTCCCTATTTTGGAGTTGTTAAAGTTGAGAAACTGGCCTTTGGCCTAAACTTTAAGTAAACGGCCTCGGATGAGAATTCCAACAGTTCCATTAGCTCTGGAATATGGATTTTAGGCTATAGGGACTTTTGATTCGAGGTCCCGAGGCTTCCGGTCCTATTTTGGGCTATTGGTTAGAATTTAGTAAGAATGGGATAGTGGTTGTGTGACCTGTATTTTGTCGAAATGACCTTTGTTGGAAATTTAATCAATTCTGTTGAGTTCAAAATTCATTTTTGGTAGGGTAGCATAGTTCATTAGCATGCACGGGGTTCTAATTGAATCCTGAGCACTCAGTCGATGTCCTTAGAAAATTGCTAGTTTTCACTAACTGGTACATACACCTTTTTGTTCTTTGTATCTGCGGGCCCTTGGCTGCATTTGTGAAAGTCAAAGAGTCTTAACCTTCACGTTCGCAGGCTAGACATTGCCTTTGCAAAGAAGGGGCTGGCCTAGCCAATCCAGGCTCCCTCTTCACATTCGAGATGGGCAGGCCGCAGTCGCGAAGGCCTGGCTCAGTTGGTCTCTGCATTCGTGACATGAGTCCCGTATTTGTGAAGAAGGGAACCCTGGTAGTATATAAACCCCCCCATTCATATTTCAGCTTATTTTCTAAGTCCCAAACCTCCATTGTTGATCTTGTAAACACTTAAATTGTGAGGAATTGCTAATTGAAGCTAGAGTTCTTAGGGGATTACTTAGTGATCAATTTCTGATCATTTCATCAAATGTTTCAGATCTTTCTCTTATTAAATTCCATCATAATTCTTTGTTTTAACATAGATTTTGAGAGCTTATTTGGGGTATGTATGAAGGGATAGTGGTGCTCAAATTTTGAGTAGAAGCTCCTTATCCCATAAAGGATTCAATTGCGGGTCCAATTATCTAATTCCATAAGCGGTCCCCATTATCACACCTCAAATCCCATTAAGCAGGATAAGTACCCGATGCCCTAAAGACTCTAGAGAACTAACTTATCGCCTTACTGTCCATGCGAATAACTATGATAGTAATGAATCTTTGACCAATGTATGTAAGCTATAGTAATAAAGACCAACATAGATAGGCCAAACCTCATATACATGACTTGGCCATTGGTGCCACAACTATTACGAGACAAAACATAACTGCACTTTATACATTATTCTACAAAGCCTCTATACAATTGACAAACTTAGTCTAGGTCGGGACAAGCCTCCCATTATCCTTAACTACTATACAATACCAAAATATATACCAAAAACTTGGTAAAGCTATGAATCAAACTGGAGCTTACTAACCTAAGATGAGTGTGCTGTGCTCTTACTGAGGAGGTCTACTAGCTAAAGTGCCTATACTTGCGGCATGAAACACAGTGTCCCCCATGAGAGACATCAGTACGAAAGAATGTACTGAGTATATAAGGCATAAAGTGGCCATAGGTAAGACAAGAGCTCAATGAAATCAAATATCAATATAGTTAAATAGATAATGATAAAAGACCACTTTTGCTTTCATTTATAAAATCATGTACTTTACATCATTTACTTTACTTTATTCTTCTTTTCTTTATAAACTTGTAAGGCATGTGATATAAATGACCACTTGATCAGTGGTAAAGAAGGATGACCCATGCTAGGCATCTTAACCCCTGGGATACGATCCTTATAAATACACAAATCAGGATCAACCCATGCTAGTCTTTCCTTTCACCCCTGGGATACCACCCATAATATTGGGATTGACCCATTCTAGGTGTTCCTTCAACCCCTGGGATACCACCCATAAATATGCAGATTCACTTTAGATCATTCTTTTTATCTTTAAAGGTTGTTATTTTAGTGGTCATGACATTATTGAATTTGGAACTTTGGACCAGTAGTAAAGGACATATAAATATGCACTTGATGCAGCAACAATGATGTGGGAAGCAATAGTAATAGTAATATAACACTTAGGAGCTTAAATAACACAATGGACCTTGTTTGACTAAGAGAAAAACTAACACATCTTGTTGTTGACAACACCTTTTTCCTACTAGTACTTAGAGAAGTAAATATGCAGATCTAGTCACAAACACATTTTGAAGTACTTTAAATATGCATATCTAGTCACAAACACATTTTGAAGTACTTTAACACACTAAGGAGTGGGGACAAGCTTGTTAGCTACATTGGAAATAGTACACTGCCAATATGTATCATTTACAAGAAAGAGTGCTAAGGAAGCTTACTTTGTAACACAAGAGTTAGATTCATGCCAAAGAGTATGGAATCAAGAAGCCTTACATACCTTGTTTATATTTCCTATCCAATACAACTACCATTACTCAACCTCCCCTTTTAAGGTGTTTATCTATAATTTAAGCACACAATGAACTATTATTAGAAGCTGATTATAATGTAGGCTTTCAATAAGTCAAAGTACGTGATGCACCTACTTGTCACCTACTAGCTTAATTTAAGCCAAGCTAGCAGCTCAATTATTTTATTCCATATTCTAAGTTTTATCCCTTTTTACTTATATACACTTGGCCAATTTAAACCTTAAGGTAGAATACCACCTTACTATCTTGCGTTTAAATACTTCTGTCGGGATTAACTTGGCCGTATACATGCTGAAACGTTTGGATGATATAATAGCTTTAAATGTGTTTTAAACAATGACTAATCACTTAAGAAACTTGGTTCTTTACCTATACAACAAGGCCACCTCAAGTTCCATATAAATAGAACAAGTACATGTAAAATGCGGGATGTTACACCCATGGATGATTTTTAGCCTAGTTTTCAACCCAAATTACTTATATCGATATGGATATTTTTTTTCTCATCTTGATGAGTATGTTACTATTTTAATAGTGTCGCAGCGGTCGGAGGCTTTTCGGATAAGAAAAGCCCCAGTTTAGTGGATTACTAACACGTTCTTCGGCATCAAGGTAGGCTATGGCTTACCTACTTTGAGACGTTGCTCAATCACTATATTGGTGTTATAATTTGCTAATTATTGTTGGGGTAATTGTGGCACAAGTAATTTTTAGGTATTTATGATTCTTATAGCTCGGTAGGGGTCCTTAAAGTAGGATTCTGTTTTGAAATCCTTAGTCTCGGTAGCTGCTTCTCCTTTAGGACTTAACTTAGTGTACCTAGGATCCTTGAGTTTGTACTTATATGCCTTTATCTAGGTCTGGGTAGTTTCTTGCTTTAGGTTGGATTTTTGGGGCTTTTAGCTAGCGTTATTGCTCCTTTTAGGATAAATCACCTTAGGATAATGTCATTTCCTATTGTAGATGACTATAGAATACCTAGGTGGATTTATTATATGAATTAGGTTGGTTTACTCGCTATGTTATATTTTTCTGATATGGTATGTTTGGTATTCTATTATTTTGGCCTAAAAGCACCAATTTCAATATGATAAATTGTATTTTGAAACACTTTTATGGAATTTGGCTTTCTAAAAAGGAAAATGGGCTATTTAGTCCCTATACAAGTTCGGACACTTGATTTTACTTCTTTTTGCATATTTCATCCCAGTTTGAGTCCGACACTTGATTATACTACTTTTTATATATTTAATTCCAATTCGAGTCTGGCAAGCATTGTTATTAACTTCTGGTGGGGAATCTACTTTGCATCTGAGCATGGTTTGTGGGTATGGCTAAAGAAGGAATACACGGTACTTCATTGCATATCATCAATTACTTTCACATTACTTTCTATCATATTTGGTTTATATTAGCATTACTTGTTGTTTGCATCCACCATGCTTATGTGGGCTCGGTTGGGTTTTTTTGTCGTTATGTGTACTTTCTGGGTGTATGGGGGTCAAATTACATTATAGTTAGGCTATTATTTATGTGTTTTGAGTTGTTTACTTATGATTCTCATGGTTTCCTATCTTTAACATGTTATTCTCTTTTGACACCTCTTTTATTACCTTTAGCACATATTCACACTTTATTAAGTTTATCGTTGCTCATTCGGCCTATGATACCTACTGAGTACTGTTTGTTTTGGTACTCATCCTACATTTCAACATTATTTTTCTCTGATGCAGATTCTAGTATGAGTCATTCATGTTGATGTCACCCTCGAGAGGAGTTGTTTATCAGTGATTAGGGTGAGCTTTCAGCTTCCGAATTTGATCCATCTCCTTCCTTTTTGTGATTAGTTATATTTTATATTTTCAGAAACTACTCTTTATATATTGCACTAGTCTAGTACTCTTTGTGTTTAGTGGCTCTTGTACTGGCTTTATCAGGTCTTGAGGACCCGTTTTGTCCATTATACTCTTTTCCCACCCTATACATACCCATTTTGTATATTATACTCTTTTCCCACCCTATACATATGCATGCTACATTTTCTTTTGGTTAGTATTAACTTTATTTACTGTTTTCACCCTGTTCTTCCTGTTAGCTCGTTACTTGCCATTTCGAGCTATATACCTACTGGCGAGTTATAGTAGGTTCCATCATGACCTGAGTTTTTGGGTCGTACGATCAATGTTTGATGGATATAAGTTGTGATGGAAATTCTAGCTGCAATATATTTAACTTTCTTGTAGAATTCTCAAGATTTAATTATTTGAATTAGTGAATGTGAGGTAATAGCTCTATTTGCATCGATGGAAAACCTAATTAGGCATTTTTGATAGAATCAATACCATACATAGTATACTCAAACTTGAAACAAACAAAATTTTAATTAGTTCTTTCTTATGATTTTCAAACTAAATTTGGATGTAAAAATTTAAATTGAATGATGTTCTTTAACAAATTGCTAGCATGTGTAAATCAAATATTGTTTGTAAACTAAAAAGAACCTAGGGCGCTAATAATGCTCGTTGTTGCTAAAACATGTTGTATCGGGTCACTCATTTCATCTTTAAGCTATAAGGTAACAACCTTCTCGAAATTAGGATCATTAGAGTTAAAGTTTATAACCCTCTTTTCCCATAATGCAGTTTGCTTTATATTTCTTTCTTCTGGCGATGAACAAAACCCAAACTTCTCTTCTTTGAAATCAAAGTAGTCAATAATTTTATTGAATGCATGAGATTTTCTCCAATCATAGTTGAAGACTTTGTGGAGATATTATCTTGTGTTGAGTTGAATAAGGCTAAAATTACAAACCATTAGTCATCCATTCACAACAGACTTTGTGGAGATATTATATTGACTTGAGTTGTATGTGGGTCAACATGATTTTATACCATTAATTAACTATTGAAATTGTCAAGTTCGTGATGTTGGTTCTACCCATTTAACCCTGTCAAAAGATCATTCGGTGGAACTAAAAAGGTGTACTGTAGATGGTTGAAGTAAGAATGATTCTTGAAGTGGTTTGTTGAAATTCACAAATAACTCGTTTGAATTTAGTACATTGGAATGGTCTTATTTTGGATCTTGGTTCTAGCCATTAAATAATATGAAAAAAATCATTTGGTAGAACTAAAGAAGGTATTGGAGATGGTTGAGGTATGTGTCCTTCTTGAAGTGGTTCATTGAAGCTCACATGGAACTCATTTGAATTCAGTACATTAGAATGATTTTTGTTACATACAAAGTGATTAAATGTATTGAAATGAAAAATTCAACAAAGAAAAACTCAAGAATGTATTGCAATATATGCGTAGACATCAAATAGAAGGAATTCAAAAATCAAAACATGAGGCTAATAATCTCATGTTCTGCATTTGTGCTAGCATCTTATTGTGAGAAAATCTTCTCTCAATCTTTTTACCACTATAGCTAGAGTTTGGGATTAATACCAAAGATTCTAGTTACTGCATAAGGCTTATGCTTTGGATCCGTGGATTCTAGTTGTTTGTTGGGATATGTGTTGCAATATTGGTTGTGTATAGATATGGAATTGAGATGGATATCTTCCAAAAGCAACCGAATCCATCTCAATTCATTCTTATACAGAACCAATATCACAACACATATCCCAACAAATGATTGGAATCCATAGATCCGAAGCACATGCAAGAAATAGTAATTGGAGTCTTCAGTATTTATCCTAAACTCTACCTATAGTGGTGCAAAAGATTAAGAGAAGATTTTATCACAATAAGATGCTATCACAAATGTAGAATATGGGATTATTAGCCTCGTGTTCTAATTTTTGACTTGCTTCTATTCGGTGTCTACACATATATTTTAATACCTTCTCGAGTTTTTTTTATTCAATGAAACATTTAAATACATTAGTCACTTTTTAGACAATGGAAATCATTTTATTATACTGAATTCAAAAATGTTTTCTATGAAATTTATGAAAAACTTCAAGTTTCATACTTACCTCAATCAACTGCAATACTTTTTTTAGTTTAATTGAATTATATCTTCACAAGGTTGAATAGATGCTTGTAATGACCCTACAAGTTATTTTCAATATTTCCATGTTTTTCCTGCATATAGAGCTTTCCTATAGCTGCCTCAAGTCATTTATGACTTGCTGGGACTGACAGTTTTGTTACCCGACAGTTCGTTTGGTTTTTAGAGCCATTTCTTTATTTTAGAGCTTTTGAAGTTAAGAATAGGGTCTCAGGCCTAAACTTCAGGTAAATGCCTCAGATGCTGATTCTGACAGTCTCATCAGCTCTGGAATGTTGATTTTAGGCTAGGGGGACCCTTTTTCTGGATCTCAAGGCTTCCAGACTCATTTTGGGCTATTGGGTAGATTTTGGCTAAAATGGCCCCTTGGGTAAGGGATCCACTTTTTATTGAAACGACATAGGATGGAAATTTCCATGGGGCTGTAGAGTTCGAAATGCCAAATTTGGTAGGGTTGCATAGTTTGTTTGAATTCGCAGGGTTCTAAACTAATCCTGAGCACCTGGTTGGAGTCCATTTGGACTTATCAAATTTGGCTGGTGCCAAATTATCTGGTGCAGCCGCTTTAACGACCAAGAGACCACTTTATCGACTTGGTATCTCTTTAGCGTAAGCTTCTTAAGTGGCTCTAGGCCACTTTAGCGAGGCTTGTCCAGTTGAGGTCTGGTCGCTAAAGCTACCATTAGCTGCTTTAGCAGTGACCGCTTTTGTAACACCCTGAGTTTCCTAAGACTAGATCTGATCCATTTATCGAAGGTGTATAGACCTAAAACTAATGATTTCTAATGGTATGTAGGTCTTAATAGCGATTCCTTAGTGTGTGAAGAGATTTGGATATGAATTTAGGTCCTAAGGACCCTCTAGCACAAAGTAAAGTTGAAAGACTCTTTACTGATTGAATTTTCAGATATGATTTTACTAGGGTCAACTTCAAAGGAGAATAACTCCTAAAATATAAAGTGTTTTTTACCTCAAGACCTGCCAAATGAAATATATTTGAGTCTTCTTTCCAACGCATACAATTTTCCTTTAATCCGATATCGGAGTAAAACGTTATGCTCAGTTTACCAAAAGGGTGTCTGTCTGTCAAAGTGTGATGGCCCGGGTGACGTACCGTCGCACCAGTGACAACCCGTTAGGCTTAAGCAGTAAGACCAATTTTTTGGTAATTTTGTGATGGTCCAAGTGACGGACCATCATGGTATTTATGGTCCGTCACCCAAACCGTTAACCAAAACTGTTCTGCACTATTTTAACAGTTTCTAAGGGGTTGTTTGGTCTTTTCCCACTCTTGCATCACTAAAACTCCATCGTTTAAGCTATTATAAGGATGGAATAAAATACCAGATGCCCCAATAATCCCTAGTAACTCAAAATTCATTCGACACTTAGTCATAAACAAGAGAATAGGTGATTTTTCCCTCCTCTTCAGGGCAAATTAGGGTTCAAGCTTAAAGGCTAAAGGATCAAGCTTTCCTCAAATTTCTTCCATCAAAAGGCATGTTTGAACACTCCCTCTTGCAATTACTATTTCAATACATGATTAAGATTAATATTATGTATATTTTATTGATGTTTGAAATTGTGGTTAATGTTTAACTTATGAAAAGCTTGATAATTGTTTTCCCTCTTGTTATAAATTGTTTTCTAATTATTAAAAGAGGGTTTTGGGGAATTGAATATATTATTGACAGGGTGAATTCTAATAAATAGGTTTACAAGGTTAATGGTCATGAATATTAAAAGTATGATGTTTAACCCTTTTCACAAGCTTGTTTTCCATGAGGAAATTACGAAGTTTATTCCGTCTTTTGAGCCACATGTGTTATGAAATAATGAAATGTTTAAATGGCACTTATGAAAATTGTGCTATGGCTATGTTTATGAATTAAATGATGGAACTTAGACTCTAAAATGTTTTATGATAATGATTTCGCATGATATGGATAACTTGCAAGTCTTGGTATGACTATACCCATAATGTTGATGCCTTAAATTAAAAACTCTATGAATGAATGAGATGAAAAATAATTTAATGTGGGCTTAAAGGGAATTGTGTAGTACACCAAGAAGGGGTAGACTCGGATGGGGGTCTATCGCCGAAAACCTATGTTTGCCGACGTAGGGGTGGTTCGCTCCCAATGAGATAACCTTATGATATTGTCCTCAATGAGGATTTAATGATAGCCAAGTTATGTTAACCTCAGTCCATGCGGCTAACATGGATTGGAGGTCCCATCAGTTGGGCGTGATACCGGATCCATATAGCCCATCGGTAACTAATGTCGGTGCACACTCCTCAGTTCAGGTTTAAATGCTTCAATGGTCACAACTTTGTGTTTTTAAGTGTTTATTCTTGAGTTTATCTGTTTATCTTATGATTTGAACTCCTAATATTGTTATGTAAATGGCTTTGGTCCCTCTCCTTAGGTCGCATGCCATTACTCATCGTACTGACTGTCCCCAGACACTACATCTTTTCATGATGTAGGTTCCAAAGCCTTTTTTTATGACTCGGGCCAGCTGTAAACTATTCACAGGACAACAGTTCGTAAGTGGTAAGCCCTCCATCTTTTGAAAGGCATTATGTTTATATCCGTAGACCTCTATTTTGGTTTTATAGTATTACCGGGGCCATGTCCCGGCTTAGAATTTCTATTCATGATGTTATAGGATTCGTAGACTAAGTTGGATGTTGTTTTGATATTTTATTTGGAGTTTTGGATTTGATTATTCTTCTAGTTGAACTTCCTATTATGGGTCTATTTCTGCACTTTATTTATAGCTATGCTTATGATGTAATTCTAAGGGGTTTCTCGGGCAATCATTGGTCTGGGATACCCGTTGTGGCCAGGGCCTCTGCTCGGGTCGTGTCAAACTTGGTATAAGAGATCCCAGGGTGTTTACAAAGCCGTATTGAGTAGAGTTTTATTTATGGGTGTGTAGCTTGCCACACTTATAAACAGGAGGCTATAAGACATTTAGGAATTGTTTCCATTTTCTTTATATTCTAAGTTCCTTCTAGAAAGTCTAGTTCTAAGAAAATTCTTCTGAATCCTACTTTTTCACATTTCAGATCTTGCCTCCACAAAGGACTAATGGCCAAGGAACTCCAGCTGGAACCTCTTTTCCCACTAGGGGAAATGCTGAAGAGGTTCTTCCTACTCATGGGATACAGACCCGTAATGGAGTTCGTACTTCTAGCTCGACTGCTCCTGTTGGGGTTCCACCAGTCCCAACCAGTGCCCCACGAGCCTCTGGAACCGGCACCAACGACACCTTGGTTTCTCAAGGTGAAGTCTCCAATGCCGAGTCTAGACAGTCTATTCAGATGCTTGTACAAATTGTGTAGTCCCAGGCTCATCAATCAAGTAGTGGTAGTTCTGCCATTGGTTTTTTTGATGCTACCCATGCATGCCAGTTTATGAGACTGAATCCATCGATTTTTACTGGGTCCAAAGTTGAGGAGGATGCTCAAGGGTTTGTGGATGAGATGGAAATGATTTTCAGGGTAATGAATGCTAGCGATACTGAAGGGGCAAAATTTACAGCTTATCAATTGAAAGAGGTAGCTTATAAGTGGTAAGATGAATGGGAAGAACTTAGGGGTGAAGATATTGAGCCGGCGGTTTGGGAGGACTTTTCTCAAGCTTTTCTTGATCACTTCTTTCCTCAGAAGTTGAGGGAAGATAAGGCTGAGGAGTTTGTGAACTTGAAGTAGGGAAAGATGAGTGTCAAGGAATATGCTTTGAAGTTCACTCAGCTGTCTCATTATGCTCCAGAGTTGGTTTCAAACATGAGGTCTCAAATGAGGAAGTTTGCTTCTGACTTTAAGGATACATTAGTGATGGAATGTAAGGGTGTAATGTTGAATAATGATGTAGATATCTCCAGGTTGGTGGTGTTGATGCAGCGGTAGAAGATTAAAAGAAGAGGCAGGCAGAAGCCGAAGATAGACAAAATAAGAGAGCTAGGCTGGTAGATCATGAGGTAAGTCAGCAGTATAGTGGTAATGGTAAGTGGGGAAAAAGATGGCATAAGAAGAAATCTTGGGGTAATGTTAAGTCTTCAGCTAGTGCACCTACCCCTAAGCCTTCGGGTTATCAGCGATTTTAGACTAGCAATAGCCCCACGATGCAACATACTCAGTCTCAGGCCAGTCTGGCTCAGTCGACACAATCCATGCCCTCTTGTGGCACTTGTGGAAAGACACATCATTGAATTTGTCGAACAGGTAAGAGTGTGTACTATTTGTGTGGCCAGGCTTTTCACTTTCAGAGAGAGAGCCACACAGCTAAGGGGACTTTTGGGGGCAATAAGTCCTAAGTTACTGCTTCTTCAGCCCCAGCATCTAGGGGTACTACTTCGGGGGCCGAAGGAGGCCGTAACCGGTTGTATGCCCTATGTACTCGTTAGGATTTAGAGGCTTCCCCAGATGTGATCATGGGTATGTTATAGATTTTCTCCCGTGATATTTATGTGGTACTTAATCCTGGATCCACTCTATCTTATGTGACCTCTTATATGGCTGTGAATTTTGATTTTGGTCCCGAAAATATTTCTGAACCCTTTTCAGTCTGTACTCCTATTGGTGAGTCTATCATTACTAGATGGGTCTATAAAAATTGTGTGGTGTCTATCTTTCATCGGGACACCATAGTGGATTTGGTAGAACTTGATATGGTGGATTTTGGTTTAATTTTGGGAATGAATTGGTTCCACTCTAGTTATGCTACCTTGGACTGTAGAACCCATAAAGTCACCTTTCATTTTCTTGATGACCCAGTTATAGAATGGGAGGGTGATTCCTTAGAACTAAAAGGAAAATTTATTTCATATCTTAAAGCCCGGAAGTTGATATCTAAGGGTTATTTGTACCATCTAGTCCGAGTCAAGGATTCTAACATTGAAAGTCCCTCACTACAGACCGTTTCTGTAGTCAATGAGTTTCCCAAAGTTTTTTCCTGATGATCTTCCCGATAGGGAAATAGAGTTTTGTATTGATCTTTTTCCTGACACTCGACCTATTTCCATTCCCCCTATAGAATGGCTCCAACGAAACTAAAAGAGTTGAAATATCAGTTGAAGGACCTTCTTGATAAGGGCTTTATCCACCCTAGTATCTCTCCTTGGGGTGCTCGATATTGTTCGTGTGAAAGAAAGATGGGTCCCTTCATATGTGCATTGATTATCGTCAGTTGAATAAGGTCACTGTGAAAAATAAATACCCTCTTCCTAGAATTCCTGATCTTTTTGACCAGCTTCAGGGTGCTAAGTGTTTCTCTAAAATAGATCTCCGTTAGGGTTACCATCAGCTAAAAGTAAGGGAAGAAGATATTCCCAAGATTGCTTTACGAACCCAGTATGACCATTATGAGTTTCTAGTTATGTCCTTTGGTCTGACAAATGCACTTGCAGCTTTTATGGATCTTATGAACAGTGTGTTTAAGCAGTTCTTGGATCTATTCATCATAGTCTTCGTTGATGATATTTTGGTGTACTCTGGAGCGAGGAGGAGCATGCCAATCACCTCAAAATTATACTTAGACCCTTAAGGACCAAGAGTTATATGCCAAATTTTCTAAGTGCAAATTCTGGCTTAATGCGGGGGCTTTTCTTGGTTATATTGTTTCTAGTAAAGGAATTAAAGTGGATCCTCAAAAGATTGAGGCGGTAAAGAATTGGCCTAGGCCTTGGGTCTGGCAGATTATTATAGGAGATTTGTGGAGAGTTTTTCTTCTATAGCTACTCCACTAACGAAGTTGACTCAGAAAAAGGTAAAGTTTTTGTGGTATAATGTTTGTGAGGGTACTTTTGAGAAGTTGAAGGACCGTTTGACCTCAACCCCTATTTTGACACTTCCTGATGATACGAAAGGATTTGTGGTGTATTGTGATGCATCTCGGGTGGGACTTGGTTGTGTACTTATGCAGTATGGAAAGGTTGTGGCCTATGCTTCTAGACAGCTTAAAGTGCATGAGAAGAATTATCCAACTCATGATCTTGAGTTGGCAACTGTGGTCTTTACACTCAAGATCTGGCGTCATTATTTGTATGGGGTGCATGTGGATATCTTTTCAGATCACAAGAGTTTGCAATACATTTTCTGTCAAAAGGAGCGAAATCTCAGGCAGAGGAGGTGGCTTAAGCTATTGAAGGACAATGACATGAGGTTGCACTACCATCCTGGTAAAGCTAATGCTGTTGTTGATGCTCTTAGCAGGTTGTCCATGGGGAGTATTTCTCATGTTGAGGAAGAAAAAAGAGGATTAGTGAAGGATATTCACTGGCTTGCTAATTTCGAAGTCTGACTGTTGTATTCCAAAGATGGGGGAGTGATTGGTCACGAAGTGGCTAAGTCTTCATTAGGTGGTGAAGTCAAGGAGAAATAGGTTAATGATCCTATACTTATGCAAATCAAGAATGATGTTGGGTAGCAAAAGGTTTTGGCCTTCGAGATTTGGGTAGATGGTATTTTGCGGTATTAAAGGAGATTATGTGTTCCCGATGTTGATGGGCTATGAGAGATGATCTTGGACGAAGCCCATGTCTCCAGGTATACTGTTCATCCTGGCTCTACTAAAATGTATCATGACTTGAGGGAGATGTATTGGTGGAATAATATGAAAAGAGATGTTGCTAATTTTGATGCTAAGTGCTTGAATTGTCAACAATTTAAGGTTGAGCATTTGAGGCCTGGTGGTACGTCTCATACGATAGCCATTCCCATGTAGAAGTGGGAGATGATAAACATGGATTTTATCACCGGTCTTCCGCATTCTCGAAACCAGTACGATTACATTTGGGTCATTGTGGATAGGATGACCAAATTCACTCACTTTTTGCCTGTGAGGAAAAATTATTCTGGAAAGAATCATGCTAAGTTATATATCCAGGAGATAGTTTGTCTACATGGAGCTCTTGTGTCCATCATATCCGACAGAGGTACCTAATTTTCTTCTCAATTTTGGAAATCCTTTCAAAAAGGTTTGGGTTTGCGGTGAACCTTAGCACCGCTTTCCTTCCTCAAACGGACGGGCAAGCGGAGCGTACGATTTAGACTTTGGAAGATATTCTAAGAGCCTGTGTCATTGAATTTGAGGGTAGTTGGGTGGATCACTTGCCTCTCATTGAATTTGCTTGTAATAATAGTTATCACTCTAGCATACAAATGGCTCCTTTCGAGGCTCTTTATGGTAGAAGGTGTAGGTCACATTGGATGGTATAAAGTGGGTGCAACCCAATTGTTCGGGAATGATCTTGTTCACTAAGCAATGTAGAAATTTAAGGTTATTCACGAGATGCTTAAGACCGCTCAAAGTCTCCAAAAGCCTTATGCGGATGTGAGGTGAAGAGAGTTGGAGTTCAAAATTGACGATTGGGTCTCTTCTATGAAAGGGGTGATGAGGTTTTGAAAGAAGGGAAAGCTGAGCCCTTGTTATATTGGTCCTTACCGAATTATGAGGAAGAATGGGAATGTTGCATATAAGTTAGAGTTATCGGAGAGTTTGGCATCAGTTTATCCCGTATTTCATGTATCCATGCTCAAGAAGCGTGTGGGTGACCATTCCTTGGTGGTTCTCATAGAGGATATTGTTGTGAAGGATTTTCTATCTTATGAAGAAGTTCCCCTAGAAATTTTGGATAAAAAAGTTCGAAAGTTGAGAACCAAGGAGATAGCATCGGTGAAGGTATTATGGAAGAATCAAAAAGTAGAAGAAGCTACATGGGAATTGGAGGAGGACATGAAGGCTAAATATCCCTTTCTATTCTCGAATTTGAATGAAGTTGTGTAAGGTACCCATCCTATACTCATCTTTAATCTTCTCGTATGCATTCCTTAGTGTTTGTACGTATGTAGAATCTGAGAGCCTGTTTAATTGATGGGTCGATGTTGTCGTGGAATTTCCCCTTGATGTTTAAGATCTTAATATGAGTCTATAATGTTAAATTCAAATCCTTACCTCATGCTTATGGAGTTCAAAGTCCTTAGCCATCATTCGAGGATGAATGATCCCAAGAGGGGGATATTGTAACACCCGAGTTTCCTAAGCCAAGATCCGACTCATTAATCGAAGGTGTATAGACCTGAACCTAATTATTTCTAATGGTATATAGGTTTTAAGAGAAATTCCTTAGTGTGTGAAGAGATTTGGATATGAATTAAGGTCCGAAGGAACCTTTAGCACAAAGTTAAGTTGAAAGCCTCTTTACCGATTGAATTTCCGTATACGATTTTACTAGGGTCAAATTCAAAGGAGCATAAATCCTAAAATATAATTTTTTTGTAGCTCAAGACACACCAAATGAAAGATATTTGAATCTTCTTTCCAACACATCCAATCTTACCTTAATCTACTACTGGAGTAAAAGGTTATGCTTAGTTTACCAAAAGGGTGTTTGTCTGTCAAAGTGTAACAGCTCGGGTGATGGACTGTCGCACCAGTGATAGCCCGTCAGGGAAGGCCATCAGGCTTAAGCAGTAAGACCAGATTTTGGTCATTTTTTGACGGTCCAAGTGATGGTCCATCAAGGTATTAACGGTACGTCACCCAAACCGTCAGCCGAAATGGTTCTGCACTATTTTAACATTTTCTAAGGGGTTGTTTGGTCTTTTCCCACTCTTGCATCACAAAAACTACATTGTTTAAGCTATTATAAGGATGAAATAAAATACCAAACACCCTAATAATCCCCATTAACTCAAAATTCATTAGACACTTAGTCATAAACAAGAGAAGAGGCAATTTTTCCCTCCTCTTCAGGGCAAATTAGGGTTCAAGCTTAAAGGCTAAAGGATCAAGCTTTCCTCATATTTCTTCCGTCAAAAGTCATGTTTGAACACTCCCTATTTCAATTACTATTTCAATACATGATTAAGATTAATATTATGTATATTTTGTTGATATTTGAAATTGGGGTTAATGTTTAACTTATGAATAGCTTGATAATTATTTTCCCTCTTGTTGTAAATTGTTTTCTAATTATTAAAAGAGGGTTTTGGGGACTTGAATGTACTATTGACAGGGTAAATTCCATTAAATGGGTTTACAAGGTTAATGG
This sequence comes from Capsicum rhomboideum, assembly GCA_031232105.1. NCBI lineage: Eukaryota > Viridiplantae > Streptophyta > Magnoliopsida > Solanales > Solanaceae > Capsicum > Capsicum rhomboideum. The sequence continues at coordinate 63,557,971 of CP124709.1, forward strand.
TCATGAATAGTAAAAGTATTTTCAACCCTTTTCACAAGCTTGTTTTCAATGAGGAAATTATGAAGTTTATTTTATCTTTTGAGCCACACGTGTTATGACATAATGAAAGGTTTAAATGAAACTTATGAAAATTGTGTTATGGCTATGTTTATGAATTAAATGACGAAACTTAAAGTCTAAAATGTTTTATGATAATGATTTTGCATTATATGGATGGCTTGCAAGTCTTGGTATGATGATGCCAATAATGTTGATGCCTTAAATAAAAGACTCTATGAATGAATGAGATGAAAAATATTTTAATGTGGGCTTGAAGGGAATTGTGTAGTACACCGAGAAGGGGTAGGCTCGAACAAGGGTCTATCACATGAAACCTATGTTTACCGACGTAGGAGTGGTTCTGTCCCAATGGGACGACCTTATGATGTTGTCCTCAATGAGGATTTTATGATGGCCAAGTTACGTTAATCTCAGTCTATGCGGCTAACATGGATTGGGGGTCCCGCCAGTTGGGCGTGATACCAGACCCATATAGCCCATGGGTTACTAATGTCGTTGCATACTACACAGTTCAGGCTTAAATGTTTCAATGGTCACAACTTTATGTTTTTAAGTGTTTATTCTTGAGTTTATCTATTTATCTTATGATTTGAACTCCCTATATTATTATGTAAACTACTTTGGTCCCTTTCCTTGGGTCGCATGCCAGTACTCATCGTACTGACTGTCCTCGGACACTACATCTTTTCATGATATAGGTTCTGAATCCTTTGCTTGTGACCTGTCCTAGCAGTAGAATATTCGCTGGACAATAGTTCGTAAGTGGTGAGCCCTCCATCTTTTGAAAGGCATTATTTTTATGTTTGTAGACCTCTATTTTGGTTTTATGGTATTACCGGGGCCATGTCCCGGCTTAGGATTTCTATTCATGATGTTAGAGGCTTTGTAGAATGAGTTGGATGATGTTTTGATATTTCATTTAGAGTTTTGGATTTGATTATTCTTCCTGTTGAACTTCCTATTATGGGTCTATTTTCTCACTTTATTTATAGCTATGATTATGATGTAATGCTAAGAGGTTTCTTGGGCCATTATTGGTCTGGGATACCTGTTGTGGCTAGGGTCTCTGCTCGGGTTCTGACAGCTTTGGTAGATACTTAGCCTCTAAAGCGGCCATCGCTGGTACTTATATATATTTCATCCTCTTTATTTCCAACATTTATTTCAAGTTAATATCACACCCCAAACCCCATTGAGGCGGACTGGCACCCGAAGCCCATAAGGCCTGAGAGAACCAATCTTCGCTCATGTACTCTCATATGCATGTTTACGTATGAATATCATTTTATCCCATGTAATTAAATATCAATGGCGGAAGTCATGACAACATGTGCAATATATGAAACTGGGCCGTTAGGGACATCACATCAAAATGAACGTACATATCTTACATTCAGCTTCCCACATAAGTCTACAAAGCCTCTACAGCGACATGACTATGACAAACCTAGAGTCGGGACAACACCCCGCTCTATACTCATATACAATATCAAACCAATGTGCATAATAACTCAAAAAAGCCCTGAACCAACTGGAGCTCACCAACAATCTGCGGATATCTCGTAGCCTACTGAGGAGGTCTACTAGCACCTGTGCCTGCAGCAAGTAAGGTAAGTCCCCCAAGAGGGGTCAGTATGAAGAAAGTACTGAGTATGTAAGGCCATATGAAACTATATAATACATAAGTACTTCCAAGAAATTAAGCGTAAGAGAATAATCAATGTGAATAGACCTCCGTTCCGAATATATGGAACCATGTTCATTACTTCCATTATTTTCATTACTTGGTCATTTAGTCTTATTATCCTTCTTCTTATAATAACCTTCATGTTTATATATATTCACGCAAGGGATATAGTCTCATCTCGTTTGCACCTATCTTCATTACTGTTCACTCAACTAGTTAATGGTTCATACTACCTTATGAATCATCACCTTATAAGTAAGTATATAATAACGGGCCTCCACCATTGGTGAGCTATAACAAATAAGTATATAATATCGGTCCTCCACCATTGGTGGGCTATAATAAATAAGTATGTAATACCGGGCCTCCACCATTGGTGGGCCATAATAAATAAGTATGTAATACCGGGCCTCCAGCTTTGGTAGGCTATAATAGATAAGTATATAATACCGGGCCTCCACCTTTGTTGGGATATAATCGTGTGGGCTATAATATATAGATATGTATAATACCGGACCTCCACCATTGGTGGGCTATAATAAATAAGTATATAATATTGGGATTGTTCCATCTGAACTTATACCCTTTAGATTGTGATCCATACTCCATGAAACATAAAGTAACCACGTGTGCATTACTTCTTTACAATCTTATCTCCTTTACATAGTTATGAGAGTGATACATTAGTGATTGGATCATCAATTGGCAATAGGTATATCCATTACTTCATCCCTCACTTTCATAAGATTGATACTTAGTGGTTAAAACATTATTAGAACGTGGAACATAACATTATTGAGACTTTGGAACCATGTCCATAATTATGTAACTCATGAACAACAACGACTAATGAATGAGGGTTATGTGACTTAAGAATGAATAGATTCTCCTTACGTCGTCAGTTTCCTTGGAAGAGTTTCTTTTAGTAGTTACGACATTATGAGAGCTTAGGAGTGTCAGTCCATGGATAAGATATATATGAATTCCAATTGGTCAATGAATAAGAAACATGTGGATAACAATATATATCAAACCTAAATGAGATACCTTAGAGTATTTCGGAATAGGACAAGTGTAATGTCAATATGAATATTAAGTGCTGTAGAAGGATACGGACATAGTAACCTTACATACCTTATCTTCCCAATATAAATACACAATCCAATATGTGAGCACAACAATTCCGCTCCTTCCTTACGTTTCACTCTACATCACAAGTACATAACGGAACCAACATTAACCACCAACTACCTTACAAATGCATATGACAACAATGGGTTACATGTTTGTCTTTAAAATGTCATTTCCTTCTCTACAATACCATTTACGGCATTGTCATACCAACAATACCCCAATCATTCCATACATTGACCACAACATTATATACCAATAGTATTTTGCAACAAGTTTCTCCTTTACACTTTCTCATTAACACTATATCACAATTAATCCACCAAGTCACCTTAATACACCTCATAACAACATATCGGCCAAAATCCCATAATTTATACTCATAGAAAAATAACAAGTTAAGGATCATAATCACACCATACATGTTGATATTTCATCCATACCATGCACTTTCATCAAAACCACAAGTCACCTTTCAAGTTTAATTCATAAAGATGACACATCTTTTAACAAAAACCAATAGTACCATGTCCAACACTTCCAAGCATAACCAACATGATATACATAATCTCTCATGCTTATAATATGTTAAAGTACAAGAATAATCACTTACCCAAGCTTGGAAGATGATGATCTTGTCCAAAGAGTGCCTTAGGGTTTGAAGAGCCAAAGAGAGTTGTCTTGAAAATTCTAGAAAATGTTATGTGTGTCTATATGAAGTAAAATCTGATTTCCCCCCCTTTATATAGGCCTTTTATTCATTCTTATTCAATTTTACATGTATGCTTACTTAGTCAATGGAAGAATGAGTCTCTTGACCCATTGGGCCGTGTATTTTGGCTCCATTTTGGGCCTCAAATTGGCCCATTAACACATATATTATCTTATCCCACTAAAATCAATGTGTAATCCATCATATATCTCATGTTTAATTAATTCCATAATTGTCACGACAATATTCACTTACGAGATTCCCGATCGTAGCCTCAATCGCAAAAATAGAAATTCTAGTCGCTCATGGCTTATTTGAACATAATTTGTTAAAATTTGTTAAAATACTTGTGACGAAGAATTAACCCCAACTCGGATGCTAAACGCGCTTAATAATAGTCCTACTATGATGGAGTAATGATAGCATGACTCAAAGGTCTTATATACCTTATAATAGTCGAAGAAAAATTTTGGCAAAAACCACCCCGGCACGCCCCTTTGCTGCCTGTGGAATCAAAAAATTGGGCCAGAGCAGCCTGGCACACCCTCTGCAGCGCCCCATGCCAAATTTTTGATTTTGGCTTTTCTTTGCGGATTTGGTTGGATCTTTCAAGTCCCAACCTTTTGCTTACCTCTTAGCTTTAAGATTCTTTGCTTGGATGTCCCTTAAACATAAATTTTTCACCCCACAAATGCTCCACAAAGTCACAAACGCCACCCACTACAAAGTTCTAACCACATGTACTAGGCCCAATATCAAATATTTCATCAATGGCACTACAAAGTACATACTTATGGCTCTCGACACCTAAGTAAACATTGTTCAAAGTCATCAAGTAGGGTCGGTAAGGTACGGGGTGTTACATTCTTCCCCCCTTTGGAACATTCGTCCTCGAATGTTAGTAACATTGTCTCATTGTAACAACTTAAGTAGAAGTAAATCCTTCACCTTATCGTATACACATATAACACTTGTAAAGAATTACTTAGTGCTACTCCAATTCCGTACCTTGAACTTTTTCTCTGTTGACAACAATTACAAGTACTTTAGATTCCACTATTTCTTTGGTTTCCCTTGTGATTTCTTCTACGTGCTAATTTCTCCAATAATGCCTTTATGAAAGCTACTTCTTTATGTCTTAATTCCTTCACTTACCGATCTAAAATAATAACAGGTAAAAATAAGTACCTTTTCATATATGAGATCTTCTGTAACTTGTATATCTCCACTAGGAGCAGTAGGCGATAATCTCCTATACAGGGACTAGTGCTAATAGATACGCAATTTGCTCAAATCTTTGGACAATTTCCCTTTCTTTTCGAATCTAATTATTATTTTTTTTCCATTGGTGACACTTTCAAAACTACTTAATGACCTAAGGCACATTTTAATTCCCTTCTTCTAATATCGACATATGATTCATATCGAATTTGGGCCATTTGTCAATGCTGTTGTATCACCTTCACTTTCTCTATAGTTTGTTGAACAAAATCTGACCCGAGCAAAGCAAATTTCATCAGCTGTAACCCATCTAATTGATGATCTATATTTTCTTTCATATAAAACTTTGTAAGGTGCCTTTTGATACTTTTACTGTAAGCAATTTCAATAAACGATAGATGTTCATCCCAACTACCTTTAAAGTCCAATGTACAACTCGTGTCATATCTTCAAATGTTCATATAATATGTTCGGTTTGTCCAACCATCTAAGGATGACAAGCCATACTTACATTCACCTGTGTACCCATGTTTCACTGAAAAGACTCCCAACACTGTGCAATCACGTGAGCTCTCCTGTTTTGATATAATAGTGAGTTGTATCCCATGTAATCGTACTATCTCTTTTACACACAACTTTGCATAATGTTCAGCTGTATCGGTAGTCCTAACTGGTAGGAAATACGCTGACTTGGTAAACTATTATCTATATGGAATCAACCTTCACAGTGTACGAGGCAACTCTGTGGTTAAATCCATGATATTCATGTTCCACTTCCAAACTGTAAGGGTAACACATTGCATAAAACATACAGATTTCTGGTGCCATACTGTTAATCGGTGACCGCTTGGACATTGAGCTATAAGTTCTACAATGTGCTTCTCATGTAACCTTACCAAGACATCTCCTTAACTCATATATACCCAGTACACACAATCTACATTGGCGTTAAAGTACCCCCCTGTTTTTGCTAAAATACCTTCGTCGAACTTCGCTATACATTTTTTTTTTCAATTGACTAAAAATATGACTTACATATTGCTTTTTCATTTATCCCAGATATCAATGAAAATTCTGCCCCTTTTGGCACTATAATTCTTTCACTTAAAGTTTTATACAAGTAGTGGTTCCAGCTGTTACAAGCAATTGTCACAACTATTAACTCAAAATCATATGTGGGATAATTTCTCTTATACGAACGCAATTGTCTAAAGGCATACACTATCACATTGTCATGTTGCATGTATACACATCCCACACCAACTTTTAAAACATCACAATACACTTTATACTCTTCTGTTCCTTTGGGAGGTACTAGTGCAGGTATAAGAGTCAATTTATCTTTCATCTCTTGCAAACTTTTCTCACATACATCATTCCGCTGAAACGTAGTTACATGTGTGTTAGCTTTGTTAAGGGTGCCAGAATGGAAGAAAAACTTTCCAACAAACTTTCTGTAATAGCCGGCCAACCCAAGAAAAATACGAATTTCTATAGGCATCATAGGTTTTAGCCAATTCTTCATGGCTTCTATCCTTGGTATATCTACCCTTATTCGTTTATCTGATACCATGTGACCCAAGAATGATACAAATTTTAACTAAAATTATCATGAAGGATCTGTAATATTTGTCGTACTAGTTAGCATGGTTCCCTTTGGATCTTGAGTAAATCAAAATAACATCTATAAACTTTGTCACGAACATGTCTAAGAATGGTTTGAACATTCTAGTCATCAAATAATAAAAACTACTAGTGCATTCATTAGCCCAAATGACATACGAGGATTTCGTAATAACCATACCATGTTTGTAATGCTCTCTTAGGACTATCATCATAATTCCTTCGTCATTTCATCACCATTCATTTCGTCATGTCATCATTCATATTTTTTTTCTTCACAATCCATGGAGTAGCATATGATAATGTAGGATACGGGTCAATTAATGCATATACCTCATGTAATAATATAAGTGTTGTACCTGTTTTTATATCAGGAGAAGCTTCCAAATTCTGTTGATCCCGTAGGTCGTGTCATACTACCTGTGGCCCTTTATGGGCACTCTCTCTTCACGTGTCCTGGCTTTTTACACCAAAAGCAAACGTCCATGTCAAACCAGTATTCACCTGAATGAAACTTCCCACAGTGCTGGCACAGTTGATGAAAAAATCCCGCTGCCTGTGAATCCCGCATTCCACTACTCTGCTCAACCTGACTGCCTCTAGATCCTTAAAATAGAGGTGGAGTACCCGCTGTAGGATAGGAAAATGATGATCTAGGTGGTCTAGGGAAAACTCGAGTCCTAAATCCTCCTTGGGACGCCATGAACTATCCCATGGGTCTAGCCCACTTTGATGGCCCTGCCTCAGATTCTTGTATCCTTCCCCTTTGCCTTTGATCCTCCATCTTTTGCGCGAAGGCTTGTATTCTGGCTATATCCATGTCTTTATTAAACGCAACAATAGTACAGTCCCTTATGAAATATAGCTCCAATCTGTCTACATACCGATGAACTCTATCGGCGATAGTCGCTACCATATTAGGAGCGTATCTAGCCAACGAATTAAACCGAAGACTGTACTCCTTGACACTAATATTTCCTTGACAAAGATTTAAAAACTGATCCATACGAGCCTTACAGACCTCATATGGAAGATAATGATCAAGGAATGCCACCTTGAATTCCTCCCAACTAGCTGGAGGTGTATCGATACCCTTGGATCATTTCCAATCTTCATACCACAATATAGCTTCTCCTTTCAATCTATATACCACAAGTTCCACTGTTTCTATACCAGTCACATGCATAACATCTAGAGTCCTTTGAATTTGATCTATAAAATCTAGTGGATCTTCATTAAGATCTGATCCGGTAAATGTGGGAGGGTTCAATTTCAGGAAATCATGTGTCCGCCGACTAGCTACCCTAGACGCACCATCATCACTTGTCGTTGGACCAACTCATCCTTGACTCTGTGTAATAACTATCTGAGTCAACATTTGCACCGCATTTCTCAAATCCTGTAAGTCCTGCTTCGTAATATTAACAGGTGATTCTGGGGACTCAGGTTCAGCCCCATATTGACTAGCTGGGTCAGATGGTGATTTACTACTTCCTTCTCCGGCAAGCATGTCTACCTTATTATCTTTGCCCATACCTTGTCTTGTAATTGGCATTTAACTATACAAAGGAAAACCAACATCAATGGTCAGATATGATTCCACCTACAACTTTGGCTCTACTTGCACGATCTAAGAAATGAAGGAAAGAAACAATCTCCTAAATGTCCCGTAGCCTCCTACTTATAAATGTGGTGCGTAACACATCCATAAGCAAGACTCTACTCAGACACGGCTTTGTAGACACCCTTAGGATGACCTGCTCTGATACCACTTTTGTCACACCCCAAATCCCATTGAGGCGGACTGGCACCCAAAGCCGATAAGGCCCGAGAGAACCAATCTTCGCTCATGTACTCTCATATGCATGTTTACGTATGAATATCATTTTATCCCACGTAATTAAATATCAATGGCGGAAGTTATGACAACATGTGCAATATATGAAACTGGGCCGTTAGGACCATCACGTAAAAATGAACGTACATATTTTACATTCAGCTTCCCACATAAGTCTACAAAGCCTCTACAGATACATGGCTATGACAAACCTTGATTCGGGACAACACCCCGCTCTATACTCATATACAATATCAAACCAATGTGCATAATGACTCAGAAAAGACCCAAACCAACTAGAGCTCACCAACAATCTGCGGATATCTCGTAGCCTACTGAAGAGGTCTACTAGCACCTATGCCTGCAACAAGTAAGGTAAGTCCCCCAAGAGGGGTCAGTACGAAGAAAGTACTGAGTATGTAAGGCCATATGAAACTATATAATACATAAGTACTTCCAAGAAATTAAGCGTAAGAGAATAATCAATGTGAATAGACCTCCGTTCTGAATATATGGAACCATGTTCATTACTTCCATTATTTTCATTACTTGGTCATTTAGTCTTATTATCCTCCTTATAATAATAACCTTCATGTTTATATATATTCACGCAAGGGATATAGTCTCATCTCTTTTACACCTATCTTCATTACTGTTCACTCAACTAGTTAATGGTTCATACTACCTTATGAATCATCACCTTATAAGTAAGTATATAATATCGGGCCTCCACCATTGGTGGGCTATAACAAATAAGTATATAATACTGGTCCTCCACTATTGGTGGGCTATAATAAATAAGTATGTAATACCGGGCCTCCACCATTGGTTGGCTATAATAAATAAGTATGTAAAACCGGGCCTCCACCTTTGGTGGGCTATAATAGATAAGTATATAATACAGGGCCTCCACCTTTGGTGGGCTATAATCGATAAGTATATAATACCGGGCCTCCACCATTGGTGGGCTATAATAAATATGGTGGGCTATAATAAAGTACAAGAATAATCACTTACCCAACATGATATACATAATCTCTCATGCTTATAATAAACATTATTCAAAGTCGTCAAGTAGGGTTGGGAAGGTACGGGGTGTTACAGTTAAATACCACCATTATAGACCAGTGTAAGCTTGAAAATTATGAGGAAATGTATTTTAGTTCTGGGGTTAGATTGGGGTCTTGTTTGTGAGCATTATATCATCGTATTCTCGTAAGTTTCATCTTAAATTCTCGATTCAATATCCTTTTTAGTTTATATGTTTCAAATTGTGTTGGGACTAATTTAGGGGCTATTGAGCTTGGATTTAGCTCAAGTTACATGGCAAACAATCCTTGAACTGAGAGGGACGTTGTGACGGTCTCAATTTTTGGATTTTGTAAGAGATTCTCACGTGGGATTTTGTCACGACCCAATATTTGAGTCATGATGGAGCCTATCGTATCCCACCAATAGAAAAGCCAAAACCTAGCCCGGAGCGACAAGCGGCGGGCTAACAGGCGGAATCTCAGAAAGCAGAGATGAAGTAGAAGTAACCATACTTATAAACATGCTATAAATATAAAAACAGAATTAGAATATATATACATGCCAAGACTGAGAAGGAAGAGGACAGTGTATAAAGTCAAGAACCCCTCCCAAGACCTAGTGAGGTCGGTACAAGAGCCACTACTAGACATACCCAAAACACAAGACAAAAACCAAATATATATGACAAGTATAACATTCTCGAGAGCAAAAGACTAAAATGTGAGGGTGGATGCTAGGTCCGCGGTATAAGTAATAAATACATAAGTAACTACCGAGGTGTATAGATATGCTCAGGAGATAAATAAATTTGATACCGAATAATTAGTAAATAAATGCGTAAGTAAATACATAAGTCAAACATAACCTATCTGGGCCCCCATAAACCCTATAGTGACACGAAAAAAATTATAACCGAGCCTGGCCCCCATAAATCGGCGGGACACAAAAGAATAGTAAATGTATAGTCACCAGTGTCTCGAAGCTGTATCAGTATCCAGTAACCATAATGATCAACAAGAGTGTACTGGGCTTGAACCAGCACCAATGGGTAATAACAAGAGGCCAGATGCCGAAATCGAACCGGACGCAGTGGGTAATAACAATAGGCCACATATATATCATATCTGCCAGACTTGAACCGGAACACAAAGAACAATAGTATCATAGCCACGGTACCCAGTACCTGAACTCATAGTGTACCACAATTCTGGATCGAACTCGAACCGGAACACCCAATAGTCATAACCAAAATTATCATACCTGAATCAGTAGCCGGACTCGAACCGAAACTCATATTAGCCAGTAACAAGAACAGAATCAAATGCATATCATATCAGATAAATAGGGAACACCCTAGTCCCAAGTCAATACTAGTATATAAGTACAGAAGCTAACCCCACAACATGATACAAGTTAATCTCGGGTTCCTTCTAGGTCAAATATCTACTATAAATAATATGTATATTCAAGTCTGGGTATACATTATAAGTCATGGAAAGGCAGGTCAACGTTCTAAGACAAACTAGCCGACCCCAATCAAATACGATGCTATCAAGGAAGAGCAATGATAAACAGGACAATCGGGTATAATTGGGGTGACTTAATCCCATCACAACCCTAAAAGTCATAGAGGGCTTATCTAACCCCAAAGATGTCAAAGTTCTGGAAAGTCGACAAAAAAGGTAACGGGGCCCGCTATTGGGTCCCAAAAACTAGGTCTGGTTATACTTGTCTAAGTCTAGGCTAAGTTTGTCTAAGCCTGGACTAAGGTCCAACAATAACTTTCCCAAACTAGAAACAACAACAACAATACTATCCGACCCCAAATAGGTCATCTGTGGTGTACCACGAGGATAACGGGCCTGGAATATATCCGAATAGCCCTATCCGGCCTAGAAGGCCTAAATCACAGCAAACCACCACCACCAAGTTTATAATAACAGCCCATAACACCAGCACAATAGCATACATATATCACACATAAGCTCAATCTAAGTGTAAAGGAAGGTAAACCTAGCTTACCTGGACGTCGCCGCAAGCCTGCCAAAAGAACCAGCTATACAAGAGTCTTCCCATTCCGAGAGGCCTCTGACTGCTGCCAAGCTACCAAAACAATAAAATACATGTCAAAACATGACTATTGATACCCATATTGCATTAGTTCAAAAAATGTCCGAATAGTCCATGTGGGGCCCATTTGTGGAATCGCAAAACTAAAACTGTCACAACATCCCAAATAGCTCGGTGACCAATAATTATAAGCAACGCTATCTAATCCGAGCTCATACTAAGCTTTAAATCAGCACTAACAATAATACCACCAACCATATATAAAAATATACCATAATAATGACGAAACTCACCGAAATAAACACTTCTCCACTAGAACTTGAGCTTGAATAACTTGATGTAGATAATTAATTTCTTTGCAATGATGAGATATCCTAACAAGATTCTATATGCTCTTTAACGTGAATGCACAAAAACATATATATATATAGATACAAATGTTGGTAAAGAGCTTGTAAGAGAAGTGCATGCAAAAGAAATGAATTCAAGAATGCCTAAGTACTTATTACATACTGTTCTTGGAAAGAACCCACTAAGTGCATGCATTTACACTAATCAAAAGGTGTTAGTTGACAAGTGGCAAGTCTCACCTATTGCCAAAGATTGTTGCACAAATTTATCCACTCCCACGTGGATTATATACCCATTACACAGGTACTCAGATATTGTATAAGTTCGTGGTAAAATAAATATCATATTTTGAATATACCATAATAAATAGATAATTATTTCGAATAAAACCTCTATACAATAAAAATATTATTTTAACCTATCTAAATTCACTATCACTGCTTAAATTATTAATAAATTATAAAACTATTATAAAATAGTATAGATATATCATAACTAAAGAATTTTATAAATTTTAAAAATATTTTCGAAAGGTAATTAACTATATTATTTTTACCAAATTCTAATTTAATTAAATATTTTACTACGTGCTCGGTCTAAATAATATTTTCAAACGAACTGCTCGGAAACTGAACTGTCTGTCCCAGCAAGTCATAAATAACTTGGGGCAGTTATAGGATAGCTCTAAACGCTGAGGATGCATGAAAATGAGGGAAATGACCGAGAGGGTCATTACAACATCTACTACTAAAAGGACTTTCGTCCGCGAAAGTCAAGAGTAAGCGCATACCTAAAGACATGAACAAGTAGGGATACTAGACTCGCATATCATGTTCAAGCTCCCAAGTGGCCTCCTCAACCAGATGGTGATGCCACTATACCTTAACCACTGGAATGTACCGGGAGCGTAACCGTCTGACATCTCTGGCTAAAATGGACACAGGCTCCTCCACAAATGCTAACTTCTCGTCTAACTGAATCGAGTCCCATTGAAGCACATGAGACTCGTCCAAAATATATTGTCGAAGTATAGAAACATGAAACACTGGGTGGATAGCTGAAAATGCCGGAGGTAAAGCTAGCACATAAGCCATCTCTCCAACTGTCCGCAGAATCTCAAAGGGTCCAATATATCTGGGGCTAAGCTTACCCTTCCTACCAAACCGCATCACGCCCTTCATAGGTGATACTAGTAACAAGACCCTATCACCAACTCTGAATTTCAAACGATGATGTCTATGGTCTGTATAACTCCTCTGTCTGCTCTGGGCTGTCCGCAGCCTGTCCTGAATCACCCAAACTCGGTCCAAAGACTCTTGGAGCAAATTTGTACCACGAGGATTGACCTCTGAAATCTCGAACCATCCAACTGGAGACCGACACCGCCTACCATACAAAGCCTCAAACGGTGCCATCTGAATTCTAGAATGAAAGCTATTATTATACGCGAACTCTGCTAAAGGCAAGAACTGATCCCACTGACCCCCAAAGTCTAACACACAAGCGCGGAGCATATCCTCCAATACCTGAATAGTCTGCTCTGACTGCTTGTTGGTATGAGGATGAAATACAGTGTTGAGGTCTACCTGGGCACCCAACTCTTCCTAGAAATTCTGGCAGAAACTGGAGGTAAACTGACACCCTCAGTTTGAGATAATAGATATTGGCACTCCATGTAGGCGAACCACCTCCTGAATATATACACGAGCTAATCTCTCAGCACTGTAGGAAACTCAAACAAGGATAAAGTGTGCAGACTTAGTCAACCGATATACAATAACCCAAATACTATCAAAACCACGGGAGGTGCGAGGCAATCCAATAATGAAATCCATAGTGACCCTCTCCCATTTCCACTCGGGAATTGGCAACTACTGAAGCAATCCACCAGGTCTCTGGTGCTCGGGCTTTACCTGCTGACATCAGAGGCTTCGAGCTACAAACCCTGCTATATATCTCCACATACCACTCCTCCAATAGTGCTGCCTCAGATCCCGATACATCTTAGTTGTCCCAGGGTGAATAGAATATCTGGAACTGTGCGCCTAGTACAGAATCAACTGAATCAAATCCCCAACCCTCGAAACAGAAATACAGCCATCAAACCTCAGAAAACCATTAGAACCCAAGGTAGCTCTCTCAGACTCACCCTTCAATACCTGATCTCGAATGCTACGGATACCGCTATCTTTAAACTGACGACCCTGAATCTGCTCTAGAATAGTAGATCTCGCACCAACACAGGCGATAACCCTCCCGGGGTCAGAAATATCCAAACGCACCATCGAGTTAGCGAGTTCGATAAGGACTGAATGTCCAAATCCAACGGCCGCTGAGAGACTAGAATGAAGGCTAAGCTACCCATACTCACTGCCTTCCAACTCAACCAGATGGTGACGCCACTGTACCTTAACCACTGGAATATCCCGGGAGCGTAATCGTCTGACATCTCTGGCTAAACTAGATGTGACTATTCATCAGAACTGTTATAGTCCGAATACTCATTAGGTAGGGTCGACGCCCGCCTCACCCCAAACTGTACTTGCAAGTTTTCCAGCAAAACTGCTGCTAACTCCAAATCATAAGTGGGATAGTTATGCTCGTGCACCTTTAGTTGCCTCAATGCATAAGCAATGACACGACCCCACTGCATCAGAACACATCCCAAATCAATACCAGACGCATCACAATACATGGTGAAACCCTCGCCCTCAACTGGAAGAGTCAACATAGGGGCAGAAGTAAGTTGATTCTTGAGCTTCAAAAAGCTCGCCTCATAATCCTCAGACCACTGAAATAGAACCTCCTTCTTGGTCAGTTTGGTCATAGGAGCTGTAATAGACGAGAAGCCCTCAACAAACCATCTGAATATCCTGCCAACCCAACGAAACTGCAGACTTCAGTAGGCAACGTGGGCCTAGCCCAACTTTGAATAGCCTCAATCTTCGCTGGGTCTACCATGATACCATGTCTGGATACAACATGCCCCAAGAAAGCTACAGACTCAAGCCAGAACTCACACTTTGAGAACTTGGCGTAAAGTCGATGATCTCTTAAAGTGTGGAGCACAATCCTCAAATGTTGCTCGTGCTCCACACTTCTCTTTGAATAAACCAAGATGTCATCAATAAATAAAATCACAAAGTAGTCCAAGTATGGCCTGAATACACGATTCATCAAATCCATGAAAGCTGTTGGGGCATTAGTCAACCCAAAAGACATCACCAGGAACTCACAATGGCCGTAACGAGTCCTGAAGGCTGTCTTAGGGATGTCCTCAGCCCTAACTCTCAACTGATGATATCCAAATCTCAAATCTATCTTTGAGAATACCACTGCACCCTGAAGTTGATCAAACAAATCATCGATACGAGGCATAGGATACTTATTCTTTACTGTCACTTTATTTAGCTGTCTATAGTTAATACACATACGCATGGAGCCATTCTTCTTCATTACAAACAGAACTGGAGCACCCCACGATGATACACTCGGCCTGATAAAACCCTTCCCTAGAAGGTCTTGGAGCTGACTACTTAACTCCCTCAATTCAGCAGGAGCCATACGATAGAGAGCCATAGAAATAGGTTGAGTGCCTGGCTTGAGGTCAATAATGAACTCTATATCATGCTCAGGAGGAAGACTAGGTAGGTCAGTTGGGAATACATTAGGAAACTCACAAACAACCGGGGCAGAGTCAAGTGACGGACTCTCAATGCTAGTTCCCGAACATACGTAAGGAATGAATCACATACCCTCGACATCAATCTATGAGCCCGAACATATGAAATAATCCCTGTCAGTGTGTGGCTAATAGAACCCTGCCACACCACCGGGGGTACACCGGGCATGGATAAAGTAACAGTCTTGGCAAAGTAATCCAAGACTGCATGATGAAAAGACAACCAATCCATTCCCAGAATCACATCAAAGTTTACCATTGCCAATACAATAAAATCAACTTGAGTCTCATACTCCTGAATAGTCACCAGATAAGATCTATATACCCGATCTACTACTAAGGAATCACTAACGGAGGTAGATACTCGTAAGGGTACAGATAATAACTCAGAACATAAACCCAATCGTGGTGCATAATAAGTAGATACATAAGAAAATGTGGATCCAGGATCAAATAATATAGAAGTTAGTTGAGGGCATACGGAAATAGTACCTGTAATCACCGCATCCGAAGCCTCAGACTCTAGCCTAGCTGACACAACATATAATTGACGTTGGCTACCACTAGTCTAAGCACTGACTTGACCACCAGTCAGACCTCTTTGCGCTCCACCTTGGAAACCCTGGGGACCACCCCAACGACCCTGTGTACCACCTCTGCCTGTTGGCGGTATAAATCTGATGGGCTCTGCCATCTGAACTGAAGGCTCAATTGCCCTGCGTTGAGGACATTCTCGTGCGAAATAACCACAACCCCATAAGTATAACATGCTCCAACCTCTCTGGTAGGCCTAGAAGATTCAACTGATCCTGTATGACCACCTCTAGTCGATGAACTGGACTGACCACGTCCCTGAGGCTGACTACCAGAACCACTATAGGCGGGCTGACCCCGATCAAAAATCTGCAAGGCTGACTGTATGGGCCTACTAGGATGATCCTATCGCTGAAAGGAGTGATGTTACTGTTGTGGGTACCTACCCTGAAACCCGCGGCCTATAAACTATGAGCTGTTGTGACTGCCATTGAAACTAGCCTGGGATCGGGGTCTCTTATCGCTGCCTCTTTGGGCCTCACGATCCATCTCCTTTATCAAATATACATACTCAGCTATCTCAAAAAATGATTTCCCCAAAGTCACTAAACACTGTGTAGCCCTGCGGAGTGTTAATTGCAACCCTCTGACAAAGCATCTAATTCTCTCGTACTCATCAGGCAAGATCATAGTAGCATGTCTGGCCAAATCATGGAATCTTGCCTCATGCTCAGCTACTGTCATAGACCCCTGTCTCAACTTGGAAAACTCATCCCGAAGATGCTCGCGCATGCTGTGGGGCATATACTTCCCCAAGAACACCTCGAAGAATTGTGCCCAAGTAACGGGTGGAGATCCAGCTGGCCTGGTATGAAGATAACCTCTCCACCATATCCTCGCAACTATATCAAACTGATAACTAATCCCAAATTCCCCAGCTTCTCCTCGCATATGGATATGTTTCAAATTGTGTTGGGACTTATTTAGGGGCTATTGAGCTCGAATTTAGCTCAAGTTACATGGCAAACAATCCTTGAACTGAGAGGGACGCTGTGACGGTCTCAATTTTTGGATTTCATAAGTGATTCCCACGTGGGATTTTGTCACGACCCAATATTTGAGTCATGATGGCGCCTACTGTAACCCACCAATAGGCAAGCCAAACCCTAGCTCGGAGCGACAAGCTACGGGCGAACGGGCGGAATCTCAGAAAGCAGAGATGAGGTAGAAATAACCATACTTATAAACATGCTATAAATATAAAAATAGAATCAGAATATATATACATGCGAAGACTGAGAAGGAATAGGACAGTGTATAAAGTCAAGAATCCCTCCCAAGACCTGCTGATGTCAGTACAAGAGCCACTACTAGACATCCAAAACACAAGACAAAAACCAAATATATATGACAAATACAACAGTTGATAAGTCAATATTTTACCCGATTCTTACTACACTTGAGCTTGGATTATCTTGGAATTCGCATTGATTCGATATAAATTTCAGGTTATATGGCTCTTGCATGCAGGTAATGGAGGAACTCGAGCCCGAGCTAACCATACGAGTCAATGAGAGTTCGAAAAGTGAAGAAAACATGCTGGATTTAACACCCTGGGAGATTAACAACCACCTGTGCACGCAGGTAGCTGGCTTAGGAGTGGAGCAACACAATGCAGTACCATCTGCGCTAGCCTCCTGCGCACGCAGGCTAGGCACGCATGTGGCCAATTGAAGGGACTAGGCAGCTCAAGACAGCTCATCTGCGCCAGCCTCCTGCGCACGCAGGTCACCCGTCTGCGCTGGCGCAGATGGCTAGGCAGGGGCACTTTTGTCATTTGTCTGGACGTGATTTCTTTGGCTATAAAATGTAATTTTTCCAGTTCTAAGAGGATCTTTTCTTGGACATTCTGAGGGAGAGAAAAGAGAGGAGTGAACCCTAAAGAGAGAAACAAGCTATATTCTTAGATTTTGGCATTAATTCCAAATAAAAACTCTTGTAAGGAATTGAATTCCATGGAAGTTTGGGAAGAGAACTTTGGTAATTATCTTCTATCTTCTTCTATGATTAGCTAATTTTTCTGCTTGGGGTTATGCCCGAATAAGGTGTGATAAGTGTATGGGTTTCGTTTGATTGAGTATTGTTAGATATTTGCTATGGGTTTTAATCTCATTCCATGTTTTCATTTAAATTAGAGGTTGCAAACTCTAATTACTTATAGAACTCTTATCATCCTTGACAAAGGGGATATGAGTGAGGAATGGGTTTGAACAATAACTTGATGTGTTTCATTTAATAGCATCTCTTAGACGTAAGGATGTTAATTGAGGTCATGGATTGGTTGCATACGCTGCACTTTTGAGGTGTTCGAAAGAACCCAATCGTGAAACCCTGGTGTGTGATTGACAAATCGACACTAAGAACCTGTAATCTAACCTACCCATAACTCTTAGCTAGCTATAGTCAAATATTCAACGTACCCATACACAGGTTCACTCTTACGATGGCATAACCCCAAGTCTCGTTATACTCTTGGTTTTAACTCCTCTACTCAATTCTTGAATTGGTGTGTCCTGAGTTATAAAAGTCTACAAAGTTACAAATTAACAGACAATAAAAACCCCATTTACTTTTATGTATTAGTCTTATAGCATCACGTGTGAGCACTAGTTGCTTCTGACACTTAAAGGTGAAAGCTATTGCATTCATTCCTCGTGGATTCGACCCCGACTCTAAGTTGGGTAATTATATTGCTAACGATCGCTTACATTCTATTCTGGGGTGTATTTGAGCGTTATCAAAAATGGCGCCGTTGTCGGGGAATTAAACGTAGCGTTCATTTCTTTTAGTGTTTTAAGTTACTTGTGTTTACCGTGGTGTAAGTTTACTTTATTTGTTGTTTTTGTTCTTCATAGGTGGCGACCAAAGTCTTCACGATTCAATGAGTCAACATGGTAGCCATACCGCTTTATTTGATAGAAATTTTGCCGATGAAGATCATTTGGGAGATGTCGGAAGAGCGAGTGCCATCCGCATCCCACCCGCGGAAGGCAATGGAGTGTTCCACATCACTAGTGTGATGCTTCACCTCCTTCAAATAAAGGGGTTATATGGGGGTCAAGCCCATGAAGATGCAAATCTTCACTTGACAAATTTCATTGAGGTGTGCATGCCATTTGATATCGCCCACATATCACAAGAGTCTATCCAATTGAGTCTCTTTCCCTTCTCACTAACGGGCGAGGCTGCATTGTGGTTAAGACAATTGCCCGCGGGTTCAATCACCACATTGACGGAATTGACGGAAGCATTCTTGGACCGGTTCTTCCCACCATCCAGGATGTTACAATTGAGAGATGAGATTATTAACTTCCGTCAATTGAATGGTGAACCTTTACATGAGGCATGGCAAAGGTTTAACACGAAATTGATGCAATGTCCAACTCATGAAGTTCCGGATAAGATGCTCCTTCAAATATTTTATCGAGCATTAGATCATTTGAACAAAACTGTTGCTGATAATGCAGCTGGGGGGTCGTTGGTGAAACAAACTTATGGTGTTGCATCGATAATATTGGACCAAGGTACCAAACAAAGTCGGGGTTGGCATACAAGAGATTCCGAGGTGGCCGTGGGGGCTCCCTCCGCATCTTTTGTAAGCCACGAACAAAGAAAGAAAGATGAGGAGAGAGACGAAAGTATGGCTAAGATGATGACACAAATGGAACTCCTCACTAAACATGTAATGGGTTCAACACCAAAGGTGGTTAACGCTGTCACCTCCAAGGATGCTAAGAGCCACGATGATGATGAAGCTGAAACTCTTGATGAGGAAATCCGATTTATGTCAAATCAAGTGGGGGGTTCCAGCCCCACCTACCAAAGGAAGGGCAGGAATCAAGGTTGGATGGATAAAGACCGCGATTGGAAAAACCGTGAGTGGAAGGATCGTGATAGAGATCATGAAAGAGACCGAGATTGGAGAGATAAAGATAGAGACCGTGATTGGCGAGATGCAAACCGGGACTATGATAGGTAAGTTCCTCTACATGATAGGTCCAAGGGTAAGGAAGCAACCTCTGTTGATCCGGAGAAGTATAAGAATGAAGATGTGCTTGCTCGTATCTTCATGGGAGTTGAAGAAAGCGATAAGATGTTAAGGGAAATGAAAGGGGATTTGTCGCATCTCAACCAAACTGTCACCTCACACTCGGCTTCGATAAAACAACTTGAAACCCAAATGGGTCAACTCTCCTCTCAAATGAATGCGAGACAAAGAGGGTGCCTCCCTAGTGACACGGTGGCGAATCCCAAAAATGACTCCCACGTCATGGCCATTGTTACTAGGAGTAGGAGAAGCCTTGGAAATGATGTTGAAAATCTTGATGACAACCTTTGTGATAAGGGTGTGAGGGACCAAGTGAGCAAATCAAGAACTCGGCTTGATAGGGCAAAAGATGAAACTCAAATGGCACAAGAGCAAGGTGTTGACGGGAAAAGATGGAAGCAAATGAAGTAAGCCCACAAGTGGTTGATGGTGGTAATGCAAAACCGAATGAAAACTCGGTTGTTTCTAAGCCACAAGTTAAAATCCCTCCTCCATTCCCACAAAGGTTCAAGAAGAAAGAGGATGATTCGAAATTCAAGAAATTTCTTTCTAAATTTAGCAACCTTTCGGTAAATATACCATTGTTGGAAGCCCTGCAAGAGATGCCCGGGTATGCTAAGTTTATGAAAGAATTGGTAACAAAGAAGCGAGTCATGGACTTCGAAATAATTGAAGTTACGCATAACTGTAGTGCTATAATGTATAGTACGATGGTTGTGAAGAAGGATGATCTGGGGGCATTCACTATCCCATGTACTATTGGGGTGTATCAATTTGGTAAAGCCTTATGTGATCTTGGGGCAAGTATTAATTTGATGCCACTAGCCGTATTTCAAAAGTTAGGTTTGGGAGCTCCAACACCAACAACAATGAGTCTATTGATGGCCGACCGCTCTATTAAAAGACCCCGTGGGTGTGTTGTGTGATGTACTTGTGAAGGTGGATCGTTTTATTTTTCCGACTGATTTTGTGATCTTGGACTGTGAAATTGACCATGAAGTCCCCATTATTCTTGGTAGGCCATTTTTGGCTACCGGCCGAGCTTTAGTTGATGTTGAATGCAGTGAAATGAAATTCTGAGTAAACAATGAAGAGGTGTCATTCAATGTCTGCAGGTCCATGAAACAACCTATGGATTTACAAGTTGTCTCCGTAATCGATCTGGTTGATGATGTAGTGGCTAACACTATGGAGGCTGAATTTGTTAGAGTGCCTTTGGTGGGAATTTTTTGGAATCTTGAAAGTGAAGGGAATAAAAGATATGAAGAAGAAGTTGCATCATTGAAAGGTTTTGGGTTTTACCCGAAAAATCCTTGTAAGCTGGATCTTGACTTGAAAAATCGAGAAACTCCTCCCGCGAAGCCTTCAATTGAAGATCCACCACAATTCAAGCTCAAGTCATTTCCACCTCATCTCCGGTATGTGTTCTTGGGGGAAGGGGAGACCCTACCCATCATTATTGCAAGTGATTTGTCATCTAGGCAAATTGAGGTGTTGAAATCAGCAGTGAGTCGTTATATTCGGGCACTTGGATGGACTATAGCGGATATTATTGGGATTCCACCTGGCATATGCACTCATAAGATCAAGCTTGAGCCCGAGTTTGTAGCAAGTGTAGAACACCAAAGAAGGTTAAATCCCCCAATGCAATAAGTTGTGAAGAAGGAAATCATCAAGTGGCTTGACGCGAGTGTAGTTTATCCTATCTCGGATAGCACTTGGGTGAGTCCAATTCAGTGTGTCCCAAAGAAAGGTGGTATCATGGTAGTCCCAAACAAGAATAATGATCTTATACCAGTCCGTCCGGTCACAAGTTGAAGAGTGTGCATTGACTATAGAAAGTTGAATTCATGGACTGAGAAGGATCACTTCCCCATGCCCTTCATGGATCAAATGCTTGATAGGTTGGCGGGTAGGGGTTGGTATTTCTTCCTAGAAGGATATTCAGGCTATAACCAAATCTCCATAGCTCCCGAAGATCAATAAAAAACTACTTTCACTTGTCCCTATGGAACTTTTGCCTTCAGGCGCATGCCTTTTGGGCTATGTAATGCACCGACCACTTTTCAGCGGTGTATGCTTTCTATCTTTTCTGACATGGTAGAGAGTTCTATGGAGATATTTATGGATGATTTTTCAGTGGTTGGTGATACATTTGAAAATTGCCTCGAACACTTGGAGAAGGTGCTTGAGAGATGTGTGGCGAATAATCTTGTGTTGAATTGGGAGAAGTGCCACTTTATGGTTAAGGAGGGGATTGTTCTTGGACACAAAATATCAGGCCGAGGAATCCAAGTCGATCAAGCCAAGGTGGAAGTCATTACTAAGATACCACCTCCAATATCTATCAAAGGAGTCCGGAGTTTCCTTGGCCATGCGGGTTTTTATAGGAGGTTTATTAAAGATTTCTCTAAAATTGCTCATCCAATGTGCAAACTCCTTGAGAGGGAGGTCACCTTTGATTTGAATGAAGAGTGCTTGAAGGCATTAAATTTCCTTAAGGAGAAGCTTGTTTCGGCCCCAATTATCGTGACCCCAAATTGGTCACAACCATTTGAACTCATATGTGATGCTAGTGGGCTGGCATTGGGAGCTGTGCTTGGCCAACGAAAAGAGAAACTTTTTCATCCCATCTACTATGCTAGCAAGTCCCTAAATGATGCTCAAAAGAACTACTCCATTACAGAACAAGAATTACTAGCCGTGGTGTATGGGTTTGAGAAATTTTGTGCTTACTTGTTAGGCACAAAAGTCATTGTGCACACTGATCATGCCACTCTCCATTATTTAATGGCGAAGAAAGAAGCAAAGCCCCGATTAATAAGATGGATTCTACTACTACAGGAATTTGATTTCGAAGTGAAGGATCGAAAAGGTTGTGAAAACCAAGTAGCTGACCATCTTTCACGTCTTGAAACAAAAGTGAACAGTTGGGGGGATATTGATCTCAATGATACATTCCCGGATGAACTTGTCATGAGTTTGAAAGAGAGCAGTCTACCATGGTATGCTGATTTTGCAAATTATATAGTGAGTGGACTCCTTCGGGATGACCTGAGTTACTATCAAAGGAAAAGATTCCTCCATGATGTGAAGCGGTATTTCTGGGATGAGCCCTATCTTTTTAGGGAATGTGCAGATGGAATCATACGGCGTTGTGTCATGGATGAGGAGACAAAAGCCATTCTTGGAGCATGCCATTCTTCTCCTTTTGGTGGCCACCATAGTGGTGTGAGGACCGCAGCAAAAGTCCTTCAGTGTGGATATTATTGGCCTACCATTCACCGTGATGCTCATGAATTAGTAAAGACTTGCACTCAATGTCAAAAGCATGGCGGTATCTCAAGGAGGCATGAAATGCCTTTAAGACCCAATCTTGAGGTGGAGCTATTTGATGTATGGGGCCTTGATTTTATGGGTCCATTTGTGAGCTCATATGGTAACAAGTATATCTTGGTGGCCATTGACTACTTGTCCAAGTGGGTTGAGGCCATTGCCTTACCAACCAATGAAGGTAAAAGCGTGACTCTCTTCCTAAAAAAATGCATTTTCACCAGGTTTGGAACTCCTCGAGCTATCATTAGTGACGGAGGGTCACATTTTTGTAATCGGCTATTTGAAGCATTGCTTGAAAAATATGGGGTGCGGCATAAGGTGGCGACTCGATATCATCCTCAAACGAGTGGTCAAGTGGAGGTGTCTAATCGGGAGATCAAATCTATCTTGGAGAAGACTGTAAATGTTGGGCGTACAAATTGGGCAAGGCAACTTGATGATGCCCTGTGGGCATATAGGACTGCATTCAAAACTCCTATTGGCATGTCGCCCTATCAGCTAGTGTTTGGAAAAGCTTGTCATCTCCCGGTTGAGTTGGAGCACAAAGCTTTGTGGGCCTTGCGGAAATTGAACATGGATTGGGTGGATGCCTCGAAATCAAGAGTAGATCAACTTCATGAGTTGGATGAGTTCCGACTTAAGGCGTATGAGAGCTCAACCTTATACAAGGAGAAAATGAAAAAATGGAACGATGCCAAAATCTTAAAAAGAGAGTTCCATGCAGGTGATAAAGTGCTACTCTTCAATTCGAGGCTAAAACTCTTTGGGGGGAAGCTAAAATCCAAGTGGTCTGGCCCTTTTGTAGTAGCTAATGTCTTTCCTAGTGGTGATATTGAACTCGAGGACCATGAGCAAAGGAGGTTCATGGTGAATGGGCAAAGATTAAAACATTTTTACGAGAGTGGACCGGGAGCGGCTAAAGTTGAGTTGCTCCATTTTAAGGATGCTTGATGATGAACAACGTCGAGCCATGACGATAACCAAGGCGCTTCTTGGGAGGCAACCCAAGGTTATTTATAGTCATTTCAAGTTTGTTTGATTGCTAATTCTTAGTTATTTTGGTGAATGTAGGTGAATAATGCTAAGTGTGGGAGCTTGGGTACTGTCTGGAGCTAAATTAATCACCTGCTAGCGTATATGCCCACCTGCCCACGCATGTTGGGACGCATGAGGCTAGCAGGTGGAAAGCACCATTCTGCTAGGGGCAAGAAGCCACCTGCGTGCGCAGCCCAGGCACATGCTTGCGCAGGCTAGCAACGCAGGAGGCACTGCCTAAAGCCTCCTTCAAAGCCATGTTTCTCACCTGCGTGCGCAGGTCCCCACATGCGTGCGCAGGTGACCCTCCGCAGGTGGCTACAGATTTTCCCCAACACTCCAGGTACACTGCCCAGGTAAGGCCGCACACCTGCGTGCGCATCTCCCCACATGTTTGCGCATGGTGGGGCGCAGGTGAGGTGCCTCCGAATTTTTTTTTAAATGGGTTTGGGTCAACCCGACCCGGGTTGACCCTTTTCTTTATTTAACATCTTCAAAACAAAACCCATACCCAAACCCACTATGTTCTAATCTCAACACACTCAAAAGAAAAAGAAAAAAAGGGCCGAGTCTTTGATCGGTTAAAGGTTGCTCGTGCCCTCTTCTCCCCTTCACTCTCCAAGGGGATTGCACTCGTTACTTCACCTTAAAAGACTCCACTCCTCCACTTCTTCTTTTAAAAGATTGGTATGTTCCTTTGGCTTATATTTTATAAGAAGTTTTTCAATACATAAGGAAACTCATGCTTTGTGCTAGTTTTTGGTGATTCATGGAGTCATGTGGACTCCCTATGGTGTAGTATTGTTGTTGTGGTGGTTTGATTGAGTTGGGGGTGATGCTCCATATTCAAATGGGGAAGTCTTGAGTACCCAAAAGTGTATGCACACCATGTGTTTGATGAAATTTCAACATGAGTGTTCCCTTGTCTTTTCTCTTGTGCATAATTCAAGTGAACTTCACATGGCTCCGTGAACTTACCATGAGCTTTATTCCATCTCCAACTGATGTGTTGCACTAGTATAGATAAGATGTGTATTTGACATGATTTTTAAGAGGCCATAATTCTTGCTATATTTCTTCACTTTATAAGGTACAATGGGTGTTCCTTGTTGATAGATTGAGTTGGTGCGCCCACTTGTTCATAACATAAATGCATGCTTTACCCTATGATAGATTAGGTGACACCATTCTTAAGGGTAAAACGTCGTTTTTGTTCTCCTTCAGGGTATGATGAATTGTGTTTGAGATATAGTGATCCCAATATACTCCTAGGTGCTGTCATACAGAATTTTGCTTTGTATTCACATTAGTTAACATAGTTTTCATTTCTTCTACTTATTGAAAATCCAAAAACATGTTTTACCTTTGGTTTGTATGGTTTGTTTTGTTTCTTGGTTCTTTGTAGGGGATGTCTCCAAGGAAATCAATGCCACGAGGAGCAAAGAAAGATCATCACAAGGACAAGGGCAAGGCCATTGCCACTACATCGCAAAGAAAAGCTCCCCCGCAACAAGGACACTCCAATATCCCTGATGTGCAATACACACTTGACATCTCAAGGGAGCTGGCCAAAGATGTTGATAAACTTAGATTTGCCAACGCAGAAATGCGTAACCTTTACAATGACTGGGTGTCTACTAGGGGTTTCAATCCTGAGAAACTGTTTAATGTGAAGGATGTTCGTGAACACTTCCCTGATATTATCAGCCAGGTCACCAAGTTTGCTTGGGAAATCTTTACAGACATTGATCCGAACTCGCCCCCGTCCTTTTACTTTCCTGAACTTGTAAAGGAATTTTATGACTCATATGTCATGCGGCACAACTAACAAAAGTACAAACCACCAGTGGCAGACCAACCTTGCCTTCAGAGTGTACTTGTTAGAGGAGTGGAAGTTCCGTGCTCCGCTTCTGACATTAATAAGCTATACTTTGGTCGTGATTGTGCTCCGGGGGTTGAGTGCAAGAGGCGAATGCTTGAAGGGCGCGCTCATTTTCCATGGCTTTCCAAGATAATTGCTAAAGGTCTTCTGCTATGGGCAAATGGGGTTGGCCAAATCAAAAGGCGAGATCTTTCTATTCAAGCCAAGCATTGGCTCGGCTTTGTAGGAAATCGGTTGCTTCCTTCCAGAAATGATCAAGATGTCACTCTTGAAAGGGCTATTCTTGTGGGTTGTATTATGGATGGGGTGACTGTCAACCCGGGAGAGATCATTACTGAAGTGATAAAGTTTCGATCCAAGCAAGTGGGCACGCTACTACCTTTTCCTGCTCTTATATCGGCTTTATGTGCAGTCCACAAGGTTCCTTTCTTCCTAAAGATTGACACGAAAATCAAATGCATGGGTGTCATTGATATTCGTACTAGCCAGGATGACGATAATACTGTAGGTTTAAAGAGGAAGTTTGGGGAGGATTCCGGTTCGTCCATGCGAGAGGAGCCCACTGCTAGCACCTCTCCTATGACTTCTCAAGTGTCAGCACCTGGTGACATACCTTTAGATCATGATCTCCCTCCAGCACCACCTCCAGCACACACTACACAGTCAGCACAGCCTCCTCGGTCTTCTACACTGACATTTGCTAAGGTTGCAGCCATGACTTTGGCAAATGACAATTCTATTTCCCGTTTGGTGTCCGATATTCGTCACTTCATTCAGGTGGCTATTGAGAGGAGCCTTGGGCCTTTACGTGCTCAGATGATAGACTATGAGCGGAGATTATCCACGGTTGAGGCCCGGGAGGAGAGTGAGGCAGTGACTGCACTCAGGACTGATCTTGCAAGTCTGCGTGATGAGATGCAGTTGATGCAGCCCTCCATCTCTATCGATGATACCCAGTTCACTATCCCACCTGCAGAGACTGGCCCCATCCTTTCATTTGCGGACTTGTTTGGGTATTCTCCTGTGGGGGAAGAGACAGAGATCGAGTTTGGCACGGGGCTCTCTGAGGATCAGCAGGTAGAATTGGCCAAAAGAAAGTCCATTGAGGAGCTCCAGGCACAGGCTGTTGGTGCTGGCCCTAGCTCTCGGCCTTTTGGAGTGAGTCATACAAGAGCCCAGTCTGACGAGGCTCCTTCTATTACAGACCCAACATCAGCACAACCATCTCATGATACCGATCCGAGCGCCTAGTGCGCCTCAAGGAGTTTTGTCTTTCACCCATTTCCTTTTTGTCTTATATTGATTGCATTGGGGACAATGCAAAACTTTTTACCGGGGTGGGGTGGGGTGGGGGGTGTAGGCAAATTCATTCATTGGTTCTTTATGGTTTGTAATATTAATTCATGATTCTATTTGGGTTCCATCTGGTTAGGAGTTTTGATTCGGATATTGCCCTTGCCGGGCCATTTTTGTTGATTCGAATATTTACCCATCTTTGTGAATTTGTGATATGGATAGTGCCCTTGCCGGGTTCTCTTTGCATGCTAGTCCTAATGTAAGTTTGGGGAAATTGAAGATATTTATAGGTCCCTCTAAAATTGTCATGGCAAACAAAAAAATAAAAATAAAAAAAATAAAATAAAAATGATTTTTGGATCATGAGAAAATGATTTTGTTTCTTGTGTGTGACCTGTTAATTCAGTTTTTGGCTCATGCTTCTTAAGTCTCTGACTTAGAGTAGGTTGTCAAGTTCATTTGCTCAAAGTTGGGGGGAAAGACTAGCTCTCTATTTTAAAGAAAAAGTGCCTAGTGTGGTGAGATTGTTGATTAGTTCTTGTGCACACATGATAGTCTAGAACTTGCCCCGCGTGTATTCAAGGCGAAATTTGGGACCTAACTTGGTTTAGAGGATGACCCGAGGCCATTTTGTCCACCAATCGACCTAAATTTCTACCTTGACAGTTATCCCTAGTTAACCCAATTGAGCCTTTCACTACTTTCTTCTTGGATATAACCATACTATGACACCCCACCTTCATCTTCGACAACCCTTTTTCTTGTCTATCACTCAATCTCTGGAAACACATAGCATGATTCTTAATGTGAACCAATTTAAGTAAAGGCCTGAGCTCGGAGAAGCATGATTGTGGAAATGGTTGAGATGGAAGTTAA
The DNA here is from genome assembly GCA_031232105.1 of Capsicum rhomboideum. NCBI lineage: Eukaryota > Viridiplantae > Streptophyta > Magnoliopsida > Solanales > Solanaceae > Capsicum > Capsicum rhomboideum. Next base: position 63,586,444 of record CP124709.1, read on the forward strand.
AAGTTCAGTAAAAAAGGGAGATGTATAAATTTGTAAAAAAAAGAAGAGGTGTATGCTTGGTTGTTGCATAAGCAAATGAGTAAAGAAATATAATGGAGAGGCAGGAGTTGCTAATAAATGAATGAATAGGCCTTAAAAGCAAATGAAGAGGGAATTTCGGTGGGAAGGCTATATATGCAAAAAGAGAAAAGAAGAGAGAAGAATAGCAAAGACAAGGCAACTCAAAGGTGAATAAGGTGGAGAGCTTGAACAACGTAGGCCTAAGAAATGTTAAGGCGATGGTGTGTAGAGAAATCTTCTAGTCAATTGATCCATAAACCTTTACCCTTAACCAAACCTTCGTCATTGCCCGCAAGTCCTTGGTGAATTAAAACCTTGTTGATCCCCATTAATGGCGAATGACACAAAGGGCAAGCCTATGGTTCTACGTATGGTACTTGAACTTCTTTATGAGAGTGAGAGAGAGAGTTCATTCTACCCTTACCCCTCCACTGAATCACATTACCATGTGGGGGTGGGGAGAACTTTTCAAGTGAGAGGCAATGATATCTTGAAAGAGAGAGTGATGTCCCACCTTCAATTTGGAAAATGAGCAAGACAATTTGCAATTTGGAGATGAGACAAGCTCTGAAGAATCTTGTGTCACATCTTGAGAAGCAGCCCAACTTGAAAATGAATTGTGTGAGGAATTTGCCTCCTGGTTAATGAGGATTGAGTTGTGAAAAAGAAAGCATGTTTTGCTTGTTTGTCATGACTTATTGGAGGAACCGATTGAATTTTATAGGTTTAAAGGTTTAATGATGTCCCTTGTGGTTGTTCATTGTTAAGATCATTCTTTTTCTTTGTCCTGTAGGTGTTTTTGATTACTTGAGGACAAGCAATAGTTTAAGTTTGGGGAAGTTGATAAGTCGATATTTTACCAGATTCTTACTACACTTGAGCTTGGATTATCTTGGAATTCGCATTGATTCGATATAAATTTTAGGTTAAATGGCTCTTGCATGCAGCTAATGGATGAACTTGAGCCCGAGCTAACCATACGAGTCAATGGGAGTTCGAAAAGTGAAGAAAAGATGCTGGATTTAATACCCTGGGAGATTAACAACCACCTGCGTGCTTAGAAGTGGAGCAGCACAATGCAGTGCCATCTACGCTAGCCTCCTGCGCACACAGGCTAGGAGATGCGCACGCAGGTGGCCAATTGAAGGGACTAGGCAGCGCAAGGCAGCTTCATCTGCGCCAGCCTCCTGCGCACGCAGGTCACCCATCTGCGCTGGCGCAGATGGCTAGGCAGGGGCACTTTTGTCATTTGTCTGGACGCAATTTCTTTGGCTATAAAATGTAATTTTTCCAGTTCTAAGAGGATATTTTCTTGGACATTCTGAGGGAGAGAAAAGAGAGGAGTGAACCCTAAAGAGAGAAACAATCTATATTCTTAGATTTTGGCATTAATTCCAAATAAAAACTCTTGTAAGGAATTAAATTCCATGGAAGTTTGGGAAGAGAACTTTGGTAATTATCTTCTATCTTCTTCTATGATTAGCTAATTTTTATGCTTGGGGTTATGCCCGAATAAGGTGTGATAAGTGTATGGGTTTCGTTTGATTGAGTATTGTTAGATATTTGCTATGGGTTTTAATCTCATTCCATGTTTTCATTTAAATTAGAGGTTGCAAACTCTAATTACTTATAGAACTCTTATCATCCTTGACAAAGGGGATATGAGTGAGGAATGGGTTTGAACAATAACTTGATGTGTTTCATTTAATAGCATCTCTTAGACGTAAGGATGTTAATTGAGGTCATGGATTGGTTGCATAAGCTGCACTTTTGAGGTGTTCGAAAGAACCCAATCGTGAAACCCTGGTGTGTGATTGACAAATCGACACTAAGCACCTGTAATCTAACCTACCCATAACTCTTAGCTAGCTATAGTCAAATATTCAACGTACCCATACACAGGTTCACTCTTACGATGGCATAACCCCAAGTCTCGTTATACTCTTGGTTTTAACTCCTCTACTCAATTCTCAAATTGGTGTGTCCTGAGTTATAAAAGTCTACAAAGTTACAAATTAACAGACAATAAAACCCCCATTTACTTTTATGTATTAGTCTTATAGCATCACGTGTGAGCACTAGCTGCTTCTGACACTTAGAGGTGAAAGCTATTGCATTCATTCCTCGTGGATTCGACCCCGACTCTAAGTTGGGTAATTATATTGCTAACGATCGCTTACATTCTATTCTGGGGTGTATTTGAGCGTTATCAACAGTCTCGAGAGCAAAAAACTATACAGTAGAAAATGAAGTAGGATCTGCCTCGAACATCAGTAAGCTCAGCCTGCTCCGGAGTCAGTACTGAGAAGAGAGACACGTCAAAATCATCGGCTAGTTCCCAGATCTGCATCGGGAAAAAAGATGCAGAAGTAAAGTATGAGTACCGAGGCAACGGGTATTCAGTAGGCATTATCGGCCGACTGAGCTCACTATAATAAAAGCAGGCTAAAATGTGAGGGTGTATGCTAGGTCTGGGGTATAAGTAATAAATACATAAGTAACTATCGAGGCATATAGATATGCTCAGGATATAAATAAATGTAATACCGAATAATTAGTAAATAAATGCGTAAGTAAACACACAAGTCAAACATAACCTATCTGGGCCCCCATAAACCCGATAGTCACACAATAGAAAATAATAACCCAGCCTGGCCCCCATAAATCGGTGTGACACACAAGAATAGTAAATGTATAGTCACCAGTGTCTCGAAGCTGTATCAGTATCCAGTAACCATAATGACCAACAAGAGTGCACTGGGCTTGAACCGGCACCAATGGGTAATAACAAAAGGCCAGACGCCGGAATAGAACTGGACGCAGTGGGCAATAACAATAGGCCACATATATATCATATCTTCCGGACTCAAACCAAAACTCAAAGAACAACAGTATCATAACTACGGTACCCAGTACCAGAACTCATAGTGTACCACAATCCGGGGTTGGACTCGAATCGAAACACCCAATAGTCAATAACCAAAATTATCTTACCTGAATCTGTAGCCAGACTAGAAGCGAAAATCATTATAGCCAGTAAGTAGAATATATTCAAATGTCATATCATATCAGATAAACGGGGAACGCCCTAGTCCCAAGTCAATACTAGTATATAAGTACAGAAACTAACCCCACAACATGCTACAACTCAATCTCGAGGTCCTTATAGGTCAACTATCTACTATGAAAAAAATGTATATATAAGTCTGGGTATACATTATAAGTCATGGAAATGTGGGTAAGCGTTCTAAGTTAAACTAGCCGACCCCAATCAAATACGATGCTATTAGGTACAAACAAAGCTAAACAGGCCAATTGGGTATAATTGGGGTGACTCAATCCCGTCACAACCCTAACAGTTATATAGGGCTTATCTAAGCCCAAAGATGTCAAAGTTCTGACAAGTCGACAAAAAGGGTAACGGGGCTCGCTATCGGGTCCCAAAATCCAGGTCTCGTTATACTTGTCTAAGTCTAGGCTAAATCTTTCTAAGCTCGTACTAAGGTCCAACAATAACATTCCCAAACTGGCAACAACAGCAACAATACTATCCGATCCCAAATAGGTCATCTGTGGTGTACCACGAGGATAACGGGCCTGAAATATATCCGAATAGCCCTATACGGCCTAGAAGGCCTAAATCACAACAATCCACCACCACCAAGTTAATAATACCATCCCACAAAACCACCACAATAGCATACATATATCACACATAAGCTCAATCAAAGTGTAAAGGAAGGTAAACCTAGCCTACCAGGACATCGCTGCAAGCCTGCCAAAAAACCCAGCTATACTGGAGTCTTCCCCTTCCGAGAGGCCTCTGACTGCTGCCAAGCTACAAAAATAATAAACTACATATCAAAACATGACTATTGATACCCATATTGCATTAGTTCAGAAAATTTCCGAACAGTCCACGTGGGGTCCACTTGCGGAATAACAAAATTAAAACCATCACAACGTCCCAAATATCTCGGTGACGAATAATCACAAGCGATTCTATCCAATTCGAGCTCATACTAAGCTCTAAATCAGCACTAACAATAATACCACCAACCATATATAAAAATATACCGTAATAATGACGAAACTCACCGAAATAACGACGATTACACGTCCACAAACACTTCTCCACTAGAACTTGAGCTTGAATAACTTGATGTAGATAATTAATTTCCTTGCAATGACGAGATGTCCTAATAAGATTCTATATGCTCTTTAACGTGAATGCACAAAAACATATATATATAAATACAGATGTTGGTAAAGAGCTTGTAAAAGAAGTGCATGCAAAAGAAATGAATTCAAGAATGCCTAAGTACTTATTACACACTGATCTTGGAAAGCACCCACTAAGTGCATACACTTACACTAATCAAAAGGTGTTAGTTGACAAGTGGCAAGTCTCACCTATTGCCAAAGATTGTTGCACAAATTTATCCACTCCCACGTGGATTATATACCCATTACACAGGTACTCAGATATTGCATAAGTTCGTGGTGAAATAAATATCATATTTTGAATATACCATAATTAATAGAAAATTATTTCGAATAAAACCTCTATAAAATAAAAATATTATTTTAACATATCTAAATTCACTATCTCCACTTAAATTATTAATAAATTATAAAACTATTATAAAATAGTATAGATATATCATAATTAAAGAATTTTATAAATTTTAAAAATATTTTCGAAAGGTAATTAACTATATCATTTTACCAAATTCCAATTTAATTAAATATTTTACGACATGCTCGGTCTAAATAATATTCTCAAAAGAACTGCCCGAAAACTGAACTGTCTATCCCAGAAAGTCATAAATAACTTGGGGTAGTTATAGGAAATCTCTAAACGCTGAGGACGCATGAAAATGAGGGAAATGACCAAGAGGGTCATTACAGATTTTTAGCCCAATTTCTGACCGGAGCATTTATATGTAATATGGTTATTGATTTTCTTGTCTTGATGCGTAGATCATTATTTTTGTAGCGTGTCAACATTTAGAGGCTTCTCAAAAGGGAAAAGCTCTGGTATAGAGGATTCAACAAGCTTTTGGCGGCATACAGGCAGGCTAGGCTTACCCTTCTACTAGATTGTGCTTAATTTTGGTACTAGTATAGTATTATGCTAGTTTTGGTGGGTATTTATGTCTTGATTGATGTTTTAGCATTTCTTATGCTTATTTAACTAGTTAGTTAACCTTTTAGGTAGAATTTGGGCCCGTTCTCCCTTAGATTAGTGCCCTATCATCCCTTAGGACTAGAATTAGTGCCTATAGTACCTTGGGGTGGGACAGGGATGCTTTAGCCAAAATTCGGGTAGGTGTTCACCTTAGGTTAGGTTATTAGGATCTAGTAGCGGGCCCCACTGCCTTTTATAGATAGAATGTTTTGAATAATTATCTTTTAAGCTTAGTTAGGGCTTGTGACTTCTACCTTAGGCTATTACCTTGGGTTTGGGTTGACTTTGACTTAATCACATTCCTGTTTAGCTCCTTTTCCCAGGTAAGATAGTAACTAACCCTTGACCTCACCTTGATAACCTTGTAATTGGAACCGCCTAGCCTTAGTGTAGATTTTACCTCCTGAGACTTAACTAGATGGATAAATGGATTGGATATGGATGTGACACCCCTATCCTTCATCTAGCTATTTTATGTTTATGTATATATATGTGTATATCTATTCTAGTTCAAGTCCGACATCAGTCTATGACTATGGTTTGGGTGTTCTGGTGTTTACTTGATTCAGGTATGAGATTACTAATGGTTGTATATTGTCCATTTAGCCTTGCATTATTATCCACTATTCCCAGATCGAGGCTGGTGTCTGGCCTCTTATTATTATCCACTGGTTTCGATTCAAATTCAATAAACACTTTCATTATGGATTTAGGATTGGAATGATATTTGAGGAAGGTAAGTTAAATATTATGGATGGGAAGGGAGTATTAAGTGTGTAATATGTCCACCTTGGCTCTCCATAAGTTTATTACTATTATTTATGCCTTTTACTTTAGATTTCCACTTGTTTGAACCCATTGGGCTAATGGGGGCTCGGTAGGGTTATTTGTCTTTTTGTGTGTGCCTTCTGGGCTTATGGGGATCAAGTTAGGTTATAGTTAGGTCGTTACTTTCATTTTTGATTTACTTACTTCTTTTTTGCATTTGCTTAGCACAGCTTATTATTTACATTTCTACCTTTTACTGTTGACTTAGCTTACACTCTTGCACTTTATTTATGCTTTTACTATATTTGAGCTCATTCAAACGATGATACATACTAAGTACTCAATGCTTGGGTACTCATGCTGCACTTCTGCATCTTTTTCTTGATGTAGATTCGAGTATGAGCCACTGTCGTTGATGCTATCCTCGAGCTTTGCTACTGATTTGGAGACGGGGTGAGCTTTCTAGAGTCTGGATCTAATCCTCCTCTTTTTGCTTCAGTGATAGTCTTATTCTATTTTTGATACTATTATATATATATATATATATATATATAAATATATATAGATTATACTATCTAGTACTTTTTTTTGGTTATAATGGCTCTTGTACCGACCTTACCAGGTCTTAGAAGGGTTATTTTGTATATTTTGTCCTTTTCCCTTACTTATGTAGTATGTTATGTATGTATATATCTTCTGCTTTGTCCTAAATTATTGTTATTGTTGGTTTCATTCTTGTTTCCCTTTATCTTCTACTCGTTAGCCCATTACTTATTGTTTTGGGCTATGTCTTGGCTTACCTACTGGTGGGTTGAAGTAGGTTCCATTATGACCTGAAAAATTGGGTCGTGACAGCTTGATATTAGATCCTAGGTTCACCGGTATCATTGGTAAAAGATTTAATGTCTAGTCGAGTCCTATGGATTTATACAGATACATCTATATCCTATCTTCGGGATGATACAGGACATTCTCAGGAATACCTCATCTCTTTGGCTCACTTCTATGCGTTGTGTCTTTATTGGTTTCTAGATTCTTATTTTTATTTTTGTCTTTCACAGATGGTTAGGATGTGGTGTACGACAGCTGGGGATTGGGACACAGCCTAGGCTAGAGTGCTAGTTAGAGGCATAGGTCAACCCCAAGGTCGAGGTCAGGCTAGAATTGCAGCCTCAACTCAAGATCAAGCTTGGGATCCATCACCAAATCATATTATTGATCTTTAGTAAGAGATTTTGCTGCAACAGCAGCAGATGGACCAGGGGGAAGCCCAAGCCCCACCTGGGTTTATATCTTTTTTAGTTCTCCATGATGCATTGGTTCAACTTTTGGGGTTAGTTGGTAGTCCATTGATGGATGGGGCATAGACTTCTGCTCAGGAGCAGCTTAGGGTGGACTTGGTGTAGGGGCACAGCCTGCAGCTGCGGATCTTAGAGCAGAGGTTCCGCCAGCACCGATTGTCCCACAACCGGTAGTAGCCTATCTAGTTATGATTGCAGAGTAGCAGAAGATATTGGGCCAATTTCTGAGATTGACTCCACCCAGGTTTACCGGGGCCCTAGGATAAAATGCTTATAGTTTTCTTACTAGTTGTGAGAAGAGGCTACATAATTTAGGGTTGGTTGAGTTCTGTGGAGTGAACTATACTGCTTATCATCTAGATAGAGCATCGAGATAGTGGTGGAGGGGTTAGCTTGACTCCAAGCCAACTGGATCTCCTTCTATGACTTGTACACAATTCTTTGAGGCTTTCTTAGAGAAGGACATGCCTTCCAGCCTGTGCGAGCGCCTTAGGGATGAGATTTTTGTATAGAGACAGGGTTCTAAGATCGTAGTTGAGTATAAGGCGACGTTGCACAGGATATCTAGGCATTCCACCATGATTCTACTTATTGAGTATAAGAGGATTTGGTGTTTTGTTAGGGGGTTGAGACTACCACTCTGTAGGGATACTCAAAGTTTGGTGACTTCAGAAAGGTCTTTTACTGATATTGCTGATCATATTTATACTATAAAGGAGAGGGATCACGAGGCCCAAGAGGTAGTGATAAGAGGCCCCATTATTAGGGTAGATATAGTGGGAGCCACATCGGCTCATAGTTTAGAGGTTGAGGATTTCTAGATAGGTACCCTCTGCGCCAGTCTCATTAGTACCAGGGTCAGTCTAGTAGGTTCATTCAGGAAGCACTTCAGATTTCAGATGGGGGTCAACCCAGTTACAGTATTTTTGGTGGTCAGAGAAATATTCAGTCATCGAGGGGTATTCAATCAGGGTCATCAGGCTATGTTGGTCTTTCAGGGTTAGATGGACCTTCTCATTGGGTTAGAGTGTCTGAGGCGTGTTATAAGTGTGGTGTTATTGGCCACTTCATCAGAGAGCATATTCATCGTAAGATGATTGAGCCTTCAGTGCAAACTGTGAAGTCGATTAGATCAGTACCGCCTCCAGCTAGAGGTGGTGCCTAGGGTCGTAGGGGTAGTCTGTAAGGTTCTAGAGCTGTTCCTCAGGTAGGTAGGATAGGTGGTCAGATGGGTACCCTATCCAATTGCGGACAGGGTCATCTGTATGTTGTTCCTGGTAGGTTGGAGGCTGAGGCTTTGGATGTTGTGATCAAAAGTATGATTTCAATATGCCATCAGCCAGCTTCTACTTTATTTGATCTGGTCTCCATATTTTCATATATTTTAGCTTATTATGCACATGATTAAGGTTGTATTGGGAGCCTTTATTTGTGCCATTATGTGTAGCTACTCCCGTGGGTGATTTTGTCATGCCCCGAATCCCATCAAGACATGATTGGCACTCGTAGCCGATAAAGCCCGAGAGAACCAACCTTTGCCTATGTTCAATCATATGCATCACAGAAGCATCACCACCATTACGTAAGAACTTGAAAGACGAATAATAGAAAACATGGGACATATATATGAAACTTGACCGTTGAGGCCATCCAGTCAAAACAACATATGCCTTTGTCACTGATACACCCACATCCGTCTACAAAAGCCTCTAACAAGTGCATTGACCAAAATGAACTAAAAGTCGGGACAAGTCCCCGCTTTATACAACATCTACAAAATCAAAACACATGTACAATAGTGACTCGGAGAAGCCCCGAACTAACTGGAGCTCACCAAAGATCTGCAACACTAACAAGCTACTGTGGGGGCCTACTAGTACCTGCGCCTGCAGCAAGTAAGATAAATTCCCCTAAAGGGGTCAGTACGAAGAATGTACTGAGTATGTAAGGACATAAGCAACTTGTAAGATATGAAAGTATAATAAGAACTCAAGTTCAAATGCATAACCAAGATAAGTCACAATGTAGATGAGTCACTATTCTGTACTTTGGAAGCCATGTATTTTTACATTCATTCTTTCTTTTGCTTTTACTTTACTTATACATCACTCGTACACTTTTTGGGCCCACATCATGCAGGTGTTATTTTCACCCCATGGATAACATATCATCGTCATGCAGGTATTGTTTCACCCCATGGATAAGATCATATCGTCATGCGGGCGTTCTTGCACCCCATGGATAAATGGCCATCATCACGCGGACGTTTGTGCCCCATGGATAAACTATCATCATCATGCGGGTATGTGTACCCCATGGATAACACATGCGGGTGTTCTTGCACCCCATGGATAGAATAACACAACCAATATGCATTACTTTATTATTACTTCATTTCTTTACTTTTGAGATTGATTCAATCAGTTATGAGAGATTAACGTACATATACCTAGCTACAATATTATTGGAAGCTTACGAATACAACATGATTGGGACTTTTGGAGCATGTCCATAATTATGTAACTTATGAACAACCATGACATATGAACGGGATATGTGACTTAGCAGTAGATAACATTATGGAAACCATTAGACACAAGTCAAAGAACAAGAAGTATGTGTATAACCACTATTGGCACTTTGGAACATAACCTTTTGGGATTTTGGAGCATTGACTAACGAATATGATACATACAATCCATAATCGATCAAGGAGTAGGAAATATGTGATAACAACCATTGCTAACCGGATATAGGATACCTTAGCACATTTCAGGATAGTACAAAGGAAATGTCAATGTGAATACTATTTACCGCAGAAAGATACGGACAGAGTAACCTTACATACCTTCACTTCCAAGTATGAATATACAAGCCTATGTATGAACACAATAGTCCCGCTTCTTCCTTACGTCTTACTCTACAATACAAGTCCATACCGGAACTTACATTAGCAACTAGTCACTATAAAGGCGTACAAGACGACAGTGAACCATGCAACTACCATATAACGTTATGTCACCCCTTTACAATACAATCCACTGCATTTCCATATCAACAACACCATAACATTACCCACATTGACCAAAAGATCATACATCGCTAGCATTTCACACCACCCTTACCCTTTACGCTTTTCCTTTTATCATTCCATCGTAATTATTCCTTTATAAAAACATATAAGCAATAATCCATACTTAATACAGTCCAAAACACCTCCATAAGATACTTTAAAGTCATTAAAACAACACCACAAGTTGATAATTACATCCAAAAAGGGTATCGGGGCTTTCGGGGATCAACTAGGTACGAAAACATACAAAACTGAAATCTGGAAGTCACCTACGCTGCCACCTATGCACGCAGGTGGATGACATGCACATGCAGATGGCTCCTGTATAATTCCAGGGCCTTCTGCGTTGGCATCTGAGGGCGCAGATGCCCTCGTCTGCGGGGGCGGATGCCCGTTTTTGTCCGAAATGACTTTTTTTGGGTCTTTTAATGCCATGAATATTACATGATCACAAAAAAACATATTTGAACATATTTTTGATCCTATTAAACACCAACATTCATCCATAGTCTCACAACACATATAACGACACCCAAAACCACATTTCACGGCCAATACGACACCAAAACCACAATCAATTTCTCAATATCAATTCCAAATGTTATGCACAAGAATAAAACAAAGTAGGACCATAATCACATCTCACATGTCAATATTTACTCCACCAAGTTCACTCTCTTCTAGACCACAAATCCATAGTCAAGTTTACAAGACAAACCACCCTCCGATTTAAGCAAACATGTAACCTTTCACTTTTGTGAACTTCTCGATATTCCACCAACATGACCAACATCATATACACCATTTATCATGCATAAAATATACTAATCCATCATAATAAACACTTACCAAGTCTTACCACTTGATGATCTTGGCCCAAAGAGTAACTTAGGGTTCTTGAGAGCGAAGGAGTTTTTGTTGGAAAAATCTAGAAATGAGATGAGAGTTTAATGGAATTAAAAATCTGATTTTTCTCTTATATAGTCCCTCATGTCTCCCTTATCTTTTGCCTCAACATTTAATGCCAAGTTGATTTGGTCAAATGGACCAACTTTAGAAGAATGGGTCAAAAATCTATTATTGGGCCATGTCTTCTTGCTACTTTTGGGCTTCATTTTTGGGCCCATTAATTCAAGACTAATTAAATGCCCAACAAATACATATCTAATTCATCAAATCCCTCATGTTTCCATTTTTCCCAAAATGTTACGATTGTCAGCTAAACTTAGAAACGTACGGGGTGTTACATTCTTCCCCCCTTAGGAACATTCGTCCTCGAATGTTAACGGCATCGTCTCATGTACAACATATTACCATCACAATACATATATACTCATAGAAACTGTGTACTTTTTCTTCCTTGTTGGAACAATTATAGGTACACCCTTGCACTTGTCGGTTTAGAATAGCCATAAGCATCTCTCCCTAATGGAATCCTCCATAACTTGTATAGTCTCAATGGAAGCAATATGAAATGATGTAACTCTTTTGCACCTCCGGCAAATTGCACATGGCACGTTATATAAGGCCAAATCTCTCTTGTTTTTCGAAATCCCATAGTAACGCTTTTAAGAATACTTAATCATCTATGATCGCATCATCTACTATACCATTATGACAGATTCTTTTAACTATACCTTATTCACCAATAGGTGAAGATATTTCCATTGATTTAACTAATAACCCCAGTACCCCATGAGATTCGAGTCATAATAGTCGATGGAATAACATACGATAAAGTAGAGATCAGATCAGTCAAGACATATACATCATGTAACAATATGGTAATCTACCTAAATACCTGTATCGTCATCAGGAGATGTTCCCTCATTCTGCCGGTCTACTAAAGCATAAGTGCGATTCTGGACCCTACTAGTACTAGCTGCTCCTCCGGCACCTCTGCCACGACCAACAGACTGCACACCTCGGTCTAAAGAAGGAACCGATGCTGATGATGCCCCAGTAGACCCCGCAGGTCATACCATACTACCCAAACCTCATCGTGGATAGTCTCTCATTATATGACCCGACATACCACACCAATAACAAGCATCCGTCCCCCTCCGACATTCACCTTCATGAAATCGTCTGCAAAATGGGCACAGTGGGCGAGAAGACCCCGCTGTCTGTGAATCTGGCATCCTACCACTCTGCCCAATATGACTGCCCCTGAATCCTCGAGAGTGAGATGGAACGCCTGTTGTGTAATGAGAGAATGAGGTTCTAGGCGGTAACATTTGAGATCTAGATCCTTCTGGAGACACTATAGACTGCCCCATGGATCTTGCCAGTTTTACTGGCCCTTCCTCCGATTTCTATATCCTTTTTCTTTGCCTTTGGTCTTCCATTTTCTGCGCGAAGGCTTGAATTCTCTCTATATCCATATCTCGATTTAAGGCAGCGATAGTACAGTCCCTTAACAAATAAGGCTCCAATCTGTCCACATATCTATGTACTCTATCTTTCATCGTGGCCACCACATTTGGAGCATATCGTGCCAAGGAATTAAACTACAAACTGTACTCTCTAACACTCATATTTCCTTCACGTAAATTTAAAAACTGATCCGCACGAGCTCACGGATCTCATAGGGAAGATAGTGATCCAGAAATGCCGCTTTAAATTCTTCCCATGTAGGTGGGTTTGCACCAATACCTCGAGCTTTATTCCAGTCCTCAAACCACAATATAGCCTCGCCCTTCAACCTATAAGCTGCTATCTCAACCGTTTCTACTCCTGTTACATGCATTACCTCCAAAGCTCTCTGGATTTGATCCACAAAGTCCTGTGGATCTGCTTTCAAGTCTGACCCAGTGAATATAGGAGGGTCCAATTTTAGAAAGTCCTATGTTCTGCGACTTGCCACTCTAGCCGCATCATCATCATGTGTCATTGGACCAGCTCGTCCTTGTGCTTGTGCAGCCAGTAACTGTGTCAACATATGAACCACATTTCTCAGATCTTAATCAGTGGCATTCATTTGTGGTTCCGCGGGTACTTTTCTACCAATTGGCTCTTCCAGAGCTGGAGAAGTAGAAGAAGACCGCGGTGACATTTCAGCATTTACTCCACCTTGACTAGCTTGGTCAGGTGGTAATATGCTTATTCCTTCTCCAGCAGGCATATCTACCTAATTCCCTTTCTCTCTACCTCTCGTGATTGGCATTGTGACTATACCAAAGAAAAACAAGTACCATGATCAGATACACTTCAACTTAGAAAACTGGCTCTATTGCACAATCTAAAAGTGAAGAACAGAAACAACATCCTAAATGTCCCGTAGCCTCCTACTTATAAATGTGGTGCACAACACATCGATAAGTAAGACTCTACTCAGACACGGCTGTGTAGACACCCTTAGACCGACCTGCTCTGATACCACTTTGGTCATGCCCCGAATCCCATCGAGACATGATTGGCACTCGTAGCCGATAAGGCCCGAGAAAACCAACCTTTGCCTATGTTCAATCATATGCATCACAGAAGCATCACCACCATTACGTAAGAACTTGAAAGACGAATAACAGAAAACATGGGACATATATATGAAACTTGACCATTGAGGCCATCCAGTCAAAACAACATATGCCTTTTTCACTGATACACCCACATCTGTCGACAAAAGCCTCTAACAAGTGCATTACCAAAATGAACTAAAAGTCGAGACAAGTCCCCGCTTTATACAACATGTACAAAATCAAAACACATGTACAATAGTGACTCGGAGAAGCCCCGAACTAACTGGAGCTCACCAAAGATCTGCAACACTAACAAGCTACTGTGGGGGCCTACTAGTACCTGCGCCTACAGCAAGTAAGATAAATTCCCCAAAAGGGGTCAGTACGAAGAATGTACTGAGTATGTAAGGACATAAGCAACTTGTAAGATATGAAAGTATAATAAGAACTCAAGTTCAAATGCATAACCAAGATAAGTCACAATGTAGATGAGTCACTATTCTGTACTTTGGAAGCCATGTATTTTTACATTCATTCATTCTCTTGCTTTTACTTTACTTTTACATCACTCGTACACTTTTTGGGCCCACATCATGCAGGTGTTATTTTAACCCCATGGATAACATATCATCGTCATGCAGGTATTCTTTCACCCCATGGATAAGATCATATCGTCATGCGGGCGTTCTTGCACCCCATGGATAAATGGCCATCATCACGCGGACGTTTGTGCCCCATGGATAAACTATCATCATCATGCGGGTGTTCTTGCACCCCATGGATAGAATAACACAACCAATATGCATTACTTTATTATTACTTCATTTCTTTACTTTTGAGATTGATTCAATCAGTTATGAGAGATTAACGTATATATACCTAGCTACAATATTATTGGAAGCTTACGAATACATCATGATTGGGACTTTTGGAGCGTGTCCATAATTATGTAACTTATGAACAACCATGACATATGAACGGGATATGTGACTTAGCAGTAGATAACATTATGGAAACCATTAGACACAAGTCAAAGAACAAGAAGTATATGTATAACCACTATTGGCACTTTGGAACATAACCTTTTGGGTTTTGGAGCATTGACAAATCAATATGAGACATACAATCCATAATCGATCAAGGAGTAGGAAATATGTGATAATAACCATTGCTAACCGGATATAGGATACCTTAGCATATTTCAGGATAGTACAAAGAAAATGTCAATGTAAATACTATTTGCCGCAGAAAAATACGGACAGAGTAACCTTACATACCTTCACTTCCAAGTATGAATATACAAGCCTATTTATGAACACAATAGTCCCGCTTCTTCCTTACGTCTTACTCTACAATACAAGTCCATACCGGAACTTACATTAGCAACTAGTCACTATAAAGGCGTACAAGACGACAGTGAACCATGCAACCACCATATAACGTTATGTCACCCCTTTACAATACAATCCACTGCATTTCCATATCAACAACACCACAACATTACCCACATTGACCAAAAGATCATACATCGCTAGCATTTCACACCACACTTACCCTTTACGCTTTTCCTTTTATCATTCCGTCGTAATTATTCCTTTATAAAAACATATAAGCAATAATCCATACTTAATACAGTCCAACACACCTCCATACGATAATTTAAAGTCATTAAAACAACACCACAAGTTGATAATTACATCCAAAAAGGGTATCGGGGCTTTCGGGGATCAACTAGGTACGAAAACATACAAAATTGAAATCAGGAAGTGAACTGCGCTGCCACCTGTGCATGAATATGGCTGAAATGTGCACGTATACGGCTCCTGGACAATTCCAGGTCCTTCTACGTTGGCATCTGCACCCGCAGATGCCCTCGTCTGCGGGGGCGGATGCCCGTTTTGGTCCGAAATGACTTTTTTTGGGTCTTTTGATGCCATGAATGGTACATGATCACAATCAAACATATTTGAACATATTTTTGATCCTATTAAACACCAAAATTCATTCATAGTCTCACAACACACATAACGACACCCAAAACCACATTTCACGGCCAATACGACACCAAAACCACAATCAATTTCTCAATATCAATTCCAAATGTTATGCACAAGAATAAAACAAAGTAGGACCATAATAACATATCACATGTCAATATTTACTCCACCAAGTTCACTCTCTTCTAGACCACAAATCCATAGTCAAGTTTACAAGACAAACCACCCTCCGATTTAAGCAAACATGTAACCTTCCACTTTTGTGAACTTCTCGATATTCCACCAACATGAAAAACATCATATAAGCCATGTATAATGCATAAAATATACTAATCCATCATAATAAACACTTACCAAGTCTTACCACTTGATGATCTTGGCCCAAAGAGTGACTTAGGGTTCTTGAGAGCAAAGGAGTTTTTGTTGGAAAAATCTAGAAATGAGATGAGAGTTTAATGGAATTAAAAATCTGATTTTTCTCTTATATAGTCCCTCATGTATCCCTTATCTTTTGCCTCAACATTTAATGCCAAGTTGATTTGGTCAAATGGACCAACTTTAGAAGAATGGGTCAAAAATCTATTATTGGGCCATGTCTTCTTGCTACTTTTGGGCTTCATTTTTGGGCCCATTAATTCAAGACTAATTAAATGCCCAACAAATACATATCTAATTCATCAAATCCCTCATGTTTTCATTTTTCCCAAAATGTTACAATTGTCAGCTAAACTTAGAAACGTACGGGGTGTTACAGATTCTTTATTTGTAGATCAAATATATTGATCTTGTTTGGTGACAGTTCAGGAGTATGCTACTCAAGCTGATCTTATTATGTTAGATATGGTGGATTTTGATGTGATTCTAGGCATGGACTAGTTATCTCCCTATTATGCAGTTTTGGATTGCTTTGAGAAAACTGTTACCATAGCCATGCCTAGCATACCCTGGTTGTGTGGAAGGGTTCTTTTAGCCGAACAACAATGGAGATTATTCCTTATATTCAGGCTAGGAGACTGGTATCGAGGGGTTGTGAGTCATTCCTTACTTATGTTTTGGATATTAGTATTGAGAGTCCTTCACTTGACTTTGTTCCTATCATTCAGGATTTTCCATACATTTTCGCTACCGGCCTAACTGGCCTTCCTCCTGAGTGTGATATATATTTTTATATTGACCTTGAGCTGGGAACCCAAACTATTTCTATGGATCCTTATGTATAGCTCCTGCCAAACTAGAGAAGCTAGATTTTAAGCTTCAAAATCTTCTTGGTAAGGGTTTTATCAGATCGAGTGTATCTCCTTGGGGCGCTCCAATTTTATTTATAAAGATGGATGGTTTTATATGTATGTGTATCGATTGTAGGTAGTTGGATAAGGTGACAGTGAAGAACAAGTATCCTATACCTTGTATCGATGATTTATTTAACCAGCTTTAGGGTGCGACAGTATTTTGTAAGATTGATTTGAGGTCTAGTTACCATCAGTTGAGTATTAGGGCTGAGGACATCCTTAATACAACCTTCAACACTCGTTACGGCCATTACAATTTTCTAGTGATGTCTTTTGGGTTGACCAATACCCCAGTAGCATTTATGGACTTGAAGAACCTTATTTTCAAGCCTTATTTGGACTCCTTCAATTTTGTGTTTATTAATGATATCCTTGTTTATTCATGGAGTAGGGAGAAGCATGAGTAATATTTGAGGACTGTGCTCCGCACTTTGAGAGATCATAGGCTTTATACCAGATTTTAAAAGTGTGAGTTCTAGCTTGAGTCTATAGCTTTAGGGCACATGGTATCCAAGGATGGGATTATGGTGGACCCGACAAAGATTAAGGCTATTCGTGATTAGGCTAGGCCTACGTCTCCTTCTAAGGTTCACAGTTTTATTAGGTTAGCAGGTTAGTACAGGTAGTTCGTTGAGAGATTTGCTACTATTACAGCCCCTATGACTAGATTGACTAGGATGAAGGTCCTCTTTCAGTGGTCTGATGGTTTTGAGGCGAGCTTTCTTAAGCTTAAGGACTTTCTCACTTCAGCTGTTATATTGACTCTTCCAGTTGAGGGCGAGGGGTTTATCGTCTATTGTGATGTTTCTGGTGTTGGGTTGGGGTAAGTTCTAATATAGTGGGGCCATGTTATTACACAAGAGTCGAGGCAACTAAAGGTGCACAGTGCAACTACCGCACTTATGATTTAGAGTTGACAATGATAGTTTTTACATTGAATAGTTGGAGGCATTACCTATATGGCATTTGTTGCGAGATCTTCACTGACCATCATAGTCTTCAGTATATTATGACCTAGAACAAGCTTAATTTGAGACAACACAGATAGATTGAGTTGTTGAAGGACTATGATATCTCTATTTTATACCATCCGAGTAAGGAGAATGTGTTAGTGGATGCCTTGAGCTGGAAGGCAATGAGTATGGGTAGCATGGCCTTCATTTCAATTTATGAGTGACCGTTGGCTGTGGATATCGAGTCCTTAGCCAACTTGATGGTTCGACTTGATATTTTTGACCCCAAGAGGATTCTTGCTAGTTTTGAATCTAGAGTTACCTAGTTGGAGCAGATTTGGAGTTAGTCTCTTTGTGCCTATGTTGTCAGCAGATGAAGGCTGAGCATCTGAGACCAGGTGGATTGCTTCAGAGGCTACCTATTCTCGAGTGGAAATGGGAGCGGGTCACTATGGATTTTTTTGGATATTTGCCTTGTACTTCTCATGGTTTTGATAGTATTTGGGTCAACCTAGATTGATTGACCAAGTCTTCCTATTTCATCAATATTTAGACTTTCTTCAGTGCCGAGGGGTTGGCCCGTATCTATGTTTGAGAGGTGGTTTGTCTCCATGGGGTATCCATACCTATTATTTTAGATCGAGGCTCTCAATTTACTTCTAGCTTATGGAGGACATTTTAGGAGGAGTTGGGTACCTGGTTGACCTTAGAACCACTTTTCACTCACAGAATGATGGGCAGTCGAAGCGGACTATTTAAGTTTTTGAGGATATGCTCAATGCTTGTATTTTGGACTTTGGAGGTCAGTAGGACCAGTTTTTAGGTTTAGCAAAGTTTGCTTATAATAACATCTGCCATTCGAGTATACAGATATCACTATTCAAGGCATTCTATGGTAGGCATTGTTGATCTCCAGTTGGTTGGTTGAGACTACTAAGGTTAGACCCCATGGTATAGATTTGCTTCGTGAGTCTTTGGATTGGGTTTGGGTCATTCAGGATTGGCTACTAATAGCACAGAGTAGGCAGAAGAGTTATATTGATCGGAGGCTTCGTGCCTTGAGGTTCAGAGTTGGTGATCAGATATTTCTTTGAGTGTCGCCCGTGAAGGGTGTGATGAGGTTTGGGAGGAGGGGCAAGCTTATCCCTAGGTGTATTTGACCATTTGAGATCCTACAGACAGTTGGAGAGGTAGCTTATGATTTAGCTTTGCCTCCAACTATTTTAGCCATCCATCTAGTCTTTCATGTATCCATGTTGTGGTGATATATTCTGGATGAGTCTCACATGCTTCAGTGGGACTCAGTTCAGTTGGATGAGAGGTTGACCTTTATTGAGGAGCCTGTGTCTATTCTTGACAGAGATGTTAGACGGTTGTGCTCTAGAGAAATTCTTGTGGTTAAGGTTCAGTAGCAAAAATATCTATTCGAGGAGGCTACCTAGGATATTGAGTATGATATGTGGACCCAGTATCCTTACCTGTTCGAGCCTTCAGGTACATCTTAATCGTTTACTTTTACGAATGAAAGTCCTTTTAGTAATGGATATTGTAATGACCCTCTAGGTCATTTTCAATGTTTTCATGTTTTTTCTATGTTTAGAAAATTCCTATAGCTTCTCCAGGTCATTTTTGACTAGCTAGGACTGACAGTTTGGTTATTGGACAATTCGTTTTGTTTTTAAAGGCATTTTCTTGTTTTAGATCTTTTAAAGTTAAGAATAGGGTCTCGGGCCTAAAATTTAGGTAAAAAGCCTTGGATACCAATTCTAATAGTCTCATTAGCTCCAAAATGTCAATTTTAGGCTAGGGGGACCCTTGGTCTGGGTCCCAAGCCTTCCATACTCATTTTGGGCTATTGGGTGGATTTTGGCTAAAATGGCCCCTTGGGTGAGGGACCCACTTTCTATCAAAATAACTTCGGATGGAAATTTTGATGGGGCCGTTGAGTCTAGAATACCAAATTTTGTGGGGTAGCATAGTTCGCTTACATTCACGGGATTCCAAACCAATCTCGAGTACCCGATTGGAGTTCGTTGGGACTTGTCAAATTTAGTTGGTGACAAATTATCTGGTGTAGCCGTTTTAGCAACATGGCATAATTTTAGTAGCAGCTACTTAAGAGACTTAAGATCACTTTAGCGAGGCTTTGTCGTTAAAGCGACCATTAGCCGCTTTAGCGGTCATTTAGTTGCTAAAGCAGCTATCGCTGGTACTTCTATATATTTCATCCTCCTTATTTCCAGCATTTAGTCCAAGTTATATACCACCATTGTAGGCCAGTGTAAGCTTTGAAATTATGAGGCAAGTGTATTTTGGTTCTGGGATTAGCTTGGGGACATGTTTGTGGGCATTATATTGTCGTATTCTCGTAAGTTTCCGCTTAAATTATCGATTAATTCTCTATTTTAGTTTATATATTTTCAATCGTATTGCGACTAATTTGGGGGTTGTTGAGCTCAGATTTAGCTTCAATTACGTGGAAACTGATCCTTGAGCTAAGAGGGATACTGTGACAGTCTCAATATTCTTGATTCTGCAAATGGGCCCCATGTGGGATTCTTAGCCCAATTTCTGACCTGGAGTGTTTATATGCAATATGGGTATTGATTTTCTCATCTTGATGCATAGATCTATGCTTTGGTAGTATGGTAGTGGTTTGAGGCTTCTCAGAAAGGAAAAGTTTGGGTATAGAGGATTTGTGAGCTTTCGACGACATCCAGGTAGGCTAGGCTTACCGTTCTCCTAGATTGTGCTTAATTATGGTATTAGTATAGTATTGTGCTAGTTTTAGGTGGGTATTTATGGATCGGTTGGTGTTTTACCATTTTTTATGCCTTTTTTGGTAGAATTTGGGCCCGTTCTCCCTTAGATTAGTACCTATCATCCCTTAGGACTAGAATTAGTGCCTATAGTACCTTGGGGTGTGATTCGAAAGCTTTAGCCTATATTTGGGCAGGTGCTCACCTTAGGTTAGGTCATCAGGATCCAGTAGTAGGCTCCACTACCCTTTCTAGATAGAATGTTTTGAATAATGTTCTTTCAGGCATAGTTGGGGCTTGTGAAATCCACCTTAGGCTATTACCTTGGATTTGGGTTGACTTAGACTTGATAACATGCCTATTTAGCTCCTTTTCCCAAAAAAGATAGTAATTAACTCTTGACCACACCTTCATAACCTAGTAATTGGAACCCATTGGGCTTAGTGGAATTAACTGCCCGAGACTTAACTGGATGGATAAATGTATTGGATATGGACCTGACACCTCTGAACTTCCGCTAGCTATTTCATACTTCTGTATATATACACCAGTTCTGGTTTGAGTCCAGCTTCAGTCTATACTACGGTTTGGGTGTTCTGGGTATTAATTATGATTATTACTGGGAGTTTTGGCAGTTGTACTTGGTTTTGGTATGGGAGTACTAATGGTCGTATATGGATTATTTGGCCTCTCGTTATTATCCACTATTCCCGATTCGAGCCCGGTGTCTGGCCTCTTATTATTATATACTGGTTCCGGTTCAAGTTTGGTACATACTTTTATCATGGATCTAGGATTATAATGGTATTTAAGGTAGTTAAGTTAATGATTATGGATGACAAGGAAGTATTCAGTGCACATATTGTCCACCTTGGTTTACCATAAGTTTACTACCACTATTTATGTTTCTTACCTTAGGTTTTTGTTTTTTTTCACCCACCGGGCTTATGGGAGCTTGGTAGGGTTATTTGTTTTTTTGTGAGTGCCTTCTGGGATTATGGGGGTCCAGTTAGGTTATAGTTAGGCCGTTACTTTCTTTTTTTAGTTATTTACTTCTTTTTCGCATTTGCTTAGCATAGCTTATTACTTATATTTCTGCACTTTACTGTTGACTTAGCTTACACTCTCGCACTTTATTTATACTTTTACTATATATGAGCTCAGTCGGTCGATGATGCCTATTGAGTACCCATTGCTTTGGTACTCATGCTGTACTTCTGCATCTTTTTCCTGATGCAGATCCAAGTAATATCCACTGTCACTGACGCGATCCTCTAGCCTTGCTACTGACTCGAGCCTTCCTGATGCATGATAGTCTTTTGTATTTCTGAGACTACTGTGTATGTGTATAGATTTTAGATATTGTCTGGTATTCTTCTTTTTGGTTATAGTGGCTCTTGTACCAACCTTACCAGGTCTTGGGAGGGTTAGTTTGTACATTTTGTGCTCTTCCCTCTCTTGTACAGTATGTTATGTATGTATATCTCATCTGCTTCCACCTATATTATTGTTATTGTTGGTTTCATTCTTGTTTCCCTTTATCTTCCGCCTGTTAGCCCATTACTTTTTGTTTCGGGCTATGACTTGGCTTACCTACTAGTGGGTTGAAGTAGGTGCCATCATGACCTGAAAAATTAGATCGTGACAGAACCTAGACCAAAAACTCGACAATTTTAATGAATGAGTATGAGAGAATTGGTTTGATGTAAGATGGTAGAAATTAAAGTATGACACTTTGTCAATGTTTTATATGTAGGTTGAAAAGAAGTTACAAGTGTCTCTACCATGCAAAGTATTGGAAGAAATGAGCAAAACATTGGATTTAAGTAGCAAAGAGAAGAAAGAGAAATGGTGGTTCTTAGTGTACTGATATGAACGATAATGTTACGGTCAGAGAAAAAAGATCTATATTTTTTCATCATTTAAGTATTTTACCTTTTTTAAATATATAATTTTTATCATCATTTTACTATTTTACCTTTTCTTAATGTTTTAAAGGCATGATATATTTAGATATTATTTAACTATTGCTACCTACTTGCGATGTTTGAAGTTCAAACAATTATCCTATTTTACCAAATAATTAACTTCAAAATGTAGTTACCAAGAAGTTGAATTTAAATTATTTATATCAATAGAACTCACAACATTAAGATTGTACGATTCTTATTAGATAATACCAACAAAAAAATATTGCTAAGATAATATAGCTTAGGTAAGAAATTAAATTACGTAAATGAGATTTCATTTTTGTCCATGTAATTTGATTTTTGTCTATTAAGATGGATGAGATCTTGTTTTATCAAGAAAATGGTTTTAATTAATTTTATCATAAACTTCAATAAATTTTCAAAATTAATTAATCTAGGAAAATTAATAAAACCTTTGAAATGAAATTTAAAGCCTTTAAGTAGTAATAAACTTCAAATTTATGAAATTTTAAGTAAGGGTTTGCATTAACACTTTTGAAAGGTTTTTAAAGCACCACCAATGTCCGCTAACTCATAGTTTTATGATTAGCTTTTAAAGATAATTTATTTATTAAGTAAATAGAAAAAAGCCAAAAAAAGATTTAAACAAAGGAGAAAGGTTTTAAATAATTTTTTGAAAGACAGTGAGTATGATTCCCATTATTAAAACTAACTTTAGAAAGGGACAATTTGTCATGATCCAAAAGACGGGGAATAATGACATGGCCATATCGGCAAACTGGCCTCAACTGAACTTGATCTTAACTGAAGTCATGGGGCTAAGTCTAGGTTCAACATGTAAATCTCTAGCCAAGCTCGAGACACCCAAACCATCAAGCTGAGGGTCTAATAAACTTCCCCCACCCGATGAGCTCATCATCCTCAATGAGGTAGAATCCAAGTTGGCCTAACTTCATCTTCAAACTGCCACAATGATGGTCCTTTCTCCCAAGTAACATCACACACTTGTTTGCCTTTCCATTGAACTAGAAATTCTATTCGTCTATTCTTCTTGCCCTGTCCTAAAGTCCAGTGATCCAAGATTTTTTCAATCTTCTCTTTATACTGCTGCCACACAATAGCAGGAACATGTATTGTTTTTGACCTTAATAGATCTTCAGCATATTCATGAAACGTCTTTAGAAAGCTCACACAGAAAGTAGGATGGATCTTTAACCTTTCCGACAGATTCAACTGGTTAGCTACTTCACCCGCTTTGTGGAGTAAGCTTCATCAACACTTTGTCACCAACCTTTAATTCTAAAGCACGTTGATTTCCATCAATATACTTCTTCATTCTCTTTGTTTCCTTCCTCAAAATGTCTTGCTCTTCATATGGCAACTCTATCTTGTCTCGAGCATACTTATAGGTAGCAGGACACTTTCCCTCTATTCTTGACCTAGTGACTTCTAGTGGTGTGTTAGGCAGCATTCCCAACACTAGTTCAAAGGGACTCTTTTCATTTGTCGACGACCTATGAAAATTATAACAAAACTGTGCACTATCTAACAATTCCACACAATTCTTCTGACTTGCAGTTAAATAGTATGTAACACCCCGTACCTTCCCGACCCTACTTGACAACCTTGAACCATGTTTACCCTAGGTTCGAGAGCAATAAGTATGTATTTTGCATTGTTATTGATGGAACATTTGATATTGTGCTAGTAAATGTGCTTAGACCTTTGTAGTAGGTGGTGTTTGTGACTTTGTGGTGCATTTGTGGGGTGAAAAGTGAGGTTTAAGGGACATCCAAGCAAAGGATCTTAAAGATAAGAGGCAAGCAAAAGGTTGGGACTTGAAAGATCCAACCAAATCCGCAAACAAAAGTCGAAATCAAAAATTAAGTGTGGGGCCCTGCAGGTGGCGTTCCAGGCCGCTTCTGGCCAAAATTTTTGTGACACAGGCAGCACAGGGGTGCATGCGGGGGCGTGCCAGGCCGCTAATGTGCACCTATTCAGGTGCTGAAATTTTTCTAAGTCCCAAGGAAGCCCGGGAGCTTGCCGGGGTGCTTTTTGCCAAATTTCTTCTACTATTATTAGTCTACAAAGAGAACTCTTGGGTTATGGTATTATTATTCCATCGTATAAGGACTATTTTTGAGCGAGTTTTGCATCCGAGTTGGGGTTAATTCTTCTTCACAAGCATTTTATCAAATTATGTTCAATTAAGCCATGAGTGGCCAAAATTGTTTATTCTTGGGATTAAAGCTACGAGCATGAATCACGTGAGTTGAATATTGTCGTGACATTTATAGAATTATGTAAACATGAGATATATAGTGTATTATGCATTGAATTACGTGGGCTAAGTTGATATGTTTTATTGGGCTCAATTTAAAGCCCTAATTGGAACAAAAGACAAGGCCCAAAAGGGCAAAATGACCCATTCTTCCTTTGACTAATCAATTATTGATTAAAGTGTGGCTAAGGATGACCATGAGTACTATATAAAGTCACAAAAGGCTGATTTTATTCATTACAAACACACATGTCTTTCTAGATATTTCCAAACATATTTCTCTCAACACAAACCCTAAGGCAATTCTCTTTGGTAAAGATCATCACTTTGCAAGCTTTGGTAAGTGTCTACTCCCATGGATTAATATATTATATGCTTAATATGGTGTATATATCATGATGTTTATGTTGGCAAGGTGTTGAATAGGGCACTTTTGCTTTTTGCAAAAAGATGTGCCATCCTTGTGATTTAAAATTGAAAGGAGATTTGAGGTTTGAATGAAAGTGCATGGTGTGGATGAGATACTAACATGTATGGTGTGATTAGGTTCTTTACCTTGTTATTTTTTGATGAATATAATTTGTGGGATTGTTGTTGATATATTGTTATGAAATGTATTGAGCTGACTTGATGGAATAATTATAACATGGTGTTAATAAGGAAGCGTAAAGGATAAACTTGGTGTGAAATGCTATTGGTTTATGATGTTGTGGTCAATGAGTAGAATGTTGTGGTATTGTTGGTATGAAGATGCCGTGAATTGTATTGTAAAGGGTGAAATGACTTTATAGGGCAATCATGTCACTCGTTGTCGTCTTATACATTCGTAAGGTAGTTGGTTGTTAACGTAAGCTCCGTTGTGTACTTGTGTTGTAGAGTGAACCATAAGGAAGGAGCTGAACTATTGTATTCACATTTAGGATTGTATATTCATATTGGGAAGATAAGGTATGTAATGTTACTCTTTCCGTATCCTTCGGCAGCATGTAGTATTCACCTTGTTATTGTACTTACTTATTTCCGAAATGTCCTAAGGCATCTCATTTCAGGTTATCATCTATTATTAATCATATATACCTTATTCTTGATCTATTGTTATTCATGTGTCACCTAATTGTGGACATGGCTCCAAAATTCCAATAATGTTATATTCAAAAGTTCCAATAATGACTTGATCATCGAATGAACTATTTCAAAGACTAAGAAGTGAGGTAATAAAGTCTCTATTCTTGGGTGGTAACCCAGGGGTTAAAATACCTAGCATGGGTCGATCCCAATATCTCGGGTGGTATCCCAGGGGTGAAAAGAACACCTATCATGGGTCAATCCCGCTACCACGGGTGGTATCCCAGGGGCAAAAGAAGAGCCTAGCATGGGTCGATCCCAAAAATTGTTGATTACCCACTGATCAGCTTGGGGCCCGAGCATTCTAAGAATGGAAGGATGAGTAGTGAATGAAGAAGGGAGTGATGAATGAATGAGCGTAAAAGTAAAGAAAGTAATCCACGTAATGTACATATTTCCATACATATAGAATGGTGACTTATCCATATTGACTATTCTTTTATATTTGATTCCATTAAAGTTCTTATATAGTGAAGCAATTCCTTATAGCCTTACATACTCACTACAAAAGGTGAGTGGATTAGGGGATTTATTTTAATAATGTGTTAGCTAACGAGTGTAGAGAGTCATAGAAACTTTTGGTGCATAAAATGGGTTAGTAGGACTCTACTTATAGCAATTTACATAAAAATGTCAGGACATGATGTTGAAATTCAAGATGTCTGTTATGAAATGGACAGTGCTGGGAACAAATCCTGAGCTACTATTTAAGCATTGCTACATCGATAGGTTTGATGTTGTAGCAATATCAATGCAGCAACATATGGGTCGCCACGACGGTGGGTTCATTTGGCGTGAGTGTCGCTGCAGCGATAGGTGTGTCACTGCAGTGACAAACTCACAGAATTTCCCAGTTAAAATAGAAGCAACATTATTCATCCTCTATTATTTTAGTTTTTCACTAAGGGTTTAGAGAGGGTGATTTTCACAATTTTGAGGATTTGTCATCTTTGAGTTATGGTTTATTTATCATTCAAACTTGTGATTAGTCCATTAGATTCTTAGAATTGTAAGGATCATGATCATGGTTGAAAATTGGAGTTTAGCCTAGGTTTATGAACTAATGGAAATTTGTGGGAATAATTTAAATTCCATTATTATTCACTCTAGGTTGTTAGAAATCACTTCCTGGAGTAGAATTCTTTACTGTAATCATGAAATATGGAGAATTCAAAGAGAATTAGGGGTAGAAAATCCTAGAATAATGAACTAGGATAACTTCATGTATTGCATTTAATGGGTTAGGTTTAAAATTAAAGAAGTGGGGAATGTTGTATTAAATCATCCTCATTTGTTGTTTATAGACCAAGAACAAGTGGAATTTGAAATAAAAGGCAAGGTTTTGACCAAATAGTTTTTTAAGACGAGGATACGAGGTAGGTTATGATTTTAAATGTATTTATAGACTTGATTTGCCTCTATAGTTATATTCGAGTTAGATGATTATGATTAGCGTCCGAGCATGCTTGTAATTATTAGTTGAGAAAATTTTAAAGCTCAGTTGAAATGATTAACTTGAAAGTTAATGTGTTGATGATTGCAATATGAAATAGAATAATTGTTGTTATTATACATTGAGCATGTTATTGTTGTTCTTTCTATATTTGATGATATTTGGGATCGAGTGTCATTCATGATATTAGGATTGGGTACCGCGTATGTACGGTACATGGACTGAGCTCATCCCCTGCAGGTCATAAGAGTCCCTGTCGACCATAGTGTGTATGTACATTACTTTATGCATGCATTCATTATTTGCATTGCAGATGTGGTTCTCATTTACTATTTTTGAATAAATTAACTACGTGTAAGTGATTGATACAAACAATTTTAAAAGGATTGATATGAGGATGATAGTTTTTGGGTTTGTAAGTTGAGGTGTTTATGAAAATAAGTTTAATGTTAAATTGGCCATGAGTTGTGTATTGATCGCTTCTTACTTTTCTTCAATTTATCTATTTTTACGGTGTTGAGTTAAGATGGTCGATGATGCCTACCTGTACATAGTTTTTGTACTGATACTACTTGTGCTCTTTTTTTTGTTGAGTGCATAGTATGTTCTAGCGTTTGAGATGAGACCTTGCTCTAGTTTGTGATTTTAGCATCGACTCAAGGGTGAGCAATGTGTCCGGGCAGCCATGTGATCTTTTTTTAGTTCACGTCCCTTGTTTCTGGACAATGAATTTCCTATTTATTTTAGCATCTATGAATCATGTTTCAAAAATATTTTGAATTAGTAGTTCTTGTATGGTGACTTTTGGGTCCCGAGGGTCATAATCTTGTTTCATTTTGGTTTAATGTAAGTATTAGATTGAATATATTTCTTAACAGGTTTTAAGTTAATAATCAGTGTTTTGGTTAGTAAATGTGTAAGTGTATAGATATTTTGCTAGTTAGAGGTTGGGTTGACTTGTTCTTCCACTATAGAGTTAAGGTAGGTGCAACTCACGACCATTTGGGTCATGAAAAAAATGGTATTAGGGCCCTGCGTTCATCAATCTCATTGTAGAAAAATAGGTCTAGTAGACTTTTATAGAACAGTATAAAGACGTCTCTTAGAGGATACAGGACTATTGGAAAAACTTTCACTTCTTTCTTTTCTTCGTGCTATTTGTTTATTCCAATTGGTATCTGACATCCTTCATTCTTGTTTCGCAGATGGTGAATACTCATTTGGTTGGAGCAGCAGCAACACTTGGATTGGCCACTGAGGGGAAGGGGTAAAAAAGAAGGATGAAGGGTAGCACCCATCAGGGGTGGAGCCCAGACTACTAGGAGACCGTCTAGATAGAGATCAATATCGCTTCCCCCATATGATGCTTCTCCAAACTTGGTTTCGAATGAGGAAGTGATGGTTGAGGAGGAGGAGGTTCCACTTACAGGAAATGTTATGTCTGTGTAGGGTGGTGTTGCTCTGGTGCCTTTGTCCTCAAAAGTGATCAGTTAGCTGGCAGTAGTGCTACTCAGACAGTTCTGACCTTCCAGCATCCATTAATGCAGTATGCCACTAATGTAGCACTTTGAATGGATGACGGTTCTAAGATGGGAGTCTTCCTCCAGTACGTGTTGGGCCTGGTTATGACTAGTGATGAACATGGACTATTGATTAAGTTTCTGAAAATGAAAGCTCCACTATTTCAAGGTGATGAGTTGGAGGATGCATATGAATTTTTTGTTGACTATCATGAACGTCTGTATAAGATTAGGATTATGGAGAGATATAGAGTGGAATTCATGACTTTTCAATTGCAAAGGGAGGTCAAGTAATGGTAGAGATCCTTTGTTGAGTGTAGATTTGTTTTACCTCTACTAACTTGGTCTCAGTTTTAGAATGTGTTCTTAAGAGGTATGTTCCTCATATCTTGCGGGATAGGAAAAATGATGAGTTCTTGAGTCTTGAGAAGGGTGATTAGCCTATAGCGGCCTATAAGATAATTTTCATGCTTTGTCCAGGTATGCTTTGTAGTTGATAACCACCAAACAGGAAAGAATCACATATTTCATGAAAGGTTTGAAAACGGGTCTTCAATTGGCTGCACTTTAAGTGGCCTCTTTTGGGAAGGATTTTTATGCTGTGGTGGGGCTTGTATGGAAGGTAGAAGGAGTGAAATAGTAAGGTAGTGTTACAATAGAAAAGAACAGAGACCATAAATTGAGCTAATTCAATGGTTCATATTCGCAGGGCTGTGGTTCGCAGAGATACTCTACTTGGATTATTCATTCAGTGATACCTGTGTATGCTGAGGGCCATCAGGGGTCACTTATCCACCCCCTAGGGCAGATAGTTATGCATCTTCAATAGCTTTAATTCAGAAACCTGCTTTATACCATAAAAGTTATGAGTGTAGAGGAGTAGGCCACATTAGACTATTATCCTAACCTTATTTCCACATCTCAGTTGACTCAATAGTCAGTTTCCAGAGCTTTGGTTCTTGCAGTTCATGGTGAGAGTGGAAATAGTTAGAGGACAGGTTGGTCGGGGTGGCACGTATCTTGGTAGAAGTGGTGGTCAAGGTGGAGATAAAGATAATTTGTATGTGGTTCCAGGTCATCTTAAAGCTGAGGCTTCTAATGTTGTTATTACAGGTATGATTCTTGTCTGTGATCGTATGACTTCTCTGTTATTTGATCCGAGATATACTTTTTCTTATGTGTCTTTGAAGTTTGCTTTGGGTTGAGATTTTACTTGTGAAATGCTTGATGCGCCCATGTAAGTATCTACTCTAGTCAGGGTTTCTGTATGTGTTGATTGGGTTTATCGGGCTTGCCTTATAGTGTTTATGGGATATAAAACTTTGGCAGATTTAGTGATTTTAACATGTAGGATTTTGATATTATTTTGGGGATGAGTTGGTTATCCCCTTACCATGTAGTTCTAGATTATTATACTAAGATTGTCACTATATCTATGCCTTAGGTGGAAAGGTTAGAGTGGGAGGGTGTTTATAAGCTTGCTCCATTGAGAACTATTTTTTCTTTTATTTCCCATAAGCTTGTTAAGAAGGGGTGTCGGGCATTTCTAGCCCATCTTTGATAGTACTATAATCCCTCCTATTGCTTTGATTTTGGTTGTTTGTGAATTTCTCGAGGTGTTCCCTGATGATCTTTATGGGTGCCACCTGTGTAACACCCCGTACATTTCTGAACCTATAAGACTGCGTTAACATTTATGGGATTATTTAAACATGAGAGATTTGATGAATTATACATTAATTTGTTGGGCATTAGTGAGTCTTGTGCCATTGGGCCAAATGAGGCCCAAAAATCATAAGAAAGAAATGGCCCAAATGGAACTTGACCTATTCTTTCATTGCTCTTTCATTAACCAAGTAAACCATTAAATGAGTGGCTAAGTATGATTGTCAAGGGACTATATAAGTCAAGAAAAACCATATTTTTATTCATTAGAGACACACATGCCTTTTCTAACATTTTCTCAAACATTATCTCTCATACAAACCCTAACCAACTAGCCTCTTTGGCCAAGATCATCACCTTGCAAACTTTGGTAAGTATTTGTTCTCATGGTTTACTATGTGATATTCTTAATATGGTGTAAAAATCATGTTGGTTATGTTGTCAAAGTGTTGGACAGTGTACTATGTGTAAAACTGTCTCTTTTTGCAATCGGAAAGAGGTTTTGCCTTGTAAACTTGAAAATAGACTTGTGGTCTTAAAGGAAGTGAACTTGGTGGATTCAATATTGACATGTGAGATGTGATTATAGTCTTAACTTTTTTATCCTTGTGTATGATAGTTGGAATTGTTATTGTGAGATTGGTTATGGATTTGGTGACGTATTGAAAAGGGAAGTGTAGTTTTGGTGTTGTTTATGTGCGTTATGGAACCATGAATGTTTTTTGGCATCCAAGTGACCAGAAATATGTAAGTAAAAGCTTACTTATGTCCTTGTACCATTTATTACACAAAAGGACCCAACAAGGACCCATTTTGGCCGATTTGGGCATCCGCCCCCGCAGACGAAGGCACCTGCGTGCCCAGATGCCAACGCAGGTGCCTCTGGCTTCTGCCAAAGGTCAACTGTGGGCGTACCTCAGCCACCTATAGGCGCAGGTGGCTTCGCAGGTCAGCCCAGGATTCAATTTTATATGTTTTCATCTCTCTTTGATCCCCGAAGGCCCCCATACCCTTTTTGGACGTAATTATCAACTTATGATACCATTTTAATGACTTTAAAGTGTCTTATGGAAGCATGTTGTACTATATTAAGTATGGATTGTTGTTCATATGTTGTTATGACGGAGTAATTGTGACGGAATGATAATGAGGAGACATAAAGGGCGAACGTGGTGTGAAATGCTATCGATGTATGATGTATTGGTCAATGTGTGGTATGTTATGGTATTGTTGATGTGGTAACGCAGTGGATTGTGTTGTAAAGTATTAAATGACATTATATGGCAGTCATATAGCTCGTTGTCATCTTGTACGCTTGTACGGTAAATAGTTGTTAACGAGGGTTCCGTTATGTACTTGTATTGTAGAGTGAAACGTAAGGAAGGAGTTGGGCTATTTTGCTCATATATAGGATTGTGTATGCATACTTGGAAGTGAAGGTATGTAAGGTTACTCTATCCGTATCCTTCTGCAGCACATAGTATTCACATTGACATTGTACTTGTTCCATTCCGACATGTTCTAAGGTATCCTATTTCCGGGTATCAATTATTGTTTATCACATGTTTCTTACTCACTGATCAATTGTGAATCACATGTATCATATGCATTGACAAATGTCCCAAAGGTACCATGGTTCCAATAATGTTATGGTTCCAATAATGTTATGTTTCCAATAATGCTATGCCTATCATTGTATCAATCTCAAAAGTAAATAATGAAGTAATGTACAAGTGGTTAATGATTGAGTATGGGTGGTAGCTTTGGGGGAAAAATCCTAGCTCAAGCCGATCCCGAGATTATTGGATCAGGGGGTAGTCCTAGAGGCATAAGCCTAGCTCAGACCGAATCTTATACGGGGTAGCTCTAGAGGTAAGAACCTAGCTCGAGCCGAACCTGATATGTTGGTTTATGGATGGCAGCTCTAGAGGTGATAACCTAGCTTGAGCCGAGCCCGATATATTGATTTATGGGTGGTAGCTCTAGAGGCATAAGCCTAGCTCGAGCCGATCTCAACATAACGTTATGTTATGTAAAGACCCACTGATCAGTCGGGGCCCGGGTACATAGTGACACAAGTGATGATGAATAAGCATAGAAGTAAAGGAGCAAAGAAAGTAATGAAAGCAATGTACATAGTTCCCAACATACAGAATGTTAACTTATCCATATTGGTTATTCATTTGTAATTGAGTTCATTGACATATTTACGTATCATACAGTTTCTTATGAGCCTTACATACTCATTACATTCTTCGTACTGACGTCCCTTGTGGGACTTACCTTACTTGTTGCAGGCGCAGGTGCTAGTAGACCTCCACAGTAGGTTGCCAGTTATTTGCGGATCTTTGGTGAGCTCCAGTTGGTTCGGGGCTTTCCGATTCACAGTTGTATATGCGTTTTGGTATTGTACATGTTGTATAAAGCGGGGACTTGTCCTGACTTTCAGTTAGTCTTGTAAATGCATCTGTTAGAGTCTTTTGTAGACCTATGTGGGTATATAAACGTAAGAGATGTATGTCCTTTTTGACTTGATGGCCCTAACGGCCAAGTTTCACGTATATATAGAGATCTCATGTTCCATGATTTCCGTTACCTGCTTTTATGTTCCCATGTGATGATGATGTTTCTTATGGCATGCATATGAGTGGACTTGAGCAAAGATTGGTTCTCTCGGGTCTTGTCGGCTTCGGGTGCCAGTCCACCCCATTGGGATACGGGGCGTGAAAACCTGACTGTGACATTGATGTTTGTATAGACTTAGATCTGGGCACTCACATTATTTCCATTCCTCCTTATAGTATGACATCTTTGAAGTTAAGAGAACTAAGAAATACCAGTTAAAAGAGTAGTTGGGGAAGGGTTTTATTCATCCTAGTACTTTTTCTTGGGAAGATCCGACGCTTTTTGTTAATAAGAAAGATTGTAGTATGTGGATGTGTATGGACTATCGGCAGTTGAACAAGGTAACGATTCTTCATAAGTATCCTTTGGCTAGGATAGATGACTTTTTCAACTAGTTGCGGGGTGCCGCAATGTTTTCAAAGATTAATATAATGTTGGGTTATCACCAGCTTAAAATTTGGATAGAGGATGTCCCAAAGACTACCTTTTGGACTCGCTATAGCCATTACGAGTTCTTGTTTATGTCTTTTGGCTTGACCAATGCCCTAGTCTCTTATATAGCATTAATGAATGGAGTATTCAAACCTTGACCAACGCCCTAATCATTTTTATAGTTTGATGAATGGAGTATTCATACCTTATATGGATTCGTTTGTTATTGTTTTCATTGATGATATCTTAGTGTACTCTAAGAGTAATGAGGAGCATGAAGTTTACTTGCGTATACAACATTGGTGTTCGCTCTCAAAATTTGGAGGCATTATCTTTATGGGGTTAAGTGTGAGGTGTTCATGGATCACCTCATTTACAATATTTTTTTACTCAGAAAGATTTGCATTTGAGGTAGTGAAGGTGGATGGAGTTACTCAAAGACTATGATATTTTGATTTTTTATCATTTGGTCAAGAACAATATAGTAGCAAATGCTTTGAATTGGAAGCCTATAAGTATGGAAAGCTTGGCATGTTTGGAGGTGTCAAGACGTCCAATTGCTAAAGAGGTGCAAAAAATAGTTAATAATTTTATGATATTACAGGTGACTAACAGAGGAGGGTTTTAGCTATTTTGAGGCTAGATCCACCTCTTTTGACCTGATTAAAGAAAGGCAGTTTCAGGATGAGAAATTGAATAAAATTCAAGAAAATATGTTACAAGGTGAGGACAAGGAGGCCATTCTTAATGTGCAAGGTGTGTTGACAATAAGGGGGCGTGAGAGTGTACCCCGTATGGGAAGCTTGATTTCTACTATCCTTGCAGAGGCTCACAATTTAAAGAAATCTATACACCCGGGTGCAACCAAGATGTATAGAGACTCAAGGCAATATTATTGGTGGAGACGGATGATGCGAGACATTGTTGATTTCCTAAATAAGTTTCTAAACTATCAACAAGTTAAGTATGAACATTGGAAACCTAGTGGTACATTTTTATGTATGCCTATTCTGGAATGGAAATGGGAAAGAATAACTATGGATTTTGTTGTTAGTCTTCCTAAGACCTTAAGGAAATGTGATTCTATATGGGTAATTGTTGATTGATTGAACAAGTCTCCATATTTTATTATGGTATGGGTGAACTATAAAGCTGCCAAGTTGGCTAATATTTATATGAAGGAGATTATTAGACTTCATGGGGTGCATGCCTCCATCATGTCGGATAGAGGTACATAGTTTACCTCCAATTTCTAGGAGAAATTTCAAGAAGAGTTGGGTATTAGGTTGGACCTAAGTACAATCTTTCATCCGTAGACTAATAGGCAGTTAGATTGGATGATTCAGGTGCTAGAGGACATGCTCCGAGAATGTGTGATGGATTTTGGAGGTTTGTAGGACAAGTTCTTGCCTTTATGTAAATTTGCATACAATAATAGCTACTACTCAAGCTTTGACATAGCTCCTTTTGAAGCCTTGTATGGGAGGAAGTGTAGATCGCCAATTGGGTGGTTTGATGCCTTCGAGGTGAGACCTTGGAGCATGGATGTGTTGAAGTATTCAATAGACAAAGTGAGATTCATCCAAGAGAAGTTGGTAGTAGCTCAGAATAGACAAAAGAAGTATGCATACAACAAGGTTAGAGATGTACATTTTAAGAAAGGTGAGAAGGTTTTGCTTAAGATATCACCCATGAAGGGTGTAATGAGATTTGTGAGAAAGGGTAAGTTAAGTACAAGATACATCAAACCTTTTGAAATCACGAAAAAAGCTGGGTCGATGGATTATAGGTTAGATCTACCTACTAGTTTGTTGGGGTTCATTCGGTATTCCATGTCTCAATTCTCAAGAAGTTTCATAGAGATGGGGAATTATCATCCATTGGGATTCAAAGCTGTTTGATAAAGAAATATCTTATAAAGAGGAATTGATTGCTATACAAGATAGAGATGCGAGAAAGTTGAGGACTAAGGTGATTTCATCCGTGAAATTCTTGTGGAGGAACCATCCTATTGAGAAGGCCACGTGGGAGACTTAGGCGAATATGCATAAGCATTATCCTCATTTATTGATTGAGTAAGGTAATTCTTGCTTAATTTTAATCTTTTGTTGCTATTTATCATTTGTGGATGATGCTTTTTTAATTGGTATCTAATGGAACAACCAAAAACATCATTACGGTGAATTGGAGAGTAAAATATCATCTTAGCCTTTCCATAAGCCAAAGATGTGAAATTCAGGGCTAGACTAGTTTTGGGCAAATTTTGGGTATTGAGTGTCTAGGAAAATTTGGTAGTTATTGGTGTGTTGATCATGGAATTTGAGTTGATATTATATTAGATAACAAGTTTAAGGAGTTATTAAAACTTTCGATGTATAAAATGAGTTTGTAGAACTCAGGTTATAGTAATTTTTGTGAAAAGGTCAGTATGTGATTTCGAAATTAAAGATTTGTGTTGCGAAATGGATAGTACTAGTAACAACTCTCGAGCTGCAGTGATAGAAGGATCACCACGGCGTTGGATTTGTTTGGCCTGACTTTTGCTGCAGTGATAGGAGTGTCGCTGCAGCGACAAACTGGCAGAATTTCCAAGTTAAAATAGAAAATAGTATTTTTCATCCCCTATTATTTTAGTTTTTGACTAAGTGTTGAGAAGGGGTGATTTTCACC
The DNA here is from genome assembly GCA_031232105.1 of Capsicum rhomboideum. Taxonomy (NCBI): domain Eukaryota; kingdom Viridiplantae; phylum Streptophyta; class Magnoliopsida; order Solanales; family Solanaceae; genus Capsicum; species Capsicum rhomboideum. The sequence goes on from CP124709.1 coordinate 63,622,995, forward strand.
AATTTTTGGGATTTTCCATCTTTGAGGTAAGATTTCCTTATCATTCAAACTTATGATTACTCCATTAGATTCTTAAAATTGTAAGGATCATGATCATGGTTGAAAATTAGGGTTTATTCCTACGTATATGAACAGATAGGAATTGGTTGGGAATAGCTTAAATTCCATTATTATTCACTCTAGATTGTTAGAAATCACTTCCTAGCATAGAATTCTTCACTATAATAATAAAATACAGAGAATTCAAAGAGATTAAGGGGTAGAAACCCTAGAATGATGAACTAGACTAGGTTCATGTATTGAATTTAATGGGTTAGGTTTATAATTCCTAGAAGTGGGGAATGTTGTATTGAATCATCCTCATTTGTTATTGATAGAACAAGAACGAGTGGAATTTGAAAGAAAGGCAAGATTTGTCCTAGTAGTGCTTTCAGACTCGGATATGAGGTAGGTTATGGTTTTAAATATAGTTATAGACTTGATTTGACTCTATGCTTATATTTGAGTTGGATGATTGTGATTATCCTTCGGGCATGCATGTAATTGTTTGTTGAGATTATGTTAAAGTTAAGTTGAAATTATTAACATGAAAGTTAAAGTGTTGATGTGTAACACCCCGTACCTTCCTAACCCTACTTGATGACATTGAACAATGTTGACTTAGGTGTCGAGAGCCATACGTATGCGTTTGGTAATGTTATGAACGAGGAAAATTGAAATTTGGCCTCATATATGTGATTAATCGTTCGTAGGAGGTGTTTTTTGATTTTTGTGGAGCAGTTGTGGGGTTCAAAACGAGGCTAAGAAGACCTCTAAACAAAGTATATTAAGGTTAAGAAGTAATTTAAAGAATAGGACTTGAAGTATCTAACCAAACCCGCGAAGAAAAGTCGAAAAATAAAATTTTCAAAAAATTTAAGGGAGGGGCGACCAGAGGGAGTGCCACGCTTCTCTGGGCCAAATTTTTGTGCCCATAGGCAGCAAGTTGGCGCTCCCAAGGGCGTGCCACGCTGGTTTTCCCACTTTTTCGAAAGTTGGTAATTTGCTAAGTCCAAAAGGTACCCGGGGTCGTGCCGAGCCAATTTTTGTCATGTTTCTTCTACAACCATGAGTATATACATGAAATGAGTCAAGTATTATATTGGTATGATAAAATTACTCTAGAACGAATTTGGCGTCAAAATGACGATTTTACCCTTTTGGTCAAAATAGGCCATACGTGGCTAGAATCACTTGTTTTTGAAATTGAGGCTACAGATATGAATAGCGTGAGTGGGAATATTGTTGTAACGTGTATGAAATGATTTAAACATGCAGAATTATTGGGTCGATTGAATTAGGCTCAACACAAGCCCAAAATGAGACAAAAGATATGGCCCAATTAGGCCAAAAATGACCCATTCTTCACCTTTGACCACTTGTACATGGCATTTAATGCCAAGGAGACTTGAGGGACTATATATACATGGAAAAATCTGATTTTATTCAAAGGAACACCCAACATATTTCTATAAATTTCCCAAAATTACTCTCAACTCTCAAGAACCCTAAGCCAACTTCTTGGAGCAAAATCATCAATTTTCAAGCTTAGGTAAGTAATTATTCTTATTGAATAGTATATTATATGCATGGGAAGCATGTAAATCATGTTGGTTATGCTTGGAAGTGTTGTATATGGTACTTTGTGTTTTTGTGAAAGATGTGAAATCCATGAGATTTAAACTTGAAAGATAACTTGTAGTCTTGATGAAAGTGCATGGTATGGATCAAGTAACAACATGTATGGTATGATTAAGGTCCTAAACTTGTTATTTTTCTATAAGTGTAGATTATGGTATTATGGTCGATTTGTTATTATGAGGTGTATTGAAGGGATTTAATTGAATAATTGTGATGTTATGGTGATGAAGAGTGGAAAGTATGAACTTGGTGTGACATGCTATTAGTTTGTAATATATTGGTCAATGTTGGGCATGTTGTGGTATTGTTGGTATTACCATGCCGTAAATGGTATTGTAAGGGACTAAATGACATTATATGGCGGTCATATAGCTTATTGTCATTTTGTACACTTGTAAAGAGACCATTTGATAATGTAAGTCCGGTATGTATTTGTGTTGTAGAGTAAGACGTAAGGAAGGAGCTAAACTATTGGGTTCCCGTATAGAATTTTATCGTCATATTGAGAATACGAAGTATGTAAGGTTACTCTTTCCATATCCTTTTGCAACACATAGTATCACATAGTCATTATGCTTATTCGATTCCGAAATGCTCTAAGGTATTCTATTTTCGATTGCTGACTAGTGTTACTCACATGTTCCTTATTCATTGGTCAATGGTGATTCTCATGATTCATATTCATTGGTTAATGCTCCAAAATTCCAATAATGTACCATCTCCAATGTATCACTCTCAAACAAAAGTAAAAGAATTTAGTAATGCTTAATTGGTTGTTGTTGAGCACAGGGGGCAATCCAGAGGGGTGAACACCCTGGTCGGAACGAACCTATTTTATTGGAATGGATCGTAATCTAAGGGGCATAAACCTGGATGGAACGATCCCAAAATTATGATATGATGGATCGCAATCTAAGGGGCATAAGCCTGACTGGAACTATCCCAATAGTATGTTATTTTCCCACTGATCAATCGGGGCCCGGGCATGATATGAATAGATGATGGTTAATGGATGTAAATGCAACCAACGCAATAAACGTAATGTACATACGTCTATATATCAAAATGATGACTTATCCACATTGGTTATTCACTTACAGTTGATTCCATTGAAGTATCGGTGTAATGTACTATTTCTTATGGCCTTACATACTCAGTACTTTATTTGTACTAACCCCTCTTAGGGAATTTACCTTACTTGCTGCAGGCACAGGTACTATTAGACCTCCCCAGTAGGCTACAGGACTTCTGCTGATCTTTGGTGAACTCCAGTTGGTTCGGGGATTTTCGTGTCCGAGTTGTACATTAATTTTGGTGTTGTACATGTTGTATAAAGCGGGGACTTTTCCCGAATTTCAGTTAGTTTTGGTAAATGTCTATGTTAGAGGCTTTTGTAGACATTTATGGGTGTATGGATGTACGATGATACATGTCATTTTTGACTTAATGGCCTCAACGGCCATATTTCACATATGAGTACATATATATATGTCCCATGTTCCATGTTTTTTGTATTGCACCTTTCATGTTCTTACGTAATGGTGGTGTCGCTTATGACATGCATGTGAATGAACAGAAGCAGAGTTTGGTTCTCTCAGGCCATGCCGGCTACGGGTGCCAATCCATCCCGATGGGATTTGGGGCGTGACAAAGTGGTATCAAAGCGAGTCGTTCTAAGGGTGTGTACAAAGCCGTGTCTGAGTAGAGTCTTACTTATCGATGTGTTGTGCACCACATTTATAAGTAGGAGGCTACGGGACATTTAGGATGTTGTTTCATTTCTTCATTTCTAGATCGTGCTGTAGAGCCGAAGTTATAGGTGTACTTGATTCTAATCATAACCATTGTTGTTCTTGTATATTATAGCAAAATGCCGATAACAAGAAGAGGTCGAGGTAAAAGTAAGAGAATAGACAGAATTGTTGGAGAGGGAACAAGTAGACCACCACATGAACAAGCTGATCAAGGTGGGGCTGAAACTGAGTTTGCAACGCGAGCTTCTTCTACTTCTTCAGCTCCAGAAGAGCCGAGAAGAAGAGAAGTACCTATAGAACCACCAGTAAACACTACTGACCAGGACTTAAAGAATGCAGTGCAGATGTTGACCAGAATAGTTGCTGCACAGGTTTAGGGACAAGGTGGTCCGATGACAGGTGACGATAGTGCATCGAGAGCAGCTAGCCGACGGACCCAGGATTTATTAAAACTAGATCCTCCCACATTTACTGGATCAGATCTGAATGAGGATCCACAAGACTTTATAGATCAGATTCAAAGGGCCTTGGATGTTATGCATATAACTGGGGTAGAAACAGTTGAACTTGCTGCATATAGATTGAAGGGAGAGGCGATACTGTGGTATGAATATTGGAAGAAATCTCATGGTGTCGGTGCAGATCCACCTAATTGGGAAGAATTTAAATCGGCCTTTCTTGATCACTACCTTCCCTTTGAGATCCGTGAGGCTCGGGCGAATTAATTCTTGAATCTGCGTCAAGGAAATTTAAGTGTCAGGGAATACAGTCTGCAATTTAATTCTTTGGCCCGTTATGCTCCTAATGTTGTGGCTATGATGACAGATAGAGTCCATAGATATGTGGACAGGTTGGAGCCGTATTTGGTACGAGATTGTACTATCGCTGCCCTAAAAAAAGACATGGATATAGAAGGGTGAGCGAAGAAAATGGAGGACCAAAGACAGAGAAGGAGGGAACATAAAGCTGAGCGAGGATAGTCCAAAAGAGCTAGACCTGTGGGACAGTCTATGGTGTCCCAAAGAGAATCGAGACCTCGAATGTTTCCTAGGCCGTCGAGACCATCATTTTCTTATTTTACGACAGGCACTCAAGCTCAGTTTCGAGGATTTAGAGGTAGTAATGTGGGGCAGAGTAGTGGGATTCATGGATCACAGACAGCGTGATCTTCTCGTCAGCTATGTCAGCGTTGTGGGAGGTATCATTTAGGTGCATTTTGTATTGGGATGAATGTTTACTTCTGGTGCGGTTTATCAGGGCACATAGTGAGAGACTGCCCACAAAGGGGTACAGGTGGTGTAGAACGACCTACGGGGTCAGCGTTGCATCTTCATCATCGGTCCCCTCCCTAGACAGGGGTGTACAGCCCGCCGGTCGTGGTAGAGGTGCCAGAGGAGTAGCCAGTACTAGTGGGGTCCAGAATCGTACTTATGCTTTAGTAGACCGGCAGAATTCGGAGGCTTCTCCAGATGTCGTCACAAGTATATTATCTATATTTTCACATAATGTATATGCACTGATTGACCCAGGTTCTAAATTTTCCTATGTTACTCTATTGGTTACTGCGAAATTTGCAAAGGCAACAGAACTATTAATTAAGTCAGTTGAAGTGTCTACACCGATTGGTGAATGTATTCTTGCAAAAAAAGTATATCGTAGTTGTGTAGTAACTGTGTGTGGTCATTATACGTTGGCCGATCTCATTGAATTAGACATGGTAGATTTTGATGTGATCATGAGAATGGATTGGTTGGCCTCTTGTTATGGCACGGTAGATTGCCGGGCCAAGAAGGTGCAATTTTGTTTTCCGCAGGAAAATGTTCTTGAATTGCAGGGTAATGTAGGGGCACCACGAGGGAGATTTATTTCTTATTTGAAAGCCAGGAAAATGATTGCTAAAGTTTACGTATGTCACTTAGTACGGGTGAAAGATAATGATGTGGAACCACTAACTCCGCAGTCGGTTCCAGTGGTCAATGAATTTCTGGATGTCTTTCCAGAGTATCTCCCAGGCTTACCCCCAGAACGGGAAGTAGAATTTGGCATTGATGTAATTCCAGGCACTCAGCCTATTACTATTCGTCCATATAGAATGGCTCCAGCAGAACTGCGTGAATTGAAGGAGCAGTTGAAAGATTTGCTGGATAAAGGCTTCATCAGGCCGAGTATGTCTCCGTGGGGTGCACCGGTTTTATTTGTACGAAAGAAAGATGGCACATTGAGAATGTGCATCGACTATCGGCAACTGAATAAGGTAACGATCAAGAACAAATATCCCCTCCCTCGAATTGATGATTTGTTTGACCAATTACAGGGTACCAAGTGTTTTTCAAAGATCGACTTGAGGTCGGGTTACCATCAAGTCAGAGTTAGAGAACAAGATGTACCCAAGACAACTTTTCGAACATGGTATGGCCATTATGAATTTTTAGTTATGTCATTTGGACTAACAAATACACCAGCTGTGTTCATGGATTTGATGAATAGGGTGTTTAAGCCATTTCTGGACGTGTTCGTCATGGTGTTTATAGATGACATCCTAGTTTATTCAAGATCACCAGAGGACCATGCTAATCACTTACGGCAAGTGTTGCAAATTCTCCGTGAACGTCAATTATATGCCAAGTTCTCCAAGTGTGAGTTTTGGTTAAAATCAGTTGTATTCTTGTGCCACATTGTGTCAGATGAAGGGATACAGGTTGATACACAAAAGATTGAAGCGGTGAAAAATTGGCCAAGACCTACGACACCCATAGAGATTCGTAGTTTTCTTGGATTTGCAGGTTATTACCAGAGATTTGTGGAAGGTTTTTCCTCTATTGCTGCACCGTTAACAAAGCTTACACATAAGGCAGTGAAATTTCAGTGGAATGATGCGTGTGAGAAAAGCTTTCAAAAATTGAAAGATAAATTAACCTCCACATAAGTTTTAGTGCTTCCCGAAGGTATCGAAGGTTATGTAGTGTATTCTGATACTTTCGGGGTTGGCCTCGGATGCGTATTGATGCAACACGGTAATGTCATAGCATATGCCTCACGAAAGTTGCGGCCACATGAGAAAAATTATCCCACACATGATCTTGAATTAGCAGCGGTAGTCTTTGCTTTAAAGATATGCCGTCATTATTTGTATGGGGTTCATGTTGATATCTATACGGATCACAAAAGTTTGCAATATATCTTTAAGCAGAAGGAACTCAATTTGAGGCAACGGAGGTGGTTAGAGCTCTTAAAAGACTATGATATTGACATTCTTTATCATCCAGGCAAAGTAAATGTGGTAGCTGATGCGTTGAGCCGTAAGGCAGTAGAAAGCACTAGTGGCCAGTTGATTGAAAAGCAAGACATAATCAAAGATTTACATCAATTAGACAGCTTGGGAGTTCTCCTTATTGAATCCTCAGAGGATGGAGTTATTGTGCAGAATACAGCGGAATCCTCCTTAATAGCTGAAGTAAAAGAGAAGCAGTTTGCGGATTCTATGTTATTGCAGCTGAAAGAGAATGTACAGCAGGGTCTAACTACGGCTTTTGATCTTACACAAGCAGGGGTACTTCAATGCCAAGGTAGAGTATGTGTACCAGACGTAGATGAATTGAGGAAACGAATTATGATAGAGGCGCATCATTCACACTATTCTATTCATCCGGGTGCTACAAAAATGTACCATGATTTAAAAGAAGTGTATTGGTGGGGAAATATGAAGAAGAACATTGCAGAATTTGTCACTCAATGACCAAATTATCAACAAGTGAAAGTGAAGCATCAGAAACCAGGAGGTTATATGCAATGTATCAATCTTCCAGTTTGGAAATGGGATATGATTAATATGGACTTCATCACAGGTTTGCCTCGTACACTGCAAAAATTTTATTCAATATGGGTTATAGTGGACAGGCTTACTAAGTCCGCGCATTTTCTACCAGTCAAGACCACCTATACAGCTGAGGATTATGCAAGATTGTATGTTAAAGAAATAGTGCGGCTACATGGTATTCCACTTTCTATTATATCACATAGAGGAGCACAGTTTACAGCGCACTTTTGGAAATCTTTTCAGCAGAGTTTGGGTAAACAGGTGAATTTGAGTACGGCTTTCCATCGTCAAAATGATGGACAAGCAGAACATACTATTCAGACACTTGAAGATATGCTACGAGCATACACATTAGATTTTCAAGGCAGTTGGGATGACCATTTGCCTCTTATTGAATTTGCTTACAACAATAGCTATTATTCAAGTGTTAAAATGGCACCTTATGACGCTTTGTACGAAAGGAAATGTAGATCACCAATTGGGTGGTTTGAAGCATGTGAAACGGCTTTACTTGGGCCAGATATTGTTCATCAGGCTATGGAGAAAGTTAAAGTGATTCAACAGCGATTACAGACGGCCCAAAGTCACCACAAGTCATATGCTGATGTCAGAAGAAGAGGACTTGAATTCTCCATAGATTGGGTATTTTTAAAGGTGTCACCGATGAAAGGGGTAACGCGATTCAGAAAGAAAGGGAAATTGAGTCCACGTTACATAGGCCCATATGAATTATTAGAAGATTTGGTCAAGTTGCGTATGAATTAGCACTACCTCAAGAACTTTCCTCAGTCCATCCAGGATTTCATGTGTCGATGCTTTAAAAATGCATAGGAGATCCATCTCGTATTGTTCCAATTAAAGATGTCCAAGTTACGGAAGATCATACTTATGATGAGGTACCCATTGCTATTCTAGATCGACAAGTAAAGAGAATGAGGAATAAAGACATAGCTGCCTTGAAAGTCCTTTGGCGAAATCAACAAGTAGAGGAGGTCACATGGGAAGCGGAAGAGATGATGAAATCCAAGTAACCCTATCTATTTCAAATATATTAACCAATTCAAAGTGCTGGAATGGAGTTATAACAAGTAAGTATCCATGAGTCTTAAGTATTTATGTATATGTATGCTAGTATAGCGATGCAATTGACGTAATTGAAGCGATACTATTAACATTCGAGGACGAATGTTCCTAAGGGGGGAATAATGTAACACCCCGTACCTTCCTAACACTACTTGACGACATTGAACAATGTTGACTTAGGTGTCGAGAGCCATAGGTATGTGTTTGGAAATGTTATGAACGAGGAAAATTAAAATTTGGCCTCATATATGTGATTAGCCCTTCGTAGGAGGTGTTTTGTGATTTTAATGGAGCATTTGTGGGGTTCAAAACAAGGATAATAATACCTCTAAACAAAGTATATTATGGTTAAGAAGTAATTTAAAGAATAGGACTTGAAGTATCTAACCAAACCCGCGAAGAAAAGTCAAAAAATAAAATTTTTGAAAAATTTAAGGGAGGGGCGCGCCATAGGGAGATTCACGCCGCTCTGGTAAAATTTTTTGTGCCCATAGGTAGCAATTTGGCTCGCCCAAGGGCGTGCCACACTGGTTTTTCCACTTTTTCGAAAGTTGGAAATTTGCTAAGTCCAAAGGGTACCCGGGGTCGTACCGAGCCGATTTTTTCCACGTTTATTATACAACCATGAGTATATACATGAAATGAGTCAAGTATTATATTGGTATGATAAAATTACTCGAGAACGAATTTGGCATCAAAATGACGATTTTACCCTTTTGGTCAAAATAGGCCATACGTGACTAGAATCAATTGTTTTTGGAATTGAGGGTATGGATATGAATAGCGTGAGTGGTAATATTGTTGTAATGCGTATGAAATGATTTAAACATGAGGAATTATTGGGTCGATTGAATTGGGCTCAACAGAAGCCCAAAATGAGACAAAAGATATGGCCCAATTAGGCCAAAAATGACCCATTCTTCACCTTTGACCACTTGTACATGGCATTTAATACCAAGGAGACTTGAGGGACTATATATACATGGAAAAATCTGATTTTATTAAAAGGAACACCCAACATATTTCTAGAAATTTCCCAAAATTTCTCTCAACTCTCAAGAACCCTAAGCCAACTTCTTGGAGCAAAATCATCAATTTTCAAGCTTAGGTAAGTAATTATTCTTATTGAATAGTATATTATATGCATGGGAAAGCATGTAAATCATGTTGGTTATGCTTGGAAGTGTTGTATATGGTACTTTGTGTTTTTGTGAAAGATGTGAAATCCATGAGATTTAAACTTGAAAGATAACTTGTAGTCTTGATAAAAGTGCATGGTATGGATGAAGTAACAACATGTATGGTATGATTAAGGTCCTAAAATTGTTATTTTTCTATAAGTGTAGATTATGGAATTTTGGTCGATTTGTTATTGTGAGGTGTATTGAAGGGATTTAATGGAATAATTGTGATGTTATGGTGATGAAGAGTGGAAAGTATGAACTTGGTGTGACATGCTATTGGTTTGTAATATATTGGTCAATGTTGGGCATGTTGTAGTATTGTTGGTATTACCATGCCGTAAAGGGTATTATAAGGGACTAAATGACATTATACGACGGTCATATAGCTTATTGTCGTTTTGTACACTTGTAAAGAGACCATTTGATAATGTAAGTCCGGTATGTATTTGTCTTGTAGAGTAAGACGTAAGGAAGGAGCTGAGCTATTGGGTTCCCGTATAGAATTGTATTGTCATATTGAGAATATGAGGTATGTAAGGTTACTCTTTCCATATCCTTTTACAGCACATAGTATCACATAGTCATTATACTTATTCGATTCCGAAATGCTCTAAGGTATTCTATTTTCGGTTGTTGACTAGTGTTACTCATATGTTCCTTATTCATTGGTCAATGGTGATTCTCATGATTCATATTCATTGGTTAATGCTCCAAAATTCCAATAATGTACCATCTCCAATGTATCACTCTCAAACAAAAGTAAAAGAATTTAGTAATGCTTAATTGGTTGTTGTTGAGCACAGGGGGCAATCCAGAGGGGTGAACACCCTGGTCGGAATTAACCTATTTTATTGGAATGGATCGGAATCTAAGGGGTGTAAACCTAGCTGGAACGATCCCAAAATTATGCTCTGGTGGATCGCAATCTAAGGGGCATAAGCCTGGCTGGAACGATCCCAATAGTATGTTATTTTCCCACTGATCAGTCCGAGCTCGAGCATGATATGAATAGATGATGGTTAATTGATGTAAATGCAACCAACGCAATAAACGTAATGTACATACGTCTATATATACAAAATGATGACTTATCCACATTGGCTATTCACTTACAGTTGATTCCATTGAAGTATCGGTGTAATGTACTATTTCTTATGGCCTTACATACTCAGTACTTTATTTGTACTGACCCCTCTTGGGGAATTTACCTTACTTACTGCAGGCACAGGTACTAGTAGACCTCCCCAGTAGGCTACAGGACTTCTGTTGATCTTTGGTGAGCTCCAGTTGGTTCGGGGCTTTCCGTGTCCGCGTTGTACATTGATTTTAGTGTTGTACATGTTGTATAAAGCGGGGACTTGTCCCGACTTTCCGTTGGTTTTGGTAAATGTCTATGTTAGAGGCTTTTGTAGACGTTTGTGGGTGTATGGATGTACGATGATACATGTCATTTTTGACTTGATGGCCTCAACGGCCAAGTTTCACATATGAGTACATATATATATATGTCCCATGTTCCATGTTTTTCGTATTTCGCCTTTCATGTTCTTATGTAATGGTGGTGTCGCTTATGACATGCATGTGAATGAACAGAAGCAGAGCTTGGTTCTCTCGGGCTATGTCGGCTATGGGTGCCAATCCGTCCCGATGGGATTTAGGGCGTGACATGATGATTGCAGTATGAACTAGAATAATGATTGTTATTATACATTAAGTAAGTTGTTGGGGTTTTATCTATCTTTGATGTTATTGGGATTGGGTGTCATGCTGGTACAGAGTGATACTGGGATCGGGTACCACACCGGTGTGGTACATGGACTGAGCTTGTCGCCTGTAGGTCATAACTAATAGTCCCTCCGACCCTAGTGTATGTACATTATTTTATGCATGCATTCATTATTTGCATTACACATGTGGTTGTCATTGACTATATTAATTTCCTAAGTGTAAGTGATTGATACGAATAACTTAAAAAGAATTAATATAAATAGGATAGTTGGTGGTGTTGTAAGTTGAGGTGTTTATGAACATGAGTTTAATGTTAAGTTGGTCATGAATTGTGTCTTGATCGCTTCTTACTTTCATTTAATTTATCTATTTTTATGTTGTTGAGTTAAGTCAGGCAATGATGCCTACCAGTATATAGTTTTTGTATTGATACTACCTGTACTCTTCTTTTTGTTGAGTGGAGAGCGTGTTTCAGCATTTGAGACAAGACCCCGACTCTAGTTCATGATTTTAGCTTCAATTCAAGGTTGAGCACCATGTTTGGGTAACCATTGGATCTTCTTCTAGTTCATGTTCCTTGTTTCTGGACAAAAAATTTACTGTTGATTTTAGTATTTATGGATTATGTTTCAGACTTTGTTTTCAATTAGTAGCTATTGTACGGTGAATTTTCAGCCCTGGAGGTTGTAATAGTTAGAGATACTTCCGCATTTTCTTATTTTATTTTGGGTTAGTGAATATATTTCTTAGTAGGTTTTAAGTTACTAATCAGTATTTAGGTGCCACTCACGACAGTTTGGGTCATGACAAAATGACTTTATATGTTTTCTTATATTGTTAACTAAAGTCTCTTACCAAAGCAAAGACATGTCTTTTAATCTTTCCTTTTGAGTACAGGTATGTATAAGAGGTCAATCTGACCGGAGTCAAGGTGACTCCACTTATCCTGACCGACATCAAGGTGATGACTACTTATCTGGACAGGTATCAAGGTGATGACCAATTATCCAGTCGGCATCATAGTGACTCCACATATCATGTTCAAGTGGTCATTTGTCGCTCAATAAGACAAGATGGGTCACCACCCATTCAAGTGGCATGTCATGTTAAAGTGATCATCTGCCATTAAGTGAGCAAGATGGGCTACCAGCTGTTCAAGTGACATATCAAGTTCAAGATGGGTTGTCTGGCTTTCAATGAGACAAGTTGACTAGCCATCTCATTTAAAGTGGAATATCATGTTCAATTTAGGTCATCCACCCTTCAATGTGACAATATAGGTCGCCACCTGGTCAAATGGCATATCATGTTCAAGTGGCCTTCCGCCATTCAATGAGATAAGATGGGTCATCACCCGTTCAAATGGCATATCAAGTTCAAGATGGATCGTTTGCCTTTTAATAAGACAAGTTGAGTAGCCATCTCATTCAAAGTGGCTTATCATTTCAAGTTGGTCATCTGCAATTCAATGAGACAAGATAGGTCACCACCCATTCAAATGACATACCATGTTCAACTGGTCGTCTGCCATACAATGAGACAAGATAGGTCGTCATCCATTCAAATGACATATCAAATTCAAGATGGGTCATTCGCCCTTCAATGAGACAAGATGGGTCTCTATGCATTCAAATGACATATATTGTTTAAGATGGGTCACCAACAATTCAAATGACATATTAAGTTCAAGATGGGTCGTATGCCCTTTAATTAGACAAGATGGATCACCACCCGTTCAAATGGCATATCATGCTCAAGTTACCTTCCCCCATTCAATAAGATAATATGGGTCGCCACAAGTTTAAATGTCATATTAAGTTCAAGATGGATAGTCTTCCTTACAATGAGACAAGTTGAGTAGCCATATCATTGAAAATGGTATATCATTTTCAAAATGGTCGTCTGATGTTCAATGAGATAAGTTGGATTTTTACCCGTTCAAATGGTATATCAAGTTTAAGTTGGTTGTCCACCTTCCAACTAGACGATTTGGGTCGCCACCCATTCAAATGGCATATCATGTTCAACATAGGTTATCCACCCTTCAATGAGATAAGATGATTCGCTATCTCATTCAAACAGGTAAGCAATTTGACATCCCTAGCATCTCACAAGTTCGACACTGAGGTAATTTTAGAAGTAAGATTGAAGGAACATGCATATTTTTCTTTGAATTACCATTCCCCTTCTGCCAGTTTACTCTTTTATAATCTAATCCTGCAAATGGGCACAGTCTTATCAAAATTCTAACAATGTCTAGCATCATTTTGTGCACATGTCATTCTTTTTCTTCTTTGTCTAGCAAAAATATGCTACACTCCATTGTCTTCACTCAAACACTCTTTCATCATCTTCGGGCCAAGAGGGATAGTTGTTGACACTTAATTTTGGCCTGACATTTTAAAAATAAACACTTTTGTGCTTCTTATATGTTAAGGAGCACAAAATTCAACTTTTACATATTTTATTCAATTTAGCATAAGTTATTGATAATTATCCTTATTTTGAAAAAGTACAAAGATTTTATCAATTTAATATTATTTTTTATTAATTTTTGGTTATCACTAATTTTTGTAAAATTATTTTAATAAAAAAATATTGTGTCTGTTTTGTTAAATAATCATTTAAGTTTTCGAGTGAATTCACATTTTTATGTGGCGTTAAATATATTTTCATTTCATTTTTACAAAAAAACCGCCACCCATTCTCTCCTTCTCCCCATTTGTTCCGGTGAACTCCAATGAGCTCCACTACCAAACAATGCCAAGCTCCATCACCTTCGTTCAACACAATTGCCCAGTCCCCTTTTCCCTTCTTTATCAATGCCAATTTTTCCATTTCCCGAAAAAACAATAATAAACCAACACGAAATCAATCATATCGGAGCAAACCAGTAGCTCTGTCGACCACCCCATTTACCGTTCTCCCTCGCTCACCCGAGAGTTACTGAAGCTCGAACTCCAACAAGAAAATCACAACAAACAGACCCCATTATTTTCCTTTAATACACCATCATTCCTCCACCAAAGAACTACAACCCTCCAGATATTTTCCTTTCCTATTGCGATGCCACTTCGGTGGACCAGCAAACCAAACCCCAACCCCATCGTTGCTCATTCATTTTTTTAAAAAATCACTAGATCTGGGCAGAGTGTGTTAAGGAATGACAAAGATCCAAAGAACCTCTAGTACTCCCATTCCAGCAAAACCAGCCACAACAAATGACCTCTGATGAAGAACCAATCAACAACACCGGTAAACAACCTCAAAATCCCTAAATTCGTGTGTTTGTTTTTTACTGGAACAAATTTCAAGTATTACTATGTTCATCATTGTTAATTTTTTAATTCTCAATTGATATATATTGATTTTGGCAAGATTACCCATTACCTGTGAATTTTCCCCCCTTTATGCTTTATTGTTATTATTAGAATAATTTTTAGGTATCCCATGTTCTTCATCATCTTCAATGTTATGTTGGATTGTTTTTATGTTAGTTTAGATGTATTGTTTTGCTCTTTGTTATTAATTTTTGTACTATTTGGCTACTGTTGATATTTGTTGATATTTTGGACTTATGTTAGCAACTGTTAATGTTTCTTTATATAATGATGATTTCAAATTGATCTCACGTTTGAAAAATATTAAATATTTAATTAGCCAAAGAAAAAACCTCTTTGTCAGATTTTCAAGGCCTCCCCATAAATAAAGACAGATTTTATTTTCAAGTTCAATTATTTTATTCAAGTTTCAATATACTTGCCCGATGAAGAATTTTTTTTCAATTTTCACAGCCGCCCATGTACATAAGACGGGTTTTACTTTTTTTTTTTTATTACTTTTTTAATTCATTTTTATTTATATTTTTTCATTACTAACACTTTTACTAAGTGTCTTTATAGGTACCCGAATGTGCTTTCCAAAGAAGTCATTCGAATTAAAATTTAGGACATTCTTCGATTAATTATTGTTCTTATTCATTTTTCATAGATGATAGGCAAATATTAGGCTGTCTTTTGTATTTATACTTTATTTTGTTCTTTGGGCATATCTAATATTTATTATACTTGTGCAAATGATTTTATCTCCTCCTCAATTAAAAAAATGAGTTTACCCAGGAACCACCGTTCTGAATTCTGAACGGTTCCTAACACCTTCTCTTTGAAATAATTTTAACTCTTACCTAGAATCTAATTTGTTTCTAGACTAAATTTTACATTACATTAATAGGTTTCCTAATTTTACTAAAATTGTGTGGCTACTCTCCTAATTTTTTAAAAAATAATTAATTCTTTCTGAGTCCCAAAGTTGCGCCTTATTGTGAAAAATAGATATTGAGATAGTTAGAATGGACTAGGACTGAGTTCTTCATGATTTCATAAATCAGTATACTCATCGTACTAGTGATATATCCCGGTACTCAGCATATAAAATTGGTAAGTTAGGTTCAACTAAACAGCTTTATCCCTAATTAGATGAATATCACTCGGTCACTGGTTTGGATTATGAGTCTTTGCTTATGGACCCATACCTTTAATATCAGATTAGCTTTCCCAGTTAAGGCTCAAGTTATTAGATAAGGGTTGGTAGCCTCAAATATCCATTTACATCTCTCTTTCTATTCTTTGCCTCTTTGGTCAAGCAAGTTAAGAGTTAAGGCGAGTTATAATGTTTGCAACCGTTAAAAGGAAATCAATACGAAGAGAAGAATAATACATGCATGAAAATCGTTCAAGAATCACTAAGTACTTTTACCTACTTCGTTAATTCATCTTGGTTCCCACAACCCTAGTTATGAGATTTAGCTATTCATGTTTGGAATAATACAATTAGAATTTATGGTAGAATACATAATAATGAATTTACGAATTGAATAAATGAAATCCAGAATCTTGAATAATTAGAACATAATCAATAACCAAGAGTAATGGAAGTTATTGCTCAAAAACTAAAGAGAGTTATGCTCTCAAGCAATTAAAAAAGTAACAATGTATTTGAGGTGCGTAAACTGTAAATATAAACCTAAGGAAAGTATTTATAGACAAAACAAAACCTATCCTAAATGAACTAGGATTTCACGCCAGTCAGCTTTACACGACTTGTACTATGAAGGTACGGTTCATGATCAGGATGTCACGACTCGTGGTTTGCCAACTTCTCTAGTTTCCCACATGTTAGTGTACGACTCATAGTCTTAACTTATAATTCATGCATTCACTCTTGGTCCCTAAGTTTAACATGCACCTTTTCTGATCTTTCTCCTTACAACTCTCAGAACGAGTTAGGATGACACATGGTTAACTTCTCGATTCATGGTTTGAATCATACTGTTGGGATCAATTTCACTGCTTCTGTACTTCTATCTAGACCAAGAGTATGACTCGTACTACGTATTCACGAGTTGTGGTATCAATTTTCGAATCAAACCGTCTCTAGTCCTAAGTACGAGTGTGAGTACGATTTGTATTTTCTAACTACGACTCATACTATGCTTCCACGAGTCAAAACATAGACATTTTCAGCTTATTTTCCAACTTTAACTTCTAGGGACCTTTTTTCCAGCACAAACGCACAAAAACACATTATATATATACTAAAATATACTCAAGAACATGAACAATTTCCATGTTTTAAGCATCAAAAGTACCACAAAATCACATAAACACCCTAAACATAAAATGTTTGTTTGCCACAAGAAATAAATACAAAACTATACTAACATGACATTGAAGTAAAAAAACCTAGGAGATTTACGACAGTATTAAGGAATTGTGCAACACGTATTTCATACAGTACAAACTCTCTCCATTTTTCAAAACAAAACAACTATGCACAAACAAGATGCATCAAACTGACATATCAAGATCGATAAATGACACCACACTATTAATGGACAGCTATGCATACACAAGGGGCACACAACCCCACAACTAGTAGTCACACAATGCTACCCTAATGCCCTCAAAATAATAAAGTCCCACACACACATGATTTAATGAAAATGGGGACTCAACTAATGTGCTTACTCTCACAAAGAAGTTCAAACAATGCATGTACACATATCACAAGATTTCCTTACTTTAAATTCTTCCATTTTTAGACAGTCAGATTAGGATCACTATAGAAATTTTGTCGACTTGTAATGAGGCTTGGGGACGGGTATGGTAGATTTTTTGAAACAGTGACTCAACCCTCCTTGATACTACACTAACTTTTATCCACTTTTGACCTTTTTCTTTTTCTCCCTTTGCTCTTATTATTTCTTTTCAATTACGAGTGTGGATTTATTTCTAACTTATTTTTTTTTCTCTTTTTTTGTTTTTTTTAATAAAAATTGGCCAAAAGATTACTTTATTCATAAATATATATATATATATATATATATATATATATATATATATATATTTCAGTCAAAAAGTGGCAAAACCCAAATCAAAAGGTCCAATCCAAACCAAAAAAAATCCAAAGAAGAGGAAATAAATAGAAAAGGAAAGTTAATGGTACTAGAAAAATCCACGAAATAGGAAAGTGTCTATCTCTTCATCTTCAACCTTTTGATCTGTCATAGAGCTTAAGCCATCATTTGAAGAGATTACGCCGACGATCTGAGATAAAATCAACTATGTAAGATCAATAGTGAACCAATTTCATAGCTTCATGAGCTTGGGCAAATTCCATAAGAGACATTTAAAATTATCATAAATGCCATGTAAATTGACACCATTGAAGCCTTCTTATTTTCTGAAGCTATAAATGTAATGACCCTTTCCATCGTTACGTATAAGTCTCTCATTTAAAATTTCATGCTAAAATTTTTCCTAGATTTAAAGTTATAAATTTTAGCCTAGGCTAGTGGTTGATGAAATTCGAGGGAGGTATAGTGTAGGAAAATATAGGAATGAATTGGGTAAGTGTGGCGGTGTTCAACTTCGTTTCTAGTTAGCTAAGATGATAAGGAACCCGTAAAATTTTATAAAATTGAATTTGGGTAAGTAGAACTCTCAGAATTGATCTTGTTTAAAGGGTATGATTTGAGAAGTCTTAGATTTAAGGTGTGTTGTGAAAAAGGGAATTGACATGCATGTCACTACCATAACATGCTAAAAAGTGGGATAATTCCAGTTATGGCGACCAGTCAAGGGTCGTTATAGTGACTATGTTACTATAGCAATGCCGCTACAACGACATATGTCGCTATAGAGAAATAAATTGTTGTTTTATTTCAAAAAACACTAAAAATGGTTTAGTTTTCCAAGAAATGTTTGGGGCTTCAACAGTGGCGATTTGGGGTGAAAACCATCAGTTTTTCATCATATTTCATCATTAAAGTAAGGAATTCATCCCAGTAACTAGTAAATTGATAATCTAGCCTTAAAATTACTAGTTTACGTAGATCAGGGAGGGTTAAGGAATGGGTTTAGTTGATTTTCTCATGCAAGGGATTAATTTAAGTATGATATCAATGGGTTTTGGTTAATGATTTTTAAATTACCCTTGCAAGTCGTTAATTCCCTAATTTATCCATGAAATTTGTAGTTTAGGGTGGATTATGGTAGAAAAAGCACTAGAACTGGGAGGGAATGAGCATGAACTTGACCTTAGGGGTTTGGTATGAATTACAAACCCCAACGGGTTAGGTTGTTACATTAATTATGTGTTTGTATGTATTTCTAGACCAAGATCAAGCAAAAATTACACGGAAAGGTAACGCTCAAGCTTATTTGAGTTGTGCAAGCTTTAATTGAGGTAGCTGATGGTATTGTAGTTTAATCCAATTTGTACTATATGTGTGCGTTAACTACATCTTAGTATGGCTTTTTAGTGCATGTTATTTGGTGTGGTTAATTCTATGAATTTACCTTGTTATATGAGTTTGACCTGCCTTATAATAATGTCAAAGGTTTGGTACTTGAATATTATCACATTTTATTGGTGGTATAATGTTGGTAGACATTTGTGTCTATGATTTTGGTTCATAAATACAATTTATCCCCTACAGGTCATGACTAAAGGGGGGTTATGATACCCATAACGTGTATGTATGAGGTTCAGGTGAGTTTGACGATTCCATGAGTGAATCGAGGAATATATTTATATATTTTATAATTGCTTAACTTGTCTGGACTTATTTTGACTTAGCTTGACTAAACTTGACTTGGTTGTAAATGTCTTGACTTGTTACTTGTAAACTTGAGCTATTTATTTGATACTTGTAGTGTTAGGTGTAGGTTAGAATGAGCATGGATTAACTTGTTGTACTACATTTTGGTTAAGTGTTCATATTCTCATCTTGGGTTGGCCAAATTACCCTTCCAGTACACTGTTGTTTTCTTGTATGCGGATACCACTCCTACTTTTACTTTTGATGAGTGCAACGCATATTCTAGTGACTCCTACATGACCTCAATTGTGATTCTAGCATGTGATTCAGATTTCAGGGTGAGCATCTTTTTTGGGCTACCATGGAATCTCTCTTTTATGATATTGTCCATTGTTTGGACTTATGTGATCTTCTTAGTTTTGGGGTTGCATCCCTATCTTTATATTCTTAGTATGTTTTGGTATACTTACTTTTGGATTCTTGGGAGGTTTTCATTTTAGTATTTATTTCCGCGTTTCTTAGTTTGTTAGACTGAATATTCCTTGAACTATTAATGGGATAGTTTTCTTTTTTTTTTTCTCTAAGTAATGGTTAATGCTTTCTGGATTATCGATTCTCCCACCAGAGAATGGGGTAGGTTCCACTCGCATCCATTTGGTTCGTGACAAAGTTTGTATCAGAGCCTAGGTTCATCAATCTCATTGTACCAAAATGGGTGTAGTAGAGTCTTGCAGAACGGTACAAAGATGTTTGTACTTTTCTTTGGGAGGCTATTGGACTTTTGAAAAACTGTCACTCTTGCTTATTTTGTGCTATAACTTAATCCCAATTGGTATCTGGCGATCCAAATTGGTATCTTATTTTCTTCACTCTTTTGTCCGCTAATAGTGACTGCTAGGTCAAACGAAACTCGAGCATCAGCCCCGGTACCGACCGCTCCAGCTCCGGAGCTAGTCGTAAGGGGAAGAGGATAGGTGAGAGAAAGAGGTAGGAGAGGAAGAGGACAAGACACACCCGCCATTGGTGGAGCTCAAGATGCTGCTAGCCAGGCTCATGAAGGGTCAGTATCACCTTCCCCACCTTAGGATCATCGAGAGGAGGTGAAAGCAGTAGAGGAGTAGGTAATGGAGCCCGAAGAGGTGGCACCAGCTGGAGGTCCAGTTTTGCCCCCTCTGTCGATTGAGGTTGTTCAACAGGTGTTAGCTTTTCTTAGTGGTTTGACTGGAAATAGATCCCCTCATGCTGTACAATTTTTCCAGGCTCTAGTTGCTTATCCTACGGTTTTTATGGCTCCTAATATGGATGAGGATTTAGGGATGGATGTTTTTCCTTGATCGTTTTTGGGTTCTGTGATGACGGGTACAGAACATAATTTGCTGACCAAGTTTCTGCATATGAAACCTCCAATATTCCAGGGTACTGATTCTGAGGTCGCTTTTGAGTTCATCATTGACTGTTATGAGAGGTTACATAATATGGGTATTATGCAACAACTTGGAGTTGAGTTCGTGACCTTTCTGTTGGAGAAGGATGCAAAGCAATGGTGGAGGGCGTTTGTAAAATTTTAGTCACTGATATTACCTCTATTGAATTGGGAATAGTTTTATGCCTTATTCTTAGAGAATTATGTACCTCGAGCCCTTCGTGATTGCAAGAACCATGAGTTTTTGGAATTGGAGAAGGGTGACATGTTAGTTGCAGCCTATGAGGCTAAGTTTCATACCCTGTCTCACTATGCTATTGGCTACTGAGGAGGAGAGGATTCAATGCTATGTGAGGGGTTTAAACTAAAATCTTCAGGTATTGTCTGTGCATATGACTTTTGTAGGGAAGGGGTTCAATGAAGTTTCAAATTAGGTGAAGAAGTTAGAAGGGGTCACGCAAGTGGGTTAGGCTAAGATGTTTTCTAAGAAGTCCTATATTATTGGTAATTTTAGTGGATCTTAATGTAAGGTCCATGTTCAACAGGCCAACCCAGCTCGCCCTATTCAGTCAGTATTGCCAGCTTCTACTGTGGGTCTAGCTAAGGTCTCTTCTCAGTCACAGGTTATTAGAAGCCAAGGGTCTTCTTACTCTTCTATCAACCGACCTTCTCTTGAGCGGGGATGTTACTATTTTGGTGTTGTTGGTCATTTTAAGAGAGACTATCTTAAAGGTAAGTAAATGGCCAGGTGCAGCAGCAGATTTGGGCTATAGTTCCAGCTAATAAAGGAAGAGGAGATAATGACAGGGGTCATCCACAGGGTGGATAGGGAAATCAGACAGGTGGTCGGGGTGGTTGAGGAAATGGTGGAACAGGGGGAGGAGCACATCGAGGGAGAAAGTTAGCTCAGATTGATGACTGGGCCCACTGTTATTCCTTTTTGGAAAAGACTGATGTCGAGGCTTCTGATGCGGTGATCACAGGTACCATTTTTGTTTATGACAGGATGGATTCTGTCTTATTTGACCTGGGGTCTACTTATTCTTATGTATCTGTCTAGTTTGCGGTGGGTTTGAATTTGGTTTATGATTTACTTGACTATCCTATTTATATGTCTACTCTGGTTGGTGAGTCTGTGGTAGTAACCCATGTTTACCATTCATTTTTTGTGTTATTTATGGGTTTTTAGACTTGGGTAGATTTGATTATTCTAGATATGTTGGACTTTGATGTAATTTTGGGTATGACTTGGTTATCTCTATATCACGTTGTCTTAATGTAATGCTAAGATGGTGCCTGTAACTATGCCGGGGAGGGATGAACTTGAGTGGGAGGGAGTGTATACGGCCAAACCGATTAAAATTATATCTTTTGTCCGGGCTAGAAGGTTAGTAGGGAAGGGGTGTTTAGCTTTTTTAAGCTCATCTACAGGATGTGAGTGTGGGGTGCCATTTTATAGAGTCAGTTCTAGTTGTTTTCGAATTCTAAGAAGTGTTAGTAGGGAAGGGGTGTTTAGCTTTTTTTAGCTCATCTACGGGATATGAGTGTGGGGTGCCATTCTATAGAGTCAGTTCTAGTTGTTTTCAAATTCTAAGAAGTGTTTCCTTCAGATTTATCGAGTATGCCTCCGGATAGGGATATTGATTTTTGTATTGACTTAGAGTCGGGTACTCTCCTTATATCTATTCCACACTATCAAATGGCTCCACCAGAGTTGAGGGAACTCAAGATTCAATTTCAGGAACTACTTCACAAGGGGTTTATTCGTCCAAGTGAGACCTTGGGGTACTCTGATTCTGTTTATTAAGAAGAAGAATGGTAGTATGAGGATGTGTATTGATTATAGACAGTTGAATAAGGTTACCATCAGGAATAAATAACCCTTGCCTCCTATAGACAATCTGTTTGACCAGTTACAGGGAGTAATGGTATTTTCCAAGATTGACTTGTAGTCAGGTTATCATTAGCTGAAAATTAGGTTGGAGGATGTACCAAAGACAACTTTTAGAACTCAATATGGCCATTACGAGTTTGTGGTGATGGCTTTAGGATTAACTAATGCTCCTATAGCCTTTATGAGCTTAATGAACAATATCTTTAGGCCATTCTTGAATTCTTTTGTTATTGTGTTTATTGATGACATTCTAGTTTACTCCAAGAGTAAGGAGGGGCATGTAGCTCACCTTCGTATAGTGTTGGAGATTCTAAGGGAGATACGATTATTTGCCAAATTTTTGAAGTGTGAATTCTGGTTGTCCTCGGTGGCCATTTTGGGGCACGTTGTTTCCAAAAAGAGGAACATTATGGATTATGTGTCCAAGTGTCACAATTGTCAGCAAGTGAAGTATGAATATCAAAGGCCTACAGGGTTGCTTCAGAAAATGCCCATACCTGTGTGGAAATTGGAGAACATTGCTATGGATTTCATGGTGGGTCTTCCTATGACCTTGGGGACTCCATTTGGGTGATAGTGGATCGGTTGACAAAATCAGCCAACCTTTTGTCGGTTTGGGTACACTACAACACTCAGCAGTTAGCTAAAATCTACGTCAAAGAGATAGTGAGGCTTCATGGAGTACCCCTTACCATCATTTCTGAAAGAGATGCAAAGTATACTTCTAAATTTTTGGATAGGTTGCACAAGGATTTGGGCACTAAGTTCATCTTTAGCATGGCTTTTCATCCTCAAACGGATGGGTAGTCGGAGAGGACGATTCAAGTGCTAGAAGACATGTTGAGAGCCTATGTTACTAACTTTGGTGTCATTGGGACCAGTTTCTTTCGTTGTGTGAGTTTTCATACAACACCAGTTATCACTACAGCATCAATATGGCACCATTCGAGACACTCTATGGAAGGAAGTGCAGGTTACTAATTGGGTGGTTTGATACTGAAGATGTTAAACCTTTAGGCACTGACTTGGTGAAGGAGGCTCAAGAAAAAGTAAGGTTCATTCAAACCAAATTGTTGGCTTGTCAAAGTAGATAGAAAGAGTATACAGACCGTAAGGTAAGAGACATGGATTTCAAGGTCGGTGAACAACTGTTGCATAAAGTGTCTCCCATGAAGCAAGTCATGAGATTCGGTAAGAGGGGAAAGCTCAGCCCTCGGTATATTGCTTCTTTTAAAATTCTTGAGGATCTGGGTCTAGTTGCGTACAAGTTAGCTTTACCATCGGGGGTTTTAGGAGTCCATTCGGTATTTCATGTCTCCATGCTCAAACGATACCATGGGGATTGATACTACATCATTAAATGGGATGGACTCGGTTCTATTAGATAAGGATTTAGCTTACGAGGAGTAATCGGTAGGGATTCTATATTAGAATGTTCAGAATTTGAGGACCAAGGAAATTCATTTGGTTAAGGTTCAATTGAAGCATCATCCGATTTAAGAAGCCTCTGGGAAACCGAGAAGGACATGCGGGATAGGTACCCTCAATTGTTTAAAGATACATGTACTCTCTTCTTTCCTTGTTTCAGCCTATTTTTTATTTTTATATTTTCCACACTTGATCATTCGGGGACAAATGATGGGTAAACTTGTATTTGTTGTAACGACCCTTTTCGTCGTTACGTATAAGTCTCTTGTTTATAATTTCACTCTAAAATTCTTCCGAGATTTAAAGTTATAAATTTTAGGCTAGGATGGTTTCGAATGAAATCCGAGAGAGATGTGGCCTAGAAAAAATTGAGAATGAATTGTGTAAGTGTGTGTTACTCCCCAAATCCCATTGAGGCTTTAACACCCCGTACCTTCCCAACCCTACTTGATGATAGTGAAGAATTTTTACTTAAGTGTCGAGAGTTATAAGTATGTATTTGGAAATGTTAAAGATGAGAAAAATTAACATTTGGTCGTGTACATGTGACGAGCCTTTCATAGGAAGAGTTTTGTGACTTCTTGAAGCGTTTATGTCATACCCCGTACACATTTTAACCTCATTTGGTGACTTGGAGTCATGTTTACTTGATGGTTAAGGTCACTAAGTAAGTATTTTATAGTGTTTTGATAAGGTATTGGACGATACGCAAGTGTTGGAAAAATTGCCGAAAAATTCAGCAATACATGGAAACTTGAGCCACTGCCCTGTTTCAGGGGGTGTGGCGCAATCCCCTGAGATCAGAGAGGGTGCAAATCTTGCGCCACAGCTTGCTTTACAGCAGTGGTGCAAGGCACAAATTTTGTGCCTTTCCGGACCCGTTTTGAAATGCAATTCTACGACGATTCTTCGATGGTTTCTTTTGGTTCCTTGGAGTTATTTGAGTGTTGTTAAAGATTAAAACACTTCAATACATTCCTACATACTCTCCCATGATTAAATCATGAAACATGAAGAGTGATCCAAAATGTCTAATGAAGCCAAGGGTGACTAGAATTCCTACTTTTGCGATCAAGGCGACGAATGAGAAACTTGTAAGAGAATATTGTCGTGACATTATGGAATTATTTAAACATGTGATATATGGTGAATTTTACATGAAAGTTGATGGGCTAAGCTACATGTGCAATTGGGCCCAAAATTAGGGCCCAAAATAGAACAAAAGAGAAGGCCCAAAGGCAAAATGACCCATTCTTCCAATATTTGACCAAGTAAACATATTAATTAATGCCAAATGTGGCTAAGGATGACTTGGGGTCTATATAAAGGCCCCAAAATCAGATTTTATTCCCCAAAGACTCTCATACCTTTTTGGATATTTCTTAAACATTTCTTTACTCTTCTAAACCCTAAAGCAAATATTTCTTTGGACTCTTTGGCAAAGATCATCCTATTTCAAGCCTTGGTAAGTGTTTATGATTATGGTTTAACATATTATATGCATGGTAGATTATGTATATCATGATATTTAGGTTGGCAAAGAGGTGAATAGTGTATTGGTGCTTTTGGTAAAAAAAAATGTGCTATCTTGGTAATTTGAACTTGAATTAGGCCTTGTGCCTTTGATGAAAAAGAATGGTATGGACAAAATATGAACATGTATGGTGTTATTGTTGGTATTAAATTTGTTCTTGTCTATAAGTGAAAATTATGGGATTTTGGCCAATATGTGTTATGAGTTGTGTTAAGGTAAAGTGATGGATTATTTGTGATGTGGTATGGATAAGAAAGTGTAAAGGAGAAGTGTTGTGGTGAAATGTCTCAATTATCATGTATTGGTCAATGTTGGGAATATTGGAGGATTTTTGGAATAATGATTTTATCAATGGTTTTGTTAAGGGGGAAAGGACATGTTAAAGCTAAACATGTGACTTATTGTTGTTGTATGCCATTATAAGGTAATTGGTGGTTAATGTTGGTTTTGTTATAAACTTGTGTTGTAGAGAGAAACATAAGGAAGGAGCAGGAATATTATATGCACGTCTAAGATTGTGTATTCGTATTAAGAATACAAGGTATGTAAGGTTCCTTTTTCCATATCCTTCTGCAACATGTTATTCACATTGACATTGGACTTGTTTCAATTTCGAGAGGTTTGAAGTATCTCAAATTCAGGTTGACGTATGTTGTTATTCATATGTGTCCTATTCTCCAATGCATGATGATTCTTTTGTCTCTTGCTCATTGAGTGAAGTTCCAAAAATGTCATAACGTTATCATTCCTAAATGAACGATCTCAAGAGAGTAATAACATAAGAGAACCTAGTTATTCTTGAATAGTATTTTCCAATCATGACATGATTCAAGCCCTCAATTATGATGATTATCTTTGTATCAATCTTTCATAAGTAAAAGTACCAATTTCATAAGATCTCTCAAGAGTAATAGGAGAAGTGATGAGCAAGTTAATATATCTATCCCTCATAAGTGAAGATGTCAATCTCATGAAGCAAGAGTGAAGAAGTAAGATGTATATGTGTGATTCCTATTATGTCATGATCTTCAATATCTCAATCACTCTTAAGAATGGAAGTAAGAATAACAAGAGAAATAAGAGGTGTATAATTAAGAAGTAAGCATGAGTGGTATCCCAGGGGTTAAAATACCTAGCATAGGTCGATCCCAATAACACGGGTGGTATCCCAGGGGCGACAGAAAAGCCTAGCATGGGTCGACCCCGATACATCCCAGGGGCGATATAAAAGCTTAGCATGGGTTATGACGGTACATCCCAGGGGCGACACGAAAGCCTAGCATGGGTTAATATAACATCCCAGGGGCAATAAGCCTAGCATGGGTTAATGATATCCCAGGGGCGACACGAAAGCCTAGCATGGGTTCACATAACATCCCAGGGGTCAAAGTACCTAGCATGGGTTAATCTCATCCCAGGGGTGACAGAATAGCCTAGCATGGGTAGAACAATAAGGATGAATAAAAGATGAAGACAAGAGGAGTAAAGAATGTAATATACATGGTTTCCCACATAAATAAAGAGAGTTTATTCATATTTCTGTGATTCCATTATTGTTGTTATTATCTATGATGAATTTCTTATGAGCCTTACATATTCAGTACATTCTTCGTACTGACCCCCTCGGGGGAATTACCTTACATGTTGCAGGTGCAGGCATTAGTAGACTTCCTCTGTAGACTGGGGATCATTTTCAGATATTTGGTGAGCTCCAGTTGGTTCGGAGCCCCCTGAGTCATAGATGTATATTTGTTGTGATGTTATATAAATTGTATAAAGCGGGGACTTTTCCCGACTGTAAGTTGGTCTTGTTGATACATCTGTTAGAGGCTTTCGTAGACATATGTGGGTATATGGATGTAAGTGACGAGTATGTAGAAGACGAATGTCTGTTTTGACTTAATGGCCTCAATGGCCAAGTTTCCTAAATAAATATATGTATAGCATATGTTTCCATGTTCATGTCTATGACTTCCGCATAGTTGCACAAGGTGTAATAAGATTCATATGAGATTATGTATGCGAATGTTCATGAGCAAAGGTTGGTTCTCTCGGGCCATATCGGCTGTGGGTGCCAATCACGCCTCGATGGGATTCGGGGTGTGACAAAGTGGTATCAGAGCAATTCGGTCTAAGGGTGTCTACGAAGCCGTGTCCGAGTAGAGTCTTGTTCATGGATGTGTTGTGCACCACATTTATGAGCAGGAGGCTATGGGGCATTTAGGATGTTGTTTCTTTTCTTCATTCTAGATCGTGCAATAGAGCCAATGTTGTAAGTTGCATTGTATCTGATCATGGTAATTGGTTTTCTTTGATATAGAAACTGCCGATGACAAGAAGAGATAAAGGAAAGGGTAAGCAGGTTGTTACGCTTACTGGAGAGGGATTGAGTAGACCACCACCTGACCAAGTTAGTCAAGGTGGAGATGATACTGACTTTGCATCACGGGCTTCTTCCACTTTCCCAGCTCCGGAAGAGCTGAGAAGAAGAGAAGTATCTTCCGAACTGCCCGTTAATACGATTGAGCAGGATTTGATGAGTGCAGTACAAATATTGACCCGTGTAGTTGCTGCACAAGCTCAAAGACAAGCGCTGGTGCAACAGAAGGAGGGACAGAGGCATAGGGAGAGGATGAAAGAATTGGAAGAAAGATCGTCAAAAAGAGCTAAACCCATGGGACAGGTTGTGACATCCATAGAAGGATTTGGGCCTCGGATGTTATACAAACCACCTAGGCCATCATGTCCCCCTTTTGCAGCAAATACTCCTATTCCATTCCACGGGTTTAGAAGCACCCAGTCTGGGCAAGGAGGTGAGATACGAGGTTTACGAACAGTGGGGCATCAAGCACAAGGAAGTATGAGCCTCCTGAGGTTTTATCGTCGGTTGTGCCAGCGCTGCGGGAGAGTGCATGCAGGTGAATGTCGGTTCGGAATGAATGTTTGCTATTTTTGTGGCATGCCAGGGCATGTGGCAAAAGGGTGTCCACAAAGGAACACAGGTGTCATGGCAAGACCCATGGGACCAACCGGCGCAACGACATCATCTGTGCCTCCTCTAGGTAGAGGTGCACAACCTGTTGGTCATGGCAGAGGTGATAGAGGAGCATCTAGTTTGAGTGGCATTCAGGGCAGTACCTACGCCGTGGCGGATCGGTAGAAATTTGAGGCAACTCCTGATGATGGTACCGATAGTTAAGGATATTACCATATGTTAGATGATGTAGATATAACTACTCTATCGTATGTTACTCCATCAGTTACTATGCAGTTAAGTCAATAGCATGTTTCTATCCGTAAGAAAATTTCGTATATATCAAAATGGTATAGTAGATATTTTCACTTATAGATGTTACTCATGAAAGGTATAATGGAATTCAGAAAGAAGGGAAAAGTGAACCTATACAACATGCCATATGAAATTGTTGAAAGTGTATAAGTCCCATTGGAACTATACAAAGTGTGGAGGACCTCACTAGGGAAGACGAGTGTGAAGGTTAATAAAGAAAGACTATGAAAATATCCATGAGTCTTACGTGTTTATGTGTGCGTATGCTAATATAGAGATGCATCTGTGGTAATTTAAGCGACATCGTTCACATTTGAGGACGAATGTTTCTAAGGGGGGGAGAATGTAACACCCCGTACCTTCCCAACCCTACTTGATGATAGTGAAGAATGTTTACTTAAGTGTCGAGAGTTATAAGTATGTATTTGGAAATGTTAAAGATGAGAAAAATTAAAATTTGGTCGTGTACATGTGACTAGCCTTTCATAGGAAGAGTTTTGTGACTTCTTGAAGCGTTTATGTCATACCCCGTACACATTTTAACCTCATTTGGTGACTTGGAGTCATGTTTACTTAATGGTTAAGGTCACTAAGTAAGTATTTTATAGTGTTTTGATAAGGTATTGGACGATACGCAAGTGTTGGAAAAATTGCCGAAAAATTCAGCAATACATGGAAACTTGCGCCACTGCCCTGTTTCAGGGGGTGTGGCGCAAGACCCTGAGATCAGAGAGGGTGAAAATCTTGCGCCACAACTTGCTTTACAGCAGTGGCGCAAGGCACAAATTTTGTGCCTTTCCGGACCCGTTTTGAAATGCAATTCTACGACGATTCTTCGATGGTTTCTTTTGGTTCCTTGGAGTTATTTGAGTGTTGTTAAAGATTCAAACACTTCAATACATTCCTACATACTCTCCCATGATCAAATCATGAAATATGAATAGTGATCCAAAATGTCTAATGAAGCCAAGGGTGACTAGAATTCCTACTTTTGCGATCAAGGCGACGAATGAGAAACTCGTAAGAGAATATTGTCGTGACATTATGGAATTATTTAAACATATGATATATGGTTAATTTTACATGAAAGTTGATGGGCTAAGCTACATGTGCAATTGGGCCCAAAATTAGGGCCCAAAATGGAACAAAAGAGAAGGCCCAAAGGCAAAATGACCCATTCTTCCAATATTTGACCAAGTAAACATATTAATTATTGCCAAATGTGGCTAAGGATGACTTGAGGTCTATATAAAGGCCCCAAAATCAGATTTTATTCCCCAAAGACTCTCATACCTTTTTGGATATTTCTTAAACATTTCTTTACTCTTCCAAACCCTAAAGCAAATATTCCTTTGGACTCTTTGGCAAAGATCATCCTATTTCAAGCCTTGGTAAGTGTTTATGATTATGGTTTAACATATTATATGCATGGGAGATTATGTATATCATGATATTTAGGTTGGCAAAGAGGTGAATAGTGTATTGGTGCTTTTGGTAAAAAAAAAAGTGCTATCTTGGTAATTTGAACTTGAATTAGGCCTTGTGCCTTTGATGAAAAAGAATGGTATGGACAAAATATGAACATGTATGGTGTTATTGTTGGTATTAAATTTGTTCTTGTCTATAAGTGGAAATTGTGGGATTTTGGCCAATATGTGTTATGAGTTGTGTTAAGGTAAAGTGATGGATTATTTGTGATGTGGTATGGATAAGAAAGTGTAAAGGAGAAGTGTTGTGGTGAAATGTCTCAATTATCATGTATTGGTCAATGTTGGGAATATTGGAGGATTTTTGGAATAATGATTTTATCAATGGTTTTGTTAAGGGGGAAAGGACATGTTAAAGCTAAACATGTGACTTATTGTTGTTGTATGCCATTATAAGGTAATTGGTGGTTAATGTTGGTTTTGTTATAAACTTGTGTTGTAGAGAGAAACAAAAGGAAGGAGCAGGAATATTATATGCACGTCTAAGATTGTGTATTCGTATTAAGAATACAAGGTATGTAAGGTTTCTCTTTCCATATCCTTCTGCAACATGTTATTCACATTGACATTGGACTTGTTTCAATTTCGAGAGGTTTGAAGTATCTCAAATTCAGGTTGACGTATGTTGTTATTCATATGTGTCCTATTCTCCAATGCATGATGATTCTTTTGTCTCTTGCTCATTGAGTGAAGTTCCAAAAATGTCATAACGTTATCATTCCTAAATGAACGATCTCAAGAGAGTAATAACATAAGAGAACCTAGTTATTCTTGAATAGTATTTTCCAATCATGACATGATTCAAGCCCTCAATTATGATGATTATCTTTGTATCAGTCTTTCATAAGTAAAAGTACCAATTTCATAAGATCTCTCAAGCGTAATAAGAGAAGTGATGAGCAAGTTAATATATCTATCCCTCATAAGTGAAGATGTCAATCTCATGAAGCAAGAGTGAAGAAGTAAGATGTATATGTGTGATTCCTATTATGTCATGATCTTCAATATCTCAATCACTCTTAAGAATGGAAGTAAGAATAACAAGAGAAATAAGAGGTGTATAATTAAGAAGTAAGCATGGGTGGTATCCCAGGGGTTAAAATACCTAGCATGGGTCGATCCCAATAACACGGGTGGTATCCCAGGGGCGACAGAAAAGCCTAGCATGGGTCGATCCCGATACATCCCAGGGGCGATATAAAAGCCTAGCATGGGTTATGACGGTACATCCCAGGGGCAACACGAAAGCCTAGCATGGGTTAATATAACATCCCAGCGGCGATAAGCCTAGCATGGGTTAATGATATCCCAGGGGCGACACGAAAGCCTAGCATGGGTTCACATAACATCCCAGGGGTCAAAGTACCTAGCATAGGTTAATCTCATCCCAGGGGCGACAGAATAGCCTAGCATGGGTAGAACAATAAGGATGAATAAAAGATGAAGACAAGAGGAGTAAAGAACGTAATATACATAGTTTCCCACATAAATAAAGAGAGTTTATTCACATTTCTGTGATTCCATTATTGTTGTTATTATGTATGATGAATTTCTTATGAGCCTTACATATTCAGTACATTCTTCGTACTGACCCCCTAGGGGGAATTACCTTACATGTTGCAGGTGCAGGCATTAGTAGACTTCCTCTGTAGACTGGGGATAATTTGCAGATATTTGGTGAGCTCCAGTTGGTTCGGAGCCCCCTGAGTCATAGATGTATATTTGTTGTGATGTTATATAAATTGTATAAAGTGGGGACTTGTCCCAACTATAAGTTGGTCTTGTTGATGCATCTGTTAGAGGCTTTCGTAGACATATGTGGGTATATGGATGTAAGTGACGAGTATGTAGAAGACGAATGCCTGTTTTGACTTAATGGCCTCAACGGCCAAGTTTCCTAAATAAATATATGTATAGCATATGTTTCCATGTTCATGTCTATGACTTCCGCATAGTTGCACAAGGTGTAATAAGATTCATATGAGATTATGTATGCGAATGTTCATGAGCAAAGGTTGGTTCTCTCGGGCCATATCGGCTGCGGGTGCCAATCACGCCTCGATGGGATTTGGGTTGTGACAGAGGCGGACTGGAACCCGAAGCTGATAAGGCCTGAGAGAACCAATCTTTTCTCATGTCCATTCATATGCATGCCATAAGAAATATCACCTTCACGTAAGTACATAAGATGCTAATAGCGAAAATTATGGAACATGTGATACATACATATGTGAAACTTGGCCGTCAGGGCCATCAAGTCAAAATGGACATACATCTCTTACATTCATATACCCACATACGTCTACAAAAGCCTCTAACAGATGCACATACATAACCATCCTAAAGTCGGTACAAGTCCCCGCTTTATACAGCATTTACAATACCAAAACCAATGTGCAACTAGGACTCGAAAAACCCCGAACCAACTGGAGCTCACCAAAGATCAGTAGATGACCCGCAACTTACTGTGGAGGTCTACTAGTACCTGAACCTGCAGTATGTAAGGTAAGTACCCCAAGGGACGTCAGTACGATGAATGTACTAAGTATGTAAGGCTCAAATGAAACTGCATGATATGTAGGTGCTTCCATGAAATAAAATATAAGAGAATAGTCAGTACAAATAAAACACCGGTCTGCATATGTGGAACCATATTCATTACATCCTTTACTTCTTTTGCTTTTACATTTATTCATCCTTATCGTTCTGCCCATGTTGTGCTGTTAAGTCGCCGCTGGGATGAGATTAACCCATGCTAGGTATTTAAGCCCTGGGATGTGATTAACCCATGCTAGGCTTTTCTATCGCCCCTGGGATGTGATTAACCCATGTTAGGTACTTTGACCCCTGGGATGTTATATTAACCCATGCTAGGTACTTTGACCCCTGGGATATTATATTAACCCATGCTAGGCTTTTATGTCACCCCTGGGATGTTACTCAACCAAAAAATTATACAGTACTTCATATCTTTACTTCTATGAGAAAGATACATTGGTGATTGTAAATTATTGGAACTTTTGGAACATTAGTCAAAGAACATGAGACGTGTGAATCACAATTGATCAATGCATAAGGAACATATGATTGACAATAATTGATATCCGGAAATGGGATACCTTAGAACATTTTGAAATGGAACAAGTACAATGTCAATGTGAATACTATGTGCTGCAGAAGGATACGGAAAGAGTAACCTTACATACCTTCACTTCCAAGTATGAATACACAAGCCTATATATGAACACAATAGTCCAGCTCCTTCCTTATTTTTCACTCTACAATACAAGTACATAACGAAGCTTACATTAACAACTAGTTACCGCACAAGTGTTCAAGAAGACAATGAGATATATGACTGCCATATAATGTTATTTTACCCTTTATAATAGAATCCACTGCATTATCATACCAACAACACCGTAACATTCCACACATTGACCAAGACATCATAAACCAATAGCATTTCACACCACGTTTACCCTTTGCGCTTCCTCATTATCATTCCATCACACTTACTCCATCAAATTGCCTCATAAAAACATATGAACAACGATCCATAACTAATATAATCCAACATGCCTCCATACGACCCCTTAAAGTCATTAAAAAGGTATCATAAGTTGATAATTACATTCAAAAAGGGTATAGGGGCCTTCGGGGATCAAAGAGAGACAAAAACATACATAACCGAATTCTGGGCTGACCTGCGAAGCCACATGTGCCCGTAGGTGGATGAAATGCATACGAAGGTGACCCTTGTCCCTGTCCAGGGGCACCTGCCTTGGCATCTGCGCCCGCAAGTGCTTTCGTCCGCGGGGGCGGATGCCCAAATTGGCCAAAAAGGGCCTCTTTTGGGTCCTTTGGTGTAATAAATGGTCCAAGGCCATAAGTAAGATTTTATTTACATATTTTTCGTAACTTGGATGGAAACAAACACCCTTGTTTTCACAACACACATGAACATCACCAAAACCACATTTTTTCCTTCAATACACCACCAAGTCCATGCACAATTTTGCAATAACTATTCCAAACATTATGTACAAGGATAAAAAAAGGTAAGGCTATAATAACATCTCACATTTAAATATTGAATCCATCAAGTTCACTTCCTTCAAGACCACAAGTCCATTTTCAAGTTTACAAGGCAAAACCCTTTTCCGATTGCAAAAATAGACAGTTTTACACATAGTAAACTGTCCAACACTTTGCAAACATAACCAGCATAATTTATACACCATATTAAACATATAATATACTAAAACATGAGAATAAATACTTACCAAAGCTTCCAAGATGATGCTCTTGGCCAAAGAGAATAGTTGCTTAGGGTTTGTCTGAGAGAGAAATGTTTGAGAAAATTCTAGAAATGGCATATGAGTCTTTGTGAATAAAAATCTGATTTTTAGTCCCTTTTATAGTCCCATGTAGTCTCATTCTTATCCACATATTAGTCATAAATGTTAGGCTTACTTGGTCAATTGAAGAATGGGTCAAATTCCATTTTTGGGCCTTGTCTTTTTGTCTAATTTTGGGCCTCCATTGAGCCCAATAGCACAAGAGTCATTTAAGCCCAACAATTAATGCATAATTCACCAACACTCTCATGTTCAAATAATTCCATGAATGTTACGGGAATTAACTAGGTTCGGAAACATACGGGGTGTTACAGTGTGGTGGTGTTCTACTTTATTTATAGCTAGCTAAGACAATAAAGAGCTCATTGGATTTTATGGAATTGAATTTAGGTAAGTAAAACTCTCGGAATTGATCTTAGCATAAAGGGAATTGTTTGGGAAGTTTTCTATTTAAGGTGTTTTGTGAACAAGGGAATTTCTGGGGAAAAGCAGACATTCTGTCCCATTGATGCTGCTATTGTGACATGCATGTTGCTATAGTGACATGCATCTTGCTAATTCCCGCTACGGCTACCAGTCAACGTGGTCAAGGGCTTCTACAGAGACTATGTTTCAATAGAGATGCCGTTACAACGACATATGTCGCTATAGAAACATAAATCGCTATTTTATTTCAAAAACCACCAAAAATGGTTTAGTTTTCCCAGAAATGATTGGGGCTTCGGCAGTGGCGATTTGGGGAGAAAACCATTATTTTTTCATCATATTTCATCGTTAGGTAAGGAATTCATCCCCGGTAACTAGTAAATTAATAATCCAGCCTTAGAAGTGCTAGTTTACATTGTCCGAGGAGAGTTAAGGGATGGGTTTAGTTGATTTTTTAGGGCAAGGGAGTAATTTAAGTGTTGATGATCGTTAAATTACCCTTGAATGTCATTATTTCCCTAATTTATCCATAACATTGGTAGTTTAGGGTGGATTATGGTAGAAAAAACCCTAGAACAAGGAGGGATTGATCATGAACTTGACCTTAGGGGTTGGGTATGAGTTATAATCCCCAATGGGTTAGCTAATTTAATTAATTATGTGTTTGTATGTATTTCTAGACTAAGATCAAGCAGAAATTGCATGGAAAGGTGATGTTGCCCAAAATATACCTTTAGAAAAGTACAATGCGATCGATGTATCAAATATAGAACCCAACTAGATTGGGGTCGATCCCACAGGGAAGAGGACGAAATTATGTAGCATGCTAGTCTGAGTAATTGGCAAATACTTAAAACTGGGGTTTTTTCTAAGAATGAGTGGTAACAGTAATGATTTCTGATTTTTGGATTTGTAAACAATATGAGAAATACACTAGGATTGTGATCCCCAATGATTCCTAAACTCCACCGGTTACTTATGTTTGGCAAGACTGTCCCGCTGCGTTGCATGCAAAATCTAACAAGTTAGGTTTATCTAAAAGTCTCTCGACCTTGGTTAGATGAATTTCACTCTTCTCCTCTCGGTCTCCAAGTGTCGCACTACTAACCCTTATCCTGGATCTCAGATAACTTTCCCTGTTACCACTCACGTTATTAGATGAAGGTTGATAGCTTCAAATTTTTGTTGTTATTCCCTTTTCCCAATCTTTACCTCTCTCTCGAGCAAGTCTAGAATACAAGTGAGTTTCTAACGTTTGCAACCATTAGAAGATCAATTATAATGAAGGTTATAACAATACATGCATCCACAAAGGTTTAGAATTGCTTTGCTCTTAACCCATTTCGGTAATTCCTAATGGTTCACACAACCCTAGTTGATGGGTTTAGCTATTCATAATTGCAAGAACATAAGAAGAATTCGAAGATGAAAACATAATTGTAAACTCACGATAATGAAGAAAACTCTGGAATATCAATATTAATAGAAATCCTAAAACTGGTAATCCAAGATTACAAAATCAATAATGCGTCAAAATACTTGAAATATGTCTCAAAATAATATATTGACTGACCCCTGAATATAGGACGATGCAGGGGTATTTATAGATACAAGATGAATCCTATCCTAAACAAAACAGGAAAACAGTGTTGGCAACTTTCCACGGTATCATGACTTGGTGTCGTGGAACCAAGTCATGCCACGTAGGCCAGTTCCTTGGAAATCAGGCAACATTAGGTATCTTCAGAAGTTGACTCACGACACACACTTACATCACGTGAGTAGACTAACAGCACGTGAGTCCTATCGTGGGTCACTCTCAGGTGCAGGTCCTGGTTCTTTCATCTTCATATACTCTATTTTCAAGCATGATTCTACCGTATTGATCATTTTGCCTCCAAAACCTATTCTCCTGCGATATAGAACTAGAAAACACATAATACCTAGCAAACATACCTAAGTTATTGCATATTTTCTTTATTTTAAGCATCGAAAGTGCCATGTGAACATGACACATCAACACCCTCAACTTAGAATGTTTGCATGTCCTCAGGTGAACAAATCAAAATAAACATGATGATGCTTAACTTACAGAAACCTAAGGGACCTACGGCAGTCGACTCATTGCTTTTGACCTCAAAACTTTTCTGAGCCTTCCTACTTGCAAATCAAAACCTCAGTGTGTAAACATACAACATATTATCATGACATAGAAGGGATCAAGTGGTGGCATCAGATTATGAACAAACAACTTAGCCTATAGGGAAATGACATTATCCGAACAAATAGCAGTTATCAATGCAACCCATGTATTCTCACAACAAAGAAGTCCCATACACTCGTAGTATATTAATGAATATCAAAGCAGGGACTGGGTCAAAACACTCTCTCTCACAAAGAAATTTAAATAATATGCATGAAATACCATAGGCTTGCCCTTATTTTCTACACCTTAGTTTCTCGGATAGTTGAACTAGGATCACTATAGGACTTTCCTAGGCTTGTAATGTAGGCTTGAGGACAGGTGTGGTACATATGGATATGGTGACTCAGCCCTCCTTGATATGGTGACTCAGCCATCCTTGACACTACACTATTTTTGGATCCACTTTCCAACCATTCTCATTTTATTTTTACTTATTCTCCTTAATTTATTTTCAGATTTTGGAGTATGATTTTCTTCACTTTCAAAACACAACTCTATTTTTTTCTTTCCTTTTTGCAATTTCTATTCATTTCACTTAATTTCTTTATCTTTTTCTTCACACCCAAATCTGTTTTTTTTTCTTTTTCTTACTAACCCCTTCTTTATACCCAAATCAATCTACGCACCCCTATAATAGTCACCCTCAACTTAGGCGATTTGCCTGAGTTGAGGTACACAATGTCCAAGTGGGATTAGGGCCAAGACAGGTTCATTGTAAGTCAAAATGGGAAGGTGAATAGGATAATGAAAGAATTAAGTCATTTAAGGCTCAAAATCGGGATCAAGGGATATTTAATTCATTTGGTTGGGCATTTAGACTAAAAGTGGAATTATTCAAAAATGGCCTATGATCCTTTCCTAAACACTTATCCTATAACCTAGGCAAGACTAACCGGGCAGGTTCTGGATCGCACACACAAAGTGAACTAGGTAATGACCTCACACACACATAGCACAGGGTTACACTATCAACCACTACCTATCCAGTTCATGCATTGCTAGATACAGTCATTCTGCATATAATACTAATGACATAACAAGATCCAACAACTGCCACAACTAACATACTACAAACACAATTCCAAACCAAAATTTTAGGAGGGGTGTCCTTTACACAAACACAAAGCATCCTTATCATTCAAAATACGTTCAAAATTGGAATGCACTAAGGTTCCCCTATTTTTCTCCTAATTAATCATAAAAACACATAACTACAATAAATAACGACCTAAACATGCCGGTACTACTATGATAGCACACTTGGAGGAAAAGAAAACATGGCAACAAAAAACCCCAAGTAGTGGTATACCCCCACCTCCAACTAAAAATGGTGCACTGCCCCTAGTGCACAACTATAAATAGGATAAGTAAGGGAGTGAAGACATACCTGCGGTGCCCTAGGCACCAGGTATGGTCCCACCCATATCAGGATCATCAACATGCTCTCTGGGCTCTCTGGTAGGTGCATCTGGTAAAGGGGGTACCTAACTAGAGGATGCACCCCATGCCCTCTCCTTCTGAGCAATCGAACTGGTATGGTACTCTACTCTAGAGGCTTTAACCGCTCTCCAAAAATCATGCTCGAACTCATCATCTCCACTATCAATCTGATCCTCTAGACTACTTGGTCTCTTTCCTCTATCAACAGGAGACTCCTAGTCAGCAAACAAATCTACCTCAAAAGCAGGCCTCATCGAGGTTAGAACGGGTATAGGTGGAATGATAGGAGTGCTGCTCGGTGGCAAAGCTCTAACCTTCTCTCTCAATGCAGCCACATCCTGTGTCAAGCCTGCCATATCAGGAATCTATGTTGAACTCATCCGGGTCTCCATCCATGTCTCAAATCTATCAATCATCCCATGCAGTTCTCTCATAAATCTATCCACAGCTGCAGTCATTCGGGCCTCGACTGTGGTCCAAACCCATGGCTTAAGCTGAGATACTAACTTAGCCATCTGGCCCTTAGTTTGAGCCTTCCTCTCAAACATCTGTGTCTGCCTATCAACTAACTATTACAGGAAGTCTCTCAAATCTGAAACCATACCAGGGGGGGCGGTGGTACAGTAGTGCCTGGTATGTCATCGTCAATCGAACTTGTGCCCTCAGCAGGTACACGGACAGTCTATGGTACACTCACTAATGCTGGAACCGTCATAGGTGTACAAACCAGCTCCTCTCTCTCTCTAGGCTCTTCAAAAAGGGCTACACCTGATGACACGAAAGGTTGAAACCTCCGGGGAAGAACTAGGTGAGCTCCCCTCTACTGTATCAATCTAATATCTGCAATGTAGGTCACCTCGATATAATGATCAACTGCCTATATCTTAACCACACCAGCACTATCACATAAGCCCTAAATTAGACAAGGGAAAGGGATACTGGTAAAATCTCTGAAGGCGCGCTCATAGATCTCCCTAACGATGTCGTGGGCGATATTAATGTCATAACCAACAATGATGCTTTCTACAAAAATATCGCTATCCAATGTGAGTGAATTATCAGCATTAGTAGGCCCCAAATGGTACCTAACCACCGACCACCAAAATTGGCCCGTAAAGTAGAGCGTGAATTTCTTGATTTCCAGCTTTCCAGTTACTCAACTAGCGTCTACACCATCCTCTGCTATATACCCCACAATCCACCGTAGTAAATCCAATAGCTAATCAACGTCCCTCATTTTAGTCCTATTTGGCACAGTCTCCATACGGTGATCAAACTCAGCAGTCGTGGATGGAAATGGACGTTCAGCCCTAAACAAGAATCTGTGGATGGTCTGCTCTGAGATATCTACTCTGGTCTCCCAAACCATAGTGTGAGTCAATGGTGGTTAGTCCTGAAGCCGCTGCTCAACAGGTGCGATCAACTCAACAGATGCAGCATAAGAAGCATAAAACTTGTGGACTAACTCTAGGCTATTGTGACCAAGAGGCTCCGCCATCCACCCAAATCCATAATAATCAAACACTGCCTTAATGTCAGGTAGTGCCTTTAAGTCCTCTAGCTGATATCGGGTCTTCTCAGTAATACTATGTCTACACATGCCCCGCTCAGTAAGTTCCGCATCCCTATCATAAAAGTCCCTCATCCCCTGAACACACCAACACTTGTTTTTCCTTCTCTGGGAGAAAGTCGTGGAATCTTGCCCCCCAGTGCCAGAAATAGATGTTGTCGCCTCAATCATGAAATCATTCGAACCTGCAGCATTTTCCTATACTCTGATATATCAACTTTCTGTTCATCTCTGATTGCCGAGAAATGCTCTCCCTTTTCAGACTGGGGCAGAATCAGAGACTGATCAGGAGCAGTCGGCTTGGTAGGTTGCAGAATAGGCTGAAGTGTGGCCCAGGAAATAGCTTTTTCCCTATTTTTTAGCCTCGTGGTCTGAGGTACTAGTGTACAATCAATAGTAGCAAGCTCGTATACCTCTTCAGACCCACTTTTATTGGACCCCGAAGGTTCATCACACAACTTAGTCATAAATTCAGGGTTTTTAGTGCTGATTCTTGATGAAAAACCCATATCTCTATATTTGGGGTTTGAATTAGGCAGCATTGGGCCAGGTATTTGATCGAATTTTGGGACGGGTGGGTTATACATCGGGTCGGGTAGGTCGTGATTCCGGCTGAATGGGTTTGTTTTAGGGTTGGGTGGGTCAGATTTTGGGGATTGTGGGGTTTCGGTAGTTGGGATTTGATGAATTTGGAACTTAGTATTCGGGAATTTAAAGAATTTTGGATTTGGCCTGTAGGAATTTGTTGAAATTTTGAAAATAGGGTTTATGTTAGGATTTGGTTTTGAAAAGGTTTAGTTTGGATTTGAAATTGGGTCAAATTTGAGGAGTATACCGATATATATATAAATTTAGGGTCGGGTCGGGTCGGATCTTGGGTAATTAGAGGGTTCCTGATTCTCACGGTACCATCCACGTGACGTGGGTCTACCTACGTCACGTGGGTACCCTATCGTAGGTAGGGTCCTACAGGATGTAAATGGCCTCTGATTTTCATGGTACCACCCACGTGACGTGGGTCGACCTACGTCACTTGGGTCACTGGCATAGGTCGAGTTCAGCAAGCATGTAATTTGTTCTGACTTCTATGGTACCAACCCACATTACGTGGATGACTTACGTGGCGTGAAACAGTGTCTTGTGTTGTATTGAACATATTCAATTTTAATATTATAAGTTCCCGCTAACTTATCCTCCAATGATCAGATCACAACCAATTCGAACCTTGGATTGCCTCCCAAGAAGCGCCTGATTTAACGTCACGATACGATATAGCTAGGTTGGCTATTCAGACATCACCAATCAGCCCATGGGTTGCCTCCCATGAAGCGCCTAATTTAACATCGCGGCACGACCTAGCTTGCTTGACTACTCAGACTTCATTAAGACTAAGCTCTTCACTCCTTTTTACTTCTTTCGCAGCTCCCAAATAAGGCTTCACGGGCTGACCATTTACCTTAAAAAGGACATCATTATCACCTTTTAGCTCAATTTCCCCCCATGCGGGAACACTCTAACTACAGTGAATGGTCCAGACCATTTGGTCCACAGTTTACCGGGAAAAAAGCGAAGCCTAAAGTTATAGAGCAGCACCAAAGCTCCTGGGTGAAATTCTCGTCTTTTGATTTTTTGGTCATGATATAGTTTCATCTTTTCTTTATAAAGTGATGAACTTTCATAAGCCCATAGATGAAATTCATCCATCTCATTCATCTGAACTAGCCTCAATTTAGCCGCGTCACTCCATTTCAGATTCAACCTCTTCAATGCCCATAATGCTTTAGGTTCAAGTTTGACCAACAAGTGGCACGATTTACCAAAAAACAACTGATATGGAGATGAACCAATAGGTGTCTTAAATGCAGTTCGATAAGCCCATAAAGCTTCATCCAATTTTTTCGGCCAGTCAGTTCTATTGGCATTCACCGTCTTTGCCAAAATAGACTTAATCTCATGATTTGACACTTCAACTTGACCGCTCTTCTGAGGATGGTAGGGTGTTGTAACCTTATTTTTGACACCATATTTTTCAAGTAAGGTCTTTAACAGTCGAATGCAGAAGTGGGATCCTACGTCACTAATGATTACTCGGGGTGTACCAAATCATGAAAATATGTTCATTTTCAAGAATGTCGTGACACTTATTCCTTCATTATTGGGAAGTGTAATCGCCTCCACCCATTTAGAAACATAGTTGAAAGCTACCAAACTGTATTTCATCCTATGTGAGCTCACGAATGGGCCCATAAAATCAACTCCCCATACATCAAATAATTTGAGCTCAAGGATAGGTGTCATAGGAAGTTCGTGTCTGCGTGAGATATTCCTTTGTCTTTGACATTGGTCACAAGACCGAGCATAGTCATGAGCATCTTTGTAGATGGTAGGCCAATAATTCCCATATTGCAAAACCTTATGAGCAGTCCTAGCATCTCCATGATGACCCCCAACTGGAGATGAATGACATGCCTCCAAAATACTTATCATTTCGACCTCCAGAATACATCTTTGAATTATATCGTCTGCACACACCCTAAACAAATAAGGTTCATCCCAGAAGAACTTTCTCACCTCATTCATGAATCTCATTCTCCGCTGATATGATATTTCTTTCGGGACTAGGTCACTTGCCAAAAAGTTGGCAAAATCTGCAAACCAAGGGATTAAGTCTTGTGATGCTGCAAGCACTTGCTCATCTAGAAAAGTATCATCAATATCAATATCATCCCTTAATTTAAGAATGTCTTCCTCCTCAAGGCGTGATAGATGGTCAACAACTTGATTCTCGATTCCCTTTCGGTCCTTGACTTCAAAATCAAACTCTTGTAGTAGAAGCACCCACTGAATCAATCTTGTCTTAGCATCCTTATTCGACATAGGATACTGAAGTTCTACATGGTCTGTATGTACAATCACCTTTGTGCCAATCAAATAAGATAGAAATTTTTCAAAAGCAAAAACCACAGCCAACAGGTCTTGTTCAGTCACAGTGTAATTCTTCTGGGCTGGATTTAGTGCCTTGCTAGCGTAGTAAATAGGATGTATAATTTTTTCATATCTTTAACCAAGGACTGCACCCAAATCTACTCCACTAGCATCACACATAATTTTGAATGGCATCGTCCAATCTGGTGTGACAATGATAGAAGATGAAATCAACTTATCTTTCAGACATTCGAATGCTTTTAGGCATTCTTCACCGAATATGAACTTCACCTCTTTCTCAAAAAGTTTGCATAACGGATGTGCAATCTTAGAGAAATCCTTGATGAATCTTCTATAAAAGTCGGCATGACCTAATAAACTTCTAATCCCTTTCACAGAAATTGGTGGAGGTAATTTTTCAATCACCTCAATCTTTGCTTTGTCTACTTCGATACCCTTCTTTGAGATTTGATGACCCAATACAATACCTTTTTTAACCATAAAGTTACATTGCTCCCAATTTAGCATTAAGTTGCACTCCTCACATCTTTACAATACCTTAGCAAGGTGAGCCAAACGGTCGTCAAAAGAGTCTTCTACAACCGAAAAATCATCCATAAATACCTCAATAGTGTCTTCCACCATGTCAAAAAAAATGGACATCATGCAGCGTTGAAAAGTTGTTGGTGCATTACATAATTCGAAAGGCATCCTCTTGAACGTAAACATCCCATATGGGCAAGTGAAAGTGGTTTTCTCTTGGTATTCGAGAGCAATAAAAATCTGATTATAACCCGAATAACCATTGAGGAAACAATACCATCCTCTACCAGCAAGAAGGTCTAACATCTTTTCCATGAAGGGAATAGGAAAATGGTCCTTCTCGTTCCAAGAATTCATCTTTCGATAATCCATGCAAACGCTCCATCTGGTTACTGGCCTCATTGAGATCAATTCATTTTTATCATTTGGAACTACAGTGATTCCTCCCTTCTTTGGCACACACTGAACTGGGCTTACCCACTTGCTATCAGTAATGGGATAAATTACACCTGCATCTAACCACTTAATGTTCTCTTTCT
This sequence comes from Capsicum rhomboideum, assembly GCA_031232105.1. Lineage (NCBI taxonomy): Eukaryota > Viridiplantae > Streptophyta > Magnoliopsida > Solanales > Solanaceae > Capsicum > Capsicum rhomboideum. The sequence goes on from CP124709.1 coordinate 63,667,407, forward strand.
TCACAACTTCCTGCATAGGTGGGTTCAAACGACGTTGGTGCTCAATGCTTGGAATACACTCCGAAAAAAGCTGGATATTATGAGTGCAAATGTCGGATAGAATCCCTATAATATCAGTAATGGACCAACCAATGGACCTTTTAAATTTCTTCACTACCAAAAGTAAAGCTTCTACCTGTCCTTCTGCTAACTCAGAAGAGATGATAACTGGCAAGGTGTTATTGGCACCCAAAAATGCATAGCGAAGGTGGGGAGGAAGAGTCTTAAGCTCTAAAACTGGAGTTTTCTCAATAGAAGGGAGAGCTGGTGGTGTTACTCTATTCTTCAGATCAAGATCGAGTCTCTTTGGAGTATAAGTATAGAATCCTCTACCAGCAAGCGCTCCAACCATCTTATCGTATTTCTCAATACCATCACTGTAAAAATTCATAACCACAACTGCAAGAGCTTCTACCCTGAACCTTTGTTCAATTGGAACTACTATGGAATTCTCATCAAGCGTAATTACAGAAATTACCCGCATATCCTTCGGTTGCTTCATGGAACGACAAACATTGAAAGTAACATGTTCATCATTTAACCTTAATTTTATCTGCCCAGTTTCCATGTCAACCAAAGCACAACCAGTGACAAGGAATAGTCTCCCCAGGATGATAGGAACCTCAAAATCAACTTCACAATCTAGAATCACAAAGTCAGCTGGAAAGATGAAAGATGCAACTTTCACCAAAACATCATACAGAATACCCATCGGCTTTTTCACAGTTCTATCTTCCTTAAGAAGCGTCATCGAAGTCGATTTTAAAGCTCTCAACCCAACTGCTTGAAAACGGAGCAACATTAAGTTAATGCTAGCTCCAAAATCACACAGTTCCTTTGCAAAGTTGTAAGACCCAATAGTACAAGGAATTATCAAAGCTCCTGGATCCTCTTTCTTTTGTACGAGGGAATATGAAGCAACTGCACTACAATGATGCAAGTTGTCTATCAGTTCAAAACTGGCAGTTCTCTTCTTTGTCACCAAATCTTTCATGAACTTTGCGTAACTGGGCATCTGCTCCAAAGCTTCAAAAAAAGAGATATTTATTGATAGCTCTTTCAACATTGTAATAAACTTCTGATATTTTCCTTTCTCATCCTTCTTTTTCAACCTTTGAGGAAAGGGAAGAGAAGGTCGTGGGATAGTTTTCAACAATTATGAAACTTCCTTCTCCTTCCTTTTCTCAGATGCAACTTTCTTAGTAATACTATTCTCCGCTGCTAAATTTGCTGGCTCCATCTCAACCTCTTCATCAACCACCACTAGCTCATCTTTCTTATCATCACTTGCAGGAATAGGTGGGTTCGTCGTGCTCTTTCCACTTCTTGTAGTAATGGCTAAACAATAACCATCAATTTTAGGATTTTGGATAGTGTTACTTAGAAGAGTGCCTTGTTGATGTTAGTTCAATGTCATCAATATCTGCCCAAACAGTTGCTCCAACTGTTTTATGGCAGTTGAGTGAGATTCAACTTTCTGACTTATTCCTGAAATGTCTGCCCTAATTTCTTTCAAGCAATTTTCTTGGTTTTTTGATCCTTTATCCAATTTGTTAAGAAGGGTTTCCATTTGTGAATTTTCGTAGTCAGCATTAAGGTTCCCTGGTGGAACATAAGCATCACTCTTCTCTTTGTTATTATTTTTTCGTCGCCAATCTCTATCACGATCTCGTTCTCTGTCTCTATATCCTAACCTATTGTAATTGTCTACATAATAGTTCCAACCTTGATTCCCTTGCCTCTAGTTCCAAGAGTCTTAATTAGACCCTTGGCCCTTGGCTCGAAAACTCGCCACTTCTCGATCTAAGTACTTAGCTTCCTCATCAGATTCATAATCATCATGCTTGGATGTTTTGCCTTGTGGGCCTACATGAACCTTCTCAACATCTCTAGCCGCAATCTGTTTGGCTAACAAACTAATTTTTGTCCTCAGATGTGCAACCTCTTGAGCTACTTATTCATCCAACGCCCATTGTACTGCTGATGCTCCATTAGTGTATGTCCCAGTAATTGTATATTCCTTCTGAGTATGCCATCCTCTGTTGGTCTTAGTGACACAATCTAAAATCTCTAAAGCTTGTTCCTACCTCAGACTCATAAATGCTCCGCTAGTGATAGTATCTTCTACAGCCTTAGTATTTGCATTCAAAACCCTGTAGAAAATTTCAAGTAAACTCCTACCACTTATCCTATGATTTGGCACATTCTGCAGCTTCTTCTTAAACCTTAGTCATGTCTCATAAAGTTCTTCAAAATGTAGTTGTCTGAAATTATAAATTTCATCATTCAACTGTAGTATCTTAGAAGGTGGGAAAAATCTCTCCAGAAATTGAATTCTCAATTCTTGCCAAGTAGTGATGGAACCTCATGGTAACTCGACCAACCATAAAGTAGCTTCTCCTGTTAAAGAGAACGAAAACAATCTCCACCGAAAAGCCTCTTGGTCCACTCCGGGCAAATTATAAGAAGTGTAGACCCCTACAAAGTTCATCACATGCATATTAGGATCATCAGAAGGAAGACCGACAAATACACCTATCAAGTTAAGCAGGTGGATCATGGTACTTGTAATGTCAAACTTAGTGCCCTGAGGCAATTCCGGTGGAATAATGGAACCAGTCTCTATCGGCTCAAAATAAGCCACTTCTTCTTCCTAAAGATCATCATAAACTGGCATATGCGGTCTTTGAGGTGGTTGGTGCGCCCTGATTCTTCTTTGTCTTTCTTCAGCATTATCCAGACGTTGTGATGCTTCTTGTATAGCTCAATTATCTCGATCTGCTTACCTAAGAGCAGCTTGCCTTTGCTTACTCTTCCCGTGTCAATCGAGCAGTAGTTTGGTCCGCTGTTTCATAACCAACTGGCTGAATTGGTTAGTTATGAATGTCTTCTGCAGTTGCAGGTTCTTGAACTTCGTCGGTATTCACCATTCTTTGATTAGCTCTTAGAGTTATTTCTATTTCAGGATTCAATGAAATCAGGGAAATGCCTTGACACCTAGTGTTGGGAATACACCGGTGTGTGTCCTTAAAAGTATAATAAAATAAAACCAATCAACTCCAACAACCAAAATACTCAACTCCGTAACCGTACTTCCTCGACAACGATGCCAAAATTTGATGTCGCCCAAAATATACCTTTAGAAAAGTACAATGCAGTCGTTGTATCAAAAACATAGAAACCAACTAGGTTGGGGTCGGTCCCACAGGTAAGAGGAAGAAATTATATAGCATGTTAGTCTGAGTAATTGATAAATACTTAAAACTCGGGGGGTTTTGTGAATGAGTCATAATAGTAATCATTGTTGATTATCGGATTTGTAAACAATATGAGAAATACACTAAAACTGTGATCCTCATTGATTCCTTAACTCCACCGGTTACTTATGCTTGGCAAGATTGTCCCACTGCGTTGTATGCAAAATCTAACAAGTTAGGTTCATCTAAACGTCTCTCGACCTTGGTTAGACGAATTTCACTCTTCTTATCTCAATCTCTGAGTGTCGCACTACTAGCTCTTGTCCTGGATCTCAGATAACTTTCCCTATTACAACTCATGTTATTAGATGAAGGTTGATAGCTTCAAATCTCTATTTTTATGCCCTTTTCCTAATCTTTACCTCTCTCTCGAGCCAGTCTAGAATACAAGTGAGTTTCTAACGTTTACAACCATTAGAAGATCAATTATAATGAAGGTAATAACAATACATGCATCCACAACGGTTTTGAATTGCTTTGCACTTAACCCATTTCATTAATTCCTCTTGGTTCACACAACCCTAGTTGATGGGTTTAGCTACTCATAATTGCAAGAACACATGAGAATTCGAAGATGAAAACATAATTGTAAACTCACGATAACGAAGAAAACTCTGAAATCTCAATATTAATAAAAATCCTAGAACTGGTAATCCAAGATTACAAAATCAATAATGCATCAAAATACTGGAAATAAGTCTCAAAACAATATTCTATCTGATCCCTGAACATAGGACAATACAGGAATATTTATAGATACAAGATGAATCCTATCCTAAACAAAATAGGAAAACGGAGTCGACAACTTTCCACGGTATCGTGACTTGGTGTCGTGGAACCAAGTCATGCTACGAAGGCTAGTTTCGTAGAAATCAGGCAACATTAGGAATATTCAGAAGTTGACTCACGACACACACTCACGTCACGTGAGTCCTGTCGTGGGTAACTCTCAAGTGCAGGTCCTGGTTCTTTCATCTCCAGATACTCTATTTTCAAGCATGATTCTTCCGTATTGATTATTTTGCCTCCAAAAACCTATTCTCCTGTGATATAGAATAGAAAACACATCATAACTACAAAACATACCCAAGTTATTGCATATTTTCTTTGTTTTAAGCATCAAAAGTGACATGTGAACATGACATATCAAAAGGCGAGTCTCAAGTTTAGTTGAGTTGTGCAAGCTTGGATTAAGGAAGGTGATGGTATTGTAGGTTAATCCAATTTGTTCTATATGTGCACATTAACTACTTCTTAGTATGGTTTGTTAGTGCATGTTATTTGGTGTGGTCAATTCAATGAATTTACCTTATTGTATGAGTTTGACCTGCCTTATTATAATGTGGAAAGTTTGGTACTTGAACATTCTCTCGGTTTATTAGTGGTATAAAGTTGATAGATACTTGTGTCTGGGGTTTTGGTACATGGATGGAATTTTTCTTCTGCAGGTCATGACTAGAGGGTGGTTATGATACCTATAGATTATATGTACAAGGTTTAGGTGAGTTTGATGGTTCCATGAGTGAGTCGAGGAATATATTTATATGTTTGATAATTGTTTAACTTGTCTTGACTTGTTTTGACTTAGCTTGACTAAACTTGACTTGGTTGTAAATGTATTGACTTGTTGCATGTAATCCTTAACTGCTTATTTGATACTTGTGGTGCTAGGTGTAGGTTAGAATGAGCAAGGATTAACTTATTGTACTACATTTTGGTTAAGTGTTCATATTTTCATCTTGGGTTGGCCAAATGACCCTATCAGTACACTATTGTTTTCTTGTGTGGTGATAATACACCTGCTCTTACTTTTGTTGAGTGAAGCCCATATTCCAACATCTTCTACAAAACCCCACTTGTGTTCTAGCATGTGATTCAGATTTCAGGGTGAGCAGCATTTTTGGGATACCATGGAATCTCTCTTTTATGATATTGTCCTTTGTTTGGACTTATGTGTTCTTCTTAGTTTTAGGGTTGCATCCCCATCTTGGCATTCTTAGTATGCTTTGGTACATTAACTTTCAAATTCTAGGAAGGTTTTTGTTTTAGTATTTATTTCCGCATTTCTTAGTTTGTTTGACTGAAAAATCCTTGAACTATTAATGAGATAGTTTTCTTCTTTTCTCTAAGTGATTGTTAATGCTTTCGGGGTTATTGGTTCTCCTACCAGAGAATGGGTGGGTGCCACTTATGTCCATTTGGGTAGGTGACGATAAATCTAGTAAATTTTGATAGACATAGCTACTTATCTCCCTCATCCTAAGAAACTATTATCAACTAAAAAAATCTTCCCCTTTCATCTTGTTTGTGCAGGCGTACTGTCAAATTCTTTTACCTACTCCCTTCAAATCTCACATCCTTATGCATGACCTTGTATCTCTAGACTATGGTTGATCGATTGACCATATTCCCTTTTTCCTCTCAGATTGAGCTTAAAGTTAATACCACTGCATTAGAAGCCAAGAGCAAGGTAAATCGACCAACTATAAATCTTTTATCTATTTTCATCTCTAATTGGTCTTGTCACTGTATCTCTCTCAAATTATTGCTTGACCTATATTTGAATTATTCTTCTTTGTAATTTATTGTGCTAATAGAAAATTGAAACTCCCATGTTGATGTTTCCCAATTCTATGATTTGGAATTTGTGATGTATACATTTTAATAATTACTTTAGCTTTCCTTTGTAATTTATGAATTGCTGCATATCTTATTGTTTGTGTACCAGTAAAACAAAAGATTTTGTTAGGAAAAAAATTTGCAAGCAATTTGTCATATCTAAATGTGTGCTCCACCAGCACCAAGACCCAAGATTTAAGCATCTTTATCTTTCTTATCTCCATATAAATACACCAAGGCACCTCCCAAATAACATATAAGGCCTTCTTGACTGTCAATGAATCTATTTCCAACACTACTGGCACCAGTTGATTATTCACACAATATTCCAGTCCCAGCCTTAATGTTGTAGTTTCAGCTAGTAGAATAGGACCATCTTCTATATTTCTAACTTCTACAAATATAAAGTTCCCTTCCCAGTTTCTTACTCAAAAGACCCCTAAGCTTGGACCTGTATTCCCTTTTGTTGCTCTATCTGAATTACACATGTAGAAACCTACCTTAGGTAACTTTCAGTAAATAAATCTACAGTTAATTCTAAGAACATATTGTTCAAAAAATGGAACTATATTTGGTCAAGTTGAAGGGATATGCACCAACCAATGATATCTAACTTTGGCCAACATGAAAATGTTCCAGTTAATCTCCAATACAATTCTCCAGTAAAACATCTTTCCTTCATAATATATGATATTTATTGCTTTCCATAACTATCATAGTATAAACGTTGACATAGTTTTATATAAAGACACTAACTTTGCTGGACAATCTAGTCTCCACCATTTGTATATAATGTCTTTTTGCTATATAAAAAGTGCATCTACCCCTGCAGCATTGGCAAAGGTTTGCCAGACTCTTACAGCTAAGGGACACTTAATGAAAAGATTCTCCTATGTTTTCTGAACCCCCTTATAACAGCAGCAACACAATACATCATCAGTATTTTCCATTTTTCTTGTAACCTCACAAATGGGTGATCTCTTCTTGCATAATCTCCAGAAGAAAAAAGCACCTAGAAAGGGACTCCTTTGATCTACGTTTGATGATAATCTTTATTTCCATCCCCTTTCTATCTAATCATCTTCCAAGCATTACCCACAAAAAATTCTCAGAGCTTTCATCATCCATCAATGAAAATCCCACACTTCAGACTCATCTATCATCACAATTTCATTGCAAAAGTGTTGACAAACATCTTCTGGGAAAAGTTTAAATAGTAGCTCCTTATTCCACTTCCCATTTTGTCTAAGCTGACTAATATCCTCCAACCCATAGTTAATATTATTAAAAACAAGAAGGTAATAGTAAAAAGCACCAAGTTTAGTCCAGTTGTCAAATCAAATGCTACAATGCCCACACCTAGGCTCCCACCAAATTTCTTGGTCTATGCTATCTCTTACTTCGAATGTATACTTCCATGTCTGAGAAACCCTCTCCATTCTACAATCTAAGGTCTCTGCCATTTACAATATTTGTTCCATTAAAAGTTAGTCTACATAAACTTTTTGGTCCTAAAAGTCCACCATAATTTAGAAAAAAGAGCTTTGGATACATCAAAATGGAGATCTGAAACCAATCTACCTTCCTCTTTATGCAAACATATATCATTACAAGCAGCCCAATACTTTTTTCTTCCTACTTCCTTGAAATTCCACGAAAGTCTGGTAAATATTCAATGTAAATCATGAATTACACATTTTGGAGGATTTATGATAGACAGTAAGTAAATAGGTATGCTTTGTAGCACACTATTTATTAAAACATATTTGCCTTCAAATGATAAAAATTTCCCTTTCCATGCCTGCAACTTGTTTTAGACTTTATTAATAAACTCAAAAGAATGGCTTTTTATCTTTCTAGCATGACCTATAAGAAACCTAGATAAGTGAATGGAAACTTACCTCATGTGAATCCAGTTCAATCCTCCACCTCCTGAATTGTAGTTCCAGCATACTCCCTATATATTTAGAAGAAACTTTTTTCTTTCTTGATCTTCTGTCCTGGCTACTTCTCATAATATCCGAGTGTCTACATAATTAGTTGTAGGCTCTTTTTATTAGCAAAAGAAAAGATGATGTTATCATCTACATAAGCAAGATGATTAATAGTTTCACGCTATGTAGGCATCCCAAAACTTTTAAAGTCCCTCTTGTTGAAAAGATCATTCAGAGCTCTGGATAACACCTCAGCAGATAGGATAAATAGAGCAGGGGATAAAGGGTCTCCCTATTTGACACCTCTAGAAGAGTGGAATAATCCATGTACTTTCCCATTAATTAGTATTGAATACCAATTATTAGCAATTAATCTTCATATCTCATCCACCATCAATCTATCAAAACCCATTTTTTCCAGCACTTTAATCAAAAAATTCCAATCCACCCTGTCATATGCTTTTGTCATGTCAAGCTTAATTACCACATTAGTAGGCTTACCTCTCTTTTATATGTTAGTGATAATTTCTTGAGCCAACAAAAAATTTCAGAAATATTCCTCTCATTACAAAACAATTCAGAAATATTCCTCTCATTAACAAAGCCAGACTGATATTATGAAATAAGCTTAGGGAGAATCCCTTCTAATCATTCATGAAGAATCATAGAAATGACTTTATTGAGAATATAACTTAGACTAATTGGTCTCATATTTGAAAAGGATTTTACCACTTCTTTTTTGGGTAATAAAACCCAGTTAGTATGAGTAATTGAATTAGGAAGAGCCTGGCCTTCAAAAAAGGCATTAAAACTGCAAAAACATCTTTCCAATAATTTCCCAATAACTTTGAAAAAAATTCCAGTAAACCCATCAGGCCTACTAGCATTATCACTATTATGTTCAAAAACAACACGTTTTACCTCATCTTCAATACAAAAAGAATTCAACAGTCTAATTTCCTCTTCGGTAACTATTTGTGGAACATAGCTCAATAAAGAAAGTTCTCCAAGATAAATGATGCCAGTGAATTAATCTTTGAAAAAAGTGATTGCTTCTTCAGCCACCTGCTCATTACCTTCTCCCCATTCACCATTGATTTTCGTCATTCTATGGATAGCCAATCTCTTTCTTATTCCCCTCACTAAACTGTGAAAAAACCTAATATTACTGTATCATTTAGTGAACAATTGAATCCCAGCCTTTTGTCTCCAATATTCTTCCTCCAACTTTATGTATTTTATCAATTCAACTTATGCCTTCTTGAGAACTGCCCTATTTGCACCAGTAGGAAATTCTTTAAATTATTCTTCCTTGATTCTGACAATATCTTCCCTAATAGCCAATTACTGAAATATATCACCAAACCTCTCTTATCTCCATTCAGACAAATCAATTTTGGTCTTTTTTATTTTCAGCTTTAGATTAATGACCACATCTTCATTAAAAATAGAATCCTAAGAACCTTTAACCATATTTTTGAAACCATTTATATCTACTCAAAACTTCAAAATCTAAAAGGTTTTCTAAACTGGACAACCTGCCCTCATATGACAAAAGGAGGGGTGTTAGGTCTGATTCTGTCTTGGCCAGATGCTCCATTTCCACATTACCTAAAGCACCAAAGAAATCTTGATTAGCTAGAAATCTATCAATTCTTTTAAAAATTCAAGCCTAATCAGTCATTCCATTCGACCATGTTAATGGGCTACCTTTAAAATTTATATCACAGAATTAATACAAAAAGAAAAATCTTTATACTCGTCTGGATAGATAGATAGACCACCAATATTTTCTTCAGCATCCAAAATGACATTGAAATCTCCTTCAACTAACCAAGGCAATCTCTTGTTATGACTTAATGCATAGATATCACCCTATAAACTTAATTTCTGCATTGCATCATATTTTGCATAAATAACAGTACATATAATAAACTGGCTAGTATCTTGAAAGGTCAATTATAATGTTATCAGCTGCTCTGAATTTGCTAGGACTTCAACTTGAATATTATCTTGTACAAAAACCCATATCTTGCCATTTTGATTAGTATTAGCATATTGTATTCCTAGCTTCATCTTGTATTTCTGTAACTGTCTTGAATCATGGAAAGGATCCATCAGGGTGATAATACTAAACTTATGGTGTCTATGCAACATTTTCACTCTATGGAATGAATGTTTTGTCTTCACAAACTTGATATTCCAAAATAATTATTTCATTAGCATTTACTAGTTGGCTTGACTCCTCTCTTAGGCACCACTCTTGTAGGCCTTTGCACTTCTAATTTGTTTTTGCTTTTCTTCCCTTTAGCATGTGATTATGGGGATAGACCTGACTCTTTCATAACCTGCTCAAGATTCTATTGATTTTCTTACTCTTCTTTGTCTTTAATGTTTCTTCCATTATTGTTTAGCTCCTGATAATTCTCTCCTATCTACTGTATATGATGAGATACAATGTAATGTAATTTACTCACAGGTAACTCTTGTTTGTTCTCAATGACTGATTGTTGAACAATAATAATATCATGCACTTTATTAGGTGGTTCTGACTATTCAAATAAATTCTCCTCTTTTGCAGGTGGATAGCTCCCATCTAATGCTTCTATACATGCCCCTATTGTGTCCACATTCAATGGAACATGGTATGTAACATTGGCTAGTGCCAATTCCTTATCAAAATCTTCATTTATATTTTTTTCCCTTATCTCATACTTCTACTGAATTATTGGTAGGTGACAGCTGCAATTACTTTTCTTTGCTGTATTTATCTCCCTACATATTTCTATCCTTAATATTTATTCCTTGACTCTGTGTTTGCTGCACTGTTTCTAGGATATCCATGGCTACCACTTCTGACTTCTCTTTGGTGTTGATTGAGTTTAATTCAGGTAACCTGCTCTCTTTGTTGATCTGAGCATCATTATGTTCTAACTCTCCTTGTGATCCAGTTGTGATTGTTATGCCTTCATTAAGAATAGTATTTGTGCATTTGTTGTGCTCTGTTTTACTGATTGTTACCTCAACATTATTGGAAGTTCCTTGATTTGTTTTTTGGACACTTCATCACTGACGTTCAGTTCTCCTTGTTCTTTCTCCTTAATTTCTCCATCTTCTTCCCATAATAGAGCCACAAAATCATTTTATGTCTCTATTCCTTTTCTAGGATGTGTAAGGATGAATCTATTTTTGAAGAATACTTCTGTAGCCTGAACCTCCTATTTGTAGGATTCCACTTTCCCATACTCCAAACCTCTTTACCTCTTTCAAGACCTCTTCTAGGAAACCTGTATTGACCAGTGTTTTCATTCCCTTCTACATGAATTGAAACCTTTCTTAACTCCAGATGAAGACATCGACATTCATTTTCACCATACCCTTGCAACTTACAACTCTTACAATATTTTGGTAGAAAATCATACTTTATTTTTGTTTGTTCAACTCTTGCTTCCCTACACTTGTCATTACCTACTTCAATTTCTACAAACTCTGGAAAATTATCTATTAAGTCCACTTGAAATTTAACCCTACCACTACTAGGTCTATTTCTATTATCTGTAGCCATGTCAAGGTGAATTGGTTTACCCACTGCTGCAGCAAGAGAGAAAATAGATTTCTTTACAAAGAAAGTAGGTAATGCCCAAAAATTATATCCTAGCCATAACTTGTGCAGTTTCTTCATCTGTCTTGAACTTTGTATCATATATTAGGGGTCTCATTTGGAATGAATCCCTATCCCTATAGGTTATGTAATACAACTCGTCATATGACTTATGGTAAGAGACCACGAGTTGTGCAAGAAAGAGATAAAATACTATGTTGAAAAACTTACCTAGGACCTATGGGTGATACCACAATTTGTACTATGGCCTGTAGATCAGAGCTTTTGCCTTTAATTTGTCCTAGTTCCCATTAGTGACACTATAAGTCGTACTGAGACTCGTGGATCCCTGTTCCAGAAATATGTAATTTTGGGTCAGACAATAAGGTTAATTTCACGACACGTACTTTGGGAGAACGATTTATGAATACCAACTATAAGTCCACCCCTGACTTGTGAATTTTTAGTTCCAGTGGCCACAAAAGGAACCATAAGTCGTGCAATCATTGTACGTATCGTACATGGACTCGTTGTCCCTATTTTTCCCATTTTCCATTCTTTTTTTTGTTGTTCAAGTGATACCTTCACACCTAAACAAACATCAAACCTACAAAAAAATAAAAATAAAGGCTTAAATAAAAGAAAACACTTTGGGTTGCCTCCCAGCACCACTTTATTTAACATCATGGCATGACATGGGTATCTTGATTACTTAGACTTCACCAAGATACCCATGAGTTTCCTCCCAAAAAGCAGCTGATTTAACATTATGGCACAACTTAAGTACCTTGATTGCTTAGACCTCATCAAGGCACCAATCATTAACCAGCTTTATCTCATTAGTTGTCCCTAAGTATAACTTTATACGCTAACCATTTACCTTGAACCATTTTTCTTCCCGGTTCTCAAGCTCAATTACACTATAAGAAAACACATGTACCACTCTAAATGGTCCCATTTACTTAGACTTCAACTTGCCAGGAAATAAGCAAAGTTTTGAGTTTAACAACAAGACAAAATCACTCAGACTAAATTCCCACTTCTCAATATTCAGTCATAATACAACTACATCTTCTCTTTGTAGAGGGATACACTTTCATAAGCTCTAAGTCAGAACTCATCCATCACATTCATCTGATCACGCCTCAAGTTAGAGGCCTCGTTCGAGTTCAAATTCAACTTCTTGATAGCCTACAAAGCTTTGTACTAAATCTCTACCGATAAATGACATGCTTTTCTGATTACAATCTTATATGAGGACATACCTATAGGGGTCTTGAAGGTAGTACTGTATCCCCACAAAGTAGCACCTAACTTTCTAGACCAATTCATTCGATTTGCATTCACTATCTAGGCAAGGATTTTCTTTATCTCCCGGTTGGAGACCTCTACATGTCCACTTGATTGTGAATGATATGATGTTGACACCATGTACTTGACACCATACTTCTAAAGCAGAACTCTAAACAACCAATTACAAAAGTGAGAGCCTCTATCACTAATAATGGCCCTCGGCATACAAAACCTAGGAAAATATTTCGCTTCAAGAATGTTATGATACTCTTGCCCTCATTGTTATGAAGAACAGTTGCATCCACCGATTTAGAAACATAATTAGCAGATACAAGCATGTACTTCATCACATTATAACCCACAAATAGATCCATTGTTGACACCTAATTTTTTCCCTCCCCATTCTGAATTAGTTTTCGAGCTTCTTAATTCTAAACAATTTTAAAATAATTGTTTTAAGTTATTTTTTAAAAAATTTCAAGCCGACCTTTGGAATTTTAGGTGATTTAATGTATTCTGTGTTTAGTTACATATAATTATATAATTTTCAATTAAAGAAATATTTTAGAATTTATTTTGAGTGAAAAGTTTGTTTAAATTACAAATACTTTACTTTTCTCAAAATAAAATGGAAATAAGGAATTGATGACATAATTAGATCCTTAATTTTTAAATAAAGTAATTATGCTTTATTGAATAATTATTTTTGAAATTGGTAAATTTGACAAGCTCATTAAATTAATCCGAAATTACATCAATCTCAATATAAATCTAATCCCAATTAATTTTGGTTAGATTATTAACTTGATGTGGCTAAAAGTCTAATTGGATTTCTATTCTCTTCATTTCACACCTCAAACAGCCAAAATCCCTTTTCCTGACCCAACCCATCCTTTAAATTCCTCACAAATATTCAATTTCCCTACCGAAATATTCCATACACACATATACTCCCTTAGAATTTCCATGTGTCCCTAAACACTCTTCCCACGTTCCCCTAAATCTATTCATAGAGAATTTGATGCGTCCCTCACACTATACACGCGTACTTTTCTTTACTTTCCCTTTCACTCTCCTCATACTCTTCTTCACAAGAAATAGAAAGACCATCAATAATGACAACAAATGACAGTAACAACTTCCGTCAACTTCAATCCAAATGATGTCCTTAATAAACCAAAATGACTCCAATATTCACGAATTCAATCCAATGTCCCTCTTGGATTATATCAAAACCTTCTAATCTAATATTCAAGAATAAATCTTGACTCCAATGTTCAAATTTTGGGAAATGCGGTGAGCTTTTATACCAATTTGTACCATGAAGATACAAGTTGTGATGATTACATTATATCGCCCCCCCCCCCCCCAAAAAAAAAAAAAATCACCAATGAATCCAACCCCTTTTCATCCAAATTCATCCAATTTCCAAAGCTCATCTTGTCTAGATTTGAAATTTGAAGTTTCTAATTAAAATCCCTAATTCTTCCTCTATTTCCCCCCAAAAACCATTCCCAATTTCCCCTATAAATACATAGTGATGGATGAGGGTTTAGTAGTTGGATTTGTGGGGAAAACTTTGGGATTCTGGAGAAGCATTCCTCTAATCCCCCGTAACGAAAAATTCAAGAAGAAATGCACTTGACAAATCAAAATTCAAAAAATTGTTTGAATTTTGGTATATCCAAATCAAGTTTTTCCAATGGTGAAATTCATTCTATTGAAAGAGATCATTTGTCCTAATTCCTACCTTGAAACAGGTAAAGTCTTCATTTTTTTCACTTTTCTATCAAGTCGTGAATTTCATTAGCATTATGAATTCTGATGCGATTGGGATTGGTTGAATCCATTTGACATTTTGATTGTTTGGGGTAAGGTTTCTAGGATTAAGTGTTTGAAACTGGTTTTATTAAGGCTGTTTATGTTTTTATTTAGCGTTAAGGTTAAGAAATCTTTAAATGTCTATTCTATTTTCGTGGTTTATTTTAATATGCAAGGATTTCCTTTTTCTTTACTATATTTTCATTGTTTGAAAATTTGTTGATGTGAATGAATCTTATAATGTCGTTTTGATTTTACTATTGGACGTAATGACTCAATTGACTCGTTACATGGGAATGGTCTTGTATGGAAGTTATGTGTGCTTGATATCCCAAAAGACTATGAAACCATGACTGGAAACTTGGAATAATTCAAGGCAAATTTGTTTATGTTTTTTTAAGGTTGAATGGGTTCTGAAAATGAAAAAATGTGTATCTCTGGTACCTGTAATAGTAGAGGAAAGAGGTCTGCTGGTGTTAGAGTAAAAGAGGTAGTAAATTTCTCGCTATTTGAATGAATGTTAAATTTGAAACATTAAATGCTCATTCTATTTTCTTATCATGGGATAGATTTCAACATTTAATATTTTTAGGTATTCGTATGTTGTTGGTAGTGGAAAACAACTCGTTTTGTCGTGCGTGTGATGATTCAAATTTTTTTCTGAGTTAATAAATCCTTAGTGGTTTACTTGACTTGTAATGTCAAGTAAAGAAAGGATGAAACTATATCAATCTCCTTCCCGGAAATGAGCTACAAGAGTCTTCGTCAAAAGTTCACTGCCTAGTACTCTAAAGTATCAAAAGGTGTCTTTACTTTGCTTTATTTGTTCTTGGCTTGTTTATCTTTTTGTTTGGAATAAATACATTTTTCCTTGTTCTCTTTCCTAGTTAGTTCTGTGATGATTTATATGTTTGTATTGGGTTTGGTTGTGAATATGTTGATTTTCCCACTCTTTTGAAGTAAATAGGTTGAAAGTGAATGTGTTCATTTGTTCATTTTCCCCCTCCCTGTTAGCAGTTTATGCTTAGAAAATTTTGGTGTGTTGGCTCATGTTTATCTTAATTTGTTTGGTTTGATTTGTTTATCTCTAAGTTATGAGTTGATGACTAATCCTTATCCTTTTGTATGCATGCAAAATTTGCTTTGAGTCCACTAAACTCTTTCTCCTTGCATGTCCTAATGGGCCAAAGATGCCCAATCTTGAGTCAAGCCTCCTCCAAGTCCAAAAATGGACTAAAATCATGAAGATCAAGGTTTTATACAAATACATACATTAGATATAACCCATATATAGGTCTTGGAAGCTGATATACAGGTTTAAAGGAGCAAATGTCAGGAAAATAAAGTTATCATACATGTTTATACACTGATATACAGTGTAAATGCAGCAAAAGAAGCATGATATAGGTCAGTATATAATTGGTATACACAGCTGAAAAAATGAGCTAAAAAGTCCATAATAATTTAGGCCCAAATGCTGGGCAGATTTGAAATGGGCTAAAAAAGGGGCTTAAACTTCAACTTTTTCTCATTTATTTCTTTTAAATTCCTATTTGATTATTTCCTTTGTATTAACTCTTAACTTAATCCATCGTAATAAGTCCCCTTGAGTTGTTATCTTTGTTTTATACTTGTGTATCTCTCGAGGTAATTATTTATTTTTATCACATAGTATAGTAGTTTGAATCGACAAAAAATGAGTTTATTTATGAACCTTTAAAAATCAAAATGGCATTTACTTTTGTTTGTGTGACTAGTGGTTAAGAAAATCTTGTTCAACTTGAAAATCAATCTCTCTTGAAAAATCCAAGAGTTTATAATTAATACTTGTATCAATTGTCATTTTCATAAATAGTCCTATCTTGCAAAATGTTGTTTTCTCTTTTGGCTAAAAAGTTATCTCTTTTCTAAAATCATTATTTTCCATTGTCACAAAATGAGTGTTTTCTCTCAAAATCCATATTCAAATTTAGGTTATGTAGACTTTTCTTTAATTTAAATAAACTACTTTCCACTTGAATAGAATAGATGCCATATTTGCAAATGAATTTGATTTTTAAAATTTTACAAAGTTAGCCACGTTTTCAAAATTAGTCAATTTTACAAGTGACTCGAATTATCTTTTGGTCAACCGTTTTAACGGACACTTCTTGAGTGCCTTAAAAACGTTCTCAAGGCGTTACCAGAATCCTTACCCATTTTTTCTATTTTTAAGGGTTTGTTTCTGTTATCACATCATTAAAATATTTTTAAATTTTTTCTTGATATTTCCTATAAAAATTAAGTGGCGACTCTATGTCTTTTTCTTCAATTATTTTAAAATTTCTTTAAACTTTTGAAATAGTTTAAAAAGTTAAAATCTTTTTTTTCCACCCTTCAAGCCAAAAAGGGATAAAACAGAAATGGTGACTCTGGTGGGGACTTATTAACATTTTAACAAAATTTTAGACTTTTTGACTGATGTATTTGACCTTATTTGAATAATTATGTTAATTTGGTAATATCGTGGGATTATATCTACCATTTGCATTTATGGCATACTTCCTCTTTAATATTTAAACTGTTTGGTGTTCGCGCTTTTCATGTCCCTTATTGATCAATTCCAAATTTGGTACATTACGCGTCTAATGGTTGTTTGTATATCCAAACCCAAATTGTCCACTTGGAAACCTAGTCAAAGCCTACTCAAGACACCTAGGATAGAGAAAAACCAAAACCCTTCTTTAGGCATAAGCTTAGGATGACCCAATACCCGAGGGGGTATTGGGCCCATTAGAAAACCTATCCTGCATTTATTGATCACAAGTCAATTGCAGAAGAATCAAGCTTATATGTTGAATGAGTCTAATTAATCTAATCCATTAGCATTTGGGGCAGGGGAAAGGCTTACCTTGCTTGCTTTTGTGTAGGAATGGATCAACCAGTCCCCATCACAAGATTCAAAATAATGACCAAACTGATGCTAGATAGTGTTTATCAAGTTTGATGATTGCATGGTTTCCTGAATTGATAGCAAAGGGAGAATGAGCAACAAGAGTAGAGCACAATTATGTGGAAGTCATAGGACCAGCTGGTATCTCATTTGGTACGAGGTGGACAAAGCCAAAAGGGCGAAGGTCGATAAAGGATCATCCGGATACTAGAGTTTTCTATTGCCATCCCATGCGTGGGACTATTTTCATTTCTAGTGCTTTATCCCATTTCCTAAAATTGTACCCCTCATTCACTACTTTTTCTATGCCTTTTTGATATTTATAAAAAAGGTGTTTGGGGATAATGGATTTATTTTAAAAGGCATATACTTCCTTCAACTTTGTTAGGCTAATCCTTGGCTCAAAATGATCACCCAATTAGGACACACGCTTATTATAATATTGTTGTGTGATATAACTATTTTATGTGGTTACGTGTGCTGTTTGAATCAAAGGAGAATATGATCCACTCTTTAACACATTTTAAACACCCTTTAAGCAGAAATATACACCTACTATACAAAAGTCCGACCAAACACTCTGGGTATCCATGGTCTCCGAGAAAAGTCCTCAACAATTCTCCATTAACTTCCTAAAATTCGTTCCAACTCTTTTAGGAAGATTGAACATGAACTCAGTGGAGAGAAAATTATTTTCTCCCATTTTTGCGAAGGATGAAAAAGAAGATGATGCTAAGTCAATCTTCCTAAAATAACTCATCCATCCAAATAAATGAGCAAATCCTATTCATTGAAATCTTTGAGTCAATAATCCCGTGGATCAATTTGTTTGCAATGAAAATAATTTTATGTGTTTACTTCTTGTCAAATATCTTGTATTATTCGTCACTAATAGGATCTAACACATTTGCCTTTTGAGTTGTTTTTACTTTAATAGGTAACAAAATAAAAAAATTGATATGTGTTAACAAAACCTCCTTAACATCTATACTTCACCCGATCGAAAGCTCACAAAAGTTCCTACCCTATCCATCAATTGACTGGAGAAGGAAACATAACTGGTAATGACGACGAGAGCGCATTTTACATTAGGGCTAATGTGGTAGCGGAACAAAGTGATATAATTGCTCAATTCACAATGAAGTTGCAGATTCTCTAAGAAGAGATGAGATGAAGCGTACTAGAGGTTTGGCTAATCTTTTAATCAATGCTAATGATCCTGTCCTAGAAGGACATAGGCCTCCACTCCAATTCCCTCTACTCAACACACCAAACTTTAGGAATCGCGTAAATAACCTACCCTATGCCTCTATCCCTCGGCTTCCCACGGACCCTACTATCAATAATCCACTAGTCTATCAAACACATAACCCATGTACTCAAAACACTAATTGGAACAATAACCCAAATGCTCATCACCCACAAAATCTCCATCCTACTAACCAAACTACACAAAATACCTAAGTTACCCAGAATATCCCTTATGCCTACAACCCAAATACCAGCCATCCACAACATCATATACCACCGTACCACTATTCAAATTCTCCCTATCGTCCAACCTATACCACCAATTGTATTTCATACCACCAAAATTATAGAACTATATAATACCTTCCAAACTCTGAGGTTGATCACTGTGAAGAGAAGGAAAAAGAGTGGACGACCATTGAGAAGAACATTTGAGCAATGAAAGAAGATATCACGAGGATCAAAGAATTTTGTGGATCAGCAGACGATGAAAGACTTAGCTGTGCCAACTTATGCATCCATACTAAGTTATATCTACCTAAGGGTTATAAGATCCCAAAGTTTAAGAAATTCAATGAAACTGGGAACCCCATGGCTCATTTGAGGAGTTACTATTATCAAATAGTTGAGGTTTACAAAAAAAAGGCTTTGTTGATGAGGCTGTTCAATCAAAGCCTAAGTGATGAAGCCCTAGAATTGTTTTCGTCACAAGAACTAAGGAAATGGCCTGATTGGGGTACTCTGGATAAAAAATTCACCAAAAGATTTCCATATAATACGGAAGTAGTCCCAAATTGATACTTTTTGAATTGGATCAAGAAGAACGATAATGAGCATTTTCAAGAATATGCTCATCGATGGAGAAAAAAGGCAGCCAAGGTTTAGCCTCCCATGACAAAAGAGGAGATTATATCGATATTTTCTCATACCAAAGAAGGAATGTTCTACACCAAAATGATATCGACAGTCCGTGCCACATTCATGAAGTTGGTTAAAATTAGTGAGTATGTTGAGGAAGGCATAAGAACAGGCAAGAT
Organism: Capsicum rhomboideum; assembly: GCA_031232105.1. NCBI lineage: Eukaryota > Viridiplantae > Streptophyta > Magnoliopsida > Solanales > Solanaceae > Capsicum > Capsicum rhomboideum. Next base: position 63,687,191 of record CP124709.1, read on the forward strand.
TAACAAGACCCCATCACATGCAGGATCTTTGGGATACCCTAAGAAGAAAAGACAAGATGTGACCACAGTATCTTTCGATCCCAATGCCAAGCAAAAGGGGAACTCTAAGCCGGGAAGGAATCCCTCTTCACCCATCTACTCTCCCACACCATAAAATACTCTTCTATGTCCAACCATAATACTAAGCTCCATAGCTAAATTACCAACCACAATGCCAAGCTCCATAGAAAAATTACAAACCACAATACCAAGCTCCACAACCAAATTACCAACCACAATACCAAGCTCCACAACTAAATTACCAACCGCAATAACAAGCTCCAAAACTATATTACCAGCCCAATGTCCAGACTAGTCTCCCAAATCATTAACCTAACATCCACACACTATATAACTACCATCAGGTACCATCTCCCTCCAACCAAAACAAATACAACCTTCCCCATCTAAAATTTGAGAAGAAAACTCCTAGAATCTTTTCTCCTCTAGCCAAAAGCTGATCACAACTTTTTGAGATACTATGCGTGGCTAAACTAATTCAAAAAGTTAACCAAAAATCTATTAATATGAATGGAAAACGTTATAGACCTGACCAACACTGTGCCTACCATTCAAGAGGTGCTAGGCATACCACCGATAACTGTATCAATCAGAAGCATTAAATTCACGACTTAACTGATCATAAGGTTATTACTCTCAAGGTGCCACTTACAAATGTCAATAGCTATCTGTTGACAAACCATGAAGGGGTAACCATTAATGTTATTGAAACAGATGAAGATTGGTGTGTGAGCAAGTAGATAATTTAAGCCAACTACAATGATCTTGTGGGGTTTATGACCTGTCTAAGCATAAGGCTTGAGTTTATAGAGATGATGAAACCCCATCAAGCATTTTCCAAAACACCATAAAATAGTCTTGCTATGACTACGAACGAATTCATTGTCTAAAATAAGGGCACACATAGTGTGACTTATTCTGGAATATAATATTCTACAAAAGAGATGCATGATTCCTTTCCTTATCTATACCGGTATTTCCTTGTTCAATTATAGAACAAAAGAAATGGTTTGAGTAAAGAAATAGGGTTTTTGTGCAAAGTGTGTGATATGGTCATGGGAGAATCAATTGGGATATCGAACATTCAAAATGCGAAGCTATGAGAACAATTGCACAACTGGACCTTTACTCTACTCATGATTCTTGAGTCATTATGTAATAGTGTTTTAAGATGCTTAATGTGAAGAGTAAGATGAAAAGGCCATGGTTCCAAAATAGTTGACAAAAAAGCTAAAGTATTTTAAGAATTAAAAAAAGTCCAATCTAGAAGAGGCTGAAATTGTCAAACTGGGAGCTGTTGATAAAGTCAAAGAAACAATGATTGGTATCCATTTGACTGAGGAACAAAAGAAAGAACTCATCATTCTACTCTAACAAAACAGTAACACGTTCGATTGGTCTTGTGATAACATGCAAAACCCAAATACGAACATCATTCTTTACTGGCGTGTCGTGGTTTTACGACACTTTTGATACTTAAAAACAAGGAAAATATGCTAGTTCTAAGGAAAATTTATGTGGGTATGATGTGTTATTGTTATAGTTGTAGGTAAAACAGGTTTTGAGAGTTAAAGTTTAGAAAATAGAGAAAATGGAACCAAGTACATCAGACGAGCCCTCCAATGACCTGTTAGAGCTACTTATGGGTCCTTATATATTAGCATTGGATGGATCAGTAGATGTGAAAAGTAAAGAGTATAATACGACATCATCCCACAATCGTCCCAAGATACAACAGACTCATTCTAAAGATAGTGGGACAAGATCCTAAAAAGAGAAAAAATTCAAGGCTGTAGTAACTACCACATAAAATGATCCATCCCTTGATATGAAGGGCTCATCCTAATGATTATTCCAAGGATTTTGGGTCGTGACATCACTATGGTTCCAAATGCAAAAAAATAGGCTTATTTAGATGAGTCAGTCACTAGTTGGCAAGTGTGTATTGATTATAAGAAGCGGAATGCATGGACTGAAAAAGATTTTGTTTTGACTCCTTTTATGGATCAGATATTAGGTTGCCTTTCTAGTAGAGTATGATATTATTTTCTTGATGGTTATTTAAAATACAATCAGATTTCAATTTCTCCCAAGGACCAAGAGAAGATTAATTTCACTTGTCCATATGGGATGTTTTCTTTCAAAAGGATGCCTTTTGGATAATGTAATTTGCCAACAGACTTTCAGCGATTTGTGGTGTCTAACTTCTCAGACATAGTAGAGGACAATATCGAGGTGTTTATGTATGATTTTTCAGTTTTTGGTGACTCTTTTGAATATTGTTTGACCATTTGGCTAGTGTTTTGAGGTGGAGCAAAGATTGCAATTTGATGCTTAATTGGGAAAAGTGCCCCTTTATGGTAAAAAAAGGATAGTGCTTGATCATAAGATTTCAAAGAAGGGGATTGAGGTTGATAAGGAAAATATGAAGGGTATTCAAAGCTCTTTGGGGTATGTTGTATTTTATCATAGGTTCATCAAGAACTTCTTTAAGATTGCACACCCTTTGTGTAAATAGTTGGAGAATGATGTGAAGTTCATTTTTTATAATAGTGTCGAAAGGCATTTGAGTGCCTTAAGGAGAAATTGACATCCGACCCTATCATGGTGTCACATGATTATTCCATGCCATTTGAGGTTATGTGTGATGCTAGTGGAGTGGCGCTAGAAGCAATCCTAGGCTAAAGGTGTAAGAAGATAATTTATCCAATTAATTATGCTAGCAAAGCACTTAACCCTGATAAGAAAAATTATACTGTGACAAAACAAGAGTTGCTTGTTATGGTTTTTACATTTGAGAAATTTGATCTTATTTGCTTGGGACAAAAGTTATTGTGCATATATTTATGGTGAAAAAGGATGCAAGGAATAGATTGATTCATTAAGTATGTCTGTTACAAGAATTTGACTTTTGAGTCAAGGAACGAAAGGCAACCAAAAATCAAGTGGCCTACCACTTGTCCCAACCTAAAGAAGAGGCTATGATAACGTTGGAAAATGAGTTTGACATTAATGATACTTTTCTAGACAAGTAGGTATTGGCTGCATCACGAGACTTGATTCCATGGTTCATGAATTTTGCAAATTATTTGGTAAGTGATGTGGTGCCTGAGGACTTATCCTTTCAATAATGGAAGAAATTTATGTTTGATGTGTATAAATTTTTTTGGATGAGCCATACTTGTTCCGTATTTGTGCTGAAGGCATGATTCGTAGATATGTAGATGAGGCATTCCCTATTGGGGATCATCATAGTAGTATTCATATAACCCATAAAATTCTGCAACATGGGCACTATTGGCAAATCATTCATCAAAATGCTCATCACTATGCGAGGACATGTGACCAATGCCAAAGGAAAGGGTATATATTTGTGGCTATTGACTATGTGTCCAAATTGGTGGAGGTGGTTGCACTTTCTAATAATAACGGCAAGAGTGTCACAACGTTCTTGAAGTAGAACACTTTTTAGAGGTTTGGTATACCAAAGGCAATCATCAATTATGAAGGCTATCATTTTTGTAACAGGTTATTTTGCTGAAATATATGGTGTGAAGTATAAGATGGCAATGCCTTATCATCCGCAGACTAGTGGGATAATAAAGGTCTCCAAGGGGAGATAAAGACCATCTTTGCAAAGACCGTGAATGCAAATAGAACGTATTGGTCTAAGAAGTTGGATAATGCTTTATAGGTGTACCAGAATTCTTTCAAGACTTCTATAGGTATGTCTCCCTATTGGCTTATATATGGAATGTCATGTCATTTGCCAGTTGAGCTTGAACACAAAGTGATTTGGGCACTTAGAAAGCTGAATTTGAATTGGGGTGATGCCTCTAACTTGATGCTTGAACAATTGAATGAGTTTGATGAATTTCAACTAAAATCCTATGAGAGTTCAGTTCTTTACAAATAAAATATGAATATGTATCATGACCAGAAGATAGAGAAGAGAGAGTTTAATGCGGGTGATTTGGTTAGAGAAGAGAGAGTTTAATGCGGGTGATTTGGTTCTACTGTTTAAATCTAAATTTTTGCTTGTTTCTGGGCAAGTTGAGGTCTAAATTGATGGGGCCATTTTGTGTGGTACATGTGCTCCCATATGGTGCAATTTATCTAGACAATCATGAAGGAAAATGGTTCAAGGTAAATGGTCAGAGAGTCAAACATACTTTGGAATTAAGGAGGAGATAAAGGTAGTTGATAAATAGACCCTTGGTAAAGTATGACTAACCAAGGGGCTCGAGTCATGCCACGATGTTAAATCAGTTGCTTCATGGGAGGCAACCCATGGGGGTATCTTGGTTAAGTCTGAGTAATCATGATAACCACGTCTTGCCGCAACTTTAAATCAAGCACTGCTTGGGAGGCAACCCAAACTTATTTTTCATACATTGTTTTCTTTTCACTAAGATTTTAGTGTAGTAGTAATGGTTGTTAAAGTTTGCAGGGGTGGTTTAGACATGAGCCTAGAAATTGCAACAAAAATATAAACCATGTGCCATAGAATGAACTGTTGGGAGATACAACAACACATGGTTTCTGCTGTATCCACAAAGATTAGAAATTAAAGTTCAGGAGTTTGTTTAATGGTTTAGTACCATGAACCATCTCATAATAGGACGAGTCGTGGAATCCACCGTCTGATCAAACTCCCTCATACCAACATTCAGGAGTTGGGACCAACGAGCACAAGGAACTTACTGTTTCTTTATACAATGAGTCATCCTAGGCTTCGTCGGTTTCCATGTAAGTTTTCTAAATTTATAGGGATAATAGCAGGCAGTGGTTCATTGTTTCCCTCAACGACCCATTGGACGAGCCATCTTTTTGCGCCTAACAATTTTCTTTAAACATACCCAACTCAACCCGGCTTACCCAAACCCTTCTACTCCCTGTTTCCCTCTACCCGATGACCCGACAAAATCACACACCCATTTAAATGCAAAAACACTCTCTCTGACTTGACCATAGAAGCAAAAACAACAAATCAACAATACAAAATTCACCAAGTGTTTTCGATTTTGACTGCATCTAGTGCTTACTCCCTTAATTTCATGAACTCCTCACTTAATCTTCACCCCTATACATTTGCATTCTCTGAGAAAGTTAGTCATGCTCTATTTTTTCTCTTTGTACTTGTAACACCCCGTACCTTCCCAACCCTACTTGACGATATTGAACAATGGTTACATAGATGTTGAGATGCCATGAGTATGTAATTTGTAATGTTAGTGATGAGAAAAAGTGAAATTTGGCCTTGTACATTTGATGAAACTTGCGTAGGAGGTGTTTTGTGATTTTGATGGAGCATTTGTGGGGTTCAAAATGAGGCTAAGAGGACCTCCAAACAAAGGATATTAAGGGTAAGAAGTAAGTTAAAGAATAGGACTTGAAGTGTCTAACCAAACCCGTGAAGAAAAGTCAAAAAATGAAATTTTCAAAAAATTTAAGGGTGGGGTGTGCCAGAGGGCGTGCCATGCCGCTCTGGGCCAAAATTTGTAGCCCAGAGGCAGCAAACTAGCACGCCCTTATGGTTTTTCCCACTTTTCAAAGTTGGAAATTTTCTTAAGTCCCAAGGGTGCCCGGGGACATACCGGACCAATTTTTACCACGTTTCTTATACAACCATGAGCGTATACATGAAATGAGTAAAGTATTATATTGGTATGATAAAAGTACTCGAGAACGAATTTGGCATCAAAATGATGATTTTACCCTTTTGGTCAAAATAGGTCATACGTGGCTAGAATCGCTTGTTTTTGGGATTGAGGCTACAAATATAAATCCCGTGAGTGAGAATATAATTGTAACGCGTATATGATGGATTAAACATTGATGTTAGTGGGTTAAGATGATATGGGTTATTGGGCCTAATTTGAGACCCAAAATGAGCAAAACATGAAAGGCCTAATGGGTCAAAATGACCCATTCTTGCCTTGACTTGTCAAAGCTTGGATCAAATGTCTAAGGATGACTTTATGGGGTTATAAAAGGTGGCAAAAAAATCAGATTTTAATTCATTAGACACACACATCACAATCTCTCATTTTCTAGAATTCTATAGAAAACTTCTCTTGGCTCTTCAAAACCTAAGGCAATTGTGGACAATATCATCATCTTCCAAGCTTGGGTAAGTGATTATTTTTGTACTTTAAAATATTATAAGCATGATAAATTATGTATATTATGTTGGTTATACTTGGAAGTGTTGAATATGGCACTTTGTATTTTTGTAAAAAATGTGTCATCTATGGAATTTAAACTTGGAAGATGACTTGTTGTCTTAATGAAAGTGCATGGTATGGATTAAATATCAACATGTATGGTGTGATTATGGTTCTAAACTTTTTATTTTTCCATAAGTGTAAATTATGGGATTTGGGCCGATTTGTTGTTGTGAGGTGTATTAAAGTGATTTGATAGAATAAATTGTGATGTTATGATGATGGAGAGTGGAAAGTATGAACATGGTGTGACATGCTATTTGTTATCATGTATTGGTAAATGTATGGAATATTGTGGGATTATTGGTATAATAATTTCATGAATGGTATTGTCAAGGGGGAAATGACATGTTAAAGCCAAACATGTAACTCATTGTGATTGTATGCCATTGTAAGGTAGTTGGTGGTTAATGTTGGTTCCGTTATGTACTTGTGATGTAGAGTGAAACATAAGGAAGGAGCGGGACTATTGTATGCACATTTAATATTGTAGATTCATATTGAGAATACAAGGTATGTAAGGTTCCTCTTTTCGTATCCTTCTGCAGTATATAGTGTACACTTTGTTATGGTACCTACCCATTCCCGAAATGTCCTAAGGCATCTCATTTCATGTTATCATCTAGTGTTGATCATATATATATCTTATTCTTTATCTATTGTCATTCATGTATAACATACTTATAGACATGATTCCAAGTTCCAATAATGTTATGTTCCAAAGCTTTCAATAATGTTACAATTATCAAAAGTATCAATCTCATGAAGTGAAGGATAACGAAATGCATATATGTGTGCTTCCAAAAATTTCATGATCCTCACTGTATCAATCTCACACAACTAAAATTATCAATCTCTCATAAGTGAATATGTTAATTTCTCACAAGTAAAGGTACCAATCTTGTAAAAGTTAAAGAATGAAGTAAGGCATTATGAGTGTATCCATGAGGTGGGAGAACACACATTTATGATGACGATCCCAATATTATGAGTGTATCCATGGGGTGAAATAAACACCTTCATGATGATATCCATGGGGTGAAAGAAACACCTTCATGATGACTATCCCAACATTATGGGTGTATCCATGGGGTGAAATGAACACCTTCATGACGCTATTTTTTTTCCACTGATCAGCTTGGGGCCCGCGCATTATATGAGTGGAAGGATGAGTAATGAGCGAAGGAGTGAGTGACTGACAAAGGAAATGAATGTAAAGGCAAGTAATGTAACGAGAGAAATATATATATAAGCATATATATAGTTCCAAACATACGGATTGATGTTTTATCCATATTGGGTATTGTCTTATACTTGATTCAATTAAGGCATTTACATATTATGCAGTATCTTATAGCCTTACATACTCAGTATATTCTTCGTACTGACCCCCCTCGGGGGGACTTACCTTACATGTTTCAGGTGCAGGCGTTAGTAGACCTCCTCAGTAGGCTACGAGATATCCGTAGAGTATTGGTGAGCTCCAGTTGGTTCGGGGCTTTCCAAATTGCTATGTACATTTGTTTTGGCATTGTAAATGTTGTGTATAGAGCGGGGTGTTATCCCAACTTTAGGTTGGTTATAGTTATGTATCTGTAGAGGCTTTGTAGACGTATGTGGGAAGATAAATGGAAGTAATGTATGTCTATGTTGACTCGATGGCCCTAACGGCCAAGTTTCTTATGTGTATATATCACATGTTTCCATAACTTCCGCTATTGTCATTTTATACCTTGATGAGATAGTGCTACTTATTGAGTGATATGCGTATGAGGACACTAGAATAAAAATTGGTTCTCTCGGGCCTAATCGGCTTCGGGTGCCAGTCAGCCTCAATGCGATTTGGGGGCGTGACAAAAGTGGTATCAGAGCAGGTCGTTATACGGGTGTCTACAAAGTCGTGTCTGAGTAGAGTCTTGCTTATAGATGTGTTAAGGGCCACATTTATAAGTAGGAGGCTACGGGACATTTAGGATTTGTTTCATTTCTTCATTTCTAGATCGTGAAATAGAGCCAACGTTATGAGTAAAACTTTTATCTGACCATGGAATTGGTTTTCTTTGTTATAGTAAGACTGCCAATTACAAGACAAGGTATGGACAAAGGTAAACAAGTAGATATGCCTGCCAGAACAGAAATGAGTAAATCACCACCTGACCCAGCTAGTCAAGGTGGGGCTGACACTGAAATTTCTTCACGGTCTTCTCCTACTCTTCCATTTCCTGAAGAGCTGAGAGGTAAAGAAGTACCGGTAAAACCTCCTATAAATACGAATGATCAAGATATAAGAAATGCGGTGCACTTGTTGACTCAGATAGTCATTGCACAACATCAAGGATAAGTCAATCCAGTCTTTTCACAAAAGAGGGGTAATCAAATGCAAAGGGGAATGGCATTGGAAAGAGGGCCGTATAAAAGGGCTAGATTTAGGGGACAGTCCATGGCGTCCCGAGGAGAATTTGGGCCTCAAATTTTTTACAAACCATCTAGGCCACTATTTTCTCATCCTACAGTAAATGTGCTACCTCGATCCCAAGGGGTTAGAGGCAACCAGTTTGGACAAATAAAAGGAAGTGTGAGCCAATCAAAATCTCCCCGTCAGCCGTGTCAGCGCGGTAGAAGGTATCATTTGGGTGAATGTCGGTTGGGGCCAAATCTTTGCTTTTGGTGTGGTATAGCGGGGCACAAAATGAGAGAGTGTCCACAAAAGGGCATGAGTAGCGCAGGACGACCTACGAGATTAGCCGTGCATCCTCCTCATTGGGTGTACAGTCTACGGGATATGGCAAAGGTTCTAGAGGAGCAACTGGCTCTAGTGGAGCCCCGAATTGCACCACAGCTCCAGTAGACCAGCAAAATTCATAGGCTTCTCCTGACGTGATGAAAGGTACATTATCTGTCTTTCCAGATAATGTATATGCATTGATTGATTCGGGCTCTACCCTATTATATGTTACTCTACTGACTATTGGGAAAATTTGAAAGAACACCAGAATTACTAGTTATGCCATTTGAAGTCTATACACTAGTTGGTGAATTTATTATAGATAAAAGAGTAGATTGTGAATTACACTAGTTGGTGAAGTCTATACACTAGGCCACGATAGATGTCCGAGCAAAGAAATTACATTTTTATTTTACACAAAGAATGTTGTGAATGGAAGAAGTAACGTGCCAAGAGGTAAATTTATTTCCTATCTTGAGGTAAGAGAAATGATGTCCAAGGTGATACTAGTAAGACCTAGTATGTCCCCAAAGAGTGCACTAGTATTCCTGGTACTAAGGAAAGATGGCACGTTGAGGATGTGCATTGGCTATCGACAATTGAATAAAGTGACAATTAAGAATGAGTATCCCCTCCCTAGGGTTAATGATTTACTTAACCAACTACAGGGTGCTAAATATTTTCAAAGCTTGATTCGAGATCGGGATATCATCAGGAAAGGGGTAGAAAAAAAATATGTAATTTACCCGAGATGGTTACGATGAATTCCTAGTTATGCCATTTAGACTAACAAATACACCAGCTATGTTGATGGGGTTTGATAATTAGGGTGTTTAAGCCATGCATTCATGATAATGTTGTAGGTGCTATACTACATTACTCAAGATCACAAAAAGACCATACGGATTACTTGTGACAGGTGTTACGGATTATTTTTTTTCGTGACCGTAAGATATATGCAAGTTTGGTCACAATCCGTATTTCCCTTAGAACACATTGTATTGAATGAAGGAATAAGGATGAATATACACAAAAGAAGTGGCCAAGGCTTATGACGCCTATGGAAATTTGTAGCTTCCTTGAGTTGGCCAGTTATTATAGAAGAATTGTTAACAAGGCTTTCTGCCATTACCCTCAACAAAGCTAGCACACAAAGTAACTAAGTTTCAGCAAAATGATGTATGTGAGAAAAGTTTGTAAGAGTTGAAAGATAAATTGACTCCTACACCTGTACTAGTACCTCCCAAAGGTACATAAGAGTATGCAATGTATTGTGATGTTTAAAAAGTTGGTGTGGGAGATGTATACATGCAACACGACAATGTGATAGCGTATGCCTTAAGACAATCGCGTCCACATAAGAGAAATTTTTTAGTTAACAGTTGCGACAATTGCTTGTAACAGATGGCACCACGACTTGTATAAAACTTCATGTGAAAGAAGTATAGTGTCAAATATGGTAGAATTGTCATTGGTAGCTGAGATAAAGGAAAAGCAATATGTAAATCATATTTTTAGTTCAATTAAAAAAAAAAATGTACAGCGAAGTTCGACGAAGGTATTTGAGCAAACACAAGGGGGAGTACTTTAACGCCAATGTAGACTGTGTGTATCGGGTATAGACGAGTTAAGGAACTAAACCTTATGCAAAATTGTATCTTACGAAGATAGTATGATTACATGGGATTCCACTCACTATCATATCAAACAGGAGAGCTCGCTTTATTGTATAGTGTTGGAAGTGTTTTTTTCCAGTAAAGCATGGGTACACAGGTGGATGTAGGTACGACTTGTCATCTTCAGCTAGATGGACAAACAAAGTGTATTATCTGAACGTTTGAAGATATGCCACGAGTTTGTACATTGGACGTTAAAGGTAGTCGGGATGAACGTCTATCGTTTATTGAAATCGCTTAAAATAAAGGTATCAAAAAGGAACCTTACGAAGCTTTATATGATAGAAAATATAGATCATCAATTAGATGGGTTACAGCTGATGAAATTTGCCCTACTTGGGTCAGATTTTGCTCCTCAAACTATAGATAAAGTGAAGGGGATTATCCCGTATTGCTCCCAGTGAAAATACACCAGTTACGAAAAATCTCACATGTGAAGAAGTACGGCTTACTATTCTAGCTCTATAAGTGAAAGCAATAAGAAATAGAGGAGTAGTTTTCGTAAAGGCACAATCGAAAAAATTAGCACGTAGAAGGAGCCACAAGGGAGACCAAAGAAATAATGAAATCTACAGTACTCGTAATTGTTGTACACGGAATAAAAAGTTCAAGATATGGATGTGGAGTCATAATAAGTACGTCTTTACAAGTATTCTGTGTGTATATGATAATATGAAGGATTCACTTCGGCTTATGTTATTACGATGAGACAATGTTACTAACATTTGAGGATGAATGTTTCTATGGGGGGAAGAATGTAAAACCGCGTACCTTCCCAGCCCTACTTGACTACATAGAACAATGGTTACTTAGGTGTTGAGATTCCATGAGTATGTAATTTGTAATGTTAGTGATCAGAAAAAGTGAAATTTGGCCTTGTATATGTGATTAAACTTGCGTAGGAGGTGTTTTGCGATTTTCATGGAGAATTTGTGGGGTTCAAAATGAGTCTAAGAGGACCTCCAAACAAAGGATATTAAGGGTAAGAAGTAAGTTAAAGAATAGGACTTGAAGTATCTAACAAAACCCGTGAAGAAAAGTCAAAAAATGAAATTTTCAAAAAGTTTAAGGGTGGAGCGTGCCAGAGGGAGTGCCAGGGCACTCTGGGCCAAAATTTTCAGCCCAGAGGCAGAAAGCAAGCGCACCCAAGGGCGTTCCATGATGGTTTTTCCCACTTTTCAAAGTTGGAAATTTTCTTAAGTCCCAAGGGTGCTCGGGGACGTACCGGGCCAATTTTTGCCACATTTCTTATACAACCATGAGCATATCCATGAAATGAGTAAAGTATTATAATGGTATGATAAAAGTATTCGAGAACGAATTTGGCATCAAAATGATGATTTTACCCTTTTGGTCAAAATAGGCCATACGTGGCTAGAATCGCTTGTTTTTGGGATTGAGTCTACGAATATAAATCCCATGAGTGAGAATATTTTTGTAATGTGTATATGATGGATTACAAATTGATGTTAGTGGGTTAAGATGATATGGGTTATTGGGCCTAATTTGAGACCCAAAATGAGCAAAACATGAAAGGCCCAATGGGTCAAAATGACCCATTCTTGCCTTGACTTGTCAAAGGTTGGAGTAAATGTCTAAGGATGACTTTATGGGGTTATAAAAGGTGGCAAAAATATCAGATTTTAATTCATTAGACACACACATCACATTCTCTCATTTTCTAGAATTCCCAAGAAAGCTTCTCTTGGCTCTTAAAACCCTAAGGCATTTGTCGACAAGATCAGTCCGGGCCGAATGGGATTTTGGGTCGTGACATCACTATGGTTCCAAATGCAAAAAAATAGGCTTATTTAGATGAGTCAGTCACTAGTTGGCAAGTGTGTATTGATTATAAGAAGCGGAATGCATGGACTGCAAAAGATTATTTTTTGACTCCTTTTATGGATCAGATATTAGGTTGCCTTTCTAGTAGAGTATGATATTATTTTCTTGATGGTTATTTAAAATACAATCAGATTTCAATTTCTCCCAAGGACCAATAGAAGATCAATTTCACTTGTCCATATGGGATGTTTTCTTTCAAAAGGATGCCGTTTGGATAATGTAGTTTGCCAACAGACTTTCAGCGATTTGTGGTGTCTAACTTCTCAGACATAGTAGAGGACAATATCGAGGTGTTTATGTATGATTTTTCAGTTTTTGGTGACTCCTTTGAATATTGTTTGACCATTTGGCTAGTGTTTTGAGGTGGAGCAAAGATTGCAATTTGATGCTTAATTGGGAAAAGTGCCCCTTTATGGTAAAAAAAGGATAGTGCTTGATCATAAGATTTCAAAAAAGGGGATTGAGGTTGATAAGGTAAATATGAAGGGTATTCAAAGCTCTTTGGGGTATGCTGGATTTTATCATAGGTTCATCAAGAACTTCTTTAAGATTGCACACCCTTTGTGTAAATAGTTGGAGAATGATGTGAAGTTCATTTTTTATAATAGTGTCGAAAGGCATTTGAGTGCCTTAAGGAGAAATTGACATCCGACCCTATCATGGTGTCACATGATTATTCCATGCCATTTGAGGTTATGTGTGATGCTAGTGGAGTGGCGCTAGAAGCAGTCCTAGGCTAAAGGTGTAAGAAGATAATTTATCCAATTAATTATGCTAGCAAAGCACTTAACCCTGATAAGAAAAATTATACTGTGACAAAACAAGAGTTGCTTGTTATGGTTTTTACATTTGAGAAATTTGATCTTATTTGCTTGGGACAAAAGTTATTGTGCATATATTTATGGTGAAAAAGGATGCAAGGACTAGATTGATTCATTGAGTATGTCTGTTACAAGAATTTGACTTTTGAGGTCAAGGAACGAAAGGCAACCAAAAATCAAGTGGCCTACCACTTGTCCCAACCTAAAGAAGAGGCTATGATAACGTTGCAAAATGAGTTTGACATTAATGATACTTTTCTAGACGAGCAGGTATTGGCTGCATCACGAGACTTGATTCCATGGTTCATGAATTTTGCAAATTATTTGGTAAGTGATGTAGTGTCTGAGGACTTATCCTTTCAATAATGGAAGAAATTTATGTTTGATGTGTATAAATTTTTTTGGATGAGCCATACTTGTTCCGTATTTGTGCTGAAGGCATGATTCGTAGATATGTAGATGAGGCATTCCCTATTGGGGATCATCATAGTAGTATTCATATAACCCATAAAATTCTGCAACATGGGCACTATTGGCAAATCATTCATCAAAATGCTCATCACTATGCGAGGACATGTGACCAATGCCAAAGGAAAGGGTATATATTAGGAAAACATGAACTTCTTCTCTCCCTTATTCTTGTGATTGATCTTTTTTATGTTTTGGGGTATTGCCTCTATGGGTCCTTTTGTGAGCTGAAATGGGATGAAGTATATATTTGTGGCTATTGACTATGTGTCCAAATTGGTGGAGGTGGTTGCACTTTCTAATAATAACGGCAAGAGTGTCACAACGTTCTTGAAGTAGAACACTTTTTAGAGGTTTGGTATACCAAAGGCAATCATCAATTATGAAGGCTATCATTTTTGTAACAGGTTATTTTGCTGAAATATATGGTGTGAAGTATAAGATGGCAATGCCTTATCATCCGCAGACTAGTGGGATAATAGAGGTCTCTAAGGGGAGATAAAGACCATCTTTGCAAAGACCGTGAATGCAAATAGAACGTATTGGTCTAAGAAGTTGGATAATGCTTTATAGGTGTACCAGAATTCTTTCAAGACTTCTATAGGTATGTCTCCCTATTGGCTTATATATGGAATGTCATGTCATCTGCCAGTTGAGCTTGAACACAAAGTGATTTGGGCACTTAGAAAGCTGAATTTGAATTGGGGTGATGCCTCTAACTTGATGCTTGAACAATTGAATGAGTTTGATGAATTTTAACTAAAATCCTATGAGAGTTCAGTTCTTTACAAATAAAATATGAATATGTATCATGACCAGAAGATAGAGAAGAGAGAGTTTAATGCGGGTGATTTGGTTAGAGAAGAGAGAGTTTAATGCGGGTGATTTGGTTCTACTGTTTAAATCTAAATTTTTGCTTGTTTCTGGGCAATTTGAGGTCTAAATTGATGGGGCCATTTTGTGTGGTACATGTGCTCCCATATGGTGCAATTTATCTAGACAATCATGAAGGAAAATGGTTCAAGGTAAATGGTCAGAGAGTAAAACATACTTGGGAATTAAGGAGGAGATAAAGGTAGTTGATAAATAGACCCTTGGTAAAGTATGACTAACCAAGGGGCCCGAGTCATGCCACGATGTTAAATCAGTTGCTTCATGGGAGGCAACCCATGGGGGTATCTTGGTTAAGTCTGAGTAATCATGATAACCACGTCTTGCCGCAACTTTAAATCAATCACTGCTTGGGAGGCAACCCAAACTTATTTTTCATACATTGTTTTCTTTTCACTAAGATTTTAGTGTAGTAGTAATGGTTGTTAAAGTTTGCAGGGGTGGTTTAAACATGAGCCTAGAAATTGCAACAAAAATATAAACCATGTGCCATAGAATGAACTGTTGGGAGATACAACAACTCATGGTTTCTGCTGTATCCACAAAGATTAGAAATTAAAGTTCAGGAGTTTGTTTAATGGTTTAGTACCATGAACCATCTCATAATAGGACGAGTCGTGGAATCCAACGTCTGATCAAACTCCCTCATACCAACATTCAGGAGTTGGGACCAACGAGCACAAGGAACTTACTGTTTCTTTATACAATGAGTCATCCTAGGCTTCGTCGGTTTCCATGTAAGTTTTCTAAATTTATAGGGATAATAGCAGGCAGTGGTTCATTGTTTCCCTCAACGACCCATTGGACGAGCCATCTTTTTGCGCCTAACAATTTTCTTTAAACATACCCAACTCAACCCGGCTTACCCAAACCCTTCTACTCCCTGTTTCCCTCTACCTGATGACCCGACAAAATCACACACCCATTTAAATGCAAAAACATCCTCTCTGACTTGACCATAGCAGCGAAAACAACAAATCAACAATACAAAATTCACCAAGTGTTTTCGATTTTGACTGCATCTAGTGCTTACTCCCTCAATTTCATGAACTCCTCACTTAATCTTCACCCCTATACATTTGCATTCTCTGAGAAAGTTAGTCATGCTCTATTTTTTCTCTTTGTACTTGTAACACCCCGTACCTTCCCAACCCTACTTGACGATATTGAACAATGGTTGCCTAGGTGTTGAGATGCCATGAGTATGTAATTTGTAATGTTAGTGATGAGAAAAAGTGAAATTTGGCCTTGTACATTTGATGAAACTTGCGTAGGAGGTGTTTTGTGATTTTGATGGAGCATTTGTGGGGTTCAAAATGAGGCTAAGAGGACCTCCAAACAAAGGATATTAAGGGTAAGAAGTAAGTTAAAGAATAGGACTTGAAGTGTCTAACCAAACCCGTGAAGAAAAGTCAAAAAATGAAATTTTCAAAAAATTTAAGGGTGGGGCGCTCCAGAGGGCGTGCCAGGACGCTCTGGGCCAAAATTTTTATCCCAGAGGCAGCAAGCTAGCACACCCTTATGGTTTTTCCCACTTTTCAAAGTTGGAAATTTTCTTAAAGTCCCAAGGGTGCCCGGGGACATACCGGGCCAATTTTTACCACGTTTCTTATACAACCATGAGTGTATACATGAAATGAGTAAAGTATTATATTGGTATGATAAAAGTACTCGAGAACGAATTTGGCATCAAAATGACGATTTTACCCTTTTGGTCAAAATAGGTCATACGTGGCAAGAATCGCTTGTTTTTGGGATTGAGGCTACGAATATAAATCCCGTGAGTGAGAATATCATTGTAACGCGTATATGATGGATTAAACATTGATGTTAGTGGGTTAAGATGATATGGGTTATTGGGCCTAATTTGAGACCCAAAATGAGCAAAACATGAAAGGCCCAATGGGTTAAAATGACCCATTCTTGCCTTGACTTGTCAAAGGTTGGAGTAAATGTATAAGGATGAATTTATGGGGTTATAAAAGGTGGCAAAAAAATCAGATTTTAATTCATTAGACACACACATCACAATCTCTCATTTTCTAGAATTCTTAAGAAAGCTTCTCTTGGCTCTTCAAAACCTAAGGCATTTGTGGACAAGATCATCATCTTCCAAGCTTGGGTAAGTGATTATTCTTGTACTTTAAAATATTATAAGCATGATAAATTATGTATATCATGTTGGTTATACTTGGAAGTGTTGAATATGGCACTTTGTATTTTTGTAAAAAATGTGTCATCTATGGAATTTAAACTTGAAAGATGACTTGTTGTCTTGATGAAAGTGCATGGTATGGATGAAATATCAACATGTATGGTGTGATTATGGTTCTAAACTTTTTATTTTTCCATAAGTGTAAATTATGGGATTTGGGCCGATTTGTTGTTGTGAGGTGTATTAAAGTGATTTGATAGAATAAATCTTGATGTTATGATGATGGAGAGTGGAAAGTATGAACATGGTGTGACATGCTATTTGTTATCATGTATTGGTAAATGTATGGAATATTGTGGGATTATTGGTATAATAATTTCATGAATGGTATTGTCAAGGGGGAAATGACATGTTAAAGCCAAACATGTAACTCATTGTGATTGTATGCCATTGTAAGGTAGTTGGTGGTTAATGTTGGTTCCGTTATGTACTTGTGATGTAGAGTGAAACATAAGGAAGGAGCGGGACTATTGTATGCACATTTAATATTGTAGATTCATATTGAGAATACAAGGTATGTAAGGTTCCTCTTTTCGTATCCTTCTGCAGTATATAGTGTACACTTTGTTATGGTACCTACCCATTCCCGAAATGTCCTAAGGCATCTCATTTCATGTTATCATCTACTGTTGATCATATATATATCTTATTCTTTATCTATTGTCATTCATGTATAACATACTTATAGACATGATTCCAAGTTCCAATAATGTTATGTTCCAAAGCTTTCAATAATGTTACAATTATCAAAAGTATCAATCTCATGAAGTGAAGGATAACGAAATGAATATATGTGTGCTTCCAAAAATGTCATGATCCTCACTGTATCAATCTCACACAACTAAAATTATCAATCTCTCATAAGTGAATGTGTTAATCTCTCACAAGTAAAGGTACCAATCTTGTAAAAGTTAAAGAATGAAGTAAGGCATTATGAGTGTATCCATGAGGTGGGAGAACACACCTTTATGATGACGATCCCAATATTATGAGTGTATCCATGGGGTGAAATAAACACCTTCATGATGATATCCATGGGGTGAAAGAAACACCTTCATGATGACTATCCCAACATTATGGGTGTATCCATGGGGTGAAATGAACACCTTCATGACGATATTATTTTTTCACTGATCAGCTTGGGGCCCGCGTATTATATGAGTGGAAGGATGAGTAATGAGCGAAGGAGTGAGTGACTGACAAAGGAAATGAATGTAAAGGCAATTAATGTAACGAGAGAAATATATATATAAGCATATATATAGTTCCAAACATACGGATTGATGTTTTATCCATATTGGGTATTGTCTTATACTTGATTCAATTAAGGCATTTACATATTATGCAGTATCTTATAGCCTTACATACTAAGTATATTCTTCATACTGACCCCCCTCGGGGGGACTTACCTTACATGTTTCAGGTGCAGGCGTTAGTAGACCTCCTCACTAGGCTACGAGATATCCGTAGAGTATTGGTGAGCTCCAGTTGGTTCGGGGCTTTCCAAATTGCTATGTACATTTGTTTTGGCATTGTAAATGTTGTGTATAGAGCGGGGTGTTATCCCAACTTTAGGTTGGTTATAGTTATGTATCTGTAGAGGCTTTGTAGACGTATGTGGTAAGATAAATGGAAGTAATGTATGTCTATGTTGACTCGATGGCCCTAACGGCCAAGTTTCTTATGTGTATATATCACATGTTTCCATAACTTCCGCTATTGTCATTTTATACCTTTATGAGATAGTGCTACTTATCGAGTGATATGCGTATGAGGACACTAGAATAAAAATTGGTTCTCTCGGGCCTAATCGGCTTCGGGTGCTAGTCCGCCTCAATGCGATTTGGGGGCGTGACAAAAGTGGTATCAGAGCAGGTCGTTATACGGGTGTCTACAAAGTCGTGTCTGAGTAGAGTCTTGCTTATAGATGTGTTGCGTGCCACATTTATAAGTAGGAGGCTACGGGACATTTAGGAGTTGTTTCATTTCTTCATTTCTAGATCGTGCAATAGAGCCAACGTTATGAGTAAAACTTTTATCTGACCATGGAATTGGTTTTCTTTGTTATAGTAAGACTGCCAATTACAAGACAAGGTATGGACAAAGGTAAACAAGTAGATATGCCTACCAGAAATGCGGTGCACTTGTTGACTCAGATAGTCATTGCACAACATCAAGGACAAGTCAATCCAGTCTTTGCACAAAAGAGGGGTAATCAAATGCAAAGGGGAATGGCATTTGAAAGAGGGCCGTATAAGAGGGCTAGATTTAGGGGACAGTCCATGGCGTCCCGAGGAGAATTTGGGCCTCAAATTTTTTAAAGACCATCTAGGCCACTATTTTCTCATCCTACAGTAAATGTGCTACCTCGATCCCAAGGGGTTAGAGGCAACCAGTTTGGACAAAGAAAAGGAAGTGTGAGCCAATCAAAATCTCCCCGTCAGCCGTGTCAGCGCTGTAGAAGGTATCATTTGGGTTAATGTCGGTTGGGGCCAAATCTTTGCTTTTGGTGTTGTATAGCGGGGCACAAAATGAGAGAGTGTCCACAAAAGGACATGAGTAGTGCAGGACGACCTACGGGATTAGCCGTGGCATCCTCCTCGTTGGGTGTACAGTCTACGGGATATTGCAGAGGTTCTAGAGGAGCAACTGGCAATAGTGGAGCCCCGAATTCCACCACAGCTCCAGTAGACCAGCAAAATTCAGAGGCTTCTCCTAACATGATGAAAGGTACATTATCTGTCTTTCCACATAATGTATATGCATTGATTGATTCGGGCTCTACCCTATTATATGTTACTCTACTGACTATTGGGAAAATTTGAAAGAACACCAGAATTACTAGTTATGCCATTTGAAGTCTATACACTAGTTGGTGAATTTATTATAGATAAAAGAGTAGATTGTGATGGGTATAGTAAATGTTTGTGATCATGTTACGTAGGCTGATTTTATTGGGATGGAAATGATAGATTTTAATGATATAATGGGTATGAATTGGTTGGCTTCTTGGTAGGCCACGATAGATTGCCGAGCAAAGAAATTACATTTTTATTTTACACAAAGAATGTTGTGAATGGAAGAAGTAACGTGCCAAGAGGTAAATTTATTTCCTATCTTGAGGTAAGAGAAATGATGTGCAAGGTGATACTAGTAAGACCTAGTATGTCCCCAAAGAGTGCACTAGTATTCCTGGTACTAAGGAAAGATGGCACGTTGAGGATGTGCATTGGCTATCGACAATTGAATAAAGTGACAATTAAGAATGAGTATCCCCTCCCTAGGGTTAATGATTTACTTAACCAACTACAAGGTGCTAAATATTTTCAAAGCTTGATTCGAGATCGGGATATCATCAGGAAAGGGGTAGAAAAAAAATATGTAATTTACCCGAGATGGTTACGATGAATTCCTAGTTATGCCATTTAGACTAACAAATACACCAGCTATGTTGATGGGGTTTGATAATTAGGGTGTTTAAGCCATGCATTCGTGATAATGTTGTAGGTGCTATACTACATTACTCAAGATCACAAAAAGACCATGCGGATTACTTGTGACAGGTGTTATGGATTTTTTTTTTCGTGACCATAAGATATATGCAAGTTCTTTAAATGAAAGTTTGGTCACAATCCGTATTTCCCTTAGAACACATTGTCTTGAATGAAGGAATAAGGATGAATATACACAAAAGAAGTGGCCAAGGCTTATGACGCCTATGGAAATTCGTAGCTTCCTTGAGTTGGCCAGTTATTATAGAAGAATTGTTAACAAGGCTTTCTGCCATTACCCTCAACAAAGCTAGCACACAAAGTAACTAAGTTTCAGCAAAATGATGTATGTGAGAAAAGTTTGTAAGAGTTGAAAGATAAATTGACTCCTACACCTGTACTAGTACCTCCCAAAGGTACATAAGAGTATGCAATGTATTGTGATGTTTAAAAAGTTGGTGTGGGAGATGTATACATGCAGCACGACAATGTGATAGCGTATGCCTTAAGACAATCGCGTCCACATAAGAGAAATTTTTTAGTTAACAGTTGCGACAATTGCTTGTAACAGATGGCACCACGACTTGTATAAAACTTCATGTGAAAGAAGTATAGTGTCAAATATGGTAGAATTGTCATTGGTAGCTGAGATAAAGGAAAAGCAATATGTAAATCATATTTTTAGTTCAATTAAAAAAAAAAATGTACAGCGAAGTTCGACGAAGGTATTTGAGCAAACACAAGGGGGAGTACTTTAACGCCAATGTAGACTGTGTGTATCGGGTATAGACGAGTTAAGGAACTAAACCTTATGAAAAATTGTATGTTACGAAGATAGTATGATTACATGGGATTCCACTCACTATCATATCAAACAGGAGAGCTCGCTTTATTGCATAGTGTTGGAGGTGTTTTTTTCCAGTAAAGCATGGGTACACAGGTGGATGTAGGTACGACTTGTCATCTTCAGCTAGATGGAGAAACAAAGTGTATTATCTGAACGTTTGAAGATATGCCACGAGTTTGTACATTGGACGTTAAAGGTAGTCGGGATGAACGTCTATCGTTTATTGAAATCGCTTAAAATAAAGGTATCAAAAAGGAACCTTACGAAGCTTTATATGATAGAAAATATAGATCATCAATTAGATGGGTCACAGCTGATGAAATTTGCCCTACTTGGGTCAGATTTTGCTCCTCAAACTATAGATAAAGTGAAGGGGATTATCCCGTATTGCTCCCAGTGAAAATACACCAGTTACGAAAAATCTCACATGTGAAGAAGTACGGCTTACTATTCTAGCTCTATAAGTGAAAGCAATAAGAAATAGAGGAGTAGTTTTCGTAAAGGCACAATCGAAAAAATTAGCACGTAGAAGGAGCCACAAGGGAGACCAAAGAAATAATGAAATCTACAGTACTCGTAATTGTTGTACACGGAATAAAAAGTTCAAGATATGGATGTGGAGTCATAATAAGTACGTCTTTACAAGTATTCTGTGTGTATATGATAATATGAAGGATTCACTTCGGCTTATGTTATTACGATGAGACAATGTTACTAACATTTGAGGATGAATGTTTCTATGGGGGGAAGAATGTAAAACCGCGTACCTTCCCAACCCTACTTGACTACATTGAACAATGGTTACTTAGGTTTTTAGATTCCATGAGTATGTAATTTGTAATGTTAGTGATGAGAAAAAGTGAAATTTGGCCTTGTACATGTGATTAAACTTGCGTAGGAGGTGTTTTGCGATTTTCATGGAGAATTTGTGGGGTTCAAAATGAGTCTAAGAGGACCTCCAAACAAAGGATATTAAGGGTAAGAAGTAAGTTAAAGAATAGGACTTGAAGTATCTAACCAAACCCGTGAAGAAAAGTCAAAAAATGAAATTTTCAAAAAGTTTAAGGGTGGGGCGTGCCAGGCCACTCTAGGCCAAAATTTTCAGGCCAGAGGCAGCAAGAAAGAATGCCCAAGGGCGTTCCATGACGGTTTTTCCCACTTTTCAAAGTTGGAAATTTTCTTAAGTCCCAAGGGTGCTCGGGGACGTACCGGGCCAATTTTTTCCACGTTTCTTATACAACCATGAGCATATCCATAAAATGAGTAAATTATTATATTGGTATGATAAAAGTACTCGAGAACGAATTTGGCATCAAAATGACGATTTTACCCTTTTGGTCAAAATAGGCCATACGTGCTTAGAATCGCTTGTTTTGGGGATTGAGTCTACGAATATAAATCCCATGAGTGAGAATATTTTTGTAATGTGTTTATGATGGATTACAAATTGATGTTAGTGGGTTAAGATGATATGGGTTATTGGGCCTAATTTGAGACCCAAAATGAGCAAAACATGAAAGGCCCAATGGGTCAAAATGACCCATTCTTGCCTTGACTTGTCAAAGGTTGGAGTAAATGGCTAAGGATGAATTTATGGGGTTATAAAAGGTGGAAAAAAAATCAGATTTTAATTCATTAGACACACACATCACATTCTCTCATTTTCTAGAATTCTCAAGAAAGCTTCTCTTGGCTCTTCAAACCCTAAGGCATTTGTAGACAAGATCATCATCTTCCAAGCTTGGGTAAGTGATTATTCTTATACTTTAACATATTATAAGCATGATAATTTATGTAGATCATGTGGATTATACTTGGAAGTGTTGAATATGGCACTTTGTATTTCTGTAAAAAATGTGTCATCTATGGAATTTAAACTTGAAAGATGAGTTGTTGTCTTGATGAAAGTGCATTGTATGGATGAAATATCAACATGTATGGGGTGATTATGGTTCTAAACTTGTTATTTTTCCATAAGTGTAAATTATGGGATTTTGGCCGATTTGTTGTTGTGAGGTGTATTGAAGTGATTTGATGGAATAAATTGTGATGTTATAATGATGGAGAGTGGAAAGTATGAACATGGTGTGACATGCTATTGGTTATCATGTATTGGTAAATGTATGGAATATTATGGGATTATTGGTATAATAATTTCATGAATGGTATTGTCAAGGGGGAAATGACATGTTAAAGCCAAACATGTAACTCATTGTGATTATATGCCATTGTAAGGTAGTTGGTGGTTAATGTTGGTTCCGTTATGTACATGTGATGTAGAGTGAAACATAAGGAAGGAACGGTACTATTGTATGCACATTTAAGATTATAGATTCATATCGAGAATACAAGGTATGTAAGGTTCCTCTTTTTGTATCCTTCTGCAGTATATAGTGTACACTTTGTTATGGTACCTACCCATTCCCGAAATGTCCTAAGGCATCTCATTTCATGTTATCATCTAGTGTTGATCATATATATATCTTATTCTTGATCTATTTTCATTCACGTATAACATACTTATATATATGATTCCAAGTTCCAATAATGTTGTGTTCCAAAGCTTTCAATAATGTTACAATTATCAAAAGTATCAATCTCATGAATTGAAGGATAACGAAATACATATATGTGTGCTTCCAAAAATGTCATGATCCTCACTGTATCAATCTCACACAAGTAAAAGTAGCAATCTCTCATAAGTGAATGTGTTAATCTCTCACAAGTAAAGGTACCAAACTTGTAAAAGTTAAAGAATGAAGTAAGACATTATGAGTGTATCCATGAGGTGGGAGAACACAACATCATGATAACGATCCCAATATTATGAGTGTATCCATGGGGTGAAATAAACACCTTCATGATGATATCCATGGGGTGAAAGAAACACCTTTATGATGACTATCCCAACATTATGGGTGTATCCATGGGGTGAAATGAACACCTTCATGATGATATTATTTTCCCACTGATCAGCTTGGGGCCCGCGCATTATATGAGTGGAAGGATGAGTAATGAGCAAAGGAGTGAGTGACTGATAAAGGAAATGAACGTAAAGGCAAGTAATATAACGAGAGCAATATATATATAAACATATATATAGTTCCAAGCATACGGATTGATGTTTTATCCATATTGGGTATTGTCTTATACTTGATTCAATTAAGGCATTTACATATTATGCAGTATCTTATATCCTTACATATTCAGTACATTCTTCGTAAAGACCCCCCTCGGGGGGACTTACCTTACATGTTGTAGGTGCAGGCGTTAGTATACCTCCTCAGTAGGCTACGAGATATCCGCAGAGTATTGGTGAGCTCCAGTTGGTTAGGGGCTTTCCGAATTGCTATGTACATTTGTTTTGGCATTGTAAATGTTGTGTATAGAGCGGGGTGTTGTACCGACTTTAGGTTGATTATAGTTATATATCTGTAGAGGCTTTGTAGACGTATGTGGGAAGATAAATAGAAGTAATGTATGTCTATGTTTACTCGATGGCCCTAACGGCCAAGTTTCTTATGTGTATATATCACATGTTTCCATAACTTCCGTTGTTGACATTTTATACCTTGATGAGATAGTGCTGCTTATTGAGTGATATGCGTACGAGGACACTAGAATAAAGATTGGTTCTCTCGGGCCTTATCGGCTTAGGGTGCCAGTTCGCCTCAATGGTATTTGGGGGCGTGACAGTACTGATTGTGCTTACTTGAAATATTTAAATAGAGTTGGGTTTAGAATTTCCTAACAATCATGAAGACGAAAATCTTAATGCTAAAATTTGATTATGTGTCTACATATTTGAGTTAAGAGGGGCTACATCAAGCAACCATGCTAGCTGAGTAAGTCTAACAATGTAAAATAATGGGTTTGGTATAGGTGAAGTCTTAGTAGCCCCAAAATAACTAAAAAGGGATCAAATTTCTAATGTATATACATGTTAAAGGAAGGCAGACTTAACGACCCATTGTACCTTATAATGACTTGTGGGTTGGATTATTGGGGATGCTATTCAGTCTACCTAACAAACCTTCCAATGATCATGGTATCTCAGCACGACTTATTGGTAGCAATCATCCGAGGAGGATACCCTCTTGATATCTTATGTGTGTCCAACGACCCAAAGGACGAGCCATTCCTTCATAGAATGATCTATACTGAGGGTCGTCTTCAACTTCTGAGTACACTATTTTGCTGCTCTAGTTTATGATTTTTGGGATTAATTACTTCCTCCACATGTATTATGGAACCTAAATTAAGTAAGAAGCAGCAAAGGAGGCAACCCACAAAGAGATAGTCTCTAAGCAGGGACTAAATTATCAACCAAGTGAGTCAGAGTATGAGTGCGATGAATCTAGTGGTATGGTGGAAGAGAACCCTATGAGACAAACTGATGAACAATGTGATCCTCAAACCACTAGGTCCAAGGATGCTAAATCCCAAGCAATAGTGTCAGTGACCACTTTTATTGTGTCTCTTCAGTCTGAAGATGGAGGCAAATCTTTAAGCCGGAATGGGAGTGAGTCTGAATTAGAGGGAGCTGATGGAGATGGAGATATAAAAGTGATGTGTCAGTAGGAGGGTCCAAAAAGTCTTGTATAGAAGTCTCCAACAAAGCTTCTACTAAGGTTACCCCTCCAAGGGGATCAAACACTATTCGATAGGGTGTTCCACAGTCTCAATCCAGCTACAATAATGGTGTGGCCAATAGTCAAAGAGGGAGCCTAAAGCGGACTATCCAATAGGAACCCCATATTCTGCTTGGGGACTTGCAAAGGGTGCCAAAGCTACGACAACTGTTCAAAAAATGTAATTTGAAGTGGATGGAAAAACCTCTGGAAAAGGACAGTGCTAAAACTGTTCAGGAATTTTATGCCAACTATGACAATACAATGGAAAATATGACTCCTTTAAGGAGGGAAAAGGATATGAAAATGCAAAGGACATTGGATAAGGTAATGATTTAGGGCATAGTTATTGATATATCCAAGTGGACCATTTCCAAATTCGTCTATGATTTTGATTTCGAGGCTCCAACAAAAACCCCAGAATATAATTTTTGGATGGAAGATTGAAAAAGGTAAAGTAGTTGAGCGTGGAGGATAAATTGATGCATTTTAAATGGATGGAAAACTACAGAGACGAGGCAAAAGAGAAAGCTTAATGGGTGGCTAGTGGTGCACCAATTTATAAGAATTCATTGAATTTCCTTGCCAAATCTTGATAGTCCATAGTCAGACATCGCTTAGGGACAATGTGTAATGATAAATATTTGAGTACAGACCTAGCGGGGATTGTGGAAGCTATTATGGCAGAGTTTGATTTCAACATTTCGTGGATTATCATTGATGAGATTAGAGAGTAGGTACTCTTGCATAACACTACCCTTTTATTCCCTAGTCTTGTCCATCAGTTTTGTTGGAACTCCCATGTGTGTATCTTGCCTGATGTGGACTGAATGATCAATCTAACAAAGATGGTCGACACTGCTTTAATTAAAGACTACACAAATCTAGTCGCTTGAGCTAGAGGTCCATTGGTACGATTAGCTCTACGGGCAGTTGAGAGGGCTGCTCATACTGATCATAGCACTGAGATTCTGGATACTGAAGTCGGTTACACAACAGCTATCCCAAGTGCCACCATAGCCTTATTTTTACAGACATCCACAATGCCTTCTGGTATACTCCAACCTATACAGGCAGGATATGTTTTTATTCCCCAGGAGTTCTTGCAAAAGGTTCTCAAACGATTGGTTGCTGCAAAAGTAAAAATAGAAAAATTACAAATAGGGATCAAGTTGTGGGTCAAGGTTAAGATCATTGATGCTATGCGAGGGATGTAGACTAGGTTTGATTAATTTGAGAGGTGGATGACTACCAAACTAGAGGGCATTCAATCTCCAGATTTGAGTGTCACAGCTAAGCTTTCCTCACTTCGAGCAGTTGTGTAGGATCTCACTTCGAGACAGTTCTAGGTTGTGCAACCTTCTCCTTTTCCTGTGGTAGAGGAGGTGTTTGATATTCATATACCTAATTTCAAAAGCTAGACCCCGACAGGTAAGGGTAAGGAAAAAGGTAAGAATGATATGATAAGTGAGGAATAGCCCCAGAAGAAGACAAAGAGAAGAGATAAAGATGCTATAAAGAAAGTAGTTGGTAAAAGCAAGCAATCCTTTGAGTTGTATATATCGGTGAGGGGTGAGAGAGTGAAAGAAGTCTAGCACTTCATAGCTATTAAGGTCTTGATTGATGTTTTTACTATTGTTGCTGATGGTGGTGGGGGTATAGAAACTACCCCCATGAGATCAATACTATTGAGTGTGTCGGTCACCGCTGGCGCCACTAGATTTAAGATTGGGGTTACCACTGAGGTCTTGATAGTTAGAGAGCATGTAGGGGTTGCATCTGCGACCCCCATTGATCAGTCCATGATAGGTGCCTATTGTGCCATAGGTATCTCCCTACCTGATGTTTTATATTTTCCTCTTTTGTGCATTGAGGTCATTGCACAAATTTTTAATTGAGGGTGGAGGTATACCAACATCCGAGGGTTTTTGTTGTCATGTTTATTTTTTCTTGGAAGATATATCTAGTTAGAACGTGCATATTTAGGATTTTATTTCTATATTTGTTAGTTGTGTGTTAAATAAAGAGGAAAAAAGGAGAACTTGGTTCAGTCGAAATAAAAAGAGTGTGTAACATGTGTTTTTGATTTGAATGTATCAATAATACCCCTCCTTAAATTATTAGATTGTTTTATGTGTTTGCTGTGAATTGTAAGACATTAGGATTATGGGAATGACGATAGTAACCTAACTATGCATGAACCGAATAGGTAGTAGTTGATAATTTAGCCCTAAGCCATATGTTTGTGAGGTACTTACCCAGTTTGGTTGTGTGTGTGTGCAATATAGAACTTTCCCTGTTAATCTTGCCTAGGTTGTAGGATCGTTGGTTAGGAAATAATAATAGGTCGTTCTTGAAAAATCCACTTTCAGCCTAAATTCACCACCAAATGGAATATGATATCCTTTGATCCTAATATTTTAGCCTAAATAAACCTTTTCCTTGACTAGCCTATTCACTTTCCCAATTTAATTACACTGGACCTGCTTTGGCCCTAGTCCCTCTTTGGACACTTTGTACCACAACTCAGGAAAATTGCCAAAGTTGAGGGTGACTATTGTAGGGGTATGTAAATAAAGTTGGTTAAGAAAAAGAAGTTAGTAATGGAAAAAGGATTCGGGTGTGGTATGTGTGAAAAAGAAAATAAATGAGAAAGAAAAATTACAAAATGAATAAAGTTAAAAAAAAAAGTGTTGCGAAAAGAAACTGCCCCAAAAATCTGAAAAATATATAAAGGAGAAAAGGGAGAATTATAAAAGAGGTTGAGAAGTGAAAAAAATAGTGTAGTGCCAAGGAGGGTTGAGTCACTTGACCCATATCTAACATTCCTATCCCTAAGCCTACATTACAAGCCAATAAAATCCTATAGTGATCATAATCTGACTGTCTAAAAAATTAAGGCATAGAAAATAAGGGCAAGCCTATGGTATTTCACATACACATTTTGGAATTCTTTGTGAAAGTGAGTGCTTTAATTAAGTCCCTATGATGATATTTACTATATACTATGAATGTACAGGATTTTTTGGTTGTGAGGGCGCATGGGCTACATTGTTAGCTACTATTTGTTTTGGTAATGTCTGGTACATATGCCTGGTTGTTTGTTGATAATGTGATGCCATCTCTGAATCCCTTTGTATCATGGTATGTAGTTCTACATATACATACAGTGGTTTTTGATTTTAATTGTATCGGAGGGGGTTGAAAATGATTAAAGTACATGCGTGCTAATCTGAGTTGATGATATGACTGCCATAGGTCTCTTGGGTTCTCTTGGTTAAGCGTCGTGTGTTTTGTTATTTTTGTTTTGTTTTATTTTGTTTTCCCGAGTACATGCAAATGTTATAAGTTGAGGGTGTTGATGTACCATGGTTCTATGGTACTTTTGAGAATTAAAATAAGGAAAATACGCTAGTTCTATGGCACGTTTAGGTGGGTACAATGTGTTTTTGGGGTATTTGTAGGTAAAATAGGTTCCGGGAGTGAAAGTTCAGAAAATAGAGAAAATAGAAACCATGTACATCATGTGATACCTCCAATTATTTGATAGAGCTACTGACGCCCCATTCTATATACGCGTTGGATGAATTAGAGGATGTGAAAGGTGAAGATCATCAGACCACTTAACCCCATGATCGATTAAAGATACAATGAACTCGTTCTGAAGATCGTGAGAGATGATCCTGAAAAGAGAAAAATTCAAGGTCGTACGAACGACCACATTCAACGGATGGGCTCATCCTGATGATCATCACAAGGATTTCAAACGATAAGGAAAGACTAACCATCCAACAATGAGCAGGAAGTACCAATCATTGCATTATACAATGAGTCATCCAATCCTTCGTTTAAGGCACCGATATTTCAATCCCATTGTGTTAAGGATAGGTTTTGTTTTTTATTTTTAAATACCTTCCTTAGGTTTTCTTTTAAGTTCTACGCACTAATACTCCTTTTGAGGCCATAAAAACTTATGCATTGATTTGTTTTTGGGTTTTGAAGGATTAATTCAGCTATTAATTATTTGTTTTGAAGTTTTCTTTGAGAATTTAAGTTTCCACATTTTCATCTACCCAACTTTGTAAGTTTATAATTATAAATTCATCTACAATCTCTAATTGTGATTATTCAAGCATGAGTAGCTAAATCCTGCAACTAGAATTGTGGTGATCATGTTGATTTAACAAAGTTGACCAAGTGCTTAGGGTTCTTG
This sequence comes from Capsicum rhomboideum, assembly GCA_031232105.1. Lineage (NCBI taxonomy): Eukaryota > Viridiplantae > Streptophyta > Magnoliopsida > Solanales > Solanaceae > Capsicum > Capsicum rhomboideum. The sequence continues at coordinate 63,717,301 of CP124709.1, forward strand.
AATGTTGTTTGTGTATGTATTGTTCTTTCCTTCGTACTGATTGTTTTTTAATGGTGTGCAATGTTAGAACTCACTTTTTCTTTTCTTTCTTACCCATAGAGATAGAGAATGGGGAAACGAAAGTAATAATGGAGATACGAGGATACTAACCCTCATCTAATATCTTGACCATAACCAGAAATAACTAATCTGGGATCACGGTAAGGGTTAATATGCAAAGTTCAAGAGACCTAACCGGTAATTGAGAATAGTCACCTTTCTTAACAACCATCTATTTAGATGAAATTAATTTTCTGATCTCGAATTCTAATCACCGGAGTAGAACACAAGTACGACACATCTACTAAGCTATGAAATTTATTTTGGGCATATTTATACACCCGCTTTAGTGTTTTACCCATATTTGGCGCATTTTGAGAATATTAATGATGTATAGTTGCTTGTTTCGATTGAATATTTTGGGCATCAAACTAACCAATGTGATTAGGTATTCTGTAGGAAATGGTGGTGCAAATAGACCCATGGATGAATGAAGGAATGTTCGGACTTTTGAAGTAACTTTGGATGAGTTTTAGGGCAAGAACATAGTTGGTACTATGTTGGCGCCTAGCCCTAAAGCCCAAACTCCAGATGGCCACCATTAGTGTATGTACAGGTGCATGACGCCTACCCCTAAACTCCAGCCAAGCCATATTTGCGCTACCACAGGCACATGGCACCAGGAATCTAGGCATTACAGGAGGTGCTGGGCGCCAAGGTGTGCCCACATGGGAATTTCACTTATTTTCTAGTCCAAAACCCAATAGGATTAGGGGTACTTTTCCTACTACTATATATATCCCTCTCCCACATTTTTTTATAAGGTTGTTCATTATTTTTGAAGGCGAAAAATGAAGAGCAAGGTTCACAAATAGGTTTCTTTTCTTTTTAAATTCTTAGTCTCTTCTCTTAATGAAAACATCAATTTATTGTGTTTTTTTATTACCATGAGTGACTAAGAACTCTAATTCTAGGGTTGAGGCTATGAACATGATTGTATAGCTTAATTTCAATTGGGTTATTGTTATTTATCATATTTGGTTGTTCTTACATTCTTGCAATTACTAATTTAATGATTCGCGACCATTAAAATACATCTTTAATTCTTGTGTGAGCTCGGAAAGAAAAACACTAGGATAAAACAAAGAATGTGAGGAATGAGTTCTTATCTTTAAAAGTAAAGATTTGATTAGTGTCTAAGATAGAAATATACTTAGAACACCTTGTTTTTTTAAATACGGGAAGATATATAAATGCATTGGAATTAGATCCTCATATCCCCACTTAATGATGTAGTTGTGAGGCTTGTTTAGGTAGACGATTAAAGGCTCGAAAGACCATAATCATAGTATTAACCCTGTGAATCAACAACCAAGATAGATAACTTAACCAATGAGATAGAATAACTTTACATGATTGTTCAGTATGACTTGACCCTGAAATTCTCCTTAATATTATTTACAACACTTTCAATTATGCATTAGTTTCATAGTTACGTATAGAATCACACAACTCCAAACACTTTCTTTGGTTACAAATCGCACTTGTTTAATTTTATAGTATTACTGGAATTGGATTGTTTACTATGTCACAAGTCACTGTGGGATTGATAACTGGCTTGCCAGAGTCACTGTATTACTTGTACAACTGCATACACTTGCATGTGGATTTGGATGCAACAAGTTTTTGGCGTCGTTGCGGGGGACTTGAAAAATCTGCAAATTTCTAATTCTTAGTTTTAGTATTTCAACAGATAAGTTCTTACAACTTGGTCTTAGCAACTAAATTTTCATATACAGGGTTGAATCTAAAGCAAGCTAGCAAGGAAAAGGGATTTGGTTGAACCACATCCTGAACCCGAGTGACGCTTGTTTCAGTTGATGAGACAAGTAACACTTCTCTATCCCATATATCAAGTTCAGCAGGATCAACAGGACGAGGTCATTCCTAAAGTAATGGCTACAAGACTAGTTAGCGATGTGGCAATCCCACTTGCTACAAATGTCACCTCTAGCATCTATAGATCAGAGACAGGAGGTAGATTTGAATTGAAGCAGAATATGGTGCAATTGTTGCACACTAGTGAGTAGTTTATAGGACTATCACATGAAGATCCACAACAACATTTGTAGAACTTCTTGGAGATTAGAGACACATTAATTCTCGTTAGAGTCTCTATAGATTATGTGAGGCCTACACTTTTTACATTCTCACTATTGGGAAAAGCCAAGAAATGGTTAAGGCAGAACCTTCAAATTCAATCACTACTTGGGACAATCTTGCTAGAAAGTTCCTGATTTGATTTTTTCTATTTGGCAAAACTGCAAGGTTGATAAGTGAGATCTTAATTTTTCAGTAGAAGCCAAACAAAAATCTTTATCAAGCATAGGAGAGGTTCAAGTATCTTCTCAGGGATTGCCCACACCACCAACAGACGAATAAAGTATTAGCCCACACTTTTGTTGAAAGTGTTGACCATAACACAAAGATTTCGCTAGATTAAACTGCAGGTGGTCAAGCGTTGGAGAAGACATATAATGAGCTATGTACTCTCCTTAATAGTATTACACAAGGTAATCCTGATTTGCATAGTAATGCAACTAGGGTTTAGTTAAGAAGCATGAAGGGATGTTAGATGTGGATAGTATCACGACATTAGATACTCAGTTGGCTTCTTTCCAAAACCAAACGATGACTCACTTCAACAAGTTGAGTGTAGCTTAACCTTAGGCCCAGGTTAATGCAGTTCAGCAGGTACAGACCTAGTGCAAAATTTGTGGAAGCATATGTCACTCTATAGATTTATGTGGAAAAAATCTAGCGTCGGTAAATTTTATGGGCAATGCATAGAAAGGAAATCAATACTGCCTACAATCGTAACTGAAAGAGTCAGCCCAACTACTCATAGGGCATCAATCAGGGCCAAATTTAGTAGTTTTAACAACAGTAAGGAAATCATACCAACACTCAGGCCAACCATATGAAAGAGATGCTAAAAAAGAACATGGCCAATCAACAAGAAATGACTACAGGAATAAAATAAATCAGAAAATAGCTCAAAAAATCTAGATAAGCAAATGGGTCAGTTGGATGAAGCTCAGAATATGAAACCTTAAGGGGGTTTTCCAAGCGACACTAAACAAAACTCGAGGCAACTAATGGCAATAACCTTGAGGAATGACAAAGAATTAGATGATATACCTCTCAAGCAGAGAATTCATGAGGTACAAGCATAGTTGATACCTCATAGAAGGTTTCAAAAAAGGTGGTCAAGCCAATAGAAAATAAGAGACTACCACCACCATTCCCTCAACGGCTCCAGAAAAGCAAAGAGGATGCATGTTTCACAAAGTTCTTTAACATATTCAGAGAACTACATATCAATTTTCCCCTACTTGATGTTTTGCAGGGAATGCCTAAGTATGCTAAGTACTTGAAGGATGTGGTCATGAACAAGAATAGGCTTAGTTCTAAGGTGATGAGCAAACTTACCAAAAATCTCAAAGACCCTAGGAGTTTCACCCTCCCCATACAAATTAGTAAAATCAAGTTCATACATGTTTTGTGTTACTTGAGGGAAAGTATAAATTTGATTACCCTATCTATGTTCAATACTCTTGGCTTGGGGAAACCTAGGCCTTTCAAAGTGGTTCTACAATTTGCGGATAAATCGAGAGTAGCTCATAAGGGAATCATTGAGGACGTGCTTATTAAAGTTGGTAAGTTCGTAATTCCTGCTAATTTTATCATTCTTTATTAGGAAATAGATGACAAGGTGTGAAATATATTGGGATATCCATTTTTAGACACTAGTAAAGGATTAATTAATGTAAGAGATGGAAATTTAAATATGCGAGTGAATGATGATGAGGTCACATTTAGAGTTTACAAAGAACTCAACACATCTACACACTACAGGGATTTGTGTATGATTATCGAGACAAAAAAGGATGAGTGTGGGGTGGTGGAGCTTGAGTGAGATCTTCAACAATATGTGTTGATAAAAAATAGGCTCAGTTTTGATGGTTCTCTTGGTAGAGCAAAGAAGAGAAGAAAGTTGTGGGCCAACTGGAAAAAGAGGTTGAGAGAGTCTTGAGTTTGGTTATAATGTAAGTCGTACCGCGACGTTAAATTAGGTGCTGCTTGAGAGGCAACTGAAGTTGTAAAAGAGGTAGTTTTTCATTTGTTTTTATAGTGTCACTTTTGTTTTTATTTTTGTTTGTTTGTTTTGCAGATTAGGAGAAGTATGAGTACCCAAAATCTAAGCTAAGGAGCATAGTAAGAGCATAAGTGTGGGTTCCTCCATCCTCTATAATGGAAATTTTAGAGAGTGAAATGCTGCTACCTATGCCTAGAGGTCTCAAAGAGTATTCCTAACCCTTGTTCTTAATTGTAATTTATGTTTTGGAGATATAACATCATTTGAAGTGTGGGGTGGGATTCTTCCGATTTGTTTAGGGTGAAGTGTACTATAGATTCTATTTTGATTTGTTTGCAATTTTTTGACTAAATCTAAAAACACAAAAAGATTTTCTATTTGCTTGTTTTCAGTTTTTGTTGTTTTGTCTTTTTAGTGGAAGCAAACTTCAACCACCCCTTGGTTTTGGTTTTTGATTATTTTCCAATGAGAGCCCTTTGAACCCAGTATCCTTTTTCATTTTTAGGAGTAAATTTAAAAAAATTCATTCATAGTTAGGGATTTTTTCCAATTATGAATGGATGATGATCGTCTTGAGGGAAAATTAGTCATTAGGAATAAATAAATGTGCTCTTGTTAGGGGCGGCACGTGATTGATTGATGGAAGTTGATTTTTAATTCTAAAGCATGTTGTGAAAATTGAATGACTATGGTTGAAACATCTAGGCTCTTTTATATGACTCCTACATGATGTTGGCTTAAATTTAAACGTGTATGTTTGCTTGATTGAGAGTCTATACGGATCCTTCTTGATTTGAAAATATGCCATAAGTGTTAGGTGTTTGTATTATTACATGCTATCATATTGATGTCTAGAACATGGTCTGTGTGTTGCAACACAAAATGAAGAATGTTGAGTTTAAGAGATGACATAGGCATTTCTTTGATAGACCCGTTCCTATCCTTTGTTTCACCTACCTATAATGGATGATCCTTGTTATCCCCATTAATCCTTTAACTTATTATTTGGTAGACATGTATGGATCTTATTCCTTTTCTTTGAATTAACCGTTCATTTGATCCAAAACCCTTAAGCGCTTTAATTGAAAAGTAAAAATTACAAAGGAGTGAGAATTGAAAAAAGGAGAGAGTATAGTTGGAAGCCTATAGAAAATATTAAGGGTGCAAATTATTACCAATTCATGTATTCTTTATAGGGAGTAGAAGAAAATCAAAAAAAAAAAGTGAATTAAAGTTTAATAATTGAGAACTCCTTACTAGTGATATGTAAAATTGCTTAATGATATGGGAAAATAAAGAAAATCTATGGATGGGAAGGGTATAGGAATAAGTAGTTGATGGAAAGAGGTGGTTAATGAGAAAAGTGTGATATATTAAAGTGCTTAGGGAAGATAGTCACTATTACTGGCCAGAATAGTACCTACCCATCCCTTAGCCTACAATACAACCCAAAAGCCCTACTTGATCTTGAATTTTGATGTTCTTATATTAGTGGAGCAGTACACTAAGGGAAATATTATGGTTCATCATATGTGGAATTTTAAATTCTTTGTGAGAGTGAGCATAATTTTATTCTTATACCCATTATTGTGATAAATTGCATACTTTTGAGTAAATATGGGTAACTCTCTTGTCGTGAGGCCACATGGTTGATGAAAGAAAGGTAACATATTTGATTTCTTGGTTGGGTAACTTGCATATATTTGCTAATATCATAGAGTCTATCCTTGATTCTAGGATGTCTTGAAGTAGTGTTCATAAGTTGGAAATAGTTGAACAAATCATGCATGCTAAGAACTTTTCATCTATGTTAGTCATTGTAGCCTTAGCTTGAGTAATCTTGTGTTGATTGGTAACGTCAACACTGTCCATAAAGCATGGGATTAAAAGGAGTTTTTTGAGTATGAACAAGGCTTTAAGTGTGGGGTAGTGATCTTGGGCTTATTTATACGCCCGCTTGTCATATTTTACCCATATTTGATCGAGTTTTAAGTATGATAATGATATATAATTGCTTGTTTTGATTGAATATTCTGAACAACAAACTAACCAATGTTATTAGGTGTTTTGTAGGAAATGGTGGTGAAAATAGACCCATGGAAGCATGAAGGAATGTTTGGAGCTTTTGGAGCAACTTTGGATGAGTTTCTAAGAAAGGACATAGTTGGCGTTGTGGGTGGCGCCTAGCCATAAAGCCCAAACTCTCGATGACCACCATTGGTGCCTTCACAGGACCATGACACCTACCCCTAAACTCTAGAAAATCCATCTTGCCACTACCATAGGCACATGGCATCAGAAAGCTAGGCATTACAGGAGGCGCTAGGCGCCAGGGTGTGCCCAGATGGGAATTTAACTTATTTTATAGTCTAAAACCCAATAGGATTAAGGGTATTTTTCCTACTACTATATAATTCCATCTCCCATGTTTTTTTAGGGTTGTTCATTATTTGGGGAGGCAAAAAATGAAGAGCAAGGTTCACATATAGGTTTCTTTTTTATTTAATTTCTTAGTCTCTTTTCTCGATGAAAACATTAAATTATTGTGTTTTTTTATTAGCATGAGTGGCTAAGAACCCTAATTCTAGGGTTGAAGCTATGAATATGATAGTATAGCTTAATTTCAAGATGTTTATTCTTATTTATCAGATTTGGTTGGTTGGTTATTGTTATTTATCAGGTTTGGTTGTTCTTAAATTCTTGCAATTACTATTTTAATGATTCACGACCATTAAAATACATTTTTAATTCTTGTGTGAGCCCGGAAGGAGAAACACAAGGATAGAACGAAGAATGTGAGGGATGAGTTCTTATTTTTAAAAATAAAGATTTGATTAGCGTCAAAGATAGGAATATACTTAGAGCGCCTTTTTTGGTTCAAATACCGGAAGATATATTAATGCATATGAATTAGATCCTCACATCCCTGCTCAATGAGGTAATTGTGAGGCTAGTTTAGGTAGATGATTAGAGGCTTAGAAGACCATTATCATATTATCAACTCTATGAATCAACAACCAAGATAGATAACTTACCAATGATATAGAATGGCTTATATGGTTGTTTAGTATGCCTTGACCCTGAAATCCTCCTTAATATTGTTTACAACACTTTTAATTATGCTCTAGTTTCATTGCTATTTTTAGAATCACAAAAATCCAACACATTATTTGGTTACAAATCGCACTTGTTTAATTTTATAGTTTTACTGGAATTGGATTGTTTTCTAAGTCACAAGTCCCTGTGGGATAGATAACCGGCTCTCAAGAGTCACTTTATTACTTGTTCGACTGCGTACACTTACGTGTGTATTTGGACGCAATAGAAATCATGGGAAACACAATCCTAGTTCACCAATCTCATTCATATCAAATCAACTAAATTGATACTTTGTGACTTATCACAAATTTACAAATTGTTACTTGTTCTCTCAAAATCCCTCCTTATTGAAAATAACTGACTAATAGCTTAAATAATTGCATCGACCAAGCTCTTAGCCATATTCCCTATAGGATCGACCCCAACCTTTGTTAGGTTTTATATTTTCTTGAACCACCACCTTATTCTTCATAGCGATGTGTAATTTAGGCGACATCACCTACAAGCTATCTATTGATCCAGAATTCAATTTAGGAAGTGGACAATTGATCCTTCCTACCATCAAGATAAGCTAAAAATAAAGTTCGCACCAGATTGATTAATACATCATGTCACCTACGAAGCATTATCTAAGGAGAGTCTTAATCATATCTGAGAGGGTAGGCCAAGAGTGTCCCAAGTCGATCGACTTTGATTTAGTGAAGCGATACTACATCTTAAGGATAGTCTTTTCTACATGTTTCTTTCCCTCTCACACTTTTTATGGATATAATCATTTTTATGCTTTTTAATAGTTTAAAAATTCCCCATCTTTTATGTATGAACTACATTTGACCTGAATTCCCAAGAAAGGGATACGTAGGCTACCTACGACGGCTTCAATCAACCCCTTAGGAAAATCCATCTTTTCCTTTTATGTACAAACTACGTTTGACCTGAATTCCCAAGAAAGGGATACATAGGCAGCCTACGTCGGTTTCGGTCAAGCACTTAGGAAAATCTATCTTTTCCATTTATGTACTAACTACATTTGACCTTAATTCCCAAGAAAGGGATACATATGCTGCCTACATTGGCTTCGACCAACCCCTTAGGAAAATATATCTTTCCCTTTTATGTACGAACTACATTTGACCTGAATTCATAAGAAAGGGATACGTTGGAGGCCTATGTAAACTTTGGTCAACACCTTAGGAAAATCTATGTTTCCCCTTTATGTACGAACTACATTTTACCTAAATTCCCAAGAATGGGATACGTTGGCTTCAGTCAACCTCTTAGGAAAATCTATCTTTCCTTTTTATATATGAACTATATGATAACCTAAATTCCCAAGAATGGGATACGTAGGCGGCCTTTTCCAGGATTAGGCCAATCCTTTAGATTGTTCCATATTCCCTATCATAGTTACAAACTACGTGATGACTTGATTCCTGGTTCAATGGGATATGTAGGCGCCCCAACATCTCGGTCATACCGCTCCTAGGAATGTATACTGGGATAGATTTTTGATAAGAAATCTCAAAAATTCAAAAGAAAAAGAACATTATGCAATTGAAAGAATGAAGATCATTTCGAGGAATGTAACTGAACAGATTTTTGAGGGAGTATCTCAAAAACCCAACGGAGTTGATAACTCAAGATTTATCTTGAATGTATATAATTGGGTAGAATTTTGAGTAAGGCCTCAAAATTTCCACCAAAGATTATTAGGAATTCAGTGAATTCCGCAACACTAGGAGATTCCAATTTCTTCTATGTTAGGGGAACTATGTGTGACCTGATTCCTGTTGCAACGGGATATGTAGGAACCATATCAACTCGGTCCTATCACCTTAGGAAATGAAAACTAGGGCAGAATTTTTGATAAGGAATCTCAAAAATTTTGGAGAAGAATATCACCCTTCAATAAAGTCAAAACAGAGAATCTTGAGAGAGAATCTCAAGATCCCCATGGAGTGTCAACTCTTTCATCAACGAGTCAAGACTTACCTTAAGATGTCTAAGTTGGGTAGAAATTTTGAGTAAGAACTCAAAGTTTCCATTGAGCTTCATTCATGAGTTCAAACTCCAAAAAATCCTCATCCCCGAGATTAGAGCAAACTTCTAAGAAATCACCAGCTACAACAAAGTCCAAGTGGACCAATCCTCAGTTATGACAAATTTTTTTAAAAGTCATCTTCAAATACCCTAGATATAACCATGAAAGATATCTAGAGCTCTCTATAAAGTGTCATACATGTCAAGCCTCGAACCAAAGATGTTCATTAAGCTAGCGTATGACATGACAAAATTGACAGAGACTCTTCCACGTCCTTTTTCAAATTGAGACAAGAGTCTGAAGATGACAAGCATTCGGAGAATGGCAAAAAGTGAGCAGAAGATCAATGGAGGTCAATACAAATCAGTTTAAAAAAAACTCACAATTTTTCTATGGATGCAGGTTGTCCAAAAAGTGAAAAGGTTCAGCAAAAGACTCACAATGTTCAGCATATGCCTTCATTCAAAATGGAATACAATGAAGCTGATTACCTAAATTGGCAAATAGGAGCTAAGACACCAAGAAAGAGCCTAAACTAATATAAATTTCCAGAACTATCTTTTGTGGTTGCAGGGGTCAACGGATGAGAAGTGAACAATGACATCCTTCTCAATCCCCAACAAATCATAGGATCAAAGCAAACACATGATATTCAAAAATGGTTTGTATTTGTCCATGGAGACAGGGTTTAGCCATTCGTTTACATTCAAAAGACATCTTATTTGTCTATTCCACCTTGAAAAAAGGGATGTTGATAACAAACAAAGTCATTCGATCAATGTTATAAATGTTTTATTTAAAACTTTATCTAGGTTTAACTGTGCTCACTAGCAAAAGTGACACTGTGTCTACTATTCATTTACCTTAAGTGCAAATATATGCAAAAGAGTTGGCACAATGGAGCGGACAAAGAGATCACTCGATAAAGAGATCAATGACATGCTCCTCCAATATATTATTGATCAAAACAAACATATAACTTACACACAAATGATCCAACATGTCAATAAAATAATGAAGTCCCTCCGACGGACCAACTTATATCATATTGATCGATTTCTACTCTCCTTTTAATGGACCTTCTTATATCCTATTGACTGATTTATACTTGTCCATCTGACGGACCTACTTATATCTAAATGATGGATTGCTATTGTCCCTCCAATAGACCTGCTTATATCCTATCAATGGATTTCAATTTGTCCTTCCGATGGACTTACGCAACTGTCCCTTTGATGGACCTACTCATATCCTATTGATGGATTTTTATTTGTTCCTCCGACAAGCCTACACCAACTATTCCTCTGACGGACATGCTTATGTCCTATCAATGCGATCAATGGACATATATTTATTTTTCCAATCTTATTTATATCCTATCGATGGATCTATAGTCGTCCTACTGATGGATGTGAATTCATTTTCCAATATATATCTTATCAATGGATCTTTATTCATCCTTCCTAGGGACTAATATTTATTTTAATTCATCCCTAAGTCGTATTTTATGCACAAGATCGACCCGACCATATGTTAATATCCATTAATCACGCATAGAAGGTGGCGTCTGGCATCGCGGATATATCAATATTTATTTATTTGTATCCATTAATCAAGCTTAGATAGTGGAGTCTATCATCAAAGGATATGAACAATATCAAATGCATCCACATACCAGAGTTGAATAATCATATAGCCCATATAATGTCTTTAAGTCGCCATCCATAGTTCGATGATGAATTATATTTCCCAAAATTTTATTGCCTAAGGGACATTTGTTAGCCACATTGTTTGAAATAGGATAGTGTGCAAGAATACCCAAAGGTGACTGGTTTGAAGGTTATCTGTAAGATGCAGTGATATCTAAAATTGGATAGTTTGTAAGATCTCGGTTTGTAAGATCTCCTAAAAGTTGACAGTCCAAGGGCTATTCATAAGTTGCAATAGTATTAAAAATTGGAACTATGTGCAAGACTTCCAAAAGTTGACAATCCAAGGGTTATCTATAAGTCGCATCATATCCAAGGTTGATTATGTACAGGACTTCCCGAAGACTATCAATTTGAGGAATATCTATAAGCCACTTCTTTTCTGAAGTCAGATGATGTACAAAATTTCTTGAAAGCTAAAAATTCGAGGGACATTTGTAAGCTGCCTCTTATCCAAGGTTAGATGATGTGTAAAATTACCTAAAGGCTGACAATTCAAGGGATATCAATAATTCATGTCAATATGGATGCCGCACAAGACTTACGCAAAGCCATATGGTTAACAAACGATTGTAGGGACCGTTCTACTCAAAATGTCATTGGTGGCCAAGAGGTTCACCCTATTTTGAAAAATATTCAATCACCAAGAGGGTCATTATATCTAACAACCAAGAGTGTTTTAGTGTCTATTGTTGCAAGAAATTTCTATCATCCAAAATAGGTACAAGAGAGGATGGCATCACTTTTTCAGAAATCAATCCTCACGAAGGTATAGTGAAAGAACTATCTACCCTTTGTGAATTATGTTTTCTACTGACATTCATGTTATAGAATTTGTCAAGAGCATTCAAGAGGTTTAATCTCAAACCAAAGCCACGGGTCCAGACAACTCCAAAAAGGACGCAACACAGCATGGAACTTTTTCTTATCAGCAAACTAGGACATAGGCCGTAGAGAAAAATCAAACTCTTTTGAAGCGAGCCAAAGGATGTCTTCCACCGCCCTAAAATCACACCCCTATGAGAAGGCATGTGGGTATTTTGGGATTTTCTGGTTTTAATTTCGCATCCAAAGTATTTCTAGACTTATACTGGAAGCAACTTTCCCTTTCTCCAAATCTGAGTGGCATAAACCTAGAGATGTGGGAATTATGTCCATGTAGCTAATATTTATAGGTGTGAGGGCTCCATATTTTGTAATTGAGATAAATACAGGCCTTTTCTCCCAAGCTTAATTGTTCGTCAGCCATCTTGAGCCAAATATCGTCTTATCATAAGAGACTACCATTTCAATCGATTGAGTTGAACTTTAAGCGGACTGATTCCCTGAGTCTCAGGGATATGTAGGCTGGGCTCTATGTTAAAAATTTGACTGCATTCCAAACTCCCCCTAATCTTCTCATTTACCAACTTTCCAATTAATCCATAACTCAAAACTCTGATAGCTTTTGAATTTTTTGAAAATCGTGCTCAAAACAAAGCTTTATGAACTACAAGTGGCCTGAATTCTCATGCAACCTAAAATATTATTACACCCCGACCCTATACCCTGGATGTGATTGGGAACTTGGATCCACGAGTGATCCCAAGCGGACCTTTTGCCTGGTAAGATGTTCATAAAATTTTATTTTTCAAACTTTGCAGAAGAGAACAACAACAAACTTGAAATAAACTTCTAAAAATAAGATATAAACACTTAGTTTAAATTTCCAATACTAAAACCATTTTAGAAGACAACTTGAAGACCCGATAGTAGCATATGTCTAATGAAGCCTCTAAACATAAACTGAATAAGTCAACCAAAACAAGCCCCCGGGACAACTTTATTAAAATGAACTATATAAGAATATGAAGGAACATAAGAAAGTCCTCTAGATGCAAGGAGGACTCACCAGAGGCTGATACTAAGAAGTCTAGTGAAACGTCTGGTTGCAGCCTTGAATCTGTATGCCAGAAACTACATCATGAAACAATACAACACAAAAAGAACGGTCAATTCTTGGAATTTATTGGTACATAATAGCGGAGTAAAATAGTAACCATGAACTAATTGGAAATCGAAACTAAATAACCATTTAAATTAAATCATAACAAATGACATAAGTAAGGAGGAGTGGAACAAAAGACTTACTGACTTTTCAAATGAAGTTGTCGGGAATAAAATATTACAATGAATGAGTTATCAAAAAATATTGAAAGCATGTAAAAACATAAATAATCAACTTCATGAAATGTAACCCAAAAGAAATTAGTTGAAATGTTGTAATAAAACAAATTCAATATAATTATTATAAATAATATGTAAGTTGAGCAAATTCTTAGTTTTTCTAAGTTGGGGGAGTTTTACTTAACCGAAATAAACCATGTGAGCAATATCGAGTCCTATTTCCTTCACACATTGAGAAGAGTCATCCTAAAACCTTATAGGATATAAGATGAAACATAACTTATGGATCCAAATCAGAGCCCGAAGCCTAAAACAGGAGTTGCCCTAACTGGGGATGATCCTATCCTATGATGGCAATGTAGTTTTGGGGTATACAACCTCGGACTCATACATGTCTCGGTGCTAATAGTGCTCCCAAAATAATAGTATTTTCTCATAATATAAGTCTTAATACACTTTCTAAAAATTATGCTTGACTCTAAGATATTGTACAATGGACGTATCATTATATGTGACCGTTGGCTCTAAATCTTTATAACTTTGCCTATACTTTTCAAGATACAATAATTTATTTACTTTTCAAGTCATGGTATTATGCATGAGGGTTTTTATAAGCCTTTCATGAACTTGCTACTTTTGAACATATTTTATAATAAAACTATAGATAATTCCATTAACACCTGAAATAAACCTTCAATATAAAATCCCATGTCATAAGCTTTATGTAAGAAACAATTCTTGGATATGAAAATCAAAAACAATTCTTGTAACAAGGATCAAGAACAACACTTAGAAATATTTAACCTTAAAACCTTACTTTAAATCTTAAACGTAATATGAAACTAATACTCAATTTTGGGAAAGAACGGAGTTACTCACGAAAGGTGTTTCGCTTATGTAACTCAATTTTGGAGTCTGAGGAAGAATCTTGATTGAAATACCTAGAATTCTTAAAGATCTTGTTCTTTAATGTGTTGGGGAAAGAGAGGAGAAGAGTTTATCATAACTTATGAAATTTGATTAAATTTGGCTTTTAGGGGAAGTTATTAGTCGAGGGTTGGGGTTATAGGATAAGAAAGGACAAAAGCACCTCTCCTAGCATGTGAAAATAAGAAAAACTAAAAAAAAAAGTTCAAAGGAAGTGCATGGCCTCACGACTGGCATCTACTTCACGCGGCTAGTCAAACACTGATGGTAGTAGCACTGCATCCCCCGTGTGGTCGGATGACTGATACTCACTTCACACGGCTGGTCGCGCAGGTTGCATAGTGCCTAATAAAGTGGGCATAACGTTTTGCACATAACTTGGATCAACGAATGGTCGGTGGCATTAGAAACTAGACTAAAAGACCTTTAATCCACCTCCATAGCACTTACCAAACATAAGAATTTATCTTAACACCTAGATACAACTATAAATCTTAGGGTTTGACCTTATACATCTATGAAGAACATTTCAGATCTTAGTCTAAAATTTGCAGGGTATTACAATATCTCCCCGTTAGAACCACTATCAAATTCGTTGTCTTGAAATATATATACACTAACAAGAAATAAGATTCAATAACTCAAAGGTCAATATATTTAATAAAGAATACATAAAAAATAATTCTTTTTAGCACAAAAACTATGACTTGGATGACATGAAACTTGCTTAGGAATCTACAACAAAAATAGGACTTTTCTTCTTTTTCTAGGGACTGATCATGGACTTGGAGAGGAAGTGTTAACACACAAGGGCTGGATTAGAGTAACGTCTTGACTAATGTAGACAGGAATTACACAAGCAAGGTAAAACACGGTCATATACAAACCCAAATCACTAAAAGGGAAACTCAATGACACTAAGACTAATCTTTGCTTGGACTAATCTTTGCTTAACAACTCACCATGCCCCCTGAGATTAAAGTTAATAACTTTAGGTTTCTTCTAACTCTTCTTGCTAAAATATACCCACCAATTTCATCTCTATAATCATAACACGCCACACTAACCCTCTATAAATTCCTCAATTTTCTTATTAGAACACCCGTATAGTCGCCTTAACCTCTTTCACACTTAGCAATACTGGCTCAATTTCTAAACACGCATAACCTTTATAACTTATAATCTCATGCAACAATAATAAACAAGGCATCTTAAACCTACATTACCTTTTTTTTTTAATCCAAAACCCTTATTCACCTATAGACTCAAGTAACATCTCCCTAATTTCTTTCTAAGGGTTTCACCTAAAATAATCACAACTTATCAATCTAATTCTCCAAGTTTTGGTCATATCAATCATACATAAATTAAATCATTAAAATTTGCAATAATATCCCCATACTATTTCTCCTCTTTTCCCACTCCTCTAAGTCCTAAACTAAAACAACTCACATAAAATAATAAGGGTCTGGGAACACTAATTTAACCATGCAAAATGTAAATCAAACAACGTATAGGTTGCGACTTTAGAAGAGTTATCTTGATTCTGCTGACTAGTCATGGAATACATCTGTTCCAACATCTATCTATTCCTAAAGTAGTTCCTTCTGGAAAACATGGCCTTCTGGAGCAGATAATGGTGAGATATGAGTCTTACCCTTATCATTATGCCTCGCAAATGGACATTCCTTTAAGAAGTTACCTACTTACCTGTATTGGAAGCACCCGTCTATACCAATCTTACACTCTCTTAGGTGAGGGCTACCACACTTACCACAAGAAAGGTAATTAGAGGACCTCTAAGCAACATTACCATAGGACGGAGAATTAGGCGCAAGTATACTAGCTGAAGATGGAGTTGTACCATATGACCTCTTAGAAAAGAAATACTTAGTCCCATTCTTTTTTTAACTCAACAAATGATCTGTTGACTTTTCCTTCTTACTCTAATGCTCCTTCTCTTCCCTTTCCCCTTTTTTGACCTTTTCTTCCTTAATCTACTAAGCATACACTATCAGCCAAGAGATATCTATGGCATTTTTCAACATTGCCCTTTTGTACTCTAACAACACATCATCAGAAACACCAGACACAAACGTCCTCCTTGTGGCTCGCATTTGCAACATCAATTCAGGGGCATAGTGAGACAACCGTGTAAATTTTAGGCCATATTTTCTCAGACTCATCTTACCTTGCTTTAAATCCATAAACTCTTCGGCCTTAGCTTCCCTAAGATCCTATAGGAAATAGAGGTCAAGAAGGGCCTCTAAAAATTCTTCCCAAATCACAGGGGCAACATTCTCACCCTTAATTTCCTCCTACTGATAATACCACTATAAAGCCATACCTTTAAGTTGATAAGCAACCAACTCAACTCTCTTTGTATCGCTGACATGTATGACCTTAAAAAATTTTCTCTATCTCATTAATAAAATCTTAAGGATCATCCTCAGGTTTAGACCCAATGAATACTGGATGGTTCAATCGCTTAAGCTTACTGACCTTTGTAGTGTCTACTAGATCATAAGAATCAGAATCAATAGTACCTGATTGGCATGACTGAAATGACACAATTTGAATAAGCATTTGAATAGTCTGTCTGAATTCAGCATTAGTAACATCACCCTTAGGAGGCTGGGTCTGAGTAAAGGTGGTTCTGGGACCCCTTAGAAGACTAAATAGAGCAGAAGTCTCATTGCCAGTAGTCTGGCCAGAAGTCTGGACTCCATTATAGGTCTGCATAACGTAAGTAGAAAGTACGGATGAGGCATTGGGCCTAGTTGGGATGCTAGAAGATATTATGGTTCGCTAACAAGAAGTATTTTTTGGAGGTATGATCTAAAATATGGAAGGGTAGGAGTTAGAAGATTTTTCTTGGAGTCTTAACAACATTGTATGAACTAGAACATAAATGAAGGGAAACATTCCTAAATGCCCTGTAGCTTCCTGATTATAAGTGTGGCGCACTTTACACTAGTAATTAGGAGTTTACTAGATACGACTTCATAGACATCCAAGGACATTTGAACTCTGCACTTTAACACCAAGTTTTTCAGAACCCGAGCCTACACCTTAGACATAACCGAGTACCTGGAACCATGAGTTATCCTAAGCGGACCCTTGGCCTGGTAGGTTGTTCATAAAACTTGATTTTTCAAAAATTGCAGAAGTAGACAATAACAAGATTGAAATAAACTTCTAAAAATAAGATATAAGCACTTGGTTTAAACATCTAATACTAAAATCATTTTAAAAGACAACTTGAATATCCAAAAGTAATGTATGTCTAATGTAGCCTCTAAACATAAACTGAATAAGTCAATCGGGACATGCCCCAGGGACAACTTTATTAAAACCAACTGTCTAAAACTATGAAGGAACATAACCAATTCCTCTAGATGAAAGGAACACTCACCACATGTTGTTACTGAGAAGTATAGTCAAGCGTCTATTTACTGCCCTGAGTTTGTATGACAGAATCTACATCATGAAATGATATAGCAAAAAAAGATCAGTCAATACTTGGAATGTATTTATATGTAATAATGATTATAAGTCTCAAAGCACTTTCTAAAGATCATGATTGACTATAAGATATCTTACCATGGATGTATCATTCTATGTGAACCTTGGCTCTAAATCTTGATAACTTTGCCTTTCTTTTAAAGATACAATAATTTCATTACTTTTCAAGTCATGGTATTATGCACAAGGGTTTTAAAAAAACTTTCATGAACTTTCAACTTTATAACATATTTTATAATAAGACTATAGATAATTGCATTAATACATGAAATAAACCTTCAATATAAAACTCCCAAGTCATAACCTTTATGTGAGAAACAAATCTTGGATATGGAAATCAAAATCTAATTTAAATAATGACCCAACTCAAGAAGTAATTGATAATACTCAAGAAATATTGAGAGAGTTGTAACAAGGTTCAAGAACAACACTTAGAAATAGTTCACCTTGCAACCCTACTATAAATCATGAATTTAATATGAAACTAAGACTTAACTGTGGGAAAGAAAGGAGTTCCTCATGAAAGGTGTTGCTCTTACGTATCTTGATTTTTGGAGTTTGAGGAAGAATCTTGATTTATATCCCAAAAATTCTTGAATATCTTATTCTTTGAAGTGTTGGAGAAAGAGAGTAGAAGAGTTTATCGTAACTTATGAAATCTGATTGAATTTGGATTTTTGGGGAAAGTATTAGTCGTGAATTAGGGTTATGGTATGAGGAAAGGAAAAAAACACCCCTCCTTGAACATGAAAAGAAGAAAAAACTTTAAAAAAAGTTTGAAAGACGTGTGTAGCCGCACGATTGGTGTTTACACCACGTGGCTGGTCACGCGCTGATAGCAGTAGCACTGCCTCCCCCATATGGTCGCAAGGCTGATACCCACTTTGCGTAGCTAGCCACACATGTTGCATATCATCTAATAAAGTGGGCATAATATTTTACACATAACTCGAATTGATGAATGGTCAACGGCATTGGAACCTAGTCTAAAAGACCTTTTAATTCACCTCCATAACACTTACCAAACTTATGAATTTATCTTAACACTTAGATCCAACTAAAAATCTCAGGGTTCGGTGTAACACCCCGTATACTCCCAACCCTCTGTGACGACATTGAACAATGGTTACTTAGGTGTCGAAATGCCATGAGTATGTAATTTGTAATGTTAGTGATGAAAAAAAATAAAATTCGGCTATGTACATGTGATTAACCTTGCGTAGGAGGTGTTTTGTGATTTTCATGGAGCAGTTGTGAGGTTCAAAATGAGTCTAAGAGAACCTCTAAACAAAGGATATTAAGTGTAAGAAGTAATTTAAAGAATAGGACTTGAAGTATCTAACCAAACCCGCAAAGAAAAGTCAAAAAACAAAATTTTCGAAAATTTTAAGTGTGGGCCATGCTAGAGGGCGTGCCATACCGCTCTGGGCTAAAATTTTTAGTCCAGAGGCAGCAAGTTGGCGCGCCCAAGGGCGTGCCACGCTGGTTTTGGCCACTTTTCAAAGTTGGAAATTTTCTTAAGTCCCAAGGGTGCCCGGGGACGTACTGAGCCGATTTTTGTCACGTTTCTTCTACAACCATGATAATATACATTAAATGAGTGAAGTATTATATTGGTATGATAAAATTACTCGAGAACGAATTTGGCATCAAAATGACTATTTTACCCTTGTAGCCAAAATAAGCCATACGTGGCTAGAATTGCTTGTTTTTGGGATTGAGGCTACGAATATGAATTGCGTAAGTGGGAATATTTTCGTAACGCATATGAAAGGAATTAAACATGAGGAATTATGGAATTTATTGGGTCAAGTGAATTGGGCTCAAGAAGAGGCCCAAAATGAAAAGAAGACATGGGCCAAAAATGGGTCAATTGACCCATTCTTGCCTTGACCTTCTAGATCAAACATTTAATGCCATAAGAGTGGATAAGGATGGAAATTTAGGGCCTATATAAATAGGCAAAAAT
Organism: Capsicum rhomboideum; assembly: GCA_031232105.1. Lineage (NCBI taxonomy): Eukaryota > Viridiplantae > Streptophyta > Magnoliopsida > Solanales > Solanaceae > Capsicum > Capsicum rhomboideum. The sequence continues at coordinate 63,736,935 of CP124709.1, forward strand.
CTTATTTTTATTCAAGAGAAATACACATGCTTTTTCTATCTTTTTCTAGAGAATTCTCAAGAAAGCTTCTTTGGCTCTCAAAACCCTAAGGCACTTCTTGGAGCAAGATCATCATATTCCAAGCTTGGGTAAGTGATTATTATTGTAATTTAACATATTATAAGAATGATAGATTATGTATATCATGTTGGTTATGGTTGGAAGTGTTGGACATGGCACTTTTGGTTTTGTGAAAAAGATGTGTTATCCATGGGATTGTAAATTGAAATATGACTTGTTGTCTTGATAAAAGAGAATGGTATGGATGAAATATGAAAATGTATGGTGTTATTATTTTATTAAACTTGTTATTTTCATGTAAGTGTAAATTATGGGATTTTGGCCGATTTGTTGTTGTGAGGTGTATTGAAGTAATTTGATGGAATAATTGTGATGTGGTGGTAATGGAGAAGTGTAAAATATGAGCTTGGTGTGACATGCTATTGGTTATCATGTGTTGGTCAATGTATGGAATATTGTGGGATTATTGGTATGATGATTTCATAAATGGTATTGTCAAGGGAGAAATGACATGTTAAAGCTAAACATGTGACTTATTGTTATTGTATGCCATTGTAAGGTAATTGGTGGTTAATGTTGGTTTCGTTATGAACTTGTGAGAGAAACACAAGGACGGAGCGGGACTATTGTATGCACACTTAATATTGTAGAATCGTATTGAGAATACAAGGTATGTAAGGTTACTCTGTCCGTATCTTTTTGCGGAAATTAGTATTCACATTGACATTACACTAGTACTATTCCAAAATGTTCTAAGGTATCTTATTTCCGGTTTCCAATGGTTGCTATCATATGTTTCCTACTTATTGATTGGATGTGAATCACATGTCTCATGTTCATTGACTAATGTTCCAAAAGCCAACAAGGTTATGTTCAAATGTTCCAATAGTGATTGTACTCATGTCTCTTGTTCATGGATTATTGTCCAATGGTTCCAATGGTTATTTACATGTCCCTCACTCATTGGTTAATGATCCAAAGCTTCACGTAAAGTGTCATAATGTTGAAAGTTCTACAAGAACTATTTCAAGAGAATCTATTTAATCTTGGATGACATTCTCCAATCATGTCTTGTTCCAAAGTCCTATAGTATGATGATTAGCCTTGTACCAGTCTTTCATAAGTAAAAGTACCAATCTCATAAGAGTAATAGAAGAGACAATGTGCAAGTTAGTATAATTATTCCTCATAAGTGAAGATGTCAATCTCATGAAGTAAGGTAGTGAAGTGAGATGTGTATATAAGTGTGAGCTTTAGTGTCATGATCCTTAACGTGTCCCTCTCATAACTATGTAAAGGGTATAAGATTGTAAAGAAGTAATGTGCATGGTTACTATATGTCTCATTGAGTATGGATCACATTCTAGAGGGTAGAAGTTCAATATGGAATAATCCCAAGATTATGCCTTATTATTTATTATAGCCCACCAAAGGTGGAGGTCCGGTATCATATACTTACTTATATAAGATTACGTATATAAGATCTCATAAGATTAGTGAAGGAGGTAAAGTGCGAGCTAATATATCTATCCCTCACAAGTTAAGGTGTTAATCTCATGAAGTGTAAGAGTGAGGTAAAGCGTATTTTGTGTGTTTCAAATAGTGTCATGATCCTTAATGTACCAATCTCTCATAAGTTGATATATCAATATCTCTCATGTATGTTCTCCCACCATAGAGTGGATGTATGGTCTCCCACCATAGAGTGGATGTATGTCGCCCCACCATGAGAGTGGATGTACGTTGCCCCACCATGAGAGTGGATGTATGCTAAACCACCAATTGAGTGGATGTACATTAATAGAGTAGATGTATGTTATATTATTACCCCCACCACTAGAGTGGATGTATGTGGATGAGTGTTATTCTTTTACAACCTACTAACCAAGTAGATGAACAATAGCGGTAATGAATATAGAAGCAAGAAAGAATCTCTTGGGTATAGAAGAATCTATGAGAGGCAAGTCTCTTGAGTGAAGGTAGCTTCCCTTGAAGGAAAATAATTATAAAAGATATTATATAAAATGATGGTTATCCACATTGACTATTCTCTCATATTTTATTCTATTGACATTCTCATGTATGATGTTATTTCTTATAAGCCTTACATACTCAGTACATTCTTTGTACTGACCCCCTCGGGGGACTTACCTTACATGTTGCAGGTGCAGGCATTAGTAGACCTCCTCCATAGACTGTGGATCATTTGCAGAGTTTTGGTGAGCTCCAGTTGGTTCGGAGCCTCCTGAGTCATAGTTGTATAGTTGATTTGATGTTATAAATGTTGTATAAAGCAGGGACTTGTCCCGACTGTTAGTTGGTCTTGGAAATGCATCTGTTAGAGGCTTTTATAGACATATGTGGGTATATGGATGTAAGAGACAAATGTCCGTTTTGACTTGATGGCCCCAACGGCCAAGTTTCATAAATATATATGTATAGCATACGTTCCATGTTCATGTTTTCCGTATAGTTGCATAAGGTTTAATAAGATTCATATGAAGATATGCATATGATGGTTCATTAGCAAAGATTGGTTCTCTCGGGCCATATCGGCTTCGGGTGCCAGTCCGGCTCGAATGGGATTGCGGGTCATGACATTCGGGCTAATACACATACTAAGAACATTTTAGATCTTAGTATAAAATTTGTGGGGTGTTACAGATATATAGGAAACCCGATACTTGGGTTCAGTCATAATTTCTTGAAATTCTAGTGAAAAACCAATTGCTTTCGAGAAGTAAATTTATGATTGGACAAAATTAATAACTTCAAACTCCCTTTTCCTAGGGTTACTTCTATCCACCCTACCCAATGGGGCGGGGCAGTTGTTGACACCTTATTTTTGTTATTCCCATTTTGAATTAGTTTTCAAGCTTCTTAATTCTAATCTTTTAAAATAATTGTGTCAAGTTATTTTTGAAAATGTTTTCAAGCCTACCTTTTGAATTTTAGGTGAAATTAATGTATTCTGTGTTTAATTTTATAGAATTATATAATTTTCACTTAAATAAATGTTTTAAAATTTATTTTGAGTGAAATATTTGTTTAAATTACAAATACTTTACTTTTATCAAAATAGTTTGAAAATAAAGAATTGATGACATAATTAGTTCCTTAATTTAGATAAAGTAATTATACTTTATTAAATAATTATTTCTGAAATTGGTAAATTTGAGAAGCACGTTCAATTAATTAGATTCAGTATCAATCTAAATATAATTACAATTAATTTTTGCTAGATTATTCACTTGATGAGGCTAAAAGTCTAATTGGATTTCTATTCCCTTCATTTCACACCTCAACCAGCCTAAATCCCTTCACCTAACCTGGCCCATTCCTTAAATTCCTCACAAATATCTGATTTCCCTACAGAAATTTTCCACACACATATACTCCCTCAGAATTTTCATATGTCCCTACCCACTCTCACCACGCGCCCCTAAATCTATTCAGAGAGAATTCGATGTGTCCCTCACACTATACATGCTCACTCTTATTTTCTTTCCCTTTCTCTATCCCCGTACCCTTCTTTATAAAAACAAAAAGACCATCAACAATCACAACAAATGGCAGTAAAAACTTCCGTCAACTTCAATCCAAACAACGTCCTTAATCAACCAAAATAACTCTAATATTCATGAATTCAATCTAATTTCCCTCTTTGATTTCGTCAAAACGTTCAAATCCAACATTCAAGAATATTCTAAGAATAAACCTCAACTCCAACATTCAAATTTCTGGAAATGCAGTGAGGTTTCATACCAATTTGTACCATGAAGGTACAACACTTTGAGGTTTCCATTGGTTGGTGAGGGAATTTGTTCCTCCCCCCCCCCCCCCCCAAGAAAAAATCACCAATGAATCCAACCACTATTTCGTCCAAATTCATCCAATTTTTAAAGCTCACCTTGTCCAAATTTGAAAATTGAAATTCTTAATCAAAATCCTTAATTTGCCCTCTATTTTCACTTAAAAACTTTTCCAATTTCCCCAATAAATAGATAGTGAGGAATGAGGGTTTAGTAATTGGAATTTTGGGGGAAAACTTAGGGATTCTGGAAGAGTATTTCTCTAATTCCACGTAACCAAAAATTCAAGAAGAAATACACTTAAAAAATCAAAATCCAAAAGCTCATTTGAATTTTGGCAAATCCAAATCGAGTTTTGGTAGTGGTAAAATTCATTCAATTGAAAGAGTTCGTCTGTCACAGTTCCTATCCAGAAAGAGGTAAAGGCTTCATCTTTTTTCACTTTTCTGTAAAGTCAGGAATTTAATTGGTGTTATGAATTTTGTTGCGGCTGGAATTGGTTGAATCTAAGTGAGATTTTGATTGTTTGGGTGAGGCTTCTAGGATTGAGAGTTTGAAACTGGTTTTATTGAGGCTATTTATGTTTTCTTTTAGTGTTAAGGTTAAGAAAACTTTATATGTCTATTCTATTTTCTTGGTTGATTTTAATATGTAAGGATTTCATTTTTTTACTGTATTTTCCTTGTTTGAAAATTAGTCAATGTGAATGAATCTTATAATGCCGCTTTGATTTTACTGTTGGACATAAAGAGTCAATCAACTTATTGCATGAGAATAGTCTTGTATGGATGTTATGCGTGCTTGATATCGCAAAATACAGTGAGACTATGACCGGAAACTTGGAAGAATTCGTGGTAAATTGTTTATGTTCTTTTTAAGGTTGAATGGGTTCTAAACATAGAAAAAATGTGATCATTGATGCCTGTAATAATAGAGGAAAGATGTCTTCTTGTGTTTGAGTAAAAGAGAGAGTATAATTGCTTAATATTTGAATGAATGTAAAGTTTGAAACATTAAATGCTCATACTATTTTTTATCATGGGATAGGTTTCAATGTTTAATCTTGTTTGTTATTCATGTGTTGTTGGTAGTGGAAAACAACTCGTTATGTCGTGCGTGTGATCATTTAAATTATTTTCTAAATTAATAAATCCTTAAGGATTTAATTGACTTGTAATGCCTAGTAAAGAAATGATGAAACTGTGTCAATCTCCTTTCTGGAAATGAGCTAAGAGAAGAAGAATTCTTGAATTTCTATCTTCCTCCTTGATAGTTCACTACCTAGTTCAATAAAGTATCAAAAAGGAGACTTTGTTTTGCTTTATTTGTTTCGGGTTTTTTTATCCTTTTATTTGGAACAAATAGATTTTTCCTTGTTCTCTTTTAGTTGACCTACATTAATATGAGACTATGTTCCCTAGCTAATTCTATGATGATTTATAAGTTTGTATTGGGTTTGGTTGTGAATATGTTGATTTTTCCGCTCCTTTGAAGTAAATGTGTTGGAAGTAAATGTGTTCATTTTTTCATTTCCCCCCTCCCTGTTAGCGTTTTATGCTAGACAAATTGGTGTGTTGGCTCGTCTTTATCTCGATCTGTTTGGTTTTATTTGCTTAGCTCTAAGTTATGAGTTGATGAAAAATCCTTATCATTTTGTGTGCATGTGAAATCTTCTTTGAGTCCACTGGACTCCTTCTCCTTACATTGCAAAATGGGCCAAAGAGGCCCAACCTTGAGTCAAGCCTCCTCCAAGTTCAAAAATGGAGTAAAATCATGAAGATCAAGATTGTATACAAAGATATACAACAGATATACCCCATATATAGGTCTTGAAAGTTGATATACAAGTTCAAAGGTGCAAATATCGAGAAAACAAAGCAAATATATAGGTTTATACACTGATGTAGTGTGTAAACGCAGCAAAAAAAGTATGGTATACAGTCAATATACTATTGGTATACACAACTAAAAATATACAAGTTCAAAGGTGCAAAGATCGAGAAAACAAAGATACTATATAGGTTATACACTGATGTAGTGTGTATACGCAGCAAAAGAAGCCCGGTATACAGTCAATATACAGTTGATATATACAACTGAAAAAATGGGCTAAAAAGTACATTAAAAATTAGGCCCAAAGGCTGGGTAGATTTGAAATGGGCTAGAAAGGAGCCCAAACTTCAATTTTTTCTCATTTATTTTTTTGTAATTTCTATTTGATTATTTGCTTTGTATTCACTCTTAACTTAATCAATCTTAATAAGTTCCCCTGAGTTGTTATCTTTGCTTTACACTTGTGTTTCTCTTGAGGTAGTTATTTATTTATATCACATAGTATAGTATTTGGAATCAGCAAACAATGAGTTTCTTTATGAATCTTTAAAAATTAAAAATGACATTTACTTTTGTTTGTGTGACTAGTGGTTAAGGGAATCTTCTTCAACTTGAAAACCAATCTCTCTTGAAACATCCAAGAGTTTATAATTAATAGTTGTCTCAATTAGGCATTTTCATAAATAGTCCTATCTTGCATAATGTTATTTTCTCTTTTGGCTAAAAAATGATCTCTTTTCTAAAACCATTATTTTCCCTTGTCACAAAATGTGTTTTTTCTCTCAAAATCAATTTTAAAATTTAGGTTACGTAGACTTTTCTTCAATTTAAATAAACTACTTTCCACTTGAATAGAATAGATGCCATATTTGTAAATGAATTTGATATTTAAAGGTTTTATAAAGTTAGTCACGTTTTCAAAAGTAGTCAGTCAAATTATGTTTTGGGTCAACTGTTTTAACGAACGCTTCTTGAGTGCTTGAAAAACCTTCTCAAGAAGTTACCTGAATCCTTACCCATTTTCTCTAATTTTAAGGGTTTGTTTCTGTTTTCAAATCTTCAAAATATTTTTAAAGTTTCTCTTGATATTTTCTATAAAAATCAAGTGGTGACTCTGTGTATTTTTCCTAAATTATTTTGAAATTTTCCTTACAATTTTGAAATAGTTTAAAAAGTCGAAATCCATTTTTCACACTCTTCGAGCCATAAAAGGATAAAACACCTATAAAGTCAAAACCCCAAACATCAAAAAGTTTTATATCAAGAATTAGGGATAGAGACGACTCATGATTCCTCGATATGCCCCTTGCCTTTAGAATTGATCACAAGCGTTCGCATAATCATGTGCATTTTGATGAATAGTGTGCAAATAATGCCAACATTGTAAGATCTTGTGGGCTATCTGGATGCCACTTTGATGACCCTCAACAGGGGATGAGTGAAATGCCTCTAAAATACTCATCATCTCACTTTCAAGAACAAATCTCCGAATCATGATATCGTCACAAACTCCAAACAAATATGGCTCATCCCTAATGAACTTTCTCACTTCATGATGAAACTTCCTTCACTAATGAAAACTCAAATCCTCAGGCATCACATCAATAGCTAAGAAGTTGGAAAAATCAATAAATCATGGAATTAAGTCGTGAGATGCAACTAATACTTTCTCATCAAAAAACGAATCATCAATTTAAACTTTATTTTTTAGCTTCAGCATAGCCTCATCCTTAAGTCTGGACAAATGGTTATCCACTTGATTTTCTATGCCCTTTTGGTCTTTGACCTTAAAATCAAATTCTTGAAATAGAAGTACCCATCAAATCAGTCTTGGCCTTGCATCTTTCTTCACCATGGGGTACGTCAGAGTTGCGTGCTCAGTATGCTGTAACACCCTAATATTTTCTAAGCTAAGATCTAACCCAATTATTGAATGTGTATAGACCCAAACCTAATGATTTCTAATTGTGAATAGGTGTTAAGATCAATTCCTTAGTGTGTGAACAGATTTGGATATGAATTAAGGTCATAAGGAACATCTAGCACAAAGTTAAGTTGAAAGCTTCTTTACAAAGTGAATTTCCGTATAAGATTTTAATAGGTTCAACTTTAAAGGAGCATAACTCCTAAAATATAATGTGTTTTGTAACTCAAGACACACCAAATAAAAGATATTTGAGTCTTCTTTCCAATGCCACTGACCGTTTGTCAATCCAATATCGGAGTAGAAAGTTATGATTATTTTACCAGAGATATTCCAGCCAGCTATTAGAGGCGCATGGCGCCAAAGCAGGAACTCCAGCCAGGCCTCAAAGGCGCCTACAGAGGCGCATGGTGCAAGATACTTCCTACTATGAAAATTATTTATTTTTCTTGTCCTTTTACGTTTCAAGAGGGATATTTTTGTCCTTTAACCGCCCCAAACCCGTTTTATATCCTAGAAATGTCCTAAATATGCAAAGTAACTCCAAAATCCCTAATCCCTCTTCTATCCCAAATATCATGAATTAAAAAAGGGTTTTTAAAATCCCAAAACTCCAAAGCTCCCAAATTTATGATGGTTCTCCAAGATTCATTCTAATCGGGTTTTGCCCTAAATCAAATTAAAAACTCTCCTCTTCTCCTATATAAGTCGAAGAACTCTCAAGGCTTCGAGAAGCAAGGTCTAAGTTTAATTCTCACAGTTCCTTTTTTTTGTTCTTCATCAGAAAGGTATGTTGAACAATCCCTATTTTCAACTAATTTTACAAAACATTGGTTTATTTAGTTTATACCTATGTTATATTGATATTTTGAAACTAGGGTTGAGAACGATTTTCATGAAAGCTTGCTATTGATTACCCTCTCTTTACAAATTGTTATCTAATCTTTATTTGATGGTTTTGAGGCTTGATATGACTATTTGAAATGGTGAGCTTTCATATATCGAATTTGAAACGTTAAATGCTATGAATGATGAAACTATGACCTTCAAGTCTTTCAAAAGGTTTGTAGTTAAATGAGGATTATTATGTTTTCCCCGATCTCTTGAACAATGTAAAGTATCAAATGATGAGATTTTTTAAGAATCTTATGAAAATTTAATTAGGGCTATGTTTATGTTTTCAAAGACGAGATTAAGAGTCTATAATATTTTACGATAATGATTTAGTATGATATGGATGACTTGCAAGTCTTGGTATGATGATACAAATTGTAAATGCCTTTATGAATGAATCTATGGATAAATGTTATGAACACTATTTTAATTAGTCTTAAAGAAAGAAAGGTGGTTGACTGAGAATGTGTAGGTTATTAGGAAGAGGGCCTACTACCTGAAACCTATGTTTGCCAACATAGGGATGATCATTCCTTAATTGGACGATAAAATATTTTCCATCTATGAGGATGAAATGTGGCAAAAAATAATGTTATCTCAACTCATATGACAAACATGGATTGAGGCCCCACCGATTGGGTATAGACTGAACCCATATAGCCTATGGGTTACTATATCACGGTGACACCACCTAACTCAGAATGTAAAGTTTTAAATCTTATGTCTCATTTATGTTTTGATTCAGTTGTCCCATATTTTCCCTATCATGATTTATGTTCAAATATTTATGACTTTCTTTATAAACTGCTATGTCCTTTTCCCTGGGTTGGATACTAGTACACGTCGTATTGACCATCCCCGGACGCTATATCTTTTTAGGATGTAGGTTCGGAGGCACTTTGTTATGGTGCAATGCAACATTAAGATTCCTCAGGATAATTTTAGCAAGTGTTTAGCCCTCCATCTTTTGGAAGGCAATATGATCTTCATGACTATACCTTGACTTTTTGTTTTATGGTATTATCGAGGCCGTGTCCCTACTTCAGTTTTTTCTTTTTAACGTTAGAGGCTTCATAAACTGTCTTAGATGATGCCATGATGTTGTATTTCAGAGTTTGAATTTATTATCCTATTTTAAGTTGGATTTTGTTTTATTGGGCTTGTTTTCGCAATTATTATTAAATATGCTTATAATGATATGCAAAGGGGTCTTTTCAGGCCTTCATTGGTCTGGGATGCTTGTTACGTCTAGAGCCTTGTCCTAGGTCATGAAAAACTTGGTATCAAAGCATGTTTCAAGTCCTATGGTGTTGACAAAGTCGTGTTGAGTAGAGTCATTTTTATGGGTGTGTAGTATGCCACACTTATAAAGGGGAGGCGACAAGACATTTATGAAATGTTTTCCATTCTTTCATACTCCAAGTCATGCAATAGAGTTTTCCATAAGAAACTTATCCAAATACCTGCCTGGCCCTAATTACGCTAACTGTGCCTTATTTTTTAGGTGAAAGAAGTATTAAAGTTTAAGGTCCTAGCAATGTAAACATTTCGGATAAAATCATTTGAAAGTTATAAAACTGCACAAGAGCTTAAGACAAGTCCATTGGTGCATCCAGGTCCATGGATTCAAAGTGTATACCCCAACCTACATTAATCGTGTGATAATTTGAGGTAAGATGTGTATCCTGACCCTTTTAAAAGCTTTATTACAAATGTCACATTTAAGGGGGAAGGTAGAAAATTGAATGTTGGGGTAATGTTGCCACCCGATAAAATAGTGTTACATTGAGTATTATAAGCTATGAGCAGTAAGATGGTCCCAGATATAGAGATATACAGGAGTCATAAATTCACAAGCCTGAGAGTAAAGGTAGTGATTGACCAAAAAATGTAGTTAGGGTCTTGTATCCATTAAGTGTGTGATAGAGGTGTTACGTCCTTATGGTGTTGGTTAAGGTGTAGCAATATTAGTAAATTTTGTAGTTGTTAGTAGAAATTGAGTGGTAAGTTAACATGTTTGTGAATATATGTAAACTAAGGAAGGAGCTCGTGATGTCTTGTCATTACGGTAGTAAATAACAAGTGTAGGTTGTGAATAAAAGGATCGAGTGGTTAAGAATCTATATATGTAAATTTCAATTTGTGGTTTTGGGAGGAACTCCTTATTGCTTAAAGAACTATGAGCATAGTTTAAGTGTATGTGTGGGTAAGTAGATGTGATGTGGAAAACAAATGTGGTAATGAACTGTAATTAGATAGGCTGTAGGTTTAAGTTTGACTATTCTTTGCTTAACATGAGGTTTTAGTAGGCTCAATGTTTCTTTATTTTTTTATCTAGTGATTGTAAGTCAATATAGTATGTGGGAAGATGTGTAATGAGTTTTAAGGTGCAGTAGTAATATTGTGAATAAGTTTGTTGTTGTAAGCCACAATTAGGTGGGAGAAGAAATTAAGCTCAATTATTTTGTCAAAATTTTGGTGGGCTAGAGTTTTCTGGCATTATCTGGTAGCTATGAGCTAGGACAATGTGTGAGATATTTCATTGGCAATCCATGTTTGGCATTAGGCACTAAGTTTGAACTTTAGATGTTGATAATTGCGACATAATGTTAGTTCGATGATAGTGATGCAGGATTTGTGGGAAATGAATTAGTAGGCTTGATATGATGTGTGCAAGAACCTAGGTTGGTAACTTGTGGAAAATTTGAATTTGTAATTATGATATATACATGAGGATTAGTGTTGAAAGCATTGAATTATGGCTAAATCATTAGATAAACAAGATCCTTAAGTTTATAAGAATAAGTTGTACCTCAGGCAGTACGTTGTTAGAAGAGGTTTTAAGCCTATAAGTGTGTTATATGTACCTAGTAGTATTATTGATTTATTTCATCTGAAGAAGGATAGGTAAATATTGTATGGTGTTTTGTAAAGTTGAATTGAGAGGATTTTAGATACACAAGGTTAAACCTCTTAATATAGTTTTAAATTCCTTTGACCTAGGTGGACGAGGTTAGAGGCGTTATGCTAGTCAACTATGATAAGAAGGTTAGATTGTTAAGTTTTAAAGGGAGAAGATATGTACGCGAATGAGAGTGTAAGTTATATGATAATAATATTGGAGGCTAGAGGAAGTTTAGAGTAGTACCCTTGGAAGGAATGTCAAATTATTATTTTTCCTATAATAGTTTATTAGGGCGAGTTTACCGTTCATATGCGTAGGGATGCCTCATCTTGCTGAGTGTTGTGCACATAGTTCTGTTTAGAGAATAGGTCCGCAGAGCTAGGATAACGGTCATTTAGATAAGGGGGAGATGATGAGGTGTTGAACCAGTGTAAACCTTGATATTTCTAGTGATGATGAGTTTCTAGAAAAGAGTTATGGTGCGTGTCATAGAAACCCGTTCTTATTCAATCATATTCCTTATACTTTAGCCAAGGGGATGCTATTCCCATGTCTTATGTATTCATGCCAGTGCCTAAGTTCCACACTCTCTATCTATGTCCATGCTTTGTCCCTTGAACTGGAAGCAATAGTGTCTCTCGGTGATCTAAATTTTTCTCTAAGATTCTAGGGATCCAATTTCTATGTGACGATACTCATGATTCATGAACCCATGTCTCACGTTATGCTCAGTTCTAAGAAACTATACTTTCTATATATTACCAACTCATATTATGTCAAGTCTAAGCCCAAAACAATACTCTATATGAAAACTCATGACCATTCTCGATTTCCAAAATGAGAGGCAATAGCTTCAGGGAGCGGTCTTAGTCATATTCCTTGAATTTATGAATTCCATCCTTATGTTATACAACTCTTGATACATGTACTCATATTTCTCAGTATGCCTGGTCCTAAGAACTCGTGTTATGTTAGGATTATGTTTATGCTGGAACGACTATCTATTCATGATATATATGTTTGATGTATGAAGTACTTCGTGCCAATTGTACCATATCTTACTTCATAGGTCCCATCTTGAGTATTGTGATAAATAAGAGTCGTAGTTGAGCAGTATCAATCCCAATCCTTATGCTCATACTCTAGTTCCTCAGTGACATTCCTTATGGTAGGATGATAGTGGGTATGGCAACATAGTAATGTTTTAGGTAAGAGAGTAGATGCTCTCTGTCATGAAAAATTATGGCGTGAAAATTCGAGCTAAGATTATAGGTAAAAGGGGAAGTAGGAGGTGAGACTTTTTTATATCAATGGTTAGAAATGGGATATATAGTGGAATTCCTTGTGAAGGTGATTAAAGATGCTAATTTTAGGTGTCGAAGTCCATAAAGGAGGTGTAGTAATGATAGGCTTGAATGTTTTGATTTGTAGATATGAGGGCCATTGTTTTATATGGCTAGTACACCTTTGTTAGAGCTTGAGGTTGGTTGATTATAGTGATAAGATGGAGTAATATTCTTGGGGGAAAAGATATAGACTGTAAAGAAAATTTTTGTAACTTTGACCAGTATGATTGCACTCTATATAGGACCTTGTGACTCCCAGTTAGGCTTGAAAATGGAAACAATATAAAGTTAGACTTAGGCGCTGGTAATTATGTGTTGGAGTGGATATTATAAGGGGTAATTGATGAAGTCTTCTATTCATAGGAAAAACATAGTCGAGAAGGGTTGCTAAGCTTAGGACTTTTATTTACATCACTTAAGGTAGAAATACACTCGTTCCTATGTGCAACACTAACGTATTTCTTGTCATCTATCCATCTTGATCCATGGTTATGATTTCATGAAATTCATGCCTTACACCACTATGATCAAGCCCCATAGAACTCATGTCTTAGAGAATGTCGATGTTAAGTCTCCAATACCTCATGATTCGTGCTTACCCCGGTTGCTCGGTGTTGTCATAAAGCTCCTCTGGATGTATTTTAGTTAGAAGTAAAGTCTTAATGTGAAATTATACCCTTATGTACGTAAATAACAAATATTCATTTTCACTATTATATATCAAAACCAAACACCACATGGTTCTCACCTTTAAGCTATAACATGTTAGATCTCAATTTTGTAAATGTTAGAAATTTTCAATCCAAAAGATGTCAAATATTGAATACAAGAAAACATAACGAAGCATGAAGCAGCTTAAATGATTGAATCAGAGTAACACGAGGGAGGGAAAAGAAACAAAAAATATGTTCTTGGTCATTTTGAAAACTTAACTACAATGTTTCAAATAAGTTTTGACATGGAAACTTCAAAAGTCAGACACTAGGATATTAATAATTTCATTAAAAAATGTGACCAACTACTGTCAGAACTAATGTTCAAAGGATATGTCAAATGTAATAGATTAAAAAAACTGATGCATAATACACAACTATTAATCTAAAACAAATACATACAATGACCTAAAAATCACTGAACTCAAATGTTTCACAAATTCATAAAGAAAAAACAAAGTATAGGAAATTAAATCAGAAATCAAAATAAAGAAGCAAATTTGAATAAAAATTATCATTATAAATGGAGAAATCGAGCACTGACCTAAATAAGCCCTGGGTTAGTTTTCTAAGAAATTGACAAACTACCAAACTTAACCCGATAGTTTTTGAAATAGACTTAAACAAATTAAATCCTGAGAGAAATTGAGTGAAATAATCAGATGCGCTGTAATTCCTATCTGATTTTGAAGAAATCGAGTGAGGAAACTCTCTTCTCTATGGGTTTCAATCCCTATCTTTGGGAGAAATTGTGTGAACAAGCTAATTGTTTTCTGTCGGAGTTTTAATTTGATTGTTCTCTTTCATTCTCTTTGGATTTTGGGCGATGAGTTTGTGGACTATTTTACTCTTTTCTTACTTCTTTGTGAACTGCTGTCCATTCCAATTATTTTTTAGTATTTACGGTGGGATACTATTTTTTTATTGACTGGATATTATACCTTCATTATTTGTGAATAAAAAATTGCCTTTAACGACTAGATATATCTTTTGTGGTGATAAGTCAACTTTAACGACTGTGTTTAGATCTTGTCATTAAGACATGGTCATTAAAAGTTAATTTTCTAGCAGTGATAAGATGATAGAGGTGATGCACAGATGGGTGACAAGACCCACTTTTATGCTTTTCCCCATAAGAACGAGGCCAAAGCTTCAGACATGGTGATCACAAGTACTATTCTTGTCTACGACCACATGGATACTGATTTATTTGATCCAGATTCCACCTTCTCATATGTTTTTGTTAAATTTATATTAGGTTTGGATATGGCTTGTAAAATGCTTGATACTACTATGTATATGAACATACTGGTTTAGGTTTCGGTAGTTGTTGATCAGGTTTATCAAGCTTACTCTGTAATGTTCATAGAATATCAGACTTGGGCTGATTTAGTAATTCTATACATGGTGGATTTTGACATCATCTTGGGATTAGTTGATTATGTCCATACCATGTGACTCTTGGCTGTCATGTTAAGACAATCACAGTGGATTTGTCAGGATTAGATAGATTAGAGTAGGAGGGTTATTATAAGCCTGCTCCTCTGAAACTAATATATTTAATTCATGCCAAAAGGTTAGTTGGGAAGGGGTGTCGGGCCTTTATAGCTCATCTTCATGACACTAGTGTTGAGATCCCTCCTATTGCATCAATTTTAGTTGTAAGTGAGCTCGTAGAAGTGTTTTTTGATTATCTGCTTGGGATACCACCTGCCTATGAAATTAATTTTTGCATAGACTTAGAGTCGGGCACTCACCCCATTTCCATCCCTCTTTATAGAATTGTACCAGTTGAGCTAAGGGAGCTAAAGGCTCAATTGCAGGAAATATTTGGTAAGGAATTTATCCATCCTAATTCTTCTCCGTGGGATGATCCAATCTAATTCATTAAGAAGAAGGATGGTAGTCCACTTATGTGCATAGATTATCAGCAATTGAACAAGGTTACAATTTATAACAAGTACCCATTGTCCAGGATAGATGACTTGTTTGATCAGTTACAAAGTGCTTCAGTGTTATCTAAATTGTCTTGAGGTTTGGTTACCACCAGCTTAAGATTCGGGGGACATACCAAAAATTACTTTTCAAACTCGTTATGGTTATAACGAGTTTTTGATGATGTCCTTTAGCTTAACTAATGCACTGGTCCTTTTTATAGAATTGATGAAAGGGGTGGTTAAACTATTTTTGGATTCATTTGTTATTGGATTCGTTATAACATTTTGGTGTACTCCACGAGTAGGGAGAAGCATGAGACTCACTTGTGCATGTTTTGGGGTTGCTGAAGGAGATTAAACTCTATGCTAAATATTCTAAGTGTGAGTTTTGGATGTATTCACTATCCTTCTTGGTGCATGTGGTTTCTGAGGAAGGGGTTATGATAGCCCGCAAAAGATTGAGGCAGTCAAGAGTTGGGAGAGGCCCATCTCAATGAACAAAATTCATATCTTTATAAGGTTGGCTAGTTACTATTTCAGGTTAGTCAAAGGGTTTTTTTCAATTGCTTCACACATGACTCGATTGACTCAGAAGGAACTACCATTGGTATAGACTGATAAGTGTGAAGAGAGCTTCCAAAAGCTTAAGACATTGTTGACTTTGACTCCTATTCTTGCCCTACCCATTGAAGGTATAGAATTTATTATGTATTGTGATACTTCACGGTTTGGTTTGGGTGTTGTGTTGATACAGGACAAGAATGTGATTACCTATGCTTCAAGGCAACTGAAGGTTCATGAGAAAAATTATCCCACCCATGATTTGTAATTGGCAGTGGTATGTTTTCTCTCAAGATATGGCGATATTACTTGTATGGTGTAATGTGTGAGGTGTTTACTGATCACCGTAGCTTACAATATGTCTTCACCTAGAGGGACTTAAATTTGAGGCAGTGGAGATGGACGAAATTACTCAAGGATTATGACATTTTGATTCTCTGTCATGTGGAAAAGGACAATGTAGTAGCGGATACTTTGAATCAAAAGACAGGTAGTATGGGTAGTTTGGCATGTTTGGAGGTTTCTAGGCGTTCATTGTCTAGTGAGGTTCAAACCCTAGAGAACAATTTGATGATGTTACAGGTGACTGAGAGAGGAAGACTTCTAGCTAATGTGGAGTCCAGGTCTACTTTTCTTGACCAAATTAAGTCTAGATAGTTGGAGGATGTAAAGTTGAGTAAGATTTGCAACAAAGTATTGCAAGGTGATGCAACGGAGGCCATTATTAATGACAAAGTGTTATTGAGGATTAGAGGATGAGTTTGTGTGCCTCGTGTAGGAGATTAAATTATAACTATTCTTATGGAGGCTCATAGTTTGAGATACTCCATACATCTTAATACTATCAAGATGTACCGTGACTTGAGACACCACTATTGGTGGTGCAGTATGAAGAGAGATATAGTGGATTTCATGGCGAAATATCAGAACTACCAGTAGGTAAAGTACAAATATCAAAGGCCTATTAGTACTCTTCAACGAATATCCATTCTTAAATGGAAATGGGAGAGGATAGTCATGGATTTTATTATTAGCCTTTCCAAGACTTTGGGAAAGTATGACTCTATAAGGGTGATTGTGGACATATTGACTAAGTCCGTACATTTCATTCCGGTGTAAGTGACGTATACTGCAGCTAAGTTGGACAAGGATTATGTTAAGAAGATTGTCCAACTGCATGGGTTACCAGTTTCTATTATCTCGAATAAAGGTATGCAATTTACCTCTAGCTTTTGGGAAAACTTTTAGGAAGAGTTGGGAACTAATTTTGATCTAAGCTCAACCTTTCATCATAAGACTGATGAGCAATTTGTACAGATAATCCAAGTGTTGGAAGACATTCTTTGGGCGTGTGTTATGGACTTTGGTGGACATTAGGACCAATTCTTACCATTATGTGAGTTTTCTTACAACAACAACTACCATTTGAGTATAGACATGGATCCTTTTGAGAACTTACATTGGAGAAGGTGTAGACCCCCCACTAAGTCCTTTATAGCTCATCTTCATAACACTAGTGCTAAGGTCCCTCCTATTGTGTCAGTTTTAGTGGTAAGTGAGTTCTTAAAAGTGTTTCCTGATGATAAGTATAGGATGACACCTGCCAGTGAAATCAAATTTTTCTTAGACTTAGAGTCGGGCATTCGCCCTATTTCCATCCATGCTTATAAAATGGCACCAGCTGAGATAAGAGAGATGAAGGCTCAATTACAGGAATTGTTCGGTAAGGAATTCATCCGTCTTAGTGCTTCTTCGTGGGGTCCTCCAATCTTATTCGTTAAGAAAAAGGATGGTAGTCTACATATGTGCATAGATTACTAGCAATTAAATAAGGTTACAATTTGTAACAAGTACCTATTACCCAGGACAAGTGATTTGTTTGATCAGTTACAAGGTGCTTTGATGTTCTCTAAAATTAACTTAAGGTTCGGTTTCCACCAGCTTAAGATCCGGGCGGAGGACATACCAAAAACTACTTTTCAAACTCGTTATGGTTATTATGAGTTTTGGGTGTTGTCTTTTGGTTTGATTGATGCCCCAATCGCTTTTATAGGATTGATGAATGGGGTGTTTAAATCATTTTTGGATTCATTTGTTACTGTATTCATTATAACATTTTGGTGTACTCCAAGAATAGGGAGGAGCATAAGACTTACTTGCGCATTGTTTTAGGATTTCAAAAGGAGAAGAAATTCTATGTAAGCATTATTAGTGTGAGTTTTGGCTATCTTAAGTATCCTTTTTGGGGCATGTGGTTTCTAAAGAAGAGGTTAAAGTAGACCCGCAAAAGATTAAGGCAGTCAAGAGTTGGGCTAGGCCTACTTTGGTGACCAAAATTTGCAGTTTGTGGGATTGGCAAGTAACTATCATAGGTTCGTCAAAGAGTTTTCTTCTATTAATTCATACTTAGATCGATTTAATCAGAAGGAAGTACCTTTTGTATGGTCTAATAAGTGTGAAGAGAGCTTCCAAAAGCTCAAGTCTTTGCTGATTTCGACCCCTACTTTTGCCCTACCCAGTGAAGGTAAAGACTTTATTGTGTATTGTGATGCTTCACATTTTGGTTTGGGTGTTTTGTTGATGCAGGACAAGAATGTGATTGTCTATACGTCAAGGCAACTGAATATTCATGAGAGGAATTATCCCACCCATGATTTGTAGTTGGCAGCGGTGGTGTTTGCTCTCAAGATATAGTGATATTACTTATATGGGGTAAAGTGTAAAGTGTTCACTGATCACCATAGCTTACAACATGTCTTCACTCAGAGGGACTTAAATCTGAGGTAGCGGAGATGGATGGAACTACTCATGGATTATGACATTTTGATTCTCTATCATTCAGGAAAGACCAATGTGGTAGCGGTTGTTTTAATTCGAAAGATAGGTAGTATGGGTAGTTTGGCATGTTTAGATGTTTATAGGAATCCATTATTGAGGGAGGTTCAAACCCTAGAGAATAATTATATGAGGATGCAGGTGACTGAGAGAGGAGGACTACTAGCTAATGTGGAGGCTAGGTCTATTTTTCTTGGCCAAATTAAGGATAGATAGTTGGAGAATGTGAATTTGAGTAAACTTCACACCAAAGTGTTGCAAAGTTAGGCCAAGAAGGCTATTATTAATGACAAAGTGGTGTTGATGATTAGAGGACGAGTTTGTTTCCAACCATTCTTGCGAAGGTTTATAGTTTGAGAGCCTCCATATATCTTGGTACAACTAAGATCTACCATAACATGAGAAACCACTATATAGAGAGGATTTGTTGGCTAATAATTAACAGTAGGTGTAGTACGAACATCAAAGGCCTGGCGGTACTCTTTAATGGACGCCCATTCGTGAATGGCAATAAGACAGGTATTTTTTGTTAGCCTTCCCAAAACTTTGGTGAAGTATGACTTTATATGGGTGATTGTGGATCGGTTGACTAAGTCTTCATATTTCATTCCAGTGCAAGTGACTTATAATGCAACAAAGTTGGCCAAGAATTAAGTCAAGAAGATTGTTCGACTGCATGGGGTGCCAGTTTCCATTATCTCAGATAGAGGTATGCATTTTACCTCTAGCTTTTGGGAAAAATTTCTGGAAGAGTTGGGAACTAATTTTGATCTAAGCTCAACCTTTCATCATAAGACTAATGGGTAGTCTACGCGGATAATCCAAGTGCTGGAAGACATACTTTGGGCATGTTTCATGGATATTTGTGGACATTGGGACCAATTCTTATCATTGTTTGAGTTTGCGTACAATAACTACCATTTGAGTATATACATGGCTCCTTTTGAGGCCTTGTATGGCCATGTTATTTCTATAAAAAGAACAATTGGAATTTGTAAGGAAGGGCAATACTCTGGATAGTGCATTTTGAGGCTCAAATTTGAGGTAAGTTATAGTTTAATGTAGTTATAGACTTGATTTGATCTCTATGCTTATTCATGAGTTGAGTAATTATGATTGACCGTCAGCCTTACTTGTGATTTGGGAAGTGAATTAATAGTTGATCTTATACTTAAAATAATGAACAATAAGGTTGAATAATTTTTAGTTAAACTGCATAATTGCATATAGGTGTATTTTATCATATTCTGGTTAATGTTGATGGAGATATTCATTTATTGTTATACTCAATGGGTCGGTTACCTCGCCGGTACACATTGATTTATTTTGATGTTTGGAAGAGTAGGTACTTTGCTAGTACGGTACATGGTTGTGACCTTATACCCTACAGATCATGACTAATGGGCATATAAGATCCTTAATATGTGTGTACACTTTCATGATCGCACTGATGGTTAGGATGCATTGTTTCATATCATTCATCGATTGCATAATGGTGTTGTATAAGTGTTGTGTCAATTAGATTTAGCTTAAGACTACTTGTGAATGATTAAAGGAATGTAACTTGGTATGATACACTTGATGATATGATGGGGTAATTGACTAATCATTATACTAATGTGTTGATTGATTTCATAAGAGATTATTCTATGCAGAGTAGTAAGTTGTGGTACATTTTCTTGTATGTCCTAAATGCTAGTTACTTTTACTTGATTTGTTCTTATCTATCGTTTTTCAAGTTAAATTCGGCCGATGATACCTACCAGTACATAGTGTTTGTATTGATACTACCTGTGCTCTGCTTTTGTTGAGTGCAGAAGGTGCTCCAGTAACTAAGACAAGACCTCGGATCTAGTTTGTGACAAGCAGTTTATCGATTCAATATTGATCACTATCTTCAGGCTGCCATTGGATCTTCTCTAGATCATGTTCACTCTTCCGAACAATGATATTCTTTTATTAGTTATTTTGAGATGTTTTTTTAGACGTCAGTTTTATGGTGCTTAGATTGTTCTTGTGCGGTGACTTTCAGATCTTGGGAGTTGTAATAGATAGTTTGTTAGTTTTCCACATTTATTAATTATTTACTTTGAATTTTATATTTATCAGGTTGGAGCATTTAATATTGCTTAAAATTGGAAAAAGGTTAGGTCAATAACTGGTTGGACGGTTCTCCAATCAGAGGTTAGTTTGGGTTCTACTCACGACCATTAGGGTTGTGACAATAAAATACATCAATTAGCCATGTAAAGGAATCTGACAAACAGAAGTATGAATCGACAAAAAATGGACTTGCTTTCTAAGCTTGACTATGAATTTCATAAGTTTCTTATTCTGAAACTTCTCAACAATCTTTGTTCTTAATGGAAAATAAAAATTTATTTTCATTACAGATCATGGATGTTTAGGAAGCAACCCCCCCCCCATAATTGATGGTGTTGAAATTAACATTCCCGGTACAACATAAAATAGTTAAGACGAGGAAGGACACTCATACCAACCATAAAATAAACACATCTTCCTTTTTGAATTTTCTCTTTCATCATGTGCCAAAATGTATAGGAAAATAGTCAAACAATCATGGGAAATCGACAAACTGAATTCCATTACAGTTAGTAGCAACTAGAGGCATTCTCAACCTTCTTCTGTACTTATTGAAGTATATACTATCTTGAAAAGGATCCATAAGAGCAATTATAGTAAACTTGTGGAACATCTATATTCTTTGGAAATCTTGCTGTGACTCCACAAATGTCACGACACGAGATGAGGCCCTAGCCACAACAGGCATCCCAGACCAATGACGGACTAAGAAACCCCTTAGCATTACATCAGCATAGTTATAAATACAGTGTGGAAATAGACCCGTAATAGGAAGTTCAACTGGAAGAATAAATCAAATCCAAAACTCTGAAGGAATTACCAAAACAACATCCAACTAAGTCTATGAAGCATCTAACATCATGAATAGAAATCCTAAGCCAGGACACGGCCCCGGTAATACCAAAAAACCAAAATAAAGGTCAGAGGAGATAAATATAATGCCTTCCGAAAGATGGAGGGCTCAGTACTTACGAACTGTTGTCCTATAAATAGTCTACTTTTGGACCGGGACACGGGAAAAGGCTTCGAAACCTACATCATAAAATGATTAACATCAATGAACGATCAGTACGATGAGTACTGGCATGCGACCCAAGGAATTGGGACCAAAGCAGTTTACATAGTAATATAGGGAGTTCATAATCATGAGATAAAAGAAACTCAAGAATAAACATTCAAAAACATATAGTTGTGACCATTGAAACATTTAAGCCAAAACTGTGTAGGGTGCACTGACATTAGTGACCCATGGGCTATATGGGTCCGGTATCACGCCCAATCGGCGGGACCCCCAATCCATTTTAGCCTCATGGACTGAGAATAACGTAACTTGGAAATCATAAAATCCTCATTGAGGACAACATCATAAGGTCGTTACATTGGGAGCGAACCACCCCTACGTCGGCAAACATAGGTTTCAGATGATAGACCTCCGTCCGAGCCTACCCCTTCTCGGTGTACTAAACAATTCCCTTTAAGCCCACATTAAAACATTTTTCATCTCATTCATTCATAGAGTGTTTCATTTAAGGCATCAACATTATTGGTATCGTTATACCAAGACTTGCAAGCCATCCATATCATGCCAAATCATTATCATAAAATATTTTAGACTCTAAGTTCCGTCATTTAATTCATAACATAGCCATAACATGATTTTCATAAGTTCATTTAAACCTTTCATTATTTCATAACACGTGTGGCTCAAAAGACGAAATAAACTTCGTAGCTTCCTCATTAAAAAAAAGCTTGTGAAAAGGGTTGAAAATCAAACTTTTCATATTCATGACCATTAACCTTGTAAACCCATTTAATGCAATTAACCCTTTCAAATAATATATTCAGGTCTCAAAAACCCTCTTTTAATAATTAGAAAATAATTTATAACAAGAGAGAAAAACAATTATCAAGCTTTTCATAAGTTAAACATTAACCCTAATTTCAAACATCAACAAAATATACATAGGGCTGAGGTTTCAGTGCCATATTGTATAACATATAACTTTTCAAATTCATGTAATGAAATTCACCCTTTCAAAAGGGATGTTCAATTATAAAACCCTCTAATGGTAGTTAGAAAACAATTTATGACAAGAGGAAATTCCATAGTAAACTTTTCGCAAATGAACTCCTCAACCCTAGTTTCAAATCATCAATTTAATATATGTAATAGTAAATAAATTAAAACTTTATAATAATAGTTGAAGTAGGGAGTGTTAAAACATGCCTTTTGATAGAGAGAGATTGAGAAAGGCTTGATTCCTTAGCCTTGAAGCTTGAACCCTAATTTGCCCTGAAAAGGAGGAAAATCGCCTCTTCTCTTGTTTTATGGCTAAGTGTCGAATGAATTTTGAGTAAATGGGGATTATTGGGGCGTTTAGTATTTTATTTCAGCCTTATAATAGCTTAAACGACATAGTTTTGGTGATACAAGAGTGGGAAAAGACCAAACAACCCCTTAGAAAATGTTAAAACAATGCAGAACAGTTTCAACTGACGATTTGGGTGACGGACATTCACAAAATGACCAAAAAGTGGTCTTACTGCTTAATCCTTATGGCCTTCCCTGGAGGGCTGTCACTGGTGTGATGGTCCGTCACACTTTGAGAGACAGATACCCTTTTGGCAAAATGAGCATAACTTTTTGCTCCGATATCGGATTAAGGCGAAATATGATGCGTTAAAAACAAGACTCAAAGATATTTCATTTGGGTGTCTTTAGCTACAATTTTTTTTATATTTTAGGAGTAATGTATGTTGGAAGTTGACCCAAATAAGAATGTCTACTAAAACTCAATCGGTAGGAAAGTTCTCAACTCAACTTTGAGCTAGGAGATTTCTATGACCTCAATTCATTTCCAAAGATGTTCCCACATTAAAGAATTGATCTTCACACTTATATATAAATAGAATCATTGGTTTTAGGTCTATACACGTATGAAGGATGGTCCAAATTCTAGCCCGAAAGTGTGGGGTATTACATTATCTCCCCCTTGGGATCATTCATCCTCAAATGATGGATAGGAACTTATTGAAGCTCTAGAAGTATGAAATAAATGATGTAACTTCACATTAGGAATTCTCTCTCAACAAAACATACATAGGCATCAAAAGAGGTTTCATGACAACCCCAAGCAAATAGTGAAAGGACGAATCATGAGATAATGAGACTTGACACAAACATGATCTTGGACATGAGTTTATGAAAAATGATCATAACAACGTAAGACATGAATTTTTTTGGAAATCATCAGCCTGACTAAGATATATACAAGACATGAAATAAGATTTTCGTGGGACATAAGGATAGAAGCATTCTCCACCTTAAATGGTACGTCCAATAGTCTTTAAATTTAGCGACACTTCTCAACTATTCTTTCTACTACGAAAACCATACTTTGGAATTTCCAACTTACAATTCCCCCGTGACACTCATAACTACAAAAGCCTGAGTCTAACTGTATAATGCTTCTATGTTAAAGTCTAATCCGGAGTAAAAAGTAACTAGCCTAAGCTACAGGGCTCTATGCTTTACATCCATCTAAGAATACTACTCCATCTTATCACTATAATCAAACAAACTCAAATCTTAATCAAGGAGTACTAGCCCCATAGCACAATGGTCTGCATATCTATCAATCACAACATTCAGGCCTATCATTACTACAACCACTTTACTGATCTCCGCACCTAAGATTAGAAAATTTCATCACTTTCACAAGGATTTACACCATATGTCCCTCTTATAAATCAACCAAGTCATCCAAGCCTACTAATAAACTCATTTAGGGTCTTCCATACCTAGAATTATCAATTCAATCACTTCTAATGAAGTCACATCATATATTCCCATCCAACTATACCTTATGCAACCGGTCATCCACATTTATCCCATCAACATCATTACACAACTTCTTTAAACACCACTATCATGCCATAACATAAGGAGGGTTGCTAAGGTACTAGAGTACAAGCATCAGGAACAAGATTGATGCTACTCAATTTATGACTCATATGTTTGCACTACACAAGATGGGAGTAAGATACGGTATATTAGGCATAAATACTTCATATTTAAAAAGCATAGAGGATGGATAGATGATTGTTCTGACATAGATATAACATGATATGAGTTTTTCGGACTGGGCATATAGAGAAGCATGAGTGCATATATCATGAGTTGTTTAACATATGACTGGATTCATAAATTCGAGAAATATGACTAGGATCGTTGCTTGAAGCTTTTTCTTCTCATTTTGGGAACTATGAATGGTCAAGAGTTTGCATAGAGAGTACCGTTTTGGGCTTATACATGACATAAAATGAGTCGGTAACGTATAGAAAGTATAGTTTCTTAGAACTAAGCATTACATAAGACATGGGTTTATGGATCATGAGCATCGTAATATAGAACTTGAATACTTGAGAGCTTAGAATTATTTTTTTTGGATTACTGAGAAACGTTATTGCTTCTAGTTCAAGGGTCAGAGCATGGACATAAGTTGCATAGAGAACTTGGACCTTAGGAATTTGAATAAATAAGACATTGTTAGAATGTCTTTCTTAAACTTAATTAGGAGGAATTTTCACGAATAAGAATAGTTCTCATCATGACTCTTCCCTGAAACTCACCATCATGAGAAAATTCAAGATCTGCCTTAGTTCATAATCTCCTCTTAGCTCAAAGGTCTCTATTCTAGACCTACGTACATATCCTCTCATTAAATCTATAAGTACAACACTCAGCACAATGGGGATATCACTATTCACATAAACGCTAGACTCACCCTGATAAATAATAACATGAATACACTAAATTATTTCTAGGATATCCCTTTCAGGGATACTAATCTTAACTTTTGCTAGCCTCTATAGTCATCACCCTATAACTTACAATCTCATAGGCACACACATACAAATTCTCTAACATATAACAATCCATTCTCCACTCATTAGCATACTAGCATTAAACATCTAATCACATAGCCTCACAGTTTAATGAAATTTTTAATACTATACCACAAATCACATTGTCTATCTATAATTCCCTCAATTCAGCTCTAAATAACACCATATAACAACTACCTAAACTTCTCCATACTAAGCATTTCGAGAATATGAACTAGACACACATGACACTCATAACTCAAGATCGAGCACACCTTATTCTTATAACTTAAGGCTCTTATCCATCTAATAATTTAGCCACAATTTTCTACTACAACACTAGTCCTCATTTATATATAATACACACTTACACATTCAAACCTTTCATATGGTATCAACTTAAATTGTTCCACATACTAAATTCAGCCTGCTAGATTCATTTTTTTCATAAAGCCAACTTTACCTTTTTCAACCTATCATTATTTTCACCACACTCACCATCTGAAGTTCAAACTTAGCTACTAATACAAAATATGGATTGCTAATGAAACAACCCATATACTATACTATCTCACAACTACCAGATAAAATAAAAAAATACTAGTCCACCAAAATTTTGACAAAATAATCGATCTTAATTTCTTCTTCTACTTAATTGTGGCTTGCAAGCATATTCTTCTTCACAATGTTACTACTACACCTTAATATTCATTACACATCTTCTCACATACTATACTAGTTTACTACTACTAGATAAAAATCAAGGGGTAAAACCACATAATAACGATAATCGACCTAATCTTATAATGTAACCCATTATGGTTTATTAGCACATTCTCCTTCCTCACATAACATCTACTTAACCATGCATGCATTTAAACTACCTTCAAAGTTCTATAAACATAACTGAGTCTCCCTTTCAGATACTTCCCAATTGAATTCTAAATTTATAAATTATCAACCACTTTATTCTTCCATTCACAATCTATGATTAATTTTACTACTACAATAACTAGACATCATGATCTCCTTCCCTATTTCAAATAAATTCTAAATCATCTTGACTAATCATTTCCTCTACTAACTATCATAAAATCTACAAATCTTGCAACAGCCTTAGATAATCACCATAAAGGCATACCACCCCTTCCACTCGAATGTTACACAACTGCAACTATATATATTTTTTCACTCAAAAGTTACCCTCCCTTTAACTTCTAAACTTATGACTTCATATTTCTGGCCTTGGGACCATCGTACGACTTGTAGCTTATTATGACACCCTAATTTACACTATCTCTTAGGTGGAAACATTACCCCCAAGATTGAGATACATTTTTCCCCCTTAATCAAGCCATTTGTAACAAGATTCTTGAAAAGGTTTGAATACACGTCTCACTTTGACTCAATCACACGATTCATGAAGATAGAGGTATACGCTTAAATGAATAGACTTTGATGCACTAATGGACTTCTCTCATGTCCTTGTGCAGTTTTGTAGCTTTTTGATGACTCAATCAGAAAGGATTACATCGTTAGGAATTTGAGCTTTTGCACTTGTAGCACCTTGATAATGAGACATAGCCAATAGAATTAGAGTTAGGAAATAATCTGAATAGCTTTCTTATGGATAAAACTATTACATAATATGGAGTATGAAAGAACGGGAAAAATATCCTGAATGTCATGTAGCCTCCTGATTATAAGTGTGGTGCACAACATACCCATAAGCAAGACTCTACTAGACATGACTTCGTAAACACCCTGGGACCCTGAATTGTGCTCTGATACTAAGTTTGTCTCGACCCGAGGCCCTGGACGCAATGGGCATCCCAGACTAATGATGGACCGAGAAACCCCTTAGCATTACATCATAAATATAGTGATAAATACAGTGCAAAAATAGACCCATAATAGGAAGTTCAACTGGAAGAATAAATCAAATCCAAAACTCCGAGTGAAATACCAAAACAACATCCAACTCAGTCTACTAAGCCTCTAACATCATGAATAGAAATCCTAAGTTGGGACATGGCCCCGGTAATACCATAAAACCAAAATAAAGGTCTAAGGAGATAAACATAATGCTTTTCAAAAGATAGAGGGCTCACAAGTTACGAACTGTTGTCGTGCGAAAAGTCTACTGCTGGATCGGGTCATAAGCAAAGGCTTCGGAACCTATATTATGAAATGATATAGCATTCCGGAATGATCAGTACTGGCATGTGACCCAAGGAAAAGGGACCAAAGCAGTTTACATAATAATATAGGGAGTTCATAATCATGAGATAAAAGAAACTCAAGAATAAACATTTAAAAACATAAAGTTCTTACCATTGAAACATTTAAGGCTGAACTGTGTAGTGTGCATCGACATTAGTAACCCATGGGCTATAGGAGTCTGGCATCATGCCCAACCGACAGGACACCCAATCCATATTAGTCGCATGGGCTGAGATTAACGTAACTTGGCCATCATAAAATCCTCATTGAGGACAACATCATAAGGTCATCTCATTAGGAGCGAACCACCTCTACGTTGGCAAACATAAGTTTCAGGTGATAGACCCCCGTCTGAGCCTACCCCTTCTCGATGTACTACAAAACCTTTAAGCCCACATTAAAATATTTTTCATCTCATTCATTCATAGAGTCTTTCATTTAAGGCATCAACATTATTGGTAAGGTCATAAAAGACTTGCAAGCCATCCATATCATGTCAAATCATTATCATAAAACATTTTAGACTCTAATTTTCGTCATTTAATTCATAAATATAGACATAACATGATTTTCATAAGTGTCATTTAAACCTTTTATTATTTCATAACACGTATGGCTGAAAATACGGAATAAACTTCGTAATTTCCTCATTGAAAACAAGCTTGTGAAAAGGGTTGAAAACCATACTTTTCATATTCATGACCATTAACTTTGTAAACCCACTTAACGGAATTCACCCTTTCAAATAATATATTTAGGTCTCAAAAACCTCTTTTAATAATTAGAAAATAATTTATAACTAGAGGAAAAAACAATTATGAAGCTTTTCATAAGTTAAACATTAACCCCAATTTCAAACATCAACAAAATATACATAGTGTAACACCCCGCATTTTGCGTGTACTTGTTCTATTGATATAGGACTTGAGGTAACCTTGTTGTATAGGAAACTAACCAAGTTTCTTAAGTTATTAGAGGTGATTTAAAGAGTATTTAAAGGATATTATAATGGCCCAAGCATTTCAACATGTATACGCCAAGTTAACCCAAACGAAAGTGCTTAAACGTGAGATAGTAAGGTGGTATTATACCTAAAGGATTAAAGTGTCCAAGTGTATATAAGTATAAAGTTAACATAAGGGGTTAAGACTTATAATATGAAATAAAATAAGTGAGTTGCTTGCTGGACTTAAATTGAGCTAGTAGGTGATAAGTAAGTGCATCACCTACTTTGACTTATTGACCAATCTAAGAACCAAGTATGTGAATCACCTACTAAGACTCCTTTGAACATATTATTGGGCCAATTACACGACCACCTACTTGAATTAATTTTGGTCCAAGTTAAAAGAGAGAAAATGAGAAGAATGGGAAACCAAGGCCCAATAGTTTCAGATCCACAAAGGACCAAGTACAATGGGCAAGTAGGTGCACCAAATATTTGATAAAATATGGCCCAAATTAGCCAAGAAAGTCTTCCAAAAGATTCTCCCTTTAAAGGGATTGAGACCAGCTCATTTGACCCATTTTAACTTAGATAAAAATTTAGCTTTCAAGAGTTTTCTCTCTTGCTCTCTCTTATCTTCTACAGCAACCCTAAGTTTCCATTAGGATTCTTGGAATTTACCTTTCTTCCAATATAAATATAAGTGAACAAATCATGAGTTTATCTCAAAAAGACTATGGAAATTATGTTCTTCATGTTTAAATTATAAGGCAACCCTCTATAAGTTTGGCAGTGAGATTTTTCTCTTATCCTTTGGTTTGTGTGGTAAGGAACCAATATATTGAAGAAATACAAGTTAAGAGAATAAACTATCACAAAATTTAGGTAAGGCTACTGCCCATTATTTCCCCTTCCTATATACATGTTTTGGTGGAGAATTGTGTATACATTGTTGTTAAGAACTCAAGGGATGATGAGTTAAATATTTGGTTGCTATGATAAAGGATATTGGGGTTGTTTTAGGAACTTTTTAATGTGTATATGTTGGGGACAGCTTGGTTGATGTTGGGAAATGATATAACTGGCTTGTATTTAATTATAGATGGAGGATGTGGTGATACACCACCGAACTGAATAATATGTAATCCTACTGCCCACTCCACTTTGTATATTGTTTTGAGGGTGTAATGAGGCTAAAGTTGTTTTGGGGGATATTATAAGGATTTGTTTGGTATGTGAATGTAATTGGAGGAGTAAGGGTTGAAAGAACACCCTTGAATAAATTAATTACGGGCTTACTGCCCGGCTACTGTTTTGGTGAGGTTAAGTGGCTTAAATGTATTGATTAACTACTAATACTAGTTTTACCACTTAATTTATTATAGATAAGTAGTCCGAGGGGAAGGAGGTTAATTTGGGGTAATATCGTAGTAATACAACAAGGTATGTAAGGCTATTCGATCCTATGTTCTTTGGCATGAAATCTAATACATTATTGTTACATTTGCTCCCTATGTCATTGTTACCACCTTAAATGCGTATTCACATGTCTCTCACTAGTGGTTCATAGTTTAAAACTCAATAATGTTATGACCACCAAAAGAACTATCTCAAAGATTTTAAGAAATGATGTAAAGAGAATATGTATATTCTTGGGTGGTATCCTAGGGGTGGAAGGAACACCTAGCATGGGTGGTATCCCAATATCACGGGTGGTATCCCAGGAGTGAAAGGAAAGCCTATCATGGGTCGATCCCGATTTGTGTATTTATGAGGACCATATCCCAGGGGTTAAAATACCTAGCATGGGTCATCCTTTTTTACCACTGATCATCTAGTCATTTGTATCATATGCTTTACAATTTCATAATGCAAAGAAGGATAAAGTAAAGTAAAATATGTAATGTACATGATTCCATAAATACGATCAAAGATGGTATTTTATTCTTATCTATACAGTTATATATTGATATCTGATTTTATTTAGATTTGTTCTTACCTATGGTCACTTTATGCCTTACATACTCAGTACATTCTTTCATACTGACGTCCCTTATGGGGACACTGTATTTCATGCCATAGGTACAGGTACTCCAGCTAGTAGACCTCCTAAATAGGAGCACATGACCCTCAACTATGATTGGTGAGCTCCAAGTTGATTCGGGGCTTTACCAAGTCTTTGGTATATATTTTGGTATTGTATAATAGTTAAGGGTAAGGCGGGGCCTGTCCCGACCTAGACCATGTTTGTCGATCTTATAGAGGCTTTGTAGACTAGTGTATAAAGTGAAGTTATGTTTGGTTCCTTAACAGTTGTTGCCTCAACGACCAAGTCACGTGTATATGTTTTGGGCCTATCTTTGTTTTAGTCTTTTATCATTTCTATAGCTTGTATATATTTGTAAAAGTCCCACAACTATTAGAATTATTTTCTTAGACAATGAGATTATAAGTTGGTTCTCTCGAGTCTTTAGGGCGTCGGGTGCCTGTCCATCTCAATGGGATTTGAGGTGTGATAAAAGTGGTATCAGAGCAGGTCATCCTAGGGAGTCTACAAAGCCATGTCTATGTAGAGTCTTGCTTATGGGTGTGTTGTGAAGCACATCTATAAGTAGGAGGCTACGGGACATTTAGGATTTATTCTTTTTCTTCATTTCTTAGATCGTGCGATAGAGCCAATGATGTAGGTTGATTTGTATTTAACCTTGAATAAATTTTTTTCTCTATATAGTGAAGATGCCGATTACAAGAAGGAGTAAGAATAAAAGTAAGCAAGTGGAAATGGCTACCGGAAAAGGGACCAGCAAGTCACCACCTAGACAAGCTAATCAAAGTGAGGCTCAGGATGAGTTTGCATAAAGGGCTTCTTCTACTCCACCATCTCCAGAATAACTAAGAAGGAGAGGAGTACCCAGAGAATCACCTATTAATGCTACTGAGCAAGATTTAAGAAATACGGTGCAATTATTGACTCGAATAGTTACTGGACAAGGTCAAGGACAAGCTGGTCCAACTATGGGTACTAGTGGTGGGGATAGGGCAGCTAGTCTACAGACACAGGATTTTCTTAAATTAGACCCTCCAACATTCACCGGGTCACATCTTAACGAAGACCCACAAGACTTTATTGATCAAATCTAAAGGGATTTGGATGTCATGCATGTATCTGGTAAAAAGACGGTTGAGCTAGCAACATATAGATTAAAAGGGGAGGCTATATTATAGTATGAAGAGTGGAAATGATCTAGGGGTACAAGTGCACCTTCAAATAATTGGGAAGTGTTCAAAGCAACATTTCTTGATCATTACCCTCCATTTGAGATCCGAGAGGCCAGGCCAGATCAGTTTCTAAATCTTCGCCAAGGGAATATGAGTGTGAGGGAGTACAGTCTTCAGCTTTACTCTTTGGCCAGGTATGCTCATAATGTAGTAGCTACTATGAAAGATAGAGTTCATTGATATGTGGATAGATTGGATTCGTATCTAGTTAGAGATTGTACTATTGCTGCCTTGAATAAAGACATGGATATAGCAAGGATATAAGCTTTTGCACAGAAAATGGAAGATCAAAGACAAAGAAGAAGGACACGAGCCAAAAAGAGGGTACTCCAAGAGGGATAGGTCTGTGGGGAAGTTTATGCCATCCCAAAGTGAGTTCAGGCCTCGATTTTTAAATAGACCGCCTAGGACACCATCTTCCTACTTTACAGCAAGTGCTCCACCCCAATTTAAAGGGTTTAGGGGCATCAATTTGGGCAAAGAAGTGAGAGCCAAGGTTCAGCTGTGGGAAACCAAGAGCATAGAAGCATGAGCCAATCAAGACCTCCTAGAAAGACTTGTAAACAATGTGGGAGACATTATCTAGTTGCATGCTGGTTTGGGACATATATTTGTTATTGGTGTGGTACACCGGGCTATATGATGAAAAATTGCCCTCTACTGGATCATCTATTAAATCATCGGTGCCTCCTTCAGGTAGAGGTCAACAAATGTCTGCTAGTCGTGGTAGAGGTAGTAGAGGAGCAGCTAGTTCTAGCGGAGTCCAAAATCGTACATATGCTTTAGCGGGTCGATAAAATTTGGAGGCTTCTCCTAATGTGGTTACAGGTACATTGTCCATCTTTTCACATAATGTATATGCATTAATTAATTCGGGCTCTACACTATCATATGTCACTTCATTGATTGCTAGAAAGTTCAAAAGAACACCGAAATCACTAGTTAAGCTATTTGAAGTGTCTACACCAATTGGAGAGTCTATTATAGCTAGAAGAGTTTATCGTAATTGCATAGTAATTGTCTGTGATTGTGATACATTGGCTGATCTTGTTGAGCTAGAAATGGCAGATTTTGATGTTATAATGGGTATGGATTGGTTGGATTCTTGTTATGCCACAGTAGATTACCGAGCTAAGAGGGTGTATTTCCATTTTCCAAAAGAGGCAGTCCTTGAATGGAGAGGTAATATTAGAGCACCAAGGGGTAAGTTTATTTTTTATGTTAAGGCAAAAAAGATGATGTCCAAAGGGTACATATGTCATTTAGTGAGGGTGAGAGATATAGAAGCAGAGCCACCGATTCTTCAATCCATTCCAGTGGTAAATGAATTTTCTGATGTGTTTCCTAAAGAACTTCTTGGTTTACCTTCAGAACGAGAAGTAGAGTTTGGTATTGATGTGATCTCAGGTACTCAACCTATTTCTATTCCTCCGTATATCCATGGAAGAATTATGTGAATTGAAAGAACAATTAAAAGATTTGTTAGAAAAGGGATTCATAAGGCCTAGTATGTCTCGTTGGGGCGCACCCGTGTTATTTGTACGTAAGAAGGATGGCACATTAAGAATGTGTATTGACTACCGAAAACTAAATAAGGTGACAATTAAAAATAAATATCCCCTCCTTAGAATTGATTATTTGTTTGATCAGTTACAAGGTGCTAAGTGTTTCTCAAAAATCGACTTGAGGTCAGGTTATCACCAAGTGAAAGTGAAGGAGAAGGATATACCCAAAACAGCTACCCTATTTTATTGGTCTAATAACAATTGTACCTCTAAATTCACATTCATCTAAATCAATGGAAATTAACACTAGTTAAGAGACTCACCATCGTCTATCTATAACTCCTCAATTAAGCTATTTAAGCACACCATATACTATATACTTAACTTCTCCACACTAAGCAACTCAAGGGTACTAACTAGGCACATACAACACTTAATAACCTTAGAACATCATGCAATCCCATACTACCTTGGGTACACATCTATCTTTTTAATGTTTAAGGCTCTCTTTCTCTATTGACTTAGCCATAATTTTGCTATTTCATCCTTGATCAACAACTATATCATTCTTACACACTTCTATTTTCATAAATTATCAACTTAATCTCTCCTACATATCATATCAAGCCTACTAGATCTATTTTAACAAAGCCTGCACTACTACTCTTAAACAAACATTCTTTCTACCTCGGTGACCATCCATAATTCAAACATAAGATCTAAAATTTAACATGGATAGAAAGTCAACTTCTTACATATTATACTGGCTTATAACTACTAGATAAGAAATGAGATACACTAGTCTTCTACAATCTTACAATAAATAACCGATCTTAATCTTGCATTCTATCTAATTATAGTTTAGGAGTACAACTTCCTTTTATACATACTATGACTCATTTAATCACCTATCAAAATAGCTTCATAACTATCTAAACCTAAAAGGCTCTTTCTTCAAAGCCATACAGTGCAACCTAGATCCATTAATTTATAAACACTCTACACTTTAACTTAAAACTTGTTCTTAATCTATACTAACACAATGACAAGCTCTAAAAATTATAACCAGCCACTCATCCTCTAAGTACTACTATGAAATATACCCTTCACTTATTATCCCTATTACTAACTTAATGGATACTAACCCCAACTTTCTAGTTACTATACTTCTAAATTCATACCCCTAACTCTAAGGTCATTCTACTGCTAATGGCTCATAACACCCTAAGTCACACTATTTTGAATGTTAACTCCATCTAATAATCTAGGTTAATATTTTTTCATTTCATGGGAGTTCTCTGTAACAAAGGATTAAAGAAGAATTTAAATACATATCACATTCTAGCCCAATAACATGATTCATATAGGTAAGGGCACATGGATTTGAATTGATGGACTAAAATACACTAATGTGCTTCTCTCAAGCCATTTGTATAGTCTCTGAGATATCTGATAGTTCTATCTGAGAGCATCATATTGGTAGGAAATCGAGAATTACTGCTTTTATTACCTCGAAGATGAGGCATAACTTAAGGAATTAAGAGTAATACATAAATCTACATAAGTTTCTTTAGGGATTGACCTATTGCATGATCTAGTGTATGAAAGAATAGTAAACTTTTCTTAAATGTCTATAGTACCTTATTTAAAGAAGTAGGGCCTTCACAACCATAAAGAAGATCCTATTAATATAACTTTATAGACTCCCTAGGACACTTGAACTCTGTGCTCTGATACCAAGTTTGTCACAATTCGAGTATACACCCTAGATGCAACCGTACTCTAGTCTAGCATAACTATAAAATGACAAGTCTAATACTGATGCAGAAGATAAAATATAGGCTGAGCTATTTGAATTTAAAGATAAAACACAAATATGTAAACTTTTTAAATATATAAATTAAAGAAAACTTTTGAAACTTGGTTACATAAGATTTAATTTGATTGTCTATTTATGAAGTCTCTACTACAACAGAATATGATAAACTATATGTTAACAAATAAAACTCATTACTTGGACTACTGAAAGATTCTCTTGAATAATAAGGACTCACTTAACCTGATAAATGAAGCGTACTGAATAGTCTAATTTATACTTGCATATCTATAAGCTACATCAATGAAAATATAGTGCAAGGAAAGTATATATAATAGAGGGAAGGTAATGGGTATGTAAATAAGTGCTAAACAATTTAAGAAACTGACATAAATACTAAAATTGAAATGAAATTACTGAAGAACTAAATGACTAAATCATACTATCTGAGATCATAAGCTTAATTAAATGTTAAACCTCAAGAAAGGCTGAAAACAAAGTATTATGAATAAACTTGTCTTAAAATTGGAGGCTCTATACCAAAATCATCTTTCTAGAAAATAGAGAAAAATAAAGCTATGTCATAAGGCCTAAATGTTCCTCAAGGGATGTCTTTCAAAACTTGTACCATAAAATGATATCTTCAGAAAGAAAATGAATTGTATCTAAAACTGCATATTTGAAATCATATTATCTGAAACTACATAATGATCATATCAAGTAAACTATAAAATAGAGTAAAATATTTAGGTGGAAGTTTATTATAACAGACATATACCGTGTGAGCATCATGGAGTCCAATGTCATACACCCACATAGTAAAAGGTTGTTCTAACTGACCAAAGTTAGAACTATATACATAAGAATCCTGAAAGTACACCTAAAAAGGAATAAAACCTATGATGGAAATGTAGTTATGGAACTTGAAATATCTTAATCCTTATTCTCTTGGTGCTAAATAATTCTCCCAAAACATACTAGTACTCTATTTCATAACTTAATCATAGGTTTGAGATTATACTCAACATATCGGTAAAACTGTACTACTGTGAGCCTACGCCCCATATCATATCATAAATCATACTTATAGCATAATTCATGAAAGACTTGCTTAAAATATGTATATTTTATATATCCAAAATATAGAGTTTGTAATTCATAATATCATAACTCTAAAATAATTCTTTGAAAGATAATCTTCAGAGACTGTAATGACCCTTTTTGTTGTTATGGTATAGCTTAGCATGCAATAGTTTGGGTTAAGATTATTCGTGCTAAAGAGTTAAAAATTTCAAGTTAGGCTAGTCTTGGATGAATTCCAAGAAGATAATGTGATAGCCAAGAGGTTAGGGAATTTGTAGAAACTTTTGGAATTAGATTTGGGTTAGTAGAACTTTGGATATAGTTTTTAATGTAAAGGGGTTAGTTCGTGAGTTGAAATCTAGGATTGTGCTGTAAAATTGGCCAAAATTTAGGAGTACCAAACTCTCTGCCTCACCTACTCCACTATAGTAAGAGGTAGGCCACTATCACGGGCCCTTTATGGTGGGAATTTTCCTGCTATAGCAGAAGTCAAGATTGGTCAGTTCCGCTATAGCGAGAAGATATAGTATAGCAAGGCTGCAATAGAAGAAATTAAGTTGCTATAGCAGAATATGCACAGGAAATATCAGTTTGTAGGCTTAATATTTTCATTCCAAACTTATTTAAGGTTAGAGCAGGGTGATTTTGGGCAAATTCAATTAGTTTCCAATCAATTTTCACTTTGAGGTAAGTTAATCAACCTTGTTAGGTTCAAATCTTGTTCCCATTATGCTCATGTTTTGTTGATTGACAAACTTTATCACTAGAGCCTGGTCTATGTATGTCTGGTTGTCATTCATGTTTCGATGATTGCCTAACCAAGGTAAAGGATCAGTTATGACAACTGGTGTCCCAGTTTGTAGTTTTGCAGTTGCACACAGTTGTCTTATATGCCAACTGTCTAGTACTTTTTTAAACAGTGTTAGCATATTAGTGTGATGAATTTTAGTGGTCCTTTCAAGCATTTACCAATAAGGAAGATTCTCTCCTAATGCTCTTCATATATACACATCATACTTGAAGAAAGAAGCTCAACCTTTTGTACAGATCCAAAAGGAATTTTTCTTAAGCAAAGGCCTTAGCTGATAGTACAAGACTTAACAATTTAGAAACTCGTTCTCATAGTGATATACGTTTTTGTTTCTATATTGATTGAAGTTTTGTTTGATAGTATAATTTTAAACTCACTCATTCTATAGA
This sequence comes from Capsicum rhomboideum, assembly GCA_031232105.1. Lineage (NCBI taxonomy): Eukaryota > Viridiplantae > Streptophyta > Magnoliopsida > Solanales > Solanaceae > Capsicum > Capsicum rhomboideum. Next base: position 63,774,797 of record CP124709.1, read on the forward strand.
TTCTAGTTAGTATTTTGTTTAACTTTATTTTTTTAGATTTTGTTTTGTAGCTGTAGATAGCTATGGAGTCTTATAGTAGAGTTATTATGAGGGTGTGTTTGCAATAGAGTTATTGCAAAGATAGAAATTAGAAGGTTAATTCCTAGGTTGTAATCGAAGGTTGCTTGGTGTTTAGTGAAATCCTATTGGGGTAGGTCATGGTTTTTCTCCCTAGAGCAAGGAGGTTTCCACGTAAAAATCTCTTGTTCTTACTTTCCTACAATTTCTATTTGTATTCTTACTATTCTTCATTATACTTATTTAGAGACCTAGTACCAAATCAGGTCTCAAATATAGTGGTGGACTCTTACGAACCTTCATACCTATTTAACTAGATTTTCGCTAATTAATCCTTAGAATCTCTAGGTTTTGATCATGGTGGAGGAATTAAATTGACATAAATGGATTTTCTGGTGTAAAGTAGTGAAAAGAGGTGTAAAACTTAGGGTTGTGTTCTAGGGTTGTTAGGTATTGATTATTATGCTAAAATTCACCCTTATAAATATGAAATTAATGGTGAAGTGCAATTAAGGTAGAAAAACACTAGGATGAGGGAATGATTCATGAATTTGACTTTAGAATTATTAGATTAGGTTATAATCCTTAAAATTATTAGAACATTGGTTGATTAGTGTTGTATGTGTTGTTTGTAGATAAAAATCAAGTCAAATCTTCAAGAAAAGGCAAGGTTGAAGTTTGTTAGAGCATTACAAAGTTTAGATTGTAGGGGGTAGTTGAATTAGAGTTAAAACTCAAGTTGATTTACGTATGCATGTTAATTATCTGTTTGTCTACTTGTTGCAAAGCATGCTATTGAATATTAAACTTGTTAGATGTAATACAAGTTGTTAGTTGATCATCTATAATGAGATTATATAAAAAGGACATTTTTTGATATTCGAGTGTGGTTGGATAATCCATTATGTGATTGTACATGTTATGGTACTATTTGATATTATGAGATAAACTAGTAAAGGTTGATCATCACAGAATATGCAGACTTTAGGGAGTATAAGAATGGGGACGTTGGAATAAAAGTGGTGTAACACTCGATTGGGATAAGGGGGTAAACACTAGTTGTCTGTGTTATTTGGTACATGAAATGAGCTTATTCCCTATAGGTCATGGATAGTGGGCATATATAAGACCATTTGCATGAGTGTACACGGTATTGGAGAGTTTGACGATTCTTTGAGTGAATCGAGTTACATTATTTATGTTATTTTTTAATCCATGTGTGGTTCAATTTATTAATATGGTACTTGAACTGAGTTAATGTGTGCTGAAGTATAAATAAGAGATGTTTCTGATAAGTTGAGTTTTCTGTGTTATGAATTTGTGGCAGTTGGCTTGAGTTGAACATTGTGTACTTGTAAATGATTCCTTTATCTACTTGATTGCTTGGTTAAGTAAATCTATGATGAAAAGGTTAATTGAATGGATAATTTTTTATATTTCATGGTTACTACTTGTTTACAAACTGTTAGATAAGTGTTCACATTTTCTAAGTTGAGTTGGCCTATAACCATACAAGTACATAGTGGTTTTGTACTGATTCTACCCGATGCTCTTTTTTTTGTTGAGTGCAAAGCATATTCTAGCAGCTTAGACGAGACCTCAGTTGTAGACAGTAACCTACTTCTGATCCAAAGGTGAGCATCATCTTTAGAGCAGCTATGGATCGTCCTTGTTTGATCCTGTCCATTGTTAGGACATAGACAGTTTAGCTATTTATTGGTTTTCTGGGTTATACCAATTGATTATTTGATTAGATGTTCTGGAACGATGAGCTTCAGTTTATGGGGGCATTTTATTCTTTATGATGCTATTCAACACTGTTTAATTAAACTTTTCCAGATATTGTTATTTAATTTAGAATTGGTTTTGTTCGCATTTAAAAATAGTTAAGTGTTGGTAGTTATTACTTGGGTTAAATGGTTCTCCCACTGGAGGGTTAGTGTAGGTGCCACTCACGATATGTTTGGGTCTGGAAAAGTTGGTATCAGAACCCTATATTTGTTGATCTCATCATACCAGAATGAGTCTAGTAGAGTCTTACAGAATGGTATGGAGATATTCGTAATTTTCTTTGAGAGGCTACAATACTTTAGGAAAACTTTACTTTTTTTTTCATGCAATGACTTAATTCCAATTAGTGTATGGTGATCCAAATTGGGATCTGACCTCTTCACTTTATTCTTTTACAAATGTTGAACATGAGAGCAAACAGAGTCAAAGCGGGGGTTCCTATACCAGCTACTCCAGTCGCAGAACCCACAGCTAGAGGTTGTAGAAGGGCGAGGGGTAGAGAAAGAATAAGTGGTAGGGCAGCACCCGCCAGGGGTGGAGCTCAAACTGTAGCCAATCCAGCCAGGAAAAGATCTGAGTTACCTCCCCCCTATCGAGGATCATCATGATGAGGTTATGAATAAGGAGATTCCAGAGCAAGAGGAAGTTGCACCAATTTTCGGAGGTGCAACCCCTCCATAACTATCTTCTAAGCTTATTCAGCAGGTCCTTGGTTTTCTAAGTGGACTGGTCGGTACTAGGGCCACACCTATAGTACTTGTTCACCAGCATCTATTGATGCAACATGCTGTTGTGGTAGTCCCTAGGAAGGATGAGCTTTCTTGGAAAAAAATTATTCCTCATATGATATTGGGTGTTGTTATGACTGGGACTAAGCATGATGCGTTGTGTAAGTTCTTGAAGATGAAACCCCTATATTTCCTTGGTGCTGAGAAAGAGGATGCCTTTAATTTTATAGTAGACTGTCATGAGAGGTTTCATAAGATAGGTATTGTGAAATAACATGGAGTAGAGTTTGTGATCTTCTAACTGTAGGGTGATGCTAAGAAGTGATGGAGGGCTTATGTAAAGTTTTGGTTTTTAGCATTGCCTCTATTGACATGGACTCAGTTCCATACCCTATTTTTAGAGAAGTATGTTCTACGCACCTTGCGTGATAAGAATAAGGATGAATTTCTCAATCTTGAGCAGGGAAATATGACTTTTGCAACTTACGAGGATAAGTTACATCCCTTGTTCTAATATACAACCCAGTTGCTTGATACTAAAGAGGAGATGATTCACCTATTTGTGAAATATTTAAATATTGACTTGCAGGTTTCATCATTCCAGATGACTTCTTTAGAAAAGATCTTTAATGAGGTGTCTGATATTGTGATCAAAGTATAGGGGTTCAAACATGTTGGTTATACAAAGATGGCAGTGAAAAAGGCCAATAATGCAGGAAACTTTAGCAGGTCCTACTTTAGAGTCCACAGTTCTCAGGCCTACCCAGCTCATCTGATACAGTAAGCTCTACTAGTTTCTACAGGGTGTCTATTATGGACCACTCAACAGACTTTAGGTATGGGAAGCCAAAGGGCTTTATATTCTTTTGCTAATCAGTCTTTATTTGATTGAGCTTGTTTTACCTATGGCAGTGTTAGGCATTTCAAAAGGAACTTTCCTAATGGTAGGCAGTCGGGTGCTTTTGGTCAACACCAGTCTAAAGCTATGGTTCTGGCTAGTAGAGAAAGTGGCAAAAATGGTAGAGGTCATCTACAAGGTGAATGTGAAGGGTATTAGAAGTGCCGTGGTAATAATTAGGGTGGTGTTAATGCAGATAGACTTGGTGCACAACCTTCTAGGGAGGTTGCTCAAATTGATGTTAGGGACTATTGTTATGCCTTCCTAAGAAAATCTGAGGTAGAAGCTTCAGATGAACACATTACAGGTGTTATTCTTATCTGTGACCGGATGGCTTTAGTCTTGTTTGATCCTAGTTTGCCTTTTTCCTATGTGTCTTTTAAATTTGCCTTAGAGTTAGACATGTGATATGGTTGATCCCTTTATTTATATTTCTACTCTGGTTGGGGATTCTATGGCAGTGACCCAGATATATTATGGTTGCTCTATGATGTTTATGGGTTTTCAGACTTGGGTGGATTTAGTTATCCTAGATATGTAAGATTTTGACATTATTATGAATATGACTTGGTTGTCCCTATGTCATGTTATTCTGAATTGTAATGTTATGATTGTGACCTTAGTTGTGCTAAGGATGGATAAGTTGGAGTGGGAAGGTGTTTATAAGCCTGGTCCGATGAAAATCATCTCTTTTATTCGTGTTAAAAGTTAATAAAAAAAGGGTGTTCAACCTTCTTAGCACAACTTTGAGATACTATTACAGAGGTCCCATTTATTGAGTCAGTTCCTGTGGTATGTGAGTTTCAGGAGGTTTTCCCTAATGACTTACCTGGTATGCCTCCAAATCAGTATATAGACTTTTGTATTGATTTAGAGCTGAGTACTCGCCCCATCTCTATTCCTCTATATAGGATAGATCTGGTTGAGTTAAGAGAGCTTAAGACTTAGTTGCAAGAGTTGTTTGATAAGGGTTTTATTTGTCCTAGTGCTTCATTATACGGTGCTCCAGTGATGTTTGTTAAAAAGAAGGATGGTAGTATGAGAATGTGTATAAACTATCGACAATTGAATAAGGTGACCATCAAAAATAAGTACCCATTGCCCAAAATAGACGATTTACTTGACAAGTTATAGGGTTCATCCATTTTTCCAAGATAGATTTGAGGTCAGGGTATCATCAATTGAAGATATGGCCTAAGGATATTCCTAAAACAACTTTCAGGACTCGTTATGGGCAATATGAATTCTTAGTGATGTCCTTTGGATTGACTAATGTGCCTACAACATTCATGAGTTTGATGAATGGTATCTTTAAATATTTCTTGGATTCATTTGTTATTATATTTATTAATGACATTTTGGTTTACTCTAAGAGTAAAAATGAGCATGTAGGGAATTCACACATAGTCTTGGATATTTTGAGAGAGAAGAAGTTTTATGGAAAATTCTCTAAGTATGAGTTTTGGATGTCATCTATGTCCTTTTTGGGGCATGTGGTCTTTGAAAGTGGGGTAATGGTAGATCCCCAGAAGATTGGTTTTGTTAAGAGTTAGGCGAGGTGCACCTCTATGACTGAAGTTTGTAGCTTTATGGGTTTGGTTAGTTATTATCGGAGATTTGTCAAGAACTTTGCTTCTATTGCTACTTATTTTACAAGACCGACTCAGAAGGAGGTACAATTTGTTTGGGTTGACAAGTGTGAAGAGAGCTTTCAAGAGCTCAAGTCTCTTTTAACCACATATTTCATCCTTGCTTTGCCCATTGAAGGTAATAATTATATAGTGTTCTATGATGTTTCATATTCTGGCTTGGGTATTGTGTTGATGTAGGATAAGAATGTGATAGCCTATGCTTCAAGGAAACTGAAGGTCCATGAGAGGAATCATCCAACTCATGACTTCGAGCTGGCAGTATTAATTTTTTCACTCAAGATATGGAGACACTATATTTATGGTATTAAGTGTGATGTTTTCACAAACCATCACAATTTACAATATGTATTCACTCAGAAGGACTTGAATCTCAGGCAGAGGAGATGGTTGGATTTACTAAAAGATTATGATACGACCATCCAGTATCATCCAGGAAAGGCCAATGTGGTGCAAATACATTGAGCAGAAAATCTATAAGTATGGGGAGTCTAGCTTATTTGAGAGTGATTAGGCGACCTTTAGATAGAGAGATTCAAACTCTAGCAATGGAGTTTATGCAGTTTGGGGTGTCAGAAAGAGGTTGTGTGTTTGAAAGTGTTGAGGCAAGGTTGACATTCCTTAATGACATAAATGCTAAGTAGTTTGAAGATTCCAAGTTGAACAAGATTCGAATCAAGTGGTGTGTGGTGAGGCCCAAGAAGCGACACTTTATGCTAGTGGTGTACAAAGGATTATGGGGTGTGTGTATGTACCCCAAGTTGATGATTTTATTTCTAGATTATTGGCGGAAGCTTATGGCTCTAAATACTCTATACATTCGGGTGCAACCAAGATATATCGGGACTTGAGACAACTCTGTTAGTAGCCCTGAATGTAGAGAAACATAGTAGAATATGTGGTCAAGTGTCAGAATTGTTAGCAGGTGAAATATGAACATCAAAGGCCTACAAGTGTACTTCAAAGGATGCCCATTCTAGAGTGGAAGTGGGAAAGAATTGCTATGGATTTTGTTGTGGATCTTCCTAAGACCTTGGGATAAATGACTCAATTTAGTTCATTATCGATAGGATGACAAAGTCCACTCATTTCAATTTCGGTTAAGATGAACTATAACTCAGAGAAGTTTGCTAAAATTTATGTAAAGGAGATTTTGCGGTTGCATGTGGTGCCAATATCTATCATATCCGATAGAGGTACACAATTTACCTATAAGTTTTAGCAAAAATTATGTGAGGAGTTGGGCACGAAGCTTGATCATAATAGTGCATTTCATCCTCAGACTGACGGGCAATCTGAGAGGACCATTCAGGTGCTGGAAGACATGCTTTGAGCATGTGTTGCTGATTTTAGGGGTCATTAGGATTAATTCTTGCAATTTTGTGAGTTCTTGTACAATAATAGTTATCATGCTAGCAGTGACATAGCCCCATTTGAGGCTCTTTATGAGAGGAGATATAGATCACCTATAAGATGGTTTGAAGTGGGTGATGTAAAACCTTTAGGCACAGACTTGGTAAAAGAGGCTCAAGAGAAGGTGAGGTTTATTCAAGATAAGTTGTTGGTATCCCAAAACAGACAAAAAGAGTATGCTGATTGTAAGGTAAGAGACATATAATTTAAACGAACATATGCTACCAAAGGTGTCTCCTATAAAGGGAGTGATGCATTTTGGTAAGAGGGGCAAGCTTAGCCCCAGGTATATTGGTCCATTAAAAATTCTTGATGATGTGGGTCTGGTCGCTTACAAACTTATGTTGTCCCCAAGTTTGTCGAGAGTCCATTCGATGTTCCATGTCAATATGCTTAAGAAATACCATAGGGATGCCGATTACATCATTCATTGGGACTCGATATTGCTTTATAAGAACCTTTCATATGAAGAGGAACCAGTAGCGATACTGGATTGAGATGTACAGAAGCTGAGAATCATAGAAATTAGATCCGTGAAATTTCAGTAGAAGCACCCTCTTTTCGAGAAAGTCACTTAGGAGACTAAGTCGGATATATGCAACAAGTACCATCACTTCTTTAAGGATTTATGTACTTTTCTTTGTTAGTTTTCCTTTTTCACCTTAATTTATTATTTGGGGGCGAAAGATGGGTAGCTCGATATCTATTGTAATGACCCTTTCTGTTGTTACGGTATAACTTAGAATCAAAAAATTCAGGTTAAGATTCTCTCCAGAGTAAGTGTTAAAAATTTTAGGCTAGGCTAGTCTTGGATGAATTGCAAGTGTGGTATGGTCTAGATAAATCTGGTAATAGATAAGTTGATGATTCGATGATTTATGATGATAATATATTAGCTAATAGGTTAGGGAGTTTGTATAAACTTTCGGAATTAGGTTTGGGTTGGTAGAACTCTAGATATAGTGTTTGATGTAAAGGTATTAGTTCAAAAGGTTAAAATCTAAGAGTGTATTGTAGAATTGGCCAAAATTTAGGACTGTCAAAAAATTTTCCTTGCCTACACCGCTATAACGGGAGGCAGGCTACTATTTTGGGCCTGCTATAGCAAGAATTTTCTCGTTATAGCGAAAGTCAAGATCGATTTGTCCCACTATAGTGGGTAAATCCCGCTATAGCAAGTAGATCCTGCTATAGCGAGGCCACTATAGTCGAAATTGGGCTGCTATAGCGGGCTATGCACAGTAAATATCACTTTTCAGACTTGAAATATTATTTTATTCCAAACTTATTTAAAGTTAGAAGAGGGCGATTTTGGGCGAAGAACATCAGTTTCCAATCAATTTTCATCATAAAGGTAAGTTAGTCCACCTATTTAACTAGATTTTCATTAATTAATCCTTAGAATCAATAGGTTTTGATCATGGTAAAGGAATTAACTTGACCTAGGTAGATTTTGTGGTGTAAAGTTACGAAAAGAGGTGTAAAGCCTTGGGTTTTGTTCAAGGGTTGTTAGGTTTCGATTATTATGCTAGAATTCACCCTTATAAATGTGAAATTGATGGGATTAATGTGGATTGAAGGTAGAAAAATCCTAGAATTAGGAAATGATTCATGAATTTGACCTTAGGGTTTTGGGATCAAGTTATAATCCTTAAACTTGTTAGAAAATTGGTTGATTAGTGTTCTATTTGTTTTTTAAACCAAAATCAAGCCAAAGCTTTAAGAAAATGCAAGGCTCAAGTTCGTTAGAGCATTGTAGGGATTGGATAAAGGTTGGTGATGATTGAATTGGAAATAAAACCAAGTTGATTTATGTGTGCATGTTAACTATCTGTTTGTCTACTCTTTGCAATGCATGCTATTGAATATTGAACTTGTTAGATGTAAGTACAAGTTGGTAATTGATCACCTATGGTGAGATTATGTAAAAAGGACTTGTTTTGATATGCAAGTGTAGTTGAATCATATCATTATGTGATTGCACATGTTATAGTACTGTTTGATGTTGTTAGATGAACGAATAAAGGTTGATCATCATGGAATGGTGGATTTTAGGGAGTATAAGGGTGGGTACATTGGGTTGATATAAGGGCGAGACACTAGTTGTCTGGGTTATTTTGTACATAGACTGAGCTTGTCCCATACAAGTCTTGGTTAGTGGGCATATATAAAACCCATAGCATGTGTATGCATGATATTGGAGAGTTTGATGATTCCTTTAGTGAACCGGGTTACATTGTTTTTGTTATTTTCAGATTCTTATGAGGTCCGGGTTGTTGATATGGTACTTGAACTGACTTAACGTTTGTTGAAGTACAAATAAGAGATGTTTGTGCCAAGTTGAGTTGTCTGTTTTATTGATATGGTACTTGAAATAACTTAACGTTTGTTGAAGTAAAAATAAGAGATGTTTGTGCCAAGTTGAGTTGTCTGTTTTATGAGTTTGTGGTAGTTGGCTTGAGTTGAACATTGTGTACTTGTAAATGATTCCTTTATCTACATGATTTCTTGGTTAAGTAAATCTATGATTAAAAGGTTAACTGAGTGGATAATTGCTTATATTTCATGGTTGCAACTTAATTACAAATTGTTAGTTAAGTGTTCACATTTGCTAAGTTGAGTTGGCCTTTGATCCTACCAGTATTTAGTGGTTTGGTCCTGATACTGCCCTATGCTCTTCTTTTTGTTGAGTGCAGAGCATATTCTAGAGGCTCAAACGAGACCACAGTGGTAGATAGTGACCGACTTTTGATCCAAGGGTGAGCATCATCTTTTTAGCAGCCATGGATCGTCCTTTTTTGATCTTGTCCATTTTTCGGACATGGAAAGTTTAGTTATTTATTGGTTTTCTGGGTTGTACCATTAATTATTCGATTAGATATTCTGGCATGATGACTTTCAGTTTCAGGGGCATTTTAGTCTTTATGATGTTATTCCGCACTATTTACTTAATCTTTTCTAGATATTGTTATTTAATATAGAACTGGTTTTGTTAGCATTAAGTGTTGGAAGTTATTACTAGGGTTAGATGGTTCTCTCACCGGAGGGTTAGTGTTGGTGCCACTCAGGATGGGTTTGGGTCGTTACAAGAACAATGCATAAGATCATATTAAAAATCAAAAGGGCAACAACAAAACCTTGCTAAGTGTAAAAGTAAATGCATTATGCATAAAAATCATAATCATACTTAAAAGCTTCAAGAAATCATGAAATTTGCTACAATAAAAAGATGAATTTGGAAGTTGGTTTATGAACCCTAACCATAAACTTAAATTCAGGAAACAAAAGAGTTTTGGACATGAGGATGGAAGGGAATACTCATTGAAGTCCTACATACCTTGATATCTTTCTAAGAAGTCAAGGAGGAACCCTAGCCTGAGGATGAAGTTCCAAGAATTTAGTTCATGGAGTCTTGATTGAGTTTTTCTTGAAAATCCTAGGGCTATGGTGTGGGATTTCATTAATAATCCAAAAAAGAATGAGTGAAATACTTGCAATAACTTAGAATTTCATGGGAGAAACTTACCGTAGGGATGGAAGATGAGGAGAGGAGAAAATATCAACTTGGGGCTTATGGGAAAGAGAAACAAAGTGGAAAAGATCAGAAAAATTACCTTTTAATGAATCCCGTCGGCCACTTTGGCGTGCTGGAGGTTAGCTCACATAACTATCGGGCGGTTCGCTAAACTGAAGCCTCATATCACTAAAGTGAATAGTTTCTAAAAGTTTTAGGAAAAGTTTGACGTTACTCCAAATAGTTTGGCGAGTCCCCAAACTTTTCGGCACTAACATATTTTAGTAAAATGATCATAACTTTCTACTCCAAAATTGGATTTAAAAAATGGTTGGTAGCATTGCAAATAATACTCGAAGACCTTTAATTTGGTAGGTATTGGGCCTCATAACTCTTCATTTTGTAGGAGTAATGCTCGTTTGTAATTGACCCTAGTAAAATCTTATACGGAAACTCAATTGGTAAAAATTCTTGCAACACAACTTCATGTTAGAAGTTATTTATGACCTTAATTCATATCCAAAGATCTTTCCACATTAGTGAATTGATCTTAAACACCTACTTACCATTATAAATCATCATATTCAGGTCTATATACATTTGAAGAGCGATTCAGATCTTAACTCAAAAGCTCGAGTGGTTACAAATGATCATGAAAGAGCTTTTAGGGCTTTACAAGTTGCGACGATATAAGGATACGATTTAGATGAAAGATAAGAAAATTTTATCTCAAAAATAAGAGAAAAAATTATTTCTATTTGTTCCTCACCTTTTATACATGCAACTTCTATCATAACTAGATAAAATTATTGGCCTATAAATATAGGGAAATATAGATTAAAGTAGTAATGCTAGAAAATAATAATTATTAGGGAAGATAAGAAAATTTATTTGTTTAAGAAGGTAATGCTTAGACAAAACTAATTTAAAAAGATGATGATTATCCATATGTAAACCTTTGAGAGAAAAATGCTTAGCCTATACAATATCAAGAAAAGCAGTACCTAGCCTTGGGTAGTGCTTAATCTGTTCAACGTCTAGAAGACAATTCTGATCTTTAAATAAAATTTGAAGGGGCTATTTTCTAACCTTACATAAATCTCTTAAAAAGGTAGTGCTTAACCCCATTCAGTATTCAAACTGTACTGCTTACCTTCAATTCACTTTTTGAAAGGGTAGTGCGTAACTCAGTCAGCTTCTAAATGACAATACTTAGCCACAGATAATTTCATGAGAAGATAGTGCTTAACCCATTCAACTTCCAGAAAACAATGCTTATCTTTAGGTAACTTCTTGAGATGATATTTCCTAAACCATTCAACTTCCTGAAGATAATGCTTAGCTTTGGGTAACTTCTTGAGAGTATAGTGCTTGACCTCATCAACTTCTAAAGAACAATGCTTAGCCTCAAGTAACTTTTTGAGAGGGTAGTTCTTAACCTAATCAACTTCCAAAGAACAATACTTAGCCTCGATTAACTTTATGAGAAGGTAGTGCTTAACCCAATCAACTTCCAAAAGATAATGCTTAGCCTCAGGTGATCTTTTGAGAGCATAGTGCTTAACCTAATTAACTTTTAACTGAGAAATTTTTAGTCCTTATGAGATTTCTTAAGAGGGTATTGCGTAACCCACTTGGTGTATAAAAAAATAATGCTTTGTCTTTACGAGATTTCTAGAGAGGGTAGTGCTTAACCCAATCAACAATTTAAAGAATAATGCTTATCCTTTATGAGATTTCTTGAGAGGGTAGTGTTTAACCTGATCAGTGTTCAGAAGACAGTGCTTAACCATTAGTAAGATTCTGAGAATGCCACGCTTAACCCATTAAAAATTCAAAAGAACAATTCTTAGCCTTGTATGATATTTCTTTAGAGGGGAGTACTTAACCCAATAAATATTCAAAAGGACAATGTTTATTCATGCATGAAATTTCTTTAGAAGGTAATGCTTAACCCAATTGACATTCAAAAGAAAATGTTTAACCATAATTAAATTTCTGAGAAGGAAGTACTTAACCTTAAGCAAAATTCTAGAATAAAGTGTGTAACTTTAGGTAAAACTCTTGAAAGGGTAATGATTAACCCATTTGAAATTCAAAAGTAAGTGCTTAGGATTAAGTAAATTTAAGAAGGAAATTCATAACCTGAAGTAAAAGTCTTGAAAGGGCAGTGCTTAACCCAATTAACTTTCATAGAAAAATGCTTTGAATTGGGTAAATTGTTAAAAGGGTAGTGCTTAACCCCATTTTAGAAGCCTTATTTGCAATAGCTTAGTTTGTAGTGGCTTTATTTGTAGTAGCCGAATTTATAATGTCCGAATTTCATATTCGGTACCCCAATAGTAGCTTGACTCAATACTCACTATCCAATAGTAACCTCTTAATTATATTTGTTCTTGTGTTGCAATTTGATAGCTATGATAATTCTTGGAATTGTTTCTGTTATTTCTGCATTCAAAGACAAATTGTAAGTTTTAACAAGGCAAGGTTGACTTGTCCTTTACATGTATTTGGCCTCTTATCTCTATTTTGATTTTATGGACCTTAAAATTGCACACCATCGGGGTGTCTTGAGATGAAATCCTTGAAATTTTTGATGGTTCTCAAAAATTTCTGGCCCAGTTTATGACTTAGAAGATTTCAATTGGAATTCAAAAGGATAATGCTTAGCCTTTAGAATTTTATCATTGACGATATATGTCTTTTGATGATGTATAACATACTCGTGAGACTGTACTAATCATTCTTACACTCAAAGGAAAAAATATTTTTTTAAAAGGGGAAGATTGATTTGTGCTTCTATTCACCTTTTGCTTTCTTGTAACAAATTTGATCTCACAGTCTTTGGACTTGAATTCCATCCAGATGTATTAAAATGCAACCCTTAATGAAATTCGTGAGGACCATTTAAAAATTTCTGCCCTAGTTTATGACTCAGAAAATTCTCATGCTTTAATGAAAATTAAGATGGATTTTTGAGGTCGCCTCAGAAATTTTGTCCCAGTTTTAGGTCTTATTAGAATTGATCTTTTATAAATGCTTATTCCAATGGAATTTTTGAGACCCAATAAAAAATCCTGGCCTATTGACATGTACAAAGAGGGGTATATGAAATTTTTTATTATGATAAGATTGAACCCAACAGGGGTGCCTACGTATCTCTCTTAAACAAAAATTAGGTCAAACGTAGTTCCAATTACATAAAATGAAAGCATAAAGAACTTCATCATGCTCAAGGACTTATCACCATTGCCAATAAAATTTAAAATATTTTTCCAAGTGCTTGGTGAGACCGGGATAGAGAAACAAGATGATGTTATCTTCTTCATTGCCAACCAGGTGCAAGCCATACTTAGAAAGATAATGATCATCGATAATAGGCACTTTTAGATGTACCAACTTAATATCAATCAATGTTTGACTTTATCTTTTAAAGTTTAACATGCTTCTGTAGTATGACCTTTCATCCCTAAATGAAAAGCAAATATTTTAGAGAGGTCGATCCACTTTCATGTGTGTATTATAATATTAGGGATATGAGTGATATATCTAGCAACCTTTAGTCTCTAATATAGTTGGTTTATGGGCTCAGCTAAAGGAGTGTACTATTTAGGTGGATTTTTCTCAAAGTTGGCTTAGGGTTTTGCAGATTGATTGGATCACTGATATGTTAGTGGATTTTGATAAGCTGGTAGTTATTTGAATGTAGGTGGAGGGAATTGAAAATATATGGGTTGTATGTTATAAATAGGATAGGCAGTAGGGTTATAGAATGGTATTTGATAATTGTATGCCAGTGACGGAGATTGATATGGAGGTGCTTGATATGTGGGTGTTTGGCATTGGAATGGAGGTAGTGGTTTTTTGGAAAATGAAAGGAGGCTTTAGCTCGTGTAGTATATACAACATTCACTTCTTTTATTTTCTTATTCTCACTGACCTCACCAGAGTGCCAAATTTTATTAGTTGATTATAATGCCTTCAAATTTGCTATCATGCCATTTTTATGCCTTCTTTGATCCTCTCACCTAGCATAATGATATTGGAAAGCTTGCGGTCATGTATGAGCATCATCCTCTCATAATAGTGTGGCTCTTAAACACGCATAAAGATTTCTTCATTTGTTTATCCTCTAAAGGAGGGCGTGCTTTAGCAGCTTCACATATCCATCTTATTCCATATTATCAAGATGATTCTGTATACTTCTTATTCAAATCTTGAATGTAAAACTAATCAGGTGCTTTCTCAATATTAAAGTCATTCCATAAATCGGAGGCTATATTAGTCCACTTTGACCATCTTCTTGCATCCTGTGCAATATACCATGACAAAGCATCTCCAGTGAGACTCCTCATGAATAATTTCATATAAATCTGTTCACTATTTTTACTCCTACTAGCTTGTCATAGTACATTCTCAAATGTGCCTTCGCGTTTCCAGTCCCATTGAAAATTTCAAACATAGGAGGTTCGTATTCTTCAGCCAATTAAACATCGGGATGTAATCACAAGTCTTCATAACTTAGCCCATCTATCCCTTTACTTTCTTCAATATTTTGCATCTGGCAATTCAACTTTTTCAAATGCTTAGCCATAGTTTGTAACAATATGTCCTTTTGAGAGGGATTTGGTTCACATTGGTGGTGAGTAAAACGAGTTGTTTAAACCTAAATAAGATTTAAATTTAGATTTCCTGGAGCATGGGCATGATATATATTGGTGGTGGATGTTGGGAGTTGACATAAGGAACATGTTGCAGGCCTTGAGAAGTAGCTTTTAGGGAAGTTGGGTATGTACTGTTGGGTGTGTTATATGGTTGTTGGCTATTTTGGAAAGACATATAAGTATGATTTAGAGTACTTTGGGGATATGAAATAGGATGGGATGGAAGAGAAATACATATGAGAGTGGCTTAGGGTTTGATAGTGGGGTTGCCCTCAGTTTGTGGGTCCAGTGGTGTATTCAAGGTAAACAATAGATTAGCCATATTGCAACCACAAGTTAATTCTCCTTGCATCTCTATAATCTTTTTCTCCAACCTTAATATCACCTCATTATTTTCATGTAGATATCATCCTTCTGAATTCTCCGAAACTTCTTTCTGATCAATCATATCAATCTTATAACTATTACCATTATTATCACCTATACTATTATCTTGGTGATTGGGACTAAGAGAAGGAGTAAAATGAGTTCCTTTAAATTAGGTGTGATAGGCAAGACAACGCATGAATCAACCTTTTGGAAAAGGAGAGCATTCCCAAATCAAGTTTTTAAGATGACATAGAGTGCAAGAACAAATACATAGAAAAAAGCATCCTAAATTCACGGAGCCTCATTGAGCTAGAGGTAGGCCTAAGACAACAAATATATGTGATTTATGATAACTTAATCCAAGCTTTTAGCGTTTGACACGATAGAAATTTTGAGTTAGACCTTCCAAAGCCTATTTGAACAATTTTAGCTTGGACTACTTTATCATGATCACATTGCACATAACATGAATGTTTGTCTTTGGGTGGTGGGAATCCTTTCGATAAGAACGTGTTTACTAACTTTATGGATTGGTGCAAAGAGGCAAACCACCTATGGCTAGTGCATGGATGACTTAAATCAAATGTGAATATAGAACAATCTTAGGTTTCTAAAATTTAGGTAGAGACAGAATCAAGGTTTTCTTATGAAAGAAGGAACGTGGTCACATGGTAGCAAAATGATCCAATCACCAAATGTGTATGTCAACTCTCTAAGTAGGATATTTGAAAGAATTTTGAGAATTGCAAAGGCACAACTCACTTGTATTCGAATGTGAACATGTGAAGTTTCCAAGAGGAGGAAATATGAGCAGAATGAAAGTTATATAAATCAATAACAAGTAGCACATGGTGAAAAATGGTAACACAATGAATAGTTTTACAAAAAGTTATAAGGAAATACAATAAGTCGAAAATGACAATAATAAGTGCATAAATGAAAGGAGTGGGAAAAGGAGATATCATGAAATAAAAAATAGATAAAAGAAAACATCAAAGAAAACAACATAAAACATTTAAGGGGGATGACCAAGAGGATTTAACATGGAAGCAAATTAGTTAATCAAGGAAACAAGTAAAGGGGGAAAGGGAAATGAGTAAACATGGAAGGAAATATAATTTTTTAAGACAATAAAATAATAGGAGAAGAGAAAGGGATTTAGCATGAATAGAAATTAATCATCTAGGGAAGCAAACAATGTGAAAAGGGGAAGGGATTAAACATGAAAAAAAACTAATTATTTAAGGCAAAAAAATAATAGGAGAAAGAAAAGGAATTTAGCATGGAAAAAATAATTTGCTTTTAAGGAAATAAATAATGAGAGGAAGGAAAATGAGTATACATCATAAAATAGATAACTTATTGTAAGGAAAAAAATAAGGGAGAAAGGAAAAAGGATTAATCATGAAAAAAATAAACCCAACTAAAAATAAAATAAAAACAAATAAATCCTACTAATGTAACACAAAAATGAAAATAAAACACAAAAACTCACATAAAACATGAATGTATAATGGTTAGGACCTAAGTATACCCAGCAGAGTTGTTATGTCGGCTCCCCTAATACATAAAGCATTCAAAGTTTGAATATGCATAGACTTAAAGTGGAAACTTAAAATGTCACGACCCGAGTCTGCATCCTAGTTGCAACACGGTGCTTAGTGTCACAAGTGACCCCAAGTTAACCCATGTTTGGCATGACACTAAGAACACTAAAAATATATGAAATACTGAATGTGGCAGCTAATTGATTTAAAATAAATATCTGAGTTAGACTGAAATAAAACTAAGTCTGAAAATAAACCACAAGCAGAAAAGTCTACTATTTGTCTGAAAGCCTCTACTAAATGATGAGTTACTGGGACATGTCCCCAGCTAACTCTAAACTATTCAAAATAGAAATATTAATCAAAATATAAAGAATACTGAAGTTTCATCCTCAGATGATGAGGGCTCACCACTATCTGTTGTTGAGAGGGTACTGGATCGTGCTAACCGTGAGTCTGATGCTGAGCGTCGAAACCTATATCATAATATGATAAAGTGCAAAGAAAGTATGTGGTCAGTAATTAGAATGGACTGAGCATGTAAGATATGCAATTGTATATTGCTAAGCATGATGGGAAATACTGATAACTGAAATGCAAGACTTAATGCATAAGTTGAACTAAAGTAGAATGACCATATTATAAATGTATATAAACTGATAAGAAATGGTAAGTCTGAAGAGTCATAAATTAAAATAATTTGACTGATCTGAGGGTCATGTACAAATACTAAGTCTGAATTTGTAACTATGGGAGAGTTTATTAACCGACATAAACCACATGAGCTAGCGTGGAGTTCGATATATGCACCCCATCGAAAGGGCCCAATATACCCTACCAGGGTATTGAGGCATGGCTGGCGTGACCACTAAACTGATGTCCAACTAGGTGGACTAAATAAAACTATGGTGGTACGTAGTTCTGTGACTTGGATGCGCTGAACACCAGTCAAACTCGGTGCTAAGTACTGCTCCCACACTATTTATACTATTATCTCATAAAACTGATATACTAAAAACTGAGTCAGAATATACTTTATCTAAAAGTACTCTGAAAATATGATTAACTGAGGTTATGCTGTAAATCGAGGCTAATTACTTTATTCATGCTAAAATCAACAATTTAATGGTATCGTGTGTTCATAACACGCCAAGCTTTATGGCTGAAAAGAAATTCATATGAAAATAATTTGAAATCAAGCTAAGTATCCATTGACAAAATATTAAGTTGTATAAGATATCAAAAGCATGGAAAAATACATAATTATGCTACGGGAATCATAAGAGAACTAAAATCATAGGTAAAATCATAAACTGACTGAAAACCCTAACTTTAATCTGTGAAGAAACTGAGAAACTCTGAGTTATTTGGGACTCAATGGATTAAAGGGTACCCATTGATGAAATTCCACATACCCGAGTGTATAAATTCTCACAAGAAGGCTTGAAATTCTATAATTTTGGAGAAGAACCCTAGTTTGTCTTTAAGAGAGTTTAATCGCTCTTTCTGATATTGCTAAGTGTTGAATTTAAATGAGGAGGGTTTAATCAACTAATCCCCTTTAATCATACTTACAGTAGCCTTTAACGACATAGTATAGGTGTTAAAAGAGTGGAAAAAGACCAAAAGGTCCTTGAGAAAAATATAACTGAAACTGCTGCCTAGTGACAGATGAGTCTTTAGACGAATTGTCATTGTCACTTACAATGACTCATCATCAGAGTCGTTGTGAGGGGGATAGTTTTGGGTAACTTAGTGATGATTGGTCACAATGACTCATTGTGACACCTGAAAACCCATCGTAAAAGCTCATCATCACTGGGTAACATTTTTAACTTTCAGGATTTTCTCAGAACGAACGTAGAAGATGACTTGTCATGACTGGCAATGGCTTGTCGTCAATAGTTGTTGTAACTAGGTTGGATTTTTCATCCTTCTGAACTTTGGGGAAATTCACTCAGAACGAGTGTTGGGATGAGTCGTTGTGACTGAGAATCACTCCTCGTCAGCAGTCATTGTCACTGGAAGGAAAAATAGTTATTCAGGGCTTTCTATTAAGTCGTTAGGACGATAAATAGGGAAACTCATCTGACCTGACAATGACTCGTTGTCAAAGTCGTCCTATGGGTTTTTCTATTGGTTTCAACTTGTTTTCTATGTTAAGTCTGAAATAGAGTCTTAGGAACTTTTGGGATGTTACAATATCTCCCCCTTGGGAAAATCATCTTCGAATAAAGACTAACTAAGATGAAAAGATAAGGAAAGAGTTGCAAATCCCAATATTGAGTTCTAAAAGTTAATTACTGACATGATAACTAATTTTTGACTAAAACATAAGTTGAACTGAATTCATGAAGCATACATGTAAACTAAGACATGAAAGCAATTGAGGGACATGAAAGTGAGAGGAATACTTAGGAAGAAACTATTACCTCAATCTGGAACTGAACTAGAAGGGAATAGGTGAGGGTACTTGGTTATCATATATGCTTATGCTTTTCAAGTAGCTCCCCCAACTAGCTGATTCCTCCAAAGAACTTTTAATAAAGCCACTTTCTTCTTCCTCAACTTACAAATCTGATGGTCAAGAATCTCAACTGGGACCTCCTCGTAAGAGAGACTATCTTTCACTCCCACACTCTCTAAAGGAACAAATAAAGTTGGATCCCCAATGAATTTCTTCAACAGGGACACATGGAAGAATGGATACACCGATGTTAAATTTGCAGGCAATTCTCACTCATAGGCCACAATGCCAATATGCCTCAAAATCCTATAAGGACCAACATATCAAGGACTGAGTCTCCCTTTCTTGCCAAACCTCATACCCTATTTCATAGGTGAAATTTTCAAGTAAACCCAATAATCAACTAAACTCAAGCTCTCTTCTCTTCACATCTATATAGGATTTCTGACTAATCTAAGTTATTTTTAGCCTCTTTCTAACTTTCTAATCCATTAAACTTTCTCCATAGCCCTATCAACTGAATCAGGCCTTATTAGGTAGCTTAACCAACCTCAAACCAACCAATATAAGATCGACACCTCCGACCATAAAGCATTTCAAATAGAGCCATCTCAATAGTGGAGTGATAATTGTTGTTATAAGCAAAATCGATCAAAGGCAAGTAATTATCCCAACTATCCATAAAGTTGATCACACAAGATCTCAACATATCCTCTAAATTTTAAATGGTTCATCCTAACTACCCTTAAAGTCAATCACACAAGCTCTTAACATATTCTATAAAGTATGAATGGTTCGCTCTGCCTGACCATTTGTCTGCGGGTGAAAAGCTTTGCTGAGATGAACCCCTATCCAAAATTGCGAAGTAAGCTGAATACCCCTATCCAAAATGTTAGTCAAAGGGAATCCATGCAACTTGAACAACTCTCGAAGATAGAGTCTAGCATACCCCTTGACTGAATCTGTTGTGTTAGCTAGCAGAAAATGTATTGATTTTGTCATCTGGTAAACAATAACCTAAATTGAATCGTGTTTTTGGCAACTGCGAGGTAATCCTATAATGAAGTCCATATTCACCTCTTCCCACTTCCATGTAGGAATACAAATATTCTGTGTCATACCACCTGGTCTCGATGCTCAACCTTAACCTGCGAGCAATTTTGACGCTTAGCCACAAATTCTGTGATATCTTTCTTCCTGCAATTCTACCAATAGACTTCTCATAAGTCTTGGTACATCTTGGTGGATCCTGGATGAATGGAATACAGAGAAATGTGAGCTTCTATCAACATCCTCTATCTCAAGTCATCTATATCTGGAACACACAATCAGCCCTAACAACGAAGAACACCATCTCGCCCTTGGGGATAAAATCTCAACTTTCTGACCTTAGACTACTTCCTTTAACTTAAGCAAAATAGAATCACTATCTTGTTTCACCTTCACCTCTGCCACTAAATAAAATTCCAAACCATTCTGAACCATCACATTACCTTCGGCTGAATCAACCAACCGAACTCCTAATCTAGAAAGTCTATGAACATCATAAACCACTTCTTTCTTTTAATCGTCTACATAAAACACTACCCATTGAAAGTATGCTAAGAGCATCAGCCACTACATTGGTCTATCCTAGATGGTACAAGACACTCATATCATAATCTTTCAATTACTCTAGCCATCTCCTTTGATTGAATTATAGATCTTTCTAATTGAAAACATACTAAAGGATCTTGTGATCGGTGAACACATACATATGAACTCCATAAAGATAGTGCCTCCAAATTTTTAATGTAAAAACAACTGTTGCTAACTCAAGATCATGAGTTAGGTAATTATTCTCATAAAATTTAAGCTGTCTCAAGGCATAAGCTATAACCTTACCATGTTATATTAACACATAACCGAGGCCAATTCTAAAAGCATCACAGTAAAAATCAAACCTATCTATACCCTTTAGTAGAGTCAAAACCAGAGTGGAATTGAGTCGAGTCTTCAACTCTTGAAAACTCTTCTCAGAAATGTTAAACCACAAAAAATTGACTTTCTTTTAAATCAATCTGTACATAGGAGAAATAATAGACAAAAATCCTTCAAAAAACCATCTATAGTAACTGGCTAAACCCAAAAAACTCCTAATTTCTGATGGAGAGATGGGTTTAGGCCCGTTCTTAACAACTTTAATATTTTAAGGATCAACCTAAATACCCTCATCAGAAATGATGTGACCAATGAATGCTACTGATTTCAACCAGAATTTACACTTGCTAAACTTGGTGAATAACTGGTGATCTTTGATTCTGTAGGACAATCCTTAAATGGTATGCATGTTCATCCTCATTCTGAGAATAAACAAGGATATCATCTATAAAAACAATGACAAATATGTCTAAGTACTGCTAGACTATTCTGTTCATCAAGTCCATAAAAGTTGCAGGAGCATTCGTTAGCCAAAAGATATAACAACAAATTCATAGTGACTATAGCAAGTTCTGAAGGTTGTCTTCAGAATGTAACATTCTCTGACTCTGAGCTGATGATAGTCGTATCTAAGTCCTATCTTTGAAAAATAACTAGTACCCTGAATCTGGTCGAACCATTCATCAATCCTAGGAATGAGATACTTATTCTTAATTATGACTTTGTTTAACTGATGGTAATCGATGCATATTCTGAGAGAACCGTCATTATTACACACAAAGAAAACTGGAGTATTTCCACCTTTTAATCTTCTCCAATATCCCATAATTCATGAGTACTACAACAAATTCTACTCTAGGAAGCGTATTCTAGCAACCTAGAGTCATTAACAAGTGATTAAAAGTCACCCATGAACAATCTATACTAGATCATCAACCTAGGGGTCAACCCTTAAGTTCTATCATGAACATGATTCTAGCGATCCTACAGATTAAAAGAAGTAATTATGTGTTAGAATGGTGAAGAAACCTTACGTCAAAGATTAAAATCATCCCAAACTAAAGAAAATTACTTCTCATAGCCTGGAATGAGTTTTGGATGATTTTGGGATGAAGTAATGCTAAGTCTCAGATTTTTGGGTATAACTGCCCCGACGACGCTGCAACAACTCTTTCTTACTTCAGCGGTAGACTTTCGCTATAGCAAGGCTATGGTTACATGGATTCTACAGTGGCGACCCAGTTTTTTCTAAGGCAACACCGCTGTAGTGGGACCCCATGCCGCTGCAAAAGTATCTTGGAAGAAACTAAGGACCCTTTCCCAGCCTAGTATATTTCACAACGCACTACCCAGATTTTGACATTACTAAATAGCTCTTTTACAGTGAAATCTATAAATGGAGTTGTACAAACTTGATTTCCACACCAAAATTTTCTATGAACTATTAAACCTTGCAACAGATATAATATCATCTTAAATCCACCTAATACTAATCCTAAATTCACTAGATTTTGCTATACCACACAACACTAAAAATACCACTACTAGAAATTGGGCTCATGGGAATAGATATGCTAGTAACCATTTCCAGAAAGTTCCTATAAAAAGTCTAGTGCAATGGATATGATCGTTGCTAAAATATTTGGCAGCTATTGATATGGCTTAATCATTTGACTATTGCTATTATAATTTAACAGTTGCAATACCCCTAGCTATAGTAATGGTTTTTTGAACCATTGTTGTAGAGACATCTATGGTTACAGTTGTCTGAAAATTATTATGTATTTGAATGGTTAATTGATCCTCCATATTTTCCCTCTCTTATTTTTGTAACCCGCCAAAGAGACCCTTTTATTTAATTTAATTAAAAAATTTCTCTATTCAGATAAAATAATTTTGCCTTTTCAGACAAACCCATTTTTTCTCTTTATGCAAAACATTTTCTCTCCTGTCTAACCCATCTTCTCTCTTCTCTCTTCTGCAAACCCATTTCTACTTCCAATCTCTCCTCTCTCTTCTTTTGTCTAAAGTAGAAATACTGGCTGGAGCATGACTGGAGGAGAAGAAATATTATATTTTGTAGTGATTTTAGTGAAATCTGAGATTCTAGCGATTTGGGGTTTATTTCTCGAAGTGAGTTTTGTCAAAAATGAGAAATTTTTGAGGTTTTGTTCTTCATTTACTAGAGGATTTCTTCTTCAATCTCTTAGATATTTAAATTTTCTTCTTTAATCTCTTCTTGTCTCTTTATACTTTGAGGTGTAGTTAGTGTAATATATTTCTTTAGATTGATAATTTTGACCTAGATTGTTGCAGGTTTTTCTATGGTGTGTTGCTACTATGTTGGGGGTTTTCCCATAAGGGGCCTGGATACTTCTAATTATGAGAGTAACCCCCCATCTTGCTCTTGATTCTTGTTTGCTTGAACCAAATAAAGGCTTTATATCTCATTTTTTATTGGTGAAAGATTGATTGAATAACTTTGCCTCGGTTTACTAGGCCGAAATAGGTTGTCTATATTCCCTTCTCTATTATTATTATTATTATTATTCTTAATTCTAGTTTTAGTCTTAGTCAGGGATGTAAATGAATATTTAGTTGAGGATGTGAATGAATATTTAATGCTTTTCTTGTTGTTTGAGCTCTTTTGTTTGCAAAAAATGAGTCCTGAAAATATTTTATTTTGATTACCATGCTTGTCGTAGTAGATTTACTTGATAGAATCACATAAAGATTAATATATAATCTGTTCTTTTAAAAACAAAAGTTGTCTGACATTAAATTTTGCTTTCTGGTAGTTCTTCAGCCTTTATCATAACTTACTTATTAAATACTTTGACATTCGCCTGTTGTACAACCAAATTTATCAAAGATAAAGATACTAGAAGTTAGTTATAGTTCATTCATTTTATGTTGTAATGGAGTCAAGGTATGGATTACAAATTTGTTGGGTTTCTCATCTTATTTAAGTATTCAGTACAATTTGTTGTGATTACTACAGAACCCTTTATAATTATCGAACAAAGAAATGTTTCATTCCTACTTTGTTAAAATGTTATGGAGGGCATAAGCAGTCTGTTGGCTTATTGTGTTTGGCTCATATTACATTCAAAGATTTGAAGCATATATCCTGTTTGTCTATTCCTTGTCATCACTATTGTTGTGTGGGCTAAAAGCCATTGCTAGATTAGGTATCGGTTTATCTCCTCCAATAGTTAGTATGGTCTAAGGTCCTAAAAACCTTTTAAAACTTGTGAGATATTGGAAAATGGATTGTAGCAGGCCCTCTTTTGCTTTATTTTGGATCTGTAAAGTTGATATTGTGCTATTATTTGTAATCAGCTCTTTTAAATTCATTTTCTCTTAAAGGTATTTTGATAATTGGAATTTGAAACTTGCCTAAGTTATGATAATCTTTCAACAAGAAAATATGTAATACATTATTTGTTCTTATCTTGTTATAAGCTATTTCTTCTTGACACTAATTCCTCACTATCTTTCTTTCCATAACCCAAGGGAGATCGCAATCATCACTTGATCTTGTATCTGTTGAGTTGCTGCACCCTTGTATTGTTGGTTTCAAGCTGTTGTGTGTAGCTTGCAACTACTGCACTTTATCGCAAATAGTTATTACATTTGAGGCTAATTTCTGCTGCTTTTTGGGACCTTTTGTTACTGTATTTTGAGGTTGATTTCTGTTGTAAGTTTGATAATTTGCTGCTGCATTTTTTGGACAATTGCCACTGCATTTTGGACTGATTTGTTGTTGCATATTGATCTGAATTTCTACTGCACTATGAGCTAAGTTTCTATTATACCTTTAGCTAAATCGTTGCTACTTATACCTTGATGATGTTGAACTGGTAGTCCATATTTATGCAAAAGCTACAATACTTCTGGAGGCAATGTGGACTTATATTGATTACATGGATGGTTTTAAGGACTTGACACTCGATCCAATTAACTTCCCATTGGAACGGGTGAATCTTTTTCTCAAGAAGCTTTAGTACAATGACCAGAAATATGTACTAATAGTAGATCCAGGTAATTTCTCATTATCATCAAGTCTTAGCAATTTTCCAGCTACAATGTTTAGAAATTCTATGTTGAGTTAAATTGTAAAATAAGTTTTCTGTGGCACTCTGGAATATTAGTTGAGTATTAGTAAATTGAAATTTCTTAAATTATAAAAGAGCGGGCCATACGAGTAGCTTGGAGAAGTATGGGGATAGTGTCAAGTATAGAGAAACATGTAAAGTATATTAGGCATTAATTCTATAAATTGCACTATAAGCTGGTCAAAGAGGGGAAAGGAAAATGCTTTATCGATGGAAGCTTTTGCCTTTTTTTGGTTTTACTTCATATGATTTTATCCTTGTTATAATATTAAGCATCTTCCTTGGTACTTTGGATTCCTTCACTTAATTTAGTTTCTTGTGACTTCAAGTAACAACTCTTCTTTTTGAAAAAGATTTTGTTATTCGTTTAAACTATGAATTTATTTGTACCTTCAAACAACTTTTCCTGTTACAACATTTAACCAACAACACTCCTAAATTTCCACACTTTTTAGTCCTTTTAGCTAGCTGGTTCTGTTGTTAATTTTCTTGCAGTTGCAACCATATCTCTTTCTTCCTCTAGGAATTTTACATCCGATTACTGTCGTATATGAACTTAATTATGGTGAGATAGAACTGAAGCAAGGTGAAATCACTTGAAGCTTGGGATAATTGTGAATATTTAATTTTCATTCGGCTAAAAAATGTGGCCTGACACACTAACAAGGCTTGTTTTATGGCAGTTGAAATAAGAAGAATCCTTTATTTGAGACTTGTGTTACTTTTTGATCGCCCTCCTCTAAGAATTTCAAATGTCATTGATCTAGTGGGTAAGAAAAATAGTAGCAACTTAGCCCAGAAAGGTAAAGTGTCAGTATCATATGTATATATGTGTGTGTGTGTGTGTGTGTGTGTATGTGTGTTTAATGCGGCTGTTTCCTCATTCTTAGAACACTCCATCATGTCATGGCATTACCAAGTTCTTCTTGTACATTTGATGATACCAAGTAGAGGTGGTGAGTAGTTATTTGTTTCTTCTTTTGCCCACCTACTATAGAATTACAATTGTTATTGTGCTAACATTATCAAACTCTCTGCAGTTACTGGAGGTGTGGCATATCTGGTTCAAAATTCTTATGAATACTATCATTACCTCCACGAGGGACTTGATGACTTGGTAATAAAATTTTCTTTTTGGAAGCTCCGTAGTCAAATCTTTTACTGTACACCCTAATATGTTGTTCGAGCTGAACATAGTTAGAAAATTTGCTTGCTGTATATTTTTGATCCAGAAATCTCTTTTCCGTTCATTTTATGCAAACTTTTCTATGTTTGTACTTCTTAGTTTTAATTTTTTTTTTTCCTTGGTTCTAAAGCTTTTCTTTCATTTTCACTTTCTTGTATTGGATTTTTATCTAATTGCATGTTATTGCTTAATGAATTGAGTAGTACTGCTATTGGATTACAATAATACTTAGCTTGGTAGCTTATTTAATAGTCACCATTATATTTACAGTAACACGATGTACCTTACAGGGTTAGGGTTGTGCTTATCGCTCTCTGTAGACAATTATTTCAGGGTTCAAGTTGAATAATTACACTTCAATTGATGTCCCAGCACACATGTATTTGTAGATCCTTTAGCTATAGTGATTAAAGTACCTTTCTTGTCAGGTATGATTGGTTTGACTGAACATGTTCCTTTAGATGCCTTAAGTCAGTACTAATTATAAATGCATTTGATTCTTGGCTTGCTCAGTGTTTTTTCCTCGACTCACAACTCTCTTTTCAGAACAAGAAATTGCTAAACATAGATACTAAAACACTCCATTTGCAGTAGCCTCAAAATGGATAACTTAATTAGAGAACTGAAATACAACCTCGTTGGTTTGATGAAAATGTAATTTAATCATTTTATGAATAAAGGGTGATTCAAAAGAGAAAGTAAAAGGAGGGGCCTCAAAGAAATCCATATACCAGGGAATAGCTTTTTTCCACTGTACACGTGAGTACAATGTGACTTGTTATGTTGCAGATAACATCGTTGTTCCCATAAAGGCACGCCCATTGCAATCTTCATAAATAGTACTCCCTCTATTTCAATTTATGTGTTTTTTCTTGTTTAGTCTATTTAAAAAGAATTTGAATAAAGCTTCTATTTTTAATAAGTAATTTTAGTAGATGGTATCCTGAGGATAGAAAAATTGAAGGGATGCAAGTATATGTCTAGATAATACGCTCTCAGTCTAGGATAATATTATGGGAAAAAAATGCTAATTGTTATCCAAATTCTATTCCTTTTGTTTTGTAATCATGTAAGATTATATCAGAACCTCCAAGTGTTATGCTAAATTATATTTTTACTATTATGTGCATGTCTAATTTTAGAAGTAACAATGACAAAAAAATCCAAAGGTTTTCTTTGACTAAAATCGAAGTTTTAGCAGATACTCAATTAAAATTGATTCATAATTTTTATTTATCGACTTTTGTAGGCGGAGGTAATAATCAAGGAGATGATAAAAACATTTATGAAGATGACATTTGAAATTTGGTTGTAAATTGTCGAAACTTTTGGATGTTCAACTCTTTTATTGATATTATGGATCTACTTATGTTCACTATACAGTTGAAACATGCATGTGCCAACTGTGTATATTTTGCCTATAGATCAGTTATGATTGATATTTTGTATATTTTGTACCTATGACGGATTCCACATTATGACTGAGATATTTTGTATATTTCACACTTATGGCGGTTGATATTATATGACTGCGATATTTTGAATTATGATTATTCAATTTCGTTTAGTAATTATCATCTTTCGTGGTATATGCAATTTTGTGATTTCATATATTTATATTTACAGCCCATGCTATTGCAATATATATGAACTATTCCAATAGGTAAAAGAGAACCTTTGTAGTAGCACTTTCTAAAGCACAAGCTATCAATTGTTGGAACATATGAGAACTGTTCCAATAGGTAAAATATAACCATTCTTGTAGCGTTTTCGATCACTGTATAAAATCCATTGCAAAATGTTAAATAACTTTTGCAATTGAGCTAAAATTTCTATTGCAACATAAACAAGAGAACCGTTACAAAACATCAATTGTAATGATTTTAACCATTCCAATTGATATATAAAATAGTCGTTATTATGGGATGAATAACTTTTGCAATAGGTGTACTTTAACCTACGATTTTAAGAACTGTTACATGACCTGTTGCCATTGATATATGGTAATGTGAGCTGGTACGGCGGGCATAACCCCCGTTGTCATAGTATTACTACAACAGTTTTAAGGCCGACTACAATGATTTTCTTGTTGTTGCAGTAGGCCCATTTTCCAATAGTGTACAATCAAAGTTAACCTAGCTTAAGATTTTAAATTTTTTGTCTGAGAAAAAGTTAACTCAGATATTACATGTTAACTAACCTCATAATGATGAAACATATCTTAAAATTAGCTATAAATTTACCCACCTTTCATCTCTGAATAGAAACAAGAGGAAAAATAGGAAAAGTACAGAAAAGGTACCTGAATCAACTAATAACTAAGGGTAGCGCTTGAGCATGTCCGCTTCAGTCTCTCAAGTGGCCTCCTCAAAAGGAAGGTTATTCCACTGTACTTTCTCGGATGGAATCACTTTAGTCCTCAACTTCCAGACAACTTTATCAAGAATAACAATGGGTTCCTCCTCGTAAGACGGGTTCTCATCTAATAAAACTAAATCCTAACGAATGATGTAGTCACCATACCCGTGATACTTCTTGAGAATCAAAATATGGAATATTGGATGTACTCCTAACAAGATTAGAGGTAGAGCCAACCAACAAGCCACTGACCCTACATCTTTCAAAATCTCAAATTACCCAATGCACCTTACGCTAAGCTTACCCTTTTTTCCGAATTGCAACACACCATTCATGTGTGAGACTTTGAGTAACACTTTCTCACCTTCCATGATATGCATATCACATACTTTTTTATCTGCATACTCTTTTTGCCGACTTTAAGCTGCTGTAAGCGTCGCTTCTATAAATCAAACCTTCTCTATCAACTCCCTCAACAAATTGGTGCTCTAAGACCTTACCTTGTATGCATCAAATCACCCAATGGGGAATCTATACCTTCTCCAATACAAGGCCTCAAAATGAGCCATGTCTATACTCGAATGGTAGCTGTTGTTGTATGCAAAATCGCACAATGATAAGAAATGGTCCAAATATCCACCAACGTCCATGACACACAACCAAAGTATGTCTTCCAACACTTGGATTGTCCGCACAGACTGCCCATCAGTCTGATGATGAAACGTTGATCTTATTTCAAAATTTGTTCCCTACTCTTCCTAAAAATTTTCCCAAAATCTAGAGGTAAACTGCATAGCTCTATTTGAGTAATGGAAATTGGCACCCCATACAGTTGGACAATCTCCATAACATAATTCTTGGCCAACTTCGCTATACTATAAGACACTTGCATTGGAATGAAATGTGCAAACTTAGTCAACCTGTCCATGATCACCTATATAGAGTCCTACTTCCCCAAAATCTTGGGAAGGTTAACAATGAAATCCATGGCTATCATCTCCCATTTCCATTCAGGAATGAGCATCCATTGAAGAGTACTAGCAGTCCTTTGATGCTCATACTTTACCAGCTGACAGTTCTGACATTTCACCACAAAATCCACTATATCTCTCTTTATATAGAGCCACCAACAGTGCTGTCTCAAGTCATAGTACATCTTGGTAACACCATGATGTATGGAGTATCTCAAACTATGATCCTCTGCAAGAATGGTTGGAATTATATCACTTGCACAAGTCATACAAACTCATCATCTAATCCTTAAAACCAATTTGTCATCAATAATAGCCTCTTTGGCCTCACCTTACAACACTTTGTCTCGAATCGTACTCAACTTTACATCCTCTAACTTTATAGCCTTAATTTGGTTAAGAATAGTAGACCTATCCTCTACATAAGATAGAACCCCTCTTCTCTCAGTCACCTGCAACCTCATAAAATTGTTTGCTAGGTTGTGAACCTCAACGAATGCCTAGAAACCTCCAAATATGCCAAACTACCTATACTACCTATCTTTTGCTTCAAAGCATTAGCTCCCATATTCGCCTTGCCTGGATGATAGAGAATCAAAATGTCATACTCCTTGAGTAGTTCCATCCATATCTGCTACCTCAAATTCAATTCTCTTTTGTAGAAGACATGTTGTAAGCTATGGTAATTAGTGAACACCTCACACTTTACCTTATACAAGTGAAGTCGCCATATATTGAGAGAAAACACCACCGCTGCCAACTCCAAATCATGGTTGGGATAATTCTTATTATGAACCTTCAGTTTCCTTGAAGCATAGGAAATCACATTCTTGTCCTGAATCAACACAACACCCAACCCAGAATGTGAAGCATCAAAATACACAATAAATTCTTTACCTTCAATGGGCAGGGCAAGAGTAGGAGCCAAAGTCAACAAAGTCTTGAGCTTTTGGAAGCTCTCTTCACACTTACCATTCTATACAAAAGGTAGCTTCTTCTAAGTCAATTGTGTCATTTGTGAAACAATAGAAGCAAACCCTTAGATGAATCTACGATAGTAACTAACCAACCCCATAAAATTGTGAATTTTATTCACTGATGTAGGCCTAGCCCAACTCTTGATTGCCTTAATCTTTTGCAGGTTTACTGTAACCCTTTACTTAGAAATCGCATACCCCAAGAAGGACACTAAAGACATCCAAAACTCATACTTAGAATGTTTAGCATAGAGTTGTTTCTCCTATAGAAGCCCCAAAGCAATGCACAAGTGAGTCTCATGATCCTCTTACTCTTGGAGTACACCTAAATATTATAATGTATACGATAAAAATTGAATCCAAAAATGGTTTAAGCACCCCATTCATCAATCCCATAAAAGTAGTCCGGGCATTAGTCAAACCAAAGGACATCAGCAAAATCTCATAATAGCTATAACGAGATCAAAAAGTTATTTTTTGTATGTCCTCCACCCCAGATCTTAAGATGGTGGTAACCGAATCTCAAGTCAATTTTAGAGAACACTGAAGCACCCTGTAACCATTCGAATAAGTCATCTATCCTGGGAAATGGGTATTTATTATGAACTTTTACCTTGTTCAATTTCCGATAATCTATGCACATACATAGACTACCATCCTTTTTCTTAACAAAAAAGATCATAGCTCCCCACAGAGAAGCACTAGGATGGATGAATCCCTTACCCAATAATTTTTGCAGCAGAGCCATTAACTCCCATACATAGTTGGTGTCATTCTATAATAAGGAATGGAAATGAAGAGAGAGCCCGACTCTAAGTCTATGCAAAAATTAATGTCAAAGTCAGGTGGTATCCCAGGAAGATTATTAGAAAACACTTCAAAGAATCACTTACCAAAAAAAAACTGATGCAATAGGAGGGACCTCAACACTAGTGTCTCAAATATGAGCTATAAAGGCCCGACTCCCCTTCCAACTAACTTTTTAGCATGAATCAAAGATATAAGTTTCAGAGTAATAGTCTTGTAATCACCTTCCCACTCTAATATACCCAATCCTAACATAGTCACTATGACTGTGTTTTTATAAAAACCAAAAATCACTTGGTATGAAGATAACCAAGTCATCCAAAACATGATGTGAAAATCCACCATGTACAGAATTACTAAATCAGCCTAGGTCTGATATCCCATGAACATTATAGAGTAAGCCCAATAAACCTGATTAATAACTACAAATATCCCAACTAGTGCAGACACAGACATAGGTGTATTAGGCATTTCACAAGCCATATTTACACCCAAAGTAAATTTAACATTAACATATGAGAGGGTGGAAGCCAAATCAAACAAAATAGTACCTGTGATCACTATGTTTGAAGCTTCATCCTCGAGCCTGGAAGGAAAAGCATAGAAGTGGGTCTTGTCACCCATCTGAGCACCACCTATGCTAGCTTATGTACCACCACGATCAGTATGACCCCAACCTTGGTTGGCGAGATAGCTACCTCTACTAGCCTGGTGACCACTACACCTACCATGTGGACTCTCTTTACTTTTTCCTCCAACTCCCTAACCTGCTAGGACTAAAGCTCAAAAAGTATGTTGCTGACTTGATCGACAAAAATTGCTGAGATTGAGAAAAAACATCCTAATGTAACCAACCCCACCATACTCAAAGTATGTACGATCTAGGGTGGGCCACCGAGCTAACAAAGCTAATGAAACATAGCTACTAGAATCTGAAAAAGGCTAGATGACCTTTGTCAAACCCCCAATAGACACAAGCATAGCAGTTTGAATAGGTTGGGCAGGGTAGCCTTTGAATCTTCGATCCCAAAAATAAAAACCACTATAGTTGCCTGGTAATGGGCACTCATCTCTCCTATATTCATATATCCATTCTCACACCCTCTACCTTTTCCACAAAATCAACCATCTTATGGAAGGTCTTTCCAAATAATTTCATCTAAAGTGCGAAAACCTAAAGTTCATTACTCATCCCCTTAACAAAATATCATATCCTTTCCTCCATTATAGTTAACAATTAAATAGCATATCTAGACAAAGCATGAAACATGGCCTCATAGGCGCAACCGACATATTACCCTGCTTGAGACTGGTGAAATCATCCTTCTTTTGGTCTCTCAGGGTATGTGACACATATATCTCCAAAAACATGGAATAAAAATGAGTCTAAGGCAATAATGACTAACTAGCAAACCTACACTTAACAAATGCTCTCTATTATATTTTGGCATCTCCCTGGAACTAGAAAGAGAAAAACTCTGCACCATACTTCTCTACAACCCTAGTTTGTGAAGACTTTCCTGGTAGTCAATAATGAACTTATAAGCATGTTCTGACTTAGTACCATGTAAAACAGGCGGTTTCATCTTAAGGAACATACAAATCAGGCCATGCTCATCCTCAATCATCACTTTGCCTAACACTTATCTTGGAAAAGCTCCAGTCTCTGACCCCTCATCCATCATAGGTGCCATAGCAGTGGCAGGCTACAACACCGGATGATGAACAGGAAAAAACCCTGGCATAGCACTTATACCAGTTAATCTACTCAAAAACCCCAAAACCTAATAAATCAACTTTGACACTGTACCCCTATAGACTAGTGTGACATTTGCGTGAGCTAGTGCCTCTCCATCCTCTAATATCACCTTCTCATGATGAACCATGTCAGCACCATTATGAAATCGATGAATGAATGGTATGCAACAATGCGTCATAACCATCAGTGGCGATTATAAAAGTGTACTCATAGACTAAGGGTTTTATATTCCCATTATTCATGACCTGTAGGGGACGAGATCACAACCATGTACCGTACTAGGGAAGTACCCACTCTTCTAAATATCAAAATAATATTAATATATACAGGCGAGGTATCCTTCCCACCAAGTATAACAATAAATGAATATCTCCATAAACATTAACTAGATTATAGTAAGATGCACCGATATGCAATTACGTAGTTTAACTAAACATTATTCAACCTCACTATTCATCATATTAAGTATAATATCAACAATTAAGTCACTCTCCAAATCAAAAGTAATCCCAAAGGCCAATCACAGTTGACTCATCTCATGAATAAGCATGGAGATTAAATGTAACACCCCGTACATCCCTGACCCTAATTTGATGGATTGGTGACCTAGGGTGTAGTTATAAACCTTAGCTTCAATATCATTAAGTACGTGTGTTGCATTGGATTTGGATGGAACATTTGATATCGTACTAGTCAATGTGACTAGACTCTTGTAGGAGGAGTTTGAAACTTTTTGAAACATTTTAGGAGTGATAAGTGAGGCTTGAAGGACTCCCATGAAAAGGATATTAAAGCTAAGAGGCAATCCAAGGAGTTTAACTTGAAGTATCTAACCGAATCCGCAAAGAAAAGTTGAAGAAAGGAAAATTTTAAAAAAAATAGGCCAAGCGCGCCCAGGGGCGTGCCAGGATGCTCTGGGCTATTTTTTTGTGCCACGGGCAGCAAGGGGGTGAGCCAGGAAGCGTACCAGGCCTCCCCTGCACACCTTTCAAAAGTTGGAAATTTTTCTAAGGCCTAGGGGCACCCGGGGGCGTGCCGGGCCGCTTTTTGCCGAATTTCTTCTCCAACCACGAGCCTATAAATGTGATTCTTCGGCTATTATATAATTATTCCATATTGGTAGGACTATGTTTGGATGATGTTGGCATCCAAATTATTTTTTTACCCTTTTATGTTCAATTGAGCCATAAGTGGCTAGAATTTCTTATTTGGAGATTGAGGGTACGAATATGAGTCTCGTGAGTTGAATATTGTCGTGACACTTATGGAATTATATAAATATGATATATATTATGGATCACGCATTGAATTTGGTTTGCTAAGTTGACATGTGTTATTGGGCTCAATTTGAGGCCCAAAAAGAAGCCAAAAGACATGGCCCAATGGGTCAAATGACCCATTCTTCCTTTGACTAATCAATCATTGACCAAGTGTGGATAAGGATGACTTGAGGTCTATATAAAGGCCCCAAAAATCAGATTTTAATCACTCAAACACACATGCCATATTCTAGAATTTTCAAGAAAACATTCTTATCTTCTCTTAAACCCTAAGCACTAAGCAACCAATTGTTGGACAAGATCATCATCTCTCAAGCTTGGGTAAGTGTTTATTCTTATGATTTAATATATTATATGCATGAGAGAGCTTATGTATATCATGGTGGTTATGTTGGAAAGGTGTTGAATAGTGCACTTTTGCTTTTTGATAAAAGATGCATCATCCATGTGATTTGAACTTGAAAGAGGACTTGATGTTTTGATGAAAGTGAATGGTGTGGATGAGATCTCAACATGTATGGTGTGGTTATGTCCTTAACTTGTTATTTTTTTATATGTGTAAATTATGGAATTTTGGTTATGAAACATATTGAGGTAACTTGATGGATTGATGGTGATGTGGTGTTAATGAGAAAGTGTAAAGGAGGAACTTGGTATTGAAATGCTATTGGTTTATGATGTTGTGGTCAATGAGTAGAATGTTGTGGTATTGTTGGTATGAAAATTTCGTGAATGGTATTGGGATGGGTGAAATGACGTTATAAGGCAAACATGTAACTCATTGTTGTCTTGTGCTCTTGTAAGGAAGTTGGTTGTTAACGTAAGTTCCGTTATGTACCTGTGATGTAGAGTGAAACGTAAGGAAGGAGCTGAATTGTTGTACTCACATATTGGATTGTGTATTCATATTGGGAATATAAGGTATGTAAGGTTATTTTTATCATATACTTCTGCAACACATATTGTTCACATTGTCATGATATTTGTTCCATTCCGAAATGTTCTAAGACATTTCATTTCAGGTTGTCATGTATTGTTATTCACATGTTCTTTATTCATGGATTAGTTGTTATTCATAAGTCTCTTAATCATGGACTGATGTTCCAAAACTCCAATAATGTTATGACACAAGCGAACATATCAATCTCATGAACGTAAAAGAATGAAGTAATGCATCTATGTGTTTCCAATAATGTCATGATCCTCAATGTAGCAATCTCTCACAAGTAAAAGTATCAATCTCTCATAAATAAGGAATGAAGAAGTGTGTATATATATATATTTTATGCCTCACTGATAAGGTGGATGAGCGGTATTATATTATGACCCCCGATAGAGTGGATGACTAATAATAATGGTGATGAGCGTAAAAGCAAAGAAAGAAATCTCTTGAGTAGAAGAATCTCTTAAATAAAGACAAATCTCTTGAGTGAAGGTAATTATCTTGAATGAAGGTGTATATGAAAGTTATTATATGGATGATAAGGATATGAATGAATGATCTAAAATAATAATAACAGAAGCAATGTACATGTTTCCACATATAAAACGATGGTTTATCCACATGGGCTATTCTCTCATATTTTATTCCATCGACATTATTATGAATGATGTAGTTTCTTATAGACTTACATACTCAGTACATTCTTCGTACTGACCCCCTTGGGGGACTTACCTTACTTTCTACATGAACAAGTGCTAGTAGAACTCCACAGTAGGTTGCGGATCATTCGCCAGTCATTGGTGAGCTCCAGTTGGTTCGAGGCTTTCCGATTTTCATGTGTACATTGGTTTTGGTTTTGGGCATGGTAAATGTTGTATAAAGCGGAGACTCGTACCGACTGTAGGTTGGTTATGTACATATATCTGTTAGAGGCTTTGTAGACATATGTGGGAAACTGAATGTAAATGTAAGAGATGTATGTCCATTTTGACTTGATGGCCCTAACGACAAAGTTTCATACATAGAATATGTTGTCATGACTTCCGCCATTGGAATGTTATATTGTCTAAGTTCCACGAGATAGAATTCCATTCATATAGAGACATGAATATGAAGGTATGTGAGTAAAGATTGGTTCTCTCAGGCCTCAGCGGCTTCGAGTGCCAGTCCGTCCGGAATGGGATTTGGGTCGTGACATTAAATCAAGTCTATAACTACATTAAACCATAAAATACCTCAAATTTGAACCCCAGAATGAACTACTCCACTTAAGTCTAGCCCTTTATTTATATTTCCACTTGTTCTTTCTTTAGAAACAACAAGGAACAATTCATGATTTGTTCTATTATCTTAGGAATTAATAACTTAAACCCAACGAATCTAACCCATTATGATAGCCTAATTCATCATTCTAGGGTTTTCACTTATTAATCTACTCTAATTTCACGTAATTCATGAAGACTAGAATGAATTCTATGCTAGGAAGTGTATTCTAGCAACCTTGAGTCATTGATAAGTGATAAAAAATCAACCATGAATATTATACACCAGATCATCCACCAAGGGTTAACCCTTAAATTCAACCATGAACATGATTCTAGTGATCCTATAGATTAAAGGATGTATTTATGCATTAGAATGGTGGAGAAACCTTACCTCAAAGATAAAAATTGCCCCAAATTGAAGAAAATTGCCTCTCACCGCCTTAGAACAAGTTTTGTATGTTTTTAAAAAGATATATGTTGTCTCAGATTTTAGGGTAAAACTGCCCTGACACCATTGCAGCTACTCTTTCTCTCTTCAGCGATAGCCTTTTGCTGCAACAAAGCTATGGTTACGTGGCTTCCGCTGCGGTGACACAGTTTTTGTTGATGCAACACCACTACAGTGGGACTCAATGTTGCTGCAGCAGTACCTTGGTAGAAACTTAGGACCCTTTCCCAGCCTAGTACATTTCACAATATACTCCCCAGATTTTGACATTCAAAATGGCTCCTTACGATAAACTCAATAAACAGAGTTCGTAATTTCCACACCAAAAGTTTATATGAGCTATTAAACCTCGTGACTAACATAATATCATCTTAAATCCACCAAGTACTAATAAAAATTCACCAGATTTATCTAGACCACACAATACTAAAAATACAATCAAAGTCAGCCTAGCCTGAGATTTTAAAATTTTTGTCCGAGGAAAACTTAACTCGGCTATAGAATACTAAACAATAACAATGGGTTCCTCCTCGTAAGACGGGTTCCTCCTCGTAAGTTGCTTCTCAACTAATAAAACTAAATCCTATCGAATGATGTAGTCACCATACCCGTGA
Source organism: Capsicum rhomboideum (assembly GCA_031232105.1). Taxonomy (NCBI): domain Eukaryota; kingdom Viridiplantae; phylum Streptophyta; class Magnoliopsida; order Solanales; family Solanaceae; genus Capsicum; species Capsicum rhomboideum. The sequence continues at coordinate 63,812,540 of CP124709.1, forward strand.
TACTTCTTGAGAATCAAAATATGGAATATTGGATGTACTCCTAACAAGCTTAGAAGTAGAGCAAACCAACAAGCCACCGGCCCTACATCTTTCAAAATCTCAAATGACCTAATGCACCTCAGGGTAAGCTTACCCTTCTTTTTGAATCGCTACACACCCTTCATGTGTGAGACTTTGAGTAACACTTTCTCACCTTCCATGATATGCATAACACATACTTTTTTATCTGCATACTCTTTTTGCCGACTTTAAGCTGTTGTAAGCGTCGCTTCTATAAATCAAACCTTCTATATCGACTCCTTCAACAAATTGGTACTCTAAGACCTTACCTCGATTGCATCAAATCACACAATGGGGGATCTATACCTTCTCCAATACAAGGCCTCAAAATGAGCCATGTCTATACTCGAATGGTAGCTGTTGTTGTACGCAAACACGCACAATGATAAGAAATGCTCCAAATATCTACCACAATCCATGACACACAACCAAAGTATATCTTCCAACACTTGGATTGTCCGTACAGAATGCCTATCAGTCTGATGATGAAAGGTTGATCTTAGATCAAAATTTGTTCCCTATTCTTCCTAAAAAAATTCCCAAAATCTAGAGGTAAACTGCGTCCCTCTATCTGAGTAATGGAAATTGGCACCCCATACAGTCGGACAATCACCCTAACATAATTCTTGGCCAACTTGGCTATATTATAAGACACTTGTATTGGAATAAAATGTGCAAACTTAGTCAACCTATCCATGATCACCTATATAGAGTCCTACTTCCCCAAAATCTTGGGAAGGTTAACAATGAAATCCATGGCTATCATCTCCCATTTCCATTCAGGAAATGAGCATCCGTTGAAGAGTACTAGCAGTCCTTTGATGTTCATACTTTACCAGATGACAGTTCTGACATTTCACCATAAAATCCACTATATCTCTCTTTATATAGAGCCACCAACAGTGTTGTCTCAAGTCATAGTACATCTTGTTAGCACCATAATGTATGGAGTATCTCAAACTATGAGCCTCTACAAGAATGGTTGGAATTATATCACCTACACAAGTCATACAAACTCATCCTCTAATGCTTAAAACAAATTTGTCATCAATAATAGCCTCTTTGACCTCACCTTACAACACTTTGTCTCGAATCGTACTCAACTTTAAATCCTCAAACTTTATAGCCTTAATATGGTTAAGAATAGTAGACCTATCCTCTACATAACATAGAACCCCTCCTCTCTCAGTCAACTGCAACCTCATAAAATTGTTTGCTAGGTTGTGAACCTCAACGAATGCCTAGAAACCTCCAAATATGCCAAACTACCTATACTACCTGTCTTTCGGTTCAAAGCATTAGCTCCCATATTTGCCTTGCCTGGATGATAGAGAATAAAAATGTCATACTCCTTGAGTAGTTCCATCCATATCTGCTACCTCAGATTCAATTCTCTTTTGTAGAATACATGTTGTAAGCTTTGGTAATTAGTGAACACATCACACTTTACCCTATACAAGTGAAGTCGCCATATCTTGAGAGAAAACACCACCGCTGCCAACTCCAAATCATGGTTGGGATAATTATTCTTATGAACCTTGAGTTTCCTTGAAGCATAGGAAATCACATGTTTGTCCTGCATCAACACAACACCCAAACCAGAATGCGAAGCATCAAAATACACAATAAATTCTTTACCTTCAATGGGCAGGGAAGGAATAGGAGCAAAAATCAAAAAAGTCTTGAGCTTTTGGAAGCTCTCTTCACATTTATCATTCTATACAAAAGGTAGTTTCTTATGAGTCAATCGAGTCAATTGTGAAACAATAGAAGCAAACCCTTTGATGAATCTACGATAGTAACTAGCCAACCCCATAAAACTATGAATTTTAGTCACTGATGTAGGCCTAGCCCAACTCTTGACTGCCTTAATCTTTTGCAGGTGTACTGTAACCCTTTACGTAGAAATCACATACCCCAAGAAGGACACTAAAGACATCCAAAACTCATACTTAGAATATTTAGCATAGAGTTGTTTCTCGTTTAGAAGCCCCAAGGCAATGCACAAGTGAGTCTCATGACCCTTCCTACTCTTGGAGTACACCTAAATATTATAATGTATACGATAAAAATTGAATCCAAAAATGGTTTAAGCACCCCATTTATCAATCCCATAAAAGCAGTCGGGGCATTAGTCAAACCAAAGGACATCAGCAAAATCTCATAATAACCATAACGAGTTCAAAAAGTTATTTTTTGTATGTCCTCCACCCTAGATCTTAAGATGGTGGTAACCGAATCTCTGGTCAATTATAGAAAACACCGAAAAACCCTGTAACCAATCGAATAAGTCATCTATCCTGGGAAATGGGTACTTATTATGAACTTTTACCTTGTTCAATTTTCGGTAATCTATGCACATACATAGACTACCATTCTTTTTCTTAACAAAAAAGATCAGAGCACCCCACAGAGAAGCAATAGGATGGCTGAATCCCTTACCCAACAATTTCTGCCCCGGAGCCATTAACTTCCATATATAGTTGGTGTCATTCTATAAGGAGGAATGGAAATTAAGAGAGTGCCCGACTCTAAGTCTATGCAAAAATTAATTTCAAACTCAGGTGGCATCCCAGGAAGATTATTAGGAAACACTTCTAAGAACTCACTTACCAAAAAAAAACTGATGCAATAGGAGGGACCTCAGGACTATTGTCTCAAAGATGAGCTATAAAGGTCCGATTCCCTTTCCAACGAACTTTTTAGAGTGAATCAAAGATATAAGTTTCAGAGTAACAGTCTTGTAATCACCTTCCCACTCTAATATACCCAATCCTAACATAGCCACTATGACTGTGTTTGTATAACAACCAAAAATCACTTGGTATGGAGATAACCAACTCATCCATAACATGATGTGAAAATCCACCATGTCCAGAATTACTAAATCAGCCTAAGTCTGATATCCCATGAACATTATAGAGTAAGCCCGATAAACCTGATTAATAACTACTAATATCCCAACTAGTGCAGACACAAACATATGAGTATCAGGCATTTCACAAGCCATATTTACACCCAAAGTAAATTTAACATTAACATATGAGAAGGTGGAAGCCAAATCAAACAAAATAGTAGTCACACGGTCTCAAAAATGAATAGTACTTGTGATCACTACATTTGAAGCTTCATCCTCGAGACTACCAGGAAAAGCATAGAAGTGGGTCTTGTCACCCATCTGAGCACCACCCATTCTAGCTTGTGTACCACCACGATTAGTATGACCCCAATCTTGGTTGGCGAGATAGCTACCTCTACTAGCTTGGTGACCACTACACCTACCATGTGGACTCTCTTTACTTTTTCCTCCACCGCCCTAACCTGCTAGGACTAAAGCTCAAAAAGTATGTTGCTGACTTGACTGACCAAAATTGTTGAGAATGAGAAAAACCCTCCTAATGTAACCAACCCAACCACACTCAAAGTATGTACGATCTAGGGTGGGCCACTGAGCTAACAAAGCTGATGAAACATAGCTACTAGAATGTGAAAAAGGTTGGATGACCTCTTTCAAACCCCCAATAGACACAGGCATAGCTGTTTGAATAGGTTGGGCAGGGTAGCTTTTGAATCTTCGATCCCAAAAATAAAAACCACTATAGTTGCCTGGTAATGGGCAGTCATCTCTCCCATATTCATATATCCATTCTCAGACCCTCTACCTTTTCCAAAAAATCAACCATCTTATGAAAGGTCTTTCCCAAAGATTTCACCTAAAGTGCAAAAACCTAAAGGTCAGTACTCATCCCCTTAACAAAATATCAGATCCTTTCCTCCTTTATAGTCAACAATTAAGTAGCATATCTAGACAAATCATGAAACATGGCTTCATAGGCGCAACCGACGTATAACCCTATTTGAGACTGGTGAAATCATCCTTCTTTTGGTCTCTCAAGGTATGTGACACATATTTCTCCAAAAACATGGAATAAAAATGAGTCTAAGGCAATAATGATTAACTAGCAAACCTACACTTAACAAATGCTCTCTACCATATTTTGGCATCTCCCTGGAACTGGAAAGAGAAAAACTCTTCACCATACTTCTCTACAACCCGAGTTTGTGAAGACTTTCATGGTAGTCGATAATGAACTTATAAGCATCTTCTGACTTAGTACCATGTAAAACAGGCGGTTTCATCTTAAGGAACTTACAAACCAGGTCATGCTCATCCTCAATCATCACTTTACCCAATAATTATCTTGGAAAAGATCCAGTCTCTGACTCCTCATCCATCATAGGTGCCATAACAGTGGCAGGCTACAACACTGGATGATGAACAGGAAAAACCCCTGGCATAGCACTTGTACCAGTTAATCTATGCAAAACCCCCAAAACCTAATAAATCAACTTTGACACTACACCCCTATAGACTAGTGTGACATTTGCCTAAGCTAGTGCCTCTCCATCCTCTAATATCACCTCCTCATGATGAACCATGTCAGGACCATTATGCATCGATGAATGAATGGTATGCAACAATGCTTCATAACCATCAGTGGCGATTATAAAAGTGTACTCATATACTAAGGGTTTTATATTCCTATTATTCATGACCTGTAGGGGACGAGATCACAACCATGTACCGTACTGGGGAAGTACCCGCTCTTCTAAACATCAAAATAAAATTAATATATACGATCGAGGTATCCTTCCCACCGAGTATAATAATAAATGAATATCTCCACAAACATTAACAAGAATATAGTAAGATGCACCTATATGCAACTACGTAGTTTAAATAAACATTAATTAACCTCACTATTCATTATTTTACGTATAATATAAACTATTAAGTCACTTTCCAAATCACAATTAAACCCAAAGGACAATCACAACTGACTCATCTCATGAATAAGCATGGAGATTAAATGAAGTCCATAACTACGTTAAACCATAAAATACCTCAAATTTGAACCCCAGAATGAACTACTCCACTTAAGTCTAGCCGTTTCTTATGATTTCCACTTGTTCTTCTTTAGAAACAACAAGGAACAATTCATGATTTGTTCTATGATCTTAGGAATTAATAACTTAAACCCAACGACTCTAACCCATTATGATAGCCTAATTCATCATTCTAGGGTTTTCACTTATTAATCTACTCTAATTTCACGTAATTCATGAAGACTAGAATGAATTCTATGCTAGGAAGTGTATTCTAGCAACCTTGAGTCATTGATAAGTGATTAAAAATCAACCATGAATATTATACACTAGATCGTCCACCTAGGGTTAACCCTTAAATTCAACCACGAACATGATTCTATTGATCCTAAAGATTAAAGGAAGTATTTATGCATTAGAATGGAGGAGAAACCTTACCTCAAAGATAAAAATTGCCCTAAACTGAAGAAAATTGCCTCTCACAGCCTTAGAACAAGTTTTGGATGTTTTTAAAAAGATATATGTTGTCTCAGATTTTTGGGTAAAACTGCCCTGACACCATTGCAACTACTCTTTCTCTCTTCAGCGATAGCCTTTTGCTGCAACAAAGCTGTGGTTACGTGGCTTCCGCTGCGGTGACACAGTTTTTGTTGAGGCAACACCACTACACTGGGACTCAATGTTGTTGCAGCAGTACCTTGGTAGAAACTTAGGACCCTTTCCCAGCCTAGTTCATTTCACAATACACTCCCCAAATTTTGATATTCAAAAGGGCTCTTTACGATAAACTCAATAAATAGAGTTCGTAATTTCCACACCAAAAGCTTATATGAGCTATTAAACCTCGTGACTAACATAATATCATCTTAAATCCACCAAATACTAATAAAAATTCACCAGATTTATCTAGATCACACAATACTAAAAATACAATCAAAGTCAGCCTAGCCTGAGATTTTAAAATTTTTGTCCGAGGGAAACTTAACTCGGCTATAGCATGCTATACAATAGCAATGGGTTCCTCCTAGTAAGACTGGTTATCATCTAATAAAACTAAATCCTACCGAATGAAGTATTCACCATACTATAAGTTATTTAGTATACTTAGAATATTTAGCATAGAGTTGTTTCTCCTTTAGAAGCCCCAAGGCAATGCACAAGTGAGTCTCATGATCCTCCCTACTCTTGGAGTACACCTAAATATTATAATGTATACGATAAAAATTGAATCCAAAAATGGTTTAAGCACCCCATTTATCAATCCCATAAAAACAGTCGGGGCATTAGTTAAACTAAAGGACATCAGCAAAATCTCAGAATACCCATAACGAGTTCAAAAAGTTATTTTTTGTATGTCCTCCACCCCAGATCTTAAGATGGTGGTAACCGAATCTCTGGTCAATTATAGAAAACACCGAAAAACCCTGTAACCAATCGAATAAGTCATCTATCCTGGGAAATGGGTACTTATTATGAACTTTTAACTTGTTCAATTTTCGGTAATCTATGCACATACCCGTGATACTTCTTGAGAATCAAAATATGGAATATTGGATGTACTCCTAGCAAGCTTAGAGGTAGAGCCAACCAACAAGCCACAGGCCCTACATCTTTCAAAATCTCAAATGACCCAATGCACCTTAGGCTAATCTTACCCTTCTTTCAGAATTGCAAAACACCCTTCATGTGTGAGACTTTGAGTAACACTTTCTCACCTTCCATGATATGCATAACACATACTTTTTTATCTGCATACTCTTTTTGCTGACTTTAAGCTGATGTAAGCGTCGCTTCTATAAATCAAACCTTCTCTATCAACTCCTACAACAAATTGGTGCTCTAAGACCTTACCTCAAATGCATCAAATCACCCAATGGGGGATCTATACCTTATCCAATACAAGGCCTCAAAATGAGTTATGTCTATACTCGAATGGTAGCTGTTGTTGTATGTAAACTGGCACAATGATAAGAAATGGTCCAAATGTCCACCAAAGTCCATGACACACAACCAAAGTATGTCTTCCAACACTTGGATTGTCCATACAGACTGCCCATCAGTCTGATGATGAAAGGTTGATCTTAGATCAAAATTTGTTCCCTACTCTTCCTAAAAATTTTCCCAAAAGCTAGAGGTAAACTAGCTACCTCTATCTGGGTAGTGGAAATTGGCACCCCATACAGTCAGACAATCTCCCTAACATAATTCCTTGCCAACTTGGCTATGTTATAAGACACTTGCACTGGAATGAAATATGTAAACTTAGTCAACCTGTCCATGATCACCTATATAGTGTCCTACTTCCCCAAAATCTTGGGAAGATTAACAATGAAATCCTTGGCTATCATCTCCCATTTCTATTCAGGAATAAGCATCCATTGAAGAGTACTAGCAGCCCTTTGATGCTCATAGTTTACCTGCTAACAGTTCTGATTTTTCACCACAAAATGCACTATATCTCTCTTTATATAGAGCCACCAAAAGTGCTGTCTCAAGTCATGGTACATCTTGGTAGCACCAGGATGTATAAAGTATCTCAAACTATGAGCCTCTACAAGAATTGTTTGAATTATATCACCTACACAAGGCATACAAACTCATACTCTAATCCTCAAAACCAATTTGTCATCAATAATAGCCTCTTTGGCCTCACCTTAAAACACTTTGTCTCGAATCATACTCAACTTTACATCCTCAAACTTTATAGCCTTAATTTGGTTAAGAATAGTAGACCTATCCTCTGCATAAGATGGCACCCCTCCTCTCTCACTCACCTGCAACCTCATAAAATTGTTTGCTAGGTTGTGAGCCTCAACGAATGCCTAGAAACCACCAAATATGCCAAACTACCTATACTACCTGTCTTTCGATTCAAAGCATCAGCTCCCATATTCGCCTTGCCTGGATTATAGAGAATAAAAAATGTCATACTCCTTGAGTAGTTCCATCCATATCTGCTACCTCAGATTTAATTCTCTTTTGTAGAAGACATGTTGTAAGCTATGGTAATTAGTGAACACCTCACACTTTACCCTATACAAGTGAAGTCGCCATATCTTGAGAGAAAACACCATCGCTGCCAACTCCAAATCATAATTGGGATAATTCTTCTTATGAAACTTCAGTTGCCTTGAGCATAGGAAATCACATTCTTGTCCTGCATCAACACAACACCCAAACCAGAATGTGAAGCATCAAAATACACAATAAATTCTTTACCTTCAATGGGCAGGGCAAGAATAAGAGCCAAAGTCAACAAAGTATTGAGCTTTTTGAAGCTCTATTCACACTTATCATTCTATAAAAAAATTAGTTTCTTTTGAGTCAATTGTGAAACAATAGAAGCAAACCCTTTGATGAATCTGTGATAGTAACTAGCCAACCCCATAAAACTATGAATTTTAGTCACTGATGTAGGCCTAGCCCAACTCTTGACTGCCTTAATTTTTTGCAGGTCTACTGTAACCCTTTACTTAGAAATCACATACCCCAAGAAGGACACTAAAGACATCCAAAACTTATACTTAGAATATTTAGCATAGAGTTGTTTCTCCTTTAGAAGCCCCAAGGCAATGCACAAGTAAGTCTCATGATCCTCCCTACTCTTGGAGTACACCTAAATATTATAATGTATACGATAAAAACTGAATCCAAAAATGGTTTAAGCACTCCATTTATCAATCCCATAAAAGCAGTCGGGGCATTAGTCAAACCAAAGGACATCACCAAAATCTCATAATAACCATAATGAGTTCAAAAAGTTATTTTTTGTATGTCCTCCACCCAAGATCTTAAGATGGTGGTAACCGAATCTCAGGTCAATTTTAGAAAACACCGAAGCACCCTATAACCAATCGACTAATTCATCTATCCTGGGAAATGGGTACTTATTATGAACGTTTACCTTGTTCAATTTTTGGTAATCTATGCACATACATAGACTACCATTGTTTTTCTTAACAAAAAAGATCAGAGCACCCCATAGAGAAGCACTAGGATGGATGAATCCCTTACCCAACAATTTCTGCAGCGGTGCCATTAACTTCCATATATGACTGGTGTCATTCTATAAGGAGGAATGGAAATGAAGAGAGTGCCCGACTCTAAGTCTATGCAAAAATTAATGTCAAAGTCAGGTGGCATCCCAGGAAGATTATTAGGAAACACTTCTAAGAACTCACTTACCAAAAAAAACTGATGCAATAGGAGGGACCTCAGCACTAGTGTGTCAAAGATGAGCTATAAAGGCCCGACTCCCCTTCCAACTAACTTTTTAGCATGAATCAAAGATATAAGTTTTAGAGTAACAGTCTTGTAATCACTTTCCCACTCTAATAGACCCAATCCTAACATAGCCACTATGACTGTATTTGTATACCAACCAAAAATCACTTGGTATGGAGATAACCAACTCATCCATAACATGATGTGAAAATCCACCATGTCCAGAATTACTAAATCAACCTAAGTCTGATATCCCATGAACATTATAGAGTATGCCTGATAAACCTGATTAATAACTACTAATATCCCAACTGGTGCAGACACAAACATAGGAGTATCAGGCATTTCACAAGCCATAGTTACACCCAAAGTAAATTTAACATTAACATATGAGAAGGTGGAAGCCAAATCAAACAAAATAGTAGTCACACAGTCACAAACAAGAATAGTACATGTGATCACTGCATTTGAAGCTTCGTCCTCGAGTCTGCCAGGAAAAGCATAGAAGTGGGTCTTGTCACCCATCTGAGCACCACCCATTCTAGCTTGTGTACCACCACGATCAGTATGACCCCAACCTTGGTTGGCGAGATAGCTACCTCTACTAGCCTGGTGACTACTACACCTACCATGTGGACTCTCTTTACTTTTTCCTCCATCGCCCTAACCTGCTAGGACTAAAGATCAAAAAGTATGTTACTGAATTGACTGACCAAAATTGCTGAGATTGAGAATAAACCTCATAATGTAACCAATCCCACCACACTCAAAGTATGTACGATCTAGGGTGGGCCACCGAGCTAACAAAGCTAATGAAACATAGCTACTAGAATCTGAAAAAGGCTAGATGAACTCTGTCAAACCCCCAATAGACACAGGCATAGCAGTTTGAATAGGTTGGGTAGGGTAGCCTTTGAATATTCGATCCCAAAAATAAAAACCACTATAGGTGCCTGGTAATGGGCACTCATCTCTCCCATATTCATATATCCATTCTCATACCCTCTAGCTTTTCCACAAAATCAACCATCTTATGGAAGGTCTTTCCCAAAGATTTCATCTAAAGTGCAAAAACCTATAGGTCAGTACTCATCCCCTTAACAAAATATCAGATCCTTTCCTCCTTTATAGATAACAATTAAGTAGCATATCTAGACAAAGCATGAAACATGTCCTCATAAGTACAACTGACATATTACCCTGCTTGAGACTGGTGAAATCATCCTTTTTTCGGTCTCTCAGGGTATATGAAACATATTTCTCGAAAAACATGGAATAAAAATGAGTCTAAGGCAATAATGGCTAACTAGCAAACCTACACTTAACAAATGCTCTCTACCATATTTTGGCATCTCCCTGGAATTGGAAAGAGAAAACTCTGCACCATACGTCTCTACAACCCCAGTTTGTGAAGACTTTTATGGTAGTCGATAATGAACTTATAAGCATCTTCTGACTTAGTTCCATGTAAAACAAGTGGTTTCATCTTAAGGAACTTACAAATCAGGTCATGCTCATCCTCAATCATAACTCTGCCCAATACTTATCTTGGAAAAGCTCCAGTCTCTTACCCCTCATCCATCATAGGTGCCATAATAGTGGCATGCTACAACATCGGATGATGAACAAGAAAAACCCCTGGCATAGCACTTGTACCAGTTAATCTACTCAAAAACCCCAAAACCTAATAAATCAACTTTGACACTGCACCCCTATAGACTAGTATGACATTTGCCTGAGCTAGTGCCTCTCCATCCTCTAATATCACCTCCTCATGATTAATCATGTCAGGACCATTATGTAATCGATGAAATAATAGTATGCAACAATGCTTCATAACCATCAGTGGCGATCATAAAAGTGTACTCATATACTAATGGTTTTATATTCCCATTATTCATGACCTGTAAGGGATGATATCACAACCATGTACCGTACTGGTGAAGTACCCGCTCTTCTAAACATCAAAATAAAATTAATATATACCGGCGAGGTATCCTTCCCACCAAGTATAACAATAAATTAATATCTCCATAAACATTAACTAGAATATAGTAAGAGGCAGTTATATGCAATTACGTAGTTTAACTAAACATTCTTCAACCTCACTATTCATCATTTTAAGTATAATATCAACTATTAAGTCACTTTCCAAATCACAAGTAAGCCCAAAGGCCAATCACAGTTGACTCATCTCATGAATAAGCATGGAGATTAAATCAAGTCTATAACTACATTAAACCATAAACTACCTCAAATTTGAACCCCAGAATGAACTACTCCACTTAAGTCTAGCCCTTTCTTATGATTTCCACTTGTTCTTTCTTTAGAAACAACAAGGAACAATTCATGATTTGTTCTATGATCTTAGGAATTAATAACTTAAACCCAACAACTCTAATCCATTATGATAGCCTAATTCATCATTCTAGGGTTTTCACTTATTAATCTACTCTAATTTCACGTAATTCATGAATACTAGAATGAATTCTATGCTAGGAAGTGTATTCTAGCAACCTTGAGTCATTGATAAGTGATTAAAAATCAGCCACAATTATTATACACCAAATCATCCACCTAGGGTTAACCCTTAAATTCAACCATGAACATGATTCTAGTGATCCTATAGATTAAAAGAAGTATTTATGCATTAGAATGGTGGAGAAACCTTACCTCAAAGATAAAATTTGCCCAAACTGAAGAAAATTGACTTTCATAGCCTAAGAACAATTTTTGGATGTTTTTAAAAAGATATATGTTGTCTCAGATTTTAGGGTAAAACTGCCCTGACACCATTGCAGCTACTCTTTCTCTCTTTAGCGATAGGCTTTTGCTGCAACAAAGCTATGGTTATGTGGCTTCCGCTGCGGTGACACAGTTTTTGTTGAGGCAACACCACTACAGTGGGACTCAATGTTGCTGCAGTAGTACCTTGGTCGAAACTTAGGACCCTTTCCCATCCTAGTACATTTCACAATGCACTCCCCAGATTTTGACATTCAAAATGGCTCTTTACGATAAACTCAATAAACAGAGTACGTAATTTCCACACCAAAAGTTTATATGAGCTATTAAACCTCGTGAATAACATAATATCATCTTAAATCCACCAAATACTAATAAAAATTCACCAGATTTATCTAGACCACACAATACTAAAAATACAATCAAAGTCAGCCTAGCCTGAGATTTTAAATTTTTTGTCCGAGGGAAACTTAACTCGGCTATAGCATGCTAAACAATAGCATAATGACTAAATAGGTCTTTTCATAAGATACTAATTTACCCACCATTCATCCCCGAATAGAAAAAGAAAAAAAAAGGAAAAGTAGTAGAAAGGGTACCTAAATTAATTAATAACATAGGGTAGCACTTACAAATGTCCGCTTCAGTTTCCCAAGTGACCTCCTCAAAAGGACGGTTCTTCCACTGGACTTTCACGAATGGAATTACTTTAGTCCTCCACTTCTGGACATTTCAATCAAGAATAGCAATGGGTTCCTCCTCATAAGACAAGTTCTAATCTAATAAAACTGAATCCCATTAAATGATATAGTCAACATCCCCGTGATACTTCTTGAGCATTAAAATATGAAACACAAGATGTAATCTCAACAAGCTTAGAGATAGAGACAACCTATAAGCCACCGGCCCTACACCCTTTAAAATCTCAAACTACCCAATGTACCTTAATCTAAGCTTACTTTTTTGTCTAAATTGTATCACACCCTTCATGGGCGAGTCTTTGAGTAACATTTGTTGACCTTTCATGAAATGCATATTACATATATTTTTATCTGCATACTCTTTATGCTGACTTTGAGCTCCATACCCTTCTACATGGACTCCTTTAGCAAACTGATGCTCCAAGGCCTTACTTCGAATACATCAAACCACCCAATGAGGGACCTACACCCTCTCCCACACAAGGTCTCAAAAGGATCCATGTCTATACTCAAAGAGTAGTTGTAGTACACAAACTCACACAATGGTGAGAAGTTATCCCAATGTCCACCAAAGTCCATGACACACGCCTGAAACATGTCTTCCAACACTTGGATTGTCTATGCAGACTGTCTATCAGTTTGATGATAAAAGGTTGAGCTTAGATCAAAATTAGTTCCCAACTCTTCCTAAAATATTTCCCAAAAGCTTGAGGTAAACTGCATACCTCTATCTGAGATAATAGAAATTTGCACCCCATGCAGTCGGATAATCTTATTAACATAATTCTTGGCCAACTAGGCTGCATTATAAGTCACTTTCACTGGAATGAACTATGCAGACTTATTTAACTAGTCCACGATCACCCATATAGATTCATATATCCCCAAAGTTTAGGGAAGGCTAACAATAATATCCATAGCTATCCTCTCCCAGTTCCATTCAGGAATGGGCATCTCTTTAAGAGTGCCAATAGGCTTTGATGATTATACTTCACCTGCTGGAATGTTTGACAGTTTTCAATAAAATCCTATATCTCTCTCTTCATACGGCACCACTAATAGTGTTGGCTCAAGTCATGTGACATCTTAGTTGCAATGGGATATATGGAGTATCTCAAACTATAAACCTCTGTAAGAATGGTTGGAATCAAATCACCTACATGAGTCATACAAAATCATGCTCTAATCCTTAACACCACTTTTTCATCAATAATGGCCTTCTTGGCCTCACCTTGCAACACTTTGTCGTGAATCTTACTCAACTTCACATCCTCCAACTATCTAACCTTAATTTGGTCAAGAAAATTAGACATAACCTCCACATTAGCTAGCAGTCCTCCTCTCTCAGTCACTTATAACCTCATAAAATTTTTCTCTAGGTTTTGAACCTCCCTAACCAACAAATACCTAGAAACCTCCAAATATACCAAGCTATTCTTTCTTTCGATTCAAAGCATCCGCTGCTTATTGGCCTTGCTTGGATGATAGAGAATAAAAATGTCATTATCCTTAAGTAGTTCCATACATCTGTACTGCCTCGGATTTAAGTCCCTTTAGGTGAAGACATATTGTAAGCTATGGTGATTAGTGAACACCTCACACTTCACCCCATAAAAGTAATGTCACCATATCTTGAGAGTAAAACTACCACTGCCAACTCCAAATTATAGGTGGGATAATTCTTCTCATGAACCTTCTATTGCCTATATGCAATCATATTTTTGTGCTACCTCAACACAACACCCAATCCAGAATGTTAAGCATCACAATACACAATTAAGTTTTTACCTTCAATGATCATGGCAAGACTAGGAGCCGAAGTCAGTAAAATCTTGAGCTTTTGGAAGCACTCTTCACACTCATCATTCCAAACAAAAGGTACGTCATTCTGATTCAATCACGTCAAGTGTGAAGCAATATAAGCAATCCCTTTGACGAACCTATGATAGTAACTAGCCAACTCTATAAAGTTGTGAATTTCAATCATCAAGGTAGGCCTAGCCCAACTCTTGATTGCCTTAATATTTTATGGGTCTACCATAACCCATTTCTTAGAAACCATATTCCATAATAAGGACACTGAAGATAGCCAAATCTCATGCTTAGAATATTTAGCATAGAGGTACTTCTCCTTTAGCAACCCCAAAATAATGTGCAACTGAGTCTCATGCTCCTCCTTTCTCTTATAGTACACAAAACTGTTACGATGAATGCAATAACAAATGAATCCAAAAATGGTTTAAACACCCCATTCATCAATCCCATTAAAGCAGTCAATGCATCAGTCAAACCAAAGGACATCATCAAAAATGTATAACCATCATAACGAGTTTAAAAAAAAAAATTGGTATGTCCCCCGCCTGGATCTTAAGATGGTGCTAACGAAACCTCAAGTCAATTTTAGAGAACACCAAATCACCCTAGAACTGATCAAACTAGTTATTTATCCTAAAAAATGGGTACTTGTTATGATTTGTAACCTTGGGAAATTACCAGTAATCTATGCACATACGTAGATTACCATCCTTCTTCTAAATGAATAAGATTGGAGCACCCCCACGTAAAATCACTAGGACAGATGAATACCTTACCCAACAATTCTTGCAACTGAGCCTTTAGCTCCTTTAGCTCAGCTGGTACCATTCTATAAGGATGGATGGAAATAGGGTGAGTTACCAGATCTAAGTTTATGCAAAAATTAATGTCACGGTCAGGCGACATCCCATGTAGATTAGGAAACACTTCTAAGAACTCACTTACTATCGAAACTTATGCAATAGGAGGGATCTCAGCACTAGTGTCATAAAGATGAGCTGTGAAGGCTCGACACCCCTTCCCAACTAACTTTTTGGAACAAATTAAAGATATAAGTTTTGGAGGAGCAGGAAGTCCTATAATCACCCTCCTACTCCAACCTATCCAATACTGACAAAGCCAGCGTGACTATCTTGGCATGACAACCAAGAATCACATAATATGGAGATAACCAACTCATCCCGAAGATGTTGTTAAGATGATACGAGCGTGATTAGCTTGGTGCACATTAGGATGGTCTTCCATATATAGATGATATCTTGGAGCTCGAAGAAGTTCATGGAGTAACAAATACACAAGGTCATGGGTGATCAAGATGCTATTTGGGCAATCAAGAAGGGCCCTTGTGGGTCATTTCCTAAATAGTCACTTTTGATCTATTTTTGTAATAGGCTATTTTTTATAAAAGGTAATAACTATAAATTTTTGCCTTAGCCATTTTCATTCTTAGATTTTGATGAATTGAATTTTTGAGAGCTTTAAAGCTTGTAGTTTCTTTAGGTGAAGCCTAGTATTAGTTTAATCAAGTAGTTCATAGTTGGTAATCGTAGGTTGAATGTTTATGGTGGATTCTCTAAATTTCTTGTGTTAACTTCTTCTAGATTAATCAATCATCGAGTTACCCTCTTTGTGTATTCAATTTGATTTTCTCATCTTTGATTCAGTCAGAATCATTGTTGTTTGATTGGATTTGATTGAGAGGTGAAGGTATAGAGTCCTTTGTTGTTCATAAATCCAATCAAATTTCGATAATTCCACATATCCTTTCCTTTATTTAAATTTTCCTCATTTAAGGGACTTCCATAAATGGATGATAGCTTGGATCCTGAAGGAAGCCATAGAGTAATAAATACACAAGGTCATGGGCGATCAAGATGTCATTTGGGTAATCAAGAAGGACCCTTGTAGGTTATTTCCTAAATAGTCACTTTTGACCTATTTTTGTAATAGATTATTTTTTGTAAAAGTCAATAACTATAAATTATTTTCTTAGCCATTTTCATTCTTAGATTTTGATGAATTGAATATTTGAGAGATTTTAAGCTTGTAGTTTCTCCAAGTGAAGTCTTGCATTAGTTTAATCAAGTAGTTCATTGTTGGTAATCATAGGTTGAGTATTTAGGATGGATTATCTAAATTGCTCATGTTAACTTCTTCTAGCTTAATCAATCATCGAGTTAACCTCTTTGTAGATTCAATTTAGTTTTCTCATCTTTGTTTGAGTCAGACTTATTGTTGTTTGATTGGATTCGATTGAGAGGTGAAGGTATATAGTCCTTTGTTGCTCATAAATCTGATCTAATTTTGATAATTCCACATATACTTTTCTTTATTTTAATTTTTTGTGTTTTGATTCTAGTTTTTAACTAGGATCGTTATCATTTTGGTATCAGATCTCAGGCTAAAGAGTTGTTCCAACAATTCTTAATTCTAAGTTCATAAATCTGAAAATCGTATCAAAAAATAATTGGTCAAAAATTCAAAAATCAAAAAATCATGCGATTCATATTTTTTTTTGAGTTTCTAACATTAGATTAGTGTTTTCTAGTGTTTTGGAAGTTTGGAATTGAAATTTGGCTTGATTTGAAGTTGTTTGGTAATTTTACCATTATTGAGCTTGAAAAATCTCGAAGAAGGTGAAGTGGGTTTATTGATTGAGACAGAATTAGAGGTTCAAGTGTATTGGGGTTTGTTTTCCTAGTCAATTGGAGCTCAAATCTAGAATTTGAAGGCAAATGGATATAAATTTCACTATTATAAATTTTGGTGTTTAAGGTGTTCTTCGTGGTTTGAAAAAATTGTAAGTGGTTTAATTTTTAGGAGCAATTGGAATGGAATTTGAGCTTAAAAATTATTGGAGTTTTGTTCGTTGTGTTAAAGGAGATCATTTTTAAAATTTCATATCAATCAGAGCTCGTTTGTTTGAGGTTGAATTTTTTTTATTTTAGAATTTTCAAATTTTCATGGTGTTCTTCAAAGTTTGAAGATGGATAAAATGAGTTTAATTTTGGCTTGGAATTGAGGGCTAAAATTCATTGGGGTTTGTTAGCTAAGTCAAGGGGAAGCTAAT
This sequence comes from Capsicum rhomboideum, assembly GCA_031232105.1. Lineage (NCBI taxonomy): Eukaryota > Viridiplantae > Streptophyta > Magnoliopsida > Solanales > Solanaceae > Capsicum > Capsicum rhomboideum. The sequence goes on from CP124709.1 coordinate 63,830,042, forward strand.
CCTAAATTTTGAGTCAATTCCGAGTTGGTTTAAGGGTGTTGGGATTTAGTATGTGTTCTTGATGTTTTAGGTGTTGTTGGTAGTCTTCAAGTTGTTCTTGAAGAAGAAGGAGAAAACAAGTTAATAAAAAATTTTCAAGTTAAAGTAGGTCAAAGTGCTTGTGGGTCCAAATGGAAATTAGTTGAAAAAAATTCAAAATCCTAAAAACAGTATTTTTAATTTTCACGTGGACAAACCACGTCAGCTGCCACATCAGCAGTTAACATGTCAACTGCCAACACAGCAGCCACATGGTCAAGCCACGCAAGCAACCCAGTTAGCAGCCCTTGCTCACTCTCACCTGTAACAAGTGAAGCTCACTTTCAGAGAGCTGAAAAAACCAAGTTTCTATACTTAGCTTTATTTTGCGGTCCGAAAATTCTTTTTCTAAGTGTCTAAACTTACTATTTCTTTTTTCTACACTCATTTTTATTAGATTTACCAAATATTTAATAATTAATTAACATCCTTAATTACTTGTTAACTAGTTTTAATCATCAAATCAATTTGTTTCAAGTGTTGAACTTCTTTGAGGCCCCAAAACTTTTCTAAGTGCCCGAACTTCCTAATTCCTTTTTCCACTCACTTTTCTTCCATTTATCAACTATTTAAAAACTAATTAACATTTTTAATTACTTGTTAACTAGTTTCTAGTTTCTAAACATCAAATCATTTTTTTATTTTTCTAATTAAGTAACAAGAAGTAATTTCTTCTACTTTTGTTACTTAGTTCTTGAGTTTAAAATTTTTTTGTTCTTCTTTTCTTCTATTTTTTATCTTAATGCATATATAAATTTCTTGATTCAAGTCCTTTTAGCTTTATTTGAGTCGTCCTTTTTTTCAAGAGTCACAAGAATCCACTTCACCACAAAGATAGGTGACCTTGAATTAATTGAGCAGAGCTAGTTCACAAGAAATCTTGAGAAGCAACCATAAAGGTGAGTTAAGATTTACACAAGAGTGACATGAGTCTTTTATTACTAACCTCGTGTGTTGAGTTTTTAGGTACAAAGTCTAATAACTTTCCTTATAACCATGAAGAAAGGATCTCGGTGAACAACATGGGATCATATGCCAATGTGTCAAGGCGAGTGATCGATATGTATGGAAGGGTAGTGGAAACAAATGGAAGGTTTAGATGTATGGAGGAAAGGGTGAAAGGATGGATAGTATGAGTGAAAGAAATTTCCCTACAACAAGTTGAAGTGAGGGAACAAGAAGGACCTCGGGTCAAGAATCCAACCTATGCTACCCCCAACCTAATTGGAACTAAATCTACCCTCAAGCTACTTTTCGAATGAACCCGAGCTATGTTATAAAAGTCACCCCATAACCACACACAACCATATCATCCACTACAAAGGAGGCGTTCTTTTGTGGAGAACCAAACACCTCCATAAAATGTAGCACATGCATCATTGTATGTACCCTATATTCCAACCCAACAACACTACACAAATACCCTACCAAAATATCTATTATCAAAACTCTCTTTATGATGAAATATGTGAAGAGGTTAACCCTGATAGATGGTAGAAAGAACCTAAAGGCTTTGGTATAAACCAAGGGCAATGGTATAGTAGATATAGGTATAGGGATGAAGAAGAGAGGTATGGAGATCGAAGTGATTGATATGGTGAACAAGTTATTTTGAATCGAGAAATGGGTGGCAACATGGTGAGTCTTCCAACATTCCAAGATGATATTCAAGCTATTCAAGATAACTACAACACAAAATAGAAGACCAAGCCTATGGAGGTAAGCATGATATACCTCAATCTTCTTGTCCTTCTATCATTTGATGTTATAAATGTCAAGGTGAAGTACATATTACTAGAGAATGTCCACAAAGAAGATCAAATATGACCTTGTATAATGGAACTTGTGCTAAAAATATGATAGAGTGTGAGGTTGTGAATGGTTATTATGAGCCTAAGGTTAGGTATGATGAAACGACCCCAAATGTAGATGATGAACAATTAAAGAAGGGTTTGAACTCTTCTTATGATCTAAAGTGAATCATGGGGGATCTTTCTAAAGAGGAACATAATTAAAGTGTGAATCTATTCCAGGCAAGGTTCAAATAATGGATAGGGTATGTTCCTTTGTCATTGATGATAGGAGTAGTACCAAGGTGGTCAGTTGCACTATGATTGATAGAATAAAGCTTCCAATACAAAGATAACCCAAGGCATACAATGTTCAATGGCTCATCGAGAATGATGAAGTAGAGGAAACCAAGCTAGTGGTCATGAATTTTAGCATTGGCAAGTATCGAGATGAGGTGTTACGTGATGATTTGCCTATGCAATCTTGTCATATGTTGTTTTGTAGACCTTGGCTAGTTGATAGGGATGTCTGATATCAAGTGGAGTTCAACAAATACTCACTTATATTTAAAGTACAAAAGCTCACTCTTGTGCCCTTAACACCCTATCAAGTGAGTGAGCACTACAAAATAATGAGGGAGCTCTGGGAAGAACTTGAGAAAAAGGAGAAAGAATTAGCTCAAGAAGGGGAGAAGAATTGGCTCAAGAAGGGAAGTTACCTAGAAAGAAAGCTCGTACAAAGAAGCAGGTGGACAAAGCCTATTGGTACAAGATGAATCATGTGAGGGAAGATCCTAGTGAAACATGTGTGGAGGACAAAAAGGAAATCTCAAAGCCTTGTCCCCAAGGTATGTACCTACCCCCTCTCATTCTAGTGATGCTTAGAGATATGATGATATATTCATTATGGTAAGTAGGTTCTTGGAAATAAGCGAACCCCTACCATACCATGTAAAAATTAAAGTCTCTAAGATTCTTTCATGGTTTATTTCTTATGTTCTTAAATTATGTGAGCTCCATGTTTTGGATGCCAATTATACTTGTTCGAGAAAGAATCCATGGTGCATCCATAATGCCCAAATTATGTGTCCTACTCCTTGTCACACTTATATGGTTAGAAAAGTTGAGGTGTTAGGGTGAATTCTAAGGAGCATGCTAAGATTAGTGAACATAGGAAGTGCATCCTATAGTTCCTTTAATCTCTCAAGAATCATGGCTCCACTTGTTGATACGCTCCTTGTAGGAGTTTATTTGAGGAAGGACAATGAAGTTTACTGGAAATTCTTTATATTGTCCACTTGTGTTCCAAATTATAAGTACCTTCTTGTTAAGATTCAAACCTTATATTGTGTATTTGCAATTGGTAACCCATGGGATCAACGTACCTTCCTTTATTACTTGTTTGCATATGATGACACTTTGCTCAAATAAGGTCTCATGCTTGGGAACCCCAATGTAAGTGTGTCATTGCCTATTTTGGGAGTTTACTATATACATTCATCATTTTTTGACACCTTTGTGATTAAGTTGTGTGACCAACTAAGGGATGCTAAGTGGTTTTCTTATCTATGGGAGAGTCCATGGATATTAAAGGCTCTTTGTCACCTTCAAAGGGTTAGACAAGTTGGGTTTTCAAATGGGACTCTTGGAAACATGCTTGATACTATGATAGGATGGACCCTAACTCATTGGGAGCATTATTTGATATGGAATGAATTGAATCCTGATAGATCCTTCGACCATTCTAGTAGCATGGCTTCATTGGTGAACTTTCGTTCTTTAGGAAGTTGCTTGATAGAGAGGGTTGTTTTGTACTTAAAATCTCTTTTTATCTACCAGTGTCCTTATCTTTTCGTACGCCCTAGATAAGAATAGTGAGCTTAGCACCTTTCTCTACTACCTATTTGCTTATGAGGATACCCATGTTGGTATAGGATTTGCTTACTATAGAGGTAGAGGTATATGGGTCTTGCACTTTTTTACCTGAATGAGACTTTATGGGTGATTGCACCACTTTTGGTGTGGTCTTATTGCAAGGCGATGAAACAATTGTGTCTTATGGCTCCTAAAGTATATGTGATATCATCACTTGGGATTCTTGATTCCATTAAGACCTTTGTGGTTTCCTTGTCTCATAATGTTGCTTATGACCAATTCTTTTGTACATTATCTGATGAATGGATCTTATTAAACACAAAGGATAGTTGGTTGTATTTGAAATGTGTGGCTCCTTGGCAAGTTGATATGATTTATAACCCTTGTGCTAACCCTCAATATGTAATGATATGTTTGTTGTTTGTCCTTCTCATGTCTTTGCAAGGTCCAGATTCGAGGACGAATCCTTTTGAAAAAGGGGATAATGATACGAACATGATTATCTTGGGGCACATTAGGAGAGGCTTACACATATGGATGATAGCTTGGAACCCAGAGGGATCCACGGAGCAATAAATGCATAAGGTCATGGGCTATCAAGATATCATTTGAGAAATCAAGAAGGGCCTTGTGAGTTATTTCCCAAATAGTCACTTTTAGGATATTTTTGTAATAGACTATTATTTGTAAGGGGTAATAAATGTAAATTGTTGCCTTAGCCATTTTCATTCTTAGATTTTGATGAATTGAATATTTGAGAGCTTTTATGCTTGTTGTTTCTCTAGGTAAAGCCTAGCATTAGTTTTATCAGGTAGTTCATAGTTGGTAATCGTAGGTTGAGTGTTTAGGGTGGATTCTCAAAATTTCTTGTGTTAAATTCTTCTAGTTTAATCAATAATCAAGTTACCCTCTTTGTGGATTCAATTTGGTTTTCTTGTCTTTGATTAAGTCGGAATTATTATTGTTTGATTGGATTCGATTGAGATGTGAAGGTATAGAGTTCATTGTTGCTCATAAGTTCGATCAAATTTCAATAATTCCACATATCCTTTTCTTTGTTTCAATTTTTTCTGTTTTAATTCTAGTTACTGACTAGGATTGTTATCACAAAATCCACCATGTGCAGAATTACTAAATCATCCCAAGACTAATATCCCATGAATATTATAAAGTAAGGCCGATAAACCTAATCAATAACTACCAAAATCCCAACCAGTGTAGCCACACACATAGGAGTATCAAATATTTCACAAGCCATATTCAAACCCAAGGAAGATTTAACATAAACATATGAGAAGGTGTAACCCAAATCAAACAAAACATTAGCCATGCAGTCACAAACAAGAATAGTACCTGTGATCACTGTGTCTGAAGCTTCGGACCTGGGCCTACCAGGAAAGGCATAGAAGTGGGTCTTGTCACCTATCTGAACACCACCTCTGCCGTCCTGTGCACCACCACGATCATCATGACCCCTACTTTGTTTGGCCTAATAGCCACCTCTACTAGCCTGGTGACCTCTATGCCAACTATGTGGATGACTCTTACCATTTCCTCCAATGCCCTTACCTGTTGGGACCAAAGATCGAGAAGTATACTACTGACCTGACTAACTAAAATTCCTAAGATTAGGGCAAAACCTTCTAATTTGACTAATTCCACCACACTCAAAGCATATATAGTCTAGGGTGGTCCACTGAGCTAAAAAAAGCTGACAAAACATAGCTACAAGAATCTGAAAAGGCTGGTTCATCCCTGACAAATCACCAACAGACACAAGCATATCAGTCAACATAGGTTGGGCAGGGTAGCCTTGGAGTCTCAGGTCCCGAGAATAAGATCCACTATAGTTTCCCGCCTTATGGGCACTCTTTTACCCAATCTTTACCTAACCATCATGTCATACAACCTCTACCTTTTCCATAAAATCAACCATCTCCTGGAAAGTCTTTTCTGAAGATGCCATCTGAAGTCCAGAAACCTAAAGTCCAGTACTCAGACCCTTAGCAAAATATTGAATCCTCACCTCCTATAAAGTTAACAATGGAGCAGAATATCTAGAGAAAGCATAAAACTTAGCCTCATAGTCCACAACCGACATATTACCCTACTCAAGTCCGATAAACTCATCCTTCTTTCTATCTCTCAAAGTATGTGACACATATTTCTTCAGAAATATGGAATAAAAAAAATTCCAAGGTAACAATAGCAAACTTACAGACCTATACTGAACAAATGCTCTCTACCACAGTTTGGCATCTCCCACAACTGGAAAGAGACAAACTCTACACCATTCTTCTCTACAATCCCCAGTTTGTGAAGCCATTCATGGTAGTCAATAATGAACTCATAAGTGTCTTCCGACTCAGTACCATGGAATATAGGCAATTTTATCTTATGGAACTTACAAATCAAGTCATGCTTATCCCCGATCATCACTGGGCCCAATACCTATCGTGTAAAAGCTCTAATCTCTGACCCTCATCCATCTTCGATGCCATGGCAGCGGTAGGCTGCAACCGTAGATGATGAATAGGCAGAATTATTGGTGTAGCACCTACCAGCTGAATCAACTCAAAATTATAGAGGAACCTACATTGTACCTCCAATGACTGGCATGACATATACTGGAGTCGGTGCCTCTCCATCCTCTAGTAGCACCTCTTTATGATTAACCATGTCTGTAACATTCTTGGGTGGTGGAGAAGACTCTGAACTTTTCCTTGCTGAACCTTTGGCGACCTGAGCTCCACCCCTAGCAGGTGCTTCCCCATGGCCGCTTCCCCTTCCTCTACCTCTCACTTAGAATCTACCCCGAGTTGCAACCTTAATAGATATCTTAGGTGTTACTGGTACTCATACGGCTGCTGTTCTATTAGGGCGTGTATTCACCATCTGTGAGATAAGAGTGAAAGGGGTTAGATACCAATTTGGATGACCAGAAACTAATTGGAATCAAGTAATAGCACTAAAGAAAGAAGAAGAGTGAAATTTCCTAAAGTCATGTAGCCTCTCGAAGAAAAGTACAGATGTTGTCGTATTGTTCCACAAGACTTTACTAGATCCATTCTTGCATTACGAGCTTGATGAACTAAAGGCTCTGATACTATCTCTATCACGACCCAAATAGTAGTGAGTGGCACCCACACTAACCCCCCAATTGGAGAACCATCCAACCCAGTTATTGATCTAACCTTTTATCAATTTTTAAACAATATTGAATGCTCCAACTTCATAAATATAATATCCAAAGTAAAAAATTAATAAATACGGAAATCCAACAAACTATCTATTACACCTCCTATGGTTTGAAAGTTACCGTACAAGAATAATCTAAAATCCATAAAACTGAAGTCTGAAAAAACCATTCAAAAATAACTAATAAAAGAATATCATTATTTAGAAGACTGAACATGATTAAAAGAAGATCCAATGGCAACCTGAAGATAGTGCTCACCCTTTAATCGATAAGCTGCTAGTCACAAACTAGATCCAAGGTCTTGTCTCAATCACTAGAACACCTTCTGCTCTCAACTAAAGAAAAAACACATATAGTGTCAGTACAAACACTATATACTGGTAGGTATCACTGACCAACTTTAACTTGAAAAACCATACATAAGCATAATCTAGTAAGAGTAACTAGCATTCAGGACATACAAGAAAATGCACCACATTTTACTATTATCCATAAAATAACCTCTTAAAAAATCAATAAACACATTAGTATAATGATTAGTTGATCAACAGATTATGTCATCACCTCAATCTAAGTTAAATTTCGATAGAAGGAGGGCCTATAACCCTTTAATTATTATCATGTGTATCATACTGTCGCTCTTAAGCACATACGCAAGTGTACGTGGTTGTGCAAGTAATATAGTACCCCTTTCGAGCCGAATATCAATCCCATAGGGACTTGGTGATTTGCAGACGATCTAATTATAGTGTTACTATTAAAATTAAACAAATACATATTGTAACCAATAAGAGTTTTGAGTTTTAGAAACTAAATACTAGAAATAACGACGATATGAAATTTGGATTGTAAATAATAGATGGAGAGTTCCAAGGTTGAGGCAATTATTTCACATTCATGCATAACTATGGTTTTTAGTCGGTGTTGATGCTTATCGTGATTGTTGATCTACGGGGTTGATATTCAACTTGGGAATGGACATCATCTAAGTCATCTACCCAGATTAATTTTACAACTACATTGTTGAGCGGGAATGTGAGTCTTTATTTCGAATGCATTAAAATATCTTCCCGTTTCATTAACCAAGAGGGGCGTTTAGGCATATCGTTATCCTAACCGCAAATCATCCTTTAACAATTAGTTTTAAAAAATTAAAGACATGATCCAAACTCCTTACATTCTTCATTCAGCCCCTAAACTCCTATGGTCAACGTTTTTTGAAACTACAATTTATCCTAGTTCATGATGCTTTAGAATAGTAAAACAAGAACGCAAGAACAATCACATGACGCGATAAATAGATATACCAACTATAAAACCATAATTAAGAAATAATGTTTTAGCCTCAACCCTAGAAATAAGGTGTTTAGCCACTCATATTCATTTAAACAATCTCCATAAAAGAGTTGACAACTTCAAACTACAAGAATGAAAAGTAAAAGAAGAAATAACACTAGTTTGAGCTCCTTGATGTCTCCTTTGCTCTCCAATTCCTGTGTCTTCCAAGAGATTTAAAAATATGTGAATGAATGTGTCTAAGTAATCCTTGTATAGTGATTTAGTTCATCTATGAGGTTCCCCAAAAGAATCCCATGCATTTCCAACTTTGCCCCCACTTAAAAACAAGTTAAAAACCAACTTTGGGTCAGATTTAGCGGTGGTGCGCCGCATGGCTCATCGTACACCCAAACCAGTGGCATGGTGTGATAAATGGTGTGGTACACACCATCCCAAATTTATTGGGAGGTTCATTTCATGGTCTCCTCCCATGCTTTGCGAGGTGCGGTGCATGGCACCCTCCAAGGTGTGGGGGTTGCGTCCGTTCCTTCTCGTGCTTTCGTTCCTTGTTCCCGTTCATCTTGTGGCTTGTTTGTAGGCTTGAATTAGCTTAAATATCTACTATATTGGTCTCCCACAATATCTCACAACAACCATAAGTCCATACAACACGATAGAACAAATCAAAGTAAACTAGAACAAGCATAGTTCAAGCTAGCGACACTAGTTTCTTCATCTAAGTTCTATTTTATCTTTTTGACTCTAGACTTGCTTCGAGTGCCCGTTAAAAACAATGAACATGTAATTTAACACACAAATAAACATATACACACTTAACAACTCAATAAGCACATCAAGTTATCCTCAAAACTAAGTTAAAAGTGTATAGATAATGACACTTAGGAGTACAAATACGCCTAAGATCATCACCCCACACTTAAAGCCTTGTTCGTCCTCGAACAACTCTTTACATTAATCACCATTAAGGAAGAATCTAAAATTATATCTACAACTAAAATTATTACTGCAACTAACATTATTACTGTAACTAAGACACTCAAAACTAGAACTACATAGACCACATGAATAGTAAGTTCCTCATTCGACATGTCATATTACACTTTGAAACACATCAATACTAATTCAAAGCCTCCTAGCCTCAAGACTTGAATCTACCAAGTTGGCAAACTCATGCATTTTACTCAACAAATACTTCATACAAGTCACCTACCTATCATCAAACATGTTTTCTCACCACAAGAGAGTTACCCACATTCACTCACAAATATGTAATTTATCACAAGAATGGGTGTACGAATCAAATTCCGCTCACTCTCACAAAGAATTCACATATGACATAAGATGTACCATAAGCTTGCCCTTAGTGTAGTACTCCACTAGTATCAGAATGTCAAAGCTCAAGATCAAATAGTACTTTAAGGGTTGTAATGTAGGCTAAGGGACAGGTAGGACTATTTGTTCAAAAATAGTGATTATCTTCCCTAAAAACTTTAATACACTACAATATACATTAATATAATCTCTAACCAACCTATTTTACACCACTTTTGTCTTCCTAGTTCTCTTTTATTTTTCCCCATCTCTTTTAGCTAGCTTAGACATATTAGGTAAGGGGTATTTGATATCAACACATGATTCACTTTTGATAAATTTTTCTTTTCATTACATTACTCCCTATCAACAACACATAAAATTTTTAACACACCAACAACTATTTTGTTGGGGCATCACTTTCACTTTTTTCCTTCTTCAATTCTACACTCCTTAACATCTTAATTTTTCAACTAAAGCGCTTAGGAGTTTTGGATTAAATTACGGTCAATTGAAAGAAAGGGAATATACTATATATAAGGCTACCAAAGAATAGGTTAAAGGCTCAATGGGGCTAACTAAGATCATGCAAAAAGGGTAGATAAAGAGGGTATAAAAGATGGCTATCAAAGAAATGCCTATATCATCTCCTAAACTTAACATTCTTTATTTCGGTTTGTAAACACACCGGGAAAGTTCTAGACATCACTATGAAACATGAAATATAACAAAACCTCACTCACACATGGCACATGTTTAAGTGAAGAAGGATCCCTATAGACTCTAAACAAAGCAATAACAAGAAATTTAATATTAAACCAACATCACACAAGAGTCAAACAAATGAGCTTAAGTGTTTCACATAGTCATTCACTTCTCTACACATGCTTCGACATTCAAAATCCACTTGCATCATGCAATCATACGTAGTATCTAACTAGAGCATCTCTAGAATTTTAAAATTACTCTTAAAAATCAAAAAGTATACTGGATTCAAAGGGATTTCCCTCAGAAAAGAATCGAAAAGAAAAATTGAGGGGTGGATGAAGTGTGCTTCTAAATAAAACTAAAAATTACTAAAAGAAAATCTTTTTGTATTTTTCAAATTTTCAGCAACATAAGAAAAAAGAAACTAACCAAAAGACTCCTATAGCACACTTCATCATCCATATTCTCTCATCCTCTTCCTCCTACTTGGATCCCATCTTCTCCTTCTTTTCTGACCTCTCGAATGCTCATGATTGAGGTCTGCAACTTTTCTTACACCTACCTTTTTAGGATTCCATTCAAGTTTTGCGAGTTCAGGCTTATTTGTCAATTCAGGCAACTCCATGAGAGATTCCAAATAAGTAATTGGTGGTTTGCACTTTTACACCCCACACTCATCCGCTTCTATAGTTGTGATCATCCATAGATCTCTATAGTGTGAGAGTGTGTTGTGTGTTTTGTACACTCTAAAAATCATCTCTTTGTTATTCAATCTCATCTTAAGAGTGCCTTCTCTCACTTATACACCCCACACTCATCCACTTCCATAGTTGTGATAATGCATAGATCTCTATAGTGTGAGGGTGTGTTGTGTGCTTTGTACACTCTAAAAATCATCTCTTTGTTATTCAATCTCATCTTAAGAGTGCCTTCTCTCCCATTTATCAATGCTCCACCAGTAGCCAAGAATAAACATCCCAATATGATTGGTACCCTTCCATCTGCATCATAATTAAGAACTATAAAGTCAGTAGGAATAATGAACTTACCAACCTTAATGAGAACATCCTCTATGATTCCTTCGAGGACCACTCTCGTTCTGTCCGCCATTTGTAACACCACTGAGGAGGGCCTGGGCTTTCCCAAACCAAGAGTATTAAAAATTGAAAGGGGCATCGAGTTGATGCTTGCCCCTAAATCACTCAAGGCATGGATAATGTCACTTTCACTAATTTGTATAGGGAGGGTGAAACTCCCAGGGTCCTTGAGCTTTTTGGACATCTTGCTCATGACTACAGAACTACACTCTAAGACCCTGGGAGTTTCACCCTCCCTATACAAATTAGGGAAAGTGACATTATCCATGCCTTGAGTGATTTAGGGGCAAGCATCACTCAACATCTTGCTCATGACTACAGAACTACACTCTTCAATAAGTGCTACCATCTCAACATCACCAAGCCTTCTTTTATTGTTCACCACATCCTTAAAGTACTTAGCATACTTTGGCATTTCCTGCAAAACATCTACAAGAGAAAGGTTAATGTGAAGTTCTTTGAATGTATCAAATAACTTCTTAAAACAAGCAATCCTCTTTGGCTTTCATAATCCTCTTAGGGAAAGGTGGTGGTAGACTATTTTGAGGTTGCTCAATAGGCCTTTCATTAGGGTACTCGGTCTTACCCTTCTTGTCAGCTCCTTTGGGATGAGTTTGCTTCTTTGTTTGCTCCGGTGTGGTTAATTCTGCTTGCACCTCATGATTTTTCTTTGGAGGTATGTTAATCAAATCTCTACCACTTCTCAATGTGATTGCCATAACTTACTTAGGAGCTTGCACTGCATCACTAAGTAGACCCTCTTGAGGCCTTGTGTTGTGCACCTGAGCTGACTGACCTATTTGTATCTCTAAATTATTTTGGGCAAGTTGCTGATTTTTGATTTCTGCAGACATTTGTTCTTGGTTAGCCAATATTTTTTTCAAAGTCTCCTCTATATTGGAACATGACATGATTGGGAAAATGTGTTTCAAGAATAAATAGATTCTCGTACATTATTACCCTCTTGAGATAGTTCTTTTTTGAATTACAACGTTATGACATCTTCGGAACTTCAACCAATGAATAGGGGATAAGTGAATCATCATTCATATAAGAGTAGGATACATATGAATAACAACATATGTCAACCTGAATTGATATACTTAAAGCCTCTCAGAATTGAAACAAGCCCAATGTTAATGTAAACAATATGTTGCAGAAGAATACGGAAAAAGGAACCTTACATACCTTGTATCCTCAATACGAGTATACAATCTTAGACGTGCATATAATAGTCCCGCTCCTTCCTTATGTTTCACTCTACAACACAAGTACATAACGGAGCCAACATTAACCACCAACTACCTTCCAATGACATACAATAACAATGAGTTACATGTTTGGCTTTAACATGTCATTTCCCCCTTGACAATACCATTCATGAAATTATCACACCAATAATCCCACAATATTCCCAACATTGACAAAAATATCATAAACCATTAGTATGTCACACAAAGTTCATACTTTCCACTCTTCATCACCACAACATCACAATTATTCTATCAATTCACTTTAATACACCTCACAACAACAAATCGGCCAAAATCCCATGATTTACACTTATGGAAAAATAACAAGTTTAGGACCATAATCTCACCATACATGTTGATATTTCACCCATACCATGTACTTTCATCGAGACAACAAGTCATCTTTCAAGTTTAAATTCCATAGATGACACATCTTTTACAAAAACACAAAGTGCCATATTCAACACTTCCAAGCATAACCAACATGATCTACATAATATATTATGCATATAATATGTTAATCCATAAGCATAAACACTTACCCAAGCTTGGAAAATGATGATCTTGCTCCAAAGATGACTTAGGGTTTGAAGAGCCCAAAGGGAGTTTTCTTGAGAATTCTAGAAAAAGATAGAAAAACATATGTGTTGTTGTGTATTAAAAGTTTGATTTTTGCCTCCTTTTATAGACCTTTTAAGTCATGCTTAGCCACTCTTGGCATTTAATGCTATGTGTGGCTTAGTCAATGGAAGAATGGGTCATTTGACCCATTCTTAGCCCATGTTTTCTTTCACATTTTGGGCCCTTTTTTAGCCCAATTCACTTAACCCAATAAAATCAATAATTTCTCATGTTTACTTCATCTCATATGCATTACAACAATATTCCCACTGATTAAATTCATACTCGTAGCCTCAATCCCAAAAACAAGCGATTCTAGCCACGTATGGCTTATTTTGACTACGAGGGTAAAACCGTCATTTTTATTCAAAATTCATTCTCTAGTAGTTTTATCATAGCAATATAATACTTCAATATTTTAATGTATATGCTCGTGGTTGTATAAGAAATGTGGCAAAAAAATTGGCTCAATACGTCCCCGGGCACCCTTGGGACTTAAGAAAATTTCCAACTTTGAAAAGTGGACGAAACCAGCCTGGCACGCCCTTGGGCATGCCAGCTTGCTGCCTCTGGGCTAAAAATTTTGGCCCAGAGCGGCCTGGTACGCCCTCTGGCGCACCCCACTCTAATTTTTTCAAATTTTTGTTTCTTCGAATTTTCTTCGAAGATTTGGTTAGATACTTCAAGTCCTATTCTTTACCTTACTTCTTACCTTTAGTATACCTTGTTTAGAGTTCCTCTTATCCTCATTTTGAACCCCATAAATGCTCCACAAAAATCACAAAACACCTCCTACGAAGGGTTAATCACATGTACGAGGCCAAATTTTAATTTTCTCATCATTACCATTACCAACTACATACTTATAGCTCTCGACACCCAAGTAAACATTATTCAACATTGTCACATAGGGTTGGGAGTGTACGGGGTGTTACATTCTCCCCCCCTTAGAAACATTCATCCTCGAATGTTTAACGATGTCGCTTCAATTATAACAAATGCATCTCTATATTAGCATATGTACCTAAAAACACTTAAGGCTCATGGATATTTACTTGCTATAAGTCTACTTCCACACTTTGAACTTTTTCTTCCATTTGAAACAATATGGGTACGTTGATTTCATCATTATTTTCTTTTTTCCAACTTTTCATGCGATCTCTTCGACTTGTTGATTTCACCAAAGAACCTTTACAGGAATTACGTCTTTATTTAGTAACCTTCACACTTGTCGGTCTAGAATAACCATAGGTATCTTTTCCTAGTGAGATCCTCCGAACTTTGTATATTTCCAATGGTAACAAAATGAAATGAAACTCTTATGCACTTCCGACAAATTTCACATCCTTTCTTTTCAAATCCCCTTACTACTTTCATTGGTGACGCTTTTAGGAGTACTTAATCATCTATAATCATCTATACTCACAAACATCTACGATACCATTCCCTCATAGGCAGGCACATCTACCTGCTTCCCTTTGCCTCTACCTCTTCTTGTGATTAGCATTTTACTATAGCAAAGAAAAACAATCACCATGGTTAGATGCATTTTAACAAACAACACTGGCTCTATTGCACGATCTAGAAATGAAGGAAAGAAACAGCATACTAAATGTCCCGTAGCCTCCTACTTATAAATATGGTGCGCAACACATCGATAAGTAAGACTCTACCCAGAAACGGCTTTGTAGACACCCTTAGAATGACCTGCTCTGATACCACTTTTGTCACGACCCAAAATCCCATTCGAGCTGGACTGGCACCCAAAGCCGATATGGCCCGAGAGAACCAATCTTTGCTCATGAACATTCGTATGCGTATCCTCGTATGAATCTTATTATACCTTATGCAACTATACGGAAAACATGAACGTGGAAACATATGCTATACATATATATTTAGGAAACTTGGTCGTTGGGGCCATCAAGTCAAAACGGACGCTTATCTTTTACATGTTCGTCTCTTACATCCATATACCCATATATGTCTACAAAAGCCTCTAACAGATGCATCAACAAGACTAACTTAAAGTTGGGACAAGTCCCCGCTTTATACTATATTTACAATATCAAACAAATATACAACTATGACCCAGAAAGCTCCTAACCAAGTGGAGCTCACCAAAACTCTTCAAATGATCCACAGTCTACTTAGGAGGTCTACTAATGCCTGAACCTGCAACATGTAAGGTAAGTCCCCCGAGGGGGTAAGTACGAAGAATGTACTGAGTATGTAAGGCCATAAGAAATTCATCATACATAATAACAACAACAACGGAGTCAATATTAGAGAAATAGTAAATATGAATAAACTCTCTTTTTGGTATGTGAGGAAATCATGAATATTTCTATTGTTATTGTAATTTACCATCCTCTATATACCCCCTTATTCAAGAGAGAGTTACTCCTACTCAAGAGACTTGCCTCCAAGAGATTCTTTATATGCAATAGATTCTTTCTTGCTTTTCCCCGCATCATCATTATTATTAATCTTCTTGGTTAACTACATCCACTCTTTGGTGGGTTAATTACTACATCCACTCTTTGGTGGGTGAATTACTACATCCACTCTTTGGGGGGTGAATTACTACATCCACTCTTTGGTGGGTTAACTACATCCACTTTTCGGTGGGTTAACTACATCCACTCTTCGGTGGGTTAATTATTTTTATTTTTCACACTTTTGTTCTTTTCTTACTTGGGGAAGATTGATTCATTCACTTATGAGAGATTTATATATTGAGGATCATGATAGTATATAATACCGGGCCTCCACCTTTGGTGGGTTAGAAATGACATAGCATAATATTGGGATTATTCCATATTGAACTTATACCCATTACATAGTTATGAGAGTCACACGTTAAAGATCATGAACATAAAGCACACACTTATATACACATCTCACTTCACTCCTTCACTTCACGAGATTGACATCTTCACTTATGAGGAATAATTATACTAACTTGCACATCACCTCTCTTATTACTCTTATGAGATTGGTACTTTTATACTTGTGAGAGATTGGTACAAAGATAATCCTCATATTATTGGACTTTTGAACATGACATGATTGGGAAAATGTGTTTCAAGAATAAATAGAATCTCTTACATTATTACCCTTTTGAGATAGTTCTTTTTGGAATTACAACGTTATGACATCTTTCAAACTTCAACCAATGAATAGGGGATAAGTGAATCATCATTCATCTAAGAGTAGGATACATATGAATAACAACATACGTCAACCTGAATTGATATACTTCAAGCCTCTCGGAATTGAAATAAGCCCAATGTTAATGTGAACAATATGTTGCAGAAGAATACGAAAAAAGGAACCTTACATACCTTGTATCCTCAATAAGAATATACCATCTTAGACGTGCATATAATAGTCCCGCTCCTTCCTTATGTTTGACTCTAAAACACAAGTACATAACAGAGACAACATTAACCACCAACTACCTTACAATGGCATACAATAACAATGAGTTACATGTTTGGCTTTAACATGTCATTTCCCCCTTGACAATACCATTCATGAAATTATCACACCAATAATCCCACAATATTCCCAACATTGACAAAAATATCATAAAACATTAGTATGTCATACCAAGTTCATACTTTCCACTCTTCATCACCACAACATCACAATTATTCTATCAATTCACTTCAATACACCTCACAACAACAAATCGGCCAAAATCCCATGATTTACACTTATGGAAAAATAAAAAGTTTAGGACCATAATATCACCATACATGTTGATATTTAACACATACCATGTACTTTCATCGAGACAACAAGTCATCTTTCAAGTTTAAATTCCATAAATGACACATCTTTTACAAAAACACAAAGTGCCATATTCAATACTTCCAAGCATAACCAACATGATATATATAATCTCTCATGCATATAAAATGTGTTAATACATAAGAATTAACACTTACCCAATCTTGGAAAATGATGATCTTTCTCCAAAGATGACTTAGGGTTTGAAGAGCCCAAAGGGAGTTTTCTTGAGAATTCTAGAAAAAGATAGAAAAGCATGTGTGTTGTTGTGTATTAAAAGTTTGATTTTTGCCTCCTTTTATAGACCTTTTAAGTCATTCTTATCCACTCTTGGCATTTAATTCTTTGTGTGGCTTAGTTAATGGAAGAATGGGTCATTTGACCCATTCTTGGCCCATGTTTTCTTTCACATTTTGGGCCCTTTTTGAGCCCAATTCACTTAACCCAATAAAATCAATAATTTCTCATGTTTACTTCATATCACACGCATTATGACAATATTCCCACTGACAAAATTCATACTCGTAGCCTCAATCCCAAAAACAAGCGATTCTAGCCACGTATGGCATATTTTGACTACAAGGGTAAAATCGTCATTTTGATGCCAAATTCGTTCTCGAGTAATTTTATTATACCAATATAATAATTCACTCATTTCATGTATATGCTCGTGGTTGTATAAGAAACGTGGCAAAAAAATTTGCTCAATACGTCCCCGTGCACCCTTGGGACTTAAGAAAATTTCCAACTTTGAAAAGTGGCCGAAACCATCCTGGCACGCCCTTGGGCGCGCCATCTTGCTGCCTCTGGGCTAAAAATTTTGTCCCAGAGCGGCCTGGCATGCCCTTTGTCGCACCCCACTCCAATTTTTTCAAATTTTCGTTTCTTCGACTTTTCTTCGGGGATTTGGTTAGATACTTCAAGTCCTATTCTTTACCTTACTTCTTAACTTTAATATACCTTGTTTGTAGGTCCTCTTAGACTCATTTTGAAATCCACAAATTCTCCATGAAAATCACAAAACACCTCCTACGAAGGGCAAATCACATGTACGAGGACAAATTTCAATTTTCTCTTCATTAACATTACCAATTACATACTTATTGATCTCGACACCCAAGTAAAAATTATTCAACGTTGTCACATAGGTTTGGGAGTGTACGGGGTGTTACAATTTCTCCATGAGTAATTTGGCCGACTCTGCCAGTTGCAGTTGTAGGCATTACTATAGTTTTGATTACGTTTCTGCACATTGCTTATAAAATTCAAAAACTCCAAATTTGTTGCACATAAGTTTGAGGAGTGACCAATATTAACACAAGTTTCATACCAAGTCTAAACTTGTTGAACTGCATTAACCTATGCCTGAGGTTGAGCCACACTTAAATTGTTGAACTGGGCCATTATTTGATTCTAAAAGCTGACCAATTATGCTGACAATGCTGTGACACCATCTACCTCAATCATACCTACAGGCTTCATCACCATGCTTCTAGACACCTCACCATTCCAATATGGGTTACCTTATGTAATTCTATTTAGGAGAGTGTACAACTCATCAGAGGTTTTCTCCAAAGCCTCACCACCTGTCGCTGAATCTAACAAAACTTTTGTATTATGGTCAAGTCCTTCAACAAAAGTATGAGCTAATACCTCATTGGTAAGTTACTGATATGGAAAATATCTGAGAAGTGACTTGAATCTCTCCCATGCATGATAGAGATTCTCATCTAGCTTTTGCTTGAAACTCAGAATCCCACTACTTAACCTTGCAGTTTCGCCCAAAGGAAAGAATCGGATGAGGAACTTCTTTGCCAAACCATCCCAAGTTGTGATTGAGTTTGAAGGTTATGCCTTTAACCATTTCTTTGCTTTTTCCAAAAGTGAGAATGGGAAATGTGTGAGCCTCACATAGTCTGTGGAGACTCCAGTAGGGATGAAAGTATCACTGATCTCCAAAATGTTTTGTAGATGAGCCTCTGGATCCTCATGTGATAAGCCTGTGAACTTCTCGCTTGTGTGCAACAACTTCACTATGTCCTATTTCAGCTCAAATCTGCCCCCTGCGTCTGTCTTTTGAATACAGGAGGTCACATTAGTTGCGAGTAGGATTGCCACATCGCGCACTGTTCTGCGAGGTAGTTGTTCATCACCCATTGCTGTAGGAATAATTTTTCCTTCTTAAACTTGCAGGATTATATAGAGAAGTGTTGCTTCTCTCCTCAATAGGTGCAAGCGTCACTCAAGTTTGGGATATGGTTTAACCAATTCCCTCTCCCTTGAGCCGAATATCGATCCCACCGGGACTTGGTGATTAGCAAACGATCCAATTATAGTGTTACTATTAAAGTTAAGCAAACGCGTATTGTAACCAACAAGAGTTTTGAGTTTTAGAAACTAAATACTAAAAATAACGATGATATTAAATTTGGATTGTATACATGGACAGTTCCAAGGTTGAGGCAATTACTTCACATTCATGCATAACTATGGTTTTTAGTCGGTGTTGATGCTTATCGTGGTTGTTGATCTAAGAGGTTGATATTAAACTTGGGAATGGTCATACTCTAAGTCATCTACCCAAATTAATCACACAACTACATCGTTGAGTGGGGATGTGAGTCTTTAATTCGAGTGCATTAAACTATCTTCCCGTTTCATTAACCAAGTGGGGCATTTAGGTATATCGCTATCCTAACCATAAATCATCCTTTAACAATGAGTTTATAACAATTAAATAAATGATCCACACTCCTTATGTTCTTCATTCCTCCCCTCAACTATTATGGTCAATTCATTTTGGAACTACAATTTATCCTAAAGTTTATGACACTTTGGAATAGTAAAATAAGAACGTATGAACAATCACATGAATTGATAAAAAAATAAACCAACTATAAAACCATAATTAAGCAGTCATGTTGTAGCCTCAAACCTAAAAAGAAGGTATTTATCCACTCATATTCATACAATCAATCTCCATAAAAGAGTTCATATTTTCAAATTCCTGTGTCTTCTAAGAGATTTAAAAAGATGTGAATAAATGTGGCTAATTACTCCGTTTATAGTGATTTATGTATTCCATTAGGTGCCCCAAACGAATCCCATGCATTTACAACTTTGCCCCAACTTAAAAACAAGTTAAAAACAAACTTTGGGTCGGATTTGGGGGTGGTGCGCCGCGTGGCTCATCGTACACCCCAAACAGTAGCATGGTGTTCTACATGGTGTGGTGTACATTCTCCCACACACCTTGGGAGGTGCTATGCATGGCCCCCTCCCATACTTTGGGAGGTACAGCGCATGGACCCCTCCAAGGTATGGGGGTTGCGTCCGTTTCTTCTCGTGCTTTCGCTCCTTGTTCCCATTCATCTTGTGGCCTGTTTGTAGGCTTGACTTAGATTCCATATATACTACATTGGTCTCTTACTACATCTCACAACAACCATAAATCTATACAACACAATAGAACAAATCAAAGTACACTAGAACAAGCATAGCTCAAGCTAGCGACACTAGTTTCCTCACTAAGTTCTATTTGATCTTTTTGACTCTAGACTTGTTTCGAATGCCCCTTAAACACTATGAACATGTAATTTAACACACAAATACACATATACAAACTTAAAAACTCAATAATCATATCAAGTTATCCTTATAACTAAGCTAAAAATGCATAGATAATGACACATAGGAGTACAAATACGCCTAAGATCACATACCAAGTTACGTTCCTCTAATCATTTTAAAAACAGTGATAAGATACTTTTAATTGAAACAACACTTATACAATCAATGAATGAATGATATGAGACAATGCATCATGACCATTAGTCCAGTCATGAAAGTGTAAACATATACTAAGGGTCTTATATGCCCATTAATCATGACCTGCAGGGACGCACTCTCATCTATGTACCGTACCGGAGAGGAACCTGCTCCTCGAAACATCAAACTAAAATTAATATATGCCATTGAGGTAACTGACCCACTTAGTATAACAATAAATTAATATCTCCAATAACATTAATCAAAATATGATAAGATTCACCTATATGGAATTACACAATTTTACTAATTCAACCTCACGGTTCATCATTTTAAGTATAAGATCAACTATTAAGTCACTTTCCAAATTACAAGTAAGCCCGAAGTCCAATCATAATTATTAAACTCATGAATAATTATGGAGATCAAATCAAGTCTATAACTACATTAAATCATAACCTAACTCGAATTCGAGCCCCAGAATGCACTACTCCACTTAAGTCTTGCCCTTCTGCAATTACTACTTATTCTCTATCTAGAAACAATAACAAGGAACAATTCATGATTCGTTCTATAATCCAAGGTGTATAACTTAAACCCAATGATTTTAACCCATGCTCAATAGCCTAATTCATCATTCTAGGGTTTTCCACCTTTTAATCTACTCTAATTTCTTTTAATCCACTTTGGTGACCCATTTTTTGTTGCGGTAATACTGCTGAAATAGGACCTTATGCTTCTACAATAGTACTTTGGTAGAAACTTGAACCCTTTCCCCAACCTAGTACATTTCACAACACACTTCCCAGATTTTTACATTATGGAATGGCTCTTTATAGTAAATTCTATAAATGGAGTTCTATGAACTTGATTTCCACACCAAAAGTTTCTATGAACTATTAAACCCCACAACAGATATAATAACATATTAAATCCACAAAATACTAATCCACAATTCATTAGATTTCTCAAGACCACACAACATTAATAGTACAATCAAAGCCATCCTAGCCTGAGATTTTAAAATTTTTGTCCGAGGATAACTTTACTCAGTTGTTGCATGCTAACCAACATTGTCATGATGAAACAAGTCTTTATATTACATACCAATTTACCCACCTTTCATCTCTGAATGGAAACAAGAGGAAAAGTAACATAAAAGGTACCTGAATTAATGAATAGTTGAGGGTAGCATTTGCACATGTCCACTTCAGTCTCCCAAGTGGCCTCCTCAAAGAGTAGGTTCTTCCACTGGACTTTCATAGATTGAATCACCTTAGTCCTTAACTTCTAGACATCTCTATCAAAAATAGGAATGGGTTCATCCTCGTAAAACAGGTTCTCATCTAATAAAACAAAATCACATTGAATAATGTAGTCACCATCCCCATGATACTTCTTGAGAATCAGAATATGGACCATTGGATGTACCCCCTATAAGCTTGGAGGTAGAGCCAATTTATAAGCCACTGACCCTACACCCTTCAAAATCTTAAACAGACCAATGTACCTTGGGCTAAGCTTACCCTTCTTTCTTAATCGCATCACATCCTTCATGGATGACAATTTGAGTAACACTTGCTCACCTTCCATGAAATGCATATCACATACCTTTTTATTTGCATACACTTTTTGCCAACTTTGAGATACTACAAGCATCGCTTGTATAATTCTGACCTTCTCCATCGACTCCTTTAGCAAATCAATGCTACAAAACCTTGACTCAAATGTATCAAACCACCAAATAGGGAACCTACACCTTCTCCCATATAAGGTCTCAAAAGGAGCCATGTCTATACTCAAATGGAAGTTGTTGTTGTATGCAAACTCGCACAATGGTAAGAAATGGTCTCAATGTCCCTCAAAGTCCATGACACACGCCCAAAACATGTCTTCCAATACTTAGATTATCTGCAGACTGCCCATCAGTGTGATGATGAAAGGTTGAGCCTAGATCAAAATTAGTTTCCAACTTTTCCTAAAAAATTTCCCAAAAGCTAGAGGTAAACTGCGTAGCTCTATCCGAGATAATGGAAACTTGCACCCCATGCAGTCAAAAAATCTCCTCAACATAATTCTTAGCTAACTTGGCTGCATTATAAGTAACTTGCACTGGGATAAAATGTGCAGACTTAGTCAATTAATCCACGATCACCCATATATAGTCATCTACCCCAATGTATCGAGAAGGCGAACAAAAAAATCCATGGCTAACCTCTCCCATTTCTATTCAGGATTGGGCATCCGTTGAAGAGTACCAGTAGTTCTTTGATGTACATTCATCACCTGCTGGCAGTTCTGATAACGATCTCAATCGAGTGACTAAAACCAATATCAAAAATGTGGAAACCAACGACACAAAATAAAGGATAGATAGGAAATCAGGATGAGAATAGAAGAAATAAAGATGAGAAATAGAAGAAAGAAAGGTTCAATTGAACAACAATTACACCAAGGGAAAAGAGTAACAATTTCAATAGAAAAGAGAAACTCGATTTGAATCTACAAATGAGTCACTCGTTATGAAATCGAAAGATAAGTTGTTTTGGATCAACAATGGGATTCCACCCAACTAATTATTCCAATCTAAACTATAGCTAATCCTAAGCTAAACTAAAGGGATTCCACCCCAAAATACTCTTCAGGAGTAATATTCTCAAATTATCAAAGTCTAAGGATGAAAAATGGCTAAGACAACTATTTATAGTTATTGCCTTTTACTAAAATAGCCTATTACAAAAAATAGCTTAAAAGTGACTAATTAGAAATAACCCACAAGGGCCCTTCTTGATTGCCCAAATGACATCCTAATCGCCCATGGCCTTATATATTTATTGCTCCATGGCGTCCTCTGGGCTCCAAGCCATCATCCATATGTGTAAGTCCCTCCTAATGTGCCCAAGCTAGCCATTCTTGTATCATCCTCCCCTTCTTTAAAAGGATTCGTCCTCTAAATTGAACCTTGCAAAAATATGAGAAGGACAAACAATTAACATATGCTCATAGAACACAAGGGTTATCAATCATACCAACTTGCCAAGGAGGCACACATTTAAAATACAACCAACTATCCTTTGTGTTGAATAAGATACATTCATCATATAAGGTACAATGGAATTGATCATAAGCAACATCATGATACAAGGAAACCACAAATGTCTTTTTGGCATCAAGAATCCCAAGAGATGATATCACATAAACTTTAGGAGCCATAACACACAATTGTTTCATTGCCTCACAATAAGACCATACTAAAAGTAGCACAATCACCCATAAGGGCTTATCTGAGTCAAATAAGTGCAAGACCCATATACCTCTACCTCTATAGTAAATAAATCCCATACCAACTACGCACCATCATAATCAAAGAGGTAGAACAGAAAGGTTCTAAACTCACTACCCTTATCTAGGGACTACCAAAAGATGAGGACACCGATAGATAAGGAGAAACATTTTAAGCACAAAACAACCCTCTCTATCAAGAAACATTCCAAAGAAAAGAAGTGCACCAATGAAGCCATGCTTCTAGAATGGTTGAGGGATTTATTAGGAGTCAAATCACTCTATATAAAATAGTACTCCTAATGAGTTAGGGTCCCTACTATCAATGTATCAAGCATGCTTCCCAAATTCCCATTTGAAAACTTAACGTTTCCAACCTTTTGATGGTGACAATGAGTCCTTAATATTCATGGACTCTTCCAAGTCACAACTCGCTTGTCATCTTAACCAAGCAACAGATTACAAGTGCCATATTTCATTTCATTTCCAGGGTCAAATGGAAAGAGACTCCATGAAAATGTGTTAAGAAAACAACTATATGCCTGATTGGTACTCTTATCCTTACAAAACATACTCCACTCAAAGGTATGAGTATTGTCATATGTGAACAAATAATATAGAAAGGTGTCACACAAGTCAAATTCATCTAATGTATTCTCATGAGAAGGCTCACTCATTGATTCAAGCACTTTAAGGCCTTGACCAAGAATGGCAACACATAAAGATAAAGATATAATTGTAGCACATTCCTCACCTTCGTTTTGAACACCATCCCTTCCAATAAATGTACTATCATCTTCTAAGAAGATATTTCTGCTATCGAAAAGTGTGTCATCACACCATAGTGGATTATCAAACAATTGGTAGCCTTGAAGAATGGCTAAACTTCCAATATTATAAGACACACCACTATATTCATCAGTCACATTAGTCATGTCATTATTGAATAAGAGATTACCCCTAAGCTTATACTCCACCTTAAGATCCTCATGACAAAAATAAGAAATAAATCAACACCTAAGGAATTATCACCTCGAAGTAAAGATCCTACATGACTAACTACATAACCAACCGTATCATTACCATCACTAAATTGAGGTTCATTTATCATATCACACAACTCCTCAATTAATAGGTCATCTTTAAAAGCAAATTGGTCATCACCATAATTAACACTAGTCAGTAGCATGTCAAACTCAAAAGAATCACGCATATGATTACCACCATTATAGCTAACTAGCATTTGACTAGCCCTATCATATGAAAATACATTTTCACTCAAGTCACAAGTGCTAACACTATGTGGACTCAAATTGATCTTACTAGAAGAATCAATCTGATTTTCTATAGGATAACCTAGTGTTTGGACACTCACAACAATGATATTATCATCATGCAACAAGGTATCATCAAGATCAACACAAGGCAAGGGATATTTTATCTCACACACATATAAGCCATTGTAGCCAACTAGCATTTTACTACCCCTATCACACGACAATACATTTTCACTCAAGTCACAAATGCGAACACTAGATGGACTCAAATCGATCTTATTAGAAGAATTAATTCGGTCATCTATAGGATCAACAAGTGTTTGGGAACTCACAACAATGACATTATCATCATGCTATAAGATTCCATCAAGATCATCACAAGGCAAAGGATCTTTAAGCTCACACATATACAAGCAATCACTTACACTCAATTGTTTACTAGCCATACAAGGATCTTATACTTTCGACAAAGTGTAAGGTTAAGCTTTCTTACCTTGTAGCTCATTGGAAGGATTGCATTCACATTTCTTTTCTACATTGGCACACATTTTCTCTTTTTGGAAGCTTTCAAGCACCCCATGTTTTTCATTGCTCGAGGTGCCTCACTAGGCTTGTTTCCAAGGATCCCTGCACAAGAATCAAAACAAATAGAAAAGGAAGAGTAGATACAAAAGTTAGTATAATGTTGTGACAACCTTCTCATATCACACCACACAACCTCTCCTTTTTCCACTCTAGAGTTTTCACATATCACACCCTTACTCCTTTTCAATCTTTTGTCTCTCAATTTTATTAGAGTTTGGACAAGTGCCAAGGATCCCTTGTGAAGGGTTTGGAGATCCCTTCAACTCTAGCTTTAACTTTGGTGCATAAGGATTGGATGTGTTGAATTGCATGTTAAACTCCTTAGCACCAATCTCACAAGGAGTATCTTGCTTTGCCTCCAAAGGCAACTCCTTAGGTTCTTTGTCAGAAGGAATAGTACCCTTCAATAGCCTTTTCAACTGCTCGAATGCCATCTCGGTAATTAATTGAGTAATCTTTTAAATATTCCTTTGCATTGAAGCAAACAATTCATTTGTCCTCAAAGTACTAGGATCCTCAATTGGGAGTGGTTCACTTGTAACTTCTTCTCTATGAAGTGTTAAGGGAAAAGAAACTTAGCATTATAGTCCATGATATACGTGTACTAATCTTGCATATATGGAAGTCCATGACTTTGGAACCATAGAATTCCCAAAAATGCATCCCTAGGCAGTACATCACACCAAACTTCCTCTTGATAATTTCCAAGTGAAATAGGTACCTTAACTCTCCTATCAACCAAATATCCCCTTCGAGTAACAAAAGGATTTTTCTTTGGAAAGAAAGGCAGTCTAAGAATTATAACCATTGAGGGGGTTATAGAGTTGAGAACACTGTCATCATCCATCACAACTTCAAGCTCCACTCTCCTACAAACAATCATTTTTGTTTCAAGAACTCATCTTTTCAGAACATGCATATTTTGAAACATTGAGTTCACTTTACTTTCAAGGACTATTGTTCTTTCCATACAACCTGTAAAACTCAACAAACAAGTTAGTAGCAAATATACTCACGCCTCTCATATATGGAAACTCTCAACTCACCCAATGTGTCTTCCCGAAGTTGATAGAGAACTTCCGTTGTCCAATCAATTCACAAGGTCACTTATTCTTTATGAAAAAATGGATTTTGTTCAAAGAAGAAAGCACGACTCAATTAAAACTAACAGTCTTGAATCAGGAAATTAACAACTAAATAAAACTAGAAAAGCACAACAAAAAAATTGGACTCAAAGAAATTGATAATATTTAGTAGGGAAATCTACTAATTAAAATCAAGTTATGAACCTAAAAGAAGGTAGAACTAATGAAAAAGAAACTAATTTATCAAGATTTGGACTAAAAAATTATTTGGGATGAAATTTAATTGAAATCCATGGAGAAAATGCTTCAAAAAATGGAGAAAATCTGAAAAAGAGTTGAAAATTGAGTTGAAAATCCATGGCAAAAGGACACTTGAGGAAGCTTCCAAGAATTGTACCATGTGACCCCCCCCCCCCCCGTACTACCTTTTGTTCTAGTCTTTACCCCTTTTGGTCTTTTCCTTTGTACAAACAAGTACTCCTCATTTCCTTTTCCCCTTTTTCGATCAAACAATATCTTTTGAATAATTCTTCTTCAACAAGACATGAATTTCATGAAGAACACCAAGAACATGAATGAACTTCAAAAATTCATATCTCCTTCGTTTTAGCTCCAAATAATACGGAATTTGAGATTTAAGCTCGTTTTGATATGAAGATTAAACTCCAATACTATTAAACCATCAATTACAACCCAATCAAATCAGATTTTTAGACCATTTCCTTTTTCTTCAAGCTATGAAGAACACCATGAACAAGATACACTCTAAAATTGACAACTCCTTTGTTTTAGCTCCAAATTTGACGAAATTCGAGATTCAAGCTCCCCTTGCAATAGAGAACAAAACCCGATGCTTTTTTAAGCTCCAATTTTAACCCAAAATTTTCAGATTTTGAAACCCACTTCAAATTATGAAGAACACCATGAAGATGATGAACTTCCAAAATAGACTCTAATGGATTTCAACTTCGTTTGTCTTCAAATTTCACATTCGAGCACCTTTTAGTAGAGAGAACAAACTCCAATACAAACAAACCTCCAATGCCACCTATATCTTCAAACCCACTTCACCTTCCTCAAGCCTTTTCAAGCTCCACAATTGTGAAAATTAGAAACTCTTTCCAAATCAACCCAAATTTTCAGATCTACGCCCCTAAACATTAAAAAAAAAACAAATCTAGTCATAGAAACACAAATAAACCAAAAAAAATTGAAATTTTTCAAAAACAATTTTTACCTTTTTTTTGTGAAATTTTCAGATTT
This sequence comes from Capsicum rhomboideum, assembly GCA_031232105.1. Lineage (NCBI taxonomy): Eukaryota > Viridiplantae > Streptophyta > Magnoliopsida > Solanales > Solanaceae > Capsicum > Capsicum rhomboideum. Next base: position 63,858,331 of record CP124709.1, read on the forward strand.
ATGAACCTAGGATTGAGATCCATAGAAATGAATCCCTAGCCTAAGCTCTAATACAAAGATGATAATGATCTCAATCAAGTGACTAAAATCAAAATCGAAAATGTGGAAACCAACGACACAAAATAAAGGATAGATAAGAAATCAAGAAGAGAATAGAAGAAATGAAGATGAGAAATCGAAGAAAGAAAGGTTCAATTGAACAATAATTAAACCAAGGGAGAAAAGTAATTATTTCAATTGAAAAGAGAAACTCGATTTTGTCACACCCCAAATCCCATTGAGACGGACTGGTACCCGAAGCTGTTAAGGCTCGATAGAACCAACCTTCATTCATGTACACTCATATGCATGTCACTAAATGAACAACCCTCTATCATACATAAATACAAGATACAAATGGCGGAAGTCATGGAGAAACATTCAATAGATATGAAACTTGGCCGTTGGGGCCATCAAGTCAAAATGGACATACATTCCTTCATTCGTCTTACAACGTCTACAAAGCCTGTAACAGATACATAACCAACCTAAAGTCGGGAAAAGTCACTGCTTTATACAATCCTTTATACAATACCAAAATAAATGTACATAATTACTCGGAAAGCCCCGAATCAATCTGGAGCTCACCAATAGTCTGCGGATGACTCGTAGCCTACTGTGGAGGTCTACTAGAACCTGTGCCTGCATCACGTAAGGTAAGTCCCCCAAGGGATGTCAGTACGAAAGAATGTACTGAGTATGTAAGGCTATAAGTAACTGCGTGAAATATAGAAACTCAAATAGAGTCAAAAATACAAGTGGGTACTCAATATGGATGAACCACCATGTATGTGTGGAACTATGTACATTACATTCATTACTTTCTTTACTTTTACGTTCATTACCATCAAATAATACCGTCATATATTACCATCAAATAATACCGTCATTTATTATCGTCAAATAATACTGTTATATATTACCGTCAAATAATACCCAGGCCCCAACTGATCAGTGGGTCATAACATAACATAACATAAATAAATAAAGCAGTTTTGGCATCAATCTAGGCTTTTTCCCCTCTGAGCTTCACCCCTAATCCAATAATCTCGGGATCGTCTCTAGCTAGGCTTTCGCCCCTTTGAGCTACCACCCATAAATCAATGAATCAGGTTCGGCATCGAGCTAGTCTTTGCCTCTCTAAACTTTCCCCTTGATCCAATAATCTTGGGATCGTCTCTAGCTAGGCTTTCACCCCTTTGCGCTACCACCCGATCTCAAAGAACCATAAAGTAACTATATATGCATTACATCTTTCCTTTACTTTTGTGAGATTGATACATTGGTGGTCATAACATTATTGGAACTTTGGGAACAATAGACAATGAATAAGAGACATGTGAATGACAATCTATAATGAACCTGGAACGAGATACTTTAGAATATTTTGAAATAAAAACCAGTTTAGTAACACTGAGAATAATAGGTGCTGCTAAGAATACAGACAAAAGTAACCTTACATACCTTATTTTCGAAATATGAATACACAATCCAATATGTGAATATAATAATTCAGCTCCTTCCTTACGTGTTACTCTACAACACAAGTACATAACGGAGTTCACGTTAACAACTAACTACATTACAAGTGCATAAGACGACAATGAGCTACATGACTGCCATATAACGTCATCCCCCCCCCCCACAATACAATTCAAGGCATTACTATACCAACAATATCAAAACATGCCACAGATCAACCAAGACATCATAAACCGATAGCATTTCACACCAAGTTTATACTTTATACTTCCTCATTAACACCATGTCACATTTACTCCATCAAGTCATCTCAATACCTTTCACCCTAACATATAAAATAATAATTCATAATTGATACGATTCAAAATGCCTTCGGAATACCCCTTAGGGCCATTCAAATGGTACCATAAGTTAATAATTCCATCCAAGAAGGGTATAGGGGCCTTGGGGGGTCAAAGAGAAGCAAAAACAAATAAAATGAAATTCAGGAATAGTCAGTGGAGCCACCTGCATCCACAGGTGGGTTAGATGTGGTGGAAGGTACCCATCTGGCCCTATCCAAGGCCACCTGCATTGGAATCTGCGCCCGCAGGTGCCCCATCCGTGAAGGCGAATTCCCAGTTCGGCCAAAATGGGTCTATTTTGGGTCCTTTTTTGTAATAAATGGTCCATGGCCATGAGTAAGCTTATATTTTCATATTTTATGTTAAATTGGATGCCAATGAATAACCATGGTTTCACAACGCACATAAACATCACAAATTATATTTTCCTTTCAATACACCACCAATTCCATGCACAATTTCATAACAACAATTCCATAAGTCATATACAAAGAGAAAGAAAGTTAGGGACATAACCACATCTTAAATATTGACATTTAATACATCAAGTTCACTTCCTTCAAGACCACAAGTCCACTTTCAAGTTTAGAAGGCAAAATCCTTTACTAATTAAGCAAACATAGATTGTTTCACACATAGTGGACTGCTCAACACTTTTCCAACATAACCAACGTGATTTATACGCCCTCTCATGCATATAATATCTTAAACCATAAGAGTAAATACTTACGAAATTTTGCAAAGATATGATCTTGTCGAAGGGAATGATAGCTTTGGGTTTGAAAGAGAAATGAAATATTGTTGGAAAATTCTAGAAATAAGCATATGTCTTTTGGTGAATAAAATCTTATTTTTGTTCCTTTTATAGGACCTCATGGTCATCCTTAGCCACACACTTAGTCATAAATGTTATGTTTACTTGGTCAAAGGTGGAATGGATCATTTCTCAATTTGGGCCATGTCATATGGCTTAATTTTGGGCCTTTATAGAGCCCATTAGCACAAGACTAATTCAGCCCACTAAAATTAATGGGTAATACCCCAACCATCTCAAGTTTAAATAATTCCATAAATGCTACGGTAATAACGTAGGTTCAGAAATGTACGTGGTGCTATATCCCCCCCCTTAGGAACATTCATCCTCGAATATTGGTAACATTATTCACGTCTATGTTTATCCTTCATGTTACTATATACACACAATGCTTATAGATACTTACTTGTTATTACTCCAGTCCCGCATCCTGAGCTTTCTCTTTCGTTTGAACAAATAAGGGTACTTATACTTCATCCTTTTCTCGGCCTCCCATGTGATCTCTTTTACTTGTTGATTTCTCCAAAGCACTTTTATGGAAGCTACTTCTTTTTATTTCCCTTAATCTCTTCATAGGTGAGATCCTCTGTAACTTGTACATATTCAATGAGAGCAATACTAGATGGATCTTTTATGCACTTTCAAAGCATTGAAACATGAAATACTGGATGAACTGTGGAGAGTTTTTGGGATAGTGCCAGTTCATACGCAACTTGACCAAATCTCCAGACAATCTCATACGGCATGTTATATAGGGCCAACTTTCCTTTCTTTCCAAATCTCATTACCCCTTTCATTGGTGACTCTTTCAAGAATACCCAATCACCTCGGGCAAATTCTAGCCCTCTTCTTCTAACATCGGCATATGACTTGTGTCGACTTTGGGTCATTTGTAGCCGTTGTTGTATCACCTTAACTTTCTCCATAGCTTTATGAACAATATATGGCCCGAATAAGGCAGTTTCACCCACTTCAAACCATCCAGTTGGTGATCTACACTTTCTTCCATATAAAGCTTCATAAGGTGCCATTTTGATACTTGAATGATAGCTATTATTGTAGGCAAATTCAATAAGCGATAAATGATCATCCCAACTACCTTTAAAGTCCAATGTATAAGCTTGTAGCATATCTTCAAGTGTTTGGATAGTACGTTCTGCCTGTCCATCTGTTTGAGGATGAAAAGTTGTACTTAAATACACTTGGTTTCCCAAACTTCTCTGAAAAGACTTCCAAAAGTGTGCAGTAAATTGAGCTCCCCTGTCCGATATAATAGAGATTGGAACTTTGTGTAGTTGTAATATCTCTTTAATTAATATAAAACCTCGCATAATTTTCAGCTGTGTCGGTGGTCTTGACCGGTAGGAAGTGTGCTTACTTGGTAAACCTGTAAACTATTACCCATATGGAATCAAATTTCCGCAGTGTATGAGGCAAACCTGTGATGAAATCCATGTTAATCATATCCCACTGCCAAACTGAAAGATTTATACATTGCATGTAACATCTAGGCTTCTGATGCTCTACTTTTACTTGTTGATAATTTGGACATTAGGCTACAAATTCTGCAATGTTCTTTTTCATGTTACCCCACCAGTACATTTCTTTCAATTCATGATACATTTTAGTTACTCCCAGAAGAATAGAATTGTAACACCCCGTACCTTCCCGACCCTACTTGACGACGTTGTGTTTACTTAGGTGTCGAGAGCCATGAGTATGTATTTTATAATGTTATTGATGAGATAATTGATATTTGCCCTCGTACATATGATTAGACCTTCACAAAAGGTGTTTTGTGACTTCGTGGTGCATTTGTGGGGTTAAAAACGAGGCTTGGAGGACCCCCAAACAAAGGATATTAAAGTTAAGAAGTAATTTAAAGAATAGAACTTGAAGTATCTAACCAAACCCGCAAAGAAAAGTCGAAGAACGAAAATTTTCAAAAAAATAGGGGCCAGGCGCGCCATAGGGCGTGCCAGGCCGCTTATTGCCCAAATTTTTTGGGCAAAGGCAGCAAGGTGGCGCGCCCAAGGGCGTGCCAGGCTGCTTGTGTGCTCCTTTCAAATGTTGGAAATTTTTCTAAGTCCCAAGGGTGCCCGGGGGCGCACCGGGTCGCTTTTTGCCACATTCCTTCTACAACCACGAGCCTATACATGGTATAATTGAAATATTGGAATTCCATTTTGATAATATTATTCTTGGACGAATTTGGCTTCCAAATGACGTTTTTACCCTTTCAGTCAAAATAAGCCATACGTGGCTAGAATCACTTGTTTTTGGGATTGAGGATACGAATATAAATCGCATGAGTGGGAATATTGTCGTAACATGTATGAAATGATTTAAATATGAGAAATTATTAATTTTATTGGATTAAGTGAATTGGGCCCAATAAAGGCCCAAAATAAGGAAAAAAGACATGGGCTAAATGGGTCAAATGACCCATTCTTCCATTGACCTTCTAGACATAGCATTAAATGCCACGAATTGGATAAGTATGACATGAGGACCTATATAAAGGCACAAATCTGATTTTTATTTAGTCAAAACTCTCATGCCTTTTAGACAAAATACAAGATATTTCTCTCAAACCCTAAGAACCCTAATTCATCTCTTGGAGCAAGATCATCATTTTTCAAGATTAGGTAAGTGATTATTCTTATGGATTAATATATTATATGCATGGGAGAGTATGTAGATCATGGTGGTTATGTCTAGAAGTGTAACTAATGCATTCTTGCTTTTTGCTAAAAGATGGGTTATCCATGGAATTGTAACTTGAAAGATGACTTGTGGTTTTGATGAAAGAGCATGGTATGGATGAAATATCAACATGTATGGTGTGATTATTTTATTAAACTTGTTATTTTTCTATAAGTGTAAATTATGGGATTTTGGCCGATATGTGCTATGAGGTGTATTAAGGTGACTTGATGGATTAATTGTGATATTGTGTGAATGAGAAAATGTCAAGGAGAAACTTTGTTGTGAAATGCTATTGGTATATGATGTTGTGGTCAATGTATGGCATGATTGGGGTATTGTTGGTATGTAAATGCCGTAAATGGTATTGTAGAGAAGGAAATGACATTTTAAAGGCAAACATGTAACTCATTGTCGTCATATGCATTTGGAAGGTAGTTGATGGTTAATGTAAACTCCGTTATGTATTTGTGTTGTAGAGTGAAACATAAGGAAGGATCAGGACTATTGTATGCACATTTAAGATTGTATATTCATATTGAGAATACAAGGTATGTAAGGTTACTTTGTCCGTATCCTTCTACAGCACAAAGTATTCACTTTGACATTACACTTGTCCTATCCCGAAATGTGCTAAGGTATCCTATATCCGGTTATCAATTGTCATTATCAAATGTTTCCTACTCATTGATCAATTGTGATTCACATGTTTCATGTTCATTGACTAATGTTCCAAAAGCCCAATAAGGTTGTGGTCCAAAGTTCCAATAGTGGTTATACACATTTTTCTTATTCATTGATTATTGTTCAATGTTTCCAATAATGTTGTGACTATCAACATATCAATCTCTCAAACGTAATAAACAAAGTAACTTATATTGTTGGTGGTAAGAGAATGGGTGGTAGCTCTAGAGGCATAAGCCTAGCTCGAGCCGATCCTGACAGTTGGTAGCTTTAGGGGTAATAACCTAGCTCTAGCCAAACCTGATATGTTTGTTTATAGGTGGCAGCTCTAGAGGTAATAACCTAGCGCGAGCCGATCCCGATATATTGATTCATGGGTGGTAGCTCTAGAGGCATAAGCCTAGCTCAAGCCAATCCCAACATAACGTTATGTTATGTTAAGACCCACTGATCAGTTGGGGCCCGGGTACGATATGATATAAGCGATGAGAAATAAATAATAAATTGAAGAAATTAATTTATGTAAGGTACATGGTTCCACATATGCAGATCAATGGGTTATTCATATTAAATATTCTCTTGCATTTTGATTTGGTTGACGTATTTATGACAGTTTCATATGGCCTTACATACTCAGTACATTCTTCGTACTGACCTCCCTTGAGGGGGCTTACCTTACTTGCTTCAGGCGTAGGTACTAGTAGACCTCCACAGTAGGTTACGAATTTTTTGCGGACTTTTGGTGAGCTCTAGTTGTTTCGGGGCTTTCTAAGTTGCTATGTACATTTATTTCGGTATTGTATATGTTTATAGAGTGGGGTCTTGTCCCGACTCTAGTTTGGTTATGGTTATGCATCTATAGAGGCTTTGTAGATATTGTGGGACAGATGACAAAAATGTAAGCAACGTATGTTTTGTCTTAATGGCCCCAATGGCCAAGTTTCATAGTTATCATGTATTTTCCATGGTTTTCGCTATTGGTAACTTATATCTATTTGTGGTGGTGATCATAATGGACTAGAATGCGCATGAGAGTATGAGAATGAAGATTGGTTCTCTCGGGCCTTAACGACTTCTGGTACCAGTTCGCCTCCTTGGGATTTGGGGCGTGACAAAAGTGGTATCAGAGCAGGTCGTTCTAAGGGTGTCTACAAAGCCGTGTCTGAGTAGAGTCTTACTTTTCGATGTGTTGTGCACCACATTTATAAGTAGGAGGCTACGGGACATTTAGGAGTTATTTCTGTTCTTCAATTCTTAGATCGTGCATTAGAGCCAATATTGTAGTGGAATCATATCTAACCATTGGTGATTGGTTTTCTTTGATATAGTAAACTGCCGATGACAATAGGAGATAAAGGCAAGAGTAAACAGGTTGTTATGCTTACCGGATAAGGATCGAGTAGATCACCACCTGACCCATCTAGTCAAGGTGGTGCTGACATTGAATTTGCATCACGGGCTTCTTCTACTTTTCCAGCTCCAAAAGAGCCGAGAAAGAGAGAAGTATCTTTGAAACTGCCCAATAATACTATTGAGCAGGATTTAATGAGTGCAGTGCAAATATTGACCCGTGTAGTTGCTGCACAAGCTCGAAGTCAAGCTCTTGTGCAGCAGTAGGAGGGACAGGGGTAAAGGAGAAAGATGCGGGAATTGAAAGTAGGATCGTCAAAAAGGGCGAAACCCATGGGACAGTTCATGGCGTCCCAAGGAGGATTTGGGCCACGGAGTTTTCCCAGACCGCCTAGGCCATCATTTCCCCCTTCCACAGTAAATACTCTCCCTCTATTCCAAGGGTTTAGAAGCAACAAGTTTGGGAAAGGAAGTGAGATTCAAGATTTACGGCAAGTGGGATATCGAGCACGAGGAGGTATGCGTCAATCGAGGCCTTATCGTCAGCAGTGTCAGTGCTGCAGGGAAGTATCATTTAGGTAAATGCTGGTTTTAGCAGTGTCAGCGCTGCAGGAAGTATCATTCAGGTGAATGCCGATTAGGAACAAATTTTTGCTTTTGGTGTGGCGTGCCAGGGCACATGGTGAGAGAGTGCCCACAAAGAGGCGTGGGTGGTATGACACGACCTACGGTAGCAGCCGTTGCGCTATCATCGTCAGATGTACAACCTGTAGGTCATGGCAGAGGTGTTAGAGGATCAGCTAGTTCTAGTGGCATTCAGGGCAGTACCTACGTTGTGGCGGATCGGCAGAAATTTAAGGCTTCTCCTGATGACGTGATAGGTATATTATCTGTCTTTTCACGTAATGTATTTGCATTGACTGATTCGGGTTTTACCCTATCATATGTTACTTCATTAATGGTTGGAAAAAAAAACTTGAAAAAGGACATTAGAATTTTGGTTAATCCATTTGAGGTATCTACACCAAAAGGTGAATCTATTGTAGTGAATAGAGTGCATCATAATTGTGTAGTAACTGTGTGGGGTCACGATACATTGGCTAATCTTGTTGAATTAAAAATGGTGGATATTTATGTTATAATGGGTATGAATTGGCCGACTTCTTGTTATGCCATGGTAGATTGCCGGGCTAAGAAGGTACATTTTTATTTTCCCCAAGAAGATGCTTTTGAATGGAAGGGTAATGTGGGGGCACCAAGAGGAAAATTTTATTTTCTATCTTAAAGCAACAAAATTGATAGCCAAGGGGTATATATGTCATTTAGTCCGAGAGCAAGATACTGATGTGAAACCACAAAGTTCTCAATCAGTTCCGGTGGCCAGTGACTTTCTTGATGTATTTCGTGATGCTCTATTCCTCATTATAAAATGGCTCCAGCAGAGCTAAGGGAATTAAAAAGAACAATTGAAAGATTTGGTGGACAAGGGATACATAAGAGCTAATATGCCCTTTGGGGAGCATCCGTGAAACTATGAAAAACAAGAAGAAAAGAAATGGTACATTGAGAACGTGGATTGACTATTGACAACTGCATAAAGTAAGGATCAGGAACAAATATCCCTTCCCAAGAATTGGCGAGTTGTTTGATCAGTTACAGGGTGCCAAGTGTGTTGTTCCTTTTTATCAAAAGATTGTATCCACTCTTTCTTGCACCAATTTCTCTTTAATAAGATTTACTTGAAATCGGGTTATCACCAAGTCAGAGTTAGAAACAAAGATATACCCAAGACAGCCTTCCAAACACGTTATGACCATTATGAATTCTTAGTTGTGTCATTTGGACTAACAAATGCACCAGCTGTTGCAATGGATTTGATGAATAGGGTGTTCAAACCATTCTTGGATGTATTTGTGACCGTGTTCATGGATAATATTCTGGTTTATTCGAGATCACCAGAGGACTATGCCAATCACTTACGACAAGTGTTACAGATTCTCTGGGATCGTAAGTTGTATGCAAAGTTCTCTAAGTGTGAGGTTTGGTTAAAAATCAGTCGCATTCTTGGGTCACATTGTGTCATATGAAGGGATACAATACCATTATACCAGACAGGGGAGCTCAAGTTACTGCACATTTTTGGAAAGTCTTTTCAGAAGAGTTTGGGGACCCAAGTGAATTTGAGTACGGCTTTTCATCCTCATACAGATGGACAAGCAGAACGTATTATCCAAACATTTGAAGATATGATACGAGCATGCACGTTAGATTTTCAATGCAGTTGGGATGACCATTTGCCCCTTATTGAATTTGCTTACAACAATAACTATCATTCAAGTATTAAAATGGCACCTTATGAAGCTTTGTACGAAAGGAAATGTAGATCACCAATTGGATGTTTGAAGCGGGTGAAACTGCTTTACTTGGGCCAGATTTTGTTCATTAAGCTATGGATAAGGTTAAAGTGATCCAACAGCGGTTACAAACGGCCCAAAGTCACCACAAATAATATATTGATGTTAGAAGGAGAGGGATCAAATTCGCCATAGGTGATTGGGTATTTTTTAAAGGTGTAACCAATGAAAGGGGTAATACAATTAGGAAAGAAAGGAAAATTGAGTCCACGTTATATAGGCCCATATGAAATTATTAAAAGATTTGGGCAAGTTGCGTATAAATTAGCACTACCTCAAGAACTTTCCTCAGTCCATCCCGTATTTCATGTTTCGATGTTTCAAAAGTGCGTAGGGGATCCATCTTGTATTATTCCCATTGAAGATGTCCAAGTTACAGAGGATCTTACTTATGGAGAGGTACCCATTGCTATTATAGATCGAAAAGTAAAGAGGTTGAGGAATAAAGACATAGCTTCCGTAAAAGCCCTTTTGAGAAATCAACAAATAGAGGAGATCACATGGGAAGCTGAAGAAATGATGAAATTCAAGTACCCTCATCTGTTTCAAATGGGAGATAAAGTTTAAAATGCGGAAGTGTACCAATAACAAGTAAGTACCTATAAACATTAAGTGTCTATGTATATGTATGTTAATATAGAGATGCGTTTATTGCAATTGAAGTAATATTGTTAACATTTGAGGATGAATGTTTCTAAGAGGAGAATAATGTAACACCCCGTACCTTCCCGACCCTACTTGACGACGTTATGTTTACTTAGGTGTCTAGAGCCATGAGTATGTATTTTGTAATGTTATTGATGAGATAATTGATATTGGCCCTCGTACATGTGATCAGACCTTCATAGAGGGTGTTTTGTGAATTCGTGGTGCATTTGTGGGGTTAAAAACGAGGCTTGGAGGACCTCCAAACAAAGGATATTAAAGGTAAGAAGTAAGTTAAAGAATAGAACTTGAAGTATCTAACAAAACCCGCAAAGAAAAGTCGAAGAACGAAAATTTTCAAAAAAATAGGGGTCAGGCACGTCAGAGGGCATGCCAGGCCGCTTATTACCCAAATTTTTTGGGTACAGGAAGCAAGGTGGCGCTCCCAAGGGTGTTCCAGGCTTCTTGTGCGCACCTTTCAAATGTTGGAAATTTTTCTAAGTCCCAAGGGTGCCCGGGGGAGCACTGGGCCGCTTTTTGCCACATTCCTTCTACAAACACGAGCCTATACATGGGGTAATTTAAATATTGGCATTCCATTTTGATAAGATTATTCGTGGACGAATTTGGCATCCAAATGACGTTTTTACCCTTTTGGTCAAAATAAGCCATACGTGGCTAGAATCACTTGTTTTTGGGATCGAGGCTACGAATATAAATCGCGTGAGTGGGAATATTGTCATAACATGTATGAAATGATTTAAACATGAGAAATTATTGATTTTAATGGATTTAGTGAATTGGACCCAATAAAGGCCCAAAATAAGGAAAAAAGACATGGGTCAAATGACCTATTCTTCCATTGACCTTCTAGACATATCATTAAATTCCAAGAATTGGATAAGGATGACATGAGGACCTATATAAAGGCACAAAGCTGATTTTTATTCAATCAAAACTCTCATGCCTTTTAGACAAAATACAAGATATTTCTCTCAAAACCTAAGAACCCTAATTCATCTTTTGGAGCAAGATCATCATTTTTGAACCCTAGGTAAGTGATTATTCTTATGGATTAATATATTATATGCATGGGCGAGTATGTATATCATGGTGGTTATGTCTAGAAGTGTAACTAATGCATTCTTGCTTTTTGCTAAAAGATGGGTTATCCATGGAATTGTAACTTGAAAGATGACTTGTGGTTTTGATGAAAGATCATGGTATGGATGAAATATCAACATGTATGGTGTGATTATTTTATTAAACTTGTTATCTATAAGTATAAATTATGGGATTTTGGCCGATATGTGCTATGAGGTGTATGAAGGTGACTTGATAGATTAATTGGGATATGGTGTGAATGAGAAAGTGTAAAGGAGAAACTTTGTTGTGAAATGCTATTGGTATATGATTTTGTGGTCAATGTATGGCATGATTGGGGTATTGTTGGTATGAAAATTCCGTAAATGGTATTGTAGAGAAGGAAATGACATTAGAAAGGTAAACATGTAACTCATTGTCGTCATATGCATTTGCAAGGTAGTTGGTGGTTAATGTAAACTCCGTTATGTATTTGTGTTGTAGAGTGAAACATAAGGAAGGAGCGGGACTATTGTATGCACATTTAAGATTGTATATTCATATTGAGAATACAAGGTATGTAAGGTTACTTTGTCTGTATCCTTCTGCAGCACATAGTATTCACTTTGACATTACACTTGTCCTATCCCAAAATGTGCTAAGGTATCCTATATACGGTTATCAATTGTCATTATCACAGGTTTCCTACTCATTGATCAATTGTGATTCACATGTTTCATGTTCATTGACTAATGTTCCAAAAGCCCAATAAAGTTGTAGTCCAAAGTTCCAATAGTGGTTATACACATTTTTCTTATTCATTGATTATTGTTCAATGTTTCCAATAATGTTGTGACTATCAACATATCAATCTCTCAAACGTAATAAATAAAGTAACTTATATTGTTGGTGGTAAGAGAATGGGTGGTAGCTCTAGAGGCATAAGCCTAGCTCGAGCCGATCCTGACAGGTGGTAGCTCCAGGGGTAATAACCTAGCTCGAGCCGAACCTGATATGCTGTTTTATGGGTGGCAGCTCTAGAGGTAATAACCTAGCGTGAGCCGATCCCGATATATTGATTCATGGGTGGTAGCTCTAGAGGCATAAGCCTAGCTCAAGCCAATCCCAATATAACGTTATGTTATGTTAAGGCCCACTGATCAGTTGGGGCCCGGGTACGATATGATATAAGTGATGAGAAATAAATAATAAACCGAAGAAAATAATTTATGTAAGGTACATGGTTCCACATATGCATATCGATGGGTTATTCATATTAACTATTCTCTTGCATTTTGATTTTGTTGACGTATTTATGACAGTTTCATATGGCCTTACATACTCACTACATTCTTCGTACTGACCTCCCTTGGGGGGGCTTACCTTACTTGCTACAGGCGTAGGTACTAGTAGACCTCCACAGTAGGTTACGAATCTTTTGCGGACTTTTGGTGAGCTCTAGTTGATTCGGGGCTTTCTGAGTTGCTATGTACATTTATTTTGGTATTGTATATGTGTATAGAGCGGGGTCTTGTCCCGACTCTAGTTTGGTTATGGTTATGCATCTATAGAGGCTTTGTAGATATTGTGGGACAGATGACAAAAATGTAAGAAACGTATGTTTTGTCTTAATGGCCCCAACGGCCAAGTTTCATAGTTATCATGTATTTTCCATGGTTTTCGCTATTGGTAAGTTATATCTATTTGTGGTGGTGATCATAATGGAGTAGAATGCGCATGAGAGTATGAGAATGAAAATTGGTTCTCTCGGGCCTTAACGACTTCTGGTGCCAGTCCGCCTCCATGAGATTTGGGGCGTGAAAAGAATACTGTGAAAGATGTGCCTCTGTTATAATCCGTCTCCTTAGCTCATCTACATCCGGTACACGCAATCTACTTTGGCACTGAAGCACTCCCTCTTGCGTAAAATCAAATGTCTTTGTCAACCCTTATTGTACATGCCCCTCCAGCTGAAATAAAATAGGATCCCTATCCTGTTTCTTTTTCACCTTAGCTACTAATGAAAATTCTACCGCATTTTACACAATAACCCCTTGATTTGGAGATTCAAGAAGACAAACTCCCAAGCTGGCTAGTTGATGTAGATCCTTGACTATACCTTGCTTTTCCCGAATGGTATGAGATATCAATATCGTGATCCTTTAATAGTTCAAGTCATCTCCGCTGCCTCAAATTTAAGTCCTTCTGCTTAAAGATATATTGCAAACTTTTGTGATCGGTATATATATCAACATGAACCCCATACAAGTAGTGGCGCCATATCTGTAAAGCAAATATCACAGCTACTAGCCTAAGATCATGTGTTGGATAATTTCTCTCATGTGGTCGCAACTGTCTTAAGGCATAAGCTATTACTTTACAGTGCTACATCAATACACATCCTAGGCCGACTCCTAAAGCATCACAATATACCGTATACCCCTCTGTACCCTCTGGAAGTACGAACACGATATAGAAGTCAATTTATCCTTCAGCTCCTGGAAACTCGTCTCACATGCATCATTCCACTGACGCTTGGTTGCCTTGTGGGTTAGCTTTGTTAAAGGTGCCGAAATAGAAAGAAAACATTTCAACAAATCTTAAATTCTGGAAAGAGGATATTTATTCTTGATTGTTACCTTATTCAGTTGCCGATAATCAAAGCACATCATCTTTCTTCCGTACGAATAATACTGGTGCACCACAAGGGGACATACTAGGCCTTATGAATCCCTTTTCCAGCAAGTCTTTTAATTGCTCCTTTAATTCCCGTAACTCTATCGGGGCCATCCTAGACAGAGGAATAAAGATAGGTTGAGTGCCTGGAAGTACATCAATACCAACTCTACTTCCCGTTCTGGAGCCAAACCTGGAAGATCTTCGAAACTACATCAAGGAATTCATCTACCACCAAAACCAATTCAAGATTTGGTGGTTTTACATCGGTATCTTGCACTCTTACTAGATGGCATATGTACCCCTTGGATATCATTTTCCTTGACTTAAGATAGGAAATTAATTTACCTCTCGGTGCTCCAACGTTGCCCCTCCATTCAAGAACGATCTTTTATGGGAAATGGAAATGTACCTTCTTAGCTCGGCAATCTACCGTGGCATACTAAGAAGCCAATCAATCCATACCCATGATAACATCAAAATCTATCATTTCCAACTCAATAAAATCTGCCAACGTATCATGGTCACAAACAGTTACTATATAATTACGATAAACTCTTTTTGGTATACTAGACTTACCAACGGGTGTAGATACTTCAAATGGCTTAGCTAAAAATTCTAGTGTCCTATTAAATTTTTCAGAAATCAATGGAGTAACATATGATCATGTAGAACCCGGATCAATCAATGCATATACATTATGTGAAAATACGGATAATGTACCTGTAACCACATCGAGAGAAGCCTTCACATTCTGCCGATTTGCTAAAGCATAGGTACGATTCTGTACTCCCATCCACTAGAACTAGGGGCTCCTCTAGCATCTCTACTACGACCAATAGGCTGTACACCCAACAAAGATGACGCAATGGCATACCCAGTAGGTCGCGCCATACTATTCATGCCCCTTCTTGGGCTGTCTCTCACCATGTGCCCAGAAATACCGCACCAAAATCAAATATTCATTCCAAACCGGCATTTCCTTAAATGACGCTTCCCGCAGTGTTGAAATATCTGGAAAGAAAACCTCGATTGGTTCATACTTCCTTGCTCTCGATACCCCGCTGTTTGTGAACCTCGAATTCCACTACTTTACCCAACGTGACTGCCTCTAAACCCTTGGAATTGGGATGGGGTACCTGCTGTAGGATAAGAAAATGATGGTCTCGGTGGTCTATTAAAAACTCAAGGCCTAAATTCTCCTTGGTACGCCATGAACTGTCCCATAGGTCTAGCCCTCTTTGATGGCCCTCTTTCAAATTCTGGAGCTCTTCTTCTTTCCTCTGATCCTCCATATTCTGTGCAAACGCTTGTATTCTGGCTATATCCATATCTTTGTTCAACGCAGCAATAGTACAATCTCTTACCAAATATGGCTCCAATCTGTTCACATACTGATGGACTCTGTCGTCCATAGTGGCTACTACATTCGGAGCATACCAAGCCAAAGAGTTAAATCGAAGACTGTACTTTCTGACGCTCATATTCTCTTGACAAAGATTCAGAAATTGGTCTGCACGAGCCTCTCAAATCTCATAGGGAAGATAGTGATCAAGGAATGCCACTTTGAATTCTTCCAAACTAGTTTGAAGTGTGCCAATACCCCTTGATCATTTCCAATCTTCATACCATAATATAACCTCACCTTTCAATCTATATGCCACAAGCTCAACTGTTTCTACACCAGATACATGCATGACATCCAAAGCCCTTTGGATTTGATCAATAAAGTCTTGCGGATCTTCATTAAGGTCTGATCTGGTGAATGTGGGAGGATCCAATTTAAGAAAATCCTGTGTCCTTCGACTAGATGCCCTATCCGCACCATCATTACTTGTAGTCGGACCAACTTGTCCTTGATATTGTGCAACAACTATACTAGTCAATATTTGCAATGCATTTCTGAGATCCTGCTCAGTAGCATTAACAGGCAGTTCTGCGGGTACTCCTCTCCTTCTTGGCTCTCCTGGAGCTGGAAAAGAAAAAGAAGCCCGTGATGCAAACTCAGCTTTACCCACCTTGACTAGCTTGGTCGGGTGGTGATCTACTAGTTCCTTCTCCGGCAAGTATATCTACCTTCTTACCTTTGCCCCTACCTCGTCTTGTAATCGGCATTTTACTATAACAAAGGAAAACAATTTTCAAAGGTCAAATATGATTCCACCTACAACTTTGGCTCTATTGCACGATCTAATACATGAATAAAAGAAACAACTCCAAAATGCCCCATAGCCTCCTTCTTATAAATGTGGTGCACAACACATCCATAAGAAAGACTTTACCCGGACATGGCTTTGTAGACACCCTTAGGGCGACCTGCTCTAATACCACTTTTGTCACACCACAAATTCCATTGAGGCGGACTGGCACCTGAAGCCGTTAAGGCTCGAGAGAACCAACCTTCATTCATGTACACTCATATGCATGTCACTAAATGAACAACCCTCTATCATACATAAATACAAGATAACAATGGCGGAAGTCATGGAGAAACATTCAATAGATATGAAACTTGGTCGTTGGGGCCATCAAGTCAAAATGGACATACATTCCTTCATTCGTCTTACAACGTCTACAAAGCATCTAACAGATACATAACCAAACTAAAGTCGGGAAAAGTCCCCGCTTTATACAATCCTTTATACAATACCAAAACAAATGTACATAATGACTCGAAAAGCCCTGAATCAATCTGGAGCTCACCAATAGTCTGCGGATGACTCGTAGCCTACTGTGGAGGTCTACTAGCACCTATGCCTGCAGTAAGTAAGGTAAGTCCCCCAAGGGATGTCAGTACGAAAGAATGTATATAAGTAACTGCGTGAAATATAGAAACTCAAATAGAGTCAAAAATACAAGTGGGTACTCAATATGGATGAACCACCGTTCTGTATGTGTGGAACTATGTACATTACATTCATTACCGTCAAATAATACCGTCATATATTATCGTCAAATAATACCCAATCCCCAACTGATCAGTGGGTCATAATATAACATAACATAACATAAATCAATAAAGCAGGTTCGGCATCAATCTAGGCTTTTACCCCACTGAGCTTCCCCCCTGATCCAATAATCTCGGGATCGTGTATAGCTAGGCTTTCGTCCCTTTGAGCTACCACCCATAAATCAATAAAGCAGATTCAACATCGAGCTAGGCTTTGCCCCACTGAGCTTTCCCCCTGATTCAATAATCTAGGGATCGTCTCTAACTAGGCTTTCACCCCTTTGAGCTACCACCCGGTCTCAAAGAACCATAAAGTAACCATATATGCATTACTTCTTTCCTTTACTTTTGTGAGATTGATACATTGGTGGTCATAACATTATTGGAACTTTGGGAACAATAGACAATGAATAAGAGACATGTGAATGACAATTTATAACGAACCTGGAATGAGACACTTTAGAACATTTTGGAATAGAAACCAGTTTGGTAACAATAAGAACAATAAGTGCTGCCAAGAATACGGACAAGAGTAACCTTACATACCTTATATTCCCAATATGAATACACA
Source organism: Capsicum rhomboideum (assembly GCA_031232105.1). Lineage (NCBI taxonomy): Eukaryota > Viridiplantae > Streptophyta > Magnoliopsida > Solanales > Solanaceae > Capsicum > Capsicum rhomboideum. The sequence continues at coordinate 63,876,089 of CP124709.1, forward strand.
ATCCAATATGTGAATATAACAATTCAGCTCCTTCCTTACATGTTACTCTACAACACAAGTACATAACGAAGTTCACGTTAACAACTAACTACATTACACTGCATAAAATGACAATGAGCTACATGACTGCCATAGAATGTCATTTCCCCCTCCACAATACAATTCACTGCATTACTACACCAACAACATCAAAAAATGCCACACATCAACCAAGACATCATAAACCGATAGCATTTCACACCAAGTTTATACTTTATACTTCCTCATTAACACCATGTCACATTTACTCCATCAAGTCATCTCAATACCTTTCACCCTAACATATAAAACAATAATTCATAATTGATATGATTCAAAATTCCTCCGGACTACCCCTTAGGGCAATTCAAATGGTACCATGAGTTGATAATTGCATCAAAGAAGGGTATAGGGGCCTTGGGGGGTCAAAGAGAAGCAAAAACAAACAAAACGAAATTCTGGAATGGTCTGTGGAGCCACATGCGCCCGTAGGTGGGTGAGATACGGCCACAGGTGCCCATATGGACCTGTACAGGGCCACCTGCGTTGGTATCTTCGCCCGCAGGTGCCCCATCAGCTAAGGCGGATGCCCGGTTCGGCCAAAATGGGTTTCTTTTGGGTCCTTTTTTGTAATAAATGATCCATGGCCATGAGTAAGATTCTCTTTTCGTATTTTAGGTTAACTTGGATGAAAATGAACAACCATGGTTTCACAACACATATAAACATCATAAATTATATTTTCCTTTCAATACACCACCAATTCCATGCACAATTTCATAACAACAAATCCATAAGTCATATACAAAGATAAAGCAAGTTAGGTACATAAAAAAATCTTACATATTGACATTTAATCCATCAAGTTCACTTCCTTCAAGACTACAAGTCCACTTTCAAGTTTAGAAGGCAAAACCTTTTACCGATTAAGCAAACATAGACTGTTTCACACATAGTAGACTACTCAACACTTTGCCAACATAACCAACATGATTTATATACCCTCTCATGCATATAATATCTTAAACCATAAGAGTAAATACTTACCAAAGCTTGCAAATAGATGATCTTGTCCAAGGGAATGATAGCTTAGGGTTTGAAAGAGAAATGAAATATTGTTGGAAAATTCTAGAAATCAGCATGTGTCTTTTGGTGAATAAAATATGATTTTTGTGCCTTTTATAGGCCCTCATGGTCATCCTTAGCCACACACTTAGTCATAAATGTTATGTTTACTTGGTCAAAGGTGGAATGGATCATTTCTCAATTTGGGCCATGTCTTATGGCTTAATTTTGGGCCTTTATTGAGCCCATTAGCACAAGACTAATTCAACCCACTAAAATTAATGGGTAATACCCCAACCATCTCAAGTTTGAATAATTCCATAAATGTTACGGTAATAACATAGGTTCAGAAATGTACAGGGTGTTACAGATTTAAATCCATAAATGAGTGACTCAACATGAAATTGAATGACAAGTTGTTTTGGATCAACAATGGGATTCCACCCAACTAATTAATCCAATCTAAACTATATATAACCCTAAGCTAAACTAAAGGAATTCCACCCTAAAATACTCTTCAACAGTAATATTCTCAAATCATCAAAATCTAAGGATGAAAAATGGATAAGGCAACTATTTATAGTTATTGCTTTTTAGTAAAATAGCCTATTACAAAAATAACCCAAAAGTGAATATTTAGGAAATAACCCACAAGGGCACTTCTTGATTGCCCAAATGGCATCCTAATTGCCCATGGCCTTGTATATTTATTGCTCCATGGCTTCCTCCGGGCTTCAAGCTATCAACTATATATAGAAGCCCCTCCTAATGTGCCCTAAGCTAGCCATGCACATATCAAATTCTAATATTTCTCCACAAAATCCACTATATCTCTCTTTATACGGAGCCACCAATAGTGTTGTCTCTAGTCATAGTACGTCTTGTTTGCACCGGGATATATAGAGTATCTTAAACTATGAGCCTCCTCAAGAACTGTTAGAATAAAATCACCTACATGAGGCACACAAACTCCTTCTCTAATCCTTAACACTATATTTTCATCAATAAAGGCCTCCTTAGCCTAACCTTACAACACTTTGTCACGAATCTTAATCAACTTCACATCCTCCAACTATCTAGTCTTAATTTGGTTAAGAAAGGTATACCTAGCTTCCACATTAGCTAGTAGTCCTCCTCTCTTAGTCACCTACAACTTCATAAAATTATTTTCTAAGGTTTGAACCTCCCTAACCAACAAATACCTAGAGAACTCCAAACATGCCAAACTACCTATACTACCTGTGTTTTAATTCAAAGTATCCACTACCATATTAGCCTTGCCCGAATGATAGAGAATTAAAATTTCATAATCCTTAAGTAGTTCCATCCATCTCTGCTACCTCAGATTCAAGTCTCTCTAGATGAAGATATGTTGTAAGCTATGGTGATCAGTGAACATCTCACACTTCACCCCATACAAGTAATATCGCCAGAAAATACCACCGCTACCAACTACAATCATGGGTGAGATAATTCTTCTCATGAATGTTCAATTGCCTTGAAGTATAGGCAATCACATTCTTGTTCTGCATCAACACAACACCCAAACCAGAACATGAAGCATCATAATACATAATAAAGGCTTTACCTTTCATGGGAAGGTCAAGAATAGGAGCCAAAGTTAGCAAAGTCTTGAGCTTTTGGAAGCCTTTTTCACACTTCTCAGTACATACAAAAGGTAGTTCCTTCTGAGTCAATCGAGTCATGTGTAAAGCAATAGAATCAAACCCTTTGACAAACCTACGATAGTAGCTAGACAACCCTACAAAGCTGTGAATTTCAGTCACTAAGGTAGTCCTAGACCAACTTTTACAACCTCAATCATTTTCAGGTCTACTGTAACCCTTTTCTTAGAAACCATATGCCCCAAGAAGGATACTGAAGACATCCAAAACTTACACTTAGAATATTTAACATATAATTGCTTCTCCTTTGGCAACCTAAAAATAATGCGTAAGTGAGTCTCATGATCCTCCCTACTCTTGGAGTATACGAAAATGTTATAATGAATACAATAACAAATGAATCCAAAAATAGTTTAAACACCCCATTAATCAATCCCATAAAAGCGACCGGAAAATTAGTTAAACCAAGGACATCACCAAAAACTCATAATAACCATAACGAGTTTGAAAAGCAGTTTGTAGTATATCCTCCTCCCAGATCTTAAGCTGGTGGTAACCGAACCACAAGACAATTTTAGAGAATATCGAAACACCCTGTAACTGATCAAACAAGTCATCTATTTTGGGCAATGGGTACTTGTTATGAATTGTAACCTTGTTCAATTACTAGTAATTTGTGCACATACATATACTACCATCCTTCTTCTTAAAGAATAATATCTGAGTAGCCAACAGAAAAGTACTAGGATGGATGAATCCCTTACCCAAAAATTTCTACAACTGAGCCTTTAGCTCCCTTAGCTCAGATGGTGCCATTCTATAAGGATGTATGGAAATGGTGCGAGTGCCCAGTTCTAAGTCTATGCAAAAATTGATGTCACGGTCAGGTCGCATCCCATGAAAATCATCAGAAAACACTTCTAAGAACTCACTCACCACCAAAACTTATGCAATAGGAGGGACCTCAACATTAGTGTCTCGAAGATGAGCTATATAGGCCTGACACCCCTTTCCAACTAACTTTTTCGCAAAAATTAAAGATATAGTTTTGGAGGAGCAGACTCATAATCACCCTCCTACTCTAATCTATATAATCCTAACATAGCCACCGTGATTGTCTTAGAATAATAGCCAAGAATAACATGGTATGGAGATAACCAACTCCTCCCCAAGATGATCTCAAAATCCACCATGTCCAAAATTACTAAATCAGCCAAAGACTGATATCCCATGAACATTAGAGAGTAAGGCCAATAAACCAGATCAACAACTACCAAATCGCCAACCTGTGTATACACATACATAAGAGTATCAATCATTTTACAAGTTATTCAAACCCAAGGAAAATTTAATAGAAACATATGAAAAGGTGTGACCCAAATCAAATAAAATAGTAACCATGCGATCACCGATAAGAATAGTACATGTCATCACCGTGCCTGAAGCTTCGACCTTAGACATGTCAGGAAAATCATATAATTGGGTTTTATCACCTGTCTGAGCGCCACCCCTACCGGTATGTGCACTACACCGATCAACATGACCCCTTTCTTGGCTAAACTGATAGCCACCTCTACCAGCCTGGTGGCCACCATGCCCACTATGTTGACGACCCTTACTATTTTCTCCACCCTGATGGGACAAAAGCTTGATAAGTTTATTTCTGACATGACTGACCATAACTCCTAAGATTTGTACAAAACCTCCTAATCTGGACAACCCCACCATACTCAAAGCATTTAAGATCTAGGATGGGCCGCTGAGTTGACAAAGCTGATGGAACATAGCTACTAGAATCTGAAAAAGGATGGTGACCCCTGAAGAACCCCCAATAGACACATTCATAACAGTCTGAACAGGTCGAGCAGGGCAACCCTAGAATCTCTAGTCCCTAGAATAAGAAACACTATAGTTGCCCGAATTACGGGCACTCTTCTCCCCTATCTTCATATTACCATTATGTCTCTCACCCTCTACCTTTTCCATAAAATCAACCATATCCTCAAAGGTCTTTCCCAAATATGTCATCTGAAGTGCAGAATACTTAAGGCCAATACTCAGCCTCTTAACAAAATATTAGATCCTCTCTTCTTATAAGTCAACAACTGAGCAGCATATCTAGACAAAACATGAAACTTGGCCTCATAGGTTACAACTAACATATTATCCTGTTAGAGTCGGGTGAACTCGTCCTTCTTTCTATCTCTCACAGTATACGACACATATTTTTGTCCTCCAAAAAATATGGAATTAAAATGATTCCAAGGAAACAACAACAAACTCGCAGTCTGATACACAACAAATTCTCTCCACCATATTTTGGCATCTCTCTGCAAGTGGAAAGAGACAAATTTTGCACCATACTTCTCTACAACCCCCAGTTTATGAAGCCTTTTATGGAGTTGGTAATGAAATCATAAGCATCTTATGACATAGTACCATGGAAAATAAGTTGTTTCATCTTAATAAACTTTCAGGTCATGCACATCCTTGATCATCACTGGGCCCAATACCTATCATAGAAAAGCTCCAATCCCTGACTCCTCATCCATCATGGGTGCTATGGCAGCGGTAGGCTGCAACCCCAAATAATGAACATGTAGAAACACTGGTATAACACCTGTACCAGTTAAGCCACTCAAAAACCCCAAAACTTATTGACTCAACACTTAGTATAGAGGAACCTACACTGCACCCCCATAAACTGGCATGAAATTTGGCCAAGACGGTGCCTCTCTATCCTCTAGTATCACCTCCTCATGATGAACCATGTTAGGAATATTTCCAAGTGGGGGAGGAGTCTCCAACTTCTGCCTTGCTGGACCTAAGATCCACCTCTAGAGTGTGCTACCCCATGGCCGCTTCCCCTCTCTCTACTTCTCACTCTGACTCTACCCTAAGGTGCTTCCTAGTGGATAGATTAGGTGATGTTGCTGCTACTGTGGCTACTATTTTGTAAGAGCGTGTGTTCGCCATCTGTGAGACAAGAGTGAAAGGGGTTAGAGACAAATTTGGATCACCAAATACTTATGGGAATCAAGTAATAGAATGAAAGAAAGAAGAAGTGTGAAATTTTCTAAAGTTATGTAGCCTCTCGAAGAAAAGTACATACGTTGTTGTACCGCTCTATATGACTCTACTAGAACCATTCTTGTATGATGATATTGATGAACCTAGGGCTCTGATACTATTTTTTTCACGATCCAAACAGTCATGAGTGGCACCCACACTAACCCTCTAGTGGGAGATCCATTCAACCCAGTTATTGACCTAACATTTTATCCATTTTTAAACAATATTAAATGCTCCAACTTAATAAATATAAAATCCAAAGTAAATATTTAGTAAAATGCAGAAAACCAACAAACTATCTATTACAACCCTTATGATTTGAAAGTCATCATACAAAAACAATCTAAACAACATCAAACAGAAGTCTGAATAAACATTCAAAAATAACTAATAAAAGAATATCATTGTTCGAAAGAGTGAACATGGTCAAGAGAAGATCCAACGGCAGCCTAAAGATAGTGCTCGCCCATGAATCAATAAGCTACAAGTGACAGACTAGATCTATGATCATTGTCTCAGTTGCTTGAATACTTTTTGCACTCAACAAAAGAAGAGCACATGTAGTATCAGTACAACACTATGTACTGGTAGGAATCACCGACCAACTTTAACTTGAAAAACCATACATAAGCATAATCAAGTAAAAGTAACTAGCATTCAGGACATACAAGAAAATACACCACAGTTTACTACTATCCATAGAATAACCTCTACGAAATCAATAAACACATTAGTACAATGATTAGTCGATTACCTCATTATGTCATCACGTCAATCTAAGTTAAATTCCAATAGGGGGAGAACCTGTAACCCTTTAATTGTCATCAAGTGTATCATACCAAGTTGCATTTCTATAATCATTTCACAAACAACCTTAAGCTACTTCTAATTAACACAATACTCATACAACACCATTATGCAATCAATGAATGAATAAAATGAAACAATGCATCATGACCATTAGTACAATCATGAAAGTGTACACCCATACTAAGGGTTTTATATGCCCATTTATCATGACCTGTAGGGGACGAGATCTCATCCATGTACCATGCTGTGAGGTACCTGCTCCTTCAAACATCAAACTAAAATCAATATATAGCGGTGAGGTACTTGACCCACTAAATATAACAATAAATGAATATCTCCATCAACATTAATTAGAATCTGATAAGATGCACCTATATACAATTACTTAATTTTACTAAACATTAATCAGCCTCACAGTTCATTATTTTAATGGTAAAATCAACATTAAGTCACTTCTCATATTATAAGTAAGCCCAAAGGTGAATCATAATTACTCAACTCATGAATAAGCCTGGAGATGAAATCAAGTCTATAACTACATTAGGCCATAACCTACCTTAAATTTAAGCCCCAGAATGCAATACTCCACTTGAGTCTTGCCTTTCCTTTCAATTTCCACTTGTTCTTTGTCTAGAAACCATAACAAGGAACAATTCACGATCCGTTCTATGATTCTAGGCATTAATAACTTAAAACCACTGATTCTAACCCATGATCATAGCCTAATTCATCATTCTAGGGTTATATACCTTCTAATCTACTCCAATTTCCCATAATTCATGAATACTAGTACGAATTCTACTCTATGAAGTATATTCTAGAAAAATTGAGTCATTAACAAGTGATTAAAAGTTACCATGAACATTTTATACTAGATCATCAACCTTGAGTTAACCCTTAAATTCCACCATGAACATATTTCTAGAGATCCTATGGATTAAAGGAAGTAATTACATGTTAGAATGGTGGAAAAACCTTACCTTAAAGATAAATATCGCTCCAAACTAAAGAAAATTGTCTCTCACAGCACTAGAATGGGTTTTGGATATTTTTGGGATAAATAATACTAAGTCTCAGATTTTTAGGTATAACTGCCCTGACGTTGCTACAATGATGTTATTAAAGCAGTAGCTTTCAGTTGTAGTGAGGCTACAGTTATGTGGCTTCCACTGTGGCAGCCCTATTTTTGCTACAGCAATGCTGCTGCATTAGGACCCCATGCTGGTGCAGCGGTATCTTGGCAGAAATTCAGGACCCTTTCCCAGCCTAGTCCATTTCACAACACACTCCCCATATTTTGACATTATAGAATGGCTCTTTATGGCAAACTCTATAAATGGAGTTCTACGAACTCAATTTTTGCACTAATCTTACACCAATCATGATTGAGGTCTGCAACTTTTCTTACACCTACCTTTTTAGGATTCCATTCAAGTTTTGCGGGTTCAGGCTTATTTGTCAATTCAGTCAACTCCATGAGAGATTCCAAATAACTAATTGGTGGTTTGCACTTTTACATCCCACACTCATCCGCTTCTATAGTTGTGATCATCCATAGATCTATATAGTGTGAGAGTTTGTTGTGTGTTTTGTACACTCTAAAAATCATCTTTTTGTTATTCAATCTCATCTTAAGAGTGCCTTCTCTCAGTTATACACCCCACACTCATCCACTTCCATAGTTGTGTTAATGCATAGATCTCTATAGTGTGAGGGTGTGTTATGTGCTTTGTACACTCTAAAAATCATCTATTTGTTATTCAATCTCATCTTAAGAGTGCCTTCTATCCCATTTATCAATGATCCACCAGTAGCCAAGAATGGACATCCCAATATGATTGGTACCCTTTTATCTGCATCATAATTAAGAACTATAAAGTCAGCAGGAATAATGAACTTACCAACCTTAATGAGAACATCCTCTATGATTCCTTCGAGGACCACTCTCGTTCTGTCCGCCATTTGTAACAACACTGAGAAGGGCCTTGGCTTTCCCAAACCAAGAGTATTAAAAACTGAAAGGGGCATCAAGTTGATGCTTGCCCCCAAATCACTCAAGGCATGGATAATGTCACTTTCACTAATTTGTATAGGGAGGGTGAAACTCCCAGGGTCCTTGAGCTTTTTGGACATCTTGCTCATGACTACAGAACTACACTCTTCAGTAAGTGCTACCATCTCAACATCACCAAGCCTTCTTTTATTGTTCACCACATCCTTAAAGTACTTAGCATACTTTGGCATTTCCTGCAAAACATCTACAAGAGAAAGGTTAATGTGAAGTTCTCTGAATGTATCAAATAACTTCTTAAAACAAGCAATCCTCTTGGCTTTCATAAGCCTCTTAGGGAAAGGTGGTGGTAGACTGTTTTGAGGTTGCTCAATAGGCCTTTCATTAGGGTACTCGGTCTTCCCCTTCTTGTCAGCTCCTTTAGGATGAGTTTGCTTCTCTATTTGCTCCGGTGTGGTTAATTCTGCTTGCACCTCATGATTTTTCTTTGGAGGTATGTTAATCAAATCTCTACCACTTCTTAATGTGATTGCCATAACTTACGTAGGAGCTTGTGCTGCATCACTAAGTAGACCCTCTTGAGGCCTTGTGTTGTGTACCTGAACTAACAGACCTATTTGTATCTCTAAATTATTTTGGGCAAGTTGCTGATTTTTGATTTCTGCAGACATTTGTTCTTGGTTGGCCAGTATTTTTTTCAAAGTCTCCTCTATATTTCTAGCATGAGTGTTATTTTGAATACCTTACTGCTACTGAAATTGCTGAGGTTGAGCCTAATTATTTGTGTCACGACCCGAAATCCCATTCGAGCCGGACTGGCACACGAAGCCGATATGGCCTGAGAGAACCAATCTTTGCTCATGAACCTTCGTATGTGTATCCTCGTATAAATATTATTATACCTCATGCAACTATGTGTAAAACATGAACATGGAAACATATGCTATACATATATATTTAGGAAACTTGGCCATTGGGGCCATGAAGTCAAAACGGACATTTATCTTTTACATGTTCGTCTCTTAAATCCATATACCCACATATGTCTACAAAAGCCTCTAACAGATGCATCAACAAGACCAACTTAAAGTCGGGACAAGTCCCCGATTTATACTACATTTACAACATCAAACAAATATACAACTATGACCCAGAAAGCTCTGAACCAAGTGGAGCTCACCAAAACTCTTCAAATGATCCACAGTCTACTTAGGAGGTCTACTAATGCCTGCACCTGTAACATGTAAGGTAAGTCCCCCGAGGGGGTCAGTATGAAGAATGAACTGAGTATGTAATGCCATAAGAAATTCATCATACATAATAACAACAACAACGGAGTCAATATTAGAGAAATAGTAAATATGAATAAACTCTCTTTTTGGTATGTGAGCAAATCATGAATATTTCTATTGTTATTGTAATTTACCATCCTCTATATACCCCCTTATTCAAGAGAGAGTTACTCCTACTCAAGAGACTTGCCTCCAAGAGATTCTTTATATGCAATAGATTCTTTCTTGCTTTTACGCTCATCATCATTATTATTCATCTTCTTGGTTAACTACATCAACTCTTTGGTGGGTGAATTACTACATCCACTCTTTGGTGGGTGAATTACTACATCTACTCTTTGGTGGGTGAATTACTACATCCACTCTTTGGTGGGTTAACTACATCCACTCTTTGGTGGGCTAACTACATCCACTCTTCGGTGGGTTAACTACATCCACTCTTCGGTGGGTTAATTATTTTTATTTTTCACACTTTTCTTCTTTTCTTACTTGGGGAAGATTGATTCATTCACTTATGAGAGATTGATATATTGAGTATCATGATAGTATATAATATCGGGCCTCCACCTTTGGTAGGTTAGAAATGGCATAGCATAATATTGGGATTATTCCATATTGAACTTATACCCTTTACATAGTTATGAGAGTGACACGTTAAAGATCATGACCTTAAAGCACACACTTATATACATATCTCACTCCACTCCTTCACTTCACGAGATTGACATCTTCACTTATGAGAAATAATTATACTAACTTGCACATCACCTCTCTTATTACTCTTATGAGATTGGTACTTTTATACTTGTGAGAGATTGGTACAAAGATAATCCTCATATTATTGAACTTTGGAACATGACATGATTGGGAAAATGCGCTTCAAGAATAAATAGATTCTCGTACATTATTACCCTCTTGAGATAATTCTTTTTGGAATTACAACGTTATGACATCTTCGGAACTTCAACCAATGAATAGGGGAAAAGTGAATCATCATTCATCTAAGAGTAGGATCCATATGAATAACAACATACGTCAACTTGAATTGATAGACTTCAAGCCTCTCGGAATTGAAACAAGCCCAATGTTAATGTGAACAATATGTTGCAGAAGAATACGGAAAAAGGAACCTTACATACCTTGTATCCTCAATACGAGTATACAATCTTAGACGTGCATATAATAGTCCCGCTCCTTCCTTATGTTTGACTCTAAAACACAAGTACATAACGGAGCCAACATTAACCACCAACTACATTACAATGACATACAATAACAATGAGTTACATGTTTGGCTTTAACATGTCATTTCCCCCTTGACAATACCATTCATGAAATTATCACACCAATAATCCCACAATATTCCCAACATTGACCAAAATATCATAAACCATTAGTATGTCACACCAAGTTCATACTTTCCACTCTTCATCACCACAACATCACAATTATTCTATCAATTCACTTTAATACACCTCACAACAACAAATCGGCCAAAATCCCATAATTTACACTTATGGAAAAATAACAAGTTTAGGACCATAATCTCACCATACATGTTGATATTTCACCCATACCATGTACTTTCATCGAGACAACAAGTCATCTTTCAAGTTTAAATTCCATAGATGACACATCTTTTACAAAAACACAAAGTGCCATATTCAACACTTCCAAGCATAACCAACATGATCTACATAATCTCTCATGCATATAATATGTTAATACATAAGCATAAACACTTACCCAAGCTTGGAAAATGATGATCTTGCTCCAAAGATGACTTAGGGTTTGAAGAGCCCAAAGGGAGTTTTCTTGAGAATTCTAGAAAAAAAATAGAAAAGCATGTGTGTTGTTGTGTATTAAAAGTTTGATTTTTGCCTCCTTTTATATACCTTTTAAGTCATTCTTAGCCACTCTTGGCATTTAATGCTATGTGTGGCTTAGTCAATGGAAGAATGGGTCATTTGACCCATTCTTGGCCCATGTTTTCTTTCACATTTTGGGCCCTTTTTGAGCCCAATTCACTTAACCCAATAAAATCAATAATTTCTCATGTTTACTTCATCTCATATGCGTTATAAAAATATTCCCACTGACAAAATTCATACTCGTAGCCTCATTCCCAAAAACAAGCGATTCTAGACACGTATGGATTATTTTGACTACAAGGGTAAAACCGTCATTTTGATGCCAAATTCATTCTCGAGTAATTTTATCATACCAATATAATACTTCACTCATTTAATGTATATTATCGTTGTTGGATAAGAAACGTGGCCAAAAAATTGGCTCAATATGTCCCCGGGCACCCTTGGGACTTAAGAAAATTTCCAACTTTGAAAAGTGGCCGAAACCAGCCTGGCACACCCTTGGGCATGCCAGCTTGCTGCCTCTGGGCTAAAAATTTTGGCCCAGAGCAGCCTGGTACGCCCTCTGGCGTGCCCCACTCCAATTTTTTCAATTTTTTGTTTCTTCGACTTTTCTTCGCAGATTTGGTTAGATACTTCAAGTCCTATTCTTTACCTTACTTCTTACCTTTAATATACCTTGTTTAGAGTTCCTATTATCCTCATTTTGAACCCCATAAATGCTCCACAAAAATCACAAAATACCTTCTACGAAAGGTTAATCACATGTACGAGGCCAAATTTTAATTTTCTCATCATTACCATTACCAACTACATACTTATAGCTCTCGACACCCAAGTAAACATTATTCAATGTTGTCACATAGGGTTGGGAGTGTACGGGGTGTTACATTCTCCCCCCCTTAGAAACATTCATCTTCGAATGTTAACGATGTCGCTTCAATTATAACAAATGCATCTCTATATTAGCATATGTACCTATAAACACTTAAGGCTCATGGATATTTACTTGCTATAAGTCTACTTCCACACTTTGAACTTTTTCTTCCATTTGAAACAATATGGGTACGTCGATTTCATCATTATTTTCTTTTTTCCAACTTTTCATGCGATCTCTTCGACTTGTTGATTTCTCCCAAGAACCTTTACAGGAATTACGTCTTTATTTAGTAACCTTCACACTTGTCGGTCTAGAATAACCATAGGTATATTTTCCTAGTGAGATCCTCCGAACTTTGTATATTTCCAATGGGAGAAAAATGAAATGAAACTCTTATGCACTTCCGACAAATTTCACATCCTTTCTTTTCAAATCCCCTTACTCCTTTCATTGGTGACGCTTTTAGGAGTACTTAATAATCTATAATCATCTATACTAACAAACATCTACAATACCATTCCCTCATAGGCAGGCACATCTGCCTGCTTCCCTTTGCCTCTACCTCTTCTTGTGATTAGCATTTTACTATACCAAAGAAAAATAATCACCATGGTCAGATGCAATTTAACTTACAACACTGGCTCTATTGCACGATCTAGAAATAAAGGAAAGAAACAGCATACTAAATGTCCCGTAGCCTCCTACTTATAAATATGGTGCACAACACATCGATAAGTAAGACTCTACCCATAAACGGCTTTGTAGACACCCTTAGAATGACCTGCTCTGATACCACTTTTATCACGACCCAAAATCCCATTCGAGCCGGACTGGCACCCAAAGCCGATATGGCCCGAGAGAACCAATTTTTGCTCATGAACCTTCGTATGCGTATCCTCGTATGAATCTTATTATACCTTATGCAACTATACGAAAAACAAGAACATGGAAACATATGCTATACATATATATTTAGGAAACTTGGTCGTTGGGGCCATCAAGTCAAAACGGACATTTATCTTTTACATGTTCGTCTCTTACATCCATATACCCACATATGTCTACAAAAGCCTCTAACAGATGCATCAACAAGACCAACTTAAAGTCGGGACAAGTTCCTGCTTTATACTATATTTACAACATCAAACAAATATACAACTATGACCCAGAAAGCTCCGAATCAAGTGGAGCTCACCAAAACTCTTCAAATGATCCACAGTCTACTTAGGAGGTCTACTAATGCCTGCACCTGCAACATGTAAGGTAAGTCCCCCGAGGGGGTCAGTACGAAGAATGTACTGAGTATGTAATGCCATAAGAAATTCATCATACATAATAACAACAACAACGGAGTCAATATTAGAGAAATAGTAAATATGAATAAACTCTCTTTTTGGTATGTGAGCAAATCATGAATATTTCTATTGTTATTATAATTTACCATCCTCTATATACCCCCTTATTCAAGAGAGAGTTACTCCTACTCAAGAGACTTGCCTCCAAGAGATTCTTTATATGCAATAGATTCTTTCTTGCTTTTACGCTCATCATCATTATTATTCATCTTCTTGGTTAACTACATCCACTCTTGGGTGGGTTAATTACTACATCCACTCTTTGGTGGGTGAATTACTATATCCACTCTTTGGTGGTCTAACTACATCCACTCTTCGGTGGGTTAACTACATCCACTCTTCGGTGGGTTAATTATTTTTATTTTTCACACTTTTCTTCTTTTCTTACTTGGGGAAGATTGATTCATTCACTTATGAGATATTGATATATTGAGGATCATGATAGTATATAATACCGGGCCTCCACCTTTGGTGGGTTAGAAATGACATAGCATAATATTGGGATTATTCCATATTGAACTTATACCCTTTACATAGTTATGAGAGTGACACGTTAAAGATCATGACCTTAAAGCACACACTTATATACACATCTTACTTCACTCCTTCACTTCACGAGATTGACATCTTCACTTATGAGGAATAATTATACTAACTTGCACATCACCTCTCTTATTACTCTTATGAGATTGGTACTTTTATACTTGTGAGAGATTGGTACAAAGATAATCCTCATATTATTGGACTTTGGAACATGACATGATTGGGAAAATGCGTTTCAAGAATAAATAGATTCTCTTACAGTATTACCCTTTTGAGATAGTTCTTTTTGGAATTACAACGCAATGACATCTTCAGAACTTCAACCAATGAATAGGGGATAAGTGAATCATCATTCATCTAAGAGTAGGATACATATGAATAACAACATACGTCAACCTGAATTGATAGACTTCAAGCCTCTCGGAATTGAAACAAGCCCAATGTTAATGTAAACAATATGTTGCAGAAGAATATGGAAAAAGGAACCTTACATACCTTGTATCCTCAATACGAATATACAATCTTAGACGTGCATATAATAATCCCGCTCCTTCCTTATGTTTGAATCTACATAACGGAGCCAACATTAACCACCAACTACCTTACAATGGCATACAATAACAATGAGTTACATGTTTGGCTTTAACATGTCATTTCCCCCTTGACAATACCATTCATGAAATTATCACACCAATAATCCCACAATATTCCCAACATTGACCAAAATATCATAAACCATTAGTATTTCACACCAAGTTCATACTTTCCACTCTTCATCACCACAACATCACAATTATTCTATCAATTCACTTCAATACACCTCACAACAACAAATCGGCCAAAATCCCATAATTTACACTTATGGAAAAATAACAAGTTTAGGACCATAATCTCACCATACATGTTGATATTTCACCCATACCATGTACTTTCGTCGAGACAACAAGTCATCTTTCAAGTTTAAATTCCATATATGACACATCTTTTACAAAAACACAAAGTGCCATATTCAACACTTCCAAGCATAACCAACATGATCTACATAATCTCTCATGCATATAATATGTTAATACATAAGCATAAACACTTACCCAAGCTTGGAAAATGATGATCTTGCTCAAAAGATGACTTAGGGTTTGAAGAGCCCAAAGGGAAATTTCTTGAGAATTCTAGAAAAAGATAGAAAAGTATGTGTGTTGTTGTGTATTAAAAGTTTGATTTTTGCCTCCTTTTATAGACCTTTTAAGTCATTCTTATCCACTCTTGGCATTTAATGCTTTGTGTGGCTTAGTCAATGGAAGAATGGGTCATTTGACCCATTCTTGGCCCATGTTTTCTTTCACATTTTGGGCCCTTTTTGAGCCCAATTCACTTAACCCAATAAAATCAATAATTTCTCATGTTTACTTCATATCATACACGTTACAACAATATTACCACTGACAAAATTCATACTCGTAGCCTCAATCCCAAAAACAAGCGATTCTTGCCACGTATGGCTTATTTTGACTACAAGGGTAAAATCATCATTTTGATGCCAAATTCATTCTCAAGTAATTTTATCATACCAATATAATACTTCACTCATTTCATGTATATGCTCGTGGTTGTATAAGAAACGTGGCAAAAAAATTTGCTCAATACGTCCCCGTGCACCCGTGGGACTTAAGAAAATTTCCAACTTTGAAAAGTGGCCGAAACCATCCTGGCACGCCCTTGGGAGCGCCAGCTTGCTGCCTCTGGGCTAAAAATTTTGGCCCAGAGCGTCCTGACACGCCCTCTGGCACGCCTCACTCAAATTTTTTTAAAATTTTCGTTTCTTCGACTTTTCTTCGAGGATTTGGTTAGATACTTCAAGTCCTATTCTTTACCTTACTTCTTACCTTTAATATACCTTGTTTTTAGGTCCTCTTAGTCTCATTTTGAAATCCACAAATGCTCCATTAAATTCACAAAACACCTCCTACGAAGGGCAAATCACATGTACGAGGACAAATTTCAATTTTCTCATCATTAACATTACCAATTACATACTTATAGCTCTCGACACCCAAGTAAAAATTATTCAACGTTGTCACATAGGTTTGGGAGTGTACGGGGTGTTATAATTTACCCATGAGTAATTGGGCCGACTCTGCCAGTTGCAGTTGTAGGCATTACCATAGTTTTGATTACGTTTCTGCACATTGCCTATAAAATTCACAAACTCCAAATTTGTTGCACATAAGTTTGAGGAGTGACCAATATTAACACAAGTTTCATACCAAGTCTAAACTTGTTGAACTGTATTAACCTATACCTGAGGTTGAGCCACACTTAACTTGTTTAACTGGGCCATTATTTGATTCTAAAAGCTGACCAATTATGCTGACAATGCTGTGACACCATCTACCTCAATCATACCTACAGGCTTCATCACCATGCTTCTAGACACCTCACCATTCCAATATGGGTTACCTTATGCAATTCAATTTAGGAGAGTGTACAACTCATCATAGGTTTTCTCCAAAGCCTGACCACCTGCCGCTGAATCTAACAAAACTTTTGTATTATGGTCAAGTCCTTCAACAAAAGTATGAGCTAATACCTCATTGGTAAGTTACTGATATAGAAAATATCTGAGAAGTGACTTGAATCTCTCCCATGCATGATAGAGATTCTCATCTAGCTTTTGCTTGAAACTCAGAATCTCACTCCTTAACCTTGAAGTTTTGCCCGAAGGAAAGAATCGGAGGAGGAACTTCTTTGCCAAACCATCCCAATTTGTGATTGAGTTTGAAGGTTATGCCTTTAACCATTTCTTTGCTTCTTCCAAAAGTGAGAATGGGAAATGTGTGAGCCTCACATAGTCTGTGGAGACTCATGTAGGGATGAAAGTATCACTGATCTCCAAAACGTTTTGTAGATGAGCCTCTGGATCCTCATGTGATAAGCCTGTGAACTTCTCGCTTGTGTGCAACAACTGCACTATGTCCTATTTCAGCTCAAATCTTCCCCCTGCGTCTGTCTTTTGAATACAGGAGGTCACATTAGTTGCGAGTAGGATTGCCACATCATGCACTGTTCTGCGAGGTAGTTGTTCATCACCCGTTGCTGTAGGAATAATTTTTCCTTCTTAAATTTGCAGGATTAGATAGAGAAGTGTTGCTTCTCTCCTCAATAGGTGCAAGCGTCACTCAAGTTTGGGATATAGTTCAACCAATTCCCTCTCCCTTGAGCCGAATATCGATCCCACCGGGACTTGGTGATTAGCAAACGATCCAATTATAGTGTTACTATTAAAGTTAAGCAAACGCGTATTGTAACCAACAAGAGTTTTGAGTTTTAGAAACTAAATACTAAAAATAACGATGATATTAAATTTGGATTGTATACATGGAGAGTTCCAAGGTTGAGGCAATTACTTCACATTCATGCATAACTATTGTTTTTAGTCGGTGTTGATGCTTATCGTGGTTGTTGATATACGAGGTTGATATTAAACTTAGGAATGGTCATACTCTAAGTCATCTACCCAAATTAATCACACAACTACATCGTTGAGTGGGGATTTGAGTCTTTAATTCGAGTGCATTAAACTATCTTCCCGTTTCATTAACCAAGTGGGGAGTAACCGTAAATCATCCTTTAATAATTAGTTTATAACAATTAAATAAATGATCCACACTCCTTATGTTCTTCATTCCTCCCCTCAACTATTATGGTAAATTCATTTTGGAACTACAATTTATCCTAAAGTTTATGACACTTTGGAATAGTAAAATAAGAATGTAAGAACAATCACATGACTTGATAAAAAAATAAACCAACTATAAAAACATAATTAAGCAGTCATGTTGTAGCCTCAAACCTAAAAAGAAGGTATTTATCCACTCATATTCATACAATCAATCTCCATAAAAGAGTTCATATTTTCAAATTCCTGTGTCTTCCAAGAGATTTCAAAAGATGTGAATAAATGTGGCTAATTACTCCGTTTATAGTGATTTAAGTCTTCCATTAGGTTCCCCAAACGAATCCCATGCATTTACAACTTTGCCCCAACTTAAAAACAAGTTAAAAACAAACTTTGGGTCGGATTTGGGGGTGGTGCGCCGCGTGGCTCATCGTACACCCCAAACAGTAGCATGGTGTTCTACATGGTGTGGCGTACATTCTCCCACACACCTTGGGAGGTGTAATACAAGTCCCCCTCCCATATTTTGGGAGGTACAGCACATGGGCCCCTCCAAGGTATGGGGGTTGCGTTCGTTTCTTCTCGTGCTTTCGCTCCTTGTTCCCATTCATCTTGTGGCCTGTTTGTAGGCTTGACTTAGCTTCCATAGATACTACATTGGTCTCTTACTACATCTCACAACAACCATAAATCTATACAACACAATAGAACAAATCAAAGTACACTAGAACAAGCATAGCTCAAGCTAGCGACACTAGTTTCCTCATCTAAGTTCTATTTGATCTTTTTGACTCTAGACTTGTTTCGAATGCCCCTTAAACACTATGAACATGTAATTTAACACACAAATACACATATACAAACTTAAAAACTCAATAATCATATCAAGTTATCCTTATAACTAAGCTAAAAATGCATAGATAATGACACATAGGAGTACAAATACGCCTAAGATTACATACCAAGTTACGTTCCTCTAATCATTTTAAAAACAGTGATAAGATACTTTTAATTGACACAACACTTATACAATCAATGAATGAATGATATGAGACAATGCATCATGACCATTAGTCTAGTCATGAAAGTGTAAACATATACTAAGGGTCTTATATGCCCATTAATCATGACCTGCAGGGACACACTCTCATCTATGTACCGTACCGGAGAGGAACCTACTCCTCCAAACATCAAACTAAAATTAATATATGCCATTGAGGTAACTGACCCACTTCGTATAACAATAAATTAATATCTCCAATAACATTAATCAAAATATGATAAGATTTACCTATATGGAATTACACAATTTTACTAATTCAACCTCACGGTTCATCATTTTAAGTATAAGATCAACTATTAAGTCACTTTCCAAATTAAAAGTAAGCCCAAAGTACAATCATAATTATTAAACTAATGAATAATTATGGATATCAAATCAAGTCTATAACTACATTAAATCATAACCTAACTCAAATTCGAGCCCCAGAATGCACTACTCCACTTAAGTCTTGCCCTTCTGCAATTACTACTTATTATCTATCTAGAAACAATAACAAGGAACAATTCATGATTCGTTCTATAATCCAAGTTGTATAACTTAAACCCAATGATTTTAACCCATGCTCAGTAGCCTAATTCATCATTCTAGGGTTTTCCACCTTTTAATCTACTCTAATTTCATGTAATTCGTGAATACTACAACGAATTATACTCTAGGAAGTGTATTCTAGCAACCTAGAGTCATTAACAAGTGATTAAAAATCACCCATGAACATTCTATACCAGATCATCCGCCTAGGGTTAACCCTTAAATTCAACTATGAACATGATTCTATTAATCCTACAGATTAAAGGAAGTAATTATGCATTAGAATGGTGGAGAAACCTTACCTCAAATATAAAAATTGCTCCAAAGTGAAGAAAATTGCCTCTCACATCCCTAGAATTAGTTTTTGAATAAATATTGCTAAGACTTGAATATTTTAGGATAACTACCCTGATGTCGCTACAATGGCTCTTTCTCTCTTCAGTGCTAGACTTTTGGTTGAGCGAGGCTACGGTTATGTGGCTTCCACTTTGGTGACCCATTTTTTGTTGCGGTAATACTGCTGAAATAGGACCTTATGCTGCTACAACAGTACTTTGGTAGAAACTTGAACCCTTTCCCAACCTAGTACATTTCACAACACACTTCCCAGATTTTTACATTATGGAATGGCTCTTTACAGTAAATTCTATATATGGAGTTCTATGAACTTGATTTCCACACCAAAAGTTTCTATGAACTATTAAACCCCACAACAGATATAATAACATATTAAATCCACCAAATACTAATCCACAATTCATTAGATTTCTCAAGACCACACAACATTAATAGTACAATCAAAGCCATCCTAGCCTGAGATTTTAAAATTTTTGTCCGAGGATAACTTTACTCAGTTGTTGCATGCTAACCAACATTGTAATGATGAAACAAGTCTTTATATTACATACAAATTTACCCACCTTTCATCTCTGAATGGAAACAAGAGGAAAAGTAACATAAAAGTACCTGAATTAATGAATAGTTGAGGGTAGCATTTGCACATGTCCACTTCAGTCTCCCAAGTGGCCTCCTCAAAGAGTAGGTTCTTCCACTGGACTTTCATAGATGGAATCACCTTAGTCCTTAACTTCTAGACATCTCTATCAAAAATAGGAATGGGTTCATCCTCATAAAATAGGTTCTCATCTAATAAAACAAAATCCCATTGAATAATGTAGTCACCATCCCCATGATACTTCTTGAGAATCAAAATATGGACCATTGGATGTACCCCCTATAAGCTTGGAGGTAGAGCCAATTTATAAGCCACTGACCCTACACCCTTCAAAATCTTAAACAGACCAATGTACCTTGGGCTAAGCTTACCCTTCTTTCTTAATCGCATCACATCCTTCATGGATGACAATTTGAGTAACACTTGCTCACCTTCCATGAAATGCATATCACATTCCTTTTTATCTGCATACATTTTTTGCCAACTTTGAGATACTACAAGCATCGCTTGTATAATTCTGACCTTCTCCATCGACTCCTTTAGCAAATCAATGCTACAAAGCCTTGACTCAAATGTATCAAACCACCAAATAGGGAACCTACACCTTCTCCCATATAAGGTCTCAAAAGGAGCCATGTCTATACTCAAATGGAAGTTGTTGTTGTCTGCAAACTCGCACAATGGTAAGAAATGGTCTCAATGTCCCTCAAAGGCCATGACACACGCCCAAAACATGTCTTCCAATACTTAGATTATCTGCAGACTGCCCATCAGTGTGATGATGAAAGGTTGAGCCTAGATCAAAATTAGTTTCCAACTTTTCCTAAAAAATTTCCCAAAAGCTAGAGGTAAACTGCGTAGCTCTATCCGAGATAATGGAAACTTGCACCCCATGCAGTAAAAAAATCTCCTCAACATAATTCTTAGCTAACTTGGCTGCATTATAAGTAACTTGCACTGGGATAAAATGTGCAGACCTAGTCAATTAGTCCACGATCACCCATATATAGTCATCTACCCCAATGTCTCGAGAAGGCAAACAAAAAAATCCATGGCTAACCACTCCCATTTCTATTCAGGATTGGGCATCCGTTGAAGAGTACCAGTAGTTCTTTGATGTATATTCATCACCTGCTGGCAGTTCTGATAACGATCTCAATCGAGTGACTAAAACCAATATCAAAATGCAGAAACCAACGACACAAAATAAAGGATAGATAGGAAATCAGGATGAGAATAGAAGAAATAAAGATGAGAAATAGAAGAAAGAAAGGTTCAATTGAACAACAATTAAACCAAGGGAAAAGAGTAACGATTTCAATAGAAAAGAGAAACTCGATTTGAATCCACAAATGAGTCACTCGATATGAAATCGAAAGATAAGTTGTTTTGGATCAACAATGTGATTCCACCCAACTAATTAATCCAATCCAAACTATAGCTAATCCTAAGCTAAACTAAAGGGATTCCACCCCAAAATACTCTTCAGGAGTAATATTCTCAAATTATCAAAGTCCAAGGATGAAAAATGGCTAAGACAACTATTTATAGTTATTGCCTTTTACTAAAATAGCCTATTACAAAAAATAGCTTAAAAGTGACTAATTAGAAATAACCCACAAGGGCCCTTCTTGATTGCCCAAATGACATCCTAATCGCCCATGGCCTTGTATATTTATTGCTCCATGGCTTCCTCTGGGCTCCAAGCCATCATCCATATGTGTAAGCCCCTCTTAATGTGCCCAAGCTAGCCATTCTTGTATCATCCTCCCCTTCTTTAAAAGGATTCGTCCTCTAAATTGAACCTTGTAAAAATATGAGAAGGACAAACAACAAACATATACTCATAGAACACAAGGGTTATCAATCATACCAACTTGCCAAGGAGGCACACATTTAAAATACAACCAACTATCCTTTGTGTTGAATAAGATACATTCATCATATAAAGTACAATGGAATTGATCATAAGCAACATCATGATACAAGGAAACCACAAATGTCTTTTTGGCATCTAGAATCCCAAGAGATGATATCACATAAACTTTAGGAGCCATAAGACACAATTGTTTCATTGCCTCACAATAAGACCATACTAAAAGTAGCACAATCTCCCATAAGGGTTTATCCGAGTCAAATATGTGCAAGACCCATATACCTCTACCTCTATAGTAAATAAATCCCATACCATCTGGGCATCATCATAATCAAAGAGGTAGAAGAGAAAGGTGCTAAGCTCACTATCCTTATCTAGGGAGTACCAAAAGATGAGGACATCGATAGATAAGGAGAAACATTTTAAGCACAAAACAACCCTCTCTATCAAGAAACTTTCCAAAGAAAAGAAGTGCACCAATGAAGCCATTCTTCTAGAAAGTTTGAGGGATTTATTAGGAGTCAAATCACTCTATATCAAATAGTACTCCTAATGAGTTAGGGTCCCTACTATCAATGTATCAAGCATGCTCCCAAATTCCCATTTGAAAACTTAACGTTTCCAACCTTTTGATGGTGACAATGAGTCCTTAATATTCATGGACTCTTCCAAGTCACAACTCGCTTGTCATCTTAACCAAGTAACACATCACAAGTGCCATATTTCATTTCATTTCCAGGGTTAAATGGAAAGAGATTCCATGAAAATGGGTTAAGAAAACAACTATATTCCTGATTGGTACTCTTATCCTTACAAAACATACTCCACTCAAAGGTATGAGTATTATCATATGTGAACAAATAATATAGAAAGGTGTCACACAAGTCAACTTCATCTAATGTATTCTCATGAGAAGGCTCACTCATTGATTCAAGCACTTTAAGGCCTTGACCAAGAATGGCAACACATAAAGATAAAGATATAATTGTAGCACATTCCTCACCTTCGTTTTGAACACCATCCCTTCCAATAAATGTACTATCATCTTCTAAGAAGATATTTCTGCTATTGAAAAGTGTGTCATCACACCATAGTGGATTATCAAACAATTGGTAGCCTTGAAGAGTGGCTAAACTTCCAATATTATAAGACACACCACTATATTCATCAGTCACATTATTCATGTCATTATTGAATAAGAGATTATCCCTAAGTTTATACTCCACCTCAAGATCCTCATGACAAAAATAAGAAATAAATCAACACCTAAGGAATTATCACCTCTAAGTAAAGATCCTACATGACTAACTACATAACCAACCGTATCATTACCATCACTAAGTTGAGGTTCATTTATCATATCACACAACTCCTCAATTAGTAGGTCATCTTTACAAGCAAATTGGTCATCACCATAATTAACACTAGTCAATAGCATGTCAAGCTCAAAAGAATCACGCATATGATTACCACCATTATAGCTAACTAGCATTTGACTAGCCCTATCATATGACAATACATTTTCACTCAAGTCACAAGTGCTAACACTATGTGGACTCAAATTAATCTTACTAGAAGAATCAATCCGATTTTCTATAAGATAACCTAGTGTTTGGACACTCACAACAATGATATTATCATCATGCAACAAGGTATCATCAAGATCAACACAAGGCAATGGATATTTAATCTCACACACATATAAGCCATTGTAGCCAACTAGCATTTGACTACCCCTATCACACGACAATACATTTTCACTCATGTCACAAATGCTAACACTAGATGGACTCAAATCGATCTTATTAGAAGAATTAATTCGGTCATCTATAGGATCAACAAGTGTTTGGGAACTCACAACAATGACATTATCATCATGCTATAAGGTTCCATCAAGATCATCACAAGGCAAAGGATCTTTTAGCTCACACATATACAAGCCATCACTTACACTCAATTGGTTACTAGCCATACAAGGATCTTATACTTTCGACAAAGTGTAAGGTTAAGCTTTCTTACCTTGTAGCTCATTGGAAGGATTGCATTCACATTTCTTTTCTACATTGGTACACATTTTCTCCTTTTGGAAGCTTTCAAGCACCTCATGTTTTTCATTGCTCGAGGTGCCTCACTAGGCTTGTTTCCAAGGATACCTGCACAAGAATAAAAACAAATAGAAAAGGAAGAGTGGATACAAAAGTTAGTATAATGTTGTGACAACCTTCTCATATCACACTACACAACCTATCCTTTTTCCACTCTAGAGTTTTCACACATCACACCCTTACTCCTTTTCAATCTTTTGTCTCTCAATTTTATTAGAGTTTTGACAAGTGTCAAGGATCCCTTGTGAAGGGTTTGGAGATCCCTTCAACTCTAGCTTTAACTTTGGTGCATAAGGATTGGATGTGTTGAATTGCATGTTAAACTCCTTAGTACCAATCTCACAAGGAGTATCTTGCTTTGCCTGCAAAGGTAACTCCTTAGGTTCTTTGTCACGAGGAATAGTACCCTTCAATAGCCTTTTCAACTCCTCGGGTGCCATCTCGGTAATTAATTGAGTAATCTTTTCAATATTCCTTTGCATTGAAGCAAACAATTCATTTGTCCTCAAAGTACTAGGATCCTCAATTGGGAGTGGTTCACTTGTAACTTCTTCTCTATGAAGTGTTAAGGGAAAAGAAACTTAGCATTGTAGTCCATGATATACGTGTACTAATCTTGCGTATATGGAAGTCCATGACTTTGGAACCATAGAATTCCCAAAAACGCATCCCTAGGCAGTACATCACACCAAACTTCCTCTTGATAATTCCCAAGTGAAATAGGTACCTTAACTCTCCTATCAACCAAATATCCCCTTCGAGTAACAAAAGGATTTTGCTTTGGAAAGAAAGGCAATCTAAGAATTATAACCATTGAGGGGGTTATAGAGTTGAGAACACTATCATCCTCCATCACAACTTCAAGCTCCACTCTCCTACAAACAATCATTTTTATTTCAAGAACTCATCTTTTCGGAACATGCATATTTTGAAACATTGAGTTCACTTTACTTTCAAGGACTATTGTTCTTTCCATACAACCTGTAAAACTCAACAAACAAGTTAGTAGCAAATTTACTCACGCCTCTCATATATGGAAACTCTCAACTCACCCAATGTGTCTTCCCGAAGTTGATAGAGAACTTCTGTTGTCCAATCAATTCACAAGGTCACTTATTCTTTATGAAAGAATGGATTTTTGTTCAAAGAAGAAAGGACGACTCAATTAAAACTAACAGACTTGAATCAGGAAATTAACAACTAAATAAAACTAGAAAAGCACAACAAAAAAATTGGACTTAAAGAAATTGATAATATTTAGTAGGGTAATCTACTAATTAAAATCAAGTTATGAACCTAAAAGAAGGTAGAACTAATGAAAAAGAAACTAATTTATCAAGATTTGGACTAAAAAATTATTTGGGATGAAATTTAATTGAAATCCATGGAGAAAATGCTTCAAAAAAATGGAGAAAATCTGAAAAAGAGTTGAAAATTGAGCTGAAAATCCATGGCAAAAGGACACTTGAGGAAGCTTCCAAGAATTGTACCATGTGATCCCCCCCCCCCCCCCGTACTACCTTTTGTTCTAGTCTTTACCCCTTTTGGTCTTTTCCTTTGTACAAACAAGTACTCCTCATTTCCTTTTCCCCTTTTTCGATCAAACAATATCTTTTGAATAATTCTTCTTGAAAAAGACATGAATTTCATGAAGAACACCAAGAACATGAATGAACTTCAAAAATTTATATCTCCTTCGTTTTAGCTCTAAATACTATGGAATTTGAGATTTAAGCTCGTTTTGATATGAAGATTAAACTTCAATACTATTAAACCATCAATTGCAACCCAATCAAATCAGATTTTTAGACCATTTCCTTTTTATTCAAGCTATGAAGAACACCATGAACAAGATACACTCTAAAATTGACAACTCCTTCGTTTTAGCTCCAAATTTGACGAAATTCGAGATTCAAGCTCCCCTTGCAATAGAGAACAAACCCCGATGATTTTTAAGCTCCAATTTTAACACCAAATTTTCAGATTTTGAAACCCACTTCAAATTATGAAGAACACCATGAAGATGATGAACTTCCAAAATAAACTCTAATGGATTTCAACTTCGTTTGTCCTCAAATTTCACATTCGAGCTCCTTTTTGTAGAGAGAACAAACTCCAATACAAATAAACCTCCAATGCCACCTATATCTTCAAACCCACTTCACCTTCCTCAAGCCTTTTCAAGCTCCACAATTGTGAAAATTAGAAACTCTTTCCAAATCAACCCAAATTTTTAGATCTACACCCCTAAACATTAGAAAAACACAAATCTAGTCATAGAAACACAAATAAACCAAAAAAAATGAAATTTTTCAAAAACAATTTTTACCTTTTTTTTGTGAATTTTTCAGATTTATGAACCTAGGATTGAGATCCATAGAAATGAATCCCTAGCCTAAGCTCTAATACAAAGATGATAACGATCTCAATCAAGTGACTAAAATCAAAATAAAAAATGTGGAAACCAACGACACAAAATAAAGGATAGATAAGAAATCAAGAAGAGAAGAGAAGAAATGAAGATGAGAAATCGAATAAAGAAAGGTTCAATTGAACAATAATTAAACCAAGGGAGAAAAGTAATTATTTCAATTGAAAAGAGAAACTCAATTTTGTCACGCCCCAAATCCCATTGAGACGGACTGGTACCCGAAGCCGTTAAGGCTCGACAGAACCAACCTTCATTCATGTACACTCATATGCATGTCACTAAATGAACAACCCTCTATCATACATAAATACAAGATACCAATGGCGAAAGTCATGGAGAAACATTCAATAGATATGAAACTTGGCCGTTGGGGCCATCAAGTCAAAATGGACATACATTCCTTCATTCGTCTTACAACGTCTACAAAGCCTCTAACAGATACATAACCAACCTAAAGTCGGGAAAAGTCCCCGCTTTATACAATCCTTTATACAATACCAAAATAAATGTACATAATGACTCGGAAAGCCCCGAATTAATCTGGAGCTCACCAATAGTCTGCGGATGATTCGTAGCCTACTGTGGAGGTCTACTAGAACCTGTTCCTGCATCACGTAAGGTAAGTCCCCCAAGGGATGTCGGTACGAAAGAATGTACAGAGTATGTAAGGCTATAAGTAACTGCGTGAAATATAGAAACTCAAATAGAGTCAAAAATACAAGTGGGTACTCAATATGGATGAACCACCGTTCTGTATGTGTGGAACTATGTACATTACATTCATTACTTTCTTTACTTTTACGTTCATTACCGTCAAATAATACCGTCATATATTACCATCAAATAATACTGTCATATATTACAGTCAAATAATACTGTTATATATTACCGTCAAATAATACCCAGGCCCCAACTGATCAGTGGGTCATAACATAACATAACATAACATAAATAAAGCAGGTTCGGCATCAATCTAGGTTTTTTCCCCTCTGAGCTTCACCCCTGATCCAATAATCTCGGGATCGTCTCTAGCTAGGCTTTCGCCCCTTTGAGCTACCACCAATAAATCAATGAAGCAGGTTCGGCATAGAGCTAGGCTTTGCCCCTCTAAACTTTCCCCTTGATCCAATAATCTTGGGATCATCTCTAGCTAGGCTTTCACCCCTTTGCGCTACCACCCGATCTCAAAGAACCATAAAGTAACTATATATGCATTACATCTTTCCTTTACTTTTGTGAGATTGATACATTGGTGGTCATAGCATTGTTGGAACTTTGGTAACAATAGACAATGAATAAGAGACATGTGAATGACAATTTATAATGAACCTGGAATGAGACACTTTAGAATATTTTAAAATAGAAACCAGTTCAGTAACACTGAGAACAATAGGTGCTGCCAAGAATACAGACAAAAGTAACCTTACATACCTTATCTTCCCAATATGAATACACAATCCAATATGTGAATATAATAATTCAGCTCCTTCCTTACGTGTTACTCTATAACACAAGTACATAACGGAGTTCACGTTAACAACTAACTACATTACAAGTGCATAAGACGACAATGAGCTATATGACTGCCATATAACGTCATTCCCCCACCCACACACAATACAATTCACGGCATTACTACACCAACAATATCAAAACATGCCACAGATCAACCAAGACATCATAAACCGATAGCATTTCACACCAAGTCTATACTTTATACTTCCTCATTAACACCATGTCACATTTACTCCATTAAGTCATCTCAATACCTTTCACCCTAACACATAAAATAATAATTCATAATTGATACGATTCAAAATTCCTTCGAAATACCCCTTAGGTCCATTCAAATGGTACCATAAGTTGATAATTCCATCCAAGAAGGGTATAGGGGCCTTGGGGGTTCAAAGAGAAGCAAAAACAAATAAAATGAAATTCTGGAATGGTCAGTGGAGCCACCTGCATCCGCAGGTGGGTTAGATATGGTGGAAGGTGACCATATGGCCCTATCCAAGGCCACCTGCATTGGAATCTGCGCCCATAGGTGCCCCATCCGCGAAGGCGAATTCCCGGTTCGGCCAAAATAGGTCTATTTTGGGTCCTTTTTTGTAATAAATGGTACATGGCCATGAGTAAGCTTATATTTTCATATTTTATGTTAACTTGGATGCCAATGAATAACCATGGATTCACAACGCACATAAACATCACAAATTATATTTTCCTTTCAATACACCACCAATTCCATGCACAATTTCATAACAACAATTCCATAAGTCATATACAAAGAGAAAAAAAGTTAGGGACATAACCACATCTTACATATTGACATTTAATACATCAAGTTTACTTCCTTCAAGACCACAAGTCCACTTTCAAGTTTAGAAGGCAAAACCCTTTACTAATTAAGCAAACATAGATTGTTTCACACATAGTGGACTGCTCAACACTTTGCCAACATAACCAACGTGATTTATACACCCTCTCATGCATATAATATCTTAAACCATAAGATTAAATACTTACCAAATCTTGAAAAGAGATGATCTTATCGAAGGGAATGATAGCTTAGGGTTTGAAAGAGAAATGAAATATTGTTGGAAAATTCTAGAAATGAGCATGTGTCTTTTGGTGAATAAAATCTGATTTTTGTTCCTTTTATAGGACCTCATGGTCATTCTTAGCCACACACTTAGTCATAAATGTTATGTTTACTTGGTCAAAGGTGCAATGGATCATTTCTCAATTTGGGCCATGTCATATGGCTAATTTTGGGCCTTTATTGAGCCTATTAGCACAAGACTAATTCAGCCCACTAAAATTAATGGGTAATACCCCAACCATCTCAAGTTTAAATAATTCCATAAATATTACGGTAAATTCTAGCCCTCTTCTTCTAACATCGGCATATGACTTGTGTCGACTTTGGGTCATTTGTAGCCGTTGTTGTATCACCTTAAATTTCTCCATAGCTTGATGAACAATATATGGCCCGAATAAGGCAGTTTCACCCACTTCAAACCATCCAATTGGTGATCTACACTTTCTTCCATATAAAGCTTCATAAGGTTCCATTTTGATACTTGAATGATAGCTATTATTGTAGGCAAATTCAATAAGCGATAAATGATCATCCCAACTACCTTTAAAGTCCAATGTATAAGCTCGTAGCATATCTTCAAGTGTTTGGATAGTACGTTCTGCCTGTCCATCTGTTTGATGATGAAAAGTTGTACTTAAATACACTTGGGTTCCCAAACTTCTCTGAAAAGACTTCCAAAAGTGTGCAGTAAATTGAGCTCCCCTGTTCGATATAATAGAGATTGGAACTCTGTGTAGTTGTACTATCTCTTTAATTAATATAAAACCTCGCATAATTTTTAGCTGTGTTGGTGGTCTTGATCGGTAGGAAGTGTTCTTACTTGGTAAACCTGTCAACTATTACCCATATGGAATCAAATTTCCGCAGTGTACGAGGCAAACCTGTGATGAAATCCTTGTTAATCATATCCCACTGCCAAATTGAAAGACTTATACATTGCATGTAACATCCAGACTTATGATGCTCTACTTTTACTTGTTGATAATTTGGACATTGGGCTACAAATTCTGCACTGTTCTTTTTCATGTTACCCCACCAGTACATTTCTTTCAATTCATGATACATTTTAGTTACTCCCAGAAGAATAGAATTGTAACACCCCGTACCTTCCCGACCCTACTTGACGACGTTGTGTTTACTTAGGTGTCGAGAGCCATAAGTATGTATTTTGTAATGTTATTGATGAGATAATTGATATTTGCCCTCGTACATGTGATTAGACCTTCACAGAAGGTGTTTTGTGAATTCGTGGTACATTTGTGGTGTTAAAAACGAGGCTTGGAGGACCTCCAAACAAAGGATATTAAAGGTAAGAAGTAAGTTAAAGAATAGAACTTGAAGTATCTAACCAAACCCGCAAAAAAAGTCGAAGAACGAAAATTTTCAAAAAAATAGGGGCCAGGCGCGCCAGAGGGCATGCCAGGCTGCTTATTTCCCAAATTTTTTGGGCACAGGAAGCAAGGTGGCGCGCCTAAGGGCGTGTCAGGCTGCTTGTGTGCACTTTTCAAATGTTGGAAAGTTTTCTAAGTCCCAAGGGTGCCCGGGGGCGCACCGGGCCGCTTTTTGCCACATTCCTTCTACAACCACGAGCCTATACATGGGATAATTGAAATATTGGAATTCCATTTTGATATGATTATTCGTGTACGAATTTGGCATCCAAATGACGTTTTTACCCTTTCAGTCAAAATAAGCCATACATGGCTAGAATCACTTGTTTTGGGGATTGAGGCTACGAATATAAATCGCATGAGTGGGAATATTGTCGTAACACGTATGAAATGATTTAAACTTGAGAAATTATTGATTTTATTGGATTAAGTGAATTGGGCCGAATAAAGGCCCAAAATAAGGAAAAAAGACATGGGCCAAATGGGTCAAATGACCCATTCTTCCATTGACCTTCTAGACATAGCATTAAATGCCAAGAATTGGCTAAGTATGACATGAGGACCTATATAAAGGCACAAATCTGATTTTGATTTAATCAAAACTCTCATTCCTTTTAGACAAAATACAAGATATTTCTCTCAAACCCTAAGAACCCTAATTCATCTCTTGGAGCAAGATCATCATTTTTCAAGATTAGGTAAGTTATTATTATTATGGATTAATATATTATATTCATGGGAGAGTATGTATATCATGGTGGTTATGTATAGAAGTGTAACTAATGCATTCTTGCTTTTTGCAAAAAGATGGGTTATCCATGGAATTGTAACTTGAAAGATGACTTGTGGTTTTGATGAAAGAGCATGGTATGGATGAAATATCAACATGTATGGTGTGATTATTTTATTAAACTTGTTATTTTTCTATAAGTGTAAATTATGGTATTTTGGCCGATATGTGCTATGAGGTGTATTAAGGTGACTTGATGGATTAATTGTGACATTGTGTGAATGAGAAAGTGTCAAGGAGAAACTTTGTTGTGAAATGCTATTGGTATATGATGTTGTGGTCAATGTATGGCATGATTGGGGTATTGTTGGTATGTAAATGCCGTAAATGGTATTGTAGAGAAGGAAATGACATTTGAAAGGCAAACATGTAACTCATTGTCGTTATATGCATTTGCAAGGTAGTTGATGGTGAATGTAAACTCCATTATTTATTTGTGTTATAGAGTGAAACATAAGGAAGGATCAGGACTATTGCATGCACATTTAAGATTGTATATTCATATTGAGAATACAAGGTATGTAAGGTTACTTTGTCCGTATCCTTCTGCAGCACAAAGTATTCACTTTGACATTACACTTGTCCTATCCCGAAATGTACTAAGGTATCCTATATCCGGTTATCAATTGTCATTATCAAATGTTTCCTACTCATTGATCAATTGTGATTCACATGTTTCATGTTCATTGACTAATGTTCCAAAAGCCCAATAAGGTTGTGGTCCAAAGTTCTAATAGTGGTTATACACATGTCTCTTATTCATTGATTATTGTTCAATGTTTCCAATAATGTTGTGACTATCAACATATCAATCTCTCAAAAGTAATAAATAAAGTAACTCATAGTGTTGGTGGTAAGAGAAAGGGTGGTAGCTCTAAAGGCATAAGCCTAGCTCGAGCTGATCCAGAATTTGTTGGATCAGGGGGCAGTCCTAGAGGCATAAGCCTTGCTCAGGCCGATCCTGACAGGTGGTAGCTCTAGGGGTAATAACCTAGCTCGAGCCAAACCTGATATGTTGGTTTATGGGTGGTAGCTCTAGAGGTAATAACCTAGCGTGAGCCGATCCCGATATATTGATTCATAGGTGGTAGCTCTAGAGGCATAAGCCTAGATCAAGCCAATCCCAACATAACGTTATGTTATGTTAAGACCCACTGATCAGTTGGGGCCCGGGTACGATATGATATAAGCGATGAGAAATAAACAATAAACCGAAGAAAATAATTTATGTAAGGTATATGGTTCCATATATGCAGATCGATGGGTTATTCATATTAACTATTCTCTTGCATTTTGATTTCATTGACGTATTTATGACCGTTTCATATGGCCTTACATACTCAGTATATTCTTCGTACTGACCTCCCTTGGGGGGACTTACCTTACTTGCTACAGGCGTAGGTACTAGTAGACCTCTACAGTAGGTTACGAATCTTTTGCGTACTTTTGGTGAGCTCTTGTTGGTTTGGGGCTTTCTGAGTTGCTATGTACATTTATTTTGGTATTGCATATGTGTATAGAGCGGGGTCTTGTCCCGACTCTAGTTTTGTTATGGTTATGCATCTATAGAGGCTTTGTAGATATTGTGGGACAGATGAAAAAAATGTAAGAAACGTATGTTTTGTCTTAATGGCCCCAACGGCCAAGTTTCATAGTTATCATGTATTTTCCATGGTTTTCGCTATTGGTAACTTATATCTATTTGTGGTGGTGATCATAATGGAGTAGAATACGCATGAGAGTATAAGAATGAAGATTGGTTCTCTCGGGCCTTAACGACTTCTGGTGCCAGCCCTCCTCCTTGGGATTTGGGGCGTGACAAAAGTGGTATCAGAGCAGGTCGTTCTAAGGGTGTCTATAAAGTCGTGTCTGAGTAGAGTCTTACTTTTCGATGTGTTGTGCAACACATTTATAAGTAGGAGGCTATGGGACATTTAGGAGTTATTTCTGTTCTTCAATTCTTAGATTGTGCATTAGAGCCCATATTGTAGTGGAATCATATCTAACCATTGGTGATTGGTTTTCTTTGATATAGTAAACTGCCGATGACAAGAGGAGATAAAGGCAAGAGTAAGCAGGTTGTTATGATTACCGGAGAAGGATCGAGTAGATCACCACCTGACCCAGCTAGTCAAGATGGTGCTGACATTGAATTTGCATCGCAGGCTTCTTCTACTTTTCCAGCTACAAAAGAGCCGAGAAAGAGAGAAGTATCTTCGAAACTGCCCAATAATACTTTTGAGCAGGATTTAATGAGTGCAGTGCAAATATTGACCCGTGTAGTTGCTGCACAAGATCGAAGTCAAGCTCTTGTGCAGCAGTAGGAGGGACAGGGGTAAAGGAGAAAGATGCGGGAATTGGAAGTAGGATCGTCAAAAAGGGCGAAACCCATGGGACAGTTCATGGCGTTCCAAGGAGGATTTGGGCCACGGAGTTTTCCCAGAACGCCTAGGCCATCATTTCCCCCTTCCACAATAAATACTCCCCCTCTATTCCAAGGGTTTAAAAGCAACCAGTTTGGGAAAAGAAGTGAGATTCAAGATTTACGGCTAGTGGGATATCGAGCACGAGGAGGTATGCGTCAATCGAGGCCTTCTCGTCAGTAGTGTCAGTGCTGCCGGGAAGTATCATTTAGATAAATGCTGGTTTCAGCAGTGTCAGCGCTGCAGGAAGTATCATTTAGGTGAATGACGATTAGGAACAAATGTTTGCTTTTGGTGTGGCGTGCCAGGGCACATGGTGAGAAAGTGCCCACAAAGAGGCGTGGGTGGTATGACACGACCTACGGTAGCCATATTTGTGCTATCATTATCAGATATACAACCTATTGGTCATGGCAAAGGTGTTAGAGGATCAGCTAGTTCTAGTGGCATTCAGGGCAGTACCTACGTCGTGGCGGATCGGCAGAAATTTAAGGCTTCTCCTGATGACGTGACAGGTATATTATCTGTCTTTTCACGTAATGTATTTGCATTGACTGATTTGGGTTTTACCCTATCATATGTTACTTCATTAATGGTTGAAAAAAAAACTTGTGAAAGGACATTAGAATTTTGGTTAATCCATTTGAGGTATCTACACCAAAAGGTGAATCTATTGTAGTGAATAGAGTGCATCATAATTGTGTAGTAACTGTGTGGGGTCACGATACATTGGCTGTTCTTGTTGAATTGAAAATGTTGGATATTTATGTTATAATGGGTATGAATTGACCGACTTCTTGTTATGCCATGGTAGATTGCCGGGCTAAGAAGGTACATTTTCATTTTCCCCAAGAAGATGCTTTTGAATGGAAGGGTAATGTGGGGGCACCAAGAGGAAAATTTTATTTTCTATCTTAAAGCAACGAAATTGATATCCAAAGGGTATATATGTCATTTAGTCCGAGAGCAAGATACTGATGTGAAACCACAAAGTCCTCAATCAGTTTCGGTGGCCAGTGACTTTCTTGATGTATTTCGTGACGCTCTATTCCTCCTTATAAAATGGCTCCAGCAGAGCTAAGGGAATTAAAAAGAACAATTAAAAGATTTCGTGGACAAGGGATACATTAGAGCTTATATGCCTTTTGGGGCGCATCCGTGAAACTGTGAAAAACAAGAAGAAAAGAAATGGTACATTGAGAACGTGGATTGACTATTGACAACTGCATAAAGTAAGGATCAAGAACAAATATCCCCTCCCAAGAATTGGCGAGTTGTTTGATCAGTTACAGGGTGCCATGTGTGTTGTTCCTTTTTATCAAAAGCTTGTATCCACTCTTTCTTGCACCAATTTCTCTTTAATAAGATTTACTTGAGATCAGGTTATCACCAAGTCAGAGTTAGAAACAAAGATATACCCAAGACAGCCTTCCGAACACGGTATGACCATTATGAATTCTTAGTTGTGTCATTTGGACTAACAAATGCACCAGTTGTTGCTATGGATTTGATGAATAGGGTGTTCAAACCATTGTTGGATGTATTTGTAACCGTGTTCATGGATAATATTCTGGTTTATTCGAGATCACAAGAGGACCATGCCAATCACTTACGACAGGTGTTACAGATTCTCTGGGATCGTAAGTTGTATGCAAAGTTCTCTAAGTGTGAGGTTTAGTTAAAAATCAGTCGCATTCTTGGGTCACATTGTGTCAGATGAAGGGATACAGGTCGATACATAGAAGATTGAAGCGGTAAAAAATTGGCCAAGATCTATGACACCCACAGAGATTCGTAGTTTTCTGGGATTGGCAGGTTATTACCGCAGATTTGTGGTGGAAGGTTTTTCCTCCATTGCTGCACTGTTAACTAAACTAACATACAAGACAATTAAGTTTCAATGGAACGATGCATGTCAGAAAAGTTTCCAAGGGCTGAAAGATAAATTAACTTTTACACTAGTTTTAGTATTTCTCGAAGGCACAAAAGGTTATGCAATGTATTGTGATGCTTCCGGGGTTGACCTCGAATATGTGTTAATGCAGCATGGTAAGATAATAGTGTATGCCTCACGACAGTTTTGGACAGTAGGGAGAAACTATCCCACACATGATCTTGAGGTAACAGTTGTGGTATTTGTTTGAAAGATGCGACACCACTACTTGTATGGGGTTCATATTGATATATACATATTGATCATAAGAGTTTACAATAAGACATAAAGTAGAGGGGTTTAAATCTGAGGTAGGGGAAGTGACTCACATTATTAAGAGATCATGATATGATATTGAGATCAAAGTCGGGAAAAGCAAATGCGATGGCCGATGTGTTAAGCTGCAAAGCACTAGAAAGTACTGATGGTTGGGTCATGGGAAAGCAAGGTATAGTCTACCTTAATTAAACAGTGTGGTAGTGCATTTACTTAAAACTCCAGATCAAAGAGTTATAGCGCAAAATGCGGCAAAGTCTTTATTCGTAGAGGTGAAGGAAAAGCAACATGCGAATCCTATTTTGAGTTCGGCTGAAAAAGGAATGTACCACAAGGTTTGACGAAGGAATTTGAGTTTATGCAAGAGGGAGTACTTCAATGTCAAGGCAAATTATGTGTATTGGATGTAGATGAGCTAAATATTCATCCAAAAGTTACCAAAAGGTATTATGATTTGAAAAGACATGTGTTGGTGGGGGAACATGAAGAAGAACATTGCAGAATTTGTAGCTCAATGTCCAAATTGTTAACAAGTCAAAGTAGAACATCAGAAACCTGGAGGTTATATGCAGTGTCTCAATCTTCCAGTTTGGAAGTGGACTATGATTAATGTGGATTCTATCACAGGTTTGTCTAGTACATTGCGGGAATTTGATTCTATATGAGTGAGAGTTGACAGTTTTACCAAGTCAGCGCATTTCCTGCCAGTAAGGATCACCTATACAGCTGAAAATTATGCAAGGCTGTATGTTAAAGAGATAGTGCGATTACATGGGATTCCAATTTCCGTTATACCAGACAGGGGAGCTCAAGTTACCGCAAATTTTTGGAAAGTCTTTTCAAATGAGTTTGGGCACCCAAGTGAATTTGAGTACGACTTTTCATCCTCAGACAGATGGACAAGCAGAACGTATGATCCAAACATTTGAAGATATGCTACGAGCATGCACGTTAGATTTTCAATGCAGTTGGGATGACCATTTGCCTCTTATTGAATTTGCTTACAACAATAGCTATCATTTAAGTATTAAAATGGCACCTTATGAAGCTTTGTACGAAAGGAAATGTAGATCACCAATTGGATGTTTGAAGCGGGTGAAACTGCTTTACTTGGGCCAGATCTTGTTCATTAAGCTATGGATAAGGTTAAAGTGATCCAACAGCGATTAAAAACGGCCTAAAGTCGCCACAAATCATATGTTGATGTTAGAAGGAGAGGGATCGAATTCGCCATAGGTGATTGGGTATTTTTTAAAGGTGTAACAGATGAAAGGGGTAATGCGGTTTGGAAAGAAAGGAAAATTGAGTCCACGTTATATAGGCCCATATGAAATTATTAAAAGATTTGGGAAAGTTGCATATAAATTAGCACTACCTCAAGAACTTTCCTCAGTCCATCCCGTATTTCATGTTTCGATGTTTTAAAAGTGCGTAGGGGATCCATCTTGTATTATTCCCATTGAAGATGTCCAAGTTACAGAGGATCTTACTTATGGAGAGGTACCCATTGCTATTATAGATCGACAAGTAAAGAGGTTGATGAATAAAGACATAGCTTCCGTAAAAGTCCTTTTGAGAAATCAACAAATAGAGGAGATCACATGGGAAGCTGAAGAAATGATCAAATCCAAGTACCCTCATCTGTTTCAAATGGGAGATAAAGTTTAAAATGCGGAAGTGTACCAATAAAAAGTAAGTACCTATAAGCATTAAGTGTCTATGTATATGTATGTTAATATAGAGATGCGTTTATTGCAATTGAAGAGATATTGTTAACATTCGAGGACGAATGTTTCTAAGGGGAGAAGAATGTAACACCCCGTACCTTCCCGACCCTACTTGACGACGTTATGTTTACTTAGGTGTCGAGAGCCATGAGTATGTATTTTGTAATGTTATTGATGAGATAATTGATATTGGCCCTCGTACATGTGATCAGACCTTCATAGAAGGTGTTTTGTAACTTCGTGGAGCATTTGTGGGGTTAAAAAGGAAGCTTGGAGGACCTCCAAACAAAGGATATTAAAGGTAAGATGTAAGTTAAAGAATAGAACTTGAAGTATCTAACCAAACCCGCAAAGAAAAGTCGAAGAACGAAAATTTTCAAAAAAATAGGGGCCAGGCGCGTTCGAGGGCATGCCAGGCCTCTTATTGCCCAAATTTTTTGGGCACAGGAAGCATGGTGGAACGCCCAAGGGCGTGCCAGGCTTCTTGTGCGCACCTTTCAAATGTTGGAAATTTTTCTAAGTCCCAAGGGTGCCCGGGGGCGCACCGGGCCGCTTTTTGCCACATTCCTTCTACAAACACGAGCCTATACATGGGGTAATTTAAATATTGGCATTCCATTTTGATAAGATTATTCGTGGACGAATTTGGCATCCAAATGACGTTTTTACCCTTTCGATCAAAATAAGCCATACGTGGCTAGAATCACTTGTTTTTGGGATCGAGGCTACGAATATAAATCGCGTGAGTGGGAATATTTTCATAACACGTATGAAATGATTTAAACATGAGAAATTATTGATTTTAATGGATTAAGTGAATTGGGCCCAATAAAGGCCCAAAATAAGGAAAAAAGACATGGCCCAAATGGGTCAAATGACCCATTCTTCCATTGACCTTCTAGACATAGAATTAAATGCCAAGAATTGGATAAGGATGACATGAGGACCTATATAAAGGAACAAAGCTGATTTTTATTCAATCAAAACTCTCATTCCTTTTAGACAAAATACAAGATATTTCTCTCAAACCCTAAGAACCCTAAGTCATCTTTTGGAGCAAGATCATCATTTTTCAAGATTAGGTAAGTGATTATTATTATGGATTAATATATTATATGCATTGGAGAGTATGTATATCATGGTGGTTATGTATAGAAGTGTAACTAATGCATTCTTGCTTTTTGCAAAAAGATGGGTTATCCATGGAATTGTAACTTGAAAGATGACTTGTGGTTTTGATGAAAGAGCATGGTATGGATGAAATATCAACATGTATGGTGTGATTATTTTATTAAAATTGTTATCTATAAGTATAAATTATGGGATTTTTGCCGATATGTGCTATGAGGTGTATTAAGGTGACTTGATGGATTAATTGGGATATGGTGTGAATGAGAAAGTGTAAAGGAGAAACTTTGTTGTGAAATGCTATTGGTATATGATGTTGTGGTCAATGTATGGCATGATTGGGGTATTGTTGGTATGAAAATGCCGTAAATGGTATTGTAGAGAAGGAAATGTCATTAGAAAGGCACACTTGTAACTCATTGTCGTCATATGCATTTGCAAGGTAGTTGATGGTTAATGTAAACTCCGTTATGTATTTGTGTTGTAGAGTGAAACATAAGGAAGGAGAGGGACTATTGTATGCACATTTAAGATTGTATATTCATATTGAGAATACAAGGTATGTAAGGTTACTTTGTCCGTATCCTTCTGCAGCACATGGTATTAACTTTGACATTACACTTGTCCTATTCCGAAATGTGCTAAGGTATCCTATATACGGTTATCAATTGTCATTATCACATGTTTCCTACTCATTGATAAATTGTGATTCACATGTTTCATGTTCATTGACTAATGTTCCAAAAGCCCAATAAGGTTGTGTTCCAAAGTTCCAATAGTGGTTATACACATGTCTCTTTTTCATTGATTATTGTTCAATGTTTCCAATAATGTTGTGACTATCTACATATCAATCTCTCAAAAGTAATAAATAAAGTAACTCATATTGTTGGTGGTAAGAGAATGGGTGGTAGCTCTAGAGGCATAAGCCTAGCTCGAACCGATCCCGAATTTGATGGATCAGGGGGTAGTCCTAGAGGCATAAGCGTAGCTCGGGCCGATCCTGCAGGTGGTAGATCTAGAGGTAATAACCTAGCTCGAGCCAAACCTGATATGTTGGTTTATGGGTGGCAGCTCTAGAGGTAATAACCTAGCTCGAGCCGATCCCGATATATTGATTCATGGGTGGTAGCTCTAGAGGCATAAGCCTAGCTCGAGCCGATCCCAACATAATGTTATGTTATGTTAAGACCCACTGATCAGTTGGGGCCCGCTACGATATGATATAAATGATGAGGAATAAAAAATAAAGCAAAGAAAATAATTTATGTAAGGTACATGGTTCCACATATGCAGATCGATGGGTTATTCATATTAACTATTCTCTTGTATTTTGATTCCATTGACGTATTTATGATAGTTTCATATGGCCTTACATACTCAGTACATTCTTCGTACTGACCTCCCTTGGGGGGCTTACCATACTTGCTGCAGGCATAGTTACTAGTAGACCTCCACAGTAGGTTGCGGATATTTTAGGGACTTTTGGTGAGCTCCAGTTAGTTCGGGGCTTTCTGAGTTGCTATGTACATTTATTTTGGTATTGTATATGTGTATAGAGAGGGGTCTTGTCCCGACTCTAGGTTGGTTATGGTTATGCATCTGTAGAGGCTTTGTAGATGTTGTGGGACAGATGAAGAAAATGTAAGAAACATATGTTTTGTCTCAATGGCCCCAACGACCAAGTTTCATAGTTATCATGTATTTTCCATGGTTTTCTCTATTGGTAACTTATATCTATTTGTGGTGGTGATCATAATGGAGTAGAATGCGCATGAATGTATGAGAATGAAGATTGGTTCTCTCAGGCCTTAACGGCTTTCGGTGCCAGTCCGCCTCCATGGGATTTGGGGCGTGAAAAGAATACCGTGAATGATGTGCCTCTGTCATAATCTGTCTCCTTAGCTCATCTACATCCGGTACACACAATTTACTTTGGCACTGAAGCACTCCATCTTGCGTAAAATCAAATGTCTTTGTCAACCCTTATTGTACATTCCCCTTCAGCTGAAATAAAATAGGATCCGCATCCTGTTTCTCTTTCACCTTAGCTACTAATGAAGATTCTACCACATTTTACACAATAACCCCTTGATTTGGAGATTCAAGAAGACGAACTCCCAAGCTGGCTAGTTGATGTAGATCCTTGACTATACCTTGCTTTTCTCGGATGGTATAAGATATCAATATCGTGATCCTTTAATAGTTCAAGCCACCTCTGCTGCCTCAAATTTAAGTCCTTCTGCTTAAAGATATATTGCAAACTTTTGTGATCGGTATATATATCAACATGAACCCCATACAAGTAGTGGCGCCATATCTTTAAAGCAAATATCACAGCTGCTAGCCTAAGATCATGTGTTGGATAATTTCTCTCATGTGGTCGCAACTGTCTTAAGGCATAAGCTATTATTTTACCGTGCTACATCAATACACATCCTAGGCTGACTCCTGAAGCATCACAATATACCGTATACCTCTCTGTACCCTCTGGAAGTACGAACACGATATAGAAGTCAATTTATCCTTCAGCTCCTGGAAACTCGTCTCACATGCATCATTCCACTAATACTTGGTTGCCTTGTGGGTTAGCTTTGTTAAAGGTGCCGAAATAGAAAGAAAACCCTTCAACAAATCTTAAATTCTGGAAAGAGGATATTTATTCTTGATTGTTACCTTATTCAGTTGCCGATAATCAAAGCATATCATCTTTCTTCCGTACGAATAATACTGGTGCACCCCAAGGGGACATACTAGGCCTTATGAATCCCTTTTCCAGCAAGTCTTTTAATTGCTCCTTCAATTCCCGTAACTCTATCGGGGCCATCCTAGACAGAGGAATAAAGATAGGTTGAGTTCCTGGAAGCACATCAATACCAACTCTACTTCCCGTTCTGGAGCCAAACCTGGAAGATCTTCAGGAAATACATCAAGGAATTCATCTACCACCGATATCGATTCAAGAGTTGGTGGTTTTACATCGGTATCTTTCACTCTTACTAGATGGCATATGTACCCCTTGGATATCAATTTCCCTGACTTAAGATAGGAAATAAACTTACCTCTCGGTGCTCCAACATTGCCCCTCCATTCAAGAACGATCTTTTATGGGAAATGGAAATGTACCTTCTCAGCTCGGCAATCTACCGTGGCATACTAAGAAGCCAACCAATCCATACCCATGATAACATCAAAATCTATCATTTCCAACTCAATAAAATCTGCCAACGTATCATGGTCACAAACAGTTACTATACAATTACGATAAACTCTTTTTGGTATACTAGACTTACCAACGGGTGTAGATACTTCAAATGGCTTAGCTAAAAATTCTGGTGTCCTATTAAATTTTTCAGAAATCAATGGAGTAACATATGATCATGTAGAACCCGGATCAATCAATGCATATACATTATGTGAAAATACGGATAATGTACCTGTAACCACATCGAGAGAAGCCTTCACATTCTGTCGATCTGCTAAAGCATAGGTACGATTCTGTACTCCCATCCACTAGAACTAGGGGCTCCTCTAGCATCTCTACTACGACCAATAGGCTGTACACCCAACAAAGATGACGCAACGGCAGACCCAGTAGGTTGCGCCATACTATTCATGCCCCTTCTTGGGCTGTCTCTCACCATGTGCCCAGACATACCGTACCAAAATCAAATATTCATTCCAAACTGGCATTTCCTTAAATAACGCTTCCCGCAGTGTTGAAATAGCTGGCAAGAAAACCTCGATTGGTTCATACTTCCTTGCTCTCGATACCCCATTGTTTGTGAACCTCGAATTCCACTACTTTACCCAACGTGACTGCCTCTAAACCCTTGGAATTGGGATGGGGTACCTATTGTAGGATAAGAAAATGATGGTCTCGGTGTTCTATTAAAAACTCAAGGCCTAAATTCTCCTTGGGACGCCATGAACTGTCCCATAGGTCTAGCCCTATTTGATGGCCCTCTTTCAAATTCTGGAGCTCTTCTTCTTTGCCTCTGATCCGCCATCTTCTGTGCAAACGCTTGTATTCTGGCTATATCCATATCTTTGTTCAACGCAGCAATAGTACAATCTCTCACCAAATATGGCTCCAATTTGTTCACATACCGATGGACTCTGTCGTCCATAGTGGCTACTACATTCGGAGTATTATCGAAGACTGTACTCTCTGACACTCATATTCTCTTGACAAAGATTCAGAAATTGGTCTGCACGAGCCTCTCAAATCTCATAGGGAAGATAGTGATCAAGGAATGCCACTTTGAATTCTTCAAAACTAGCTTGAAGTGTGCCAATACCCCTTGGTCATTTCCAATCTTCGTACCACAATATAACCTCACCTTTCAATCTATATGCCGCAAGCTCAACTGTTTCTACACCAGATACATGCATGACATCCAAAGCCCTTTGGATTTGATCAATAAAGTCTTACGGATCTTCATTAAGGTCTGATTCGGTGAATGTGGGAGGATCCAATTTAAGAAAATCCTGTGTCCTTCGACTAGATGCCCTATCCGCACCATCATTACTTGTAGTTGGACCAACTTGTCCTTGATATTGTGCAACAACTATACTAGTCAACATTTGCACTACATTTCTGAGATCCTGCTCAGTAGCATTAACAGGCGGTTCTGCGGGTACTCCTCTCCTTCTTGGCTCTCCTGGAGCTGGAAAAGAAAAAGAAGCTCGCGATGCAAACTCAGTTTCAGCCCACCTTGACTAGCTTGGTCGGGTGGTGATCTACTAGTTCCTTCTCCGGTAAGCATATCTACCTTCTTACCTTTGCCCCTACCTCGTCTTGTAATCGGTATTTTACTATAACAAAGGAAAACAATTTTCAAAGGTCAAATATGATTCCACCTACAACTTTGGCTCTATTGCACGATCTAAGACATGAAGAAAAGAAACAACTCCTAAATGCCCCATAGCCTCCTTCTTATAAATGTGGTGCACAACACATCCATAAGAAAGACTTTACCCGGACATGGCTTTGTAGACACCCTTAGGGCGACCTGCTCTAATACCACTTTTGTCACACCACAAATTCCATTGAGGCGGACTGGCACCTGAAGCCGTTAAGGCTCGTGAGAACTAACCTTCATTCATGTACACTCATATGCATGTAACTAAATGAACAACCCTCTATCATACATAAATACAAGATAACAATGGCGGAAATCATGGAGAAACATTCA
Organism: Capsicum rhomboideum; assembly: GCA_031232105.1. Taxonomy (NCBI): domain Eukaryota; kingdom Viridiplantae; phylum Streptophyta; class Magnoliopsida; order Solanales; family Solanaceae; genus Capsicum; species Capsicum rhomboideum. The sequence goes on from CP124709.1 coordinate 63,920,733, forward strand.
ATAGATATGAAACTTGGTCGTTGGGGCCATCAAGTCAAAATGGACATACATTCCTTCATTCGTCTTACAACGTCTACAAAGCATCTAACAGATACATAACCAACCTAAAGTCGGGAAAAGTCCCCGCTTTATACAATACCAAAACAAATGTACATAATGACTCGAAAAGCCCCGAATCAATCTGGAGCTCACCAATAGTCTACGGATGACTCGTAGCCTACTGTGGAGGTCTACTAGCACCTATGCCTGCAACAAGTAAGGTAAGTCCCCCAAGGGACGTTAGTACGAAATAATGTATATAAGTAACTGTGTGAAATATAGAAACACAAATAGATTCAAAAATACAAGTGGGTACTCAATATGGATAAACCACCGTTCTGTATCTGTGGAACTATATACATTACATTCATTACCGTCAAATAATACCGTCATATATTACCGTCAACTAATACCCGAGCCCCAACTGATCAGTGGGTCATAATATAACATAACATAACATAAATCAATAAAGCAGGTTCGGCATCAATCTAGGCTTTTACCCCACTGAGCTTCCCCCTTGATCAAAAAATCTCGGGATCGTCTATAGCTAGGCTTTCGTCCCTTTGAGCTACCACCCATAAATCAATAAAGTAGGTTCAACATCGAGCTAGTCTTTGCCCCACTGAGCTTTCCCCCTGATCCAATAATCTAGGGATCGTCTCTAACTAGGCTTTCACCCCTTTGAGCTACCACTCGGTCTCAAAGAACCATAAAGTAACCATATATGCATTACTTCTTTCCTTTACTTTTGTGAGATTGATACATTGGTGGTCATAACATTATTGGAACTTTGGGAACAATAGTCAATGAATAAGAGACATGTGAATGACAATTTATAACTAACCTGGAATGAGACACTTTAGAACATTTTGGAATAGAAACCAGTTTGGTAACAATAAGAACAATACGTGCTGCCAAGAATACGGACAAGAGTAACCTTACATACCTTATATTTCCAATATGAATACACAATCCAATATGTGAATATAACAATTCAGCTTCTTCCTTACGTGTTACTCTACAACACAGGTACATAACGAAGTTCACGTTAACAACTAACTACATTACACTACATAAGACGACAATGAGCTACATGACTGCCATATAACGTCATTTCCCCCTCCACAATACAATTCACTGCATTACTACACCAACAACATCAAAACATGCCACAGATCAACCAAGACATCATAAACCGATAGCATTTCACACCAAGTTTATACTTTATACTTCCTCATTAACACCATGTCACATTTACTCCATCAAGTCATCTCAATACCTTTCACCCTAACACATAAAATAATAATTCATATTTGATACGATTCAAAATTCCTTCGAAATACCCCTTAGGGCCATTCAAATGGTGCCATAAGTTGATAATTCCATCCAAGAAGGGTATAGGGGCCTTGGGGGGTCAAAGAGAAGCAAAAACAAATAAAATGAAATTCTGGAATGGTCAGTGGAGCCACCTGCATCCGCAGGTGGGTTATATATGGTGGAAGGTGACCATATGGCCCTATCCAAGGCCACCTGCATTGGAATCTGCGCCCACAGGTGCCCCATCCGCGAAGGCGAATTCCCGGTTCGGCCAAAATGGGTCTATTTTGGGTCCTTTTTTGTAATAAATGGTACATGGCCATGAGTAAGCTTATATTTTCATATTTTATGTTAACTTGGATGCCAATGAATAACCATGGATTCACAACGCACATAAACATCACAAATTATATTTTCCTTTCAATACACCACCAATTCCATGCACAATTTCATAACAACAATTCCATAAGTCATATACAAAGAGAAAGAAAGTTAGGGACATAACCACATCTTACATATTGACATTTAATACATCAAGTTTACTTCCTTCAAGACCACAAGTCCACTTTCAAGTTTAGAAGGTAAAACCCTTTACTAATTAAGCAAACATAGATTGTTTCACACATAGTGGACTGCTCAACACTTTGCCAACATAACCAACGTGATTTATACACCCTCTCATGCATATAATATCTTAAAACATAAGAGTAAATACTTACCAAATCTTGAAAAGAGATGATCTTGTCGAAGGGAATGATAGCTTAGGGTTTGAAAGAGAAATGAAATATTGTTGGAAAATTCTAGAAATGAGTATGTGTCTTTTGGTGAACAAAATCTGATTTTTGTTCCTTTTATAGGACCTCATGGTCATCCTTAACCACACACTTAGTCATAAATGTTATGTTTACTTGGTCAAAGGTGGAATGGATCATTTCTCAATTTGGGCCATGTCATATGGCTAATTTTGGGCCTTTATTGAGCCCATTAGCACAAGACTAATTCAGCCCACTAAAATTAATGGGTAATACCCCAACCATCTCAAGTTTAAATAATTCCATAAATGTTATGGTAATAACATAGGTTCGAAAATGTACGTGGTGCTATATCCTCCCCCCCTTAGGAACATTCATCCTCGAATGTTGGTAACATTATTCACGTCTATGTTTATCCTTCATGTTACTATATACACACAATGCTTATAGATACTTACTTGTTATTACTCCAGTCCCGCATCCTGAGCTTTCTCTTTCATTTGAACAAATGAGGGTACTTATACTTCATCCTTTTCTCGGCCTCCCATGTGATCTCTTTTACTTGTTGATTTCTCCAAAGCACTTTTATGTAAGCTACTTCTTTTTATTTCCCTTAATCTCTTCATAGGTGAGATCCTCTGTAACTTGTACATCTTCAATGAGAGCAATACTAGATGGATCTCTTATGCACTTTCAAAGCATTGAAACATGAAATACTGGATGAATTGTGGAGAGTTCTTGGGGTAGTTCCAGCTCATACGCAACTTGACCAAATCTTCAGACAATCTCATACGGCATGTTATATAGGGCCAACTTTCCTTTCTTTTCAAATCTCATTACCCCTTTCATTGGTGACACTTTCAAGAATACCCAATCACCTCGGGCAAATTCTAGCCCTCTTCTTCTAACATCGGCATATGACTTGTGTCGACTTTGGGTCATTTGTAGCCGTTGTTGTATCACCTTAAATTTCTCCATAGCTTGATGAACAATATATGGCCCGAATAAGGCAGTTTCACCCACTTCAAACCATCTAATTAGTGATCTACACTTTCTTCCATATAAAGCTTCATAAGGTGCCATTTTGATACTTGAATGATAGCTATTATTGTAGGCAAATTCAATAAGCGATAAATGATCATCCCAACTACCTTTAAAGTCCAATGTATAATCTCGTAGCATATCTTCAAGTGTTTGGATAGTACGTTCTGCCTGTCCATCTGTTTGAGGATGAAAAGTTGTACTTAAATACACTTGGGTTCCCAAACTTCTCTGAAAAGACTTCCGAAAGTGTGCAGTAAATTGAGCTCCCCTGTTCGATATAATAGAGATTGGAACTCTGTGTAGTTGTACTATCTCTTTAATTAATATAAAACCTCGCATAATTTTCAGCTGTGTCGGTGGTCTTGACCGGTAGGAAGTGTGCTTACTTGGTAAACCTGTCAACTATTACCCATATGGAATCAAATTTCTGCAGTGTACGAGGCAAACCTGTGATGAAATCCTTGTTAATCATATCCCACTGCCAAACTGAAAGACTTATACATTGCATGTAACATCCAGGCTTCTGATGCTCTACTTTTACTTGTTGATAATTTGGACATTGGGCTACAAATTCTGCACTGTTCTTTTTCATGTTACCCCACCAGTACATTTCTTTCAATTCATGATACATTTTAGTTACTCCCAGAAGAATAGAATTGTAAGACCCCGTACCTTACCGACCCTACTTGACGAAGTTGTGTTTACTTAGGTGTCGAGAGCCATAAGTATGTATTTTGTAATGTTATTGATGAGATAATTGATATTTGCCCTCGTACATGTGATTAGACCTTCACAAAAGGTGTTTTGTGAATTCGTGGTACATTTGTGGTGTTAAAAACGAGGCTTGGAGGACCTCCAAACAAAGGATATTAAAGGTAAGAAGTAAGTTAAAGAATAGAACTTGAAGTATCTAACCAAACCCACAAAAAAAGTCGAAAAACGAAAATTTTCAAAAAAATAGGGGCCAGGCGTGCCAGGCTGCTTATTTCCCAAATTTTTTGGGCACAGGCAGCAAGGTGGCGCGCCCAAGGGCGTGCCAGGCTGCTTGTGTGCACTTTTCAAATGTTGGAAAGTTTTCTAAGTCCCAAGGGTGCCCGGGGGCGCACCGGGCCGCTTTTTGCCACATTCCTTCTACAACCATGAGCCTATACATGGGATAATTGAAATATTGGCATTCCATTTTGATAAGATTATTCGTGTACGAATTTGGCATCCAAATGACGTTTTTACCCTTTCAGTCAAAATAAGTCATACGTGGCTAGAATCACTTGTTTTGGGGATTGAGGCTACGAATATAAATTGCATGAGTGGGAATATTGTCGTAACACGTATGAAATGATTTAAACATGAGAAATTATTGATTTTATTGGATTAAGTGAATTGGGCCGAATAAAGGCCTAAAATAAGGAAAAAAGAAATGGGCCAAATGGGTCAAATGACCCATTCTTCCATTGACCTTCTAGACATAGCATTAAATGCCAAGAATTGGCTAAGTATGACATGAGGACCTATATAAAGGCACAAATCTGATTTTGATTTAATCAAAACTCTCATTCCTTTTAGACAAAATACAAGATATTTCTCTCAAACCCTAAGAACCCTAATTCATCTCTTGGAGCAAGATCATCATTTTTCAAGATTAGGTAAGTTATTATTATTATGGATTAATATATTATATGCATGGGAGAGTATGTATATCATGGTGGTTATGTATAGAAGTGTAACTAATGCATTCTTGCTTTTTGCTAAAAGATGGGTTATCCATGGAATTGTAACTTGAAAGATGACTTGTGGTTTTGATGAAAGAGCATGGTATGGATGAAATATCAACATGTATGGTGTGATTATTTTATTAAACTTGTTATTTTTCTATAAGTGTAAATTATGGGATTTTGGCCGATATGTGCTATGAGGTGTATTAAGGTGACTTGATGGATTAATTGTGATATTGTGTGAATGAGAAAGTGTCAAGGAGAAACTTTGTTGTGAAATGCTATTGGTATATGATGTTGTGGTCAATGTATGGCATGATTGGGGTATTGTTGGTATGTAAATGCCGTAAATGGTATTGTGGAGAAGGAAATGACATTTGAAAGGCAAACATGTAACTCATTGTCGTTATATGCATTTGCAAGGTAGTTGATGGTGAATGTAAACTCCATTATGTATTTGTGTTATAGAGTGAAACATAAGGAAGGATCAGGACTATTGTATGCACATTAGAGATTGTATATTCATATTGAGAATACAAGGTATGTAAGGTTACTTTGTCCGTATCCTTCTGCAGCACAAAGTATTCACTTTGACATTACACTTGTCCTATCCCGAAATGTACTAAGGTATCCTATATCCGGTTATCAATTGTCATGATCAAATGTTTCCTACTCATTGATCAATTGTGATTCACATGTTTCATGTTCATTAACTAATGTTCCAAAAGCCCAATAAGGTTGTGGTCCAAAGTTCTAATAGTGGTTATACACATGTCTCTTATTCATTGATTATTGTTCAATGTTTCCAATAATGTTGTGACTATCAACATATCAATCTCTCAAAAGTAATAAATAAAGTAACTCATATTGTTGGTGGTAAGAGAAAGGGTGGTAGCTCTAGAGGCATAAGCCTAGCTCGAGCCGATCCTGAATTTGTTGGATCTTGGGGCAGTACTAGAGGCATAAGCCTTGCTCAGGCCGATCCTGACAGGTGGTAGCTCTAGGGGTAATAACCTAGCTCGAGCCGAACCTGATATGTTGGTTTATGGGTGGTAGCTCTAGAGGTAATAACCTAACGCGAGCCGATCCCGATATATTTATTCATGGGTGGTAGCTCTAGAGGCATAAGCCTAGCTCAAGCCAATCCCAACATAACGTTATGTTATGTTAAGACTCACTGATCAGTTGGGGCCCGGGTACGATATGATATAAGCGATGAGAAATAAACAATAAACCGAAGAAAATAATTTATGTAAGGTACATGGTTCCATATATGCAGATCGATGGGTTATTCATATTAACTATTCTCTTGCATTTTGATTTCATTGACGCATTTATGACCGTTTCATATGGCCTTACATACTCAGTATATTCTTCATACTGACCTCCCTTGGGGGGGCTTACCTTACTTGCTACAGGCGTAGGTACTAGTAGACCTCTACAGTAGGTTACGAATCTTTTGCGTACTTTTGGTGAGCTCTTGTTGGTTCGTGGCTTTCTGAGTTGCTATGTACATTTATTTTGGTATTGTATATGTGTATAGAGCGGGGTCTTATCCCGACTCTAGTTTGGTTATGGTTATGCATCTATAGAGGCTTTGTAGATATTGTGGGACAGATGAAAAAAATGTAAGAAACGTATGTTTTGTCTTAATGGACCCAACGGCCAAGTTTCATAGTTATCATGTATTTTCCATGGTTTTCGCTATTGGTAACTTATATCTATTTATGGTGGTGATCATAATGGAGTAGAATACGCATGAGAGTATGAGAATGAAGATTGGTTCTCTCGGGCCTTAACGACTTCTGGTGCCAGCCCGCCTCCTTGGGATTTGGGGCGTGACAAAAGTGGTATCAGAGCAGGTCGTTCTAAGGGTGTCTATAAAGTCGTGTCTGAGTAGAGTCTTACTTTTTGATGTGTTGTGCAACACATTTATAAGTAGGAGGCTACGAGACATTTAGGAGTTATTTCTGTTCTTCAATTCTTAGATCGTGCATTAGAGCCCATATTGTAGTGGAATCATATCTAACCATTGGTGATTGGTTTCCTTTGATATAGTAAACTGCTGATGACAGGAGGAGATAAAGGCAAGAGTAAGCAGGTTGTTATGCTTACCGGAGAAGGATCGAGTAGATCACCACCTGACCCAGCTAGTCAAGATGGTGCTGACATTGAATTTGCATTGCAGGCTTCTTCTACTTTTCCAGCTACAAAAGAGCTGAGAAAGAGAGAAGTATCTTCGAAACTGCCCAATAATACTTTTGAGCAGGATTTAATGAGTGCAGTGCAAATATTGACCCCGTGTAGTTGCTGCACAAAATCGAAGTCAAGCTCTTGTGCAGCAGTAGGAGGGACAGGGGTAAAGGAGAAAGATGCGGGAATTGGAAGTAGGATCGTCAAAAAGGGGGAAACCCATGGGACAGTTCATGGCGTTCCAAGGAGGATTTGGGCCACTGAGTTTTCCCAGAACGCCTAGGCCATCATTTCCCCCTTCCACAATAAATACTCCCCCTCTATTCCAAGGGTTTAAAAGCAACCAGTTTGGGAAAGGAAGTGAGATTCAAGATTTACGGCTAGTGGGATATCGAGCACGAGGAGGTATGCGTCAATCGAGGCCTTCTCGTCAGTAGTGTCAGTGCTGCCGGGAAGTATCATTTAGATAAATGCTAGTTTCAGCAGTGTCAGCGCTGCAGGAAGTATCATTTAGGTGAATGACGATTAGGAACAAATGTTTGCTTTTGGTGTGGCGTGCCAGGGCACATGGTGAGAAAGTGCCCACAAAGAGGCGTGGGTGGTATGACACGACCTACGGTAGCCGCCGTTGTGCTATCATTATCAGATGTACAACCTATTGGTCATGGCAGAGGTGTTACAGGATCAGCTAGTTCTAGTGGCATTCAGGGTAGTACCTACGTCGTGGCGGATCGGCAGAAATTTAAGGCTTCTCCTGATGACGTGACAGGTATATTAACTGTCTTTTCACGTAACGTATTTGCATTGACTGATTTGGGTTTTACCCTATCATATGTTACTTCATTAATGGTTGAAAAAAAAAGCTTGTGAAAGGACATTAGAATTTTGGTTAATCCATTTGAGGTATCTACACCAAAAGGTGAATCTATTGTAGTGAATAGAGTGCATCATAATTGTGTAGTAACTGTGTGGGGTCACGATACATTGGCTGTTCTTGTTGAATTGAAAATGGTGGATATTTATGTTATAATGGGTATGAATTGACCGACTTCTTGTTATGCCATGGTAGATTGCCAGGCTAAGAAGGTACATTTTCATTTTCCCCAAGAAGATGCTTTTGAATGGAAGGGTAATGTGGGGGCACCAAGAGGAAAATTTTATTTTCTATCTTAAAGCAACGAAATTGATATCCAAGGGGTATATATGTCATTTAGTCCGAGAGCAAGATACTGATGTGAAACCACAAAGTCCTCAATCAGTTCCGGTGGCCAGTGACTTTCTTGATGTATTTCGTGACGCTCTATTCCTCCTTATAAAATGGCTCTAGCAGAGCTAAGGGAATTAAAAAGAACAACTAAAAGATTTGGTGGACAAGGGATACATAAGGGCTAATATGCCCTTTGGGGCGCATCCGTGAAACTGTGAAAAACAAGAAGAAAAGAAATGGTACATTGAGAACGTGGATTGACTATTGACAACTGCATAAAGTAAGGATCAAGAACAAATATCCCCTCCCAAGAATTGGCGAGTTATTTGATCAGTTACAGGGTGCCATGTGTGTTGTTCCTTTTTATCAAAAGATTGTATCCACTCTTTCTTGCACCAATTTCTCTTTAATAAGATTTACTTGAGATCGGGTTATCACCAAGTCAGAGTTAGAAACAAAGATATACCCAAGACAGCCTTCCGAACACGGTATGACCATTATGAATTCTTAGTTGTGTCATTTGGACTAACAAATGCACCAGTTATTGCTATGGATTTGATGAATAGGGTGTTCAAACCATTCTTGGATGTATTTGTGACCGTGTTCATGGATAATATTCTAGTTTATTCGAGATCACAAGAGGACCATGCCAATCACTTACTACAGGTGTTACAGATTCTCTGGGATCGTAAGTTGTATGCAAAGTTCTCTAAGTGTGAGGTTTGGTTAAAAATCAGTCGCATTCTTGGGTCACATTGTGTCAGATGAAGGGATACAGGTCGATACACAGAAGATTGAAGCGGTAAAAAATTGGCCAAGATCTATGACACCCATAGAGATTCGTAGTTTTCTGGGATTGGCAGGTTATTACCGCAGATTTGTGGAAGGTTTTTCCTCCATTGCTGCACTGTTAACTAAACTAACATACAAGACAATTAAGTTTCAATGGAACGATGCATGTCAGAAAAGTTTCCAAGGGCTGAAAGATAAATTAACTTTTACACCAGTTTTAGTATTTCGCGAAGGCACAAAAGGTTATGCAATGTATTGTGATGCTTCCGGGGTTGACCTCGAATATGCGTTAATGCAGCATGGTAAGATAATAGTGTCTGCCTCACGACAGTTTTGGCCAGTAGGGAGAAACTATCCCACACATGATCTTGAGGTAACAGTTGTGGTATTTGTTTGAAAGATGCGACACCACTACTTGTATGTGGTTCATATTGATATATACATATTGATCATAAGAGTTTACAATAAGACTTAAAGTAGAGGGGTTTAAATCTGAGGTAGGTGAAGTGACTCACATTATTAAGAGATCATGATATGATATTGAGATCAAAGTCGGGAAAAGCGAATGCGATGGCCGATGTGTTAAGCTGCAAAGCACTAGAAAGTACTGATGGTTGGGTCATGGGAAAGAAAGGTATAGTCTACCTTAATTAAACAGTATGGTAGTGCATTTACTTAAAACTCCAGATCAAAGAGTTATAGCGCAAAATGCGGCAAAGTCTTTATTCTTAGAGGTGAAGGAAAAGCAACATGCGAATCCTATTTTGAGTTCGGCTGAAAAAGGAATGTACCACAAGGTTTGACGAAGGAATTTGAGTTTATGCAAGAGGGAGTACTTCAATGTCAAGGCGCATTTCCAAGTCAGGGGAGCTCATTTCCTGCCAGTAAGGATCACCTATACAGCTGAAAATTATGCAAGGCTGTATGTTAAAGAGATAGTACGATTACATGGGATTCCAATTTCCATTATACCAGACAGGGGAGCTCAAGTTACCGCACATTTTTGGAAAATCTTTTCAAAAGAGTTTGGGCACCCAAGTGAATTTGAGTATGGCTTTTCATCCTCAGACAGATGGACAAGCAGAACGTATGATCCAAACATTTGAAGATATGCTACGAGCATGCACGTTAGATTTTCAATGCAGTTGGGATGACCATTTGCCTCTTATTGAATTTGCTTACAACAATAGCTATCATTTAAGTATTAAAATGGCACCTTATGAAGCTTTGTACGAAAGGAAATGTAGATCACCAATTGGATGTTTGAAGCGGGTGAAACTGCTTTACTTGGGCCAGATCTTGTTCATTAAGCTATGGATAAGGTTAAAGTGATCCAACAGCGATTACAAACGGCCTAAAGTCGCCACAAATCATATGTTGATGTTAGAAGGAGAGGGATCGAATTTGCCATAGGTGATTGGGTATTTTTTAAAGGTGTAACCAATGAAAGGGGTAATGCGGTTCGGAAAGAAAGGAAAATTGAGTCCACGTTATATAGGCCCATATGAAATTATTAAAAGATTTGGGAAAGTTGCATATAAATTAGCACTACCTCAAGAACTTTCCTCAGTCCATCCCGTATTTCATGTTTCGATGTTTCAAAAGTGCGTAGGGGATCCATCTTGTATTATTCCCATTGAAGATGTCCAAGTTACAGAGGATCTTACTTATGGAGAGGTACCCATTGCTATTATAGATCGACAAGTAAAGAGGTTGAGGAATAAAGACATAGCTTCCGTAAAAGTCCTTTTGAGAAATCAACAAATAGAGGAGATCACATGGGAAGCTGAAGAAATGATCAAATCCAAGTACCCTCATCTGTTTCAAATGGGAGATAAAGTTTAAAATGCGGAAGTGTACCAATAAAAAGTAAGTACCTATAAGCATTAAGTGTCTATGTATATGTATGTTAATATAGAGATGCGTTTATTGCAATTGAAGAGATATTGTTAACATTCGAGGACGAATGTTTCTAAGGGGAGAAGAATGTACCACCCCGTACCTTTCCGACCCTACTTGACGAAATTATGTTTACTTAGGTGTCGAGAGCCATGAGTATGTATTTTGTAATGTTATTGATGAGATAATTGATATTGGCCCTCGTACATGTGATCAGACCTTCATAGAAGGTGTTTTGTAACTTCGTGGAGCATTTGTGGGGTTAAAAAGGAAGCTTGGAGGACCACCAAACAAAGGATATTAAAGGTAAGATGTAAGTTAAAGAATAGAACTTGAAGTATCTAACCAAACCCGCAAAGAAAAGTCGAAGAACGAAAATTTTCAAAAAAATAGGGGCCAGGCGCGTCCGAGGGCATGCCAGGCCTCTTATTGCCCAAATTTTTTGGGCACAGGCAGCATGGTGGCACGCCCAAGGGCGTGCCAAGCTGCTTCTGCGCACCTTTCAAATGTTGGAAATTTTTCTAAGTCCCAAGGGTGCCCGGGGGCGCACCGGGCCGCTTTTTGCCACATTCCTTCTACAAACACGAGCCTATACATGGGGTAATTTAAATATTGGAATTCCATTTTGATAAGATTATTCGTGGAAGAATTTTGCATCCAAATGACGATTTTACCCTTTCGGTCAAAATAAGCCATACGTGGCTAGAATCACTTGTTTTTGGGATCGAGGCTACGAATATAAATCGCGTGAGTGGGAATATTTTCATAACACGTATGAAATGATTTAAACATGAGAAATTATTGATTTTAATGGATTAAGTGAATTGGGCCCAATAAAGGCCCAAAATAAGGAAAAAAGACATGGCCCAAATGGGTCAAATGACCCATTCTTCCATTGACCTTCTAGACATAGAATTAAATGCCAAGAATTGGATAAGGATGACATGAGGACCTATATAAAGGCACAAAGCTGATTTTTATTCAATCAAAACTCTCATTCCTTTTAGACAAAATACAAGATATTTCTCTCAAACCCTAAGAACCCTAAGTCATCTTTTGGAGCAAGATCATCATTTTTCAAGATTAGGTAAGTGATTATTATTATGGATTAATATATTATATGCATTGGAGAGTATGTAGATCATGGTGGTTATGTATAGAAGTGTAACTAATGCATTCTTGCTTTTTGCAAAAAGATGGGTTATCCATGGAATTGCAACTTGAAAGATGACTTGTGGTTTTGATGAAAGAGCATGGTATGGATGAAATATCAACATGTATGGTGTGATTATTTTATTAAAATTGTTATCTATAAGTATAAATTATGGGATTTTGGCCGATATGTGCTATGAGGTGTATTAAGGTGACTTGATGGATTAATTGGGATATGGTGTGAATGAGAAAGTGTAAAGGAGAAACTTTGTTGTGAAATGCTATTGGTATATGATGTTGTGGTCAATGTATGGCATGATTGGGGTATTGTTGGTATGAAAATGCCGTAAATGGTATTGTAGAGAAGGAAATGTCATTAGAAAGGCAAACTTGTAACTCATTGTCGTCATATGCATTTGCAAGGTAGTTGATGGTTAATGTAAACTCCGTTATGTATTTGTGTTGTAGAGTGAAACATAAGGAAGGAGAGGGACTATTGTATGCACATTTAAGATTGTATATTCATATTGAGAATACAAGGTATGTAAGGTTACTTTGTCCGTATCCTTCTGCAGCACATGGTATTAACTTTGACATTACACTTGTCCTATTCCGAAATGTGCTAAGGTATCCTATATACGGTTATCAATTGTCATTATCACATGTTTCCTACTCATTGATAAATTGTGATTCACATGTTTCATGTTCATTGACTAATGTTCCAAAAGCCCAATAAGGTTGTGTTCCAAAGTTCCAATAGTGGTTATACACATGTCTCTTTTTCATTGATTATTGTTCAATGTTTCCAATAATGTTGTGACTATCTACATATCAATCTCTCAAAAGTAATAAATAAAGTAACTCATATTGTTGGTGGTAAGAGAATGGGTGGTAGCTCTAGAGGCATAAGCCTAGCTCAAACCGATCCCGAATTTTATGGATCAGGGGGTAGTCCTAGAGGCATAAGCGTAGCTCGGGCCGATCCTGCAGGTGGTAGATCTAGAGGTAATAACCTAGCTCGAGCCAAACCTGATATGTTGGTTTATGGGTGGCAGCTCTAGAGGTAATAACCTAGCTCGAGCCGATCCCGATATATTGATTCATGGGTGGTAGCTCTAGAGGCATAAGCCTAGCTCGAGCCGATCCCAACATAATGTTATGTTATGTTAAGACCCACTGATCAGTTGGGGCCCGCTACGATATGATATAAATGATGAGGAATAAAAAATAAAGCAAAGAAAATAATTTATGTAAGGTACATGGTTCCACATATGCAGATCGATGGGTTATTCATATTAACTATTCTCTTGTATTTTGATTCCATTGACGTATTTATGATAGTTTCATATGGCCTTACATACTCAGTACATTCTTCGTACTGACCTCCCTTGGGGGGCTTACCATACTTGATGCAGGCATAGTTACTAGTAGACCTCCACAGTAGGTTGCGGATATTTTAGGGACTTTTGGTGAGCTCCAGTTAGTTCGGGGCTTTCTGAGTTGCTATGTACATTTATTTTGGTATTGTATATGTGTATAGAGAGGGGTCTTGTCCCGACTCTAGGTTGGTTATGGTTATGCATCTGTAGAGGCTTTGTAGATGTTGTGGGACAGATGAAGAAAATGTAAGAAACATATGTTTTGTCTCAATGGCCCCAACGACCAAGTTTCATAGTTATCATGTATTTTCCATGGTTTTCTCTATTGGTAACTTATATCTATTTGTGGTGGTGATCATAATGGAGTAGAATGCGCATGAATGTATGAGAATGAAGATTGGTTCTCTCAGGCCTTAACGGCTTTCGGTGCCAGTCCGCCTCCATGGGATTTGGGGCGTGAAAAGAATACCGTGAATGATGTGCCTCTGTCATAATCTGTCTCCTTAGCTCATCTACATCCGGTACACACAATCTACTTTGGCACTGAAGCACTCCATCTTGCGTAAAATCAAATGTCTTTGTCAACCCTTATTGTACATTCCCCTTCAGCTGAAATAAAATAGGATTCGCATCCTGTTTCTCTTTCACCTTAGCTACTAATGAAGATTCTACCACATTTTACACAATAACCCCTTGATTTGGAGATTCAAGAAGACGAACTCCTAAGCTGGCTAGTTGATGTAGATCCTTGACTATACCTTGCTTTTCTCGGATGGTATAAGATATCAATATCGTGATCCTTTAATAGTTCAAGCCACCTCCGCTGCCTCAAATTTAAGTCCTTCTGCTTAAAGATATATTGCAAACTTTTGTGATCGGTATATATATCAACATGAACCCCATACAAGTAGTGGCGCCATATCTTTAAAGCAAATATCACAGCTGCTAGCCTAAGATCATGTGTTGGATAATTTCTCTCATGTGGTCGCAACTGTCTTAAGGCATAAGCTATTATTTTACCGTGCTATATCAATACACATCCTAGGCTGACTCCTGAAGCATCACAATATACCGTATACCTCTCTGTACCCTCTGGAAGTACGAACACAATATAGAAGTTAATTAATCCTTCAGCTCCTGGAAACTCGTCTCACATGCATCATTCCACTAATACTTGGTTGCCTTGTGGGTTAGCTTTGTTAAAGGTGCCGAAATAGAAAGAAAACCCTTCAACAAATCTTAAATTCTGGAAAGAGGATATTTATTCTTGATTGTTACCTTATTCAGTTGCCGATAATCAAAGCATATCATCTTTCTTCCGTACGAATAATACTGGTGCACCCCAAGGGGACATACTAGGCCTTATGAATCCCTTTTCCAGCAAGTCTTTTAATTGCTCCTTCAATTCCCGTAACTCTATCGGGGCCATCCTAGATAGAGGAATAAAGATAGGTTGAGTTCCTGGAAGCACATCAATACCAACTCTACTTCCCGTTCTGGAGCCAAACCTGGAAGATCTTCAGGAAATACATCAAGGAATTCATCTACCACCGATATCGATTCAAGAGTTGGTGGTTTTACATCGGTATCTTTCACTCTTACTAGATGGCATATGTACCCCTTGGATATCAATTTCCCTGACTTAAGATAGGAAATAAACTTACCTCTCAGTGCTCCAACATTGCCCCTCCATTCAAGAACGATCTTTTATGGGAAATGGAAATGTACCTTCTCAGCTCGGCAATCTACCGTGGCATACTAAGAAGCCAACCAATCCATACCCATGATAACATCAAAATCTATCATTTCCAACTCAATAAAATCTGCCAACGTATCATGGTCACAAACAGTTACTATACAATTACGATAAACTCTTTTTGGTATACTAGACTTACCAACGGGTGTAGATACTTCAAATGGCTTAGCTAAAAATTCTGGTGTCCTATTAAATTTTTCAGAAATCAATGGAGTAACATATGATCATGTAGAACCCGGATCAATCAATGCATATACATTATGTGAAAATACGGATAATGTACCTGTAACCACATCGAGAAAAGCCTTCACATTCTGTCGATCTGCTAAAGCATAGGTACGATTCTGTACTCCCATCCACTAGAACTAGGGGCTCCTCTAGCATCTCTACTATGACCAATAGGCTGTACACCCAACAAAGATGATGCAACGGCAGACCCAGTAGGTTGCGCCATACTATTCATGCCCCTTCTTGGGCTGTCTCTCACCATGTGCCCAGACATACCGCACCAAAATCAAATATTCATTCCAAACTGGCATTTTCTTAAATAACGCTTCCCGTAGTGTTGAAATAGCTGGCAAGAAAACCTCGATTGGTTCATACTTCCTTGCTCTCGATACCCCGTTGTTTGTGAACCTCGAATTCCACTACTTTACCCAACGTGACTGCCTCTAAACCCTTGGAATTGGGATGGGGTACCTATTGTAGGATAAGAAAATGATGGTCTCGGTGGTCTATTAAAAACTCAAGGCCTAACTTCTCCTTGGGACGCCATGAACTGTCCCATAGGTCTAGCCCTATTTGATGGCCCTTTTTCAAATTCTGGAGCTCTTCTTCTTTGCCTCTGATCTGCCATCTTCTGTGCAAACGCTTGTATTCTGGCTATATCCATATCTTTGTTCAACGCAGCAATAGTACAATCTCTCACCAAATATGGCTCCAATTTGTTCACATACCGATGGACTCTGTCGTCCATAGTGGCTACTACATTCGGAGTATACCGAGCCAAAGAGTTAAATCGAAGACTGTACTCTCTGACACTCATATTCTCTTGACAAAGATTCAGAAATTGGTCTGTACGAGCCTCTCAAATCTCATAGGGAAGATAGTGATCAAGGAATGCCACTTTGAATTCTTCAAAACTAGCTTGAAGTGTGCCAATACCCCTTGGTCATTTCCAATCTTCGTACCACAATATAACCTCACCTTTCAATCTATATGCCGCAAGCTCAACTGTTTCTACACCAGATACATGCATGACATCCAAAGCCCTTTGGATTTGATCAATAAAGTCTTACGGATCTTCATTAAGGTCTGATCCGGTGAATGTGGGAGGATCCAATTTAAGAAAATCCTGTGTCCTTCGACTAGATGCCCTATCCGCACCATCATTACTTATAGTTGGACCAACTTGTCCTTGATATTGTGCAACAACTATACTAGTCAACATTTGCACTGCATTTCTGAGATCCTGCTCAGTAGCATTAACAGGCGGTTCTGCGGGTACTCCTCTCCTTCTTGGCTCTCCTGGAGCTGGAAAAGAAAAAGAAGCCCGCAATGCAAACTCAGTTTCATCCCACCTTGACTAGCTTGGTCGGGTGGTGATCTACTAGTTCCTTCTCCGGCAAGCATATCTACCTTCTTACCTTTGCCCCTACCTCGTCTTGTAGTCGGTATTTTACTATAACAAAGGAAAACAATTTTCAAAGGTCAAATATGATTCCACCTACAACTTTGGCTCTATTGCACGATCTAAGACATGAAGAAAAGAAACAACTCCTAAATGCCCCATAGCCTCCTTCTTATAAATGTGGTGCACAACACATCCATAAGAAAGACTTTACCCGGACATGGCTTTGTAGACACCCTTAGGGCGACCTTCTTTAATACCACTTTTGTCACACCATAAATTCCATTGAGGCGGACTGGCACCTGAAGCCGTTAAGGCTCTTGAGAACCAACCTTCATTCATGTACACTCATATGCATGTAACTAAATGAACAACCCTCTATCATACATAAATACAAGATAACAATGGCGGAAGTCATGGAGAAACATTCAATAGATATGAAACTTGGTCGTTGGGGCCATCAAGTCAAAATGGACATATAAGTACGAAATAATGTATATAAGTAACTGCGTGAAATATAGAAACACAAATAGATTCAAAAATACAAGTGGGTACTCAATATGGATAAACCACCGTTCTGTATGTGTGGAACTATATACATTACATTCATTACCGTCAAATAATACCATCATATATTACCGTCAAATAATACCCGAGCCCCAACTGATCAGTGGGTCATAATATAACATAACATAACATAAATCAATAAAGCAGGTTCGGCATCAATCTAGGCTTTTACCCCACTGAGCTTCCCCCCTGATCAAATAATCTCGGGATCGTCTATAGCTAGGCTTTCATCCCTTTGAGTTACCACCCATAAATCAATAAAGTAGGTTCAACATCGAGCTAGGCTTTGCCCCACTGAGCTTTCCCCCTGATCCAATAATCTAGGGATCATCTCTAACTAGGCTTTCACCCCTTTGAGCTACCACTCGGTCTCAAAGAACCATAAAGTAACCATATATGCATTACTTCTTTCCTTTACTTTTGTGAGATTGATACATTGGTGGTCATAACATTATTGGAACTTTGGGAACAATAGTCAATGAATAAGAGACATGTGAATGACAATTTATAACGAACCTGGAATGAGACACTTTAGAACATTTTGGAATAGAAACCAGTTTGGTAACAATAAGAACAATAAGTGCTGCCAAGAATACGGACAAGAGTAACCTTACATACCTTATATTACCAATATGAATACACAATCCAATATGTGAATATAACAATTCAGCTTCTTCCTTACGTGTTACTCTACAACACAAGTACATAACGAAGTTCACGTTAACAACTAACAACATTACACTACATAAGACGACAATGAGCTACATGACTGCCATATAACGTCATTTCCCCCTCCACAATACAATTCACTGCATTACTACACCAACGACATCAAAACATGCCACACATAAACCCAGACATCATAAACCAATAGCATTTCACACCAAGTTTATACTTTATACTTCCTCATTAACACCACGTCACATTTACTCCATCAAGTCATCTCAATACTTTTCACCCTAACACATAAAACAATAATTCATAATTGATATGATTCAAAATGCCTCTGGACTACCCCTTAGGGCAATTCAAATGATACCATAAGTTGATAATTGCATCCAAGAAGGGTATAGGGGCCTTGGGAGGTCAAAGAGGAGAAAAAACAAACAAAACAAAATTCTGGAATGGTCTGTGGAGCCACCTGCGCCCATAGGTGGGTGAGATGCGGCCACAGGTGCCCATCTGGACCTGTCCAGGGCCACCTGCGTTGGTATCTGTGCCCGCAGGTGCCCCATCAGTGAAGGCGGATACCCGGTTCGGCCAAAATGGGTTTCTTTTGGGTCCTTTTTTGTAATAAATGATCCATGGCCATGACTAAGATTCTGTTTTCGTATTTTAGGTTAACTTGGATGACAATGAACAACCATGGTTTCACAACGCACATAAACATCATAAATTATATTTTCCTTTCAATACAACACCAATTCCATGCACAATTTCATAACAACAATTCCATAAGTCATATACAAAGATAAAGCAAGTTAGGTACATAAACACATCTTATATATTGACATTTAATCCATCAAGTTCACTTCCTTCAAGACCACAAGTCCACTTTCAAGTTTAGAAGGAAAAACCTTTTACCGATTAAGCAAACATAGACTGTTTCACACATAGTGGACTACTCAACACTTTACCAACATAAACAACATGATTTATACACCCTCTCATGCATATAATATCTTAAACCATAAGAGTAAATACTTACCAAAGCTTGCAAATAGATGATCATGTCCAAGGGAATGATAGCTTAGGGTTTGAAAGAGAAATGAAATATTGTTGGAAAATTCTAGAAATGAGCATGTGTCTTTTGGTGAATAAAATATGATTTTTGTGCCTTTGATAGGCCCTCATGGTCATCCTTAGCCACACACTTAGTCATAAATGTTATGTTTACTTGGTCAAAGGTGGAATGGATCATTTCTCAATTTGGGCCATGTCTTATGGCTTAATTTTGGGCCTTTATTTAGCACATTAGCACAAGACTAATTCAACCCACTAAAATTAATGGGTAATACCCCAACCATCTCAAGTTTGAATAATTCCATAAATGTTACGGTAATAACATAGGTTCGAAAATGTACGGGGTGTTATAGATTTAAATCCATAAATGAGTGACTCAACATGAAATTGAATGACAAGTTGTTTTGGATCAACAATGGGATTCCACCCAACTAATTAATCCAATCTAAACTATATATAACCCTAAGCTAAACTAAAGGAATTCCACCCTAAAACACTTTTCAACAGTAATATTCTCAAATCATCAAAATCTAAGGATGAAAAATGGATAAGGCAACTATTTATAGTTATTGCTTTTTAGTAAAATAGCCTATTACAAAAATAACCCAAAAGTGAATATTTAGGAAATAACCCACAAGGGCACTTCTTGATTGCCCATATGGCATCCTAATTGCCCATGGACTTGTATATTTATTGCTCCATGGCTTCCTCCGGGCTTCAAGCTATCAACTATATATAGAAGCCCCTCCTAATGTGCCCTAAGCTAGCCATGCACATATCAAATTCTAACATTTCTCCACAAAATCCACTATATCTCTCTTTATACGGCACCACCAATAGTGTTGTCTCTAGTCATGGTACGTCTTGGTTGCACCGGGATATATAGAGTATCTTAAACTACGAGCCTCCTCAAGAACTGTTAGAATAAAATCACCTACATGAGGCACAAAAACTCGTACTCTAATCCTTAACACTATATTTTCATCAATAAAGGCCTCCTTAGCCTAACCTTACAACACTTTGTCATGAATCTTAATCAACTTCACATGCTCCAACTATCTAGTCTTAATTTGGTTAAGAAAGGTAGACCTAGCTTCCACATTAGCTAGTAGTCCTCCACTCTTAGTCACCTACAACTTCATAAAATTATTTTCTAAGGTTTGAGCCTCCCTAACCAACAAATACCTAGAGAACTCCAAACATGCCAAACTACCTATACTACCTGTGTTTTAATTCAAAGTATCCACTACCATATTAGCCTTGCCCGAATGATAGAGAATTGAAATTTCATAATCCTTAAGTAGTTCCATCCATATCTGCTACCTCAGATTCAAATCTCTCTAGGTGAAGATATGTTGTAAGCTATGGTGATCAGTGAACATCTCACACTTCACCCCATACAAGTAATATCGCCATATCTTGAGAGAAAATACCACCGCTGCCAAGTACAATCATGGGTGAGATAATTCTTCTCATGAATGTTCAATTGCCTTGAAGCATAGGCAATCACATTCTTGTTCTGAATCAACACAACACCCAAACCAGAACATAAAGCATCATAATACATAATAAAGTTTTTACCTTTCATGGGAAGGTCAAGAATAGGTGCCAAAGTTAGCAAAGTCTTGAGCTTTTGGAAGCCTTTTTCACACTTCTCAGTACATACAAAAGGTAGTTCCTTCTGAGTCAATCGATTCAAGTGTAAAGCAATAGAATCAAACCCTTTGACAAACCTACGATAGTAGCTAGCCAACCCTACAAAGCTGTGAATTTTAGTCACTAAGGTAGTCCTAGACCAACTCTTACAACCTCAATCGTTTTCAGGTCTACTGTAACCCTTTCCTTAGAAACCATATGCCCCAAGAAGGACACTGAAGACATCCAAAACTTACACTTAGAATATTTAACATATAATTGATTCTCCTTTAGCAACCTAAAAATAATGCGTAAGTGAGTCTCATGATCCTCCCTACCCTTGGAGTATACGAAAATGTTATAATGAATACAATAACAAATGAATCCAAAAATAGTTTAAACACCCCATTAATCAATCCCATAAAAGCGACCAGAAAATTAGTTAAACCAAGGACATCACCAAAAATTCATAATAACCATAACGAGTTTGAAAAGCAGTTTGTAGTATGTCCTCATACCAGAACTTAAGCTGGTGGTAACCGAACCACAAGACAATTTTAGAGAATATCGAAACACCCTGTAACTGATCAAACAAGTCATCTATTTTGGGCAATGGGTACTTTTTATGAATTGTAACCTTGTTCAATTACTAGTAATTTGTGCACATACATATACTACCATCCTTCTTCTTAAAGAATAATATCTGAGTACCCCATAGAAAAGTACTAGGATGGATGAATCCCTTACCCAACAATTTCTACAACTGAGCCTTTAGCTCCCTTAGATCAGATGGTGCCATTCTATAAGGATGGATGGAAATGGGGTGAGTGCCCAGTTCTAAGTCTATGCGAAAATTGATGTCACGGTCAGGTGGCATCCCATGAAAATCATCAGAAAACACTTCTAAGAACTCACTCACCACCAAAACTTATGCAATAGGAGGGACCTCAACATTAGTGTCTCGAAGATGAGCTATATAGGACTGACACTCCTTCCCAACTAACTTTTTTGCAAAAATTAAAGATATAGTTTTGGAGGAGCAGACTTATAATCACCCTCCCACTCTAATCTATCCAATCCTGACATAGCCACCGCGATTGTCTTGGCATAATAGCCAAGAATAACATGGTATGGATATAACCAACTCCTCCCCAAGATGATCTCAAAATCCACCATGTCCAAAATTACTAAATCAGCCAAAGACTGATATCCCATGAACATTAGAGAGTAAGGCCAATAAACCAGATCAACAACTACCAAATTGCCAACCTGTGTGTACACATACATAAGAGTATCAAGCATTTTACAAGTTATTCAAACCCAAGGAAAATTTAATAGAAACATATGAAAAGATGTGACCCAAATCAAACAAAATAGTAACCATGTGATCATCGATAAGAATAGTACATGTCATCACCGTGTCTGAAGCTTTGACCTTAGACATGTCAGGAAAATCATATAATTGGGTTTTATCACCCATCTGAGCACAACCCCTACCGGTATGTGCACTACCACGATCAACATGACCCCTACCTTGGCTAAACTGATAGACACCTTTACCAGCCTGGTGGCCACCATGCCCACTATGTAGACGACCCTTACTATTTTCTCCACCCTGATGGGACAAAAGCTTGATAAGTTTGTTTCTGACATGATTGACCATAACTCCTAAGATTTGTACAAAACCTCCTAATGTGGACAACCCCACCATACTCAAAGCATTTAAGGTCTAGGATGGGCCGCTGAGTTGACAAAGCTGATGGAACATAGCTACTAGAATCTAAAAAAGGTTGGTGACCCCTCAAGAACCCCCAATAGACACATGCATAACAGTCTGAACTGGTCGGGCAGCCCTAGAATCTCAAGTCCCTAGAATAAGAACCACTATAGTTTCCCGACTTACGGGCACTCTTCTCCCCTATCTTCATATTACCATTATGTCTCACACCCTCTGCCTTTTCCATAAAATCAACCATATCCTCAAAGGTCTTTCCCAAATATGTCATCTGAAGTACAGAATACTTAAGGCCAATACTCAGCCTCTTAACAAAATATTAGATCCTCTCTTCTTATAAGTCAACAACTGAGCAACATATCTAGACAAAACATGAAACTTGGCCTCATAGGTTACAACTAACATATTATCCTGTTAGAGGCAGGTGAACTCGTCCTTATTTCTATCTCTCACAGTAGATGACACATATTTTTGTCCTCCAAAAATATGGAATTAAAATGATTCCAAGGAAACAACAACAAACTCGCAGTCTGATACACAACAAATTCTCTCCACCATATTTTGGCATCTCTCTGCAAGTGGAAAGAGACAAATTCTGCACCATACTTCTCTACAACCCCCAGTTTATGAAGCCTTTTATGGAGTTGGTAATGAAATCATAAGCATTTTCTGACATAGTACCATGGAAAACAAGTTGTTTCATCTTAATAAACTTTTAGGTCATGCACATCCTTGATCATCACTGGGCCCAATACCTATCATAGAAAAGCTCCAATCCCTGACTCCTCATCCATCATGGGTGCTATGGCAGCGGCAGGCTGCAACCCCAAATAATGAACATGTAGAAACACTGGTATAACACCTGTACCAGTTAAGCCACTCAAAAACCCCAAAACTTGTTGACTCAACACTTATTATAGAGGAACCTACACTGTACCCCCATAAACTGGCATGAAATTTGGCCAAGACGGTGCCTCTCTATCCTCTAGTATCACCTCCTCATGATGAACCATGTCAGGAATATTTCCAAGTGGGGGAGGAGTCTCCAACTTCTGCCTTGCTGGACCTAAGATCCACCTCTAGCGTTTACTACCCCATGGCCGTTTCCCCTCTCTCTACTTCTCACTCTGACTCTACCCTAAGGTGCTTCCTAGTGGATAAATTAGGTGATGTTGCTGCTACTGTGGCTACTATTTTGTAAGTGCGTGTGTTCACCATCTGTGAGATAAGAGTGAAAGGGGTTAGATACAAATTTGGATCACCAAATACTTATGGGAATCAAGTAATAGAATGAAAGAAAGAAGAAGTGTGAAATTTTCTAAAGTTATGTAGCCTCTCGAAGAAAAGTACATACGTTGTTGTACCGCTCTATATGACTCTACTAGAACCATTCTTGTATGACGATATTGATGAACCTAGGGCTCTTATACCATTTTTTTCACGATCCAAACAGTCATGAGTGGCACCCACACTAACCCTCTAGTGGGAGATCCATTCAACCCAGTTATTGACCTAACATTTTATCCATTTTTAAACAATATTAAATGCTCAAACTTAATAAATATAAAATCCAAAGTAAATATTTAGTAAAATGCAGAAAACAAACAAACTATCTATTACAACCCTTATGATTTGAAAGTCACCATACAAAAACAATCTAAACAACATTAAACAGAAGTCTGAATAAACATTCAAAAATAACTAATAAAAGAATATCATTATTCGAAAGAGTGAACATGATCAATAGAAGATCCAATGGCAGCCTAAAGATAGTGCTCACCCATGAATCAATAAGCTACAAGTGACAGACTAGATCTAAGATCATTGTCTCAGTTGCTTGAATACTTTTTGCACTCAACAAAAGAAGAGCACATGTAGTATCAGTACAACACTATGTACTGGTAGGAATCACCGACCAACTTTAACTTGAAAAACCATACATAAGCATAATCAAGTAAAAGTAACTAGCATTCAGGACATACAAGAAAATACACCATAGTTTACTACTATCCATAGAATAACCTCTACGAAATCAATAAACACATTAATATAATGATTAGTCGATTACCTCATTATGTCATCACGTCAATCTAAGTTAAATTCCAATAGGGGGAGAACCTGTAACCATTTAATTGTCATCAAGTGTATCATACCAAGTTGCATTTCTATAATCATTTCACAAACAACCTTAAGCTACTTCTAATTAACACAATACTCATACAACACCATTATGCAATCAATGAATGAATAAAATGAAACAATGCATCATGACCATTAGTACAATCATAAAAGTGTACACACATACTAAGGGTTTTATATACCCATTTATCATGACCTGTAGGGGACGAGATCTCATCCATGTACCATATTGTGAGGTACCTGCTCCTTCAAACATCAAACTAAAATCAATATATAGCGGTGAGGTACTCGACCCACTAAATATAACAATAAATGAATATCTCCATCAACATTAATTAGAATATGATAAGATGCACCTATATGCAATTACGTAATTTTACTAAACATTAATCAGCCTCACAGTTCATTATTTTAATGGTAAAATCAACATTAAGTCACTTCTCATATTATAAGTAAGCCCCAAGGCCAATCATAATTACTCAACTCATGAATAAGCCCTAGAGACGAAATCAAGTCTATAACTACATTAAGCCATAACCTACCTTAAATTTAAGCCCCAGAATGCAATACTCCACTTGAGTCTTGCCTTTCCTTTCAATTTCCACTTGTTCTTTGTCTAGAAACCATAACAAGGAACAATTCACGATTCGTTCTATGATTCTAGCATTAATAAATTAAAACCACTGATTCTAACCCATGATCATAGCCTAATTCATCATTCTAGGGTTATATACCTTCTAATCTACTCCAATTTACCATAATTCATGAATACTAGTACGAATTCTACTCTATGAAGTATATTCTAGAAAAATTGAGTCATTAACAAATGATTAAAAGTTACCATGAACATTTTATACTAGATCATCAACCTTGAGTTAACCCTTAAATTCCACCATGAACATATTTCTAGAGATCCTATGGATTAAAGGAAGTAATTACATGTTAGAATGGTGAAAAAACCTTACCTTAAAGATAAATATCGCTCCAAACTAAAGAAAATTGTCTCTCACAGCACTAGAATGGGTTTTGGATATTTTTGGGATAAATAATACTAAGTCTCAGATTTCTAGGTATAACTGCCCTGACGTTGCTACAATGATGCTATTAAAGCAGTAGCCTTCAGTTGTAGTGAGACTACAGTTATGTGGCTTCCACTGTGACAGCCCTATTTTTGCTACAGCAATGCTGCTGCATTAGGACCCCATGCTGGTGCAGCGGTATCTTGGCAGAAATTCAGGACCCTTTCCCAGCCTAGTCCATTTCACAACACACTCCCCATATTTTGACATTATAGAATGGCTCTTTATGGCAAACTCTATAAATGGAGTTCTACGAACTCAATTTTTGCACTAAAAGTTTCTATGAATTGTTAAAACTCTTGAATAGTATAATATCATCAAAACTATGCCAAATAACAATTCACAGTTCACTAGATTTTTCTAGACACTACAATACTAATAATACAATCAAACCAGCCTAGCTTGAGATTTCAAAAATTTTGTCCGAGGGAAACTTAACTCGGCTGTCGTATGTTAAACAACACCGTAACGATGAAATAGGTCATTAAATATATTCACTATTCTCAATAAATATGGTTAGATTTATAGGGTCATATAAAATTATTTCATTTGGATAGAACAATACATAGTTCAATTTAGAATGGTCTAATATAGTCAATTCAATAGATCAAATGGCATAATGTTGGACATTATTGTTAGTTTCTCACTGTGATATCAATATTTTTTTCTTATTACTAATTAGGTTTAGTTTCCATAAAATTTAGAATCTTTCCTGGATTCTCGTTTGTGCTGTTTTGGAGTTTATGGAAATCTGAGGTTCCATTAATTTGTGATATCCATATACAATGTAATCTAACTTATTGTTTTCCAGTTAATTGGGCTTGCCTTTCTTTTTTAAATTTGTTGTTACTTTGAATTACTAGTACCCTTTTTTTCTTGTATGGTTTTATTGTTGACTTTCAAGTTTGTAGTTTTTGTGCTTGAATTTTTGTAATGCTTGTATTATAGGGTTTGGAGAGTCAAATACAATATTAATGTGAATAAACTTCACACAATAATCAAGACACTAAGGGTTACCCTGTTTGCTGGTTGAATCTGAGGGAGACAATAAAGTTTGCTTATTTGTAGCCAGCCAAAGTTGTAGGCAAATGGAATATAATATAGATCAAGTTATTAAGGCCAACAAAATTGCTTAGCAGAAATTAACTGAGAAAGACATTTTTGGAGCTCAAAAATTTGCTTTGAAGACTCAAAAATTATTTCTAAGCCTTGATGATCTTTCTTAGTTCCTAGAAGTAGACATGTTTTTTCTACTAATAAGAAGAATACAAATGGTCAAATGGATTTTCACGGTGTCTTTTTTGTAGAGCCCTTGTCTAATAATGAAAAAATAAGGAAACTTTATAGAAGGCTTGCTCTAGCTCTTCACCCTAATAAAAATCAATTTGTTGGGAAGATGGGGAATTTAAGACTACACCAGAAGCGTGGAGTTTTTTATCTAATAGAACCAAGAGAATGATGTATTACAATAAGTATGCATCCATGCAAGGCAACCAACACGGATTTTATAATTTCTGCATGAACCTAGCATGTGCAAGCAACTCAACTAATACTAATCTTTAACCCACCCTGATGGCTCCCCAACCTTTCTTATATAGGGTGCTTCACACCCAAAGCTGAAGATCCATTAGCAGCCAGATAGCTTGTACCCTGTTGTTGCTAGCAAGAAGACAAAGAAAAGGATGAAGCTTGATCTTTCATGGGAGCATTTATCGCCCTTGGAAAGAAAGGCCAGTGACATTCAAGGCACATAATACTTTTATTTCAGTGAAGTTTCAAGTATTTATACTGCATCTGGAATAGATTGGAAGATTTCTAGAATGTATCAGGTTTTGATGGTTGGGGAACCATTATAGAGGGCTAGAATTAGCATTAGTTAAGTTGTTTCACTTGTTGATTTCATGGAGAAATTATGAAACCCGTGTTGGTTTCCTTGAATGGATGCATGCTTATTGTCATATATCATTCTTTCAGTTCTTTCAAACAATAAAATCCATGCTTCAGATATAATCTGAAACACCCCATCTGCCCTAACAGATCGATTCTTATCAGGGTGAAGAGCTAGAGCAAACCTTCAATAATATCTCCTTATTGTTTCACATCAGCGAAGGGCTCTATATTAAGGACACCATAAAAATTGACTTCACCATTAGTCTTCTTCTTATTAGTAACAAAAACAATGACTACTTCCAACAACTAAGAAAGACCATCAAGGTTTGGAAATAATTTTTGAGTCTTTAAATCAAATTTTTGAGCTCAAGAATTGTCCTTCTTAGTTAATTTCTGCTCATCAATTTCTTTGACCTTACAAGATTAATCTTTATTACATTCTATTTGCCTAAACTTTAGGAGGCCACAAATAAGACAACTTTCTTGTCCCCTTAAGTTCAACCAGCAAATAGGGCAACACTTGGTGACCTGGTTATTGGTGAAGTTTATTCACATTAATACTTTTATTCTTCAAACCATATGATACAGCTACATACCCAATATATTTCCATAAAGTGGGGTCTAGAAGGGTAAGTGTACGCAGTCCATACCACTACTGTAGAGGTGAGATAGAGAGAGTATTTTTGATAGACCCCCAGCTCAAGACAAAAATAGTCTAGCAAAGAAATAGTAAAGTAACAAGAAACAATAGGTATTGACACACCAAATAATAACATAAACAATACTTTCATCAAGTAATATAACAAATGATAACACACTTGAAATAAGACTAGCGTTATGGCTACTAGAACAGATAACAAAACAAAGTCCTCCTATGTACTAGCAAGGACATACTCTTTCCTATTATCCTTATATCCTTATTCGCATCCTCCACACCTTTTTATCTAGGGTTATGTTCTTGGCAAGCTGAAGCTACTCCATGTCATGTCTAATCACCTTCCTCAAATATTTCTTCGATCTACCTCTACCTAACCTAATCCATCTCTAGACAACCTCTCACACCTCCACAATGGGCATCTATGCACCTCCTTATCACATGCCTGAACTATCTCAACATCGCTTCCTATATCTTGACTTCTACCCAAGCCACTGCCACCTTATCTCAAATAACCTCATTTTTAATTTTATCTTTCTTAGTAAACCCACACATCTATAGTAAAATTCTCATCTCCGCCACCTTTTTCTTTAGGATGTGAGAATTTTTGATTGGCTAACATTCCACCCCATGCAACATAGCTGGTCTAACCACCACTCTATAAAACTTGTCTTTGAGTTTAGAAGGCACTTTCTTATCACACATGATTATGGAAGTGAGCCTTTATTTTATCCACCCTGCCCTAATATGGTGAGTGACTTCCTCATCAATCTCTCTATCCATCTGTATCATAGATGCAATAAACTTGAAACTATTCCTCTTTTAGATGCCCTAAGTATCAATATTTACAACCATATCATCCTCATATATTGTCACACCCCAAATCCCATTGAGGCGGATTGGCACCCATAGCCGATAAGGCCCGAGAAAACCAAACTTTGCTTATATTCAGTCATATGCATGACTTAAGAAATACCACTATCATGTACGAGCATAAAATTCTAACAACGGAATTCATGGAACATGTGATATATATATACATATGTGAAACTTGGCCGTCGAGGCCATCAAGTCAAAACTTCATGTACCTCTTACATTCATACACCCACATATGTCTACAAAAGCCTCTAACAGATGCATTTACCAAAACAAACTAAAAGTCGGGACAAGTCCCCACTTTTTACAACATGTACAACACCAAAACATATGTACAACTATGACTCAGGGTAGCCCAGAAACTAACTGGAGCTCACCAATGATCCACACACAACTGGCAACCTACTGTGGAGGCCTACTAGCACCTGCGCCTGCAGCAAGTAAGGTAAGTCCCACAAGGACGTCAGTACGAAGAATGTACTGAGTATGTAAGGCTCAAATGAAACTATATGAATCATAAATACGTCAATGAACTCAGTTACAAGAGAATATTTAATCTGGATAAATCATCCTTCTGTGTTTTGGGAATCGTGTACATTGCTTTCATTACTTTCTTTGTTTCATTGCTTCTATGTTTGCCTGTGAACTGTGATACCCGGGACCCGACTGAACAGTGGGTTTTAACATAACATAACGTTATGTTGGGATTGGCTTGAGCTAGGCTTATACCTCTAGAGCTACGCCCATGAATCAATATATCGGGTTCGACTCGAGCTAGGTTATTACCTCTAGAGCTGCCACCCAGAAACTCATATCTCAGGTTTGGCTCAAGCAAGGTTATTACCTCTAGAGCTACCCCCTATCAGGATCAGTTTGAGCTAGGCTTATGCCTCTAGGACTACCCCCTGATCCAACAATCTAGGGATCGCCTTCAGCTAGGCGTTCGCCCCCAAAGCTACCACCCATACTCAATCATTAACCACACATGCATTACTTTGTTCTTTACTTTTTGGATTGATAAAATGATAGTCATAACATTATTGGAAACATAACCTTATTGGAAACATAATATGATTGGACCCATTAGACAATAATCAATGAATAAGAGACATGTGTATAACCACTATTGGAACTTTGGACCAGAACCTTATTGGACTTTTGGAACATTAGTCAATGACTTTGAGACATGTGAATCACAATTGATCAATGAGTAGGAATCATGTGATAATAACAATTGATAACCGGATATAGGATACCTTAGCACATTTCGGGATAGGACAAGTGTAATGTCAAAGTGAATACTATGTGCTATAGGAAGATACGGATAAAGTAACCTTACATACCTTGTATTCTTAATACGAATATACAATTTTAGGTGTGCATACAATAGTCCCTCTCCTTCCTTATGTTTCACTCTACAACACAAATGCATAACGGAGTTTACATTACCCATCAACTGCCTTACAAATGCATATGATGTCAATGAGTTACATGTTTACCTTTAAAATGTCATTTCCTTCTCTACAATACCATTTACGGAATTTCCATACGAACAATACCCCAATCATTCCATACATTGACCATAACATCATATACAGATAGCATTTCACAACAAAGCTTCTCCTTTACACTTTCTCATTCACACCATATCACAAATAATCCATCAAGTTACCTTAATACACCTCATAGTACATATCGGCCAAAATCCCATAATTTATACTTATAGAAAAATAACAAGTTTAATAACATAATCACACCATACATGTTGATATTTCATCCATACCATGCTCTTTTATCAAAACCACAAGTCATCTTTCAAGTTTAAATTTCATAGATGACACATCTTTTACAAAAAACACAAAGTGCCATGTTCAACCCTTCCAAGAATAACCAACATGATATACATGATATTTCATACATATAATATGTTAAAACATAAGATTAAACACTTACCCAAGCTTGAAAAATGATGATCTTGCTCCAAGAGATGATTTAGGGTTCATAGGGTTTGAGAGAAATATCTTGTATTGTGGTCTAAAAGGTATGAGAGTATTGATTGAATAAAAATCAGATTTTTGGCCCTTTATATGAGTCCTCACTTCATCCTTATCCACTCTTTATAGCATTTAATGCTATGTCTAGAAGGTCAATGGAAGAATGGGTCATTTGACCCATTTGGCCCATGTCTTTTTTCCTTATTTTGGGCCTTTATTGGGGCCAATTCACTTAAGTCAATAAAATCAATAATTCTCATGCTTAACTCATTTCATACATGTTACGACAATATTCCCACTCACGCAATTTATATCCGTAGCCTCAATCCCAAAAACAAGTAATTCTAGCCACGTATGGCTTATTTTAACCGAAAGGGTAAAAACGTCATTTGGATGCCAAATTCATCCACGAATATTCTTATCAAAATGGAATGCCAATATTCCAATTATACCATGTATAGGCTCGTGGTTGTTGAAGGAATATGGCAAAAAGCGGCCCGGTATGTCCCCGGGAATTATTAGGACTTAGAAAAATTTCCAACTTTTGAAAGGTGCGCACAAGCAGCCAGGAACGCCCTTGGGCACGCCACCTTGATGCCTGTGCCAAAAAAATTTGGGCAATATGCGGCCTGGCACGCCCTCTGGCGCACCTGGCCCTTAATTTTTTTGAAAATTTTGTTCTTCGACTTTTCTTTGCGGATTTGGTTAGATACTTCAAGTTCTATTCTTTAACTTACTGCTTACCTTTAATATCCATTGTTTAGAGGTCCTCCAAGCCTCATTTTTAACCCCACAAATGTTCCACAAATTCACAAAGCACCTCCTACGAAGGTCTAACCACATGTACGAGGGCCAATATCAATTATCTCATCAATAACATTACAAAATACATACTTGTGGCTCTCGACACCTAAGTAAACATTGTTCAACGTCATCAAGTAGGGTCGGGAAGGTACGGGGTGTTACATTCTTCCCCCCTTATAAACATTCATCCTCAAATGTTAATGATATCGCCTCAATTATAATAAATGCATCTCTACATTAGCATACATATACATAAACACTTAAGGATCATGGATACTTACTTTTTATTGCTCCGCTTCCGCATTTTGAACTTTTTCGTCCAGTTAAAATAGATGAGGTTAATTGGATTTCATCATTTCTTCAGCTTCCCATGTGATCTCCTCTACTTGTTGATTTCTCCAAAGGACTTTTACAGATGCTACATCTTTGTTCCTCAATCTCTTTACTTGTAGATCTAAGATAGCAATGGGTACCTCTTCATAAGTAAGATCCTCCGTAACTTGGACATCCTTAACGGGAACAATATGAGATGGATCTCCTATGCACTTTTGAAGCATCAAAACATGAAACACTGGATAGACTGAGGAAATTTCTTGGGGTAGTGCTAATTTATACGCAACTTGCCCAAATCTTCTAATAATTTCATATGGGCCTATATATCGTGGACTCAATTTTCCTTTCTTTCCGAACCGCATTACCCCTTTTATTGGTGACACCTTTAAAAATACCCAATCACCTATGGGGAATTCAATCCCTCTCCTTCTAACATTAGCATATGATTTGTGGCGACTTTGGGCCGTTTGTAACCTCTGTTGGATCACTTTAACTTTCTCCATAGCCTGATGAACAAGATCTGGCCCAAGTAAAGCAGTTTCACTTGCTTCAAACCATCCAATTGGTGATCTACATTTCCTCCCGTACAAAGCTTCATAAGGTGCCATTTTAATACTTGAATGATATCTATTGTTGTAAGAAAATTCAATAAGAGGCAAATAGTTATCCCAACTGCCTTTAAAATCTAACGCGCATGCTCGTAGCATATCTTCAAGTGTTTGAATAGTACGTTCTGCTTGTCCATCTATCTGAGGATGGAAAGCCATACTCAAGTTCACCTGTGTACCCAAACTCTGCTGAAAAGTTCTCCAAAAATGTGCAGTAAACTATGCTCCCCTGTATGATATAATGGAGATCGGAATCCCATGTAACCGCACTATTTCTTTAACGTACAACCTTGTATAATCCTCAGTTGTATAGGTGGTTCTGACTGGTAGAAAATGCGCTGACTTGGTAAGCCTATCGACTATAACCCATATAGTATCAAATTTCCACAGTGTACGAGGCAAACCTATAATAAAATCCATATTAATCATATCCCACTTCCAAACTGGAAGATTGATACATTGCATGTAACCTCTTGGTTTCTGATGCTCTACTTTCACTTCTTGACAATTTGGGCATTGAGCGACAAATTTTGCAATGTTCTTTTTCATATTTCCCCACCAATAAACTTCTTTTAAATCATGGTACATTTTAGTAGCACCCGGATGAATAGAATAGCGCGAGTGATGCGCCTCTGTCATAATTTATTTTCTCAACTCATCTACATCTGGTACACATAATCTTCCTTGGCATTGAAGTACCCCTTCTTGTGTAAGATCGAAGGCCGCAGTCAGACCCTGTTGTATATTCCCTTTCAGCTGCAATAACATAGAATTCGCAAACTGCTTCTCTTTTACTTCAGCTATTAAGGAGGATTCCGCTGCATTTTGCACAATAACTACATCATCTGAGGATTCAAGAAGACGAACTCCCAAGCTAGCTAATTGATGTAGATCTTTGATTATCTCTTGCTTTTCAATCAACTGGCCACTAGTGCATTCTACTGCCTTACGGCTCAATGCATCAGCTACCACATTTGCTTTGCCTGAATGATAGAGAATATCAATATCATAGTCTTTTAAGAGCTCTAAACACCTTCGTTGCCTCAAATTAAGTTCCTTCTGCTTAAAGATATATTGCAAACTCTTGTGATCAGTATAGATATCAACATGAACTCCATACAAATAATGACGCCATATCTTTAAAGCAAAGACCACCGCTGCTAATTCAAGATCATGTGTGGGATAATTTTTCTCATATGGCCGCAACTGTCGTGAGGCATATGCTATTACATTATTGTGCTGCATCAATACACATCCGAGGCCAACCCCATC
The DNA here is from genome assembly GCA_031232105.1 of Capsicum rhomboideum. Taxonomy (NCBI): domain Eukaryota; kingdom Viridiplantae; phylum Streptophyta; class Magnoliopsida; order Solanales; family Solanaceae; genus Capsicum; species Capsicum rhomboideum. The sequence continues at coordinate 63,954,935 of CP124709.1, forward strand.
ACAATACACTGCACAAACCTTTGGTTCCTTTGGGAAGTACTAAAACTGGTGTGGAGGTTAATTTATTTTTCAACTCTTGAAAGATTTTCTCACACGTATCATTCCACTTAAATCTAACTACCTTATGTGTAAGCTTTGTTAACGGTGCAGCAATAGAGGAAAAACATTCCACAAATCTTTGATAATAACCTGCCAGTCCAAGAAAACTACAAATCTCTGTGGGTGTCGTAGGTCTTAGGCAATTTTTCACTGCTTTAATCTTCTGTGTATCAACCTGTATCCCTTCATCTGACACAATGTGACCCAAGAATGCGACTGATTTTAACCAAAAACTCACACTTAGAGAACTTTGCATACAACTTATGCTCACGGAGAATCTGTAACACTTGCCATAAGTGATTAGCATGGTACTTTGGTGATCTTGAATAATCCAAGATGTCATCTATAAATACCGTCATAAACACGTCTTAAAAGGGCTTAAACACCCTATTCATCAAATCCATGAACACCGCCGGTGCATTTGTTAGTCCAAATGACATAACTAAAAATTCATAATGGACATACCGTGTTCAGAAAGCTGTCTTGGGTACATCTTCTTCTCTAACTCTGACTTGATGGTAACCCGACTCAAGTCAATCTTTGAAAAACACTTGGCACCTTGTAACTGATCAAACAAATTATCAATTCGAGGAAGGGGATATTTGTTCTTGATCGTTACCTTATTCAATTGCCGAAAGTCGATGCACATTCTCAATGTGCCATCTTTATTTGTACAAATAATATCGGTGCACCCCACGGGGACATACTAGGCCTGATGAAGCACTTGTCCAACAAATCTTTCAACTGCTCCTTCAATTCACGCAATTCTGCTGGAGCCATTCTATATGGAGGAATAGAGATAGGCTGAGTGCCTGGAATCACATCAATGCCGAACACTACTTCCCGTTCTGGGGGTAAGCCTGGAAGATCCTCTGGAAATACATCTAAAAATTCATTGACCACTGGAACCGACTGCGGAGTTAGTGGTTCCACATCATTATCTTTCACTCGTATTAAGTGACATATGTACCCCTTGGCAAACATTTTCCTTGCTTTCAAATAGGAAATAAATTTTCCTTTTGGTGCCCCCACATTACCCTGCCATTCAAGAACATTTTCTTGCGGAAAACAAAAATGCACCTTCTTGGCCTGGTAATCTACCATGGCATAACAAGAAGCCAACCAATCCATCCCCATTATCACATCAAAATCCATCATGTCTAGTTCGATGAGATTGGCCAATGTATCATGACAACACACAGTTACCACACAATTACGATATACTCTTTTTGCAATAATATATTCACCAACCGGTGTAGACACTTCAATTGACTTAATTAATAATTCTGGTGCCTTTGCAAATTTTGCAGCAATCAATGGAGTAACATAGGACAATGTAGAACCCGAGTCAATTAATGCATATACATTCTATGAAAATATGGATAATGTACCTGTGACGACATCAGGAGAAGCCTCTGAATTCTGTCGGTCCACTAAAGCATAAGTGCGATTCTGGACCCCGCTAGTACTGGCTGCTCCTGTAGCACCTCTACCATGACCAACACTGTACACCTCGGCCTAAAGAAGGAACCAATGATGATGATGCAATAGTCGGTCCTACCGGTCGTGCTATACCACCCATGCTCCTCTGGGGACACTCTCTCATCATGTGTCCCATCATACCATACCAAAAACATGCATTTGTCCCCAATTGGCATGGACCTGCATGAATACGCCCGTAGTGCTGACACTGCTGACGAGGAAATCCTGTTGCTTGTGATCCGTGAACTCTACTACTCTGCCCGGACTGACCACCTCTAGACCCTCAGAATTGAGAGTGAGCACCTGCTGTGGAATAAGATAATGATGGTCTAGGCGGTCTGGAAACATTCGAGGCCTAGATCCTAGATGGTCCCATAGGTCTAACCCTTTTGGAGTGTCCTCTGTCAAATTCATGTACCCTTCTTCTCTGTCTTTGATCTTTCATTTTCTGGGTGAAGGCTTGTATTCTAGCTATGTCCATATCCTTATTCAAGGCAATAATGGTGCAATCCCTTACCAAATATGGCTCTAATCTGTCCACGTATCGATGGACTCTGTCTGTCATGGTAGCTACAACATGTGGAGCATATCGAGCCAAGGAATTGTATTGCAAACTGTATTCTCTAATGCTCAAATTTCCTTTTCGAAGATTTAGAAACTGATCTGCACGTGCCTCCCAAATCTCATAGGGAAGATAGTGATCAAGGAATGTTGCTTTAACTTCTTCCTAATTTGGTGGCATTGCACCGATGCCATGAGACTTCTTCTAATCTTCATACCACAATATCGCTTCACCTTTCAGTCTATATGCCTCAAGTTCGACTATTTCAACCCCAGTCACGTGCATAACTTCCAGAGCCTTCTGAATTTGATCCATGAAGTCCTGTGGATCTGCTTTCGAATCTGACCCAGTAAATATAGGAGGGTCCAGTTTCAAAAAATCATGTGTTCTGCGACTCGCCACTCTAGCCACATCATCCTCATTTATCATTGGACCAGCTCGTCCTTGACTTTGTGCTGCCACTAACTGTGTCAACATATGTACTGCATTTCTAAGATCCTAATCTATGGCGTTCATTGGTGGTTTTGCGGGTACTTCTCTACCGACTGGCCCTTTCGGAGCTGGAAAAGTAGAAGAAGACCGCGATGAAATTTCAGTATTTTCTCCACCTTGACTAGCTTGGTCAGGTGGTAATCTACTCATTCCTTCTCCAGCAGGCATATATACCTTCTTACATTTACCTCTACCTCTCCTTGTGATCGACATTTTTACTATATCAAAGAAAATCAATTCCCATGGTCAGATACAATTCAACTTACAACACTGGCTCTATTGCACGATCTAGAAGTGAAGAAAAGAAATGACTCCTAAATATCCTGTAGCCTCCTACTTATAAATGTGGAGCACAACACATCGATAAGTAAGACTCTACTCAGACATGGCTCTGTAGACACTCTTAGAACGACCTGCTCTGATACCACTTTTGTCAAGCCCCAAATACCATTGAGGCGGACTGGCACCCATAGCCGATAAGGCTCGAGAGAACCAAACTTTGCTTATATTCAGTCATATGCATGACATAAGAAATACCACTATCATGTACGAGCATAAAATGCTAACAACGTAATTCATGGAACATGTAATATATATATACATATGTGAAACTTGGCCGTCGAGGCCATCAAGTCAAAATGTCATATACCTCTTACATTCATACACCCACATACGTCTACAAAAGCCTCTAATAGATGCATTTACCAAAACGAACAAAAAGTCGGGACAAGTCCCCGCTTTATACAACATGTACAACACCAAAACATATGTACAACTGTGACTCAGAGTAGCCCCGAACTAATTGGAGCTCACCAATGATACACACACAACTGACAACCTACTGTGGAGGCCTACTAGCACCTGCGCCTGCAGCAAGTAAGGTAAGTCCCACAAGGGACGTCAGTACGAAGAATGTACTGAGTATGTAAGGCTCAAATAAAACTGTATGAATCATAAATACGTCAATGAACTCAGGTACAAGAGAATATTTAATATGTATAAATCATCCTTCTGTGTTTTGGGGACCATGTACATTGCTTTCATTACTTTCTTTGTTTCTTTGCTTCTATGATTATTCATCTTTGCCTGTGAACTGTGATACCCGGGCCCCGAGTGAACAGTGGGTTTTAAAATAACATAACATTATTTTGGGATTGGCTTGAGCTAGGCTTATGCCTCTAGAGCTACCACCCATGAATTAATAGATCGGGTTTGGCGTGAGCTAGGTTATTACCTCTAGAGCTGCCACCCAGAAACTCATATCTCAGGTTCGGCTCGAGCTAGGTTATTACCTCTAGAGCTACCCCCTGTCAGGATCGGTCTGAGCTAGGCTTATGCCTCTAGGACTACCCCCTGATCCAACAATCTGGGGATCGCCTTGAGCTAGGCGTTCGCCTCCAAAGCTACCACCCATACTCAATCATTAACCACATATGCATTACTTTGTTCTTTACTTTTGGGATTGATACAATTATAGTCATAACATTATTGGAAACATAACCTTCTTGTAAACATAATAAGATTGGACCCATTGGACAATAATCAATGAATAAGAGACATGTGTATAACCATTATTGGAACTTTGGACCACAACCTTATTGGACTTTTGGAACATTAGTCAATCACTTTGAGACATGTGAATCACAATTGATCAATGAGTAGGAACCATGTGATAATAACAATTGATAACCGGATATAGGATACCTTAGCACATTTTGGGATAGGACAAGTGTAATGTCAAAGTGAATACTATGTGTTGCAGGAAGATACGGACAGAGTAACCTTACATACCTTGTATTCTTAATACAAATATACAATCTTAGGTGTGCATACAATAGTCCCTCTCCTTCCTTATGTTTCACTCTACAACACAAATACATAACAGAGTTTACATTAACCATCAACTACCTTACAAATGCATATGACGTCAATGAGTTACATGTTTGCCTTTAAAATGTCATTTCCTTCTCTACAATACCATTTACGACATTTCCATACCAAAAATACCCCAATCATGCCATACATTGACCACAACATCATATACCAATAGCATTTCACAACAAAGCTTCTCCTTTACATTTTCGCATTCACACCATATCATAAATAATCCATCAAGTCACCTTAATACACCTCATAGCACATATCGGCCAAAATTCCATAATTTGTACTTATAGAAAAATAACAAGTTTAATAACATAATCACACCATACATTTTTATATTTCATCCATACCATGCTCTTTTATCAAAACCACATGTCATCTTTCAAGTTTAAATTCCATAGATGACACATCTTTTACAAAAAACACAAAGTTTCATGTTTAACCCTTCCAAGCATAACCAACATGATCTACATGATCTGTCATACATATAATATGTTAAACCATAAGATTAAACACTTACCCAAGCTTGAAAAATGATGATCTATCTCCAAGAGATGATTTAGGGTTCTTAGGGTTTGAGAGAAATATCTTGTATTATGGTCTAAAAGGTATGAGAGTCTTGATTGAATAAAAATCAGATTTTTGTCCATTTATATAAGTGCTCACTTCATCCTTATCCACTCTTTATAGCATTTAATGCTATGTCTAGAAGGTCAATGGAAGAATGGGTCATTTGACCCATTTGGCCCACGTCTTTTTTTCCTTATTTTGGGCCTTTATTGGGCCCAATTCACTTAATTCAATAAAATCAATAATTCTCATGCTTAACTCATTTCATACGTGTTACGACAATATTCCCACTCACACAATTTATATTTGTAGCCTTAATCCCAAAAACAAGTGATTCCAGCCACGCATGGCTTATTTTGACCGAAAGGGTAAAAACGTCATTTGGATGCCAAATTCATCCACGAATAATCTTATCAAAATGGAATGCCAATATTTCAATTATCCCATGTATAGGCTCGTGTTTGTAGAAGGAATGTGGCAAAAAGTGGCCCGGTACGTCCCCGGGCACTATTGGGACTTAGAAAAATTTCCAACTTTTGAAAGGTGTGCACAAGTAGCCTGGCACGCCATTGGGCGCTCCACCTTGCTGCCTGTGCCCAAAAAATTTGGGCAATAAGCGGCCTGGTATGCCCTCTGGAGCGCCTGGCCCTTAATTTTTTTGAAAATTTCGTTCTTCGACTTTTCTTTGCAGATTTGGTTAGATACTTCAAGTTCTATTCTTTAACTTACTTCTTACCTTTAATATTGTTTATTTGGAGGTCCTCCAAGCCTTGTTTTTAACCCCACAAATGTTCCACGAAGTCATAAAACACCTCCTACGAAGGTCTAACCACATGTACGAGGGCCAATATTAATTATCTCATCAATAACATTACAAAATACATACTTGTGGCTCTCGACACCTAAGTAAACATTATTCAACGTCGTCAAGTAGGGTCGGGAAGGTACGGGGTGTTACATATATCACCTCACTGAACTTGCACTCCAAATATTCCATCTTGTACCTACTCAACCTAAACCCTTTAGACTCTAGGGTTTTCCTCTGAACCTCCAACATAGCATTAACTCCACCACGAGTCTCGTTAATCAGGACCATATCATTTGTACATATCATACATCATGGCACCTCACCTTGAATTTTACACATCAATACATCCATCACCAAGGAAAATAAAAATGAGCTAAGAGTAGATCCCTAGTGTAATCCCATCAAGATGGGAAAGTGCTTTGATTCCCCTTCCACAACACTAACCTAAGTCTTGGTTCCATCATACATATCCTTAATTGCCCTAGTATATGCCACAGGTACACCTCTAGCCTCCAAGCACCTCCAAATAATCTCCTTGGGGACTCTATCATAGGCCATTTCTAAGTCGATGAACACTATGTACAAGTCTTTCTTCCTCTCCCTATACTACTCCACCTGTCTCCTTATAAGATGGATGGCTTTAGTAGTCGAGCGTCCTGGCATGAATCCAGACTGATTCTCAGATATAGTTATAATCCTTCTTAACCAAAACTCTGCTACTCTCTCTCTAACCTTCATAGTGTGGCTTAAACACTTGATTCCCCTATAATTATTTTAATCCTGAACGTCACCCTTAATCTTATACATTGGAATCATCTGTCATGACACGAATCCCCTTGGAGACGTACTGACACCTGAAGCCGTTGAGGCCCGAGAGAACAAATCTTTACTCATGTACCTTCGAATGCATGTCTCTATATGAATAGCATTCTATCTCGTGTAAATTATAAATTATAACATACCCATGGCGGAAGTCATGGCAAATATCTACTATATATGAAACTTGGCTATTAGGGCCATCAAGTCAACATGGACATAAATCTCTTATGTTCATCTTCCCACATACATCTACAAATCCTCTAAAAGATACATTTACAAAACCAACTTAAGTCGGTACAAGTCCCCGCTTTACACAATACTACAAGCAATACCAAAATGTATGTACACAATGACTCGGAAAGCCCCGAACCAACTGGAGCTCACCAATGACTAGCAAATGATCCGCAACCTACTGTGGAGGTCTACTAGCACCTGTGCCTGCAACAAGTAAGGTAAGTCCCCCAAGGGGGTCAGTACAAGGAATGTACTGAGTATGTAAGGCTATAAGAAACTATATCATACATAAGAACTTCAATGGAATCAAATATAAGAGAATAGTCAATGCGGATAAATCTTCGTTCGGAATGTGTGGAACCATGTACCTTACCTTTATTATTTTCCTTACTTTTACATTCACCATCTTTATTAGTCATCCACCTTATTGGTGGGTTATTATGGTCATCCACCTTATCGGTGGGTAGTCATCCACCTTATTGGTAGGTAGTCATCCACTTTATTAGTGGGTAGTCATCCAATTTATTAATGGGTAGTCATCCACTTTATTAGTGGGTAGTCATCAACCTTTTTGGTGGGTAGTAATATAGTGTTGGGGTCCGCTCGAGCTAGGATTATGTTCCCCTTTGAGTCTTCCCTGTTCTCAAACATTAACCCAATATGCATTACTTATTTCCTTTACTCTTGCAACCAACAAATATGCATTACTTTATTTCTTACTTTTGAGAGATTGATACATTGATTTTGAGAGATTGATATATCTATAGTCATGACATTACTGGAAGCTTTGGAACATAACATTATTGGGACTTTGGAACCGTGTCCATATATGAACAACAACTACTAATGAATGAGGAATATGTGACTTAACAATAGATAACAACCTGAAATGAGATACCTTTGGACATTTCGGAATGGAATATGTACAATGTCAATATGAATAATATGCTGCAGAAGGATACAGAAAGAGTAACCTTACATACCTTATCTTCCCAATATAAATATACAATCTTAAATGTGAATACAATAGTCCAGCTTCTTCCTTATCTTTCACTCTACAACACAAGTACATAACAGAGCTTACATTAATAACAAACTACCTTACAAGTGCATACGACGACAATGAGGTGCATGATTGCCTTAAAATGTCATTTCCCCCTTGACAATACCATTGATGAAATTATCATACCAACAATACCGCAAAATTCCATATCTTGACCAATATATCATAAACCAATAGCATGTCACACCAAGTTCATACTTTACACTTCTCCATCAACACAACATCAGAATTACTCCATCAAGTCACCTCAATACACTTCACAACCACATATCGATAAGAATCCAACAAATTATACTTATAGAAAAATAACAAGTCAAGTAAAATAACCACACCATACATGTTGATATTTCATTCACACCATTCGCTTTCATCAAAACCTCAAGTCTCCTTTCAAGTTTAAATCTAATAGATGACACATCTTTTAGCAAAAAGTAAAAATACATTATTTACTCTTTTAGACATAACCATCATGATCTACATACTCTCCCATGCAGATAATATATTAATCCATAAGAATAATCACTTACCCAAGCTTGCAAATGAGTGATCTTGTCCAAAAGGATGACTTAGGGTTTGGAAGATATGAGAAATATCTTTTGGAAAATGTTTAGAAAAGCATGTGTGGTCTTTGGAATAAAAATCTGATTTTTGGCCTTTATATAAGCCCTCAATTCATCCTTAGCCACTTCTTGGCATTAAATGCCATGTTTACTTGGTCAATGATGGAAGAATGGGTCATTTACCCTTTGGGCCTTGCACTTTGGCTTCATTTTGGGCCTTAAATTGAGCCTAATTTCACATGTTAGCTTAGCCCACCAAATTCAATGTGTTATACTCCAATTATCTCATGTTTAAATAATTCCATAAATGTTACGACAATAATCAACTCACGATATTCATGTTCGTAGCCTCAATTCTCAAAAATAGAAATTCTAGCCACTCATGGCTTAATTGAACATAATTTGATAAAATAATTGTGACGAATAATTAACCCCCCAACTCGGATGATAATCTCGCTCAAGAGTAGCCCTACTATGATGGAATAATAATATCATAACCCAAGAGTCCTCTTTATATACTAATAATCGTAGAAGAAATTTGGCAAAAAGCACCTCGGCACGCTCCTGGGCACCCTTGGGACTTAGTAAAATTTCAGCACCTGAACAGGTGCACATTAGCGGCCTGGCACGCCCCTAGGCGCGCCCCTCTGCTGCCTCTACCACAAAATTTTTGGCCAAAAGCGGCCTGGCACGCCACCTGCAGCGCCCCACACTTAATTTTTGATTTGAACTTTTCTTTGCGGATTTGGTTGGATCTTTCAAGTTCCAACCTTTTGCTTGCCTCTTATCTTTAAGATCCTTTGCTTGGATGTCCTTTAAACCTCGCTTTTCACTCCACATATGTTCCACAAAGTCACAAACACCTCCTACAAAGGTCTCATCACATGTACTAGCACACTATTAAATTTTTCCATCAATAACAATACAAAATACTTACTTATGGCTCTCGAAACCTAGGTAAGAATGGTTCAAAATTTTCAAGTAGGGTCAGAAATGTACGGGGTATTACATTCTTCCCCCCTTAGAAACATTCGTCCTCGAATGTTAACAACATCATCTCATGTACAACAAATGCATCTTTATATTAGCATATCTATACATATACACATTATGCTAATAGATACTTACTTATTCTTTCTCCACTTCCGCACTTTAAACTTTTTCTTTGGTTTGAAACAAATATGGGTACTTTGATTTCATCATTTCTTCAGCTTCCCAGGTGATCTCTTCGACTTGTTGATTTCTCTAAAGTACCTTTACGGAAGCTACATCTTTATTCGTCAACCTCTTCACCTGTCCATCTCGAATAGAAATAGTTATCTCTTCATAAGTGAGATCCTCCGTAACTTGGACATCCTCTATGGGAGTAATATGAGATGGATCTCATATGCACTTTTGAAGCATCAAAACATGAAATACTTGATGAACTGTGAAGAGTTCTTGGGGTAGTTCCAATTCATACGCACTTGCCCGAATCTTCGGACGGTTTCATATGGTACATTATATAGGGCCAACTTTCCTTTCTTTCTAAATCTCATTACCCCTTTCATTCGTGAAACTTTCAAAAATACCCAATCATCTATGGCTAATTCTAATTCTCTTCTTCTAATATCGGCATATAACCCCCAGATTTCTGATGCTTTACTATTACCTGTTGACATTTTGGACATTGAGCTACCAATTTTACAATGTTCTTTTTCTTTATATTGCCTCACCAACACATCTCTTCCACTCCATGGTACATTTTGATTGTTCCCGAATAAATAGAATAACGTGAATGATGTCTATATTTGGTATACATAATCTACCTTGATATTGAAGTACTCCATCTTGCGTAAACTCAAATACCTTTGTCGAACTTCAAGGTACATTCTTTTTCATTTGAAAGGAAATAGGATTTACATATTGCTTTTCTTTCTCTCAGTTACAAATGAAGACTCTTTCACATTATACACTATAATTCTTTCATCTAGAGTCTCATGAAGATGAACTAGCCACCTTGACTATACCTTACTTTTCCATAAACTGATACTTAGTGTTTCCTATTGCTTTACGGCTTAATACATCGATTATCATATTTGATTTCCCCGGATGGTGTCATATATAAACATCGTAGTCTTTTAAGAGCTCTAGCCACCTTCATTGCCTCAAATTGAGTTCCTTTTGGTTAAATATATATTGTAAACTTTTGTGATCAGTATAGATATCAACACGAACCCCATACAAATAATTACGCCATATCTTTAAAACAAATATCACCACCGCTAACTCAAAATCATGTATAGGATAAGTCCTCTCATGTGGGCACAATTGTCTTGAGACATACGCTATTACATTACCGTGTTACATCAATACACATCCTATACAATGTGACCCAAGAACGATACAGATTTTAACCAAAAATCACGTTTAATGAACTTTGCATATAGCTTACGGTCACGAAGAATCCGTAACACTTGTCACAAGTGATTAGCATGGTTCTCTCGTGATCTTTAATATCATTTCTAACATGGTCTCACACACATATAACAATGGCTTGTATCACCCTTTTCATTACCCATAAAAACTACTAGTGCAGTCATTAGTTCAAATGACATAACTAACACTCAATAATGACCATACCGTGTTCGAAAAGCTGCCTTGGGTATATCTTTTTCTTTTAACCCTTACCTGGTGACATCCCGATCTCAAGTCAATCTTTGAAAATATGTAGTATCCTGTAATCGGTTAAGTAAATCATCAATTCTAGGGAAGGGATACTTATTCTTAATGGTCATCATTTTTTTCTTCAGCTGCCGATAACCAATACACATTCTCAATGTGCCATTTCCTTTTGTACAAACAACATTGGTGCACCCTCCCCGCGGGGACATACTGGGTCTTATTAGGTGACATATGTACACTTTGGACATCATTTCCTTACCTTAAGATAGGAATAAATTTACCTCTCGATGCTCCAACATTACTCCTCCATTCGAGGATAGTCTTTTGTAGAAAATGGAAATACACTGTCTTAGCTTGGCAATCTGCGTTACATAACAAGAAGACAACCAATTCATACCCATTACAACATTAAAATCTATCATTTCCATCCCAATAAGATCAGCCAACGTAACATGATCACAAACATTCACTATACCATTACGATCTATTCTTTTTAACTATAATAAATTCACCAACTGGTGTATAGACCTCAAATTGTATAACTAGTAATTTTGATGTTCTTTCAAACTCCGCAACAATAAATGGGGTAACATATGATAAGGTATGGTCCGTATTAATCAATGCATATATATTATGTGAAAAGACAGATATTATACCTGTAACCTCATCAGGAGAAACCTCTAAATTTTGTCGGTTGACGAGAGCATAGGTGCGGTTCTGAGTTCCACTGGAACTAGCTGCTCCTCTAGCACCTCTACCACGACCAGCAGGTTGTACACCAGATGATGACGCCACAACGGCTGATCCCGTAGGTAGCGCCATACTACCCGTGTCCCCTTGTAGACACTCTCTCGTCAGATGCCTCGACATACCACACCGCAAGCAAATATTTGGTCCATACCAGCATTCCCCTGAATAAAACTTCCCATAGTGCTGGCACAGTTGACAAGAAAATCTTACTGTCTGTGAACCTCGAACCACACTGCTTTGCCCCGCATAACTGCTTCTAGACCCTCGGAACTGTGATAAAGTATCTACTGTAGGGGAAGAAAATGATGGTCTAGGCAGTCGAGAAGAACTCCGAGGCTCAGATTCTCCTTGGGACACCATAAACTGTCCCATAGGTCTAGCCCTCTTTGAAGGCCCTTTTTCAAATTCATGTACCCTCCTTCGTTGCCTTTGATCCTCCATCTATTGTGCAAAGGCCTGTATTCTGGTTATGTCCATATCTTTGTTCAAAGCAGCAATGGTACAGTCCCTTACTAAATATGGCTCTAATCTGTCCACATATCGATGAACTCTGTCTGTCATTGTGGCCACTACATTTGGAGTTTATCGAGCCAAAGAATTAAACTGAAGACTGTATTCTCTAACATTCATATTCCCCTGACGGAGATTTAGAAATTTGTCTGTACGAGCCTGTCGGATCTCATATGGGAGGTAGTGATCAAGAAAGGCCGTTTTGAATTCCTCCCAACCAGCTGGAGGTACATCAATACCCCTCGATCTTTTCCAGTCTTCATACCATAATATAGCTTTCTTTCAATCTATATGCCGCAAGTTCAACTGTTTCTATACCAGTCACATGCATAACCTCTAGAGCCCTTTGAATTTGATCTACAAAGTCCTGTGGATCTGGTTTTGGGTCTAACCCAGTGAATATGGGAGGGTCTAATTTCAAAAAATCTTGTGTCCTCCGACTAGCTACTCTAGCCTCACTGTCGTTGCCTGTCATTGGACCAATTTTGTCCTTGAGTTTGTGCAGCAACTAGATGGGTCAACATATGCACTGCATTTCTTAAATCCTGGTCACTGGCATTCATAGGCGGTTCCGCGGATACTTCTCTACCCCTCTGCTCTTCAGGAAATAGAAGAGTAGAAGAAGATCGCGATGTAATTTCAGTGTCAGCCCCACCTTGACTAGCTTGGTCAGGTGGTGATTTACTCATTCTTTCTCCGACAGGCATATCTACCTTCTTACCTTTGCCTCTACCTCGTCTTGTGATCGGCATTTTACTATAAACAAGAAAACCAATTACATGGTTAGATAAAATTTTCACTTGCAACATTGGCTCTATTGCACGATCTAGAAATGGAGAAATGAAACAACTCCTAAATGTCCCGTAGCCTCCCACTTATAAATGTGGCGCGCAACACATCCATAAGAAAGACTCTACTCTGACATGTCTTGGTAGACACCCTTAGGACGACCTGCTCTGATACCACTTTTTTCACGACCCGAATCCCCTTCGAAACGGACTGGCTCCCGAAGCCGTTGAGGCCTGAGAGAATCAATATTTACTCATGTACCTTCATATGCATGTCTCTATATGAATAGCATTCTATCTCATGTAACTTATAAAATATAACATACCAATAGCGGAAGTCATGGAAAATATCTAATATATATGAAACTTGGCCGTTAGAGCCATCAAGTCAACATGGACATACATCTTTTATGTTCATCTTCCCACATACATCTACAAAGCCTCTAACAGATACATTTACAAAACCAACTTAAGTCGGGACAAGTCCCCGCTTTACACAATACTACAATCAATACCAAAACGTATGTAAACAATGACTCGGAAAGCAACGAACCAACTGGAGCTCACCAATGACTAGCAAATGATCCGCAACCTACTGTGGAGGTCTACTAGCACCTGTGCCTGCAACAAGTAAGGTAAGTCCCCCAAAGGGGTCAGTACGAGGAATGTACTGAGTATGTAAGGCTATAAGAAACTATATCATACATAAGAACTTCAATGGAATCAAATATAAGAGAATAGTCAATGCGGATAAGTCTTAGTTCGGAATGTTTGGAACTATGTACCTTACCTTTATTATTTTCCTTACTTTTACGTTCGTCATCTTTATTAGTCATCCACCTTATTGGTGGGTTATTATGGTCATCCACCTTATCGGTGGGTATTCATCCACCTTATTGGTGGGTAGTCATCCACTTTATTAATGGGTAGTCGTCGACTTTATTAGTGGGTAGTCATCTACTTTATTAGTGGGTAGTCATCTACTTTATTAGTGGGTAGTCATCCACTTTTTTGGTGGGTAGTAATATAGTATTGGGGTCCGCTTGAGCTAGGCTTATGTGCCCCTTTGAGTCGTCCCAGATCTCAAACATTAACCCATATATGCATTACTTATTTCCTTTACTCTTGCAACCAACAAATATGCGTTACTTTATTTCTTACTTTTGAGAGATTGATACATGGATTGTGAGAGATTGATATATTTGTAGTCATTACATTACTGGAAGCTTTGGAACATAACATTATTAGGACTTTGTATCCGTGTCCATACATGAAAAACAACGACTAATGAATGAGGAATATGTGACTTAACAATAGATAACAACCTGAAATGAGATACCTTTGGACAGTTCGGAATGGAATAAGTACAATGTCAATATGAACAATATGCTGCAGAAGGATACAGAAAGAGTAACCTTACATACCTTATCTTCCCAATATAAATATATAATCCTAAATGTGAATACAATAGTCCAGCTCCTTCCTTACATTTCACCCTACAACACAAGTACATAACGGAGCTTATGTTAATAACGAACTACCTTAGAACTGCATACGACGACAATGAGGTACATGATTGCCTTAAAATGTCATTTCCCCCTTGAAAATACCATTGATGAAATTATCATACCAACAATACCATAATATTCCATACATTGACCAATATATCATAAACCAATAGCATGTCACACCAAGTTCATACTTTACACTTCTCCATCAACACAACATCACAATTACTCCATCAAGTCACCTCAATACACTTCATAACCACATATTGATAACAATCCCATAAATTATACTTATAGAAAAATAAAAAGTCAAGGAACATAACCACACCATACGTGTTGATATTTCATTCACACCATTCACTTTCATCAAAACCTCAAGTCTCCTTTCAAGTTTAAATCCCATAGATGACACATCTTTTAGCAAAAAGCAAAAATACATTATTTACACTTTTAGACATAACCATCATGATCTACATACTCTCCCATGCTTATAATATATTAATACATAAGAATAATCACTTACCCATGCTTGCAAATGAGTGATCTTGTCCAAAAAGATGACTTAGGGTTTGGAAGATATGAGAAATATCTTTTGGAAAATGTTTAGAAAAGAATGTGTGGTCTTTGGAATAAAAATCTGATTTTTGGCCTTTATATAAGCCCTCAATTCATCCTTAGCCACTTCTTGGAATTAAATGCCATGTTTACTTAGTCAATGATGGAAGAATGGGTCATTTACCCTTTGGGCCTTGCACTTTGGCTTCATTTTGGGCCTTAAATTGAGCCCAATTTCACATGTTAGCTTAGCCCACCAAATTCAATGTGTTATACTCCAATTATCTCATGTTTAAATAATTCCATAAATGTTACGACAATAATCAACTCACGATATTCATGTTCGTAGCCTCAATTCTCAAAAATAGAAATTCTAGCCACTCATGGCTTGATTGAACATAATTTGATAAAATAATTGTGACGAAGAATTAACCCCCCAACTCGGATGCTAATCTCACTCAAGAGTATCCCTACTATGATGGAATAATAATATCATAACCCAAGAGTCCTCTTTATAGACTAATAATCGTAGAAGAAATTTAGCCAAAAATAACCCTGGCACTCTCCCGGGCGCCCTTGGGAATTAGCAAAATTTCAGCACCTGAACAGGTGCACATTAGCGGCCTGGAACACCCCTAGGCGCGCCCCTCTGCTGCCTCTACCACAAAATTTTTGGCCAGAAGCGGCCTGGCACGCCACCTGCAGCGCCCCACACTTAATTTTTGATTTCAACTTTTCTTTGCGGATTTGGTTGGATCTTTCAAGTTCCAACCTTTTGCTTGCCTCTTATCTTTAAGATCCTTTGCTTGGATGTCCTTTAAACCTCGCTTTTCACTCCACATATGTTCCACAAAGTCACAAACACCTCCTACAAAGGTCTCATCACATGTACTAGCACACTATCAAATTTTTCCATCAATAACAATACAAAATACGTACTTATGGCTCTCGAAACCTAGGTAAGAATGGTTCAAAATTTTCAAGTAGGGTCGGAAATGTATGGGGTATTACATCATCATACTCTAGCTCCAAGCTTCAGGTATCTTCGTCGTACTGAAAATGATGTTAAATAACCTAGTCAGCCACTCTATACCTTCCCCTCTTGTGCACTTCAAAAAATCCATCAAAATCTTATCTGAATAGCACACTTAACATCTTCAACCTTAATGCACCTAAAATAACCATAGTCATGATGCCTCTCAGAGTGTTCTAAATTCCCCAACACAATGCTAGTGTCCCTCTATTTTTTCAAGAGTTTATGAAAGTAAGACTGCCATCTCCTTCTAATAAGAACCTTATCCTCTAAAATATTGTCGTCCGCATCCTTTATGCACTTCACTTGGTCAAGTTCCCGAGCACTCTTTGTCACGACCCGAAATCCCATTCGGGCCGGACTGGCACCCGAAGCCGATATGGCCTGAGAGAACCAATCTTTGCTCATGAACCTTCGTATTCGTATCCTCGTATGAATCTTATTATAGCTCATTCAACTATGCGGAAGACATGAATCAAGGAAACATATGCTATCATATATATATTTAGGAAACTTGGCCGTTGGGGCCATCAAGTCAAAACGGACATTCGTCTCTTACGTCCATATACCCACATATGTCTACAAAAGCCTCTAACAGATGCATCACCAAGACCAACTTACAGTCGGTACAAGTCCCCGCTTTATACAATATATATAACATCAAAGTAAATATACATCTATGACTCAGGGGGCTCCGAACCAACTGGAGCTGACCAAATATCTGCAAATGATCCCCAGTCTACAGAGGAAGTCTAATAATGCCTGCACCTGCAACATGTAAGGTAAGTTCCCCCGAGGGGGTCAGTACGAAGAATGTACTGAGTATGTAAGGCTCATAAGAAATTCATCATACATAGTAACAACAACAACAGAGTAAATATAAGAGAAATAGTAATTGTGAATAAACTCACTTTTTGTATGTGAAGAACCGTGAATATTTTCTCTGTTATTGTAATTTACCATCCTCTATATACCCCCTTATTCAAGAGAGAGTTACTCTTACTCAAGAGACTTGCCTCCAAGAGATTCTTTATATGCAATAGATTCTTTCTTGCTTTTACGCTCATCATCATTATTATTACAACCTTCATAATTATATAATCACGCAAGGAATATACTCACATTTCTTTTACTACTATCTTTATTACTATTCATCTAACTAGTTAGTGGTTCATAATATAATACCAGACATCCAGTTGATCAGTGGGCTTTAATATAAACCAGACATCCAGCTGATCAGTAGGCTATAATAAATAAATATAATAATAATAATACTGGACATCCAACTGATCAGTGGTCTCTAATATAAACCGAACATCCAACTGATCAGTGGGCTCTAATATAAATAAATATAATAATAATACCATAACATGATATTGGGATTTTTCCATCCGAGCTTAAGCCCTTTTGATTGGATCCATACTCAATGAAATATAAAGCAACCATGCATACATTACTACTAGGCATACTTCTTTCCCTTTTCATTGATATGAGATGATACATTGATGATTGAAACATTATTGGGAACATATATATACATTACTTCATTCTTCACTTTTCATGAGATTGATTCAATGATAGTCGTAACATTATTAGAACTTGGAACATACATTATCGGAATTAGGAGTCATAATATTGTTGGAACTATGGAATTGTGTCCACCCTCTATTATCTTCCTTCACTCTTGCAACCAACAAACATATATAACTTAATTTATTTCTTTTAAGAGATTGATACCTTTGCTCTTGAGAGATTGATACATTGAGGATCGTGATACTCTTGAAAACACAAACACTTTACTTCACCCCTTAACTTCATGAGATCGACTCCTTTACTTATGAGGAATAATTATACTAACTTGCACATCACCTCTCTTATTACTCTTATGAGATTGGTACTTTTATTTGTGAAAGATTGGTATAAATATAATCATCACATTATTGGACTTTGGAACATGACATGATTGGAAAAATGCTTTTCAAGGATAAATAGATTCTCTTATGTTATCACTCTCTTAAGATAGTTCCTTTTAGGAACTACCATGTTATGACATCTTTGGAACTTCAATCAATGAACAAGAGATAAGTGAGTCATCATTCATCTAAGAATAGGGCACCTATGAATAACAATGTATGTCAACCTGAATTGATGTACTTCAAGACCCCTCGGAATAGAACAAGTCCAACGTCAATGCGAACAATATAATGTAGAAGAATATAGAAAGAATAACCTTACATACTTTGTATTCTCAATACAATTCTACAATATTAGACGTGCATACAATAGTCCCTCTCCTTCCTTATGTTTCACTCTACAACACAAGTACATAACGGACCAAACATTAACCACCAATTACCTTACAACGGCATACAATAACAATAAGTCACATGTTTGGCTTTAACATGTCAGTTCCCCCTTGACAATACCATTTATAAAATTATTGTACCAATAATCCCACAATATACCATACATTGACCAATACATGATAACCAATAGCATGTCACACCAAGTTCATACTTTCCACTCTCCATTATCACAATATCACAACTATGCTATCAATTTACTTCAATACACCTCACAACAACAAATCGGCCAAAATCCCATAATTTACACTCATAGAGAAATAAAAAGTTTAGGACCATAATAACACCATACATGTTGTTATTTCATCCATACCATGCTCTTTCATCAAGACAACAAGTCATCTTTCAAGTTTAAATTCCATAGATGACACATCTTTTACAAAAATACAAAGTGCCATATCCAACACTTCCAAGCATAACCAACATGATTTACATACTCTCCCATGAATATAATATATTAATCCATAATAATAATCACTTACCCAAGCTTGAAAAATGATGATCTTGCTCCAAAGATGATTTAGGGTTTTAGAGCCCAAAAGGGTGTTCTTGAGAGTTCTAGAAAAAAAGATAGAAAAGCATGTGTGTTGTTGTGTATTAAAAATCAGAGTTTTTGCCCCTTTATATAGGCCTTAAATTTCGTCCTTAGCCACTCTTGGCATTTAATGCAATGTATTCGCTTAGTCAATGGAAGAATGGGCCCATGTTTTCTTTCTCATTTTGGGCCCTTTTTGAGCCCAATTCACTTAACCCAATAAAATCAATAATTTCTCATGTTTAATTCATTTCACATGTTTTACGACAATATTCCCACTCACGGGATTTATATTTGTAGCCTCAATTCCAAAAACAAGCAATTCTAGCCACGTATGGCTTATTTTGACCATAAGGGTAAAATCATCATTTTGATGCCAAATTTGTTCTCGAGTAATTTCATCATACCAATATAATACTTTAATCATTTCATTTATATTCTCATGGTTGTAGAAGAAATGTGGCAAAAATCATCTCGGTACGTCCCAGGGCACCCTTGGGACTTAAGAAAATTTCCAACTTTGAAAAGTGGCCGAAACCAGCCTGGCACGCCCTTGGGCGCGCCATATTGCTGCCTATGGACTAAAAATTTTAGCCCAGAGCGGCGTGGCACACCCTCTGGCGCGCCCCCCCCTTAATATTTTTAGAAAATTTCGTTTCTCGACTTTTCTTCGCGGGTTTGGTTAGATACTTCAAGTCCTATTCTTTCACTTACTTCTTACCCTTAATATCCTTTGTTTGGAGGTTCTCTTAGCCTCATTTTGAACCCCACAAATGCTCCATGAAAATCTCAGAACACCTCCTACGCAAGTTTAATCACATGTACAAGGCCAAATTTCAATTTTCTCATCACTAAGATTACAATTTACACACTCATGGCATCTCGAAACTTAAGTAACCATTGTTCAACATCGTCACATTGGGTTGGGAAGGTGCGGGGTGTTACATTCTCCCCCCCTTAGAATCATTCATCCTCGAATGTTAACGATGTCGCTTCAAGTATAACAAATGCATCTCTATATTTGCCTATACATATATAGACACTTAAAGCTCATAGATATTTACTTATTATTGGTACACTTCCACAGTTTGAACCTTTTCTTCCATTTGAAACAAATATGGGTACGTCGATTTCATCATCATTTTTTTTCCAACTTCCCATGCGATCTCTTTGACTTGTTGATTTCTCCAATCTATTAACCTTCACACTTGTCGGTTTAGAATAGCCATATCTATCTTTTCCTAGTGAGCTCCCCCGAACTTTGTATATTTCCAATGGGAGCAATATGAAATGAAACTCTTATGCACTTCCGGCAAATTTCTTTCTTTTGAAATCCCCTTACTCCTTTCATTGGTGATGCTGTTAGGAGTACTTAATCATCTATAATCATCTACACTCGCAAACATCTACGATACCATTCCCTCATCGACAGGCACATCTACCTGCTTACCTTTGCCTCTACCTCTTCTTGTGATTGACATTTTACTATATCAAAGAAAAACAATCACCATGGTCAGATGCAATTCAACTTACAACACTGGCTCTATTGCACGATCTAGAAATGAAGAAATGAAACAACTCCTAAATGTCCCGTAGCCTCCTAGTTATAAATGTGGCGCCCAACACATCCATAAGCAAGACTCTACTCAGACACGGCTTTGTAGATACCATTAGAACGACCTGCTCTGATACCACTTTTGTCACGACCCAAAATCCCATTTGGGCAGGACTGGCACCCGAAGCTGACATGGCCCGAGAGAACCAATCTTTGCTCATGAGCCTTCGTATACATATTTTTGTATGAATCTTATTATACCTCATGCAACTATGCGGAAGACATGAATCATGGAAATATATGCCATCTATACATATATTTAGGAAACTTGGCCGTTGGGGCCATCAAGTCAAAACAGACATTCGTCTCTTACATCCACATACCCACATATATCTACAAAAGCCTCTAACAGATGCATCAACAAGGCCAACTTACAGTCGGTACAAGTCCCCGCTTTATACAATATATATAACATTAAAACAATTATACATCTATGACTCAGGGGGCTCCGAACCAACTGGAGCTCACCAAATATCTGCAAATGATCCCCAGTCTACAGAGGAAGTCTACTAATGCCTGCACCTGCAACATGTAAGGTAAGTTCCCCCGAGGGGGTCAGTACGAAGAATGTACTGAGTATGTAAGGGTCAGAAGAAATTCATTATACATAGTAACAACAACAACGGAGTCAATATAAGAGAAATAGTAATTGTGAATAAACTCTCTTTTTGTATGTGAAGAACCATGAATATTTTCTCTGTTATTGTAATTTACCATCCTCTATATACCCCCTTATTCAAGAGAGAGTTACTCTTACTCAAGAGACTTGCCTCCAAGAGATTCTTTATATGCAATAGATTCTTTCTTGCTTTTACGCTCATCATCATTATTATTACAACCTTCATAATTATACAATCATGCAAGGAATATACTCATATTTCTTTTACTACTATCTTCATTACTGTTCATCTAACTAGTTAGTGGATCATAATATAATACCAGACATCCAACAGATCAGTGGGCTTTAATATAAACCAGACATCCAGCTGATCAGTGGGCTATAATAAATAAATATAATAATAATAATACCGGACATCCAACTGATCAGTGGGCTCTAATATAAACCGGACATCCAACTGATTAGTGGGCTCTAATATAAATAAATATAATAATAATACCATAGCATGATATTAGGATTTTTCCATCCGAGCTTATGCCCTTTTGATTGGATCCATACTCAATGAAAGATAAAGCCATCATGCATACATTACTACTAGGCATACTTCTTTCCCTTTTCATTGATGTGAGGATGATACATTGATGATTGAAACGTTATTAAGAACACATATATACATTACTTCATTCTTCACTTTTCATGATATTGATTCAATGATAGTCGTAACATTATTAGAACTTGGAACATACATTATCGGAATTTGGAGTCATAATATTGTTGGAACTTTGGAATTTTGTCCACCCTCTATTATCTTCCTTCACTCTTGCAACAAACAAACATATATAACTTAATTTATTTCTTTCGAGAGATTGGTACCTTTGCTCTTGAGAGATTGATACATTGAGGATCGTGATACTCTTGAAAACACAAACACTTTACTTCACCCCTTAAATTCATGAGATCGACTCCTTTACTTATGAGGAATAATTATACTAACTTGCACATCACCTCTCTTATTACTCTTATGAGATTGGTACTTTTATTTGTGAAAGATTGGTATAAAGATAATCATCACATTATTAGACTTTGGAACATGACATGATTGGAAAAATGCTTTTCAAGGATAAATAGATTCTCTTATGTTATTACTCTCTTGAGATAGTTCCTTTTAGGAATTACCACGTTATGACATCTTTGGAACTTCAATCAATGAACAAGAGATAAGTGAGTCATCATTCATCTAAGAATAGGGCACCTATGAATAACAATGTATGTCAACCTGAATTGATGTGCTTCAAGACCCCTCGGAATAGAAAAAGTCCAACGTCAATGCGAACAATATTTTGTAGAAGAATACGGAAAGAATAACCTTACATACCTTGTATTCTCAATACGATTCTAGAATCTTAGACGTGCATGCAATAGTCCCGCTCCTTCTGTATGTTTCACTCTACAACACAAGTACATAACGGAACCAACATTAACCACCAATTACCTTATAACGGCATACAATAACAATAAGTCACATGTTTGGCTTTAACATGTCATTTCCCCCTTGACAATACCATTTATGAAATTATTGTACCAATAATCCCACAATATTCCATACATTGACCAATACATGATAACCAATAGCATGTCACACCAATTTCAGACTTTCCACTCTCCATTATCACAACATCACAACTATGCTATCAATTTACTTCAATACACCTCACAACAACAAATCGGCCAAAATCCCATAATTTACACTTATAGAGAAATAACAAGTTTAGGACCACAATAACACCATACATGTTGTTATTTCATCCATACCATGCTCTTTCATCAAGACAGCAAGTCATCTTTCAAGTTTAAATTCCATAGATGACACATCTTTTACAAAAATACAAAGTGCCATATCCAACACTTCCAAGCATAACCAACATGATTTACATACTCTACCATGAATATAATATATTAATCCATAAGAATAATCACTTAAACAAGCTTGAAAAATGATGATCTTTCTCCAAAGATGACTTAGGGTTTGAGAGCCCGAAAGGGTGTTCTTGAGAGTTCTAGAAAAAAAGATAGAAAAGCATGTGTGTTGTTGTGTATTAAAAATCAGATTTTTTTTACCCTTTATATAGGCCTTCAATTTCATCCTTATACACTCTTGGCATTTAATGCAATGTATTGGCTTAGTCAATGGAAGAATGGGTCATTTGACCCATTCTTGGCCCATGTTTTCTTTCTCATTTTGGGCCCTTTTTGAGCCCAATTCACTTAACCCAATAAAATCAATAATTTCTCATGTTTAATTCATTTCATATGTTTTACTACAATATTCCCACTCACGGGATTTATATTTGTAGCCTCAATTCCAAAAACAAGCAATTCTAGCCACGTATGGCTTATTTTGACCGTAAGGGTAAAATCGTCATTTTGATGCCAAATTCGTTCTCGAGTAATTTCATCATACAAATATAATAATTTACTCATTTTATGTATGTTATCATGGTTGTAGAAGAAATGTGGCAAAAATCGGCTCGGTACGTCCCCGGGCAACCTTGGGACTTAAGAAAATTTCCAATTTTGAAAAGTGGCCGAAACCAGGCTGGCACGCCCTTGGGCGCACCAGCTTGCTGCCTTTGGACTAAAAATTTTAGCCCAGAGCGGCGTGGCACGTCCTCCGGTACACCCCTCCTTAATATTTTTCAAAAATTTCATTTCTCGACTTTTCTTCGCGGGTTTGGTTAGATACTTCAAGTCCTATTCTTTCACTTACTTCTTACCCTTAATATCTTTTGTTTGGAGGTCCTATTAGCCTCATTTTGAACCCCACAAATGCTCCATGAAAATCGTAAAACACCTCCTACGCAAGTTTAATCATATGTACAAGGCCAAATTTCAATTTTCTCATCACTAACATTACAATTTACATACTCATGGAATCTTGACACTTAAGTAACCATTGTTCAACGTCGTCACATTGGGTTGGGAAGGTGCGGGGTGTTACACTCTTCTCCCTAACTTTGGCTAGCCTGTACAACTTTTTATCACCATATTTACCTTCCAATGTTATGTATAAGCTTCCAAATAATGGATTCTTAGCCACCATGACAATAAAATTAGCCTATTTCCTAGAAATTTTCTACTCCTCCTATTCTTCTCCTTTCCTCCCCATCCTTATTATCGTCCAACTTTACGTAAGCCTCCACCTTTCATTTTACCTCTCCATTCCACCACCAATCCCCTCGATTCTTGTTATGGCCTCTTAAGAAACCCAACACCTCTCTAGCTGTCTCCTTAATGTAACTGGCAGTCATTTCCCACATACTATCTCCATTACTTCTACTCTCCCAAGCCCTACTTAGCCATCAACTTCTCCCTTATATTGAGTGCACTAGCCATAGTCAGGCTATCCCATTTAATCCTCGGTCAGTCATCCACACCTCTTTTCCTCCTCTACTTTTTGATCTCTAAGTTCGTCACCAAAAGCCTATGATGGTTTAAAAGATTATCACTTGGTATAACCTTACAATCTTTATAACGACCCCCTATCACCCTTCCTAAGGAGCAAAAAGTCAATCTGAGTCCTGGCTACCAAATTGTGAAATGTAACCAATTGAATGTCCTTCTTCGGGAAGCTTGAATTAGCTACCATCAACCCAAAAACCCATGAAAAATCCAAAAGTGTGGCTCCGTCTTTAATCTTCTCACTTATATCAAAGCCTCTGATAACGCTCAAATACATCCTAGAATAGAGTGTATGCGGTCGTTAGCAATATAATTACCCAACTTAGAGTCGGGGTCGTATCCACGAGGAATGAATGCAATAGACTTCACATCTAAGTGTCAGAAGTAACTAGTGTTAACAGGTGATGCTATAAAAATAATACATAAAGGTAAATGGGGGAAATTATCAGGGTAACAATTGGTAATTATCGAAGTGAACGTAGTTTGAAATGCACAATTAAAAGAATAGAGAAATAGAGTTTAAATCAAGTGTAACACGAGACTTGGGGTTATGCTGTTGTAAAAGTGAGAGGTTACATGGGTGATTGACTATTTATCTAGATTTAGCTAAGATTTATGGGTAGGCTAGATTATGGGTGCTTAGTGTTGATTTGTCAATAAAACACCAAGCTATCACACGTGGGTTCTTTCGAACACCTCACTAGTGTATCTATTTAATCAATCTAATTCCTCAATTAGTGTCCTTATGTCTAAGAGACACTATTAAATGATAAATATCAAGTCATTGCTTACTTCCTATTCTTCACCCTCATCCCCTTTGTCATGGATGATGAGAGTTCTAGGGTTAATTGGAGTTTGCAACCTCCAATTTAAGATCGAGCACATAGAATAGGAGTAAAACCCACAACAATTATCTAATTAAGAAGACAAATAAGCAACACCCATACAACTTTTCACATTTTACTCAAGCATAACCCCAAGCAAAGAAATTAGCTACTCATGAAGGAGAAAGAGGAAAATCACAATAATTCTCTTCCATTTGTTCCATTGAGTTCAAGTTTATCACCAGATTTTGATCCCAATTCAATACAAAAACAAAGGAACGTAGTCAATTTCTCTTAGGGTTTCACTCTCTTTTTCTCTAGCTTTTCAAGATGCCAAAGATCCCTTTTCAGATTTGGAAAAATCCATTTTATAGCCCAAAAATCGCGCTCCTTGAAATTACTAGAATGCCACCGCAATAGTCACCTGCTGGCGCAGGTGCCAACGCAAATGCCTGACCTGCGCGCGCAGGAGACTAGCGCAGGTGACACTGCCTTGTTGCTTAGTTAGCCACCTTCATGCGCAACCCATGACATGCGTGCGCAGGTGGTCTTCAGTTCCCCAAGGTGTTAATTTGAGCTTCCTTTCTTCACTTTTCGCATTCCCATTGACTCGCATGGTTGTCTCGAGCTCATATACATCCACTACCTACATAAAGGAGCTATATAAAATGAGAATAACATCAAATCAATGTAAAATACGAGATAATTCAAGCTCAAATGCGTTAAGAAATGGGTAAAATGTCAACTTATCAACTCCCCCAAACTTAAACTATTACTTGTCCTCAAGCAATTAAGTATGTTTAAAGTGTAAAGAAAAAGGGTACTCTTAACCAAGAAACAACCACAGGGGACTACACTAAACACTAATGACTATTAAGTTCAATCGATTCCTCCAACAAGTCATGACAAACAAGTAAGTTACACTTTTCTTTTCAAGAGTCATTCTTCATCAATCAAGGGCATAAGAGATCAACAAGTAAACAATTTTCAAGTCGAGGTGCTTCTCAAGGTGTGACACAAGATTTTTCAGAAATTGCCTCATTTTTAATTTGCAATTTGTCTTGCTCATTTTCCTTCAATTGAAGGTAAGATATCACTCTCCATTTCAAGGTATCCATGTCTCTCACTTGCAAAAGTTTAACTCCCACTAGGAGAATAAGGATAGAAAGAACTTTCGCTCACTCTCACAAAAAAATTCAAGTACCACAAGTAGAACCATAGGCTTGCCCTTTGTGTTATTCGCCACTAATGGGGACCAACGAGGTTTCAAGTCACCAAGGACTTGCAGGCAGTGATGAAGGTTAGGTTAAGGGAAAGGATTTATGGATCAAAGGACTAGAAGATGTCCCTAAAAATAATCGCATTATCACTTCTTAGGCCCACTTCGTTCAATTTTTCCACATCATTCGCCCCCACTTGTTTTGCCTTTGCTACATTTAGATTTCTAACCCCTTTTTTGGTAACCCTCCAAACGAACTTCCCTCTTTATTTGTTTTTGGAGCTCTTTCAAGAGACTTTCTACTCCTTAGCTACTCATTCCCCTCTTTTATTTTTACAAACTTTCTAATCATTTTATTTGTTTATTTTTTTATTTATTTTTTTTTATTAATTTTTTATGAAATAACCAAACATACTTCTCTCTTTACAATCTTACACATCTCTTTTTCCCCCAAACTTAGGAATTGATTCCATCTCAATCATTCTCACAAACATGCTTCTCCAAACTTAGGCATTTGCCTACGTTGGCCCACATTAGAACCACACGTTATGTTTACAGAGGTTGGGTGATAAAAAGGGATTTGGCAAAGACAAAAGTAGGGTGTCATAATATGGTTATTTCCAAGAGGGGAATGAAAGTAGTGAAAGGTTCAAGTGGTTAACTAGGGACAAATGTCAAGGTGGGATTTAGGTCAAATGGTGGGTCAAGATGGCCTCTGGTCATTCTCCCAACCAAGCTAGGTCCCAGATTTCGCCTTGATTACACGCGGGGCAAGTTCTAGACTATCATGTGTGCACAAGAATTAATCAAAAACCTCACCACACTAGGCACTTATTCTTTAAAATAGAAAGCTAGTCTTCCCCCCAATTTGAGCAAATGAACTTGAAAACCTACTCTGAGTCGAAGACTTTTCTTTTATGAAGAATGAGCCAAGGACTGAATTAGAAGGTCACACACAAGAGAAAGCTTGAAATCACTTTGCTCTTTTCCTTTCAAAAAAACATTTTCAAAGACTATTTTATCCTTCACAAATCATTTTTGTTTGCCGCGACACATTCGGAGGAACTTTTTAAACTTTTTCAACTACTACTTGACTCTAATTTAAGACAATGGGTATTTCCCCTAAGAATGACGCCCGATCCATCTATGATGGGGGAATACCACTCGGTTCGACAAGAAAAAAATATAAAAAATAAAATAAAAAAGAAAATGATCCTTGGGAAAGAACCGAGTTTTAAAGAAAACCCTTGGATTTTATTTGGCACGTATAGACACGAGGCGATGAAGAAAGTACGCATGTTTAAAATAAACATCTCCCAAACAAGCATTAGCATCAGAATAATGACATTTGGGTCTCATTTAATAACACTCGCACAATATGGGCCCGACAAGGGGAGTATCCGAATCACATTATAAGGACGGCCTGGCAAGGGCAATATTCGATGAATCAAAAAAAATAATCATAAAGATGGCCCGACAAGGGCAATATTCGTATCCGAATCAACAACACAAAGAAGGCCCGGCAAGGGAACTATCTGAATCATGAACTAAAATAATATTACAAACCATAAAATGCCCCACCCCCCAACTAAAGAATATTACATTGTCCCCAATGCAACAATATAAAATGAGAAAAAAGGATGGGAAAAACAAAACTCCCTGAGGCGCACTAAGTGCGCAGATCTATCTAATGTGAAGACTGTGATTGCGCTGTGGCTATAATAGTAGGAGCCTCCTCAGACTGGGCTCATGTATGTACCTCCTCGGGAGGCTGTGACCTAGGACCAGCACCAACTATCTGCTCATGTTTCTCCTCAATGGATTTCCGCTTGGCCAACTCCACCTGTTGAGCCTCAGAAAGCCCTGCACCAAAATCAATCGTTGTTTCTTCCCCCACAAGAGAGTACCCGAACAAGTCAGCAAATGGTAGGATAGGGCCAGTCTCAGCCTGTGGAATGGAGATCTTGGCATCATCAAAAGTGAAGGATGGCTGGATCGACTGAACCTCCAAACACAGACTATCAAGGTCAGTCCTCAATGTAGTAACTGCTTCACTATCCCCTCTGGCCTCAACCGCGGATAATCTCCGCTCATTGTCTAGCATTTGAGCATATAGAGGCCCAAGACTCCTCTAAATAGCCACCTGAATGAAGTGGGGAATATCATCCACAAAGCAAGATATGGAACTGTCCTTTGCTAAGGTCATAGCTGCAACCTTAGCAAATGTCAATGTAGAAGATCGTGAAGGCTCGGTAGACTGAGTGGTGTGTGATGGAAATGGTGCCGGAGGGAGATCAATAATCGGAGTCGTATCACTATGACTTGGTGGAGCATCAAATGCATGTGAAGTCATAGAAGAGATACTTGCAGTGGGTACCTCTCTCATGGATGAACCAAAAACCTCACCAAACTTTCTCTTTAGGCCCACCGGATTGTCATCATCCTGACTAGTCTGAATATAAATGACTCCAATAAATTTAATTTTCTTGTCAATCTTTGGGAATAGAGAAACCTTGTGGACTGCACATAATACCGATATAAGAGAAGGAAAAGGTAGTAAAGTTCCCACTTGTTTTGATCAGAGTTTTATCACTTCAGCAATAATCATGTAACACCCCGTACATTTCCGAACCTAATTGATTACCGTAAAATTTATGGAATTATTCAAACTTGAGATAGTTAGTGGATTTATCACTAAAATTCTTGGGCTGAATTAATCAATTGAGGCCCAACAATTAAGTAAAAGACATGGCCCAAAAAGGGAAAATGACCCATTCATCTTTTGACCAAGTAAACACCTCAATTATTGATCAAAAGTGGATAAGGATGAACACCAAGGGACTATAAAAGTCAACAAAAATCAGATTTTTTTTCACCAAGAGACACATGCCAATTCTAGATTTTTCCACAATATTCTCACCTCTCTCAAACCCTAAGCAACTAATCTCTTTGGACAAGATCATATTTTGGCAAGATTTGGTAAGTGTTTATTCTTATGGTTTAATATATTATACTCATTATATGTGGTATAAATCATGTTGGTTATATTGACAAAGTGTTGAGCAGTCCACTATGTGTGAAACAGTCTACTTTTGCTTAATCGGTAAAGGGTTTTGCCTTATAAACTTGAAAGTGGACTAGTGGTATTGAAGGAAGTGAACTTGATGGATTAAATATAAACATTTAATATTTGTTTGTGTCCCTAACTTGCTTCCTCTTTATGTATAACATTTGGAATTGTTGTTGTGAAATTGTGCAGAGAACCGGAGCGTATTGAAAGTAAAAATGTAGTTTTATGATGTTCATGTGAATTGTGAGACCATGGTTGTTTTTTGGGATCCAAGTTAACGTAAAATATGAAAAGAGAAGATTCATTATGTCCATGGACCATTTATTACAAAAAAGGACCCAAAAGAGACCCATTTTGACCGAACCGGGCATCCACCTTCGCAGATGGGGCATTGCGGGCGCAGATGCCAACGCAAGTGGCCCTGGACAGGGTCAGATGGGCACCTGCAGCTGCATATCACCCACATATAGGCGCAGGTGGCTCCACAAGTCATTCCAGAATTTCGTTTTGTTTGTTTTTGCTTCTCTTTGACCCCCCAAGGCCCCTATACCCTTCTTGGATGTAATCATCAACTCATGGTACCTTTTTAATGACTTTAAAGGAGTAGTCTGAAAGTATTTTGAATCGTATCAATTATGAATTGTTGTTTTATGTGTTATGGTGAAGGGTATTGAGATGACTTGATGGAGTAAATGTGACGTGGTGTTTAATGAGGAAGTGTAAAGTATAAACTTGGTGCGAAATGTTATTGGTTTATGTTGTCTTGGTTGATGTGTGGCATGTTGTGGTGTTGTTGGTATGGTAATGCAGTGAATTGTATTGTGAAGGGTGAAATGACGTTATATGGCAGTCATGTAGCTCATTGTCGTCTTATGCACTTGTAATGTAGTTAGTTGTTAACATGAGCTCGTGATGTACTTGTGTTGTAGAGTAACACGTAAGGAAGGAGATGTATCATTGTAGAATAGGATTGTGTATTCATATTGGGAAGATAAGGTATGTAAGGTTACTCTTTTCAGTATCCTTTGGCAGCACCTCTTGTCCTCTTTGTTACCGACTTATTTGCATTTCGAAATGTTCTAAAGTATTTCATTTCAGGTTTGTTATCAATTGTTATTCACGTGACTCTTATTCATTGACTGATGTTTCAAAGCTCCTATAATGTTATAACCACCAATGTATCTATCTTACAAAAGTAAAGGAATAAAGTAATGCATAGTGTTTACTGCTTGAGTACGGGTGGAAAGCTCAAAGGGGCACATAAGCCTAGCTAGAGACGATCCCGAATGATTATTGGATTTATGGGTGGAAAGCTCAAAGGGGCACATAAGCCTAGCTAGTGACGATCCCAATATTATGATATGATTATGACCCACTGATCAGCTTG
This sequence comes from Capsicum rhomboideum, assembly GCA_031232105.1. NCBI lineage: Eukaryota > Viridiplantae > Streptophyta > Magnoliopsida > Solanales > Solanaceae > Capsicum > Capsicum rhomboideum. Next base: position 63,986,404 of record CP124709.1, read on the forward strand.
AGGCCCGGGCTTTATATGAATGAATGAATGAACGTAAAAGCAAAGAAATTAATGAATGTAACGTACATGGTTCCACACATACATAATGGTGGTTTATCCATATTAATTATTCATTTGTAATTGATTCCATTTGAAGTTCTTGTGTTTCAAGGAGTTATTTATGGCCTTACATACTCAGTACATTCTTTCGTACTGACGTCCCTTGTGGGGACTTACCTTAGTTTCTGCAAGCACAGGTGCTAGTAGACCTCCACAGTAGGCAGCGAGTCATCTACGGATTATTGGTGAGCTCCAGTTCGGTTTAGGGCTTTTCGAGTCACATATGTACATTGTTTTTGTACTGTATAAATATTTTATAAAACGGGGACTTGTATCGACTTTAGGCTTGGTTATGTATCTGTTAGAGGATTTTGTAGACGTTGTGGGACAAATGAAGGAATGTATGCTTTTGCCGTGGTGTCCCTAACGGCCAAGTTTCATATCTATTGAATGTTTTTCCATGACTTTCGCCATTGGTATCTTGTAGCCATATGTGAGAGAGTGTTGTTCATTTAGTGACATGCATACGAGTGTACATGAGTGAAGGTTGGTTCTCTCGAGCCTTATCGGCTTTGGGTGCCAGTCCGTCCTGTTGGAATCTGAGGCATGACAAAAGTGGTATCAGAGTAGGTTATCCTAGGGTGTCTACAAAGTCGTGTCTGAGTAGAGTCTTGCTTATGGATGTATTGTGCGCCACATTTTATTAGTAAGAGGATACGGTATATTTAGGAGATTATTTCTTTTCTTCATTTCTTAGATCGTGCATTAGAGCCAATGTTGTAGGTGGAATCATATCTGACCATTGAAATTGTTTTCTTTCATAATAGTAAAATGCCGATTACAAGATGAGGTAGGGGCAAGGGTAATAAGGTAGACATGCTTGCCGGAGAAGGAACTAGTAAATCACCACCTGACCAAGCTAGTCAAGGTGGGGCTGAAATTGAATTTGCATCGCGGGCATCTTCTCCTCTCCCATTTCCAGAGGGACCACAAAGGAGAGAAGTATCCCCAGAACCACCTGTAAATGCTACTGAACAGGATTTAAGAAATGCGGTGCAAATGTTGACTCGAATAGTCATTGCACAAAATCAAGGATGGGCTGGTCCAATGACAAGTAATAACGGTGCGGATACAGAAGCTAGTCGGCGGACACAGGATTTTCTGAAATTAGACCCTCCCACCTTCACTGGGTCAGATCTAAATGAAGACCCACAAGACTTTGTGGATCAAATTCAAAGGTCTTTAGATGTTATGCATGTAACTGGTACAGAAACAGTTGAGCGTGCGACATATAGATTGAAAGGGGAGTCTATATTATGGTATGAAGATTGTAAACGATCTAGGGGTATCGGTGCAATTCCATCTAATTGGGAAGAATTCAAGGTGGCCTTCCTTGATCACTATTTTCCATTTGAGATTTGAGATGCTTGTACAGACCAATTTTTAAATCTTTATCAAGGAAATATGAGCGTTAGAGAGTACAGGCTTCGGTTTAACTCTTTGGACAGGTATGCTCCTAATGTGGTAGCTACTATGGCCGATAGAGTTCATCAGTATGTGGACAGATTTGATCCATATCTGGTGAGGGATTGTACTATTGCTGCTTTGAATATAGATATGGATATAGCTAGAATATAGGCTTTTGCATAGAAAATAGAGGATCAGAGGTAAAGGCGAAGGGCGCACGAATTTGAAAGAGGGTCGTCAAAGAGGGCTAGACCTAAGGGATAGTTCATGGTGTCCCAAGGAGAATTTAGGCCTCGGGTTTTTCCTAGACCACCTAGACCATCATTTTCTTACCCTACATCAGGTACTCCATCCCAATTTTGAGGGTTTAGAGGCAGTCCCGTTGGGCAAAGTAGTGGGATTCAAAGTTCACAGACAATAGGATTTTCTCGTCAGTCATGTCAGCACTGCAAAAAGTTTCATTTAGGTGAATGTCGGTTTGGAATGAATATTTGCTTTTGGTATGTTATGTCGGGGCACCTAACGAAAGAGTGTCAACAAGGGGGCACGAGTAGTATGGTATGACCTACGGGATCAACCGTTGCATTATCATCATGGATTCCTTCCCTAAGTAGAGGTGTACAGCCTGCTGGTCATGGTAGAGGTGATAAAGGAGCATCCAATCCTAGTGCAGTCCACCAGAACCGTACCTATGCCTTAGCGGGTCGATAGAATTTGGAGGCTTCTCCTGATGAGGTTACAGGTACATTATCTGTCTTTTCACATAATGTATATGAATTGATTGATCCGGTCTATACCCTATCATATGTTACTCCATTGATTGCTGCAAAATTTGAAAGAACACCGGAATTATTAGTTACGCCATTTGAAGTATCTACACCTGTTGGTGAATCTATTGTAGCTAAAAGAGTATATCATAATTGTATAGTAACTGTTGGTGACCATGATACGTTGGTTGAACTTATTGAGTTGGAAATAGTGGATGTTGATGTTATAATGGGTATGGATTGGTTGGCTTCTTGTTATGCCACGGTAGATTGCCGAGCTAAGAAGGTACATTTCCCTTTCCCACAAAAGACCGTTCTTGAATGAAGGGGTAATATTGGAGCACCGAGAGGTAAATTTATTTCTTATCTTAAGGCAAGGAAAATGATATCCAAGGGGTACATATGTCATCTAGTAAGAGTGCAAGATACTGATGTGAAACCACCAACTCTTTTTCGGTGGCCATTGAATTCCTTGATGTATTTCCTGAAGATCTTCCAGGTTTGCCTCCAGAACGGGAAGTAGAGTTTGGTATTAATGTGATGCTAGGCACTCAACCTATCTCTACTCCTCCATATCGAATGGCTCCAGCAGAGTTATGGGAATTAAAGGAGTAATTAAAAGACTTGCTGGAAAAGGGATTCATAAGGCCTAATATGTCCACTTGGGGTGCACCAGTGTTATTTGTACGAAAGAACGATGGCACATTAAGAATGCGTATTGATTATCGTCAACTGAATAAGGTGACAGTCAAGAATAAATATCCCTTCCCCGGAATTGAGGATTTGTTTGACCAATTACAGGGCGCCAAATGTTTTTCAAGGATTGACTTGAGATCGGGTTATCATCAAGTAAGGGTTAGAGAAAAAGATATACCCAAGACAGCTTTCCAACCATGGTATGGTCATTATGAGTTTTTAGTTATATCATTTGGTCTAACAAATGGACCAACAGTTTTTATGGATTTGATGAATAGGGTGTTCAATCCATTCCTGGATGTGTTCGTGACAGTGTTTATAGATGATATTCTGGTTTATTCAAGATCACAAGAGGACCATGAGAATCACTTACGACAGGTGTTATAGATTCTTCGTGAGCGTAAGTTATATGGAAAGTTCTCTAAGTGTGAATTTTGGTTAAAATCTGTAGCATTCTTGGGTCATATTATGTCGGATGAAGGAATAAGGGTTGACACACAAAAGATAGAAGCGGTGAAGAATTGGCCAAGACCTACAACGCCTACAGAGATTTATAGTTTCCTTGGGTTGGCAGGTTATTATAGAAGATTTGTTGAAGGATTTTCTTCTATTGTTGCACCTTTAACAAAGCTAACACATAAGGCAACCAAGTTTCAATGGAATGATGCATGTGAGAAGAGTTTCCAAGAGCTGAAGGATAAATTGACGACTACACCAGTATTGGTAATTCTAGAAGGTACAGAAGGGTATGTAGTATATTGTGATGCTTTAGGGGTTGGACTAGGATGTGTATTGATGCAACACGGTAATGTAATAGCCTATGCCTCACGACAGTTGCGGCCACATGAGAGAAATTATTCCACACATGATCTTGAGCTAGAAGTTGTGATATTTGTTTTAAAGATATGGCGCCACTATTTCTATAGGGTTCATCTTGACATATATACCGATCATAAGAGTTTGCTATATATCTTTAAGCAAAAGGACCTAAATCTGAGGTAGCGTAGGTGGCTGGAACTCTTAAAGGATTACGATATTGATATCTTATACCTCCAGGAAAAGCAAATGTGGTAGCTGATGTATTAAGCCACAAGGCAATAGGAGGCACTAGTGGCCAGTTGACGGAAAATCAAGGTATAGTCAAGGATCTACATCAACTAGCCAGCTTGGGAATTCGTCTTCTTGAATATCCAGATGAAGGGGTTATTGTGCAAAATGCAACAGAATCTTTATTAGTAGCTGAAGTGAAAGAAAAACAGTACGCGAATCCTATTTTATTTCAGCTGAAAGAGAATGTACAACAGGTTTGACGAAGGCATTTGATCTGACGCAAAAGGGAGTGCTTCAGTGCTAAGGTAGATTATGTGTACCGGATGTAGATGACCTAAGGAAACAGATTATGACAGAGGCACATCATTCGCGGTATTCTATTCATCCGGGAGCCACTAAAATGTATCATGATTTGAAAGAAATGTACTAGTGAGGTAACATGAAGATGAACATTGCAGAATTTGTAGCCCAATGTCCAAATTGTCAACAAGTAAAAGTAGAGCATCTGAAGCCTGGAGGTTACATGTAATGTATAAATCTTCCAGTTTGGAAGTGGGACATGATTAATATGGATTTCATCACAGGTTTGCCACGTACACTGCAAAAATTTGATTTCATATGGGTAATAGTTGACAGGCTTACCAAGTCAATACATTTTCTACCGGTCAAGACCATCTACACAACTAAGGATTATGCAAGGTTGTATCTTAAGGAGATAGTTCGATTGCATGGAGTTCCAATCTCTATTATATCGGACAAGGGAGCTCAATTTACAGCAAATTTTTGGAAGTCTTTTTAGAAGAGTTTGGGGACCCAAGTGCATTTAAGTACAACTTTTCATCCTCAGACAGATGGACAAGCAGAACGTACTATCTAAACACTTGAAGATATGCTACGAGCTTGCACATTGGACTTAAAGGTAGTTGGGATGATCATTTATCACTTATTGAATTTGCCTACAATAATAGCTATCATTCAAGTATCAAAATAGCACCATATGAAGCTTTATATGAAAGGAAATGTGGATCACCAATTGGATAGTTTGAAGTACGTGAAACTGCCTTATTTGGGCCAGATCTTGTTCATCAAGCTATGGATTCATCAAGATATGGAGAAAGTTAAGGTGATACTACAACGGTTAAAAATGGCCCAAAGTCGACACAAGTCATATGCCGATGTCAGAAGCAAAGGTGATTAGGTATTCTTGAAAGTGTCACCAATGAAAGGGGTAATGAGATTTGGAAAGAAAGGAAAATTGGACCTATATAATGTGCCGTATGAGATTATCTAAAGATTTGGTCAAGTTGTGTATGAATTAGCACTACTCCAACAACACTCCACAATTCATCCAGTATTTCATGTTTCAATGCTTCAAAAGTGCATAGGAAATCCATCTCATATTGCTCCCATTGAAGATTTACAAGTTACGGGGGATCTCACTTATGCAGAAGTAACTATTGCTATTCTGGATCGACAAGTGAATAGGTTAAGGAATAAAAATGTAGCTTCCGTAAAAAAGCTTTGGAGAAATCAATAGGTAGAAAAAATCACGTGGGAAGCCGAAGAAATGATGAAGTCTAAATACCCACAGTTATTTAAAATGGAAGAACAAGTGCAAGATGCGGAATTGGAGCAATAACAAGTAATTATCAATAAGGATTGTGTATATATGATAACATGAAGAATGATCCTAGACTTGCATTTGTTTAAATTGGATAATATCACTAACATTCGAGGACGAATGTTCCTAAGGGGGGAAGGAAGTAACACCCCGTACATTTTCGAACCTAATTGATTACAGTAACATTTATGCAATTATTTAAACTTGACATAGTTGATGGATTCATCACTAAAATTCTTGGGCTGAATTAATTCCATATTAATGGGCTCAATTGAGGCCCAACAATTAAGTAAAAGACATGGCCCAAAAAGGAAAAATGACCCATTCATATTTTGACCAAGTAAACACCTCAATTATTGATCAAAAGTGGCTAAGGAAGACCACCAAGGGACTATAAAAGGAAACAAAAATCAGATTTTTTTTCACCAAGAGATACAAGATTTTTCCACAATATTCTCATCTCTCTCAAACCCTAAGCAACTAATCTCTTTGGACAAGATCATCTCTTGGAAAGCTTTGGTAAGTATTTATTCTTATCGTTTAATATATTATATGAATGATAGGGGGTATAAATCATGTTTGTTATATTGACAAAGTGTTGAGCAGTCCACTATGTTTGAAATAGTCTACTTTTGCTTAATCGGTAAAGGGTTTTGCCTTATAAACTTGAAAGTGGACTTGTGGTCTTGAAGGAAGTGAACTTGATGGATTAAATGTCAACATGTAAGATGTGTTTATGTCCATAACTCTCTTCCTCTTTATGTATAACATTTGGAATTGTTGTTGTGAAATTGTGCATGGAACCAGAGCGTATTGAAAGTAAAATTTAGTTTTGTGATGTTCATGTGCGTTGTGAGACCATGGTTGTTTTTTGGCATCCAATTTAACATGAAATATGAAAAGAGAAGCTTCATTATGTCCATGGACCATTTATTACAAAAAAGGACCCAAAAGAGACCCATTTTGGCCGAACCGGGCATCCGCCTTCGCAGATGGGGTACCTGCGGGCGCAGATGCCAACACAAGTGGCCCTGGACAGGGATAGATGGGAACATGCAACCGTATCTTACCTGCCAACGGGTGCAAGTGGCTCCACAGGTCATTCCAGAATTTCGTTTTGTTTGTTTTTGCTTCTCTTTGACCCCCCAAGGCCCCTATACCCTTATTGGATGTAATCATCAACTCATGGTACCTTTTTAATGATTTTAAAGGAGTAGTTTGAAAGTATTTTGAATCGTATCAATTATGAATTGTTGTTTTATGTGTTATGGTGAAGGGTATTGAGATGACTTGATGGAGTAAATATGACGTGGTGTTAATGAGGAAGTGTAAAGTATGAACTTGGTGTGAAATGTTATTGGTTTATGATGTCTTGGTTGATGTGTGGCATGTTGTGGTGTTGTTTGTATGGTAATGCAGTGAATTGTATTGTGAAGGGTGAAATGACGTTATATGGCAGTCATGTAGCTCATTGTCGTCTTATGCACTTGTAATGTAGTTAGTTGTTAACATGAGCTCGTGATGTACTTGTGTTGTAGAGTAACACGTAAGGAAGGAGATGTATCATTGTAGAATAGGATTGTGTATTCATATTGGGAAGATAAGGTATGTAAGGTTACTCTTTTCAGTATCCTTTGGCAGCACCTCTTGTCCTCTTTGTTACCGACTTGTTTGCATTTCGAAATGTTCTAAAGTATTTCATTTTAGGTTCGTTATCAATTGTTATTCACGTGACTCTTATTCATTGACTGATGTTTCAAAGCTCCTATAATGTTATAACCACCAATGTATCTATCTTACAAAAGTAAAGGAATAAAATAATGTATAGTGTTTACTGCTTGAGTACGGGTGGAAAGCTCAACGGGGCACATAAGCCTAGCTAGAGACGATCCCAAATGATTATTGGATTTATGGGTGGAAAGCTCAAAGGGTCACATAAGCCTAGCTAGATACGATCCCAATGTTATGTTATGATTATGACCCACTAATCAACTTGGGGCCCGGGCTTTATATGAATGAATGATGAATGAATGAATGAACGTAAAAGCAAAGAAATTAATGAATGTAACGTACATGGTTCCACATATACAGAATGGTGGTTTACCATATTGATTATTCATTTGTAATTGATTCCATTTGAAGTTCTTGTGTTTCAAGCAGTTATTTATAGCCTTACATACTCAATACATTCTTTCATACTAACGTCCCTTGGGGGACTTACCTTACTTGTTGCAGGCACAGGTGCTCGTAGACCTCCACAGTAGGCTGCGAGTCATTTATAGATTATTGGTGAGCTCCAGTTCGGTTTGGGGCTTTTCGAGTCACATATTTATATTTTTTTGGTACTGTGTAAATATTGTATAAAGCGGGGACTTGACCCGACTTTAGGCTTGGTTATGTATCTGTTAGAGGCTTTTGTAGATGTTGTGGGACAAATGAAGGAATGTATACTTTTGACGTGGTGGCCCTAACGGCCAAGTTTCATATCTATTGAATGTTTATCATTGATTTCCGCCATTGGTATCTTGTAGCCATATGTGAGAGAGTGTTGCTCATTTAGTGACATGCATACGAGTGTACATGAATGAAGGTTGGTTCTCTCAGGCCTTATCTGCTTCGGGTGCCAGTCTGCCCCGTTGGAATTCGAAGAGTGACAAATCTCTCCCGGATTGCCATCGAATCCATCCATAATGCATCCCACCATTATATCCCTTTCGATGGTGACATCTTGATCATTGGTGGAGGGAAGCAATTGGTTGCCCACAAAACCATGACAATGTTTGGCTTGAATAGAAAGGTCTATACTTTTGCTTTGTCCTACTCCATTGGCCCAAAGTGGAAGACCTTTTGCAATTATTTGGGAAAGCCATTGAAAATGAGCACAACCCCCTAGTATCCGCTTCTTGCTTTCTGTTCCAAGGATGCCCTCACAACCAAAATATATCCTGTTGATCGCGAAGGCGGAGCAAGGCACCTATACTCCCCTAACAAGTACACTAGGTAGACAAGGTCGGTCCGTTACCGATGGTTTATACATGTGTTGGTTGTACCAGATGACATAGGAGGCATAGAATTCCCTAACAAGATCTGGATAATAAACCTATGGAGGAGACTCGGGGTCAACAGACTTCCCATCCATACTTTTTGACTTGCCTTATTATGTCCGGGAAGTGATCGTGAACCCCTTTCAAGTTGAACACATTTTTGGGATTGAAACCCCGAGTATAAACCCATTCATCATAAAGTTCCCGCATTTCTTTGACTGCAAATCAAATTTTTTCAACATCCTTAGCTAGTCCCCTTGAAAAATCAAGCGTACTTTAAACATTGGGGATGATAGGATTGCCTTGTTGCGTCGGCATCTTTTTCTTTGAAATAGTAGCTATGGCCTTGCCTTTGTGTTTGATGTTATCCTTCTTTGCGTCTCACGGTATTGATTTCCGTGGAATCATTCCTATAAAGAACACAAAAGAATCAAACAACACAAAAAGAAAAAAAGATAAAACATGTTTTTGGATTTTTGTTATATAAAAGAAAACTAAAACTACGCTAAATAAAGTGAATGCAAGGCAAAATGTTATATGAAACCACATGGGAGGAAATGAATACAACTAGACCACCCTACTTCATCTTGAAGTGTACAATCAATCCATAACCCTTATATGAACAAAAATGACGATTTGCCCTTAACAATAGTGTCACCTAATCTATCATAGAGTAAACTATGCATTTGGTATGAACAATTATCCTTAATAACTCATATCACCACCAAGAATTACCGGTTATGTTCCATTATTAATGACTTTAATGAGGAGTCAAAAGATGTTCCACAATTACATTTATCAACCATTTGAAGCAATTAAGTTACAAACTCCTCATACGAATGTGAACAAACACATGGGATGCAACAGGAAGTGGAAAAATGTAATAAAGAACATGGCACTTGAAAAAGCATTCATTTCACACATCTCAACCCTAAGCATTTCAACTAATCATTTTTTTATGGAATAGTGCTCAAAATAATCTCAGGAAACCTTGGTTAGTTCTCTTAGATCACCTACAAAAGAAAATACAAAGAAATGCTCATGTAGGAATTTAATCAAACACATGGTGGGCATAAATTTTGGGTAGTCAAGAATTCCCCAATTTGTATATGAAGCATCACCACCAACTCAAACAATCCACAACAACATCAATACTACACCATAGGAAGTCCATATGAATCAATTCTTTACAATAATCTAGCATAAAACATGATTCACCATTTTTGTGTAAAAGCTTCTTAGAAAAGATTAGACCAAGTAAACTTACCAATCTTAAGAGAAGATGTGAAGTAATGACAACAGAATGTGGAATATTAAGAGCTCTTGAATTTTAATTAGAGAAGTGTGCACTCTTCTTTGAAAGTGAAGGTGAGATGAGGGAAAGAGAAGACTTGAGCTTAGAGAGAGAGAAGAGTCAATTTTTATGTTGGTAATATGGGTTTAATCTTTAAGAGTATAAGGAAATGGGTTGTGTTTATGGGTCATGTTTTAAAGAAAAGAATGGGTCAACCCGGGTCGAGTCGACCCAAAAAATTTTTTTGGAGATCCAATCCTCACTTGCGTCCCACCATGCGCACGCATGTGAGGAGATGCGCAAGCAAGTGGGCTATTTCAACTGGGCAGAATACCTATTGGCACTGGAGTAGCTGCTCAGGGGAACCTGCACACACATACTGAAGACCTGTGCACGTAGGTGAGTGAAATGGCCCAAGGAAGTTACAAAGCTGAGCCACCTGTGTTGGCTAGCTTGCGCACGCAGGTACCTGGCCTGCGCCTGCAGGTGGCTTCTGGACTCCAAGCAGAAAGATGCATTTCACCTGGTGGCCTCATGCACCCTAACATGCGTGGTCATATGGGCGTGTCCGCCAGCAGGTGACTATTATATCCCAAAACAGTGTATTTCATCTCCCACACTTAGTATCTTTCACCTGTATCCACCAAAATAACTAAGCATTAGCAATCAAATAATTTGAAAATGACAATAAGTAACCTTGGGTTGCCTCCCAAGAAGCACCTTGGTTATCGTCATGGCTCGACGTTGTTCCTCATCATCACGCATCCTTAAAATGGAGCAACTCAACCTTAGCCGCTCTGGATCCACCCTCATAGAAATGTTTTAGCCTTTGGCCATTCACCATGAACCTCCTTTTCTCATGGTCCTCCATCTCAATAGCACCACTAGGATGGACATTAACCACTATAAAAGTGCCCGGCCACTTGGATTATAGCTTACCCGCAAAGAGTTTTAACCTTGAGTTGAGGAGTAGCACTTTATCACCCATATGAAACTCTTTTTTTAAGATCTTAGCATAGTGCCATTTCTTTATTTTCTCCTTGTATAACGTTGATCTCTCATATGCCTTAAGTCAAAACTCCTCCAACTCATGGATTTGGTCTATTCTTGATTTGGAGGCATCCACCAAATCCATATTCAATTTACGCAAGGCCCATAATGTTTTGTGCTCTAATTCAACTGGGAGATGACAAGCCTTTCCAAACACCAACTGATAGGGCGACATGCCAATAGGAGTCTTGAATACGGTCCTATATGCCCAAAGAGCATCATCGAGTTGTCTTTCCCACTTTGTATGCCCGACATTTACAGTTTTCTCCAAGATCAACTTTATCTCCCGTTTGGAAACCTCCACTTGGCCACTCGTTTGAGGTTGATACGGGGTAGCCACCTTATGCCTCACCCCGTATCTTTCAAGCAAAGCTCCTAATAGCCGATTACAAAAATGAGAGCCACCGTCACTAATGATAGCTCGGGGAGTTTCAAACCTGGTGAAAATGCATTTTTTTAAGAAGAATATGACACTTTTACCTTCATTGGTTGGCAAGGCAATGGCCTCCACCCATTTGTACATGTAATCAATGGCCACCAATATATACTTATTACCATATGAGCTCACAAATGGACCCATAAAATCAAGACCCCATACATCGAATAGCTCCACCTCAAGATTGGGCCTTAGAGACATGTCATGCCTCCTTGATACACCACCATGCTTTTGACATTGAATGCATGTTTTTGCCAATTCGTAAGCATCCCGATGAATGGTAGGCCAATAATACCCACACTGAAGGACTTTAGCAGCGGTTCTTGCACCACCATGATGGCCACCAAATGGAGATGAATGGCAAGCTTCAAGAATGGATTTCATCTCCCCTTCCATGACACATCGACATACAATACCATTCGCACATTCCCTAAAAAGATAGGTGTCACGACCCAAATCCCATTCGGGATGGACTGGCACCTAAAGTCGTTGAGGCCCGAAAGAACCAATCTTTACTCATGTACCTTCATATGCATGTCTCTATATAAATACCATTCTATAATAAAAAAATACCAATGGCAGAAGTCATGACATATACAATTTATGAAACTTGGCCGTCAGGGCCATCAAGTCAAAATGGATATACGTCTCTTACATTCATCATCCCACATATGTCTACAAAGCCTCTATAGATACATGTATATAACCATCCTATAGTCGGGACAAGTCCCTACTTTATACTACATATATACAATACCAAAACCAAGACCTATGTACCCAAGTGACTCGAGAAGCCCCGAACCAACTGGAGCTCACCAATGATTCATAAATGACCCGCAGTCTACAGTGGAGGTCTGCTAGCATCTGTGCCTGCAGCAAATGAGGTAAGTTTCCCCCAAGGGGGTCAGTACGAAAAATGTACTGAGTATGTAAGGCTAAAAGATACTGCATAATATATAAATGCTTCAATGGATCAAGTATGAGACAATACCCAATATGGATAAAAAATCAATCTGTATGTTTGGAACTATATATACATTTATATATATATTGCTTTCGTTACTTTACTTGGCTTTACGTTCCTTTCCTTGTTTAGTCACTCACCCCTTCGTTCATTACTCATCCTCACATTCATATAATGCCCGGGCCCCAAGCTGATCAATGGGAAAAATAATATCATCATAAAGGTGTTCATTTCATCCCATGGATACACCCATAATGTTGGGATGGTCATCATGAAGGTATTTACTTAACCCCATGGATATCATCATGAAGGTGTTTATTTCACCCCATGGATACACTCATAATATTGGGATCGTCATCATGATGGTGTTTATTTCACCCCATGGATACACTCATAATTATACCTTACTTCATTCTTTATCTTCTGCGAGATTGGTACCTTTACTTGTGGGAGATTGATACACTCACTCATGAGAGATTAATACATTCACTTATGAGAGATTGATACTTTTGTTTGTGAGAGATGGATATATTTGTAGTCATAACCTTATTGGAAGCTTTGGAACATAATATTATTGTGACTTTGGAACCATGTCCATAATTATGTAACACATGAGCAACAATGACTAATGAATGAAGAATATGTGAATTAACAATAGATAACAACCTGGAATGAGATACCTTTGGACATTTCGGAATGGAATAAGTACAAAGTCAATATGAACAATATGCTGCAGAAAGATACAGAAAGAGTAACCTTACATACCTTATTTTCCCAATATGAATATACAATCTAAAATGCGAATACAATAGTCCAGCTCCTTCCTTACGTTCCACCCTACAGCACAAGTACATAACGGAGTGTACATTAACCACCAACTACCTTATAAGTGCATACACGACAATGAGTTACATAATTGCCTTAAAATGTCACTTCCCCCTTGACAATACCATGGATGACCTTATCATACCAACAATACCACAACATTCCATAGATTTACCAATACATCATAAACCAATAGCATGTCACACCAAGTTCATACTTTACACTTCTGCATCAACACCACATCACAATTACTCTATCAAGTCTCCCCAATACACTTCGAAACAACATATCGACAATAATCCCACAAATTATACTTATAGAAAAATAACAAGTTAAGGAACATAATCACACCATACATGTTGATATTTCACCCATACCATGAACTTTCATCAAAACCCCAAGTCCTTTTCCAAGTTTAAATAACCAAGATGGCACATCTTTTACCAAAAACCAAAAGTGCACTATTCAACACCTTGCCAACATAACCACCATGATATATACACCATATTAAGCACATAATAAATTAATCCATGAGAGTAGACACTTACCAAGGCTTGCAAAGTGATGATTTCGTCTCTAAGAGATGGTTGCCTTAGGGTTTGTGTTGAGAGAAATAGGTTTGGAAATATCTAAAAAGGTATGAGAGTTACAATGAATTAAAAATCAGATTTGTGCATTTATATAGTCCCTCATGTCATCCTTAGCCAATTCTTGGCATTTAATGCAATGTTTACTTGGTCAAATATGGAAGAATGGGTCATTTGCCCTTTGGGCCCATGCATTTTGGCTTCATTTTGGGCTTTAAATTGAGCCCAATAACACATGTCATCTTAGCCCACCAAATTCAATGTTTAATCCATCATATATCTCGTGTTTAAATAATTCCATAAATGTTACGACAATATTCAACTCACGCGATTCATGCTCGTAGTTTTAATCTCAAGAATCAACAAGTTTGGCCACTCATGGTTTAATTGAACATAATTTGATAAATTGCTTATGACGAAGAATTAATCCCAACTTGGATGCCAAACTCACTCAAGAGTAGCCCTACTACGATGGAATAATGATACCATAACACAAGAGTCATATTTATAGACTATTGGTCGAAGAAATTTTTTTCCAAAAACCAGCCTGGTACGCCGCCTGGCGCGCCTCCTTGCTTCCTGGGCCATAGAAATTCTAGCCAAAAGCGGCCTAGTATGCCACCTGCAGCGCCCCACACTTAACTTTTGATTTCGACTTTTCTTTGCGGATTTGGTTGCATCTTTCAAGTCCAAATCTTTACCTTTCCTCTTAACTTTCATATCCTTTGCTTGGATGTCCGTTAAACCTTGATTTTAACCCCACAAATGCCCCACAAAGTCACAAACACCACCTACGACAAAGGTCTAATCCCATTTACTAGCATAATATTGAATGTTCCATGAATAACAATGCAAAATACGTACTTATTGCTCTCGAACCTAGGGTAAATATGGTTCAAGGTTATCAAGTAGGGTCAGGAAGGTACGGGGTGTTACATTCTTCCCCCCTTAGAAACATTCATCCTCGAATGTTAACAACATCGTTTCAATTACAATAAAGGCATCTCTATATAAGAATAGATATACATAAACACTTAATGCTCATAGATACTTACTTGTTATTGCTCCACTTATTTTGAATTTTTTTTTTCCATTTGAAATAGATGAGGTTACCTAGACTTTATCATCTCTTCAGCTCCCATGTTATCCCCTCTACTTATTGATTCCTCCAAAGTATCTTTACGGAATCCATAGGTATCACTTTTCATTTGTCGATCTAGAATAGACATAGGTATCTCTCCTAAGTGAGATCCTCCGTAACGTGTACATATTCAATGGTAGTAATAGTATATGGATCTGCTATGCATTTCTGAAGCATTGAAACGTGGAATACTGGATGAACTGTGGAGAGTTCTTGAGGTAATTTCAATTCTTATGCAGCTTGCCCAAATCTTTTGATAATTTCATATGGCCTATATAACGTGGACTCAATTTCCCTTTCTTTCCATATAATGCTCCATAAGGTGCCTTTTTGATATTCAAACGATAGCTCCTATTGTAAGCAAATTCCACAAGAAGGAAATGATCGTCCTAACTACTGTTAAAGTCTTATAGGCAAGCTAGTAACATATTCTTAAGTGTTTATATAGTGCGTTCTACTTATCCATCTGGCTGAGGATTTTAACTTTATTTGGATTCCCAAACTCTTTTGAAAAGATTTTTCCAACAGTATGCATTAACTTGAGCTCCCATGACCGATACAATAGAAATTGGAATCCCCTGTAATCATACTTTTTATAAAAATACAACTTTGCATGGTATTCAGTGGTATAAGTGGTCTTGACAGGTAAAACATGTACTAAATTGGTAAGCCTGTCAACTACCACCCACATGGAATTAAATTGTCGAAATGTATGAGGCAAACTTGTCATGAAACTCATGTTAATCATATCCTTCTTCCAAACTGGAAGATTCCTATATTGCATATAACCTTCAGGTTTTTGATGCTCTATTTTTTACTTGTTGATGATTTGGACAATGAGTTACAATTTCTGTAACGTTCTTTTTATGTAACTTTACCAATACAACCTTTTGGTTGCTCCCAAATGAATAGAATTCTGTAAATTGAGCATTATGGTACTCCCTCTTGCGTAAGATCAAATGCGTTTGTCATAGAATCCGCATACCACTTTTCTGTTCTTTTTTTTTTCACCTTAACTACAAATGAAGACTCTGTCGCATTTTACACTATAATTATTTCATCTAGAGTCTCAAGAAGATGAACTAGCCACCTTGACTATACCTTGTTTTCCCGTAACCTAACCCTTTGCGACTTAATGCACCGCTTATCACATTTGCTTTCCCCGGATGTTGTCATCTATCAACATTGTAATCTTTTAATATTTCTAACCACCTATTCTATCTTTAGTTTAGATCCGTCCATTTAAAGAGATATCACAAACTCTTGTAATCAGTATATATAACAACCTGAACCCCCTACGAATAGTGACATCATATCTTTAAACGAAATCTCACCATTGCTAACTCAAAATCATGTGTAGGATAATTGCTCTCATGTGGGCGCAATTGTCTTGAGACATACGCTATTACGTTACCATGTTACATCAATACACATCCTATACAATGTGACCCAAGAACAATGCGGGTTTTAAATAAAAATCATGTTTAGCAAACTTTGCATATATCTTACGTTCACGAAGAATCCGTAACACTTGTCGCAAATGATTAGCATGGTTCTCTCGTGAGCTTGAATATCATTTCTGAACGTGGTCTCAAACACATCTAACAATGGCTTGTATCACCTTATTCATCACCCACAAACACTACTAGTGCAGTCATTAGTTCAAATGACATAACTCATACTCAATAATGACCTTACCATGTTTCGTAAAGTTGTCTTGTGTATATCTTTTTTTTTAACCCTTACTTGATGATAACTCAATCTCAAGTCAATCCTTGAGAAATCTTTGGCACCCTGTAATTGGTCAAATAAATTATAAATTCTGGAGAGGGGATATTTATTCTTAATCGTCACCTTATGCAATTGTCGATAGTCAATACACATTCTCAATGTGCCATTTTTTTTCTGTACAAATAATACTAATGCACCCCAATGGGATATACTAGACCTCAAAAATTTCATTTACCACTGGAATCGATTAAAGAGGTGGTGGCTTTACATCAATATATTTCACTCTTCCTAAGGGGCATATGTATCTCTTTGGGTGTCATTTCCCTTGCCTTGTGATAGAAAATAAAGTTCCCTATCGGTACCCCCACATTACCCTCTCATTCAGGAACATTCTTTATAGAAAATAAAAATGTAACCTCTTAGCTCGGAAATCTACTGTGGCCTAACAAGAAGCCAACCAATGCATCATAACCACAAACAGTTACTATACTATTATGATATACTCTTTTAACTACAATAGATTCACCAACTGGTGTAGGGACTTCAAATGGCACAACTAATAATTCTGGTGTTCTTTTAAAAGTTGTTCCTCAATCCATGGAGTAACATATGATAATGTAAAATACGGGTCGATCAATACATAAACCTTATGTAAGAATATGAATACTGTACCTGTGTCTTCATCAGGAGAAGCCTCTGAATTTTGGCGGTCTACTGGAGCATTGGTGCAATTCGGGGCTCCGCTAGAGCTAGATGCTCCTCTAGAACCTCTGCCATGTACCATAAACATTACACCTAATGAGGAGGATGTCACGGCTAACCCCGTAGGTCGTGCTGTATTACTCGTGCCCTTCTGTGGACACTCTCTCATTTTGTGCCCAGCTATACCACACCAAAAGCAAAGTTTGTCCCCAACCGACATTCACCCAAATAATACCTTCTGCAACACTGACATGGCTGATGGGGAGATTTCAATTAGCTCATACTTCCTTGTGCTTGATACCCCACTGTTCGTGAATCTTGAATCTCACTTATTTGCCCAAACTAGTTGCCTCACCCCTTGGGATTGAGGTAGAGTATTTACTATAGAATGAGGGAATAATTGTCTAGGCGGTCTGTTAAAAATCTGAGGTCCAAATCCTCCTCGGGACGCCATGGAATGCCCCCTAGATCTAACCCTCTTGGACGTCCCTCTTTCAATTGCTTGTGTTGTTCTCCTTTGCCTTTGCTTACCCCTCTTTTGTGCAAAGGCTGGACTAACTGGTCCTTGATTTTGTGCAATTACTATCTGGGTCAACAAGTGCCCCGCATTTTTTAGATTCTGCACGGTATCATTAAAAAGTGATTCAGCAGGTTCTTCTTTCCTTCCCGGCTCTTCTGGAGATGGAGACGTAGAAGAAGCCCGCGGTGCAAATTGAATCTCAGCCCTACCTTGACTAGCTTGGTCAGGTGGTGATTTACTCATATCTTCTTCGGCAGGCATATCTACTTGTTTACCTTTGTCCATACCTTGTCTTGTAATCGGCATTTTACTATACCAAAAGAAAATCAATCACCATGGTAAGATATGATTCCACCTACAAATTTAGCTCTAATGCACGATCTAGGAATGAAGAAAAGAAACAACTCCTAAATGTACCATAGCCCCCTACTTATAAATGTGGTGCACAACACATCCATAAGCAAGACTCTACTCAGACACGGCTTTGTAGACTCCCTTAGGATAAACTATTCTGATACCACTTTTGTCACGACCCAAATCCCATCAGAGATGGACTGGCACCCAAAGTCGTTGAGTCCCGAGAGAACCAATCTTTACTCATGTACCTTCATATGTATGTCTGTATATAAATACCATTCTATAATAAATAAATACCAATGACAGAAGTCATGAAATATACAATATATAAAACTTGGCCGTCAGGGCCATCAAGTCAAAATGGATATACGTCTCTTACATTCATCATCCCACATATGTCTACAAAGCCTCTATAGATACATGTACATAACCATCCTATAGTCGGGACAAGTCCCCATTTTATACAATATATATACAATACCAAAACCAAGAACTATGTACACAAGTGACTCGGGAAGCCCCAAACCAACTGGAGCACACCAATGATTCACAAATGACCCGCAGTCTACAGTGGAGGTCTGCTAGCACCTGTGCCTGCAGCAAATGAGGTAAGTTTCCCCCAAAGAGGTCAGTACAAAAAAAGTACTGAGTATGTAAGGCTAAAAGATACTGCATAATATATAAATGCTTCAATAGAATCAAGTATGAGACAATACCCAATATGGATAAAAAATCAATCTATATGTTTGGACCTATATATACATTTATATATATTGCTTTCGTTACTTTACTTGCCTTTACGTTCCTTTCCTTATTTAGTCACTCACCCCTTCGTTCATTACTCATCCTCCCATTCATATAATGCCTGAGCCCTAAGCTGATCAGTGGGAAAAATAATATCATCATGAAGGTGTTCATTTCACCCCATGGATACACCCATAATACTGGGATGGTCATCATGAAGGTGTTTCCTTCACCCCATGGATATCATCATGAAGGTGTTTATTTCACCCCATGGATACACTCATAATATTAGGATCGTCATCATGAAGGTGATTATTTCACCCCATGGTTACACTCATAATTATACCTTACTTCATTCTTTAACTTCTGCGAGATTGGTACCTTTACTTGTGGGAGATTGATACGCTCACTCATGAGATATTAATACATTCACTTATGAGAGATTGATACTTTTGTTTGTGAGAGATTGATATATTTGTAGTCATAACTTTATTGGAAGCTTTGGAACATAATATTATTGGGACTTTGGAACCATGTCCATAATTATGTAATACATGAGCAACAACGACTAATGAATGAGGAATATGTGACTTAACAATAGATAACAACCTGGAATGAGATACCTTTGGACATTTTGGAATGGAATAAGTACAAAGTCAATATGAACAATATGTTGCAGAAGGATACAGAAAGAGTAACCTTACATACCTTATCTTCCCAATATGAATATACAATCTTAAATGAAAATACAATAGTCCAGCTCCTTCCTTACGTTCCACTCTACAACATAAGTACATAACAGTGTGTACATTAACCACCAACTACCCTATAAGTGCATACTCGACAATGAGTTACATAATTGCCTTAAAATGTCATTTCCCCCTTGACAATACCATGGATGACCTTATCATACCAACAATACCACAATATTCCATACATTGACAAATACATCATAAACCAATAGCATGTCACACCAAGTTCATACTTTACACTTCTCCATCAACACAACATCACAATTACTCTATCAAGTCACCCCAATACACTTCGTAACAACATATCGACAATAATCCCACAAATTATACTTGTAGAAAAATAACAAGTTAAGGAACATAATCATACCATACAAGTTTACATTTCATCCATACCATGCACTTTCATCAAAACCCCAAGTCCTTTTCCAAGTTTAAATCACCAAGATGGCACATCTTTTACCAAAACCCAAAAGTGCACTATTCAACACCTTGCCAACATAACCACCATGATATATACACCATCTTAAGAAGATAATAAATTAATCCATGAGAGTATACACTTACCAAGGCTTGCAAAGTGATGATTTTGTCTCCAAGAGATGGTTGCCTTAGGGTTTGTGTTGAGAGAAATGGGTTTGGAAATATCTAAAAAGGCATGAGAGTTACAATGAATTAAAAATCAGATTTGTGCCTTAATATAGTCCCTCATGTCATCCTTATCCAATTCTTGGCATTTAATGCAATGTTTACTTGGTCTAATATGGAAGAATGGGTCATTTGCCTTTTGGGCTCATGCATTTTGGCTTCATTTTGGGCTTTAAATTGAGCCCAATAACACATGTTATTTTAGCCCACCAAATTAAATGTTTAATCCATCATATATCTCGTGTTTAAATAATTCCATAAATGTTACGACAATATTCAACTCACGCCATTCATGCTCATAGTTTTAATCTAAAGAATCAACAATTTAGGCCACTCATGGTTTAATTGAACATAATTTGATAAATTGCTTATGATGAAGAATTAATCCCAACTTGGATGCCAAACTCACTCAAGAGTAGCCCTACTGCGATGGAATAATGATACCATAACACAAGAGTCCTATTTATAGACTATTGGTCGAAGAAATTTTTTTGCAAAAATCAACCTGGCACGCTGCCTGGCGCACCTCCTTGCTACCTGGGCCAGAAAAATTCTGGCCAAAAGCGGCCTGGCACGCCACCTGCAGCTCCCCACACTTAACTTTTGATTCTGACTTTTCTTTGCGGATTTGGTTGCATCTTTCAAGTCCAAATCTTTACCTTTCCTCTTAACTTTCATATACTTTGCTTGGATGTCCTTTAAACCTTGCTTTTCACCCCACAAAGTCACAAATACCACCTACAACAACGGTCTAATCCCATTTACTAGCACAATATCGAATGTTCCATGAATAACAATGCAAAATACGTACTTATTGTTCTCGAACCTAGGGTAAACATGGTTCAAGGTTATCAAGTAGGGTTGGGAAGGTACGGGGTGTTACAATAGGGTCCATCCCAAAAGTACCTCTTCACATCATGGATGATCTTTTCCTTTGATAGTAACTCAATTCATCAGGAAGAAGTTCGCTCACTATATAGTTTGCAAAATCAACATACCATGGTGGTGTGCTCTCTTTCAAGCTCATGACACATTCATCAGGAAATGTATCATCAAGATCAAAATTTCCCCAACTTTCTTCATTTGTCTTCAGACGTGGTAGATGATCTGCTACTTGATTTTCACAACCCTTTCGATCCTTTACTTCAAAGTCAAATTCCTAAAGTAGTACAATCCACCTTATCAGTCGGGGTTTCGCTTATTTCTTTGCCATAAAATACCGGAGAGCAGCATGATCGGTGTGCACGATAACCTTTGTGCCTAACAAGTAAGCTCGAAATTTCTCAAACCCATAAACTATGGCTAGTAATTCTTGTTCTGTAATAGTATAGTTCCTTTGGGCATCATAAACGACTTGCTAGAATAGTAGATGGGATGAAAAAGTTTCTCCTTTCATTGTCCAAGCACAACTCCCAATGCCAGCCCACTAGCATCACACATGAGTTCAAATGGTTGTGACCAATTTGGAGTCACTATAATAGAGGCTGAGACAAGATTTTCCTTAAGGCAATTAAATGCCTTCAAACACTCCCCATTAAATTCAAACCTTACTTCCTTCTCAAGTAGTTTGCACATCGGATGGGCAATTTTAGAGAAATCTTTAATGAACCTCCTATAAAACCCGCATGCCCAAGGAAACTATGAACCCCCTTGACAGGTATTGGAGGTGGTAGCTTAGCGATGACTTCCACCTTAGCTTGATCGACTTGGATTCCTTGGCCTGATATTTTGTGTCCAAGAACAATCCCCTCCTTAACCGTAATGTGGCACTTATCCCAATTCAAAACAAGATTGTTTGCTACATATCTTTCAAGCACATTCTCCAAGTGATCAAGGCAATCTTTAAATGTATCACCAACCACTGAGAATTCATCCATAAATACCTCCATAGAACTCTCTACCATGTCAAAAAAGATAGAAAGCATACATCATTGAAAGGTAGTCGGTGCATTGCATAGCCCGAAGGGCATGCGCTTGAAGGAAAAAGTTCCATAAGGACAAGTGAAGGTGGTTTTTTCTTGATCTTTGGGAGCTATTAAGATTTGATTATAGCCTGAGTATCCATCGAGGAAACAATACCAACCCCTGCCCGCCAACCTATCAAGCATTTGGTCCATGAAGGGCATTGGGAATTGATCCTTCTCAGTCCATGAATTTAATTTTCTATAATCAATACACACTCTCCAACCCGTGACAGGATGGACGGTTATAAGATCATTATTTTTGTTTGGGACTACAGTAATACCACCTTTCTTTGGAACACATTGAACTGGACTTACCCAAGTGCTATCCGAGATAGGATAAACTACACCCGTATCAAGACACTTGATGATTTCTTTCTTCACAACTTCTTGCATTGGAGGATTTAATCTTTTTTGATGTTCTACACTTGCTACAAACTCAGGCTCAAGCTTGATTTTTTGGGTGCATATGCCCGGTGGAATTCTAATAATATCGGCTATGGTCCATCCAAGTGCCCGAATATATCGAATCACCACCGATTTCAGCACCTCAATTTGCCAAGATGACAAGTCTTCTGCAATAATAATAGGTAGAGTCTCACCTTCTCCCAAGAACACGTAACGGAGATGGGGCAGCAACGGCTTGAGCTCAATTTGTGGTGGATCTTCAATTGAAGGCTTTGCGGGAGGAGTTTTCTGATTTTTCAAGTAAAGATCAAACTTACAAGGATTTTTCGGGTAAGACCCAAAACCTTTCAAGGATGTAACTTCTTCATCATATCTTTCATTCCCTTCACTTTCAATATTCCACAAGACCCCCACCAAAGCTTCACTAAAAAATTCAGTCTAAAATTCAGTCTCCATACTATTAGCCACTACATCATCAATCACATCGATTACGGAGACAACTTACAAATCCATAGGTTGTTTCATGGACTTGCAGACACCTCTTCATTATTTACTTGGAATTTCATTTCACCATATTCAACATCAACTAGAGCCCTTCCGGTAGTCAAGAATGGCCTACCAAGAATAATAGGGACCTCATGGTCAATTTCACAATCCAAGATCACAAAATCGGCCGAAAAAATGAAATGATCCACCTTCACAAGTACATCACACAACACACCCACGGGTCTTTTTATAGAGCGGTCGACCATCAATAGCCGCATTGTTGTTGGCTTTAGAGCTATTAAGCCTAACTTTTGAAATACGGCTAATGGCATCAAATTAATACTTGCCCCAAGATCACATAAGGCTTTCCCAAATTGATACACCCCAATAGTACATGGGATAGTGAATGCCCCCGGATCATCCTTCTTCACAACCATTGTACTAGACATTATAGTACTACAGTTATGTGTAACTTCAATTGTCTCGAAGTCCATGATTCGCTTCTTTGTTACCAACTCTTTCATAAACATAGCATACCCGATCATCTCTTGTAAGGCTTCCAACAATGGTATGTTTACCGAAAGGTTGCTAAATTTAGAAAGGAATTACTTGAACTTTGAATTATCTTCCTTCTTCTTAAGCCTTTGTGGAAATAGAGGAGGGATTTTAACCTATGGCTTAGAGACAACCGAGTTTTCATTCGGTTTTGCATTACCACAATCAACCACTTATGGGCCTGCATACTTTGCTTTCACTTTATCCTACCCATCAACACCTTGCTCTTGTGACATTGGAGTTTCATCGTTTGAATTATCAATCTGATTCCTCGTTTTGCTCATTTGTCCTCCAACACCCTTATTACAAAGGTTCTCATGAAGATTTAGAACCTCATTTACAAGGGTTCTCCCACTTCTAGTAACAATGGCCATGACCGGAGCGTCATTTTTGGATTCACAACCATGTCACTAGGGAGTCCTCCTCTTTGTCTTGCATTCATTTGGGAGGAGAGTTGACCCATTTGGGTTTCAAGTTGTTTTATCGAAGCTGAGTGTGAGGTGATGGTTTGATTGAGATGCGACAAATCCCCTTTCATTTCCCTTAACATCTTAGCGCTTTCTTCAACTCCCAAGAGGATACGAAGCACATCTACATTCTTATACTTCTCCGGATCAATAGAAGTTGCTTCTTACCCTTGGACCTATCATGCGGAGGAACATACTTATCATAGTCCCGATTTATATCTCGCCAATCACGGTCTCTATCTTTATCACTTCGCTCACGGTCTTTCCAATCATGGTCTTTTTCCATCCAACCTTAAATCCCTCCTTTTCTTTGATAGGTGGGGAGGGAACCCCCGTTTGGTTTGACATAAATTGGATTTCTTCATCAAGAGCCTCCGATTCATCATCATCGTAATACATAGCACCCTTGGAAGCAACAGTGTTAATCGTGTTTGGTGTTGACTCCATTACATGCTTGGTGAGTAGCTCTAGTTGTGTCATCATTATGGCCATACTCTCATCTCTCTCCTCATCTTTATTTCTTTGCTATTGGCTCACAAAAGATGCGGAGGGAGCCCCCCCGATGGCCACCTCAAAATCTCTTGTATGCCATCCTCGACTTTGTTTAGTGACTTGGTCCAATAATGCCGATGCAACACCATAAGTTTGTTTCACCAAAGATCCCAGTTGCGTTGTACGTAACCATTTTGTTCAATTGATCTAATACTCGATAAAATATTTGGAGGAGCATCTTATCTGAAACCTCATGAGTTGGGCAGTGCATCAATTTCTTGTTAAACCTTTGCCAAGCCTCATGTAATGTTTCACCATTCAATTGGTGGAAGTTAATAATCTTATCTCTCAATTATAACATCCGGGATGGTGGGAAGAATCGATCCAAGAATGCTTCCGTTAATTCCACCCATGTCGTTATTGAACCCGCGGGCAATTTACTCAACCACAATGTGTCTTCGCCCATCAATGAAAAGGGGAAGACTCTCAATCGGATGGACTCTTGTGATATGTGGGCGATATCAAATGGAATGCACACATCAATGAAATTTGTCAAATGAATATTTGCGTCTTCATGAGCTTGACCCCCATATAACCCCTTCATTTGAAGGAGGTGGAGAATCACACTAGTAACGTGAAACACTCTATTGCCATCTGCGAGTGGGATGCGGATGGTACTAGCTCTCCCGACATCTCCCAAATAGTCTTGGACGCGGATGGCACTAGCTCTCCCGACATCTCCCAAATAGTCTTCATCTTCCAAATGTACCTCAAATGAAGCTGTATGAATACCATGTTGACTCATTGAATCATGAAGACTTTGGTTGTCACCTGTGGAGAACAAAAATAACAAATAAAGTAAACTTACACCACGGTAACACAAGTAACTTAAAACACTAAAAGAAATGAATGCTAAGTTTCAATTCCCCGGCAACACCATTTTTGATAACGCTCAAATACACCCTAGAATAGAGTGTACGCGGTCGTTAGCAATATAATTACCCAACTTAGAGTCAGGGTCAAATCCACGAGGAATGAATGCAATAGATTTCACCTCTAAGTGTCAGAAGCAACTAGTGTTAACATGTGATGCTATAAAATAATACATAAAGGTAAATGGGGGAAATTTTCAGGGTAACAATTGGTAATTATCGAAGTGAACGTAGTTTAAAATGGACAATTCAAAGAATAGAAAAATAGAGTTGAAATCAAGTGTAACACGGGACTTGGGGTTATACTGTTGTAAAAGTGAGAGGTTACACGGGTGATTGACTATTTGTCTAGATTTAGCTAAGAGTTATGGGTAGGCTAGGTTATGGGTGCTTCGTGCTGATTTGTCAATCAAACACCAAGATATCACACGTGGGTTCTTTCGAACACCTCACTAGTGTATTATTTAATCAATCTAATACCTCAATTAGTGTCCTTATGTCTAACAGACACTATCAAATGATAAATATCAAGTCATTGCTTACTTCCTATTCTTCACCCTCGTCCCCTTTGTTATGGATGATGAGAGTTCTAGGGTTAATTAGAGTTTGCAACCTCCAATTTAAGATCGAGCACATAGAATAGGAGTAAAACCCACAACAATTATCTAATTAAGAAGACAAATAAGCAACACCCATACAACTTTTCACATTTTACTCAAGCATAACCCCAAGCAAAGAAATAACTACTCATAGAAGGAGAAAGAGGAAAATAACAAAAATTCTCTTCCATTTGTTCCATTGAGTTCAAGTTTATTACCAGATTTTGATCCCAAATCAATACAAAAACAAAGGAACGTAGTTAATTTTTCTTAGGGTTTCACTCTCTTTTTCTCTTGCTTTTCAAGATGCCAAAGATCCCTTTTTAGATCTGGAAAAATCCATTTTATAGCCCAAAAATTGTGTTCCTAGAAATTACGAGAATACCACCGCACTAGTCACCTGCTGGCGCAGATGCCTGACCTGCGCACGCAGGAGACTAGCGCAGGTGACATTTCCCTGTTGCTTAGTTAGCCACCTGCGTGTGCAGCCCATGATATGCGTGTGCAGGTGGCCTTCAGTCCCCCCAGGTGTTAGAGCTTTCTTTCTTCACTTTTTGCACTCCCATTGACTCGCATGGTTGGCTCGAGCTCATATTCATCCACTACCTACATAAAGGAGCTATATAACATGAGAATAACATCGAATCAATGTAAAATACGAGATAATTCAAGCTCAAATGTGTTAATAAATGGGTAAAAAGTCAACTTATCAGCCTCCATGCACATTGTCATAACCCCTCGATGATGAACCTATGTGCCAATTAAAATCCCTTCCTATGAAAAGCTTCGCGTTATTGGGGACACCCCTCACCATATCATCAAAAGCCACCCAAAATATCTTCTTCTCTTCCTCATCCAAGCCTACATGCGGGGTATAAGTACTAATAATGTTTAAAGTAGACCCTCCAATGACTAATTTAATCGACATCATCCTATTGTTGACCCTCCTAACCTCTACCACTTGCTACCTAAGCTCATCATCTACTAAGATACCTACTCCATTTTGATTCCTCACACTTCCTGAGTACCACAACTTATACCCATCTACTACCCACACCTTAGTACCTACGCATTTAATTTCTTGGAGACAAGCTATATTAATCTACATCTTCCTAAGAATTTTCACTAGCTCTACAGATACTTTTGATAAATACCCTATATTCCAAGACCCTACTCTCAACCTAGGGGCTCTCTTAACCCACTTACCCCTCTTACCCACTGGCCCGCCCTAGCCTCCAACCCTGACCCAGACCCCAAACCCAACCCTAACTGAAGACATGACCCTAATCCATCAACATCAACCCTAGCCACCAAAGACAGCTCAAGCTAATAAGGGGGATGCTAATCAGTCCAACTAAACTCTAAGAAAACACACCCCAAACAACAATGCAGTCCAAAAAGTAAATGTTACCAAGGCCACACCAAGAATAAAACTAGGAACAACAACATGAATTAACCCAAAAAAACTGGGCAATTTAACTAGAAACTAGAAAAAAAATGACTAAATCAACCACAGAATAAATTAACAACATGTTGGATAGTAATCAGTAATAAAGCTTGAACCAACCAACATAAAGTATAGTTAGGATTATCAGATATCAAACAAGGGAAGAGGGACCGAAATACAAATATCGAATGAGAAAGAAAGTAGCTGGAAACAATAGTCAAGAAACCTAGACAAAATAACTAGAAGATATAGAGAAAGTGCACCTGATCTTTCTGGGCAGATTTAGGGTTTTTCGGTGAAAAGATGAAGTTCGGGCAGTTTTCTTGATCGATTCATTGGGTTTTGGCAATTTGGTGCAAAAATTGATCGCTGAAATCTTATTGGCATCACCTTTACTTACTACTGAGTACCATCCTTAAATATGCTACTACTAGAATGGGTCACTGCAAGCCACCGAAGAAGATGTGTTAGATTTGGACTTGTAGTACCTGAAAGGGGATAGAAAGAAGAGGAAATATTACATATCTGCTTGTCTTTTCTCCATCCAGAGTAGTAGTGGGACATGTAGTACCTAAAAGTTTGTAGAGCGATGCATGCGAGCAAAGTTCCCAAGAGTTGAAAGATAAATTAACTTCTACACCAGTCTTAATATTTCTCGAAGGCACAAAGGTTATGCAATGTATTGTGATGCTTCCGTGGTTGACCTCGGATGTGGGTTAGTGCAGCTTGATAGGATAACAGCGTATCCCTCACGACAGTTGCGGCCATATGAGGGAAACTCTATCACACATGACTTTAAGGTAACAGTTGTGGTATTTATTTGAAGGTATGGCACCACTACTTAGGGTTCATATTGATATATAGATATTGATCATAAGAGTTTGTATATATCTTAAAGTAGAGGGACTTAAATCTAAGGTAGGGAAGATGACTCACATTATTAAGAGATTAAGATAAGATACTGAGATCGCATTCGGGAAAAGCAAATGCAGTGGTCGATGCATTAAGCCACAAAGCACTAGGAAGTACTAATGGTCGGTTCATAGGGACACAAGGTATAGTTGAGGGTCTACATATTAATTAAACAGTTTGGTAGTGCATTTACTAGAGATTCCAGATCAAAGGGTCATAGCGCAAAATGCGGTAAAGTCTTCATTCGTAGAGGTAAAGGAAAAGCAACGTGCGAATCCTATTTTTAGTTCGGCAAAAGGAACGTATCACAAGGTTCGATGAGATTTGACCTTACGTGTGAGGGATTATTTCAATATTAAGGTAGATCAGGTATGCCAAATATAGATAAACTAAGGAAATGAATTATGACCGAAGCACATCATTCACGATATTCTATGGTATTCGGGAGAAACCAAAATGTACCATGGTTCGGTCAGAAGGCATTGGTGAGGCAATATAAAGAAGAAGAACATTGTAGAAGTTGTAACTCCTTGACCGAATTGTCAATAGGTAATAGCAGAGCATCAAAAACCTGGAGGTTATATGCCATGTATACGTTGTCCCGTTTAAAATAAGACATGGTTAACATGGATTTTATCGCAAGTTTGCCTCATACACATAAGGGTTGTCTCATACATTTTAGGAATTTGATTCCACATGAGAGATAGTTGATAAGTTCACCTACATATCACACATGTTGCCTTTCAAGACCACTTACATGGTTGAAGAATATGCGAGGTTGTTTATTAAAGAGGAAGTACAACTATACGGAGTTCTGAACTCTAGTACATTAGGCAAGGGAGCTCAATTTACTACATATTTTTGGAAGTTTCTCTTCAGAAAAGGTTGGGCACATAAGTGAGTTTGAGTATAACTTTTCACCCTCAGAACGAACGGAACAACCAGGATATACTATCCAAACACTTGAAGGTATACTACGAACCTGTGCGAGAGACGTAAAAGGTAGTTGGGATGATCATCTACCCTTATTGAATGTGTTTATCATGATAGCTAATGGTTAAATATCAAAATGGTATCTTATGAAGGTTGATGTAAAAGAAAGTTTAAATCATCTATTGGGTGATTTACACCGAGTGGAACTGCTTTACTTGGGGTTAGATTTTGTTCACTACGCTACAGAGAAGGGTAAGATGGTACGACAGTAGCTATAAGCTAAAACAAGTCATATGCTGAGATCCGTTATTTTTATTAAATGTACAAGCTATGCGGGATGTCATCTATGAAGGGATCTATATAGCCATTCAATATGGATAAGTGGAAAGAGGAGAAGAAAACAATAATACCTTTGGTAAAGGTACAGTGGAGAAACCAAATCACACAGGGAGCCAAAGAAATAATGAAGTCAAAGTACCCGTGGCTATTTTAAACGGGGGAGAAATTTCAATGTATGGAGTTGGGACAATAGCAAGGAAGTATCCATGAATATTATGCGTATATATATGTTAAAATAGAGATGCATGGGATGTACATAAGACGATATTACTAACATTCGAGGATGAATGTTTCTAAGGGGGGAAGAATGTAACACCCCATACCTTCCCAACCCTACTTGACGACATTCAATAATGTTTACTTAGGTGTTGAGACCTATAAGTATGTATTTGGTAATGTTAATGATGAGAAAATTGAAATTTGGCCTCGCACATGTGATTAAACCTTCGTATGAGGTGTTTTGTGATTTTCGTGG
This sequence comes from Capsicum rhomboideum, assembly GCA_031232105.1. Taxonomy (NCBI): domain Eukaryota; kingdom Viridiplantae; phylum Streptophyta; class Magnoliopsida; order Solanales; family Solanaceae; genus Capsicum; species Capsicum rhomboideum. Next base: position 64,016,842 of record CP124709.1, read on the forward strand.
AGCATTTGTGGGGTTAAAAATGAGGCTAAGAGGACCTATAAACAAATTATATTAAGGTTAAGAAGTAAGTTAAAGAATAGGACTTGAAGTATCTAACCAAACCCGCGAAGAAAAGTCGAAAAACAAAATTTTCGGAAAAACTAAGGCACAGGCGCGCCAGAGGGTGTGCCAGGCCGCTATGGGCCAAATTTTTTAGCCCAGAGTCATAAAGATGGTGCGCCCAAGGGATTTCCAGGGTGGTTTTTCCATTTTTTCAAAAGTTGGAAATTTCTTAAGTCCCAAGGGTGCCCGGGGGCGTATCGAGCCAATTTTTGCCACGTTTCTTCTAAAATCATGAGAATATACATGAAATGAGTAGATTATGATATTGGTATGATAATATTACTCGAGAGCAAATTTGGAATCAAAATGATGATTTTACCCTTATGGTCAAAATAGGTCAAACGTGGCTAGAATCGCTTGTTTTTGGGATTGAGGCTACGAATATAAGTACCATGAGTGGTAATATGTTTGTAACACGTATATGATGGAATACACATTGATTTTAGTGGGCCAAGATAATATATGATTTAATGGGCCAATTTAAGGCCCAAAGTGGAGCCAAAATGCATGGTGCAATGGGTCAAAAAGACCCATTCTTCCATTGACTAGTAAACACACATGTAAGACTAGATAAGATTCAGTGCAAGGCCTATAAAAATGGGGAAAATTCAGATTTTAATTCATTAGACATACACATCACTTTCTCTCATTTTCTAGAGTTTTCAAGATAACTGTTTTGGTGGCTCTTCAAACCCTAAGGCATTTGTGGACAAGATCATCAATTTCCAAGCTTGGGTAAGTTATTATTGTTATGGATTAATATATTATATGCATGAAATAGTATGTAAATCATGTTGGTTGTTCTTGGAAATGTTGGACATGGTACTTTGTGTTTTTGTATGAGATTTGTGATCCATGAGGTTCAAGCTTGAATTATGACTTGTGCCTTTGATGAAAGAGAATGGTATGGATAAAATATGAACATGTATGGTGTTGTTTTGTTATTAAACTTGTTATTTTTCTATAAGTGTAAATTATGGTATTTTGGTCGATATGTGCTATGAGATGTATTAAGGTAATTTGATGGATTATTTGTGGTGTGGTGTGGATAAGAAAGTGTAAAGGAGAAGTGTTGTGGTGAAATGTATTGATTATCATGTATTGGTCAATGTTGGGAATATTGTGGGATTTTTGGAATAATAATTTCATCAATGGTTTTGTCAAGGGGAAATGGCATGTTTAAAGGCAAACATGTAACTCATTGACGTGATATACATTAGTAAGGGAGTTGGTGGTTAATGTGAATTCTGTTATGTATTTGTATTGTAGAGTGACACATAAATAAGGAGCGGGACTATTGTATGCACATCTAAGATTGTATATTTGTATTGAGAATACAAGGTATGTAAGGTTACTCCGTCCGTATCTTTCTGCGGCAAATAGTATTCACATTAACATTACATTTGTTCCATCCTGAAATGTGCTAAGGTATTCTATATCCGGTTAGCAATGGTTATTATCACATATTTCCTACTCATTGATCAATTGGGAGTTGTATGTCTCATATTCGTTGGTCAATGTTCCAAAAGCCCAAAAAGGTTATGTTCCAAAGTGCCAATAGTGGTTATACACATACCTCTTATTCATTGACCTTTGTATAATGGTTTCAATAATGTTATCTATTGTTAAGTCACATATTCCTCATACATTAATCATGGTTGTTTGTGAGTTGCATAATTATGGACATGCTTCAAAAGTCCCAATCATGTTGTGTTCTTGAGCTTCCAATAATGTTGTGGCTATGTATATATACGTTAATCTCTCATAACTGATTGTATCAATATCTCATAAGTGGATGACTCAATCTCTCAAAAGTAAGAAATATAATAATTCATATCTATTGTTGGTCAATGATCAAGTATGGGTGCTAGCTTTGGGGCCAAAAAGCCTAGCTCAAGCCGATCCCGAAATTGTTGGATTAGGGGGCAGTCCTAGGGGCATAAGCCTAGCTCGAACCGATCCTGACAGGGGGAAGCTCTAGGGGTAATAACCTAGCTTGATCCTAACCTGACATGTTGGTATGGGTGGTAGCTCTAGAGGTACTAACCTAGCTCGAACCGATCCCGATATATTGATATGGGTGGTAGCTCTAGAGGCAAAGTCCTAGCTCGAGTCGATCCCAACATAACGTTATGTTATGTTAAGACCCACTGATCAGTTGGGGCCCGGGTACGTTATGATATGAGCGATGAGGAATAAAACATAAAGAGAAGAACTTAATTTATGTAAGCTACATGGTTCCACATATGCAAATCGATGGGTTATTCACATTGATTATCCTCTTACATTTTGATTCTATTGATGTATTTATGACAGTTTCATATGGCCTTACATACTCAGTACATTCTCCGTACTGACCCCTCTTAGGGGATTTACCTTACTTACTGCAGGCGCAGGTACTAGTAGACCTCCACAGTAGGTTGCAGGTCTTTTGCCGATTTTTGGTAAGCTCCAGTTGGTTCGGTGCTTTCTGAGTTGCTATGTACATGTATGTTGGTATTGTATATGAGTATAGAGCGGGGTGTTATCCCGACTCTAGGTTTGTCATAGTTATGTATCTGTAGAGGCTTTTGTAGACTTATGTGGGAACAGAATGTAAGATATGTATTCTCATTTTGGTTTGATGGCCCCAACAGGCAAGTTTGATATATATATATATATATATATATATATGGTATATGTTTCCATATCCATGACTTTCGCATAGTTGCATGAGGTATTATAAGGTCTATACGAAGAGATACATACGAGTGTTCATAAGCAAAGATTGGTTCTCTCGGGCCATATCGGCTTTGGGTGCCAGTCCGGCCAGAATAGGATTTTGGGTCGTGACAGACATGGTTTGTGATATGCTTGATTCCCCTGTTTAGGTTTCTACTTTAGTTAAGGATTTTGTGGTAGTGACCCAAGTATATCGTGCTTGCTCTATGATGTTTATGGGTTTTTATACTTGGGTGGATTTAGTGATCCTGGATATGTTAGATTTTGACATTATTTTAGGTACGACTTGGTTGTCCCCGTATCATGTTATTTTGAATTATAATGCTAAGACTGTGACCTTAGCTTTGCTAGGGATGGATAAGTTAGAATAGGAAGGTGTCTATAAGCTTAGATTTGTGAAAATCATCTCTTTCATTCGTGCTAAAAAGTTAGTAGGGAAAGGATTTTCATCATTCTTAGCACACCTTCTAGGGCAGTGGTCCCATCTATTAAGTCAGTTCCTGTAGTATGTGTGTTTTAGGAGGTGTTCCCTACTGACTTGCCCGGTATACCTCTGTATCAGGATATAGACTTTTGTATTGATTTAGAGTTGGGCACTTACCCTATCTGTAGTCCTCCCTGTAGGATGGCTCTAACTGAGTTAATAGAGTTTAAGGCTGAGTTGTAGGAGTCTGGATCTTCAACTGATGATACCTTGACCTCAAATCTATCTTGGTAAACATGGAATCATGCTGTAACATGGGGTGATCCAGGGTTTTTTGTTAAAAAAAAATGGTAGTATAAGAATATGTATAGACTATCGATAGTTGTATAAGGTAACCATTCGAAATAAGTACCTATTCCCAAAATAGATGATTTATTTGACAAGTTGCAGGGTTCTTCCATGTTTACCAAGATAGATTTGATATTAGGGTATCATCAGTTGAAGATCTATCCTGAGGATTATCACGACCCGACTCTACCTCCTGGACGTAACACGGTTCTTAGAGCCACAAGTGACCCCAAGCTAACACATGACCTAGCAGAATGCTAATAGCACTGAAAATAATTGAATAACTGATACGAAAGAATACTGATTTTATATATGAGTAAGTCAGTGATAATTTCAAGTCTAGATAAAACACAGACACTGATAGTAGAGATCCAAGTCAAAAAGAAAATACTAAAAACTGAACAAGCTAAATATTTGACTCTATAGCTAAAAGCCTCTACTAAATGATGAGTTGTTGGGAACTCCAAGGTCTACACGGAGTCAAGCAAGGGAACGCCAAGGTCTACAAATGATGCTTATGCAAAAGGGAGCTTGGGAGAAACTTGAAGAACGTCAATGGAGAATCTACAATGTGTGGAAGAGTCAAAGGGGTGAAGCGGATGAAGAAAAGGGGTCATTTGTGCAAGTGGCTACCCCGTAAATTCAAAGGATTCACAAAGGAGACAACCAAACAAGGCCCTTTCCTCATTAAGGGAAATATTATAAAAGGCCAATGTCTTCTTATTTCCTTAGTATAAATAGAGTATTTCTTTAGTTTGGATGGTAGACTTTGATGAATATTGAACTATTTTTAATATTGTATTTTCTTAGAATATTCCCTTAAGGAATTAGTCGTTAATCTAGTGAGTGTTAGTTGGTGGAATCTTGACATTGTTGTTGAACTTCCTTTGTTTGAATTAATTTAAGGATTACCCATTTGTGGATTTGGTGTTTCCTTTAATTCTTCAAACTAGGGTTTGTATTTGGGTGTTGAAATCAATTGGGAGGTTAGGGTATCAAGCCCCTTGTTGCTCATAATTTCAATACTTAGGTATTAATCCAAATATCCCCTTTCTTGTTCTTCCTTCTTACTTTTTTTTCTTCTTTGATTCTTATGATTTTGGTATCAAGAGCCTAGGTTAAGCTTTGTTTTCACAAATCTTAATCTTGGGATATTGATCTATTTAAAAATTTTAAAAAACATCCAAAAATCCCAAAAAAAATATGGAATTTTTTTGTTTTGATTTGTTGTTTTTGACATTAGATCTTGATTCTCTGCTGCGACCCAGCTATACACACAAGTGTACGTGATCGTTCACGTAATAAAGTGGCCCTTTCGAGCCGGATGTTGAACCCATAGGGACTTGTCGTTTAACTATTCACTAGACTAAACTAGTTCTTGATTATTTATTTAAGCGGTGGAATATAGAGATATGATGGTTTTAAAGTATAAAATAACTATGAACTAAACTAACATGATTAACTTGGGTATAAACAATGGCAAGTTGAATTCCCAGGGTCAAGGCATCCTGAACGTCATCTCTAGCACATGAATATTAATGGTTTAAGCAAATTGAGCTGTCTATCGTGGTTATTGATCATGAGGTTGATAACATGATTATATTCGTCTCCAAACTATAACCTTCTATTATAAATTTGAAACCTAACTACATCGTTGAGCGGGGATAGATTTAACCAATTCTAACGCCTTTAAGCTATCTTCCCGTATTTGAACAAGTGCGGCGAATTAGATACCTCTCGGTCCTAACCACATATAAATCTCTTGAAATCCCTTCCTTGAGTAAAGATCATGCTCCTTATATTCCACATTCTATCTCTCAGTTTCTCTCTCGAGTTCACCTCAAGAAAATGGATTTATTTCAATGGTAATTAAGAATTAAAATAGTAAAATTAAGAATATAAGAATAACCAATAATTGATAAACTTCATCAAAAATCAATAATATTCAACTCACGAGATTCATGTTCGTAGACTCAACCCCAAGAATAAGCGATTTTAGTCCTTCATGGCTTGATTTAACATAAATTAATAAAAAATTATAAAAAAGAAGTAAAAATAAAAAGGAAGAATAATTAACCCTAATTTGGATGCCAAAATCGCCCAAGAGTAGTCCTACCAAGATGGAATAGTGATACAATAACCCAAGAGCCCTATTTATAGACTGGTGGTTGGAGAAGAAATCTGGCAAAAAGCGGCCCGACACACCACAAAACACACCTGACACTTGGCCAATTTTATGCCTCTGAAAATTTGTACAAAAGCGGCCCGGTACGCCCCAAATCGCGCCCCTCTTCTGTCCATACAAACAAAATATTGTTCCAAAGCGGCCCGGCAAACCAGACCCAAAAATTCCGATTTTCATCATTTTTTTTACCTCTCTTCGTGGATTTGGGTGGATTATTCAAGGTCAAATCTTTGGATTTTCTCTTATCTTCAAGATCCTTTGCTCGTAAGTCCTTCAAGCCTCAATTTTCACTCCAAAAAGTCATAAATTCCACCTACAAGGGTCTATTCACATTTATTAGCACAATATCAAATATAATACAAAATACGCACTTATTACTCTAAAAACTAAGATAAACATGGGTCAACGTTGGTAATAAGGTGCATAAATACGCCTTAGATCATTCTCTAGTATTTTTTGAGCCTAAATCTCAAATTTCATTCAAATTGGAGTTGGGAAAGTAAAGTTGCCATTGAAGGGTTTGAAGCTTTTGAAACTTGGCCAATTTTGAAAAGTGGGTTTATTTTTGGCTTGGTTTTGAGGGATAAGAGTTAGTGGTGTTTTTTCGTGGTGTGAAAATAAATGTGTTGGTGAAAATTTCATTGAATTTGGTAAGAACGAAGAAGTTATGAAGATGTGAAGATTGGGGTTTTTGTTGGTGTTCTTCGGCTTCTTCATCTTGTTCTTGAAGAAGAAGATAGAAAAAGTACATTTTGATCTAAACTATTCAAGTCAAAGTTGGTCAAAGTATTTTTAGGTGCACTTGTGGAAAAAAAATTGCCACATCAGCAGGCGCTTGTTGGACAGTTTCAGGGAGCTGAAATTGTAGGTTTTCAACACTTCGTTGTTTTTTTACCCAAAAAATTTTCTAAGTGTCCAAACTCCATGATTTTTTTGCCTACGCTTTCTTCTATCAATTTCTAAACTATTTAACAAGTAATTAACATATTTAATCACTTGTTAACGAGTTTTAAAACATCAAATCCTCTTTTTTATTCATCAAATTAAGCAACACAAGTATTTTTTCTACTTTTTTTACTTAGTTTTTTTTTGAGTCTGTTTCCTTTCGTGCTTCTTTTCTTAAACTTTTATCATCTTATTTTATTGATAAACTTCTTGATTCATGTCCTTATACCTTCAATCGAGTCTTCCTTCTTTCAAGAGTCATAAGAATCTACTCTACCACAAAGGATAGGTGATCTTGAATTGATCAAGCAAAGCTAGCTCACTACCAATCTTGAGACGGCGCTTTAGGAGATGAGTTGAGAGTTTACATACGAGTGAAGTGATGCTTTTTATACTAATATTTTTTTATTGAATTTTGTTGGTACCATGTCAAATACAAGTCCAAGTGGGGATGCCTTGAATCACATCATGCAGGCTATCACCCACCTCACCAAATAAATAGCGGAAATGAATGTGAATATGAATAAAATGAGAGCAGAAATGAATGGAAGAATAAGAGGTATGGAGGAAAGGTTGGTATGGTTTGAAATAGGGAAATCACTTCAAATAGAAAATGAGGACATAAGGAGGGCATCGGTGCAATCCACTACTACTACTCTGGGGCAAGTTCATGAATTATGTTACCCTCCACTAAATCAAACCTGAAACTTCCAACAACCTACCTTCCAAATGAAAAACACTCTAAAATTTCCAAGAAAACCTACACCATATCCCCATCCATAACCCTATCATTCTCCACAAGAGAACCGATCTCTTTTGGGTAACCAAATCCAAAACCAAACTCCAATCCAAAACACATCAAATGCACCCTTAAATGATTCCCACATATCACCTCCACAAATTGTACCACAAATGCCATACCAAGACTATCAATAACAAAATCCTCTATATGATGAAATGAATGATGAGATCAATAACAATGAATTTTGGGAGCATAGAGGAAGGGGTGGTTATGGAGTACAAGGGAAGGGTCTCGGCCTCAGGAATTAAGGTGGGGCCAAGGCATAAAAGGTCAAGAATACTAGAATAGAGGAGATAGAATGGTATATAGAGGTAATAGGATGGGAATTAGAGGAGATAGGTTTGGGGAGAGAAATGATCAAGATCGCTTGAATACTATCAAGGTCACACTTCCAAGGTTCAAAGAAAGTAGTGACCCTGATGAGTTCTTGGAATGGAAAATTAAGAGTGAGTGGATCTTCCTTACAAATAATATTTTGGAAACTTTGAAGGAAAAGTATGCTCTCACGCAATTTAAAGGGTATGCCTCAACTTGGCAGGAGTCCAAGAGGCGGGAAAGGGTATGCCTCAACTTGGTCGATGTTGAGTTCCTCACCCTTACTTCAACTACCCAACTTTGATAAAGCTTTTGAGATTGAATATGATGCTTCGGGTGTTGGAATAGGTGGTGTATTGATTTAAGAAGGGAAACCATTAGCTTACTTTAGCAAAAAGCTAAAGAGGGCTTCTCTTAGGTACTCAACTTATGACAAGGAGTTGTATGCACTTCTTTGGGTGTTGGCTCATTGGAAACACTACTTCTGGCATAAAGAATTCGTAATAAGGCCCGATCATGAGTCCTTGAAATACCTTAAGGGGCAATCCAAGTTGAACAAGCGACATACTAAATAAGTTAAGTTTATTAAAACCTTTCCATATGTGATCAACTACAAGCAATAAAAAGATAATATGGTGGTGGATGCTCTACCAAGAAGGTATGTTTTGGTCAATGCTTTAGCTTCTAAGATGATGGGATCTTAAAGCTTGAAGGGATTCTATTCTATGGGTTCCAATTTTAAGGAGACTTTTGAAAGTCTTAATCAAGGGAAGTGGGTTGATAGGTTTCAATTTGTTGATGGTTTCCTATTCAAGGATGGGTGGGTTTATGTGTCTATGAGTTCATGGAGAGAGTTTTTCGTCAAGGAGACTTATAGTGGTTGTTTGATGGGGCACTTTAGGGCACCCAAGACATTTGACATTCTCATGGAGCAATTCTATTGGCCCAAGATGAAGCATGATGTGAAGCGAATTTATGGACAATGTTTAGATTGCAAGAAAGCCAAATCCATGACTCTGCCTCAAGGTAAGTACACTCCTCTTCCTACTCCTAGTGGTCCATGGATGGACATTTCTATAGATTTTGTGTTAGGACTTCCTATGACTAAGAGAGGACATAATAGCATATTCGTGGTAGTGGATAGATTTTCTAAAATGACTCATTTCATTCCATTCCATAAGTGTGATGATGTATCTCATGTTTCATCCTTGTTTGTCATTCATGTACTTAAATCGCATGGAGTCCCGTAAACCATTGTGAGTGATAGGGATTCCAAATTTCTTAGCCATTTTTGGAAGAGTCTTTGGGGTACACTTGGTACCAAACCTATGTTTTCTACTTCTTGCCACCCCCAAACAGATGGGTAAACAGAGGTAGTCAACCAAACTCTTGGTAAAATGCTTAGGTGTATGATTAAAGGAAGCACAATTACTTGGGAAGACCATTTACCTTTGATTGAATTTGTATATAACTGGTCTTTCCATTCTTCTATTAGAATGCCTCCATTGGAAGCATGTTATGGTTTTAATCCTTTGTTTCCATTAATCATGACTCCTTTGTCTAGTCATGTTGTTGTAAGCCTAGATGCCAAGAAAAGGTAAAGAGAGATGATGAACATTCATTCCAAGTAAGAGAGGCCATCGAAAATAATAATTCAAAAGTGGCCATGAGGAAGAATCGTGAGAGGAAGGAGGTGACATTCAACCCGTATGATTGGGTGTAGGTCAATTTTTGAAAGGAAAGGTTCCCAAAAATTTGAAAAGGAAAGCTAAGTCCAAGGGGAGATGGGCCTTTCAAAGTACTCAAGTGAATCAATGATAATGCCTACATGGTTGACTTGCCAGGTGAGTATAATGTGTTTAATGTTAGTGATCTATCTCCTTGTATTAGAGGTGAGCTTTTGGATTTGAGGATGAATCCTCTTCAAGAAGGGGAGCATGATGCTAGCATGGAGGGTACACGTCCTTTCACACGGAGTCAAGCAAGGGAACTCCAAGGTCTACAAATGATGCTTATGCAAAAAAGAGATTGGGAGAAACTTGAAGAACGTCAATGGAGAATCTACAACATGTGAAAGAGTCAAAAAGGTGAAGCGGATGAAGAAAAGGGTTCATTTTTGCAAATGGCTACCGCTTAAATTCAAAGAATTCACAAAAGAGACAACCAAACAAGGCACTTGCCTCATTAAGGGAAATACTGTAAAAGGCCAGTGCCTTATTATTTCCTTAGTATAAATAGAGTATTTCTTTATTTTGGATGGTAGACTTTGATGAATATTGAACTATTTATAATATTGTATTTTCTTAGCATATTCCCTTAAGGAATTAGTGGTTAATCTAGTGAGTGTTAGTTGGTGGAATCTTGACATTGGTGTTGAACTTCTATGGTTTGAATTAATTGAAGGATTACCCATTTGTGGATTTTGTATTTCCTTTAATTATTCAAACTAGGGCTTGTATTTGGGTGTTGAAATCAATTAGGAGGTGAGGGTATCATGCCCCTTGTTGCCCATAATTTCAATACTTAGGTATTAATCCACATATCCCCTTTCTTGTTCTTTCTTCTTTCTTATTTTTGTTCTTTGATTCTTATCATGTTCCCATCTAACTTTAAATATCTGAAATAAAATATACTAAAAATAAGACATAAAGTCCTTGACCTAGATGATGTGGACTTACCACTGACAGCAGCTGAAGTGGCGCTGAAGCATACTAACCATAATGTTGAAGTTGAGCATTTGAACATATATCATAGGATGATACAGCGTAAAAAGAAAGTATGGGATCAATACTTTGAATGTATTGAGCATGTGAGATATGGAACTGTAAGATAAACTAAATATACTAGGAGATATTGATATGTTGTACTTAATGCAAAAGTTGAACTGTAGTACAGTGACCCCATTATGGATGCATATAAACTGATATAAAGGAATAAATCTGAAAAGTCATAGTTTAAAAGAAAATACAACTGAATTGAGGGTCATATACCAATACTAAGTTTGAAAATGTGGGAGAGCACGTTAACCGACATAAGCCACATGAGCTAAACATTGAGTCCAATGTACACACCCCATTGAGAAGGCCCAATATACCTTACCAAGGTACAAATACATGGCTAGTGTGATCGCTAAACTGATGTCCAACAAATAACCTACGATGGCATGTAGTTCTGGACTTAAATGCGTTGAACCCTAGTTCAACCCGGTGCTAAGTACTACTCCCATATTATTTTATACTGATAGCTCATGAAATTGATATACTAAAACTAAGTCAAAACATACTTTATTTGAAAGTATCCTGAAGGTCTGAATAACTGAAAATATGTTGTAATTCTGTAAACTGCAGCCAATTATGTTGTTTATGCTAAATTGACAATATTAGGATTGTGTGTTCATAACACGCTAAACTTTCCAAAAATAAGGCTACTTCATGCAAAACTATTAAGATACCAAACTAAATATTAGATCATGAATTTTAAGTCTTGCAAGATACCCAAATCATGAAAAATACATAATTGTTCCATAGGAATCATGAGTGAACTGAATTATAGGGAAATCATGAACTAAATGAAAACCCTTAATTAATTCATAAAAAGATAAGAAATTTAGAGCTTATTCAGGACTCAATGGGTGAAAGAATACCAATTGATGAAATCCCACATACTTGGAGTAAAGCATTCTTGCTAAGAAACTTGAATTTTGACTTAGGAAGAAGAACCCTACTTTCTACCTTGAGAGAACCTTAATCGCCTTTTGATTTCTATCTGAGATGTTTAGGAGAATTGAATGAGGTATTGCACTAAGACCCGCTTAATCTTCCCCTAAAACCATAAATGACGTATTTTAGGTAGTTATGAAGGTGGAAAAGACTAAAATACCCTTATTAAATTATAACAGTCCTGTTGTACCCAGTCATTATGGGTCAACACAATGAATTATTGTGTCGCATCATGACTTATTGTTGGACTCATGGTGAATGGGTAAGATTTCAAGCTTTGGGCATGAATGATACACAACAACCCATCGTCACTAAGTCGTTATCACTGGGTAGAAATGTAATCCTTTAGAACTTTTGGCTTGACGCTCAAGACGGTTGACCGTATGAGTCATCCTAGGTGACAATGACTAATCGTCAAGAGTCATGACCACTGGGATGAATTTTCATCCTTCTTGACTTTGGGGACTACACTCAGGAAGAGTGTTTCTGATGACTCATCAGACCTGACCACGACTCATAGTCAGAGTCGTCTTATGGGTTTTTCTATTAGTTTCTTTCTGATTTTTATGCTAAGTCTAATACATGGTCTTAGGGACTTTTGGGGTGTTACAAGGATATTTCCAAAGCAGTTTTCAGTACTCGTTATGGGTATTACAAATTCTTAGTGATGTCCTTTGGATTTACTAATGTACCAGCAACATTTATGAATTTAATGAATGGTATCTTTAAATATTTCTTGGATTCATTTGTTATTGTATTTATTTATGACATTTTGGTTTACTCTAAGAGTAAAAAGGAGAATGCAAGATATTTGGGCATAGTCTTGGATATTTTGAGATAGAAGAAGCTTTTGAAATTCTCTAAGTGTGAGTTTTGGATGTCGTTCGTGTCCTTTTTGGGGAATGTGATTTCTGAAAGAGGGGTAATGGTGGATCCCCAAAAGATTGATGTTTTTAAGATTTGCTCGAGGCCTACCTCTGTGACTAAAGTTTATAGCTTTGTGGATCTGTCTAGTTATTATCAAAGATTTGTCAAGAACTTTGCTTCCACTGCTACTCATTTGACAAGACTAACTCAAAAGGAGGTACCATTTGTTTGGTCTGACAAGTGTTAACAGAGCTATCAAAAATTCAAATCCCCTTTGATCACAACTCCCATCCTTGCTTTTCCCATTGAAGGTAATGATTTTATAGTTTTTTGTAATGCTTCATGTTCTGGCTTAGGTGCAATGTTGATGTAGGATAAGAATTTGATAGCATATACTTCAAGGCAACTGAAGATACATAAGAAGAATTATCAAACTCATGACTTGGAACTGGCAAGAGTAATTTTTGCACTCAAGATATGGATACACTACCTTTATGCTATCAAGTGTGAGGTTTTCACAAACCATCATAATTTACAACACGTATTCACTCAGAAGGACTCTAATCTGAGGTAGAGGTGATGGATGGAGTTACTAAAAGATTATGATGTGAACATCCAGTATTATCCGAGAAAGGCCAATATGGTGGTGGATGCATTGAGTAGAAAATATGTAAGTATGGGTAGTAGCTTGTTTGAGAGTGGCAAGGTGACCTTTAGCTAGAGAGATTCAAATTCTAGCAATGCAGTTTATGCAGTTTGGGGTGTCCAAAAGAGGTAGAGTGTTGGATAGTGTTAAGGCAAGTTTAACATTCCTTAATCAGATAAAGGATAAGTAGTTTAAAAATATAAAGTTGAATAAGATTCGAAATAAGGTGGTGTGTAGTGTGGCCTAAGAAGCCACACATGTTGTTAGTGGCATGCAAAGGATGAGGGGGCATGTGTGTATACCCGAAGTTGATGATTTGATTCCTAGCTTATTGGAGAAAGCTCATGAATCTAAATATTCTATACATCAGGGTGAAAGCAAGATGTATCGGTACTTGAGACATCTCTATTGCTGGCCTCAAATGAAGAGAGACATAGTAGAGTATGTAACCAAGTATTAGAATTGTCAGTAGGTGAAATATGAACATCAGAGGATTCCCATTCTCTAGTGGAAATGGGAAATAATTGCTATGGATTTTGTGGTCTATCATCCTAAGACCTTGGGACAGTATAACTCAATTTGAGTCATTATGGATAGGCTAAGAAAGTTCGCTCATTTCATACTGATTAAGATTAACTATAACTCAGAGAAGTAAGCCAAAATTTATATGAAGGAGATTTTGTGGTTGTATATGGTGCCAGTATCCATCATATCCAATAGAGGTATGCATTTTACCTCCATTTTTTGGAACAAGTTTCACGAGGAGTTGGGCACCGAGCTTGATCTTAGCACTGCATTTCATCCTCAGACTGACGGGCAGTCTGAGAGGACCATTCATGTAACACCCCAAAAATCCAAGATAAGATTAGAAACATACATCAGGTACATGTAGAACCAAACTTTATGTTTTGGTAGTATGAGAAGTTATTTATACATGTATTAAGTCCATAAGTAACTCCTAGCTCATAGCCAAGTTGAAACCTTCCTTACCAATTGATTTCTTGTGTATAATCTTTCTATAGTTAACTTTAAACGAGCATAAATCTTAGTTTTAGAGGATTTCTTGATCTTGAGACCCACCAAATGAAAGGTCCTTGAGTCTCCTTTCTAACACATCTAATTTCTCATTAATACGGTTCTAGAGTTAAGAGTTATGGCCATTTTAGTGAAGCATTGTCCAGCAGTAAGATACATCAAACAAACCTATAATCATAAGTAGATAGTACGATCATACTATGCCTTCGTCTGCATAAAACAGCCCCAAAAATCTAAAAGTCGACAAATATACCTCCTATCCATGAAAGTAACCCACGACTATGGGAAGAACCAACAAACGTTGGTAAGATCGTGGTTCATAAGGTTGTTTCGGCTTGAACATTCAATGAAAAAACAAGGAACGATTGTGGGATCACCCCACGAGTCATCCCTTGGCTTGTATAATGAAGTCCATAGGAGACTCAACATCAACCATCAACCTACGAGCACCACCCATGATCGTAGGTAAATCCCACAATCGTGGGATGGTTCGTCCATTGCACTTCACAGATATTTTAGTTACATCTTATGAGGGGAATTCTAGTCTTTTCTTGACATTCAAACCCCTAAACTACATCATTTAAGCTGCCCCCAAGGTTGATTATTAATCCTAAATTATCCTAAGTCCCTTATTACCTAAAAATTCATTAGAAACTTAGCCAAATACAGAGAAAGAGGCAATTTGTTTCTCCAAAGGCAAGAGTTAAGGTTCCTCAACCTCAAGCTCCAAATGCAAAGATTTCACCAGGGTCTTCACTCTCAGGTATGTGAGATTTCATCATTGGGTTTTCTTTCACCCATTGAGTCCAAAGTTAATTAAATTTCTCAGTTTAATTCATTCTCCAAGTTTAGGGTTTCCATGGAAAGTATGAAATCTCTTATATTTCAGTTTCTTGCTTTGAATTAAGCCATGAATATGTGTTTTCCCATAAATTCTAGTATCTTTACATGCTCATAACAATGAACTTTCAGTGTATCGGTAAATTCATGATCTTGGACTTGAGTAATAGAATTCCCTATCCGGTATAGATTATAGAATTGCCATGACTAGTTGCATGTTTTAGAGATAGCGGGCTATGAACACCTGATGACTTAGTATATCATGCATTAACAATTGAATACTCAGTCTTTTAATTTTCATGATTTGGAATGCTTTCAGATAATGCACTTATCTTTTAGTTTCAGAACATCAGTATTATTGAGCATTTTAGTATATCGGTTTATATTCAGTTGGGAGTAGTACTTAGCATCGAGTGGACGCAGGGATGAAGGATCACCCATCAGTTAAGCTAAGCCTTTAGTAGAAGTTCCTAAGTACTAGAACTACGACACCACCATAGGTTCTAAAGGGTCACCCGTCAGACCAGGCTTGATACCTTAGTCATTTTGGACAACAGTTTAGTGGATTCACGTCAGTCAGTGTTCGTACCTTTGGTAAGGTATAAAGAACCCTTCTTGCTAAGGTTACAGGTTGGACTCCATTTATCTCAGATGGAGTATGTTAGTTAACAGTAGCTCCCACAGCTCAGACTCAGACTTGTACATGAACTTGTATTTAGTTTATTCAGCATATTATACAGTTACAAGTTTATTACTTGCTCACTACATCAGTTTACATCCTTCAATTCTATGTTAAGTTTATCATGTTATCTTCAGCATATTTAGTTTATATTGTGTAGTGCATATTTCACATGCTTAGTACATTTAAAGTACTGACCTCATACTTTCTTTTGCACTATATTTTTTTATAATATAGGATCAGATGTTCAGCTTCTAGCTCACGGTTAGCACAATCTCGTACCTATATAAGCAACAAAGTTTGGTGATTCCTCATCATCGGAGGACTAGATTTTAGTATCTTTATTATGTTATTGCATTAATTTTAGATATTTAGAGTTAGATGGGGCTTGTCCTAGCAACTCGTCTTAGTAGAGGCTTTCAGACAGTCAGACAGTAGATTTTCAGCGTATGATTTTATTCAAATGATTTCCATTTTGACTATTAAGTTTTTTTTGGGATTTACTTATATCCTTCAGATTTAGATTCCGCTCAATGAATAGCTATTTTATTCAGTATTCATAGTGTTATGCCAGGCCATAGGTTAGCTTGAGGTCACTTGTGACTCTAAGCACCGTGTTATGACTAAGAGGTAGTCTAGGGTTGTGACAAACTTGGTATGAGAGCATTAGGTTTAAAGTGTCCTAGGGTGTTTGAAAGTCGCATTAAGTAGCATCTTATTCATGGGTGTAAAATGCACCATACTTATGGATAAGAAGCTATGAGACATTTTAGGAAAAGTTCTATTTCTTTCATGTTCATATCGTGTGATAGAGTGTGAATTCTATTTAACCTCCTTCTAACTCGTCCTCTATGCGTTTACTGAAAATGCCTCTTAAAAGAGAGAATGGAAGGAGAAACAGAAATGGTAATCAGTAAGCACCATAAGATCTAGCACACCCTTCGAATGAACAAGTCTCACATGCAGAGTTTAGGGATGCTTTTCAGGTGCTAACTTAGACCATGACTACTCGGGTGAACCAACAGACTATTGCACCAGTCAACCCGTATGATACAACAGCGCCCAGAATTTAGGATTTCACTCAGATAAATTCTCTCAAATTCCATGGTTCTAAGGCTGGGGAGGATCCATAAGAGTTTCTTAATGACATTCAGAATGTCACTGAGATCATATGTGTCACTCCAGTTAAGAGTGTTGATTTGGTTGCTTATCAATTGAAAGAAGTGGCTCACACTTGGTATAAGCAGTGGAAGGAAGTTAGGGGTGTCGATGTAAGTCTAGTATAATGGGATGAGTTTGTAGTTGCATTTCTTGATAGGTTCTTTACACTTGAGTTAAGGAAATCCAATGTTCAGAAGTTCATAAATCTGAAACAGGGCAACATGAGTGTGAAAGAGTATTCTATCAAGTTTACACAACTTTCTAAGTATGCTCTAGTAATGGTGGCTGATTCCAGGCCCATATGAGTAAGTTCATAGTAGGTGTTTCGGAGGATGTAGTTAAAGAGTGTCGAACTGATATGTTGGTTAACGAGATGGACATCTCTAAATTGATGACTCATGCCCAATAGATTGAGAAGGAAAAGATCAAGGAGAGGAAAAGGGAAAACAAGAGGGCTAGAATAGGTAGTTTTAACTTTTCTCAATAGAAGTCAGATGGTGGTAATTATTCTCAATTCCATTAGAAGTCTTCAGCTCCAGCCTTACTTCAGCTAGTTCTCCAATGCCCAAGTTCAGGTAGGATAATCGGGATAGAGCACCAGGCTCTAAGTCCCAAAGTAGTATTACTAGTGGTCGTACTAACCCAGTATGTAAGAAGTGTGGAAAGAACCACCATAGTGAGTGCATGGCTGGTGGTGGTAATTTCTTTGGATGTGGTAAATCATGCCAAAAATTGAGTTAGTATCTAGTGGCTTCACAGAGAGGCAAGGATGCTCGTCATCAAAAATAATCTAACTCTACAACAGCTCTGGTAGGTCATATGACTTAGCAGGGTGCCTCATCAAGTGTAGCTGACGAACATCATCAGAATATATTTTATGCCCTTCAGACTCGATAGGATAAGGAGGGTTCTCCTGATGTAGTCATCAGAATAGTTTAGTGGATTCACGTCAGTCTGTGTTCGTGCCCTTGGCAAGGTACAAAACACCCTTCCAGCTGGGGTTACACACTGGACTCTGGTTAGCTCAGATGGAGTATGTCGATTAATAGTAGCTCCCATAGCTCATACTCAGACATGTATATGATCTTGTATTCAGTTTATTCAGCCTATTAAACAGTTACATATTTATTACTTGATCATTACATTAGTTTACATCCTTTATTTCTATGTTCAGTTTATCGTGTCATCTTCAACATATTCAGTTCATAAAATGTAGTGCATATCTCACATGCTTAATATATTCAAAGTACTGACCCCATACTTTCTTTTGTGCTATATTGTTTTACAATATAGGTTCAAACGTTTAGTAACTAGTTCATGGTTAGCACGATCCCATACCTATATCAACAGTATAGTTTGGTGAGTCCTTAACATCTGAGGACTAACTTTCAGTAACTTTATTATGTTATTGCTTCAGTTTCAAACTGTTAGAGTTAGCTGGGGGCTTGTCCTAGCAACTCATCTTAGTAGAGGCTTTCAGAAAGTCACACAGTAGATTTTCAGCTTATTATTTTGTTTAAATGATTTTCGTTTTGACTATTAAATTTTGTTTTGGATTTACTTATATCCTTCAGATTTATCTTTTGCTTAGTGAATATCCATTTTATTCAGTATTCATAGTATTGTGCTAGGCCATTACTTATCTTGGGGCCACTTGTGACTCTAAGAAACATATTATGACTAGAGGATAGTCTTAGGTCATGACAATTTAGGTGTTGGAAGACATGCTTCGAGCATGTATTTCTACCTTAAATGGTCATTTGGATCAGTTCTTACCATTGTGTGAATTCTAGTATAACAACAATTATCATACTAGCATTGAAATGGCCTAATTCAATACTCTTTATAGAAGGAGATGTAGTCCACCTATAGGATGGTTTGAAGTGGGTGATGTGAAACCTTTAGGCACAGACTTAGTGAAAGAAGCTCAGGAGAAGATGAGGTTTATTTAGGATAAGGTTTTGGCCACCCAAAGTAGATAAAAAGAGTATGCTGATTGCAAGGTGAGATACATGTACTTTAAGCCGGGTTAATATGTGCTACTCAAGGTGTCTCCTATAAAGAGAATGATGCGATTTGGCAAGAGAGGCAAGCTTATCCCCTGGTATATTGGTCCCTTCAAAAAACTTGATGATTTGGGTCTAGTGGCTTACAAACTTATGTTGCCCCCAAGTTTGTTAGGAGTCTATCCGGTGTTCCATGTCTCTATGCTTAAGAAATACCATGGGTATGGAGATTACATCATTCAATGGTACTCAATATTGCTTGATAAGAACTTTTCATATGAAAAGAAACCAGTAGTGATACGCAATCAAGATATTCAGAAGTTGAGAACCAAGGAAATTAGATCCATGAAAGTCCAGTAGAAGAACTATCCTAGTGAGAAGGCCACTTGGGAGACTGATTCGGATATGCGCAATAAGTATTATCCCTTTTTTGAGGGTTCAGGTACTTTTCTTCGTTAGTTTTTCATTCTTTTTCTTGATTTATCATTCGGGTATGAACAATGGGTAAATTGGTATCTATATAAATAATTCTTTCCGCCATTACATGTAATGACCCTTGATGCGAGGCTAAAAACCACCTTATTTTATAGTCTTTCGCCTCACATGTGTTCTCTTTTTAGTGTTGTCTTGAGCTTAAATGATGTGATTTACACTTGTGTTTCATGTTTTGTGTATGTAGGAGTTTATTGATGTATTTGGAGCTAAAACAAGAAGAAAAGGAGCACCAAGGAACCAAAAGGAACTAAGGAAGAATCGACATAGCAATTCATTGCAAAACAAGCGCGGAAAGCCATATTGAGTGTGCCTTGCGCCACTGCTTGCTTTGCAGCAGTGGCGTGGAATGTTGCTGCTGTCTGGAAAGCTGAAGGCTTGCGCCACTCCCCAAAAGCAAGGGGTGGCGTGAGATTTACTACTGCTCTAAATATTGAGTTGTTCCTTGCGCCACAGCTCGCGTTTTGGGCTGTGGCGCGACTCGGGACTTATCCTAACCCGATTGGGATTGGTTTTAGACATTCTAAGGGTTCCTAAACTCTATATAAACCCCCCATCCACGTTTTTAATAGGAGAGAACGGATTTGGGGAAGCCAAAAGCTAGGGCAAAGCTCAAGAACAAGGTCAATTTATTTCTTTTATTTTATTTTCGATTTTTTCCTTGTAAACTCATGAAATCTCTTCTTCTAAAGAGATTCATGAGTAGCTAAACCTCTTAATTTCTAGGGTTGTGGTTGAACATGAAAGTTGTGACTTAAACATCATATTTTCTATTTTGTTTTCCATCTATTGAGTTATTTATTTCTTCTTGCGTTAAATTATTCGTTTGATTGATCACCTTGCGAATATTATCTAGGGCTTGTTAGTTGGACTTGAGAAAGGGAACGACAAGTGTAAAAAGAGGAAATAGGGCTAGATTGTGAACCTTATAGGGAAAGGGAATCGATTTGTCACTGAGGATAGAAATATACCCTGTGACCTAGCTTAGTTGATACAGACGATATCTTTATGCACTTCACTATTAACCGACGACCATAGAAATATAGGCATTAGGAATAGTCGAGTAGGCTTAGAGTTGTTGGAAAGACGCTCAATATATCTATAATTAACCTGCAACTAGTAACTCAGGAAACCAAATTAGACGAACGATTGGATAGCACAACTGGATTGACAAAACACCGCAACCCTAGATCTTTTCTCAAATCTAAATTACAACACAACCAATCTACGATTTATTTACAATTGTTTTTATTTATATTCAATACACACATATCACTCTTATTATTGGTTACCGACTGAATAACTCATATAAGAATTCGAACTAGAAATCAATTCATCAAATCCCTGTGGGAACGATATCTGGACTTAAATCCTTTATTACTTGAACGACCACGTACACTTGCGTGTGCGAAAGGACGCAATAAGTTTTTGGCGCCGCTGCCGGGGATTTGATTTGAACTGATACTATTTTGAGTTTTTATTGAATTATTCAGATTTCACTTTTGGTTGTTGTTTTTGTTTCTTTCAGGGTACAGGTTAATTAGTTTATGCTAAATACCCGAAGTCAAGGTAATCCCTTGATTCCAATTAACCACGAGCTTTAACGTACTCTTAGAGGGGTGAGAGCAATGGGTGATAACTTGGACAATCCAATTCTTCAAAACCCACCGAATGATGCGGAGGATAGAGCTGCAGCCCAACTTCCTCCTGCACCACATGTTCCGGTGTTAAATTTTGCAAGGCCGAATCAGCAAAATGCCTCTAGAGCTATTGTGAAGCCAAATATCACCGGAAATTTTGAGCTTAAAGAGGCAACGGTGCGACTCGTGCAGAACACTTGTCAATATGAGGGTAAACCGCATGAAGACCCACACAAGCACCTACTAGAATTTACTGAGTTGAGTGACAACTTTCATTACCAAAATGTTTCAGAAGAATACGTGAAGTTGACACTATTCCCCTTCTCACTGATTGGGGAAGCGAAGCAATGGTTGCAGAATGAACCGGCAGGATCTATCACGTCTTGGGATGCTTTATCTGAAAAGTTTCTCAACAGGTTTTTCTCATCTAGAAGAACAAAAGAGCTCAGAGGATAGATTTCCGGATTTATTCAAAAAGATGCTGAATCTCTTCCCCAAGCTTGGGAGAGATACAAGGGATACTTAAGAGATTGCCTGCACCACCATCAGCCTAAGGAGATTATTGGGCATAATTTTATTGAAGGATTGAGGCCAGACTCTAAGTCTTTATTAGATGCTACAGCTCAAGGGAAAATTCTGTCCAAGAGCTATGATGAAATAGAGGCACTGCTCAATCTTATGTCTGCAGGTCATCGAGACTATTCAGAGCCTAGCCGAGTGTTCACGTCTACACAAAAAACACCGGGTAAGTTAGAGCAAGATCATGTGTCAGCTATTCGAGCTGATATTGGGCAATTGTGTACCTTAATGAAGCAGAGTTTATTAACTCCAAGTGCAAATCAAGTTCAGCAGGTACAACAGGTTCAGGCGGCGGCATTATTTCGTGAGAAGTGTGGTGAAAATCATGCATACTCTGGATGTCCATTGAATCCAGAATCTATATATTATGTGGGGAAGCAAAATTACAGAAACCACCCAAATTTCTCTTGGGGTGGAAATCAGCAAGTCCAAAGACAACAATATACACCGCAAGCTCCACAAGTAAGCAATTCTTTGGAGGAGACAATAAAGCAGTTTATGGGGCAACAGACTCAGATTGTGAACGAAATGCAAAAATCCATTCATGAACTTGAGCGTCAAGTGGGCCAACTAGCTTCATCACAACATGCAAGACCTGCGGGTGCACTACCAAGTGATACAGAGAATAATACTAAGCAGGTAATGGCAGTCTCACTCAGGAATGGAAGAGAGTTGGTTGAAGCTCCTCCTAAACAGAGAAGTCAAGATGCGAGTGTAGAGTTGCCGGATGCAGAGCCTCCAAGGAGGAAAGTGATAAATTGGAACAACTACAAACATCCACCTCCTTTCCCACAAAGATTGACCCCAACACCAACTCCAGAGATAGAGTCGGCGCAAGTACAAAGAAGAGATAAAGAGGTTGTCGAGCAGACTGAGATTGCGGTTGAGAGACCTCCACCACCATTTCCACAAAAATTCCAGAAAATCAAGGAGGATGCAAATTTTAAGAAGTTTCTTGATATCTTCAAGCAACTTCACATCAATATTCCATTGATTGATGCTCTGAAGGACATGCCCGAATATGCCAAATACCTAAGAGAAGTGGTGGCTGGAAAGAGAAGATATGTAGAATATGAGACAGTTGCACTCACTGAAGAGTGTAGTTCAAGGGTATTAAGCAAGCTTCCTAAAAAGCTTAAAGATCCTGGGAGTTTCACCCTCCCCATACAAATTGGTGAAGATGAGGTTGGGAATGCATTGTGTGATCTTGGGGCGAGTATAAACTTGATGCCCTTATCTGTGTTTCAGACACTTGGTTTAGGAGAGCCACGCCCAACCACTATCACTTTACAATTGGCAGACCGCTCTCATGTGCAACCGGAGGGAGTAATTGAAGATGTGCTCATCAAGGTAGGTAAGTTTGTGATTCCTGCCGACTTTATTATTTTAGATTATGAAGCAGATGAGAAGGTACCGGTTATTTTGGGACGCCCATTCTTAGACACTGGCAGAGCCTTGATTGATGTGCGAAATGGGGAACTTAAGATGAGGGTCCATGATGAGGAAGAAATATTTAAAGTTTATAAGTCCCTTTCCACTCCTTCACACTACAAAGACTTATGTATGATCACAGAGGTGGCTAATGATAAGTGTGGGGTGGAAGGGTGTGGGCTCGAAAAAGTGAAAGAGCTGAATGGAAAAAGAGTGAATAATAATTTTGATCCTCCTAAAGTGAAGAAGAGGCCAAAGTTGCATCATATGGGGAGGAAAAGATTGAAAGAATTTGATTGATCTATGAATGGCGTCGTGCCGCGACGTTAAATTAGGCGCTTGGTGAAAATCATGCATACTCTGGATGTCCTTTGAATCCAGAATCTATATATTATGTGGGGAAGCAAATTACAGAAACCACCCAAATTTCTCTTGGGGTGGAAATCAGCAAGTCCAAAGACAACAATATACACCGCAAGCTCCACAAGTAAGCAATTCTTTGGAGGAGACAATGAAGCAGTTTATGGGGCAACAGACTCAGATTGTAAACGAAATGCAAAAATCCATTCATGAACTTGAGCGTCAAGTGGGCCAACTAGCTTCATCACAACATGCAAGACCTGCGGGTGCACTACCAAGTGATACAGAGAATAATACTAAGCAGGTAATGGCAGTCTCACTCAGGAATGGAAGAGAGTTGGTTGAAGCTCCTCCTAAACAGAGAAGTCAAGATGCGAGTGTAGAGTTGCCGGATGCAGAGCCTCCAAGGAGGAAAGTGATAAATTGGAACAACTACAAACATCCACCTCCTTTCCCACAAAGATTGACCCCAACACCAACTCCAGAGATAGAGTCGGCGCAAGTACAAAGAAGAGATAAAGAGGTTGTCGAGCAGACTGAGATTGCGGTTGAGAGACCTCCACCACCATTTCCATAAAGATTCCAGAAAATCAAGGAGGATGCAAATTTTAAGAAGTTTCTTGATATCTTCAAGCAACTTCACATCAATATTCCATTGATTGATGCTCTAAAGGACATGCCCAAATATGCCAAATACCTAAGAGAAGTGGTGGCTGGAAAGAGAAGATATGTAGAATATGAGACAGTTGCACTCACTGAAGAGTGTAGTTCAAGGGTATTGAGCAAGCTTCCTAAAAAGCTTAAAGATCCTGGGAGTTTCACCCTCCCCATACAAATTGGTGAAGATGAGGTTGGGAATGCATTGTGTGATCTTGGGGCGAGTATAAACTTGATGCCCTTATCTGTGTTTCAGACACTTGGTTTAGGAGAGCCACGCCCAACCACTATCACTTTACAATTGGCAGACCGCTCTCATGTGCAACCGGAGGGAGTAATTGAAGATGTGCTCATCAAGGTAGGTAAGTTTATGATTCCTGCCGACTTTATTATTTTAGATTATGAAGCAGATGAGAAGGTACCGGTTATTTTGGGACGCCCATTCTTAGCCACTGGTAGAGCCTTGATTGATGTGCGAAATGGGGAACTTAAGATGAGGGTCCATGATGAGGAAGAAATATTTAAAGTTTATAAGTCCCTTTCCACTCCTTCACACTACAAAGACTTATGTATGATCACAGAGGTGGCTAATGATAAGTGTGGGGTGGAAGGGTGTGGGCTCGAAAAAGTGAAAGAGCTGAATGGAAAAAGAGTGAATAATAATTTTGATCCTCCTAAAGTGAAGAAGAGGCCAAAGTTGCATCATATGGGGAGGAAAAGATTGAAAGAATTTGATTGATCAATGAATGGCGTCGTGCCGCGACGTTAAATTAGGCGCTTGGTGAAAATCATGCATACTCTGGATGTCCTTTGAATCCAGAATCTATATATTATGTGGGGAAGCAAAATTACAGAAACCACCCAAATTTCTCTTGGGGTGGAAATCAGCAAGTCCAAAGACAACAATATACACCGCAAGCTCCACAAGTAAGCAATTCTTTGGAGGAGACAATGAAGCAGTTTATGGGGCAACAGACTCAGATTGTGAACGAAATGCAAAAATCCATTCATGAACTTGAGCGTCAAGTGGGCCAACTAGCTTCATCACAACATGCAAGACCTGCGGGTGCACTACCAAGTGATACAGAGAATAATACTAAGCAGGTAATGGCAGTCTCACTCAGGAATGGAAGAGAGTTGGTTGAAGCTCCTCCTAAACAGAGAAGTCAAGATGTGAGTGTAGAGTTGCCGGATGCAGAGCCTCCAAGGAGGAAAGTGATAAATTGGAACAACTACAAGCATCCACCTCCTTTCCCACAAAGATTGACCCCAACACCAACTCCAGAGATAGAGTCGGCGCAAGTACAACGAAGAGATAAAGAGGTTGTCGAGCAGACTGAGATTGCGGTTGAGAGACCTCCACCACCATTTCCACAAAGATTCAAGAAAATCAAGGAGGATGCAAATTTTAAGAAGTTTCTTGATATCTTCAAGCAACTTCACATCAATATTCCATTGATTGATGCTCTGAAGGACATGCCCAAATATGCCAAATACCTAAGAGAAGTGGTGGCTGGAAAGAGAAGATATGTAGAATATGAGACAGTTGCACTCACTGAAGAGTGTAGTTCAAGGGTATTGAGCAAGCTTCCTAAAAAGCTTAAAGATCCTGGGAGTTTCACCCTCCCCATATAAATTGGTGAAGATGAGGTTGGGAATGCATTGTGTGATCTTGGGGTGAGTATAAACTTGATGCCCTTATCTGTGTTTCAGACACTTGGTTTAGGAGAGCCACGCCCAACCACTATCACTTTACAATTGGCAGACCGCTCTCATGTGCAACCGGAGGGAGTAATTGAAGATGTGCTCATTAAGGTAGGTAAGTTTGTGATTCCTGCCGACTTTATTATTTTAGATTATGAAGCAGATGAGAAGGTATCGGTTATTTTGGGACGCCCATTCTTAGCCACTGGTGGAGCCTTGATTGATGTACGAAATGGGGAACTTAAGATGAGGGTCCATGATGAGGAAGAAATATTTAAAGTTTATAAGTCCCTTTCCACTCCTTCACACTACAAAGACTTATGTATGATCACAGAGGTGGCTAATGATAAGTGTGGGGTGGAAGGGTGTGGGCCCGAAAAAGTGAAAGAGCTGAATGGAAAAAGAGTGAATAATAATTTTGATCCTCCTAAAGTGAAGAAGAGTCCAAAGTTGCATCATATGGGGAGGAAAAGATTGAAAGAATTTGATTGATCTATGAATGGCGTCGTGCCGCGACGTTAAATTAGGCGCTATTATATTTATAGTGTCATTTTTTTCTTTGTTTTTGGTTTTGGTTTGTACAGATTTGGGGAAGTCTGAGTACCTGGATTTGCAAGCAAAGAGGCATGGATGAAGCATAAGTGTGGGTTCATTCACCCCTTTGATGAAATATTGAGAGAAGACATGCTACTAGCTAGGCCCTAGAGGGCCTCAGGAAGTATTTCTAACCACCGTTTTATTTTGATAAATGTTTTGGGGACAAAACATGACTTTAAGTGTGGGGTGGGATTCTTCCTCTATTTGTTAAGGGTGAAGTATGCTATAGGAGTTGCTTTATTTTTAGTTACTTTCTTTAGCTGGAAAAAAAAAAAAATTTAATCCAAAAACACAAAAAGATTTTTCTTAAGTTTTTTTTTTTAGAGTCAAATAGTTTGTGTTAGTTTTTAGCTTTTTAGTTCTTTAGTAGAGCATACTTTGCCCACCCCTTGGTTTTTATTTTCGATTCTTTTCCGAGGGGAGGCCCTTTGAACCGACTATTCTTTTAATTTTTAGAATAGTTTGTGTTTTATTTTTTAGGAAAAGTGAGTCATTAGGAGTTAGAGAGTCTTTAGCACCAATTGAATGTGAGGTGCTCTTGTTAGGAGCTGCACATGAACTGAATGATGCAAGTTGGTTTTAAATTCAAGCATTCTATGAAGGAAAATGAATTACTTCTTTTAAGACACCTAGGCCCTTTTACTCGACTCGTATGTAATTTTTAGCTTAAATTTGGACTTTTGTTGTTTGCTTGATTGAGAGTCTGTATGGATCCTTCTTGAGTTGAACATGTGCCATGTGTGTTAGGTGTTTGTTGATATTCAATGCTTTTATATTGATGTCTAGAACTTGCCCGGTGTGTTTGCAAAGCGAAATGAAGAATGTTGAGTTTAGGAGATGATATAGGCATTTCTTTGATTAGCCTATTTTCTTATCCTTTACTTTACCTACCTACAATAGATGATCCTTGTTAGCCCCGTTGAGCCTTTAGCCTATTCTTTGGTAGCCACATATGAAGCTTAATCCTTTTCTTTCAATAGACCTTTAATTTGATCCAAAATTCCTAAGCCCTTTAATTGAAAAATGAAAGTTAAAAGGAGTGAGAATTGAGAAAAGGGAGATAGTTGAGATGGAAAGCCTGTAGAAAAAGCTAATGGTGCAAGTGATTAAAATAAAGAATTTATATGTTGTTGGTAGGGAGTAGAAAAAAAAAATAAAAAAATTGTGTTTGATAAATGAGCACTCCTTACTGGTGGCATGTGAACCTGCTTAAAGAGATGGAAAAACAAAGAAATCTATGGGTAAGAAGAGTAGAAGAAAGAGTTGGTTGATTGAAGAGTGTGCGAATGATGAAGAATTTGTGATGTATTAAAGTGCTTAGGAAAGTTAGTCACTATTTGAGCCAAAATAGTTCCTACCCATCCCTTAGCCTACGTTACAACCCGGAAAGTCCTACTTGATCTTAGATTTGACGTTCTTATATTAGTGGAGTAGTACACTAAGGGCAAGCTTATGGTTCATCATATATTGCATGTGAAATTCTTTTTGAGAGTGAGCAAAATCTTATTCCTATACCCATTCTTGTGTTAAATTGTATAATTGTGAGTGAATATGGGTAACTCTCTTGTTGTGAGGGCACATGGTTGATGAAAGATAGGTGAAGTATTTGATCTTTTAGTTGGGTGAATTGCATGAGTTTGCTAATATCATAGAGTTGGTTCTTAAGGCTAGAAGGTCTTGGAGTAGTCGTTTAAATTTACGGTATGATTGAAACATGTTTAATAAGAATTTGTCGTCTATTGTAGTCATTGTAGTCTTAGCTTGAAGAATATTGTTTCAATTGGTGTAGTTGTAGTAGAGTATAAGTCATGAGTGTATAGCTTACTCGAGGACGAGCAAGGGTTAAGTGTGGGGTGTTGATGCGAGGCTAAAAACCACCTTATTTTATAGTCTTTCGCCTCACATTTGTTCTCTTTTTGGTGTTGTCTTGAGCTTAAATGATGTGATTTACACTTGTGTTTCATGTTTTGTGTATGTAGGAGTTTCTTGATGTATTTGGAGATAAAACAAGAAGAAAAGGAGCACCAAGGAACCAAAAGGAACTAAGGAAGAATCGACGTAGCAATTCATTGCAAAACAAGCGCGGAAAGCCATATTGAGTGTGCCTTGCGCCACTGCTTGCTTTGCAGCAGTGGCGTGGAATGCTGCTGCTGTCTGGAAAACTGAAGGCTTGCGCCACTCCCCAAAAGCA
The DNA here is from genome assembly GCA_031232105.1 of Capsicum rhomboideum. Taxonomy (NCBI): domain Eukaryota; kingdom Viridiplantae; phylum Streptophyta; class Magnoliopsida; order Solanales; family Solanaceae; genus Capsicum; species Capsicum rhomboideum. The sequence continues at coordinate 64,045,288 of CP124709.1, forward strand.
AGGGGTGGCGCGAGATTTGCTACTGCTCTAAATATTGAGTTGTTCCTTGCGCCACAGCTCGCGTTTTGGGCTGTGGCGCGACTCGGGACTTATCCTAACCCGATTGGGATTGGTTTTAGACATTCTAAGGGTTCCTAAACTCTATATAAACCCCCCATCCACGTTTTTAATAGGAGAGAACGGATTTGGGGAAGCCAAAATCTAGGGCAAAGCTCAAGAACAAGGTCAATTTATTTCTTTTATTTTATTTTCGATTTTTGCCTTGTAAACTCATGAAATCTCTTCTTCTAAAGAGATTCATGAGTAGCTAAACCTCTTAATTTCTAGGGTTGTGGTTGAACATGAAAGTTGTGACTTGAACATCATATTTTCTATTTTGTTTTCCATCTATTGAGTTATTTATTTCTTCTTGCGTTAAATTATTCGTTTGATTGATCACCTTGCAAATATTATCTAGGGCTTGTTAGTTGGACTTGAGAAAGGGAACGACAAGTGTAAAAAGAGGAAATAGGGCTAGATTGTGAACCTTATAGGGAAAGGGAATCGATTTGTCACTGAGGATAAAAATATACCCTGTGACCTAGCTTAGTTGATACAGATATATTTATGCACTTCACTATTAACCGACGACCATAGAAATATAGGCGTTAGGAATAGTCGAGTAGGCTTAGAGTTGTTGGAAAGACGCTCAATATAGCTACAATTAACCTGCAACTAGTAACTCAGGAAAGCAAATTAGACGAACGATTGGATAGCACAACTGGATTGATAAAACACCGCAACCCTAGATCTTTTCTCAAATCTAAATTACAACACAACCAATCTACGATTTATTTACAATTGTTTTTATTTATATTCAATACACACATATCACTCTTATTATTGGTTACCGACTGAATAACTCATATAAGAATTCGAACTAGAAATCAATTCATCAAATCCCTGTTGGAACGATATCTGGACTTAAATCCTTTATTACTTGAACGACCATGTACACTTGCGTGTGCGAAAGGATGCAATAACCCTCCAGGTCATTTTATTGATTTTCATGCATTCTGACATTTCAATCCTTCCCACAGTGGCTACATGTCATTTATTACTTGCCGAAACTGTCGGTTCGGTTATCGGACAATTCGTTTGGATTTTAGGCTCATTTCCCTGTTTTGAAGCTTTTGTTGTTAAGAAATTGGTCTCGGACCAAAAATCCAAGTAGACAATATCAAATGGAAATTCTGACAATACCTTCAGCTCCAGAATGTTGATTTTAGTCTAAAGGGACCCTTGGTTCAGGTGCCAAGGCTTCCAGACTCATTTTGGACTATTGGTTAGAAATTGGTTAAAATGAAACTATAGGTGTGGGCCCCACATTTAATTGAAACAACCTTGTATGGAAATTATAATAATTCCATTGGATTTGGAACGTGTTTTATTATCAATTTGCACTATCGGTTCATGTTCATAGTGTTCCGGATGAATTTCGAGGGTCAAAAACAAGTTTTGGAAGTTGCTGGTGCTGTGTGGCTGCTTTAGCGGTTGTTGACCATTTGATCGACCGCTAAAGAGATCATTTGACCACTTTAGAGGTACTTTTACCCTCTTATCAGTCCGCTTTAGCGGTCAAAGTGCCGCTTTAGCGGCCATCGCAGAGTATAAGACCCAAACCGAACCCATTTCGTATTTTTGACACTTCGGGAGCTAGAAAGCTCCATTTTAGGAGATTCTTGATACGTTGGTCTTGTATGATCATTGTATATGTGATTTTACCTTCACTTATCCCATTTTCCAAGAATATACATTTTTGTTTTTTCCTGATTTCAGACTAAAATTGCAATTCAAACACCCTTTTTCCGCCATTATTGGAGCTTGGAACGTGGGGAAGTGTGGGGAATCATTCTTGAGACTAAGGTAAGTTCTTTTAACATCCCTTGATCATTGCTATTATTTTCCTCATAGAATTCCGCTCTTTTCCATGTTAATTCTTATAATTTAGGTCTTTGAAATCCTAATCTTTGGGGACTGATTTAAGCCTCGATTTACGCTTCATTTGTGCTCAATTTTTTGAGCACATATTCCTTATTGTTCAAGGGACCTCGTGAGGGATTCAATTGTTCGATTCCATTAGTGGACCCCACAGGCCCATTATTGACCCAATTTTGGGCTTAGAGTTTTATATTACAATATGGGTATCATTTTACTCATAATGACGTGTAGGTTACTATTTTGATAGTGTGGCATCGATTTGGGATCATGGAACAGGGTCGAGAGATTTATGGACACTTCAAGAATTGAGATTCGGGATCGAGGTAGGCTTCAGTCAACTTTTCTCCATGAGATTGTGTATAGTATAGACTACATGCTAGTTAGGGAATATAGGGTATGATTATGGCTAGTATAGCATAACTTAGCCTATTTCATGGAATTTGGGGTAGAGATGTGACCCGAACCCTAGGATAAATACTTGTTATGTCCATAGAGCCCTATTGCCCTTGAATATAAGCATGTTAACCACAGCTGATGATTAAGGATCCTTTGGTATGAGACTTACCATTCGACTTAGTGATTCGGGAGGTTTTTCCCCGATTAGATCTTTGTAGTGGTTTTATGCCCTTGATTATTGTGGTTGCCCGGGTTATGAGACCTTGCTATATTGGTTATATGTTAGTGGGCCTGAGATCGTGATTATGAGGCTAGTTGGACTTTGGTGAGTATTCTGCCCTTAGCAAGGGTAAGATTATTATTAATAGACGCTTGGGCGCTTATGGTTCTACCTGGTGCATTCATGCTCATTTAGTGGTACTCTTCCGATCAAAACCTTGATTTTACATCTGTTTCCAAAAAAGGGATTTATTCCCACTTTTCACTTTTAAAAGGGTTATTTTATAACAGGAATCGTACCAACTTATTTACTGGATTATGAGCTTTTGGAACTGAAAATGATGTTTTAGAACTCCAACCGAGGATGATTTTGGTCCATTATTTATCCACTCATTTTACCATTACTATTTACTTTGATCGAGGGATATTCCGACCCTTTGTACATGATTTAGTCTCGAGCATGATCTCGAGCAATGAATTTATGGATTTATATCCTTTTAGCCACGGTTCGAGTCCATGCACTGATTTTATATATATATCTTTCTCCGGTACTAGACGGAGTAGATGGATCTTGATTGTTATTGGAAGTCCTGGATCGGGACCAGGCAGTGTATATGGATTTTCTCAAATCCCCTAGGGGGACCCTTCGTCCGAGAGCCGTCGAGCCGGAGAAGCTTGGTCACTGTAGGCCCTACCTTTGCGAGCTAGGTGAGATGGAGGAGGTATATACACTTGGTACGATATGGTTTGAGATTTTGGAACTAGTTCGAGTCCGGTGTCCCCGAGATGGTTATAGAATTTCAGTTTATGTTGCATTAATCCATTCATATGCTGTAACACCCCATACATTTCTGAACCTATTTTATTACCGTAACATTTATAGAATTATTTAAACATGATATTGTTGGGGTATTATACTTTAAATTTTGTGGGCTAGATTAGTCTTGTGCCCTTGTGCCATTTGGCTCAATTGAGTCCCAAAAACTACACATAAGATATGGCCCAAAAATGAAAAATGACCCATTCATAAAATGGATCAAGTAAACATGTCATATTTGACCAAGAGTGGCTAAGGATTACTTTGAGGGACTATAAAAGGAAACAAAAATCAGATTTTAATCAACAAAGCACACATGTCTCATTTCTATATTTTTCCACAACCTTCTCTCATCTCCCAAACCCTAAGGCAACCATCTTTTGGGGAAATATCATCACTTTGCAAGCTTGGGTAAGTGTTTATCCTTGTGGTTTAATATATTATATGCTTAATATTGTGTATAAATCATGTTGTTTATGTTGACAAAGTGGTGAGAAGTTCACTATGTCTGAAACAGTCTATGTTTGCTTATCGGTAAAGGGTTTTTCCTTGTAACTTGAAAGAAGACTTATGGTCTTGAAGGAAGTGAATTTTATGGGTCAAATATCAAGATATAAGATTTGATTATGTCCTTAACTTGCTTTCTATTTGTGTGAAACATTTAGAGTTGTTGTTGTAAAATTTTACATGGAACCGGTGGCGTATTGAAGGGAAAATGTAGTTTTGGTGATGTTTATGTGTGTTGTGAAACCATGTCTGTTCATTGGCATCTAATATGATCTAAAATATTTTAGGAGAATCTGAATTATGATCATGGACCATTCATTGCGAAAAAGGACCCTAAAATTACCCTCGGAGGCTGAAACGGGCATCCGCCTTCGCGGGCGGGGTACCTACAGGCGCAGATGCCAATGCAGGTGGCCCTGGATACTACCAAGGGGTACCTGTGGACGCACCTCAACCACCTTCAGGCGCAAGTGGCTTCGCAGGTCAGCCCAGAACCCCGTTTTGCATGTTTTTGTCTCTCTTTGATCCCCCGAAACCCCTATACCATTTATGGATGCAATTATCAACTTATGGTACCTTTTAAATGACTATAAAAGAGTATCTCGGAGGTATTTTGAATTGTATCAAATATGGATTGTTGTTAATATGTTGTTATGAAAGGTATTGAGGTGACTTGATGGAATAATTGTGACGTAGTGTTGATGAGGAAGCGTAAAGGGTAAACTTGGTGTCAAATGTTATTGGTTTATGATGTCTTGGTCAATGTGTGGAATTTTATGGTATTGTTGGTATGGTGATGCAATAAATGGTATTGTAAGAGGGCGAAATGACGTTATACGGTAGTCACGTAATTCATTGTCATCGTATGCACTTGTAAGGTAGTTGGTTGTTAACATGAGCTTCGTTATGTACTTGTGTTGTAGAGTAACACATAAGGAAGGAGCTGGATTATTGTATTCACATATAGGACTGTGTATTCATATTGAGAAGATAAGGTATGTAAGGTTACTCTTTCCGTATCCTCCTGCAGCACATATTGTTCACATTGATCTTGTACTTGTTTCATTTCGAAATGTCCAAAGGTATCTCAATTCAGGTTGTCATATCATATTACTCACAGGACCAATTGTGATTTACATGTCTCTCATTCATTGACTGAAGTTCCAAAGCTCTCATAATGTTGTAACATCCAAAAGAACTATTTCAAAGAAAGTAATGATGTAAATAAAATATATTCATTCTTGAGTAGCACTTCCAACAATGTTATGTTCCAAAGTTCCAATAACGTGTTTCAATCACCAATGTATCAATCTCTCACAAGTAAAGGTATCGATCTCTCACTATTAGGGAATGAAGTAATGTATATATATCTATATACATATTATGGCCCACCGATATGGTGGATGATTGTAGATATTATATTATGGCCCACCGATAAGGTGGATAATTATAGATATTTTACATGATATTATGTTATGGCCCGCCGATAAGGTGGATAATTGTACTATAGCCCACTGATCAACTGGATGTATGATATATGGCCCACTGATCGGCTGGATGAATGGTAATGGTAAAAGCAAAGAAAGTAAAGCATTTCAATAAAAGAATATCACTTGAAGGAAGGTATATACGAATGATATTATATGAATGATAATGATGCGAATGAATGAACGAAAATCAAAAAATAACAAAAGCAATGTACATGGTTCCACTTATGGAGAATGAAGGTTCATCCAATTGAGTATTTCACTTGTACTTGATATCATTGACGTACTTATGTATCATACAGTTTCATATGGCCTTACATACTTAGTACATTCTTTGTACTGACCCCCTTGGGGGACTTACCTTACATGCTGCAGGCACAGGTGCTAGTAGACCTCCACTGTAGGCTACGAGTTATTTGCAGATCTATGGTGATCTCCAGTTGGTTCGGGGCTTTTCGAGTCACGTGTGTACATATGTTTTGGTATTGTATAAAGTATTGTGTAAAGCGGGGACTTGTCCCGACTTAAGTTGGTTTTGTATATGTATCTTTTAGAGGCTTTGTAGACATATGTGGGAATATGAACGTAAGAGATGGATGTCCATGTTGACTTGATGGCCCTAACGGCCAAGTTTCATATATAGTAGATATTTTCCATGACTTCCGTCATTGGTATGTTATATTTTATAAGTTACATGAGATAGAATTCTATTCATATAGAGACATGCATATGAAGGTACATGAGTAAAGATTGGTTCTCTCGGGCCTCAACGGCTTCGTGTGCCAGTCCGTCCAGTTGGAATTCGGGGTGGGTCAAAAGTGGTATCAGAGCAGGTCGTTCTAAGGGTGTATACCAAGCCGTGTCAGAGTAGAGTCTTGCCTATGGATGTGTTGCGCGCCACATTTATAAGTATGAGGCTATCAAACATTTAGGAGTTATTTCTTTTCTTCATTTCTAGATCGTGCAATAGAGCCATTATCGTAGGAGGAATTATATCTGACCATTGAAGTTGGTTTTCTTTGTTATAGAAAAATGCCGATTACAAGACAAGATAAGGACAATGGTAAGAAGGTAGATACGCTTGCTGGAGGATAAACTAGAAAATCATCGCCTGACCAATCTAGTCATGGTGGGCTGAAACTGAGTTTGCAACACAGGCTTCCCCTACTTTTCCAGCTCCAGAAGAGCTGAGAAGGAGAGAAGAACCTGCCGAAACACCTGTTAATGCTACTGAGCAGGATCTAAGAAATGCAGTACAAATGTTGACTCGTATAGTTGATTGTATAGTTACTGTACTGAAACAAGGACAAGTAGGTCCAATGACAGGTAATGACAGTGAGGCTAGGGAAGCTAGTCGGAGGACACAGGATTTTCTAAAATTAGACCCTCCCACGTTCATCGGGTCAGATGTGAATGAAGATCCACAGGATTTCGTGGACCAAATCAAAAAGGCTCTAGATGTTATGCATGTGACTGGTACAGAAATAGTGGAACTTGCAGCATATAGACTGAAGGGTGAGGCTATATTATGGTATGAATATTGGCAACGATCTCAGGGTATAGGTGCACTTCCAGCTAGTTGGGAGGAATTCAAAACAACATTTCTAGATCACTATCTTCCCTATGAGATTCGAGAGGCTCGTGCAGATCAGTTTTTAAATCTTCGTCAAGGGAATATGAGCGTAAGAGAGTACAGTCTCCGGTTTAATTCCTTGGCTAGGTATGCTCCAAATATAGTAGCCACTATGGCCGACAGAGTCCATCGGTATGTGAGCAGATTGGAGACATAATTGGTGAGGGACTGTACTATTGCTGCGTTTAACAAAGACATGGATACAAGCCTTTGCACAGAAAATGGAGGGTCAGAGGCAACGGAGAAGGACACAAGAATTTGAAGAAGGGCTGTCAAAGAGGGCCAGACCTATGGGACAGTTTATGGTGTCCCAAGGAGAATTTAGGCCTCGAGTTTTTCCTAGACTGCCTAGACCATCATGTTTGAACCCTACAGCAGGTACTCCATCTCAATCTCAAGGGTTTAAAGGCGGTAAAATTGGATAAAGTAGTGGGAATTGGGGTTCACAGACAGTGGGATATCGAGAACAAGGAAGTATGAGCCAATCGAGGTCTTTTCGTCAGCTGTTCTAGCGCTGCGGGAAGTTTCATTCAGGTGAATGTTGGTTTGGAATGAATATTTGCTTTTGGTGTAGAAAGTCAGGGCACATGATGAGAGAGTAACCATAGAGGGCCACGGGTAGTCAGACACAACCTACGGGGTCAGCCGTTGCATTATTATTGTCATGTGTACAACCTGTTGATCGTGGCAGAGGTGCTAGCGGAGCAGCGAGTCCTAGTAGAATTCAGAACCGTACCTATGCCTTAGCGAATCGACAGAATTCGGAGGCTTATCCTGATTTAGATACAGGTATATTACTCATATTTTTACATAAGGTATATGCATTGATTGATTCGGGTTCTACATTATCATATGTTACTCCATTGGTTGCGGAAAAAAATGTGAAAGACCACCAGATTCACTAGTTAAGCCATTTGAAGTATCTCCACTAGTTGTTAATCTATTATAGCTAAAAAAGTATATCATAATTGTATAGAAATTGTTTGTGGCTATGACACACTGGTTGACCTTACTGAACTGGAAATGGTAAATTTTGATGTTGTCATGGTTATGGATTGGTTTTTTTCTTGTTATGCTATGGTAGATTGCCGAGCTAAGAAGTTACACTTTCGTTTTCCATGAAAGACTGTTCTTGAATAGTTGGGTAATGTGGGAGAACCGAGAGGTAAAGTTATTTCTCATCTTAAGGTAAAGAAAATGATACCCAAAGGGATACATATGCCACCTAGTAAGAGTGGAAGATACTGATGTGAAGCCACCAACTCTTCAATCGGTTCCGATGGTAAATGAAATTCTTGAGGTCTAGTATATCCCTTTGGGGGTGCATCAGTGTTAATTGTACTAATAAACAAAAGATGGCATATTGAGAATGTGTATTGACTATCGGCGATCGAATAATGTGACAATTAAGAATAAATACCCCCTCCCCAGAATTGATAATTTATTTGATTAACTACAGGGTGCCAATAATTTCTTGAAAGTTGACTGAGATCGGGATATCACCAGGTAAGGGTTAGAAAAAAATGGGATAACCAAGACAGCTTTATGAACACGGAATGGGCATTATGAATTTTTAGTTATGTCAATTGGGTTGTCGAATGCACCAGTAGTTTTTATGGGTTTGATGAATAGGGTGTTCAAGCCATTGTTAAGATGTGTTCGAGACCATGTTTAGAGATGATATTAAAGATCACAAGAGATCCATGATAATCACTTGCGACAAATGTTACGGATTCTTCGTGACCGTAAGCTATATGCAAAATTCTCTAAACATGATTTTTAGTTAAAATCCGTATCGTTTGTGGGTCACATTGTATAAGATGTGTATTGATGTAGCACGGTGACGTAATATCGTATGCCTCAATACAATTGCATCCACATGAGAGAACTTATCCCACGCATGATCTTGAGTTAGCAGTTGTGATATTTCCTTTAAAGATATGGCGCCACTACTTGTATGGAGTTCATGTTGATGGATGGTCCGCTTACGAAAAGGCCAGGTATTATTAAGGGTCTATGTCAATTAGGCAGCTTGGGGGTTTGTCTTCTTGAAATTTTAGATGAAAGAATTATAGTGTAAAACGCGGCAGAGTCTTTATTTATAGCTAAGGTGAAAGAAAAGCGATATACGGATTCTATGTTGTTGCAACTGAAAGAGAATGTAAAATAGGGCCTGACAAATGCATTTGATCTTACACAAGCAGGACTACTGTAATGCCTAATTTACGAAATTCTATCCATCCGGGATCCACCAAAATGTATCATGATTTGAAAGAGATGTATTGGAGGGGTAATATGAAACGAACATTGTAAAATTTGTAGCTCAGTGTCCAAGTGTCAACAAGTAAAACTAGAGCATCAGAAACCTGGAGGTTATATGCAATGTATCAATTTTCCAGTTTGTAAATGGGACTTGATTAACATGAAGTTCATCACAAGTTTGCCTCGTACTTTTCAGAAATTTGATTCCATGTGGGCAATAGTTGATAGGCTTATCAAGTTAGCACACTTTTTACCTGTCAAGATTACTTGTACAGTTGAAAATTTTGCAAGGGTGTAGGTTACAGAGATAGTGCATTTAGGACCCAAGTGAATTTGAGTACGGCTTTTCATCCTCAGACGGGTGGACAAGAAGAGCGTACTATCCAAACACTTGAGGATATGTTACGAGCTTGCACATTAGACTTTAAAGGTAGTTGGGATGATAATCTATAGCTTATTGAATTTGCCTACAATAATAGCTATTATTCAAGTATCAAGATGGTACCTTACGAAACTTTATACGAAAGAAAGTGTAGATCACCAATTGGATGGTTTGAAGTGGGTGAAATTGCTTTACTTGGGCCAGATCTTGTTCATCAATCTATAGAAAAAGTTAAGGTGATACAACAACAGCTACAAATGACCCAAAGTTGACACAAGGCTGATATTAGAAGAAGGGAATTAGAATTTGCCATAGGTGATTTGGTATTTTTGAAAGTGTCACCAATGAAAGGAGTAATGAGATTCAAAAAGAAAACAAAATTTACCCTATATAACATGCCATATGAAATTGGCCGAAGAATTAGTAAAGTTGTGTATGAGTTAGTACTACCCCAAGAACTCTCCACATTTTGTTCAGTGTTCCATGTGTTAATGCTTCAAAAGTATTTGGGAGATCGATCTCGTATTGATTTCAGTGAAGATGTACAAGTTATAGAGGATAGCACTTATGAAGAGGTACCTATTTCTATTCTAGATCGATAAATGAAAAGACTAAGAAAGAAAGAAGTAGTTTCCGTAAAGGTACAGTGGAGGAATCGACAAGTAAGAGAACTCACGTGGGGAGCCAAAGAATTGATGAAGTTGAAGTACCCGTAATTGTTTCAAACGGGAGAGAAAGTTCCAGGTGGAGAATTGGAGCAATGACAAGGAAGTTTCTATAAGCATTATGTGGATATGTATATATATGTTAATATAGAGATGCATTGGATGTACAGGAGACGATGTTCTTAACATTCGAGGACGAATGTTTCTAAGGGGGAAAGAATGTAACACCCCGTACATTTCTGAACCTATTTTACTACCGTAACATTTATGGAATTATTCAAAGATGAGATTGTTGGGGTATTATACTTTAAATTTGGTGGGCTAGATTAGTCTTGTGCCATTGGGCTCAATTGAGGCCCAAAAATTACACACAAGACATGGCCCAAAAATGGAAAAATGACCCATTCATAAAATGGATCAAGTAAACATTTCATATTTGACCAAGAGTGGCTAAGTATGAATGCAAGGGACTATAAAAGGCAACAAAAATCAGACTTTAATCAACAAAGCACACATGTCTCATTTCAAGATTATTCCACAACCGTCTCTCATCTCACAAACCCTAAGGCTACCAACTTTTGGGGCAAGATCATCACTTTGAAAGCTTGGGTAAGTGTTTATACTTGTGGTTTAATATATTATATGCTTAATATGGTGTATAAATCATGTTGTTTATGTTGAAAAAGTTGTGAGAAGTTCACTATGTATTAAACAGTCTATGTTTGCTTATCGGTAAAGGGTTTTGCCTTGTAACTTGGAAGAAGACTTATGGTCTTGAAGGAAGTGAACTTGATGGGTTAAATATCAAAATTTAAGATGTGATTATGTCCTTAACTTTCTTTATCTTTGTGTGAAACATTTGGAGTTGTTGTTGTGAAATTTTACATGGAACCGGTGGCGTATTGAAAAGAAAAATGTAGTTTTGATGATGTTTATGTGCGCTGTGAAAACATGGATGTTCGTTGGCATCTAATATGATCTAAAATATTTTAATAGAATCTTAATTATGATCATGTACCATTCATTGCGAAAAAGGACCCTAAAATGACCCCCGGAGGCTGAAACGGGGCATCCGCCTTCGCAGGAGGGGCACCTGCGGGCGTAGATCCCAACATAGGTGGCCCTGGATACTGCCAAGGGTCACCTGAGGACACACCTTAACCACCTACGGGCGCAGGTGGCTTCACAGGTCAGCCCAAAACCCCATTTTGCATGCTTTTGTCTCTCTTTGATCCCCCGAAACCCCTATACCCTTTATGGATGCAATTATCAACTTATGGTACCTTTTAAATAACTATAAAGGAGTATCCCAGAGGTATTTTTAATGGTATCCAATATGGATTGTTGTTAATATGTTGTTATGAAAGGTATTAAGGTGACTTGATGGAATAATTGTGACGTAGTATTGATGAGGAAGAGTAAAGGGTAAACTTGGTGTGAAATGTTATTGGTTTATGATGTATTGGTCAATGTGTGGAATTTTATGGTATTTTTTGTATGGTGATGTAATAAATGGTATTTTAAGAGGGCGAAATGATGGTATACGGCAGTCACGTAATTCATTATCGTCGTATGCACTTGTAAGGTAGTTGGTTGTTAACATAAGCTTTGTTATGTACTTGTGTTGTAGAGTAACATGTAAGGAAGGAGTTGGATTATTGTATTCGCATATAGGACTCTGTATTCATACTGAGAAGATAAGGTATGTAAGGTTACTCTTTCTATATCCTTCTACAACACATATTGTTCACATTGATCTTGTTCTTGTTTCATTCCGAAATGTCCAAAGGTATCTCAATTCAGGTTGTCATATCATATTACTCACAGGACGAATTGTGATTTATATGTCTCTCATTCATTGACTGAAGTTCCAAAGCTCTCATAATATTGTAACTGCCAAAAGAACTATTTTAAAGAAAGTAATGATGTAAAGAGAATATATTCATTCTTGAGTAGCACTTCCAACAATGTTATGTTCCAAAGTTCCAATAATGTTTCAATCACCAATGTATCAATCTCTCACAAGTAAAGGTATCTATCTCTCACAAGTAAAGAATGAAGTAACATATATATATATATATACATATTATGGCCCACCGATAAGGTGGATGATTGTTGATATTTTTCACAATATTATATTATGGCCCGCCGATATGGTGGATGATAGTACTATAGCCCACTGATCAGCTGGATGTATGATATATGGCCCACTGATCAGCTGGATGAATGGTAATGGTAAAAGCAAAGAAAGTAAAACATTTAAATGAAAGTATATCACTTGAAGGAAGGTATATACGAATGATATTATATGAATGATAATGATACGAATGAATGATCGAAAATGAAAATAACAAAAGCAATGTACATGGTTCAACTTATGTAGAATGAAGGTCCATCCACATTGAGTATTTCACTTGTACTTGATATCATTGACGTACTTATGTATCATACAGTTTCATATGGCCTTACATACTCAGTACATTCTTCGTACTAACCCCCTTGGGGGCCTTACCTTACTTGCTGCAGGTACAGGTGCTTGTGGACCTCTACTGTAGGCTATAAGTCATTTACAGATCTATGGTGAGCTCCAGTTGGTTTGGGGCTTTCCGAGTCACGTGTGTACATATGTTTTGGTATTGTATAAAGTATTATGTAAAGCGGGGACTTGTACAGACTTAAGTTGGTTTTGTATATGTATATATTAGAGGCTTTGTAGACGTATGTGGGATGATGAACGTAAGAGATGTATGTCCATGTTGACTTGATGGCCCTAACGGCCAAGTTTCATATATAGTAGATATTTGCCATGACTTCTGCCATTGGTATGTTATATTTTATAAGTTACATGAGATAGAATGCTATTCGTATAGAGACATGTATATGAAGGTACATGAGTAAAGATTGGTTCTCTCGGGCCTCAACGGCTTCGGGTTCCAGTTCGTCCCGTTGGAATTCGGGGCGTGTCATAATCATTTCCTATCACGAGTATAGTTGTTTGGCGCTTGTATCTATCGGTCTTATGGGGGATGTATAGGTATGGGTTATGGTTACTGTTAGTCGAGTGTTTCTGTGAACCTTACGTGCTTATGGGGGTCCGGTTTGGTACTTGGTTGCCTGGACTAGTCGATTACTTTATTATTGATTATTATGGTTAGTTCGTGGGAGGTTGGTTGTGGACTGGTACCTGAGATTAGAGGTGCATTTCTGATTCCTTTATCCTTTCGGTAGATTATATTATGGTTGGTTTACTCAAGGATTTGTCACCCTTTGGGTATAGGCTTAATGAGGCTAGTGATGGCTCCTTTACTTGGCTATGGACCTTGAGATGTTAGGTTGACTCCCTCAGGTAGTTACCTTCGATTTAGCCATATATGTCTACTTATATGTATGGTATCACCGTATATCCCTCTCTTTCCTCATCTATTTACATTGTATACGTATTGTTTGGCCTTGTACTACTATTATGTATCCTTCTTTCACTCTTCATTTGTATATTGGCCAGTGATATACGGTATTGCACTTTAGTTCCTGAATGATGTCAGGACAGGATAGTTATCCCTATTGCCCCATTAGCATTGTTATGCCTAGTTTCGTGGATAGTTGCCTATAGTCACTTTCATGCTTTCATGTTATTTATGCTTACATTATTTCTGGAGCTCAGTCGGCCGTTGCCTACTGAGTACCACGTGTTTGGTACTCATACTACACTTCTGCAGCCTGCAGGTCATAGTGTGAGTTATCACAGTTGATGTGTGTATGTCGTGCGGAGCAGCTATGGATCGGAGATATGGGGTGAGCTCCCGACGTTTTGGATTATTCCTACTCTCCCTCTTATTGTTAGACTGTTCTCTATGTTGTGTCAGAGAAGGCTTGTATACGTATATTTTACCTGTATTTCACTTGTACTCCTGATGTATTAGAAGCTTTTGTACTGGCTCCACCAGGTTTTGGGTTTATATTAGCTTTGTTATTATATTTATTCCATTGTTTCCTTTATTTCTTTTAGTAGTACGTTACTAGCTATTTCGGACTACGGGTTGGCTTACTTATTGGTGGGGTATAGTAGGTTCCATCATGACCTATGAAATAGGGTCGTGAAAAATTGGTATCAGAGCCTAGATTTTACCGGTGTTGCTGGTATAAGAGCTAAGAGTTTAGTAGAGTCTTACAGATCGGTGCGGAGACGTCTGTATCCTATCTTTGGGAGGCTACAGGGAATTCTTAGGAAATTCTATTCTTGACTCCTTGTAGTGTTTCCGTACTTCTATGAACCTCTAAGTACTTCTTTTGACTCCATTCTCTATCAGAGGGATAACACGAGGTCAATGCTAGATGTGGACAATATTTTGTACGTGTTACCAGAATTTTGTCTCAGCATTTGGGCTAGAGAGTTAGAGATTGACATCAAAGATATTCAGGGTCAACCAGAGGGTCTAGGGTCAATCCAAGTTTCGACAGAGTTTGTGACTGCCTCAGCTGTTCAGGATTCGGTGTTGTGTGTTCCAAGTCTATTTCTGGATACCTCTTAGCTAAAGTTAATGTCAGGTCCATTGAGTAGTTCTCAGACCAGAGTTGGATTTATTGGTGTTCAGCAGGGTTCTCTGTTTATTTCAGAGTATGAAATTGGGTTTCTCGAGTGGGCCAGACATACTTCTATGTTATTTCCCACTGAGCATGAGATGGTGCAGGGATTTATCAGAGGGTTGACTTTACTACTCCATTTGGCATCGAAGCATTTTATAATAGATGGATCTTCTTTCTCTGAGGTTGTTGATCACACGAGGGCTACAAAGAGGGCTTTCTTTGAGGCATACAGAGGTGGCAGCAAGAGACCATGTCAGCAGTTCAGTGTTAGGGGTATTCCGTATGGAGGTCGAAATCTTCCCAGCAGAGGTCAGTATCATTTGCAGCCTATTAGGCCCGAACAAGTGTCACCTCAGCTTATGGATAACTCTCAGGTTGATCATGGCAGTATCAGTGGACATAGTTCTGCTCAGACATCACGGAGTATTCTGCCTAGGTCTTCAGACCATGGCGGCCTTCTGAATCAGCAGGTTCAATGGAACTATAGGTGTGGGCCCCACATTTAATCGAAACAACCTAAGATGTAAATTCCAATGATTCCATTGGATGCAGAACGTGTTTTATGATCAATTTGCACTATTGGTTCATGTTCATAGTGTTCCGGATGAGTTCCGAGGGTCAAAAAACAAGTTTTGGAAGTTGTTGGTGCTGGTGTGGCTGCTTTAGCGGCTGTTTACCATTTGACCGACTGCTAAAGCGATCATTTGACTACTTTAGATGTACTTTTACCCTCTGATCAGGCTGATTTAGCGGTCAAAGTGCCGCTTTAGCGGCCATCGCTAAGTATAAGACCCAAACCAAACCCATTTCGTATTTTTGACATTTCGGGAGCTAGGAAGCTCCATTTTAGGCGATTCTTGATGCGTTAGTCTCGTATGATAATTTTTTATGTGATTTTACCTTCACTTATCCCATTTTCAAAGAATATACATTTTTTTTCCTGATTTCCGACTAAAATTATGATTCAAACACCCTTTTTCCGCCATTATTGGAGCTTGGAGAGTGGGGAAGTGTGGGGAATCATTCTTGAGACTAAGGTAAGTTGTTTTAATGTCCATTTATCATTCCCATTATTTTCCTCATAGAATTCCGCTCTTTTCCTTGTTGATTCTTAGAATTTAGGTCTTTGAAATCCTAATCTTTGGGGACTGATTTGAGCCTTCATTTACGCTCTATTTGTTCTCAACTTTTGAGCACATATTCCTTATTGTTCGAGGGACCTCGTTACGGATTCAATTTTGGGATTCCATTACCGGACCCCACGAGCCCATTATTGACCCAATTTTGGGCTCAGAGTTTTATATTACAATATGGGTATCGTTTTACTCATAATGACGTGTAGGTTACTATTTTGATAGTGTGGCATCGATTTGGGATCATTGAACAGGTCGAGCGATTTGTGGACACTTCAAAAATTATGGTTCGACATCGAGGTAGGCTTCAGTCTACTTTTCTCCATGAGATTGTGTATAGTATAGACTACATGCTAGGTAGGGAATATAGGATATGATTATGGCTAGCATAGCATGACTTAGCCTATTTCATGGAATTTGGGGTAGATATGTGACCCGAACCCTAAGATAAATACTTGTTATGTCCATAGAGCCCTATTGCCCTTGAATATAAGCATGTTAACCACAACTGATGATTAAGGATCCTTTGGTATGAGACTTACCATTTGACTTAGTGATTCCCCCAATTAGATCCTTGTGGTGGCTTTATGCCCTTGATTATTGTGGTTGCCCGGGTTATGAGACCTTGCTATTTTGGTTATATGCTATTGGGCCCGAGACCGTGATTATGAGGCTAGTTGGACTTTGGTGAGTATTCTGCCCTTAGCAAGGGTAAGATTATTATTAATAGACACTTGGGCGCTTATGGTTATGTTGTCTTGATACTGGTGATGGCATCCATACTACCTGGTGTATTCATGCTCATGTAGTGGTACGATTTCGATCAAAACCTTGATTTTACTACTGTTTCCAAAAAAGGGATTTATTCCCACTTTTCACTTTTAAAAGGGTTATTTTATAACGGAAATCGTACCACCTTATTTACTGGATTATGAGCTTTTAAAACTGAAAATGATGTTTTAGAACTCCGATCGAGGATGATTTTGGGCCATTATTTATCCACTCATTTTACCATTATTATTTACTTCGGTCGAGGGATATTCTGACCCTTTGTACATGATTTAGTCTTGAGCATGATCTCGGGCAATGGATTTACGGATTTATATCCTTTTAGCCACAGTTTGAGTCCGTGCACTGATTTTATATATATATATATATATATATATATCTCCGGTACTGGACGGAGTAGATGGATCTTGATGGTTATTGGAAGTCCTGGATCGGGACCAGGCAGTGTATATTGATTTTCTCGAATCCCCTAGGGTTCCCCTTCATTCGAGAGTCGTCGAGCCATAGAATCTTGGTCGCCGTAGGTCCTACCTTTGCGAGCTAGGTAAGCTATAGGAGGTATATACACTTGGTACGGTATGGTTTGAGATTGTGGAACCAATTCGAGTCCGGTGTCCCCGACATGGTTATGGCATTTCAGTTTATATTACATTCATCCATTCATATGCATTGCCTATCACCAGTATAATTGTTTGGCACCTGTATCTATCGGTCTTATGGGGGGATGTATAGGTACGGGTTATGGTTACTGTTTGTTGAGTGTTTCTGTGAATCTTCCGGGCTTATGGGGGTCCGATTAGGTATTTGGTTGCCTGGACTAGCCGATTACTTTATTATCGTTTATTATGGTTTGTTCGTGGCAGGTTGGTTGTGGACTGGTACCTGAGATTAGAGGTACATTTCTGATTCCTTTATCCTTTCGGTAGATTATAATATGGTTGGTTTACCCCAGGATTTGTCACCCTTTGGGTATAGGCTTGATGAAGCTATTGATGGCTCCTTTACTTGGCTATGAACCTTGAGATGTTAGGTTGACTACCTCAGGTAGTTACCTTTGAGTTGGCCCTATATGTATACTTAGATGTATGGTATCACCATATATCCCTCTCTTTCCTAATCTATTTACATTGTATACGTATTGTTTGGCCTTGTACTACTATTATATATCCTTCTTTCACTCTGCATTTGTATATTGGCCAGTGATATACGGTATTGCACTTTAGTTCCTGAATGATGTCAGGACTGGATAGTTATCCCTATTGCCCCATTAGTATTATTATGCCTAGTTTCGTGGATAGTTGTCTGTAGTCACTTTCATGCTTTCATATTATTTATGCTTACATTATTTCTGGAGCTCAGTCGGTCATTGCCTACTGAGTACCACGTGTTTGGTACTCATACTACACTTTTGGTGCCTGTAGGTCATAGTGTGAGTTATCGCCGTTGATGTGTGTATGTCGTACAGAGAAGCTATGGATCAGAGATATGGGGTGAGCTCCCGACGTTTTGGAGTATTCCTATTCTCCCTCTTATTGTTAGACTGTTCTCTATATTATGTCAGAGAATGCTTGTATACGTACATTTTTCCTGTATTTCACTTGTACTCCTGATGTATTAGAAGCTCTTGCACTGGCTCCACCAGGTTTTGGGTTTATATTAGCTTTGTTATTATATTTATTCCGTTGTTTCCTTTATTTTTTTTTGGTAGTCCGTTACTAGCTATTTCGGACTACGGGTTGACTTACCTACTGGTGGGTTATAGAAGGTGCCATCATGACCTATGAAATTGGGTAGTGACATTATGGTATAGCTTAGTATGTAAAAATTTAGGTTGAGATTCTTCCCGAATGAAGTATTAAAAATTTCAGGCCAAGCTAGTCTTGGATGAATTCCAAGTATGGTATGGTCTTGATAAATCTGATAATTGATTGGTTTATGATTCTATGATTTAATATAATAATATGTTAGCCAAGAGGTTAGGGAGTTCATAGAAACTTTTGGAATTGAATTTTGGTTAGTAGAACTCTGGATAGAGTGTTTGATGTAAAGAGGTTAGTTCGGGAGGTTGAAATCTAGAAATGTGTTGTAAAATTGCCAAAATTTAGGACTATCAAACTTTCTGCCTCTTCTATGCTGCTATAGTTGGAGGTAGGCCACTATTATGTTTCCACTATAGATGGAATTTTCTCATTATAGCAGAAGTCAAGATTGGTCAGTCCCGCTATAGAGGGAATTGAGTCGCTATAGCAGGCTATGCGCAGTACATATTAATTTTCGGGTTAAAATGTTATTTTTATTCCAAACTCATTTAAGGTCAGAAGAGGGCAAGTTTGGGTGAATTCCATTAGTTCTCGATCAATTTTCATCGTTGAGGTAAGTTAATCCACATATTTAACTAGATTTTTGTTAATTATTCCTTAGAATCTCTAGGTTTAATCATGGTAAAGGAATTAACATGACCTAGGTGGATTTGGAATTAACTTGACCCAGGTGGATTTTCTTGTGTAAAGTAGTGAAAAGAGGTGTAAAGCCTTGGGTTTTGTTCAAGGGTTGTTAGGTTTCGATTATTATGCTAGAATTCACATGGAATTGAAGTGGAATAAAGGTAGAAAAACCCTAGGATGAGGGAATGATTCATGAATTTGACCTTAGGGTTATGAGATTAAGTTACAATCCTTAAAATTGTAAGAACATTGGTTGATTAGTGTTCTATGTGTTGATTTTAGACCAAAATCAAGTTGAAGCTTCAATAAAGGGCAAGGCTCAAGTTTGTTAAAGCATTGTAGGGCTAGAATTGAGGTAGGTGATGGTTGAATTGAAGTTAAAACTCAAGTTGATCTATGTGTGTATGTTAACTGTCTGTTTGACTACTTGTTGCAATGGATGTTATTGAATGTTGGACTTGTTAAATGAAAATACATGTAGGTTATTGATCACCTGTAATGAGATGATGTAAAAAGGACTTATTTTGATATGCAAGTGTGGTTGAATTATATCATTATATGATTGTACATGTTATGGTAGTGTTTGATGTTGTAAGATGAACTAGTAAAGGTTGATCGTCACGGAATTGGTGGATTTTAGGGAGTATAAGTGTAGGGACGTTGGAATAAGGGTGTTATAATACTTGGTTTGAGATAAGGGGCAGATACTAGTTGTCTGGGTTATTCAGTACATAGACTGAGCTTGTCGTAAGCATATATAAGACTCATAGCATGTGTATACATGGTGTTGGAGAGTTTGATAGTTCCTTGAGTGAATCGGGTTACATTGTTGTTGTTATTTTTGGATTCTTGTGTGGTTCAGGTTATTGATATGGTACTTGAACTGAGTTTATGTTTGTTGAAGTACAAATAAGAAATGTTTCTGACAAGTTGAGTTGTCTATTTTATGAGTTGTGGTAGTTGTCTTGAGTTGAACATTGTGTACTTGTAAATGATTCCTTTATCTACTTGATTTCTTGGTTAAGTAAATTTGTGATGAAAAGGTTAACTGAACGGATAATTGCTTATATTTCATGGTTGCTACTTGTTTACAAACTGTTAGTTAAGTGTTCACATTTGCTAAGTTGAGTTGGCCTATGACCCTACCAGTATATAGTGGTTTTATACTGATACTACCCTGTGCTCTTTTTCTCGTTGTTCGCAGAGCATGTAAGCATCATTTTTTGAGCAGCCATGGATCATTCTTTTATGATCTTTTCCATTGTTTGGACATATATAGTTTAGTTATTTATTTGTTTTCTAGGTCGTATCATTGATTATTTGAATAGATGTTTTGGCATAATGATCTTCAGTTTATTGGGGTGCTTTAGTCTTTATGATTTTATTCTGCACTATTTAATTAGATATTTCTAGATATTTTTATTTAATATACAACAGGTTATGTTCACATTTAAAAATGGTTAAGTGTTGGTAGTTATTACTCAGGTTAGATGATTCTCCCATCAGAGGGTTAGTGTGGATCCATTCATGATGAGTTTGGGTCGTGACAAGAACAATGCATACGATCATATTAAAAATTAAAAGAGCAATAACAATTAAATGAAACATGCATAAAAACCATAATCATACTTAAAGCTTCAAGAAATCATGAAATTTTCTACAATAAAAAGATGAATTTTTAAGTGGGTTTATGAACCCTAACCATAAACTTGAATTCATGAAACAAAGGAGTTATGGACTTGAGGATGGAAGGAAATCCTCATTGGAGTCCTACATACCTTAATTTCATTCTAAGAAGTCAAGGAGGAACCCTAGCCTGAGGAAGAAGTTCCAAGAATTCAGTTCATGGAGTTTCAATTGAGTTTTTCTTTAAAATCCTAGGGTTATGGTGTGGGATTTTATTGA
The DNA here is from genome assembly GCA_031232105.1 of Capsicum rhomboideum. Lineage (NCBI taxonomy): Eukaryota > Viridiplantae > Streptophyta > Magnoliopsida > Solanales > Solanaceae > Capsicum > Capsicum rhomboideum. The sequence continues at coordinate 64,066,491 of CP124709.1, forward strand.
TAATCGAAAAAAGAATGATTATACTTGGAATCACTTAGAATTTTATAGGAGAAACTTACCTCAGGGATGGAGGATGCTGAGAGGAGAAAATACCAACTTGGGGCTGATGGGAAAGAGAAATAGAAAAGATCAGAAAAAACACCTTCTAATGAATCCTGTCGGCCACTTTCGTGAGCCGGAGGTTAGCTCACATAAGTATCAGGAAGTTTGGCAATACACCAAACTTTCAGCACTAACATGGTTTAGTAAAACAATCATAACTTTCTACTTCAAAATTAGATTAATGAACAGTTGGTGGCATTGCAAATAAGACTAGAAGACATTTAATTTGGTAGGTATTGGGCCTTATAACTCATCATATTCTAGGATTAATACTCATTTGAAGTTGACCCTAGTAATATCTTATACGAAAACTCAATCGATAAAGAAGCTTGCAACTCAACTTCATAGTTGACATTATGACCTTAATTCATATCCAAAGCTCTTCCTACATTAAGTAATTGATCTTAAAACCTACTTTCAATTCGAAATCATTAGATGTAGGTCTATATGCATTCAAAGAATGGTTTGGACCTTAGCTCAGAAACTCGAGGTGTTACAAATGATCATGAATAAGGTGTGGGGTGTTACAACATGCGACGTTATAAGGATATGAGTTAGATGAAAGATAATAAAATTGTATCTCATAAATGAGAGAAACAATAATTTCTATTTGTTTCTCACCTTTGATACAAGCAGCTTCTAACATAACTAAATAAAAGTATTAGCCCATAAATATAGGGAAATATGGATTAAATTAGTAATGCTAGAAAACAATAATGATGACAGGAGATAAGAAAATGTATTTGTTTAAGAATGAAATTCTTAGACAAAATTAATTTAAAGAGACACTGATTATCCTTATGTAAACCATTAAGAAAACAGTGCTTAGCCCATGCAATATCCATAAAAGTATTACTTAGCTTGGGTAGTGCTTAACCCGTTCAATGTCTAGAAGAAAATTCTTAGCTTAAAATAAAATTTAATGGGGATATTTGCTAGAATTACATAAATCTATTGAGAAGGTAGTACTTAAACACAGTCAATATTCAAAATATATTGCATAACCTCAAGTAACTTTTTAAGAGGGTAGTGTTGAACTCAGTCAACTTCTAAAGGACAATACTTAGCCTCAGATAAATTCATGAGAAGTTAGTGCTTAACCCATTCGACTTTCAGAAAACAATGCTTAGCTTTGGGTAACTTCTTTAGAGGATGGTTCTTAACTCATTCAACTTTCCGAAGACAATTCTTAGCTTTGGGTAACATTTTGAGAGGAAAGTGCTTGACCTCGTCAACATCTAAAGAACTACACTTAGCCTCGGGTAACTTCTTGAGAGGTAGTTCTTAACCTAATCAACTTTCAAAGAATGATACTTAGCCTCGGGTAACTTCATAATAGTGTAGTACTTAATCCAATCAATTTCCAAAGGCTAATGCTTAGCCTCGGGTAATCTTTTGAGAGGATAGCGCATAACCCAATCAACTTTCAACTAAAAAAAATGCTTAGCCTTAATGAGATTTCATAAGAGGGAACTATTAACCCAATTGGCGTTCAAAAAGACAATGCTTAGTCTTTACGAGATTTCTAGAGAGGGTAGTGCTTAACCCAATCAACAGTTAAAAGAATAATTCTTATCCCATATGATATTTATTAAGAAGGTAGTGTTTACCCCAATCAGTTTTTAGAAGACGGTGCTTAACCATTAGTAAGATTCTGAGAAGGCCATGCTTAACCCATTCAAATTCAAAAGGACAATTCTTAGCCTTGTAAGAGATTTCTTTAGAGGGTAGTACTTAACCCAATCAACATTCAAAAGGAAAATGTTTATCCTTTCATGAAATTTCGTTATATGGTAGTGCTTAACCCAAACAGCATTCAAAATACAATGTCTAACCATAATTAAATTTTTTAGAAGAAAGTGCTTAACCTTAAGCAAAATTCTAGAATAAAGTGTATAACCTTAAATAAAACTCTTAAAAAGGTAATGCTTAACCCATTTGACATTCAAAAGTAAGTGTGTAACCTTACGTAAATTCATGAATGAAATGCATAATCTAAAGTAAAAGTCTTGCAAGGGCAGTGTTTAACCTAATCAACTTTCAACGAAAAATGCTTAGCGCTTAACCCCATTTTAGTAGCCTTATTTGCAATAGTTTAGTTTGTAGTAGACTTTTTTGTAGTAGCCTAATTTCATATTTGGTACCCTAATAGTAGCTTGACTCAATACTCAGTATTCAATAGCAGACTCTTGATTATTATTGTTCTTGTGTTGCAATTTGATAGCTATGATAATTCCTGAAATAATTTCTATTATTTCTGCATTTAAAGACAAATTGTAAGGTTTAACAAGACAATGTTGACCTATCATTTGCTTGTCTTTGGACTCTTATCGCTATTTTGATCTTATAGACCTTAAAATTGCACTCCATCGGGGTGTCTTGAGATATAATCCTTGAAATTTTTTAGGGTTCTCAAAAATTTCTTCCCCGGTTTATGACATAGAATATTTCAATTGGAATTCAAAAGGATAATGTATAGCCTTTAGAATTTTATCATTGAAAATATTTGTCTTTTGGTGATGAATATCATATTCATGAGACTATACTAATCATTCTTGCGCTTAAACAAAAAAATAATTTCTAAAAAGGGAAGATTGATTTGTGCCTCTATTCACCTTTTTCTTCCTTGTCATAAATTTAATCTCGTAGTCTTCTGACTTGAACTCCATCTAGATGTCTTAAGATGCAACCCTTAATGAAATTTGTGAGGACCCCTTAAAAATTTCTTCCCCAGTTTATGACTCAGAAAATTCTCATGCTTTAATGTAAATTAAGATGGAATTTTTGAGGTCACCTTAGAAATTTTGCCCCAATTTTAGGTCTTATTAGCATTGATCTTGTATAAATGCTTCTTCTAATGGAATTTTTGAGACCCTTTCAAAGATCTTTCCCTAATGACATGTACAAAGATAAGAATGTGAAACTTATATTATGATAAGACTGAACCCAAGAGGGGTGCCTACGCAACCCTCTTAAACAAGAATTAGGTTAAATGTAGTTCTAATTACATAAAATGAAAGCATAAAGAACTTCATCTTGCTCATGGAATTATCATTATTGCCAATAAAGTTTAAAGTAATTTTCCAAGTGCTTGGTGAGCTCCGGATAAAGAAACAACATGATTTTATCTTCATCATTGCCAACCAAGTCCAATTCATACTTAAGAAGATAATGATCATTGATAATGGACCCTTTAAGATGTATCACCTTAATATCAATCAATGTTTGACTTCTATATTTTAAAGTTTGACATTATTTGGTGGTATGCCCTTTCATCCCCAAATGAAAAGCAAATATTATAGAGTGGTCGAGCCATTTTGCATATGTTTCTATTATAATTGCAGGGATAGGAGTGATATATCCTATAACCTTTAGTCTCTTATATAGTGGGTCTATGAGTCAGCTAAAGGAGTGTACTGCTTGGGTAGATTTCTCAAAGTTGGCTTAAGGTTTTGCAGATCAATTGGATCACTGACATATTAGTGGATTTTGATAAGATGGTGGTTGTTGGAATATAGGTGGATGGAACTTAAAATATATGGGTTGTATGTTATATTCATGATAGGTAGTAGGATTTAGAATGGTATTGAATAATTATATGTCGTTGATGGAGATTGATATGAAAGTGCTTGATACGTTGGTGTTTGGTATTGGAATGGAGGTAGTGGTTTTTGGTAAATCAAAGGAATTTTCAGCTCATGTAATAAATACAACATTCACTTCTATCATGTCCTTATTCTTACTGACCTCACCAAATTGCAAATTCTTATTACTTGATTATAATGCCTCTAAATTTGTTATCGTGCCTTCTTTGATCCTCTCTCCTAACATGATGATATTTGAAAGCTTGCGGTCTTCTATGAGCATGATCCACTCATAATATTATGGCTCTTGGGCACGCATGAAGATTTCTTCATTTGTTTTTCCACTAAAGGAGGGATTGCTTTAGAAAATTTAGATATCCATCTTATTCCATATTTTCGAGATGATTTTGTAGACTTCCTCTTCAAATTTTGAATGTAAAACCAATGAGGTGCGTTCTTAATATTAAAGCCAAATCATTCTATAAATCGGAGGCTATATTATTCCATTTTGACCATTTCCTTTCATCTTGTGCAATATACCATGAAAAAACATATCCAGTGAGACTTCTCATGAATAGTTTTATACATATTTGTTCATTTTTTTGAGATGTACCTTTGGGTCTCCATTCCCATTGAAAATTTCAAATGTAGGAGGTTTGTATTCCTCAGGAAATTCAACATCGGGATCTAATCACAAGTCTTCATAACTTATCCCATCTATGCCTTTACTTCCTTCAATATTTTGGCATGCAACTATTCAACCTTTCCAACTGCTCAGCCATAATTTGTAACAATATGTCCTTTTGAGAGGGCTTTGGTTCACATTGGTGGTGAGTAAAAGGATTTGTTTGAACTTACATAAGATTTAAATTGTGATTTACTAAAGCACGGACATGATACATATTAGTGGTGGATATTGGGAGTAGATCATTGACATAAGGAATAGGTTGCAGGCCTTGAGAAGTAGCTTTCAGAAAAGTTGGGTATGTATTGTTGGGTGTGTTATTTGGTTGTTAGCTATTTTAGGAAGGCATATAAGTATGATTTGGTGTACTTTAGGGATATGAAATAGGATGGGATGGTTGAGAAAGACATATGAGAGTGTCTTGGGATTTGATAGTGGGGTTTCCCTCTGTTTGTGGCTCCACAGGAGTATTCAAGGTAAGCAATAGATTAGTCAGATTGCAAACATAAGATAATTCTCCTTGCATCTCTATAATCTTTTTCTACAACCTTAATATCACCTCATTATTTTCATGTAGATATCCTCCTTCTGAATTCTACAAAACTTCTTTTTGAGTAGTTATATCAATCTTATTACTAGTACCATTATTATACATATTGTCTTATCTTTGTGATTAGGACTAGGAGAAGGAGAAGAATGAGCTCCTCTAAATTAGGTGTGATAGGAACCTTCGGGAAGAGGAGAACATTGAAAAATCAAGTTATTAAGATGACATAGAGTGCAAGAACAAACACATAGAAAAAAATGTCCTAAATGCACGGAGCCTCGTTGAGCAAGAGGTAGGCCTAAGACGACAAATGTATGTGATTTATGATAACTTAATCCAAGCCTAGTGCATGGATGACTTCAATCAAATGTCAATACAGAACTATCTTAGGTTTCTAAAATTTGGGCAGATACAGACTCAAGGTTTCTTATGCAAGAAGGAACGTAGTCACATGGTAGCAAAACTATCCAATTACCCCACGTCTATATCAACTCTCTAAATAAGGTATTTGAAAAAATTTTAAGAAGTACAAAGGCACAACTCACGTATATTATAATGTGAACATGTGAAGTTCCCAAGAGGGAGAAGTATGAGCAGAATGAAAGTTATATAAAGCGATAACAGGTAGCATATAGTGAAAAGCAGTAACACATTGAATAGTTCTAAAAAAAGCTATAAGGAAATAAAATAAATCGAAAATGACAATAATAAGTGCATAAATGAAAGGAGCAGGGAAACGAAGATATCATGGAATAAAAAATAGATAAAGGAAAACACAAATAAAGTAACATAAAACATGTAGGGGGGATGATAAAGAGGATTTAACATGGAAGCAAATTAGATAGTCAAGGAAACAAGTAAAGGGGAAAAGGGAAAGGAGTAAACATGAAAAGAAATACAATTGTTTAAGACAACAAAATAATAGGAGAAGAAAAACAAATTTAGCATGGATAGAAATTAATCATCTAAGGAAGCAAATAATGGGAAAAGGGGAAAGGATTAAACATGGGGGGAAATAATTATTTAAGGCAATAAAATAATAGGAGAAAGAAAAGGGATTTAGCATGAAAAAAGAAATTTGTTTTTAAGAAAATAAATAATGAGAGAAAGGAAAATGATTAATCATGGTAAAACAAATAACTTATTTTAAGAAATAAATCAAAAAAATTGCTAAACATGAAACTAAATTTATTAAGTAAGGAAACAAATAAGGGATAAAAGAAAAAGAATTAATCATGAAAAGAAAATAAACCCAATTAAAAATAAAATAAAAACAAATAATTACGACTAATGTAACTCAAAAAATGAAAATAGAACACAAAATCTCACATAAAACATGAATCTATAATGGTTAGGACCTAAGTATCCCCAACAGAGTTGTCATGCTGGCATGCACTATTAAAGAATGCATAAAGTATTCAAAGTTCGAATATGCATAAACTTAAAATAGAAAATTAAAACTACCAAGAGATACACATATGTATTGAAATTACTTTGATAGAGACCAACCATTTAGCAACATGTTAACAATAGAAAATACAGAATAACTAAAATCCAACCACAATAACGCAATAATTCTAGTGGTAGTATCCTAAATCAGTACCCTGTCCTTGACATGTCAAGATCACAAGAATCTCAAGGATTTTAGACAGTGCTTGTGTCAAATGAGGTATGAGAACAAAGGGGGCAAGTCGGACTTGGCTTATAGCCGGTAGAGAGTAAACGAAATAGAGAAAGAGTCATGTTTTTGATGAGTAAAAGATGCTTAAAAATAATGGTAACAAGTGTGTAAGGAACATCCATTCATCCAAAATAAAGGAAAGAATACTACTTATATAACAAGAGTATACCAATCATAGATTTAACCATTTCACATATAACATGTAAAGAAATTTATTGTGAAATTGTGAGTGTACAAAAATTGTCATACTTTTGATGGGACACCTACATCAACGAGTAATGAGCCCAAGACCTAATTTTACAAGCAAATAATGAAAAAATCTCTAAAAAGTTATGCTTTGAAAACTCTACATGGATTTTTCTCTCTCTCTTCTCTCTCCTAAAATGCTCTCTTAACATAATCCATAATTTTGCCTATTGATGGCCAGCCATCTCTAGTGGCTAGTCTATGGTTGTCTACATCAGATTTCCCACCTTTACCGTCAAATTATATCAATGAGCCTAATACTTTGAACCCTAGTTTTCCTAAAGAAATCTTTTTTACAGATTCTCCTACTCAATCGGATCAACAATCTCAAGAAAGTATTTGAAAAGAAATTACCATGGTAGGGGGTATTTCACAGATCAAATGGATGGAGGAAGAAGTTGATAGAATGAATCAAATTGAAGATCTTCAATTTGCGGTGGTAGGCAAATTTACATATGAATGGAGTGATTTAGAGGAACTAAGAAGGATTATTCCTCAAATGTGAGGCGGATGTCAGATTGGGTTGTTTTGTAGTAAACATATTCTCATCTGGTTGACAAAGTAAGAAGATTTTGTTAACCTTGTTTCTAAGGGAGCTTTCTATATTAAGTGCAAATATGGGTATTCTTACCTAATCCACACCTTGATAAATGATTCTAGGTTTAAGGTGAACAAATAAACTTCGATGTCCATGGTGTGGATTTCTTTTCCTAATATTTTGCCCACCTTTTTTGTCAAAGAATGCCTATTCTCATTAGTTAATGTTGTGGGCAAATCTACACGACTAGATTAAGCTACTATTAATAAATCTAGTCCTAGTTGTACTTATCTGAAGGTGCTGGTTGATTTAAAAAAAGAATTCCCTAAGGCTGTTCAAATGAATATAGAGAATGAATCTACTGGGGAATTAAGATCTAACATGATTGCTACCAAATATGACTATGTTCCTAAGTATTATTTTGAGTGTATGATGCAAGGTCATACTAAGGAGGAATGTAAAATGTGTAATTTACTTGAACATAAGAATGAGAACAAAGAGCATCATGAAAAGGGTGGTAAGAACAGTATTCAGTGACATATTCCTCCTAATCTCCCTATTGTCCATATATTCCAAAAGGGAAACGCTAGAATTCTTTCTAGTGGATGAGTAGTTGGAAACCCAGGTCACTGGAATGTGGTGAGGGATTTAAATTCTACTGAAGATCAGATTCCCCTAGTAGTCAAAAAAAAATTTGATGTTCTTGCACAAAATGAGGAGGAAAACAAATAGCATATGCAGGCAACAATTAACAATACATGCAAAAATTTATTAAATAATAATATTACATCTCTAAATAAAGGGATTGAAGGGGAGAAGTTCATATCAACAAAGGAATGGATCACTCAGTCCTTTGGACAGACTATACAAGTTGGAGCTTTATCCTTATCTGTATCAGATCTTGATCAACATAAAAGTTTGGAAGATAGTCAGCAATTAAAAGTTAAAGTAGGTGAAAGGAATAAGTCAGTGGCTACTGCTACCGAGGAACGTAATTCTTTAGTATCTAGTAGTCAAGATATTCATCACAGTGAGCATGTTGAAGAAATTAATAATGCTAGCAACAAGGAAATTCAAGTTTTTCTAGAAACTGTGGAGGATCTAAGTCTTTTGGGTAATGGTTATGATACTCTTGAAGATAATGTGGTGGACTATACTAATAGTTTTAGCAAGGCAGTAGTTTTGGTACCCACTGTGGTACAAAAATATAAATCCCAAATGATGAACCGGTAAAAAGAGTCCCCAAAAAAATGTTTTGCATGATATTATATTTCATATATGGAGGAGAAAGATATTTTAGAGATAGAGACAGAACAACAGCTAAATGCAGTGATGGAAAGTGAAAATACTGAAGATACTATGGCTCACATAGCCAAAGATGCTAATTTATCCCCAAGAGTGATGAAACCTGCAAGAAGAGGTAAAAAATAAGGAGATGGTGAAAGTGCTCAATCTATCAGAATCCATCCAAAGAGAAATAAATTGGTTAACCATAGATGATGAAGTCATTTTATTTGGAATATAAGGTTTGTTGTAACACCCACACTTTCGGGCAAGAATTTAAACCATCCTTTATACGTGTATAGATCCAAACCCAATAATTTTTATTTAGATATAAGTGTGAAGATCAATTATTTAGTGTGGGAATATCTTTTGAGATGAATTGAGGTCGTAGAAATCTCCTAGCTCAAAGTTGAGTTGAGAACTTTCCTACCGATTGAGTTTTAGTAGATGTTCTTATTTGGGTCAAATTCCAATGGCCATTACTCCTAAAATAAAAAGTGTTTTGTAGCTAAATACCCACCAAATGAAATATCTTTGAGTCTTCTTTCCAATACATCATATTTTGCCTTAATCTGATATCGGAGTAAAACATTATGCTCAGTTTCCCAAAAGGGTGTCCATCTGTCAAAGTGTGATGGCCTAGGTGACGGACCATTGACGGTCCGTCAAGGGAATGATTTTACATCAAGGGGTTGACATTCCGTCACCCAAACCGTCAGTCAAAACTGTTCTGCACGGTTTTAACTTTTTCTAAGGGGTTGTTTGGTCTTTTCCCACTCTTGTATCACCAAAACTACGTCGTTTAAGTTATTATAAGGCTGAAATAAAATACTAAATGACCCAATAATCCCCATTTACTCAAAATTCATTCGACATTTAGTCATAAAACAAGAGAAGAGGCGATTTTCCTCCTCTTCAGAGCAAATTAGGGTTCAAGCTTCAAGGCTAAGGAATCAAGCCTTTCTCAATATCTCTCTATCAAAAGGCATGTTTGGGCACTCCCTACTTCAACTATAATTATAAAGTGTTAATTTATTTACTATTACGTATATTAAATTGATGATTTGAAACTAGGGTTGAGGAGTTCTTTTTCGAAAAGTTTAATATGGAATTCCCTCTTGCCACAAATTATTTTCTAACTACTAGTAGAGGGTTTGATAATTGAACATCCCTTTTGAAAGTGTGAATTTCATTACATAAATTTGAAATGTTATATGTTATACAAGATGGCACTGAAAGCCTTAGCCCAATGTGTCATACCTAAAATCCCATTGAGATGGACAGGCACCCGACGCCCTAAAGACTCGAGAGAACCAACTTATGATCTCATTGTCCAACCAAATAACTATAATAGTAGTGGGACTTTGACAAATATATACAAGCTATAGAAATGATAAAAGACTAACATAAAGATAGGCCCAAAACATATATACGTGACTTGGCCATTGAAGCAACACTGTTAAGGACCCAAACATAACTGCACTTTATACACTAGTCTACAAAGCCTCTATAAGATCAACAAACATGGTCTAGGTCGGGACATACCCCGCCTTACCCTTAACTATTATACAATACCAAAATATATACCAAAGACTTGGTAAAGCCCCGAATTAACTTTGAGCTCACCAATCACAGTTGAGGGTCATGTGCTCCTATTGAGGAGGTCTACTAGCTGGAGGATATGTACCTATGGCATGATACACATTGTCCCCATAAGGGATGTCAGTACGAAAGAATGTACTGAGTATGTAAGGTATAAAGTGACCATAGGTAAGACAAAATCTAAATAAAATCAGATATCAATATATAACTGTCTAGATAAGAATAAAAAACCACCTTTGCTCGTATTTATGGAATCATGTACATTACATATTTTACTTTACTTTATCCTTCTTTGCATTATGAAATTGTAAAGAATATGATACAAATGACTAGTTGATCAGTGGTAAATGAGGATGACACATGCTAGGTATTTTAACCCCTGGGATACGGTCCTCATAAATACACAAATCGGGATCGACCCATGCTAGGCTTTTCTTTCACCCCTGGGATCGCACCCGTGATATTGGGATCGACCCATGCTAGGTGTTCCTTCAACCCCTAGAATACCACCCAAGAATATACATATTCTCTTTACATCATTTCTTTAATCTTTGAGATAGTTCTTTTAGTGGTCATAACATTATTGAGTTTTAAACTATGGACCAGTAGTGAGAGACATATGAATATGCATTTAAGGCGGTAACAATGACATAGGGAGCAAATGTAACAATAATGTATTAGATTTCATGCCAAAGAACATAGATCGAATAGCCTTTCATACCTTGCTGTATTACTCCGATATTACCCCAAACTAACCTCCTGCCCCTCAGAATACTTATCTACAATAAAGTAAGTGGTAAAACTAGTATAAGTAGCTAATCAATACATTTAAGCCACTTAACCTCACCAAAACAGTAGCCGGGCAGTAAGCCCATAATTAATTTATTCAATGGTGTTCTTTTAACCCTTACTCCTCCAAATACATTCACATACCGTACAAATCCTTATAACAGCCCCCAAAACAACTTTAGCCTCATTAGACCCTCAAAACAATATACAAAGTGGAGTGGGCAGTAGGCTTACATAATATGCAGTTCGATGGTGTATCACCACATCCTTCGTCTATAATTCAATACAAGTCAGTTACATCCTTTCCCAACATCAACCAAGTTGTCCCCAACATATACACATAAAACAATTCCTAAAACAACCCCAATATCCTTTATCATAGCAACCAAATATTGAACCCATTATCCCTTGAGTTCTTAACAACAATATATACACAATCCTCTACCAAAACATGTATATAGGAAGGGGCAAAAATGGGCAGTAGCCTTACCTAAATTTTGTGATAGTTTATTCTCTTAACTTGTATATCTTCAATATCTTGGTTCCTTCACACACATACCAAAGGAGAAGAGAAAAATCTCTTAATAACCAAGAAAAAAGGGACTGCCAAACTTATAGAGGGTTGCCTTATAATTTAAACATGAAGAACATAATTTCCATAGTCTTTTTGAGATAAGCTCATGATTTGTTCACTTACCTGTAGCTTGGAAGGAAGGTAAATCCCAAGAACCCTAATGGAAACTTAGGGCTGCTGTAGAAGATAAGAGAGAGCAAGAGATAAAACTCTAGAAAGTTGAATTTTTTTCTAAGTTAAAATGGGTCAAATGAGCTGGTTTCAATCCCTTTAAAGGGAGCAGCTCTTGGCCTACTTTCTTGGATAATTTGGGCCATATTTTATCAAATATTTGGTGGACCTACTTGCCCATTATACTTGGTCCTTTGTGAATCTGAAACTATTGGGCCTTGGCTGCCCATTCTTCTCCTTTTCTCTCTTTTAACTTGGCCCAAAATTAATTCAAGTAGGTGGTAGTGTAATTGGCCAAATAACATGTTCAAAGGATCTTTGTAGGTGATGCACCTACTTGGTTCTCAGATTGGTCAATAAGTCAAAGTAGGTGATGCACCTACTTGTCACCTACTAGCTCAATTTAAGTCAAGCAACCAGTTCACTTATTTTATTTCATATTCTAAGTCTTAACTTCTTATGTTAACTTTATACTTATATACACTTGTACACTTTAATCCTTGAGGTAGAATACAACCTTACTATCTCGCATTTAAGCACTTCCGTTTGGGTTAACTTGGCGTATACATGCTGAAATGCTTGAGCCATTATAATATCATTTAAATCCTCTTTAAATCACCACTAATCACTTAAGAAACTTGGTTCGTTTCCTATATAACAAGGCTACCTCAATTCCTATATCAATAGAACAAGTACACGCAAAATACGGGGTGTTACATCTTCCCCCTCTAGGAACATTCGTCCTCGAATGCTAGCATAATTAGTCTGCTTGAAGAGTTCAAGACCAAGTTTAATCCTCATGTTACAATATAACACTTACACATTTATACTTACTTGTTAATGCTACAATTCAGTATGTTGGACTTTTACTTCAGATTCTAATAAATGAGGGTACTTGGATTTCATTGCTTCCTCGGCTTCTCATGTGATCTCTTCTATTTGTTGGTTCCTCCAAAGTACTTTTACAGAAGCTACTTCTTTATTTCTTAACTTCTTGACTTGACGATCTAAAATAGCAATAGGCACTTCTTCGTAAGTAAGTTCTTCTGTAACTTGTACATCTTCAGTAGGAGTAATATGAGATGGATCTCCTATGCATTTTCGGAGTATTGAGACATGAAACACTGGATGTACTATTGAAAGCTCTTGGGGAAGCTCTAACTCATATACAACTTGGCCAATTCTTTGAATAATCTTATATGGCCCTATATAGCGCGACTCAGTTTTCCCTTTTTACTAAACCTCATTACTCCTTTCATTGGTGACACCTTTAAGAATACCCAATCTTCTATAGCAAACTCTATCCCTCTTCTTCTAATATCTACATATGATTTATGTTGACTTTGAGCTATTTCTAGCCGTTGTTGTATCACCTTAACTTTTTCCATAGTTTGATGAACAAGATCTGTCCCAAATAAGGCAGTTTCACCCACTTCAAACCACCCAATTAGTGATCTACACTTTCTCCCATATAAAGCTTCATAAGGTTCCATTTTGATACTTGAGTGATAGCTATTATTAGATGAAAACTCAATAAATGACAAATGATCATCCCAACTACCTTTGAAGTCCAATACACAAGCTCACAGCATATCCTAAAGTGTTTGGATCGTATGTTCTGCCTGACCATCCGTTTGAGGGTGAAAAGCAGTACTTAAACTCACTTGCATTCCTAAACTATTCTGAAATGACTTCCAAAAGTTTACGGTAAATTGAGTACCTCTATCAGATAAAATAGAAATTAGAACTCCATGTAACCAAACTATCTCTTTAATATATAACCTTGCATACTCTTCAGCTGTGTAAGTGGTCTTAACCGGTAAGAAATATGTTGATTTGGTGAGTCTATCAACTATTACCCATATGGAATCAAACTTTTGAGAGGAGCGAGGCAAACCAGTAATGAAATCCATGTTGATCATATCCCACTTCCAAATTGGGAGCTGCATACACTGCATATAACCTCCCGGCTTTTGATGCTCTACTTTAACTTGTTGACAGTTTGGATATTGGGCTACAAATTCTGCAATGTTCTTCTTCATGTCTCCCTACCAATACACTTCTTTCAAGTCATGATACATTTTAGTTGACCCTGGATGGACAGAATATCTTGAATAGTGTGCTTCCACCATAATCTGTTTTGGCACCGAAGTACTCCCTCTTGCGTAAGCTCAAATGCCTTTTTCATACCTTGTTGTGCATTCCCCTTAAGTTGTAATAGAATAGGATCCGCATACTGCTTTTCTTTCACTTTAGTTATCAATGAGGATTCTGCCGCATTTTGCATAATAACTCTTTTATCTGGAGATTCAAGAAGGTGAACCCCCAAGCTAGCTGGTTGGAGTAGATTTTTAGCTATCCCTTGTCTTTCCATGGACTGTCCATAATTGTTTGCCAATGTCTTACGACTTAAAGCATCAGCTACCATATTTGCTTTCCCCGGATGATACAAGATATGAACATCATAGTCCTTTAATAGCTCAAACCATCTTCGCTGCCTTAGATTTAAGTCCTTCTGCTTAAAGATATATTGTAAACTCTTATGGTCAGTATATATATCAACATGAACCCCATACAAGTAATGGCGCCATATGTTTAAAGCAAATATAACTGTTGCTAACTCAAGATCATGTGTTGGGTAATTCTTCTCATGTGGACGCAATTGTCTTGAGGCATAGGCTATTACCTTACCATGCTGCATCAATACACATCCTAGACCCACTCCTGAAGCATCACAATACACTACAGACCCCTATGTACCTTCTGGAGGTACCAATACAGGCGTGGAAGTTAACTTATTCTTCAGCTCTTGAAAGCATCTTTCACAGGCATCATTGTATTAAAACTTGACTGCTTTGTGTGTTAGCTTGGTTATTGGTGCAAAAATGGAAGAAAATCCCTCTACGAACCTTCTATAATAACCTGCCAAGCCTAGGAAACTATGAACCTCCATAGGTGTTGTAGGTCTTGGCTAGTTCTTCACGGCTTCTATTTTTTGAGAATCAACCCTTATTCCCTCATCGAATATAGTATGCCCCAAGAATGCCACTGATTTTAACCAAAACTCACACTTAGAGAACTTTGCATATAATTTATGATCACGAAGAATCTGTAACACCGGTTGCAAATGATTAGCATGGTCCTCTTTTGATCTTGAATACACCAGAATATCATTTATAAATACTATCACAAACACATCTAAGAATGGCTTGAACACTATTAAGAGGTCTACAGACTTAGAGTATTAAATGTTGGCCTTAATCTACGAGTAAGATAATAGGGTGTAGAACCAAATTAGGCCTTGAGAACCTGATAGTGATGTGTTTTAAAAATAATTATGATGAGACAGAAATCCATTCCTACTCTAGAGTATTTCTTAGCTTTTAATCTCTATGACACCCTACTTATGTCTTACGTATCAGCATTATGCTTATCATCCATGCTCATGCACGTCACATAGATTTATGTCCAATTTTAGTTTCTAGTATAAGGAGTTATAGTTTCACTCAATGGTCCTAATCATGGTCCATGAATCTATGAACTCCATCCTTACGTTATATAGCTCATGAAATATGCACTCATGTTTTACAGTATACTCAGTCCTACAAACTCATGATATGCCCTTGATGACAATTGAAATCCATGATACATCATGTATGTCCTTACTCAGACCCCTGGAATGATTCGTTCTTATGATCTCTTACTCTAAGTTCTATGTACAACCTCCTACAAAAGTAATGCATGGTTATGTCATGTACATGCCCAAAACAACTCCCCACTCACATTCTGTGAGTTAATATATGAAATATTTGTACCTATGATACCTTAGCTCACAAGTTCTATTTTTGAGTACCAAGGTCCTAATATGTATAAGTCATAGTTGGATAGTATCCCTCTTATTTGAGATCCTCATACCCTAGTCTTTTAGTGACCCTTCTTATGTTATGGTAGTGGTGATGAAAGTGGTTAAATAATGGTTTAGATGGGAGTGAGTAGATGTTTCTTATTATAGAAAATTTTTAGTATGTTTGTCTATCTAATGTTGATGTGTCTCTTTGTAGTAGTTCATGAGATTGCAATTTGTAGAGATATTAGGGAAGAACATAAAATTCTTATATGGTTTTGTTGCATAGAAGGCCATGAAGTGGTAATAGGATAGGCTTGAATGTTGTGCTGGTTTACCTATGGATGAATGCATTATGCACTAGTGACTTCTTGATTAGAGATCCAAAATTATTATTGAGGTGGCAAGAAGTAGTATTCTTGGGATGAAAGCTCTTAGGAGATATATAATATAGAATCCCTTAGTTTAGAAAAGTATTATTGCGTTATGGGTAGCACCTTGTACCTCCGAGTTAGGTTTGAACATGGTAGTATCATGCAGGTAGACTCAGAGTTTAGTGATCACTTGTACCTTTGTGCGGCTTATAAGTTAAAAGTGTTGAAGTATAGATTTTAGGAGAAGAATTATAGTAGACTAGTGTTTCTAAGCATAAAGACTTTTACTTGTATCGTCTAAAGTAGGAATACTTTTATCCCTATGTATGGCGCATCCCTATTTCATATCATATAACTTCCGTCTGAATGAAACCTATGGCCAAGCTCATGTCCCTAAGAGTTTTGCATGTTCATGTGGTCTTTAATTCCATGAACTCATATCTTATGATATGTCTATGATGTCCACACCCATAGTGTATGTTTTTGCGTCTCTTAGTAGTTGATTGCCAAACTCTCATTATTAGCATAGTTTTGTCCATATTAATAAGTATCATTCCAGATATTCAATAGAAATTTTAGTTCAGCTTATTCATTTCCTCCTAAGTCAAGACCATCATTCGAGGATGATTGATCCCAAGGAGGAGATACTATAATACCCCGAAAGCTCCTTCATGATCGTATGTAACGCCTCAAACTTCTAAGCTAAGATCCCAACCATTCTTTAAATGTATGTAGACTGGAATATGGTGATTTCTAATTGTACATTGGTGTTAATATCAATTCCTTAATGGAGGAAGATCTTTGGA
The DNA here is from genome assembly GCA_031232105.1 of Capsicum rhomboideum. Classification (NCBI taxonomy): domain Eukaryota; kingdom Viridiplantae; phylum Streptophyta; class Magnoliopsida; order Solanales; family Solanaceae; genus Capsicum; species Capsicum rhomboideum. The sequence continues at coordinate 64,083,318 of CP124709.1, forward strand.
TATGAATTAAAGTCATAAGGAACCTCTAGCACAAAATTGAGTTGCAAGCTTCTTTACCGATTGTATTTTCGTAAAATCTTTTAGTAGGATCAACTTCAAACAAGCATTACTACTGGAATATGAAGATTTACGAGGCCTAATACCTACTAAATTAAAGATCTTCTAGTCTTCTTTTCAAAGCAACCAACTTTTTGTTAATCAAATTTTAGAGTAGAAGAATATGGTTGTTTTACTAAATCATGTCAGTGCCAAAAGCTTGACAACTCACCAAATTGTTTGGTGTATCACCAAACTCGTCCTACAACTTTTAGAAATTGTGCACTTTGGTAATCTGAGGCTGCACTTTGGTGAACTACTAAATAGTTATGTGAGCTCACCTCCAGCTAGACAAAGTGGCCGACGGGATTCATCAAAAGTCATTTTCCCGATCTTTTCCACTTTATTTTTCTATCCCATCAGCACCAAGTTGGTATTTTCTCCTCTCCTCATCTTCTATTCTGAATGTAAGTGTAACACCCCAAAAGTCCCTAAGATCATATCTCAAACTTAGAGCAGAAACTAACAAAAAAATTCAATTTTTCTTCACAGAAGGACTCTGACCAAGAGTCACGGTCAGTACCAATGACACGTTCGATGGCCCGTTCTGAGTGGAAAGACAAAAGTTTTGAAATATGAAATTTTCACCCAGTGATAAGGACTCAGTGACCATGAGTCTTTAGGTCAAACCATGAGTCTTTGGATAACTCATTTTGACAGAGAACCCCCGAGTTGATATTTCCTCCTGAGGCAACGAGTCTCAGTAACAACTCATTCTCAAACACAATGAGTCATATGGGGTACCAATCGTGCCTAAAGTCTAAAATCTATTCTAGTACACACTATCCATGGGATGACTCATTGGTTCAAGTAACGAGTCGTACACTAATCCATGACGACTGTTTCCAATAAGATCAGTTATGTTTTAGTAGGGGTATTTTCATATCTTCCTAAATCCCTAGACCTATAATACATTGTTTAAGTTTCTTTTAGGGGAAGTTTAAAGGGGTCTTACCATGCAAATCCCTTATTCACTTCTTTTAAACCTCTCAGAAAAAAATGAAATGGGTGATTCAAAGTTTCAAAAGCAAAACAAGGTTCTTTTTAAAATTATCAAAGAATTCAAGTGTGGGTCTAGATCCTCTCCAAGTATCATGTATATGGGTATTCATGGTGTTTATCCTTTATGTAATGACCCAAATCATTGTTATGCAGAATTATAAAGTAGAACCTTCGCTTAGTTTTCCCTTAGACCAAAATTTAAAAATTCTGGGCTGGCCTAGCTTTAGGAATATTTTAAATGTGTGGTGATATAGGGAAATATAGTAGTTATTAGAGTGTTGGTGAATGGTTTTGATTTGATTTTCTGTTAGAGGAAGAGTTTGAGAAGTCGTACCAACTTTCGATTCATAGAATGGGTTAGTAGAACTCCAGTTATAGCAATTATCATGAAAAGGTTAGTTCGTAATGTCAGATTTTGAGAAGTATGATGTGAAATGGCTAGAATTGACCGAGTCCCAAGTTACTAGTATGGGGTCACCACAACAACAAAAGTGTCGCTGCAATAGAAGAAGTGTCACCACAGCGACAACCCCTTTTGGCCTAAGGGCTGCTCCAGTAGTAAAAGTGTCATTGTAGCAGTGAAAATGTTGTATATAGGTTTTTAAAAATTAAAAACCCATTTTTCATTCCCACTCATTTAAAAAAATGTTCAAGGGCTTAGCAGGGGTGATTTTCTTCTGCTTTTGGGGTTTTTCATCTTTGAGGTAAGGTTTATTTATACTCCAAACTTGAATTACTTCTTTAGATTCATAGAAATTGTAAGAATCATAATCACGGTGGAATTTAGAGATTAGACCTAAATTAGGAACTAGTGGGAATTAGAGGGGTTTTAGTTTATTATCATTTTTTGTTGATCCTAGAGTGTTAGAAAATACTTCCTATGGTAGAATTCCTGATTGTAATGTTAAAATGTTTAGAATTCCATAGTTTAAAGGGTAAAAAACCCTAAAATGATAAACTTGGGAAAATTCTTGGATTAATTTTAAAAATGTGACTTCCTAATGTTTAGGAATGGTGAAATATTTTGTTAAAAATTATGTAATTGTTGTTTATAGATCAAGAACAGGCTGAGATTGAAAGAAAAGGCAAGTTTCTGGATATACAATGTTTACAAGCAAGGAATTGAGGTAGGTTATGGTTTAATTATAGTAAATACTTGCTTGACGTTGTGATTATATGTGACTTGGGTGTTTTTTATTTTCTTTCAGGCATTACTTGTGATTATTGACTATATTATGCATTGAGCATATGGTTTTGAGATGATATTGAGATGATATATGGATCGGGCGTCATTCCGACACTATTATATAGATCGGGTGTCACGCCAACACTTTTATTGGGTCGAGTACCACATCGGTACTGGCACATGGACTGAGCTCATCCCCTACAGGTCATATCTGAGAATCTCTGCTGACTATAGTATGTGTGTACATATTTCATGCATGCAATCATCATTTATTTGAATATTTATATATGTTGTGGTGACCATTGTTGAACAATCTACCTAAGTGTAATTGATGTATTTGTGTACTTGTATTCCTGATGAGATGAAGTGTTATGACTGTATTTGATTGTTAACTAATTATAAGTTGTGCCTTGATTTTTTTACTTGTATTTAACTTACCTATTTAATGGTGTTGAGTTAAGTCGGTCGATGATTCCTACCAGTACTTAGTTGTTGTACTGATACTACTTGTACTCTTTTTTTTGTTGAGTGCAGAGTATGTTCTAGCATTTGAGATGAGACCTCGACTCTAGTTCGTGATTCAAACATCGATTCAAGGGTGAGTAATATATCAGGGCAACCATTGGATCATTCTTATATTGGTTATGTCCTTTGTTTTGGGACATATACATTCCTTTTACCTAGTATTCTAGATATTATTTTGATATGGTTTGGACACTATTTTAGATGTTCTTGTATAGTGACTTTTAGGTCCAGGGGGTTATAATAAGGAGAGATACATTCTGCACTCTATTTGTTGTCGAACATTCAGTTAGTTAATAAAGAACATGTTTTGCTTTTATTGTGTTTTAGTGAGTTAAATGGTAAGTATTTAAGAACAATTACTTGTGAAGTTCCATAATAGTTGGCTAAGGGTTGGGTTAGATTGTTATCCCATCGTAGAGTTAGGGTGGGTGCCACTCACGACAAATTATGTCATGATAAAGATGGTATCAAAGCATTGGGTTTGTTGATCTCATCATACAAGAACAGGTCTAGTAGAGTCTTACAAAATGGTACGGAGACATCTGTATGTTTCTTTAAAACTTTATATGGCTTTGGGAGTAATTTTCACTTCTTTCTTCTTTTCATGCTAGTACATGATTACAATTGGTAGTTGGTGATCCAAATTGGTATCTAAGCTACTTCACTCTTGTTTCACAGATGGTGAACACTCATTCCACCAGAGCAGTAGCAGCCGTACCAACACCAGCACCAGCACCAGTCGCTGAGGCCACACTTTGGGGCTGGACTTGAGTTAGGGAAAGGGCTAGAAAGGGATGATGAGGGATAATACCTGTTAAGGATGGAGCTCAAGCAGCCGAAGGACCATCTAGCCAGAGATCACTGCCCCCTCCCCCACAGCAGGATGCTTTAAATTTGGTCCATAATGATAAGGTGATGGTTAAGGAGGAAGAAGTGGTAGTTCCAAAACATGTGGTACCAGTGTGAAATGGTGCAGCTCAGGTTCCTATGAAACTTAGCCTCATAGGCCGCCACAGATATGTTACCCTGCTCCAACCTCATAAACCCATCCTTCTTATGGTCACAATAAGTGCGGCGAACATATTTCTCAAGGAATACATTCTAAAATTTAGTCCAAATAAGTGGAGGTAAGGCATCCCTACACTCCACAAATGAGCTTCACCATTGCTTGGCTTCATTCTGCAGCTGAAAGGAAACAAACTCCACACCTTACCTTTCAACAATACCCATCTTGCGTAGACATTCATGACAATCTATTAAGAACTCAAAAGCATACTTGGATTTTATACCTTAGAATGCCAGGGGATTCATTTTCATGAACTTGCAAAATTTTCCTTGCTCATCATCATTCATCACCGGTCCAAGTACTTGTTGGGGATACACCCCAGTTTCAGATCTCGGTATGTTGTAAGGTTGTGGATGAAATATTCAGAAATACTGGAGTGTAGCCAGTGCCATCAAAGCCACCCCAAAACTCCAACACTTATTGAATCACCTCTGCAGACAAAGGCACCTGCACTGTCCCATTTGGTACTGGCACCACATTCTCTGGAGCTATCATTTCTTCTTCCTCAACTACCTCCTCTTCACTCTGATTATGTCCTGGAGCATCCTGCAATGGAGGAGGGGTCGGTGAGCTCTATCTTGTCCATCTCCCAACTACCTATGCTCTACCTTCAATGGGTGCTGCTCCACATCCTTCCTTTTTAGCCTCCCCCTAACTTGAGGCCTGCCTCAAAGTGTGGCCTCAACAGCTGGTGTGGGTGCTGCTGCAAGTGCTACAGTGGGTTTTGTTGCTGCTACTATGGTGGAATGAGTATTCACCATCTGCAAACAAGAGTGAAAGGATTAGATACCAATTTGGATTGCCAAATACCAATTGGAATCAAGTAATAGCACGACATAAATAAAGAAAGGAAATTCTTTTCCTAAAGCCCTGTATCCTCTCGAAGAAAAGTACAGACGTCTCTATACCATTCTGCAGGACTCTACTAGACCTGTTCTTGTATGACAAGATCTACAAACCTAGTGCTCTGATACCATCTCAATCACGAACCAAATTGTCATGATTGGCACCAACCTAAAACTATGGCAGAATAACCATACTTAACCCAATTCTCATGTTAACGAAGTATTACATGCACCTTCATTTTATACTAACTTCATCTTTAACAACTTCCAAAAGTCAATTATTAATTAATTTAATAAAAGGGTCAACCATCAAAATCATAAGTCACTAATAGAGTGTGGAAACCTCTAGTTAGTACATATCTGAGACCTGAAATCAGTGTACAAGAACATCTAAAAATAAGCTAAGTCTAAAACCAAAACGAATATCTAAAAACATAACAAAAGAGAAAATCATTTTAGTCCCGAAACAAAGGACATAAACATTATAAGAAGATCTGAAGGTTGCTCGAACATAGTGCTCACCCTCAAAATCAAGCCTGAAACACTCTCTAGAGCCGAGGTCACATGTCAACCGCTGGAAGATGTGCTGCACTCAATAAAATGAAGAGTACATGTAGCATTAGTACATCAACAAGTACTATTAAGCATCATCGGTCGACTAACTTAACAATGTACAAGTATGCATGTCAAACAAGTATAAAGGTGATCATAACAAAACTCATAACCAATGATATCAATCATACAAACACATCATGTATCATCATATGCTTACAACTCACAAGTTCACTTTCACATGCTTTCATACTTAGTCATTTTCATTAGCCATTCATCATCATATATATTCATCAAAATAGGACTCAATGCATTTGAATGAGTATATGTGATGTGTCATGATCAATAACCTGGGTATATATTTTGGGTATGATGTGTTTTCTGTCATATATTGCAGGAAGATAGGTTTTGGAGGCTAAATAGAGGAAACATGAAGAAGCAGGCACTAGAGTGGAGCATATGAAAAAGAGAAGACCTATGTTGAAGACAAAGAGTGACCCACGGTAGGGACTCACGTGTCATGGAGTCCACCCACGTGATGTGGGTGGTTGCCGTGGGACACCTCCTGCAGCCTGGACAAGACCCTAATTTCTAAGACAGGACTCACGTGCTATGAGTCCACCTACATGGCATGACTTGGTGGCGTGAGTCAACTTATAAAGATGTTTTCTTGAGCCTAATTTCCACGAATCTAACCTACGTGGCGTGACTTGGTTCCACGACACCAAGTCATGACACGGTGGAAGTTTGCCGACTCTGTTCTCCTGTTTTGATTAGGATAGGATTAGCCTTGTATCTATAAATACCCCTGTATTATCGTATGTTCGAGAGTTAGTCAGTACATTATTTTGAGAGAAATTTTCTATTGCTTCTGAGTTCATAAACATATTATTGGTTTTGTAATCAAAAACCCTAGATTCGATTTTTATTCATAATTGAGATTTTAGTTTTTCTTCATTATTGTGAGTGTGCAATTATGTTTTCATCTTTGAAACCTTCTTGTGTTCTTGCAATTATGAGTAGCTTAACTCATCAACTAGGGTTGTGTGAACCATGAGGAATTAATGAAACAGGTTAAGTGCAAAGCAACTCTGAACAGCTGTGAATGCATGTATTGGTATTTCCTTCGTTGTGATTGATCTTCTAACGGTTGCAAATGTTAGAAACTCGCCTGTATTCTAGACTTGCTTAAGAGAGAGGTAGAGATTGGGAAAAGGAGAGAACAACAGATATTTGAAGCTATCAACCTTCATCTAATAACTTGAGCCTTAGCGGGAATAGTTATCTGAGATCCAGGACAAGGGTTAGTAGTGCGAAACTCGGAGACCGCGAGGAGAAGAGTGAAATTCATCTAACCAAGGTCGAGAGACATTTATATGAACATATCTTGTCAGATTTTGTATACAACATAGCTGGACGGTTTTGTTAGCACAAGTAACCGGTGGAGTTAAGGAATCATTGGGGATCACAATCCTAGCGTACTTCTCATATTGACTACAAACTCTATAATTAGAAATCATTACCGTTATTGCTTACTTACAACCCCCCCCCCAGTTTTTACTTATTTTCCAACTACTCAAACGAGAACTTAACCTACTTCCATCCTATTCACTGTGGGATCGACCCCAACCTAGTTGGGTTCTATAATTGATACAACGACCACTTTATACTTCTTGGGAGGCATATTTTGGACGACTTCAAATTTTAGCGTCATTGCCAGGGAATACGGTTACGGAGCTTATTAGTACTGGTTGGAGTTGATTGGTTTTGTTTTAACATACTTTTGAGGGTACACGTCGGTGTATGCCTAATACTAGGAGTCAAGGCAATCCCCTGATTTCACTTGATCTTGAAATTGAAAGTACTCTGAGAGATAATCGAAGAATGGTGAATACTAACAGAGTTCAGGATCTCGCAGCTGCGGGAGACATTTATCACCAACCAATTCATCCAGTTGGTCATGAAACAGCAGATCAAACTACCGCTCGATTGACACGGGAAGAGCAAGCTAGGCAAGCTGCTCTTAGACGAGCAGAAAGAGATAATCGAGCTATGAAAGAGGCAGCTCAGCAACTGGCTGAGGCTGAAGAGAGACAAAGAAGATTGAGAGCTCAACAACCACTTCAAAGAACGCATGTGCCAGTTTATGCTGATCCTGAGTAAGAAGCCGTGGCCTACTTCGAGCCAATAGAGAATGGTTTCATTATTCCACCTGAGTTACCTCCAGGCACTAAGTTTGACATTACTAGTGCCATGATTCACCTACTAAACTTGAAGGGTGTGTTTGCCGGTATTCCTACTGATGATCCAAACATGTACGTGATGAATTTTGTGGGGGTATGCACCTCTTATAATTTGCCTGGAGTTGACCAAGAGGCCATTCGATTGAGATTGTTTCCATTCTCTCTAACAGGAGAAGCGACCTTGTGGTTGGCAGAATTACCACGAGGGTCCATCACTACTTGGCAGGAATTGAGAAATCAATTTCTGGAAAGGTTTTTCCCACCTTCCAAGATGCTGCAGTTGAAGGATGAGATCTACAACTTCAGAAAACTACATTTTGAAGCACTTTATGAGACATGGATAAGGTTTAAGAAGAAGCTACAGAATGTGCCAAATCATAGGATGAGTGGTAGAAACTTACTTGAAATCTTCTATAGGGCTTTAAACTTCAATACTAAGGTTGTAGCAGATACTATCACTGGTGGAGCATTTATGAGTCTGAGGTGGGAACAAGCTTCAGAAATATTAGATCGCATCACTAAGACCAATCGAGGATGGCATACTCTGGAAGCAGATACACCTGCTGGCACATATGCTATTGGAGCCTCAGCAGCACAGTGAGCTTTGGACGAATCTGTAGCTCAAGAGGTCTCTCAGTTGAGGACAGCAATTGGTCTGCTGGCTAAACAAATTTCGGCTAGAGATGCTGAAAAGGTACATGTTGTAAGAGCACAAGGTAAAATGTCTAGACATAAAGATTATGAATCTGATGAAGAAGTGAAGTATCTGGATCGAGAAGTGGCAGGTTTTTGAGCCAAGGGCCAAGGGTCTAACCAAGACTCCTGGAACTCGAGGCAAGGGAATCAAGGTCGGAACGACTATGGGCAGAGTTACAACAAGTTAGGATATAGAGATAGAGAATGAGATCGTGACGGTGATTGGAAGAGGAAGGATGATTATAGAGAGAAGAATGGTCTTTATGTACCACCAGGTAGCCGCAATGATGAGTCTGGAAATTCAAGGATTGAAGACCTTCTTAATAAACTGGTTACAAGGTCAGAGAGCCAAGAAAACTGTTGTAAAGAGACTAGGAAAGATATTTCAGGAATAAGTCATAAAGTTTGAATCTTACTAAACTGTCATAAAACAGTTGGAGCAACAGTTTGGGAAGTTATCGATAACATTAAACCAGCATCAACTAGGTACACTTCCAAGCAACACCATCCCAAACCCAAAAAATGATGCTCATTGCATGGTGATGTGCCACGGTTATATGGAACTTTCGATGCTTTAAACGAGGAAAAGATGCAATAACTTGGGTATGTTTTGTAGGTATGATGTGGTTTCTGTCCTAATTTGCAGGAAAACAGGCTTTAAAGGCAAAATGACCAAAAGAGGAAGAATCAAGCCCAAATATGATATGTTTGATGAGGAAAGAATGCATCTGCACTATGGAGTAACCCACGACATCACTCACGAGCCGTGATTACCACTCACGAGCTGTGGGTTGTGTCGTGAATTGACTTCCAGAGGACTAACATCTCACCTGAGTTCCACGACAGGACTCACGCCACGTGACTAACATCCATGGGACGTGACTTGATGGCGTGAGTCCACTTCAGAGATCCAAAAAAAGCCTGATTCCCACGATACATATCACGTGCCATGACTTGGTTCCACGACACCAAGTCACGATACACCGTGAAAGCTGCCGACTCTGTTCTTCTATTTTGTTTTGGATAGGACTAGCTTTGTATTTATAAATACCCCTAGGTAGTCCTAAGTGCGGGAGTTGGTCAATTTACTACTTTAAGAGTTATTTTAGACTATTTCAGACATATATTTGGTTTTGTATTCACAACCCCTAATTTTGAGGTTGATTGATAATTGAAATTTTGATTTTTCCTTCATTCTTGTGAGATCATAATTATGCGTTCATCTTTGGATTATTCTTGTGTTCTTGCAAATATGAGTAGCTAAACCTATCAACTAGGGTTGTGTGAACCATGAAGAATTAACAAAATCGGTGAAGTACAAAACAACTTTGTACTGCTGTGAATGCATGTATTGTTGTTTCCTTCGTTAGGATTGCTTTTCTAATGGTTGCAAACATTAGAATCTTGCCTGTATTCTAGACTTGCTCGAGAGAGGGGTAGAGATTGGGAAAAGGAGATAACGATAGAGATTTGAAGCTATCAACCTTCATCTAATAACTGGAGCCTTAGCGGGAAAGGTTATCTGAAGTCCAGGACAAGGGTTAGTAGTGCGACACTTGGAGACAGAGAGGAGAAGAGTGAGATTCGTCTAATGACAGTCGAGAGACAGTTAGATGAACCTGTCTTGTTTTATTTTGCATGCAGCACAGTGGGGCAGTCTTGTTAAGCACAAGTCACCGGTGGAGTTAAGGAATCATTGGGGATCACAGTCCTAGTGAATTTCTCTTATTGTTTACAAACTCAATATAAGTAAGCAATCGTCATCATTACTATTCACTAGCAAAACCCCCCAGTTTTAGTTACTTGCCAGTTATTCCTTCCAGTAGTCTACTCATACTTTGACCTATTCCCTGTGGGATCGACCCCAACCTAGTTGGGTTCTATATTTGATTCAGCGATCGCATTGTACTTTTTCAGAGGTATACTTTGGGCGACATCAAATTTTGGTGCCGTTGTCGGGGAATACAGTTACGTAGTTGAACATTACTGGTTGGAGTTGATTGGGTGTGTTTTTACATACTATTGAGGGCATACGCCGGTGTATGCCAAAAACTAGGAGTCGAGGCAATCCCCTGATTCCACTTGATCTTGAAATCAAAAGGACTCTGAGAGCTAATTAAAGAATGACGAACACTGAGGGAGTCCAGAATCCCACAGCTGCAGGAGATATTCACAACCAGCCCATTCATCTGGCTGGTCCGAAAACAGCGGACCAAACGACTGCTCTATTGACACGAGAAAAGCATATTAGACAAGCTGCTCTTAGACAAGCAGAAAGAGATAATTGAGCTATGCAAGAAGCAGCACAGCGTCTAGCTGATACTGAAGATCGACAAAGACGATTAAGAGAACAACCGCGACAACAGGTGCCTGTTTATGATGATCCTGAAGATGAATATGTGGCCTATTTTGAGCCAATCGAGAATGGTGCTATTATTCCTCCAGAGTTACCTCCAGGCACTAAGTTTGACATTACTAGTGTCATGATCCATCTGCTAAACTTGAAAGGTGTGTTCGTGGGTCTTCCTACTGATGATCCAAACATGCATGTTATGAATTTTGTGGGGGTCTGCACGTCATACAATCTGCCTGGATTTAACCAAGAGGTGATTCGGTTGAGGTTGTTCCCATTTTATCTTACAGGAGAAGCCACTTTGTGGTTGGCTGAGCTGCCACGAGGTTCCATCACTACTTGGCAGGAATTGAGAAATCAATTCTTGGAAAGATTTTTCCCACCATCCAAGATACTGTAGTTAAAGGACGAGATCTATAATTTCAGACAACTTCATTTGGAATCACTCTATAAAACATGGCTGAGATTCAAGAAGAAGCTGCAGAACGTGCCTAATCACAGGATGAGTGGTTGGAATTTACTTGAAATCTTCTACAGAGCTTTGAATGTCAACACAAAGGGGGAAGCGGATACTATCACTGGTGGAGCATTCATGAGTCTGGGATGGAACCAAGCTTCTGAGATATTGGATCGTGTCACTAAGACCAACCGAGGATGGCATACTCGGGAGGCAGATACGTCGGCTGGTACATTTGCCATTGGAGCTTCAGCAGCTCAAAGGGCTTTGGATGAATCTGTGGCGCAAGAGGTTGCTCAGTTGGGACAGAAATTGGCCTTCTGACCAAACAGATAGAGGCCAGAGATGAGGAGAAAGTGCATATTGTAGGTGCACAAAGTAAGTCGGCTAGACACGATGACAGTGAGTCTGATGAAGAGGCAAAGTATCTGGATCGCGAAATGGCGAGTTTTAGAGCCAAGGGCCAAGGGTCTAATCAAGACGCTTGGAACTCAAGGCAAGGGAATCAAGGTCGGAACTATTATGGTGACAACTACAATAAATCGGGACACTTGGAGACCGAGAGGAGAAGAGTGAGATTCATCTAATGACAGTTGAGAGACAGTTAGATGAACCTATCTTGTTAGATTTTGTATGCACCACAGTGGGGCAGTCTTGTTAAGCACAAGTCACCGGTGGAGTTAAGGAATCATTGGGGATCACAGTCCTAGTGAATTTCTCTTATTGTTTACAAACTCAATATAAGTCAGCAATCGTCAACATTACTATTCACTAGTAAAAAACCCCAGTTTTAGTTACTTGCCAGTTATTCCTTCCAGTAGTCTACTCATACTTCGACCTATTCCCTGTAGGATCGACCCAACCTAGTTGGGTTCTATATTTGATTCAGCGATCGCATTGTACTTTTTTGGAGGTATACTTTGGGCGACATCAAATTTTGGCACTGTTGCCAGGGACTAGCAATTGACATTTTCCGAACAACTAGCAGCTAATTATGCAACCCATGTGCCCTCACAATCAAAGAAGTCCCATACACTCTCAGTATACTGATGGATATCAACATAAGGACGAGGTCGAACCACTCACGCTCACAAAGAAGTTAAGACAGTGTGCATTAAATACCATAGGCTTGCCCTTATTTTCTATGCCTTAGTTTTCGGACCGTCGGACTAGGATCACAATAGGACTTTGCTCGGATTGTAATGTAGGCTTAGGGATGGGTATGGTGTATATGGATATAGTGACTCAACCCTCCTTGACACTACACTATTTTTGGCTCCAACTTCCAACTTTTTTTTTTCTCTCCCTTATTCTCCATTCTTTTATTCTCAGATTTTGGGTGTGGTTTTTCTTCTCAACTTTAAACACATATACACTTTTTTTTTTTACACCCAAATCTATTTTCTCTTTTTCTTTTATTAACCCTTCTTCATACCCAACTCACTCTACGTACCTCTATAATGGCCACCCTCAACTTAGGCGATTTGCCTGAGTTGAGGTACACAGTGTCCAAGGAGGGACCAGGGCCAAGACAGGTTCATTGTGATTAAAATGGAAAGGTGAATAGGCTAATGAAAGAAATAGAACAATTATGGCTCAAAAGTCGGGATCAAGGGATACTTATTCTTTTGGTTTGGCATTTAGGCTCATAGTGGACTTTTTCAACAACGGCCTATGATCCTTTCCTAATCCTTATCCTCTAACCTAGGCAAGACTAACCGGGCAAGTTCTGGATCGCACACACACAGCTAACTAAGTAGTGACCTCACACGCACATAACACAGGGTTATACTACCAACTACTACCTATCCGTTCATGCAATGCTAGCTAAGGTTGTTTGCCTATAATTCTAGTGTCATATCGAGATCCAACAGCAGTCACACACAAAGCATGTCAATTCCAAAAACTAAACTTTCAGGAGGGGTATCCTTAGCAACAAAAACACATAAGAAATTTTTCAAAACTGAACTGCACTAAAGTTCCCTCATTTTTCTCCTAATATAGCAAGAAACATAAAAACATCAACGATATCATCCTAAACATACCGGTTCTACTATGATAGCACACTCGGGGGAAAAGAAACACGGCAACAAAAAACCCCAAGTGGTGGTACACCCCCACCCACAACTAAACAAGGTGCAATGCCCTCAATGCACCAATATCAAATCAAAAACAAGGGAGTGAAGACATATTTGTGGTGCTCTAAGCGCCGAAAGTGGGCCCGCCAGCAGTGGGATCATCAGACTGTGCAGTGGTCGCAGTCGGTGGGGGAATAGCCTGACTGGCAGATGCACCGAGCACCCTCTGCTCTGCCTCAATCTGGCTCACGTGGAACTCTACCCAGGAGGCTTTAACAGCCCTCCTCAGATCACTATCGAACTCATCATCACTCGCACCCCCATCCGTCGGACTACGAGGTCTCTTACCTCTATCCATCTCCGGCTCCTCATCAGCAAACAGATCCCCTCAAATGCTAGTCGTACGGAGGTCGAAACAGGCATAGGTGGTATAATCGGCGTGCTAGTCGATGCCAGTGCCTGAACCTCCTCTCTCAATGCAGCAACCTCCTGGGTCAAGCCGACCATGTCAGGGCTCGGTGCAGCACTCAAGCGGGAGGCCATATGTGCCTCGAAACTGTCAATCCGCCCATGCAGGCTCCACATAAACTGGTCCATAGCTGCAGTCATCTGAGCCTCCACCCTAGTCTCCACAGCCTCGACTGTAGATCGAACCCAGGGCTTAAGCTGGGCTACCAACTTAGCCATCTAAGTCTCGGTGTGAGCCTGGCGCTCAAACATCTCCGTCTGTCTATCAACCAGCTGCTGCAGAAAATCCCGTGATACTGAAACCATCCCTGCAGGGGTCGGTGGGGTACTAGTACTGGGTCCTCCCTCATCAACAGGGCCAGCACCCTCAGTCGGTACAGGAATCCTAACTGGTGCAGGAACAGGCAAAGGTACACCGCTCATATCATCCAGGGCAGCACCCGATGCCTCAGACGGCTGTGTTCCTCGGGGAAGAATGGGGTGCAAACCCCTCTGCTGCATCATCGTAATATCTACCAACCGGGTCACCTCTATAGAAATATCGATGGCAGGCATCCTGGTTACCCCTGCTCTATCACACAGACCCCGAATCAGACATGGGAAAGGGATACTCGTGTGATCCCTGAACGCTCGCTCATGGATCTCTTGGATAATGTACCTTGCGAAATGAATCTCATAACCAGCCAAGATGCTGGCTACCACTAAAGCCCTATATAATGTGAGTGAGTTATCAGCGTTGGTTGGAGCCAACCTATGACGAACCACTGACCACCAGAATCGACCAGCAAAATAAAGTGTGGACTTTTTGATGTCCAGCTTCCCAGTCACCCAACTAGCCGCTACACCCTCCTCGGCTATGTAACCTGCAATCCATTTAATCAACTCTAATTTCTGCTCGCATCTCTCATCCGAACTCTATCTCTGACCGTGTCCATCCTGTGATCAAATTCAGATGTCGAAGCCGGAAGTGGACGGTCAGGCCCAAACAGGAAGTGGTGAATGGTCTCTTCTGAAATGTCAACTTGGGTACCACGCACCATAACATGAGTCAGCACTGGCTGCAAAATATATCGCTTCCCAACTGGAGTGCTCAAACCAATCAACGCAGCATAGGAAGCATAAAATTCTCGGACCAACTCCGAGCTATACCTACCAGAAGGCTGCGCCATCCAACCCAATCCATATCACTCAAAAAGATGCCAAATATCCAGCAATGTCCTCAGTTCCTCCACTCTATATCGGGGCTCCTCCATAATGCTCCTTTGACACACACCATGCTCTGTTAGCTCAGCATCTCGATCATAAATAGCACGCATGCCCTGTACACACCACCTCTGAACCTCCCTGTCCTGTGCATTAGTCGGGGCACTCTCGGTACTAGTACCGAAAAGAGAGGCTGTAGCCTCTGCCACAGATGTATCCTGACCCATAACCTCATCTGCAGACAAACCCTGACCCGAAGCTTCATCCCCATACCCTAACTCAGAAGCATCCTCCCCCTCTTCAGACTGGGGGGCGGACTCAGAATACGCAACTAGTATAACTGGCTCAGCAGGTGGTGGGACCGATTGAATTGCAGCCCGGGCAGCCGCTCTGGCACGCGTCTGTAACCTCGTAGCCCATGGGACTAAGGCCGTGTCGTCCTGACTAATATCAAACTCCTCCATGGAACCACTTGGTTCAGACTCAGTGGGTTCATCCCTCAGACGGGTCGGTAGATCCATATTTTTGGTCCGAATCTGGGATGATGCATCAAGGTGGTCACTTTTGGGATTGGATTTTGGAGGCATGGTAACGGGTTTGGATCAAATTTTTTGGGTATTGGGTCAGATTTGGGTCATGTTTAGTATGGTTAATTCGAATTTTTGGACCTATTTGGTAATGGGGTTCGAATTTTTGAATAGGGAACGGATGTGGTGAGTGTTTGGGATTTTGGTTTTTGGATTTTTGGAGTTTGGGAAAGATGGGATTCGAATTTAATGGGGAGAAGTAGAGGGAATTTGAATTTTAGGGTTTAAGTTGAATGATTTTAAAGTGGGGAAGAAAGAGTTTTAATCGGGTATAAATCGGGTGAGGAAGAAAGGGTTTTGGATTTATTTTGGAAAAACTGGGCTTGGGTCGGGTCGGATTTTGATTTCTGGTATTTTTAGGTTTCACGACATGACCCACACCATGTTATTGACACCCACGTGACGTGGGGTCTGTCGTGACTGGTGTGCTGTGACTGAACTGAGTGTCTGATTTAAATGACACAAGTCACGTGGCATGGATCCCATACCCGTCACGTGAACTACTTCCGTGGAACTGATTCAGAACCTGGAAATCTTTCTATGAGTTTGAAGATGTCATCCACGTGGCATAGAACCCCCTCACGAGTCGTGATTCATGTCGTGGAGGAAATTTTACCACTTCTGGTGGATTCTGTAATTTTCAACTAACTGCTACTCAATAATCTGATCTCCTCATAACAAAATCTTGGGTTGCCTCCCAATCAGAGCTTGATTTAACGGCGCGGCACGACATGGCTAACTTGGATACTCAGACTTTACCAACTAGCCCATGGGTTGCCTTCCATGAAGCACCTGATTTAACGTCGCGGCACGACATGGTTAACTTGACTACTCAGACTTCATCAAGTTCAAGTTCTTCAATCGTCCTTATCTCTTCCAGAACTCCTACATAATTCTTAACACGTTGTCCATTGACTTTGAATAGGACATTATCTGCTCCTTTCAGCTCAATAGCACCATGTGAGAATACCCGAACTACCGTGAATGGGCCAGACCATTTGGACTATAATTTTCCAGCAAACAGGCAAAGCTTGGAGTTATACAGTAGCACCAAATCTCCCGGATGAAACTCTCGATTCTCAATTCGCCGATCATAATACAATTTCATCTTTTCTTTATACAATGCTGAACTCTCATAAGCCCGGAGGCGAAATTCATCCAACTCATTTATCTGTTCCAGTCTCATTTTAGCCGTTTCATTCCAGTCTAAATTCAACCTTTTCAATGCCCACAATGCTTTATGTTCTAGTTCGACGGGCAAATGGCAAGCCTTTACAAAAACCAACTGATATGGTGAAGCACCAATCGGTGTTTTGAAAGTCATCCGATATGCCCATAACACATCATCCAATCTACGAGCCCAATCAGTCCTATTAGCATTGACTGTTTTTGCTAAGATAGACTTAATTTCACAATTTGATACCTCAACCTGCCCACTTGTCTGCGGATGGTAAGGTGTGGCCACCTTATGCTTTACACCGTATTTTTCAAGAAGAGCCTTAAACAGCCAGTTACAAAAGTGGGATCCTCCATCACTAATAATAATTCGAGGTGTCCCAAATTGTGAGAAAATGTTCTTTTTCAAGAAAGCTGTGACACTTCTTCCTTCGTTATTAGGAAGCGCAATTGCCTCCACCCACTTAGAAACATAGTCAACAACCACCAAGATGTACTTCATTCCATGCGAGCTCACAAATGGACCCATAAATTCAACTCCCCACACATCAAATAATTCAAGTTCAAGAATCGTAGTCATGGGAAGTTCGTGTCTGAATATTACCTTGCCTTTGACACCGGTCACAAGCGCGGGCATAGTCATGAGCATCCTTGTAAATGTTGGGCCAATAGTACCCACATTGCAAGATTTTATGGGCAGTCCTTGTACCTCCATGATGACCCCCAACTGGAGATGAGTGACATGCCTCCAAAATACTCATCATTTCGACCTCTGGGATGCATCTTCGAATAATGCCATCAGCACACACTCTGAACAAATATGGCTCATCCCAAAAGAATTTTCTTACCTCATGCATGAATTTTCTTCTCTGCTGATATGTCATATCCTCCGGGACTAGATCACTTGCCAAAAAGTTGGCAAAATCAGCAAACCAAGGGATTAATTCTTGGGATGCTGCAAGCACTTGCTCATCTGGAAAAGTATCATCAATTTCAAGATCATCTTTCACTTTCAGCATGGCCTCCTCCTCAAGGCGTGAAAGATGGCCAGCCACTTGATTTTCGGTCCCATTCCGATCCTTGACTTCAAAGTCAAATTCTTGCAACAGAAGTACCCACCGAATCAGTCTTAGCTTAGCATCCTTTTTCGACATAAGATACCGAAGAGCCGTATGATCTGTGTGCACAATCACCTTCGTGCCAATCAAGTAGGATCTGAATTTCTCGAAAGCGAAGACTACTACCAACAACTCCTGCTTAGTCACAGTGTAATTCTTTTGACCTGGATTAAGCACTTTTCTAGCGTAGTAGATCGGATGTAATATCTTCTCTAGTCTTTGGCCAAGGACTGCACCCAAAGCCACTCCAATAGCATCGCACATAACCTCAAAAGGCTTAGTCCAATCCGGTGACACAATGATAGGGGCTGACACCAACTTCTCTTTAAGACACTCAAACGCTTTAAGACATGCTTCATCAAACACGAACTTCACCTCTTTCTCTAAAAGTTTGCACAAGGGATGAGCAATCTTGGAGAAGTCTTTGATGAACCTTCTATAAAAATCAGCATGACGCAGAAAACTCCGAATACCTTTTATAGAGATAGGTGGGGGCAGCTTCTCAATTACTTCGATTTTTTCCTTATCCACCTCCATGCCATTCTTCAAAATCTGATGCCCCAATACAATACCTTCATTGACCATAAAGTGACATTTTTCCCAATTCAGCACTAGGTTGCATTCCTCGCATCTTTGCAGAACATTAGCAAGGTGTGCCAAACAACCCTCAAATGAGTCACCCACTACAGAAAAATCATCCATAAACACCTCGATAGTATCTTCCACCATGTCGGAGAAAATAGACATCATACAGCATTGGAAGGTGGCTGGTGCATTACACAAACCAAAAGGCATCCTCTTGAATGCGAACGTCCCATATGGACAGGTGAAAGTGGTCTTTTCTTGGTCTTCGGGGGCAATAAAGATCTGATTATACCCCGAATAGCCATCAAGAAAACAATACCATCCTCTACCAGTAAGACGGTCTAACATTTGGTCCATGAAGGGCATAGGAAAGTGATCCTTTTCAGTCCATGAGTTCAGCTTTCTATAGTCCATGCAAACTCTCCATCCAGTCACCGGCCTTATTGGAATCAACTCATTCTTGTCATTTGGAACCACAGTGATTTCTCCTTTTTTCGGCACACACTAAACCGGGCTTACCCACTTGCTATCAGCAATAGGGTATACCACTCCTGCATCCAACCACTTGATGATCTCTTTCTTTATAACCTCTTGCATAGGTGGATTTAAACGACGCTGGTGTTCAATGTTAGGTATGCATTCTGGTATAAGCTGAATTTTATGAGTGCAGTTGCCGGGTGGAATACCTATGATATCCGCAATGGACCAACCAATGGCCCTCTTGAACCTTCTCAAAACCGAAACCAAAGCCACTACTTGCCACTCCACCAGCTTAGCAGAAATAATTACTAGTAAGGTATTGTTGGCTCCCAAGAATGTGTAGCGAAGGTGGGCCGGAAGAGCCTTAAGCTCTAACACTGGAGGCTCCTCTATAGATGGACGAGCTGGTGGAGTTACCCTATTCTTTAAATCAAGATCCAGTTTCTTGGGCACATAAGTATACGCTCCTTTACCAGCTAGTGCACCCACCATCTCATCATAGTCTTCTATACCATCATCTTCAAAGTTCATGATCACAGCAGCCAGAGGTTCTACTCCCAACCTTTCTTCAATGGGCATGGCAGCTTCAATATCATCAACTGCATTGATCACTAAAATGACTCTCTTATCTCTTGGCTGCTTCATTAACCGACATACATTGAAAGTAACCTGTTCATCATTCAATCTAAATTTCAGATGCCCAGTTTCCATATCCACCAATGCACGACCCGTGGCAAGGAATGGTCTCCCCAGTATGATGGGAACCTCAAAGTCAACTTCACAATCGAGGATCACAAAATCATCCGGAAATATGAAAGAAGCAACCTTCACCAAAACATCTTACAGAATGCCAATCGACTTTTTCACAGCTCTATCGGCCATGAGAAGTCTCATGGAGGTTGGTTTTGGTGCACTCAACCCCAATTGCTTGAACACGTCTAATGGCATTAGGTTGATGCTAGCACCCAAATCGCACAGTGCTTTAGCAAAGTCGTAGGATCCAATAGTAAACGGAATTGTGAAAGCTCCTGGATCCTATTTCTTTTCAACTAAGGACTGGGAAGCAACTGCACTGCAATGATGAATGTTATCTGCGGGCTCAAAACTGACCGTTCTCTTCTTAGTCACCAAGTCTTTCATGAACTTGGCATACCCTGGCATCTGCTCCAATGCCTCTACAAGAGGGATGTTAACTGAAAGTTCCTTCAACATGGTGATGAACTTCTGATACTTTCCTTCCTCCGCCTTCTTCTTCAACCTTTGAGGATATGGAGGAGGGGGTCGTGGGATAGTTTTGAGCATGTTTGGTACCTCTTTCTCCCTCCTCTTCTCAGATTTTGCATTGTTGATATCATCCTGCTGATTTGGAACCTTGTTACCCTTTGCATTATCTGACTCTAACTCAACTTCCACATCGATAACCACTGGATCAGGAGGCATACTACTGTTGGTAGGCATCGGTGGATCTGTCGTGCACTTCCCGCTTCTAGTAATGATGGCGAGGTAATGACTATCATTTTTAGGATTTTGGACGGTATTACTGGGAAGGATGCCTGGCTGACGTTGATTCAGTGCCACTAAAATTTGCCCAAACTGTTGCTCCAACTGTTTGATGGCAGTCGAATGAGACTCCACTTTTTGACTTATGCCCGAGATGTCAGTCCTAATTTATTTCAAGCAATTCTCCTGACCTTCTGCTCCTTTCACCAATTTATTTAGAAGTGCCTCCATCCTCGAATTTCCAGACTCCTCATCACGTCTTCCAGGAGGCACATAAATGTCATTCTTTTCTTTATGATCATCTTTCTGCCTCCAATCACCATCACGATCCCGTTCTCGATCTTTGTATCCCGACAAGAAGTGGAATGAATCTCATTGAGGCACCCAAACAAGTTGAGGGTGTTCAGGCTACACCGGAAGAGAAAAAGAACGCCACAAAAAAGGTAAAGGAAGCTCTAAAGAATTATGTTCCATTCCCAAAACTTCCTCCACATTTCCCTCAATATCTCAAGAAGAAGGTGGATGAAAATAAAATTGTTAGTGGGGAGATCATGAAAGAAGTTGACGAGCCAAAGACTGATGAAAATAAGGCGAATGCTGAAAATGAGAAAGCAAAGGAAGCCCTATAAATGCTAAACCCCATTCCTAAGTCGCCACCTCCATTCCCTCAGCGCTTGAAGAATAAGAAGGAGGATGGAAAATTTCATAAGTTCATGTCTATATTGAAGCAACTTTCTATAAACATTCCATTGGTGGAAGCGCTGGAATAAATGTCGGGATATGCAAAGTTCATGAAAGAGTTGGTCAGAAAGAAGAGAACTGTTAGTTATGAGTGTGTAGGTGATTTACACCATTGTAGTGCAATTGCATCCCGTTCTCTTGTGCAAAAGAAAGATGATCCTGGTGCCTTCACAATTCCATGCACAATTGGGTCAGTTAATTTCGCTAGAGCTTTGTGTGACCTAGGTGCAAGCATTAACTTGATGCCATTGGCAGTATTCAAGAAATTAGGCTTGGGAACCCTTGAGCCAACAAAGATGCAGTTGTTGATGGTGGATCGTACAATCAAGAAGCCTGTAGGCATATTATTTGATGTTTTGGTCAAGGTTGAGAAATTCATCTTTCCTGCTGACTTTGTTGTTTTGGACTGTGAGGTCAATTTTGAGATGCCCATAATTTTAGGGAGACCATTTTTAGCCACCGGCATAGCATTGGTAGATATGGAGCGGGGCGAGCTGAAATTCAGGTTGAATAATAAGGAAGTCTTGTTCAATGTTTGCAGAACTATGAAGCAACCAATGGACATGAGGGTGGTTGCGAAAATAAATATTTTAGATGACCCTGTAGGCAAACCCAAGGGATATCTTGATGAAGTTTGAGTAATCAAGACACCCGCGTCGTACCGCGACGTTAAATCAGGCGCTGCTTGGGAGGCAACCCAAGTTGTCTTGCTATTCCTATATTTGCTTTGATTTTTGGTTATTTTTAATCGACATTAGACCCATGAACCTAGGGTTCCACAGGTATGTTCCTAACTCCCTTGTTTTATTTTAGTCTAATGCATTGGGGACAATGCATGCTTATTTGGTGGGGGAGGAGGTATTTGTGGGTCTATATGTCCTCTTGGGGGTTTTTGTTGTCGTGTTTCTTTTCCCTCAAGTGCTATCATAGTAGAGCCTGCATGTTTAGGTGGTTATTTATATTATTTATGTGTTTGTATGTTTAATTAGGGGAAAAGTAGGGGAACCTTAGTGCAGTCCAATTGTGAAGGTAGTTTGAATGTTAAGAATGCTATTAGATAATCTAAAGTCTACCCCTCCTGAAATTTTTTGATTTTTGAATTATGTGTGTAGTATGTTAGTTTGTGACAGCTATTGGATCTTGTTATGGCATGAGAATTATAGACAAAATAACTGTAGCTAGCATTGCATGAACCCAGATAGGTAGTAGTTGATAATACAACCCAGTGCTATGTGTGTGTGAGGTCATTATTTAGTTGACTTTGTGTGTGCGATCTAGAACTTGCCCGATTAGTCTTACCCAGGTTAGAGGATAGTGATTAGGAACGGATCATAGGCCATTTTTGAATAATTCCAAATTTAGCCTAAATGCCTGAACAAATGAATTAAGTATCCCTTGATCCCAATTTAGAGCCTTAATTGACTTGTTTCTTTCTTTAGCCTATTCACCTTCCCTTTTTAATTTATAATGAACCTGTATTGGCCCTAGTCCCTCCTTGGACATTATGTACCTCAACGCAGCCAAATTGTCTAAGTTGAGGGTGGCTATTATAGGGGTGCGTAGATTGATTTGGGGTATGAAGAAGGGGTTAGAAAAAGAAAAGGAGAGAAAATAGATTTGGGTGTGAAGAAAAAAAAGATAAAAAGAAAAAGAAAAAGAAAAAAATTGTGTGTTGAAAATATAAAGAAAATCACACCCAAAATCTGAAAATAAAAGAAAGGAGAACAAGGGAGAAACAAATAAGCATGGTTGAAAAGTGGAGCCAAAAATAGTGTAGTGTCAAGGAGGGTTGAGTCACCATATCCATATGTACCATACCCGTTCCCAATCCTACATTACAAGCCAATTAAAGTCCTATAGTGATCCTAATCCAACTGTCTGAAAAACTAAGGCATAGAAAATAAGGGCAAGCCTATGGTATTTCATGCACACTGTTTGAAATACTTTGTGAGAGAGAGTGTTTTGACTGAGTCCCTAGTTTGAGACTTATTAGTATACTGTGAGTGTATGGGACTTCTTTGCTGTGAGAGTACGTGGGTGGGTTGTATTGTTAAGCTACTATATGTTCGGATAATTTCATTTGCATGTAAGCTTAGTTGTTTGTTCATAATCTTCTGCCATCACTTGATCACTTCTATGTCATGATAATATGTTGCAAGGATACACACTGTGGTTTTGAGTTGCAAGAAGGAAGGGTTAGAAAGGTTTTGCCAAAAGCAATGAGTTGACTGCCGTAGGTCCCTTAGGTTTCTCTTAATCAAGCATCGTATATGTTTGTGTTGTTTTGTTCGCATGAGGACATGCAAACATTCTAAGTTGAGGGTGTTGATG
This sequence comes from Capsicum rhomboideum, assembly GCA_031232105.1. Classification (NCBI taxonomy): domain Eukaryota; kingdom Viridiplantae; phylum Streptophyta; class Magnoliopsida; order Solanales; family Solanaceae; genus Capsicum; species Capsicum rhomboideum. Next base: position 64,106,606 of record CP124709.1, read on the forward strand.
TGTCATGATCATATGACACTTTTGATGCTTAAAACAAGGAAAATATGCAATAACTTGGGTATATCTTTTGGTTATGATGTGTTTTCTATCATATATTACAGAAAGATAGGTTTTGGAGACTAAATAGAGGAAACATCAGAAGCAGGCACTAGAGTGGAGCATATGAAGAAGATAAGAGCCAAATCGAAGACAAGGAGTGACCCACGGCAGGGACTCACGTTCCGTGGAGTCCACCCATGTTGTCACTCCTCGAATTCCAATGGGCGGACTAGCACCCGAAGTCGTTAAGGCCCGAGAGAACCAACCTTCATTCATGTACATTCATATGCATGTATCTGAGTTAACAACATCCTATCTTATGTAAATACAATATACCAATGGAGGAAGTCATGGAGAACATATAATATATATGAAACTTGGTCGTTAGGGCCATCAAGTCAAAATAGAAACACATGCCATCGTTTATCTTACAACGTCTATAAAGCCTCTAACAGATAAATTTACATAACCATCCTAAAGTCAGGACAAGTCCTCTCTTTACACAACATTTACATAATACCAAAACAAGTGTACACATATGACTTGGAAAGCCCCGAACCAACTAGAGCTCACCAATATCCCGTAGATGACCCGCAGCCTACGATGGAGGTCTACTAGCACCTGTGCCTGCAGCAAGTAAGGTAAGTCCCCCAAGGGACGTCAGTACGAAGAATGTACTGAGTATGCAAGGCCATAAGATATAAGAACTTCACTGAGATCAAGTACAAATGGGTGGAAAATATAGTTTAACCACCGTAATATACATGTGCGGAGTCGTGTATATTGCATTCGTTTCTTTCATTTTTCAATCATCTCATTATCACAATCATTCATATAATTCATTCATGTAATCGTTCGGGATCGCCTCTAGCTAGGCTTACGCCCCTTCGAGTTTCCACCCATTCCCAATAATCCTTCAGGATCACCTCTAGCTAGGCTTACGCCCCTTCGAGTTTCCACCCTTACTCAATATTCATTCGGGATCGCCCTTAGCTAGGCTTTCGCCCCTTTGGGTTGCCACCCGTACTCAACAAGTACGCATTACTTCAATTCTTTTGTTATAAGAGTGATATGTTGGTGGTTGTAACATTGTTGTAACTTTGGAACAATAGTCCACAATTATGAGACACATGAATAACAATTGGTAACAAACCTGAAATGAGATACTTTAAGACATTTCGAAATAGAAACAAGTGCAAAGACACTATGAACAATAGATGTTGCAGAAGGATACAGAAAAGAGTAACCTTACATACCTTTTCTTCCAAATATGAACACACAACTCTATATATGAATACAACAATCCAGCTCTTCCTTACGTGTTACTCTACAACACAAGTACATAATGGAGCTCACGTTAACAACTAACTACATTACAAGTGCATAAAATGATAATGAGCTACATGACTGCTATATAGCATCATTTCATCCTTCTATAATACAACTCACTGCATCACCATACCAACAACATTCCACACATTCACCAAGACATCATAAACCGATAACATTTCACACCAAGTTTATCCTTTACACTTTTTCATTACCACTACATCACAATTACTCCATCCAGTCATCTCAATACCTTTCACAATTACACATTAACAACAATCCATAATTGATATAATCCAACATGCCTCCGAACGACCCCCTTAAATCCATTCAAAAGGTACCATAAGTTGATAATTGCATCCATGAAGGGTATAGGGGTCTTGGGGGTCAAAGAGAGACAAAAACATGCAAAACAAAATTTTGGACTGGGATGTGGATCCACCTGCACCCGCAGGTGGATGACATGTTGTAGAAGGTTCCCCTATGGCCTTGTCCAGAGCCACCTGCATTGGCATCTGCGCCCGCAGGTGCTCCAGACGCGAGGGCGGGTGCCCATTTCAGCCTCCAAGGGTCAATTTAGGGTCCTTTTTTGTAATAAATGGTCCATGGCCATAATTAAGCTTCTCTTTTCATATTTTAGGTCACCTTGGATACCAACGAACAATCATGGTTTCACAACACACATGAACATCACCAAAACTACATTTTCCTTTCAATACGTCATCAATTCCATGTACAATTTCCCCACAACAATTTCAGATGTTATACACAAAGATAAAACAAGTTAAGGACATAACCATATCTTACATGTGATATTTAATCCATCAAATTCACTTCCTTCAAGACCACAAGTCCACTTTCAAGTTTATAAGGCAAAACCCTTTACCGATTAAGCAAACATAGACTATTTTACACATAGTGAATTGTCTAACACTTTGACAACATAACCAACATGATTTATACACCATATTAAGCATATAATATACTAAACCATGAGAGTAAACACTTACCAAAACTTGAAAAAGAGTGATCTTGTCAAAAGAGGTAGTTGCTTAGGGTTTGTGGGAGAAGAGAAATATTTTGGAAAATCTAGAAATGGCATGGGTGTTGTAATGAATAAAAATATGATTTTGTGACTTATATAGTCCCTCAATTAATCCTTAGCCAAACATTAAATGTGTGTTTACTTGGTCAACTCACTAATGGGTCATTTTCCCCATTTGGGCCATGTCTTATGACTTAATTTTGGGCCTTAAATTGAGCCCATTAGTACATGTTAATTCAGCCCAACAAATTAATTCATAATTCACAAAACATCTCATGTTTAAATAATTCCATAAATGTTAAGGTAATCAATTAGGTTTGGAAATGTACGGGGTGTTACATCCTTCCCCCCTTAGAAACATTCGTCCTAGAATGTTAGTGACATTATCCAATTTAAAAAAATTCAAGTCTAGGATCATTATTCATGTTATCACATATATACATAATTCTCATAGATACTTACTTGTTATTGCTCCAATTCCGCATCGTGCACTTGTTCTTCCGTTTGAAACAAATGAGGGTACTTAGACTTCATCATTTCTTCAGCTTCCCTTGTGATCTCTTCTACTTGTTGATTCCTCCAAAGTACCTTTACGGAAGCTATTTCTATATTCCTTAATCTCTTCACTTGTCGATCCAGAATAGAAATAGGTATCTCTTCATAGGTGAGATCCTCCGCAACCTGTACATCTTCCATGGGAGCAATATGAGATGGATCTCCTATGCATTTCGAAGCATCAAAATATGAAATACTGGATAAACTATGGAGAGTTCTTGGGGTAATGCTAATTCATACGCAACTTCCCCAAATCTTTGAATAATTTCATATGGCCCTATATAACGTGGACTCAACTTTCCTTTCTTTCCAAATCTCATTTCCCCTTTCATCGGTGACACCTTCAAGAATACCCAATCACCTATGGCAAATTTGAGCCCTCTTCTTCTAACATCAGCATATGACTTATGTCGACTTTGGGCCATTTGTATCCACTGTTGGATCACTTTAACTTTCTCCATAGCTTGATGAACAAGATCTGGCCCAAGTAAAGCAGTTTCACCCGCTTCAAACCATCCAATTGGTGATCTGTACTTCCTTTCGTATAAAGCTTCATAAGGTACCATTTTGATAATTTAATGATAGCTATTATTGTAGGAAAATTCAATAAGAGGTAGATGATCATCCCAACCACCTTTAAAGTCCAACGTGCAAGTTCGTAGCATATCTTCAAGTGTTTGGTTAGTACGTTTTGCTTGTCCATATGTCTAAGGATGAAAAGTCGTACTCAAACTCACTTGGGTTCCCAAACTCCTCTAAAAACATCTCCAAAAATGTGCAGTAAATTGAGTCCCCCTGTCTGATATAATAGAGATTGGAATCCCGTGTAATCGCACTATTTCTTTAACATACAACCTTGCATAATCTTCAGCTGTATAGGTGGTCTTGACTGGTAGGAAATGCGCTGACTTGGTAAGCCTGTCAACTATTACCCATATGGAATCAAATTTCTGCAGTGTACGAGGCATACCTGTGATAAAATCCATGTTAATCGTGTCCCATTTCCAGACTGGAAGATTGATTCATTTCATGTAACCTCCAGGTTTCTGATGCTCTACTTTTACTTGTTGACAATTTGGAAATTGAGCTATGAATTCTATAATGTTCTTCTTCATGTTACCCCACCAATACATTTCTTTCAAATCGTGATACATTTTGGTGGCTACCGGATGAATAGAATACCGTGAATGATGTGCCTCTGTCATAATTCATTTCCTCAGTTCATCTATATTCGGTACACACAATCTTCCTTGGCGCTGAAGTACTCCCTCTTGCGTAAGATCAAATGCCTTTGTCAGACCTTCTTGTACATTCTCTTTTACCTGCAATAAATTAGGATCCGCATCTTGTTTCTCTTTCACCTCAGCTACTAATGATGATTCTGCCACATTTTGGACAATAACCCCTTCGTCTGAAGATTCAAGAAGGTGAACTCCCAAGCTGGCTAGTTGATGTAAATCCTTGACTAGATCTTGCTTTTCAGTCAACTGGCCACTAGTGCCTCCTACTGCTTTGCTGCTTAATGCATCGGCTACTACATTAGCTTTTCCTGGATGATATAGGATATCAATATCATAGTCTTTCAGTAGTTCAAACCACCTCTGTTGCCTCAGATTTAAATCCTTCTGCTTAAAGATATATTGAAAACTCTTGTGATCAGTATATATATCAACATGAACCCGATACAAATAGTGGTTCCATATCTTTAAAGCAAACATCACAGCTGCTAGCTCAAGATCATGTGTGGGATAGTTTTTCTCATGTGGCCATAATTATCGTGAGGCATAAGATATTACATTATCGTGCTGCATCAATACACATCCTAAACCAACCCCCAAAGCATCACAGTACACCGCATACCCTTTTGTGCCTTCTGGAAGTACCAACACAGGTGTAGATGTTAATTTATCTTTCAGCTCTTGGAAACTTTTCTCACATGCATCATTCAATTGAAACTTGATTGCCTTATGTGTTAGCTTTGTTAAAGGTTCCAAAATGGAAGAAAACCCTTCAACAAATCTTCGATAATAACCTGCTAACCCAAGGAAGCTATGAATTTTTGTAGGCGTCGTAGGTCTTGGCCAATTCTTCACCGCTTCTATCTTTTGAGTATCAACCCTTATCCCTTCATCTGACACAATCTAACCCAAGAATGCTACGGATTTTAACCAGAATTCACATTTAGAGAACTTTGCATACAACTTATGCTCACGAAGAATCTGCAACACCTATTGTAAGTGATTAGCATGGTCCTCTTGTGATCTTGAATAAACCAAGATGTCATCTATAAACACCGTCACGAACACATCTAGAAATGGCTTAAACACCCTATTCATCAAATCCATGAAAACAGCTGGTGCATTTGTTAGTCCAAACGACATAACTAAAAATTCATAATGGCCATACCGTGTTCGGATAGATGTCTTGGGTATATCTTTTTCTCTAACTCTGACTTGATGGTAACCCAATCTCAAGTCAAACTTTGAAAAACATTTGGCACCCTGTGACTGATCAAACAAATCATCAATTCTGGGGAGGGGATATTTGTTCTTGATCGTTACCTTATTCAATTGTCGATAGTCAATACACATTCTTAATGTTCCATCTTTCTTTCGTACGAATAATACTGGTGCACCCCACGGGGACATACTAGGCCTTATGAATCCCTTGTCCAGCAAGTCTTTTAATTGCTCCTTCAATTCTCACAATTCTACTAGAGTCATTCTATACGAAGGAATAGAGATAGGCTGAGTGCCTGGAATAACATCAATATCAAACTCTACTTCCCGTTCTGGAGGTAAACTTAGAAGATCTTCAGGAAATACATCAAGGAATTCATTTACTACTAAACCGATTGAGGAGTTGGTGGCTTCACATCAGTATCATGCACTCTTTCTAGATGGCATATGTACCCCTTGGATATCATTTTCGTGCCTTAAGATAGGAAATAAATGTACCTCTCGGTGCTCCAACATTACCCCTCCATTCAAAGACAGCCTTTTGTGGGAAATGGAAATGTACCTTCTTAGCCCGGCAATCTACCGTGGCATAACAAGAAGCTAACCAATCCATACCCATTATAACATCAAAATCCGCCATTTCCAGCTTAATAAGATCATCCAACGTATCATGATCACACACAGTTACTACACAATTACGATATACTCTTTTTGCAATAATGGATTCGCCAACTGGTGTAGATACTTCAATTAGCTTACCTATTAATTCTGGTGTTCTTTCAAATTTTACAGCAATTAATGGAGTAACATATGATAGGGTAGAGCCTGGATCAATCAATGCATATACATCATGTGAAAATATGGATAACGTACCTGTAACTACATCAGGAAAGCCTCCTAATTCTGTCGGTCCACTAGAGCATAGGTGCCATTCTGGGCTCCACTGGAACTAGCTGCTCCTCTAGCACCTCTACCACGCCCAGTAGGCTGCACTCCTCTACCTAGAGAAGGAATCGATGATGATGATGCAATATTTGATCCCGTAGGTCGTGCTATACCACTCATGCCCCTTTGTGGGTACTCTCTCACCATGTTCCCTAGCATACCGCAAAAATAGCAAACATTCATTCCAACCCGACATTCACCTAAATGAGACTTCTCGCAGTGCTGACACGGCTGGCGAGAAAATCCTATTGTCTGTGAACCTCGAACCATACTGCTTCGTCCAACATAACTGCCTCTAGACCCTCGGAATTGAGATTGAGTTCCTGCTGTGGAATAAGAAAATAATGGTCTATGCGGTCTATTAAAATTTCAATGCCTAAACTCTTTTTGGGATGCCATGACCTGGCCCGTAGATCTAGCCCTTTTTGACGGCCCTCCTTCAACTTCTTGTGTCCTTCTCCGCTGCCTCTGATCCTGCATCTTCTGTGCAAAAGCCTATATTCTGGATATATCCATATCTCTGTTCAAAGCAGCAATGGTACAGTCCCTCACCAAATATGGACTCTGTCATTCATCGTGGCTACTACACTAGGAGCATATCGAGCCAAAGAGTTAAACTGAAGATTGTACTCTCTGACACGCATATTCCCTTGATGAAGATTTAAAAACTGATCCGCACGAGCCTCTCAGATCTCATATGGAAGATAGTGATCGAGGAATGTTGTTTTGAATTCCTCCCAACTAGCTGGAATTGCATTGATACCCCTAGATCGTTTCCAATCTTTGTACCATAAGATAGCCTCTCCTTTCAATCTATATGCTGCAAGCTCAACTGTTTCTACACCAGTCACATGCATAACATCTAGAGCCCTTTGAATTTGGTCCACGAAGTCCTGTGGGTCTGCATTCGGATCTGACCCAGTGAATGTGGGAGGGTCTAATTTCAGAAAATCCTATGTCCTTCAACTAGCTGCCCTATCCGCACCATCATTACTTGTCGTTAGACCAACTTGTCCTTGATTCTGTGCAGTAAATATACGAGTCACCATTTGCACCACATTTCTTAGATCCTGCTCAGTAGCATTAACAGGTGGTTCAGCAGGTTCTTCTCTCCTTCCCGGCTCTTCTCGAGCTGGAAAAGTAGAAGAAGCCCACGATGCAAATTCAGTGTCAGCCCCACCTTGACTAGCTTGGTGTAACACCCCGTACCTTCCCTATCCTACTTGACAACCTTGAACCATGTTTACCCTAGGTTCGAGAGATAAGTACGTATTTTGTAATGTTATTGATGGAAAAATTTAATAGTGTGCTAGTACATGTGATTAGACGTTTGTAGTAGGTGGTTTTTGTGAATTTGTGGAGAATTTGTGGGTTGAAAAGTGAGTTTTAAGGAACATCCAAGCAAAGGATCTTAAATATAAGAGGTAAGCAAAAGGTTGGGACTTGAAAGATCTAACCAAATCCGCAAAGAAAAGTAAAAATCAAAAATTTAGCATGGGGTGCTGCAGGTGGCGTGCCAGGCCGATTTGGCCTAATTTTTTGTTGGAACAGGCAGCAAGGGGGCATTCCAGACCGCTCCTAGCCACCTTTCAAAAGCTGAAATTTTTCTAAGTGTCTAGGGCGCCCGGGAGCATGCCGAGGTGCTTTTTGCCCGATTTCTTCTACGATTATAAGTTTATAAAAAGGACTCTTGGGTTATGGTATCATTATTCCATCATAGTAGGACTACTCTCGAGCAAGTTTGGCATCCGAGTTGGGATTAATTCTTCGTCGCAAGTATTTTATCAAATTATGTTCAATTAAGCCATGGGTGGCTAGAATTTCTTGTTTTTGAAATTGAGGCTGCGAACATGAAATTCGTGTGTGAATATTATCGAGACATTTATGGAATTATTTTAACATGAGATATATGGTGGATTATACATTGAATTTGGTGGGTTAAGTTAACATGTGCAATTGGGCTCAATTTAAGGCCCAAAATGGAATAAAAGGCATGGCCCAAACGGGTAAATAACCCATTCTTCCATTTGACCAAGAAAATATGGCATTTAATGCCCAAGGATTGGCTAAGGATGACTTGAGTACTATATAAAGGCCAAAAATCAGATTTTTAATTCATTCTAACTCTCATGCCTTTCTAGATAATTACAAGATATTTTCTCTCAAACCCTAATAACCCTAAGGCACTTCTTTGGGCAAGATCATCATTTTGAAAGTTTGGGTAAGTGATTATTCTTATGGATTAATATATTATATGCATGGGAGAGTATATAGATCATGATGGTTATGTCTAAAAGTGTAAGTGGTGCACTTTTGCTTTTTGTAAAAGATGTGTCATCTTTGTGATTTAAACATTAAAGAAGACTTGAGGTTTTGATGAAAGTGCATGGTATGGATGAAATATCAACATGTATGGTGTGGTTATGTTTCTTGACTTATTATTTTTCCATGAGTATAAATTGTGGGATTGTTGTTGATATGTTATTATGAAGTGTATTAAGGTTCCTTGATGGAGTAATTGTGATGTTGTGTTGATGGAGAAGTGGAAAGTATGAACTTGGTGTGACATGCTATTGGTTTATGATGTATTGGTCAATGTATGGAATATTGTGGTATTATTGGTATGATAATTTCAAAAATGGTATTGTCAAGGGGGAAATGACATTTTAAGTCCATCATGTAACTCGTTATCGTCTTATGCACTTGTAAGGTAGTTGATTGTTAACGTGAGCTCCATTATGTACTTGTGTTGTAGAGTGAAACGTAAGGAAGGAGCTGGACTATTTTATTCACATTTAGGATTGTATATTCATATTGGGAAGATAAGGTATGTAAGGTTACTCTTTTCGTATCCTTCTGCAGCACATAGTGTTCACCTTGTCATTGTACTTGTTCCATTCCGAAATGGTTTAAGGTATCCCATTTTCGGTTATCAATTATTGTTATTCACATGTTTCCTATTCTTAGACCAATTGTGGTTCATATATTTCCTATTCATTGACTGAAGTTCCAAATCTCTCATAATGTTGTAACGACTAAAAGAACTATCTCAAGAAAAGTAATGATGTAGGGAGAACCCATTCATTCATGAGTAGCATTTCCAATAACGTTACATTCTAAAGTTCCAATAATGTTATGACAACAAATGTATCAATCTCCCACAAGCGGATGTATCAATCTCTCAAAATTAAAAAATAAAGTAATGCATATATGTGTGCTTCCAATAATGTCATGATCCTCAACGTGTCAATCTCACAGAAGTAAAGGAATGCAGTAAGGTATTACCCTTCGAATGAAAGAATGAAGTAATGGATAATGGTTTGTTTAAATATTCTTGGGTGGTATCCCAGGGGTTGAAATACCTAGCATGGGTCAATCTCGATACATCCCAGGGGCAATAGAAAAGCCTAGCTTGGGTTATCATAATTACATCCCAGGGGCAATATAAAAGCCTAGCATGGGTTAATCACATCCCAGGGGTCAAAGTACCTAGCATGGGTTAATAACATCCCAGGGGTCAAAGTACCTAGCATGGGTTAATAACATCCCAGGGGCGACATGAAAGCTTAGCATGGTTTAATCTAGCATCCCAGGGGTTAAAATACCTAGCATGGGTTAATCTCATCCCAGGGGCGATAGAACAGCCTAGCATGGGTAGAACAATAAAGATGAATAAATGTGAAGACAAAAGAAGTAAATAATGTAATGTACATGGTTCCAAATATGCAGATCGGTGAATTATTGGTATTAGTTATTCTCTCATATTTGATTCCATTGATGTTCTTATGTATGATGCAGTTTCTTATAGCCTTACATACTCAGTACATTCTTCGTACTGACCTCCCTTGGGGGGGCTTACTTTACTTGTTGTAGGCACAGGTGCCAGTAGACCTCCACAGTAGGTTGCTGGTTATTTGCAGATCTTTGGTGAGCTCCAGTTGGTTCGGGGTTTTCCGAGTCACAGTTGTACATTTGTTTTGATCTTGTAAATGTTGTATAAAGCGGGGACTTGTCCCGACTTTAAGTTGGTATTGTAGATGCATCAGTTAGAGGATTTTGTAGACGTATGTGGGTATATGAATGAAAGAGATGTATGTCGGTTTTGACTTGATGGCCCTGACGGCCAAGTTTCATATATGTATGTATCACATGTTCCATGATTTTTTGCTATTAGCATTTTATGTCCTTACATGATGGTAACATTTCTTATGGCATACATATGAATGGACATGAGCAAAGATTTGTTCTCTTGGGTCTTATCAGCTTCGGGTGCCAGTCCGTCCCGAATGGGATTCGGGGCGTGACAAAAGTGGTATCAGAGCAGGTCGTTCTAAGGGTGTCTACAAAGCCGTGTCTGAGTAGAGTCTTGCTTATGGATGTGTTGTGCACCACATTTATAAGTGGGAGGCTACGGGACATTTAGGAGTTGTTTATTTTCTCCATTTCTAGATCGTGCAATAGAGCCAAAATTATAAGTGGAAATTATTTCTAACCATTGGAATTGGTTTTGTTTGATATAGTAAAATGCCGATGACAAGAAGAGGTAGAGGCAAAGGTAAGCAGGTAGATATGCCTGCCGTTGAAGGAATGAGTAAATCACCACCTAACCAAGCTAGTCAAGGTAGAGCTAACACTGAAATTGCATCGCGGTCGTCTTCTTCTACATTTCCAGCTCCGGAAGAGCCAAGAGATAGAGAAGTACCCACAGAACCGCCCATGAATTCCACTGATCAGGATTTGAGAAATGCAGTACATATGTTGACTCAGCTAGTTGCTGCACAAATTTAAGGACGAGTTGGTCCGACGATAAATGAGGATGATGCGGCTAGGGTAGCGAGTCGCAGGACACAAGATTTTTTGAAACTAGACCCTCCCATATTCACTGGGTCAGACTCGAAAGCAGATCCACAAGACTACGTGGATAAAATTCAAAGCGCTCTAGATGTCATGCACGTGACTGGCGTTGAAACAGTTGAACTTGCGGCTTATATATTGAAAGGTGAAGCAATATTGTGGTATGAAGATTGGAAGAAATCTCGTGGTATCGGTGCAATTCCACCTAATTGGGAAGAATTTAAAGCGACATTCCTTGATCACTATCTTCCCTATGAGATCCGAGAGGCTCGTGAGGATCAATTCTTAAATCTCTGACAAGGGAATCTGAGTGTTAGAGAATACAGTTTACAGTTTAATTCTTTTGCTCAATATGCTCCGAATATGGTGTCCATAATGAAAGATAGAGTCCATTGATATGTGGACAGATTGGAGCCATACTTGGTAAGGGACTGCACCATTGCTGCTTTGAACAGAGATATGGACATCGCCAGAATTCAGGCTTTCGCACAGAAAATGGAGGACCAAAGGCAAAGAAGAAGGACACAGGAATCTGAAGAAGGACCATCAAAAAGGTCTAGACCTATGGGACAGTCTATGGTATCCCCAGGAGAATCTAGACCTCGAACGTTACCGCCTAGACCCTCATTCTCTTATTCCACAGCAGCCACTCAACCCCAATTTTGAGGGTTTAGGGGTAGTCAATCTGGATAGAGTAGTGGAGTGCAAGGTTCACAGACAGTAGAATTTTCTCATCCTCCGTGTCAGCATTGTGGAAGGTATCATTTAGGTGAATGTAGATTGAGGACAAATACTTGTTTTTGGTGTGGCACAGCGAGGCATATAATGAGAGAATACCCACAAAGGGGCGTGAGTGGTATAGCATGACCTACGGGATCAACCGTTGCATCATCATCATCGGTTCCTTCCCTAGGCAGAGGCGTTCAGCCTATTGGTCGTGGTAGAGATATTAGAGAAGCAGCTAGTTCCAGTGGAGCCCAAAATCGTACCTATGCTCTAGTGGACCGGCAGAATACGGAGGCATCTCCTGATGAAGTTACAGGTATATTATCTATATTTTCACATGATGCATATGCATTGATTGATCTGGGCTCTACCCTATCGCATGTTACTCCATCGGTTACTGTGAAATCTAATGGGACACTGGGGTTATTAGTTAAGTTAATTGAAATATCTCCACCTGTTGGTGAATTTATTAGAGTTAAAAGAACATATCGTAATGGTATAGTAGATGTTTTTGATCATAGATAATTAAGTACTCTTAAAAGCGTTACTAATGAAAGGGGTAATGGGATTTGGAAAGAAAGGAAAATTGGCCCTATACAACATGCCATATGAAATTACCGGAAGTACATAAGAGTTCCATTTCGTATTGCTCCCATTGAAAATGTACAAATTACGGAGGATCTCACTAGGAAGAGCTACCTATTGTTATTCTAGATCGACAAGTGAAGAGGTTAAGAAATAAGGACGTAACTTCCGTAAAAGATCTTTGGAGAAATCAACAAGTCGAAGAGATCACCTAGGAAGCTGAATAAATGATAAAATCAAAGTACCCATATTTGTTTCAAACGAAAGAAAAAGTTCAATGTATGGAAGTAGAGAAAGAATAAGTAAGTATCTATGAGTGTATATGTATAGATATGCTAATATAAAGATGCATTTGTTGTACATGAGATAATATTGTTAACATTCATGGACGAATGTTCCTAAGGGGGGGAGAATGTAACACCCCGTACCTTCCCGACCCTACTTGACAACCTTGAACCATGTTTACCCTAGGTTCGAGAGCAATAAGTACGTATTTTGTATTGTTATTGATGGAAAAATTTGATAGTGTGCTAGTACATGTGATTAGACCTTTGTAGTAGGTGGTGTTTGTGACTTTGTGGAGCATTTGTGGGGTGAAAAGTGAGGTTTAAGGAACATCCAAGCAAAGGATCTTAAAGATAAGAGGTAAGCAAAAGGTTGGGACTTGAAAGATCCAACCAAATCCGCAAAGAAAAGTTGAAATAAAAAATTTAGCATGGGGCGCTGCAGGTGGCGTGCCAGGCCGATTTGGCCTAAATTTTTGTTGGCACAGGAAGCAAGGGGGTGCGCCCAGGGGCGTGCCAGGCCGCTCCTTGCCACTTTTCAAAAGCTGAAATATTTCTAAGTGTCTAGGGCGCCCGGGAGCGTGCCGGGGTGCTTTTTGCCCAATTTCTTCTACGATTATAAGTCTATTAAAAGGAATCTTGGGTTATGGTATAATTATTACATCATAGTAGGACTAATCTCGAGCAATTTTGGCATCCGAGTTGGTATTAATTCTTCATCACAAGTATTTTATCAAATTATGTTCAATTAAGCCATGGGTGGCTAGAATTTCTTCTTTTTGAAATTGAGGCTACGAACATGAAATTCGTGTGTAAATATTATCAAGACATTTATGGAATTATTTTAACATGAGATATATGGTGGATTATACATTGAATTTGGTGGGTTAAGTTAACATGTGCAATTGGGCTCAATTTAAGGCCCAAAGTGGAATAAAAGGCATGGCCCAAAAGGGTAAATGACCCATTCTTCCATATGTCCAAGAAAATATCGCATTTAATGCACAAGGATTGGCTAAGGATGACTTGAGTACTATATAAAGGCCAAAAATCAGATTTTTAATTCATTCTAACTCTCATGCCTTTCTAGATAATTACAAGATATTTTCTCTCAAACCCTAATAACCCTAAGGCACTTCTTTGGGCAAGATCATCATTTTGAAAGTTTGGGTAAGTGATTATTCTTATGGATTAATATATTATATGCATGAGAGAGTATGTAGATCATGATGGTTATGTCTAAAAGTATAAGTGGTGCACTTTTGCTTTTTGTAAAAGATGTGTCATCTTTGTGATTTAAACTTTAAAGAAGACTTGAGGTTTTGATGAAAGTGCATGATATGGATGAAATATCAACATGTATGGTGTGGTTATGTTTCTTGACTTATTATTTTTCCATGAGTATAAATTGTGGGATTGTTGTCGATATGTTGCTATGAAGTGTATTAAGGTGCCTTGATGGAGTAATTGTGATGTTGTGTTGATGGAGAAGTGGAAAGTATAAACTTGGTGTGACATGCTATTGGTTTATGATGTATTGGTCAATGTATGGAATATTGTGGTATTATTGGTATGATAATTTCATAAATGGTATTGTCAAGGGGGAAATGGCATTTTAAGGCCATCATGTAACTCGTTATCGTCTTATGCACTTGTAAAGTAGTTGATTGTTAATGTGAGCTCCGTTATGTACTTGTGTTGTAGGATGAAACATAAGGAAGGAGCTGGACTATTGTATTCACATTTAGAATTGTATATTCATATTGGGAAGATAAGGTATGTAAGGCTACTCTTTCTGTATCCTTCTGAAGCATATAGTGTTCACCTTGTCATTGTACTTGTTCCATTCCGAAATGGTTTAAGGTATCCCATTTTCGGTTATCAATTATTGTTATTCACGTGTTTCCTATTCTTAGACCAATTGTGGTTCACCTATTTCCTATTCATTGACTGAAGTTCCAAAGCTCTCATAATGTTGTAATGACTAAAAGAACTATCTCAAGAAAAGTAATGATGTAAGGAGAGCCCATTCATTCATGAGTAGCATTTCCAATAACGTTACATTCTAAAGTTCCAATAGTGTTATGACAGCGAATGTATCAATCTCCCACAAGCGGATGTATCAATCTCTCAAAAGTAAGAAATAAAGTAATGCATATATGTGTGCTTCCAATAATGTCATGATCCTCAACGTGTCAATCTCACAGAAGTAAAGAAATGCAGTAAGGTATTACCCTTCGAATGAAAGAATAAAGTAATGGATAATGGTTTGTTTAAACATTCTTGGGTGGTATCCCAGGGGTTGAAATACGTAGTATGGGTCAATCCCGATACATCCCAGGGGCAATAGAAAAGCCTAGCATGGGTTATCATAATTACATCCCAAGGGCAATATAAAAGCCTAGCATGGGTTAATCACATCCCAGGGGTCAAAGTACCTAGCATGGGTTAATAACATCCCTGGGGTCAAAGTACCTAGCATGGGTTAATAACATCCCAGGGGCGACATGAAAGCCTAGAATGGTTTAATCTAGCATCCCAGGGGTTAAAATACCTAGCATGGGTTAATCTCATCCCAGGGGCGATAGAACAGCCTAGCATGGGTAGAACAATAAAGATGAATAAATGTGAAGACAAAAAAAGTAAAGAATGTAATGTACATGGTTCCACATATGCAGATTGGTGAATTATCGATATTACTTATTCTCTCATATTTGATTCCATTGATGTTCTTATGTATGATGCAGTTTCTTATAGCCTTACATACTCAGTACATTCTTTGTACTGACCTCCCTTGGGTGGGGCTTACTTTACTTGCTGCAGGCGCAGGTGCCAGTAGACCTCCACAGTATGTTGCCAGTTATTTGCAGATCTTTGGTGAGCTCCAGTTGTTCGGGGCTTTCTAGGTCAATTGTACATTTGTTTTGATGTTGTAAATGGTGTATAAAGTAGGGACTTTTCCAGACTTTAAGTTGGTCTTGTAGATGCATCAGTTAGAGGCTTTTGTAGATGTATGTGGGTATATGAATGAAAGAGATGTATGTCCGTTTTGACTTGATAGCCCTGACGGCCAACTTTCATATATGTATGTATCACATGTTCCAAGACTTTCCGCTATTAACATTTTATGTCCTTACATGATGGTAATATTTCTTATGGCATGCATATGAATGGACATGAGCAAAGATTTGTTCTCTCGGGCATTATCGACTTCGGGTGCCAGTCCGGCCCGAATGGGATTCGGGGCGTGACACTTGGTCAGGTGGTAATTTGCTCGCTCCTTCTCTGGAAAGCATATCTACCTGTTTACCTTTGCCTCTACCTCGTCTTGTAATCGGTATATTACTATAACAAGGAAAACTAATTTCAATGGTCAAATATAATTCCACCTACAACATTGGCTCTATTGCACGATCTAGAAATGAAGAGAAGAAACAACTTCTAAATTTCCCGTACCCTCCTACTTATAAATGTGGTGCACAACACATCCATAAGCAAGACTTTACTTAGACACGGCCTTGTAGACACCCATAGGACGACCTGCTCTGATACCACTTTTGTCACGCCTCGAATTCCAACGGGCGTACTGGCACCCGAAGTCGTTAAGGCCCGAGAGAACCAACTTTTATTCATGTACATTCATATGCATGTCTCTGAGTTAACAACATCCTATCTCATGTAAATACAAGATACCAATGGCGGAAGTCATAGAGAACATATAATATATATGAAACTTGGTTGTTAGGGCCATCAAGTCAAAATGGACACACATGCCTTCGTTTGTCTTACAATGTCTACAAAGCCTCTAACAGATACATTTACATAACCATCCTAAAGTTGGGACAAGTCCCCACTTTACACAACATTTACATAATACCAAAACAAGTGTACACATGTGACTTGGAAAGCCCCGAACCAACTAGAGCTCACCAATATCCCGTAGATGACCCGCAGCCTACGGTGGAGCTCTACTAGCACCTGTGCCTGCAGAAAGTAAGGTAAGTCCCCCAAGGGACGTCAGTACGAAGAATGTACTGAGTATGCAAGGCCATAAGATATAAGAACTTCATTGAGATCAAGTACAAATGGGTGGATAATATAGATTAACCACCGTAATATACATGTGTGGAGTCGTGTATATTGCATTCGTTTCTTTCATTTTTCAATCATCTCATTAGCACAATCATTCATAAAATATCATTCATATAATATCATTCATGTAATAGTTCGGGATCGCCTCCAGCTAGGCTTCCACCCCTTTGAGTTGCCACCTATTCGGGATCGCCTCTAGCTAGGCTTACGCCCCTTCGAGTTTCCACCCATTCCCAATAATCCTTCGGGATCACCTCTAGCTAGGCTTACGCCCCTTTGAGTTGCCACCCTTACTCAATATTCATTCGGGATCGCCCCTAGCTAGGCTTTCGCCCCTTTGGGTTGCCACCCGTACTCAACAAGTATGCATTACTTCAATTCTTTTGTTATAAGAGTGATATGTTGGTGGTTGTAACATTGTTGGAACTTTGGAACAATAGTCCACAATTATGAGACACGTGTATAACAATTGGTAACAAACCTGAAATGAGATACTTTAAGACATTTCGGAATAGAAACAAGTGCAATGACAATGTGAACAATAGATGCTGCAGAAGGATACAGAAAAGAGTAACTTTACATACCTTTTCTTCCAAATATGAACACACAACTCTATATGTGAATACAACAATCCAGCTCCTTCCTTACGTGTTACTCTACAACAAAAGTACACAACAGAGCTCACGTTAACAACTAACTACATTACAAGTGCATAAAATGATAATGAGCTACGTGACTTCTATATAGCGTCATTTCATCCTTCTACAATACAACTCACTGCATCACCATACCAAAAACACCACAATATTCCACACATTGATCAAGACATCATAAACCAATAACATTTCACACCATGTTTATCCTTTACACTTCTTCATTAACACTACGTCACAATTACTCCATCCAGTCATCTCAATACCTTTCACAATAACACATTAACAACAATCCATAATCGATATAATCCAACATGCCTCCGAATGACCCCCTTAAAGCCATTCAAAAGGTACCATAAGTGTATAATTGCATCTAAGAAGGGTATAGGGGTCTTGGGGTGTCAAAGAGAGATAAAAACATGCAAAATGAAATTCTAGACTGGGATGTGGATCCACCTGCACTCGCAGGTGGATGACATGTGGCCGCAGGTGCCCCTCTCTCCTTGTCCAGAGCCACCTGCGTTGGTATCTGCGCCCGCAGGTGCTCCAGACGTGAGGGCGGGTGCCCGTTTCAGCCTCCAGGGGTCATTTTAGGGTCCTTTTTTGTAATAAATGGTCCATGGCCATAATTAAGCTTCTCTTTTCATATTTTAGGTCACCTTGGATTCCAACGAACAATCATGGTTTCACAACACACATGAACATCACCAAAACTACATTTTCCTTTCAATACGTCACTAATTCCATGCACAATTTCACCACAACAATTCCAAATGTTATACACAAAGAGAAAACAAGTTAAGTAGATAACCATATCTTACATTTTGATATTTAATCCATCAAATTCACTTCCTTCAAGATCACAAGTCCACTTTCAAGTTTATAAGGCAAAACCCTTTACCGATTAAGAAAACATAGACTGTTTTACACATAGTGAACTGTCCAACACTTTGCCAACATAACCAACATGATTTATAAACCATACTAAGCATATAATATACTAAACTATGAGAGTAAATACTTACCAAAACTTTCAAAAGAGTGATCTTGTCAAAAGAGGTAGTTGCTTAGGGTTTGTGGGAGAAAAGAAATAGTTTGGAAAAATCTAGAAATGGCAGGGTGTTGTAATGAATAAAAATCTGATTTTGTGCCTTATATAGTCCCTCAATTCATCCTTATCCAAACATTAAATGTGTGTTTACTTTGTCAACTCAAGAATGGGTCATTTTCCCCATTTGGGTCATGTCTTATGACTTAATTTTGGGCCTTAAATTGAGCCCATTATCACAAGTTAATTCAGCCCAACAAATTAATGCATAATTCACAAACCATCTCATGTTTAAATAATTCCATAAATTTTAAGGTAATCAATTAGTTTCAAAAATGTATGGGGTGTTACACATTACACACGTGACGTGGGTGGTTGCCGTGGGACACCTCCTCCAGCCTGGACAATACCTTGATTTCCAAGACAGGACTCACGTGCCATGAGTCCACCTACGTGGCGTGACTGGGTGACGTGAGTCAACTTCTGAAGATGTCTACTTGAACTTGATTTCCATTCCACGGATCTAACCTACATGGCGTGACTTGGTTCCACGACACTAAGTCATGACACCGTGGAAGTTTGCCGACTCTGTTCTCCTGTTTTGATTAGGATAGAATTAGCCTTGTATCTATAAATACCCCTGTATTATCCTATATTCAAGAGTTAGTTAGTACATTGTTTTAAGAGATATTTTCTATTGCTTTTGAGTTCATAAACATATTATTGGTTTTGTAATAAAAAACCCTAGATTCGAGTTTTATTCATAATTGAGATTTCAGTTTTTCTTCATTATTGTGAGCGTTCAATTAAGTTTTCATCTTTGAATCCTTCTTATGTTCGTGCAATTATGAGTAGCTAAACTCATCAACTAGGGTTGTGTGAACTATGAGGAATTAACGAAATAGGTTAAGTGCAAAGCAACTCTGAACCGCTGTGAGTGCATGTATTGGTATTTCCTTCGTTGTGATTGATCTTCTAAAGGTTGCAAACGTTAGAAACTCGCCTGTATTCTAGATTTGCTCGATATAGAGGTAGAGATTGGGAAAAGGAGATAACAACAGAGATTTAAAGCAATCAACCTTTATCTAATAACTTGAGCCTTAGCGGGAATAGTTATCTGAGATCCAGGACAAAGGTTAATAGTACGATACTTAGAGACCAAGAGGAGAAGAGTGAAATTCATCTAACCAAGGTCGAGAGACGTTTAGATGAACGTATTTGTCATATTTTTCATACAACATAGCGGGACGATTTTGTTAGCATAAGTAACCGGTGGAGTTAAGGAATCATTGGGGATCACAATCCTAGTGTACTTCTCATATTGACTACAAACTCTATAATCAGAAATCGTTACTGTTATTGCTTACTTACAAACCCCCCCCCCCCAGTTTTTACTTATTTGCCAACTACTCAAACGAGAACTTAATCTACTTCCGTCCTATTCCTTGTGGGATCGACCCCAACCTAGTTGGGTTCTATATTTGGTACATCGACCGCTTTATACTTCTTGGTAGGTATATTTTGGGCGACATCAATATGTAAGCAAGATTTGTGCATCATCTCTTACCCTTGTCATCCTCATCATCAACATTATAAAGTACCGGTGTGGTACCTGACCCATTATCATAACATATCATATCATATCATACTGGCATGGTACCCAACCCATCATCTCAATATATCATATTGTACCAGCGTGGTACCCAACCTATCATCTCAACACCGCATCACAATGCAAATGAAAATGGCATACAGTCATCTAATCACAAGTCATACTAGAAGGAAATCATAGATGTTTAAATCGCAAACAAGCACAAAGCTAAGAAAGTCTAAGTACTACAACAAAATCATAGCCTACCTAAACTCGATCCTTTGCTTAAAGTCACCTTTAAGCCACACTTTTCCCTTTTCATTGTCATTCAATTCGGTCTTGATCTAGACAACCATAAGAATATACACATATTTCAATAATTCATCCCTTTTTAACTAATAGGGATCAAAAGTTACTGATTTTAGCCATAAACTTTCCCTATTTCATCACCTTAGGATTTTCTTATCATTTAAACTTCATGAACACTACTTGAATTAGCATGAATAATCATAATTCTAGTCCAATTAGTGTTTTCTAACACTCTAGGATCATTACATGCTGAATTTATTCACATTGCCACTATTTTTTTTCAATTTCCATGAACTATGGTTAAACCCTAATTTCCACCATTAATCTGTTTCTAGTGATTTTCTAAGGTTAAACGAAGTAAATTCAAGTCTAGAACGTAATTGCTTACCTCCAAAGATGAAAAACTTCAAAATTCCTTTGAAAATTATTTTTCTCCAAAGCTCTATTACGTTTTTTGAAAAATGCGGAATAAAAATATTTTCTAGGTTTTAAAACTGAATTTTTACTGCACATTACCGCTGCAGCGGTTAAATTTCTACTACAGCAGTTCGCATCATTTATTGGAGGCTGTCGTTGGTGTTCCTATGACTGCTACAGTGGTTGCTTTTTCCACTGCAGTAGTCTGAGATACAAACTGGGAACGTCTCCTTAGTTTTTCTTATTTTACAACACACGCCACGAATTTTGACAATGTGAACCAATCCCTCCATGATAAACGCTATAACCATAGTTCTATAACTCCATTTTAGGTGCCGAAAGTTACTACGACTTCCTATATTCATTGGATATCCAACAATCATGTCAAACCTAGCTATTAACATTCACATCAATACTAAATTTCGTTCAACTATGACATTCTCAAAATTAAGCCAAAACTAGACTAGCCCTGAATTCCTCAAAATTTAGCTAAGGAGAGTCTACGTGTAACTTCTACCTCCTAATTCAGCATAATGACATTTTGGATCATTATATTTGACACCAATTTACCACTCGTCCATCCCCAAATGACCACTGGCCCAAAATTATAACAACTAGGATAGAGTGTACCTGAATTAATGAATAAGTGGATACCACTTACGCATATCTGCTTTTGTCTTCCATGTAGCTTCCTCAATGGTACAGTTCCTCCACTGACTCTTTACATAAGGAATAACTCATGTCCTCAACTTTATCACATCTCTAACCAGAATAGCAATCGGTTCCTCTTTATAGGATAGTTCCTTATCAAACATTTTTGGGTCCCAACGAATAATATACATGGAATACGGGGTGGACCCCAGACATACTAGGGGGTAAGGCCAGCCTATATACTACCAACCCCACTTTCTTCAACACCTCAAAAGGTCCTATGTACCTTGGGCTAAACTTGCCCTTCTTGTCGAATCGCATCACACCATTCATGGGTGACACCTTCAAGAGTACCTTTTCCCCTTCTCAAACTTCATGTCTCTCTCCTTTTTATCCGCATATTCCTTCTACTGACTTTGAGCCGCTATGAGCTTTTCCATTATGAATCTCACTTTTTTCATAGAGTCTTTGAGCATATCAGTGCCCCAAATCCTCACCTCAAAAGCGTCAAACCAACCAATTAGGGACTTATATCTTCTACAATATAAGGCCAAAAAAGGAGCCATATCAATATTAGAGTGGTAGTTATTGTTGTAGGCAAATTCACACAATGGTAATTATTGGTCCCATTGACTCCTGAAGTCCATAACACAAACCAGGATCACTTCCTCAAGCACTTGGATAGTCCACTCAGATTAACCATTGGTTTGTGGGTGGAAAGCTATGCTTAGGTCCAATCTAAAACCCAACACGGACTGAAACCTCTCCCAAAAATTGGAAGTGAACTGAGTACCCCTGTCAGACACAATCGACATCGATACCTCATATATCTTTATAATCTCCTTCACATAGATCTTGACCAAATTAGCTGCATTATAATCTACTCTTACCGGAATGAAATAAGCCAACCAAGTCAATCAGTCAACAATAACCCAAATGGAATCGCATTACCTCAAGATTTTTGGAACACCAACCATAAAGTCCATCGTTATCCGTTCCCACTTCCATTCTGGAATAGGCATCCATTGAAAAGTAAAGCTAGGCTTCCAATGTTCATATTTGACTTTCTGGAAGTTCTGACACTTAACCACAAAATCTACAATGTCATGTTTCATCCTTCGCTACCAATAGTGTTGTCTCAAGTCTCTATACATTTTGTTGGTACCCGAATGTATGAAGTACTTGGAATTATGAGCCTCTGATAGTATGGTGGGAATCAAATTACCTACCCGAGGTACACACAGTTAACCTCGGATTCTCAAGGCCCCTTCATTATTAAGAATGTCCTCCTTTGCCTCCCATTGTAACATTTTTTCTCTGAGGTTATTCAGTTTCTTATCTTTAAACTGTCTACTATTTATCTGATCATAGAATGTGGACCTAGCCTCCATATGTACTAACACCTTTCCTTCTCTAAAGATTGTACCTATCTCACCAATATACACCTGGACACCTCCAGAAATACTAAACTCCCCATGCTCACTGGTTTTCGGCTCAATGCATCGGCCACCACATTGGCCTTACCTAGGTGATACAGAATTGAAATGTCATAGTCTTTAATCAACTCCATCCTTCTCCTTTGTCTCAGATCCAAATTCGTCTAGGTGAACACGTGTTGTAAGTTGTGGTGGTCTGTGAACACCTCACACACTTTACCCTATAGAGATAGTGTCTCTAAATTTTTAAAGTGAACACCATAGCTGTTTATTCCAAGTCATGCGTGGGGTAATTTTTCTCATAGGGCTTTAGTTGTCTCGAACCATAAGCAATCGCATTCCATTCCTACATCAACACAACACATAAACCAAAATGTAAGGCATCACAAAATACAATAAAATCCTTACCCTCAACAGGCAAGGTTAATACTGGAGCCAAAGTCAACACAGTTTTTAGCTTTTGAAATCTCTCCTCACACTTTTCATCCCATTCAAAAGGAACTTCTTTCTATGTCAAATGGGTTACGTGCGAAGCAATGGTAGCAAACCCCTTAACGAACCGACAGTAGTAACTGGCCGACCCTACAAAACTATGAATTTATGTCACATTCGTCCATCTGGCCATATTTTTAACTGCCTCAACCTCTTGCAGGTCCACCATAACCCTTTTTTTAAAAACCATGTGCCCCAGAAAGGACACCTAAGAAAGCCAGAATTTGCACTTAGAGTACTTAACATACAATTGCTTCTTCTTCAACAACTTTAATACAATACAAAAATGAGCTTCATACTCTTCCACACTCTTAGAATAAACAAGTATATCATCAATAAACACAATAACAAATGAATCCAAAAAGGACTTAAACACTCCATTCATCAAGCTCAAGAAAGCAGCTAGGGCATTGATCAAGCCAAAAGGCATAACCAAAAACTCGTAGTGCTCATAACAAGTTTGGGAAGTAGTTTTTGGGTTGTCCTCTGCCCTGATTTTCAGCTGATGATAACCCTACCTCAAATAAATCTTAGAGAATATTGCAACTCCTTGTAACTAGTCAAATAGGTCATATATTTTAGGTAAAGGATATTTGTCACGAATGGTCACCTTATTCAACTGGCGATAATCTATACACATCCTCATAATACCATATTTATTATTTATAAACAACACCACTGCATCCCACAGAGAGACACTTGGGTGAATAAATCCCTATTCTAACAACTTGTGCAATTGTTATTTCAACTCTCTCAACTCTGCAAGTGCCATATGATATGGAGGAATAGAAATGGTTCTAGCTCCTAGCTTTAGGTCTATACAAAATTTAACTTCCTATTCTGGAGGCATACACGGAAGATCATCCAGAAACACTTTTAGGAATTCACATACCACTAGAACTGATGCTACTGGAGGGATTACAAATTTATATTCCCGAAGATGGGATAAAAATTCCCTACACCCCCTTTTTACTAAATTTTGGGCACAAATTGCGGACATAACCCTCACAGGATTATTATTAAAGGTACTTTCCCACTTTAACTTCTTTCTTACGGGCATTGCTATAGTAACAGTTTTGGCATAACAAACAAGAACAACATGTTAAGGGGACAACCAATTCATCCCCAAAATAGCATCAAACTCCTCCATGTCTAGAATAACCAAGTATGCCAGGGTCTTAAACCCCATGAACATCACATGACACACACAAAATACCTGATCAACACATACAAATACCCCAACCGGTATGGATACATACATAAGAGTATTAAGATATTCACAATCCAAGTCCCAACCCATTGCAAATGTCATAGACACATAAGAAAAGGTGGAAACGAGATCAAAAAATACAAAATCCATATGATCACAAATAAGAATAGTACATATGATCACCGTATTGGAAGCTTCTGCCTCAAGGCCAGCCAAAACTACATAAAGATGTGCCTAGTCACCACATCTACCACCCTGTGCTCCATTTCTACCAACTTGTCCTCCCCCTCGATTGGCATGGTTTCCACCTCTAGCTTGGCCACCAGGCCCATCTTGTGGATGACCCCTATAATTTCTTCCTCCGCCACAACCTGCCAGAATTAGTAAGGTGTAAGCTGGTTGATGTGTCAACTGACTTGCTGATAAGAAGTTAGGATAATACCTCCTGACATGTCCTATACACCCACACTCAAAGCATTTGAGTCTCAAAGTAGGTCTCTGAACTGAAGAGAAAGAAGATGTGTAGTTGTCGGCTCGGGAAGGTTGATAACGGGCCCCCTAATGATACTGGTATAGCTGAATGGTTAGGCTTAGAAGAACCACGCCCTTTGAGAAAGTAACACTGAATTAGCCCGAGGTCTGAGCCTTTTCCTCTTTTGCCTTCACCTTTCCCTATTTCTCAAGTGATTCAACCTTCTTGGCAAATTCAATAATATCCTGAAAAGACTTACCATACATAGCCACGATAAGGTAGCCAATTGAATCCCCGAGTTTTGACCCTTTACAAAATACCTGATTTGCTTCTCTTTTGAGGTAATCAACTGTAGTGCATAGTGAGAAAAGGTATGAAACTTGGCTTCATAGGCTGCCACGATATGTTACCCTGCTCCAACCTCAAAAACTTATCCTTCTTCTGGTCACAATAAGTGCGGGGAACATGTTTCTCAAGGAATACATACTGAAATTGAGTCCAAATAAGTGAAGGTAAGGCATCCCTACACTCCACAAATGACCTCCACCAAGTATAAAGGAGATCATAACAAAACTCATAACCAATATTATCAACCAGACAAACATATCATGTATCATCATATACTTACAGCTAACAAGTTCAATTCACAGGCTTTCATACTTAATTATTTTCATCAATAATTCATCATCCTATATATTCATCAAAATAGTACTCAATGCATATGAATGAGTACATGTATGCAAGATGTGTGCGTCATCTCTTACCCTTCTTATCCTTATCTTCTACATCATAACATACCAGTGTGGTACCCGACCCATCATCTCAACATATCATATTGTACCGGCGTTGTACCCAACCCATCATCTCAACATATCATCACAATGCAAATAAAAATTCCATGAAGTCATCTAATCACAAGTCATGCTAGAAGGCAATCATAGATGTTTATATCAAAAACAAGCACAAAGCTAAGAAAATCTAGGTGCTACAACAAAACCATAGCCTACCTCAACTCCTTTTCTCAAAGTCACCTTTAAGCCACACTTTTTCCTTTTCGTTCTCATTCAATTCATTTTTGATCTATACAACCACAAGAATATACACACATTTCAATAATTCATCTCTTTTTAACTACTAGGGATCAAAAGTTACTGATTTCAGCCATAAACTAACCCTATTTCATCACTTAGGGTTTTCTTATCATTTAAACTTTATGAACACTACTTGAATCAGCATGAATAATCGTAATTCTAGTCCAATTAGTATTTTCTAACAGCCTAGGATCGCTATATGCTGAATTTATTTACATTCCCACTATTTTTCATCAATTTTCATGAACTAGGGTTAAACCCAATTTCCACCATTAATCCATTTCTAGTAATTTTCTAAGGTTAAACAAAGTAAATTCAAGTCTAGAATGTAATTACTTACCTCTAAAGATGAAAAACTTTGAAATCCCTCTGAAAATCGTCTTTCCCCAAACTCTATTGCATTTTTCAAAAAGTTGGGAATGAAAATATTTTTTGGGTTTTAAAACTAAATTTTTACTGTACATTACTACTGCAGCGGTTCGCACCATTTTACTGCAGGCCATCACTTCGGTTACCATGACCACTGTAGGGGTACTGCTGCAGTGGTTACTTTTTCTACTGCAATGATCTGAGACAGAAACGCAAGACCTCTCCTCAGTTTTTCTTATTTTACAACACACACCATTAATTTATACAATGCAAACCAACCCCTCCACAATAAATACTATAACGGGAGTTTTATAACTCTATTTTAGGTGCTAAAAGTTGCTACGACTTATTATATTCGTTATCTATCCAACTATCATGTCAAAACCAACTATTATCAATCACATCAACACTAGATTTCATTCAACTACGACATCTTCAAAATTAAGCCAAAACTAGACTAGCCCTGAATTCCTCAAAATTTAGCTAAGCAGAATCTAGGTGCAACTTTTATCTCCTAACTCAATGTAATATCATTTTGGGTCATTACAGTCTCGTTGAGAGGCGGACGACCCATTTTGAACTTAATATGTTATTTGAACATGTGACAACCTAACTTGTCTCATTGAAAGGCGGACGACCTATTTTGAACTTAATATGTTATTTGAGCGAGTGACAACCCAACTTGTCTTGTTGAGAGGCGAACGACCCATTTTGAACTTTGTATGTCATTTGAATGGGTGACAACCCAACTTGTCTCATTGAATGGCGAACGACCCATTTTGAATGGGTGACAACCCAACTTGTCTCATTAAATGGCGTATGATCCATTTTGAACTTAATGTGTCATTTGAACGGATGACAACCCAACTTGTCTCATTGAAAGGCGGATGATCCATTTTGAACTTAATATGTTATTTGATCGGGTGACAACCCAACTTATCTCATTGAAAGGTGGATAACCCATTTTGAACTTGATGTGTCACTTAAATGGATGACAACCCAACTTATCTCATTGAAAGGCGGACAACCCATCTTGGATTTGATATGCCATTTGAATGGGTGGTAGCCCAACTTGCTCGTTGAAAAGTGAATGACATCTTGAACTTGATATGCCATTTAAATCGGTGACAACCCAACTTATCTCATTGTAAGGTTGACGACCATTTTAAATGTAACATGCTACTTTGAACAGGGTGACTTCCCAATGTGTATCATTGAAATACGAATGACCCATCTTGAATTGATATGTCATTTGAATGGGTGGCAACACAACTTGTCTAATTGAAAGGCAGATGAACCATCTTTGATTTGATATGTCATTTGAACGGGTGGAAACTCAACTTGTCTCATTGAACGGCGGATGACCATCTTGAACTTGATATGCCATTTGAATGGGTGACAACCCAACTTGTCTCATTGAAAGGCAGACGACCATTTTGAATGTAATATGCTACTTTGAACGGGGTGACTTTCCAATGTGTCTTATTGAAAGGCGGATGACCCATCTTGAACTGATATGCCATTTGAACGGGTGGAAACCCAACTTATCTCATAATCACCTACACTAAACTTATTAGTAGCAAACTAAATATAAGGAAAACTAAGAATTATGCGTATTTTATGCAACATGTCACTTTGAATGGGGTGACTTCCCAACATATCTTATAATCTCCTGCACTAAACTTATTAGTAGCAAATGCAACATGTCACAATGAAGGAGGTAATAATCTAACATAACATGTCACAAATAGGAGGTGATGATCTAACTTAACATGTCACAAATAGGAGGTGATGATCCAACGTAACATGTCACAAATAAGAGGTGACGATCCAACTTAACATATCACAAATAGGAGGTGACGATCAAACAAAATATGTCACAAATAGGAGGTGATGATCCAACAAAATAGGTCACAAATAGGAGGTGACGATCCAACAAAACATATCATAAATAGGAGGTGACTATCCAACAAAATATGTCACAAATAGGAGTGACGATCCAAAAAAATCCAATATGTCACTTTGATAAATGGATGAAACGAATTAAGACAATGAATCCTATCAAAGAAAGGATCGACGAGTCACTTAGACAGGTATTCAAATATGGGTTTTTCCCCAATTTTATTTTTTTTAACAAAAAGGAAAATCAAGTCTTGACTGTAGTAGGAACCACAAATTAGAACAGCATAGAGATTTCTCTTTTGCTTTTCTTCTAACTGAGATCAATTTTGAGATAATTCCTATAGCTTCAAGTGTTACCGCAAATATACCTAAGTATCAACAAGATTTTTTCTTCTTGATTCAACCAAAGGTTTTGAATTAAAATCTATCCTCACGTTTCAAGTGCCCTCACCACAAAGGAAGTCCTCATTTGCACACATTTGAACTATGTTAATTTAAGGATATTTTGAAAAACACTCTCACACTCAGAATAATGTTCAAAGCATGAACTGTGATTCCATAGTCTTGGCCTTCATGTGAGTCTCCACTAATGTGAGAACGTTTAGAATGGGATTATGTAGGGCTTGCTATCGACTTGTAATATAGGCTGGGGGATGGGTAGAATAATAATTTGGAATAGAAGTAACTAAATCCCTCCTTGAGCATCGAACTAAACTTGTGCTTTTGACAATTGCTTCGCCTTGCCGCTTGATCTTCTTTGTTGTCCCTTCTTTTTGTTTCGACTTCTTTTTAAACTTTTTGCTTGTTGGAGAATTCTGATGTTTTCATTTTGATTTTTCTCCTCTTTTGTTTGGAGATTTCTTCCTTTTTATTTGGAATTTCTCTTTGTCATAATCTTGTGGGGATTTTTTGACTCTCTTTCTTTCTTTTGAAGTCATTTTTGTATCCTTGACTTTCAGGGACTATGCAATTTTTTTCTTTGGCAGCTTTAAACTCGAATCTTATTTTAGAATTTGCACATCTTCAGTGCACTCAAGGAGGATGGGCCAAGAGAAAAATAGTGCATGCAAACACTTAGAAGGGTATTGGCTAGGATGTGGTTGTCCAAAGAAGGGGCTTCTGGCTCAATAGCGGACAAACTAGCGATTAATGTCATTTGGTAGGCATTGAAGGGCACAAACGGATCAAAGAAGGCCTACAATCCTTTCCCAAGCCAAACGTTACTCAGAATTTTGCCTCAACAAATATTTGGGCCAAGTTCTAGATCAATAATGCAATGCATTTTGAATTTAATTTAAAACTCACCACATAATGCACATTAAACAATGAGGTTGGCTTTATTCTTACTTTGAATCCATGCGAGAGAACTTTTTCCTATGTCACAAAAGTACAAATGAGAGGTATTAAAATAACCTAAGGTTCACCACGAAGTTGACATGCTCAATCATATTAATTATTTACGTGATTCAAATTGTGTTGGCACCAACCAAGTCAAAGTCATGATTTTAATAAAAACAAATATTTTTTTATTTTTAAAATAAGAGATACCAAACTTAAAGAGGGCTGCCTATGTATCTCAACCCGAAGGATGAAAATCAGTTGTGCGTAGTTCGTGCAGATATAGTATATAATATATGCACAAAAATATTGAATGCAAAGATATAGACAAAGTTGGAGCCATGCCTCGTATTGTCCGGTATCAACTGGCGTCTTTAGCTAAACAACATCTCCCAATTATTTTCAGGGATGACGTATCATGGCCTTCTTAGTTCTTTTCAAGGATTGTAGGATTTTCCAACTATCTATTGGAGTAGCACATTATTATGACTATCCCCAATTATCGACGAGGACAATTTTCCTACAAAGATATAAGAACAGAGTGAATGCAGTCAAGTCATTCTAATAAAAATGAAAGAGTGTTATTGCATAGTCAAATACTCCCTTGATTGTCTTTCGAATTGGATATTGGTGCCTTATGGAGTTTGAAGTCACATGTTTGCAAACTCATCCAATCTTGAAGTTTAATCTTGGTGGAATTTTTGAGGACCTTCCTCAAACATTTTTCCCCAGTTTAGAACACAAAAGAACTTTCTTGAAATTCTTGAAGCTGCTTTGAGTGGAATTTTTAAGACCTTCTTTAAAATTTTGCCCCTGTTTCAGCTTCAACAAAACTCTTGTGTTGAATCTGTAACAAAATATATTCTTTTGTAGAATTTTTGATACCTTCTCAAAAATTCTTCCCCAGTTTTCTTTATAAAGGAAGATAGAAAGCTTACAGAGAATATGACCGATCGTTGTGACGCCTACGTATCTCGTTGAGCCAGAAATCAGGTCAAACATAGTTCGAAACCCTTTTGGAATGTGACTTTGGCTTCTTTATAGTTCTACAAACATTGAATGTGACTTTCTCATTATTCAGCCTAAATTTCAACTCACCCCGCACCATATCCACCAATGCTCTATCGGTGGCTAAAAATGGTCTCCCTAAAATTATAGACATCTCAAAATCGACCTCGCAATCTAAGACAACAATGTCGACAGGAAATATGAAGTTTACTACCTTGACTAAACCATCAAACAATATGCCCACAGAGTTCTTGACAGTATGATCTGCCATCAATAACTGCATTTTTACGGTTCGAGGGCTCCAAAATCCAATTATTTGAACACTATCAGTGGCATCAAATTAATTCTTGTGCCTAAGTCACACAAAGCTTTGGCAAAGTTAAATGACCTAATTTTGTAAGGAATCATTGAGGCACCGAGATCATCTTTATTTTGCATAAGAGAATAGGATGCAATTGTACTATAATAGTTCAAATTACCAACAGACTCATAACTGACAGTTCTCTTCTTCGTGACTAACTTTTTCATGAACTTTTCATATATCAGCATTTGTTCAAGCGCTTCCACTAATGGAATATTTATTGAAAGTTGCTTCAACATGGACATAAACTTATGAAATTTTCCATATTCTCCCTTCTTGTTTAAGCGCTGAGGGAATGGAGGTGTAAGCCTAGGAATAGGAGTTAGTATATTTGGGACTTCCTTTTCCTTCCCTTGTTCAACATTAGTCTTATTTTCATCATTCAAAGGCTTTTTAACATCTTTTGAGCTCTCCCCACTAGTAGTTTTATTTTCATCCATCTTTTTCTTGAGACACCGAGGGAAAGGTGGGGGAATTCAAGAATGGAACATATTTCCTTATAACTATCTTTACATTTCCTCCCTTGGCAATTGTTTTCTCTTCTAGTGTGGTATGAACACCGTCATCATTTTCCTCAATAACAACCTGTTTGGGTGCCTCAACAAGAGCCTTCCCACTTTTTATGGTGATTTCCATACAATGAGCATCATTTTCTGGGTTCTTCACCATGTCACTAGGAAGTGTCCCTGCCTTTCTTGGATTTAGTGTTGCTGATATTTGGCCCATTTTCTTCTCTAACTGCCTAATAAAATTAGAATGAGAGCTTACTATCTCACCCATCTTAGAAATATCTTCACGCATAACTTTGAGGGTTATCAGTAGATTTTACCTTTTTCAACACTTTATAGAGCAACTCCTCCACCATAGAAATACTCGAATCAGCATCACGGCTCCCAAGCCAAACGTATAAGCAACTTCTGTTATTCTTGTAATCATCCTTCCTCTTTCAGGCACCATCTCTACCTCTACTCCTATCTCTATACCTAGATCGATTGTAGTTGTTATCCTTATAATAGTTTCGACCTTAATTTCATTGACCAAAGTACCAATTTTCTTAATTAGACCCTTGGCCTTTGGCTTGGAAACCAGCCACCTGATCATCTAGATATTTATCCTCCTCTTCAAAATCAGAGTTATCTTGTCTAAGTGCTCTACCTTGTGAACCAACAACATTCACCTTTTCAACCCTCGCTGCTGCAAACTGTTTTGTGAACAAGCTGAATTCAATCCTTAATTGTGCTAACTCCTGAGTGACAGAATTGTCAACCATTCTCTATTCTGTGGGTTCTCCTATCATATAAGTGCATGCGGGAATGTCTGCCTCTCGAGTGTTCCAACCCCAGTTAGTTTTAGTAATTCTATCTAGAATCTCAGAAGCATGCTCTCAAATTAAACTCATAATCATTCCACTAGTAACAACGTCTACCACGTCCTTATTATTCTCGTTCAAACTGCTGTAGAAGATCTCAAGCAAAGTACAGCCCGATATTCTGTGATTTGGGATATTTTGCATCTTCTTGTTAAACCTCAACCAAGTTTCATACAATGCTTCAAAATGTAACTACCTGAAATTATAAATCTCATCTTTCAACTGCAACATTTTGGAAGGTCGAAAAACCACTCCAAAAATTATGTCTTTAGCTCTTGCCAATTTGTGATTGACCCGTATGGTAGCTCGGTCAACCATAGAGTGGCTTCTCCAATTAGAGTGAAGGGAAATAACCGTAGTCTAATAGCATCCTGGCTCCTATCAGGTAGGTTGTAGGAAGTACAAATCCCTATAAAATTCATTAGATGAAGATTCACATCAACAGTAGGAGGGCCTGTGAACACTTCCTTCAAGTTTAGCAATTGTATCATAGCACTGGTGATGTCGAATTTAGTTCCTAGTGGCAATGCCGATGGAACAATAGCACCCATTTCCATCGCCTCTATGAAATCTATCTCGTCCTCTACATCATCAAACTGAGGAACATTACATTGGTGAGGCTGTTGCCTCTATTTCTTCTTTGCCTATTATGTTCCTCAAGTGCGGCCAGACGGCCCACTTCTGCTTGTCTAGCCCTTTATTCTTATGCTGCCTTCTTTGCAGCTTTTTGTCTTGTGTTCTCTTTCACAACCAATCGAGTAGTGGTCTGCTCCGCAGTTTCCAGAAGCCCATGAGGATGTCTTGGATGATTCAGAACTCCCTCATCTAAAACTCCTTCATTATAAACTCCATCATTCACCATTCTTCTTCTAGCTCTCAGAGTCCTTTTAATTTTTGTATCAAGTGGAATTAGGGGATTTCCTTGACTTCGAGTGTTGGACATGCATATGTGTATGTCCTAGAAATAATAGAAAAAGTAAAATCAGGAAACAGATACCAACAGCTAGACAAACACAATCTATCAACTCCTTAACCATATTCCCTGACAACGGCGCCAAAAGTTGATGTTGCCCAAATTACACCTCTCAATAAAGTATAAAGCAATTGTTGTCAAATATAGAATCCAACCAAAGTTGGGGTCGATCCCACGAGGAATAGGCTAAAATTTCTATCAATGTGTCTATCTAAGTAATCAATAAGTAATTTCCTGTAATGGGGGGTTTTGTATGTCTGACTTTAAATCGTAACAATTTATGATTTTATTTGGTTTGTAATCAATATGAGAGAGGTACTAGGACTGTGTTCCCCAAAACTTCATAACTCTATAGGTTCGTCATACTAGTGATCTCTCATGATGCTCGGCATGCAGAATCGATAGGTTATGTTCACCTAAACGGCTTTACTCCCCTATTAGATGACTATCCTCAAGTATGCTTTCTCATTTCCTTAGTTTTGCACTACTAACCCCTATCTTGGATTCCAAACTTAGCTTTCCTGGATTATCGGCTCAAGCTATTCATTGAAGGTTGATAGCTCCAAATCTCTGTTGTTTATTCTCTTTTCCCATCCGTTACTCCTTCTTTCATCTAGAGTAAAGATAAGGCGAGTTCTAACGTTTGCAACCATTAAAAAGCAATCACAACGAAGAGAACAACAATACATGCAAAAACACCCTTTGAGAATCACATAGTACTTTGAACACTACTTTGTTAATCTATTATGCAATAACTCTAGTTGTGGTATTTAGCTACTCATGATCGTAAGAACACAATAATAATTCTGGAAAGAAAATATAATCATTCACTTACGAAGAATAAGATGAAAAACCACGAATCTCAATTATAAATCAAAACCCTAAAAATTAATGTTTATACTTGCAAGAACTATAATATGTCTCAAAAGTAGTAATAGAATGTAAACTAAAACATAAAACCTAATAGGAGTATTTATAGATAAAAAAGGAATCCTATCCTAAACTGTATAAGAAAATAAAGTCGACAGGTTTCCACTATTCGTGAACCAAGTCATGGAAATTAGACTTCTCTTACACTTCTTCAGCATCTCTTACATGGATCAAGTCTCCAGCTGTAGACTCAGTTCACGGGTCGTGAACACTAGTTGCAGACTTCAAAGTTGAAATTTTTCTCAGTATATAGTTCACAACCAAGGTTGACGAGTCGTGGATGGTTTCACTATCCATGGATGTTATCCACGATTCTTCTCTTGGTCAATTTTGAGTCTTACTCGATTTTGCCTCCAACCCTATTCTTCTAAAAAATTTAACAAAAATATATCATACCTAGCAAAAACACCTAAGTTCTTGCATATTTTCCTCATCTTATGCGTCGAAAGTTCCATGAAACTATGACACATCACATAAGCCTGGCTATGTCCATGTCTCTAATCAACATTGTCACTATCTCCTCCTTATTCAATAGTTGGAAGAGTCTTAACACAAACATGCTCATCTTATTCCTCATATCGAAGACTATATCTAGAGCGTAGCGAGACAACTAGGTGAAATTAAGGTTGTACTCTTTCACACTCATAGTTACTTGCTCTATATTAATGAACTCTTGAGTCTTAGCCTCCCTTAATTCTCAGGGAAAGAAACTCCCCAAGAATTCATCCTCCAAAACACCCAATTCTATAGGTACAGCATCTTCACCTCTAATCTTCTTCCACTGATCATACCACAAACTTCCAACATCCTTAAGCTGGTAAGAGTCAAGATCAACACTCTCGGTATCAATAATATGCATCACCAGAAATATCTTCTAAACCTTGTTAATTAATTTTTTTGGATCCTCATTAAGCTTTGACCCTGTAAACCCAAGTGGGTTCATTCTGAGAAATTCACGGATCTTGGAAATGTCTAGGACACCCTGAGGATCGGTATGGGCTGCTCCCTAACGGTTTACCTAAGTTTTCATTGCCTGAGTAAGCATTTGAATGGCATACCAAAATTTGGCATTAGTGACATCAGTACAAGGTGGATGAATAATAGGTGCATTGGGACCCCTTGGTTTGTTTGGAATGTGTGGCAGCTGAGGGTTTTCATTTTGACTAGTGGGGTGTGCTCTATTCCTAGTCCATATTGCACAAGACGGAGGTACCGATGCATTATCCTCTCTAGCACCTGAAGTAGCACTCTAACTGGCGGTTTTTTTCTGAGGCATGATCTGAAACACGTGTCATCATGAGTTAGAAGAGATACATAGAGTTAAACTCTATCGCATGAACTAAAGCATGAAACATGGGAAATAATTCCTAAACATCCTGTAGCCGCCCCGTTGTAAGTGTGGTGTGCTTCATACTCATAAAGAGGACTTTACTAAACGTGGCTTTTTAGAATTCTAGGACTCTTGAACTTAATGCTCTGATACCAATTTAGTTATGAGCCGAGTCTACACCCTAGGTATGACCAGCACTTGGAACCATAAGTAACCAACCCTAAGCAGACCCCTGGCATAGAATATCTATAAAATAATATGAGATCATCTAAACTATAGCAGAAACTGTGAAATAAATTTATGGATAAACTTTAGAAAACTAAACATGTTTGTAAAGACGACTACTGCAAGTCAAACACATACTAAATAGCTAATGTCTGACAAGCCTCTAATAAGTGAATGAAGACAAGTTTACCGGGACAAGGCCCCCACCTACCCTTAATATGAAAATAATGTCTGAACTAAAAAGAAACTAAGAAACCAAACTATTCTACATTCCTGAATGAAGAGGACTCACCAGCTGCTTAATGGGAAACTGCAACTATCTATTCACGAGCTTGAGAACAAGCACCAGAATCTACATCAATGAAAAGATGTAGTATAAGGAAAAGTATGCGGTCAATACGGGGAATGTACTGAGTATGCAAGATTAAGGCTAAACAAATAAAACCACATATTTAACATGCTTTAGAAACTGTATAAGATTTCCTTAAGTGTAATCAACAAGATAAGAGTGAATTAACTAAAATCATAAAATAAGGATTTCTAAGAATGAACTTTCATGAACTAAAACCTATTTGAGAATGCATATCTGAAAACCTTACTATCTTTGACTGCAAAAGTAATCATATCAAATAAGCTTTCAAAAATAGAGTTAAGACTTTAAGTGGAAGTTTTTTACAACCGACATACATTTTATGATCTCATGATGTCCAACGTCTAACCTATTTGGTAGGGCTGCTCTATACCTTGCCAGGGTATAGAACCTATTTATCCATATGTGGATACATTAGTTAGCCTTTTGGGCTAAAGTATATCACCCAACTTGCGGAACGATCATAAATCCTATGGTGGCACGTAGTTAGATTAGCTAAAATTGTCTCCTCTCGGTGATATATAATCATATGCTTATAAAATTCATAAATTTCTATCTATCTAAAGATAAAGTATGAAACTTTACTCAAAATCATCATTCAAAGAACTACGCTCAAAATCTTCTATGAGTTTATACCAATTCTTTGAACTTCATAATGACTAAGTTTTAAAAACATGTTGTGAAACATAGATTCAAGGGAATTTCATAAAAGACATATTCAAATTTAGAGAGAACTACAATGTGAGCTTTCTTAATCCACAAACCCTTTTAAACACATACTAAAATATCAATAGATGAGAAAAGATTTCAAATTTCATATCTTAGTACAGCCTTGCAATGTTAAGCATCAATAAAATCAACCCAAGATGTAAAACAAGAAAAAATATGGACATAAGTCTAAAAACCCTAACTTTAAACTACTAATTAACAAGCTTATGAAATTTATGGCACAAGGATGGAAGGAACTCCTCACTGAATTCTTGCATACCTAAGAAGGATGAAAATCCTTAAGGAAGTAAGTAATTCCTCACTGAATTCCTGCATACCTAAGAAGGATGAAAATCCTTGACGAAGAACTTAGATTGAACCTTTAATCTTGAACTTGGAGAGAACTTTGATGTTTTTGAAGTTTGGAAGGAAAAAAATGAAGGATTTCCTATGTCTTGGATGAATTTGAGGGATTTAAGTCAGGTTTGAGAGGTTGAATAAGGATAAAAGGACCAAAATGCCCTTATTTTTAAATAGAGGGGAAGAACTTCACACCTAGGAGATGTTAGTAACTCCATGCCTCCCATCACATGGGAGAAGATTCCACGTTGCACCTCCTATTATAGAGGATAAACAGTGACCTTCCTAATTTACTCCATGGTGCGGGGCCCAACACGAAAACCCCCATGCTTCATGCACGACTCTATTCTTCAGTCCAAAACATACTTTTAAGTACCGAAAACAACCCAAACAATTTCTAAGGGTCAAATGACTTAAATTAATGAGTCAATAATCATGGAAAGATATTAAGATAATGAGAAAAACTTGGGAGGTGCTACAACCGATGTGCACCATTTAAATATTTTTTTTCCTTCAAATTAGATATTCATACTTAAAATTTTATAACTATTATAAAGGGATAATTTTATAAAAATGTACTTATATAATGAATGACATTGTTGTTATAGGTAGAATATTGTTATAGAGAAGTAAAATATAACACGAAAAATTGATTCTGCAGAAAACCAGGCCGCTATAGTAAAATGCGACCATGATGAAATATAGAGAGGTTTGATTATATGTAGTGAATCAGCCTACACCGGTAGTTGCCTGACCATCTCCTTCATTCTCACAAAGGATAAACAAGCTAAAAGAGGAGGATTCATTCTCAAAATTCTATGACCTACTTTAGCAGGTAAATAACATCCATCATGTTGATATGTTGTAGGACATTTCTTAGCACACAAAATTTTTGAAGGATATTGTCTCTAATAAGAGCAGACGAACAAAGCATGCTATGATAGCTATAACCGAACAATGTTCATAGAGAGTTCAGAACAAGTTGCCAACTAAGGTGAAGGACCCAGAAATCTTCTCCCTTGAAATTTCCACTGGGTAGCAGTTGATGGAGAAGGATTTATGTGATTTAGGAGCCAGCATAAATTTTACACCTTTGTTTCTTTAAAACAAGATGGGGTTGGGTAGTCCTGAATCCACAACTTGCCTTTTTTGGATGCTTAGCTAGTTTTTGCTTCCTTGGTCTTCTTACCATCTTCGATCTAGTTAGTTGTTTATATGATACTTTTTGTGGACTTGTTTTGTAGTGTCTTTTCCTAGTCACTAGAATCTAACCTTTATCATTGTCTCCATCAACTTGGGGTTCATCTTGCTCTAATGGTTGTTCTTTTACATGTTCTCCAAGGCTGCATATCTAGACCGAATCTAGGGAGCCAAAAGTTATAGATATTTGATTAGAACATGCCTTTTCATCGTCAAGTACAATCTTTTTTTCATTATCCAACTACATAACTTTGTCCTTAAAGACAAAATGATTCTCAAGAGAGTGACCCACAAGCTAATGATACTTGCAATAGTTTGGATTATTCATTCTCTAACTTCATTGGGTTGCTTCATCTCCAGTAGCTCAATGATTTTTAGCTCAAGTAGTTAATCAAAAATTTAGATACGTCAGAATCAAGGAAGGGATATTCCTTTTCTTGTATCTCTTTCAAGGTCAATTTCTTCTTTGGGTGCTCTTGAGAGAAAGTTATATTCACACTCTGCTTCTTGCTCACCTTCATAGTAAACTTCACAGGTGACAAATTAATATTCATAGATTTTGTGTTCTCATTCTTTGATTCAAACTTGCTCCATTTCTTAAGTTCCTGCTTGTCTTTTCCTTTGAAAGGATTATAGATAGGCGTCACTTCAATTTTGGCAGAAGATATGCTCAACTTCATGTCATAGGCACGAGTAGTTAGTTTTTCAAAAGACTATGGCTTAATTTTTTGTAAGATCCAGTGTATTTCTTTGGATACGCATCTATTCCAGAAGATTCAACGAGTCTATCCTTACTATTTAGACTTGCATTCCTTTATCGATTGATGAAATTGATAATCTGTTCTTCCTTTCTCTAGCAAGAATTTGTGAGTTTCACCATGCTCACAGTTCTCCTTGTTCTATAAAAGAGATTGAGTAGCTCTTGCTTTAGTTTCTCCCAACTATGGATAGAATTAGGCTTGAGGTCTGTGTACCAATCAAAGGCATTCCCCCTTTAGGAAGTGACAAACTGCTTGACAAGATAGTCTATGTAAGTCCCAATATTACTACATGTATACATTGCTTTG
The DNA here is from genome assembly GCA_031232105.1 of Capsicum rhomboideum. Classification (NCBI taxonomy): domain Eukaryota; kingdom Viridiplantae; phylum Streptophyta; class Magnoliopsida; order Solanales; family Solanaceae; genus Capsicum; species Capsicum rhomboideum. The sequence goes on from CP124709.1 coordinate 64,146,399, forward strand.
AATTTACTTTGCCCTCAAATTGTTGAAATTTTGGAGTTTGATAACATGCGGGCATCCTGAAGCTATCGATTCTTATAATGTTTGGCTTGGCGTATGTAAGCGAAGGCTTGGCAGCAACTTCATAATTATCTTAGATAGTACCTTCGATGAACTCTTTTAGTCGATCAAGTGGGATCATCCCTTAGAAGAAACTAAAATTTTCTTGGTAGTCGATGTTTTTTCACAGGAGGTTTAGTCTCTTGAACTCTGGATCCTTTCCAAGTGCATGGCTGGATTCTCCGTCCATTAAGCCATCTATCTTGTCCATCAACTTGTCGATCTAAGCGACAAATTGTGCACATACTTTGTTAAACCTTCAATCACATTTTTCAAGTTTGTAAGTTGTTCCTCCATACATGAAGCATCAGTTACCATTGCTTGCATGAATGATGAGAATGTTAGAGAGTAGCATAGATTGTCACTCAATTTGATCTTTGATAGACTCACGTGACGCGGTGCAAGTGGAGAGCATCCATTGGTTGAATCATCATATTTCTTCATTCCATTATTCTTGAACCTAGAGAGGTCAAGCAGAGCTAGAATCTTCTTAATTCTTTCCGCCACACTGCTTTCTTCTTTTGATTCATTCGTAGATATTCTTGCTCCTTTTGAGGATGAAGATCCAAAATACTAGAGTTGATGCAGACGACATTTGGAATGTTTGTTGTCCCAGCATGCTACCCTTGTTTCTCGTATCTGGTTCAAAACTTCGAAAGGTAACATCGAGGATGTTTTCCACTTCATCAAAGAACTTAGAGTCAACAGTCTTAAGCAAAGTTAATTTGAATTTGATCTTCTTGAAAGCCTTTCGATGTTCTTAAACTTTAATGATTGAAAAGAGAGATTAGAGGTAAAGATTGTCCCACTGGGTGTGCTGAAATTTGTAAACAATAACTTTATGTCGAGAAATAGTAACCAACACAGAAAAATTTCATATCAATCATAGTATTTGATTTCAAATAGTTAGTGTTACAATCTCTATAAATCATCTGATCCTTTCTTTCGAATATAAATTCAACAACTTTTGAGATTGAGATTGAATCTTGATGGACTTGAACTTGACTTGCACTTGATTTCAAGGGTCTTGAAACTTGATCTTGATTTGTATTTGAATTCAAGAGCTTTTGAGCTTATTCTTGAATTTTCATCTTGATCTCTAGAACTTGTAGAGAAATGCTCGAGTGTTTGAATACTTGTAGCTTGTAGAAATATCTGTGGCGTTTGATCTACGATTTCTCTCTTACTTCTTGATAGAATTTTAGTGTTTTTTTCTGAATTATGAAGATCATATTTATAGTCGTTGAATGGAATAGTTATGGTAAGGACAAACTCTCTTTGACCAATCAGATTGAAGATGTATTTGATTGGTCAGAACGTGTCTGTAACACCCCGTATGTTTCCAAACCTAGTAAAGTACCGTAACATTCATGGAAGTATTTAAACATGAGAGGGTTGGTGAATTATACATTAATTTGTTGGGCTTAAATGAGTCTTGTGCGATTAGGCTCAAATGAGGCCCAAAATTTACAAAGAAGACATGGCCCAAATGGAATTTGACCCATTCTTCAAGTTGACCAAGTAAGCCCCTCATTTAATGTGGTGTATTGGATAAGGATGACCATTAAAAGAGGATATTTAAAGGGACAATATAAGGTGGGAAAAATCAGGTTTTTATTCATTTATACACACATGCATATCTAGAAATTTCCACAAGATATTTCTTAACTCAACTCAAACCCTAAGTCATCACTCCTTTGGACAAGATCACTCTCTTGTAAGTATTGGTAAGTATTTACTCTCATGGTTTAGTATATGATATTCTTAATATGGTGTATATATCATGTTGGTTATGTTGTCAAGGTGTTAGACAGTTTACTATGTGTAAAACAGTGTGCTTTTGTTCAATCGGTGAAGGGTTTTGCCTTCTAAACTTGGGCATCCGCCCTCGCAGACGAAGGCACCTGCGGGCATAGGTGTCTTCACAGGTGACTCTCTACACTGCCAAGGGTCACCTGCAGCCGTACCTCAACCACCTGCGGGCGCAGGTGGTTTCGTAGGTCAGCCCAGAAACTAGTTTTGTATGTTTTGTCTCTCTTTGATCCCCGAAGGCCCCTATACCCTTTTTGGATGTAATTATCAACTTATGATACCTTTTGAATGAAGTTAAGGGGTTGTTTGCAGGCATGTTGGATTATAACAATTATGGATTGTTGTTAATATGTTGTTATGAAAGGTATTGAGATGACTTGACGAAAGAATTGTGATGTAATGATAATGAGGAAGCGTAAAGGGTAAACTTGGTGTGAAATGATATTAGTTTATGAATTCTTGGTTAATGTATGGAATGTTATGGTGTTGTTGGTATGGTAATGCAGTGGATTGTATTGTAAAGGGTGAAATGACGCTATAGGGCAGTCATGTAGCTCATTGTCGTTTTGTGCACTTGTAAGGTAACTAGTGGTTAACGTGAGCTCCGTTATGAACTTGTGTTGTAGAGTAACACGTAAAGAAGGAGCTGGATTATTGCATTCACACACAGTACTGTGTATTCATATTGAGAACATAAGGTGTGTAAGGTTACTGTTACGGTATCCTTCTGCAGTACATATTGTTCATATTGTCATCGTACTTGTTCCATTCCGAAATGTTCTAAGGCATCTCATTTCAGGTTGTTATGTATTGTTATTCTTATGTTCCTTATTCGTGGATCAATAGTTGTTATTCATAAGTCTCTTAATCATGGACTGATATGCCAAAGCTCTAATAAAGTTGCGACTATCAACATATCAATCTCTCAAAAGTAAGAAATAAAGTAATGCATATTTGTTGGTTGTAAGAGTAAGGGTGGTAGCTCTAGAGGCATAAGCCTAGCTCGAGCCGATCCCAAATTTTTTGGATCAGGGGGCAGTCCTAGAGGTATAAGCCTAGCTCGGGCCTATCCTGACAGGTGGTAGCTCTAGAGGGAATAACCTAGCTCAAGCTGAATCTGATAAATTGGTTTATGGGTAGCAGCTCTAGAGGGAATAACCTAGCTCAAGCCGAGCCTGATATCTTGATTTATGGGTGGTAGCTCTAGAGGCATAAGCTAAGCCTAGCTCAAGCCGATCCAAACATAACGTTATGCTATGTTAAGACCCACTGATCAATTGGGGCTCGGGTACGATATGAGATAAGTGATGATTAATAAACACTAGAAGTAAAAGAAAATAATGAACGTAAGGTACATGGTTCCACATATGCAGAACGATGGTTTATCCATATTGACAATTCTCTTATATTTGATTTCATTGGAATATTTATGTATCTTACAGTTTCATATGGCCTTACATACTCAGTACATTCTTCGTACTGACCTCCCTTGGGGGGGCTTACCTTACTTGCTGCAGGCACAGGTGCTAGTAGACCTCCTCAATAGGCTTCGAGAAATCCGCAGAATATTGGTGAGCTCCAGTTGGTTCGGGGCTTTCCGAGATGTATATGTACATTTATTTTGGTATTGTATATGTGTATAGAATGGGGTCTTGTCCCGACTCTAGGTTGGTTATGGTTATGCATCTATAGAGGCTTTGTAGATGTTGTGGGACAGATGAAGAAAATATAAGGAACGTATGTTTTGTCTTGATGGCGCCAACGGCCAAGTTTCATAGTTATCATGTATTCTCCATGACTTTCGCTATTGGCATCTTATATCTATTTGTGGTGGTGATGTTTATTGAGTAATATGCGCAGGAGTGTATGAGAATGAAGAATGGTTCTCTCGGGCCTTAACGGCTTCGGGTGTCAGTCCGCCTCGTTAGAACTCGGGGCGTGACAAAAGTGGTATCAGAGCGGGTCATCCTAAGGTTTTCTATAAAGTCGTGTTGGAGTAGAGTCTTGCTTATGGATGTGTTGTGCACCACATTTATAAGTAGGAGACTATGGTTCATTTTGGAGTTGTTTCTTTTCTTCATTTCTAGATCGTGCAATAGAGCCAAAAATGTAAGTGGAAAAAATTATATCTGACCATTGGATTTGGTTTTATTTGATATAGTAAAATGTCGATGACAAGAAGAGGTAGAGGCAAGGGTAAGAAGGTATACATGCTTGCCGGTGAAGGACTGAGTAAATCACCACCTGACTAAGCTAGTCAAGGTGGAGCTGACACTGAATTTGCATCGCGGGCTTCTTCCACTTTTATAGCTCCAGAAGAGCCAAGAAGGAGAGAAGTATCTTTGGAACTGCCCATTAATACTATTGAGCAGGATTTAATGAGTGTGGTGCAAATGTTGACCCGTGTAGTTGTTGCACAAGCTCGAAGACAAGTTCTTGTGTAACAAAAGGTGGGATAGAAGCAGAGGAGGAGGATGCAAGAATTGGAAAGAGGATCGTCAAAAAGAGCTAAACCCATGGGACAGGTCATGGCGTCCTAAGGAGGATTTGGGTCTCGGATTTTTCACAAACCGCCTAGGCCATCATTTCCCCATTCCACAGCAAATACTCCCCCTCTATTCTAAGGGTTTAGAAGCAACCAGTTTGGGCGAAGAAGTGAGGTTCAGGATTCACGGACAGTGGAGTATCGAGCATGAGGAAGTATGAGCCAATTGACGTCTCCTCATCAGCAGTGTCAGCGCTGCAGAAGGTATCATTTAGGTGAATGCCGGTTGGGAACAAATGTTTGCTTTTGGTGTGGCATGCCAGGGCACATGGTTAGAGAGTGCCCACGAAGAGGCATGGTTAGTATGACACGACCTACGGGATCAGCCGTTGCGTTATCATCTTTAGATGTACAACCTGCTGGTCATGGCAGAGGTGCTAGAGGAGCAGCTAGTTCTAGTGGAATTTTGGACCGTACCTATGTCGTGGCGGATTGGCAGACATTTGAGGCTTCTCCTGATAAAGTGACTGGTATATTATCTGTCTTTTCACATAATGTATTTGCATTGATTGATCCGGGTTTTACCCTATCATATGTTACTCCATTGATTGTTGAAAAAAAAATTATGAAGGGACGCTAGAATTTTTAGTTAACCCATTTGAGGTATCTACACCAAAAGGTGAATCTATTGTAGCTAAATGAGGGTATTGTAATTGTGTAGTACCTGTGTGTGGTCATGATACATTAGATGATCTTATTGAATTGGACATGGTGGATTTTGATGTGATAACGGGAATGGATTAGTTGGCTTCTTGTTATGCCACGGTAGATTGTCGGGCCAAGAAGGTACATTCTCCTTTTCCACAAATAAATGTGCTGGAATGGACAGGTAATGTGGGGGCACCGAGAGGAAAATTTATTTCCTATATGAAAGCAAGGAAAATGGTAGCCAAGGGGTACATCTGTCACTTAGTACGAGTGAAAGATACTAATGTGGAACCACTAACTCCTTAATCGATTTCGGTGGTTAATGAATTCCTCGATGTATTTCCTGATGATCTTCCAGGATTACCCCTAGAATGGGAAGTAGAGTTTATTAGTATTGATGTGATTCCATTCCAAGCATTTCATCTATCTCTATTCCTCCGTATAAAATGGCTCCAGCAGAGCTATGGGTATTTAAAAAAAAAAAAACAAGTCAAAGATTTGGGGGATAAGGGATACATAAGATCTAGTATGCCCTTTAGGGTGCATCTATGTGTATATGAAACAAAAAAAAAAAAAAAAAGGAAATGGCACATTGAGAATGTGTATTGACTATTGGCAACTGCATAAGGTAACAATCAAGAACAAATATCCCCTCCCTAGAATTGAAGATCTAGTTAACCAATCACAGGGTGCTAAATATTTTCAAAGATTGACTTGAGATCGGTATATCACCAAGTAAGGGTTGGAAAAAAATATGATATACCCGAGACAGTTTTCCGAACACGGTACGATTACTATGAATTTCTAGTTATGCCATTTGGGCTAACCAATACATCAGCAGTTGTTAGGGATTTGATGAATAGGGTGTTTAAGCCATTCCTGGATGGGTTCATGACGGTATTTATAAATGATATTCTGGTTTATTCCAAATCACAAGAGGACCACGCGAATCACTTACGGCAAGTGTTACAGATTTTCCGGAATCGTAAGTTGTATGCCAAGGTCTCTAAATGTGAATTTTGGTTAAAATCCGTAGCATTCTTGGGTCACATTGTGTCAGATGAAGGAATTCGAGTTGATACTCAAAAGATTGAAGCGGTGAAAAATTTGCCAAGACCTACGACACCTATAGAGATTCGTAGTTTTCTTGGATGGGCAGGTTATTACAGGAGATTTGTGCAAGGGTTTTCTTCTATTGCTTCACCATTAACGAAGCTAACACACAAGGAAAGTAAGTTTCAGTGGAATGATGCATGTGAGAAAAGTTTCCAAGAGATGAAAGATCAATTAACTTCCACACTAGTTTTAGTACTTCCCGAAGGCATAGAAGGTTACGCAGTATATTGTGATGCTTCCGGGGTTGGCCTCGGATGTGTACTGATGCAGCACGGTAATGTAATAGCGTATGACTCACGACAGTTGCGTCCACATGAGAGAAATTATCCCACATACGATCTTGAGTTAGCAGTCGAGATATTGCTTTAAAGATATGGCGCCACTCTTTGTATGGGGTTCACGTTGAGTTACACCGATCATAAAAGTTTGTAGTAGTATATTTTTAAGCAGAAGGACCAAAACTAGGAACTAAATTTGAGGCAGCGAAAGCGGCTGGAACTCGTAACAGACTACGACACCGAAGGTGGATGAAATTACTAAAAGATTATGATAGTAATATCTTCTACCATCCGGGAAAAGCAAACGTGGTAACCAATGCATTCAGTTGCAAAGCAATCGGAAGCACTAGCAGCCAGTTGACGAAAAAGTAAGGTATAGTCAAAGATCTACATCAATTAGACAGCTTGGGGGTTCATCTTCCTGAAACTTCAGATGAAAGAATTATAGTGTAAAATGCGTCAGAGTCTTCATAAGTAGCTGAAGTAAAAGAAAACCAGTATATGAATCCTATTTTTACTGCAGCTGACAAAGAATGACAGCAAGGTTTGATGAAGGCATTTGATTTTATGTAAGAGAGAGAGTACATCAATGCCCAGGGTAGGTTTGTGTACCGGATATAGATGGGTTAAGAAAATGACTTATGACGGAAGCACATCATTCACGGTATTCTATTCATTCGGGAGGAATTGAAATGTACCATGATTTAAAAGAGATGTATTGGTAAGGTTACATGAAAAGAACATTGCAAAATTTGTAACTCAATGTCAAAACTGTTAACAAGTCAAAGTGGAGCATCAGAAACCTGGAGGTTATATGCAATGTACAAATCTTCCAGCTTGAAAAGTGGGATATGATTAACATGGGTTTTATCATAAGTTTGCCTCGTACATTTGAGCACTTTGATTCCATGTGGATGATAGTTGACAGACTTACCAAGTAGCACACTTTTTAACTGTCAGGACCACTTGTACAGCTGGAAATTATGCAAGGTTGTATGTTAAAGAGATGGTGTGATTACATGGGATTCCGATCTCCATTATATCAGACAGGGGAGCTCAATTTGCTGCGCATTTTTTGAGATCTTTTCAGCAGAGTTTGGGTACACAGGTGAATTTGAGTACGGCTCTCCATCCTCAGACAGATGGACAAGCAGAACGTACTATCCAAACACTTGAAGATATGCTACGAGCTTGTACGTTAGAGTTTCAAGGCAATTGGGATGATCATTTATCTTTTATTGAATTTTCCTACAACAATAGCTATCATTCAAGTATCAAAATGGCACCTTATGAAGCTTTGTATGGAAGGAAATGTAGATCACCAATCGGATGGTTTGAAGCGGGTGAAACTGCTTTACTTGGGCCAGATCTTGTTCATCAGTCTATGGAGAAAGTTAAAGTGATTCAACAACGGCTACAAACGGCCCAAAGTCGACATAAGTCATATACTGATGTCAGAAGAAGAGGGCTCGAATTGGCCATAGGTGATTGGGTATTTTTGAAGGTGTCATCGATGAAAGGGGTAATGTGATTTGGAAAGAAAGGGAAGTTGAGTCCCCGGTATATAGGGCCATATGAAATTGTCCGAAGATTTGGGCAAGTTGCGTATGAATTAGCGTTACCCCAAGAAATCTCCACAGTTCATCTAGTATTTCATGTTTTGATACTTCGAAAGTGCATAGGAGATCCATCTCATTTTACTCCCATTGAATATGTGTAAGTTACGAAGGATCTTACCTATGAGGAGATACATATTTCCATTCTGGATAGACAAGTGAAGAGGTTGAGGAATAAAGACATAGCTTCCGTAAAGGTACTTTGGAGAAATCAGTAAATAGAAGAGATCACATAGGAAACTGAAGAAATGATGAAGTCCAAGTACCCTCATTTGTCCCAAAGGGAAGAACAAGTTCACGCTACGAGATCGGAATAATGACAAGTAAGTATTTATAAGAATTAAGTATATATATTTGATAATATGAAGAATGATCCTAGACTTGCCATTGTTTACATTGAATAATGTCACTAACATTCGAGGATGAATGTTTCTAAGGAGGAAAGAATGTAACACCCCGTATGTTTCCGAACCCAGTAAAGTACCGTAACATTCATGGAAGTATTTAAACATGAGAGGGTTGGTGAATTATACATTAATTTGTTGGGCTTAAATGAGTCTTGTGCGATTGGGCTCAAATGAGGCCCAAAATTTACAAAGAAGACATGGCCCAAATGGAATTTGACCCATTCTTCAAGTTGACCAAGTAAGCCCCTCATTTAATGTGGTGTATTGGCTAAGGATGACCATTAAAAGAGGATATTTAAAGGGACTATACAAGGTGGGAAAAATCAGGTTTTTATTCATTTATACACACATGCATATCTAGAAATTTCCACAAGATATTTCTTAACTCAACTCAAACCCTAAGTCATCACTCCTTTGGACAAGATCACTCTCTTGTAAGTGTTTACTCTCATGGTTTAGTATATGATATTCTTAATATGGTGTATATATCATGTTGGTTATGTTGTCAAGGTGTTAGACAGTTTACTATGTGTAAAAAAGTGTGTTTTTGTTCAATCGGTGAAGGGTTTTGCCTTCTAAACATGAAAGTAGACTTGTGGCCTTGAAGGAAGTGACTTTGATGGATTAAATATTAACATGTAAGATGTTTTTATGTTCTTAACTTACTTTATTTATGTGTATAACATGTGGGATTGTGGTTATGAAATTGGTCATTGAATTGGTGGTGTATTGAAAGGAAAATGTGATTTTGGTGATGTTCATGTGTGTTATGAAACCATGATGGTTTGTTGGCATCCAAGTGACCTAAAATATGTAAATAAAAGCTTACTTATGGCCTTGGACCATTTATTACACAAAAGGACCCAAAAGAGACCCTTTTTGGCCGATTTGGGCATCCGTCCTTGCAGACGAAGGCACTTGCCAAGGGTCACCTGCGGCCGCACCTCAACCACCTTCAGGCACGGGTGGCTTCGCAGGTCATCCCAAAAACTCGTTTTGTATGTTTTTGTCTCTCTTTGATCCCCGAAGGCCCCTATACCCTTTTTGGATGTAATTATCAACTTATGATACCTTTTGAATGATGTTAAGGGGTCTTTTGGAGGCATGTTTGATTATAAAAATTATGGATTGTTGTTAATATGTTGTTATGAAAGGTATTGAGATGACTTGACGGAAGAATTGTGATGTAATGATAATGAGGAAGCGTAAAGGGTAAACTTGGTGTGAAATGATATTAGTTTATGAATTCTTGGTCAATGTATGGAATGTTATGGTGTTTTTGGTATGGTAATGCAGTGGATTGTATTGTAAAGGGTGAAATGACGCTATAGGGCAGTCATGTATCTCATTGTCATTTTGTGCACTTGTAAGGTAACTAGTGGTTAACGTGAGCTCCGTTATGAACTTGTGTTGTAGAGTAACACGTAAAGAAGGAGCTGGATTATTGTATTCACACATAGTACTGTGTATTCATATTGAGAACATAAGGTATGTAAGGTTACTGTTACGGTATCCTTCTGCAACACATATTGTTCATATTGTCATCGTACTTGTTCCATTCCGAAATGTTCTAAGGCATCTCATTTCAGGTTGTTATGTATTGTTATTCTTATGTTCCTTATTCGTGGATCAATAGTTGTTATTCATAAGTCTCTTAATCATGGACTGATATGCCAAAGCTCCAATAAAGTTGCGACTATCAACATATCAATCTCTCAAAAGTAAGAAATAAAGTAATGCATATTTGTTGGTTGTAAGAGTAAGGGTGGTAGCTCTAGAGGCATAAGCCTAGCTAGGGCCAATCCTGACAGGTGGTAGCTCTAGAGGGAATAACCTAGCTCGAGCCAAACCTGATATATTGGTTTATGGGTGGCAGCTCTAGAGGGAATAACCTAGCTCGAGCCGAGCCAGATATCTTGATTTATGGGTGGTAGCTCTAGAGGCATAAGCTAAGCTAAGCCTAGCTCAAGCCGATCCCCACATAACATTATGCTATGTTAATACCCACTGATCAGTTGGGGCCCGAGTACGATATGAGATAAGTGATGATGGATAAACACTAGAAGCAAAAGAAAATAATGAATGTAAGGTACATAGTTCCACATATGTAGAACGATGGTTTATCCATATTGATTATTCTCTTATATTTGATTTCATTGGAATATTTATGTGTCTTACAGTTTCATATGGCCTTACATACTCAATACATTCTTCGTACTTGTCACGACCCGAAATCCCATTCGGGCCGGACTGGCACCCGAAGCCGATATGGCCTGAGAGAACCAATCTTTTCTCATGAACAATCGTATGCGTAACCTCATATGAATCTTATTATACCTCATGAGACTATGCATAAGTCATGGACATAAAACATATGCTATAGAAATACATCTTTATGAAATTTGGTCGTTGGGGCCATCAAGTCAAAACGGACATTCGTATTTTACATCCACATACCCACATATGTCTACAAAAGCCTCTACCAGATGTATCAACAAGATAAACTTAAAGTCGGGACAAGTCCCCGCTTTATACTATATTTACAATATCAAAACAAATATACAACTATGACCCAGAAAGCTCCGAACCGAGTGGAGCTCACCAAAACTCTGCAAATGATCCCCAGTCTACAGAGGAGGTCTACTAATGCCTGCACCTGCAACATGTAAGGTAAGTCCCCCGAGGGGGTCAGTACGAAGAATGTACTGAGTATGTAAGGCTCATAAGAAATCATCATACATAATAACAACAATAATGGAATCAATATAACAGAATTAATGAACGTGAATAAACTCTCTTTCTGTATGTGGGGAACCATGTATATTACGTTCTTTACTCCTCTTGTCTTTAGAAACTTTCATCTTATTTGTTCTACCCATGCTAGGTTGTTCTGTCGCCCCTGGGATGAGATCAACCCATGCTAGGTACTTTGACCCCTGGGATGTTATGTGAACCCATGCTAGGATTTCGTGTCACCCCTGGGATGTCATTAACCCATGCTAGGTACTGTGACCCCTGGGATGTTATCGTAACCCATGCTAGGCTTTCTTGTCGCCCCTGGGATGTACCGTCATAACCCATGCTAGGCTTTTCTATCGCCCCTGGGATGTATCGGGATCGACCCATGCTAGGCTTTTCTGTCGCCCCTGGGATACCACCCGAGTTATTGGGATCGACCCATGCTAGGTATTTTAACCCCTGGGATACCACCCATGATTACTTATTAATTACACATTTCTTATATTCTTATACATCTCTTATATTCTTACTTCCATTTTAAGAGTGATATAATGAGGATCATGACATGATTTGAAGCACACATATATATATATTATTTCAGTCCTTTACTTCATGAGATTGACATTTTCACTTATGAGAAATAGATATATTAACTTGCACATCACCTCTCTTATTACTCTTATGAGATTGGTACTTTTATTTGTGATAGATTGGTATAAAGATAATCATTACATTATTGGACTTTGGAACATGACATGATTGGAAAATACTTTTCAAGGATAAATAGATTCTCTTATGTTATTACTCTCTTGAGATAGTTCCTTTTAGGAATTATCACGTTATGACATCTTTGGAACTTCAATCAATGAATAAGAGATAAGTGAATCATAAGTCATCTAAGAATAGGACACATATAGATACAATATACGTCAACCTGAATTACGATACTTCAAGGCCCCTCGGAATTGAAACAAGCCCAATGTCAGTATGAACAATATGTTGCAGAAGGATACGGAAAGAAGAACCTTACATACCTTGTATTCTCAATACGATTCTACAATCTTAAGTGTGCATACAATAGTCTCGCTCCATCCTTATGTTTCACTCTACAACACAAGTACATAACGGAACCAACATTAACCACCAATTACCTTACAATGGCATACAATAACAATAAGTCACATGTTTGGCTTTAACATGTCATTTCCCCCTCGACAATACCATTTATGCAATTAGTGTACCAATAATCCCACAATATTCCATACATTGACCAATACATGATAACCAATCGCATGTCACACCAAGTTCATACTTTACACTTCTCCATCACCACCACATCACAATTATTCCATCAAATTACTTCAATACACCTCACAACAACAAATCGGCCAAAATCTCATAATTTACACTTATAGAAAAATAACAAGTTTAGGACCATAATCACACCATACATGTTGTTATTTCATCCATACCATGCTCTTTCATCAAACCCACAAGTCATATTTCAAGTTACAATTCCATGGATAACACATCTTTTAGCAAAAACACAAAGTGCCCTATTCAACACTTCCAAGCATAACCAACATGATTTATATACTATCCCATGCATTTAATATATTAATCCATAAGAATAATCACTTACCCAAGCTTGAAAAATGATGATCTTGCTCCAAAAGTTGGCCTTGAACTCTTAGGGTTTGAGAGAAAATAAGTTGAGAAATATCAAGAAAGCATGAGAGTCTCCAAGTGAATAAAATCAGATTTTTGCCCCTTTATATAGGCCTTTAATTCCATCCTTATCCACTCTTGTGGCATTTAATGTTGTGTCTAGAAGGTCAAGGCAAGAATGGGTCATTTGACCCATTTTTTGGCCCATGCCTTCTTCTCATTTGGGGCCTTTTATTGAATCCAATTCACTTAACCCAATAAAATCAATAATTTCTTATGTTTATATCATTTAATACGCATTACGACGATATTCCCACTCACGGGATTCATATTCGTGGCCTCAATCCCAAAAACAAGCAATTCTAGCCACGTATAGCCTATTTTGACCAAAAGGGTAAAATCGTCATTTTTATGCCAAATTCGTTGACGAGTAATGTTACCATACCAATATAATACTTCACTCATTTTATGTATATTCTCGTGTTTGTAGAATAAACGTGGCAAAAATCGGCCCTGTACGTCCCCGGGCACCCTTGGGACTTAAGAAAATTTCCAACTTTGAAAAGTGGCTGAAACCATCCTGGAACGCCCTTGGGAGCGCCAGCTTGCTGCCTCTAGGCTAAAAAATTTATCCCATAGCGGCCTGGAATTCCCTCTGGCGTGCCCCAACCTTAATTTTTTTGAAAATTTCATTTTTCAACTTTTCTTCGCAGGTTTGGTTAGATACTTCAAGTCCTATGCTTTAACTTAATTCTTACCCTTAATATCCTTTGTTTGGAGGTCCTATTAGACTCATTTTGAACCCTACAAATGCTCCATGAAAATCGCAAAACACCTCCTACGCAAGTTTAATCACATGTACAAGGCCAAATTTCAATGTTTTCATCACTAACATTACAAATTACATTCTCATAGCATCTCGACACCTAAGTAACCATTGTTCAACGTCGTCACATTGGGTTGGTAAGGTACGGGGTGTTACATTCTCCCCCCCTTAGAAACATTCGTCCTCGAATGTTAACAATATCGCTTCAAGTAAAACAAATGCATCTCTATATTAGCATACGTACACATAAACACTTAAGGCTCATGGATATTTACTTAGTATTGGTCCACTTCCACATTTTGAACCTTTTCCTCCGTTTGAAACAAATATGGGTACGTCGATTTCATCTTCTCCTTTTTTTTCAACTTCTCATGCGATCTCTTCGACTTGTTGATTTCTCCAAAGAACTCTTACAAAAATTACATCTTTACTTATTAGCCTTTTTCACTTGTCGGTCTAGAATAACAATAAGTATTTCAATGGGAACAATATGAAATGAAACTCTTATGCGCCTCCAGCAAATTTAACATCCTTTCTTTTAAAATCCCCTTACCTCTTTTATTGGTGACGCGTTCAAGAGTACTTACACATCTATGATCACAACATCTACTATACCATTACGATATGATCTTTTCACTATACTAAACTCACCGACAGGTTGAGATATTTCTATTAACTTAAGTAATGACCCCAGTGTACTATTAAATTCACGGTAGTCGATAGAGTAACATACGATAGATTCGAGCTCGGATCAGTCAATACATACACATCATGTAAAATATGGTAATATACCTAAATACCTGTACCATCATCAGGAGATGCTTCCTCATTCTGCCGGTCCACTAAAGCATAAGTGCGATTTTAGGCCCCACTGGAACTAGTTGCTCCTCTCATATCTCTACCACGACTAATAGGTTGAACGCCTCTGCCTGGGGAAGGAAACGATGTTGATGATACAGCGGTTGATCCCGTAGGTCGTGCTACACCACTCGCACCCATTTGTGGGCATTCTTTCATTATGTGCCCCTCTGTGCCACACTAAAAAAAAGCATTCATCCCCAATCGGCATTCACCTAAATGGTACCTTCCGCAACACTGACACGGAGGACGAGAAAATCCTGTTGTCTGTGAGCCTTGCACTCCGCTACTCTGTCCAGATGGACTATCTCTAGACCCTCGGAATTGTGAGTGAGCACCTGCTGTGGAATAAGAAAATGAGGGCCTAAGCGGTAACATTCGAGAACTAGATTCTCCTGGGGACACCATAGACTACCCCATAGGTCTCGCCCTTTTTGTTAGCCCTTCCTCAGATTCCTGTGTCTTTCTTCTTTGTCGTTGGTCCTCCATTTTATGCGCAAAGGCCTGTATTCTAGCTATATCCATATCTCAATTTAAGGCAGCAATAGTGCAGTCTCGTACCAAATACGGCTCCAATCTGTCCACATATCGGTGTACTCTATCTTCCATTGTGGCCACCACATTTGGAACATATCGTGCTAAGGAATTAAACTGAAGATTATATTCTCGAACACTCATGTTTCATTGACGTAAGTGTAAAAATTGATCTGCACGAGCTTCACGGATCTCATAGGGAAGATAGTGATCAAGGAATGCTGCTTTGAATTCTTCCCAATTTGGTGCCATTGCACCAATACCACGAGACTTCTTCCAATCTTAATACCACAATATCGTCTCTCCTTTCAATCTATAGGCCGCCAACTCAACCGTTTCCACCCCGGACACATGCATAACCTCCAAAGCTCTCTGGATTTGATCCACGAAGTCCTTTGGATCTGCTTTCAAGTCTGATCCAGTGAATATAGGAGGGTCCAATTTTAATAAGTCCTGTGTATGCCGACTAGCTGCTCTAGCCGCATTATCTTTATTTACCATTAGACCAGTTCGTCCTTGTGCTTGTGCAGCCACTAACTGAGTCAACATATGTACTGTATTTCATAAATCCTGATCAGGGGTGTTCATAGGTGGTTCCGCAGGTACTTCTCTACCTCTTGGCTCTTCTGGAGCTGGAAAAGTAGAGGAAGACTGCGTTGGCGTCAACTCCACCTTGACTAGATTGGTCAGGTGGTAATCTACTCATTCCTTCTTCAACAGGCACATCCACCTGCTTCCCTTTATCTCTGCCTCTTCTCGTGATCGGAATTTTAACTATACCAAAGAAAAAACAATCACCGTGGTCAGATACAATTCAACTTACAACACTGGCTCTATTGCACGATCTAGAAGGAAAGAAAAGAAACAACATCCTAAATGTCCCGTAGCCTCCTACTTATAAATGTGGCGTGCAACACATCCATAAGCAAGACTCTACTCAGACACGGCTTTGTAGACACCCTTAGAACGACCTGCTCTGATACCACTTTTGTCACGACCCAAAATCCCATTCGGGCCGGACTGGCATCCGAAGTCGATATGGCCCGAGAGAACCAATATTTGCTCATGAACCTTCATATGTGTAACGTCGTATGAATCTTATCATACCTCATGCGACTATGCGGAAGTCATGGACATAGAACATATGCTATAGAAATACATCTTTATGAAACTTGGCCGTTGGGGCCATCAAGTCAAAACGGACATTCGTCTTTTACATCCACATACCCACATATGTCTACAAAAGCCTCTACCAGATGTATCAACAAGATAAACTTAAAGTCGGGACAAGTCCCCGTTTTATACAATATTTACAATATCAAAACAAATATACAACTATGACCCAGAAAGCTCCAAACCGAGTAGAGCTCACCAAAACTCTGCAAATGATCCCCAGTCTACAGAGGAGGTCTACTAATTCCTGCACCTGCAACATGTAAGGTAAGTCCCCCGAGGGGGTCAGTACGAAGAATGTACTGAATATGTAAGGCTCATAAGAAATCATCATACATAATAACAACAATAATGGAATCAATATAACAGAATTAATGAACGTGAATAAACTCTCTTTCTGTATGTGGGGAACCATGTATATTACGTTCTTTACTCCTCTTGTCTTTATATACTTTCATCTTATTTGTTCTACCCATGCTAGGTTGTTCTCTCACCCCTGGGATGAGATCAACCCATGCTAGGTACTTTGACCCCTGGGATGTTATGTGAACCCATGTTAGGCTTTCGTGTCACCCCTGGGATGTCATTAACCCATGCTAGGTACTGTGACCCCTGGGATGTTATGGTAACCCATACTAGGCTTTCGTGTCGCCCCTGGGATGTACCGTCATAACCCATGCTAGGCTTTTCTATCGCCCCTGGGATGTATCGGGATCGACCCATGCTAGGCTTTTCTGTCGCCCCTGGGATACCACCCGTGTTATTGGGATCGACCCATGCTAGGTATTTTAACCCCTGGGATACCACCCATGATTACTTATTAATTACACATTTCTTATATTCTTATACATCTCTTATATTCTTACTTCCATTTTCAGAGTGATACAATGAGGATCATGACATGATTTGAAGCACACATATATATATATTATTTCAGTCCTTTACTTCATGAGATTGACATCTTCACTTATGAGAAATAGATATATTAACTTGCACATCACCTCTCTTATTACTCTTATGAGATTGGTACTTTTATTTGTGATAGATTGGTATAAAGATAATCATTACATTATTGGACTTTGGAACATGACATGATTGGAAAATACTTTTCAAGGATAAATAGATTCTCTTATGTTATTACTCTCTTGAGATAGTTCCTTTTAGGAATTATCACGTTATGACATCTTTGGAACTTCAATCAATGAATAAGAGATAAGTGAATCATAAGTCATCTAAGAATAGGACACATATAGATACAATATACGTCAACCTGAATTACTATACTTCAAGGCCTCTCGGAATTAAAACAAGCCCAATGTCAGTATGAACAATATGTTGCAGAAGGATACGGAAAGAGGAACCTTACATACCTTGTATTCTCAATACGATTCTACAATCTTAAGTGTGCATACAATAGTCCCGCTCCGTCCTTATGTTTCACTCTACAACACAAGTACATAACGGAACCAACATTAATCACTAATTACCTTACAATGGCATACAATAACAATAAGTCACATGTTTGGCTTTAACATGTCATTTCCCCCTCGACAATACCATTTATGCAATTAGTGTACCAATAATCCCACAATATTCCATACATTGATCAATACATGATAACCAATCGCATGTCACACCAAGTTCATACTTTACACTTCTCCATCACCACCACATCACAATTATTCCATCAAATTACTTCAATACACCTCACAACAACAAATCGGCCAAAATTCCATAATTTACACTTATAGAAAAATAACAAGTTTAGGACCATAATCACACCATACATGTTGTTATTTCATCCATACCATGCTCTTTCATCAAACCCACAAGTCATATTTCAAGTTACAATTCCATAGATAACACATCTTTTAGCAAAAACACAAAGTGCCCTATTCAACACTTCCAAGCATAACCAACATGATTTACATACTATCCCATGCATATAATATATTAATCCATAAGAATAATCACTTACCCAAGCTTGAAAAATGATGATCTTGCTCCAAAAGTTGGCCTTGAACTCTTAGGGTTTGAGAGAAAATAAGTTGAGAAATATCTAGAAAGCATGAGAGTCTCCAAGTGAATAAAATCAGATTTTTGCCCCTTTATATAGGCCTTTAATTCCATCCTTAGCCACTCTTGTGGCATTTAATGTTGTGTCTAGAAGGTCAAGGCAAGAATGGGTCATTTGACCTATTTTTGGCCCATGCCTTCTTCTCATTTTAGGCCTTTTATTGAGCCCAATTCACTTAACCCAATAAAATCAATAATTTCTTATGTTTATATCATTTCATACGCGTTACGACGATATTCCCACTCACGGGATTCATATTCGTGGCCTCAATCCCAAAAATAAACAGTTCTAGCCACGTATGGCCTATTTTGACCAAAAGGGTAAAATCATCATTTTGATGCCAAATTCGTTGACGAGTAATGTTACCATACCAATATAATACTTCACTCATTTCATGTATATTCTCGTGGTTGTAGAATAAACGTGGAAAAAATCGGCCCTGTACGTCCCCGGGCACCCTTGGGACTTAAGAAAATTTTCAACTTTGAAAAGTGGCCGAAACCAGCGTGGCACGCCCTTGGGCGAGCCAGCTTGCTGCCTCTAGGCTAAAAAATTTATCCTAGAGCGTCCTGGAACGCCCTCTGGTGCGCCCCAACCTTAATTTTTTTGAAAATTTCATTTTTTGACTTTTCTTCGCGGGTTTGGTTAGATACTTCAAGTCCTATTCTTTAACTTACTTCTTACCCTTAATATCCTTTGTTTGGAGGTCCTCTTAGCCTCATTTTGAACCCCACAAATGCTCCATGAAAATCGCAAAACACCTCCTACGCAAGTTTAATCACATGTACAAGGCCAAATTTCAATGTTCTCATCACTAACATTACAAATTACATTCTCATGGCATCTCGACACCTAAGTAACCATTGTTCAACGTCGTCACATTGGGTTGGAAAGGTACGGGGTGTTACAGTACTGACCTCCCTTGGGGGGGCTTGCCTTACTTGTTGCAGGCACAGGTGCTAGTAGACCTCATCAGTAGGCTACTAGAAATCCGCAGAATATTGGTGAGCTCCAGTTGGTTCGGGGCTTTCCGAGATGTATATGTACATTTATTTTGGTATTGTATATGTGTATAGAGCGGGGTCTTGTCCCGACTCTAGGTTGGTTATGGTTATGCATCTGTAGAGGTTTTGTAGATGTTGTGGGACAGATGAAGAAAATGTAAGGAACGTATGTTTTTTCTTGATAGCCCCAACGGCCAAGTTTCATAGTTATCATGTATTTTCCATGACTTCCGCTATTGGCATCTTATATCTATTTGTGGTGGTGATGTTTATTGAGTAACATGCGAAGGAGTGTATGAGAATGAAGAATGGTTCTCTCGGGCCTTAACGGCTTCGGGTGTCAGTCCGCCTCGTTGGAACTCGGGGCGTGACAGTGTCACTTGTATACATGGCACATTGTCATTAGCCTTTGAATTTTGACTAGGCATGCTGTGTCATTTTGGCATGATCTTATTGACTCATTTATTTGACTTAGTGTGTCATGTCAGTCGTCACGTGTCTCACATTTGGGCCTCTAAAAATGATAGCTTGGGCTTAGCAAAGTGGTTCATCATTTGTAAGTACAAATCAATGGACTAGTCCAATGATATTGGACTTTAATTAAATTCATATTTTTAGACTTAAATAATTAATCTAAATATATTCACGATATTTATTTGGACTAATATATCTTGAACTTAATATAATCCGAATTTCTTACAGATTTAAATTTAATACACGTTATTTTTATTAACTATCCCTATTACATACCGTGAAAAGGAAGTAGGTCTGTAGAAATTTCTCCCATTATTTAAATAAAGGTAAAATTGAAAAAACATCATTAATTTCTTCTTGATTATCTTAAACACTACTTATTTTTAAAATAAAATAAAAAAGTAAAAATACCACTTATTTTGAAAGGGAGGGAGTAACAAAGAATTATAATTTTATTGACCATGAAAAGTTGTTTTAACTACATAATAACAGGAATAGATTAAAGAGATGAGCAACTAATCAACTTCTCAAAAATGACAGGAATTTGTAGCAGCACACTGGTATTCTGTACCTTCTATAGAGAAGTTTAAAGATTTGATAAACCTCTAAAGAAAAAAAATGATAGGAGCAAATAGCAACTGCAAAAAAAAAAAAGATTAAAGAAGTCCATGAAACTCAGGAACTCCTTGACATGAGTGTAGCCAAAAGTTTAAGCTCCAATTTTCTCAATGTTTTCCGAGACAGTTTTCATCCTTGGTCGAATATCTGGATCTGCCTCGGTGCATGCAAGAGCTACATGAAATACAGCTAGTACTTCCTTCTTAGCATGGACTTCTTGAAGCAACATTGGTTCTACCATATCCGACAGTGGATTTTGCTCCTCGAATCCCTTTCTTACCCATCTTACAAGATCTGGAACCTCTGTTGAAGTGGAAGTTGTGGGAATTGAGAGGTCAGGAGACTTTCCAGTCAGCAGTTCAAGCAAGACCACCCCAAATGAGTACACATCCCATTTTTGGGTAGGTCTGTTACCAGGGATTTGAGCTTCTGGTGCTCCATAATTGTTGGGTCGTTCTGGTTGAGCAGGCTTCAAGTAAGGAAGAGCTCCACCCATAAAGCCACCAGAAGTGGAGGGGTTGTTTCCCGTGATATTGATCAATCGATTAAGGCCAAAATCAGATATATATGGCTGCAGTTCAGTATCAAGGAGAATGTTGGAAGGTTTGATGTCTCCATGGACAAATTTCCTTGGGCTACACTCATGGAGATAGGCTAAACCTCGCACTGTTCCCTTGGCAATTTTCAGTCTGGTTGACCATGTTAAGCTCGGTGATGGTTGCCCATTTCTCCCTGTGTAAAGACAAACCAGATTTTTATGACAACATTTACCACCATATGAGATACCAAGTTCAATACTTTGCAGCTCAATATTAACATTACACTTGAGGCAAATCGTTGTTCATATTAATTTGGTTAATCCCAATCAGTTAGAGCACGAAACAACTGTCACTACATCAATACATTCAGATCTAGCACATGGCAAGACAATTCGGAAGAAGAGACTTGGAAAGATGAGGAATCCCCAAATGCCTCTACCAGGTTCCATATGATGTCAATATTTGATTATTGCATCTGCAGTAAATCGTTCAAGTCCGCACATTGACTTTAGCTGGATCATTATATGCTAATATACTATGATGTGCTTTAATAATACATTGAAATGGATGGCAAATGTTAGGTTCTTGATTTACCCTTTATGCAGATAACTTTTCATCTATGATACATTATAAAAGACTTTCTTATCAACTGATACAAGAACAATACACAAGTCGCAAACAATACTCATCCTTCACTAAAGGATCCCAAGCACATGGGACACTTTCAAGATAAAATTATCACTAGATGGCATGTGAATAATGACTATTCAAAATCATCAAGGAACACACAATAGCTAATATTCATTATTTCATCATCAGGCATATATTAAACAGTTATACTAGTGAATAAATACTAGAACATCCCAATAGCTAACAGTTATACTAGTGAATAAATACTAGAACATCCCAATAGCTAACAGTTATACTAGTGAATAAATACTAGAACATCCCAAACTCTTAACTAACCTACTACAAAAGTCTTGTACTGTATTTCTACTCCTCAAAAGAGTGATCAATAAGAATAACACCAATCCAGCAATTTAAAATGTGAAAAGAATCCAGTCACTGAGTACTTTTATCTGCGATTGATGGGGCAAAAGAATTACAATTTGCACCATCAATCTTGGAAAGTACGAACATCCATCAGTTTATCATGCTACTAATGGTAAGAATATAGTATACCCCAATGTCTAAAAAGTGAATGCTCTAATGACTCTTTCAAGCTGAAGATGTTTTACTATAATGAAAAGCTCACCGTGAAGAGCAGAAGCCAAGTTGCCATTAGAAATGAAATCACTAATGAGAAGTTTCTCATCAGGAGCCCAATAATAAGCTCTTAATTTCACAACATTAGGATGTTTAACCCTTCCGATTGCCTGAATTTCAGCTACAAACTCCTTGTATCTCTGTTCCCCACCTTCCCCTAACCTCCTCACTGCCACTGGGATACCATTCCCAAGCACAACCTTGTACACTATCCCCAACCCACTCTTTCCCAAGACATAAGCAGAAGCCCTCAACAGCTCATCCAGCTCAAAGCTAAAACCTTTATCAATAGCCACAAGATCTCCCTCCCCACCGCTAGCCCCACCACCGGCACCACCACCACCACCACCACCCTTCTCAGACTCAACTTCCGAATCGTTATTTGGAAATCCATTAATACATGGGAAATCACAAAACATTCGCTTCTCATTCCCACCAAATTTTCCTTTTCCAGTACAGCTGCAACCACCAGAGTCTTTCTTTTTCCAATACAAGTAAATAATCACTAGTCCTATGAATGCCACTCCAAATGCATCAGCCAAACAGATCAATATAATGAATCCAGGTTTTAACCCCTTACGCGAATTGGTTCCCTCAGATGAACCCGAATCCTGAACTTGATCTCTTGAATTGTTTGAACTGTTTTTACAGGTTTTTTGTAAAGGAAATCCACATAACATGGGATTATTCAAAAATGCTGTTGGACCTTGATTTGCAAAAGAACCAGTCTGAGGTATTTCACCAGATAAATTGTTGTTCCTAAGATCGAAACTAACAGTTAAAGGTAAATCACCTACAGATTTTGGAATTCTTCCACTGAAATGATTGAAAGAAAGATTCAAAGTTCCTGAGAGTGACTTCAATTCACCAATATCTTCAGGAATTGATCCATTGAATGAATTTGACGAAAGATCAAGTTGCTCCAAATTCGCCAACTCCGGGAATACTCCCACCGGAATCTCACCGGAGAATTTATTCCCAGAAAGAATCAGCCTCTGTAACTGCCTGCAGTTATGGAGATCCTTTGAGAAAGTTCCAGAAAGTGAATTATCCGAAAGGTCCAAATTTTGAAGACGAGGGAGATTACAAACAGAGGGGGGAAGTTGACCGGAGATATTATTATCATACAGATAAATACTATGAAGCGACGTTGCATTGAAAAGAGGGTCAGGGATAGAACCGTAAATATTATTTCCATGAAGATTTAGTCGCCGGAGATAGAGTAAAGTGCCCAGCTCCGACGGTAGGTAACCCTGGAGATTCTTACCGGAGACAGTAATCCCAACGACACGTGGCTCTGAAGAACCAGAAATGTTAGCACATGAAATGCCAGTCCAACGACAAGGAGTATCGTCGTTGTCATTCCAGTCGGAAAAAACAGTACCACCGCCGTCATCCATGGCCAACTTTAGAGACAAAAGGGAAAGTCCATCAGAAGTTAGAGAAACTCCGGTGTGGAGACAAAGCTGAAAATTCAGCAAAACAAGAAGAAACACGGAGATCCTCCACATGACTTGTCGGGATCAGTGCTCACACGACCCAACCAAAAGACACCTAGTTGAAAATCAGCTGATTTTTTTTCTTAAAAAAAAAAAAACTAAAAAACAAAGCAAATAAATTGTGAACTTTTTGTACTATAGAGAAGGTGTTTTTGTATGTGTGTGGAGAAGAGGAGCTTTATGCTTTCTCACACTGCACAAAGTAGAAATTGTTGTTTGTTTTGAAGTGCAGTGCTAAAAAAAGAAGAAGAGAGGGGAAGTTGGAGGTATTAAGTAGGAGAAAGAGACATTGCGGAAGGAGTTTGATTGCAAGGGGGTCCACTTCGCGCCCTTCCTAACTGAAGTAGTAGAATTAAAGCAATCTCCGTACTTGAAAAGATTTTTATTAAGGCTAACATTTCACCAACATCTAATATGCATCAAGTTAAAAAAAAAAATTTACTCTCACTTTGTCTTTAATTTCACTTTGTCACCAAGTTTTAAAAAGTAAACAAAACTTATAAGTTTTATAATTTGAAATTAAGGATACGTATAGTATATTAAAATATCTTTTAATTTTGTATTTTTAAACATGCTTGATGAGATATTAAAATTAAGAAATTATCAAATTACAAAAAATAATCTTCTTAAACGGTCTTAAAAAATAAAACGAATTAATGAAAACAAAGGAAATAATGTATATCTCTTCTTTGAGTTCCATCACGCAGAAGTCAGAGAGGGAAAGAAATTAGAATTGAATTCACACTTATTCTATAAAAAAACATTTGTATGGATATTTTTAGACAATAAATCTTGATGGTGTATTAGCTTTTAACAGGTAATTATAGTTAATTAATGTATGAATTTTGATTGGTATTTCGTTGGAATTAAATTAATATAGTTTAAATGGATATTGGGTATTAATTTTTTGTTCAATCTTAATTTATATAACTTGTGTGAAATCTCACACTATTATTGAAACTTACCATAATATTATAAGGGTATTTACCTTCAATTTTAGCTTACTAAATTCTGCTTATTGTGGAAGTTACTTGTATTTACTTTGAATGATTTAATAGTGTAAAGAAACTTTTAAATTGTTAATGTATAAATGTATAATCCTAACTTTAAGAGAGTGATGGGATTAAGAATATGAGATTCAAGAAGTTTAACTTTTAAGGTAAATTTAGATATTTAAATTTTATTTACAAAAATTGAAAATCACTAAACAATTAGGTAACTTTTTGAATTGTGATGGTGTCATTTTTTTAAAGGGAGAAAATATTACTTTTGTAGTTTTCAATTGGAAAGAAACTTGAGCGAAAATGATGTTTAAATTATCTGTTGTCTATATGTTCTAATTTTTTCTATTTTGTATTTTTGTCCCTTGGTAATGTGTCGTTTTGCCAATTTAAGCTTTCTTTTTACCTAAGCATCCGTAGTGTTACTGATTTCAATTGTATGTTGTATTATACTTTTCAAAATTTGTCTGTTCTTTCAATTGTCAACTCAAATGACTAATTTTTTTATTATTATTATTTTGATGTAACTAGTCCAAAATGGGACTTGTAGCTTATAAATTATCAACTATATATATAATTTTATGTTCTTTTAATCTCATAAGTAATATGAGTGAGGCCAATATATAACAATTTTACTATAATTGAAAATTTGTCATTATTTAGACATTCTGATAATTATATTATAATTTTTTTACTGTATTATTTGTGAATTTTGGCACCATTTCGAGATGTAAATAAACTAATTGACAAAATTATCTTCATGCAAAAACTAGGCTTGTGCATCGTTGGATGTTAGTTGATGGTTGGGTTTGTTTCGATATTCCATAGTCCATACATAATCGTACAACACATTCAGAGGAAAGGAATTTGATAAATATATATTGCATTATATGTACACGAATTTAAAAACTTTCAGGTAGTACTCAAAATTTGAGAACTTTTGGTAAGTTGTGAAGTGCATTGATTACAATTGCTCGTTTTTTTCTTATCTTCAACGTGATTTTTGCATAATATTTCAACTTAAAAAATATAAAAAGCAACAACATACCCAGTATATTCCCACCACGTGGGTTAAATATAAAGATACAGAAAAATTGTGTATAAATTTGTCACAAACATAATAAGATCAAAATATGAATGATGCTAGTTCTATACACAGAAGCATTGCAAACAAGAACTACAAAGTTAGCAGCAACTTATCCCATTTACGGGATTAAACGGAAAATAGGTACCAAAAACGAGTGTGGTACTCCATTTCAAGCTCCTCTCATGAAAGGGGCGAACATTTGCTTGAGAAGACGAGAGAAATGAACTTTTACGTAATCGACCCATTTGGCTAGGGTTTGGGTCATAAACAGGTGGGTTATTACTTAAAAAAAGGGAAAAATAACATAAATATACACCTTAAATTATCATATTTACACAAATTCTCACCCTTACAAAGTAATTATAAAAATCACAACTATCAGTTATGTATCTCAATGGAATGTATCGGGAACAAATTATGTATTGTTGTGTATATCCGTGTGAGTTTTATTTAAAAGATACATACACTATATATCTTTGAATGATTACAGTGTGGGTAATTATGTATCTCAACGGAATGTATCGGGAACAAATTATGTATCTCGACAGCCCAAAAAGTGGAATTTTCTGTAAATATGTAAAATGACAAAATTTTCTGTAACTAGACACCAAACTGTCAGAATTTATGTTATTTATCCTAAAAAAAAATCTTCAAGTAAAAGACATAAATGGCCATTCGGTTGGCTAGTCTTTTCCTTTTTTTTCTTTTTTTGTTCACTGCTTTTTATTTATTTTTTTAAAAAAACTTTTTCCTGCTCTTCTTTTTTTAATTATAATTTTGTAATCTTTCTTATCCCCCGCCCCTCCGCCTTTCCTTTCAATATGATGGAGATAGTTTGAATATTAATATTATATATATATATATATATATATATATATATATATATATATTATATTAATTACACAATGTATATATTATAGAATATATATGTATTATACACTTTATATCTTTAAAAATATACAAATGATAATGTGCTAGTTCAGTTGAAATATATAAGAAGCATATATATATTTTATATATTAATAATACATTTTTACACATAGACAATCGTGATAGATATATTTTTATACAACTTCTATAAAAATCTTATACAGGTAAATATTATGTAGAAAAATTATACAGTTTCTACAGAAATCTTATACAGATACATATTCTATACAACAATTATACAGTTTTATAGAAATACAGATACATAGTTTATATAATAATTATACAATTTCTATAGAAATCTTATACAAGTACATATTATATACAACAATTATACAGTTTCTATAGAAATCTTATACATATACATATTCTATACAACAATTATGCAATTTCTATAAAAATCTTATACAAATACATATTTCATACAATAATTATACAGTCTCTATACACATTCTATAAAACCTTTAGTTGCTGGTTATTTAAAAAATGTAAGCTGAAATTAAAGAAGAGTATAAACAATGAAGACCCGATAGAGAGGGGGTAGAGAGACGAGAAAGAAAGGGGGAGAGGCGCGAGAGATTTCATAGGTGAAACTTTCAAGAATACTTTGTCCCCCACAACAAATTCTAACTCACTACATTACTTTGAATGGTTTTGAGTCGATTCACCATAAGATTCACTTTTTTTTATAGCTCCATGAACCAAATCGAGACTCAATTGTTTAACTTTCTATGGTTCAAAACAACTAATTGGTGGTCTATAAAGTCGCCCATAAAAATCTTTATAGGGAGCCATCTGAATTCTAGCTTGATAATTATTATTGTATGAAAATTCTACAAGAGGTAGGTGTTCATCCTCGTTACCACTAAAATCAATTACACATGCTCTCAACCTATCCGTGAGAGTCTGAATAGTTCAGCTACCCATTTATCTGAAGGTGAAAAGAAATACTCAAATTCACACGCGTCCCAAAACCAGGGCGCGTCCCAAAACCTCCCTGGTATGACTTCTAAAAGAGAATAGTAAATTGTGTACCTCTATTTGAAATAATAGATGTTGGAATACCACACAACCTAATTATTTCCTTCAAATACTACTTCACATAATGAGTCGTAGTATCTGTTTTATTCATAGGAAGGAAATGCGCGAATTTCTTAAGTCCATCTACAATTACCCAAATCGAATCATACTTGGTCCTATATATGATTCTATCACACTTCCTAAAGAGTAAGTAATTAATCTATCTGAGTCTTAGCCAACATACTGCAAAAGGTCATCAAGTGATCCTCCTTCTTTGTGACACTCGAATTAGCTATCGCCAAATTGAAAGCTTTCGCAAAGTCCAAAAGTGAAATTCCTCTTTTGTTCTATCCCTAAAGCTAAAATTTCCATGTACAGAAACATACCCCCTTAAAGTTGTACTAATGAGGCCATTGTAATCTCTTTCTATGAATAAATTCTCGATATATAAGATACCCCTCACAACCTCATCCAAATTCTCCCAAAACCCTTTTTTAACCTCCCTATCCAACCCAACTTGTGAAGAGTATATACTAATTACATGCAAAGTAAACCCTTCAATGAATCGCTTAATCCCATACTCCAGTCATTTACCCTCCTAGCCTCTACCATTAGCTTAATGAGTTCTTTATCCACTAAGATGCCTATTTCATTCCTGCTCTTTGAGCGTCCTGGGTACTATAATTTAAAATTATCAACATCTCTAGTCTAGATACTTGGACTTAACTCCTCCCCGCGAGATCATAAGACATTAATTACTACTCCCGGATCCTAATTTAAAATTAAAATTACAGGACAAATTTTATTGAATCACGACCGCTCAAACCCCGATTCACTAAATTCACAAATCAAAACCAGTATCTGTATTGCTCCTAAGTGTACATGAGTTATTTCGTTTTTAGGTTTTGGTTTTAATGCTTGTATTTCTTTATTTAATTCCTTTTTGCATATTATGGGTACCATTGCTTTACCTTTTGCATATTTACAGTCTACTGTATGTTCCTTTTGACTTATTATGTAGTATTCTTCTTTTGGTCTTTGAAACCAATTTTTTACTATCGGTACGTCTAATACATTATCTATTTTTAAGGTAATTTCTTGTTTCCTAATTTGGTTATATATGGTTGAGTCAAATATAACTTTTTGGTTATTTATCTCTTCGGTTTGGTAATTTTCTTTTTCTATTATTCCTACTTCACTCATAATTATCTTCCTCTTCCTCTATGTTTTGTAAATCTATCTTATTAGTATTTTTGTTATCATAGTCAAGCTCATAGTCACTTTCTGAGTTGTTTATTTCTATATCTGATAAGTCATTTAATTCATAAATGCTATCATTGCTTTCTAAATCATAATCTATATAAGGTAATTCAGTATAAAGGTTGTCTTCTATTTTTATTGTCGTTATTTGTTTTTTCTTTATATCTTTTGGTATCTTACAGTCTTTAGCTAAGTGTCCTAATTTGCCACAGTTGTAGCATTTACATTCTGATAGTTTTTTCTTAGGTCGATATGGTCTTTTCCTTTTATAATTTTTTATATAATATCTTTTTCGTGGGTTTTTATTCTTATATTTTGCTCTAAAGGGTTTGTATTTTTTAAAGCGTTTTTTATATCTGTACTTAGTTTTCTTATTCTTGCAACCAAATTGTGGTGCTATTTTTTGTGTACAACACGACATATTTTTATTTAATACTTTATCTAATTTTTGTTTATCTTTATATTGATCACATAAGCCTATAAACCATGTGTGTAAATATTTGATTCTAGATCCTAATGTATCTGTTAAACTAGCTGCTTCCCAATCGGTTATTATTTTTGTACTAAATGGTTTTGGTAATTTTGTAAAATATGTTTGTCTTACTGCTATAGCTTCTTCTTGATTATATATGCTTCTATAATAATAGTCTTTGAAAGCGCATGTATATTCATCTATGTAACACATATTGCATATTGATAGTTTATTCATTAATTGTCTATTTAGATTTTTATCTTTTTCTTGTTCTGCTAGCTCTGTTGTCATACTACCAAATTCGTTTCTAATTCCATATTCGTATTTGTCTAAAATTGCTATACTTGATGTTGTAATTGTTCCACTGCTATCTTTATTACTTCTTAATGTTGCTCTTCCTTCAGCATTTATATTATGTAGCCATAGTTTTACTGTTCCTATTAATGTTCTTTCTATGTATCCTGGTGTATCTGCTACTGATATTTTATTATCGACTAGTTGTTTAGCAAGTTGTCCTATCCATACCTGTATTGTTTTATTTATATCTGTGGTACAGTCTAGGTCTAAGAATAGTGAGGATTCTGGGGGTTTATTTGGTGTCCATTTATTTAATCTACTTTGCCATATTGCTTCGTATCTATTATCATCTGTAACTGTGTAATAAGATGGTCTTGCTGTTCTAGGGTTTTCATATCTTCTTTTTTCATATGATCTACTTGTGCTTGGTTGTTCATTTTTAATTGTATTTATATTTGGATTTATATTTGGTTCAGCATTTGTTGTATTTATATCTAATCTTGTTATTTCATTCATGATTTGGGTATAAGTTTCTTCATTTTCAATTTCCTTTTCCAATTCTATTTCGGAATTTTCTGTTTCTCCTATGGTGATATTATCTATTTGTAGTTCATTTATATCTTCGGAATGGGTTATTGTAATATTATCAATATTGAGGTTGGTAAATTCTTCTGTGTTTTCTGGAGTTGATTCTTCTAAGTGTATTTGTTCTTTTAATTTTTCTAATTCTAAAGCTAACTTTTTTTCTTTTTCTTTTTTTATTTTTTCTTGTTGTCGGGCTAACCGTTCTTGTACTTTTTGTGCATATATTTGTTTTAATATTGCTAATTCTTTTTCCATTTCTTGTATTTTTGTAGATGATTCGGATGTTTCAGGTTCTGAATATTCTGGAATTGGTTCTGGGAGTGGTTCAATTTTTATTTGTGTATGTGTAGGTTCTTCTTTGATTGCTTGTTGTTTATATTTTAATTGTTCGATTTCTTTTTTGGCTTCTAATCTTATTTTTTCAATTTCTAATTTTTGATCTATTTCTGTATTCTCTTTTTGTAATCGTATCATTTCTGTTATACTATCTTCTAATTTAGCTGATATTGGGTCGGGCATTAAGTATAATTTTGTACCTATTTTTCTATATCGTCTTCCTAGGTTTGAATGTATTATTATTATTGGTGTTCCATCTGTACTACTAAATGTTTTATTATCTATGGGGTATTCTTCCTTATTCATCTGTATACTTTCGTCTTAAGTCATAATGTTTTAATTTTAATTTTGTTATTTCATGTTTTTGTGCTTCTAGTGATTGTTTACATATTCCTGCAAATATATTATAAGTTAGTCTTTTTTGCCTATATTGAATTTTTTCTTGTAACTCTATTATTTCTTTAAATAATTCTACCTTCCGTAGTATTTTTTCTGTTTCCGGATATATATATTTTGGATTACTTGATTCTGGTTTATCCATTGATGGTTTGTCTAAATGCTATAGTTAGTTTATCTAATGCTATAACTAAGTTATTCATTGCTTTATTTAAATTATTTATTATTTTTAGTATTTGGGTAATTTCTTTAAGCTTTTGTTTTTTCTGAATTCTATTTTTATATTTTTTCTGAATCTTTGTTGTTAATTTATTTAGGTTAATTTGTTTTATCATTCGTATATGAGTCTGTTTATATGTCATTTTTTTGTTTTAGTAAAGTTTTAATGTATTTATATTCTATATAAGAGATTACATCTATCTTGGTTGGTTCATAGTTATTGTATAATTTACTTAATTCTTTTCTGAGTTTCTGTAGTTTTTCTTGTCTATTGATTTGTGTCATAATTTTTTGATATCGTGGGTCATCGTAAGGTAAGTCATCTCCATATTCAAGTGGTGTATTTAGTAATTTTGCTTCTTTCTTATGATAATTTTCTACTGTTATTTTATCTCTATGTTCAATTATTTTTCTACGCTTATCTGTTCTATTTTCTGTAGTGATTATGTTGTTTTTTGTGTTAGTTTCATCAGTTATATCAGTTATATTTCTTTTTATTCTATACTCTTTTTCAGTCATACTTCATCCTATGCTCTGATACCATTTGTGGGGGTGGTCCTACGATCTTATCTTCTTGGGTCATTTATCTAAATGCGGAATTATAATAATTATCTCTTTCTCTAATTAGTCTCAATATAATATTGATATCTCTTACTATTAGATCTAAATAACCACTATTTTGTGTTTGTATATATCTGTCTAGATTGAATTGTATTAGTGTTTCTCTTTCTCTTAATTCATCTATAGTTCTTTGCCAATTTTCTAAATGATTTTGGTCCATTAGTAATAATCTAGATATCCTTCTGAGTCTATATCAAGATATATATCATTATTCTTAAAATCTTCGTCATCATCTTCTAAGATAGTTTCTAACCATGTTTCTTTCATTAGATCTATGATTTCATGGGTTAATAATAGATTATATATTATTTGTTAGTAAGTAATTCATTAATATGTAGACTAAATTCTTTGAGATCATCAAAGTTATATTTCAACGGTTTTTGTAGTATAATACTATTTTCATCTATTAGTTCTATGGTAACTGTTGTTTTGTGTTTATCCCATCCTTTAAGGGGATTATCGCTGTATAAGTGTTCTAACTTGTCATAAATTGGTGTTAACATATTAATATTGAAAGTTATTATTTCGATTGATTTTTCTGTACTTGGTTGAATTTCTAGCTTTTGGGTTATATTCTCTTGTCCTTTTATCCATGGTGTTGTTTTCCTTGGTTTGTTTTGTACTCTTTTTGCTCCTATTTTTTGTTTACAAGGTGTTGTAAACCAACAATGTGTTTTTGTTAATATATGTGGGTATAGATTATCTATAAAGGGCATTCCTAATATCATATCTCTTGTTGTGAATTCATAATTATACATTGTATGTATAGTTAATATTTTATCCCATATTTGTAATTTTACATCTTTTGCGTAATATTTTACCATGCTTCCTTCGTTATTAAATCCTGTTAATACAGTTGGTTGTGTTATTTGTTTCCATTTTGTTTCTGGTAAACAATTATATCTACATAAATTTGCTTCTGAGCCTGTATCTATCATTGGTGTATAATATCTGCTATTATATCCTTCTACTATTATTTTTGCTAATATATATACTTTAGTCATATAGTTGTTTTAAATGGTTGTTCGTGCTCTGCTTATGATTACATTCTTGTTTTGGTAATGAATTATCATTCTTGTATCTTCGATTTTGTATGGTTTTACTTGTTCTAGCCAAGCTAATCCTAATACAATGTTTGGATTTATTTTTCCTATGGTAAATTGTATATTTATAGGTATTCCTCCTATAATTAATTCTTGAATAGTTATTTCTTTTGTTTGTTTTAATTCTTTTGGTAAACCGGGTATTTCTTGTTCTTGTAATATTATATCGTTTTCTGTTATTAATTCCTGGGTTATCCAATTATCTTGTTCTCCTGTATTTATAAGTATTAAGTACTTTCTTTGGTTTAGTATTCCTGTTATATAATAAGGATGTAACGGTATTTCTATTAGTTCGATGGGTTGTTCATATTCTAATCTTCTAGATGTACTCATTCTAGATGAAGATGAAGGAGTATCTATTTGTCTTTTATTTATCCTTTCTTGAACTATTTCTAATTCTTGATTTGTATCTGGTTCGTTATAAGTGTAATCATTATTATCTATTACTGTTAGTATATTGTCAAATGGGGAGTCTATCTTGATTTTATCAATTTTACTAGTTGCTTGTACCATGTGTTTAGTAGTTAATATATATAGGTTTTTGCATCTTGCGGTAAATATTTTACTACCTGGGGTTAATTCTATTCCTGATAATTTCCAATATAATACTAATGATTTATCTATATTTTTATCCTTTATTGCTACTGAATAATTTGGATTAACTGTAAATTTAAATTTTTGATATATTAGATTTCCTTTTACTGCACTTATTATGCTTTTTTCTATAGGGTATTTTATCCTATCGTCTGCTAGGTATAATTCTATAGGTGTATCTATTCCTTCTTTAAAACATGCTTTTATAAGTATCTGTATTGCTCCTAAGTGTACATGAGTTATTTCGTTTTTAGGTTTTGGTTTTAATGCTTGTATTTCTTTATTTAATTCCTTTTTGCATATTATGGGTACCATTGCTTTACCTTTTGCATATTTACAGTCTACTGTATGTTCCTTTTGACTTATTATGTAGTATTCTTCTTTTGGTCTTTGAAACCAATTTTTTACTATCGGTACGTCTAATACATTATCTATTTTTAAGGTAATTTCTTGTTTCCTAATTTGGTTATATATGGTTGAGTCAAATATAACTTTTTGGTTATTTATCTCTTCGGTTTGGTAATTTTCTTTTTCTATTATTCCTACTTCACTCATAATTATCTTCCTCTTCCTCTATGTTTTGTAAATCTATCTTATTAGTATTTTTGTTATCATAGTCAAGCTCATAGTCACTTTCTGAGTTGTTTATTTCTATATCTGATAAGTCATTTAATTCATAAATGCTATCATTGCTTTCTAAATCATAATCTATATAAGGTAATTCAGTATAAAGGTTGTCTTCTATTTTTATTGTCGTTATTTGTTTTTTCTTTATATCTTTTGGTATCTTACAGTCTTTAGCTAAGTGTCCTAATTTGCCACAGTTGTAGCATTTACATTCTGATAGTTTTTTCTTAGGTCGATATGGTCTTTTCCTTTTATAATTTTTTATATAATATCTTTTTCGTGGGTTTTTATTCTTATATTTTGCTCTAAAGGGTTTGTATTTTTTAAAGCGTTTTTTATATCTGTACTTAGTTTTCTTATTCTTGCAACCAAATTGTGGTGCTATTTTTTGTGTACAACACGACATATTTTTATTTAATACTTTATCTAATTTTTGTTTATCTTTATATTGATCACATAAGCCTATAAACCATGTGTGTAAATATTTGATTCTAGATCCTAATGTATCTGTTAAACTAGCTGCTTCCCAATCGGTTATTATTTTTGCACTAAATGGTTCTGGTAATTTTGTAAAATATGTTTGTCTTACTGCTATAGCTTCTTCTTGATTATATATGCTTCTATAATAATAGTCTTTGAAAGCGCATGTATATTCATCTATGTAACACATATTGCATATTGATAGTTTATTCATTAATTGTCTATTTAGATTTTTATCTTTTTCTTGTTCTGCTAGCTCTGTTGTCATACTACCAAATTCGTTTCTAATTCCATATTCGTATTTGTCTAAAATTGCTATACTTGATGTTGTAATTGTTCCACTGCTATCTTTATTACTTCTTAATGTTGCTCTTCCTTCAGCATTTATATTATGTAGCCATAGTTTTACTGTTTCTATTAATGTTCTTTCTATGTATCCTGGTGTATCTGCTACTGATATTTTATTATCGACTAGTTGTTTAGCAAGTTGTCCTATCCATACCTGTATTGTTTTATTTATATCTGTGGTACAGTCTAGGTCTAAGAATAGTGAGGATTCTGGGGGTTTATTTGGTGTCCATTTATTTAATCTACTTTGCCATATTGCTTCGTATCTATTATCATCTGTAACTGTGTAATAAGATGGTCTTGCTGTTCTAGGGTTTTCATATCTTCTTTTTTCATATGATCTACTTGTGCTTGGTTGTTCATTTTTAATTGTATTTATATTTGGATTTATATTTGGTTCAGCATTTGTTGTATTTATATCTAATCTTGTTATTTCATTCATGATTTGGGTATAAGTTTCTTCATTTTCAATTTCCTTTTCCAATTCTATTTCGGAATTTTCTGTTTCTCCTATGGTGATATTATCTATTTGTAGTTCATTTATATCTTCGGAATGGGTTATTGTAATATTATCAATATTGAGGTTGGTAAATTCTTCTGTGTTTTCTGGAGTTGATTCTTCTAAGTGTATTTGTTCTTTTAATTTTTCTAATTCTAAACCATTTGTGGGGGTGGTCCTACGATCTTATCTTCTTGGGTCATTTATCTAAATGCGGAATTATAATAATTATCTCTTTCTCTAATTAGTCTCAATATAATATTGATATCTCTTACTATTAGATCTAAATAACCACTATTTTGTGTTTGTATATATCTGTCTAGATTGAATTGTATTAGTGTTTCTCTTTCTCTTAATTCATCTATAGTTCTTTGCCAATTTTCTAAATGATTTTGGTCCATTAGTAATAATCTAGATATCCTTCTGAGTCTATATCAAGATATATATCATTATTCTTAAAATCTTCGTCATCATCTTCTAAGATAGTTTCTAACCATGTTTCTTTCATTAGATCTATGATTTCATGGGTTAATAATAGATTATATATTATTTGTATTGAGTCTTTGTTTAAGTTTCTGAGTGTATATAAGAGTAATATTTTATAACTGTTGTCTTCATTAACTAGATATTTAGGGGTTTTAATTTTGTATTTTTCTATATTTTCACTGGATTGAGGTATATCTATGGAAATTTCTTTAGGTTCTGTCATCTTTTGCATTTTGTGTTTTTAATCATTATTCCCTTTAACCTCTACCTAACAAAATACTAAAAATTAGACAAATCCAAGGATATAACTATTTTAGTAAATTTGACTGTAAATCAGGTTTTTATCATTTAAAACTAGAAGATAACTCTAAAAAACTTACAGCATTCACAGTACCCCAAGGATTTTATGAATGGAATGTCTTACCTTTCGGATATAAAAATGCACCAGGTAGATTTCAACACTTTATGGATACACAATTTACACAACTAGAAAATTGTATTATATATATTGATGATATTCTATTATATTCTTAGTTTTAAATGATAAAAACCTGATTTACAGTCAAATTTACTAAAATAATTATATCCTTGGATTTGTCTAATTTTTAGTATTTTGTTAGGTATCGGGTAATTATAGGTTTTTGTTTTAGCATTGAGGTTTCTATAATCAATAACCATCCTACTTTTCCCTCTTTTTTGTTCACTATGTTTATTGACAATAAAAGCGGGACTAGTATGTTTACTATTACTTGTTTGGATATATTTGTTAGTAAGTAATTCATTAATATGTAGACTAAATTCTTTGAGATCATCAAAGTTATATTTCAACGGTTTTTGTAGTATAATACTATTTTCATCTATTAGTTCTATGGTAACTGTTGTTTTGTGTTTATCCCATCCTTTAAGGGGATTATCGCTGTATAAGTGTTCTAACTTGTCATAAATTGGTGTTAACATATTAATATTGAAAGTTATTATTTCGATTGATTTTTCTGTACTTGGTAGAAGGGTGGTCCTACGATCTTATCTTCTTGGGTCATTTATCTAAATGCGGAATTATAATAATTATCTCTTTCTCTAATTAGTCTCAATATAATATTGATATCTCTTACTATTAGATCTAAATAACCACTATTTTGTGTTTGTATATATCTGTCTAGATTGAATTGTATTAGTGTTTCTCTTTCTCTTAATTCATCTATAGTTCTTTGCCAATTTTCTAAATGATTTTGGTCCATTAGTAATAATCTAGATATCCTTCTGAGTCTATATCAAGATATATATCATTATTCTTAAAATCTTCGTCATCATCTTCTAAGATAGAAAAAATATAAAAATAGAATTCAGAAAAAACAAAAGCTTAAAGAAATAGGATTTTATGAATGGAATGTCTTACCTTTCGGATATAAAAATGCACCAGGTAGATTTCAACACTTTATGGATACACAATTTACACAATAGACAAATCCAAGGATATAACTATTTTAGTAAATTTGACTGTAAATCAGGTTTTTATCATTTAAAACTAGAAGATAACTCTAAAAAACTTACAGCATTCACAGTACCCCAAGGATTTTATGAATGGAATGTCTTATGACCCAAGAAGATAAGATCGTAGGACCACCCCCACAAATGGTATCAGAGCATAGGAATGAAAATAATAAAAACAATGAGCATAGGAATGAAAATAATAAAAACAATGAGCATAGGAATAAAAACATAACTAACATAGAAAACAATAATAAAAATGAGCATAGGATGAAGTATGACTCTCATTTAATTATGTGTAACTAATCTGTTAATTCCCAATAATCTCTAGTATATTATTGTTATTTATCATGTAGTAATTTGATTATGTTATATTATCCTTATTAGTTTGCTATGATTAATAAGCTAAGAGTAAGTTAAGCCCAGACTAAGCTGACCAAACTGGTTGAACCCAGAAAAGGCGAGGAATGCCGTGAATAGGGTAGTAAACCAAATGATGAAAGCATTGTTAGGGAAAACTGATTGGTGCTGAAACTCATAGTAATGACCAAACGGATAATTATAAATCCAAATATAAATACAATTAAAAATGAACAACCAAGCACAAGTAGATCATATGAAAAAAGAAGATATGAAAACCCTAGAACAGCAAGACCATCTTATTACACAGTTACAGATGATAATAGATACGAAGCAATATGGCAAAGTAGATTAAATAAATGGACACCAAATAAACCCCCAGAATCCTCACTATTCTTAGACCTAGACTGTACCACAGATATAAATAAAACAATACAGGTATGGATAGGACAACTTGCTAAACAACTAGTCGATAATAAAATATCAGTAGCAGATACACCAGGATACATAGAAAGAACATTAATAGGAACAGTAAAACTATGGCTACATAATATAAATGCTGAAGGAAGAGCAACATTAAGAAGTAATAAAGATAGCAGTGGAACAATTACAACATCAAGTATAACAATTTTAGACAAATACGAATATGGAATTAGAAACGAATTTGGTAGTATGACAACAGAGCTAGCAGAACAAGAAAAAGATAAAAATCTAAATAGACAATTAATGAATAAACTATCAATATGCAATATGTGTTACATAGATGAATATACATGCGCTTTCAAAGACTATTATTATAGAAGCATATATAATCAAGAAGAAGCTATAGCAGTAAGACAAACATATTTTACAAAATTACCAGAACCATTTAGTACAAAAATAATAACCGATTGGGAAGCAGCTAGTTTAACAGATACATTAGGATCTAGAATCAAATATTTACACACATGGTTTATAGGCTTATGTGATCAATATAAAGATAAACAAAAATTAGATAAAGTATTAAATAAAAATATGTCGTGTTGTACACAAAAAATAGCACCACAATTTGGTTGCAAGAATAAGAAAACTAAGTACAGATATAAAAAACGCTTTAAAAAATACAAACCCTTTAGAGCAAAATATAAGAATAAAAACCCACGAAAAAGATATTATATAAAAAATTATAAAAGGAAAAGACCATATCGACCTAAGAAAAAACTATCAGAATGTAAATGCTACAACTGTGGCAAATTAGGACACTTAGCTAAAGACTGTAAGATACCAAAAGATATAAAGAAAAAACAAATAACGACAATAAAAATAGAAGACAACCTTTATACTGAATTACCTTATATAGATTATGATTTAGAAAGCAATGATAGCATTTATGAATTAAATGACTTATCAGATATAGAAATAAACAACTCAGAAAGTGACTATGAGCTTGACTATGATAACAAAAATACTAATAAGATAGATTTACAAAACATAGAGGAAGAGGAAGATAATTATGAGTGAAGTAGGAATAATAGAAAAAGAAAATTACCAAACCGAAGAGATAAATAACCAAAAAGTTATATTTGACTCAACCATATATAACCAAATTAGGAAACAAGAAATTACCTTAAAAATAGATAATGTATTAGACGTACCGATAGTAAAAAATTGGTTTCAAAGACCAAAAGAAGAATACTACATAATAAGTCAAAAGGAACATACAGT
The DNA here is from genome assembly GCA_031232105.1 of Capsicum rhomboideum. Lineage (NCBI taxonomy): Eukaryota > Viridiplantae > Streptophyta > Magnoliopsida > Solanales > Solanaceae > Capsicum > Capsicum rhomboideum. The sequence continues at coordinate 64,186,102 of CP124709.1, forward strand.
AGACTGTAAATATGCAAAAGGTAAAGCAATGGTACCCATAATATGCAAAAAGGAATTAAATAAAGAAATACAAGCATTAAAACCAAAACCTAAAAACGAAATAACTCATGTACACTTAGGAGCAATACAGATACTTATAAAAGCATGTTTTAAAGAAGGAATAGATACACCTATAGAATTATACCTAGCAGACGATAGGATAAAATACCCTATAGAAAAAAGCATAATAAGTGCAGTAAAAGGAAATCTAATATATCAAAAATTTAAATTTACAGTTAATCCAAATTATTCAGTAGCAATAAAGGATAAAAATATAGATAAATCATTAGTATTATATTGGAAATTATCAGGAATAGAATTAACCCCAGGTAGTAAAATATTTACCGCAAGATGCAAAAACCTATATATATTAACTACTAAACACATGGTACAAGCAACTAGTAAAATTGATAAAATCAAGATAGACTCCCCATTTGACAATATACTAACAGTAATAGATAATAATGATTACACTTATAACGAACCAGATACAAATCAAGAATTAGAAATAGTTCAAGAAAGGATAAATAAAAGACAAATAGATACTCCTTCATCTTCATCTAGAATGAGTACATCTAGAAGATTAGAATATGAACAACCCATCGAACTAATAGAAATACCGTTACATCCTTATTATATAACAGGAATACTAAACCAAAGAAAGTACTTAATACTTATAAATACAGGAGAACAAGATAATTGGATAACCCAGGAATTAATAACAGAAAACGATATAATATTACAAGAACAAGAAATACCCGGTTTACCAAAAGAATTAAAACAAACAAAAGAAATAACTATTCAAGAATTAATTATAGGAGGAATACCTATAAATATACAATTTACCATAGGAAAAATAAATCCAAACATTGTATTAGGATTAGCTTGGCTAGAACAAGTAAAACCATACAAAATCGAAGATACAAGAATGATAATTCATTACCAAAACAAGAATGTAATCATAAGCAGAGCACGAACAACCATTTAAAACAACTATATGACTAAAGTATATATATTAGCAAAAATAATAGTAGAAGGATATAATAGCAGATATTATACACCAATGATAGATACAGGCTCAGAAGCAAATTTATGTAGATATAATTGTTTACCAGAAACAAAATGGAAACAAATAACACAACCAACTGTATTAACAGGCTTTAATAACGAAGGAAGCATGGTAAAATATTACGCAAAAGATGTAAAATTACAAATATGGGATAAAATATTAACTATACATACAATGTATAATTATGAATTCACAACAAGAGATATGATATTAGGAATGCCCTTTATAGATAATCTATACCCACATATATTAACAAAAACACATTGTTGGTTTACAACACCTTGTAAACAAAAAATAGGAGCAAAAAGAGTACAAAACAAACCAAGGAAAACAACACCATGGATAAAAGGACAAGAGAATATAACCCAAAAGCTAGAAATTCAACCAAGTACAGAAAAATCAATCGAAATAATAACTTTCAATATTAATATGTTAACACCAATTTATGACAAGTTAGAACACTTATACAGCGATAATCCCCTTAAAGGATGGGATAAACACAAAACAACAGTTACCATAGAACTAATAGATGAAAATAGTATTATACTACAAAAACCGTTGAAATATAACTTTGATGATCTCAAAGAATTTAGTCTACATATTAATGAATTACTTACTAACAAATATATCCAAACAAGTAATAGTAAACATACTAGTCCCGCTTTTATTGTCAATAAACATAGTGAACAAAAAAGAGGGAAAAGTAGGATGGTTATTGATTCTAGAAACCTCAATGCTAAAACAAAAACCTATAATTACCCGATACCTAACAAAATACTAAAAATTAGACAAATCCAAGGATATAACTATTTTAGTAAATTTGACTGTAAATCAGGTTTTTATCATTTAAAACTAGAAGATAACTCTAAAAAACTTACAGCATTCACAGTACCCCAAGGATTTTATGAATGGAATGTCTTACCTTTCGGATATAAAAATGCACCAGGTAGATTTCAACACTTTATGGATACACAATTTACACAACTAGAAAATTGTATTATATATATTGATGATATTCTATTATATTCAAGAACAGAAGAAGAACATATACAATTACTAAATAAATTTATAAACATTATAGATACAGCAGGTATTAGTCTAAGTAAAAGTAAAGCAGAAATAATGAAGAATCAAATAGAATTCTTAGGCATACAAATAGATAAAGATGGAATAAAAATGCAAACACATATAGTACAAAAGATAATCAAATCAGAAGAAATTCTAGACACAAAGAAAAAGTTACAATCCTTTTTAGGATTAGTAAATCAAGTAAGAGAATATATACCAAAATTAGCAGAACACCTAAAACCATTACATCAAAAGTTAAAGAAAAATGTTGAATATCATTTTGATCAAACAGATAAAAAACACATACAAAAAATAAAAGAATTATGTCAACAGTTACCAAAATTATACTTTCCAGACACAACAAAAGAATTTATATACATAGTAGAATCAGATGCAAGTAATCACAGTTATGGTGGAATTTTAAAATATAAATATCTAGATACAAATATAGAGCATCATTGTCGATATTATTCAGGATCATATACTGAACCTCAAGCAAAATGGGAAATAAATAGAAAAGAACTATTTGCTTTATATAAATGTTTATTAGCATTTGAACCATATATCGTTTATAATAAATTTATAGTAAGAACAGACAATACACAGGTAAAATGGTGGCTAACACGGAATCTAGAAAATTCAGTTACAACAAAAGAAATACGAAGGCTTGTATTAAATATACAAAATTTTACTTTTACAATAGAAGTTATTAGTACTAACAAAAATGTTGTTGCAGACTACTTATCAAGACAAAGCTACACAGACAGATCAAGATAGTCCAATGGACGAATTATTAAAAGCCATGACTATACTTTGTCTCAAAGTGGATAGTTTTGAGCTAGAACTGAAACAGCTAAAGAAGGAAAAAGCTATAAGTCAGCCGCATGACTCAAAATATGCTGATCTACGTCAATCGAAAGACGTTAAACATCCAGAACTAGAAGGAGACGTTGAGAAACTCCTAAAAACTCATAACAAAATTGTTTATACAGCTGCAGGAGCAGGAACTAGCACAGGAGATAAAGCAGGATCAAGCAATCCAGCTACCCCACCTACAAAAAGGCCAAATACCAATTTAAATAGTCAGTTCACAAAACCATTTAAACAAAAATTCCAGTCAACAAATTATCCAAGTCCCCAGACTTCCACATACGCATCCAGTCTAAATAATACCAAAAATATTTATGACCATATATCCACAGCTTACATCAACAATATCCACAAAGCCCAAACACATCTAAATACCAATCCAAAATCCACAGCAACTACTGACCCCAAAAGAGACTATTTAACACAAAAATTACAAGGATATAACAAGCTTATTGCACAACCAGGAACAAACGCAAATCTAGTACGAACATGTTATGACTTTGGACTCTTATCAACCGTATATACTACAGACGGAAAAGAAATCCAAAAAATACCAGAACTATATACCGCATTCACAACTTACCAAAGAATTACCAAAGGAACATTCTTTTACATCAGATTTTATGCAGCCCCAGCAGAAATACTTTTCAATGAAATAAAACCTATTATACAAGTTGTAAAAATAGGATTAACCCAAAATATGATAATACCAGATGACATAGGAGCACAACCGGAAATAACCAGAGAAGATATACCAGCATTTTATGCAAACAAACGGATAGTAGGACTACAAGTTATTTTACAAGAACTAGAACATAACTATACTACTGGACAAGCACTATGGTGTTATCACTGTAGAAATCAACATATGATTTATGCAAATTCAAGAGAACTAAGACCAGGAGATATGGAAGAAATACGTCAATGGATACTCTCGCTACTTAAGCCAGAAGATACCCCGACTACAAAGGTACTCAAGAAGGACTTTATATCTACAAATCTACTAACAAGATATTGTCAGTTAATAGGAAAGAAATATCCAGATCATCACTGTTCACAGTGTAATGGAGGAAATATTACTCATATACCAGAAGTTCAGTTAGAATGAAGACCAACAGTACACCAGACAAGCTACGGACAAAGCAAGATAGTAAAGACATACAAACGTCACCACAGATGTAAATTATTAGGTTTCTTTGTTATTTTAGTGGGAAACATATAAACCCCACACGTTTTCTCTTTTCTTTCTTTTTAGGAATAAGTCAAAAAGTGCACAGTAGCACTACTGTTTACTTTTTGAAAAATTTGTAAAAAGATGTAAAAAGTCGTAAAGTGCACAGTGACTAGCACTGTTCACGCGTTTTACTTTTCTTTTACGCGTTTTCCACTGTTTGGACGCGTTTTTATGTAATATATATAGAGGCAGACGGATGAGGAGAAGGCAAGCAATCTTGCTTACCTAACTCTCATGTGTTGAGACTCACAATAAATAAAAATCTTTTAAAGATATAAATCTTCAGATATAGCTATGGAGGAATCCAACATAACAGCATCTACATCACATACTATTGAGGAAATAACAACGACGGTACACTCTCATTTAATTATGTGTAACTAATCTGTTAATTCCCAATAATCTCTAGTATATTATTGTTATTTATCATGTAGTAATTTGATTATGTTATATTATCCTTATTAGTTTGCTATGATTAATAAGCTAAGAGTAAGTTAAGCCCAGACTAAGCTGACCAAACTGGTTGAACCCAGAAAAGGCGAGGAATGCCGTGAATAGGGTAGTAAACCAAATGATGAAAGCATTGTTAGGGAAAACTGATTGGTGCTGAAACTCATAGTAATGACCAAACGGATAATTAAACATACTGAATTACTAGGTGATAAAGGTAATAATACAAGTAGAGGTTAAAGGGAATAATGATTAAAAACACAAAATGCAAAAGATGACAGAACCTAAAGAAATTTCCATAGATATACCTCAATCCAGTGAAAATATAGAAAAATACAAAATTAAAACCCCTAAATATCTAGTTAATGAAGACAACAGTTATAAAATATTACTCTTATATACACTCAGAAACTTAAACAAAGACTCAATACAAATAATATATAATCTATTATTAACCCATGAAATCATAGATCTAATGAAAGAAACATGGTTAGAAACTATCTTAGAAGATGATGACGAAGATTTTAAGAATAATGATATATATCTTGATATAGACTCAGAAGGATATCTAGATTATTACTAATGGACCAAAATCATTTAGAAAATTGGCAAAGAACTATAGATGAATTAAGAGAAAGAGAAACACTAATACAATTCAATCTAGACAGATATATACAAACACAAAATAGTGGTTATTTATATCTAATAGTAAGAGATATCAATATTATATTGAGACTAATTAGAGAAAGAGATAATTATTATAATTCCGCATTTAGATAAATGACCCAAGAAGATAAGATCGTAGGACCACCCCCACAAATGGTATCAGAGCATAGGAATGAAAATAATAAAAACAATGAGCATAGGAATGAAAATAATAAAAACAATGAGCATAGGAATGAAAATAATAAAAACAATGAGCATAGGAATAAAAACATAACTAACATAGAAAACAATAATAAAAATGAGCATAGGATGAAGTATGACTGAAAAAGAGTATAGAATAAAAAGAAATATAACTGATATAACTGATGAAACTAACACAAAAAACAACATAATCACTACAGAAAATAGAACAGATAAGCGTAGAAAAATAATTGAACATAGAGATAAAATAACAGTAGAAAATTATCATAAGAAAGAAGCAAAATTACTAAATACACCACTTGAATATGGAGATGACTTACCTTACGATGACCCACGATATCAAAAAATTATGACACAAATCAATAGACAAGAAAAACTACAGAAACTCAGAAAAGAATTAAGTAAATTATACAATAACTATGAACCAACCAAGATAGATGTAATCTCTTATATAGAATATAAATACATTAAAACTTTACTAAAACAAAAAAATGACATATAAACAGACTCATATACGAATGATAAAACAAATTAACCTAAATAAATTAACAACAAAGATTCAGAAAAAATATAAAAATAGAATTCAGAAAAAACAAAAGCTTAAAGAAATTACCCAAATACTAAAAATAATAAATAATTTAAATAAAGCAATGAATAACTTAGTTATAGCATTAGATAAACTAACTATAGCATTTAGACAAACCATCAATGGATAAACCAGAATCAAGTAATCCAAAATATATATATCCGGAAACAGAAAAAATACTACGGAAGGTAGAATTATTTAAAGAAATAATAGAGTTACAAGAAAAAATTCAATATAGGCAAAAAAGACTAACTTATAATATATTTGCAGGAATATGTAAACAATCACTAGAAGCACAAAAACATGAAATAACAAAATTAAAATTAAAACATTATGACTTAAGACGAAAGTATACAGATGAATAAGGAAGAATACCCCATAGATAATAAAACATTTAGTAGTACAGATGGAACACCAATAATAATAATACATTCAAACCTAGGAAGACGATATAGAAAAATAGGTACAAAATTATACTTAATGCCCGACCCAATATCAGCTAAATTAGAAGATAGTATAACAGAAATGATACGATTACAAAAAGAGAATACAGAAATAGATCAAAAATTAGAAATTGAAAAAATAAGATTAGAAGCCAAAAAAGAAATCGAACAATTAAAATATAAACAACAAGCAATCAAAGAAGAACCTACACATACACAAATAAAAATTGAACCACTCCCAGAACCAATTCCAGAATATTCAGAACCTGAAACATCCGAATCATCTACAAAAATACAAGAAATGGAAAAAGAATTAGCAATATTAAAACAAATATATGCACAAAAAGTACAAGAACGGTTAGCCCGACAACAAGAAAAAATAAAAAAAGAAAAAGAAAAAAAGTTAGCTTTAGAATTAGAAAAATTAAAAGAACAAATACACTTAGAAGAATCAACTCCAGAAAACACAGAAGAATTTACCAACCTCAATATTGATAATATTACAATAACCCATTCCGAAGATATAAATGAACTACAAATAGATAATATCACCATAGGAGAAACAGAAAATTCCGAAATAGAATTGGAAAAGGAAATTGAAAATGAAGAAACTTATACCCAAATCATGAATGAAATAACAAGATTAGATATAAATACAACAAATACTGAACCAAATATAAATCCAAATATAAATACAATTAAAAATGAACAACCAAGCACAAGTAGATCATATGAAAAAAGAAGATATGAAAACCCTAGAACAGCAAGACCATCTTATTACACAGTTACAGATGATAATAGATACGAAGCAATATGGCAAAGTAGATTAAATAAATGGACACCAAATAAACCCCCAGAATCCTCACTATTCTTAGACCTAGACTGTACCACAGATATAAATAAAACAATACAGGTATGGATAGGACAACTTGCTAAACAACTAGTCGATAATAAAATATCAGTAGCAGATACACCAGGATACATAGAAAGAACATTAATAGGAACAGTAAAACTATGGCTACATAATATAAATGCTGAAGGAAGAGCAACATTAAGAAGTAATAAAGATAGCAGTGGAACAATTACAACATCAAGTATAGCAATTTTAGACAAATACGAATATGGAATTAGAAACGAATTTGGTAGTATGACAACAGAGCTAGCAGAACAAGAAAAAGATAAAAATCTAAATAGACAATTAATGAATAAACTATCAATATGCAATATGTGTTACACAGATGAATATACATGCGCTTTCAAAGACTATTATTATAGAAGCATATATAATCAAGAAGAAGCTATAGCAGTAAGACAAACATATTTTACAAAATTACCAGAACCATTTAGTACAAAAATAATAACCGATTGGGAAGCAGCTAGTTTAACAGATACATTAGGATCTAGAATCAAATATTTACACACATGGTTTATAGGCTTATGTGATCAATATAAAGATAAACAAAAATTAGATAAAGTATTAAATAAAAATATGTCGTGTTGTACACAAAAAATAGCACCACAATTTGGTTGCAAGAATAAGAAAACTAAGTACAGATATAAAAAACGCTTTAAAAAATACAAACCCTTTAGAGCAAAATATAAGAATAAAAACCCACGAAAAAGATATTATATAAAAAATTATAAAAGGAAAAGACCATATCGACCTAAGAAAAAACTATCAGAATGTAAATGCTACAACTGTGGCAAATTAGGACACTTAGCTAAAGACTGTAAGATACCAAAAGATATAAAGAAAAAACAAATAACGACAATAAAAATAGAAGACAACCTTTATACTGAATTACCTTATATAGATTATGATTTAGAAAGCAATGATAGCATTTATGAATTAAATGACTTATCAGATATAGAAATAAACAACTCAGAAAGTGACTATGAGCTTGACTATGATAACAAAAATACTAATAAGATAGATTTACAAAACATAGAGGAAGAGGAAGATAATTATGAGTGAAGTAGGAATAATAGAAAAAGAAAATTACCAAACCGAAGAGATAAATAACCAAAAAGTTATATTTGACTCAACCATATATAACCAAATTAGGAAACAAGAAATTACCTTAAAAATAGATAATGTATTAGACGTACCGATAGTAAAAAATTGGTTTCAAAGACCAAAAGAAGAATACTACATAATAAGTCAAAAGGAACATACAGTAGACTGTAAATATGCAAAAGGTAAAGCAATGGTACCCATAATATGCAAAAAGGAATTAAATAAAGAAATACAAGCATTAAAACCAAAACCTAAAAACGAAATAACTCATGTACACTTAGGAGCAATACAGATACTTATAAAAGCATGTTTTAAAGAAGGAATAGATACACCTATAGAATTATACCTAGCAGACGATAGGATAAAATACCCTATAGAAAAAAGCATAATAAGTGCAGTAAAAGGAAATCTAATATATCAAAAATTTAAATTTACAGTTAATCCAAATTATTCAGTAGCAATAAAGGATAAAAATATAGATAAATCATTAGTATTATATTGGAAATTATCAGGAATAGAATTAACCCCAGGTAGTAAAATATTTACCGCAAGATGCAAAAACCTATATATATTAACTACTAAACACATGGTACAAGCAACTAGTAAAATTGATAAAATCAAGATAGACTCCCCATTTGACAATATACTAACAGTAATAGATAATAATGATTACACTTATAACGAACCAGATACAAATCAAGAATTAGAAATAGTTCAAGAAAGGATAAATAAAAGACAAATAGATACTCCTTCATCTTCATCTAGAATGAGTACATCTAGAAGATTAGAATATGAACAACCCATCGAACTAATAGAAATACCGTTACATCAAGACCATCTTATTACACAGTTACAGATGATAATAGATACGAAGCAATATGGCAAAGTAGATTAAATAAATGGACACCAAATAAACCCCCAGAATCCTCACTATTCTTAGACCTAGACTGTACCACAGATATAAATAAAACAATACAGGTATGGATAGGACAACTTGCTAAACAACTAGTCGATAATAAAATATCAGTAGCAGATACACCAGGATACATAGAAAGAACATTAATAGGAACAGTAAAACTATGGCTACATAATATAAATGCTGAAGGAAGAGCAACATTAAGAAGTAATAAAGATAGCAGTGGAACAATTACAACATCAAGTATAGCAATTTTAGACAAATACGAATATGGAATTAGAAACGAATTTGGTAGTATGACAACAGAGCTAGCAGAACAAGAAAAAGATAAAAATCTAAATAGACAATTAATGAATAAACTATCAATATGCAATATGTGTTACATAGATGAATATACATGCGCTTTCAAAGACTATTATTATAGAAGCATATATAATCAAGAAGAAGCTATAGCAGTAAGACAAACATATTTTACAAAATTACCAGAACCATTTAGTACAAAAATAATAACCGATTGGGAAGCAGCTAGTTTAACAGATACATTAGGATCTAGAATCAAATATTTACACACATGGTTTATAGGCTTATGTGATCAATATAAAGATAAACAAAAATTAGATAAAGTATTAAATAAAAATATGTCGTGTTGTACACAAAAAATAGCACCACAATTTGGTTGCAAGAATAAGAAAACTAAGTACAGATATAAAAAACGCTTTAAAAAATACAAACCCTTTAGAGCAAAATATAAGAATAAAAACCCACGAAAAAGATATTATATAAAAAATTATAAAAAGAAAAGACCATATCGACCTAAGAAAAAACTATCAGAATGTAAATGCTACAACTGTGGCAAATTAGGACACTTAGCTAAAGACTGTAAGATACCAAAAGATATAAAGAAAAAACAAATAACGACAATAAAAATAGAAGACAACCTTTATACTGAATTACCTTATATAGATTATGATTTAGAAAGCAATGATAGCATTTATGAATTAAATGACTTATCAGATATAGAAATAAACAACTCAGAAAGTGACTATGAGCTTGACTATGATAACAAAAATACTAATAAGATAGATTTACAAAACATAGAGGAAGAGGAAGATAATTATGAGTGAAGTAGGAATAATAGAAAAAGAAAATTGTCGGTCTCTTCAGAATAGATCCTTCGTACCCCCATGAGCACGAAGCGACCAAGAAATTTACTCTCCAAAGGTCAAGGAAATAATACCCCGACTAGTCAAACTACAAATATCGGACAGGGTGTTAAAGGATTAAAATTTAATGGCCTACAGAAATTGAGGCGGGTCCCTACTATAGCGGCCATCACACCACTATAGTGGTACCGCTATGGCAGTAGACCCACCGCTATAGCAGTCCCAAGTAGATTATAGAGGTAAAATGGTTTCTTTCCTTATTTTCCCTCTCTACTCGAAAATACTCCTTCTCTTTCCCGGTCACTATGCTCTCGTAGTTAAAAACAAGTAACACTCGACTCCCTTTCTCTCTAGCACTTTGCTATTCCAGAATTTGCACACTTTAGGCTAGAATTTATGTTGAAATCAAGATTTTAAAGTAAATCTCGAGTTTTGGTCTTTGGGGATTGGTTGCATCAAAATTTCGAAGCATGGTTGCTATCCTTACGTTCACAATGCTTCTATTGCGCTCTGGGCGTAAGAAACTCGAAGTTTACAACCTTAATAGGCCTGAAATAAAGGGAAATACGAAGGATCCTTTTTGGAGTTTGAATGGTGATTCGCGCATGATTTAGGAGTCATTATGCCTGAATCTTTGCATATACTAGTTCTAGGATACTGTTGGACCACTGATTTGAGTTCAAAATTTGAAAATAGGAATTTTGAGTCAAGTGCCATTGGCTGCTGGGAACGATAAAGATCACTATAGAGGTCTTCATCACTATAGTGGTACTGCTATGAAGGTGAAATTACCGCTATAGCGGTGCCGCATACGGCTATAGCGGGAGGTCGCAGGCAGTGGCCTCCCAGCCCAAAATTGGATTTTCTTACTTTTTGAAGCTCGATCTTAAATTGACGTACGATGATTTCTAATGAATTTCCTTTGTCAAAAAATGCAGGTTAACATATAAACTGGTCAAAAACCAGGCCAACGTCCCCGCCTATGAAAGATTTCCCGATGATGCTAGTTGGGGACGATTCTGGAAGTACCGGCGGTTGGGGCTTTATTTTGAACGTGGATTCAACATGACAAATATGGAGCAGAAAGCACCAGAGTTCTACAATCGGCTGCAGGAATTTGAGTAGGGCCCGCTGGTGATAGCTCTCCCCAATAGGGTCATTAATTAGACAATGGAGTTCTTCGTCATGTTCCCTACTGTGCTATGGGACTCCCCTAGCCCTACTAGCTGCATCCAAGAAGTGGACGTCCCCATTGACTCTCGCGCCATCAATGAGGTACTTGGGGTACCCCATATCTCCAAAGCTGACTACTTAGCCACGGCCCGGGAGATGGACATAGGGTGGCCAAGGGACAGACTGATTCCAGAGAAGTTCTGGGATCAGGTATACTGGCCTACGACTGAGGGAGTTACCAACACTTACTTTTTGACCGACGCTAGAAGGTGGCTGAACTTGGTGACCTAGAGGATTCATCCGTCAAACAACACTACCGACGTAACCTATCCTTGGCCTTGGTGGTGGCCTGTGCTATTAGGGCATTCGACTGAATGTGGGGGAGAAGATTGTGATGGAGTGAAAGGACTTCTACAGGTGACGTAGGAGAGGTCCCTTCCTCCCCGAGCTGGTGTCCGAGCTATGGATACGGGCGGGGGTACCGGAGGAGCCTAATGATATAGTGATGGAAATGGACATCCCCCTTTACCCTCTCTAGGTGAGAGCGCCTTCATCCTAGAAAAGAAAGAAGAGAAAGGCCGGCGAGGAGAAGGCCAACCCCTGATCCCTAGCAGCCAGTTAGAGGCAGACTTGGCCGCTGTTAGGAGGTCTATAGGGCAGCGCCCCTCTAATTTCACAGCCCCCTCCATTGCCCAGGTCATAGTGGCACTCCGTCGAGAGCTTGATAAGGAGAGGCAGAAGAGGCGCTCCCGGGATAGCCTGCTCGCCCGAATATGGAAGACCATGAAGGTTATGTTTGGGTGTGTAGCACCCAACCAGGAGCTTCTCGAGCTAGAGCCGAAGGATTTGAGCGAGTTTTCCTTCCTGAGTGATGCGAAAGGAGACGACCCTGCCCCAACAGCCCACGACTGATAGGACATCTAGCTAGGTTCCTCTTTCCCCTCCCCCTTTATTTTAGATTATTTGGGTTGCCCCCGTTTGGGGTATGTACTAGACATTCAACCTTTTTCCTTTTTAATTTCCCGTACATGGATGCTTTTTTTATTCCCGCTCATGGATGCTAAATTTATTCCCACGTTAATAAATGATATGCCTGCTTATATGATATTGATGCTATTTCTCATTAATGCAATGCCCCGCACCCTAATGTTGAGAAAAATCAAGAAAGCATGAAGTCAAAAATAGGGTAAGAACAAGGCAGGCTCACTGCCCCGCCCTTACCGCTGTAACGGTGAGCCTTCCGCCATAGCGGTACCACTATAGCGGAGAAATTATTGCTATAGCGGTGCTCACGCCGTTGTGGCAGCCCTAACCAGAGGCTGCCTAGATTTTCAAAAAAATTTCCTATGTTTCCTTCCCCAAATACTTAGTACCCTTAATGCAAACCCAAAAAACATTGAAACCTTGCTAAGTTACCCAAAATGAGTTTTTAACCAATTACAGTTAACCGCAACCTTGCATCATAATGCATTTATGAAATCGTAAAACACAAGATAACCCTCTTTAAGCTAACCCTGCCATTGCGAATCCTAACCTTGTTTTCATATCATAAAACTAAGCCTTGTCACCAACAATAACCACGCAATTTCCATGCGGTTTAACTAGACTTAGAACAGGTTTTTCGGTGTTCAATATCAACCACAAGTTAGGTTTCGTATCCCTAAGCACCAGCTTAGACCCTTATAACACTATACAATAATAGTACAATCGTAGTGTAAGTTTTACCTACCACCACACAGCACACAATAATTCACAACATGCACACGACACAAATTCAAACCAATCAAGAAACCACAATTACCACATATAAAAGAAAGGAAAATCAAAATCAACATCACTTTTCCATGCCTTAATAACACCATACCTAACTGTACAGGTGACGACCCCAAGCAGGTTGTCTAATAAGTTTACATGGCTCGGAGGTCCAGATACCAATTGGAACCTTTCCAATTCCAATTTGCGTCGCTTATATCCTTTCCAACAGAGTCAAGTGACATTTACTTACCTAGTTGAGATACCAATTAGGGTCGAAAGATACCAATTGGAATCAACCCATATAACAACTGAACGAGCGCACGAGAGGAAAGAAAGAAGTGAAACCATTTCCTATAATGCCACATAGCTTCCCAAAGATTAGATGTGGACGTCAACATACCAATTCGCAGGGCTCTACTCAATATTTGCTCTTGTACTGGGAGACCGATAACCTAGGCTCTGATACCAAATTGTCACGACTCAAATTTATGGATCGTGAGGGCGCCTACTCTAATCCACCTAGATAGGAGAACCCCTTAATAATATACTAAAGCATTTACTAACATGTTAATCAAACCTTAATACAATGCTTATAAAGTAAAATGCAGAAATAAACTACCCTAGGATCTAGTCTAAACGGGTACAAGAGCTACTAAGGATAGGAATACCCGAGACACAACTTCTACCATAAAGGAGAAAGGAGGAGCTGCTGGATGATCACTACCGTAACAGTCAAGAAATCAAACTGAAACCTGCAAAAGAATATACCCCAAAAAGGGTATAGCAAGAGTAGCATCAGTACAATGGCACGTACTAGTAAGCCACATCGGTCGACTCGAATTGGATTACACAATTATAACATAAATAATTAGAAGAAAACATGCATACATATGCAACTTGTTATCCCTTCCCAAAGCCTCATCTCTATCCCCAAACCATTAAACCTGACTTCATACTAAAAGCTAACACCACCTCTAAGGAGACTACTACCACACAGACACACACTAGACCTAAGTTAAAAGTCTAGCCATCCACCTAACATACCCGGTAAAGACCAATTTGGCACAATGCCTACCTCCCAATTTTTTGGTAACCAGCATAGCCTACTCCAAGACGACTTTCATCCCTTTGTTTACTAGCCTCGCTTCTCTTAAGCAACTTTGTTCACACCAGCACCCGGCCACCCAAAACAGTAACATGATAGCCTTGACAAGGAAGAGAGCTTGAGTTGGGTATTCACTAATCCTAAAGTAATATGACATCCAAAGATACCAAGACTCAAATAACCTACCCTTAAGAGTTATGCGATAAGAAACAGTTGAATACTTAAAAGAAACAAATCAACAAGGTTCACCAAGTAAAGTCAAACATGAATAATAATATCAAGCATACGCAATTACACCTTAAGACATACACCAAACAACCCAAGCCCAACCCTAATCAATCAAGGAGTTGGACCTCAATAACTTTTAAGTCAACATACCCTGACTCTTACAACAAGGCATCCAAGGATATTACAAGTACCTGAACCACACAAAGATCTCAATAACACATATCCAACATGTAAGAATAATCCCCGGTTCACTTATGGAACAGTCAAACATATACATACTTCATACATACACGTTATGGGTGATTCATCCACCCTCTAGACATGACCTTCAGAGGACAATTACTGTTCATATACTAAAACCCCATACATGAATGTATGTAATCCTTAATCCAACCATAATCTGTGAGAACGTCTCAAATATCGAAATATTCCATAATTCATAATATAAGGCAGTCCAAGTCATAAACCAAGTAAACAATGCATGAACCACACCCAAATACATACATTAACCAATTACACTACAAAGTAGTTAATATGTACATATAATACAAGTTGGATTAATTACATCACCATCACCTACCCCACCAGTTAGAAGCCTCACAACCTTGTACCCATAAACATGAGGCCTGAGGACCATAACAATTTATACCACCTAAAGTACTAAAGAACCTACCTTACCTCACCTATGGTTATGACTCTTCTGAAGGAATATTTCCCATGACCAAAAGTTTACCCATACATTACCCCCATTCACGTACATAGGATGGGGAACATTAATTCATGGCATACACACAACTCAGCATGACACTTAATACATACACAACCCCTAAACGAACACTACTTGGACTCTAACCGCTACTAACCATCATAACCCCATGCCCGAAGGCCTAAACATGCAATCTCCTGTCAATCTACATTATAATCATGCTTTCATATTCGAGTATGTAATACTCAATTAAACCTTAGCTTACATGGATGTCATCTAGCTGAAGGAAGGAAGAACTAAGTAAAATCCTAGCCTGTAGTCAATCTCACGAATGCATTAGTCCCCAAAAATATATGGGTTTGCACCCATACACACTTTTTTCTCCTCATTATGTGGTTCTAAGTCTTGGGAGACAGTCTTTAGGGCTATTTGGAGCCTCCCCACGTTTCTACATCAGTTAGTAAGAATGAAGAAAATAAAATCTGACTACAACCTATACTAGTCGTGTCACACCGCTATAGCGGTGGGTCCACCGCCATAGCGGTACTGCTATAGCGGAATAATTACCGCTATAGTGGAATGAAGTCTGCCCGACCCAAAAGTTTAAGTCCCCTAATTTTAATGCTTATGGCCCCACGTACGTTTTAATTAATGTCCCGATAATTCTCGGACTCCACACTAACCTAGACGTGATTTCTAATAACGATGGATTCAGTCATTACAGTTTCAAGACCTCAGCTGTAGAGCGGATAGCATTCGAACTCAAGGGTGAGATACATCTTTCGAGTTGCCATGAGTTCTTCACTTAGTTTCTGGTCCATTGTTTCAAACTTGGATATTTTCAGTTTTTTTTTGGTTGAACCCTTTCTTTGACATTTGTAGTGTTTTGGTACAATGACTTTCAAGTTCTAGGGAATTATTTAGTATTCATTATTTTCCACAATTGGTTTCGTTCAGAATATTGGTTTCATTACTTAATGCAAAATAGCTAGTTTGCCTTATTTTGGCTAAGTGTTGGATTTGCTGTTTGGGGTTAGATAGTTCTCCCATCAGAGAGTTAGTGTAGGTGCCACTCATGACGAATTTGGATCGTGACACTAGTACTTCACGTTTTGATGCCTATTCAGTTTATGTTAAAGTATCTATCTCTTCATATGATTTTCAGCATATTTCCTTTTATGTCTAGTGTATGCTCCAGTATTATTCTATGTTAATGGTTCGTTGGGACCAACAATAGTATCGGAAATTGGCCACGTCCAGGATATAGGCCCGAGATGTGACAATATATTCACTAGGATGTAGGCCCAAGGCGTGACAATATATTCACTATCTCTACAGACTTTGTCGTCAAAGTTCTTGTGTTTGAATATCAAACTCTTAGCCTATCAACTCCCTTGTCACCCTTGATACCAGTCCACCCAAGAACAAGACCTTATTATGTCATCATTCACCAAAGCCATTACTAGGCTTCAAAAAAATCTAACGGTGACCAATAGATAATATTTAAAGTGAAGCGGCTAGAAAAACAAAGATATAGCTACCAGGATAACAATGAAATAGAAATTAGATGACAAAGTTAGAACAAGAAACTTAAAACAAAGGTAAAATTGTGCAAGAAATAGAAAACAAAGGGTAGGTTAACCAAAAAGTAAATATGGAAAATAGTTTCATAAAATAGAGCTTGGAACTTGGAGTCGCTAGAGAGGGTGATAAGAGGTATTTTTTCGGAGCAGTGGTGGTGGATGTTGCCCTTGAAACTTGAAATCAAACCTTAAAACAAGAATAAATAAAGTGGGGTCATCGAATAAGTGATACTTCACCGAAGTTGTGGTAGAGATCGGCAAACATCTATAGTGTTGAAAATTCTTGTAACATCAACAAAAAGGAACAGTGGTGGTGTCAAAAACCCAAGAGTCAAGTTCAAGAAGAGAAATAAGGAGAGAGAGACTCTCCAAGGTAGTCGGTTAGTGGAGAGATAGCAGTCGTTGGCTAACAGAGAAAGAAAAAAAGAGAATAGGGGTAGGGTGAGAGAAAAACGGTGCATGTAAAACACTTACGAGAATTACTCCAAATTTACATAAAGGTCATGTCTTCAAGAGGAATGATGTTGGAGGTTTATACTACTACAAACTATTCCAAACATCCCTTGTTTTGGTCATCATCAGTTTTGGTGAGAGTATTTCTTTGGCCCCAACTGACTAATGTAAAATCTCCATCTCTGAAAGTCTCAGACACGTAAAGACTTATAAGGTGGTCAAGAGTAAAAAGGAGGTTCGCAAGACTACAAAAGAATGAAGACAACCAATTACAATCCAGATAGAATGAAGACAACCAATTACAATCCAGATAACCAGACCAATGTGTGCTAAATACACCTGGTACCGATGGAAAAATTCCAATATCACTTCGTCTTTAGACGACTTAAACCCTTGAGAGAAGGAATAAGTATAGACAAAGGAGTAGCCATTGACTAGTGATTTTGCTCTGGGCCTCCACCTAGATGTCTTTCTTCTCCAAGTTGCAATTCTTTCAGAAATCAATATTGTTTTGTTGAGTGTTGAGAAGGGAATATTATTAATGTGATTATTAATATATAGGGGAAAGAACATGGTGTGGCCATCAACCATAAAAAAACCTAAAATAAATTAATTTTAATCAAATGATCGAAAATAGCCATTAGGTCCAAAATAAAGATAAATTTAGCAAAATTCCACTTTCTCCTCTATTTCTTTCCTGATGTGTATAGAATTGTGTAATTATTATATAGAATATGTATATGTATACGATTTCTATAGAAACTATATAATTGTTGTATAGAATATGTATATGTATAGGATGTTTGTAGAAACTATATAATTATTGCAAAAAATGTATCTATCACGACAATATTTGTATAGAAAATGTATTATTGTTGTATAAAATGTATATGCTTCTTATATATTTTAATTGAGGAAACACACTATCATTTATATATTTTAAATAGATATTATCTTAAATGTATGATTTTATATATATATATATATATTGTACAAAAAGTGAATATAAAGTGTATAAGAAAAGAAGTTCAAGACAAGCCTGATTTGTCATATATAAACTTAAATATGAAGTTCAAAACAATTCTCAACAACCTAAATATGTGCCATGCTCTTATTGCATACATCTGTTAAGTGAACTATATGTTGGCCAGTAGATTAGACACAGATAATTATTCTGCCTTCTTTCTCAAAATGAAGCATGCTCTTGTTGCGTAAATCTTTTAAATAAACTATAACTTGGCTAGTAAATTTGACACAAATAAATATGATACCAATATAAATTAAGTTTCAATAAATGTTGTTTCAAATTATGTATTTTAAATTCCAATGGATGTAAATTCCTACTCGGTACTTCCTCTTCCTTGTTCTCTACTTATGTAGTTAGGCCTATTTCTTTCTAGAATTCTAAGTTTATTCCCCAAAATTTAAAAGAGTTTTTTTTTTGACTTTTGGTGTCTGAGTTCTACTTGCTATTTAGTTCATCGGTACGTCTACCTCTTTCATCTCTTTCCCTTAAACTCTTTCATTTCCTAAGCAATGGCTTCTTTGACCACACCTTGGAGAACACATATGTCCTTTGGCTCTCAGGCTCTAGCGGACTTAACCACTCCTAGGAATTTACAGATCAATCCATCGGCACTGCTTAAGCGTTTAAGAGACTAACCATATACTAAGGGTAGATCTGGACAACTAAAAATAGGGTTTGAACACAAACATGTTTAAATTTAAACACACAATTTTTACATTATCAAAATATTCAAGACATACATACTATACATGTACATGGATATATATGGGGAATAATACCTAGTTCTAGTAAAGCAATAGCCTACTTACATAATGTAGATGGGAGAGAGGGTTCCCTTTCGGGAGTCCCCGAGGTGCTCCTAGATAAGTTGGAAATTAGAATTCACACATTTGTACAATCACTCTATTTATACAAACACTCTTTGAAATATCTCACTCTTATTAGTTGAATAATTTATATTCAAACTTCTAATGGTTGATTGCTCGATCTATTGATCTTGCTCTCGCTTCTTACTTCATTCTTGTAAAATAAGAGGTCTTATATAGGCAAAGGGAGGACTTCAAAATGAAGTTAAATTATGCAAAAGAATCTGAATTATTGAAGCTGTCATTGTCATGGGTCCCTGGGTCCCATCTTTTTGAAATTTTTTCTGAAAATTTCTTTCTTCTAATGTGCTCTTTATGACTTTCCTTTCTTTCTTTTCTTGTCTTTGTCTGCCACTTCTATTATCAATCGTCATTGCTTACGATTTCTGAGGTTGCTGAAGTCATCTTTTATGTCATCAACATATGGTGTCTAAATTGTGTCTTGCTTTAGAATCAAAACTCATTCCTAAATCATCATGTTCATTTGGATCTTGTGCAAATTGATCTAAATATGGCTCATATTCTCTGTCTGAAATTGGTAGATCTGAGTCATCTTCTTGCTCTGGTTTAGGATTTATTATATTTTTGTCTTTAGCTTCTCCGGCTGAGGTGTCTTTTTTAACATCCATTAAAATTCTTCTCAAAGTATGTCCAACACTACTTTCTATCTTTTTGGTAGTTATTTTATCTTGTCTTTTTATTCTTGTGCCTGCTTTTGAAAAACTTGATGGAAGTCGTCTTACACTTTTTGGTAAAGTGTCAGCCATTAACGGATTTGATGAGCCTTTATCGGTTATCATTTAAATCGGACTAGCTACACTTTTACCTGATGTAGTAGGTTTGGCTGCATTCATTGGGGAATGCACACCCATCTGATCCATTTTTAACTGAGATGGAGAACTTTTTTCTGGAGTCTGGGGAATTTGTATTGTGGTCTTTGGATCTTTGGGGGGTAGTATAGGGTTTTGTATCTGGCTCATTTGATGGTATAAAATACTTATACGGTCTTGTAATAGCTGATTCTAAGCTAACAAATGTTTCTTTTCATTTTCAAGCTTTTCATTTTTTAGATTAAGTCTTTTAAAACCTTCAGTCATAGAGTTACAATGATCATAGAGAATAATTTTATTTGTGTCTTTCTGGATGTTATACTGAGGAAAGGAAATTGGATTTCTTAATTCGGGAGTTATATAAAAGTTTGGTCCGAGCTTACCTCTGGCATAATTTAAAGCTTCATTAAAATTGTTGATTCCTTTATACAAAGGATCTTTGAAATCTTTTATAGAGTCTATTACTTGTACCCAAGTCTGGAAAATACCTGTTGTTCTTCCCTGTATAACAACATAAAATCTGAATTTGTTATCTAAATTTTTGTCTATAAAATACTGGGTCAGGGTGTTCATCACAGCTAAAAAATAGCTGACATCCCTTGGAGTCTTGTTATATGAAATTCATAAATTGTCTAGTAAATATTTCTGACTTTTATCCACTCTTGCTTCAGCTCTCATTTTGAAACTGAAATTTGAGTCCGAATAACAAGTTAAATTTGTCTTTCCAAAATATATTCTTTCAATGGTCTGATCTGACGTATTCTGAGGTAAATTCAACATTTTCTGTGGTCTGAAATGAGTATTACGTCTGAAGATAATTATCTGCTTTTGAGTCTGAGGTGGAAGCCTTGGCTTTTCCCTTATCTGTATTCATGCTGCAAAAGAAATCAATTAATAGTTTGTAACATTAATCGACTCAATTTGTCTGCAAGCCCGTTCTCTTTTCCTTTAATGTGTTCTAATTTAATATTGTAAATGGAAGTAGCATCTATGAAGTTTAACCATCGTCTTTTACTACTATTCTTCTAACTTATTCTTTCATGGAATTTAACTATGGCCTCACATTCTGTTCTAACTAAAATTTCTAGTTTATTTAAAATATATATTTTAAAACTATTTAAACCATAAATAACTACTAAAATTTCTACGTCTATACTACTCATGTTACCCTTTTCTCTATAAATACCACTCTGATAAGCACAAATTCTTTCATCCTTCTTAGTGCTATATTTATTTCTTCTAGCTTTTAAGATGGCTCCCCATCCTTCGGAACTTCCATCTGTTTCTATGATTAAATAATTTGTTTCTAAGGGTAAAGCTAAATCTGGAATTTTTCTAACCATTTCTTTAAGCTTCTGTACTAGTTTAATGTCTTCACTGTTAAAAGATTTTTGTCCCGTAGAACCTGTCTTGCTGTATAATGGTCCGGCTATCTTTCCTAAGTTCTTAATAAATGGCCTAGCATAATTTAAAATTCCTAAGAATTTTTGTAAATCTTTTGCCTTATCTAATTTGTCTGGCTACAATAAGGCTTTTTTAACTATGTGGGGTTGTAATTTTATTTTACCTTCTCCTATGGTTATTCCTAAAAAGTTAATGTACTACTTACATAGTTCCATTTTCTTTTTACTAATTATTAAACCATTGTCTATAAAGAGCTGGAAAACTATTTGTAAGTGCTCTAAATGTTCTTTCATATTAGTACTAAATACTAAAATGTCGTCTATATAAACTAAAACAAAATTCTTATATTTACCAAATGTATTATCCATTTTTCTTTGAAAAATAGTAGGAGTTGTCTTTAATCCAAATGGCATTACTAGCCATTCAAAATTTCCTTCTGGACATGTGAAAGCTGTCCATTCAATACTGTCTTTATGCTTGACTTGCCAATATCCTGACTTACAATCAAATTTACTTAAAATTATTCTACCTTGAATTCTATTTATTAGTCCTGTTTTGTCTGGTAGTTTATATGCATCCATTACTGTGTTGTCATTAAGTCTCTTATAATTTATTACCATTCTAGCTTTTTGTAATGACCTCCAGGTCATTTTCTCAGTTTTCATGCGTTCTGACATTTCGAGCCTTCTCACAGTGGCTACATGTCATTTATGACTTACTGGAACTGTCGGTTCGGTTATCGGACAGTCCGTTTGGATTTTAGGCTCACTTCCCTGTTTTGAAGCTTTCGCTGTTAAGAAATCGGTCTCGGACCAAAACTCCTACTAGACGATCTCAGATGGAAATTCTAATAGTGCCATCAGCTCCGGAACGTTGATTTTAGGCTAGAGCGACCCTTGGTTCAGGTCCCAAGGCTTTCAGACTCATTTTGGACTATTGGTTGGAAATTGGTTAAAATGGAACTATAAGTATGGGCCCCACATTTAATTGAAACGACCTCGGATGGAAATTTTGATGATTCCATTGGATCCGGAACGTGTTTTATGATCAATTTGCACTATTGGTTCATGTTCATAATGTTTCGGATGAGTTTCGAGGGTCAAAACACAAGTTTTCGAAGTTGTTGGTGCTGGTGTGGCCGCTTTAGTGGCTGTTGACCATTTGACCGACTGCTAAAGTGATCATTTGACCTCTTTAACGGTAATTTTACCCTCTGATCAGGCCGCTTTAGTGGTCAAAGTGTCGCTTTAGCGTCCATCGCTGAGTATAACACCCAAACTGAACCCATTTCGTATTTTTGACATTCCGGGAGCTAGGAAGCTCCATTTTAGGAGATTCTTGATGCGTTGGTCTCGTATGATCATTGTATATGTGATTTTACCTTCACTTATCCCATTTTCCAAGAATATACATTTTGTTTTTCCTGATTTCCGACTAAAATTGCTATTCAAAAACCCTTTTTCCACCATTATTGGAGCTTGGAGCGTGGGGAATCATTCTTAAGACTAAGGTAAGTTTTTTTTAACATCCCTTGATCATTCCCATTATTTTACTCATAGAATTCCGCTCTTTTTGTTGTTAATTCTTAGAATTTAGGTCTTTGAAATCCTAATCTTTGGAGACTGATTTGAGCCTCGATTTATTCTCTATTTGTGCTCAAATTTTGAGCACATATTCCTTATCGTTTGAGGGACGGATTTAATTTTGGGATTCCATTAAAGGACCCCACGGGCCCATTATTGACCCAATTTTGGGGGTCAGAGTTTTATATTATAATATGGGTATCATTTTACTCATAATGACGTGTAGGTTACTATTTTGATACTGTGGCATCGATTCGAGATCGTGAAACAGGGTCGACCAATTTGTGCACACTTCAAGAATTGCGGTTCAACATCGAGGTAGGCTTCAGTCTACTTTTCTCCATGAGATTGTGTATAGTATAGACTACATGCTAGGTAGGGAATATAGGATATGATTATAGCTAGTATAGCATGACTTAGCCTATTTCATAGAATTGGGGTAGAGATGTGACCCGAACCCTAGGATAAATACTTGTTAAGTCCATAGAGCCCTATTACCCTTGAAGATAAGCATGTTAACCACAAATTATGATTAAGGATCCTTTGGTATGAGACTTACCATCTGACTTAGTTATTTGAGAGGTTTTTTCCCTAATCAGATCCTTGTGGTGGATTTATGCCCTTGATTATTATGGTTTCCCGGGTTATGAGACCTTGCTATATTGGTTATATGTTATTGGGCTCGAGACCGTGATTATAAGGTTAGTTAGACATTGGTGAGTATTCTGCCCTTAGCAAGGGTAAAATTATTATTTATAGACGCTTGGGCGCTTATGGTTATGTTGTCTAGATACTGGTGATGGCATGCATACTATCTGGCGCATTCATGCTCATTTAGTGGTACGATTCCGACCAAAACCTTGATTTTACTATAGTTTCCAAAAAAGGGATTTATTCCCACTTTTCACTTTTAAAAGTGTTATTTATAACGAAAATCGTACCACCTTATTTACTGGATTATGAGCTTTTGGAACTGAAAATGATGTTTTAGAACTCCGATCGAGGATGATTTTGTTCCATTATTTATCCACTCATTTTACCATTACTATTTACTTCGATCGAGGGATATTCCGACCCTTTGTACATGATTTAGTCTCGAGCATGATCTCGGGCAATGAATTTACGAATTTATATCCTTTTAGCCACGGTTCGAGTCCGTGCACTGATTTAAAATATATATATCTCCGGTACTGGACGGAGTAGATGGATCTTGATGGTTATTAAAAGTCCTGGATCGGGACCAGGCAGTATATATGGATTTTCCCAAATCCCCTAGGGGGGCCCTTCGTTCGAGAGCCGTCGAGCCGGAGAAGCTTGGTCGCCGTAGGTCCTACCTTTGCGAGATAGGTGAGCTAGAAGAGGTATATACACTTGGTAAGATATGGTTTGAGATTATGGAACCGGTTCGAGTACGGTGTCCCCGACATGGTTTTGGCATTTTGGTTTATGTTGCATTCATCCATTCATATGCATTTCCTATCACCAGTATAGTTGTTTGGCGCCTGTATCTATCGATCTTATGGGGGGCTGTATAGGTACAGGTTATGGTTGTTGTTTGCTGAGTGTTTCTGTGAACCTTCCGGGCTTATGGGGGTCTGGTTAGGTACTTGTTTGCCCGGACTATTCGGTTATTTTATTATTGTTTATTATGGTTAGTTCATGGCAGGTTGGTTGTGGACTGGTACTTGATATTAGGGGTATGTTTCTGATTCCTTTATCCTTTCGGTAGCTTACATTATGGTTGGTTTACCCTAGGATTTGTCACCCTTTGGGTATAGGCTTGATGAGGCTAGTGTTAGCTTCTTTACTGGGCTATGGACCTTAAGATGTTAGGTTGACTCCTTCAAGTAGTTACCTTTGATTTAGCCCTATATGTATACTTATATGTATGGTATCACTGTATATCCCTCTATTTCCTTATCTATTTACGTTGTATATGCATCCTCTGGCCTTGTACTACTATTATATATCCTTCTTTCATTCTTCATTTGTATATTGGCCAGTGATATACGGTATTGCACTTTAGTTCCTGAATGTTGTCAGGATAGGATAGTTATCTCTATTGCCCCTGAATATTGTTATGCCTAGTTTCATAGGTAGTTGCCTGTAGTTACTTTCATGCCTTCGTGTTATGTATGCTTACATTATTTCTGGAGCTCAGTCGACCGTTGCCTACTGAGTACCATGTGTTTGGTACTCATACTACACTTCTGCAGCCTGCAGGTTATAGTATGAGTTATGACCATTAATGTGTGTATATCGTGCGGAGCAGTTATGGATTAGAGATTTGGGGTGAACTCCCGACGTTTTGGAGTATCCCTACTCTCCCTCTTATTGTTAGACTGTTCTCTATGTTAAGTCAGAGATGGCTTGTATACATATATTTTCATGTATTTCACTTGTACTCCTGATGTATTAGAAGCTCTTGTACTGGCTCCACCAGGTTTTGAGCTTATATTAGCCACGTTATTATATTTATTTCACTGTTTCCTTTATTTCTTTTGGTAGTCCGTTACTAGCTGTTCTAGACTACGGGTTGGCTTACCTACTGGTGGGTTATAGTAGGTGCCATCATGACCTGGAAAATTGGGTCGTGAAAAATTGGTATCAGAGCCTAGGTTTACCGATGTTGTTGGTTCAAGAGCTAAGTGTTTAGTAGAGTCCTACAGATCTGTACGGAGACATCTGTATCCTATCTTCGGGAGGCTACAAGACATTCTTAGGAAATTCTATTCTTGACTCCTTGTCATGTTTTCGTATTTCTATGAACCTCTAAGTACTTCTTTTGACTCCATTCTCTAACAAAGGGATAGCATGAGGTCATCGCTAGATGCGGATGGTATTTCGGCGCGTGTTACCAGAATTTCATCTCAGCATTTGGGCTAGAGAGTTAGAGATTGACATCAAAGATATTCAATATTAACCAGAGGGTCTGGGGTCAACCCAAGTTTCGATAGAGTTTGTGACTGCCTCAGCTCTTCAGGATTCATTGTTGTGGGTTCTGAGTCTATTTCTGGATACCTCTCAGCTAAAGTTTATGTCGGGTCCATTGAGTAGTTCTCAGACCAGAGTTGGATTTGTTGGTATTCTGCAGGGTTCTCTGTCTATTTTAGAGTATAAAATTGGGTTTCTCGAGTGGGCCAGACATAATTCTATATTATTTCCCACTGAGCATGAGATGGTGCAGGGATTTATCAGAGGGTTGACTTTACTACTCCATTTGGCATCGAAGCATTTGATAATAGTTGGATCTTCTTTCTCTGAGGTTGTTGATCACGCGAGGGCTATAGAGAGGGCTTGCTTTGAGGCGTACAGAGATGGCAGCAAGAGGCCATGTCAGCAGTTCAGTGTTAGGGGTATTCCGTTTGGGGGTCGAAATTTTCCCAGCAGAGGTCAGTATCATTTGCAGCCTATTAGGCCCGAACAGGTGGCACCTCAGCTTATGGATAACTCTTAGGTTGATCATGACAGTAACAATGGACAGAGTTGTGCTCAAACATCACGGAGTATTCGGTCTAGGTCTTCAGACCGTGGCAACCTTCTGAATCAGCAGGTTCAATGCCTTAAAGTATCCTAGAAGCATGTTTCGATTATGGTAAGTGTGGTCATTGGTATAATAATTGCCCAGGTGACTATAGAGAGATCGGTCACTGGTCCAGAAAGTGTCTCTGGCGTGGGATCATTAGTCATTCAGATCATCCAGATCAATTTCGTAGTGTGTTGGAACCTTCAGTTAAAGGTAGTGCACCTAGTGCCTCAGTTGGTCATTCAGATGCTCAGTCCGAGTTCAGACATGCTCAGATTCGTACTCTTTCGGGCACACCAGACTTATGATTTTAGATTTCCACCGTGATAGGTGCGCCTTTGATTCTCTGCCTTTAGTTACTACTTGAGTTTTGTTGGGGTTTTCATACCCATCGGTGGTTATATGCCTTGACACTTCTATGTTGACTATGGTATGCCTTGGTGTTTTCATAGTGATTGATGTATGCCTTTTTGTAGCTTTAGGCTTATTTGACTAACCCCATAGATGATTCTTTAGTAGTGGATCGAGTGGACTAGTGTAGTATTTTCCTAGGGGTGTAGCAAGTGGGTTAAAGTCCCATTTTTCCTTGGCATATTGGTCTTGTTGTGGCTATAGAGTGGATCAGTATCACGTTTCCCTTGGGGGTATAACATTCAGGTTCGAGTCTCATTTCCTTTGGCACATTGGCTTTGTTGTGACCCTAGAGTGGTATTTCTGTCAATTTTCATTTTTGTACCACCTGCACCGTATTTTGAGGTAACTATAGTAGTTATTACTAATGTTATTGCTGGGCGTTGACTGATTTTCATTTGATAGGCAGCTAGACTTGCGGTATCTAGTAGCATACTTCCATCTTTGTGATCCTTATTTCATTGGGTTTGATGGTTACCTCGGTTGGTTCGCCTTCCCTTTCTGTTAGTAAGGTTGGCTATTGATCAGATTGTGAGAATGAAGGTAAGCTTGACCTTCCATGGCTTTGTTATGACTATAGAATTGATAGTCTTCTTCCATAGCCCGTTTCTTTGGTGATGCATTTGGGAGTTGTCCTTCGGATTTGGATAGTTTATCACCCGATAGTGGTCTTGATCTTGATGTTGATTTTGAGTTGGGGTTGGTGATTCGATTCTACCACCCATTTCTGAGATTGAGAGGTCTAAGACTTACTTTCTGATTCATTGGATTCGTCTCCTGGTGATCGTCTTGATCTCGATTTTAGTATGGAGTTGGATACTCCATTGTTCCTGTGCTATGGTCTATGGTTCAGCTGAGTTAAAGTTGATATAATTGAGAGAATTCAGAAAATTCTCATTTCGGCACTTGTTCGACCTTGTATGACTTCGCGGAGTGCTTCTGCTTGATGATATGCGCCTATGGGTATTCATTGCCGTTGATTGAGTAGTGGTTTGACCAAATGCAGGCTAAGGTTGTATTTCTTTCGAGCTACTTGAGTGTTGACCATCAGTAGCTTTTATTACAGCCTTGGTGAGTTCTTGGTTATGCCTAGATACGATCTGACCTTAGCGGATTGGGTCTTGATTGCTCGTATCTTCACCATATTATTTTTCCCTAGTTGGGATTATGTTCTTTGGCGACATTTCAGTTTCATCTCTTGCGGCGATTGTTGGGCTTGTGCTTGATTTTCTGGTAGCAAGGTTGATTGGGGAAATTTGCCTTTGTAAGAACTTGTTGGCTCCGATTGTGATTTTGACCTTTGTGGATGACGGTTTGGGAGGCCTGATAGATTTCGGTTTATGGATGCCTACTTGTCAACATGATTAGTTTGGATAATTGAGATCGAGTAGTTCACCTTTAGTGTTGGAATTTTATCTTGGGTTTGCATAACTTTGTTACATCCCCGTTTCCAGATTCGCCTTGGTTGGGTATTCATTTTTAGGCTGGCTAAGTCTACTGCTTGCATACCGGTTCAATTTCCTTCAGTTTGGATAGACCGTACATGATAGATGCTCTAATGGCGGTCCATCGGTATATGGTATTGGTTTCTTCTGCTTCTGACCTCGGTTCTCCATTTTGGTCAGAATAATGGATTATCTTCTTAGCGGGAGAAGTGTGCTTAAGATGGGCTTAACATGGATTTATCCATAGTTGGTGGAACATCCTGGAGCTGATCGTTCACTTTTACGAGATTAGTGCTTTGAACTTCTGACCGTCAGTTTCGATGGTCATCCAGACCAACTGTAGCTTTGGCCTAAGTGTGCAGGCCTTGGTCACCTCTGTTTGTGCGTCTTAGTAGCACCTTATGGGCTTATTCTTGTGCTTTCCATCATGGGTTTTTGTTAAGTCAGCTTCAACCTTTCAAGGACGGTGTGTTGTGATTGCTCAGACAGGACTTAGATGATATTTTGCGTGATTCAGAATAGATAGCAGGTTTGGAAAGACAAAGAAGGTTAAGTTTGGATGTTGGAGTTATAGCATGATTCTGGCCTTGGATTGCCTTTAGCCTGGCTGAGTTTCCGCCTGGTTAGACTTGTATTGGTATGTTGTCAGCATGTTGTGGTCTGGATTTGCGTGCATCAGTCGTTCTCGATTCAATTAGAGGCCAGTTGATTGTTGAGGTTGAGTTTTGGTTATTTGGAAAAGTGACGTAAGGAAGTTAGTTGAAAAAGGGATACCTTTGGCAAAATCCCTTAGAAGAGTTGTCTTTTCTTTGAGGTTGTCTGGGGAGTCATGTTCGGGGAATGCCGGCCCAGTGCCTCATCCTTTCTAGCTTTCGGGCTCTTTCTATCCATATACTTTCGCGAACGAAAGTCGTTTTAGTAGTGGATATTATAATGACCCTCCAGGTCATTTTCTCGATTTTCATGCGTTCTGACATTTCTAGCCTTCCCACAGCGGCTACATGTCATTTATGACTTGCTGGAACTGTCGGTTCGGTTATCGGACAGTCCGTTTGGATTTTAGGCTCATTTCCCTGTTTTGAAGCTTTCGCTGTTAAGAAATTGGTCTCGGACCAAAAATCCTACTAGAAGATCTCAGATGGAAATTCTGACAGTGCCATCAGCTCCGGAACGTTGATTTTAGGCTAGAGCGACCCTTGGTTCAAGTCCCAAGGTTTTCAGACTCATTTTGGACTATTGGTTGGAAATTGGTTAAAATGGAACTATAAGTGTGGGCCCCACATTTAATAGAAACGACCTCGGATGGAAATTTTGATGATTCCATTGGATCCGGAACGTGTTTTATGATCAATTTGCACTATTGGTTCATGTTCATAATGTTTCGAATAAGTTTCGAGGGTCAAAACACAAGTTTTCGAAGTTGTTGGTGCTGGTGTGGCCGCTTTAGCAGTTGTTGACCATTTGACCGACCGCTAAAGTGATCATTTGATCACTTTAGCGGTACTTTTACCCTGTGATCAGGCCGTTTTAGCGGTCAAAGTGCCGCTTTAACAGCCATCGCTGAGTATAACACCCAAACTGAACCCATTTCGTATTTTTGACATTCCGGGAGCTAGGAAGCTTCATTTTTGGTGATTCTTGATGTGTTGGTCTCGTATGATCATTGTCTATGTGATTTTACCTTCACTTATCCCATTTTCCAAGAATATACATTTTGTTTTTCCTAATTTCCGACTAAAATTGCGATTCAAAAAACCTTTTTCTGCCATTATTGGAGCTTAGAGCGTGGGGAAGTGTGGGGAATCATTATTAAGACTAAGGTAAGTTCTTTTAACGTCCCTTGATCATTCCCATTATTTTCCTCATAGAATTCCTCTCTTTTCCTTGTTAATTCTTAGAATTTAGGTTTTTGAAATCCTAATCTTTGGGGACTGATTTGAGCCTCGATTTACGCTCCATTTGAAATTTTGAGCACATATTCCTTATCATTTGAGAGATCTTGTGACGGATTCAATTTTGGGATTCCGTTAGCGAACCCCACGGGCCCATTACAATATGGGTATCGTTTTACTCATAATGATGCGTAGGTTACTATTTTGATAGTGTGGCATTGATTCGGGATCGTGGAACAGGGTCAAGCGATTTGTGGAAACTTCAAGAATTGTGGTTAGGCATCGAGGTAGGCTTCAGTCTACTTTTCTCGATGAGATTGTGTATAGTATAGACTACATGCTAGGTAGGGAATATAGGATATGATTATGGCTAGTATAGCATGACTTAGCCTATTTCATGGAATTTGGGGTAGAGATGTGACCCGAACCCTAGGATAAATACTTGTTAAGTCCATAGAGCCTTATTACCCTTGAATATAAGCATGTTAACCACAACTGATGATTAAGGATCCTTTGGTATGAGACTTACCATCTGACTTAGTGATTCGGGAGGTTTTTCCCCGATCAGATCCTTGTGGTGGCTTTATGCCCTTGATTATTGTGGTTCCCCGGGTTATGAAACCTTACTATATTGGTTATATGCTATTGGTCCTGAGACCGTAATTATGAGGCTAGTTGGACTTTGGTGAGTATTCTACCCTTAGCAAGGGTAAAATTATTATTTATAGACGCTTGGGCACTTATGGTTATGTTTTCTGGATACTGGTGATGGCATGCATACTACCTGGTGCATTCATGCTCATTTAGTGGTATGATTCCGACCAAAACTTTGATTTTACTACTGTTTCCGAAAAAGGGATTTATTCCCACTTTTCACTTTTAAAAGAGTTATTTATAAAGGGAATCGTACCACCTTATTTACTGGATTATGAGCTTTTAGAACTGAAAATGATGTTTTAGAACTGCGACCGACGTTGATTTCAGTCCATTATTTATCCACTCATTTTACCATTATTATTTACTTCGGTCGAGGGATATTCCGACCCTTTGTACATGATTTAGTCTCGAGCATGATCTCGGGCAATAAATTTATGGATTTATATCCTTTTAGCCACGATTTGAGTCTGTGCATTGATTTTATATATATATATATATATATATATATATATATCCGGTACTGGATGGAGTAGATGGATCTTGATGGTTATTGGAAGTCCTGGATCGAGACCAGGCAGTGTAGATGGATTTTCCCGAATCCCCTAGGGGGGCCCTCGTCCCATAGCCGTCGAGCCGGAGAAGCTTTGTCGCTGTAGGTCCTACCTTTGCGAGCTAGGTGAGCTGGAGGAGGTATATACACTTGGTACGGTATGGTTTGAGATTGTGGAACCGGTTCGAGTCCGGTGTCCCCGACATAGTTATGGCATTTTGGTTTATGTTGCATTCATCCATTCATATGCATTGCCTATCACCAGTATAGTTGTTTGGCGCCTGTATCTATCGGTCTTATGGGGGGCTGTATAGGTACAGGTTATGGTTGTTGTTTGCTGAGTGTTTCTGTGAACCTTCCGGGCTTATGGGGGTCTGTTTAGGTACTTGTTTGCCCGGACTAGCCGGTTACTTTATTATTGTTTATTATGGTTAGTTCGTGGCAGGTTGGTTGTGGACTGGTACTTGATATTAGGGGTATGTTTCTGATTCCTTTATCCTTTCGATAGCATACATTATGGTTGGTTTACCCTAGGATTTGTCACCCTTTGGGTATAGGCTTGATGAGGCTAGTTTAGCTTCTTTACTGGGCTATGGACCTTAAGATGTTAGGTTGACTCCTTCAAGTAGTTACCTTTGAGTTAGCCCTATATGTATACTTATATGTATGGTATCACCGAATATCCATCTCTTTCCTTATCTATTTACATTGTATATGCATCATTTGGCCTTATACTACTATTATATATCCTTCTTTCATTCTTCATTTGTATATTGGCCAGTGATATACGGTATTGCACTTTAGTTTCTGAATGTTGTCAGTATAGGATAGTTATCTCTATTGCCCCAGAATATTGTTATGCCTAGTTTCATGGTTAGTTGCATGTAGTTACTTTCATGCCTTCATGTTATGTATGCTTACATTATTTCTGGATCTCAGTCGGTCGTTCCCTACTGAGTACCATGTATTTGGTACTCATACTACACTTCTGCATTCTGTAGGTTATAGTACGAGTTATCACCATTGATGTGTGTATATCGTGCGGAGCAGCTATGGATTGGAGATTTGGGGTGAACTCCTGACGTTTTGGAGTATCCCTACTCTCCCTCTTATTATTAGACTGTTCTCTATGTTTTGTCAGAGATGGCTTGTATACATATATTTTTATGTATTTCACTTGTACTCCTGATGTATTAGAAGCTCTTACACTGGCTCCACCAGGTTTTGGGTTTATATTAGCCTCGTTATTATATTTATTTCGTTGTTTCCTTTATTTCTTTTGGTAGTCCGTTACTAGCTGTTCCGGACTACGGGTTGGCTTACCTACTGGTGGGTTATAGTAGGTGCCATCATGACCTGGGAAATTGGGTCGTGACACCTTTTC
Source organism: Capsicum rhomboideum (assembly GCA_031232105.1). NCBI lineage: Eukaryota > Viridiplantae > Streptophyta > Magnoliopsida > Solanales > Solanaceae > Capsicum > Capsicum rhomboideum. Next base: position 64,219,402 of record CP124709.1, read on the forward strand.
TCTAACTATTTTGCTATGATTTCTTACCATAAAAGCTGCGGATCTATGTCTGGATGTAGATCTTCTAATTACTCCTAGGTTCAATAATTCTTTTATCTGAATTTCAAAGTCTTTTAAGTCTTCGTTTGTGGCTTCTATTGCTGCTGTTTTTACTAAATATTCAGGATTTATAATTTCTAATTTACATTCTACTTGATTTGATCCCCAATGTTCTAGGGGTTTCTCTCATATTATTTCCAATTCATCTAATTTTTGTATTATTTTTTGTAAATCTTGTTGATCCTTTATGGTTCCTATGTGTTTTAAACATCTGCTAAGATTATAATTTTCTATGCTAGTATCAATTTGATTATAATTATTTCCTATTTCTTCATCTATGTCTATCCATTCTTTATCTATTACTTCTGAAAGTAAATTTTCTTTTATTTTGCAGGTGCAGTCTGTGCCTTTATCACATATGGTGTTTGGGGCTATTTGTTTATTTCTAGAATCTTTTATTACCTTTGTATTTATTTGTACATGTCTTCCAAAAAATGATAGTGTTATTGTAATATTTTTTGTAAAGACCACTCCGTCTCTAGTTATAAAACATCCTCCATTATTCTTTACCATGAAATCTAATCCTATTACAAAATCTGCTTTTATGTTTAAATCTCTTGTTAACATATATCCTAATTTATACACTATTTTATAGTTAGAACATGTATTATTAAAGCTAATTACAACATTCTTTACATAATGTTTATATGTATTATGAGTTTCATCCATTTGCATAGATATTTGTGGTTCTTTGAAATTATTTATAAGATGTTTTGGTAAGATATTCTGATTTATTATACATTGTGTACATCCTGAGTCTACTATTCCTAAAGTTTCTATTTCATAATCTTGTATTATTATTTTAGTCATTACTTTGATAGCACTTAACTTTTTATCTTCATTACATACTAATCCATCAAAATTTTCATTTAATAATTTTGTGTCTTCCATATCTTCTATTTTAATTCCTTTTTGTTTTTGGGTAATAATTCTTTTACCTTTTTCTAAAGATTTTACCCTATCTTCTAAATCACATATTTTATTTTCTAATTGATTGATTCTATTGTTTAGACTTATCTTATTTTCTAAGCCTTCTTCTGTAACAATTTGTTTCTGTTCTACTAATTGTATTGCCTGTTTTCCTATGGACTTTTCTATACATGGTATACATCCTTCTATATAACACTTTTTACATTTTACTCTTCTTGTCTTACTGGGATACCAATTACATATATAGCATTGGATATTATCTAATTCTTTATTTCTTTCAAATTCATGTAAACAGTCTTCTTTTATGTTTACTGAAGAGAAACTGGTTATTAGTTCGTTTAGGTTTTCTAATCCTATATCATCTTCTGATTCTGAAGAGTCTTATTTTCTATTATCATTATTAATGCTAACTATAGAATATATACTTTCGTTATCTGACATGTATTCGTCTACGTTTATTAGAGTTTCATTAAAGTCTTCTATTAGTTGTGAATTTCTAGTTATGGTATTATTTATTTTGGGAAAAGTATTAGCTGAATGATCTGTACTACCGCATGTAAAACATTCTAGGGTATTTTTATAGCTCTTATCATTTTTATATTTTCTTACATGTTTATCTTTATTTAAATAAGGTTTTCTAGCTGATGATTTTCTTAAATAATAACTTTTCTTTCCATAATTATTTCTTTTGTATGGTTTTTTATTTTTCTTGTATTTAGTTTTCTTTTGATAATTATCATCATAGCTTTGGGTAGTATATATAGTTTTACAGAAATTAGTTTCTCCTTTCTTTATTTGTTGTTGTATCTGTATATTAGTACATTTTTCTTGTAGTATGTCTATTATATGTTGTATTTTATGTCCTATTGACCATTTTGCATCGGGGTTTTGTATTACTCCTTCTCTTTTTCCCCATCTTTCTTCTATTTCTCGTCCTAATTCTCCTGGTAGCTTATTAAATAATTTCTTTCCTAGAGTCTGCTCAAAAGCATTACCGCTTATACTACTATAGTAAAAATAATCTAATAAAAATGGCTTTACATGATACCAACCTTTTAAGCTTAGTTGTTCTAACTTAATTAAAGATTTTCTTTGTAAAACTAATAATCCACTATTTGGATCTTCTCCAGTTATTAAGCTATGTATTTTATTTGTGAAATTATACGGGTTCGGTCCCATATCTACTAACATTTTGAATTCGTCTAGGAATTCTGATTTATATGCTTCCCATACTCCTTTAGCTGATTCTCCTAGGAATGTCTCCATATATCTATACATTGTTTGTGCATCTGTTTCATTATAGGTATTAATATAGTCTGCTACTACTATACCTTTCCATAAATCTATGACAGTATTCCACATTTGAGGATCATGTGCGGATATATTTAATATTTTCCCTTTACTTCCTCCTTCTTGTAGGGTAACTGGTTCTTCTATTGGCATTTGTTTTCCTATGGGTCTGACACTAGCCATTTCTGTTTCTGGATTAATTCTATATACTCTATGTCTAGGTACATTTCCGATATTGGTTTCTACGGTACGTATTTGGGAAGTTCTTTGAAATGGACTCGAACTGGTTGAGGCTGATTCCATAAATTCTTTTACACTTATCATGGTTTCTTTTTCAAAATCATCTTCTTCTGGGTTGTAAATTTCTCTATATCTTATATTATTTGTTCTTAATTCACATTGTCTAAAATGTTCATCTACTTTAAAAATATCTAAATTTCCTAATGTACATCCGGTACATTTAAATCGTCTTTTATTATCATTTCTATATATTTCTCTAGCCTTCTGAATTGTTTTATCTACTTCAAATTCTTCTAAACTTATTTCTTCATTTATATTCATAAACCCTATTCTTTCAGATTCTTCTTGTATTTCTTCTTCTAATTCATTTTGATTTGTAGTCTCATAGTCTATAAACCTTACTGAAGTTTGTCCTTTTTTATTTGTATACATTAAATGATCTGTTGGTTTTACCGTCTCTTGTTTTTTAGAGTTTTCCAAATTCCATTCTAAACCTGCATATATTTCTGGGTCTATTTTTAAAGGTTGCATTAATTTTATTCCCTTATTTCCCATTAATCCTACAACGTCTTCTACTTTTAGTTTAAATCTAGAACTACTATTATTTGCTAATTTTCCTATAAATCCTACACATATTAATAGATTATTACCACTATTAATGTCTTCATATCCTTTAGTCTGGATTCCTATCTTTATATATTTTCCAAATTCTGCTGAATTAATCATAAAGTCTGGACTACAATAGAATATTCCTCCGTTGTTGTTCATGTCTACTTCTGTTAAACCAATAAGGGATCTTTTAGGATCTGACCATCTATCATCATAAATTGTTATTAATACTTTAGTTCTTAGATTCTTTCTAGTTAATCCTTTTAATCCTATAATTATTAAACCCATATGCATTAAATTCATTTTTGTTCTTTTTATTTCATTTAAAGATTCCGAACTAATTAAAGTAATGTCTGTTTTATTTTCTCTTGTAACACATAATTGTTCTTCTCTATAATGTCTATACAACTAAGCCTTTTGTGAGAAAATGTCTGCGCTATATAATACTTTTGTATTTAATAGTTTTAATCTATTTTGTTGGAAAATTGGAAAATTTGGATGTCTTTGTCTATATCAATTACTTCGTCTAATTGTTGAATAGGATTTTGTGGTGAGGTATTTATTATTGTACTTAATAGATTATTTACTAGTCTGTTTTGGGTGTAACTATGTCTTGGTCTATCTTGGTCTGTTCTCCTACCTGAAAAAAGGTCCATGGTTTTTGCATTCTAATTATTGGTTAACTTGCCTTTATTTGGAGTTACTTCTACTTTCTTTAGATGTTCTATTAAATCGTTAAGGGTGTCTTCTGGAACTGGTGGATATTTTATTTTTATAAGTTGTTCGATATATTTACTTAGTTCTTCTGTATTAGATTGCAGATCTTTTTCTTTTATAAATTTTTTTAAATTCTCGTTTAATTTTAATAGTAAAAGTATAATAGTATTATTCTGTTTTATTATTACTTGATCGGTTTTGCTTTGGGGAATGTGATCACTTAATCCTTCTGGGTTAGGACTTATTATTTCTCCTTGCTTAATTACTTCTTTATAAAGTTGACTGTTCATGAGAGGATTATAGTCTTAATTTGCTCTATACTATTTTTTTAATTCGTGTAGTTCTTTATGGATTATCTTAATATTTTCTGGAGCTTCTTTAATATAGATTTGTCTTTTTTCTATTTCTGATTGTTGTCTTTTTAAGAAGTCTAAATTTTCTTCTATGTGATTGGAAATTTTTATCTGTTTGAATTGTAATTCTTTAATTATTTCTATTATTATTATGTTGTTTTTATGAATGCTATCTCCTAAGTTTAATAATAAATCTATTATACTATTTAACTGAGGGTCTTCACTATGTAAACTATGTTCTCCGTTACTAAAATTACACCTTATAAACGCATTGTCTTTTAAACGTTTATAGTGCTTTTCTGGTAATTATTGTAAATCTAAATATTCTAATTTTTTAAGGTTAGTTACTTTATCTATCCTAGTGCTATCCAGATTGGTCTATTTTTATACCACTTTAACCACCTTTTATTTTCTTCAATATCACTTTCTAAACCTTGTAGTTCCCAATAAAGTTTACTTTCTATTTGATTTAATTCTTTTAGATTTAATGTCTTTAGTTTCTTAAGAGATTGTTTTAAATTATTATAATGTTTCTTTGCGTAAATTAATCTTAGTATTTGAGTGTTATATATCCAATTATTGGCTTGTACTTGCTTTGCAAAAGGGTGTGTTCTCATTTACTATTTATCCTAAAGGAAATTGGCTAAGGTTTTCTTTTAAGAGGAGTCTATAACTTATCACACTTCTAATATCTCTATTTATGTTTAAAATTCATAGTAAAATTCTATTTCTTTGTCAACATCTTCTATGATGTGCTTCTACATATATATTTCTAAATTTCTTATTTGTTTCTTTATCGAAGTCTATTAAATGTTTATCCAGTTGTAATCTTTTTTCTTTTAGTCTTTTTACTTGGATATGAGTAATATATATTTGACTATTGTAGTGATTTAAATAGTTATGATAGTTATCGTTTCTTTTCATATACTAGTTATTTATTAAGGAAAATTAAAATTACTTTTATTAAATATTCTTGGGCTTGGATATCTTTTTTAACTTGATTTATTTCTTGTTCTATATACTTATAATAAACAGTTATTTGATTAATTAACTGAGTCTCAATTTCTAGTTCTAAATATATTTTAATTCTAGTTATAACTTCTACTAATTTTTGTTCTAGAAAGTGTATATAATTTTGTCCTTGCTGAATAAAACAGTCTTTTACTTAATTCTTTATACTTTTTTCGATATTTTTTAATAGTTCTTTGGAATTGTTGCATAAAATTTTATCCTAACGGTATATCTTTAAGTTTTTCTGTTAAGTGATTAATTCTTTCTTTATGTTCTATTATAGATTCTCTAGTTCTATATAACTCGATAATTATATAATTTTTAAATTCTTGGTATTCTGTTATAGTTTCTTTTAATATGTCTTCTTCTTCGGTTAATTGTTTTAGTCTAATAGTTAATGCCTTTTGGAAAAGTTTAGTTTCTCATATAGCTTGATAACGTAGTCTAATTATACTATTGGTATTTCGAACGTTTCTTACTAATTTATTCTGTCTCATATATTTTAACCTAAAGGAAAATATTTAACCCTATTCTTTAGAAATTTTATATAATTTTTTAGCCCTCTAATCTCTTTTTCTATTTGTCTTAATTCGTTTATTTGATTATGTTTTAATTGATCCTTTATTATTCTAGCTTGATATAATTCCTTTTGAAAATTAAATATTTCTTTATAGTGGTATGAAATGTCTTTAGAGTAAAGATGTTGTTTCATATATATAGAATTCTATTGTATGAATTTCGTATACTTTGGGTTCTAGTGTATAAATTCTTGAGATAATATGGTTTCTTAATTTTCTTTGGTTTTTTTGAATTTCGAATATGCAATAAGGAATTCTTCCGTTTTGTAATATTCCGTTGTCTATTTCAGGATTATAATATAAACATTCAAGTTCTAAATATAAAAGTTTTAAGTTTTTTATTGAGTTCTTGAAGTCTCGAGTATTTCTAAGTGGTCTACGCATAAACTTGGTTGAAAAAATGGTAAACAAGGTTTAGCCTAAAGGAAAATACTTAATTCTAATTTTCAATTATTTTATTTTTCTTTCTTGATATTTTATACGGTTCTTAGATTCCCAGATACTTCTAATCATAAAATCTATAACTTGTACAACGGGTAAATCTCTTTGTTTTATCTGGTCGATAAATGTTTCTTGATAATAATTATATCTTACTATTAATTCTAACTTGTCTTGTTCTAAAGTTTTTAAAATGTCTTTCCGAACTGCTAATTGATTATGTATAGATTTTAATTGATTGGCTAAATGAGATTTTTTCATAAACTAGTCCTAGAAACTTCTCGCTCTGATACCAATATAAATTAAGTTTCAATATATGTTGTTTCAAATTATGTATTTTAAATTTCAATGGTTGTAAATTCCTACTCGGTACTTCCTCTTCCTTGTTCTTTACTTATGTAGTTAGGCCTATTTCTGAGGCTGCTGAAGTCATCTCTTATGTCATCAACATATGGTGTCTAAATTGTGTCATGCTTAAGAATCAAAACTCATTCCTGAATCATCATCTTCATTTGGATCTTGTGCAAATTGATCTAAAGCTGGGTCATATTCTCTGTCTGAAATTGTGCAAATTGTGCAAGTAGAACTCAGACACCAAAAGTCAAAAAAAAAAAAAAACTCTTTTAATTTTTGGGGAATAGACTTAGAATTCTAGAAAGAAATAGGCCTAACTTGTCACAACCCAATATTTGAGTCATGATGGCGCCTACCGTAACCCACCAATAGGCAAGCCAAACCCTAGCCCGGAGCAACAAGAGACAGGCTAACGGCGGAATCTCAGAAGAACAGAGATGAGGTGGAAGTAACCATACTAATAAGCATGCTAGAAATAAAAAAAAAAACAGAACCAAAATATACCCATACTGAGACTGAGAAGGAAGAGGACAATATATATAAAGTCAAGAACCCCTCCCAAGACCTGGTGAGGTCGGTACAAGATCCACTACTAGACATTTTCAAAATACAAGACAGAAACCAAATATATATAACAAGTACAACAGTCTTGAGTGCAAAATACTATACAGTAGAGATGGGGTAGGATCTGCCTCGAACGTCAGTAAGCTCACCCTGCTCCGGAGTCAGTGCTGAGAAGAGAGTCACGTCAAACTTGCCGACTAGTGCCTGGATCTGCATCGGAAAAAAGATGCATAAGTGCAGTATGAGTACCGGGGCAACGGGTACTCAGTAGGCATCATCAGCCGACTGAACTCAATGTAATATAAGTAAGCTAAAATGTGAGGGTGCATGCTAAGTCCAAGGTATAAGTAATAAATACATAAGTAACTGTCGAGGCGTATAGATATGCTCAGGAGATAAATAAATGTGATACTGAATAATTAGTAAATAAATGTGTAAGTAAACACACAAGTCAAACATAACCTATCTAGGCCTCCATAAACCCGTTAGGCACACGGAAGAAAACAATAACCCAGCCTGGCCCCCATAAACCGACGGGACACACAAGAATAGTAAATATATAGTCACCAGTGTATCGAAGCTGTATCAGTAACCAGTAACCATAATGACCAACAAGAGTGCACCGGGCCTGAACCGGCACCAATGGGTAATAACAAGAGGCCAGACGCCGGAATCGAACCGGACACAGTGGGTAATAACAATAGGCCACATATATATCATATCTGTCGGACTCTAATCGGAACTCAGAGAACAACAATATCATAATCACGGTACCCAGTACCAGAACTCATAGTGTACCATAATCCGGGGCCGGACTCGAACCGAAACACCCAATAGTCAATAACCAAAATCATCATACTTGAATTAGTAGCTGGACTCGAACCGGAACTCATCATAGCTAGTAACCAGAACAGAATCAAATGTCATATCATATCAGATAAACGGGGAACGCCCTAGTCCTAAGTCAATACTAGTATATAAGCACAAAAATTAACCCACAACATGCTACAAGTCAATTTTGGGGTCCTTCTAGGTCAACTATCTACTATAAACAATATGTATATATAAGTTTGGGTATACATTATAAGTCATGGAAAGGCGGGTCAGCGTTCTAAGTCAAACTAGCCGACCCCGGTCAAATACGGTGCTATCATGGACTAACAAGGCTAAATAGGTCAATCGGGTATAATCGGGGTGACTCACTTCCGTCACAACCCTAACAAGTCATATAGCACTTAACTAAGCCCAAAGATGTCAAAGTTCTGACAAGTCGACAAAAAGGGTAACGAGGCCCACTAACGGGTCCCAAAAACCAAGCCTAGTTATACTTGTCTAAGTCTGAGCTAAGTCTGTCTAAGCCTGGACTAAGGTCCAAATATAACATTCCCCAACCAGAAATCAACAACAACAATACTATCCGACCCCAAATAGGTCATCTGTGGCGTACCACGAGGATAACGAGCCTGGAATGTATCCGAATAGCCCTATGCGACCTAGAAGGCCTAAATCAAAGCAAACCAGCACCACCAAGTTTTTAATACTAGCCCAATATACCAGCAAAATAGCATACATATATCACACATAAGCCCAATCTAAGTGTAAAGGAAGGTAAACCTAGCCTACCTGGACGACGACGCAAGCCTGCCAAGAGAACCAGCTATACAGCCTTCCCCTTTCGAGAGGCCTCTGACTGCTGCCAAGCTACCAAAATAATAAACTACATGTTAAAACATGACTGTTGATACCCATAGTGTATTAGCTTGGAAAATGTTCGAACAATCCATATGGGGTCCGCTTGCGGAATTGCGAAATCGAAACCGTTATAGCATCCTAAACTACCTCGTAACTAATAGTCACAACTAGCATGTCACGACCCAATATTTGAGTCATAATGGCACCTACCATAACCTACCAATAGGCAAGCCAAACCCTAGCCCGAAGCGACAAGCGACGGGCTAACGGGCGAAATCTCAAAAAAATAGAGATGAGGTGGAAGTAACCGTACTAATAAGCATGCTAGAAATATAAAAACAAACAGAACCAAAATATACCCATACCGAGGCTGAGAAGGAAGAGGACAATATGTATAAAGTCAAGAACCCCTCCCAAGACCTGGTGAGGTCGGTACAAGAGCCACTACTAGACATATCCAGAATACAAGACAGAAACCAAATATATATAACAAGTACAACAGTCTCGAGAGCAAAAGACTATATAGTAGAAGATGGAGTAGGATCTGCCTCGGACGTCAGTAAGCTCACCCTACTCCGGAGTCAGTTCTGAGAAAAGAGTCACGTCAAAACTGTCGACTAGTGCCCGGATCTGCATCGGAGAAAAAGATGTAGAAATGCAGTATGAGTACCGGGGCAACGGGTACTCAGTAGGCATCATCGGCCGACTGAGCTCAATATAATATCAGCAAGCTAAAGTGATGGGGGGGCATGCTAAGTCTGGGGTATAAGTAATAAATACATAAGTAATTGCCGAGACGTATAGATATGCTCAGGAGCTAAATAAATGCGATACAGAGTAATGAGTAAATAAATGGCTAGGTAAACACACAAGTCAAACATAACCTATCTGGGCCCCCATAAACCCGATAGGCACACGTAAGAAAACAATAACCTAGGCTGGCCCCCATAAACTAGCGGGACACACAAGAAAAGTAAATGTATAGTCACCAGTGTCTCGAAGCTATATCAGTATCCAGTAACCACGGTACCTAGTACCAAAACTCTCCAATCATATCATAACCGGATGTCAGACTCGAACCGGAACTCATAATAAGCAGTGGCCGGACTCGAACCGAAACTCATAATAAGCAGCGGCCGGACTCGAATCGAAACTCATAATAATCAGTACCCATTATATCTGAATCAGTGGCCGAACTCGAACCGAAACTTATAATAATCAGTGGTCGAACTCGAACCGAAACTCATAATAATCAGTACCCATGTGACAGAGTAGTGCCAGAATTCACACAGACACAAGCAAACGGGGACATACCGGCCCCAGAACAAACCCGAAACATAAATAAAGGAGCTAACCCACCACGTACTACAAGTCAATCTCGGGATCCTTCCAGGTCAACTATCTACTATAAATAATATGTATATATAAGTCTGGGTATACCTTATAAGTCATGGCAAGGCTGGTCCACATTCTAAGTCAAACCAGTCGACCCCAATCAAATACGGTGCTATCAGAAACTAACAAGGCTAAACAGGCCAATCGGGTATAATCGAGGTGACTCAATCCCGTCACAACCCTAACAGGTCATACTAGGTCTTAACTAAGCCCAAAGATGTCAAAGTTCTGACAGGTCGACAAGAAGGGTAACGGGGCCCGCTACCGGGTCCCGAAAACCAGGTCTGGTTATACTTGTCTAAGTCTGGGCTAAGTCTGTCTAAGCCTGGACTAAGGTCCAACAATAACATTTCCAGACTAGCAACAACAACAACAATACTATCCGACCCTAAATAGGTCATCTGTGGTGTACCAAGAGGATAACGGGCCTGGAATATATCCGAATAGCCCTATCCGGCCTAGAAGGCCTAAATCACAACAAACCACCACCACCAAGTTTATAATACCAGCCCACAATACCAGCACAATAGCATACATATATCACACATAAGCTTAATCTAAGTGTAAAGGAAGGTAAACCTAGCCTACCTGGACACCGCCGCACGCCTGCTAAAGCCAGTTAAATAGGAGCCTTTCCCTTTCGAGAGGCCTCAGAATGCTACCACGCTACCAAAATAATAAACTACATGTCAAAACATGACTATTGATAACCATATTGCATTAGTTCGAAAAATGTCCGAACACCCCATGTGGGGCCCGCTTGTGAAATCGCAAAACCAAAACCGTCACAGCGTCCCAAATTACCCAGTGATCAATAGTCACAACTAACACTGCTCATTTTGAGCTCAAAATATATCTCAAATAGCAACAACAATACCAACGTATAGGAAAACTACCGTAAATACAATAAACTTACCGAAATAACGACGATTACACGTCCACAAACACTTTCCCACTAGAACCCTAGCTTGAATAACTTGATGTAGATAATTAATTTCTTTTGATGATAGAATATAATGTCAACTTTTTCCCACAATCGCATGTGTGATTATATACAGAGGACGTGAGCTAATGATCCTTATAATCCAAAATTGAAATGTTGGTAGAAGCCTATATACATATAGATAATAATAGATAGATAGATAATAAAAGTAAAAACTTGCATTCTGCCACATCATTTTAAATCCATGCATTCATATCTAATAAGTAGTGATAAGTGTGGACAAGTGGCATGTCATAGCAATGTAAAGAGTTGTTATCTATCCTTTTTCTTTTCCCACGTGGAATGGAGGTGAATATGCAAAGACTATTCTTATTCCGTTATATATGTATTCGGGTATTGCATAGGTTCGTGGTAAAATAAATACAATTTTTTGAATATACCATAATTAATAGAAAATTATTTCTAACAAAACCTCTATAAAATAAAAATATTATTTTAACATATTTAAATTCACTATCTCCGCTTAAATTATTAATAAATTATAAAACTATTATAAAATAGTATAGATATATCATAACTAAAGAATTTTATAAATTGCAAAAATATTTTTGAAAGGCAATTAACCATATCTCTTTACCAAATTCCAATTTAATTAAATATTTTACAACGTGCTCGACCTAAATAATATGCTCAAACGAACTGTCTGGGAACCGAACTGTCAGTCCCAGCAAGTCATAAATAACTTGGGGCAGTTATAGAAAAGCTCTAAACACCGAGAATGCACGAAAATGAGAAAAATGACCGGGAAGGTCATTACATAGCATCACTTCATTTGAGCTTAAAATATAGCTCAAATACCAACAACAATCCCGCCAAATATAACAATTTAAATACACAACTTTAAGCTAAAACTGACTGAAAACTTACTATATAAAGACGTTGTACTATCAACCATGCGATCCCCAAGCTTGAATATATTTGAAGCTGCATGCAGAGAACATATTACACTAATTATAAATATAATTTTTGAGGAAAAGGGGAAGAATCATAGTATATGTATTTATATAAGTTGATATAACATAAGTGGCATTCTGCCAACTTATAAGTAGACTCCACTGTATATTGCACTTCCATGTGTAAATTAATTATAGTAGGTTAGGCCACCTATCACTTGCCCAACTATATGGTGTATACTCCCAGGTTGACACCTTATTCCATTGTCCCACTACATATATATTCGGGTATTGCATAGACTCATGATAAAATAAATACAAAATTTTAAATATACCATAATTAACAGCAAATTATTTCGAATAAAACCTCCATAAAATAATAATATTATTTTAATATATTTAGATTTACTATCTCCGCTTAAAATATTAATAAAATAAAAAACTATTATAAAGTAGTATAGATATATCATAACTAAAGAATTTTATAAATATCAAAAACACTTTCGAAAGGTAATCAACTATATCTTTTTACCAAATTCTAATTTAATTTAAATATTTTGCAACACGCTCGGTATAAGTAAAATTCTTAAACGAACTGCCCGAAAACCGAACTGTCAGTCCCAACAAGTCATAAATAACTTGGGGTAGTTATAGAAAAGCTCTAAACACCGAGAATGCACAAAAATGAGGAAAATGACCGGAAGGTCATTACAAAATCCACTACTAAAAGGACTTTCGGCCGCGAAAGTCAAGAGTAAGTACGTACCTGCAGACGTGAACAAGTAGGGATACTGGGATCGCATATCACATTCAAGCTCCTAAGTGGCCTCTAGGACTGGATAGTGACGCCACTGTACCTTAACCACTAGAATGTCCCGGGAGCGTAGCCGTCTGACATCTCTTACTAAAATGGGCACAGGCTCCTCCACAAATGCTAACTTATCGTCTAATTGAACCAAGTCCCACTGAAGTACATGCGACTCATCCGGAATGTACTGTCGCAGCATAGAAATATGAAATACTGGGTGAATAGATGAAAAGGCCGGAGGTAAATCCAACACATATGCTACCTCCCTGACTGGCCGCAGAATCTCAAAGGGTCCAATAAATCTGGGGCTAAGCTTACCCTTCCTAACAAACCGCATCATGCCCTTCATGGGAGATACTCGTAAGAAGACCCTATCACCAACTCCAAACTTCAACGGACGACGTCTACGGTATGAATAACTCCTTTGTCTACTCTGGGCTGTCCGCAGCCTGTCCTGAATCACCCAAACTCGGTCCAAAGACTCTCGGAGCAAATCCATGCCACGAGGATTGATCTCTGAAGTCTCGAACCATCCAACTGGAGACCCACATCATCTACCATACAAAGCCTCAAACGGAGCCATCTGAATGCTAGAAGGAAAGCTATTATTATATGTGAACTCTGCTAAAGGCAAGAATTGATCCCACTGACCCCCAAAGTCTAACACATATGCGTGGAGCATATCCTCCAATACCTGAATCGTCCGCTCCGACTGCCCGTCGGTTTGAGGATGAAATGCAGTACTAAGGTCCACCTGAGTACCCAACTCTTCTTGGAAAGTCCGCCAAAAACTGGAGGTAAACTGAGACCCTCTGTCTGAGATAATAGATACTGGCACTCCATGTAGGCGAACCACCTCCTGAATATATACACGAGCTAATCTCTCAGCACTATAGGAGACTCGAACGGGGATAAAGTGCGCGGACTTAGACAACTGATCCACGACGACCCAAATACTATCAAAACCATGAGAGGTGCGAGGTAATCCAACAATGAAATCCATAGTGACCCGCTCCCATTTCCACTCGGGAATGGGCAACTGCTGAAGCAATCCACTAGGTCTATGGTGCTCGGACTTTACCTGCTGACAACAAAGGCATCGAGTTACAAACCTTGCTATATCTCTCCACATACCACTCCACCAATAGTGCTGCCTCAGATCCTAATATATCTTAGCTGTCCCAGGGTGAATAGAATATCTAGAACTATGCACCTAAATCTCCAATCCTCGGAACACAAATACGACCGTCAAACCTCAGAACACCATCAGAACCCAAGGTAGCTCTCTTAGACTCACCCCTCAATACCTGATCTTGAATGCTATGGAGACCGCTATCCTCAAACTGACGACTCTGAATCTGCTCCAGCAAAGTAGATCTTGCACCAACACAATCGATAACCCTTTCGGGGGCAGAAATATCCAACCACACCATCGAGTTAGCTAAGAAATAAATGTCCAAAGCCAACGGACGCTAAGAGACTGGAATGAAGGCTAAGCTACCCATACTCACTGCCTTACGGCTTAAGGCATCCGCTACCAAATTCGCCTTGCCCTGATGATAGAGAATAGAGATATCATAGTCCTTCAGCAACTCAATCCACCTGCGCTAACTCAAATTAAGATCCCTTTGAGTCATAATATGCTGAAGACTGTGGTGTTCTGTAAAGATCTCAAAATGAACACCGTAGAGATAATGCCTCCAAATTCGCAATGCAAACACAACCGCTGCTAACTCAAAATCATGAGTGGGATAGTTATACTCGTGTACCTTCAACTGCCTCGATGCATAAGCAATGACACGACCCCATTGCATCAGAACATATCCCAAACCGATACCAGACGTATCACAATACACGGTAAAATCCTCGCCCTCAATTGGAAGAGTCAACACAGGGGCAGAAGTAAGTCGATCCTTGAGCTTCAGAAAGCTCACCTCACAATCCTTAAACCACTAAAACGGAACCTCTTTTTTGGTTAGTTTGGTCATAGTAGATGCAATAGACGAGAAATCCTCAACAAATCGTCTGTAATACCCTGCCAACCCAATAAAACAGCGAACCTCGGTAGGAGACGTGGGCCTAGCCCAACCTCGAATAGCCTCAATATTTGTTGGGTCTACCATGATACCGTGTCTGAATACAACATGCCCCAACAAAGCTACAGACTCAAGCCAGAACTCACACTTTGAGAACTTCGCATAAAGCCGATGATCTCTCAAAGTGTGGAGCACAATCCTCAAATGCTGCTCGTGCTCCTCGCTACTCCTTGAATAAACCAAGATGTCGTCAATAAACACAATCACAAAGGAGTCCAAGTATGACCTGAATACACGATTCATCAAATCCATGAAAGCTGCTGGGGCATTAGTCAACCCAAAAGACATCACCAGGAACTCATAATAGCCGTACCGAGTCCTGAAGGCTCTCTTTGGGATGTCTTCAGCCCTAACTCTCAACTGATGATATACAGATCTCAAGTCTATCTTCGAGAATACTGCTGCACCCTGAAGTTGATCAAACAAATCATCGATACGAGGCATAGGATACTTATTCTTCACCGTTACCCTATTTAGCTGCCTATAATGGGTACACATTCGCGTAAACCCATCCTTCTTCTTTACAAATAGAACTGGAGCACCCCTCGGTGACACACTCGGCCTGATAAAACCCTTCCCCAGAAGGTCCTGGAGCTGAGTACTCAACTCTCTTAACTCAGCAGGAGCCATACGATAGAAATAGGTTGGGTACCCGGATTGAGGTCAATAATGAACTCTATATCACGCTCAGAAGGAAGGCCAAGTAGGTCAGTCGGGAATACATCAGGAAACTCATGAACAATAGAGACGGAGTAAAGAGATGGACTCTCAATACTAGCATCCCGAACATAAGCAAGGAATTAATCACATCCCCTCGACATCAATCTACGAGCCCGAACATATGAAATAATCCCTGTTGGTGTGTGGCTAACAGAACCCTGCCATACCACCGGGGATACACTGGGCATGGCTAAGGTAACAGTCTTGGCAAAGCAATCCAAGACTGCATGATGAAAAGACAACCAGTCCATGCCCAGAATCACATCAAAGTCTACTATGGACAATACAATAAAATCAACCTGAGTCTCACACTCCTGAATAGTCACCAGACAAGATCTATATACCCGATCCACTACTAAGGAATCACCAACAGGGGTAGATACGCGTAAGAGTATAGATAATAACTCAGAACATAAACCCAACCGTGGTGCATAATAAGTAAATACATAAGAAAACGTGGATCCAGGATCAAATAATACAGAAGCTGGCTGGTGGCATATGAAAATCGTACCTGTAATCACCGCATTTGAAGCCTCAGCCTCCGGCCTAGCTGGCACGGCATACAACTGACGTTGGCTACTAATAGTTTGAGCACCGAACTGACTACCAGTCCGACCTCCCTGCTTTCCACCTCGAGAACCCTGGGGACCACCCCGTTGACCCTATGCACCACCTTTGCCTACTGGCGGTATAGATCTGATAGGTTGTACCGCCTGAACTGAAGGCTCAATCGCCCTGCCTGAGGGCACTCACATGTGAAATGACCGACAACCCCACAAGTATAACATGCTCCTGGCTCCCTACTCAGCCTAGAAGATCCAGCTGATTCGGTATGACCACCTTTAGTCGATGAACTGGACTGACCACATCCCTGAGGCTGATTACCAGAACCACTATAGGCGGGCTGACCCCTATCAAAAATCTGCAAGGCTGACTGTACGGCCTACTAGGCTGACCCTTTCGTTGAAAAGACTGATGCTGCTGCTGTGGGTACCTACCTTGAAACCCATGGCCTCTGAACTGCGAGCTGTTGTGACTGCCACTGTAACTACCCTAAAATTGGGGTCTCTTATTGCTGCCCCCTTGGGACTCGCAATCTATCTCCTCTATCGAATAGACATGCTCAGTTATCTTAGCAAATGATTTCCCCAAAGTCACTAAACTTTGTGTGGCTCTGCGGAGTGTTAATCGCAACCCTCTGACAAAGCATCTAATCCTCTCGTACTCATTAGGCAAGATCATAGTAGCATGTCTGGCTAAATCATGGAATCTCGCCTCATACTCAGCTACTGTCATAGACTCCTGTCTCAACCTGGAAAACTCATCTCGAAGACGCTCACGCATGCTGCGGGGCATATACTTCCCCAAGAACACCTCGGAGAACTGTGCCCAAGTAACGGGTGGAGATCCAGCTGTCCTGGAATCAAGATAACCTCTCCATCTCCTCGCGACTATATCAAACTGATAGGCAACAAAATCTACCCCGAGCGACTCCACTAATCCCAAATTTCTCAGCTTCTCCGCGCAGCTGGATAAGAACTTATAAACATCTTCTCCTGGGGTACCCGCAAACCTGGGTGGAGCTAATCTCAAAAAATGACTCAACATTTTCTGCTCCTCGGCAGACATAACTGGCTGAGCTACTACCGACTGTGGAATTATCAGCACTGGCGGAATCACAACTCTGGGTACTACAGCTGCAGGCTGAGCCCCAACTCTAACTCCCTGTACTGCTGGTTGGGCTCCCTTGGCTGATGGACCTCCAACTAATCCCAACAACTAAACCAAAGTTTCTCGGAGTACTGAAGCATCAATAAATCCAGGTGGAGCCTGGGATGCTCCCTGGCTCACCGGCTATTGTGGCGGTGGAACATCTGGAACTATAACAGGATCGGGTGAATGTTCCCTAGCATGATCTCGGCCTGGGGATGCTACTCTGCCCTGCCTCCGACCTCTAGGTCGACCTCAACCCCTAACTGGAGCCCTCACTATAGGCTCGGGGTTTTGACCCTCAGCACTCACACCATGCGGCCTAGCCATCTGCGTAAAGAGTGAACCAAATGAAGATCAGAAACCAACATAGACTCGATGAACGGACATGAGTCAAGAAAATGAAAGAATTCCCTAAAAATGCTCCGTAGCCTCCAAAAGATAGGATACAGGCGTCCCGACACTGATCCGCAGGACTCTACCACACATTGGCTCATGTACTGACACTACCTACACAACCTAGGCTTTGATACCAAGCTATCACGACCCAATATTTAAGTCATGATGGCGCCTACCGTAACCCACCAATAGGCAAGCCAAACCATAGCCCGGAGCAACAAACGACTGGCTAACGGGCGGAATCTCTGAAGAATAGAGATGAGGTGGAAGTAACCGTACTAATAAGCATGCTAGAAATTAAAAAAATAAACAAAACCAAAATATACCCATACTGAGACTGAGAAGGAAGAGGACAATACATATAAAGTCAAGAACCCCTCCCAAGACCTGGTGAGGTCGGTACAAGAGCCACTACTAGACATATTCAGAGTACAAGATAGAAACCAAATATATATAACAAGTACAACAGTCTTGAGTGCAAAATACTATACAGTAGAGATGGAGTAGGATCTGCCTCGAACGTCAGTAAGCTCACCCTACTCCGGAGTCAGTGCTGAGAAGAGAGTCACGTCAAACTTGCCTACTAGTACCTGGATCTGCATCGAGAAAAAGATGCATAAGTGCAGAATGAGTACCGGGGAAATGGGTACTCAGTAGGCATCATCGGCCGACTGAACTCAATGTACTATAAGTAAGCTAAAATGCGAGGGTACATGCTAAGTCCAAGGTATAAGTAATAAATACATAAGTAACTGTCGAGGCGTATAGATATGCTCAGGAGATAAATAAATATGTAAGTAAACACACAAGTCAAACATAACCTATCTGGGCCCCCATAAACCCGATAGGCACACAAAAGAAAATAATAACCCAGCCTGACCCCCATAAACCGACGGGACACATAAGAATAGTAAATGCATAGTCACCAGTGTCTCGAAGCTGTATCAGTATCCAGTAACCATAATGACCAACAAGAGTTCATTGGGCTTGAACTGACACCAATGGGTAATAAAAAGAGGCCAGACGCCGGAATCGAACCGAAAAAAGTGGGTAATAACAATAGGCCACATATATATCATATCTTCTGGACTCGAATCGGAACTCAGAGAAAAACAGAATCATAATCACGGTACCCAGTACTAGAAATCATAGGGTACCATAATCCAGGATCGAACTCGAACCGAAACACCCAATAGTCAATTACCAAAATCATCATACCTGAATCAGTAGCTGGAATCGAACTGGAACTCATCATATCTAGTAACCAGAATGGAATCAAATGTCATATCATATCAGATAAATGGGGAACACCCTAGTCCCAAGTCAATACTAGTATATAAGCACAGAAGCTAACCCACAACATGCTACAAGTCAATTTCCGGGTCCTTCTAGGTCAACTATCTACTATAAAAAAATATGTATATACAAGTCTGGGTATACATTATAAGTCATGGAAAGGCGGGTCAGCGTTCTAAGTCAAACTAGCCGACCCCAGTCAAATATAGTGCTATCAGGGACTATCAAGGCTAAATAGGCCAACCGGGTATAATTGGGGTTACTCAATCCCATCACACCCCTAACAAGTCATATATCGCTTAACTAAGCCCAAAGATGTCAAAGTTCTGACAAGTCGACAAAAAGGGTAACGAGGCCCACTAACGAGTCCCGAAAACCAAGCCTAGTTATACTTGTCTAAGTCTGGGCTAAGTCTGTCTAAGACTGAACTAAGGTCCAAATATAACATTCCCCAACCAGAAATCAACAACAACAATACTATCTGATCCCAAATAGGACATCTGTGGCGTACCACGAGGATAACGGGCCTGGAATATATCCGAATAGCCCTATCCGACCTAGAAGGCCTAAATCACTGAAAACCACCACCACCAAGTTTATAATACCAGCCCACAACACAAGCACAATAGCATACATATATCACACATAAGCCCAATCTAAGTGTAAAGGAAGGTAAACCTAGCCAACCTGGACGCCGCCACAAGCCTGCCAAGAGAACCAGCTATACAACCTTCCCCTTCCAAGAGGCATCTGACTGCTGCCAAGCTACCAAAATAATAAACTACATGTCAAAACATGACTATTGATACCCATATTGCATTAGTTTAGAAAATGTCCGAACAGTCCACGTGGGGTCCGCTTGCGGAATCGCAAAACCAAAACCGTTACAGCATCCCAAACTACCTCGTAACCAATAGTCACAACTAGCATCGCTTCATTTGAGCTTGAAATATAGCTCAACTAACAACAACAATCCCGCCAAATATAACAATTTAAATACACAACTTTAAGCTAAAACTGACTGAAAACTTACTATATAAAGACGTTATACTATCAACCACGCGATCCCCAAGCTTGAATATATTTGAAGTTGCTTGCAGAAAACATATTACACTAATTATAAATATAATTTGTGAGGAAAAGGGGAAGAATCATAGTATATGTATTTACGTAAGTTGATATAACATAAGTGGCATTCTGCCAACTTATAAGTAGACTCCACTGTATATTGCACTTCCATGTGTAAATTAATTAAAGTAGGTTAGGCCACCTATCACTTGCCCAACTATATGGTGTATACTCCCCACACTTCCACGTGGAAGTGGTGGGGTAGACACCTTATTCCATTGTCCCACTACATATATATTCGGGTATTCCATAGGCTCATGATAAAATAAATACAAAATTTTAAATATACCATAATTAACAGCAAATTATTTCGAATAAAACCTCTATAAAATAATAAAATTATTTTAATATATTTAGATTTACTATCTCCTCTTAAAATATTAATAAAATATAAAACTATTATAAAGTAGTATAGATATATCATAACTAAAGAATTTTATAAATATCAAAAACATTTTCGAAAGGTAATCAACTATATCTTTTTACCAAATTCTAATTTAATTTAAATATTTCACAACACGCTCGGTATAAGTAAAATTCTTAAACAAACTACCCAAAAATTGAACTGTCAGTCCCAGCAAGTCATAAATAACTTGGGGGGAGTTATAGAAAAGCTCTAAACACAGAGAATGCACGAAAATGAGGAAAATGATCGGGAAGGTCATTACATAACTACATAAGTAGAGAACAAGGAAGAGGAAGTACAGAGTAGGAATTTACAACCATTGGAATTTAAAATACATAATTTGAAACAACATTTATTGAAACTTAATTTATATTGGTATCAGAGCGAGAAGTTTCTAGGACTAGTTTATGAAAAAATCTCATTTAACCAATCAATTAAAATCTATACATAATCAATTAGCAGTTCGGAAAGACATTTTAAGAACTTTAGAACAAGACAAGTTAGAATTAATAGTAAGATATAATTATTATCAAGAAACATTTATCGACTAGATAAAACAAAGAGATTTACCCGTTGTACAAGTTATAGATTTTATGATTAGAAGTATTTGGGAATCTAAGAACCGTATAAAATATCAAGAAAGAAAAATAAAACAATTGAAAATTAGAATTAAGTATTTTCCTTTAGGCTAAACCTTGTTTACCATTTTTTCAACCAAGTTTATGCGTAGACCACTTAGAAATACTCGAGACGTCAAGAACTCAATAAAAAACTTAAAACTTTTATATTTAGAACTTGAATGTTTATATTATAATCCTGAAATAGACAACGGAATATTACAAAACGGAAGAATTCCTTATTGCATATTCGAAATTCAAAAAAACCAAAGAAAATTAAGAAACCATATTATCTCAAGAATTTTATACACTAGAAAAAAAACAATAGAATTCTATATATATGAAACAACATCTTTACTCTAAAGACATCTCATACCATTATAAAGAAATGATTAATTTTCAAAAGGAATTATATCAAGCTAGAATAATAAAGGATCAATTAAAACATAATAAAATAAACGAATTAAGACAAATAGAAAAAGAGATTAGAGGGCTAAAAAATTATATAAAATTTCTAAAGAATAGGGTTAAATATTTTCCTTTAGGTTAAAATATATGAGACAAAATAAATTAGTAAGAAACGTTCGAAATACCAATAGTATAATTAGACTACGTTATCAAGCTATAAGAGAAACTAAACTTTTCCAAAAGGCATTAACTATTAGACTAAAACAATTAACCGAAGAGGAAGACATATTAAAAGAAACTATACCAGAATACCAAGAATTTAAAAATTATATAATTATCGAGTTATATAGAATTAGAGACTCTATAATAGAAAATTAAGAAAGAATTAATCACTTAACAGAAAAACTTAAAGATATACCGTTAGGATAAAATTTTATGCAACAATCCAAAAGAACTATTAAAAAATATCGAAAAAAGTATAAAGAATTAAGTAAAAGACTGTTTTTTATTCAGCAAGGACAAAATTATGTACACTTTCTAGAACAAAAATTAGTAGAAGTTATAACTAGATTTAAAATATATTTAGAACTTGAAATTGAGACTCAGTTAATTAATCAAATAACTGTTTATTATAAGTCATAGAACAAGAAATAAATCAAGTTAAAAAAGATATCCAAGCCCAAGAATATTTAATAAAAGTAATTTTAATTTTCCTTAATAAATAACTAGTATATGAAAAGAAACGATAACTATCACAACTATTTAAATCATTACAATAGTCAAATATATATTACTCATATCCAAGTAAAAAGACTAAAAGAAATAAGATTACAACTGGATAAACATTTAATAGACTTCGATAAAGAAACAAATAAGAAATTTAGAAATATATCTGTAGAAGCACTTCATAGAAGGTGTGGACAAAGAAATAGAATTTTATTACGAATTTTAAACATAAACAGAGATATTAGAAGTGTGATAAGTTATAGACTCCTCTTTAAAGAAAATCTTAGCCAATTTTCTTTAGGATAAATAGTAAATGAGAACACACCCTTTTGCAAAGCAAGTACAAGCCAATATTTGGATCTATAACACTCAAATACTAAGATTAATTTACGCAAAGAAACATTATAATAATTTAAAAAATCTCTTAAGAAACTAAAGACATTAAATCTAAAAGAATTAAATCAAATAGAAAGTAAACTTTATTGGGAACTACAAGGTTTAGAAAGTGATATTGAAGAAAATAAAAGGTGGTTAAAGTGGTATAAAAATAGACCAATCTAGATAGCGCTAGGATAGATAAAGTAACTAACCTTAAAAAATTAGAATATTTAGATTTACAATAATTACCAGAAAAGAAATATAAACGTTTAAAAGACAACGCATTAATAAGGTGTAATTTTAGTAATGGAGAACATAGTTTACATAGTGAAGACCCTCAGTTAAATAGTATAATAGATTTATTATTAAACTTAGGAGATAATAATCATAAAGAAAACATCATAATAATAGAAATACTTAGAGAATTACAATTCAAACAGATAAAAATTTCCAATCACATAGAAGAAAATTTAGACTTCTTAAAAAGACAACAATCAGAAATAGAAAAAAAGACAAATCTATATTAAAGAAGCTCCAGAAAATATTAAGATAATCCATAAAGAACTACACGAATTAAGAAATAGTATAGAGAAAATTAAGACTATAATCCTTTCATGAACAGTCAACTTTATAAAGAAGTAATTAAGCAAGGAGAAGTAATAAGTCCTAACCCAGAAGGATTAAGTGATCACATTCCCCAAAGCAAAACCGATCAAGTAATAATAAAATAGAATAATACTATTATAATTTTCCTATTAAAATTAAACGAGAATATAGAAAAATTAATAAAAGAAAAGATCTGCAATCTAATACAGAAGAACTAAGTAAATATATCGAACAACTTATAAAAATAAAATATCCACCAGTTCAGAAGACACCCTTAACGATTTAATAGAACAACTAAAGAAAGTAGAAGTAACTCCAAATAAAGACAAGTTACCAATAATTAGAAAGCAAAAACCATGGACCTTTTTTCAGGTAGGAGAACAGACCAAGATAGACCAAGACATAGTTACACCCAAAACAGACTAGGAAATAATCTATTAAGTACAATAATAAATACCTCAAGACAAAATCCTATTCAACAATTAGATGAAGTAATTGATATAGACAAAGACATCCAAGTTTTCCAATTTTCCAACAAAATAGATTAAAACTATTAAATCCAAAAGTATTATATAGCGCAGACATTTTCTCACAAAAGGCTCAGTTTGAGGAAAAATTATGTGTTACAGGAGAAAATAAAACAGACATTACTTTAATTAGTTCGAAATCTTTAAATGAAATAAAAAGAACAAAAATGAATTTAATGCATATGGATTTAATAATTATAGGATTAAAAGAATTAACTAGAAAGAATCTAGGAACTAAAGTATTAATAACAATTTATGATGATAGATGGTCAGATCCTAAAAGATCCCTTATTGGTTTAACAGAAGTAGACATGAACAACAACGGAGGAATATTCTATTGTAGTCCAGACTTTATGATTAATTCAGCAGAATTTGGAAAATATATAAAGATAGGAATCAGACTAAAGGATATGAAGACATTAATAGTGGTAATAATCTATTAATATGTGTAGAATTTATAGGAAAATTAGCAAATAATAGTAGTTCTAGATTTAAAATAAAAGTAGAAGACGTTGTAGGATTAATGGGAAATAAGGGAATAAAATTAATGCAACCTTTAAAAATAGACCCAGAAATATATGCAGGTTTAGAATGGAATTTGGAAAACTCTAAAAAACAAGAGACTGTAAAACCAACAGATCATTTAATGTATACAAATAAAAAAGGAGAAACTTCAGTAAGGTTTATAGACTACGAGACTACAAATCAAAATGAATTAGAAGAAGAAATACAAGAAGAATCTGAAAGAACGGGGTTTATGAATATAAATGAAGAAATAAGTTTAGAAGAATTTGAAGTAGATAAAACAATCCAGAAGGCTAGAGAAATATATAGAAATGATAATAAAAGACGATTTAAATGTATCGGATGTAAATTAGGAAATTTAGATACTTTTAAAGTAGATGAACATTTTAGACAATGTGAATTAAGAACAAATAATATAAGATATAGAGAAATTTACAACCCAGAAGAAGATGATTTTGAAAAAGAAACCATGATAAGTGTAAAAGAATTTATGGAATCAGCCTCAACCAGTTCGAGTCCATTTCAAAGAACTTCCCAAATGCATATCGTAGAAACCAATACCGAAAATGTACCTAGACATAGAGTATATAGAATTAATCCAGAAACAGAAATGGCTAGTGTCAGACCCATAGGAAAATGAATGCCAATAGAAGAACCAATTACCCTTCAAGAAGGAGGAAGTAAAGGAAAAATATTAAATATATCCGCACATGATCCTCAAATGTGGAATAATGTCATAGATTTATGGAAAGGTATAGTAGTAGCAGACTATATTAAAACCTATAATGAAACAGATGCAGAAACAATGTATAGATATATGGAGACATTCCTAGGAGAATCAGCTAAAGGAGTATGGAAAGCATATAAATCAGAATTCCCACACGAATTCAAAATGTTAGTAGATATGGGACCAAACCCGTATAATTTCACAAATAAAATACATAGCTTAATAACTGGAGAAGATCCAAATAGTGGATTATTAGTTTTACAAAGAAAATCTTTAATTAAGTTAGAACAACTAAGCTTAAAAAGTTGGTATCATGTAAAGCCATTTTTATTAGATTATTTTTACTATAGTAGTATAAGCGGTAATGCTTTTGTTCAGACTCTAGGAAAGAAATTATTTAATAAGCTACCAGGAGCATTAGGACGAGAAATAGAAGAAAGATGGGGAAAAAGAGAAGGAGTAATACAAAACCCCGATGCAAAATGGTCAATAGGACATAAAATACAACATATAATAGGCATACTACAAGAAAAATATACTAATATACAGATACAACAACAATTAAAGAAAGGAGAAACTAATTTCTGTAAAACCATATATACTACCCAAAGCTATGATGATAATTATCAAAAGAAAAGTAAATACAAGAAATATAAAAAATCATACAAAAGAAATAATTATGGAAAGAAAAGTTATTATTTAAGCAAATCATCAGCTAGAAAACCTTATTTAAATAAAGATAAACATGTAAGAAAATATAAAAATGATAAGAGCTATAAAAATACCCTAGAATGTTTTACATGCGGTAGTACAGATCATTTAGCTAATACTTGTCCCAAAAGAAATAATACCAGAACTAGAAATTCACAACTAATGGAAGACTTTAATGAAACTCAAATAAACGTAGACGAATACATTTCAGATAACGAAAGTATATATTCTATAGTTAGCATTAATAATGATAATAGAAAACAAGACTCTTCAGAATCAGAAGATGATCTAGGATTAGAAAACCTAAACGAACTAATAACCAGTTCCTCTTTTGTAACGACCCATTTTGTTGTTTCTAAATTATCCATTCCTCAATATTAACTTGAGTCCAAAATATCCATCATTTTGTTCATTGTGTCACCTCAAGCTTTTCGGTGAAGATTTTCTTTCGATGCGTCTAGATAGACTCAAGCAGGATAAATTTAATAATTCATGATTACTAATATCAATCCTTTAATTTGGAAGTTCTTTAGATATGAATTAAGGTCGTACAATATCCCTAGCACAAATTTAAGTTGAAAACACTTTTAACCGATAGAGTTTCGATATGGGTTTCTATTAGGGCCAACTTCAAACAATCATATCTACTAGAATATAAGGATTTATGGGACCCAATACCCACCAAATCCAATATCTCTGAGTCTTCTTTCCAACGCAATAAACCGTTCATCAATCCAAGTTCGGAGTAAAATGTTATGACCGTTTTACCAAACACTGTACGAGCTGAGACGGAAATTTCGCTGTAGCGAGAATTCTGGTGGTATTTAAATCAGTTTTAGCTGATTTTCAGGTACAAAACCCTAAAACTTCATTCCCCAACCCTAGAGAGGTGATTTTCCAAGGTTTAGGGTGAAAGTCCTTCGTTGAGGTAAGTTTTTCCATCATCTTTTTCGTCTTTTAATCCTTTAACATCCTAGAATTATTAGAAAGACCTTCAATGGTGAAATTAAAAGTGGATTTTTGGGAAAAACTTATGGGTGTTCTTAATATCATCTAGAACTAATTCTAGATTATAAATTAATGATTTCTAACATGAACTTGGTAAACTAGATTATGTATTTTGTTGGTTGGAAATCTTGAATTCCATAAAGATGAGACCTTTAGCATAAAAACTCCATTAATGGAGATGGATTAAGCTTGAAAGAACTAGTTAGTAGTTAATTGACCTTGGAGAATGATATAGACCTTGAATTAGGGTAGAATTAGTGGGTTTTGAATTCCCAAAGATATTTATTTACAAAATAATTGATTAATTACTCTTATGATTGTTTGATATTTAGATGATTGATCATTTCGAAGCATGAAGAAAGGGAATGGGCATTCTTGATATGACTTGTTGCTTCAAAAAGCTTGGCATCCAGGTAGGCTAGGTTAATAAGTAGAAGACTGTGTTATTTCATATTTTCATAATTTATAATTGATGGGAGAAACATGTCTAGGCCT
Organism: Capsicum rhomboideum; assembly: GCA_031232105.1. Taxonomy (NCBI): domain Eukaryota; kingdom Viridiplantae; phylum Streptophyta; class Magnoliopsida; order Solanales; family Solanaceae; genus Capsicum; species Capsicum rhomboideum. The sequence goes on from CP124709.1 coordinate 64,246,859, forward strand.
GCAGACATGGAGTTGAGGTGGATAAAGACATAAGAACTTTACTTTAATCTCGAAAATTATGTTATTGATTGATTATGTGATATTTATGATATTATGTGTTATGTGCCCGAAAGAGGATTATTGTGAATGAAATATGTGGACATGATGTTTCTTAGTTTTTCTAGTGATGAACCTAATTGAGTTATAAAGGTATAAGTTGCATATTGTGCCATGATAATAGTGAGGCCTAAGGGATAGATGACTTGAATCATTGTGTGCATTATATTATGCGGAGTGAGGTAGAGAATAATGATAGGGTTGAATGTGCTAGTTATGGGTGGTGATGTTAGAACCCAAGTTGTGGTATTTGAGTAGGTTATGGTTTAATTAGAGTTTAGATTCAATTTAATTGTGTGTATGCTCCTAAATTGGATGCTTGTTTATTGTTCTTCGGACATACTTGAGTTTGATGATATTTGGATTTTTGATACTTGCATGAATAATAATGAAAAATTGAACTTGATCAAATTACCGTATGATTATAAGTATACTTGTAAATTTAGTACGTCGTGTTGTATCCTGAGAGATAGTATGAAGTTGATAAACTATACATAATATGGTTATGGAGGATCGGGTACCACATCGGTACGGATATGGATGTTGATATTACTTATTTATGGAGGATTGGGTACCACGCCGGTACGGTACATGGACTTAGATTGTCCCCTGCAGGTCATGACTAGTTGGGCAGAAATAAGTTCCTTAGCATGTGTGTACAAACTATTGTTGATAAATGAAAAATCTTGATTCATAATGCTAATGTGATTGAAAAGAATGCCTTGAGTAAAGAAGGCTTGTGATATACCTTCATACAGGTTGAAAAGTGAATGATGAATATTTATTAAGAATAGAAAAGTGGTAAGATTATTAGTAGCAATATGACCGACGTTAAATTTCAGTATTATTGTAAGACGTGATTGGATCGGGTGCCACGAGCTGGCATGGTACTATTAATAATAAAGTAATTGATAATGAAGTGATCTAAAGTGATGAATCCAATGAATAATATCAAAGAAATGATCCCAAAGTTTCAATAATTGAATTTATCCTTCTTCAAGAGTATCTATAAGGTTTTCTAATGAAACTTGAGTTCTCTTGTGTGTTTTACTGAGATGTGAGTTGATTTGTATTCCCTATTTAATTGTATCCTTGAGATTGATTGTGTGACATGTACTTGGAAAAGTGAAACTTTGTGCTTACTTGCTATATGTTGGTCGACTTACTTTATTTATACTTGGTGTAATTGTGGCTTATCCGATTGGCTAGTTATTATTCTTTAATATTATAAGAGAGTGTTTGGTTGATATCCCGAGAGTTTAGTGTGAGTTGTCTATGATTACTGGGTTGTTCTTTTAGATGTGGGTAATGGAAACGACAATGCGAATAAAGAGGTGATCGTGATGGTTTAGTGTTGGATTGTGGTGGATGGTAAGAATTAATGAGGTTAGACTATGCTAGTGGTGAATATAATCTTGTTAATAGAGTTGGAGAATTGTAAATTATATAGGCAAAGTGTTATAATGATATTACAGCCTTAGTTGAATTATACTCTATTTAAGATGTCATGATTTCTTTTCTTTGATTCTATTTTATGATTATGTGGACTAACACTGGTCGGCCGATGATGCCTACCAGTACGTGTGTTTGTACTGACTACTACATCCCTTCTTGGGGTGTAGACTGGATGCAGAATAGTTTGCAGTTACTAGATGGATGGTGATATTCAACACTAACTTCTGCACTTTCTTCCTGGCAGATGTTGGAGTCTTTGTGTTATTTATTTTGTTGTCAGTCTATTTTGTAATAGGTAGCACTTGTACATGTCTGACCAGGTCTCGGGGTAGTGAAGGACAGTTGTAAGAAATTTTTGAAAAGTTTATTTATTGGTATTTAATTTACTTTGTTATATTTAATTCAGTATTCTCTTAAAAATAGAAGTCTTCCGCATATTTTTGGTTAGTTAATAAGGGTTCTCCTAGCTATTTAGGATAGCGTAGGTGCCCGCATGGTCTATTTGTTTGGGTCGTGACATCTTTAGTAAATATAAAAGAAGACTGTTTACATGAATTTGAGAGAAATAAAGGATTAGATAATATCCAATGCTATATATGTAATTGGTATCCCAATAAGACAAGAAGAGCAAAATGTAAAAAGTGTTATATAGAAGGATGTATACCATGTATAGAAAAGTCCATAGGAAAACAAGCATTACAATTAGTAGAACAGAAACAAATTGTTACAGAAGAAGGCTTAGAAAATAAGATAAGTCTAAACAATAGAATCAGTCAATTAGAAAATAAACTATGTAATTTAAAAGATAGGGTAAAATATTTAGAAAAAGGTAAAAGAATTATTACCCAAGAACAAAAAGGAATTATAATAGAAGATATGGAAGACACAGAATTATTAAATGAAAATTTTGATGGATTAGTACGTAATGAAGATAAAAAGTTAAGTGTATCAAAGTAATGACTAAAATAATAATACAAGATTATGAAATAGAAACTTTAGAAATAGTAGACTCAGGATGTACACAATGTATAATAAATCAGAATATCTTACCAAAACACCTTATAAATAATTTCAAAGAACCACAAATATCTGTGCAAATGGATGGAACTCATAATACATATAAACATTATGTAAAGAATGTTGTAATTAGTTTTAATAATACATGTTCTAACTATAAAACAGTGTATAAATTAGGATATATGTTAACAAAAGATTTAAATATAAAAGCAGATTTTGTAATAGGATTAGATTTCATGGTAAAGAATAATGGAGGATGTTTTATAACTAGAGACGGAGTGATCTTTACAAAAAATATTACAGTAACACCATCATTTCTGGAAGACATGTACAAAGAAATACAAAGGTAATAAAAGATTCTAGAAATAAACAAATAGCCCCAGACACCATCTGTGATAAAGGCACAGACTGCACCTGCAAAATAAAAGAAAATTTACTTTTAGAAGTAATAGATAAAGAATGGATAGACATAGATGAAGAAATAGAAAAGAATTATAATCTAATTGATACTTGCATAGAAAATTATAATCTTAGGAGAAGTTTAAAACACATAGGAACCATAAAGGATCAACAAGATTTACAGAAAATAATACAAAAATTAGATGAATTGAAAATAATAGGAGAGAAACCCCTAGAACATTGTGGATCAAATCAATTAGAATGTAAATTAGAAATTATAAATCCTGAATATTTAGTAAAAACAGGAGCAATAGAAGCCATAAACGAAGACTTAAAAGACTTTAAAATTCAGATAAAAGAATTATTGAACCTAGGAGTAATTAGACGATCTACATCCAGACATAGATCCGCAACTTTTATGGTAAGAAATCATAGCGAAATAGTTAGAGGAAAAGCTAGAATGGTAATAAATTATAAAAGACTTAATGACAACACAGTAATGGATGCATATAAACTACCAGACAAAACAGGACTAATATATAGAATTAAAGGTAGAACAATTTTTAGTAAATTTGATTGTAAGTCAGGATATTGGCAAGTCAAGATGCATAAAGACAATATTGAATGGACAACTTTCACATGTCCAGAAGGACATTTTAAATGGCTAGTAATGCCATTTGGATTAAAGACATCTCCTCCTATTTTTCAAAGAAAAATGGATAATATATTTGGTAAATATAAGAATTTTGTTTTAGTTTATATAGACGATATTTTAGTATTTAGTACTAATATGAAAGAACATTTAGAACACTTACAAATAGTTTTCCAGCTCTTTATAGACAATGGTTTGATAATTAGTAAAAAGAAAATGGAATTATGTAAGCAGTACATTAAATTTTTAGTAATAACCATAGGAGAAGGTAAAATAAAATTACAACCCCACATAGCTAAAAAAGCCTTAGATATGCCAGACAAATTAGATAGGACAAAAGATTTACAAAAATTCTTAGAAATTTTAAATTATGCTAGGCCATTTATTAAGAACTTAGGAAAGATAGTTGGACCATTATACGGCAAGACAGGTTCTACGGGACAAAAATCTTTTAACAGTGAAGACATTAAACTAGTACAGAAGCTTAAAGAAATTGTTAGACGAATTCCAGATTTAGCTTTACCCTTAGAAACAGATTATTTAATCATAGAAACAGACGGAAGTTCCGAAGGATAGGGAGCCATCTTAAAACCTAGAAGAAATAAATATAGCACTAAGAAGGATGAAAGAATTTGTGCTTATCAGAGTGGTATTTACAGAGAAAAGGGTAACATGAGTAGTATAGACGTAGAAATTTTAGCAGTTATTTATGGTTTAAACAGTTTTAAAATATATATTTTAAATAAACCAGAAATTTTAATTAGAGCAAACTGTGAGGCCATAGTTAAATTCCACGAAAGAATAAGTGAGAAGAATAGTAGTAAAAGACGATGGTTAAATTTCATAGATGCTACTTCCATTTACTATATTAAATTCAAACACATTAAAGAAAAAGAGAACGGACTTGCAGACAAATTGAGTCGATTAATGTTACAAACTATTAATTGATTTCTTTTGCAGCATGAATATAGATAAGGGAAAAGCCAAGGCTTCCACCTCAGACTCAAAAGCATATAATTATCTTCAGACTTTATTAAGTAATACTCATTTCAGACCACAGACAATGTTGAATTTACTTCAGAATACGTCAGATCAGACTATTGAAAGAATATATTTTGGAAAGACAAATTTAACTTGTTATCCGGACTCAAATTTCACTTTCAAAATGAGAGCTGAAGCAAGAGTGGATAAAAGTCAGAAATGTTTACTAGATAATTTATGGATTTCATACAACAAGACTCCAAGGGATGTCAGCTATTTTTTAGCTGTGATGAACGCCCTGACCCAGTATTTTACAGACAGAAATTTAGACAACAAGTTCAGATTTTATGTTGTCATACAGGGAAGAACAACAGGTATTTTCCAGACTTGGGTACAAGTAATAGACTCTATAAAAGATTTCAAAGATCCTTTTTATAAAGGATTCAACAATTTTAATGAAGCTTTAGATTATGCCAGAGGTAAGCTCGAACCAAACTTTTATATAACTCCCGAATTAAGAAATCCAATTTCCTTTCCTCAGTATAACATCCAGAAAGACACAAATAAAATTATTTTCTGTGATCATTGTAACTCTATGACTGAAGGTTTTAAAAGACTTAATCTAAAAAATGAACAACTTGAAAATGAAAAGAAACATTTGTTAGCTCAGAATTAGATATTACAAGACCGTATGAGTATTTTATACCATGAAATGAGCCAGCTACAAAACCCTATACTACGCCCCAAAGATCCAAAGACCACACTACAAATTCCCCAGACTCCAGAAAAGAGTTCTCCATCTTAGTTAAAAATGGATCAGATGGATGTGCATTCCCCAATGAATGCAGCCAAACCTACTACATCAGGTAAAGGTGTAGCTAGTCTGGTTCAAACGGTAATCGGTAAAGACTCCTCAAATCCGTTAATGGCTGACACTTTGCCAAAAAGTGTAAGACGACTTTCATCAAGTTTTTCAAAAGCAGGCACAAGAATAAAAAGACAAGATAAAATAACTACCAAAAAGATAGAAAGTATTGTTGGAAATACTTTGAGAAGAATTTTAATGGATGTTAAAAAAGACACCTCAGCCGGAGAAGCTAAAGACAAAAATATAATAAATCCTAAACCAGAGCAAGAAGATGACTCAGATCTACCAATTTCAGACAGAGAATATGACCCAGCTTTAGATCAATTTGCACAAGATCCAAATGAAGATGATGATTCAAGAATGGGTTTTGATTCTGAAGCAAGACACAATTTAGACACCATATGTTGATGACATAAGGGATGACTTCAGCAGCCTCAGAAATCGTAAGCAATGATGATTGATAACAGAAGTAGCAGACAAAGACAAGAAAAGAAAGAAAGGAAAGTCATAAAGAGCACAGTAGAAGAAAGAAATTTTCAGAAAATTTTTCAAAAAGATAGGACCTAGGGACTCATGACAATGACAACTTCAATAATTCAGATTCTTTTGCAGAATTTAACTTTATTTTGAAGTCCGCCCTTTGCCTATATAAGACCTCTCATTTTGCAAGAATGAAGTAAGAAGTGAGAATAAGATCAATAGATCGAGCAATCGACCATTAGCAGTTTGAATATAAATTATTCAACTAATAAGAGTGAGATATTTCAAAGAGTGTTTGTATAAATAGAGTGATTGTACAAAGGTGTGAATTCTAATTTCTAGCTTATCTAGGAGCACCTCGGGGACTCCCAAAAGGGAACCCTCTCTCCCCTCTACATCATGTAAGTAGGCTATTGCTTTACTAGAATTGGGTATTATTCCCCATATATATCCATGTACATGTATAATATATATATCTTGAATATTTTGATAGTGTAAAAATTGTGTGTTTAAATTTAAACATGTCTGTGTTCAAACCCTATTTTTAGTTGTCCAGATCTACCCTTAGTATATGGTTAGTCTCTTAAACGCTTAAGCAGTGCCGATGGATTGATCTGTAAATTCCTAGGAGTGGTTAAGTCCGCTAGAGCCTGAGAGCCAAAGGACATATGTGTTCTCCAGGGTGTGGTCAAAGAAGCCATTGCTTAGGAAATGAAAGAGTTTAAGGGAAAGAGATGAAAGAGGTAGACGTACCGATGAACTAAATAGCAAGTAGAACTCAGACACCAAAAGTCAAAAAAAAAACTCTTTTAAATTTTGGGGAATAAACTTAGAATTCTAGAAAGAAATAGGCCTAACTACATAAGTAGAGAACAAGGAAGAGGAAGTACCGAGTAGGAATTTACATCCATTGGAATCTTTTCTGGAGTCTGGGGAATTTGTACTGTGGTCTTTGATTCTGAAGCAAGACACAAATATAAATTAAGTTTCAATAAATGTTGTTCCAAATTATGTATTTTAAATTTCAATGGTTGTAAATTTCTACTCGGTACTTCCTCTTCCTTGTTCTCTACTTATGTAGTTAGACCTATTTCTTTCTAGAATTCTAAGTCTATTCCCCAAAATTTAAAAGAGTTTATTTCTTTTGACTTTTGGTGTCTGAGTTCTACTTGCTATTTAGTTCATCGGTACATCTACCTCTTTCATCTCTTTCCCTTAAACTCTTTCATTTCCTAAGAAATGACTTCTTTGACCACACCCTGAAGAACACATATGTCCTTTGGCTCTCAGGCTCTAGTGGACTTAACCACTCCTAGGAATTTAAAGATCAATCCATCGGCACTGCTTAAGCGTTTAAGAGACTAACCATATACTAAGGGTAGATCTGGACAACTAAAAATAGGGTTTGAACACAGACATGTTTAAATTTAAACACATAATTTTTACATTATCAAAATATTCAAGACATACATACTATATAGGTACATGGATATATATGGGGAATAATACCTAGTTCTAGTAAAGCAATAGCCTACTTACATGATGTAAATGGGAGAGAGGGTTCCCTTTCGGAAGACCCCTAGGTGCTCCTAGATAAGCTGGAAATTAAAATTCACACCTTTGTACAATCACTCTATTTATACAAACACTCTTTGAAATATCTCACTCTTATTAGTTAAATAATTTATATTCAAACTGCTAATGGTCGATTGCTCGATCTATTGATCTTGCTCTCGCTTCTTACTTCATTCTTGTAAAATGAGAGGTCTTATATAAGCAAAGGGCGGACTTTAAAATGAAGTTAAATTCTGCAAAAGAATCTGAATTATTGAAGTTGTCATTTTCATGGGTCCCATCTTTTTGAAAAAATTTCTGAAAATTTCTTTCTTCTACTGTGCTCTTTATGACTTTCCTTTCTTTCTTTTCTTGTCTTTGTCTGCCACTTCTGTTATTAATCATCATTGCTTTCGATTTATGAGGCTACTGAAGTCATCTCTTATGTCATCAACATATGGTGTCTAAATTGTGTCTTGCTTCAGAATCAAAACTCATTCCTGAATCATCATCTTCATTTGTATCATGTGAAAATTGATCTAAAGCTAGGTCATATTCTCTGTCTGAAATTGGTGGATCTGAGTCATCTTCTTGCTCTGGTTTAGGATTTATTATATTTTTGTCTTTAGCTTCTCCGACTGAGGTGTCTTTTTTAACATCCATTAAAATTCTTCTCAAAGTATTTCCAACAATACTTTCTATCTTTTTGGTAGTTATTTTATCTTGTCTTTTTATTCTTGTGCCTGTTTTGAAAAACTTGATGGAAGTCGTCTTACACTTTTTGGCAAAGTGTCAGCCATTAACGGATTTGATAAGTCTTTACCGGTTACCGTTTGAACCGGACTAGCTACACCTTTACCTGATGTAGTAGGTTTGGCTGCATTCATTGGGGAATGCATACCCATCTGATCCATTTTTAACTGAGATGGAGAACTCTTTTCTAGAGTCTGGGGAATTTGTACTGTGGTCTTTGGATCTTTGGGGGTAGTATAGGGTTTTGTAGCTAGCTCATTTCATGGTATAAAATACTCATACGGTCTTCTAATATCTGATTCGGAGCTAACAAATGTTTCTTTTCATTTTCAAGTTGTTCATTTTTTAGATTAAGTCTTTTAAAACCTTCAGTCATAGAGTTACAATGATCACAGAAAATAATTTTATTTGTGTCTTTCTGGATGTTATACTGAGGAAAGGAAATTGGATTTTTTAATTCGGGAGTTATATAAAAGTTTGATCCGAGCTTACCTTTGGCATAATCTAAAGCTTCATTAAAATTGTTGAATCCTTTATAAAAAGGATCTTTGAAATCTTTTCTAGAGTCTATTACTTGTACCCAAGTCTGAAAAATACTTGTTGTTCTTCCCTGTATGACAACATAAAATCTGAACTTGTTATCTAAATTTCTGTCTGTAAAATACTGGGTCAGGGCGTTCATCACAGCTAAAAAATAACTGACATCCCTTGGAGTCTTGTTATATGAAATTCATAAAGTGTCTAGTAAACATTTATTTATAGATATTATATTACAATGAAATAATAAAAAATATTTTCAGCTTGTCCGGGACTAGACCCCGACTCTCAACTCCCGACCCGGGACCCGACCCCGACACCCGACTCGATTCCTGACCCAAACTCCCAACTCTCAATTCGAAACCTGATCCCAAAAACCAAACTGGGACACGACCCCGACTCTCGACCCGAGATCCGACCCCGAAGCCTAATTTAGGATACGACCCAAAATCTGACCCCGACATCCGACTCGGGACCCGATCCTGATCTCTAACTGGGACCCAACCCCGACTTTGACTCCCCACCCAGGATCCAACTCTGACTCCCGACCAAAGACTTGACCCTGACACTCGACTCAGGATCCGACCTCGACTCCAACTCCTGACACGAGATCTGACCCAAAAATCGACCCTGACTCTCGATCCGGGAATCGACCCCGACTCCCGACCCGGGATTCGACCCCGACTCCTGACCCGGGATCCCACCCTGACACCTGACTTGGGACCCCATCCCGACTCTCGACTCTAGACCAGACCCCGACTTTTGATTCGAGACTTGAGTTAGGGTTGGGGCAGGGAGATGGGTACAGAATCGGGGTCGTGGTCGGAGTCAGAGTCGATGGTAGGGAGTCAGGTAGAGATCGTACTCCGATTCCTATCTCGAGGTTGGATTATTGGTATCGATAGTTTTTCTCAGATCGGGTTCAGGGTCGGATCGCGCTCTGGGTCCTAAGTTGAGGTTAAGATTCCAGATTCAGGTGGGGTTTGGGAGTCGACTCTTTAGTCCAAGTCGGGTTTTGGATCCTGAGTCTTGGATCAAGGTTGAGAGTCGGGTCTCAGGTTAGGAGTTTGGTATCGGGGTTGGGAGTCAAGTCCCGAGTCGAGAATCAGGAGTCAGGGTCGGGAGTCGAATCTCGAGTTAGTGTCGGGAATATGTCCCCTAGAGTCAGGTTAGAGTGGAAATTGGGTTGTGAGGTTGAAAGAGAGTTTTGAAAAATGTATTCTTGACTTTTTGAAGGAAAGTCATTTAAAGCGTTTTCTTTAAATTTGAGGTAAATAAATTCATTTGAAAATATTTTCCAAAACATTTAAAACCACACTCTTAGATTCTGACTCGCATTCATATTTGTTTTCTGCTAGTGTACCGTCATAAATTACACATTTTTGGAATTAGTCTTAGTAGCAGTCATCTCTAGTCTGCTATTCAATTGACTTCCTACCTTTTCAATTTAATTATGTGAAGAAAAAATAACTTCGTGGCTTCACGAGTTTATTTTGTTCTTATTTTTTGTAGTTATTTCACAATTGAACGTCGATTGTCAAAAACAAAATTTGTAATTTGTCTAGCCTGAAAGAACAAAAAGTGCTTAGTATGTTTTTATTGAGTAATAATGTTTTTATTTTTTGGTTAGTGGGGAGATGTTTCACGATCAGATCTCACTTTGTAATCATGAAAACATGCTTAGAAGAGTAACAAACTGAACTGTCTAAAGGTGCACGTTGATTCCACCTATATTAGTGTATCATTACCAAAAAAACACACACATATATTATAGGGTACTCCCTCCTTCACTTTTATACGTCACATTTTAACTTGGCAAATCAATTAAGAAAAAAAAAATTACTCCCTCCTTTCAGATTTGCTTGTTACTATTTTCCTTATTTGATTTTCTTTTTTACTTGTCATTTTTGACAAATCAAGAAATGACAATTTTTTTCCATGTTTTACTCTTAGCATTAATTATTTAATCTCCAAATCATTTTCCAATACCTGTTGCTAAACATCAATTAATAGGGGTAATATGGTAAAGTCATTATACCAATCATTATTTTCTTAATAGGTGTGTCAAGTCAAAATGTGACAAGTAAATCCGAACGGAGAGAGTATTAATATGGTTATTTACGAAGTACCCCTATTAATTGATGGTTACTATTGTGTCTTGAAATTAGTTTAGAAAATAAACAATTAATGCTAAGGATAAAATAGGAAAAAAGAAATTGTCGTTTCTTGATATGTCAAAAATGACAAATAAAAGTGAAAATCTAATTAAAAAATTAATGACAAAGAATCTTGAACAGAGGGAGTATTTAACAATCATCATTTATTACTACTGTATTCATTTGTTTCTGTGTCATTCGCATACTACGAGAATTTCCAAAAAATGTTGTACTCCCTCAGTTCCTAATCACCATTTTTGTTATCACTCTTCTTAAAAAAAATATTAACTACGGTCAAATCTCTTTATAATATCACCTCGTTATAGCGGCATTTCACTATAGCAGTCTGATTTTCTCCAAAATCAATTTTTCATGTTATATTTTACTTCTATATAACGGCATTCTACCTATAACAGCAATTTGATTTATTATAGTGGTACACTTTTTGTAAAATCACCTCTCTATAATAGCATATTTAAATATTATGTAATAATTTTTTATAATAAATAAATTATGTACAAAATAAAATATCAAAATATTTATAGTAATCATCATTAGTGTCATGCGCACAGTAAATTTCAAGTATGAATGTCTAATTTAAAGAAAAAATTGTATTTAAATGGTACATATTATTTCATAATTTCACCAAGAAAATGCTACTAATGTTTGCTTCTTTTTTTAATAACCATGGTGTCCGGACCAGCTTGTGTGCACCTCGACTAATGCCACGGGATACCTGTCACCTCCTATCAGCAATCGGTACCAGGTAACTCTGTCTACCAAGGCTAGAATAGATGGAAAGAAATCACCCAGTGTTTGTCTCTGTTGGGAATTGAATCTGAGACCTCATGGTGCTCAACCCAACTTCATTGAACCATTAGGCCACACCCTTGGGTGTATGTTTGCCTTTTTTATATTCATGCTCTTTCTAATTATGTATTTTTTTTATAACAACTAAATGAGATCTGGACGTCAAATGTCAGTATACATATATAATGACACCTCTCTATAGCAATCATGAAATTTTTGAACAAACACTGTCATTATAGAGAGGTTTGACTGTACATGCTAAATTGACTAAGTTACTCTTATTTATTACTCTTTTTTAATTAATGCTTTAATTTTTTGCACTATATTGATATCTCTTCATATTTATGACTAAGGATAACGCTCTAATTTTGTGAAATGCTAAGTATTAAGTAATATCTATTTTTAATAAAAATGACAATTAATTAGGAACGGAGAGAGTACTGACTACAAAGGAATATTAGGGAAAAAATGACAAAAAGGTGGAGCTTTGATATACTAGTACTGACTACAACTTGATTTTCAGAATGCATAATTTTATTAGGCCCACTACAAGATTTTACAGTAGCTATAGGCATTATATTCATGTAACGATAAATTATCTCATTAAGAGTAAAATACTTTAATATTCATTCAAATTTATTTGTTATTATTTTTTTAATTTAATTTTCATTTTTACTTGTCATTTTTAACAAATCAAGAAATGAAAAATTGTCACGAACCAGAACCCGGATCGTGCGGGCACCTACCTAACACCCACACCAGATAGGAGAACCCTTACTAATCAGCCATTCATTTACTGCGGAAGTTAAAACAATTCATTTTCAATGGTATAATTCAGTCATCTAATTAAAATAATCTTTTATTCAACCCGTTAATCCAATTCACATCATAAATATAAGTCTAGTTTAATACATTTGATATGTAAAAGTAATGTGGAAGATAATCAATAGTGAATCCCCAGAAACTAGCCTAAACTGTACAAGAGCACTAGACAAGGAACAAGAAAGTCCATGACCCAGCCTCCATGTAGAATAGAGATAGCAGGAGCTGTTGCAGAGTGATAGCCGTCGCTGCTATAGAAACCCTAACTGACTTGCACCACGGCTATATCCCCAGTGGGATATATATCAAGTGTAGCATCAGTACAACCATACGTACTGATAGGCATCATCTGTCACGCCCCGAGTTCCAACGAGGTGGACTGGTACCCGAAGCCTATGTGGCCCGAGAGAACCAATCTTTGCTCAAAATCCATTGATATGCATGCCATAAGAAACATCACCACCACGTAAGGACATAAAATGCTAATAGCGGAAATCATGGAACACATGATACATACATACGTGAAACTTGGCCGTTAGAGCCATCAAGTCAAGATAGACATATATCTCCTTCATTCATATACCCACATACGTCTACAAAAGCCTCTAACAGATGCATCTACAAGACCAACTTAAAGTCGGGACAAGTCCCCGCTTTACACAACATTTACAACATCAAAACAAATGTAAAACTGTGACTCGAAAAGCCCCGAACCAAATGGAGATCACCAAAGATCTGTAAATGGTCCGCAGTCTACTAAGGAGGTCTACTAGCACCTACGCCTGCAGCAAGTAAGGTAAGTCCCCCAAGAGGGGTCAGTACGAAGAATGTACTGAGTATGTAAGGCTATAAGAAACTGCATCATACATAAGAACATCAATGGATTCAAATATGAGAGAAATAATTAATACAAATAATTCACCAGTCTGCATATGTGGAACCACGTATATTACATCCTTTACTTATTTTGTCTTCATATTTATTCATCTTTACTGTTCTACCCATGCTAGGCTGTTCTGTAGCCCCTGGGATGAGATTAACCCATACTGGGTATTTTAACCCCTGGGATGTTAGATTAACCCATGCTAGGCTTTCATGTCGCCCCTAGGATGTATTAACCCATGCTAGGTACTTTGACCCCTGGGATGTTATTTTAACCCATACTAGGTACTTTGACCCCTGGGATGTTAATTTAACCCATGCTAGGCTTTTTGTCTCCCCTGGGATGTTACTGAGATAACCCATGCTACGCTTTCATATTGCCCCTGGGTGTATCAGGATCGACCCATGCTAGGTAATTTAACCCCTGGGATACCACCCATGATTGTACAAATCATTATACATTACTTCACGTCTTTACTCTTGCAAGATTGATACCTTTGCTTGTGAGGGATAGATACATTAGCTTGCATATTACTTCCTTCATTACTTTTGTGAGATTGGTACTTTTACTTGTGAGAGATTGGTACAAAGATAATCATAATATTATTGGACTTTGGAACATGACATGATTGGAAAATTCTATTCAAAATAAATAGATTCTCTTTACATCATTACTCTCTTTGAGATAGTTCTTTTAGAAATTACAACATTATGACAGCTTTGGAACTTCAGTCAATGAATAAGAGATAAGCGAATCATAATTCATCTAAGAATAGGACACATGTGAATAGCAATATATGTCAACCTGAATTGAGATACGTCAAAACCCCTTCGGAATTGAACAAGTACAATGTCAATGTTAACAATATACTGCAGAAGGATACGAAAAGAGTAACCTTACATACCTTATCTTCCCAATATGAACACACAATCCTATACATGAATACAATAGTCCAGCTCCTTCCTTATGTTTCACTCTATAACACAAGTACATAACGGAGCTCACTTTAACAACCAACTACCTTACAAGTGCATAAGACGACAATGAGTTACATGATGGCCTTAAAGTGTCATTTCCCCCTTGACAATACCATTTATGAAATCATCATACCAACAATACCACAATATTCCATACATTGACCAATACATCATAAACCAATAGCATGTCACACCAAGTTCATACTTTCCACTTCTCCATCAACACAACATCACAATTACTCTATCAAGTCACATTAATACACTTCATAATAACATATCGGTTGATGTGTCATGATTACATGGCACTTTTTATGCTTAAAACAAGGAAAATATGCAATAACTTGGGTGTGTTTTGTTGGTATGATGTGGTTTCTTTCCTACTTTGCAGGAAAAGAGGTTTTAAAGGCAAAATGATCAAAAAGGAAGAATCAAGCCCGAGAACGAAGTGTCAGAAGAAGAAGAGAGAACAAAAGTCTGCACCAGAGGAAGAGTCACGCCACTACCTACGTGCCGTGGAAGCCACTCACGTGACGTGAGTGGCTGTCGTGACTCAAGTTCAGAGATTGCAGAAAAGTCTGATTTCCACGAAAGGAGTCATGTGGCGTGACTACCACCCACATGACGTGGAATCCTGCCGTAACCCAACTTCTGAAGACGTCTAATTGAGCCTGATTACCACGACACCAACCTACGTGTCGTGACTTGGTTCCACGACACCAAGTCACGATACCGTGGAAGTTGCCAACTCTGTTCTCCTATTTTGTTTTGGATAGAATTAGTTTTGTATCTATAAATACCCCTGTATAGTCCTACGTGTGAGAGTTATACAATATACTATTTTGAGAGTTATTACATACTGTTTCAGACATATTCTTGGTTTTGTAGTCACAAACCCTAATTTGAGTTTTATTGCTAATTGAGATTTTGGATTTTCTTCATTATTGTGAGATCATAATTATGCTTTTATCTTTGAATTCTTATTGTGTTCTTAAAATCATGAGCAGCTAAACCCATCAACTAGGGTTGTGTGAACCATGAGGAATTAACGAAACCGGTTCAGTGCAAAGCAATTTTGTATCGCTGTGTCTGCATGTATTGTTGTTTCCTTCATTGTGATTTCTTTTCTAACGGTTGCAAACATTAGAAACTCGCCTGTATTCTAGACTTACTCGAGAGAGAGGAAGAGATTGGGAAAAGGAGATAACAACAGAGATTTGAAGCTATCAACCTTCATCTAATAACCGAAGCCTTAGCGGGAATGGCTATCTGAGATCCAGGACAAGGGTTAGTAGTGCGACACTCGGAGTCCGAGAGGAAAAGAGTGAAATTTGTCTAATGAAGGTCGAGAGACAGTTAGATAAACCTAACTTGTTAGATTTTGCATGCAGCGCAGTGGGGAAATCTTGTTAAGCACAAGTAACCGGTGGAGTTAAGGAATCATTGGGGATCACAGTCCTAGTGTATTTCTCTTATTGTCTACAAACTCAATACAACCAACAATAGTTATTGTTACTATTCATTAGCAAAACCACCCAGTTTTACTTACTTTCCAATTGTTCCATCTGGTATTCTTCTTACACTTATACCTATTCCCTGTGGGATCGACCCCAACCTAGTTGGGTTCTATATTTGATTCATCGATCGCAGTATACTTTTCTGGAGGTATATTTTGGGCGACATCAAATTTTGGCATCGTTGCCGGGGAATACGGTTACTGAGTTGAACATTACTGGTTGAGTTGATTGGGTGTGTTTTTACATACTTTTGAGGGCATACGCCGGTGTATGCCAAATACTAGGAGTCAAGGCAATCCCCTGATTCCAGTTGATCTTGAAATCGAAAGGACTCTGAGAGCTAGTCGGAGAATGGTGAATACGGAAGGAGTTCAGAATCCCGCAGTTGCGGCAGACATTCACAACCAACCAATTCATCCGATTGGTCAGGAAATAGCGAACCAAACTACTGCTCGATTGACACGAGAAGAGCATGCTAGACAAGCAGAAAGAGATAATCGAGCTATGCAAGAAGCAGCATAGCGTCTGGCTGATGCTGAAGAGCGGCAAAGATGACTAAGAGAACAACCGAGACCATATGTGCCTGTTTATGATGATCCTGAAGAAGAATATGTGGCCTATTTTGAGCCAATAGAGAATGGTTCCATCATTCCACCAGAGTTTCCTCCGAGCACTAAGTTTAACATTACTAGTGCCATGATCTATATGCTAAACTTGAAGGGTGTGTTCGCGGGTCTTCCCACTAATGATCCAAACATGCACGTAATGAATTTTGTGGGGGTCTGCACGTCGTACAATCTTCCTGGAGTTAATCAAGAGGCAGTTCGGCTGAGGTTGTTTCCATTCTCCCTTACAGGAGAGACTAGTTTGTGGTTGGCAGAGCTGCCGCGAGGCTCCA
This sequence comes from Capsicum rhomboideum, assembly GCA_031232105.1. Lineage (NCBI taxonomy): Eukaryota > Viridiplantae > Streptophyta > Magnoliopsida > Solanales > Solanaceae > Capsicum > Capsicum rhomboideum. The sequence continues at coordinate 64,263,711 of CP124709.1, forward strand.
TCACTATTTGGAAAGAATTGAGAAATCAATTTTTGGAAAGATTTTTCCCACCGTCCAAGATACTGCAGTTGAAAGACGAGATCTATAATTTCAGACAGCTTCATTCTGAAGCACTCTATGAGACATGGCTGAGGTTCAAAAAGAAGCTGCAGAATGTGCCAAATCACAGGATGAGTGGTAGAAATTTACTTGAAATCTTCTACAGGGCATTGAATGTCAACACAAAGGCGGTAGCATACACTATCACTGGTGGAGCATTCATGAGTCTGAGATGGGACCAAGCTTCTGAGATATTAGATCGTGTCACTAAGACCAACCGAGGATGGCATACTCGGGAGGCAGATACGTCGGCTGGCACTTATGCTATTGGAGCTTCAGCAGCTCAAAGGGCTTTGGATGAATCGGTGGCTCAAGAGGTCTCTCAGTTGAGGACATAAATTGATCTTCTGGCTAAACAGATAGTGGCCAGAGACGCGAAAAAGGTGCATGTTGTAGGTGCACAAAGCAAATCGGCTAGACATGATGATAGTGAATCTGATGAAGAGGCGAAGTATCTAGATCGCGAAGTGGCGGGTTTTCGATCCAAGGGCCAAGGGTCTAATCAAGACTCTTGGAACTCAAGGAAAGGGAATCAAGGTCGAAACTATCCTAGAGACAACTATAACAAAGCAGGATACAGAGATCGAGAACGGGACCGTGACGGTGATTGGAGGCTGAAAGATGATAATAGAGAAAAGAATGACATCTATGTACCACCAGGAAGGCATGATGAGGAGTCTGGAAATTCAAGGATGGAGGCATTTCTCAATAAATTAGTCAAAGGAGCAGAAAGTCAGGAGAATTGCTTGAAGGAGATTAGGACTGACATTTTGGGCATAAGTCAGAAAGTGGAGTCTCATTCAACTGCTATTAAACAGTTGGAGAAAAAATTCAGGCAGATTTCATTGGCACTGAATCAACGTCAGCCAGGCACCCTTCCAAGCAATACCGTCCAGAATTCAAAAAATGATAGTCATTGTCTCGCCATTACTACTAGAAGCAGGAAGTGCATGACAGATCCACCCCTACCTGCCGACAGTGGTGTGACTAATGAACCAGTGGTTAGTGATGTAGAAGCACAGTTAGAGCCGGATAATACAAAGGGTGACACAGTTCCAAATCATCATGATGATAGCGATAATGCAAAATTTGAAAAGAGAAAGGAAAAAGAGGTACCAAAGTGCTCAAAACTATCCCACGACCTCCTCCTCCCTATCCTCAAAGATTGAAAAATAAGGATGGGGAAGGAAAATATCAGAAGTTCATCACCATGTTGAAGGAGCTGTCAGTAAACATCCCTCTTGTAGAGGCATTGGAGCAGATGCCAGGTTATGCAAAGTTCGTGAAAGACTTGGTGACAAAGAAGAGAACTGTCAGTTTTGAGCCAACAGATAACATACATCATTGCAGTGCAGTTGCTTCACGTTCCTTAGTTAAAAAGGAGGATCCAGGAGCTTTCATAATTCCTTGTACTATTGGGTCCTATGACTTTGCTAAAGCATTGTGCGATTTGGGTGCTAGCATCAAACTAATGCCATTAGCCATTTTCAAGCAATTGGGGTTGGGAGAACCAAAACCAACCTCTATGAGACTTCTCATGGCTGATAGAACTGTGAAAAAGCTGGTGGGCATTCTGTATGATATTTTGGTGAAGGTTGCATCTTTTATTTTTCGGCTGATTTTGTGATTCTCTATTGTGAAGTTGACTTTGAGGTTCCCATTATATTGAGAAGACCATTCCTTTCCACGGGTCGTGCATTAGTTGATATGGAAACAGGGCAGGGCATCTTAAATTTGATTGAATGATGAATAGGTTACTTTGAATATCTCTCGTTCAATGAACCAGCCAAGAGATAAGCGGGTGATTTCAGTGATAGATGCGATCGATAATAGTGAGGTTGTTATGTCCCTTGAAGAAAGGTTGGGGGTAGAACCTCTGGCTGCCGTGATCATGAATTTTAAAGACAATGGTATTGAAGACTATGATGAGATGGTGGGTGCACTCGCGGGTAAAGGAGCATACACTTATGCTCCAAAGAAGCTGGATCTCGATTTGAAAAATAGGGTAACTCCACCAGCTCATCCGTCTATTGAAGAGCCTCCAGTTTTAGAGCTTAAGGCTCTTTCGGCTTACCTTCGCTACACATTCTTGGGAGACAACAATACCTTTCCAGTGATTATTTTTGCTAAATTGGTGGATTGGCAAGTAGAGGCTTTGGTTTCAGTTTTGAGAAGATTTAAGAGGGCCATTGGTTGGTCCATTGCTGATATCATAAGTATTTCACCCGATATTTGCACTCATAAGATCCAACTTGTTCCTGAGTGCATACCTAGCATTGAGCACCAGTGTCGTCTGAACCCACCTATGCAAGAGGTTGTGAAGAAAGAGATCATCAAGTGGTTAGATGCAGGAGTGGTTTACCCTATTGCTGATAGCAAGTGGGTGAGCCCAGTTCAGTGTGTGCCGAAAAAAGGAGGAATCACTGTGGTTCCAAACGACAAAAATGAGTTGATTCCAATGAGGCCAGTGACTGGATGGAGAGTTTGCATGGACTATCGAAAGCTGAATTCGTGGACTGAAAAGGATCATTTTCCTATGCCCTTCATGGACCAGATGTTAGACCGTCTTGTTGGGAGAGGATGGTATTGTTTTCTTGATGGCTATTCGGGATATAATAAGATTTTTATTGCCCCTGAAGACCAAGAGAAGACCACTTTCACTTGTCCATACAGGATGTTCGCATTCAAGAGGATGCCTTTCGATTTGTGTAATGCACCGACCACCTTCCAACGCTGTATGATGTCTATTTTCTCCGACATGGTGGAAGACACTATCGAGGTTTTTATGGACGATTTTTCTGTTGTGGGAGACTCGTTTGATGGTTGTTTGGCACACCATGCCAATGTGCTACAAAGATGCAAGGAGTGCAACCTAGTGTTGAATTAGGAAAAATGTCACTTTATGGTCAATGAGGGTATCGTATTGGGGCATCAGATTTTGAAGAACGGCATTGAGGTGGATAAGGCGAAGATTGAAGTAATTGAGAAGCTGCCCCCACCTATCTCTGTAAAAGGTATTCGAAGTTTCTTAGGTCATGCTGGTTTTTATAGAAGATTCATCAAGGATTTCTCCAAGATTGCACATCCCTTGTGCAAACTTTTAGAGAAAGAGCTGAATTTTGTGTTTGATGAAGCATGTCTTAAAGCATTTGAGTGTCTTAAGGAGAAGTTGGTTTCAGCCCCTATTATTGTGTCACCGGATTGGACTAAGCCTTTTGAGGTTATGTGCAATGCTAGTGGAGTGGCTTTGGGTTCAGTCTTTGGCCAAAGACGTGAGAAGATATTACATTCGATTTACTACGCTAGCAAAGTGCTTAATCCAATTCAAAAGAATTACACTGTGACTTAGCAGGAGTTGCTGGCCGTAGTATTCGTTTTTGAGAAATTCAGATCTTACTTGATTGGTACAAAAGTGATTGTGCATACAGATCATGCAGCTCTTCGGTATCTTATGTCGAAAAAGGATGCTAAGCCAAGATTGATTCGCTGGGTACTTCTGTTGCAAGAATTTGACTTTGAAGTCAAGGATCCTAAGGGGACCAAAAATCAAGTGGCTGACCATCTTTCACGCCTTTAGGAGGAGGCCATGCTTAAAGTGAAGGATGATCTTGAGATTGATGATACTTTTCCAGATGAGCAAGTACTAGCAGCATCCCAAGACTTAATCCCTTGGTTTGCCTATTTTGCCAACTTTTTGGCAAGTGATCTAGTTCCGGAGGATATGACATATCAGCAGAGAAAGAAATTCATGCATGAGGTAAGAAAATTCTTCTGGGATGAGCCATATTTGTTTAAGGTGTGTGCTGATGGCATAATTCAAAGATGTGTCCCAGAGTCCGAGATGATAAGTATTTTGGAGGCATGTCACTCATCTCCAGTTGGGGGTCATCATGGAGGAGCACAGACTGCCCATAAAATCTTGCAATATAGGTACTACTGGCCCAGTATTTATAAAGATGCTCATGATTATGCTCGTGCTTGTGACCGATGTCAAAGGCAAGGCAATATTTCACGCAGACACGAACTTCCCATGACACCTATACTTGAGCTTGAATTGTTTGATGTGTGTGGAGTGGACTTTATGGGTCCTTTTGTGAGCTCGCATGGAATGAAATACATCTTGGTAGCCATTGACTACATTTCTAAGTGGGTGGAGGGAATTGTGCTTCCTACTAACGAAGGGAGAAGTGTCATAACTTTCTTGAAAAAGAACATATTCTCACGCTTTGGGACACCCCAAGTTATTATTAGTGATAGAGGATCCCACTTTTGCAACCGTTTGTTCAAAGCCCTGCTTGAAAAATATGGCGTCAAACATAAGGTGGCAACACCTTACCATCCTCAGACAAGCGGGCAGGTTGAGGTGTCAAATCACGAGATCAAGTCCATTTTGGAGAAAATAGTTAATGCAAATAGGACTGATTGGGCTCGAAGACTAGATGATGCGTTATGGGCGTATTGGTTTTTGGAAAGTCTTGCCATTTGCCTGTTGAACTGGAACATAAGGCTTTGTAGGCGTTAAAAAGGGTGAATTTAGATTGGAGTGAAACAACTCAATTGCGACTTGAGCAGATGAATGAGATAGATGAATTTCGTCTCCGAGCTTATGACAGTTCAGCATTGTATAAAGAGAAGATGAAATTGTATCATGATCGTCGAATTGAGGACCGAGAGTTTCACCCGAGAGACTTGGTTTTACTGTATAATTCTAAGCTTCGCCTGTTTGCTGGAAATCTAAAATCCAAATGGTCAGGCCCATTCACGATCGTTCGGGTATTCTCACATAGTGTTGTTGAGCTAAAAGGAGCAGATAACGTTCTATTCAAAGTTAATGGACAGCGTGTTAAGAATTATGTGGGAGTTCCAGAAGAGATAAGGACGATTGAAGAACTTGAACATGATAAAGTCTGAGTAGTCAAGCTAGCCATGTCGTGCCGCGATGTTAAATCAGGCGCTTCATGGGAGGTAACCCATGGGCTAGTTGGTGAAGTCTGAGTATCCAATTTAGCCATGTCGTGCCGCGACATTAAGTCAAACGCTGATTAGGAGGCAACCCAAGATATTTTGTTATGCGGAGATCTGATTATTAAGGAACAGTTAGCTGAAATTAACAAAACTTACCTGCAGTGGATCTACGATAGGTAACCTACGAGGCGTAGCTACACCCACATCCCGTAGGTGGTATCATTAAAATCAGAGGAAAATTTCCAGGTTTTGAATCTCCTCCACGACAGGTATCCATGAGACGTGGATATGACCCACGCCACGTGAGTTGTATCATCAAAATCAGAGTTAAAAGGTCTAGTTTCAGAACCTCACTCACGTCAGGAGCCACGACACGTAATTCACACCCACGTGACGTGGGTTGTGTCGTGAAACGTAAAACTCTGCAGGTACCCAAATCCGACCCGACCCAGTCCCGTTTTTCTAAAATAAATCCGGATCCCTTCTTCTTTACCCGTTATATATCCGACCCATGCCCTTTTTTCCCCACTTTCAAACTCTTCTGATTAAAACCCTAAATTCAATTTCCTCTTCTAAAATCCGAACCTCCCATCCACATAAACCCCAAAATTCCAAACCTCCCATCCCTAAAATCTCAAAAATCCGAACCCTAGACTCCCAAAACTCTAAAAATCCATACCCCATTACCCCAAAAGTCCAAAACTCTAACCCATTTACCCAAAAATCTGACCCATTGACCCAAATTCGATCCAAATCCGACCCTTCAACTCAAAAAAAATCCGACCCAAACCCGTTACCATGCCTCCCAAATCCAACCCCAAGAGTGACCACCTTGATGCCTCATCCCGAATTTGCACCAAAAATTCGAATTTACCGACCCGTCTGCGGGATGAACCAACTGAGTCTGAGAAAAGTGGTTCTGTGGAGGAATTTGACATTAGCCATGACGATACTCCTTTGATCCCTCGGGCTACGAGTTTACAAACGCGAGGCCGAGCGGCTGCCCGGGCAGCACTTCAGCCGGCCCCACCACCTGTTGAGCCAGTTATTCCGGCTGAGTCCTCTGAGTCCACCCCCCCAGTCTGAAGAGGGGGAGGATACTTATGCGTCAGGCTCTGCAGATGATGCTACGGGTCAGGGTACTTCTGCGGCGGAGGCTACAGCTTTTGTTTCAGGTTCTGGTACCCAGAGTGCTTCGACTTCCGCATAAAGTTTGGAGGTTCAGCGTTGGTGTGTGCAGGGCATGCGTACCTTCTATGATAGAGATGCTGAATTGACTGAGAGGGGGGTAAGGAGCATTATGGAGGAGCCGCGATATCGGGTGGATGAGTTGAGGACATTGCCTGACATATGGCCTATCTTTGAGAGATATGGTTTGGGTTGGATGGCGCAGCCTTCTGGTCGATATAGCTCGGAGTTAGTCTGAGAGTTTTATGCCTCTTATGCTGCGTCGGTTGACTTGGGCACTCCTGTTGGGTAGAAATTTATTTTGCAGCCATTTTTGACTCACGTCATGGTTCGCGGTACCCGAGTGGACATTTTGGAGCAGACCATTCACCGCTTCTTATTTGGGGCTGACCGTCCACTTCCGGCTTCGACTACTGAATTTGATCATAGGATGGACACTGTCAGAGATAGAGCTAAGATACGAGATGCGGAGCAAAAATTAGACCTGCTTAAATAGATTGCAGGGTATATAGCCGAAGATGGTGAGGCGGCTAGTTGGGTGACTGGGAAGCTGGACATCAAAAAGTCCACGCTTCACTTTGCTGGTAGATTTTGGTGGTCCGTGGTTCGACATCGGTTGGGCCCAACCAGTGCTGACAATTCACTCACATTGGACCGGGCTGTAGCAGTAGCCAGTATCTTGGCTGGTTGTGAGATTCATTTTGCGAGGTACATAGTCCGGGAGATCCACGAGCGGGCTTTCAGAGATCACACGAGTATACCCTTTCCATACTTGATCCAGGGGCTGTGTGATAGGGCAGGGGTGGCCAGGATACCTGCCCTCGACCATTATATCGAGGTGACCCACATTGCGAATATTGGGTTGATGCAGCGGAGGGGTTCATACCCAATTCTTCCACGAGGGTCACAGCCGTCTGAGTCATCGGGCGCAGCCCTGGATGAGCCGCATAGTGCTCATTTGCCTGTTCCTGCACCAGTTAGGGTACCTGTACAGACTGAGGGCACTAGCCCTATTGATGATGGGGTACCCAGTACTAGTGCCCCACCGCCTCCTGCTGGGATGGTTTCAGTACTGAGGGACTTTCTGCAGCAGTTGATCGACCGACAGACGGAGATGTTTAAGCGCCAGGCTCACACTGAGACTCAGATGGCTAAGTTGGTATCCCAGCTTAAGCCTTGGGTTAGGACCACAGTAGAGGCAGCGGAGATTAGGGTGGAGGCTCGGATGACTGCAGCGATGGACCAGTTTATGAGAGGATTGTATGGGAGGATTGATAGTTTTGAGGCACGTATGGCCTCCCTCTTGAGTGCTGCACCGAGCCCTAATATGACCAACTTGACCCAGGAGGTAGCTGCTTTGAGAGAGGAGGTTCGAGCATTGGCATCGAGTAGCACTCCTATTATACCATCTATTCCTGCCCAGACCTCCATGCGACCAGCATTTGAGGTTGATTTGTTTGCTGATGAGGAGCCTCCGATGGATAGAGGCAAGAGACCCCGCAGTCCGGAGGATGGGGGTGATAGTGATGCTGAGTACGAGAGTGATCTGCGGAGGGCGGTCAAAGCCTCCCGAGTAGAGTACCATGCTAGCCATATTGAGGTGGAGCAGAGGGCGCGTGGTGCATCTGCCAGTCAGGCAGTCCCTCCACCGGATGCACCTACTACTGCACAGTCTGATGATCCCGCTACTAGCGGGCCCACTTTCAGCGCCTAGGGCACCACAGGTATGTATTCACTCCCTTGTATTTGATTGATATTGGTGCATTGAGGGCATTGCAGCATGTTTAGTTGGGGGTGGGGGTGTACCACCACTTGGGGTTTTTTGTTGCCGTGTTTCTTTTCCCCCGAGTGTGCTATCATAGTAGAACCGGCATGTGTAGGATGTTATTGATGATGTTTTTGTGTTTCTTGCTAAATTAGGAGAAAAATAAGGGAACTGTAGTGTAGTCCAGGTTAGAAAGATTTTTATGTGTTTGAATGTTAAGGATACCCCTCCTAAAAAATTTTGTTTTTATTGTGTGAATAGCATGCTTGTGTGTGACAGCTGTTGGATCTTGTTATGGCACTAGGATTATAGGCAAATAACTGTAGCTAGCATTGCATGAACTGAATAGGTAGTAGTTGATAATACAACCCTGTGCTATGTGTGTGAGAGGTCACTACTTAGTTAACTGTGTGTGTGCAATCCAGAACTTGCCCGGTTAGTCTTGCCTAGGTTAGAGGATAGTGATTATGAAAGGATCATAGGCCGTTTTTGAATAAAGTCCACTTTTAGCCTAAATGCCAAACATAATGAATAAGTATCCCTTGATCCCGACTTTGAGCCGTAATTGACCTATTTCTTTCATTAGCCTTTTCACCTTCCCATTTTAATTACAATGAACCTGTCTTGGCCCTGGTCCCTCCTTTGACACTGTGTACCTCAACTCAGGCAAATCGCCTAAGTTGAGAGTGGCTATTATAGGGGTGCTTAGATTGAGTTGGGTACGAAGAAAATGGTAAATAAAAAGAAAAAGGAAAAAATAGGTTTGGGTGTGAAGAAAAAAAAGAAGTGAAAAGAATAGAAAGAAAAAAAAATTGTGTTTTGAAAGTGAAGAAAATCACACCCAAAATCTGAAAATAAGAAAAAGGAGAATAAAAATGAGAAAGGTTGAAAGTTGGAGCCAAAAATAGTGTAGTGTCAAGGAGGGTTGAGTCACCATACCTGTCCCTAAACTGACATTACAAGCCGAGTAAAGTCCTATAGTGATCCTAGTCCAACTGTCCGAAAACTAAGGCGTAGAAAATAAGGGCAAGCCTATGGTATTTCACGCACACTGTTTTGACTTCTTTGTGAGCGTGAGTGTTTTGACCTCGTTCCTATGTTGATATTCATTAGTATACTGTGAGTGCATGGGACTTCTTTGATTGTGAGAGCACATGGGTTGCATTATTAGCTGCTAGTTGTTCGAGAAATGTCAATTGCATATATGCTAAGTTGTTCGTGCATAATTTGGTTCCATCACTTGATCCCTTCTGTGTTATGATACTATGCTGCTTGTACACACACTTTGGTTTTGATTTGCAAATAGGAGGGGTCGAAAAAGTATTTGACAAAGGCAACAAGTAGACTTCCATAAGTCCCTTAGGTTTCTCTTAGTCAAGCATTGTGTTGGTGAATTTTTGTTTTGTTTGCCTGAGGACATGCAAACGTTCTAAGTTGAGGGTGTTGATGTGTAATGGTTACATGGCACTTTTGATGCTTAAAACAAGGAAAATATGCAATAACTTGGGTGTGTTTTGTTGGTATGATGTGGTTTCTGTCCTATTTTGCAGGAAAATAGGTTTTAAAGGCAAAATGATCAAAAAGGAAGAATCAAGCCCGAGAACGAAGTGTCAGAAGAAGAAAGAACAAGAGTCTGCACCAGAGGAGGAGTCACGCCACTACCTATGTGCCGTGGAAGCCACTCACGTGATGTGAGTGGCTGTCGTGACTCAAGTTCAGAGATTGCAGAAAAGTCTGATTTCCACGGAAGGAGTCACTTGGCGTGACTACCACCCACGTGACGTGGAAGCCTGCCGTAACCCAACTTCTGAATAAGTCTAATTGATCCTAATTCGCACGACACCAACCTACGTGGCATGACTTGGTTCCACGACACCAAGTCACGATACCGTGGAAGTTTTCGACTCTATTCTCCTATTTTGTTTTGGATAGGATTAGTTTTGTATCTATAAATATCCCTGTATAGTCCTAAGTGCGAGAGTTAGACAATATACTATTTTGAGAGTTATTACATATTGTTTCAGACATATTCTTGGTTTTGTAGTCACAAACCCTAATTTGAGTTTTATTGCTAATTGAGATTTTGGATTTTCTTCATTGTTGTGAGATTATAATTATGCTTTTATTTTTGAATTCTTCTTGTGTTCTTAAAATCATGAGCAGCTAAACCCATCAACTAGGGTTGTGTGAACCATGAGGAATTAACGAAATCGGTTAAGTGCAAAGCAATTTTGTATCGCTGTGTATGCATGTATTGTTGTTTCCTTCATTGTGATTGCTTTTTTAATGGTTGCAAATGTTAGAAACTCGCCTATATTCTAGACTTGCTCGAGAGAGAGGTAGAGATCGGGAAAAGGAGATAACAATAGAGATTTGAAGCTATCAACCTTCATCAAATAACCGGAGCCTTAGCGGGAATGGTTATCTGAGATCCAGGACAAGGGTTAGTAGTGTGACACTCGGAGTCTGGGAGGAAAAGAGTGAAATTCGTCTAATGAAGGTCGAGAGACAGTTAGATAAACCTAACTTGTTAGATTTTACATGCAGCGCAGCAGGGCAATCTTGTTGAGCACAAGTAACCGGTGGAGTTAAGGAATCATTGGGGATCACAGTCCTAGTGTATTTCTCTTATTGTCTACAAACTCAATACAACCAGCAATCGTTATTGTTACTATTCATTAGCAAAACCCCCCAATTTTACTTACATTCCAATTGTTCCATCCGGTATTCTACTTACACTTCGACCTATTCCCTGTGGGATTGACCCCAACCTAGTTGGGTTCTATATTTGATTCAGCGACCGCAGTATGCTTTTCTGGAGGTATATTTTGGGCGACATCATCGGCCAAAATCCCATAATTTACACTCATAGAAAAACAACAAGTTTAGAAACATAATCACACCATACATGTTGATATTTCATCCATACCATGCACTTTCATCAAAACCTCAAGTCTTCTTTAAAGTTTAAATCACAAAGATGACACATCTTTTACAAAAAGAAAAAGTGCACCAGTTACACTTTTAGAGATAACCATCATGATCTACATACTCTCCCATGCATATAATATATTAATCCATAAGAATAATCACTTACCCAAACATGCAAAATGATGACCTTGCCCAAAGAAGTGCCTTAGGGTTCTTAGGGTTTGAGAGAAATGTCTTGTAATTGTCTAAAAGGCATGAGAGTTTGATTGAATAAAAAATCAGCTTTGTGCCTTTGTATAGTCCCTCATGTCATCCTTAGCCAATTCTTGGCATTTAATGCAATGTTTACTTGGTCAAATATGGAAGAATGGGTCATTTGACCCATTGGGCCAAGTCTTTTAATTCATTTTTGGGCTTTAAATTGAGCCCAATAACACATGTTATCTTAGCCCACCAAATTCAAATGCATAATCCACCATCTATCTCATGGTAAATAATTCCATAAATGTCAAGACAATATTCAACTCCCGCGATTCATGATCATAGCTTTAATCCCAAGAATAAGCGATTTTTGCCACTCATGGCTTAATTGAACATAATTTAATAAAATAATTACGATGACGAATTAACCCCAACTTGGATGCCAAACTCACTCAAGAGTAGTTCTACTACGATGGAATAATGATACCATAGCCCAAGAGTCCTATTTATAGACTAATAGTCGAAGAACTTTTTTTGCAAAAACCATCCTAGCACGCCGCCTGGGTTAGAAAATTTTTGGCTAGAAGCGGCCTGGCACGCCACCTGCAGCGCCCCACCTTAAAAATTCATTTTTGACTTTTCTTTGCGGATTTGGTTGGATCTTTCAAGTCCAAATCTTTGCTTGCCTCTTATCTTTAATAACCTTTGCTTGGATGTCCCTTAAATCTGACTTTTTACCCCCCAAATGCTCCACAAAGTCACAAACACCACCTACTACAAAGGTCTAATCACATTTACTAGCACAATATCAAATGTCCACCATTAACAATGCAAAATATGTACTTATTGCTCGCGAACCTAGGGTAAACATGGTTCAATGTTGTCAAGTAAGGTTGGGAAGGTACGGGGTGTTACATTCTTCCCCCCTTAGGAACATTCGTCCTCGAATGTTAACAACATCGTCTCATGTACAGCAAATGCATCTTTATGTTATACATATACACTCATATATACTTACTTATTCTTTCTCCACTTTCGCACTTTTGTACTTTTTCTTCCGTTTGAAACAAATATGGGTACTTTGGTTTCATCATTTCTTCAACTTCCCAGGTGATCTCTTCGACTTGTTGATTTCTCCAAAGAACTTTTACGGAAGTTACGTCTTTCTTTATTAACCTTTTCACTTGTCGGTCTAGAATAGCAATAGGTATCTCTTCCTAGTGGGATCCTCCATAATTTATATATTTTCAATGGGAGCAATATGAAATGGAACTCTTTCTTTCCAACTCCCATTACCCCTTTCATTGGTGACGCTTTTAAGAGTACTTAATCATCTATGATCACAAACATCTACTATACCATTATGATTTGTTCTTTTAACTATAATACATTCACCGACAGGTAGAGATATTTCAATGGACTTAACTAATAACTCCGGTGTCCTATTAAATTTCACAGTAATCAATAGAGTAACATACAATTAGGTAGAGCCCGGATCAATCAATGCATATGCATCATGTGAAAATAGGGATAATATACCTGTAACTTCATCAGGAGATGCCTCCACATTCTGCCGATCCACTAAAGCATAGGTGCGATTTTGGGCTCCACTGAAACTAGCTGCCCCTCTAGTATCTCCACCACGACCAGTAGACTGAACACCTCTGCCTAGGGAAGGAATCGATGGTGATGATGCAACGGTTGATCCCGTCGGTCGTGCTATACCACTCGCGCCCCTTTGTGGGCATTCTCTCATTATATGCCCCGCTGTGCCACACCAAAAACAAGTATTTGTCCCCAATTGGCATTCACCTAAATGATACCTTCCACAATGCTTACACGGAGGACGAGAAAATTCTACTGTCTGTGAACCTTGTACTCCACTACTCTGTCTGAATTGACTACCCCTAAACCCACAGAATTGGGGTTGAGTGCCTGCTGTGGAATAAGAGAATGAGGCTCTAGGCGGTAACATTCGAGGTCTAAATTCTCCTGGGGACACCATAGACTGCCCCATAGGTCTAGCCCTTTTTGATGGCCCTTCCTCAGATTCTTGCGTCCTTCTTCTTTGCCTTTGGTCCTCCATTTTCTGTGCGAAAGCCTGAATTCTGGTGATGTCCATATCTCTGTTCAAAGCAGTAATAGTGCAGTCCCTTACCAAGCATGGCTCCAGTCTATCCACATATCGATGGACTCTATCTTTCATTGTGGACACCACATTCGGAGCATATTGAGCCAAAGAATTAAACTGCAAACTGTATTCTCTGACACTCATACTTCCTTGATGAAGATTTAGAAATTGATCGGCACGTGCCTCACGGATCTCATATGGGAGGTAATGATCAAGGAAGGCCATTTTAAATTCCTCCCAACCTGCTGGAGGTGCATCAATACCCCTCGATCTTTTCCAGTCTTCATACCACAATATCACTTCACCTTTCAATCTATAGGCCGCAAGTTTAACTGTTTCTACCCCAGTCATGTGCATCACATCTAGAGCCCTCTAAATTTGATCCACGAAGTCCTGTGGATCTTCTTTCAGGTATGACCCAGTGAATATAGGAGGGTCTAATTTTGGGAAGTCCTGTGTTCTGTGACTCGCCACTCTAGCCGCATCATCCTCATTTGTCGTTGGACCAGCTCGTCCTTGACTTTGTGCAGCCACTAGCTGAGTCAACATATGTACTGCATTTCTTAAATCCTGGTCAGTGGCATTCATAAGCGGTTCTGCAGGTACTTCTCTACCCCTTGGCTCTTTCAGGTGGTGATTTACTTGTGCCTTCACCAGCAAGCACATCTACCTGCTTACCTTTGCCTCTACCTCTTCTTGTCATCGGCATTTACTATAATAGAGAAAATCAATGACACTGGTCAGTAAAAATTTCACCTACAACATTGGCTCTATTGCACGATCTAGAAATGAAGGAAAGAAGCAACTCCTAAATTTCCTGTAGCCTCATACTTATAGATGTGGTGCACAACACATCCATAAGCAAGACTCTACTCAGATATGGCTTTGTAGAAACCCTTAGGACGACCTGCTCTGATACCACTTTTGTCACGCCCTGAGTTCCAATGAGGCAGACTGGCACCCGAAGCCGATATGGCCCAAGAGAACCAATCTTTGCTCAAAATCTATTGATATGCATGCCATAAGAAACATCACCACCACGTAAGGACATAAAATGCTAATAGTGGAAATCATGGAACATATGATACATACATACGTGAAACTTGACCGTTAGGGCCATCAAGTTAAGATAGACATACATCTCCTTCATTCATATACCCACATACGTCTACAAAAGCCTCTAACAGATGCATCTACAAGACCAACTTAAAGTCGGGACAAGTCTCCGCTTTACACAACATTTACAACATCAAAACAAATGTACAACTGTGACTCGAAAAGCCCCGAACCAACTGGAGCTCACCAAAGATCTGTAAATGGTTCGCAGTCTATTGAGGAGGTCTACTAGCACCTACACCTGCAACAAGTAAGGTAAGTCCCCCAAGAGGGGTCAGTACGAAGAATGTACTGAGTATGTAAGGCTAGAAGAAACTACATCATACATAAGAACATCAATGGATTCAAATATGAGAGAAATAATTAATACAAATAATTCACCGGTCTGCATATGTGGAACCATATATATTACATCCTTTACTTCTTTTGTCTTCATATTTATTCATCTTTACTGTTCTACCCATGCTAGGCTGTTCTGTAGCCCCTGGGATGAGATTAACCCATGCTAGGTATTTTAACCCATGGGATGTTAGATTAACCCATGCTAGGCTTTCATGTCGCCCCCTGGGATGTATTAACCCATGCTAGGTACTTTGACCCCTGGGATGTTATTTTAACCCATGCTAGGTACTTTGACCCCTGGGATGTTAATTTAACCCATGCTAGACTTTTTGTCGCCCCTGGGATGTTACTGAGATAACCCATGCTAGGCTTTCATATCTCCCCTGGGATGTATCGGGATCGATCCATTCTAGGTAATTTAACCCCTGGGATACCACCCATGATTGTACAAATCATTATACATTATTTCACGTCTTTACTCTTGCAAGATTGATACCTTTGCTTGTGAGGGATAGATACATTAGCTTGCACATTACTTCCTTCATTACTTTTGTGAGATTGGTACTTTTACTTGTGAGAGATTGGTACAAATATAATCATAATATTATTGGACTTTGGAACATGACATGATTGGAAAATGCTATTCAAAATAAATAGATTCTCTTTACATCATTACTCTCTTTGAGATAGTTCTTTTAGAAATTACAACATTATGACAGCTTTGGAACTTCAGTCAATGAATAAGAGATAAGCGAATCATAATTCATCTAAGAATAGGACACATGTGAATAACAATATATGTCAACCTGAATTGAGATATGTCAAAACCCCTTCGAAATTGAACAAGTACAATGTCAATGTGAACAATATGCTGCAGAAGGATACAAAAAGAGTAACCTTACATACCTTATATTCCCAATATGAATACACAATCCTATACGTGAATACAATAGTCCAACTCCTTCCTTATGTTTCACTCTACAACACAAGTACATAACAGAGCTCACTTTAACAACCAACTACCTTACAAGTGCATAAGACGACAATGAGTTACATGATGGCCTTAAAATGTTATTTCCCCCTTGACAATACCATTTATGAAATCATCATACCAACAATACCACAACATTCCATACATTGACCAATACATCATAAACCAATAGCATGTCACACCAAGTTCATACTTTCTACTTCTCCATCAACACAACATCACAATTACTCTATCAAGTCACCTTAATACACTTCATAATAACATATCAGCCAAAATCCCATAATTTACACTTATAGAAAAACAACAGGTTTAGAAACATAATCACACCATATATGCTGATATTTCATCCATACCATGCACTTTCATCAAAACCTCAAGTCTTCTTTAAAGTTTAAATCACAAAGATGACACATCTTTTACAAAAAGAAAAAGTGCACCACTTACACTTTTAGACATAACCATCATGATCTACATACTCTCCCATGCATATAATATATTAATCCATAAGAATAATCACTTACCCAAACATGCAAAATGATGATCTTGCCCAAAGAAGTGCCTTAGGGTTCTTAGGGTTTGAGAGAAATATCTTGTAATTGTCTAAAAGGAATGAGAGTTTGATTGAATAAAAAATCAGCTTTGTGCCTTTATATAGTCCCTCATGTCATCCTTAGCCAATTCTTGGCATTTAATGCAATGTTTACTTGGTCAAATATGGAAGAATGGGTCATTTGACCCATTGGGCCAAGTCTTTTAATTCATTTTTGGGCTTTAAATTGAGCCCAATAACACATGTTATCTTAGCCCACCAAATTCAATGCATAATCCACCATCTATCTCATGGTAAATAATTTCATAAATATCAAGACAATATTCAACTCCCGCGATTCATGCTCGTAACTTTAATCCCAAGAATAAGCGATTTTTGCCACTCATGGCTTAATTGAACATAATTTGATAAAATAATTACGACGACGAATTAACCCCAACTTGGATGCCAAACTCACTCAAGAGTAGTCATACTACGATGGAATAATGATACCATAACCCAAGAGCCGTATTTATAGACTAATAGTCGAAGAAATTTTTTTGCAAAAACCAGCCTGGCACGCCGCCTGGCGCGCCCCTTTGCTGCCTAGGTCAAAAAATTTTTGGCCAGAAGCGGCCTGGCACGCCACCTGCAGTGCCCCACCTTAAAAATTCGTTTTTGACTTTTCTTTGCGGATTTGGTTGGATCTTTCAAGTCCAAATCTTTTGCTTGCCTCTTATCTTTAAGAACCTTTGCTTGGATGTCCCTTAAACCTCACTTTTCACCCCCCAAATGCTCCACAAAGTCACAAACACCACCTACTACAAAGGTCTAATCACATTTACTAGCACAATATCAAATGTCCACCATTAACAATGCAAAATATGTACTTATTGCTCTCGAACCTAGGGTAAACATGGTTCAAGGTTGTCAAGTAGGGTTGGGAAGGTACGGGGTGTTACATCATCAGCCGACCATGGTTAGAAACAAATAACATTAATAGCAAATAGGAAGAAATCATAACATCAAATAAGGTTTCGGTTTCTAATTCCCAATTTATGAAATAATTAGTACCATACTTTTAACGTCCTTGTGACCTACCCGTCATTTTATATTTTTGTATATATTTGTCCTTTGACAATCCACTCTAACTTAAATTCCTTAACATCTTTCCTCACTCATTACCCAGTTTCTGTAATTCCTAGCTCACTCTAGACTGACTTATAAGGACTTGAGTCTACCCACAGTTTGAACGAGCCTCCTCGATATTCTACTAACGAAATGCACTACGGGGTTTACAACCATTCTGACACTTATGACGTTGACAAATACCCTGTGGGGAGGGATACAAATGTATATCCCACTTATAACATCATATACGTTAAGGGAAACGTAATTTACATAACACAGAACATACCTGGCATTCATTGATACTAGCATGGATCGTATGATTGACACGAGCATGGATGACGTGGATGACACGTAGAATGTTCGTGAAAAAGAAAGCTTAAGAGTCCATGGGAGTGATATGGATAAAGAAAAGAGGTCATTTGTACAAGTGACTAGATTTTAAATTCAAGAATTCACAACAAGAGTCACCAAACAAGGCCCTTGTCTCTCATTAAGGGCATATTTGTAAAAGTTAGTTGTCTTTTATTTACTTTAGTATAAATAGGATAATTCTTCATTTTTCATGGGTTTTTTTGGATGAATATTGAATATTGAGCTTTCAAGCTTGTAGTTTCTAGGTGAAGCCTAGCATTAGTTGGTAATTTTAGTAGTGTGGATCTTGGAATTGTTGGTGAAATTTTGGTTTGGTCAATCGAAGGTTACTCATTTGTGGTTTCTTTGTTTCCTTTGATTTTCTCAAACTAGGGTTTGTGTTTGAATTGTTGAATTCAATTGGGAGGTGAGGGTATCAAATCCCTTATTGTCCATAAATTCAAGAGTTTGAATATTAATCCACATATCCTTCTTTTTTTTTCTTTCCTTCTTGTTCTTCCCTCTTTGATTTGTATCATTTTGGTATCAAGAGCCTAGGTTAATGTTTGTTTTCACAAATATTAATCTTGAGATTTTGATTTCTTCAAAAATCCAAAAATCTAAAAAAATCAAAAATTATCCAAAAATCCCCAAAAAAATCCAAATTTTTGGTTTGTTTTGATTTGTTGTTTTTGACACTAGATCTTGATTCTCTAGTGTCTTGTGAGTCTAAATCTCAAATTTCATTCAATTCGGAGTTATAGAAATGAAGTTGTCATTGAAGGGTTTGAAACTTTTGAAACTTGATCAATTTTGAAAAGTAGATTTATTTTTGACTTTGTTTTGAAGGTTTAAAATTAGTGGGGTTTGTTCGTGGCGCTAAAAGGAACACGTGGGTGAAAATTTCATCGAATTTGGAGTTGAAACGAAGAAGTTAAGAAGATGTGAATATTGGGGGTTTTGTTGGTGTTTTTGAGCATCTTCATCTTGTTCTTGAAGAAGAAGATAAAAAGGTACACTTTGACCAAAAAATTTGAAGTCAAAGTTAATCAAGTGTTAGTAGGTCCATTTGTAGAATTTTGAATAAAAAATAAATAGAAATTTAAAAAGAATAATTAAAATTTGAAAAAAAAATTGCAAAGAAAAAATATCCACGTGGACTCCCACATTAGCAGTCAATGGTCAAAGTCAACCATTGACTACCATGCAGCAACCAACTCAGCGCCCCACCAGCCCACTCGCACCACGTGGCACGTGCATGTCAACTTCAGAGAGCTGAAATTTTCAGGTTTTAACACTTAGTTTTTTGGAGGGTCCCAAAGTTTTTTGGACCTAAAAGTTTTTCTAAGTGTCGAAACTTCGTGATTCTTTTTTTGTTCTCTTTATCCTTTGATTACTCAACTATTTAACAATTAATTAACATATTTAATCACTTGTTAACTAGTTTTAATCATCAAACCATCAAATTAAACCCCTTTAAAGTGAGAACTTCTTCAAGGCCTCAAAATTTTTCTAAGTGTCCAAATTTCGTGATTCTTTTTTTTTGTTCTCTTTCTCCTTTGATTTTCTAACTAATTAAAATATTTAATCACTTATTAAATAGTTTTTAAAAATCAAATCATCTCTTTGATTCATCAAAATTAAGCAACACAAGTACTTTTTCTACTTTTGTTACTTAGTTTTTTTTTAGTCCGTTTTCTTTCGTGCTTCTTTTCTTCAACTTTTCTCATCTTAATTCGTTGATAAAGTTATTGATTCAAGTCCTTTTACCTTGAATTGAGTCGTGCTTCTTTCAAGAGTCACAAGAATCCACTCCACCACAAAGAATAGGTGATCTTGAATTGATCAAACAAAGCTAGTTCACTATCAATTTTGAGACGACTCTTTCGGAGGTGAGTTGAGAGTTTACATACGAGTGATGTGAGGCTTTTACCGCTAATATTATTTGTTGAGTTATGTAGGTACAATGTCTAATCATTTTCCTTATAACCATAAAGGAAGGAGCTCGGTGAACAATATAGTGACAAATTCCAATATGTCAAGGAGAGTGACCAATGTGAATGAAAGGATGGTTGAAACAAATGGAAGGTTTAGAGGTATGGAGGAAAGGTTGAAAAGTATCGATAGTATGATTGAAAGGAGGTTCCCTATGACAAGTCAAAGTGAAGAAACAAGAAGTACCTCGGGTCAAGAATCCAACCTATACTACCCCCAACCAAATTGGAACCAAACTTACCCTCAAGCTACATTTGGAATGAACTCGAGCTATGTTAGGCAAGTCACCCCACATCCAAATACCCAACCATATCATCTACCACAAAGGAGTCCTTTTTTTGTAGAGACCCAAGTTAGAAGCCAAGCACCTCCACAAAATGTATCACATGCATCCTTGCATGTACCCTATGTTCCAATCCAACAACACTACCCACAAGTACCATACCAAGATATCTATTATCAAAACCCTCTTTATGATAAAATGTGTAAAGAGGTTAACCCGAATGAATGGTAGGAAGGACCCGAAGGCTTTGGTACAAACCAAAGCATGAGATGTCAAGGGAAACGGGATAGTGATAATAGGTATAGGGATAAAGGAGGAAGGTGTAAAGACCTAAGTGATCGATATGGTGGTCAAGGTGTTCCAAATCAAGGGATGGGTCACTACATGGTGAGTTTTCCAATGTTCCAAGATGGTAGTCAAGCTATTCAAGCTAACTATAACACAAAAGGGGAAGATCATGCCTATGGAGGTAAGAATGATGTACCTCAATATTCTTCTCCTTCTATCATTCGATGTTATAAATGTCAAGGTGAAGGACATATTTCTAGAGAGTGTCCACAAAGGAGGTCAAATATGATCTTGTGTGATGGACCTTGTGCTAAAAATATAATAGAGTATGAGGTTGGGAATGATTATGATGAGACTAAGGTTAAGCATGATGACGCAACTTCGAATGTAGATGATGAGCAATTAGAGAAGGATTTGAACCCTTCTTGTGATCTAAATTGAATCATGGGGGATCTTTCTAAGGAGGAACTTGATCAAAGTGTGGACCTATTCCATGCAAGGTTCAAGATGATTGATAGGGTATGTTCCTTGGTCATTGATGGTAGGAGTAGTACTAATGTGGTGAGTTGCACTATGGTTGATAGAATGAAGCTTCCTACACAAAGACACTTCAAGCCATACAAACTTCAATGGCTCATTGAAAATGATGAAGTAGAGGTAACCAAACAAGTAGTCATGAATTTTAGCATTATCAAGTATTGAGATGAGGTGTTCTGTGATGTTTTACCCATGCAATCTTGTCATATGTTGTTTGGTAAACCTTGGCTAGCCGATAGGGATGTCTTATATCAAGTGGAGTCCAATAAATACTCATTAGTATTTAGAAGAAGAAAGTACACTATTGTTCCATTAACGCCCTATCAAGTAAGTGAGGAATACAAGATAATGAGAGAGCTTCAGAAAGAACTTAAGAGAGAAGAATTTTCCAAGGAGGAGAAAGAATTGGCTCAAGAAGAGGAGTTACTTACCAAGGAATCTCCTACAAAGAAGCGGGTGGACGATTCTTGTGAAGCATGTGTACAAGGCAAGAAAACAATCCCCAACTCTTGTTCCCAAGGTATGTATCTACCCCCTCCTATTCCTAATAATCCTTGGAGACATGGTGATATTTTCCTTATGGTAAGTAGAATCTTGGAAATGAGTGATCCCTTACCATACCATGAGAAAATTGAAGTCTCCCAGATTTTTTCATGGTTTATATCTTTTATGCATAAATTATGTGAGCTTCATATTTAGGATGTCAACTATACTTGTTGTTTAGAAAAGAATTCATGGTGCATCCGTGATGCCCAAATTATGTGTCCTACTTCTTGTCACACTTATGTGGTTAGACAAGTTGAGGTGTTAGGATGGATTCTTAGGAGCATTCTCCTTGTAGAAGTTTGTTTGAGTAAGGAAAATAAAGTGTACTTGAAATGCTTAATCTTGTCCTCTTGTGTTTCAAATTGTGAATACCTTTTTGCTAATATTCTTGCCTTAAAGTGCATATTAACAATGGAGAACCCTTGGGATGAGTTGAATGCCCTTTATTCATTTCTTTACTACTTGTTTGCATATAATGACCCTTTTCTCAAATGTGGTCTCATGCTTGTGGATGCTAAGTTGATCATTTGTTTTTGGAAGAGTCCATGTATATTGAAAGATCTTTGTCACCTTCATAGGGTTAGACAAGTTGAAGTTTCAAATAGGACTCAAGGAAGCATGCTTGGTGCTATGATAAAAGGGACCCCAACTCATTGGGAGTATTATTTAGCATGGAGTGATTTGACTCCTAATAGATTCCTCGACTATTCTAGTAGCATGGCTTCATTGGTGCACTTTCTTTCTTTAGGAAGTTGCTTGATAGAGAGGGTTGTTTGGTGCTTAAAATGTCTCTTCTTATCTACTGGTGTCCTTATCTTTTGGCACTCCCTAGATGAGCATAATGAGCTTAACACCTTTTTCTACTATCTTTTTGCTTGTGATAATACCCTTAATGGTATGGGATTTATTTTGTATGGAGGTGGAGATATGTGGGTCTTTTGCTTCTTTGACCCGGAAGAACCCTTGTAGGTGATTACACCACTTTTGGTGTGGCCTTCTTGTGAGACAATGAAACAATTATGTCTTATGGCTCCCAAGTTAAATGTGGTACCATCTTTTGGAGTTCTTGATGCCACAAAGATCTTTGTGTTTGCCTTGTCTATTGATGTTTATCATACCCAAAACCTTTGCTCCTTGAATGATGGATTACTTTTATTGAAAGCAAAGGATATTTGGTTGTATCTCAAATTTATGCCTCCTTGGTATGGTGATATTATTGCTAACCCTTGTACTAACCCTCAAACTTTGAGGATGCTTTGGTTGTTGTCCTCCTCATGTGTTTGCAAGGTTTGGATTCGAGGACGGATCCTTTTCAAGAAGGGGAGAATGATACTAGCATGGATCGCATAGTTGACATGAGCATGGATGACGTGGATGACACGTAGAATGTTCGTGAAAAAGAAAGGTTAAGAGTCCATGGGAGTGATATGGATAAAGAAAAGAGGTCATTTGTACAAGTGGCTAGATTTTAAATTCAAGAATTCACAATAAGAGTCACCAAACAAGGCTCTCGTCTCTCATTAAGGGCATAGTTGTAAAAGCTAGTTGTCTATTATTTACTTTAGTATAAATAGGATAATTCTTCATTTTGAATGCTTTTTTTTGGATGAATATTGAATATTGAGCTTTGAAGCTTGTAGTTTCTAGGTGAAGCCTAGCATTTAGCTTGTAGTTTCTAGGTGAAGCCTAGCATTAGTTGGTAATTTTAGTAGTGTGGCTCTTAGAATTGTTGGTGAACTTTTGGTTTGGTTAATCGAAGGTTACTCATTTGTGGTTTCTTGGTTTTCTTTGATTTTCTCAAACTAGGGTTTGTGTTTGAATTGTTGAATTCAATTGGGAGGTGAGGGTATCAAGTTCCTTGTTGTCCATAAATTCAAGAGTTTGAATATTAATCCACATATCCTTCTTTTGTTTTCTTTCCTTCTTGTTCTTCCCCCTTTGATTCGTTATCATTCACGCTTTACCACAATGCACCACCACTATTATTAAAGGAGTCGGTCCACTCAAGGGACCAACAACAACATAAAAGTACAATCAAACATGCAATGCACATGAGTAACATATGAATGCAAGATATGCGTATCATCTCTCCTTCTCCTCTGTCTCATCAACATCATCTTTCCACATCATGAACATCATGATCAATAATAATATCACCACCCTCATTAGTAATTCATCAACAACAAATATCATGAACATCATGATTTGTATATCATCATTATCATTACTGCTACCGACCCATCCTCTTCAACATATATGGATATGCATATGATATCAAAAATCACACAAAGTATCTGAAGGTGTTTATAATTCTTCGATTCACATACAAATACAAGACCTAAATCTTATTACCGTACATATACTCAGGCACATATGTCTACGTAACTACTAACACCCACGCCTTCTACAATACTGTGATAGTCCTACCAGGATGTCGTGCTAACTCTTTCTATCCATAACCAAGCTCATGCTTCCGTCATCTCTCTCAAACTCCTTCCTAAATACTTCTATCAGAATTCTCACTCCCTCACTAACCTTACCCTGGGTATTTGATGACTCTTACCCCCTTATCTATTCTGACACGTACCTGCTACTAGACCGTCCCCTAAACTATCCTATACCCTTAGTTACGCTCGCAGGTCGCCTAAAACTCTCTTAGGTTACTACTACCTCCTATTCAACACTTATTTCTCGCTAACCTCCTTAAGATAATCGCGCAATTATCTAGAGTACTCAAAGCACTTTCATTAAAACTTTAACTTACTTTTTGCTCCCCTACTTTTCCGTATTTAGCTCCCACCTCACTCATGTGCCGTAGTGCTCATTCAACTAGTCGAGATTTTCACAAGATTCAACCCATTTCATACCACACATATCGTATCAACAGAGTACAACCACAATTTACAATATTATTAAAGCCTAACTAGATTTTTATTGCTTTCGTCCATTCAAACACCGTGCCCGAAGGTCTAATCCATGAGAACTTCCGACATTACTATAAAAGTTATATGAATCTAACCCAAGTCTAATCGTTATAATAAATAAACTATAACCTACCTCGCAGACAAAACATGTTGTTATTGAGAGGAAAGAGTTGTTCCACAAGTGCTAAGCGTCTCCCTAAGTCGGATTCCTGCCAGGTGTGCCTCGAAATCGCCCTCATAAAGCTTGGCCTTTGAAATCTCATAGCTATAGAGGTGGGATTTGTTCAGGGTGTTTCTGGGAGGGGGGGGGGAGGGGGGAAGACGACCTAGGGGAATAAAATAAAAAATGATTTTTAAATTTTCTTCGGGTTGGCCACTGCCTAATTACCGTTGTAGCAGTAAAGTTTATCGCTGCGGTAGTACCCAGCTGCCACAGCGGTAGGCAGCAGTCCGGCCCATCCCCTTTTAAATTCTTCACCCAATTACATTGGGCCTCGTTTTTTTCCACAAAATAATTTTCCCCAAGTCCATTAAGAGTAATTTAGTCGTCATAATTTTTTTGGAGGCGGTTCCACACGTAACGATGTTTTGGATCGTTACACAATTTTTTTTTTCATGTTTTACCCTTAGCATTAATTACTTATTCTCCAAATAATTTTTCAATACCTATTACTAAACATCAATTACTAAGGGTAATATGGTAAAATCATTATACCAATCATTATTTTCTAAATAGGTGTGTCAAGTCAAAAATATGACAAGTAAATGCAAATGGAGGGAGTAGAAAGTTTAAAGTCAAATTATTACTCCCTCTATTCATAAATAAGTGATGCTTTAGCCTTTTCATTATTTTCCTAAAAAAGTGAACGTGTTTTAAATACTTCCTCTGTCCATCAGTAGTTGTCTACTATTGACTTGACACAGGTTAAGAAATAGTAAATGATAGGAGTAATTTTACCATATCACCCTTTGAATATAATTCATTCAATACTTTGAGAAATGTATTAGGTAATGACTGTAATTAATAACTAAGAGTAAAATGGGTAGAAATGGATAAATTATCCATTGATTTTTTAAACTGGACAAATATTGTTGGACATCTATTTTAGTATAGTGGACAAGTAAAGATGGATGGAGCGAGTAATGAAGAAGACATAAATTATGTTGTACTCCCTCTATTTCATAATAAGTGAATTGTTGAGGTAACACACACCTATTAAGAAAATAAAATTAAGACTTAAATTAGACTTATTAATTTCTATTTTTATCCTTTTTAATTATTGTCAAACTACTCTTGAAAATTTAAAATATTGATCATGATAACTACTCCCAAAGAAATAATTCAAAACAATAAGTAATAGAAGCAATTAAGTTTCTTGAACTCATCATATAAGAAATCCAAATGAAGGATAAAAATGGAAGAAAGTTCCAACATTACTCTTGAAGATTGACAAATTAAGTTAATTTGAACATTGAAAAATATCTCAACAATTCACTTATTGTGGAATAGAGGGAGTACTAAATTTACTCTTCTTTAGTAAACTGGGTTTTACATAACCTAGAAATTATTAAAAAGTTACATATTTTCAAGGTATTTATCAAGGGTAAGATAATACTCCCTCCGTTCAATAATAATTGTTCACTATTGACTAGACACACATGTTAAGAAACAATAAATAATAAGTCTAATTTTATTATATCACTCTTTAAATATAATAAATTTAATATTTAATAGCAAGGGTAAAATAAGTAGAAAAGGGTAAATTTTACATTAATTTTTCAAACTGAACAAATATTATTGACATCTATTTTAATTATAGTGGATAAGTATTGTTGGACGGATGGAGTAAAACATTCTTTCTTTTTTAGGAATGAGTAATTTCTCAAGAGGAGTATCTAAGCTAAAACAACTACTTATTTAAGAATAGAGGAAGTATTAAATATCAAATGGCATCATTTTTTTTTGAATTGATTAAAAAAAGTTTCACATAAACTGAGACTAAGAGAATATTACCGAAAAAACAAAACAAAGTTGTTCAACCAATAACTCTTTGGTTAACTAGTTATATCATCTTTTTATAGAAGTCTGGTTGATGAAATTTTTTTCTGGAAAAGTATTTCATTCATTTTCTATGCAATCCCAAAAATAAAAGGTGTTAGAGAAACGGTCATAAATGTTTGGGAGTTGACTAGAGAGTATTAGATGTTGCTGGGGCCTATTCAAAAATTTAATTATGTCAAATCATGGATCCCATAACTAGACAGAATTCTCCATTAAACAGTCATTTATCATCTCGAAAACGACCCAAGCATGACTACTCATAATCATTCGTGTCTACGAAATGAACAGTTCTGAGACTCTAGTTACTTCTTCCGTTCAAATTTACTTATTATTATTTTTTTAATTTAATTTTTATTTTTAACAAATTAAGAAAAAATAATTTTTTTTTATATTTTACTCTTAGCATTAATTACTTTTTCTTAAAATTATTTTTCAATATCTATTACGAAATATTAATTAATAAGAATAGTATGGTAAAATCTTTATATCAATCATTATTTTCTTAATGAGTGTGTCATATCAAAAAGTGAAAAGTAAAAGTAAACGGAGGGAGTACGTAACATTCCTTAGTTCATTTTTTAGTTCTCTGCTACTTGTTTAATACTCCCTCCATTTCTAAATAAGTGTTATTTTTGGCTTGGAGACACCCTTTAATAAAGTACTCACATCTAGAAAATTAAAAGTAATTTTACCAACTTACTCCTAATTAAATTTTATCTTTTTTTCAAATTGACATTAATTACTATATTTAAACTCAAGGATATATTAGGAAGACTATGATCAAATATCCTTGAAGGCTTAAACATACATTTATTTAGGAACAAAATCACAACACAAAAGTAGCACTTACAAAGGAATAGAGAGAGTAACTTACTTTCCCATTTCAAAATAGTTGGTCCTTATTGACTTGACACTCCTCTTAAGAAAATATTTATTAGAAGTTTATTTTATCAAATTAGTTTTATTAGTTATGTTTTGAAAATATAAATTTGAGTATATACACTTTATGTAGTCATTTAATAATAGAGGTAGTATTGAAAGAACATAAAAAAATTCTCTTCATTTCATGAGTAAGAAAATTAAATTGGAATAAATATTTTTAGCAAGAAGGCCAACTAAAACGAAAAGGAGAGAGTATACATGTAATTAAAAATAGATATCTAACAATATTTGTCTAATTTAAAATATCAATGGATAATTTAGTCATTTTACCCTTACTATTAAATGTTATTCATTTCTCAATGCATTTTTCAAAATATTAAATTTATTATATTCAAAGAGTGATATAATAAAATTATCTCTATTGTTTATTGTTTCTTAACATATCTGTCTATTCAATGGTGTACAAGTATTGTTGGACGGAGGGAATAATATTTAAAAAAAATATATATTTTTATTTTTTCTTGTCTTTTTAACAAGTTAAGAAATAATTTTTTTTTCTATTTTACCCTCAACATTAATAATTTATTCCTAAATCAATTCTTAAGGGTCAAAACCTAACTAAATACTATAATACATCAATTAATATGAATATTATGGTAAAATATTTATATAAATCATTGATTTTTAAAAGGTGTGCAAAATCCAAAATAAAGAAATAAAAATGACTGAAGAGAGTAATACTGATTGTTTCAATTCATTTTTCAAGAATAATATCCTACAAGTTCGTAATTCTTAAAACTAATTTTCCTTTTTCATACAACAGCATGCAATATTTGAAGAGGAAATTATCTCTACCTATAACATTTCGGAGAGAAAAAAATTACTTTTTGCTTTTATGTTCCTAATTTTTGGTCAAATCATATAAAAATAATTAATCCTATATTATTAATTCTAAGAGATGGAGTGTGGCCAGTCTAGAACTCACATTTTCAGAAGATGAAGGTTGTGGAGATGAGGATGTTAAGGTGGACGTGTAGACATATTAGGAGAGATACGATTAGAAATAACGCTATCTGGAACAAGGTAGAAGTGGCTAACCACGGTGAACAAGTTGAGGTAAGTGAGACTAGGATGGTTTGAGCATGTAAAACGGAGAAATGTAGATGCCCCATTAAGGATGTCACGACGCAATTTCTTAGGTCATAATGGCACCTACTATAACCCACCTGTAGGTAAGCCAACCCGTAGTCCAGAATAGCTAGTAATGGACTACCAATAGAAATAAAGGAAACAACGAAATAAATATGATAGCAAGACTAATAGAATCCCAAAACCTGGTGGAGCTAGTACAAGAGATTCTAATACAACAAGAATACAAGTGAAATACAAGAAAAGTGTATATATACAAGCCGTCTCTGACACAACATAGAGAACAGTCTAACAGTAAGAGGGAGAGTAGGGATACTTCAAAACGTCAGGAGATCACCCCAAATCTCCGATCCATAGCTGCTCCGCACGATACATACATCAACGGAGATAACTCGTACTATAACTTGTAGGCTGCAGAAGTTTAGTATGAGTACCAAACACGTGGTACTCAGTAGGCGTCGGCCAACTGAGCTCCAGAAATAATGCAAGCATAAAATGACATGTAAGACATGAATATAACTACAGGCAAATATCCAAGGAACTAGGCATAACAATGCTAATGGAGCAATAAGGATAACTATCCTATCTTGAAATCATTCAGGAACTAAAGAGCAATACCGTATATCCCTGGTCAATACATAAATAAATAGAGAAAGAAGTATATATAGTAATATACTAGGCCAAAGGGTACATATACAATGTAAATAGATAAGGAAAGAGAGAGAGATATACGGGGATACCATAAATATAAGTATACATATAGGGCTAACTCAAAGGTAACTACCTGAAGGAGTCAACCTAACATCTCGAGGTCCTAGCTAAGTAAAGGAGCTACACTAGCATCATCAAGCCTCTACACAAAAAGGGGTGAGTAATCTTGGGATAAACAACATAATTCGCCGAGAAGATAAAGGAATCAGGAACGAACCTCCAATCTTAAGTACCAGTCCACAACCAACCTGCCACGAATTAACCATAATAATCAATAATAAAGTAATCGATTAGTCCGGGCAAACAAGTACCTAACCGGACAGCCATAAGCCCCGAAGGTTCACGAAAACACTCAGTAAACAACAACCATAACCTATAACTATACAGCCTCCCATAAGACCGATAGATACAGAAGCCAAACAACTATACTGGTGATAGGCAGTGCACATGAATGGATGAATGCAACATAAACCGAAATGCCATAACCATATCGGGGACACCAGACTCGAACCAGTTCCACAATCTCAAACCATACTATACCAAGTGTATACACCTCCTCCAGCTCACCTAGCTCGCAAAGGCAGGACCTACGGTGACCAAGCTTCTCCCGCATGGCGACTCTCGGATGAAGGGCCCCCCTAGGGGATTCAAGAAATCCATATACACTGTCTAGTCCCGATCCAGGACCTCCAATAAAGATCATAATCCATCTACTCCGTCTAATATTGGAGAGAGAAATAAGTATAATTAGTGTGCGAACTCAAACCACGACTAAAAGGATATAAATCTATGAATTCATTGCCCGAGATCATGCTCGGGACTAAATCATCATAATCATGTACAAAAGGTCAAAATATCCCTCGACCGAAGTAATTAGTAGTGGTAAAATGAGTGAATAAGTAACGGACCAGAATTATCCTCTATCGAAGTTCTAAAACATCATTTTAGTTTCAAAAGCTCATAATCCAGTTAAATAAAGTGGTACAATTCCCGTTATAAAATAATTCATATTTAAAGTGAAAAGTGAGAATAAATTTCTTTTCAAAAATAGTAGTCAAATCAAGGTTTTGGTTGGAATCGTACCACTAAGTGAGCATGAATGAGCCTAAAAGTATGTATGCCATCACCAGTATCCAAACAATACCACTATAAACGCCTAAGCGTCTGTAATCTAGAATCATGTCCCTTTTAGGGATAAAATACTCACCTAGCGTCCAACTGGCATCGTAACCACGGTCTCGAGCCCAATAATACATAATCAATGAAATAATGCCTCATGACTCAGGAAACTATGGTAAATGAGGGCGTAAAGTCACTAAAGGATTTATTCGGGGAAAATACTACCCAATTCACTAAGTTGAATGGTAAACCTTATAATAAAGGATCTTTAATCATCAACTATGCTTATTATGCTTATAATCAAGGGTAATAGGATTCTATAGTCATGACAAGTATTTTACACTAAAGTTTAGGTCATATTTCTACTCCAAATTCCCTAAATAGGCAAAGCCATGCTATACTAGTCATAAGTCTATCCTATGATCCCTACCTAGCATGCAATCTATTCCATACACAATCTCATGGAGAAAAGTAGACCGAAGCCTACATCGATACCGAACCGCAATTCTTGAAATGTCCATAAATTGCTCGACCTTGCTCCACAATCTCGAATCGACATCACAGTATCAAAATAGTAACCTACATGTCAACAAGAGTAAAACGACACCCATATTGCAATATAATACTCCGGGCCCAAAATTGGGTCAATAATGGACTTGTGGGGCCCACTAACGAAATCCCAAAATTGAATCTGTCACGAGGTCCTTCAAAGGACAAAGAATGTGTGCTCAAAAAGTGAGCAAAAATGGGATAGAAATTGGGCCTCAAATCAGCCCCCAAGTGTATGGATTTAAATCCCTAATTTCTAAGAATTTACAACAAAATGGGACAGAATTCAAAGGGTAAAATGATGAATAATGACCAAGGAGTGATGAACTAACTTACCTTAGCTTCAATGGAAGATTCCCCACACTTTCACATGTCCCATGCTCTCAAAAATGGGGAAAATAGGTTGAGAAATGAATGGAATTTTTGGGTGAAGAAGGGGATATAACAACCCTCAGGTGCCGCTAAAGCAAACACCCGGCCACTTAAGCGGATACCGCTAAAGCTGACTTTGAACGCTTAAGCAGTCACCAATAAAAGGGTTGAAACCACCCCGTTGCTTAAGCAACGTCCGCTTAAGCGAACAAGGGAACACTTTAGCGGTCCTCGGCGAAATGGACAAGGCTGCTAAAGTGGCTTGGTACCTCTAAAGCGGTCGCTTTAGCGGTCTGAGGTCGCCCAAAGTATGACTCCTAAGAAGTATAAAGCGGTCGCTGAATCAAATATAGAACCCAACTAGGTTGGGGTCGATCCCATATGGAATAGGATGAAGGTAGGTTGAGTTCTTGTTCGAGTAGTTGGCAAATAAGTAAAAAGGGGGAATATTTGTAACAAGTAGTGATAGTAACAATTGCTGATTCTTTGAAGTTGTTTTCAATATGAGAAATAAACTAGGACTGTGATCCCCAATGATTCCTTAACTCTACCGGTTCTTGGTGCTGGCAAAACTGTCCCGCTGCGTTGCATGTAAAATCTGACAAGTTATGTTCATCTAAATGTCTCTCGACCTTGGTTAGATGAATTTCACTCTCCTCCTTTCAGTTTTCGAGCGTCGCACTACTAACCCTTGTCCTGGATCTCAGATAACTATTCCTGCTAAGGCTCAAGTTATTAGATGAAGGTTGATAGCTTCAAATCTCTGTTGGTATTTCCTTTTCTCAATCTCTACCTCTCTCTCGAACAAGTCTAGAATACAGGCGAGTTTCTAACGTTTGCAACCATTAGAAGATCAATCACAATGAAAGAAATACCAATACATGCATTCACACCGGTTCAGAATTGCTTTGCACTTAACCCATTTCGTTAATTCCTCATGGTTCACACAACCCTAGTTAATGAATTTAGCTACTCATGTTCGCAAGAGCACAATCAAAATTCGAAGATGAAGACATAGTTGTAAACTCACAATAATGAAGAAACTCTGAAATCTCAATTATGAATAAAACCCTAGAATCGGTGTTCCAAGCTTACAAAATAATAATGTGTTTCTGAACTTAAAATAATGAAAAACTATCTCAAAACAATGTACTGACTAACTCTTGAACATAGGACAATAAAGGGGTATTTATAGATACAAGATGAATCCTATCCTAAACAAAGTAGGAGACTAAAGTTGGCAGTTTTCCACGGTATTGTGACTTGGTATCGTGGAACCAAGCCACGTCACTTGGATCAGTTTCGTGGAAATCAGGCAACATAGTAAATCTCTAGAGTCTATTCATGGCACACACTCACGTCACGTGAGTGGAGTCACGCCACGTGGATGCCTGCCGTAGAAATCAGACAACTTTCAACATCTCTGAAGATGACTCACGACAGACACTCACGCCACGTGAGTCCTGTCATGAGTCACTCCTCTGGTACTGGACTTAGCTCTTTCGTCTTCAGATACTTCATTCTCGAGCATGATTTCTTCCTTTTTGTCCATTTTTCCTCCAAAACCTATTCTCCTGCAATATAGAACAGAAAATACGTCATACCAACCAAACACACCCAAGTTATAGCATATTTTCCTTGTTTTAAGCATCGACAGTGTCATGAAACCATGACACATCAATGTTGCGACCCAGCTATACATGCAAGTGTACGTGATCGTTCAAGTAATACAGTGGCTCCTTTGAAAGAGCCGAATATAGAACCCAAGGGACTTTCGTCAACAGAAATCAATTTCAGGCATCAAACTATAATTAAAAAACTAGTGTTGCAAAAAAGGACAGGGATTTGGTGCTGAAAATTAAATGCTTGCCGATTATGAACTCCTATCTTCGCTACTGTAACTTTGGTTTCCGCAAATGTGCTTGAAAAATCAATAAAAAGTGAATTCCCAGGGCTAAGGTACTCTGAACGTCGTCTCTTGAGCATAATTGTTATTGGTTTAAGCAATTTGAGTTGTTTATCTTGGTTATTGTCACGAGGTTAATTTTACAATTATATTCGTCTCCAAACTATAATCTTTTACTAGAAATTGGAAACCTAACTACGTCCATGAGCGGTGACAAGTTTAACCAATTCTAATACATTTTAGCTTTCATCTCGTAATTGACCAAGTGTGGTGGATTAGGTACCTCTCGGTCCTAACCACATGTCAATCCCTTAGAATTTCTTCCCCGAGAAAGACCACACCTCTTGTACTCTATGTTCTATCTCTTAGTTTCTCTCTCTAGCTCACTTCAAGACAAGGAATGTAATTCAATGGTGATCAAGCATCAAAATAGTGAAATTTAGAATATATGAACAACCAATTGACGATAAACTTCCGCAAAGAATCAATAGAATTAACCCAAGAGATTCATGTTCTTGGCCTTAACCCCAAGAAATAGGGATTTTAGCCACTCATAATGTTAATTAACATCCGAAAGTACTAAAATACCTTCAAAAATAAATAAAAACTGAAAAGATGAGGAATAAAACTTAATTGAAATGCCCAAAAACGCCCAAAATATTCTAAGGATGATGGAATATTCATACAATAACCAAAAGGCCCTATTTATAGACCCAAAGTCGAGGCAAAATCGGCCAAAAAGCGGCCCGACACGCCCTTGGGCGCGCCTGGCACTTAGGCAGATTTTGCCTCAGCAAAAGGGTACTCCCAGGCGGCGTGGCACGCCCCTGGGCGCGCCCCATTTCTGCCTGGGCAAGTGAAAAAATAGCCAAAAGCGTAATTTGTGATTTTTTTGCTTTCGTCGACTTCTCTTCGCGGATTTGGTTGGATTCTTCAAGTTCAACTCTTTGGCTTACCTCTTATCTTCAATATTCTTCACTTGTAGCTCCTCCAAGCCTCACTTTCCACGCCAAAAATGGTCCAAATAATTGCAAATTCCACCTACAAGGGTCTAATCATATTGGTTAGCACCATATCACATATTCCATCATAAACTTATAGAATACACAAGTATTGTTCTCAAAACTAAGGTAAACATGGGTTAAAGTCGGTCATAAGTCATATAAATACGCCTTAGATCACCACCCCACACTTGAACCATTGTTCGTCCTCGAACAACAACCACACTCAAATCTGGGCGACTTTAGATAATTGACACATAATAGGAATTCTTGCATAACTGCACAACCACACTTATCAAATTAGGCACCAACATACTCGTATCACCAAAAAGTGAATAGGAAATTGAAAAAACCTATCCTCACAAAACAACTTTACCAGCTGCAAATTCATGTATGACACGTTACCCATAGATCACCACACTTCGCTAAACATGCGCCCTCACCACAAGAGAATCACCCAATATTTCACTCAAAGTAATTTAAATGGGTGCATGAGTAAAAGTTCACTCACTCTCGGAAAGAATTCACATGCACAAAAGATGAACCATTAGCTTTCCCTTAGTGTAGTACTCCACTAATGTCAAAGTGCTAAAGCTCAAGATCAAGTAGGACTTTAGGGGTTGTACTGTAGGCTAAGGGACGGGTAGGAAATATTTGGTCAAGAATAGTGACTATCTTCCCTAAGCGCTTTAATACTGTTACGCCCCGAATTCCAACTAGACGTGATTGGCACCCGAAGCCGATGTGGCCCGAGAGAACCAATCTTTGCTTGTGAACACTCGTATGCATAACCGCGTATGAAGCTCATTCTACTTTATGCAACTATACGGAAATCATAGACATGGAAACATATGCCATAAATTTATATACAAAAATTGGCCGTTGGAGCCATTACATCGAACTAAACGTACATATCTTACATTCATATGCCCACATAAGTCTACAAAGCCTCTACAGATACACGACTATGACAAACTTAGAGTCGGGACGCACCCCACTCTATACTCATATACAATCTCAATCAATATGCATAATGACTTGGAAAAGCCCCGGATTAACTGGAGCTCACCAACAATCTGTGGATATCTCATCGCCTACCACGGAGATCTACTAACACCTGTGCCTGCAGCATGTAAGGTAAGTCCCCAAAAGGGGTCAGTATGAAGAAAGTACTGAGTATGTAAGGCCATATGAAACTACAATAATACATAAGTACTTCCAGAAAATTAAACATAAGAGAATACTCAATATGGATATACCTCCGTCCCGAATACGTGGAACCATGTTCATTACTTCTATTAGTCTCATTACTTGATCAATCAGTCGCATCATTATCTTTCTTATGACCATCTTCATGTTTACTTATATATATACACACAAGGGATCTATTCTCATCTCTTTACAACTATCTTCACTACCGTTCACTCACTTAGTTAGTACCGAGCCTCCACCTTTGGTGGGCTGTCATTTATAAATATAATACTGGACATCCACCTTTAGTGGGCTATCATATATAAATATAATACCGGACATCCACCTCTAGTGGGCTATCATATATAAATATAATACCGGACATCCACCTTTAGTGGGCTATCATATATAGATATAATACCGGACATTCACCTTTAGTGGGCTATCATATATAAATATAATACCGGACATCCACCTTTAGTGGGCTATAATATATGAATATAATACCGGACATCCACCATTAGTGGGCTATCATATATAAATATAACATACTATTGGGATTATTCCATCTTGCACTTATACCCTTTGATTGTAATCCATTCTCAATGAAACATAACATAAAATGACCATTTGCATTACTTAGTTTCTTGACCTTGTTATGAGAGTAAGACATTAAAGATCATGACATTAAGTAAGCACACCCTTATATACACATTCCACTTCACTCTTTTACTTCATGAGATTGACATCCTCACTTATGAAGAATAATTATATTAGCTTGCACATCACCTCTTTTATTACTCTTTCTTTCATTCTATGAATGAAACCTTGATGATGGAAATATTCTTGACACTTGGAACACAACATCTTGGAACAATAGTCAATGCATAAGAGACATATGTATAACTCTATTGGAACTTGGGATCATGACATGATTGGAATAATGCTATTCAAACTAAACAAGCCCTCTTTACCTCATTACTCTCGTTGGGATGGTTCTCTTAGAATTTACAACATTATGACAGCTTAGTAACCTCAGTCAATGAATAAGAGATAAGTGAATCATAATTCATCTAGGAGTAGGACACTTGTGAATAACAATATGTGTCTACCTTAGTTGAAATACTATAGGACCCCTTTGGAATGTAACACTTTTGGAACCTTAGGACAATGATCACTAAGTACGATACATGTGGACATCAACTGTTCACCAACTTGAAATGCAATACCTTAGAACATTTGGAACTCTCGACTTTTTAGCCAATGAACATGAGTCATATGATTCACCATTGACCAATGAGTAAGAAACATATGAGTAACTCTAGCCAACTATCGGATATGGAATACCTTAGAACATTTCGAAATCGAATGAGTACTATGACGATGTGAACACCATATGTTGCAGAAGAATATAGAAAAGTAACCTTACATACCTTCACTTCCAAGTATGAGTACACGAGTCTATATATGAACACAACAGTCCAGCTTCTTCCTTACGTCTTACTCTACAATACAAGTACATAACAAAGTTCATGTTAACAACCAACTCCCTTACAAACGTATAAATGTCACAATGAGTTACGTGATTGCTACATAGCATCATTTCATCCTTCACAGTACAACCCACTGCATTAACATACCAACAATATCATAATATACCACACATTGACCAATACCGCATAATTCAATGTCATTTCTCATCACACTTACCCCTTACGTCTCCTTATTATCGTTCCGTCACAATGTCTCCTATCAACTTGCCTCATAACAACATATGAACAACAATCCATACTTCATACAGTCCAACATGCCTCCATACGACACTTTACAGTCATTAAAACGACATCACAAGTTGTTAATTATATCCATAAAGGGTATCGGGGCTTTCGGGGGTTAACTAGATGCGAAAAAATACAAAATCAAACCCGGGGGATGACATGTACCCTCAGATGCCCTTTGGCAGCAGCCAGAGGCATCTGCGTTGGCATCTGCGCCCGCAGGTGCCTCTGTCTGCGGGGGCGGATGCCCGTTTTGGTTCGAAATGGTCTTTTTGGGGTCTTTTTATGCAATGAATGGTCCATGATCATAACCAAACTTATTTTAACATATATTTGATCATCTTATATGCCAACAATCAGCCATGGTCTCACAACACGCAATAACATCACCAAAACAACACTTTCCTTACATTACGTCATCAAATCCATAACCAACTTCACAATACAAATTCCAAACATTGTACACAAGAATAAAACAAGGTAATACTATAAACATGTAAATATTGAATCCATCAAATTCACTTCCTTCAAGACCACAAGCCCATGTTCAAGTTTACAAGACAAAACTCTTCACCGATTTAGCAAGTATACAATATTACACACATAGTGACTTCTCAATACATCTACAACAAAACCAACATCATATATGTACCCTCTCATGCCCATAATATATTAAATCATCATAATAAACACTTACCAAGTCTTACAAGTTAATGATTTTGACCAAAGGGATGAAGGCTTAGGGTTTGAGTTGAGAGAAAAATGTTGTAGAAATTTCTAAACTTGGCATGAGGATTTTTGTTCATTAAAATCTGATTTGTTCCCCTTAAATAGTCCCCTAATGGTACTTCTTTAACCACCCACTTGGTCCAATAATAATATAACAACTTGTCTCACAAGAATGGGTCACAAATGGGTCAAAGACCCCTTTTGGGTCATGTCTTCTTATTAATATTGGGCTTCATTTAGGCCCAATGACTTAAGCCCACAAATTTTAAATGCATAAATCATCAAAGCTCTCATGTTTCATTATTTCCATAAATGCTACAGGAATTAATTAGACTCAGAAACTTACGGGGTGTTACAAATACACTACAAATTACATTAAGACCACCTTCAACCAACCTATTTTCCACTACTTTTATCTTCCCATCTCTCTTTTTATTTTGCCTCCATGTTTTAAAGCTAGTTTAAGCATATTAGGTAGGGAGTAACTGCTATCAACCATTGATTCAAAAATTAGTTTATTATATTTTTTTTTTTTTTTTTTCTTCTAACATACTCCCTACCAACACACAAAATTTTTCACACACCCAAAGGATATATACTTGG
Organism: Capsicum rhomboideum; assembly: GCA_031232105.1. Taxonomy (NCBI): domain Eukaryota; kingdom Viridiplantae; phylum Streptophyta; class Magnoliopsida; order Solanales; family Solanaceae; genus Capsicum; species Capsicum rhomboideum. Next base: position 64,302,076 of record CP124709.1, read on the forward strand.
GGCATTAACTTACTCTTTCCTTCTTCAGTTTTTTTTTTCACACTCCTTCACAACCTAATTTCTCAATTAAAGCGCTTTGGAGTTTTGGATCAAATTGCGGTTCATTGAAAGAAAAGGATCAATCTACATGTAAGGCCACCAAAGAATAGGCTAAGGGCTCAACGGGGCTGACTAAGATCATGCAAAAAGGGTAGATAAAGTAGGTCTAAAACATGGCTATCAAAGAAACGCCTATATCATCTCCTAAACTTAACACCTTTTATTTCTCTTTGCAAACACACCGGGCAAGTTCTAGACATCATTATGCACATGGAATATCACAAAAACCTCACTCACACATGGCACATGTTCAGCTCAGCAGGTTCACCATAACATATCTGAAATCATGCATAAATTCAACATTAAGCAACTTAGCCAGTCAACTAAGTGAGAATTAGGCGTCTCAACACTTGCTATTGTCTATCCTAGCCTGTTTCACACGTGTATGCACAATTGTATAGCAAGCAAGAACACCCGACATGACACTACATGACCAATTTGCTCTTAAGACAGTCGTCATCCATCCATCATAGAGCAAATCCCTTAGTCCTATGACTAAGGCGACTCAAAAGTAATAGACACCAAAAACAACTTAAAAAAATTTAAAACAACATCAAAAATTCAAGATTTTTTTTTTGTACGGTTCAAAGGGACTCTCCTTAGTAAAAGAACCAAAAACAAAGGCTAAGGAACCCAAAATAAAAGCATACAACAGCACACATATACATACATACATACAAGGGAATCCCATTACACCCCACCCCACACTTAAAAGATTAGCACTGTCCCCAATGCTACAAAAATAAACAATGCAAGAGTAGGGTGTAAGGAGCTCCCTGGTCAGTAGAGTTAGTCGTCGTCCTCCGGCCCACGGACCTCTAGCGGTGGATCATCCGCCTCCGCCTCCTCATCTTCAGAATCTGTCTGGAGGTCATTTTCATCTGTGGGGACATCTTCATCCATAGGCTCAACAAAATCAGGACCAATTCTCAATAAGACCATGGCATGCTCGTTAAGAGGATAATCTCTCTCTACCTAGCTCAGCTCATCCGTCGTAGAGGGCCTACCCCCAGTCCTGTGTCGCAGCATCTCCAACCCATACATTCGGGCTAAAATCCCGTCATCTCTAGCATGACGCTCTGCTAATGTCAAAGTGGGGCCGAGTGAATCCGGAGCCTTAGTTTGGGTGACATCCACAGGCGTCGTCACCAAAGGAGGATGATAGTCAAAATTTTCTTCGAGCACTTTGAATGCTCTTATTAATTTAGTCAATAGTCCACCGAAAGCATATCGAAGACCTCCTTCGAGGCGAGCTCGGCGCATAGCCGACAAAAACATAGAACCTACATCAATCTCCACATCAGTCATGAGAGCATACACCAGACAGACACGATCCCTTGTAACCTCAGTCATGTGGCTCCCCGAAATTAAACAACAACACACAATCTTTAGCCAAATCCTTGCCTCTTTGTTGAAGTGGGCAAAGGGTAGACTCTCGTGATACCCTCTTTTGTGATGGCGCAGCCACCTCACTGTTGAACGTGGGCCACACAGAGTGTGTCGAATTTTGGCATATGGAGGCCTAACATTCAGCCTGAGTAGGTCTTAGGAACTAGACCGAGTGGAAGCTCTCAATAATCCATTCAAACTCAAGGAATCAAGTATCACATCTGAACCTCGTACCACTATTGAGCAGGTAGGTGCGTTCGGGTTCCAATTTGAGTACAATTCGCTCACCAGATGGAGGTTGCAATCGGTAGGTATGTCGAAGACGAAGCCCATCCCGACTTGCACAAGCCGAGCCAATATTCTTGGGTAAGACCGAGCCAGACTTGTCCTATCAATACTCTCATCTACAAAATATTTAGCTTTCGGGTGGCTTTTGTACCAACTCTTCCCTGCACTGGAGACCGCGTGTATCCCATACTTCCATTTTTGCCCTTTTAGGACTGGGGGAGCTGCGGGGACCTTATTACCCAACCGACGTCTCTTGTGAGAACTGGAGGCAGCTACATTAGAATCAGACATTGTACCTGTAACAAAGTTCCACAAACAAGTCAATTACCCATGTAAAAATAGCTAACCAACTTAATGCGCGGTGACGTTCAGGGCCACCCTACACTTAGTCGCTTAGCACCAAGTCAAAATATATATGGGCGGAGGGTACTCAGACTTCCCCTCATCACTGAATGCCCAAATACCAAGTCCCAACCATAGATAAATGCACATTCCCACACAAGGTCAGCAATCTCATAAATAGCTTTAGAATGACATGCTTGTTTTACTCAAGAATTCAAACAATAGTCATACATATTCAACACCTATGAGTTGTATCAAGTGATTTCAACCACCAATTTGCTCAATTATCACCAATAAAGATAAACCCACTTCCACTTATTCCAACTAAAATAAGATTATTAAACACAAATTCACATGCCTTCCAAGTTCATTGTAATGACACCCCATAAACTCCAACCATATCATAAGAAGCAAGTCAACAAACCAAGAACATATTGGGCATCACAAACGAAATCCAAGAATACCCCAAAATTGCATCATCCTCATAGCAATCTAGAGAGAGAAAGCTAAGGAAACATACCTTGATAGCTTGAGGGGAGTCTTGTTAACAAAATCCCAAGAGGAGAAGGCAAGAATTCGAGCTATGTGTGGGCAAGAGTAGAGAAATAGAAGAGAAAATTGTTGAAGTTTATGGGAGTAAAATCAGGTCCTTGGTGTTTGAGTTTGGAAAATATGTGAAAATTAGGGATTTAAAGGAGAAGGGGTGGGGTGGGTCGGATATGGAGCCCCTTTCTTATTAAAAAGAAATTTTTGTGTGCCAAGGACTTAAGGGGGTAGTGGCCTGGCACGCTGCCTAGCGCGCTACCCCACTGCCCAGTCGAGAAGAAATATGGGCAAAGGCGGCGTGGCATGCTCCGTGTCGCGCCATCCCACTGCCTTTGATTGAAATTTTTTTGGGGCAGGCGGTGTGGCACGCTCCTTATCGCTCCTGCCCACTGCCTTTCAAATTTTTGTTTTTAGCAATTGCATCCTGGCACGCCAGGTAGCGCGCCCAACACTTAACCTCATACCTGAGCAATTTTCCATATTTTTCACATAATCTTGGGGCTTTTACAAGTCCCAAGACTCAAAACTTCGCTCCAAAACATGTCCTACCTGCCCGGCACCTTCAAATAATCATCCATCCGCCAATTTTACCTTTTCCTTGTAGATTCCCATGTCAACATGCTTCGTGCCTCTGCATAAACACAAGATCTTAGCACTAAGTTAGAAAACAAAATTTTTAAAAGAGATGGGTTGCCTCCCATCAAGCGCCTTAGTTTTGGTCGGGGCACAACTCTTATTTTTGTATTTTTACTTTATAAATCCTAACTATTACAACACATTCGTGGGTTGCCTCCCATGTAGCGCCTGGTTTAATGTCGCGGCTCGACCATACTTAGCTCAGTTATCAACAAGGTGAAGTACGTACTCCTTCTGCTTCTCTTCTTCACTAAAATAATGCTTCAATCTCTGGCCATTTACCATAAATCTTGTACCGTCCGCTTTGTTCAAAATTTCCACCGCACCATGAGGTGTCGTGCGACTTACCTTAAAAGGCCCACTCCACTTAGATCTTAGCTTGCCCGGAAACAACCTAAGTCTTGAGTTAAACAAAAGTACCAACTGGCCTGGCTCGAAAGTGCAGGGGAGAATATGCTTGTCATGCCATCGCTTCATTTTCTCCTTGTAGATCTTAGCATTTTCATACGCATGGGAATGAAATTCTTCCAACTCATGGAGTTGTAACAACCTCCTGTTACCATCCAACCCCGGATCTAGATTCAACTTCTTTACCGCCCAATATGTTCGGTGCTCAAGCTCAACTGGGAGGTGAAAAGCTTTCCCAAAGACCAAATAATAGGGAGAAGTCCCTATAGGAGTCTTATACGCTGTTCGATAAGCCCAAAAAGCACCATCCAGCTTGAGTGACCAGTCTTTCCTCTAAGTATTCACCATTTTTTGCAAGATTTGCTTTATCTCGCGATTAGAAACTTCCACTTGGCAACTTGTTTGGGGATGATACGCTGTTGAGACCTTGTGTTTCACACCATACTTTGCCAATACACTCTTCACCCAATAATTAATGAAGTGTGACCCTCCATCGCTAATAATAGCTCTTGGAGTTCTGAACCTAGTAAAGATGTGCTTTTGAAGGAACTTTACCACAACTTTGGAGTCATTCGTAGGAAGAGTTGCAACCTCTACCCATTTAGACACATAATCCACTGCTACGAGTATGTATAGATTTCCATTCGACTTTGGGAAAGGGCCCATAAAATCAATCCCCCATACATCAAAGATTTCAACTTCTAGGATGTTGTTAAGAGGTATCTCATGTCGCTTTGCAATCGTCCCCATACGTTGACATTGATCACAACTCTTCACAAAGGCATGACATCTTTAAATATAGAAGGCCAGAAGAAACCTGATTGCAGAATTTTTTGGGCTGTGCATTCACCACCATGATGGCCACCATAAGGTGATGCGTGGCATCTCTCTAACACTTGCTTCAACTCTGCATCCGAAATACATCTTCGTACTACTTGATCAGGCCCTTGCTTGAATAAATAAGGCTCATCCCAAATATAGGAACGTGCCTCATATAACAGCTTCTTCTTTTGTTGAGGACTCGAATCGGGAGGAAATAGCCCACTTACCAATAGATTCACAATGTCTGCATACCATGGCAACTCATCGACATCCAACACTAACAATTGATCGTCTGGAAATTCCTCACAAATACGTCCATCATCCACTACATGTGTCGAGCTTTCAAGTCTAGAAAGATGGTCAGCAATTTGATTTTCTGTCCCCTTTCTATCTTTAATCTCTAAGTCAAACTCCTGTAGCAATAAGATCCATCTAATCAACCGCGACTTAGCATCCTTTTTATTGAACAAATACCGTATTGCAGCATGATCCGTGTATACAATGACGCTCGTGCCCACCAAGTACCATCTGAATTTATCCAATGCATACACCAAAGCTAACATCTCTTTTTCAGCCACCGTGTAATTTACTTGGGCTGTATCAAGGGTCTTGCTTGCATAATAAATAGAGTGAAATACCTTATTCTTCCGCTGACCAAGAACTGCACCCACTGCAACCTCACTTGCATCACACATGAGCTCAAATGGTAGAGCTCAGTCAGGAGAAATAAGGATAGGTGCCTCTACCAACTTCTTTTTCAAAACCTCGAATGCCTTCACACATGCTTCACAAAATACAAATTTCACATCTTTTTCCAAGCGTGCACACATGGGGCGTGCAATTTTGGAAAAATCTTGAATAAACCTTCTGTAAAACCCAGCATGACCCAAAAAACTTTGCACCCCTTTCACCGATACAGGTGGAGGGAGTTTTTCAATAACTTCAATCTTTGCCCTATCAACTTCGAGCCCCTGCTTTGACACTTTATGCACAAGAACTATACCTTCAGTCACAAGGAAATGGCACTTCTCCCAATTGATAACAAGATTAGTTTCTTCACACCGAGCAAGGACTCTATCAAGGTTTTGCAAGCATACCTCGAAAGAGTTACCAGAAACTGAAAAATCATCCATAAAAATCTCTACGAACTCCTCCACCATGTCATAAAAAATGGCTATCATGCACTGCTGAAAGGTAGCTGGTGCATTACATAATCCAAATGGCATACGCTTGAAAGCGTATGTGCCGTAAGGACATGTGAATGTAGTCTTCTCCTGATCTTGAGGATCTATAGCAATTAGATTGTATTCGGAATACCCATCAAGAAAGCAATAATACTCCTGCCCGGCTAAACGATCCAACATCTGATCAATAAAAGGGATTGGATAATGGTCTTTCCTCGTAGCATCATTGAGTTTCCGGTAATCCATGCAAATACGCCACCCAGTCACAGTTCTTGTAGGAATCAACTCATTATTATCATTAGTGATCACCGTCATACCACCCTTTTTTGGAACGCATTGTACTGGGCTAACCCACGTACTATTAGAGATAGGGTAGACAATGCCCGAATCTAACCACTTAATTACCTCTTTCCTTACTACTTCTTTCATCACCGGATTCAAGCGTCGTTGGTGTTGCACACTCGGCTTATGCCCTTCCTCCATGTAAATTTTATGCATGCATAAACCCGAATTAATGCCATGGATGTCAGACATCTGCCAACCAATAGACTTCTTTCTTCTTTTGAGTATCAACAATGCCGCATCAACTAGTTCCTTTGACAAATTTGCTGCAAGAATAATAGGAAGGGTGTCATTGTCACCTAAGAAAGCATATTGAAGGTGAGATGGAAGTTCTTTCAATTCAAGCTTCGGCGCCTCCTCAATTGAGGTATTGGTTGGAGGACCGCATGGACGATTTAAAGGTTCCCATCTACCCTCTTTACCATAGATACCCATAAGATCAAGAACTTGCACCATTTCACTAGCTTCCGCATCCCCAAAAACATCTTGCCCTATCAAAACTTTTTCCAACGGATCTGTAGACAAAGTGTGGATGCTTTCAACCGCCAAATCTATAGCTGTAATAGCCGACAAGTTCTCATAAATTTCTGGAAGCTTCAAAGCCCTATATACATCAAAGACCTCAACTTTATCATGAGCTTGCATAGTTAGTTTCCCGGCTGCTACATCAATGATTGCACCTTCTGTGGCCAGAAAAGGACGCCCCAAAATAAATGGGACTTCCGGGTCAGTATAAAAATTTAGCACCACAAAATCAACGGGAAAGATCAACGACCCTACTTAAACCAGAACATCCTCAACAATACCATCAGGTCTAGTCACGGATCGGTCTGCAAGCTGCAAAATAATAGTAGTAGGCTTAGGATGACCCAAACTCAACTCCTTGAAAATCGAAGTGGGCATCAGATTTATACTATCCCCCAAATCACACAATCCACGAGCACAGACACGATCTCCCAGAGTAATTTTCACAGTGAAGCTTCCAGGATCCTTCAGCTTTGTAGGTAACCGATTTTGAATGCGATAACTACACTCCTCAGTCAATGCAACCGTGGCATACTCTGTCAATCTACTCTTGTTTGCCACAATATCTTTCACAAACTTGGCATACTTTGGAATACCCTGCAAGATATCCACAAGAGGCAAATTAATGTGCACTTGTTTAAGTAGTTCAATGAACTTACCAAAGCACTCATCTTCCTTCTTCTTCTTGAACTTCTGAGGGAAAGGAGGCGGCAACTTCACAATATGTATCACTTTATCATCTTTGGAGCTTTTGGTAGATTCCACTTGTTCATCTTCAATCACCACTACTTTCGGCTCCAATTCTTCCGCTGGTGCCACCGTATCCTCTAACTGCTTACCACTACGGGTAACAATAACATTCACCTATTTTGGATTAGGCTCAGTATCACCTGGAAGACCTCCTTGAGGCCTTGTATTCTGTGCGTTAGCTAACTAACCAATTTGCTTCTCCAAATTCTGAGTATCCAACTGATTGTTACTCACATCTGCTGCCAGCTTAGCTTGCTCTGCCATAATCTGTTTTAGCATATCCTCCACGCTCATATCTCCAGGCTTAGCACCCACTTGATTTCCTTGACCTTGCTATTGGTTGTACTGTGGTGCATATCCTTGAGGCCTATATTGATTCTGATTACCTCCCCAAGACAAGTTCGGGTGATTTTTCCACCCAACATTATAAGTGTTTCCATAATTTTGGGCTCCAACTCCCCTTTGGGCATTACCAAAAAAATTCACAGAATCTGGATTTGCACTACACAACTCGCTGGTATGGTCCCAGTTTCCACATACACTACACATCACAGAAGCCTATTGTTGTAATTCATTTACTGGAGATGGTTGCTGCCCCAAATTCAAACTACTAAAGTGATTGTTCATAATGTTTTGCATAGCTGAAATTTGGGTAGATAATGTCGTGACTGCATCAACATCTAGTTTCCCAGCAACCTTTTTTGTAGAATTCCTCGAATTATCACTATGCCAGTCTGGATTTCCCTGTGAAATATGATTCAACAAGGCATATAATTCATCATAAGTCTTCTCTAAAGCTTGTCCACCCGCAGCTGAATCAAGTAGAATTTTAGTGTTGGGGTCGAGAGCCTTAATGAAAGTATGCCCCAACACTTCATTAGCTTGGTGGTGATGAGGACAATCTCTCAGCATGGATTTGAATCGGTTCCAAGCTTGGTACAAATTCTCATTATCTCTCTGTCTGAAACTCAGTATCTTACTCCTTAGCTTTGCTGTCTTTCCAGACGGAAAGAACCTTATCAAGAATTTCCGAGAAAGATCATCCCAAGTAGTGATAGAATTTGCCGACTCTGCATCTAACCACCTCCTTGCTTCCCCCAACAGAGAAAAGGGAAACAAAGTAAGTCTCACATAATCTGAAGACACACCTGCAGGAATATATGTGTCACTGATCTCCAGAAAATTACGGATGTGCTTCTGTGGGTCCTCATGAGCAAGACCTGTAAACTGCCCACTTGAGTGCAAGAGTTGCACTATATTCTGTTTAAGCTCTAATCTACCTCCAACCGTCAGTTTGAGAATGCTTGAGGTCACATTAGTGGCGAGTGGGATTGCCACATCGCGAACTGTTCTAGCTGCCATTACTTTCGGCTCACGTCTCTCTGCAGCTGGTTCTTTAATTCTTACGGGATTACCCCGTATTCCTTCGCCAGCTAGTTCGACTTGTGGGATTGGGTAGTCTGCAGCCTGTCTCCTCAATCTATTGAAATATCTTTTAGGTTCAAAATGCAGGGCTACCAAATCTTTGTTCCTTGACAGTGTTTTGATGAAGTAAGCCTGCAAAATAGAACAACTAAGATCAAGTTGTCAACACGTAGCTGAAAATTAAAGTACAAACGTCAATAATTGAAATCTATCTATTCGAAAACCCCCGGCAATGACGCCAAAAACTTGTTGCGACCCAGCTATAAATGCAAGTGTACATGATCGTGCAAGTAATACAGTGGATCCTTTAAAAGAGCCGAATATCGAACCCAAGGGACTTTCGTCAACAGAAATCAATTTCAAGCGTCAAACTATAATTAAAAAACTAGTGTTGCAAATAAGGACAGGGATTTGGTGCTGAAAATTAAATGCTTGCGGATTATGAACTTCTATCTTCGCTACTGTAACTTTGGTTTCCGCAAATGTGCTTGAAAAAACAATAAAAAGTGAATTCCCAGGGCTAAGGCACTCTGAACGTCGTCTCTTGAGCATAATTGTTATTGGTTTAAGCAATTTGAGTTGTTTATCTTGGTTATTGATCACGAGGTTAATTTTACAATTATATTCGTCTCCAAACTATAATCTTTTACTAGAAATTGGAAACCTAACTACGTCCATGAGCGGTGACAAGTTTAACCAATTCTAATACATTTAAGCTTTCATCTCGTAATTGACCAAGTGTGGTGGATTAGGTACCTCTCGGTCCTAACCACATGTCAATACCTTAGAATTTCTTCCCCGAGAAAGACCACACCTCTTATACTCTATGTTCTATCTCTTAGTTTCTCTCTCGAGCTCACTTCAAGACAAGGAATGTAATTCAATGGTGATCAAGCATCAAAATAGTGAAATTTAGAATATATGAGCAACCAATTGACGATAAACTTCCGCAAAAAACCAATAGAATTAACCCAAGTGATTCATGTTCTTGGCCTTAACCCCAAGAAATAGGGATTTTAGCCACTCATAATGTTAATTAACATCCGAAAGTACTAAAATACCTTCAAAAATAAATAAAAACTGAAAAGATGAGGAATAAAACCTAATTGAGATGCCCAAAAACGCCCAAAATATTCTAAGGATGATGGAATATTCATACAATAACCAAAATGCCCTATTTATAGACCCAAAGTCAAGGCAAAATCGGCCAAAAAGCGGCCCGGCAAGCCCTTGGGCGCGCCTGGAACTTAGGAAGATTTTGCCTCAACAAAAGGGTACTCCCAGGCGGCGTGGCACGCCCCTGGGCGTGCCCCATTTCTGCCTGGTCAAGTGAAAAAATAGCCAAAAGCCTCCTGGCACGCCCCTTGGCGCGCCAGGCCCTTAATTTGTGATTTTTGTTGCTTTCGTCGACTTCTCTTCGCGGATTTGGTTGGATTCTTCAAGTTCAACTCTTTGGCTTGCCTCTTATCTTCAATATTCTTCACTTGTAGATCCTCCAAGACTCACTTTCCAGGCCAAAAATGCTCCAAATAGTCGCAAATTCCACCTACAAGGGTCTAATCATATTGGTTAGCACCATATCACATATTCCATCAAAAACTTATAGAATACACAAGTATTGTTCTCAAAACTAAGGTAAACATGGGTTAAAGTCGGTCATAAGGCATATAAATATGCCTTAGATCAATCAACGCTCTCAACTTAGAACGTTTGCATATCCTCAAGTGAACAAAACAAAACACACATATACGATGCTTAACTAAGAGAAACATAAGGGACCTACGACAGTCGATTCATTGCTTTTGACCTCAAACTCTTCTAACCCCTCCATTTACAAATGAAAACCACGGTGTGTATACATGCAACATATCATCATGACATAGAAGGGATCAAGTGATGGCATCAGATTATGAACAACCAGCTGAGCATATAAGCAAATGTCATTATCCGAACAAATAGCAGCTAACAATGCAACCCATGTACTCTCACAACAAATAAGTCCCATACACTCACAGTATACTAATGAATCTCAAATTAGGGACTCGGTCAAAACACTCTCTCTCTCAAAGAAGTTCAAACAGTGTGTATGAAATACCATAGGCTTGCCCTTATTTTCTATGCCTTAGTTTTTCGGACAGTTGGACTAGGATCACTATAGGAGTTTAATCGGTTTATAATGTCGGCTTGGGGATGGGTATGGTCATATGGATATGGTGACTTAACCCTCCTTGACATTACACTATTTTTGGCTCCAATTTTCAACCATGCTTATTTATTCTCCCTTATTCTCCTTTATTTATCTTCAGATTTTGGGTGTGATTCCCTTCCTACTTTCAAGACACAATTTATTCATATTTTTTTTTCTCTTTTTTTCTATTCATTTCACTTTTTTTCTTTTTTCTTTTTTCTTCACACCCCAAATCTGTTTTCTCTCTTTTTCTTTTACTAACCCCTTCTTCATACCCAAATCAATCTACGCACCCCTATAATAGCCACCCTCAACTCAGGTGATTTGTCTGAGTTGAGGTACACAATGTCCAAGAAGGGACCAGGGACAAGACAGGTTCATTATAAGTAAAATGGGAAGGTGAATGGGCTAATGAAAGAAACAAGTCAATTAAGGCTCAAAATTGGGATCAAGGGATACTGAATTCATTTGGTTAGGCATTTAGGCTAAATGTGGACTTATTCAAAAATGACCTATGATCCTTTTTTAACCACTATACTCTAACCCAGGCAAGACTAACCGGGCAAGTTCTGGATCGCACACACAAAGTCAACTAAGTAATGACCTCACACACATATAGCATAGGGTTGCATTATCAACTACTACCTATCTGGGTTCATGCAATGCTAGCTACAGTTATTCTGCCTATAATACTAATGCCATAACAAGATCCAATAGCTGTCACAAACTAACATACTACACACATAATTCAAAAATAAAAAAATTTCAGGATTTTCAGGAGGGGTATCCTTTAGATCATCAAAAGCATCCTTAACATTCAAAATACGTTCAAAATTGGACTGCACTAAGGTTCCCCTATTTTTCTCCTAATTATACATAAAAACACATAGATAATATAAATAACAACCTAAACATGCCGGTTCTACTATGATAGCACACTCGGGGGAAAAGAAACACGACAAAAAAAACCCCAAGTGGTGGTACACCACCTCCCCTAACTAACAATGGTGCACTTCCCTCAGTGCACAACTAACAATATAGTAAATACAAGGGAGTGAAGACATACCTGCAGTGCCCTAAGCACCAGAAGTGGGCCCATCCATAGCGGGATCATCAGTATGCCCTGTGGGCTCTCTGCTAGGTGCATCCGGTGAAGGGGGTACCTCTACCGCGGAGGTACCCTGTCCTATAGTATCATCCAAAGATCCCGATACCGACTTATCCTCCCCCTTTTAGACTGGGGGGTGGACTCGAAAGACTGATCAGGAACAACTGGCTCGACAGGTAGTGGAATGGGCTGAAGTGCAGCCCAAGAAGCAGCTTGGGCCCGATTCTATAAGTTGTACGAGGCACTAGTGTAGTATCATCAGTGCAAATATCAAAAACCTTCTCGAACCCACTTTTTTCTGATTCAGTCGGTTCATCACGCAAACGGGTCAGAGATTTTGAATTTTTGGTTCAAATTCTTGACGAAGAATCAAGGTGGTCACATTTGGGGTAAGGTTTGGGGGGCATGCTGTTGGGTTTGGGTCAGATTTTGGGGTATTTGGGTTGGGTTTGGATTGAATTTTTAGGGTGGGGTTTTTGGATTTTAGGGTAATTTGGGTCTGGTGGGTCAAATTTTTAGGGTGGGGGTATAACACCCCATACATTTCCGAACCTATTTGATTACCGTAATACTTATGGAATAATTTAAACATGAGATTGTTGGGGTATGACACATTCAATTTTTTGGTCTGAATTAACATGTGCTAATGGGCTCAATTTAAGGCCCAAAAATTAAGCCAAAGACATGGCCAAAAATGGAAAATGACCCATTCTTAAGATTTGACCAAGTAAACACAATTAAATGTTTGGATAATGATGACATGAGGGACTATAAAAGGCCAAGAAAATCAGATTTTATTCAATAAAACACAAATGCCAAATTCTAGACTTTTCCACCAAAAAGATATTTTTCTCTTTACTCTCAAACCCTAAGGCAACCATCTCTTGTGGACAAGATCATCACTTTTAAAGATTGGGTAAGTGTTTAATCTTGTGATTTAGTATATTATATGCATGATAGATTGTGTATATCATGATGGTTATGTCTCAAAGTGTTGAGTAGTGCACTTTTGCTTTTTGCTAAAAGATGTGTCATCTATGTGACTTGAACTTGAAAGGAGACTTGAGATCTTAAAGGAAGTAAATTTTATGGATTAAATGTCAAAATTTAAGATTTTTTTATGTCCCTAACTTGATTTCTCTTTGTGTATAACATTTGGAATTGTTGTTGTGAAATTGTACATGGAACCGGTGGCGTATTGAAGGAAAAATGTGGTTTTGTGATGTTTATGTGAGTTGTGAGACCATGGTTGTTTGTTGTCATCTAAGTTAATATAAAATATGAAAATATAAGCTTACTTATGACCATGTACCATTTATTACAAAAAAGGACCCAAAAGAGACCCATTTTGGCCGAATCGGGCATCCGCCTTCGCGGATGGGGCACCTGCGGGCGCAGATGCCAAAGCAGGTGGCCCTGTACCAGGACAATGTTCACCTGAATACGCACGTCACCTACCTTCGGGTGTAGGTGGCTTCGCAGGTCATCCCAGAACTCCGTTTCAATTGTTTTTACATCTCTTTGACCCCCCAAAGCCCTTATACCCTTTTTGGATGCAATTATCAACTTATGGTACCTTTTGAATGACTTTAAAGGAGTAAACCAGAGTTATTTTGAAAGGTGTTTACGTGACGTAGTGAGGTAAATGTGACATTATATTGAAGGGGAAGTGGAAAATATAAACTTGGTGTGAAATGCTATTGGTTTATGATGTCTTAGTTGATGTGTGGCATGTTGTGTGGTGTTGTTGGTATGGTAATGCAGTGAATGGTGTAGTGAAGGGTGAAATGACGTTATATGGCATTCATATAGCTCATTGTCATCCTATGCACTTGTAAGGTAGTTAGTTGTTAACGTGAACTCCGTTATGTACTTGTGTTATAGAGTAACACATAAGGAAGGAGCTGGATTGTTATATTCACATATAGGGGTTGTGTATTCATAGTTGGAATATAAGGTATGTAAGGTTACTCTTTCTGTATCCTTTTACAGCACATATTGTTCACATTGTCATTGTACTTGTTCCATTCCGAAATGTTCAAAGGTATCTCAGCTCAGGTTGTCATATATTGTCATTCATATGTTTCTTTTTCAATGACCAATTGTTATTCATGTGTCACATAATTGTGGACATTGTTCCAAAGTTCCAATAATGTTCCGTTCCAAAGTTCCAATAATGTTATAACCACCAATGTATCAATCTCACAAAAGTAAAGGAAAAAGGTAATGCATATATGGTACTTTATGGTTACTTTATGGTTACTTCATGGTTCTTTGAGTACAGGTGGTAGCTTTGGGTGCGAAAGCCTAAATCAAGCCGATCCCGAGATTATTGGATCAGGGGGAAAGCTCAGTGGGGTAAAAGCCAAACTTGATGCCGAACCTGCTTCATTGATTTATGGGTGGTAGCTCAAAGGGGCAAAAGCCTAACTAGAGACGATCCCAAGATTATTGGATCAGGAGGGAAGCTGAGTGGGGCAAAAGCCTAGCTTGATGTCGAACCTGACAGGGGGTAGCCCAAAGGGGTGAAAACCTAACTAGGGCCGAACCTGCTTTATTGATTTATGGTATATTATGTTATGTTATGACCCACTGATCAGTTGGGGCCCGAGTATTATTGACGGTATTATATTGACTGTATTATATTGACGGTATTATTGACGGTAATATATGATGGTATTATTTGACGGTAATGAACGTAAAAGTAAAAAAAGTAATGAATGTAATGTACACGGTTCCACACATACAGAATGCTGGTTTATCCATAATGTTTATTCACTTGCATTTGATTCCATTTGAGATCCTATGTTTCATGCAGCTTCTTATAGCCTTACATACTTAGTACATTCTTCGTACTGACGTCACTTGGGGTACTTACCTTACTTGCTGCAGGCGCAGGAGCTAGTAGACCTCTACAATAGGATATGGATCATATGCAAAGTGTTGGTGAGCTCCAGACTGATTTGGGGCTTTCCGAGTCACATGTGTACATTGGTTTTGGTACTATATAAATGTTGTATAAAACTGGGACTTGTCCCGACTTTAGGATTGGTTATGTATCTGTCAGAGGCTTTTGTAGACGTTGTCAGACAAATGAAGGAAATGTAAGGAATGTATACTTTTGACGGGGTGTTAGAGTTTCATATATATATATATATATATATATCATATGTTTTCCATGACTTCCGCCATTAGCATCTTGTATCTATATGTGATAGTGACATGCATACGAGTTTACATGAAAGAAGATTGGTTCTCTCAGGTCTTAACGACTTTGAGTGCCAGTCCGCCCCATTGGAATATGAGGCGTGATAGGGGGTTCGGATTTTTGGGGTATTTGGCGATTTAGGTGATGAAGATATTGGAGAAATCCAAAAATTGGAAGGGAAAAGGAGATGATTTAGGAATTGATATATGGGAATGTGGTGAAATTTGGAAATTAGGGTTTATGAGAGTATTGGAAAGTAGGGTTTATGCAGATTCGGATTTTGGTCAGGGAAGAAGTAGGAGACTGAATTTATATAAAGAAAAGGGTCGGGTGGGTCGGGTCTTCGGAGTATTTGAATTTCTAATTTTCATGGAACCACCCACGTGACGTGGGTTTCACTCACGTCATGTGGGTCTCTGGCGTAGCTCAACTCCTACAAGTATAACTTGCCTCTGATTCTCACGATACCACCCACGTGATGTTGGTATACCCACGTCACGTGAGTACCCTGTCATAGGTGATATTCAGAAGGACCAACATTTTTCTCTTATTTTCATGATACTGCCCACGTGACGTAGGTCGACCTACATCGCGTGGGTACCCCTGTCGTGGGTTAAATTTTTGCAGGTGTTATCTTTTGATTTTCAGCCAAGGTGTCTTCCAATGCTCAGATCATAAAATAATCATATCTTGGGTTGCCTCCCAAGTAGCGCCTGATTTAATATCGCGTGTCACGCCCCAAATCCCATTGAGGTGGACTGGCACCCAAAGCCAATAAGACCCGGGAGAACCAATCTTTGGTCATGCCCATTCATATGCATGCCATTCAAGAAACATCATCATCATGTATACATACTAGATGCTAATAGCGAAAGTTATGGAAACATGTGTTATATACATATAAGAAACTTGGCCGTTAGGGCCATCAAGTAAAAATGGACATACATCCCTGTCACGACCCGAATCCCATTCGGACCGGACTGGCACCCGGAGCCGATAAGGCCCGAGAGAACCAATCTTCGCTCATGTACTCTTATATGTATGTTCGCGTATGAATATCATTTTATCTCATGTAATTAAATATCAATGGCGGAAGTCATGGCAACATATGCAATATATAAAACTTGGCCGTTAGGGCCATTGCGTTAAAATGAATGTATACATCTTACATTCAGCTTCCTCCATACGTCTACAAAGCCTCTACAGATACATGACTTTGACAAACCTAGAGTCGGGACATACCCCGCTCTATACTCATATATAATCTCAAACCAATATGCATAATGACTCGAAAAAGCCCCGGATCAACTGGAGCTCACCAACAATCTGCGGATATCTCATAGCCTACTGTGGAGATCTACTAACACCTGTGCCTGCAGCATGTAAGGTAAGTTCCCCAAGAGGGGTCAGTACGAAGAAATTACTGAGTATGTAAGGCCATATGAAACTATATAATACGTAAGTACTTTCAAGAAATTAAGCGTAAGAGAATAACCAATATGGGTAGACCCCCATTCTGAATATGTGGAACCACGTCATTACTTCTATTATTTTCATCACTTGGTCATTTATTCTTATCATCATAATTCTTATAATAACCTCCATATTGATATTCATGCAAAGGATATACTCTAATTTCTTTTACAACTATCTTCATTATATGGATCTTAATATAATACCGATCATCACCTTCTAGGTGGGTTATAATATAGTACCGCTCATCACCTTATAGGTTAATAATATAATAACGCTCATCACCTTATAGGTGGATAATAATATAATACCGCTCATCACCTTATAGGTGGATAACAATATAATACCGCTCATCACCTTATAGGTGGATAATCATATAATACCACTCATCACCTTATAGGTGGATAATAATATAATATCGCTCATCACCTTATAGGTGGATAATAATATAATACCGCTCATCACCTTATAGGTGGATAATAATATAATATCGTAGCATAATATTGGGATTATACCATCTTGAACTTATACCCTTTATATTGTGATCCATACTCAATAAAACATAAAGTAACCATATGCACACTACTTCTTTACAACCTTATTTCCTTAACATAGTTATGAGAGTGACACATTAGAGATCATGACATTACTTGAAGCACACACTTACATACACATTTCACTTCACTTCTTTACTTCATGAGATTGACATCTTCAGTTATGAGGAATAATTATATTAACTTGCACATCACATCCCTTCTTACTCTTATGAAATTGATACTTTTACTATATCAAAGATTGGTACAAGGATAATCATAATATTCTTAGACTTTGGCCCATGACATGATTGAGCAAAATGCTTTTCAAGAATAAATAGATTCTTCTTACATCTTACTCTCTTTGAGATAGTTCTTTTAGAAATTTCAACGTTATGACAACTTTACTTGAAGCTTTGGATCATTAACCAATGCGTGAGAGACATGTGCATAAACATTGTGAGAAACATAACATTATTAGAAACATAACACTATTGGAACTTTGGAACCATGTCCATAATTAGGTAACTCATGAACAACAACGACTAATGAATAAGGGATACGTGACTTAGGAATGAATAGATTCTCCTTACGTCGTCACTTTCCTTGAAACAGTTTCTTTTAATAGTCCCAACAACATTATGGGAGCTTTAGGAATTTCAGTCCATGGATAAGAGACATATGAATACCAATCGGTCAATGAATAAGAAACGTGTGGATAACAATATATATCAAACCTGAATGAGATACCTTAACATATTTCGGAATAGGACAAGTGAAATGTCAATATGAACATTATGTACTGCAGAAGGATACGGACAGAGTAACATTACATACCTTATCTTCCCAATGTAAATACACAATCCAATAGGTGAGCACAATAATTCCGTCCCTTCCTTATGTTTCACTCTACATCACAAATACATAACGGAACCAACATTAACCACCAACTACCTTACAAATGCATATGACAACAATGAGTTACATATTTATCTTTAAAAATGTCATTTCCTTCTCTACACTACCATTTACGGCATTTTCATACCAACAATACCCCATTCATGCCATACATTGACCACAGGCTACATTCCAAGTGTATAAGACAACCATGAGTTACATGAGTCCCCTATAACATTATTCCACCCTTTACAATACCATTCATGGCCTTTTCATGCCAAAAATACCATAACATTCTATCCATTGACCACAACATCATTTTCCAATAGCATTTCACCACAAAGTTTCGCCTTTACAATTTCTCATGAACACCATATCACAATTAATCCATCAAGTCACCTTAATACACATCATATCACATATCAGCCAAAATCCCATAATTTACACTTATAGAAAAATAACAAGGTTAATAACATAGTCACACCATACATGTTGATATTTCATCCATACCATGCTTTTTCATCAAAACCACAAGTCATAATTCAAGTTACAATCCCATGGATAACACATCTTTTTAACAAAAACGAAAAGTGTCATGTCCAACACTTCCAAGCATAACCAACATGATCTACATAATTTCTCATGCTTATAAAATGTTAAAGTACAAGAATAATCACTTACCCAAGCTTGAAAGATGATGATGATCTTGTCCAAAAATGCCTTAGGGTTTGAAGAGCTTGAGAAATGTCTTGTGGAAATATTGTAGAAATGTCTAGAATGGCATGTGACCCTTTGAGATTAAAAATCTGATTTTTGGCCACCTTTTATAACCTCTTAAGTAATCCTTATCCATTTAATCCAACCTTTGACAAGTCAAGGCAAGAATGGGTCATTTTGACCCATTGGGCCTTTCATGTTTTGGCTCATTTTGGGTCTCAAATTAGGCCCAATAACCCATATCATCTTAACCCACTAACATCAATGTGTAATCCATCATATTAGCGTTACAAAGATATTCCCACTCACGGGATTTATATTCGTAGCCTCAATCCCAAAAACAAGCGATTCTAGCCACGTATGGCCTATTTTGACCAAAAGGGTAAAATCGTTATTTTGATGCCAAATTCGTTCACAAGTAATTTTACCATACCAATATAATACTTCACTCATTTTATGTATATGCTCATGGTTGTAGAATAAACGTGGCAAAAATCGACCCGGTACGTCCCCGGGCACCCTTGGGACTTAAGAAAAATTTCCAACTTTGAAAGTGGAAAAACCAGCCTGGCACGCCCTTGGGCGCCCCAGCTTGCTGCCTTTGGTCTAAAAATTTTGGCCCAGAGCGGCCTGGCACGTCCTCTAGCGCGCCCCACCCTTAGTTTTTCAAAAAAATTCCATTTTTTGACTTTTCTTCGCGGATTTGGTTAGATACTTCAAGTCCTATTCTTTAACTTACTTCTTACCCTTAATATCATTTGTTTAGAGGTCCTTTTAGCCTCATTTTGAACCCCGCAAATGCTCCACAAAAATCACAAAACACCTCCTACGAAGGGCTAATCACATGTACGAGGCTAAATTTCAATTTTCTCATCATTAACATTACCAAATACATACGTATAACTCTCGAAACATAAGTAAACATTATTCAACGTCATCAAGTAGGGTTGGGAAGGTACGGGGTGTTACAATCCCCTTACATTCATATTCCCACATACGTATACAAAGCCTCTAATGGATGCATACACATAACCATCTTAAAGTCGGGACAAGTCCCCGCTTTATACAATATTTACAATACCAAAACAAGTGTACAACTGTGACTCAGAAAGTCCTGAACCAACTGGATCTCACCAAAGATCTGCAAATGACCGGCAACCTACTGTGGAGGTCTACTAGCACCTGCACCTGCAGAGAGTAAGGTAAATCCTCCAAGGGACGTCAGTACGGAGAATGTACTTAGTAAGTAAGGCACATATGAAATTGTATGATATACAAGCACTTCCATGGAATCAAATATAAGAGATTAGTCAGTACAAATAAAACACCGGTTTGCATATGTGGAACCAAGTACATTACGTCCTTTACTTATTTTTCCTTCACGTCTATTCGTATTTATCATTCTACCCATGCTAGGCTTTTCTGTCGCCCCTAGGATGAGATTAACCCATGCTAGGTATTTTAACCCCTGGGATGTGATTAACCCATGCTAGGCTTTCATATCGCCCCTGGGATTTATTGTGATAACCCATGCTAGGCTTTTATATCGCCCCTGGGATGTTATTGTGATAACCCATGCTAGGCTTTTATATCGCCCCTGGGATGTTATTGAACCAAACAATTATACATTACTTCATTCTTTCATTATAAGAGTAATACATTACTTCATTTCTTTACTTCCATGAGATTGATACATTGATGATTGTACATTGTTGGAACTTTGGAACTTTAGTCAATATACATGAGACATGTGAATCATAATTGATCAATGAGCAGGGAACATGTGATAATAACAATTGATAACCGGAAATAGGATACCTTAAAACATTTCGGAGTGGAACAAATACAAGGTCAATGTGAATACCATGTGCTGCAGAAGGATATAGATAGAATAACCTTACATGCCTTCACTTCCAAGTATGAATACACAAGCCTATATATGAACACAATATTCCAGCTCTTTCCTTACGTTTCAC
The DNA here is from genome assembly GCA_031232105.1 of Capsicum rhomboideum. NCBI lineage: Eukaryota > Viridiplantae > Streptophyta > Magnoliopsida > Solanales > Solanaceae > Capsicum > Capsicum rhomboideum. Next base: position 64,322,932 of record CP124709.1, read on the forward strand.
TCTACAATACAAGTACATAACGAAACTCTCTTTAACAACTACTTTCCGTACAAGTGTACATGACGACAATGAGCTATATGACTACCATATAATTTCATTTCACCCTTTATAATAGAATCCACTGCGTTACCATACCAACAACACCATAACATTCCACACATTGACCAAGAAATCATAAACCAATAGTATTTCACACCAAGTTTACCCTTTACGCTTTCTCATTATCATTACGTCACAATTACTCCATCACTTCTCCTCATAAAAACATATTAACAACAATCCATAATGGATATAATCCAACATGCCTCCATAAGACCCCTTAAAGTCATTAAAAAGGTATCATAAGTTGATAATTACATCCAAAAAGGGTATAGGGGTCTTCGGGGATCAAAGAGAGACAAAAACATACAAAACCGAATTCTGGGCTGACCAGCAAAGCCACCTGCACCCACAGGTGGATGACATGCCACCGTAGGTGACCCTTGTCCCTTTCCAGGGGCACCTGCATTGGCATCTACTGCCGCAGGTGCCTTCGTCTGCGGGGGCGGATGCCCAAATCGGCCAAAACAGGTCTCTTTTGGGTCCTTTTGTGTAATAAATGGTCCAAGGCCATAAGAAGGATTTTATTTACATATTTTTGGTCACATGGATGCCAACAAAAACCCATGGTTTCACAACACACATGAACATCACCAAAACCACATTTTTCCTTCAATACACCACCAAGTCCATGCACAATTTTGCAATAACAATTCCAAATATTATGTACAAGGATAAAACAAGTTAAGTCTATAATCACATCTCACATTTCAATATTGAATTCATCAATTTCACTTTCTTCAAGACCACAAGTCCATTTTCAAGTTTACAAGACAAAACCCTTTTCCGATTGCAAAAATAGACAGTTTTACACATAGTGAACTGTCCAACACTTTGCCAACATAACCAACATGATTTATACACCCTCTTAAGCATATAATATATTAAACCATGAGAATAAATAATTACCAAAGCTTTCAAGAGAGTGATCTTGTCCAAAGGAATGAAGGCTTAGGGTTTGTGTGAGATGAGAAATATTTGAGAAAAGTCTAGAATTGGCATATGAGTCTTTGAGAATAAAAATCTGATTTTTGGTCCCTTTTATAGTCCCATGTAGTCTCATTCTTAGCCACACATTAGTCATAAATGCTAGGCTTACTTGGTCGATTTGAAGAATGGGTCAAATTCCATTTGGGCCATGTCTTTTGCTCCATCTTTGGGCCTCAATTGAGCCCAATGGCACAAGACTCATTTAAGCCCAAAAAATTAATGTATAATGCACCAACCCTCTCATGTTTAAATACTTCCATGAATGTTACGGTACTTTACTAGGTTCAGAAACATACGGGATGTTACATTCTTCCCCCCTTAGAAACATTCGTCCTCGAATGTTAGTGACATTATTCAATTCAATTTAAACAATGGCAAGTCTAGGATCATTCTTCATATTATCATATATATATATACTTAATGCTTATAAATACTTACTTGTCATTGTCCCGATCTCGAATCGTGAACTTGTTCTTCCCTTTGGAACAAATGAGGGTACTTGGACTTCATCATTTCTTCAGCCTCCCATGTGATCTCTTCTATTTGCTGATTTCTCCAAAGTACCTTTACGAAAGCTATGTGTTTATTCCTCAACCTCTTCACTTGTCTATCCAGAATGGCAATAGGTATCTCCTCATAGGTAAGATCCTCCGTAACTCGCACATCTTCAATGGGAGTAAAAATGAGATGGATCTCCTATGCACTTTCAAAGCATCGAAACATGAAATACTGGATGAACTGTGGAGAGTTCTTAGGGTAGTGCCAACTCATACGCAACTTGCCAAATCTTCTAATAATTTCATATGGGCCTATATAACGTGGACTCAATTTTCCTTTATTTCTGAATCGCATTACCCCTTTCATCGGTGACACCTTTAAAAATACCCAATCACCTATGGCGAATTCGAGCCCTCCTCTTCTAACATCAGCATATGAAGTATGTTGACTTTGGGCTATTTGTAGCCGCTGTTGGATCACTTTAACTTTTTCCATAGCTTGATGAGCAAGATCTGGCCCAAGTAAAGCAGTTTCACCCGCTTCAAACCATCCGATTGGTGATATACATTTCCTTCCATACAAAGCTTCATAAGGTGCCATTTTGATAATTGAATGATAGCTATTATTGTAGGCAAATTCAATAAGAGGCAAATGGTCATCCCAACTGCCTTGAAAATCTAACGTACAAGCTCGTAGCATATCTTCAAGTGTTTGGATAGTACGTTCTCCTTGTCCATCTGTCTGAGGATGGAAAGCCGTACTCAAATTCACCTGTGTACCCAAACTCTGCCGAAAAGATCTCCAAAAATGCGCAGTAAACTGAGCTCCCCTATCTGATATAATAGAGATCGAAATCCCATGTAACCGCACTATCTCTTTCACATACAACCTTGCATACTCCTCGACTGTATAGGTGGTCTTGACTGGTAGGAAATGCACTGATTTGGTAAGCCTGTCAACTATGACCCATATAGAATAAAATTTCTGCAGTGAACGAGGCAAACCTGTGATGAAATCTATGTTAATCATATCGCATTTCTAGACTAGAAGATTGATACATTGCATGTAACCTCCAGGTTTCTGATGCTCTACTTTCACTTGTTGACAATTTGAGCATTGAGCTACAAATTTTGCAATGTTCTTTTTCATATTTCCCCACCAATACATTTCTTTCAAGTCATGGTACATTTTGGTAGCTCCCGGATGAATAGAATATCGCGAATGATGCGCCTCTGTCAAAATTCGTTTCCTTAGCTCATCTACATCCGGTACACATAATCTTTGTTGGCATTGACGTACCCCTTCTTGTGTAAGATTAAAGGCCGCAGTCAGACCCTATTGTACATTTTTTTCAGTTGCAATAACATAGGATCCGCAAACTGCTTCTCTTTCACTTCAGCTATTAATAAAGATTCTGCCGCATTTTGTACAATAACCCCTTCATCTGAGGATTCAAGAAGACGAACTCCCAAGCTGGCTAGTTGATGTAGATCTTTGATTATCTCTTGCTTTTCCGTCAACTGGCCACTAGTGCTTCCTACTGCTTTGCGGCTTAACGCATCAGCTACCACATTTTCCTTCCCTGGGTGGTATAAGATATCGATATCATAGTCTTTTAAGAGCTCTAACCACCTTCGTTGCCTCAAATTGAGTTCCTTCTGCTTAAAGATATATTGCAAACTTTTGTGATCAGTATATATATCAACATGAACTCCATACAAATAATGACGCCATATCTTTAAAGCAAAAACCACCGTTGCTAACTCAAGATCATGTGTGGGATAGTTTCTCTCGTGTGGCCACAACTGTGGTGAGGCATATGCTATTACATTAACGTGCTGCATCAATACACACCCTAGACCAACTCCGAAAGTATCACAATATACAGCATACCCCTCTGTGCCTTTCGAAAGTACCAATACCGGTGTAGAGGTCAATTTATCTTTCAGTTCTTGGGAACTTTTCTCGCATGCATCATTCCACTGAAATTTATCTGCCTTGTGGGTAAGCTTTGTTAAAGGTGTAGCAATGGAAGAAAACCCTTCAACAAACCTTCGATAATAACATGCCAACCCAAGGAAGCTACGAATTTCCGTAGGCGTCGTAGGCCTTGGCCAATTTTTCACCGCTTCAATCTTCTCTGTATCAACTCGAATTCCTTTGTCTGACACAATGTGACCCAAGAATGCTACGGATTTCAACAAAAATTCATATTTAGAGAACTTTGCATACAACTTACGCTCACGAAGAATCTGTAACACTTGTCGTAAATGATTAGCATGGTCCTCTTGTGACTTTGAATAAACCAGGATGCCATCTATAAATACCGTCACAAACATGTATAGAAATGGCTTAAACACCCTATTCATCAAATCCATGAACACATCTGGTGCATTTGTTAGTCCAAATGACATAACTAAAAATTCATGATGGCTATACCATGTTCGGAAGGCTGTCTTGGGTACATCTTTTTCTCTAACTCTGACTTGATGGTAACCCGACCTCAAGTCAATCTTTGAAAAACACTTGGCGCCCTATAACTGATCAAACAAATCATCAATTCGAGGGAGGGGATATTTGTTCTTGATCGTTACCTTATTCAATTATCGATAATCAATGCACATTCTCAATGTGCCATCTTTTTCCGTACAAATAATACCGGTGCACCCCACGGGGACATACTAGGCCTGATGAAGCCCTTGTCTAGCAAGTCTTTCAATTGCTCCTTTAATTCACGCTATTCTACTGGAGCCATTCTATACGGGGGAATAGAGATAGGCTGAGTGCCTGGAATCACATCAATACCAAATTCTATTTCCCGTTATGGGGGCAAACCTGAAAGATCCTCTGGAAATACATCAAGAAATTCATTGACCACTGGAACCGACTGAGGAGTTTGTGGTTCCACATCAGTATCTTTCACTCGTACTAAGTGACATATATACCCCTTGGCAATCATTTTCCTTGCTTTCAGATAGGAAATAAATTTTCCTCTTGGTGCCCCCACATTACCCTGCCATTTAAGACCATTTTCATGCGAAAAACGAAAATGTACCTTCTTGGCCTGACAATATACCGTGGCATAACAAGAAGCCAACCAATCTATTCCCATTATCACATCAAAATCCACCATGTCTAGTTCAATGAGATCGGCCAGTGTATCATGACCACACACAATTACCACACAATTACGATATACTCTTTTTGCAATAATATATTCACCAACTGGTGTAGCTACTTTAATTGACTTAGTTAATAGTTCTGGTGTTCTTACAAATTTTGCAGCAAACAATGGAGCAACATATGACAATGTAGAACTCGGATCAATCAATGAATATACATTATACGAAAATATGGATAATGTACTTGTGACGACATCAGGAGAAGCCTCCGAGTTTTGTCGGTCCACTAGAGCATAGGTGTGGTTCTGGGTTCCACTGGAACTGGCTGCTCCTCTAGCGCCTCGACCACGCCCCATAGGCTGCACTCCTCTACCTAGGGAAGGAACCGATGATGATGATGCAACGGCCCATCCCGTAGGTTGTGATATACCACCCATGCTCCTCTGGGGACACTCTTTCATTATGTGCCCCGTCATACCACACCAAAATCAAACATTTGTTCCCAATCGGCATTTACCTAAATGATACCTCCCGCAATGCTGACACGGAGGACGAGAAAATCCTGCTGCCTGTGATCCGTGAATTCCACTACTCTTCCCAGATTGACTACCTCTAAACCCTCGGAATTAAGCTTGAGTGCCTGCTGTGGAATAAGAGAATGATGGTCTAGGCGGTCTAGGAAACATCCGAGGCCTAGATTCTTCTTGGGATGCCATAGACTGTCCCATAGGTCTTGCCCTTTTGGACTGTCCTCTTTCAGATTCATGTACCCTTCTTCTCTATCTTTGGTCCTCCATTTTCTATGCGAAAGCCTGAATTCTCGCTATATCCATATCTCTGTTCAAAACAGCAATAGTGTAGTCCCTTACCAAATATGGCTCCAATCTGTCCACATATCGATGGACCCCGTCTGTCATTGTGGCTACTACATTCGGAGCATATCGAACCAAAGAATTAAACTGCAAACTGTATTCTCTAACACTCAGATTCCCTTGACAGAGATTTAAGAACTGATCCACATGAGCCTCTCGGATCTCATAGGAAAGATAGTGATCAAGGAATGTCGGTTTAAATTCTTCCCAATTAGGTGGATTTGCACCGATGTCACGAGATTTCTTCCAATCTTCATACCATAATATTGCCTCTCCTTTCAATTTATATGCAACAAGTTCAACTGTTTCTACCCCAGTCACGTGCATAACCTCCAAAGCCCTTTGAATTTGGTCCACAAAATCCTGTGGATCTGCTTTCGAATTTGACCCAGTGAATATAGGAGTGTCTAATTTCAGAAAATCCTATGTCTTGCGACTCGCCACTCTAGCCATATCATCCTCATTTGTCGTTGGACCATCTCGTCCTTGACTTTGTGCCACAACTAACTGAGTTAACATATGCACTGCATTTATTAAATCCTGCTTAGTGGCATTCATTGGCGGTTCTGCGGGTACTTCTCTACCTATTGGCTCTTCCGGAGCTAGAAAAGTAGAAGAAGACCGCGATGCAATTTCAGTGTTAGCTCCACCTTGACTAGCTTGGTCAGGTGGTGATTTACTCATTCCTTCACCGACAAGCATATCTACCTGCTTACCTTTGCCTCTACCTCTTCTTGTCATCGACATTTTACTATAGAACAATAAACCAAGTCCAATGGTTAGATACGATTCCACTTACCACATTGGCTCTATTGCACGATCTAGAAGTGAAGAAAAGAAACAACTCCTAAATGTATCGTAGCCTCCTACTTATACATGTGGTGTACAACATATCCATAAGCAAGACTCTACTCAAACACGGCTTTGTAGACACCCTTAGGACGACCTGCTCTGATACCACTTTTGTCACACCCCAAATCCCATTGAGGCGGACTGGCACCCGAAGATGATAAGGCCTAAGAGAACCAATCTTTTCTCATGTCCATTCATATGCATGTCATTCAAGAAACATCATTATCAAGTATACATACTAGATGCTAATAACGGAAGTTATGGAAACATGTGTTATATACATATAAGAAACTTGACCGTTAGGGCCATCAAGTCAAAATGGACATACATCCCCTTACATTCATATTCCCACATACGTCTACAAAGCCTCTAATGGATGCATACACATAACCATCTTAAAGTCGGGATAAGTTCCCGCTTTATAAAATATTCACAATATCAAAACAAGTGTACAACTGTGACCCGGAAAGCCCCAAACCAATTGGAGCTCACCAAAAATCTGCAAATGACCGACAACCTACTGTGTAGGTCTACTGGCACCTTCACCTGCAGCAAGTAAGGTAAGTCCCCCAAGGGACATCAGTACGGAGAATGTACTGATTATGTAAGGCTTATATGAAATTGTATGATATACAAGTACTTCCATGAAATCAAATATAAGAGATTAGTCAACACATATAAAACACTGCATATGTGGAACCATGTACATTATGTCCTTTACTTTTTTTGCCTTTTTGTCTATTCTTCTTTATAATTCTACCCATGCTAGGCTTTTCTGTCGCCCCTGGGATGAGATTAACCCATGTTAGGTATTTTAACCCTTGGGATGTGATTAACCCATGCTAGGATTTCATATTGCCCCTGGGATGTTATTGTGATAACCCATGCTAGGCTTTTATATCGCCCCTAGGATGTTATTGTGATAACCCATGCTAGGCTTTTATATCTCCCCTGGGATGTTATTGTGATAACCCATGCTAGGATTTTATATCGCCCCAGGGATATTATATAACCAAACAATTATACATTACTTCATTCTTTCATTATAAGAGTAATACATTACTTCATTTCTTTACTTCCATGAGATTGAGACATTGATAATTGTACATTGTTGGAACTTTGGAACTTTAGTCAATACACATGAGACATGTGAATCATAATTGATCAATGAGTAGGAAACATGTGATAATAACAATTGATAACCAAAAATAGGATACCTTAGAACATTTTGGAGTGGAAAAAATACAACGTCAATATGAATACTATGTGTTGCAGAAGGATACAGATAAAATAACCTTACATACCTTCACTTCCAAGTATGAATACACAAGCCTATATATGAACACAATAGTCCAGCTCCTTCCTTATGTTTTACTCAACAATACAAGTACATAACGGAACTCTCGTTAACAACTACTTTCCGTACAGGTGTACAAGACGATAATGAGCTATATGACTACCATATAATGTCATTTCACCCTTTATAATACAATCAACTATGTTACCATACAAACACCACCATAACATTCCACACATTGACCGAGAAATCATAAACCAATAGCATTTCACACCAAGTTTACCCTTTACGCTTCCTCATTATCATTACGTCACAATTACTCCATCAATTCTCCTCATAACAACATATTAACAACAATCCATAATGTATATAATCCAACATGACTCCATACGACCCCTTAAAGTCATTAAAAAGGTATCATAAGTTGATAATTACATCCAAAAAGGGTATAGGGGTCTTCGGGGATCAAAGAGAGACAAAAACATACAAAACCGAATTCTGGGCTGACCAGCGAAGCCACCTGTGCCTGAATATGGCTGAAATACAGCCACAGGTGACCCTTGGCCCTGTCCAAGGGCACCTACATTGGCATCTGCGGCCACAGGTGCCTTCTTCTGCGGTGGCGAATGCCCAAATCGGCCAAAACGGTCTCTTTTGGGTCCTTTTGTGTAATAAATGGTCCAAGGCTATAAGTAAGCTTTTATTTACATATTTTTTGTCACTTGGATTCCAACAAACACCCATGGTTTCACAACACACATGAACATCACCAAAACCATATTTTTCCTTCAATACACCATAAAGTCCATGCACAATTTTGCAATAACAATTCCAAACATTATGTACAAGGATAAAACAATTTAAGGATATAATCACATATCACATGTCAATATTCAATCCATCAAGTTCACTTCCTTCAATACCACAAGTCCATTTTCAAGTTTACAAGACAAAACCCTTTTCTGATTGCAAAAATAGATAGTTTTACACATAGTAAACTGTCCAACACTTTTCCAACATAACCAACATGATTTATACACCCTCTTAAGCATATAATATATTAAACCATGAGAATAAATAATTACAAAAGCTTGCAAGAGAGTGATCTTGTTCAAAGGAATGAAGGCTTAGGGTTTGTGTGAGATGAGAAATATTTGAGAAAAATATAGAAATGGCATGTGAGTCTTTGTGAATAAAAATCTGATTTTTGGTCCCTTTTATAGTCCCACGTAGTCTCATTCTTAGCCACACATTAGTCATAAATGCTAGGCTTACTTGGTCGATTTGAAGAATGGGTCAAATTCCATTTGGGCCATGTCTCTTGCTCCATCTTTGGGCCACAATTGAGCCCAATGACACAAGACTCATTTAAGCCCAAAAAATTAATGTATAATGCACCAACCCTCTCATTTTTAAATACTTCCATGAATGTTACGGTAATTTACTAGGTTCGGAAACATACGGGGTGTTACATTCTTCCCCCCCTTAGAAACATTCGTCCTCGAATGTTAGTGACATTATTCAATTCAATTTAAACAATGGCAAGTCTAGGATCATTCTTCATATTATCATATATATATATATATATATACTTAATGCTTATAAATACTTACTTGTCATTGTCCCGACCTCGAATTGTGAACTTGTTCTTCCCTTTGGAACAAATGAGGGTACTTGGACTTCATCATTTCTTCAGCCTCCCATATGATCTCTTCTATTTGCTGATTTCTCCAAAGTACCTTTACGGAAGCTATGTATTTATTCCTCAACCTCTTCACTTGTCTATCCAGAATGGCAATAGGTATCTCCTCATCAGTAAGATCCTCCGTAACTTGCACATCTTCAATGGGAGTAAAATGAGATGGATCTCTTATGCACTTTCGAAGCATCGAAACATGAAATACTGTATGAACTGTGGAGAGTTCTTGGGGTAGTGCCAACTCATATGCAACTTGCCCAAATCTTCTAATAATTTCATATGGGCCTATATAACGTGGACTCAATTTCCTTTCTTTCTAAATCGCATTACCCCTTTCATCGGTGACACCTTCAAAAATACCCAATCACCTATGACAAATTCGAGCCCTCTTCTTCTAACATCAACATATGACTTATGTTGACTTTGGGCCGTTTGTAGGCTCTGTTGGATCACTTTAACTTTTTCCATAGCTTGATGAACAAGATCTGGCCCAAGTAAAGCAGTTTCACCCGCTTCAAACCATCCGATTGGTGATCTACATTTCCTTCCATACAAAGCTTCATAAGGTGCCATTTTGATACTTGAATGATAACTATTGTTGTAGGCAAATTCAATAAGAGGCAAATGGTCATCCCAACTGCCTTGAAAATATAACGTACAAGCTCGTAGCATATCTTCAAGTGTTTGGATAGTATGTTCTGCTTGTCCATCTGTCTGAGGATGGAAAGCCGTACTCAAATTCACCTGTGTACCCAAACTCTACTGAAAAGATCTCCAAAAATGCACAGTAAACTGAGCTCCACTGTCTGATATAATGGAGATCGGAATCCCATGTAACCGCACTATCTCTTTCACATACAACCTTGCATACTCCTCGGCTATATAGGTGGTCTTGACTGGTAGGAAATGCGCTGATTTGGTAAGCCTGTCAACTATGACCCATATAGAATCAAATTTCTATAGTGTACGAGGTAAACCTGTGATGAAATCTATATTAATCATATCCCATTTCCACACTGGAAGATTGATACATTGAATGTAACCTCCAGGTTTCTGATGCTCTACTTTCACTTGTTGATAATTTGGGCATTGAGCTACAAATTCTGCAATGTTCTTTTTCATATTTCCCCACTAATACATTTCTTTCAAGCCATGGTACATTTTGGTAGCTCCCGGATGAATAGAATATCACGAATGATGCGCCTCTGCCAAAATTCATTTCCTTTGCTCATCTACATCCGGTACACATAATATTTGTTGGCATTGAAGTACCCCTTCTTGGGTAAGATTAAAGGCCGCAGTCAGAACCTGTTGTACATTTTTTTTTAGCTGCAATAAAATAGGATCCGCAAACTGCTTCTCTTTCACTTCAACTATTAATAAAGATTCTGCCGCATTTTGTACAATAACCCCTTCATCTGAGGATTCAAGAAGATGAACTCCCAAGATGGCTAGTTGGCGTAGATCTTTGATTATCTCTTGATTTTTCGTCAACTGGCCACTAGTGCTTCCTACTGTTTTGTGGCTTAACGCATCAGCTACCACATTTGCCTTCCCTGGGTGGTATAAGATATCGATATCATAGTCTTTTAAGAGATTTAAGCACCTTCGTTGCCTTAAATTGAGTTCCTTCTGCTTAAAGATATATTGCAAACTTTTGTGATCAGTATAGATATCAACATGAACTCCATACAAATAATGACGCCATATTTTTAAAGCAAAAACCACCGCTGCTAACTCAAGATCATGTGTGGGATAGTTTCTCTCGTGTGGCCGTAATTATCGTGAGGCATATGCTATTACATTATCGTGCTACATCAATACACACCCTAGACCAACTCCGAAAGCATCACAATATACAACATACCCCTCTGTACCTTTCGAAAGTACCAATACTGGTGTAGAGGTCAATTTATCTTTCAGTTCTTGGAAACTTTTCTCACATGATCTGACATATCTTTTGAAACTAGATCACTTGCCAAAAAGTTGGCAAAATTAGCAAACTAAGGGATTAAGTCTTGCGATGCTGCCAATACTTGCTCATCTGGAAAAGTATCATCAATCTCAAGATCATCCCTTAATTTAAGCATGGCCTCCTCCTCAAGGCATGATAGATGGTTAGCGACCTGATTCTTGGTTCCCTTACGATCCTTGACTTCAAAGTCAAATTCCTGTGATAGAAGTACCCACCGAATCAACCTTGGCTTAGCATCCTTCTTCGACATAAGATATCGAAGTGCTGCATGATCTGTATGCACAATGACCTTTGTGCCAATCAAATAAGAGCAAAATTTCTCAAAAGTGAAGACCACTGCAAACAACTCTTGCTGAGTCACAGTATAATTCTTTTGAGCTGGATTAAGCACTTTATTAGCATAGTAAATTGGATGTAAGATCTTCTCACGTCTTTGGCCAAGGACTGCACCCAAAGCCACTCCGCTAACATCACACAAAACCTCAAAAGGCATCATCCAATCTAGTGAGACAATGATAGAGGCTGAAATTATTTTTTCTTTCATACACTCAAATACTTTAAGACATGCCTCATTGAACACGAACTTCACATCTTTCTCCAAAAGTTTGCATAAAGGATGTGCGATTTTAGAGAAATCCTTGATGAATCTTCTATAAAAGCCAGCATGACCTAAGAAACTTTGAATTTCTTTCATGGATATAGGTGGAGGTAACTTTTCAATCACCTCGATCTTTGCCTTATCAACTTCAATACCTTTCTTTGAAATCTGATACCCCAATACGATACCCTCGTTGACCATAAAGTGGCATTTTTCCCAATTTAGCACTAAGTTGCACACCTCGTATCTTTGCAGCACATTAGCAAGGTGTGCCAAGCAATCATCAAATGAGTCTCCCACAATGGAAAATCATCCATAAGAAATTCAATAGTGTCTTCCACCATGTCGGAGAAAATAGACATCATGCAATGTTGGAAAGTGGTCGGTGCATTACATAGACCAAAGGGCATCCTTTTAAATGCAAATATCTCATATGGACAAGTGAAAGTGGTCTTTTCTTGGTCTTCGGGAGAAATGAAAATTTGATTATACCCCGAATAGCCATCGGGAAAACAATACCATCCTCTACCAGCAAGACGGTTTAACGTCTAATCCATGAAGGGCATAGGAAAATGATCTTTTTCTGTCCAATAATTCAGCTTTCGATAATCCATGCAAACTCTCCATCCAGTAACCGGCCTCATTGGGATTAACTCATTCTTGTCGTTTGGAACCACAGTGATTCCTCCCTTCTTTGGTACACACTGAACTGGGCTCACCTTCTTGCTATCAGCAATAGGGTAAACCACTCCTGCATCTAACCACTTGATGATCTCTTTCTTCACAACCTCTTTTATAGGTGGGTTTAGATGACGTTGATGCTCAATGATCGGTATGTACTCAGGAGTTAGTTGAATTTTCTGAGTGCAAATACCGGGTGGAATTCCTATAATATCAGCAATGGACCAACCAATGGCCCTCTTAATTCTTCTCAACACTGAAACCAGAGCCTCTACTTGCCACTCCACCAATTTAGCAGAAATAATCATAGGCAAGGTGTTGTTGGCTCCCAAAAATGTGTAGCGAAGGTGAGCCGGGAGATCCTTAAGCTCTAAAACTGGAGGCTCCTCAATAGAAGGATGAGCTGGTGGGGTCACCCTATTCTTCAAATCGAGATCAAGTTTCTTTAGAGCATAAGTGTATGCTCCCTTACCAGTGAGTGCACCAACCATCTCATCATATTCCTCAATACCATTGCTATCAAAATTCATGATCACGGCTGCGAGAGCTACTACCCCCAACCTTTATTCAAGAGACACGACAACCTCACTATCCTCAACCGCATCTATTACCAAAATCACCCATATATCTTTCAGTTGCTTCATGGAACGACAAACATTGAAAGTGACTTGTTCATCATTTAACCTAAATTTCATCTGCCCTGTTTCCATATCTAACAATGCATGACCAGTGGCAAGGAATGGTCTTTCCAATATGATGGGAACCTCGAAATCAACTTCACAATCGAGGATCACAAAGTCAGCCGAAACTCTGAAAGATGCAACTTTTACCAAAACATCATACAAAATGCCCACCTACTTTTTCACAATCTTATCCGCCATGAGAAGTCTCATAGAGGTTGGTTTTTGTGCTCCCAACCCCAATTGTTTGAAAACGGCTAACGACATTAAGTTAATGCTAGCACCCAAATCATAAAGTGCTTTAGCAAAGTTGTAGGACCCGATAGTACAAGGAGTTATGAAAGCTCCTAGATCCTCCTTCTTTTCAACTAGGGAATGCGAAGCAACTGCACTACAATGATGTAAGTTATCTTTCGGCTCAAAACTAATAGTTCTCTTCTTTGTGACCAAGTCTTTCATGAACTTTGCATAACCTGGCATCTGCTCCAATGCCTCAACAAGAAGGATGTTTACCTATAACTCTTTCAACATTGTAATAAACTTCTAATATTTGCCTTTCTTAGCCTTCTTCTTCAATCTTTGAGGAAAGGGAGGAGGAGGTCGTGGGATAGTCTTCAACTTTTGTGGGACCTCCTTTTCCTGCCTTTTTTCAGATTTTGCCTTTTCGCTAGTATCATGAGGATTTAGAACTATTTCGACCTTTGAATAATTCGGCTCTATCTCAGTTTCTACATCAACAATCATTGGCTCATTGGTCTTACCACTATTCACAGGTATAGATGGATCAGTCGTGCATTTCCCATTTCTAGTAGTAATGGCCAGACAATGACTATCATTCTTCAGATTCTGGACGGTGTTGCTTGGAAGGGTACCTGGCTGACATTTGTTCAATGACACTGATATTTGCCCGAACTGTTGCTCCAATTGTTTGATAGCAGTCGAATGGGATTCTACTTTCTGACTTATTCCTGAGATGTCTGACCTATTCTCCTTTAGGAACTGTTCTTGACTCTCTGACCCTTTCACTAGTTTATTGAGAAGGGATTCCATTCTTGAATTTCCAGAGTCAGCATCGCGGTTTCTAGGTGGAACATATACGCCACTCTTCTCTCTATAATCATCCTTCCTCCTCCAATCACCGTCACGATCTCGTTCTCTATCTCTATATCCCGACTTGTTGTAACTGTCACCATAGTAGTTCCGACCTTGATTCCCTTGCCTCGAGTTCCAGGAGTCTTGCTTAGACCCTTGGACCTTGGCTCAGAAACCCGCCACTTCTCGATCCAGATACTTAGCTTCTTCATCAGATTCATAATCTTCATATCTAGGCGTTTTACCTTGTGCACCTACAGCATGCACCTTCTCAGAATCTCTGGCCGCTATCTGTTTAGCCAAAAGACCAATTTTTGTCCTCAGCTGAGCGACCTCTTGAGCTACAGATTCGTCCAAAGCCCGTTGTGCTGTTGAGGCTCCAATAGCATATGTGCCAGCAGGCGTATCTGCTTCCCGAGTATGCCATCCTCAGTTGGTCTTAGTGATACGATCTAATATTTCTGAAGCTTGTTCCCACCTTAGACTCATAAATGCTCCACCAGTGATAGTATCTGCTACAACCTTAGTATTGACGTTTAAAGCCCTGTAGAAGATTTCAAGTAAGTTTTTACCACTCATCCTATGATTTGGCACATTCTGCAACTTCTTCTTGAACCTTATCCATGTCTCATAAAGTGCTTTAGAATGTAGTTGTATGAAGTTGTAGATCTCATCCTTCCACTGTAGCATTTTGGAAGGTGGGAAAAACCTCTCCAGAAATTGATTTCTCAATTCTTGCCAAGTAGTGATGGATCCTCGTGGTAATTCTGCCAACCACAAAGTTGCCTCTCCTGTTAGAGAGAATGGAAACAATCTCAATCGAATAGCCTCTTGGTCAACTCCAGGCAAATTATATAAGGTGCAGACCCCCACAAAATTCATCACGTGCATTTTGGATCATCAGTAGGAAGACCGGCGAACACACCCTTCAGCTTTAGCAGGTGAATCATAGCACTGGTAATGTCAAACTTAGTGCCCGAAGGTAACTCTGGTGGAATAATGGCACCAGTCTCTATTGGCTCGAAGTAGGCCACATCTTCTTCCTCAGGATCATCATAAACTGGCACATGCGGTCTTTGAAGTGGTTGCTGAGCTCTCAATCTTCTTTGTCTCTCTTCAGCCTCAGCCAGTCACTGGGCTGCCTCTTGTATAGCTCGATTATCTCTCTCTACTTGCCTAAGAGCAGCTTGTCTAGCATGCTCTTCTCGTGTCAGTTGAGAAGTAGTTTGATCCACTGTCTCATGACCAACCGGCTGAATTGGTTGATTATGAATGTCTCCCATGGCAGCAGGATCCTGAACTTCATTGGTATTCACCATTCTTCGATTAGCTCTCAGAGTCCTTTCTATTTCAAGATCAAGTGGAATCAGGGGATTTTCTTGACTCCTAGTACTGGGCATACACCGGCATGTGCCCTTAAAAGTATAGAAAAACAAGACCAATCAACTCCAACCACTACTAATCAACTCCATAACCGTATTCCCCGGCAACGACGCCAAAATTTGATGTCGCCCAAAATATGACTCCTAAGAAGTATAAAGCGGTCGCTAAATTACATATAAAACCCAACTAGGTTGGGGTCGATCCCACAGGGGATAGGACGAAGGTAGGTTGAGTTCTTGTACAAGTAGTTGGAAAATAAGTAAAAAGGGGGGAATATTTGTAACAAGTAGTGATAATAACAATTGCTGATTCTTTGAAGTTGTTTTCAATATAAGAAATACACTAGGACTGTGATCCCCAATGATTCCTTAACTCTACCAGTTATTGGTGTTGGCAAAACTGTCCCGCTATATTGGATGCAAAATCTGACAAGTTATGTTCATCTAAACGTCTCTCGACCTTGGTTAGACGAATTTCACTCTCCTCTTCTCAGTTTTCGAGCATCGCAGTACTAACCCTTGTCCTGGATCTCAGATAACTATTCCTGCTAATGCTCATGTTATTAGATGAAGGTTGATAGCTTCAAATCTCTGTTGGTATTTCCTTTTCCCAATCTCTACCTCTCTCTCGAGCAAGTCTAGAATATAAGCGAGTTTCTAACGTTTGCAACCGTTAGAAGATCAATCACAACGAAAGAAATACCAATACATGCATTCACACTAGTTCAGAATTGCTTTGCACTTAACCTATTTCGTTAATTCCTCATGGTTCACACAACCCTAGTTAATGAGTTTAGCTACTCATGTTCGCAAGAGCACAATCAAAATTCGAAGATGAAGACATAGTTGTAAACTCACAATAATGAAGAAACTCTGAAATCTCAATTATGAATAAAACCCTAGAATTGGTGTTCCAAGTTTCCAAAATAATAATGTGTTTCTGAACTCAAAATAATGAAAAACTATCTCAAAACAATGTACTGACTAACTCCTGAACATAGGACAGTAAAGGGGTATTTATAGACTAAAGTCGGCAGTTTTCCATGGTATCGTGTCTTGGTATCGTGGAACCAAACCACATCACTTGGATCAGTTTTGTGGAAATTAGGCAACATAGCAAATCTCTGGAGTCTATTCACGGCACCCACTCACGTCACGTGAGTGGAGTCACGTCACGTGGATGCCTGCCGTGGAAATCAGACAACTTTCAACATCTCTGAAGATGACTCACGACAGACACTCACGCCACGTGAGTGGACTTAACGACACGTGAGTCCTGTCATGAGTCACTCCTCTAGTACTGGACTCAGCTCTTTCGTCTTCAGATACTTCGTTCTCGAGCATTATTTCTTCCTTTTTGTCCATTTTGCCTCCAAAACCTATTCTCCTGCAATATAGAACTGAAAACACGTCATACCAACCAAACACACCCAAGTTATAGCATATTTTCCTTATTTTAAGCATCGATAGTGTCATGAAACCATGACACATCACGGTCACACCAGATATCTACTACCAGATTTTAGCTAAGTCTAAAATGGACTCCGATCGGGTGCTCGAGATTCGTTCGAAACCCCATGTGTTCAAATAAACTATGCAACCATACCAAATTAGATATTTTGGACTCAACGAAACCATCAAAATTTCCATTCGAGGCCGTTTAGATTAAATATGGGGCCCACACCTATAGTTCTATTTTTCACCAAATCTACCCAATAGCCCAAAATGAGTCTGGAAGCCTTGGGACCCGGATCACGGCCCCCTAGCCTAAAATAAACTTTTCAAAGCTGATGGCGATGTCAGAATTTCCATTCGAGATTGTCTACTTAGAGTTTTGGTTCAAGACCAAATCCTTAACCGCGAAAGCTCCAAAATAGGGAAATGAGTGTAAAACCCAAACGCACTGTCCAATAACCGAACGACAAGTCATAAATGAACTGTAGCCTCTATGGGAAGGCTCAAAACACCGTAATACATGGGCATTGAGAAAATAACCTGGTGGGTCATTACAATATCCACTACTAAAAGGACTTTCGTCCGCGAAAGTCAATGGATAGAAAAAGCTCGAAAGCTTGAGAGGACGAGGTACTGGGACTGCATGCCTCGAGCATGACTCCCTAGGTAAACTCTCAGTAGAAGTAACGCTTCAAAGGGATTTCACCCAAGGTATCCCTTTTTCAATCAACTCTTTACTCCATTTTCCAAACAATCAAAACTCAACCTCAAAAACCAACTGGCCTCCAACTGAACCGAGAACGGCTGAAGCACATAAACCAAACCATAATACGCCGACATCATACCGATACAAGCTCAAACAAGTGGAAACTCAGCCAGGCTAAAGGCAATACAAGGCCGGAATCATACCACAACTCCAACATCTAAACTTAGCATTCTTTTGCCTTTCCAAACCTGCTATCTATTCCGAATCACACAAAATGTCATCTGAGTCCTGTCCGCGCAATCACAACACACTGTTCTCAAAAGGTTAAAGCTAACTTACTAAAAATCCATGATGGCAAGCTCAAGAATAAGCCCATAAGGTGCTACCAGGACGCACAAATAGAGGTGACCAAGGTATGCACACTTAGGCCAAAGCTACAACTGGTCTGGATGACCCTCGAAACTGATAGCCATGAGTTTGAAGTACAATCTCTCAAAACTTAACAATCCGCTCTAGGATATCCCACCAACTGTGGATGAAGTCATGCTAAGCCCCACTTAAGCATACTCTTTCTACTGAGCAGACAATCCAATCTTTTGATGGAAACTGAGAGCCAAGGTCAAAAGCAGAAGAAACCAATACCATGTGCCAATGGACTATCCTCCGAGTATCAATCAAGCCCAGTCTATCTGGACTAAAAAGAACCGAACCGGTGGGTAATGAGTAAGATTAGCCAACCTATGAATGAATGCCCAACTGAGGCAAATATGGAAATAGGGCTGCAACTAAGTTATCCAAACCCAAGGTAAAATTCCAACACTAAAGTTGAACTACTCGATCTCAACTATCCAAACTGATCATGTTGACGAGTAGGCATCCACAAACCAAAATCTATTACGACTCCTAAGCCGTCATCCAGAAAGGTCAAAATCACAACTGGAGCCAATAAGTCCTTACAAAAGCTAATTACCCCAATCAACCTCGCTACCAGAAAATCAAGCACAAGCCCAATAATTTCTGCAATAGCTGAAACTGAAATGTAGCTGAAGAACGTAATCCTAATTAGGGAAAAATAATATGATAAAGATACGAGCAATCAAGACCCAATCCGCTAAGGTCAGATCATATCAACGCATAAAAAAGAACTCACCAAGGCTATAATAAGCGTTGCTGATAGTCAACACTCGAACAACTCAGAAGAAATACAACCTTAGCCTGCATTTGGTCAAACCACTACTCAATCTACAACAATAAATACCCATAGGTGTATATCATCAAGCAGAAGCACTCCACGAAGTCATACAAGGCAGAACAAGTGTCGAAATGAGAATTCTCTGAATCCTCCCAATTATATCAACTTTAACGCGGCTGAACCATAAATCATAGCACAGGAAGAACAGAGTATCCAACTCCATACCAAAACGAAGATCAACACGGTCACCAGGAGATGAATCCACAATTTAGAAAGTAAGTCTCAGACCTCTTAATCACAGAAATGGGCAATAGAACTGAATCACTAACCCCAACTCAAAATCAGCATCAAGATCAAGACAACTACCAGCTAATGAACTATCAAAATTCGAAGGAAAAATCCCAAATGCATAACCAAAAGAAATGGGCTATGGAAGACAACTACCACTGCTTAAGTCATAACAAAGCCCTGGAAGGTCAAACTTACCTTTATTTACACAATCAACTCTACAACCGGCCTTGCTAATAGAAAGGGGAGGCTAACCAACCAATGTGGCCATCTAAGCCAATGGAATCAGAATCGCAAGGAAGGGGAAACACTAACTAGGTAACGCTTGTCTAGACGTCTATCAACCGGGAATTAGTCAATGCCTAGCAATAACAGTAGTAATAACTACAATAGTGACCTCAAAATACGATGTCGGTGGTACCAAAAATGAAACTCAATAGAAGTACCACTCTAGGGTCACAACAAAGCCAAAATGCCAAGGAAACGGGACTTTAACCCAAATGTCATACCTCAAGGAAAACACGATACTGATCTATTTTATAGCAACAACAAGGCCAAAATACCAAGAAAAATGGGACTTTAACCTAAATGCTAAACCCCTAAGAAAACACAATACTGATCCACCACTAAAGAATCATCTATGGGGGGGGGGGGGGGAGGGGTAATCATCTATGGGGGGAGGTAGTCATATATGCATAAACCTATACAAAGACCTACATCAATCACTATGAAAATACCAATGCATACAACAACCAATATAGAAATACCATGCATATAATCATCGATAGATATGAAAACCCCAACATAATCCAAATAGAAGCAAAAGGATAGAAAGTCAAAGACGCACCTAACTCGATGGAAATCCAAAATCATAAGCATGGTATGCCCAAAGAAGTATGAGTTTGAGCATTTCTGAACTCTGGCTGAACGTCTGAATTACCAACTAAGCCACTAAGTGCACTATCTTTAGCTGAAGGTGCAACAATACTGTGAGACTGGTCTGTACGAACTGAATGACTGATAATCCCACATTGGGGACACTCTCTAGACCATTGGCCGATCTCTCTGCAGTCATACCAAATTCCTGAAGCTCTAACCTATTGGGAAACACGAGATAACCCCAACTGGCTGACTGACTCATGCCTGGGGCGCACTCTAGACCAATGACCAATCCCACCATAATTGAAACATGCTCCTGGAATACTCTAAGGTACTGCACCTACTGCTCTTGAATGACTGCCATGACCTGGCAACCTAGACCGAATAACCCGTACTACTTGACCAGAACTCTGTCCACTGATATCACCATGATCTACCTGAGAGTTACCCATAAGCTAAGGTGCTACCTGTACGGGCCTAATAGGCTATAAATGATGCTGACCTCTGCTGGGAAGATTCCAACCTCTATACAGAATACCCATAACACTGAAATGCTGACATGGCCTCTTACTGCCACCTTCATATGCCTCAAAGCAAGCCCTCTCTGTAGCCCTCGCGTGATCAACAACCTTAGAGAAAGAAGACCCAGCTACTATCAAATGCTCTAAATCCAAACAGAGTGGTAAAGTCAACCCTTTGATAAATCTCTGCACCATCTTATGCTTAGTAGAGAATAACATAGGAGTATGTCTGGCCCACTTGAGAAACCCAATCTCAAACTCTGAAACAGACAGAGAACCCTGCTGAACACCAATAAATCCAACTTCGCTTTGAGAAATACTCGATGGACCCCACATCATCTCTATCTTAAAGGTATCCAAAAACAGACTCGAAACCCCTAACACAGAATCCTCAAAAGCTAAGGCAGTTACAAACTTTGAAACCTGGGCTGACTCCAGACCCTCTGGCTGACGCTGAAGATCCTCAATATCAATCTCTAACTTTCTAGCCCGATGGTGAGCTGAAACTCTGGTAACACGCATTGAATTATTGTTTACATTTATCGATGACCTCGTGCTATCCCTCTGATAGAGAATGGACTCAACAAAAGTACTTAGAGGTTCATAGAAGTACGAACACACGACAAGGAGTCAAGAATAAAATTTCCTAAGAATGCCCTATAGCCTCTCGAAGATAAGATATAGACATCTCCACACCAATCCATAGGACTCTACTAAACACTTAGATCTTGTACTAATAACATCGGTAAACCTAGGATCTGATACCAATTTGTCAAGACCCAATTTTTTAGGTCATGATAGCACCAACTATAACCCACCAGTAGGTAAGCCAACTCGTAGTTCGAAATAGCTAGTAATGGACTTCCAATAGAAATAAAGAAAATAGCAAAATAAATATGATAGCAAGGCTAATACAATCCCAAACCCTGGTGGAGCCAATCCAAGAGCTTCTAATACAACAAAAATACAAGTAAAATACAGGAAAAGTGTATATATGCAAGTTGTCTCTGACACAACATAGAGAATAGTCTAATAATAAGAGGGAGAGTAGGGATACTCTAAAATGTCAGGAGCTCACCCAAAATCTCTAATCCATAGCTGCTCTGCATGATACACACATCAACGACAATAACTCATACTATAACCTGCAAGTTGCAGAAGTGTAGTATGAGTACCAAACACGTGGTACTCAGTAGGCGTCAGCCAACTGAGCTCCAAAAATAAAGCAAGCATAAAATGACATGTAAGGCATGAATATAGCTAC
This sequence comes from Capsicum rhomboideum, assembly GCA_031232105.1. NCBI lineage: Eukaryota > Viridiplantae > Streptophyta > Magnoliopsida > Solanales > Solanaceae > Capsicum > Capsicum rhomboideum. The sequence continues at coordinate 64,345,074 of CP124709.1, forward strand.
AGGAAAATATCCAGGGAACTAGGCCTAACAATTCTAATGGAGAAATAAGGATAACTATCCTATCCTGATAATATTTAAGAACTAAAGTACAATACCGTATATCCCTGGCCAATACATAAATAAATAGAGAAAGAAGTATATATAGTAATATGCTAGGCCAAAAGGTACCTATACAATGTAAATAAATAAGGAAAGAGAGGGATATACGGTGATACCATACATATAAGTATATATATATATATATAGGGCTAACTCAAAGGTAACTACCTAAAGAAGTCAACCTAACATCTCAAGGTCCCTAGCCAAGTAAAGGAGCTACACTAGCATTATCGAGCCTCTACCTAAAAATGGGTGACTAATCCTGGGATAAATAATATAACTCACCGAGAAGATAAAGAAATCAGGATCGTACCTCCAATCTCAGGTACCAGTCCACAACTAACCTGCCACGAACTAACCATAATAATCAATAATAAAGTAACCGGCTAGTCCGGGCAAACAAGTACCTAACCAGACCCTCATAAGCCCAGAATGTTCACGAAAACACTCAGCAAACATCAACCTTAACCTGTAACTATACATACCCCCATAAGACCGATAGATACAGGTGCCAAACAACTATACTGGTGATAGGCAATGTACATGAATGGATGAATACAATTGAAACACCCCGTATGTTTCTGAACCTATTTAATTACCGTAACATTTATGAAATTATTTAAACATGAGAAAGATGGTGGATCATACATTAGTGAGATGGGCTGAATTTAATTTTTGCAATTGGGCTCAAATGAGGCCCAAAAATCAAATAAAAGACATGGCCCAAAACAAATGGAAATGACCCATTCTTGTGACCAAGTCAACATAAGATATTTATTGCTTAAGAGTGGATAAGTATGACTATAAAGTGTCTATAAAAGTCAACAAAAATCAGATTTTATTTCACAAAAGACATGTCTCATTTCTAGAAAATTCCACAACATTTTTCTCTTCAACCAAACCCTAAGACAACCATCTTTGGGACAAGATCACTCCTTGGGAAGCTTTGGTAAGTGTTTAATCTCATGGTTTAATATATTATATGCATGGAATATGGTGTAGATCATGTTTGTTATGTTGGTGAAGTGTGAGAAGTTCACTATGTGTGAAACAATTTATGTTTGCTTAATCAGTGAAGGTTTTTGCCTTGTAAACTTGAAAATGGACTTGTGGTCTTGAAGGAAGTGAACTTGAGGGTTAAATATTTACATGTGAGATGTGATTATAGCCTTAACTTATTTTATTATTGTACATAATTTTTGGAATTGTTATTGCAAAATTGTGCATAGATTTGGTGGTGTATTGAAGGAATAGTGTGGTTTTGGTGATGTTCATGTGTGTTGTGAAACCATGGATGATTGTTGGCATACAATATGATCTAAAATATGTCAAGAGAATTTTAGTTATGATCATGGACCATTCATTGCATAAAAGGACCCAAAAGAGACCCTTTTTGGCCGAAATGGGCACCCGCCCTCGCAGACGAAGCACCTGTAGGCGCAGTGACTTCGCAGGTGCCCTTGTACACTGAAAAGGGTAACCTGCGGACGCAGTTCAGCCACCTGTGGGCGTAGGTGGCTTCGCAGGTCAGGCCAGAACCCCATTTCGGTTGGTTTTGCATCTCTTTGACCCCCCGAAACCCCTATACCCTTCATGGATGCAATTATCAACTTATGGTACCTTTTAAATGACTATAAAGGAGTATACCAGAGGTATTTTGAATGGTATATAATATGGGTTGTTGTTAATATGTTATTGTGAAAGCTATCTAGTGACTTGGTGGAGAAAAGGTAATGTAGCGTTAATGAGGAAGTGTGTAGGGTAAACTTGGCGTGAAATGTTATTGGTTTATGATGTCTTGGTCAATGTGTAGAATGTTATGATATTTTTGGTTTGTTTATGAACTAATTGGTAACGTAAGAGGGAGAAATGACGTTATACGGCAGTCACGTAACTCATTATCGTCGTATGCACTTGTAAGGTAGTTGGTTGTTAACATGAGCTTTGTTATGTACTTGTGTTGTAGAGTAAAATGTAAGGAAGGAGCTGGATTATTGTATTCACATATAGAACTGTGTATTCATATTCATAAGATAAGGTATGTAAGGTTACTCTTGCCGTATCCTTATGCAGCAGATATTGTTCACATTGTCATAGTAGTTGTTCCATTCTGAAATATTCTAAGGTATCTCATTCAGGTTTGATATATATTGTTATCCACATGTTTCCTATTCATCAACCGATTGGCATTCATATGTCTCTTATCCATGGACTGAAGTTCCTAAGCTCTCATAATGTTGTAACTACTAAAAGAAACTGTTTCAAGAAAAGTGACGACGTAAGGAGAATCTATTCATTCTTAAGTCACATATCCCTCATTCATTAGTCGTTGTTGTTCATGAGTTACATAATTATGGAGATGGTTCCAAAGTCTCAATAATGTTATGTTCCACATTCTAATAATGTTTTAACCACTAAGTATCAATCTTATGAAGTGAAGGAGTGAAGTAATGCATATCTGTGTGCTTCCAATAATTTCATGATCCTCAATGTATCAATCTTTCACAAGCGAATGTATCAATCTCTCAAAAGTAAGAAAAGAAGTAATGCATATTATTGGTTGTAAGAGTACGGGTGGTAGCTCTAGAGGCATAAGCCTAGCTCAAGCCAATCCCAAGATTTATTGGATCAGGGGTAGTCCTAAAGGCATAAGCCTAGCTCGGGCCGATCCTGACAGGTGGTAGCTCTAGAGGTAATAACCTAGCTCTAGCCGAACCTAATATGTGGTTTATGGGTGGTAGCTCTAGAGGTAATAACCTAGCCCGATATATTGATTTATGGGTGGTAGCTCTAGAGGCATAAGCCTAGCTTGAGCCGATCCCAACATATTGTTATGTTATGTTAAGACCCACTTATCAGTTGGGTCCTGGGTACGATATGATATGAGTGATGATGAATAAATAATATAATCAAAAGAAAGAAATGAATTTAAGGTACACGGTTCCACATATGCAGATCAATGATTTATCCATATTGACTATGCTCTTTTATATTGTTTCTGTTGAAGTATTATTGTGTCATACAGTTTCTTATAGCCTTACATACTCAGTACATTCTTCGTACTGACCCCCTTGGCGGTGATTTACCTTACTTGCTGCAGGCACAGGTGTTAGTGGACCTCCACAGTAGAGTGCGGGTCATTTGCAGATTTTTGGTGAGCTTCAGTTGGTTCGGGGCCTTCCGAGTCATAGTGTACATTGATTTTGGTATTGTACATGTTGTATAAAGCGGGGAATTGTCCCGATTCTATCTTGGCTATGTATATGTATCTGTAGAGGCTTTGTAGACAATGTGGGAAGAGGAATGTAAGAGATGCATGTCCAGTTTGACTTGATGGCCCTATCGGCCAAGTTTCATATATATATAATACATGTTTCCATAACTTCTGCATAGTTGTATAAGATACAACGACGTTATTACAGAGGCATGCATATGAATGTTCATGAGCTCAGATTGGTTCTCTCAAGCCTTGTCGGCTTTGGGTGCCAGTCCAGCCCGAATGGGATTCGGGTTGTGACAGCAACATAAACCAAAATGCCATAACCATATCAGGGACACTGAACTTGAACTGGTTCCATAATCTCAAACCATACTGTACCAAGTGTTTACACCTACTCCAGCTCACCTAAATTACAAAGGCAGGACCTACAGCGACCAAACTTCTCCGGCATGATGGCTCTCGGACGAAGGGCTCCCCTAGGGGATTCGAAAAATCCATATACATTGTCTGGTCCCGATCCAGGACTTCCAATAAACATCATAATCCATCTACTCCGTCAAATACTGGAGAGATATATAAGTATAATCTGAGTGCGAACTCGAACCTCGACTAAAAGGATATAAATTTGTAAATCCATTATTCGAGATCATGTTTGGGACTAAATCATTATAATCATGTACAAAGGGTCAGAATATCCCTCACCAAAGTAAATAGTAGTGATAAAATGTGTGGATAAGTAAAGGAATAGAATCATCCTCGGTCGATGTTCTAAAACATCATTTGAGTTCCAAAAGTTCATAATCTAGTAAATAAGGTGGTACGATTCCCGTTATAAAATAATTCATATTTAAAGTGAAAAGTGGAAATAAATCCCTTTTCAGAAATTGTAGTAAAATCAACGTTTTGGTTGGAATCGTACTACTAAGTGAGCATGAATACACCTAAAAGTATGCATGCCATCACCAGTATCCAAACAATACCACTATAAGCACCTAAGCATCTGTAATCTAGAATTATGTCCCTTTTAAGAATAAACTAATCACGTAGAGTCCAACTGACATCGTAACCCTAGCCTTGAGCCCAATAATACATAATCGACAAAATAATGCCTCATGACTCTGGAAACTACGATAAATGAGGGCATAAAGTCACTAAAGGATTTAATCGGGGAAAATACTTCCCAATTCTCTAAGTCGAATGGTAAACCTTATACTAAAGGATCTTTAATCATCAACTATGGTTATCATGCTTATAATCAATGGTAATAGGATTCTATAGTCGTGACAAGTATTTTTCCCTAAAGTTCGGGTCACATTTCTACTCTAAATTCCCTAGATAGGCTAAGTCATGCTATACTAGTCATAAGTCCATTCTATGATCCCTACCTGGCATGCAATCTATTCCATACACAATCTCATAGAGAAAAGTAGACCGAAGCCTACCTCGATGTCGAATCGCAATTATTGAAGTGTCTACAAATAGCTCAACCTTTATCCACTATCCAAAATCGATGTCACACTATCAAATAGTAACCTACACATCAACACGAGTAAAACAACACCCATATTGCAATATAATACTCCGAGTCCAAAATTGGGTCAATAATGGGACCGTGGGGCCCACTAAAGGAATCCCAAAATTAAATCCGTCACGAGGTCCCTCAAAGGACAAGGAATGTGTGCGCAAAAGTTGAGTACAAACGGGACAGAAATCGGGCCTCAAATCAGCCTCCAAATCTTATGGATTTAAAGCCCTAATTTCTAAGAATTTACAATGAAATGAGATGGAATTCAACGGGTAAAATGATGAATAATGACCAAGGAGTGATGATCTAACTTACCTTAGCTTCAATGGAAGATTACCCACACTTTCACATGTCCCATGCTCTCAAAAAGGGGGGAAATGGGTTGAGAAATGAATGGGATTTTCGGGTGAAGAAGGGAATATAACAACCCTCAGGTGCCGCTAAAGCGGACACCTGGCCGCTTAAGCGGCTACCACTAAAATGGAATTTGACCGCTTAATCAGTCACCGAAAAAAGGGCTGAGGCCGTTAAAGCGGCACCCCGTAGCTTAAGCAACGTCCGCTTAAGCGGACAAGGGAGCACTTAAGCGATCCTCGCCGAAATGGCCCAGGCCATTAAAGCGGCTTGGTACCGTTAAAATGTATACCATTAAAGTGGCTCCTTGACCGCTTTAGCGGTCACACCAGATTTTAGTTAAGTCCAAAATGGACTCCGATCGGGTGCTCGGGATTCGTTCGAAATCCCGTGCACACAAATGAACTATGCAACCATACCAAATTCGATATTTCGCACTCAACGGAACCATTAAAATTTCCATCCAAGGTCATTTCGATTAAATATAGGGCCCTCATCTATAGTTTCATTTTTCACCAAATCCACCCAATTGCCCAAAATGAGTTTGGAAGCCTCGAGACCTGGACTAAGGGTCCTCTTAGCCTAAAATCAACATTTCAGAGTTGATGGTGCTGTCAAAATTTCCATATGAGATTATCTACTAGGAGTTTTGGTCCTAGACCAAATCCTTAACATCAAAAGTTTCAAAATAGGAAAATGAGTCTAAAACCCAAATGGACTGTCCGATAATCAAACCGATAGTTTTGATAAGTCATAAATGACCTGTAGCCACTATGGGAAGTCTCAAAATGCTAGAATACACGAAAATTGAGAAAATGACCTGAAGGGTCATTATAAAGAAGATGTGAGAAGTTGACAATAACGAGCATTATGAGAGGTAGAGGCAGATTGAAGATGTATCAGGAGAGGTGATTAGATACAACATGGTGAATCTTAAGCTTACCGAGTACATGACCTTATATAGGAGGGTTTTGAGGTCACGGGTTAGGGTAGAAGTTTAGTTAGTAGTTGAGAATTCTCTCGCTTTCATATGGGATATGCTTGGTGGTTGTACTTGGACCTTCTTTCTTACCAGTAGAATTAACACTATTCTCATTTCTGCATTTCTTTTTCCTAAGTGCTTAGATATGATTTATTTTAAGCTAAGAGACTATTGGAAACCATATCTCTATGAGGTAAGGGATAAGGAGTGTGTACATTCTATCCTCCCTAGACTCCATTTTTAAATTTACACTAAGTTTGTTGTAGTTATAGTTATATTAAATCTAAGAAAAATTTAAGATGAATTCAATTAACATCTATTTACTTTGTAACATGTGAGAAGAATATATAAACTATTTAAACAATATCGACTAATATTCTATAACATAGGTTACCAAGGATAATACCAATATATGATGTAAACACAAGTTCAATTTTTTTTATTTTGTGCCTCACACACCTGACTATTAGCAATAGAGGCGAATTTATAATCTAAAATATGGGGAAAGTGAATCTGTGATCTATCCGTAAAATGAGGTATCTTATGTATATATTTTTAAAAAAATTGATATAATATTATCAACTAGCACTCATTCTACAAGAAAGATAAATAGTACATTGGGTTGAGTGTTGATTAGTTATTTACCTAGAGGACTATGTATTAATTCTCACTTAATAAGCTTTTCCTTCTTGTTTTCTTCTAGTGGTACACCTATGTTCTAAAAATCCTAGATTTTCTTCTAATTACCAGCAAAAATTCACGTGAAATTAGAAGAAATTAGACTAGGATTTGAGAAAGGGGAAGAAGAGATAGTGATCTGTCAGAGAAAAAAATGAAAAATCTATTACAAAAGAAAAATATAGAATGTCCTTTTATAGAGACCAATAAACCAGCCCACCAAACTAAAATTAACTTACAAATATGGGTTGAACCCTATACAAATAAATACATAGTCTCCTAAAATGGGTTTCGACTAATCAGGGCTCGGGGGGATAATTCAAACAACCCCTTCAAGTTGGAGAGTGAAAAAACTCTCAACTTGGGTAAACAACCATGATGAGCATCTCCAAGGAAATACATGGTGAAAATATTAACCAACGGAGATGACGAAGAAGTGTATAGCAAGTGAATGAGGCCCTTAACAAGCTTGAACTGACCATGGTGAAAATCCAACTCAATATGGTTAGTCCTCTCATAAAAAACTGAATTTCTTGCAATATATGTCAAGCCCAAAGAAAAAATAGCTCAGACAACCAAGTCAGACTAGTCATAACTTAGTTAATCGCCTTACTCTCACCTTTAGCAAAAGACATAGAAACAACATGTTATTTCTTAACTTTCCAACACATAAGATTGTCATGACCCAAATTCGACCTTGGCACAATAGACATTTGATGTTACAAGATCACATAGCAAGCACCTAATAAAATAGTATCCATGCAAAAACTCTCAACTTAGGTAAACAACCATGATGAGCATCTCCAAGAGAATACATGGTGAAAATATCAGCCAACTGAGAAGTGTATAGCAAGTGAATGAGGCCCTCAACAAGCTTGATTTGACCAAGGTGACAATCCAACTCAATATGTTTAGTTCCTTCATAAAAACTAAATTTCTTGCAATATATGTCAAGCCCAAATAAAAAAACAGCTGAGACAACCAAGTCAGACCAGTCATAACTTTGTTAATCGCCTTATTTTCAACTTTAGCAGAAGACATAGAAACAACCTATTATTCCTTAGCTTTCCTAACCACAAGATTGTCATTCCCCAAATTCGATCTTGGCGCAATAGACATTTGATGTTACAATATAAAGCACCTAACAAAATAGTATCCACGTAGTTGTCTCATTTTAATTACTTAAGTTTATTAATCAAATTTTGTATTATAAAGAGAAAAATTATTAAATGAAAAAAGAATGAAATAAAGGCAGAAGTTATGATATAAAAGTTAATTAGCAAAGTAATCTGCATCATAAGCCAAGCAATGACTTTAAGTATTTTTCAAAACATCATGTCTATCTATGAAGGCTCTGTGAAAAAATAACTAATAGAGCTTCGTCTCATATTAGACCTTCTGTAAATGAAACTTCAGACTTCTGAATAGGTCTGAGAAAGCCAAGACCAAAGGTGCCAAAAAATTCAAGACGCAGTTTGAAAGTCTAATAAAAAAAGTAAAATAGACAATGACACTCATGAGCAAAAATGTAGGCTCACAAAAGTTTGATGAATAGCAAGTCCTTACTAGGTGTCTTCTAAAGCTTGAACCTACTCCTTCTTATTTCCTAACACACCATAAAAAACAAGATGGTACGCTTGAGTACTGGGTATACGTCAAGTTAAGTATGTCATTATCATGCCTTGGACTAACAAGGCCACCATGTATAATGAGCTAAAAAATAGAATAACATGAACAAGACTAACAATGGCACAACATAACAGTAGTAATAAAGGATGGATGTGCGAGTAGTCTGTATGAGTAAACATTCTAAAACATTCCGACAAGGCCACAACTTGAGATAAAAACTAACATCAAGGACGACAAGGCCATATTGGATCTACTGGATATACAACCCAAATCTACAAGTGTCTATGAACATCACATGTTTCATACGACTGGGACAAGGACTTGACCTATGCATAAACTATACATATATACATAGAATAGGAAAATCTTAGACTTTATAACTTTGAAAGAATTGGAGCTTACAAACCAACTACTACACTCGAAGATCACCTACTGGGGTGGTTTACATGGGTCTCTACCTTGACATGCAACATGAATGTAGTGTCTTCGATAATAGAGACATCGGTATGAAAGTAATCTACTAATATAACATACAAAAGACAAAGATAGTAACATGGTACAAGAATCAACATGAAGCCTGAGTGTTAGATTTGTCTAGAGTTTCCCATATATGTCCAAATACAAATAATTTCAGTTATGACACTTTAGTCGAATCATTATTCATGGCATAATTAGCAGAAGCATTATTTAATCAATCCTCTCAATAGTTATAGGTACATTAAATCATTATTAATATTAGAAATCATATTCAAAGCCATAGATCGTGTTTCAATTCAATAGCTCGTTCTTAGAGTAAAAAAACATGTTGAAAATTTTTACTTTAAATTCAACTCAACAAATTTCATCAATGGGGGATCATTTTTCATGAATATATCATAATATGAGAAAAATATGAAGACTCAATGCGAGCTTATCCCATACACACATAAAGTCCTATTCAAAATCACTTTATAATCAAAAGTTTGTCAAAAAGAGACATATATGAAAAGAAGGTTTTTAAAAATAGACATACATAGAAAGCAAATATATTTAAAAGAAGATTTTCAAAATAGATATACCTCAAATCTAGGTAAAAATACTATCAAATGAAATTTCTCACATTCTACAATCACCCTTCAATCAAATTTGATGATAAGATTAGAATTTAAGCTAATTTCATAATTTACCATCCTTTTGAAAAATTAGAATTTTAATGCTGAAAAATCATATTCTTGCTAACTCAAAAATCACCAATGGATTATAATGCTTTTTAATAGCTTCACGAACCTAAATTAACTCTTGAAATGATAGATGAAATAAAAAAACTTACCTTACAAGAATTTCTAAAAAAATCTCTTCTTCAATCGATCTTGAATTGAATTCTCATAATACATGAATTGGATGATTTATTGATGTTAATACTCGTCAATATAACAAAATAATACTTGGAAATTGAATAGCAACACACCTTATGGAGTTTGGAGAACTCCTAGGGTGTTTTTCTCCTTTAAAAGTTGGTCAAACAAAGTAGATTTGAAAAATCTCGAAAGATACCATTTAAATATAATTTCTACCCAATTGAAAATGTTGTGATACATGTGTGATTGCATCTCAGGAGTTATGGTCACATCTCCATCATGCACGTCTCCAATTATGCTAAAACATTTACACAAAAATGGAAAATTGTATGCAACATTGCATCTCAGTAGACGATTATAACGTTTTGCTCATAACTTAGATTGACCTTATATTACATAGTTGAAAAGATATTTCAAAGGGGTATAACTTTCATGCCTAGATTTTCCAAGATTTATTACCAATTAAGAATTATATGTACCTGAATGAAGACCTTGTGCAAACTCATGTGAAACTTTGGATTTACTTGTACTTTTCAACTTGTCTTGGCCTTAGGACGATCTTTTCACCCTAAATTAAGGTTAAAGAACCATTTATGGTTAATGTAAGCATTTGATACTAATCATAAGAATTTTATGAGTTTAAACTAATTTAAAAATATGGTGTGTTACAAATATTGTTCAGAAGCTCACAATAGCATGTGAAAAATCTCTTAAAATTAGGGCATGAGACCTAATGTGCAGCAAGAAAGTGATCTGGACTGTTGTTAAAGAAAATATCATAATAAAAAGTCCCCTTCAAGTATCTTAACTAACAAAGACCAATCGTCATATGAGACAAGCAGTGAGACTACATAAACTTTCTAAGGTGCTAAACAACAAAATAAAGATCAGGGTTAGTATAAAGAATTTAACCAATAAAAGACCTATAAACCTCAGGATTTAGTAAAGGCTACCCTCAGTATCTTGGAGCTTAATAATCAACTAAAGGAAATAAATAACATAAGATATATCAGAACATGAGATAAATAACATAAGATACATCAGAACATTGAAACTTATGAAATATATCATGGATAACTTTTTCTGATAAAACAATACGCTACCATTAGAGTACAACACCTCAATACCCTGAAATAGTTAATTCAAATAAAATTTTTAATCTTAAACTGATCATAAAGAAAGGTTTTGAGGATAGTGATCTCATTGACATTTGAATCAATCTAGATTCTATTACCCCATAAATTGCCAAAACCACAAACTAACTAGTGAAAAGATAGTAGTTATTCATAGAGTGGGAAACCCCCCCGAATAAAGTAGCTTAAGATAAATTGGTGTATCATTATCTAAAAGAATGTCTTAAATAATATAGAGACTTTTGGAGTTTACGATATCAACTATAAAGAAGAAGAACAAGAACAAGAACAAGAAGAAGAACAAGAAGAATTATGATGAGGAAGAAGAAGAGCAAGAAGAAAAGGAGAAAGAGGAGGTTGAGGAATAAGTAAAGGAAGAAGAGGAAGAGGAAGAGAACGAAGAGGAGAAGAAAGAAGCAGAAGAAGATGAAAGAAGGAAGAGGAAGAGTAGAAAGAATGAGAAAAACAAAGAGAAAGAAGTGTATGGTGATAAGGAGAAGGAGTAGAAAGATGAGAAGGAGGAAGATGTGAACAAAGAAGTAGAACAAAAGGAAAAAAAGGAATAGAAGGAAGAAAAAAAGGGGGAAGAGGAAGAAGGAAATGAGAAAGAAGGAAGAAGAAGAAGAGGAATACAAAGAGGAAGTGGAAGAGGAAGAGGAAGATGATGATGAGGAGGACGAGGAATAGAAAAAGGAAGATGACAGAGAATAAAAAGAAGAAAAATAATAATGCGGTAGCCTCATAAACACCTCTTCATATAAATCACCATGAAAAAACATTATTTACAACCAACTGAAATAGGAGTTGCTACTTCTTAATAAAAACTTTTAATAGAGGGCATCTTAATCATAGGGGTAAAGGTCTCATAGAAATCAATCCTTTCAATCTAATTACCCCCCTCCCCCCTTACCACTAACCTAGCCTTTTAACTCATAAAAAAACCATTATCCTTGTATATTATCAACCCATTTACACCTAATAACCTTCTTGCTAGCAGGTAACTTAACAACTGCCTTAGCATGATTGGATTTTAAAGAATCAAACTTTTTTTTTCATAGCCTCTTTCCACTTAAGTACTTAAACAACCCAATAATAAGTGTAAGGTTGTGTGTTCACTAGTAATAGAAAGAAAAACAACAAATTTGGAAAAAGAAGAAGAGGAAGATGAAAGGGTGTAATGGTAATCCTACAGGTAACCTGTAAGGGTATAAGGTATAGAGGTCTTTTTCAGAGGCACAATAGAAGCAACTATAGGAGTAAGAGAAGGAGTAATATATGAAGATAAAATTAAAGGAGAAGAAGAAACTAGAGAAAAAGTAGAAGAACGAGATAGAGGTGAGACTGACTGAAAAGGTGATTAAGGAGGATAAGGAATAGAGAAAAAATCAATTGGAATAGGAGTCGAAGATAAAATAAAAGAAGGTGAAAAAGAAGGAATAGAAAAAGAAAACAGATGCTAATAAACGATATATCTCTGGAAACAAAATTGGACTTGGAATGTAGATTGTATAACTTGTAACTTGTCACGACTCAAATCACGGATCGTACGGGTACTTACCCAACTCTATCCTAGATAGGAGAACCCTTACCACTCAACCATTCAACTAATGCAGAAGATATTTAAAATAGCCTCAAGTATAAATAATTAAATAAACCTTTTGTTTAAAACACACTTACTACATTAATACATTGCAAAAGTAAATTACACAATTCTCTAGAACCTAATCTAAACCGGTACAAGAGTACTAAATAATTGGAAGGATGACCCAAGACACAACATCTATGTATGAGTAGGATGACAGGAGATGTTGAAGAATAATCACTGTTGTACCTATAGAAACTCCAACTGACCTGCAACATGACTATATCCCCAAAAAGAGATAGTAAGTATAGTATCAGTACAGCCACACGTACTGATAGGTATCATCAGCTGACCAGGGTTAGAAACATACAATAATATATAACAAATAAGAAGAAATCATGATAAGCATACAGACTTAATATCTAAACACACTTAAGTTACTTCAACTTCCAACCTTACCGCCGTTCCTTTGTTTAAGCAATATTAATTTATCCTCAAGGTGTGACTAACTAACTATATTCCATGAATTAATCTAACCTATAATTCTTACACACTAACCTTATTACAACAACTCTATATACTTCTCTCTTTCTCTCTCTCATTAATCCTCTTTTGTGACAACCCTCGCTCCCTATTATACTATCATTAACCATCAAAGTTGCAACAACTAAGATAGTTGATAACATCAACTACTTTGTAAGAAGGGACACTACAATATAATCATGTATATAACTATATAAACAGGGAAATAAGATATATACACAATCCAGAACATACCTCGTATTCACACTTTGCTGCAATATACAATCACAACCATTAACATAACTGGTCCACTCAAGAAATCATAATATCTCATCAAATAATCTGTCCACACAAGGAACCAATTACACTTAGGAAGATTCTTCAACAAGGTTCACAATACGCACACACACAAACATATATATATATATATATATATATGTATGTATGTAAATTCAAATGCATATAATGAATGTATGTATGGAAGATGTACATATCATCTCTTTCTCATCTCAACATCATCATCATCTATCATTTCATCATGATCTCAATATCATCTCAGCATTATGACCAATATCACTCTCAATTTCATCATCACCATGATCTCAATGTCATCATCAATATTATCAACTCATCTCTACACCATCACAATATTCATCATCAATATTAATATATATGCAAATGCAAAATATAGTTAATAATTACAAGTACTACCTGAAAGCAAATCATAATCACCCAATTCAAATCAGATGCAAGTAACAACGATCAAAACAGAACTTACAATCAATGACAACCAAGTAAAACCAGTCAAAGTCAAAAGTTCATCATTTCAAGTAAACAACGAATATCCACTAACACATGAAATCACAAATATGCCCAAGGGCGAATTAGCCACTTATACAATGAGCATTATTAAACCCAACCATCAATCACAAATATGTCTGAAGTCCAATCAATCAAGTATCCATTTTAGGAATGCACTTTCCACCAAGATTGATATCTACACGCTAATTCATCATCCTATTTCATTCACCAATCTAACCCCCTTTCATTCATATTAGAACCGCTAAATTCAGTTACTAACTAGTAACCCCTACACTCAAGTCATTACTAAGTTCAAAATACTATCCCTATTAGTCGATCATTCAACCACTTGGCTCTATTCAACTTACAATTCTAGCTAGAGTCATACACCGTTACACGTCTTACTTCCTAGTACTTAACCAAACCTAACTTTAGGTTCTTAAGTTATAACATCACCTCTTCTTATCACAATCAATCCTTCTAACTATCTTCTAGCAAGAATATCTCATACTGTAAACATACACAATATCGGGTTCTCCTCTTTTTAAGGTATTAAAGACTAGTTCTATGGATTACAAATTCTTTTACTCCTTCTATTATTATCCACATTCACATATTAAACTTTGTAAATCATCAATTAAGTCATACAAATGTAAATACCCATCAAGGGATCCACATAAAATATAACAACACGCAATTATATCATTATCACATTAATTCCATATTTTATCCATCCAAACTCCTTGTCTGTAGGCCTAGACATGAAATCTCCCATCAAATATAGTTATTACATGCAACTAATCCAAGTCTACTACACATTAAACTATAACCTACCTTGACGAAAGATCTTGGAACAAGCAAGCCACACCAAGGTTGCTTTTTTCTTTCCTTCATGCCTCCATTAGCCCAATCATCTAGAATTATAGGAGTAATTAATAATTACTCTTCGAATAACTACTTTGGAAATTCAACCCACTAATTCTATCCTTATTCGTGATCAAAAACATTATCCAAGGGTTAATTAACCATTAACCAACTCTATCATATTCAATCCATCTCCGTTAATGGAGTTTCAAAGCTAAAGATTTCATTTTTATTCAATTCAAGGTCTCCAACCATTAATTTCATGTTCTAGAATAACTAATTAATGTTAGAAATCTTTAATTAACAATCTAGAAGTAATTCTAGCTGATATTACCCAACCCATAGGTTTTCCCCAAAATCTCATGAACTTAGGGTTCAAATCCCCAATAATTCCACCATTAAAGATCGTTCTAATGATTCTAAGATGTTATTGGATTGAAAGATGAAGAAGATGACAGAAAAACTTACCTCAACAAAGAATTTTCATCCAAGAACTTGGAAAATCGCCTTCCTAGGGCTTTGGAATGAAGCATTTAAGTTAAAATCCCTAAAAAGGTCAAAACTGACATTAAATATTGGCCAGTTACCACTGTGGCGGTCAATTTTCAGTGGGACAGTGTTCAGTAAAATGGTCATAATTTTTTACTCCAAAGGTTGATTAACAAAAAGTCAAATGAGTCGGAAAGAAGACTCAAAGATCTTTCATTTGGTGTGTGTTGGGACCCATAACGCTTTATATTCTAGGAGATATTCTTGTTTGAAGTTGACCCTAGTTTACACTTAGCTAGAAACTCAATTGGTAAGAACACTTCCAACTTAACTTTGTGGTAGGGATATTGTATGACCTTAGTTTACGTCTAATGCACTCTCATACTAAAGAATTGGTCCTATAATTTATGATGAATGGGGTTCTTATACCTTTACCGCAGATATTTTCAATAACAATGGAATGAGTCATTACATAACCCTTCTTAGAAAATAGGTACCCAAAGAAAACACATGGAATAGATATTTGGTCAAAAATTTCCCTATGGACATTAGGAAGAATGGTTTAAAAAGGCCCCCAAAGGTCCTGAGGTAGGCATAAGAAGGCACAATTCCATAAAGCATCTCAAAAAGGCTTTGCTGATAAAAAATATAAAAGAAAAATCTATTAATGAGATATGTGGCTGTAAGAATACAGTCACCCCAAAAAGGAATAGGCAAATAAGATCGAAAAAGTAAGTCCCTGGTAATTGCAAGTAACTGTTTATTTTCCTTTCCACAACTCATTTTTGTTATGGAGTGTGAGGACGAGAAGCTTGATGAGTGACCTAATTTTCTAAGAAAAAATTGAACCAGACTTGATCATAATTTGAAAGCATTGTCACTTCTAACATTCTATACTTTAGTGTGAAAATGATTATCAATCATAATAATAAGACTTTTGAATAAGTCAAATCATTGATTTTAGCCCCTAATAAGTGAGTCCATGTATCCCTAGAATAATTATCAGTAATAATGAGGAACATTCTTTCACCATTGGAAGTAGAAGAATGATAAGGTCTCTAAGTGTTAATGTGGATTAGTTGGAAAGTTGAAGTTGAGTGAATATTAATGGGAGGAAAAGAAAGTTTAGTCTGCCTAACTAGAGGAAAAATGGAACAAGAAAATGATTGAGTGGAAAATAGAAAAGAATTGATAGCAGATGTACCTAAGTATAAAATGCTAGATCAAATCTATTTTATTAAACTAGGTAGAAGTAGAAGTACAGAGTCCGCTCAAAGGTTTATGTGAAATAACTATAGGTATAGAATAAAAAGTTATAGAAGTAACAATATTAGAATCAAGAATAGCAGAATTCCTATAAACAACATAAGAAAGAAAACTAAAATTAGAAAGACAACTTACAAACAAAGATAGAAGAGTAGGGATTTCCACCTTGTATAAACTATTGTCTAATCTACCAAGTACCAATGACTTCTTCGGTGAAGGGCCCTACAAGGCCCTATAAGTGAAACACAATACTAATAAATTGAGTAATATCATCAAACTAGGCAACTAATTGATAAAAAAAAAATGAGATTATATTGAAAAGTAGGAACAAACTGTAACAACCCTTGTAGTAATTTTTGAGTTTTGGTATATTTTGACTATTTTACCTCTCTTGATAGTTTTATTATGGTATTTGTTATCTGTGTGTATGAGGGGCACGATTATTGAGGTGGTAGGTTGTGTATTATGTGAATTTTTTTATTTTGAAAGATTTTAAAGTTGGTATGGTTGACTTTGGTCAATAATAGAAGATTTTGTGGCCATATGACAATTCTGTCAGTTCCTTAGCTTCATAATATCATATTTTGGTTAGTGGTATCTTTGATTTGGGTCCCGAGACATTCAAATAAATTTTGAGTAGTTGGTTGGAAAGTTAAAATATTAAGATATAGAGTTGACTTCAGTTAACATTTGTTAAAAACAATCTCTATTTAGTGATCTGATGATTCCATTGAGTCTAAAATATCACTTTTAATCTAGTGACATAGTCATCTTGTGTTCATGGGACTCTGAACAAATTCTGAATGTCCATCGGGGATATTTAATTTGGGACTTTGGCTGTTAGTTTCACCTGTTGCTGGTGCAGGCCTTCCTCTTCGCATTTGTGAGGCAACCATCACAATTACAAAGGGTAATGGTACATGGTCATTGCCATTGTGACTGGGACTCAACAATCATGTAGAGGTAGTAACCAGGCTGGGGTTGGGTCAGTGTTGGCCTTCAAGAAGGAGACCAAGCCATCGCAATCGTGATGGACCCAGGTTGGTCATCGCCATGATTGCAAGGTGGTGTCCATGATTACAATAAATAACTAGGACTGATTTAAAATTCCTTTTTCAAAGCAAAACCCCATAACTCAATTTTTGAAGCTTCGAAATATATATTTTGGAGATTCAAAAGGTGATTTTTGAGATTCCTTCCTTGAGTATGATTCTTACACTACTTTTACAAATTCTCCAATATTCTATTCATGATTTCATCTTCAAATCTTGGTTTTTCAAATGAAAAATTTGGGAATTTTGGGGTAAGGTTAAGAAATGACAAAACTGGTGATTTCAAGATAGATTTTAATGCCACTTTTGATGAAATTTAAGATTTTAACTCCTTAAGTTATGGGTAACGAGATTTTCCTTTATTAAAATTCAAGTTTTGCCCTTATGGGCTGGGAATTAATTTTTTGAACCCAAATTTAAGTATATCAAAATAGGTGTTTATGACTTCATTTTCTTATGAAGAATCTGTATTTGACCAGATTAGGCTTGTTTAGAGGCTCTTTGGAAGGATAAAATTTTGATTTGACTTTTTGAACTTCCTCGAAGGCAAGTTGAGACTTTCTTTGACTCTTTTTCAAAGTGTTTATTTGTTAGTTGCTTGTATTTGGAGTAATAAGGAGTTGGAAATCCTATATAGATGAGATGATGGGTATCTATATGGATACTGGTGTTTTATAAAGGATTAAAATTGAATAATTACCTTGGTTGGAATATATTTCCTTGTCATTGATAGATTGATTATAGTGTGAAAAGTGCAATACTAATTTATCGAACTTGATAGTTTTTGACATTTTTTGTACTTCCCCTTAGGGGCATGATTTGAGTACATTGGCAGAGATTAATGATTTTCGAGCTTATAGCCAGTGTTTTTGAGTTGAGTATGGCCTTGTGTGCTTGAATTAAGATATTGGTGTTCTTTTTATCATTATAAATCATGCATACTCACTCATATTCATATTCATGGAATTGTGAAAGAGATGTGCTGAGAAAGATTACTTGAAAATGACTTGCATGCCCAATGGGAAATGGTTTTGGGAGAATTCATAATTTGAATTCCCAATAGAAACTATTCTAGGTGGGTATATTGACCTCGCAAGTCCCCCAAGAGTCGTTGATAGCTATACTGGGCAGCATGTGTATACTTTAGCATGTAGTACATCATATTGCAATCATCTTATTATTTATATTTGATCAGTACTATTATTATTATGAATAGTGATTATGTGGCTTGATACTCTTGTTCTGATTCGAGAGGAGTTGTAATTTCACTTAGTTTTGTTTCTACATTATTATTGTATTTCTGTTAGACTAGGTGTGGTTTTCCTGATTGGAAGGTGGTTCAAAGATAGTTAGTTGTAGTATTTTATATGATTCTCGCCTATCACCTTGAATTAGGGTTATGTCGACAATGCTGCTGAGTACATGTGGTTTGGTACTTACTCTTATTTATTTATGTACTATATGTGCAAGTACCGAGCCAACTATTCCCACACGTTGATTCAAAGTCTTCCTTGGGACTAATTTTGTTGAGATTTAGAGGCAGTAGTTGATCGACTCTAGTGCCTTCCGGATCTCTTCAGTTCCTTTCGTTATCTCCTTTTGTATCGAGATACTACATGACATTTAGAGTATTTCTTTTCTTACTCTTAGAGGCTTTTACCGTATGATTTTCATATTTTGGGATGGTTATTGACTTCTATACTTGATTATAGTCTGATTTATACGATTTAGTATTGAGACTTGTTTTTACTTTACTTCTTTCGGATATTTACTTTATTTTGTTATTGGTATGTTCTGTTGGCTTATCTATCACGGGGTGTGTGATGTGTTCCATCACGACCTAAGTTTTGGATTGTGACACATACGGAACATTATGTAAAACAATAAGGAAATAAAGTCAATAAACTAGTGTTGGTTACCTTGGCTTTATACCCATTAGAGAGAGAAACAAGGCAAGGTATAGAAAGAGGTTGAATGTTAAAAATAAGGGATTTCTTAGATGTCATGTGATTAGATTCTCCAATACCTACTATACAAACTTAACTATCTACTTGTGAAAATAAACAAGACTTGATCAAAACACTAAGAGTGGAAACCCTACCAGCAAAATATGCAAAAGCCATGAGAATAGTCAGGTGTATACAAGACTATAGTAGGAGAAACATTAGTTGAGAATATTGATCTTTAGTCAGCCCAAGCATCTAATAGTTTTGATCAAAACCAACAAATTTGATCATTTTCCTTAGAAGGTACACAAGGTCCTGATCCAGAACTACTTGGCTAAACTGCAGCATCGGCAACAACCTTTCTAGGACCCAAACCCTTGGTGAACTTGAAATTGGATGAAATGCCATGAAGTCTATAGCATTTTTCAATGTTGTGTCCAGGTTTCTTGTGATAATTGAAAGTGACACAAGGCTTCTGAGGGGCAAAGCTCACCTTTGGAGAATATTGTTGCCTTGGGCACCAGAATTGAATGAGGCAAGATGAGCACTAATAAAAACTTGTCTCTATTTTTCATCACTCATATTGATACTATAGACAGTGTCAATGGAAGGGAGAGACTCCATCATGAGGATATTACTCTTAACATAAAAATATGCCTTATTGAACCACATAATGAATTAATATACATCCTTAATCTTAATACTGCCCGTACTAGTGCATCTGTTCTCATAATGAATAGAAATTGAAGCTAGTTCATTTCATAGTTATTTAATTTTGGTGAAGTATGAAGAACTCTCAAGGTCACCTTAGGATATGTGAATCAAATCTTCTTTAACTTCAATACCCTAGCCCATCAACCTTTTCATGTCCATCCTCTAGTTCCTCCAGATGTTCCTCTCAAATTTTGAACACACAATACTACTAAAAAAATGGTTAAATCGACCTCCAAAAGTGACTTTAAGAGGTCTCATATAAGAGAAACTGACCTAAAATGGTAGGTCAAAAGTGTTGGTCAAAACAAAATCACACCTCCTAAGGTCGGTATTAAAAAGTATCTTCTAAAAAAAAAATCAAACTCAAGAGGGCGATTTTAAAAAAAAATAAAATGTCGACCTCAAGAGATATGATTTTTAAAATTACAAAATAATAAAATGCATTATCTAGAGTTAGAACTCCAACTTATTTGTGGTATAATATATTTTTACTGCTAGATCATTGATGCTTATTGGTTAAAGACTATGTTATTTTTTTTATATATACTCTTTAAATTATATTTTTGTCAAAAAATAACCAATCTTTCAAGGTTGGTTTTTTTAAATAATTTTTTTACAAAAAAAAAAAATGACTTCCGAAGGTCAGGTTTTGCAAAAAAAGAAAAACTGACCTCCCAAGGTCGATTTTGCAAAAAACAAATAAAATTTGATCTGCAGTTTTTTCTATTTTTGGCACAAAAATATGACCTCTCAGTTTGTTTTACATTGATTTTAGGTAGTTTTTTTTAGTAGTGCAACAAATTTTCTAGCCATGCAACAATAAATCATTGCATCGCATCCACTATCGCAGAAAAGGAGATCAGAAGATCAGCTATGAATGAAGACAAGTTTATTCTTAACAAATAAGGCAATCGTAATAGACCGACACCAACTTCCATAACAAGAACCATAAAATAGCTCAAAAATGAAGGAAAACCGTAATAAGTTTAGAGGGATGCATATACAAGTGATGGCATGGGTGTGTTTAATCGTTTGGGTGAAAAGGAGCACAGGAGGTCGTGGTTCCAGTCTCAGTTGTGGGTACATTTTCAAAACCAAATGTAGGAGCTATATTGTAACAATCCATTTTGTAATTTTTAGCTTTTGCTGTGTTTTGACTATTTTGCCCTTTCTCATTGTTTCTGTATGCTATTTATGAGTTGTGAGGTTGGTTGGCAAGGTCCCCAAAATGTTGGGGAGTTAATTGAGTAAGAAGTCTTAAAAGTGTTTAGTTTGATTTCGGATGGTGATTCTGTCAGTTCCATTAGATCCAAAATATTGACTTTGGGTTAGTAGCATAGTTGGTTTGGGTTTTGGTCCTTTATATTTAGTTTTGACTTATTAGACGAGAAACTAGTTAAAGTTAGCTTAAGGGGGTCTCGAGGGGTCAACTTATTGAAAACGATCTCTTTTTAGCTATTCGATGGATTCATTGAGTCTAGAACATCGAAATTATCCTAGTAGCATTATTGGATTATTTTTATGGGGTCCCAAATAAATCTCGAGGGTTCAATAAAGACTATTTTTCTAAGTCCCAAACTGCTGGTGCAGTTTTCTAGTGCATCTAGTTCATAATAAAATCCTTCTTCGCGTTTAGGGTCCCCTAGTTATGATCATGGAGAAGGAAAATATTATTCATCATGAACGTGATGGTGGAACCATATTTCGGAAGGGTTGCTTATTTTGTTCATCACGTTCGCGGGGTAGTGACCGAGTTCGTAAAAGGATAGTGGGTTCGGGTTTTAGGTTGGTCTTCATCTCAAACACGATGGTTTGACCGTGTTTACGAGGCTAAGGTTTGGTTGATCTTCGCATTTGCAGCTGGGGGCCCATGTTCGCAAAGAGAAAATCTCACCTGGACAGAATTTAAATTATTTTCTCATCCAAAACCCCATTTTCACCATTATTAGACTTTGGGAGCTCAGTTATTGGTGATTTCAAAGAAAAATTTCATCAAATTTGTGTGGATAAACTCTAAACTACTATTTTAATCATTTTCTATTAATTTCATCTTCAAAACAACTTCAAATCTTTGATTTCAAACTTAAATTTTGGGATTTTTACCCGATAAAGTATAAAATTAGTTTTTCTTTGATTTCAAGTCCAATTTCAACTCATTTTTTTGTTGGATTTTCATATTTAGAACCCTCATAGTATGGGGAACATGATTCTTAAATAAATTTTCAGTTTTATCCTTTTTGATTCTGAGTCAATTTCGAACTATTTTTGGATCCGAAATGAAAGTAGCTAATATGAGTATTGTTAGACTCCTTTTAACATGTAGATTACATTTTTGATAGATTTGGTTTATTTCAAAGCCACGTGTAGGGAAAAGTCTCTGTGTTGATGTAATGACCTTCCCGGTCATTTCCTTCGTTTTCGTGTGTTGTCAGCGTTTAGGGCTTTTCTATAACTGCCCCAAGTTGTTTATGACTTGCTGGGACTGACAGTTCGATTCCCGGGCAGTTCATCTGAGAATATTATTTAGACCGAGCACGTTGTAAAATAAATATTAAATTAAAATTAAATTAAAATTTGGTAAAATGACATAGTTAATTACCTTTCGAAAATGTTTTTGAAATTTATAAAATGTATAAAAGTTTTTAGTTATGATATATCTATACTATTTTATAATAGTTTTATAACCTATTGATTGTTAAAGCGGAGATAGTGAGTTTAGATATGTTAAAATAATATTTTTATTTTATAGAGGTTTTGTTAGAAATAATTTTCTATTAATTATGGTATATTCAAAATGTTATATTTATTTTACCACGAATCTATGCAATATCCAAATATATACGTAACGGGACAAAATTAGAAATAATATACCACCTCCACTCCACGTGGAAGTGGAGGAAATGGTGTAATGCATGACAAACGAAAGGTGGCCGCAATGTGGGTAACTAATTACAATTGTAATTAGTGACACATATAGAGTTATCTTTTATACTTGTACCTACTGCCTACTATTCCCTACTACAGCCAAAAACAAAAGAAACAATAATAATTGCTCCCTCACGTCCAGCAGCAACAACAACCAGTTAATGCCTCACGTCCCAAACGTTAAGGTTTGTTCACAGTTTCAAGTTATTCAAGCTCGGGGATCACGTGGTTGATAGTATAGCGTCTTTATATTGTAAGTTTTCCCGGTTAATTTTAGTTTAAAGTCGCGTATTTGAATTATTAATTGGTGGTATTGTCGTTGGTACTTATTTAGAGCCTAATATAAGCTCGGATTGGATAACATCTGTTGTGACTATTGTTCACGGAGTTGTTTGGGACGCTGTGACGATTTCAGTTTCGTGATTCCGCAAGTGGGCCCCACGGGGACGGTTCGGACATTTTTCCGAACTAATGCAATATAGGTGTCAATAGTCATGTTTTGACATGTAGTTTATTATTTTGGTAGCTTGGCAGCAGTCAGAAGCCTCTCAGAAGGGAAAGGCTCCTATTTAACTGGCTTTAGCAGACGTTCGACGGTGTCCAGGTAGGCTAGGTTTACCTCCCTTTGCACTTAGATTGGGCTTATGTGTGATATATTTATGCTATTGTGCTGGTGTTGCGGGCTGATATTATAGACTTGGTGGTGGTGGTTTGCTATGATTTAGGCCTTCTAGGCCGGATAGGGCTATCCGAATATATTCCAGGCCCGTTATCCTCGTGGTACCCCACGGATGACCTATTTGGGGTCGGATAGTATTGTTGTTGTTGTTGCTAGTCTGGGAATGTTATTATTGGACCTTAGTACAGTCTTAGACAGACTTAGCCCAGACTTAGACAAGTATAACCAGACCTGGTTTTCGGGACCCGATAGCGGGCCCCGTTACCCTTTTTGTCGACTTGTTGAAACTTTGAAATCTTTGGGCTTAGATAAGCCCTATATGACTATTAGGGTTATGACGGGATTGAGTCACCCCGATTATACCCGGTTGGCCCGTCTAGCTTGGTTCGTCCCTGATAGCACCGTATTTAATTGGGGTCGGCTAGTTTGACTTAGAACGCTGAACCGCCTTTCCATGACTTGTAATGTATACCCAGACTTTTATATACATATTTTTATAGTAGGTAGTTGACCTAGAAGGACCCCGAGATTGACTTGTAGCATGTTGTAAAGTTAGCTTCTGTACCTATATAATAGTAATGACTTGGCACTAAGGCATTCCCCGTTTATTTGATATGATATGACCTTTGATTCTGTTCTGGTTACTGGCTATGATGAGTTCCGGTTCGAGTCCGGCTACTGATTCAGGTATGATGATTTTGGTTATTGACTATTGGGTGTTTCGGTTCGAGTCCGGCCCCGGATTGTGATACACTATGAGTTCCGGTTCGAGTCCGGCCACTGATTATTATGAGTTCCGGTTCGAGTCCGGCATCTGGTTATGATATGATTGGAGAGTTTTGGTACTGGGTACCATGATTATGATATTGTTGTTCTATGAGTTCCGGTTCGAGTCCGGCAGATATGATATATATATGTGGCCTCATGTTATTACCCACTGCTTCCGGTTCGACTCCGGCGTCTGGCCTCTTGTTATTACCCATTGGTGCTGGTTCAAGCCCGGTGCACTCTTGTTGGTTATTGTGGTTACTGGATACTGATACAGCTTCGAGACACAGGTGACTATGCATTTACTTTTCTTGTGTGTCCCGCTGGTTTATGGGGGCCAGACTGGGTTATTGTCTTCTTCCGTGTGCCTATCGGGCTTATGGGGGCCCAGATAGGTTATGTTTGACTTGTGTGTTTACTTACGCATTTATTTACTCGTTATTCTGTATCGCATTTATATTCTCCTGAGCATATCTATACGCCTCGACCGTTACTTATGTACTTATTATTTATACACCGGACCTAGCATGTACCCTTTTACTTACTTATTATTCAGTATCACATTTTCTTATCAATTATACCCGGACCTAGCATGTACCCCCGTACTTTAGCCTGTTTATATTACATTAAGCTCAGTCGGCCGATGATGCCTACTGAGTACCCGTTGCCCCGGTACTCATACTGCACTTCTGCATCTTTTCCCCGATGCAGATCCAGGCACCAGTCGACGGTTTTGACGTGACTCATTTCTCAGCGTTGGTTCCGGAGCAGGGTGAGCTTACTGACGTCCGAGGCAGATCCTACTCCATCTTCTACTGTATAGTCTTTTGCTCTCAAGACTATTGTACTTGTTACACATATTTGGTTTCCGTGTTGTATTTTGGGTATGTTAGTAGTGGCTCATGTACTGACCTCACCAGGTCTTGGGGAGGGTTCTTGACTTTATATACCGTCCTCTTCCTTCTCAGTCTTGGCATATATACATATTTTGATTCTGTCTTTAGTGTTATAGCATGTTTATAAGTATAGTTACTTCCACTTCATCTCTGTTTTATGAGATTTCGCCCGTTAGCCCGTCGTTTGTCGCTCCGGGCTAGGGTTTGGCTTGCCTATTGGTGGGTTATGGTAGGCGCCATCATGACCCAAATATTGGGTCATGACAGCTTGGTATCAAAGCCTAGGTTGTATAGGTAATGTTGGTACATGGACCAATGTTTAGTAGAGTCCTGTGGATCGGTGCGGGGACGCCTGTATCCTATCCTCGGGAGGCTACGGAGCATTCTTAGGGGAGTCTCTCATTTTCTTGACTCATGTCCGTGCGTTAAGTCTATGTTGGTTTCTGATCTTTAGTTGGTTCACTCTTTACGTAGATGATAAGGATGAATGGTAAGAGAGCCGAGGGTCAGGACCCCGAGCCTGCTGCAAGGGCTCTAGTTAGGGGTCGAGGTCGACCTAGAGGTCGGAGGCAGGGCAGAGTAGCATCCCCAGGTCGAGATCATGTTAGGGATCAGTCACTCGATCCCGTTATAGTTCCAGATGTTCCGCCGCCATATCAGTCTGTGGGCCAGGGAGCAGCCCAGGCTCCACCTGGATTTATTGATGCTTCAGGACTCCGGAACACTTTGGTGCAGTTGCTGGGATTAGTTGGAGGTCCGTCAGCCGAGGGAGCCCAACCAGTAGTACAGGGAGTTGGTGTTGGGGCGCATCCTACAGCTGCAGCACCCAGAATTGAGATTCCGCCAGTGCCGGTAGCTCCACAGCCGGTTACAGATCAGCCTGCTATGTCTGTCGATGGGCAGAAGATGTTGGGGCGTTTCTTGAGGTTGACTCCACCGAGATTTGCTGGTACTCCGGGTGAGGATGAATATGAGTTTTTGTCCAGCTGCAAGGATAGATTGCGGAATTTGGGATTGGTACAGTCTCGTGGTGTTGATTTCGTGGCATATCAGTTTGATACTGCAACGAGGAGATGGTGGAGGGGATATCTTGACTCCAGGCCAGCAGGATCTCCGTCAGTTACCTGGACCCAGTTCTCTGAGATTTTCTTGGAAAAATATATGCCCCGTACTATGCGGGAGCGGCTCAGGGATGAGTTCTCCAGATTGACTCAGGGTTCGTTATCTGTCGCCGAGTATGAGGCGAGGTTTCATGATCTTGCTAGGCATGCTACTTCTATTTTTTCTGATGAGTATGAGAGAGTTAGATGTTTTGTCAGGGGACTGAGATTGCCACTCCGCAGGGCTACCCAGAGTTTAGTGACTTCAGGGAAGTCATTCGCAGAGATTATTGAGTATGTATACTCTATTGAGGAGATGGATCGCGAGGCCCAAGGGGGCAGCGATAAGAGACCTCGTATTCAGGGTAGTTTCAGTGGGAGCCATAGTGGTTCACAGTTCAGAGGTCGTGGTTTCCAGTTTCAGGGTAGGTACCCTCAGCAGTCTTTTCAGCGACAGGGTCAGTCCAGTAGGCCCGTACAATCAGCTTTGCAAATATCTGATAGGGGTCAGCCCGTCTATAGTGGTTCTGTTAGACAGCCTCAGGGACGTGGTCAGTCCAGTTCATCGATTAGAGGGGGTCATACCGGATCAGTTGGACCTTCTAGGTCGAGCAGGAAGCCAGGAGCATGTTATACTTGTGGGGTTGTCGGTCATTTCGCGCGTGAGTGTCCTCAGCGCATGGCGATTGAGCCTTCAGTTCAGACAGCACAGCCCCTCAGATCTATACCGCCAGCAGGTAGAGGTAGTGTACAGGGTCATCGGGGTGGTCCCCAGGGTTCTCGAGGTAGAGCGCAGGGAGGTTGGACTGGTAGTCAGGTTGGTACTCAGACTAGTAGTAGTCAGCGTCAATTGTATGATATGCCGGCTAGGCCAGAGGCTGAGGCTTTGGATGCGGTGACTACAGGTATGATTTCCGTATGCCATCAGCCAGCTTCTGCATTATTTGATCCCGAATCCACGTTTTCTTATGTATCTACTTGGGTTTATGTTCTGAGTTATTATCTGTACCCTTACGTGTATCTGCCCCCGTTGGTGATTCCTTAGTAGTGGATCGGGTATATAGATCATGTCTGGTGACTATTCAGGAGTTTGAGACTCAGGTTGATTTTATTGTATTGGCCATGGTAGACTTTGATGTGATTCTGGGCATGGACTGTTTGTCTTTTCATCATGCAGTCTTGGATTGCTTTACCAAGACCGTTACCTTAGCCATGCCTGGTGTACCCCCGGTGGTGTGGCAGGGTTCTGTTAGCCGCACACCGACAGGGATTATTTCATATGTTCGTGCTCGTAGATTGATGTCGAGGGGATGTGATTCATTCCTTGCTTATGTTCGGGATGCTAGCATTGAGAGTCCGTCACTTGACTCCGTCCCGGTTGTTCGTGAGTTTCCTGATGTATTCCCGACTGACTTACCTGGCCTTCCTCCTGAGCGTGATATAGAGTTCATTATTGACCTTGAGCCGGGCACCCAACCTATTTCTATAGCTCCTTATCGTATGGCTTCTGCTGAATTGAGAGAGTTGAGTACTCAGCTCCAGGACCTTCTGGGGAAGGTTTTTGTCAGGCCGAGTGTATCGCCGTGGGGTGCTCCAGTTCTGTTTGTAAAGAAGAAGGACGGATCTATGCGAATGTGTATTGATTACAGACAGCTAAATAGGGTGACGGTGAAGAATAAGTATCCTATGCCTCGTATCGATGATTTGTTTGATCAACTTCAGGGTGCAGTGGTATTCTCAAAAATAGATTTGAGATCTGGATACCATCAGTTGAGAGTTAGGGCTGAGGACATCCCAAAGACAGCCTTCAGGACTCGATACGGCCATTATGAGTTCCTGGTGATGCCTTTTGGGTTGACTAATGCCCTAGCAGCTTTCATGGATCTGATGAATCGTGTATTCAGGCCATACTTGGACTCCTTTGTGATTGTGTTTATTGACGATATCTTGGTTTATTCGAGGAGTGACGAGGAGCACAAGCAGCATTTGAGGATTGTGCTCCACACTTTGAGAGATCATCGGCTTTATGCCAAGTTCTCAAAGTGTGAGTTCTGGCTGAGTTTGTAGCTTTCTTAGGGCATGTTGTATCCAGACACGGTATCATGGTATACCCAGCAAAGATTGAGGCTATTCGAGGTTGGGCTAGGCCCACGTCACCTACTGAAGTTTGCAGTTTTATTGGGTTGGCAGGGTACTACAGGCGATTTGTTGAGGGCTTCTCGTCCATTGCATCTCCTATGACCAGACTAACCAGGAAGGATGTTCCGTTGCAATGGTCTGAGGATTGCGAGGTGAGCTTTCTGAAACTCAAGGATCGACTTACTTCTGCCCCTGTGTTGACTCTTCCAGTTGAGGGCGAGGGTTTCACCGTGTATTGTGATGCATCTGGTATCAGTTTGGGGATGTGTTCTGATGTCGTGGGGTTGTGTCATTGCTTATGCATCGAGGCAGCTGAAGGTGCATGAGCGTAACTATCCCACTCATGATTTAGAGTTAGCAGCTGTTGTGTTTGCACTGCGAATTTGGGGACATTATCTCAGACCGAGGGTCTCAGTTTACCTCCAGTTTCTGGCAGACTTTCCAGGAAGAGTTGGGTACCCAGGTGGACCTCAGCACTGCATTTCATCCTCAAACCGATGGGCAGTCAGAGAGGACAATTCAGGTATTAAAAGATATGCTCCGCGCTTGTGTGTTGGACTTTGGGGGTCAGTGGGATCATTTCTTACCTTTGGCAGAGTTTGCGTATAATAATAGCTTCCACTCCAGCATTCAAATGGCTCCGTTTGAGGCTTTATATGGCAGACGGTGTCGATCTCCAGTTGGCTGGTTCGAAACTTCAGAAGTCAGTCCTCGTGGCACAGATTTGCTCCGAGAATCTGTGGACCGAGTTCGAGCGATTCAAGATAGGCTGCGGACAGCTCAGAGTAGACAGAGCAGTTATGCTGACCGTAGACGTCGTCCATTGAAATTCAGGGTGGGTGACAGGGTCTTCTTACGAGTATCGCCCATGAAGGGCGTAATGCGGTTTGGTAGGAAGGGTAAGCTTAGCCCCAGATATATCGGACCCTTTGAGATTTTGCGGACAGTTGGAGAGGTGGCTTATGTGTTAGCTTTACCTCCGGCATTTTCAGCTATCCACCCAGTATTTCATGTTTCTATGCTGCGACAATACATTCCAGATGAGTCGCATGTGCTTCAGTGGGACTCGGTTCAGTTAGACGAGAAGTTAGCATTTGTGGAGGAGCCTATGTCCATTTTAGCCAGAGATGTCAGACGGTTACGCTCCCGGGACATTCCAGTGGTTAAGGTACAATGGCGTCACCGTCCGGTTGAGGAGGCAACTTGGGAGCTTGAACGTGACATGCGAGCCCAGTATCCCTACTTGTTCACGTCTTCAGGTACGTGCTTATTCTTGACTTTCGCGGACGAAAGTCCTTTTAGTAGTGGATATTGTAATGACCTTCCCGGTCATTTCCTTCGTTTTCGTGTGTTGTCAGCGTTTAGGGCTTTTCTATAACTGCCCCAAGTTGTTTATGACTTGCTGGGACTGACAGTTCGATTCCCGGGCAGTTCGTCTGAGAATATTATTTAGACCGAGCACGTTGTAAAATAAATATTAAATTAAAATTAAATTAAAATTTGGTAAAATGACATAGTTAATTACCTTTCGAAAATGTTTTTGAAATTTATAAAATGTATAAAAGTTTTTAGTTATGATATATCTATACTATTTTATAATAGTTTTATAACCTATTGATTGTTAAAGCGGAGATAGTGAGTTTAGATATGTTAAAATAATATTTTTATTTTATAGAGGTTTTGTTAGAAATAATTTTCTATTAATTATGGTATATTCAAAATGTTATATTTATTTTACCACGAATCTATGCAATATCCAAATATATACGTAACGGGACAAAATTAGAAATAATATACCACCTCCACTCCACGTGGAAGTGGAGGAAATGGTGTAATGCATGACAAACGAAAGGTGGCCGCAATGTGGGTAACTAATTACAATTGTAATTAGTGACACATATAGAGTTATCTTTTATACTTGTACCTACTGCCTACTATTCCCTACTACTGCCAAAAACAAAAGAAACAATAATAATTGCTCCCTCACGTCCAGCAGCAACAACAACCAGTTAATGCCTCACGTCCCAAACGTTAAGGTTTGTTCACAGTTTCAAGTTATTCAAGCTCGGGGATCACGTGGTTGATAGTATAGCGTCTTTATATTGTAAGTTTTCCCGGTTAATTTTAGTTTAAAGTCGCGTATTTGAATTATTAATTGGTGGTATTGTCGTTGGTACTTATTTAGAGCCTAATATAAGCTCGGATTGGATAACATCTGTTGTGACTATTGTTCACGGAGTTGTTTGGGACGCTGTGACGATTTCAGTTTCGTGATTCCGCAAGTGGGCCCCACGGGGACGGTTCGGACATTTTTCCGAACTAATGCAATATAGGTGTCAATAGTCATGTTTTGACATGTAGTTTATTATTTTGGTAGCTTGGCAGCAGTCAGAAGCCTCTCAGAAGGGAAAGGCTCCTATTTAACTGGCTTTAGCAGACGTTCGATGGTGTCCAGGTAGGCTAGGTTTACCTCCCTTTGCACTTAGATTGGGCTTATGTGTGATATATTTATGCTATTGTGCTGGTGTTGCGGGCTGATATTATAGACTTGGTGGTGGTGGTTTGCTATGATTTAGGCCTTCTAGGCCGGATAGGGCTATTCGAATATATTCCAGGCCCGTTATCCTCGTGGTACCCCACGGATGACCTATTTGGGGTCGGATAGTATTGTTGTTGTTGTTGCTAGTCTGGGAATGTTATTATTGGACCTTAGTACAGTCTTAGACAGACTTAGCCCAGACTTAGACAAGTATAACCAGACCTGGTTTTCGGGACCCGGTAGCGGGCCCCGTTACCCTTTTTGTCGACTTGTTGAAACTTTGAAATCTTTGGGCTTAGATAAGCCCTATATGACTATTAGGGTTATGACGGGATTGAGTCACCCCGATTATACCCGGTTGGCCCGTCTAGCTTGGTTCGTCCCTGATAGCACCGTATTTGATTGGGGTCGGCTAGTTTGACTTAGAACGCTGAACCGCCTTTCCATGACTTGTAATGTATACCCAGACTTTTATATACATATTTTTATAGTAGGTAGTTGACCTAGAAGGACCCCGAGATTGACTTGTAGCATGTTGTAAAGTTAGCTTCTGTACCTATATAATAGTAATGACTTGGCACTAAGGCATTCCCCGTTTATTTGATATGATATGACCTTTGATTCTGTTCTGGTTACTGGCTATGATGAGTTCCGGTTCGAGTCCGGCTACTGATTCAGGTATGATGATTTTGGTTATTGACTATTGGGTGTTTCGGTTCGAGTCCGGCCCCGGATTGTGATACACTATGAGTTCCGGTTCGAGTCCGGCCACTGATTATTATGAGTTCCGGTTCGAGTCCGGCATCTGGTTATGATATGATTGGAGAGTTTTGGTACTGGGTACCATGATTATGATATTGTTGTTCTATGAGTTCCGGTTCGAGTCCGGCAGATATGATATATATATGTGGCCTCATGTTATTACCCACTGCTTCCGGTTCGACTCCGGCGTCTGGCCTCTTGTTATTACCCATTGGTGCTGGTTCAAGCCCGGTGCACTCTTGTTGGTTATTGTGGTTACTGGATACTGATACAGCTTCGAGAC
The DNA here is from genome assembly GCA_031232105.1 of Capsicum rhomboideum. Lineage (NCBI taxonomy): Eukaryota > Viridiplantae > Streptophyta > Magnoliopsida > Solanales > Solanaceae > Capsicum > Capsicum rhomboideum. The sequence continues at coordinate 64,377,358 of CP124709.1, forward strand.
ACAGGTGACTATGCATTTACTTTTCTTGTGTGTCCCGCTGGTTTATGGGGGCCAGACTGGGTTATTGTCTTCTTCCGTGTGCCTATCGGGCTTATGGGGGCCCAGATAGGTTATGTTTGACTTGTGTGTTTACTTACGCATTTATTTACTCGTTATTCTGTATCGCATTTATATTCTCCTGAGCATATCTATACGCCTCGGCCGTTACTTATGTACTTATTATTTATACACCGGACCTAGCATGTACCCTTTTACTTACTTATTATTCAGTATCACATTTTCTTATCAATTATACCCGGACCTAGCATGTACCCCCGTACTTTAGCCTGTTTATATTACATTAAGCTCAGTCGGCCGATGATGCCTACTGAGTACCCGTTGCCCCGGTACTCATACTGCACTTCTGCATCTTTTCCCCGATGCAGATCCAGGCACCAGTCGACGGTTTTGACGTGACTCATTTCTCAGCGTTGGTTCCGGAGCAGGGTGAGCTTACTGACGTCCGAGGCAGATCCTACTCCATCTTCTACTGTATAGTCTTTTGCTCTCAAGACTATTGTACTTGTTACACATATTTGGTTTCTGTGTTGTATTTTGGGTATGTTAGTAGTGGCTCATGTACTGACCTCACCAGGTCTTGGGGAGGGTTCTTGACTTTATATACCGTCCTCTTCCTTCTCAGTCTTGGCATATATACATATTTTGATTCTGTCTTTAGTGTTATAGCATGTTTATAAGTATAGTTACTTCCACTTCATCTCTGTTTTATGAGATTCCGCCCGTTAGCCCGTCGTTTGTCGCTCCGGGCTAGGGTTGGCTTGCCTATTGGTGGGTTATGGTAGGCGCCATCATGACCCAAATATTGGGTCATGACAGTTGAAGGATCCAGACTCGTGTTTTGTCTTATCGAGGTAGATTATGGCTAACTTTCTTTAGACTGGGCTAGGTAGTTAACCATTCATGTAAAGTATGCTATGAGTTGGGACTGCATTATGAGATTCTTATTTTGGAGATAGTTATTTTATTGCATTGCCTATGTGGGGCTTATTTGAGTATTATTGTTGACTTGAGATATTATTATTGTTGTGATGTCCGAGTGGGGGCCTATATGAGCATTAAATTTGACTTGAGAGGTGATTATTATAATGATACCTAAGTGAGGGTTGATATTGGTATTATTTGAGCATTATTTGCCATCTATCTGTATTATGATGCCCGAGTGAGGGCTTGAATTGATATTATTGATGTCTTACATGACTATTCATTACTGTGGTACCATGTGATGGCTTATATCATCATTTATTGAGATATTAAAGAGACTTGAGCTCATTTGATACCATCATTGACTTGATTTAGTATGTGATATTGTTTTGTTATGAGCATGCATCCTCATTTCATTCATCCATATACATGGAATCGGTATTATAGAGAAACACTAATTTTGAAAGAAAATGAAACACTTAGTAAAATCCTTGACTGAAGATTTTTTCGGCAAGGTTGATTGAGATATGAAATTGAGATTATAAAAGTATATGGGTTGCAAACCCCCCATGGGTCCTGTCCTGGAAGCTTATGCTCAGAAGATGTATACGAGGCCATACGATGGCTTACTTCATCATCATCCCACTATATTGTATTACATTGCATCATTTTCACTTCTATTTATGTGTTTGTTATCGTGTATTTAGCTTTGTCTTATATATTTGTGTGTAGTTATTCTTATGTAGATATTATACTTGTAGAATTGTTAGGAGATACGTCTGAGCCACCGTAGGGAATATATGCAGGTGGAAGCGTGGTCATAGTATTCTTTTCTTGTTTAGTTTTTTGCTTTGCTCAGTCGGTCTATGATACCTACTGAGGACAAGTGGACCTTACTCACTCTTACTTCTATGCCCTTTCAGTGCAAATCCCAGTATAAGTGAGATATGTGGTAGCTGATTTGTGCTATGAGAGTTGATCCGAAGTACTGGTGAGCTCCCCATCTGAAGTCTTGTTCCAACCTCCATCTATCCTTTATGTATTTACTTGTATTTGGAGATAGTGATGTATCATCAAATTTCAGTATTGTTTTAGATGCTCTTTATACTTATGATACCATGTATTGGAATTTGGTTGTATCTTTATTCATATATTTTGGATCTTATGATTATTATGACTTGACTTCGTTCTAGAAGTCTAGTATTGCTTCATTTCTTGTCTTTTCATATTTTATATTTATTGTGGATTTTTGGCTTACCTACAAAGCTTGTGTCGGGGTAGGTGTCATCATGACCTCAGGTTTTGGGTCATGATATATATCAACAAAATAATTAAAGCCGAAGGTAAATATAATGAAAACGCAATTGAAAAAGGTATGTCCTCGAGATAGAAGAAATCATTGACAAAAATAAAGCGTTCGAACCAGTAGATTCAACATCAAACACCTTCGTTCAATCTCCAACAAATACAAGACACCGACAACAACAATGAGTGGAAATAACCGATGAAATCCAACAAAACTATACCCAAAAAGAGAGGAACCCCAGATTCTATGAGATTCCAGGCTTTGATACCATGTTAGCTTTGTAAATTCACATAAAATTGAAAGAAATTTAAAGTAGGATTTTAGAAAGAGGAAGAAGAGATATTATTGATCTTCGAGAGAAAAATGAAGAGTATGTTACAAGAGAAAAATCTAGAAAGTCCTTTCATAGAGACCTATCCTTTTATAGAGACCCAATAAACTGAAGTCTATACTAAAATTAGATTATAAATGTGGGTTGAGCTCAGTACAAATGAAATACACAATCTCTTAAAATGAGCTTCAATTAATGTGGAGGGAATAACTCCAACGCTGACACTAATTGTGTGAGACTTTTTTTTATCTCACAAATTAGAGGATCCAAAGTTTATGACGAAAAAGAGTAAAATTAGATGTCACACCCCGTATCCCAAAGGGGCGGACTGGCACACGGAGCCGATGAGGCCCGAGAGAACCAATCTTCATCCTCACACACTCATGCGCATGCTACTCAATAAACATCATAACGACAAATAAATACAAGATGCCAATAGCGGAAACCATGGAACATACATGATAACTATGAAACTTGGTCGTTGGGGCCTTCAAGACAAAACATACGTTTCTTACATTTTCTTCATCTATCCCACAACATCTACAAAGCCTCTACAGATACATAACCATAACCAACCTAGAGTCAGGACAAGACACCGCTCTATACACATATACAATACCAAAATAAATGTACATAGCAACTCAGAAAGCCCTGAACTAACTGAAGCTCACCAAAAGTCGGCAAAAGATCTGCAACCTACTATGGAGGTCTACTAGTACCTGCGCCTGCAGCAAGTAAGGTAAATCCCCCAAGAGGGGTCAGTACGGAGAATGTACTGAGTATGTAAGGCCATATGAAACTGTCGCAAACACTCCAATAGAATCAAAATGTAATAGTATAGTCAATATGAATAACCCATCGATCTACATATGTGGCACCCTATACCTTACATAAAATATTTTGTTCGCTTTATTATTTATTCCTCATCGCTTATATCATATCGTACCCGGGCCCCAACTGATCAGTGGGAAAATAATATCGTCATGCAGGTGTTCATGTCACCCCATGGATACACCCATAATGTTGGGATAGTCATCATGAAGGTGTGTTCTTTCACCCCATGGATATCATCATGAAGGTGTTTATTTCACCCCATGGATACACTCATTATATTTAACTTCCTTCTTTAACTTTTACGAGATTGGTACCTCTACTTGTGAGAGATTAATACATTCACTTATGATAGATTGATACTTTTGTTTGTGAGAGATTGATATATTTGTAGTCACAACCTTATTGGAAGCTTTGGAACATAACATTATTGGGACTTTAGAACCATGTCCATAATTATGTAACACATGAGCAACAACGACTAATAAATGTGGAATATGTGACTTAACAATAGTTAACAACCTGAAATGAGATACCTTTGGACGTTTTGGAATGGAATAAGTACAAAGTCTATATGAACAATATGCTGCAGAAGGATACCGAAAGAGTAACCTTACATACCTTGTATTCTCAATACGATTATACAATCTTAAATGTGCATACAATAGTCCCGCTCCGTCCTTATGTTTCACTCTACAACACAAGTACATAACGGAAATTACATTAACCACCAACTACCTTACAAATGCATATAACGATAATGAGTTTCATGTTTGCCTTTAACAATGTCATTTCCCCCTCGACAATACCATTGATGAAATTATCATACCAATAATCCCACATTATTCCATACATTAACCAATACATGATAACCAATAACATGTCACACCAAGTTCATACTTTCCACTCTCTATCACCACAACATCACAATTATTCCATCAAATCACCTCAATACACCTCATATCAACATATCGTCCAAAATCCCATAATTTTTACTTATAGAAAAATAACAAGTTTAATAACCTAATCACACCATACATGTTGCTATTTCATCCATACCATTCTCTTTCATCAAAACCACAAGTCATATTTCAAGTTTAAATTCCATGGATAACACATCTTTTACAAAAACACCAAGTGCCATGTTCAACACTTCCAAGCATAACCAACATGATTTATATACTCTCCCATGCATATAATATATTAATCCATAAGAATAATCACTTACCCAAGCTTGAAAAATGATGATCTTGCTCCAAAAGATGGCTTAGGGTTCTTAGGGTTTGAGAGAAAATATCTTGTATTTTTGGTCTAAAAGGCATGAGAGTTTGTAATGAATAAAAATAAGATTTTGTACCTTTATATAAGCCCTCAATTCCATCCTTATCCACTCTTTATAGCATTTAATGCTATATCTAGAAGGTCAAGGGAAGAATGGGTCATTTGACCCATTTTGGCCCATGTCTTCTTCCTTATTTTGGGCTTTTTATTGAGCCCAATTCACTTAACCCAATAAAATTAACAATTTCTCACGTTTAGATCATTTCATACGTGTTACGACAATATTCCCACTCACTCTATTTATATCCGTAGCCTCAATTCCAAAAACAAGTGATTCTAGCCACGTATGGCTTATTTTGATCGAAAGGGTAAAACCGTCATTTGGATGCCAAATTTGTCCATGAATAATCTTATCAAATGGAATGCCAATTACTTCAATTATTCCATGTATAGGCTCATGGTTGTAGAAGAAATGTGGCAAAAAGCGGCCCGGTACGCCCCCGGGCACCCTTGGTACTTAGAAAAATTTCCAACCTTGCTGCCTGTGGGCTAAAAATTTTAGCCCAGAGTGGCCTGGCACGCCCCTAGGCGCACCCCACTCCTATTTTCTTAAAAGTTTTGTTTCTTCGACTTTTCTTCGCGGATTTGGTTAGATACTTCAAGTTCTAATCTTTAACTTACTTCTTACCTTTAATATACTTTGTTTGGAGGTCCTCCAAGCCTCATTTTTAACCCCACAAATGCTCCACAGAGTCATAAAATACCTCCTACGAAGGTCTAATCGCATGTGCGATGCCTAATATCAGTTATCTCATCAATAACATAACAAAATACATACTTATGGCTCTCGACACCTAAGTAAACATTGTTCAACGTCGTCAAGTAGGGTTGGGAAGGTACGGGGTGTTACATTATTCCCCCCTTATAAACATTCATCCTCGAATGTTAGTAACATCGTCTCATGCACATCCCATTCATCTCTATCTTAACATATATACGCATATACACATAATACTTATGGATACTTCCTTGTTATTGTCCCAACTCCATACCTTGAACTCTCTCCCCCGTTTGAAATAGTCACGGGTACTTTGACTTCATCATTTCTTTGGCTCCCTACGTGATTCGGTTTCTCCATTGTACCTTTACCAAAGCTATTATTTATTTATTTTCATTTTTCCACTTATCCATATAGAATGGCAATATATATCCCTTCATAAGTGAAATCCCACATAGCTTGTACATTTAATAAAAATAATGGATCTCAGCATATGACTTGTTTTAGCTTGTAGGTACTGTCGTACCCCCTTAACCTTCTCTATAGCGTAGAGAACCAAATCTAGCCCCAAATAAGGTAGTTCCACTCGGTTTAAATCACCCAATTGATGATTTAAACTTTCTTCTATATAAACCTTCGTAAGATACCATTTTGATACTTGAACAATAGCTATCATGATAAGCATATTCAATAAGGGGTAGATGATCATCCCAACTACCTTTTAAGTCTCTCGTACAGGCTCGTAGTATACCTTCAAGTGTTTGGATAGTATACTCTGTTTGTCCGTTCGTCTGAGGGTGAAAAGTTGTACTAAAATTCACGTATGTACCCAACCTTTTCTGAAAAGAAACTTCCAAAAATGTGTAGTGAATTGAGCTCCCCTGCCTAATGTAATAGCTTTCGGAACTCCGTATAGTTGTACTTTCTCTTTAATATACAACCTCGCATATTCTTCAGTTATGTAGGTGGTCTTAAAAGGCAACATGTGTGATGATGAGGTAAACCTGTCAGCTATCTCTCACTCGTTTAAAATCAAATTTCCACAATGTACTAGACAAACCTGTGATAATGTCATGCCCCGAATCCCATTGGGACGAATTGGCACCCGTAGCCGACATGGCCCAAGAGAGCCAAGCTTTGCTTCTATTCATTCATATGCATGTCATAGGTAACACCACCATCACATAAGAACATAAAAGGCGAATAACGAAAAAAAAAAACATGGAACATGGGACATATATATATACATATGTGAAACTTGGCCGTTGAGGCTATCCAGTCAAAAACGTCATATACCACCTTGCAGTCATACATCCACATACGTCTACAAAAGCCTCTAACAAATGCATTGACCAAAACAAACTAAAAGTTGGGATAAGTCCCCGCTTTATACAACATGTACAACACCAAAACATATGTACAACTGTGAATCGGAGAAGCCCCGAACTAACTAGAGCTCACCAATGATCCGAAACAACTGGCAACCTACTGTGGAGGCCTACTAGTACCCGCGCCTGCAGCAAGTAAGGTAAGTCCCACAAGGGACGTCAGTACGAAGAATGTACTGAGTATGTAAGGCTCAAATGAAATTGCATGAATCATAAACACGTCAATGAGCTCATTTACAAATGCATAACCAATATAGATAAGTCACTATACTGAACTTTGGAAACCATGTACTTTGCTTTCATTACTTTCTTTGTATATTTTATTCCATGATTATTCATTTTTGCCTGTGATCTATGATACCCGGGCCTCGACTGAACAGTGGGTTTTAACATAACATGATGTCATGTTGGGATCGGCTCGAGCTAGGCTTATGCCCCTAGAGCTGCCACCCTATAAATCAATATAGATCGGGATCGACTCGAGCAAGGTTATTACCTCTAGAGCTGCCACCCGTCAGGATCGGTCCGAGCTAGGCTTTTGCCTTTAGGACTGCCCCCTGATCCAACAATCTCGGGTTCGTCTTGAGCAAGGCATTTCGCCCAAAGCTACCACCCATACTTGATCATTAACCACATATGCATTACTTCATTCATTACTTTGAGATTGACACAATGTTAGTCATAATTTTATTTGAAGCTTTGGATCATTAACCAATGAGTGAGAGAGATATGAATAAACATTATTGGAAACATAGCACTATTGGAAACATAACACTATTGGCACCATTGGACAATAATCAATGAACAAGATACATAATTATCACCACCATTGGAACATTAGAACACAACCTTATTGGGCTTTCGAAACATTATCAAGGAATATGAAACATGTGATTCACAATTTACCAATGAGTATGAAACATGTGATATTGAAAATTGGTAACCGGATATAGGATACCTTAGCATATTTCGGGATAGGACTAGTGCGATGTCAATGTGACTACTATGTGTTGCAGAAAGATACGGACAGAGTAACCTTACATACCTTGTATTATCAATACGAATATATAATCTTAGATGATCATACAATGCCCCGCTCCTTCCTTATGTTTTACTCTACAACACAAATAAATGACGGAATTTACATTAACCACCAACTACCTTACAAATGCATATGACATCAATGATTTACATATTTGCCTTAAAAAGGTCATTTCCTTCTCTACAATACCAGTTTAGGTATTGTCATACCAACAATACCTCAATCATACCATACATTGACCACAACATCATATACCAATAACATTTCACCACAAAGCTCCTCCTTTACACTTTCTCATTCACACTATATCATAAATAACCCATCAAGTCACCTTAATTCACCTCATAGCACATATCAACAAAAATCCCATAATTTACACTTATATAAAACTAACAAGTTTAATAGCATGATCACAGCATACATGTTCATATTTCATCCATACCATGCTCTTTCATCAAGATCACAAGTCATATTTCAAGCTTAAATCCCATGGATAACAATCTTTTACAAAAAAACATAAAGTACACCATGTTCAACACTTCCAAGAATGACCAACATGATTTACATACTCTCCCATGCATGTAATATATGAATCCATAAGAATAATCACTTACCCAAGCTTGAAAAATGATGATCTTGCTCTAAAAGTTGGCTTTGAGTTCTTAGTGTTTGAGAGAAATGTTGAAAAAATATCTAAAAAGCATGAGAGATCCAAATGAATAAAATCTGATTTTTGGGTCTTTATATATCCCTTGGAGTCATCCTTAGCCACTCTTGGCATTTAATGTTATGTTTGGCTTAGTCAATGGAAGAATGGGTCATTTGACCCATTTTTGGCCCATGTGTTCTTCCTCTTTTTGGGCTTTTATTGAGTCAAAATCACTTGACCCAATGAAATCAATAATTTCTCATGTTTAAATCATTTCATACGTGTTACAACAATATCCCCACTCACGCGATTCATATTTGTAGCCTCAATTCCAAAAACAAGTGATTCTAGCCACGTATGACTCATTTTGACCACAAGGGTAAAATCATCCTTTTGATGCCAAATTCATTCATGAGTAATTTTACCATAACAATATAATTCTTCATTTGTTCCATGTATATACTCGTGGTTGTAGAAGAAACGTGGCAAAAATCGGCTCGGTACGTCCCCGGGCACCCTTGGGACTTAAGAAAATTTTCAACATTGAAAGGTGGGAAAAACCAGCCTGGCACGCCCTTGAGCGCGCCAGCTTACTACCTGTGGGCTAAAAATTTTAGCCCAGAGCAGCCCAATACGCCCTCCGACGCGCCCCACCCTTAGTTTTTTTGAAAATTTTGTTTTTCGACTTTTCTTCGCTGGTTTGATTAGATACTTCAAGTTCTATTCTTTAACTTACTTCCTACCCTTAATATCCTTTATTTGGAGATCCTACAAGCCTCGTTTTTAACCCCACAAATGTTTCATGAAGTCACATGTTCCACGAATTCACAAAACACCTCCTACGAAGGTTTAATCACATGTACGAGGGCCAAATTCAATTATCTCATCAATAACATTACCAAATACATACTTGCGGCTCTCGACACCTAAGTAAACATTGTTCAACATCGTCAAGTAGGGTTAGGAAGGTACGGTATGTTACATTCTACCCCCCTTAGAAACATTCGTCCTCGAATGTTAACAATATCGCTTCAATTACGACAAATGCATCTCTATATTAGCATACATATACATAAACACTCTCATGGATACTTACTTGTTATTGATCCACTTCCGCACTTTGAACTTCTTCATCCATTTGAAATAGATAGGGGTATATGGATTTCATCATTTCTTCAGCTTCCCATGTGATCTCCTCTACTTGTTGATTTCTCCAAAGGACTTTTACGGAAGCTATGTCTTTATTCCTCAACCTCTTTACTTGTCGATCTAGAATAGAAATGGGTACCCCTTCATAAGTAAGATCCTTCGTAACTTGGACATCTTCAATTGGAACAATACGAGATGGATCTCCAATGCATTTTTGAAGCATCGAAACATGAAATATTGGGTGGACTGAGGAGAGTTCCTGGGGTAGTGCTAACTCATACGCAACTTGCCTAAATCTTCTAATAATTTCATATGGGCCTATGTATCATGGACTCAATTTTCCTTTCTTTTCGAACCGCATTACCCCTTTCATTGGTGACACCTTCAAAAATACCAAATCACTTATAGCGAATTCAAGTCCTCTTCTTCTAACATCAGCATATGACTTGTGGTGACTTTGGGGCGTTTGTAACCGTTGTTGGATCACTTTAACTTTCTCCATAGCCTGATGAACAATATTTGGCCCAAGTAAAGCAGTTTCACCCGCTTCAAACCATCCAATTGGTGATCTACATTTCCTTCTGTACAAGGCTTCATAAGGTGCCATTTTAATACTTGAATAATAGCTATTGTTGTAAGCAAATTCAATAAGAGGAAAATGGTCATCCCAACTGCCTTGAAAATCTAACGTGCATGCTCGTAGCATATCTTCAAGTGTATAAATAGTATGTTCTGCTTGTCCAACAGTCTGAGGATGGAAAGCCGTACTCAAGTTCACCTGTGTGCCCAAACTCTGCTGAAAAGATCTCCAAAAGTACGCTGTGAACTGTGCTCCTCTGTCTGATATAATGGAAAGTGGAATACCATGCAATCATACTATCTCTTTCACATACAACTTTGCATACTCTTCAGCTGTATAGGTGGTCCTAACTGGTAGGAAATGAACTGACTTAGTAAACCTGTCCACTATAACCCATATAGAATCAAATTTCTGTAATGTACGAGGCAAACCTGTGATGAAATCCATATTAATCATATCCCATTTCCAGACTGGAAGATTTATACATTGCATATAACCCCCTGGTTTCTGATGCTCTACTTTCACTTGTTGACAATTTGGGCATTGAGCGACAAATTCTGCAATGTTCTTCTTCATATTTCCCCACCAATACACCTCTTTTAAATCATGGTACCTTTTTATAGCACCCAGATGAATAGAATAGCGCGAATGATGTGCCTCTATCATAACTCGTTTCCTCAGCTCATCTACATCCGGTACACATAATCTTCCTTGACATTGAAGTACCCCTTCTTGTGTAAGATCAAAGGCCGTAGTTAGACCCTGTTGTACATTCTCTTTCAACTGCAATAACATGGAATCCGTAAACTGCTTCTCTTCCACTTCAGCTATTAAGGAGGATTCCGTAGCATTTTACACAATCACCCCTTCTTCTGGAGATTCAATAAGACGAACTCCCAAGATGGCTAGTTGATGTAGATCTTTGATTATCTCTTGCTTTTCAGTCAACTGGCCACTAGTGCTTTCTACTGCCTTGCGGCTCAATGCATCAACTACCACATTTTCTTTGCCTGGATGATAAAGAATGTCAATATCATAGTCTTTTAAGAGATCTAACCACCTTCGTTGCCTCAAATTGAATTCCTTCTGCTTAAAGAGATATTGCAAACTTTTGTGATCCGTATATATATCAACATTAACTCTATATAAATAATGACGCCATATCTTTAAAGCAAACACCACCGCTGCTAATTCAAGATCATGTGTGGGATAAGTTTTCTCATGTGGTCGCAACTGTCGTGAGACATATGCTATGACATTACCATGTCGCATCAATACACATCCGAGGCCAACCTCGGAAGCATCACAATACACTGCGTAACCTTCGATGCCTTCGGGAAGTACTAAAACTGGTGTGGAGGTTAACTTATCTTTCAACTTTTGGAAGATTTTCTCACACGCATCATCCTACTGAAATTTAACTGCCTTATGTGTAAGCTTTGTTAATGGTGCAGCAATGGAGGAAAAACCTTCCACAAATTTTCTGTAATAACCTGCCAGTCCAAGAAAACTACGAATCTCTGTAGGTGTCGTAGGTCTTAGCCAATTTTTCACTGCTTCAATCTTTTGTGTTACCTGTATCCCTTCATCTGACATAATATGACCCAAGAATGCAATTGATTTTAACCAAACCTCACATTTGGAGAACTTGGCATACAACTTACGCTCACAGAGAATTTGTAACACGTGCCGTAAGTGATTATCATGATCCTCTGGTGATCTTGAATAAACCAGGATGTCATCTATAAATACCGTGACGAACACGTCTAGAAATGGCTTAAACACCCTACTCATCAAATCCATGAACACAGCTGGTGCATTTGTTAGTCCAAATGACATAACTAAAAATTCATAATGGCCATACCGTGTTCGGAAAGCTGTCTTGGGTACATCTTCTTCTCTAACTCTGACTTGATGGTAACCCGACCTCAAGTCAATCTTTGAAAAACACTTGGCACCCTGTAACTGATCAAACAAATCATCAATTCGAGGGAGGGGATATTTGTTCTTGATCATTACCTTATTCAATTGTCGATAGTCGATGTACATTCTTAATGTACCATCTTTCTTCCATACAAATAATACCGGTGCACCCCACGGGGACATACTAGGCCTGATGAAGCCCTTGTCCAGCAAATCTTTCAACTGCTCCTTCAATTCACGTAATTCTGCTGGAGCCATTCTATATGGAGGAATAGAGATAGGCTGAGTGCCTGAAATCACATCAATTCAGAACTCTACTTCCCGTTCTAGGGGTAAGCCTGGAAGATCTTCTGGAAATACATCTAGAAATTCATTGACCACTGGAACCGAATGTGGAGTGAGTGGTTCCACATCATTATCTTTCACTCGTACTAAGTGACATATGCAACCTTTAGCAATCATTTTCCTAGCTTTCAGATAGGAAATAAATCTTCCTCGTGGTGCCCCTACATCACCCTTCCATTCAAGAATATTTTCTTGCGGAAAACAAAAATGCACCTTCTTGGCTCGGCAATCTACCGTAGCATAACAAGAGGCCAACCAATCCATTCCCATTATCACATCAAAATCCACCATGTCTAGTTCAATAAGATCGGCCAATGTATCATGACCGCACATAGTTACCACACAGTTACGATATACTCTCTTTGCAATAATATATTCACCAACCGGTATAGACGCTTCAATTGATTTAAATAATAATTCTGGTACCTTTGCAAATTTCACAGCAACCAATGGAGTAACATAGGAAAATGTAGAACCCGAGTCAATCAATGCATATACATTATATGAGAATATGGATAATGTACCTGTGACAACATCAGGGGAGGCCTCTGAATTCTTTTGGTCCACTAAAGCATAAGTGTAATTTTGGACCCCACTAGTACTGGCTGCTCCTCTGGCACCTCTACCATATCCAACAGACTGCACACCTTGGCCCAGTGAAGGAACCGATGCTGATGACGCAATGGATGATCCTGCCGGTCGTGCTATACCACCCACGCTCCTATGGGACACTCTTTCATCATGTGTCCTATCATGCCACACCAGAAACAAGCATTTGTCCCCTCTCAGTATGTACCTGCATGAATACACCCGCAATACTGACACTGCTGACGAGGAAAACTTGCTGCCTATGATCCGTGAACTCCACTACTCTGCCCAGATGGACCACCTCTAAACCCTCGAAACTAAGAGTGAGCACCTGCTGTGGCATGAGAGAACGATGGTCTAGGTGGTCTAGGAAACATACGAGGTCTAGATCCTCCTTGGGACATCATAGATGGTCCCATAGGTCTAGCCCTTTTGGACTGTCCTTTGTCAAATTCATGTACCCTTTTTCTCTGTCTTTGATCTTCTATTTTCTGGGCGAAGGCTTGAATTCTCGCGATGTCCATATCCTTATTCAAGGCAGCAATGGTGCAATCCCTTACCAAATATGGTTCTAATCTGTCCACGTATCGATGGACTCTGTCTGTCATTGTAGCTACCACATTTGGAGCATATCGAGCCAAGGAAATAAATTTCAAGTTGTATTCTCTAACGCTCAAATTTCCTTGATGGAGATTTAGAAACTGATCCGCACGTGCCTCACAGATCTCATAGGAAAGATAATGATCAAGAAAAGCCGCTTTAAATTCTTCCCAATTAGGTGGATTTGCACCAATATCACGAGTTTTCTTCCAATCCTCATACCACAATATCGCCTCTCCTTTCAACCTATACGCAGCAAGTTCAACTATTTCTACCCCCGTCACATGCATAACTTCCAGAGCCCTCTGAATCTGATCCACGAAGACCTGTGGATCTGCTTTCAGATCTGACCCAGTGAATATAGGAGGGTCCAGTTTTAGAAAATCCTGTGTTCTGCGACTGGCCACTCTAGACGCATCATCCTCATGTGTCATTGGACCAGCTCGTCCTTGACTTTGTGCTACCACTAACTGTGTCAACATATGTATTGCATTTCTAAGATCTTGATTTGGGGTGTTCATTGGTGGTTCTGCGGGTACTTCTCCACCGACTGGCTCTTCTGGAGCTGGAAAAGTAGAAGAAGACCGCGATGAAATTTCAGCATTTGCACCACCTTGACTAGCTTGGTCAGGTGGTAATCTACTCATTCCTTCTTCAGCAGGCACATCTACCTGCTTACCTTTACCTCTACCTCTTCTTGTGATTGGCATTTTGACTATACCAAAGAAAAACAATTACCATGGTCAGACATAATTCAACTTACAACACTGGCTCTATTGCACGATCTAGAAGTGAAGAAAAGAAACAACATCCTAAATGTCCCGTAGCCTCCTACTTATAAATGTGGTGCACAACACATCGATAAGTAAGACTCTACTCAGACACGGCTTTGTAGACACCCTTAGAATGACCTGCTTTGATACCACTTTTGTCACGCCCCGAATCCCATCGGGATGGATTGGCACCCGTAGCCGACATGGCCCGAGAGAACCAAGCTTTGCTTCTATTCATTCATATGCATGTCATAGGCAACACCACCATCACGTAAGAACATGAAAGGCGAATAACGGAAAAAAAAATATGGAACATGGGACATATATATATACATATGTAAAACTTGGCCGTTGAGGCCATCCAGTCAAAAAGTTCATATACCACTTTGCACTCATACACCCACATACGTCTACAAAAGCCTTTAACAAATGCATTGACCAAAATGAACTAAAAGTCAGGACAAGTCCCCGCTTTATACAACATGTACAACACCAAAACATATGTACAACTGTGAATCGGAGAAGCCCCGAACTAACTGGAGCTCACCAATGATCCGCAACAACTGGGAACCTACTGTGGAGGCCTACTAGTACCTGCGCCTGTAGCAAGTAAGGTAAGTACCACAAGGGACGTCAGTATGAAAAATGTACTGAGTATGTAAGGCTCAAATGAAACTGTATGAATCATAAACACGTTAATGATCTCATTTACAAATGCATAACCAATATAGATAAGTCATTATACTGAACTTTGGAAACCATGTACTTTGCTTTCATTACTTTCTTTGTATATTTGCTTCCATAATTATTCATCTTTGCCTGTGACCTGTGATACCCGGGCCCCAACTGAACAGTGGGTTTTAACATAACATGATATCATATTGGGATCGGCTCGAGCTAGGCTTATGTCCCTAGATCTGCCACCCTATAAATCAATATAGATCGGGATCGACTCGAGCTAGGTTATTACGTCTAGAGCTGCCACCCATACCAACATATCAGGTTCGGCTCAAGCTAGGTTATTACCTCTAGAGCTGCCACCCATCAGGATCGGTCTGAGCTAGGCTTATGCATCTAGGACTGCCCCCTGATCCAACAATCTCGGGTTCGTCTTGAGCAAGGCATTTCGCCCCCAAATCTACCACCCATACTTGATCATTAACCACATATGCATTACTTCATTCATTACTTTGAGATTGACACAATGATAGTCATAACTTTATTTGAAGCTTTGGATCATTAACCAATAAGTGAGAGATATGTGAATAAACATTATTGAAAACATAGCACTATTGGAAACATAACACTATTGGCACCATTGGACAATAATCAATGAACAAGATACATGAGTATCACCACCATTGGAACATTAGAACACAACCTTATTGGGCTTTCGGAACATTATCAAGGAATGTGAAACATGTGATTCACAATTTACCAATGAGTAAGAAACATGTGATATTGACAATTGGTAACCGGATATAGGATACCTTAGCATATTTCGGGATAGGACTAGTGCGATGTCAATGTGACTACTATGTGCTGCAGAAAGATACGGACAGAGTAACCTTACATACCTTGTATTCTCAATACGAATATATAATCTTAGATGCGTATACAATGCCCCGCTCCTTCCTTATGTTTCACTCTACAACACAAATACATAACGAAATTTACATTAACCACCAACTACCTTACAAATGCATATGACATCAATGAGTTACATATTTACCTTAAAAACGTCATTTCCTTCTCTACAATACCAGCTTAGGCATTTTCATACCAACAATACCTCAATCATACCATACATTGACCACAACATCATATACCAATAACATTTCACCACAAAGCTCCTCCTTTACACTTTCTCATTCACACTATATCATAAATAACCCATCAAGTCACCTTAATTCACCTCATAGCACATATCAGCCAAAATCCCATAATTTACACTAATATAAAAATAACAAGTTTAATAGCATGATCACACCATACATGTTCATATTTCATCCATACCATGCTCTTTTATCAAGATCGCAAGTCATAATTCAAGCTTAAATCCCATGGATAACAATCTTTTACAAAAAAACATAAAGTACACCATGTTCAACACTTCCAAGAATGACCAACATGATTTACATACTCTCCCATGCATATAATATATGAATCCATAAGAATAATCACTTACCCAAGCTTGAAAAATGATGATCTTGATCCAAAAGTTGGCTTTGAGTTCTTAGGGTTTGAGAGAAATGTTGAGAAAATATCTAAAAAGCATGAGAGTTCCAAATGAATAAAATATGATTTTTGGGTGTTTATATAGCCCTTGGAGTCATCCTTATCCACTCTTGTCATTTAATGCTATGTTTGGCTTAGTCAATGGAAGAATGGGTCATTTGACCCATTTTTGGCCCATGTGTTCTTCCTCTTTTTGGGCTTTTATTGAGTCAAAATCACTTGACCCAATGAAATCAATAATTTCTCATGTTTAAATCATTTCATACGTGTTACAACAATATCCCCACTCACGCGATTCATATTTGTAGCCTCAATTCCAAAAACAAGTGATTCTAGCCACGTATGGCTCATTTTGACCACAAGGGTAAAACCGTCCTTTTGATGCTAAATTCGTTCACGAGTAATTTTACCATACCAATATAATGCTTCATTTATTCCATGTATATACTCGTGGTTGTAGAAGAAACGTGGCAAAAATTGGCTCGATACGTCCCCGGGCACCCTTGGGACTTAAGAAAATTTCCAACATTGAAAGGTGGGCAAAACCAGCCTGGCTCGCCCTTGGGCGTGCCAGATTGCTGCCTGTGGGCTAAAAATTTTAGCCCAGAGCGGACTGGCACGCCCTATGGCATGCCCCACCCTTAGTTTTATTGAAAATTTTGTTTTTTGACTTTTCTTCGCGGGTTTGATTAGATACTTCAAGTTCTATTCTTTAACTTACTTCCTACCCTTAATATCCTTTATTTGGAGATCCTCCAAGCCTCGTTTTTAACCCCACAAATGTTCCACGAAGTCACAAAACACCTCCTATGAAGGTTTAATCACATGTACGAGGGCCAAATTCAATTATCTCATCAATAACATTACCAAATACATACTTGCGGCTCTCGACACCTAAGTAAACATTGTTCAACGTCGTCAAGTAGGGTTAGGAAGGTACGGGGTATTACATATAAAATTCATATTACTCATATTCCACGTCCAAACTTGAAGATTGAGACGCTGCATATAACCTCCAGGTTTCTGATGTTCTACTTTGACTTGTTAACAATTTGGACATTAAGCTACAAATTCTGCAATGTTCTTCTTCATATTCCCCCACCAATACATGTCTTTCAAATCATACTACCTTTTGGTAACTTTCGAATGAATAGTTAGCTCATCTACATCCAATACACACGATCTACCTTGACATTAAAGTACTCCCTCTTGCGTAAACTCAAATTCCTTCATCGAACCTTGTGGTACGTTCCTTTTTCATCCGAACTAAAAATTGGATTTGCATGTTGCTTTTCCTTTACCTATATGAGTGAAGACTTTATCGCATTTTGGGTTATAACTCTTTGATCTGGCGTTTTAAGTAAATGCCCTGCCAAACTATTTAATTAAGGTGGACTATACCTTGCTTTCCCATGACCCGATCGTCCATACTTTCTAGTGCTTTGCGGCTTAATGCATTGGCCATCGCATTTGCTTTTCCCGGTTGTGATCTCAATATCATATCATCATCTCCTAATAATTTGAGTCACCTCCCCTACCTCAGATTTAAGTCCCTCTACGTTACGACATATTGCAAACTCTTATGATCAATATTTATATATCAATATGAACCCATCTTTCAAATAAATACCACAACTGTTACCTCAAGATCATGTTTGGGATAGTTTCTCCCTAATGGCTGCAACTGTCATGAGGCATACGCTATTATCTTACCATGCTGCATTAACACATATCCGAGGTCAACCCCAGAAGCATCAAAATACATTGTATAACCTTTTGTGCCTTTGAGAAATACTAAAACTGGTGTAGAAGTTAATTTTCTGTAACCTGCCAACCCAAGAAACGACGAATCTCTGTGGGCGTCGTAGGTCTCTCCTCTTTTTTTTTTCCACTGCTTTATTATTTTGCGTCTCAATCCTTATTCTTGCATCCGACACAATGTAACCCAAGAATGCTACGGATTTTAACCAAAATTCATACTTAGAGAACTTTGCATTCAACTTACGATCCCGAAGAATCTGTAACACCTGTCGTACGTAATTGGCATGGTCGTCTTGTGATCTCGAATAAACCATAATATCATCCATGAACACGGTCACAAATACATCCAAGAATGGTTTGAACACCCTATTCATCAAATCCATAACAACAACTGGTACATTTTTTAGTCCCAATGACACAACTAAGCATTCATAATCGTCATACCGTGTTCGAAAAGCTGTCTTGGGTATATCTTTGTTTCTAATTCTGACTTGGTGATAACTCGATCTTTAAATCACTCTCATTCTAGAGAAATTGGTGCAAGAAAGAGTGGATACAATCCTTTTGATAAAAGGAACAACACACTTGGAACCCTGTAACTGATCAAACAAATCGTCAATTCTTAGGAGGGGATAGTTGTTCTTGATCGGTACTTTATGCAGTTGCCAATAGTCAATACACGTTCTCAAGTACCATTTCATTTTTTATTTTTATTTTTTCACACTCACACGGATGCGCCCCAAAGGTCATATTAGATCTTATGTATCCCTTGGCTATCACTTTCGTTGCTTTAAGATAGAAAATAAAATTTTCCTCTTGGTGCCCCCACATTACCCTTCCATTCAAAAGAATCTTCTTGTGGAAAATGAATATGTACCTTCTTAGCTCGGCAATCTACCTTGGCATAACAAGAAACCAACCAATCCATTCCCATTATAACATCAATATCCACCATTTTCAATTCAATAAGATCAGCCAATGTATCATAACCCCACACAGTTACCACACAATCATGACGCATTCTTTTAGCTACAATAAATTCACCTTTTGGTGTAGATACCCCAAATAGGTTAACTAAAAATTCTAGTGTTCTTTCACAACAATTTTTTTTTCCCATAGTCAAGGGGATAACATATGATAGGGTAAAACCCGAATGAATTAATGTAAATACGTTACGTGAAAAGACAGATAATATACCTGTCACGTTATCAGGAGAAGCCTTAAATTTCTACCGATCCACCACGGCGTAGGTACTGTCCTGAATGCCACTAGAACTAGCTGCTCCTTTAGCACCTCTTCCATGACCAACAGGTTGTGCACCTCTACCTAGAGGAGGCACAGAGGATGTCGATGCGACGGTTGGTCCGTGGGTCGTGCCATGCCACCTGTGTTCCTTTGTGGACACCCTCTTACCACATGCCCTGGCATGCCGTAAAAATAACAAACATTCATTTTGAACCAACATTCACCTACATGAAACCTCCTGCAGCGCTGGCATAATCGACAATAAAACCTCGGGTGGTTCATACTTCCTTGTGCTTGATACCCTACTGTCCGTAAACCCTGAATCTCACCTCCTTGCCCAAACTGGTTGCTTCTAAACCCTTGGAATAAAGGGGGAGTAATTATTTTGGAATGGGGAAATGATGGCCTAGGCGGTTTGTGAAAAATCCAAGGCCCAAATCCTCCTTGGGACGCCATGATTTGTCCCATGGGTTTAGCCCTTTTTGACAATCTTTCTTCCAATCCCTGCATCCTCTTCCTCTGCCTCTGTCCCTCTTTCTGCTGCACAAGAGCTTGTCTTTGAGCTTGTGCAGAAGCTACAAGGGTTAATATTTGTACCGCACTCATCAAATCCTACTTAATAGTATTAACGGGCAGTTCTGAAGATACTTCTCTTCTTCTCAGCTCTTTCGGAGCTGGGAAAGTGGAAGAAGCCCGTGATACTTCTTCAGCTCCACCTTGACTAGCTTGGTCAGGTGGTGGTCTACTCGATCCTTAGCCAGTAAGCGTAACAACCTGCTTACCCTTGCCTTTACCTCTTCTTGTCATCGGCAGTTTCTATATCAAAGAAAACCAATCACCATGGTCAGATATGATTTTTTTTTCCCACTATAATATTGGCTCTAATGCACGATCTAAGAATTGAAGAACAGAAACAACTCTTAAATGTCCCGTAGCCTCTTACTTATAAATGTGGTGCACAACACATCCATAAGCAAGATCTACTTAGACACGGCTTTGTAGACACCCTTAGAATGACCTGCTCTGATACCACTTTTGTCACACCCCGTATCCCAATGAGGCGGACTGGCACCCGGAGCCGATGAGGCCCGAGAGAACCAATCTTCATCCTCACACACTCATGTGCATGCTACTCAATAAACATCATCACAACAAATAGATACAAGATGCCAATAGCGGAAACCATGGAACATACATGATAACTATGAAACTTGGTCGTTGGGGCCTTCAAGACAAAACATACGTTTCTTATATTTTCTTCATCTGTCCCACAACATCTACAAAGCCTCTACAGATACATAACCATAACCAACCTAGAGTCGGGACAAGACCCGCTCTATACACATATACAATACAAAAATAAATGTACATAGCAACTCAGAAAGCCCCGAACCAACTGGAGCTCACCAAAAGTATGCAAAAGATCCACAACCTACTATGGAGGTCTACTAGTACCTGCGCCTGCAGCAAGTAAGGTAAATCCCCCAAGAGGGGTCAGTACGGAGAATGTACTGAGTATGTAAGGCCATATGAAACTGTCGTAAACACGCCAATAGAATCAAAATGTAATAGGATTGTCAATATGAATAACCTATCGATCTGCATATGTGGCACCCTGTACCTTACATAAAATATTTTCTTCACTTTATTGTTTATTCCTCATCGCTTATATCATATCGTACCCGGGCCCCAATTGATCAGTGGGAAAATAATATCGTCATGTAGGTGTTCATGTCACCCCATGGATACACCCATAATGTTGGGATAGTCATCATAAAGGTGTGTTCTTTCACCCCATGGATATCATCATGAAGGTGTTTATTTCACCCCATGGATACACTCATAATATTTAACTTCCTTCTTTAACTTTTACGAGATTGGTACCTCTACTTGTGAGAGATTAATACATTCACTTATGAGAGATTGATACTTTTGTTTGTGAGAGATTGATATATTTGTAGTCACAACCTTATTGGAAGCTTTGGAACATAACATTATTGGGACTTTAGAACCATGTCCATAATTATGTAACACATGAGCAATAACGACTAATGAATGAGGAATATGTGACTTAACAATAGTTAACAACCTGAAATGAGATACCTTTGGACATTTCGGAATGGAATAAGTACAAAGTCTATATGAACAATATGCTGCAGAAGGATACCAAAAGAGTAACCTTACATACCTTGTATTCTCAATACGATTATACAATCTTAAATGTGCATACAATAGTCCCGCTCCGTTTTTATGTTTCACTCTACAACACAAGTACATAACAGAATTTACATTAACCACCAACTACCTTACAAATGCATATAACGATAATGAGTTTCATGTTTGCCTTTAACAATGTCATTTCCCCCTCGACAATACCATTGATGAAATTATTATACCAATAATCCCACAATATTCCATACATTGACCAATACATGATAACCAATAACATGTCACACCAAGTTCATACTTTCCACTCTCTATCACCACAACATCATAATTCATCATTATCATCATCATACCTAGTGTATTCCCACCAGGTGGGGTCTGGGGGGGGGGGTAAAGTGTACGCAGTCCATACCACTACCACAACATCACAATTATTCCATCAAGTCACCTCAATACACCTCATATCAACATATCGACCAAAATCCCATAATTTACACTTATAGAAAAATAACAAGTTTAATAACCTAATCACACCATACATGTTGCTATTTCATCCATACCATGCTCTTTCATCAAAACCACAAGTCATATTTCAAGTTTAAATTCCATAGATAATACATCTTTTACAAAAACACAAAGTTCCATGTTCAACAATTCCAAGCATAACCAACATGATTTATATACTCTCCCATGCATATAATATATTAATCCATAAGAATAATCACTTACCCAAGCTTGAAAAATGATGATCTTGCTCCAAAAGATAGCTTAGGGTTCTTAGGGTTTGAGAGAAAATATCTTGTATTTTTGGTCTAAAAGGCATGAGAGTTTGTAATGAATAAAAAATAGATTTTGTCCCTTTATATAAGCCCTCAATTCCATCCTTAGCCACTCTTTATAGCATTTAATGCTATATCTAGAAGGTCAAGGGAAGAATGGGTCATTTGACCCATTTTGGCCCATGTCTTCTTCCTTATTTTGGGCTTTTTATTGAGCCCAATTCACTTAACCCAATAAAATCAATAATTTATTATTTTTAGATCATTTCATACGTGTTACGACAATATTCCCACTCACGCTATTTATATCCGTAGCCTCAATTTCAAAAATAAGTGATTCTAGCCACGTATGGCTTATCTTGACCAAAAGGGTAAAACCGTCATTTGGATGGCAAATTTGTCCAGGAATAATCTTATCAAATGGAATGCCAATTAATTCAATTATTCCATGTATAGGCTCGTGGTTGTAGAAGAAATGTGGCAAAAAGCGGCCCGGTACGCCCCCGGGAACCCTTGGGACTTAGAAAAATTTCCAACTTTTGAAAGGTGCGCACAAGCAGCCTGGCACGCCCTTGGGCGCCCCACCTTGATTCCTGTGGGCTAAAAATTTTAGCCCAGAGAGGCCTGGCACTCCCCACTCCTATTTTTTTAAAATTTTTGTTTCTTCGACTTTTCTTCGCGGATTTGGTTAGATACTTCAAGTTCTATTCTTTCACTTACTTCTTACCTTTAATATCCTTTGTTTGGAGGTCCTCCGAACCTCATTTTTAACCCCACAAATGCTCCACGGAGTCACAAAACACCTCCTACAAAGGTCTAATCACATGTACGAGGCCCAATATCAATTATCTCATCAATAACATTACAAAATACATACTTATGGCTCTCGACACCTAAGTAAACATTGTTCAACGTCGTCAAGTAGGGTTGGGAAGGTACGGGGTGTTACATTTGAGTCCAAAAATTTGTGAGATAAAAAAAAGTATCACACAATTATTATCATATGTATGATACAAAATAAAATTTTTCCACACATTCATACTTTGATTGAACACGGACTTAGGAAACTTTGTTGTAGGAAGCTTTCTTTTCTCTCTATCCTATGACCTTCAAACCCTAATTTACCTCTGACCATGGCTTCGACCAGTGGCCAACCATCTCAGGTGTCTGGCCAAGTCCCCCTCATGGATCCATCTCAATTTCCCCTATTAAACTCACCCTCAAAAAACCCTTCAACACTGAAAGAACCTTTGTCTCCTATTGGTAATTATGCTACGATTACAATTCCTGGTACATAGAAAAAAGCAGTGATAAAGAAAGTAGATGTTACTCCCATTCCAATAAAGAAAGTAGATATCATAGAGCGAGTTTCGGTAATCAACTGAACTGAATAGGAGGTTAGAAGAATGAACATAATTGAAGATCTACAATATGCAATTGTAGGCAAGTTCTCATATGGATGGTCAGATATAGCAGAACTTAGAGAACAAACACCAAAACAATGTGGCATTAAGCGAGATTGCAAGATAGGGTTTCTTAGAAATAGACGTGTTCTAATAAGGCTGGAATTGGTTGAAGATTTCATTAAAATAATGTCCAAGAGTTCTTATTACATCAATACAAGAATGGTAATTCATATCAAATGTGCCCCCTCATATATGATGATAATTTTAAGCCGGATGAGGAAACCACACAAGTCTGAGCATGGATCTCCTTTCCAGATTTACTACCAACATTCTTTGTAAAGGAATCCCTGTTTTCACTTTCTTCTATTATTTGGAAGCCCTTGCATTTGGATGTAGCCACTATCAATAAAACACGACCAAGATGTTCCAGAGTTAAAGTACAATTAGATCTTAGCAGAAAGACATCAGCATGTAATGATGGAGATTAAGAATGAAGTTACTAAAGAAATAAGGAGCATCAAAGTGAAAATCAACTATGACATGGTTCTAACTTTCTATACAAAATGCAAGTTACAAGGTAATGAGATGCATGAGTGTAAAGTGCTTCATCTTGAATTAAGACGAGCAGTAGAGGAACTTGAAGAAGTCACATAACAAAGTCAGAATCAGCAGCAACAAAATAGAGGATGGAGGAATGAAAAGGGGAATGAAATATAGAATCCAACCAGTAGGAGGTTCATTTATGACAAAAATGCAGATGCAGCAGAAGGTGCTCTCTCAATAGCCAATCCTTCTGAGGTGCGTAAGTAGGAAGAAAATAAAGAAGCATTGGGTGAAGAGGTAAATGAGCAGCAGAAGGAGAAGTCTACTAGGAAAAGGGTTGAGAAAGCTTTTGATTTAACTAATATTGGGGAAAAAAACCCAAGTCCATTGCTGAACAAATCACACACCAAAGAAATAAGAAAAACGTAAGCAGAAGTCACAGCAAAAGGGGAGAGTAGGACTAAATGGGGAGATAGAGTAGAGGTGGAAAAATTTACCTTGGCAGAAGGAGAAATTGCCTTGTCAGTGGAGCAGCAGCAACAAAAAGTTATCACTTTTCAAGAGAATAAAGAGATAGTGGAACAATAATTACATCAGTAATATGAAGATAATTTCATGACAACAAAACAACAGTAGAAGGCCATCATTTGTCAAGACCCTAATATTACTAAAACTTTTAGCAGTAGTTACTAATATAGAGAATCTACAAAGTAGCAATTTAAAAGAGGGATAAAAGAGCATAACTGATGAGATATTAGATACAGGTCAAGAGCACTTGCTAGAGCTTTAGCCTGCAACAGATCATAAGAGCTCTACTAGGACCTTGCATGATATAGTTACACACCAGGTGGAGGAAAATCCTGCAACAATCATGAAGTCAGAGCATAGTATTAATGAAGAAGTTGAAGGTGATAAAGACAATGTAATGAAACATGTTAGTAAGAAAAGTGATTTATCACCAAGAAATGCACAGAAAAGCAAAAAAAAGGAAAGAAACAAGCTGTTGCAGACAATCAGATACCAAAAAGGGTAGTTCCAAAAAGAGGGGTGGTTACTGCTAAAACTGTTAAATGATGTTGCAAAAAATCTTTTGGAATATTAGGTATGTTAATACTCAATAGGATTTTAATAGATTACAAATGCTTAATAGACATCACATGTTTTTCTTAGTAGCACTTATGGAGCCTTTTCAATCAAAGAGTCAGATTCAAAAATATAGAAGAAGGCTAAACATGCACAGTGCAAAGGCTAATGTCAGTGGAAAGATTTAGTATTTCTTAAGGGAGGATACAAATGTGGAAATAGTAAGTGATACAGAGCAATAGGTCACAATTAAAGTGCTGATGGCAGAAGATTATAAATGCATATTAATTACCATAGTATATGGAAAATGCACTGACACTGAAAGAACTTGTGGAGAAACATATATAGCATGGAAAGCTTTAATTTGCCATGGCTTATAGGAGGAGATTTTAATGCTATTCAGAATGAGGAAGAAAAGATAAGGGGCTTACCAGTTACTCAACAACAGGTAGAAGATTTTGCCTTTTATGTGAACTCATGTGAACTTGAAGGAGTTCTTTTTAAAGAAAACCCATTCACATGGTGAAATGGTAGAGCAGGAGAGGATTGTATTTTTGAGAGATTGGATAAATTTTTGATAAATGAGCTTCTTTAGGGATGGTTTCTTAGTTTTGAAGTAGAGAACTTGCCAAGAACAGGGTCTGAACATGAACCACTGTTCCTGACTATGAAAAAAGATTCTCAGTAATATGTTAAACCATTCAGATTGAAGATGAATCATTACTTAATGTAGTGAAGCAAACTGGAAAACAAATGAGGTGGGGAACAGTTTTTGGCTATTCAAACATAAGATGAAAAATCTTAAGAAAGCATTGAGTAGTTGAAAAAGAAGTAGATATACAAAAATTTTCCAACAACTTGCAATCAGGGACGAAATAATGTTGATAAAGGAGAAATTGTTTTGAGGATCACCCCTCATAAGAGAATAGAATGGTGATGCATAAAGCACATGCAGAGGTGAAAAATATCTTCATTTTGAGGAGCAGTTCTGGAGATAAAAAGTTACCACCACCTAGTTTGAAAAAGGTGATAGAAATACAAGATTCTTCCATAGTCTTGTGAAAGAGAGGAGAAAGAGGCTGCAATTGAATAGATTTAAAAATAGTAATGGTGTTTGGCTTGAGAACCCTGAATTGATAGCTTAGAAAACAATAAATTATTTTAAGGCTCAATTTACACAAGAGACAGAAGGATTAAATCACTTGTTAGAACCTATTTTTGAAGAGGATAATGAGGTACTATGTGCAGCTCCAACAGTAGAGGAGGTCAAAAATACTGTATTCTATTTTAATGGTAGTAGTGCTTGTGGGCCAGATGGATTTTCAGGTATTTTCTACCATCATTGCTAGGAAGTTGTGGGGAAAAATGTCTTTGATATGGTGAAGGATTTCCTTAAAGGTAATACTCTCCCAAAGAGTATTACTCATACAAATCTGGTTTTGATCCCAAAGAAGGAAATTATTGAAAACTTTACTGATCTCAAGCCTATAAGTCTCAGTAATTTCATCAATAAGGTGATTTCTAGGGTTTTGTATGATATATTAGAGGGGTTGTTACATAAATTAATCTCTAATAATCAATTAGGCTTTGTAAAGGGAAGGGGTATTATTGAGAATGTCCTATTAACACGGGAAAATGTTAGATATTAGATTGAGGGGAAACCAGCTAATGTTGTTCTAAAGCTGGATATGTCAAAGGCTTATGATAGAGTGTCATGTCTTTATGTGACCAAGATAATGAGAAAAATGGGCTTTTCAGAGATTTTTATAAATTTGATATGGAGATTGGTAGCAAACACTTGATATTATATTATTATTAATTGCCAGTCACATGGGTTTTTCCATTCTACTAGGGGTCTGAAACAAGGAGATCCACTTTCACCTGTCTCTTTATTCTAACATTAGAGGTTTTATCTAGAGCTCTTAATGCTTTATTTGAAGATAGAATGTACAGAGGTTATGGGTTGCCAAAGTAGAGCAAGAACCTAAATCATCTAGCCTATATTGACGCTACTATTATCTTCACCTTTGCAGATAAGAAATTTCTACAATTGGTGATGAGTGTGCTGAAGAATTATCAAAGATTATTAGGTTAGTTAATAAATGAGAATAAAATTTCCTTTTTATATATAAGAAGGCTACTGTTATTTTGATGAATAAGGTGAAAATCTTGACTGATTTTGAGCAAGGGCAATTCCCTTTTCTGTATTTGGATTGTCTAATTACACATGCAAGGAAAAAGAAGGCTTATTATAATGACTTGAAGATAAAAGTAAAGGGTAGACTGCAGAACCAGAAGGGTAAATTATTGTCCTTTAGGGGGAAGGCAGTGTTGATTAACAGTGTGCTATAAAGTATCCCTCTCTACTTGTTATCTGATGTGGTTCATCTTGTATGAACTTTATAAGATCTTTAATAGATTTCTCTGGAGTACTAAAGAAGAAGGTAAGAGTATGCATTGGGTGTCTTGGGACAAAATGTGCTTCCCAAAAGATGAAGGAGAGGGTGGGGTTTAGAGATATTTTTTACATCTCCAAAGCGATGTTTGCAAAATTATGGTGGATTTTCAGGATATCTCTTTGGACAAATTACATGTGCAATAAGCATGGTAAAAAGGTTATTACAATTGTGGTTTAATGAAAGAGTGATTCTCAAATTTGGAAGAAGATGCTAGAAGCTAGCGATGGAATTGAACAAGAAATATGGTAAGAGCCTACTATTGAAAGTTCAAATATATGGTTTGATAGTTGGATTAGATTGGGAGATTTGTATCATGTTGTGGAGTCTGATTGTATAATTAATGAAGATGCAAGTGATGTCCAAACCCTTATATCAGATGAAGGGTGGAGTATTCAGAAAATGAGTGAGATTTTACCAGATAATATTATACAACATGTTGTAGATACCATAACCATTAGTAAGTAAGCATCACCTTGGGATCTCCTTTGGTGGATGCCAACTACTAATGGAAAATTTACAGTAGCAAGTGTTTATCAACTGGTGAGGCATAGAAATGAGGTAACAGACCATTGGAAGAATATTTGGAGCTTAGGGGTACCATTTAAAATAAATTTCTTCTTATGGAGATTATGGAAGTTCAAGATTCCTGCTGATGATGTACTTCAGAGATGTGGTCTTAATCTGGTTTCTAGATGTAGGTGTTATCTTACGCCTCATCACGAAATAGTTCATCATCTTTTAATTACAAGTGAATTTGACTCAAGGGTTTGAGAGTCTTATGCTATAAGTCCATGTGTTGAAGGCCCTTTCATTCAGTCATCAAATACTTTCAAAATGATAGGAAACAGAAGTGGCTAGTAGGTTGAAACCAGTTATTCATATTGTTCCAGGATTGGTTTCTAGCAGTTATGGAACGGGAGAAACAAATTGAATCATGGTGGAACTGTCTCTCTGAATAGGGTCATATATGAGATTAATATGAATCTTCATAATTTGAACCTTATCAGATATCCTTGGTTGAAGGATGTTCCAACAAGCTAGCCACTTTTAGTGGAATTTCTACAGAACTACAAGCATCAGCTGAAGACAACTTTGGTGGTATGGAGAAAGCATAATCAGGGTTGGTACAAATGTAACTTAGATGGTACATCAAGAGGTAACCCTGGCCCAAGCTCAATTGGTTTTCATGTAAAAAATAAAAAAGAGGATATTCAATAGCTCTGATGAAAATGGTGAAGGGTGAATGGGAAAGTCCTTGGAACACGATTATGATCATCAGGAGAATTAAGGAGCTAATTAAAGAAGGAGCTATACAAGTTCAACACACTTATAGAGAGGGCAACACCCTGACAGATTTTTTAGGTAACTTGTGTTTTAGTTTTGCAGGTACACATACATATAATACTTTCATGGACCTACCAAGGAGAGCTAAAAGTATCTTGATAATGGACAAGTAGCAAACACCACAGATGAGGATAAGAAATTTAAAGGAAAGAGAACTAGATTAATTAGAGAAACAACATAAGCATTTCACAAAGAACTCCCAAGGCAGAATTTACAAATAAAAAGGGAGGCTCAGCAATAAACACAAAGTCAATTATCTTTAAATGCAGATGAAGAGTCCAGTAACTCTCAATGCACATATACAAAGTCGGGAATTTTGTAAGTTTAATTAGCAAATTACACTTATTTAAGCTTGTATAAATGTGGTATTAATCTCTCTGGAGGTTCAATCCTTTTTATAGGAATAAATAAGAGTAAAATTCTACAAAACTTACAAACAGTAGTAAAAATCAAAATTGTCCTAAATTAGAGCTAAAATAAAACCTTGAGCTTGGAATTTTATTCCAATGGATGCGACTACACATCATCTGGTGAGAGATTTAGGTGACTTGAGGTGTAATCGCTCCAAAGCTCTAAGTTTTGGTCATTATAGCTCAAAAATGGACAAATCAATATCACATTCTGAAATTAACACTAGAGGATAAGGAGAGGAGATCGGAGCTTTACCAAAAGATGGAGACCTTGCCGAAGAAGATGACCTCTGGTCCATGCAGTGGCTGAGAAGGATCTAGATTGGACCTTTAAGCTTCTTTCCATTTGGCTTCCACTTTTCCTTTCCTTTTCTAATTTTTTAGGACAAAGATTTTTGTTTTGTTGCCTTTTGTTTGATTTATTTTCGGGTTTGCGCATCCTTATGGGCCAAACGTATTTATGTACATTTTGTTTTATTAATAAATTGGGCCAACAACCAGCTTTTAATTAAAAGAAAAAAGAAAAAAATCACATACATATACAATATAAGACATTAAATTACAATACATAAATGTATTATTTTGTAGTTACAATACATAATTTTAATTTACAAAACATAGTAATTGAAAACAATTAATGACTCCTATTTTGTATGGAAACTATCACTAATTTCCTAATTTTTTGCAGCCATGTTTTCTTTCTATAAGGTAACTAACAGTACTAATTTCAAACATCTCTCTCTTTAGCCATCTTCTCTTATTTTATCTCTTTACATAGTCCTCTTTATTTGGCCATCTTCTTAAATATGATAAGTTTGTGTGAAATAGGTATGTAAATGATTCATTAATGTGTTTGCAACACCGGTTTATAAACATGTCTGAACGGTATAAAATTTGGTGTATCAACAATTTTATAGTGTCAGAATTGTATGAAAATTGGTATATCAACAATTTTATGGTGTCTAAAATGCACAGAAATTGGTGTATCAATAATTTTATGGTGTCTGAGTTGTATAGAAATTGGTGTATCATATACTCTTTTTCAAAAATCTTGTTGTCAATAATTGTGTTCAATATTATGGTGTCTGAACTGTATAGAAATTGGTGTATCATTACTCCTTTTCAAAAACCTTGTTGTCACTAATTGTGTTCAATTTTATGATGCCCGAGCTATATAAAAACTGGTGTATCTTAATATGAACACAACTAGTGTCTATTTTAATGTTAGAATAAACAATACCATCGATTAATCTGAAAAAAGAGTAATATTTGTTCTTTTTCAAAAATCTTGTTGTCTAAACGTACAAAAAAAAAAAAATGAGATTAAAGTGCTCATAAAAGTGGTTTAATGATTGGCTAACCATGATAATAATAAAAAGTGTTCGGAAGAAGAACACCTCGGGAGAAATTGCAGTGAGAGTGGGGAGAATAATGAAGTTTGAAATTGCAACGGGGTGGAGAAATTGCAGAGAGGTGAGGGTGTTTATTTTTTAAAATATCTCATAAATTGATATGCTCCATATTTTTAGGAAGAGAGGGAAGATAGGGGAGGATTACATGTTTTTTTTACTGTGTGGGTTTATTTTTGCAAATCTCATAAATTGTATTGCTCCATATTTTTAGGGAGAGAGAGAAGATATGCCTAAATTATGAGGTTGTTTATTTTACGTAATTCTTGGTATTTGATTTATCCTCTTTTTTTATTTTTTTACACTATATTTATTAGGTTTTGTTAGTTTTCTATTGGTATATTTTGAAAAGTAGAAACTATTGGTAGGTTTTGTAATATTCACTCTTAAATAGTATATTTTTGTTATTTTCCCTTAAAAAAAAATACTTTGACTGAATGACCCGAGACCTATTGATCTCAATATGTCTACATTTGACGTGATAATTAACAAGTCACAATTTTTTTTTAAAATAACGGTGGTATTCCGTTCAAACTTCATTGATAATATGAGATATTAAACGTAATGTCGTTGTTCCTTAAGATTTCTTTTTTATTTCTCTTAGAAGACATTAAACTCTTAACACGAGTATGGTGAGTCATGTTCCATCTGAAACTACTTCAGTTACTGGCAAGAAAGATCCAAACAAGAAAGTGCCAAACGCCCTTTGGGCAAATTCATCTTATTCCAAGAGGAAAGGCATAGGATAAAGATAAAAACTGTATAAAATTCCCATAGTGCATGCAGTGATGTTATCTTTGATTTAAAGGGAACTCCAAAATAGCACTCAGCTGTACTACTTTTTGATATAGTATATGAATTGCACGGTAGGGTCCAGTTTCCCATTTTGACTAAGTTATATTGGACTAGTATAATGCTGTTTTATTTTGCTTGAATTAACTCCAAAGCAAAGCCAAACAACTAGCAAGTTATGATTTTATTCAATGTATGATTCAGTAATTTCCAGGAATACTCATGTCTAACTAGCTGTACGCGGATAGGATATTTCTATGTGTTGGAATATCTCATGAGATTAATTTGTCCCACTTTTTATATGGGATAGTAATCCCAATATTATAATACAAATGATAGGATAAAATAATTCCGAAATAAACTAATACCTCAAGCAAATGATCTACAAAGTTAATTTCGAATTTGATCCCACAAATGTTATCCTTAATCCTTATCTCACATATCAAATGACCCACTAAAGTTATAGCACAGTGATATACTGTGTATGCAAAATTTTGCACAAGCAATTGAACTATTGTCACAATTCGGCTCGTAGATAAGTAGTTCTAGTTTGAGATTATATATGATGCTTTAATTTAAAGCTTTACTTTCCGTCTCGAATTGATTTTCCTTGGTAACGTGTAATATTTCCAAAGGGCGTTAACCAATTCTATGTGTACTAGAAATCGAAGCACGTGTCCGCACAGGCCCAACATAAATTTATAAGTTTATTTTGTGTAATTAAAAAGAATTTAATATATTCTACAACGTTTCGTGAATGTCACGTATGAAAAGATAGAGGTTTTGGCCTTTTGGGAGATAATGGGGTTCAATAATTTGTGTTGTAGTGTATTTTCTTTATTTAAAAGTTTATGTGGCCTTTTTCTCGAAAGAAATAGCCTAATAGCTACTCCCTTTGTTCACTTTTACAACTTGTCTAGTTTGAATTTTGCATGCCCTTTAAGAAATAATGATTGAAATGCATATTTTAACATAATAGCCATATTCAGAGGCGAAGTCGCGATTTAAGGGTTGGGGGTTTTGAATTTTAATACAGGATAACGACCCCAAGCTAATATATAATAATCGATAAATTAACGAAGAACGAGTAACGATACAATACTCAATATATATTCAAACAAGAAACGAACAACTTAAACACTATATAAGTAAAAACATTATCATTCTATTTGTACTCGACAACTTATCATATAAACGATCAATGATCACATCATTAGGTATACTTTCAAATATTTCATCCTCTATATAACAAACTAAATAATTATTCAAAAAGTCATTACCATTTTTTCTTCGTAAGTCATTTTAATAAACTTTATAGATAAATATAATAGGACAAAGCAGAACAACTCTAGATTCAAAGATTAAAAATCACTTTTTAACTATATTACACATTATGATAGATAAATAAATTAAAAATTAAGAAAAAGTTAGAGAGGAGAAAGAATGAAAGAGTTTCTTGTACGTATTTATAGTTTTTGAAGAAGAAAAAAAACCCGAATAGGTTTTAACTCTGTAAAAAACAGATTTTGGGTTTGTTTGTGAGAGAATGGAGAGTTCTTTTGTTTTACAACTGAATCTTTTTAAAAAAAAAAACTTTTTCCTAATGGTTAATTTTATATTTTTATTTCTTTTTGGAAATCTACATATATAGCAGAAAGAGAAAATCATGTATTGCAAATCGGGATTTATACTTCCTACATTTTGTTTTTTGTTTTTGCTTTTTTGCTTTTTTTAATTGTTAATACTATTTTTTAAAAAAAATAAAAATAAAAATCTGCATATATTTAGGATATTAGAATGGGCTAATTTAATTTGTTTTGTATTTAGATGGTTTTCTTCATTTTATTTGGGCATGGCCATTTGCTTTAAAAGGAAAAAAGAAAAAAAGAAAAAAAGAAAGAAAGAGGAAACGTGCACACTTTGAGGGAAAAAAATGAAAAAACCAAATACTGATCTCTAGGTTTGAACCCACACAACCCAGAAGCGGGAAGCTTTCATGCCCCAATCCTTACCACTGCACCACCAGATAACTTTAGTCAAGAGGGTTCGTAAGTTAATATTTATATATATTTACTGGATTTTCTAATTCAATTATAGGATTTACGTAAAAGCTACTGGGTTCGGCCGAACCACCATATTGTACTGTACCTCCGCCCCTGGCCATATTAATAATTGGTGTTTAGTCTTACAACTTAAAAAATAATTTAGTGAATAAGCAAAAATTACACAAATCCCATAAGTTAAGGAACTGCTAACATTTTTTACCACAACTTTGCCCAATTACATAAAATCCCATAAATCTCGTTTTGTGATACATATTTTAAGCCTTGATATATATCGTCTGTGATACATTTTAAACTAATCGGTTAGTTAAATAAGGAAGTAACAAAATTACATTTATTTAGGGGAGTAAATCATGGGAGAGAATCTCTAAAATATCTAAAATAGAAGAAAATTCAAATTTAAAACTTTCCATCAGATCTTATCATTTGTAATTTACAATTTGGGGAGTAAATCATGGGAAAGAATCTCTGATACAAATGTATGATATACATGTTGATACATATATAGCACTAATTTTGTCTGATACATATTTATGATACATATATCTCATATATTAGACTTCAAAGATATGTATCATCCTTAAATTATGGGAAGGAAACACAAGTTCTTGATATGTATCAACTATGTTTAGCTGATATATATGTTTGATGCATGTATACTTGGTACTTGTGATTGATACATTAATCCATTTTGATAAAATGATTTTGATACATAAAAATTGATGGAATTTGATATCAAGAACAATACACTTGTGTACATATATATATATATATATATATTCATATGTATCATAAACACGTACTAACCTACTAGATACATAAAAAAATTGATAAATTTGTTACATGAGCATGTAGATGCATTCTATCATGAACAAAAACATACATTCTTTTTTACTATGATATATATGCACAGAGATACATTCGCGTGTTTCATGAACAGACACTAAGCTTCATATTGCATATGAATTAGTAGACTATGATACATTGATATGCAAGTACATTCATATGTATCATGAACAAACAAATACATTCTTTTTTACTATGATACATATGCACAGTGGTACATTCGTATGTATCGTGAAATTTGTTTTAATGAAATGATCTTCTTCTCCATCTTCACACTTCCAATTTATAAAATCTCTATTAACATCATTACCCATTAACTCTCTCAATCTCCATTGAAAATCAGCCAAATACACCAACAACTCCTCCACTTTCCACCATCTTTCCATCATGAAACTGTGTATCAAATTCAAAAAAATAAGCACGTCGATCAAGAATTAAGAATCAATTTTTCCAAACCTCATAGCAGAAAAGAAGAAAAACTGTGAACTATGCTCAACAATGACTTTATCTGACTATTTTCTGTGTCATTCTGTCTCTTTAACAGCTCAACAAGAATAAAGTTTCCCCATTTCCGTTACAACCAAGAAAACTTCCTTCTATTCAAAGCAATTTCAAGAACCGAAATATTATAAAGTAGATTTTTCCAAATGGAAATGGTTTTTGCTAATCCAACTCTACTTTCAGTTGAAATCAAAAGGGTAAAGGGGGGTGGGAGGGTTGGGTGAAGAATGGGCAAATGTCGTGCAAAAGAAAATTATGATGGGAGAGAGTAACTAAAATTTTTGGAGAGGAGATTTTGAAAGATGAAATCTCGTGATTTTGGGCGACAATGGTGGAGTTGCCTGTGTTAGATATGTATCAAGAGCAATTTTCAATTTCTGCAATTTTCTGTAATTTTTTATATGGTATGAAATTTTACATATTAATGACCCTGATGTTTGAGGATTTGTGTAATTTATCCTTAATTTTAATACTAAAACATGATAAAGTTATGTTTTTCTCTTGATATGCTAAGTAAAATTGTAAAAGGGAAATACATTTTTAAAAATATAATAGACAAGTAAAAGCGAATGAAGGATGTACTTTTTGAACCAACAATCAAACTTTAACCAATTTTTTAAAATTAACTGAACTTAAATTACCTTTTTTAAAAAAAAATTCAAAAACATCATTTGAACCCCTTAGACTAAAATGAGAAAATCTTTAAAATTTCACATATATGCGAAACTTAAAATATGGGGACACATACAACAAAAAATAAATAAAAACATATGTGACACTGAAAGTATAGAACAATTCTCACTCTTCCTAATATCATTATGAATCATGCATTATGAAAGTATAGACCAATTCATAATGATTTCTCAGGTCATAATGGCACCTACCATAACCCACCAGTAGGTAAGCCAACCCATAATCCGAAACAACTAGTAATAGACTGATAAGAAAGGTAGAAGCAAAACTAAATAGCAATGAGAAAGAAGGCAAGAAGCAAGAAAATATATCCCCAAAACCTAGTAAAGTCAGTATAAGAGCTTCTAATACAACAGTAGTACAAAATAAAATACAGAACAAATATATACAAGCCACCTCTGAAATCTCTGAAATACAAAATAGAGATCAATCCAACAATCAAAGGGAGAGCAGGAACACTCCAGATGTCAGGAGCTTACCCCTATTCTCTGATCCATGGAAGCTCTGCACGTTGATCACATCAACTGCGAGAACTCATACTATGATTTGCAGGCAGTAGAAGTGTAGTATGAGTACCAAACACATGGTACTCAGTAGACATCCATCAATTGAGCAGCAAAGATAATACAAGTATAAATGGCATGTAAGGTATGAATATAAACTACAGATAACTACTTAGGTAATGAAACATAATATTGCTAATGTAAAAGTAAGGGTAAACTATCAGACACTACCAGTAATCAGGGACGAAAGCGCGATACCATAAGTAGCTGGCCAATATACAATAGTAGAATGAAGAAAGGGATATAGAATATACAATAGTAGTATGAAGAGAGGATATAATATACGAATAATAGCTAGAGAAGAAGAGACATACAACCGCGCTATACTGATAACCAAACATAAAGGTACTACTCTGAAGGAGCTAGTCCAACATCACTGGGGTCATAAATAATAAGGAAGCTAACACTAGCATATTCAGGGTCTCTAATCATACATGTACATACTCATAAGATAATCTAACAATGATAAACCTTACCATAACAAGGAGAAAAAGAATCAGAAACGTACTAACAACCTCAGGTACCAATCCATAACCAACCTACCACGAACTATACAATAATAAGCAAATAATAATGTAATCGGCTAGTACGGACAACCAATAATCTAATCAAACCCCAATAACCCCAGAAGATACAAGCAAACACTCAACAAACAATAACCATAACCTGTACCTATACAGCCCCCATAAGACCTATAGATATAGGTTCCAAATAATTATACTGGTGATAGATAATGCATGAGAATGAATGAAAGTCACGAAAGAACCATATGATGTAAGATAAACCAAATACCATATTCGACACAAGTGTATATACCTCCTCCATCTCAGTAGCTTGCAAAGGCAGGACCAACGACGACCATCCTTCTCCGGTACTATGGCTCATCGGACAAAGAGGCCCATAGGGGACTCAGGATATCCTTATACACTGCCTGATCCCGAACCAGGACTTCCATGATCCATCATAACAAATCTACTCCGCCCAGTATTTGAGAGAAATAAGAGTATAATAATTGTTCGGACTGGAACCGAGGCTAAATAAGTATAAATCTGTAAATCCATTGCCCAAGATCAAGTTTGGGACTAAAATGGTAGAATAATGTAGAAAGGGTTGGAATCTCCCTTGACAAAGTGAGTAAGTAGTGGTAAAAAAGAGTGGATCAAGAATGGACCGGAATCAGCCTCGGTCTCAGTTTCCAAAGTAATAAGTTTAATTTAAAAGTTCATAAGTCATTAGTAACGGTGGTACGACTTTCCTTAAAGAATCAATTTTAAAGTTAAAAAGTGGAAATAAATCCCTTTTTGATAAACAGTAGTAAAATCTAGGTTTTAGTTGGAATCATACCACTAAATAAGCGTAAATGCACCTAAATGTATGCATGCCATCACCAATATCCAAACAATAGAATATAAGCATCTAAATGTCTAAGATCTAAACCACGCCCTTTCAAGGAATAGAGAACTAACCTGGTATCTAACTAGTCTCATAACCATGACCTCAGGCACGACATTATACAAATTGTCAGGATAACAATATTATAACCCAGAAAGAATAAGGTAAATATGACCATCAAGTTACTAGGAGGATCTAATCGAGAGGTATTGCCTAAATCACTAAGTGGTACAGTAAATCTTATACTAAGGGATCCTTAATGTTAACCTAAAGTCATGCAAGTAAATGATCAGGTATAGTAGTAACCCATAGCTAGAGCACGTATTCTAGTCTAAGGCTCAATTTATAATTCTATTCTAAATCTCCTAAATAGGTCAAATCATGATACAACTAGGTATAAACCTATACTATAATCCCTACCTAGCATGCGACCTATACAATACATAATCTCAAGAGAAGAGTAGACCGTAGCCTACCTCGAAGCTGAACCGCAGCTCAAACCGTCCATGAACTGCACATTTTCACTCCATGATCTCAGAAAACGTCGCACTATCAAAATCACAATCTACATATTAATATGAGTAAAACGATACCCATATTGCAATATAAAACTCTGGGCCTAAAATTGGGTAAAACTAGGCCCGTGGGGCCCGTTAACAAATTTCTAAAATTGAATTCGTCATAAGGTCCCTCGAAGGACAAGGAATGCGTGCTCAAAATTTGAGCTCAAATAAAGCAAAAATCAGGGCTCAAATCAGCCTCGAGAGATAATGAAAATAAGAGGGAAAATAAGAAATAAATAGAGGATTTAGGCCGAAAACTTACAAAGGAAATAATGGGAAATGATCACCTCAGCGTCCTCTACTCATTCCCAACTCCAATCTATGATTTACCACAAGTCCTTGAGTTCCTATGACCAGATAATAGAGGAAAATGGTTAGAAAATAAGAGAAAATCGGGGAAGGCAACGATCTATAGGCCCATGGGTTACCCATTGTGATTGCAAGGACCCCTGACCGCGATCCCAAAGCGAAGGAGAATTATTCATAGAGAACGCGATGGAAAGTGTCTCAAACACGAAGATGAGAAGGAATCGGGTCGGCTCCACCCTTTATCGCGAACGCGAGAAGGAAGGCTCACGATTGCGATGGTCAAGAGTTTGACCCTTCGCAAACGTTGCCTGAGCCTCGCGAATGAAAAGAACAAAGTAGGCCTGCACTAGATGCTGAACACCAGCAAAATGCCTAAGTCCCAACAGACTCCGACTGGGTGCTCATGATTCATTCAGAACCCCGTGCATGCAAACAAATACCAATTTTGACATTTTAGACTCAACGGAACCATCAAAATTTCCAACCGAGGTCGTTTCTATAAAATATGGGTCCCACACTTATAGTTTCATTTTTACTAAAATCTACCCAATAGCTCAAAATAAATCCCGAAGCCTTGTGACCCGGATCAAGGGTCCCCCAAGCCTAAAATCCACGTTTCGGAGCTAATGACACTGTCAGTATTCTCATCCGCGTCCGTTTACTA
Source organism: Capsicum rhomboideum (assembly GCA_031232105.1). NCBI lineage: Eukaryota > Viridiplantae > Streptophyta > Magnoliopsida > Solanales > Solanaceae > Capsicum > Capsicum rhomboideum. Next base: position 64,417,132 of record CP124709.1, read on the forward strand.
AGTTTTGGGTTAAGACCAATTTCTCAACTTTAGAAGCTCCAAAACAGGGACATGGGCTTAAAACCCAAACGAACTACCCGAAAACAGGACCGACGGTCCCGACAAGTCATAAATGACTTGTAGCCACTATGGGAAGGCACGAAATGCCAAAAATAATTGAAAATGAAGAATATATATTTGTATGTATGTATTTATTTATTTATTAGAACTAGTGACAAAAAGTTCGTGTTGTGCACGTGCCCAGTATTTATTTATAAATTTATTTTTTTAAAACAACTTTGATTAAATAATTTTAAATTTTTGATCTAAAATAAATTTTATATACATATATATGTGTGTGTGTGTGTGTGAATCATTATTTTTGATTGGTAGTAAATCATCTCATTAAGTGTAAAATAAATACTTGACAAATATTATTAACATTGGTAAATTTTAAAAGGAATTGATAAAATGATTTAAAATTTTTGATCTAAAATAAGTTATATAGATTTGTGTGGTAGTAAATCATCTCATTTTTTTCTCAAAAATCTGATGTGTTGGGCCCACCAGGATGTTCATAATTGAAGTATTTTACTTCACCGACTATCAAATTTTTACTCAAAGTAGTTACAAATTTCACGCAAATACCAGTGACATTCAAAATAATAAATTAAGTAAATCCCACAATTTCAGAAATATTATACATTTCTCTTTTTTTAGACACATAAATAATTAAATTAAAGTGAAATAAAGAAATTCCCCCCCCCCCCCCCCAAAAAAAAAAGAATGCCCTTGCTGAGGCAGGCACGTCAACCACCTGCTGCCTGCTAAGCTTTTCAACTCTCTTTCATGCTAGATTTTATTTTTCGTACTATGCACGGGCCCAATGTTACTCTTTTTATTCTCTTCTTTGTAATAACATTTTTATTGTACTTACAAAAAATAGATATGTGGAACTACGATTTCATAGACTTTTATTGATTTATTCATCTTTTAATTAATATCTCAATTTTTAAATCTATGCATTAAAATAAGTTATATATTTATGTGGTAGTAAATCAACTCATTAAAGGTAAGAACTTTTTTGTTTATTTTCTATTATATTTTTGTAAAAGTACTCCCTTTTTGGCACAAACATAACCATTGAAAAGTACTTCATGCGTCCACTTTTACTTATCTAGTATATTAAAAATAGTTATCTAATTTTATTTGTCCAGTTTAAAAAATCAAGTGTTGATTTATAATTTTGTATCTATTTTCCCTTTTTGTTAAATATTATTTATTTTCTAATACTTAGATACTTATAATAATTAATTAGGGGTAATATATCAAAATCACATTTGAAGCAGCTGAAGCAGGCATGTCGACCATGAGTTTCCTACTTCAGCTGCTCAACTCTCACTTATACTATAGGAGAATAATAAGATAAGAAAAAATATATAATCTTTTTATAAATATTAGAGATAATTTTTATTTTGAAAATCTCCCTCCAAATTTATCTTTATTACATAGATTTTCTATATAATTTGAGACATTATGTTCACGTTCTTTATTTTCATTTTTGGAGCTTTTGTGACTGTTATAAATGAATGGGTCTTTCCCTCGTGAAAGGCTAGTGAGATCGATCCTTTCAACCCCCCTTAACATGAAAGGTCCTATAACAAAAGTTGGTTCAAAGGAAAGAATTGTATATTAATATTCTAAAAAAGGCAAAGTGCAAAAACACTCGTTTTGGGGTCACCACTTAATTAATGTCTGCTTTGTTTTTAGCACCTAATTAATCTACTCAAAATAGGCTCAAATTTGAAACATAAGTTTCATGTATCATAAAGAATAAATTTCAATCATCAATTTTATCAAAATAACAACAAATCTACGAACTCATTCAACACTCTTTTAATTTTTCTTTTTTTCATGTATGTCTGTGCTCAATCATATATGAATGAAACACATGTTGAAATTGACTTAATTTCAGTCATCTATGTTTAAATGTAGAAGCAGACATTATACATATACATATACATATATGTATATATACATACATACATCTACATATATAATAGATGGAGTATTCCTAATATCCAACCCAAGGTTATATATCATATGGGTACTTTTGAAAAACTTGGTTTAAAACAAATCGTTAAAACAACCGAGGAAACTTTAACTGTTGATAGCGATCATGCTAATTTTAGATTGTTATCTGATAATGATTTGGATCCTTATAGGGAAGCCCATAAATTCATGCATATTGGGTTAATCCAAGTCGCCATTAAGCCACTTACCTTAATAGGCTTACTTGAAAGCTTTATAACAGCTTTAAGGGATGGCAGAAACTAGAACTGGAGGAAATCCCTTATAGGGACAATTCAGACCAGTCTAGCTTATGAACTAGTTTATTTTAATGCATATCCTAATTTATAGATTTCTTTAAATGATGATAATTCATTAAATGCTTTAATATTGAGCATTAAATTCCATGGTTATGATTATGCACCAGGTACGAAAGTTATGTGTATCTGTTATAAGATTTATTATAAACCCCTTTATACCCTAAATCCTATGTGCAAAAGTATGGATTTCAAAAATGAAACTATTTTGATAGAAACTAATTTCGGTAAATCTAAAGTTACCACCCCAAAGACCTATTAAATGGGATGAAATTGACTTTCCAAAAGAATGGGTCATAGAGGAGGCTGCCCTTCCAACAACTAGTTCTAATAGTGAAATCACTGAGGTTGAACAAGCTCCGATGGTACTGTAAAAATTAGATTTATAGATTCAACTTTTGAGACTGATAATATCAGATTGATTAATAGAATAAATAGATCTAATTCATTAACTAGATCTGTTCCTTCTTATATATCTCCTGTGGATTATATTGTTGACTATCCCTCGAGAGCTTCTTTCCTCAAATTAGGGAGGAAAATAGAGTAAATAATATCTTGATTGAGAAAAATAATATTGTTGTTCCAGTCAATAAAGAGGATCCTATAGCCTGTGAAATGAATTTTTCAACTGGTTTAAATGATTAGTGGAAAAAATAATTTTAGACCGAGTTCACCGCAAGGAAAAAGATTTCTGAAGAATTTAAGTTACCCAGGTAGGAATGCTTCAGAAATTGGTTTTCTGAAAATTTTAATAAAGGAGAAATAAATTACTTTCAAGATGAATTTTATAAAGATTTGTCAAATTTTAATAAATTCATCTCATTTGTTCCTTAGTTCATGGCTAGATATGTAGATAAATATATCTCAATTTTGGAAAAAGGGTATAGACATAGTAGCACCGAAACTACTAGATCTGTACTACCTCCTCAATAATCTTTTCAAATAAAAAAAGATGACAAAATTATCTATTTTTCAGCTTTTTCTAAACTATTAGAAGATGATACTGCTTCTATTACTGCTAAGTATGTTAATATTATGCTTAAATAGCAGAATTATGCTAATGTTTATATGAGTGTATTGGGGAAACATATTATCTCTCTTCATGAGAAGATTGAGAGGGTTCTTAAAGATATCCAGGATAGTAATAAAGAAAAGAACCCCCGAGCTATTATTGCTTTGTCTAGCATTCAACCTCCCCCTCATATAAGGAATTTTAGGTTGAAAAATATTTTTGATTTAGAGAAGGTCATAGAAGCTAAGTTTAAAGATATTAAGCTTACCCCCTAACAAATGATTTCAGTCCTGATAAGGAAGAAACTCATGATAAGGTTAGTAAGATTTCAGAAAGGTTTGCTCGTAAAACGGTTCAAAGGATGTGTTACTATCCTAGGCCCACTCCTCAGGATGTGTCACTAGAGGAACATGAATTGGTTATATCCAAAAGTTACAATGGTAAGAACATTTATGAATGGAACATAGATGGTTATACCGAAAGACAAATTTATACATTATTCCATAGGATGATGATTTATAGCACAATCTGCAAGCAGGTGGAGAATAAGGACAGAAGCATTGCAGAAATGATTGTAGCTGGATTTACTGGCCAATTAAAAGGTTGGTGGGATAATTATCTAACTAGTGAACAACGTGGGAATATTCTCACAACTATCAAAACTGAAAATGGTATGGTGATGTAAAACGTAGTATATACCCTAATTAGTAACATTATAAAACATTTCTCGGGAAGATGGTCTGATGATAGTGAGACCATTAGAACTTTGCTCCAAAATTTGAGATGTAAGACATTCTCATCATTTAGGTGGTATAAAGAGACCTTGTTATCTAGGGTCATGGAATTACCAGAGTGTAATAGCTCTCATTGTAAATCCAAATTCGTTGATGGATTACCTATGCCTTTTGCTGAAAGAGTTAGGAAAACTCTGAGAGCAGGAGCAAATAGTATTGCATGTGATAATTTATCTTATGGGAAGTTAATTAATATTTTCATTTAGGAAGGTTTATCCTTATGTAATGAGATCAGGTTAAACTAACAAATCAAAAAGCAGTCTTACTGAGAAATGACAAGTGGGTGACTTCTATGAACAATTTGGAATGGATATTCCAAAAAGAACCCACAAGAGATCTAAAGATCATATGAAGAAAAAGCATTCCTCAAAGAAAGAGTATTATAATCCTGATAAATATTACAAGCGTCAGGAAAAAAGGGCTAAAAGGAAGAAAGCCTTTAATAAGAGGAAAGAGATGGTGAAATCCTCTGATAAAGCTAATGCGTGCTACAGATGTGGCAGAATTGGGCATTATGCTAAAGACTTCAAAATAAAGGAGAAGATCAAACTCCTGGATATTGATGATAAGATGAAGGATTCTTTATGTAAAATTCTTCTGAATTCCTCTCAGGAAACTAGTCCGAAACAGAGTGAGTTTGAAGATTCTTCTACGAAAGAAGAACTTAGAGCACTCATAGATTTGAACGTTCTCCAGGATGATGATTATATCCCATCCTCAGAAGACGAATGTATCCCCTGCCAAATAGGGCAACCTTGTGACAACAAGAAAACTGATGAATTTTATGGGATTTATTCTCAATTCAAGGATCTTAATATTAAGGTTCTTCAGGATGATAAGTTAATAGAGCTTCTGAAAGTTATCAAAGATCCTAAAATTAGGTCACATATTATTGACAAAATGGAAGCTACTAGTAGCAAACCCCAGGAACCCTAAAGAGGAACCTACTCTATGATAGAAATAAAGAAGATGTTAAGGGAAAAATGTCAGGCGGAATATACTCCTACTACTCTTGAAGATTTGATTAAAGAGGCTGATAACCTCAAGAAAGAAATTGAACATCTCAAAAAGAATAATAGGGTTATGGATGAATGAATTTTGAGTCTTGAGATGTCTAAAATGGAGGATCAAGAATTGGATACAGATTTCCAAAATAAACTAGAAGATCTTATTGATGAAGCTGAAACCTCGAAAATAAAAGAATTATTTTTGGGATCCTTAAAGGATAAGGATAAAGAAGAATTTCTTCAAGTTCTGGAGTTAATAACTTCACAAAAATTTTATACTAAAATTACTCTTTTGATTGATTATAATTTCAAAAAAGAATTTACTGCCCTAGTTAATAGCGGAGCAGATTTAAATTGTATAAAGGAAGGACTTATCCTTTCAGATATTTTCACAAAACAACTCATAGTCTCCGTAATGCTAGCGGAAGTAAAATGAAAATAGTTTTAAAATTACCAAAAGCTTATATTTGTAATAACAAAGTTTGTATGCCTGAGACATTTGTTTTAGTAAAGGATATTTATGATGAAATTATCTTAGGCGTACCTTTATTTATACATATCTTTCCGATTACTAGATGGGATGAAACTGGTATCATGGGAACTTATGATAATAAGAAAATTCGGTTGGATTTTATAACCCAACCTTTTGATAAATACTTGAATCAGATAAAAGAAAGAATTCTTTCCAAAATTAAGCAGGTTGATTTTATAAAGAATGAGATAAATTGTCTCTCTATAGAAAATACTTTGCAAACTTCTAAATTGAAGGAGAAAATAGAGTTTTTGCAAAATCAGTTCACTTTATAAACTTGTGGTGATCATCTAAACGTTTTTTGGGAAAGAAAAAAACATGTGGTAAATCTACCTTGTGAAGAAGATCTTGTAGAGGATAATATCCCTGCTAAGGCTAGACCTTGTCAAATGAATTCGAAATATTTGCAATTACGCAAAAATGAAATTCAATCTCTGTCAGATAAAAGTTTAATAAGGCCTTCAAAATCTCCTTGGTCATGTACTTCTTTTTATTTTAATAAATATGAAGAACAAGAACGAGGAATTCCCAGACTTGTAATTAATTACAAGCCCCTTAATAAGGTTTTAAAATGGATACGCTATCCAATTCCGAATAAAAAGGATTTATTGGATAGACTCCATGATGCTATTATATTTTAAAATTTTGATTTAAAATCTAGTTATTGGCAAATTCAAATTGAAGAAAAAGACAGATATAAAACTCCATTTAATGTTCCAGTGGGGCAATTTGAATGGAATGTTATGCCCTTTGGATTAAAAAATGCACCTTCTGAGTTTCAAAAAAATATGAATGATATTTTTATGCCTTATAGCAATGTTATAATTGTGTATATCGATGATATCCTGGTATACTCAAAAACAATAGAAACTCATTTTAAACATTTTGATTTATTTTAAAAAATCATTATTCTAAATGGTTTAGTAATATCAAAGCCAAAGATGTTTTTGTTCCAAACAAAAGTCTGATTTTTAGGACATTTTATTGAAAAAGGGAAAATAATCCCTATTAATAAAAGTATCGAGTTTTCTTCAAAATTTCCTAATACTATTACTGATAAAACTCAACTTTAAAGATTTTTAGGAAGCTTGAATTATATATTTCCTTTTATAAAGGATTTGGTAGGAGACACTGCTATTTTATATGAAAGGCTTAAGAAAAATCCTAAAGCTTGGAGGACCGATGATCATACTCAAGCGGTCAAAAATCTTAAGGCAAAAGTTAATAACTTACCATGCCTTACCTTAGCCAATCCGAACTGGACAATAATAGTCCAGATTGATGCTTCAGATATAGGCTATGGGGGAAATCCTCATACAGTATTCCTTAGAAGACAAGAAACAAGAATATCTTGTTCAATTTTACTCTGGTAAATGGACTAATAGTCAAAAAAATTATGCTACTGTAGCTAAGGAAATACTTGCTATAGTAAAAACTGTTATCAAATTTCAGGGTGATTTATATAATCAAAAGTTCTTTATAAGGACTGACTGCCAAGCAGCCAAATTTATTTTTAATAAAGATATTAAACATAATGTTTCTAAACAAATGTTTGCAAGATGGCAGGCGTTATTAGCCCCATTTGATTTTGAAATACAATATTTGAAAGGATCGACTAATAGTCTTCCTGATTTTCTTACTAGAGAACATTTGGGTTAATAACTCTTCTTTATTGTCTCAGGATGATAACAGGGGTCAGGCCGATCTATTCACCCGCCTCTAATAAATGAAGGGGATGAGGACATGGAAGAAGCAGAGGTAATATCTTAGCCCAAATAAAAAACCAGAAGCTAATAACTTCAAATATTACAGGGACTTCTGATCTTAATACAGATCATCCAAAGTATAAGGAGTTCATGGAATTTATGCATCCAAAAAAGAAAGGGAGGATAATAATCCCCCATCTTATTCCTTAGTACTGGTAGATGACAGTAATGAAAATACTGAGCTTTATGAATTAAAAGAGAAAAGAGAAGTTATACTTCTTTGGGAACATACGAATCTTAAATGGAAAGATGATCCCTGAAAAATAATGATCAGGTATTTCAATACAACATTATATACTGCTCCCACTTATAAATACATGAGGCACTATGAGATTGTACTCTCAGATACAGAGTCTGCTGAATTCCAGCATTTTTATTCTACTAACAGTAGAACTGTTTATAATTTTTCAAAAATTATCATCAAAAAGATTTTGGCTCTAGAAGATTGGGGTCTTAATACTTTTCAAGAACGGGATTATACTCACCCAAAAAATAATGTCTCAGTTAAATATAATTATTGGGATTATTTGGACAGCTTTAATAAAAGCCTTTTATATGAAAATCATAGCAAAAAACATTCTTGGTTTATAAAAATTTGTAGCCAAGTTCTTACACAAAATATTCCTATATGGTTTTGTAAATGGTAGACTTTGTATGGTCCAACTATAAATATTTTACCTGAATCATACAAAAAACTTTATACCCAATGGGTTGATGTTTCTCCTAAATTAATGGAGTTACAAAAAGAAAATATTTTCTTCTATGGCATGTCAGCCATGTATTTTTTTATAGAGTTTTCAATACCATGGATCATGAAATGGTCAATCGAAGTTGATACAACAGGAGAATTTCCTTGGAAAGGAATTTTTATACAAAGTCCTAGAATAAAATTACGCAGAAAGATAAGGAGGGAAACATTCATGGGAAGCAGACCATAGATAGCATTCATACAACTATTAGTAATTATACAATAATGCAAGAAGCAACTAGACAGGACGATGCTAGTCCCTTTAAACATATCTCCAGAAAATTTCAAATGAAAAAGGGGATAATGTCTAAATTCGAAATCCTAGCTTCATACATGGAGGAGATTAAAAAGGATTTTCTAAAAAATCTGGATATAGAAATACCAAATGACATTTTCATGGCATCTATCAGTCATACTGAAGATGGAGATAAACTAGCAGGAGAAGCACAAAGTGATTATAGCAGGGGAGAAATTGATTTGGATAATTTGGACTTACTCCTACAATTATTCAAAAGCAAGATGGAAGAATCTTCCACCTCTGCTAAATCCAATAAAGAAAAAGAAAAAATCTGAGCAGAAGGCCCCATAATTTAATTATTGGGGTAATACGACAAAAAAATTAATAAAGTGATAGGACCACATGGTCATAATTTTCTTTGTAGGATCACTTGGTCACATTTTTCTTTGTTGGCCACATGAGGCCTTTGACGTTTTTCTTTTTTACTTTTTCGGCCATGCTTAGGACCATTTAACTTTTGTATTTTGTTTGTTACTGTGAAGAATCCATTATAAAAGGATTCATTAGGTATACAGAAGAGGCAGGTTTTTAGAACCCCCACCCCCTCTCTCTCTCTATAAAAATAGTTCTCCAAAAAAAGTTTAAGTTTTCTATGAATCATTTTCATCTCTCTGGTGATAAACTTATCTAATAGGTGATTTATTTATTTTTATTTTTAATTTCATTTCTTAAAAGATTAATTAGCCTAAATGAAAGGCTAATTTCCCTAAGTGTTGGACTATGGCGTGCCTGTTAGTTATGAGAAGGCTCCCATATTGAATAAATGCATCCGGAGCTAGGGTAGTGGTTAGGGTAAGGCTGGAAGACTCAGTCTGATGGTGCGGTGTTATGGCAACATAATGGTAGTCCTGTTGTGCCCATTTAGCCAAGTGGATGGCGTCAAGGGCTATGTTGGGACTATAGTTTACTGTATCATCTGGATGAGGGTTCATATTGTCGCGACCCGAAATCCCATTTGGCCTGGACTGACACCTGAAGCCGATATGGCCCGAGAGAACCAATCTTTGCTCATGAACCTTCGTATACGTATCCTCGTATGAATCTTATTATACCTCATGCAACTATGCGGAAGACATGAATCATGGAAACATATGCTAATATATATATATATATATAGGAAACTTGGTCGTTGGGGCCATCAAGTCAAAACGGACATTCGTCTTTTACATATTCGTCTCTTACATCCATATACCCACATATGTCTACAAAAGCCTCTAACAGATGCATCAACAAGACCAACTTAAAGTCGGGACAAGTCCCCGCTTTATACTACATTTAAATCATCAAACAAATATACAACTATGACCCAGAAAGCTCCGAACCAACTGGAGCTTACCAAAAATCTGCAAATGATCCACAACCTACTGAGGAGGTCTACTAATGCCTGCACCTGCAACATGTAAGGTAAGTTCCCCAAGGGGGTCAGTATAGAGAATTTACTGAGTATGTAAGGCCATAAGAAATTCATCATACATAATAACAACAACAACGGAGTCAATATAGGAGAAATAGTAAATGTGAATAAACCCTCTTTTTGGTATGTGAGGAAATCATGAATATTTCTATTGTTATTGTAATTTACCATCCTCTATATACCCTCTTATTCAAGAGAGAGTTACTCCTACTCAAGAGACTTGGCTCCAAGAGATTCTTTATATGCAATAGATTCTTTCTTCGCCTTTACGCTCATCATCATTATTATTCATCTTCTTGGTTAACTACATCCACTCTTTGGTGAGTTACTTACTACATCCACTCTTTGGTGGGTGAATTACTACATCCACTCTTTGGTGGGTGAATTACTACATCCACTCTTTGGTGGGTTAACTAAATCCACTCTTCGGTGGGTTAACTATATCCACTCTTCGGTGGGTGAATTATATTTATTTTTCACACTTTTCTTCTTTTCTTACTTGGGGAAGATTGATTCATTCACTTATGGGAGATTGATATATTGAGGATCATGATAGTATATAATATCGGGCCTCCACCTTTGGTGGGTTAGAAATGATATAGCATAATATTGGGATTATTCCATATTGAACTTATACCCTTTACATAGTTATGAGAGTGACACGTTAAAGATCATGACATTAAAGCACACACTTATATACACACATCACTTCACTCCTTTACTTCATGAGAGTGACATCTTCACTTATGAGGAATAATTATACAAACTTGCACATCACCTCTCTTATTACTCTTATGAGATTGGTACTTTTATTTGTGAAAGATTGGTACAAAGATAATCATCATATTATTGGACTTTGGAACATGACATGATTGGGAAATGCGTTTCAAGAATAAATAGATTCTCTTACATTATTACCCTCTTGAGATAGTTCTTTTTGGAATTACAACGTTATGACATCTTCGGAACTTCAACCAATGAATAGGGGATAAATGAATCATAAGTCATCCAAGAAAAGGACACGTATGAGTAACAATATACATCAACCTGAATTGCTATACTCCAAAGCCCCTCGAAATTGAAGCAAGCCCAATGTCAATATGAACAATATGTTGCAGAAGGATACGAAAAGAGTAAACTTACATACCTTGTATCCTCAATACGAATATACAATCTTAGACGTGCATACAACAGTCCCGCTCCTTCCTTATGTTACACTCTACAACACAAGTACATAACGGAGACAACATTAACCACAAACTACCTTACAATGGCATACAATAACAATGAGTTACATGTTTGGCTTTAACATGTCATTTCCCCCTTGACAATACCATTCATGAAATTATCACGCCAATAATGCCACAATATTCCCAACATGGACAAAAATATCATAAACCATTAGTATGTCACACCAAGTTCATACTTTCCACTCTTCATCACCACAACATCACAATTATTCCATCAATTCACTTCAATACAACTCACAACAACATATCGGCCAAAATCCCATAATTTACACTTATGGAAAAATAACAAGTTTAGGACCATAATCACACCATACATGTTGATATTTCACCCATACCATGCACTTTCATCGAGACAACAAGTCATCTTTCAAGTTTAAATTCCATAGATGACACATCTTTTACAAAAACACAAAGTGCCATATTCAACACTTCCAAGCATAACCAACATGATCTACATAATCTCTCATGCATATAATATGTTAATACATAAGCATAAACACTTACCCAAGCTTGGAAAATGATGATCTTGCTCCAAAGATGACTTAGGGTTTGAAGAGCCCAAAGGGAGTTTTCTTGAGAATTCTAGAAAAAGATAGAAAAGCATGTGTGTTGTTGTGTATTAAAAATCTGATTTTTGCCTCCTTTTATAGAATTTTTAAGTCATGCTTAGCCACTCTTGTCATTTAATGCTATGTGTGGCTTAGTCAATGGAAGAATGAGTCATTTGACCCATTCTTGGCCCATGTTTTCTTTCACATTTTGGGCCCTTTTTGAGCCCAATTCACTTAACCCAATAAAATAAATAATTTCTCATGTTTACTTCATCTCATACATGTTACGACAATATTCCCACTCACGAAATTCATACTCATAGGTTTACTTTATATCATACACGTTACGACAATATTCCCACTCACGAAATTCATACTCGTAGCCTCAATCCCAAAAACAAGCAATTCTAGCCACGTATGGCTTATTTTGACCATAAGGGCAAAATCGTCATTTTGACGCCAAATTCGTTCACGAGTAATTTTATCATACCAATATAATATTTCACTTATTCCATGTATATGCTCATGGTTGTAGAAGAAACGTGGCAAAAATCGGCCCGGTACGTCCCCGGGCACCCTTGGGACTTAGAAAAATTCCTTGAAAAATGGGCAAAACCACTCTGGCACGCCATCTTGCTGCCTATGGGCTAAAATTGTTAGCCCAGAGTGGCCTGGCATGCCCTCTGGCGCGCCTGAGCCTTAATTTTTTTGAAAATCTCATTTTTTGACTTTTCTTCGCGGGTTTGGTTAGATACTTCAAGTCCTATTCTTTAACTTACTTATTACCTTTAATATAATTTGTTTAGAGGTCCTCCAACCCTCTTTTTTAACCCCGCAAATGCTCCATGAAGTCACCAAACACCTCCTACGCAAGTTTAATCACATGTACGAGGTCAAATTTCAATTTTCTCATCAAAATCATTACAAAATACATACTCGTGGCATCTCGACACCCAAATAAACATTGTTCAACGTCGTTACATAGGGTTGGGAAGGTACGGGGTGTTACACATATTCCTATAAAGGGGTTCCCAGTACCGCCACCTTGCAAAAGATCCATGACGTTTGGTATCACATAAAGGGACAATTCTAAAAGTCCAACCCAACGTTATATACCAAATGGATACTTTTGAAAAATTGTATCTTAAAAAAGTTGTTAAAACAACTGCAGAAACAATTACTATTGATAATGATCATGCTACGTTTTGATTATTATCTGAAAGTGATTTGGCCCCTTCTAAGGAAATCCATAAATTTAAGCATATTGGGTTAATACAATTTGCTTTTAAGGTACTTACTTTAATAGGCTTATCAGAGAGTTTTATAGCAGCTCTAAGAGATGGGAGAAATTAGAACTGAAAAAAGTCTCTTATAGAGACTATACAAACAAGTTTAGCTTATGGTCCTGTTTATTTTAATGCTTATCCTAATTTGTAGATATCTTTGAATGATGAGAACGTTATATATATCTTTTATAGAATTTAGGAAAAATAAATCAAAACTACTCCTAACTATACATGAAAAGTCGATTTCACACTTAAAACAAATATGGTGACTTATCACACCCTTAATCTTGTTTAAAGAGAAATTAAAACCCCCTTCCTAAGACAAACCCAAATTTTATGTGGAGTGATGTTATACACGTGCTAAACATGTGTATAATATCATTTTTTAAAACCTTTTTCCCTTAATATTTTTTTTTTTTTTTTGCAAAACAGTTCTCTTCTCTTCCTGGGCTCTTCCTCTTTTAAGTCCATTCTTCTTTCTTCACCCTCATTGATAAATTGAAGAAAAAAGAGAAATTTGAAGAGAGAATCAAATAATAGTAAGACATCTATGGAGTGTAGAAGTTGTTCGCGGTGGAATTTCAATAGGTGGTGGTAACGCCATTGTTGCCGGTGAAGCAAATGAAATTTTTTAGATTTGTAAAATTACTAATATTCTTCAAAATATTGATAATTAAAGATTAAAATCAAGCATTTTATTGGTATTATTTCTGTGTATAAAAAAATTAAGTATGTTATTGATTACTTGGGACTGAAATGAATTCTGATGGTCGTGAGTGATGCTCCGACGGAAATAGGGCAGACAAAGAGAATGTAATCATATTTTCTGATGGATTTTTGATAAGTTTAAGTAAAAGAATCATAAATTTTATAAATAGATTGTAACGGCCCAAAATGTCATTACGCTGAATTAGGAGGTAAAAGTTACACCTAGACTACCCTTAGCTAAAATTTGAGAAATGCAGGGCTAGTCTAGTTTTGGCTTAAATTTGAGGATGTAGTAGTTGAACGAAATCTGGTATTAACATGATTGGTAATAGCTAGGTTTGATATGATAGTTGGATAGCCAATGAGTATAGAAATTCGTAGCAACTTCCTGCACCTGCAATGGAGTTATAAAACTTTGGTTATAATATTTATCGTGGATGGGTTGGTTTGGGTTGTCTAAATACATGGTGTGTGTTGTAAAATGAGAAAAATTGAGGAGAGATCCCTAGTTTCTACCTTGGACTACTGCAGTAGAAAAAGTAACCGCTGCAGTGGTACCGCTACATCAAAAAAATTAACCGCTGCTGCAGTGGTACCACTACATCGAAAAAGTTAACCGCTGCAGCGGTACCGCTACAATGGTCAGGAAAACTGCAGTGGCGACCTCCTGTAAAACAGGTGTGAACTGCTGAAGCAGTATCACTACAGAGGTAATGCGCACTAAAATTCAGTTTAAAACCCAGAAAATAGTTTCATCCCCCACTTTTCAAAAATGCACTATAGCTCTGGGGAAAGGTAATTTTCAGTGGGAATTTGAAATTTTTCATCTTTGGAGGTAAGTAATTACGTTCTAGACTTGAATTTACTTCGTTTAACCTTAGAAAATTACTAAAAAATGGATTAATGATGGAAATTGGGGTTTAACCCTAGTTCATAGGAAATTGATGAAAAATGGTGGGAATGTGAAAAATTCAGCATATAATGATCCTAGAATATTAGAAAACACTAATGGGACAAGAATTATGACTAATTATGCTAATTTAAGTAGTGTTCATGAAGCTTAAGTGATAAGAAAACCCTAAGGTGATGAAATAGGGTAAATTTATGGCTAAAATCAGTGATTTTGATCCCTAGTAGTTAAAAAGGGATGGCTTATTAAAATATGTGTATATTCTTGTGGTTGTTTAGATCAAGAACAAATTGAATGAGAATGAAAGGGGAAAAGTGTGGCTTAAAGATGACTTTGTGCAAAGGAGTTGAGGTAGGGTACGGTTTTGTGTAACACTTAGACTTTCTTGGCTTTGTGCTTGTTCGTGATTTAAGCATCTATGATTGCCTTCTAGAATGATTTGTGATTTAGTAAATTTTTGATTTAATGATTGCATTGAATTGTCATTGCATTGTGATGAGGAGATGATGAAATGGGTCGGGTACCATGTCGGTACAATATGATATGTTATGATAATGGGTCGGGTACCATGTCGGTATGTTGATGAGAAGGGTAAGAGATGATACGTACATCTTGCATACATGCACTCATTTACATGCATTAAGTGCTATTTTATGAATACATGTGATGAATGGTTGATGAAAAATGATTAAGTGTGAAAGACCGTAAAAGTGAACTTGTGAGTGTAATTATATGATGATTCATGATGTGTTGTTTGATTAATATCATTGATTATGAATCTTGTTATGATAGATTTTATACTTGTTTGACTTGCTTACTTGTACATTGTTATGTTAGTTGACCTATGATTGTTATCAGTACCTGTTGATATACTGATGCTACCGATACTTTTCTTTTTGTTGAGTGCAGAACATCTTCCAGTGGTTGAAATGAGACGTCGGCTCTAGATAGCGATTCCGTTTGGATTTCGAGGGTGAGCATCATGTCCGAGCAACCTTCAGATCTTCTATGATGTTAGGTCCTTAGATCCGGGACTAAGACAATTCCCTCTTTTATTGTGTTTTATGGATATTCGTATTGGTTTTTAGACTTAGTTTCCTTTTAGATATTATTGTATGATGACTTCAGGTCCTGGGGATTGTAATAAATAGAGGTTTCCTCACTCTACTTATTTTTTAGATAATGACATTGTTGAGTAAGATGCTTATTTAAATGAAAACCTTTTGAAGCTGATTTAATACTTTGGGAATTGAATAACGTGAACGAGAGATGTAACACTTAAGTAAGTAAGGGTGATATTAGTTTGGTTCTCCCGCCATAGGTTAGGGTTGGGTGCCAATCAAGACCTGATGGGTCGTGACAGAGATAATATTAGAGCATTGGGTTCATAGATCTCATTGTATAAGAACAGGTCTAGTAGAGTCCTGCGGAATGGTATGGAGATGTCTATACTTTTCTTCGAGAGGCTATAGGGCTTTAGGAATAGAATTTCCTTTCTTTTTTCCCGTCGTACTATTACTTGATTCCAATTGGTATCTGGAAATCCAAATTGGTATCTAATCCTTTCACTCTTGTTTGTAAATGGTGAATTCTTATTTCACCAGAGCAGTAGTAGTACCTGCGGTAACGCCAGCACCGGTGCTATGACAACTGTCCGGGAAAGGCCTCGAGTTAGGGGCAAAGCAAGAAGGGAAGGACGGGGAGCAACGCCCATTAAAGGTGGAGCACAGGCAGTCGAAAGACTGGTAAAACAGAGATCATCGATCCCTCCCCCAATGCAAGATGATCTAGGCCATGCTCAAGATTAAGAGGAGGTGGTTGAAGAAGAAGAAATAATAGCTCCAGAGAATATGGTACCGGTACCAAATAGGGCAGCACAGATGCCTTTTTCTGTAGAGGTGATTCAACAAGTGTTGGGGTTTTTGTGTGGCTTGGATGGCACTGGATACACTTTAGTTGTCTCGACCGTCCCACCCATAGCCTAGCAACATGCCACTGTTGTAGCACCAAGGATGGGTGAAAGCTCTAAAATTGGGGTATATCCCCAACAGGTACTTGGACCGGTGATGACTGATGATAAGAATGGGTTGTTTTGTAAGTTCATGAAAATGAAACCCCCAGTATTCCAAGGTACAGTGTCTGAGGATGCATTTGAGTTTTTGATAGATTGTCATGAACGTCTGCACAAGATAAGTATTATTAAAAAGTATGGTGTGGAGTTTGTTTCTTTTCAGCAATAGAACAAAGCCAATCAATGGTGGAGGTTGTTCGTGGAGTGCAGGGATGCCTTACTTCCACTTACTTGGGCTTAATTCTAGAATGTATTCCTTGAGAAATATGTTCCCCTCACTTATCGTGACCATAAGAAGGATGCGTTTCTGAGGTTGGAGCAAGGTAACATGTCCGTGGCAGCCTATGAGGCCAAGTTTTATGCCCTATCATGTTATGCACTACAGTTGATTACCTCAAAAGAGGAACAAATCAAGTATTTTATGAAGGGTCTGAACTCGGGGATTCAGTTGGCGACTTTATCTGTGGCTATGCCTGGTAAGTCTTTTCAGAATGTTATTGAATTTGCCAAGAAGGTTGAAGCACTTGACAAACAGGGAGAGGTGAAGGCAGAAGAGAAGAAGGCTTGAACCTCGGGCCAGTTTAGTGGTACTCTCTCGAAGGGGAGTTGTTCTTCTAAGCCCTACCATTCAACTATGCCAGTATTAGCAGGGGGCCTTTCTGGTGTCAGTTATTATCCTTCCCGAGCTGGTAGCTACACGCCTTCTTTCTTTTCAGCTCAGAGGCTTACGTTGGGGCCCAAGTGCTTTGAATGTGGAGGTTTGGGACATGTAAGGAGAAATTTTCCTAATTTTTTGTCTACAGGTCAGTTGACACAACAACTAGCTTCTACTGCTATAGTTTTGGTAGGTTATGGTAGAGGAGGAAATGGTAGAAATCATCCATAAGGTAGGCGTGGTGGCCAAGCTAGGGGTGGCAACCAGGCCAACCGAGGGGGAGGATAAGTTTGTAGAAATAGAGAACAGGGTGGTAGAAGTGGAGGCCATAGTGGTGATAAGGAACATCTTTATGCAGTTCCGACTCATCGTGAGGTGGAAGTTCTGATGTGGTGATCACATGTACTATTCTTATCTGTAATCGTATGGCTTCTGTATTGTTTGATCCTGGTTCCACCTTTTCTTATGTGTCTATGAAATTTGCTTTTGGTTGGGACATGGACTGTGAATATCTTGATACTTATATGTATGTGTCTACATTGGTTGGGGGTGTTTGTATGTGTTGATCAAGTATATCATGTGTGTCATGTGATGTTCATAGGGTTTAAGACCCTAGCAGACTTGGTTATTTTAGACAGAGAGGAGTTTGATGTTATTTTGGGGATGTGATGGTTGTCCCTTTATCATGCAATTCATGATTGCTTTGCCAAAACTATTACTGTGGTAATACGCGCGAGAGAGAAACTAGATTATGAGGGTACTTTTAAGCCTAATCCTGTGAGGGTTGTGCCCACAATTCATGCTCAGAAATTAGTAAAAAGGGGGTGTAGGGCATTTTTAGCCCATGTTCGGGAAGATAAATCTGTAGTCCCTCCCATAGCATCCGTTCCAGTGGTATGTGAAATCTTAGAAGTATTTGTGGATGATCTTTCGGGTATGCCTCTAGATCAGGAAGTTGACTTTTGTATAGACTTAGAGCTGGGAACTAGACCCATTTCTATTCCTCCGTACTTATGGCACCTGTAGAGTTAAGATAGTTGAAGTCCCAATTGCAAAAGTTGTTGGAAAAGGGCTTTATTCACCCAAGTGTATCTGCTTACGGTGCACCAATTTTGTTTGTGAAGAAGAAAAATAGTAGTATGAGGATGTGCATAGATTATCGTTAGTTGAATAAGGTGACCATTCGTAACAAATATCCTTTGCCTAGAATAGATGATCTATTTGACCAGTTATAAGGAGATGTAATATTTTCTAAGAGTTATTTGAGGTCGGGTTATCATCAGCTAAAAATCAAGGCTGAGGACATCCCAAAGACCGCCTTTCGAACTCGTTACGGACAATACGAGTTTCTGATTATGTCTTTTGGTTTGACCAATGCCCCAGCTGCTTTCATGAGTTTGATGAATTGAGTGCTTAAGTCCTTTTTGGATTCGTTCGTTATTGTGTTTATTGATGATATACTTGTTTATTATCTAAGTAAAGAAGAGCATGAGACTTATTTGCTTACTGTGTTGAAGTTGCTGAAGGAGAAGCAATTGTATGCTAAGTACTCTAAGTGAAAATTCTGGTTTTCTTCGATGTCTTTTTTGGGGCACATGGTTTCTAAGAAAGGGTTTATGGTGGACTCGCATAAGGTTGAGGTGGTTAAAAATTGGGCCAGACCGACGAATGTGACAGAAATCCATAGTTTTGTGGGGTTGGCTAGTTACTATTGTTGGGTTGTTAAGGAGTTTGCTGCCATTGCTTCACACCTGACCCATTTGACTCAGAAAGAAGTTCCATTTAAATGGGATGACAAGTGTGAGGAGAGCTTTCAAAATCTCAAAACTGTGTTGACTTTGGCTCCAGTATTAAACTTGCCTGTCGAGGGTAAGGATTTTAAAATATTTTGTGATGCCTCATATTTGGGTTTAGGTGCCGTGTTGATGAAGGAACAGAATGTGATTGCTTATGATTCGATACAACTAAAGCCCTATGAGAAAAATTACCCCACACATGATTTAGAATTAGCAGTCGTGGTGTTCTCTTTAAAAATTTTGAGGCACTATATCTACGGGGTGAAGTGTGAGGTGTTCACAGACCACCGCATCTTGCAACATGTGTTCACCATGAAGGATTTGAATCTGAGACAGAGGAGATGGATGGATTTGATTAAAGATTATGACATCTCAATTCTGTATCACCCATGTAAGGCCAATGTGGTAGAGGATGCACTAAGCCGGAAACCAGTGAGCATGGGAAGTCTAGAATTTCTGGAGGTGTCCAGGCGCCAATTGGCGAAAGAGGTACAGTCTTTAGCTAATGATTTTCTAGGATTTCAATAACTAGCAGAGGAAAGGTATTGGCATATGTGGAGGCTAGGTCCACATTCTATGATCAGATTAAGAGTAGACAGTTCAAAGATAAGAAATTGAACAACCTCAGAGAAAAGGTGTTACAAGGAAAGGCGAAGGAGGCCATTCTTGATGACGAAGGGGATTTGAGAATCCGAGGTCGGTTGTGTGTCCCTCGGGTAGGTAATGTAATTCCCACCATTCTGGTCCACCATTCTGGTAGAGGCACATAATTCCAAGTACTCTATACATTCGGGTGCCAACAAGATGTATAGAGATTTGAGACAACACTATTGGTGGCAAAGAATGAAGCGTGACATTATAGATTTTGTGGTTAAGTGTCAAAATTACCAACAAATCAAATACGAACATCGAAAGCCTAGTGGTACTTTCCAGCGGATGCCTATTCCAGAGTGAAAGTGGGAATAGATAAGAATGTATTTCGTGGTTAGTTTTCTAAAAACCTTTCAAAAGTGCGACTCTATTTAGGTAATTATGGACCGATTTATTAAGTTTTCTCATTTCATTCTGGTAAGAGTTAATTATAATATGGCTAAGTTGGCCAAGATCTATGTGAAAGAGATTGTAAGACTTCATGGGGTACCAGTGTTCATTGTTTTCGACAGGGGTACTCAGTTCACTTTCAATTTCTGGGAGAGGTTTCAGTTTGAGTTGGATTCTAGATTGGACCTGAGCACAACTTTCCACCCACAAACCGACAGTCAATCTGAACAGGCTATCCAAGTGATTGAGGATATGCTTCGGGCTTGCGTTATGGACTTCGAGGGTCAATGGGATCAATACCTACCATTGTGTGAGTTTGTCTACAACAATAACTACCACTCTAGTATTGACATGGCTCCTTTTGATGCCTTATATGGTAGATGATGTAGGTCCCTAATTGGGTGGTTTGACGTGTTTGAGGTGAGGCCTTGGGGAATTGATATGCTTAAGGACTCTATGGAAAAAGTAAGATTCATATAGGAGAAACTCATTGCCGCTCAAAGCGGACAAAAGAAGTATGTGAATAAAAAGGTAAGAGACATGAAGTTTGAGAAGGGGGAGAAAGTACTTTTGAAGATGTCACCCATGAATGGTGTGATGCGATTCGATAAGACGAGCAAGTTGAGCCCAAGGTACATAGGACCTTTTGAGGTGTTGAAAGAAATGGGGTTGGTAGCATACAGGCTGGCCTTACCCCCGAGTATGTCTGGGGTTCACCCCGTATTCCATGTGTCTATGTTAAAGAAATACCATGGAGATTGTGACTACATTATTCGTTGGGACCAAAAATTGTTTGATAAGGAACTATCCTATAAAGAGGAGCCGGTTGCTATTCTAGCTAGAGATATGAGAAAGTTGAGGACATAAGTTATCCCTTGTGTGAAGGTTCAGTGGAGGAGCCGCACTATTGAGGAGGCTACATCTGAAACAGAAGCAGACATGCATAAGCGATATCCATACTTATTCCTTGACTCAGGTACGCTCTATCCTCAGTGTTATCTCTTTTTTGGGCTAGTGGTTGTTTGGGGGCGAACGAGTGGTAAATTGGTATCTAATGTATTGATCCAAAATGTTGTTATGCTGAATTAGGATGTAAAAGTTGCACCTAGACTCCCTTTAGCTAAAATTTTAGAAATACAGGGCTAGTATAGTTTTGGCTTAAATTTGAGGGTGTATTAATTGAATGAAATCTGGTATTGACATAATTGGTAATAGATATGTTTGATGTGATAGTTGGATAGACAACGAGTATAGGAAGTTATAGAAACTTTCGGTACCTAAAATGGAGTTATAGAACTCCGATTATAGTACTTATTATGGAAGGGTTAGTTCGTGTTATCGAAATACATGGTGTGTGTTGTAAAATGAGAAAAACTGAGGAGAAGTACCAAATTTCTACCTTGGACCACTATAATGGAAAAAGTTACTACTGCAGTGGTTAGGGGAACCACATCGATGGCCTCTTGTAAAACCGGTACAAATCGCTGCAACAGTAATTATCCATTATAGTGGTAACACACAGTAAAAATTCAGTTTTAAAACTCAGAAAACATTTTCGTTTCCCACTTTATGAAAAATGCACTATAACTCTGGGGAGAGGCGATTTTCAGTGGGAATTCAAAGTTTTTCATCTTTGGAGGTAAGTAATTACGTTCTAGACCTGAATTTACTTTGTTTAACCTTAGAAAATTACTAAAAAATGGATTAATGATGGAAATTGAGGTTTAACCCTAGTTCATGGGAAATTGATGAAAAGTGGTGGGAATGTGAAAAATTCAGCATATAATGATCCTAGAATATTAGAAAACACTAATGGGACTAGAATTATGACTACTTATGCTAATTTAAGTAGTGTTCATGAAGCTTAAGTGATAAGAAAACCCTAAGGTGATAAAATAGTGTAAATTTATGGCTAAAATCAGTGATTTTGTTCCCTAGTAGTTAAAAAGGGATGAATTATTGAAATATGTGTATGTTCTTGTGGTTGCTTAGATCAAGAACGAATTGAATGAGAATGAAAGAGGAAAAGTATGGCTTAAATGTGACTTTGAGCAAAGGAGTTGAGGTAGGCTATGGTTTTGGGTAGCACTTAGACTTTCTTGGCTTTGTGCTTGTTCATGATTTAAGCATCTATGATTACCTTCTAGCATGATTTGTGATTTAATGAATGCATTTCATTATGATGAGGAGATAAGGTTATAATAATGGGTTGGGCACCATACTGGTACGATATGATGTTGATGAGAAGGGTAGCAGATGATGCGCACATCTTGCATACATGTACTCATTTACATGCATTGAGTGCTATTTGATGAATACATGTGATGATGAATGGATGATGAAAAATGATTAAGTGTGAAAGCCTGTAAAAGTGAACTTGTAAGTGTAATTATATGATGATTCATGATGTGTTGTTTGATTGTTGTCATTGATTATGAATCTTGTTATGATCGCTTTTATACTTGTTTGAATTTCTTAGTTGTACATTATTAAGTTAGTCGACCGATTATGCTTACCAGTACTTGTTGATGTACTGATGCTACCTATACTCTTCTTTTTATTGAGTGCAGAACATATTCCAACGGTTGACACACGACCTCGACTCTAGATAGCGGTTCAGTCCGAATTTTGAGGGAGAGCACCATGTTCGGGCAACCTTTAGATCTTCTATGATGTTATATCCTTCGATCTGGGACTAAGACAATTCCCTCTTTCATTATGTTTTATGGATAGTCGTATTGGTTTTTAGACTTAGTTTTCTTTTAGATGTTCTTGTATGGTTACTTCAGGCCCCTGGGATTGTAATAAATAGAGGTTTCCACACTCTAATCATTTATTGTATGATGACATTATTGACTAAGACGCTTATTTAAATGAAAACCCTTTGAAGCTGATTAAATACTCTGGGAATTGAATAAAGTGAACGAGAGATGTAACACTTAAGTGAGTAAGGGTGGGATTTATATGGTTCTCCGTGGGATTTATATGGTTCTCCCACCATAGTTTGGAGTGGGTGCCAATCATGGCTGGATAGGTCATGACATAGATATCACGGGGTTTTTCATGGGAGCCATGGTGTTGCTTAATAATTTTTTCAGGTGGTCTTCTTCGGCTGGATTTTCTGTTGAGTTTGAGCAAAAAAATCGTGAACTTTATCAAAAGGAATTATGAACTTTACAATGGAAGCCATCATATTTTTCGCTCTTTTCAATTTCTTCCTTAAAGTTCCTCTGTAAAAAATTCAAGGGTAAGGATTAAAGATGCTTCTATGGAGGTTTTGGAGAGGTTCCTCCACTGAAGAAGAACCCAAAATGAAAAGGACAAAAGTTTTAAAGAAGGTGGGACCCATAAATAAAATGAATAAATAAGAAGGAGAATTTAATATTATTTGTATTTTTTTAATTGAAAAAACATTATTAATGTAACTGTATATATGAAGAAGAAAATTTGGGGTACTTATGTCACGACCCAAAAAGTGAGGTCATGATGACACTTATCTCAGCCCAGCCTTGATAAGTAAGCCAAGTTCCCAACAGTTATGAAAATTCGAAAACAGTAATTATATAGAGCAAGACGAGACTTCTAGAATGAAGCCAGGACAAAAATATAGATAAATGCAGAAGTCTGAACAAAATATATAACCATCCCCAGAAACTGGTATCATAAGTACAAGAGCATCTAAAAACCATATCCTAATCTTAAATGTACATAAGTGTGTCTCCGGAATAACTAAAGACATCAAAAGATAAGAGGAGGTCTGGAGTCAACTCTGATCGTCCTAGAGCATACCAGTACCTCGAAATCTCCAACTCCACAAGCACGAACTCAGCCATTGATTGTCGTACTCGTACTCGAATTTGCACCAAAAGGGTATAGTAGGGGTGAGTACAGTCCACTTGTACTCAGTAGGTATCATAGGCCGACTGAGCAAATTATACAAGTAAGAAATACTATGAGCACATCACCTGCAAACAGAAAAGTTCCCAAAAGGTAGCTCACACTGTCTCCACTAACAGTTCTAATATATATAACTAAAGAACAAGTAGCAACAAATACATTCAAACAAGTACAGAAACAAAATACACGCCAAGTATATGAAAACAACAAAAGATGCGTATGCAATACAATGTAGTGAAGATGGGATCGATCATCATGAATGATTTGAAAGTCATCGGATGACTTTCTATATACACCTACCTAGCCTCAGCACTCCCAAGATAGGACCCATGGGAGGTTAACAACCCGTATATTACCACCAATCTCAACTTCCCTCTCCGGCTAGTGTTCACGGATTAAGAGTTTTGCAAAGTGTTTCAATCAACTCTCCGGCTATTGTTCACGGATCAAGGATTTTCGTATAAGTGTAACATTTCTCTTTCTCATCAATATTACTCAATGGTACTAATGTTTCATGAATGTATACGTATGAATGAGGATGTAATGCTCACAACCAAGTCAGTATGTAGAAAATAATCCATCCAATACATGTATACGTGAGCTCAGAATCAACTCAATATGTCAATAATCAGGATATTAATATCTCATTGGGCACCATCAGAAATTTTGTCATGTAGGATATCATCAATATCATATCAAGCCCCTAATTTGGATATTTCTCTCATGATAAATGCAACATGCTCAATAAGGCCTATAATATCTACTCAGGCCCCCGCGTGGCATCACATTAAGAATAAGACATTTAAATGCACAAATAAGGCTAATGATGTCAAATAAAACCCCTACTCGGGAAACACGCAATATATATTATCACCAATCAATAATAGCAAGAAATATATGTCCCCACACAGGCATCATGTAATATATAATTGCTCGAAAACAATTCCTATACTTATTTTCCCCAACCCATAGTGTGCTTTATTTATTTATTAACTGCCCAGCGTAGTCTGAAGAAAGTTAAGCCATAACCTACCTCGAAGCGTCAAAATTCAAGCCTAAAGTCCTTCAACACGGAGTCTTCCCCTTTCAAACGACCTCAGAATCAACTAAAATATACAAATGTAACATCTACACGTTAAAAGAAAGATAACAATACCCATATTGACCATATTTAAGTCGGGTGTAAAACAGACTCGAAAAATAAGTTCGAAAATGAAAGGGGTAAAACTAGAATTTTGTTTTAGAAATACATTCCCCAAGGTTATTGGAGTCTATAGTTGAAAAAACATGCAAAAACAAGTTTAAAATGAGGTGCAAATTGAAGAAAAATCATTTTTAAGCTTCAACATCAAAATCCATTTTGAAATTAAGATTAAAGAGTGTTTTTGATGATGTAATCAATGTAAAGTAATGAAAATAAGGTTTTGGAGCTTACCCAAGCTCAAATGCTGATGAAAACCCTAAAAATCTCCCAAATCCGAAGCTCAAAGGTCCAAAAATGGTGAAAAATTGTAAAAAGGAGTATATATACAGTGATGGTCGCTTAAGTGGCTAAATGATCGCTTAAGCGGCCAGGACGTCGCTAAAGCGACCAAGCCCAATTAGTCTGGCTTGCTTAAGCAGTCCTCGCGTCGCTTAAGAGACCTCTACTAAAGCGATCCTTTGGTCGCTTAAGCGACTTTTGCTTTAGCAGCCTATAGGTCGCTTAGGCAACTGCACTAGCTGATGCTGCATCAGCAACTTGGCAAAAATGCCAAGTTTCCGATCGGACCCTCGGGATTCATTCAAAATCCCGTGAATGCAAACGAACTATGCTTACTAGGCTATTTTCGACGTTTCAGACTTAATGACATCATCAGATTTTTGAAAAAAAATTCTTTTTCAATAATTTAACCCCAAAACCCTTAAAAGTCGATTTAAACTAGTTTCCAAATGAAGGGTCGAAATGAAAAATAAGGGTTTTGAACCCAAACCAACTCCACTACTAATCCAAATTTGACATTCTGAATCTAATAGAACTGTCCAAAATGCCATCCAGCACTCGAAACATCATATGCTGACCAAGGTCAACTATAGGACTCTTAAAGCCAATAAAAACCTCAAACTCTCCCAAACGCCTCCCAAAGGTATTGGGAACTATGCCAATCATTCCCATGCCTCAAAATCAACATGTATCAACTATGGGGAAGGCAAAATAGTCAAATCACATAAAAACCAAAATTTCACATACTAGGTAATTACAGTATCCATCACTAAGACTCTAGTTCGTCCTCAAACTAAAAGGAAAAAGAAATACTTGAAATGGTAAAGAGCTGAGGGTAACTACTACGCATGTCGGATTCGACCTCCCAAGTAGTCTCCACGACAGAACGGTGTCTCCACTGAACCTTAACCACTAGAATCTCTCTAGAGAGTAACCATCAAACATCCCTGGCTAATATGGAAACTGGCTACTCAACAAAGGCCAACCTCTTATCCAACTGATTCGAGTCCCAATGTAGCACGTGAGATTCATCCAGGATATAACATTGAAGCATAGATACGTGAAAGACTAGATGAACGACTAAAAATTCTGGAGATAAGGACAACTCTTAAGCAACCTCCCCAACTGTCAGAGTATCTCAAAGAGTCCAATATACCTCGGGCTAAGCTTTCTCCTCCTTCCAAAACTCATCACGCCCTTCATGGGTGACACATGAAGGAAAACCCAATCACTAACCCCAAAATTCAAGGCATGAAGCCTGCAGTTGGCATAACTCTGTAGCTTACTCTGCGCCACCCGAAGCCTATTTTGAATCACCCAAACCTTGTCCAAAGACTCATGAAGAAAGTCGGTACTGTAGGGCCTAGCCTCAGAAGTCTCAAACCAACCAATCGGAGATCGAAAATGCCTACCATACAATGCCTCGAATGTTGCTATCTCAATAC
Organism: Capsicum rhomboideum; assembly: GCA_031232105.1. Taxonomy (NCBI): domain Eukaryota; kingdom Viridiplantae; phylum Streptophyta; class Magnoliopsida; order Solanales; family Solanaceae; genus Capsicum; species Capsicum rhomboideum. Next base: position 64,444,162 of record CP124709.1, read on the forward strand.
TCGAATGGTAGCTATTTTTTTAAGTAAACTCCGCTAAGGCTAAATGCTACTCCCATTGACCCCTGAAGTCCATAACACATACACGGAGCATATCCTTCAAACCTGACTAGTCCACTTCGACTGCTCGTTGGTCTAGGGGTGGAAAGCTATGCTAAGGTCAACCTGAATACCCAACTCCTCCTGAAATATCCTCCAAAAGGTAGAAGTGAACACTGAGCCTATATCTAAAATAATAGATATGGGTACTCCATGAAGACAAACTATTTCTCAAACATAGATACAAGCCAACCTCTCGGCATTGAAGGAAACCTGAATAGGGATGAAATGAGCTGATTTGGTCAATCAATCCATGATGACCCAAATGCTATCAGAACCACAAGAAGTACGCAGCAACCCACTCTCAAAATCCATAGTGATTCGCTCCCACTTCCACTCAGGAATGGGCAATCTCTGAAGAAAACCACCCGATCTTTAATGCTCGGCCTTCACCTGTCGAACACAAACCATAAGCTCTAAAGTTCGCTACATCCTTTTTCATACTAACCTACCAGTAATGCTACATTAAATTATGGTATATCTTGGTCACCCTGGATGAATAGAATATCTGGAACAATGTGCCTCCTTCAAAATAAGTCTCACCTATCCACCAACTCTCGGTACACAAACTCGGCCACCAATCCTCAAAACACCATCAGAATCAAGAGATGCCTCCTTAGCCTTTCCATTCAACACCTTATCATGAATCACCCTTAAGCTATTATCATCAAACTGGTAAGCGCGAATATTCTCCATCAAAAAAGATCTAGCATCAATAAAGGCTAAAACGCGTTCGGGTGTCAAAATATCAAGCCTAATCATCTGGTTAGTTAAAGACCAAACCTCTAAGGCTAAAGTCCATTCCTGAGTAAAGAGATAAGCTAAAATCCACATACCAGTTGACTTCCAACTCAAGGCATCCGCCACCACGTTAGCTTTACCCGAATGATAAAAAATGGTAAGGTCATAATTCTTGAGTAACTCAAGCCAACGTTACTGTATCATATTAAGATCTTACTGGGTGAAGAAATACAAAAGGCTACGATGATCCAAGAAAATCTCACAATAGACTCCATACAAGTAATGCCTCCATAACTTCAACACAAACACTACGGCCGCCAACTCTAAATCATAGGTAGGGTAATTCTTCTCATGAGGCTTCAACTGATGAGAAGCATAAGCAATCACCTTACCCTCCTTCATCAGCACTGCACCCAAACCAGTGCCAGAAGTATCACAAAATACAATAAAACCCATGCACTCCTTGGACAAAGTCAAGATAGGGCCAAAGTCAACAACTCCTTGAGCTTTTGAAAGCTCGCCTCACAAGAATCCGACCACTGAAAAGTAACCTTCTTCTGAGTTAAATTAGTCAAAGAAGTCGTAATAGATGAGAAACCCTCTACAAAATGCTGATAATAACCTGCCAAACCAATAAAACTCTAAATCTCGATAGGAGAAGTAGGTCTAGCCTCATCACGAAGCGCTGCTATCTTGGTCGAATCAACCACAATACCATCCTTGGTCATCACATGACCCAAGAAAGAGATAGAATCCAACCAAAACTCTCACTTGGAGAACTTGGCATACAACTTCTCATCACGTAGTCTCTGAAGTACAGTCCTCAAGTGTCTCACATGATCGACCTCACTCTTGGAATAAACCAAGATATCATCTATAAATACAATCACAAAGAAGTTGAGATACGGTCAAAATATCCTGTTCATCAACTTTATGAATATTGCTGGAGCATTGGTCAACCCAAAAGACATGACTAAGGACTCATAATGACCATATCAAGTCCAAAAAGCCGTCTTTAGGACATTCCAAGATCTAATCTTCAACTGGTGATACCCAGATCTTAAATCAATCTTAGAAAACATGAAAGCACCCTGAAGCTGGTCAAATAAATCATCAATGCGAAGAAGAGAATACTTGTTCTCAACCATCACTTTGTTCAATTATAGATAGTCAATATACATACGCATACAACCATCCGTCTTCTTCACAAGCAAGACAGGATCACCCCAAGGAGATACACTAGGTATTATGAATCCCTTACCCAACAAATCATGCAACTGCTCCTTCAATTCTTTCAACTCAGCTGGGCAATCCTATAAAGAGGAATGGAGATGGTCTTGGTGCCTGGCTCTAAATCAATAGCAATATCAATGTCATGATCTGGAGGCATACTAGGCAAATCTGTAGGAAACACATTCATGAACTCGCGAACAACCCGAATAGAATACATATGAGGTGGTGAGGCAATGCTAGTATCATGAACATAAACCAAATAAGACAAGCACCCTCTCTCTACCATGCGGCGGGCACGTAGAAAAGATATAACTCCCTTTGGACCCAAATTAAGTGTACTCTTCTAAGTTAACCTTGGCACACCCAACGTAACGGTCTTGGCATAGTAATCCACAATAGCATAATAGGGAGCTAACCAATTCATACCCAAGATAACATCAAAATCAACCATATCTAGGATAATCAAGTCTACCCAAGTCTCATACCACGCAAAGGTAACTACACAAGATCAGTACACCCGATCCACCATTAAAAAAGCTCCTACGAGGGTAGATACATGAAGAGGCATGACAAGGGGCTCACAGGAGGCATCAAAACTAGAAGCAAAGTATTTAGACACATAGGAGAAAGTAGAACCAGGGTCAAATTACATGGAAGCATATCTGTAGAAAACTGGGACAATACCTGTAATAACTTCATCGAAGGCCTCTGCCTCGGGTTTCTGAGGTAAAGCATAACACTGTCCATGTTCGCTCCCAAACTGAGCAACCTCGCAACCACTACCATGAGCTCCCTACCTCTACCTCAAGCACCTCTAACGCCACCCCTACAACTCTGTGATCCACCTCTAACAACAGAAATAGGAGTAGGGCAAAGCTAAAGCTGAGAACCCTACTAGGCAGGACCAAACAAGTCGAGGACAATCCCTGGCCAAATGGATAACCTCATCAGAAATAAAGCATCTCTACGACCTGAATTAATTTGAGGAGCACAACAAACTAGAACGATCTCCCTGGCCTAAGGACCCGAGACTGGAACCTTCACTCATATGACCCAATATTTGGCTCTCTAAAATCGTAAAACCTAAAGGTCCACCACCTGATCTCTATAAGGTGCCTGAACCGACCTACCATGATAGCCATGGAAACCTCTACTTAAGAAATCTCTACCTCAAAAGGCGCAACCACTAAACTTTCCCTATCGGTGCACCTTCTTGGTGCCTTTTGGAGTAGCCTGGGTAATTAATTGGGTCAACTTGGTATGCACAATAATACTCTGCAAAGAAGCCCCTGAAATAACCATCTGGGCAGTAGCTAAGTGATAGGAACCATCTAACCCCTTAACAAACTTTTGAATCCTCTCTGGCTCTGTGGAAATACTAGCACCTACATATCTTGATTGGGTATGGAAACGTGACTCATACTCGACCATAGATATTGATCCCTACTCCATATGATCAAACTCATCCCATATCTAATCTCTCAAACTATATAGCACAAACCTTCCAAAAATGCCTCAGAAAATTGGGCCCAAGTCATAGCAAGTGAACCCAGAGGTCTACAACTGGATAAATATATATACCAATCCCTGTCCATATCCGTTAACTGATAGGTAGTATAAGCAACACCGTGAGACTCAAGGGCTCCAATATTATGTAACTTATCCTGATAGTCAATCAGAAACTCATAGGTGTCCTCGCTAATTGCCCCACTGAACTTGAGAGGAGCTAAGCGAATAAACCTCCCAAATCTCTTTTGGTCATCAGAAGAGATCACTGTACTCGAAACAGCTAGAGGAGTAGTAATTATGACATGCAATGAATCCACACTCGGGGGTATCATAGATTAAGGTTTCACCCCTAAAGTAGGAATACCATAAGCATATGTCGGTACAGATGGTGGAGCACCACTCAAAGTCAGAAGAACACCAGGTACACTCAAAGAAACACTATCCTAGTGACTCAAAAGGAGATTGAATAAGTCATGAAGCATTGGGGTATCAACTGAACTCTGTAGAACTTGAGATGGCCTCACACCCCTTGTTTGATAGTCATCTCTGGAATACATAACCTCAGGCTTGGAAGAGGCCTCCTTAGCACATCCTCTAGCTGGGAAAGCTCCTCGTTCTCGTCTTTCACTTTGGGTCGGCCATGACCCATGCCTCATCCTTGAATTAGGGCTCTCATATAGGGTGCCGGTAGAGCATCGCTAGCATTCCTGGACCTAGTCCTCACCATCTGTTTAGAAAAGAATGGAATGCAAGTTTAGAACATTGGGTATGTGTAACACCACGTACCTTCCTAACCCTACTTGACGACATTGAATAATGTTTACCTAGGTGTCGAGAGCTATAAGTATGTATTTTGAAATGTTATTGATGAGATAGTTGATATTGGCCCTCGTACATGTGATTAGACTTTCGTAGGAAGTGTTTTGTGACTTCGTGGAACATTTGTGAGGTTAAAAATGAGGCTTGGAGGACCTCCAAACAAACGATATTAAAGCTAAGAAGTAAGTTAAAGAATAGAATTTGAAGTATCTAAACTAACCCGCGAAGAAAAGTCGAAAAATGAAATTTTCAAAAAAACTAAGGGTCAGGCGCACCAGAGGGCATGCCAGGCCGCTTATTGCCCAAATTTTTTGGGTACAGGCAGTAATATGGCGCGCCCAAGGGTGTTCCAGGCTACTTGTGCGCACCTTTCAATGTTGGAAATTTTTCTTAAGTCCCAAGGGTGCCCAGGGACGTACCGGGCCAATTTTTGCCACGTTTCTTCTACAACCACGAGCATGTACATGGAATGATTGAAGTATAATATTGGTGTGATAAAATTACTCGTGAACGAATTTGGCATCAAAATGACAGTTTTTCCCTTGAGGTCAAAGTAGGCCATACGTGGCTAGAATCATTTGTTTTTGGGATTGAGTCTGCGAATATGAATCGCGTGAGTGGGAATATTATCGTGACATGTATGAAATTATTTAAACATTAGAAATTATTGATTTCATTGGGTTAAGTGAATTGGGTCAATAAAAGGCCCAAAAATAAAGAAGAAGACATGGGCCAAAATGGGTCAAATGACCCATTCTTCCCTTGACCTTGTAGATATAACATTAAATGCTATAAGAGTGGCTAAGGATGGAATTGAGGACTTATATAAAGGACCAAAAAATCTTATTTTTATTCACTTGAAACTCTCATGCTTTCTAGATATTTCTCAACTATTTTTCTCTCAAACCCTAAGCACTCAAAGCCAACTTTTGGAGCAAGATCATCATTTCTCAATCTTGGGTAAGTGATTATTCTTATGGATTAATATATTATATGCATGGGAGAGTATGTAAATCATGTTTGTTATGCTTGTAAGTGTTGAACATGGTACTTTGTGTTTTTGTAAAAGATTTGTTATCCATGGGATTTAAGCTTGAAATATGACTTGTGATTTTGATGAAAGAGCATGGTATGGATGAAATATGAACATGTATGGTGTGATTAGGTTATTAAACTTGTTATTTTTCTATAAGTGTAAATTATGGAATTTTGGCCGATATGTGCTATGAGGTGAATTAAGGTAACTTGATGGATTATTTGTGATATGGTGTGAATGAGAAAGTGTAAAGGAGAAGCTTTGTGGTGAAATGTTATTGGTATATGATATTGTGGTCAATGTACGGTATGATTAAGGTATTATTGGTATGACCATGCCGAAAATGGTATTGTAGAGAAGGAACTGACATTTTTAAGGCAAACATATAACTCATTGACGTCATATGCATTTGTAAGGTAGTTGGTGGTTAATGTAAATTCCGTTATGTATTTGTGTTGTAGAGTGAAACATAACGAAGGAGCGGTACATTGTATGTGCATCTAAGATTATATATTCATATTGAGAATACAAGGTATGTAAGGTTACTCTGTCTGTATCTTTCTGCAGCACATAGTATTCACATTGACATCGCACTTGTCCTATCCCGATATGTGCTAAGGTATCCTATATCTGGTTACCAATTGTCAATATCACATGTTTCATAATCATTGGTAAATTGTGAATCACATATTTCATATTCCTTGATAATGTTTCGAAATCCCGATAAGGTTGTGTTCTAATGTTCCAATGGTGGTTATACTCATGTATCTTGTTTGTTAATTATTGTCCAATGGTTCCAATAGTGCTATGTTTCCAATAATGTTTATTCACATATCTCTCACTCATTGGTTAATGATCCAAAGCTTCAAATAAAGTTATGACTATCATTGTATCAATCTCAAAGTAATAAATAAAGTAATGCATATGTGGTTAATGATTGAGTATGGGTGGTAGCTTTGGGGGCGAATTGCCTAGCTCAAGCCGATCCCGAGATTGTTGGATAAGGGGGCAGTCCTAGGGGCATAAGCCTAGCTCAGACCGATCCTGACAGGGGGTAGCTCTAGAGGTAATAACCTAGCTCGAGCCGAACCTGATATATTGGTATGGGTGGCAGCTCTGGAGGTAATAACCTAGCTCGAGCTGATCCCAATATATATTGATTCATGGGTGGTAGCTCTAGAGGCATAAGCCTAGCTCGAGCCGATCCCAACATAACATCATGTTATGTTAAAACCCACTGTTCAGTCGGGGCTCGGGTATCACAGGTCACAGGCAAAGATGAATAATCATAGAAGCAAAGAAAGTAATATACATGGTTTCCAAAGTACAGAACAGTGACTTATCCATATTGGTTATGCATTTGTATAGTTCATTGACATATTTACATATCATACAGTTTTATTTGAGCCTTACATACTCAGTACATTCTTCGTATTGACGTCCCTTGTGAGACTTACCTTACTTGCTGCAGGCGCAGGTACTAGTAGGCCTCCACAGTAGGTTGCCAGTTGTTGCGGATCATTGGTGAGCTCTAGTTAGTTTGGGGATTCTCCGAGTCACAGTTGTACATATGTTTTGGTGTTGTACATGTTGTATAAAGCGGGGACTTGTCCCAACTTTCAGTTAGTTTTGGTACTTGTATCTGTTAGCGGCTTTTGTAGACGTATGTGGGTATATGGATATAAGATGGTACACGACGTTTTGACTTGATGGACTCAACGGCCAAGTTTCGCATATGTATATATATATATCACATATTTCATGTATTCCGTTGTTGGTATTTAAAGCTCTTACGTGATCATGGATTTCTTATGGCATGCATATGATTGAATAGAAGCAAAGCTTGGTTCTTTCGGGCCTTGTCGGCTACGAGTGCCAATCCGTCCTGATGGGATTCGGGGCGTGACAAAAATGGTATCAGAGCAGGTCGTTCTAAGGGTGTCTACAAAGCCGTGTATGAGTAGAGTCTTACTTATCGATGTGTTGTACACCACATTTATAAGTCGGAGGCTACGATACATTTTAGATGTTGTTTCTTTTCTTCACTTCTAGATCGTGCAATAGAGCTAGTGTTGTAAGTTGAATTGTTCTGACCATGGTAATTGATTTTCTTTGATATAGTAACAATGCTGATCATAAGAAGATGTAGAGGTAAAGCCAAACAGGTAGATATGCCTGCTGAAGAAGGAATGAGTAGATTACCACCTGACCAAACTAGTCAAGGTGGAGCAAATGCTTAAATTTCATTGCTGTCTTCTTCTACTTTTCCAGCTCCGAAAGAGCCAGTCGGTAGAGAAGTACCCGCAGAACCACCAATGAACACCACAGATCAGGATCTTAGAAATGTAGTACACATGTTGACACAGTTAGTGGCAGCACAAAGTCAAGGACGAGCTGGTCCAATGACACATGAGGATGATGCGGCTAGAGTGGCCAGTCGCAGAACACAGGATTTTCTGAAATTGGACCCTCCTATATTCACTGGGTCAGATCCGAAAATAGATCCATAGGACTTCGTGGATCAAATTCAGAGGGCTCTGGAAGTTATGCACGTGACGGGGGTAGAAACAGTTGAACTTGCTGCGTATAGGTTGAAAGGAGAGGCTATATTATGGTATGAGGATTGGAAGAAAACTCGTGATATTGGTGCAAATCTACCTAATTGGGAAGAATTTAAAGCGGCTTTTCTTGATCATTATCTTTCCTATGAGATCCGTGAGGCACGTGCGGATCAGTTTCTAAATCTCTGTCAAGAAAATTTGATCGTTAGAGAATACAACTTGCAATTCAATTCCTTGGCTCGATATGCTCCAAATATGGTAGCTACAATGACAGACAGAGTCTATCGATACGTGGACAGATTAGAACCATATTGGTAAGGGATTGCACCATTGCTGCCTTGAATAAGGATATGGACATCGCGAGAATTCAAGCCTTCACCCAGAAAATGGAAGATCAAAGACAGAGAAGAAGGGTACATGAATTTGTCAGAGGACAGTCCAAAAGGGCTAGACCAATGGGACCATCTATGATGTCCCAAAGAGGATCTAGGCCTCGTACCTAGACCATCGTTCTCTCATGCCACAACAGGCGCTCACTCTCAGTTCCGAGGGTTTAGAGGTGGTCCATCTGGGCAGAGTAGTGGAGTTCATGGATCACAAGCAGCAGGTTTTCCTCATTAGCAGTGTCAGCACTACGGGCGTATTCATGAAGGTACATGCCGAGTGGGGACAAATGCTTTCTTTTGGTGTGGTATGACGGGACACATGATGAAAGAGTGTCCCCAGAGAAGCATGGGTGGTATAGCACGACCAACAGTATCAACCATTGCATCATCAGCATCGGTTCCTTCTTTGGGCCGAGGTGTGCAGTCTGTTTGCCGGGGTAGGAGTGCCAGAGGAGCAGCCAGTACTAGTGGAGTTCAGAATCGCACTTATGCTTTAGTGGACTGACAGAATTCAGAGGCTTCTCCTGATGTCGTCACAGGTACATTATCCATATTTTCATATAGTGTATATGCATTGATTGACCCGGGACCTACATTTTCCTATGTTACTCCATTGGTTACTGCAAAATTTGCAAAGGCACTAGAATTATTAATTAAATCAATTGAAGTGTCTACATCGATCGGTGAATATATTATTGCAAAAAGAGTATATCGTAACTGTGTGGTAACTGTGTGCGGTCATGATACATTGGCCGACCTTATTGCACTGGACATGGTGGATTTTGATGTGATAATGGGAATGGATTGGTTGGCCTCTTGTTATACCACGGTAGATTACCGGGCCAAGAAGGTACATTTTTATTTCCCACAAAAGAATATTCTTGAATGGAAGGGTGATGTAGGGGCACCACGAGGAAGATTTATTTCTTATATGAAAGCTAGGAAAATGATTGCTAAGGGTTACATATGTCACTTAGTACGAGTGAAAGATAATGATGTGGAACCACTAACTCCGCAGTAGGTTCCAGTGGTCAATGAATTTCTAGATGTATTTTCAGAGGATCTTCCAGGCTTACCCCCAGAATGAGAAGTAGAGTTTGGCATTGATGTGATTTCGGGCACTCAGCCTATTTCTATTCCTCCATATAGAATGGCTCCAGCAGAATTGTGTGAATTGAAGGAGCAATTGAAAGATTTACTGGACAAGGGCTTCATTAGGCCTAGTGTGTCCCCGTGGGGTGCACCGATATTATTTGTACGGAAGAAAGATGGCACATTGAGAATGTGCATCGCCTATCGATAATTGAATAAGATAACGATCAAGAACAAATATCCCCTCCCTCGAATTGATGATTTCTTTGATCAGTTATAGGGTGCCAAGTGTTTTTTAAAGATTGACTTGAGGTCGGGTTACCACCAAGTCAGAGTTAGAGAAGAAGATGTACCCAAGACAGCTTTTCGAACACGGTATGGCCATTATGAATTTTTAGTTATGTCATTTGGACTAACAAATGCACCAGCTGTGTTCATGGATTTGATTAATAGGGTGTTTAAGCCATTTCTAGACGTGTTCATCACGGTATTTATAGATGACAGCCTAGTTTGTTCAAGATCACCAGAGGATCATGCTAATCACTTACAGCTAGTGTTACAGATTCTCCGTGAGCGTAAGTTGCATGCAAAGTTCTCCAAGTGTGAGTTTTGGTTAGTCGCATTCTTGGGTCACATTGTGTCAGATGAAGGGATACAGGTTGATACATAGAAGATTGAAGCAGTGAAAAATTGGCCAAGACCTACGACACCCACAGAGATTCATAGTTTTCTTGGACTAGCAGGTTATTATCGAAGATTTATGGAAGTTTTTTCCTCTATTGCTGCACCATTAACAAAGCTTACACATAAGGCAGTTAAATTTCAGTGGAATGATGCATGTGAGAAAAGCATCCAAAATTTGAAAGATAAATTAACCTCCACACCAGTTTTAGTACTTCCCGAAGGCACCGAAGGTTATGCAGTGTATTGTGATGCTTTCGGGGTTGGCCTCGTATGTGTATTAATGCAACACGGTAATATCATAGCATATGCCTCATGACAGTTGCGGCCACATGAAAAACATTATCCCACACATGAATTGAAGTAGCAGAGGTGGTTTTTGCTTTAAAGATACGGCGTCATTATTTGTATGGAGTTCACGTTGATATCTACACTGATCACAAAAATTTGCAATATATCTTTAAGCAGAAGGAACTCAATTTGAGGCAACGAAGGTGGTTAGAGCTCTTAAAAGACTATGATATTGATATTCTTTATCATCTAGGCAAAGCAAATGTGGTAGCTGATGCATTGAGCCGCAAGACAGTAGAAAGCACTAGTGGCCAGTTGACTGAAAAGCAAGAGATAATCAAAGATATACATCAATTAGGACTCCAGAAGAAGGGGTTATTGTGCAGAATGCAGCGAAATCCTCCTTAATAGCTGAAGTAAAAGAGAAGCAGTTTGCGGATTCTATTTTATTTCAGCTAAAAGAGAATGTGCAACAGGTTCTAACTGCAGCCTTTGATCTTACACAAGAAGGGGTACTTCAATGCCAAGGGAGATTATGTGTACCGGATGCAGATGAGCTGAGGAAACAAATTATGACAGAGGCGCATCATTCGCGCTATTCTATCCATCCGGGTGCTACTAAAATGTACCATGATTTAAAAGAAGTGTATTGGTGGGGAAATATGAAGAAGAACATTGCAGAATTTGTCACTCAATGCCCGAATTGTCAACAAGTGAAAGTAGAGCATCAGAAACCAGGAGGTTACATGCAATGTATCAATCTTCCAGTCTATAAATGGGATATGATTAATATGAATTTCATCATAGGTTTTTCTCGTACATTACGGAGATTTGATTCTATATGGGTTATAGTGGACAGGCTTACCAAGTTAGCGCATTTCCTACCAGTCAGGACCACTTATACAGCTGAAGAGTATGCGAAGTTGTATGTGAAAGAGATAGTACGATTGCATGGTATTCCACTTTCCATTATATCATACAGAGGAGCACAGTTCACAACGCACTTTTAGAGATCTTTTCAGCAGAGTTTGGGCACACAGGTGAATTTGAGTACGGCTTTCCATCCTCAGACTGATGGACAAGCAGAACGTACTATTCAGACACTTGAAGATATGCTACGAGCATGCACGTTAGATTTTCAAGGCAGTTGGGATGACCATTTGCCTCTTATTGAATTTGCTTACAACAATAGCTATCATTCAAGTATTAAAATGGCACCTTATGAAGCCTTGTACGAAAGGAAATGTAGATCACCAATTGGATGGTTTGAAGCGGGTGAAACTGCTTTACTTGGGCTGGATATTGTTCATCAGGCTATGGAGAAATTTAAAGTGATCCAACAACGGCTACAAATGGCCCAAATTCGCCACAAGTGATTTGCTGATGTTAGAAGAAGAGGGCTTGAATTCGCCATAGGTGATTGGGTATTTTTGAAGGTGTCACCGATGAAAGGGGTAATGCGGTTCGCAAAGAAAGGAAAATTGAGTCCACGTTATATAGGCCTATATGAAATTATTAGAAGATTTGGGCAAGTTGCGTATGAGTTAGCACTACCCCAGGAACTCTCCTCAGTCCACCCAATATTTCATGTTTCGATGCTTCAAAAATGCATAGGAGATCCATCTCGTATTGTTCCAATTAAAGACATCCAAGTTACGGAGGATCTTACTTATGAAGTGGTACCCATTGCTATTCTAGATCGACAATTAAAGAGATTGAGGAATACAGACATAGCTTCCGTAAAGGTATTATGGCGAAATTAACAAGTAAAGGAGATCACATGGGAAGCTGAAGAAATGATGAAATCCAAGTATCCCCATATATTTCAAATGGACAAAGAAGCTCAAAGTGCGGAAGTGGAGCAATAAAAAGTAAGTATCCATGAGCCTTAAGTGTTTATGTATATGTATGCTAATATAGAGACACATTTGTTGTAATTGAAGCGATATTGTTAACATTCGAGGACGAATGTTCCTAAGGGGGGAAGAATGTAACACCCCGTACCTTCCTAACCCTACTTGACGACATTGAATAATGTTTACCTAGGTGTCGAGAGCTATAAGTATGTATTTTGAAATGTTATTGATGAGATAGTTGATATTGGCCCTCGTACATGTGATTAGACTTTCGTAGGGAGTGTTTTGTGACTTTGTGGAATATTTGTGGGGTTAAATATGAGGCTTGGAGGACCTCCAAACAAACGATATTAAAGCTAAGAAGTAAGTTAAAGAATAGAACTTGAAGTATCTAACCAAACCCGCGAAGAAAAGTCGAAAAATGAAATTTTCAAAAAAACTAAGGGTCAGGCGCACCAGAGGGAGTGCCTGGCCACTTATTGCCCAAATTTTTTGGGTACATCCAGTAATATGGCGCGCCCAAGGGTGTGCCAGGCTGCTTGTGCGCACCTTTCAATGTTGGAAATTTTTCTTAAGTCCCAAGGGTGCCCAGGGACGTACCGGGCGGATTTTTGCCACGTTTCTTCTACAACCACGAGCATATACATGGAATGATTGAAGTATTATATTGGTTTGGTAAAATTACTCGTGAACGAATTTGGCATCAAAATGACAGTTTTGCCCTTGTGGTCAAAGTAGGCCATACGTGGCTAGAATCATTTGTTTTTGGGATTGAGGCTACGAATATGAATCGGTGGGAATATGACACGTATGAAATGAGTTAAACATGAGAAATTATTGATTTCATTGGGTTAAGTGAATTGGGCTCAGTAAAAGGCCCAAAAATAAAGAAGAAGACATGGGCCAAAATGTGTCAAATGACCCATTCTTCCCTTGACCTTCTAGATATAGCATTAAATGCTATAAAAGTGGCTAAGGATGGAATTGAGGACTTATATAAAGGACCAAAAAATCTGATATTTATTCACTTGAAACTCTCATGCTTTCTATATATTTCTCAACTATTTTCTCTCAAACCCTAAGCACTCAAAGCCAACTTTTGGAGCAAGATCATCATTTCTCAATCTTGGGTAAGTGATTATTCTTATGGATTAATATATTATATGCATGGGAGAGTATGTAAATCATGTTGGTTATGCTTGGAAGTGTTGAACATGGTACTTTGTGTTTTTGTAAAGGATTTGTTATCTATGGGATTTAAGCTTGAAATATGACTTGTGATTTTGATGAAAGAGCATGGTATGGAGGAAATATGAACATGTATGGTGTGATTAGGTTATTAACTTGTTATTTTTCTATAAGTGTAAATTATGGGACTTTGGCCGATATGTGCTATGAGTTGAATTAAGGTAACTTGATGGATTATTTGTTATATGGTGTGAATAAGAAAGTGTAAAGGAGAAGCTTTGTGGTGAAATGTTATTGGTATATGATGTTGTGGTCAATGTATGGTATGATTAAGGTATTGTTGGTATGACCATGCCAAAAATGGTATTGTAGAGAAGGAAATGACATTTTTGAGGCAAACATGTAACTCATTGACGTCATATGCATTTGTAAGGTAGTTGGTGGTTAATGTAAATTCCGTTATGTATTTGTGTTGTAGAGTGAAACATAAGGAAGGAGCGGTACATTGTATGCGCATCTAAGATTATATATTCGTATTGAGAATACAAGGTATGTAAGATTACTCTATCCGTATCTTTCTGCAGCACATAGTATTCACATTGACATCGCACTTGTCCTATCCCAAAATGTGCTAAGGTATCCTATATTCGGTTATAAATTGTCAATATCACATGTTTCATACTCATTGGTTAATTGTGAATCACATGTTTCATATTCCTTGATAATGTTCCGAAAGCCCGATAAGGTTGTGTTCTAATGTTCCAATGATGGTTATACTTATGTGTCTTGTTCATTGATTATTGTCCAATGGTTCCAATAGTGCTATGTTTCCAATAATGTTTATTCACATATATCTCACTCATTGGTTAATGATCCAAAGCTTCAAATAAAGTTATGACTATCATTGTATCTATCTCAAAGTAATGAATAAAGTATTTCATATGTGGTTAATGATTGAGTATGGGTGGTAGCTTTGGAGCGAATTGCCTAGCTCAAGCCGATCCCGAGATTGTTGAATCAGGGGGCAGTCCTAGGGGCATAAGCCTAGCTCGGACCGATCCTGACAGGGGGTAGCTCTAGAGGTAATAACCTAGCTCGAGCCGAACCTGATATGTTGGTATGGGTGGCAGCTCTAGAGGTAATAACCTAGCTCGAGCCGATCCTGACATATATTGATTCATGGGTGTTAGCTCTAGAGGCATAAGCGTAGCTCGAGCCGATCCCAACATAACATCATGTTATGTTAAAACCCACTGTTCAGTCGGGGCCCGGGTATCACAGGTCACAGGCAAAGATGAATAATCATAGAAGCAAAGAAAGCATTATACATGGTTTCCAAAGTACAGAACAGTGACTTATCCATATTGGTTATGCATTTATATAGTTCATTGACATATTTACATATCATACAGTTTCATTTGAGCCTTACATACTCAGTACATTCTTCGTACTAACGTCCCTTGTGGGACTTACCTTACTTGCTGCAGGCGCAGGTACTAGTAGTCCGCCTCTACAATAGGTTGCCAGTTGTTGCGGATCATTGGTGAGCTCCAGTTAGTTTGGGGCTTCTCCGAGTCACAGTTGTACATATGTTTTGGTGTTGTACATGTTTTATAAAGCGGAGACTTGTCCCGACTTTCAGTTAGTTTTGGTACTTGCATCTGTTAGAGGCTTTTGTAGACGTATGTGGGTATATGGATGTAAGATGGTACACGACATTTTGACTTGATGGCCTCAACGGCCAAGTTTCGCATATGTATATATATATGATATGTTTCATGTATTCCGTTGTTGGTATTTAAATCTCTTACGTGATCATGGGTTTCTTATGGCATGCATATGATTGAATAGAAGCAAAGTTTGGTTCTCTCGGGCCTTGTCGGCTACGAGTGCCAATCCGTCCCTATGGGATTCAGGGCATGACAGTATGAACAACCCGCATGATAAGGAATTAAATTAGAAAAGTTTTTTCTGAAGACATCAAATAGCCTCTCAAAGATAGATACGTACGTCCACTTACCAATCCGTGAGACTTTACTAGACATCCTTCTATTACACTTATGAGACCAGTGAACCTAGCACTCTGATACCAATTTGTTAAGACCTAAAAAGTGAGGTCATAATGGCACTTATCTCAATCCATCCTTGATAAGTAAGCCAAGTTCCCAATAGTTATGAAAATTCAAATAAAGTAATAGAATAGAGCAAGATGACACTTCTAGAATGAAATAATGCCATAAATATAGATAAATACGGAAGTCTAAACAAAATACATAACCATCCCCAGAAATTGGTATCATAGGTACAAGAGCATATAAAAACCATATCCAAATCTAAAATGTATATAAGTCTATCTCCAAAATAAGTAAAGACATCAAAAGATAAGAGGAGTTCTAGAGTCAACTCTGATCATCCTAGAGCATACAAGTACCTCGAAATCTCCAACTCTACAAGCACGAACTCATCCACCTCATGTGGTACTCGTACTCAAATCCAAATGAAAAGGGCTCAGTAGGGGTGAGTATGGTACACTTGTACTCAGTAGGTATCATAGGCCAATTGAGCAAAGTAGAAAATAATACAAGTAAAGGAATACTATGAGGACGTCACCTCAAATAGAAAAGTTGCCAAATAGTAGCTCACACCATCTCCACTAACAGTTCTAATATATATATAACTAAAGAACGAGTTGTAACACATACATTCAAACCAGTACAGAAACAAAATACATGACAAGTTTATGAAAATAAAATAAGATGTGTATGCAATGCAATGCAATGAAGATGGGATCATGATGAATTATTTGAATGTCATCATATGACTTTCTGTATACACCTACTGAGCCTCAGCACTCCTAAGATAGGACCCATGGGGGATTCACAACTCTTATACTACCACCAATCTCAATGTCCCTCTCCGGCTAGTGTTTTTGGATCGAGGGTTTTGCAAAGTGTTTTAATCACCTCTCTGGCTATTATTCACGGATCAAGGGTTTTTGTAAAAGTTTCACATTTCTCTTTCTCATCAATGTTCCCCAATGGTACCAATGTTCCATGAATGTATATGTATGAATGGGGATATAATTCTCATAAGCAAGTTAGTATGTAGATAATAATCCATTCAATACATGTACATGTGAGCTCAAAATCAACTCAAAATGTCTATAATTTGGATATCAATATCTCATTGGGAACCATCAGAAAATTTGTCATGTAGGACATCATCAATATCATGTCAAACCCATAATTCAGGTTTTTCTCACATGATAAAGGAAACATGCTCAATAAGCCCTATAATATCTACTCAAGCCCCCGCGTGACATCATATTAAGAATAAGACATTTAAATGAACAAATAAGGCCAATGGTGTCAAAAAAAAACCCCACTCGGGCAACACGCAATATGTAATATCACCAATCAACAATAGCAAGAAATATAAGCCCCCACATGGGCATCACACAATATATAATATCTAAAAAACAATTCCCTATTTATCTTCCCCAACCCATAACATGCTTTACTTATTTAATAACTACACAGCCTAGCCTGAAGAAAGTGAAGTCATAACCTACCTCGAAACATCGAAATCCAAGCCTAAAGTCCTTCAACACAGAGCCGTCACCTTTTGAATGACCTTGGAATCAACTAAAATATACAAATATAACATCTACGAATTAAAATAAAGCTGATGATACCCATATTGACCATATTTAAGTCGGGTCCAAAACGGACTCAAAAAATAAGGTCAAAAATGAAAAGGGTAAAATTAGACTTTTTTTTAGAAATACATTCCCCAAGGTTAGAGGAGTCTATAGTTGAAAACCCACATGAAAATGAGTTAAAAACGAGGTATAAATCGAAGAAAAACCATTTTTAAGTTTTACCGTCAAAATCTTCAAAAATCTATTTTGAAATTAAGGTTAAAGAGTGTTTTTAATGATGTAATCAATGTAAAGTGACGAAAATAAGATTTTGGGGCTTACCCAAGCTCAAATGGTGATGAAAACCCTAAAAATTGCCCAAAACCAAAGGTTAAAGGTCCAAAAATGGTAAAAAATTGCAAAAGGAGTATATATACAGTGATGGTCGCTTAAGAGGCTAAATGATTTCTTAAGAGACCACCGCTTAAATGGCCAGGATGTTGCTAAAGAAACCAAGCCCAATTAGCCAGGCTTCAATTAAGCAGTCCTTCCATTACTTAAGCGGCCTCCGTTAAGTGACCAATAGGTCGCTTTGGTGACTGCACCAGCTGACGCTGCATCAGCAACTTGGCAAAAATGCCAAGTTTTCGATCACACTCTCAAGATTCATTTGAAATCCCGTGAAAAAAATGAACTATGCTATTGGGCTATTTTCGACATTCCAAACTCAATGTCATCATCAGATTTTTGAAAATAGATCATTTTCAATAGTTTAGCCTTCAAAACCGTTAAAAGCCAATTTAAACTAGTTTCCAAATGGAGGGTCAAAATGAAAAATAAAGGTTCCGACCCCAACTGATAACAGACAAACTATGATAAAAGAAATAAAGTACAAAAAAAAGAAAATGATAGAGTTAAAATTGCAGAAAGTAAGGATAGATAGATAATGATAGTTAGATTAACGCAAGAAGATAAGAATATAGGAACCAATGAATATATTAAATTCAAAGACCTCTAATTTTGATTATCAACAAGCACCTAATCTCCTTCGATCACCGTGAGGGAATCGTAAGGCCCTCTCAACCACACGTTTCTAAGAAAAAATTAATACAAGCTTTTACAAGCTTTCTCACACTCTCACAAGAGTTTCTTAACTTTAATTGTCATAAAAAACAAAGAAAATGAAGGAAGGAACTAATATTTATAGCCTTGGGCCTTTTATTACATATATGGGCCCAAAAGTGACCCAATTCAACAAAATGCAGCAAGCTGGCCACTTAGGCAAATATGCCCACGTAGATGGTGACCTGCTGGCACAGGTAGTGCACCTGATGGAGCACGTGGGGGACCTGCGGGTGCAAGTGAGCTCAAAGGTGGCTCCAGGTAGTTGTTTAGCTCATTTTTACTCTCCGATGACCTCTCAAATGGATTTCTTGACTCCAAGCTACCCTCAACACATAGTATTGTACTCTTTGGGGGCTTGAAAAGGGTCCTCCAGTTATGTCCTTACATCCTTGGAGTGATCATGGCTTGGATCTCTTCGTGTCGGCCTTGAATCATAGGTATCGAAAGGCTAATATCAAATCTCCTTTTTGGGGGCTTGTGCTCCTCCATTCGTCGTGTTTATACCTACATAAGAACCCTTACCAAGAGAAGGAAAAATAAAAAGGTTAGATTGTGTTTGTGGTAACCCTATTACTTCACTCCTCACAACCTCTCCTTTTTCCACTCTTGGGTTACCACTTTGTACTCCCTTACTCCTCTCAATCTTTAGTCTCTTATTATCAAGAGGCTTGGAGTAAGTGCCCACATTTATTTGAGGCTTGGGAAGGGTAGGTTGGGAAAGATGATTTCTCAATTGGCTCGCTACAACTTTTAGCCAATTTTGCTCATTTGGAACTCCATTTTCTTTGAACCAACTAATGCCCAAACATAAATAAGCAAAGTCCATGGGAAATACATCACACCTAACCTCCTCATAAATTCCATGCCACATGTAGGGAACCTTCACTCTTCTAGTAACTTCATATCCTTCCATGTTATATGGATGACGCTTCGGCACTTAAGGTATCCTAAAATACTTCACCGTAGAAGGAGTGATGTAGTTGGCATAGGCTCGATCGTATAGAACAAGAGTGAATCCTAGAGTCCCATAAATTTCCACCTTCTCTATGAGAACTCATCTTCTCGGATCAATATTATAAAGCTTCATGTATCCTTTCTGCACATAGATGTCCCTCATGAACTTCTTCAAGGTACTCCATGTTCGAGTGGACCCTTTTGTAAGTTCCCACCATCTCAATGCTCGACCTCGAAAGTGCTTAATGGCATATGTGGCTTGTTCAACTTCGCTCATATCATAGTCCTTAAAAAACCAATCACATTGCCATTCCCAATCAAGGTAAGCCTCGAAATCACATTCTCCTTTGAAGATAGGAAGAGGTTCTCTAGAGAAATTATGACTCTTACTATACCCTTCATATCCAACTTAGTTCCTACTTCTCAACGTTTGAGCACTAGAACAAGAAGGATAAGATATAGTATCCCTATATATTGGAGATGAACACTCTCTTCTTCCCATCGGGTGACTTTTACTTGAACTAGCATAACTACTCGCACCACTTTGACTAGGATAAGAAGTACCACAAGACCAATAATATGAATCTTCACTCGTCTTATAAACATTCGCACCATAAGTTGTATAAAGTGCATTGGAGTAAGTGGTATACCTCTTATTATCTTCATTCTTAGAGTGGGAAGTGGAAGACTCTCACATGCTCCATTGTCATCATAAGAACCTTCATAAGGCTCTTCATCTTCTCTATATCCTCCATAAGAGCTAGGATCATCATTCACCTCATATTCTTCTCCAAAATAGTAGCCCTCATACCTACATGGCTCTTGATCATGGCTATATTCATATCCTCCATAATCACCATCTCCATCATATCCATAGCCTTCATTACTACAATCATAATCTCCTATCTTGTAGTCAGATGTATCCGAGGCTACCGATGACATACTTCCTTATATTTTTGTGTACCTACAAAATGAGCAAACAAGTTAGTAGTAAAAGCTCCTCACCAACACTCGTAAGTTTCTTACCTTTGTATGCCTCACAATTGGATCGGCTAGTGTTGAGGATTGCTTATACTTTGGTGGTACAGAAGGTGTCGATTACTACTCTTGGCCAGAGTGGATTCTTGTTTAAAGAAAGACAGATGATTCAATTATAAACAAAAGTACTTGAATCAAGAAGTTAACTAACAAATAAAACTAGAAAAGAACACTAAGAAAATGGACTGCAAAAAGAACAGACTCTAAGACTAATCAACCAACTAATTAAGGACAATTACCGGTTGATAATTAGTTTAGGAATCAAAAAATGAAATTGGGAACAAAAAATTGAAACTAAGAAATTGGAACCTGAGTAAAATTGGAATTTATGTGGTTAAGATGCATCATGATGAGTTGTGGGTGCAGGCCATGACCTGCCCTCATAGGTCAGGGTCACTTGTCAAAAATAAAACACTCAAGAGTGACCTGGTTGGACATCTACCCCTGCAGGTGACGGCGCAGGTGCCCTAGGTAGACTAGCTGAGCCTCCGAATTTCTAACTTTGGTTTCTCTGTCTATTACCTTCCCTTTTTGGAATATTCTTTGGTACTAACACCTTTTTCTTGATTCTTTTGCCCCTCTTTTGGATCTAACAACACATTTTGGGGCTTATTCTTCTTCAAGATTTGAAGATCCTCAAGAACACCAAAATTCTCACTCAAACAAGCTTGGAATTCGATGAAATTTAAACCCAAAATCCTTTCAACCTCCTAAACACAACCCAAGCGATTTTAAGCCTCAAATCGACACCAAAATTTTCAGATTTTCAGACCCATTTGTAAATTTCTTCAAGATCCAAACCCAAAAATAGTGGATCTTCCAAAACCTCTCCAAATGACCCCAAATTTCAGATCTAGGTTCCTTTTGATTTAAAAAATACTTTCTAGTAACCTTTAACCCTCAATTTCAACCTAAATTTGGTAGATCTAAGAACCCACTTCACTTTTTCTTCAAGGTTAAGAACACAACAACGGGGTTTATTCAAATCCACTCAAATCAAGCCTAAATTTCGAATCTAAGCTCAAATAGTACTAGAGAACATGAATCTAGCAGTATAAACTCAAGAAAACACAAAAATCAAAACTCAAAGTTTTTGGGAATTTTCAAAAACATTTTTTTAATAACAAAACCAAAACTAGATTCATAGGAATGAATCTATAACGTGGCTTTGATACCAAATCATTACGGACAAACTACGAGAAGAGAAATAAAGTACGAAAACAAAGAAAATGATAGAATCGAAATTGCGGAAAGTAAGGATAGATAGATAAAGATAGCTAGATTGACACAAGAAGATAAGAAAATAGGAACCAATGAATATATTAAATTCAAAGACCACTAATTTTTATTATAAACAAGCACTTAATCTCCTACGATGACCATGAGGGAATCGTAACGCCCTCGCAACCACACATTTCTAAGAAAAATTCAATACAAGCTTTTCCAAGCTTTCTCACACTCTCTTAAGAGTTTCTTAACTTTAATTACCATCAAAAACTAAGAAAATGAAGGAAGGAACTAATATTTATAGATTTGGGCCTTTTATTACATATATGGGCCCAAAAGTGACCCAATTCAACAAAATGGAGCAAGCTGTCCACTTAGGCCCACATGCCCACGTAGATGGTGACCTGCTGGCATAGGTGGGGGACCTACTATCGCAGGTGAGCTCACAGGTGGCTCCAGGTAGTTGTTAATCTCCTCTTAACTCTCCGACGAACTCTACAATGGCTTCCTTGACTCTAAGCTATCCTCCACATATGGTATTGTACTCTTGGGGGATTGAAAAAGGTCCTCCAAATGTGTCCTTACATCCTTGGAGTGATCATGGCTTGGATCCCTTCGTGTCGTCCTTTAATCATAGGTATAGAATTGCTAATGCCGACTTGGCTTGTATCACGAACCAACCCCGTTACTAACCCAAATTCTACATTTCGGATCTAATGAAACTGTCAAAAATGCCATCCGGCACTCAAAATAATATATGTTGACCGAGGTCAACTATAGGACTCGTAAAGCCTTTAAAAACCTCAAACTCTCCCTAACGCCTCCCAAAGGCATTGGGAATTGTGCCAACCATTCACACACCACAAAATCAATATGTAGCAATTACGAGGAAGGAAAAAATAGTCAAATCAAATAAAAAGTGAAATTTCACAAATCAGGTCATTACAACATAATTATATAATGACTAATAAAATAGTGACACGTGTGTAATTCTGTCATTTTAAGATTTTTTTTCTTCCTCTCACGCACCTTAGGAAGGTGAATACACTTTCTCTGCCACGTCACCTTCTAAGATGGAAATTATTTTACTTTAAATAAAGTTAAGGGTGCAATAGGTCGTCAGATTAGTTTGAGTATGAAATCGACTTTTCGTGTATAGTTCAGGGTGGTTTTGATGTCTTTTCCCTAGAATTTATTATAAACTTTTATATACTTTAAATCCTATGTGCAAAATTATGGATTTTAAAAATGAAACTATTTTAATAGAAACTAATTGCTTTTGTCCCATAGTTTATGATAAAATATGTTGATAATTATATTTCTATATTAGAAAAAGATTATAAATTAAGTAATGGTGAAATCACTAAGCCTGTATTTCCCCCTCAACAATCTTTTTAGGTTGAAAAGGATGATAAAATAGTTTATTTTGCTATTTTTTCAAAATTACTTGAAAATGATACTGCAATTATCACTGCTCAACATGTTAACATTATGATTAAACAACAAAATTATGCTAACATATATGTATCTCTCTCTCTCTCTCTCTCTCTCTCTATATATATATATATATATATATATATATATATATATATATATATATATATATATGAGCATATTAGGAGAACAGATTATTTCCATTCATGATAGGATTGATAGGCTATTTTCTGAAATTAGGAAAATAGAGTCTAGTAATACTAAAGACAAGGAACAAATCTCAGTTGCTACTTTGAGTGTTCAACCTCCTCCTGAGATCAAATACTTTAGATTAAAAAGTCGGACAGATTTAGAAAAATTATTGGAAGAAAAGTTTTAGGGATTAAACATCAGTTCTTTAATCATAGATGATAATTTCAATCTATCGAGAAATAATAATAATTATGAAATCCCGAATAAGATTAATAAAATCTCAAAAAAATATGCTAGAAAGTCAATTCAAAGGATGTACTACTATCCTAGGCCCACTCCTCAAGATGTTTTATTAGAGGAACAAAAATGGATAATCTCCAATAGTTATAGTGGAAAAGAAATTTATGAACGGACTATAGATGGTTACATCGATAGGAAAATGTATGCATTAGTTTATAGAATATTGATGTACAGAACAATCTGTAAAGCTAATGGAAATCATGATAGAACCAATGCAGAGATGATTATTTCAGAATTTGCTGGCCAATTAAAATATTGGTGGGATAATTAGTTGATCTTGGAATAATGTTATAAGATTTTACAGTCTATCAAACAAGAAGAGGAGTAACCTATTGAAAATGTGATGTATACTTTAGTCCTTAATATTATGAAACATTTCTCAGGTAGATGATCTGACAATAGTGAGACTCTTAGGACTATACTCCAAAATTTGAGATGTAAAACTCTCACATCCTTCAGATGGTATAAGGATGTATTTTTATCTAGAGTCCTAGAATTATCACAATGTAATAATGTCACAACCTAAACCCGCCATTAGTGGCACCCACACTAAAACCTCCGGTGGGAGAACCAACCAAAACCATAGTCAACAACACTTAGCCTCAAAAATAGGCAACCAAACCCAATTTCATTTAATAAGAACAATATCCACTAACATAACAAAATAATGCAGAAAATAATCCCCTAGAAACTGAAAGTCATCGTACCAAAACTCTAACAAATATAAAAAGAAAAGGGATGCAACCGTTAAAACCAAATTAATGTCAAATCTGGAACAACTGGACCAAAACACTATAGAAGATCCCATGGTAGCCCAAAAGATGCAGCTCACCCTTGAGTTTGAATACTGCCTGTCTCGCAGCTGAGGTCTAAAAATAGTCGTTGGAATATGCTCTGCACTTAATAAAAAGAAGAGCACGTGTAGTATCAGTACATACGAAACAACGATGTGCTTGTAGGGTCATCGGCCAACCCAAAATAAGAAATATGGAAACAACCAAAATATAGTACAATAAGACAACCATGAATCCTATCATGCAAATATCTTTCAAGTTCATGATACTTAACCTTGTAAACAAGTAAAACATGAAGTTTAGTCAAATAGAGTCAACAAAGATCATCAGTCAAGTCAAATCAAGACCAATAATAAGACTCCAAGTCAACAACCTTGACACAACTATCATAAAGAACCTTTTCTATTTATGCAAGTAATAAACAACATAGAGCCATGTCACAACTTTCAAGCAACCCAGACCACTCAAGGATCCTTAATAACAACAACAATAGCAATGTCATGCATTTCGGTTTACATAAGAAACCACCTTAGCAATTAAGCATGCAAACCTAGTTCACTCAAGGAACTAATAAAATCAAGAAACACATAATCCCCGGTTCACTCAAGAAACCATCACAATCACTTGTACCTTGATCATACATGCTAAGGGTCTTATGTATGTGCCCACTAGTCATGACTTCAGGGGACAAGTCATTGTCCATGTACCCAATCCCAAATATTAAGTGCCTGCCAACCTTATAGCACCAATCTCGTGGAGATGTCCAAATGCCGGTACATTTTACAATAATGACAGATATCATAAAAATCACAACCACAATGATAAAGAAAAACACTTGTAAAATCCAACAAGCTTCATAGAGGTTTTACATGTGATTAACATTCAGGATATCAAATAGTCATTCACTTTCCTTGAACATGCATTATACAAGCAACACTACAAATTACTTATCATGCACATATAATACACATTGTGTTTCAACTATATTAAAAATATGAACATAACAATAATCAACTAAATGGTCTACCATGTCAGGGATTACAACCTAATCCCTAACCCCCAAGGCTAAATTCATGATAATTCCCCCTATTCTAGGGTTTGTCTATCATAATTCACCTTAAACCTACCAGTTTCATGGTTAAATTATTAACATGCAAGAGTAAATTAATGATTAGTAACTAAAACCCAAAGGTTTTACACCAACTTTACCCTATTGCACTAGAAACTTTGCTAAGTCAAGCTTAAACCATCCCCAAAATCTGTAAACTAGTGATTCTATGGTTAATTAACTATAAAAAAAAGTTAATGGGGATGAAATACTTACCTTTACGATGAAAATTGATGGAAAACTGATAAAAATTACCAAAATTGCCCTAGCCCTTCCTCAAAAATAAATTTTGAATAATAATCCAATTTTGGGAAAATTTCTGCATTTACAATGATTTACCTTGCTATAGCAGCTTGATCCCACTATAGCAGCATCGCCCGCTATAGCGAAATTGACTTTCGCTATTGTAGAAATTTTTCCGCTATAGCGGGTGTCACTATGATGATGTTATAGCAACATGCCACCCGCTATAAAGGGAGTGGTGAGGAGGAAACTTGGAAATCCTTCCAGTTTTACCTTTTTCACAACACACCATTAAACTATGACATCTCGCACTAAACTCTTTATGTCAAGTTCGATATCGGGAGTTTTACTCACTCAAATTCACTTCTGAAAAGTACTATAGATTCCTTATCAAGTTAGCTAGCATAAAATCAAGCTAAACTTTATTAAACTTATGCAATCCGTTCCTATATTGCACCAGACATACCTCACTCTCATTTTATTTTAAAACTAGCCTAGCCTGAAATTATTAACTTTCACCTTGGAGAAAATCTTGACCCAAATTTTTGCATGATTGACTCATCTGTAATGATGGAAGGACCATTACAACAGATACCAATTTACCCATGTTTATCCCTAAATAAGTAAAATAAGAAATAATCTAAGTCAAGAAGAGAAAAAAGAGTACTTGTATCCTCAAATAAGTGAGGTTACTTGTCCCGTTTATCCCTCTCGGTTTACCAAGTGGCTTCCTCAACTAGATGATGCTTCCATTGTGCCTTCACTTATCAAATTTTCTTTGTTCTTAATTTGTAGACGTCTCGATCAAGAATATCAACTGGATCTTTCTCATAAGTAAGGTCCTTATTTAATAACACTGGATCTCACTTAATAATGTAGTCCCCATACCCATGATATCTCTTCAGCATAGATACATGAAACACCAGATGGACCCCCATCAAGTTTGGTGGCAATGCCAACCTATACACAATCGGACCTACATCATTAAGAACTTCAAGCAGACCGATATATCGAGGGCTAAGCTTGCCCTTCTTAGTAAACCTCATAACTCCATTCATAGGAGATACCTTCCTTTTCCTGAGCTTCCTTCACCAAGTTAATGCCCAAAGGCTTCACATCACCAGTCTCAAACCACCCAATGGGTGATCTTCACCTCCTCCCATAGAGTGTCACATATGGGGCCATATCAATGCTTGCGTGATAACTATTATTGTATGAGAATTCATATGACGGCAAGAAATTGTCCCAATGGCCCCCAAAATTAATAACACATACCCTCAATATATCTTCAAGCACCTAAATCATCCTCTCTGATTTCCCATCCATTTGAGGATGAAAAGTTTTGCTAAAAGTGAGTTAGGTGCCCACTCTTCATGCAACCTGTCCCAAAATTTAAAAGTGTAGATCGTATCTCTATCTGAAATGATGGAATAAGGCACCCCATGCAACCTCACTATCTTCTTAATGTATATATTGCCTAACTGCTTAGAGTTGTAGTCTACTCTAACTGGAATGTAGTTAGCTGATTTTGTCAGCCTATCCACTATGACCCAAATTGAGTCATACTTTCCTAAGGTCATAGAAAGACCTACCAGGACATCCAAAGTTATCCTTTCCCACTTCTACTCGGGAATGGACATCCTTAGTAGTAAAGTTGCAGGCCTTTGATGCTCGTACATTACCTGTTGACAATTGTGACATATGGATACATACTCTACTATGTCCCTTTTCATCTCAGGCAATAAATAAAGCTTCCTCAAGTCACGGTATATCTTGGTTGCACCTAGATGAATTGAATATCATGAACCATGAGCTTCTACAAGCACATTCTGAATCAAATCACCAACCTAAGAAACACATATCCTTCCTCTAAACCAAAACACTCCACATATGTCAAGTGTGGTGTCTGAAGCCACTCCAAACTTTGCCTTGTTCTGAAATTTGTTCAATTCCACATCCTCAAACTATTTAGACTTAATTTCATAAAGGAAGGTTGAATTTACCTCAATACTAGAAAACACTCCACCCCTCTCTAAAATGCCAAACTGCATGAACCAAGATGCTAGAGCTTGAAACTCTCTAGCCAAGGGTCGTCTTGACAGCCTCAAACAGGCCAAACTTCTCGTATTTACTGCTTTCTTACTTAATACATTTTCCACTACATTATCTGTAACGATCCTTTCCATTGTTACACATAATTCTATCATTTAAAGTTTTGGGCTAAGATTCTCCACGAATTTGAAATTATAATTTTTAGGCTAGGCTAGTCTCGAATAAAATTTGAGCAAGGTGTGGTCTAGGGCAATCCGCTAATGGATTTGGCAAATGTGGTAGTGTGTATCTTTCTTTCTAGTTAGCTAAGACAATAAGGAAATCATAGGACAATTTGGAATCGAATTTGGGTAAGTAAAACTCCCAGAATTGATCTTGACGTGAAGGGGATTGTTCATGATGTCTTGGAATTAATGTGTGTTATGAAAAAGGGAATTTTTTTAGGAAATTCGACAGTTTGCCTCATTCATGTTGTTATAGCAACGTGCATAATGGGGTGAAAATTATATCATTTGTCCAGGCTAGGAAGTTAGTGGGGAAGGGGTGTTCCGTATTTTTAGCTCATCTCCGGGATACGGGTGTGAGGTCCCCTTCGATAAAGTTAGATTTGGTGGTTTCCAAATTTTAGGAAGTGTTTTCTTCAGATTTATCGGGTATGCCTCCAGCTAGAGATATTGATTTTTGCATTGAGTTAGAGCCAGCCACTCGCCCTATTTTTATTCATTCTTATAGAATGTCTCCAACAGAGTTGCCGGAACTTAAAACTCAATTGCATGAACTACTTAACAAGGGGTTTATTCATCCAAGTGCTTCACCTTGGGGTGCTCCAGTTCTATTTGTTAAGAATAAAAATGGTAGCATGAAGATGTGTATTGATTATAGACATTTGAATAAGGTTACAATCAGGAATAAATATCCTTTGCCTATTTGACTAGTTACAAGGAGCGATAGTATTTTCAAAAATTGAGTTGAGGTCAGGTATGGCCATTATGAGTTTCTATTCATGTCCTTTGGGTTTTCCAATGTGCCGGAAACTTTTATGAGCTTGATAAATAGTATATTTAAGTCATTTTTGGACTCTTTTGTAATTGTATTTATTAATGACAATTTAGTTTACTCCAAGAGTAAGGAGGAGCATGCAGTTCATCTCGCATAGTGTTGGAGATTTTATAAGAGAAGCAGTTGTATGCCAAGTTTTTGAAATATGAATTGTGGTTGTCTTCGGTTGCTTTTTTGGGGCATGTCATTTTGGAAAAGGGTGTGATGTTGGATCCTCAGAAGATTGAGGCAATTAAGAGTTGGGTTAGGCCTAGCTCAATGACTGAAGTAAGGGGTTTTATGGGTCTTTCCAGCTACTACCATTGGTTTGTTAAGAACTTTGCATCCATAACAATGCACTTGATAAGGTTAACTCAGAAAAAGTACCTTTTGTTTGGTCAGATGATTGTGAGGAGAGGTTTCAAAGGCTCAAAACATTATTGACATTGACTGCTATTCTTTCTCTGCCAGTTGAAGATAAGGATTTTATAGTATTTTGTGATGCTTCTCGTTTGGGATTGGGTGCTATGTTAATACAGGATAAGTATGTCATTGCCTATTCTTCGAGGCAATTGAAGCCTCATGTAAGGAACTACCCAACCCATGATTTGGAGCTGGCAGCGGTGGTGTTTGCACTAAGGATTTGGAGGCACTATCTTTATAGTGTCAAGTGTGAGGTCTTCACAGACCACCGTAGCTTGCAGCATGTGTTTACCCAAAGAGATTTGAACCTGAGGTAGCGGAGACAGAGTGCATGTAGCTTGGCATTTTAGACAGGGGTGGAGTGTTGGCTAGTGTCTTGGTGAAGTCAATATTTTTAGTTCTGATTAAGGCCCAACAGTTTTAAGACAAGAAGTTGAATGCACTCTGAAATAAGGTGGTATGTAGAGAGGTGACATATGCCACTCTTGAAACAGATGAGGTGTTGTGGTTTAAGGGAAGGACATGTGTTACTCGAGTTGGTGATTTGATTCGTGATGTACTTTTTGAATCCTATTGTTCACGTTATTCTATTCATCTAGGTGCAACCAAAATGTACCGTGACTTGAGGTAGCTTTATTGGTGGCGTGGGATAAAGAGAGACATAGTAGAGTATGTTCCAAGTATCTCAACTGTTAGTAGGTGAAGTATGGACATCAAAGGACTGTGGGATTACTTCAGAGAATGCCTATACCTATATGGAAATGGGAGAATATTGTTATGGATTTCATGGTGGGTCTTCCTAAAACCTTAGGGAAATATGATTCCATATGGGTTATAATGGATCGGTTGATGAAATCAGCTCACTGCTTACTAGTTCGGGTATACTATAGCTCCAAGCTACTCACAAATATCTACATCAAATAGATAATGAGGCTTTATGGGGTGCCCCTAACCATTATTTCTGATAGGGACGCAAAATATACTTCTAAATTTTGGGATAACTAGTTCGAGTATGACTCGCGGTAGCTGATTTCGTGCTTGCAGGGTTGACACTTTGAGATACTAGTGGGCTCCAGAGTTTGGGTAGATTCCAGACCTTGTTTTATCTTAGTTATGTTTTTTTATTTTTGAGATAGATTTATGCACTTCTAGTATTTTGAGTTGTATTAGATGATCTTTACACTTGTGACACTTACATCTTAGCGATTTTATATATTTTGTTTGGATTTTTGTTATTGAATGTTATGGCCTGACTTCATTCTAGAAGTTTCACATTTATGGGTTTACTTCTTATTATTGCTCTTTCCTTATTTTTATGGGATTTAACTTACCTACAAAGGCTGGGCCAAAGTACGTGTCATCATGACCTCAACTTTAGGGTTGTGACAAATTGGTATCAGAGCTCTAGGTTCACCAGTCTCATAAGTGAAAGAGCAGAATGTCTAGTAGAGTCTCACGGATCAGTACGTAGACGTCCGCATCTATTTTTGAGAGGCTATAAGACATATTTAGGAAAAACTTCTCTAATTTGATTCCTTATCACGTGGGTTATTCATACCCAATATTATAAACTTGTGTTCTATTTTTTTTTTGTTCAGATGGTGGGGACTAGATCCAGAGATATTGACAATACTGAGCCAACACCCACTATTGGAGCACCAGCCAGGGGGAAAGGCAGGGGTCGTGGCCGACCCAGAGGTAGAGGTCTGGAATGAGGAACTCCTCTGACTAGAGGACATGCTAGGGTAGCCTCTCTCGAGCCTGAGATTAGCTATGATGATGATGACTATCATACAAAAAATGTGGGACCAACTCAGGTTCCTTAGAATTTATATGATACCTTGGTGTTATAGTATTTATTGATTCATCTGTTGAATTGTTTGGATGACGTTCCCTGGACAGGTGTTCCATTGGGTATGTTGGGTATTTCTCAACTCCGGGAGGTATTTCGCCTTTAAAGCATGCTCATACTTACGTTTTTTCAACTTTAGGGTTGCAACCATCTTCTGTGATACCCCTTCCTGTTGATTCACTGCCTACTAGACTCACTGTTCATCCTGTTTCTTTGGGTCCCGTGATGACTTCTGATGATCAGAAGAGATTTGAGAGATTCATTTGCTTGGCTCCTACTAAGTTTTGTGGTGCTGTTGAAGAGGACGCCTATGTATTTTTACTTGACTTCCAGGAGAGGTTGCATAACCTCGGATCTCTTAAGTCCCATGGATTTGTATATACTACTTATCAGGGACTGACGTAGCTGGATAGTAGTGGAGGTCTCTTGCTAGTTGTAGGCTATTGGGTTCTCCCTCTATGACATGGAATAAGTTTTTTTAGGCTTTTCTGGAAAGGTTCGTGCCTTACAGTTTGAGGGATCAAATAAGAGATGAGTTTGATCAGCTAGAGCAGGGATTCATGACTATTATAGAATATGAGGTAGGTTTTCATGCACTATCCATATATGCCACTGACTGTATCACCACTGAGTCAGAGAGGATCAAAAAGTTTATCAAAGGGTTGACAGGTGATTATCAGTTGGCTATAGCCTATATAGTTGTTTCAGGAGCTTCTTATTAGAGTACTATGGGTCATGCTAAGTTGATTGAGTTGATTCAGCAGAGTTCTCAGGGTAGTGGTAGTGTTAAGATGATCCACTAGCAGGGTGATTTTTGTGGACATATTTTCTGAGGTAGGAGTTTCTCCGATAGAGGTTCTCGCGGTTACCATGGTAGACTAGTTTAGGAAGCTTTACAGGGTTTAGATAGTAGGTCTGTGGTTCTCGTGGTTTAAGGTAGCTAGAGGTCAGGTCATGCGGGCAGGGGCACTAGTTTTAGTTCATCAAGACATGAAGGTCATTTGGGTTCTTCTAGGCCCCCTTAGCTTGATCTTAGTTGTAGATCATGTTACGTATGTGAGGAGATTAGTCATATGGAGATGGACTAATATTGACATTTGTTTGGTTCTAACCAACAGGGTTCTTATCTTCATCTTTGCCCTACTCTTATTTCTTCGGTTAGGGGTGGTTCATAAAGTGGCAGGGGTGGTTCATAGAGCTCTGGGAGGTTGTGGTAGAGGCTACAAGATTGCTCAGTATGGGAGTGGACATGGTCTGATACAAGCCAAATTGGCGTTAACCTTTTAAGGGCTATAAATCAAGGCCGACACAAAGGGACAGTCACGACCCGAATTCCAATGGGGTGGACTGGCACCCGAAGCCGATAAGGCCTAAGAGAACCAATCTTTGCTCATGTCTCTTCATATGCATGTCATTCAAGAAATATCATCATCACATATACGTACTATATGCTAATAGCGAAAATCATGGAACATATGATACATACATGTGTGAAACTTGGCCGTCAGGGCCATCAAGTCAAAATGGACATACATCTCTTACATTTATATACCCACATACGTCTACAAAAGCCTCTACCAAATGCATTTACAAGACCAGCTGAAAGTCGGGACAAGTCCCCTTTCATACAACATGTACAATACCAAAACACATGTACAACTGTGACTCGGAGAGCCCCAAACAAACTGGAGCTCACCAAAGATCCGCAAATAACTGGAAACCTACTGTGGAGGTCTACTGGCACCTGCGCCTGCAGCAAGTAAGGTAAGTCCCCTAAGGGACGTCATTACGAAGAATGTACTGAGTATGTAAGGCTCATAACAAACTGTAGGATACATAAATATGTCAATGAACTCAAATACAAATGAATAACCAATTTGGATAAGTTAACATTCTTTATGTTGGGAACCATGTACATTGCTTTCATTACTTTCTTTGCTTCTTTACTTCCATGCTTATTCATCATCACTTGTATCACAATGTACCCAGGCCCCGACTGATCAGTGGGTCTTAACATAACATAACGTTATGTTGGGATCGGCTCGAGATAGGCTTATGCCTCTAGAGCTACCACCCATAATTCAATATATCGGGCTCGGCTCGAGCTAGGTTATCACTTCTAAAGCTGCCACCCATAAACCAACATATCAGGTTCAGCTCGAGCTAGGTTCTTACCTCTAGAGCTATCCCCTGTCAGGTTCGGTCTGAGCTAGGCTTATGCCTCTAGGACTACCCCCTGATCCAATAATCTCGGGATCAGCTTTAGCTAGGCTTTCGCCCCCAAAGCTACCACCCATACTCAATCATTAACCACGTATGCATTACTTCATTCTTTACTTTTGAGATTGATACAATGATAGTCATAATATTATTGAAAACATAACATTATTGGAAATATGGGGCCTTTGGAACATTAGTCAATGAACATGAGACATGTGAATCACAATTTATCAATGAGTAGGAAACATATGATAATAACAATTGATACCCCGAACTAGGATACCTTAGAACACTTCGAAATGGAACAAGTAAAATGTCAATGTGAATACTATGTGCTGTAGAAGGATACAGATAAAGTAACCATACATACCTTCACTTCCAAGTATGAATACACAAGCCTATATACGAACACAACAGTCCAGCTCCTTCCTTACATTTCACTCTACAATACAAGTACATAACGAAGCTTACGTTAACCACTAGTCACCGTACAAGTGTACAAGACGACAATGAGCTATATGACTGCCATATAATATCATCTCACCCTTCACAATACAATCCAATGCATTATCATAAGAATCAATACCATAACATTCCATACATTGTCCAAGATATCATAGACCAACAACATTTCATATCATGTTTACCATTTACGCTTCCTCATTATCATTCCATCACAATACCCTATCAAATTGCCTCACAACAACTTATGAAAAACAATACATAGTTAATATAGTCCAACATACCTTCATACGACCCGTTAAAGTCATTAAAAAGGTACCATAAGTTGATAATTACAATCAAAAAGGGTATAGGGGCCTTTGGGGATCAAAGAGAGACAAAACCATACAAAACGACTTTCTTGTGTGACATGCGAAGCCACCTGCGCCTGTAGGTGGATAACATGCAGCAGAAGGTGGCCCTTGGCAGTGTCCAGGGGCACCTGCGTTGGCATCTGCGCCCGCAGGTGCCTTCGTCTGGGGGACGGATGCCCAAATCGGCCAAAATGGGTCCTTTTTGGGTCCTTTTGTGTAATAAATGGTCCAAGGCCATAATTAAGATTTTATTTACATATATTTGGTCACTTGGATGCCAACAAATATTCATGGTTCCATAACACACATAAAGAACACCAAAACTACACTTCCCTTTCAATATGTCACCAAATCCATAACCAATTTTACAATAACAATTCCAAACATTATACACAAGGATTAAACAAGTTAAGACTATAATCACATATCACATGTAAATATTGAATCCATCAAGTTCACTTTGTTTAAGACCACAAGTCCATTTTCAAGTTTATAAGGCAAAACCCTTCTCCGATTGCAAAAATAGACAGTTTTACACATAACACATTGTCCAACACTTTGCTAACACAACCAACATGATTTATACACCATATTAAACATATAATCACCTAAACCATGAGAATAAATACTTACCAAAGCTTGCAAGATGATGACCTTGGCCAAAGAGACTAGTTGCTTAGGTTTTGTGTGAGAGAAGAGAAATATTTGGACAATTCTAGAAAATGACATGAGAGTCTTTGTGAATAACATCTGATATTTAGTCCCTTTATAGTCCCATTAAGTCTCATTCTTAGCCACATATTTAATGTGTTTACTTGGTCAATGAAAGAATGTGTCAAATTCCATTTTGGGCCATGTCTTTCTATGATTTTTGGGCCTCACTTGGGCCCAATGGCACAAGACTCATCTAAGCCCAACAAATTAATGCATAATTAACCAATTCTCTCATGTTTAAATAATTCCAAAAATGTTAACACAGTCTTATAGGTTCAGAAATGTACGGGGTGTTACATCCTTCCCCCCTTAGAAACATTCGTCCTCGAATGTTAGTGACATTATTCAAATTAAACAATTGCAAGTCTAGGAGCATTCTTCATGTTATCATATATATATACTCAATGCTTATAAATACTTACTTGTCATTGTTCTGATCTCATATCGTGAGCTTGTTCTTCCCTTTGGAATAAATGAGGGTACTTGGATTTCATCATTTCTTCAGCTTCCCATGTGACCTCTTCTATTTGCTGATTTCTTCAAAGTACCTTTACGAAAGTTATGTCTTTATTCCTCAGCCTCTTCGCTTGTCTATCCAGAATGGCAATAGGTATATCTTTATAGGTAAGATCCTCAGTAACTTGAACATCTTCAATGGGAGTAAAACGAGATGGATCTCCTATGCACTTTCGAAGCATTGAAACATGAAATACTGGATGAACTGTGGAGAGTTCTTGGGGTAGTGCCAACCCATACACAAATTCCCCGAATCGTCTAACAATTTCATATGGTCCTATATAACGTGGACTCAATGTTCCTTTCTTTCCGAATCGCATTACCCCTTTCATCGGTGACACCTTCAAAAATACCCAATCACCTATGGCGAATTCGAGCCCTCTTCTTCTAACATCAGCATATGACTTGTGTCGACTTTGGGCCATTTGTAGCCGCTGTTGGATCACTTTAACTTTCTCTATAGCCTGATGAACAAGATCTGGCCCAAGGAAAGCAGTTTCGCCTGCTTCAAACCATCCAATTGGTGATCTACATTTCCTCCCATACAAAGCTTCATAAGGTGCCATTTTAATACTTGAATGATAGCTATTGTTGTAAGCAAATTCAATGAGAGGCAAATGGTCATCCCAAGTTCCTTGAAAATCTAACGTGCAAGCTCGTAGTATATCTTCAAGTGTCTGGA
This sequence comes from Capsicum rhomboideum, assembly GCA_031232105.1. Classification (NCBI taxonomy): domain Eukaryota; kingdom Viridiplantae; phylum Streptophyta; class Magnoliopsida; order Solanales; family Solanaceae; genus Capsicum; species Capsicum rhomboideum. Next base: position 64,480,018 of record CP124709.1, read on the forward strand.
TAGTACGTTCTGCTTGTCCATCTGTCTGAGGATGGAAAGCTGTACTCAAATTCACCTATATACCCAAACTCTGCTGAAAAGATCTCCAAAAATGCATAGTAAATTGTTCTCCTCTATCTGATATGATGGAGATCAAAATCCCATGTAACCGCACTATTTCTTTAATATACAACCTTGCATAATCTTCTGTTGTATAAGTGATCTTGACTGGTAGGAAATGCGCTGACTTGGTAAGCCTGTCAACTATAACCCATATAGAATCAAATTTCCGCAGTGTACGAGGCAAACCTGTGATGAAATCCATATTAATCATATCCCATTTCCAGACTGAAAGAGTGATACATTGCATGTAACCTCCTGGTTTCTGATGGTCTACCTTTACTTGTTGACAATTCCGGCATTGTGCGACAAATTCTGCAATGTTCCTCTTCATATTTCCCCACCAATACACTCCTTTTAAATCATGGTACATTTTAGTAGCACTCGGATGAATAGAATATCGCGAATGATACGTCTCTGTCATAATTCTTTTTCTCAGCTCATCTACATTTGGTACACACAATCTACCTTGGCATTGAAGTACCCCTTCTTGTGTAAGATCAAAGGCCTTAGTCAAACCCTATTGTATATGTTCTTTTAGCTGCAATAATATAGGATCCGCAAACTGCTTCCCTTTTACCTTAGCTATCAATAAAGATTCGGCCGCATGTTGTACAATAACCCCTTTATCTGAGGATTCAAGAAGACGAACCCCCAAATTGGCTAATTGATGTAGATCTTTGACAAAATCTTGCTTTGTTGTCAATTGGACACTAGTGCTTCCTATTGCCTTGTGTCTCAATGCATCAGCTACCACATTTGCTTTTCCCGGATGATAGAGGATATCAATAGCATAATCTTTCAAAAGCTCAAGCCACCTTCGTTGCCTCAAATTGAGTTCCTTTTGCTTAAAGATATACTGTAAAATTTTGTGATCAGTATAAATGTCAACATGAACTCCATACAAATAATGACGCCATATCTTTAAAGCAAATACCACCGCTGCTAACTCAAGATCATGTATGGGATAGTTTCTCTCGTGTGGCTGCAACTGTCGTGAGGCATATGCTATTACATTACTGTGCTACATCAATACACACCCTAGGCCAATTCCGAAAGCATCACAATATCCTGCTAACCTTCGGTGCCTTCCGAAAGTACTAACACAAGTGTAGAAGTCAATTTATCTTTCAGTTCTTGAAAACTTTTCTCACATGCATCATTCCACTGAAATTTGACTTCCTTGTGTGTAAGCTTCGTTAAAGGTGCAGCAATGGAAGAAAACCCTTCATCAAATCTTCGATAATAACCTGCCAACCCCAGGAAGCTATGAATTTTCGTGGGCATTGTAGGCCTTGGACATTTTTTCACTGCCTCAATCTTTTGTGTATCAACTCGAATTCCTTCATCTGACACAATGTGACCTAAGAATGCTACGGATTTCAACCAAAATTCACATTTAGAGAACTTCGCATACAACTTACGCTCTCGAAGAATCTGTAACACCTGTCGTAAGTGCTTAGCATGGTCCTCTTGTGACTTTGAATAAACTAGGATTTCATCTATAAATACCATCACGAACACGTCTAGAAATGGCTTAAACACCCTATTCATCAAATCCATGAACACAACTGGTGCATTTGTTAGTCCAAATGACATAACTAAAAATTCATAATGGCCATACCGTGTTCGGAAGGCTGTCTTGGGTACATCTTCTTCTCTAACTATGACTTGATGGTAACCCGACCTCAAGTCAATCTTTGAAAAACACTTGGCACCCTGTAACTGATCAAACAAATCGTCAATTCGAGGGAGGGGATATTTGTTCTTGATCGTTACCTTATTCAATTACCGATAGCCAATGCACATTCTCAATGTGCCATCTTTCTTCCGTACAAATAATATCGGTGCACCCCATGGGGACATACTAGGCCTAATGAAGCCCTTGTCCAGCAAATCTTTTGACTGCTCCTTCAATTCACGCAATTCTGCTAGAGCTATTCTATGCGGGGGAATAGAGATAGGCTGAGTGCCTGGAATCACATCAATACCATATTCTATTTCCCATTCTGGGGGCAAACCTGTAAGATCTTCTGGAAATACATCAAGAAATTCATTAACCACTGGAACCGACTGAGGAGTTAGTGGTTCCACTTACGTATCTTTCACTCGTACTAAGTGACATATGTAACCCTTAGCAATCATTTTCCTGGCTTTCAGATAAGAAATAAATCTTCCTCTTGGTGACCCTACATCACCTTTCCATTCAAGAACATTCGTTTGTGGAAAATGAAAATGTACCTTCTTGGCCCGACAATCTACCGTGGCATAACAAGAAGCTAATCAATCCATTCCCATTATCACATTAAAATCCACCATGTTTAGTTCGATGATATCGGCCAGTGTATCATGACCACACACAGTTACCACACAATTACGATATACTCTTTTTGCAATAATATATTCACCAACCGATGTAGATACTTCAATTGACTTAGTTAATAATTCTGGTGCTTTTGCAAATTTCGCAGCAATCAATAGAGTAACATAGGACAATGTAGAACCCGGGTCAATCAATACATATACATTATATGAAAATATGGATAATGTACTTGTGATGACATCAGGAGAGGCCTCCAAATTCTGTCGGTCCGCTAGAGCATAAGTTCAATTCTGGACCCCACTAGTACTGGCTACTTTTCTGGCACCTCTACCACGATCGACAGATTGCACACCTCGGCCTAAAGAAGGAACCGATGATGATGATGTAATGGCCGATCCCGCAGGTCGTGCTATACCACCCATGCTCCTCTGGGGACACTCTTTCATCATGTGTCCCGTCATGCCGCACCAATAACAAGCATTTGTCCCCAACCGATATGTACCTGAATGAATACGCCTGCAGTTCTGACACTGCTGACGAAGAAATCCTGCTGCCTGTGATCCGTGAACTCCACCACTCTGCCCAGATTAACCACCTCTAAATCCTCTGAATTGAGAGTGAGCGCCTGCTGTGGAATAAGAGAATGATGGTCTAGGCGGTCTAGGAAACATTCGAGGCCTAGATTCTCCATGGGACATCATAGACTGTCCCATAGGTCTAGCCCTTTTGGAATGTCCTCTGTCAGATTCATGTACCCTTATTCTTTGTCTTTGATCTTCTATTTTATGGGCGAAGGCCTGTATTCTGGCTATGTCCATATCTTTGTTCAAGGACACAATGGTGCAGTCTCTTACCAAATATGGCTCTAATCTGTCCACATATCGATGGACTCTGTCTGTCATTGTGGCTACCACATTCAGGGCATATCGAGCCAATGAATTAAACTGAAGACTATATTCTCTAACACTCATGTTCCCTTGTCGTAAATTTAGAAAATGATCTGCACGTGCCTCCTGGATCTCATAGGGAAGGTAGTGATCAAGGAATGCCACTTTAAATTCTTCCCAATTAGGTGGAATTGCACCGATACCACGAGACTTCTTCAAATATTCATACCACAATATTGCCTCTCCTTTCAATCTATATGCCGCAAGTTCAACTGTTTCAATACCAGTCACGTGCATAACCTCTAAAGCCCTTTGAATTTGATCCAGGAAGTCCTGTGGATCTGCTTTTGGATCTGACCCAGTGAATATAGAAGGGTCTAGTTTCAGAAAATCCTGTGTCCTGTGACTCGCCACTCTAGCCACATCATCCTCATTTATCGTTGGACCAACTCATCCTTGACTTTGTGCCGCTACTAACTGAGTCAACATGTGCACTGCATTTCTTAGGTCCTGGTCAGTGGCGTTCATTGGTGGTTCTGCGGGTACTTCTCTACCGATTGGCTCTTCCGGAGCTGGAAAAGTAGAAGAAGACCGCGATACAATTTCAGTATTTGCTCCACCTTGACTAGCTTGGTCAGGTGGTGATTTACTCATTCCTTCACCGGCAAGCATATCTACTTGCTTACCCTTGCCTCTACCTCTTCTTGTCATCGGCATTTTTACTATATCAAAGAAAATCAATTCCAATGGTTAGATACGATTCCACTTACCACATTGGCTCTATTGCACGATCTAGAAGTGAAGAAAAGAAACAACATCCTAAATTCCCCGTAGCCTCCTACTTATAAATGTGGTGCACAACACATCCATAAGCAAGACTCTACTCAGACACAGCTTTGTAGACACCCTTAGAACAACCTGCTCTGATACCACTTTTGTCAAGACCCAAATTCCAATGGGGCGGACAGGCACCCGAAGCTGATAAGGCCTGAGAGAACCAATCTTTGCTCATGTCTCTTCATATGCATGTCATTTAAGAAATATCATCATCATGTATACGTACTAGATGCTAATAGCGGAAATCATGGAACATATGATACATACATGTGTGAAACTTGGCCGTCAGGGCCATCAAGTCAAAATGGACATACATCTCTTACATTCATATACCCACATACGTATACAAAAGCCTCTAACAGATGCATTTACAAGACCAGCTGAAAGTCGGGACAAGTACCCATTTATACAACATGTACAATACCAAAACACATGTACAACTGTGACTCGGAGAGCCCCAAACAAACTGGAGCTCACCAAAGATCCGCAAATAACTGGAAACCTACTGTGGAGGTCTACTGGCACCTGCGCCTGCAGCAAGTAAGGTAAGTCCCCCAAGGGACGTCAGTTCGAAGAATGTACTGAGTATGTAAGGCTCATAACAAACTGTATGATATATAAATACGTCAATGAACTCAAATACAAATGAATAACCAATTTGGATAAGTTAACATTTTGTATGTTGGGAACCATGTACATTTCTTTCATTACTTTCTTTGCTTCTTTACTTCCATGCTTATTCATCATCACTTGTATCACAATGTACCCGAGCCCCGACAGATCAGTGGGTCTTAACATAACATAACATTATGTTGGGATCGGATCAATCTAGGCTTATGCCTCTAGAGCTACCACCCATAATTCAATATATCGGGCTCGGCTGGAGCTAGGTTATCACCTCTAGAGCTGCCACCCAGAAACCAACATATCAGGTTTGGCTTGAGCTAGGTTCTTAACTCTAGAGCTATCCCCTGTCAGGTTCGGTCCGAGCTAGGTTTATGCCTCTAGGACTACCCCCTGATCTAATAATCTTGGGATTGACTTTATCTAGGCTTTCGCCCCCAAAGCTACCACCCATACTCAATCATTAACCACGTATGCATTACTTCATTCTTTACTTTTGAGATTGATACAATGATAGTCATAACATTATTGGGAACATAACATTATTGGAAACATGGGACCTTTGGAACATTAGTCAATGAACATGAGACATGTGAATCACAATTGATCAATGAGTAGGAAACATGTGAAAATAACAATTGATACCCGGAACTAGGATACCTTAGAACACTTAGGAATGGAACAAGTAAAATGTCAATGTGAATGCTATGTGCTACAGAAGGATATGGATAGAGTAACCTTACATACTTCACTTCCAAGTATGAATACATAAGCCTATGTATGAACACAACAGTCCAGCACCTTCCTTATGTTCCACTCTACAATACAAGTACATAACGGAGCTTATATTAACCACTAGTTACCGTACAAGTGTACAAGATGACAATGAGCTATATGACTGCCATATAACGTCATCTCACCCTGAACAATACAATCCATTGAATTATCATACCAATCACCATCATAACATTCCACACATTGTCCAATACATCATAGACCAACAACATTTCACATCATGTTTACCCTTTACGCTTCCTCAGTATCATTCAATCACAATACCCTATCAAATTGCCTCATAACAACTTATGAAAAACAATACATTGTTAATATAGTCCAACATGCCTTCATACAACCCTTTAAAGTCATTAAAAAGGTACCATAAGTTGATAATTACATTCAAAAAGGGTATAGGGGCCTTTGGGGATCAAAAAGAGACAAAACCATACAAAATGAATTTCTGGTGTGACATGCGAAGCCACCTGCACCTGTAGGTGGCTGAAATGAAGCTAAAAGTGGCCCTTGGCAGTGTCCAGGGGCACCTGCGTTGGCATCTGCGCCCGCTGGTGCCTTCGTCTGCGGGGGCGGATGCCCAAATGGGCCCAAATGGGTCCTTTTGTGTAATAAATGGTCCAAGGCCATAAGTAAGCTTTTATTTACATATTTTTGGTCACTTTTATGCCAAAGAACATTCATGGTTCCATAACGCACATAAACAACACCAAATTTACACTTCCCTTTCAATACGTCACGAAATCCATAACCAATTTTATAATAAAAATTACAAGCATTATACACAAGGATAAAACAAGTTAAGTATATAATAACATCTCACATGTCAATATTTAATCCATCAAGTTCACTTCCTTCAAGACCATAAGTCCATTTTCAAGTTTATAAGGCAAAACCCTTCTCCGATTGCAAAAATAGACAGTTTTACACATAGCACACTGTCCAACACTTTGACAACACAACCAACATGATTTATACACCATATTAAACATATAATATACTAAACCATGAGAATAAATACTTATCAAAGCTTGCAATATGATGACCTTGGCCAAAAAGACTAGTTGCTTAGGGTTTGTGTGAGAGAAGAGAAATATTTGGACAATTCTAGAAAATGGCACGAGAGTCTTTGTGAATAAAATATGATTTTTAGTCCCTTTATAGTACCATTAAGTCTCATTCTTAGCCACATATTTAATGTGTTTACTTGGTCAATGAAAGAATGGGTCAAATTCCATTTTGGGCCATGTCTTTCTATGATTTTTGGGCCTCATTTGGGCCCAATGGCACAAGACTCATTTAAGCCCAACAAATTAATGCATAATTCACCAATTCTCTCATGTGTAAATAATTCCATAAATTTTAACACAGTCTTATAGGTTCAGAAATATACGTGGTGTTACAGGGACCCGAGCCACGATCATCACAAGGATGCAAGGACACATTTGGAGGACCTTTTTCAAGCTCCTAAGGCTTCAATACCAAGTGTGTAGGATAGATTTGAATAGAGGAAAGCCATGGCACAAGGAATAAAGAGATCCCTTGTGGGTTATTTCCAAAATAGCCACTTTGGGTTACTTTTGTAATAGGTTATTTGGGCAAAGGCAAATACTATAAATAGGTGCCTTAGCCATTTCATTTCCTTAGTTTTTTTTATGAATATTGAATTATGACTCTTGAGAGAGAATGAGAGCTTGGAAAGTTGACTTTTGTTTAGAAATGGTGGTTATAAGGGCGTTACGATTCCTTTTTAGTCATCGTAAGAGTTAGGTTACCAACTGAAGACTATGCAAAGTTGTGTGTTAAGGAGAGATAGTATAATTTCATGGGGTTCTAATTTCTATTATATCATACAAGGGAGTTCAAGTTACCGCATACTTTTGGAAATTTTTTCAGAAGAGTGTGGGAACCCAAGTGATATTGAGTACAACTTTTCATCCTCAAATAGATAGACAAGCAGAACGTACCATTCAACCACTTGACGATATGTTACGAGTGTGCACATGGAACTTTCAAGGTAGTGGGGACGATCATTTATCTCTTGTTGAATTTACCTACAATAAAAGCTATTGTTCAAGTATCGAGATGACACCTTATGAAGCCTTATATGGGAAAGAGTGTAGGTTACCAAGTGGATGATTTGCCATAGGTGATTGGGTAGTTTGGCAGTGTCTCCAATGAAAGGGGTAATGAGATTTGGAAATAAATAAAAGTAGGTGGCCCTATATAACATGCCGTAGAAGAATGTTCGAAGATTTGGTCAAGTGCATGAATTTGAAGTACCCTAAGAACTCTCCACAGCTCAGTGTATAGAAGATCCATCTCGTAGTGTTCCCAGTGGAGATGTACAAGTTACGGAGGATCGCACATATGAAGAGATACCTATTACTATTCTAGATCGATAAGTGAAAGAGTTAAGAAATAAAGAAATAGCCTTCGTAAAGGTACTATGGGAGAATTCAACAAGTGGAAGAGCTCACGTGGGAAGCTGAAGAAAAGATGAAATCGAGGTACCCACATTTGTTTCACATGGAAGAAAAAGTTCAAAGTGCGGAAGTGGAGCAATAACAAGTAAGTATCTACAAACATTATGTGTATATGTATATATAAGCTATATAGAAATGCATTTGTTGTACATGAAACGATGTTATTAACATTCGAGGATGAATGTTTATAAGGGGGGAAGAATGTAACACCCGGTATATTTACAAACTTACTTTACAACCTTGAACCATGTTTACCCTAGGTTCGAGAGAAATACGTACGTAGTTTGTATTGTTATTGATGGAACATTTGATATTGTGCTAGTAAATGTGATTAGACCTTTGTAGTAGGTGTTTGCAACTTTGTGGAGAATTTGTAGGGAGAAAAGTGAGGTTTAAGGGACATCTAAGCAAAGGATCTTAAAGATAAGAGGCAAGCAAAAGGTTGGGACTTGAAAGATCCAACCAAATCCGCAAAGAAAAGTCGAAATCAAAAATTTAGCATGGGGTGCTGCAGGTGGCGTGCTAGGCCGCTTCTGGCCAAATTTTGTTTGGCACAGGCAGCAAGGGGGCGCACCCAGGGGCGTGCCAGGCTTCTCCTGGCCACCTTTCCAGATCTGAAATTTTTCTAAGTCTCTAGGGCACCCGGGAGCGTGCCGAGGTGCTTTTTGCCCGATTTCTTCTATGATTATTAGTCTATAAAGAGGACTCTTGGGTTATGGTATCATTCTTCCATCGTAGTAGGTCTACTCTTGAGCAAGTTTAGCATCCGAGTTGGGGTTAATTCTTCATCACAAGTATGTTATCAAATTATGTTCAATTAAGCCATGAGCGGCTAGAATTTCTTAGTTTTTGAGATTGAGGCTACGAAAATGAATATCGTGAGTTGAATATTGTTGTGACATTGATGGAATTATTTAAACATGAGATAATTGGAGTATTAAACATTGAAATTGGTGGGCTAAGTTAATATGTGTAAATGGGCTCAATTTAAGGCCCAAAATGGATTAAGAGACATGGCCCAAAAGGGCAAATGACCCATTCTTCCACTTTGACCAAGCAAATATGGCATTTAATGCCAAAAAGTGGCTAAGTATGACTTTAGGGGCTATATAATGTGGCAAAAATCAGATTTTTATTTCCACAAAGCACACATGCCATTCTAGATATTTCCACAACATTTCCACAAGATATTTCTTCAAGCTCTCAAACCCTAAGCCATCTTTTTGGACAAGATCACTCATTTGCAAGTTTGGGTAAGTGATTATTATTATGGATTAATACATTATATGCATGGGAAAGTATGTATATCATGATGGTTATGTCTAAAAGTGTAAATAATGCATTTTTGCTTTTTGCTAAAAGATGTGTCATCTATGGGATTTAAACTTGAAAGGAGACTTGAGGTTTTGATGAAAATGAATGGTGTGAATGAAATATAGACATGTATGGTGTGTTTATGTTCCTTGACTTATTATTTTTTCCATGAGTATAAATTGTGGGATTGTTGTCGATATGTTGTGATGAAGTGTATTGAGGTGACTTGATGGAGTAATTGTGATGTTGCGTTGATGGAGAAGTGGAAAGTATGAACTTGGTGTGACATGCTATTGGTTTATGATGTCTTGGTCAATGTATGGAATGTTGTGGTATTGTTGGTATGATAATTTCATAAATGATATTGTCAAGGGGGAAATGACATTTTAAGGCCATCATGTAACTCATTGTCATCGTATGCACTTGTAAGGTAGTTGATTGTTAATGTAAGCTCCGTTATGTACTTGTGTTGTAGAGTGAAACGTAAGGAAGGAGCTGGACTATTGTATTCACATTTAGGATTATATATTCATATTGGGAAGATAAGGTATGTAAGGTTACTCTTTCCGTATCCTTCTGCCGCACATAGTAGTTATATTGTCATTGTACTTATCCCATTCCGAATTGTTCCAAGGTATCTCATTTCGAGTTGTCATATATATTGTTGTTCACATGTACCTTGTTCATTAACCAACTATTATTCATGTGTCACATAATTGAGGACATGGTTCCAATGTTCCAACAATAGTACATTCTCAAGTTCCAATAATGATGATATAACCACCAATGTATCAATCTCTCAAAAAATAAAAGAATAAAGTAATGTACATATGGTTTGTTGGTTGAGAACTGGGACAGCATCAAAGGGGCACATAAGCCTAGCTCGAGCTGGTCCTAACGTTATGATTATTTTATAACCCACCGATAAGGTGGATGATTATTGTATAACCCACCCATACGGTGGATGATTATTTTATAACCCACCGATAAGGTGGATAATTATTGTATAACCCACCGATAAGGTGGATAATTATTTTATAACCCACAGATAAGGTGGATGATTATTTTATGACCCATTGATAAGATGTATGAATATTAATGATGATGAATATATGATAATGAATAATGATAATGAACGTATAAGCGAAGAAAGTAATGAATGTAATGCACGCGGTGCCACACACGCATTTCGATGGTTTATCTAAAATGATTATTCGCCTGTATTTGACTTGTAGATGATATCATTGAGGTACCTACATTTCGTACAGTTTCATATAGCCTTACATACTCAGTACATTCATTCGTACTGACCTCCCTTGGGGGGGCTTACCTTACTTGTTGTAGGCACAGGTGCTAGTAGACCTCCATAGTAGGTTGCGGGTCATTTGCAGATCATTGGTGAGCTCTATTTGGTTCGGGGATTTTCGAGTCACATGTGTACATTCATCTTGGTATTGTAAATGTTGTATATAGCGGGGACTTTTCCCGACTTTAGGATGGTTATGTTCATGTATCTATTAGAGGCTTTGTAGACGTATGTGGGAAGATAAATGTAAGAGATGTATGTCCATTTTAACTTGGTAGCCCTAACGGCTAAGTTTCATATATAGTATATGTTTGACATGTCTTCCGTTATTAGTATCTAGTTACATGAGACAAACCGGTATTCATACAGAAGCATGCATAAGAATGTACATGAGTAAAGGTTGGTTCTCTCGGGCCTTAACGGCTTCGGGTGCCAGTCTGCCCTGTTGGAATTCGGGGTGTGACAGATGAGCTAAGGAGACAAACTATGATCGAGGCGCATCATTCACGATATTCTATTCATCCGGGAGAAACCAAAATGTACCATGATTTGAAAGAAATGTATTGGTGGGGAAACATGATTAAGAACATTACAGAATTTGTAGCTCAATGCCCAAACTGTCAACAAGTAAAAGTAGAGCATCAGAAACCTGGAGGTTACATGCAATGTACCAATCTTCCAGTCTAGAAATGGGCCATGATTAATATGGATTTCATCACAGGTTTACCTCGTACACTGCAAAAATTTGATTCCATATGGGTAATAGTTGACAGACTTACCAAGTCAGCGCATTTCCTACCAGTCAAGACCACCTATACAGCTGAAAACTATGAAAGGTTGTATGTTAAAGAGATAGTGCGATTACATGGAATTCTGATCTCCATTATATCAGAAAGGGGAGCTCAATTTACAACACATTTTTGGAGATCTTTTCAAAAGAGCTTGGGTACACAAATGAATCTGAGTACAACTTTTCATCCTCAGACAGATGGACAAGCATAATGTACTATCCAAACACTTGAAGATATGCTACGAGCTTGCACGTTAGATTTTCAAGAAAGTTGGGATGATCATTTGCCTCTTATTGAATTTGCCTACAACAATAACTATCATTCATGTATCAAAATGGCACCTTATGAAGCTTTATATGGAAGGTAGTGTAGATCACCAATTGGATGGTTTAAAGCAGGTGAAACTGCTTTATTTGGGTCAGCTCTTGTTCATCAAGCTATGGAGAAAGTTAAAGTGATTCAACAGAGGCTACAAATGGCCCAAAGTCGACACAAGTCATATGCTGATGTTAGAAGAAGAGGGCTCAAATTTTCCATAGGTGATTGGGTATTCTTGAAGGTGTCACCAATGAAAGGTGTAATGAGATTCAGAAAGAAATGGAAGCTGAGTCCCTGTTATATAGGGCCATATGAAATTGTTCGAAGATTTGGGCAAGTTGCTTATGAATTAGAATTACCCCAAGAAATCTCCACAGTTCATCCAGTATTTCATGTTTTGATGCTTTGAAATAGGAGATCCATCTCGTTTTGCTCCCATTGAAGATGTACAAGTTACGGAGGATCTCACCTATGAAGAGATACCTGTTGCTATTTTGGATAGACAAGTGAAGAGGTTAAAGGAATAAAGACATAGCTTCTGTAAAGGTGCTTTGGAGGAATCAACAAGTAGAAGAGATCACATGGGAAGCTGAAGAAATGATGAAGTCCAAGTACCCTCATTTGTTTGAAATGGAAGAAAAAGTTCAAGATACGAAATCGGAGCAATAAAAAGTAAGTATTTATAAGCATTAAGTACATATATATGATAACATGGAAAATGATCCTAGACTTGAATTTGTTAAACTGGATAATGTAACTAACATTCGAGGACGAATGTTTCTAAGGGGGGGAGAATGTAACACCCCGTATATTTCCGAACCTAGTTGATTACCGTAACATTTATGGAATCATTTAGACATGAGAGTGTGGGGGTATTATACATTAAATTTGATGGGTTGAATTTAATCTAGTGATTTGGGCTCAAATGAGGCCCAAAATTATATAAAAGACATGGCCCAAAATGGAATTGACCCATTCTTGGCATTGACAAAGTAAACATAGAATTTATGACCAAAGTGTGGATAAGGATGAGACTAAAAGGGACTATAAAAGGGCAAAAAAATCGGATTTTTATTCATTGTGACACACATGCCATTTCTAGAATTATCCAAGATATTTCACACTTATCACAAACCCTAAGCCATCACTCCCTTGGACAAGATCATCATCTTGCAAGATTTGGTAAGTGTTTACTCTCATGGTATAATATATTATATTCTTAATGTGGTGTATAAATCATGTTGTTTATGTTAGCAAGGTGTTATATAGTTCACTATGTGTAAACCTGTCTACTTTTGCAATCGGAAAAGGGTTTTGCCTTGTAAACTTGAAAATGGACTTGTGGTCTTGAAGAAAGTGAGTTTGATGGATTAAATATAAACATGTAAGATGTTGTTATGTACTTAACTTGTTTTATCTTTGTATATAATGTTTGGAATCTTTATTGCAAAATTGTACATGGACTTGGTGGTATATTGAAAGAAAAATGTGGTTTTGGTGATGTTCATGGGTGTGGTGAAACCATGGTTGTTTGTTGGCATCCGAGTTGACCTAAAACATGTAAATATAATCTTATTTATGACCATGGACCATTTATTACAAAAAATGCCCCTAAAATGACCCTTGGAGGCTGAAACGGGCATCCGCCCTCGCGTTTGGAGCACCTGTGGGCGCAGATGCCAATGCAGGTGGCTATGTACAAGGACAGAGGGGCACCTGAGTCCAAATTTCATACACCTGCAGGAGCAGGTGGCTCCACAACCCAGTCCAAAATTTCGTTTTGTATGTTTTTGTCTCTCTTTGATCCCCGAAGGCCCTTATACCCTTTTTGCATGTAATTATCAACTTATGATACCTATTGAATGACTTTAAGGGGTTGTTTGGAGGCATGTTGGATTATATCAATTATGTATTATTGTTAGTATATGGTTACGAAAGGTATTGAGGTGACTTGATGGAATAATTGTGACGTAGTGGTAATGAGGAAGCGTAAAGGGTAAACTTGGTGTGAAATGTTGTTGGTTTATGATGTATTGGTCAATGTGTGGAATGTTATAGTGTTGTTGGTATGGTAATGCAGTGTATTGTATTGTAAAGGGTGAAATGATGTTATATGGCAGTCATGAAGCTCATTGTCATTTTGTGCACTTGTAAGGTAGTTAGTTGTTAACGTGAGCTCCGTTATGGACTTGTGTTGTAGAGTAACACGTAAGGAAGAAGCTGGATTATTGTATTCACATATAGGACTGTGTTTTCATATTGGGAAGATAAGGTATGTAAGGTTACTCTTTCTGTATCCTTCTGCAGCACATAGTATTCACATTGTCATTGTACTTATTCCATTCTGAATGTTCTAAAGTATCTCAATTCTGGTTCATCTATTGTTAATCACATGTTCCTTATTCATTGATCAATTGTTATTCATGTGTCACATAATGGTGGACATGGTTCCAAAGGTCCAATAAAGTTACGATTCCAAAGTTCCAATAATGTAATGACTATCAAAGTATCAATCTCTCAAAAGTAAAGAAATGAAGTAATGCATAGTTGTTGGTTGTAAGAGTACGGGTGGCAGCTCTGGAGGCACATAAGCCTAGCTCGAGCGGAACCCAAGGTTATTGGATAAAGTGGCAGCTTTAGAGGTATAAACCTAGCTCGGGCGGCCAAACCTGACAGTGGGCACCTCTAGAGGTAAGAACCTAGCTCAAATCGAACCTGATATATTGGTTTATGGGTGGAAGCTCTAGAGGTAAGAACCTATCTCGAGCCGAACCCGATATACATTGATTTATGGGTGGCAGCTCTAGAGGCATAAGCCTAGCTCGGGCCGATCCCACCATAATGTTATGTTATGTTAAGACCCACTGTTCAATCGGGGCCTAGGTACGACATAGTACAAGTGATGATGAATGAACATAGAAGAAAAGAAGTTAATAAAAGCAATGTACATGATTCCATATATTCAGAGCGATGGTTTATCCATAGTGACTATTCTCTTATATTTGATTCCACTGAAGTATATATGTATGATGCGATTTCTTATAGCCTTACATACTTAGTACATTCTTCGTACTGACGTTCCTTGGGGGACTTACCTTACTTGATGCAGGCGCAGGTGCTAGTAGACCTCCACAGTAGGTTGCGGGTCATTTGCAGATCTTTGGTGAGCTCCAGCTGGTTCAAGGCTTTCCGAGTCACAGCTATACATTGGTTTTGGTACTATGTAAATGTTATGTAAAGCGGGGACTTGTCCCGACTGTAGGATGGTTATGTTCATGTATTTGTTAGAGGCTTTGTAGACGTATGTGGGAAGGTGAATGTAAAAGATGTATGTCCATTTTGACTTGATGGCCCTAACGGCCAAGTTTCATATATAGCATATGTTTGCCATGAATTCCGCCATTGGTAGTTTATAGTTACATGAGATAAAATGATATTCATAGAGCGATATGCATATGAATGTACATGAATGAAGATTGGTTCTCTCGGGCCATAACAGTTTCGGGTGCCAGTCTGCCCAGTCGGAATTCGAGGCGTGACATTTTTATAGTAGATTTTGTTTTCTCTAGTATATTTGAGTCGGAATCTGAAAATTTGGGTTTGATTTTAGGAGATTTGAAGAAAAACTCCATTGTTGAGCTTGAGGTTGAAGAAAATTGAAAGTGGGTTTTTAGATATAGTCATTTTGGTGTTGAATTGAAGGATAAAAATTGTTAGAAAGTGTTCTCTATGTTGAAGAGAACCTAGATCTAAAAGTTGGTGTTATTTGGAGAAGAAATGAGAAATCCACCATTTTTGGGTTTGAAGCTTGAAGAAATGTACAAATGGGTTTAAAAATCTGAAAATTTTGGAGTGGATTTGTGGCTTAAAATTACTTGGGTTGTGTTCGGGAGGTTGAAAGGATTTCAAGTTTAAAATTTCATCGACTTTCGAGCTAAAATGAAGAAGTTATAAATTTTTGAAGTTCATCCATGTTCTTGGTGTTCTTCATTAAATTCATGTCTTGTTGAAGAAGAATCTTGGAAAAGGTGTTTTGATCCAACAAGGAAAGGTAAAAAGAGAGTGTACTTGTTTATGCTAAAGGAATATTCCAAAAGAGGAAAAAATCCATAGGAAAAAAGTACAAAAAGGGCCCATAAAAGCGTAAAATTCGGAGGTTACAACTGGTTGTCTAGCTACCTGCGTCCCCATCTGCATGGGCAGGTGACCAAGGTAGGTTATTTTTCTTTGACATGCGTTGCCACCTGCGTGGGCAGGTCATCACCTGCGTGAGCAGTTCATCAAAATGCACCTCAATGACTTCAAAACTCATTTTACTAAGGTTCCAACTTCTTAGTTTCATTTCTTGATTCCTTATTTCATTTATTGATTGCTAAACTAATTATCAACGGGTAATTATCCTTACTTAGTTGATTGATTAGTCTTAGAGTCCATTCTTTCTTAGTCCATTTTTTTGTGTGATTTTCTAATTTTATTTCATAGTTAACTTATTGATTCAAGTCCTTTTGTTTAAATCGATTCGTCCGTTCTTCTTTAAACAAGAATCCACTCTGGCCAGGAGTAGCAATCGACACTTTGTGTACCACCTAAGTATAAGCAATCTTCAACACTAGCCGTTCCAATTATGAGGTAATCAAAGGAGAGTGAACTCAAGTGCTAATGAGATTTTGTTTTGCTAACACTAATGTCTTATTGTTTTTGTTGAGTGTATTTTTGTTAGGTACAATGATTGAGAAAGGTGAAATGCCCAATTCTACCTTTCAAATATCTTTGGCTTCCATCATGGAGAATCTTAATTCTATGGACAACAAAATTGGATCAATAAGCAACCATTTGGGATCCATAAAAAGGGGGTGTCCAACTTGAAATAAGAATCTTCTCACGAGCTTCAAGGTAACAAAGCTAACTCTTGCATTTTAGTAAATGTGAAAGAACATTGTGTGGCTAGTATATAATTGAGTATGAGTTATAGCTTATCTTTATATGAGCTTAATGATTCTTTATCTTGAGTTGATAATGTACAAGTTGAGAGTGTGGATACACTAGTTGATCCTATTGATGACCGAATTGACTCTTCTTGTAAGATCAATTTGAGTCCATCTAGTGTTGAAACCTTTGTGTTGAATGATAATACATTATCTTGTGGAAATTGTGTGGATCAACTTGCTTGTGAATTTAATCCACTACTTGAGGATGTTTGTGATGAGACTAGTGAACCTTAAGTTAGTAATGATGTTGATGATGTTGATCATTTGAATAGGAGTGCCACTTTGAGCATGCTTTTAAATGAAAATTCTTCTACTTGCTTGGCTCATAGCTATTATCATGTGTTTGACACTTCTTCAAAACTTGAAAATTGTCTTTTTAAGAGCAAACTTACATGTTCTAATCCTCCTTCTTGGATTGACCCTTCTCTCTTTAAGTACAATATTTTGTTTGAAGAGGATGAAATCACTCCTAGTACGCTACCTAGTGGTGTAAAATATATGAATGATTCAGCTCTTTTTGAGGGCTATATTATATATAACAACCCACTATGGTGTGACAACATTCCTCCTAAAGATGGAAATCTCTTCTTAGAAGATGAGGGTACTCTTATGGGAAAGGAGTGTGAAGAAATGGAAGGTGGTCTTTGTTTTCCAATTATTTCTGTCTTTGAGTGTTCCAATTCTTGATCATACTCTTGATAATATTCTTGATCAAAGTAGTGAGCATGCCCTTGAAGACACCCTAGATGAAATCAATTTTTCAGACACCTTTCTTTACTCTCTATTTGCTTATGATATTGCTTATGGTTTTATAGAGAGTATGTCTTTTTGTGATTGTGGCACCTTTAGGGAGAATGGGCATTGCCTTAACCCATGTTTATAGATACTTCTTCCATTTGACCCCGGTGATGATTTGGGAGTAATTCTATTCTTGGAGATAGCTAGTGCATTTAGTCAAGTCTTAACTTAGAATGATTTTGTTCGTGACATTGCACTTAGCTTTAGGAATTATCATGTGACTCTTGACTTAAAAGGGATTGTGTGCTTGGTGAAACATGGAACCAATGTGGGTTATCATGAGTGGTTGACTAATTACCATGGCCCTTTTAACCTTTCCCTTTGTCAAAGTCCCTTGAGTGGCTAAGTAGCTTTTACTTTGTGCGGTTACACACCCTTGATTGATCATTTTGATTCTTGGATATATGTTAAGTGTGTTCCTCCTTGGCTTGGTGATAAATTTGATATTGATAACACACCCTCATGCCATGAGGATATTGTTAATGCTTGTGTCCCCTATGGTTTTGCTAGGTTTTGATTCGAGGTCGAATCCTTTTCAAGAAGGGAATGATGATACAAGCTAAATCGGCATTAACCTTTTAAGGACTATAAATCAAGGCCAACACAAAGGGACCTAAGCCACGATCATCACAAGGATGCAAGGACACATTTGGAGGACCCTTTTCAAGCTCCTAAGAGTTCAATACCACGTGTGTAGTATAACTTGGAACCGAGGGAAGCCATGGCACAAGGAATAAAGAGAGCCCTTGTGGGTTATTTCCAAAATAGCCACTGTAAAAGGTTATTTGGGAAAAGGCAAATACTATAAATAAGTGCCTTAGCCGTTTCATTTCCTTAGTTTTTGATGAATATTTAATTATGACTCTTTAGGGAGCATGAGAGCTTGGAAAAGCTTGTGTTGACTTTTGTTTAAAAACGGCGGTTGTAAAGGCGTTACGATTCCCTTTCGATTATTGTAGGAGTTCAGTTCTTGTTGATAAGCTTAAGAAAGGTCGCTAGATTTGATATATGCTTCGGTTGTCCTTTTTCTTATCTTCTTGTGTCTATCTATCTATCTTTATCTCTATCCTTTATCTTTCCATATTTTGGTTTTATCATTTTTCTTATTTTTGTACTTTTTCCCTATTTTTATATTTTAAGGGTTAGCATGGTCAGTGCTATGTTATACTAGGGAGACCTGTGGTAGAGGCCTCTGATGTAGTTATCAAAGGCATTGTCCCAATTTGCCATCATTCTACCTCCGTGTTATTTGACCCTGGGTCTATATTCTCCTATGTGTCTACATATTTTGCTACTGGTTTTGATGTTGTATATGAGTCTCTTGTTGTGCCTATTCATGTTTCTACCCGAATAGGAGATTCTTTAGTGGTGGATCGGGTCTACCGATCTTATATATTGACCTTTACGGGGCGTGAGACCAGGGTTGTCTTGATTATCCTAGATATGATTGATTTTGATGTTATCTTAGGTATGGATTGGTTAGCTCCCTATCAATCTATTTTGGATTATTTGCCAAGATCGTGACTTTAGCTACTCTAGGTATGTCAAGGTTGTCATGGAAGGGTACGCCTAGTTCAAGTTTGAAGGGAGTCATATCTTTCGTACGTGCCCGTCACATGGTAGAAAAGGGATGTCAATCTTATTTATACTATATTCAGGATATTAGTGTTGTTTCACAACCTACTTTGGATTCTTTTTGAGTTGTTAGGGAGTTTCAGGATGTGTTTCCTACAGATTTGCCTGGTATTCCTCCAGACCGTGATGTTGTTCTTGCTATTGATGTTGAGCCAAGCACCAAGCCCATTTCTATTTTGCCCTATAGGATGGCCTCGACTGAGTTGAAAGAATTAAAAGAGCAGTTACGACATTTGTTGAGTAAGGATTTTATTAGACATAGTATGTCTCTTTGGGGTGCGCCGATCTTATTTGTAAAGAAGAAGGATGGATCTTTACTCATGTATATTGACTATGGACAGTTAAATAAGGTGACCATCAAGAATAAGTATCCTTTTCCTTGCACTGATGATTTATCCTCTACCTCACATTGATGATTTATTTGACCAGTTTCAGGGTGCTTCGATGTTTTCTATGATTTACTTGAGATCTGGATATCACTAGTTGAGAATTAGAGCTTCAGACGTTCTGAAGATAAAATTTCAAACTTGATACAGTCATTATGAATTCTTGGTCATGTCCTTTGGGTTGATCAATGCCCCAGCAACATTCATAAAGTTGATGAACTAAGTATTTCGACCGTATCTCAACTCCTTTGTGATTGTACTTGTAGATGACATCTTAGTTTATTCCTAGAATGAGGCTGACCATGTGAGACATTTGAGGACTGTGCTTTAGAGGTTGTGAGATGAGAAATTATATGCTAAGTTCTCCAAGTGCGAGTTCTGGTTGGATTATATTTCTTTCTTGGGTCATGTGGTGACTAAGGATGGCATTATGGTGGATCCAACCAAGGTAGAGGTGATTCATGATTGGGCTAGACCTACTTTGCCTACCAAGATTCAGAGTTTCATTAGTTTAGCGGGTTATTATCGACATTTTATAGAGGGTTTCTCTTTTATTATGGCTTTTTTGACCAAGTTGACTCAGAAGAATATTGAATTTCAGTAGTCGGATGGTTGTGAGATGAGCTTTCAAAAGCTCAAGGAGTTGTTGACTTTGGATCCTATCTTGACTTTGACCATACTTTATTCTATGATGCTTCTGGAGTTGGCTTGGGCACAGTGTTGATGTAGGAGGGTAAGGTGATTGCTTATGCTTCTCTTCAGTTGAAGCATCATGAGAAGAATTACCCTACCCATGATTTGGAGTTGGCCGCAATTGTGTTTGTGTTGAAGTTGTGCTGACATTAACTATATGGAATATATTGTGACATTTTCTCCATTCATCATAGCCTTTATTATTTCTTCACCCAGTGACACCTTAATATGAGACAATAATATTGGCTTGAGTTGCTTAAGGATTATGATCTCACTATTCTTTATCATTCAGGCAAGGCTAATGTGGTTGCGGATGCCTTGAACCGAAAGGCGATGAATATGGGAGTTTAGCTCATCTTTTGACTCAGGAGCGACCTTTGGCCTTAGAGTTTCAGTCTTTAGCTAACCAGTTGGTTAGGCTTGATATTTTGATACTAGGGTATGTGTTAGCCTTTGTGGAGGCTAGATCTTCCTTGATAGAGCAGATTCGAGCTCATCAATTTGATGATGATAGATTGTGGATAATTTACTATAGAGTGTCAAGTGATGAGGCTAAGGTGGCATCTCTTGATTCTGATGTTGTTTTGAGAATTAATGACTGAGTTTTTTGTCGAGGGTTAGTGGATGGGTTAGATTGATATTGGAAGAGCCTCATTGTTCTAGATATTCCATTCACTCAGGAGTGGCTAAGATGTATCATGACCTAAAGCAACATTATTAGTGGGGTGGTATGAAGAAGGATATTGTGGAGTTTGTAGCTAAGTGTTTAATTGCCAACAAGTGAGGTATGAGCATCAGCGATTGGGTGGTACGATGCAGATGATGCCCATTCCCAAGTGGAAGTGGGAGAGGTTCACCATAGATTTCATAGCTGGCCTACCCCCGACCTTAGGGAAGTTTGACTCTGTTTGGGTGATTGTGGATCGATTGACAAATCAGTGCATTTCATCCAATGAAGGGGGTTAAAGTGCAGAGAAGTTAGCCAAGATCTACATTAGAGAGATTGTTTGTTTGTATAGTGTACCGGTATCCATTGAATCTGATAGAGGTACCCAATTTACCTCAGGTTTTTAGAGCACTATTCAGAGTGAGTTGGGTACTCAGCTTGATTTGAGCTCAGCTTTTCATCCTCAGATGGATGGTCAGTATGAGAGGACAATTTAAGTGCTAGAGGACATGCTCTGAGCAAATTTTACCCACAACAACAGTTACCATTCCAGCATTTACATGACACCTTTTGAGGCTTTGTATGGGCAGAGGTATAGATATCTCGAGGGATGGTTTGACTCATTCAAGGTAAGGCCTTGGGGGTATAGATTTGTTGAGGGATTTGATGGATCTTGTAAGAATGATTCAGTAGAGGCTATTGGCTGCCTAGAGTAGGCAGAAGAGTTATGCTGACTGTCGATCCTGCGATGTATCATTCGTGATTGAAGGTCGAGTTCTGTTAAAGGTTTCTCCCATGAAGGGTTTGTTAATGTTTGGGAAGAAAAAGAAGTTGCGTCCGGGTTTATTGGCCCTTTTGAGATCCTTGAGAAGTATGGTGATGTGGAGTATAGGCTAGTTTTACCTCCACTTCTATCAACTGTTCATCCTATATTCCAAGTTTCCATGTTGAAGAGATATCGTCCAGATGATGCCCATGTGATTCGATAGAATTCTATTGTACAAGACCATGATTTATCCTTTGAGGAGGAGCCTATTGTTATCCTAGACAGACAGACTAGGAAGTTGAGGTCTAAAAGTATTGGATCACTGAAGGTCCAGTGGAGATATCACCCTATTAAGGAGGCTACTTGGGAAGTCGAGTTCGATATGCATCGTAGATACCCCCAGCTCTTTACTGCTTCAGGTACTTTGTTTGCTTTTTAGTTCGAGGATGAACTAGTGTTTTAGTAGTGGATAATGTAACAACGTAGAGAGTGAAATTTTCCTTTTTATGTATTTTGACCATTTTTCCCTTCTCCATAATTGTTACATGCTGGATATGAGGTGTGGGGATGGTTGGGCGGTCCCTAATGCATTCGAGAATAATTTGGGAGAGTTTCAGACTCTTAGAGGCTTTAAAATCCATTAGTTTGACTTTGGTCAATATTTTATATTTCAAGCGCCAGATGGCAATTTGACAGTTCCATTAGATACGAAATGTCAATTTTGGAATAGTAGCAGGGTTGGTTCGGGTTTGAAACCTTTATTTTACACTTCGACGATTCGTTCGAAAACTAGTTAAGATAAGCTTTTAAGGGTCTCGGAGGATAATTTGATGTAAATGACCTCTTTTCAAAAATCCGACGTTTTGATTGAGTTCAGAATATTGAAAATAGCCTAGTAGCATATATGGTTTAGTTCTGTGGTGTCCCGAACAAATCTCCAGGGTCCTTTCGGAGAATTTGGAAACTTGCAAACTCAACATTTTTACTGATATCTCGTGCCTCAAGCATCCTTTTTCGCGAATATGGG
Source organism: Capsicum rhomboideum (assembly GCA_031232105.1). Taxonomy (NCBI): domain Eukaryota; kingdom Viridiplantae; phylum Streptophyta; class Magnoliopsida; order Solanales; family Solanaceae; genus Capsicum; species Capsicum rhomboideum. Next base: position 64,502,752 of record CP124709.1, read on the forward strand.
CCCCTAGTCGTGAATGCAGAGAAGGATAATTTCCTTCATCGCGATTGTGAGGGGGTCGCTGATATCGTGAAGAATAATCGGGGATCGAGTCTGACTTTTTACTTCATCTCGAGCTCGATCGGGCCGTCGCGAATGCGATATGTCCTAGTCGTCAACCTTTGCGAATACGGAAGGCTGGCCGTGAATGTACAGTCCAAGTAATTGGCCTGATCAATATTGACCCTCGCGAATGCGAAGGGTTGACCGAGTTTGCTAGGTACTGTTCACAGAACAATATAAGTAGTCCATTTTTTGTAATTTTTCACCATTTTTGAACCTTGGAGCTTCTGGAAAGGGCAATTCTTAGGGTTTTCTCCACCGTTCTTGGTTGGGTAAGCTCCAAACTAACCTTTCCATTAATTTCCATTGATTATATCTTCAAAAACACCTTGTTATCTCTATTTCAAAATGGATTTTTGGGGGTTTTGTCGGTAAAAACTTTAACATGGTTTTTTTTTTATTTGGACATTGATAACAACTCATATTTGCGTGGGTTTTCAACTGTAGACTTCTATGATCTTGGGGAACATGTTTCTAAAATAAAATTATAATTTTATCCCTTTCATTTTTTACCCTATTTTTCGAACTAATTTTGGACCCATTTCAAATATAACTAATATAGGTATCATTAGCTTCCTTTTGACATGTAGATTATGTTTTTGATAGTTTTATCTCATGTAAAGATCGTTTGTGAAGAAAAGGTTCCGCATTAAAGGCTTAGGCTTGGATTTTTGGCTTTTCAAAGTAGGTTATAGCTTAAAGTTCTTCAGACTGGGCTGAGTAGTTAACGTACATGAAAAGTATGCTATGGGTTGGGAATTAGCCATGGGAATTATATTTCGAGATTATTATTATTATTATTATTATTATCGTATGCTCGTGTGGAGCTTATATGCATATTGTTGTTAATTTGAGAGAATATATTTTGCGTGTTGCCCATGTGTATGCTTTATTTGACATCATAGGCTTTATTTGTCCATTAAATGCCATGTTTATTGTTTTGATGCCTGTGCGGGAGCTTGAATATATATTATAGGCCTTCTTTGAGTATTAATTGCCTTAATCATGATAGTAATACCCGAGAAAGGGGTTATTGAAATGATATCTTGATGTCTTACATGATAATTTATCTTGGTGGTGCCTAGTGAGGGCTTATTTCATGAATCATTGACATGTTGAGTTGATTTTTAGGCTCACTTATACCGTATTGAATTGATTATCATCTTCATACTGATTGCTTGTGAGGATTCCATCCTCATTTGATATATACACTTCATGAAATATTGATACCACTGAGAAACACTTTATAAAAATTATTGATCCGTGAACAATAGCCAGAGAGGTGAATGAGACACTTTATAAAACCCTTGATCCGTGAACATTAGCCAGAGAGGTGAGTTGAGATATGAGATTGAGATATGAGAAAGTAAACAGATTGCAAACCACCCATGGGTCCTGTCTTGAAGCGTGGAGTCTCGGAAGGTGTATACGAAATGCGATGGCTTATTTTCATCATCATTGCATTGTATTTTTTACATTGTTGTGTATTCCCTTATGTGTTGTTGTTGTATAGTTAGTTTCCTTTATTGTCTTTATATGTTAGAACTATTAGTGGAGACAGTGTGAGCAATCGTTTGAGAACTTTTTTGTTTGTAGGTGACGTGCTCATAGTATATTTTACTTGTATTATTTTCTACTTTTCTCAGTCGGCCTATCATACCTACTGAGTATAAGTGGATTGTACTCATCCCTATTGTGCCCTTTCGGTGCAGATCTTAGTTCGAGTAGGACTCTTAACAGTTGATTTCATGCTTACTGTCTAGCTTCAGAGTTCAGGGCAGATTTTGGACCTCATCTTATCTTAGTTGTCTTTATTTTTCTTTGGGATACATATTTATGTATTTCCAGTATTCTGAGTTGTATTAGATGCTCTTTACACTTGTGACTACATCTTGGGAATTTTATATATTTTGTTCGGATTCTTGTTATTACATGTTATGGCCTGACTTTGTTCTAGAAGTCTCGCATTTACGGGTTTACTTCTTATTATTTATCTTTACTTATTTTTATGGGATTTGGCTTACCTACAAAGGCTGAGTCGAAGTAGGTACCATCATAACCTCAACTTTAGGGTCGTGACAGGGCAGAGGAAGGACAAGATTGGGTAAAGGTAATATCCTAGTACAAATAGGAAATCAGAAGTTAATAGCATCAAACATAGTGGAGACTTCAGATATGAATCCAGGTCATCCCATGTATAAAAAATTTATAGATCTCATGAGATACAAAGAGAATAATGATAAACCTCCCTCATATTCTACTGCTCTTATAGATGATAATAGCGAGAGCATCGAAGTATATGAACAAAATGAAGAGGATAAGGTTCAAAATTATTCTTGATAAAAATGATTTAAAGTAGAAGGATGATCCATGACAATTAATGCAAAGTTATTTGGATACTACATCATATTCTACAATTGTATATAAATATAGTATGCATTTCGAAATAATACTCTTTCTTACAAGATCAGCTGAAATGCAATATTTTTATCCGACCAATACTAAAAAAGTTTATAACTTTTCAATAATTATTATTAAAAAAAATTTATTCCGAAAGAATGGGGTCTCAGTATCCTCAAGGAAAATGATTATATTCATCCAGAGCAAAAGATTCGAGTTAAATTTAACTACTGGGATTATGTGAAGAGGTTTATTAAAGCCCATTTATATGAAAATAATAATAGGAAGCACTCATGGTTCATAAATATCCGTGCTAATATTTTTGATCAAAACATTTCTAATTTGTTTGGTCACTGGTGAATTTTTTATGGTCCATCAATAAAAATTTTCCCAGAACCATTCAAAACTTTATATGTTGAATGGGTAGAATTATCTCCAAAAATAATAAGATTGGAAATAGATAATATTTATTTTAAAAGTATTTCTACTATGTACTATTTTATTATTATCCCTTGGACCATGAAATGGTCCACTGAAGTAAAAACCACTCATAAATTTTTTTCTTAACTCAAAAGAGTGTTTAATACAAAATTCTGGAATAAGTTAAATCAAAAGACAACTAAAGGTCATATCCATGGACAAGTGATAATTGAATCCATTAATGTGGCCTTATCAAATATAAAGAACAGAGGGATCTGGCATTAATACAACACAAGGATGAAATTAGTCCTTTCAAAATCATAGCAAGAAGTCTTCAGATGAAGAAAGGAATAGTATCTCAGTCAGAAATGATAGCCTCCTACATGGAAGAAGTCAAGAATGATTTAATGAGAAATCTTGACATGGAAAATACATCTGACATTTCAATGACATTTGTTGGTCATGCCACATATAATGAAGAGAATTGCTTAGCGGGAGAATTCTAAAGTATCCAAAGCAATGAAGAAATTGATACTGAAGAGTACCTGCATAAATTCAAAGAACAATTGGAAGACTCTTCCACGTCATCAAAAGACAAAAAAAAAATAGTCAAAAATTAAGAAGGCCCCACTACTCAGAAATTATTTGGAGAATATAGACAAATAACTTTTATAAAAGTAGATTCTAACTTTTATAAAGAACATGGAGTTATTAAATAGTAGACCAAAATAGTAGACTTTGTCAGTCACATTTTGGTTATGTTCACTTTTTATTTTGTCTTTTACTTTTATGATCCACTATATAAGGATCTAATTTTAGTTAGAAGAGGCAGGTTTTAGACACCCTCCCCCCCCCCTCTCTCCCTCTCTTGTAAAAATTTCTAAGAAATAAAAGTTTAGAAGTTTATATATCTTTCGAAGGCTCTAGTCACAACCGTTGGTTCAATCAATTTAATGTACTTTTTTTTATTGTGAATTGGCCTAGATGATAGGCTAAATACTTTTGTGTTGAACTATGACACACTAAACTACTAATATAGCATGACGCTAATTCCTTAATAGGAATCTTATCATCCAATGATACTAAGGTAGGGGAGAATAATCTAGGCGGACGGTCTAGGTTATGCGGGAAGTCCTGATTAAAATACCCAACTAAGACAAGAGAGGAGTTTGGGACTATTTTAGGACTTCTAATGAATCATCCTTGCTAGGATTATTAACCGATAAAAGTTCTGTAGTATCATTGAATCGATCCATATATATATATATATATATATGGAGTTACCAACCCCAAGAAATTATTACTCCTAACTAGATGAGGAATTACCCATTTACGGGCTGAACATTATAAGTTTGTCTTTTTTAAAAAATAAAATAAAATTATAATTAATCATTTTGTCATAAATATATTTGTATTATAGTGAATTTCTACCTTTTATGTTTCTTTGAAGAAAATTTAGGGATCCTAACTTTAGGACCAAGTCAACTTTCTCCTATAAATAAATATGTTCTCTTCATTGTAATTCGTCCTTCAAGAGAAATAAGAATTCTTCTCTCTTCTATCCCTTATTCTTCTTGTTATATTCTTATTATTTCATAGCACATTATCCGTACGAGTCTCTAATATTATTTTCGTGATTACGTTTAAATTTGTATTTTAAGTTTTTCTCATATAGAAGAAGAAAAATGGTACTCACAGGCAACAACCATCTTGTTAGTACTACAATGAATAACTTTAGGGCATTGTGCCTATCAACTTTATAGCAGTAAAAGTTACATATAACCTACCATCTCCAATGATTAAAGGTAATGATACAATTTCATTACAAAAGGGATTCACAAACAAAGAACAATAGTAGGCCTACTTGTATGGACTGGTTGGACTACTCTGTCCATGAATTATTTTGGGAGAAAGTTTAAATTTGTTGTTTCCTTTGCTCACCCTCGTTGTTTTGTTTCTGCCACTTTATTGATGTTGCAGAAGTTTAGTTTTGAGTTAAAATGATATTGGGTGTTAGATTGTTTGCTACTAATAATTTGTCTTTAAGTTTGGAGTGTCAACACGTAATATGATGCAGATTATCGAATGAAATCTACAAAGTAGCAGTTAAAGGATGTTATATGTCAAAAGTATGATCACCAGAAGCAAGAATTATTATAGTTTATGTGTCTAATTAAAATTGAATTCACTTACATATATAATTACAAATTTGTAATATTTTTAAAGGCTCAGGGTGATTGTTATTGAATTTTGACCTATTATGCCATTGGATAAGGATAAGACGGTGGATTCAAGTCCCATCACACCAAAAAGATAAGTCATCGAGTTTGAGTCCTGATACATTATGATGATGTTGGATTAAAGTCTCATCATGTTATGGCTTAACACCTTTTTATATGAATAAGACATAGGATTAGAGTCCCGGTGCACTATAATGATAAGATATTGAGTTCTAATTTCACCAATTTATGGCCTAAGGCGTCTTTACATAAGTAAGACGTTGGATTCAAGTCCCAATGCAACTATAATATTGTTAGTGTAATAATGGCTATGCCAAAATAACTTTTTGATGAAAAATCATGAAGTTATCTGTTTCACTTGATTTGCTCCATTCCATGAGGGAAATGTGGAAGCAGTGCATATTAAGTCTGAATGAAGACAAATAATTAAAGATACATTCGAATAATTATGTTCCATTCATAAAGAATGTCATGACCCAACTAGCCGGATCGTGTCAGCACCTACCTATCACCTACCCCAAATAGAAGAATCCTTACTACCCAACTATTTATTTGATACAGAAGTTTAAGCAATTCATTTTCAATAACATAATTCAGTTAACTCATACATAATACTCTGGTTTAATATATTTGATAAGTAAAAGTGATGCGGAAAACTATCAATAATGAATCCCCCAAAACTAGCCTAAACTGGTACAAGAGCACTAGACAAGAGATAGGAGTGTCCATGATACAACATCCATGCAAAATATTGAGGGTAGGAATTGCTGCTAAGTAATCACCGTTGCTGTTATAGAAACCCCAACTAATTTGCACTATAGTTATATCTCCGATTGGAGATATAGTAAGTGTAGCATCAGTACAACCACACGTACTGGTAGGCATCATCGGCTGATCAGTGTTAGAAACAAATAATATTAATAACAAATAGGGAGAAATCATAATATTTAGTAAGGTTTCAGTTCCTAGATCCCAGATTATAAATTCATTAACTCTAACTCGCTTCCTTTTGGCACTTAGCTAATCTACTGACCGTATTTACACTACTCTTAACTCCCTCTGAATTGGATCTACATACCTCACGAGACTATAAGACCTAAGACAACCATGATTGGATCGAACCGCCTCGGTACTCTACTAACACAACACACAACAAGGCTTACAACCACTAAAGCACTTATGAACTGAAGACCCCTGCAAGAAGAGACAATACCGTGCAATAGACTTCCCGTAATTATATGCTCAAACAATTAACATTAAACCTGAATTAGACATACCTTGAATTCACAAAATGCTACTACATTACACCAATTCTAACAATGGGCCGATCTGCTCAAGAAATCAACAACAATACATAGAATATAATAGAATGTCAAGGTATATGAATGAATGTATGTATGCAAGATGTGTGCATTATCTCTCCCCCTTCACAACCTTATCAACAACACAATCATTACCAACCCCATGAATACCATGGGTTACATATCAACATCATCAATATCATGATTTCGATAATAGCATCAACATACCCTTCATCACACTTCAACCACACCAAAATGTATGACCATGCAATGCAGCCATGAATCACAAGCATTGCTCAAAAGCAATTCACAGTTATCATTTCACACATATTCCTTAATCATCCATCTTAGTTCCATACATATACAAAGGTACATACGTCATTATATTTTCCACTGTACACCTTCTATCCAACTGAGAGTTTCTACCTAGACGTTGTTACACCTCCTATTTATTCATAACTCTCATTCATGTCCCTGACCTAATACTCAAACTACTACCTAAATACTTCTTTTGGGAACTCCCACACTTGGACTCACATCCCTGCCTCAATTATTTGATGGCTCTGACCCACTTACCTAATCTATCACAAACACTACCACTAGCTTGCCTAAACTCTCTTAGGTTACTTTTAACCCTATTCCCCATTTACATTTTGTTAACTTCAATGCCAGACACAACTATTAATTCATCGAGAGCACCAATATCACACCCCAACTTAATACTACTCTCCTTTTTTATCGTACTTAACTTAGCCTATGTCACGCACCAAATCCAATTGAGGCGGACTGGCACCCGAAGCCGATAAGGCCTGAGAGAACCAATCTTTGCTCATGTCCATTCATATGCATGCCATAAGAAACATCACCATCACGTAAGGACATAAGATGCTACTAGCGGAAATTATGGAACATGTGATACATACATATGTGAAACTTGGCCGTCAGGGCCATCAAGTCAAAATGGACATATATCTCTTATATTTATATACCCACATACGTCTACAAAAGCCTCTAACAGATGTACATACATAACCATCCTAAAGTCGGGACAAGTCCCCGCTTTATACAACATTTACAATACCAAAACCAATGTATAAATGTGACTCGAAAAGCCCCGAACCAACTGGAGCTCACCAAAGATCAGTAGATGAACTGCAACTTACTGTGGAGGTCTGCTAGTACCTGCACCTGTAGCATGTAAGGTAAGTCCCCCAAGGGACGTCAGTACGATGAATGTACTGAGTATGTAAGGCTCAAATGAAACTACATGATATGTAGGTGCTTCCATGTAATCAAATATAAGAGAATAGTCAATACAAATAAAACACCTGTCTGTATATGTGGAACCATGTACATTACGTCCTTTACTTCTTTTGGTTTTACATTTATTCATTCTTATTGTTCTACCCATGCTAGGCTGTTAAGTCGCCCCTGGGATGAGATTAACCCATGCTAGGTATTTAACCCAGGGATGTGATTAACCCATGCTAGGCTTTTCTATCGCCCCTGGGATGTGATTAACCCATGCTAGGTACTTTGACCCCTGGGATGTTATATTAACCCATGCTAGGTACTTTGACCCCTGGGATGTTATATTAACCCATGCTAGGCTTTTATGTCGCCCCTGGGATGTTACTCAACCAAACAATTATACATTACTTCACATCTTTACTTCTATGAGAATGATACGTTGGTGATTGTACATTTTTGGAACATTAGTCAAAGAACATGAGACGTGTGAATCATAATTTATCAATGCATAAGGAACATGTGATTAACAATAATTGATAACCGGAAATGGGATACCTTAGAACATTTCGGAATGGAACAAGTACAATGTCAATGTGAATACTATGTGTTGCATAAGGATACGGAAAGAGTAACCTTACATACCTTCACTTCCAAGTATGAATACACAAGCCTATATATGAACACAATAGTCCAGCCCCTTCCTTATGTTTCACTCTACAATACAAGTACATAACGGAGCTTACATTACCAACTAGTTACCGTACAAGTGTTCAAGACGACAATGAGCTATATGACTTCCATATAACGTCATTTTACCCTTTATAATACAATCCACTGCATTATCATACCAACAACACCATAACATTCCACACATTGACCAAGACATCATAAACTAATAGCATTTCACACCATGTTTACCCTTTACGCTTTCTCATTATCATTTCGTCACACTTACTCCATCAAATTGCCTCATAAAAACATATGAACAACAATCCATAATTAATATAATCCAACATTCCCCCATACGACCCCTTAAAGTCATTAAAAAGGTATCATAAGTTTATAATTACATCCAAAAAGGGTATAGGGGCCTTCGGGGATCAAAGAGAGACAAAACCATACAAAATGACATTATGGGGTGACCTGTGAAGACACCTACACTTGCAGGATGCATTTTTGACTGCCAAGGGGCACCTGCAAAGTCACCTGCGCCCGTAGGTGCCTTCATCTGTAAGGGCGGGTGCCCGTTTTGGCCAAAATGGGTCTCTTTTGGGTCTTTTTTCGTAATGAATGGTCCATGGCCATGAATAAATTTACCTTTACATAATTTAGGTCAATTTGGATGCCAACAATCAACAATGGTTTTACAACACACATGAACATCACCAGAACCACATTTTTTCCTTCAATACACCACCAAGTCCATGCACAATTTTGCAATAACAATTCCAAACATTATGTACAAGGATAAAACAAGTTAAGGATATAATCACATCTCACATGTCAATATTGAATCCATCAAGTCCACTTCCTTCAAGACCACAAGTCCATTTTAAAGTTTATAAGGTAAAACCCTTTTCCGATTGCGAACATAGACAGTTTTACACATAGTAAACTGTCCAACCAATATAACCAGCATGATTTATACACCATATTAAACATATCATATACTAAATCATGAGAATAAATACTTACCAAAACTTTCAAGATGATGCTCTTTGCCAAAGAGAATAGTTGCTTAGGGTTTGTGTGAGAGAGAAATGTTTGAGAAAATTCTAGAAATGGCATGTGAGTCTTTGTGAATAAAAATCTGATTTTTAGTCCCTTTTATAGTCCCATGTAGTCTCATTCTTAGCCACATATTAGTCATAAATGTTAGGCTTACTTGGTCAATTGAAGAATGGGTCAAATTCCATTTTTGGGCCATGTCTTTTTGTCTAATTTTGGGCCTCTATTGAGCCCAATAGCACAAGAGTCATTTAAGCCCAACAATTAATGCATAATTCACCAACACTCTCATGTTCAAATAATTCCATGAATGTTACAGGAATTAACTAGGTTCAAAAACATACGGGGTGTTACAACCTATGCTTATGGGCTACATCATTTTTTCAGCTAGTGAAGATTCTCACAAAATTAAACCCATTCCATACCATAGATATCACATAAATGGGGTACAATGACAACTAATCACAATGTTAAAGCCTAACCGAATTTTTATCATTTCTGTCATTCCAAACACCGTGTCCAAAGGCCTAATGCATGATACTCCTGATATTACCATCCATATTAAATGAATCTAGCCTGATTCTAATTGCTACAATAAATAAACCATAACCTACCTCGTAGTCGAATCATAATGCTATTGAGAGAAGAGAGTTGTCCCGCTAGTGCTAAGCACCTATCCATGTCGGGTTCCCGCCTGGTGTGCCTCAAAACTTCTCTTATGAACCCTAGTCTCTGAAATCTCATGGTTGAGGAAGTGGGTTTTTCAGAGTGTTTTTAGGGGGGGAGGATAAGACTTGCGAAAATAATAAAGGAGAGGGTTTTTAAAAATTCCTTGGGCTGGCTACTGTCGGGTACCCCTGCAACGGTTATTTTGTCGCTACAGCGGTCATCCTACCGCTCTCTACAACACTCATTCTATCCCTGTAGTGGTAGGCCACCGACTAGCCTAATTCATTTTGGGCCTTTTGGCCCAATCACTTATGGCCTCGATTTACCTTCTCGATTTAATTTTTTTCGGTCCCAATTTGAGCATATTATTTATCGTAAATTATTTTTGGGGTGTTTTCAAATGTAACAATATTTTGGGTCATTACAAAGAATGAGAACTTTTGATAAATGTTAATTATGTTTCAGTCCTGAAGAAAGAGAACGTTTGAAAAATGTTATAACTACAGATCCATTCCCTGAAGTGAATATGATATTAATAAAGCTTATAAATACAAACAAATTCTTAGTTGTGAAGATATCATGATCCACCTCTAGAAAAGGTAAAATAATTGAAAAGTAATATTTTGAATATTCTATGTTTTACTCCACTAGTAGTAAAACCTTGAAATTTACTCCCCAAGTAGTAAATCTAAAATTTACTCCTGAAGTAATACATATGAAACTTACTATCACAACCTAAAATCTCATGGGTTGTGATGACACCTACCCAATTCAGCTATGATAGGTAAGCTTGACTCAACATCAAAAAATACATAAAATAAAGGAGACAAAATAAATTTATATGACATATGTAATAATAACGCCTCAAAAATGATCCTTAAAGAAATTGAATAACTAATCCAAATTCCAAGACTCAAAAGTCATAAGTACAAGAGCGACGCTAAGTAAAATGCCGTATCAAAATACAATGTTGTCTGAGATACAAAATAAGACAAAAAGTAAAAATAGATCAAGCTGAAATAGTCTCTGAGCAGGGAGCCCACCATAGCCTTGAACACAACTGAAAAGCACGATCACACCCCACGAGAAACACTCGCACCAAGATCTGCACTGAAAGTGTATAGAAAAGTAGAAGTGAGTACATTCTATTTATACTCAGTAGGCATCATAGGTCGGCTAAGCTTAAGTAGAAAATTATCAAGTAAGGAATACTAGAATGACCCTATATGCTAAAAAGTACAAGCAGTTCGATATTAGATAATATCATAGTTTATCTCAATCACAATGATAACTCAAGTAAAGAATACAATGCAATGATATGATATGATATGCAATGATCAATGCATTCCACATACACCTACTCTAATATTTTTTGCTGTGAGGTGGGACCCATGGGAGACTCGTGAGGTCCATATACAATTAATTAAAATCACTCAGCAACATCATACCTTACCATTTGGCAAATGCAATGGACGAATCAAAATATCAAATCTCACCATCCGATAAATGCAATGGATCACTTAATTCAAAAATCAGTTTCCTCCCAATATCGCTCTTCAAAGATCCATGAGATGAATAAATATGCATGCTAAAACATAATGAGACAAAGCCAAATATGGTAAGAAAGGATAAAGTCTCAAAATACCAGTCAACTCATAAACACAGAAGTCAAGTCTTACTTTATAAATCAATGTTCCAATTTTGCATCATTATCATGATCTAAACTCAAATTTTGGCATCAACTACAATAATCTATCTCATACTCCACTTAAAATCACTAAGTCACCCAACCCCATAGCATGCTTTACACGTTAAGTCCCCACCCAAGCAAAGTCTAAAGAAAGTTAAGTCATATCCTACCTCAAAGCCAAACCGCAAGTCTCTAATGATCACAAACTCACCTTCCTCTTTCAAATAACCTTAGAATGCAACCAATCTATAAAAAAAAATAAGATATACTCATAAACATGGCTCCAACAATACCCATATCACTATGGTTCTAATTTGAGTCTAAAAATTAACTCAAAGTCAATTCTAAATCCACAAGGGCAAAACTAGAATTATATTAAAAAATTAATTTACCTATAACTTGAGGAGTTCAAATTTGAATTTTTTTTAAAAATGGAGTTAAAATCAATATGAAATTATCAAAAATTCATTCTTTAACTTTATCAGAAAAACCTCAAAATTTCAAATTAAAAAACCAAGATTTGGAGGTGAGATCATGAAATAATCATTGGGAATATTGACTTAGAAACTTACCCAACAAAGAAATATTGAAAATTACCTTTTGAATCTCCCAAAATGTTTCTACAAAGCTTCAAAAATTGAGTTATGGGGTTTTGGACCAAAAAAGATATTTTAAAGGACTGTCGGTGATTCTTTAATCATTAACATGGGACACTCATCGCGTTTGTGAAGGTATACAACCTAGACCAATTGTGTTCTTGACAGTTCTATTGCAATTGTAGAGAACAAAGCTGGACCCGACCTAGCCCGACCCACCTCCTTCTTTGTAAACATGAGCGACTCATCGTATTTGCGGTGACTTGATTCACCTGGCCTTCATGAATGTGAAGGAAGCCTCACGAAAACAAAGATCTAGGTGCACCAGCAGTAGTAAACAGCTGACAGTTACAACCCAACACCTAAAATTCCCTGAATTGACCTTCGGAAATCATTTGGAATCTCGTACATACAAACCAACTATGCTACTAGACTAAAATTGATGTTCTAGACTCAATGAAACCTTTTGAATCATTAACATAGATCGTTATCAATGAATATTAATCAAAATCAACTCTAGGCCATAATTAATTGATTTCCTAACCAAATGCATCGGGACCCAAAACAACACTGCTACTAACCCAAAGATGGCATTCTGGAGCTAATAGAACTATGGAATTCTCATAAAATATCTAAAACTCTAAATGTTGACCAAAGTTAATCCTATTAATTTCAAAACCTTTCAAAACAAAAGAGTCACCTCAAACTCAACCAACCACCTCATAAATTATGCCATCTACTCCTACAACCCACAAATACCATAATACAACTACGGGGAGGTATAGAAAAATCAAAATACTTAAAAATCCAAAATTTAATATGAGGATTGTTACATCATCTACACTAAAATACATGTCTATTCTCGAATGTAAGAGTAAGAAAGGTACCTAAACCATTGAAAAGATAGGGGTATCGACTTCACATATCTAAGTTTATCTTCCATATAACATCCTCAACTGGGTGATGCTTCTACTGAACTTTCACTAAATTAATGCTCTTAGACCTCAACTTGCTAGTCTGCCTATCCAAACTAGCTATAGGTTCTTCCTCAAAAGACAAATTCTGATCCAAATCAACCGAATCCCATGAATCATATGAGACTCATCAGAATGGTATTTCTTTAATATCAAGACATGGAAAACTAGATGCATAAATAAAAGACTCCAAGGTAAAGCCAACTCAGAGTGCACCTCCCCAATCTGTCAAAGAATCTTGAAAGGGCTAATAAACCTCGAGCTAATCTTGCCCTTTTTTCCAAATCATATCACACCTTTTATGGGTTGAACCTTCAACAAAAATTGCTCACTAACCACAAACACAAAGTCACAAACCCTTTGATCTACATAACTCTTATGTGTACTCTAGGCTACTAAATCCTGAATTAATCTAACTCTATCAATTAATTCTCTCACTAAATCCATATCCCAAGGTCTAACCTCAATGAAGTCAAACCACCTAATTGTAGGTCTACACCTCCTTCCATATAAAGCCTTGAAAAGCGCCATTTAAATGATGGAATAATAACTGTTATTAGATGCAAACTCCAATAAAGTCAAAAATTGGTCCTAATGACCACCAAAATCCATTATGCAAGCAAGAAGAATATTCTTCAAAACCTAAATAGTTTGCTCTGACTGACCATCTGTCTGAGGGTGAAAATACGTGCTTATCTCCAACTGAATACCCAATTTTCGCTATACAGAACTCAAAAAGTGTGAAGCAAACTGCATACCCCTGCATTAAATAATAGAAATAGGCACATCATACAATCGATCTATTGAATGTAGATCTTTTCTAACTTCTCCACATTATAGTTAACCTTCACTATAATGAAATGGGCTAATTTAGTCAATCTATCCACAATCACATATATGGAGTCAAATTAAGGAATTATATAAACTTGTAATCTAAAGACTCAACTTTAATGCCTTAAAAAGGGTAAATTCATTATTGTACATATCTTGAATGTGAGATATTCTTGCTGAAAGATAGTTATAAAAATTGATCATAAAAAGAGGATGCAGTGTCATAACTTAAGAATCTAAAGTCAAGTTTGGCTGAATGTTAGGAAGTAAGATATGTAAAGGTCCATGACCAAAGCTAGAATTATAGGTTAAATAGAGTTGAAGGGTGGAATATCAGCTAATTAAATAGTGTGTTCAACCTAGTGATGACTTGAATGTAAGGATTACTATTTAATAATTGAATTCACAAATCTCGATATGAATAAAAAGGATCAGATTAGTGAATAAACTTAGATATGTTGAATTAGAGTATAAACTTAATTTGATTAATAATGCTTATATGAATAATATGTTGATTAATCTTCGAACATACTTGTAATTGATGAATATAGTTAATAATGCTTGTATGAATGAGTTGTTGATTTGTTTTTGGACATACTTGCAATTAATAAATATGGTTGATAATGCTTGTATGAATAAGCTATTAAATTGGCATACTTGTGATTGGTGAGTTGGTTGATATTGGTTGTATACATAAAATGGTGAACATTGAATTTGACTAAGTGTCTAGATAAAGTGTGTACTTGCATTATTGATGCACTGTATTATATCTTGAGTGACAATTGATTTTCATAGCTTATATTATGATATACAGAGGGTCGGGAACCGTGCCGATACATATTACTCATCAATTGATATTTGAAGGATTGGATATCACGCTAATATATATTACTTACAAATTGATAATTGGAGGGTTGAGTACCATACCGGTATGATACATAGACTGAGCTCATCCCCTGCAGGTCATGACTATTATGAATATAAGACCCTTTAGTATGTGTGTACACTTTTCATGATTGAGTTGATCTCGTGATGCATTGTTTAATATTATTCATTCATTAATTATTTAATTGTAGTGTATAAGTATTGTTACCAATATGGTAGTATAAGACTATTCTTGTGAGATGGTTAAGTGATGAATGTTTTGGTGTTGTTTACTTGCAATTTGAGGAGTCATAGTTCCCTCCATTGTTGTGAACATATATTTATGATTGTAACTGTGAAATCATTGATTGGATAAAGGGCGATTCTTGTTAAAGTTATTGGTTGTTTAAATGGTTTATCATGGATGGTAAATTATTGGTTGAGGTTATGCGATATATGTTGACTGTTAATCTACTTATGTTTGATTGATGTTAAAGTATGGTAGTGCTTGTTTTCTAGTTGAGATATTCTATGGGTTTTGTGATGTTGCCTTAATCTGATAAGAGGATAAAAGAATAGTAGTTAGATGTATGGAGACATGGTGGTCATTAAAGTCTTATAGAGTTGATTCCAGAGGTAATACTTGGGCGTAAGTGTGATCACAACATCTAAGGAGCATAAGTTAATCCGTGAGTAGGAGATATGAGGGGTTGTCTAGTTAGATAACATTCACAGGTCAAGTGCAGAAGAAAAAATCATTATATGAAATTTGGCTTGTTCGCTTTTATCTAATTTGGTTAAATCCAGCTAAAAGATGAGATCGAAAGTTACTATGAAAGTAGTGTGGGAAAGAAAATTGTAAACTTGGTGTTGAACTATTATATAAATTGTCATGCTTTCTTTTTGTGATTTATATATGATATTTATGTGATCTAACCCTGGTCGGCTGATGATACCTATCAGTATGTATTGTTGTACTGATATTAGTCTTGCTATATCCCTCTATTTTGGATATAGATATGTTGCAGGATCAGTTGAGTTTTATTATTTGAAGCGACAAGTATTCACCACCAACATCTGTACATGTTATTCCTATGGCGGGAACTGTGTCTTTTATTTTTTTATTCTTCATTGTACTAGAAGCTCTTGTATATGTCTATAATAGGTCTTGGATAATGTTGTAAGTTGTGGATCTCATTTCTTATATGTTGTAAGAGTTTCCATTTTATAATTATGGTAAATATATATTTGGATTTTCTTTAACTGTAATAAGGCTTTTATTAAACTTTCGTATAATAGTTGATTGAGTGGTAAGGGTTCTCCTATCTAGTCAAAATACAATAGGTGCCCATTTGATCCCGTAATTTAGGTCGTGACATACATACATTCCTTATTCCTTCAAATCTAAAAAGGTAAATTATATAGTGTAGCTATCATAGGCTAAGAAGAATATCGTTGGCCTAATTAACTAAATGGTAGAAACCCATCAGTTGACAAACCCAATCTAATATTTCTCACTTCAGATACAAAATATGGATGTGTCTGATCAACATGTTTCTAAGTAGGAGAGTCTTAGGGATTTCACATGACACCATCTCTTTCATGCTTAGAATGCCATCTCATATGTTTTGTTGTAGCATTAGATGCATACAATCTTTGTAAATGCGGAAGGAAAATAATACATCTTCTTATAAGAAATATTATATTTCTTCTTGGAACAATGATGTTTTGATATCTTGAATCGAGGGTGAGAACAAAACTTGAAATTGATAAGTTCACTATCCTCCCGCTAATAAATCAAACAACCATTTTTGCAATAGTCAATCTTTTCAACCAGCAAGCCTAATTTTTACATTTTCTTTTTGGTACTATAAAAGCTATCTATCATTATGTTATCAGTTGGCATTAATTATGATATTATTCGTATAACCTTTCAAAAAAATGATGTTCTGCCTTTAGATTTAACAGATGAGCAATGACAGACAATTGTGTAAGTCCGTATGGATTTCCCATCCAAATTTCTTGTTTCGATACTTTGAGCAAATTCTAAAGATTTTGTCTTGTTGGATTTGGATCCTCTTCCATGTTACCATTATAATAAGACCAACAACATCTAAAAACATAGACCGAAATGCATTATGAGACCAAGGATTCATGTTTTCATCAGAAGCTTCTTCTTGTTGATCATTAAGCACACTTGGATCTGGAGTGTTAACGTTCTCCATGATAATACCAATGATAGTAATTCAGTACAAAGACATAAGTCTCAAGATGTGTCATAACTATAAACTCATCCAAATTTTTTTTTTGGACACTTACGATGATTACAAGGACATCGTAACTTTTCATCATCCATTCATTAGGGATGTCTTTTAGCAAATTCGACAAAGTTCTCAACCCCGTCAATAAACTTAGGATTTATGAATTCGTCTTCCAGTAATCTAGCATACATCCACTCACGATCAAAATTACTCATATTGTGCTCTCTGACAAATAGTAGATGTGTTAAAATTTACTTGATGATAAACTATTTTCATATAACGGTATAACCTAGATATGCCAAATGTGCATTCAACTTATATAGTTCAACTAGAAAGAAGAAAGAACCAAATATAATAAAATAAAGTCACAAATTTTCTACCTAAATAGACCTTTATAATCAGACCCTTCTCCAGTCCCGACGCATAGCAAGAGCTTTATTGTACGGGACTTTCTTTTTTAAGAAATAAGTTTTCTATATAAATAAAAGCACTTTTAGGAAAAGAGTTATTACAAAATAAACAAAACCCCATTAAATGAAATTGGGATAATGAATATCTTTTAAACAAGGAATGATATAGTTTAAGAATGGCTAATGCCAAAGATATAGTTGAAAAGATTCATTTTTCTCTTATGATACCAATATCATTTTCAGCAATTTAATTACTATGAAGAAGAAACTAAACTGAATGAAATGTATACTTACTGGTTAGCAATTGATAATACGTTGTGTGTCAGGCTGGGGCACATAAAACAAATCTTTTAGGATATTTTATTCCTTTCATAAAACGTAAGAAATGATATAAGAATACCAATGTATTAAGACAAACACGAACTACCTAAAAAGTTCAAAAGAGAAAGAGGTGAGGACTGATGCAAAGGAGATTATTTGTCAATAAAGTAAAAGAACAAGTTGCAAAGTTATACCAAAGTTGTTTGCAAGGAGTGTGTCCAGTTGAGTAACAACAATTTTTTAGAATTAATAATCAACAAGCTAGTGACACATAACAATAGGGGATCTTCACACATATGGAAACATAAATGAGGAATCATCAATTTTGATTTCAAATGCATAAATAAAAGCTTTGAGGAATCACAAATATCATATTATGAGTGAATCTATCTCCAAAATAGAAAAAGAAAGATATAATGAGTGGAGAAACATCCAAACAACTCACTTAATCCAAAGCTATACAGAGATAAATGTTTAATCTTTAACATAAAAAGTTTTCTCTTTTAAATATTCTTACTTCCAAAAAGAATAATAGAAAGATATAACAAGTTCAGGAATATCTAAATGACCTCAGTCAGTTATTTCATCAATTCTATTAAGTCTGGAATACCATTTCTAATTGGGTAGAATATTTAGTTTGTGTGTATAGGATTCTAACGGAATCTTGAGGACTTGTTGCAATGATTCTTTCCATCATTACGGGTAAGTCTAGCATGAAAAAATTTAGGTTAACATTTTCCCCAAATTAAGAGAGAAATTTCAAGCTAGGCTAGTCTTGGATGAAATCTAAGTGTGGTATAATCTAGGGTAATTTGGGTATAGATTAATTAAGGATTAAGTGCTTGGGGTGATTTTATGATAGATAAGACGATAAAGAATTTATAGAAACTTTTGAAAGTGAATTTGGGTTAGCAAAACCCCCAATATTGAATTTGACATAAATGGGTTAGTTCGGGATGTCAAAATCTTAGGGAGTATTGAAAAAAAGGGAAAAACTGCAAAAAATCCTGAGTTTCTGCCTTGCCTACCATGCTATCACTACATCTCCATAGCGGGATTACTCCCTCTATAGCAGGAGTCATCTTTGGTCAATCCCACCATAGAGCCCGAATATCGCTATGCCACTATAGTGGGATAAGCACTTATTAATGTAGAGATTTCCCAAAAATATTATTTTTCATTCCACATGCGTCTAAGGGATGGGAGAGGAAATTTTGGGCTATTTCAACCTAGTTTTCATCAAATTTGTTCATGAGTCAAGTTAATCCATCCCACTAACTAGTTTTTCAATAATTAATCCCTAGAATCAATATGTTTCAGGTTTTAGGAAGGATTTAACTTGACCTAAGTGAATTTTCTGGTGCAATTAGGTGACTTGGGTGAAAAATCCTGGGTTTTTGGTTAAAGGTTGTTAATTTATAATTCTATGTTTAGATTCACCATTATATTCATGAAATTGATAGAATTAAGGTTGAATGATGGTAGAAAATCGTATTATGGGAGGAATGATTATAAATTTGACCTTTGGGTTATAGGATTAGGGTGTAATCCTTAAATGTGTTAGGTCATTGTCTGAATTGTGATCATATTATTATTTTTAGACCACAACCATGCTGAAATTACATGGAAAGGCAAGGCTCAAGCTCATTAGAGTGGTGCAATCTTGGATTAAGGTAGGTGATGGTTTAATATAGTTGAACCTAACTTGATTTATGTGTGTATGTTAATTGTTTCTTCGTATACTTATTACAATGCATGATCAAGAAAGTAAATCGTTGAATGATATCCTAAGTGTTAATCACATATAATGAGGTTGTATGAAAAGCTTGTTAACGGTACAAGGGTGGATGTTTATTCTCATTGTGGTTGTGATTGTTGTGATATATGTTAATTATTATGGGACGTACCGGTATTTGGAAATCTTCACGGGATTTATATTTATTATTATGGGATGTACAAATAATTGGACATCTTCATGAGATTGGTTGATATAAGGTTGGTAGGCACTAGATGTCTAGGATTTTTGGTACATGAACAAGAGCTCGCCCCCTGCAGGTCACGGCTAGTGGACGACCATAAGACTCTTAGCATGTGTGTACAAGGTATTGGTGAGTGTGATAGTTTCTTGAATGAACTGGGGTTTATGATTTTTTCTATTATTGTTCTTGAATTGGACCCTTGAGTGGTCCGGGATAAATTACAAATGATTGGTAAGTCTCCTTTTGATTGTTTACTTATTTGTTAATTGAGGCAAGGTGTAGTTATTGTTGTTGAGTCATAGTGTTTTTGACTTGGTTAATGTTGGTAGTCATGGTCTTGACTTGGGTTGTTATCTATATTGAGATGTACTTGACTGAATTCTGTGGTGTTGCTTGAAAAGGCTAAGTGTCACATAATTGAGGTAAAGTTATTTGATAGGTGTTCATGGTTGTTCTTGTTTACTAAGTTATAGTTATTTGTTTACATTTATTATTTTTGGTTGGCTGATGACCCTACCAGTACACTGTGGCTTTTTGTGTACTGATACTACACATGCTCTTCTTTTTTTTGAGTGTAGAGTATTTTCCAGTGATTGCATCGAGACCTCAGCTTTAGAGAAAACTGCATTTTGACTCAAAGGTGAGCTACATCTTCCAAGCAGCCATGAGTTCTCTACTTAGTTCTTGTCCATTTGTTTCAGACATGGATATTTTCTCTATGTTTTGGGTTGAACCCATTTATTGATAATTGTAGTGTTTTGGTACAATGCCTTTCAGTTCTTAGGAGTATTTTAGACTTTTCTATTTTTCCTCATTTGGTTTTATTGTTAGACTTTTAGAAACATTGGTTTATTTAATGGAATGACTAATTTCTCTCAAATTTGACTAACTATTGGTATGAGTAATTGGGTTGGATGGTTCTACCACCGTAGTGTTAGTGTGGGTGCCACTTATGACGGTTTTGGGTTGTGACACTTGTTTGGAGTAAATTTTAGACTTACAATATTCCTGGTGTATTGCAGCTGGTGCAGGCTATATTTTTCATCGCGGTTGCGATGAGGCCTTCGTGATTGTGATGGTCTGAAAATTTAACCATCACATTCGCGAAGGGTCCTCTGCTTTGTGATGACGGACTGTGTGGGGTCCGACTAACTGCACTTTGCAATCACATACTAGTCAACTCTAGTAGGGTCCCACGATCACAATAGTGGTCCCCACGATCACGATGAAGGACCCCTAAAAGTATATATGGGGGACTTCAAATTTTTCTACCATTCTTATATAAAATTCTAAACTCTTGAGCTGGTGGGTGCAAAATTCTTGGGTTATTTAATCAAATTAAGTTGGGGTAAGTTGGTTCTACTCCTGTAATGTAATTACCACTAATTTTACATCATATTTCGTTCTTAATTTTTTTAAATTTCAAGTTTTCATACATTTTAGGGATGTTTTTAGCCCCGAAATGGATACCATTCTCACTCAAATTTTGAGCTTATGTTCCTTACTCTATGATGAAGGTAATTGCTAGTGTAATTTTTAAATTTTGTTATCGGGTCCCTAGGGTTAATATTTGACCCAACATTTCACTTGAATTATAAATTATCAATATTGGTATCATTAGTCTTGTCTTAAGGTATAGATTACGTCTTTGATGGAATAGCAACATTTCAAAGCCTTAGGCAAAGAAAAGTCTTCCCTGTGATCATTTGTGGTTCAATCGTTCGGCGTCCAGGTAGGTTACGACTTTCCTTCATTTAGACTTAGCTTAGTTTGACCTTATGTGGTATAAATTGCTTATTGGTGATGGGATAACATTGTTCTAGGCTGTGATATTGGGGAAATTCATTTGTATTTAATCAATTCTTTTCCTATATAGTAGGATTCATGCTCGGACCTAAGTTTAGGTAGCTTACTTAGTTCGTTAAGCCTTTGTTTAGGATATCTACTAGTATTAGGATGCCTACTAGTATTAGGATTAGATTAGGGATCCTTAGCTTATGATCGGGGTATAATTCTATGATAGGCTGATTTTCGTTAGCCATATTGCTACTATATTGTTTCTTTATAGGTTATCTTTATGTGTTATAATTGTGGGGCCTTGGGGTCAAGGATAATGATGGGCCTGTATTGGTTGTAATGGCTGGGATGGTGGGGTTCCCTCTAATTCTTGAGAGTACTTGCTTTTATAGCTATATGTTGCTTACTTTCATGGTTATCCGTAATTGCACGCATAGTCATACATATATTTTTGTGATATGACTGTATTTAATGAAATACATGGTTTTCAACTTTAAAAGAGGACGGTGACATTTCTTTACTTTGATTTTGATTTCAAAACTGAAAATGGATGGAAAGAAAGAGACTATCTTAGTACCGGTTACAGTCCAGGTCAGTATTATAATTTTTGGGATCTCGGTTAGAGTCCGAAAATTGTATACGGACCTCGTGAGTCCCACATGGGTTCCACATTTTCTAGAAATGATGTTGGATGTGGTGTATATGGTAGGCATCAAACATTGCATTCATCACATACTACAACATATTCACTCATTTATATTTATACATTTATATGAACTACATGTATGCTATTTACTCTCTTTTCATTATTTCTATTAGATTTTAGACTTTTAGCTCTCTTTTAACCTTCCTTTGGATAGATGTAGGTTATATTTGCACTTTATAATGTATAATGTTCTTCTAAGCATAGTCGGCCTATGATGCCTACTGAGTACCGCATGTTTGGTACTCATACTACACTTCTGTATTTTTTTTCTGATGTAGATCCTACTACGAGTATTCGCCACTACAAGAAAATGATAAAATTGTAACAAAATATTTGAGACGAAGAAATTCTATCTCAAATTGTGATAGATCAACGTTGCATAAAAAAAAATTAAAAAATATTTTTTTTCCATAATAGTTTTGAGAGTAATGGATTTGTGACAAATTTGTGAGAGATTTTAAATATAATTTTTGTGATAGACATATTTCCATCACAGATTAAATCTGATGAGAAAAGTGATAACTCTTTGTCACAAATCCTCGATTAAAATTGTGATAAATTGAGAATTCTGTCACAATATTATAAAAATAAGAATTAAATAATTAAAAAAAAATTTGAAAGATTTATTTTTGTCACAAAGATAAAATCAAACTACTTTTAGTTTTCCCCCAAAATATTTTGACATTTTTTCATTTTCACACCCTCGTGTGAAAACCCTTCTTCATTAGAGAGACGAAACCCTTCACTCTCTTGAAGTTCATCCTTTTGGTTGAAAGAGAGTGAAGGGTTTTCTCTCTCTAATGAAGAAGAGTTTTCATATAAGAGTGAGAAAATAAAAAAAAATGTCAAAATTTTTGAAAGAAAAATTAAAAATAATCTGATTTATCTTTGGGGCGGAAATAATCTATCACAATATTTTCTTTTAATTAGTTAATTATTATTTTTATAATATTGTGACTAAATTCTCAATCTGTCACAATTTTAATCATGGATTTGTGACAAAGAATTATCATTTTTCTCACCAGCCTTAATTTGTGACGGAATATGTCTGTCACAAATAAATATATTAAAAATCTGTCACAAATTTATCACAAATCAGTTACTCTCAAAACTATTATGGGAAAAAACTATTTTTTTGAATTTTTATTTATGCAAGGTTGATCCATCCCAAATTCCTCAAAATTCTATCACAATTTGACACAAAATTGCTTCATCTCAACTATTTCGTTAAAATTTTACCATCTTCGTATAGTGGCGAAAACACGTAATAGGATCTAAATCAGAAAAAGATGCATAACTGTAGTATGAGTACCAACTATGCGGTGGTCAGTAGGCATCATATGCCGATAATGCTCAGAAGAACAATATACAATATAAAGTGCAAATATAACCTACATCTATGCAAAGAAAATCTAAAAGAGAGCTAAAAGTCTACAGCCCAACAAAAATAATGATAAGAAAGTAAATCGCATACATTCATTTCATATAAAGGTATAAATGTAAATGAGTGAATGCAATGTAGTATGGGATGAATGCAACTGTCACAATCCAATTGGTCGTTTGTGACACCCATCCTAACTCTATTGTTGGAGAAACAATCAACCCTACCCTCAACCGACCAATTAAACCTTAAAATTAAATAATTACTAAACTAAATCACCGTTTATTAAATTAAAACATGCCAAAACATAACATCAATTCTAATATCTTCAAAAAATCTAAATAAATAACAAAAGTATGAAAGTATCTCTAAACTATTACCTCCACCGTGACCCAAAAGTCGTCGTACAAGTACTAATAATCCAGAACAAGGTCTGAAATCAGAATCCAAAATACTAAAACAAATAAATAAAGAAGTCATAGTTAAGAATAAAGGACATAAGCTAGATGAAGATCCAATGGTTTCTCGGACATGGTGCTCACCCTTGGATCGAAGCTAATGATCACAAGTTAAAGATGAGGTCTCATCTCAAATGCTGGAAAACGCTCTGCACTCAATAAAAAAAAAGCACAGGTAGTATCAGTACAAAAAATATGTACTGGTAGGCGTCATCGGCTGACTTAACTCAACGCCATACAAATTGATAAGTTAAACAAAAGCAAGAATTGATCAAGACACAACTTAAAATCAGCTAACAATTCAATTCATATTCATAAAGAACTCAACTTACAAAACCAATGACTATCCTCTTCATTTCAATCCCTTTCAAGTTATTCATATCATTCACTTACACTAATACAATTCGATCAAAATTAATTAATTAAACAATCACATGTGCAATGCGACCAATTAATGCATGACAAAAAATAGTGTACATACATAATAGGGTCGACAGGGACCCTTAGTCATGACCTGTAAGGGACTAGCTCATTCCATGTACCGTACCGTCGTGGTATCCGATCGATCCTAATATCAATCTGTGTCGGTGTAACGATCCCTATATCATCAAACCAGATAAAACCTCAATAACATGCTCAAAAAACAATAACATCAATATTCATGTTTATATTGCAATCATCAACACTTTAAGTTGATAGTTCTAACTTAGCGTTAACATTATCTCTACCAACGATTACAAGTAGGCCCAAAAGCTAATCATATTCATTCAACTCAAATATATGCATAGAGTCAAATAAAGTCTACAACTATATTTAAACCATAACCTACCTTATATTTTCATCCGAAATCACTAATTGTCCAAAACCTTGCCTTTTCTTTCAAATTCCGCTCGTTCTTGGTCTATAAATAATAAATGAGGATGATTAAATACAACATTCTCCACTTCTAGGTATTATAAACCTAAATTCATCAAATTCAATATATGAACTTAGCCTACTTTATCATTCTAGGGTGGTTTTCTACCCTTTAATCTCTTTGAATTCTCTGTATTTAATGATTACAAGGAAGAATTATATGCTAGAAAGTGAATTAACAACTTAGAGTAAATAATAATGGAATTTAAGATATTCCCGACCAATTTCCACCAATTAATAAACTTCGGGCTAAACCAATTTTCATCCATATTCTTAGTTCTTATAATTCTAAGAATGTAATGGAGTAATCAAAAGTTTGAATAATGAAGAGATCTTACCTTAAAGATGGAAAACCCCCCAAAATGGTGAAAATTTTCTTCTCTCAACCCTTAGATGAAAACTGAAATAATAGGGAATGAACATGCCACTTTCTGTTTTAACTAGAAATATACTGTGATTTATTGCTATGGCAGAAGATTTATCACCACAGTGACTTTGCTGAAGTGACACATATGTCGCTGCAACAACACTTAGGCCAAATGAATCATCGCCATGGTGACCCCTCTGTCACTGTAAAGATGTTGTTTTCGGCAAACCTGTCACTGCAGCGGTACTAAACTAGTAACTTAGGACTTGTTCCATCCCTATCAATTTCACATTACACTTTCAAAATTTTGACATCACAGAGTAACCCTTTCATGTATATCGCTATAATCGGAGTTCTACTAACTCGTTTTACGCTTCGAAAGCTCCTATGACTTTCGAAACTCATCATCTAACGTAAAATAAAATCAAATCCCACAACTAAAATACTAATAATCATTAGATTTCCTTAGACCACGTAACACCCAAAACTAGGCTAGCCCTGAATTTCACAAATTTAGTCTATGGACAGGCTAAGATGAAATTTTACTCACTAATTCACCATAATGATGTTTTATATCATTACATTAGATACCAATTAAGCACTCGTTTGTCCCCGAATAACAACAAGTAACAAGAGATGAAAAAAATCAAGGAATACCTGAATCAGCGAACAAATGGGGATAGCGCTTGCGCATATCTACCTCAGTCTGTCAAGTGGCCTCCTCAACAGGATGGTTTCTCCACTAAATTTTCATAGATAGAATCACCTTGGTCCTATACTTCCTCACATCTCTATCTAGTATAGCAATAGGTTAATCTTCATAAGAGAGTTCCTTGTCCAACAACTCTAAATCCTAATGGATGATGTAGTCTCCCTATCTATGATACTTTTTGAGCATTAAGACATGAAATACCAGGTGAACTCCCAACAAACTAGGATGTAGTTCCAACCTATAAGCCATAAACCATACTTCTTTTAATATCTCAAAAGGTCTGATATACCTCGAACTTAGGTTACCTTTCTTCTAAACCACATTACACACTTCATGGGTGACACTTTAAGCAAAACCTTCTCACCCTTCTCGAAATGAACATCTCTCACTTTGTTGTCTGCATACTCCTCCTGTCTATTCTGAGATGATACTTAATTTTCTTGGATGAATCTCACTTTCTCCATTGACTACTTCAACACATCAGTGCTCCAAGGTTTCACCTCAAAGGTATCAAATCACCTAATCAGAAATCTACACTTCCTCCCATATAAGGCTTTAAAAGGAGCCATGTCAATACTTGAGTAGTATCTATTGTTGTACAAGATTTCATACAAAGACAAGAACTAGTCCCAATAACCACCAAAATCCATTACACATGCCCAAAGCATATCCTCTAGTATATGAATCGCTCGCTCTGACTGCTCATCAGTCTATGGATGGAAGGTTGTACTTAGTTCCAACCTAGTACCCAATTCTTCCTGAAACTTCTTTGAAAATTTAGAGGTAAAATGTGTACCTCTATTCGACATGGTTAAGATAGGCACCCCATGAAGTCTAAAAATCTACTTGAATAAATCTTAGCCAGCTTGGCTGCATTGTAAACCACTCATATTTGGAATAAAATGTGCATACTTGGTCAATCAATCAACAATTACCCAAACAGTATCACATTTCCTTAATATCTTAGGAAGACCAATAACAAAATCCATAGTTATTATCTCCCACTTCCATTCTAGAACGGGCATTCTCTAAAAAAAGCTGCTAGGTTTTCGATGCTCATACTTAACCTGTTAACAGTTTTGAAACTTAGTCATAAAATAAACAATGTCCTACTTCATCTTTCTCTACCAATAATGTTGCCTTAAGTCTATATACTTCTTGGTTGCACCCAAATATATAGAGTACTTAGAATTGTGAGCCTATGTAAGGATAGCAGAAATCACGTTTCCCACACAAGGTACTCACACATGTACCCTTATTCTCAATATACCTTCCTTATCTAGAATGGACTCTTTGGCCTCACCTTGTAACACTTTAACTCAAATTTTATTCAATTTCTCATCCTCAAATTGCTTTTCTTTAATCTGGTCAAGGAAGATGGATCTATCCTCAACATTGACCTAAAATCCTCCCTTGTTAGTCACATGCAATATCATAAAACTTGTAGCTAAGGTTTGCACCTCCCTAGCCAACAAACATCTCGACACCTCCAACTACGCCAAACTTTCCATACTCACAGGCTTCCAACTTAATGCATCTGCTACCACATTGGCCTTGCCTGGATGATAAAGAATCAAAATGTCATAGTCTTTTGGTGACTACATCTACCTTTGCTGCCCCAAATTCAAATATTTCTATGTAAAAACATCTTGCAAGCTGCGGTGGTCTGTGAATACCTCACACTTAACCCCATAAAGATAATGCCTCCAAAATTTGAGAACAAACACCACTGCTGCCAATGCAAAATCATGGGTGGGGTAGTTCTTCTCATGCACTTTTAGCTGCCTCGAAGCATTGCAGTCACATTCTTTTCCTGCATCAAAACAACACCAAAACTAGAACATGAAGCATAGCAATACACAATAATTTTTTTTTCTTCAATTGACAAGTAAGAATGGGAGCTGAGGTTAGAAAAGTCTTGAGCTTTTGAAAGCTCTACTCACATTCATCATTCCATATAAAAGGTACCTCATTCTGAGTTAATCGGGTTATATGTGCAACAATGGATGCGAACCCTTTTATAAACAAACAATAACAGTTGGCCAACCCGACAAAATTATGAATCTCTATCATATTGGTTGGTCTGTCCCTATTCCTAATAATCTCAATCTTCTATGGGTAAACCATAACCCTTTTTTTAGATACCACGCTCCCTAATAAAGACACCAAAGACAACCAAAACTGACACTTGGAATACTTAGCATAAAGTTGCTTCACATTAAGCAACCCCAATATAGTACGCAAGTGAGCTTTATGCTCCTCATTACTCTTAAAGTAGACCAAAATATCATCAATGAAGATATTTAAAAATGAATCCAAATAAGGTTTGAATGCCCCATTCATCAAGCATATAAAGGTGGATAGGGCGTTAGTCAAGTCAAATGACATTACCAAGAATGCATAATGACCATAGCTAGTCTAAAAGGGATCTTTGGGATGTCCTCTTCCTGAATTTTATTTTGATGATAACCCAACCTTAAATCTATCTTAGAAAACACTGCGGCACCCTACAACTTGTCAAATAAGTCATTTATACTAGAAAAAGAATACTTATTACAAATTATCACCTAGTACAACTATCGGTAGTCTATACACATCCGTGTACTACTATCTTTCTTCTTAACAAAGAGCTCAGGAGCACCCTATAGAGAATTGCGAGGTCAGATAAAACCCTTCACTAGCATTGCACTTAACTTAGAGCCACTCTACTAGCATTGCACATAACTTAGCGCCACTCTACTAGTATTGCACATAATCTCAAATGGTATGGACCAATTTGGTGAAACAATGATAGGGGCCGATGTCAATTTATCCTTAAGGCACTCAAATTCCTTTAGACACATATCATCAAACATCAACTTCACCTCCTTCTCCAACAACTTGCACAAAGGGTGTACAATTTTAGAGAAATCCTAGATGAACCTAAGATAGAATCCAGCGTACCCCAAAATACATCGAATACCCTTCATAGAAATTTATGGAGGCAATTTTTCTATCACCTCAATCTTCGCTTTATCAACCTCGATCTCCTTCTTTGAAATTTTGTGGCTGAGAACTATTCCTTCTATTACCATAAAGTGGCACTTTTCCCAATTAAGTATCAAATTGAAGTCTTCACACCTCCTCATAACACTAGCTAAATAGGCTAAGCAATCTTCAAAAGAGTCACCAACCACAAAAAAATCATCCATGAATACCTCTTTAGTGTCCTCCACTATGTCTAAGATGATAGACATCATGCAACACCGAAAGGTCATTGGTGCATTACATAATCCTAAAGGCATCCTTTTGAAAGCAAACTTCAAGTGAAAATGGTCTTCTCTTGGTCTGCAAGAGCATTCAAAATCTTATTGTATCTTGAGTAACCATCAAGAAAATACTACCATCCTCTACCAGCAAGACGGTCTAACATCTGATCCATAATTGGCATCAGAAAATGATATGTTTCCGTCCATGCATTCAGTTTTCTATAATCCATGCACACTCGCCAATCGGTGATCGATCTCATCGAAATAACCTCATTCTTACAATTTGGAACCACAGTGATTCCGTCTTTCTTTGGCACACATTAAATCGGGCTCACCCATTTGCTATCTATAATAGAGTAAGCCACATATGTATCCAACCACTTGATGATCCCCTTCTCGACTACTTCTTGCATAGGCAAATTATGCCTACATTGATGCTCAATACTAGGAATACAATTAGGCTCCACTTGGATTTTATGAGTACAGAGTCTAGGTGGAATACCAATAATGTTAGTAATGGACCATCCAATAGCCCTCTTGAACTTATGCAACACCAATACTAGATCTATGACTTTCCATTCCACCAAATTTGCTGCTATAATGACAGACAAAGTGTTGTTGGCTCCTAATAAAGTATAACGAAGGTTGGATGGGAGAGCTTTGAGCTCCAAGACAGGCAACTCCTCAAAAGAAGTCTTGGTCAGTGGAATTACCCTATTCTCCAAATCCAAAGCTAACATTTTTCGAGTATAAGAGTAGGAACCCATACCAACAAGTGCACTCACCATCTCATCATACTCATAAATATCATTACCCTAAAAGTTTATGATCACTGTCGCTAGTGCTTTAGTACCAATCCTCTTCTTAATAGGAACTATCAAGGACTCCTTATCAACTGTATCAATAATTAAGACCATACGAATATTGTTTGGTTGCTTCATAGATTGGCAAATATCAAAAGTCACTTATTTATTATTCAACCAAAACTTTAACTGACCAGTTTCTATATCAACTATTGCTCATCCGATCGAGGAATAGTCTCTTCAAGATGATGGGAACCTCAAAATCCACTTGACAATTGAGGATGACAAAATCTATTGGAAAGATAAATGACTGAACTTCACCAAAATATCATACAAAACTCCCACAGGCTTCTTTACAGTGTGGTCTGACCCTAACTATCTAAATACTGCTAGTGGCATCAAATTAATACTAGCACCCAATTCACACAAGGCCTTTGCAAAGTTAAAGGTCCCAATGGTACATGGAATAGTGAATGCTCCAGGATCCTTCTTCTTCTCCACAGAAGACCAGGAAGCTATTGCACCCTATGGTGCAAATTATCAATAGGCTCAAAACTCACGGTCCTTTTTTTTGTTACCAGATACTTCATAATCTTTGCATAGCCATGAATTCGCTCAAGTGCCTTAACTAATGGGATGCTCATCGATAATTGTTTCAGCATCAAAACAAATTTGTGATTTATCCCTTCTTTGGCCTTCTTCTTCAATCTCTATGGAAAAGGTGGTGGAGGTCATGGAATGGGAATCAAAATATATGGGACCTCCTTTTAATTCCCCTTTGTACCCTCAGTTTCTTTTTTAGCAACTAGAGATAGCTTTTTAGATGATGTTTCCTCCATAACTTGACCCTCCAATTCGGCTACCTTTTCAATATCAATTATCACGGGCTCGACCTCATCATCAATAACTACTGGCATAGAAGGATTGATATTCATCTTACCACTCATTGTGTTTACAGCTATACAGTGATTGTCATTCTTTAGATTTTAGATAGTGTTGCTTGGAAGTGTACCTTTCTAAAGTTGGATCAAAGGTACAAAAATCTGGCCAATCTGCTGCACAAGTTGTGTAATAGAGGTAAAATAAGACTCCACCTTTTGACTTAACCTTAAAATATTTGCTTGAATCTCTTTAAGGCTGTTATCAGTTTTGTTTATCCCTTTCAGCACTCTGGAAAGCAGCTCCTCTACCCTAGCATTACTCAATTCAGTTTCACAAGTACTGAGAGTGACTTATAAACCACTTTTGTCATTCTTTTAACCATGTATTTTCTTTAAATTACCGTCTCTGCCTCTCTCCTATCTCTTACCCAGATTGGTTATAGTTGTTATCCTTGTAATAGTTTCAACCTTGATTTCATTGACCTTAGCGCTAAGTATCTTGATTAAACACTTGGGCTTTGGCCCTAAAACTCGCTATCTGATCATCTAAATAATTAGCCTCCTTATCAGAATCATAATCATCTTGTATTAATGCTTGACCTTGAGAACCGACTGTATTTACCTTCTCTATCACAAATCCTGCGAACTATTTTACAATCAAGCATAATTCAGTTCTCATCTGGGCTACTTTTTGAGCAAGCCCCTTATCTATCCTCCGTTGCTCTGTTGACTCCTATTGCATAAGTGCCTACGAGAAT
Source organism: Capsicum rhomboideum (assembly GCA_031232105.1). Lineage (NCBI taxonomy): Eukaryota > Viridiplantae > Streptophyta > Magnoliopsida > Solanales > Solanaceae > Capsicum > Capsicum rhomboideum. The sequence continues at coordinate 64,534,812 of CP124709.1, forward strand.
ATCAGATTCCCATGTGTGCCAACCATTGTTGGTTTTTATGATCCTATTTAGTATCACTGAATCTTGCTCCCGAGTTAGACTTATAAATGCACCTCCTGTTATGGTGTCAGCTACAACCTTGTTGCTAGCCTTCAAAGATCTGTAGAAGATTTCGAGCAAACTCTGATTAGGTATTTTGTGATTTGGGACTTGTTGCAGCTTCTTCTTGAACCTCAACCATGTCTGATACAATGCCTCCAAATATAGTTGCTTAAGGTTATAGATCTCATCTTTTAGCTGCAACATTCAAGACGGTGGGAAAAACCGTTCCAAGAAAACCATTTTCAACTCCTGCAATGTGGTGATTGATCCGTTTAGTAACTCTGTCAGCCAGGCTAGAAGCTCCTGACCCCCCTCTTAACTAGCTTTTGGGAACGAATAGAAGAAATAACTATCAAGGGAGCTGGCTTATAAACACCCTCCCACTCTAACCTTTCCATCTGTAGCAGAACTACAGTGATAGTCTTAGCATAACAATCAAGGACAACATAGTAAGGAGACAACCAACTCATCCCCAAAATAATATCAAAATCTTCCATGTCTAAAGCACTAAGTCTGCTAAAGTTTTGTATCCCATAAACAATATAGCGAAATCTCAATAATCCTGATCAACGCACATAGAAACTCTAACTGGTGTAGACACAAACATAGGTGTATCAAGCATTTCACACAATAAATCCCAAGCTAAAGAAAAACTCATAGAAAAATAAGAAAATGTAGTCCCCAGATCAAATAATGCAGAAGTTATACGATCACAGATAAGAATGGTACCTGTGATCACAACATCAGAAGCCTCAGTTTCAGGACAACCCAAAACTGCATACAGAAAAGCCTTATCACCACCATAATAACCACCTGTACTAGTCTGCATTCCACCTATTGTGACCCATCTATACACACAAGTGCAAGTGATTGTTCAAGTAATATAATAGCTCCTTTAAAAGAGCCAGATGTCAAACCCACAAGGACTTGTCGTTTAACTATTCATTAGACTAAACTAGTTCTTGATTATTTATTTAAGCGGTGGAATATAGAGATATGATGGTTTTAAAGTATAAATTAACTATGAACTAAACTAACATGATTAACTTGAAGTATAAACAATGGCAAGTTGAATTCCCAGGGTCAAGGTATCCCGAACGTCATCTCGAGTGCATGAATATTAATGGTTCAGGCAAAATGAGTTATCTATCGTGGTTATTGATCACAAGGTTAATATTATTATTATATTCGTCTCCAAACTATAACCTTCTATTAGAAATTGGAAACCTAACTACATCATTGAGCGGGGATAGATTTAACCAACTCTAACGCCATTAAGCTATCTTCTCGTATTTGAACAAGCGCGGCGAATTAGATGCCTCTCAGTCCTAACCGCATATATCAATCTCTTGGAACCTCTTCCTCGAGTAAAGATCACGCTCCTTATATTCCCCATTCTATCTCTCAGTTTCTCTCTCAAGCTCATCTCAAGAAAAGTGATTTATTCCAATGGTAATTAAGCATTAAAATACTAAAATCAAGAATATAAGAATAACCAATAATTGATAAACTTCAGCAAAAACCAATAATATTAAACTCTAGAGATTCATGTTCATCGCCTCAACCTCAATAATAAGCGATTTTAGCCACTCATGGCTTGATTTAACATCATAAATTGGTAAGAACCCATAAAAAGAAATAAAAGATGAAAAGAAAAAGTATTAACCCTAATTTGTATGCCAAAATCGCCCATGAGTAGTCCAACAAAGATGGAATATTGATACAATACCCAAGAGCCCCATTTATAGACTAGAATTTGGAGTCAAAATTTGTCAAAAAGTGGCCCGGCACGCCCCTGGGCGCGCTTGACACTTCACCAAACAAAATATTGGTCCAAAGTGGTCCGACACGCTCTTTGGCGCGCCTGACACTTAAACTCTGATTTTCTTCCTTTCTTCGACCTTTCTTCATAGATTCGAGTGGATTCTTCAAGTCCAAATCTTTGGCTTGTCTCTTATCTTTAAGATTCTTTGCTCGTAAAACCTTCAAGCCTCAATTTCCACTCCAAAAATGCTCCAATTTATCACAAATTCCACCTACAAGGGTCTAATCATATTTATTAGCACAATATCAAATATTCTATCAAAACAATACAAAATACGCACTTATTGCTCTCAAAACTAATGTAAACATGGGTCAAAGTGTCACAACCCGAATCCTATTCGGGCCGGACTGGCACCCGAAGCCGACAAGGCCCGAGAGAACCAATCTGTGCTCACGAACATTCATATGCATACCTCTGTAATAACGTTGTTGAATTTCATACAACTATCCAAAAGTCATGGAAACATGTATTATATATATGAAACTTGGCCGATAGGGCCATCAAGTCAAACTGGACATGCATCTCTTACATTCCTCTTCCCACATATGTCTACAAAGCCTCTACATATACATATACATAGCCAATCTAGATTCGGGACAAGTCCCCGCTTTATACAGCATGTACAATACCAAAATCAATACACTATGACTCGGAAAGCCCCGAACCAACTGGAGCTCACCAAAAATCTACAAATGACCCGCACTCTACTGTGGAGGTCCACTAACACCTGTGCCTGCAGTAAGTAAGGTAAATCCCCCCCAAGGGGGTCAATACGAAGAACGTACTGAGTATGTAAGGCTATAAGAAACTGTATGACACAATAATACTTCAACAGAAACAATATAAAAGAGCATAGTCAATATGTATAAATCATTGATATGCATATGTAGAACGGTGTACCTTACATTCATTTCTTTCTTTTGCTTCTATTATTTGTTCATCATCACTCATATCATATCATACCCGAGCCCCAACTGATCAGTGGGTCTTAATATAACATAACGTTATGTTGGGATAGGCTCGAGCTAGGCTTATGCCTCTAGAGCTACTACCCATAAATCAATATATCGGGTTCGGCTCGAGCTAAGTTATTACCTCTAGAGCTACCACCCATAAACCAACATATCAGGTTCGTCTCGAGCTAGGTTATTACCTCTAGAGCTACCACCTGTCAGGATCGGCCTGAGCTAGGCTTATGCCTCTGGGACTACCCGCTGATCCAATAAATCTCGGGATCGGCTCGATCTAGGATTATGCCTCTAGAGCTACCACCCGTACTCTTACAACCAACAATATGCATTACTTCTTTTCTTAATTTTGATAGATTGATTCATTCGCTTGTGAAAGATTGATACATTGAGGATCATGACATTATTGGAAGCACACATATATGCATTACTTCACTCCTTCACTTCATGAGATTGATACTTAGTGGTTAAAACATTATTAGAACGTGGAATATAACATTATTGAGACTTTGGAACCATGTCCATAATTATGTAACTCATGAACAACAATGACTAATGAATGAGGGATATGTGACTTAAGAATGAATAGATTCTCCTTACGTCGTCACTTTCCTTGAAACAGTTTCTTTTAGTAGTTACAACATTATGAGAGCTTAGGAACTTCAGTCCATGGATAAGAGACATATGAATGCCAATCGGTCAACGAATAGGAAACATGTGGATAACAATATATATCAAACCTGAATGAGATACTTTAGAATATTTCAGAATGGAACAACTACTATGACAATGTGAACAATATCTGTTGCAGAAGGATACGGCAAGAGTAACCTTACATACCTTATCTTCTCAATATGAATACACAGTCCTATATGTGAATACAATAATCCAGCTCCTTCCTTACGTGTTACTCTACAACACAAGTACATAACGAAGCTCATGTTAACAACCAACTACCTTACAAGTGCATACGACAATAATGAGTTACGTGACTGCCGTATAACGTCATTTCGCCCTCTTACGTTACCAATTAGTGCATAACCAAACCAAAAATATCATAACATTCTACACATTGACCAAGTCATCATAAACCATTAACATTTCACACCAAGTTTACCCTTTACACTTCTTCATTAATACTACGTTACCTTTTCTCCGTCAAGTTACTCGATAGCTTTCACAATAACACATTAACAACAACCCATATTTTATACCATTCAAAATACCTCTGGGATACTCCTTTATAGTCATTTAAAAGGTACCATAAGTTGATAATTGCATCCATGAAGGGTATAGGGGTTTCGGGGGGTCAAAGAGATGCAAAAACAATCGAAATGGGGTTCTGTCCCGACCTGCGAATCCACCTGAGCCTGCAGGTGGCTGAACTGCATCCGTAGGTGACCTTTGGCAGTGTCCAGGGGCACCTGCGAAGTCACCTGCACCCGCAGGTGCTTCGTCTGCGAGGGCGAGTGCCAGTTTCGGCCAAAAATTGTCTCTTTTGGGTCCTTTTATGCAATGAATGGTCCATGATCATAAATAAACTTCTCTTGACATATTTTAGATCATATTGGATTCCAACAATAAGACATGGTTTCACAACACACATGAACATCACCAAAACCACACTATTCCTTCAATACACCACCAAATCTATGCAAAATTTTGCAATAACAATTCCAAACATTATGTACAAGAATAAAACAAGTTAAGGCTATAATCACATATGACATGTAAATATTGAACCCCTCAAGTTCACTTCCTTCAAGACCACAAGTCCATTTTCAAGTTTACAAGGCAAAAACCTTCACCGATTAAGCAAACATAAATTGTTTCACACATAGTGAACTTCTCACACTTCACCAACATAACCAACATGATCTACACCATATTCCATGCATATAATATATTAAACCATGATATTAAACACTTACCAAATCTTCCCAAGGAGTGATCTTGTCCCAAAGATGGTTGCCTTAGGGTTTGGTTGAAGAGAAAAATGTTGTGGAATTTTCTAGAAATGAGACATGTCTTTTGTGGAATAAAATCTGATTTTTGGTGACTTTTATAGCCACTTTATAGTCATCCTTAGACACTCTTAAGCAATAAATATCTTATATTGACTTGGTCACAAGAATGGGTCATTTCCATTTGTTTTGGGCCACGTCTTTTATTTGATTTTTGGTCCTCATTTGAGCCCAATTGCAAAAATTAAATTCAGCCCATCTCACTAATGTATGATCCACCATCTTTCTCATGTTTAAATAATTCCATGAATGTTACGGTAATTAAATAGGTTCAGAAACATACGGGGTGTTACATAAAGTCGGCAATAAGGCGTATAAATATGCCCTCGATCACCACCCCACACTTAAAGCTTTGTTCATCCTCAAACAACAAACAAAATCAACTCAAGGCGACTATATAATTACTACTACAACTAAGACACTCAAGCTAGCACTACAACGACCACATGAATAGCAAGATCTACATTCAGTATGTTATATTACAACTTGAAACACATGAATACTACTTCAAAACTTCCTAGCCTCAAGAATTGACTCTACCAAGTTTGCAAACTCATGCACATTACTCAACAAAGTGATCATATAAGTCACCTATCTATCATCAAACATGTACCGTCACCACAAGAGAATCACCCACATTCACTCACAGATATGCAATTTATCACAATAATAGGTGTAAGAATCAAATTCCGCTCACTCTCACAAAGAATTCACATGTCACATAAGATGAACCATAAGCTTGCCCTTACTGTAGTACTCCACTAGTATCGGAATGTCAAAGCTTAAGATCAAGGAGGACTTTAAGGGTTGTAATGTAGGCTAAGGGACGGTTAGGAACTATTTGGTCAAGAATAGTGACTATCTTCCCTAAGCGCTTTAATACACTACAATTTACATTAAGATCACCTCCAACCAACCTATTTTACACCACTTTTATCTTTCCAACTCTCTTTTGTTTTGCCCAATCTCTTTAAGCTAGCTTACACATATTAGGCAAGGAGTATTTGCTATCAACACTTGATTCACTTCTTTTAGTCAATTTTTTTCCTTTTCATTACATTACTCCCTACCAACAACACATAAACTTTTTCACACACCAAAAGATATTTACTTGGGGCTTCAACTTAACTTTTTCCTTCTTCAATTTTTATACTCCTTAACATCTTATTTTCTCAACTAAAGCGCTTAGGATTTTTGGATCAAATTATGGTTAATTGAAAGAAAAGGATTAAGCTACATAGAAGGCTACCAAAAGAATAGACTAAAGGCTCAACGGGGCTAACTAAGATCATGCAAAAAGGGTATATAAAGTAGGTATAAAATACGGCTATCAACAAAATGCCTATATCATCTCCTAAACTCAACACCCTTTATTTTGCTTTGGAAACACACCAGGGAAGTTCTAGATATCAATATGCACATGGATTATCACAAAAACTTCATTCACACATGGCATATGTCTAAATCAAGACGGATCCCTATAGACTCTCAACCAAGCAATAGCAAGAATTCAACATTAATCCAACATCACAACAGAGTCAAATAAATGAGCCTAGGTGTCTCAACAATAGTCATTCAATTCACTACACATGTTTCAACATTCAAAACAAACTTGCATCATGCAATCATGCGTAGCATATGATTAGAGCATCTCTACAATTTTAAAATTACTCATAAAAATAAAAAGGATACTGGGTTCAAAGGGTTTCCCCTCAAAAAAGATCCGACAAGAAAAATCGAGGGGTGGATGAAGTGTGCTCCTAAATAAAACTAAAAATTACTAAAAGAAAATCTTTTTGTATTTTTCAAATTTTCATCAATATAAGCAAAAAGAAAATAACCAAAAGAATCCTGTAGCACACTCCACCCTAACCAAATCGGAAGATTTCCCACCCCACACTTAAAATCATACTTTGTCCCCAAAGTATAACTCAAAGAATAAAGAAAGAGAAATACTCCCTGAGGCCTCTAGGCCTAACTAGTAGCATCTTATCCATCAAAGAGGTCTGGAGGACCCCACACTTAGTTTTTGCAATGCTCCTTAGCTTAGATTTTGGGTACTCAGACTTCCCCTAATCTGCAAAACAAAAAAACAAAAAACAAAAACAAAGGTGACACTAAAAAAATAATAATAATAAAAAATAAACTACATACTAAACGTTGGGGTGCCTATGACAGGCGCCTAATTTAACATCGCGGCACGGCCCATCAACTTTTTCCTCCATCTTGAGGATATAAATTTCACCCCCAACATAATATCCATCTTTTTGCTTCGCTCATAGGGTGATGGTGCACATATGAAGGGACCAAGTGATGGATGGTGCATGTTAAATCACTTAGCCCTGAGGTGAGGCATGTTGTTTTGTTGCTTGTCTGGTGTAAATTTAAGAATGTAAGATTCTTGTTTCTCATCTACACAATCCTCCACTAGTTCAAAGACTCAAAATACATGTCATCATCTAAAAATAATGTAGAAAAATGCTTTGAATGAAATCCAATACATCCCACTTTTTCACTTGCACTAGCTACAACATGCTCATATTTATACTATCTCTCAACGTCAGCCTCAATCAAAGAAAGATAGTTGAATTGTTGATATTCTTCTTCTTTCTCCACAGAATGGCTAGTCTCTGCAACTATTGGTGATTGGACATCAGACAACTCAATCTTTTTCATCAACTGAACATTCAAGTCACCGATATCTAAGAAAAATTGATCTATCTCTGAAATAAGCTCATCTCCCCCCCCCCCCTTTAATTGGGTTGCCATGGTTGTGAGACCATCCTGGAGACACTCATGAATTTTTAATTGTTGTGCTTGCTCCATTGGAAATTCCTGGCTCACTATGTCTTCTTCATCCCAACTTTCTTCTACTGGTGTCTACCTTTCTTCATCAATCCGGGGTTATTTTGATAAGACTGTAACTTGCTAATCAACATAAGTTTCAGCCCTAGCTTGTAACTTTGTGACTTGGAACTGCATCTTCTTGATGGTTTCCCTCATTCTCTGTATGTCTTCCATTTGTTGTGTCTGCAGCTCCATTACTCGCTTCAGTATATCCATAAAGTAAGCCTCATGTTTTGCCTTATTAGCTCCATTAGCCCTGCCAACATCACAAACAACAGGCTGGTCATAATAGGGGTTCAGGGGAGGGGAATAATAGTTTGGATAGTCACTCCAACGGTTATCCTGACCACCACACATCTGACATCTATTCAATTCAAAAGATTGGGCAGGTGCGCACAACTCTCTCTCTTGAATATCATGACAATTACCATCCAAATGTGGTCCTCCACAAAAACAAGACGAATTGTCATTATTCAATGACCATCTATCCCAGGCTGACATATCAACAAGAGTGGTAGAAAAGTAAAACAAAACTTTGTACAAAAATAAATTATATACAACTCAAACAAATAAAAAGAACAAGTCCAATCTAGATAAATAATTAAAACTGAAGTCCCCGGCAACGGCGCCAAAAACATGTTGCGACCCAGCTATACACGTAAGTGCACGTGATAGTTCAATTAATATAATGGCTCCTTTAAAAAAAACAAATGTTGAACGCACAGGGACTTGTCATTTAACTATTCACTAGACTAAACTAGTTCTTGATTATTTATTTAAGCGGTGGAATATAGAGGTATGATGGTTTTAAAGTATAAAATAACTATGAACTAAAATAACATGATTAACTTGGGGTAGAAACAATGGCAAGTTGAATTCCCAGGGTCAAGACATCCCGAACGTCATCTCGAGCGCACGAATATTAATGGTTCAAGCAAATTGAGTTGTCTATCGTGGTTATTGATCACGAGGTTAATATTATGATTATATTCATCTCCAAAATATAACCTTCTATTAGAAATTAGAAACCTAACTACATCATTAAGCGGGGATAGATTTAACCAACTCTAACACCATTAAGCTGTCTTCCCGTATTTGAACAAGTGTGGCGAATTAGGTACCTCTCGGTCCTAACCGCATATCAATATCTTGGAATCTCTTCCTCGAGTAAATATCACGCTCCTTATATTCCCTATTCTATCTCTCAATTTCTCTCTCGAGCTCACCTCAAGACAAGTGATTTATTTCAATGTTAATTAAGCATTAAAATAGTAAAATCAAGAATATAAGAATAACCAATAATTGATAAACTTTAGCAAAAACCAATAATATTCAACTCTAGAGATTCATGTTCATCGCCCCAACCCTAAGAATAAGCGATTTTAGCCACTCATGGCTTGATTTAACATCATAAATTTATAAAAACCCATAAAAAGAAATAAAAGATGAAAAGAAGAAGTATTAACCCTAATTTGTTTGCCAAAATCGCCCAAGAGTAGTCCAACAAAGATGGACTATTGATACAATAACCCAAGAGCCCTATTTTTAGACTAGAATTTAGCGTTAAAATTTGGCAAAAAGTGGACCGACACTCCCCTGGGGGCGCCTGACACTTAGCCAAATTTCTGCCTCCAAAAATTTGGGCAATGAAGGCCCGGCACGCCCCTTGGCCCGCCCCTCTGCTGTCCATCCAAACAAAATATTGGTCCAAAGCCCGACACACTCTTTGGCGCTCCTGACACTTAAACTCCAATTTTCTTCCTTTCTTCGACCTTTCGGGTGGATTCTTCAAGTCCAAATCTTTGGCTTGTCTCTTATCTTTAAGATCCTTTGCTCGTAAAACCTTCAAGCCTTAATTTCCACTCCAAAAATGCTCAAATTTATCGCAAATTCCACCTAGAAGGGTCTAATCATATTTATTAGCACAATATCAAATATTTCATCAAAATAATACAAAATACGCACTTATTGCTTTCAAAACTAATGTAAACATGGGTCGAAGTTGGCAATAGGGCGTATAAATATGCCCTAGATCACCACCCCAACCAACCTTTCCTCCACCATGATTGGCTTGGTATCCACTTCTACCAGTAGTGTGACCACCTCGCCCATCATGTGGATAACCCCTGCCATTTTATCTCTCACTACGGCTTGCTGGAACTAAAGCTCTAGAAGCTAGCTACTGATTCAACTGATCTGTGGGAATAGTGTTAGGATAATACCATAGAATGTGACCCACTCCTCTGCACTTATTAATGTTTCCCAACTTACACCTCAAAATGAAGTATAAAGTGGTTATTGAATTAAATATAGATCCCAACCAAGGTTTGGGTCGATCCTATAAGGAATATGTAAAAGAGCTAGATCGATGCAGTTATTTAAACTATTAATAAGTTACTTCCAAAAATGGGGGTTTGAAGTAATCTTTGAAGACAATATGTAACCAAGTAACAATTGTTGAAGTGATTTGGGTTGTAATCAATAATGATGAGATAGTAGGACTGTGTTGCCCATGATTTCATAACTCTGTAGGTTCTCCATACTGGTGATCTATCCTGGTGCTTAGCATGCAGAATCGATAAGTTAAGTTCACCTAAATGGTTGGTTCTCCTCTATTAGATGACTACCCCTAATTACCCATCCGAGTCTCATAAGTTTTCCAATGTAACCCTTATTCTTGATTTTAGATTAGCGTTCCCGCATCCGTGACCCAATCTATTAAGTGAAAGTTGGTAGCTCTAATTCTGCGTTATTGATTCCCTTTTCCTAATCTCTACCTCTCTAGATTCAAGCAAGTAAGAATACAAGCGAGTTCTAATGCGTGGACTTGTTAAAAATCAACTCAATTCAAAGGGATAACAACACATGCATAAACACCATTCAAGAATCGAAATGTACTTTGAACCCTACTTTGTTATTCTATCATGGTTCCCACAATCCTAATTGTGGGGTTCAGCTACTCATAATTGCATGAACACGACAATAATTCAGAGAAGACTACATAACAATGTACCTACAAGAAGAATAGAATAGCACCAAGAATCTCAACATGATTAATCACCAAAATATGTTTAACAACTCTCATGAACAAGTATATGCACTCAAAAAAGGTAAAAAGTATGTAAACTTTAACATAAAACCTAATAGGAGTATTTATAGATACAAGAAAAATCCTATCCTAAACAATGTAGCAGAACAAGGTCGGTAGTAGCCATGAGTCGTCGGGTCTGGCATGACTCATGGCATGTGGCTACGACTTATTAGCTGGCTTACTGCTGGCTGGTGACGCCTCTTTATGATAGTTCATAGGGACTCCTGATGACTCATAGTGTGATCCATTGCAACTAAGGCTTACTTTGTCAACTTTAAGAACTATGGCTATATTTACTCAGGATGAGTCATGCAACAACTCGTCTCCACTCCAGATGACTCTTAGGTAGAAGTCATTTCCACTAACTTAATTTGCACTTCTACTGGTCATTTGGTCTATTTTTTCAAAATGAGTCACGCCATGACTCATAGCGTTACCCAATGAGTCGTGGACAGCCACCAGATGCCTATACCTAGCAAATTTTAGTTCCTTCTTATTCCGTTTAATTCCAAGGCCGGTTTACCTGTAAAACACTTAAAGCACACACATCATATCTATAAGTACACCTAAGTACTTGTATATTTTCTTTGTTTTAAGCGTCAAAATTGTCCTGAAATCCCAGCATATCAACACCCTCAACTTAAAAAGTTTACATGTCCTCATTTAAACAAAACAATGAAAACCCATATGGTGCTTAATTAATAGAAACCAAGGAGACCTACGACAGTTATATATCATCAAACATTTTGCAACCCCTTCCTATACAGTCAAATCAATTTCATCGTGTATTTTTTCAACTTGTTAGCATGACACAAAGGGATCAAGAGAAGGCATCACATTATGAATAGACGACTAAACATGTGTAGAAGTGACACTACCCAAACAAATAGCCACTAACAATACAATCTATTTGCCCTCACAATAAAGAAGTCATGCACACTCACAATATATATATATATGTAGATCAACATAGGGACTAAGTTGAAGCACTCGCTCTTACAAGAAATTTTAGATAGTGCACGTGAAATACCATAGTCTTGCCCTTATTTTCTATGCCTTAGTTTTTCTCGGATTAGATCACAATAGGACTTTAATTGGCTTGTAACATAGGCTTGGGGATGGTATGATATATATGGATAAAGTGACTCAACCATCTATACTAGTTTTGGCTCCACTTTTCAACCCTAATTATTTCCTTTCCTCCCTTATTCTCCCTTTTTAATTCTTCAGATTTTGGGTGTGGTTTTCTTTTTGCAATTTTCTCTCTCTCTTTTTTTGTTTTTCAAACTTCATTTATTTTTTTTTCTTAATACACCCGAACTATTTTTTGTTTACTCAGTTCTTCGTGATAACCATTTCTAACTATGCACCCCTACGATAGCTAACCTCAACTCAGGTGATTTGCCTGAGTTGAGGTAGACCGTCTCCTAGGAGGGACCAGGGCCAAAGTAGGTTCAATCAAAATGGGAATGTGAATGGGATAGTGAAATAAATAGGTCTATTTAGGCTTAAAGTCGGGATTAAGGGATATTTCTTTCATTTGGTAGGGCATTTAGACTAAAAGTGGACTATTCAAGAGCGGCCTATAATCCTTTCCAAACCAACTATCCTAAAACCATGGCAAGACTAACTGGGAAGGTTCTATATCACACACACAGAGTTGAATAAAGTAGGTACCTCACACACAAATGGTACATAGATACATTATCAACTACTACCTATCCGGTTCATGCGCCACTAAGGTACAATTATCATGCCTATAATTCTAATGCCATAACAAGATCCACCGTGGTAACATATCAAAACAAACACAAAACATAGTCTAATTTTTTTTCAGGAGGGGTATCCTTAAAACAACCAAATAAAAAACATTCAAAGCCTTGCACTAAGGTTCTCCTATTTCTCTCTTAACTAAACACACAAAATCAAAAATCACATAAACATAATTAAAACAAAAAAATAAAATCCTAAATTTGTCGGTTCTACTATGATAGTGCACTCAGAGGAAAATAAATACGACAACAAAAACCCCCCAGTGGTGGTACACCCCCACCCCCAACTTGGAGAACATGTAGTGTCCTCACCACATGATCATAATCAAAAAAATGTAAGAATGAGGAGCAAAGACATACCTGTGGCGCCTTAGGCGCCGTATATGGACTCGTCAGCTGTTGGAGTATCAGATGTCTCCCCAATCTCCAATACTTTGGCACCGGTAGTAACATGTGAATTAAAAGAAATGATGGCATCAACAGTGGCCGATGCACTCAATGATGTAAAAATAGTGGGGGAAACTACCCTAACCTTACCACCATCAGAATCAACAACACTATCATTTTTTAGGGCCTTACGGACTACGAAGCTCTAAATCCTTGTACCCTCTCATGCATCTCCAATAATATAGCTTAGAGGACCGCTTTATCTTCTCTGTAGCTTTCTTCATGTTCTCTTTATCTTTCTTCCTTCTCCTCTTTTGTCAGGATGGTTCGTCACCCTCCTCAACACTCTTTCTCTTGCCTTTATCTCCCCATATGTTGGGCACATCAAGATCATCAAAAATATCCTCAATCATAGGCATGCTAGGAGGCTGGAATATTGTAAACTATTTGGAAGACAGGGCCAGTGCTACCTAGAGTGAGGCAAGCTTATCATTGATCTCGGTTAGGTCCAGGGAATGAATCTCCTCAATATTATCTGTTAGACTCTGTTCAAACCCATAAAACTGGTTCTGCATCTCCCACATTACTTCAAAAATATCCTCCATTACCCATGGCTAGGCCCATCATGTAAAAATTTTAATTTTCATCGAAATAGTGGCCAATCTCTTCAGAATCTAAGAATTCCTGCAAGACTAAAACATACCCACCGACAGGTGGGCGAATCATGGATGATCCTAGAGTAAGAGTCACTATAACTGAGATTGATGTCGGTTGTGAGTAAAAGAGGTGGTGACACAGTTGTAGTGTGGGGCTCGTGCCTCGAGGCTTGACTATAATGACCCATCTAATAAAGTAGCACCTGCTACAACCTTTCCTTGGATATAGGATTCATTGGGTCTATAATCAACCTAAGATCTATAATATAATAAACCTCGATAAAATGATCAATCTCGGGTAACTCAGGAACACCAGCCTCCAAACATAATCGAGTAACCAAGCATGGGAATTGTATACTCTTCATGTTCTCTACAGCTATATCCCAAATTTACTGGGCATTCGATATAGCAATGCTAATCTCATAGACCTATGTAATTTTTGCCACCAAGGCATCTCAATTTGGGCTAAATATATTATCTCCAGCAGTGGGCCCTAATCTATGATTAACCCTAAACCATAAAGATTCAGCGGTGAAGCTCAATGTACCCTTCTTGATCTCAGACTCACCATCGGCTACAACTTCTTTCTTATATGCAGCGATGATGTTTGACATCCACCTATAATGTACCATTTTATCCTCTGTGCCAATCTATTTCAGTTTTAGTTTCGTTGTCTCATTTGTCCGATGATGTATCTCTTTTATGTTAGTCAGAGGCTTAAAATCCCAACCATGTAGAAGCATAAAATAGTATGCTTTGAAATATCCACCTGAGTAACACGTATCAACATGAAGGGAGGTGGAGGTTGACCCTTATGAAGTAAATGCAACCTATTATGTCAATTTTTAACCAATTATACAAGTGAATGCAATTTTTGTATACATAAGATCCCCTTTCCTTTTCAACCTAGTTCATCTAGGGTTACGTGAATGCACAGTAACAATACAACACCCATAGATAACTTTTAATACCAATAATCAAAGTAATGTAAAAGGATTTAACTTACTTTGATTTTTATTATGAAGCATGAAAGAGAAAGAACCTTTGAAAACCAATCACAAAAATCCAAATTTTGGAGCAATTGAGCAAATAGAAAGTACAAGGATGATTATAACAATGATTTAGAGTGAATTAATAGAGGAAATTGATGATTGGAAAAGGTTTTGTGGTAATTTAGGGAGATATGATTTTGAAAAATCAGGAAAAAGGGTAATTGAGTGTTGATTGAGGGTTTTAACTCTCACAAATTGGGTTGGGCGGGTAAAGTCGCTTAAAATAGTTGGCTGAGTTGACCTAGTGACCATAACTTATGCAAACGACTCATTGCCTCTGTGTAGAGTCATCACCAACACCCGTGATGTATAGGTCCAGAGCACTTACCTACTTCAGTCTTCACGACTCACAAAGAGAGTCGTCATGGGACCCTACAGATCATTTTGACTTATTCTGAGAGTCGTGAGTTGGAGTTCTAGAATCTTGGAGATTTAACTTTTCACTCTCAGTGGTGATGGATGACCTCACCAGTCATTGCCACTGGTAATAATTTGTCACGAGACTCGTGATGTCTGTGCACCAGATTTTTCTTTTATTTTTAGCTTCAGGCTGCAACCCATGCACACTTCCATACTCATTAGTTCCACCCTACAAACTAAAAACCAATGAAAAAACAAAAACAATATCCTTGGGTTGCCTCCCAAGTAACACTTTATTAAATATCGCGGCTAATTTAGATACTCAGACTTCTTCAAGCTAACCCATGGGTTGCCTCCAATACAACACTTGATTTAATGTTGCACCACGACTTGGGTATCTTGATTACTCAGACTTCATCAAGATACACCTCATACACAACCTTGACCTCTTAAATAGATCCGAGGTATTATTTCACCCTTTGACCGTTCACTTTAAATCTCTTGCCATTATTGTTCTAAAGCTCAATGGCAACATATGGAAAAACCTTCACCAGTCGATACAGTCCCATTCATCTTGACTTAAATTTTCTAGGAAGCAAGTGATTTGCACATCCCATAGTTACTTAAGACGAGTCATGCAATGACTTATCCTCACTCCTGACGACTCAAAGGAAGAAGTCATTGCCATTATCTTTATTTGAAAATCTACGGGACTTTTAGTCCATTTCTTTAGGATGAATCATGCCACAACTTGTAGTGTGACCCAACGATTTGTGGCTAGGCACCAGATGTCGATACTTAACCAATTTAAGTTCCTTCTTCTTTCATTTACTACCAAGGCTTATTTACCTACAAAGCACTTAAACACACACATCATATACACAAATACACCTAAGTTCTTTCATATTTTCTTTATTTTATGTGTCAAAAGTGTCGTGAACCTAGTACATCAAAACCCTCAACTTAGAATGTTTGCATGTCCTCATGCAAACAAAGCTAAGCAAACACATACGATGATTAACTAATAGAAACCTAAGAGACCTACGACAGCCATATCATCACACATTTTGCGCCCCCTCCTATATAGTCAAATCTAGATCACCGTGTATATGAACTACTTCTTACCATTACACAAAGGGATCCAGAGATGGTATCACATTATGAAAAGACAACCAAGCATGTGTACAAATGATACTACCTGAACAAATAGCTACTAAAAATGCTATGCATGTGCCCTCACAACAAAGAAGTCCCGGACACTCACAGTATATATTGATGTAGAATAACACAGGGAATAAGTCAAAGAACTCACTCTCACAAGGAAGTTTAGACAGTGCGCGTGAAATACCATAGGCTTGCCCATATTTTCTATGCCTTAGTTTTTCAGACGGTAGGATTCGATCACTATGGACTTTTATTGGCTTGTAAAGTAGGCTTGTGGACGGGAATGGTAGACATGGATAAAGTTATTCAACCCTCCTTGGCACTACACTATTTTGGGACTACTTTTCAACCCCAATTTTTTCCTATTCTCCCTTTTTTACTCTTCAGATTTTTGGTGTGGTTTTCTTTTCAAATTTTCTCTTTCTTTTTTTTTTCTTTTTCAAATTTAATTCATTTTTTTCTTCTTACCACACCCGAATCCTTTTTCATTTTCCAACTTATTCATCATAATTATTTCTAACTATGCACTCCTATGATTGCCACCCTCAACTTAGAAGATTTACCTATGTTAAGGTACATAATATCCAAGGAGGGACTGGGGCCAATAAAGGTTCATTGTTATCAAAACGGGAAGGTGAACTGGCTAGTGAAATAAATAGGTCTATTTAGGCTCAATGTCGGGATCAAGGGATACTTCTTCCATTTGGTAGGGTATTTAGGCTAACAATAGACTATTCAAGAATGACCTATGATCCTTTCCTAACCAACTATGCTAAAACCTAGGCAAGACTAATTGGGTAAGTTCTAGATCACATACACATAGTTGAACTAAGTAGGTACCTCACACAGATATGACAAAATACTACATTATCAACTACTACTATTTGGTTCATGCATTGCTAATCTACCATTATCATGCCTATAATTCTAATGCTAAAACAAGATCCATAATGGTCACAATTCAAAACAAACACAAAACACAGTCTAAAACATTTTTCAGGAGGAGTATCCTTAAAACAACCACTTCAAAAACATTTAAAGTCTTTTATTAATTGTGCTAAGGTTCCCCTAGTTATATCTTAATTAAACACAAAAAATCAAACATCACATAAACATAACTAAAACAAAAAAAATAAAATCCCATATATGCTAGTTTTACTATGATAGCACACCTTAGGGAAAATAAACACAGCAACATAAAACCCCTAGTAGTGGTACACCCCACCCCAAACTTGGAGAACATGTAGTGTCCTCACTACATAACCATAAATATAAAATGTAATAATGAGGGGAAATGACATACCTATGGCACCCTAGGAACCGTGTGTAGACTTGTCAACTGTTGGCATCTCAAATTTTACCATAATCTCCAATATATTTGCACCGGTAGTGACCGGTGCACTCAAAGGAATGGTGGCACCGATAGTGGCCGATGCACTTAATAATTTAGAAATAGTGGGGGCAACTACCATTACCCTACCACCCTCAGAATCAATAAAACTATCATCTCTCAGGGCCTTACAAACTACGAAGCTCCCATCTCCTTGAACCCTCTCACACATCACCAAAAATATAGTTCGAAGGACCACCTACTATCTTGTGCATATCTTATCAAGTTCTCGTTATCTCTCTTTTTTCACCTCTTTTGCTGGGCCAGTTAATCACCCTTCTCAACACTCTTTCTCTTGCTCTTATCTCCCCATATGTCGAGCACTTAAAGATCACCAAAACCTCCTCAATCACAGGCATAGTAGAAGGATGGAATGTTGTAAACTGCCGACATGATAGGTCCATTGCTACTTCCCGGAGTGAGGGAAGCGCATCAGTGATCTCGGTCAGGTTCGGGGACTGAATCCCATCTATCCTATCTGTCAGCCACTGCTCAAACCCATCAATCTGGGTCTGCATCTCCTATATTATTGTACTAATCTCCTCTATTACCCATGGTTTGATCCCTCCAGCTAAGTTTTCAATTTTCAGCTTAATAGTGGCAAATCACTTCAAAACCATTAGCAAGAATTTTGGGGGGACTAGAGCATACCCACTGATAGGTGGCCAAATTTGGATGATCCTGGAGTAAGAGTTAGTGAAATTGGTATTGATGTCAGCTATAAAGTGGAAAAGGTAGTGACATTAGTAGTAGTGTTGGGCTTGAGCCTCGAGCCCACAGTCTAGGACTCAATATGTGTAGCCTCGATATCAACAAATTCAGGGTATTAATCTCTATCTGCAAGCCCGGTTGTAATGCCCCAGCTAATAAAGTAGCACCAGCTACAATCTTTGCCTAGGAAGCGGGATTGGTTGGGTCCCAAATCAACCCAACATAAGTAATGCAATGAACCTTCATAACATGATCAATCTCGAGTTACTCAAGAACACTAGCCTCTAAAGACAATTGAGTAACCAAGCATGGGAATGGTATACTTGTAACATCTTCTACAACTCTATCCCAAATTTTTTGAGTAATTAATATAATAATATCATTCTCGTAGCCCTCTATAAAACATGCCACCAAGGTAGCTCGATCAGGTATCGATACATTATCTCCAATTGTAGGCCCCAATCTACGACGAACTAAAGACCACAAATATTTAGCAGTGAAGCTCAAAGTGCCCTACTTGATCTGCGATTCACAACCGACTACCCACTCAACTTCCTTCTTATGTGTCACAATGATGTTTGCCATCCACCTGTAATGTACTATTTTCTCATCCGTGCCAATCTATTTTTGTTTCACCTTCCTCATCTTATCTATCCGATGATCTATTTCTATTGTGTTGGTTGGAGGTTCAAAATCCTGACCATCTAGGAAGCGTGAAATAGTGCGCTCCTCAATACCCACCTAATTACTATGTATCAATACAGAGAAAGTGGAGGTTGACCCTTCCAAAGCATGCCCGATGGGGCCTTCACCTTTAGGGTGGCTTCATATGCAATATAGAATTCTCAAACTGGCTTAGGACTTTATTTATCGAGCTTCTTAGTCATCCACCCGAACCTATACTTATTGAAAAAATTCTCAAACTCTGGCTTCCCAGATATAACCATGGTCACCAGCCTAGGCTTCTCATAGAAACCCCTCTTTGGTCGACCCTTGTCAGTAATAGCTAGGTCCCGACCATAAATAAGCTAAAGGCCTAGGACACCCTATTTATCAATTTGCGAATCCAACTGTACCTATGGTGTTGGCTGAACCTATATTGGAGGACTCTCTGTAGAGGTCTCATTATCATTACCATTTGAGACCTGAGTACCAAACCCGAACCCTTCTTCATCCTTTGAGGGAATGTCAACTGATCTTTCCTCTTTGTTTTTGGACTCACTCTCCTCAGCTCCTTCCTCAAACTTTGAATTTCCTCCCTCTTTAGACTAGGTAGTTCCTTCAGGTGATGATGTAAGGTTCAAGGTTGGGGTTACCCCTGGATTATTTGTCCTAGGCCCAGAGACTTAGTCTGAGGTAATCTTGCACATCGATCAATTGGATTAGTGAATGGATACTCCTCCACTGAGCCACTAGATTCATCAGTAGTCTCATCCACCAATTTCTGGGTGGATGCTCCCTCAGCATGGCCCTTGGTGGGGATTTTCTTTCTCCTTCTTTTATGCTCCTTGCCTTACACTATTTTTGGGTGCCATGGTACCTGTTTAGGGTAAGTATTAGTACTCTAGTGATTAAGAAACAAAAAACATGTATATGTGTCACTGTCAGCCATTATGATTCAGGCAATGAGTCGTTACTAGAGAGTATGACTCTTTGGATGACTCGTCGTATCCAACTCCTTCAAAGTAGCAAGTGAAGATCTCAGTACAAGTAGTCACTATGAGTTGTGCGGTATCCCTATGACTCGTCATGAGACTCATACTGATTAAATGCCTCACACTTCATAAACTTTACAAATTTGAACCACAGTGCCAATGATCATAACTCACACAATGACTCATTTCCTTTGGTACGAGTTATTACATGAGTCGTGAGGACTGATGTGAGGAAGTTTCTGAATGCATGTTATTTTATCTTAATTTGTTTAGAAAATTATGTACCTAGACAACATTTACAATCACTGGAGTAGTAAAGAATACCACTGTAACTCATTACACTAATTACTGGGGCTACTCAGACTTCACTCTAAATCCAAATTATGCACAAGTTTTAGCACTTATAAACTTAGCACATATAAGGTAAAAAAAATAGCACATATAAACTTTGGAAACAAGTTTGAAATAAGTTTAACACCTATTATGTCAATTTTTAACCAATTATACAAGTGAATGCAATTTTAGTTTACACAAAATCCCCTTCCTTTTCAACCTAGTTCATCTAGGGTTACGTGAATGCACAGTAAAAATACAACACCCATAGATAAATTTTCATACCAACAATAAAAATAATGTAAAAAGCTTTTAACTTACTTTGATTTTGATTATGAAGCTTGAAAGAGAAAGGAACTTTAAAAACAACCACTGAAATCCAAATTTTGGAGCAATTGAGCAAAAAGAAAGTGCAAGGATAATTATATCAATGATTTGGAGTGAATTAATGGAGGAAATTTATGATTGGAAATTGTTATGTTGTAATTTAGGGAGGTATGATTTTGAAATATCGGGAAAAAGGCTGATTGGGAGTTGATTGAGGGTTTTAACCTCACAAATTGGATCAGTCGGGTCAAGTTGCTCAAATAATTGGCTCAGTTAACTCAGTGACCATAAATCATGCGACGACTCAATGACACTGGGTATGAGTCGTCACCAATACCCGAGATGTATAGGTTCAAAGCACTTACCTGCTCCAGTCCTCATGACTCACCAGGAGAGTTGTCATGGGACTCTACAGTTTATTTTACCCTCGCTCCATAAGACCCTCTTTCTCTTTCCCTCTCGGGAAAGAAGATAAGAAAGGATTCGTTTTTTTCTTTCATGTGAACGGCTGTCATGGGACTCTACAGTTTATTTTAACTCATTCTTAGAGTCTTGTGTTGGAGTTCTGGAATCCTGCAATTTTAAATTTTCACTCCTAGTGGTCATGGTTGACCTTACGAGTCGTTGCCACTGGTAATAATTTGTCACGAGACTCATGAGGTCTGTGCACCATATTTTTCTTTTATTTTCAGCTTTAGTCCGCAACCACTAGCACACTTCAACACTCATTAGTTCCACCGTACAAACTAATAATCAATGAAAAACAAAAACAAAATCCTTCGGTTGCCTCCCAAGAAGCACTTGATTAAACGTTGGAGCACGACGTGGCTAATTTTGATATTCAGACTTCACCAAGCTAACCCATGGGTTTCCTCCCACGCAACACCTAATTTAACATTGCACCATGGCTTGGGAATCTTTATTACTCAATATTCATCAAGATATGCCTTATACACCACCTTGACCTCTTGAACGGATCCGAGATATTATTTCACCCTTTGATTGTTCACTTTAAATCTCTTTCCATTATTGTTCTCACACTCAATGGCACCATAAGGAAAAACTTTCACCACTTGATACGGTCCCATTCATCTTTACTATAATTCACTAGGAAACAAGCATTTGTACATCCCATATTTACTCAGGGATGAATCATTGTCGTCCCTACTCCTAATGACTCATAGGGAGAAGTCGTTGCCACTAACTTTATTTGCACATCTAGGGGAGTTTTGTTCTATTTCTTCATGATGAGTCATTCCATGACTTGTAGCGTGACCCAACAATTTGTGGCCAGGCACAAGATGCCTATACTTAACCAATTTCAATTTCTTCTTCTTCCATTTACTACCTTGTTTACCTACAAAACAATTAAACACACGCATCATATCCACAAATACATCTATGTTCTTGCATATTTTTTTTGTTTTAAGCATCAAAAGTGTCGTGAAACCTTAGCACATCAACACCCTCAAATTAAAATACTTGCATGTCCTCATGCAAACAAAGCTAAGAAAAGACATACGATGATTAACAAATAAAAACCTAGGACACCTACGAAAGTCATATCATCATACATTTTCCAATCCTCTCCTATACAGTCAAATCAAGATTACCGTGTATATGTACAACTTCTTACCATTACACAAATAGATCAAAATATGGCATAACATTATGAACATACGACCAAGTATGTGTACAAATAATACTACCTGAACAAATAGCCACTAACAATGCTATGCATGTTCCCTCACAACAAAGAAGTCCCGCACACTTACAGTATATATAGATGTAGAGTAAAACAAGGACTAACTCAAAGAATTCACTCTCTCAAGGAAGTTCAGACAGTACATGTGAAATACCATAGGCTTTTCCTTATTTTCTGTGCCATAGTTTTTCAGACGGTCGGATTAGGATCACTATTGGAATTTTTTTGGCTTGTAACGTAGGCTTACTGATGGGTATGGTAGATATGACTAAAGTGATCCTACCCTTCTTGGCACTACATTATTTTCTTCTCCACTTTTTAACCCTAATTTTTTCCTTTCCTCCCTCATTCTCCCTTTTGTTTACTCTTCAGATGTTGGGTGTGGTTTTCTTTTTGCAATTTTCTCTTTATCTTTTTTTCCTTTTTCAAACTTAATTCATTTTTTTCTTCTTGTTTTTTCTTCTTACCATACCCAAATCCTTTTTCATTTAAGAGCTTCTTCATCATAATCATTTCTAACTATGCACCCCTACGATGACCACCCTCAACTCAAGGGATTTGCCTGAGTTAAGGTACGAAATGTCCAAAGAGGGACCAAGGCCAAAGCAGGTTCATTGTATTCAAAATGGGAATATGAATGGGCTAGTGAAAGAAATAGGTCTATTTAGGCTCAAAGTAGGGATCAAGGGATATTTCTTCCATTTGGTAGGGCATTTAGACTAAAAATGGACTATTCAAGAACGACCTATGATCCTTTCCTAACAAACTACCCTAAAACTTAGGAAAGACTAACCGAGCAAGTTCTAGATCGCACACGCACAATTGAACTAAGTAGATACATCACACACACATGGCACAAGTCTTCATTATCAACTACTACCTATTCGGTTCATGCATCACTATGCTATGATTATCATGCCTATAATTCTAATTCCATAACAAGATCCATAGTAGTCACAGTTCCAAACAAATACCAAACACAAACTAAAATATTTTTTAGGAGGGGTATCCTTAAAATAACCAAATCAAAAGCATTCAAAGCCTTTTATTAACTGCGCTAAGGTTTCCTTATTTTTCTTCTAATCAAACACACAAAATCAAACATCACATAAACATAGCTAAAACAAAAATATAAAATCCTAAACATGTCAGTTCTACTATGATAGCATACTCAGGGGAAAAGAAACACGGCAGTAAAAATCCCCCAGTGGTGAGGTGGGAGAACATGTAGTGTCCTCATTACATGGCCATAATCAGAAAATGTAAGAATAAGGGGCAAGGATATACCTATGTCCCCATGGGCGGCGTATGTGGACTCGTCAACTGTTGGTGTCTCAAATGTCACCCCAATCTCTAATACATTGGCACCGATACTGACCGGTGCACTCAAAGGAATGATGGCATCGGTGGTGGTCAATACACTCAATAATGTAGAAATAGTGGGGGTAACTACTGTAACCCTACCATCCCCAGAATCAACAACACTATCATCTCCCAGTACATTATGAACTACGAAGCTCCCAGCTTCTTGCGCCCTCTCATGCATCCCCAATGATATATCTCATAGGATCGCTTGCTCTCCTTCATATCTTTCTTCATGTTCTCCTTATCTTTCTTTCTTCTTCTTTTTTGTTAAGCCAGTTCATCACCCTCTTTAACACTTTTTCTCTCGCCCTTGTCTTCACATATTTCAGGCATCTCAAAATTATCAAAAATCTCCTTAATCACAGGCATGCTAGGAGGACAGAATGTTTTAAACAACTTAGAAGACAGGTCCAACTCTACTGCCTAGAGTGAGGGAAGCTCGTTATTGATCTCGATTAGGTTCGGGGACTGATTTCCCTCAATCTAATCTGTCAGCCTTTGCTCATACTCATCAAACTGGTTCTGCATCTCTCACATTGATGCAATAATATCCTTATTTACGCATGGCTTGACCTCTCCAACTATGTTTTTAATTTTTAACTCAACAGTGGATAATCTCTTCAAAACCTTTTGCAAGAATTCTTGTTGGGCTAAAACATACCCATTGATAGTTTTATGAATTATGGATTATCCTAGAGTAAGAGTCAGTAAAACTGGGATTGATGTTGGTTGTAAAGTAAAAAAGATGGTGACATCAGCAGTAGTGTTGGGCTCGATCCTTAAGTCCTTAGTCTAGGACTCAATATGATTAGCCTCGATATTAGCAAATCCAAGGTGTAAATCTCTATGTGCATGCCCAACTATAATGCCCAGTTGATAAAGTAGCACCCACTACAACCTTTACCAAAGACACGAGATTCATTGGGTCCAAAGAAACCCAAGATTTATAATGCAATGAACCTTGATAAAATGATCAATCTTGGGTAACTCAGGAACACCAACCTCTAAACACAACCAAGTATCCAAGCATGGTATTGTCTACTCATCGCATCCTCTACAACTCTATCCTAAATTTTTTGAGAAATCAATCTAGAAATGTCTATCTCATAGCCCTCTATAATACTTTCCACCAAGGCAGCACGATCTGAACTCAATATATCATCCACAGATGTGGGCTTCAATCTGTGACGAACCAAAAACCACCAAATTTTGGCATGAAAATAAATGTGCCTTTCTTTATCTTAGACTCGCCACCAGCTACCTACTCAACTTCCTTTTTCTGTGTAGCAATGATGTTTTCCATCCACCTATAATGCACCAGTTAATCTTCCTTGCCAATCTACTTCAGTTTTACTTTTCTCATCTCATCTACCAAATGATCTATCTCTGATATGTTGGCCAGAGGCTCAAAATCCAAACCATGTAGGAAGTGTGAAATAGTGCACTCTAAAATATCCACATTAAAGTGCCACGTATCAATACAGAGAGAAATGGAGGTTGAATCTTTCAAAGCATGCCATTTAGGTCCTTCACCTTCAGGGTGGCCTAATATGCAACATAGAATTCCCGAATCAGCTCAGGACTATATTTGTCAGGCTGCTCAGTCATCCACCCAAACTTGTACTTGTTGAAAAACCTCTTAAACTCAAGCATCTCAAACATACCCATGGTCACTAGCCTAGGCTCCACATAGAAACAACTCTTTGGTCAACCCATAGTTAGGTCCAAATCATAAGTGAGTTGAATGCCCAAGACACCCTATCTATCAACCTATGAATCCACTTGAACCTATGGTGTTGGATGAACCTATGTTAAAGGACTCTCTCCGGAGGTTTCATCAACATTACAAATTGAGACCTGAGTATTGGACCGTTCCCTTCTTCATCTTTTGAGGGAATGCCATCTGAGTTTCCCTTTTCATTTCCAAACTGACTCTCCTCAGCTCCTTCCTCAGAGTCTAAATTTCCTTACTCTTTATTCAGGGGAGTTCCTTTGATATGATATAAGGTTCAAGGGTGGGGTCACCCTTGGATTGTTTTTCGTAGGTGCCGAAGACTTAGTTTGAGGTAATCTTACTCATCGTTCAAGTAAAGTAGTGAGTGGATATTCCTCCACTGAGCCGCTAGATTTGTCAATAGTCTCATACACTAAGTTTTAGATAGATACATCCTCAGTTTGGTCCTTGATGGTGGTTTTCTTTCTCCCTTTTTTTCCTTATTGCCTTGCACCATTTTTAGGTGCCATAGTTCCTGTGGTGGGTAAACGTTAGCACTCTAGCAGTTTAGAAAAAAAATATGTATATGGGTCACTGTTAGTCACTATGGGTCAGGGAACGAGTCATTTCCAGAGGGTATGACTTATTGGATGACTCATCGTGTCTAACTCCTGCAAAGTAGCAAGTGTAGGATCTCAGTACAAGTAGTCACTACGAGTTGTAGGGTCTCCCTACGACTCTTCATGAGACTCATACTGAGTAAATTCCTTACACTTCAAAAACTTTACAAATTTGAACCACAGTGGCAGTGATAATGACTTATATGACGACTCGTTCCCTTTGGGTACAAGTTATTGCATGAGTCGTGAGGACTGAAGTGAGGTTATTTATGAAAAAATGTTATTTTATCTTAATTTGTTTAGAGAATTATGTACCTAGACCACATTTACAATCACTTGAGTAGTAAAGAATACCATTTCCACACATGTACTCATTACACTAATTACTGGGGCTACTCAGACTTCACCACAGATCCAAGTTATGCACAAGTATTAGCACATATAAACTTAGCACATATAAGTTAAAAAAAATAGCACATATAAAATTTAGAATCAAATTTAAAAATAAGTTTAGGACCTATTATGTCAATTTCTAACGAATTATACAAGTGAATGCAATTTTAGTTTACACAAAATCCCCTTTCTGTTCAAGCTAGTTCATATAGGGTTATGAAAATACACAGTAACAAGATAACACCTATAGATAACTTTTAATACCAATAATCAATGTAATGTAAAAGGATTTTAACTTACTTTGATTTTGATTACGAAGCTTGAAAGAGAAAGAAACTTTGAAAAACAACTATTGAAATTCAAATTTTGGTGAAATTGAGCAAAGAGAAAGTGAAAGGATGATTAAATCAATGATTTAGTGTAAATTAATGGAGGAAATTGGTGACAGGAAATGGTTTGTGGTAATAGAGGGAGGAACGATTTTGAAAAATTAGAAAAGGGGTAGATCGAGTGTTGATTGAGGGTTTTAACCAGAAAAATTGGGTCGGTCGGGTCAAGTCACTTAAATAAGTGAATGAGTTGACCCAGTGACCATGACTCATGTGATGACTCATTGCCTTTGGGTCTAAGTCGTATCCAACACCTATGACATATAGGTTCAAAGCACTCACCAGCTCCATTTCTCATAACTCGTTAAGAGAGTCATCATGGGCCCTATAGATCTTTTTGACTCATTTTGAGAGTTGTGAGATGAAGTTATGGAATTTTGAAATTTTAAATTTTCACTCCCAGTGACAACGGATGACCTCACAAGTCATTGCCACTAGTAAAAATTTGTCACGAGACTCGTGAGGTCTGTACACCAAATTTTTCCACTATTTTATGCTTCAGGGCACAACCACCTGCACACTTTAATACTCATAAATTCCACCCTACAAACTAAAAATAAATCGAAAAACAAAAACAAAATCCTTGGCTTGTCTCCCAAGCAGTGCTTGATTTAATGTTGCAGCATGAAGTAGCTAATTCGGATACTCAGACTTTACCAAGCTAACCCAGGGTTGCCTCCCATGCAACACCCAATTTTACATTGTGGCACAACTTGGGTATCTTGATTACTTAGACTTCATCAAGATACGCCTCATGCACCACCTTGACCTATTCAACGAATCCAAGGTATTACTTCACCCTTTGGACGTTCACTTTAAATCTCTTACCATCGTTGTCCTCAAGCTTAATGTCACCATAAGGAAAAACCATCAGCACTCGGTATGGTCCCACTCATCTTGGCTTCAATTTGCCATGAAATAAGTGAAGCCTAGAATCGAATAATAGAACCATATCGCCAGCTAAGAACTCTCTCTTCTCAATTTTTTGTTCATGGTACCGCTTCAACTTTTCTTTGTATAAAGATGAACACTCATATGCTTTAAGATGAAATTCATCCATCTTATTAAACTGCTCAAGTCTCAGCTTCGAAGCATCACTCCATGCCAAATTCAACCTCTTGAGTGCCCACAATGCCTTATGCTCAAGTTTGACAAGCAAGTGACATGCTTTGAAAAACATGAACTAATATGGAGAACCACCAATAAGAATCAAATGTTGTTCAGTAAGCCCATAATGCATCATCCAACTTTCTAGACCAGTCTATTCTATTGGCGTTCACAGTCTTCGACAAGATGGTCTTGATCTCTTAATTGGAGACCTCTACTTGCCTACTTGATTGAGGTTGGCAAGTTGTTTCCACCTATGCTTCCACCATATTTCTCAAGCAGGGCCTGGAATAGAGGTTTACAAAAGTGAGAACCCCCATCACTGATGATGTCTCTTGGCGTACCACATCTGGAAAATATATTACATCAATAACAACATCCCCAGTGTATTCTCATAAAGTAGGGTCTGGGAAGGGTAAAGTGTATGCAGTCCATACCACTACATCAGATAAAGTAGAGAGGCTATTTCTTATAGACCCTCGACTCAAGACAAATAACATATAACAAGTAGAAAACATAAAAATAAACAACAAAAAAGGGCTAACACACCACTAGATAATGAAAGAAACAAGACATCTATAGAGTAATACTATGAACTATCTATCCAAAATCAGAAACATCACCAAAAACACCATGAACAAGCAACTACAAGACACATGCATAAGACTTATGACTACAGGTATATCTACAAACAAAACACTCTTCCCTACTACTAAGGACGCACCCCTACCCACTAACCCTCTACCCTAATTCGTATCCTCCACACCTTCCTATCAAAGGATTATGTCCTCTGTAAGCTGTAAATGCTCCATGTCATGGATAATCACCTCCCTCTAATATTTTTTTGGCCTACCTCTACACCATCTGAAACTATCCATAGCGAGCCTCTCACTGGAGGAAAATATATTCCTCTTAAAAAATGTTGTCACACTCTTTTCCTCATTATTTCAAAGCGCAACTACCTCGACCTACTTTGAGACATTTTCAAGAGTAACCAAGATGTACTTCATACTATATGAACTCATAAATGGTCGATGAAATTAATACACCACACATCAAACAACTCAATATTTAGAATTGGGGTCAATGATAACTCATGACTTTGTGTGATATTCCCTTGCCTTTGGCATTGGTCACAAACTTTGCAAAATCATAAGCATCTTGATGAATAATGGGCCAATAGTACCCACATTGCAAAATCTTATGAGTTATACGCACACCACTAAGATGACCCCCAATTAAGGATGAGTAACATGCCTCTAGAATACTCATCATCTCAACTTCTGGGACACATTTACGAATCATTCCATCTATACAAATCCTAAACAAGTATGGCCCATCGCAGAAAAATTTCTACACATTAAACATAAACTTCTTCCGCTGATGAAAGGATAAGTCCTCAGGCACCATGTCACTTAAAAAATAATTGGCAAAATCAAAAAACCATGGAATTAAGTCTTGTGATGCAGCTAATGCTTACTCTTCTGGAAATGTGTCATCAATGTCAAACTCATCTTTCAACTTCAGTATTGCCTCTTTTTCAAGTCATGACAATTAGCCAACCTCTTGATTTTTTGTCCCCTTAAGGTCTTTAACCTTAAAGTCAAATTATTACAACAAAAATACCCAATGAATCAATCTAGGCTTCTGATGAGTTGGTAATTTGTGACTCATTTGCCCTAAAAATAGAGATAAAACATGTCCTTAATGCTAAATTGAATGAATTTTAATGTTGTTTTGGTTTAATTTTAGGGTAAAGGCCGAGAAATGATCAAAATAGCAAAAAGGAGCAAAAAAAGGAAAAAAGATGAAAGATTTAAGGCAAAAAATGCACAAAGGCATAAAAAGGCCACTTCGGCGCATCGCCGAAGTAATCTGTGGATTGCCTAAGGGACATCTCCATCGCTAATTATAATAGTTCAATCCAAAATAAGAGTCAGACAAAACGGCGACACATCACGTATTTTAGTGCATCACCGACCAAATCGACGGACCATACTCTACAGTGCTAAAAGTTATAGAAGCTAACCCATGGGGCTTGTAATATTGATGAATCGACGAGCCACGAGTGATTTGGCATAGTGCCGACTTATTCGGTGATGGACTATGCTCAGCCAAATTGCCAAGCGGTGACATTTCTATAATTGTATAGCCAATTTTTCCAGATGATGTGTAAGACTTTTTGGCCATTAGAAGCCCAATATTTTGTCTATTTTATGAATCTTAAGCTTTTAATCAAACCCTAGTTGTGGTATTAACTACTTTAAGCTTGGAATTTGGATATTTATTGTGAATCATTCGAGTTCTATGGTGAATCTGGAAGAAGAATTTGGTGTATTTTCTTTTTCATATATTATGAGTAGCTAATTTACTAAACTTGGGGTTATGCATTATTGAGTATTGATTGTTGTGTGGGTGGAGATTATTTACCTTTGTATTAGATTGCATGTTCTGATTTTATCTAAATCTCTATGTTTTTATTTATAGATTGAGGTTGCAAACTCAGTTTATTCTTTGATTTCTTGTATTGATTGAAAGAGAATATAAGAGTGGTGAGATTTAGCTAACAACACTTGAGTCACATTCATTTAAGTGGTTATGCAGGGAATAGATCACCCATATTGAGCCTATTGGTTGTTTTGTAGTTCTGGGGTTTCGAAAGAAATCCATATGAAATTTGGTTGTGGATTGAGAAATCACTCCCAATACATAAACCATGCCTAATCATAACAAGCTATAGAAACTTAGGTGTATTTTCACTCACCCATGCATATAAGCATTCTAAAGAAGGTATAACCCCAAATGGTTTAACTTATTGATTACAATCTTACCGCATTCAATTTTACAAACTTGCATTTGAATCTGTTAACTTGATAAAAAAAATTATTTGAAACAAAACCCTCCATTTTACTTTGTAGTGTTAATTATTAGCATTACGTGCCAACTGGTAGTTTCTTGTGACACTTTAGAGTGAAGCTATTGCTCTCATCCCATGTGTATTCGACCCCTATTCCTAAGTTGGGTAAAAGTATTGCTAAAGATCGCGTATATTCAATTCTTAGAGTGTATTTGAGCATTATCAAAAATGGCACCGTTGCCGACGAATGAAACATAACGTTCATTATTTTTAGTGTTATAAGTTACTTTGTTGAGTCGTAGTGTAAACTTTACCTTCTTTGTTGTTTTTGTTTTG
Source organism: Capsicum rhomboideum (assembly GCA_031232105.1). NCBI lineage: Eukaryota > Viridiplantae > Streptophyta > Magnoliopsida > Solanales > Solanaceae > Capsicum > Capsicum rhomboideum. The sequence goes on from CP124709.1 coordinate 64,565,941, forward strand.
TTTAGGTAATAATATCCATGAAATAATGAGTTTAAATAGGAGCATTGCCTCCTTTTTTGTTTGGCATCTAGATGATGATGATCATTTAGGGGATGTAGGTAGAGCAAGTGTAATGTAGTCCACTCATGGAGGGGAACAGAGTGTTCCATGTAACTAGCATGATACTCCATCTCCTTCAAATAAAAGGGTTGTTTGGTGGTCAAGCCCATGAATATGCCAACCTTCATTTACAGAATTTCATTGATATGTATCTCCCATTCGAAATTGCCTATTCATCACAAGAGTCCATCCGGTTGAAACTTTTTCCATTCTCATTGATTGGTGATGTGGTTTTGTGGTTGTGGGAGTTCCCCGCGCATTCTATAACTTCATGGATTGAGTTGATAAGTGTATTTCTAGATCATTTCTTTCCACCATCCTACATGCTTCAATTGCGGGATGAAATCATTAACTTCCGACAACTAAGTGGAAACTATTGCATGAGGCATGGAAAAGGTTTATGTAACACCCCGTACCTTCCTAACCCTACTTGACGACATTAAATAATGCTTACCTAGGTGTCGAGAGCCATACGTATGTATTTGATAATATTATGAATGAGAAAAATGAAATTTGGCCTCGTATATGTGATTAGCTCTTTGTAGGAGGTGTTTTGTGATTTTCATGGAGCAGTTGTGGGGTTCAAAATGAGGCTAAGAATACCTCTAAACAAAGTATATTAAGGTTAAGAAGTAAGTTAAAGAATAGGACTTGAAGTATCTAACCAAACCCGCGAAGAAAAGTCGAAAAATGAAATTTTCGAAAAATCTAAGGTTGGGGCGCGCCAGGGGGCGTACCACGCCACTCTGGGATAAAATTTTTAGTCCATAGGCATAAATTTGGCGCGCCCAAGGGCGTGCCACACTGGTTTTTCCATTTTTCGAAAGTTGGAAATTTTCTAAGTCCTAAGGGTGCACGGTGACGTACCGAGCCGTTTTTGCCACGTTTCTTCTAAAACCATGAGTATATACATGAAATGAGTCAAGTATTATCTTGGTATGATAAAATTACTCGAGAACGAGTTTGGCATCAAAATGATGATTTTACCCTTTTGGTCAAAATAAGCCATACGTGGCTAGAATCACTTGTTTTTGGGATTCAGGTTACGGATATGAGTAGCATGAGTGGGAATATTGTTGTAACACGTATAATATGACTTAAACATGAGAAATTATTGATTTTATTGTGTTAAGTGATTTGGGCTCAATAAAAGCCCAAAATGGGGCAAAAGACATGGGTCATATGACCCAATCTTCTATTGACTAAGTCAAATATAGCATTAAATGCCAAGAATGGCTAAGGATGACCCCAAGTACTATATATAGACCCAAAAATCAGATTTTTATTCAATTGGAACTCTCATGTTTTTTTTAGATATTTTCTCAAATATTTCTCTCAAACCCTAAAGAACTCAAAGTCAATTTTGGAGCAATATCATCACTTTTCAAGCTTGGGTAAGTGATTATTGTTATGGATTAATATATTATATGCATGAAAGAGTATGTAAATCATGTTGGTTGTGCTTGGAAATGTTGGACATGGTACTTTGTGTTTTTGTATAAGATTTGTGATCCATGGGATTTAAGCTTGAATTAGGACTTGTGCCTTTGATGAAAGAGCATGGTATGGATAAAATATGAACATGTATGGTGTTATTTTTGTTTTTAAACTTGTTATTGTCTATAAGTGTAAATTGTGGGATTTTGGCCGATATGTGCTATGAGGTGTATTAAGGTAATTTGATGGATTATTTGTGATGTGATATGGATAAGAAAGTGTAAAGGAGAAGTGTTGTGGTGAAATGTATTGATTATCATGTATTGGTCAATATTGGGAATATTATGGAATTTTTGGAATAATAATTTCATCAATGGTTTTGTCAAAGGAAAATGGCATGTTTAAAGGCAAACATGTAACTCATTGACATTGTATGCATTTGTAAAGTAGTTGGCGGTTAATATGAATTTCGTTATGTATTTGTGTTGTAGAGTGACACATAAAGGAGGAGAGGGACTATTGTATACGCATCAAAGGTTGTATATTCATATTGAGAATACAAGGTATGTAAGGTTACTCTGTTCGTATCTTTCTGCGGCAAATAGTATTCACATAGACATTACGTTTGTTCCATCCCGAAATGTGCTAAGGTATGTCATATCCGATTATCTATGGTCATTGTCATATATTTCCTACTCATTGATCCTTTGTGAATCTCATGTCTCACATTCATGGTTAATGTTCCAAAAGCTCAAATAAGGTTGTGTTACAATGTTTCCAATAGTGATTATACTTATGTCTCTTGTTCATGGATTCTTGTCCAATGGTTCCCATGGTTTTATGGTTCTAATAATGTTATGTTGCCAAGTTGTTCACATGTCTCTCACTCATTGGTTAATGATCCAAAGCTTTAAGTAAAGTTATGACTTTCATGGTATCAATCTCAAAGTAATGAATAAAGTAATGCATATGTGGTCAATGATCAAGTAAGGGTGGAAGCTTTGTGGGCAAAATGCCTAGCTCAAGCCGATCCCAAATTAGAGGGAAGTCCTAGGGGCATAAGCCTAGATCGGACCGATCCTGACAGGGGGAAGCTCTAGAGGTAATAACCTAGCTCGAGCCGAACCTGAAATATTGGTATGAGTGGCAGCTCTAGAGGTACTAACCTAGCTCGAGCCAATCCCGATATATACATTGATTCATAGGGTGGCAGTTCTAGGGTCATAAGCCTAGCTCGAGCCGATCCCAACATAACATGATGTTATGTTTAAAACCCAGTGTTCATTCGGGGCCCGGGTATCACTAATCACAAGCAAAGATGAATAATCATTAAACTAAAGATACAAGAAAGTAACGAAAGCCATATACATGGTTTCCAATGTACAGAATAATGACTCATCTACATTGTGACCTATCTATATTGATTATGCATTTGAACTTGAGTTCTTTGACATATTTACATATCTTATAAGTTTCATATGGCCTTATATACTCAGTACATTCTTCGTACTGACCCCTCTTGGGGAAATTACCTTACTTGCTGCTGGCGTAGGTATTAGTAGGCCTCCACAGTAGGTTTCCAGTTGTTGCAGATCTTTGGTGATCTCCAGTTAGTTCAGGACTTCTCCGAGTCACTGTTGTACATATGTTTTGGTGTTGTACATGTTGTATAAAATGGGGACTTGTCCCGACTTTTAGTTTATTTTGGTCAATGCATTTGTTAGAGGCTTTTGTAGATGGTTGTGAGTGTATAAATGTAAAAGGTATATGTCGTTTTTGACTTGGTGGCCTCAATGGCCAAGTTTCGCTTATGTATATATATATCATGTTCCATGAATTCCATTGTTGGTATCCAAAGTTATTATGTGGTCATGGGTTTCTTATGTCATGTATATGATTGAATAGAGGCAAAGCTTGGTTCTCTCGGGCCTTGTCGGCTACGAGTGCCAATCCATCCCAATGGGATTTGGGGCGTGACAAAAGTGGTATTAGAGCAGGTCATTCTAAGGGTGTCTACAAAGCCGTGTCTGAGTAGAGTCTTACTTATCAATGTGTTGTGCACCACATTTATAAGTAGGAGGCTACGGGACATTTAGGATGTTGTTTCTTTTCTTGACTTCTAGATCGTGCAATAGAGCCAGTGTTATAAGTTTAATTAAATTTGATCATGGTAATTATTTTTATTTGGTATAGTCAAAATGCCAATTACGAGAAGAGGTAAAGGTAAAGGGAAGCAGGTCTTGACGACATTAAATAATGCTTACCTAGGTGTCGAGAGCCATACGTATGTATTTGGTAATATTATGAATGAGAAAAATGAAATTTGGCCTCGTATATGTGATTAGCTCTTTGTAGGAGGTGTTTTGTGATTTTCATGGAGCAGTTGTGGGGTTCAAAATGAGGATAATAAGAACTCTAAGCAAAGTATATTAAGGTTAAGAAGTAAGTTAAAGAATAGGACTTGAAGTATCTAACCAAACCCGCGAAGAAAAGTCAAAAAACAAAATTTTTGAAAAATATAAGGTTGGGGCGCGCCAGGGGGCATGCCACGCTGCTCTGGGCTAAAATTTTTAGTCCAGAGGCAGCAAGTTGGCGCGCCCAAGGGCATGCCACACTGGTTTTTCCATTTTTCGAAAGTTGGAAATTTTCTAAGTCCTAAGGGTGCACGGTGACGTACCGAGCTGATTTTTGCCACGTTTCTTCTACAACCATGAGTATATACATGAAATGAGTCAAGTATTATCTTGGTATGATAAAATTACTCGAGAACGAGTTTGGCTTCAAAATGACGATTTTACCCTTTTGGTCAAAATAAGCCATACGTGGCTAGAATCACTTGTTTTTGGGATTCAGGTTACGGATATGAGTAGCATGAGTGGGAATATTGTTGTAACACGTATAAGATGACTTAAAAATGAGCAATTATTGATTTTATTGGGTTAAGTGATTTGGGCTCAATAAAAGCCCAAAATGGGGCAGAAGACATGGGTCACATGACCCAATCTTCTATTGACTAAGTCAAATATAGCATTAAATGCCAAGAATGGCTAAGGATGACCCCAAGGACTATATATAGACCCAAAAATCAGATTTTTATTCAATTGGAACTGTCATGTTTTTTTTAGATATTTTCTCAAACATTTCTCTCAAACCCTAAAGAACTCAAAGTCAATTTTGGAGCAAGATCATCACTTTTCAAGCTTGGGTAAGTGATTATTGTTATGGATTAATATATTATATGCATGAAAGAGTATGTAAATCATGTTGGTTGTGCTTGGAAATGTTGGACATGGTACTTTGTGTTTTTGTATAAGATTTGTGATCCATGGGATTCAAGCTTGAATTAGGACTTGTGCCTTTGATGAAAGAGTATGGTATGGATAAAGTATGAACATGTATGGTGTTATTTTTGTTGTTAAACTTGTTATTGTCTATAAGTGTAAATTGTAGGATTTTGGCCGTTATGTGCTATGAGGTGTATTAAGGTAATTTGATGGATTATTTGTGATGTGATATGGATAAGAAAGAGTAAAGGAGAAGTGTTGTGGTGAAATGTATTGATTATCATGTATTGGTCAATGATGGGAATATTATGGAATTTTTGGAATAATAATTTCATCAATGGTTTTGTCAAAGGAAAATGGCATGTTTAAAGGCAATCATGTAACTCATTGACATTGTATGCATTTGTAAAGTAGTTGGCGGTTAATATGAATTCCGTTATGTATTTGTGTTGTAGAGTGACACATAAAGGAGGAGAGGTACTATTTTATACGCATCTATGGTTGTATATTCGTATTGAGAATACAAGGTATGTAAGGTTACTCTGTCCGTATCTTTATGCGGCAAATACTATTCACATAGACATTACACTTGTTCCATCCCGAAATGTGCTAAGGTATCTCATATCTGGTTATCCATGGTCATTGTCATATATTTCCTACTCATTGATCCTTTGTGAATCTCATGTCTCATATTCATGGTTAATGTTCCAAAAGCTCAAATAAAGTTGTATTACAATGTTTCCAATAGTGATTATACTTATGTCTCTTGTTCATGGATTCTTGTCCAATAGTTCCCATGGTGTTATGGTTCTAATAATGTTATGTTGCCAAGTTGTTCACATGTATCTCACTCATTGGTTAATGATCCAAAGCTTCAAGTAAAGTTATGACTTTCATGGTATCAATCTCAAAGTAATGAATAAAGTAATGCATATGTGGTCAATGATCAAGTAAGGGTGGCAGCTTTGGGGGCGAAATGCCTAGATCAAGTCGATCCCAAATCAGGGGGCAGTTCTAGGGGCATAAGCCTAGTTCGGATCGATCCTGACAGGGGGCAGCTCTAGAGGTAATAACCTAGCTCAAGCCGAACCTGAAATATTGGTATGGGTGGCAGCTCTAGAGGTACTAACCTAGCTCGAGCCAATCCCGATATATACATTGATTCATAGGGTGGCAGCTCTAGGGGCATAAGCCTAGCTCGAGCCGATCCCAACATAACATGATGTTATGTTTAAAACCCACTGTTCGGTCGGGGCCCGAGTATCACAAGTCACAAGCAAAGATGAATAATCATTGAACTAAAGATACAAGAAAGTAACGAAAGCCATATACATGGTTTCCAACGTACAGAATAGTGACTCATCTACATTGTGACCTATCTATATTGATTATGCATTTGAACTTGAGTTCTTTGACATATTTACATATCTTATAAGTTTCATATGGCCTTACATACTCAGTACATTCTTCGTACTGACCCCTCTTGAGGAAATTACCTTTCTTGCTGCAGGCGTAGGTACTAGTAGGCCTCCACAGTAGGTTGCCAGTTGTTGCAGATCTTTGGTGAGCTCCAGTTAGTTCGGGGTTTCTCCGAGTCACTGTTGTACATATGTTTTGGTGTTATACATGTTGTATAAAGTGGGGACTTGTCCTGACTTTTAGTTCATTTTGGTCAATGCATCTGTTAGAGGCTTTTGTAGACGGTTGTGGGTGTATAAATGTAAAAGGTATATGTTGTTTTTGACTTGGTGGCCTCAACGGCCAAGTTTAGCTTATGTATGTATATATCATGTTCCATGAATTCCATTGTTGGCATCTAAAGTTATTATGTGGTCATGGGTTTCATATGGAATGTATATGATTGAATAGAGGCAAAGCTTGGTTCTCTTGGGCCTTGTCGGCTACGAATGCCAATCCATCCCGATGGGATTCGGGGCATGACAAAAGACACATGATGATGATGCAGCTAGAATGGCGAGTCGCAAAACACAGGATTTCTTGAAATTGGACCCTTCTATATTCACTGGGTCAGATCCGAAAGCAGATCCACAGGACTTTATGGATCAGATTCAGTGGGGCCCTGGAAGTTATGCACGTGACAGGGGTAGAAACAGTTGAAATTGCTGCGTACAGGCTGAAAGGAGAGGCGATATTATGGTACAAAGATTGGAAGAAATCCCGTGATATTGGTGCAAATCCATCTACATGGGAAGAGTTTAAAGTGGCTTTCCTTGATAATTACTTGCCCTATGAGATCCGTGAGGCACGTGCGGATCAGTTTCTAAATCTCCATCAAGGAAATTTGAGTGTCAGAGAATATAGCTTGCAATTTAATTCCTTGGCTCGATATGCGCCAAATTTCGTGGCTACGATGACAGACAGAGTCCATAGATACGTGGACAGACTAGAGCCATACTTGGTAAGGGATTGTACTATTGCTGCCTTGAACAAAAGCATGGATATAGCGAGAATTCAGGACTTCACCCAGAAAATGGAAGATCAAAGACCGAGACGAAGGGTACATGAATTTGATAAGGGACAGTCCAAAAGGGCTAGACTTATGAGACCACCTATGATTTCCCAAGGAGGATCTAGGCCCTGCATATTTTCGAGACCACCTAGACCATCGTTGTCCTATTCCACAGGGGGTACTCACTCACAGTTTCGAGGGTCTAGGGGTGGTCCATCTGGGGAGAGTAGCGAAGTTCACGGATCATAGGCAGTAGGTTTTCCTCATCAGCAGTGTCAGCACTACGGGCGTATTCATGCAGGTACATGCAGAGTGGGGACAAATGCTTTCTTATGGTGCGGCATGACAGGACACATGATGAGAGAGTGTCCCCAGAGGAGTATGGGTGGTGTAGCACGACCGGCAGGATCAACCGTTGTGTCATCAGCATCGGTTCCTTTACTGGGCCGAGTTGTACAGCCTGTTGGCCGTGGTAGGGGTGCCAGAGGAGCAGCCAGTACTAGTGGGGTCCAGAATCGCACTTATGCTTTGGTGGACTGACAGAATTTAGAGGCTTCCCCTGATGTTGTCACAGGTACATTATCCATATTCTCATAAAATGTATATGCATTGATTGACCCTGGTTCTACATTTTCCTATGTTACTCCATTGGTTGTTGCAAAATTTACAAAGGCACCAGAATTATTAATTAAATCAATTGAAGTGTCTACACCGGTTGGTGAATATATTATTGCAAAAAGAGTATATCGTAACTGTGTGTGGTCATGATGCATTGGCCGATCTCATTGAATTAGACATGGTGGATTTTGATGTGATCATAGGATTGGATTGGTTGGCCTCTTGTTACGCCACGGTAGATTGCCGGGCCAAGAAGGTGTAATTTTATTTTTTGCAAGAAAGTGTTCTTGAATGATAGGGTAATGTAGGGGCACCACGAGGGAGATTTATTTCCTATTTGAAAGCCAGGAAAATGATTGCTAAAGGTTATATGTCACTTAGTATGGGTGAAAGATAATGATGTAGAACCACTAACTCCGCAGTCGGTTCCAGTGGTTGGATGTATTTCCAGAGGATCTTCCAGGCTTACCCCCAGAACGGGAAGTAGAATTTGGCATTGATGTGATTCCAGGCACTTAGCCTATTTTTATTCCTCCATATAGAATGGCTCCATAAGAATTGCGTGAATTGAAGGAGCAATTGAAAGATTTGCTGGATAAAGGATTCATTAGGCCTAGTATGTCCCCCTGGGGTGCACCAGTATTATTTGTATGGAAGAAAGATGGCACATTGAGAATGTGCATCGACTATCGGCAATTGAATAAGGTAACGATCAAGAACAAATATCCCCTACCTCGAATTGATGATTTATTTGATCAGTTACAGGGTGCCAAGTGTTTTTCAAAAATTGACTTGAGGTCGAGTTATCATCAAGTCAGATGAAGGGGTACAGGTTGATACACAGAAGATTGAAGCAGTGAAAAATTGGCCAAGACCTACGACACCCACAAAAATCCGGAGTTTTCTTGGACTGGCAGGTTATTACAGAAGATTTGTGGAAGGTTTTTCCTCTATTGTTTCACCGTTAACAAAGCTTACACATAAGGCAGTAAAATTTTAGTGGAATGATGCGTGCGAGAAAAGTTTCCAAAAGTTGAAAGATAAATTAACTTCCACACCAGTTTTAGTACTTTCCGAAAGTACTGAAGGTTATGTAGTGTATTGTGATGCTTACGGGGTTAGCCTCGGATGTGTGTTGATGCAACACGGTAATGTCATAGCATATGCCTCATGACAGTTGCAGCCACATGAGAAAAATTATTCCACACATGATCTTGAATTGGCAGCGGTAGTTTTTGCTTTAAAGATATGGCGTCATTATTTATATGGGGTTCATGTTGATATCTATACGGATCACAAAAGTTTGCAATATCTTTTTAAGCAGAAGGAACTCAATTTGAGGCAACGAAGGTGGTTAGATCTCTTAAAATACTATGATATTGATATTCTTTATAACCCAGGCAAAGCAAATGTAGTAGCTGATGCATTGAGCCGCAAGGTTGTAGAAAGCACTAGTGGCCAGTTGACTGAAAAGCATGAGATAATCAAAGATTTATATAAGTTATCCAGCTTGGGAGTTTGCCTTATTGAATCCTCAGAGGATGGAGTTATTGTGCAGAATGCAGCGGAATCCTCCTTAATAACTGAAGTGAAAGAGAAGTAGTTTGCGGATTCTATGTTATTGCAGCTAAAGGCAAATGTACAGCAGAATTTAACAAAGGCATTTGATCTCACGCAGGAAGGGGTACTTCAATGTCAAGGGAGATTATGTGTACCAGATATAGATGCGCTGAGGACATGAATTGTGACAGAGGCGCATCATTCGCGCTATTCTATTCATCCGGGTGCTACTAAAATGTACCATGACTTGAAAGAAGTGTATTGGTGGGGAAATATAAAGAAGAACATTGCAGAATTTGTCTCTCAATGTTCGAACTGTCAACAAGTGAAAGTAGAGCATCAAAAACCAGGAGGTTACATGCAACGTATCAATCTTCCAGTCTGGAAGTGGGATATGATTAATATGGACTTCATTACAGGTTTGCCTCGTACATTGCAGAAATTTGATTCTATATGGGTTATAGTGGATAGGCTTACCAAGTCAGCGCATTTCCTACCAGTCAAGACCACCTATACAGCTGAGGATTACGCAAGATTGTATGTTAGAGAAATAGTGCGGTTGCATGGTATTCCACTTTCCATTATATCAGACAGCGGAGCATAGTTCACAGTGCACTTTTGGCGATCTTTCCAGCAGAGCTTGGGTACACGAGTGAATTTGAGTATGGCTTTCCATCCTCAGACTGATGGACAAGCAGAATGTACTATTCAGACACTTAAAGATATGCTACGAGCTTGTACGTTAGATTTTCAAGGCAGTTGGGATGACCATTTGCCTCTTATTGAATTTGCATATAACAATAGCTATCATTCAAGTATTAAAATGGCACTTATGAAGCTTTGCAAGCCATTTCCATAATTGATGTGATTGATGATTAAGTGGATAATGATATGGAGCAAGATTTTATTAGTGATCCTTTGGTGGGAGTCTTGTGAAACCTTGAGAGCGAGGAGATTGAAGAATATGATGAAATAGTGGCATCTTTGAAAGGTTGTGGTCTTGGGTCCTAAACTAGAAGTTCTTGCAAATTGGACCTTGACTTGTAGGAGATTGTCCTTATCTTCGTTATGTGTTTTTTGGGGGAAGGTGAAACCTTACACATTATTATTGTAGGAGACTTGTAATCTTGGCAATATGAGGCATTGAAGTCGGTGGTAAGACGGTATATTAGGGCTCATGGATAGACCATAGCCAATATTATTGGGATTCCTCCCAGTATATGTACTCATAAAATCAAGATTGAGCTCGAATTTTTAGCAAGTGTAAAACACCAACGGAGGTTAAAACCTCCCATGCAAGAGGTTGTAAGGAAAGAAATCATCAAGTGGATCGACGCCAGTGTAGTCTATCCTATCTCGAATAGTACTTGTGTAACACCTTGTATTTTGCGTGTACTTATTTTATTAATATGGAAATTGAGGTAACCTTGTTTTATAGGTAAGGGACCAAGTTTCTTAAGTAATTAGTGATGGTTTAAAGAGGATTTAAAAGATATTATAACAGCCTAAACATTTCAGCATGTATATGCCAAGTTAACCTTAACAAAAGTATTTAAACACGAGATAGTAAAGTGGTATTCTATCTCAAGGATTAAAGTGTCCAAGTGTATAAAAGTATTAAGTTAACATAAAGGGAGTAAGACTTAAAATATGGATTAAAATAAGTGAGCTGCTTGCTTGGCTTAAATTAAGCTAGTAGGTGACAAGTAGGTGCATCACCTACTTTGACTTATTGACCAGCCTAAGAACTAAGTAGGTGCATCACCTACTAAGAATCCCTTGATAAACTATTGGTCCAAGTACACCACTACCTACTTGAATTAATTTTGTCCCAAACTAAGTGAAGGAATAGGAGAAGAATGGGCAGCCAAGGCCCAACAAGTTTGAGTCTTTCAAGGCCCAATTTAAATGGCCAAGTAGGTGCATCACCTACTTGTTATTTTATTACTAAAAAATAGCAAGAAAATAGGCCAAGAGTCGGTCCCTTTGAAGGGATTGAAACCAACTCATTTGACCCATTTTAACTTAGATAAAAAATCAGCTTTCTAGGGTGTTCTATCTTGCTCTCTCTTTGCTATACAGTAGCCTTTAATTCCACTAGGGTTCTTGGGATTTACTTTCCTTTCAAGCTAAAGGAATCAAGATAATGAAGAGATACAAGTTAAGACAAACCACCAAAAAACTAAGGTAAAGCTACTACCCATTTTTACCCTTTTCTATATACATGTTCTGGTAGAGAGTTCTGTATATATTGTTGTTATGAACTCAAGGGATGATGAGTTCTATATTGGGTTGCTATAAAAAAATATTTTGGGACTATTTTAGGGGCTGTTATATGTGTATATATTGGGGACAACTTGGTTGATCTTAAAAAGGGGATGTAACTAGTTGGTATTGACCGATAAAACAAGGTGTAATCATACACCATTTAATTAGATGTTGTGTACGCTTTTCTGCCTATAACACTTTAGAACTGTTTTGTACATATTATAGAGCCAAAAGAGTCTCCGAGAATCTTATATGAATTCGTGTGTTGTACAAATGCTATTGGTGGAGAAAGGGTTAAAAGAACATCCTTGATTTGATAAATTATAGGGTTAATGCCCGTTTACTGTTTTGGTGAAGTTAAGTAACCCAAATGTGTTGATTAGCTACTGATACTAATTTTTCTACTTACTTTATTATGGATAAGTAATTCGAAGGGCAGAAGGTTAATTTGGGGTAATATCGGAGTTGTACAGCAAGGTATGTAAGGTTACTCGATTCTATGTTCTTTGGAATGAAATCTAATACATTTGATACAAAATGAGATTTCTAAGTGCTCTTCCTAGTAAAAAGATAGATAGTGGCAGCGTACCATCTCCAATTTAGCCAATGGTCTTGTTCCCACTCCATAGTGTGTTAGAATACTTCAATGTGTATTTATTATTAGATCTCTTATTTATTCTTCCAAGAACTAGTATGGAAATGGTACTTTGAAGCAATCTTAGTAAACTCTCCATTAAGTAAAGTAAAGTTTGTTGTGTTATTTAAAATCTTAAATTATACATAGATGATACATTTTATCCCTATGTCATTGTTACTGCCTTAAATACGTATTCACATGCCTCTTGCTACTGGTCCATAGTCCAAAATTTAATAATGTTATGACTACCAAAAGAATAATCTCGAAGATTAAAGAAATGATGTAAAGTGAATCTGTATATTCATTGGTGGTATCCCAGGGGTGGAAACAACACCTAGCATGGTTCGATCCCAATATTACGGGTGGTATCCCAGGGGTGAAGGGAAAGTCTAGCATGGGTCTATCCTGATTTGTGTATTTATGAGGACCGTATCCTAGGGGTTAAAATGCCTAACAGTCATCCTCTTATACTATTGATCAGTTGGTCATTTGTATCGTATGCCTTACAAGTTTATAAAGTGAAGAAGAATAAAGTAAAGTAAAGCATGTAAAGTACATGATTTCACAAATATAGGCAAAGGTGGTCTTTTATCCTTATTCTTATAGTTATATATTGATATTTGATTTCATTGAACTCTTGTCTTACTTATGGTCACTTTATACCTTACATACTCAGTACATTATTTCGTACTGATGTTCCTCATGGGGGACATTGTGTTTCATGCCACAGGTACAGGTAGTCCATCTAGTAGACTTCCTCAGTAGGAGCACAAGACACTCAACTATGATTAGTGAGCTCCAAGTTAATTCAGGGATTTACCGAGTATTTGATATGTGCATTTTGATATTGTACAATAGTTTTGTATGGAGGGGCCTGTCCCGACCTAGACTAAGTTTCGATCTTATAGAGGCTTGATAGACTAATGTATTAAGTTCAAATATGTTTTGTCTCATAGCAGTTATGTCTCCAATGGCCAAGTCATGTATATGGGGTTTGTGCTTATCTATATTGGTCTTTCACTACTTTAGCCTATATATATTTTTCAAGGTTTCATTATTATCCTGTTATATACACGGACAATAAGGTTATAAGTGGGTTTTCTCGAGTCTTTAGGGCATCGGGTGCCTGTATATCTCAATGGGATTTGAGGTATGAAAAAAGTGGTATTAGAGCAGGTCATCGTAGGGATTCTACAAGGTCGTGTCTATGTAGAGTCTTGCTTATGGGTGGGCTGTGAACCACAACTATAAGTAGGAGGCTACGGGACATTTAGGAGTTATTTCTTTTTCTTCATTTCTTAGATCGTGTGATAGAGCAAATGATGTTGGTTGATTTGTATTTAACCTTGAATAAAACAAAATTCTCTAGATAGTGAAGATACCGATTACGAGAAGGAGTAAGAATAAAATAATCAAGTGGATATGGATATCGAAGAAGGGAGCAATAATTTGCCACCTAGACAAGCTAATCAAAAAGACGCTCAAGTTGTGTTTGCATCAAAGACTTCTTCTACTCCTCTATCTCTAGAAGAGCTAAGAAGGAGAGAAGCATCCTCAAAATCACCTATTAATGCTACTGAGCAAGATTTAAGAAATGCAGTGTAATTTTAACTCATATAGTTGCTTGAAAAGGTTAAGGACAAGCTGGTCCAACTATGGGTACTAGTGGTACGAACAGAGTAGCCAGTCTACGGACACAAGATTTTCTTAAATTGGACCCTCCCACATTCATCGGGTTAGATCCTAATGAATAGCCACAAGACTTTATTGAGCAAATCCAAAGGGCTTTGGATATCATGCATGTATCTAGAAAAGAGACGATTAAGGTAACAACGTATAAACTAAAAAGGGAGGCTATATTATGTTATGAAGATTGGAAACGATCTAGGGGTACAGGTGCATCTTCAACTAGTTGGGAAGAGTTCAAAGCATTATTCTTGATCATTACCTTTAATTTGAGATCCGAGAGGCCCGTGCAGATCAATTTTTAAATCTTCGCTAAGGGAATATGAGCGTAAATGAGTATATTCTTCAGTTTAACTTTTTGGCTAGGTATGTGGATAGATTGGATCTGTATCTAGTTAGAGATTGTACTATTGTTGCCTTGAATAAAGACATGGTTATTGAAAGGATACAAGCTTTCGCATAAAAAATGGAAGATCAAAGACAAAGAAGAAGGACATAAGAGCCAGAAAGAGGGTGCTCCAAGAGGGCTAGATCTGTAGGGTAGTTTATTCCATCCCAAAGTGAGTTTGGGCCTTGATTTTCTAACAGACCACCTAGGCCACCATCTTCCTACTATACAACAAGTGCTCCACCCTAGTTTCAAGGATTTAGGAGCAAGCAATTTGGGAAAAAAAGTGAGAGTCAAGGTTCAGTAGTGCAAAAACAAGAGCATGGGAGCTCAAAACCTCCTAGACATCCTTGTAAAAAATATGGGAGACATCATATAGGTGCATGTTGGTTTCAGGATAGATGCTTGTTATTGGTGCGGTACACCGGGCCATATGCTGAAAAATTACCCTCAAAGGGGAATGTGCGGTGTGGTACAAACTACTGGATCATCTATTCCATCATCGTTATTAGTACCTCCTTTATGTATATTTCAATAGATGTCTTTTGGTCGTGGTAAAGGTGGTAGAGGAGCAACTAGTTCTAGTGGAGTCCAGAATTGTACATATGGTCTAGCTGGTCGACGAAATTTGAAGGCTTCTCCTAATGTGGTTACAGGTACATTGTCCATCTTTTCACGTAATGTATATGCATTAATTGATTTGGGATCTACTCTATCATATGTCACTCCATTGATTGCTAGAAAGTTCAAAAGAACACCAGAATCACTGGTTAAGCCATTTGAAGTGTCTACACCGGTTGGTGAATCTATTATAGCTAGAAGAGTTTATCGTAATTGCATAGTTACTGTTTGTGATCATGACACATTGGCTTACCTTGTTGAGCTAGAAATGGTAAACTTTGATGTTATAATGGGTATGGATTGGTTGGCTTCTTGTTATGCCATAGTAGATTGACGAACTAAGAAGGTGCATTTCCATTTTCTAAAAGAGACATTCCTTAAATGGAGGGGTAATATTGCGGAACCAAGGGGTAAGCTTATTTATTATGTTAAGGTGAAGAACATGATGTCCAAAGGGTAAATATATCATCTAGTTAGGGTGAGAGATATAAAAGCGGAGCCACCAACTCTTCAATCTGTTCCAGTGGTAAATGAATTTTCTGATGTGTTTCCTAAAGAGCTTCCTCTTTTACCTCCAGAACGAGAAGTAGAGTTTAGTTTGATATGATCCCAGGTACTCAACCTATTTCTATTCCTCCGTATAGAATGGCCCTGGCAGAATTATGTGAATTGAAGGAGCAATAAAAGATTTGTTAGAAAAAGGGTTTATAAGGCCTAGTATGTCTCCTAGGGGCACACCCGTGTTATTTGTATGTAATAAAGATGGCATGTTGAGAATGTGTATTGAATAATGACATCTGATTAAGGTGACAATTAAGAATAAATATCTCCTCCCTAGAATTGATGATTTGTTTGATCAGTTAGAAGGTGCTAAGTGTTTCTCAAAGATCAACTTGAGGTCAGGTTATCACCAAGTTAAAGTGAAGGAGAAGGATATACCCAAAACAGCTTTTCGAACACGATATGGTCATTTTTAGTTTTTAGTTATGTCATTCGGCCTAACCAATGCACCAGCAGCTTTCATGGATATGATGAATAGAGTGTTCAAGCCATTCTTGGATATGTTTGTGATAGTATTTATAGATGATATTCTGGTGTATCCAAGATCGAAAGAGGGCCATGCTAATCATTTGTGACAGGTGTTACAGATTATTCGTGATCGTAAGTTATATGCAAAGTTCTCTAAATATGAGTTTTGGTTAAAATTGGTGGCATTATTAGGGCATATTGTATTTGATGAAGGGATAAGGGTTGATTCTCAAAAGATAGAAGTCGTGAAGAACTGGACAAGACCCACAACGCCTACGGAGGTTCGTAGCTTCCTAGGCTTAGAAGGTTATTATAGAAGGTTCATTGAGGGGTTTTCTTCCATTTCTACACCAATAACCAAGCTAACACACAAAGAAGCCAAGTTTCAATGGAATGATGCCTGTGAAAGAAACTTCCTAGAGTTGAAGAATAAGTTAACTTCCACACCTGTATTGGTACTTCCAAAAGGTACAGAGGGGTATGTAGTGTATTATGATTCTTTAGGATTGGGTTTAGGATGTGTATTGATGCAGTATTGTAAGGTAATAACCTACGTCTTAAGACAATTGCATCCACATGAGAAGAATTATCCAACACATGATCTTGAGCTAGCCGCGGTTATATTTGCTTTAAAGATATGGTGCCATTACTTGTATGTGGTTCATGGTGATATATATACTGATCATAAGAGTTTAGAATATATCTTTAAGAAGAAGGACTTAAATCTAAGGCAGTGAAGATGGCTTGAGCTATTAATGGACTATGACGTTGTTATCTTGTATCATCCAGGGAGAGCAAATATGGTAGATAATTCTTTAAGTCGTAAGACAATGGCAAGAACTTATGGGTAGTCCATGGAAAGACAAAGGATAACTAAAGATCTACACCAACTAGCTAGGTTCGGGGTTCACCTTCTTGAATCTTCAGATAAAGGTATTATTATGTAAAATGCGGCAGAATCTTCATTGGTAACTGAAGTGAAAGAAAAGTAGTATGCGAATCCTATTATATTACAACTTAAGGAGAATGCACAACAACGTATGACAAAGGTATTTGAGCTTACTCAAGAGGGAGTACTTAAGTACCAAAACAGATTATGTGTACCTAATGTAGATGAATTAAGAAAAAGGATTATGGCGGAAGCACACCATCTAAGGTATTTTGTCCATGCAGGGTCAACTAAAATGTATCATGCCTTGAAAGAAGTGTATTGGTGGGGAGAGATAAAGAAGAATATTATAGAATTTGTGGCTTTATGTCCAAATTGCCAACAAATTAAAGTAGAGCAACAAAAGTTGGGAGGTTATATGCAGTGTATCCAGCTCCCGATTTGGAAGTGGGACATGATAAACATGGATTTCATCACTGATTTGCCTCGCTCCTCTTGGAAGTTTGATTCCATATGGGTAATAGTTGATAGACTCACCAAATCAACACACTTTCTATCAGTTAAAACAACTTACACAGCTGAAGAGTATGCAAGGTAGTATATTAAAGAGATAGTTCTGCTACATGGAGTCCCAATCTCTATTATATACGATAGGGGAGGTCAATTTACCACAAATTTTTGGAAGTCAATTCAGAAGAGTTTAGGAATGAAAGTGAGTTTAAGTACAACTTTTCCCCCTCAAACAGATGGTCCGACAGAATGTACAATCCAAACACTTGAGGATATGCTAGTGTTTTATGTCTCAATGCTCTGAAAGTGTATAAGAGATCCATTTCATATTACTCCTGCTGAGGATGTACAAGTTACAGAAGATCTCACCTATGAAGAAGTGCCTATTGCTATTTTAGATAGTCAAGTTAAGAATTTAAGAAATAAAGAAGTAGCTTCTATAAAATTACTTTGGAGGAGTCTGTATGTAGAAAAAATCACATGGGAAGCCGAGGAAGCGATGAAATCAAAGTACCCTTATTTATTCCAATCCAAAGAGAAAGTACAAGATGCTGAATTAGAGCATTAACAAGTATATATATTTAAATGCTATGTGGTAATAGGAAGATTAAACTTAGCCTTGAACTTGTTTAGTCTGGCTAATTATGCTAGCATTCGAGGACAAATGGTCTTAGGAGGGGGAGGATGTAACACACCGTATTTTGTGTCTACTTATTTTATTGATATGGAACTTGAGGTAACCTTGTTGTATAGATAAGGTACCAAGTTTCTTAATTAATTAGTGATGGTTTAAAGAGGTTTTAAATGATATTATAACGACCCAAACATTTCAGCATGTATATGCCAAGTTAACCTCGACGAAAGTATTTAAACATAAGATAGTAAGGTAGTATTATATCTCAAGGATTTTTCCAAGTGTATACAAGTATTAAGTTAACACAAATGGATTAATACTTAGAATATGGATTAAAATAAGTGAGCTACTTGCTTGGCTTAAATTCAGCTAGTAGGTCACAACTAGGTGCATCACCTACTTTGACTTATTGACCAACCAAAGAACAGAGTAGGTGCATAACCTACTAAGACTCCTTTGATCAGCATATTTGGCCAAGTATACCACCACCTACTTGAATTAATTCTGGCCCAAACTAAGTTAAGGAATATGAGAAGAATGGGCAGCCAAGGCCCAACAAGTTTGAGTCCATCAAGGCCCAAGTTAAATGGACAAGTAGGTGAATCACCTACTTGATATTTTATGGCTAAAAAAGGGCAAGAGAGTCGGCCAAGAGCTGGTCCCTTTAAAGGGATTGAAACCAACTCATTTGACCCATTTTAACTTAGACAAAAATCAGCTTTCTAGGGTTTTCTATCTTGGTCTTTCTTAGCTATACAATAACCTTTAATTCTTCTAGGGTTTTTGGGATTTATTTTCCTTCCAAGCTAAAGGAATTAAGATATTTAAGAGATACAAGTTAAGAGAATAAACCATCATAAAAACTAAGGTAAAGCAATTGCCCATTTTTGCCCTTTTCTATATACAGGTTTTGGTGGATAGTTGTGTATATATTATTTTAAAGAACTCAAGAGATGATGAATTCAACATTGGTTTGCTATAACAAAGGATTTTGGGACTGTTTTAGGGGCAGTTTTATGTGTATATATTGGGGACAGTTTGGTTGATCTTAAAAAGGGGATGTGAGTTGGTATTGACCAATAAAAGAAGGTGTAATGATACACCATTTAATTAGATGTTGCGTAAGATTTTCTACCTATCACACTTTGGAACTGTTTTGTACATATTATAAAGCCAAAAGAGTCTCTGGGGATCTTATATCAATTTTTGTGTTGTACAAATGTGATTGGTATAGAAAGCATTAAAATAACACCCTTGATTTAATAAATTATTGGGTTACTGCCCGTCTACTATTTTAGTGAAGTTAAGTAACCCAAATGTGTTGATTAGCTACTAATACTAGTTTTACTACGTACTTTATTGTAGACAAGTAATCCAAAAGGCAGAAGGTTAATCTAGGGTATTATCGGAGTTGTACATCATGGTATGTAAGGCTATTCGATTATATATTCTTTGGCATGAAATCTAATACATGTGTTACAAAATGAGCTTTCTTAGTGCTCTTTCTAGTTAAATTATAGATAGTGGCAGTGTACCATCTCCAATTTAGCCAATGGTCTTCTTCCCACTCCATAGTGTGTTAGAATACTTCAATGTGTGTTTATTATTAGATCTACTTGTTTATTCTTCCAAGAACTAGTATGGGAATGGTACTTTTGGCAACAATCTTAGTAATCTCTCCATTTAGTCAAGTGAAGTTTGTTGTTTCATTTAAGCTCCTAAATAATACATTGATGTTACATTTTCTCCCTATGTCATTGTTACTGCCTTAAATACGTATTCACATGTCAATTGCTACTAGTCCATAGTCCAAAACTTAATAATGTTATGACCACCAAAAGATAATCTCAAAGATTAAAGAAATGATGTAAAGTGATTCTGTATATTCTTGGGTGGTATCCCAGGGGTGGAAAAAACACCTAGCATGGGTCGATCCCAGTATTATGGGTGGTATCTTAGGGGTGAAGGGAAATCCTAGCATGGGTCGATCCTGATTTTTGTATTTATGAGGACCGTATCCCAGGGGTTAAAATGCCTAGCAAGGGTCATCCTCTTGTACCACTGATCAATTGGTCATTTGTATCATACGCCTTACAAGTTTATAAAAAGGAGAAGAATAAAGTAAATTAAAGAGTGTAAAGTACATGATTCCACAAATACAAACAAAGGTGGTCTTTTATCCTTATTCTTATTGTTATATATTGATATTTGATTTCATTGAACTCTTGTCTTACTTGTAGTCACCTTATTACTTACATACTCAGTACATTCTTTCGTGCTGATGTCCCTCATGGGGGACATTTTGTTTCATGCCACAAGTATAGGTACTCCAGCTAGTAGACTTCCTTAGTAGGAGCACAAGACACTCAGTTGTGATTAGTGAGCTACAAGTTGATTCGGGGCTTTACCAAGTCTTTGATATATGCATTTTGATATTGTACAATAGTTTTGTATGGAGGGGCCTATCTCGACCTAGACTAAGTTTCGATCTTATAGAGGCTTTATAGACTAATGTATTAAGTTCAAATATGTTTTGTCTCATAGCAGTTATGGATCCAATGGCCAAGTCATGTATATGTGGTTTGGGCCTATATATGTTGGTCTTTCACTACTTTAGCCTATATATGTTTGTCAAAGTTTCATGATTAGCATGGTTATATGTATGGACAATAAGGTTATAGTATCGTGTGCCTTTTCATCTCAATGAGATTTTAGCTGTGACAACTTGGGTGAGTTTGGTCTAATGTGTACCTAATAAAAGTCGTTTCATAGTTGTACCAAATTTCTAACAATGATATCATACCCATTCGTCCGGTCATGGGATGGAGATTGTGTATTAATAATCAAAAGTTGAATTCATGGATAGAGAAGGACCACTTTCCCATTCCCTTCATAGATCAAATGCTTGATAGACTAGCGGGAAGGGGTTGGTATTGCTTCCTCGATGGATACTCGGGCTACAATCAAATTTCAATAGCCTCCAAAGATTAAGAAAAATCCACATTTGCCTTCAAGAGTATGCCTTTCGATCTATGTAATGCCCCCGCGACATTTCAATGGTGTATGCTTTCTATCTTTTCAGACATGGTGGAAGACTCAATGGAAGTATTCATAGATAACTTCTTGGTTGTCGGTGATACATTCGAGGGTTGCCTTGAATATTTGGAGAAAGTGCTTAAGAGGTGTGTGGCAACCAATCTCGTTTTGAATTGGAAGAAATACCATTTTATGGTTAAGAAAGGTATAGTTCTCGGACATAAGATCTTCGTCCAAGGGATCCAAGTTGATCGATAGAAGGTGGAGGTTATGTCCAAGTTGATCCAAGGGCGTGAGAAGTTTTCTTAGCCATGAAGGTTTTTATAGGATGTTCATTAAAGAATTTTCTAAAATTACTCACCCTATGTGAAAACTTCTCGAGAAGGAAGCAAAATTTGAGTTTGATGGTGAGTGTGTGAGAGCATTCAATTTCCTCAAAGAGATACTTGTTTCGGCCCCAAATATCATAGCCCCTATTTGGTCATAACCCGTTGAGCTCATGTGTGATGCAAATGGATTTACACTAGATGTGATGCTTGGCCACAAAAGAGAAAAACTATTTCTTCTTATCTACTATGCTAGTAAATCATTAACCGATGCACAAAGAAACTACACGGTTAGAGAACAAGAATTGCTAGCGGTAGTTTATGGGTTTGAGAAATTTCGTGCTTACTTGTTAGGCATGAAGGTTGTTGTACACACTGATCATGCCGCCTTTGAATTCAAACCAAGCCAAGGTTGATAAAGTGGATTTTTCTATTTCAAGAATTTGACTTTGAAGTCAAAGATTGAAAGGGATGTGAGAACCAAGTGGCAGACCACTTATCTCATTTTGAATCTAATGATGTGAGATTGAAGGAATTGGAGATCAACAACAAGTTTCCCAAATGAGCTTGTCATGACTCTTTTGGGGGAGGTAGTGCCTTGGTACGTGGATTTCGCAAACTATTTAGTGTATGGGGCACTACCCGATGACTTGAATTATGGTAAAAAAAAATCCTCCATGATATGGAAAGAAATTATTGGGATGAACCCTATTTCTTTAGGGAGTGTACATGTTGAGTGGTTCATCGTTGTGTTATGGAGGGGGTGATTAAACTAAATCTTGAGGCATGTCATTTGTCACCGGTTGGTGGCCATCATGGTGGTGTGCGTATAGCTGCAAAGGTTCTCCAAAGTGGATTTTATTGGACGACTTTGTATCGTGATGCACATGAATTGGTACGGGCATGTGAGCAATCCCAAAGGCAAGGGGGGATCTCAAGGCGACACGAGATGCCCTTGCAACCAAGCATAAATGTGAAATTTTTTGATATATGGGGGTTGGACTTCATGGGACCCTTTGTGATTTTGTGTGATAATCGTTACATCTTGGTGGTGGTTGATTATGTTTGTAAGTGGGTCAAAGCCATTGCATTGCCAAACAATGTATAGAACAGTGTTACTCAAATACTAAAAAGATGCATTTTTACCCGGTTTGGAACACCTCATGCTATCATATGTGATGAAGGCTTTTATTTTTGCAACCAATCATTTGGGTCCTAGATTGCTAGATATGGAGTCAAGCATAAAGTGGCTTCTCCATACCACCCTCAAACCAATGGGATGTTGTGTGAGACTATAGAACTGTATTTAAAACTCCCATTGGCCAAAATCTTGCCATCTTCTCATCGAGTTGGAACACAAGGCGTTGTGGTTCTGGCAAAGATTGAATATGAATAGGGGGATTCATCTAAGTCGAGAGTAGACCAACTTCAAGAGATTGATGACTTCCATTTGAGGGCTTACTAAAGATCAACTCTCTACAAGGAATGTATGAAGAGATGACATGATGCCAAGATTCTATAAAGAGAGTTCAAGGTGGGTGATGATGTCTATTGTTCAACTCAATATATAAGTTGTTTTTGGGTAAACTCAAAACAAGGTGGTGCAATGTTTCCCTAGTGGAGCACTTGAATTGGAGAATGACATGGGATCCTGGTTTACCATGAATGGGCCACGAGTTAAACATCACCATAGCTTGCTCCTAAAGGCAGATTCCTTGGAGGAGATCTACCTCGATGATGCTTAATGAGTGAAGGAAAATGTCGTGCCACAAATATAACTAAGGCACTTCTTGGGAGACAACCCAAGTTTAGTTTTTGCTATTTTAAATAGTGTTTGTCGATTTGTGTAGGTGAATAATTGTAATACCCCGTACCTTCTTAACCCTACTTGACGACGTTGAACAATGTTTACTTAGGTGTCGAGAGCCATAAGTATGTATTTGGTAATGTTATTGATGAGATAATTGAATTTGGACCTCATACATGTGATTAAACCTTCGTAGGAGGTGTTTTGTGACTTCGTTGAAAATGTGAATTCGTGGAACATTTGTGGGGTTAAAAACGAGGCTTGGAGGATCTCCAAATAAAGGATATTAAGGGTAGGAAGTAAGTTAAAGAATAGAACTTGAAGTATCTAATCAAACCCGCGAAGAAAAGTCAAAAAACGAAATTTTCAAAAAAAACTAAGGGTGGGGCATGCCAGAGGGCTTGCCAGGCCGCTCTGGGCTAAAATTTTTAGCCCACAGTCAGCAAGCTGGCGCGCCCAAGGGGGTGCCAGGCTGGTTTTTCCCACCTTTCAATGTTGGAAATTTTCTTAAGTCCCAAGGGTGCTCGGGGACGTACCGAGCCAATTTTTGCCACATTTCTTATACAACCACGAGTATACACATGGAATAAATGAAGCATTATATTGGTATGGTAAAATTACTCGTGAATGAATTTGGCATCAAAAGGACGATTTTACCCTTGTGGTCAAAATGAGCCATACGTGGCTAGAATCACTTGTTTTTGAAATGGCTACATATATGAATCGCGTGAGTGGAAATATTGTCGCAACACGTATGAAATGATTTAAACATGAGAAATTATTGATTTCATTGGGTTAAGTGATTTGGACTCAATAAAAGCCCAAAAGAAGAAGAATACATGGGCCAAGAATGGGTCAAATGACCCATTCTTCCATTGACTAAGCTAAACATAGCATCAAATGCCAAGAGGAGTGGCTAAGGATGACTCCAAGGTCTATATAAAGACCCAAAATCATATTTTATTCATTTGGAACTCTCATGCTTTTTAGATATTTTCTCAATATTTCTCTCAAACCCTAAGAACTCAAAGCCAACTTTTGGAGCAAGACCATCATTTTTCAAGCTTGGGTAAGTGATTATTCTTATGGATTCATATATTATATGCATAGGAGAGTATGTAAATCATGTTTTCCATGCGTAATCATGTTGTCCATGCGTGGAAGTGTTGAACATGGTACTTTATGTTTTTTGTAAAAGATTTGTTATCCATGGGATTTAAGCTTGAAATATGACTTGTGATCTTGATGAAAGAGCATGGTATGGATGAAATATGAACATGTATGGTATGATCATGCTATTAAACTTGTTATTTTTGTATAAGTGTAAATTATGGGATTTTGGCCGATATGTGCTATGAGGTGAATTAAGGTGACTTGATGGGTTATTTATGATATAATGTGAATGAGAAAGTGTAAAGGAGGAGCTTTGTGGTGAAATGTTATTGGTATATGATGTTGTGGTCAATGCGTGGTATGATTGAGGTATTGTTGGTATGACAATGCTGAAATTGGTATTGTAGAGAAGGAAATAACCTTTTTAAGGCAAATATGTAACTCATTAACGTCATATGCATTTGTAAGGTAGTTGGTGGTTAATGTAAATTCCGTTATGTATTTTTGTTGTAGAGTGAAACATAAGTAAGGAGCGGGAAATTGTATGCGCATCTAATATTATATATTCGTATTGAGAATACAAGGTATGTAAGGTTACTCTGTCCGTATCTTTCTGCAGCACATACTAGTCACATTGACATCGCACTAGTCCTATCCCGAAATGTGCTAAGGTATCCTATATCCGGTTACCAATTGTCAATATCACATGTTTCATACTCATTGGTAAATTGTGAATCACATGTTTCATATTCCTTGATAATGTTCTGAAAGCCCAATAAGGTTGTGTTCTAATGTTCCAATGGTGGTTATACTCATGTATCTTGTTAATTGATTATTGTCCAATGGTGCCAATAGTGTTATGTTTCCAATAGTGCTATGTTTCCAATAATGTTTATTCACATATCTCTCACTCATTGGTTAATGATCCAAAGCTTCAAATAAAGTTATGACTATCATTGTGTCAATCTTAAAGTAATGAATGAAGTAATGCATATGTGGTTAATGATCAAGTATGGGTGGTAGCTTTGGGGGAAAAATGCCTAGCTCAAGCCGAACCTGAGATTGTTGGATCAGGGGGCAGTCCTAGAGGCATAAGCCTATCTCGGACCAATCCTGACAGCTGGAAGCTCTAGAGGTAATAACCTAGCTCAAGACGAACCTGATATGTTGGTATGGGTGGCAGCTCTAGAGGTAATAACCTAGCTCGAGTCGATCCCGATCTATATTGATTTATAAGGTGGCAGCTCTAAGGGCAGAAGCCTAGCTCGAGTCGATCCCAACATGATATCATGTTATGTTAAAACCCACTGTTCAGTCAGGGCCCAGGTATCACAGGTCACAGGCAAAGATGAATAATCATGGAAGTAAATATACAAAGAAAGTAATGAAAGCAAAGTACATGGTTTCCAAAGTTCAGTATAGTGACTTATCTATATTGGTTATGCATTTGTAAATGAGTTCATTGACGTGTTTATGATTCATGAAGTTTCATTTGAGCCTTACATACTCAGTACATTCTTCGTACTGACGTCCCTTGTGGGACTTACCTTACTTGCTGCAGGCACAGGTACTAGTAGGGCTCCATAGTAGGTTGCCAGTTGTTGTGGATAATGGGTGAGCTCCAGTTAGTTCGGGGCTTCTCCGAGTCACAGTTGTACATATGTTTTGGTGTTGTGCATGTTGTATAAAGCGGGGACTTGTCCTGACTTTTAGTTTGTTTTGGTCAATGCATTTATTAGAGGCTTTTGTAGACGTATGTGGGTGTATAACTGCAAGGTGGTATATGACGTTTTTGACTGGATGGCCTCAACGGCCAAGTTTCACATATGTATATATATATGTCCATGTTCCATGTTTTTTTTTTTGTTATTCGCCTTTTATGTTCGTACGTGGTGGTGGTGTTGCCTATGACATGCATATGAATGAATAGAAGCAAAGCTGAGTTCTCTCGGGCTATGTCGGCTACGGGTGCCAATCCGTCCCAATGGGATTCGGGGCGTGACAAAAGTGGTATCAGAGCAGGTCGTTCTAAGGGTGTCTACAAAGCCGTGTCTGAGTAGATTCTTACTTATCGATGTGTTGTGCACCATATTTTTAAGTAAGAGGCTACGGGACATTTAGGATGTTGTTTATTTTCTTCACTTCTACATCATGCAATAGAGCCAGTATTGTAAGTTGAATTGTGTCTGACCATAGTAATTGTTTTTCTTTGGTATAGTCAAAATGCCAATCACAAGAAGAGGTAGAGGTAAAGGTAAGCAGGTAGATGTGCCTGCTGAAGAAGGAATGAGTAGATTACCACCTGACCAAGCTAGTTAAAGTGGCATAAATGCTGAAATTTCATCGCGGTATTATTCCACTTTTCCAGCTCCGAAAGAGCCAGTCGGTAGAGAAGTACCCGCAGAACCACCAATGAACACCACAGATCAAGATCTTAGAAATGCAGTACATATGTTGACACAGTTAGTGGCAGCACAAAGTCAAGAACGAGCTGGTCCAATGACACCTGAGGATGATGCGGCTAGAGTGTCCAGTCGCAGAACACAGGACTTTCTGAAACTGGACCCTCCTATATTCACTGGGTCAGATCCGAAAGCAGAACCACAGGACCTCGTGGATCAGATTCAGAGGGCTCTGGAAGTTATGCACGTGACGGGGGTAGAAACAGTTGAACTTGCTGCCTATAGGATGAAAGGAGAGGCGATATTGTGTTATGAGGATTGGAAGAAAACTCGTGATATTGGTGCAAATCCACCTAATTGGGAAGAATTTAAAGAGGCTTTTCTTGATCATTATCTTCCCTATGAGATCCGTGAGATACGTGCAGATCCGTTTCTAAATCTCCGTCAAGGAAATTTGAGCGTTAGAGAATACAACTTGCAATTTAATTCCTTGGCTCGATATGCTCCAAATGTGGTAGCTACAATGACAGACAGAGTCCATCGATATGTGGACAGATTAGAACCATATTTGGTAAGGGATTGCACCATTGCTGCCTTGAATACGGATATGTACATCGCGAGAATTCAAGCCTTCGCCCAGAAAATGGAAGATCAAAGACAGAGAAGAAGGGTACATGAATTTGACAGAGGACAGTCCAAAAGGGCTAGACCTATGGGACAGTCTATGATGTCCCAAGGAGGATCTAGACCTCGTATGTTTCCTAGACCACCTACACCATCGTTCTCTCATGCCACAGTAGGTGCTCACTCTCAGTTCCGAGGGTTTAGAGGTGGTCTATCTGGGCATAGTAGTGGAGTTCACGCATCACAAACAGCAGGTTTTCCTCGTCATCAGTGTCAGCACTGCGGGCGTATTCATGCAGGTACATGCCGAGTGGGGACAAATGCTTGTTTCTGGTGCGGCATGACAGGATACATGATGAAAGAGTGTCCCTAGAGGAGCATGGGTGGTATAGCACGACCGACAGGATTGGCCGTTACATCATCAGCATCAGTTCCTTCACTGGGCCAAGGTGTGCAGTCTGTTGGCCGTGGTAGAGGTTCCAGAGGAGCAGCCAGTACTAGTGGGGTCCAGAATCGCACTTATGCTTTAGTGGACCGACAGAATTCAGAGGCCTCCCCTGATGTTGTCACAGGTACATTATCCATATTCTCATATAATATATATGCATTGATTGACCTGGGTTTTACATTTTCCTATCTTACTCCATTGGTTGCTGCAAAATTTGCAAAGGTACCAGAATTATTAATTAAATCAATTGAAGTGTCTACACCGGTCGGTGAATATATTGTTGCAAAGAGAGTATATCGTAACTGTGTGGTAACTGTGTGCGGTCATGATACATTGGCCGATCTTATTGAACTAGACATGGTGGATTTTGATGTGATAATGGGAATGGATTGGTTGGCCTCTTATTATGCTACGGTAGATTGTCGGGCTAAGAAGGTGCATTTTTGTTTTTCGCAAGAAAATATTCTTGAATGGAAGGGTGATGTAGGGGCACCACGAGGAAGATTTATTTCCTATCTGAAAGCTAGGAAAATGATTGCTAAAGGTTGCATATGTCACTTAGTATGAGTGAAAGATAATGATGTGGAACCACTCACTCCGCATTCGGTTCCAGTGGTCAATGAATTTCTAGATGTATTTCCAGAGGATCTTCTAGGCTTACCCCCAGAACGGGAAGTAGAGTTTGGCATTGATGTGATTCCAGGCACTCAGCCTATCTCTATTCCTCCATATAGAATGGCTCCAGCAGAATTACGTGAATTGAAGGAGCAGTTCAAAGATTTGCTGGACAAGGGCTTCATTAGGCCTAGTATATCCCCGTGGGGTGCACCGGTATTATTTGTATGGAAGAAAGATGGCACATTAAGAATTTGCATCGACTATCGGCAATTGAATAAGGTAACAATCAAGAACAAATATCCCCTCCCTCGAATTGATAATTTCTTTGATCAGTTATAGGGTGCCAAGTGTTTTTCAAAGATTGACTTGAGGTTGGGTTACCATCAAGTCAGAGTTAGATAAGAAGATGTACCCAAGACAGCTTTCCGAACATGGTATGGCCATTATGAATTTTTAGTTATGTCATTTGGACTAACAAATGCACCAGCTGTGTTCATGGATTTGATGAATAGGGTGTTTAAGCCATTTCTAGACGTGTTCGTCACGGTATTTATAGATGACATCCTGGTTTATTCAAGATCACTAGAGGATCATGCTAATCACTTACGTCAAGTGTTTCAGATTCTCCGTGAGCGTAAGTTGTATGCCAAGTTCTCCAAATGTGAGTTTAGGTTAAAATCAGTTGCATTCTTGGGTCATATTGTGTCAGATGAAGGGATACATGTTGATACACAGAAGATTGAAGCAGTGAAAAATTGGCCAAGACCTATGACACCCACAGAGATTCGTAGTTTTCTTAGACTGGCAGGTTATTACCGAAGATTTGTGGAAGATTTTTCCTCCATTGCTGCACCATTAACAAAGATTACACATAAGGTAGTTAAATGTCAGTGGAATGATGCGTGTGAGAAAAGCTTCCAAAAGTTGAAAGATAAGTTAACCTCCACACTAGTTTTAGTACTTCCCGAAGGCACCGAAGGTTATGCAGTGTATTGTTATGCTTTCGGGGTTGGCCTCGGATGTGTATTGATGCAACATGGTAATATCATAGCATATGCCTCACGACAGTTGCGGCCACATGAGAAAAATTATCCCACACATGATCTTGAATTAGCAGTGGTGGTCTTTACTTTAAAGATATGGTGTCATTATTTATATGGAGTTCATGTTGATATATATGGATCACAAAAGTTTGCAATATCTCTTTTAGCAGAAGGAACTCAATTTGAGGCAACGAAGGTGGTTAGAGCTCTTAAAAGACTATGATATTGACATTCTTTATCATCCAGGCAAGGCAAATGTGGTAGCTGATGCATTGAGCCGCAAGGCAGTAGAAAGAACTAGTGGCCAGTTGATTGAAAAGCAAGAGATAATCAAAGATCTACATCAACTAGCCATCTTGGGAGTTCTTCTTATTGAATCTCCAGAAGAAGGGGTGATTGTGCAAAATGCAGCGGAATCCTCCTTAATAGCTGAAGTGAAAGAGAAGCAGTTTGCGGATTCCATGTTATTGCAGTTGAAAGAGAATGTACAACAGGGTCTAACTACGGCCTTTGATCTTACGCAAAAAGGGGTACTTCAATGTCAAGGAAGATTATGTGTACCGGATGTAGATGAGCTGAGGAAACGAGTTATGACAGAGGTGCATCATTTGCGCTATTCTATTCATCCGGGTGCTACTAAAATGTACCATGATTTAAAAGAGGTGTATTGGTAGGGAAATATGAAGAAGAACATTGCAGAATTTGTCGATCAATGCCCGAATTATTAACAAGTGAAAGTAGAGTATAAAAAACCAGGGGGTTATATGTAATGTATAAATCTTCCAGTCTGGAAATGGGATATGATTAATATGGATTTCATCACAGGTTTGCCTCATACATTATGGAAATTTGATTTTATATGGGTTATAGTGGATAGGCTTACCAAGTCAGCACATTTCTTACCTGTTAGGACCACCTATACAGCCGAAGAGTATGCAAAGTTGTATGTGAAAGAGATAGTACGATTGCATGGTATTCCACTTTCCATTATATCAGAGAGAGGAGCACAGTTCACAACACACTTTTGGAGATCCTTTCAGCAGAGTTTGGGCATACAAGTGAACTTGAGTACGGCTTTCCATCTTCAGACTGATGGACAAGTAGAACATACTATTCAGACACTTGAAGATATGCTATGAGCATGCACGTTAGATTTTCAAGGTAGTTGGTATGACCATTTGCCTCTTATTGAATTTGCTTACAACAATAGCTATCATTCAAGTATTAAAATGGCACCTTATGAAGCCTTGTACGGAAGAAAATGTAGATCACCAATTCGATGGTTTGAAGCGGGTGAAACTACTTTACTTGGGCCGAATATTGTTCATCAGGATATGGATAAATTTAAGGTGATCCAACAATGGTTATAAATGGCCCAAAGTCGCCACAAGTCATATGCTGATGTTAGACGAAGAGGACTTGAATTCGCCATAGGTGATTGGGTATTTTTGAAGGTGTCACCGATGAAAGGGGTAATGCGGTTGGAAAAGAAAGGAAAATTGAGTCCACGATACATAGGCCCATATGAAATTATTAGAAGATTTGGGAAAGTTGCGTATGAGTTAGCACTACCCCAGGAACTCTCCTCAGTCCACCCAGTACTTCATGTTTCGATGCTTCAAAAATGCATAGAAGATCCATCTCGTATTGTTCCAATTGAAGATGTCCAAGTTACGTAGGATCTTACATATGAAGAGGTACCCATTGCTATTCTAGATCGACAAGTAAAGAGGTTGAGGAATAAAGACATAGCTTCCGTAAAGGTCCTTTGGAGAAATCAACAAGTAGAAGAGATCACATGGGAAGCTGAAGAAATGATGAAATCCAAATACCCCTATCTATTTCAAATGGATGAAGAAGTTCAAAGTGCGTAAGTGGATTAATAACAAGTAAGTATCCATGAGAGTGTTTATGTATATGTATGCTAATATAGAGATGCATTTGTCGTAATTTAAGCGATATTGTTAACATTTGAGGATGAATGTTTCTAAGGGGCGTAGAATGTAAAACCCCATACCTTCCTAACCCTACTTGACGTCGTTGAACAATGTTTACTTAGGTGTCGAGAGCCACAAGTATGTATTTGGTAATGTTATTGATGAGATTGAATTTGGCCCTCGTACATGTGATTAAACCTTCGTAGGAGGTGTTTTTTGACTTCGTGGAACATTTGTGGGGTTAAAAACGAGGCTTGGAGGATCTCCAAATAAAGGACATTAAGGGTAGGAAGTAAGTTAAAGAATAGAACTTGAAGTATCTAATCAAACCTGCGAAGAAAAGTCAAAAAATGAAATCTTCAAAAAACACTAAGGGTGGGGCGCGCCAGAGGGAGTGCCAGGCCGCTCTGGGCTAAAATTTTTAGCCCAAAGGCAGCAAGATAGCGCGCCCAAGGGCGTTCCAGTCTAGTTTTGCCCACCTTTCAATGTTGGAAATTTTCTTAAGTCCCAAGGGTGCTCGGGGATGTACCGAGCCGATTTTTGCTGCGTTTCTTCTACAAACACGAGTATATACATGGAATAAATGAAGCATTATATTGGTATGGTAAAATTACTCGTGAACTAATTTGGCATCAAAAGGACGGTTTACCCTTGTGGTCAAAATGAGCCATACGTGGCTAGAATCACTTGTTTTTGGAATTGAGGCTACAAATATGAATCGCGTGAGTGGGAATACTGTCATAACATGTATGAAATGATTTAAACATGAGAAATTATTTATTTCATTGGGTTAAGCAATTTGGGATCAATAAAAGCCCAAAAAGAGGAAGAATACATGGGCCAAGAATGGGTCAAATGACCCATTCTTCCATTTACTAAGCCAAACATAGCATTAAATGCCAAGAGTGGCTACGGATGACTCCAAGGGCTATATAAATACCAAAAAATCATATTTTATTCATTTGGAACTCTCATGCTTTTTAGATATTTTCTCAACATTTCTCTCAAACCCTAAGAACTCAAAGCCAACTTTTGGAGCAAGATCATCATTTCTCAAGCTTGGGTAACTGATTATTCTTATGGATTCATATATTAGATGCATGGGAGAGTATTTAAATCATGTTGGTCATGCTTGGAAGTGTTGAACATGGTACTTTATGTTTTTTGTAAAAGATTTGTTATCCATGGGATTTAAACTTGAAATATGACTTGCGATCTTGATGAAAGAGCATGGTATAGATGGAATATGAACATGTATGGCGTGATCACACTATTAAACTTGTTATTTTTGTATAAGTGTAAATTATGGGATTTTGGCCGATATGTGCTATGAGGTGAATTAAGGTGACTTGATGGGTTATTTATGATATAATGTGAATGAGAAAGTGTAAAGGAGGAGCTTTGTGGTGAAATGTTATTGGTATATGATGTTGTGGTCAGTGCGTGGTATGATTGAGGTATTGTTGGTATGACAATGCTGAAATTGGTATTGTAGAGAAGGAAATAACCTTTTTAAGGCAAATATGTAACTCATTATCATCATATGCATTTGTAAGGTAGTTGGTGGTTAATGTAAATTCCGTTATGTATTTTTGTTGTAGAGTGAAACATAAGTAAGGAGCGGGAAATTGTATGCGCATCTAATATTATATATTCGTATTGAGAATACAAGGTATGTAAGGTTACTCTGTCCGTATCTTTCTGCAGCACATACTAGTCACATTGACATCGCACTAGTCCTATCCCGAAATGTCTAAGGTATCCTATATCCGGTTACCAATTGTCAATATCACATGTTTCATACTCATTGGTAAATTATGAATCACATGTTTCATATTCCTTGATAATGTTCCGAAAGCCCAATAAGGTTGTGTTCTAATGTTCCAATGGTGGTTATACTCATGTATCTTGTTCATTGATTATTGTCCAATGGTGCCATTAGTGTTATGTTTCCAATAGTTCTATGTTTCCAATAATGTTTATTCATATATCTCTCACTCATTGGTTAATGATCCAAAGCTTCAAATAAAGTCATGACTATCATTGTGTCAATCTCAAAGTAATGAATGAAGTAATGCATATGTGGTTAATGATCAAGTATGGGTGGTAGCTTTGGGGGCGAAATGCCTATCTCTAGCCAAACCCGAGATTGTTGGATCAGGGGGTAGTCCTAGAGGCATAAGCCTAGCTCGGACTGATCCTGACAGGTGGCAGCTCTAGAGGTAATAACCTAGCTTGAGTCGATCCCAATCTATGATTTATAGGGTGGCAGCTCTAGGGGCATAAGCCTAGCTCGAGCCGATCCCACCATGACATCATGGTATGTTAAAACCCATTATTAAGTCGAGGCCCGGGTATCACACGTCACAGGCAAAGATGAATAATCATGGAAGCAAATATACAAAGAAAGTAATGAAAGAAAAGTACATGGTTTCCAAAGTTCAGTATAATGACTTATCTATATTGGTTATGCATTTGTAAATGAGCTCATTGACGTGTTTATGATTCATGCAGTTTCATTTGAGCCTTACATACTCAGTACATTCTTCGTACTGACGTCCCTTGTGGGACTTACCTTACTTGCTGCAGGCGCAGGTACTAGTAGGCCTCCACAGTAGGTTGCCAGTGGTTGCGGATCATTAGTGAGCTCCAGTTAGTTCGGGGCTTCTTCAAGTCACAGTTGTACATATGTTTTGGTGTTGTACATGTTGTATAAAGCGGGGACTTGTCCCAAGTTTTAGTTCATTTTGGTCAATGCATTTGTTAGAGGCTTTTGTAGACGTATGCGGGTGTATGACTGCAAGGTGGTATATGACATTTTTGACTGGATGGCCTCAACGGCCAAGTTTCACATATGTTTATATATATGTCCCATGTTCCATGTTTTTTTTTCCGTTATTCGCCATTCATGTTCTTATGTGATGGTGGTGTTGCCTATGACATGCATATGAATGAATAGAAGCAAAGCTTGTTCTCTCGGGCCATGTCGGCTACGGGTGCCAATCCGTCCTGATGGGACTCGGGGTGTGACAATAATGGAGTTGAAAAGTGGGGAACATGAAATGTCCTAAGTCGGAGAAGAAAAAGTTGGAAAATCATGTGCCAAGCTCCAGTGAGGAGGCTTTGGCATTGTACAGAGCAATTCGGCGCATCGCCAAAGCCTCTCGCCGAAGGGGTTTCCTAACCTCAAACAAACTGTTACATTCAGTGATGGTAAGTGAAACATCAACGCATCACTGATATTTTTGGAGATATAAAATCCATTAATGATTCACTCAACCAAAATGAGAACCAAATGTTCAATAAACTGTAACATTCGGTGATTGAACTCCACATCAGCGCATCATCGATGCAGTCCGCGATGGAAAAGTGGCACCGTTTTGGTCAGGTTTTTGAAGTGATGGTTTGGATTTTTTAATCTTTTACATTTCATTATCTTTTGACCCTTGGTAGTTATTCAAAATCTTTTCACTTTCCCACTTCCCTCTTTCTATTAACTCTCTCACTTCAACAAGCTTTTGCACTAGCACAAGAACATACAAATTTCTTCCCTCTTCTCTGAATTGTTTCACCAACATCATACACCCACTTTGGGTTGGAGTTCATTGTCTTCTCTACATAAGCTTTGAAGGTTAGATTTTGTTTTACACTTTGAATTTAAGTTAGTGATAAATTAAGTGTTTTTAATTTTTATTTGGTGTGGAAATACTTGCATGTTAATGGAGGATATAATATCAAAGAATGTCATTCTTTGGAATTTAAATAGTGACTAGTGTAGACTGATGATTTTTGAATTTGGTTTCTTAATTATTAAAGATATACATTTGGTTTCTTGCTTTTGAATTTTTATACTTAAGGCTTTGAAAAAATCATTGAAATTATTGTTGTTTAGTTTGAAATCGACTTATTTTTCCTAATGATAGATTGGATGACGTCGTTCTTAAGGAAACAATTATCGAATTATTATTTAAATAATAAGACTTAGGAAAGTCTGAGTACCCATGGCATATTGAGTTGAAATTCGCCATTAAAGACCATGAAATTGCGACTTGAAGGTTGGGGACAATGACAAATTGGCGATGGGTTGAGAACCTCAGTGATGCGCTGAACTGTGTGGCGCATCACCAAAGTACTAGGTCGACTAATGAAGGTGCAACTCGGTGATGCCTTGGCGATTCAACAATGCTCGAGGACTATCGTTGAATCCTTTGATGTATCACCTATATCCCACCATCTTTCGCTGACTGGCACCTAATTTTTCCATGAGATTCAGCGTTGCACATTGGCAACACCGATTTGATTAGTGATGCACTGAATTATTAGGCAATGCATGTATGAAAATTTTATTTATTCTATTTTGCTATCTTTGGCCGAGCCCATTGTTATCTTTATGTGTAGATATGCCTCGTAA
The DNA here is from genome assembly GCA_031232105.1 of Capsicum rhomboideum. Classification (NCBI taxonomy): domain Eukaryota; kingdom Viridiplantae; phylum Streptophyta; class Magnoliopsida; order Solanales; family Solanaceae; genus Capsicum; species Capsicum rhomboideum. The sequence continues at coordinate 64,601,836 of CP124709.1, forward strand.
CAAGTACGTGTCCAAGAAGCACTCCAAATCCCTTCCTCCCTCCATAAGGCTTGCTAAAGGTATCACCATCTAAGAGGGAGAACAATCAAAAAATGTCTATAAGCAAAAAAAGGAGAGATGAGGGAAATTTTAAAGGCCCAGTTGTTGAGTATGAAAGTTCAGAGCATAGCTTAAATTGTGAGAGGTACAATTTAGGGTCCTTAGAGGAAGGGGATTCCACTCTGATTCATCAGCCACTGAGTACTCCTGAGGTAGCTCCGACCAAGAAAAAGAGGATTGACCAGCCTCCCGCCACTGCAACAAAGCAAGCCTTACACCCATATAAGGTCATCATGTCCTCCACCGGCTTAAGGTGCCAAATCAACTCTCTATCATTGAGGAGCAACAGTTGAGCTTGAATGGCTTAGAGAGCAAGCATTCTTGGGTACTTTTGGCTCTACATTATCATGACTACCAGGTATACACTGAACCCTTGAAACCTTATGTTGAGAATTGGGTTAGGGAGTTTTACGTACCCTATAGGAATTTTTTATCAAAAAAGAGGAATAAAGGGCCTGAAGAGACAAGGGATGTTATTAAAGTTTGAGGTGTGAATGTTTCTTGTGATGGATCAGCAATTAACGTGGTGTTGGAGTGTAAGAGGATTAATTCCCATCATTTTACTGCTAGACTTAAGGATCCTATAGAGGATATGCAGGCTTGGTTAGCCCCTTTGCTGAGTGATGATACACCTCCGTGGCTTGCACCAGAGGTTCAAATTCTAAAGGGAGATATTCCTCTAGAGGTTAGATATTGGATGAGCTTTGTATGTAGTAATCAGTTTCCCTCCCAAAATCAATCTATTTTAGTGAGTCCTCGAGGGTTTCTTGTAGGCTCAATAATTGCAAAGGAGGCACTGAATTTTTGCCTGCTCATTGTCTCGAATATTACTAACCAAGCTCAGTAAACGCAGACCTTCCTTGACTTTTTGTGTTTGATTACAGAATTATGTCGGCATGTAAAGGTGCCTTTTCATAAGAAGGATTTTGAGTACACCCCATCTCTATAGTGGATATTACTAGAATTGAACTTGTTGAACTTGGTGAAATTATCCTTAGATCCAATACATAAGGAGATGAGAGGGTTTTCTGAGACTATTTGGCTTTTTGGGAGGAAGTTGAATGACTTGAGTGTTGCACCATAACTTGTTATGCCTGAGAGTGTGACCAAGATACAGGATGAGCTGGCTTCCCTTCAGAAGCACGTTGATGAACTCTAGTTCCCTGATATTACACATCAATGGGGAGTAACATCTAAGACACCACCTCCAGTTCTTATTCATGCTGATGTTGCTGACCCTGCGGTCGAGAAGGAGGCAGTTGATGAGGGTGACTATGTTTCTGATTATGATGTTGACAGTGCTGAGGTTGATGGCTATTTTGAAAAGCATGGTCAAATTGGCATCCAGGCTGACACTGAGGTAGCTGAGGAGGTTGATGGATAGGAGAATGAGGATTCTATACTTGATGTCGCTTTGGAGAAGTCGATTTTTGAGACTACACAGGTTAAGACTTCCAGTTCAGCTGTTGCCATAGAGACTTTAGATCTTGTACCAGATCCTATCCTATACCAGATCCACACCTTTAGACTCATGGAGCTGAGTCGCACACTGATGATCAGACAGTGGCCACTTTGGTGAGCTAGTCCCCTCCTCAGTCTTAGCCACACTCCTGGTAACCCTCACTCTCACTTTTGACTTTATTTAGTCCTATTACATTAAGGACAATGCATACTTTTTAGTTGGGGGTGGGGTTTCTATTTATTTGGATCTATAATATTGATGTTTGGTTCTCTTTTGATACATTCTGGATATTTTCTTTTATTTTGGTGTGTGGATGTTTGAAGACTTTTTATTTGAGATGTAATAGTTGATATTTGGTTCTTTGGATTTTATTTGATGTGTGATCTGTGATGTGTAGTTTTCATTTCTTTATTTTGATTTTTAGCCTAGTAGTTATTAGTTTCATTTCAAATAAAATTCATTTTGGCATGTATTTTCAAGAGAAAAGTGTTCTATCTTAAATAGAACACTTTGACACGGATGGTACACTTGGGCAGGTTTTTCACATGCATGATTCTTGAATTCACTATCCATTGTGATGTATGTCCCATTTTAAAAAATGTGTCCATCTTTAAAAATTTTCTATTGGGTTGGTTAAGCTAAGTTAGGCTCTCATTTTGTGAAAACTCATATCTCATTTTGGCTATACCTTCCCTGATATGTGCTCTGAATATGGTACAACAATTGAGGAAGAGTACTTTGAGTATACAATTGAGTGGCATGTGTGGGAGAGACTTTTATTTAATCTTATGCATTGAGTCCACCTAGAACTTGCTCGGTTGCTCTGCTTCTAAAGCAAAGAGAGCGCGATATTGGAGATATGATCTTAGGCTATTAATCGAGAGCAAACCACCATTTTGACAAAAATTAAGGCACCCCGTGGTGAGTTGAGTGACAAACTTTGTCCCTTATTTGAGCCTTGAAACTCATTTGTCTTGAATAACCTTGTTAAAAGTCGAAACCCTTTTTCTCTCATATCCCTCTCTTGAACAAAACCTTCTCAAAGTGTCTAGGTAAGGTTAAAGACTAACTTAGGCCAAAAGCCTAAGTTGGGGGTGGAGGAGACCTCAGAATTTGCATGTGCTTGGTAGTTCATAAATATGGGGACCACTAATATCCTCTTCCAATTATCCTTGTATTCATGGTATATATTATAGAAAAGGAGAGAAAAATGGTCGAAAACAATTAAAAAGAGTTGTGCTTTATTCTAGTTGTAAATATGTAGTTGTTTAGATTTGAAAGGATAGGAAAAGGAAAATAGCTTGAAAAAGAAATTGGTCCATGAAGTGATCCAAAGAGTAAACCGTGGGAAAATTGATTATGTAGAGGTCTCTTTAGACGCTTTAATGAGGTAGAGTCACTGTAAACTTAACTTTCCCTGCCTTATCCATAGCCTACGCTACAAGCGGAGCTAAGACCTAGGTGATTTTCAAAGTAGCATGCTTGAATGTGGTGAAGTGGATCTTATGGGCAAGCCTATGGTGTGGCACTCGTGTCATTGATCATCTTTTGGAGAGTGAGTGGTTCGCGTTAGTCCCTAAATTTTTTTGATCATCATGTCTTGAGGGAAGGGACTTCTTTGTTTGAGGGCACTTAATTGCTATGCTTGAGTATTCTTCAATCTCTATTGAAGTCTATGATCATGTACTTGGCTTGGTGACATCTAGCAAATGTTTGATGCTTGTTGTTGACAAATTGAGAGCTTGATAGGTGAAACTTGGGCCTTTGTTTTCAAAATCATGAGGGCAAGGTGTTTACACAAAAGAAAGATGTGTCTAAGCTCTCAAGTTGTACTATTTGAAGGCATTGATGATTTTGTTGTTTGTACATTGATTTACTTAAGGACGAGCAAATATTTATGTTGGGGGTGTTGATGAGTCAGTAATTTGTGACTCATTTACCGTAAAAATATGGAGAAAACATGTTTGGAATGCTAAATTGAATGCATTTTAATGTTGTTTCGGTTTAATTTCAGGGTAAAGGCCGATATGTGATCAAAATAGCAAGAAGGAGCGAAAAGAGGCAAAAAGATAGAAGATTGAAGCAAAAAATGCACAATGTCATAAAAAGGGCACTTCTGCGCATCACCAAAGTAATCTGTGGATCGACGAAGGGACATCTTTATCGCCAATTATAATAGTTCAATCCAAGACAAGAGTTGGACAAAATAGTGACACATTACGCATTTTGGTGCATCACCGACTTCATCGGCGGACCACACTTTGCTTCGCCGAAAGTTATAAAAGTTAACCCATGGGGCTTGTCATGTTGACGTATTAGCAAGCTCCGAGCAATTTGGTGCAAGGCCTACTTGTTCGTCGGTGGACTATGCTCAATCGAATTGCCAAGCGATCCATGGCATTTCTGTAATTATGTAGCCCATTTTTCTGGATACTATTTAAGACTTTTTGTCCATTGGAAACCCTATTTTTTGTCAATTTTATGAATTTTAAGCTTGTAATCAAACCCTAGTTGTGGGATTAACTACTTTGATCTTGGAATTTGGATATTTATTGTGAATCATTTGAGTTCTATGGCGAATATGGAAGAAGAATTTGGTATATTTTCCTTTTCTTATATTATGTGTAGCCAATTTCCCAAACTTGGGGTTATGCATTATTGAATATTGATTGTTGTGTTAGTGGTGATTATTTACCTTCATATTAGATTGCATGTTATGATTTTAGATAAATCTCTATGTTTTAATTTATAGATTAAGGGTGCAAACTTAGTTTATGTATGGATCTCTTGTATTGCTTGAAAGAGAATATAATAGTTATGAGATTTAGCTAACAACACTTGAGTCACACTCACTGAATTGGTGATTCTAGTAATAGATCACCCATCTTGAGGCTATTGGTTGTTTAGTAGTGCAGACACTTGGGGTTTTGGAAGAAACCCATGTGAAATTTGATTGTGGATTGAGAAATCACTCCAAATACCTAAAACCATGCCTAATCATAACTAGCTATTCGAAACTTAGGTGTATTTTTTCTTACCCATGTATATAAGCATTCTCAAGAAGGCATAACCCCAAGTGTTTTAACTTATTGATTACAGTCTTACAGCGGTCAATTTGACAAACTTGCTATTAAATCTATTAACTAGATACGAAAGTGTTCTAAACAAAACCTCCCATTTTACTTTGTAGTTTAAATTCTTAGCATTGCGTGCCAACTTGTATTCCTTTGTGACACTTTAGAGAAAAGGAAGCAATGTTATTGTTGGCTATGATTGTGCATTTAATTGCCATATTATTTATTGTGTCACCGAATAAGGGCTTGAATTGATTTTATTGGTCATGTTTGTGCATTAAATGCCTTATCTGTTATTGTGTCGCCGGAGTGGGGGCTTGACTTGTCATCATAGGCCTTATCAGTGCATTTGGGATGCCGTCACTATTATTGTGTTGCTCGGGTGGGGGCTTGACTTGATATAGTAGGCCTTATCTGAGCATTTAAGTGCATATTCATCATAGTGATACCCAAAAGAGGGCTTGAAAATGATAATATTGATGACTGCATGACCCTTTATTCTGTTAGTACCAAGTGAAAATTGATATCATGAATTATTGATACATTGAGTTGATTCTGAGCTCACGTATACATGTATTGAATGGATTTTGATCTTCATACTAATTGGTTGTGAGCATTATATCCTCATATCGCGCATACATATTCAAGAGACATTAGTGCCGCTAAGACATACTAATTTTTGTAAGAAAATGAGACACTTTATAAAATGCATACACCGAGGGATGTGTCGGTAAGGTGCTGGATGGGGTGTACTGATCCTATGTAGTAACTCACTTATGGTACATAGCGGGATTAGGCTTGATTTTTTAGGTATTGTGGATTTTGGTGTTTTGGGTATGGTGTCCTTGATGGTTATGTTGTGAAATAGTGGGGGATCGATTCTTGGTTTTGGTATACTTTCATATTGTAAAATAGAGTGGCCTCGTGGTTTGGCATTTCAGATTGTAGCATGCCTAGTAGTACACATTAGTGGTAGACCCTGTGATAGTCTAGACTTGTGGTGTGATTGATTCGAAAGGATTGCGAGTAAAAGATTCTAGTTGGATAAGGAAAGATTTCAGGAAATCGATCCTCGTGATTTGTTACTTCCTTAGTGTTTGACCCTTGTTGCATGATGGAATTCAATAGTGTTGAGACACTCTTCTGTCATATTTGAAAGATTTCAGCTCATGATAATTTTTACTTTTTATTTGGAAAGATTTTTTCAATGGAAAGGGTTACCTAGTTTGTAACATTTGTTACTCTTATAGCTAAGTGGCTTGGTGGAATATTTTGCTCATTAGTTTCGATTTGAGTATGTGTTATTCTCTGTTGACTTTGTGTTAAGGAATGTTGAATGAAAATTGAGCCGGTCTAAGTTGTACCTTATTAGTCCACGACTCCAGTGTTTAGGAATACTGAATGGGAAGAGAGTTACAAAAAAGATAAGGATTTTTGTACATAAGGATATTTAATTCATTCAGAATTTATCGATGGGTTCTAGTTAGAAATTTGAAGTCCTGATTGTGTGGTTCATTGGTAGCTTGTACAGAGTCTAGTGGTGGTTTACCCCCGAGTTCTGATTGGTGATGTGGGCGTCCGTCAGTGAGGCATAGTGGTTGTTGCACTTCTTCTATGAGTTGTTTGATGGCTTTTGGATATTAAGGACTGCACGTGTTACTGTGATTAATTGCTTATGTATGTATGTTCATAAAGGTTTTTGGTGCTACCGGAGTGTTGAGGGCTTAGGGCTGATTGATGTTACTTGAGCATTGAGGACTGCATGGGCTATGGTAATAAGTTGTTTGCGCTTTCAGTGTCTTCTAGAGATTTCATGTCTATGGTATATAGAGAGTCTTATGGTGATTCTCGATTGCCTTAGAGGGTTGAGCATATGGGTATGACCATAGTGTAGCACCTTCAGCATGCTAGGTGTGATGTTTAGATGTTTTGTTTAGTTTTGGTATCGGTTTCTGGCCTAGTAGCTTTAGCATGGGGCTATAGTGTGGTTTGTTTTGATGGTGATAGTATCGGCCTTAGTTAGGTTGGTTCAGTATTTTGGTGGGTAGTTATGTGATCTGTGAGTTCCTTGGCTTGTTGTGGTATCGCGGATGCGTTTTTTTGGTCTTGTGGTTGTAGTTAGTGTCTTCTGGTGCCTTGGTCAGGTTTGGATTTTCCGAGCATACTTAGAAATTCTATGGTGTTCGACTCAATTTATGGGTTTAGAGAAAGTTCGTTGATATAGAAATTCGGCTACATCAAGAATTTTGGCCTTTGTTGCTAGTTTTGTGACCTGGTTAGTTCATGTGTGATAGATTTCTGGTTCTATGGTGAGGCCACTAGTAATATGGTTGTGACTCCGTGTTGGAGTGCTTGCGTGATGTTTCCCGAGGGTATTTTCCATCCTTTACCTGTGTTGGTTTTTCTTGCTTGTACGTTTGAGGACGAATGTGAATCTTAGTGATGGAACTGTAATGACCCTCATATTGATTTTTAGAACTTTCTGCATTTTGACCATTTTGCCATTCTCCGTGGTTATGTTGTCTCATTTTTGAGTTGTGGGGATGGTTGGCATGATTTTTGAGGCGATCAGAAATGTTATGGTCGAGTTTAAGGTTGTTTTGAGGCTTTAAGAGTCAATGGTTGACTTCGGTAAACATTTCTTGATCCGAGTGTGATGTCGCCCAAAATATGCCTCCTAAGAAGTATAAAGCGGTCGCTGTCAAAAATAGAACCCAACTAGGTTGGGGTCGATCCCACAGGGAATAGGTAGAAGTCTGTTTAGAATACTAGATGGAATAATTGGAAAGTAAGTAAAACAGGAGGGTTTTTGTGTATAAAAAGTGACAGTAACAATCGCTGGTTATATCGAGTTTGTATACAATGAGAAAAATACACTAGGACTGTGATCCCTAATGATTTCTTAACCCCACCGATTACTTGTGCTAACAAAACCGTCCCGCTATGTGGCATGCAAAATCTGACAAGATATGTTCATCTAAACGTCTCTCGACCTTGATTAGAGGAATTTTACTCTTCTCCTCTCGGTCTCCGAGTGTCGCACTACTAACCCTTGCCCTGGATCTCAGATAACCATTCCCGCTAAGGCTCAAGTTATTAGATGAAGGTTGATAGCTTCAAATCTCTGTTGTTATCTCCTTTTCCCAATATCTACCTCTTTCTCGAGCAAGTCTAGAATACAGGCGAGTTTCTAACGTTTGCAACCGTTACAAGAGCAATCACAACGGAGGAAACAACAATACATGCATTCACAGCGGTACAAAATTGCTTTGCACTTAACCGGTTTCGTTAATTCCTCATGGTTCACACAACCCTAGTTGATGGGTTTAGCTACTCATAATTGTAAGAACACAAGAAGAATTCAGAGATGAAAACATAATTATGATCTCACAATAATGAAGAAAAACTAAAATCTCAATTATCAATAAAACTCGAATTAAGGTTTGTAACTACAAAACCAAGAATATGTTTATGAACTCCAAAACAATATAAAATAGCTCTCAAAACAATGTAATGACTCTCTCCCGTACATAGGACTATACAGGGGTATTTATAGATACAAAGCTAATCCTATCCAAATCAAAATAGGAGAACAGAGTCGGCAACTTCCACGGTACCGTGACTTGGTGCTGTGGAACCAAGTCACGCCATGTAGGTTGGTGTCGTGGAAATCAGGCTCAATTAGACGTCTTCAGAAGTTGAGTCACGCCACCTAGGTGTACCCACGCCACGTGGATGCCTGGCATGGAAATCAGGCAATTTTTCATATGGGAATGTGACTCACGGCACCACTCACGTCACGTGAGTGGTGTCTTGACTCACCACTCCGGTGCAGATTCTTGTTCTTTCATCCTCAGACACTTCGTTCTCGGGCTTGATTCTTCCTTTATGATCATTTTGCCTTCAAAAACCTGTTTTCCTTCAAAGTAGGACAGAAAACACATCCTACCAACCAAATACACCCAAGTTATTGCATATTTCCCTTGTTTTAAGAATCGAAAGTTCCATGTAACCATGGCGCATCAACACCCTCAACTTAGAACGTTTGCATGTCCTCAGGCGAACAAAATAAAAACACACATATGCGATGCTTGATTAAGAGAAACCTAAGGGACGTATTGCAGTCGACTCATTGCCTTTGGCACAAAACTTTTCCGACCCGTCCTATTTGCAAATCAAAACCAAAGTGTGTATACAGGCAGCATATTATCATGACACAGAAGGGATCAAGTGATGGCACCAGATTATGAACAAACAACTAAGCATATATGCAAATGACATTTTTCGAACAAATAACAGCTAATAATGCAACCCATGTACTCTCACAATCAAAGAAGTCCCATCCACTCACAGTATACTAATGAATATCAAAGTAGGGACTAGGTCAAAACACTCACTCTCACAAAAAAGTTCAAACAGTGTGCATGAAATACCATAGGCTTGCCCTTATTTTCTACGCCTTAGTTTTCGGATAGTTGGATTAGGATCACTATAGGAATTTACTTGACTTGTAATGTAGGCTTGGGGACGGGTATGGTACATATGGATATGGTGCCTCAACCCTCCTTGACACTACACTATTTTTGGCTCCAACTTCCAACCTTATTTTTATTCTCCCTTATTCTCCTTTCTTTTATTTTCAGATTTTGGGTGTGATTTTCTTCACTTTCGAAACATAATTTTCTCTTCTCTTGTTTTTTTCTTTTTCTTTCAATTTCTCTTCTTTTCACTTTATTTTTTTCTTTTTTTTCTTCATATCCAAACCTATTTTCTCTTTTTCTTTTATTAACCTCTTCTTCATACCCAACTCAATCTACGCACCCCTATAATAGCCACCGTCAACTTTGGCGATTTGCCTGAGTTGAGGTACACAGTGTCCACTGAGGGACCAGGGCCAATATAGGTTCATTGTAATTAAAATGGGAAGGTAAATAGGCTAATGAAAGAAATAGGTCAATTAAGGCTCAAAATTGGGATCAAGGGATACTTATTCATTTGGTCTGGCATTTTAGGCTAAAAGTGGACTTATTCAAAAACGACCTATGATCCTTTCCTAACCACTATCCTCTAATCTAGGCAAGACTAAACGGGCAAGTTCTGGATCGCACACACAAAGTTAACTAAGTAATGACCTCTCACACACATAACACAGGGTTGTATTATCAACTACTACCTATCCGGTTCATGCAATGCTAGCTACAATTATTGGTCTATAATCCTAGTTCCATAACAAGATCCAACAGTTGTCACACATAAACATGCTACACACACATACTTCAAAATAAAAAAGTTTCAGGAGGGGTATCCTTAACATTCAAAAAGCATAATTTTTTTTTCAAAACTAGACTGCACTATGGTTCCCTTATTTTTCTCCTAATTAGACACAAAAAAAACCCCACATAACTAATATAAATATAAACCTAAACATGCCGGTTCTACTATGATAACACTTGAGGGAAAAGAAACCCGACAACAAAAACCCCCAAGAGGACATATAGACCCACAAGTACCTCTGCCCCCACCAAATAAGCATGCATTGTCCCCAATGCATTAGGCAAAAATAAAACAAGGAAGTTAGAAACATACCTGTGGAACCCTAGGTGCGTGGGTCTAATGTCGATCAAAATCAAAAATAAAAACAAATGTAGGAATAGTAAGACACCTTGGGTTTCCTCCCAAGCAGCACTTGATTTAACGTCGCGGCACGATGCGGGTATCTTGATTACTCAGACTTCATCAAGATCCCCACTGGGTTGTCCTCCAGGGTCATCAAAAATATTTATTTCCGAAACCACCCTCATGTTCTTTGGCGGCTTCATACTTCTGCAAACATTGAATGTGACTTCCTTATTATCCAGCCTGAATTTCAGCTCACCCCGCTCCATATCTACCAATGCTCTGCCGGTGGCTAAAAATGGTCTTCCCAAAATTATAGGCATCTCAAAATCGACCTCATAGTCCAAGACAACAAAGTCAGCAGGAAAGATAAAGTTTTCAACTTTGACCAAAACATCACATATTATGCCCACGGGCTTCTTGATCGTACGGTCCGCCATCAATAAATGCATCTTTGTTGGCTCGGGGGATCCCAAACCTAATTTTTCAAATACTACCAGCGGTATCCAGTTAATGCTCGCACCTAGGTCATACAAAGCTCTGGCGAAGTGAACTGACCCAATTGTGCATGGAACTGTGAAGGCACCAGGATCATCTTTCTTTTGCACAAGAGAACGAGATGTAATTGCACTACAATGGTGCAAATTATCAATAGACTCATAACTAACAGTTCTCTTCTTCGTGACCGAATCCTTCATGAACTTCGCATAACCTGGCATCTGCACCAATGCCTCAACAAGAGGAATGCTTATAGAAAGTTGCTTCAATATGGACATGAACTTCTGAAATTTTCCATCCTCCTTCTTTTTCTTCAAACGCTGAGGAAATGGAGGTGGAGGCCTAGGAATGGGGGTTAGCACTTGTGAGGCTTCCTTCTCTTTCTCGTTTTCAGCATTCACCACATTCTCATCAGATTGAGGCTTTTCAACTTCTCTCATGATCTCCCCACTAACACTTTTATTTTCATCCACTTTTTTCTTTAGGCGTTGAGGGAAAGGTGGAGGAAGTTTTGGGAATGGAGCATACTTCTTTAGAACGTCCTTTACCTTTTTTGTGGCATTCGTTTGCTCTTCTTGTGGAGCATGGACACCCTCAACTTGATTGGGTGCCTCAATGAGAGTCATTCCACTTCTTGTTGTGATAGCCATACAATGAGCATCATTCTTTGAATTCTTGATGGTGTTGCTTGGAAGGGTGCTTGGCTGACGTTGATTTAGTGCCAATGATAGCTGTCCAAACTGCTGCTCCAACTGTTTAATAGCAGTCGAATGGGAATCTACCTTCTTACTTATTCCCAAAATATCTGTCTTGATCTCTTTTAGACAATTTTCTTGGCTTTCTGACCTCGTAACCAGTTTATTCAGAAGGTCTTCAATCTTTGAATTTTCAGACTCAGCATCGCGGCTACCTGGTGGTACGTAAAGACCATTCTTCTCTCTATAGTCATCCTTTCATCTCCAGTCACCGTCACGATCTCGTTCTCTATCTCTATACCCCGACTTATTGTAACTGTCTCCATAGTAGTTCCAACCTTGATTCCCTTGCCTTGAGTTCTAAGAGTCTTGATTGGCCCTTGGCTCGAAAACCCGCCACTTCTCGATCTAGGTACTTAGCCTCTTCATCAGACTCACTATCATCATGTTTAGACGATTTACCTTGTGCACCTACAGGATGCACCTTTCAGCATCTCTGCTGCTATCTGTTTAGCCAGAAGACCAATTTTTGTCCTTGACTGAGCAACCTCTTGAGCCACCGATTCGTCCAAAGCCCTTTGAGCTGCTGAAGCTCCAATAGCATATGTACCAGCAAACATTTCTACCTCCCGAGTATGCCATCCTTGGTTGGTCTTAGTGACACGATCTAATATCTCCGAAGCTCGTTCCCATCTCAAACTCATGAATGCTCCACCAGTGATAGTATCTGCTACCGCCTTTGTGTTGATATTCAAAGACTTGTAGAAGATTTCAAGTAAATTCCTACCTCTCATCCTGTATTTTAGCACATTCTGTAGCTTCTTTTTGAACCTCAGCCATGTCTCATAGAGTGCTTTAGAATGAAGCTGTTTGAAATTATAAATCTCGTTCTTCAACTGCAGTATCCTGGAAGGTGGAAAAAATCTTTACAAAAATTGATTTCTCAATTCTTGCCAAGTAGTGATGGAACCTCGTGGAACCTCGTGGCAACTCGGCCAACCACAAAGTAGCTTTTCCTGTTGGAGAGAATGGAAACAACCTCAACCGAATATCCTCTTGGTCATCTCCAGGCAGATTGTATGACGTGCAGAGCCCCACAAAATTCATCACATGCATGTTTGGGTCATCAGTAGAAAGACCGACGAACACACCCTTCAAGTTTAGCAGATGGATCATGGCACTAGTAATGTCAAACTTAGTGCCCAGAGGTAACTCTGGTGGAATGATGGCACCAGTCTCTATTGGCTCAAAGTAGGCCAAATATTCTTCTTTAGGATCATCATAAACAGGCACATATGGTCTCGATTGTTCTCTCAGTCGTCTTTGTCGTTCTTCAGCATCCACCAAATGCTGTGCAGCTTCTTGCATAGCTCGATTATCTCTTTCTGCTTGCCTAAGAGCAGTTTGCCTAGCCTGATCTTCTCGTGTCAATCGAGCGGTTGTTTGATCCGCTGTTTCATGACCAACTGACTGAATTGGTTGGTGACGAATATCTCCCACAGCTGCGGGATCCTGAACTCCTTCAGTATTCACCATCCTTCAATTAGCTCTAAGAGTTCTTTCAATTTCAAGATCAAGTGGAATCAGGGGATTGCCTTGACTCCTAGTATTGGGCATACACCGGCGTATGCCCTCAAAAGTATATAAAAACAAAACCAATCAACTCCAACCAGTACTAATCAACTCCGTAACCGTATTCCCCGGCAACGGCGCTAAAATTTGATGTCGCCCAAAATATGCCTCCTAAGAAGTATAAAGTGGTCGCTGTCAAATATAGAACCCAACTAGGTTGGGTTCGATCCCACAGGGAATAGGTAGAAGTCTGTTTAGAATACTATATGGAATAATTGGAAATTAAGTAAAACAGGGGGGTTTTTGTGAATAAAAAGTGACAGTAACAATCACTGGTTATATCGAGTTTGTAGACAATGAGAAAAATACACTAGGACTGTGATCCCCAATGATTCCTTAACTCCACTGATTACTTATGCTAACAAAATTGTCCCGCTATGTGGCATGCAAAATCTGACAAGCTATGTTCATCTAAACGTCTCTCGACCTTGATTAGAGGAATTTCACTCTTCTCCTCTCGGTCTCCGAGTGTCGCACTACTAACCCTTGTCCTGGATCTCAGATAACCATTCCCGCTAAGGTTCAAGTTATTAGATGAAGGTTGATAGCTTCAAATCTCTGTTGTTATCTCCTTTTCCCAATCTCTACCTCTTTCTCGAGCAAGTCTAGAATACAGGCGATTTTCTAACGTTTGCAACCGTTATAAGAGCAATCACAACGAAGGAAACAACAATACATGCATTCTCAGCGGTACAGAATTGCTTTGCACTTAACCGGTTTCGTTAATTCCTCATGGTTCACACAACCCTATTTGATGGGTTTAGCTACTCATAATTGTAAGAACACAAGAAGAATTCAGAGATGAAAACATAATTATGATCTCACAATAATGAAGAAAAACTAAAATCTCAATTATCAATAAAACTCGAATTAGGGTTTGTAACTACAAAACCAAGAATATGTTTATGAACTCCAAAACAATATAAAATAGCTCTCAAAACAATGTAATGACTCTCTCCCGTACATAGGACTATATAGGGGTATTTATAGATACAAAGCCAATGCTATCCAAATCATAATAGGAGAACAGAGTCGGTAACTTCCACGGTACCGTGACTTGGTGTTGTGGAACCAAGTCACGCCACGTAGGTTGGTGTCGTGGAAATCAGGCTCAATTAGACGTCTTCAGAAGTTGAGTCACGCCACCTAGTCATGCCACATAGGTGTACCCACGCCACGTGGATGCCTGGCGTGGAAATTAGGCAATTTTTCATATGGGAATGTGACTCACAGCACCACTCACGTCACGTGAGTGGTACTCACGGTACGTGAGTGGCACTCAAGCCACGTGAGTGGTGCTTGACTCTCACTCCAGTGCAGATTCTTGTTCTTTCATCTTCACACACTTCATTCTTGGGTTTGATTCTTCCTTTTTGATCATTTTTCCTTCAAAAACCTGTTTTCCTAAAAAGTAGGACAGAAAACACATCATACCAACCAAATACACCCAAGTTATTACATATTTCCCTTGTTTTAAGCATCGAAAGTGCCATGTAACCTTGGTACATGAGAGTGCCGGATGGCAAAACGCACTGCACCTATAGATTCGAAATATTGATTTTGGGTTAGTAGCATAGTTGGTTCGGGTCAGGGCTTTCGTATTTCATTTCGACTCTTCGTTTGGATAATAGTGAAATAGGGTCTCGGGGACTAATCTATTGAAAATGATCCTTTTTTGAAAATTTGACATTGTCAGTTAGTTCGGAACATCGAAATTAGCCAAGTAGCATTACTGGATTATTTCTGTGGGGTCCCAAACGAATCCTGAGGTCCGTTCGGAGATTTTTCAAACTTGGCTCTGCTGGTTTTCAGTGTTTTTGATGGTGCTGGTGTAACTGCTAGAGAGGTAATCTTTTTACTAGAGTGGTAATTTATCCGTAAGATCGGTAATCTTTCCGCTAGAGTGATGCCTTTGTGTATAAATACGAGACAAATTTTGGGTTTTTCATCTTTTTAACATTTCGAGAGCTAGGAAGCTTCATTTTTAATGATTCTCGATGTGATTTTCTCGTATTATCATTGGGAATGTGAATCTACCTTTATTTTTCCCATTTCCCAATAACTTCTATTTCGTTTTCCATGATTCCTAACTAAAATTGTGATTCAAAACCCCATTCCATCATTCTCTATTTTTGGACTTCTAGATCTCGAATTAGGGCGATTTCAAAGGGCTTTTCGAGATTTCTTTCGTGGGTAAGTTTCTAAATTTTATTCCATCGATTCCCAGTGATTTCTTTACAAATCGATCTTTAAATTCTTGATTTCAAAGTGGAATTTTGGGGGTTTTGCCGGTAAAGCTTAAATATGGTTTTCTTCGATTTGAAACCTGTTTTAAGCTCATTTTCGCATGGGTTTTCTAATTTAGGTTCCTTTAACCTTGGGGAGTGTGTTTTTAAAATAAAATTCTAGTTTTACCCCTTCATTTTAAAAACTCATTTCTGAGGTCCATTTTTGACCCGTTTCAAATATGGTCAATATGGATATTATTAGCTTTATTTTGGCTTGTAGATGTCGTATTTGATGATATTGGACTTATTTGGTGTTGATTCAAGAGATTTGGCCTTTCAACTGAGATTTTGGACTGCGTTTGGGCTCGCGGTTGTTATTTAAAGGCAAGTTGAGATGTTCCTTGACTTTTTTCAAAGTGTTTATGTGTTGTATGCTTGTTTGTTTGTATTTTGTGATTCGTTAGGTCTGGGGGTCCTGCTTAGGTGAAATGGCGAGCATGTCTACCAATGCCACAGTCTTTTAGTAGATTGTAGTTCGATTGTTGTCTTTCTTAGTTAATATTATTGTATGTAATTATCCTTAGAGTAGAATGTATATAGATAACTTAGTGATCTTGAAATATTAGTATTGAATGCCTACTTTTGATCTTGAATCTTGTTTAGCAGGTTTTATTGTGATGATTGAGGATTAATGACCTTTAGAGAATATTTAGAGTATAAATGGGTTTGTAATAGTTGATGAGACTTATCATATGGAGCAAGCTAAGTTTGGGTAACTTCATGTTATATTGTTTCTGTGATTGTTGTTAATTATAATTGTGTACCCAAGTGGGGGCTTTCGTGTATATTATTACTGATTTTGAGAGTATGTATGGTGGTGATGCCCGAGTGGAGGCTTTAGTGGTTATTATTGGCTATGATTGTGCATTTAATTTCCATATTATTTATTGTGTCGCTGAGTATGGGATTGTCTTGATGTTATTGGTCATGTTTGCACATTAAATTCCTCATTTGTTATTGCGTCGCCCAAGTAGAGGCTTGACTTGTTATCATAGGCCTTATCTGTGCATTTGGAATGCTGTCTCTATTATTGTGTCGCTCAGGTGGGGGCTTGACTTGACATTGTAGGCCTTATCTGAGGATTTAATTGCATATTTGTCATAGTGATGCCCAAGAGAGTGCTTGGGAATGATAGTATTGATGACTACATGACCCTTTATTCTGTTGGTACCAAGTGGAAATTGATATCATGAATTATTGATACATTAAGTTAATTCTGAGCTCACATATACATATATTGAATGGATTTTGATCTTCATACTAATTGGTTGTGAGCATTACATACTCATATCACGCATACATATTCATTAGACATTGGTGTCGCTGAGACATACTGATTTTTGTAAGATAATAAGACACTTTATAAAATACCTATATCGTGGGATGTGCTGGTAAGGTTGATTTGAGACATGAGATTGAGATTGTGGATAGTATATAGGTTGCGAACCCCCATGGGTCCTACTTTGGGAGTATTGAGGCTCGGTAGGAATATCTAAAATGTTATGCGATAATTTCACAAGATTCATCATCATCCTATCATCATCACTACATTGCATTGCATCATTTGCATTGCATTATCATCCTTGGTATTTTTTGATACTGTAGTATTTACTCTTGTATCGTATTTCTGTGTTAGGACCTTGTTTGTGATATTGTGTTTGAGCATTCATTTCACTTCATTATATTTTCTTATTTTATCGTATATTGGTTGAAAGGTTGAGGTGTTATGAGACTTGGGGTATGATGGTGGCTTGATCGAAAGATAGATGGGTAGCACTTTTTTTGGTAGCATGAAATACACCCTTATATATATACACTCTCCCTTTTGCTATCCCATAGTATTGGTTAATGATAATTGATTAAGCCTGTTATAGCGTATTTGTGAGTCTTCTTAGTAAATGAATTCTCTTGTGGTTGATTATAAATGATTAGTGTTGACTCACCTGGATTAGTGTACCTACCCTATATTTGATATACATGTTGACCGTTGTGTTAGTTTACCCTAATAGGTTGAGAGACTGTATTTTGCTGGACATAGAATCTTTGGGGAAACCTTGGGTAGTTGGAGTGGTGGTTCTCGCCATCACTTTGGATTAGGGTCGGTTATCGACTATGCTTGCTGAGTATATGTGGTCTCGTACTCATTCCCGCTTCCTTTTTCTTTTTCTTGTTTTCCTCCACCCTGTGCAGGTGTTGGGCCAAGTATCAATTTGTAGATCAACTTCATCCGATATCGACGTTGCGGAGATCGAGGTAGTAGCTGAGGGACTTCAAGACTTCTCAGATCTCTCTACTTATGTCTTATGTTTTATTCGCAACTAAGACATTTTTAGATTATTATTATTATTATTATTATTATTATTGTTATTTTTAATCTGTTTTAGAGGTTTGTACTGATGATAACAGACTTGGGATGTATCTTTAAGACTTGTGTCTCATTTATATTTATATTTGGGATTATTAGTTGTTCTACTTCCGCTTCTCCTTTGTTAATTCGTATTCTTTAGGGATGAGTTAGGCTTACTTGTCCGGAGGGTTTGACAAGTGCCTTCACGTGCCTATTTTGGGTCGTGACAAAATAGTTATGCAATGTATCAATATTATATAAATAGTTATGTAGTGTATATGTAATGTATCGATCGCAAGGATCGGTGTGATCTCTAGGTGTATCTTTATTTCCACGGCTTGTAGCATGCCTCATCTCTCAGTGTTTTGGAGTATTACTTAGTTTTTATCCGAATCCTGATGAACTACCTAGGTTCCTTTCTATTTTGGGAGGAATATCATGTGGGATGTGGTACTTGAGAGGAAAAGAAGGTAAAAATGTTCTAGAATTAATCCAGTTGAAGAATTAGTTGCATTTAGGATAGTTTGGGTCGTGGTATTATCACGCTAGACCTTAAAAACTATGGGATGTGAGAGTTAGAAAATGCAATAGTATTCATAAGATGTCATAGTGTTAGAAAATATTTGGGAACAGTTACCCAAAAACGGAAAAGCGGAACCACTAGAGGTTACCGCTTCCACGAAACTTTTACCCCTACAACGGTCGACACGCTGCCAAGGAATTCCCCTATTTTTGTAATTTTGTAATCGTACAAAAACGACCCTGTTTTTGCAATCATTAAGCTAAAAACTAGTCCCAAAACACATAGTTGGCTAAGAAATTATTATTGTTAGAGGTACGGGAAAAAAAGATGTCTTAAAAAGTGTGGGAAAATAAAATAAAAAGAGTAATTATTTGTTACATGCCCTAAACAGGGAGAACCCAAATCCAAATCAATAAATAAAAAAGGGGGGGGGGGCATTTTTTTTGAAAGGTTCTTCTGGAATACTCCAGTTTTCAAGATCATTTTCTAGTTTGTAAATCTTAGTTGCCTAAGAAGATAGATTTGTACTATTTAAAATATGCTGGTCAGTATTCATAGTAGAAAGTATGCCATCTAGGTGCAACATGCGAAAACTAATAGTTTAATAATAAATAATTAAAGAAATAGTAGATATGCAGACATCTAAAGATGATCAGTAATCTAAGATCTAAGTGCTTACTAGAGGTTCTCTTGGATTAACATCTCTCTCGCTAAAGTTATCTTAGCGATGGGATCACCACAAAGGTCTTACACACTCTTTTGCTATGAACTTTTTTTAAGGCTAGCCAACGTCTGAGCCGAGAATTACTCAGGTACCTCACATACAGAAAGAGAGATGAATACCTCACACTACTAGAACTGCTGCTATGATAAAGTTACCGCTGCAGTGGTACCACTACAACGGTAACCAACCGCTGTAGCGGTAACTTTCTTGGGGGTTAGTTTTTATCCCGACTTTTCATACATTCTAATATTATGCGACATCTAGACATTTGAAATAATTGGAACGTGAATATTTTTGCGATTCCTTGTAGGTTGAGTAAGTAAAGAGTGAACCCGTGCGAATGTCTGTTAAAATGATAAAATAGACAACAGGTTAGTCCAATGGTAATTGGAACGGGGGTGGTCTACCCCGACTAGCGGGAAAATTAGATCACCTATCCTTCGACATAATATAGATCAAATACTTCTTGTATATCGTGCCAAAGTTCTTAACCCTTACCCGTGGCCATTTAGGGATGAACGGTGGGTAAATTGGTATCTAATGTAATGACCCAAAATGTCGTTATGTGTGAAAACACCCCGGAGATATTGTATGACTAATAAATTGCTTTAAATGGACTCAAGAAAGTTAATTCGGGAAGAAAAATGAGGCCCATGGTCATTGGGCCAAAAGGCCCAAAAAGGGGATTGGGCTGGTCTTCAGCCTACCACTGCAGTGGAACCCGACAGTAACTAGCCCAGGATATTTTAAAAACCCTCTTTTGTTTTAACCCTCCCCAATCACCTTTTCTCATAAAAAACACCCAGAATAAACCCCACCTCTATAGTTATAAGATTCTAAAGGCCAAGCTTTATGAGGACGGTTTCAAGACACACCCGGTGGGAACCCTACATGGGAAGACGCTTAGCACTCGTGGGACAACTATCTCCTCTCAATAGCATTATGTTTGCCTATGAGGAAGGTTATGGTTTATTTATGGTAGCAATTAGACTTGGGCTCGATTCATATAACATTGATAGTAAGGTTGGGAGTTCTCATGTATTAGGCTTTTGGGCATGGTGTTTGGAAGGAAAAAAATGATAAAAATTTGGTTAGGCTTAAATGATATGGTTAATTGTTATTGTACCCTGTTGATGTGATATTCGAGTTGGAGGATGGGTTTTATTTTGTGGGAATCTTAATTGAGTAAGTGAATACTGTGGTTCGTAAGCATGGTGCGAGTTAAGTACGATAAAAAGAGGGAGGAGTATTAAGCTAGGGTGTGGTAGATGGTGCTCTTGGTAAATTAGATGGTTACATCTTGTAACAAGGAGGGTTAACAAAATATAAAGGTGGAGTAGGGGTTAATAGTAGTCTAAAAGAGTTTTTAGGTGACCTATGAGTGTAAATAAAGGGGTAGGACTATTTAAGAGACAACATAGCGACAATACGTGGTATGATAAGTAGTTGATAAAAGTCATAGGCTAACAAGTGAAAGGTTATTAAGGTTGAGTATGAGTAGCCCGTCACAAGTATTTATGAAGGGATGTAAGAGTTGTGTTTGAAACATTTATGAGAGTTGTGGATAGCCAAGATTAGTAACGACACCTAGGTGGAATTACTGTGGTCTGGTAGGGAGTGTAGTGTGAAATTTATAATAATTCATGCATCTAAGGACATGTATGGAATTAAAATTGACGTCGTTGTGATTATATGTGAACAATGTTTGTGATTACCTTCAGACTATGCTTGTAATTATTGATTGCATCACATGTTTTCATATATATTGATGTTGGGAGTGAGGTTGGAAATAATGAGGATATTGATAATGATGGTGGTAATATTTTTACTGCGATCATGATGTTCATGATGTGGTTATTGATGAGTTAATAATGATGGTGATATTTCTATTGATCATGATATTCATGGTATGTTTAATAAGGTTATGAGGTTGAGAAGCGAAAGTGACGGTGCACACATTTTGGATACATGCATTCATTCATATGCCTTGACATTCTATTATGTTTTATATATATTGTTATTGATTCTTGATCTTATTGGTCTGTTGGTAATATTGATGGAGTATAGTGGTGCACCTGAACCCGAGGTGCATTCTAATTTAACTTTAATGTTAATTAATCAAAGTGTATGGTTATGGGGATGCATTGTATGGTATTGTCCCTCCCCGCATGGTCGTTAGAACTTTAAGTCTTAGTGATGGTAAAATCTTAGTACATTATAGTAGTGAATTACCGAGAAGATTCGGTCTAATGTGAGTTAGGAGTTGTGGAAACCAGGTTAATAAGTTACTTAAGGGTAAAAAGAGTGTAAGTTAGAGTGGATGGTCAAAGGACAAATATATACGAAAATGTTAAATGGCTGGTAAGTCACAGAGATGTTATAAGTGTGGTGTTAATGAATTGATAATCTGGGATTTAGTATTTGAAACCTTACTTGATACAATGATTTCTCCCTATTTGTTATTAATGTTATTTGTTTCTAACCCTGGCCGGCCAATGATGCTTACTAGTATGTGTGGTTGTATTGATGCTACACTTACTATATCTCCAATCGGGATGTAACCATGGTGCAGGTCAGTTGGGGCTTCTATAGCAGCAGTGTCGATCACTCAGTAACAACTTCTGTCCTCTTTATTCTGCATGGATGCTGTGTCATGGATTCTCCTGTTCCTTGTGTAGTGTTCTTGTACCAGTTGAGGCTAGTTTCTGGACATTCATTATTGATTATTTTCCATATCACTTTTACGTATCAAATGTATTAAACTAGATTCATACTTATGATGTTAGCTGGATAAATAGGTTGAATGAAAGACTATTTTAATCAGTTGACTGATTTATTCCATTGAAAATGAATGGTTTAAACTTCCGCACTAAATTAATGGTTGATTAGTAAGGGTTCTTCTATCTGGGGTGGTATTAGATAGGTGCCCGCACAATCTGGGATTTGGGTCGTGACACTTAGTATAGGGAATGTGATTCTTAAATAAAATTCTAGTTTTACTCTTTTTCCTTCGGGATCGATTTTTATACTATTTTTCGACCCGAAATGAAAGTAGCTAATATGGACATCATTATAATCCTTTTATTGAATAGATTACATTTTTGATAGATTTGGTTCATTCTGAAGCCACTTATAAAGTAAAGGCTCCGTGTTGAAGGGTTTAGACTTGTGTTTTGATTTTTTAGGTAGGTTATGACTTAACTTCCTTCTAACTCTGGGGTAGCTAACCATTCATGTAAAGTATGATATGGGTTGGGGAGTTATCATGAGATTCACCTTTTGGGATTGATATTTTATTTGTGTTGTCCGTGTGGGAGCTTATGTGACTATTATTATTATTGTTGTGTTACCCGTGTGGGGGCTTATTTGCATATTATTGTCATCACATTGTCAATGTGATGCCCGAGTGGGGGCTTATGTAAACTTTATAGGTTACTTGAGAGATGATTATCGTGGTTATACCTGAGTAGGGGTTGATATTGGTCTTGTTTGAGTATTATTTGCCATCTATTTTTATGTGATGCCCGAATGGAGGCTTGAATTGATATTATTGAAGTCTTACATGACTATTCATTACCGTGGTGCCATGCGATGGCTTATATCATGATTTATTGAGATATTGAGGAGATTTAAGCTCATTTGATACCATCATTGACTTAATTTATTATATATGATTTTGTATTGGTTATGAGCATGCATCCTCATATCATTCATCTATATACATGGAATCGGTACCATAGAGAAATAATGATTTTGAAAGAAAATGAAACACTTTATAAAACCCTTGACCGAAGATGTTGCAGGCAAGGTGGATAGAGATATGAGATTGTGAAAAGTATATGGGTTGCAAACCCCCCATGGGTCCTGTCCTGGATGCTGATGCTCGAAAGGTGTATAGGAGAGCCATGCGATGGCAGCCATACGATGGCTTCTATCATCATTATCCCACCATATTTGCATTGTATAACATCATTTGCACTTATATTTATGTGTTTGTTATCGTGTATTTAACCTTATCTTATATATGTGTGTATAGTTATCCTTATTTAGATATTATACTTGTAGAATTGCTAGGAGATATGGTTTGAGACACCGTTGGGAACTTTTCTGTATGTAGGTGAAAGCGTGCTCATAATATTTTTTTTACTTGTTTAGTTTTCTGCTTTGATCAATTGGTCTATGATACCTATTGAGTATAAGTGGACCATACTCACTCCTACTTCTATGCCCTTTCAATGCATATCCCAGTATGAGTGCGACCCGCGGTAGCTGATTCATGCTGTGAGAGCTGATTTGGAGCACTAGTGAGCTCCCCGTCCGGAGCCTTGTTCCAACCTCCTTCTATCTTTATGTCTTTACTTGTATTTTTGAAGAAAGTGATGTATTATTAGATTTTTTAGTATTGTCTTAGATTCTCTTTATACTTATGATACAGGTTTTGGGATTCTGTTGTATTTCTGACATATATTTTGGATTTATAAGTATTATGTCCTGACTTCATTCTAGAAGTCTCGTATTGTTCTATCTCTTCCCTTTTTTGTATTTCATATCTGTTGTGTATTTTTGGCTTACTTACCAAGGCTGGGTCGAGGTTGGTGCAATCATAACCTCGATTTCTGGGTCATGACAGTCAATCAAGTGGGGGTCCTTCAAGTTTTAAAAATTGGGTAAAAGTGATAAATTTTTTTTAGCTTTTTATTTTTACACTTTTACCCCAATAATCGTAAAAATTGTGTCACGCCCCAAATCCCATTGAGGCGGACTGGCACCCGAAGCCGTTGAGGCTCGAGAAAACCAATCTTTGCTCATGTACATTCATATGCATGTCTCATATTATATCATGCCACTATGCGGAAGTCATGGAAAAAATTGTACAATATATGAAACATGGCCGTTAGGGCCATCATGTCAATATGAACATTTACCTCTTACAATCATTCTCCCACATAAGTCTACAAAGCCTCTACAGATACATAACCATAATCAACCTAGAGTCGGGACAACACCCCGCTCTATATACATATGCAATACCAAAGCAAATATCTATAATGACTCGGAAAGCCCCGAATTCAACTGGAGCTCACCAACAATCCGCAAATGATCTGCAACTTACTGTGGAGGTCTACTAGTGCCTGTGCCTGCAACAACGATGTAAGTCCCCCAAGATGGGTCAGTACGAAGAATGTACTGAGTATGTAAGGCCATATGAAATTGTAAGAGATATAAACACTTCAATAAACTCAAATACAAATAAATAACCAATATGGATAAGTCACCATTCTGTATGTTGGGAACCATGTATATTGCTTTCATTACTTTCTTTGCTTCTTTACTTTTGTGCTTATTCATCTTTGCCTGTGACCTGTGATACCCGGGCCCCAACTGAACAGTGGGTTTTAACATAACATAACATTATGTTGGGATCGGCTCGAGCTAGGCTTATGCCTCTAGAGCTACCACCCATGAATCAATATATATCGGGATCGACTCGAGCTAGGTTATTACCTCTAGAGCTGCCACCCATACCAACATATCAGGTTCGGCTCGAGCTAGGTTATTAACTCTAGAGCTACCCCCTGTCAGGATCGGTTCGAGCTAGACTTATGCCTCTAGGACTGCCCCCTGATCCAACAATCTCGAGATTGGCTTGAGCTAGGCATTTTCCCCCCAAAGCTACCACCCATACTTGATCATTAACCACATATGCATTACTTCATTCATTACTTTGAGATTGATACAATGATAGTCATAACTTTATATGAAGCTTTGGATCATTAACCATTGAGTGAGAGACATGTGAACAAACATTGTTGGAAACATTGCCTTATTGGAAACATAACACCATTGGAACCATTGGACAATAATCAATGAACAAGATACATGAATATATCCACTATTGGAACTTTGGAACGTAACCTTATTGGACTTTTGGAACATTATTCATGAATATGAGACATGAGATTTACAATTGATCAATGAGTAGGAAATATATGATAATGATCATTGATAACCGGATATAGGATACCTTAACACATTTCGGGATGGGACAAGCGTAATGTCAATGTGAATACTATTTGCCGCAGAAAGATACGGACAGAGTAACCTTACATACCTTGTATTCTCAATACGAATATACAATCTTAGATGTGCATACAATAGTACCGCTCCTTCTTTATGTGTCACTCTACAACACAAATACATAACGGAGTTTACATTAACCACCAACTACCTTACAAACGCATATAACGATAACGATTTTCATGTTTGCCTTTAAACATGCCATTTCCCCCTTGACAAAACCATTGATGAAATTATCATACCAATAATCCCCCAATATTCCATACATTTACCAATACATGATAATCAATAACATTTCACCACAAAACTTCTCCTTTACACTTTCTCATTCACACCACATCACAAATAATCCATCAAGTCACCTTAATACACCTCATAGCACATATCGGCCCAAATCCCATAATTTACACTTATATGAAAATAACAAGTTTAATAACATAATCACAGTATACATGTTCATATTTCATCCATACCATGCTCTTTCATCAAAATCACAAGTCATATTTCAAGCTTAGATCCCATGGATAACAAATCTTTTACAAAAACATAAAGTACCATGTTCAACACTTCCAAGCATAACCAACATGATTTACATACTCTCTCATGCATATAATATATTAATCCATAAGAATATACACTTACCAAGACTTGCCAATTGATGATCTTGTCCAAAAAGAGAACTTTGGGTTTGAGAGTTTGAGAGAAATATCTCTTGGAAATGTTTAGAAAGGCATGTGCCTTTTGAATGAATAAAATCTGATTTGGTGGCCTTTATATAACCCTTTTTAATCTTATCCATAGTCATGCTTGATCAATAATTGATGGTCAAAGGGAGAATGGGTCATTTGACCCTTTGGGCCAAGTATTTTGCCTCAGTTTTTGGGCCTCAAATTGGCCAATTAACACATATTATCTTAGCCCACAAAAATCAATGTGTAATCCATCATATATCTCATGTTTAATTAATTCCATAATCATCACGACAATATTTACTTACGAGATTCCCAATCGTAGCCTCAATCGCAAAATCAGTAATTCTAGCCGCTCATGGCTTCTTTGAACGTAATTTGTTAAAATAATTGTGATGAAGCATTAACCCCAATTCGGATTCTAAACGTGCTTAAGAATAGTCCTACTATGATGGGGTAATGATACCATGACTTATAGGTCTTATACGCATCATAATAGTCGAAGAAAAATTTTGGCGAAAACCACCCCGGTACGCCGCTTGGCGCGCCCCTTTGCTTCCTCTGGGCTGAAAATTTCAGCCCAGAGCGGCCTGGCACGCCCCACCTTTTTTTCAATTTTTCATTTCTTCGACTTTTCTTTGCGGATTCGGTTAGATACTTCAAGTTCTATTCTTTAACTTACTTCTTACCTTTAATATCCTTTGTTTGGAGGCCCTCCAAGCCTCATTTTTAACCCCACAAATGCTCCACGAAGTCACAAAACACCTTCTACGAAGGTATAATCACACGTACGAGGCCCAATATAAATTATCTCATCGATAACATTACCAAATACATACTTATGGCTCTCGACACCTAAGTAAACATTATTCAATGTCGTAAAGGTACGGGGTGTTACATTCTTCCCCCCTTAGAAACATTCGTCCTCGAATGTTAGCAACATTGTCTCATTGTAACACTTAAGTCGAAGTGAATCCTTCACATCATCATATACACACGTAACACTTGTAAAGACTTACTTATTATGAATCCACTTTCGTATCTTGAACTTTTTCTTCCTTGTACAACAATTATGAGTACTTTAGATTCCATTATTTCTTTGGCTTCCCTTGTGATTTCTTCTACATGCTAATTTCTCCAATAGTGCCTTTACGGAAGCTACTCCTTTATTTCTCATTGTTTTCACTTATCGATCTAGAATAGTAAGCAGTACCTCTTCACATGTGAGATCTTCCATAACTTGTATATCTCCACTAGGAGCAATACGCGATAATCTCCTATACACTTTCAAAGCATCGATTATGAAATATTGCATGAACTGTGAAGAGTTCTAGGACTAGTGCTAATAGCTACACAATTTGCTCAAATCTTTGGACAATTTTCTTTTCTTTCCGAATCTCATTAATTTTTTTTCAATTGGTGACACTGTCAAAAATACCTGATCACCTATGGCACATTGCAATTCCCTTCTTCTAGTATCGACATAAGATTTATATAGACTTTGGGCCATTTGTAGCTGCTGTTATATCACCTTCACCCTTTCTATGGCTTGATGAACAAAACCTGACCCAAGCAAGGCAAAGTTCATCAGTTGTAACCCATCCAATTGATGATCTATATTTTCTTTCATATAAAAACTTCGTAAGGTGCCTTTTGATACTTTTATTGTAAACAATTTCAAGAAACGATAGATGTTCATCCCAACTACCTTTAAGGTCCAATGTACAAACTCGTGGCATATCTCCAACCGTTCGTATAATGTGTTCTGTTTGTTTATCCATCTGAGGATGACAAGCCGTATTTACATCCACCTGTGCACACATGCTTTACTGAAAATGCTTCCAACACTGTGTAATAAAGTGAGTTCTCCTGTTTGATATAATAGTGAGTGGAATCCCATGTAATCGTACTATCTCTGTTACACACAACTTTGCATAATGTTCAACTGTATCGATGGTCCTAACTGGTAGGAAATACGCTGACTCGGTAAGCCTGTCAACTATCAACTTTTGTAGTGTACGAGGTAACCCTGTGATTAAATCCATATTATTCATGTTCCACTTCCAAATTGGAAGGGTAATACATTGCATAAAACATACAGATTTCTGATGCCATACTATTAATCAGTGACCACTTGAACATTGAGATACAAATTCTACAATGTGCTTCTCGTGTAACCTTACCAAGACATCCCTGCTACACCATGGTACATTTTGGTTGCTGCCGAATGAATAAAATATCGTGAACGATGTTCTTTTGTCATAATTCATTTTCTTAACTCATCTATACCCAGTACACACTTGCTCAAATACCTTCGTCGAACTTTGCTGTACACATTTTTTTTTTCAATTGAACTAAAAATAGGATTTACATATTGTTTTTCCTTCATCTCGGATACCAAAGAAATTCTGACACATTTGACATTATAGTTCTTTCACCTGAAGTTTTATAAAAGTAGTGGTGCTATCTGTTACAAGCAATTGTCACAACTGTTAACTTAAAATCATATGTGGGATAATTTCTCTTATGTGGATGCAATCGTTTTAAGGCATACGCTATCACATTGTCGTACTGCCTGTACACACATCCCACACCAATTTTGAAAACATCACAATACCCTGCATACTCTTATGTGCCTTTGGGAGTACTAGTACAGGTGTAGGAGTCAATTTATCTTTCATCTCTTGCAAACTTTTCTCACATACATCATTCCGCTGAAACTTAGTTACTTTGTGTGCTAGCTTCATTAAGGGTAATGGTAAAAAGCCTTTTTAACAATTCTTTTGTAATAACTGGCCAACTCAAGAAAGCTACGAATTTTCGTAGGCGTCACAAGCCTTGGTCACTTCTTTTGTCTATATGAATCCTTATTCCTTCGTTCAATACAATGTGTCCTAAGGACAATACGGATTGTGACCAAACTTGCATTTAAAGAACTTGCATATATCTTACGGTCACAAAGAATCCGTAACACCTGTCACAATTAATTAGTATGGTCCTTTTGTGCTCTTGAGTAATCTAGTATGACATCTAAAATATTATCACGAATACGCTTAGCGATGGCTTAAATACCTTAATTATCAAATCCATCAACGCAGCTGGTGCATTTGTTATTCCAAATGGCATAACTACGAATTCATGACAACCATACCTCTAGTTTGGGTACCTTTATTTTCTCTGACCCTTACTTGATGAGCTCCTGACCTTAATTCAATCTTTAGGAAGAATCTGGCACCCTATAACTGATCAAATAAGTCATCAACTCTGGGGAGAAGACATGTATTCTTCATTGTCATCTTATTCGGTTGCCGATAGTAAACACACATTCTCAATATGCCATCTTTTCTCTTTTTTTTTTGTCCTATGAACACTGATGCACCAAAAGGGGTCGCACTAAGCCTTATGAATCCCTTACTCAACACGTCATTTTACTTTCTTATTTCATTCCCGTAACTCTACCGGGCCATGCTATATGAAGAAATAAAAATAGGCTGAGTATCTGACATCACATTAATATCAGCTCATACATCGAGGAATTTATTCACCACCAGAACTGATTGGAGGGTTGGTGGTTTCACATCAGTATCTTTCACTCTTACTAAGTGACATATGTATCCCTTAGAGTATCCTTTTCTTTGCTTTAAGATGGGGTATAAATTTTCCTCTTGGTGCCCCCACATTTCCTTGGCCATTCAAAACATTCTTTTAGGGAAAATGACAATATAACTTCTTAGTTTGGCAATCTACTAGTTATATGTAATGATAATGGGTTAATTTACTAGTTATATGTAATGATCATTAGAATTTTATATTTCAGTTATGGAACAAGCTAGTGATAATTCCATGTTGATTTAGAGAATGGATGTTCTAAAAGCTCTTTTAGAAAGTTGTATTCAAGAAGTATCATTGAACAGGAGATATGAAAGTAGTTTGAAGCCAGAATCATGGAAAAAAATTAAAGTTGGTCATGAGACTATGCATAACTTTATAGCTACACAAAAGAAGATGAAGAACCAATATGATTATATAAAAGAAAAATATCAAGCTTGGTTACCAATAACTAAAAAGACCGGCAACATTTATGATCCAACAAACCATAGCATTCAAATGTCTAATAATGAGTGGGATGAGTATATAAAATTTAGTTCATTATCTAGTAATTTTTTTTTTTTTTACTATATAGAGAAACAGGTTAAGGTGTATATAAAAAGTATGACTTCTTATGTTTGGATATAGGCTCATCCAAAAGCAAAGACATTGAAGAGTTCACCGCTACCCTTCCTAGAACTTTGTACAATAATCTTTGAGGGTTCTACTGCAATAGGCATTTATGGTTGGAGTTCAAGTTGTACAACTCCGCGGTCTGGTGCCTCTTTTATATCTACTAATATAAATATAGATCTTGATGACTTACATGATCTAGTTGGTGAAAAAATGATGAAGCTTCTAAAGATTTTCCATCTCAATCTTCAATTCCAATTGAAAA
Organism: Capsicum rhomboideum; assembly: GCA_031232105.1. Taxonomy (NCBI): domain Eukaryota; kingdom Viridiplantae; phylum Streptophyta; class Magnoliopsida; order Solanales; family Solanaceae; genus Capsicum; species Capsicum rhomboideum. Next base: position 64,632,047 of record CP124709.1, read on the forward strand.
AAAGAATTTGGGAAAGAAAAGAAAAAATACATCATTTCGATTGAATATTGATGAGAAAATAAGTACTGCATTGGAGTTACCGATTTATAAAAATTGTGCACCTAATGTTGAGGAATGTATGGAAAAGTTAGATGGACTTGACTGGAAAGAGTCATTGTACTCTGCAGCTATTAGTATACTTTGTGAAGGTGATAGCTATCGAAAAGCATGGATGAAACTAACAGGGGCTAACAAATTAGAGAATTTGGTCAAAAACACAGGAAAAACATTGGAAATTCTTTGATTTCGTTAATTGCTAGTATTTCTATTAGATGCAGATTTCAAGGAACCTAGTCTTTATATTTTTTTTATGGTTAGTTTCCATCATATTTTTTAAAACTTTCCGATGCTATATGATGCTTATGAAACATGTTTTGTTGGTGAATACATTATTTTTATGTCTTGCTATGCCTGATGAGTATACAATTTTATAATCAATTTATTATTGTTATATAATTTTTTGTCTCTTAAAATATGTAGCTAGTTGTGCTTATTATTATATATTATGTTATTTTATTTGTAAGACAGATTCGACATGGATATTGATGATCAAATATTATGGTTGATGAGCTTATATTGGAAAAGAAAATGTTGTAGACTCAAGTATGATCAGAGAAATAGATATTTAACATAATCTTTATCTGGTAAAAAATATATATTAGAATTGTTGTTTGGTTCTATCCGACAATATATAGAATTGACGCGGATGTCACGTGATGCATATTTTCCGCTATGTTAACATTTTAGACTAAATGAATGGCTTACTAATAGCAAATATATATATCTGTTGAAGAGAAGATAGCAATGTTTTTAACTTTTATAGGACATAATGAGCGTTACATCTTTATCAAGAGAAGATTTCAGCATTTTTCGCAAATAGTACACAAGTATTTTCATGAGGTTCTTGAGGCAATGATGAAATTTGCAAAAGAGATGATAGCACCTACAATATTTGATTCAAATGTGAATATTACTGGTGCTCATAATAACAGGCTACGAAGAATTTTTAAGGTATTATTCTTAAGGTAATATTATAGAATTTTAGAAGAATATTTTTTCATTATGTTGACATAAATTTATTTATTAACAGGAAGCAATAGGTGCACTAGATGGGACATTAGTACATGCTATTGTTCCCTGTTAATCAACAAATTATTTACAGAGAAAGAGGGCAAGGTAAATGCTATCAAAATGTCCTGGCAATATGCGGCTTTAATATGGTCTTCACTTATGTGTATGCTGGATGGGAAGGGGTAGCACATGATGCATGAGTTCGAATGGAAGTTGTATCTAATCCAGATAATGGCTTTCGATTTCCTCCATCTAGTAAGTCACATAGTTTAAACTAAACTTTTTATTTTAATGCCAGATAAATATTATCTATGTGATGCGGCATATTTTAATACTCGAGGATTTCTAGCACTGTATCATAATATTAGATATTGGTTAGGAGATTATTGTCGTAGGCTGTCACGACCCAACTAATCAGATCGTGAGGGCACCTACTCTAATCCACCTAGATAGGAGAATCCTTACCACCCAATGAGAAAATCATTTGGAATTCATAAAATAATAACATTAAATTCTTAGTATTATGAAACTTATTATAATTTCATAAATAAAATACAACCTGAAAATTGGCTACCCCAAAGATCTAGTCTAGACAGGTACAAGAGCTACTACAAAACTCATCTTCCACCGTAGGAATAAGAAGGCGGAAGCTGCTGAAGACCTCTATCCACATCAAGCAATGAAATCAGAATTGATCTTGCAATAAACTATACCCCTAAAAGGGTATAACAAGAGTAGCATCAGTACAACTACACGTACTGATAAGAATCATCGGCCGACCCAGGTTAAATCACGTAAACACAATATAAATATCTGAAATTAAACCTGCACTTATAAAAAGAACAATTCAGCTTGTATCTCTCCACCACTCACCAGTCACTACTCTCTTCCTTACTCCCATCTCTTGACTACACATCCATTGCCTACACAAGCTATGATCCATTACCATATATTTATTCAGAAGCACCAAGGTAATTATCAACCAATCTAGTTTTATCGCATTCATAACACTATTGTTTCAAGCACTACCTCAATCAAGGATAACACATGAGTTATTTTACTCACACTTATTACACAGCCCAATATCACCCACTACTACCTAACTCATAAAATTATGTAAACACGTAACTTATTATCAAAAATTAACAAACATGTGGTAAATAAGCACAACCATGCAACACTTAGAAATTGTACCATCACTTAATTTTTCCTTAACCATTAATCAAGCAAGGAAAAAAAGCATAGAACAAGTATGAATATGTAATCAGTCAATAACCATGACTCATAGATAGTCAGCTCAACCTTACCACAATTACCTCTTTTATTGCACTTCAATAATATCAAATTAATTCACGTATATCAATAGCTCGGACCACTCATGGATCTAAATAACAATAATAAAATAACCCAATTCACTCAAGGAACCAAATAACATGAAATAATATAACCCGGTCCACTCATGGAACCAATAACATCAAATAATATAATCCGGTCCACTCATAGAACCGTCAATCCCACCAATACCGTGTACACACATGCTATGAGTCTTATAAATGGTCACTAGGTATGACCTGCAGGGGACAAGCTCAGTCTATGTACCAATAACCCAGACATCTAGTGTCTGCCATCCTTATCCCAAACTAGTGTTATACCATCTTCATTCCAATGTCCCCACTCTTATACTCCCTAATATCCACCAATTCCATGATGATGACCTTTATCGATTCATCTCACAATTTCAACCATGTCATAACATGTACAATTACAATATGAGATAATTAAATCACACATGCACTTGAAAACAGGCCATTATACACAATCTCATCTCAGGTGATCAAACAACTTGTAAATTTATCCAACAAGTTAACATTCAACAACATGCATTGCAACAAGTAGACAAATAGGTAGTTAACATGCACACAAAATCAAATTGGGTCTTTCACTATAATTCGACCATCACCTACCCTTTTCCACCAACAATAATGACCGGGGCTAAATAACACATAGAGATAAGTAATCCACACTACTTAGAATGACCTTCGGACTATCGACATTTGAGACACACATACTCCTCTAATCTGCACTCCGTTTACTTCCACCTTTCCATCTTAACTCTATGTCATCTCTGTATTACACAATCACCCCATTAAGCAAGGAACTAAGAATTCTATCACGATCTAATTTTTCAGGTCATGATGACACCTACCTTAACCTACTATTAGGTAAGCCAAACCATAGCCCAAAATGGTGAGTAATGGGCTAATAGGTAGAAGAAAGAGAAATAAGAACAGAAATAGTAATAATAAGCGATAAGTGGAAATTATATATACATAAGTATGCCATACAAGAGAGGGGAGAGGAAAAAATATACCAAAATGAATCCCTCAAGACCTGGTAAGGTTAGTACAAGAGCCACTATACCCAAAAAGAGTACTAGGCAGTGCCAAAATATACAAAGGAGTTTCAGGATATACAAAATAAGACTATCACGAAAGAAGAAGGAGAATGATCATCACTGGAATCTGAAAGCTCACCCAAATCTCCGGTCAACAGCACAGCTTGCGGTTAGCGTCAACCACAATAACTCGTACTAGGATTTGTATCAGGGAAAAAGATGTAAAAGTATAGTATGAATACCAAAACACGGGGTACTCAACAGGCATCATAGGTTGACTGGGCTCTATTACAGTAAAAGCATAAATAAAGTGCGAATCTATACTAATAGGTAAAAAGGAGGATGAAAGATGGAAATAACAAGCTATGCTAAGTACATGCAAAGATCGAATGAAAATAACTCAAAAAGAATGGAAATAAATGCCTAACTATAACCTAACTGGACCCTCATAAGCCCCAAAAGTTCACCCAATGATAAGAATCAAAGAAGAAAAAGAAGAAAGAAGGAAGAACAAGAAAGAGGATATGTGGATTAATACCTAAGTATTGAAATAATGGGCAACAAGGGGCTTGATACCCTCACCTCCCAATTGATTTCAACACCCAAATACAAACCCTAGTTTGAAGAATTAAAGGAAACACCAAATCAACAAATGGGTAATACATAAATTAATTCAAACCAAAGAAGTTCAACACCAATGTCAAGATTCCACCAACTAGCACTCACTAGATTAACCACTAATTCCGTAAGGGAATATGCTAAGAAAATACAATATTAAATTCAATATTCATCAAAGTCTACCATGCAAAATGAGGAATTATCCTATTTATACTAAGGAAATAAGAAGACATTGGCCTTTTATAAAATATCCCTTAATGAGACAAGGGGTTGTCTCCTTTGTGAATTCTTTGAATTTAAGGGGTAGCCACTTGCACAAATGACCCCTTTTCTTCATCCGCTTCACCCTTTAACTCTTCCACACGTTGTAGATTCTCCATTGACAATATTTAGGATTCTCCCAAGTTTCCTTTTGCATAAGCATCATTTGTAGACCTTGGAGTTCCCTTGCTTGACTCCGTATGAAAGGACGTGTGCTCGTCATGCTAGCATCATTCTCCCCTTCTTGAAGAGGATTCGTCCTCGAATCAAAAGGCTCACCTATAAAACAAGGAGATAGATCACTAACATTAAACACATTTTAAACATTGTACTCACCCGATAAGTTAATCATGTAGGCATTATCATTGATCCGCTTGAGCACTTTGAAAGGCCCATCTCCCCTTGGACTTAGATCTCTCTTTGGATTTGTGGGAACCTTTACTTTTGGAAATGGACCCACACCCAATCATTCGGGTTGAAGATCACCTCCTTCCTCCAGCGATTCTTTCTCATGTCCACTTTTGAATTGTTCTTTTCAATGGCCTCTCTTACCTGGGAATAAATGTTTATCATCTCTCTTGTCCTTTGCTTGGCATCTAGGATTACAACAATATGACTAGACAAAGGAGTCATGATTAATGGAAACAAAGGATTAAAACCACAACATGCTTCAAATGGAGACATCCCAATAGAAGAATGGAAAGACCGGTTATATGCAAATTCAATCAAGGGTAAACGATCTTCCCAAGTAGTTAGGGTTTCTTTAATCATACACCTAAGCATGTTACCAAGAGTTCGGTTGACTACCTCAGTTTTCTCATCTGTTTGGGGGTGGCAATAAGTAGAAAACATAAGTTTGGTACAAAGTGTACCCCAAAGACTCTTCCAAAAATGGCTAAGAAATTTGGAATCCCTATCACTCACAATGGTTTGAGGGACTCCACGCAATTTAAGTACATGAATGACAAACAAGGATGCAACATGAGATGCATCATCAAACTTATGGCATGGAATGAAATGAGTCATTTTAGAAAATCTATCCACTACCACGAATATGCTATCATGTCCTCTCTTAGTCCTAGGAAGTCATAACACAAAATACATAGAAATGTCCATCCATGGACCACTAGGAGTAGGAAGAGGAGTGTACTTACCTTGAGTCCGAGTCGTGGATATGGCTTGCTTGTAATCTAGACATTGTCCACAAATCCGCTCCATATCATGCTTTATCTTGGGCCAATAGAATTGCTTCATGAGAATGTCAAGTGTCTTGGGTACCCCAAAGTGCCCCATCAAACCACCAATATGAGCCTCTTTGACGAAAATCTCTCTCAATGAACTCATGGGTACACAAACCCGCCTATGCTTGAACAAGAAACCATCAACCAATTGAAACCTATCAACCCGCTTCCCTTGATTAAGACTTTCAAAAGTCCCCTTGAAGTCGGAATCCATAGAATATAATTCCTTCAAGCTTTCAAATCCTATCATCTTAGAAGCTAAAGCATTGACCAAAACATACCTTCTTGATAGAGCATCCACCACCACATTCTCTTTTCCTTGCTTGTAGTTGATCATATATGGAAAGGTTTTAATAAACTCAACCCATTTAGCATGCCGCTTGTTCAACTTGGATTGCCCCTTAAGGTGTTTCAAGGACTTATGATCGGTCCTTATTACAAATTCTTTGTGCCACAAGTAGTGTTGCCAATGAGCCAACACCCGAACAAGTGCATACAACTCCTTTTCATAAGTTGAGTACCTAAGAGAAGCCCCCATTAGCTTTTCGCTAAAGTAATCTACTGGTTTCCCTTCTTGCATTAATACACCACCTATACCAACACCCAAAGTATCACATTGAATCTCAAAAGCTTTATCAAAGTTGGGTAGTTGAAGTAAGGGTTAGGAGCTCAACATCAATTTCAAGGCTTGAAAGGACTTCTTTTGTTCATTTCCCGACAAAAAAGGTACATCCTTTTTGATTAATTTAGTCAAAGGAGAAGCAATTGAACTAAAGCCCTTTACAAATTGCCGTAAAAGCTTTCCAATCCATGAAAACTTCTTAACTCAGCTACTTTAGCTGGAGTTGGCCATGACTTGATGGATTCCACCTTTTCTTCATCAACCTCAATACCATTTGCACTAACCACAAAACCTAAAAAAATGACTTTCTCAACACAAAATGAGCACTTCTTCAGATTAGCAAAGAGCCTTTCTTGTAGCAAAACATCAATCACTTGCTTCAAATGGATCATATGCTCTTCAATTGTCTTACTATACACAAGAATGTCATCAAAATATACCACCACAAATTTGTTGATGAAAGGCTTGAGAATATGGTTCATCAACCTCATGAAAGTGCTTGGAGAATTTATTAACCCAAATGGCATGACAATCCACTCATACAACCCAAAATTTGTCTTGAAAGCCATTTTTCATTCATCACCTGATTTCATACGAATTTGATAATAAACACTTTGAAGATCAATCTTTGAGAAGACACTTGAACCACACAATTTATCTAACATGTCATCAAGTCTAGGAATTGGATGCCTATACTTGATGGTAATCTTGTTCACGGCTTTACAATCAACGCAGATCTTTTAAGTGCCCTCCTTTTTGGGAACAAGGATTACCGGTATGGCACAAGGACTTAGGCTCTCTTTGATCAACCCCTTCTCAAGAAGTTCTTCCACTTTCCTTTGTAGTTCCTTGGTTTCTTTTGGATTGCTTCTATAGGTCGGCCAATTTGGAATTTGTGAACCTAGTACAAAATTAATTTGGTGCTGAATTCCCCTCTAGGGTGGTAATCCCCTTAGTATCTCCTCTGGAAATAGATCATCATAGTCCTGCAAAAGAGAAGAAACAATACTAGGCAAAGTGCTGGTATCTTGGTTAGCATGGAACAAAATATTGGTGTTGACAAGGTACACTAGAAAGCATTGACACTTGCTTGGCTTGGCTACCATACACATGTTCTTCTTATTCTTAGCCAAGTCACTTCCTACCTGTGGAACGTTGGTGGAACTTTCACCCTCACTCCTCGCCTCATCCACCCTCATCCTCTCCCGAAGCTCCTTCATAGCCTTATAGTCTTTACTTACTTGATATGGAGTGAGAGGTGCAAGCACATACTTCTTACCTTTAATCACAAAAGTATACTTGTTGGACCTTCCTTGGTGCACAACATCTCTATCAAATTTCCACGGCCTTCCCAATAATATATGACAAGCCAACATAGGCACAATATCACAAATCAACTCCTCATTGTACTTGCCCATACTAAAATGGATACTCGCTTGCTTGAGGACTTTCATCTCACCACTCACATTGAGCCATTAAAGTTTTTAAGGGTTGGAGTGTTTTCTTGTTGGAATTTGCATATGCTCTACCAAATAACTACTTACTACATTGGTGCAACTCCCACTATCAACAATCAATGAACACACCTTGTCTTGAATTTCGCACCTAGCATGGAATAAATTCTCCCTTTGATCAAGTTCTTCTTTGGAAAGGGCTCCCATAATTTGCCTCACAACGCAAGAAAGATTGGTATTCACCTTCAATTCCTCATCACTATCAAACAAAGGTCTTTCTTTTTCAAGGAAGCAAGCAAAATTCACCCTCTCATCCAATATTTATTCCTCATCCCCCAAAACATCTCCCTCTTCCTCACATTTGTATCCCTCTTTCTCACTCTTTTCAATACCCTCTTCCTCATCCTCGGTTCTATACCCATCCTGAAGTGCAACAATTTTTCTTCTATTAGGACACTCACTAAAAACATGTCCCCTTCCTTGGCATATAAAGCATTGAATGGTAAAAGGTCGAGGAAAGTTAGGTTTGACATAGTTACCTCCTTGAAGCTTCTTATTTGTTTTGGACTTGTATTCAAACTTGACTTGAGTATCTTGACCAGCACCGTTAGATTGCCCTTTAGAAGATGTCACCTTCCAATTATCTCTACTCTTGTCCCATGTGGAAGTGTAAGTACTCTTGGCCTTATAGGACTTTTCTTCTTTCAAATCCATTTAGACCTTTGAGGCATCATGAAAGACCACTTCAAGAGTATCATAGTGTTTAAGTTTCAAAGGCTTTAAAGTATCATACCTCAAATTGGCCATGAATTAAATCACCGTAAATTCCAAGCTTTCTTCAAGTTTAGACTTCATTCTCCTATTTTTGAACTCATCATAATATTTTTCCACACTTTTGGAACCTTGCCTCAACATGTACACCTTCTTGAGCACTTCTTGGTAGTAGTTTGGAGTCAAGTACCGCATCTCCATAAGTGTAATCAATTCTAGCCACGTAGGCAACTTATAGTTGTGATGGCTCTCCCTTTCCTGCCTCTTGGACTCCCACCAAGTTGAGGCATACCCTTCGAATTGTGTGAGAACATACTTTGCCTTCAAAGTTTCCAAAATATTATTTGTGAGAAAGATCCGCTCACTTTGAATTTTCCATTCCAAGAACTCATCGGGGTCACTACTTTCTTTGAACCTTCGAAGTGTGACCTTGATAGTGTTCAAGCCTCGATCTTGATCATTCCTCTCCCTAAACCTATCTCCCCTAATTCCCATCCTATCGCCTCTATATCCCATCCTATCTCCTCTATTCTCATATTCTCGACCTTCCATGCCTTGGTCCCACCTTAACTCCCAAGGCCGAACTCCTTCTCTTGGCACTCCATAACCACCCCTACCTCCGTGCTCCCAAAACTCATCGTTGTTGAACTCATCATTCATTTCATCATAGAGAGGATTGTGGAATTGGTAGTCTTGGTAGGACATTTTTGGTGCATTTTGGTGAGGTGATGTGTGGGAGTCATGCAAGGATGCACTTGATGCATTTTGGATTGGAGTTTGGTATTGGGCTTGTAGTACCACAAAAGGACGGTTCTCTTATGGTGGATAATAAGGTTGTGGGTGTGGATGTGGTGTAGCTTGCCTTGGTTGGTTTGGAGCATTGTTTGTTTGGAAAGTAGGTTGTTGGAAGTTTGGGATTTGATTTGGTGGAGGGTAACTTAGGTTTGGAGCTTGTCCGGGAGTAATTGTGGTGGATTGAACCGATGCTCTCCTCATCTCCTCATTTCCAGGCAATTGAAGTGTTCCCCATGTAGTCTCACTCTCTACCCGTACCAACCTTTCCTCCATACCTCCTAACCATCCATTCACTTCCATCCTCATTTTCGTCATTTGCTTGGAGAGGTTGTTGATAACCTCCATGATGTGCTCTGAGCTCTCCCTACTTGGACTTGTGTTAGTCATAGCAGCTACAAAACTCAACAAACAAGATTAGTAGCAAAAACTTCACGTCACACGTATGTAAACTCTCAACTCACCTCCTAAAGTGTCGTCTCAAAATTGGTAGTGAACTAGTTTCGTTTGATCAATTCAAGTTCACCTATCCTTTGTGGTGGAGTGGATTTTTTTGATTCTTGAAAGAAGGATGACCCGATTGAAGGTAAAAGGACTTGAATCAAGAAGTTTACCAATGAATTAAGATGAGAAAAGTTGAAGAAAATAAACACGAAAGAAAATGGACTAAAAAAAACTAAGTAACAAAAGTAAAAAAATTACTCATGTTTTTTAATTTGATGGATCAAAGAGAGGATTTAATGTTTTAAAACTAGTTAACAAGTGATTAAAGATGTTAATTACTTGTTAAATAGTTGAGAAATTGAAAGAAGAAAGCGTAGGAAAAAGAATCATGGAGTTTGGACACTTAGAAAAATTTTTGGGTCCCAAAACCTTAGGACCCCAAAAAAACTAATTTTTGGGTCCCAAAACCCTAGGACCCCAAAAAAAACTAAGTGTCAAAAATTACTGCTCTCTGAAACTGTATGTCACGCACTGCAGGTTTGGCTTCATAATTTGCTGACGTCAGCTGCCATGTGGCAGGCTGCTGTTGTCCATGTCGGCAGTTGACTTGTTGACTCCTGACGTGGTGATGACGTGGCCTGTCCATGTGGAAATTAATAATTTTTTTTCAGAATTTAATAATTTTTTTTTTTTCAAATTTCCAAAAGTGGACCCACAAACACCTTTGACCAAATTTGACTTGGAATTTTTGGATCAAAGTGTACTTCTTCTCTCTTCTTCTCCAAGAACAATATGAAGGTGTTCAAAAACACCAAAAACACACACCAACCCTAGCACACCCAAATCAACTCGAAATTGGCTCAAAATTTAGGAGTATCTTCCCCACGACTTAGAGAACAAACCCCAATGAATTTTAAGCCTCAATTCTCCTCAATCAACAAACCCACTTTCCAAGTTTTGAAAACTCTAAAGCTTGAAAATCCTTTAATGGCAACTTCACTTTTATAACTCCGAATTGAATGAATTTTGAGCTTTAGACTCACAAGAAACTAGAGAATCAAGATCTAATGTCAAAAACAACAAATCAAAACAAAAATTTTCCGAATTGTTTTTTTTGATTTTGGATAATATTTTATTTTATTTTTGGATTTTTGGATTCTTGAAGAAATCAAAATCACAAAATTAAGATTTGTGAAAACAAACCTTAACCTAGGCTCTTGATACCAAAATGATAAGAATCAAAGAAGAAAAAGAAGAAAGAACAAGAAAGGGGATATGTGGATTAATACCTAAGTATTGAAATTATGGGAAACAAGGGGCTTGATACCCTCACCTCCCAATTGATTTCAACACCCAAATACAAACCCTAGTTTGAAGAATTAAAGGAAACACCAAATCCACAAATGGGTAATCCTTAAATTAATTCAAACCAAAGAAGTTCAACACCAATGTCAATATTCCACCAACTAACACTCACTAGATTAACCACTAATTCCTTAAGGGAATATCCTAAGAAAATACAATAGTAAAAATAGTTCAATATTCATCAAAGTCTACCATGCAAAATGAGGAATTATCCTATTTATACTAAGGAAATAAGAAGACATTGGCCTTTTACAAAATAGCCCTTAATGAGACAAGGGGTTGTCTCCTTTGTGAATTCTTTGAATTTAAGGGGTAGCCACTTGGACAAATGACCCCTTTTCTTCATCCGCTTCACCCCTTTGACTCTTCCACACGTTGTAGATTCTCCATTAACAATCTTCAGGCTTCTCCCAAGTTCCCTTTTGCATAAGCATCATTTGTAGACCTTGGAGTTCCCTTACTTGACTACGTGTGAAAGGACCTGTGCCCTCCATGCTAGCATCACCCAATATAATAAAACCCAACTGAGCCCCGATAAGCCCAGCGGGTGCAGACAAGGAGTAATACTAAAATAAGGCCAAATATAACATAAAGGAAGTAAAAGTGAGCCAAGATGTACGATATGCATACGGTATATCCTCCTTCCATCTGTAACCATGAAACATACCAATCCTGAACCAGATTTCCCAATTTTAACTCAATAAAAGTGAATGCCAGACCTGAAGTGGAATTATTAGATAATAAGTCATAAAACTAGGTACCGGACTCAAACTAGGAATACAAAATAATATCCAGTATAACCAGATGCCATACTCGAACCAAAACTAACAAGTAATAACCAGAACAACCAGCTACTAGATTCGAATCGAAACTAACAAGTAATAAGTAGTAAGCCAGGTGCCAGACTCGAACCAAAACTAACCAATGATAAGTAACATTATCCCAGAGTTTTGATTCCTTCCAAGTCTATCTAGTCCCTTTTTCCCATTTTAGAAGGCCAAATTTAGTAAAGGAGTGCCAGATTCTATTTATTATGTCGAAAGTCGTGTGTTTAGGTCTAATTACTAGCATACCAAGGATACCAAAGATAACAAGCATAATATAGAAATTTAACAAACCCAATACCAATTAATGTCTCTCTTGAAACAGTTCTATAATCATTTAAGTCAAAACAGATGCTATCCTAAAGCAACCTACCATAAAAGGGTGATAAGGCCCACTACAAGTCTCGAGTACCCAATCTAAGGCAAGAATCTACCCAAACCTATGATAAGGCTTCTCAATCCCATCCTAAGGCCCTAAGTAAGCTAAGTCAAGTCCTAAAGGATAAACAACTACTAACTTAAGGGAAACAAGGCCAAAATCTACCCTAAAACACCCTCTAATTGGCTAAAATAAGCAGAAATTTACTAGACAAGTATCTGAACCATAAGAACATACACACAACTAGAACATTACCATACCAATACCATAAAAGAGCAAAGTCTAGAATAAAGTAAGCCTAGCCTACCTGGACACCACTGAAAGCACTCAAGAATCCTATTAAAAAAAAATTCCATTCCAAGAAGCCTTCGACCACTATCACACAATCAAAATAACATTCTAAGACAAGAAAAACAATACCCATATTGCAAATTTATGCTCCAGGTTAGAAAATGGGCTAAAAATCAAATAGTGGGGCCCACCAATAAAAGTGAGAATTGAGTCTGTCACTAGGTCCCTCTCAACTCAAGGATCACTTTCCCCACAATTGATCATAATCCAAGCTCAACAATTGCCCAAAATAGTCCCGATATTAGATGAAGAATTAAGGATAAAATAGAGAATTAAACGGAGAATTTGGTCGAGAACTTACGAGAAAGAGACGGGATAATGATCACTCTAACGTCCCCTGCTCAATCCCAACTCTAATTATCAATTTCCCACTAATTTCCAAGCTCCCAATATTAACTATGGTGGAAAAATACTTAGAAAAATGGGCTAAAAATAAAGGGAGAAAATATTTATATGCTATACAACGTTGGCCACTTAAGTGCTCATCGCTTAAGCGGCAAAGGGTCGCTTAAGCGACCATTTCCAAGCTAGCCAACCTCTGCTTAACCTCTGCTTAGCTGCTAAAGTGTCTACCGCTTAAGCAGTCCTTGGATGCTAATAAGACTACCTCATAAGCAGCTACACCAGCTACTTGGCACCAACAATTTTTTGCTAAGTCCAAAAGGACTCCAATCGGGTGCTCGGGATTCATTCGAAACCACGTGCTTGCAAACAAACTATGCTACCCTACAGAATTTGGCATTCTGTACTCAACACAACCATAAAAATTTCCATTAGAGGTTGTTTCGACAAAAATATGGGTCCTACACATAAGGTTCCATTCTTACCAAATTCCATCCAATAGCCCAAAATGTGCCTGAAAGCCTCGAAACCGAACCAAGGGTCCCTCTAATCTAAAATAGACATTCTTGAGCTAACATTCTTAACTCTAGAAGCTCCAAAACAGACAAATGGCTACAAAAACCAAATGAATTGCCCGAGAATCTAACTGTTAGTCCCAACAAGTCATAAATTACTTGGGACAGCTATAGGAAAGCTCTAAATGTAGAAAAAAGTATGAAAATTAGAAAATGACGTAGAGAGTTATTACACATTCACACCCACCATACTAACATCCATTAAATTAACCACAATACACTACCATAACCAACCACCTTCACTCCCTAACCAATTAATTATGCACAAGGAATATGGAACAAAATCAACACCTTACTCAAGAAAATCCATCACATTCATATTGCCCTTATCAACCAATTTTATCCATCCAAACACCTTGCCCGTAGGCCTACGCATGGAATCTCCCATTAATCTACGTTATGCATATGTTTTCTAACATAGATATTTTCCACTTATTTAAACCTAGCCTACCTGGGTACCAAGTAGCTGCTATAGAGGCATGAACTTTAAATCCTTGCTCTATTCTAGTGATTTACAACGTGAAAACTGCAGAAAAACATCGAGTTTCACCCCGTCTAAGCTCAATCCCTCTTCTCCATTGCTCCAGAGCCTTGAGGCAACCCTAAGGGATTTTAAGAATGAAGCTCATTCTGGATAACAATTGTAAAGAAAAGGGTAATTAAAAACTCGGGTGGACTGTTTATCGGTGTCCCGCTATAGCGACCTGCATGCCGCTACCACAACGCCACTATAGGGGGATAATTCCGGCTACAGCAGGATGACGTCAGTCCATTCCAAATTTTTCTAATTCAAATTTATTTAATTAAGTCTTTTACGATTCCTTTTTCAAAGATATTAACCAAATTCTGGCACCCCATGCCCTTCGGACGCCATGATTTTAGTAACTACGGAATGGGTCATTATATCGGCGTACCATAACTAAAGAGGAAAAGTTTAATCGTGCTCCTTCACAACTTAGAAATGTTATTGAACTTTCTTATGGAGTAATAAAAGCAAGATTTCCTATATTGGACAAAATAACTCCATATCCTATCAATATCCAAAGAGATGTTGTTATTGCATGTTTTGTAGTTAATAATTTTATTAGGAAAGAATGAAGCAATGATGACTTGTTTAATCAATTTGATACACCTCAAGTAATATTTGATGAAGAAGGACAACAAGAAGAAACATTGTAGGAAACAAACGAGCCTAGCTGGATAGTTGAAGATTCTCAGATAATGAACAATATGCGTGAGGAACTTACACTCAAAGTAATGCAACTAAATTGAAGTACTTGAGAGTTCAATATTTTAGCTTTTTGATTTTCTTTCATTAGTGGAATGTTTAAATCAGATAATTGTTAGTTAGTTATTCAAATACTTTAATATCATGCATCTAAGTCAAAACTATATCTGAGTAATTGTTTTAGTTTGTTGGATAAGTTTAATTAATAGATTATTTTATGTTAATTTTAATCATTTATGATTACATATTATCGCAGTACTTTTTTATCGATATATCTTTTTTAATAATTTAGATAGTTCAACAATTATATTTAACATAAAATTTTTATTTATATCTATAAATATTTTAATTTATCGCTCAAATAATAATTTTGTTGTTTAAGTTAATATTTTGTCTAATATTTTTTGATATAATATTTTATTACTTTTTAAATTTTAATTGCATATTTATTACAAATAAATAAATTACCTACATTAAGATGATAAAAACAATTAGTCTTAATCATTCAGTGTTCAGATCTAGAAACAACATCTTAATCATTCAGATGTGCATTCAAATTCAGACGTCTTAATCTTAAAAAAACAAATTCAACCTAATCCAAATCAAGACATGTAGGTAGAGATTTTTAGGTGTGATGCACTCGAGTGAAGAAAGCAGTTATGCTTATAAGCCGGTGTATGCCAAGACTGAGAATGTCGTTACACACTAGGTTGAGACCAATAAAAGTTCAACAGTAAAAAGTGCGAGCAAATCATGGCATGTAACATAATTTATCCAAAATTAGTTTGAGCTAAGTATAAGTTTATAAAAGCGACCGTGCTAAAACCACGAGACTCGAGGAGTGCCTCATACCTTTTCCTTGATCAACATAATTCCTTACCCGATCTTTTGTTATCGTATACCAAAAATAAAGAGTTATTTTCTTTTGATTAGGGATTCAAAAAGGTGACTGGAAACACTATAACTCAATTTCAAGTGGAAACTCTGTAAATGACTCTATAAATAAAATAATCGCCTTTAAAACCGTCACATTTCAGAGTTTGCGAAACTATTGGAATTCCTATATGACATCATTATCACTAAACCATACTAACTTCTAAACCTTCAAAAATGAAAATTCCATAACTCTCATCCAGCTACCTTGTAAACCATGGAACCCACATCTACAAATTGCAAGTATTATAGATAAACTATGAGGAGGGGTAAAATGGTCAAAATATACAATAAAAAAATTACCATGATAGTTGTTACATCATTCAGTACTAAGACACATGTTCGTCCTCAAACATAAAGGTAAGGAAGATACTTGAACTGTAAAAAAGGTGGGGATATCTACTTTGCATGTCCAATACTGTCTCTAAGTGGCCTCTTCAACCAGTCGATACTTCTATGGAACCTTCATGAAAGTTATTTCCTTAGACCTAAATTTCTGAATTTATCAATCCAAAATGGCCATGGGCTTCTCCTCAAATATAAGATTTTGATCCAAAACCATCAAATCTCACTAAATCACTTAAGAACCTTCAAAATGATACTTCTTAAACATCGATACATGGAAAACTGTATGCACGGTTGAAAGACCCAGAGGTAAAACCAGCTAGTAGGCCATCTCTCCAATATATCAAAGAATCTCAAAAGGATCAATAAACCTCAAGCCAAGCTTGTCTTTCTTCCCAAACCTTATCACACCCTTCATGGGTGATACCTTCAATAGAACATGCTCACTAACCATGAAATCCATGTCACAAATTCTCCAATCCGCATAACTCTTCCGCCTACTTTGGGTTGTCTAAAGTCGATCTTGTATCAACTTCACTCTATCCATGGAATCTCTCAATAATGGTCTAACTTTAAATGAATCAAAGCAACCAACCAGAGATCTATACTTTCTCCCATACAATGCTTCTAATGGTGCTATATGGATGCTAGAATGGTCATTGTTATTGTATGCAAACTCTGCCAAAGGCAAGAACTGATCCCAATAAACCCCAAAGTTAATCACACAAGCTCGAATCATGTCCTCGAATACCTGAATAGTTTACCCTGACTGACCATCTGTCTGAGGATGAAAAGCTGTACTCATCTCTAGCTAGGTGCTCAACTCTCACCATATAGAAATCTAGAAACATGATGTAAACTTAGTGCCCCTATCTGAAAGATAGAAATAGACGCACCATGCAAACAAACAATTTCTTGAATGTAGATCTTAGCCAACCTCTCACACTTTGAATCTACATAATGGGCTTTGAATTTACATAATGGGCATGGCCGACACCCGATGGCATTGCTGACCCGAACGTATCCTTGATTTGGCATACAACTAGAACTGAAACTGAAAGATAAGCAAACACATTAAAGGAAAATAACAAGATTTAATCTTTTAAAAAAAGTAACACACTTTATTGAAAAATGACATTTATAGTCAAATTAAAATCTTAAACATAAGACTGCACTAACTGGTCAACTAACTGTATTTGAAGCTTCTAGTCATATCTGAGTACTATCTATAGGGATAAGGTCCCGGTCTACCTTTATTTAACAAAACTAAACTACTAAACTAAGCTATTGACTAATCCCTTTGAAAATAAAGAGGGCTCAGACACAAGATAGAGCCTTGAAGTTTCTGATTATGAATCTGAGTACTTGAATCAACATCATAAAATGCATAGGTAGTATGTAATAAAGATGAAGTGAAACAATACTTTCTAATAAGCTGAATAACTAGTCATGAGTATGATATACCACAAGGTCATGGAATAATTGAATACTAAGATACACACATACTAATTATCTATATCATAAATGCACTAAAAAGATAAAGCAATGGGATAAACTAAATATCTGAAACTGCTGAAAACATGAGGTAAAATTGAATATCTGACTATTTAAGTCAAGAGCTAAACTTGAATGACTGGTTAATTAATCATAAAAGAATTTGAAGGTCTGAATCATGAATGCAACTAAAATTCTAAAATAAATAAGTTGTATGCAAAGTATCATACAACATGTTTAAAAACTGGTTGCTTGGTGTCATAAGTCACACTTAAACAAAATATTTTTTTTTTGATTTGGATAGTTTCTTATAATCGACATACCTCACGTGAGTTCATGATGTCCAACCTCTAACCCTATTAGGAGAGCTGTCCTATACCTTGCTAGGGCAAAGGATGTAAATGAACTATGGATCCATACTAAGCCTCTTTTGGGCTTAAAGAGGAGTCACCCAAATCAATGGTATAATTCTATTTTACGCTAGCATGCATTGTTTTAGGACATATATTATTTAAACCTATATCCTTCTCGTTGTTAAATAATCCTTTTAAAAATATATATATGCTCATACTATAACCTTTTTAAGGTAAACTCATAATCATATTGGTGAATTTTTGCTGAAATCATGTCATGAAACTATACTACAGGAAAGCCTTTACTCAAAATACTCTGCAACATGCTATTTTGAGGTTTCAAGAAAAAAACAGTTTTGTTTAAAAACTATCAACATGCATTGGAGAAATTTATTGACTTTGATAAAGTAAACTTGCAAAATCACAGGCTTATTTCCATTGAAAAATGGGATAACCTCTGTAAAACATAATTAGACTTAAAAATCTTGAGACAAGTTAGTAGGGTTCAAAATAGGCTTCATAGACATGGAATAGGATGAAAAAAATCAAGATATGAATTCCACTTTTGAGTTCCAATGATTTTCTTGGAGGATTCAAAGATTCTCATCAAGAGATATAGAAACTAACTTCAAGGGTTTGATTCAAAGCCCTAACTTGATTTATGAGTGAAACTAAATATTGGAACATGCTTGTAGAGAAGAAAAAGGTCCCCACACTAAAGATTAACCTTGCATACCTTAGCTACTAGAGGATGTTAGAATTTTGGAGAAGAATCTAAGAAATTAATCCTTCTTAAGCTTTGAGAATAGTTTCTTGAAACCCTTGTATTTCTTGAGTCACGGAGGGAGGAGAGGAATAATGCATAGTTATTCTAAGTGTTTCCCTTATTAAAAAGAGGTTTTTAAATGTGTATACCAAGTATCTAAAAGTGGTAGCTTAAAAAGACCCTTCAATAGGTGAAATGCCAAATTTTCTGGCTGAAAAATGGCCTTAGTGCACCTTACTAGGCAACGCGTTGGCAGGCCAACGCTATGGACAATGTGCCACCCTCTATTAAAGACTTTAGAGACCCTTTTTTCTAACAACCCTCAGTAAAACATGCATAACCTTTTACTCGAAAGTCGAGTCAAAGAATGGTTAGTGGATTTAGAAGCTAGACTTGAATACCTTTAATTTGGTAGGTAATGGGCCACACAAATCTTCATATTCTAGGAGGAATTCTTGTTTGAAGTAGACCATAATAAAAACTTATACGAAAACTTAATGGTAGGAATACTTTCAACTCAACTTTGTTCTAGAGGTTTCTTATGACCTTAATTCACATCCAATATAGTTCCTACACTTAAGAATTGACCTTTACACCTACGTAAAAATAAAAATTCATTGGGTTTCGGGTCTAACTACATATGTAGAATGATTAAAATCTTAACCAAAGAGTTTGAGGTGTTACAAAACCTCTCCACAATGTAGTTAGTCTTGATCGATATAAAATAAGTTGATTTGGTCAACCTATTCACAATCACCCAAATAGAATGAAACTTTCCCAAAGTCTTAGGCAAACCAATTATGACGTTTATAGTAATATGCTCCCATTCCCACTTAGGTATATGCATCCCCTGAGTCATACCACCCTATCTCTGATGCTTATAGTTCACTAGCTGACAATTCAAACACTTAGCCACAAACTCTACAGTGTCCCTTTTTATCCTACACCACTAATAATATTGCTCAGGTCATGATACATCTTGGCTGCACCCGAATGAATAAAATAACTCAAATTATGGGTGTCCTCCATGATCAATCTAGTCAAGTCACCAAATCTCAGAACACAAAATGTGATGACCCTCTAGGTCATTTTCTTTTTTTCCAAGTATTTTCTATGTTTCAAGTTTTCCCACAGTGGTTACAAGTTATTTATGACTTGTGGGGATAGTTAGTTTGGTTTTTGAGCAATTTATTTATCTTTTAAGCCAATTTCCCTATTTTGGAGCTTCTGAAGTTGAGAAGTTTGACTTCAGTCAAAACTCCTAATAAATGGCCTCAAATAAGAATTCTGACAGTTCTGTTAGCTCCAAAAGGTGGATTTTGGGATGGAAAGGGACCTTTGGTTCAAGTTCTAAAGCTTCTAGACCCCTTTTGGTCTCTTGGTTAGTTTTTAGTTAAAATGGAAGATCTGGGTGCAGGGCCCATTTTTCATCAAAACTACCTTCGTTATGAATTTCTTTGATTCCATTAAGGTCGAACGCCATTGTAAGTAGGGTAGCATATTTCATTCACATATGCGGGGTTTTGAATGAATTCCAAGGAACTGTTCGAAGAGTTCCTAACTTAGAAATTTTTTTGGTGTTACTGTGCTAGTGAAGTCGCTTTTGGAACTTTTAGTTGCTTAAGCAAATCTACTTTAGTGGCTGCTGAGATGCTTATGCGAAAGTGGCTGATGTCATCTCCTTCCACTTATATGGAGCCCCTATAACTTTTGCAAAGTCACTTAAGTGGACAAAACCTCCATGTAAGCGGAGGCATGCATGCACAATGCTCTCTATTTATGCGGAGGGTTTGTCACTTAAGTGACACTGCATATGTGGCTATGCCATCATTTAAGCGGTGGTAACTAAATTTATACTCCCTTCTCCACTTCATTTTAAAATCATTTTCCAACCCTTTTTACTCTATTGTTGAGAGCTCTAGGCTTGAGAACTATTGTGGGTTCACCTATTGAAGCTTGGGGATATTGAATTCTTGTTCCTTGGTTAATTCCCATTGTTAATTTTGTAAGTTTTTGGCTCCCTTTTTGATTAATTCTTTAGTTTATTTCTTAATTTTTCTTCCATCTTGTGGGGCTATTTTGGGCTCCTTTTTTTGGTCTGATCATACTTAATTTTTGAGCATGTGATCCTTGTCCTATGAGGGACATTATTGTGGTTTCAATTTCTAGATCCCGTAAACGGGCCTCATGGGTGACTTTTAACCCAGTTTTTAGCCTAGAGCATAAATTCACAATGTGGGTATCATTCTTCTGGTAGCGACATGTAGATCATTATTTTGGTAGCATAGCAGCAGTCAGAGGCTTCTCTAAAGGGAAAAACCACAGCTTAGGTGTTCATGAGCATGTTATTCAGCCTCCATATAGCTTACGACTTTCCTACTCTTAGACATAGCTCGTTTAGGGTATTTTTATAATGATTTGCTAATTGTCGAGGGGACATTGTGGTTTGGATATAATTCACGTAGGTATTTATGACTTTATTCATTTACTTAGGGGCTTTAGAGTAGAATTATATCATAAATCCTAAGTTTAGGTAGTCATTTTTCTACTTGGGCTAGTCTAGAATGCTTGGTAGCCTTAGGGTCTATTATTGGAGGCCTTAGTTTAGGTTTGGGTAGTTTCTTGCCTTAGGTCAGTTTCCTTGGGACTTTGTAGCTAGTGTATCACTCTTTAAGATGGTTTAACCTAGGATAGCATTCTTACTATAGCTAGATGACTGTGGGGTACTTTGATTTTGTATTGGTAGATTAAATATTGATTATTTGATTGATTTTCTCACTTATTATGCTTGTTATCGATTATATATCCTTGTTACATTAGCAACTTGGCCCAGACTACTATTTTTTGTTTAAAAATAGGACTTGAGGAACATCTTACTGGATTCTGAGTTTTAAAAAGGGAGTCCGGGAACATGACACTGTTGATTTCTATTTGCAAGTCTCTATTCTAATTCGAGCAAGGTATACAGATATCGCGAGTCCTCCATGGGTCCCGCCTTACAAGCTACATATGCTGGAGGAGGAACATAAAATATTGTAACATGACATTCATTTCATATTGCATTTGTGGCATTCTTCACACTTATTTATCCTTATGCATTTCTTATAGTTAGTTTTGGTTGTTGTTTGTATCCACCATGCTTTTGGGAACCGGTTGGGTTTTACTGTCTGTTTTTTGTATCCACCAGGTTTATGAGGGTACGGTTAGGTTGTAGTTAGTTTATTATCATCATGATTTTTAATTACTTACTTATATTTCCCTTAATTGTTTAGTTCTACCTGTTACTCTCTTTCTAGGCCTTCTTTACTTACCCTTAAGTTTACATTCACATTTTATTATTCTTGTATATTATTTGAGATCAGTTGGCCTGTGATGCCTACTAAGTACCGTGCATTTTGGTACTCATACTACACTTTTGTATATTTTTCCTTGATACAGATTTCAATATGAGTTAGTACTGCCGACGCCTTCCTTATGCGATGCTTGTCATCAGAGTTATAGGTGAGCTCTTGGTGATTGGAGTTGATCCATCTCCCTTTATTTTGGACTAGTCTTATTCAAAGATAATTTTGTATATATTATATCTATCTAGTACTCCTTATGTCTGTAGTGGCTCTTGTATTGATTGATACCAGGTCTTGGGTGATTATTTTTGTATATTTTGTCCTTCTCTCCCTACTTTTTTATGTATGTTTTGGTATTATTTCTTGTGTTAGTAATTTTATTTATTTATTTTTTCCTTGTGTACTCTCTTTCATTTATTAGCCCACTACTTCTCATTCCTGGCTATGTGTTTTGCATACCTACTGGTGGGTTATAGTAGGTACTATCATGACTCAAGTTTTTGGGTCGTGATAGTTTGGTACCAGAGCCTAGGTTTATCGATGTCATTGGTAAAAGAGCAAAATGTCTAGTAGAGTTCTACAAATTAGTATGATGACATCTACATCCAATCTTTGGGAGGCTACAAGGCATTCTTAGGAAAATTTTGCCTTTTGGTTCCATATCGTGTTCCTTATTCCTGTCAGTTCTTGGAAAACTCATTTGTTTCACCCTTTCATAGATGGTTAGGATAGGGGTAGAGCGACGGAGGTTGAGGCTCTGGCGCCAGTAGTAGGGCTCTAGTTAGGGGCAGAAGTAGAGGTTGATCCTGAGGTCGAGGCCGGGTTTGAGTTGCTGCACCAACTTAGGACCAGGACAGAGAGCCATCACTGATATGCCTAAATTACACCTCTTTTAAGAAGTATAAGAGGTTGTTATCAAATATATAACCCAACAAAAGTTGGGGTTGAATCCCATTGGGAATATGGTCAACACTAAGTCGTTTGCAATTTAAGTGACTATTAGTATACAATTTCCATGAAATGGGGGGTTTATAATAGGTGGTTTTGACTCAATGTCTAACTTGTTTCAAGTAATGAGCATTAAATTTTAGAGATATGAAACCGTAGAGAAAATGAACTAAGACTGCGTTCACCATGGCTCTTTGTCACCTTCGGGTTAATATCGATAATGAATTCATTTTAATACAAGTCATGTTAGGCAATTGAATTCAAATGTATGCCTAAACATTTCTCAACCTAATTAGATGATTATCCATTTAAGTCTTTAAAACTTAAAGTGATGAAAATAGTAAACTCAATTTTAGCCTCAAGTTGATTAATCTAGCTAGAGCATTACTCATTAGATGGAGGTTAGAAACTCTGAATCCTCGTTGTTAAACCTTTTTCCCTGTTTTAACCTCTTAGTTCAAGAAAATTAAACCTATGGCTGGTTCAAATGTTTGAAACCATCAGAAATCTGTGAAAATGAAAGGAATAACAATACATTCACAAGTATAATTCGAATCCATACTAAAATTAACCCTAGAATCACTTTTTAGCCATGGATCCCACAACCCTAGTTACAGGGTTTTTAGGCACACATGGTCATTGAGAAGAAGAAAGCAATAAATTTCAAAATCAAAAGATGAATTCTTACAAAGATAAACCTCAAGCATTGAATCCTTGACCAAAAACTATAGTAGTAGTTTCAAAACCTCAAAAACGTTCAATCCCAGAGAAACAACGTAAAAATATTCTAAGTAATGAAAGATTCCTATTTTAACCCCTAAACTAGATATTCATAGGCCCCAGGAAATTTTGAATCCACATTTAAATCAGAGTTGACCACCTTGGCTGTGACTGTTCGCCTGACGGTTTGCTAGGCTTGTGATGGTTCGTCACATCGAATCGTCACTTAACTTTATCTGGGCTCATGTTTTGCTTGGCCTTAACAGCTGGGTGTGACATCTCATCACGAACTTGACGGTTTTTCAGGCTAGCCATCGTACTGAGTCTTTCATCTGGTGGTTCTGCCTGGCCCTGATGACTCGGTGTGATGGTCTGCCACACCTCTGACAATTCATCAAGGGATCTATCACATTGAGTCTTTCCTTTGGTGGTTCTATCTTGACCTGAAGACTTTGTGTGGTGGTCCACCACACCCTTGATGGTTTGTCAAGGGAGCCGTCATATAAAATTAAATCAATTTCCTGTATTTAGACATAAAAAGACATCAAATCTAACAATAGTTTCTTTAAAACTCACGATTATTCTTGGTTAAAAGTGTAAAATATGTTGTCAATAGCCAGCACATCAACACCCTCAACTTAGAATGTTCACTTGTCCTCAAGCACCAAAATAATAGTAAACTAGACAGACTCTTGAAACACATGAATATTAAGCTAAACTGTAGCAATCAATTTACACTTTTCAAATCTTTCCAAAATCTACCCCTTTCTTATCATTCTTCAACAAAGCACATAAAAATCGCTCAATATTTCAACAAGGACGGATCTAAGAATGTCATTAAATATTAATGAAAAATTTGTATACACCACAACCGCTATCCTAATAGTCAGTAATCAACAGTGCCTATCTGGTGCCCTCACTACAAAAAAGTCCCACGCACAAATAGCAAATACAATTAGGGACTGGAAATAGGACACTCATACTCAAAATGAATTTCCAACGATGCACATACTATGCCATAGGCTTGCCCTTACTATCCTATTTCAATTTTTCATAAAGTTGACCAGGATCACTACAGGACTTGTCTAGGCTTGTAATGAAAGCTTAGGTTCGGGTAGGATACTTTTGGGAGTCAGTGACTAAGCCCTCCTTGACATTAACACACTCTATTTCCACTTAGAACTAAATGTTCAACCCTTATTCACCCTTTTCTAGTAACCATTACCATTTTCGAGTGTAGAAATTCTTTTGGCTTGATTTTCTCTTTTCTTTGTTTTTCTGTTCGTTTTCATTCTTTTTCTTTTCCTTTTCTTTTATTTTCTATTGCTCAAACCCATTGGTTTTTCTTCATCACCAACAGATCTTTTCATACCCCATTTCACTCATCATAACTTCTACAATAGCCAACCTCAATTTAGGTGATTTTCCTGAGTTGAGGTGCATGATTTCCGAGGAAGGACCAGAGGTAAAATAGAGGTACAAAGATAAAAGAGGAAAGGTGAACAATTATCGAACAAAGAAGGTCTGAAAAGCTCAAAACAGGGATCAAGGGAATCGTTCACATCATTAAGACAATCTCTTTAGGTTAAGTGGACTAAATTCAAATAGGGCCTATGATCTTTTCCTAATCAACCGACTTACAACTTTAACAAAATAGACCGGGAAAGTTCT
Organism: Capsicum rhomboideum; assembly: GCA_031232105.1. NCBI lineage: Eukaryota > Viridiplantae > Streptophyta > Magnoliopsida > Solanales > Solanaceae > Capsicum > Capsicum rhomboideum. The sequence goes on from CP124709.1 coordinate 64,657,393, forward strand.
AGATGCATGTACAAAGTCAGAAAGAAGCAAAACAAGCTCACACACACTTGGTACAAATGAACACTTGTCAATACCCACTATCACAATGGCAATTCAGCTTAAGCAACATTATTCAATCCATATACACTAATGACATTTGAAGATACAAAAAAGTCGACAATATGAAAACAACCCGTACATGCTCAACAAATTCATTTTGGAGGGGTCTCTATTTTTCAAATACCATAAAATCCACAAAACTTAGGACCTTGATTGCTAACAGTTATTCCCAAAAACATATAAAAGTAGTAAAATCACCTAAACATGCCAGTTCTACTATGTAACACACTCGAGGGAAAAGAAACACATAACAAAAATTCTCAAGTGGTGACAGAATCACACGCACCCTCACCCTCATCAAAATAAAAATAGATTGTCCCTAATGCATAAATACGATAACTAAATATTAATAGGAAGGAATACCTATAAAGACTTTAGGCCTCAGAGTCAGGAACATCTTTGGAGGCTACAACGGCCTAAAAATTAGGAACATTGACACCAATGTATCGGAGTGCTCAAGTAATCAACAATAATCTCGGTATTTGGAGTGGGAGTAGGAAAAACCTGTAGTGCATGCCCCACTCTAAGTCCCAAACTTAAAGAAACCCCAACCAGCTGGTCTCTCTCACGCTTTTGTCTTAAAGCCTCATCCTTTATTGATTCCTTCTTCTCCTTTTTCAGAGCTTCTTCTTCTTCTTTAGTTCTCTTGTGGTGTTTTCTTTTCTTTAACTTCTTCTCCTCACGCCCCTCAAATTGGTCTCTTACCACTAGCTTTGAGAATTTTTCCTATCAAATCAACTATAGGGTCATCCTCTTTTGACTCCCCACTTCCGGATTTGGGAACCCCATGGTAGAAGCACTTTAAAGTGCGACAATGTCAGCTTGGGTCTTTTTCAGTTTGGCCATAAACTTAGCTAAATCTAGAATAGTCAGTTCCTTCAACCTGTTATTGACCCACAACTCCATGTCATCCATGGGAGCATGTAAATTTGCATACAACTTTGATGCTTTTTTGATTGTTTGATCCATAAAGGGCTTGAATTGCTTAACCCTTTCCTGCAACTACTTCTCAAACTTTTTCTTCTTCTTGACCACTTTCATAAAATTTTGTAGAGTTAACCAGACCTCTAAATACACATATATCATGGATGCTGTGTCAGCAGTCTCAGTAGTTAGAGCAGTAGCCTCAGCCCCGGATGTAACAGATGCACCCTGTGGAATAAAAAAACTACGGCTAGGGGAATACCTAAAGGAGTGCTGGACTCCACTGGAGTGGTTTGAGTCTGAATTCTAAAAGATGTAGGTTTATGCACACTCAACTCAAACTTTGTGTCATCCTAAGTTTTATCAATGTCTTGGGTTTTGGTGGCCACCACCTCATCATCAACATTACTCAATATAGGTACTTTGATAAGTCTACAAAGATTAGTCAGTAGACATGGGAATGGTAATGATGTTGCCATATTTGTTGCCCTAGTTTGCATTTTATCGGCAATCATGAGTCCAAAGTTCACCTTGAATCCCGCCATTAAACTAGCAACCATTACCTCTCTGATCTCATCTAAATTGGTATCTCCACCTGTAGGCTTCAATCTTAAATGCATCACTGCCTATCAGAACTTAGAGGCAAAAGTTAACAATGACTTGATGATCCTTTCTTTCGTATTGGTCAACTATAAAGGTGCACCATCAGTTAGCATCTACGCTAGCCAAGGCCACTGTTGTGATGCTGATAATATTCTTTGCTCAAACTCTGGCATGCTTGCTGGATGTACATATTATTGGCCAAACAAGGCCATGTTGATTGTTCATTCAGAGATATCAATCAAGACCCCACAAACCGAAACTCTGACCAACACTTTTGTATCATATGGTTTTTGGCCCTTTTTGCATATTTTTTCAAGGTAGGCTATGTGGTTCGCATAGAATTCATGGACCATGGCTGGGAAGTTACTTCCAGGTGGTGTGCTCATCCAACCCAAACTATATTTATTGAACTGTCATTCAATGTCTGGGTACTCTGGCAACTCCGTTGTTATAATCTGGAACTCCTCTACAAAGGGTCTCTTCATGCTTCTTGTCTTTGTTGGAAGGAACCTATCTTGGTAATGTTTTTCTGCCCCTTTGAATTTTTAGCAAATAAATTCTCTAATCCCCGGGGCTTTTCTTTTGATGACCTCACCCTTCTCTGATTTAGGTTTTTTTTTTTTGGACTTTTGGTGGCCTCAGTACCACCTACTTCATTAGGATCTGAGCTTGAACTATTACTTTTCTCCCTATTTCCACTGGATTCTCTACTTGCTGACTTATCCTCCTCATTAGATTAGGATCCATGAACTTAGTTCCTTATAGTTTGCCTAGTGTAGTAGCCTGGTGTGCCATTCTTCTCAACTACATTCTCTGGTTCATTGTGTAGTTTTAGGATCGAAGAAGACCTGTCTTGCATCTTTCACGCTCCACCACGTGTCACTTGAAGCTTTTGGGGCATGGTACCAGTAGGACGAATATGTTAGTCAATGTATACGAAGATTTAGGCAAAATAATTTCGGGACACAAACTGTTTTCACTTGACGGTTTGGGGTGACGGTTCGTCATATCTGTTTTAGCTCATCAACCTCAATCGTCAGGGATTTCTAGTAAATAAGTACCAAATAAAGGCTTGCCCTGATGGTTTATCATAAGCCTGGCAGATCGTCAGATGAACCATCTGGCTGAGACTAAATACAAAGACAATATTTTACTTATGACGACTAGCTTTGGCGGTTTGTCATATTTATGACGTTTCATCACATGATCTGTCAAAGCTACCCAGTAAAATTTCCTCCATTTAGGTATTTTCTCGAAGACCTTTTATATCAATTTGATACTCCAATTGTTTTCTTCTAAATGCCTCAGCTTGGACACACACAAACAAGACAGGTGTCTCGTAGTGATTTAGGAGTTGACAAGCATGTCCAAGTTATTGTCACGCCCCGAATCCCAACGAGGCGTGATTGGCACCCGAAGCCGATAAGGCCCGAGAGAACCAATCTTTGCTCATGTACATTCGCATACATAACCTCATATGAATCTTTTTTTTTTTACACCTTATGCAACTATGCGGAATTCATAGACATGAAAACATATGTCATAGCTATCTATGTAGAACTTGGCCGTTTGAGCCATCAAGTCAAAACGATATGTACCTTCACATTCATACACCCACATCCGTCTACAAAAGCCTTTAACAAATGCATTGACCAAAATGAACTAAAAGTTGGGACAAGTCCCCGCTTTATACATCGTATACAAAATCAAAACCCATGTACAACAGTGACTCGGAGAAGCCCCGAACTAACTGGAGCTCACCAAAGATCTGCAACACTGACAATCTACTGTGGAGGCCTACTAGTGCCTGCACCTGCAACATGTAAGGTAAGTCCCCAAGAGGGGTCAGTACGAAGAATGTACTGAGTATGTAAGGTCATAAGAAAAACTGCATTAATGCATAAGAATTTCAATGGAAATAATTATAAGAGAAAACTCCATATGCGAAACCATGTGCCTTTCTTTTATTAGCATTACTATTTTTGATCACTCACATGTGATACCTTTGTTCCATGGATTCTTCCTTTGATTAACGCTCATTATATCCACTCTTTCGGTGGGTTAACATACATCCACTCTATGGTGGGTAATAACATACATCCACTCTTTGGTGGGCAATGACATACATCCACTCTTTGGTGGGCAATAACATACATCCACTCTTTGGTGGGCAATGACATACATCCACTCTTTGGTGGGCAATAACATACACCTACTCCATGGGTAGGTCAACATACATCCACTCTATGGTGGGTCAATAACATACATCTACTCCATGGGTAGGATTAACATACATAACATAACATAACATTGCTTCCTTTTCTTTCATTATACATTACTTCATTTCTCTTTTGCTTCATACTATGAGTGATACTTTGATGATATAAACATTCTTGAAACTTGAAACACAAATATACATTACTTCACATCTTTACTCTTGTAAGATTGGTATCTTTACTTTACTTTTGAGATTGATACTTTAACTTGTGAGAGATTGGTACTTTTGCTTATGAGAGATTATTACAATGATAGTCACAACTTTATGTGAAGCTTTGGATCAATAATCAATGAATGAAAAACATGCAAATGATCATTATTGGAAACATAGCCTTCGTGGAAACATGACACTATTGGAACCGTTGAACCATAATCAATGCACAAGAGACATGAGTATAATCACTATTAAAACTTTGGAACACAACCTTATTTGAACTTTTGGAACATTGACCATAAATATGAGACATGAGATTCACAATTGAGCTATGAGTAGGAAACATATGATAATTACCATTGATAACCGTACATAGAACGCCTTAGCACATTTCGGGATGGAATAAGTGTAATGTCAAAGTGACTACTGTTTGCCGCAGAAAAAAACGGATAGAGTAACCTTACATACCTTGGATTCGTAATACGAATATATAATCCTAGAGGTGCATACACTAGTCCCGCTCCTTCTTTATGTGTCACTCTATAACACAAATGCATAACGAAATTCACATTAACCACCAATTACTTTACAAATGCATACCATGTCAATGAGTTACATGTTTGCCTTTAAACATGCCATTTCCCCTTGACAAAACCATGGATCATACTATTATTACAAAAATTCCATAATATTCCCAACATTGACTAATACATGATAATTGATACATTTCACCACAACACTTCTCCTTTACACTTTCTTATCCATAACACATCACAAATAACCCATCAAATGACCTTAATACAACTCATAACACACATATCGGCCAAAATCCCACAATTTCCACTTATAGACAAGAACAAGTTTAATACCAAAAATAACACCATACATGTTCATATTTTGTCCATACCATGCTCTTTCATCAAAGGCACAAGTCCTAATTCAAGTTCAAATCACCAAGATAGCACATCTTTTACCAAAAGCAAAAATACACTATTCACCATCTTGCCAACACAACTATCATAATATACATAATCTCCCATGCATATAATATGTTAATCCATGAGAATAAATACTTACCAAGGCTTGGAATAGGATGATCTTGTCCAAGGAGTCCAAAGGAATATTTTGCTTTAGGGTTTGGAACTTGGAGAAATGTTGAGAAAATATCATAAAGGCATGAGAGGGTTTGATGATAAAAAATCTGATCTTGGGGCCTTTATATAGACCCCAAGTCATACTTAGCCTTTTCTTTGGCATTTAATGTGGTCAAAGTGGAAGAATGGGTCTTTTTGCCCTTTGGGCCAATTCTTTTATTTCCATTTTGGGCCTAACTTTGGGCCCAATAACACATATCCATGTAATCCATCACATTTCATGTATTATTCACCATATATCTCATGTTTACATAATTCCATAATGTCACGACAATATTCTTTTAAAAGATTCTCATTCGTCGTTTCGATCGCAAAAATAGGAATTCTAGTCGCCCTTGGCTTCATTGGACATTTTAGATCACTATTCACATTTCATGATTTGATCATGTAGGAGTATGTAGGAGTGTATTGAATTGTTTGAAGCTTTAACAATGCTCAAAGAACTCCAAAGAACTAAAAAAACCATCCAAGAAGCGTCGTAGAATTGCGTTACAAAACGGGTCCGGAAAGGCACAAGATTTGTGCCTTGCGCCACTAGCTGCAAAGCAGGCTGTGGTGCAAGAAATCAGCCTCCTCTGAATTTCCTGAATGCAGGTGGCTTGCGCCACACCCCTGAAATAGGGTAATGGCGCAAGTTTCAGCACCTTGCTGAATTTTTCGGCCACTTCTCCGATACTTGCATATCGTCCAATACCTTATCAAAACACTACAAAATACTTACTTAGTGATCTTAATCATCAAGTAAACATGACTACAAGTCACCAAATGAGGTTAGAATGTGTACGGGGTATTACCCAAATGCTTCAAGAAGTCACAAAACACTTCCTATGAAAGGCTCGTCACATGTACAAGGCCAAATTTCAATTTTTCTCATCTTGAACATTACCAAATACATATCTCGACACCTAAGTAACCATTATTCACTATCATCAAGTAGGGTTGGGAAAGTACGGGGTGTTACAGTTATTCCCAGGTTACTCATACTTCACCCTCAAAATTTACTTGTTCATACTTGAATTTGAGAGCAACACAAACACTTTGAATATAACTTTGGTTATTCTAAAGTTGTGTTGTCTCCTAATTCAAGAATTGAATACTCCATAATACCCAAAAATAAAAATTAAACTAAAAGTAATGTGACTTGAGTATGAGAATGCCTGGATTTTAGATGATGAAAAGGAATACTTCTAGTATCGGACTCGCATAAACAACTATGGTTATAGAGTAGAGGGTTGAGTATTTGTGAGGTTAGAAGTGTTGGGTAATGAGGTTTTAAGTAGTAGTAGAGTATGGGTGAGGGATATGGTGAGTTACAAATATGGGTGAGATAATAATGTGAAGGAGTAAAGTCTTTGAGTTATGTGTAACGGGGGTTAAAGATTGAAAGAAGAAGAAAAGAATCTGATTGAAATTTCAAAAATAGTTCTCTTAAATTTTGAAGGTTTAATAGGATGCGGGTTGAGGTATTGGGTAGGCTAGGATTAGGGTTTGTTATTTGGGTCGGATCGGGTTATTTAAGATTAAAAAAGTAAACTTACCTGTATCACCAAGGTATTGAGGATTCACCAAAGGTGAAACGGTTTGTCAAGAGAGCCATCACACTCAAACATAATATGGTGTTTGGAGCTTATGGTTGACGAATCAAGGTGACGGCTCGTCAAGCATGTGATGTTTCATCAAGTGATCTGTAAACCTTATCCAAAATATTGCTTGTCCATTCCCCTTTTGGCGAGTCAGGGTGATTGCTTGTCAAGCATGTAATGGTTTGTCAGAAGAGCTGTCATCCCTTAACCAGAATGACCCTATTTCTTGCATCATTGATGACTAGATGTGACGGCTTGTCAGGCGAGCCTTCAACCTCACCCAAAATGTCATCCTCCACACATTCACATGTACTTTGTTTTCCTGCGCACTCAAACAAACACATTAACCATACTCAAGAATAAAACCTACTCTAGAAATTATTTTACAACAATAAGATATGGGTTGCCTCCCATTAGCGCCTGATTTAAGGTCGTGGCACGACTCAGGTATCTTGATTAATAAGACTTCATCAAGATACACCAATGAAAATACCTTTACCTCTTTCAAAACTCAAACATACTATCTCATTCATTGGCCATTCACTTTGACTCCATCCTTATTTTCCAATTCAACAACACCGGACAGAAACACTTGAGTAACTTTGAATGGTCTAGACCATTTAAATTTGAGCTTACCTGGAAACAACTTGAACCTTGAATTGAACAACAATACCAAGTCTCCTTCCTTGAATTCTTACTTCTTAATTCTCTTATCATGGTATAATTTTATTTTCTCCTTATAGAGGGCAACCTTTTCATAAGCTCGTAGTTGGAATTCATCCATCTCATTCAGTGTTCCAACCTCAAATCCACAATGTTACTCCAATTAAGATTTAGCTTTTTGAGCACCTAGAGGGCCTTATGCTCAAGCTCCATAGGCAGTGACAAGCTTTACTAAAACCCAATTTGTAAGGAGACATACCTATCGGTGTTTTGAAAGCCTTGTGATAAGCCCATAGCGCATCAAGTTTCCGAGACCAATCTCTATAGTTAGCATTCACCAACTTTGTCAATATAATATTGATTTCTTGATTGATACCTCTACTTGCCCACTATTTTGTGGGAAACTTTGCCAATACTATCTTGATTTGATACCTCTACTTGCCCACTAGTTTGTGGGTGATATGGAGTAGCTACCTTGTGTTGTTTCACTCTATTTTTGGCTAGAGTTGTACGGAACACCTTATTTCAAAAGTGTGATCCCCCATAGCTTATGATCGTTTGTAGAGTCCCAAATCAAGAGAAAATGTATCATTTGTAGAGTCCCAAATCAAGAGAAAATGTTCTTTTTGAAGAACATAACCACACTCTTACCTTTATTTCCGCCAAGGCCACGAATTCCACCCATTTCTAAAAGAACTTACAAATGGGCCCATAAATTTGATGCCCCATACATCAAACAACTCAACTTCCAGAACTGTCGACACAGGTAATTCCTGCCTTCAAGAGATAGATCCTTATTGATGGCATTGATTAAATGCCTTGACAAAATCTTCTGCGTCTTTGGGGATGGGATGGTGGGCCAATAATATCCATACTGTAGTATCTTTCAAGCCATACGATCACCCATATGATGTCCCTCCATTTGCATAATGCTCAACATCTCCACTTCTGGTACACATCTCCTAATGATGTTGTCAGCACATAAACGGAGTAGGTATGGCTCATCCCAAAAGTAGTTACTAACATCATGGAGAAATTTCTTTATCTGATGGAATGTTAGTTCTTCCGACATCATATCAATGACAAGATAATTAGTGAAATAAGCATACCAAGGAATAAGATCAAGAGATGTAGCTAATATCTGTTCATCCAAAAATGAGTCATTGATCTCCAACTCTTCTTTCTTTTTTTCTTTATTCTCTAGTTTAGGGAGATGGTCTGTGACCTGATTTTCACAACCCTTGCAATCTTTTACTTCAAAGTCAAACTCCTATAGTAGAAACACCTATCTAATCAACCAAGGTTTGGCATCTTACTTTTCTAAGAGATATCTCAAGGCAACATGATCAGTGTGCACAATAACTCTAGTGCCAAGTAAATATGCCCGAAAGTTCTCTCAAAGGCATAGACAACTACAAGTAATTCTTGCTCTATGATAGTATAGTTATTTTGTGTCCTATTTAATGCTTTGCTAGAATATTAAATGGGATAAAAAAGCTTCTTCCCAAGAATAGCTCCAAGTGCTACCCCACTCGCATCACACATTACTTCGAAAGGTTGAAACCAATTAGGAGCAACAATAATGGGGGTAGCTACCAACTTTTCTTTAAGGCATTCAAATGCCTTAAAACAATCACCATCAAAAACAAACTTAGCTTTCTTCTCCAACAATTTGTACAATGGATTAGCCATTTTAGAGAAGTCCCTAATGAACCTTCGGTAAAAACCTGCGTGGCCTAGAAAACTTCTAACTCCCTTCACCGAGATTGGTGGAGCTAGTTTTTTGATCACCTCTATCTTAGCTTGGTCCACTTCTATACCTTTGGCTGGAATCTTGTGCCGCCCCAAAATGATGCACTCCTTAACCATAAAGTTGCATTTTTCCCAGTTGAGCACAAAATTGAATTCTTCACATCTTTGTAAGGCATTACTGAGATTTGCCATGTAGTCTTTGAAAGCATTACCTACTACAGAGAAGTCATCTATAAACACTTCCAAAGTGTCTTCTACCATATAGGAAAAAATGACATCATACACCATTGGAATGCTACAGGAGCATTACATAGCCCAAAGGGCATATGTTTGAAGGCAAATGTCCCGTAAGGGCATATAAATGTAGTTTTCTCCCGATATTCGAGTGCAATGGAGATTTTGTTATAACCAGAATAACTATTCAATAAGTAATACAAACCTCTCCCTGCCAATCTATCAAGCATTTGGTCTATGAATGGTATTGGGAAGTGATCCCTAAGAGTCCACAAATTGAGCTTCCTGTAGTCCATGCAAACCCACCAACCAGTGACTGGCCTTAGAGTAATTAACTCATTTTTATTGTTAGATAACACCATCATACCTCCATTCTTTGGGACACACTACACAAGACCTACATATTTACTATCTGAGATTGGGTACACAATGCGCATATCAAGACATTTGATTATTTATTTCTTCACCACATCTTGCATGGGCAGGTTAAGTTTTCGCTGGTGTTCAATGGTAGGAGTACACTCTTGTTCCAACTAAATCTTGTATGTACAGATGCCAGTGGAATTTTGATAGTATCTGCAATCGTCCAACTAATTGTTTTTTTGTACTTTTGCAATACAGAAATATGGGCTTCCACCTGCCACTCTACCAAATCAACGGCTATAATCATAGACAATGTGTTATTCTCACCCATAAATACATATCGAAGATGGCCAGGTAATTCCTTGAGCTCCAATACGGGCGGTGCTTTTATTGATGGTTTTGCTAAAGAAGTTGACCTATTTTTCAAATCTAGGTCCAAATTCTTTAGGGTATGAGAATACGACCCCATTCCAACCAAAGCACTAAATGTCTCCTCATAATCTTTGATGTATTCTCCATCAAAATTCATCATCACAAAAACTAAGGTTTCCAGAACAAATCTTTCTTCAATTGGCACCTCAATATCAATTTTATCAACAACATCAATGACCGAGACAACATTCATGTCTCTAGATTGCTTCATCGACTGACATATATTGAAATTCATCTCCTTATTGTTCAACTGGAATTTTAACTTATTTCACTCCATGTAGGTTAACACTCTTTTGGTGGCTAAGAATGGTCTACCCATGATTATGGGTACTTCGAAATCCACTTCACAATCAAGGATCACAAAGTCCACCAGAAATATAAAGTTCTCAACTTTCACTAACATGTCATACAATATAACCACTAACCTTTTGACCAAATGGTCAGCCATCAAGAGCCGCATAATTATCAGTTTGGGGGCTCCTAAGGCCAACTGTCGATAAATATCTAGGGGCATCAAGTTTATGCTAGAACCAAGATGACATAGGGCCTTTGTAAAAGTGACTACACCATTTGTGCATGAAATAGTAAAAGCATTGGGATCTATCTTATTTTGAACCAAAAGCAATCGTACTACAATGATGAATATTGCCCTCTAGCTCAAAACTCACTATTTTTTTTTACTAAGTCCTTCATTAACTTAGTATATCCCGATATTTTCTCAAGAGCTTTCACTAATGAAATGTTCAACGACAACTGCTTTAACATCTAGAGAAACTTGTGAAATTTACCATCTTTTATTTTCTTCTTTACTTTGTATGGGAACGGAGGAGGAGGCTTAGGGATTTAAGTTAGAGGCTTCTCAACCTCTTTTCCATTCTCTTTTCTCACATCAACATCATCCTTCACACTGATAGACTTTTTGGCTTCTACCTTTTTGTCATCAATAATTTCTAACTCTTCAGACTCAGCCAAATTCTCCGCAATACAAATATCATCAACCACTATTTCAAAATTGAAGGTGATATCCTCCACTTGTGTCTAGACTATCAAATGTGATTTATGTAAAATTTTACCGCTCCATGTAGTGATGGCCATACAACTCCAATCATTCCTAGGATTCTGAACAATATCGCTAGGCAGAGTGCCACTTTTCCACTGATTGAAAGTTGTGAACAACTGGCCTATTTGGTACTCTAATTGTTTGATGGAAGTAGAGTGAGAATCTACAAGCTTACTCATTTAAGATAAATCATTCTTCATTTCTTTCACTCCTACATCAGTAGATTCCACACTTTTTAGCACCTTCGCCATCATCTCTTCCATAGAGGACTTTTCCAAATCATTGCTAGCTCTATCACAATTTTTTAGTGGTACATACAAACCACCTCTGTCGTTCTTGCTGTTCCAATTTCCTAGATCATAATCCTTGTAGCTAGCCTTATCATAATAGTTGTCCCTCTGATAGTTCTAACCTTGGTTTTCTTGGACATTAGCCTGGAAGCCCCTCATCTGGTTATTCAAATAGTTTGCCTCTTCTTCAGAATCAGACTCAATCGCTTTACCTTGGGAACCCACAACTTTTTACCTTTTTAACGCCACCTTCCAAAAAATACTTTGTGAGCAAGTACATTTATGTCTTTATGTGAGCCATGTCCTGTCACACTTTTCTTCCCTTTGGTGTTATTCGGCCGATATTCCTATAGCATAAGTATTGTTTGCTACCTCCGAATCCTTGGTATGCCAAGCTTTATTTGTTTTACTCAACCTATCCAACATCACCGTGGCCTCTGTGAAAGTCAATCCCATGAATGCTCCTCCAACTGTATTGTCGACCGTTGGTTTGGTAATTGAGTTTAGAGACCTATATAAATCTCCATTAAGTGCTCATCTGTCAACATATGATTGGGGCATTGGGTCAAATTTTTCTTGAACCTCAACTAGGTTTTATGTAATACTTCATCCAGTTGCTACCTAAATTTACTGATTTTATCCATCAACTGTAACATCCTAGAAGGCGAAAAGAACCTTTCTAGGAAAACTCCTTTCAGCTACCTCCAGTTTGTAATAGAATCATGAGGCAACTTAGCCAACCACAATGTTGCCTACCCAGACAAAGACAATGGAAATAACCTCAGTAGGATGGCGTTCTGACTAACTCCTGGAAAATCAAAGGACTTACAGATACCTACGAAGTTCATCAAGTGCATATTATGATAATCACCAACCATCCCTCTGAATAAACCTTTGAGATTCAACAACTAGATCATGGTGCTAGTGATATTAAACTTTGCTCCAGGGTTTAGTGGTGGTAGAACAATGGCCACAGTGGCACCAACCCCATCTAGATCAACCTTATCTTCATTCTCGAGGTCAAAGTTCATATGAGGTTGTTGTCGACCTATAACTCTTTGCCGCTTATTTTGGTTAGCTAGGGAAATATTATCAATATGTTGCTTATCAACGTTATTAGCCAAATCATCATTGCCATCATTCTCGAGCGCATTAAGATTACGTTGATTTGTGGTGAGCTGCTAAAGCCTTATCTCTTAATGCTGTTGTGCATCCATATTTTGCCTTAAACTTTTTGCAAGCTTGGGATCATAAGATAATAATGGTTCACCCGAGCTTTGGGTACTTGGCATGCACAAGTCAGTACCCTACAATTAAAAAAACAACAAATAAAAGAAAATTTTAGATTAAGTAAACACAACAAACTTCATGGACAACCGTATTCCCCAGCAATGGCGCCAAAATTTGATACGCCCAAATTACACCTCTCTTAAGAAATATAAGAGGTCGTTGTCAAATATATAACCCAACAAAGTTTGGGGTTGAATCCCACAGGGAATATGGTGAACACTAAGTCATTTTCTATTTAAGTGACTATTAGTCTACAATTTCCATGAAATTGGGGGTTTATAATAAGTGGTTTTGACTCAATGTCTAACTTGTTTCAAGTAATAAGCATTAAATTTAAGAGATATGAATCAATAGAGAAAATGAACTAGGATTGCGTTCACCATGGCTCTTTGTCACTTTCGGGTTAATATCGATAATGAATTCATTTTAATACAAGTCATGTTAGGTAATTGAATTCAAATGTATGCCTAAACATTTCTCAACCTAATTAGACGTTTATCCTTTTAATTCTTTCAAACGTAAAGTGATAAAAATAGTAAACTCAATTTTAGCATCAAGTTGATTAATCTCGCTAGAGCATTACTCATTAGACAGAGGTTAGAAACTCTGAATCCTCATCCTCATTGTTAAACTTTTTTCCCTATTTTAACCTCTTAGTTTAAGCAAATTAAACCTATGACTTTTTCGAATATTTACAACCATTAGAATTCTGTGAAAATGAAAGGAATAACAATACATTCACAAGTATAATTCGAATCCATACTGAAATTAACCCTAGAATTACTTTTTAGCAATGGATCCCATAACCCTAGTTTTAGGATTTTTAGTCACACATGGTTATTGAGAAGAAGAAAGTAATAAATTTCATAATCAAAAGACGAATTCTTACAATGATAAAACTCAAGCCTTGAATTCTTGACCAAAAACCATAGTAGTAGTTTCAAAACCTCAAAAATTTTTGATCCCAAAGAAAACAACATAAAAATATTCCAACTAGTGAAAGATGCTTATTATAAACCCTAAACTAGGTATTTATAGGCTTCAAGAAATTTTGAATCCACATTTAAATTGGAGTTGACTGCCTTGTCTGTAACTGTTTGCCTGACGGTTTGCCAGGCCTGTGATGGCTTGTCATATCGATTCGTCACTTAAATTTATATATGCTAATGTTCTACTTGGCCTTAATGGATGGGTGTGGTGGCTCACCACTGACTTGACGGTTTGCCAAACAAGCCATCACACTAAGTTTTTTATCTAGTGGTTCTGCCTATACTTGACTGCTCGTTATGAAGGTCTACCATACCTTTGATGATTCGTTAAGGGAGCCATCATATTGAGTCTTTCCTTCAATAGCTCTTCCTGGCCCTGACGGCTAGATATGGAAGTCCGCCACACCCTTAATAGCTCATCAAAAGAGCCGTCACATGGCATTAGTTCGCACATTTCCTTCATTTTGTCCCTGAATCAATTTCCTACATTTAGACATAAAAAGTCATCAAATATAACAATGGTTTCTTAAAAACTCATGATTATTCTTGGTTAAAAGTGTAAAATGCACCATCAATTGCTGGCACATCAGTCACTTAAACCAGTTATTGATTTGAAGCCAGATATTGCACCAGAGATAGTACTAGAGGATCCACCACCACAGCAACCAGTGGGATAGGGGCAATCCCAAAACCCGCCCTGATTTACAGCTACAACGGTACTACAGTCCACTCTTATCCATTTGTTGAGTATATTAGAAGGTATGTCATAGACAATAACTTAGGGAATGGCTCAAGGCTTTCAGGGTAAAAGAGTGCAGTCTGCTGCTGAAACTCCCTTTATTGAGGTGCTACCAATGGCGATGGTTGCTCAGTCTATGGTATCCCAACCAACCTTGACTTTTTAGGAGTAGAAGATGCTAGTTCAGTTCCTTAGATTGGCTCCTCCAAGGTTTTTAGGTGCCTCAGGAGAGGATGCACACGTGTTCCTTAACAAATACCAGGAGAGATTACATAATCTCGGCCTAGTGGATTCTCATGGTGTATATTACACCATATTTTAGGTTGATAGTTCAGTCAGGCAGTGGCAGAGGATGTATAGTAAAAATAGATCAGCTGGGTCCCCTCTACTTGGTCATAGTGTTTTGAGGCTTTTTTGGGGAAGTATATACATCATAGCATATGTGAGAGACAAAAGGATGAGTTATTGAGGTTGCAACAGGGTTCTATGATCATAGTCGAGTATGAGTCGCGGTTCTATTAGCTATCTATACATACTATTTTAATTTTGCCTTTTTAACATGAGAGAGTGCATTACTTCATCTAGGGTCTGAGACTTTAGCTCTGTCTAGCTACTGAGAGAATGGTATCTTTGGGTTGATCATTCTTAGTTAGTGTTGATCATTCTCAAACTATAGAGGGTATTCACCATGAGGCCAATAAAAGAAGTAATAAGAGGCTCCTTCATTAAGGTAGTTACAGTGGTAGTCATAATAGTTCTCAATTTTGAGGAAGGGGTTTCTATGGTAGGGGTCAACAGTAGTACTTCAAGCCTAATAGGCCTGTGTAGGCCACACTTCAGCTTTCTAATGGTAGTCAGCCTAGGTATAGTGGTCAGAGCTCAAGTCAGTCTTTTTAGGGTTCTTATTCTGGTTCTTCAGGCCGTGGTGGCCATTCAAGGCCAATAGGTTTATCTCATTAGGGAAGGGAACTTGAGACTTGTTATTATTGTGGGTGGTTGGCCATTTAGCTATAAAGTGTCCCCGGTATAGGATGATCGAGCCTTTAGCATAAACAGTTTAGCCTCTCAGGGTAGTGGTACCACCAACCAGAGAGATGGTGCTCAGAGTAGTAGAGGTGATAATGGAGGTACTCATTTGGGTAGGATAAATGGTCCTTTGGGTTCTCAGTTGATAGTGGATATGGATAATTGTATGCCTTTCTTAGTAGGGAAGAGGAGAAAACATCAAATTCTATGGTCAGAGTTACAATTTCAGTTTGTCGCCAGCCATCATATGTCTTATTTGATTCAGGTTCTATGTATTCATACGTGTCTGCATATTTTGCTTCTTATCTAGGGTTGTCTAGCGAGCCTTTGTCTATGTCTATACATGTAACTACTTCCATAGGTGATTCTTTAGTAGTGGATCATATTTATAGATCTTGTGTGGTGACTATTCAAGAGTATAACACATGGGTGGACCTTGTTGTTCTTTATATGGTAGATTTTGATGCTATTTTGGGCATGGACTAGTTATCCTCTTATCATGCAGTCTTGGGTTGCTTTGTCAAGATCATTACCTTAGCCATGCCTAGCATTCCCCCAGTTGTGTGGCAGGGTTCTGATAACCACACACCGATAGTGATTATTTCTTATATTCAGGCTAGGAGGTTAGTGTCGAAGGGGTGTTTGGCCTATCTTGCTTATGTCAGTGATACTAGTGCCGACATTTCTTCATTTGATTCTGTACCTATGGTTTGTGAGTTTGCTAATGTATTTCCTACTAACTTGCCTGGCCTCCCACCAGAGCATGATATTGACTTTGCTATTGACGTTGAGCTGAGCACCAGATCCATTTCTATTTCAACTTGTCGTATGGCTCATGCTGAGCTAAATGAGCTTAATACTCAGCTTCAGGATCTTTTAGGTAATGGTTTTATCAGGTTAAGTGTTTCTTCATGGGGTGCTCTTATCCTATTTATGAAGAAGAGTGACAACATCTTGCATATGTGTATCAATTATCGACAGCTAAATAAGGTGATATAAAGAATAAGTATCCAATGTCGCGTATTGATGATCTATTTGACTAGATTTACTGTGTAACCATATTTTCTAAGATTGACTTAAGATATGGCTACCATCAGTTGAGGATTAGGGCTGTGGACATTCCTAAAAAATCCTTCAGGACTCGTTATGGCCATTACAAGTTCCTGGTGATATCTTTTGAGTTAACCAATTCCCCAACAACATTCATGGATATGTTGAACCACATGTTTATGCCTTATTTATACTTTTTTATGATTGTGTTTATTGATGACATCCTTATTTACTTGAGGAGTAGGGAGGAGCACAAATAGTATTTGAGGATTATGCTCCATACTTTGAGAGATCAGTAGGTTTATGCCAAGTTCTCAAGGTGTGAGTTCTGTCTTAAGCCTGTAGCATTCTTGGGGCACGTGGTGTCCAAAGATGGGATTATGGTAGACCCATTAAATATTGTTGTAGTTCATGATTGGGATAGTCCCATTTCTCCTATCAAGGTTCGCAATTCAATTGGGTTGGTAGGTTACTACAGATGGTTCGTCAATGGATTTTCTTCTATCGTAGTGCCTTTGAATAGATTAACTAGGAAGGATCTCCTGTTCTAGTAGTCCGTCGAGTATGAGGTGAGCTTTCTGAAGCTCAAGACCTTACTCACTTCAGCTTTGATTTTAACTCTTCCAATTAGGGTCCAGGGGTTTTCAATCTATTGTGATGCTTTTGATATTGGTTTGGGTTGTGTTATGATGCAGCAGGGCCAAGTGATAACATATGATTTTAGACAACTTAAAGTGAATGAGTTCGACTAGCCCATTCATGACTTGGAGTTGACGACAATAGTTTTTGAGCTTAAGATTTCGAGGCATTACCTTTGTGGTATTCATTATGAGATATTCACCGACTATCGTAGCCTACAGTACTTTCTTAGATAGAAGGATCTTAATTCGAGGCAGTGTAGGTGACTAGAGTTGCTGAAGGACTATGATATTTACATTTTGTACAATTTGGGCAAGGCCAACGTGGTAGCGGATGCCTTGAGCTGGAAGGTGGTGAGTATGGGGACTTTGGAATTTCTTGTAGTTTTGGAGCAACTATTAGCCTTAGATATCTAGTCCTTAGCCAATAAGTTGGTTCAACTTGATCTTTATAATCCAAGGAGGATTCTTGCTTGATTTGAGGCTTAATTTATATTATTGGAGTAAATTAGAAGCGATAGTTTGAAAATAATTGACTATGTGGGATTCAAGATTAGGTGTTGAGGGGTGAGTCCAGGAAGGTCACCATAGATACAGAGGATGTCTTAAGATTTGATGAATGTATTTGCATTTTGAGGGTTGGTGATTTGATTCAATTGATATTGCAGGAGGCTCATTGTTCTAGATATTCCATTCATTCGGGTGTAACTAAGATACATAGGGATTTGAGGTAATATTACTGGTGGTGCAGGATAAAGAGGGATATAGTGGATTTGTATCTCGATGTTTGTGTTGTCAGTAGGTGAATTCCAAGCACTTGGGACTTGGTGGATTAATGTAGAGGCTGCCTATTCCTAGTGGAAATATGAGTGGATTACTATGGACTTTGTGATTGGTTTGCCACACACTTCTCGAAGTTCTAATAGCATTTGGGTCATTATTGATTGTATGACCAAGTCTTCTCTCTTTCTACCCTTTCAATTTTCCTACAGTGTCAAAAGATCAGCTCAGATCTATGTTTGAGAAGTAGTTTATCTTCATGGGGTACCAGTGTCTATTATTTTTGATAAAGGTTCCTAGTTCACCTCTAAGTTTTAGAGAGATTTTCAGGAGGAATTGGGTACCTAGGTCGATCTTAGCATAAATTTTCATCCCAAACTGATGATCAGTTTGGTGGACCATTTAGGTTTTGGAAGACATCTATACATGTGTTATGGACTTTGGAGGTTAGGGGGACTAGTTTCTAGCCTTGGTGGAGTTTGCATATAACAGTAGGTATCATTCGAGTATTCAAATGGCTCCATTCAAGGTTTTGTATGGTAGCCATTATAAATCTTTAGTCGATGGTTTGATGTCTTTGAGGCTAGGCCACAGGATGCAGATCTGTTAAGTGAGTCATTGGATAGAGTTTAGGTGGTTCAGGATAGGCTAAGGGCTTCTTAGAGTAGATAAAAAGTTACGTTGATCGCAGGCCTTGAGTATTAGAGTTTAGATTTGGTGACCATGTGTTCCTTCAAGGATCACCTATGAAGGGCATGATGAGGTTTGAAAAGAGCGTCAAGCTTAGCCCTAGTTATATCAGTCTATTCAAGATTCTACAACTCGTTGGGGATATATCATATGAGTTAGCTTTGCCTCCAACATTCTCTGCCATTCACCTTGTGTTTTATGTGGTGACACTTTAATGACATATTCCAGTGAGTCTTACATGCTCCAGTGGGATTCAGTTTAGTTAGATGACTGTTTTAATTTTGCGAAGGAGTCAGTTGCTATTTTAGCTAGGGATGACAGATGACTGAGGTCTAGAGAGATTCTGGTTATTAAGGTTCAGTAGAGGCACCTTCCTATTGGGGAGGCTACATAGGAGTCCGAGCAAGACATGCGGGCCTAGTATCCTTGCTTATTCCAGCTTTCAAGTACTTCTTATATCTTAAGTTTCGAGGATGAAAGTCCTTTTAGTAGTGGATATTATGATGACCCTCTAGGTCATTCTTTCTTTTTTACTGTATTTTCTATGTTTTGAGTTTTTCCACAGAGGCTACAAGTCATTTATGATTTATGGGGACAGTTAGTTTGGTTCCTGGGTAGTACATTTTTGTTTTAAGATAATTTCTCTATTTTGGAGCTTCTGAAGTTGAGAAGTTTAACTTGGGTCAAAACCCTAGTAAGCAAGCTCGGATGAGAATTTCAATAGTTTTATTATCTCCAGAATGTAGATTTTAGGCTAGAGGGACCTTTGGTTCAGGTCCCGTGGCTTCCAGACTTTTTTAGGCTCTTGATTGGTTTTTAGTTAAAATAGAAGTTCTGGGTGTGGGGACTACTATTCTTCAAAACATCCTCTATTTGGAATTTTATTAATTTTATTAAGTCCATAATGCTATTTTCAGTAGGGTAGCATATTTTGTTTGCATGTGCGGGGCTTCAAATGAATTCGGAGGACCTATTTAGAGAATTCCTAACTTAGCAAAATTTTCTGGTGTTGCTATGCTGGTGCAGTTGCTTTTTGGACCTTTTAGTTGCTTAAGCGGAGTCGTTTATGCGGAGGTGGCTGATGTCAGCTCCTTCTGCTTAAGCGGAGCCCCTGTTGCTTTTGTGGAGCTTCTTAAGAAATAAAAACCTCCGCTTAAGTGGAGGCTCGAGTGCAAAGTGCCCTCTACTTATGTAGAAGGTTTGTCTCTTAAGAGATGCCGCTTATGCGTCCATGCCACTGCTTAAGCAGTGGTTGCTAAATATATACTCCCTTCTCCACTTCATTTTAAAATCATTCTCCAACCATTTTTACTCTATTATTGCGAGCACTAGGCTTGAGAAAAGATGTGGGTTCACCTATTGAAGCTTCGGCACATTGAATTCTTATTCCTTGGTCAATTTCCATTGTTAATTTCATAAGTTTCAGGCTCTCTTTTCGATTAATTCTATAGTTTATTTCTTAATTTTTTTTTCATCTTATAGGGCTATTTTGGGTTCAATTTTGTGATCTGATCATGCTCAATTTTTGAGCACTTGATCCTTGTCCCACAAGGGACATTATTACGATTTCAATTTTTGGATCCTGTAAGTGGTCCCCACAAGTTATTTTTAACTAAATTTTTAGCATGGAGCATAAATTTACAATGTGGGCATCATTCTTCTCTTATTGATGTGTAGATCATTATTTTGGTTGCGTGGCAATAGTTGGAAGTTTTTCAGAAGGGAAAAGCCTCGATTTAGGTGTTCGTGAGTGCGTTATTCGGCCTCCAGGTAGGTTTACCTACTCTTACACTTGGCTTGTTTAAGGTACTTGTATGATGATTTGCTAATTGTTGGGGAGACGTTGTGTTTTGGATACACTTCACTTAGGGATTTATGACTTTATTCACTTACATAGGGGCTTTAGAGTAGAATTATGTTGTGAATTCTTAGTTTAGGTAATCGCTTCTCTACTTGGGCTAGTCTAGCACGCTTGGTAACCTTATGGTCTATCATCGAATGCCTTATTTTAGGTTTGGGTAGTTGCTTGCCTTAGGTCGGGTTCCTCAGGGCTTTGTAGCTAGTGTATCGCTCTATAAGGTGGTTCACTCTAGGATAGCATATTTCCTATAGCTAGATGACTGTGGGCTAATTTGGTTCTGTATTGGTAGATTAAATATTTGTTATTTGATTGATTTGCTCAGTTATTTGTACTTGTTATCGATTGCATATCCTTGGTACATTGGCAACTTGGCCTAAATTACTATTTTTAGTTTAAAAATTGGACTTGAAGAACATCCTACTGGATTTTGTGTTTTAAAAAGGGAAAATGGACTTCTTTTAGTCCTGGTTTGAGTCGGGGTACATGACACTATTGATTTTTATTCAAAAGTTTGGTTTGATTCCGCACAAGTTATACAGATATCGGAAATCCCTCATAGGTCATGCCTTTGCAAACTATATATGTTAGAGGAGGAGTATATAATATTGTGGCATGACATTCATTTCATATTGCATTTCGTGGCATTGTTTGCACTCATTTATCCTTATTCATTGCTTGTAGCTAGTTTTGGTTGTTATTTGTAGCCACCATGCTTATGGGGCCGATTGGGTTTTACTGTTTGTTATTTGTATCCTCCGGGCTTATGAAGGTCCGGTTAGGTTATAGTTAGTTTATTATCATCATGATTCTTAACTACTTACTTATATTTCCCTTAATTGTCTAGTTCAAACGATTACTCTCTTTGTGGGCCTTCTTTACTTACCCTTAGTTTACGTTCGCCTTTTATTATACTTGTATTTTTTTAAGCTCAATCAGCCTATGATGCCTACTGAGTACCATGTGTTTTGGTACTCATACTACACTTCTGCATCATTTTCCCTGATGCAGATCCCAATAGGAGTTTTCACTGTTGACGCCTTTCTCGTAGGGAGCTTGTGATTAGAGTTACAGGGTGAGCTCTTGGCGCTCAAAGTTGATCCATATCCCTCTCTTTTGTATATTGGAGACAGTTCTGTATATATTATATCTATCTAGTACTTCTTATATCTGTAGTAGCTCTTGCAGTGATTGATACCACGTCTTGTGGGATTTTTTAGTATGTTTTGTCCTTCTCTCCCCACTTTTATATGTATGTTCTGGCATTATTTCTTGTGTTAGTTGTTTTATTTAGTTCTGTTTACCTCTTGTACTCTCTTTCGCTTATTAGCCCATTACTTCTCATTCGGGTTATGGGTTTGACTTACCTAATAGTGAGTTATAGTATGTGCCATCATGACCCAAGTTTTTGAGTCTTGAAAGTTTGGTACCAGAGCCTAGGTTCATAGTGGCATTGGTACAAGAGAAAAATGTCTAGTAGAGTCCCGCACATCAGTACAACGACGTCTGTATCCTATCTTCAGAAGTCTACAAGGCATTCTTAGGAAAATTTTGTCTTTTGGTTCCTTATTATTCGTCCTTATTCTTGTCAGTTCCTGGAAAACTCATTTGTTTCACTCTTTCGCAGATGGTTAGTATGAGGGCTAAAAATATTGAGGGTGAGTTCCCCGCACCGACAGCTAGGGCTCCAGTTAGGGGTAGAGGTATAGGTCAACCCCGAGGTCGAGGCCAGGCTTAAGCTACATCACCAACTTGGAACCAGGCCGGAGAGACATCAACAGAGCCAGTTATTGATTCAGAGCTAGAGATTGCACCAGATATAGTGCCATAGGATCCACCACCCCAACAACCAATGGGCAGGGGCTATCCCATTCCCTACCCGGATTTGCAACTATACCAACACTACAAGTTTCTCTTGTCCACTTGTTGAGTATATTAGGAAGTATGCCACAAATAACAGTTCAGGGAGTGGCTCAGGGCGTTCAGGGTATAAGAGCGTAGCCTGTTGCTGCAGCTCCCCGTGTTGGGGTGCTACCGGTGCCGATAGGTGCTCAGCTGATGGCAGCCTGACCAACCATGACCTCAAAGGAGCAGAAGATGTTGGGTCGGTTCCGTCAATCGGCTCCTTTGAGGTTTTAAAGTGCTTCAGGGGAGGATGCGCATGAGTTCCTTATTAGTTTCCTGGAGAGGTTACATAATCTTGGCCTAATGTATTCTCATGGTGTGGATTACACCAAATTTCAGCTCGACAGTTTAGCGAGGTTGTGGTGGAGGACGTATATTGAGTGCAGACTAGCTGGGTCCCATCATATGACTTGGGCACAGTTCTCCTTGTCTTTCTTAGGAAAGTATATGCCTCGCAGTGTGTGTGAGAGACTGAGGGATGAGTTTTTAAGCTTGCAGTAGGATTTTATGATCATAGATGATTCTGAGTCGAGGTTCTACGAGATATCTAGACATGCTACTATGATTCTGCCTACAGATCATGAGAGAGTGAGTTGCTTTGTCAGGGGCTTGAGACTTCACCTCCGTCTAGCTACTAAGAGCATGGTATCTTCGGGTCGGCCGTTCTTAGATGTTGTTGATCATGATCACACTATAGAGTGTATTCATCGCGAAGGCCCACGGAGGCAGCGATAAGATGCCCTACCATTAGGGTAGATACAATGGTTCTCAGTTCCGAGGTAGGGGTTTCTCTCAATACATTTACCACTTCATTGGCCTTGCTCGAATAATACATAATAATCATGTTATAGTCATTCACAACTCCAACCACATATGCTTTCTCAAATTCAAATCCTCCTGGTTGAATATGTACTGTAGTCTTTGATGATTGGTGAACACCCCACAATGAATTCCATACAAGTAGGGCCTCCACAACTTCAACGAAAATACTACTGCTGCTAACTCTAAGTCATGAGTGGGATAATGTTTCTCATGCATCTTTAATTGCCTCGAAGCATAGGCTATAACCTTCCCTCTCTACATCAAAAATCTACTAACGCCAACTTCTAAAGCATCACAATTTACGATAAAACTTTTACCTTCCACAGGTAAGGTCAAGATAGGTGTTGAAGTCAATAAATCTTTGATCATTTGGAATCTCACCTCACACTTGTCAAACTATTAAAAAGTAGCATTCTTCTAAGTTAACCTGGTTAGAGGAGCTACAATATTAAAGAAACCCTCCATGAACCGTCTACAGTAGCCAACCAAACCAACAAAACTTTGAATCTCGATTGGTGAAGTAGGCCTAGACCAATCTCGAACTACCTCAATCTTGGGGGATTGATCATAATACCCTTCTTGGACACTATATGCTCCGAGAATGCCACAGAACTAAGCCGATACTCACTCTTCGAAAACTTAGCATATAATCACTCATCCCTTAACTTCTGAAGCACAATCCACAAATATTGCAAATACTCCTTCTCACTCTTGAAATACACCAAAATATCATTAATGAACACAATAATGAAAGAATCGAGGTAAGGCTGAAACACACCGTTCATTAGATCTATGAATGTCATCGAGTATTAGTCAACTGTTGCATCCAAATACACATATAAGTGTCCATGGTCATACAAGTAATACAGGATGAGTCCAGATATTGTACCCAAGGGATTTTATGAATTGATTATCTAGTTTGAATCCTTATTTATGATATTTAACATGCAATAAGAAAATTGAGAGTGATTTTGGTGTTTGAATATAAATAAAACAATATGGAGACAAATCATAGATTAGTAGTTGTAAATTCAGATTAGAGAGAGGATTTAGCGTCATGGTATTCTGACAATCTAGTTGAGTTATCAAATCATTCATTTAATTAATTTCTAGAGTTACTAGCTATGAGTTGATTTTAATCATATTGAGCATTTTGCCAATCACTCTAGGTCTACTCGACTATTCCAAACACCTATATACCTATGTCATTGTTTGATAGTGAAGTACATGTGGTTTCTCTTTGTATCAACTGGGCAAGGCTAACGGGTATATTTTTATCTACGTTAGTGAATCATTTCCCCTTTCTACCTTCTCTTGTTGCATACGTAAATTACCTATTCCTAGTCCAATATATGAACCATAGATAGTGTTTGATATTTGATCAAGTTACGAAATAATTAAGATCAAGAGAAAATAAATAACTCAATAATGGAAATCTAAAATAAATAAAATGATAATCAAACATCAACTTTCATGTCTTAACCACAACCCTAAATATTATAAGTTTTTCTACTCCTAAATTGATTACAAGCAAACAATTTGATGAATAACTAGCGTCATAATGATTAAACAATGGAAAAATAAATAAAAACCTTACCAAACTTGTTCTTCCTCTCTTCTCTGAGTTTTCAGACTTGAATAATGATTAAAAAACACCTAAAGAAGGTGTATAGAGTCCCAAAAGGTTTCAGATGAGTTAGCCCTTTAAAAATTGGACCATACAAAATTTGGCCTAAAAATTACATTACAGCAAGGCCCCAGGCCCTGCCATAGGCCAATTTTCCAACATCTTTAAAAAAATATTTGGGGGCTCGTTTGTACAAAGGTGATGCCCTAGGCATTTCCTTAGTGCAAAATTGATGTCTTTGCTTCATTTTCATCCCGTTAAACTCCCATCTTGGTCCGTCCTACTCCTTTGAACTTGTTTCATATCAACATATTTGGGTACTACTTAGACTTCAAAGCTCAATTATGCTCCATCTGAGTTTCGACTCCATCAATCTCCATACTACACGTCAAAATAGATAGCATAAGTGCAATTCATATCAAATAAGCTCAAAATGAAAATAAAAAAGAATAAATATGAGGCAAATGATAGTATAAATGCATGACTTTTAGCCTCACATTTAAACCTCTGATCGTTTTCAAGTAAGCTATACATTTATGGACTAGATGCTACTACAAACTACACCAATTGAGTATGTATACTTAAGCTAAGACTATAACGACTACAATGGATGCCAAGTTCTTATTACACACTTCATTCATTCAACATTTTCAAAACTCATAAACAATTACTCCAATACCAACTAGCCTCAAGAACTAACTCTATGATATTAGCAAATACTCATAACTCACCTAATTAGGAGATCGAAAATTTCACTTGTCTTTCATCATTCATTTTCCCTCACCACGAGAGAGTAACCCATATTCACTCACAAATACATCATATATGGGTATGAGAATAGAATTACACTCTCTCACACAAAGAATTTCACATGTATCATAAGATGAACCATAAGCTTGCCCTTAGTGCACTACACTACTACTATAAGAATGCCAACTTTAAGATCAAGTAGGACTTTCTAG
Source organism: Capsicum rhomboideum (assembly GCA_031232105.1). Classification (NCBI taxonomy): domain Eukaryota; kingdom Viridiplantae; phylum Streptophyta; class Magnoliopsida; order Solanales; family Solanaceae; genus Capsicum; species Capsicum rhomboideum. Next base: position 64,683,357 of record CP124709.1, read on the forward strand.
GTTGTAATGTAGGATAAGGGACACGTAGGTATTTTGGCTGAAATAGTTACTATCCTCCTTAATCACTTTAATATATCACAATTCATTCATTCTTCAAGAAAGTAACTTCTTCTCAAACTCTTCTCACCCATAGAGTTTTCTTTATTTTCCCACCTCTTTAAGAAAAATCACACATTATTAGAAAAGAAAAATCAAGCATATCTTTGTTATTTTCTTTTCACTCCTTACTAATAGCATATGAATTTCTTCATAGCTTGCACCATTAGTCTTTTTATAGGCCTTCCACTTCAACTACTTCCCTTTTTTCATTCTTACACCTTTCAACTCTTATTTTTCAATTAAATTATTTTGGAGTTTTGGATCAAATTTAAGGTCAATTGAAACAAAAGGATTAAGCTTCATATATGGATACCAAAATAATAGGCTAAAGGTTCAACGATGTTAGCTAGGATCATCCATTGGGTGTAGGAAAAAACAAAGGTAAAAAATATGGCTAATCAAAGAAATGCCTATATCATCTCCTAAACTCAACATTCTTTATTTTGTTTTGCAAATACACTAGGCAAGTTCTAGATATCAATATATAAACATAGACAACCATAAAATCCTAACACACAGGGCGTATGTTTAACTCAAGATGGATCATACAAGCTCTCAATCTAGCAAACAACAAGAGTTCGATATTTATATGGAAAGACTTATTGCTTTTTGAAACACTGCTTGAGTAGATTTGAAGGAATTCCATATTATAATGGTAAAAGTGATTCGAAATGGAGTATAAAATTTAGAAAATAAGGATAAGAGTATCTATTTTTATTTGGAAGGTAAAGAGTCCATCTTCAAGAAATGAGATTTGAATTCAAAATGACATGATTCCATGGGTCTTGTATAGAGTGTCGGGATATTATCACATTTTTTCTTGTGGGTTGCAATCTACTGAGTATGCTTAGAGAAGGAGGTCTACAGACATTCAAGTCAAGTTTTGTTATAAGTTCCATGGTGATCTCGAGTTTAGTAACTTGTAAGGTTTAAATTTCAAATGACGGGAATGATAAGATCGATGGAGAAGTGATTAGTGGTGAACTAAATTATGTGATTTTATAGAATCTTTAAGGGAATGGGCTGTAATTGGTAAAGGGAATTATCTACATGATTTGGGTCAAAATTCATGATTTTTGTGGTAGGATTACATCTATGGTAGTGGACTCTATTAAAGTGGGGATCGTCCAGATAAGCTGGATTGAGAAAGTTGGTTATGGGTGACATGAGAGGACTTGTATATAGTCGAGCACATAGTGTAACACCCCATATAATTCATATACTAGTTCTACTCATATGGCATTTGATGTAATCTTGTTTTATTGGTGAGGGACCAAGTTTCGTATGTGAGTAGTGATGGTTTAAAATGGATTTGAAGGATACTATAATGCCCCATACATTTCAGCATGTATACGGCTAAATTAACCTTAATGGAAGTATTTAAAATTGAGGTAGTAAGGTGGTATTCTACCTTAAAGTTTAAAGTGGACAAGTGTATATAAGTGTTAAGTTAAAGGATTAAGATTGAGGAAATGGAATAAAATAAGTGAGTTGCTTGCTTAACTTATTTAAGCTAGTAGGTGACAAGTAGGTGCATTACCTACTTTGACTTATTAACCAACCTAAAGAACCAAGTAGGTGTATCACTTACTAAGACTTTTTGACCATCTTAGAGGTCCAACTAGGAGCATTACTTACTTGAAATAATTCTATCCCAAACTAATTGGAAGAAAAAGAGAAGAATTGACAGACAAGGCCCAATAAGCTTAAGTCCATCAAGGCCCATGTTAAATGGCCAAGTAGGTGCATCACCTACTTCATGATTTATGGCCTAAAATTAGCAAGAGAGTCGGCCAAACTAGATCCCTTTAAAGTTTGTTAAGTGCAACTCATTCTATGCATTTTAACTTGAGGAAAAAAATCAAATTTCTTGAGTTCTCTCTTTACTATCTACAACAACCCTAAAATTCCTATTAAGGTTCTTGGATTTACTTTTCTTCCATGCTAAAGGTAAGTGAATAAATCATGATATTAGCCTAAGAAGACTATGGGAATTATGTTCTTTATGTTTATATCATAGGACAATTCTATCTAAGCTTGGCAGTCCCACTTTTCTTAGTTATTAAGAGATATTTCTCTTTTTCTTTGGTTTATGTATGAAGGAATCAAGATCTTGAAGAAGTATAAGTTAAGACAATAAATTACCAAAAATTAAGGTAAAGCTACTACCTATCTTCGCCCCTTCCTATATACATGTTTGGGTAGAGAATTGTGTATGTATTTTTTTCAAGAACACATGGAATGGTGATTGGAATCCTTGAGTTCAATATTCTCCTATTATGCTGAAGGATTTTGGGACTAGTTAGGGGATATTTTATATGTATAATTGTTGGTAGGTAGTGTATAATCTTATAGGATGGTTGTATGTAGTTGTATTGAAGTGCAAAAGGATGATGTGGTGACACACCACTTAATTGGATGTTACATGAGCTTGCTGCTAGTCACACATTTGTATATTAATTTTTATGTGTTATGCAACCCATGGAGTTTTGGTGAGGACTTTATTAGAGGATTGTATAGTGTATAGATATGAATAAAGAAAAAAGGGAGGAAAGAATATCTTGATTTGATAAATTACAGGTTTACTACCCATTTACTGTTTAGGTGAAATAAAAAATAGTCTAAATTAGTTGATTAGCTATTAATAATAACTTTACCACTTATTTTATTGTAGATTAATAATCCGACGGGGAGGATATTAATCCATTGTAATATTCGAGTTGGACAACTAGGTATGTAAGGCTATTCTATTTCATATTCTTGTAACAATCATTACTGTTATTTTAGCTTTTTATGTGTTTTGACCATTTTACCCTTCTATGTAGTTGCTTTATATCATTTATGAGTTATGTGAATGGTTGACATGGTTCTCGAAGCATTCGAGAGTGATTTAGGTGAATTTGAGGTTTTGAGTAGCCATGAGAGTGAGTAGTTTGAGTTCGGCCAACATTTTGTGATTCAAGTGTCGGATGGTAATTCTGTTAGTTCCATTAGATCTAGAATGTCATTTTTGGGTTAGTAGGATGGTTGTTTCGGGTTTTGAGTCCTTATTTTAAGCTTTGAGTGTTTAGGTGAAAAACTAGTTAAATTAGCCAAAAAGGGGTCCTAGAGGTTAACTTGTTGAAAATGACCTCTTTTGAAAAATCCAATGGTTCTATTGAGTTTGAAACATTGAAGTTAGACTTATAACATTATTATTTGATTTCTGTAGGGGCCCAAACAAATCTCGAGGGTCCGTTAGGAAGATTTTTAACCATTTTCTTCAGCTGAATTGCTGAATCTGGTGCAACCCATAACCCTTCTTAGCAATCACGAGTATATTTGTGGAGAAGGAATCTTATTGGTCATCACAAATGTGAGGTGGTGGCCACGTTCGTGAAGGGTAATCGCGGGGTTGGGTTGGGTATCCCCATCGCAGTTGTAAGGCACTCCTCTTGCGATCGCGATGGCTTATTAAATACCGATCAATGATGACCCTTGCGATCATGAGATGGGGCTGCATTCGTGAGGTAATGTCCACCTAGACAATATAAGTTTCTCCATTTCTCAATTTTTCACCATTTTGGGACTTGGAGACCTTGGGAAATGCAATTTTAAAGAGGGATTTTAATCAAAAGTGTTTGGGTAAGCTTCTAAATATTATTTCCATCATTATTCATTGATTTTATCTCCAAAAAACTTCAAAACTTGGATTCTAAGCTTGTATTTTGGGGTTTCACTCGGTAAAGTGAGAAAATGGTTTTTCTTCTATTCCAAGCTCGATTTCAACCTATTTTTCAATGGGTTTTCCTATTTAGAATCCTTAAAGTATGGGAAACATGATTCTTCAATAAAATTCTGATTTTACCCTTTTTATTTTAGGGTCTATTTTCAAACTATTTTTGGACTCGAAACAAAAATAGCTAATATGGGTATTGTTAGACTCCTCTTGACATGTAGATTAAATTTTTGATAGATTGGGTTCATTCCAAGGCTGGACAAAAAGGAAATTCTCCTTATTGAAAGGTCCAGGCTCGTGTTTTGGTTTTTTGAGGTAGGTTATGACCTAACTTTCTTCAGATTGGGCTAGGTAGTTAGCTATTCATATAAAGTATGCTATGGGTTGGGGATTTTATGGTGATATTCATCTTTTGAGATCATTATTTTATCTTGTTAACCGTGTGGGGGTTTATGTGAACCTTATTATTAATTTGAGAGATTATTATCATTGTAATGCTTTGTGGGAGTTGTTATTGGTCTTGTTTGAGCATTATTTGCCTTCATTATTATTGTGTTGCCCGAGTGGGTGCTTGGATTGATATTATTGATGTCTTACATGACTATTAATACTGTGTTTCCATGCGATGGATTATATCATAATCTATTGAGATTTGAGCTCATTTATACCATTATTGAGTTTATTCATTACATGATATTGATTTGGTTATGAGCATGCATCCTCATTTCATTCATTCATATTCATGGATATGGTACCTCTGAGAAACACTAATTTTTTTAAAGAAAATAAGACAATTTTTAAAATGCCTTAACTGAGGGATGTGTCGGTCGGGTTGATTAATGAGATTGTGATAGTATATGGGTTGCGAACCCCCCATGGGTCCTCTCTTAGAAGCTTATGCTCAGAAGGTGTGAGGTGATATTGAGACTTTCCATCCTTATTGTAACACCCCGTATATTTCCGAACCTAATTGATTGTCTTAACATTTATGGAATTAATTAAACATGAGATGGTTGGTGTATTACACATTAATTTTAGTGGGCTGAATTAGTCTTGTGCTAATGGGCTCAAAAGAGGCCCAAAATTAACAAGAAAGACATGGCCCAAGTGGAGAAATGATCCATTCTTAAGTTTACCAAGTAAACATCTCAATTATTGACTAAATGTTTGGCTAAGGATGACCATGAGTCACTATATAAGGAACAAAATCAGATTTTTATTCACCAAAAAGACACATGCACATTTCTAGAATTTTCCAACAATATTTCACTTCTCTTACAAACCCTAAGCAACCATTTCCTTTGGACAGGATCATCCTTTTGCAAGATTTGGTAAGTGTTTACTCCCATGGTTTAGTATATTATATGCATAAGATGGTGTGTAAATCATGTTGGTTATGTTGACAAAGTGTTGAGCAGTCCACTACGTGTGAAATAGTCTACTTTTGCTTAATCGGTAAAGGGTTTTGTCTTATAAACTTGAAAGGAGACTTGTGATCTTGAAGAAAATTTGATGGATTAAATGTCAACATGTAATATGTGGTTATGTCCCTAACTTTCTTTCTCTTTGTGTATAACATTTGGAATTGTTGTTGTGAAATTGTGCATGGAATTGGTGGCGTATTGAAAGGAAAATATAGTTTTGAGATGTTCATGTGTGTTGTGAAACCATGATTGTTCGTTGGCATCCAATTTAACCTAAAATATGAAAAGGTAAGCTTACTTATGTCCATGGACCATTTATTACAAAAAAGGACCTAAAAGAGACCCATTTTGGCCGAACCAGGCATCCGCCTTCGCGGATGGGGCACCTGCGAGCGCAAATACCAATGCAGGTGGCCCTGAACAAGTCCAATGGGCCCCTGTGGCCATACCTCACCCACCTGCGGGCGCATTTGGCTTCACAGGTCCCTCCAGAACTTCGTTTCGATTGTTTTTGCATCTCTTTGACCCCCCAAGGCCCCTATACCCTTCTTGGATGCAATCATCAACTTATAGTACCCTTTGAATGGCTTTAAGGGGTCGTTTGGAGGAATGTTAAGTTATATCAATTATGGATTTGTTGTTAATATGTTATTGTGAACGGTGTTTAAGTTACTTGATGGAGTAAATGTGACGTGGTGTTGAAGGGAAAGTGTAAAATATAAACTTGGTGTGAAATTCTATCGGTTTATGATGTCTTGGTTGATGTGTGGCATGTTTTGGTGTTGTTGGTATGGTGATGCAGTAAATAGTATTGTAAGAGGGTGAAATGACGTTATATGGCAGTCATGTAGCTCATTATCGTTTTGTGTACTTGTAATGTAGTTAATTGTTAACGCGAGCTCTGTTATGTACTTGTGTTGTAGAGTAACATGTAAGGAAGAAGCTGCACTATTGTATTCACATATAGGATTATGTATTCCTATCGAGAAGATAAGGTATGCAAGGTTACTCTTTCCGTATCCTTGGCAGCACCTATTGTTCTCATTATTACCTACTTGTCTCCATTTCGAAATGTTCCAAAGTATCTCATTTCAGGTTTGACATATATTGTTCTTCACATGTATCTTATTCATTGACTAATGTTTCAAAGCTCCAATAATGTTATAACCACCAATGTATCAATCTCACAAAAGAAATGAATGAAGTAATGCACATATTGTTAGTTTGAGTACGAGTGGTAGCTCAAAGGGGCGAAAGCCTAGCTAGAGATGATCCCAAATGATTATCGGATTTGTGGGTGGTAGCTCAAAGGGGCAAAATCCTAGCTAGAGATGATCTCGATTGATTATTGGTTTATGGGTGGTAGCTCAAAGGGGCATAAGCCTAGCTAGAGACGATCCCAATGTTATGTTATGTTATGACCCACTGATCAGTTGGGGCCTGGGTACGATATGATGTATATGATAATGATGATGAATGTAAAAGCAACAAAGTAATGAATGTAATGTACATGAACAGTGGTTTATCCATATTGATTATTCACTTGTATTTGATTCCATTGAAGTTCTTATGTTACATACAGTTTCTTAGAGCCTTACATACTCAGTACATTCTTCGTACTGACGTCCCTTAGGGGACTTACCTTACTTTTTGCAGGCACAGGAAATCGTAGACCTCTACAGTAGGATACGGATCATCTGCAAACTGTTGGTGAGCTCTAGATTGATTCAGGGATTTTCGAGTCATTATGTACATTTGTTTTGGTATTGTATAAAGGATTGTATAAAGTGGGGAATTGTCCCTACTTTAGGTTCGTTATGTATATGTATCTGTTAGAGGCTTTGTAGACGTTGTAAGACAAATGAAGGCATGTGTGTCCATTTTGACGTGATGGCCCTAACGGCCAAGTTTCATATCTATTGAATGTTTTTCCATGACTTCCGCCATTGGCAAGCATCTATATGTGATAGAGTGTTGTTCATTTAGTTACATGCATATGAATGTACATGGACGTAGGTTGGTTCTCTCGGGGCCTTAACGGCTTTGGGTGCCAGTCCGCCCCGTTGGAATTTGAGGCGTGACACTTATCATACCATTGCATTGCATTATTTGTATTTCACTTATGTTGTTTGCTGGTTGTGTAATTTAGCCTTTCTTTATATTTATTTGTGAGTAGTTTTTCTTATACTGTTATTATCCTTGTAGAATTGTTAAGAGATATGGCTTGAGCCGCCATTGGGAACTTTTCTGTATGCAGGGGGAAGCATGCTTATACTATCCTTTACTTGTTTAATTTTTTGCTTTGCTCGGTCGGCCTATGATGCCTACTAAGTATAAGTGGACTGTACTCATTCCTACTTCCTGTACCCTTCCAATATAGATACTAATTGAAGTGAGACCTATAGATCTTGAGTTCATGCTGAGTTGAGGCTATTTTGGAGTGCTGGTGAGCTCCTCGTTCGGAGCATCTTTCCAGACTCCATCATATCTTTATCTTGTTTTTATTTTACCTTTATGAGATATAGTTTTGTATTTCCATATTCTATGTTAGTTATTAGTACTCTTTACTCATGGCACTAGATTTTAGGATTTGAGTTGTATTTATTTCAATTTTAGAGTTATTTATATATATGGTCTGACTTTATTTGAAAGTCTTATTTTTGGGTGTTATTATCTGTTTTCGCATTTTTGCTTATATCTTATGCTGTTATGCTTACCTACCAAGGTGGGGTTGGGTAGGTGTCATCATGACCTCGAATTCTAAGTCGTGATAAATTAGTATCAGAGTGCTAGGTTTCCTGGTCTCATGAGCGAAAGAGAAAGATGAGGCGACTTATTAATTTGAGGGTATAGGACTTGACCTGGCCCCTCAAGGTTTTGCTGTTACTCTAGTATTACAGGATCTACTAATTCATCTTTTGGACTGTCTGGATGGCATTTCCCAGACAGGTATTCAATTGGGTACATCAGATGGTTCTCAAACTACAGAAGGTGTCCAACCACCAGGGTAGGATCCCACTCATGGTTTCCAAACTCTCGAGGCACAACCACCTGCTGTTTTGGCCCCATATGTTGATACATTAGCTACTAGACTTATTGTTCAACTTGTAGCTCTAGGTCCCGTAATGTCTGTCGATGAGCAAAAAAAATTTGAGTGATTTATGAGATTGTCCCCTCCCAAGTTTAGTGATGTTATTAGTAAGGATTCTTATGAGTTTCTAATTAATTTCCTAGAGAGGTTACATAACCTCAGTTCATTTGAGTCCCATGGTGTTTATTACACTACTTTCTAGTTGACTGATGTGGCTAAGTAGTGGTAGAGATCTTTTGTTAGTTGTATACTAGTGGGTCCCTCTCCTTTGACTTAGACCTAGTTTCCTGTGGTGTTCCTTGAGAGGTTTGTGCCTTATAGCTTGAGCGATGAGTTTGATCATCTAGATCAGGCTCCATGAATGTTGCTGAGTATGAGTCTCATTTACATGCCTTGTCTAGGTATTCCATAGCTAGTATCTCCACAGAGTCTGAGAGGATCAGGAAGTTTGTGAAGGGTTTGACTACTTCTTATCAGTTGGCGATAACTTTGATAGTAGTTTTAGGTGTTTCTTTTTAGAGTATTATGGATCATTCCAAGATGATTCAGTCTATTTGCCAGGGTACTCAGATGGTGGTGCTAAGAGGGTACATTGACAGGGATTCAGTGGTCCGTCATCTTGAGGTAGCGATTTTTCAGGTAGAGGTTCTCATGGTTACCATGGTATCCCGATTCAGAAAGCTTTGCTGAGTTTAGATAGTGAAGTTATGGTTTTTGAGATTTTGAGTGGTTAGAGATTAGGTCATACAGGTTGAGGATCTCATCTGGTTCATCAGGTTAAAGAGGGAGTTCTAGTTCTTCTAGGCCCTCTCAGTGTCATTCTTTTAGTAGAGGATATTTTGTGTGCAATGAGTTTGGACACTTAGCGAAAGACTATCCCTAGTGTGTGATGAGTTCTTCCTAATAGGGTTTTTAGAATTAGCTTTGCCCCACACTAGTATCAGCAGTTAAAGAGGGTGTACAGGGAAGTAGAGGTGGTTCTAGAGGTACCATAGGTTGAGCTTAGGGAGCTCGTGGTAGTGGATGATGTGTTGCTCAGTCTAGTAGTGGACGTGGTCAGTGATATGCTTATCTAGGAGACCTAAGGTAGAAGCCTCTAATGTGGTGATTACAAGTATCATCCCAATTTGCCATCATCCCATTTCAATAATGCTTGACCCTAGGTCTATATTCTCTTATATTTATATTTTGCTACTGGTATTGATTGTATATGTGAGTCCCTTGATATACCCATTCATGTATCTACCCCCGTAGGTAATATTTTAGTGGTAGATCAGGTGTACTAATCATTTGTTTGACCTTTTCGAGGTGTGAGACTAGGGTAGACTTAATTATTTTTGATATGGTTAATTTTGATGTTATATTGGGTTTGGATTGGTTATCCCCTTATCATGTGGTTTTGGATTGTTTTACCAAGACTGTGACCTAAGCTATTCTAGGTGTACTAAGGTTAGAGTGGAAGGGTACTCCTAGTTCATGTCTGAAAGAGGTTATATCTTTTCTTTGTGCTCATCATATAGTAGAAAATGGGTGTCTTGCTTATTTGGCCTATACGCGTGATACTAGTGTTGATTTATAGCCTCTCTTAGATTCTGTAAGAGTTGTTAGAGATTTCATGGATGTGTTTCTTATGGACTTACCCGCTGTTCCTTCGGATAGAGATATTGATTTTGCTATTGATGTTGAGCAGGGCACCATGCCCATTTCCATTCTTCCCTATAGGATGTCCATAAAAGAGTTGAAGGAATTGAAGGAACAATTACAAGATTTATTGAGTAAGGGTTTTATTAGACCGAGTATTTCTTTTTGAGGAGCTCTTGTTTTGTTTGGGAAGAAGAAAGATGGATCCAGGCCTATATGTATTGATTATTGACAATTGAACAAAGTGACTATCAAGAATATGTATCCTCTTTCTCACATCAATGACTTATTTGATCAACTTTAGGGTGCTTTAGTGTTTTCTAAGATCGACTTGAGATCTGGTTACTATAAGATAACGATTAGAGCTTTGGATGTTTCGAGGACCGCTTTTCAGATATAGTATGCCCATTATGAGTTCTTGGTTATGTGTTTTGGGCTGACCAATGCCCCAGCATCATTTATAGAGTTGATGAACAAGGTATTTCGTCTTTATCTTAATTCTTTTTGTAATTGTGTTCATTGATGATATCTTGGTTTATTCCAAGAATGAGGCTGAGCATGTGAAGCACTTGAGGATCGTACTTTAGAGATTGAGAAATGAGAAGTTGTATGCCAAGTTCTCCAAGTCCGAGTTTTGGTTGGATTTTATTTTTTTCTTAGGTAATATGGTGACCTAGGATGGTATCATGGTTAATCTGGCTAAGGTGGCTGCGGTGTGTGATTGGGCTAGACCTATTTCTCCCACTAATACTTTAGAGTTTTATTGGGTTAGCAGATTATTATTGATGATTTATGCAGGGTTTCTCCTCCATTGCGACTCCTTTGACTAAGTTGACTCAGAAGAAGGTGACTTTCCAGTGGTCTGATGATTGTGAGAGTAGCTTTCAAAAGCTCAAGGAGTTGTTGACTTCGGCTCTTGTCTTCCTGAGGAGGGCATAGGCTTCACCTTATTTTGTAATGCTTCCTGAGTTGGCTTGGGTGGTGTTGATACGGAAGGGTAAGATGATAGCCTATGCTTCTAGGCATTTGAGGTCTACGAGAAGAACTATCCTACTCATGATTCGAAGTTAGCCTCGGTTGTGTTTGTGTTGAAATTATGGAGACACTACTTGTATGGAGTTCATTGTGAGATTTTTTTCGATCATTGCAGCCTTCAGTTCTTCTTCACTTAATGAGATCTTAATATAAGACAACTTAGATGGCTAGAGTTGCTTACGAATTATGATCTCATTATTATTTATCATTTAGGAAAGGCTAATGTGGTAGCGGATACCTTGAGTCGAAAGACATCGAGTATGGAAAGTTTGGCTTGTCTTTTGGTGGAGGAGAGTCCCTTAGCCTTAGACGTTCATTCTTTGGCTAACCAGTTGGTTCAACTTGATATTTTGACACCTGGCCGTGTTTTGGCATATGTTGAGGCTAGATCTTTATTGATGGAAGAAATTCAAGATCGACAGTTTGATGATGAGTAGATGAGGGTGATTTGTGATAAAGTATTAAGTGGTGAGGGGAATATGACATCTTTTGATCCTGAGGGTATTTTAGGGATTGGTGGTCAAGTTTATGTGCCAAGAGTTGGTGGTTGGATTAGATTGATTTTACAAGAGACTCATTATTCGAGGTATTTTATCCATCCAGAAGCAGCTAATATGTACTATGACTAGAACCAACACTATTGTGTTGTGGGATGAAGAAGGATATTGTGGAGTTCATGGCCAAGTTTCTTAATTGTCAATAGGTAAAGTATGAGCGTCAGTCACCAGGTGGTATGATGCAGTGAATGCTTGTTCCAGAGTGGAAATAAGAGCAAATTACTATAGATTTTATGGTTGGTCTACCCCCAACTTTGGGAAGTTTGATTCCTTTTAGGTGATTGTGCATAGGTTGACCAAATCAGTGCACTTTGTACCTATGAAAGTGAATTACAATGCAAAGAAGTTGACCAAGATCTACATTCAAGAGATTATTTGGTATGGCGTGCCGATCTCCATTATTTCTGATAGAGGTACTCAATTTACCTTAAATTTTTGGAGTTCTAGGTAGAGTGAGTTGGGTACTCAGCTTGAGATGAGCACAACCTTTCACCCTCAAATGGATGTCCAGTCAAACTAGACCATTCAGGTGATAGAGGACATGCTTCAAGCATGTGTTATGGATTTTTGTGGTCATTGGGACCAGTTCTTGCCCTTAATGGAGTTCGCCTTTAACAACAGTTTCTATTCTAGCATTCAGATAATGCTTTTTGATTCTTTCTAGGTTAGGACCTGGGGTTATAATTTGTTGTGAGACTCGATAAATCGAGTGGCGTTGATTCAGCAGAGTCTTGTGGCTGCCCAGAGTAGGCAAAAGAGTTATGCTAATTGACTAGTTTGTGATGTAGAATTCATGGTTGGTGAGCAAGGTTTATTGAAGGTATCACCCATGAAAGGTGTGATGAGATTTGGGAAGAAAAGGAATCTTAGTTTGAGATTTATTGGGCCTTTTGAGATTCTTGAGAAGATTGGAAATTCGGTCTATAGGTTGGCTTTACCTCCACATTTATTAGCTGTTCATCTAGTATTTCTTGTTTTGATGTTGAACCGATACCGTCCCGATGATTCTCATGTGATCCAGTGGGATTCAGTTGCATTGGATCATGAGTTGTCCTTTGAGGAGGAGCCTATTGCTAATTTGGATAGGCAAACTAGAAAGTTGAGATCCAAGCATGTTGATTCTGTAAGGTTTAGTGGAGACATCGCCTAATTGAGGAGGCTAAATGGGAGGTTGAGTCCGATATAAGGAGTAGATACCCCTAGTTTTTAGTGATTCAGGTACTTTATATGCTTTTTCATCCTAGGACGAACACATGTTTTAGTGGTGGATAATGTAACAACCCTTACTGTGATTTTTAGATTTTTATATGTTTTGACTATTTTGCCCTTTCTCATAGTTGCTTTATATCATTTATGTGTTGTGGGGATGGTTGACATGGTCCATGAAGCATTTGGGAGTGATTTAGGTGAATTGAGGTTTTGGGTAGCCTTGAGAGTGAGTAGTTTGACTTTGGTCAACATTTTGTGATCTGAGCATCAGATGGTGATTCCGTTAGTTCCATTAGATCCAGAATGTCATTTTGGGTTAGTGGCATAGTTGATTTGGGTTTCGAGTCCTTATTTTGAGTTTTGAGTGTTTAGGCAAAAAACTAGTTAAATTAGCCAAAAAAGGGTCCTGAGGGTTAACCTGTTGAAAACAACCTCTTTTGATAAATCTGATGGTTCCATTAAGTCTGGAACGCTGAAAGTAGCCTAGTAGCATTATTAGTTGATTTATGTGGGATCCCGTATGAATCCCCAGGGTCCGCTCGGAGGATTTTTAACCATTTCCTTCAGCTGAATTACTGAATTTGGTGCAACACATAATCCTTTTTTGTATTTGCGGGGGTCCTATCGCGTTCGCGGAGAAGGAATCTTATTGGTTATCATGAACGCGAGGTGTTGGCTGCATTCGCAAAGGATAATCATGGGGCTGGGTCGGGTTTACCTATCACCATCGCGAGGCCCTCTTCTCGCGATCACAATGAGTTATTTAATTCTGGTCAATGCTGACCTTCGTGATTGCGAGGATAGGGCTGCAACTGCAAGGTACTTGTAACACCCCGTACCTTCCTAACCCTACTTGACGACATTGAACAATGTTTACTTAGGTGTCGAGAGCCACAAGTATGTATTTGGTAATGTTATTGATGAGATAATTGAATTTGGCCCTCGTACATGTGATTAAACCTTCGTAGGAGGTGTTATGTAACTTCGTGGAACATTTGTGGGGTTAACAACAAGGCTTGGAGGACCTCCAAATAAAGGATATTAAGGGTAGGAAGTAAGTTAAAGAATAGAACTTGAAGAATCTAATCAAACCCGCGAAGAAAAGTCAAAAAATGAAATTTTCAAAAAAACTAAGGGTGGGGCGCGCCAGAGGGCGTGCCAGGCCGCTCTGGGCTAAAATTTTTAGCCCACAGGCAGCAAGCTAGCGCGCCCAAGGGCGTGCCAGGCTGGTTTTGCCCACCATTCAATGTTGGAAATTTTCTTAAGTCCCAAGGGATCCCGGGGACGTATCGAGCCAATTTTTGCCACGTTTCTTCTACAACCACGAGTATATACATGGAATAAATAAAGAATTATATTGGTATAGTAAAATTACTTGTGAACGAATTTGGCATCAAAATAACGGTTTTACCCTTGTGGTCAAAATGAGCCATACGTGGCTAGAATCACTTGTTTTTGGAATTGAGGCTACAAATATGAATCGCGTGAGTGGGAATATTGTCATAACACGTGTGAAAAGATTTAAACATGAGAAATTATTGATTTCATTGGGTTAAGTGATTTGGGCTCAATAAAAGCCCAAAAAGAGGAAGAATACATGGGCCAAGAATGGGTCAAATGACCCATTCTTCCATTTACTAAGCCAAACATAGCATTAAATGCCAAGAGTGGCTAAGGATGGCTCCAAGGGCTATATAAAGACCCAAAAATCAGATTTTATACATTTGGAACTCTCATGATATTTTCTCAACATTTCTCTCAAACCCTAAGAATTCAAAGCCAACTTTTGGAGCAAGATCATCATTTCTCAAGCTTGGGTAAGTAATTATTCTTATGGATTAATATATTATATGCATGGGAGAGTATGTAACTCATGTTGGTTATGCTTGGAAGTGTTGAACATGGTGCTTTGTGTTTTTGGTAAAAGATGTGATATCCATGAAATTGTAACTTGAAATATGACTTGTGAGTTTGATAAAAGAGCATGGTATGGATGAAATATCAACATGTATGGTGTGATTATGTTATTAAACTTGTTATTTTCATATAAGTGTAAATTATAGGATTTTGGCCGATATGTGCTATGAGGTGTATTAAGGTGACTTGATAGATTATTTGTGATATGGTGTGAATGAGGAAGTGTAAAGGAGAAGTTTTGTGGTGAAATGTTATTGATTATCATGTATTGGTCAATGTATGGAATATTGTTAGATTATTGGTATGATAATTTCATCAATGGTTTTGTCAAGGGGGAAATGGCATGTTTAAAGGCAAACATGAAACTCATTATCGTTATATGCATTTGTAAGGTAGTTGGTGGTTAATGTAAACTCCGTTATGTATTTGTGTTGTAGAGTGACACATAAAGAAGGAGCGGGACTATTGTATGCACATCTAAGATTGTATATTCGTATTGAGAATACAAGGTATGTAAGGTTACTCTGTCCGTATCTTTCTGCGGCAAATAGTATTCACATTGACATTATGCTTGTCCCATCACGAAATGTGCTAAGGTATCCTATATCCGGTTATCAATGGTCATTATCATATGTTTCCTACCCATTTATCAATTGTGAATCTCATGCCTCATATTCATGCATAGTGTTCCTAAAGCCCAATAAGGTTACGTTCCAAAGTTCCAATAGTGGTTATATTCATGTATCTTGTTCATTGATTATTGTCCAATGGTTCCAATGGTGTTATGTTTCCACTAAGGCTATGTTTCCAACAATGTTTGTTCACATGTCTCTCACTCATGGTTAATGATCCAAAGC
Source organism: Capsicum rhomboideum (assembly GCA_031232105.1). Taxonomy (NCBI): domain Eukaryota; kingdom Viridiplantae; phylum Streptophyta; class Magnoliopsida; order Solanales; family Solanaceae; genus Capsicum; species Capsicum rhomboideum. The sequence goes on from CP124709.1 coordinate 64,698,905, forward strand.
TTCAAGTAAGTTATAACTATCATTGTATCAATCTCAAAGTAATGAATGAAGTAATGCATATGTGGTTAATGATCAAGTATGGGTGGTAGCTTTGGGGGCAAAATGCCTAGCTCAAGCCGATCCTAAGATTGTTGGATTAGGGTCAGTCCTAGAGGTATAAGCCTAGCTCGGACCGATCCTGACAGGGGGTAGCTCTAGAGGTAATAACCTAGCTTGAGCCAAACCTGATATGTTGGTATGGGTGGCAGCTCTAGAGGTAATAACCTAGCTCGAGCCAATCCCTATCTATATTGATTCATGGGTGGAAGCTCTAGGGGCATAAGCCTAGATCAAGCTGATCCCAACATAACGTTATGTTATGTCAAAACCCACTGTTCAGTCGAGGCCCGGGTATTATAGGTCACAGGCAAAAATGAATAATAATAGAAGCAAATATACAAAGAAAGTAATGAAAGCAAAATACATGGTTTCCAAAGTTCAGTATAGTGACTTTTCCATATTGGTTATGCACTTGTAAATGAGCTCATTGACGTATTTATGATTCATGCAGTTTCATTTGAGCCTTACATACTCAGTACATTCTTCATACTGACATTCCTTGTGGGACTTACCTTACTTGTTGCAGGCGTAGGTACTAGTAGGCCTCCACAGTAGGTTGCCAATTGTTGCGGATCATTGGTGAGCTCCAGTTAGTTTGGGGCTTCTCTGAGTCACAGTTGTACATATGTTTTGGTGTTGTACATGTTGTATAAAGTGGGGACTTGTCATGACTTTTAGTTCATTTTGGTCAATGCATTTGTTAGAGGCTTTTGTAGACGTATGTGGGTATATGGATGTAATATGGTACACAACGTTTTGACTTGATGGCCTCAACGGCCAAGTTTCGTATATGTATATATATATCACAGGTTTCATATATTCCGTTGTTGGTATTTAAAGCTTTTACGTGATCATGGGTTTCTTATGGTATGCATATGATTGAATAGAAGCAAAGCTTGGTTCTCTTGGGCCTTGTCGGCTACGAGTGCCAATTCGACCCGATGGGATTCGGGGCATGACAAAAGTGGTATCAGAGCAGGTCATTCTAAGGGTGTCTACAAAGCCGTGTCTGAGTAGAGTTTTACTTATCGATGTGTTGTACACCATATTTATAAGTAGGAGGATACGGGACATTTTGGATGTTGTTTCTTTTCTTCACTTCTAGATCATGCACTAGAGCTAGTGTTGTAAGTTGAATTGTGTCTGACCATGGTAATTGTTTTTCTTTGGTATAGTTAAAATGCCAATCACACGATGCGGTAGAGGTAAAGGTAAGTAGGTAGATGTGCCTATTGAAGAAAGAATGAGTAGATTACCACCTGACTAAGCTAGTCAAGGTGGCACAAATGCTGAAATTTCATCGCGGTCTTCTTCTACTTATCCAGCTCTGGAAGAGCCAGTCGGTAGAGAAGTACCCGCAGAACTACCAATGAACACCATAGATCAATATCTGAGAAATGCAGTACATATGTTAACACAGTTAGTGGCAGCACAAAGTCAAGGACGAGCTGGTCCAATGACATATGAGGATGATGCGGCTAGAGTGGCCAGTCGCAGAACACAAGATTTTCTAAAACTGGACCCTCCTATATTCACTGGGTCAGATCTGAAAGCAGATCCACAGGACTTTGTGGATCAGATTCAGAGGGCTCTGGAAGTTATGCACGTGACCGGGGTAGAAACAGTTGAACTTGCTGCGTATAGGTTGAAAGAAGAGGCGATATTGTGGTATGAGGATTGAAATAAAACTCGTGATATTGGTGAAAATCCACCTAATTGGGAAGAATTTAAAGCGGCTTTTCTTGATCATTATCTTCCCTATGAGATCCGTGAGGCACGTGCGGATCAGTTTCTAAATCTCTATCAATGAGATTTGAGCGTTAGAGAATACAACTTACAATTTAATTCCTTGGCTTGATATGCTCCAAATATGGTAGCTACAATGACAGACAGAGTCCATCGATACGTGGATAGATTAAAACCATATTTGGTAAGGAATTGCACCATTGCTGCCTTGAATAAGGATATGGACATCGCGAGAATTCAAGCCTTCACCCAGAAAATGGAAGATCTAAGACAGAGAAGAAGGGTACATGAATTTGATAGAGGACAGTCCAAAAGGGCTAGACCTATGGGACCATCTATAATGTCCCAAGGAGGATCTAGAACTCGTATGTTTCCTAGACCACCTAGACCATCGTTCTGTCATGCCACAGTAGGCGCTCACTCTCAGTTTTGAGGGTTTAGAGGTGGTCCATCTGGGCAGAGTAGTGGAGTTCACGGATCACAGGCAGCAGGTTTTCCTCGTCAGTAGTGTCAGTACTGCGGGCATATTCATGTAGGTACATGCCTAGTGGGGACAAATTCTTGTTTTTGGTGTGGCATGACAGGACACATGATGAAAGAGTGTCCCTAGAGGAGGATGGGTGGTATAGCACGACCGGCAGGATCAGCCATTGCATCATCAACATCGGTTCCTTCACTGGGTCAATGTGTGCAGTCTGTTGGCCGTGGTAGAGGTGCCAGAGGAGCAGCCAGTACTAGTGGGGTCCAGAATCGCACTTATGCTTTAGTGGACCGACAGAATTCAGAGACCTCCCCTGATGTTGTCACAGGTACATTATCCATATTCTCATATAATGTATATGCATTGATTGACCCGGGTTCTACATTTTCCTATGTTACTCCATTGGTTGCTGCAAAATTTGCAAAGGTACCAAAATTATTAATTAAATCAATTGAAGTGTCTACACCGGCCGGTGAATATATTGTTGCAAAGAGAGTATATCGTAACTGTGTGGTAACTGTGTGCGGTCATGATACATTGGTCGATCTTATTGAACTAGACATGGTGGATTTTGATGTGATAATGGGAATGGATTGGTTGGCCTCTTGTTATGCTACGGTAGATTATCGGGCCAAGACGGTGCATTTTTGTTTTCCGCAAGAAAAGGTTCTTGAATGGCAGGGTAATGTGGGAGAACCAAACGGAAAATTTATTTCCTATTTGAAAGAAAGGAAAATGATTGCCAAGGGGTACATATGTCACTTGGTACGAGTAAAAGATAATGATGTGGAACCACCAACTCCGCAGTCGGTTCCAGTGGTCAATGAATTTCTAGATGTATTTCCAGAGGATCTTCCAGGCTTACCCCCAGAACGGAAAGTAGAGTTTGGCATTGATGTGATTCCAGGCACTCAGCCTATCTCTATTTCTCCATATAGAATGGCTCTAGCAGAATTACGTGAATTGAAGGAGTAGTTGAAAGATTTGCTGGACAAGGGCTTCATCAGGCCTAGTATGTCCCCGTGGGGTTCATCAATATTATTTGTACGGAAGAAAGATGGGACATTAAGAATGTGCATCGACTATCGACAATTGAATAAGGTAACGATCAAGAATAAAGATCCCCTCCCTCGAATTGATGATTTGTTTGATCAGTTACAGGGTGCCAAGTGTTTTTCAAAGATTGACTTGAGGTCGGGTTACCATCAAGTCAGAGTTGGAGAAGAAGATGTACCCAAGACAGCTTTCCGAACACGGTATGGCCATTATGAATTTTTAGTTATGTCATTTGGACTAACAAATGCACCAGCTGTGTTCATGGATTTGATGAATAGGGTGTTTAAGCCATTTCTAGACGTGTTCGTCACGGTATTTATAGATGACATCCTAGTTTATTCAAGATCACCAGAGGATCATGCTAATCACTTACGACAAGTGTTACAGATCCTCCGTGAGTGTAAGTTGTATGCCAAGTTCTCTAAATATGAGTTTTGATTAAAATCAGTTGCATTCTTGGGTCATATTGTGTCAGATGAAGGGATACAGGTTGATACACAGAATATTAAAGTAGTGAAAAATTGGCCAAGACCTACGACACCCACAAAGATTCGTAGTTTTCTTGGACTGGCAGGTTATTACAGAAGATTTGTGGAAGGTTTTTCCTCCATTGCTGCACCATTAACAAAGCTTACACATAAAGCAGTTAAATTTCAGTGGAATGATGCGTGTGAGAAAAGCTTCCAAAAGTTGAAAGATAAGTTAACCTCCACACCAGTTTTAGTACTTCCCGAAGGCACCGAAGGTTACGTAGTGTATTGTGATGCTTCCAGGGTTGGCCTCGGATGTGTATTGATGCAACACGATAATGTCATAGCATATGCCTCAAGACAGTTACGGCCACATGAGAAAACTTATCCCACACATGATCTTGAATTGGCAGCGGTAGTTTTTGCTTTAAAGATATGGCGTCATTATTTGTATGGAGTTCATGTTGATATCTATACGGATCACAAAAGTTTGCAATATCTCTTTAAGCAGAAGGAACTCAATTTGAGGCAACGAAGGTGGTTAGAGCTTTTAAAAGACTATGATATTGATATTCTTTATCATCCAGGCAAAGCAAATGTGGTAGCTGATGCATTGAGACACAAGGCAGTAGAAAGCACTAGTGGCCAGTTGACTGAAAAGCAGGAGATAATCAAAGATATACATCAAGTAGCCAGCTTGGGAGTTTGCCTCATTGAATCTCCAAATAAAGGGGTTATTGTGCAGAATGCAGCAGAATCCTCCTTAATAGCTGAAGTGAAAGAGAAGCAGTTTGCGGATTCTATGTTATTGTAGCTAAAGGAAAATGTACAGCAAAATTTGACAAAGGCATTTGATCTTACACAAGAAGGGGTACTCTAATGCCAAGGTAGATTATGTGTACCGGATGTAGATGAGTTGAGGAAACGAATTATGACAGAGGCGCATCATTCACGCTATTCTATTCATCCGGGTGCTACTAAAATGTACCATGATTTAAAAGAAGTGTATTGGTGGGGAAATATGAAAAAGGACATTGCAGAATTTTTTGCTCAATGCCCGAATTATCAACAAGTGAAAGTAGAGCATCAGAAACAAGGAGGTTATATGCAATGTATCAATCTTCCAGTCAGGAAATGGGATATGATTAATGTGGACTTCATTATATGTTTGCCTCGTACATTGCAGAAATTTAATTCTATATGGGTTATAGTGGACATGCTTACCAAATCAACGCATTTTCTACCAGTCAAGACCACCTATACAACTGAGGATTATGTAAGATTATATGTTAAGGCAATAGTGCGGTTACATGGGATTCCAATCTCCATTATATCAGACAGGGGGGGCTCAGTTTACTGTGCATTTTTGGAGATCTTTTCAGCAGAGTTTGGGTACACAGGTGAATCTGAGTACGACTTTCCATACTCAAACAGATGGACATGCAGAGCGTACTATCCAAACACTTGAAGATATGTTAGGAGCTTGCACGTTAGATTTTCAAGGTAGTTGGGGCGACCATTTACCTCTTATTGAATTTGCTTACAACAATAGCTATCATTCAAGTATTAAAATGGCACCTTATGAAGCTTTGTACGAAAGGAAATGTAGATCACCAATTGGATGGTTTGAAGTGGGTGAAACCGCTTTACTTGGTCCAGATATTGTTCATCAGGCTATGGAGAAAGTTAAAGTGATCCAACAATGGTTACAAATGGCCCAAAGTCTCCACAAGTCATATGCTGATGTTAGAAGAAGAGGACTTGAATTTGCCATAGGTGATTGGGTATTTTTGAAGGTGTCACCGATGAAAGGGGTAATGCAGTTTGGAAAGAAAGGAAAATTGAGTCCACGATACATAGACCCATACGAAATTACTGGAAGATTTGGGCAAGTTGCGTATGATTTGGCACTACCCCAGGAACTCTCCTCAGTCCACCCAGTATTTCATGTTTTGATGCTTTGAAAATGCATAGAAGATCCATCTCGTATTGTTCCCGTTGAAGATATTCAAGTTACAGAGGATCTTACTTATGAAGAGGTACCCATTTCTATTCTAGATCGACAAGTAAAGAGGTTGAGGAATAAAACATAGCTTCCGTAAAAGTCCTTTGGAGAAATCAACAAGTAGAGGAGATCACATGGCAAGCTAAAGAAATGATGAAATCCAAATACCCCTATCTATTTCAAATGGATGAAGAAGTTCAAAGTGCAGAAGTGAAGCAATAACAAGTAAGTATATATGAGCCTTAAGTGTTTATGTATATGTATGCTAATATAGAGGTGCATTTGTTGTAATTGAAGCGATGTTGTTAACATTCGAGGACGAATGTTTCTAAGGGGGGTAGAATGTAACACCCCGTACCTTCCTAACCCTACTTGATGACGTTGAAAAATGTTTACTTAGGTGTCAAGAGCCACAAGTATGTATTTGGTAATGTTATTGATGAGATAATTGAATTTGGCCCTCGTACATGTGATTAAACCTTCGTAGGAGGTGTTATGTGACTTCGTGGAACATTTGTGGGGTTAAAAACGAGGCTTGGAGGACCTCCAAATAAAGGATATTAAGGGTAGGAAGTAAGTTAAAGAATAGAACTTGAAGTATCTAATCAAACCCGCGAAGAAAAGTCGAAAAATGAAATTTTCAAAAAAACTAAGGGTGGGGAGCGCCAGAGGGCGTGCTAGGCCACTCTGGGCTAAAATTTTTAGCCAACAGGCAGCAAGCTGGCGGTCCCAAGGGCGTGCCAGGCTGGTTTTGCCCACCTTTCAATGTTGGAAATTTTCTTAAGTCCCAAGGGTTCCCGGGGACCTACCGAGCTAATTTTTGCCATGTTTCTTCTACAACCACGAGTATATAAATGGAATAAATGAAGCATTATATTGGTATGGTAAAATTACTCGGGAAAGAATTTGGCATCAAAATAACGGTTTTACCCTTGTGGTCAAAATGAGCCATACGTGGCTAGAATCACTTGTTTTTGGAATTGAGGCTACAAATATGAATCGCGTGAGTAGGAATATTGTCGTAACACGTATGAAATGATTTAAACATGAGAAGTTATTGATTTCATTGGGTTAAGTGATTTGGGCTCAAAAAAAGCCCAAAAAAAGGAAGAATACATGGGCCAAGAATGACCCATTCTTCCATTGACTAAGCCAAACATAGCATTAAATGCCAAGAGTGGCTAAGGATGACTCCAAGGGCTATATAAAGACCCAAAAATCAGATTTTATACATTTGGAACTCTCATGCTTTTTAGATATTTTCTCAATATTTCTCTCAAACCCTAAGAATTCAAAGCCAACTTTTGGAGCAAGATCATCATTTCTCAAGCTTGGGTAAGTAATTATTATTATGGATTAATATATTATATGCATGGGAGAGTATGTAAATCATGTTGGTTATGCTTGGAAGTGTTGAACATGGTGCTTTGTGTTTTTGGTAAAAGATGTGATATCCATGGAATTGTAACTTGAAATATGACTTGTGAGTTTGATAAAAGAGCATGGTATGGATGAAATATCAACATGTATGGTGTGATTATGTTATTAAACTTGTTATTTTCATATAAGTGTAAATTATAGGATTTTGGCCGATATGTGCTATGAGGTGTATTAAGGTGACTTGATAGATTATTTTTGATATGGTGTGGATGAGGAAGTGTAAAGGAGAAGTTTTGTGGTGAAATGTTATTGATTATCATGTATTGGTCAATGTATGGAATATTGTTAGATTATTGGTATGATAATTTCATCAATGGTTTTGTCAAGGGGGAAATGGCATGTTTAAAGGCAAACATGAAACTCATTATCATTATATGCATTTGTAAGGTAGTTGGTGGTTAATGTAAACTCCGTTATGTATTTGTGTTGTACAGTGACACATAAAGAAGGAGCAGGACTATTGTATGCACATCTAAGATTGTATATTCGTATTGAGAATACAAGGTATGTAAGGTTACTTTGTCCGTATCTTTCTACGGTAAATAGTATTCACATTGACATTACGCTTGTCCCATCCCGAAATGTTCTAAGGTATCCTATATCCGGTTATCAATGGTCATTATCATATGTTTCCCACCCATTGATCAGTTGTGAATCTCATGCCTCATATTCATGAATAGTGTTCCAAAAGCCCAATAAGGTTACGTTCCAAAGTTCCAATAGTGGTTATATTCATGTATCTTGTTCATTGATTATTGTCCAATGGTTCCTATGGTGTTATGTTTCGAATAAGGCTATGTTTCCAACAATGTTTGTTCACATGTCTCTCACTCATGGTTAATGATCCAAAGCTTCAAGTAAGTTATAACTATCATTGTATCAATCTCAAAGTAATGAATGAAGTAATCCATATGTAGTTAATGATCAAGTATGGGTGGTAGCTTTGGGGGCAAAATGCCTAGCTCAAGCCGATCCCGAGATTGCTGGATTAGGGGGTAGTCCTAGAGGCATAATCCTAGCTCAGACCGATCCTGACAGGGGGTAGCTCTAGAGGTAATAACCTAGCTCGAGCCGAACCTGATATATTGGTATGGGTGGCAGCTCTAGAGGTAATAACCTAGCTCAAGCCGATCCCGATCTATATTGATTCATGGGCGGAAGCTCTAGGGGAATAAGCCTAGCTCGAGCCGATCCCAACATAACGTTATGTTATGCTAAAACCCACTGTTCAGTCAGGACCCAGGTATCACAGGTCACAGGCAAAGATGAATAATCATAGAAGCAAATATACAAAGAAAGTAATGAAAGCAAAATACATGGTTTCCAAAGTTTAGTATAGTGACGTATCCATATTGGTTATGAACTTGTAAATGAGCTCATTGACGTATTTATGATTCATGCAGTTTCATTTGAGCCTTACATACTCAGTACATTCTTCGTATTGACATCCCTTGTGGGACTTACCTTACTTGCTGCAGGCGCAGGTAATAGTAGGCCTCCTCAGTAGGTTGCCAGTTGTTGCGGATCATTGGTGAGCTCCAGTTAGTTTGGGGCTTCTCCGAGTCACAGTTGTACATATGTTTTGGTGTTGTACATGTTGTATAAAGAGGGGACTTGTCCTGACTTTTAGTTCGTTTTGGACAATGCATTTGTTAGAGGCTTTTGTAGACGTATGTGGGTACATGGATGTAATATCGTACACAACGTTTTGACTTGATGGCCTCATCGGCCAAGTTTCGTATATGTATATATATATCACAGGTTTCATGTATTCCGTTGTTGGTATTTAAAGCTTTTACGTGATCATGGGTTTCTTATGGTATGCATATGATTGAATAGAAGCAAAGCTTGGTTCTCTCGGGCCTTGTCGGCTACGAGTGCCAATTCGTCCTGATGGGATTCGGGGCGTGATAGTACTATTCACCTGGATAGTATAAGTTTCTCCATTTCTTAATTTTCACCATTTTTAACCTTTGAGATCTTGAGAAAGGCAATTCTAAAGAGGGACTTTCATCAAAAGTGTTTGGGTAAGCTTTTAAACATGATTTCAATCATTATTCAGTGATTTTATCTCAAAAACAACTTTAAAACTTGGATTATAAAGTTGTATTTTGGGGTTTCACCTGGTAAAGTGAAAAAAAATGATTTTTCTTCAATTTCAAGCTTGATTTCAACCTATTTTTCGATGGATTTTCATATTTTGAATTCTTAATGTATGGGAAACATGATTCTTTAATAAACTTCCATTTTTATTCATTTTATTTTGAGGTCAATTTTCAAACTATTTTAGGATCCGAAAAGAAATTAACTAATATGGGTATTGTTAGACTCCTCTTGATGTGTAGATTATGGTTTTGATAGATTGGGTTCATTTTGAGACTGGACAAAAAGGAAAAGCTCCTTATTAAAGGGCCCAGGCTCGTGTTTTGGCTTTTTAAGGTAGGTTATGGCTTAACTTTCTTCAGACCGGGCTGGATAGTTAACCATTATGTAATGTATACTATGGGTTGGGGATTTTATCGTGAGATTCATCTTTTGAGATCATTATTTTATCGTATTGACCATGTGAGGGCTTATGTGAACCTTATTATTGATTTGAGAGATTGTTATCATTGTGATGCCGTGTGGGAGTTGGTATTTGTCTTGTTTGAGCATTCTTTGCTTTCATTATTATTGTGATGCCCGAGTGGGGGCTTGGATTGATATTATTGATGTCTTATGTGACTATTACTACTATATTGCCATGTGATGGCTTATATCATGATCTATTGAGATTTGAGGAGCATTGAGCTCATTTATACCATTATTGAGTTGATTCATTACATGATATTGATTTGGTTATGAGCATGCATCCTTTTTTTTATTCATTCATATTTATAGATCTGGTACCACTGAAAAACACTAATTTTTGAAAGAAAATGAGACACTTTTTAAAATGACTTGATCGAGGGATGTGTTAGTTGGGTTAATTGATGAGATTGTGATAGTATATGGGTTGTGAATTACCCATGGGTCCTATCTGGAAGCTTATACTCGGAAGGTGTATATGAGGTGATATTGAGACATTCCATCCTTATCATACCATTGCATTGCATCATTTGCATTTCTCTTATGTTGTTTTCTAGTTGTGTAATTTAACCTTCCTTTATATATTCGTGTGTAGTTCTTATTATACTGTTATTATACTTGTAAAATTGTTAGGAGATACAACTTGAGTCACTGTTGGGAACTTTTCTGTATGCAGGTGGAAGCATGTTCATACTATCCTTTACTTGTTTAGTTTTCTACTTTGCTCGGTCGGCCTATGATGCCTACTGAGTACAAGTGGTCTGTACTCACTCCTACTTTTTATACCCTTTCAATGCAGATCCCAGTTCGAGTACGACCCACAGAGCTTTATTTCGTACTGAGTTGAGGCTATTTTGGAGTACTTGTGAGCTCCTCATTCGGATCATCTTTCCAGATTCCATCATACCTTTATCTCATCTTTATTTTACCTTTATGAGATAGAGTCTTTTATTTTCATATTCTATGTCAGTTATTAGTGCTTTTTACTCATGACACTAGATTTTGGGATTTGAGTTGTATTTATTTTAGTTTTGGAGTTATATATATATATGGCATGACTTTATTCAAAAGTTTTGTATTTGGGTGTTATTATCTATTTATGCATTTTGCTTATATCTTGTGGTGTTAGTCTTACCTACCAAGGTGGGGGTAGGTAGATGCCATCATGACCTCGGATTCTAGGTCGTTACAATACTTTGGCATGCAGTCTTATACTTGTGTATCAAAAAAGTGAGCTTCCTAGATAATTTTCATGATAAAAGATACATAGTGACGGTGTACGATTTCCATTGTAGTTAATGGCCCTTTTCTCTACTTCCCTAGGTCTCACAAATGTGTCAAATTACTTTCATATGTGTTCATTATTCTATATTAGTGTGTTTATATTTCAAAGTACTGGGATGACAAAGGTATTCTAAATAGAAAGTTTCATGGGTTATTCTCTAAGTCAAATAAGGTTCCTTGAGCCATATATGCTCCTACATATTACATTGATATTACACTCATTTCCTATGTTATTGTTACTACTCCAAGCATGTTATTCACATGTGTATACTACTTGTCTATAGTCCCAAAGCTCAATAATATTATGACCACCAAAATAACAATCTCAAATATTAAAGAAATGACGTAAAGCAAATTTGTCTATTTATAGGTGGTATCTCAGGGACGAATGCCTAACATTGGCCGATCTCAATATTTATGGGTAGTAGCTTAGGGGTGAAATCCTAGCATGGGCCAATCCTAATTTATGTATTTATGCGTGGTATCCTAGGGTCCAAGGTCTAGCATGGGTCGATCCCAATTTGTATAATTGTGAGGACAGCATCCCAGGGGTTATAATACCTAGTATGGGTCATCCTCTTATACCACTGAGCAGTTGGTAATTTGTATCACATGCCCAACAAAGTTTATAAAGCAAAGAAGAGTAAAGTAAAGGAAAGAATGTAATGTACATCATTACACAAGTATAAGAAAATGTGATCTTTTATCCTTATCAATACATTTGTACCCGATTTCATATGAGCTCTTGTTTTACATATAGTTACTTTATTCCTAACATACTCAATACATTATTTTGTACTGGCGTCCCTCATAGGGGGTGCTGTGTTACATGTTACAGGCATAGGTACTCTAGCTAGTAGATCTCCTCCATAGGAGTACATCACACTCAACCATTGTTGGTAAGATCCAGGTTGGTCGAAGCCTTATCGATTCTTTGGTATATGCATTTTGGTATTTTATAGTAGTTAAGGGTAAGGTAGGGCCTGTCCCTGTTATGCCCCAAATCCCATCGGGATGGATTGGCACTCGTAGCCGACAAGGCCCGAGAGAACCAAGCTTTGCCTCTATTCAATCATATACATGCCATAAGAAATCCATAATCACATAATAACTTTGGAAATCAACAATGGAATTCATGGAACATGATATATATATATATTCACATATGCGAAACTTGGCCGTTGAGGCCACCAAGTCAAAAATAACATAACCCTTTTACATTTATACACCCACATCCGTCAACAAAAACCTCTAAAAAATGCATTGACCAAAATGAACTAAAAGTTGGGACAAGTCCCCGCTTTATACAACATGTACAACACCCAAAACATATGTACAACAGTGACTCGGAGAAGCCCCAAACTAACTGGAGCTCACCAAAGATCTGCAACACTGGCAACCTACTGTGGAGGCCTACTAGTACCTGCGCCTGCAGCAAGTAAGGTAAATTCCCCAAGAGGGGTCAGTACGAAGAATGTATTGAGTATGTAAGGCCATATGAAACTTATATGATATGTAAAGACGTCAAAGAACTTAAGTTCAAATGCATAATCAATATAGAGAGGTTACAATGTAGATGAGTCACTATTCTGTACTTTGGAAACCATGTATATTGCTTCCGTTACTTTCTTGTATCTTTAATTCAATGATTATTCATTTTTGCTTGTGACTTGTGATACCCGGGCCCCGACTGAATAGTGGATTTTAAACATAACATAGCGTTATGTTGGGATCAGCTCGAGCTAGGCTTATGCCCCTAGAGCTGCCACCCTATGAATCAATATATATATCGGGATCGGCTCGAGCTAGGTGAGTACCTCTAGAGCTGCCACCCATACAACCTTTCAGGTTTGGCTCGAGATAGGTTATTACCCCTAGAGATGCCCCCTGGAAGGATAGATCCGAGCTAGGCTTATGCCTCTAGGACTGCCCCCTGATTTGGGATCGGCTTGAGCTAGGCATTTCTCCCCCAAAGCTGCCACCCTTACTTGATCATTGACCATATAGGCATTACTTTATTCATTACTTTGAGATTGATACAATGAAAGTCATAACTTTACTTGGAACTTTGGATCATTAACCAATGAGTGAGAGACATGTGAATAACTTGGCAACCTAACATTGTTAGAACCATAACACCATGGGAACCATTGAAAATTAATCCATGACCAAGAGACATAAGTATAATCGCTATTGGAAACATTAGAGCATAACCTTATTTGAGCTTTTGGAACATCAACCATAAATATGAGACATGAGATTCACAAATGATCAATGAGTAGGAAATATATGACAATGACCATGGATAACCGGATATGGGATACCTTAGCACATTTTGGGATGGAACAAGCGTAATGTCAATGTGAAACTATTTGCCACAGAAAGATACGGACAGAGTAACCTTACATACCTTGTATTCTCATTACGAATGTACAATCCTAGATGTGTATACAATAGTACCGCTCCTTCTTTATGTGTCACTCTACAACACAAATATATAACGGGATTCACATTAACCATCAACTACTTTACAAATGCATATAACATCAATGGGTTACATGTTTGCCTTTAAACATGTCATTTCCCCTTGAAAAAAACCATTGATGAAATTATTATTCCAAAAATCCCACAATATTCCCAACATTGACCAATACATGATAATCAATACATTTTACCACAACACTTCTCCTTTACACTTTCTTATCCACACCACATCACAAATAATCCATCAACTTACCTTAATACACCTCATAGCACATATCGGCCAAAATCCCACAATTGACACTTCTAGAAAAATAACAAGTTAAATAAAAAAATCACACAATACATGTCCATATTTTATCCATACTATGCTCTTTCATCAAAGGCACAAGTCATAATTCAAGCTTGAACCTCATGGATCACAAATCTTATATAAAAACACAAAGTACCATGTCCAACATTTCCAAGCATAACCAACATGATTTAAATACTCTCCCATGCATATAATATATTAATCCATAACAAGAATCACTTACCCAAGCTTGAAAAGTGATGATCTTTCTCCAAAATTGACTTTGAGTTCTTTAGGGTTTGAGAGAAATGTTTGAGAAAATATCTAAAAACACATGAGAGTTCCCAAATGAAGAAAATCTGATTTTTGGGTCTATATATAGTCCTTGGGGTCATCCTTAGCCATTCTTGGCATTTAATGCTATATTTGACTTAGTCAATAGAAGATTGGATCATGTGACCCATGTCTTTTGCCTCATTTTGGGCTTTTATTGAGCCCAAATCACTTAACCCAATAAAATCAATAATTTCTCGTGTTTACGTCATCTTATACGTGTTACAACAATATTGCCACTCACCCTATTCATATCCGTAGCCTCAATCCCAAAAACAAGTGATTCTAGCCACATTTGGCTTATTTTGATCAAAATGGTAAAATCGTCATTTTGACGCCAAATTCGTTTTGACGCCAAATTCGTTCTCGAGTAATTTTATCATAAAAATATAATACTTGACTCATTTCATGTATATAATCATGGTTGTGGAAGAAACGTGGCAAAAAACAGCTCGGTACATCACCCGACACCCTTAGGACGTAGAAAATTTCCAACTTTCGAAAAATGGAAAAACAAGCATGGCACACCCTTGGGCGGGACAAATTGCTGCCTATGGACTAAAAATTTTAGCCCAGAGCGTCTTTCACACCCCCTGGTGCTCCCCAACCTTAGATTTTTTGAAAATTTTATTTTTCGACTTTTCTTCGCGGGTTTGGTTAGATACTTCAAGTCCTATTCTTTAACTTACTTCTTAACCTTAATATCCTTTGTTTAGAGGTCCTCTTAGCCTCATTTTTAACCCCACAAATGCTCCACGATAATCACAAAACACCTGTTACGAAGGTTTAATCACATATACGAGGGACAAATTCAATTATCTCATCAATAGCCTTACAAAATACATACGTATGGCTCTCGACACCTAGGTAAACATTATTTAATGTCGTCAAGTAGGGTTGGGAAGGTAAGGGGTGTTACATTCTTCCCCCCTTAGGAACATTCATCCTCAAATGTGAACAATATCATTTCAATTACGACAAATGCATTTCTACATTAGCATACATATACATAAACACTTAAGGCTCATGGAGACTTACTTGTTATCGCTGCACTTCCGCACTTTGAACTTCTTGGTCCATTTGAAATAGATGGGGATACTTGGATTTCATCATCTCTTCCGCTTCCCATGTGATCTGCTCTACTTGTTGATTTCACCATAATACCTTTACGGAAGCTATGTATTTATTCCTCAATCTCTTTACTTGTCGATCTAGAATAGCAACGGGTACCTCTTCATAAGTAAGATCCTCCATAACTTGGACATCTTCAATTGGAATAATACGAGATGGATCTCCTATGCATTTTGGAAGCATCGAAACATGAAATACCGCATGGACTGAGGAAAGTTCCTGGGGTAGTGCTAATTCATATGCAACTTGCCTAAATCTTCTAATGATTTCATATGGGCCTATGTAACGTGGACTCAATTTTCCTTTCTTTCCGAACTGCATTACCCCTTTCTGGCCCAAGCATTACCTATGGCAAATTCAAGTCCTCTTCGTCTAACATTAGCATATGACTTGTGGCGACTTTGGGCCGTTTGTAACCTTTGTTGGATCACTTTAACTTTCTCCATAGCCTGATGAACAATATCTGGCCCAAGCAAAGCAGTTTCACCTGCTTCAAACCATCCTATTGGTGATCTACATTTCCTTCCGTACAAAGCTTCATAAGGTGCCATTTTAATACTTAAATGATAGCTATTATTATACGCAAAGTCAATAAGAGGCAAATGGTCATCCCAACTGCCTTGAAAATCTAACGTACAAGCTCGTAGCATATCTTCAAGTGTCTGAATAGTACGTTCTGCTTGTCCATCAGTCTGAGGATGGAAAGTCGTACTCAAATTCACCCAT
Organism: Capsicum rhomboideum; assembly: GCA_031232105.1. Lineage (NCBI taxonomy): Eukaryota > Viridiplantae > Streptophyta > Magnoliopsida > Solanales > Solanaceae > Capsicum > Capsicum rhomboideum. The sequence continues at coordinate 64,715,017 of CP124709.1, forward strand.
GTACCCAAACTCTGCTGGAGAGATCTCCAAAAGTGCGCTGTGAACTGTGCTCCTCTGTCTGATATAATGAAAAGTGGAATACCATGCAATCATACTATCTCTTTCACATACAACTTCGCATAATCCTCAACTGTATAGGTCGTCTTGACCGGTAGAAAATGCGCTGACTTGGTAAGCATGTCCACTATAAACCATATAGAATCAAACTTCCACAATGTACGAGGCAACCCTGTAATGAAATCCATATTAATCATATCCCATTTCCAGACTGGAAGATTGATACATTGCATGTAACCTCCTGGTTTCTGATGCTCTACTTTCACTTGTTGACAGTTTGGACATTGAGCGACAAATTCTGCAGTGTTCTTCTTCATATTTCCCCACCAATACACTTCTTTCAAGTCATGATACATTTTAGTATCACCCAGATGAATAGAATAGCACGAATGATGCGCCTTTGTCATAATTCGTGTCCTCAGCTCATCTACATCCGGTACACATAATCTCCCTTGACATTGAAGTACCCCTTCCTGTGTAAGATCAAATGCCTTTATCAAATTCTGATGTACATTTTCCTTTAGCTGCACTAACATATAATCCGCAAACTGTTTCTCTTTCACTTTAGTTATTAAGGAGGATTTTGCTGTATTTTGCACAATAACCCCTTCATTTGGAGATTCTATAAGGCGAACTCCCAAGCTGGCTAGCTGATATAAATCTTTGATTAGCTCTTGCTTTTCAGTCAACTGACCACTAGTTCTTTCCACTGCCTTGCGGCTCAATGCATCAGCTACTACATTTGCTTTGCCTGAATGATAAAGAATATCAATATCATAGTCTTTTAAGAGCTCTAACCACCTTCGTTGCCTCAAATTGAGTTCCTTTTGCTTAAAGAGATATTGCAAACTTTTGTGGTCCGTATAGATATCAACATGGACTCCATACAAATAATGACGCCATATCTTTAGAGCAAAAACTACCGCTGCCAATTCAAGATCATGTGTGGGATAATTTTTCTCATGTGGCCGCAACTGTCGTGAGGCATATGCTATGACATTACCGTGTTGCATCAACACACATCCGAGGCCAACCCCGAAAGTATCACAATGCACTACATAACCTTCGGTACCTTCGGGAAGCACTAAAACTAGTGTGGAAGTTAATTTATCTTTCAACTTTTGGAAGCTTTTCTCACACGCATCATTCCACTGAAATTTTACTGCCTTATGTGTAAGCTTTGTTAACGGTGCTGCAATAGAGGAAAAACCTTCCACAAATCTTCTGTAATAACCTGCCAGTCCAAGAAAACTATGAATTTCTGTCGGTGTCGTAGGTCTTGGCCAATTTTTCACTGCGTCAATCTTCTGTGTATCAACCTGTATCCCTTCATCTGACACAATGTGACCCAAGAAAGCAACTGATTTTAACCAAAACTCACATTTGACGAACTTGGCATACAACTTACGCTTACGGAGAATCTGTAACACTTTCCATAAGTGATTAGCATGGTCCTCCGGTGATCTTGAATAAACTAGGATGTCGTCTATAAATACCATGATGAACACATCCAGAAATGGCTTAAACACCCTATTCATCAAATCCATGAACATAGCTGGAGCATTTGTTAGTCCAAATGACATAACTAAAAATTTATAATGGCCATACCGTGTTCGGAAAGTTGTCTTGGGTATATCTTACTCTTTAACTCTGACTTGATGGTAACCCAACCTCAAGTCAATCTTTGAAAAACACTTGGCACCCTGTAACTGATCAAATAAATCATCAATTCGAGGAAGGGGATATTTGTTCTTGATTGTTACCTTATTCAATTACCGATAGTCGATGCACATTCTCAATGTGCCATCTTTATTCCGTACAAATAATATCGGTGCACCCCACGGGGACATACTAGGCCTAATGAAGCCTTTGTCCAGAAAATTTTTCAATTGCTCCTTCAATTCACGCAATTCTGCTGGAGCCATTCTATATGGAGGAATAGAAATAGGCTGAGTGCATGGAATCACATCAATGCCAAATTCTACTTCCCGTTCTGGGGGTAAGCCTGGAAGATCCTCTGGAAAGACATCTAGAAATTCATTGACCACTGGAACCGACTGCGGAGTTAGTGGTTCCACTTCAGTATCTTTCACCCATACTAAATGACATATATAACCCTTAGCAATCATTTTTCTGGCTTTCAAACAGGAAATAAATCTCCCTCGTGGTGCCCCTACTTTACCCTGACATTCAAGAACATTTTCTTGCGGAAAACAAAATTGCACCTTCTTGGCCCGGCAATCTACCATGGCATAACAAGAGGCCAACCAATCCATTCCCATGATCACATCAAAATCCACCATGTCCAATTCAATAAGATCGACCAATGTATCATGACCACACACAGTTACCACACAGTCACGATATACTCTTTTTGCAACAATATATTCACCGACCGGTGTAGACACTTCAATTGATTTAATTTATAATTCTGGTGCCTTTGCAAATTTTGCAGCAACTAATGGAGAAACATAGGAAAATGTAGAACCAGGGTCAATCAATGCATATACATTATATGAGAATATGGATAATGTACCTGTGACGACATCAGGGGAAGCCTCTGAATTCTGTCGGTCCACTGAAGCATAAGTGCGATTCTAGACCCCACTAGTACTGGCTGCTCCTCTGGCACCTCTACCCCTGCCAACAGACAGCACATCTCGGCCCAAAGAAGGGACCGATGCTGACGATGCAACGATCGATCCTGGCGGTCGTGCTACACCACCCATACTCCTCTGGGGACACTCTCTCATCATGTGTCCTGTTATGCCGCACCAAAAACAAGCATTTGTCCCTACTCTGCATGTACCTGCATGAATACGCCTGCAGTGATGACACTGCTGACGAGGAAAACTTGCTACCTATGATCCGTGAACTCCGCTACTCTGCCCAGATGGTCCACCTCTAGACCCTCGAAACTGAGAATGAGCACCCCCTGTGGAATAGGAGAACGATGGTCTAGGTGTTCTAGGAAACATACGGGGCCTAGAGCCTCCTTGGGACATCATAGGTGGTCCCATAGGTCTAGCCCTTTTGGACTGTCCCCTATCAAATTCATGTACCCTTCATCTCTGTCTTTGATCTTCCATTTTCTGGGCGAAGGCTTGTATTCTAGCTATGTCCATGTCCTTGTTCAAGGCAGCAATGGTACAATACCTTACCAAATATGGCTCTAATCTGTCCACGTATCTATGGACTCTGTCTGTCATCGTAGCCACAATATTTGGCGCATATCGAACCAAGGAATTAAATTGCAAGCTATATTCTCTGACACTCAAATTTCCTTGACAGAGATTTAGCAACTGATCCGCACATGCCTCACGGATCTCATAGGGCAAGTAATGATCAAGGAAAGCCACTTTAAACTCTTCCCACGTAGGTGGATTTTCACCAATATCATGGGATTTCTTCCAATCCTCGTACCACAATATTGCCTCTCCTTTCAATCTGTATGTAGCAAGTTCAACTGTCTCTACCCCCGTCATGTGCATAACTTCCAAGGCCCTCTGAATTTGATCCACGAAGTCCTATGGATCTGCTTTCGGGTCTGACCCTGTGAATATAGGAGGGTCCAATTTCAGAAAATCCTATGTTCTGCGACTCGCCACTCTAGCCACATCATCATCATGTGTCATTGGACCAGCTCATCCTTGACTTTGGGCTGCCACTAACTGTGTCAACATATGAACTGCATTTCTAAGATCCTGATCTGTGGCATTCATTGGTGGTTCTGCGTGTACTTCTCTACCAACTGGCTCCTCCGGAGCTGGAAAAGTAGACGAAGGTCGCGATGAAATTTCAGCATTTGCTCCACCTTGACTAGCTTGGTCAGGTGGTAGTCTACTCATTCCTTCTTCAGCAGGCATATCCACCTGCTTCCCTTTACCTCTACCTCTTCTCGTCATTGGCATTTTGACTATACCAAAGAAAAACAATTACCATAATCAGATTCATTTCATCTTACGATACTGGCTCTATTGCACGATCTAGAAGTGAAGAAAAGAAACAACATCCTAAATGTCCCGTAGCCTTCTACTTATAAATGTGGTGCACAACATATCGATAAGTAAGACTATACTCAGACACGGCTTTGTAGACACCCTTAGAATGACCTGCTCTGATACTACTTTTGTCATGCCCCGAGTCCCATCGGGACAAATTGGCACTCGTAGACGACAAGGCCCTAGAGAACCAAGCTTTACCTCTATTCAATCATATACATGCCATAAGAAATCCATAATCACATAATAACTTTGGAAATCAACAATGGAATTCATGGAATATGATATATATATTCACATATGCGAAACTTGGCCGTTGAGGCCACCAAGTCAAAAATGACATAACCCTTTTACATTTATACACCCACATCCGTCAACAAAAGCCTCTAACAAATGCATTGACAAAAATGAACTAAAAGTAGGGATAATTCCCCGCTTTATACAACATGTACAACACCCAAAACATATGTACAACAGTGACTCAGAGAAGCCCCGAACTAACTGGAGCTCACCAAAGATCTGCAACACTGGCAACCTACTGTGGAGGCCTACTAGTACCTGCGCCTGCAACAAGTAAGGTAAATTCCCCAAGAGGGGCCATTACGAAGAATGTACTGAGTATGTAAGGCCATATGAAACTTATATGATATGTAAAGACATCAAAGAACTCAAGTTCAAATGCATAATCAATATAGCTAGGTCACAATGTAGATGAGTCACTATTCTGTACTTTGGAAACCATATATATTGCTTCCGTTACTTTCTTGTATCTTTAATTCAATGATTATTCATCTTTACTTGTGACTTATAATACCCAGGCCCCGACTGAACAGTGGGTTTTAAACATAACATAGCGTTATGTTGGGATCGGCTCGAGCTAGGCTTATGCCCCTAGAGCTGCCACCCTATGAATCAATATATATATCGGGATCGGCTCGAGCTAGGTGAGTACCTCTAGAGCTGCCACCCATACAACCTTTCAGGTTCGGCTCAAGCTAGGTTATTACCCCTAGAGCTGCCCCCTAGCAGGATCGATCCGAGCTAGGCTTATGCCCCTAGGATTGTCCCCTGATTTGGGATCGGCTTGAGCTAGGCATTTCACTTCCAAAGCTGCTACCCTTACTTGATCATTGACCACATATGCATTACTTTATTCATTACTTTGAGATTGATACAATGAAAGTCATAACTTTACTTGGAACTTTGGATCATTAATCAATGAGTGAGAGACATGTGAATAACTTGGCAACCTAACATTGTTAGAACCATAACACCATGGGAACCATTGAACAACAATCCATGACCAAGAGACATAAGTATAATCGCTATTGGAAACATTAGAGCATAACCTTATTTGAGCTTTTGGAACATCAACCATGAATATGAGACATGAGATTCACAAATGATCAATGAGTAGGAAATATATGAAAATGACCATGGATAACCGGATATGGGATACCTTAGCACATTTCGGGATGGAACAAGCGTAATGTCAATGTGAATACTATTTGCCGAAGAAAGATACGGACAGAGTAACCTTACATACCTTGTATTCTCAATACGAATGTACAATCCTAGATGTGTATACAATAGTCCCTCTCCTTCTTTATGTATCACTCTACAACACAAATATATAACGAGATTCACATTAACCATCAACTACTTTACAAATGCATATAACATCAATGGGTTACATGTTTGCCTTTAAACATGTCATTTCCCCTTGAAAAAAACCATTGATGAAATTATTATTCCAAAAATCCCACAATATTCCCAACATTTACCAATACATGATAATCAATACATTTTACCACAACACTTCTCCTTTACACTTTCTTATCCACACCATATCACAAATAATCCATCAACTTACCTTAATACACCTCATAGCACATATCGGCCAAAATCCCACAATTGACACTTATAAAAAAATAACAAGTTAAATAACAAAATCACACCATACATGTTCATATTTTATCCATACCATGCTCTTTCATCAAAGGCACAAGTCATAATTCAAGCTTGAACCTCATGGATCACAAATCTTATATAAAAACACAAAGTACCATGTACAACATTTCCAAGCATAACCAACATGATTTACATACTCTCCCATGCATATAATATATTAATCCATAACAAGAATCACTTACCCAAGCTTGAAAAGTGATGATCTTTCTCCAAAATTGACTTTGAGTTCTTTAGGGTTTGAGAGAAATGTTTGAGAAAATATCTAAAAACACATGAGAGTTCCCAAATAAAGAAAATATGATTTTTGGGTTTATATATAGTCCTTTGGGTCATCCTTATCCATTCTTGGCATTTAATGCTATATTTGACTTAGTCAATAGAAGATTGGATCATGTGACCCGTGTCTTTTGCCTCATTTTGGGCTTTTATTGAGCCCAAATCACATAACCCAATAAAATCAATAATCTCTCGTGTTTAAATCATCTTATACATGTTACAACAATATTCCCACTCACCCTATTCATATCCGTAGCCTCAATCCCAAAAACAAGTGATTCTAGCCACGTTTGGCTTATTTTGACCAAAAGGGTAAAATCGTCATTTTGAAGCCAAATTTGTTCTCGAGTAATTTTATCATACCAATATAATACTTGAATCATTTCATGTATATACTCATGGTTGTAGAATAAACGTGGCAAAAATTGGCTCGGTACGTCACCGGGCACCCTTAGGACTTAGAAAATTTCCAACTTTCGAAAAATGGAAAAACCAGCGTGGCACGCCCTTGGACTCGCCAACTTGCTGCCTCTGGACTAAAAATTTTAGCCCAGAGCGTCTTTCACACCCCCTGGCGCTCCCCAACCTTAGATTTTTTGAAAATTTCATTTGTTGACTTTTCTTCGCGGGTTTGGTTAGATACTTCAAGTCCTATTCTTTAACTTACTTCTTAACCTTAATATCCTTTGTTTAGAGGTACTCTTAGCCTCGTTTTGAACCCCACAAATGCTCCACGAAAATCACAAAACACCTCCTACGAAGGTTTAATCACATATACGAGGTCCAAATTCAATTATCTCATCAATAGCATTACAAAATACGTATGGCTCTCGACACCTAGGTAAAAATTATTTAATGTCGTCAAGTAGGGTTGGGAAGGTACGGGGTGTTACAGTCCCGATCTAGACTAAGTTTGTCTATCTTATAGAGGCTTTGTATACTAATGTATAAAGTGCAGTTATGTTTGGTATCTTAACATTTGTGGCCTCAATGGCCAAGTCATGTATATATGTCTTGGGCCTCTTTATGTTGATTTCTTATCACTATAGATTATATATGCTTTTCAAAGCTTCATGACTATCATAGTTATATGCATGGTAAGCACATATTATAAGTTGGTTCTCTCGGGTCTTTAGAGCGTCGGGTGCTTATCCATCTCCATGAGATTTAAGGTGTGACACATAGATTGCAACATTTGTTACATTCTAAGGACATAATTACATATTGCACTCAGTGATTTAGGGTTTAGATCATGGGGTAACATACCATGGGGTAAAATAATAAATTGATTTTTTTGAACTATTTTCCCTTCTTTGCTAGCATGATTGATGTGAATTATTTGAAAATGACTTATTTAACATGATAGTTGACGATCTTACTTTAACTTGAGAACTTGAGCTAGATTATGATGATGTTTGATGAAAAACTGAGATTTTATCTTTCCGTGGATCGAAAAGTGAGTCTATGTGATTTTGAAATCAAAAAGAGGTAAACTTGAACAGGTAATTAAATTGACTCATGATAAGAAATGCATTTCTTGGACTTATACTTGTTATTTATGGGTTCAGAGTTTCACACCTGGACATCATACATTGTATTTCATATGGAGCAGAGCGGCATACCTGCCCAATGTTATATGGATAGGAGTGGTATGCCTGCCCGACTTTAATATTGATATGTTTAGGAATAGAAGGCACGCATGTCCGATATATGGACCTGACGAGTCCCCCATGGATCCTAGCTAGCTTTACAGAGAAGAAGGTGTATGCACATCATATGCATCACATCCATCCATTCATACTCACCTTACTTGGATTGTTCATGATTTTATTTGATGGATATGTACTTAAATTCTGTGAAAGGTGGATATGATTATCTTGTTTCATTAGATAGTTAGATATTAAGTGTGTTTTGAACTATTTTTGGTGGGTAATTATGTCACGACTTAAACCCATTGTGAGTGACGCTCACACAACTCACCCGGTGGGAGAACCATCTACCCCAAAATACCAACTCAACTCAACACTTAGAAGAAAATAATTTAAACTAATTCATCAATAAATAGCCATCAACCTAAATAAAACCATAAGTACAACTAAAAACGGAATATTGTACTTAACAAACCATCCCTAGGACCCGAAAGTCGTCTGTACCAAAACTACTAAAGAATGTAAAGAAGGGGATGCAACCCCAAAAATTGAATGAAAAACATAAGTTCCGAACAAGGAACTATGTTGATGATGAGAGATTCCATCGTACCCTGGATAAGCTACTTACTTTGAAATCAGAAGTCAATCACTGGGTTCACAAGTGAGGTTGTGTAGGAGCTGCTGGAATATGCACTGCGCTCACAAAATAAAATGCAAGTATAGTATCAGCAGTGTAATGGTAGGGTCAATTGGCAAACCCAAGATGAAATTATGAACACTTCACTAAATAATAGTACAATAAGTTAATCCACGCTCAAAACAATTACACACTTAGCACATAACACCAAATAGCAGTTTAGGATTTTAAACGACAGTCAAGTTCAGTCAAGCCAAGTCAACAAGTCAATACAACTTAATCAACTATCAAGCATAGATAAATATATTCCCCGGTTCACTCATGGAACCGTCAAACTCACCTGAACCTCGTACATACACGCTATGGGTAATACCTCCACCCTCTAGCCATTACCAATAAGGGACAAATTTTGTCCATGTACTAAACCCCAGACATCAGTGTTTGCAACCTTATTTCACCAATAACCCGTGAAAACGTCCAAAATACCGAAACATTCCATATTTTAGAAATAAGGCAGGTCAAATCAATAAGTAAGTAAAATCATTGCATTGACCACACCAAACAGCATGCATTAACCATCCACACTACAAATTAGTAAATATAAAAATATAATAAAAGTTGGATTAAACTACAATACGATCACCTACCTCGAACCAAGCTTGCATAACTCTTCTAAGCCAAGGTTTTGCCCTTCCATGAAATTTTTGCTTGCTCGTGGTGTAGAACATGCATAATAACGTATAAAAAATCAAATGACCTATCATGTTTGGACTTATAGCTCACCCCAACCCCTAAGGTCAAGTTCATGATCATTTGCTTCCTATTCTAAGTCTTTTCTACCATAATTCACCTAAAACTACCAATTCCTTGGATAAATTAGTGAATTGACGAAATGCAAGGGTAAAATAATCATTAACAATCAAAATCCATTAACTTATTACTTAAATTGACTCCTTGCACCAGAAAATAACCAAATTCCGCCCCAAAACCCTCCCCGAACTCTGTAAATTTGTGATTCTAAGGTTTAATCATCAACTACAAGTTAACGGGGATGAATTACTTACCTTTACAAGGCTAAACGAAGAATTTCTAGTGTATTTCACCCTAAATCGCCCTTCCTTTGCCCCAAAATGAGTTTTGAAATAATAAAATGTTTTGGGGGAAAATATTAATTAAACTGCGATTTTGACCGCTATAGCAGTCGGGTACCGCTATAACGGTCGTTGACTACCTTTGACCACAGCTATAGCAGGAATTATTCCGCTATAGTGCCCACCGCTATAGCAGCGTGTCGGCCGCTATAGCGGCGTCAATGGGCTAGAAAGTTCATCTTCGCTAATAAATCCCACTTTTTACAACTCACCTTAGACTCGGGATATTTCAATCAATGCCATTCTCTCTAAGATCAATTTCGGGAGTTCTACTTACCCAAATCTGATTCCATAAATTCCTACGGGTTATTTTCTTCTTAGCTAACTAGAAATCAAATCAGATACATCAAAACCTGTATAAATCCTTCCTGGATTTCCCTATACCACACCTCTCTCTAATTTTGTTCGAAACTAGCCTAGCTCAAAATTTGTAACTTTCAAACCGGAAAGATTTTGGATACGAGGTTTTAAACTAAGGACTTACACGTAACGACAAAGAGGGTCGTTACAATAGATACCAATTTACCTATCGTTCGTCCCTGAATGGTCAAATACGGAAAAAAATAGGCAAATGTAAGGAAAGAAAGAGTACTTGTAGCCTCAAACAGTTGAGGGTACTTATCCCGCATGTCCTTCTCGATTTCCCAAGTGGCTTTCTCAATCGGACGATGCTTCTATTATACCTTAACCAAACAAATTTCCTTCATCTTTAATTTTTGAAAATCATGATCTAGAATCGCTACTGGTTCCTCCTCGTAAGCCAAATCCTTATCCAGAAGCACTGAATCCCATTTAATGATGTAGTCTCTATCTCCATGGTATCGTTTAAGCATATAAACATGAATACTAGATAGACTCCCAATAATCCTGGTGGTAGAGATAACCTGTATGAAATCAACCCCATATCTTAAAGAACCTCGAAGGGACTAATGCACCAAGGGCTGAGCTTGCCCTTCTTGCCAAATCTCATGACCCTCTTCATGGGAGACACCTTAAGAAAAACTTGCTTACCAACCTTGAAGTCCATGTCTCTTACCTTACAGTCCGTATACTCTTTCTGCCTACTTTGAACAGCCAACAACTTGGTTTGAATGAACCTTACCTTTTCTTGAGGCTCCTTTACCAAGTCTGTGCCTAAAGAATTGACATCTCCCACCTCAAACCACCCAATAAGTGAACTTCACTTCCTTCTATAAAGTACCTCAAATGGTGCCATATCAATGCTGGAATGATAATTGTTGTTGTATGAAAACTCATACAACAGAAGAAGCTGGTCCTAGTGACCACCAAAATCAATTACACAGGCCCTCAACATGTCCTCTAATACCTGAATCATCCTCTCCGACTGCCCATCAGTTTGATGATGAAAAGCTATGCTAAAAGTGAACTTGGTGCCCAACTCCTCATACAACCTGTCCCAAAACATGGAAGTGTACTTTGCATCCTTATCAGAAATGATCGTAAGTGGCACCCCATGAAGTCAGACAATCTCCTTGACATAAGGTTTAGCTAACTGCTGAGAGCTGTAGTCTACCTGAACAAGGAAGAACTGAGCTGACATCATCAACCGATCTTTTATCACCCAAATGGAGTCATACTTATCCAAGGTCTTAGGTAGACCCACCACAAAATCGATGGCAATGTTCTCCCATTTCCATGTGGGTATAGATATCCTCTGAATTAAACCTGCAGGCGTTTGGTGTTCATACTTCACCTACTGACAATTGTGACACTTGCACACATAATCCACTATGTTTCTCTTCATCCCGAGCCACCAATAAAGCTGCTTCAAGTCATGATACATCTTGGTCATACCCGAATGAATTGAATAACTCTAACCATGGGCCTCTGAAAGTACATCATGAATAAAATCACCAACCCGAGGAACACACAATCTTTCCTTAAACCTCAACACCCCACCTATGTCAAGAGTGGCTTCCGTTACCTCTCCACGCATCACTTTATTTCAGAGTGCATTCAACTTTTTGTCCTCAAATTGCTTGGCTTTAACCTGATCCTGAAATGTTCACTTCACCTCAACACTAGCCAATATTCTACCCCTATCCAAGACCCCAAACTGTATGTTCTGAGGTGCTATAGTTTGAAACTCTCTATCTAAAGGTCGTCTGGACACCCTCAAGAATGACAAACTACCCATACTTAAAACTTTTTGGCTCAATACGTCTGCCACCATATTAGCCTTACCCAGATGATACTGAATACTCACATCATAATCTTTCAATAGTTCCATCCTTCTCCACTTCCTTAAGTTCAAATCCCTTTGAGTAAACACATGATGTAGGCTATGGTGGTCTTTGAAGACCTCACACTTGACACCATAAAGATAGTGTCTCCAAATCTTTAATGCAAACACCACTGCTCCCAACTCCAGGTCATGGGTTGGGTAATTCCTCTCATGAGGCTTTAACTGCCTCGAAGCATAAGCAATGACATTCCTATCCTGCATTAACACAACACCCAAGCCTAAAAGTGAGGCATCACAAAACACTATAAAGTCCTTACCTTCAACCGATAACGAAAGAATAGGTGTTGTAGTCAAAAGTGTCTTGAGCTTTTGGAAGCTCTCTTCACATTGGTCTGACCAAAAAAATGGCAATTCCTTCTAATTCAACCTTGTCAAGTGCATTGCAATGGATGAAAAGTTCTTGACAAACCTGCAGTAATAACTGGCAAGACCCACATAGCTCCTTACCTCGATCACCGAACTAGGCCAAGTCCAATTCTTTACTGCCTCAATCTTCTAAGGATCCACTATCACCCCTTTTTCAAAAACCATATGCCCCAAGAAGGCTACTGAAGACAACCAAAATTCACACTTTGAAAACTTAGCAAATAACCACTTCTCCCTTAGAATCTCCAAAACTATACGAAGATGGCCTGCATGTTTTTCCTTACTCTTGGAATAAACTAGAATATCATCAATAAATACAATAGCAAAAGAATCCAAGAAAGACTTAAAGATCCCATTAGTCAAACTCATAAAGGCTGCAGGTGCATTAGTCAACCCGAAAGACATCACTAGAAACTCATGATGATCATACCAAGTTCTAAAAGCTATCTTTGGTATATCCCCCGGTCTCATTTTTAACTGATGATAACCCGACGGAAAATTAATCTTTGAAAATACTGATGCACCCTGTAACTGATCAAAAAAATCATCTATGCAAGGGAAGGGATATTTATTTCTAATTGTAACCTTATTCAGCTGCCTATAGTCAATGTAAATCCTCAAACTACCATCCTTCTTCTTAACAAACAGAATCGAAACAGCCCAAGGTGAAGCACTTGGACGAATAAAACCCTTATTAAGTAGCTCCTGCAGCTGAGTTATGAGCTCCCTCAATTCCTCTGGAGCCATTCGATAGGGGGAAATAGATATAGGGCGAGCGCCCGACTCTAAGTCAATGCAGAAATTGATATCTCTATCTGGAGGCATACTCAATAGGTCTGAAGGAAACACATCCTGAAATTCAAAAACTACTGAAGCTTACTCTATAGAAGGAGACCCTGCGTCTATATCCCAAAAATGAGCTAGACACGCTAAACACCCCTTCCCCACTAACCTTTTGGCCTAGACAAATGATATAATTTTCACTGTCTTTCCTTATATACTCCCTCCCACTCTAGTTTATCCAATCCCAGCATCGCTAGAGTTAGCATTACAATTTAAAATAACGTGATATGGAGATAACCAATTCATACCCAAAATTATATCAAAGTCCAACATATCCAAAATAATCAAGTCTACCAAGTCTGAAAACCCACAAATAACACAGAACAAGAACGAAAAACATGGGTTACTAGAATAGATTCACCAACCAGAGCAGACACATAAATAAGATGACCAAGTACATCACAAGCCAGATTCAGACCTACTGATAACTGAACAGATACATAAGAATAAGTAGACCCTCGATCAAATAGAACGAAAGCCATCCGATCACAAATAGAAATAGTACCTGTGATCACCGCATCAGAAGCCTCGACATCAGTTTTTCCCAAAAATGCATAACAGTGAGCCCGATCATCAATCTGAGCTATCTCCCTTCCCGACTACACTCCTCCCCCGGCGCCGCCATTTCCTCGACCTCTCCGTTAACCTGCCTAATTTCTCCATCCACCCTATTGATGACCCTTGCCATTACCTCTTCCTTCTTTACCCACTGGAACTATAGCCCGAGTCTGCTGCTGTGCCTGTCCATTTGCCTGTCTCAAGGGACACTCTCTTTTAAAATGACCAACAACACCATAATAGTAATATCCATACTCAAGAGTAGGACAAGTGGCAGAAGAGTAAAAAGCCCCTTGGCTCTTAACAACCAGTGTCTGAGAAGATTCCTTACCTAGAGCTACAGTAGAAGCTGGCAAGGCTGACTGAATAGGACGGGATGAATAGGCCTGCTATCCGTGGCCCTTAGAGTGAGATCCACTAAAATTCCTAACATTGTGGGACTTATTGGCTAACATTTTAGCCTGACCCGCTTGCCTAACCCCCTCCAACTTCTTCATATAATCTGCAACTTCATTGAACCCTTTCCCTACAGAAGTCATATGAACAGTCAAAACCTAAAGATTATAGTTCAAACCCTTGACATACAGTCAAATTCTTTCCTCCCTAGAGTCAAAAACTGAGTGGCATAGCGAGACAAAGCATGGAACTGGGCCTATAGGCCGCAACTGACATGTCACCCTGCTCCAATGCCAAAAACTCATCCTTTTTCCAATCACGGAGGACCCGTGGCACATATTTTTCCAAGAACAAGGCATGAAACTGCTCTCAAGTCAAAGGAGGTAAAACCAGTGACCTACATTCAACATATGCCCTCCACCATTGCTTAGCATCCTTCTCCAACAAAAAAGTCACAAACTCAACCCCATGTTGCTGAACAATACCCATTTTGTGTAATCACTCATAGCAATCAATGATAAACTCAAAAGCATCCTCAGACTCAGTACCCTGGAAGGTAGGTGGTTTCATCTTTAGAAACTTTGTTAGCAGATCATGCTCCGTCTCTGTCATCACAGAACCCAACACCAAATGAGGAAAAACATCAATCCCTGAAGCCTCATTTATCCTTGAAACCATAGCAACAGTAGGGTAAACAACCAGAACCTGGAAAGTTTGTACAATAGGAGTGGCTCCAATCCCTGCCAACCAACTCAGAAATGCTAACACCTATTGAATAACCTCAGCAGACATATGAGGTAAGGCTGTAACCCCAGCTGGTACCGCCACCTCGGGATCCACTTCCTACTCTTCTACTGCTTCCCTCTCCTCAAAATGATCCTGAGGTAGGGAAGGGGATACTAACCTTCTATAAGCATGGCCATCAATTGCTTGAGCTCCACCTTTAGCGGGTGTGCCTCTTCCCTTTCCTATCCTACCTCTCCCTCTCACTCATCCTGTCCCCCTTACGGCTAGCTCCTCAGTAGGAGCAGTTGGTGCAGGGGATGCTGCTCGAGTTTCGTTGGACCTAGTATTCACCATCTACAGACAAAAGAGTGAAGAGAATTAAATACCAATTTTGATTGCAAGATACCAATTGGAATCAAGTTATAGCACGAAATAAAAAAGAATGACAGATTTTCCTAAAGTCCCATAGCCTCCCGAAGAAAAGAACAGACATCTCCATACCATTCAGTGAGACTCTACTGGACCTATTTTGGCACAACAAGATTGACAAACCTAGGCTATGATACTAACTTTTTCACGATCTAAACCCGTCATGAGAGGCACTACACTACTCATCCGATGGGAGAACCATCTACCCTAAAATACCAACTCAAATCAACACTTAGAAGAAAATAATTTAAACTAATCCATCAATAAATATCCATCAACCTAAATAAAAGCATAAGTACAACTAAAAACGGAACATTGTACTTAACAAACCATCACTAAGACCTGAAAGTCATCTATACCAAAACTACTAAAGAATGTCAAAAAGGGGAAGCAACCCCAAAAATTGAATAAAAAACATAAGTTTCAAACAAGGAACTATGCTGATGATGAGAGATTCCATGGTAGTCGGGATAAGCTGCTCACCCTGAAAGCAAAAGTCAATCGTTGGGTTCACAAGTGAGGTTACGTAGGAGCCGCTGAAATATGTGTTGCACTGACAAAAGTAAATGTAAGTGTAGTATCAGCACACAAGAACAACAGTGTACTGGTAGGGTAATTTGGCCAACCCAAGATGAAAATAAGAACACTTCTCTAAATTATAGTACAACAAGTTAATCCATGCTCAAAACAATTATACACTTAGCACATAAAACCAAATAGGAGTTTAGGATTTTAAACAACAATCAAGTTCAGTTAAGCCAAGTCAGCAAGTCAAGACAACTTAAGCAACTATCAAGCATAGATAAATATATTCCCTTGTTCACTCATGGAACCGTCAAACTCACCTGAACCTCATACATACATGCTATGGGTAATACCTCCATCCTCTAGCCATTACCAATAAGGGACAAATTCCGTCCATGTACTAAACCCCAAACATAAATGTCTGCCAACCTTATTTCACCAATAACCCGTGAAAAAGTCCCAAATACCAAAACATTCCATATCTTAGAAATAAGGCAGGTCAAATCAATAAGCAAGTAAAATCATTGCATTGACCACACCAAGCAACATGCATTAACCAGCCACACTACAAATTACTTAACATGCCCATATAATATAAGTTGGATTAAACTATAATACCATCACCTACCTTGAACCAAGCTTGTACAACTTCTCTTATCCGAGATTTTGCTCTTTCGTGTAATTTATATTTGCTCGTGGTCTAGAACATGCATAATAATGCATAATTAATGGAATGACCTATCATGTTGGGACTTATAACTCACCCCAACCCCTAAGGTCAAGTTCATGATTATTCCCTTCCCGTTCTAGGGCTTTTCTACCGTAATTCAGCTAAAACTACCAATTCCATAGATAAATTAGTGAATTAACGAAATGCAAGGGTAAATTAACTATTAATAATCAAAATCCATTAACTTATTACTTAAATTTACCCCTTGCACCAGAAAATAACCAAAATAATCCCTAAAACCCTCCTCAAACTCTGTAAATTAGTGATTATAAGGCTTAATCATCCACTACAAGTTAACGAGAATGAATTACTTACCTTACAAGGCCAAACGAAGAATTTCTAGTGTATTTCACCCTAAATCGCCCTTCCTTCGCCCCAAAATGAGTTTTGGAATTATAAACTATTTTGGGGGAAAATATTTATTAAATTACAGTTTTCACCGCTGTAGCAGTCAAGACCACTATAATGATTGTTGACCGCCTTTGACCACAGCTTTAGCGAGAATTATTCTAGTATAGAGCCCACTACTATAGCGGTGTACCGCCTCTATAGTGGCATCGACAGGGCAGAAAGTCTTTTTTCTCCCAAAAATACCACTTTATACGACACACCTTAAACTCTGGACATTTTAATCAATGCCATTCACTCTATGATCAATTTTAGGAGTTCTACTTACCCAAATCCGGCGCTACGAGTTCCTTATCATCTTAGCTAACTAAAAATCAAATCAGACACCTCTAAACCTGCATAAATCCTTCCAAGATTTCCCAAGACCACACCTTGCTCTGAACTTGACTTGCTTAAAATTTGTAACTTTCAAACTGAAAGGATTTTGGACAGAAATTTTAAACCAAGGACTTATATGTAACGAAGAAGAGGGTTATTACATATTATTTGTTATATTTATTTGTAAATTTTAAGTACAAGATTAGGTATTATGACCATCGTCTTCGCTTCGAATTAGGGTAAATCAGTGATTTTGCTGAGTACATATGGATTAGTACTCACACTTTTTTTTTTGACCTTGTATGCAGGTACGAGCCCATTGTCCCTGGACATTGATTCAGTACCTGCAGTCAAGGTTATCAATCTTGGGATTCGAAAGAAGCTATTTGGGTGATGTATGTACCGATGGATCCTTTCTATCCTTTACTTTTTTTTTCTTTTTTTTTTCTCTGAAATTGTTGACACTTTCAATAATGTATTGAATTTATTTTGAGGCTTGTACTAATGACTTCCAGGTTTTGGGAGAGTTGTTGTTGTCATTTCCATTTTAGTATTTACAATTCTTATGTTAGATTCCTCTTACTGACTAATTCAATTTTATCTCATTAAATATTTGTATTATTTTAGTGTCTTGAATCATGGTCATGGGTTGGCTTACCTATCAGTGGGTTGGATAGGTGCCGTCACTGCCCTCAATTTTGGGTCGTGACACATATACAACTAATAAACACAGAGAACTATTTCTAAAAATTATCAAAGAGTGAAAAATCAATCAAAGAAAGTTACTTCACTGAGATTGTATAGAAAATCGTAACTTGTACATCATAAAATTCAATAAAACTATACCTCATATTTGCTTCCATTACTTGAAGGCAAGATCTGGGTCATTTGGTACATGGGATAAGAAAAATAATCCCGGGATAAAGTTTGGGATTAACTTTATCCCATGTTTGGTATGCAGTATTACTTAGTCCCAGGACTATTTTATCCCACCATTTATACTAAAATCGTGGGATTACTATCCCATGTGGAGGATGGGACAAAATAGTCCCATGGAATATCCCAACTCATGAGACATCCCTACTTATCTCATCCGGTATACCAAACGACCCCTTAGTTGTTTTGTATACTCTTAGAGTATGAGAACATAATAAGTGTCATGACCCAACCAGCTGGATGGTGCGGGCACCTACTCTAATCCACCTAGATAGGAGAACACTTACCACCCTTTAGTAAACATGCGGAAGTCATAAAGGATATTGTAAGGCTCTTCAAGTATTATAAATACTTATTACAATTCATTTAAAAAAATACAACAAGTAAATTTTTTCTCCTAGGAGCTAGTCTAGACATGTACAAGTGATACTAGAGACAAGACCAGTATACAAGACTCAGCTTCCACCATAAGAATGAGAAGACAAAAGCTACTAAAGTTCCCTATCCGTATCAAGAAATGAAACCCGAACTGATCCTCTAACAGGTTATACGCCAAAAAGGGTATAGCAAGGGTATATCAGTACAACCACACATACTGGTAAGTATCATTGGTTGACCCAAGTTAAATCATGTAAGCACAACATAAATATCTAAAATAAGACATGCACTTATAAAATAACATTAGTTTATATTTCTTGACCACCTTCTACTCATCACTCTCTTTCTATTTACGTTTTACTCTCTCCCTCGGACACTAATTAACTTAAGTTCTATCATTATCCTCTTGCCAACCTACCACACAAAGTTTACTCTAACAGGCAACTCTCTCATCATGATATGTTTAACATCTATTCAATTTAAGAGCCCACTAACATATACTGATCCGAGAATACCTAGGCAACTGATGAACCATTTAATTCAGACTCATTCATAACAATGTCACTTAACTCAAAAACCAACATAAGCATGTCATGCAACAACAATATCCCACCAACAAATTGTAAACAAGGGTAACCATTTAACATTAACAAGTATACCTTTACTTAACCTTTCCTTATAGATTCATTAAGCAATCAACCAAGTTATAAAGGAAAGCATAGTACGAATACAATTATTCAACCAAGGCAATTACCATGACTCATAACAGATAACACAACCTTGTCACAGTTACTTTTTTTTTATTAAACTTCAATAATATCAACTCAGTTCAAGTATATCAATAGCTCAGACCACTCATGGACCCAATATCAAGTATATTATGACCCGGTTCTCTGAAGAAATTAAATAGCAACAACTATATAACCCGGTCTACTCATGGAACCATCAAACTCTCCTATACTATGTACACACATG
Organism: Capsicum rhomboideum; assembly: GCA_031232105.1. Taxonomy (NCBI): domain Eukaryota; kingdom Viridiplantae; phylum Streptophyta; class Magnoliopsida; order Solanales; family Solanaceae; genus Capsicum; species Capsicum rhomboideum. The sequence goes on from CP124709.1 coordinate 64,734,613, forward strand.
CTGTGGGTCTTATAAATTCCCTCTAGCCATGACCTATAGGGGACGAGCTCAGTCCATGTACTAAATACCCCAGACAACTAGTGTCTGCCACTCTTATCCTAAATCAGTATTATACCACCCTTGTTCCAATGTCCCTACCCTTATACTCCACTAACTAATTAATCTTCGTACCACTCACTCCAACCAACTGGGCAAGAATTAAGGTTTCCACGTCAACCCTATCAGTACTTATCCCGCCTACAATAATATACCAACATAACCAACCAATTTCGCTCACTAATGAATTAAACATGCACAAAGAATAATATGGCAACATCAATAACAATACAACACCTCATTCAGGAATACTAAACTTATTTGCATAGACTTAAGATAATGGTTTTATCTATCCAAACACCTCGCCTGCAGGCCTAAGCATGAGATGTCTATCAATCTACATTATGTATGTGCTTTCTAACAGAGGTCTACTGCTCAATTAAACCTAGCCTACTTGGGCACCTAGCAGCTACTAAGGAGGCATGAATTTGCAATCCTGGCCTTGTTCTAGCAATTTTCATCATCAATACAATAAGAAAATATCAGGTTTACCCCTTTTAAGCATAATCCTTTTTCTCCACTGCTCTAGAGTCTTGAGGCAACCCTAAGAGATTTTATGCATAAAACCTCTTTTTGGTTTACAACTAAAAAGAAAAGAAGTTTAAAAACTCGGGGGGACTATTTTCGGTCCCCTGCTATAATAGACTACATACTGCTACTATAGTGTTGCTATAGTGGGAAAATTACAGTTATAGCGGGATGACGTCTGTCCATCTGAATTTTTTTCTACTCCAAATTTATTTAACTAAGACGTTTATGAACCTTTTTCAAACATATTAAAGAAATTACCATACCCCATGCCCTTTGGATGCGGTGATTTTAGTAAAGATGGAACAGGTCGTTACAATAAGATATATATATATATATATAGAGAGAGAGAGAGAGATGGATATAGATATAACTTTTTTTAGGAACTTAATTTTTAAAGACCTCATTTTAAATGTATATAATATTTTTCTATTAAATACATTTCCATGTGATAAATCTCAGATTCTTGAATATATGGTGAGTCTTAATTTTGGCATCCATTCAACTGAAATTTGAATCTATTTATTACATTGACCTTCTTACTTAAATTGGTTAGGTGAAATTTAATTATCTTTGATTCTTTAATCATATTTACAAAACATGTTATGATCAACATAATAAATTGATGTATCCATTTTTCCTATCTTGCTTTTTATAGAAAACCTAGGAAACTACATATTTCAATGTAGTCCCCTTTTTCTTGTGGAGACTTTGGAAAAAAAGGATACCTATTGGTGAAGTGCTCATAAAGATTAGAGTCTGTGGAGAGGTTGTTTGTAGTTGTTGTGGAGATGGGGAATTAGAGATAATTAAACACTTACTTATTACGTGTTCTGCAGCTAAGAGGATTTGGTGTAGGTTTGCAGCTACAACAAGAATAATTGGGCCTTTTATAAAACTGAAGGATACCATTTTTAAGTGGTGGACTGCGGAAGTTAATCCTAAGCTCAAGCTACTCTATAAAGATGTGCCTATATTTATTAGTGTTGGATTAGTCAAAATTAGCTGCCTTTGACTTTAGAGACATACTCTCTCACTTTAAAGCAGATACTAGATGGGAGTTGAGAAATTCTTTGGTGCATAACTATGAAAATAAAAAGAATTAAAGCTCTAATGGCTGATGCAAATATAGTGGTGGAACACATACTCAGATAAGGTAATAGGCTTGTGGATTTTTTTCTAATCATATATTCTATTTTGTAGGTACACAAAGACTAACATACACATAAATGCATGACATTCCAATGGAAGCAAGACATATTATTAGCATGGATAAGAACCAAGTCCTAAATCTCAAAATCAGAAAATACCAAAATGGGGATCACGCAATACTTAGGCACCATTAAAGAATACAGGAGCAAGCAAGCAGATATGGAAGCACCAGTCATACAAATAACAAGACAAAGAAAGAGAAGAATAAATATGGAGAACATAATAGAGGAATTATCGGGATTGACAGGATTGATTGGATGAAGAACCTATTGTTCTTCAATATTAAGCAGTGGTATCAACTTTATTTTAAGTTCAACCTATTGAGAAATAAGGAAACTGGGGAAACATACACTCAAATTGACTAAAAGAGGGTAACATTAATTGGTACATAAAGAGCTTACATTGATTCCATTGAAGAGTCATGTTCTTACAGATGCAAATCTATAAACAAGAAAAGTATTTATCAAAATCATCAACGAAATAGATAAGGGAAGATCAGAAAACCTCATGAACCATCATTATCATCACCAGATCTGTCCACATGGAGTCAAAAAAGTCTTCATTGAGTCAGTTTTAATGGTATTCATGAGAGTTTTTAAATGTCCTATGTGAAAACAAATCAAACTCAATGGTATACAGATCTGGAGATTGAGAGTTAACTAATAATAATAAGTGGGTGTTGATCTTTTTTAGCTTTATCTTTAGCTTCTTGCATCATAAGAAACTCCCATTGATGATTGATTTGAGCTTCAAGATTGAGGTTGAAAATGAAGAGTCCATTTTCCCATTTGGGATTTTCCAGACACTTCAGTGTTTTGTAGATATTAGTTTTTTTTTTGCACTTATTTATTATTTGTTGTTTTTTAGTCTGAGCTTAGTTCGGATCAAGATTTTTGTACTTCTTTCCGTTGATAATAAATGGCCCATGAGGACTCTTTAACTTAAAGAAATACATATTTCAACGTAATTTTCATGATCCAAAATGTGAGCAGTCATGATGACACCTACACTAACCCTCTGGTAGGTAAGAAAAATCTTTTCCAAAAATAATATAATTAATTAATCATGCTGAAATGAATGACATAATCGTAATAAGTCATAACATAGCTTTCATATAAGTATATAAATGTGGTAAATATAAATTATTGTGTGAGAACTTAATTTCACATGTACATGCGCAAGTAAAAGTTAAATACAACTGCTTTAATTAGGATACACTATCTGGATTGATGAAGTCTGAATAAAAAAAATAGAGGGAGTATGGCATCACAAAATCACCATGTATATATCATGACCCAAAACCTATCCCAACCCACTATGGTAGGTAAGCCAAACTCACTAAAAACACTATACTTTCAAATAAAGGTAAATAATGAAATAACACATCTAATATTTAATAACAATTGAAATCAACAATAAACAAAAGAAAACCGAATAATATACACCAAATAACATTCCAAGAATCAACTATCATGAATACAAGAGAGACTCTAGTACGGACTATCATAATTGAATAAAAAAATATTATCTGATAAAGTAAAATAGACCAGTAAAGGATAGAGGAAGTCGGGTTCATCTTTGAAGGTAGAAGTTCACCACAACTTTGAATGATACTAGAAGGCATGATCTCTAGCCATAGAGTCTGCTCATACCAGGATGTACATCAGAAGAATGCAGAAAAGTAGGGGTTAGTATGGTCCACTTGTAATTAGTAGTCATCATAGACCGACTGAGCTTAAGCAGATACTATATCAAATAAAGAATGCTAAAATAACCCTGCACATAGATTTGTCTCAGCAGTTCAATATTAATAAATAGTACAGTTTATCTCAATCACAACAACAATACAAATAATAATGCAATGCAATGATATGAGATGATATATAATGGTCAATACTACCGAAATACACCCTCTCTAGTCATGTGCTATAGATGCGACCCGTGGGGGATTCCTATAAACACTGCAATAGGGAAGTCATGAATGGGATACATCTTAAATTAACCTTGTTAAGATTTGAAAACGTTGGTAAAGTTCCATAAAATGATTTAATCGACCAAAAGTTTGGGAGGCTGGAGTGCCTCGCGTCTGTTGTGATAACATTGGTGTTGCTATAGAGACACTACTGCAGTGGTAATCGGACAGTCATCCCTATGGTTTAAAAACCTTTTTTCCACTAGATCTTGTTTTAATTTCATTGCCTCCTCCTAAAAATACCTTAGGGTTACCCCAAGACTAAAAACAATATGGATAAAGAGGCAAGACTTTAAGAAGAGACAATTCAATAATAAATTTGAGGAATATTCAATGGAATTACTAGCATAGGATCGAGAAAAAGAGATCCATACACTATGTAGAAGCACACTCAACATCAAGGTAAGTTATGATTTAATTTATTGTAGACCTTGGTTATGCGGTATATAGTTTGATGGGAGATATCATACTTAGCCCTACCAGCAGGATGTTTGGAGGGTTAATCACATATAAATTATGGGATAGATGAGGTTGTCATTCAAGGTGTTATATAAATGTTTTCTGAAGTAGTATGTTATCATTTTAAGGTTAATGTTAATTAGAGTTATGCAAATTAGAGGAAAATAAGTGATGATGGGGTACCGTGTGAGTCCGTAGTTATAGAAATAGTGTAAATAGGATTAAGGAAGAGGGTAGGTCTAGCTAGGGGTCTTGTGAGTACCAGTCATATTATGGATTAGTACAGTCAAGTTGTAATCGATGTAGGGAGGATTAAAGTAATAATAATAGCATATAAAGTATGGATAGAGTAAGGTGTGAGGTAGAAGTTGTAACAGTGGGGTAGTGTAGAGTATGATCGTTAATATTGGCTATAGAAGTCGCTCATAGATTAGGGATGTCCTCATATTAGGGAATCTTGGTTATTCCAGGGTTAGGTAAATGTGATGAAGTATTAGACAAGGACCAAACTAGTTAATAAACATTGAGAATTTAAATGTAGTTATATACTTGATTTGATTTCCATGTTTATCCAAGAGTTAATAATTATGGATGGACTTTGGGCTTACTTGTGATTAGTAAAGTGACTTGGTAGCCAATCCTATTCTTAAAATGATAAACCTTGAAGTTGTATTTGCATGTAGCTGTATTCTATCATAGTCTGGTTAATATTGATGAAGATATTATATTTATTATGATATTCGGTGGGTCGGGTACCTCACCTATATAGATTGATTATAGTTTGATGATTGGAGGAGTGGGTACCTCACCGGTACGATACATGGATGTGAGCTCTTCCCTTGTAGGTCATGACTAATGGACATATAAGACCCTTAGTATATATGCACATAGTTTATGATTAATTGGTTGGTCTAATACATTGGTCATAACATAGGGTTTAAATATTAAATGCATTGCCTAAGTGTCGTGATTAATAGAAGTGGCATGAGACTATTTATGAAATGATTGGATTAATGTACTTAGTATGTTACACTTATGGTAAATACAGAGTCATAGGTCTTATCATTGAGGTTATTGGTGGTTTGAGTGGTTATCTATGAATGGTAATGTGTCAGTTGGAGATCGCTTGCTATGTGATGATTACTAAGTAGTTCATAACTGATTAGGTCTAGGTGAGGTAGTTCTCCCTATTAGTTAAGATACTTTACAAGTCTAGTGATCTTAATAACTTGAGAATTATTATGATGTTGTCTATATCTATTAAAAAGTGTAGACAGATCATGGGTTAGAGTGAGGGAACGAGGCAGTCGTAGTCCGACTAATATAGTTAATATCAGTGACAATGATTAAGTAAAATTTATAAATAAGGATTTAGTTTGCTAGATTGTAGTTGAAAAGGGTTAGCTAGGTGGATAAGATATAAATGGAATTTGCTAGAGAAAAGGGGAGTGTTGGGATGTGGAATATGGATATGGGTGACTTATGTTATGTTGGATTATCATGTTTTTCTTCTGAGATTTCTATATGTTGTTATACATTTCTAACCCTGGTAGGCTTATGATGCCTACCAATTCGTGTGGTTGTGTTGATACTAGTTTTGCTATATCCACCTTTTTGGGATATAGATATGTTGCAGGATTAGTAGAGTTTCTTATTTAAAGTGGCAAGTATTCAATAGTAGCTTCTTCTCATCTTATTTCTACTGTGGGAGCTGTGTTTTTTATTTATTCCTCATTATATTAGAAGCTTTTATACATGTCTAGACTAGAACTTGGGTAGTGTCATAAGTGTTGATGTTGTACATAATATTGTAAAAACTTTCATTTTATGATTATATTGATTTACAATTTAGAGTTGTTAACTCGAATAAAGTTTTACCGATCTCCTGCATAATAATTGGTTGGGTGATAAGGCTTTTTCTATCTAGTTAGAATAGAGTAGGTCCCAACACAATCCCATAATTTAGGTTGTGACAGTTGGTATCAGAGTTCTAGGTCGCTGGTCTCATAAGTACAAGAGCAAATATGAAGTAGAGTCCTGTGGATTGGTGTATAGATGTCCATATCAAGTCTTAGGAGGCTATGGGGTATCTAGGAGTCACTCTTTTCTTCTTTCCTATCATGCTATCTAAAAATTTTCTACCTGGGTTGAGCCCAATTGGTATCTAAGCCGATTCAAATTGGTATCTTGACTAATTTATATTAGAATCTAGTTGATTCCAATTGGTATCTCGGTTGTGTCCAAATGCTCAAAAGTTGTCATAACTATTATAGATTATTAGGGGACATACGTGTCACATACCTAAGTATTGGTTGCATTGCCTTAAGTGAGGGTCATATTATATACTTGTATTTGTTTGTTATGGATTAAGTGAAAGTTTGTGGGTAAAAATTAGAATTGACATAAATTTATTCACTTTATGATTGCTTAAATTGGGACATGTAGGGTTAAAAGTAATTTTAATTTCATCCTGGTTTATAATTTTCTTGGTAATGAATGGTTGTAAGTGGTGTAGTGACACTCGGGGCATGTATTAAAGGTAATTTTAGCCAGTGTAGCATGGTCCCGGTCCTAGAATAAAAGTAGAGCCATTGGATCAGTAAGGTTGTAATGGTAATTCTAAGAAATAATCACATGGGAAGGAACATGGTGATATAGAAGTAGAAATCCCAGAGCTACTACCATGAGTTACCACAGTGGTAAAAGGCCTATTACAGCGGGCTCGCTGCAGTGATACTCTGCTAGTACGTGTGTTTGTGCTGATACTACTCTTTCCATATCCCCTTTTTTAGGATATACATATGATGCAGGATTAGTTGAGGTTTCTTATTTGAAGTGGCAAGTATTCACCAGCAGCTTCTGCTCATCTTATTTATATGGTGGGAGCTGTGTCTTTTATTTGTTCCTTATTGTATTAGAAGTTATTGTACATGTCTAGGCTAGATCTTGGATAGTGTCGTAAATATTGATGCTGTACATAATGTTGTAGGAATTTTTATTTTATGATTATATTGATTTATGATTTGGAGTTGTTAACTCGAATAAAGTTTTACTGATCTTCCGTATAATAATTGGTTAGGTGGTAAGGGTTCTCCTTTCTAGTTAGAATATAGTAGGTGCCTGCATGATCCAGTAATTTGGTTCATGACAGTATATCAAATCAACTTCCATAAATATATTCAGTGACCCAGACTCAATCCGAAACTAAAATACGTATCAATGACCCAGACTCAAACCAGGACTAAAGTCATTTATTTCTTTCAGTCCATGTCTTTCAAACTATTTATTTCAAACCATTTCTTTCATGAACCATGACATAAATAGATATGCATGAACATGGTAAGTATAATGAAGCCAGCTAGAATAGATATATTCAAAAATCTCAGAATCATAACCAATCCATGAACATAGGCTACAAGCCTCAATATCAAGCCAGGAATCGAAGTTCTATATTTCCCAAAACAATACAAGCGCCACAGGCATCACAATGATAATTTATCTCATTTAGCATTCAAATCCATTAATTCTCCCAACCTATAGCATGCTTCACATAGTAAGACCCCACCCAAGTAAAGACTGAAAGAAATTAGGCTATAACCTACCTCATAGCCAAATAAACACACCACAAACCACCACCAAAAAGTCAACCCAAATTCAACCTCTAGCCCACAACTGAAACATTTGAATTTTATTTAAAAATCATGCTACTCATAACTTAAGGGGTTCAAATATAAAATTTCATAAAAAACAGAGTTAAATTCAACCTTCAAATAGTCAAAATAACATTTCTTAAATTTAGACTCAAAACCTCAAATTTCTATGTTCATACGCGATTTAAAATGAAGAAATAATAGATAATTCAATAAATCAAAGCCAAAGTTATTTTACCTATATATAAGGACCTTAATTTTCAAAAATCAATGAAAACCCATCATAAATTGATCCTAAAATGAAAACTTTTGATCTCTTATTTTTTGGGGGCTTCAAATCTCAACTTTATGAATTAAAATCATGAAAAATAGATTTTATTGGAAAATGACCAAAATGAAGGCATAATCACATGCCCAATGAATATATGAGAAACACGCATCAAGAATCACCTCAATCGGAGCTCTCTAGCTCCCAAAATGTAAAAAATACGAAATAGGTGTGATTTATGACTTAAACTCAGTGATTTTTGCTTCCACAAATGATTTCTTGCCACGGTGGCTTCACATCAGTGACCCTCCCTTCACACATGTGGACCTTCCACAACTGCAACACCACTGATGCGACACCTTTTCTATAAAGACCTATTTTTGTATTTTTTGTATTTTTATGTATTTTGACCATTTTGACCTTTCCTATAGTTGCTTCATGTTGATTTTGGGGTTCCGGGATAGTTGGCACCGTTCCCATGAGATCGGGTAAGTTTTGTTCGAGTTTGTGATTTTTAGAGGTTTGAAAAGCCTCATAGTTGATTTTGGTCAATATTTCTTGATTCGAGTGTCGGATGGTAAAACAAACTGCACCAGCAGATCGAGAGAGTTGATATTTGATTAGTAGTAGGGTTGGTTCATTTTTGTGGCTTTTATATCTCATTTCGACCCTGGGTTTGGAAAATTATAAATTAGGCTCCCGAGGTTAATTTGTTGAAAATAATCTTTTTTTGAAAATTCGACATTGCCACTGAGTCCGGAACGTTGAAATTATCCTAGTAGCATAGTTCGTTTGTGTTCATAGGATTCCGAATGAATCCCGAGGGGTCCATCGGCAACTTTGCAACTTAGCAAAGTTGCTGATTTCCTGAAGTATGGTGCAACCACTTTAGCGTTCTAAGTACTGCTTTAGCGGTGGTCGCTTAAGTAGCCAAGCACCACTTTAGTAGACTCCGGATGCGTGGCCTGCCGCTAAAGCGGGCACCCGACCGCTTTAGCGAAAGGATGCCATTTTAATGGTCCCAGCCGGTCAGCCCAGACCGCATTAGCGGTTAAGTGCCACTTTAGCGTTCATTTAGCCGCTTTAGTGGTACCTGCTGGGCTAATATATAAACTCATTATCACAATTTTTCTTCCATTTTTGATTATTGGAGCTTAGGGTTTGAGAGTTTTTGAGCGATTTCTTCTCTTCTTAAGCTTGGGTAATCTCCATAATCCTTTTTTCATCATTTACTTCAATTATATCTTCTAAATTTTCTTTAAATTGTGATTTTGAAATGAATTTTTGGGGTTTTTGCTCGAAAAATTTAAAAAGGGTTTTTCATCAATTAATCACTCGTTTTTAACATGATTTCACTTGGGTTTTCTTCAATGAGTTCATTTAATCATGGGTAATGGTTTTCTAATTAAAAATTCTAGTTTTACCCCTTTATTTTCAAAACCCATTTTTGAGGTCCGTTTTAAACCCGATCTAGATATGGGCAATATGGGTATTGTTTGTTTTTTTTAACGCATAAATGCTATATTTGTGTATTTTATTTGATTCCAAGGCCGTTCGAAAGGGAAGGCTCCGTGTTGAAACACTTTAGGCCCAAATTTTGTCATTTCGCGGTAGGTTATGTCTAAACTTCTTTCAGATTGATCTGGGTAGTTAATATATAGGTAAAGCATGCTATAGGATGGGGAGAATGGCTATGGGATTTATATTTCGAGATTATATTTATTGTTGTGTTCTCCTGTGAGGGGTTATTTTGTGTGGATATTGACTTGAGATATTTGATATTGAGTGTAGCCCAAGTGGGGGCCTTATTTGACATCATCTGGCCTTATCTGTGTATTTAGATGCCTTACTTTAGATATGATGCCCGTGCGGGGGCTCAAATTGTCATTATAGGCCTTATGAAGCATTGATTACTTTATCGTGATTGAAATACCTAAGTTAAGGGTTAATATGATATTTATGATGTCTTACATACATATTTATTCCGATGGTGCCCATTTATAGTTGATGAATCATGAATTATGGACATATTGAGTTGATTTCTGAGCTCACCTACATATATACATCGTATTAAATTGATTGGATATCTTTATACTGATTTGATTGTGAGCATTATATCCTCATTCCATACATATACACTCATGAGTTACTGGTACCATTGAGGAACACTATTTTTGAAAGAAAATGAGATATTTTCATAAAAACCCTCTCTGTGAACATGAGCCAGAGAGGTGAGTTGTGTTGAGATTGATATTGAGATTAAGATATGAGATAAAGTATATGGGTTGAGAACCCCTCATGGGTCCTATTTCGGAGTTCCGAACTTGGTAAGTATATACTGAAGGTCAGGCGATGACCTTCACCGTTCCACCCCATCATCTCCATTACAATGCATTTCATTCACATATTCAGTGTTTTCGTAATTCTTGACTTGTCTTTGTTTCTGGTATTTCTGTGTTTACTTGTGTTGTTTACTTCAATGTTCTTTTAGAACTGTTAGTGGAGACAGTGTGAGCTACCGTTTGGGCACTTTTTTGTTTGCAGGTTTACGTGCTCATAGTCTATATTTACCTATGTTATTTTCTACTTTGCTCAGTCGGCCTATGATACCTACTGAGTACAAGTGGACTTGTACTCATCCTTACTGTGCCCTTTTGGTGCATATCCTAGTACGAGCATTGTTCACGGAGTCTAATTTGTGTCGTGGAGTCTAGTGATTCGACGTACTGGCACACTCTAGGCCTTCAGAGTCGATGTCATGAACTCCTCTATCCTTATTGTCTTTATTTTGGGATTCAGAAACAAAGTTTGTATTGTTCAGTACTCGGATGTATATTTAGATGCTCTACACTTGTGACACCAGGTCTTTGGGACTTATGTATTTGTTTGGATTTTCACTAAATATTTGTGTATGAGTTGGCTCGACTTCGTTCTAGAAGTCTTGCTTGTTCTATTTTCCTTATTTCTATTGTTATTGTTTATTTTGGGATGATCGGCTTACTTATCAAGGCTGGGCCGCGATAAGTGCCATCATGACCCGGTTTTTGGGTCATGACATTTTCCGCACCAACACCAACAATGCTATACTTCACTAAAAAGGGCATAACTTCCTCATATGGACAAGAAATGCGTCGCTTATTTTTGTGTTGAATATGAAATTTTAATATGGATATAATGGTGCCATCTAAACTCAAAAATATCTCATTTTCTTCAGATGATTGTAACACCCCATACCTTCCTAACCCTACTTGACGACATTAAGTAATGTTTACTTAGGTGTCGAGAGCCATACGTATGTATTTGGTAATATTATGAACGAGAAAGTTGAAATTTGACCTCATATATGTGATTAGTCCTTCGTAGGAGGTGTTTTGTGATTTTCGTGGAGCAGTTGTGGGGTTCAAAATGAGGCTAAGAAGACCTCTAAACAAAGTATATTAAGGTTAAAAAGTAAGTTAAAGACTGGGACTTGAAGTATCTAACCAAACCCGCGAAGAAAAGTCAAAAAATGAAATTTTTGAAAAATCTAAGGGTGGGGCACGCCAGAGGGTGTGCCACGCTGTTCTGGGCTAAAATTTTTAGTCCAAAGGCAGCAAGTTGGCGCGCCCAAGGGCATGCCACGCTGGTTTTTCCACTTTTTCGAAAGTTGGAAATTTTCTAAATCCTAAGGGTGCCCGGTGACGTACCGAGCCAATTTTTGCCATGTTTCTTCTACAACCATGAGTATATACATGAAATGAGTCAAGTATTATATTGGTATGATAAAATTACTCGAGAACGAATTTGGCGTCAAAATGATGATTTTACCCTTTTGATCAAAATAGGCCATACGTGGCTAGAATCACTTGTTTTTGGGGTTGAGGCTACGGATATGAATAGCGTGAGTGGGAATATTGTTGTAACATGTATGAGATGATTTAAACACGATAAATTATTGATTTTACTGGGTTAAGTGAATTGGGCCCAAAAAGGACCCAAAAATGAAAAGAAAACATGGCCCAAAAATGGGTCAAAAGACCCATTCTTGCCTTGACCTTCTAGAACACATATTAAATGCTAAAGAGTGGATAAGGATGGACTTGAGGGACTATATAAAGGGCAATAAAATCTTATTTTTATTCCACACAAGTCTCATGCCTTTTTTAGACCAAAAGAAGATATTTGCTCTCAAACCCTAAAGAACTCAAAGTCAATTTTGGGGCAAGATCATCACTTTTCAAGCTTGGGTAAGTGATTCTTGTTATGGATTAATATATTATATGCATGGGAGAGTATGTAAATCATGTTGGTTATGCTTGGAAATGTTGGACAAGGTACTTTGTGTTTTTATATAAGATTTGTGATCCATGAGGTTCAAGCTTGAATTGTGACTTGTGCCTTTGATGAAAGAGCATGGTATGGATAAAATATGGACATGTATGGTGTGATTTTGTTATTTAACTTGTTATTTTTCTATAAGTATAAATTTTGGGATTTTGGCCGATATGTGCTATGAAGTGTATTAAGGTGAATTGATGGATTATTTGTGATGTGGTGTGGATAAGAAAGTGTAAAGGAGAAGTGTTGTGGTGAAATGTATTGATTATCATGTATTGGTCAATTTTGGGAATATTGTGGGATTTTTGGAATAATAATTTCATCAATGGTTTTGTCAAGGGGAAATGACATGTTTAAAGGCAAACATGTAACCCATTGATGTTATATGCATTTGTAAAGTAGTTGATGGTTAATGTAAATCCCGTTATGGATTTGTGTTGTAGAGTGACATATAAAGAAGGAGCGGGACTATTGTATGCACATCTAGGATTGTATTTCCATATTGAGAGTACAAGGTATGTAAGGTTACTCTGTCCGTATCTTTCTGCGACAAATAGTATTCACATTGACATTACACTTGTACCATCCCAAAATGTGCTAAGGTATCCCATATCCGATTATCCATGGTCATTGTCATATATTTCCTACTCATTGATCATTTGTGAATATCATATTCATGGTTAATGTTCCAAAAGCTCAAATAAGGTTATGTTCCAATGTTCCAAGAGTGATTATACTTATGTCTCTTGTTCATGGATTCTTGTCCAATGGTTCCCATGGAGTTATGGTTCTAATAATGTTATGTTGCCAATTTATTCACATGTCTCTCACTCATTGGTTAATGATCCAAAGTTTCAAGTAAAGTTATGACTTTCATGGTATCAATCTCAAAGTAATGAATAAAGTAATGCATATGTGGTCAATGATCAAGTACGGGTGGCAGCTTTGGGGGCGAAATGCCTAGCTCAAGCCAATACCAAATCAGGGGGCATTCCTAGGGGCATAAGCCTAGCTCGGATCGATCCTGACAGGGGGCAGCTCTAGAGGTACTAACCTAGCTCGAGTCAAACCTGAAATGTTGTATGGGTGGCAGCTCTAGAGGTACCAACCTAGCTCGAGCCAATCCCGATATATATATTGATTCATAGGGTGGCAGCTCTAGGGGCATAAGCCTAGCTCGAGCTGATCCCAACATAACGCTATGTTATGTTTGAAACCCACTGTTCAGTCGGGGCTCAGGTATCATAGGTCACAAGCAAAGATGAATAATCATTGAATTAAAGATACAAAGAAAGTAATGAAAGTAAAATACATGGTTTCCAAAGTACAGAATAGTGACTCATCTACATTTTGACTTATCTACATTGGTTATGCATTTGAACTTGAGTCCTTTGACATATTTACATATCTTGCAAGTTTCATATGGCCTTACATACTCAGTACATTCTTCGTATTGACCCCTCTTGGGGAATTTACCTTACTTACTGCAGGCGCCGGTACTAGTAGGCCTCCACAGTAGGTTGCCAGTTGTTGCAGATCATTGGTGAGCTCCAGTTAGTTCGGGGCTTCTCCGAGTCACAGTTGTACATATGTTTGTGTGTTGTACATGTTGTATAAAGCGGGGACTTGTCCCGACTTTTAGTTCATTTTGGTCAATGCATTTGTTAGAGGATTTTGTAGACTGATGTGGGTGTATAAATGTAAAAGGTATATGTCACTTTTTGACTTGGTGGCCTCAACGGCCAAGTTTCGCTTATGTATATATATATATATATCATGTTCCATGAATTCCATTGTTGATATCCAAAGTTATTATGTGATTATGGGTTTCTTATGGCATGTATATGATTGAATAGAGGCAAAGCTTGGTTCTCTCGGGCCTTATCGGCTACGAGTGTCAATCCGTCCCGATGGGATTCGGGGCGTGACAAAAGTGGTATCAGAGCAGGTCGTTCTACGAGTGTCTACAAAGCCGTGTCTGAGTAGAGTTTTACTTATCGATGTGTTGTGCACCACATTTATAAGTAGGAGGCTACGAGACATTTAGGATGTTGTTTCTGTTCTTCGCTTCTAGATCGTGCAATAGAGCCAGTGTTATAAGTTGAATTGAATCTGATCATGGTCATTGTTTTTCTTTGGTATAGTCAAAATGCCAATTACGAGAAGAGGTAGAGGTAAAAGGAAACAGGTAGATATGCCTGCTGAAGAAGGAATGAGTAAACTACCACCTGACCAAGATAGTCAAGGTGGAGCAAATGCTGAAATTTCATCGCGGTCTTCGTCTACTTTTCCAGCTCCGGAGGAGCCAATTGGTAGAGAAGTACCCACGTAACCACCAAAAAACGCCACATATTAGGATCTTAGAAATGCAGTTCATATGTTGACACAGTTAGTGGCAGCCCAGATTCAAGGACGAACTGGTCCAATTACACATGATGATGATGCGGCTAGAGTGGCGAGTCGCAGAATATAGGACTTCCTAAAATTGGACCCTCCTATATTCACTGGGTCAGTTCCTAAAGCAGATCCACAGGACTTCGTGGATGAAATTCAGAGGGCCTTGGAAGTTATGCACGTGACAGGGGTCGAAACAGTTGAACTTGCTGCGTATAGGCTGAAAGGAGAGGCGATATTGTGGTACGAGGATTGGAAGAAATCCCATGAATTTGTGCAAATCCGCCTAATTGGGAAGAGTTTAAAGTGGCCTTCCTTGATCATTACTTGCCCTATGAGATCCGTGAGGCACGTGAGGATCAGTTTCTAAATCTTCATCAAGGAAATCTGAGTGTCAGGGAATACAGTTTACAATTTAATTCCTTGGCTCGATATGCGCCAAATGTGGTGGCTACGATGACAGATAGAGTCCATCGATACGTGGACAGACTAGAGCCATATTTGGTAAGGGATTGCACCATTGCTATCTTAAATAAAGACATGGACATAGCGAGAATTCAGGCCTTCGCCCAGAAAATAGAAGATCAAAGGTAGAGACGAAGGGTACATGAATTTGACAAGGGACAGTCCAAAAGGGCTAGACCTATGGGACCACCTACGATGTCCCAAGGAGGATCTAGGCCCCGCATATTTTCGAGACCACCTAGACCGTCGTTCTCTTATTCCACAGGGGGTGCTCACTCATAGTTTCGAGGGTCTAGGGGTGGTCCATCTAGGCAGAGTAGCGGAGTTCACGGATCACAGGCAGCAGGTTTTCCTCATCAGCAGTGTCAGCACTGCGGGCATATTCATGCAGGTACATACAGAATGGGGACAAATGCTTGTTTCTGGTGCGGCATGACAGGACACATGATAAGAGAGTGTCCCCAGAGGAGTATGGGTGGTGTAGCACTACCGGCAGGATCGACCGTTGTGTCATCAGCATCGATTCCTTCATTGGGCTGAGGTGTACAGTCTGTTGGCCATGGTAGGGGTACCAGAGGAGCAACCAGTACTAGTGGAGTCCAGAATCGCACTTATGCTTTAGTGGACCGACAGAATTCAGAGGCTTTCCCTGATTTTATCACAAGTACATTATCCATATTCTCATATAATGTATATGCATTGATTGACCCTGGTTCTACATTTTCCTATGTTACTCCATTGGTTGCTGAAAAATTTGCAAAGGCACCAGAATTATTAATTAAATCAATTGAAGTGTCTACACCGGTCTGTGAATATATTATTGCAAAAAGAGTATATCGTAAATGTGTGGTAACTGTGTGTGGTCATGATACGTTGGTCGATCTCATTGAATTGGACATGGTGGATTTGATGTGATCATGGGAATGGATTGGTTGGCCTCTTGTTATGCCACGGTAGATTGCCAGGCCAAGAAGGTGCAATTTTGTTTTCCGCAAGAAAATGTTCTTGAATGGCAGGGTAATGTAGGGGCACCACGAGGGAGATTTATTTCCTATTTGAAAGCCAGAAAAATGATTGCTAAGGGTTATATATGTCATTTAGTACGGGTGAAAGATACTGAAGTGGAACCACTAACTCCGCAGTCGGTTCTAGTGGTCAATGAATTTCTGGATGTCTTTTCAGAGGATCTTCCAGGCTTACCCCAAGAACGGGAAGTAGAATTTGGCATTGATGTGATTCCAGGCACTTAGCCTATTTCTATTCCTCCATATAGAATGGGTCCAGTAGAATTGCGTGAACTGAAGGAGCAATTGAAAGATTTGCTGGACAAAGGCTTCATTAGGCCTAGTATGTCCCCGTGGGGTGCACCGGTATTATTTGTACGGAAGAAAGATGGCACCTTGAGAATGTGCATTGACTATCGACAATTGAATAAGGTAATGATCAAGAACAAATATCCCCTCCCTCGAATTGATGATTTGTTTGATCAGTTACAGGGTGCCAAGTGTTTTTCAAAGATTGACTTGAGGTCGGGTTACCATCAAGTCAGAGTTAGAGAAGAAGATGTACCCAAGACAGCTTTCCGAACACGGTATGGCCATTATGAATTTTTAGTTATGTCATTTGGACTAACAAATGCACCAGCCGTATTTATGGATTTGATGAATAGGGTGTTTAAGCCATTTCTGGACGTGTTCATCACGGTATTTATAGATGACATCCTGGTTTATTCAAGATCACCAGAGGACCATACTAATCACTTACGATAAGTGTTACAGATTCTTCGTGAGCGTAAGTTGTATGCAAAGTTCTCCAAGTGTGAGTTTTGGTTAAAATCAGTTGCATTCTTGGGTCACATTGTGTCAGATGAAGGGATACATGTTGATACACAAAAGATTGAAGCAGTGAAAAATTGTCCGAAACCTACGACACACATAAAAATTCATAGTTTTCTTGGACTGGCAGGTTATTACCGAAGATTTGTGGAAGGTTTTTCTTCCATTACTGTACCGTTAACAAAGCTTACACATAAGGAAGTAAAATTTTAGTGGAATGATGCATGTGAGAAAAGCTTCCAAAAGTTGAAAGATAAATTAACCTCCACACTAGTTTTATTGCTTCCCGAAGGTACCGAAGGTTATGTAGTGTATTGTGATGCTTCCAGGGTTGGCCTAGGATGTGTATTGATGCAACACGGTAATGTCATAGCATATGCCTCACGACAGTTGCGGCCACATGAGAAAAATTATCCCACACATGATCTTGAATTGGCAGCGGTAGTTTTTGCTCTAAAGATATGGCGTCATTATTTGTATGGAGTCCATGTTGATATCTATACGGACCACAAAAGTTTGCAATATCTCTTTAAGCAAAAGGAACTCAATTTGAGGCAACGAAGGTGGTTAGAGCTCTTAAAAGATTATGATATTGATATTCTTTATCACCCAGGTAAAGCAAATGTAGCAGCTGATGCATTGAGCCGCAAGGCAGTGTAAAGCACTAGTGGGCAGTTGACTGAAAAGCAAGAGATAATCAAAGATCTAAATCAATTAGCTAGCTTGGGAGTTCGCCTTATTGAATCCTTAGACGATGGAGTTATTGTGCAGAATGCAGTGGAATCCTCCTTAATAACTGAAGTGAAAGAGAAGCAGTTTGTGGATTCTATGTTATTGCAGCTAAAGGCAAATGTAAAGCAGAATTTGACAAAGGCATTTGATCTTACACAGGAAGGGGTACTTCATTGTCAAGGGAGATTATGTGTACCGGATGTAGATGAGCTGAGGACACGAATTATGACAGAGGCGCATCATTCGCGCTTTTCTATTCATCCGGGTGCTACTAAAATGTACCATGACTTGAAAGAAGTGTATTGGTGGGGAAATATGAAGAAAAACATTGCAGAATTCGTCGCTCAATGTCTGAACTGTCAACAAGTGAAAGTAGAGCATCAGAAACCAGGAGGTTACATGCAATGTATCAATCTTCTAGTCTGGAAATGGGATATGATTAATATGGACTTCATCACAGGTTTGCCCAGTACATTGCGAAAATTTGATTCTATATGGGTTATAGTGGACAGGCTTACCAAATCAGCACATTTTCTACCAGTTAAGACCACCTATACGGCTGAAGAGTATGCAAAATTGTATGTTAGAGAAATAGTGTGGTTGCATGGTATTCCACTTTCCATTATATCAGACAGAGGAGCATAGTGCACAGTGCACTTTTGGAGATCTTTCCAGCAGAGTTTGGGTACACGGGTGAATTTGAGTACGGCTTTCCATCCTCAGACTGATGGACAAGCAGAACGTACTATTCAGACACTTGAAGATATGCTATGAGCTTGTACGTTAGATTTTCAAGGCAGTTGGGATGACCATTTGCCTCTTATTGAATTTGCTTACAACAATAGCTATCATTCAAGTATTAAAATGGCACCTTATGAAGCCTTGTACCAAAGGAAATGTAGATCACCAATTGGATGGTTTGAAGCGGGTGAAGCTGCTTTACTTGGGCCCGATATTGTTCATCAGGCTATGGAGAAAGTTAAAGTGATCCAACAGCGGTTACAAATGGCCCAAAGTCATCACAAGTCATATGCCGATGTTGGAAGAAGATGGCTTGAATTCTCCATAGGTGATTGGGTGTGTTTAAAGGTGTCACCGATGAAAGGGGTAATGCGGTTCGGAAAGAAAGGGAAATTGAGTCCACGTTACATAGGCCCTTATGAAATTATTAGAAGATTTGGGAAAGTTACGTATGAATTAGCACTACCTCAAGAACTTTCCTCAGTCCATCTGGTATTTCATGTTTGGATGCTTCGAAAATGCATAGGAGATCCATCTCGTATTATTCCAATTGAAGATGTTCAAGTTACAGAGGATCTTACTTATGAAGAGGTACCCATTGCTATCCTAGATCGACAAGTAAAAAGATTGAGGAATAAAGACATAGCTTCCGTGAAAGTCCTTTGGAGAAATAAACAAGTAGAGGAGGTCACATGGGAAGCGGAAGAGATGATGAAATCCAAGTATCCCCATCTATTTCAAATGGACCAAGAAGTTCAAAGTGCGGAAGTGGAGCAATAACAAGTAAGTCTCCATGAGCCTTAAGTGTTTATGTATATGTATGCTAATGTAGAGATACGTTTGTCGTAATCGAAATGATACTATTAACATTCGAGGATGAATGTTCCTAAGGGAAGAATGTAACACCCCGTACCTTTCTAACCCTAATTGAAGACATTAAGTAATGTTTACTTAGGTGTCGAGAGCCATACGTATGTATTTGGTAATGTTATGAACGAGAAAGTTGAAATTTGACCTCATATATGTGATTAGCCCTTTGTAGGAGGTGTTTTCTGATTTTCTTGGAGCAGTTGTGGGGTTCAAAACTAGGCTAAGAAGACCTCTAAACAAAGTATATTAAGGTTAAGAAGTAAGTTAAAGAATGGGACTTGAAGTATCTAACCAAACCCGCGAAGAAAAGTCGAAAAATGAAATTTTCAAAAAATCTAAGGGTGGGGCGTGCTAGAGGGTGTTCCACGCTGCTCTGGTCTAAAATTTTTAGTCCATAGGCAGCAAGTTTGCGCGTCCAATGGCATGCCACACTGGATTTTCCACTTTTTCGAAAGTTGGAAATTTTCTAAGTCCTAAGGGTGCCCGATGACGTACCGAGCTGATTTTTGCCATGTTTCTTATACAACCATGAGTATATACATGAAATGCTTCAAGTATTATATTGGTATGATAAAATTACTCGAGAACGAATTTGGCGTCAAAATGACGATTTTACCCTTTTGGTCAAAATAGGCCATACGTGGCTAGAATCACTTGTTTTTGGGGTTGAGGCTACGGATATGAATAGAGTGAGTGGGAATATTGTTGTAACATGTATGAGATGATTTAAACACGATAAATTATTTATTTTACTGGGTTAAGTGAATTGGGCCCAAAAAGGACCCAAAAATGAAAAGAAAACATGGCCTAAAAATGGGTCAAAAGACCCATTCTTGCCTTGACCTTCTAGAACACATATTAAGTTCTAAAGAGTGGATAAGGATGGAATTGAGTGCCTATATAAAGGGCAATAAAATCTGATTTTTATTCCACACAAGTCTCATGCCTTTTTTAGACCAAAAGAAGATATTTGCTCTCAAACCCTAAAGAACTCAAAGTCAATTTTGGGGCAAGATCATCACTTTTCAAGCTTGGGTAAGTGATTCTTGTTATGGATTAATATATTATATGCATGGGAGAGTATTTAAATCATGTTGGTTATGCTTGGAAATGTTGGACATGGTACTTTGTGTTTTTATATAAGATTTGTGATCCATGAGGTTCAAGCTTGAATTGTGACTTGTGCCTTTGATGAAAGAGCATGGTATGGATAAAATATGGACATGTATGGTGTGATTTTGTTATTTAACTTGTTATTTTTCTATAAGTATAAATTTTGGGATTTTGGCCGATATGTGCTATGAAGTGTATTAAGGTGAATTGATGGATTATTTGTGATGTGGTGTGGATAAGAAAGTGTAAAGGAGAAGTGTTGTGGTGAAATGTACTGATTATCATGTATTGGTCAATTTTGGGAATATTGTGGAATTTTTGGAACAATAATTTCATCAATGGTTTTGTCAAGGGGAAATGACATGTTTAAAGGCAAACATGTAACCCATTGATGTTATATGCATTTGTAAAGTAGTTGATGGTTAATGTAAATCCCGTTATGGATTTGTGTTGTAGAGTGACACATAAAGAAGGAGCGGGACTATTGTATGCACATCTAGGATTGTATATCCGTATTGAGAGTACAAGGTATGTAAGGTTACTCTGTCCGTATTTTTCTGCGACAAATAGTATTCACATTGACATTACGCTTGTACCATCCCGAAATGTGCTAAGGTATCCCATATCCGATTATCCATGGTCATTGTCATATATTTCCTACTCATTTATCATTTGTGAATATCATATTCATGGTTAATGTTCCAAAAGCTCAAATAAGGTTATGTTCCAATGTTCCAATAGTGATTATACTTATGTCTCTTGTTCATGGATTCTTGTCCAATGGTTCCCATGGAGTTATGGTTCTAATAATGTTATGTTGCCAAGTTATTCATATGTCTCTCACTCATTGGTTAATGATCCAAAGTTTCAAGTAAAGTTATGACTTTCATGGTATCAATCTCAAAGTAATGAATAAAGTAATGCATATGTGGTCAATGATCAAGTACGGGTGGCAGCTTTGGGGGCGAAATGCCTAGCTCAAGCCAATCCCAAATCAGGGGGAAGTCCTAGGGGAATAAGCCTAGCTCAGATCGATCCTGACAGGGGGAAGCTCTAGAGGTACTAACCTAGCTCGAGCCGAACCTGAAATATTGTATGGGTGGCAGCTCTAGGGGTACCAACCTAGCTCGAGCCGATCCCGATATATATATTGATTCATAGGGTGGCGCTCTAGGGGCATAAGCCTAGCTCGAGCCGATCCCAACATAACGCTATGTTATGTTTGAAACCCACTGTTCAGTCGGGGCCCGGGTATCATGGGTCACAAACAAAGATGAATAATCATTGAATTAAAGATACAAAGAAAGTAATGAAAGTAAAATACATGGTTTCCAAAGTACAGAATAGTGACTCATCTACATTGTGACTTATCTACATTGGTTATGCATTTGAACTTGAGTCCTTTGACATATTTACATATCTTGCAAGTTTCATATGGCCTTACATACTCAGTACATTCTTCGTACTGACCCCTCTTGGGGAATTTACCTTACTTGTTGCAGGCGCAGGTACTAGTAGGCCTCCACAGTAGGTTGCCAGTTGTTGCTGATCATTGGTGAGCTCCAGTTAGTTTGGGTCTTGTCCGAGTCACAGTTGTACATATGTTTTGGTGTTGTACATGTTGTATAAAGCGGGGACTTGTCCCGACTTTTAGTTCATTTTGGTCAATGCATTTGTTAGAGGCTTTTGTAGATGGATGTGGGTGTATAAATGTAAAAGGTATAAGTTGCTTTTTGACTTGGTGGCCTCAACGGCTAAGTTTCACTTATGTATATATATATCATGTTCCATGAATTCCATTGTTGATATCCAAAGTTATTATGTGATTATGGGTTTCTTATGGCATGTATATGATTGAATAGAGGCAAAGCTTGGTTCTCTCGGGCCTTGTCAGCTACGAGTGTCAATTCGTCCCGATGGGATTTGGGGCGTGACAATGATGATTGATAAGTCGATATTTTACCCGATTCTTAATACACTTGAGCTTGGATTATCTTGAAATTCGCATTGATTTGATATAAATTTCATGTTATATGGCTCTTGTATGCAGGTAATGGATGAACTCGAGCCCGAGCTAACCATACGAGTCAATGGGAGTTCGAAAAGTGAAGAAAATATGCTGGATTTAACACCCTAGGAGATTAACAACCACCTGCGCACGCAGGTCAGGAGATGCGCAAGCAGGTAGCTGGCTTAGGAGTGGAGCAGCACAATGTAGTGCCATCTGCGCTGGCCTCCTGTGCATGCAGGCCAGGATATGCGCACGCAGATAGCCAATTGAAACGACTAGGCAACGCAAGGCAGCTTCATCTGCGCCAGCCTCCTGCGCACGTAGGTCACCCGTATGCGCTGGCGCAGATAGCTAGGCAGGGGCACTTTTGTCATTTCGGCGGATGCAATTTTTTGGGAGATATAACATGTAATTTTTTGGGAGAGGAAACATCTTTTAAACATTCGGAGGGAGAGAAAAGAAAGGAGTGAACCCTAAAGAGAGAAACAAGCTATATTCTTACATTTTTGCATTAATTCCAAAGAAAAATTCTTGTAAGCAATTGAATTCCATGGAAGCTTGGGAAGAGAAGTTTGGTAATTATCTTCTATCTTCTTCTATGAGTAGCTAATTTCTCTACTTGGGGTTATGCTTGAATAAGGTGTGATAAGTGTATGGGTTTCGTTTGATTGAGTATTGTTAGACATTTGCCATGGGTTTTAATCTCATTCCATGTTTCATTCAAATTAGAGGTTGCAAACTCTAATTACTTATAGAACCCTTATCATCCTTGACAAAGGGGATAAGAGTGAGGAATGGGTTTGAACAATAACTTGATGTGTGTCATTTAATAGCATCTCTTAGACGTAAGGATGTTAATTGAGGTCATGGATTGGTTGTATAAGCTGCACTTTTGAGGTGTTCGAAAGAACCCAATTGTGAAACCTTGGTGTGTGGTTGACAAATCGACACTAAGCACCTGTAATCTAACCTACCCATAACTCTTAGCTAGCTATAGTCAAATATTCGATGCACCCATGCACAGATTCACTCCTATGAAGGTATAACCCCAAGTCTCGTTATACCCGTGGTTTTGATCCTTTTTCTCTACTCTTGAATTTGTGTGTTACAAGTTATAAAAGTTTCAACAGTTACAAATCAACAATTGATAAATTTTCTCCCCATTTACTTTTCCGTATTATTTTTATAGCATCACGTGTTAGCACTAGTTGCTTATAACACTTAGAGGTGAAAGCTATTGCATTCATCCCTCATGGATTCGACCCCGACTCCAAGTTGGGTAATTATATTGCTAACGATCGCTTACATTCTAGTCTGGGGTGTATTTGAGCGTTATCAAAAATGGCGCCGTTGCCGGGGAATGAAACATAGCGTTCATTTCTTTTAGTGTTTTAAGTTACTTGTGTTTCCCATGGTGTAAGTTTACTTTATTTGTTGTTTTTGTTCTTCATAGGTGAAAACCAAAGTCTTCACGATTCAATGAGTCAGCATAGTAGTCATGCCGCTTTATTTGACGGACATATGGATGATGAAGACTATTTGGGAGACGCAGGGAGAGCAAGTGCCATCCGCATCCCACCCGCGGACGAAAATGGAGTGTTTCACGTTACTAGTGTGATGCTACACCTCCTTCAAATGAAGGGGTTATATGGGGGTCAAGCACATGAGGACGCGAATCTTCACTTGACAAATTTCATTGAGGTGTGCATGCCATTTGACATAGCCCATATATCACAAGAGTCCATCCGATTGAGAATCTTCCCCTTCTCATTGACTGGCGAAGCCGCATTGTGGTTGAGGCAATTGCCCTCAGGTTCTATCACTACATGGGTAGAATTGATGGAAGCATTCTTGGATTGCTTCTTCCCACCATCCCGGATGTTGCAATTGAGGGATGAGATTATCAAATTTTGTCAATTGAATGGTGAACCATTACATGAGGCTTGGCAAAGGTTCAACACGAAATTGATGCAATGCCCGACTCATGAAGTTCCGGATAAGATGCTCCTCCAAATATTCTACTAAGCATTAGATCAATTGAATAAGACGGTTGCGGACAATGCAGCCGGGGGGGCGTTGGTAAAATAAACTTATGGTGTTGCATCAGTACTACTGGATCAAGTCACCAAATAAAGTCGTGGGTGGCATACAAGAGATTCTGAGGTGGCCATGGGGGCTCCCTCCGCTTCTTTTGTAAGCCAAGACAAAAGAAAGAAAGATGAGGAGAGGGACGAAAGTATGGCAAAGATGATGACACAACTTGAACTCCTCACTAAACATGTAATGGGTTCAACACCAAAGGTGGTTAATGTCGTTGCCTCCAAGGATGCTAAGAGCTATGATGATGAAGCGGAGACTCTTGATGAAGGGATCCGATTTATGTCAAATCAAGAGGGGGTATCCCACCCCACCTACCTAAGGAAGGGCGGGAATCAAGGTTGAATGGATAAAGATCGTGATTGGAAAGATCGTGAGTGGAAGGATCGTGATAGAGATCGTGAAAGAGACCGAGATTGGAGAGATAAAGATAGAGACCATGATTGGCGAGCTGCAAATCGGGACTATGATAGGTACGTTCCTCCACATGATAGGTCCAAGGGTAAGGAAGCAACCTCTATTGATCCGGAGAAATATAAGAATGAAGATGAGCTTGCTCGTATCCTCATGGGAGTTGAAGGAAGCGATAAGATATTAAGGGAAATGAAAGGGGATTTGTCGCATCTTAATCAAACTGTCACCTCACACTCGGCTTCGCTAAAACAACTTGAAACCCAAATGGGTCAACTCTCCTCTCAAATGAATGCGAGACAAAGAGGGGGCCTTCCTAGTGACACGATGGCGAATCCAAAGAATGACGCTCACGTCATGGCCATTGTTACTAGAAGTGGGAGAACCCTTGGAAATGATGTTGAAAATCTTTATGTGTTGAAAATCTTTATGACAACCTTTGTGATAAGGGTGTGGGGGGCCACATGAGCAAAACAAGAGCTCGGCTTGATAAGTCAAAAGATGAAACTCAAATGTCACAAGAGCAAGGTGTTGGCGGGTCGGAAAAGGTGGAAGCGAAAGAGGTAAGCCCACAAGTGGTTGATGGTGGTAATGCAAAACCAAATGAAAACTCGGTTTTCTCTAAGCCACAAGTTAAAATCCCTCCTTCATTCCCACAAAGGTTCAAGAAGAAAGAAGATGATTCGAAATTCAAGAAATTTCTTTCTAAATTTAGCAACCTTTCGATAAATATACCATTGTTGGAAGCCCTGCAAGAGATGCCCGGGTATGCTAAGTTTATGAAAGAATTGGTAACAAAGAAGAGAGTCATGGAATTCAAAACAATTGAAGTTACTCATAACTATAGTGCTATAATGTCTAGTACGATGGTTGTGAAGAAGTATGATCCAGGGGCATTCACTATCCCATGTACTATTGGGGTGTATCAATTTGGTAAAGCCTTATGTGATCTTGGGGCAAGTATTAATTTGATGCCACTAGCCGTATTTCGAAAGTTAGGTTTGGGAGTTCCAACACCAACAACAATGAGGCTATTGATGGCCGACCGCTCTATTAAAAGACCCGTGGGTATGTTGTGTGATGTACTTGTGAAGGTGGATTGTTTTATTTTTCCGGCTGATTTTGTGATCTTGGACTATGAAATTGACCATGAAGTCCCCATTATTCTTGGTAGACCATTTTTGGCTACCGGCCGAGCTTTAGTTGATGTTGAATGCGGTGAAATAAAATTTCGAGTAAACAATGAAGAGGTGTCATTCAATGTCTGCAAGTCCATGAAACAACCTATGGATTTACAAGTTGTCTCCGTAATCGATGTGGTTGATAATGTAGTGGCTAATACTATGGAGGCTGAATTTGTTAGAGAGCCTTTGGTGGGAGTTTTGTGGAATCTTGAAAGTGAAGGGAATGAAAGATATGAAGAATAGGTTGCATCAATGAAAGGTTTTGGGTCTTACCCGAAAAATCCTTGTAAGCTGGACCTTGACTTGAAAAATCGGGAAACTCCTCCCGCGAAGCCTTCAATTGAAGATCCACCACAAAACGAGCTCAAGACATTGCCACCTCATCTCCGGTATGTGTTCTTGGGAGAAGGGGAGACCCTACCCATTATTATTGCAAGTGATTTGTCATCTAGGCAAATTGAGGTGTTGAAATCAGCGGTGAGTTGGTATATTCGGGCACTTGGATGGACTATAGCAGATATTATTGGGATTCCACCTGGCATATGCACTCATAAGATCAAGATAGAGCCTGAGTTTGTAGCAAGGGTAGAACACCAAAGAAGGTTAAATCCTCCAATTCAAGAAGTTGTGAAGAAGGAAATCATCAAGTGGCTTGACGCAGGTGTGGTTTATCCCATCTCGGATAGCACTTGGGTGAGTCCAATTCAATGTGTCCCAAAGAAAGGTGGTATCACGGTAGTCCCTAACAATAATAATGATCTTATACCCGTCCGTCCGGTCACAGGTTGGAGAGTGTGCATTGACTATAGAAAGTTAAACTCATGGACTGAGAAGGATCACTTCCCCATGCCCTTCATGAATCAAATTCTCGATAGGTTGGCGGGTAGGGGTTGGTATTACTTCCTCGACGGATATTCAGGATATAATCAAATCTCCATAGCTCCCGAAGATCAAGAAAAAACTACCTTCACTTGTCCCTATGGAGCTTTTGCCTTCAGGCGCATGCCCTTTGGATTATGCAATGCTCCAGCCACTTTTCAACGGTGTATGCTTTCTATCTTTTCTGACATGGTAGAGAGTTCTATGGAAGTGTTTATGGATGATTTTTCAGTGGTTGGTGATACATTTGAAAATTGCCTTGAACACTTGGAGAAGGTGCTTGAAAGATGTGTGGCGAATAATCTTGTGTTGAATTGGGAGAAGTGCCACTTTATGGTTAAGGAGGGGATTGTTCTTAGACACAAAATATCTGGCTGAGGAATCCAAGTCGATCAAGCCAAGGTGGAAGTCATCGCTAAGCTACCACCTCCAATATTTGTCAAAGGGGTCCGGAGTTTCCTTGGCCATGCGGGTTTTTATAGGAGGTTTATTAAAGATTTCTCTAAAATTGCTCATCCGATGTGCAAACTCCTTGAGAAGTAGGTCACTTTTGAATTTAATGAAGAGTTCTTGAAGGCATTCAATTGCCTTAAAGAGAAGCTTGTTTCAGCCCCAATTATCGTGACCCCAAATTGGTCACAACCATTTGAACTCATGTGTGATGCTAGTAGGCTGGCATTGGGAGCTGTGCTTGGACAAAGAAAAGAGAAAATTTTTCATCCCATCTACTATGCTAGCAAGTCCCTAAATGATGCTCAAAAGAACTACACCGTTACAGAACAAGAATTGCTAACCGTGGTGTATGGGTTTGAGAAATTTCGTGCTTACTTGTTAGGCACAAAAGTCATTGTGCACACTGATCATGCCGCCCTCCGATATTTAATGGCGAAGAAAGAAGTAAAGCCCCGATTAATAAGATGGATTCTACTACTACAGGAATTTGATTTTGAAGTGAAGGATCGAAAGGGTGTGAAAACCAAGTAGCTGACCATCTTTCACGTCTTGAGAAAAAAGTGAACAGTTGGGGGGATATTGATCTTGATGATACATTCCCGGACGAACTTGTCATGAGTTTGAAAGAGAGCACTCTACCATGGTATGCTGATTTTGCAAATTATATAGTGAGTGGACTCCTTCTGGATGACCTGAGTTACTATCAAAGGAAAAGATTCCTCCATGATGTGAAGCGGTATTTCTGGGATGAGCCCTATCTTTTTAGGGAATGTGCATATGGAATCATACGGCGATGTGTCATGGATGAGGAGGCAAAAGCCATTCTTGGAGCATGCCATTCTTCTCCTTTTGGTGGCCACCATGGTGGTGTGAGGACAACAGCAAAAGTCCTTTAGTGTGGATATTATTGGCCTACCATTCACCGTGATGCTCATGAATTAGTAAAGACTTGCACTCAATGTCAAAAGCATGGTGGTATCTCGAGGAGGCATGAAATGCCTTTAAGACCCAATCTTAAGGTGGAGCTATTTGATGTATGGGGCCTTGATTTTATGGGTCCATTTGTGAGCTCATATGGTAACAAGTATATCTTGGTGTCCGTTGACTACTTGTCCAAGTGGGTCAAGGCCATTACTTTACCAACCAATGAAGGTAAAAGTGTAACTCTCTTCCTAAGAAAAAGCATTTTCACTAGGTTTGGAACTCCTCGAGCTATCATTAGTGACGGTGGTTCACATTTTTACAATCGGCTATTTGAAGCTTTGCTTGAAAAATATGGAGTGCGGCAAAAGGTGGAGACTCCATACCACCCTCAAACAAGTGGCCAAGTGGAGGTTTCTAATCGGGAGATCAAATCTATACTGGAGAAAACCGTAAATGTAGGGCGTACAAATTGGGCATATAGGACCGCATTCAAGACTCCTATAGGCATATCGCCCTATCAGCTAGTGTTTGGAAAAGCTTTCCATCTCCCGGTTGAGTTAGAGCACAAAGCTTTGTGGGCCTTGCGGAAATTGAACATGGATTGGGTGGATTCCTCGAAGTCAAGAATAGATCAACTTCATGAGTTGGATGAGTTCCGACTTAAGGCATATGAGAGCTCAGTATTATACAAGGAGAAAATGAAGAAATGGCATGATGCCAAGATCTTAAAATGAGAGTTCCATGAAGGTGATAAAGTGCTACTCTTCAATTCGAGGTTGAAACTCTTTGCGGGGAAACTAAAATCCAAGTGGTCTGGTCCTTTTGTTGTGGTGAATGTCTTCCCTAGTGGTGCTATTGAGCTCGAGGACCTTGAGAAAAGAAGGTTCATGGTGAATGGCTAACGATTGAAACATTATTTTGAGGGCGGACATGGAGCAGCTAAGGTTGAGTTGCTCCGTTTTAAAGATGCTTGATAATGAGGAACAACGTCGAGCCACGACGATAACTAAGGCATTTATTGGGAGGCAACCCAAGCTTATTTATAGTCATTTCAAGTTTGTTTGATTGCTAATTCTTAGTTAATTTGGTGAATGCAGGTGAATAATGCTAAGTGCGGGAGCATGGGTACTGTTTTGAGCTAAATTAATCACCTGCTAGCGCACATGCCCACATGCTCATGCATGTTGGGACGCATGAGGCTAGCAGGTGGAAGGCAACAATCTGTCTGGGGGCAAGGAGCCACCTGCGTGCGCAGCCCAGGCACATGCGTGCGCAGGCTAGCAACGCAGGAGGCTCTGCCTCGTGCCTCCTTCGAAGCCAAAATCTTCACCTGCGTGCGCAGGTCCCAGCATGCTTGCGCAGGTGACCCTACGCAGGTGTTATTGCTGTCCTCCACACGCCCAGGTGCACTGCCCAAGTAAGGATTGCCCACCTGCGTGCGCATCTCCCCACATGCGTGAGCATGGTGGGGCGCAGGTGAGGTGCCTCCGAATTTTTTTTTTTTTAAATGGGTTTGGGTCAACCCGACCCGGGTTGGCCCTTTTCTTTCATTAAATTCTTTAAAACAAAACCCATACCCAAACCCATTATCTTTTAAACTCAACACACTTAAAAGAAAAAAAAAAGGAGATGTATAAATTTTTAAAATCAGGGAGGTGTATGCTTTGTTGTTGCATAAGCAAATGAATAAAGAAATATAATGGAGAGGCATGAGTTGCTAATAAATGAATGAAAGGGCCTCAAAAGCAAATGAAGAGGGAATTTCGGTTGGAAGGCTATATATACAAAAAGAGAAAAGAAGAGAGAAGAATAGAAAAGACAAGGCAACTAAAAGGTGAATAAGGTAGAGAGCTTGAACAAAGTGGGCCTAAGAAATGATAAGGCGATGGTGTCTAGAGAAATCTTCTAGTCAATTGATCCATAAACCTTTACCCTTAACCGAACCTTCATCATTGCCCACAAGTCCTTGGTGACTTAAAACCTTGTTGATCCCCATTAGTGGCGAATGACACAAAGGGCAAGCCTATGGTTCTACATATGGTACTTGAATTTCTTTGTGAGAGTGAGAGAGAGAGTTCATTCTATCCTTACCCCCCCACTAAATCACATTAACATGTGGGGGTGGGGAGAACTTTTCAAGTGAGAGGCAATGATATCTTGAAAGAGAGAGTGATGTCCCACCTTCAATTTGGGAAAATGAGCAAGACAATTTGCAATTTGGAGATGAGAAAAGCTCTGAAGAATCTTGTGTCACATCTTGAGAAGCAGCCCAACCTGAAAATGATTTGTTTGAGGAATTTTCCTCCTGGTTAATGAGGATTGAGTTGTGAAAAAGAAAGCATGTTTTGCTTGTTTGTCATGACTTATTGGAGGAACCGATTGAATTTTATAGGTTTAAAGGTTTAGTGATGTCCCTTGTGGTTGTTCATTGTTAAGAGCATCCGTTTCTTTTTCCTGTAGGTGTTCTTGATTACTTGAGGACAAGCAATAGTTTAAGTTTGGGGAAGTTGATAAGTCGATATTTTACCCGGTTCTTAATACACTTGAGCTTGGATTATCTTGAAATTCGCATTGATTCGATATAAATTTCATGTTATATGGCTCTTGTATGCAGGTAATGGATGAACTCGAGCCCGAGCTAACCATACGAGTCAATGGGAGTTCGAAAAGTGAAGAAAAGATGCTGGATTTAACACCCTGGGAGATTAACAACCACCTGCGCACACAGGTCAGGAGATGCGCACGCAGGTAGCTGGCTTAGGAGTGGAGCAGCACAATGCAGTGCCATCTGCGCTAGCCTCCTGTGCAGATGGCCAATTGAAGGGACTAGGCAGCGCAAGGCAGCTTCATCTGCGCCAGCCTCCTGCGCGTGCAGGTCACCCGTTTGCGCTGGCGCAGATGGCTAGGCAGGGACACTTTTGTCATTTCGGCGGATGCGATTTTTTGGGAGATATAACATGTAATTTTTTGGGAGAGGCGGCATCTTTTAGACATTCAGAGGGAGAGAAAAGAAAGGAGTGAACCCTAAAGAGAGAAACAAGCTATATTCTTACATTTTTGCATTAATTCCAAAGAAAAATTCTTGTAAGCAATTGAATTCCATGGAAGCTTGGGAAGAGAACTTTGATAATTATCTTCTATCTTCTTCTATGAGTAGCTAATTTCTCTATTTGGGGTTATGCTTGAATAAGGTGTGATAAGTGTATGGGTTTCATTTGATTGAGTATTGTTAGACATTTGCCATGGGTTTTAATCTCATTCCATGTTTCATTCAAATTAGAGGTTGCAAACTCTAATTACTTATAGAACCCTTATCATCCTTGACAAAGGGGATAAGAGTGAGGAATGGGTTTGAACAATAACTTGATGTGTGTCATTTAATAGCATCTCTTAGACGTAAGGATGTTAATTGAGGTCATGGATTGGTTGTGTAAGCTGCACTTTTGAGGTGTTCGAAAGAACCCAATTGTGAAACCTTGGTGTGTGGTTGACAAATCGACACTAAGCACCTGTAATCTAACCTACCCATAACTCTTAGCTAGCTATAGTCAAATATTCGATGCACCCATACACAGATTCACTCTTATGAAGGCATAACCCCAAGTCTCGTTATACCCGTGGTTTTGATCCTTTTTCTCTACTCTTGAATTTGTGTGTTACAAGTTACAAAAGTTTCAACAGTTACAAATCAACAATTGATAAATATTCTCCCCATTTACTTTTCCGTATTATTTTTATAGCATCATGTGTTAGCACTAGTTGCTTATAACACTTAGAGGTGAAAGCTATTGCATTCATTCCTCGTGGATTCGACCCCGACTCCAAGTTGGGTAATTATATTGCTAACGACCACTTACATTTTAGTCTGGGGTGTATTTGAGCGTTATCAATGATATTATAGCTCAATGAAAAAAAACTCAAAACTCCAAACAAGAATCAAAAACTCATCCTAGACCTCCTTAACATAAACCTGTAGTGAAAATCAGTTGTAAAACACATTGCAGACATGATGGAAGCAACAAAATAGCCAAACAAAGTCATATTGATAGGATGTTGACCAAATTTAACTCTTAACTTATAAATCTCAAAATTTCTAAACAACCACTCAAAATTCATCCAATAGCCTCTGGAACTAAATCAAACCTTCAACTAGACTAAAAATCACCCTCCGGACCCAATGGAATCATTGAACTTAAAAATTACCTTTCTAACCTCAAATTTTGACTTTGGTCGACTCTTAAGTTTCCAAATTTTAAAACTCAAAAACTCTTCCAAAACTTATCTGAATGCCTCAAGACTCAAACTAATAGTCTAACTAACTCAAAAATCATGTTTTGAAACTGATGACGTAGAAAAAATTCAAGTACGAGCTCAACCACTACGGATGTTAACTGATGTCAACCATATCAACTTTTCAACCTTCTAAAATAAAAACCTCATATAATACCCCACCAATCACCTTGGGAACCATGCCACCCACTTGCAAAGACTACAAATACAATAATATGACTATTAAGAGATGTACAATAGTCAAAATGCACAAAAAGTTAAAAATCACAATGAGAGTTGTTAAATCATCCACTACTTAAACGTATGTTCATCCTTGAAAGAGAAAGAAAAATTACCA
Organism: Capsicum rhomboideum; assembly: GCA_031232105.1. Lineage (NCBI taxonomy): Eukaryota > Viridiplantae > Streptophyta > Magnoliopsida > Solanales > Solanaceae > Capsicum > Capsicum rhomboideum. The sequence goes on from CP124709.1 coordinate 64,767,851, forward strand.
AGACTGTTGAGCAACTACAAATACCCATAGTAGACCTCATACAAACATCTCAAGGCAAAGTTACATTTGTAGTACCGGTTGTTCACCCTAGCTGTCAAAATCATCCTTTACTTTAACTCTTAAAACTATATCTCTAGTATCTAAAACCAAAACTTCTCTAAATCTAATTTCTATATGTTTGAGTTGTCTTTGAACATAATAACTAATTTGATCATACTCATAGTTTTGAACATACCCAATTTATTAAAATCTATTATAGTCACCACAAGTCAATAATCGTACCAAAAATCTAGTGCTAAATCTGTACCAACAAAATATCATGACCTGCAAATTCTCTATTGACATTTTCATAACCATCATTAGTATTAAAAACCCTTACAATATACATCACTACTCTTTGCAACGCTGAATTATGAATTTTCTTTCTTCCAAAAAGAATCTCTGCTTGTTTTGAACCCACTCTAAGCATTTTCTTTCAGAAATTAAACTTATCCAAAGATGATAACACTAGTTTCAATTCAAATAGTATTATTTCATCAAGCTGAAGCTACTGAGTCAAGAACTGATATCTTATTCCATATAAATTTTAAAATGTTGTGCTTCAACCACCATTTAAACAATTATATTCGCACGCTAAACCTTAGAGAAAATCATTGATCACCCCAAAGTAAACATCTTATGCCAAAAGTATATACCCTCTATACATCACCAAACATCTATGTAACTCATCATAGTAGCTTGTGCAGTCTTCAACTATAACACCCCAAAATTTTCTAGTGTTAATGTAGCCTATCTATGACTCTTAAATCTTCAGAATGGGTTCATTTGATCTTAATATAGATTATAAAACATTTGTGTTGAGTTTGAGGAATTAAATAAAAGTATTGGATGTGATAAAAGACCTATACGCCACCTCAAAAGGACCCTTATAGTGCGGCCTGTGCCACAGATGATAGAGAAGGAACTCACTGGTTAGCCTCCATAGGGGACTGTGTATCGGGGAGGTAGACATTGTACACCCCTCTTCGTTAGGTGAAATTTTGTCCAACTCTAATATTTTAAAGGCTAATTTGTCGTTAACTTTTAGAAACTGCTCCTATTATACTAAAAGCATCCCCAACTCATCTTATTTCTCACTTTAACAATCAAAAAACCACTCTTTTTTTCTTCAAACTCCCAAGTCTCAAGTTTTAAGAAAGATCATGGCTAGGGTTCTTCTTCTGTAATTTTATCACTAATGGTATGTAAGACTGTCCTAAGTTAAGAACCTCTTCAATTTCATTCCTTTATGTTTATTAATTCCCTTTTCCCATGTCTCTTGAAACTTAATAAATCCATAATCTATCTATGTCACTTTTGAAGTTTCTCTATTCACGTTCCTATTCCATGAAATTTGTGAGGTATGTAGAACTACCCTCACACTCTTAGGTTTTCAAAATCACAATTTATTATGTCTCATGTATATCTCAAGTGTGATTGAGGGTGAAAGATGAATTCTTTAAAAAGTTTATCTTATGAATGTTCTTTCCCCAAATGAAATTTCCTCCTCTATTATATTGAATTGTGTTTTGGGTCACTATAATTGTGCTTTAAATTCCTATTTTGGTTTGAGAGAGTAATGACTGTGTCAAGATAATTTTAATGATGAAATTCCTTTTTAACTGCTAGTCTATAACCCATTTGAGATAAACATGATTTTAAAGATGATTTTTATTTGACTACTTTATCATTATCTCATTATTAAAGGTCTTAGTAAGTGTTTTGAATGATCTTTGATAACTTGTATGAAGTGTAATAGTTTCACATGAGATGCTAGAACTCTTTAAAAAAACCTCCATAATAATGTTTAGAAAGATGAAAGAACTTTTACAAAACTCTATAATGAAGTTTATAAAGATGAACAATTAACTTATAAGTCTTGGTTTGACGATACCAACTAAGATGAACATTTCATGTTTAATGGAGGGTTGAGAAGATAAAAGACATAATTTTTGAAAGATATTATATGAGATGAACATGAGTAAAATATGTGCTTAAGAGAATTCGATGGTTGATCGAGAGAGGGTGGACTTGTATTGGTTCACTACCAAAAACCACATTTTGCTGACACTAGGCTAGTTGTTCCAGAATCTGGACTCCATATATGTTTCCTTTATAAGGATTTATGCATGTTCAAATAATGTTATTCAGTTAGATCTTGTTCCATGCAACAAACATAAATTTGCGCTCAATTGATCAGGTGTTGATTGAATCCACATAACATGTGGTGTATTATCCAGATGATTTCGGTCAAGCCATCTAGTTCAGAAATAAAGTACATAAAATAAAATCAATCTCCTTTTCATTAATTATTTCATGTCCTCCTATATAGCACAACCACAGTTACAGTTACAATTACAGTTTCTATTTTAATTTTAGTTCTAGTTTCTTATACATGATTTATGTTATGATTTTCCTCCCCCATTTACATACAAATATATTTAACCTATTGACACCCTATATTATTTCATGATTTAGGTTCTGAGATGTACTTTGTGATTTTCCTGTATCTAGGACTTGACATATCAGCTATTAGTGAGCCCTCTATCTTGCGAAAGGTGTATTTCATTCTAATGTCAGACTTTCTTCAGATTTATGGTATAATTTGGGCCTTGTTCTGGTAGAGTTATTGAGTCATGATGTCGTAGAGGCTTCGTGGAAAGATGTTGATGTTAGTTTTAGATGCTTTCTATCTCTTTCACACATTTTGGTATTTTTCCATAATTATGCATCAAAGACTTAAGTATTTATGAAATGAGTTTCACTTTTGTATTTACCTTTATGATTTTTCTTAAAGATTTCTTTTGCACTTTTGATTGGATGCTCATGATTATATCCAAGTGGTTCTCTAGGTCCAGTGATGGTTCGGTGCCTATTACGTTCAGGACCTAGTCTCGGGTTGTGACAAATTTGGTATCAGAGCACAAAGTTCAAGTATCCTAGGGTGTCTATGAAGCCATGTCTAGTAGAGTCTTACTTATGGGTATGTCATACACCACAATTATAATTAGGAAGCTACAGGGCATCTTGGAGAGTTTCTAATTCTTTCATATTCCATGTCATGCAATGATGTCTTAGAGGATTCGTAGACAGATGTTGATGTCAGTTTTAGATTTTTTCTATTTTTTTTAGACTTTTTGGAGTTTCTGCATAATTATGCATTAAAGACTTCAGTATTTATGAAATGAGTTTCACTTCTGTATTTACCTTTATGATTTTTTCAAGATTTCTTTCGCAGTTTTGATTGGATGCTCATGATGTGAGCTAAGTGATTCTCTCAAGACAATGATGGTTCGAGTACTTTTTATATCTAGGGCTTACTCTCGAGTCATAGGGTGTCTATGAAGTCGTATTTAGTAAAGTTTTGCTTATGAATGTGTCGTACACCACACTTATAATCAGGAGGCTATAGGGCATTTAGGAAATGTTTCCTGCTTTGCTTTAATTCCACTAGTTGTACCTCATTTTTGAGATGATAGATGGTTAAAGATTATATTCCTAAAATTATGATCCTCTCAGATAGAGTCCTCAGAAAGTTAATACACTGCACAAGGACTTGAGAGTAGTCCACTAGTGCATTCAAGTCTATTGATTTAAAAAATATACCTCTACCACATGAATAATCTATTTGAGCCAGAGTAAGATGTGTATTCTGGCCCTTTTAAAACTTTTTACCAATGACACACTTATAAGGGAATGGCATGTATCTAAATATTTGGGTAGTGTTACTATGTGAGGGATGGTGTAACTTGAGGTGTTATAAGCTATGAGTAATATAAACACCCAGAGCAAGAAATATAAAGTCATAAGTTAAAAGCAATAGTCGGGGTAGTGATTGATCAAAAAATGTAGCTAGAGTCATGTATTCACCATGTGAGTGTTAGGAGGTGGTATGCCCTTGTGGTGTTGGTTAAGGTGTAACAATGATTTATTGATTTTATAGTAGTTAGTAGAGAAAGAGTGGTTAGTTATGGTGAATTAGAATATATTCAAACTAGGGAAAAAGCTCGTGGTGACTTGTCATTTTGGTAGTAAAGATCAAGTATAGGCTGTGAATGGAAAGATAGAGTGGTTAAGAAGTTATATATCTAAGCTTCACTTGTGGTTTGAAGGAGGAAACTTCCTGGTGCTTGTAGAACTATGAGGGTAGTTATAGGTATGTATGGATAAGTAGTTATGATGTGTGAAAAGAGAATGTGTTAATGGACTGTAATTAGATAGACTGTAATATTAAGTTTGACTATTTTGATGATGAGGTTTTAGTAGACCTAGTGTTTCTTGATTTTCATCTGGTAGCTGTAAGCTAGAATTGCATGTGAAGTTATGATAATTTTATAGAGTACTAGACACTAAGCTTGAGTTATGGATGGTCACCGACATAGAAAACTAATAGTTAGTTTTATGAGATTAATCTAGTAGGCTTGATATAATGTGTGGGAAAGCTTAGGTTGATGACTTACGGGAGGTTTGAAAGTGTAAGCACGACATATATGAGGACTAAGATGATATAGTGAAATTGTGGCTAGGTCATTAAATAAAGAAGAGCCTTAAGACTGTATAAAGAAAGCGGTATACCTAAGGTAGTATGTTGTTACAGGAGGTTCTAAAATTATAAGTGCTATGTATTTCTAGTTAGTGTTCTTGGGTTTTTTTGTATGGAGAAGACTATGTATGTATTATATGGTATGGTGTTCTAGAGAGCTGAATTAAGGGGATTGTAGATCTAGATAGATGATGTTAAGCCTTTTGGTATAGTTTTAAATTCAGTTGAATTGGGTGGATATAATATTAGAGTTGTGATACTAGTAGACTAAGAATAAGAGGTCGGATTGTTAAGCATTAGAGGGAGTGGATATGTATGCCAATAAGAGTATAAGTTATAGGGTAATGACTATATAGGCTAGAGGAAGTTAAGAGTAGTATCCCTGTAAGGAATGTCCTAGAAATAACTTAATATTTTTCCAATTATAGTTTATCAAGGTGAGTTTAGTGTTCATTTGCATAATGATACCTCATCTTGCTGAGTGTTGTGCATATAACTCTATTTAGAAATTAGGTCTACAGATCTAGGATAACAACCTTTATGATAAGGGGAAGATAATGAGGTGTTGAACCAAGGAAAGTCTTGAGTTTCTAGTAGTGATGAGTTTCAGAAAAGAGTTATGAAGCATGTCATAACTACCCATTTTTATTCTAGCTTATTCCTCATACTTCAGCTTAAGAGGACACTCTACCCATGTCTTATGCCTCTGAGCCATACCTATTCCTGAGGACCAAATTTTTTGTGTTGTGTAGTCTCTTTTCCATGCTCTGTGCCTTAAATTGGAAGCAATAGTGTCTCTCAATGATCAAAAACAATTCTCTAAGATTCTAGGGCTCCAATTTCTATGTTATGATGATCCATGAACCTATGTCTCACGTTATGCTCAGTCCTAAGAAACTATACATTGCTATATGTTACCAACTCATATTATGTCATGTCAAATATCTGAACCATACTTAATCGTGCTTTATATGATTGATATATGAAATATTCTATGCCTATTATTTCGTACCTTACTTTTCAGGCCTAAACATCAAGGTTACAATAAATATAGGTTATGATCACACCATATCTCCATTATTTTAGATCGTCATACTCTGACCCTTCAGTGATCTTTCTTATGATATGATAGTGGTGTCGATAGCAGCATAGTAATGGTTTAGATGAGAGAGTAGATGTCCTTTGTTGTGAAATTATGGTATGTTATTTCAGCTAAGGTTAGAGATATGGAGGAAGAGTAAGATTATTCACTGCATAAAATAGTTAGAAGTGGGATATATGGTGTGACTCAGTGTAGAAGTTCTTAAAGTTGCAAATTTTAGAAGTGCTTGGGAAGGCTTTTAGATAGTGTTAGTTACTAAGAAGCCTTGGGGGAATATAGTGATAGGCTTGAATGTTGTGATTGATAAGTATACAGACTATTGCATTATGTGACTAGTGACTCTTTGGTTTACGCTTGATGTTGGTTGATTATAGTGGTAAGAGGGAGTAGTATTCTTGGGGATAAAAGTTTCTAGAGAGATATATAGTATAGAATTTCATAACTTAGACGAGTATGATTTTATTGTAGGTAGAATCTTATGACTCCAAGTTAGGCTTGAACATGTGAACAACATGCAATTAAATTCAGGATCTACTAGTTGTGTGTACCCCTTGAGGAGCATAGGTTGCAGAAGAGAAGGTGTGATAGTTGGAAGAAGAAGCGTAGTCTAGAAGTGTTGCTAAGTTTAAAGGTTACTAGTCATATCATTTAAGGTGGAAATACTTCTATTCCTACGTTCAGCGCAACTGTATTTTAGATTATGTATCAATATTAATCCATACTTGTAGTTCTAGAGAATTCATGCCTTACATTGTTATGATCATGTTCCTCAGAACTCATGCTTTAGCCTATACTTATGTTAACCTTTTAGTAACTTTAGATTCGTGCCTCACCAGTTTGCTTGATGTTGTCATGAAACATCTCTTGATGTATATGAGTTAGAAGTTGTCTTGATGCTAAGTTTCAGCCCATATGTTGTGCTCGTATAACTTTAACAATTCCTTAGCCGTCATTCAAGGATAAATGATCCTAAAGAGGAGATATTGTAACACCCCAAAACATTCTAGTGTTAATGCAGCCTATCTATGCCTCTTAAATCTCAAGAATGGGTTCGTTCGGTCTTAATGTTTATTGGAAAACATTTGTGTTGAGTTTGAGGACTTGAATGAAAGCATTGGATGTGTTATAGGATCCACGTACCACCTGAAAGGACCCTCGTGATGGTGCTCATACCATAGACCATATAGGAGGAACTCACTGGTTAGCCTCCAATATGGGCTTTACTTCGTGGAGGTAGGTGTTGCGTGATAGGGGCCACACTATACGCCCCTCTCTAATAGGTAAAATTTTGTCCAACTCCAATATTTTAAAGGGTGTTTTGGTCTTTAACTTTTAGAAAATGCTTCTATTATACTAAAATTGTAATGACCCAATTTGTCGTTATGTTGAAATAAAGAGTAGAACCTTCGCTAATTTTTCCCTTAGATAATTTTTGAAAAACTCAGAGCGGCCAAGTCTTAGGTGTATTTTGAGGGTGTTATGGTTTAAGGGAATTTGGTCATAAATGGAACATTAGTGGGTTTGTTTGAGTTGATTTTGTGGTAGAGAAGGAGTTTAGAAAGTCGTAGCAACTTTCAGTACGTAAAATAAATTAATAGAACTCCAGTTATGGAGTTTACCGTGAAAGGATTAATTCGTGATGTTGAATTTTGGAAGGTGTGTTGTAAAATAGTATGAAATGGGATGAGGTCCCAAGTTACTACCTCAGGACGATTGCAGCAGCTACCTCAGTGGCCTGTGAGCCGCTGCAGCGGTAACTTTACTACCGCAGCAATACCGCTGCAGTGATAACTTTAATGCCACAACGGTAAAAATGTAGAATTTTGGTTTTTAAAAATAGAAAACATTTTTTTCATTCCCACTTTTCTAAAAATGAGTAGAGGCTTAACAAGGGGTGATTTTCTATACTTTTGGGGGTTTTCACCTTTGGAGATCAAGAACAGATTGAAAGAGAGAGAAAAGGCAAACTTGTCGCCTTACAGTGATTTGAGCAAGAAATCGAGGTAGGTTAAGGTTTATTTGTAGCAATAAGACTTGTTTGACTATGTGCTTATATGTAAATTTAATGTTTGTAATTTCTTTTGGCCACTACTTGTGATTATTGATTTTATTTGTATTTTCATTGATATTGATGGTGGATATGGTGTTGTTGTGGAGATGAATTCATGTTATTGATGATGATGTTGATAATGACACTAATGATGATGATGATGATATTGATATGAGAAAGAGATGATATGTATATCTTGCATACATACATTCATCCTATGCATTTGAATGTACATTTATACTTATATGATGTGATGAATCTTGTTGATGAATTGACTAAGTGTAAAACATGTAATTGTGAGCTTGTATTTATCCTTGATTAAAGTGTCATATTTGTTGTTGGTTGTCATTAGTTATAAGTTTTGTTGTGATCTTTGTTACTCATATTTGGTTTTCATATTTGTATAGTGTTAAGTTGAGTCGACCTATAATGCCTACTAGTGCATAGTTGATAGACTAATGCTACCTGTGGTCTTCTTTTTGTTAAGTACAGAGTGTGTTCCATGTTTGAGAGGAGACCTTGAATCTAGCTAGCAGTTGCAGACTTCGATTCAAAGGTGAGCATCATGACCAAGTAGCCAATGAATTTTCTAACTTATGTTCATGTCCGTTGTTTTGGGACTAAGACATTCTCGTGTTTAATTCATGTTTAGAATAATCTTTTAACCATAGGTTTGGACACTTGTAGTTGTTCTTGTTTGGTGACTTCAGGTCTCGATGGTTGTAATAAATAGAGATATTCTGCATTCTGTTTACATTGATTATGCTATTGGATTAAGTGTTAGATTTTATTGAGACAATAATTATTGTGTTAGTGACTTGATTAGGGATTTGATAAAAGTAACTGGTGACCAAGTTGACTTGGTTGGTAAGGGATGGGTTAGATAGTTCTCCCGCTATAGTGTTAGGGTGGGTGCCAATCATGACCAATTGGGTCATGAAAAAATTTGGTATTAGAGCACTGGGTTAGTAGATCTCATCGTACAAGAACAGGTCTAGAGAAGTCTTATAGAACAATACAAAAACGTCTATACTTTTGTTGGAGAGGCTATAGGGCTTTAGGAAACAAAAATTTTCTTTCTTTCTTCCTTTTATGCTATTACTTGATTCCAATTGGTATCTGAAGATCCAAATTGGTATCATTCACTCTTATTTGCAGATAGTGAATTCTCATTCCACTAGAGTAGCAACAGCCACACCAATACTAACACCCAGACCAATCACTGGTACAGTAGTTTAGAGCAGACCTTGAGTGAGGGGTAGGGCAAGGAGAGGAAGAAGAGGGGTAGCAACTATCAGAGGTAGAGCCCAGACAGCCAAAAGACTAGATAGAATGAGGAGACTGTCCCCTCACAACAATAGGATGCTCCTGAGTTAGCTTAGGATGAGGATGTGGTAATTGAAGAGGAAGAAGTAGTGGTTCCAGAGAATGTGGTGCCTATAAAGAATGGTGTAACTCAAGTGCCTATGTCCTTAGAGTTGATTCAGTAGGGGTTGGGGTTTCTGATTAATTTGGCTATCACTGATACTACTCCAGCTGTTCTAGTATTCCCATCCCCAGCCTTACAATATGTAGTTGTTGTAGTGCCTAGGATGGATGAGGAATCTGAGACTGGAGTGTTTCCTCAGCAAATATTGGGACCAGTGATGACTGATGATGAGCATGGACTTTTCTGTAAGTTCATGAAGATGAAACCTCTATTATTCCGTGGTACTGAGTCTCAGGATGTGTTTGAGTTTTTGATTGGTTTCCATGAGCGTCTGTATAAGATGGGTGTGGTTGAGAGGTATGGTGTTGAATTCATGTCTTTTCAGTTGCAGATTGAGGCTAAAAAATGGTGGAGGTCCTTTATTGAATGCACGGCTTCCATACCTCCATTTACTTTAACTCAGTTTTAGAATGTGTTTCTGGAAAAGTATGTTCCCCGCACTTATCGTGATCAGAAGAAGGATGAGTTTCTAAAGTTAGAACATGGAGATATGACTGTGGCAGGCTATGAGGCCAAGTTTTATGCCTTGTCCCGTAATGCACTTCAGTTGATTACTTCAGAAGAGGAGCGGATCAGGTACTTTGTAAAATATTTGAATAAAGGGATTCAGATGGTTACCTCGTTAGTGGTGGCTTTGGGAAAGTCTTTCCAGGATGTTGTTGAGTTTGCTAAGAAGGTTGAAGCTATTGGGAAGCAAGGGGAGGTGAGGGAAGAGGGAAAAAAGGCTTGAACATCTGGAGAGTTCAGTGGTACTTATTCGAGAGTTCGTGGTTCTCAAGGTCATTATTCTCGGCCTTATCATTCAGCCATGACTATGTCCATGAGGGAACCATCTGGAGTAAATTATCAGCCTTCATGGATATGAAGTTATACACCTTCATCATCTTCTGTTCAGAGACCTGCCTTGGGCATCAGGTGCCATGAGTGTAGAGGTTTGGGCCATATAAGAGATTTTGTCCTATTTTCTTGTTTGTAGGTCAATTGACTCAACAACTGGCTACTAATGTGCTAGTTCTAGTAGGTCATGGTGGTGGAAAAATGGTATGGGTAGTCCACAAGGTAGGTGTGGTGGCAAGATTGCAGGGAGGAGTGGTTACCAAGCCAACAGAGGTGGAGGACAGGTTGGTATAAGTGGTGCTCAGGTTCGTATAGGTGGTTGTTAGGGTGGTGACAGGGTTCATCTTTATGCTGTTTTGGCTAGTCCTAAAGTAGAGGCTTCTGATTTTGTGATCACATGTACTATTCTTGTCTATGATCATAAGGCTTCTTTATTGTTTGATATCAGGTCTACTTTCTCTTATATGTCTGTGAAATTTACCCTGGGCTTGGATTTAAACCATGAATATCTTGATACTCCTATGTATGTGTCCAGACAAGTTGGGATGTCTGTATGTTTTGATCAAGTTTATCGTACGTGTACTGTGATGTTTATGGGGTTTAAGACTTTGGCAGACTTAGTGATTTTAGATATGGAGAAATTTGACATTATTTTGGGGATGAGTTGGTTGTCTCCTTATCGTGCCATTCTTGATTGTTATACTAAGACCGTCACTGTAGCTATGCCTGGGATGGAAAATTTATAGTGGGAGGGAACTTTTAAGCCTACTCCTGTGAGAATCATGTCAGCTATTTGTTTCTAGAAGTTCATTAAGTGGGGTGTAGGGCGTTTCTAGCTCATCTTCGGGAAGAAAGTTCAGTATTTCCTCCTATAACTTCGGTTCCAATTTTCTGTGAATTCTTAGAAGTATTTCTTGATGATCTTCATGGTATGCCTCTGGACCATGATATTGACTTTTGCATAGATTTAAAGATAGGGACACGTCCCATCTCTTTCCCTCCCTATCGTATGGCACCAACAGAGTTAAAGGAATTGATGTCCCAGTTACAAGAATTACTAGAAAAGGGATTTATTCGTCCAAGTGTTTCACCTTGGGGTGCTCCTATTTTGTTTGTGAAAAAGAAGGATGGTAGTATGCAGATGTGCATAGACTACTATCAGTTGAATAAGGTAACTATTCACAACAAACGTCATTTGCCTAGGATAGATGATCTGTTCGACCAATTGTAGGGAGCGACAATGTTCTCCAAAATTAATTTGAGGTAAGGTTACCATCAGCTCAAGATTAGGGCGGAGGACATCCCAAATACTATTTTCCATACTCGTTATGGACACTATGAGTTTTTGATTATGTCCTTTAGTTTGACCAATGCCCCAACTACTTTTATGAGTGATGAATGGGGTTTTAAGCCATTTTTGGATTCCTTTGTTATAGCTTTTATTGATGATATTCTAGTTTACTCCAAGAATGAAGAGGAACATGAAACTCACTTGCGTACAATATTGGGGTTGACTAAGGAGAAGAAACTAGATGCTAAATACTCAAAGTGTGAATTCTGGTTGTCTTTAGTGTCCTTCTTGGGACACATGGTATCTAAGGAAGGGGTGATGGTAGATCCGCACAAAGTTGAAGTTGTTAAGAATTGGGCTAGGCTGACAAATCACACCTAGATTCATAGTGTTGTGGTGTTGGCCAGTTACTATCATCGGTTTATGAAGGGGATTGCTGCTATTGCTTTACATATGACCCGCCTGACTTAGAAAAAGGTTCTGTTCATGTGGGATGACAAGTGTGAGGAGAGCTTCTAAATTCTCAAAACTTTGTTAACTTCAACCCAATTCTTACTTTGCCTGTGGAAGGTAAGGACTTCATTGTATATTGTGATGCTTCACGATTATGTTTAGTGTTGTTTTTATACAGGTTTAGAATGTTATTGCTTATTCTTCGATAAAGCTAAAGCCTTATGAGAAGAACTATCCCACTCATGACTTAGAGTTGGCAGTTGTGGTCTTTGCTTTGAAGATTTGGATACACTACCTCTATAGGGTTAAGTATGAAGTGTTCACAGACCATCGTAGTTTGCAACACTTGTTCACCCAAAGAGATCTAAACTTGAGGCAGAGAAGATGGATGGAATTGATCAAAGACTATGACATATCAATCTTATATCATTCGAGCAAGGCCAATGTTGTGGCAAACGCATTTAGCCGAAAATTGGTAAGTATGGGAAGCTTGGCATAGTTGGAGGTGTCGAGACGCCCATTGGCTAGAGAGGTACAGACTCTGGCTAATGATTTCATAAGATTATAGGTAACTAGCAAGGGAGGAGTGTTAGCCCATGTCCAGGCTAAGTCTATGGTTTTTTAAAAGATAAACAGTAGACAGTTTGAGGTCAAGAAGTTGAGCAATCGTGGAGAAAAAATATTGCAAGGTGAGGCCAAGGAGGCCATTCTTGATGAAGAAGGAGTGTTGAGGATTTGGGGGCGCGTGTGTGTGCCTCATGTGGATAGCTTAATTCATACAATCCTTGCAGAGGCTCACAATTCTAAGGACTCTATACATCCGGGTGCAACCAAAATGTGTAGAGAGTTAGGACAACATTATTGGTGGATAAGGATGAAGCATGACATTGTGGATTTTATGACCAAGTGTTAGAATTATCAATAGGTCAAGTATAATCACCGAAAACCTGGTGGCACATTTCAGAGAATGTCTATTCCAGAATAGAAGTGGGAAAGAATAACCATGGACTTTTTTGTGGGTCTTCATAAGACCTTGAGAAAGTGTGACTCTATATGGGTTATCATCGATCGATTAACCAAGTCGGCTCATTTCTGTCATAACCTAAATCAAGGATAATGCGGGCACCTACCCGACTCTACCCTAGATAGGAGAACCCTTCTCACTCAACTTAAATCATTGCAGAAAACATTATTAAACCTTAAGTATTAGTAAATAATAAACCTTTTATTCAAAACAAATTTTAATTACAAAAATACATTGTAAAATTCTACTCAGCAGTTTCCCAGAATCTAATCTGAACTGGTACAAGAGCACTAAACAATAGAAGGATGACCAATACACAACCTCCATATATGAGTAGGATGGCAGGAGCTGCTAAAGAATAATCACTGTCGTACCTATAGAAACTCCAACTGACCTGCAACATGGCTATATCCCCAAATGGATATATAGTAAGTGTAGTATCAGTACAACCATACATATTGGTAGGTATTATCGTACAACCGCACGTACTGGTAGGTATTATCATCAAGAAGAGATCATGACAAACATACAAGTTTAATAACTGAACATACTTAACTTGCTACAACTTCCAACCTTACCGCCTTTCCTTTATTTAAGCAATATTAATTTACCCTCAGTGTGTGACTAACTAACTATATTCCATGAATTAGTCTAACCCAAAATTCTTATGCACTTACCTTGTTACAACAATTCTATTTACTTCTCTCTCTCTTTCATTAATCCTCTTTCATGACAACCCTCGCTCCCAATTATACTACCATTAATCGTCGGGATTCCAACAACCAAGACAATTAATAACATCAACAACTTTGCAAGAAGGGACACTACAATATACATCACGTATATAACTATATGCACATGGGAATAAGATTTACACAATCCAGAAAATACCTTGATTCACACTTTGCTGCAATGCACAATCACAACCATCAACATAACCGGTCTACTCAAGGAACGATAATATCTCATCAAATAACGGTCCACACAAGGAACCAATTACACTTAGTCAGATTCTTCAACAAGGTTCACCACAACATATATTTATATTTATATATATAAATGTACATTCAAATGCATATAATGAATGCATGTATGCAAGATTTACTTATCATCTCTTTCTTATCTCAATATCATCATCATCTACTATTTCATCATGATCTTAATATCATCATTAATATTAGATCAACATCATCATCAATATCATTCTCAACATCATCATCATCATGATCTCAATCTCATCATCAATAGCATTAACTCATCTCTACAACATCACAATATTCATCATCAACATCAATATAAATGCAAATATATGATGTAATCAATAATTACAAGTAATGCTCGAAAGTGAATTACAAACACCCAATTCAAATCAGATGCAAGTAACAACGATCCAAACAGAACTTATAATTAATGACAACCAAGTAAATGCAGTCAAAAGTAAACAATTTTGTCATTTCAAGTAATCAATGAATATCCACTAACACATGAAATCAGAAGAATGGCTGAAGGTCAATGTACAACTTATTCAAATGTGTATTATCAACCCCAATCATCAATTAAAAACATGTCTGAAGAACAATTAATCAAGTATCCATTTTAGGAGTGCATATTCCACCAAGATAGATATCTACACTCGAATTCATCATCTTGTTTTGTTCACTAATCTAAACCCTTTTTGTTATTATTGAAATCGATAAATTCAGTTACTAACTAGTAACCCTTACACTCAAGTCATCACTAAGTTTAAGACACTATCTACTTTAGTCAATCATTCAACCACTCGACTCTATTCAACTTATAATTCTAGCTAGAGTCATACACCGTTACACATCTTACTTCTTAGCACTTAACCAAACTTGACTTTAGTCTCTTAAGTTCTAACATCATATCCTCGTATCGCAATCAATACTCCAAACATACACAATATCGGCTTCACCCTTTTTAAGGTATTAAAGACTAGCTCTATGGGTTACAAGTTCACCTAATCGTTTTATTGTTACCCATATTCACATATTAAACTTTGTAAATTATCAAGTAAGTCATACAAATACAAACACCCATCAAGGAATCCACACAAAACAAACAACACGCAATCATATTATTATTACATTATTTCCATGTTTTATCCATCCAAACTCCATGCCCGTAGGCCTAGACATGAAATCTCCCATCAATTATAGTTATTATATGCAACTAATCTAAGTCTACTACATATTAAACTATACCCTACCTCGATCGAAGATCTTTGAACAAGCAAGCCACACCAAGATTGCTCTTTTCTTTCCTTTATGCCTCTATTAGCTCAATCATCTAGAAATCAAACAATTATAGGAGTAATTAAATAATTATTCTTTGAATAACTACTTTGGGAATTCAACCCACTAATTCTATCCTAATTCATGGTCTAAAACATTACCCAAGGGTAAATTAACCATTAATGATTACTATCATAGTCAACCCATCTCCATTAATGGAGTTTCAAAGCTAAAGATTCTATTTTTAAGGAATTCAAGGTCCCCAACCATCAATTCATGTTTTAGAATCGCTAATTCATGTTAGGAATCATTAATTAAAAATTTAAAAGTAATTCTAGGTGATATTAACCCAACCCATAGGTTTTCCCCTAAAATCTCACAAACTTAGGGTTCAAAATCCCAAAAATTTCACCATTAAAGATCATTCTAATGATTCTACAGTGTTATTGTATTGAAAGACGAAGAAGATGATGAAAGAACTTACCTCAATAAAGAATTTTCACCTAAGGACTTGGAAAATTACCCTCCTAGGGCTTTGGGATAAAGTTTTTGAGTTAACCCCCCCCCCCAAAAAAAAAAACACATAAAAAATAAGGTTATATAATACCCAGTTACCACTACAGTAGCCTGATTACTACTGCAGTGATACCATTATGGCGGCCAACTCTTCAGCCTAAATAGTATTTAGTAAAACAACCATAACTTTTTACTCCAAGGGTGGATTAATGAACGGTCATAGAAGTTGGAAAGAAGACTAGATGATATTTTATTTGATGGGTATTGGGCCCTATAACTCTTTATATTCTAAGAGTAGTGCTCATTTGAAGGGACCCTAGTTTAAACTTAGCTCAAAACTCAATGGGTAAGAACACTTCCAACTTAACTTTGTGCTAGGGGTATTGTCTGAACTTAGTTCATTTCTAATGAACTCTAATACTAAAGAATTGGTCCTATCACTTATAATGAATGAGGTTCTTATGCCTTTACTATAGATATTTTTAGTAACGACAGAACGATTCGTCATAATTTTATTCCAGTAAGGGTGGATTATAATGCGGCTAAGTTGGCTAAGATTTATGTGAAGAAGATTGTAAGTCTCCATTGAGTACATGTTTCTATTATGTCAGACAGAGGTTCTTAGTTCACCTCCAGCTTTTGGGAGAAGTTTCAGTCAGAATTGGGTTCTAGGTTGGACCGAAGTACAACTTTTCATCCAAAGACCGACTGAAAGTCAGAGCAAAAAATCCAAGTACTTAAATACATGCTTTAGGCTTGTGTAATAGACTTCAAGGATCAATGGGACTATTACTTACCTTTGTGTGAGTTTTCATATAACAATAGCTACCACTCCAGCATTAACATGGCTCCTTTTGAAGCCCTGTATGGTAGAAGATACAGGTCGCCAATTGGATGGTTTGATGCGTTTAAGGTAAGGACTTGGGGCACCAATATGCTTAAGGATTCAATGGAGAAGGTAAGGTTTATTCAGGAGAATTTAGTAGCAGCTCAGAGCTGATAGAAAGAGTTTGCAGATAACAAAGTAAGAGGTGTAAAGTTTGAGAAAGGTGAGAAAGTGCTATTAAAAGTGTTACCCATGAACGGTGTGATGCATTTTGATAAGAAGGGCAAGTTGATTCTGAGGTATATCTGTCACGCCCCGTATCCCAATGGGGTGGACTGGCACCTGAAGCCGACAAGGCCCGAGAGAACCAATCTTTTCTCAAGTCCATTCATATGTATGCCATAAGAAACATCACTATCATGTAAGAACATAAAATTCTAATAACGGAATCATGGAACACGTGATATATATATACATGAAACTTGGCCGTTAGGGACATCAAGTCAAAAAAGACATACATCTCTTACATTCATGTACCCATATATATCTACAAAAGCCTCTAACAAATGCATTTACAATACCAACTGTAAGTCGGGACAAGTCCCCACTTTATACAACATGTACAATACCAAAACACATGTACAACTGTGACTCGGAAAGCCCCGAACCAACTGGAGCTCACCAAAGATCCGCAAATAACTGGCAACCTACTGTGGAGGTCTACTAGAACCTGCGCCTACAGCAAGTAAGGTAAGTCCCCCAAGGGACGTCAGTATGAAGAATGTACTGAGTATGTAAGGCTCATAAGAAACTGTATGATACGTAAATACATCAATGAACTCAAATACAAATGAATAACCAATATGGATAAGTTAACATTCTGTATATTGGAAACCATGTACATTGCTTTCATTACTTTCTTTGCTTCTTTACTTCCATGCTTATTCATCATCACTTGTATCACCATATACCCGGTCCCCGACTGATTAGTGGGTCTTAATATAACATAACGTTATGTTGGTATTGGCTCGAGCTAGGCTTATGCCTCTAGAGATACCACCCATAAATCAATATATCGGGCTCGGCTCGAGCTAGGTTATTGTCACACCCCGAATCCCATCGAGACATGATTGGCACCCGTACCCGATAAGGCCCGAGAGAACCAACCTTTGCCTAAGTACCATCATATGCATATCATAATCATAACCACCATTGTGTAAGAACATGAAATACGAATAAAGGAAAACAAGGGACATAGTCATACATGTATATGAAACTTGGCCGTTGAGGCCATCCAGTCAAAACAACATATGTCTTTTACACTGATACACCCACATCCATCTACAAAAGCCTCTAATAAGAGCATTGACCAAAACAAACCAAAAGTCGGGACAAGTCCCCGCTTTATACAACATGTACATTATCAAAACATATATCTACTCTGACTCGGAGAAACCCCGGATTAACTGGAGCTCACCAAGGAACCGCTAACACTGGCAATCTACTGGGGAGGCCTACTGGGACCTGTACCTGCAGCAAGTAAGGTAAATTCCCCGAGAGGGTTCAGTACGAAATAAGTACTGAGTATGTAAGGCTCAAATGAAACTTTGTAACACATGAACATACTAATGAACTCAATACAAATAACTAGACAATGTGAGTAAGTCACCATTTTGCATTTTGGGAACCATGTGAATTGCTTTCATTACTTCCATTACTTTCTTTACATTCAATGCTTGCTTGTCATACATGTGTCACAATGTACCCGGGCCCCTACTGATCAGTGGGTCTTTCCATGACTTATTGTCATGTTGGGATCGGGTCGAGCTAGGCTTATGCCCCTAAGACTTGCCACCCATAAAACACTGCATCGGGATCGAGTCGAGCTAGGCTTAGTCCCCTAGACTTGCCACCCATAAATCAACACATCGGGATAGAGTCGAGCTAGGCTTATGCCCCTAGACTTGCCACCCATACTTGATCATTGACCACATTTGCATTACTTTGATCTTTACTTTGAGATTAATATTTGATAGTCATAACATTATTGGAAATCTTGAACCATTAACCAATGAGTAAGAGGCATGTGAATAACTTGGCAGCATAACATTATTAGAATCATAACACCATGGGAACTATGGGACAATAATCTATGAACAAGAGGCATAAGTAATATAACTATTGGAACATTGGAACATAACCTTATTTGAGCTTTTGGAACATTAACCATGATTATGAGACATGAGACTCACAAATGATCCATGAGTAGGAAATATATGACAATGACTATTGATAAACGGATATAGGATACCTTGGCACAATTCGGGATAGGACTAGTGAAGTAGCAATGTGGATACTATTTGCCGCAAAAATATACGGACAGGGTAACCTTACATACCTTGTACTCTCAATACGGATATACAATCCTAGATGTGCATACAATAGTCCCGCTCCTTCTTTATGTGTCACTCTACAACACAAATACATAACGGAATTCACATTAACCACAACTACTTCACAAATGCATATAACATCAATGGGGTACATGTTTGCTTTGAAACATGTCATTTCCCCTTGACAAAACCATTGATAGCATCATTATTCCAAAAAATACTCCAATATTCCCAACATTGACCAATACATAATAATCATTGCATTTCACCATAACAATTCTCTTTTACACTTTCTTATCCATACCACATCACAAACAATCCATCAATTCACCTTAATACACTTCATAGCACATATCGGCCAAATTCCCACAATTTACACTTATAGACAAGAACAAGTTTAACAACAAGAATAACACCATAGACGTTCATATTTTATCCATACCATAATCTTTCATCAAAGGCACAAGTCCTAATTCAAGTTCAAATCCCATGGATCACAAATCTTATACAAAAGCACAAAGTACCATATCCAACATTTCCAAGCACAACCAACATGATTTACATACTCTTTCATGCATATAATATATTAATCCACAATAATATTTACTTACCCAAACTTGCAAAGGGATGATTTTTGCTCCAAAATTGCCTTTGAGTCTTTAGGGTTCTTGAGAGAATATTGTAGAAGGTTTGAGAAACTATCTAAAAGAACATGAGAGTTTAAATGAATAAAATCTGATTTTGTGGTCCTTTATATATTACTTGGGTCATCCTTAGCCTTTCTTGATATTTAATACTTCAATTGACCAAGTCAATAGAAGATTGGGTCATGTGACCCATGTCTTTTATCCCATTTTGGGCTTTTATTGAGCCCAAATCACTTAGCCCAATAAAATCAATAATTCTCGTATTATACGTATTAAAATAATATTCCCACTCATAATATTCATATCCATAGCCTCAATCCCAAAAACAAGTGATTCTAGCCACGTTTGGCTTATTTTGACCTTAGGGGCAAAACTGTCATTTTGACCCCAAATTCGTTCTCGAGTAATTTTATCATACCAATGTAATATGTCATTCATTTCATGTATATACTCGAGGTCGTAGAAGAAACGTGGCGAAAATGGGCTCAATACGACCCCGGATACCCTTGGCACTTAGAAATTTCCAATTTTCGAAAAAATGGAAAACCCAAGGTGGCACGCCCCTGGGCGCGCCAACCTACTGCCTCTGGGCTAAAAATTTTAGCCCAGAGCGGCGTATCACGGTCCCAAATGTGCCCCTTACTTAGTTTTTTTCAAAAAGTCCATTTTTCGACTTCTCTTCGCGGGTTTGGTTAGATACTTCAAGGCCTATGCTTTAAATCACTTCTTAACCTTCTTACACTTTGTTTAGAGGTCTTATTAGCCTCATTGTGAACCCCACAAATGCTCCATGAAAATTGCAAAACACCTTCCATGTAAGTTTAACCCCACAACAAGAGCCAAATTCAATTATCTCACCAATAACATTACCAAATGCATACTTATAGCTCTCGAGAACTATGTAAATATTATTTAATGTCATCAAGTAGGGTTAGGAACGTACAGGGTGTTACATTCTTCCCCCCTTAGGGACATTCGTCCTCGAATGTTAACAATATCTCTTCAATGACAATAATTGCATCTCTATATTAGCATACATGTACATAAACACTTAAGGCTCATGAATACTTACTTGTCATTGTTCCATTTCCGCATTTTGAACTTCCTCTTTCATTTGAAATAGATAGGGATACTTGGATCTCATCATTTCTTCCGCTTCCCATGTGATCTCCTCTACTTGTTGATTTCGCCAAAGGACTTTCACAAAAGCTATGTCTTTATTCCTCAATCTTTTCACTTGTCGGTATAGGATAGCATGGGTACCTCTTCATAAGTAAGATCCTCTGTAACTTGAACTTCTTCAATGGGAACAATATGATACGGATCTCCGATGCATTTTCGAAACATCGACACATGAAATACGGGGTGGACTGAAGAAAGTTCTTGAGGTAGTGCTAATTCATAAGAAACTTGCCCAATTCTCCTAATAACTGCATATGGGCCTATGTAACGTGGACTCAATTTCCCTTTCTTTCCAAACTACATTACCCCTTTCATCGGTGACACCTTTAAAAACACCCAATCACCTATGGCGAATTCAAGACCTCTTCTTCTCACATCTGCATATGACTTGTGACGACTTTGAGCCGTTTGTAACCGCTGTTGGATCACCTTAACCTTTTCCATAGCCTGATGAACGATATCTGGCCCAAGTAAAGCAGTCTCACCCGCTTCAGACCATCCAATGGGTGATCTACATTTCCTTCCATACAAAGCTTCATAAGGTGCCATTTTAATACTTGAATGATAGCTATTGTTATACGCAAATTCAATAAGAGGCAAATAGTCATCCCAACTGCCTTGAAAATCTAATGTACAAGCTCGTAGCATATCTTCAAGTGTCAGAATAGTACGTTCTGCTTGCCCATCAGTCTGAGGATGGAAAGCCGTACTCAAATTCACCCGTGTACCCAGACTCTGCTGAAACGATCTCTAAAAATGTGCTGTGAACTGTGCTCCTCTGTCTGATATAATGGAAAGGGGAATACCATGCAACCGCACTATCTCTTTCACATACAACTTCGCATAATCCTCAGCTGTATAGGTCGTCTTGACCGGTAGAAAATGTGCTGACTTGGTAAGCTTGTCCACTATAACCCATATCGAATCAAACTTTCGCAATGTACGAGGAAAACCTATAATGAAATCCATGTTAATCATATCCCATTTCCAGATTGGGAGATTGATACTTTGCATGTAACCTCCCAGTTTCTGATGTTCCACTTTCACTTGTTGACAATTTGGGCATTGCGCGACAAATTCTGCAATGTTCTTTTTCATGTTGCCCCACCAATACACTTCTTTCAATTCATGGTACATTTTAGTAGCACCCGAATGGATAGAATAGCGCGAATGGTGCGCCTCTGTCATTATTCGTGTCCTCAGCTCATCTACGTCCGGTACGCATAGTCTCCCTTGACATTGAAGCACCCCTTCCGATGTAATATTAAATGCCTTGGTCAAATTCTGCTGCACATTTTCCTTTAGCTGCAATAAAATAGAATCTGTAAATTGCTTCTCTTTCACTTCCACTATCAAGGAGGATTCTGCTGCATTCTGTACAATAACTCTATCATCTGAGGATTCAATAAGGCAAACTCCCAAACTGGCTAATTGATTCAAATCTTTGATTATCTCATGCTTTTCATTCAACTGACCACTAGTACTTTCTACTGCCTTACGGCTCAATGCATCAGCTACGACATTTGCTTTGCCTGGGTGATAAAGAATATCAATGTCATAATCTTTTAAAAGCTCCAACCACCTTCGTTGCCTCAAATTGAGTTCCTTCTGCTTAAAGAGATATTGCAAGCTTTTGTGATCCGTGTAGATATCAACATGAACCCCATATAAATAATGACGTCATATTTTTAAAGCAAAAACTACCGCTGCCAATTCAAGATCATGTGTGGGATAATTTTTCTTGCGTGGCCGCAACTGTCGTGAGGCATATGCTATGACATTACCATGTTGCATCAGCACACATCCGAGGCCAACCCCGGAAGCATCACAATATACTACATAACCTTCGGTACCCTCGGGAAGCACTAAAACTGGTGTGGAAGTTAATTTATCTTTCAACCTTTGGAAACTTTTCTCGCAGGCATCATTCCACTAAAATTTTACTGCCTTATGTGTAAGCTTTGTTAACGGTGCAGCAATAGAGGAAAAACCTTCCACAAACCTTCTGTAATACCCTGCCAGTCCAAGAAAACTACGAATTTCTGTGGGTGTCGTAAGTCTTGGCCAGCTTTTCATTGCTTCAATCTTCTATGTATAAACCTGTATACCTTCATCTGACACTATGTGGCCTAAAAATGCAGCTGATTTCAACCAAAACTCACACTTAGAGAATTTTGCATACAGCTTACGTTCATGGAGGATTTGTAACACTTGCCGTAAATGATTAGCGTGGTATTCTGATGATCTTGAATAAACAAGGATATCATCTATAAATACTGTCATGAACACGTCTAAGAATGGCTTAAACACCCTATTCATCAAATCCATAAACACAGCCGGTGCATTTGTTAGTCCAAATGACATAACTAAAAATTCATAATGGCCATACCTTGTTCGAAAAGCTGTCTTGGCTACATCTTCTTCTCTAACTCTGACTTGATGGTAACCCGACCTCAAGTCAATTTTTGAAAAACATTTGGCACCCTGTAACTGATCAAACAAATCATCAATGCGATGAAGGGGATATTTGTTCTTGATCGTTACCTTATTCAATTGCCGATAGTCAATGCACATTCTTAAGGTGCCATCTTTCTTTCGCACAAATAATACTGGTGCACCCCACGGGGACATGCTAGGCCTAATGAAGCCTTTATACAGCAAATCTTTCAACTGCTCCTTCAATTCACGCAGTTCTGTTGGAGCCATTCTATATGGAGGGATAGAAATAGGCTGAGTGCCTGAAATCACATCAATGCCAAATTCCACTTCCCGTACTGGGGGTAAACCTGGAAGATCCTCTGAAAAGACATCCAAAAATTCATTGACCACGGGAACTGACTGCGCAGTTAGTGGTCCCGCTTCAGTATCTTTCACTCGTACTAAATGACATATATAACCCTTAGCAATCATTTTTCTGGCTTTTAAATAAGAAATAAATCTTCCTCGTGGTGCCCCTACATTACCCTGCCATTCAAGAACAGTTTCTTGTGGAAAACAAAATTGCACCTTCTTGGCCCGGCAATCTACTGTAGCATAACAAGAGGCCAACCAATCCATTCCAATGATCACATCAAAATCCACCCTGTCTAGTTCAATTAGATCGGCTAATGTATCATGACCACACACAGTTACCACACAGTTACGATACACTCTCTTTGCAACAATATATTCACCAACCGGTGTAGACACTTCAATTGATTTAATTAATAATTCTGGTGCCTTAGCAAATTTTGCAGCAATCAATGGGGTAACATAGGAAAATGTAGAACCTGGGTCAATTAATGCATATACATTATGTGAGAATATGGATAATGTACCTGTGACAACATCAGGGGAAGCCTCTGAATTCTGGCGGTCCACTAAAGCATAAGTACGATTCTGGACCCCGCCAGTACTGGCTGCTCCTCTGGCACCTCTACCACGGCCAATAGGCTGCACCCCTCGGCCCTGTGAAGAAACCGATGCTGATGACGCAACAGCCGACCCAGCTGGTCGTGCTATACCACCCATGCTCCGCTGTGGACACTCTCTCGCTATATGCCCCGGCATACCACACCAAAAGCAGACATTCATCCCTGACCGACATGTACCTGTGTGCATACGCCCGCAGTACTGACACTGCTGACGAGAAAAACCTGCTTCCTGTGATCCGCTACTCTTCCCTGATGGACCTCTCCTAGACCCTCGAAACTGTGAATGAGCACCCCCTGTGGAATAAGAGAACGACGGTCTAGGTGGTCTAGGAAACATGCGGGTCCTAGATTCTCCCTGGGACATCATAGGTGGTCCCATAGGTCTAGCCCTTTTGGACTGTCCCCTATCAAATTCATGCACTCTTCTTCTCTATCGTTGGTCTTCTATTTTCTGAGCGAAGGCTTGTATTCGAGCAATGTCCATGTCCTTATTCAAGGCAGCAATAGTGCAATCCAGTACCAAATATGGCTTTAGTCTGTCCATATATCTATGGACCCTGTCTGTCATCGTAGCCACAACATTTGGCGCATATCGAGCCAAGGAATTAAATTGCAAGCTATATTCCCTCACGCTCAAATTTCCTTGACGGAGATTTAGGAACTGATCCGCACGTGCCTCACGGATCTCATAGGGCAAGTAATGATCAAGGAAAGCAATTTTAAACTCTTCCCACGTATGTGGAGTTGCACCAATATCACGGGATTTCTTCCAATCCTCGTACCACAATATTGCCTCTCCTTTCAGCCTATATGCAGCAAGTTCAACTGTTTCGACTCCTGTCACATGCATAACCTCCAAGGCCCTCTGAATTTGATCCACAAAGTCCTGTGGATCTGCTTTTGGATCGGACCCAGTGAAAATAGGAGGGTCAAGTTTTAAGAAATCCTGTGTCCTGCGACTTGCCATTCTAGCCGCATCATCATCATATGTCATGGTACCAGCTCGTCCCTGGCTTTGTGCCGCCACTAACTGTGTCAACATATGTACAACATTTCTCAGATCTTGATTAGTGGCATTCGTTGGTGGTTCTGCGGGTACTTCTCTACCAATTAGCTCTTCCAGAGCTGGAGAAGTAGAAGAAGACCACGATGAAATTACAGCATTTTCTCCACCTTGACTAGCTTGGTCAGGTGGTAGTCTACTCATTCCTTCTGCAGCAGGCACATCCACCTGCTTACCTTTCCCTCTTCCTCTTCGAGTAACCGACATTTTGACTATAGCAAAGAAAAACAATTTCTATGGTCAGACACGATTCAACTTACAACATTTGCTCTATTGCACGATCTAGAATGAAGAAAAGAAACAACATCCTAAATGTCCCGTAGCCTCCTACTTATAAATGTGGTGCACAACACATCGATAAGTAAGACTCTACTCAGACATGGCTTTGTAGATACCCTTAGAACGACCTGCTCTGATACCACTTTTGTCACGCCTCGAATCCCATCGAGACATGATTGGCACCCGTAGCCGATAAGGCCCGAGAGAACCAACCTTTGCCTAAGTTCCATCATATGCATATCATAATCATAACCACCATTGTGTAAGAACATGAAATACGAATAAAGGAAAACATGGGACATAGTCATACATGTATATGAAACTTGGCCGTTGAGGCCATCAATTCAAAACAACATATGTCTTTTACACTGATACACCTACATCCGTCTACAAAAGCCTCTAACAAGAGCATTGACCAAAACAAACCAAAAGTCGGGACAAGTCCCCGCTTTATACAACATGTACATCATCAAAACATATATCTACTCTGACTCGGAGAAACCCCGTATTAACTGGAGCTCACCAAGGAACCTCTAACACTGGCAATCTACTGGGGAGGCCTACTGGGACCTGTGCCTGCAGCAAGTAAGGTAAATTCCCCGAGAGGGGTCAGTACGAAATAAGTACTGAGTATGTAAGGCTCAAATGAAACTTTGTAACACATGAACATACTAATGAACTCAATACAAATGACTAGACAATGTGAGTAAGTCACCATTTTGCATTTTGGGAACCATGTGAATTGCTTTCATTACTTCCATTACTTTCTTTACATTCAATGCTTGCTTGTCATACATGTGTCACAATGTACCTGGGCCCCTACTGATCAGTGGGTCTTTCCATGACTTATTGTCATGTTGGGATCAGGTCGAGCTAGGCTTATGCCCCTAAGACCTGCCACCCATAAAACACTGCATCGGGATCGAGTCGAGCTAGGCTTAGTCCCCTAGACTTGCCACCCATAAATCAACACATCGGGATAGAGTCGAGCTAGGCTTATGCCCCTAGACTTGCCACCCATACTTGATCATTGACCACATTTGCATTACTTTGATCTTTACTTTGAGATTAATATTTGATAGTCATAACATTATTGGAAATCTTGAACCATTAACCAATGAGTAAGAGGCATGTGAATAACTTGGCAGCATAACATTATTAGAATCATAACACCATGGGAACTATGGGACAATAATCTATGAACAAGAGGCATAAGTAATATAACTATTGGAACATAACCTTATTTGAGCTTTTGGAACATTAACCATGATTATGAGACATGAGACTCACAAATGATCCATGAGTAGGAAATATATGACAATGACTATTGATAAACGGATATAGGATACCTTGGCACAATTCGGGATAGGACTAGTGAAGTAGCAATGTGGATACTATTTGCCGCAAAAATATACGGACAGGGTAACCTTACATACCTTGTACTCTCAATACGGATATACAATCCTAGATGTGCATACAATAGTCCCGCTCCTTCTTTATGTGTCACTCTACAACACAAATACATAACGGAATTCACATTAACCACAACTACTTCACAAATGCATATAACATCAATGGGGTACATGTTTGCTTTGAAACATGTCATTTCCCCTTGACAAAACCATTGATAGCATCATTATTCCAAAAAATACTCCAATATTCCCAACATTGACCAATACATAATAATCATTGCATTTCACCATAACAATTCTCTTTTACACTTTCTTATCCATACCACATCACAAACAATCCATCAATTCACCTTAATACACTTCATAGCACATATCGGCCAAATTCCCACAATTTACACTTATAGACAAGAACAAGTTTAACAACAAGAATAACACCATAGACGTTCATATTTTATCCATACCATGATCTTTCATCAAAGGCACAAGTCCTAATTCAAGTTCAAATCCCATGGATCACAAATCTTATACAAAAGCACAAAGTACCATATCCAACATTTCCAAGCACAACCAACATGATTTACATACTCTTTCATGCATATAATATATTAATCCACAATAATATTTACTTACCCAAACTTGCAAAGGGATGATTTTTGCTCCAAAATTGCCTTTGAGTCTTTAGGGTTCTTGAGAGAATATTGTAGAAGGTTTGAGAAACTATCTAAAAGAACATGAGAGTTTAAATGAATAAAATCTGATTTTGTGGTCCTTTATATATTACTTGGGTCATCCTTAGCCTTTCTTGATATTTAATGCTTCAATTGACCAAGTCAATAGAAGATTGGGTCATGTGACCCATGTCTTTTATCCCATTTTGGGCTTTTATTGAGCCCAAATCACTTAACCCAATAAAATCAATAATTTCTCTTCTTATACGTATTACAATAATATTCCCACTCATAATATTCATATCCATAGCCTCAATCCCAAAAACAAGTGATTCTAGCCACGTTTGGCTTATTTTGACCTTAGGGGCAAAACTGTCATTTTGACCCCAAATTCGTTCTCGAGTAATTTTATCATACCAATGTAATATGTAATTCATTTCATGTATATACTCGAGGTCGTAGAAGAAACGTGGCGAAAATGGGCTCAATACGACCCCGGATATCCTTGGGACTTAGAAATTTCCAATTTTCGAAAAAATGGAAAACCCAAGGTGGTACGCCCCTGGGCGCGCCAACCTACTGCCTCTGGGCTAAAAATTTTAGCCCATAGCGGCGTGGCACGGTCCCAAATGCGCCCCTTACTTATTTTTTCTCAAAAAGTCCGTTTTTTGACTTCTCTTCGCGGGTTTGGTTAGATACTTCAAGGCCTATGCTTTAACTCACTTCTTAACCTTCTTATACTTTGTTTAGAGGTCTTCTTAGACTCATTTTGAACCCCACAAATGCGCCATGAAAATTGCAAAACACCTTCCATGCAAGTTTAACCACACAACAAGAGCCAAATTCAATTATCTCACCAATAACATTACCAAATGCATACTTATAGCTCTCGAGACCTATGTAAATATTATTTAATGTCTTCAAGTAGGGTTAGGAATGTACGGGGTGTAACAGTTATCACCTCTAGAGCTTCCACCCATAAACCAACATACCAAGTTAGGCTCAAGCTAGGTTCTTACCAATAGACCTACCCTGTGTCAGGTTCAGTCCGAGCTAGGCTTATGCCTCTAGGACTACCCCCGATCAAATAATCTTGGGATCGGCTTGAGCTAGGCTTTCGCCCCCAAAGCTACCACCCACACTCAATCATTAACCACATGTGCATTACTTTATTCATTACTTTTGAGATTGATACAATAATAGTCATAATATTATTGGAAACATAACATTGTTGGAATCATAACATTATTGGAATCATGGGATCTTTAGAACATTAGTCAATGAACATGACACATGTGATTCACAATTGATTAATGAGTAGGAAACATGTGATAATAACAATTGATACCCGACACTAGGATACCTTAGAACACTTCAGAATGGAACAAGTAGAATGTCTATGTGAATACTATGTGCTGCAGAAGGATACGGATAGAGTAACCTTACATACCTTCACTTCCAATTATTAATACACAATCCTATTTATGAACACAGTAGTACAACTCCTTCCTTATGTTTCACTCTACAATACAAGTACATAACGGAGCTTACGTTAACAACAAGTTATGGTACAAGTGTACAAGATGACAATGAGCTATATGACTGCCGTATAATGTCATTTTACCATTTACAATACCATCCACTGCATTTTCATACCAAAAACACCATATCATTCCACACATTGACCAAGACATCATACATCAATAGCATTTCACACCACGTTTACCCTTTATACCTCCTTATTATCATTCCGTCACAATTACTCCATCAAATTTCCTCATAAAACCATATGAACTACAATCCATAATCAATATCACCCAACATGCCTCCATATGACCCCTTAAATTCATTAAAATGGTATCATAAGTTATAATTACATTCAACAAGGGTATAGGGGCCTTCGGGGATCAAAGAGAGACAAAAACATTCAAAATGGAATTCTGGTGTGACATTAGAAGCCACATGCACCCATAGGTGGCTGACATACAGCCGCAGATGGCCCTTGGTAGTGTCCAGGGGCATCTGCATTGCGCAGGTGCCTCACCTGCGAGGGCAGGTGCCCATTTTCGGCCACCGAGGTTCGTTTTGGGTCCTTTTTTGCATTAAATGGTTCATGTCCATAAATAAAATTTACTTTACATAATTTTGATTAAATTAAGACCAATGAACAACCATGGTTTCATAACACACATAAACAACACCAAAACTACACTTCCCTTTCAATACGTCACCAAATCCATAACCAATTTTACAATAACAATCCCAAATATTATACACAAGGATAAAACAATTTAAGGCTATAATAACATATCACATGTCAATATTGAATCCATAAAGTTCACTTCCTTCAAGACCACAAGTCCATTTTCAAGTTTATAAGGCAAAACCCTTCTCCGATTGCAAAAATAGACCGTTTTACACATAGCACTCTGTCCAACACTTTGCCAACACAAACAACATTATTTATACACCATATTAAACATATAATACACTAAAACATGAGAATAAATACTTACCAAAGCTTATCAATGAGTGATCTTGTCCCAACAAGTGTATTTGCCTTATGGTTTGTGTGTAGAGAAAAAGGTGTTGTGGAATTTTCTAGAATGGCATGAGAGTATTTATGGATAAAATCTGATTTTTAGTCCCTTTATAGTCCCATGAAGTCTCATTCTTAGCCACATATTTAATGTGCTTACTTGGTCAAACACAAGAATGGATCTTTTCCATTATTTGGGCCATGTCTTCCATGTGAATTTTGGACCTCAATTGGGCCTAGTGGCACAAGACTCATATAAGTCCAACAAATTAATACATAAATCACCAATTCTCTCATGTTTATAGGATTCCATAAATCTTACATTAATTAACTAAGTTTAAAAACATACGGGGTGTTACATTCTTCCCCCCTTAGAAACATTCGTCCTCGAATGTTAATGACATTATTCAAAGTAAACAAGTAAAAGTCTAGGAGCATTCTTCATGTTATCATATATCTATATACTCAATGCTTATAAATACTTACTTGTCATTGTTCATGATCTTGTTCTTCCCTTTGGAATAAATGAGGGTACTTGGATTTCAGCGTTTCTTCAGCTTCCCATGTGACCTCTTCTATTTGCTGATTTCTCAAAGTATCTTTACGGAAGCTATGTCTTTATTCCTCAACCTCTTCACTTGTCTATCCAGAATGGCAATAGGTATCTCCTCATAGGTAAGATCCTCCATAACCTGTACATCGTCAATAGGAGTAAAATGAGATGGATCCCCTATGCACTTTTGAAGCATCGAAACATGAAATACTAGATGAACTGTGGAGAGTTCTTGGGGTAGTTCCAACTCATATGCAACTTGCCCAAATCTTCTAACAATTTCATATGGGCCTATATAACATGGACTCAATTTTCCTTTCCTTCCGAATTGCATTACCTCTTTCATCGGTGACACCTTTAAAAATACCCAATCACCTATGGCGAATTCAAGCCCTCTTCTTCTAACATCAGCATAGGACTTGTGTCGACTCTGGGCCATTTGTAGCCGTTGTTGAATCACTTTAACTTTCTCCATAGCCTGATGAACAAGATCTGTCCCAAGTAAAGAAGTTTCACCTGCTTCAAACCATCCGATTGGTGATCTACATTTCCTTCCATACAAAGCTTCATAAGGTGCCATTTTAATACTTGAATGATAGCTATTGTTGTAAGCAAATTCAATAAGAGGCAAATGGTCATCCCAACTGCCTTGAAAATCTAACGTGCAAGCTCGTAGCATATCTTCAAGCGTTTGGATAGTACATTCTGCTTGTCCATCAGTCTGAAGATGGAAATCCGTACTCAGATTCACCTGTGTACCCATACTCTGCTGAAAAGATCTCCAAAAATGCACAGTAAATTGTGCTCCTCTATCTGATATGATGGAGATTGAAATCCCATGTAACCGCACTATTTCTATAATATAAAACCTTGCATAATCTTCTGTTGTATAGGTGGTCTTGCCTGGTAGGAAATGCGCTGACTTGGTAAGCCTATCAACTATAACCCATATAGAATCAAATTTTTGCAGTGTACAAGGCAAACCTGTGATGAAATCCATATTAATCATATCCCATTTCCAGACTGGAAGATTGATACATTGCATGTAACCTCTTGGTTTCTGATGCTCTACCTTTAGTTGTTGATAATTCGGGCATTGAACGACAAATTATGCAATGTTCTTCTTCATATTTCCCCACCAATACACTTCTTTCAAATCATGGTATATTTTAGTAGCACTCGGGTGAATAGAAATCGCGAATAATGCGCCTCGATCATAATTCATTTCCTCAATTCGTCTACATCCGGTACACATAATCTACCTTGGCATTGAAGCACCCCTTCTTGTGTAAGATCAAATGCCTTTGTCAAATTCTATTGTATATTCTCTTTTAATTGCACTAACATAGGATCCGCAAACTGCTTCTCTTTCACTTCGGTTATTAATAAAGATTCTGCCGCATTTTGTACAATGACCCCTTCATCTGAGGATTCAAGAAGACGAACCCCCAAGCTGGCTAATTGATGTAGATCTTTGACTAACTCTTTCTTTTCCGTCAATTGGCCACTAGTGACTCCTACTGCCTTGCGGCTCAATGCATCAGCTAGCATATTTGCTTTGCCTGGATGATATAGAATATCAATATCATAATCTTTTAAGAGCTCTAGCCACCTTCGTTGTCTCAAATTAAGTTCCTTCTGCTTAAAGATATATTGTAAACTCTTGTGATCAGTATAAATATCAACATGAACTCCATACAAATAATGACGCCATATCTTTAAGGCAAATACCATCGCTGCTAATTCAAGATCATGTATGGGATAGTTTCTCTCGTGTGTCCATAACTGTCATCAGGGATATGCTATGAAATTACCGTGCTGCATCAATACACACCCTAGGCCAATCCCGGAAGCATCACAATATACTGCATAACCTTCGATGCCTTCCAGAAGTACTAACACCAGTGTAGAAGTCAATTTATCTTTCAGCTCTTGGAAACTTTTCTCACATGCATCATTCCATTGAAATTTGACTGCCTTGTGTGTAAGCTTCGTTAAAGGTGCAGCAATGGAAGAAAAACCTTCCACAAATCTTCTGTAATAACCTGTTAATCCAAGAAAACTATGAATCTCTGTAGGTGTCGTAGGTCTTGGCCAATTTTTCACCACTTCAATCTTTTGTGTATCAACCTGTATCCCTTCATCTGACACAATGTAACCCAAGAATGCGACGGATTTTAACCAAAACTCACATTTAGAAAACTTTGCATACAACTTATGCTCACGGAGAATTTGTAACACCTGCCATAAGTGATTAGCATGGTCCTCTAGTGATCGTGAATAAACGATAATATCATCTATAAATACCGTCACGAACACGTCTAGAAATGGCTTAAACACCCTATTCATCAAATCCATGAACACAACTGGTGCATTTGTTAGTCCAAATGACATAACTAAAAATTCATAATGGCCATACCGTGTTTGGAATGCTGTCTTGGGTACATCTTTTTCTCTAACTCTTACTTGATGGTAACCCGACCTCAAGTCAATCTTTGAAAAACACTTGGCACCCTGTAACTGATCAAACAAATCGTCAATTCGAGGGGGGGATATTTGTTCTTGATCATTACCTTATTCAATTGTCGATAGTCAATGCACATTCTCAATGTGCCATCTTTCTTCCGTACAAATAATATCGGTGCACCCCAGGGAGACATACTCGGCCTGATGAAGCCCTTGTCCAGCAAATCTTTCAATTGCTTCTTCAATTCACGCAATTCTACTAGAGCCATTCTATATGGGGGAATAGAGATAGTCTGTGTGCCTGGAATCACATCAATACCAAATTCTATTTCCCATTCTGGGGGTAAACCTGTAAGATCCTCTGGAAATACATCAAGAAATTCATTAACCACTGGAACCGACTGAGGAGTCAGTGGTTCCACATTAGTATCTTTTACTCGTACTAAGTGACATATGTACCCCTTGGCAATCATTTTCCTTGCTTTCAGATAGGAAATAAATTTTCCTCTTGGTGCCCCCACATTACCCAGCCATTCAAGACCATTTTCTTGTGGAAAACAAAAATGTACCTTCTTGGCTCGAAAATCTACCGTGGCATAACAAAAAGCCAACCAATCCATTCCCATTATCACATCAAAATCCACCATGTCTAGTTCGATGAGATCGGCCAGTGTATCATGACCACACACAGTTACCACACAATTACGATATACTCTTTTTTGCAATAATATAGTCACCAACGGGTGTAGCTACCTCAATTGACTTAGTTAATATTTCTGGTGTTCTTGTAAATTTTGCAACAATCAAATGAGTAACATATGACAATGTAGAACCCGGATCAATCAATTCATATACATTATACGAAAAGATGGATAATGTACCTGTGACTACATCAGGAGAAGCCTCCAAATTCTGTCGGTCCACTAGAGCATAAGTGCGATTCTGGACCCCACTAGTACTGGCTGCTCCTCTGGCACCTCTACCATGACCAACAGACTGTACACCTCGGCCTAAAGAAGGAACCGATGATGATGACGCAACAGCTGATCCCGCAGGTCGTGCTATACCACCCATGCTCCTCTGGGGACACTCTTTCATCATGTGTCCCGTCATGCCGCACCAAAAGCAAGCATTTTTCCCCAACCGGCATGTACCTGAATGAATATGCCCGCAGTGCTGACACTGCTGACGATGAAATCCTGCTGCCTGTGATCCGTGAACTCCACCACTCTGCCCAGATTGACCACCTCTAAATCCTCTGAATTGAGAGTGAACGCCTGTTGTGGAATAAGAGAATGATGGTCTAGGTAGTCTAGGAAACTTTCGAGGCCTAGATTCTCCTTGGGACATCATAGACTGTCCCATAGGTCTAGCTCTTTTGGACTGTCCTCTGTTAGATTCATGTACCCTTCTTCTCTTTCTTTGATCTTCCATTTTCTGGGCAAAGACCTGTATTCTGGCTATGTCCATATCTTTGTTCAAGGCAGCAATGGTGCAGTCCCTTACCAAATATGGCTCTAATCTGTCCACATATTGATGGACTCTGTCTATCATTGTGGTTACCACATTCAGAGCATATCGAGCCAAGGAATTAAACTGAAGACTATATTCTCTAACACTCATGTTCCCTTGTCGTAAATTTAAAAATTGATTTGCACGTGCTTCTCGGATCTCATAGGGAAGGTAGTGATCAAGGAATGCCGCTTTAAATTCTTCCCAATTAAGTGGAATTGCACCGATACCACGAGACTTCTTCCAATCTTCATACCATAATATCGCCTGTCCTTTCAATCTATATGCCGCAAGTTCAACTGTTTCCATACCAGTCACGTGCATAACCTCTAAAGCCCTTTGAATTTTATCCACGAAGTCCTGTGGATCTGCTTTCGGATCTGACCCAGTGAATATAGGAGGGTCTAGTTTCAAAAAATATTGTGTCCTGCAACTCGCCACTCTAGCCGCATCATCCTCATTTGTCATTGGACCAACTCGTCCTTGACTTTGTGCCGCTACTAACTGAGTCAACATGTGCACTGCATTTCTTAGATCCTAGTCAGTGGAATTCATTGGTGGTTCTGCGGGTACTTCTCTACCGATTGGCTCTTCTAGAGCTGGAAAAGTAGAAGAAGACTGCAACGCAATTTCAGCAGTTGCTCCACCTTGACTAGCTTAGTTAGGTGGTGATTTACTCATTCCTTCACCGGAAAGCATATCTACTTACTTACCCTTGCCTCTACCTCTTCTTGTCATCGGCATTTTACTTTATCAAAGAAAATCAATTCCAATGGTAAGATACGATTCAACTTACCACATTGGCTCTATTGCACGATCTAGAAGTGAAGAAAAGAAACAACATCCTAAATGTCCCGTAGCCTCCTACTTATAAATGTGGTGCACAACACATCCATAAGCAAGACTCTACTCAGACACAGCTTTGTAGACACCCTTAGAATGATCTGCTCTGATACCACTTTTGTCACGCCCCGTATCCCAACGGGGTGGACTGGCACCCGAAGCCGCCAAGGCCCGAGAGAACCAATTTTTTATCAATTCCATTCATATGCATGCCATAAGAAACATCACTATCACGTAAGAACATAAAATGCTAATAACGAAAATCATGGAACACGTGATATATATATACGTGAAACTTGGCCGTTAGGTCCATCAAGTCAAAAAGTACATACATCTCTTACGTTCATGTACCAACATATGTCTACAAAAGCCTCTAATAGATGCATTTACAAGACCAACTATAAGTCGGGACAAGTCCCCGCTTTATACAACATGTACAATACCAAAAC
Organism: Capsicum rhomboideum; assembly: GCA_031232105.1. Taxonomy (NCBI): domain Eukaryota; kingdom Viridiplantae; phylum Streptophyta; class Magnoliopsida; order Solanales; family Solanaceae; genus Capsicum; species Capsicum rhomboideum. The sequence continues at coordinate 64,803,695 of CP124709.1, forward strand.
ACATGTACAACTGTGACTCGAAAATCCCCGAACCAACTGGATCTCACAAAAGATCCGCAAATAACTGGCAACCTACTATAGAGGTCTACTGGCACCTGCGCTTGCAGAAAGTAAGGTAAGTCCCCCAAGGGACGTCAGTACGAAGAATGTACTAAGTATGTAGGGCTCATAAGAAACTGTATGATACGTAAATACATCAATGAACTCAAATACAAATGAATAACCAATATGGATAAGTTAACATTCTGTATGTTGGGAACCATGTACATTGCTTTCATTACTTTCTTTGCTTCTTTACTTTCGTGCTTATTCATCATCACTTGTATCACCATGTACCCGGGCCCCGACTGATCAGTGGGTCTTAACATAACATAACGTTATGTTGGGATCGGCTCAATCTAGGATTATTCCTCTAGAGCTACCACCCATAAATTAATATATCGGTCTCGGCTCGAGCTAAGTTATCACCTCTAGAGCTTCCATCGATAAACCAACATACCAGGTTTGGCTCGAGCTAGGTTCTTACTTCTAGAGCTACCCCTGTCAGGTTTGGTCCAAGCTAGGCTTATGCCTCTAGGACTACCCCCTGATCCAATAATCTTGGGATCAGCTTGAGCTAGGCTTTTGCCCCCAAATCTACCACCCATACTCAATCATTAACCACATATGCATTACTTTATTCATTACTTTTGAGATTGATACAATGATAGTCATAACATTATTGGAAACATAACATTATTGGAATCATACAATTATTGGAATCATGGGATCTTTGGAACATTAGTCAATGAACATGAGACATGTGATTCACAATTGATTAATGAGTAGGAAACATCTGATAATAACAATTGATACCCGGTACTAGGATACCTTTGAACACTTCGGAATGGAACAAGTAGAATGTCAATGTGAATATTATGTGCTACAGAAGGATATGGATAGAGTAACCTTACATACCTGCACTTCCAAGTATGAATACACAAGCCTATATATGAACACAATAGTCCAGCTCCTTCCTTACGTTTCACTCTACAATACAAGTACATAACAGAGCTTACGTTAACAACTAGTTATCGTACAAGTGTACAAGACGACAATGAGCTATATGACTGCCATATAACGTCATTTTACCCTTTACAATACCATACACTTCATTATCATACCAACAACACCATATCATTCCACACATTGACCAAGACATCATACATCAATAGCATTTCACACCACGTTTACCCTTTATGCCTCCTTATTATCATTCCGTAATAATTACTCCATCAAATTGCCTTATAACAACATATGAGATACAATACATAGTAAATATCACCCAACATGCCTCCATATGACCCCTTAAAGTCATTAAAACGGTATCATAAGTTGATAATTACATTCAACAAGGGTATAGGGGCCTTCGGGGATCAAAGAGAGACAAAAATATTCAAAACAAAATTTTGGTGTGACATGCAAAGCCACCTACACCCACATGTGTCTAAAATACAGCCGCAGATGGCCGTTGGCAGTGTCCAGGGGCATCTGCATTGCGCAGGTGCCTCACCTGCGAGGGCGTGTGCCCATTTTCGGCCACTAGGGTTCGTTTTGGGTCCTTTTTCGCATTAAATGGTTCATGGCCATAAATAAAATTTACTTTACATAATTTTGATCAACTTAAGACCAATTAACAACCATGGTTTCATAACACACATAAACAACACCAAAACTACACTTCCCTTTCAATACGTCACCAAATCCATAACCAATTTTACAATAACAATCCCAAATATTATACACAAGGATAAAACAATTTAAGACTATAATCACATATCACATGTCAATATTGAATCCATAAAGTTCACTTCATTCAATACCACAAGTCCATTTTCAAGTTTATAAGGCAAAACCCTTCTTCGATTGCAAAAATAGACTGTTTTACACATAACACACTGTCCAACACTTTGCCAACACAACCAAAATGATTTATACACCATATTAAACATATAATATACTAAACCATGAGAATAAATACTTACCAAAGCTTATCAAAGAGTGATCTTGTCCCAACAAGTGTATTTGCCTTAGGGTTTGTGTGTAGAGAAAAAGGTGTTGTGGAATTTTCTAGAATGGAATGAGAGTCTTTGTGGATAAAATCTGATTTTTAGTCCCTTTATAGTCCCATGAAGTCTCATTCTTAGCCACATATTTAATGTGCTTACTTGGTCAAACACAAGAATGGATCTTTTCCATTATTTGGGCCATGTCTTCCATGTGGATTTTGGGCCTCAATTGGGCCCAATGGCACAAGACTCATATAAGTCCAAAAAATTAATACATAAATCACCAATTCTCTCATGTTTATAGGATTCCATAAATGTTACGGTAATTAACTAAGTTCGAAAACATACGGGGTGTTACAATATCGAACCCTATCTTGTATGGGGTTCATCCGGTGTTTCACGTATCCATGCTTAAGAAGCACCACGGTGATAGTGATTACATTATTCATTAGGACTTTGAATTATTCAACAAAGAGCTCTCTTATGAAAAGGAGCCAATTGATATATTGGATAGAGATATGAAGAAGTTGATAACAAGAGTTATTCTGTCCGTGAAAGGTTAATAGAGGAACCATTTAGTTGAGGAAGAAACTTGGGAGATGGAGGCAGATATGCGCAAGTGATACTCGCATTTGTTCATAGACTTAGGTAATTACTCTTGTTTTAATTGTGTCATTTTGGGCTAGTTGTTATTCAGAGATGAATGAGTTGTAAATTGGTATATAATGTAATAATATGATTCGTTGTTATGCTAAAATATGGAGTAGAACCTTCGCTAATTTTTCCCTTAGACAATTTTTGAAAGAATTTAGAGCTGACATAGTCTTTGGTGTATTTTGAGGGTGTGATGGTCTAAGGAAATCTAGTGATAAATGGAGTATTGGTGGGTTTTTTTGAGTTTATTTTGTAGTAGAGGATGATTTTAGAAAGCCGTAGCAACTTTTGGTACGTAAAATGAATTAATAGAACTCTGGTTATGGAGTTTACGGTGAAAGGGTTAGTTTGTGATATCGGATTTCAAGGGGTGTGTTGTAAAATAGATTGAACTAGGATGAGGTCCCGAGTTACTGCCTCGGGACCACTACAACAGTAAATGAACTGCTGCAGCAGTAAAGTACCACTAGAACAGTGACCTCAATGGCTTGCGAGCCACTACAGTGGTAACTTTACCACTGCAGCGGTAAAAATGCAAAATTTTGGTTTTTAAAACCAAAAAACTCACTTTTCATTTCCATTTTTCCAAAAACAAGTAAAGGCTTAGCAAAGGGCCATTTTTTGCACTTTTGGAGGGAGGGGGGTTTAGCATTGGAGATCAAGAACAGATTGAAAGAGAGAGGAAAGGAAAACTTGTAGCCTTAAAGTGATTTGAGTAGGAGATTGAGGTAGGTTATGGTTTATTTGTAGCAATGAAACTTGCTCGACTTTTTGCTTATATGTAAATTGAATATTTGTAATTGCTTTCAGGAATTACTTATGATTATTGACTGCATTTACATTTTTATTGATATTGATGGTGGATATGGTGTTGTGGTGGAGATGAATTGATGTTATTAATGATGATATTGAGATTATGATATTGATAATATTGATAATGACACAGATGATGATTATGAGATGGTGTGATAATGAGATTGAGATGAGACAGAGATGATGCATACATCTTCTATACATACATTCATCCTATGCATTTGAATGTACATTTATACTTATATGATGTGATGAATTTTGTTGATGAATTGACTAAGTGTAAAAAGTGTAATTGTGAGCTTGTATTCATCGTGGATTGAACTGTTATATTTGTGGTTAGTTGTGATTAGTTAAAGTTTTATTGTGATCGATGTTACTCATATTTGGTTTGTATATTTGTATAGTGTTGAGTTGACTCAACCTATGATGCCTACCAGTATTTAGTTGATGTACTGATTCTACATGTGCTCTTCTTTTTGTTGAGTGTAGAGCGTGTTCCAGCATTTGAGAAGAGACCTTGACTCTAGCCAACAGTTGTAGACTTTGATTCAAGGGTGAGCATCATGACCAGGCAGCCATTGAATCTTTTGACTTGTGTTCATGTCCTTTGTTTTGGGACTAAGACATTCTCATTCTCATTTTTATTTCATGATTTGGATAATCATTTAGCCATTGTTTTGCACACTCCTTGTTGTTCTTGTACGGTGGGTCCTGGGGGTTGTAAAAAATGGAGATATTTTGTACTCTTTTTACATTGATTATGTTATTAGATTAAGTGTTAGATTTTATTGAGACAATAATTATTTTGTTAGTGACTTGATTAAGGATTTGATAAAAGTAACTGGTGACCAGGTTGTCCTAGTTAATAAGGGATGGATTAGATGGTTCTCCCGCCATAGTGTTAGGGTGGATGCCAATCATAACCAATTGGGTCATGACAAAAACATCCCCTACTCATCTTATTTCTTACTTTAAAAATCCAAAACCCTCTCCTCTCTTCCCCAAACTCCCATGTCTTAAGTTCACAACTAGGGTTCTTCTTCTTCAATTTTATCATTAATGCTATGTAAGACTATCCTAAGTTAAGAACCTCTTTAATTTTAGACCTTTAGATTTAATAACTCCCTTCTTATGAGTTAGGGTTAGAGCCATATCCCTTGAATCTGAATAAATCTATAATCTATCTAAGTCATTTTTGAAGTTTCTCTATTCATATTCCTATTCCATGAAATTTGTGATGCATGTAGAACTATCCCCACACTCTTTGGGTTTTCAAAATCACGATATCTCATGTCTAATCTATATCTCAAGTGTTGATTTAGGGTGAAAGATGAATTCTTTAAAAAGGTTATCTTGTGAATGGTCTTTACCCAAAGAGAAATTTCCTACTCTATTATCTTGAATTCTGTTTTGGGTCACTATAATTGTGCTTTAAGTTCATATTTTCATTTAAGAGGGTAATGACTATGTCAAGATAAGTTGATTGTTTAATTATTTTTTTTTAATTACTAGTCTATAACCCATTTGAGATAAACATGATTCTAAAGATAATTTTTATTAGGTATTTGACGACTTTATTATTGCCTTATTATTAAAGGTTTTAGCAAGTGTTTTGAATTATTTTCAATAACTTGTATGAAGTTTAATCTTTTCAAATAAGATGCTAGAACTCTTAGAAACCTCCATAATGAAGTTTAGAAAGATTAAACAGTTGACTTGTAAGTCTTGGTTTGATGATACCAACTAAGATGAATTGTTTCATGTTTAATAGAGGGTTTAGAAGATAAAAGACACAATTTTTAAAAGATATTTTTTAAGCTAAATATAGGCTCAGAGCCTTTTTTATTCAAAATAAAAGTTTGTACAAAATGAGCTTAAATGAGGCCTAGAAAAAAAATATGAAAAAAACAAAAATCACCCAGCCCAAAATAGACTAAGACCAAATATATAATAAGACCCTTCAAGTAGGGTTTTCTAACTGTCACTCTCATCTCATTCTTCCTTTGATGTTGCTGCTTAGAGAGATTGTGAACCATTGTTTTTGTGTACTTCATCTTTGGATCATCATCTTCCTTGGAGGTACCTATCTTAGTGGAGCTAGTTATTTCAGCTTGCAAAGGTAACTCTTTTTTAGATTTTTATTTCCTTTCTTTTCAAGCTTTCCTTATTTTTTTTCTCTCTTTTAGTGGTCTTGCTCTCCAGTGAATGTAGTGGAATCCATGGTTGATTCAACAGAGTTGTCGAGTCATGTGTCTCGACGTTGCAACTCTATGTAATTCCGTCATTGCTTTTCCATCATCAATTAATATTAGTTCCTCTTTTGAATCTTTATTTTGCAGTTAAAGAAGTGGTGGAGATATTCACGATGCTCCTGTTCTACTTGTCTTACAGTTTCTCATTGAGCATAGTGCCTTTATTTTTTGACCTGACTCCAAGGCCCTCAAATTTTATTGGTCACTCATTTTTGAAGCAGACATAGCTTAGGATAGGTAGCTTAGGTTCTCTCACAGTAATGTAGCCCTTTGAATGGCAAAAACTACTCTTGTAAATACCATTATTCTGAGACTTGCTCATATGATGGTTATATCTCTACATGTCTCTACCTATTTGTGTTTATCTTCCTAGATTTAATTCTTATGGTAGAGATTTGTGCTTTGTCAATATTCAAAATTATCCTGCACTCTACTGGTAAATCTTGGAATGAAGGAATCTATAGGAACTCCTGTGTGTTTAGTGCTATGTTGGCTAATTTGTTTGCTAGTTGAATTGCTTCTCTATATGCATGTTGTATTTGTATTTTTGAAAGCTATGAGATGAGATGAACATGAGTAAAATATGAGCATAAGAGAATTAGATGGTTGATCAAGAGGGGGTGGACTTGTATTGGTTCACTAAACAAAATCATATTTTGTCGAGCTTGGGTTGGTTGTTTTGGAATCCGAATTCCTTAGATGTTTCCTTTATGAGGATTTATGCATGCTCAAATGATGTTACTAAGTTAGATCCTTATCCATGTAGCAAACATGTATTGGGGTTCAGCCGGTTGAATGTTGATCGGACCCACATAGCCTATGGTGTGTTATGTAGATGACGTCGATCAAACCATTTAGTTCAGAAGTAAAGAATATTAAGTAAATCAGTCTCTTTTTAAGTAATTATTTTATGTCCTCCTATACAACACAGTTACAGTTACAGTTTCAATTTCTTGTACATGATTTATGTTATACTTCCCCTCCCCTATTTTATATACCAATCCATTCCATGTATTGATCATCTTGGATGCTACAACATTTTATGATGTAGCTTTTGAGACGTACTTTGTGTTTTTTGTGTAGCTAGGACTTGACATATTAACTATAGGTGAACCCTCTATCTTTCAAAAGGCATATTTCATTCTGGTGTCAGACTTACTTCAGTTTTACGGATAGCCGAGGCCTTGTTCCGACATAGTTATTGAGTCTTGATGTCTTAGAGGCTTCGTAGGTAGATGTTGATATCAGTTTAAGATGTTTTCTATTTCTTTCACACATTTTGGAATTTTTACATAATCATGTGTTGAAGACTTAAGTATTGATGAAATGAGTTTCAATTCCGCATTTACCTTTATGATTTTTTTTAAGATTTCTTCTGAACTTTTGATTAGATGCTCATGATGTGAGCTAAGTGGTCCTCTCGGGCCAGTGATGGTTTGTGTCACACCCCGAATTCCAACTGGGCGGACTGGCACCCGAAGTCGTTGAGGCCCGAGAGAACCAATCTTTACTCATGTACCTTCATATGCATGTTTACGTATGAATATCATTCTATCCCATGTAACTAATAATTACCAATGATGGAAGTCATGGAAAACATGTACAATATATGAAACGTGACCGTTAGGGCCATCAAGTCAAAATGATCATACATCTTTTACTTTCCTCTTCCCATATATGTCTACAAAGCCTCTAACAGATACATAACCAAACCTAAAGTCGGGACAAGTCCCCGCTTTATACAATACTGTACGTAATACCAAAACATATGTACGCATGTGACTCAAAAAGCCCCGAACTGAACTGGAGCTCACCAATAATTCGTAGATGATCTGCAGCCTACTGTGGAGGTTTACTAACACCTGTGCTTGCAGCAAGTAAGGTAAGTCCCCCAAGTGGGGTCAATACGAATAATGTACTGAGTATGTAAGGCTATATGGAACTGTATGCTACATGAATACTTCTAAGGGATCAAGCATAAGAGAATAATCCATATTGATAAACCTCTATTCTGGATGTGTGGAACCGTGTACCTTACCTTCATTATTTTCATTATTTGGTCATTCATTCTTATCATCATACATATATATATATATATATATATATATATATATTCGTGCAAGGGATATACTTTCATTGTTTTTACAATTATCTTCATTACCATTCATCAGACTGGTTAGTGGGACATAATATAATACCGATCATCCACATTATCAGTGGGTTATAATATAATACCAATCATCCACCTTATCAGTGGGTCAAAATATAATACCGATCATCCACCTTATCAGTGGGTCAAAATATAATACCGATCATCCACCTTATCAATGGGTCATAATATAATCATCCACCTTATTGGTGCGTAGTCATCCACTTTATTAGTGGGTAGTAACATAATATTAGGATCATCTCGAGCTAGGCTTATGTGCCCCTTTGATGTTGTCCCTTAATCCAATAATCTCGGGATCGGTCTAGCTAGACTTATGTGCCCCTTTGAGCTGTCCCGGTTCTCAAACAACAAGCCATAAATGTATTACTTATGCTTTTACTTTTGAGAGATTGATATATTAATAATCACGACATTATTGAAAGCTTTGGAATTTCAGTCAATGATTAAAAGATATGTGAATCACAATTGGTCCACGAATAAGGAAGATATAAATAACAATACATGACAACCTGAAATGAGATACCTTAGAATATTTCGGAATGGAACAACTACAATGACAATGTGAACAATATGTGCTGCAGAAGGATACGGAAAGAGTAACCTTACATACCTTATCTCCCCAATATGAATACACAGTCCTATATGTGAATAAAATAGTCCATCTCCTTCCTTACGTTATACTCTACAACACAAGTACATAACGGAGCTCACGTTAATAATCAACTACCTTACAAGTGCATACGACGACAATGAGTTACATGATGGCCTTAAAATGTCATTTCCCCCTTGACAATACCATTTATGAAATTATCATACCAAAAATACCACAACATTCCATACATTTACCAATACATCATAAAACAATAGCATGTCACACCAAGTTCATACTTTCCACTTCTCCATCAACACAACATCACAATTACTCCATCAAGTCACCTCAATACACTTTATAACAACATATCGACAACAATCCCACAATTTATACTCATGAAAAAAAAAATAAGTCAAGGAACATAACCACACCATACATGTCTATATTTCATTCACATCATTCACTTTCATCAAAACCTCAAGTCCTTTTTCAAGTTTAAATCACAAGGATGCATATCTTTTAGCAAAAAGCAAAAGTGCACTATTCAACACCTTGCCAACATAACCACCATGATATACATAATCTATCATGCATATAATATATTAAATCATAAGAATAAACACTTACCCAAGCTTGCAAAGTGATGATCTTTCCCAAACAAGTGTAGTTGCCTTAGGGTTATTAGGGTTTGAGTGGAGAGAAATGTTGTAGAAATTTCTAGATTGGCATGTGTGTTTGTGTGAATAAAATCTGATTTTACTGCCCTATATATAGGCCTTTGAAGTCATCCTTATCCACTTTGATCAATCATTGATTAGTCAAAGGAAGAATGGGTCATTTTGCCCTTTTGGGCCATGTCTTTTGTTCCAATTTGGGCTTTAAATTGAGCCCAATAACAAATATCAACTTAGCCCACCAAATTCAATGTGTTATACTCCAATTATCTCATGTTTAAATAATTCCATAAATTTTATGACAATATTCAACTCACGAGATTCATGTTCATAGCCTCAATCTCAAAAATAAGAAATTCTAGCCACCCATGGCTTAATTGAACATAATTTGATAAAATACTTGTGACGAAGAATTAACTCCAACTCGGATGCCAAACTCACTCAAGAGTAGCCTTACTATGATGGGATAATGTTACCATAACCCAAGAGTTCTCTTTATAGACTTATAATCATGGAAGAAATTAGGCAAAAAGCACCCCAGCATGCTCCCGGGCACCCTAAATACTTAGAGAAAACTTTAGCAAATGAAAGGCGTGCAGGGGTGGCCTGGAACGCCCCTTGGTGCGCCCCCTTTCTTCTTGTGCCAAAAAAATTTCAATCCAAAGTGGCCTGGCATGCCAGCTGCAGTGCCCCGCACTTAATTTTTGATTTCGACTTTTCTTTGTGGATTTAGTTGGATCTTTCAAGTTCCAACCTTTTGCTTGCCTCTTATATTTAAGATCCTTTGCTTGGATGTCCTTTAAACCTCACTTTTCACCTCACAAATGCTACACAAAGTCACAAACACCTCCTACAAAGGTCTAATCATATTAACTAGCGCAATATCAATTGTTACATCCAAAACTAATTCAACATACGTACTTAGTGCTCTCGAAGCTAAGGTGTATAAATACACCCTAGGTCACCAATCCATCAAATTAGGGTCGGGGATGTACGGGGTGTTACAGTTTGGGTGCATGTCACATCCAAGCACTTGTCTCGAGTTGTGACACTAGCAATAAGGTTGCATCATTCAACCCAAAAGTCTCAATAAACATATAGAACTATGAGTCTTTTCTGTAACACACCTATAAGCCACCTGACATAATGTGAATAATCCAACCTAATGTAGAAATGAAAAATTACCCACATATCACTTATTTTCACCTAAACCAAGACCAAATCTTCAGAGAAGTCACTACTAAGACCTTCATAAATTTGTGTCTAACCATTCCACCTTCCACTAATGAATGTTCCAACTAGTGTTGTTATGTCTGAACTCAAAGGCTGAAATCTACATAAATCTTCAACTTTGTACCAAGGATCTAAACATGATGTCTTCTTTCTTCATATTTCTCAACTTGTACGGATCATGCCATGCTGCTAGGACTCAAACTCTTGACTCATACCCATGACACAATTCTGAATACCTCAAACTCTCCAATATACAAGAATCTTATTCCTTCCCTTAACTCATTCACTAATATGTATTCTTAGGCACAAGGCTCCTGGCATATTACCTCATATTCTAAACCAAAACCTTCAAGTGAAATATCTTATTCTGCCTTTTAACATCCCAAAGAAATAAATTATGTAGCCCATATACTTTTCCATGCACAAGTCCTTCTAAGCCCTATATAATTGACATTCCTTATCTTACCAATCCATGCCCTAACATAATTCATTACCACAAATATAGCCTTACTGCGGAAACCTAAATTCTGATCCAAACCATGTAGACAACTTCCTTTTCCAACCAGTATTAACCCATTCACTTACGGATACTATAAAATCACACACTTTAGTAAGCTACCAATCCTTTTCCCATTGACTTGATCATGTCCGTTATTTGAAATCTAATTCTTGCTAATTGCAAAACTTAAAACCACTATAGAACTTATCACCACACTTTACCTAAATATCTATAGATTTCTTTCTCTAAGCATACTCAGTAGTTTACAACCCATCTGAAGAACACGTGAAAATATCCCCACACTCTGAACAAGACCCATAAAATCATATCATTTTGAATTCAAGTATCATTTTTTAAAGATGAAACATTTACCTTCGAAATCAAAATAGATACTCTTATCCTTATTTTCCAAGTGTCATAGTCTATTTCCCATCACTTTTACCATTATAGGTTGAAAATCCTTCAGATCTGCTAAAGAGGTGTTTCCAAAATACCATAAGTCATGGACATTTGAAAGTCTTCCCTACCTCACTCAAATTTTTTAACGAAAAACCCTTCCAAATTAGTCGCATAACAAGTACAACCCATCACATAGTCTTGTTATCAAATTTACTTAGTATTCCTAGTCATTCCACGTCTTTTCATTGATATGATACCTCAAATCACAGATGTACTAGTTCAATCTTGTAAGATATTCAATTACTACATGCACATCCTTATTAACATTCTCGGTTAATTTCACATAAGAATACTTGTTGAAAACTTCCTTTATCTACAAGCTCATCATCCCAATATTAGTTCACTCCTCTTGGTTTCAATTAATATCACTAGCCCTCAATCAAACCTATGATATTCACTTCACAACCTGAACATATTAATATCTATCATTGATCCACCACTTTAATTTCCCTTATAGATTGATTCCTCACCCAAGTGTCCATAGTAAAAACTAGTTGGTCCTTCAAATTTGAATGCAATGTCGAACACTATTATTCGAATATGTGAAACAACTAATAGCTTTTTAAGTAAGTAACTTTTATACTAGTTAATTGATATATTTATTTCCATTCATCCCTTGCTCTATCTTAGTAGTACCACTTCATAAAAGTCCACTCGACCCACCACTTCTCCATATCATAACCTTCGAGAAGGTCATACCCAGATCACACCATACATTTCCACCCATTAACTAATTGTAATACATCACATAAACCATTCAGTCTATAGCCCCAAAATAATATGTACCATTGTCCTCATCTGACACAAACAACTAAACATGACCCTTGCTAAAGAAATGTAATTGTATAATCCCATAAAATCCAATCATAAAAGAAACCTTCCCCCTCTTGGATTGAAATAGACAATTATCTCCCTTCAAGAACTCTTAACCCATGGTCTTCGTTCATCCTTCATGTCATCCCATACATAATTAATTTATCCCATAACACTAGTCAATATCAAAGTTAGTGAACCTGATGTAACAACCCTCATGGTGTTTTTTAGCCTTTTCTATGTTTTGACCATTTTTCCTTCCCCACTGTTGTTTATATCATTTATGAGTTATGGGGATAGTTGGCACGGTTCTCAAAGTGTGTAGGAGTGATTTATATGAGTTTGAGGTTTTAAGTAGCCTTTAAAGTGATATAGTTGATTTCGGTCAACATTTTATGATCCAAGCATCTGATGGTGATTCTGTCAGTTCTACTAAATCTGGAATATTAATTTTGGATTAGCAGCATGGTTGGTTTGGGTTCTGATGCTCTATTGTTATTTTTGAGTGTTTGAGTGAGAAACTAGTTTATTTGGTCTAAAGGGATTCTCAGGGTAAAACATATAGATAATGACCTCTTTTAGAAAATCTAATGGTTCTATTAAGTTTGAAACGTTGAAATTAGCCTAGTAGCACTATCAGATTATTTTTATGGGGTATTGAATGAATTTTGAGGGTCAATTTAGAACATTTTGATACTTGAACTAATTATTGTTGCCTAGTTTCTAGTATATCAGTCAACTAATCAACACGATTGCGTGGTAGGGGGTCACAATTGCAAGAAGTTGGGGTTTTGTTCATTGCAATCATGAGATGGGACACCATGATCAGGAGGTTCAGGTCGGGTTAGGCATCACGGTCGCGTACCTCCTTTGGTCAACATTGACCCTTGCGAACATATAGTGGGTGGCGCAATTGTAAGGCACTATTCACAAAATACTATAAAAATCTCATTTTGGAAATTTCACTCTATTTTTAATATTTTAAACCTTGGAGAACATGGTTTTGGGAGAATATAAGAGGGTTTTTGTTAAGGGTTTTTGTTTTTGATAGATTAGAAGCATTCTAAAGCCACTTGAAAGGAAAAGGCTTCTTGTTGAGGGGTTCAATCTTGTATTTTCGGCTTTTAAGGTAGGTTATGGCTAAACTTTCTTTAGACTGGGCTGTGTAGATAACCATTCATGTAAAGTATGCTATGGGTTGGGGACTGTATCATTGTTTTCATCTTTTAAAATCATCATTACAATTGTGTTACCCGTTTGGGGGCTTGTGTGAGCCTTATTATTAATCTGGGAGATTATTATCATTGAGATGCCCATGGATGGTGTTGGCCTTGTCTGATTATTTATTTTTATTATTAATGTGATGTCCGTATGGGAGATTGATATTAATTATGTCTTATATGGTTCTTTGCTATAGTGTTGCCTAAGAGGGCTTATATCATAACTTATTTAGATTTAGGTGATTTGAGTTCATTCATTCCATTGTTAAGATAATTATTGTATGTTGTTGATTTTGCTATGATCATGCATACACATTCATCACTCATTTTCATAGAACTGATATTATTATAGGACTTGGATATTTTTGTAAAAAAAAAACCTACCACTTTATAAAACACCTTAGCTGAGGGAAGTGTCCGTAAGGTTGATTGATGGGATTATGATTACTATATGGATTACGAACACCCAATGGGTCCTCTTCGAGAAGCTTAGGCTCAGAGGGTGTATACGAGATAAGCATTGAATACATACTATATTATTGTGTTGTACTACATTTCATCTCTTTTATGTGAATGATACTATGAATTGGACTTTGTTATATGTGGTGTTGATATTCTTATACTATAGTTGAGATTGTACTTTTATACTATTAGGAGTTGTACGGCTTGAGCCGTTGGGACTTTTTTATTTGTAGGGTACATGTGTTACTAGTTTACTTTACTTGTTTAGTTGTCTATTTTCCTTAATCGACCTATGGTATCTATTGAGTACAAGTGGACCATACTCACTCCTACTTTTCTATACCCTTTTATTTTAGATCCTAGTTTGAGTGCTACCTATAGATCTTGATTTTGTGTAGCTTTGGAATTTTTAAGTTAGGGTGAGCTCCCCATCTGGGGCCTATTCCCAACTTTATCCAGTTCTCTTATGTCTTTACTTTATTTTAGAGACATATATTATGTATTCGTGTCTTATGTAAGTTTTATAGTCGCTCTTACTCATGAACTAGATCTTTAACGTTTAGAATTGTATTATTCATACATTTACCTCATTATCCTATTTGCTTGACTTTATTATAAAGTCTTATAATTTGCTTATTATTTATCTTCTTCTCATTATTTATTATCTTTTGGAGGTGGGCTTACCTACCCAGGGTAGGGTCGGGGTAGGTTTCACCATGACCTTGGATTCTGAGTTGTGCTTAATTGGTATTAGAGTGCTAGATTCACCAGTGTCATGAGTAAAGAGTAAAATCTCTAATACAGTTTCATAGATCGATAGATTAATGTCCTTATCTATTTTTGGAAGTCTGTGGGATATTTTCAGGAAACTTCTTTAATTTGATTCCATATTGTGCGTATTGTTCATACTCGGTATTCTAAACTTATACCTCACTTTTTCTGCGTAGATGTTGAGAACTTGATCAGGAGCTATTGGTGATACTGAGGCAACACCCGATGCGGAGGCCCAAATCAAGGGATGAGGCAGGGGTTGTGGCTGAGACCATAGTAGAGGTAGAGCATGAGGAGCAATTAGAGCTCGAGGGTGAGCTAGAGTGGCATCTCTTGAGTCAGTGATTTTTCATATTTAGGTGGATTATCAACCAGAGGGTGGGGGACCAGCCCTGTTTTCTTTTCTACTCTAGTATTATAAGATTTTTTAATTTGGCTTTTGAGCACTTGAATGACACCTCTCAAGTAGGTACTCTACCAGGTACACCAGATGCTTCACAGACAAAAAAATGTATTTAGCTACCAGAGTAGGTTCCTATTTAGGTTTTTTAGACTCCCGAGGCACAGCTAGCTGCTATTATGGCGCCACATATTAAGGTGTTACCTATCAAGCTTGTTGCTCCACCTGTGGTTCCTGGTCTAATGATGTCTACTGATGAGTACAAGAGGTTTGAGAGATTTATAAGATTGGCCCCTCCCAAGTATAGTGGTGCTATTGGTAAGGCTGCATATGAGTTCTTGGTCAGTTGTTTGGAGAGGTTGCATAACCTTGGTTTTCTTAAGACTCATGGCATTTATTACACTACCTTCTAGTTGACAATTGTGACCAAACTATGGTGGAGATCTTTTGTTTATTGTAGGCTAGTGGGTTTCCCTCCTTTGACTTGGACCTAGTTTTCAATGATTTTCCTTGAGTGGTATTTGTCCTTTAGATTAAGGGTCAAACTGATAGATGAGTTTGATGACTTAGAGTAGGGCTTCAGGTTTATTGCTGATATGAGGCCCATTTCTATGGTTTGTCTAGGCATGTTATGGCTAGTATCTCCATAAAGGTTGAGAGGATCAAAAAGTTTGTGAAGGGGTTGACTATTTCTCTTCAATTGGAAATGGCTCAGTTAGTGACTACATGTGGCTCCTTTCAAAGTATTGTGGATCATGCCAAGAGAGTTGAAAGTATTAGCTAGGGTACTCAGGGTGATGGTGGTAAGAGGTCACTCTGATAAGGTAGTTTCAGTGTCTATTCATCTTGAGGTAGGAATTATTTAGGTAGAGGTTCTTATGATTACCACAGAAGACTAATTCAGGAAGCTTTGCAAGGTTTTGACAATGGTTTTACGAGTTCTGAGGCTTTGAGTGGTCAAAGATCAAGTCATGTAGGCCGAGGGTCTTGTTCTAATTTTTTTGGTTATGGTGGACATTCTGCTTTATCTGGGCCTTTACAACTTGATTCGTCTAGCAGAGGATGTTATGTGTGTGATGATTTTGGTCACTTACCTAGAGATTATCCTATATATGTGTCAGGTCCTCCCCAGTAGAGTTTACAGCTTTAGCTTTGTCCGACACTAGTGCCTATAGTCAGAAGGGATGCACAAGGCAGTAAAGGTGGATCTCAGGGTACCAGGGGTAAACCTTAGAGAGCTCATGGTAGTGGATAAGGACTTACTCAATGTGGTAGCGGGTGCGGGTAGTACTATTCTTTTCTTAGTAGACCTGAGACAAAGGCCTTTGATGCTATGATTACAAGTATCATCCCAGTTTGTCATCCTCCTGCTTACGTGTTGTTTGACTATAACACCCCGTACATTTTTGAACCTATTTGATTACTGTAATATTTATGGAATTATTTAAACATGATATGGTTGGTGTAATCCACATTAATTTTAGTGGGCTGAATTAACATGTGCTAATGTGCTCAATAAAGGCCAAAAATTAAGTCATAAGACATGGCCCAAATGGAGAAATGATCCATTCCACCTTTGACCAAATAAAAATAACATTTATGACTATGTGTTTGGCTAAGGATGACCATGAGGGACTATAAAAGGCACAAAAATAAGATTTTATTCACCAAAAGACACATGCACATTTCTAGAATTTTCCAACAATATTTCATTTCTCTCTCAAACCCTAAGCTACTAATCCCTTTGGACAAGATCATTCCTTTGTAATCTTTGGTAAGTATTTACTCTTATGGTTTAATATATTATGTGCATGAGAGGGTGTATAAATCATGTTTGTTATGTCGACAAATAGTTAATCAGTCCACTATGTGTGAAACAGTCTACTTTTGCTTAATCGGCAAAGGGTTTTGCCTTATAAACTTGAAAGGAGACTTGTGGTCTTGAAGGAAGTGAATTTGATAGGTTAAATTTCAAAATTTAAGATGTGTTTATGTCCCTAACTTGCTTTCTCTTTGTGTATAACCATTGGAATTGTTGATGTGAAATTGTACATGGAATTGGTGGTGTATTGAAAGAAAAATTGTAGTTTTGTAATGTTCATATGCGTTGTGAAATCATGATTGTTCGTTGGCATCCAAGATAACTTAAAATATGAAAATATAAGATTAATTATGGCCATGGACCATTTATTATAAAAAAGGACCCAAAAGAGACTCATTTTGGTTGAACTGGGCATCCTCCTTCATGGATGGGGAACCTACAGGCGCAAATGCCAAGGCAGGTGGCCATGGACAAGACCAATGGGCACCTGCGTCCACACATTACCCACTTGCAGGTGAAGGTGGCTTCGCAGGTCCCTCCAGAACTTTATTTCGATTGTTTTTGCATCTCTTTGACCCCCCAAGGCCCCTATACCCTTTTTGGATGCAATTATCAACTTATGGTACCATTTGAATGGCCCTAAGGGGTAGTACGGAGGCATTTTGAATCGTATCAATTATGAATTCTTGTTTTATGTGTTATGGTGAAAGGTATTAAGATGACTTGGTGGAGTAAATGTGACGTGGTGTTAATGAGGAAGTGTAAAGTATAAACTTGGTGTAAAATGCTATTGGTTTATGATGTCTTGGTTGATGTGTGGCATGTTGTGGTGTTGTTTGTATGGTAATGCAGTGAATTGTATTTTGAAGGGTTAAATGATGTTATATGCCAATCATGTAGCTCATTGTCGTCTTATGCACTTGTAATGTAGTTAGTTGTTAACGTGAGCTCCGTTATGTACTTGTGTTGTAGAGTAACACGTAAGGAAGGAGCTGGATTATTGTATTCACATATAGGATTGTGTATTAATATTGGGAAGATAAGGTATGTAAGGTTACTCTTTCTGTATCCTTTGAAAGCATCTCTTGTTCTCATTGTTACCGACTTGTTCTCATTTTAAAATGTCTCAAAGTATCTCATTTCAAGTTGTCATATGTTGTTATTCATGTGTCTCTTATTCACTGACAGAAGTTCCAAAGCTCCCATAATGTTATGACCACCAAAAGAACTATCTCAAAGAAAGAAATGATGTAACGAGAATCTGTGTATTCTTGGGTAGTATCCCAGGGGTGAAAGGAACACCTAGCATGGGTCGATCCCAATATCACGGGGGTGAAAATAAAAGCCTAGCATGGGTCGATCTCGATTTGTGTATTTATGAGAACCATATCCCAGGGGTTAAAATACCTAGCATGGGTCATCCTTTTTTACCACTGATCAGTTGGTCATTTGTTTATCATATGCTTTACAATTTCTTAATGCAAAGAAGGATAAGTAAAGTAATGAATGTAATGTACATGGTTCCACACATACAGAACGGTGGTTTATCTATATTGACTATTCACTTGTATTTGATTCCATTGAAGTTCCTATGTTTCATGCAGTTTCTTATATCCTTACATACTCAGTATATTCTTCGTACTGACGTACCTTGGGGGACTTACCTTTCTTGCTGCAGGAACAGGAGCTAGTAGACCTCCACAGTAGGATATAGGTCATTTACTGACTGTTGGTGAGCTCCAGGTTGATTCGGGGCTTTTCGAGTCATATGTGTACATTTGTTTTGGTACTATGTAAATGTTGTATAAAGCGGGGACTTGTCCCAACTTTAGGTTGGTTATGTATCTGTTAGAGGCTTTGTAAACGTTGTAAGACGAATGAAGGAATGTATGTCCATTTTGACTTGATGGCCCCAATGGCCAAGTTTCATATCTATTGAATGTTTTTCCATGACTTCCGCCATTGGTATCTTGTATCTATATATGATAGAGTGTTGTTCATTTAGTGAAATGCATATGAGTGTACATGAATTAAGGTTGGTTCTCTCGAGCCTTAACTGCTTCGGTTGCCAGTCCGCCTCAATGAGATTTGGGGTGTGACAAAAGTGGTATCAGAGCAAGGCCATCCTAGGGTGTCTACAAAGCCGTGTCTGAGTAAAGTCTTGCTTATGGATGTGTTGTGCACCACATTTATAAGTAGGAGGCTATGGGACATTTAGGAGTTGTTTCTTTTCTTCATTTCTTAGATCGTGCAATAGAGCCAAAGTTGTAGGTGGAATCATATCTGACCGTTGAAATTGGTTTTCTTTGTTATAGTAAAATGCCAATTACAAGACAAGGTAGGGGCAAAGGTAAGAAGGTAGACATGCTTGTCGGGTAAGGAAATAGTAAATCACCACCTGAACGAGTTAATCAAAGTGAAGCTGAAAATGAGTTTGCATCGCGGGCTTCTTCTACTTTTCCAGCTCCAGAAGAGCCGGGAATGAGAGAAGAAACTATTGAACCACCTGTCAATGCTACTGAGCAGGATCTAAGAAATGCGGTGCAAATGTTGACTCGTATAGTTGCTGCACAAAATCAAGGACAAGTTGGTCCAACTACAAGTAATGACGATGCGGATAGGGCAGCTAGTCGAAGGACACAGGATTTTCTGAAATTAGACCCTCCCACGTTCACCGGGTAAGATCTGAATGCAGACCCATAGGACTTCGTGGATCGAATTCAAAGGGCTCTAGATGTTATGCACATATCTGGTGTAGAAACAGTTGAGCTTGCAGCCTATAGATTTAAAGGAGAGGCTATATTGTGGTACGAAGATTGGAAACGATCAAGGGGTGTTGGTGCACTTCCAGCTAGTTGGGAGGAATTCAAGGTGGCATTCCTTGATCATTACCTTACCTATGAGATCCGAGAGGCTCGTGCAGACCAATTACTGAATCTTCGTTAAGGGAATATGAGCGTCAGAGAGTACAGTCTTCGATTTAACTCTTTGTCTCGGTATGCTCCTAATATAGTAGCCACTATGGACGACAAAGTCCATCGGTATGTGGAAAGATTGGATCCGTATTTGGTGAGGGATTGTACTATTGCTGCGTTGAATAGAGATATGGATATAGCCAGGATACAAGCTTTTACGCAGAAAATGGAGGATCAGAGGCAAAGGAGAAGAGCGCAAGAATTTGAAAGAGGGCGGTCAAAGAGGGCTAGACCTATGGGAGAGTTCATGGCGTCCCAAGAAGAATTTAGGCCTCGGGTTTTTAATAGACCGCCTAGACCATCATTTTCCTATCCTACAACAGGCACTCAATCTCAATTTTGAGGTTTTAGAGGCAGTCAAGTTGGGCAAAGTAGTGGGGTCTGAGGTTCACAAAAAGCAGGGTTTTCTCGAAAGTTGTGTCAGCACTGCAGAAGGTTTCATTTAGGTGAATGTAGGCTTGGGATAAATGTTTGCTTTTGGTGTGGTATGACGGGGCACATAATGAGAGAATGCCTACGAAGAGGCTTGGGTAGTATGGCGCGACCCACGGGATCAACCGTTGCATCATCATCATCGGTTCCTTCCTTAGGCCGAGGTGTACAGCCTGCTGGTCATGGTGGAGGTGCTAGAGGAGAAGCCAGTTCTAGTGGAGTACAGAATCGTACCTATGCTCTAGCGGATCGGCAGAATTTGGACGCTTCTCCTGATGTAGTGACAGGT
Source organism: Capsicum rhomboideum (assembly GCA_031232105.1). NCBI lineage: Eukaryota > Viridiplantae > Streptophyta > Magnoliopsida > Solanales > Solanaceae > Capsicum > Capsicum rhomboideum. The sequence goes on from CP124709.1 coordinate 64,824,273, forward strand.
ACATTATCCGTCTTTTCACATAATGTATATGCATTGATTGATTCGGGTTCTACCCTATCATATGTTACTGCATTGATTGCTAAAAAAATTAAAAGAACACCAAAATTACTAGTCAAGCCATTTGAAGTATCTACACCAATTGGCGAATCTATTGTAGCTAAAAGAGTATATCATAATTCTATAGTGAATGTTTGTGGTTATGATACGTTGGCTAATCTTATTGAGCTAGAAATGGTAGATTTTGATGTTATAATTAGTATGGATTGGTTGGCTTATGGTTATTCCACGGTAGATTGCCGAGCTAAGAAGGTACATTTTTATTTTCCACAAAAGAATGTCCTTGAATAGAGGGGTAATTTTGGAGCACCGAGAGGTAAATTTATTTCTTCTCTTAAGGCAAGGAAAATGATATCCAAGGGGTACATATGTCATCTAGTAAGAGTGCAAGATACTGATGTGAAGCCACCAAATCTTGAATCGGTTCCAGTGGTATATGAATTTCTTGATGTATTTTTGGAAGATCTTCCAGGTTTACCTCCAGAATGGGAAGTAGAGTTTGGTATTGATGTGATTCCAGGTACTCAGCCTATCTCTATTCCTCTGTATCGAATGGCTCCAGAGGAATTGCGGGAATTGAAGGAGCAAATAAAAGACTTGCTGGATAAGGTATTCATAAGGCCTAGTATGTCCCCTTGGGGTGCACCAGTGCTATTTGTATGGAAGAAATACGGCATGTTGAGAATATGTATTGATTATCGGCAACTGAATAGGGTGACAATCAAGAATAAATATCCCCTCCGTAGAATTGATGATTTGTTTGATTAGTTGCAGGGCGCCAAATGTTTCTCAAAGATTGACCTGAGATTGGGATATCATCAGGTAAGGGTTAGAGAAAAAGATATACCCAATACAACTTTCCGAACACGGTATGGTCATTATGAATTTTTAGTTATGTCATTTGGGCTAAAAAACACAATAATAGTTTTTATGGATTTGATGAATAGGGTGTTCAAGCCATTTTTAGATGTGTTCGTCACAGTGTTTATAGATGATATTTTGGTTTATTCAAGATCACAAGAGGACCATGCTAATCACTTACGGCAGGTGTTACAGATTCTTCGTGATAGTAAGCTATATGCGAAGTTCTCTAAATGTGAATTTTGATTAAAATCTGTAGCATTCTTGGGTCATATTGTGTCGGATGAAGGAATAAGGGTGGATACACAAAAGATAGAAGCTGTGGAGAATTGGCCAAGGCCTACGACGCCTACAAAGATTCATAGTTTCCTTGGATTGGCAGGTTATTATAGAAGATTTGTTAAAGGATTTTCTTCTATTGCTGCACCTTTAACAAAGCTAACACATAAGACAACCAAGTTTCAGTGGAATGATGCATGTGAAAAGAGTTTCCAAGAGCTGAAGGATAAATTGACGTCTACACCCGTATTGGTACTTCCAAAAGGCACAAAGGGGTATGCGGTATATTGTGATGCTTCAGGAGTTGGCTTAGGATGTGTATTGATGCAACATGGTAATGTAATAGCTTATGCCTCATGATAGTTGCGGCCACATGAGAGAAATTATCCAACACATGATCTTCAGCTAGCAGTTGTGATATTTGCTTTAAAGATATGACACCACTACTTGTATGGGGTTCATGTTGACATATATACCGACCATAAGAGTTTGAAATATATCTCTAAGAAGAAGGACCTAAATCTGAGGCAGCGAAGGTGGCTTGAACTATTAAAAAATTATGAAATTGATATCTTATATCATCCGGGAAAAGCAAATGTGGTAGCCGATGCATTAAGCCGCAAAGGCCCTAATGGCCAGTTGACTAAAAAGCAAGATATAGTCAAGGATCTATATCAACTATCCATCTTGGGAGTTCGTCTTCTTGAATCTCCATAGGAAGGGGTTATTTTGTAAAATGCAGCAGAATCTTCATTAGTAGCTGAAGTGAAAGAGAAATAGTATGCGGATCCTATTTTATTTCAGCTGAAGGAGAATGTGCAACAAGGTTTGATGAAGGCATTTGATCTTGCACAAGAGGGAGTGCTTCAGTGCCTAAGTAGATTGTGTGTATCGGATGTAGATAAGCTAAGGAGACAGATTATGAAAGAGGCACATCATTCACGGTATTATATTCATCCGGGAGCCACCAAAATGTATCATGATTTAAAAGAAATGTATTGGTGGGGTAACATGAAGAAGAACATTGCAGAATTTGTAGTCCAATGTCCAAATTGTCAACAAGTAAAAGTAGAGCATCAGAAACCTGGAGGTCATATACAATGTATAAATCTTCCAGTCTAGAAGTGGGACATGATTAATATGGATTTCATCACAGGTTTGCCTCGTACACTGCAGAAATTTGATTCCATCTGGGTAATAGTTGACAGGCTTACCAAGTCAGCACACTTCCTACCGGTCAAGACCACGTATATAGCTGAAGAGTATGCACGATTGTATGTTAAAGAGATAGTACGATTACACGGGGTTCCAATCTCTATTATATCAGACAGAGGAGCTCAATTTACCGTACACTTTTGGAAATCTTTTCAAAAGAGTTTAGAAACCCAAGTGAATTTAAGTACGACTTTTCATCCTCAGACAGATGGACAAGCAGAACGTACTATCCAAACACTTGAAGATATGCTACGAGCTTGTACATTGGACTTTAAAGGTAGTTGGGATGATCATCTACCTCTTATTGAATTTGCCTACAACAACAGCTATCATTCAAGTATCAAAATGGCACCTTACGATGCTTTATATGGAAGAAAGTGTAGATCACCAATTGGATGGTTTGAAGTGAGTGAAACTGCTTTACTTGGGCCAGATCTTGTTCATCAAGCTATGGAGAAGGTTAAGGTGATACAACAGTGGCTACAAACGATCCAAAGTCGACACAAGTCATATGCTGATGTTAGAAGAAGAGGGATCGAATTTGCCATAGGTGATTGGGTATTCTTAAAAGTGTCACCAATGAAAGGGGTAATGCGATTTGGAAAGAAAGGAAAGTTGAGTCCACGTTATATAGGGCCATATGAGATTACCCAAAGATTTGGTCAAGTTGCATATGAATTAGCACTACCCCAAGAACTCTCCATAGTTCATCCAGTATTTCATGTTTCAATGCTTCGAAAGTGCATAGGAGAGTCATCTCGTATTGCTCCCATTGAAGATGTACAAGTTACGGAGGATCTCACCTATGAAGAGGTATCTATTTCTATTCTGGATCGACAAGTGAAGGGATTAAGGAAGAAAGAAGTAGCTTCCGTAAAACTGCTTTGGAGAAATTAGCAAGTAGAAGAGATCACATAGGAAGCCGAGGAAATGATAAAGTCCAAGTACTCGCATTTATTTCAAATGGAAGAAAGAGTTCAAAATGCGGGATTGGACCAATAACGAGTAAGTATCTATAAGCATTATGTGTGTACATGATAACATAAAGAATGATCCTAGACTTGAATTTGTTTAAATTGGATAATGTTACTAATATTCGAGGACGAATGTTTCTAAGGGGGGAAGGATGTAACACCCCGTACATTTCCGAACCTATTTGATTACCGTAAAATTTATGGAATTATTTAAACATGAGATGGTTGGTGTAATCCACATTAATTTTAGTGGGCTAAATTAATATGTGCTAATGGGCTCAATAAAGGCCCAAAATTAAGTCATAAGACATGGCCCAAATGGAGAAATGATCCATTCCACCTTTGACCAAGTAAACATAACATTTATGACTAAGGATGACCATGAGGGCCTATAAAAGGCAAAAAAATCAGATTTTATTCACCAAAAGACACATGCACATTTCTAGAATTTTCCAACAATATTTCATTTCTCTCTCAAACCCTAAGCTACTAATCCCTTTGGAAAAGATCATTCCTTTGTAATCTTTGGTAAGTATTTATTCTTATGGTTTAATATATTATGTGCATTAGAGGGTGTATAAATCATGTTGGTTATGTTGACAAAGTGTTGAGCAGTCCACTATGTGTGAAACAGTCTACTTTTGCTTAATCGGCAAAGGTTTTTGCCTTATAAACTTGAAAGGAGACTTGTGGTCTTGAAGGAAGTGAATTTGATGGATTAAATACCAATATGTAAGATGTGTTTATGTCCCTAACTTGCTTTCTCTTTGTGTATAACCGTTGGAATTGTTGATGTGAAATTGTGCATGGAATTGGTGGTGTATTGAAAGGAAAATGTAGTTTTGTGATGTTCATGTGCGTTGTGAAACCATGATTGTTCATTGGCATCCAATATAACTTAAAATATTAAAAAGGAAGCTTAATTATGGCCATGGACCATTTATTATAAAAAAGGACCCCTTCGCGGATGGGGCATCTGCAGGCGTAAATGCCAATGCAGGTGGCCCTGGACAAGGCCAATGGGCACTTGGGTCCATACCATTCCCACCTGCAGGTGCAGGTGGCTTCTCAGGTCCCTCCAGAACTTCGTTTCGATTGTTTTTGCATCTCTTTGAGCCCCCAAGGCCCCTGTACCCTTTTTGGATGCAATTATCAACTTATGGTACCATTTGAATGGACCTAAGGGGTATTCTAGAGGCATTTTGAATCGTATCAATTATGAATTCTTGTTTTATGTGTTATGGTGAAAGGTATTGAGATGACTTGGTGGAGTAAATGTGATGTGGTGTTAATGAGGAAGTGTAAAGTATAAACTTGGTGTGAAATGCTATTGGTTTATGATGTCTTGTTGATGTGTGGCATGTTGTGGTGTTGTTGGTATGGTAATGCAGTGAATTATATTGTGAAGGGTGAAATGACGTTATATGGCAGTCATGTAGCTCATTGTCGTCTTATGCACTTGTAATGTAGTTAGTTGTTAACGTGAGCTCCGTTATGTACTTGTGTTGTAGAGTAACATGTAAGGAAGGAGCTGGATTATTGTATTCACATATAGGATTGTGTATTCATATTGGGAAGATAAGTTATGTAAGGTTACTCTTTCTGTATCCTTTGACAGCATCTCTTGTTCTCATTGCTACCGACTTGTTCTCATTTTAAAATGTCTCAAAGTATCTCATTTCAAGTTTTCATTTGTTGTTATTCACGTGTCTCTTATTCACTGACAGAAGTTCCAAAGCTCCCATAATGTTATGACCACCAAAAGAACTATCTCAAAGAAAGAAATGATGTAAAGAGAATTTATGTATTCTTGGGTGGTATCCCAGGAGTGAAAGGAACACCTAGCATGGGTCGATCCCAATATCACGGGTAGTATCCCAGGTGTGAAAAGAAAAGCCTAGCATGGGTCGATCCCGATTTGTGTATTTATGAGAACTGTATCCCAGGGGTTAAAATACCTAGCATGGGTCATTCTCTTTTACCACTGATCAGTTGGTCATTTGTTTATCATATGCTTTACAATTTCTTAATGCAAAGAAGGATAAGTAAAGTAATGAATGTAATGTACATGGTTCCACACATACAGAACGGTGATTTATCTATATTGACTATTCACTTGTATTTGATTCCATTGAAGTTTCTATGTTTCATGCAGTTTCTTATAGTCTTACATACTCAGTACATTCTTCGTACTGACGTCCCTTGGGGGACTTACCTTTCTTGTTGCAGGCACAGGAGCTAGTAGACCTCCACAGTAGGATATGGGTCATTTTCCGACTGTTGGTGAGCTCATGGTTGATTCGGGGCTTTTCGAGTCATATGTGTACATTTGTTTTGGTACTATGTAAATGTTGTATAAAGCGGTGACTTGTCCCGACTTTAGGTTGGTTATGTATCTGTTAGAGGCTTTGTAGACTTTGTAAGACGAATAAAGGAATGTATGTCCATTTTGACTTGATGGCCCCAACAGCCAAGTTTCATATCTATTGAATGTTTCTCCATGACTTCCGCCATTTGTATCTTGTATCTATATATGATAGAGAGTTGTTCATTTATTGGCCTGTATATGAGTGTACATGAACAATGTAACACCCCATATCTAGTAAGATCACACCATTCGGGTGTTAGAGGACATACTTTAAGCATATGTTATGGATTTTTGTGGTCATTGGGACCAGTTCTTGCCATTAGTAGAGTTCACCTAAAACAACAATGTAACACCCCATATCCTACGTGTAGTAGTTCTACTTATATGTCACTTGATATGGTACATATTTGTGTATAAGAAAGATGGCACGTTCAGATTGTGTATTGATTATCGGCAACTGAATAAGGTGACTATTAAGAACAAATATCCCCTTCCAAGAATTGATGATTTATTTGATCAGTTACAAGGTGCTAAGTGTTTCTCAAAGATTGATTTGTGGTTGGGCTACCACAAAGTGAGGGTCAAAGAGAAAGATATACCCAAGACAACTTTTCTAACACGGTATGGTCATTATGAGTTTTTAGTTATGTCATTTGGGCTAACAAATGCACTAGCAGCTTTTATGGATTTGATGAATAAGGTGTTCAATCCATTCCTAGAGGTGTTCGTGATAGTATTTATTGATGATATTCTGGTGACTTTAAGATCGAAAGAGGACCATGCTAATCATTTGCGGCAGGTGTTACAGGTTCTTCGTGGTCGTAAGTTATATGTAAAGTTCTCTAAATGTGAGTTTTGGTTAAAATCTGTAGCATTCTTGGGCTATATTTTATATGATGAAGGAAAAAGGGTTGATACTCAAAAGATAGAAGTCGTGAAGGACTGGCCAAGACCAACAACACCTACGGAGGTTCGTAGTTTCCTTGGGTTTCCAGGTAATTATAGAAGGTTTGTTGAAGGGTTTTCTTCTATTTCTGCACCTTTAACAAAGTTAACACACAAAGCAGCCAAGTTTCAATGGAATGACACATGTGAAAGGAGTTTCCAAGAGCTGAAGAATAAGCTGACTTTTACACCCGTATTGGTACTTCCAGAGGGTACAGAAGGGTATGTGGTGTATTGTGATGCTTCAGGAGTTGGCTTAGGATGTGCATTGATGTATCATGGTAAAGTAATAGCTTATGCCTCAAGAAAATTGCGGCCACATGAAAAAAATTATCAAACATATGATCGTGAGTTAGCAGCAGTTGTATTTGCTTTAAAGATATGGAGCCACTACTTGTATGGGGTTCATATTGACATATATACCGAGCACAAGAGTTTGCAATATATCTTTAAGCAGAGGGACCTAAATTTGAGGCAGCGGAGGTGGCTTGAACTATTAAAAGATTATGATATTGATATTTTGTATCATTCGGGGAGAGCAAACATAGTAGCTGATGCGTTAAGTTGTAAGGCAATGGTGAGCACTTATGGGAATTCCACGGAAAGACAAGGAATGACTAAAGATCTACACAACTATCTAGCTTAGGAGTTTGCCTTCTTGAATCTCCAGACAAAGGAGTTATTGTACAAAATGCGACAGAATCTTCATTAGTAGGTGAGGTGAAAGAGAAGCAGTATGCAGACCCTATTTCATTACAGCTTAAGGAGAATGTACAACAAGGTATGAAGAAGGCATTTGAGCCTACGCAAGAGGGAGTACTTCGGTGCCAAAATAGATTGTGTGTACCTAATGTAGATGGGCTAAGAAAGAGGATTATGATGGAAGTTCATCATTCAAGGTATTCCATCCATTCGGGATCAACTAAAATGTATCATGATTTGAAAGGAGTGTATTGGTAGGGTGAAATGAAGAAGAACATTGCAAAATTTGTAGCCCAATGTCCAAGTTGTCAACAAGTTAAAGTAGATTACCAAAAACTCGGAGGTTATATACAACGTATGGATCTTCCAATTTGGAAGTGGGACATGATCAACATGGATTTCATCACTGGTTTGCCTCGCACAATTAAGAAGTTTGATTCCATATAGGTAATAGTTGATAGACTTACCACATTAGCACACTTCCTGCCAGTTGAGATCACTTATACAACTGAAAAGTATGCAAAATTGTTTATTAAAGAGATTGTTCGGCTACACGGAGTCCCAATCTCTATTATATTTGATAGGGGAGCTAAATTTACTGCAAATTTTTGGAATTCATTTCAGAAGTGTTTGGGAACACAAGTGAATTTAAGTACAACTTTTCATCCTCAAACGGACGGACAAGCATAATTTACCATTCAAACACTTGAAGATATGTTGTGAGCTTGTGTATTGGACTTCAAAGGTAGTTGGGATGATCATTTTACGCTTATTGAGTTTGCCTGCAATAATAGCTATCATTCAAGTATCAAAATGACGCCTTATGAAGCTTTATATGGAAGGAAGTGTAGATCACCAACTGGATGGTTTGAAGCGGGTGAAACTACCTTATTTGGGCCAGATCTTGTTCATCAAGCTATGGAAAAATTTATGGTGATACAACAGAAGCTAGAAATAGCTCAAAGTCGACACAAATCATATGCAGATATTAGAAAAAGAGGGCTAAAATTTGCTATAGGAGATTGGGTATTCTTAAAGGTGTCACCAATGAAAGGGGTAATGAGGTTTCGTAAAAAGAGAAAACTAAGTCCATGTTATATAGGGCCATATAAGATTATTCAAAGGTTTGGAAAAGTCACATATAAGTTAGAGCTACCCCAAGAGCTCTCAACAGTTTATCCGGTGTTTCACGTCTCAATACTCCGGAAGTGCATAGGAAATCCATCTTGTATTACTCCTACTGAAGATGTACAAGTTGTGGAAGATCTCACTTATGAAGAAGTACCCATTCCTATTCTTGATCGACAAGTTAAGAAGTTAAGAAATAAGGAAGTAGCTTCCATAAAGATACTTTGGAGGAACTAGCAAGTAGAAGAGATAACGTGGGAAGCTGAGGAAGCGATGAAATCTAAGTATCCTCATTTATTCGAAACCAAAAAGAAGGTCCAAAATGCTGAATTGGAGCAATAATAAGTAAGTACATATATATAAATATTATGTTGTAACATGAAGATTAAACTTAGGCTTTAACTAGTTTAGGTTGGATAATCATGCTAGCATTTGAGGACGAATGTTCCTAAGAGGGTTAGGATGTAACACCTCGTATCATACGTTTATTAGTTCTACTTATATGTCACTTGGTATGGTACGGGTAATGGACTCAGTTTCCTATTTGATTAGCGAAGGTAAGATGGGTTGGAAGGAACTGCCCGTACATTTTAATATGACACGACTAAGTTAACATCGATGAAACTATTTAAACTTAGGATCGTGAGTAGGTATTTGAATCTAAAGTTTAAAGTGACCAAGTGTACACAAGATGTAAGTTAAATTAAAGGGATTAAGAACTGAAAATGAAATTAACTATTGAGGTGCTTGCTTGACTTAATTAAGCTAGTAGGTGAATCACCTACTTGAGATATATGGACCAAGTTAATGGATCCATGGTTATGGATCAGATTTGGGCCAAGTTAAATGTGCCAAAGAGGTGTATTACTAGTTAAGTTAATGGATCAGATTAAGGACTATATTAATGGACTCTTTTAAGACCCAAACTAAGTAAAATAAAAAGAGAGGAGAATGGGCAGCCCTACACCTAAAATCTTCCCAAAAGCCCAATGAGTTGAAGGTCTATTTTAGACATTGATAAAGCAAGTAGGTGTATCACCTACTTTCACCTTTTGAGCAGCTTGAACCCTTAAGTATGTGAATCACCTACTTAGACCAATTTGTGAATGAAAATGGAGTTAAAATAGGAGGTTCTAGAGGGATCAATATAAGACCAATATAACAGGTCTTTTTACTCATTTTTAACACAAATTTCAGCCTTTAACTTCAGCTTTCTCACTTTTTTCTCAAGGCATAAAACAGCAGCCCTTATATTCCTCCTAGGGTTCTTGAAGAAACCCTCACCTTTGCTAGCTAAAGTAAGTGAAAATACTTATGGATTTAGGTTGATTCTTCTATTGGAAACTAGGAAATCATGTTGGTTATGCTTAAAAGTATGGGACTGCCTTTCCTGCATGTTAGCTTCCCCTTGTCCCTTGGTTATTAAGAGGCCTTACTTTCTTGTTGGTTAACTTTGAAGGATAATTCAAGCTCTTGAAAGAAGTGCAAATTTAGTGGATAAATTTAAAAAATTAAGGTAAAGCTACTACCCATTTTTTCCCTTTTTTATATACATGTCTTGGTGGAGAATTGTGTATATATTATTGTTAAGAATGCAAGGGATAATGAGTTCAATATTGGGTTGCTATAATAAAGGATTTTGGGACTGTTTTAGGGGCTATTTTATGTCTATATTTGGGGACAACTTGGTTGATTTGAAAAAGGGATGTGAGTAATTGGTATTGACATATAAAAAGAGGGTGTAATGATACACCACTTAATTAGTTGTTGTATGAGGTTGCTGCCTATCAAACTTTGTGGATTGTTTTGTACATGTTATGAAGCCAAAGGAGTCTCCGAGAATCTTATATGAATCTGTGTGTTGTATAATGTAATTAGAGGAGAAGTGGTTGAAATAACACCCTTGATTTGGTGAATTATTGGTGTGCTACCCGGCTAATATTTTGAGTGAAGTTGAATAGCCCTAATTTGTTAATTAATTACTAATACTAGTTTTAGTTCGTACTTCCTTATAGATAAGTAATATGAAAGGAAGGAGGTTAATTCGGGGTAATACCAGAGTTATACAACAAGGTATGTAAGGCTACTCTATTCCATATTCTTTGGCATGAAATCCAACACTTGTGTTACAAAGTGAGCTTCCAAAGTTCTCCCATGGCAAAAGATACATAGTGGCAGCGTATGATCTCCCATGTAGCTAACAACCTTGCTCCTACTCCCTAATATGTTAATATACCTCAATATATGCTTATTACCTAGTTTGTATGTCAACATTCAATAGCAAGCTTCATAAGTTCTCCTTTTAGTCAAATAAGATCCATGTTTTATTTTAGATCCTAGGCATTTCATTTGTGTACAAACTTCTCCCTACCTCATTGTTACTACATCAAGTGTTTATTCATGTCTTTTACTGGTGGACTACTATCCCAAAGCTCAATAATGTCATGACCACCAAAGTAACAATCTCAAAGGTAATAAACTAAGAAACGCAAATCTGGTTATGTACGGGTGGTAGCTCAGAGGCGTAAGCCTAGCATGGGCCAATCCCAATTCATTTATATGGGTGGAATCTTAGGGGAGTAAGCCTAGCATGGGATGATCCTAATTCATTTATATATGGGTGGCAGCTCAGGGGTTTAAGCCTAGCATGGGTCGATCCCAACTTATGTATTTACCATTGATTAGTTGGTCATTTGTATCACATGGCTTACAAAGATTATAAAGTATGAATGGTAAAGTGAAGAAAAGAATGTAATATACATGATTCCATAGATACAGGTAAAGGTGGTCTATTTTGGTTTACACTTGTTATTTCATTTGAGCTCTCACTTTACATATTAGTTACTCTTTGCCTAACATATTCAGTACATTCTTTCGTACTGATGTACCTCTCAAGGGAACCTGCATTTCATGCTATAGGAATAGGTACTTCAGCTAGTAGACCCCTCCAGTAGGAGATCAGGACATCCAACGGCTATTGGTGAGCTCCAGATTGATTCGGGGCTTTCCGAGTCTGTTATATATGTTTTGGTATTGTATAGTAGCTAAGTGTAAGGCGGGGAATCATCCCAACCTTAACTAAGTTTATATCTATTTTAGAGGCTTTATAGATGGTAAAGTGAAGTGTGGTCCAGTCATTGTGGTCCCAACGGCCAAGTCATGTATATATAGTTTTGGGCTTGACTACATGGTTTAATTTCATTAAATCTTAATATCCATAGTTGGCAACATCTTTAAATGTTCATGGAAATGCATGGTAAGTACAAGGTTATGGGTTGGTGCTCTCGGGGCTTTACAGTTATGGGTGCCTATCCGCTTCAATAGGATTTGAGGCGTGACAAAAGTGCCATCAGAGCCAGGTCATCCTAGGGAGCCTACAAAGTCGTGTATATGTAGAGTCTTGCTTATGGATGTGTTGTGCACCACATCTATCTACAAGAGGCTATGGGACATTTAGGAGTTGTCTCTTTTTCTTTTTCTAGAATTCTCAAGAAAGTTTCTTTGGGGCTCTCAAACCCTAAGTCATCTTTGGAGCAAGATCATCATCTTACAAGATTAGGTGAGTGTTTATTCTTATAGATTAACATTTTACATGCATGGGAGAGTATGTATATCATGTTGGTTATGCTTGGAAGTGTTCAACATGGCACTTTGTGTTTTTGTAAAAGATGTGCCATCTATGGAATTTAAACTTGATCAAGGACTTGTGGTTTTGATAAAAGAGTATGGTATGGATAAAATATCAACATGTATGGTGTGATTATGGTCCTAAACTTTTTATTTTTCCATAAGTGTAAATTATGGGATTTTGGCCGATTTGTTGTTGTGAGGTGTATTGAAGGGAATTGATGGAACCATTGTGATGTTGTGGTGATGTAGAAGAAAGTATGAATTTGGTGTGACATGCTAGTGGTTTCTGATATTGGTCAATGTTAAGAATATTGTGGGATTATTGGTATGATAGTTTTGTAAATGGTATTGTTGGTGTGATAGTTTCACCCATGGTATAATCAAGAGGGAAATGACATGTTAAAGCCAAACATGTAACTCATTGTCGTTGTATGCATTTGTAAGGTAGTTGGTGGTTAATGTAAACTCCATTGTATATTTGTGTTTTAGAGTGAAACATAAGGAAGGAGCGGTACTATTGTATTCACGTATAGAATTGAGTGTTCATATTGAGACGATAAGGTATGAAGGGTTACTCTGTCCGTATTTTTCTGCAGCACATATTGTTCATGTTGTCATTGTCCTTGTTCCATTCCGAAATGTTAAAAGGTATCTCATTTCAAGTTGTCATATATTATTATTCTCATGTATCACATACTTATGGACATGATTCCAAGCTCTAATAATATTATGTCCCAAGGCTTCCAATAATGTTTCAACTTCAAAAGTATCAATCTCATGAACTTAAAAGATTGAAGTAATGCACTTATGTGTTTCCAAAAAGGTTATGATCCCCCAATGTATCAATCTCAGAAAAGTAAAAGAAAGAAGTAATCCAATGAAGTAATAGAAGAAGTAACTCCCGTATGGTGACTTTATAATTTTCCTTATGGTTACTTTATATTTTCCCTCATGGTTACTTTATAATTTTCTTTATGGTTACTTTATAATTACTTTCTAATTACTTCATATTAATTTATGGTTACTTTATGGTTCTTTGAGTGCGGGTGTTAGCTTTGGGGGAAAAAGCCAAACTTGATGCCAAACCTGCTTCCTTGTTTTTCGGGTGGTAGCAGGGGAAAAGCTCAGTGGGGAAAAAGCCAAGCTTGACGCTGAACTTTATTATATTTACTGGATCAAGGGGGAAGCTCAGTGAGGTAAAAGCCAAACTTGATGCCGAACCTGCTTCCTTGTTTTCTGGGTGGTAGCAGGGGGAAAGCTCAGTGGGGTAAAAGCCTAGCTTGAAACCGAACTTGAGACGGTTATGTGTATATATATATATATATATATATATATATATATATATATTTACAGTTGCATTGCATATTGACGGTTGCATATTAACGGTTATACATTATTGACGGTTCTATCTATTAACGGTAATGGACATAAAGGTAAATGGAATAATGAATGTAAGATACCTATTTCCACACATACTAAGCGATGATTGATCCACATTGACTATTCGCTTGAAATCAAGTTCCTTAAGGTGTTAAGTTTCATGAAGTTTCTTATAACCTTGCATACTCAGTACATTCTTCCTACTGACCCCTTTCGGGGAACTTACTTTGTTTGCTGCAGGGACAGGTGTTAGTAGACCTCCACCATAGGCTACGGGTTATCCGCGGATCATTGGTGAGCTCCCAATTGGTTCGGGGCTTTCCGAGTCACACGTGTATATTATTTTGGTTTTGTAATTATTGTATAAAGTGGGGACTTGTCCCGACTACAGGTTGTTGTGTTCATGTATCGGTTAGAGGCTTTGTAGACATATGTGGGAAGGTTAATGTAAGAGATGTGTATTCTATTTGACTGGACGGCCCTAACGGCCAAGTTTCTTATATTGTTAAGTTTTCCATGACTTCCGCCTATTTGTACGAAGTATAATAAGATTCATACTAAAATATGCTTGCAAGGGAATAGGAGCACAAATTGGTTCTCTCGGGCCATATTGGCTTCGGGTGCCAGTCCGGCCCGAATGGGATTTAGGGTCGTGACAGAAGTTGTATCAGAGCAGGTTGTTTTAAGGGTGTCTACAAAGTCGTGTCCAAGTAGAGTCTTGTTCATGGATGTGTTGTGCACCACATTTATGAGCAGGAGGCTATGGGGCTTTTAGGAGTTGTTTTATTTCTTCACTTCTTGATCGTGCAACAGAGCCGGTGTTGTAAGTTGAATTGTATCTGACCATGGGAATTGTTTTTCTTTGGTATAGTAAGAAATGCCGATTACAAAAATAGGCAAGGGTAAGACTAAGAAGCTAGACAGGATTGGCGGAGAAGGAACTAGTAACTTACCACCTGAATGGGTTGAACAAGATGAAGCTGAGAGTGAGTTTGCATTGCGGGCTTCTTCTACTTTTCCAGCTCCAGAAGAGCCGAGAAGGAGAAGAACCTATTGAGCCACCCGTTAATGTCACTGACCAGTATTTAAGAAATGCAGTATCTATGTTGATTCAGCTAATTGCAGCACAGAATCAAGGACAAGTTGGTCCAACGACGAGTAATGACAGTGAGGCTAGGGCAGCTAGTCGAAGGACGTAGGATTTCTTGAAATTAGACCCTCCTATATTCACTGGATCGGATCTTAATGAGGACCCGTAAGATTTTATTGATCAAATCAAAAGGGCCTTGGATGTTATGCACATATTTGGTGTAGAAACAGTTGAACTCGCGGCGTATAGATTAAAAGGAAAGGCTATATTATGGTATGAAGATTGGAAGCGAGCTAGGGGAGTTGGTGCACCCCCGGCTAGTTGGGAAGAATTTAAAATGGCATTCCTGGATCACTACCTTCCATATGAGATTCGGGAGGCACGCGCAGATCAGTTTCTAAATTTGCATCAAGGAAATATGAGCGTTCGGGAGTACAGTCTTCAGTTTAATTCCTTGGCCAGATATGCTCCACATATGGTAGCCACTATGGCTGATAGAGTTCATCGGTATGTGGATCGATTGGATCCATCATTGGTCAGAGACTGTACTATTGCGGCTCTGAATAGAGACATGGATATAGCCAAAATACAGGCTTTTGCACAAAAGATGGAAGATCAGAGGGACAGAATAAAGATGCACAAAGCCGAAGGGGGGCCGTCAAAGAAAGCTAGACCTATGGGAGAGTACATGGTGTCCCAAGGAGAATTTAGGCCTCGGGATTTTAATAGACCGCCGAGACCATCACTTTCTCATCCTATAGGCAGTTACATTGGGCAAAGTAGTGGAATTCGAGGTTCACAACCAGTGGGGTATCAAGAACAAGGAAGTATGAACTAATCGGGGTTTCCTCGCCAACCGTGTCCACACTGTGGAAAGCTTCATTTAAAAGAATGCCGTTTTGGGACCAATATTTGCTTTTGGTGCAGAATGTACGGGCACATGGTGAGAGATTGCCCAAGAAGGGGCACGGGCATTATTATGTGACCTACAGGATCAACCGTTGCACCGTCATCATCGGTTCCTTTCTTAGACCAAGATGAGCAGTCGGTTGGTCGTGGTAATGGCACTAGAGGAGCAGTCAACACTAGTGGGATACAGGATCGTACTTATGCTCTAGTGGATCGGCAAAATGAAGAGGCAATTCCTGATGACGGTACCGGTAGTTAGGTATATTACCATATTTTACATGATGTATATATATGGACTAATACGAGCTCTACTCTATCGTATATTACTCCATCAGTTACTATGAATCTAATGGGACACCGGAGTTATTAGTTAAGTCAATGGAATATTTCTATCTGTCAGAAAATTTAGTATATATCGAAATGGTATAGTAGATATTTGCACTCATAAGATGAATAAGTACTCTTAAAAGCGTCACTCATGAAAAGTATCATGGAATTCCGAAAAAAGGGAAAAGTGACCCTATACGACATGCCATGTGAAATTATTGAAAGTATATAAGAGTCTCCTTACATCTTGTTTCCATTGGAAATATACAAAGTTTGGAGGACCTCACTAGGGAAAGATAGCTATGGCTATTCTAAACCGACAAGTGTGAAGGTTAATAAATAAAGACGCACTTTCTGTAAAAGTCCTTTGGAGGAAACAACAAGTAGAGGAGATCACACGGTAAGCTAGAAAAATGATGGAATCAATGTACCCATATTTGTTTCAAATGGAAGAAAAGGTTCAAATTGTGGAAGTGGACCAATAATAAGTAAGTAGCTATGAGCTTCACGTGTCTATATATGTATAGGCGAATATAGAAATGTATGTGTTGTAATTTAAGCGACATCGTTAACATTCAAGGATGAATGTTTCTAAGGGGGGGAGAATGTAACACCCCATATACTCCTAACCCTATGTGATGACGTTGAAAAATGGTTATTTAGGTGTCGAGGTGCCATGAGTATGTGTTTTGTAATGTGAGTGATAGGAAAAATTAAAATATGGTTCCGTACATGAGATTAGCCCTTCATAAGAGGTGTTTTGTGATTTTCGTAGAACATTTGTGGGGTTAAAAATGAGGCTAAGAGGACCTCTAAACAAAGGATATTAAGGGTAAGAAGTAAGTTAAAGAAAAGGATTTGAAGTATCTAACCAAACCCGCGAAGAAAAGTCGAAAAATGAAATTTTCAAAAAAACTAAGTCTGGGACGCGCTAGGGGGAGTGCCACGCCACTCTGGGCTAAAATTTTTAGTCCAGAGGCAGCAAGATGGCGCGCCCAAGGGCATGCCACGCTGGTTTTGGCCACCTTTCAAAGTTGGAATTTTTCTTAAGTCCCAAGGGTGCCCGGGGACGTATTGAGCCGATTTTTTCTACGTTTCTTCTACAATCATGAGAATATACATGAAATGAGTAAAGTATTATATTGGTATGATAAAATTACTCGAGGACGAATTCGGCGTCAAAATGATGATTTTGCCCTTATGGTCAAATTAAGCTATGCGTGGCTAGAATTGCTTGTTTTTGGGACTAAGGTTACGGATATGAATTCCGTGGGTGGGAATATCATCATAATGCGTATGAAATGAATTAAACATGAGAAATTATTGATTTTATTGGATTAAGTAATTTGGGCTCAATAAAGCCCAAAAATGAAGAAGAAAACCATGGGCCAAGAATGAGTCAAATGACCCATTCTTCCTTTGACCAAGAAATAATTGAGCAAAGGACTCAAAGGACTATAAAAGGGGCACAAAATCTGATTTTTAATACATACAAACACACATGCTTTTTCTCTCTTTTTCTAGAATTCTCAAGAAAGTTTCTTTGGGGCTCTCAAACCCTAAGTCATCTTTGGAGCAAGATCATCATCTTCCAAGCTTAGGTGAGTGTTTATTATTATATATTAACATATTATAGGCATGTGAGAGTATGTATATCATGTTGGTTATGCTTGGAAGTGTTCAACATGGCACTTTGTGTTTTTGTAAAAGATGTGCCATCTATGGAATTTAAACTTGATAAAGGACTTGTGGTTTTGATAAAAGAGTATGGTATGGATAAAATATCAACATGTATGGTGTGATTATGGTCCTAAAATTGTTATTTTTCCATAAGTGTAAATTATGGTATTTTGGCCGATTTGTTGTTGTGAGGTGTATTGAAGGGAATTGATGGAACCATTGTGATGTTGTGGTGATGTAGAAGTGTAAAGTATGAATTTGGTGTGACATGCTAGTGGTTTATGATATTGTTCAATGTTGAGAATATTGTGGGATTATTGGTATGATAGTTTTGTAAATGGTATTATTGGTGTGATAGTTTCACCCATGGTATAATCAAGAGGGAAATGACATGTTAAAGCCAAACATGTAACTCATTGTCATTGTATTCATTTGTAAGGTAGTTGGTGGTTAATGTAAACTCCATTGTATATTTGTGTTGTAGAGTGAAACATAAGGAAGGAGCGGGACTATTGTATTCACGTATAGAATTGAGTGTTCATATTGAGACGATAAGGTATGTAAGGTTACTCTGTCCGTATTTTTCTGCAGCACATATTGTTCATGTTGTCATTGTCCTTGTTCCATTCCAAAATGTTAAAAGGTATCTCAATTCAAGTTGTTATATATTATTATTCTCATGTATCACATAATTATGGACATGATTCCAAGCTCCAATAATATTATGTCCCAAGGCTTCCAAAAATGTTACAATTTCAAAAGTATCAATCTCATGAACTTAAAAGATTGAAGTAATGCACTTATGTGTTTCCAAAAAGGTTATGATCCCCCAATGTATCAATCTCAGAAAAGTAAAAGAGAGAAGTAATCCAATGAAGTAATGGAAGAAGTAACTCCCGTATGGTGACTTTATAATTTTCCTTATGGTTACTTTATATTTTCCCTCATGGTTACTTTATAATTTTCTTTATGGTTACTTTCTAATTACTTCATATTAATTTATGGTTACTTTATGGTTCTTTGAGTGCGGGTGATAGCTTTGGGGGAAAATCCAAACTTGATGCCAAACCTGCTTCCTTGTTTTCCGGGTGGTAGATGGGGGAAAGCTCAGTGGGGCAAAAGCCAAGCTTGACGTCGAACTTTATTATATTTACTGGATCAAGGGGGAAGCTCAGTGAGGTAAAAGCCAAACTTGATGCCGAACCTGCTTCCTTGTTTTCTGGGTGGTAGCAGGGGGGAAGCTCAGTGGGGTAAAAGCCTAGCTTGATGCTGAACTTGAGACGGTTATGTATATATATATATATATTGACGGTTTCATTGCATATTGACAGATGCATTGCATATTGACGGTTGCATATTAATAGTTATACATTGTTGACGAATCTATCTATTAACGGTAACGGACATAAAGGTAAATGGAATAATGAATGTAAGATACCTATTTCCACACATACTAAGCGATGATTGATCCATATTGACTATTCGCTTGAAATCAAGTTCCTTAAGGTGTTAAGTTTCATGAAGTTTCTTATAACCTTGCATACTCAGTACATTCTTCGTACTGACCCCTTTCGGGGAACTTACTTTGTTTGCTGCAGGACAGGTGTTAGTAGACCTCCACCATAGGCTACGGGTTATCCGCGGATCATTGGTGAGCTCCCAGTTGGTTCGGGGCTTTCCGAGTCACACGTGTATATTGTTTTGGTTTTGTAATTATTGTATAAAGCGGGGACTTGTCCCGACTACAGGTTGTTGTGTTCATGTATCGGTTAGAGGCTTTGTAGACATATGTGGGAAGTTAATGTAAGAGATGTGTATTCTGTTTGACTGGACAACCCTAATGGCCAAGTTTCATTTATTGTTAAGTTTTCCATGACTTCCGCCTAGTTGTACGAAGTATAATAAGATTCATACTAAAATATGCTTGTGAGGGAATAGGAGCACAAATTGGTTCTCTCGGGCCATATCGGCTTTGGGTGCCAGTCCGGCCCGAATGGGATTTTGGGTCGTGACACATATATACCAACCATAAGAGTTTTCAATATATATTTAAGCAGAGAGACCTAAATTTGAGGCAGCGGAGGTGTCTTGAACTATTAAAAGATTATGATATTGATATTTTGTATCATCAGGGGAAAGAAAATATAGTAGATGATGTGTTAAGTTGTAAGGAAATGGTGAGTACTTATGGGGAGTCCACGGAAAGACAAGGGATGACTAAAGATCTACACAACTAGCTAGCTTGGGAGTTTGCCTTCTTGAATCTCCAGACAAAGGAGTTATTGTGCAAAATGCGGCAGAATCTTTATTAGTAGCTAAGGTGAAAGAGAAGCAGTATGCAGACCCTATTTTATTACAGCTTAAGGAGAATGTACAACAAGGTAAGACAAAGGCATTTGAGCTTATGCAAGAGGGAGTACTTCGGTGCCAAAATAGATTGTGTGTACCTAATGTAGATGGGCTAAGAAAGAGGATTCTGAAGTAAGTGCATCATTCAAGGTATTCCATCCATTTGGGATCAACTAAAATGTATCATGATTTGAAAGGAGTGTATTGGTGGGTTGACATGAAGAAGAACATTGCAGAATTTGTAGCCCAATGTCCAAGTTGTCAACAAGTTAAAGTAGAGCAACAAAAACCCAGAGGTTATATGCAACGTATGGATCTTCTAATTTGGAAGTGGGACATGATCAACATGGATTTCATCACTGATTTGCCTCGCACAATTCAGAAGTTTGATTCCATATGGGTAATAGTTGATAGACTTACCAAATCAGCACACTTCCTGCCAGTTAAGACCATTTATATAGCTGAAAAGTATAAAAAATTGTATAATAAATAGATAGTTCGGCTACACAGAGTCCCAATCTCAAACGGACAGACAAGCAGAACGTACCATTCAAACACTTGAAGATATGCTGCGAGCTTGTGTATTGGACTTCAAAGGTAGTTGGGTTGATCATTTTCCACTTGTTGAGTTTGCCTACAATAATAGCTATCACTCAAGTATCAAAATGACGCCTTATGAAGCTTTATATGGAAGGAAGTGTAGATCACCAATTGGATGGTTTGAAGCGGGTGAAACTGCCTTATTTGGGCCAGATCTTATTCATGAAGCTATGGAAAAAGTTAAGGTGATACAATAGCGCTAGAAACAGCTCAAAGTCGACACAAATCATATGTAGATATTAGACGAAAAGGTCTAGAATTTGTTATAGGAGATTGCATATTCTTAAAGGTGTCACCAATGAAAGGGGTAATGAGGTTTGGTAAAAAGAGAAAACTAAGTCCACGTTATATAGGGCCATATAAGATTATTCAAAGGTTTGTAAAAGTCACATATTAGTTAGAACTACCCCAAGAGCTCTCAACAGTTTATCCGGTGTTTCACGTCTCAATGCTCCGGAAGTGCATAGGAGATACATCTTGTATTACTCCTACTAAAGATGTACAAGATGTGGAAGATCTCACTTATGAAAAAGTACCCATTGCTATTCTTGATCTACAAGTTAAGAAGTTCATAAATAAAAAAGTAGCTTCCATAAAGATACTTTTGAGGAACTAGTAAGTAGAAGAGATAAAATGGAAAGTTGAGAAAGCGATGAAATCTAAGTACCCTCATTTATTTGAATCTAAAAAGAAGGTCCAAGATGTTGAATTGGAGCAATAATAAGTAAGTACGTATATATAAATATTATGTTGTAACAGGAAGATTAAACTTAGGCTTGAACTTGTTTAGGTTGGATAATCATGCTAACATTTGAGGACGAATGTTCCTAAGAGGGGGAGGATGTAACACCCCGTGTCCTACATGCACTAGTTCTACATGTATGTCACCTGGTATGGTATGGGTAATGGACTCAGTTTCCTATATGACTAGCGATGGTAAGATGGGTTGGAAGGAACTACCCGTACATTTTAATATGACACGACAAAGATAACATCGATGCAACTATTTAAACTTGGGATCGTGAGTAGGTATTTGAATCTAAAGTTTAAAGTGACCAATTGTACACAAGCTGTAAGTTAAATTAAAGGGATTAAGAACTGAAAATGGAATTAACTATTGAGGTGCTTGCTTGACTTAATTAAGCTAGTAAGTGAATCACCTACTTGAGATATATGGACCAAGTTAATGGACCCAAGGGTATGGATCAGATTTGGGCCAAGTTAAATGTGCCAAAGAGGTGTATTACTTACTTAAGTTGATAGATCATATTAAGGCCTATATTAATGGACTCTTTTAAGGCCCAAACTAAGTAAAATAAAAGGAGAGGAGAATGGACAACCCAACACCTAAAATCTGCCCAAAAGTCCAATGAGTTGAAGGTCCATTTTATACATTGATAAAGCAATTAGGTGTATCACCTACTTTGACCGTTTGAGCAGCTTGAACCCTTAAGTAGGTGCATCACCTACTTAGACCATTTTGTGGCTAAAAATAGAGTTAAAATAGGAGGTTCTAGAGGGATCAATATAAGACCAATATAGTTGGTCTTTTTACTCATTTTTAACATAAATTTCAGCCTTTAACTTCAGCTTTCTCACTTTTCTCTCAAGGCATAAAATAGCAGCCCCTATATTCCTCCTAGGGTTCTTGAAGAAACCCTCACCTTTGGTAGCTAAGGTAAGTGAAAATACTTATGGATTTAGCTTGATTCTTCTATTGGAAATTAGGAAATCATATTGGTTATGCTTAAAAGTATGGGACTGCCTTTCCTCTATGTTAGCTGCCCCATGTCCCTTGGTTATTAAGAGGCCTTATTCTGTTGTTGGTTAACTTTGAAGGATAACTGAAGCTCTTGAAAGAAGTGCAAATTTACTGGATAAATTTCAAAAATTAAGGTAAAGCTACTACCCATTTTTTCCCTTTTCCATATACATGTCTTGGTGGAGAATTGTGTATATATTGTTGTTAAAAATGCAAGGGATAATGAGTTCAATATTGGGTTGCTATAATAAAGGATTTTGGGACTGTTTTAGGGGCTGTTTTATGTCTTTATTTGGGGACAACTTGGTTTACCTGAAAAAGGGATGTGAGTTATTGGTATTGACATATAAAAAAAGGGTTTAATAATACACCACTTAATTACATGTTGTCTAAGCTTGCTGCCTATCATACTTTGTGGACTGTTTTGTACATGTTATAAAGCCAAAGATTCTTCGGGAATCTTATATGAATCTATGTGTTGTACAAATGTAATTAGAGGATAAGGGGTTGAAAGAACACCCTTGATTTGGTGAATTACGGGCGTGCTGCCCGGCTACTGTTTTGAGTGAAGTTGAATAGCCCGAATTTGTTAATTAATTACTACTACTAGTTTTACCACGTACTTCATTGTAGATAAGTAATCTGAAAGGAAGGAGGTTAATTCGGGGTAATACCAGAGTTTTAAAACAAGGTATGTAAGGCTACTCTATTCCATATTCTTTGGCATGAAATCCAACACTTGTGTTACAAAGTGAGCTTCTAAAGTTCTCCCATGGCAAATGATACATAATGGCATCGCATGATCTCCCATGTAGATAACAACCTTGCTCCCACTCCCTAATATGTTAAAATACCTTAATATATGCTTATTACCTAGTCTGCATGTCTACATTCAATAGCAAGCTTCATAAGTTCTCCTTTTAGTCAAATAAGATCCATGTGTTATTTCAGCTCCTAGGCATTTCAATTGTATACAAACTTCTCCCTACCTCATTGTTACTGCATCAAGTGTTTATTCATGTCTTTTACTGGTGGACTACTGTCCTAAAGCTCAATAATGTCATTACCTCCAAAGTAACAATCTCAAAGGTAATAAACTAAAAAAATGCAAATCTGGTTATGTACGGGTGGCAGCCTAAGGGTATAAGACTAGCATGGGCCGATCCCAATTCATTTATATGGGTGGCATCTCAGGGGTGTAAGCCTATCATGGGCTGATCCCAACTTATGTATTTACCACTAATCAGTTGGTCATTTGAATCACATGGCTTACAAAGATTATAAAGTAAGAATGGTAAAGTGAAGAAAAGAATGTAATATACATGATTCCAGAGATACAGGTAAAGGTTTTCTATTATGGTTTACACTTGTTCTGATTTCATTTGAGCTCTCACTTTACATATTAGTTACTCTTTGCCTTACATATTCAGTACATTCTTTCGTACTGATGTCCCTGGTAGGGGAACCTGCATTTTATGCTGTAGAAACAGGTACTTCAGCTAGTAGACCCGTCCAGTAGGAGTACAGGACATCCAGCGGCTTTGGTGAGCTCTAGGTTGATTTGAGGCTTTTTGTGTCTGTTATATATGTTTTGGTATTGTATAGTATCTAAGTGTAAGGCAGGGACTTGTCCTGACCTTAACTAAGTTTATGTCTCTTTTAGAGGCTTTGTAGACGGTAAAGTGAAGTGTGGTTGTACCTTGTCTTCTAGTCATTATGGCCCCAACGGCCAAGGCATGTATATATAGTTTTGGGCTTGACAACGTGGTTTATTTTCATTAAATCTTAATATCTATAGTTGACAGCATCTTTAAATGTTTATGGAAATGCATGGTAAGTACAAGGTTATGGGTTGGTGCTCTCGGGCCTTTATGGCTATGGGTGCCTGTCTGTCCCAATAGAATTTGAGGCGTAACAAACAATTATCATTCCAGCATTTAGATGGCTCCTTTTGAGGCTTTGTATTGGAGGAGGTGTAGATCCCTCGTAGGATGGTTTGATTCCTTGAAGGTTAGGTCTTGGGGTACTAACTTGTTGAGAGACTCAATGGATCAAGTGAGATTGATTCAGTAGAGGCTTGTGGCCTCCCAGAGTAGGCAGAAGTGCTACGTTGATTGATGGGTTCATGATGTGGTATTCATTCTTGGTGAGAGAGTTTTATTAAAGGTATCACCCATGAAGGGTGTGATGAAATTCGAAAAGAAAGGAAAGCTTAGTCGGAGGTTTATCAAACCTTTTAAGACTCCTAAAAAGGTTGGAGATGTGGCCTATAGGTTGGCTTTACCTTCGAACCTGACAGTTCTTCATCTGTTATTCCATGTTTCAATGTTGAATCAATACCTCCCTAATGATTCTCATGTGATCCGATGGGATTCAGTGGCTTTAGAGCATGATTTGACCTTTGAGGAGGAGCCTATTACTATTTTGGATAGGCAGACTAGAAAGTGGAGATCAAGAATATTAATTCTGTGAAAGTTCAGTAGAGATATCGCCCGATTAAGAAGGATACATAGGAGGTTGAGTCTGATATGCAGAATAGATAACCCCAGCTATTTACCAATTCATGTGCTTTCTTTGCTTCTTCATTCAAGGACAAACACGTGTTTTAGTGGTGGATAATGTAACAATTTCGTGGTGGTTTTTAGCTTTTTCTTTGTTTTGACCATTTTATGCTTCCTCATTATTATTTTATATCATTTTTGAGTGATGGGGATGGTTGGTACGGTTCCTAAAGCATTCGGGAGTTATTTATATGAGTTTGAGGTTTTGAGTAGCCTTTACAGTGATATAGTTAACTTCGGTCATCATTTTATGATCTGAGTGTCGTATGGTGATTCTATCTGAGTGTCGGATGGTGATTCTATTAGTTCCATTAGATGTCGAATATCGATTTTGGGTTAATATCATGGTTGGTTCGGGTTTCGAGGCTCTATTGTGATTTTTGAGTGTTTGAGTGAGAAACTAGTTTATTTGGCCTAAAGGTGTTCCCAGGGTGAAACTTGTTTATTCAATCACTTTTGGTAAAATTGATAGTTCCATTGAGTCTGAAATATCAAAATTAGCCTAGTAGCACTATCAGGTTATTTTTGTGGGGTCCCAATAAATCTCGAAGGTCCATTCGAACCATTTTGAGACTCAGACTGATTATTGTTGCCCAGTTTCTTGTGCACCATTCAACTACTCATCGCGATTGCATGTTGGTGTGTTGTGATCGCAAAAAGTTGGGGTATTGTTCATCGTAATTGTGAGGTGGGACACCGTGATCTCAAGGTCCAGGTCAGGTTAGGCATCGCAATCGCATAGCTCCTTCACATTTAAGTTGTGGTCAACATTGACCCTCGTGATTGCATGGTGGGTGCCATGATCGCAAGGCACTGCTCACAGAACAGTATAAAAATCCCATTTTCGTGATTTAACTTCATGCTCACCATTTTCAAGCTTGGGGAACACAGTTTTGGGAGAATCGAAGAGGTGTTTTCATCAACTTTGAATTACGCAAGCTTCTAAACTCATTTTATCCATTACCCATTGATTATATTGCAAAAACATCTTCAAAACATGGATTTTAAACTTGAAATTTTGGGTTCTACCATGTAAAGGGAAAATCAGTATTTCGATGATTTCTAACCCTATTTCAAGTAGATTTTTTATGCGATTTCATATTTAGAACCCTTAAAGTATGGGTAATATGATTCTTTATTAAAATTCTAATTTTACCCTTTTATTTTTGGGGTCAATTTTCAAAGTGATTTTGGACTTGGAACTAAAGTATGCCAATATGTGTATCAATAGACTCCTAATTATGTACAGAATCCATTTTTGATAGATTGGGAGCATTCTGAAGCCACATGTAAGGGAAAGGCTTCTTATTAAGGGGTTCAGTCTAGTGTTTTCGGCGTTCGAGGTAGGTTATGGCTTAACTTTCTTCAGACTAGAATGGGTATAGAAACATTCATGTAAAGTATTCTATGGGTTGTGGAATTTATCGTGGGTTTCATCTTTTGAAATTATTATTACTTTTGTGTTGCCTTTTTTGATTTTGGTTTGATCATGCTTACTCATTTATCACTCATTTTTATGGAACTGATATTATTATAGGACTTGGATTTCTTTGCGAAAGAAAATGTACCATTTTATAAAACGTCTTAGCTGAGGGAATTTCCAACAACATTGATTGATGAGATTCTTATTAGTTTATGGGTTGCAAACCCCCCATGGGTCCTCTCCTGGAAGCTTAGGCTCGGAGGGCGTATACGAGATGAACATTTAAGCATTGCCTACATACCATATTATTGTGTTGTACTACACTTCATATTTTTTATGTGAATGATACTGTGAATTGGACTTTTTAAATGTGGTGTTAATATCCTTTTATTGTTGTTAAGATTGTACTATTATACTATTATTGGGACTTTTATGTTTGCAGGGTAGATATGTTGCTCGTAGTTTACTTTACTTGTTTAGTTGTCTATTTTGCTTGGTCAACCTATGATGCCTACTAAGTACAAGTGGACCATACTCACTCCTACTTTTGGTAACCTTTTGGTGGAGATCCTAGTTTGAGTGCTACCCGTGGATCGTGATTTCGTGCAACTTTGGGATTTTGAAGTCAGGGTGAGCTCCCCATCCAAAGCCTATTCCCGGCTTCATCTAGTTATCTTGTGTCTTTCTTTATTTCAGATACAGGTGTTATGTATTCATACCTTATGTCATCCTTAGAGTTGTTGTTACTCATGACACTAGATCTTTGGGGTTTGGAGTTGTATTATTCAGATACTTTCCTTGTTATCGTATGTACTTGACTGTATTCTAAAGTTTCATGTTTTGCTTATTATTTATCTTCTTCTCATTATTTATTCTCTTTTAGAGTTGGGCTTACCTACCCAGGGTTGGGTCGGGGTAGGTGCCATTATAATCTCAGATTCTACATCGTGACACATCGTGACTTTATCCAAGTAAACATGTGTGCCAATATGGAAGTCATATAATATAACTCAAACCATTCAAACCACTTCATAAGATATAAAATGTAAGCTTCATATCAAGGTCAAAAGTAACCATACCACCTTGAACTTTGTCACGCCTCAGATTCCAACGGGGCGGACTGGCACCCGAAGCCGTTAAGGCCCGAGAGAACCAATATTCTTTCATGTACATTCGTATGCATGTCTCTGAGTGAACAACATTCTATCTCATGTAATTACAAGATACCAATAGCGGAAGTCATGGAGAACATATGATATATTTGAAACTTGGCCGTTAGGGCCATCAAGTCAAAATGGACATACATGCCTTCAATGTCTAACAACGTCTACAAAGCCTCTAACGGATACATTTACATAACAATCCTAAAGTCGGGACAAGTCCCCGCTTTATACAACAGTTATACAGTACCAAAACCAACATGTACACATGTGACTTAGAAAGCCCCGAACCAAACTGGAGCTCACCAATAATCAGTAGATGACCTACAGCCTACTGTGGAGGTCTACTAGTACCTGTGCGTGCAGAAAGTAAGGAAAGTCCCCCAAGGGACGTCAGTATGAAGAATGTATTGAGTATGTAAGGCTGTAAGAAACTGCATGATACATAAGTACTTCAATGATATCAAGTACAAGTGAGTATTCGATAAGGATAAACCTCCGTTCTGTTTATGTGGAACCATGTACATTGCTTTCATTATTTTCATTTTTGATCAATCATTCATATCATTATCATTCATATAATATCATTCATATATACTTTCCTTCAAGTGATATACTTTCTTTGCTTTTACGTTCATCATTATTACCATTCATCCAGCTGATCAGTGGGCCATATACCATTTATCCAGCTGATCAGTGGGCCATAGTACAATCATACACCTTATCGGTAGGCCATAACATAATATAACGTATTATATAACCAATCATCGGGATCGTCTCTTTGAGCTACCACCTGGCCTCTAAGAAATACATATATACATTATTTCATTCCTTTACTTGTGTGAGATTGATACATTGGTGATTGTAAAATCATTATTGGAACTTGAGTTAATATTTTTGGAACTTTGGAACAATGTCCCCAATTATGTTACACATGAATAGCAAATGGTCAATGAATAAGAAACATGTGAATAACAATATATGACAACCTGAAATGAGATACCTTCAAATATTTCGGAATGGAACAAGTACAATGTCAATGTGAACAATATGTGATGCAGAAGGATACAGAAAGAATAGCCTTACATACCTTATCTTCTCAATATGAATATACAGTCCTATATGTGATTACAATAATCCAGCTCCTTCCTTACTTTTTACTCTACAACACAAGTACATAACGAAACTCACGTTAACAACTAACTACATTACAAGTGCATAAGATGACAATGAGTTACATGATGGCCATATAACGTCATTTCACCCTTTACAATACCATTTACTGCATTACCATACCAACAACACCACAACATGCCACACATCAACCAAGACATCATAAACTAATAGCATTTCATACCAAATTTATACTTTACACTTCCTCATTAACACCACGTCGCATTTACTCCATCAAGTCATCTCCATAGCTTTCACAATAACACGTTAAAGACAATCGATAATTTATACCATTCAAAATAACTCCGGGCCACTCCTTCAAAGTCACTTAAAAGGTACCACAAGTTGATAATTGCATCCAAGAAGGGTATAGGGGCCTTGGGGGGTCAAAGAGAAGCAAAAACAATCAAAACAGAGTTTTGGGCTGACCTGTGAATCCACCTGTGCCCGCAGGTGGGTGAGGTGCATCTGCAGGTGACGATTGGCCTGGTCCAGGTCCACCTGCGTTAGCATCTGCGCTCGCAGGTGCCCTGCCTGCGAGGGCGGGTGCCCGTTTCAACCTCCATGGGTCATTTTTGGGTCTTTTTTCTCAATGAATGGTCCATGGTCATAATTAAGCTTATATTTTCATATTTTAAGTTATCTTGGATTCCAATGAACAGCCATGGTTTCACAACGCACATAAATATCACCAAACTACATCTTTCTTTCAATACATCACCAATTCCATGCACAATTCACAACAACAATTCCAAATGCTATACACAAAGAGAAAGAAAGTTAAGGACATAACCACATCATACATGTTTATATTTAATCCATCAAGTTTACTTCTTTCAAGACCACAAGTTCACTTTCAAGTTTATAAGGCAAAACCCTTTACCGATTAAGCAAACATAGACTGTTTCACACATAGTGGACTGTCCAACACTTTGGCAACATGATTTATACACCTTATTAAGAATATAATATATCAAACCATAATAGTAAACACTTACTAAAGCTTGCAAAGAGGTGATCTTGTCCAAAGGGAATAGTTGCTTAGGGTTTGGATGAAGAGAGATTTCTTTGGAAATGTTTAGAAATGGCATGTGTGTTTTGTGAATTAAAATCTGATTTGTGTGCCTTTATATAGGCCCTTGAATTCATCCTTATCCAACTTTTGATCAATAATTTAGGGTTTACTTTGGTCAAAGCAAGAATGGATCATTTACCCATTTTGGGCCATGTCTTTTATTCAATTATTGGGCTTTATTGAGCCCATTAACACATGATTAGTTTAGCCCAATAAATTCCATGAATAATATACCATCTATCACAACTTAATTAATTCCATGAACATTAGGGTAGTCGCGTGAGTTTAGAAGTGTACGGGGTGTTACATCCTTCCCCCCTTAGGAACATTCGTCTTCGAATGTTAGTAACATTATCCCATTTACACAAATTTAGGTCTCAGTTTATCCTTCATGTTACTATATACACATATTTCTTGTAAATACTTACTTGTTATTGCTCCAATTCCGCACCTTGAACTTTTTCTTCCGTTTGAAACAAATACGGGTATCTCGACTTCATCATTTCTTCGGCTTCCCATATGATTTCTTCTACTTGCTGATTCCTCCAAAGTACTTTCACGGAAGCTATTTCTTTATTCCTTAACCTCTTCACTTGTCGATCCATAATGGAAATAGGTGTCTCTTTCACAAGTGAGATCCTCCGTAACTTGTACCTCTTCCATGGGAGCCATACGAGATGGATCTCTTTTGTACTTTTGAAGCATCAAAATATGAAACACAAGATGAACTGTGGAGAGTTATTGGGGTATTTCAAATTCATACACGACTTGACCAAATCGTCGAACAATCTTATGTGGCACGCTATATAGGGCCGACTTTCCTTTCTTTCCAAATCTCATTACCCCTTTCATTGGTAAAACTTTCATAAATACCCAGTCACCTGTATAAGCTCATAGCATATCTTCAAGTTTTGAATAGTACGTTCTGCTTTCCCATCTGTCTGAGGATGAAAATCCATACTTAAATTCACTTGGGTTCCCAAACTCTTCTGAAAAGATTTCCAAAAGTGTGCAGTAAATTGAACTCCCCTGTCTGATATAATAGAAATTGGAATCCTATGTAATCGCATTATCTCTTTAACATACAACCTTGCATAATATCCAGCTGTACAAGTGGTCTCGATAGGTAAAAAGTGTGCTACTTGGTAAGCCTGTCAACTATCACCCACATGGAATCAAATTTCCGAAATGTACGAGGCAAACTTGTGATGAAACCCATGTTAATCATACCCCTCTTCCAAACTAGAAGATTCCTACATTGCATATAACCTCCATGTTTCTGATGCTCTACTTTTACCTGTTGACAATTCGGACAATGAGCTACAAATTTTGCAATGTTTTTGTTCTTTATATTGCCTCACCAATACATCTCTTCCAAACCATGGTACATTTTGGTTGCTCCCGAATGAATAGAATACCGTGAATGATGTGCTTCTGCCATAATCCATTTCCTTAGCTCCTCTATATCCGGTACACAAAATCTACCTGGGCATTGAAGTACTCCCCCTTGCGTAAGCTCAAATACCTTTGTCGAACTTTGCTGTACATTCTTTTTCAACTGAAATAAAATAGGATTTGCATATTGCTTTTCCTTCTCTCAGCTACAAGTGAAGACTCTGCCGTATTTTACACTATAATTCTTTCATCTGGAGTTTCAAAAAGATGAACCCCCAAGCTGTCTAATTGGCTTAACGCATCGGCTACCACGTTTGCTTTTCCTAGATGGTATAAGATATCACTATCATCTTCTTTTAGTAATTCCAGCCACCTTTACTGTCTTCAGTGTGGGTCCTTTTGCTTAAAAATATACTACAAACTTTCATGATTAGTATATATATCAATGTGAACCCCATACAAATAGTGGTGCCATATTTTGAAAGCAAATATCACGACTGCTCACTCAAGATCACGTGTTGGATAATTTCTTCCATGTGGATGCAATTGTCTTGAGGAATAGGCTATTACATAACCGTGTTGAATCAATACACATCCTAAGCCGACTCCTGAAGCATCACAATATACTGCATACCCTTCTGTGCCTTCGAAAAGCACTAATACAGGTGTAGAAGTCAAGTTATCTTTTAGCTCTTGGAAACTCTTCTCACATGCATCATTCCACTGAAACTTGGTTTCTTTGTGTGTTAGCTTGTTAAGGTGCTGAAATGGAAGCAAAACTCTTCAACTAACCGTCTGTAATAGCCTGCCAACCCAAGAAAACTACGAATCTCTGTAGGCTGTAGGTGTCGAAGGTTTTGGCCAATTCTTCACAGCTTCTATCTTTTGTGTATCAACCCTTATTCCTTCACCTAATACCATGTGACCCAAGAATGCTATAGATTTTAACCAAAATTCACACTTAGAGAGCGTTGCATATAACTTACGATCACGAAGAATCTGTAACACCTGTCACAAGTGATTAGCATGGTCCTCTTGTGATCTTGAATAGCCCAGAATGTCATTTATAAACACGGTCACGAATACATCTAAAAATGGCGTGAACACCCTATTCATCAAATCCCTAACAACTGCTGGTGTATTGGTTAGCCCAAATGGCATAACTAGAAATTCATAGTGACCATACCGTGTTTGGAAAGCTATCTCGGGTATATTTTTATTTTTTTTCTAACCCTTACCTGGTGATATCCCGATCTCAAGTCAATCTTTGAAAAATATTTGGCACCCTGTAATTGGTCAATTAAATCATCAATTCTAGGGAGGGGATACTTATTCTTAATTGTCACCGTATTCAATTGCCAATAGTTAATACACATTCTCAACATGCCATCTTTCCTTCGTACAAATAATACTGGTGCACCCCAAGGGGACGTACTAGGTCTTATGTATCCCTTTTTCCAGCAAGTCTTTTTAAGTGCTCCTTTAATTCTTGTAACTCTGCTGGGACATTCTATACGGAGGAATAGAGATAGTCTGAGTGCCTGGAATCATGTCAATACCAAACTCTACTTCCTATTCTAGAGGAAAACCCGGAAGATCTTCAGGAAATACCTCAAGAATTTCATTTACTACTGGAACCAATTGAAGAGTTAGTGGCTTCACATCATATCTTTCACTCTTACTAAGTGACATAGGTACTTCTTTGGTTATCATTTCCCTTGACTTGAGATAGGAAATAAAGTTACCTCTCGGTGCTCCCACATTACCCTTCTATTCAAGAACATTCTTTGTGGAAAATGAAAATGTAACTTCTTAGCTCGGCAATCTACTGTGGCCTAACAAGAAGCCAACCAGTGTATCATAACCACCAACAGTTACTATACAATTAGGATATACTCTTTTAACTACAATAGATTCACCAACTGGTGTATAGACTTCAAATGGCGTAACTAGTAATTCTGGTGTTCTTTCAAAAAAAATTCCGCAATCAATGGAGTAACATATGATAATGTAGAATACGGGTCAATCAATGCATATACCTTATGTAAAAATATGAATATTGTACCTGCGTCTACATCAGGAGAAGACTCCAAATTCTATCGATCCGCTAAGGCATAGGTACGGTTCTAAATTCCACTAGAACTAGCTACTCTGCTAGCACCTCTGCCTCGGCCAGCAGGTTGTACACCTGACAATGATAACGCAACGGCTGATTTCGTAGGTCGTGTCATACTACCTGTGGCCCTCTGTGGGCACTTTCTCATCATGTTCCCTGACTTACTACACCAAAAGCAGACATTCATTCCAAACCAGCATTTACCTGAATGAAACTTCCCACAGTGCTGGCACAGCTGATGAAAAGACCTTGATTGGCTCATACTTCCTTGTTCTCGATACCCATCTGTCTGTGAACCCCGAGTTCCACTACTATGCCCAGCTTGACCGTCTCTAAACCCTCGAAATTGAGATGGAGTACCTGCTGTAGGGTAAGAAAATGATGGTCTAGGCAATCTAGGAAAAACCTGAGGCCTAAATTCTCCTTGGGATGTCATAACTTGTCCCGTAGATCTAGCTCTTTTAGACAGCCCTCCTTCAAATTCTTGTGTCCTTCTTCTTTGCCTCTGATCCTTCATTTTCTGTGCAAAGTCTTGTATTCTAGCTATATCCATATCTCTATTCAAAGCAGCAATATTACAGTCCCTCACCAAATATGGCTCCAATCTTTCCACGTACCGATGAACTCTGTGGGCCATAGTAGCTACCATATTCAGAGCATACCTATCCAAAGAGTTAAACCGAAGACTGTACTCTCTGACACTCATATTCCCTTGGCGAAGATTTAAATATTGGTCTGCACGAGCCTCTTAGACCTCATATGGATGATAATGATCAAGGAATGTCGTTTTAAATTCTTCCCAATTAGCTGGATTTGCGCCAATACCCCTCGATCGTTTCCAATCTTCATACCATAATATAACTTCTCCTTTTAATCTATATGCCGCAAGTTCCACTATTTCTATACCAGTCACATGTATAACCTCTAGAGCCCTTTGAACTTGGTCCACAAAATCCTGTGGGTCTGCATTCGGATCTGACCCAGTGAATGTGGGAGGATCTAATTTCAAAAAATCTTATATCCGCCGACTAGCTACTCTAGCCGCGCCATCTTCACTTGTCATTGGACCAACCTTTACTTGAGTTTGTGCAGTAACTATATGGGTCAACATTTGCATCGTATTTCTTAGATCCTGCTCAGTAGCATTAACAGGTGGTTCGGCAGGTTCTTCTCTCCTCCTCAGCTATTCTGGAGCTGGAAAAGTAGAAGAAGCCCGCGATGCAAACTCAGCGTCAACCCCACCTTGACTAGCTTGGTCAAGTGGTGATTTACTCATTTCTTCTCCGACAAGCACATCTACCTGCTTACCTTTGCCCCTAACTCATCTTGTAATTGACATTTTACTATAACAAAGAAAGCCAATTACAATGGTCAGATATGATTCCACCTACAACATTGGCTCTATTGCACGATCTAGAAATGAAGAAAAGAAATAACTCCTAAATGTACTGTAGCCTCCTACTTATAAATGTGGTGCACAACACATCTATAAGTAAGACTCTACTCAGACACGGCTTTGTAGACACCCTTAGGATGACCTGCTCTGATACCACTTTTGTCACGCCTCGGATTCCAACGGGGCGGACTGGCACCCGAAGCCGTTAAGGCCCGAGAGAACCAATCTTATTTCATGTACATTCGTATGTATGTCTATGAGTGAACAACATTCTATCTCATGTAATTACAAGATACCAATGGCGGAAGTCATGGAAAACATATGATATATTTGAAACTTGGCCGTTAGGGCCATCAAGTCAAAATGGACATACATGCCTTCAATGTCTAACAACGTCTACAAAGCCTCTAACGGATACATTTACATAACCATCCTAAATTGGGACAAGTCCCCGCTTTATACAACAGTTATACAGTACCAAAACCAACATGTACACATGTGACTCAGAAAGCCCCGAACCAAACTGGAGCTCACCAATAATCAGAAGATGACCCACAACCTATTGTGGAGGTCTACTAGTACCTATGCCAGCAGAAAGTAAGGAAAGTCCCCCAAGGGACGTCAGTATGAAGAATGTACTGAGTATGTAAGGCTGTAAGAAACTACATGATACATAAGTACTTCAATGATATCAAGTACAAGTGAGTATTCGATATGGATAAACCTCCGTTCTGTATATGTGGAACCATGTACATTGCTTTCGTTATTTTCATTTTTGATCAATCATTCATATCATTATCATTCATATAATATCATTCATATATACTTTCATTCAAGTGATATACTTTCTTTGCTTTTACGTTCATCATTATTACCATTCATCCAGCTGATCAGTGGGCCATATACTATTTATCCGGCTGATCAGTGGGCCATAGTACAATCATACACCTTATCGGTGGTCCATAACATAATATAACGTATTATATCAACAATCATCGGGATCGTCTCTTTGAGCTACCACCCGACCTCTAAGAAATACATAGATACATTACTTCATTCCTTTACTTGTGGGAGATTGACACATTGGTGGTTGTAACATCATTATTGGAACTTGAGTTAATATTTTTTGAACTTTGGAACAATGTCCCCAATTATGTGACACATGAATAGCAAATGGTCAATGAATAAGAAACATGTGAATAACAATATATGACAACCTGAAATGAGATACCTTCGAATATTTCGGAATGGAACAAGTACAATGTCAATGTGAACAATATATGTTGCAGAAAGATACGAAAAGAATAACCTTACATACCTTATCTTCTCAATATGAATATACAGTCCTATATGTGATTACAATAATCCAGCTCCTTCCTTACTTTTTACTCTACAACACAAGTACATAACGAAACTCACGTTAACAACTAACTACATTACAAATGCATAAGACGACAATAAGTTACATGACTGCCATATAACGTCATTTCACACTTTACAATACCATGTACTACATTACCATACCAACAACACCACAACGTGCCACACATCAACTAAGACATCATAAACCAATAGCATTTCACACCAAATTTATACTTTACACTTCCTCATTAACACCACGTCGCATTTACTCCATCAAGTCATCTCCATAGCTTTCACAATAACACATTAAAGATAATCCATAATTGATACCATTAAAAATACCTCTGGTCCACTCCTTTAAAGTCATTTAAAAGGTACCACAAGTTGATAATTGCATCCAAGAAGGGTATAGGGGCCTTGGGGGGTCAAAGAGAAGAAAAACAATCAAAACGAAGTTCTGGGCTGACCTGCGAAGCAACCTGCGCCCGCAGGTGGGTGAGTTGCATCCGTAGGTGACCATTGGCCTCGTCCAGGGCCACCTGCATTGGCATCTGCGCTCGCAAATTTATGGTCAGAATTAAGCTTCTCTTTTCATATTGTAATTTATCTTGGATGCCAATGAATAGCTATGGTTTCACAACGCACATAAACATCACCAAACTACATCCTTCTTTTAATACATCACCAATTCCATGCACAATTTCACTACAACAATTCCAAATGCTATACACAAAGAGAAAGTAAGTTAAGGACATAACCACATCATACATGTTGATATTTAATCCATCAAGTTTACTTCTTTCAAGACCACAAGTCCACTTTCAAGTTTATAAGGCAAACCCCTTTACTGATTAAGCAAACAAAGACTGTTTCACACATAGTGGACTGTCCAACACTTTGCCAACATGATTTATACACCTTATTAAGCATATAATATATGAAACCATAAGATTAAACACTTAATAAAGCTTGCAAAGAGGTGATCTTTTCCAAAGGGAATAGTTTCTTAGGGTTTGGATGAAGAGAGATATCTTTGGAAATGTCTAGAAATGGCATGTGTGTTTTGTGGATTAAAATCTAAATTTTGTGCCTTTATATAGGCCCTTTAAGTCATCCTTAGCCAACTTTTGATCTATAATTGAGGGTTTACTTTAGTCAAAGCAAGAATGGATCATTTACCCATTTTGGGCAATGTCTTTTGCTCAATTATTGGGCCTTTATTTAGCCCAATAACACATGATTAGTTTAGACCAATAACTTCTATGAATAATATACCATCTATCAAAACTTAATTAATTCCATGAACATTAGGGTAATCGCGTGAGTTCAGAAGCGTACGGGGTGTTACAAACTCATTATAAGAAACTCTCCTCTATAACTTACTACAATCAATGTCTTCTTACCCAATTTGTTGATTCTTTATAACTTTAATCATTCCTTAATATAATGGTATATGTACCTATCCCAACACTAAACTATTGAATCCTTGCCGATGTCATTATATTACCAATTGTCAACACTATTTCAGATATCGTCTACACCACATATATACTCTTCCAACTCTTGAAAACTAATCGTAGAAGATAAGACGCACATGAAGTTCTTCAAACCATTATTCACCTTTCCATACAATTATCTTCAAAATGCATAATCTAAACTACAACCTTACTCTATCTATCTTTGAGTCATAGATATAGTCTAAATATGGCTACAAATCCTTCTCATTAGCCTACTACTTCCTCCTTATTACCATGTCTTGCACCAAGCCACATGATGTCACCCCAATGTAAGCGAGTGAATCCAAGAATATGTCTTTACTAAAAGTGACAGAATAGAATGAGGAGAGTTTTAAGAGTTATACCGGACTAAAAAATCATGATAAGAAAACAAGAAATGGAATTTCCTAAAGTCCTATAGCCTCTCGAAGATAGATAACGGACTTCACGGTACTGATCCACGAGACTTTACTAGATACTTGCTCTTGTACTCATG
Source organism: Capsicum rhomboideum (assembly GCA_031232105.1). Classification (NCBI taxonomy): domain Eukaryota; kingdom Viridiplantae; phylum Streptophyta; class Magnoliopsida; order Solanales; family Solanaceae; genus Capsicum; species Capsicum rhomboideum. The sequence continues at coordinate 64,862,182 of CP124709.1, forward strand.
AAACTGGTGAGCCTAGCGCTATGATTCCAACTTATCATGACTTAAATCCCATGGGTTATGATGGCACATACCCCAACCTACCATGGTAGGTTAGCCAAACTCACAAAAAAAATGATACGTTCAAAGAAAGATAAATAATGAAATAACACATTAATATTCAATAACAACTCAAATCAACAATAAATGAAAGGAAACCAAATAGTATACTTTGAATAACATCCCAAGACTTAGTCATCATGGATACAATAGTGACTCTAGTACAGATTAGCATAACTGAATAAAACAACACTGTCTGATAGAGTAAAATAGATAGAAAATAAAGGATAGAGGAAGCTGGGTGGATCTCTGAAGGTAGAATATTGAAAGGCATGTTCTCTAGCCATGGAGTCCGCTCATGCCAGGATCTATATTAAAAGGATGCAAAAAAGTAGGGAAGAGTATGATCCACATGTACTCTGTAGGCATCATAGGCCGAATGAGCTTAAGAAGATACTATATTGAATAAAGAATACTAAAATAAACCTACACACATAAAAGTCCCAGCAGTTCAAAATTAATAAATAGCATAGTTTATCTTAATCATAACAACAATACAAATGATAATTCAATGTAATTATATGAGATGATATGTAATGGCCAATGCCTATCGATATACACCCTTTCTAGTCGTATGCTGTGAGATGGAACCCATGAGGGATTCCCACGATCTATATATCAAATCAACTTCCCTAAATATATCAATGAATCAAATCGGGACTAAAATCAGTATCAATGACCCCAACTAGAACTGGGACTAAACTCATTTATTTTCTTCAAATCATTTCTTTCAAACCATTTCTTTAAAATCATTTCTTTCAATAATTATTTTCATGAACCATGAGATGAATGAATATGTATGAACATGTAAGTATAATGAAACCAGCTACAATAGATATATCCAAAAAATCTTAGAATCATAACCAATCCATGAACAAAGGCTACAAGCCTCAATATCAAGTTCTAAGCTTGTCACGACCCAAATAGTTGTGAGTGGTACCCACACTAACCCTCCGATGGGAGAACCATCTAATCTGAATCTTTACCTATGTACTTAGCCATTTTTAAACAATACTAGGAAATATCTCAACCATAAGAATTAATAAAATCCATAAAATAGTAGGTAGATATAAAGTGAGAAAAAAAATACCTATTACAAATATTCCAAGGACCCAAAAATCACTGTGTAAGGACTTCTACACAAAACTGATGTATAATAGAAATATCCAAAAACTAATAATAAAAGAGTATCATGGTTCAAAAGGATGGACATGATCTAATATGAATTATCCATGGCTACCTAAAGGTAGATGATCACCCTAGGATCAAAAGTTGCTGGTTGATCTTAGGTGTAATTATACCCCTAAGTGTCATTATCTACGCGCATTTAGCTTAGTTTCGAGGATAACTTAGTGTGATTAATGAAGTTAATAGTGTTCTTTGTGTATTTTTGTTCTAAGTTAAATTTTTAGAGTGTTTAAGGTGCATTTGAAAAAATTCAAGAATCAAAATGATCAAATAGAGCTTAGACGAGAAAACTAGTGTTGCTAGCTTGAGCTTCGCTTATTCTAGTGTATTTTGATGAGCTTTATTGTGTTGTATGGGCCAATGTTTGTTATGAGATGTTAGAGGAGACCATTGGAGGATATATGGAAGGTAAACTAAGCCTAAAAACAATCCACAATAAGTGGAGAATCAAGGAACAAGTGCACTAGGAGAAGAGAGTAAAAATAGGACGAACCCTCACACTTTGGAGGGGGCCACGCGCCGCATCACCCAGAGCATAGGAGGGGGCCATGAGCCAAATCCCCCAAATAATGGGAGAGGGAATATTTCACACCTCCTAATGCAAGGGGCTACTGGTTTGGGTATGCGTTGTCCATTCGCCGCACCACCCTTGGTGTGCGATGACCCACGCGCCGCACCCCCCCTCCCCTAATTACGTCCCAAATTTTGTTTTTCACTTGTTTAAGTTGGGGGAAAGTTGGTAAATGTATATGTTTTGGTTGGAGAAGCCTATGGATGACCTAAAATACTATATAAGGAGTAATTATCCACATTTACATAAAAATCTTGGAGGCAATACACAATTGGGGTAGGAGACAAGACATCAAGGAGCTCAAACTAGGGTTCTTTGTTCTTTAACTTTATTTTCTTGTAGTTTTACTTTATAAATTCATATATGATGGTTCTTTGTATGACTATGAGTTGCTAAAAATCCCTCTTTCTAGGATTGAGGCTACGAAGATGATTGCTTAGTTTATATTTGAGTTGGTTAATGTTGATTATCGCATTTAGTTGTTCTTGTGTTCGTGTAATTACTATTCTATTGACTCGCGACCTTTAGAATACATCTATATTTATTTTGTGAGCCCAAAAATATCAAAATTAGATTAGAACGTGGAACATAAGGAATGGGTTGCTGTCTTTAAGATGAATTAAGGATAAGTTTCGCGGTTAGGATAGGAATATACCTAATTTGCCCTAATTACCTCAAATACGGGATGACATATAAATGTGTTTGAATTAGTTCCCACATCCTCGCCCAATGATGTAGTTGTGAGGCTAATTGAAATAGACATTTAGAGTCTCGGAGGACCATGATCGTGATATTAACCCTATGAATCAACAACCAAGATAATTAACGTAACCAATGAGAGTATATAGCTTTGCATGATTGTTTAGTATGTCTTGACCATAGAATCCTCCTTGATATTGGCTCAACCCCAAGTTCATCATCTTTAGTATAGTTTAGTGTTTAGTTTTAGCTTTTAAACTTCATACATCTTTGGTTCTATCGCTTGAATAAATAATAAGACTTGGTTTGGTCTAAGTGAATAGTTAAATGAAAAGTCCCTGTAGGATCAATATTCGGCTCAAAAGAACCACTTTATTACTTGTATGACCACGTATACTAGCGTGTGTTGTTTGATGCAATAGATTTTTGGCACCATTGTAATAACCCATGCCTTTATAAGAAGGATAAATTGGTAATTTTAACCAATTACAATAAATAGGAGAGTATTAAAAAGAGTGGGCCAAAACCAACTAGTCTGCCATATGTTAAGTGACCATCGGGTAAAAAAAATTAGGTTAATTAGTCTTTTTATTCAGCAAGCGGCGTACATGAAGCAACGTAGAAAAAAAATTGGAGAACACAGAAGTGGGATTGAAACTTCTCAGTTGTAAGGTATGAAAATTTTCCATTTTTCTTTGACATGGAAATTGAATATACATTCAGTAATGCAAATGGGTACTCGTGGTATTAAGTGGTAGAATAGAAATAATTGGGGCTTATGATTGGTCTATAATGGAGGGTTGCATTATTATGGTAATGATCACCCAAAGAAGAATTAAATTAGGACTTAAATTTGGTTTCATTATCATGAGAAAACAACAATTTTCAACTTTGGAGCAGCTGGGCAGTATGCAAAGCTGAAGCCCCTTGTTTCGGTCTATCTTGCCACTATTAGGAAATTTCTTTTCCTCACAGTTGGTATTGTTTGGACAGTTGTATTGGAATATTATTATCGTTAATTCATTACATAAGGTGTGAGATATTAAGGTTAAGCTCTAAGTTTAAAAGTTAGGGATATTGAGACTTAACCCCGACTAGCATAATTGATATCGTTAATTAATATTTTTGATAGATTGAAGCCATTGGATGTTGTTTGGTTGATGTTCTACCTGTTGCAAGGTCAGGAAACTTGTCATTAGCGAGGTAAGTGAGACTTTAAGCTTTGGATGCTTGCTTTTCAAATTTGTTTTAAAAATGTGTTTTGCCCGTTCGGTTCATGTGTTGGGACGAGCATGTGCTTGGCAGAATCGGTGATCTTCGAGGCTAACTGCATATACTTTATGTTCAAGAATACTAAAACTTTCTTTATAAACTATTTAGTTATGAGATATGATTGTGTACTATGAGATCTGGGCATTGTGTATGCTTATTGATTCCACCGGGGCATTGTGTATGCTTCACTTGAGCATTGTGTATGCTTCTTGATTTAATGTTGGACATTGTGTATGTTTCCCTGAGTATTGTGTATACTCTTGATATATTTGGCGCATTGTGTATGTTGCCCAGAACTCGTGGTGTTGGTTAATTATTTTAATTGTAATTTATGATAAGAACTTGGTGTAAACTTTATTAAGATATATGTTTCGTTATAAATGGTTGTTAGATCTTGTTGGCCATCCTATTATGATATAATTCCTATGTGTAATATTTTTATGTTCTTGGTGTGGTTGTATTTTCTAACACTTGTCCCAGGAGTATTTAAAGTAGCGAGTCGGGGATCTTACTGGGTTATATATATATATAGCTCACTACTTACTTGCATGTCTGCAGATACTATTGTGGAAGGTGAGACTAGTGGTTGATAGTTCGTTCGTAAGGATTTTGTTGCTGAGGTGAGCCTTCACATTGTTCGTGGAGGCTGTCGTTTCAGCTTTGGCTATTTAGCTCATATTCCTTTTCATTGGGTTTGCATGCCCGAGAATTGAACTCATGTAACTCTATTTTAGATGCTCCATGGTCTTAGTGTGGGATTTGGGCTAGAGATATAATTCTCGAGTAGATGTTGAATTATTAAATTGATTTTGGAATTTTGTCGGATTATTAGTATTCTCCATGCATTGATTATAATTGGTGTGTTTTGAAGTTGTTCAAATCTTAACTTAGTGCTTAATTAAATGGTAAAGTGTAACGAAGATTGGTTCTCCCGACATGTGGTGTTAGAGGGTGCCAGTCACGCCTAGGGGTTATTTTGGGATGTGACAACCACTGCGGCGGACTTCGGTGTTAATTATTTTTCTAGATTAGACTTTTTCTTTTTATTTGTTTGAGTTGTATATAATTTATATTTTTACAAAGTTTTGTTTTACTTTTCTATGACTATTCTTGATATGTCAGCCTGGGATAAATGGTGGTTGGATTATGACAATTCTTGTTGTTTTTGTGAAGGACCACACTTGGATGGTAATTGTCATGATGTTCAAGATAGAGGGTTGTGCGCACCTACCCAATAGTTTAAATTTAATATATGTTAGATGTGTGGTGGTCAGGATAGCCATTGGAGTGACTATCCAAACTATTATTCCCCTCCCCTGAACCCATATTATGATCAGTCTATTGTTTGTGATATTAGCATGGCCAAGGGAGCTAATGAGGCAGAACATTAGGCTCACCTCATAGATATGCTGAAGCAGATATTGGAGTTGCAAGAAAAACAACTGAAATAACAGTGGGAAGCCACATTAAATATGAGTTCCCAAGTCACAGAGCTACAGGATAGTACTAAAACTTATGTTAATCAGCAAGTTACAGTCTTATCCAACACTCAAGAGGAACCCCTGATTGATAAATAAGGAAAGGCACTAGTAGAAGAAAGTTGTGATGAAGTAGACATAGTAAGATAAGATTGGCTAATGGAACTAGAGCAGCAAATCAAATTTCAAAAGTGTCTTTGGGATGGTCTCACAATCATGGCAACTCAAATAAGCAAGGGGAGAGATGAGATTATAGAAGAGATAGAGCAATTTGGCTTAGATATCTACGACTTGAATGACCAATTAACTAAAAAGATTATGATGTCTAATGTCCAATCATCTATAGTTATGGATATTAGCTAGTATGTGGAGAGAGAAGAAGAATTTCAACCATTCAACTACCATTCTTTGATAGATGCTGACATGGGAAGGTGAATAAGAGTGAGAATGTTATAGATGGTGTAAGTTTGAAAGTGGGATGTGTTGGGTCCCATTCAAAGCACTTTTATACATTATGTTTAGATGATGACATGTCTTTTGAGTCATCTAAACTAGTAGAGGAGTGTGTATATGAGGAGCAAGAATCCTACATTCTTAAATTTGCACCAGACAAGCAACAAAATAACATGCCTCACCTCAGGGCCAAGTGATGTAACATGCACCATCCATTACTTGGTCCCTTTATATGTGTACCACCACCCTATGAACGAAGCAAAAAAATGGATGCAATGTTGGGGGTGAAATTTATATCCTTAAGGTGGAGGAAAAAGTTGATGGGTCGTGTGGAGACATTAAATTAGGCGCTTATGGAAGGCAACCCAATGTTTAGTAAGTAGTTTATTTTTGTTTGTTTAGTGTCACCTTTGTTCTTTTTTTTATTTTTTTTGTTTTTCAGATTAGGGGAAGTCTGAGTACCTAAAATCTAAGCTAAGGAGAATGGCAAAAACTAAGTGTGCAGTCCTCTGGACCTCTTTGATGGCTATGATGCTACTAGCTAGGCCTAGAGGCCTTAGGAAGTATCTCTAACCCTTGTTCTTAATTTGATTTATACTTTGGGGACAAAGTATGATTTTTAAGTGTGGGGTGGGGAGTCTTTTGATTTGTTTAGGGTGAAGTGCACTATAGGATTTCTATTTTTATTTATTTATAAGTTTTTGACTAAATTTTAAAAAAATTACAAAAATATTTTATCTTTGTTTTTTTTTTTCCAATTTTTATTGTTTGGTATGTTGAGTAGAAGCACACTACACCCACCCCTCGATTTTTCTTTTCGGTTCTTTTTTGAGGGGGGGCCCTTTGAACCCAGTATATTTTTTGATTTTTAGGACTAATTTTAAAATTATAGATATGCTCCTTCTAGTGCTACACATGATTACATATGCAAGTTGGTGTTGAATTCGAAGGCATGTTGTGAAAATTTTAATGACTTCTGTGAGACACTTAGGCTCTTTTATTTGACTCTTGTGTGATGTTGGCATAAATTTAAATTCTTGCAATTTCTTGGTTGACAGTCTATAGGGATCCTTCTTGATTTGAACATGTGCCAAGTGTGAGTGAGGTATTTATTATATTCCATGTCTGCACATTGATGTCTAGAACTTTCCCGGTGTGTTTGCAAAGCGAAATAAAGAATGTTGAGTTTAGGAGATGATATAGGCATTTCTTTGATAGCCATGTTTTATACCTACTTTTTCTACCCTTTCTGCAAGACCTTAGCTAGCCATATTGAGACTTTAGCCTATTCTTTGGTAGCCTCATATGTAGCTTATTCCCTTTCTTTCAATTGAGCATAATTTGATTCAAAACTCCTAAGTGCTTTAGTCGAAAAATTAAGATATTGAGGAGTGGAAAAATGAGAAAGGAAAAAGTGAAAGTGAATCCCCAAAATAGTAGATATTGGTGTTGTGAAATAGTTTATGCGTTGTTAGTTGGGGGTAATATAATGAAAAGAAAAATTGATCAAAAGTGAATCATGTGCTGATAGTAAATACTCCTTGCTAAAGATGTGTAAGCTAGCTTAAAGAGATGGGGCAAAACAAAAGAGAGATGGGAAGATAAAAGTGGTGAAAAATAGGTGGTTGGATATAAGTTTAATATAAATTGTAGTGTATTAAAGCGCTTAGGGAAGATAGTCACTATTACTGGTCAGAATAGTTCCTACCCGTCCCTTAGCCTACATTGTAACCCGTAAAGTCCTACTTGATCTTGAGCTTTGATATTCGATATTAGTGGAGTACTACACTAATGTCAAGCTTATGGTTCATCTTATATGACATGTGAATTCTTTGTGAGAGTGAGCGGAATTTGATTCTTACACCCATTCTTGTGATAAATTACATTATTGTGAGTGAATATGGGTAACTCTCTTGTGGTGAGGGAACATGTTTAATGATGTATAAGTGACTTATATGATCTCTTATTTGAGTAATATTCATGAGTTTTCCAACTTGGTAGAGTCAATTCTTCAGGCTAGTAAGTTTTGAAGCAGTATTCATGTGGGTTCAATTGTAATATGCCATACTTAAAGTAGAACTTGCTATTAATGTAGTCATTGTAGTTATATATTGAGTGTATTATTTAAAGTAGCATTGTTAGAGTCTTCCTTGATTGTAAATATTTGTTCGAGGACGAACAAGGCTTTAAGTGTGGGTGGTGATCTTAGGCTTATTTATAATCCTAAGTGTCATTATCTACGCGCATTTAGCTTAGTTTAAGGATAACTTGGTGTGATTAATGAAGTTAATAGTGTTATTTGTGTATTTGTGTGCTAATTTATATGTTTAGAGTGTTTAAAGTGCATTTGAAACAAGTCAAGAGTCAAATTGATCAAATAGAGCTTAGACAAGAAAACTAGTGTTGCTAGATTGAGTTATGCTTGTTCTAGTATACTTTGATGACATTTATTGTGTTGTATGGACTAGTGTTTGTTATGAGATGTTGTAGTAGACAGTATCTATGGAAGATAAATAAAGCCTACAAACAAGCCACAAGAAGTGGGGAATCAAGGAACAAGTACACGAGGAGAAGAGAGCAAAAATTGAACGAACCCTCACACTTTGGAGGGGGCCATGCGCTGCACCCCCCAAGGCATGGTATAGGGAATGCACCACACCTCCTAACATTAGGGTATACTGATTTGGGCATGCATCGGCCATGCGCTGTACCACCCTTGGTGTGCGATGAGCCACACGCCGTACACCCCTCCAATTATGTCCCAAAGTTGGCTTTTCACTAGTTTAAGTTGGGGCCAAGTTGGTAAATGTATATGTTTCGCATGGGGAATCCTATGTATGACCTAAATTACTATTTAAGGAGTTATTATCTACATTTACATTAAAATATTGGAGGCAATACACGATTGGGTGAGGAGACAAGATATCAAGGAGCTCAAACTAGGGCTCTTTGTTCTTTAACTTTATTTTCTTGTAGTTTTACTTTATGAATTCATCTATGGCGGTTCTTTGAATGACTATAAGTGTATAAAAACCCTATTTTTAGGGTTGAGGCTACGAACATGATTGCTTAGTTTATATTTGAGCTGGTTAATGTTGATTATTGCATTTGGTTGTTCTTGTGTTTTTGTAATTACTATTCTATTGACTCGCGACCTTTAGAATACATCTATATTTATTTTGTGAGCTCGGAAGGAGTAACATTAGATTAGAACGTGGAACATAAGGAATGGGTTCTTTTCTTTAAGATGAATGAAGGATTAGTTTCGCAGTTAGGATAGGAATATACCTAATTTAACCCATTTGGCTCAAATACGGGATGAAATATAATTATGTTTGAATTAGTTTCCACATCCCTGCTCAACTATGTAGTTGTGAGGATAATTTAAATAGACTATTAGAGGCTCGAAAGACTGTGATCATGATATTAACCCTGTGAATCAACAATCAAGATAATTAACGTAACCAACGAGAGTATATAGCTTTGCATGATTGTTTAATATGTCTTGACCCTAGAATCCTCCTTGATATTGGTTCAACCCCAAGTTCATTATCTTTAGTATAAGTTAGTTTTTAGTTTTAGCTTTTAAACTTCATACATATTTTGTTCTATCTCTTGAATAAATAATAAGAATTGGTTTGGTCTAAGTAAATAGTTAAAAGACAAGTCCTTGTGGGATCGATATTCGGATATAAAGAGCCACTTTATTACTTGCACGACCACGTACACTTGTGTGTGCGGTTGGATGCATTACTGGTCACACACTATATCTGAGGTCTCGTCTCATTCTCTAGAACACTGTCTGCATTCAACAAAACAATAGCACAGGTAGTATCAGCACACACACTATTTATTGCTAGGAATCATCGGGCGACTTAACTCAGACCCACACTTAAAAATAAATCAAATTTGATTAAATTAGCCATTAACACATAACAAGTAATTTCAACCAACAAATTACAATCCACAAATAACCACTTAGACAATCAATAACCTCGACAAGGCCAACATTAACCCTATCACTGATTTAACAATTATAATCACAAGTATAAGTTCAACAACAAAAGGAAAAGGTCTATGACACTCACGACCCAAACCTATCGTGAATGGCACCCACACTAACCCTCTAGTGGGAGAACCATCTAACTCGAATACCAATACCAATGCTTAACCATTTTTAAATAAGAACAACAAGGCCAATTCCATTAATAAAACAAATATCTTTAACAGTTTAATAAAATGTGGAATATAATCATCGATTCTAAAACGTCCGTAGAAACTGAATGTTACCGTGCCAGAACTCTAAATAGAACATATCTATGGTCATTTTTAAATAAGAACAACAAGGCCAATTCCATTAATAAAATAAATATTTTTAACAGTTTAATAAATTGTGAAATATAATCATCGATTCTAAAACATCCCCAAAAACTGAATATCACCGTGCCAGAATTCTAATTAAAACATGTCTATGGGTACAACCCAGAAAATATCAACAACAAATAAAACTGTCTTTGCTTGAAACAAGTGGATAAAATCAAAATAAGATAGATTCATGGCTTACCAGAAGATGAATGCTCACCCTTGGATCTAATGTTACTCTATCAACTATAAAGTGAGGTCTCGTAGAAGCTGCTGGAAATATGCTCTGCACTTAACAAAAAGAATAGTACAGGGCAATATCAGTACAAACCATTATGTACTGGTAGGATCATAGGCCAACTCAACTTAATAATGTGAACACTTAACTAAAAGTTTGTAAACAAGTTGCAAACATATCACCTTAACAAAGTACATTCAAAATAGTCCTTCCACCATAATTCCACTTCAACCAACCAAGCCAAGTAAATAAATAAAATCACATTATGAATGTAATATTCAATTCCAGGTCAACCACAATAAGACTCATAAAACCAATTCAGTTCATCACTACCTCAGAAGTATCGTACTATTGTACTGTATCAAGTTCTAGCTCATTTTAAAGATCATATCAATAACCAATAGTTTGCATAAGGAACCCACAATATGAATAACAAAGTATGAACCGATTCACTCAAGGAACCATCAAACTCTCTGAATCATGGTGTACACACATGCTAAGGCTCTTATGATTGCCCTCTAGCCATGACCTACAGGGGACGAGTCCATGTACCAAATATACCAGACAACTAGTGCCTTGCCACACTTATCCCAAACCAAGTATTATACCTCCCTTATTCCAACATCCCCACCCTTATCCTCCCTTAAATCCACTAATTCAATCATAAACAACCTTTGTCAAATAAACTCACAACAAATAAATAGTACTACTTACACACATAGTGAGTTCAAATCAACAATACTTGTATAACAACAAGGTACTTTTTTCAATCTCATTACAAATTATCCCTTTACACACTTGTTGTCACGACCCAGCTGGTCATGATTGGAACTCACCCTAATCTATTGCAAGAGAACCATACTAATCTCACCCTTACTATCATGAGTGTTACTTTTATATTCACCTTTTATTAATCCTCAGTTTTAAACAGAATAAGATAGCGTTCATTCAATAACTTAAACTAACTGTCAACCAACATCAATCCAAACTAATAGAGTGTGAAAACCTCTATTTAATACATCCTCGGGACCTGAAGTCCCCATACAAGAACATCTAAGAATAAACTAAGTCTGAAATAACTAAAAATATCTAAAAACATAAGTAATGAAGAATCGTCTTAGTCCTGAAACAAGGGACATCAACATTAATAGGAAGATTCGAAGGTTTTTCAGTCGTGGTGCTCACCCTTAAAATCAAGTCTGAATAGCTAACTAGAGCTAAGGTCGCGTGTCAGCAAACTATTCTGCACTCAACAAAAGAAGAGTACATGTAGCATCAGTACATTAACAAGTACTGGTAAGCATCATAGGCCGACTAACCCAACAATGTACAAGCAAGCAAGCTAGACAAGTATAAAACAAATCATAACATAACTCATAATCAAAGACATCAACAACTAAACACATCATATAGGCATAATTCATAAGTTTACTTTTGCAGGCTTTTACACTTAATCACTTTCATCAACTCCTCATCACAATATATAATCATCATAAAGACACCCAATGCATATGAATGAGTGCATGTATGCAAGATGTACGCATCATTTCTTACTCTTCTCATCGTCATCAAGAACATCATATCGTACTGGCGTGGTACCTGATCCTCTAGTATAATATATCATATCCTTATCGGCATGGCACCCGATCCTCCATCACCCAATATCATCACAATGCATATGAAATGGAATGTAGTCAATAAATCACAAGTCATGTTAGAAGGAAATCATAGATGTTTGGTTTACAAACAAGCACAAGGCCAAAAAAAAGTCTAAGTGCTACAACAAAACCATAGCCTACATTAATTTCTTGCTCAAGTCACCTTTAAACCATACTTTTGCCCTTTCCTTCTCATTCAACTCGTTCTTAATCTACAACAACAAGAATGTATACCCATTTCAATAATTTACACCCCTTTTAACTACTGGGGATAAAAAACCCACTGATTTTAGTCATAAATTCACCCTTTTTCATCATCTTAGGGTTTCCTATCTCTTAAACCACATGGATTCTACTTGATTTAGCAAGAACAACTATAATTTCACCCCCATTAATGTTTTCTAACACCCTTGAATCATTCTTTACTGAATTTATACACATTCCCACCACTTTTCATCAATTTCTATAAATATGGCTAAACTCCAATTTTCTACCATGAATTCATTTATAATGATTTTCTAAGGTTACAAGATTTCAAGTCTAGAATGTAATGACTTAACTACAAAGAAGAAAAACTACAAAAACCCTCTGAAAATAGTCTTCCCTAAAGCTCCCTTGCTTTTTTCCAAAAAAGTGGAGAATGAAAATGTTTTCTATTTTTTAAAACTTTCAAATCTTGTGTGTTACCACTGCAGCGGTACCACTACAGCAGTTAAAGTTCCATTGTGGCGGTTCGTACCTTAAAACAGAGGCCCACTACAGTGGTAACTTTTTTTGCTGCAGCGGTACCTTTTTCCTCTGCAGCGGTTATTTTTTCTACTGTAGCGGTTTGAGGAAAAAACTCGAGACCTCTCTTCAGTTTTGCTCATTTTACAACACACACCATGATTTACAACATTGCGAACCAACCCCTCCATGGTAAACTCTATAACCAGAGTTCTATAACTACATTTCTGGTTCCAGAAATTGCTACAGCTTTCTAAACTCGTTGTCCATATAGCTATTAAATCAAACATCACTACCAACCTTCATATTATTACCATATTCTATTTTATTAACACTCTCTCTAAGATCGTCCAATCCTAGACTAGCCTTGAATTTCTCAAAAAAATAGGCTAAGGGAAGTCTAAGTGAAAATTTTAACCCCTCTTTCATTGTAACGACAATTTGGGTCATTACACTTGTATTCAAGATTCAACAAGTACATCATATTATTAGCACGTGTTGCAAGTAAATAAACAAACAATCAGTTAAACATGCACACGTACAATCATTTTGAGTCTTAACTCCAATTCAACCATAACCTACCTCAATCCAAACCTTGCACTGCTCTAAATTACTTGTGCCTTGCCCTTTCTTGTACCCTCGTCTTGATCCCGATCTAAAATTAACAAATAAAGAATAATTCAAATAATGTTCTACCAATTCTAGGTATTATAACCTAAATTCATAACTTTAAGGTCAAGTTCACGCATAATTCCCCTATTCTAGGGTTCTCCACCCTTCATCTCACTCAAAGTTTCCATAAAGTCAAGATTACAAGGATGAATTCTAGCCCAGTAATCATAATTCAGTCATTCTAGGGTATACTCAAGTGAATTTAACCCCTCCATAACCAAATCATATGAAGTTCTTAACCTAGGGTTAAACCCATTATCCCCATCACAAGCAATCTTATGAACTCTAAGCATTTGGGGATTGAATTTACCTTAGGGAGAAGGAAACTCACTAACCTTAAGAGTGAGATTTTAAGAAAATCGCCAGATATAGCCCTAAATCACCCTCACTCGACTTCTGTAACCTTTGGGATAAAAAAATATATTTTATCACTGAAAACTGCTATTTACTGCGTCGAGCCCGCTATAGCGATCAGATTCCCGTTATAGCAGCATCGTTATAGTGAGATCCTCCCACTATAGTGGTACTGACTGAAGTTGACTTCCACTATAGCAGAATGACTCCCTCTATAGAGGGACAGCTATAGTAGCCTGCCACTTGCTACTGTGCTGTATACAAGGCAGAAATTGGGACTAGTTCTCAGTTTTGCCATTTTTACAAATTACTAAACCTCTTGACTAACGCATTATGATCTTAAACCTTGAACCACTATCCCATCAATTATTGAATTTACCTAGACCACACCACACTTGAAATTCATCAAAAACTAGCTTAGCCTGAGATTTCAAAAACTTCATCCGGGGAGAAACTTAACCCAAATTTTTGCATGCTAGGAAATATCGTAACAACAGAAAGGGTCGTTACAATGACTCCTCTAAATACCATTAGTGAAAACCACACCAACTATTCATCACTTAATCATCTCACAAGACTAGTCTAATGCTACCTTGATTTACTATAACACTTTATGCATTCAAGCAAACAATAAAATGAATAAAGATATGAACAATGCATCACAACCTTCACAACCTCCTTTCAAATATATACATACATACGAAGGGGACTTATCTTCCTAATAGTCATGACCTATTGGGGACCAGCTTAGTCCATGTACCATACCGACTTGATACCCGACCCTCTAAATATTAATAGATAAATAATATGTATCGGTGCAGTATCCCAGTCTCTAAATATCACAATATAAGATATCAAAATCACTTATTACTCATAATGTAATGCAACGCACCAATAATGCAAGTACATAATTTATCTAGACACTTAGTCTAATTCAATATTCACCATTTTGCCTATACAACCAATATTAACCAACTAACCCATCACAAGCATGCCCGCATGACAATTCACAAATATTAAACTTACGAATAGGTATGGAATCCAAAGCAAGTCTATAACTATAATTTAAACCATAACCTACGTCAAACGCAAGCTCGAATGCACTAATCCACCAAAGCCTTACTTTTTCTTATAGCTTTAAATCTTCTCGGTCTAAGAATAACAAACAAGGAGTAATTAACAACCTACTAACCATTTCTAGACATTAGGAACTAAAACCACTTGATTTTACCTTAGTTCATAACCTACAACACCAATTCAAGTTTTTTCACCTATTAATCTGCCCCAATTCCCCATATTTCACATTAAAGGGAAGAAATTCTATACTAGAAAGTATAAACTAACATCATAAAATCATTATCCATCACTTTTAATACTACCCATAGGTAATTCTCCCCAATTTCATCAATTTTGGGCCAAATCCCCGAAATACACCATAACATTTGTTCTAGCGATTCTCCGGAATAAAAGGAGTAAGCCTCTATTAGAAGGGTGTAATGAACTTACCTCTATAGTAGAAATTTCCCAATTGTGAAGGAAATTGCTTCTCTCAAGCCTTAGGTCAAATATTTGGATGTTAGGGAGAAAATAGGACAAAAAATTGAGATTTTCATTCATTTAACTACCGATGTCCGTGCTATAGCTGGTAGAGACCCGCTATAGTGGTTCGACTATGGTTGGATGGGACCTACTATAGTGGTCCAAGTTATTCCCTCACTAACCGCCACTGCAGTTGACTACCCGCTACGGCGAGAAGGGTCCTGCTGCAGCTGCCACTGGTAGAGAGTCAGGGGAGGTTCAAAAACTCCCCCATTTCATAACACCCCCTTGGTTTTTCGATAACATAGAAATACCTTATCGCAGTAAAAGCCATAATCGAAGTTCTACAATTCTGAATACCATCCTGAAAGTTTCTATGGATCACTAAAAAAAATTTCTATCACACTACTGACACAAAACTATCAAACATATCACCATAAGACATAGTCAATATCTAAACCATACCATACTTTTTTTTTCTGAACTCACCCTAGCATGAGATTTTCACAACTCTCATGCTAGGGAAAATGCTACTCGATCACTTACACTGCAAACAATACTATAATAATGGAATGGATCGTTACAAAGTTCCATATCATCTAAAACCATACAAGCCCCATTTTAAGCATCACAATGATAATCCATCTCATTTAGTACTCAAATCCATAAATTCACCCAACCTATAGCATGATTTATTGTTGCGTCAAAACGTACACTCAACTGTACGCAGTCGTACAAGTAATATAGAATTGAGAGTCCAGATATCGTACCCGTAGGGAGTTGTCGATTAGCTATTTTTCTAAATTAAACTAATACTTATTATTTATTCAAGAAGTAAATCTCAAAAGATGTATTTATGAATTAACTAAATTAAAAAGAAAAAGAAAATAACTAATGAACAATTAACCAAGATGAAGAGCAGATTTTATACAATCAATGAATGAATCGATCTAGGATTACGGATTCACTATCAATCATGTCAAGTATCAATTTCATCAACTTATTTGATTTTCTACTTGCTAATTTACGGGGTTGATTAAATGATCATGGTCTTCTGAACCTCTAATCGTCTATTTCGATTGACCTCATAACTACATTATTAAGCGGGGATGTGATAACCCAATCCGAATGTATTTATATATCTTCCCATTTAGTAACCAACTAAGGCAATCTAGGTATATTCCTATGCTAGCCACAAATCAATTCTTTATTTTATAAAAGTAAAGATCTTACTCCCTTTATTCTTCGTTCTATCTCATTGATTCTTCTTCTGAGTTCACAATAAGAATATAAATTTATTTTAATGGTAGCTAAGCATTAAAATAAGCACAAGAATATAAGAACAACTATGATGATAATCAAACAAATCGAATCAAGAGTTACTAAACAATCATGTTGTTAACTATCATGATCCTAGAACGAGAGGTTTAACTCCACGTAGACATGGAGCAATTGCAACAAATCATCCAAAGAAAAACCTAAAAATAAAATAATAGAGGAGAAAAAAAAAAGATGAAACCAAAATTCTCCAGTCTCCATTGTGGCTTCTAGCTCTCCCTAGGTCAAAAGTTTTGTAAAAACTGATTTTATGGAATATTTATAGATGTAGGAAAAAGCCCCAAATAAAATAACCCAATCCAAAATGGACTGAAAAAAATCAATTACGGACTTGGCTTGCCTCCGCGCCGCGAGACTCAAGGCGCTAGTTTTACTATGTGCCGCCTAACTCTTTTCCTTAATTTCAATTGTTGCACGTGTTGTTGATGCTGCCAGGTAAGACTTTCTTTACAATTTCAATTTCCTCACTTACCATTTGATATAGAGATATATTATTCTATTAAATTCAATCCATTGAGCTGTCTGCTTGATTTTCTTCTATAATCTTCCGTTTTTAATTTGTTTATGCTTCAAATTTCATCTTCACACCATTTTAATCCTACACATTAAAATATAATATTAGGCACAATTCATAAAATCAATGCTAAAAAAAATACTAAATGTGAGGCAAATAATGACTAAAAATATATATTTTTGGCCTCACATCATTTATACGATAAGTTTCCACCCAAATAAAGTTTGAAAGATATTAAGCCATAACATATCTCAGAACCAAATCCACCAAAATAGATTTTATTCCAAAACAATCTCAAATCATCTCAAATCTATCAAGAATAAGTTATACATGTGAATATTGCTTCATCGATACCATATTTGTCACGACCCAAACCCATCATAAGTGGTACCCACACTAACCCTCCAATGGGAGAACCATCTAACCCAAGTAACCAACACCTAACAAATTTAATTAAGAACGAAGCAATTCTATTATTAAAACAAAATCTTGAATAATTCTAAAACAAAATAATGTGGAATATAATTCAAACTGTGTAAACACCCCCCCCCCCCACATACACACACACACATAAACTGAAAGTCATTATACCAAAACATCTAAAACAAAACAATATGCTGGTACAACCCAAAAAATTAGAACTATTAAACTATCTATGTCTGAATTAAATGGACAAGAGTATAATATTAGATGACCCATGCTTCTCAAAAGATGAAGCTAACCCTTGAGTCAGAAGAGGTCACGGTCTATAATTGAAGTCTCGCTGGAGCCAGTGGAATATGCTCTACACTCAACAAAAAGAAGTGCACAGGTTGTATTAGTACAAAGCCACTATATCTTGGTAGGATCATAGGCCGACTCAAATCAATAAATATGAACACATAACCAACAATTTGTAAACAAGAGCAACCATGTAACAATTAGCAATTATACCTTTACTTAGCCTTTCCTCAACACATAATCAAGTAAACCAAAAATCATAGAACAAGTAAAAATATTCAACCAAGTCAATAACCATGACTCATAACAGCTAACTCAACTTGTTACGTTTCCTCTTTTATTACACTTCAACAATATCGAATCAATTCAAGTATATCAATAGCCCAGACCATTCATGGATCTAAGAACAACAACAATATAACCTGGTCCAATCATGGAACCATCAAACTCACCAATACCGTGTACACACATGATATGGGTCTTATAAATGCCCACTAGCCATGACTTACAGAAAATGAGCTCAGTCCATGTACCAATAACCCATACATCTAGTGGCTGCCACCTTTATCCTAAATCAGTGTTATACCACATTTATTTCATCTCCACCCTTATACTCCCGAATATCTACCAATTCCATAACGATGACCTTTACAGATTCATCTCACAATATCAACCCATGTAATGACATATAAGATTACAATATAAGATAATTAAATCACATTTTCACTTAAAAACAAGCCTTTATACACAATCTTATTTCAGGTTATCACAACTTGTAAATTTATCCAACAATTTAACATTCAACAACATGTATTGCAACAAGTAGACAAATAGGTAGTTAACATGCACACATAAATCAAATTGAGTCTTTAACTACAATTCAACCATCACCTACCTCAATCCATACCCCACGATGCTCTAACGAACTTGACCCTTGCCTTTTCTTGCAACCTCGACTTGATTATGGTCTAAACCAATAATATATTCACAATTCAAACAATATTCTAAAAGATTCAAGGATTATGACCTAATCCCATTACGCCAAGGTCAAAATCATGATCATTCTCTTATTCTAAGGGTTTTCTACCTTCATCCCACTTAATTCTATCAAATTCATATTTGCAAGAGCAAATTCTTACCATGTAATCAAAACTCATCCACCCTTAACTAAAACCCAAGGATTACACCTTTTCTTTCACTACTTTGCACCAGAAAAGCAGCATAGGTCAAGTTAATTCATCCCCCCTAATGAAAACGTTGTAATTCTAAGGATTAATCATCAAAAATCTAGTTAAATAGGTGGATTAACTTACCTTAATGAAGAAAAGTGGGTGGAAACTGATGATTTTTGCCCTAAATCGCCCTCTCCTAGACTTGAACTTGAACGGATGTGGAATAAAAAATATGTTTTAATTCTAAAAACAGAATTTACCTGCACGCAGCCCGCTATAGCTTCCTGATTCCCGCTATAGTGGCTTCACTATAGTGGGATCTACCCACTATGGCGGAATTGACCAACTTTGACTTCTGTTATAGAGGGATTATTCCTACTATAGCATGCCCGTGGTAGTGGCCTGCCTCCCACTATAGTGGCCTAAGCGAAGTAGAAAGCCTGATAGTGCTAGATATTTGCCAATTTTGCAACACACTTTCAGATTTTGTCATCCTAAACTAACCCCTTTTACTTCAAATGCTATATCCTGAGTTCTACTAGTCCAAATTTATTTTTGAAAGTTGCTACGAACTCCTTAACCTCTTAGCTATCACATTATGATCTCAAATCGCACAATTAACAATCTATCCATTGTCAGATTAATATAGACTGCAACACACTTGGAATTCATCTGAGACTAGCCTAGCCTAAAATTTCTAATACTTCATTTGAGGAGAATTTTAACCCAAATTTTG
This sequence comes from Capsicum rhomboideum, assembly GCA_031232105.1. Classification (NCBI taxonomy): domain Eukaryota; kingdom Viridiplantae; phylum Streptophyta; class Magnoliopsida; order Solanales; family Solanaceae; genus Capsicum; species Capsicum rhomboideum. Next base: position 64,881,968 of record CP124709.1, read on the forward strand.
GCACGCTAGACTATATTATAATAACAAAAAGGGTCATTACAATAGATACCAATTACCCATTGTTCATACTCAAATGATAAATTAAGAGAATTAAGTGAAAAATAACAAAAGAAGTACCTGAATCCTCAAACAAGTAAGGGTACTTGCTGCACTTATCTGACTCAGTCTCGTAAGTGGCCTCCTCAACAGGATGGTGTTTCTACAGGACTTTCACGGATCTAATATCTTTGGTCCTTAACTTCTGAACATATCACTAAAGAATAGTTATCGATTCCTCCTCATAATAAAGGTTCTTTTCTAGTAACATTGAGTCCAACTTAATTATGTAATCACCATCCGCATGGTATCTCTTAAGTATAGAAACATGAAACACCGGATGGACTCCTAACAGACTTAGAGGTAATGCGAGCTTGGAAGCCACTGGACCCACATCATTAAGAATTTCAAAAGGACCAATATATGTGGGGCTAAGCTTGCCTTTCTTACCAAATTATATCACTCCCTTCATGGGAGACACCTTCGATAATACATGCTCACCCGGCTTAAAGTATAAGTCTCTAACCTTCTGATTGGGGTATTCCTTTTGTCTACTTTGGGTTACTAACAAAGTATCCTAAATGAATGTTACTTTTTCTTGAGCTTCCTTTACCAAGTATATGCCCAAAGGTTTCACATCACCCAACTCGAACCAACCTATGGTAATCTATATCATCTCTCATAAAGAGCCTCAAATAAGGCTATGTCAATGCTAGAGTGGTAACTGTTGTACTATGAGAAATCACACAACGGTAAGAACTGATCCCAATTACACCCCAAAATCAGCAATACATGCTCATAGCATGTCCTCAAGCACCTGAATGGTCCTCTTAGACTACCCATCAGTCTGAGGATGAAATATGATACTAAGATCAAGCCTTGTGTCAAACTCCTCATGCAATTTATGCCAAAATTTAGAGGTAAACTATGTACCATTATCGGATATGAGGGACACAGTCACCCCATGCAATCTCACAACCTCTTTCACATAAATCTTGGCTAACCTTTCAAAGTTATAGTTCACCTTAATCGAAATAAAATAAGCAGACTTTGTTAGCTGATCCACAATGACCTAAATTGAGTCACACTGTCCCAAGGTCTTAGAAATACCCACCACAAAATCCATAGGAATCCTCTCCTACTTCCACTCGGGAATGGGCATCCTTTGAAGTAAACGTAAAGTCCTTTGATGTTCATACTTCACCTACTGGCAATTCTAACAATTGGCCACATACTCTACTATATCTTTCTTCATTCGGGGCCACCAATAGAGCTGTCTCAAGTCATGATACATCTTGGCACCAAGATGTATAGAATATTGGGAACCATATGATTTTTCAAGTAAACTAGGAATCACATTATTAATATGAGGTAAACACACGCTCCCCCTCATCCTCAACATACCACAAGCATCAAGTGTCGCATCTTGGGCCTCACTATCCACCACCTTCTTTTGAATCTTGTTCAACCTTGCATCTCTAAACTGCTTAGCCTTGATTTGATCAAGGAATGTTGACCTCACCTCAACACTAGCCAACAGTCAACCCCTTTCAGACACACCAAAATGCATAAACCACATGCTAAATTTTGGATCTCTCTAGCCAAAGGTCGCCATGCCACTCTCAAACAAGGCAAACTACCTATACTTACATATTTCCTACTCAATGTGTCTGCCACAAAATTGGCCTTTCCTGGATGATACTGGATGGTCACATTATAGTCTTTTAGTAACTCCATCCACCACTTTTGCCTTAAATTCAAATCCTTCTGAGTGAAACATGTTGTAAGTTGTGATGGTCTGTGAAAACTTCGCACTTCACACAATAAAGGTAGTGTCTTCATATCTTAAATTCAAAAACCACCGCTACTAGCTCCAAATCATAAGTTGGATAGTTCTTGTCATGAGGTTCAATTGCCTTAAAGCATAAGTTATCATATTTCTAGCCTGCATCAACACAGTACCCAAGCCAGAATGTAAAGCATCACAAAACATTATAAAATCCTTACCTTTAATTGGCAAAGTAAGGATGGGAGTTATGGTCAAAAGAGACTTGAGCTTTTGAATTCTCTCTTCAAAATTATCAGACCAAATAAACGGTACAGCACTCTTTTTCAATCTTTTCAAGTGGGCAGAAATGGAGGCAAAGTTCTTGACAAACCTCTGGTAATAACTAGGAAAACCCACAAAACTCTGAACTTCAGTCACAGAGCTAGGCCTAGCCCAACTCTTAACAGACTCAATCTTTTAGGGATTCACCATCACTCCCTTTTCAAAAACCATATTCCCTAGAAAGGACACAGATGACATCCAAAACTCACACTTAGAGAATTTAGCATAAAGCTACTTCTCCTTCAAAATACCCAAGACTATGCGCAAATGCCTTGTATGCTCTTCTTTACTCTTGGAGTAAACCAAAATATCATCAATAAAAACAATAACAAATTAATCTAAGAAAGATTTAAATATAATATTCATCAAACTCATGAATGTTGCCGGTGCATTAGTCAACCCAAAGGACATAACTAAGAATTCATAATGCCCATAACGAGTCCTAAAAGTTATTGTAGGAATATCCTCAGGTCGTATCTTCAACTGATGACACCTTGACCTCAAACCTATCTTGGAAAATACTGAAGCACCCTGTAACTGGTCAAATAAATCATCTATTCAGGGCAATGGGTACTTATTTTGAATGGTTACCTTACTCAACTGTCGATAGTTTATACACATTCTCATGCTACTATCTTTTTTCTTAACAAACAACATTTGAGCACCCCAAGGAGAAGCACTAGGACAAATGAATCCCTTATTAAGTAACTCCTACAACTAAGTCTTAATCTCTCTAAACTCAGTTGGAGCCATTCTATAGGGAGGGATAGAGATTGGGTGAGTGACCGGCTCCAAATCAATGCAAAAGTCAATGTCCCAATCTGGAGGCATACCTATCAAGTCAGTGGGAAATACCTCTTGAAATTCAAACACTGCGGGAACTGACTCAATAGAAGGGACCTCTGCACTAGTGTCCCAAATATGTGCCAGAAAGGTCGAACACCCCTTCCCTACTAGCTTCTTAGCATGAATAAAGGACATTATTTTCACAAGGCCAAACTTATAAACACCTTCCCATTCTAACTTATCCATCCCCTAGCATGTTTAAGGTCACGGTCTTAGGATTACAATCAAGTGCAGTATGATATGGGGACAACCAAGTCATACCCAGGATAATATCAAAATCAAGACTATCCAAAATCACCAAATCTACCTAATTCTGACAACCCATAAAAATTATAAAGCAAGCACGATACACTTAAGTCACTACCACAGAGTATCCAATCAGAGTAGATACATACATATGTGAGTCAAGCATATCACATACCATGTCTAAACTCTAAGGCAAATTTAACAGACACAAATGAATAAGTGGAACCTAAATCAAACAAGATAGTAGACATCTAGTCACAGACGAGAATAGTACCTATAATGACTGCATCAGAAGCCTCTACCTCGAATTTACCTGGAAAAGCATAGTATTGAGGTCTATCATCAATTTGAGAAACCTCTCTATCAGGTTGTGCATCGACTTTTCCAACATTACTACCACCTTGATTTCTACCACGGCCACCCTAATAACTATCACGTCCACCCTATAGATGACCTCTACCATTACCACCACCACTTTTACCAACTGGAACCGTAGCTCTAGACTATTTTTGACCCTGAAAACTCACTTGACTACCATTAGAACAAATCTTCTTAAAGTTCCCAACACCAGTTGATCCAATGAAGGCTGGCTGGCAGATGAATACGAAGCCCTTTAGCGTCACACAAATGAAAACTACTGAGTGGTCCCTAATGGACCCCCTGTAGAAACTGGCAGAGTTGACTGAATATGACAAACTAAATAGGCCTGATAACCATGTCCTCTAGAGTAAGATACGCTAAAGTTGCTTGTATTCTGGGCCTTCTTCATTACCATCTTAGCCTGACTAACCTGCTTAACTCCTTCCACTTTCTTTACAAAGTCAGAAACATCATTAAAAGGTTTCCCTGTAGAAGTCTCCTTTTTAGTACCAAGAAACTGAGTAGCATATCTAGACAAGGCATGAAACTTAGCCTCGTCTGCTGCAATCGACATACTATGCTTCTCAAGGGCTATGAACTCATCCTTCTTCCTGTCATGCAAGGTTAGTGGCACATACTTCTCTAAGAATAGGGTATGGAACTTGGTCCATGTTAATGAAGGTAAAGCTGGAGACCGACATTCCATATAATCCCTCCATCACTGCTTAGCATCACCCTACATTTGAAAGGTCAAAAATTCTATAACGTGTTGGTCCATAATGCCCATCTTATGAAGCCTCTCGTAGCAATAAATAATTAACTCATAAGCTCATATGTCTACAAACCAACAAAGGTGGAAGGTTTCATCTTCAAAAACTTAGTCAACATATCATGCTCACTCCTAATCATCATCGGACCTAAAATTGAACGAGAAAACACTTCCATTCCAGAGAACTTATCCATCCTAGGGGCTATCACAGCAGCATGATGCACCCCTAGATGCTGGTAAGTAGGCAAGACAAGTGTGGCTCCAGTACCTACCAACCCACATAGAAAAGCAAGCACCTACTAAACTAGTTCAGATAACATTTGGGGAAATGTTTCACCTCCCAGAACTGGTATTGCCTCCTTCCGTTACAGAAGTTCTTCATTCATAACCTCATCGTGATAATTCTCAGGGTAGGGAGGTGTACCAGATATCTATCAAGATGGATTATTTGCAGCGTGATCTCCACCCCTGGCGGATGTTGCTCTACCTTTTACTCTCTCTCTCTACCCCATCTTCTACCTTTGGTGACAGGCTCTGCAACTGGAACTACTGGCGCGAGAGCTGCTTCTCTAGCTCTGTTAGCTCTCATTTTTACCAACTACGAACAAAAAGTGAAGAGGTCAATAACCAATTTGGATCGCCAGATACCAATTGGAATCAAGTTATAGCACGAAAGAAGAAAGAATGTGATATTTTCCTAAAGTCCTATAGCCTCTCGAATAAATGTACAGACATCTCCGTACGATTACATAAGACTCTACTAGACTTATTTTGGTATGATGAGATCAATGAACCTAGGGCTTTGATACCAACTTTATCACGACCCAAATCCATTATAAGTGGCACCCACACTAACCCTTCGATAGGAGAACTATCTAACCCAAGTAACCAATACCAACACTTAACCAATTTAATTAAGAACGAAGCAATTCTATTACTAAAACAATATCTCAAATAGTTCTAAAAAAACAATGCGGAATATAATTCAAATTGTCCAAAATGCCCCCAGAAACTGAAAGTCATTATACCAAAACTTCTAAAATAAAACAATTTATGGGTACAACCCAGAAAACTAAAATAATTAAATTGTCTATGTTCGAAACAAATCGACAAGAATATAATACAAGATGACCCATGGATGCTCGAAAGATAAAGCTCACCTTGATTTGGAATCAGTCACGGTCTACAACTGAGGTCTCGTTGGAGCCGCTAGAATATACTCTGCACTCAATAAAAAGAAAAGCACAAGTAGTATCAGTACAAAGCTACTATATATTGGTAGAATCATAGGCAGACTCAAATCAATAAATATGAACACATAACATACCTTTACTTAGCCTTTCCTCAACACATAATCAAGTAAACCGAAAAGGATAGAACAAGTATAAATATTCAACCAAGTCAATAACCATGACTCATAACAGCTAACTCAACTTGTTACAGATTCCTCTTTTATTACACTTCAACAATATCAAATTAATTCAAGTATATCAATAGCCTGGACCACTAATGGATCTAAAAGCAAAAACAATATAACCCAGTTTACTAAAGGAACCCAAAATAACAACTATTATATAACCCAATCCACTTATGGAACATGCTATGGGTCTTATAAATACCCACAAACCATGACTTATCCCAAACCAATGTTATACCATCCTTATTCCAACGTCCCCACCCTTATACTCTATAATATCTACCAATTCCGATGACCTTTACCAGTTCATCTCATAATATCAACCCATGTCATAACATGTAAAATCATAATACGAGATAATTAAATCACACTTGAACTTAAAAATAAGCCTTTATACACAATCTCATTTCAGGTGATCAATAATTTGTAAATTTATCCAATAAGTTAACATTCAACAGTATGTATTGCAACAAGTAGACAAATAGGTAGTTAACATGCACACATAAATCATATTGAGTCTTTAACCGTAATTCAACCATCACCTACCTCAATCCAAGCCCCGCAATGCTCTAACGAACTTAAGCCTTGCCTTTTCTTGCAACCTTGGCTTGATTGTGGTCTATAAACAACAATACATTCATAATTCAAACAGTGTTCTAATAAAATTAGGGATTACCACCTAATCCCATAATCCTAAGGTTAAAATCATGATCATTCTCTTATTTTAGGTTTTTTCTATCTTCATCCCACTTTAATTATATCAAATTCATGTTTGCAAGAGCGAATTCTAACTATTTCATCAAAACCCATCCACCCTTAACCAAAACCCAAAAATTACACCTTGTCTTTTACTACATTACAAAAAAAATCAACATATGTCAAGTTAATTCCTCCACCATAATCAAAACCTAGTGATTCTAAGGATTAATCATCAAAAAACTAGTTAAATAGGTGGATTAACGTACCTCAATGAAAGAAAATGGGTGGAAACTGGTGATTTTTGCCCTAAATCGCCCTCTCCTAGTATTGAACAAATATGGAATGAAAAATATGTTTTAATTTTGAAAACTACATTTAAATACGTGTAACCTGCTATAGCGGCCCAATTCATGCTATAGCGGGATCTGCCCGCTATGGCGGGACTGACTGACTTTAACTTCCACTATAGCAGGAACATTTCCACTATAGTGGGCCTATTTTAGCAACCTGCCTCCCGCTATAGCGGCCTAGGCAAGGCAGAAAGTCCGACAATCCCAGATTTTTGCTAATTTTGCAACACACTTTTAGATTTTAACATCCCAAACTAACACCTTTACAGCAAACGCTATATCCGGAGTTTAACTAACCCGAATTCACTTCTGAAAGTTACAACAAAATCCTTAACCTCTTAGCTATCATACTATGGTCGAAAATAATACAATTAAAAATCTATCCATTATTGTATTTATCTAGACCATAACACACTTGAAATTCATTCGAGACTAGCCTAGCTTGAAATTTCTAAAACTTCATCCGGGGAGAATCTTAACGCAAATTTTGACACGCTAGACTATAGCGTAATGATGGAAAGGGGCATTATAATATTGCTATCCTTCTATTCTGGATCTAAAAAGTCAACCTCAAACCTATAAGGGAAAAATTTGAACTTTAATTAAAAATCATGTTATTCATAATTTAGGAAGTTTAAATCTCAACTTAATGAATCAAAATAATGAAAAATAAAATAGGTTTATTTGAAAAATGAGTAAAGTGAAGGTAGAAACATATGCCCAATTATTTTATAAGAAAAATGAATCAAAAATTGCCTCAATTGGGGCTCTCTAGCTCCCAAAATGTCAAAAATACAAAATAGGTGCAATTTATGACTTAAACTCGACAATTTCCACTTCCACGGAGGCTTTGCACTAGTGACCCTCCCTTCGTACATGCGTACCCATTTTTACACCTGCAGGTTCCACTGGTGTGGCCCCTTTTCCGCACCAATGACACACTAGCATCAACAATGTTATACTTCATTAAAAAGGCAATAACTCCTTCATACAGACACTAAATGTATCAATTCTTTTTGTGTTGGTTCTAAAATTTTGATACAGATCTAATGGTACCATCCAAACTCCAAAAATAACTTGATTGATTTAGGTGGTACTATTAAGGCTCAACAACAAAAAACTCTAAACTCCAAATTCCAAACAAGTACCCAAAACTTATTCAAGACCTCCCAAAAACAAATCAATAGTGCAAGCTACTTGTAAATCACATTCTAGACCTAATGAAATCATCAAAATAGTCAAACGAGGCCATCTTGACTGGATGTTGATCAAAGTCAACTCTTAACTTAGAAATCTTCAACTTTTCAAATAGCCACTCAAAACTTATCCAATAGCCTCAGGATCTGAACTAAACCTTCAACTAGACTAAAAATCACCTCCAAACCTAGTGGAATCATCGAAATATAAAAGTTACCTTTTTAAACTCAAACATTGACTTTAGTAAATTCTCTTAAGTTTCCAACTTTTACAAAACAATTGCTCTTCCTAAACTCATATTAATGCCTCGAGAGTCGAACCAATAGTCCGACTAACCCAAAAATCTTATTTCAAAACAAATGATGCTGATAGAATTTTGATACAAGCTCAACTTCTACAAATATTGACTAAATTCAACTACATCAACTTTTCAACCTTCCAAAATGAAAAACTCACACAATACTCAACCAAACACCTCAGGAACTATGCCATCTACTTTCACAGACTACTAATATAATAATACGACTACTAGGAGGGGTAAAATAGACAAAACACACTAAAACTTAAAAATTACATTGAGGGTTGTTATAGCATCTCTCCACGATGTCAAGAAGATGAGTGCATCAGGTAAGACTTTGCAAATCTATTAGTACTACGAGCACAATCTACATTAAAAGTTGCAAAATATTATATGAACATGAAAACACATGTATTCAGAAGATATCATAGGTTGACCTAGTTGGAGTTTGACAATTATATCACATAAAGTATGAAATGTGATTCTACTAGTTCATTAGCTTCTAAACCATTAAACGAGGGTCTTGGAGAAGGAACCAAGCCCAATATCATCAAATAAACAATGTATATGAAGCACAAGTAAGGAAATATATGATTTAAATATAATGTAATATAATGTAATGGCCATATAATCCTACTGGTATGCACCTGCTTCCATTGGAAGCATGCAAGGATCTTGGAACAATAGGGGGCTAACGAGATCTATATACCAGCTTGGAGCCATTTCACTTTTCGACATCACATATATCAAGTGCTTGAAACCATTTACCTTCAAATTTTCTAACACAAAATAAGTATTGGGAATCATTTCCCTTTGAGTTTCTAATCCCAAAACAAGTACCCAAAACCATTTTCTTTGCATTTCCAATCACAAAACAAGTACCTAGAATAGTTTTTCTTCAGGTTTCATCACTCTATTATTTCTATTATACCATATTTATGATCCATAAAAATAAATAAGTATTGCATGATTGCAATAGTAAAGAATATCCTATGCAATATAAATAAGTATATCTCTTTGAACAGAGTTCCCTTTGGATACTCACACATCAAGGTAGGTAAAACACATGAATCAGAGTGATTTAATAACATATAAGCAGTTTAAGTCATATAATTTTTATCAGCAAGTTCCCAACCTAGATTACAAATAAGTAAGTAATTCTTTCCAATACTGAATCGGCTATACGCTCAACCCATAACATGCTTGATAGAATAAATAATCTCCCAAACAATATAAGAAAATAAGCCACAACCTACTATAAAATCCAAGAAAATATGCCATAGACCCTCACAACTGTGCCTGTACATTCTGAACAGCCTCAGAATACTCCTAATCTATCAATAAGTACTCTATATAAGTATATGAGTAAATTGATACCTATATTGCTATAATTTTGTCCTGGCCCCAAAAAGTATACCTTGAGCACCCAAGTTTAAAATAATAATTTCATTTTAAAATTTATTTTAACCATAATACAAGGATCTCAAATAATAAATTTCATCAAATTCTGAGTTTGAATCGAACTCTAAATTATAAAAATACAATTTATCAACCTTAGGCACTAAAAGCCTAATTTCTAACACCTACACGCCTATTAAATCATAAAATAAATGAAAAAATAGTAGGGTGATACCAAATATAGGGTTATATTCTTACCCTAATATATAATAAGGGTTCCCCTCAAAATTGCAAAAATACAAGCTTTTAAGCTATGAAAAACAAAATATAAAGTTTAAGTTTGTGTAATGACCCTCAATGTCATTTTGTGATTTAACTTCTTTTCCTAGTTATATCCTTACCATACCTCTGGAATAATATTTATGGCTTATAGGAATAGGTCACATGACTCTAGAGGTGATCGGATGCATTTTTGAGATGTCTTTCAATTTTGGAAGTTTGGAACATAGAAAGTGTGGAACTTAGAAAGTTTGACCAAAGCCAACATTCAGGTTTGACAAAGTTGAATCTAAGTTTTGATGATTCAAATAGGTTTGGAGGGTGATTTATGTCCTAGTTAGAGGTTCATAATGGTACCCGAGACTTTGAAGGGCATTTTTGACATTTTTATTAATTTTGAGTTTTACTTAAGTTTAGAATTGACCGCGATCAATATTTGGTCAAGATGATTTCAAAATTGTGATTTGGCGATTCCAATAGATTTGGAATGTGTTTTATGATTGATTTGCACTCCTGATTTTTGTTTGAAGTGTTCTGAACGAGTTCTAGTATCCATTTTAAAACTTGGAAAGATTTTGACATTGTTGTCATCTATTCTAGTGGTCTTTCTCCATGTTTACAAGAGGAACACCACGATCGTGAAGGTTTGGATGGTTGGCCTTCGTAATCACGGCTAGGAGGATCGTAATCACAAAGATAAATGTATGGATCAGGTAAGATTGCTATTTGCATTTGCGAACCAAGTTTTGCATTCGTGAAGAGTTGGATCAGGTCAGCATCATGATCATGACAGGGGCTCCTTGATTGTGATGAATAAAATGACATGGAAAGGTTTAAATTCCCCATTTTCAAACTTGAGCTTCTAAATTCAATTTTTGGAGCTTTAGAGAATTGACTGAGGTAATATTAGTGGGATTTTTTAGGACTCTTTGCTGGGTATGTTTCTAAACCTTCTTTTGGTAATTTTCCATTGATTTATTGTTAATTTCAAGGAATTACTGCATATAAAAAAATGGAATTAGGGGTCTTTTCTCTAAAGTTTAAGAGATTGTAAATTGAGGATTTGAGGTCTAATTTAAGCTTCCTTTTCAATAAAAGTTCATATTTAAGTTCCTTTATCTTATAGGTAAAATAATTTTAAAGGAAAATTCTAGTTTCACGATCAAATTCAGAGGGTTGACTTTTTACCTTAAATTGACTCAAACTTTTATGTTGAGATATAGGTATAAATGGACTTGTATTCATGTATCAAACATGTTTATGATAAATTGGGAGCATTTCAAGGCCATTCATAAGTAGAAGCTTGTGGTATAATCATTGGTGGCTTGCGGTTGAGGTATGTTATGACTTACTTTTTTACATACTTAGCTTGAATGGAAACTTATTTTGTAATGAAGGTTATAAGTTGGGAAAAATATTGGGTTGAAGTTATTTTTGCGATGATTTTGATACTGTGACACCCAAAATCGGGTTTTAGAAGATAAATGGCTTGAGACTTGGAAAAATTGTATCATATGTTATCTTATTTGCCATTTCATACATCATTAATTATATGAAATATTATTTACCATGATGGGCATGATATATAAAGTAAATGGATTTAATATAGAAAGTGTGGAACACATGCAAGAGTTGAGAAATTTATTGATCTTGAGGCTTATAACATGTGCTTATGAATTACATTTTATTTATACATGTTGCATTCAAAATTTGTTTTATTATTGTGATCATGCATACTCATTCATTCTCGTGGATCACTAACATTGTACTATGGAAAAACACTTTTTTTGAAGGAAAACACAGATTTTAGCCCTAGTTCAAGTCCAGATAGTTATATTAAGAGAGATGATGATATTCATTGATAGGAAAAGATTCTAGGAGGGATATATGGACCTCATGAGTCCCCCATGAGTCTCGCCTCATAACATGCCACTATGGAGGGAGTATATATTGGTAGGATCATTAGCCATTGCATTGAATTGTATGTCATATTTATATTTTTTGTTTACCTCTTATTATTTTTATTATGTTATTTGAACTGTTGGGACTTTTTTTATGTCAAGGTTACTTTAACATTCATTATGCGATACAGTAACAACTTAAGCTCATCTGACATATAATTCCTACTAAGTACTAGTGGATTGTACCCACCTTACTCTTTTTACATTTTCTATGATGCAAATCCCACTACCAGTCTTCAGAGTGGTTTCTGACTCATTATTGGTTGTTATTAGTTAGATACATGGTGAGATAATTGCATTCAGAGACTTGGATTGTTTTCTTTTTGATTTTTCAGCTCTATAACTATAGTTTTTGGATAGCGATGTACTATTTTCAATACTTATTTACCTTTTTATTTTTGAAAGCTCTTGTACACATGTCACTTAGTATCAAGATGGTTTGGTTGGCACTTTGTATCATTTCATTATTATTGAATGTTTAAGTTATTTTGTTTTCATAAAGCTTATTTCTACTCTTACTTATTTTTTTTGTTATCACGTTAGGATTGGATTGCCTACCAAGGGCATGGTAATATTCCATTATGACCTTGAGATTTTAGATCAAGACATGGTACTAGAGTGCTAGGTTCACCAGTCTCATGAGTACAAGATCAGGTGTCTAGTACAGTCTCACGAATCGGTGTGATAACGTTTGTATCTATCTTTAGGAAGCTATAGGAGATTTTAAGAAAATTATCCTCTTTTATTACTTGTAGTGGAAATTAATTATCTTTTGAGTTTTCTAAACTTCGTGTTTCATTCTCTCATGTATGAGGAAGATGAGATCATCTATGGTAGAAGATGATGAGACTGCACCATTGCTAGGTCCCCTACATGGGGTCGAGGCTGCTTTAGTGGTAGGGCATAGGCCAATGCACCTACTTGAGGTTGTGCTAGAGTGGTATCCCTTGATCCTAAGATTGAGATTGAGGATTTGTCTTATCAGATCCAGGTTGGAGTCCCATCTAGGTCTTGCTACTCTAATGCTACAAGATACTATAGTATGTATTTTGAGCTTTTTAGAGGGTATGGATCAGAAAAAAGTTCTACCTTTCAATCTTGATGGTTCTCATACTAGAGTTGGGGATAAAATTCATGATTAGATACTGGCTCAGGGTTTTTAAACACCCAGGGTGCAACTAACTACTTTTATGGCTTCTTATATGAATGTATCACCAGTACCATTTTTTGCTCCATCGGTTGTGTCTGGGCTAGTGATTTCAATTGAGGAGCAGAATATGTTTGACTGCTTTGTTAGGATGGGTCCACCTTATTTCACTGGTGCTCCTGAGTAGAATACTTATGAGTTATTGGTCAGTTGCTAGGGGAGATTTCATATCCTCTATTTGGTTGAGTCACATGGTGTTGACTATACCAGTTTTAGACGGTAGGACTGGCTAAGTAGTGGTAGAGGTGTTTTCTTGATTGTAGGCTAGCTGGGTCATTTCCTATGGCATGGACACAATATTTTGAGGCCTTTCTGGGGAAGTACATGCCTCATAGCACAAGAGAGAGTTTGAGGGATTAGTTTTATTATTTTGGCATGAACCTATAACTGTTAGTGAGTATAAGACTAGGTTGCATAGCTTGGCTCAAAATGCGATGAGAAGTTTACTTACTGAGGAAAAGCGGAAATATGGTTTGTGTAGAGGTTAAGTAGTCCTCCCTATTTGGATACTAAGTATTTGGTGACTATCGGGGATACTTTCAGTAGGTTATTAATCATGCTAAGATCATTGAGATGATTCATCATCAAGCCTATAGAGGCGATGACAAGAGGGTTTGCAGGCATGGTAGTTTTAGTGTTTCATCATGTACGGGGCAAGGAATTTTTAGGTATAGGTCATTATTACTAGACTAGCAGGCCCAATTATGCAACATTACAAAATTTTAATGGTGGTTATCCTTTAGTTAGGGCAGCTAGAGCACATGGTATATGTCTAAGGGATCTTATTCTAGGTTTTTTAGATTATGGTGGAAACTCTAGTTAATTCAGGCTATCTCATTAACCTATGACTAAAAGTGGATGCTATAAGTTTGGAGAGTTTGATCATTTTTCTAGAGAGTGTCCTAGATGTAGGCATGATAAGGAATATCAGAGTTCTCAAATTTGGCCCATAGGGCAGCAGAACCACCAGCTAAAAGAGTTGCACAGAGTGGAAAAGGCGTTTCTCAGGTTGGTGGAGCTCAGACAGGTCATAGATTTAGTCGTAGAGGCACACATTCTAAGGGTTGTATGGCCATTGTTATTATTTTCCAGGTAGACTATATGTAGAGGCTTGAGGAGCAGTTATACAAGTACTATTTCAGTTTGTTATTGATTGACTTCAGCGTTATTTGATCCAGGATCTACTCATTCTTATATGTCTACATATTTTTCTATGCACCTAAATATAACGTATGATTCCTTTGTAGTGCCGATACATGTTTCTACCCCAGTAGGTATTCATTATTAGTGGATCAAGTGTATCGATCTAGTGTTGTGACCTTGTTAGGGTATGATACGTGGGTGGATCTTATTATTCTAGATATGGGGGATTTCGATGCGATTTTAGGTATATTGGTCGTTCCTTAATATGATATCTAGGATTGTTATGCCAATACTATTCCTTTAGTTATTCTTTGTACTTCATGTTTTGTGTGGAAGTGTCATGAGCCAAGTCTCACCCAAGATGCGACCATGAACTAGTTGTCACATATAATCTATATAGATCCTTGGTATGTCATAATTAAAGCACAATATAATATAAATAGTACTGATGTGGAAGCTAAAACATGGGTTGAACTTTTGTAATAAAGATTAAAGAAGATAAAATAGACTTTTATTAACTGAGAACATGCATACTTGAAAACTGAATACAACTGAATGAATGACTGTCTATGAAGCCTCTTCTAACATATTAAATATAGTTGGCCGAGACAAGACCCCCAGTTACCTCTAAAGAAAATAAGAGTCTGAAAATAAATTTGAGAAAAAAAAAAAAGATAACTCCAAGTCCCCAAGTGCAAGGAGGGCTCACCACTACTGAACGTATAAGTTGCAATTGTCTAACCATGAGCTTGAGACCGAGCACCAGAATCTACATTAATAAAAGTATACAGAGCAGGAAAAAGTATATGGTCAGTGTGTGGAAATGTACTGCGTATGTAAGATTAAAGCTAAGAAGTATAAAATAACATATATAGCAGGCTTTTAGAATCTAATTTTGATCAATAAGCATAAGTCAAGTGAAATAGACAAACTGAAACATAAGAGAGAATTATTTAAAGTTCTTCGATAAACTGATAGTATAAAATAAGGTATTAACAGAAAAGCTGGGAATGTTCTAAAGATGATTTGATGAAACATAATACCTAAATAACTAAGGTTCTAAAATAGTATGAAATCACATAAGTTCATTATGTACAATGTCTAGCCTAGTTGGAAGGGTTGCTCTAAACCTTGCCAGGGGATAGAACCTATCTGTCTAGTGTGGATCCACTACTGAGCCTTTTGGGCTAAAAGAGTCGACCTAATTGGTGGTACAACCCTAATCCTACGGTGGTAACAAAGTTTTTGGACTTGAGTTAGCTTAACCCACGTCCTTTTGATGTTGAATAGTCCTCCCAAAACTAACTGTATAATCATAGGCTCATAAATAATTAAATTCTTTGTCTGTCTGAAAGTAAGCTGTGAGACTTTGCTAAAATCATTCTTATAAAAATCTGTGCTCAAGCTTTGAACTTTATACATATCAAGTTCTACTGAAATCATACTTCAAATCATCAAGGATAAGAGAAGACTCTAAAAATCATGCTTTACTATAACTATACAATGTTAAGAAGCATTGAAATTAAATGAAACTGAAATTAAGAAAATCTGCAAATCTTGGGTACAAATTCTAACTTTGAAAATCATGATATTATAATATTTTTCAAAACCTTAACATGAGGATGAAAGGATACCATTACTAAATTCTTACATACCTGATAAGGATGAGGATTTTGAACTGAAAGCTTGAACAGAATGACTGAGATTAGAATCTTACATCTACTTTCTTGAAAATTATTCTTACTCTTGGGGGGGTTTGAGAGAATATTGAAAGGTATCGACTGATTTTGGCGTTATACCCCCTTCTAGGAAGCCAAAACATCGTAGGTTAGGCTTATAAAAAAAGGAATGGATGAAATTACCCTTTTTAAAACATTCTAAAATTTATGAGAACTATGATCCATAAATCATTCCATGAATTGTGAACAGATTCCACAATTCGTTATATGAGCCATAGTTTTCTGATGAAATTTGACAATCATCTGCATCACTTTCATGGATCAACTTCATGAGTTGTGGTTCCATTCCACAGATCATACTGTAAATTGCCAAAACCTGGGAGACTAAAAATTTTGGGACTTGTTCCACGGGTGGTTCATGATTCATAATACGATTCCATGGATCGTGAATCGTATCTATGGTTTACGGAAATCTTAGGAAGGTTCCACGAGGGGTTTCACGTGAGGTTACATGAATCATGAACCTGGTTCACGACTCGTGAACAATTTCGTAGTAATATAGAACTTAAGTTATACATTTGGTTTTCTATGTTAAGTGTTGAATATTTATAGGAACGAAATTTGAGGTGTTGCAAGAAGGGTACAGTTAGTCATGGACCAAAGAAGGTGATATCATTTATGAGAGAGAAAAGATGGTGGAAAAAGTGTTTTTGTCTTACATAGCATACGCTTTGGATATTAGTGTTAACATTTCCTCACTTAAGTCAGTTCCTATGGTGAGTGAGTTTGCATATGTCTTAATGATAGATTTTTGAGGTATTCCACCAGACCGTGACATCAATTTTGGCATTAATCTAGAGCTAGTTACTCAAACATTTATTTCTTTACTTTAATTATGTCATACTTAGATTTGAGACTAGTTATCTTACTGTTTAATTTACTTCTACATTTACCTTATGATTAATTGTGTTTTGCATAAGGGAAGTGGTACCTACCGAGGGGATATAGTAGGTGTCATCACTACTATCGTTTTTGGATTGCGACAGTTCTACAGAGTATGCCTATTTATCTATTGTTTGCAGTCAATTTTCATACTTCATTTATAGGGGTTTGAACCTCCACAATATTTGTTTGCTAAATTTAAATACTTTCTTTTACTGTGTTTATAACCTCCACAAAATTTTAATAAGATTTTAATATAATTAAGATAAATTACAACTCATATAGATTTTAAAATTACAACTCATATAGATTTTAATATAACTAATAACTAAACTTGTACCATTATAATAATAATTAAACATATAGAAATATCTTTATAAATAAAACATCAATATTTCATGAAATAATAAAGATGTTAACATATAGTAATATCTAAGTTATCAAACTACAAATGCACTTTCTTTGCACCCTAAGAATATAAGAAAATTATAATACATCTGTTAGATTTTAGGTCGTGGGTCACTCTATATGTGATGATCTGACCCATATAAAAGAGATAAATATAAGAGAAGTTATAATAAAATTTCCCAACAGAGAAGTTACTGCTCCACACATACAGGGAGTAAAAGAATTTTCTCTCTTTCTTAGAAAAAAACCAACACCCTTTTTTTCTTCTTCCTACAAGAAAGATATTTTCTCTCTTGTTCTTTCTTAAACACAAAAAAGGAAAAGGCATTTAGTTTGTGGAATCAAAGCTTTGTTTCCTAATTAATCAAAGTGGACTTGGGACAAATTCTTTTGGTTGCAATTACAATGATTTCTGCTACAATTAAAAGATACACAATACAATGTTCTTGCTCCATGATTATTATTACATTTGTATCAGATCCTACGTCGATTGCTCATGTTATTGATTTCCTCCATGAAAATCTCTATTTGGTAGAATACCTAATTTATATTTTTTCTATCTTGAACTTTTTTTGAAATAATTTTTTTTGCCTTCTACGGCTTTGCTTTCTATGAAAAAAAAGAAAGCGGATTTTATGAGATAGCAGTTTATATAAGTTTTTTGAGAAAAAAATAGTGTGGCAAAGTGAAGTATTTGAAGTGACATAAGAGTCGTATCTATTTGCTTCAAAGGCTAGTCATGATAAATAATGGAATTCCAAGATTAGATCATTAATGGAGGGTGTTAAAAAGTGCAAGAACATATTGAAAGAATTCCATTTTTGTGAAGAACCCCATAATTTAAACTACTTCACTAAACGAGGCAAATAAAGTGAAATACATCGTGCCACGATGACAAATCAAGTGCTGCTCGGAGGCAACTCATGATTTATAATAGATATAGTAAAAAAAAAATCTTAAAAGATGTCACGACACGATCTTAAATAAGGTGCTAGGCAACTCACTTTAACAATGTTTATTGTGACTATGCACTGGTACGTGAGACAGAAACATCACAAAATATGGAGCGCGGGAAGAAAATACAAAAAAAAATTGAATTGGACATGTCTTGGGGACCTCGCTGCACAAGGCCATAGACTGTCCTTGGTAGCGTCGCCACTCGAGGCCTAAGGTTATACCCTTCCACACTCATCTTCCTTACTTCACACATACATATACATGAAAAAACTCTTCATACTTCATTAAAGTTCTCCACAAATTTCCCCAAGGTCTCAAAAGTCTTCAAAGTAGTAACTTTTTGATATTTTTCTTCTCTATTTCAAGATAAATCAATCCCCCAACCTCCCCATTGTATTAATATCAATTTTTTGTTTTGAGTTTTGTAAAAATGCTTCAAGCTTTGAAAATTATGGGCATTGTTTAATTTTCTTATAATATGGATTATTTTATTGATGAAAAATTCTATATAGTTGCTATGATGATGTTGAGAATATACTATATGATAATTTTGAATTTACATGGCTATTTCTTGAAATAAATTTATGGGTTGATAAAGTCTTGAATAATTACTCATTTTAGTAGAATTTTGTTGCAGTTACTCTTTAATAAATTAAACTGAAATTATTGTGATAGACTTGATTCGTATATGAATTATTATTGGGATTCATTCTGTAGATTTTGATAAAATGGATGAAATTAAGAAAATGATAGACCCCATAGTATGAATACTTGACTAGAACCTTTGAAAATATCATATATTTGATGAAAACGTCCCAAAGTATAGTTGGGCATTGCATTTCCTATTCTAGATGGATGAAAATCATCTTAAGAATCAGTTAGTCATCACGTAAACTTTAAGGCCTAAAATAGTACAATTGTGGGGGGTGGTCCACGTATATTTAGGAATATTATAGAATGTGTTGTGGACAAATTATGTGAATGTATAAAAAGGATACGAGAGGTCTGAGTATCTATGCTAGCAAATTATATGTGGGGTCACACTAACTTTATTTTTGCTTAATTTTCTAGCCACATTGTATGATTACAAATTCTTTGTTTTTGCAGCTACGTACAGTGGAGAATTAAAGTCTATTTAGAGTAAAAATAAGGTCATCGAGGACCAAAGGATGAAAAAAGACTACACAGGTCAAGGGTAAGGGTTTGGAAGTCAGGGTCCTGCTCAACCTGCTGCTCCTGCTCTAGTGCAAAAGAAATATGGTATTAAATGGGTTGAAATCCATGGAAAGGCATGGTTCAAAAACTTTACTAAGAAGAAGTACCTAGCAGAAGTGGCAGTCAATGAAGCTAAGCTACAGGTTGAGATTCCTACCAATTGGGCTAGTATTTATCAGTTGGGGTCTTTAGTTTATATTTTTTGATCCTGTAAAGTGCAACCTTATCCTTATTCGGGAATTTTATGTAAATTAAAACCCTTTGAAGGATCCCAAGGTGGTTCAAGTGTGGGGCATGCTTGTTCCCTTTTGAAATGAGTTGTTATGTTAGATACTGAGGGCTCCAGTTGTTCCTAGTGGGCCACTTACAGAGGTTTATGCACACCAGTTATATTATGTAACTCGTCGTACTTCCACTGCAAGATGGCTACAAAGAAAAGATAATGGGACTCATAAGACCTTAGCAATGCCATACATCACTAGAGAGGCTCGGGTCTGGTTAAAGATTATGTGTAGTAGGTTGATGCCTTGTGAGCATACCATAGTGGTGTTGAGAGACGGTGTGTCTTTGATATATCAGCTGATTACTAGATAGAGGGTCAATGTAGAAGCTACTATGCAATCGATCATGAATAGTCGAGGATTGGGTCTAGTAGTAGCTTTTTCTTTGGTAGCATTTTGCTCAGTATCTTTTTCAGTAGCAGGCTATGGAGAAGTTGTTAGATTTCCACCCATTGTTTGGTGGAGTATTGGTTGATGTGACTATTGCTAAGGCACCATAGTAGATCATGGGTTTGATGATAAGCATAACAAGGGCCGCATGAGAGATGATTTCCCAATAGGGAAAATATTTGGCATGACCGACCTATAGTTGAGGCTTGATGGTATGGCAATGATTGAGCATGAGATGGCACAACTTTATGAGTAGTATCCACTCAATATGCATACACAGTTGACGTACAAGATAGGTCCAGCATTCACAGAGCCTACTGATGATGATATACCCACTCTTAAGGCACCGATCCATGACGACAATGAGGATGAAGAGATCCAAATAGTGATAGAAATAAGGGAGAGACTGATCTTTCCCCAGTTGATAATGAGGCTGATGATTGACCAATGAGTTATTTATTTCCACCTCTCTTATTTACGCTCTTTACTGTGACACTGAGGACAATGCCAATATTTAAGTGAGAGGTGCGAGGGAGAAACTTCTATTCAGTTTGGGTCTGTGTAATTATTATGTTTGAATTTAGTACTTTTTGTTTTGTCATTGACTTTGTTTGATTTATTTCTTGCATTTCGCGGATATAAATTTGAATATTTTGGGTTGTAATAGTAATATAGGAGCTTATTTGTTATGCAGTTTAATAGTAATATGTCATGGTAGCAGTTAGTTTTGTTAGTGCAAGCCTTTATTTTATTTTCGATTCTTTTCCAAGAGAGCCCTTTGAATTGTATGTCATAGAAATATTTATTTTATTTCATTTTTTTAGTTTTTAGGATAAAGTAGAGTAACCTTACACTTTCAAATGCTAGGTGCTTAATTTAGATATGCTAAGACAATGTTAGGTAACGCTCTTAAACACATTATGTATAAAAAGCATATATATTTTATTTGAGACACATAGTCTCTAAGATTGACTCTACATAAATAAAAATGGGCTTAAAATTATTTTCAATGAATTTCATTGCATTGTTAGGTAGAGAGTTGATAGGGAGCTGGTTTACTCATTTGTCTACCATTATGTAGTGCTGATTTTGCATATTCAATGTTTTATATAGATATATCTGTCATGACCCAACCGGTCATGATTGGTACCCACCCTAACCTATGGCCAGATTACCATACTAATCTCACCCTTACTGACTCTAGTGTTACTCTTATATTCACTTATATCATTTTCCAGTTTTTAATCAAGTGTAAAAAGGAAGTTTGTTTAATAAATTTAAACCACTAGTCAATGAACATCAATATTCAATAATAGAGTGCGGAAACCTCTACTTATTACATCTTCGGTACATAAAGTCACCGTACAAGAACATCTAAGAATAAACTAAGCCTGAACCAACAAGAATATCCAAAACATAAATAATAGGAAATCGTCTTAGTCCCGAAACAAAGGTCGTCAACATCAACAAGAAGATCCAAAGGTTGCCAGGTCATGGTGCTCACCCTCAAATCAAGACTAAACCACCAGCTAGAGCCGAGGTCATGTGTCAACTGCTAGAAGATATTCTGCACTCAACAAAAGAAGTGTACAGGTAGCATCAGTACATCAACAAGTACTGGTAAGCATAATAGGCCGACTAACTCTACAATGTACAAGTAAGCAACTAGACAAGTATAAAAGCAATCATAACAAAACTCATAATCAAAGACATCAACAATTAAATGCATCATATAGACATAATTCACAATTTACTTTCACAGGCTTTTATTTTTAGTCACTTTCATCAATAACTCATCACCACATATAATCATCATAAATACACCCAATGCATATGAATAAGTGCATGTATGCAAGATGTACGCATCATCTCTTACTCATCTCAACCTCATCAACATCATAAGCATGTCCAATCCCATGAATCTTATGGGTTATTTATTGTCAAGACCCGAGACTACCCCCTAGTTGTAACACGATGCTTAGAGTCACAAGTGACCCCAAGCTAACCCATGGTCTAGCATGATACTAAAAATACTAGATAAAATGAGATTCACTGAGTAGAAGCTGAAATCTAAATAATATAATAATATTTAGAACAATTTCCAATACTGGAATCAAAATGGAAAACATCTAATTAACTATAAAGTTGAACACACTAGTCTATCTGCCTAAAAGCCTTTACTAAGATGAGTTGCTGGGATAATACCCCAGCTAACTCAAACTTTCTGAAAACTGAATGACTAAAATAAATAAAGTAAACATAAATCTTTTCCTCGAAAGATGAGGACTCACAAAACTCTGTTACTGAGTTGATATGGGATTGTCCTAACTGCAAGCTGGATATTGAGCATATGAACCTATATTATGATACAATATAGCACAAAAGAAGGTATAAAATTAGTACTTTGAATGTACTGATTATGTGAGATATGCGTTATTCTATATGGAATTGAACAAGCTAAACATACAAGACTGAACTAGACAGGAGATTGAGGAATGTAAACTAATGCAATGACCAAGTAAATAAACATGTAACTAATCAATATCATACTAAATAAACTGAATACAAGGTAAATTCAAGATCTGGGTTTGAAAATATGAGAGATACTATAATCGACATAGACCATGCGAGAGACATGCAATCTAACCTATAACCCAACTTGGGAGGGCGTCCTATACCTTGCCAAGGGTAAAAACTATGATTGGCATAATCACTCATGAGCCTATTGGGATAAAACATAATATCATACCTACGGTGGCACGTAGTTTTGAAACTTGGATTTTACTGAACCCTAGTCCAACTCGGTGCTAAGTATTACTCCCAACTAAACATAACCGATAGCTCTTGGAAATGTTGTTCATAATCATGGATGCCATACCTGACTGCCATACTACTAGTGAACTTTGTTTTTATAAGAAAACTGATCCACGATCATGGATGGCCTTCCGGATACCATACAAATTGGGAACTTACTTTTGAGAAAAGATGTTCAAGAGTATTGATGGCATATCTGGATGTCATACATTTCATGTATCATACTGTTATGAGTCAAAGCTCCTGATTATGATATGAGAACGTATATGTATATATATATATATATATTCATCATGTATTTCTGAACACTGTGACTTGTAAGTTTATGGGAGACCTGAGATGGCTAGAGTAAAATGCACAAGATAACATATGACGGCTAAGTTTTAGAATTACTCTACAAGGCTGGACCTAAATCCTAATTCTTGACTCATGAAGATGCTAATAGTTTAATAGTATGTATTATCTAAAAATACTGTTTAGAATATACTTTATAGGAAATCACTATGAGGGTCTGCAAAACTGATAATACTAGAGTTCATAATTCTTATTCTGAGACGGGGTGAGAGACACTTCATCTGAAAGCATCCTAAAATATATGAAACTTAAGGACTGAATATTTAATTATCAATGCATGAAGTCCTAAGTCATCGGGTGTTCATAACCCGCCATCTCTGAAGAATGCAACCACTTATCACAGTTTCTATGATATGGATAGGACATGAAATTTCACAAAAAGCAACTCCCAAAAAAATAATTTGATAAATATAATGAGGGTTCGTTCCTAATGATAACTCCATAATAATGTTAAACTTTCAAGAGGGACACATTCATAGATTACTCATGATAAGAAACCGAAATACAACACAACCCATATTTTTCATGAAACCCTAGCTTTGAAGAATGAATTTAATTAAGGAAATTGAGTTCACTTAGGGAATAAATAGGTGAAAGGGACCCATTGATGAAATCCCACATACCTGAAGGAAAAACCCTTGGTGAGATCTTTAGATTTGAAGTCGGAAGTTGAAGAACCCTAATTCTTGCTTGGAGAAGAAAAAAATTGCCTATTTACTCTGAATATTCTAAGTGTCACTTTATTTTTTAGTTAATGAGGGATTTGGGGTATTTTATGCTTAATAATCAGCCTTAGGATAGCTTAAACGATGTAGTTTAGGTGTTAAAAGAGTGGGAAAAAACCAAATAACCCCTTAGAAAACGTTTTAACATTGTAGAAAATTTCCATCTAACGACTTGGTTAACGGCTAGTCAACTCAGGTCGTCAATCTCTGGCTATTTTTTTGATCTTACTAGTTAAGGTTGACGACTTCAGTTAATGGCTTGTCAATTTAGGTCGTCAATCTCTGGTAGACAGGCACTCTTAGGTAAAATGAGTGTAACATTTTACTCAAAAATTGGATTGACGAACGGTCAGCGGCGTTGGAAAGAAGACTCAAATACCTTTCATTTGGTGGGTCTTGACCTAAAAAAATCCTTATATGCTAGGATTTACCTCGTTTGAAGTTGACTATAGAGAGATCCTACACAAGAACTCAATTGGTAAGGAAGCTTTCAACTTGGCCATAAGCTAGGAACTATTTGTGGCCTTAATTCATGTATAAATCACTTCACATACTACCAAATCACTATGTTTGATTCTAAATATACTTGAAGAATGGTTCTAATATTATCTTGGATTTTTGGGGTGTTACATATATCAACATCATCATATCGTACCGGCGTGGTACCCGACCCTCAATCACAATCAACAACATCATGAACAACATGATTTCAATAATAAAATCAATATTCCCCTCATCACACCTCCGTAACACCACAATGTATGAACATGCAATGCATTCAATAAATCATAAGTCATGCTAGAAGGCAATCATAGATGTTTAGTTTACAAACAAGCACAAAGCCAAGAAAGTCTAATTGCTACAATAAAACTATAGCATGCCTCAATTCCTTACTCAAGTCACCTTTAAGCCACACTTTTGCCCTTTTGTTCTCGTACAATCCATTCTTGATCTAAAACAACAAGAATACGTACCCGTTTCAATAATTCATCCCATTTTTAATTATTAGGGATCAAAACCATTGATTTTAGTCATAAACTCACCCTATTTCATCATCTTAGGGTCTTCTATCACTTAAAACACATGGATTCTACTTGAATTAGCATGAACAACCATAATTTTCACACCATTAATATTTTCTAAAAACCTAGGATCATTCTTTATTGAATTTATACATATTCCCACCACTTTTCATCAATTTCTATAAACTAGGGCTAAACCCCAAATTTCCACCATAAATCATTTTCTAGTGATTTACAGATATTATAAGGAGTAATTTCAAGTTTAGAATGTAATAACTTATCTCCAAAGATGAAAAACTCCAAAATCTCTTAGAAAATTACATTCCCCAGAGCTCTTTTGCATTTTTCAGAAATGGGGAATGAAATACATTTTCTGGATTTTAAAACTATCAAACACTGCGTGTTACCATGTAGTGATACCGCTGCAGCGGTTCACACCTTTAATAGAGGTCCACCACTGTGGTACCTATTACCGCTGCAACAATTTCTTTTTCTGCTACAGCTGTTCGAGGAAGAAACTCGAGACCTCTTCTCAGTTTACCTCATTTTCCAACACACACCATGAGTTTTAACATTGCAAACCAACCCCTACATGGTAAACTCTATAACAGAGTTCTATAACTCTGTTTCAGGTGTCGAACATTGCTACAGCTCCCTAAGCTCGTTGTTCATCTAGCTATCACATAAAACATCACTACCAACCATCACATTAGTACCAGATTTTGTTTGACTAACAAACTCTCAAAAATCATCCAATCCTAGACTAGCCCTGAATTTCTCAAAAATCGGCTGAGGGAAGTCTAAGTGCAAATTTTACCCACTCTTTCATCGTAAAGAAGATTTGGGTCATTAAATTATATACCAATTTACCACTCATTTGTCCCCAAACAACAATTTTCCCCAAAAGACATAGCAAGATAAAGGAAAGTACCTTCATCTATGAATAAGTGTGGATATCGCTTGCGCATGTCTGCTTTCATCTCCTTAGTAGCCTCTTAAATGGTGCGATTCCTCCATTAAACTTTCACATAAGGAATGACTTGGTTCCTCAACTTCCTCACATCCTTAGCTAATATAGCTATTGGTTCCTCTTCATAGTAAAACTCCTTATCAAATAATTCAGGATCCCAACAAATAATGTAATCACCATCCCAGTGATACTTCTTTAGCATAGACATGTGGAATACAAGGTGAACCCTTAACATACTAGGGGGTAAGGCCAGTCTGTATGCCATTGACTCCACTCTCTTCAAAATTTTCAAGGGTCCAATGTATCTTGGGTTTAACTTTCCCTTCTTTCCAAACCGCATTACACCCTTTATGGGTGACTCCTTTAGAAGTACCTTTTCTCCTTTCGTGAACTTCACATCTCTCACTTTATTATCTGCATACTCTTTCTGACAACTCTGAGCGGCTATGAGCTTTTTCAAAATGAACCTCACTTTCTCCATCTAATCCTTAAGCATGTTAGTACCCTAAGGTCTCACCTCAAATGTATCAAACCTCCCAATTGGAGACCTATACCTCCTACCATATAAGGCCTCAAAAGGGGAAATGTTAATACTAGAGTGGTAGTTATTATTGTAGGAAAATTCACACAATGGTAAGTATTGGTCCCATTGACCCTAAAGTCTATAACACAAGCTCGAAGCATGTCCTCAAGCACGTGGATAGTTCACTCCGACTGACCGTTGATTTGTGGATGGAAAGTTATACTTAGGTCCAACCTAGACCCCAACTTTGACTAAAACTTCTTCCAAAAATTAGAGGTCAGTTGAGTACCTCTATTTGACATAACCGAAATGGGTACACTTTTACCGGGATAAAATGAGTCGACTTATTCAACTGATCTACAATGACCCATTTCATTCTTTGCCACCAATAACATTGTCTCAAGTTCCTATACATCTTATTGGTACCCGAATGTATAGAGTATTTAGAATTTTGAGCCTCTGCAAGAATAGTTGGGATCAAATAGCCCACTCGGGGTATGCATAAGCGCCCCCGAATCCTCAATGCTCCCTCATCATCTAGAATGGCCTCTCTTACCTCAGCCTGTTGTACCTTTTCTCTACGGTTGCTTAACTTCTTGTCCTCAAATTGCCTTCTTTTGATTTGGTCATAAAATGTGGACCTGACCTCCATATGTGCTAACACCCTTCCTTCAATAGTCTCCGAAAATCTTAGAAAATTGTTAGCCAAAGACTGTACCGCTCTCGCTAATAGGCACCTAGACACCTCCAGTAATGCTAGACTTCCCATGCTCATTAGTTTCCAGCTCAATGCATCCGCCATCATATTGGCTTTACCTGGGTGATATAGGATTGAGATGTCATAGTCTTTAATCAGCTCAATTCATCTTTTTTGTCTTAGATTCAGATACTTTTAGGTGAACAAACATTGTAGGCTATGGTGGTTCATGAACACCTCACACTTCACCCCATAGAGATAGTGCCTCCAAATTTTTAAAGAAAACACCACAGATGTCAATTCTAAGTCATGCATGGGGTAGTTTTTCTCACAAGGCTTCATTTGTCTTGAAGCATAAGAAATCAGGTTCCGATCCTACATCAAAACAGCACCTAAACCCAACCGTAAGGCATCACAATATATAATGAAATCATTACCCTCAATGGGAAATGTGAGAATCGGGCTGAGGTCAACAAGGTTTTGAGTTTTTCGAAGCTCTCTTCAAACTTTTCATCCCACACATATAGGAATTCCTTCTGAGTAAGGAAGGTCATGTGTGAAGCAATAACAGTAAATTCCTTAACAAATCGATGGTAATAACTGGCCAACCCCACAAAACTCCAAATTTCTATCACATTTGTTGGCTTAGCCCAATTCTTAATTGCTTCAACCTTCTGTGGGTCTACTATAACTCCTTCCTTAGAAACCATATGCCCCAAGAAGGACACTGAAGAAAGCCAAAATTTACACTTAGAAAATTTAGCATATAGTTGCTTCTACTTGAGCAACCCCAACACCGTACGCAAATGAGGTTCATGTTCTTGTTCACTTTTAGAGTAGACCAATATGTCATCAATAAAAATAATAACAAATTAATCCATAAATGGCTTGAAAACTCCATTCATCAGGCTCATGAAGGCAGCTAGGGCATTGGTCAAACTGAAGGACATAACTAGGAACTCATAGTGCCCATAACGAGTTCGGAAAGCAGTTTTGGGGATATCCTCCTCCTTAATCTTGAGTTGGTGATAACCTAACCTCAAGTCAATATTGGAGAATATAGCAGCCTCTTGAAAATGGTCAAACAAGGTATCTATCCTAGGCAAGGGGTAATTATTGCGGATGGTTGCTTTATTCAACTGGCGGTAGTCTATGTACATCCTCATGCTATCATCTTTCTTTTTCACAAACAAAACCGGTGCACCTCAATGAGAAATACTTGGGTGAATGAAACCCTTTTCTAACAACTTTTGCAACTGAGACTTCAACTCTCTTAACTCTACTGGTGCTATGCGATAAGGGGGGATAGAAATGGAGGCATACTCAAAAGATTATCTGAAAACACTTCTAAAAATTATCATACCACTAGGACTGACACTATAGGAGGGACCATAGATTTATCTTCCCGAAGATGGGCTAAAAATGCCCTACACCCCTTCTTTATTAGCTTTTGGGCATGAATTGTTGACACAACCCTCATAGGATTAGGCTTAAAAGTACCCTCCCACACTAACTTATCCATCCTAAGCATCGTTACAGTAACAGTTTTAGCATAACAATCAAGAATAGCACGATAAAGAGACAACCAAATCAACCCTAATATAACATCAAACTCCTCTATGTCCAGAATATCTAGGTCTGCCAGGGTCTTAAACCCCATAAACATCACAAAACATGCACGGTACACCTGATTAACACATATAAATACCCCAAATGGAGTGGATATATACAGAGAATTATTAAGATATTTACAGTCTAAGTCTCAGCCTAAAGAAAACTTCACACACATAAAAGAAAGTAGAGCCGGGATCAAACAATACAGAAGCCATACAATCACAGAACAAGAATAGTATCTATGATTACAGCATCAGAAGCTTCTACTTCAGGATGATTTAGGACAGTATAAAGATGAGCTTTATCACTACCCTGACCGCCACCTCTACCAACCAAAGCACCATTCTTACCATCCTATCCTCCACCTCGGTTGGGTTGGTTACCACCCCTACATTGGCCACCACGCCCACCCTGTGGATGACCCCTACTATTTTTTCCACAACTACGACTGTTGGGACTAGAGTCGTAGAAGCTGGTTGCTAATTCAACTGACCTGAAGCTAAGAAATTAGGACAATTCCTTCTGATATGGCGCAAACCTCCACATTCGTGGAACCTAACGCCTAAAGCAGGCGTCTGAACTAAAGATGATTAAAGTATATAGTTGTCGGTCAGAGAAGGCTGATAATTAACTATGAACGGGCCCCTTGCATATACTGTAATGGTTAAATGGTAAGGCTTAGAAGAACCACTCCCCTTTGAGAAAGTACTACTGAATTAGCCCGTGGTTTGGGCCTTCTTCTCTTCTGCCTTTACCTCTCCCTATTTTTCAAGTGCTTCAGACTTCTTGGCAAACTCAACTACCTCCTAAAAGGACTTTCCAAACACAGCCACAGATAAGGTAGCCAACTGAATCCCAAAGTTCAGACCTTCACGAAGTACCTACTCTGTTCCTTTTCTGAGGTAACCAATTGTAGTGCATAGCAGAACTAGGCATGAAACTTTGCCTCATAGGCCGCCACGGACATGTTACCCTACTTCAACCTCAAGAACTCATACTTTTTCTAATCATGATAAATTCAAGGAACATATTTCTCAAGGAATACATTCAGAAATTGGTCCCAAGTGAGTGGAGGTAAAGCAGCCTTGCACTCTACAAATAACCTCCACCATTTCTTGGCTTCGGCCTACAGCTGAAAAGAAATAAAATCCATACCATACTTCTCAATAATACCCATCATGTGCAGGTATTCATGACAATCTATTAGGAACTCAAAATCATCCTCCAATTTTGTACCTAGAAATACCAGAGGTTTCATCTATATGAACTTGTAAAATAGCCCATATTCATCATCAGTCATCACTGTTCCAAGTACCTATTGGGGATACACCCCCGTTTCAGAGCCTGTATCCATCCTTGGTGCTACCGCAGTGGTATGTCACAAGGCCATAGGCAGAATAGTTGGAACAACAGGAGAGTATCCAGTGCCAGCCAAGAATCCCAACACTTATTGAATCACCTCCATAGATAAACAAAATGGGGCGGCACCATTTAGTGTTGGCACCACATTCTACGGAGCTACCATAGCCTCTTTCTTAAATAACTTATCATTATTTTATGCATGGTCTGGAGAGTCCTGTTATGGGGGAAGGGATGGTGATCTCTATCTTGTCGACCTTCCAGCTTCCTAGGCTCCACCCCTTATAGGTGATGCCTTTCATCCTCCATATCTAGCTCTGCCCCTAGTTCGAGGCCTGCCCCAAACTACGGCCCCAATAGCTAGTGCGGGTTGCTGTGGGTGTGGCTACTGTTATAGCTATTGCTCTAGTAGAATGAGTATTCACCATCTACAAACAACAGTGAAAGGATTAGATACCAATTGGAATCAAGTCATAGCACGAAAGAAAGAAAGAAAGGAATTCATTCCTAAAGTCCTATAGCCTCCAAATAAAAGTACAGATGTCTCTGTACTATTCTGAAGAACTCTACTAGACATGTTCTTGTACAATGAGATTTACAAAAAGAGTGCTCTGATACCATCTTTTTCACGACCCAATCTGTCATGATTGGCACCCACTCTAACCAATGGCGGGAAAACCATACTAATCTCACCTTTACCGACTCGAGTGTTACTCTTATATTCACTTATATCAATTTCCATTTTTAAATCAAGTGTAAAAAGGAAATTTGTTTAATAAATATGAACCAGTCATCAACCAACATCAAAATTCAATAATAGAGCGCGAAACCTCTACTTATTATATACCCCAGACCTAAAATCACCATACAAGAACATCTAAGAATAAACTAAGTCTAAACTAATAAGAATAACCAAAACATAAATAATAGGAAATATTCTTAGTCCCAAAACAAAGGATGTCAATATCAACAAGAAGATTCGAAGGTTTTTTGGTCATGGTGCTCACCCTCAAATCAAGTCTGAACCACTAGCAAGAGCTGAAGTCGTGTGTCAGCCACTGAAAGGTGTTCTACACTCAACAAAATAAGAGTACAGGTAGCATCAGTACATCAACAAGTACTGGTAAGCATCATAGGCCGACTAACTCTACAATATACAAGTAAGCAACTAGACAAGTATAAAAGCGATTATAACAAAACTCATAATCAAAGACATCAACAATTAAATGCATCATATATACATAATTCACAATTTACTTTCATAGGCTTTTATACTTAGTCACTTTCATCAACAACTCATCATATATATAATCATCATAAAGACACTCAATGCATATGAATGAGTGCATGTATGCAAGATATGCGCATCATCCCTTACTTATCTCAACCTCATCAACATCATAAGAATGACCAATCCTATGAACCTCGTGTGTTACATATCAACATCATCATATCGTACTGGCGTGGTACCCAACCCTCAATCACAATCAACAATATCATGAACATCATGATTTCAATAATAACATTAATATCCCCTTCATCACACCTCTGTAACACCACAAAGTATGAACATGTAATGCAGTCAATAAATCATAAGTCATGCTTGAAGGCAATGATAGATGTTTAGTTTACAAACAAGCACAAAGCCAAGAAAGTCTTAAGTGCTACACAAAACCATAGCCTACCTCAATTCCTTGCTCAAGTCACGTTTAAGCCAAAGTTTTGCCCTTTCATTCTCATACTATCCGTTCTTGATCTAAAACAACAAGAATATGTACCCATTTCAATAATTAATCCCCTTTTTAATTACTTGGGATCAAAACCATTGATTTTTATCATAAACTCACCCTATTTAATCATCTTAGGGTCTTCTATATCTGAAACTCCATGGATTCTACTTGAATCAGTATGAACAACAATAATTTCACTCCATTAATGTTTTCTAACACCCTAGGATCATTCTTTATTGAATTTATACACATTCTCACCACTTTTCATTAATTTCTATAAACTAGGGGTAAACCCCAAATTTCCACCATAAATTATTTTCTAGTGATTTACAGAGATTATAAGTAGTAATTTCAAGTTTAGATTGTAATAACTTACCTCCAAAGATAAAAATAAATCCAAAATCTCTCAGAAAATTACCTTCCCCAGAGCTCTGTTGCATTTTTTAGAAAGTGGGGAATGAAAAATATTTTTTGGGTTAAAAACTATCAAACATTGTGTGTTACCACTGCAGTGGTTAGTTACTGTTGCAGAAGTTAAAGTTCCGTTGCAGCAGTTCGCACCTTTAAATAGAGGTTCACCATTGTGGTACCTATTACCGCTGCAGTGGTCTAAGGAATAAACTTGGAACCTCTCCTCAGTTTTGCTCATTTTACAACACACACCATGAGTCTTAATATCGTGAACCAACCCCTCCATGGTAAACTCTATAACCGGAGTTCTATTACTTTGTTTCAGGTGCTAGAAGTTGCTACGACTCCTTAAGCTCATTGTCCATCTAGCTATCACATAAAACATCACTACCAACCATCACATTAGTACCAGATTTTATTTGACTAACACACCCTCAAAAATCATTCAATCCTAGACTCGCCCTGAATTTCTCAAAAATCGGTTGAGGGAAGTCTAAGTGCAAATTTTACCCACTCTTTCATCATAACGACGATTTGGGTCGTTACAATATCTAGAACCTTCCCAGTGTGTATACAAAGTGAATCAAAGTGTTTACATGTAGGATATGATTTATGATTTTATTCGTTGAGCCTATTTGTTACTATATTTTTACTTACCCTTTCATCATCCATATTTAGCCCCTTTGAGCCTTTTTATCCTATTTCTTTGATAGCCTCAAAAGTAGCCTTTCCCCGTTGTTGATTAACCAAGAATTAATTTGGTTCTGAAGTTCCTAGTGCACTTAAAGTTAAAAACCTAAAAGTAAAGAGATTGAGGATGGTGAAATAATGGGAATTGGGATCGATATAAAAGAAAGTTTGAAGTGAATTTCTTAAAGTCTTAAAGTGAATAGGGATAATAGTTTCTATTTTAACCATATATTTATTGCCCATCCTTTAACCAAAATACTACAACCTGTGAAGTCCTTTTGATCCTATATCTCTATCCTTTTGTTAATAGAGTATAACTTGGGGTAAACATATGGTATATTTTGATTGTATGTGAGTTCTTTTGTGAGAGTAAGCAATATTGTTTAATTCATATGCCTTGAAAATAGTGATATATTGTGAATGTGTGAGAGGCATATTTCTTGAAAAGTGAGGGAACATAAGTGAAGTAAACTTTGTGATTTATTTGATTTATTTGCTTGATACTATGATTGCATTTGCAATTTTATTATGTTGGTGAGTTAGTTTTAGAGGCTACGTCATCTTAATAAACTTGTGTTGTTTTGAATTGCTAAATACACTTTGTATTGAGAGTTGCTTGGATGTTTAAAGTGTCTTGGGGATCTAGGTAGGAGTAGACCTATTTTATTTGCGTAATAAAGTGGTTGTTATGTTTTAAAGTGTTTAGTTAGTTATTTGAGGACGTACAAAGGTTAGTTATATGGGGTGGTGATGTTGGACATATTTACACTTATTTTAGCCAATATTTTCCCATGTTTGTACTTTGTTTTAAGTACAATCTATCTTAATAATCCTAATTTATGCCCAATTCCATCTTTTGGAACTTATACAACATGTTGTGTATTATAGGTGAAAAGACCAAGAATTTGACTATGGAACAAAAAGAAGAGGACCTCAATGAGCCAAGCTCAAAGCAACGCCCAGAGGCTCGCAATGTGAAGCCCAAGGAGAAGAGGGGTTGTATTTTTTCTCCCTCTGATGTTTTAGACCCTTCAGGTTGTCCTCCAAGGTAAGTAAAAGGAGCTCATTATGCAAAGGCTAGGGAAAGCTCTCTGCCTCACGCCACAAAGTGCAACAGACGTGGGGAAATTTTCCCCTTTTCCTAGTCTGACATAGTCGTCCCTTTATGATGTTTTTGAATATTATAAATATCCATCCTTAGTCATTTTTAAAGTAGGATGAACATTGTAGAATCATAGAGCAAGAGCAAAGTCTTAATTATTCTATGGTTACTTCTTCATCTTTTTACTTAGAATTATTTCTTATTGCTACATGAATTATACATTTTGTCATTAGACAATGAGTAGTGAAAAGCACTATACCTAGGATTACGGCTGTAGTATGAACATTGTATTCTTAATATAGATTATTGTTGTGGATTCTATCATAGTATTTTATTCTCTTAATCTTATGCTTATTATTCAGTTGATTCGCGACCAATAGGATAAATAAATAATTTCTAATGGAAATCAAGAGAGGAAATCTAGGAATAGAACATGGGTTAAGCGGAGTAAGATGCATTCTTTAGGAATAGATTTGCAGCTATGTTACGATCCAAATGGCTCTGAGTAGAACCTATACTAATTTTTTGGTGGGAGAATCATCTAACCGAACCATTACCCAAATGCTTAGCCACTTTTTAAGACAAAATATAACCAAGTTCAACTTAATCATAGAATCTCCAACAAAATCAAGAAATTAGTAAGTGCACAAAATCAAATAACTATCTATTACAATAAAATAATTATCCATTACAATCTCCAATTCATGAAAGTTGGTGGCTTACACCAGTAGACAATATCAAGGTAACCAAATTCATTTGAAAACCACCTGACACTAGAGGGGTTATGATTAACACTAACGGGGCATCAAAAGAAAACCTTTTTAAAAAAATATGTGGACAGCAGGATTGAAACCTGCATGGGAAAAGCCCACATGATTTGTAGTAATGTTTGATAACCACTCACATCAAAAGAAAACCCAAGAAGGAGTTCCTGGGGTTTTTGAGTGAGAGATGACGAGGGAGATATAATGCAGGCTCATTCTAGGAAGATTGAGGAACTTTTCATTACCAATACACAAATAGAAGTAATAATAATCCTACATGCCATAAAGTATATAGAGACAACACAATTTGCAAGGTGATCACTGAAACTGATTCTCTATTACATAAAAACATTATAGTAAGGGAATGAAAAGTACCATGGCAGATGGTGACTTCAATGGAGAAGATATAAAGAATTATGCAAAGAATAACAGTCATAATTACTCACATACTTAGAGGAGGGAATAAATTTGTTGATTATTAGTGAATTTGGCATCGAAAAAGGGTCCAAATAATAGTTTTCAGTTGGAACCTTAAGGTAAAAGAATATTTATAATGACTTGTTCCATCGTTATTAAAAGTCACCGCGTCATAGGTACGGGTTATGGGAAATTTTGAAAATAAGATCTCGAATTAGTATGGGATGACATACTAAAAATTTTAGAATTTGAAATTTTTGGGGTCGGACTGACTTCATCCCACTATAGCAGAAATTTTCCCACTATAGTGTGTCACCATACTAGCCAGCAG
The DNA here is from genome assembly GCA_031232105.1 of Capsicum rhomboideum. Lineage (NCBI taxonomy): Eukaryota > Viridiplantae > Streptophyta > Magnoliopsida > Solanales > Solanaceae > Capsicum > Capsicum rhomboideum. Next base: position 64,917,679 of record CP124709.1, read on the forward strand.
CCACTATAGCGGGAAGACAGGACCAGAATCTCAGGTCCGATTTTAATATTTCTCTTTCCTTCTCTTTAGTTGTGAAAAGGACGAGGTTTGCTCAAAAACCCTCCTAGGGTTACCTCATGTTCTGGGAGCAATAGAGAAGAGGTATTTCTCTTTAATGGGGTAAAACCCATGGTTTTCACACTGATTTGATGATAGAATCCACTTTTATGAAGTCAAAAACTCGCATTCATGCCTCCGTAGCTACTGCTTGGCATCCAAATAGGCTAGGTTTAACTGAGTAATTTTGACCTGGGTTAGAAAGCATAAGCATGAAGCAGATTGATGGGAGATTGCATGCTTAGGCCTTCGGGTATGGTGTTTAGATAGATGAAAAGAATGAAAACCCAGTTAATTAGGTGGGAAATTGTAGATATTTAGTGATTGTTGACGTTGTCCATTAATTAATGTGTTTACCTTAATGATTGCTCATCTTTGCATGGTTTAAAAATGGTGTTGTACCCAAAAATCAGGTTGAGCCTATTAAATGCCTAATTTAGAGGTGATTAATATTGTTGAACTCCGAAGAATCTGTGGTGGTAACCAGAGGAATGGGAAATTGGTAAAGTATCAATATTAGGATGAATGGTTAGGGTGCACTATGGCACGAGTTATATGTGTAAAATAATATGAGATGGTCTTGGGTAATTGAAATCCAACTTGAGTCATATGTGTTTGCTTACTGCTCTTTGTATTTCTTGTTACAATGTTCAAGGAAAGTAAATGACTATTGATAGCCTAAGTGTTAATCGCATGCAATGAACTTATATGCAAATCTCGTTGGTTGTGCAAGTGTGTTTGTTGAATAGTCACTATTGTTGTGATTAGGGTAATAACTTGATTATATGTGGGATGTACCAGCATTTGGGCATCTTCACGGGCTTATATATACTCATTATTATGGGATGTACCGGTATTTAGACATTTTCATAGGATTGGTTAAATTAAGGTTGGCAGGCACTTGATGTCTGGGATTTGGTACATGGACAAGAGCTCATCCCCTGCAGGTCATGGCTAGTGGGCGACCATAAAACCCTTAGCATGTATGTACAAGGTACAGGTGAGTGTGATGGTTCCTTGAGTGGATTGGGGATTGTGTGTTGTTTGGATATACTGGTTCATTAAGTGAATCAGGCTTATGTGTTGATTTGATACATTGGTTCCTTGAGTGACCGAGCTTAATTGTTTACTTGTTATATTGGTTCTTTGAAGGAGCCGGGTTTATGTACTTAATTGCTAAAGTTGGTTCCTTATGTAAGCCGAGTTGCATGATAATTTCCGTTGATTTTATTCTTATGGATCCTTGAGTGGTCCGGGCTAATTGTAAGTTGTGGCATTAAGTCTTTATTGTCCATTTACTTGTGTAATTGAGACATGGTTGATTTAATTGTTGGTATCATGGGTGTTGACTGGAAGTGTTGTTGGTAGTCATGATCTTGACTTAACTAATTATCCTTGTTGACTTATATTGACTTGAGTTGTTGTCTATGTTAACTCTCACTGGAATAACTTCGTAGTGGGGTAGGTAAAGGTAAAGTGTTATGAATTTGTGGTAAGGCTACTTGGTAGGTGGTGGTGGTAGTAATTGTGGTATGCATAGGGTCGGTGTTCACTCGGGTTATTGCATTGAGGCAGGGAAGGTAGGGGTTATTGTCTTGTTGTATGTTTTACATAAACTTAAAGGAATCTAGAGATTCTAGGGTGATAATGCATAACCGGGGTAGTGGAGTAAGGTTAAGTATTACGTAAAGGTCTTAAGTGATGGGTAATTGGTGATTAGGGTTGGACATGATAATAAGGAAAGTCGTTCTCAATGATAAGGTTGGTAATATCCAAAAATGTTAAGGAATTGTTTTAATGAAAGATCTCTGGCTAAATAACTCTCAAGTTGTATGCTTCTTTTTAGATATTTATGTGATCGATAATGCTTACTAGTACGTGGTGTTTGTACCGATACTACTCTTTGTAATTAATAAAAACATTTTACTATTTTTTTATTGACTTCTGCATGTATTTGCAATGGGTGGTAAGGGTTCTCCTATTTGGTTGGATTAGATTAGGTGCCCGCACGATCCGGTTAGTTGGACCGTGACAATATTGAATAGTGATATACTAATAAAACCATATCTGAGAATTAAACCATGCAGAAGATGAAAGAGGTGCAGGAGCACGAATGCAAGGATAATCCTCAAGTTCAAATCCTTCATAAGGATAACTATGAGGAATTGTTTTTCACTAACAGTTTGGTCATTACTACAGGTAGAAAGCACACAGGCAAAACATCTAAGGAGAATAAAACATATACTACAATGGAACTAATAAAGCACAATTAACAACAACAAAAGAACAGAGAATTACAAACAGCTAAATCCAGAAAAAGGAAAAAAAGGCAGATACCAAAGAAAGTGTGTGGTATTAGCATTATATGATGCTCAGTATGCTGTTCAAAAGTCAGTGAAAATAGTAAAATTTCAAAAAAAAAAAGAGCATAGTAGAGAAAAGGAAAAAATATCTATCACAAAAATTAGTAATGGGCATAATTGTCACGACCCAATTTCTCAGGTCATGATGGCACCTACTCTAACCCGCCAGTAGGTAAGCCAACCCGTAGTATGGAACAGCTAGTAATAGACTACCAAGAGAAAAAAAGAAAATGCAGAATAAATATAATAAATAGGCTACTATAATCCCAAAACCTAGTTGAGCCAGTACAAGAGCTTCAAATACAACAGAAGTACAAGTGAAGTACAGGGTAAATATATATACAAAGATGTCTCTGAATACAACATAGAGATCAGTCTAACAATAAGAAAGAGGGAATAGGAGCACTCCGAGCGTTAGGAGCTCACCCTAAATCTCTGATCCATGGCTGTTCCACACGATGCACACATCAATGACGATAACTTGTAATATTATCTACAAGTTGCAGAAGTGTAGTATGAGTACCAAACACATGGTACTCAGTAGGCATCGGCCAACTGAGCTCCAGAAATAATATAGGTATAAATATCATATAAGCAAGACTATAACTGAAAGCAACTATCCAAGAAAATTAAGCATAATGAGGCTAATGGAGCAATAAGGATACACTATCCTATCCTAACAGTATTCATGAACTAAAGTACAATATTGTATATCACTAGCCAATACACCGATGAAGAGTGAAGGATATAGAGTAATATGCGAGGCCAAAGAATACATATACAATATGAATAGACAAAGAAAGAGAGGGATATATGGTAATACCATATATATATATATATATATACATACATACATATAGGACTAACTCAAAAGTAATACCCATAGGGAGCCAACCTAACATCTCGAGGATCATAGCCAAGAAAGGGAGCTAATATTACCATACTCAAAGACTCTAACCCAAAATGTGACTAATCATGAGGGAACCTAATAATAATGCACGTTACCGTAATAGAGAAAGGGAAACTAGAAACATACTAATAATCTCGAGTACTAGTCCATAATAATCCTGCCACGAACAATAACCAACAATAAAGTAATCGATTTGTCCAGACAATCAATAACTTAATCAGACCCTCATAAGCCCAGAAGGTTCAGTTAAACACTCAACATACAGCAATCATAACCTGTACTTATACAGCCCCCTATAAAACTAATTGATACATGCGCCAAACAACTATACTGGTGATAGGCAATGCATATGAATGAATGAAATGTAGCATAAATCAAAAATACCATGTCTAATCCAAGTGCCATAATGTAACAAGTGTATACACCTCCTCCAGCTCAGTAGCTCACAAAGGAAAAACCTACGGTGACCATCCTTCTCTGGTACTGCGGCTCACAGACGAAGGGGCCCCTAGGGGACTCAGGATATCCATTTACACTACCTGGTTTAGAACCAAGACTTCTAATATTCATCATAATCAATACACTCCATCTAGTACTGGAGTATATAATAAGTGCGCAGACTAGAACCGTGACTAAAAGAGTGTAAGTTTGTAAATCTATTGCCCAAGATCGACTCGGGACTAAATCGACATAAGAGCGTAGAAAAGGTCAGAATCTCCCTAGACTGAAGTAAATAGTAGTGGTAAAAGAGTGGATTAGTAATAGACCGGAATCAACCTCGGTCTAATTTCCAAAATAACATTTTTAGTTTCAAAGCTCATAATTCATTAAATAAGGTGGTACAATTCCCATTGTAAAAGAATCTGTTTTAGAAGTAAAAAGTGAGAATAATTCCTTTTTTAGAAAACAACAGTAAAATCAAGGTTTCAGTCGGAATCGTACCACTAAGTGAACATAGATGCGCCCTAAAGTATGCATGCCATCACCAGTATTCAAACAATTCGACCATAAGCGCCTCAGAACTCAGGAAACTACTGTAATCAAGGGCATGAAGCCACTACAAGGATCTAATCGGGGAAATACCACTCAAATCACTAAGTCAAATAATAAACCTTATACTAACGGATCCATAATGCCAATCTATGACTAAACAAGCCTATAATCAAGGATAGTAGGATTCAAAGTCCATAACAAGCATCCTATGCTAAGGTTCGGGTCACATTTCTATCCCAAAATTCCCTAAATAGACTAAGTCATGATATACGGGTCATAATACGATCCAATAATCCCTACCTAGCATGCAATCTATGCAATACACAATCTCATAGAGAAAAGTAGCCCGAAGCTTACCTAATCTCAAATCGTCCATGAATTGCTCTTACTTGCTCCACAATTCCAAATGCCACCACGCTATCGAAACAATCATCTACACGTCAATACGAGTAAATTAAGACCCACATTGCTATATGAAAGGTTGGGTCAAAATTTTGGTCAAGAACGGGCCCACTGGGACAACAAATAAAATCCAAAATTGAATCTATCACGAGGTCCCTCGAAGGACAAGAAATATGTGCTCAAAAGTTGAGCACAAACGGAGCGTAAATCGGGGCTCAAATCAGCTCCTAATGTTTATGGATATTAAGACCTAAATACTAAGAATTTACAAGGAAAATGATGGAATTTAACGGGGAAAGATGATGAGAAACGATCAAGGAGCGTTGAGCTAGCTTACCTTTGCTTCAATGGATGATTCCCACACTTTTTGATGTCCCATACTCTCAAAAATGGAGGAAAAGGGTTAAGAAATGAGGGAGAAAATGGGTGAAGAAGTAGAATTAAAACGTCCAGGTGCCGCTAAAATGGTCACTTGGCCGCTAAAGCAGCTACTGAATGCTAAAGTGAATGGTGCAAAAGGACCAGTGACTACTAAAGCGGCTCTCTGGTCACTTAAGTAAAGTCCGCTAAAGAGGAAAACTGCCGCTAAAGCGACGTCAACTTAGAGGACCTTGACTGCTGAAGCGGTCACTCTAGATATCAAGCATAAGATTTTTGCTATGTCTAAATGGACTCCGATCGGGTGTTCGGGATTCATTCGGAACCCCGTGCGTACAAATGAACTATGCTACCATACCAAATTTGACATTTTGGACTCAATGGAACTATCAAAACTTTCATCTGAGATTGTTTCGATTAAATGTGAGCCCTACACCCATTGTTCCATCTTTCAACAAATGAACCCAATAGCCCAAAATGAGTCTGGAAGCCTCGGGACCTAAACCAAGGGTCCCCTAACCTAAAATCAACATTCCAGAGCTGATGGCACTGTCAAATTTCCATCAGAGGTCATCTATTAGGAGTTTTGGTCCGAGACCAATTCCTTAATAGCAAAAGCTCCAAACTAGGGAAATGAGCCTAAAACCTAAATAAACTGTCAAATAACCGAACCGACAGTTTTGGCAAGTTATAAATGACCTATAGTCATTGTGGGAAGACTCAAAATGATAGAAATGCATGGAAATTAAGAAAATAACCTGAAGGGTCATTACAATATCCACTACTAAAAGAACTTTCGTCCGCAAAAGTTAATGGATAGAAAGAGCCCAAAAGCTCAAAAGGATGAGGTACTGGTCCCACATTCTTCAAGAAAGACTCCCCAGATAATTCTCTAAGAATAAACAATGCTTCCAAGGGATTTTGCTATAGGTATCCCTTTTTCAATCAACTTCCTTACTTCCCTTTCCAAAAAACCAAAACTCATCCTCAACAACCAACTGGCCTCCAACTGAACCGAGAACGACTGATGCACACAAATCCAAACCACAACACTCTAGCAACACACCGATACAAGCATATCCAAGCAAAAACTCAACCAAGCTAAAGGCAATCCAAGATATGAATCATGCAATCAGCTCCAATTTCCAAATCTAACCTTCTTTTGCCTTTCCAAACCTGCTATATACTCTGAACCACACAAAATATCATTCGAGTCCTGTCAGTGCAAACCTATCACACTGTCCTCAAAAGACTGAAGTTGATCTACTAAAAATCCATAATGGCAGGAATAAGAATAAGCCCATAAGGTGCTACCTGGACACACAAATGGAGATGATCCCTAGCCAAAGCTACAACTGGTCCAAATGACCCTCGAAATTGGTAGTCAGGAGTCCGAAGCACAACCTCTTGAAATTGAATGATCTACTCCAGAAGGTCCCACCAACTGTGGGCGAAACCATGCTAAGTCCAACTAAAACACACTTCCCCCACTAAGTAGGCCTATAGAATTTCTGACAAAACTGAGAATCGAGGCCAACTGCAGTAACAACCAATACCATTTGCCAATAGACCAACCTCCTAGTATCTATCAAGAACGACCCATCTGAACTAAAGGAAACTGAACCGGTATGCAATGAGTAGGCCTAGTCAGCCTATAAATGAAGTCTCTGCTAACCAAATTTTGAACTGAAGGCTGCAACCAAACTCTACACCCCATAGCTGAAATCTCACACCAAAGTTGAACTACTCGATCTCCATTATCCAAATAATCCTATTGAAAAGTAAGTATCCATAACTCAAAAACTACCATAACCTCTAAGCCGCCCTTCAACAAAGCCAAATCCAACACTTGAGCCCAAAGAGCCTTCACTAAAGTTGAATGCCAAAATTAATCTCACTATCAGCATTCAAGTATCTAAATGATGATCCCTACAATGGCTAAAACTGAGACGTTGCCTAAGAATAAAATCACAACTGAAGAAACCACCGACAGAAGATATAACCAACCAAATCTACATCCGCTAAGGGTATATCACATCAAGGCATATCCAAGAGCTCACCAAGGCTGTAAACAGTGTTGATGATAGTCGAATCTTGGGCAACTCAGAAAATGCGATCTAGGCCTGAATCTGGACAAATAATTACTCAATCCATGGCAACAAATATTTAATCCCAAAAGGCACCTGCTTCGATTACCAGCAACTGACACCCAAGAATATACCACCAGATAGAAGTATACCACGAGTCATATTTGACCAAACAAATACCAAAATGAGAAATTTCTGAATCTACCCATTTACACCAATTTTAACTCAGCTAAACCATGAAACACATCGCAGTAAGAACGGAGTATCCAACTCCACACCAATACCAAGATCAAAATGATCAGCAGGAGATGAACCTAACAAATCAAAAAGTAAGCCTCGAACCTTTCAACATCAGAAACGGGTAACAGAAATTACCAACTCTAACTTAACATTAACATCAAGATTAAGACCATTACTGGGCGATGAACTATCCAGATCGGAAAAATCAAATCCCAAATATATCACCAATAGAAATGGGCAATGGAAGAAGACTACCAATTCTGAAATCACAACAAAGCCATGAAGGCCAAACTTACCTTCACTTCCTCTCCGCAACTGATCTAACCTCGCTAACAGAAGGGAAAAGCAACCAACCTAGGTTCTAAGCCAAACAGGCAAGAATCACAAGGAAGGGGAAACGCTAACTAGGTAATGCTAGTCTAGTCATCTATTAAATAAGAATCAATAAATGTCAAAACAATGACAACCATAACATCAGTATAAGGTGCCAGTGGAACAAAAAATGAAAACATAACCAACACCACTCTAATACCATAACACTACCAATATGCCTAAGAAAAGGTACTTTAACCCAAATGCTACACCCCATGGAAAACACGATATCAATTCACTCAATCCACTACTAGAAGAAAATATCCATGGGGGTCGTCAAATAAGCATAAATCTACACCAAGTTATACAACAATCAATATAGAAATTTCAAGGCATGTAAACACTGATGGGTATGAAAAACCCAAACTCAACTCAAATAGAAGCTAAAGGATAGAAAATCAAAGGCTCTATCACGGTGGAAATCTGAAGTCATAGTCCCTGATATACCCGAAGAAGTAAGAATCTGAGCATGCCTAAACACGGACTGAGCATCTGAATCACCAATCGAGGAACCAAGTGCACTTCCTCTAACTGAAGGTGCCACATCTCTATGAGACTGATCTAGATGAGCTGAATGACTAATAATCTGTAACACCCCGTACATTTCCGAACTCATGCAACGACCTTAGTATTGATGAAAGCATTTAAATTAAAGATAGTAAGTGAATTATGTATTAAATTTATTGGGATGAATTTAGAGGCATGTTTTTGGACTCAATTGAGGCCCAAATTTAATAAATAAGAATGGGCCCAAATAGGTAATGATCCATTTATAAATGGACCAAGTCAATACACCAATAATTTGGCTTTTCTTGACCAATAATATGGCTAAACTTGGCCATAAAGGGTCTGTGGAAAGGGAGTATTTAAGGCTGAAAAATTAGCTCATTTCCACACAATACACTTAGAAAAAAAATCAGATTTTCCAAGAGATATTCTCTTCTCTCTCAAACCCTAACCAAGAGCCCCTTTGGACAAATCCGCCACTTTACAAGCCTTGGTAAGTGTTTACTCTCATGGTTTAATATATTATATGTATAATAGGTTGTGGAAAACATGTTGGTTATTTTTAAAAAGCATAGGGCAGTCCACTTTGTAAGTGGCAGTCCACCGGTGCTTTCGGCTAAAGGATTCGCCTTTTTGTGGTTTAAACTTGAAAAGGGGCTTAAGGTCTTGAAGGAATTGAATTATATGGATGAAATTTCAGTATATTAATGTGTTTTTATGTCTCTAATTGTTTACCCTTGTGTAAGGCTTGATGGAAATGTTTATACGTGTTTGTATATGGAACGTTTGGCGTAGTGAAAAGAGAATACTTTCTTGTTATGTTAAAGTGAAATCTGAAACTGTGTGGACTGTTTTTGGTATATTTTTGTGGAAGGTATTTATATGACTTGATGGAATAATAATGTGGAGTTTTATGGAGGCGGAAATGTAAAGTAAAAACTTGGTGGAAAATCCTATTGGTTTATGATGTCTACGTTGATGTGTGGACTGTTTTGGTGGTGTGTGGACTGTTTTGGTGGTGTTGTTTTGCTAAAGTAGTAAGTTATAGTGTAATGTGGTGGAATAATGTTATTTGGTAGTATAATGAAGGGGGGAGTGATGCACCATGTGTTTTGGAGGTTGGACGGTTTTTACTTTTCGTTAAGCACCTACTTATCGTCTTGTGAACTTATAATGTAGTTAGTTGTTAATCGTAGCTCCGTTATGTACTTGTGTTGTAGAGTAACACATAATTAAGGAGCTGAATTGTTGTATTCACATTTTGGAAAGATAAGGTATGTAAGGTTATTCTTGTCCACATTCTTCTGCAGCATCTATTGCCCACATTGTCATTGCACTTGTTTTTATTTCAAAAGGTTGTACAGTATCTCATTTCTCCCAACTATTTAGAATATCTCATTTTTAAGTTGTTAGTACTTGTTATTCACTTGTCTCTTATTCATTGAACATTATTCCAAAGTTCCAATAATGTTACGTTCTAAAGTTCCAATAATGTACGACCAATGATGTATCACTCTTATAGCTAAAGAATGAAGTAATGCATAATTAGTTGTTTTCATGGGTGGTATCCATGGGGTGAAAAGAACACCTGCATGATGGACATTCCAATGTTACGAGTGGTATCCATGGGGTGAAAGGAACACTTGTATGATGGCGATCCCAATATTTCGGGTGGTATCCATGGGATGAAAGGACCATCCGCATGATGTCGATCCCGATTATGATGTTATTTTTCCACTGATCAGTTGGGCCTGGGCATTATATGATTGATGATTGATGATGTAAAGTAAAGTAAAGTAAAGAAGGCAATGTACATGGTTTCACACATATACCTCACTGTAGTTTATCTATATTGTTCACTCACTTGTACTTGATATCATTGAAAGTACTTCTATATCATGTAGTTTCTTATGGCCTTACATACTCAGTACATTCTTCATACTGACATCCCTTGGGGGACTTACCTTACTTGTTACAGGCGCAGGTACTAGTAGACCTCCACAGTAGGTTGTGGATCATTTGCTGAGTATTGGTGAGCTCTAGTTGCTTCGGGGCTTTCCAAGTCACATGTGTACATTGGTTTTTGGTACTATGTAAATATTACATAGGCATAGTCATATATCTATTAGAGGCTTTGTAGACATGTGTGGGAAGATGAATGTAAGAGATGTATATCCATTTTGACTTGATGGCTCTAACGGCCAAGTTTTATATATAACATGTGTTTTTCATGACTTCCGCCATTGGTATGTTATAGTTACATGAGATAGAATTATATTCACACAGAGACATGCATATAGGTGTACATGATCAAGGAATGGTTCTCTCAGGCCTTAACGGCTTCGGGTAACAGTCCGCCCCATTGAAATTCGAGGCGTGACAAAAGTGGTATTAGAGCGGGTCATCCTAGGGTGTCTACAAAGTCGTGTCTGAGTAGAGTCTTACTTATCAATGTGTTGTGCGCCACATTTATAAGTAGGAGGCTATGGGACATTTAGGAGTTGTTTCATTTTTTCTTTTTCTATATCGTGCTTTAGAGCCAAAGTTGTAAGTGGGATCATATCTGATCGTTGAAATTATTGTTCTTGTATTATAGCATAATGTCGATGACAAGAAGGGGAAGGGGTAAAAGTAAGAGGATAGACAGGATTGCTGGAGTAGGAACTAGTAGAGCCCCGCCTGAACAAGTGAATCAAGGTGGCGCTGAACAAGAGTTTGCATCGTAGGCTTCTTCTACTCTTCCATTTCCAGAGGAGCCAAGAGGAAGATAAATACCTGCAGAACCACCAGTAAATGCTACTGACCAGGACTTAAAGAATGTGGTGCAAATGTTGACCTGAATAGTTGCCGCACAAGTTCAGGGACAAGGTGGTCCAACGACAAGTGATGATTGTGCAGCTAGGGCAGCTAGTCGACGGACACAGAATTTTTTGAAATTAGATCCTCCTACCTTCACTGAATCAGATCCTAATGAAGACCCATAAGATTTTATATATCAAATCCAAAGGGCTTTGGAGGTTATGCATGTGTTCGGTGTGGAAACGGTTGAGCTTGCGGCCTATAGATTAAAGGGCGAGGCTATATTATGGTATGAAGATTGGAAATGGTCGAGGGGTATTGATGCACTCCCAGCAGGTTGGGAAGAATTTATAGCAGCATTCCTTGACCATTACCTCCTATATGAGGTCCGAGATGCTCGTACGGACCAGCTCTTAAATCTGCGGCAAGGTAACATGAGCGTCAGAGAGTATAGCCTTCGGTTTAACTCTTTGGCCCGATATGCTCTGAATATGGTAGCTACTATGACCGATAGAGTTCATCAGTATGTGGACAGACTGGAGCCATATTTGGTCCGAGATTGTACTATTGCTGCGTTGAACAGGGATATGGATATAGCTAGAATACAAGCCTTTGCGCAGAAAATGGAGGATCAGAGGCAACGTAGAAGAACACAAGGATTTGAAGAAGGGTCGTCGAAGAGGGCTAGATCTACAGGATAGTCTATGGCGTCCCAAGGAGAGTTTAGGCCTCGGAGTTTTAATAGACCACCGAGACCATTATTTTCTTATTCCACGGCAAGCACTCAATCCCAATTCTGAGGGTTTAGAGGCAGTTAAGTTGGGCAAAGCAGTAGGATGCAAGATTCACAAACAGCAGGGTCTTCTCGCCCGCCGTGTCAGATTTGCAGACAATTTCATTTAGGTGAATGTCGGCTGGGGATGAATGTTTGTTATTTGTGTGGTATGACGGGGCACATAATGAGGGACTTCCCACGAAGAGGCTTGGGAATCATGGTACTACCTACGGGATCCACTATGGCATCGTCATCATCGGTGCTTTTCCTAGGTAGAGGAGTGCAACCTATTGGACATGGTAGAGGTACTAGAGGAGCAGCTAGTTCCAGCGAAACTTAGAATCGCATCTATGCTCTAGCGGACCGTCAAAATTCAGAGGCCTCTCTTGATGTAGTTACAGGTATATTGTCCATATTTTCACATAATGTGTATGCATTGATTGATCTGGGTTCTACATTATCATATGTTACTCCTTTGATTGCTGAAAAATTTGAAAGAACGCCGGAATTACTAGTTAAATCATTTGAAGTATCTACACCGGTTGGTGAATCTATTATAGCAAAGAGAGTTTATCGTGATTGCATAGTCACTGTTTGTGGTCATGATACTGGTTGATCTTGTTGAGTTAGAAATGACAGATTTTGATGTTATAATGGGTATGGATTGGTTGGCTTCTTGTTATGCTACGGTAGATTGCCGAGCTAAGAGGGTACAATTTCCTTTTCCACAAAGGGATGTTCTTGAATGGAAGGGTAACGTGGGAGCACCGAGAGGATAATTTATTTCCTACCTGAAAGCAAGGAAAATGATAGCCAAAGGGTACCTATGCCACTTAGTACGAGTGAAAGATACTGATGTGTAACCACTAACTCCTCAGTTGGTTCCAGTGGTCAGTGAATTCCTTGATGTGTTTCCTGAGGATCTCCCCGGTTTGCCTCCAGAACGGGAAGTAGAGTTTGGCATTGATGTGATTCCAGGTACTCAGCTTATCTCTATTCCCCCGTATAGAATGGCTCCAGCAGAATTGTGTGAATTGAAGGAGCAATTGAAAGACTTGCTGGACAAGGGCTTCATTAGGCCTAGTATGTCCCCGAGGGGCGCACCAGTATTATTTGTACGAAAGAAATATGGCACATTGAGAATGTACATTGACTATCGGCAATTGAACAAAGTAACGATTAAGAACAAATATCCCCTCCCCAGAATTGACGATTTGTTTGATCAGTTATAGGGTACTACATGTTTTTCAAAGATTGACTTGAGATCGGGTTATCATCAAGTCAGAGTAAGAGAAAAAGACATCCTCAAGACAGCTTTTCGAACATGGTATGGTCACTATGAATTCTCAGTTACATCATTTGGACTAACAAATGCACCAGCTGTTTTTATGGATTTGATGAATAGGGTGTTCAAACCATTCTTGGATGCATTTTTGACTGTGTTCATAGATGATATTCTGGTTTATTCGAGATCAAAAGAGGACCATGCTAATCACTTACGGCAAGTGTTACAGATTCTCCGAGATCGTAAGTTGTATGCAAAGTTCTCCAAGTGTGAATTTTGGTTAAAATCCGTAGCATTCTTGGGTCACATTGTATCAGATGAAGGAATACAGGTTGATACCCAAAAAATAAAAGCTGTGAAGAATTGGACAAGGCCTACGACGCCTACAGAAATTTATAGCTTCCTTGGGTTGGCCGATTATTACAGAAGATTTGTTGAAGGGTTTTCTTCCATTTCTACACCTTTGATAAAGCTAACGCACAAGGCAACTAAATTTTAGTGGAATGATATGTGCGAAAGGTGTTTCCAAGAGCTGAAGGATAAATTGACTTCTACACCTGTATTGGTACTTTCGGAAGGCACAGAAGGGTACACAGTATATTATAATGCTTCAAGAGTTGGCTTAGGATGTGTTTTGATGCAGCACGGTAAAGTAATAGCCTATGCTTCAAGACAATTGCGTCCACATGAGAAGAATTATCCTATACATGAACTTGAGTTAGCAGCCGTGATATTTGCTTTAAAGATATGGCGTCACTATTTGTATAGAGTTCACGTGGATATCTATACTGATCATAAGAGCTTGCAATATATTCTCAAGCAGAAGGACCTTAATTTAAGACAGAGGAGGTGGTTGGAATTATTGAAAGATTATGATATCGACATCTTATACCATCCGGGGAAAGGCAAATGTGGTAGCTGATGCATTAAGCCACAAAGCAAGTGGAAGCATAGATGGTCAGTTCGCGGGAAAGCAAAGAATGGCCAAGGAGCTACATCAACTAGCTAGCTTGGGGATTTGTCTTCTAGAAACTCCAGATGAAAGAATTATAGTACAGAATGCAGCAGAATCACCATTTGTAGCTGAAGTGAAGGAGAAACAATATGTAGATCCTATTTTATTACAGCTAAGGGAGAATGTACAACAGGGTCTAACAAAGGCCTTTGATCTTACGCAAAAAGGAGTACTACAGTGCCAAAGCAGGTTGTGTGTACCCAATGTGGATGGGCTAAGGGAACGAATTATGACGGAGGCACATCATTCATGGTATTCCATTCATTCGGGAGTGACCAAAATGTACCATGATCTGAAAGAGATATATTGGTGGCGGAGCATAAAAAAGAACATTGCAGACTTTGTAGCTCATTGTCCAAATTGCCAACAAGTCAAAGTAGAGCATCAGAAGCCTGGAGGTTATATGTAATGTATAGATCTTCCAGTTTGGAAGTGGGACATGATCAATATGGATTTTGTCACAGATTTACCTCGTACGCTTCGGAAGTTTGATTCCATATGGGTAATAGTTCACAGGCTTACCAAATCACCACACTTTCTACCTGTCAAAACCACCTATACCGCTGAAGATTATGTGAGGTTGTATATCAAGGAGATAGTCCGACTACATGGAATTCCCATATCTATTATATCAGACAGGGGAGCTCAATTTACTGCATATTTTTGGAAGTCTTTCCAGCAGAGTTTGGGAACCCAAGTGAATTTGAGTACAGCTTTTCATCCCCAAACAGACGGGCAGGCAGAACGTACTATTCAAACACTTGAAGATATGCTACGAGCGTGTGCATTGGACTTTAAAGGCAGTTGGGATGATCATTTACCTCTTGTTGAATTTGCCTACAATAATAACTATCATTCAAGTATCAAAATGGATCCTTACGAAGCTTTATATGGGAGGAAGTGTAGATCACCTATCGGATGGTTTGAAGCGGGTGAAACTGCCTTATTTGGGCCAGACCTTGTACTTCAAGCTATGAATAAAGTAAAGGTGATACAATAGCGGTTACAGATAGCCCAAATCCGTCATAAGTTATATGCCGATGTTAGAAGAAGAAAGCTCAAATTTACTATAGGTGATTGGGTATTCTTGAAGGTATCACCAATGAAAGGGGTGATGAGGTTCGGAAAGAAGGGAAAGCTGAGTCAACGATACATAGGGCCTTACAAAATTATCCAAAGATTTGGTCGAGGGGAATATGAACTAGCACTACCCCCAGAACTCTCTGCAGTTCATCCAGTGTTTCATGTTTCGATGCTTCGAAAATGCATAGGAGATCCATCTCAAATTTCTCTCATCGAATATGTGCAAGTTAAGACAGATCCCACATATGAAGAAGTGCATTGCTATTCTGGATAGACAAGTCAAGAGGTTAAGGAATAAAGATGTAGCTTCCGTAAAAGTGCTTTGGAGGAATCAACAAGTAGAAGAAGTTACATGGGAAGCCGAAGAAAGAATGAAAGAGAAGTACCCGTATTTGTTTCAAACCGAAGAGAAGGTTCAAGATGCCGAATTAAAGGAGTAACAAGTAAGTATATATGAACCTTATAAGTATGTGATGAAATGAAAGATGCACTTAGACTTGAACTTGTTAGATTGGATAATGTTACTAACATTCGAGGACGAATGTTCCTAAGGGGGGAAGGATGTAACACCCCGTACATTTTCGAACTCATGCAAAGACCTTAGCATCAATGGAAGCATTTAAATTAAAGATAGTAAGTGAATCATGTATTAAATTTATTGGGCTGAATTTAGAGGCATTTTTTGGACTCAATTGAGACCCAAATTTAATAAATAAGAATGGGCCCAAATGGGTAATGATCCATTTATAAATGGACCAAGTCAATACACCAATAATTTGGCTTTTCTTGAACAATAATATGGCTAAACTTGGCCATAAAGGGGCTGTGTAAAGGGAGTATTTAAGGCTGAAAAATCAGCTCATTTCCACACAATACACTTAGAAAAAAAATCAGATTTTCCAAGAGATATTCTCTTCTCTCTCAAACCCTAACCAAGAGCCCCTTTGGACAAATCCACCACTTTGAAAGCCTTGGTAAATGTTTACTCTTATGGTTTAATATATTATATGTATAATAGGTTGTGGAAAACATGTTGGTTATTTTTAAAAAGCATAGGGCAGTCCACTTTGTAAGTGGCAGTCCACCGGTGCTTTCGGCTAAAGGATTCGCCTTTTTGTGGTTTAAACTTGAAAAGGGACTTAAGGTCTTGAAGGAATTGAATTATATGGATGAAATTTCAGTATATTAATGTGTTGTTATGTCTCTAATTCGTTCCCCTTGTGCATGGCTTGATGGAAATGTTTATACGTGTTTGTATATGGAACGTTTGGCGTAGTGAAAAGAGAATACTTTCTTGTTATGTTAAAGTGAAGTTTGAAAATGTGTGGAATGTTTTTGGTGTATTGTTGTGGAAGGTATTTATGTTACTTGATGGATTATTTATGTGGAGTTGTATGGAGGAGGAAATGTAAAGTAGAAACTTGGTGGAAAATCCTATTGGTTTGTGATGTCTGCGTTGATGTGTGGACTGTTCTGGTGGTGTTGTTTTGCTAAAGCAGTAAGCTATAGTGTAATGTGGTGGAATAATTTTATTTGGTATTATAATGAAGGGGGGATTGATGCACCATGTGTTTTGGAGGTTGGACGGTTTTTACTTTTCGTTAAGCACCTACTTATCGTCTTGTGAACTTGTAATGTAGTTAGTTGTTAATCGTAGCTCCGTTATGTACTTGTGTTGTAGAGTAACACATAAGGAAGGAGCTGAATTTTTGTATTCACATTTTGGAAATATAAGGTATGTAAGGTTATTCTTGTGCACATTCTTCTGCAGCATCTATTGCCCACATTGTCATTGCACTTGTTTCTATTTCAAAAGGTTGTACAGTATCTCATTTCTCCCAACTGTTTAGAATATCTCATTTCTGAGTTGTTAGTACTTGTTATTCACTTGTCTCTTATTCATTGAACATTGTTCCAAAGTTCCAATAATGTTACGTTCTAAAGTTCCAATAATGTACGACCAATGATGTATCACTCTTATAGCTAAAGAATATAGTAATGCATAATTAGTTGTTTTCATGGGTGGTATCCATAGGGTGAAAGGAACACCTGCATGATGGCGATCCCAATGTTACGGGTGGTATCCATGGGGTGAAAGGAATACCTGCATGATGGCGATCCCAATATTTCGGGTGGTATCCATGGGATGAAAGGAACATCTGCATGATGTCGATCCCGATTATAATGTTATTTTCCCACTGATCAGTTGGACCCGGGCATTATATGATTGATGATTGATGATGTAAAGTTAAGTAAAGTAAAGAAGGCAATGTACATGGTTTCACACATATACCTCACGGTAGTTTATCTATATTGTTCACTCACTTGTACTTGATATCATTGAAAGTACTTCTATATCATGCAGTTTCTTATGGCCTTAGATACACAGTACATTCTTAGTACTGACGTCCCTTGGGGGACTTACCTTACTTGCTGCAGGCGCAGGTACTAGTAGACCTCCACAGTAGGTTGCGGATCATTTGCTGAGTATTGGTGAGCTCCAGTTGCTTCGGGGCTTTCAAAGTCACATGTGTACATTGGTTTTTGGTACTATGTAAATATTGCATAGGCATGGTCATGTATCTATTAGAGGCTTTGTAGACATGTGTGGGAAGATGAATGTAAGAGATGTATATCCATTTTGACTTGATGGCTCTAACGGCCAAGTTTTATATATCGCATGTGTTTTTCATGACTTTCGCCATTGGTATGTTATAGTTACATGAGATAGAATTATATTCACACAGAGAAATGCATATAGGTGTACATGATCAAGGAATTGTTCTCTCGGGCCTTACCGGCTTCGGGTGCCAGACCACCCCGTTGAAATTCGAGGCGTGACATAATTCCATGTCGGGGACACTATCTGGACTAGTGACCGATCTCTCTGCATTTGTAACAAACCCCTGAAGCCCTAACCTGACAAGAAACATGAGATGTCCCCAACAGGTTGAACAACTCATGCCTGGGGCATTCCCTAGACCAATGGCCAACTCCCCACAATCAAAACATACCCCAGGGACTCTTTGATGTACTATACTTGCTGACCTAAAATGGTTGTCACTGCCTGACAACCAAGACCGAATAACCCACCCACTGAGACCACTACGATATACATGAGAGTTACACATAAGTTGAGGTCTACTTGTACGGGCCTAATAGGTGGCAAGTGATGCCGACCTCTGCTAGAAGGATTTCTACCTCCGCACCTAATACCACTAACATTGAACTGCTGACATGGCCTCTTCCCGCTATTACTATATATCCCAATACAAGCCCTCTTTGTAGCCCTCGCATGATCGACAACTTGAGGAAAAGAAGACCCAGTTGCTACCAAATGCTTCGACGCCAAGCAGAGTGGTAAAGTCCATATTCTGACAAACCCATGCACCATCTCATGCTTTGTAGAAAATAACATGGAAGTGTGTCTGGCCTGCTCTAGAAACCCAATCTCATACTCTGAAACTGACAGAGAACCCTGCTAAACACCTATGAACCCAACTTTAGCATGAGAACCACTCGATGTACTAGGCACCACCACTGATTGTGCAGTATCCATGAAAAGACTCAGAATCCCCAACATGGTATCCTAAGAAGTTGAGGCAATCACAAACTCTATCGGAGCCTGGGCTGGCCCCAGACCCTCTGGCTAATGATGAAAATCTTTGATATCAATTTATAACTCCCTAGCCCGACCTGAGTTGAAACTCTGGTAACATGTGCAGAAGTACCATCCGCATCTATTGACATCCTCATGCTATCCATCTGGGAAAAAGTGGAGTCCAACGAAGTACTAAAGGATCATAGAAGTACGGACACATGACAAGGAGTCAAGAATAGAATTTCCTAAGAATGTCTTATAGCCTCCCGAAGATAGGATACAGACGTCTCCGTATAGATCTGCAGGACTCTACTAGACACTTAGCTCTTGTACCAACAACACCGATAAACCTATGCTCTAATACCAATTTGTCACGATCCAATTTCTCAGGTCATGATGGCACCTACTCTAACCCGTCAATAGGTAAGCCAATCCATAGTCCAAAACAGCTAGTAACGGACTATCAAGAGAAAAGGAAAAACTGCAGAATAAATATAATAAATAGGCTACTATAATCCCAAAACCTGGTGGAGCCAGTATAAGAGCTTCTAATACAATAGGAGTACAAATGAAATATAGGGTAAATATATAGATACAAAGATGTCTCTAAATACAACACAGAGATCAATCTAATAATAAGAGAAAGAGTAGGGGAACTCTGAGTGTCAGGAGTTCACCCTAAATCTCTGATCCATGGTTGCTCTGCACGATGCACACATCGACGGCGATAACACGTTCTATGATCTGTAGGCTTCAGAAGTATAGTATGAGTGTCAAACATATGGTACTCAGTAGGCATCGGCCAACTGAGCTCCAGAAATAATGTAGGCATAAATAACATGTAAACAAGAATATAACTGCAGGAAACTATCCAGGAAAATTAAGCATAATGAGGCTAATGTAGCAATAAGGATACATTATCCTATCCTAACAATAATTATGAACTAAAGTACATTACCGTATATCACTAGCCAATATACTGATGAAGAGTGAAAGAAGGATATAGAGAGTATGTGAGGCCAAAGAATACATATACAATATGAATAGACAAAGAAAGAGAGGGATATATGGTAATACCATATATATATATATATACATACATACATATAGGACTAACTCAAAAGTAATACCCTAGGGATCCAACCAACATCTCGAGGATCATGGCCAAGAAAGGGAGCTAATACTAGTATACTCAAAGCCTCTGACCCAAAATGTGACTAATCATGAGGGAACCTAATAATAATGCACCTTATCGTAATAGAGAAAAGGAAACTAGAAACATACTAATAATCTCGGGTACTAGTCCATAATGATCCTGCCACTAACTAACCATAATAACCAACAATAAAGTAATCGGTTAGTCCGAACAAACAATAACTTAATCAGGCCCCCATAAGCCCAAAAGGTTCAGTCAAACACTCAACATACAGCAATCATAACCTGTACTTATACAGCCCCCCAGAAGACCGATTGATACAGGCGCCAAACAACTATATTGGTGATAGACAATGCATATGAATGAATGAAATACAGCATAAATCGAAAATACCATGTCCAATCCAAGTGCCATAATGTAACAAGTGTATATACCTCCTCCAGCTCAGTAGCTCGCAAAGGCAGGACCTACGGTGACCATCCTTCTTCGGTATTGTGGCTCACGGACAAAGGGACCCCTAGGAGACTTGAGATTTCCATATACACTGCCTGGTGCTGAACTAAGACTTCCAATAATCATCATAATCAATCTACTCCATCCAGTACCGAAGAGATATCTAAGTATAATAAGTGGACGGACTCGAATCGTGACTAAAAGAGTGTAAGTTTGTAAATCCATTACCCGAGATCGACGTTGGGACTGAATCGGCATAAGAGCGTAGAAAAGGTCAGAATCTCCCTCGACTGAAGTAAATAGTAGTGGTAAAAGTGTGGATTAGTAATGGACCAAAATCAACCTCGATCTAATTTCCAAAATAATATTTTTAGTTCCAAAGCTCATAATTCATTAAATAAGGTGGTACGATTCCTGTTGTAAAAGAATCTGTTTTAGATGTGAAAATTGGTAATAATTCCCTTTTTAGAAAACAGTAGTAAAGTCAAGGTTTCAGTCGGAATCGTACCACTAAGTGAGCATAGATGCGCCCTAAAGTGTGCATGCCATCACCAGTATTCAAATAATACGGCCATAAACGCCTAAGAGTCTGTAATCTAGAATCATGTTCCCCTTTAGGGATAAAATACTCACCTGGAGTCCAACTGGCATCGTAACCACAGCCTCGGGCCCAATAATACATAATTAAGCCTCATAACTCGGGAAACTACGGTAATCAAGGGCATAAAGCCACTACAAGGATCTAATCGGGGAAATACCACTCAAATCACTGAGTCAAATTGTAAACCTAACGTATCCATAATGTCAATCTATAACTAAACAAGCCTATAATCAAGGATATTAGGATTCTAAGGCCATAACAAGCATCCTATGCTAAGGTTCGGGTCACATTTCTATCCCAAATTTCCTAACTAGACTAAGTCATAATATACTAGTCATAATCCGATCCAATAATCCCTACCTAGTATGCAATCTATGCAATACACAATCTCATAGAGAAAAGTAGACCGAAGCCTACCTCGAAGCCGAACCGCAAATCTCGAATCATCCAGGAATCGCTTGTCCTTGCTCCACAATCCCAAAATGCCACCACACTATCGAAACAATCACCTACACGTCAATATGAGTAAAATGAGACCCATATTGCTATATCAAAGGTCGGGTCAAAATTTGGGACAAGAACGGGCCCTCAGGGCCCGCAAACAAAATCCAAAATTAAATCTGTCATGAGGTCCCTCGAAGGACAAGGAATGTATGCTCAAAAGTTGAGCACAAACGGAGCGTAAATCAGGGCTCAAATCAGCCCCTAACGTTTATGGATTTTAAGACCTAAATCCTAAGAATTTACAAGGAAAATGATGGAATTTAATGGGAAAAAATAATGGGAAATGATCAAGGAGCATTGAGCTAGCTTACCTTTGCTTCAATGGATGATTTTCCACACTTTTCAATGTCCCATGCTCTCAAAAATGGAGGAAAAAGGTTAAGAAATGAGGGGGGGAAATGGGTGAAGAAGGGGATTTAACACCTCCAGGTGCCGCTAAAGCGGTCACTTGGCTGCTAAAGTGGTTACTGACCGCCAAAGTGGTTTTTGCAATAAAACGAGTGGCCGCTTAAGCAACGTCCACTAAAGCGGACAACTGCCACTAAAGCAACGTCCGCTTAAGCGTACCTTGACTGCTAAAGCGGTCACACCAGATATCAGGCATCAGATTTTTGCTAAGTCCAAATGGACTCCGACCGGGTGCTAGGGATTTGTTCGAAACCCCATGCGCACAAACGAACTATGCTACCATACCAAATTTGTCATTCTGGACTCAATAAAATCATTGAAACTTTCATCCGAGATTGTTTTGATTAAGTGTGGGCCCTACACCCATAGTTCCATTTTTCATCAAATCTACCCAATAGCCCAATACAAATCCGGAAGCCTCAGGACCTGAACTGAGGGTCCTTCTAGCCTAAATTCAACGTTCTGGAGCTGATGACACTTTCAGAATTTCTATCAGAGATCCTCTACTAAGAGTTTTGATCCGAGACCAATTTCTTAACAACAAAAGCTTCAAAATAGGAAAATGAGCCTAAAACCCAAACGAACTGTCTGATGACCGAACCGACAGTTTCGACAAGTTATAAATGATTTGTAGCCACTATGAGAAGACTCAAAATAACAAAAATGTGCAAAAATCAAAAAAATAACCTGAACGGTCATTACAATAATACTAAAGATAGTATTGTGGATTAAACAATGTGTTCAGTCAACTATTCAAAAATCTAAAAATTAAAATAGTAGAATCCCAAAAATAAGAAAGCATGAAGAAACTCATAAAAAAGAGACCAAGAATCAAAAAGGTGTAGCAAATACAAGAATTTGGAGAAACAAATAAAGGGAACTACAACAGCAAAATATCGAAAAAGGTCAAGTAAACGGGGAAGACACATACCTAGGGGTCAAGAATACAAGCGAGAAATCTGATAATCAGGAGCACATGATATGAATCCTTAACTAAGAAAACAACATGTAGGCAACCTGGAAATGAATGTATGAAGATGAGAGACAAGACATGTAGAAGCAGGGGAAAAGGAAGCGAAAACTCAACAAAGTATCAAAATCAAAGCTTTCTAACAGATAAAGACAGAAATTAGGAACTTAGCTGGCCGGAATGAGGATGCAGGAATCACCAAATCCAAGCTCAGACAAATGACGGACATAGAGAAGCTGAAAAGTTCTACACTTTCTTATTTCAATTTGAGAAGACTTTTACTTTTACTTTTTGTTTTTTTCTATTTTTTATTTATTATTGTTCCAAGAACTTATTTATCATAACTAGTTCAACGTAAGTCTTTTGCACGTGTGTTTTACGTCAATCAATAAAATTATATTTAAGAACAAAAATCAATTAAAATAGCATTTTACGTCGAAATAAATATTATATCTATTTAAATAATATAGTTTGACATTGTGATTTGACTATTATTATCATTGCAAATTATAAATATATTGTAATTAATAAATAGCTCTTCTAAATTATGACCAAAAAATAATTTTCACTTTAATAGCCCTTATTTTCTTTCAAAAATTTGTCCAAATTACTCACTTTATAAAATAAACACGTTTGGCCTCCAAAATCTTGGCCAAACAGGCTATAACGGAAGTTCAAAGTGCTCAAAATTTTGACCTATAATAAACGACAACACGAGAACTCACCTCCTTTTGACTTTTCCCTTTTAAAGATTTTGAAGAAGTAATTGGATAAGAAATCTGCAAATAATAATAATAATAATAATAATAATAATAATAATAATAATAATAGATATATCAAAAATTAAATTTTATTAATGCACCCACATAGACACCAAAAAATTAACTTAATCGATACTTAGACATCAAAACTAAAATGTAGCGAATAGAATAATGCCAATTTTTTTATTAAAAAATCAGAGCAAAAAGAGAAAGAAAAATATGGCATTAAAGTCAAAATATAATTACGATTCACGAGCATGAAATATTTATCTAGATGTTAATACAATTATCTATAACAAATAAACAATAACAAAAAAAGATGAAGATAAATTTGATTTTCAACTTTACCTTCTTCATAAAGCAATCAAATTGTGTGATGGAATTACTGTTATGAATTGTACATAATTTAATTAGGATTCCATTTATATATAAAGATAATTTGACACTTAATTGGTCTCACAATCAATGTATATTTATGACTCTATTTATATAAGGAACTTTTATGCAACATGCCAAATGAAAGAGAAAAGCCCCAACTTAAAATAAAGAGAAAACCCTCCAACGTACCATAATCAATTTTAATAATAAAATTTATTTTCATCTTACCATATATCTTAGAACTTCTTAATTATTAATTTTTCTAATATTTTTTACCATATATTTTTCTCTTACCATAAATTTTAGGATTCCTTAATGTTAAATATTATAAAAATAATTAAATAATAATTTAAGTAAAATATAAATGACTATTTTGTCCATTGCAAAGTATTTTAATAAAGGGCAAAAAATTCAATTAACATTTTCAAGTACCTTAACACTTTTAATATAACTAGTCTATGAAAACGTGTGTTGCACGTTTATCCCTAATCATTATGCTACAATCAAAAATATCGATTTTACCATTTAAAACTCCACATCCATTAGTTATTATATTCAACTTTAAAAAAATCTAGCAAATTGTCAAAGATAAAGTATTGTGCCAACTAACGTGTTATTTAACCCACCCACCCCACCCCACCCCCCGCTCCCCCACGCCCCTTCCCACCCTTAAAAAACTATTGTGCTAATAAATCATCTGCCACTCCCGGCATCAAATATAAATTTATATAAAAAAAAACTTCATTGAAATTGCAAAAAAGAGTAGCTATGATCAATTCATAACTTTAAAAAAATATAATAGGTTTAATGTTATGAACTTTAAAAGTCGAACCCGTAGAATTTAAATCCTCGATCTGCCTCTAAGCATATATCAAATTTCACAAAAATATACAAAAATAATTGATTAGAGAAATTGAAGAAAGACGACAATTTGAATTATATTGGTGGTATGATTATTTTTCTTATTTTTATTTTTTCCGTATTTAAAATCTTTCATATTTTTAAAGTCAAATCTTTACAAAATGTTTGATTACATACATCTTACGGTACTTCTTAAAACTTTTTAAAATTTGGTACTTTTTAAGTTTTTCTTATTCTAAAGCTTTTATATTTATTTTTAGATCTTTTAAATCTTCTTAAAATCAAATTTAGTTGATTTAGAATTCTTAAACTAATGAAAAATGTATTAGTTGTCATTAATATGACTTATAATAAGGAAAAGCTTTACTATAAATATTTAATAAATTTTCAACTCTGAAATACTAGGAAAATAGTGAAAAGATGATTTCATTTAAAGCAGAGACTTTTAATGAAGGACAAAAAATTCAAACAATATTTATAAGGCCTTCACACTTTTAATATAGTACTAGTCAAGTGTATGTGCATTACACATGCGCTTCATATAAAGCCATCAATCCATATAAAATATATAAAGGAAAAATAATTTATTAAAAAATAACAATTAACTTTAAAAATTGAAGATAGACAACTTTATGCATCCAGACATGTGTGAAGTATATGTATCTTGATCGTTTCCTACGATGGGAACTATCACATAATGGATGATAACAAAAACAATGTATTATAATAGATCAGAAACTAAAATAAAACAATATAATTAAACCTAACCTTAACGCAAAAATTACTCAAACTGCGACATTCATCTACCTTCTATAAACTATAACAAAACAATACGATAATCGAGATATCAGAACGATACGATTAAACTCTAATCTTTACAAAAAAAAATTCTCAAAGCCCGACCGAACGTTCATTTACCACATGTATTAAGTAGAAAAAACAACAGATAATAACAGAATAGAAACTACAGTAATTGAGATATTAGAACAATATCATTCAACCTAACCTTACACAAAAAAAAATTTAAAGTCCGATCGAAAATCCATCTACAATATAGACTTGAATAGATTAGAAACTACAACAAAGCAATACAATAATCGAGATATTGAAACAGTGCGATTAAACCTAACTTTATAAAGAAATGGAGATAAAAATCAAGAATTTCTCGAGTAATATCAATGTAAAGTGGGTGCAAGAATTGGTACTATTAACTTGAGTCCACAGCCTAACTCCTTAATTTCTAAAGTTTTAATTCACATATGAAATTTATGTCTTTTTTCCACGATAAAAGTTGAATTTTTTAAAATTTTATTAAGAGTCATTTTTTGAGATTTTTAAAACTTACATAAAAACAGAAAATTGGAAAATAATTAATATTACTCCTCTTTTGTCATTGACTTTCACAATTTTTACAAAAATTAAACATGGAAAATAATATAACTTATTTTCCTAATTATCTAATTAGTAGCGGAACGAGAATTATGGAGAAATCTAACCAAACTTTTGTTTCGTCCATTAACAATGTTCCTGCAAAATATTAAACACAACATAACTTGATTTCAAGAAAAACTATATATTAAAAACATTAAAGTGGACATTTTAGACAGGGACACAAGAAAAGCAAATATGGTTCACTAATCAAACCATAACACGAGAAATTCTAATTCTAAACATTTGAAAATAAGCAAATAAAAATAAGAAGAAGAATTTTGAGGAAAAGGGAGAGCTACAACAACGAAGCACAGTTGGTGGACCCTTGCATATATTTCGTCTCTTTATTTTTACTTTTTGTACGAAAAGGTAAGGTTTTATAGGGGATGGAGTTTTGGGGTGGGGTGTTTAGTTCATAAAAGGAAATTTTAATAGGTAAAATTCTGGTTGATTTCAATGTCTTATTAGGAGTTTTTACCTATTACAAATCAGTAAAGATTTAATATTAATTTTATGTTCTTCTCATATATTTTAGGAGTCCTTAATTTAATAGAATAATAATTAAAGAAATAGTAAAAAAGATGATTTTTTCTAAAGGGAAAACTTTTAATGAAGCACAAAAAAGTTCAAATCATTTTTCTAAAGATCTTCACACTTTTAATATATTGTAGATGTAGATAGATAGATATAGAAAAAATAGTTAGTGAGTTTGGGGCCCACTGACCTTGCCTTAAAAATGAATATTTAGTAAGTGAAATAAGTAAAATAAAATAATTAAATCCCTAATTTAGGAATATTCTACGTGAAATAATAAAACAAAATAATTCAATACCTATTTTTAAGGGTATCTAACGTGAAACAAGAAATTTCTTTTAGAATATTTTAACTAATATTTACTTCAATAAAGACAACACGAATAACTGAAGGAAAAATTACGCTTCATAGAAAATATGAGTCTATAATTATAAGGCATAGGTATATTTTAAAAAAATTACCTAACACAACTATACTTAGGGTTTATAGCATCTCTCTCCCCCTATCTCTCACTCTTTCTTTCTCTCTCTCTCTCTCTCTCACTTTCATCTCTCTGTCCTTTTTTGCTCGTCTCTCCTTCCTCAATCTCGTCTCTCTCTCTCTCTCTCTCTCTCTCTCTCTCTCTCTATCTATCTATCTATCTATCTATCTATCTATTTATATATATATATCTTAGTGGAAGAGTTGTATATGTATCTATTGTATCTGTATTAGGCATAAGTATTTAGGTATAGGTATATGTATATAGGTACACTGGAAGAGTCGTATATGTATCAATTATATATGTATCAATATGTATAAGGTATTCGTATTTTGGTTTCAATTGTAATATACAAATGCAGATGCCAATTGTATGATTCTCTAGTATATATATACAATTGTTCAATATGTATTTGTGTTACAAATACAAAGGTGTGATATACAAGTTTCAATTTTAATGTATAAAATATGCAAATACAACTTGATATGAATGTATCTACATGAGTATGTCATATACAAATACAACTGAAGTATGTCATATATAAATCAGTATGGCATACACAAATCAGTTCCTCTCTCGCCTCTCACCTCTTTCTCTCTCCCTCAATCTCGCTCGCCTCTCTCGTTTCTCTTCTAGTCTCGCTGTCCACTCTCCTCCTTTTAACTTATAGCTATGAATTGTAATTAACAAACCTTAGCTATTGATCTCCCCAATTATGTTTAAACCTTAGCTATTTATGAAATTTTGTCATAACTGAATTCATAGTTTTAGAGATATCAGGTAACAAAATAAGAAAAAAGAATTGGACCCCAATTATAAGGATACAGTAACTTGGAATAAGGAAAAAGAAAGATAGTCTCACCCCTGTATTTACTCGTGAAAAATAAAAAGATGAAATTTTTTAGCTACGTTGTATCAATTTTTTTAGGCTTAAAATTTGCTAAATATTTTTGGGTTAAAAGGATGTCAATCCTATGTAGGACTTTTACTTACATGTCAATTCTCCTTGGATTATATTAAATTAATTATTTTTAAAAAAATAATGGACTTTTAATTTGAAAAAAACTTTTAACAAGTTTTTTTAGCAAAGTTTTATAATTCACTTATATATTATGTTAATGATGATGATGATTGATACGAGCTTAAATGATCAAATAAAAATTCATATTGCAAATTTCGACTTACTTATCATTAAGACAACATTTTTGGTAAATATCCTAACACAATTTTAATTTTTAAATATTTTGATTTATTTTTTTAATATTTTTTTAAAGGAAAATATACTTTATTTTTTAAAATTTAATTAAATAGGCCAAGTTGGCCATTTATTGAAGCAAAATTATGTACAAGGAAAAATCTGTCCAGGCCCAAAAGTGGCCCAGACCCGAAAATAAAAACAACAAAACAAAATAAAGCCTACCAAAAACTAAAAAACAAATTAGGAAAGTAACCATTCACCTCTTCACTTTCATCTTCATCGTCTTCATCGCCTAGGATAATCCGATGGAGCTCCAGTGAAATGGCAAACAAAAGGTCGATGGTCAGCTGCAGTCATCAATTACTAGCACCTTTGGTTTTAGATTGAAAGCAAGCTTGAGTAGATGTCATTGAGGACTCTTAAAACTCGCACAAGTGCCATGACTCTAACTCATCGAAGACTCCTTCAGCAAAGCTTCACAAAACCATAGTGTTCATTAATCGGTGAGTTCAACCTTTCCATTTTGCCCATAGTCGATTTGAGTAGTCATAAGATTCTGATTGAACCCATCGCTTAACAGGTTGAGCTCCAATGGGAGCTAATACCACTGTTAAGGGATGAAGTCCATCAGATCTATGACTTTCTACCTTTTCCAGCTACTAGTATGTTCCTATTCCTCGTGTGACAAGCCTTTCTCAATTTTTTTTTGCTCTATGTGTTATCCTCATCAGTGAATTGTTACCATGAATGAAAAATCCTTATTTTGATATTTCCTTATGTGTAAATTTGGGATTTGTCTCTTCTCCATGTTTATTATTATTTTTCCTGCATTTGGTACCTGTTTATAATGACCCTCGAGGTCATTTTCTCGATTTCAGTGCATTCCGATATTTTGAGCCTTCCCATAGCGAGTACAGGTTCTTTAGGATTTGTCGGAACTATCGGTTCGGTTATTGGATAGTCCATTTGGGTTTTAGACTCATTTCTCTGTTTTGGAGCTTTCTATGTTAAGGATTTGGTCTCGGATCAAAACTCCTAGTAGACGATCTCAGATGGAAATTCTGACAGCGCCATCAGCTCTGAAACGATGATTTTAGGCTAGGGGACCCTTGGTCCGGGTGCCAAGGCTTCCGAATTCGTTTAGGACTATTGGGTAGATTTGGTGAAAAATGGAACTATAGGTATGGGCCCCATATTTAATACAAATGACTTTGGATGGAAATTTTGATGGCTCCGTTGAGTCTGTAATGTCGAATTTGGTATGGTAGCATAGTTTGTTTGTGCGCACGGGGTTCCGAACGAATCTCGAACACTCTATCAAAGTCCATTTTGGACTTAGCTAAAATCTGGTGGCTGATATTTGTTGTGACTGCTAAAGTGGTCAAGGAGCCGCTTTAGCGGCTACTAAGTCGCTTTAGCAGCCTTGGCCATTTCGGCCAGGACCGCTTAAGCGCTCCCTTGTCAGCTTAAGCGGACGTCGCTTAAGTGACAGGGTGCTGCTTTAGTGGCCTCAGCCCTTTTGTCGGTGACCGCTTAAGCGGTCAAAGTTTGCTTTAACGGTAGCAGCTTAAGAGGCCAGGTGTCCGCTTTAGCGGCACTTGAGGGATGATAAATCTCCTTCTTTACCCGATTCTCTCTCATTTTCTCAACCTTTTCCCCCCATTATTGAGAGCATGAGGAGTGAGAAAGGGTAGGATTCACCCATTGAATCTAAGGTAAGTTAGGTCATCACTCCTTGGTCATTATTCATCATTTTACCCATTGAATTCCGTCCCATTTCATTGTAAATTCTTACAAATTAGGGCTTTGAAATCCTAATCTTTAGGGACTGATTTGGGCCCCGATTTGTGTTCCGTTTATGCTAAACTTTTGAGCACACATTCCTTGTCCTTCGAGAGACCTTATGACGGATTTGATTTTGGGATTCCATTAGTGGGCCCCACGGGCCCATTATTGACCCAATTTTGGACTCGGAGTATTATATTGCAATATGGGTGTCGTTTTACTTGTGTTGACATGTAGGTTACTATTGTGATAGTGTGATGTCGATTCGGGATCGTAGAGCAAGGTTGAGCTATTTGTAGACACTTCAAGAATTGCGATTCGATATCGAGGTAGGCTTGGGTCTACTTTTCTCTATGAGATTGTGTATTGTCTAGATTGCATGCTAGGTAGGGATTACAGGATGGGATTATGGCTATTGTAGCATGACTTAGACTTTTTATGAAATTTGGGGTAGAAATATGACCCGAACCCTGGTATAAAATACTTGCATAGCCATAGACTCCTATTACCCTTGATTATATGCATGTTAACCACAGTTGATGATTAAGGATCCTTCGATATGAGATTCACCATTTTACTTAGTGATTCGGGAGGTTTTTTCCCAATTAGATCCTTGTAATGGCTTTATGCCCTCGATTATCGTAGTGGCCCGAGTTATGAGGCCTTGTTATATTGGGTATATGTTATTAGGCCTGAGGCTGTGGTTATGATACTAGTTGGACTCTAGGTTAGTTTTACCCTTGGAAAGAGAGTGGCTAGTATTTATGGATGCTTGAGCGCTTATGGTTGTATTGTTTGGATACTGATGATGGCATGCATACTATCTGGCGCAATTCATGCTCATTTAGTGGTACGATTCTGACCAAAACCTTGATTTTACTGCTAGTTCCAGAAAGGGAATTTATTCCCACTTTTCTGGTATTGGATGGAGTAGATGGATTCTGATGTTTATTGGAAGTCTTGAATCGGGACCAGGCAGTGTATATGGATTTTTTGAATCCCCTAGGGGTGCCCTTCATTGTAGAGTCGTCGTGCCAGAGAAGCTTAGTCTCCGTAGGTCCTGCCTTTGTGAGCTAGGTGAGCTGGAGGAGGTGTATACACTTGGTACAGTATGGTTTGAGATTGTGGAACCGATTCGATTCCGGTAACCCCAATATAGTTATGGCATTTTGGTTTATGTAGCATTTATCCATTCATATGCATTGCCTATCACCAGTATAGTTGTTTGGCACCTGTATCTATTATCCTTATGGGGGCATGTATAGGTACAAGTTATGGTTGCTATTTGCTGAGTGTTTCTGTGAACCTTCCGGGCTTATGGGGGTCCGGTTATGTACTTGTTTGCCCGGACTAGCCGATTACTTCATTATTGATTATTATGGTTAGTTCGTGGCATGTTGGTTGTGGACTAGTACCTGAGATTGGAGGTACGTTCTAGATTTCATTATCTTCTTGGCGAGTTATATTATTTATCCAAGGACTAGTCACCCCTTTTAGGTAGAGGCTTGATGATGCTAGTGTAGCTCCTTTACTTGGCTAGGGACCATGAGATGTTAGGTTGACTCCTTCAGGTAGTTACCTTTGAGGTAGTCCTATATGTATACATATAAGTATGTTATTACCGTATATCCCTCTCTTCCTCGATCTATTCATACAGTATATGTACCCTTTGGCCTCGTATACTACTATATATACTTCTTTCTCTATTTATTTATGTATTGGCCAGGAAAATACGGTATTGTACTTTAGTTCCTGAGTGCTATCGGGATAGGATAGTTATCCTTATTACTCCACTAGCACTGTTATGCCTAGTTTCTTGGATATTTGCCTGTAGTTATTTTCATGCCTTACATGTCATTTTTTGCTTACATTATTTTTGGAGCTCAGTTGGTCGATGCCTATTGAGTACCATGTGTTTGGTACTCATACTACACTTCTGTAGCCTGCAAGTTATAGTACGAGTTATCGCCGTTGATGTGTGTTTATCATGCGGAGTAGCTATGGATCAGAGACTTGGGGTAAGCTTCTGATGTTTTGGAGTATCTATACTCTCCCTCTTATTATAGACTGTTCTCTATGTTGTATCAGAGATAACCTATATATATATATATATACTCTTTTCCTGCATTTTATTTGTACTCCTATTTTATTAGAAGCTCTTATACTAGCTCCACCAGGATTTGGGGTTATGTTATCCTCGCTATTATATTTATTCTGTTGTTTCCTTTATTTCTATCAGTAGTCCATTACTAGTTGTTCCGGACTACGGGTTGACTTACCTATTAGTGGGTTATAGTAGGTGTCATCATGACCTGAGAAATTGGGTCATGACTAATTAGTATCAGAGCCTAGGTTTATCGGTGTTGTTGGTACAAGAGCTAAGTGTTTAGTAGAGTCCTGCGGATTGGTGCGGAGACGTCTGTATCCTATCTTCGGGAGTCTACAGGGTATTCTTAGGAAATTCTATTCTTGACTCATTGTCGTGTTTCTGTACTTCTATGAACCTCTAAGTACTTCTTTTGACTCCATTCTCTATCAGAGGGATAGTACGAGGTTATCGATAGATGCAGATGGTATTTCGGCGTGTGTTACTAGAGTTTTAGCTCAGCTTCGGGCTAGAGAGTTAGAGATTGATTTCAAGGATCTTCAGCGTCAACCAGAGGGTCTGGGTCAGCCCAGGTTTCGACAGAGTTTGTAACTGCCTCGGCTTTTTAGGATTTGGTGTTAGGGGTTCCGAGTCTATTTCTAGATACCTCCCAGCTAGAGGTGATGTTGGGTCCATCGAGTATATCTCAGACCAGAGTTGGATTTATTGGTGTTCAGTAGGGTTCTCTGTCTGTTTTAGAGTATGCGATTGGATTTCTCGAGTGGGCCAAACATACTCCTATGTTATTTCCTACTGAGTATGAGATGGTGCAGAGATTTATCAGAGGGTTGACTTTACCACTCCGTTTGGCTTTGGAGCATTTGATAGTAGCTGGGTCTTCTTACTCTGAGGTTGTTGATCACGCTAAGGCTACAGAGAGGGCTTGCTTTAAAGCATATGGAGGTGGGAGTAAGAGGCCATGTCAGCAATTCAGCGTTAGGGGTATTCCGTCTGAAGCTCAAAATCTTTCCAGTAGAGGTCATCATCATTTGCAGCCTATTAGGACCATACAGGTAGCACCTCAGCTTATGGGTAGCTCTCAGATAGATCGTGGTGATATCAGTGGATAGAGTTTTGGTTAGGCAGTACGGGTTATTCGGTCTAGGTTACCAGGCCGTGGCAGCCATCTTGGAGCAGTAGGTGCAGTACCTCAGAGTATTCCAAGAGCATGTTTCCATTGTAGTGGGATTGGTCATTGGTCTAGAGAGTGCCCCAGGCATGAGCCAGTCAGCCAGTTGGAGTTAGCTCATGTTTTCCACTAGGTTAAAGCTTCAGAAGTTTGTTATGACTGCAAAGACCGGTCACTGGTCCAGAGAGTGTCCCGACGCGGGATTATTAGTCATTCAGTTTATATAGATAAGTCTCACAATATTGTTTCACCTTCAGTTAGAGGTAGTACACTTAGTGCCTCAGTTGGTGATTCAGACATTCAGCACGAGTTCGGACATGCTCAGACTCGTACTCCTTTGGGCACACCAGACTTATGATTTTGGATTTCCACCGTGTTAGGTGCGTCCTTGACTTTCTATCCTTTTATTTCTATTTGGATTATGTTGGAGTTTTCATACCCATCGATGATTATATGTTGTGGTATTTCTATATTGGTTGTATGCCTTGGTGTTTTCATAGTGATTGATGTAGGCCTTTATGTAGGTTTATGCATATATGACTACCCCCCGT
This sequence comes from Capsicum rhomboideum, assembly GCA_031232105.1. Classification (NCBI taxonomy): domain Eukaryota; kingdom Viridiplantae; phylum Streptophyta; class Magnoliopsida; order Solanales; family Solanaceae; genus Capsicum; species Capsicum rhomboideum. Next base: position 64,951,932 of record CP124709.1, read on the forward strand.
AGATGATTCATTAGTAGTGGATCAGTATCGTGTTTTCCTAGAGGTGTAGCATTTGGGTTAGAGTCCCATTTTCCTTGGCATTTTGGCCTTGTTGTGGCTATAGAGTGGATCAATATCGTGTTTTCCTTGGGGTATGGCATTTGGGTTAGTCCCGTTTCCTTGGAATTTTGGCTTTGTTGTGACCCTAGAGTGGTACTTCTGTTGATTTTCATTTTTGGTACCACCTTTACCGTATTTTGAGGTCACTATTGTAGTTGTTACTACTATTATTGTTGGGCGTTGACTGAGTCCCATTTGATAGACGGCTAGACTAGCGTTACCTAGTTAGTGTTTCCCCTTTCTTGCTATTCTGATTCTGTTGGCTTAGATAGCTACTTTGGTTGGTTAGCCTCCCCTTTCTGTTAGCAAGGTCGGTTGTAGAGTGGATTATGGAAATGAAGGTGAGTTCGACCTTCCAGGGCTTTGTTATGACTTAAGCATTTGTAGTCTTCTTCTATGGCCCATTTCTGTTGATGATACATTGAGATTTGACTCTGTCGATTTGGATAGTTCATCGCCCAGTGATGTCCTTGATTTTAATGATTGATGTTTAGTTGGTGTTGGCATTTTTTTTCTATTGCCCGTCTCTGATGATTGGGAGGCCTGAGGCTTACCTTCTGATTGTTAGGTTCATCTCCTGGTGATCAGTCTGATCTTGCTATTGGTGTGGAGTTAGATACTCCGCTCTTCCTGCAATGTGGTTTATGTTTCAGTCGAGTCAAAGATGGGGTAAATGGGTGATTTTGGAAATTCCCATTTCGACTCTTGTTCGGCCAATTATAGATTCGTGGGATGCTTCTACTCAGAGGTGTGTTCTTGGTTATCAATTGTTGGTTACCAAAGCGGGCATCTTTGGGAGTAAGTATTTGTTGCCATAAGATTGGCTATTGGATTGTCCAGATAACGGTTGAGTCGTACATTTCGGCTTACTCATGTCCTAGTTATCACTAATGCTACTTGCAGCTTTGGCAAGTGCTTGGTTATGCCTTGTTGCATTATGCCCTCCCGCAGTTATGGAGTTGATTACTTGTATCTTCAGTCGGTGGTTTCCATCCATTATGATTATGTTCTTCGGTGATATTTTAGTTCTACCCTTGCGAAAATTGTTGGGCATGTGTTTGATTTTTCTGATAGCGAGGTTGATTTGGGAAATTGGCCTTTGTAAGGACTTGTTTTCCCCAGTTATGATTTTGACCTTTCTGGACTACGGCTTGGAAGTCGTGAAAGATTTTGATTTATGGATGCCTACTCATCAACATGATCAGTTTAGATAGTTGAGATCGAGTAGCTCAGCTTCAGTGTTGAAATTTTAGTTTGGGTTTGCATAACTTTGTTGCATCCTCGTTTCTAGATTCACCTCGGTTGGGCATTCATTTTTAGGCTGGCTAAGCCTACTCCTTGCATACCGGTTCAGTTTTCTTTATTTTGGATAGACCGTGCTTGATAGATCCTCGGAAGACAGTCCATCTGTATATGGTATTGGTTTCTTCTGCTTCTAACCTCGGTTCTCCATTTAGGTCAAAATATTATATTGTCTTCTCAGTGGGAGAAGTGTGCTTAAGATGGGCTTAGCATGGCTTTATCCACAGTTGGTGGAACTTCCTGGATCCAATCGTTCAGTTTTATGATATTGGTGCTTCAAATTTCTGACTGTCAGTTTCGAGGGTCATCCAGACCAGTTATAGCTTTGGCCTAAGCATGCATACCTTGGTCACCTCTGTTTGTGCGTCCTAGTAGCACCTTATGGGCTTATTCTTACTCTTGCCATCATGGATTTTTGGTAAGTTAGCTTCAACCTTTCGAGGATGGTGTGTTGAGATTATGCGGACAGGACTCAAATGACATTTTGCATGATTCAGAATAGATAGCAGGTTTGGAAAGGTAAAAGAAGGTTAAGTTTGGATATTCGAGTTGTAGCATGATTCTGGCTTTATATTGCCTTTAGCCTGCCTGAGTTTCTGGTTGATTGCGCTTGCATTGGTGTGTTGTCCGCGTGTTGTTGTTTGGGTTGATATGCTTCAGTCGTATTCAATCCAATTGGAGGCCAGTGGGTCGTTGAGTTTATTTTTGCGGCTATTTGGAAAAGTGAAGTAAGGATATGAAGTAAAAAGGGATACCTTTGGTAAAATCCCTTGGAAGGTTATCTGGGGAGGCATGCTCGGGGCATACGGGCCCAGTACCTCGTCCCTTTGAACTTTTGGGCTCTTTCTATCCATTGACTTTTGCGAACGAAAGTTCTTTTAGTAGTGGATATTATAATGACCCTCGAGGTCATTTTCATGATTTCTGTTCATTTCGATATTTTGAGCCTTCCCATATCGGCTACAGGTTATTTATGATTTGTTAGAATTGTCGAGTCGATTATCAGACAGTCCGTTTGGGTTTTAGACTCATTTCCCTCAATTGGAGCTTTCGTTGTTAAGAATTTGGTCTCGGACTAAAAATCCTTGTAGACGATCTCAGAGAGAAATTCTGACAGCGCCATCAGCTAAGGAACGTTGATTTTAGGCTGGGGGACCCTTGGTCTGGGTCTCGAGGCTTTCAGATTCGCTTAGGGCTATTAGGTAGATTTGGTGAAAATGGAACTATAGGAGTGGGCCCCACATTTAATCCAAACAACCTCAGATGGAAATTTTGATGGTTTTGTAGTGTCCAAAATATCAAATTTGGTATGGTAGCATAGTTTATTTGCGCGCACGGGGTTTTGAGCGAATCCCAAGAACTCGATCGGAGTCCATTTTGGACTTAGCTAAAATCTGGTAGCTGATATCGGCGATGACCGCTAAAGCGGTCAAGGAGCCACTTTAGCGGCATTGGCCATTTCGGTGAGGATCGCTTAAGCGATCCCTTGTCTACTTAAGCGAACATTGCTTAAGCTATGGGGTGCCGCTTTAGCCGCCTCAACCCTTTTGTCGGTAACCGCATTAGCTGTAGATGCTTTAGCGGCACCTGAGGGCTGATAAATCCCCTTTTTTACCCGATTCTCTCTCATTTTCTCAACCCTTTTCCCCCATTAGAGCATGGGGAGTGAGAAAGGGTGGGATTCGCCCATTGAAGCTAAGGTAAGTTAGCTCATCACTTCTTGGTCCTTATTCATCATTTTACCTGTTGAATTTTGTCCCATTTCATTGTCAATTCTTACAAATTATGTCTTTGAACTCCTAATCTTTGGAAACTGATTTGGGCCCTGATTTGTGACCCGTTTGTGCTCAGCTTTTGAGCACACATTCCTTGTCCTTCGAGGGACCTTATGATGGATTCAATTTTGGGATTCCATTAGCAGGCCCCACGGGCCTATTATTGTTTTGATTTTGGGCTGGAGTATTATATTGCAATATGGGTGTTGTTTTACTCGTGTTGACGTGTAGGTTACTATTGTGATAGTGTGACATTGATTCGAGATCGTGGAGCAAGGTCGAGCTATTTGTGGACACTTCAAGAATTGCGATTCGACATCGAGGTAGGCTTCGGTTTACTTTTGTCTATGAGATTGTGTATTGTCTAGATTGCATGCTAGTTAGGGATTACAGGATGGGGTTATGACTAGTGTAGCATGACTTAGCCTTTTTATGGAATTTGGGGTAGAAATATGACCCGAACCCTGGTATAAAATGCTTGTATAGCCATAGACTCCTATTACCCTTGATTATAAGCATGTTAACAATAGTTGATGATTAAGGATCCTTTAGTATGAGATTTACCATTTGACTTAGTGATTCAATAGGTTTTTCCCCGATTAGATCCTTGTAGTAGCTTTATGCCCTCGATTGTCGTAGTGGCCCAAGTTATGAGGCCTTGTTATATTGGGTATATTTTATTTGGCCTGAGGTTGTGGTTATGATACTAGTTGGACTCTAGGTGAGTTTTACCCTTGGAAAGGGAGTGGCTAGTATTTATGGACACTTGAGCACTTATGGTTGAATTGTTTGGATACTGGTGATGGCATTCATGCTCATATAGTGGTGCGATTTCGACCAAAACCTTGATTTTACTGCTAGTTTCAAAAAGGGAATTTATTCCCACTTTTCACTTTAATAATGGATTGTTTTATAACAGGAATAGTACTACCTTATTTATTGGATTATGAGCTTTTGGGGCTAAAAATGAGGTTTTACAACTTTGACCGAGGCTACTTCCGATCCATTATTTATTCACTCATTTTACCACTACTATTTACTTCGAGCGAGGGGCATTCTGGCCCTTTGAACATGATTATGATGATTTAGTCCCGAGCATGATCTCGGGCAAGAAATTTACGGATTTATATCCTTTTAGTCACGGTTTGAGTCTGCGCACTGATTATACATATCTCTCTCTCTGGTATTGGATGGAGTAGATGGATTATGATGTTTATTGAAGTCCTGAATCCGGACAAGGCAGTGTATATGGATTTTCCGAATCCCCTAGGGGGCCCCTTCATCCGAGAGTCATCGTGCCGGAGAAGCTTAGTCTACGTAGGTCCTGCCTTTGTGAGCTAGGTGAGCTGGAGGAGGTGTATACACTTGGTACAATATGGTTTGAGATTATGGAACCGATTCGAGTCCGGTAACCCCGATATAGTTATGGCATTTCGATTTATGTTGCATTCATCCATTCATATGCATTTACTATCACCAATATAGTTGTTTGGCGCCTGTATCTATTGACCTTATGGGGGCATGTATAGGTACAAGTTATGGTTGCTATTTGCTGAGTGTTTCTGTGTCCGGTTATGTACTTGTTTGCTCGGACTAGCCGATTACTTCATTATTGATTATTATGGTTAGTTTGTGGCATGTTGGTTGTGGACTAGTACCTGAGATTAGAGGTACGTTCCAGATTTCATTATCTTCTTGGTGAGTTATATTGTTTATCCCAGGATTAGTCACCCCTTTTGGGTAGAGGCTTGATGATGCTAGTGTAGTTCCTTTACTTGGCTAGGGACCATGAGATGTTAGGTTGACTCCTTCAGGTAGTTACCTTTGAGTTAGTCCTATATGTATACATATAAGTATGTTATTACCGTATATCCCTATCTTCCTCGATCTGTTCATACTTTATATGTACCCTTTGGCCTAGTATACTACTATATATACTTCTTTCTCTATTTATTTATGTATTGTCCAGGGATATACGGTATTGCACTTTAGTTTGTCAGGATAGGATAGTTATCCTTATTGCTCCATTAGCACTGTTATGCCTAGTTCCTTAGATATTTGCTTGTAGCTATTTTCATGTCTTACATGTCATTTTATGCTTACATTATTTTTGGAGCTCAGTTGGCCGATGCCTACTGAGTACCACATGTTTGGTACTCATACGACACTTCTGCAACCTGCAGGTTATAATACGTGTTATCGTCGTTGATGTGTGTATATCGTGCGGAGAAGCTATGGATCTGAGACTTGGGGTGAGCTCCGTACATTTTGGAGTATCCCTACTCTCCCTCTTATTGTAGGTTGTTCTCTATGTTGTATCAGAGACAACTTGTATATATATATATACTCTTTTCCTACATTTCATTTGTACTCTTGTTGTATTAGAAGGTCTTGTACTAGCTTCACTAGGATTTGGGGTTATATTAGCCTTGCTATTATATTTATTCCGATATTTCCTTTATTTCTATCAGTAGTCCATTACTAGTTGTTCCGGACTACGGGTTGACTTACCTATTAGTGGGTTATAGTAGGTTCCATCATGACCCGTGAAATTGGGTCGTGACACTGTTGAATGTTAAAATATTGAATATAGCTTGTACCTGCAAAAGAAAAAATAATGTTAGCAAAATAATTCGCCACTTTGTTCCCTTCTCTTAGAATGTGATCCACCTCCACCAAATCTGGAAAATTCCTCTTTATGGCATTAATTCTCTTCAGCTCTATCGAAATATTCCAAAGAACTTCCCCAGCCTTGTCCAACACCTTCTTTAGAGTAAGTGAATCTGTTTCTAACACTACTAGGAGTAAATTCTAAGCAACACAGTATTCCAGTCCATTTCTCAAAGCAATAACTTCAGCTTCTAGGACTGTCGCCTCCCCAGTTGTTCTTATTTCTACACAAACAAAATCTCTCACCTCATTCCTCACACAAAAGGCACTGTCTAATAGAACGGATTGCCTTTACATGATCTATTAGAATTGCATTTAAAACCACCCCTGTTAGGTGCATCCCATTTGACCACTTTTGTAACCGGTAAAAGAGTATATACCTCCAATTATTGAACAATCAAAGGCCAGCTTCTAGGTATGTACCTTATCCAAGGATATGTAGTAACAGTAAACTAATGAATGTTCCTATTAATTTATGATATCAAGCAATGAATAGACATCCTACCTCTATGATATATCACATTCCTCCTCTTCCATATCTGCCAAATCACCATAGCAGGTATGATCTTAAAAATGGGCTTCAATTTTGGAGCACAATCTATCTACCACCACTTAAGTATATTGTTCCTCAATTGTATGAATAGGCCATGAACTCCAGCTACAGAAGCTAAACTTTACCATACCATCTTAGAATCAAGACATTCACAAAAAAGGTGTTCAAAAGTTTCCACTTCTGATGTACTGCAATAGCAACATGTCACACTTTCCACCACTCTTATAAGCATAAGCACCTCACCTATTGGAATTCTCTTTTTACACACTCTCCACAACAAAAAGGCTATTTTAAATGGAATCCCCTTTACCTAGATGTTTGTGAAAAACTCATGCCTTTCTTTCTCTTCTCTCACCAGATTCTATGCACTTAAAACTGTGAATTTTCCATAACTAGTCAATCTCTACCATGGTTTATCCCATTCATCATGATCTTGTTCTAACCTTACCTTGTCAAGTATATGTGAGACTATCTCATCAGGCATCAATTGATTCAACAGAGGTGCATTTCATCTGTCCTCCAACATCAAGTGTCTTACATCTTCAAATTCATCCTGCATCACATTAGTAATAGGTAATACATAATATAAAGCCCCTAGTCGAGTACAGTTATCATACCATGTGCTATCACTTCCACATCTAGGTTCCCAAGATATATCTTAATCAAAATAATCTCTTCTTCAACAATGTACTTCCATGTTTGTGAACCCCTCCTCCATTCTATAATTTGGGGCCTATGCCTCTTGCAATACTTAATCCACATGTAATTTTCCCATAGTAACTTTCTAGTACTAAAATTCCACCACAACTTATCAAAAAGGTCTTTATATACATCAAACAAGGACCTAAAGCCCAAACCACCTTCAGTCTTTGGACAACAGATATCTGACTAGGCTACCCAGTATTTATTCCTCCTTTCCTCCTTAAAATTCTATGGAAACCTTGCAAACACTCTATGTAAATTATGAATAACACACTTAGAAGGAACAATAGAAGATAATAAGTAGATGGGGATGCTTTGTAGCATATTGTTAATCAATACATATTTCCCACCAAAGGATAAAAGCTTACCTTTCCATGCTTGAAGTTTATTCAGTACCTTCTTCACTAATTCAGTAAAGTGAGTTTTCCTCTTCCTGGCATGTCTAATTGGACACCCAAGACACATTAAAGGGAAATTTCCTTTACTAAAACTAGTAACAACCTCTATATCCTGTACAATTGAACCTGCAGTCTTGTGAAAAAGAAAGAAGGAACTCTTATCTTTGTTAATTCTCTACCCAGACTATTTTTCATACTCATTTTGAGTGTGCATCATCAGTTGTAAGGTTTTTTTTTAAGCAGCACAAAAAATGATGGTATCATCAGCATATGCTAAATGATTGATACTATCACTCCATTTAGGCATCTCAAAACCCTTAAATTCCTTGTTTAAGAATAACTCATTTAAGGCACTCGAGAGAACCTCAACAGCAATAATGAAAAAAGTATGGGATAAAGGGTTACCTCTCTAGTTAAGTGAAAAAAAACCATGGGCTTGCCTATTAATAAGCGCAGAGTACCAATTATTTGCTACCAATCTCCAAATCTTATCCACCAGAAGATTATCAAAACCCATTTTTTCAAGTACTTTCATCAGGAACTTCCAACCTACCCTATCATAAGCCTTTGCCATATCTAGCTTGATAACCACATTAGCAGGTTTTCCCCTATTCCTGATGTCACATATGATCTCTTGTTCCAAAAGAATATTCTCAGTAATGCTTGTACCCTTCACAAAACATGACTAATTTTGTGAAATAATTCTGGGAAGTAACATATCCATTATGTCATGTATCACCCTGTAAATCACTTTGTTCAAGAAATTACTCAGATTAATTGGTAAAAAATCAGAAAAAGTCTGCACATTCTCTCTTTTAGGTAATAAGACTAAATTAGTGTGGGTAATTGACTTAGGCAGAGTACAACCTATAAAGAATTCAGTCACCACCTTAACAATAGCCCCTCCTATAATACTCTAGCAAATCTGATAAAAATATCCTGTAAAACCATCAGGTCTACTGGCACTATCTCCATTCAATTCAAACACCACCTTTTTAATTTTCTTCTTTATTGGCATAACATTTAGCATCTGATTACCATCAAGCAGAAATATTATTAAGCAAAGTCAACTCCATATTATCAATTTTAGATGTAAACTGATCTTGATAAAATTGAATAGCTACAACAGCTACTTCATCTTGACCTACAGCTTATCCTCCATCATTTATCCCAATTCTATTGATATTCAATCTTTTCATCTTTCCATTTACCAAGTTATGAAAACACTTGGTGTTCCTGTCACCCTCAGAAAACCACTGAATTCCTGCTTTTTGCCTCCAGTATTCTTCCTCATAGTGTAAGTACTTCTTTAATTCAGCATGTGCATGTTGTTGCACCATCCTATTTTATTCAGAGGGATGGTCTTCAAATATATCATCTTTGATCCTCACAATATCTTCTCTTATCTTCAATTGATTGAATATGTTCCCAAACCTTTCTCTACTCTATTGTGATGGACCAAGTTTTGTATTTTTCATCTTGTGTTTCAAACTAATGAAGACATAATCAGTTCCCGTAGCCCTCCAACTCTCCCTTACAATATCTTTGAAATCAGTAGACTCAGTCCAGAATTTCAAAAACTTGAAAGGTCTGGTAACCTGAATAGCCTATCCCCCACAAGTTAATAGTAATGGAGTATAATTTGAACCTGTTCTGGCTAGGTGCTCTACCTCTACATTCACAAATAGTCCTAACCAACTTTGATTCATCAACACTCTGTCCAGCCTTTTAAAAATACAATCTTCAGTTGCTCTCCCATTCCACTATGTAAAAGGGCTTTCTTTAAACCTGATGTCAAAAAGCTCACATGAATTCACACAAAAGGCAGAGTCTTCATACTCTTGAGGGTAAACAGGTAAACCTCCAATTTTCTCCCCCCATGTAAAATAACATTAAAATCTCCTCCTATCACTCAAGGCATGGTCATACTATGACTCAGAGAATAAATGTCATTCTATAAATTTAACCTCTCAACAACATCACACTTTGCATACACTGTAGTGGTAACAATTGTCCTCCCATCCAAAAAAGGGTGGTCAATTGTTGATCAGAATCAGCAAGAACTGTTACTTGAATATCATCTTGAACAAATATCCAAATTTTCCCATTCTGATTAAAGTTGGCATACTTCTACCTCATCTCCTTGTATACTCCTAAATTTGACAAGACTCTTAAAAAGATTTCATCAATGCAACAAAAAAGAATTTATGATGTCTATGCAATATATGAATTTTGTGAAAAGCATGATGAGTTCTCACAAACCTTACATTCCATAAAAGAGCTTTATAACTCATTTGGAAACTGCATTCACCCCTCATAGGTAGCACCCTAGTAGGTCTACTACCATCAGTCTTGTGCCTAACTTTTTTTTTTTTTTTGTATGTGTTGTTGTAGACAGACCTGCTTCTTTGATTACTTGCTGCATATTTTCTTGATTATCTTCTTCATCATGGTCTTCAACTAGTTCAAATCCCTCCTTTTATTAGTAACAGCATTGATGTTTGTTATAGTTACCTCACTTATATTATGTGAAACTAGGTCATGCAGGACTTTAGATGGAGATACCTGCCTACCTTGAATCACCATCTGCTTCTCAGATCTTCCAAAACTCAACTCCCCACCATGAACTTCACTGTAAGTTAACTAAGGTGGTTTTGCTGCATATTCAATCAAATTATCTGCTCTAGAGATATCCATCTATAATGGCTGGTGAAACTCTACTTCTGATAAAACCTACATAATCTGGGACTCAGTAAGATCGCTTTCTTCTTTATTTATTCTTTTAATTTCATGACCCCCATTTTCCTTAGCTTGTTGTTGCATTATTTGTAGATCTGGATGCATGTCAGGTATGTTTGTTCCTTAGTGTCCCTCTTTAGTACATTTTAGTTTACCATTCCTACTAATTTATTGTTGTTGTGAAGTTGTACTAGCAATCCCATCACTATTCTTTACATCTTCCTTCTGTGTTTTATCTTCTCCTTGGCAGTCACCTGTTTGACATATATGAATAATGTCCTTCTGTAGTTGTTCCATAAAATCTTGCTCTTCCTGTTCTTCTAATTCTCTCTCTACTCTGTCACCCCATTTAGGACTGTGGAATGATTTTTGTACCCAACTCTTGGTATTGTCGTTGTGTTGTTTACCTTTACTGTTGAGATTGACTATGCTCTTCTTCTACTTGTTTTGCCTCTTCTTGTAGTAATTCAAACTTATTGGATGTGACCATGCCTTCCTTTGTTGGATTGTTTATCCCTTTGTTAACACCTTTTTTATCCTTTGCAGGTTTTCTACTTTCTACAATAGCCCAAGCATCTGAATCCCCAATAACTTTGCCACTGCTTAGAGTTCTTAGAGGGAGAGCATTTGAACTAGCTATTGGATCACCTGCACCTTCATTCAACTCCTTGTCACCTTCAATTTTTGCATCTTTGTAATAGTTTCTTAAATTAGGGTTTAATTTCCTGCACCCCTCATCATTGTGGCCTTGTAATCTACACTCCTTACAATACTTTGGCAAAACATCATATTGTATCTTTACATTAGTTGTATGTTTTGCTCCAGTGGATTCACCTACTACAACCATACGTATAAATTTAGGTAATTCTGCAGCAAGGTCTACCTGTACCTTTACCCTTGCACAGTTGGGACTGATTTTGTTAATTGTAGCCATATCCAAGGGGAGGGGCTTCCAAATAGCAGATGCCAAGGAAAACAATGATTCATTTACTAAGTAAGAGGGTAGCAGGTTAGGGAAATAGATCTAAGTCGCAGCTTAAGTAGTCTGTCATGGCTCAATTTTTCAAGTCATGATGGCACCTACTATAACCCACGAGTAGGTAAGCCAACTCGTAGTCCAAAATGACTAGTAACGGATTACCAAGAGAAATAAAGAAAACTGCAAAATAAATATAATAAAAAGACTACGATAGTCCCAAAACCTGGTGGAGCCAGTACAAGAGCTTTTAATACAACAGGACTACAAGTGAAATACAGGAAAAGTATATATACAAGTCATCTCTGATACAACATAAAGAGCAGTCTAACAATAAGAGGGAGAGTAAGGATACTCCAAAATGCCAGGAGCTCACCCCGAACCTCTGATCCATAGCTACTCCGCACGATACACACATCAACGGCGATAACTCATACTATAACTTACAGACTGCAGAAGTGTAGTATGAGTATCAAACACGTGGTACTCAGTAGGCATCAACCAACTGATCTCCAGAAATAATGTAAGCATAAAATGACATGTAAGGCATGAATGTAACTACAGGCAACTATCCAAGGAACTAGGCACGATAATGTTAATGGAGCCATAAGGATAAACTATCATATTCTAACAGTAATCAGAGTCTAAGGCACAATACCGTATATCACTAGCAAATAAACAAATAAAGGGTGGAAGAAGGATTTATAGTAGTATAAAGGCCAAAGGATACATATACAATATGAATAGATGAGGAAAGAAAGGGATATATATATATATATACGTGTAGGACTAGACTCAAGGCAATAACCTGAGGAAGCCTACCTGACATCTCGAGGATCATGGCCAAGTAAGGGAGCTAATTGTAATACCCCGTACCTTCCCAACCCTACTTGATGATGCTGAATAATGGTTGCTTAGGTGTCGAGAGATATAAGTATGTATTTGGTAATGCTAACGACGAGAAAATTAAAATTTGGCCACGTACATGCAATTAGACTTTCATAGGAAGGGTTTTGTGATTTTGTGTAGCATTTGTGTAATACCCCGTACACATTCTAACCTCATTTACTAGAATTCTTATTTTTGCCATTGAGACGACGAATGAGAATCTCGTAAGAGAATATTGTCGTGACATTATGAAATTATTTAAACATGAGATATATGGTGAATTATACATGAAAGTTTATGGGTTAAATGGATATGTGTTATTGGGCCCAAATTTAGGCCCAAACTAGAATAAAATACTTGGCCCAAATGGACTAAATGATCCATTCTTCAAAGACCTTCTAGAAATAGCAATTAATGATATAACTAATGGCTAAGGGTGAATTGAGGGATTATATAAAGGGCCAAAAATCAGATTTTTAACACACAAAAATCTCATGCCAAGTCTAGAAATTTTCCAAAATCACTTCTCTCAACTCCAAACCCTAAACTTTCTCTTGGAGCAAGATCATCCTATTCGAAGACTTGGTAAGTATTTATTCTCATGGATTAACATATTATATGCATGGGAGATTATGTATATCATGATAGTTATGCTGGCAAGGTGGTGAATAGTGTATTTATGCTTTTGGTGAAAGATGTGCCATCTTTGTGACTTGAAGGTGAAAAGAGACTTGATGTCTTAATGAAAGAGCATGGTATGGATAAAATATGAACATGTATGGTGTGATTTTGTTATTAACCATGTTATTTTTCTAAAAATGTAAATTGTGGGATTTTGGTCGATATGTGCTATGAGGTGTATTAAGGTAATTTGATGGATTATTTGTTATGTGATATGGATAAGAAAGTGTAAAGGAGAAGTGTTGTGGTGAAATGTATTGATTCTCATGTATTGGTCAATGTATGGAATATTGGGGGATTTTTGGAATAATAATTTCATCAATGGTTTTGTCAAGGGGAAATGGCATGTTTAAAGGCAAACATGTAACTCATTGATGTTATATGCATTTGTAAAGTAGTTGATGGTTAATGTGAATTCCGTTATATATTTGTGTTGTAGAATGACACATAAAGAAGGAGCGGGACTATTGTATGCACATCTAAGATTGTATATCCGTATTGAGAGTACAAGGTATGTAAGGTTACTCTGTCCGTATCTTTCTGCGGCAAATAGTATCCACATTGACATTACACTAGTTCTATTTCGAAACGTGTTAAGGTATCTTATTTCCGGTTTCCAATGGTTGCGATCATATGTTTCCTACCTATTAATTGGATGTGAATCACACGTCTCACGTTCATGGACTAATGTACCAAAAGTCAACAAGGTTGTGTTCCCAAGTTTCAATAGTGATTATACTCATGTCTCTTGTTCCTTGATTATGGTTCAATGATTCCAATAGTGTTATGTTTCCAAGAATGTTATGTTTCCAAGTTATTCACATGTCTCTACCTCATTGATTATTGATCCAAAGCTTCAAGTAAAGTTATGATTATCAAAAGTATTAGCAACGTATCAATTCAATCTCAAAAGTAAAGAAATGAAGTAAGAACAAAGTAATGCATATTGGTTGTGTTATTGGGTGTTATCCATGGGGTGCAAATACCTGCATGATGATGTTACTTTATCCATGGGGTGCAAAGGACACCCGCATGACGATATGATCTTATCCATGGGGTGAAAAGAATACCTGCATGACGAAGATATGTTATCCATGGGGTGAAAAGAACACCTGTATGATGAGGGCCCAGACAACATATATGTAAAGTAAAGTAAAGTAAAGGCAAGAGAAAGAATGAATGTAATATACATGGCTTCCAAAGTACAGAATAGTGACTCATCTACATTGTGACTTATCTATATTGGTTATGCATTTGAACTTGAGCTCTTAACATACTTTCATATCTTACAAGTTTCATATGGCCTTACATACTCAGTACATTCTTCGTACTGACCCCTTTTGGGGAATTTATTTTACTTGCTGCAGGCGCAGGTAGGCCTCCACAATAGATTGTCAGTGTTGCAGATCTTTGGTGAGCTCCAGTTAGTTCGGGGTTTCTCCGAGTCACTGTTGTACATGTGTTTTGATTTTGTATATGTTGTATAAAGCGAGGACTTGTCCCGACTTTTAGTTCATTTTGGTCAATGCATTTTGTTAGAGGCTTTTGTAGACGGATGTGGGTGTATAAATGTGAAGGTACATGTCGTTTTGACTTGATGGCTCAAACGGCCAAGTTTTACATATATAGCTATGACATATGATTCCATGTCCATGACTTCCGCATAGTTGTATGAGAAATAATGAGATTTACACGAGGACATGTATACGAATGTTCATGAGCAAAGGTTGGTTCTCTCGGGCCATATCAGCTTTGGGTGCCAATCACGCCTCGTTGGAAGTCGGGGCGTGACACTAATTCTAGCCTACTCAAACCTCTAACCAAAGAGTGACTAATCATGAGGTGATTTATCAACAATGCAATTTTCCTTAATAAAGAAGGGAATCAGAAACGTACCTCCAATCCCGGGCACCATTTCATACTCATCCTGCCATGAACTAACCATAATAACCAATAATAAAGTAACCGGCTAGTCCAAACAAATAAATACCTAGCTGAGCCCCCATAAGCTCGAAAGGTTCATGGAAGCACTCAACAAACAGCAACCATAACCTATACCTATACACTTCCCCATAAGATCGATAGATACAGGTGCCAAAAAATCATACTGGTGAAAGGCGGTGCATATAAATGAATGAATGCAACATATCCATAAATACCATATCTTATCCAAGTGCCATAAGGTACCAAGTGTATACACCTTCTCCAGCTCCAAAGCTCGCAAAGGCAGGACCTACGGCGACCATCCTTGTTCGAAATGATGGGTCTCAGATGAATGGACCCATAAGGGATTCGAGATATCTGTATACACTGTCTGGTCCCGAACCAGAACTTTTTATAATCACCATAATCCATCTACTCCATCCAGTACCAGAGAGAGATATAAGAATAATAAGTGTACGGACTCAAATCGTGACTAAAAGAGTGTAAATCTATTGCCCGAGATCAAGTTCTGGACTAAATCATCATAATAATTTAGAAAGGGTTAGAATCTCTGTCGATCGAAGTAAATAGTAGTAGTAAAATGAGTGGATTAATAACGAACCAAAATCAACCTCAGTCTACTTTCCAAAATGTCATTTTGAGTTCCAAAAGCTCACAAATCATCAAATAAGGTGGTACAATTCCTATTATAAAAGAATCTATTTTAAAAGTGAAAAGTAGGAAAAATCCCTTTTGGAAAACAGTAGTTTGGAATCATACCACTAAGTGAGTATGAATGCACCTAACAGTATGTTTTTCATCACCAGTAACCAAACAATACAACCATAAGCGCCTAAGCGTCTATAAACCAGAATAATGCCCTCTTTAAGGGCAAAATGCTCACCTGGCCACAGGCCCAACAGTACAAAACTAGTGTAATAATATCACTAAAATCTGGGGAACTGTTGTCCAATTTGCTTAGTAATATGGTGAGTCTTATACTAAAGGATCCTTAATATAAAACTAAGATTAACATGCTTATAAAAGGGTAATAGGATTCTAGGACAATAACGGGTGTCTAATGCTATGGTTCGGATCACATTTCTATCTCGAAATCCCTAAATAGACTAAGTCATGATATACTAGTCATAAGTCCATCTTATAATCCCTACCTAGCATACAATCTATACTATACACAATCTCATAGAGAAAAGTATACCGAAGCCTACCTCGATGTCTAACCGCAAGTCTTGAATCATCCACAATTCGCTCGTCTTTGCTCCACGATCCCAAAATGCCGCCACACTATCAAAATATTACACTACACGTCATAACAAGTAAAATGATACCCATATTTCTATATAAAAGCTCGAGTCAAAATTTGGGTCAAGAACGTACCCGCGAGGCCTGCAAACAAAATCCAAAATTGAATCTGTCACGAGGTCCCTTGAAGGACAAGGAATATGTGCTCAAAAGTTGAGCACAAACGGGATACAAATCGGGGCTCAAATCAGCCCCTAAAGACCATGGATTTGAAGCCCTAATTTCTAAGAGGTTACAATGAAAAGGGACGGAATTCAACGGGAAAAACGATGGAAAATGACCAAAGAGTGTTAGGCTAGCTTACCTTAGCTTCAATGGATGATTTCTCACACTTTCCCACTTTCCAAGCTCTCAAAAATGGGAGAAAAGGGTTGAGAAAATTAATAGAAAATCGGGTGAAGAAGGAGATATAAAAAACCCAGGTACCGCTAAAGTGGTACATGACCGCTAAAGCGGTCGAGTAAAGAAAGGTGGAGGCCGCTAAAGCAGAACTTGGCTTCTAAAGCGACGTCTGCCTAAGCAGACCTTGACCTCTAAAGTGGACCTCAGCCAAGTAGCTAAGGCCTCTAAAGTGGTACAAGGTCGTTAAAGCGACTACTACTTAAGTGGTTGCACCAGAAACTTTGAGGCATCAGGTTTTCTAAGTCCAAATGGACTCCGACTGGTGCCCAAGGTTCGTTCAGAACCCCATGCTTGCAAATAAACTATGCTTCCATACCAAATTCGACATTCCGGACTCAATGGAACTATCGAAACTTTCATCCGAGATGGTTTCGATTAAATATGGGCCCCACACCTATAGTTCCATTTTTCCTCAAATTTACCCAATAACCCAAAATGAGTCTAGAAGCCTCGAGACTTGAAGCAACGGTCCCCTTAGCCTAAAATAAACGTTTCGGAGCTGAAGGCAATGTCGAAATTTCCATTTGAGGCCGTTTTCTAGGAGTTTTGTTCCGAGACCAATTTCTTAACTGCGAAAACTCCAAAATAGAAAAATGAGCTTAAAATGCAAGTGAACTGTCCGATAACCAAACTGACAGTTTCACCAAGTCATAAATGACCTATTGCTACTATGGGTAGGCTCGAAATGCTGGAAATGCATGAAAAATAAGAAAATAACCTGGAGGGTCATTACAATATCCACTACCAAAAGAACTTTCATCTGCAAAAGTCAATGGATAAAAAGAACCTGAAAGCTCAAAAGGATGAGGTACTGGGCCCGCATGCTCCGAGCAAGACTCCTCAGATAACCTCTAAAGCAAAACAATACTTTCAAGGGAATTCACCAACGGTATTCTTTTTTAAACCAACCTCCCCACTTCGCTTTTCAAATAGCCACAACTCAGCCTCGACAACCAACTGACCTTCAACTCAACTGAGAATGACTGAAGCATGTAAGCACAACTCACACCTTACTGACATCTCACTTATACCAGCACAACCAAGTAAAAACTAAGCTGAAACAAGCACAACCAATATATACTCAACCCAGCTAAAGGCAATCCAAGGCAAGAATCATGAAACTGATTCCAATTTCCAAATCTAACCTTCTTTTTCCTTTCTAAACCTGCTTCCAATTTCAAACCACACAAAATGTCACTTGAGTCCTGTATGCGCAATCCCATCACACTGTCCTCTAAAAGCTGAAGCTGATCCACCAAAAATCCATAATGGGAAGCATACGAATAAGTCCATAAGCTACTACCTAGATATACAAACAGTTGTGACCAACTTCTGCACTCTTAAGACAAAGCTACAACTGGTCCGAATGACCCTCGAAACCAATAATCACGAGTCTGGAGCACAAGCTCTCGAAACCAAACAATTCACTCCAGGATGTCCCACCAACTGTGGATGAAGTCATGCTAAGCCCAACTAAAGCATACTCTTTCTGTTGAGCAGACAATCCAAGATTTGATGGAAACTGAGAACTGAGGTCGAAAGTAGTAGAAACCAATATCATGTGCCAATGGACTATCCTTCGATCATCAATCACGCATAGTCCATCTGGACTGAAAAAACCCAAACCGGTAGGCAAGGAGTAGGCTTAGATAGCCTATAAATAAATGCTCAACTGAAGCAAATCTAGAAATAAGGAAGCAACCAAGTTATGCAAACCCAAGCTAAAATCCCAACACTGAAGCTGAACTACTTGATCTCAACTGTCCAAACCGATCCTGTTGATGAGTAAGCATACACACACCGAAACCCATCACAACTCCCAAGAAATCATCCAAAAAGGTCAAAAATCATGACTGGGGCCAATAAGTCCAAACTAAGGTCAAATTCCCCAAATCAACCTCACTATCGAAAATCAGGCATATATTTAACAATTCCTGCAAGGACTGAAGCCGAAATATCACCAAAGAGCATAATCATAATAGAGGAAATACCACCAGCTGAAAGCACAAGCAATCGATTCCACAACTGTTGAAGGGCATAATGCAACAAGGCATAACCAAGAACTCACTAAGGTTGAAAAAGCACCAATGGTAGCCAGAACTCGAGCAACTCAAAATGTATAACTCAACCGACATCTAACCAAACCAATGCCAAATCTATACAAACAAATACTCACTCCCAAAGATACCCACTTTGGTAACCAACAACTGATAACCAAGAACATAACACTGAGTAGAAGCATCCCACGAAGTCATATTAGGCAGAACAAGAGCCGAAATGAGAATTTTCTAAGATCACCCATGAAAAGTAACTTTAACTCGGCTGGTCCATGAACCACATCATAGAAAGAATGGAGTATCCAACTCCACACCAATACCAACATCAAAACGATCATAGGAGATGAACTCAACAATTCAGAAAGCTAAACCTAGACTTTCCAACTTTAGAAACATGCAATAGAACTGAATTGCCAACTCCAACTAAACATCAATATCAAGATTAAGACCACTACCGGGCGATGAGCTATCCAGATTGGAGGATCCAAATCCCAAATGTATCATCAATAGAAATAGGTTATGGAAGAAGATTGTCAGTGCTAAAATCACAACAAAGCCATGAAAGGTCAAACTTACCTTCACTTCCATAATTCGATCAACAACTGACCTTACTAACAGAAAGGGAAGGCTAACCAACTGAGGTAGCCATTAAAGCCAACGAAATAAGAATCGTAAGGAAGGAGAAATGCTAACTAGATAACGTTAGTCTAGTCGTCTATCAAATAAGAATCAATAAATGTCAAAACAATGATAATACTAACAATAGCATAGGTTGCAGGTGGCACAAAAATGAAAATCAACAATAAGTACCACTCTAAGACCATAACAAGGCCAGTATGCCAAAGGAAATGGGACTTTAACCCAAATGCTACACCCCAAGGAAAATACCATACCAATCCATTCAATCCACTACTATAAGAAATCATCTACCGGGGTAGTCAAATAATCGTAAATATACACCAAGGCATATATCGCGTAATATAAAAATACCATAACATATAATCATCAATGGGTATGAAAACCCCAACATAATTTAAAATAGAAATTAGAGGATAGAAAATCAAGGACGCACCCATCACGAAGGAAAATCCAAAGTCATAAATCTGATGTGCCTGAAGGAATACAAATTTAAGCAAGTCCAAACTCGAACTAAGCGACTGAATGACTAACTGAGGCACTAAGTGCACTATCTCTACCCAAAGGTACCATAACTCCATGAGACTGATCTGTATGAGCTGAATGACTGATAATCCCATGCTGGTGACACTCTCTGGACCAGTGACCAGTCTCTCTATAGTATATCAAACCCCTGAAGCTCTAACCTGGCGAGAAACATGAGCTGGCCCCAACTGGCTAACCAACTGACATTGAGGACACTCTCTACTGAAGTGTCCATCCACCCTGCAATCATAACATGCATAGGGAGATCTAGGCCGACGAGGAACATATGCTGACCCTGTTTGGACAACTAACTCATGCCTGGGGCACACCCTAGACCAATGACCAACCTCTCCACAGTCAAAACAAGCTCCTGGAATACTTGGATGTGCTATGCCTACAGACCCAGAACGACCGCCACGGCCTAATAACCTAGATCGTATAACCCGTACTGTCTGACAAGAACTTTGTCCACTGATACCGCCATGATCTACCTGAGAGCTATCCATACACTAAGGTGCTACCTGTATGGGCCTAATAGGTGGCAAGTGATGTTGACCTCTGCTGGGAAGATCCCGACCTCAGAATGGGATACCACTAACACTGAACTGTTGATATGGCCTCTTACTGCCACCTCTATATGCCTTAGAGCAAGCCCTCTCTGTAGCCCTTACATGATCACCAACCTCAGAGAAAGGAGACTTAATTGCTATCAAATGCTCCAATGCCAAATAGAGTGGTAAAGCCAATCCTCTGATAAATCTCTATACCATCTCATGCTCAGTAGCATATAATATAGATGTCTGACTGGCCCACTCGAGGAACCCAATCTTATACTTGAAAACCGATAAGAGGAACCTTGCTGAACACCAACAAACCTAACTCTGTCCTGAGATTCACTCAATGTACTAGGCATTACCCTTGACTATGAAGTATTCATGAAAAGACTCAGAATCCCTAACATGGAATCCCAAAAAGCTGAGGTGGTCGCAAACTATGTCGGAACTTGGGCTGGCCCCACAATCTCTGTCTGATGCTGAAGATCCTCTATATCAATCTTTATCTCCCTCGTCCACCGTTGAACTAAAACTCTGATCACATGCACAGAAGTACCATCTGCATTTATCTACAACCTCATATGATCCATCTGGGAGAGAGTGGAGTCAAAAAAAGTACTTAGAGGTTCACAGAAGTACGGACACATGACAAAGAGTCAAGAATAGAATTTCCTGAGAATGCCCTATAGCCTCCCGAAGATAGGAAACAAACGTCTCCGTACCGATCCACATGACTCTACTAGACACTAAGCTATTGTACTAACAACACCGACAAGCCTAAGCTCTAATACTAATTTTTCATAACCCAATTTCTCAGGTCATGATGGCACCTACTATAACCCACCAGTAGGTAAGACAACTCATATTTAGGAACGACTAGTAACGGACTACCAAGAGAAACAAAACTGCAGAATAAATATAATAAAAAAAACTAAGATAGTCCCAAAACCTGGTGGAGCCAGTACAAGAGTTTCTAATACAACAGGAGTACAAGTGAAATATAAGAAAAGTATATATACAAGCCATCTCTGATACAACATAGAGAACAATCTAACAATAAGAGGGAGAGCAGGGAGACTCTAAAATGCCAGGAGTTCAAACCAAATCTCCTATTTATAGTTGTTTCACACGATACACATATCAATGATGATAACTCGTACTCTAACCTACAGACTGTAGAAGTGTAGTATGAGTACCAAACACGTGGTACACAGTAGGCATCGGTCAACTGAGCTCCAGAAATAATGTAAGCATAAAATGACATGTAAGGCATGAATGTAACTACAGGCAACTATCCAAGGAACTAGGTATAATAATGTTAATGGAGCCATAAGGGTAAACTATCCTGTTCTAACAGTAATCAGGGTCTAAGGTACAATATCGTATATCACTAGCCAATATACAAATCAAAGGTGGAAGAAGGATATATAGTAGTATAAAGGCCAAAGGATACATATACAATATGAATAGATAAGGAAAGAAAGGGATATACAGTAATGCCATATCGACATATATATATATATATATATATATATATATATATACGTATAGGACTAAAATCAAGGCAATAACCTAAAGAAACCTACCTGACATCTCGAGGATCATGGCCAAGTAAGGGAGCTAATGCGAGCCTACTCAATAACCAAAGGGTGACTAATCATGAGGTGATTTATCAATAATGTAATTTACCAAAATTGAATCAGTCATGAGGTCCCTCGAAGGACAAGGAATGTTTGCTCAAAAGTTGAGCACAAATGGGATACAAATCAGGGCTCAAATCAGCCCCTAAAGACTATGGATTTGAAGCCCTAATTTCTAAGAATTTACAATAAAAAGGGACGGAATTCAACGGGAAAAATGATGGAAAAGGACCAAGGAGTGTTGGGCTAGTTTACCTTAGCTTCAATGGCTGATTTCCGACACTTTTCCACTTTCCTAGCTCTCAAAAAAGGGAGAAAAGGGTTGACAGCCAAAGCGGTCACTTGGCCTTTTAACCGGCTACTGCTAAAGCGGTACATGACCGCTAAAGCGGTCGGGCAAAGAAAGACGGAGGCCGCTAAAGGGGAACTTGGCTGCTAAAGCGACGTTCGCTTAAGCGGACCTCATCCAAGTAGCTAAGGCCGCTAAAACGACTAGCGCTTAAGTGGTTGTACCAGAAACTTTGAGGTATCAGATTTTGTAAGTTCTAATGGACTCCGACCGGGTGCTCGGGATTCATTCAGAACCACATACGCACAAACAAACTATGCTACTATACTGAATTCAACATTCAGAACTCAATGCCACCATCAAAACTTTCATTCGAGGAAGTTTTGATTAAATGCGGGCCCCACACCCATAGTTCCATTTTCCATCAAATCTACCCAATATCCCAAAATGAGTCTGGAAGCCTCGGGATCTGAAGCAAGGGTCCACTAGCCTAAAATTAACGTTCTGGAGCTAAAGGCGCTATCAAAATTTCTATCTGAGGCCGTTTACTAGGAGTTTATTCATTCTTGTGACCTCAGCTTCCGTCCATTCCACTGTAGGTACTCCATTGTCATATTGGATTGATTTCATGAGGATTGGTTCAATATCATTAGGTATAACAAATTTTGATTCCAACGCCTTTGCACTAAAAACCTCACCATAATCCAATGGCTTGGTGATTGATTCATTAGCATTAGGAAGTAAAGGAGATGAGGAATTTGTTAGAGGAGGGGATTGAGAAAGAGATGATTAACCAGCCACCATTGGTGGCCAGCCGGTGGCCCGCGCGGCCATCATGGTCAGTATCACATTTTTTCTGTACAAACCTGCATAATTAGTGTATATATTAAGGACTAAAACAACCTCATATATAAGGACCATTTTGATCATTTTCTCCAGACCAATTAGTGTTACCTTTTCAAGTTTATTCAACAATAGAAAATATTTCAGTAGAATCTAATCATGAAAATTAATGTATCTTTTCAAGTTTACGTATGTTGTTCTTTAATTTTTTTACTCTTTTTCTCTCTCCTTGATGGTGTTTGGTTCTTGAAGATGAATACAACTGCATTAGAAAATTGTGGTTCTAAGTTTGTTATATTTTCTAAATTTGATAGGAAATCAAGAAAAGAAATTAATTTTACTTTTGATCACTCGTATTCATAGTATACTTTCTGGATTTTTAGTAGGAGTTTGCACATGCGATTTCATCTCGTGATTTGAAATCATGAAATGAAATCAGCGCTTGGACATGCGATTTAATACTAATTTCGTCTCATGAGATGATGAGATGAAATCTCAAATTCTTCAAAAAGCTTGATTTGAGAATTTCATATCATGATTTGAGATTTTCAAATATAAAAATTTACCCACAAGTTTATATTTTATAAAAAATACCCACCATTTATATATATCAACTATTTGTTTCATATGTAAATAAAATTTATTTTTCATATTATTACTCTTTAAACTATTTATATCACATATAACCATTTTTTCACCAACATAAAATTTATTATTATTTCAAACACGAAAGAATTTTTAGCTCCACATAAAGGACTACACTGTCATTACGAAAGGAAGTAAAAGAGAGTCATTTACACTTTGTTTGGATGGTGATTTTTCATGGTATGGTATGGTATGGTTACTACGAGAACCATGTTTGTTTTGATTGTTTCTTAAAATGTATGGTATGATATGGTTTGATTTCATGGTTTGGTAACCATGAAAACCCTCATTTTATGTAACCACCGATTTGGTGGTATCCCATTATTTCCTTATTTCTTTTTCCAATTATGCCTTTACTTAATATTACATAATACTATTTTACCATTTAGCCTATATTATTTAACTCCCCCCTACCCCGATCCCCCCAACCCAACCCCACCGACCTCACCCCCTCCTAAAAAAACAAATTATTTTTAGAAAATTTCAAAAAAACGTTCTTATCCCATACCCTACCCCTACCCCAACTACAACCCAATTTTTTTTAATTGTTTTTATAATAATTTCAAAAAAAAATTCTTACCCCACGCTCATCCCCTACCCCTACCCCCACCACCTACCAGCCCCACCCCCCACCCCATAATTTTTTTTATTCTTTAAATTTGTTTTTTTAAAATTTCAAAAAAAAAATTCTTACCCAACCCCCACCTCCTACCAGCCCCCGCTAAACAAATTTTTTTTTAAAGAATTCAAAACTTTTTCTTACCCCACCCCATACCCCTACCCGAGGCCCTACTCCCCCCCCCCCCCAAATTTTGTTTTAAAGAATTTTAATTTTTTTTTCTTACCCCATCCCCCTTATTCTATTCGTTCTCATTGTTTTGTGTTAAATATATACAAGTGCTTTTAAAAAATATTTTTTTAGTTGTGTAACGAACACATGAAAATAAGTAAGAAACTTCTTGTTTTCCTAGAAAATGTTTTCCTTTCTTGGATGGAAAACATTTTCATTTTCCTCCATACTGAACACACTTGTAGCATACACAAAAGATGCATTCAAACTTTGTACTTGTCGTTGGTGGTCAGCTCTCAAAACATAAAAAAGAAATGAAATTTTTTACTATCAAAAAAATGAATTCAATTACATTTATTTTGGTCTACTCTTTTATTGATTTTGTTAGAATTTACATGAATTTAACAACTTAATATATTTACATGACATAATTTGTGACAAATTAGCAGAAAGAAAATTATCTTAAATTATTTTATTAACAATTATTGATAAATTTAACATTTATGATAATTAAGGGCATTTTAGTAAACTTACCAGTTACGATACAGTACCATACTGTCAAATCAAACAATAAAACTATTATTTAACAACAGTAAACGATACAGTCCATCCAAACATTATATTGTACGATACTGTACAGTACAATACCATACCATACAGTACCATACATTATGAAACCATGGGAAACCACCATCAAAACATAGTGTTAATGTTGAGTAAATGGCAGTTACAACTTACACTACTAATTTGAGAGATAATATACATACTTAGGGATGACAATAGGGCCGGTTAGGGAGGGGCAAGCCTTGCCCTATTAAGATTTTGACCCGACCTGCCCTACCCGATTTAGCATTTTTTTAATATTTGCCCTGCCCCGCCCTGCCGCACCCCGTTTATGTTATTTTTTCAAATATTTCCTCTGTATTTTGCGAGTTGTTGCTTTTCCATTTTTTTTTAAAAAAAAGAGTTAAGGCAATGTAAATTTGAATTAATCTAATGTACACAATACAAAGATTACACAAATCACCAGATCAAATAGAAGCCAGTAATACCCAATAACACACAATCTGGAAACTCTCAAATTGTCACACACAATAAGGATCTCACTATTTTGATACCCAAGTTTAACTGGAGCAGCAGTCATTCAATAAGGGAGTTAGATCTCTCTTATAATAGTGTTTCTGGAGGGCTACCCACTTCACTCGAAAGTAATCACCAAAACTATCAACAACTCCATACTATCTTAAAGAACTGAAAAATACCCACAATTAAATCAACACTAAAAACCAAGAAAATGTTACCTGATCGAATAAAGAGTAAAAAAATAGTATATGGGTCTGTTTTTATATATGTAATGGACACAATTTCAGATTAAGAAACCAACATCAGCATATTATGTGAGTATATCTGCAACTAGAAGGAAGAATAATAACATATTCCTTAATCAAGGAACCAAAACCACTAACCGTGTCCCTCAAAAGTTTGGTTTTTTAACGACTTTTTAGGTACAAAGACAAAGCCAAAAATGCAAGTACGAGAAATTGAAAATTTTGGAACTGTACTTAAAAAGAAAAATAATCGTGGGTATGCCTTTTTTAACCCGAATCATCTCCGAAATTGGGCCTTCCCCTGCCCTGCCCTTTAACCCATAAAAAAATTAAACATAATATTTGCCCTTTTCCTGCCTGCCCCGCCCTATTAAGAGCTTGAACAGCCTCGACCTTCCCCGCCTTGCCTCAATTGTCATCCCTATATAGACTACTCCCTCCGTTCTATTTTATATGTTGCCTTTTGACCGGACACGGATTTTAAGAAATAAATGATGACTTTGTAAAGTTTACAAAATTTCCCCTCTTAAAAGTCACTTTAATGTTTACCTTTTAGTTTTCTTTTCTTATTAAGTGGGATCCAGTAAAAATAAAATGGAGATGATGCCATTAAATAGTTGCCAAATAAGGAAATATGACATTCTTTTTGGGACGGACCAAAAAGAAAATGGCGACACATAAAATGGGACGGAGGGAGTATATTTTTTTATTTGGAGAAAGAGAGCTTGGGGAAGTCGAGAATGGATAAAAGAGAGAGATGGGTTAATTTTATCAGCAGTTTTTACTTTGTACATTATTTTTAGGGTGTAGGACTAAAATCATTAGCCTTTTGTATACATAATGGACTATTTTTGTGAAGTGTATATAATAGGGACCAAAACAATCTAAACGATATACATTAAGGACTATTTTGATCATTTTCTCAATTGGTTTGTATTTTGAGAAAATTTAATGAAAGGAGTCCCAAAAGTCTTGTTTTAACTTTTGGGACCCTTGACCAAGTGTAAGGGTCAAAGTAACTTAAAAAATCAAATTAAGTTAATTGGGGACCCAATTAACATTTTTAAAACTTCTTAATCTTTTAAAAAACACAAAACAATCCACAACCATTTTAAATAAAAAGCGAAAATACAAAATCAGATTTTAATATCTCACAACTCCCTTCTCTCTCCTCTCAAACGTCTCACCCCTCTCTCTCTTTCTCAAACCTAATAGTTGTTGGAACTCATTGACAACAGATCGACGCGACAGCAGCCTTCGACAACTTTCAACCTCCGACGATGACAGATTCGAGTTCTTCATCATTTCTTTTTAACTTTCAACAGTCAATTTCTCTCTATTCACAGGTAAAGGCTTCTCTTTTTTTGTTTTTAAAAAAAATTATGGTTTTTTGGTTATGAAGAAAAAGAAGAACTTGAGTTAACTTCCCTTCTTAGTATAGGTTAACAATTTTAGTATTTGATGCTTAAAAACGAAATGGGAACACAACAAATGGTATTTCTTCTCTTACTGTGGTGGTTGATGTAAATGGTATCTTTTCTGAGTGAACTATGATTCTTTGCTGTTATTGTAGTTCTTGTTCTCAAACATTGTTGTAAAAATAGTGAAACTTGAATTTTGAATTTTTTTTGGAGGACATCTGTTGTGACCAAATCCAATAATTGTTGATTTTATTGGTTTAAGTGAACACTTACTTCAACAACTGTTGGTTTTGTTGGTGTTTGTTCTGTTTCTGTTTCTTCTTGGAGTTTGTTTGTTGTTATTGTTGGGTTGTGTGTTGGTGTTGGTGGTGGTGTTGTATTTGTAAATGCTGGTAAATATTCATGTTTTTGGTATTGTGTATTGATTTGATAAATGTTGGTGTTGTTGGTTTTATGTGAATTATTGTATTTGTAACTGTTGGTAAATATTGATACTAATATCATAATAAAGCTCAATATATGAGGAAGGTAAGCCTAGCCTACCTGGGCGGTGATGAATGCCCAAGAAAGTCCAAAAAATTAGAGCTTTTTCCTTCCGAGAAGCCTCCTCATGATGTCACACCATCAAAATAATGATCTACATATTAATACGAGAATAACAATACCCATATTGCATATAAATGCTCCAGGTCCAAGATCGAGCTAAAATCCCATGTGGGGCCCGCTTACGAATTCACAACTTTGAAACCGTCAAAACGTCCCTTAGGCTCAAGGATCATTTACCCTCGAAAATGAGTGAAATTCGAGCACAAATACACCCTTAAATCAATCCACTAAGGATTAGGGATTTAAGTTTAAAATGGATAAATAAATCAAGAATTTAATGGAGACTTATGAAAAAACGAAGAGAAAATGACCACACTAACGTCTCCAACGCACCACAGACACCCAATGATCAAGCTCCACTAGTTTATAAGTCTCATAGGGTTTGTATGGTCTTAGACTTGTAGAGAAATGAATTAAAAATGGGTAGGAGAGCATTTATGGAACCAGCAATGACCGCTTTAGCGACCACTTGACCAATTAAGCGATTGTCGCTAAAGCGACAAACGGTGGCTTAAGAGGCTGAGTCCGAAAGGCCGGCCTCCGCTAAAGCGGTCGAGGGTCGCTTAAGCGCCCTCCGCTAAAGTGTCGAGGCTTCCGCTTAAGCGGCTCGACAGGGCCCTGGGCTGGTAGCTAAAACGGTTCCTAGGCCGCTAAAGCGACCTCCGCTTAAACGACTAGAGGTTCTCTTAAGAGGTTGCACCAACTTAGTTCAGCACCAGCACTTAGCAAATTTTGCTCAGTTTCCATCGGGCCCTCGAAATTTGTTCGGAATCCCGTGAACGCAAATGAACTATGCTACCCTATCAAATTCGACATTCCGGACTCAATGACGCCATTGAAATTTCCATCTGAGGTTGTTTCGATGAAATATGGATCCCACATCCAATGATCGTTTTAACTAAAATCCACCCAATACCCCAAAATGGGTCCAAAAGTCTCGGGACCCAAACCAAAGGTCCCCATAGCCTAAATTAACGTTTCAGATCTAACGAAACTGTCAAAATTGGCATATGAGGTCGTTTACATAAAGTTTAGGCCTGATACCCAATCCTTAACAGTGACAACTTCAAAACAGGAAATTGGCTCTAAAAGACAAACGAACTACCTAGTAACCGAATTGCCACCTCCAGCAAGTCATAAATGACTTAGGGAAGCTATAGAAAAGCTCTAAACGTCGAAATAGTGCGGAAATGCAGAAAATGACCTGGACGGTCATTACAAAGTGCCTGCCAACTTTATATCACCAATCCCGGGAGAAGTCCAAATGTCGGTACATTCCACAACAATAACAAATATCACAACAATCACAACCACAATGATAAATATTAACACTTGTAAAATCCAACAAGCTTTTATATAAGTTCATTGCATGCGATTAACATTTAGGATATCAAACAGTCATTCACTTTCCTTGAACATGCATTGTACAAGCAATACTACAAATTACTTATTATGCACATATGACACACATTGGGTTTCAACTATATTAAAACCATCATCTACCTCAATCTAAGCTTGCACTACTCAATTAAGCCTGAGCGTTGCTTTTTCATGTAATTTATGCTTGGTCGTGGTCTAAAAGTATGAACACAACAATAATCAACCAAATGACCTACCATGTCAAGGATTACAACCTAATGCCTAACCCCCAAGGCACAATTCATGATCATTTCCCCCGATTCTAGGGTTTTTCTACCATAATTCACCTTAAATCTATCAATTTCATGGTTACATTAGTGAATTATTAACATGCAAGAGTAAATTAACGATTAATAACTAAAACTCAAAGGTTCTACACCAACTTTACCCTCTTGCACCAAAAAATTCGCTAAGTCAAGCTTAAACCTTCCCCAAAACTCGTAAACTAGTGATTCTAAGGTTAATTAACCGAAAAACTAGTTATGGGGATGAAATACTTACCTTTACGATGAAAATCGATAGAAAACTGACGAAATCGCCAAAATTGCCCTAGCCCTTCCCCAAAAATGTGTTTAGAATAATAAACCATTTTTGGGGAAATTTCTGCATTTACAGAGATTTACCCCGCTATAGTGGCCTAATCCTACTATAGCGGCATCGCCCGCTATAACGGTATTGACCGACATTTACTTCCACTATAGCGGGATTTTTTTCGCTATAGTGGGAGTTGCTATAGCAACCTACTACCCGCTATAGCGGGAGTGACGAGGCAGAAACTCGAAAATCCTTCCAATTTTTGCTTTTTCACAACACACCCTCAAACCATGACACTTCGAACTGACCGCTGTACGTCAAGCTTGATATCGGGAGTTCTACTCACCTGAATTCACTTCTGAAAAGTCCTACGGATTCCTTAATGAGTTAGCTAACATAAAATTAATCTAAACTATATTATATTTACCCAATCCATTTTCAAATTGCCCTAGACCATACCTCGCTCCGATTTCGCTCGAAACTAGCCTAGCCTAAAATTTTTAACTTCCATTTTGGGGAGAAACTTAATCCAAATTTTTGCATGATTGACTCACCCGTAATGACAGAAAGGGTCGTTACAATTTTATAAGAAATATATCATGTAAAAAAATAAAATGTTAAAATATTTATAGTAATCATCATTAATGTCATGCACATAGTAAATTTCAAGTATGAATATTTAAAAGAAAAAATTATATTTAAATGGTGTCATTGATTATGTTCATAACTTCATGCATATGAAAAGGCTACTAGTATTTGCTTTTTTTTACTTCCTAGTTTTTTTTTTGGTTAAATTGGTTAACAGGTACATACCTTCTTTTTGGTACGTAAATCATTAATTTAATTTGTTTATGTACTTTTATTTATAACAGTTAAATGTTATTTAAATGTCAAATGTCAGATGTTAGTATACATATATAACAACACCTCACTCTAACAACTACGAAATGTTCAGACAACAGCACCTCACTCTAACAACTATTAAATGTTCAGACAAACATTGTTATTATAGAGAGGTTTGACTGTAATTAAAATAAGAGTGTGTGAGTTGGGGTTACAACTACTAGTGCTCTATTTATGAATTTAGGTATAATGATAAATTATTCAAATTCAAGATTTCCACTAAACCAATAAATAAATACCTCATATATTTGCACAAAATTTATTTTTAAACCCTAGTTAACTACTAGATATAGGAGAGTTCGTGCTAGCATGGGCCAAATATATGTTACTCATATTGTCTCAATTTATGTGGCACTTGAAATTTGGAGTCAATCAAATTTGCTATATATTTTTTTAAATACTTGATAAATTAATTGTTATGATTTATAGTACCTTTTATGTAAATTTCAAATATGTGTGACATGCTTTAAACTAGAAGTTTTAAGTGTTTTTCTTTCTTAAACTGGGTCTTGTAAAAAATGTTGTCACATAAATTGGGATAAAGAAAACTCAAAAAAATTATTGGGATATAGAAAACATAAAAAATTATGATATTCATGGTGTTATAATTCTATAATCTAATCTGTCTTATAAATTTTATAAAAAATTGCTATGATTTATAGTACCTTTTGTGTAATTTTAAAATATGTGTGACATACTTTAAACCAGAAGTTTTAAGTGTTTGTCTTTCTTAAACTTTGTATCTTGTAAAAAAAATGTTGTCACATAAATTAAGATAAAAAAAAACATAAAAAATTATTGGGATAAAGAAAACATAAAAAATTATGATGTTCATGGTGTTATAATTCTATAATCTAATTTTTCTTATAAATTTTAGAAAAATTTAAATTCACAATTTATTAAGTATTATAAATAAATAAGAAATTAAGTTTAACATTACAAGTTACGGCAAAAAAATTGAATTAATTTTGCTAATGAAATCTAACATTTACCTTAATTATCAATGGGAATTTTATATTAGCATATATGATAACAATTAATAAAATTTGTGAGTATTTTAAACTTAAGTTAAAAGAATAACAATATGAAGCAATAAACTAAACAAGAAATATAGAGAGACAAAATAGGAGAGTATTTTTATTTCTTTCAAGTATAAAGTTTCTCGAGTCTTTCAAGTGTGTACAATATGAACCCTTATGCCTCTATTTATAGTGTTATATAGAGGCATATAAAAAGTTGTCATAAACATGACATTAACCATGAAGATAATGGAGGAGGTTATGGAGATGTAAGGTTACAAGAATAATGGTCATGAATGGTGGAGGTTATCTTCATAATGGAGGGAAGTAATAGAGATAAATAGTAGGAGTAAATTCTTGGAGTAGTGGACATCCACACTATAATATTTTATAACAGTGAGAACTTAATCGGCAAACTATTTTTAATTTAAGATAGTAGAGAGCTTGGGATAATACAAAGGAGATGAGGATTGTGTGGTGGAAGAGTGCTGATGGAGATAACATAAGCAGAGGACAGTTTAGTCCAGCCACCCAAAAGTATACACAGAAGCTACCGTAAGATTGTCATGACCCAGCCCACCGAGTCGTGCCGGGCACCTACCTATACCTACTCCAGATAGGAGAACCCTAATAATCCCATGATTCAACCAAATTCGAAAGTTAAAATGATAAACACTTACTTAATTTTATAGCCACCAATTGAATGCCTAATCAAGTTGAAATATAATTTTTCACTTAATTCTTCCCAAAACATGTTTTTAATACATCGAGTATGAAAAGTAAATACGAAAAATAACTACAAGTGACTCCCCAGAACCTAGTCTAAACCGGTACAAGAGCACTAAACAAATGGAGAAAAGTCCATGACACAACATCCATGCAGAATAGAGAGGGCAGGAGCTACTGCTGAATGATCACTATCGCTGCTATAGAAACCCCAACTGACATGCACCATGGCTATATCCCCGATTAGAGATATAGTAAGTGTAGCATCAGTACAACTATATGTACTAGTAGGCATCATCGATCGACCAGGGTTAGAGACAAATAACACTAATAATAAATACGGAGAAATCATAACATCAAATAAAGTTCTAGTCTCTAAGCCCCCAATTATACAGACACCCTACTTTAGCATCTCTGTGACCTACCTGTCATTTAACATTTTAGTGTATCTTAGTTCCTTGATAAGACATTCCATGTTACATTATTTCTCCACTTTATACAACCTCAATTCTAGCCTAGTACGGATAGCTCTGCAAGGTTCACTATATCAACACTTTGGGGCCACTAATGATAACCGGGTTTCTAATTCCTTAGAAGTCATGGCACCTCTAGCTATGTATAATTAGGTAATCAAATTTTGTTCCCTAGTCAAGAACAACAGGAACAATAATATACATAACGTAAATACTATATACACATGGGGAATATAATTTATACATAAATCAGGACGTACCTTATGTTCACATTTTGCTACAATGTCAAATCCCATCCATTAACATAACCGATACACTCAAGAGACCAAAATATCTCATTAAATAATGGGTCCACATAAGGAAACATAACACATCATCAACATAACTCGGTCCACTCAAGGAACCGTCAACCATATATAAATGACAATGTACATTCAAATGTATATGAATGAATATGAATGCAAGATGTGCATATCATCACTCCTTATCCTTTATCATTCATCTCATCAACATAATCCATATCATACCATATCGGCATGGTACCCGACCCATATTTCATCATATAATATGTGTATCGGTGTGGTACCCAACCTATATCACAACATACCTTACTTATACCGGTGTGGTACCCCACCAATATTACAACATATCATATTTGTACCAACGTGGTACCCGATCCATATTATAACATATCATATTTTTAGCAGCATAGTATCGGGTTCACCCCTTTTTAAGATACTAGGGACTAGTTTTATAGATTAGGAGGTCACCTAGTTCTTTGGTTATTATTCATATTCACATATTAACTTTATAACACATTAAACAAGTCATACAACCACAAACACCTATCAAGGGGTCCACACAAAAGATAATAACACACAATTATCTTATTAATACATTACTTTCGTATTTTATCCACATAACCTCTACTAATTCGCAGGTACTCAATTTGGGTGACTTCACTATTATAGTCTTTACTTCGCAGTTACACCTCATTACCACCTCTTAAATGTAAGTCACGGGTTATCTTGGATTATCATTAACCACCGATTTGAACCTCAATTTGCTCTCCCTCCCCATTTACCGTACTTATCCCATATTATACTTTAAATAGTTACATTCATTCAACTAATTATAATTCTCACTATGTTCTACCAAAGTCCTTCCACAAATATCGTACCAGTTGAGTACAACAACAATCTATGATAATAATTAGGCCTAACCGGATTCTTATCAATCTTATTCATCCAACACCGTGCCTGAAGGCCTAATGCATGAGAACTCCCGACATTACTATCTAAGTTATATGAATCTAACCCAAGTCTAATTGCTAGAATAATAAAACCATAACCTACCTCATAGATGAATCTTGCTGCTACTGAGAGGAGAAGGTTGTCCTGCACGTGCTAAGCATATTCCCGCATCGAATTCCCACCAGGTGTGCCTCAAAATTGCCATCATGAAGCCTTATCTTTGAAATCCTATGTCTATGGAGATAGGATTTATTCTGGGTGTTTTTAAGGAAGGGTGAAGACCTAAGGTAATATTAGAAAAAAGGGTTTTTAAAAATAACTCGGGCTAGTTACTGTCGGGTTCTGCTGCAACAGCAGGCCGGCCCAACCCCTTTTTGGTTTCTTTGGCCCAATTATGTTGGACCTCGTTTTTCCCCACAAAATAATTTTCTCCAGGTCCATTAGGAGCATTTTATTTGTCGTTTAAATTTTTGAGGTATTTTCACTGGTAACGACATTTGGGGTCGTTACATTAGATACTAATTTACCCATCGTTCGTCCCTAAATGGTCATTGGCAAAGAGAAGAGTTTCAGTACGATTCTCAGAATCAGGCCTTCACAATAGAACGTAACTACGTAACCACCTATAAGTAATGCTGAAATAGCTGCCCAAACAACCTACACTCCACGGCCACTAAGCTCTAGGCACAACTTATGAACACTATAACTCAAGTCATACGATTCGTAAGAAAAATCTAAGCAACGAGTCATCTATAATACCAGAAATACCATACGATATTACCACGCATGAACATTTAGGGCGACAAAGTAAATAGTGGGGTATGAAACTGTGTACCGCTGCAACGACACTTTTACCACTGCAACAGTTGGACTTTTATCGCCACAGCTGTGAAATTTTCCGCTGTAGCATCTCGAGGCAGTAACTTGGGACTTGGTCCCAGTTCATGCCATTTCACAACACACTTCTAAAAATTCGACACTTCAAACTAACCCCTCACAATAATCGTTATAAATGGAGTTCTTCCAACTCGTTTCAGGCATCAAAAGTTTCTACGACTTTCTAATCTTGTCCTCTAACACGTTAATCACTAGAATTCACCAATCCACATATCATGATCCACTATTAAACACTAATCCACACAACGCCAGTATTTAACTCCCAACGATACTATTTTAAGGTTGTTATTTCTATACTAGAAACAAGTTTAGTGGGATACTTACACCCTCTTAAATGCAATAACACCACAACACCACCAACACACCACTATGTGTTTTTGCTATAACCTATATTATCCACCACAACTCCTCGTAGTTTAGTCGATCCTATAACTAATGCTCATCAACCTGTCAACTCAACTACCCCACAATCAAGGGATACTATTAGCCAATATTTCTTCCTATACAACAATCATATTTGCAATAATTAAGCCATCTTAAGCTAACTACAAGGTCAGTTTAGTATTCTTTCCTCCTCACTAAGTTTATGAACATTATCCAATTACCATTTTATTCATATTCTCAAAACTTAACCAAATAAGCCACATAATTGTAAATCACACGGTTAAGGTTCAACCTACCAATATCAAGTAGAACTATTATTACCATCTCCCCTTATCATATTACAGGAAATAATTAATTTTATAAACCTAGTCAATTTACCTTACATTAGTGACATCAGCTACACAACTCACCTTACGTTCAGGTCACCAAGGTTGTGCAAAGAAACTAAGTTCATATCAGTTTAACCAACTACTTACCAAGACATCACTAGCAAGTCAACTAGTTAATTCAAACCAATAATCCAACAACACCTCAAACCCAAATATAATCATCAAAGATCAGACCATACAAGGGTCCCACTCTAATTACTAAAAATTTAGACCATACAAGGATCCTAACTAAAATCATCAAAGCTTGGACCACGCAGGATCCTAATCATATTCTCAAAACCAAAAGGAATTCACGACATACCTCAAATCACACCCAGCCTTTACGATTCATAGATACTTTTGTAACAACTTACCTCAAATCCCTTATAA
This sequence comes from Capsicum rhomboideum, assembly GCA_031232105.1. NCBI lineage: Eukaryota > Viridiplantae > Streptophyta > Magnoliopsida > Solanales > Solanaceae > Capsicum > Capsicum rhomboideum. Next base: position 64,988,063 of record CP124709.1, read on the forward strand.
TGATCATACGCACTTAAGAAGTTCCACCATCAAAACACTAGGTAAAAATATGATCAAAATAATAGCCAACCATATAGTAATATACATAGCATTCTATCATACTATAATTTCCTCATCAAACAGCCAGTCACCTTAGTAGTTCATCAGGATTTGGACAGAAGTCAGGAAGTACTCCAAATCATAGAGAGATGAGAAATATCTCAAGTCATAAAAATGAAGATACCCCCAATATCACATCTGGTCCTTATGATGCCCAGGTTCCTTAGCCACACACCATTCAAGCACACACTTAACAGACAGTTACAAGTAAGAGTTTCAACCGTCAGACAGTAAGTCACCGTATAGTACACTTAGCACAATCCATACCACACATTCCTACACATTATTGCATTACCAAAGGTACTTCACACAATATCAATCAAAACATAATAAATCAACTTTCTATGCTTCTTATCGACCTTTACTAGTTGGAACATTCCGTTCTAAACTTTAACGCTACAAGATATCCATTGGGACCAACTAGTCCAAATTGTAATAATTGAGATAGCAATTGGAATCGACTAGATACCAATTGAACTCCACCTGGGGATACGACATTAAGAGGGCACGATAGCAAAGAAGAAAGTAAAATAGATTCCTAGATGCCTTGTAGCTTCCTATAGATTTGATGTGGATGCCAACACACCAATTCGTAGGACACTACTCAATATTTGCTCTTGTACTGGGAGACCGATAACTAGGGCTCTGATACCATCTTGTCACGACCTAACCCACTGAGTCGTGTCGGGCACCTATGTCACACCTTAAATCCCATTGAGATGGACAGGCACCCGACACCCTAAAAACTCGAGAGAACCAACTTATAACATGTGCTTACCATACATATAACTATGATAATCATGAAACTTTTACAAATATATATAGGCTACAGTAATGAAAGACCAGCATAGATAGGCCCAACCATATATACATGACTTAGCCATTTGAGCCACGACTGTTACGAGACAAAACATAGTTGAACTTAATACGTTAGTCTATAAAGCCTCTATCAAATAGAAAACTTAGTTTAGGTCGAGACAGGCCATGCCTTACAAAACTACTATACAATACCAAAATGCATATATCAAAGACTCGGTAAAGCCCTAAATCAACATGAAACTCATCAATTGCAGTTGAGTGTCTTGTGCTCCTACTGAGGAGGTCTACTGGCTGGAGTACCTATACCTGTGGCATGAAACACAGTGTCCCCTATGAGGGATGTCAGTATGAAATAGTGTACTGAGTATGTAAGGCATAAAGTGACCATAGGTAAGACAAGAGTTCAATGAAATCAGATATCAATAAATAGCTATATGGATAAGGATAAAAGACCACCTTTGCTTGTATTTGTGGAATCATATACTTTACATGCTTTAATTTACTTTATAAACTTTTAATGCATATGATACAAATAACCAGCTGATCAGTGGTAAAAGAGGATGACCCATGCTAGGCATTTTAACCTCTGAGATACGGTCCTCATAAATACATAAATTGGGATCGACCCATGCTAGGTTTTCCTTTCACCCCTAGTATACCACCTATAATATTGGGATCGACCCATACTAGGTGTTCCTTCCACCCATGAGATACCACCCAAGAATATACAGATTCACTTTAGATCATTATTTTTATCTTTAAGGTTGTTGTCTTGGTGGTTATGACATTATTAAATTTAGAACTTGGGACCAGTAGTAAAGGACATACAAACATGTACTTAATGCAGTAACAATGATGTAGGAAGCAACAGTAATAGTAATATAATACTTAGGAGCTTAAATAACACAATAGTCCTTGTTTGACTAAGAGAAGAACTCACACAACTTATTATTGACAACACCCTTTTCATACTAGTACTTATAGGGGTAAATATGCAAATCTAGTCAAAGACTTATTCTAAAGTACTTTAACACACTAAAGAGTAGGGACAAGGTCGTTAGCTATATTAGAAGTGGTACACTGCCATTACGTATCATTTGCAAGGAAGAGTACTTATAAAGTTCACTTTGTAAAACATGTATTAGATTTCATGCCAAAGAACATAGAGTCGAATAGCCTTATATACCTTGTTGTACAAATCTGATACTACCCCAAATTAACCTCCTATCCTTCGAATTACTTGTCTTAGTTTTTGTGATGGTTTATTCACTTAACTTATATCTCTTAAATATCTTGATTCCTTTAGCTTGGAAGGAAAAGAAATCCAATCCCAAGAACCCTAATGGAATTATCGGGCTGTTGTATAAGCTAAGAGAGAGCAAGATAGAAAACTCTAGAAAGCTAATTTTTTATCTAAGTTAAAATGGGTCGAATGAGTTGGTTTCAATCCCTTTAGAGGGAGCTTCTCTTGGCCATATTTCTTGGCCATTTAGAGGCACCTACTTGTCCATTTAACTTGGACCTTGATGGACTCAAACTTTTTGGGCCTTGGCTGTCTATTCTTCTCCTATTCCTTCACTTAGTTTGAACCAGAACTAATTCAAGTACGTGGTGGTGTACTTGTCCCACCCAATAAGCTGGTCAAAGAGGTCTTAGTAAGTAATGCACCTACTTGGTTCTTAAGTTGGCCAATAATTCAAAGTAGGTGATGCAACTACTTGTCACCTACTAGCTTAATTTAAGTCAAGCAAGCAGCTCACTTATTTTATTCCATATTCTAAGTCTTGATCTCTTTACTTTAACACTTATATACAGTTGGACACTTTAAACCCTAAGGTAGAATACCACCTTACTAAATCACGTTTAAATACTTTCGTCGGGGTTAAATTGGCCATACACATGCTGAAATGCACGGGGTATCATAGTGTTGTCCAAACCTATATTCACCATCAATACTCGCGTAAGAAATCTAGTCCATACCTATACCACAATGCTATATCAAGTGCCATATAAATAGAATAAGTACACGCAAAATACAAGGTGTTACAACCTACCTATACCTACTCCAGATATGAGAACCCTAACAATCTCATGATTCAACCAAATACGGAAGTTAAAATGATAAGCACTTAGTTAATTTTATATCCACCAACTAAATGTCTAATCAAATTAAAATACAATTGTTTACTTAACTCTTTCCAAAACCTGTTTTTAATACGTCGAGTATGAAAACTAAATACGAAAAATAACTATAAGTGATTCCCCAGAACCGAGTCTAAATCGGTACAAGAGTACTAAACAAATGAGAAAATTCCATGACACAGCATCTATGCAGAATAGAGAGGATAAGAGTTGCTGCTGAATGATCATTGTCGTTGCTATAGAAAGCCCAACTGACCTACACCATGGCTATATCCCTGATTGGAGATATAGTAAGTGTAGCATTAGTACAACCATACGTACTGGTAGGCATCATCGACCAACCAGGGTTAGAGACAACAAACATTAATAGTAAATAGGGAGAAATCATAGCATCAAGTAAAGTTCCAGTCTCTAAGCCCCTAATTATACAACTACTAGCACCTTACTTTAGCATCTCTGTGACCTTTCTGACATTTAATATTTTCGTGTATCTTAGTCCCTTGATAATCCATTCCACCATACACTATTTCTCTACTTTATACAACTCCAATTCCAGCCTAGTAAGGATAGCTCTACAGGGTTCATTATATCAACACTTTGGGGTCACTGATGGTAATCGGGTTTCTAATTCCTTAAAAGTCATGGCACCTCTGGCTATGTATAATTAGGTAATAAAATATTGTTCCTTAGTCAAGAACAACGGGCACAATAATATACATCATGTAAACACTATTTACACAGGGGGAATAAAACTTATACATAAATCAGGATGTACCTTATCTTCATATTTTGCTACAATGTCAAATCACATCCAACAACATAATCGATCCACTCAAGGGACCATAATATCTCATTAAATAACGGGTCCACACAAGGAACCATAACACATCATCAACATAACTCGATCCACTCAAGGAACCATAACATATCATTAACATAACTCGGTCCACTCAAGGAACCATCAACCACATATAAATGTCAATGTATAGTCAAATCTATATGAATGAATATGAATGCAAGATGTGCATATCATCTCTCCTTATCCCTTCTCATTCGTCTCATCAACATCATAGCATACTGACATAGTACCCGGCTCATATTACATCATATCATATTTGTACCAGCGTGGTACCCGACCCATATCACAACATACCATATTTATACCGATATGGTACCCGACCCATATTATAATATATCATATTTGTATCGGTGTGGTACCCGACCCATATTATAATATATCATATTTATACCAGCGTGGTACCCAATCCATATCACATCATCATCATCTCATCAATGTAAATACAATATGCGGTCAATAATTATAAGCAATACCTGAAGGCGAATTGCACATACCCAATCAAAATCATATGCAAGCAACAACGATTGAAACAGAACTTACAATTAATAACAACCAAGTAATGCAGTCAATTATCACAAGTTTATCATTTCAGGTACGAATATTATACACCAACGGAGGACATCATAAGTATGCCCGAAGGCTAGTTCACCACTTGCTTAATTGAACACTATCAAACACAATCATCAATAACCAACATGTCTGAAGACCAATCAATCAAGTATTCATTTTCAGGAGTTCACATTGTACCAAAATTGATATTTGTGCTCTAATTCATCATTCTTTCTAAATTGAACCGGTAATTCAGTTATTATCTAATAACCCTTATATTAAAGTCATAACTAAGTTTTCAAAATGATATCCCCTTAGCCGATTATTCAACTACTCGGTTATATTCAACTTACGATTCTAGCACTTGCAAAACTTAACCTTAGTTTCTTAAGTTATATCGTCACATTCTCATATCACAACTGATCCTCCTAATTATCTCAGAGCAAGTATGTCTCCTACTTCGACCATACACAATATCGGGTTCACCCTTTTTTAAGACACTAGGAGCTAGCTTTATAGATTAGGAGGTCACCTAGTTCTTCGGTTATTATTCATATTCACATATTAACTCTATAACCCATTAAACAAGTCATGCAATGACAAACACCCATCAAGGGATCACACAAAAGATAATCACACACAATTATCTTATTAATACATTACTTTCATATTTTATCCACATAACCTCTACTAATTCGCAGGTACTCAATTTGGGTGACTTCACTATCATAGTCTTTACTTTGTACTTACACCTCATTACCACCTCTTAAATGTAAGTCAAGGATTATCTTGGATTATCATTAACCACCAACTTGAACCTCAATTAGCTCTCCTCCCCCCTCACCCCTCACCCTCTTTACCGTACTTATCCCATATTATACTTTAAACAATTACATTCATTCAACTAATTATAATTCTCACCATATTCTACCAAAATCCTGCCACAAATATCTCACCAGTTGAGTACAACAAAAATCCATGATAATAATTAAGCCTAACCGGATTCTTATCAATCTCATCCATCCAACACCGTGCCCGAAAGCCTAATGCATGAGAACTCTCGATATTACTATCCAAGTTATATGAATCTAACCCAAGTCTAATTGCTAAAATAATAAAACCATAACCTACCTCGTAGACAAATCTTACTGCTACTGAGAGGAGAAGGTTGTCCCGCACGTCCTAAGCATATTCCCCTGTGGGGTTCCCACCGGGTGTGCCTCAAAGCCGCCCTTATGAAGTCTGATCTTTGAAATCCCATGTCTATGGAGATAGGGTTTATTCTGGGTGTTTTTGAGGGAGGGTGACGACCTAGGGTAATATTTAGATAAGAAGGTTTTTTAAAAAAAAACTAGGGCTGGTTACTGTTGGGTTCCGCTGCAGAGGTAAGCGGTAGGCCAGCCCAACCCCTTTTTGGTTTCTTTGGCCCGATTATGTTTGGCCTCGTATTTCCCCACAAAATAATTTTCCCTAGGTCCATTAGGAGCATTTTATTTGTCGTAAAAATTTTCTAGGCGTTTTCACACGTAACGACATTTGGAGTCGTCACAAAGATTCCCTTAGATCCAATCATAATGCTCCATTTTAACTAAAATGACTAAATTGCCCTCCAAAAGCTAAGCACACATGTTGACTAGGTGTGTGCTTATTCTCATTTGTAAGATACTCCCTCCATCCAACAATACTTGTTCACTATTGACTTGACACACATGTTAAGAAATAATAAATAATAGGGATAATTTTACTATATCACCCTTTTACTATAATAAATTCAATGTTTTGGGAACTACATTAAGTAATAAATAGTATTTAATAGCAAGAGTAAAATAGTAGAAATGAGTAAATTATTAATTGATTTTTCAAACTAAATAAGTATTGTTGGACATCTATTTTTAGTACTATGGACAACTATCGTTGGATAGAGGAAGTAGCAGAATATTCCTACTTAAATTGATAAAGAAAGTAGGTAGAAAGATGAAGACATTTAGAAAAGAAATTCAATTACAGAGAATATGAGGAGATAAAAAAAGATATTTTTTAATAGGAGAGAAAATTATTAATTTTTATATTTAAATTATTAAATGCCAAAAGTTAAAATCTATGCTATTTTATGTCAATATTATTTCTCTTTTTTTTACTCCTTAAGAATTTCCACTCTTTTGCTCTCTCTTTTCGTGTCAATATTCTCTAGCCCAAACCACATGAAAAAAAGAAAAATAAACACGGAACAACGAGCGGTGATCTGACGCCACCGAGCGCGGACGTCTATTTTTTCCTCATATTATATGTGTGTATATATATATGTATAGAAAGTCCTCCAACATACCCAAAGAAACCCTTCACCTCCAACACTATCGGAAAAAGGCCCTAACAAAGTAGCAAAGGCCTTCGTGGGGCACTACTACTCTATGTTCGGTACCAACCGAGCCGGGCTCGAAAATCTGTACCAAGAAGGTTCCATATTGACTTTTGAAGGCATTACACTCCAAGGTTCCCAAAATATTGTCACACAACTTACTAGCCTTCCCTTTCAGCAGTGTCAGCATATTATTACTACTATTGATTGTCAGCCTTCTGGTCCTTCAGGAGGGCATGTTTGTCGTCGTATCCGATAATCTCCAGGTCGTTGGTGAACAACATGCTCTTAAGATTGGCCAGGTACTAATATGATACTATGTCTTTCAATATAATATATGTTGTTTTGTTTGTGCAATTTTTGATTTTTTCAAAATTTTCTAGTAAAAGGTTGGTGCCTTGAAGCTTAATTTTATTAGGGAATAGAAAAAAGTTGAGATACATAATCAGTATTAATGGAAATTTATCAAAATTGTAACTGATGCAATATAGATAAAAATCTATCAATTATAATATGCCTCAAACTAGGTGCAGTGTTATTTATAATTCATGTGTGATTTATAAAATTAGCAATTTGGGGGTGCGGATCAAGGATCATCTTATGACTCAAATGCTTTACTATAATATTATTTTTCTAGTGTAATTAAGTGGTTAAGCTCTTTCATAATTTCTGTCATTTGTTCTAAAGATTGTGTATTACGAGTTTGGTGGTATTTTAGGATGGTAGCTATTAATAGATTTTGTGTTGATTTTCTTTCTTGTCTAGTTTGTGTCCAATTTTGAAGTGCTTCGTAGTTAATCATTTTAATCTGAATAATACCAATCTAAATAGTCATTGCTATCATCATCATAGTATGAACTGGTAAAGTCTAACCAGCTATCTTGCATTAATTTCATTATCTCATAGGTTTTTAATAGGTCATAAATTATTTTTCGTGTATCATTATTTAGATGTCTCAATGTGTATAATAAAGTTATTTTGTAATTATCATCTTCATCTATTATGTATGTGTAAGAACTTAATTTATAAGTATCTGTTTCAGTTCTAGATTCGTTATAATTTGTACTAGTACTGGGTGTGTCTATGTGTGTATTCATATTGTTGCCTAAGCATATTCCCTTCTAACCTCTTTATGTATCATTATCCTTATCATGTTTTAATATATTATTCTGAACAATCTTTTCTAGTCACTACCATGTATTTCAGCTTCAATCATTTACCCTAATAGCGCCTCAACTCTGTGTACTCACCTAAACGGCCTTCTTGCCTACCGGTTACCACTTTAGGATGGCATAGTCTGGGCTTAACTACTCTCAGCCTATTTCCATGGCAAACTTTCTCAAGATGTTCAATATAATAGTACTATAACATGATAAATAACAATGATCTTTAAGAGATTATAAGGAATATAAGAGTTTAGCTATGCATAGTTATGAATATGTGTACCTGAGTTGGTGGTTTGTCGGATTGCTCCATATCTTAAAAAGATTAAATATTTTATTTATATAATTCGGAGAAGAGAGAATTTTTATGAAGGTTTAGTGCTCAACACATGAGGCTTTCCTTCTTCTTCTTACATACTGCCTATTTATAGGAAAAAGAAGTGCCAATAAACGGCTCTTCGAAAATCTGAAAAACTAAAATTACTGTGCGACTCTTTACTATTTGCACAGTGACTTGACTCTTTCTATTCACAGATCACATCCTACTTTACTTTACATATAAAACAAAAGACTTTAAGAAAAGTAAAACAAACGTAATTACATATCTTTTTCTTTTGTCTGTTTCTTTCTTATCTTCTTTTCTTTATCTTGTCTGCTAGATTATTGATTGCTTACTCCAGCTGGACGTCTGGCATATCGATACTATCTCCTCCATTGCATTTGGTACATTTGTGGTCTGGATATTTAGTAACTAATTTGCAATATCTGGTTAATAAATTTTGAGAAATAAAATTATTTTTTAATGCTCTTGTCAACGGTTGTTCTTCTGGTTTAAGTAAGGACAATATCCATTTCTGGACTTCTTCCATATCTCCTTGGCGTATTTCTCTTGAATTTGAATAAATCATCACCTGGTTTCTGACATAATAACTCCATATGGCATTACCATTTAAGTAGTTGTTAGCTAATTCTTGGATAATTGTTGTTATGCCGATAACTCTTTTGTTTGCATAAAAACTTGGTATATCGTTTTCTGGTATCTCTGGCTGTTGTTCTATTTCTTCTGGGATAATCATTTCCCTTGTCATTCCTATCTTTATTACCTGTATAACTGGTTTTACTTTGTTGTATAATATCTCTGCCGGTGCTATATAAAATTTTATATAAAACAGATCTCCTTGCGTAATTCGCTTATACCTTGTGAATTCACTTTGTAGGTCGGGTATACCGGATAATTCCTCTCCACTGTATGTGTATATGTATTAATTAATCCGTATGCGTAGCATGATTTGATTAAATTTGCACTGGTTTTGGGTTGTGCAATTAACTTGTTGTATCCTTGTAATTTTTGGGTAATATAATCTTGGGTTGGTTCTTGTGTTGTTGTAGATCTTGGGTGTTGGTTTAGGTGTGTTTGTATCTCGTGGATATTTCTGATGTAGTTTTGAGAAATATGGTTGTAAATCCTTTTTTCACTATTTAAACTTTCTGCATATGTAGAAGTTTGTGGTGTTGTGGTACTTTGGGTAGTATATATTTTTGGTGTGAAAGGCTTTGCAAATATGCTATTTAGGTTGGTGTTTATATATGGTTTCTTCGTAGCTGGTTCACTGGTACCTGCAATATTAACAGAATTGTTATGGGTTTTACGGAGTTTCCCAACGTCTCCTTCTACCTCTGGATGTTTAGAGTCTTCCGATCGACTTATCTCAGCAGAGTTATAGTCATGCGGCTGACTTGTGCTGGCTGATTTCAACCTAGCTTCATTGATTTGTAACTTTTGTCTATGTATTTCAATGTCCATACTATCCACTTTTGTACAAAGTGTAGTAAGGGCTTTGAGTATATCTTCCATTGTCGTACTATCTTGTTCTGTCTGTGTGGCTTTGTCTTGATAAGTGGTCTGCAATGACATTCTTATCAGATCTAATTATTTCAATTGTAAAAGTGAAATTTTGTATATTTAAGACAAGTCTTCGTATCTCCTTTGTTATAACTGAGTCCTGTATTTTTCTTGTTATCCACCATTTTACTTGTGTATTATCTGTTCTTACAATAAATTTGTTATACACAATATAAGGTTCAAATGCTAATAAACATTTATATAACGCAAATAATTCTTTTCTATTTATTTCCCATTTTAATTGCGGTTCGGTGTAAGTTCCTGAATAATATCTGCAATGATGCTCAATTTTTTTCATTGTCATATTTGTATTTGAGTATTCCTCCATAACTGTGATCACTGGAATCTGTTTCTACAATGTATACAAATTTCCTATCTTCATCAGGAAAATATAACTTGGGTAATTTTTTACACATAGTTTTGATTTTTTGTATATGTAATTTATCAGTTCCACCAAAATAATACTCAGTATCTTTCTTTAATTTTTTGTGTAATGGTTTTAGGTATTCTGCAAGTTTAGGTACATAGTCTCTTACTTGGTTGACTAATCCTAAAAATGACTGTAATTTCTTTTTTGTATCTATTGTTTTGTCTGAATCGATTATTTTTTGTACTATATGAGTTTGCATTTTTATTCCACTTTTATCTATTTGTATTCCTAGAAATTCTATCTGATTTTTCATTATTTCTGTTTTTGTCTTGCTTAAGCTAATTCCTGAGATTTCAATCAAATGTATAAATTTTTCTAATAATTGTATATGTTCATCTTGTGTTCTTGAATATAAAAGTATGTCATCTATATATACTATACAATTTTCTAGTTGATTAAAATATTTATCCATAAAATTTTGGTATCTACCTGGTGCATTTTTATATCCAAATGGTAATACATTCCATTCGTAAAATCCTTGTGGTACTGTGAATGCTGTTAGTTTTTTAGATTCATCTGTTAACTTTAGGTGGTAAAATCCTGATTTACAATCAAATTTGCTGAAATAATTATAACCTTGTATTTGTCTGATTTTCAATATTTTATTTGGTATTGGATAATTGTAGGTTTTAGTCTTGGCATTTAGGTTTCTATAATCAATAACCATCCTACTTTTTCCTCTTTTTTGTTCACTGTGTTTAGAGACTATAAAAGCTGGACTAAAATGTTTACTGTTACTGGTCTGTATAAAGTTATTATTAAGTAATTCGGTTATATGTAAGTTGAATTCTTTTAGATCTGCGAAATTATATTTCAAGGGTTTTGGGGTTATTATACTATTTTCATCGATTAACTCGATTTGTACTGTCGTTTTATGTTTTTCTCATCCCTGTAAAGGGTTTTCATTATATAAAAGATCTAACTTGTCTTGAATTGGTTTGATTTTGTTTATGGAGAATATGATTAGTTCTATTTTTTGAATAGTATTTTCGGATTCTAATTTTTGTGTAATTTGTTCATTTCCTTTTATCCATGGTGTTATTTTTCTTACCTTATTAGTTACTCTTTTAGCTCCTACTTTATGTTTACATGGGGTTGTGAACCACCAATGTGTTTTTGTTAATACGTGTGGATATAAATCGTCTATGAATGGTATTCCTAATAACATATCTCGTTGTGAAAATTCAAAACTATACATTTCTTTTATAGTTAATATCTTATCCCATAGTTGGATTTTTACATTTTTTGCTTTGTAAGTTATCATGCTTCCTTCATCGTTAAAACCGGTTATTATTACTGGGGTTTTTAATTTTTCCCATTTATCATCTGGTAGACAATTATGTTTGCATAAATTTGCTTCTGCTCCCATATCAATCATAGGTGTATAATATCTGTTATGATATCCTTCTACTATTATTTTTGCAAGTATATATATCTTGGGCATTATATTATTTAGGTTTCATGTTATTGTTCGTTTAATTATTATATTTTTGTTTTTGTAAGTTATAGTTAACTGTTTGTCTTCTAATTTATATGGTTTTAGGTTTTCTAACCAGTTTATTCCTAATGTGATACTGTTACCAGTTTGACATATCTTAAATTGTATTGTTATTGGTATGCCTCCAATTATTAGTTCTTTTTCTACTATGTCTTCCATGTTTGCTAGTATTTTTGGTAGTTCAGTTAATTGTGTATTTGTAATAATTTCGTTTTTCATTACTAATTCTCTTGCAATATAATTTTCTTCCTATCCTGTGTTTATTAATATCAGGTATATTTGTTGATCCATAATCCCTGTTATATAATAGTGGTATGTTTTGGTATTTTGTAGATTATCGTTAATTGAATCTTGTAATGTATAATTTTTTCTTTTAGAGGTACTAAGTCTGGATGATGTTGTAGGTGTGTCATTAGTTATTCTTTTTGAGGTACTAAGTCTTTCTCTTACTATTTCTAGATCAGTATCTATATCCAATTCTTGGTAATTATAATCATTATTATCTATTACTGTAACAATTTGTTCAAAGGGGTTTTCTATTTTGATTCTATTTATTTTGTTTCTTGCTTTTACCCTATGATTTGTAGTATATATATATATATAAATTTTTACATCTTGCCGTGAATATCTTACTTCCTGGTGCTAATTCGATTCCTGACATTTTCCAGTATAAAACTAATGATTTATCTATGTTTGTATCTGTTACTGCTACTGAATAATTAGCACTTATTATAAATTTGAATTTCTGATATATTAAATTTTCTTTAACTGCACTTATAACACTTTTTTCAATGGGGTGTATAATTCTATCATCTGCTAAGTATATTTCAATTGGGGTATCTATTCCTTCTCTAAAGCATGCTTTTATTAATATTTCTGTTCCTCCTAAGTGTACATACTTTATTGGGATTTTTGATTTTATATTTTGTATTTCCTTATTTACTAATTTTTTGTTTAGTATGGGAATTTTTGCTTTTCCTTTTATATATTTGCAATCTATAATATGCTCTTTTTGACTAATTACATAATATTCTTCTTTTGGTGGTTTAAACCATTGTTTAATTATCGGTACATCTAAAATTTTAGTTATACTCAGGTCTAATTCTTTTCTTTTTATTTGGTCGAATATATGGTTATCAAATATTATTTTTTGTTCTGATGATTCTGCATCTTGATATTCTTCTTTTTCAATTATTTGGATATCTTTTTCAGTCATATTCTGTTTCTTCTTCCGATTCATTTATACTAGTATCTGAAAAGTCATATATGCTATCGTTACTATCCAAATCATAATCTATATAGTCAATTTGTATATATTCGTCATTATCTATTGTTACTTCCGATATTTGTTTTTTCTTTGAGTCTTTAGGTATTTTGCAATCTTTTGCTAAGTGACCTAACTTTCCACAGTTATAGCATGTGCATTCTGCTAATGTTTTCTTTTTCTTATATGGTCGTTTTGTATTATAATTCTTTACATAATACCGTCTTCGTGGTTTTTTATATTTATACCTAGTTTTGTGTGGTTTATATTTATATTGCGTATATTTCTTTCTTCTTTTACTATAATACTTTTTGTCTATACAGCCGAATTGTGGTGCTGTTTTATTTTTGCAACACGATAAGTTTTTTATTATTGTTTTATCTAAGGTAATATTTTCTTTGTATTTTTCACACAAATCTATGAACCAATGTTGTAAATATTTTATTCTAGCTCCTAAGGTATCTGTTAATCCTGCGTCAGTCCAATCTTTCGTTATTTTTGATCCAAAGGGCTCTGGTAATTTTGTAAAATATAGTTTTCTTATATCAGTACTTTCTGCTGTTGTATACATTCCTTTATAATAATAATCCTTAAAGGCACAAGTATATTCTTCTATGTAGCACATATTACATATAGCTAATTTTTGCATTAAATTCCTATGTATTACCTTTTCTTTATTTTGTTCCTCTATTTCTGTAGTCATACTGCTAAATTCATTTCGGATAGCTATTTCATATTTATTTAAGATTTCTATATTTGTTGTGGTTGCGGTTCCTTCACTATTTCTGTTATTTCTTAATACTGCTAAGCTTGTAGCGCTTGAATTTTGTAGCCATAATTTAACTGTTCCTATTAGTGTTCTTTCTATATAAGCTGGTGTTTCTGTCATTGATATTTTATTATCTACTAGTTGATTAGCAATATATTCCATCCATAATTGGATTGCTTTATTTGGGTCAGAGACACAATCTAAGTCTAAAAAGTTGTGTTGTTCAGTTGTTTGTTTTGGCTACCATTTTGTATTTAATCTTCGTTCCCATAATGTTCTATTTCTATCGTCTGTATCATAAACATATCTAGCATAATTAGGGCTTGATTGTTTATTTGTTCTAGAAGTTCCTGATTTATTGTCTATTGTTCCTGCATTAACTTCTATTTGTGTATTATTTATTTGGTCTAAAAGTTCTGTATATGTTTCACTAATTTCAGAATAAGTGTCGTCTTTAAGTGTGTTGTTATTATCGTCATTATTTACAGTGTTTATCCTAATATCTGGTAAATCGGTTCAGTATTACTTTGTTCTGCTTCTTCCATTTGTATTTTAGCTTTAAATTGTTCTATTTCTTTTGTTAGCATTAATTCTTGTTCATATTCACGTTGTAGTCATACTGCTAAATTCTTTTCGGATAGCTATTTCATATTTATTTAAGATTTCTGTATAAGCGAATTACGAAAGGAGATCTGTTTTATATAAAATTTTATACAGCACCGGCAAAGATATTATATAACGAAGTAAAACCAGTTATACAGGTAATAAAGATAGGAATGACAAGGGAAATGATTATCCCAGAAGAAATAGAACAACAGCCAGAGATACCAGAAGGATATCATAACAGATATTATACACCTATGACTGATACGGGAGCAGAAGCAAATTTATGCAAACAGAATTGTCTACCAGATGATAAATGGGAAAAATTAAAAACCCCAGTAATAATAACCGGTTTAGTTTGGACCAGATTATGCTTTGTAAAATTCACGTACCAAGTTTCGTAAATAAAATTTTACGAGTGAAATAAAATAGATTAGATCATGTCTTTGAGTCTCTTTTGCTTTAGAGGATTCTCTCCTACCTTTATCTACTCAGGAAATGTATAAAGTTTTATACTGAATGCCAAATGGGTGGAGTTTAGCTTCGGTGGAAATGAGAAATAAGCTTGTGAATTGTGAGCCTTCACCTTGAGTTAAATTACTTTGGTATTTAGATTAATAATTTTCCTTTTTCATTATGAGGAGGGTGCATAAGGTTATGTGGTTCCTAATATTGCTGCTAGATCTTTTGCTCAGAAAGTACTACGAAGACAGTTAGACTTGTACTCCTTCCTTGTCCAGTACTCTCTTCAGATACATTGATGTTCTACCCGTGCAAACATGGTTCATTGTTCATGCAAATATCAGAGGGCGAATTTCATATTTTCAGAAATTACAAGTTTGCATTAGTTTTTTTGTTGAATTGATTGTGTGAGTATCTGATACAATGACTATCCTTCAATTCAAAGATCTTTACAATCCGTTTTGCGTTATTTCAATATTCATTTTATTATGTATATAATATTCCTTTCTTTTATCAAAATGTAGTATTTTATTCTTTTTTGTTTCCATTGCTTGTAAAAGGATTGGTGTTTTTCTTTAATGAGCTTGAGTTTGTTAAGTGCATACGACCGAGTCCGTCATAATAGACTTCTTTGCAGGGCAGCTCGGTAAATATGGCCTCAAGATTTTATTAAAAAAAAATCGTATATTGTATACAATATCACTTTAAGTCTAATTTTTTTAGTTTCTCATATACAAATTTTAAAATACTTTCTCTATCTCAATTTATATGATATTTTTAAATTTTCGAGATTCAAACTTTTTGACTTTGACAAATACAATAAGTCATAATAATTTACAATTTAAAATATTTTTTTAAAAAAAATATGAAAATTATTATAAAAAAAATTAACCCATTTAATCCTTGAAATCTGAACTCCACAAATAAATAGAGACAAACAAGTACTCTCTCCATTCTTAGATAAGTGGTGTTGTAACCTTTTAATTTTGTTTGGAAATAAGTGGTGTTCTAGAATTTTAAGAAGGAATTATCTTATTCTTCCAAAATTATCCTTATTTTAATACATGAAGTTCTACACCATTAAAAAATCACTTCTTTATTTAAGACATTTTATTAGGAGCAAAAACACTCCTTATTTTTTAAAAAATAAGTAATTTTTAAAAAGTGTACTCAAACTGAAAATACCACTTATTTAGAAAATAAGGAAATATAATATTGGGGCCCCAAGCATGGCTTTAGAAGCTTTATGCTTCAGCCGGCCTTGCTTCTTTGATTGGTGACTCCCTCAAAGTAGACTTTAATGTGCAACTTAATTTAGTTGATTTTTTATTCTCAAACATTTTTATTATTTATCGGTCATTAGCTTTGTTAGGGTTATCATTTTAGGAATTGAGAATTGAAAATCGGTTATTATTGTTAAAGCTAATGGGATAGATCTTTGTGGAACTTGCGTTGTCATTTTAGGAATTGTGGATAGAAAATCAGTTTTTATTTGTTAAAGCTACCGAGATCGATCTCTGTGGAACTTGTGCTTGTAGATATAATTTATTTATTGTACCCTCAGTTAAAGGTATGCTTGTTCAATGTGTAAAGTATTTGGGACCTTTATGTCATATGTTATTTAAGTATTTGGGCAGCCATGCCCAGCCTCTCCCAATAATGTCATTTAAAGAAAAAGGATCATGACTTAATTTCAGATTTAATCTTTTTTATTGTGATGGAAATTTTGGTTATATGTGGTGAATGGCTTCTCTGAGATTTTAGTTCCCTCAGCTAATTTAACTCCCCTTATCGGTATTGAATTTAAATACCATTAATTGTTTCTATATAACTTATTATTACATTTAAAGTAAATAATTCTGAAGAACTTATTACATTTAAAAAACAAAGTATTGGCCATTCCTTTAAAGGTTTCCTGGTTTGTGACACACGATTCGTTTCAAAAGATTATGCATTATTTTGTCTTTGATGACACTTTGATAATTTGTTTCTTTTCTGTTGCTTTTACTTCAACTTTGCTTTTCTTGCAGATGTTTCATCTAAAGCCAACACCATAAGGAAGCTTCTACGTGTTAAATGGCATTTTTAATTGAATTATGGCTGATATGCCCAAGATGAATGCAACTCTATGTTACTTCGTTCGGCTTATTCTATTCCAAGTGCTGGCGTTTGGATGAAATTCAAGTTTCTTGAAATAGTGATATTGTGTCTCTCCATCATGTACTTGTTTTAGAAAATGCTATGGTTAAATGTTTATAGTTGCTCCAGTTTCTGCTTTGATGTTTACTCATTGGAGAATGGCAATTTGATGACATCAATCTATCTGTATTGAAGATCTTAAATATCAAAATATGATTGTTGGCGGCAAATGATGCAAAAGCACTAGTACTGTACAATAAATCACTTTTACAACAACATAGCCACTGTAGTTTTACAAGTGAAGTTTGAAGAGGGTAAAATGTAAACAAATCTTATTCCTATATTTGCGAGATAGAGAGCCTATTTCTAATATACCCTGACTCAAAGGAGAAGATATTCGAAGCATGATTAAACAAAGGTAATTATCAAGACTTATAGCCTATTTGGCCAATCAATTTGAAAAGCACTTTTGTGCAGTAATTTGTGTTTGACCAAGATTTTCAAAAAGTGCTTTTAAATGTCAAATTACGAATAAGGGCATGAACAAACTTACTTAACGATTAATACTAATTAGTAGGTAATAAATACTTTTAAATATCTATTACAAAAGATTATAATTAAATTTTCATTTCATTTAAGTAAAATATCAAAATAAAATTGGAAATTACTTTGTCCTTTCAACATAATAAAAAATGTATCAAATATTACTCAACAAGTATTAAAAAAATCACTCCAAAAATCACTCATTCTAAACATCTAACCTAAAAAAATACTTATACATGAGAAGAGCTTCTAACAATATCATCCCTAATTTTACTACGCAACAACTCCATAGCATTAGTAGACGCTCCTTGCACTTCTGAATAAACTTCTTGATTTTCATCTTCTTCCTCTAGCTCTGGCATAAAGTCTTCATTTGCATAAAGATCGAACTCAATATCAGTGGAAGAATGTCTTCGTATGAAATTATGTATAGCCATTGTAGTTGTAACAAGATGAACCTGAGTGCAAAACTTGAAAGATGGCATTGAAGGTAAAATAGCAAACCTGTTTTTCCATACCCCAAATGTTCTTTTAATTGTACATCTCAAACTAGAGTGAAAAAAATCAAAAACCTCATTTGGATTTCTGAAACTTGAGTTACGCCCAAAATCGGGAAGATGATAGCGTTCACCTTTATATGGCCCTAAGTATCCCAGCATTGTTGGATATCCCGAATCAACTAAATAATAGTTACCTAAGTTCAGTAAAAAATATTAAAATTAATTAATATGAAAATAATTTCTACACAACGGGAATTTACAAGATATAATATTAGGGTCACTTACCCGCTGGAGGATGTGGAAAGTTAAGGTCTTGACTTCTAAGAGCTTGAGCAAATATTCTAGTATCATGTGCAGTACCTTCCCACCCAGGCCATACAAATGTAAAGCATATGTCCCAATCACATACAACCATTACGTTTTAGGAAGTGAAGCCTTTTCTGTCGATGTATTTTATTTGTTCCTTCGAAGGAACAATACAAGCTACATGTGTACCATCTATAGCACCAATGCAATTCCTAAAATATGATCAATACCTATTATCTTCTCTTAATTTAGTGTGAACATCTGAAAGAGCTAGATCCTTTGGCTTAATGATGTCCATAGCCAATTTCAGACATGCTAGTAAAACTTTATGAAACTATCTGCTAACGGTCTCTCCAGAGTGCTGAAATCGTTCTTGAATCATTCGATTTCCAACCCCATGTCCTACCACCATTAAGAACATGGCAACCATCTCTTCTATGGTTATATTTCTTGTTGGTTGTAGACCATGTTGTTCTCTTAATGTTTTGCATAAGAGAAGAAAAACATATTTTTTTCATTCTAAACATTTCGTTGCAACGCTTATTATGTCATTCAAGTACCTTTTTAATGAAATAAAATCTGTATGAAGAGAAGTTCTGCATGGAGTTTTCGAACAAAATTTCAAGAAATACTCTACTGCAGGAGGTATACCATTAATTGCCAAATCAACCACATCATCAAAAACGTCATTATTATACTCATCATCACTTCTAAGAACTTCTTCTTCACAATCGTCACTATTATTTATAATCAATGACATATCTGTAAAATATATTAGAACAAAAATTACTTAACTAATAAAATAAAAGGCATAAATTTATAACTCATTTAATTAAAAAGAATCAGTACTTCTGCAAATAAGATAATATTATAAAATAAAACTTAAATATACATTTCTAGAACTAAAATAATATCCTAAAATACGAAAGAGAGTTCGAATTATAATTTGCAAAAAAAAAAATCTAATCTAAATGCAGTGATAAATAGCATCTTTTAATTCTAATCCTTGTGAAGCTACGATATCTTCTCCAACCATTTCAATTGTGATTCTGGGTCTTTCTGTGCTACAAATATTTCTCTCATTGGTTGCTTGATCATTAACTTACTCGCTTTCCACCATAAGTCACTACGAACAACCATATCAGATAAGTTACGAGCAACATCCATAACACTTTCAATACTGAGTGAAGTAGTGTTTGACCACACACTCATTGCAGCATGAAATGCCACAGCTTTTGGAATTTTCTCCATTGATGTTGAGATCTTTAAACCTGTACTGACTTTGTTTTTTTCTTTTTCAGTTGTAATTGTTGATGCTTTTCTTTTTTTTGTTTTACCACCACTTTCTTTGATATCACTTTTTTCAGTTACTTCTGAGTCTTCTAGGTTAATCTGATCCAAGCCTTCACGCGTATTATTTCTTAAGTAATCATTTACAATAACCTCTTCATTACTTGTTGGAGTTTCAAACTCAAATTCTTTCTCATCTTGAAACCAACTACTCTGAAATATGCTATCAGGATAAATTCCAGATGATGGCGCCCATGCATGTTCACCGATAGCAACGTTTTAAAACACATTTCCATCAAGTCTCGACATTGTAAATTATTGTCTCTGAATTTTTCTACATTTGGATTTTCCTATAATTATGAAAGAACAATAAAAATTTAGTATTTGAAATAGATTAATAATTCATTATATTTAAGTGAAACTAAATTTGATAATTCTTAGTACCTTTATCTTCCTACTACACCATTCAGTACTCGCTTGAACTGTCTTTTTCTCGTAATCCCATTCTAAGCCAGTCTCCTTTCCAACAAGAGCATCCCAGTCTTTCCAGAGAAGTTTCAAAGTGTCCCATCTGGTCTTCAATTTCATCTTATCATAATTTTTTCCAGTCTTATCATTGAATTTCTGCACCAAATTAGATCATCCTACTTTGTTGAAGTGAGTGTTAGGACGATTTTCAGCCCTAATTTCTTCCACACATAGATTTAAAAATAACTTTATTATCTCTGCGTCCCATCTTGCCTTCTCACTATTCATATCGTGTGTCACTTTCTTATAACCCATTATCTTGTCAATATTAATTTAAAAAACAAGTAAATATAATAAGATATGTAACACAATTTCTATATATCATTAAAAAATTTAACTAATATCAAACAAACAACTATATAATGATGAGATGTAAGCCCTGAGACATGGGATATATACATACATAAATAAACATGTTAACATGTGCATAGATGTCAAAACAATTGTATATAGTTGATGATTTTTATACTTAGCTAAATATTACGTAATTAGTTTTAAAACTTTTTGTTCACCCGCTCAATTATTTTTTAAAAAAATTATTTACTAGTACAAATTTTGCTTTTTGATTATGTCACTATTTTGATATGCTATTGTATCCTTCATTTCTTGTTCACTTGAACTGTATCATAAAAATTTAATGCATGTCTATCTCAAAGTATATTTTATATCAATTTTATCAAGATGACAGTGTCTATATAACACGTTCTTCATTATAGGGTTAACAAATATTATTGACAGAAAAGTTTTGATTATAATAAATATTATTCTATTGTACATCCACAAATATTCCTTAAACTTCTTGATGTTATAATAAAACAATTTTAATTAATATCAAACAAATAGTTATATAGCAATTAAAATATTCATATAAATAATATTTAATAGTAAATTTTTGATAGAGCACATGCAGAAGGGACAAAATAAACACTTGGAGAAATATTTCACAATAACTATGACAAAAAAAGTGATATAATTGTGAACAAAAGTAAGCACTGGAAACATTATGCAGAATACATATTTATTTTTAAAAAAAAGAGTATTGAACATACCTTATTGGCTGCTTGTTTGCTGCTGAAGGAGATGGCATGCAGAAAGTTTGTGGAGGAACAAACTTTATAAAATAGGGGATATATACATACATAAATAAACATGTTAACATGTGCATAGATGTCAAAACAATTGTATATAGTTGATGATTTTTATACTTAGCTAAATATTACGTAATTAGTTTTAAAACTTTTTGTTCACCCGCTCAATTATTTTTTAAAAAAATTATTTACTAGTACAAATTTTGCTTTTTGATTATGTCACTATTTTGATATGCTATTGTATCCTTCATTTCTTGTTCACTTGAACTGTATCATAAAAATTTAATGCATGTCTATCTCAAAGTATATTTTATATCAATTTTATCAAGATGACAGTGTCTATATAACACGTTCTTCATTATAGGGTTAACAAATATTATTGACAGAAAAATTTTGATTATAATAAATATTATTCTATTGTACATCCACAAATATTCCTTAAACTTCTTGATGTTATAATAAAACAATTTTAATTAATATCAAACAAATAGTTATATAGCAATTAAAATATTCATATAAATAATATTTAATAGTAAATTTTTGATAGAGCACATGCAGAAGGGACAAAATAAACACTTGGAGAAATATTTCACAATAACTATGACAAAAAAAGTGATATAATTGTGAACAAAAGTAAGCACTGGAAACATTATGCAGAATACATATTTATTTTTAAAAAAAAGAGTATTGAACATACCTTATTGGCTGCTTGTTTGCTGCTGAAGGAGATGGCATGCAGAAAGTTTGTGGAGGAACAAACTTTATAAAATAGGGGATATATATATGTTATGTTAGGGTTATTTTAGTATATAAGTTATTTTGGTAAGGGTATATATGTCATGACAAAAATTTAAAACTGCTTCTGCTTCTGGGGAGAAGCTACTTTTTTTAGCTTCTCCAAAATAGCTTTTTTTACTCCCTAAAAGCATTTATTTTTCTTCAAAAGCTTGGCCAATTTAAAATAATCACTTATTGAGAAAAATAAACACTTTTGGGAGAAAATAAGCTTGGCCAAACAGGCTATTAATTTCCTTCAACGAAAGCCTTCATTCTCTTGATTCAACTAATTAGCCATTAACTTTTTTTTTTTGTTTGATATGTGTCTCTTGTTGATAGACTAAACTATCTTTGAGATATTTTTATTTTGACTGACCTTATACTTGTCCTCTTCTAATATGTCTAAAATCTATGGTAAAGTTCAGTGGATTATGTATTCATTGCCCATCAAAAAAGGGACTATCCAAAGAATTCAATAGCGTCCATTTTGTTACTCTAATTGAAAAGCTACATAACAAACAACAAACCCCAAATTTAATCTTCTAAAAGCTATTATACCACATACAGATTAAAGGATCCCTATCCAATCCAATCTACCCCCATCCAACTTCTTTCTAAAAGATAAACTAAACAATTACGTTGATCATAGCTTGCCACATGACAACAACCCAGTAGGCCAAGTCATGGCAGTTCTCCAGCCTTCTCAAACTTCCTATATCCTAAAGCATTTTGCCACATTGTAAAATTTTTAAATGAGAAAAAAGTGAGGCCAACTATGCTCCAGGAACTAATTTGGTGACCATATTATATACTCTCTCCGTTCAAAAAGAATGACTTATTTTAACTTGATACGGAGTTTAAAAAAATAAAGAAGACTTTTGAATCTTGTGGTCCTAAATTAAAGTTATGTCAAATGTACCAAAATGTCCTTTAATCTTGTGGTTTTAAACATGTCACGTGGAAAGTTGAAATAAAAGTATTGTCAAAAAAAAAAAAGAAATCATTTTTTTTAAATAGACTAAAAAGAAAAATACTTCATTCTTTTTTAAAGGGAGGGAGTGTATGCCAATGTTGCACATTCTAACGAACCAAAAACACAACACATTCATTAATTCTTAAACTTCTTATCAATCTTCTTCTAAATGAATTGGAGTAGAGGCCATATCATAGGCCACGGCTCTTCCGCGGCCGTCTCAGCAGCCAAGTCAATTTGGTCTGGTGAGGTTTTTGTTGTCAAGTCAGTGAAGCTATCCAATCACAATTATTACAAAAGGAGCATAAAACTCTGTCCCAATTAAGCTCCCCTTATATAGTTAGCTATAAGGGGTATGATGTTACAAAAGAGAACGATAAACTTATGTTTAATCTTATAATGGAGTATATGTAGGGTGGCACACTTTCCGATGCAAGTTGGAAATATGGAGGTAGGATCAATGAGCCGTTGATCGGATATTACGCGAAACAAATTCTTCTAGGATTAGAGTACCTACATTCAAGGGGCATAGCACACTGTGACATTAAGGGGCAGAACATTTTGATAGGTAAAACCGGTGCCAAACCAATCTTTACACCTTATTGCTTTAACCAAACCATCTTTATACCTCATATTCATACAGTTTACAAAGCAATTACATGCACGAGTTGTTGTTTGAAATACTAATGTAGAAACTGGAAGGAAAACGGCTAGTCTTCTTCATGGATGAAATCAAAAGATGGCAACTCCATATGTGGAAGCTCTGGAAATTTTAGCTTTGAGAGAGACATAGCCTCAACTTGATGTTTAAGCTGCTTTGCAGAGTTGTTTAGATCGCCTTCTCGACCATTTAATTTAACAGGTGGAGGACCCTTAATCCAGCTTGTAATCATATTACCAATGGATCTAAAGGGATGATTTAATCCATCTTTCATTTTCAAAATGAGAGAGACTTCAGATAGTTGTCATTTGAAGGTGAGGACAATCATGGCTGATAAAAGGCATTGAGTGATAAAATTCTGCTTCTGAATCTTCCTTAACTCTTTTACAACATTTTCTTCTTTTTCTCCGTCTTCTTCAGCTTCAACCGGAGCTTCTTCTAAGTTGGTTGATTGATTCATTTGATCAATTTGTTAGGATTTTTGCCCTGATTTTCTTATCAAATTTAAGTTTTACTTTTCTTAAAAGAAAAATAAAAGTAATACCATAATTACTTTTACTTTTCCTAAAAGAAAAATATAAAACTTTTCTATATTTGGCTAACCTTTTTTTTGAAGGAAAGAATTTGAACATTTATAAATAGAAGACCCCCCTTCTCGTACCATAATACAATAGCATCCACAATATAGTCATTAAAGAGTTTTGTTTATGGGGAGATTTTTCTCTTATAGTTTTTATGATATTTTTATAGTAGTTTTTATATGTAGGTCAATTGGTCAAACCATATAATAGTTATCCTTTTAGTATATTTTTATTTGTCATCTGATTTATCACTGACGTGGTTTGCAACTAATAACTTCCGCATGATGCCCTCTCGATTTTCGAGTCCAACAAGTGATATCAGAGCCAACGTTCCTATGGGTCCTATGGTTCAATGATCCGATGGTTCAAATTGAAGATATGTTATGATGAAAGTTGCAACCAATTTGATGATAATGAAGATATATGTCCAAAAACTATATGTGGAGACAATTGTCAACCATATTTTTAACATTCCTGCTGCTGCATCTTTAAAAATAAAAATAAAATATTAATTTTTAACCCATTTTTAACCATGATATTTTAAATCTTATTCTTAACCATGGCAAGCAGCAGTGATGAAGATTATGTGAAGAACAAAGATCATATATGCAGGTGAAGAAGGCGGATCAAGTTTTGCCATGAAAATCCAGCCAAAAGGGGGAGATTTGTTAGAGTTTTTGCCCTAATTTTCTTACCAAATTTAAGTTTTACTTTTCTTAAAAGAAAAATAAAAGTAATACCATAATTACTTTTACTTTTCCTAAAAGGAAAATATAAAACTTTTTCATATTTGGCTAACCTCTTTCTTGAAGGAAAGAATTTGAACCTTTATAAATAGAAGACCCCCCTTCTCGTACCACAATACAATAGTTTCCACAATGTAGTCATTAAAGAGTCTTGTTTATGGAGATATTTTTCTCTCATAGTTTTTATGATATTTTTATATTAGTTTTTATATTTAGGCCAATTGGCCAAACCATATAATAGTTATGTTTTTAGTATGTTTTTATTTGTCATCTGATTTATCACCAACGTGGTTTGCAACTAATAGCTTCCGCATGACGCCCTCTCGATTTCGAACTCAACACAACTGGGGTTTCTTCTTTCTGTGAATCCAGCTGTAAAGAATCAGTCTTTAATCCAAAAAGTGGCTCATGAAAAATGGACACAGTACTCTACTTGTAACACCCCGTACATTTTCGAACCTATGTTATTACCGTAACATTTGTGGAATTATTTAAACATGAGATGGTTGGTGTATTACACCTTAATTGTGTTGGGCTGAATTTAATTTTGTGCCATTGGGCTCAATTGAGGCCCAAATTGATGAAAAAAATATGGCCCAAAAGAAGCAAATGATCCATTCTTTCTTTGACCAAAGTAAACCCTCAATTATTGACCCAAAATTTGGCTAAGGATGACCATTAAGGGGCTATATAAGGCCAAGAAAATCAGATTTTTATTCATTTGAACACACATGCCAATTCTAGAAATTTCTACAAGATATTTTCTCTCAACTCAAACCCTAAGGCAACTACACTTGTTTGGGCAAGATCATCTCTTTGTAAGTATTGGTAAGTGTTAAATCTTATGGTTCAATATATTATATGCTTAATATGGTGTATAAATCATGTTGGTTAGGTTGGCGCAGTGTTGGACAGTTCACTATGTGTCAAACAGTGTACTTTTGCTTAATCGGTAAAGGATTTTGCCTTGTAAACTTGGAAGTGGACTTGTGGTCTTGAAGGAAGTGACTTTGATGGATTAAATATCAACATTTAAGATGTGTTTATGTCCTTAACTTGCTTTCTCTTTGTGTGTAACATTTGGAATTGTTGTGGTGAAATTGTACATGGAACCGGTGGCGTATTGAAAGGAAAATGTAGTTGTGGTGATGTTTATGTGCGTTGTGAAACCATGTCTGTTATTTGGCATCTAAGATGATCTAAAATATGTTAATAGAAGCTTAGTTATGATCATGGATCATTCATTGCGAAAAAGGACCCTAAAATGACCCCCGGAGGCTGAAACGGGCATCCGCCCTCGCGGGTGGGGCACCTGCGAGCGCAGATGCCAACGCAGGTGACTCTTTACACTGCCAAGAGGCACCTAGGAACGGACCTCAACCACCTGCGGGCGCAGGTGGCTTCACAGGTCAGCCCAGAGCTCTGTTTTGCATGTTTTTGCATCTCTTTGACCCCCCAAAGCCCCTATACCCTTCATGGATGCAATTATCAAATTATGGTACCTTTTGAATGAATTTAAAGGAGTATATAGGAGGTATTTTGAATGGTATAAATTATGGATTGTTGTTAATATGTTATTATGAAAGCTATTGAGTGACTTGACGGAGAAAAGGTAACGTAGTGTTGAAGGAGAAGTGTAAAGTATAACTTTGGGTGTGAAATGCTATTG
Organism: Capsicum rhomboideum; assembly: GCA_031232105.1. NCBI lineage: Eukaryota > Viridiplantae > Streptophyta > Magnoliopsida > Solanales > Solanaceae > Capsicum > Capsicum rhomboideum. The sequence goes on from CP124709.1 coordinate 65,014,780, forward strand.
GTTTATGATGTCTTGGTAAATGTATGAAATGTTATGGTATTGTTGATATGATAATGTCGTGAATAGGATTGTAAAGGGTGAAATGACGTTATAAGGTAATCATGTAACTCATTGTCGTCTTATGCACTTGTAAGGTAGTTGGTTGTTAACGTAAGCTCCGTTATGTACTTGTGTTGTAGAGTAAAACATAAGGAAGGAGATGGACTATTGTATTCACATATAGAACTGTGTATTCATATTGGGAAGCTAAGGTATGTAAGGTTACTCTTTCTGTATCCTTCTACAGCGTATATTGTTCACATTGACATGGTACTTGTTCCATTCTGAAATTTCCAAGGTATCTCATTTCAGGTTGTCATATAGTGTTACTCACATGACCAATTGTGATTCACATGTCTCATATTCATTGACTAAGGTTCCAAAGTTCCAATAATGTTCATTCACATGTCTCTTATTCGTTGATTATTGTTCCAAAGCTTCCAATAATGTTATCACAAGTAAATGTATCAATCTCTCACAAGTAAATGTATCAATCTCTCACAAGAAAATGTATCAATCTCGCAAAAGTAAAGGAATAAAGTAATGTATATATGGGTTATTGTTTGAGAACCGGGACGACTCAAAGGGGCACATAAGCCTACCTCGAGCGGACCCTAATACTATATTATGACCCACTGATAAAGTAGATGACTACCCACTGATAAAGTGGATGACTACCCACCGATAAGGTGTATGACTACCCACCAATAAGGTGGAAGACTACCCACCGATAAGGTGGATGACTAATAATGATGATGAACGTAAAAACAAAGAAAGTATCACTCGAATGAAGGTATATATGAATGATATTATAGAAATGATAATTATATGAACGAGTGATCAAAAATGAATATAACGAAAGCAATGTACATGGTTTCACATACACAGAGCGGAGGTTTATCCATATCGAATATTCACTTGTACTTGATATCATTGAAATACTTATGTATCATGCAGTTTCTTATAGCCTTACATACTCAGTACATTCTTCATACTGACCCCCTTGGGGGACTTACCTTACTTACTGCAGGCACAGGTACTAGTAGACCTCCTCAGCAGGCTACGAGAAATTCACAGAATATTGGTGAGCTTCAGTTGGTTCGGGGCTTTCCGAGATGTATATGTACATTTATTTTGGTATTGTATATGTGTATAGAGAGGGGTCTTGTCCCGACTCTAGATTGGTTATGGTTATGCATCTGTAGAGGCTTTGTAGATGTTGTGGGACAGATGGAGAAAATGTAAGGAACGTATGTTTTGTCTTGATGGCCCCAACGACCAAGTTTCATAGTTATTATGTATTTTTCCATGAATTCCTCTATTGACATCTTATATCTATTTTTGGTGGTGATGTTTATTGAGTAACATGCGCAGGAGTGTATGAGAATGAAGATTGGTTCTCTCAGGCCTTAATGACTTCGGGTGCCAGTCCGCCTCGTTGGAACTCAGGGCGTGACACTACTAGCAGGAATTTGGATAGTGAAACTACTTTGATTATGATGATAATAAAGAGAAGATTGACCTTTCTAGAATTTTAGGAGTAACTCTTGTCATTGCATTGAAAGCATTCGTGAATGCCACTACTGTTCGGTTCTAAGTGAAAATGTGAATGAAAAATGGAGGGAACAAATAGAGGGGAAAGTGAATTGTGTTTTCACTTTAAGGAAGTAAAGTTCTTCCACATTGGTGGGAGAAAGGAACTTCTTAGTGTTTAAGTATGGAAACACGCTTTCATGTGGATAGTGATGCAAGAACAAGAAAAGTCTTGCGCCGTCGTCATCGTCGCTCGCTCGGCTTCGGCTATGGCTTCGGAAAATGATTGATTGAGGGATAATATTTCTCTATTTGCGGACGCACATGGCATATGCGAACGCATGTCACAACGCAGCTCGAAGGGACGTGACCCTTCGAGGCACTGTTTGGTAATGGATACTTGACCTGCACGCTCACCTAGCGACCTGCGGATGTAGGTGCCACGCAGGTCAATGCAGAAGCTTCTATTTTGTGCCACTAAGTGACCTGCAGATCCAGGTGAGCTGTCCGCAGGCCACCCTGCGGGTGCAGGTGGTCGCGATGTTTCAAAATAGTGTGTTTTTCCATGAACCATTGCTTTCTTTCTGAAGCACCACCTTTTGGCTATAAATACCTGAATTTTTCCTCAGGTAAAGACATGAAATTTGTGAAAGAAAAACATCTTCTTCTTCTTAAAAACTCAAGTGTGATCATCAAATCATTGAGTGAGTTCGAAGTTCAGCAAATTTGAGGTACCACTATCTGCTGAAGTGAATCATTTTATCCTAGGAGAATATATTCCATTAACCTCGGGTACTTGAAGGGAATAAATTTCTTAAGGACACATCGTGAATTCGGTGGACTTGATTCTGCATTTCTATTTCATCTTTTTTCTTTATGGTTTTGCTATTTTCCAGAAAATAATAGAAACTTCATTTTGATAGTTCATAGTTGATGAACTTGTGTTTGAAGTTGTTTGAACTTCTTTGTTGTTCTTGAACTTTAAGATTGAAGTTCTTGATATTAATTATAGATTTTGTACCCGAAAAACAACAATCTTAAGGAATTTAATATAATCTGTATTTTGATTTCTGGAGATTAAAATCATTTGACTTTCTACTCTGTCTGAACTTGATAGTAATTTGAAGATATAAAAACTTCATCACAATTCAAAGATCATTCGGATGACGATTTGAAGAATATAAAAACTTCGTTGTTAAACTACAAACAAGTTATTTAAAGTTTAAAAACTTTGTTGTTAGTATTTAAGATACTAAATTAGTTGTCTCTTTGTGACAACAAAATGACTAATGAAAATCAAGTCAATGATGGAATGGCGAATTTTGCAGTCATAAACATTGCTACTTCAAGCTGTTCAAATATTGCTCCTGCCATGGCACCGGCGAAAAAATCAGAAAAATTTTCTGGTGTTGATATGAAACGTTGGTAGCAGAAGATGTTCTTTTATCTGACTACTTTGAGTTTGTAAAAGTTCATCACAGAAAGCGTTCCTGAATTGCTGGAAGAAACTCCGGAGAAGGATCGCTTCGTAGTAACTGAAGCTTGGAAGCACTTGAATTTCTTATGTAAGAATTACATATTGAGTGGCCTACAAGATAATTTGTACAATATGTATAGTGTGATTAAGACCTCAAAGGACCTCTGAGATGCTTTAGAAAAGAAGTACAATATAAAGGACACCGGAATGAAGAAATTCATTGTTGCCAAATTTTTGGACTTTAAGATGGTAGACAACAAAGCTGCAGTTACCCAAGTCCAAGAGTTGCAAGTCATAATCCATGATCTTCTTGCAGAAAGTATAAATTTAGATAATACCTTTATTGAACATATTAAGTTTTTTCTTGATATTTACTTAACCTTTGATGTAGATTTAGTGGTGAACGATGCGTTTCAAGTAGCTGCGATAATTGAGAAGTTACCACCTTTGTGGAAGGACTTCAAAAACTACTTAAAACATAAATGCAAGGAGATGTCTATTAAAGATCTCATTATAAGGTTGAGGATTGAAGAAGATAATAAGGCAGAGGAGAAGAAGTCTCGTGGGAACTCTGCAATAAATGGAGCAAATATTGTGGAAGATGATCCCAACAAATCAAAGAAGAGAAATAAAGCACAAGCACAATAAGGTATTCCTCCTAAGAAGAAATTCAAAGAAAATTGCTTCAATTGTGGCAAAGTTGGCCACAAGTCTGCTGATTGTCAAGCTCCAAAGAAGGGGAAAAAAAAAGACCAAGCAAACATGGCTGAATCCAAAGAAGAAACAGACAATCTGTGTGCTATGCTCTCAAAATGCAATTTAGTTGGAAATCCTAGAGAGTGGTGGATTGATTCAGGTGCCACCCGCCACGTGTGTGCCAACAAAGAACTATTTACATCATATGCTCCAACTCAAGATAATGAGAAGATATTTATGGCGAACTTCGCAATGGTAAAGGTTGAAGGAACAAGCAAGGTTTGCTTGAAGATAACATCAGGCAAGGTGGTGACACTAAACAATGTCCTTCATGTTCCGGAGTTGCGAGAGAACTTAGTTTCTACTTTACTTATGACTAAGAATAGATTCAAATGTATATTTGTTTCTAATAAAGTTGTAATAAGTAAGGGTGAAGTGCATGTAGGTAAAGGTTACCTCACCGAGGGCCTTTTTAAGATCAATGTAATGAATCTTGATATGAATAAAAGTTCTAGTTCTTCTTACTTACTTGAGTCAACTAAATTGTGGCATGAACGTTTAGGATATGTCAATTATAAAACCTTACGAAAACTGATAAGTTTGGAAGTTTTGCCTAACTTTGAGTGCAGTAAATCAAAGTGTCAAACATATATTGAATCTAAGTATGTTAAGCATCCGTATAAGTATGTTGAAAGGAATTCAAATCTCTTAGACTTAATTCACATAGACATTTGTAATATGAAGTCGACACCATCTCGTGGTGGAAAAAAGTATTTCATAACTTTTATAGACAATTGCACTAGATTTTGTTATGCTAATTTGTTGAATAGTAAGGATGAAGTAATAGAGGCATTTAGACAATATAAAACTAAACTTGAAAATCAGTTGGATAAAAAGATCAAAATGATAAGAAGTGATAGGCGTGGAGAGTATGAATTTCCTTTTGCGGAGATATATTTGGAAAATGGAATTGTCCATCAAACTAAGGCCCCGTACTCACCTCAATCAAATGGAATTGTGGAAAGAAAAAATCAAACATTGAAGGAAATGATGAATGCCTTACTTATAAGTTCAAGTTTACCACCAAACTTGGGGGGGGAGGGGGGGGAAGCTACCTTACACAAACCGAATACTCAATCGAGTATCCCATAGTAAGACACAATATATTCTATATGAGAAATGGAAAGGAAGGAAACCCAACTTGAAATATTTCAAAGTATGGGGGTGTCTAGCCAAAGTTCAAGTTCCTATACCCAAAAGGTTAAAAATAGGACCAAAGACTGTGGACTGTGTTTTCATCAGATATGCTACAAACAATAAAGCATGTCAATTTTTAGTTCATAAACCCGAACATCCGAATATCCATAATAATACAGTAATGGAATCAGATAATGCTGAGTTCTTTGAACATATTTATCCGTATAAAATTAGACATGAATTGTCTAGTGAAGGGTCTAAACGATCTAGGGATGAACCAAGGAGGAATGTACATCATGAAGAGAATCCAAGGCGTTGTAAATGTCAAAGAACGTCTAGTTCCTTGGATCAGATTTTATAACATTTCTTCTTAAAAATGAGCTCAAACATTCAAAGAAGCAATGTCGTCTACAGACTCATCCTTTTGGAAAGACGCAGTCAATTGTGAAATTGATTCAATCTTAAGCAACCATACTTGGGAGTTGGTTGATCTTCCTCCAGAAAATAAACCTTTATGTTCTAAATGGATATTCAAAAGAAAAATGAAAGCTGATGGTACTATTAACAAATACAAGGCAAGATTTGTTGTGAAAGACTTTAAATAAAAAGAAGGCCTTAATTATTTTGACACATACTCACCAGTAATAAGGATAACGTCCATTCGGATGTTAGTTGCATTAGCTGCGGTATATGGTCTTGAAATCCATCAAATGGATGTGAAAACTGAATTCTTAAATGGATAATTGGAGGAAGAAATTTACATGGAACAACCTGAGGATTTTGTGGTTCCTGTAAAGAAAGAAAAGTGTACAAACTTATTAAGTCACTTTGTGGACTAAACCAAATACACAAACAGTGGCGTGCAAAGTTTGACCAAACCATGTTGGCAAACGGATTAAAAATAAATGAATGTGATAAATATGTTTACATTAAATACACTGTGATAAATATGTTTACATTAAATACACTCCAAATCACAAAGTCATTGTTTGTTTGTATGCGGATGACATGTTAATCATAAGTAGAGATATTTCTGACATAAGTACGACTAAATAAATGCTTGAGAGCAAGTTTGATATGAATGACCTTGGAGTTGCTGATGTGATCTTAAGAATAAGAATTCAGAGAACTCCATAAGGATTGGCATTGTCACAGTCTCATTATATTGAAAAGGTACTTGACAAGTTCAAGTATTTGGATTTCAATATTTCCAAGACTCCATTAGACGTGAGCTTTGTACTTTAAAAGAGTGAAGGTGAAAGTGAATCACAATTGGATTATACAAGAGTGTTGGGAAGTTTGATGTATATCATGAATTATACATGAACAGATATAGCATGCACTATTAGTAAATTGAGTCGGTACATGAGTAATCCCAATTAAACTCATTGAATGGAAATGAAAAGTGTTTTGGGGTATCTAAAACATACTCAAGACTTTGCTTTGCATTATAACAAATATTTAGTGGTAATTGAAGGATATAATGATGCAAATTGGATCATCGGATCGAATGAAGTAAATTCACGAGTGGATATGTGTTTACTCTTGGTGGAGGAGCAGTCTCTTGGAAATCATCCAAATAGACATGTATTGCCCGCTCTATCATGGAATCTGAATTTATCGCATTTGATAAAGCCGGTGAAGAAACTCAATAGCTCCGAAATTTCTTGGAAGATATTTCTTATTGGCCCAAACCATTGGCACCAGTATGCATACACTATGATAATCAAGTGGCAATAGGTAGGACAGGGAGCATGATGTATAACGATAAATCTCGTCATATAGGACAGAGACATAATACCGTTAGAGAACTTCTCTCTAATGGAATTATCACGATTGACTATGTGAAGTCAAAGGATAATGAGTCAGATCCACTTACAAAAGGCCTATCTACAGAGGGAGTTGAGAGATCATCGAAGGAAATGGGTTCAAAGGGAATAATAGTAAAGGCCTATTCTCTAAGCTCTCATGAAACCAAGTAGTGTTTATGGCTGAAATGAACAAAATTGTGAGAACCATAAACGGTAAAAGATTGGTTGTGTGACTTGTGTTGTCTAGGTGTACATAAAAGTTCGACGATTCAAATATATCACATCTATCAATTGACCGAGTACATCCGATGCAAGTTCACTACGGAAATTTCAAAGGGAAACCTTCTTATCCAGATGTAATTAGTCTTTGCTTGTAGATCACACACTTGTCCGAAAATATTTTTTATGAAATAGTCATTCTCCATTCATGTAGGGGATTATTGGATTCTAAGTGAAAATATGAATGAAAAATAGAGGAAACAAATGGAGGGGAAAGTGAATTGTGTTTTCACTTTAAGGAAGTAAAGTTCTCCCACAGTGGTGGAAAAAAGGAACTTTTTAGTATTTAAGTATGGAAACACTCCTTCATGTGGATAGTGAGGCAAGAACAAGACAAACATCGCGTCGTCGTTGTCGTTACTAGCTCGGCTCGATTTTGGCTTTGGCTTCAGATTTGGATTTGGATTTGGATTTGAAAAATGATCGAGAGACTATCTTTTTAGACAAAATTCATTTGAAACTTACGAATTTGTGAATTTTTTAATCTAAAAATCTGATAGGAAAATTTTCTCCATCTGCGGACTTACATGGCATGTGCCGATGCATGTCACAATGCACCTCAAAGGGATGAGACTCTTTGAGGCACTGTTTGGTAACGTTTACGTGACCTGCGCATGCACCTAGTGAAATACGGACGTAGATGCCAGCGCAGGTGCCATGCAGGTCACTGCGGAAGCTTCTGATTTGTTCCACTAAGTGATCTGCGGACACAGGTGGGCTACCTGTGGGCGCAAGTGGTCGCGACGTTCCAAAATAGTGTGTTTTTCCATGAACCATTGCTTCCTTTCTAAAGAACCACCTTTTGGCTATAAATACCTAAAAAATTTCTCAGGTAAAGACACGAAATTTGTAAAAGAAAAACATCTTCTTCGTCTTAAAAACTCAAGTGTGATCATCAAAATAGTTGAGTGCGTTCGAAGTTCAGCAAATTTGAGGTACAACTATTTGTTGAAGTGAATTATTTTATCGTAGGAGGATGTATTCCATTAACCTCGGGTCCTTGAGAGGAATAAATTCCTTAAGAACGCACCATGAATTCGGTGGACTTGATTCTATATTTCTGCATCATCTTTTTTCTTTATGGTTTTGCTATTTTTCAGAAAATAATAGAAACTTCATTTTGATAGTTCATAGTTGTTGAACTTGTGTTTGAAGTTGTTTGAACTTCTTTGTTGTTCTTGAACTTATTCTTGAACTTTAAGATTGAAGTTCTTGTTGTTAAATACAGATTTTGTATCTGAAAAATAATAACTACTTGGTGACTATAATATCTTCCTTTTACTTGCCAAATTTCATTGCCTCATACAACTGAGAAATGAAGATTAAAAAAAAAGAAACATGGACAGAGTCATCTTATACCTATTGGTGGTACTATCTGGCCTGGTGGAAAGTAGTAGATATCCAGAGCAATTTGTACATGAGGGGTCATAAAGAAGGGGGAGGAGGGATATGATAGTAGACAATAACAGGCCAGCACAATACGGGGATCTAAATTGTTTAATCCCTTTTTAATGGGTTGTTAGTTGGTTCTAGTATCAATTGTTATGATCATAACTTGTGTCACATGATCATTAACACACAAACACAAATAGTTCAAAATGACTGTAATATGATATATGGATTTTGAAAGCAGTAAGAGGGGGTGAATTACTCTTTTGTGACTTATCAGTTGACCAGCTATGCCAGTCAGTCGACTAACGAAGCAGTATTAATAAAGTTATTTGAATACTGTAAAGGAAATTACTGAATGTAAATATGACACCAGATATTTTATACTGGTTGGGACCCAGAGTAGGTCTTACTCCAGTCTCCTTGAATTGCAAGGGATTCTACTAGCTCTTCTTTTGATGGATAAAATAAATACAAGATTTGAGTAAAGCTTTCTGGCTTATACTCACACTATTCTTCTTTTTTCTCACTTTGATACAATGTCTCACCAACTATGTTTTTCTTTCCTCTCTTTTTGAATACAGTAAACTTCTAGAGAATACAATGTTTAATGAAAGTAGAGTAAAAAGCTAGAGAAGGTTGAGACAAAAGTATGTCTCTTCCTTAATCTTCCAAGCCTTTAAATAGGTGGGCTTAAGAATAGCCATTGGAGGATTTTGAACTACGGCAACCCAAGATATTTGATCCTTGAAAATTGGATGTGAAATATCCTTTTTCCAAGAATAAGGTTGGACAATAATAATGTTCCCTTGATCCACGATTTATTTCCTTAAAGAAGGGATCTCAAAATGTTCTTTGCTTTTCACACAAGGCCTTCTTTTACTCTTTTACTAATTTGCTGAATCTTTTCCTTCAAGGGAGAATGTTGCAATTCTTTCTTTTTGATACATGGAATATTTGATTTCCATAATTGATCCTTGATTTATGCTTGAGATTTCCTTCAAGGTTGTCATACACCAAAATCAGACATTAACAATCTCCCCCTTTTTGAGAATGATAACATAAAACTTAAAGCAGTTAACTTTCCTATTTCAACTCCCCCTTAGTAGTTGAATGATGCAGCTCCCCCTGAATAGCGTCGACTTGTGTATCCTGTAAATAAGTTTTCTATTTTCTCCCCCTTTGACATCCATCAAAAAGAAAGAATAACAGAGTATGCAAATAAAAAGAGGATAACCAACAAACAGGAAAGTAGCAGAAGTGAGCTTATTCTCAATTATGAGTCAAAACCAAAAAAATGTCTTAAACAAACAATACAAGGACTAGGAACGAGCAGCAGGTGGAGAGGCATCAGCATTTTCTCCACGACGAAGGAAATAAGCCAAAGTATTGGTTGTGGCATCCTTCAGGTTTGTAAAATGAGTAGTAATCACAGTGGAGATAGCATCAGTACTAGAGCGAATCTTAGCAACAAGTTTAATGGCCTCCTAAATTATTTGATCCAATTTGACACGCATAAGAGCAAAATCAGCACTAGTTTCCTTTATGGACTCCCTGATTTTCTCCATCTGAAAATGAGTGCCAAGAACAAAATCTTTGAGAGCATCTAGTCTTACATCAATGTCAGTCAAACAATCAAAAACATCACATCACAAGGGACAAAAGATGGATTAATATTAGGAGGAGGAAAGGAGTTACTTGACTTGGGAGAAGATGGAGTGCTAGGAGGACAACTATCAGACTTGTGAACCCAAACTCCATCAGTTAAAACATAACTCATACTTTTAAAAATATTAGAGTTGTAGCACTGCTTGACAGGAATAGAGGGAACATCTTCTAGAAGGATATGGTATGCTTTAAGTATATGAATTATAAGCAAGCCTTATAAAAGACTGGAAGGATCCAGAAAGGCTTCAATCATGTAGTTTATAACAAAGAAGGAAAGTTTGATCTTTCGCTAAAACAAGAGCTAGTAGGTTAACAAAGTATCAAATTGAAAAAGAGTAGAGAGAGAACCTGCATGAGGAAGGAGGGTAGTAGCCATAATGTGAGCGACAACATGGGTCTTAAAAGATAGATTTTTAGGCCCAAGAGCAGATGGCAAGTTATCAGAAGATTCCAAAGCAATGAATCTTTTTTCCTACTCAAAAGAGACATCAAAATTTGAGGACCAAAAACTCTTAGACGAGGTGGAGTAAAGAACACTGAATGTCAAAAATAGAGTCAAACATAGCACAGTCAAGAAAAATACATTTTACCATGACAAGAGTTTCAAACTCATCAGCCCTGAAAGATCAAAGATTAGCTTAGAACAAGCGAATAAGGGGTTCATAAGCAACCTTAGGAGTAGAAGAAAAGATATTTGTCCATTCTTGTACATCAAATAAAGGCTTAATTGGGCAATGCATAGATTCAAATAAATCCACCAACAATTCCTTCATGGACAAGAGGAAGTTCTTTTAGAGAATAGAATAAAGATTCATTAGAAAGTCTCCAGAAATTAGATTTGACATAAAGAGAACTGTCAAAATCAATTTTCACTTTCTTCTTTGAGCTATCAGAATTAGCAGCAACAGCAGGTTGCTTGCCTAACATAGAACCAAATGAACCAGTGGAGGCTTAAGAAAGGTTTTGTTTAGAACATTCAGAGTCAACGGGAATGGGAGAAGAGGCTTTACCTTTTCCCTTGAAACGAGAGCTCTCTCTAGAGTCTAAACAAGAAAATTTAAGGGTTTTTTCCCTTGAGGAAAAGAGAAAAGAAAAACTAAAAAGGTTTGTTTAGATAAAAGTGAGGGATAGAGTGAATAAGAGAGGTGAAGATATATAGAGAGAAGGAAAATCAAATGATAGGATTTGAAAGAGGTGACAAAAGGCGGAATGAAAAGAAGTGAGAAAGTTGTAATGATTACAGCTTTGAGGCATGTGACAGTCGCCAAAGATGCATCCATAAATACAAGTACATCAATTAAGGGAAAGCAATTAATGCAGGTACTTCACACGTAGAAAGATAATAAAGAGCCAGTCAAAGACAAGTAAAGAAAATAAGCACCAAATTGTTAAAAAGGTTTTGGTATAATTCCCAAAGATTTTTGGAGATTGCAAAATCTTTCTTCCATAAGAGGTTTAGTAAAAAATATATACAATTTGCAAATCAGTGGTAACAAATAATAATTCAATATCACCTTTTAAAATATGATCCCTGATAAAATGATGCTTAATATTAATATGCTTAGCTCTAGAATGATGCATAAGATTTTTTGAAAGACAAATAGCACTAGAGTTATCACAGAATATTTTAACAGGCTTAAAACAGAGATTAAAATCACTAAGCTGATGAGTCATCTAGAGCAATTGAGCACAACACAAATCAATGGAGATATATTCAGCTTCAGTGGTGGAAAGAGATACACAGTTTTGTTTCTTGCTATTCCATGAGATAAGAGAGTCTCCTAGGAATTGGCAAGTTCTACTTGTACTCTTCCTATCATTTTTATCTCCTGCATAATCTATATCTGAATGCCTTTGAGAACAAAATTAGTGGCTTTAGGATACCATAGGCCATATGAAATAGTACCAATGAGATATCTAATAATGTGGTTGACAGCAGTCAGATGAGATTCCTTGGGAGCTGACTGAAATCTAGCACATTTGCACACACTAAACATAATATCAGGTCGGATGGCTGTCAAATGTAGTATAGAGCCAATCTTTCTACGATATTTAGTTTCATCAACATTTTTACCTCCATCATCAGCTACAAGGACACAAGTAGAACTCATTGGAGTGCTAGATTGTTTAGCATTAGACATGCCAAATTTATGAATGAGTTCTTTTACATATTTTCTTTGACAAATAAAAATTTCTTCAGACGATTGGTGAATTTTTAATCCCAAGAAAATGTTAACTCACTCATCATGCTCATTTCGAATTCACTCTGCATTAGCTTAGAAAATTCCTTGCACAAATCGGGGTTAGTACTACTAAAAATAATGTCCTCAACATAGATTTGAATAATGAAATTCCCAACAGAGGTTCTTTTGATAAAAATAGTGGTATCAATTTTTTCCTCTTGTAAAATCATGATCAGTTAAAAAATTGTTCAATCTATCATACCAAGCTCGGGGAGCTTATTTCAAATCATAAAGAGTTTTTGATAATTTAAAAACGTGGTAAGAAAATTTAAGATTTTCAAAGCCATGAGGTTATTTTACAAAACCTTGTTCATCAACAAATCCATTTAAGAAAGCACTTTTAACATCTATTTGAAAAAGTTTGAACCCTTTATGAGATGCATAAGCAAGTAAAATTCTAATAGATTTTAACCTTGCTACAGGCGCAAATGTTTCATCATAGTTGACTCCTTTTTGTTGTGAGGATCCTTAAGCAAATAGGCGAGCCTTATTTCGAACTACTTTACCAGATTCATTCATCTTGTTTCTAAACACCCATTTGGTGCCAAAGATTGAAGTATTTTTAGATTTTGAACCAGTGTCCACACATTATTTTTCTCAAACTATTCTAGCTCATCTTCCATAGATTTGACCAAACTTTCATTAGCTAGGGCCTTATTTACTTTCTTTGGCTCAAGTTGAGGTATGAGTGCAACATTTGCACTTTTCATGCTAGAGGTTCTAGTTTTCATTCCTTCATTAGGATCTCTAATGATGAATTTCTTTAGATATTCAAGCTCACATCTCCATTAATTTGGAACAGTTTCTATAGAAAATTGATCTTTAGTGACATCACTCGACTTTGTAGGAGAGTCGACTTTAATTGGACTAACTTTTTCAATTTTTACCTGTTCAGTTTCTTCATTTGCGCTACTAGGATTCTCAATAATACGGTTAGTGTTATCAAAAATAACATGAATAGATTCTTCAATACAAAGAGTATGTGATTGAAAACTTTATAAGACCTACTTGATTTAGTGTAACCCATGAAAATACCTTCATCACTTTGAGGATCAAACTTACCAATGTTGTCCTTTCCATTATTATGGACAAAGCATTTACATCCAGGATGGAAATAACTGATGTTGGATTTCTTATTGTTCCATAGTTCATAGGGAGTTTTCTTCATGATTGATCTAATAAGACACCTGTTCAGAATATGGCAAGCAGTACTTACAGCTTCTGCCCAGAATTTATAAGGTAAGGAGTATTCACAGATCATGTTTTGAGCCATATCTTGAAAGGTTCTATTTTTGCGTTCCACAACTTCATTTTGCTGAGGAGATCTTGGAGTAGAAAAATTATGAGTATAGCCTTGATTATTGAAAAAGGCTTCAAAACTTTTGTTTTCAAATTCTCCACCGTGATCACTCCTAATAGCAGTAAATAGTAACATTTATCCCTTTGGACCTTTACACAGAAAACTTCAAAAAAAAAATTGTCTCGCGATACCCTCTACAGCTTGACCCGCAGCAGTCCCTTGACCAACTCCAGGTCCAATAGAAGCAAGCCCTATGGCCAATCCAGCAGCAATAACGGAAGCGGCATGAAAAAGGCCAAACCAACCCATGAAAGTAAGAAAGAAGGAAAGAACTAAATCCAATGTTGATAGAGCTGGTTTTCCACGAAATCTATCATATTTGTTAGATAAGAACATATTCCAAGTAAAACGAGAATAATCATCAATAATTACAAAATTAACCTTTTACCTCCAATGCTAGCAGTTCTAATAGGACCAAATAAATCCATGTGAAGTACCTGCAAAGGTTTAGTGATAGAGACAATATCTTAAACAGGAAAAAAGTTTCTCATTTTCTTGCCAAGTTGGCATACACCACATATGTGAGCCTTTGTGTAGTCCAATTTAGGGAGTCTAGTGACAAGCTAATGTTTGTCTAATTTCTCAATGAGCCTCATACTAGCATGACCAAACTTCATATGCCAAATCCATGGATCTTCTGTTATAGAGGCCAAACAAATGTGTTCTTCTATCCTTTTGATAGAATCCAGAACATATACATCTATGTGTCTATTTTCTGGAAGAAGAGGTTTTCCAAGCTTTTTAATCATACATCCATCCTTTTTTAATCTTACCTCCAAGCCAGCATCACACAACTGACTTATACTTAGCAAATTTACTTCAAGCTTTTGACAGGATAAACATTATTAATATCACATGATTCATTAAAAGATATAGTACCAATATCTATTACTCTGACTTTAGAATTGTCTCCAAAGCTGATATCTCCTCCATCAAAGTCAGCAACATATTTAAATAAATTTTTGTTCCCAGTCATGTAATTTGAACACGCACTATCAAGATAGCATTTCCCTTTCGGCTTTGAGTGGTGTTCCTGTAAAACAAATATATCACTTATTTTTTGGTGCCCAAGTGCACTTGGGTCCTTTGGAGTTAGTACTTAGATTGGTAAACTCAATTTTGGGTCTCCAAATTCATTTGTCAGGATTTCTTGAACAAAATATGTAATTATAATATTTATGACCAGAATTACCACGGTGATAACATGAAAAATGAGAGTATTTTGTAGTGGTTGAGAAGCTATGATAAATATTATGACTATGACTGGTTGATCTGGTCAACTTGTTTAAGTTAGTTGACTGTTGAGACCCTTCACATCTGTAATATCTGTTATTATATGTGAATCTATCATTGTCAAATTTTTTGTCAGCTGACTTGGAAGAATCAGTAGGCTGATTTGATCTGATAATCCTACGACTGAAAGATTTTTGAAAACTGTTGATTTTAATTTTCAATTCATCAGTTTCTTCTTGGAGAAAATCTTTTTCAATTTCACAAACTTTGAGTTTAATTTCTCAGTCTCTTCTTTCCATTAATAAAGTCTTTTTTTTATCATGATCTTTATTTAAATCAGCTATGGCATGATCTCACAAATTTTGCAGATTTTAGTATTCATTGTAAGTTTTAGTTCTTACCTGACTGGATTCTCCAATAGCCATGAAGCAGACATCTTCAATGTTGTCATTTTCATTTTTAGAGTGGTCTTCATCACCTTAATTGCTAAAAACCTTTTGACTTCCTTTGGAGGTCCTCTTCTAGCTTTTGGATAATCATAAGTAATGTGGCCATATTTTCCACAATTTTAGTATTTTCCTTTATTCCTGTTGTATTCAGTAATTTGCTTTCTTGTTGAGTAATTTGATTTTCCTCTTCTTTGATTTTTCAATCTTCTATAGTTGTCAACAACTGTTATAATGATAAGAGCAAGTTCTTCTTCATTTAAGGCATTATCTGTTTCTTCATTTATAGCTTTAAAAGTCATGATCTTTCTCTTCTCATCTTGCAGTTGATCTTTTTTGTTTAGATGATCTCTTTCAAAGGCAATAAGATCTTCTCTAACTTCATCATAAGTCATTTTGTTCAGATTCATGCTTTCAAGAGTCACCACTTTGGAAAGGCATTGAGGAGGCAAACTTTTGAGAATCATGGTGATCTGATCTGTTACAAAATAAGTCTTTCCTGCTTCTTTGAGTTCACCAATGATTTTGTCAAATCTGGTGTAACACCCCGTACCTTCCCAACCCAATGTGACGACGTTGAACAATGGTTACTTAGGTGTCGAGATGCCATGAGAATGTAATTTGTAATGTTAGTGATGAGAACATTGAAATTTGGCCTTGTACATGTGATTAAACTTGTGTAGGAGGTGTTTTGCGATTTTCATGGAGCATTTGTGGGGTTCAAAATGAGTCTAAGAGGACCTCCAAACAAAGGATATTAAGGGTAAGAAGTAAGTTAAAGAATAGGACTTGAAGTATCTAACCAAACCCGCGAAGAAAAGTCGAAAAATGAAATTTTCAAAAAAATTAAGTGTGGGGTGCGCTAGAGGGCATGTCAGGCCGCTCTGGGCTAAATTTTTTAGCCCACGGTCAGCAAGGTGGCACGCCCAAGGGCGTGCCAGGCTGGTTTTTTCCACTTTTCAAAGTTGGAAATTTTTCTTAAGTCCCAAGGGTGCCCGGGGATGTACCGAGCCGATTTTTGCCACATTTCTTCTATAACCACGAGCATATACATGGAATAATTGAAGTATGATATTTATGTGGTAAAATTACTCGTGAACGAATTTGGCATCAAAATGACGATTTTACCCTTTTGGTCAAAATAGGCCATACGTGGCTAGAATCGCTTGCTTTTGGGATTGAGGCTACAAATATAAATACCGTAAGTGGGAATATCGTGGTAACGCATATGAAATGATTTAAACATGAGACATTATGAATTTTATTGGGTTAAGTGATTTGGGCTCAATAAAGCCCAAAATAAGGAGAAAGACATGGGCCTAGAATGGGTCAAATGACCCATTCTTCCCTTGACCTTCTAGATATAGTATTTAATACTATAAAGAGTGGATAAGGATGAGTTTGTGGCATTATAAAAGGGGCACAAAATCAGATTTTATTGCATAAAGACACACATCACATTTTCTCATTTTCTAGAATTTTCAAGAGAACACCCCTTTGGGCTCTTCAAACCCTAAGTCATCTTTGGAGCAAGATCATCATCTTTAAAGCTTAGGTAAGTGATTATTCTTATGTATTAATATATTATATGCATGAGAGAGTATGTAGATCATGTTGGTTATGCTTGGAAGTGTTGAACATGACACTTTGTGTTTTTGTAAAAGATGTGCCATCTATGGAATTTAAACTTGAAAGATGACTTGTTATCTTGATGAAAGTGCATGGTATGGATGAAATATAAACATGTATGGTGTGATTATAGTCCTAAACTTTTTATTTTTCTATAAGTGTAAATTATGGGATTTTGGCCGATTTATTGTTGTGAGGTGTATTGAAGTAATTTGATGGAATAATTGTGATGTGGTGGTGATGGAGAAGTGTAAAGTATGAACTTGGTGTGACATGCTATTGGTTATCATGTATTGGTAAATGTATGGAATATTGTGGGATTATTGGTACACTAATTGCATAAATGGTATTGTCAAGGGGGAAATCACATGTTAAAGCCAAACATGTGACTTATTGTTATTGTATGCCATTGTAAGGTAATTGGTGGTTAATGTTGGTTCCGTTATGTACTTGTGTTGTAGAGTGAAACATAAGGATGGAGCGGGACTATTGTATGCACACTTAAGATTATAAAATCGTATTGAGAATACAAGGTATGTAAGGTTCCTCTTTCTGTATCCTTCTGCAACATATTGTTCATATTGACATTGGGCTTGTTTCAATTCCGAGGGGCCTTGAAGTATATCAATTCAGGTTGACGTATATTGTATCCATATGTTTCCTATTCTTAGATGACTTATGATTCACTTATCTCTTATTCATTGATTGAAGTTCCACAGATGTCATAACATGGTAATTCCTAAAAGAACTATCTCAAGAGAGTAATAACATAAGAGAATCTATTTATCCTTGAAAAGCATTTTCCAATCATGTCATGTTCCAAAGTCCAATAATGTGATGATTATCTTCATACCAATCTTTCACAAATAAAAGTACCAATCTCATAAGAGTAATAAGAGAGGTGATGTGCAAGTTAATATATCTATTTCTCATAAGTGAAGATGTCAATCTCATGAAGTAAAGGACTGAAGTAATATATATATATATATGTGTGTGCTTCAAATCATGTCATGATCCTCATTGTATCAATCTGAAAATGGAAGTAAGAATATAAGAGATGTATAAGAATATAAGAGATGTGTAATTCATAAGTAATCATGGGTGGTATCCCAGGGGTTAAAATACCTAGCATGGGTCGATCCCAATAACACGGGTGGTATCCCAGGGGGGATAGAAAAGTCTAGCATGGGTCGATCCCGATACATCCCAGGGGCGATAGAAAAGTCTAGCATGGGTTATGACGGTAATCCCAGGGGCGACACGAAAGCCTAGCATGAGTTACGATAACATCCCAGGGGTCACAGTACCTAGCATGGGTTAATGACATCTCAGGGGTGACACGAAAGCCTAGCATGGGTTCACATAACATCCCAGGGGTCAAAGTACCTAGCATGGGTTAATCTCATCCCAGGGGCGACAGAACAGCCTAGCATGGGTAGAACAAATAAGATGAAAGTATGTAAAGACAAGAGGAGTAAAGAACGTAATATACATGGTTCCCCACATACAGAAAGAGAGTTTATTCACGTTCATTAATTCTGTTATATTGATTCCATTGTTGTTGTTATTATGTATGATGATTTCTTATGAGCCTTACATACTCAGTACATTCTTCGTACTGACCCCCTCGGGGGACTTACCTTACATGTTGCAGGTGCAGGCATTAGTAGACCTCCTCTGTAGACTGGGGATCATTTGCAGAGTTTTGGTGAGCTCCACTTGGTTTGGAGCTTTCTGGGTCATAGTTGTATATATTTGTTTTGATATTGTAAATATAGTATAAAGCGGGGACTTGTCCCTACTTTAAGTTGATTTTGTTGATACATCTGGTAGAGGCTTTTGTAGACATATGTGAGTATGTGGATGTAAAAGACGAATGTCCATTTTGACTTGATGGCCCCAACGGCCAAGTTTCATAAAGATTTATTTCTATAGCATATGTTCTATGTCCATGACTTCTGCATAGTCGCATGAGGTATAATAAGATTCATACGAGGTTACGCATATGAATGTTCATAAGCAAAGATTGGTTCTCTCGGGCCATATCGGCTTCGGGTGCCAGTCCGGCCCGAATGAGATTTCGGGTCGTGACATCTGGCAAATGTTTCTTCAATGGATTCTCCATCTTTCATCTTGAAAAGTTCATATTCATAAACCGATAGACTTATAAGAGTTTTCTTGAGCTTCTCAGTTCGTTCATATGTGACTTTCCCACATTTCCTTGACAGTTTCACAGCAAGAGATCTTTTCATATTCTTCATCACTGATAGCATTGTATAACACATTTTTTGCCTTTGGATTAATTTGAATGATTTTCATTTGTTCATCAGTGTAGTCCTCCAAGGTTGGAATTTTTTTAGTTGATGCTTGACCATCATTTGTTTTCTTTCCATCTTTGTTGGCAGGAACAAGTGGAATATCACCAAGCTTAATCACTCTCCATATCTACAAATCATAAGATTTTATGAAGGTTTCCATCCTTATCTTCCAATAGGAGAAATATTTCCCATTGAAGTGGGGAGGTCTGATTTGAGATGTACCTTTTGAGAATAGTGCTCCAGCAACAGTTTGGGTCATGGTCTTTTCTCACTTTGTTGTTAGGCAAATATATGTGAGTCCAGGCTCTGATACCAAATGAAAATAGTAAAAAGAGGGCGAACTATTCTTTTTCGATTTATCAATCGACTTGCTATGTCAGTCAGTCGACTAACGAAACAGTGTTAATAAGGCTATTTGAATACTGTAAAGGAAATTATTGAATGTAAATATGACACCAGATATTTTATACTGGTTGAGACTCAGAATAGGTATTACTGCAGTCCCCTTAGGTTGCAAGAGATTCTAATATTTTTTTCTTTTGATGAATAAAATAAATACAAGATTTGAGTAAAAAATGTTGGCTTATACTCACACTCTTTTTCTTTTTCTCACTTTGATACAATGTCTCACCAACTTTGTTTTTCTTTTCTCTCTTTTTGAATACACTACAAACTTTTAGAGAATACAATGATTGATAAAAGTAGAGCAAAGAGCTAGAGAAGGTTGAGACAAAAGTATGTCTCTTTCTTAATCTTCCAAGTCTTTAAATAGGCGGGCTTAGCAATAGCCGTTGGAGGATTTTAAACTAGGAAAATTTAAGAGATTTGATCCTTGAAAATTGAACGTGAAATATCATCTTTCGAAGAATAAGGTTGGACCATAATAATGATCCCTTAATCCACGATTTACTTCCTTAAAGAAGGGATTTCAAAATCTTCTTTCCTTTTCACACGAAGCATTCTTTTACTCCTTTACTGATTTATTGAATCTTTTCCTTTAAAGGAGAATATTTCAATTCTTCCTTTTTGATACATGGAATTTTTGATATCCATAATGAATCTTTGATTGATGCTTGAGATTTCCTGCAAGGTTGTCATACATCAAAATCAGACATTAACAGATTTTACTTCTTAATTTTACCATATGAAATTAAAGACAGAATCTCATCATGATGAGATCTTTTATGAAATAAAATACCTGAGTGAGTAGTTGGGAGAGAAGTTGATGGCAACGGTGGGATTCATCATCATCATCAACGGCAACAAAGTTATCATCAAGAAGATGACGTGTTTTGAATTGGTGTTTTTCTTGTTTTATTAATTGGTCTATTGTTTTCTTTATGATCCCCACTTTCTTCACCCTTTCTATTTCCAGTTGCTTCTTTCAAGTTTCAACTAACCCTAATAGACACACGTAGGGGCTCTGGCTCTGGTTGTGGGTCATTCAAACAAATACAATACAATTCACTACAAAACAAATGGTTATGACAGAGTCAACAGCTATCTCAATCCACTTCAGCTTCTGCCGTTAACATTGAGGTAGAAGGCGGGACTTCGCACTTCTACAATCCATACATTGACCACAAATTCGTGCAACATCTTGACGTATTTTAGGCCAATAGAATTGTTCCTCTAGGATCCCAAGGGTCTTGCAAGTCCAAAGTGACCCATCATACCACCATCGTGTGCCTCTCTCACAAACAACTCTCTCCAAGAGCTAGAGGGCACACACAACCTCTTTCCTTTGAATAGGAATCCATCAAATTTTGAGTAAGGTATAGAAGTTCTATCCCTTAACCATTTTTCCCTTTTCCATTCCTCACAATCTTTAAAGATTTGAGCAAACTTGGGTCTTCGGGATACAATATCTTTAAGAATTCAAATCCAATCAATTTAGAAGACAAGGTACTAAGTAACACATGTTTTCGGGACAAGGCATCGGCCACAACGTTCTCTTTCCCCTTTTTGTATTAGATTACATAAGGGAAAGTTTCTAAGAATTCAATCCACTTGGCATGTCGTTTGTTCAATTTGTCTTGGGCCCTAAGGTGTTTTAAAGACTCATGGTCGGTCCAAATCACAAATTCCTTAGGCGACAAGTAGTGTTGCCAATTGCCCAAAGCTCTAATCAAGGCATACAACTCAAGATCATACGTAGAATAGTTCAAGGTTGCTCCTTTGAGCTTTTCACTAAAGTATGCAATGGGCTTTTGGTCTTGCATTAAGACGGCCCAAGTGCCTACCTTGCTAACATCACATTCGACTTCAAATATTTTTCCAAAGTCAGGCAATTGTAACAAAGGAGCGGAGCTAGGCATTGTTTTCACGGTTTCAAACGCCTTTGCTTGCTCGTCACCCCACTTAAAGGGCTTATCCTTTTGGATTACCTCGGTCAACGGGGCGGCTATAGTGCTAAACCCTTTGACAAACATTCTATAGAAACTAGCCAATCCATGAAGGCTTCTCACATCACCAATAGATTGCGGAGTTGGCCAATTTCTTATAGCGTCTATCTTGGATTCATCCACTTCTACACCCCTGGAGCTTACAACAAAACCCAAAAAGACAACCTCATTAACACAAAAGGAGCATTTTTCAAAGTTAGCAAACAATTGCTCCTTTCTAAGCTCATCAAAAACATATCTCAAATGTTTGGCATGGTCATCTATGGACTTGCTATAAACTAAAATATCATCAAAGTATACCACAACAAACTTCCCTATAAATGGTTTCATCACATGGTTCATTAACCGCATAAAGGTACTAGGAGCATTGATGAGCCCAAATGGCATAACCATCCATTCATAGAGACCAAACTTGGTCTTGAAGGCGGTTTTCCATTCATCTCCGGGACTCATCCGGATTTGATGGTACCCACTCCTAAGATCAATCCTTGAAAACACACAAGAACCATTTAATTTATCTAGCTTATCATCTAATCTAGGGATAGGGTGACGATACTTTACCGTTATCTTGTTGATGGCCTGGCAATCAACACACATGCACCAAGTCCCATATTTCTTTGGTACCAACAACACCGGGACCGCACATGGGCTTATGCTTTCCTTGATATATCCTTTGTTGAGAAGTTCCTTAACTTGCCTTTGGAGTTCTTTGGTGTCCGTCGGGTTGCTTGTATAATCTGGTTTGTTAGGCAATTATGAGCCCGGTACGAAGTCTATTTGATGCTCAATTCCCCGAAGTGGGGGTAACCCTTTTGGTAGCTCCTTTGGAAACACATCTACAAATTCCTGCAAAACAAGAGAAATAGAATGGGGAATAGGAGAAGTAGAGTGGTTAGCATGAAAAGAAAGGGCTAAAAGGAGTATGGGCTCCTCATCATTAGCCTCCTCAAACAAATTTTTGTTTCTTGCCAACATCACCATTTGGGCCTTCCCCCTCAACTTCCTCCTCTCTTTTGCTTCATCGCTCCCCTCTTCACGGGGTTCCTCCTTCCCTTCTTTACTACCTTTCTCCTTCAACTCTCTCAGTTTTTGATGTATCTCATTTACTTGTGATGGTGAAACGGGGTGAAGAGTAAACTTTCGACCATTCAACTCTAGAGAATATCGATTGGTTCTTCCATCATGTTTGGTTGAACGATCGTATTGCCACGGTCTTCCAAGTAAAACATGACAAGCTTACATGGGAATGACATCACATAGCATTTTATCATGGTAATTCCCGATCTTGAATCGGATCACAACTTGTCTAGTCACCTTTAATTCTCCACACTCGTTTAGCCATTGGAGCTTGTACGGTGCGACATGCTTGGTTTTGGGAAACTTTAAGAAATTAACCATGGCGGCGCTAGCTACATTTGTACAACTCCCACTATCAATGACCAACGAACATACACTTTCTTTGATGAGACATTTAGTATGGAATAGATTTTCCCTTTGACTAGGGTCATCTAAGGCCTTACTAATCATCACTCGTCTCACCACAAAGTTTGGGACCTCCGACTCTCCATATTGAGGCCAAGCATCCTCATTTCCTTCCTTTACTTGCTCATCTTCTTCTAACCTATCTCCTTCTTGGGTACCCCCTTCATTTTCATCTTCTTGTCCCACCTCTTCCCCAAGGTAAAACATTTTCCCTTCTCTAAGGATCACATTCCTCTGATTAGTACACCCACTTGGCATTTAAAACATTGAAAACCTTTAGAATTAGGAGTTGGATACTTGTTACCTTCATTCCTTGGTGGGTATTTTGGATTAGTCTTCTCAACGGGCTTCTTGTCATAAGCTTTGTTGATGTCCTTGTTCTTGTTCCATCCCGAAGAAGGTTGGGCTACCTCTTTGCTCTTACTCCATGGACTAACGGATGAGTACCCCTTGGGTTTGAAAGATGTCCATTCCTTAATGTCTCTCTCAACTTCTAAAGCCGCTTGGAAGACCTCTTCTAAGGTAGAAAACTTATGTCAAGTCATGGATGAGGAGATCTCTTTGTTCAAGCCAACCTTGAAATGGATGATGGCATGTTCCGCATTTTCTTGATACTCAAGCTTCAAGATCAATTGTTGAAACTCATCAAAGTAGGTTAAGACATTCCTGTTCCCTTGCCTTAGATTGTACAACTTGGCAAGTAACTCATGTCTATATCTTTCTGGCACATACTTTCTTCTCATGATAGCCTTCAAAGCGTCCCATGGTGGTGGTCGTCCCTCATTTAAGACGTTCTCAAATCGCTTGGCATATTCCCACCATGTGTTAGCAAATCCTGCAAATTGGGCTATGGCATAGCAACTCTTCTTGTCATCCATGAGATCATTGACTTGAAATATTGTTTCACAAGTAGACTCCCAATTCAAATAAGCTTCGGGATCACTCTCTCCTTTGAAATTTAGAAGACTAATCTTGATTGAATTGATCCCATTATCTCGACCTCCGTGGCCACCTTCGTTATCATTATAGTTCCATTGGTTCTCACCTTGGTGACGATTCCCTAAGTTTCCTCTCCCATAAGGTGTCGGCCCAAATCTTCCTCCTAGACCTTGAAATCCTTGTGGAGGCAATGGTCTATTCCTCTAATACTCTGCATGCACGACCTCTTCATCATACCCTTCAAACTCAACTTATGGGTCCTCTTCTCCTACTCCCTCAACTTGGATGGGTTGGTTTTGGTTACGGGGTATTTGGAGTGGGGGATTTCGGTTTAGTGGAGCTTGAGGTGGTGGGTTTTGGTTTTGGGGTGCTTGGGGTAGGCCTTGGTTATGGAAAATTTGATCATGTGTTTGTCTAGGTGGGTTGAACATTTGGTGAAATATTTTTGGGGTAATGGTAGCGGGTGTGTCTTGAGCATGTCCTCTAGATGAGGCATGGGGAGTTTTGGGGAGTGGATTGTGGGGAGTTTAGGCGACTTTCCATGTTCACTATCTTTCCTCCCATGGTAGACACACTTCCTTGGAGTGTGGTCATATGACCTTCCATGGCTCCCATTCTACCATCCATGGCGTCCATTTTTCGAGTTAATGATTCAATTGCCGCCAAAATTGCATTCGAAGTGTTGACATCCCTAGTTAGGGGTGTTTCACCCTCGCCATTGTACCTATTAGAAAGACACTAAACACAAACAACAAACAAGTTAGCGTTAAAGAAGTAACCTCACAACTCTACACACATTTGTATGCCTCACACTTGGCTCCGCGAATGTTGAAAGATGGCTTATACTCCGGGTGGTAGTCGAGGTGTCAATTGCTACTCTTGATCGGATTGGATTCTTGTTAGAAAGACTCAAAAGAAATAATTTACGGACTTGAATCAAGAATTTAACGAGGAAAAATGAAAACTAGAAAAGCACACAAGAAATAAGACTAAGAAAGGAAATCGAACTCTAGCACCAATTAACTACTAAGTAGGTGAATTACTAATTGTTAATTAGTTTCAGGATCGAGAGACGAAGTTAAGAATCAAGAATTGAAACTAAGATAACGGAACTTGAGAAAAACTGGATTTTTGAACCTGTGAGGTGCTTTGGGTGACCTGCGGACGCAGGTGATGGCCTGCCCTCGCAAGTGAGCAAACGCAGACGAAAATAGAAAACTCAACACGTGACCTGCGTTGGTCCACCTGCGGCTGCATGTGCACCTGAATACGCAGGTGGTGGCACAAACGCCCTGGACAGTTTCTCTGAAAACTCTGATTTTTGCTTTTCTGTGGGCCCCTTTTCACTCTCTTTCTTGGATTATTTCTCTTTCAAAGATCAAATCACACCTTTTTGGTATCCTCTTCTCTTGAAGATATGAATGTGCCCAAGAACAACAAGAACTCCAAAATTTTGAGCCTTCCTCAAACGAAATCGGAATTCGACTAACTTTCAGATCTGCGTTCTCTTCGACGTGAGGAACACTTTTCTAACAATCTCAGCTCACAAATCCACACCATATCAACAAGATCTAAAAACCCATTTTTCTATTTTTCTTCAATCTCAGGAACAACAAAGGGGTTTCTCTTCAAACCTTCTCAAATCAAATCCAAATCTCAAGATTCCGACTCAAATAACACTAGAGAAACAAACCTAGTGTTGAATTAACAAGAAAAGTTCAAAAACATAAAAATTATTTTTGGGATTTTTCTGGAAAACGAACATGCAGATTTTTTTTTATTTTTTTTTTTATTTTTGAGTTTCTTTCGATAACACACCCAAGATTGAATTCGTGGGAACAAATTCAAGCTTGGCTCTGATACCAAATGATAGCCGAAAAACTACGGAAGCTAGAAATCAACTACGAAAACAAAGAATAATCGAAAGATAGATAATTAAATTAGACACAAGAAGAGAAATAATCAAGAACAATAGGATATATTAAATCCTACGACCCCTAATTACATTCATCAACTAACACCTAATTTCTACTTGACCAAGAGGGAATCGAGACGCCCTCGGAACCACACGTTTCTAAGCCAAACGTCAACAAAAGCTCTCCAAACTCTCTCTTAAGAGTTGTATTCATTAATAATCAAACTAAAACTAATCAAAAATAAACATGGGTTGGGTATTTATACCCTTGGGTCATTTAGTACATTTTTGGGCCTAAAAAGTGACCCATTCTTCAAAATTCAGTGTGGCTGCCGAAATAGGCCACCTGCCCACGCAGGTGAGGGACGTAGGTGCCACTGCCCACCATCTGCGTCCGCAGATGGCTCACCTGCGCCCACAGGTGAGCTTTCCAGTGCACTCCATGTGTCATTTTGCTCTTCTTTGCCTCCATTTGATCCCTCCAAGGTCCCTAGATCCTCTTTAGATGTAATTACCAACACGTAGCACCCTTTGGATGGTAGTAGGATGTCATCAAGTACCTCTCGCTTAACGAACAATCCTTGGAGCGCTTGGAGCTCTCGTGCTTGACTGCTAGTGAATGGCTTAGAACGGATTTGGATTGTATCAGCATCCAAACAGTAAGACAAAGCTGAAAAGACCACACCAACTATATAATCAACAATAAAGACAATATATATATAAGCAGAAGTTTAAATTAAACACCCGAATCACAGGTTTGATCACCAAAATATTTACTACGAAATAGATCAACAAAATAACACAGACCACAATAGCAAAACAATTCAACAAAATAGCAGGAAAAAAAAAAGAAAAACCAAATCTAAATTAATAATGTTTCAATATGTAATTCTTATTCTTCTAAAGCAGTGAAGAAGAAGAAGCCAGAGCAGTGGATTTCAAAGTTAACCCTAGAAAATCGCAACAGTGATAGTCGCAACACTAGACTTTTTTAAATTTAAAATTGATCCTAAATATAAAATCAACATGAAGCGACTCTTTTTTATTTAAAATTGATCCTAAAAATAAAATCAACATGATACGCTCGCATCGGCTCGTTTCTCGCATCGACTCGCATCTCACATAACCATGTGATGCACCCGCTTCTGTAAGGTTCACTCTCATCAGTCACACGCAATGAGAGGGGCTCGCATCATTGCATTATGCGAAGATGCGAGCCCATTCCTGAACACTACCTGGATAACTCACCTTCTTCCTCCATAACTGGTAACTTCTCAACAGGAGGTTCAACTTTCTCACCACTAGTTTCACCTTCTTCCAGCACCATGTTCTGTGCCTTATTTCTCTTCTCAGTGCCTTCCCAAGTGATAGCATAAAGATACTCAGGTTTACATATATGACTAAGGAAATACGAATCATGACATCTGAAACATAAGTTCCTTTCCTTAAGATATTTCGTGGTAGAGGTTTGGTTTGAAGGGAACTCTGGATCTCTAGGCTAAATATTTATTATTTTGGGATTGGTTGGAGACAAAAGCTCCATGGGATCGGGATTGACTAGAGGCTCCTTGATAAGGGACGGGACAATGGCTCTGGAAGGATTGGTTTGGTTATGGGGATATTGGGAATTTCTAGGGCTAGTGTCTCTTTGGAGGGGTTTGAAAAAAGTTTCAGGATTTTGCTAACTTATATGCATCCATACTAGAGGTAGGATTAGCTAATCCCTCCTCGGATTTCAACTCAGGCTTCAAGCCATCATTTTTCCTATTGTTATTGAACTCATCCACTATATCCAGTGAACATTACAAATCTCCTCCAAACCTTAGCGCAGAAAAGGAACCAGTTAGTCCCCTTTTTTTTCTCTAAAATATGACTATAAAACCATACAGTTATCTTATCCTTCATATGCACGGAAACTTAACTCATCTTTTTCATCTTAGGAATTTGGTATATTTCAAAAAACTATTCACATTTGCAAATCCAACCCCTTGTGTTAGAACCTGTGAACTCTGGAAAATTGATTTTAGCTTTAAAGGGTTTGTTTTGCATTTCTGGGAGGGTTTGTGTTGCGCAAAGGAAGTAATGGAGGATTAATTGGTATTTGGTTGGTAGCGGACAAGGGAAAAATAATAGTAGTGGGTAGTGTTTTGAGCAATGGAACAGTAGAAGTAATGAAGGAAGAAGAGAGAATAGGGTTTTGATGTAGGGGACTGCCTGAGATGAGAAAATGGGAGGAAAAGTAAAACCTCTCGCTACCGGATAGCTAGTAGGAGTAGATTGAGGGTTTCCTAACCCTAATAGTTTGAACACTGGCAAGACTCGCGAACTTGCAACGGACATGTTTAGCTTGGGCAGTGAGGGAGCTAAACAACAGCTTCAACTCGCTTGAAAGCATCAAGTTGGGAGATAATCAGTTCCAGACTTTGATTTGTCTCTACAGACTCCTTTAGCTGGATGGAGAACTGATTCTCAGAGGATTCCAGAGATTCAAACCGTTTTGCATTTTCAATAGCCATTGAAATGTCGTAATAATTGAACAGCTCTGATACCAATGTCACGAATTGAGTTGTTTCAAGTTCTATTCACAAAGAATAGAAATGTAGAGGAGAGGAGAGATAAAGGAGAGAAGAAAAGAGAGATTAGAAATCGAGAGTAATATTTTTCATTGAACTCTGAGAATCCAGTATACAATTAATAAGGTAAAACAAGTACGACTAGGTGACACATGTCCAATCAATTTTAAAGAAAATGAAATTACAAAGGACTAAATAGCAATTACTGAAAGTAACACTAAAAACATAAAGAACTACAATGACACAAGGAATATTATAAAATAGTTAATTAACGGTCATTTCATGACAGTAATTTATATTTGATCAATATTTTCAAAAAGTACTTTTTAAGAGTCAGAATATGGTTGTTGGGGAAGGGGGGGGGGGAGTACCTACAAATTAATTTAGTAGAGATAATTATACGGGTATTCTTATTCTTATAGAAAAAAAACTTATTTTTTACGAAACCATATTTTCGCTTTTAAGCTGGAAAAAAATTAACTCATAACTTATTTCTATATTAAATTTTTGACAAAATTCCCCCATGAATCCAATTATATAATTGAGAAATTGTTGATATAAAAGAATCACGCCTTCGTAAAAAATTAATCCCAATTTCCTGGATATTGACGACACATGAACGTATGTTTAGCTCTAGAATCTGTGTGCCATTTGGAAAATCTGCTGTCCTGTTTGACATATTTGACTTTTAAATTGATGAACTTTGTGAATTAAACAAATGGACTCAACAAGATCGTTGTGATTTAGTAGACTAATGTATAATGGGAGGTCAAAACAGCAAATAAATTGAGGAGTACCTACAAATTAATTTAGTAGAGATAATTATACGGGTATTCTTATTCTTATAAAAAAAACTTTTTTTTTACGTAACCATATTTTGGCTTTTAAGCTGGAAAAAAATTAACTCATAACTTATTTCTATATTAAATGTTTGACAAAATTCCCCCATGAATCCAATTATATAATTGAGAAATTGTTGAAATAAAAGAATCACGCCTTCGTAAAAAATTAATCCCAATTTCCTGGATATTGACGACACATGAACGTATGTTTAGCTCTAGAATCTGTGTGCCATTTGGAAAATCTGTTGTCCTGTTTGACATATTTGACTTTTAAATTGATGAACTTTGTGAATTAAACAAATGGACTCAACAAGATCGTTGTGATTTAGTAGACTAATGTATAATGGGAGGTCAAAACAGCAAATAAATTGAGGAGTACCTACAAATTAATTTAGTAGAGATAATTATACGGGTATTCTTATTCTTATAAAAAAAACTTTTTTTTTACATAACCATATTTTGGCTTTTAAGCTGGAAAAAAATTAACTCATAACTTATTTCTATATTAAATGTTTGACAAAATTCCCCCATGAATCCAATTATATAATTGAGAAATTGTTGAAATAAAAGAATCACGCCTTCGTAAAAAATTAATCCCAATTTCCTGGATATTGACGACACATGAACGTATGTTTAGCTCTAGAATCTGTGTGCCATTTGGAAAATCTGTTGTCCTGTTTGACATATTTGACTTTTAAATTGATGAACTTTGTGAATTAAACAAATGGACTCAACAAGATGGTTGTGATTTAGTAGACTAATGTATAATGGGAGGTCAAAACAGCAAATAAATTGAGGAGTACCTACAAATTAATTTAGTAGAGATAATTATACGGGTATTCTTATTCTTATAAAAAAAACTTTTTTTTTACGTAACCATATTTTGGCTTTTAAGCTGGAAAAAAATTAACTCATAACTTATTTCTATATTAAATGTTTGACAAAATTCCCCCATGAATCCAATTATATAATTGAGAAATTGTTGAAATAAAAGAATCACGCCTTCGTAAAAAACTAATCCCAATTTCCTGGATATTGACGACACATGAACGTATGTTTAGCTCTAGAATCTGTGTGCCATTTGGAAAATCTGCTGTCCTGTTTGACATATTTGACTTTTAAATTGATGAACTTTGTGAATTAAACAAATGGACTCAACAAGATCATTGTGATTTAGTAGACTAATGTATAATGGGAGGTTAAAACAGCAAATAAATTGATTTCCAAATTCAGCCCCATTGACCTGAGATTGATTTTGTAGTCAAACATATAGGCCCAAGGGCTGTGTGTTTCTGGTGATATGCAGTCATGCAAGTGACTATACGACAACCTTCCCTTAGTATTTACCCCTTAAAGATCAACTATTTACCACCTAAACGCGCTCAAGCACAATACATGTTAGAAAAGCAAAGAAAACTTCCAAGCTAATCTTGCAGGCATCAAATATTAAAAAGTTCCAAGTCTTGAACCTCTCAAACCTATACACACATTATGAACAGCAGCACCAAAAAAGTGCATACTCACAATGACTTACAAATTGCAATAACCAAACTTCAATGTATAATTCTTGAACCTACTGAGACTAGGTTGGATGTGAAGAGGTCACTTGGATAAATAACTAGGGACCTGGTATATGTCATCATTTTCCATGTTAGACATGTCACCATGAGCAGTTGATGCTGTTTCACTGTCCGCTCCTTCAAGTTCAGCCTGACGTGCAAATGAAGAATATTAGTTTATGCAGTTTTCCTGATTTCAAACTATGAAAGAAGATCAAAATGCTCCCTATCCCTTCAAAATTGACAATATGCTGCCCTTAGTAGAGCTTCACACACTGCTTTACAAACTACCATGCTGCCAGAGAATGTGCCAAACCAAGTGGTTTAATGAGAGGAGTCTGAAATCTGAATAGTGTCACAATTTTCTTCAAAAGAATGAAGTATGTTGTGGACAAAAAATATGGATCGAGAAGCTAATTACACTGCCACACCTATCCCAGAGTCTGGAAAAAATTCACACACGCGTGATTCATTCACTTATATTTTTCCAGTTGCATGGACTCTGCCACCAAAAAAAAATTCAGACACACGATTCATTCGCTCATAGTTGGATTTTAGACTGTCCTCCTTCCATTCCATGTGATGTAGCTACTCCAGAACCTGACTATTTTTACAACATCTTCTCTAAAGCCATGTAATCAAATATTTCCATTTATGTGATACTAGGAGATGGGTAAAAAAACAAAAACCTTTTTTTCCGGCCTTTCAAGAAAAGGTAAAAGAAAATTAAAAGCATAATGGAATATGTTGGAATAGGAGTAGGAACAAGAATAGTATATAGAATCCTACTTGGAAAAGGATTGGAATGTAGTGTCTATAAATAGAGTCTCAGTGTAACAATGTAGATGCACAATTCAATAATATTCTTCTCTTATGTTTCTTCACATGGTATCAGAGCCTCTATGATCTTGGTAGAGAATCAAAAAACAACTTCCGCAGCCGACGGGCGGTTATAACTCATATAGCTGCCCGTCTGGCCAATGATTATGTTAGCAAAAGTTGGGCCAATAATATATGCATGAAAAATAATCATGCCGAGAAGAACTGATTTGAGAAGCATTCGGGACAGAGAAAGTAATCACCGTGCTTCTTTCCGGTGACTACTTTCGTATATCTGATTTGCGAAGCACCGTGCATCTTTCCGGTGACTCCTCAGATCTGATTTGCGTAGTTCTGCGCCTTTCAAGTGACTCCTCAAATTTGATTTACATAGTTTCACTTTTCGTCAATGTTGTGCGAAAACCAACACAACCAAAAGGTCCTGTGTCTCCCTGAAACCAAACCCCAACCAGCGTCACAGTGAATCAACCTCCTCCCACGCACCACCAAGGAGATCGTCACCTTAGACGAGATCTGACCATGCGCTGGCGCATAAGTCTTTTCTGGCCAATTTTTTGGCGACTTTCTTGTTCAATATCTACTCATCTCTTGATTTCGAGACGATCCATATATTTTATATCAGTTTTCAGCAATATTCCAGCGACAGGTCGACTTTCCGGTGGCGTTTACTACTTTTCCGACCACTTTTTCAGTTTGTTCCTTTTCAACTGAGGTCGCCCGAACGTCCCGAGGAGTCCTTACCCGTTTTCTTGGAGATATCTTCGTATTAATTACATCTATAACAAGCTCGGTACATATGACTTGTATGCACCAGCTTGAGGGGGAGTGTTAGAATAGGAGTAGGAACAGGAATAGTATGTAGAATCCTACTTGGAAAAGGATTGTAATGTAGTGTCCTACTTGGAAAGTGATTGGAATGCAGTGTCTATAAATAGAGTCTCAGTGTAATAATGTACATACACAATTCAATAGTATTCTTCTCTTAGATTTCTCACAGGATATATACTTAATGCATCTGTGTCCCAAAAAATATTACGAAGGAGATAGAGGACGGATATAGTTCATTCCTGAATGATGTACATAAAGCATTCCACATGCAAAATACTAATTAAACATTCATCTATCGGAAGTTCACTAGCTCATGTATATTAATCACAAATGTCGTGGTAGAATGATGCTTTAGCTTACCTTAGCTTGCCGATACTTCTCAAGAATCCGATGATATTGCTGGCGTGCCCCAGGAGATTCAACCATTGATAGAACTCTAGAGACAGCCTCGTCGAGAGCAGCATCAACTTTTTGTTTGCGGAACACCTTGAGAATGTCTTCATCCTCACTTTCATCAATTGATTCTATGTCATGTCGAAATCCCCGAAGACCAACACCTCGTCGACGCCACCTTAGCACCACCTTCTCCAAGATTCCAACAGCCCAACATACCTTGTATTGCTTTCTAACCTGATAGCCTCGTACATGAGCCTGCCATGGAGATCACTAGCAAATCACTTTCTCTGCTGAACGAATTATTTTCTATTCTTCAGGTTATCAAAGAAAAATTATTTTCTATTCTTCGAACATTCTCCATCCACCCCTCTCCCAAAAACCAAAAATAAAAAACCCAACTAATGAATGCTCCCAACTTATATATGTTTTTTTTTTCAAATAAATATGATTACACTTCTATATTAGTGACACATTGTATTTGAAGTTTATCACCGCTTAACTTTCATATTTTCAAGTATGATGAGGCTTGAAATGTCAATTTTGACTAAACATTTAAAGCACCTGTATCTTCACTACTTTCTGTCGGAATGCAAGGAAATCTTTCCGGCCTTTCCATCCTCGATATTTCTTCTGAATAGCTAAGGCTGCTGAGTTGTAGTCTCGCGTGTTGCGGAATGCCAACTTTGATGCAGCTGAAAGCCTGTGAATATCATTTGAGAGGATACCATATTCATCTCCACTTGTGGTAGCAGAAACACCAGATTCTCTCTGTTGTCTTTTGCGGAATGAATGTGCCCGGAATGCAGACTGTATACGAGCAGCAGCCTGAGCTGCATTACGGACTGCAGCTAAAGTGTCCTTTAAAGAACACTGATCCTCATTTATGGTGGCACTTGTGTTTGATATACTACTAATAGTTCTCTCTGCTTCCACATCGGCAGTACCTTTAGAGAGCTCACTCTGCTCTAAAGTGAGGGATGAAAGATGACTCGTGAGAGCTACCTCTGAAAGATATCCTGCAAGTCCCTTATGACCGCAGCTGGAAGCAATTGATGCAGCAGTTTTACCAACTGGATCTCGTGAAGAGGGATCTGTAACAGCTCCAGCCGATGCCCCCGATGCGATGAGCGAAGCAACCATTTTTTCCCTGCCACAGATATGGATATTTAATAAACTGAGCTTATTACGGCTACCACACATAAGGCCCTTGTAGAGATTGTCATAAGAAAATTCACTACACATGCAAACATAGACAAAGACATATATAAAGGGAGAAAGATTCAAGGAGTTCACCCTGATATCTCTCTTTATTACTGTTGTTATATTTCTTTCTTGAGTAACCAAGAAAACCCTGAGGGCCAGTGGTGTACAATTTGAGAATCGGTGATTGACAGGCATGCCCTCTACCCTCCAGTACTTAAATATCAGGCTTTTTTGTGTGGCAGGGTTCAAACATGTGACGTGCGCCTAACCCACATCACCCCGATATCTCAACATCCATGAAGTGCTGTAAAGCTGAAGCTCTCCATGTTTGTGATATATTACTCCATAATGAATTTGTAAAGTTGAAAAATACTGCCTAACGTGCTCAACTTTAAAATTTCACATAGGCAAATTCGAAATGAGACGAAATATATTTCGTAAAGCTGCTAAAACTGAGTGTCTGAAGCAAAAATCAAAATATCATTCATGTTCGTACTTTTTGTATGCATACTCAGAATGTAGAAGCGGGTGGTTTTTTAATCTTTAAAATAACTGAGAAATCCGTAGCCCAATGGTGCACGGTAGGAAACTTTGTGGATGATGCCCTTCCCCTACCCTTCTCCACTTAAATGCCAGGCTTTTGTTTGTGTCAGGGTTCGAACCAGGTTCATGTACCAAACCCTCATATCACGCATTGCTGCTCTTACCACTAGAACAAAGCGCTGGGGGCTAGAAGTGAAACATGTTTTGACTTCCTAAAAGTTGTTAATCCAGCTTCTATTGCTACTGATACCAATATAAAATGAGAGCTACAGAGATTAGAGAAGTTACTTATGAAACAACAAAAACATTTATTACCTCCCAAAGCGTGCAGCCCAGTGCAGGGCCGTCCAGCCGTTGATATCACGGAAGTTAACACTGAGTCCAGCATTTAGAATTGGGTGCAGCGCCCACTCATATCCCAATCCAGCAACCATGTGAATTATTCCTTGCTCCTTCTTAGATAAAGAACAGCCTATCGGATTATCTTTTTGTTGCAATTTACAAGAAAGCCACTGCTGGAACTTGTCTTTCAAAAGCTCTTGAAGAAGCCAATCAATGGTTATCATTGACGTTGCAGTTCCAAACAAAAGAGATTCAATGACCTGGGACCATGAATCTTCACTTGCTTTGGATTTTTCCAAGAAATCATTGCCTAATTCAGAACTCTCTCCTTTTTGGACAGATGAGTCTGATAAAAGCAGCTGCACGAACCTGACAAGTAACAACAGTTCCTCTGAACTTCTATAAGCTCCTTCTACATCAGGTTGATTATTTCGAGCACAATCATCAGGCTTAACCTGGTATTCAAACTCCCTCACCTCACTGCATGACTCCCGATTGCCACTAGTAACACAGAGGGTGACTTTACCAGGCAAGTGACGAGGAGCTTGACAACAGATGACACCTTCTTGAATGATTTGAACAGGAACTTCAATATCACCAAACATGCAAGTCCACATGCACTCTGAAGGATTACAAAGAAAAGATCCAATAATAACAACCTGCATTGAAGAGCTAGAACATTCAAAATAATAATAATAATTTTTTAAAAAAAAAACTAGATGAAAACCAGCTGACAACTATTTAACACACCATAGTAACTAACTTGCCGATATCCTGAGCATGGTCATACACTTGAGTTACACAGAAGGATTTTAGACAGCCTTCTTGAAAAGCTATCAAAGTGTACAGGGACTCCAACTGAACAAAGATATCAAAGTTTTAAGGGGTTTTCGAGGATTGAACATCTCCAAGGTTGATAAAAGACAGTTGAATCAGCCATCATGAGTTGGTTGCTGGAGCCAGTAGCATCTCTTCTTCCTTTGACCTTTTTATTACTTTAAAGTGCTATAATTTTTTTAGCGTCCGGCAATAATGAGCCACATTAAGACATCAAATAAAACCATTTCATCCAAGATTTTGAAGTAATACCATTTAAAGTAGCCAGTAGCAAAATAATGGAAATTTGTGTGCTTTGGAAGCCATAATAATCATAAGATATTGGGGCATGGAAAATAGAATACTGAAATTTGAAATGACTAAACAAACATATAAGTAATCCTCTCTACCCTACAAAGGTAGAGTGAGGTCTGCGTATAGCCACTCTCCTCAGACCCCACTTGTGGGAATATACTGAGTATGTTGTTCTAAACACATAAGCAATCCACTGGGATTTTGACACTACTTGCACATGGAGAAAATAAAATTTCAACAAACACCACAAACCCCACTTGTGGGAATATACTGAGTATGTTGTTCTAAACACAAGCAATACACTGGGATTTTGACACTACTTGCACATGGAGAAAATAAAATTTCAACAAACACCACAAGCCCAAAACCATGGAGAGCAGACAAATTTTGTGGTACAGACAGCAACAATCAACTAAATCATGACATATACCTTTGTTGCCTCAGATGAATATCCCCAATCAGGGGATATATCTCGAATTGTAAATTTCTGCTTCTGAGCAATAGTTAAGCTCATCTCATCTTCAAGAGAAGTACCAATCTGATCTTGGTCAAATAATGTTGTATACTCGTCAGGGTTGGATCCAAAAGTAGCTATATCAGGAGGATATGTAGGATACTTGAAATCTTCAAGTTGTTTAAAGGCTGGTACTGGAGCTGCAAGGAAATACGAGTTTCCCAGAAATTCACTAATTCCTGACATTTCTAGAGGTAGCAGACATAAATTATCCTCTGGGGGTGAAAAAAATTATTACCCGTCTGAGCCTCCTCGTCCCTGAAATTAGGCCACTTGTATCTTCCGTATGCTTCTATGGCCCCTCTCTCTGATGAGGTTTGAAGCATTGCCTATGGTACGTAGAGACATGAAAAAAGATGACTAGGTTTTAAAATTAAATTGTATAGTAGATGCGAGTATATCAGAAGAGGCAGATGTTGTATTTGGCAAGAAGGCCTGAAATAAGGTCAAATGTCGCACTATATTTTTTTTTTTGAACATGGTAAATTAAATGTCGCACTATATTTTGAGGTTATATGCATCTACAGTCCTAATGAAACAGAGCTAACTACAAAGTACACTGCTCTCACATTCTCTTCCAACTTGTGCAAATATTTGGTTTGTGATTCAGCAGCTGCAGCAACCCCATAGTGATCCAGCATATCCTTCCACATGTGACCATCCTGGGTCAGATCTTGATGATGAGATTCACTGCTCTCACCTACAGAGGCACACCTTTATCAGCATACCTTCACATTTATTGCTTCTGAACAAGAAAAATATGAGAACTCCATCTAAAGATAAAAATAGCACAAGAATAACCCATGCAAAAGACATGGAAGTACAAGAAATTACAAATAATGGGAAGATCTTCACACAAGCAGTATTCAACTACACAATCATAGGGATACAATGTTCATTAGTGGATAATTATATAACATATAAATGCTTAGAAAATGATACTACTCAAATCCTACTGTTGCCATGAAAAACTATAAATAGTTACGTGTTTAAATTTAATGAAAAAGCAGCCAGTCACACCAAACAAATTGAAAGAAATATCTACCTAGTTCATGAAAACGCACAAATAAGTAAGATTGCCAGTAATAGAAATCCAAAGCAGAGAATCATAAGGATCCATATGTCCAGAAGGCCTCAGCTTTTTCTTTGAAATTGGAGCCTGTTCCAACTTCCAATTTCCTACTGAGATAGGCAAGCGGAGGGAGAACTAAACTTATCTTGCTATGCAAAGACAGGTTAGAATGCATTCTACAATAATATTAAGGTATGAAGATGATAAACCTGAATTATGTTGCAACAGCAGACTGTTTGAATTCCCCTGCATCTGGATAAGTGAACTGTCGTCATTAATTGCATCAGCATAGAGGGGATCAATTTCTTTGAAGCTGTCATCATTTAAACTTAACTGCTCCTCGAGCCTTCGCAATGCTTGACTCATCTCAAGTCCCGGAGAACTGATGACCTCCTCTGTTCTCCCTGTGGTGTCTGACGTCCCGCTATTATTGATGACTGCATCAGAGCAAATTTCTCCAGGGCTAGATTGGTTCTGGTATAGCTCATAAGATTCACAGGCAATGACAGTAGAGCCCGTATGTTGAGTAGAATAGGAGCTTGGACTGGGAGAGAAAGCAGAAGAAATTGGAGAAGATTCTGACATGAAGGCTGGATTCTGCCTACCCTGCGCTCATATGTAAACTAATAATGTTAGGACTAATTATACTTTTCACATATTACATTGCAACTTACTTAAGTTTTAGATGATAAACAGCTTGATTAGATGCTTTAAACAGATTTAATTCTCCAATATTAACTGTACAAACAGATATTAATACAGATCTTGGAAGCACCTCCAACATCACATTATAGCGGCATTCACAGAGAAATAAAATTACAGAGACATGATGGTTGAAACTGAAGAACAAACAAGTAATGGTGAATAGATCTCCTTTGGGTGATGAAAATTAATTTCAGGTGATACCAAGAACTACTGTTGAAAATTGATTTTAGTTACTGCAATAATTTTTAGAATAATAAGTTGATTAGGTTTAGGATGAATTGAATTTTAAATTTTTATTAGGCTGTTTTGTTATGAGATATTTTAACTTTTCTAAATTGCAGATTTTCTGCATATTATGTGTTCAAATTGACTATTTAAAGCTCTCTTATGCTAGTAAAAATATTGAGAGACATTTCAATCACTTTTAATATTTTTGTGCTCCACCATCATCCAAAAACCACCAGTGGTATCAAGCCTCATTAATCTTACGGAAGCTGTGAGTTAATTGAAGAACAACTTTCAACCAGTTTTAACCCATACCAGGACTATTTCAACCAATACCAATTTTTAACCTATTTTTGAAACCATTTTTAACCAATATTAATTTTTAACCCGTTTTTCAAACATGGCAAGTAGCAGTCTCTCCTTGAATGTCCCACAAATTTTCATTTAGTCAATGAAAATAGAATCATATTTTAAAACCGATGATTTATGAAATATTGTAATGGAAGAATGATCCTTACAAATACTCCTTGCAAATTCTATCATTGTCCAGATTAAAGCACTTTCAAAAGAGCTTTCAAACAAGACGAGCACAAAACCAAAAGAAGAAAAAGAAAGAAGAAGAGAAAGATCAATATCAAAAAAATGTGCAAATTCAAAAACAATCAAAAGAATTCAACACCAACCGCCAAAGTAGCATTTTTTTAAAAAAAAAAAAATTGCAGTAACTAAAGCAAAGTGTTGAAATTTACGCTTAGTTAGTGCAGTAATTTTTAGCATAATAAGTTGACTGGGTTTAGGATATATTAAATTTGAAATTTTTATTAGGTTGTTTTAGTTGTTGAGATATTTTAGCTTTTTTGAATTGCAGATTTCACCCCCTATTATGTGTTCAAATTTACTATTTAAAGCCTCTTATGATTGATAAAATATTGAGACACATTTCAATCACTTCTAATATTTTTGTAGCGCCACCATCTTTTAAAAAACCAACAACTATTGTCATGGCATCATATTTGTGGATACTGGTTCCAGAAGACTGACCTCGGTTATGTCTCTGTAGTGAACCAAAACAATGTGGTCGTACGCACTGCCCAAGCATGCAAAGTTGTGAACAAGTAAAAGAAAAAATGACAATCAGTTACCAACCAACTTTTGCTCTGAGAGATTAAATGAGAGAGAGAGAGAGATGACAGAAAAGGAAGATCTACAATCTTAAGCTTAAGTTGCATTCCGTACATATTTCGTTCATTTTTTTGCAACTCCTAATACACTCTCATTTGAAACCATGGCGAGTTTAGCCCCTCTTTCTTAAAAGTTCTCATAACCATAAAACACCATTTTACATATAGATAAAAGAAAGTACACTCACGGATCCAACATCCAGTAGCTGCGTCTCTGAAAGTTAGGATTTTGCTCTCCATGTGCATAATAGCAGTTCAGGGCTTCAGCATTTCCAACCTGAACATGGAAGACAAATCGGAATTTGTCATTCAATGAAAAATTGTCAGGGAAACGCGAGATGAACATCAGATGCACACTTGTGGGGGATTGATTCTCAGGGAAAGGGGTCAAATTTACCCCTCTACTTTGGAAAATTAGCTAACTATACCCTTAGTCATACTTTGGAGCCAAATTTACCCTTGATGTCATACTTTGGAGCCAAATTTACCCTCGATGTTAAGAAACTTTTCATTTGTACCCTTCCTTTAACAGAAAAGCCCAAATCAACGTTAAATGCCCCATTTTTTAAAAATAAAACAAACCTAATCTAATTCACCCGACCCATAAAAAAGACAAACAAATATACCCCTCCCTCAATTCTGTTGGTCAAATTTTCCCAACGAGATTAGGCCGCTGGATATTTATCAGTACATAGCTCATAAAAAATGGATCTGCATTAGTGCAGACACAAATAAATATAACCCTCCCTCAGTTCATGGATCTGCATTAGTGCAGAGTTCATGAAAAATGACACTTAGCGGACAAATGCAACAGATTAGGTCCACTGGATATTTCTCAAGATGATTGAGTTAAGAAGTCTCCTTATGTGCCAATCATGGCATCTCTTCATTCTTATGTCTCTATAAACAATTTAGATCTACACAAATTTTTCATCATGTCATTTGCACAGAAAACTTATCCACTGATTCTAGAATCTAGATGCACAGAGAATTGCATACCAAATTTTGAAATATGAACATAACTGGAACAAGAGCAAAGTCTGTACTAGACATTTTCTCTAGTTCTATGCTTCTGCGTTATCCCATTCTATTTTACTTTTTGTTCATTTATAAACAACCTACTAGCGCTGCACGTTGAAAGAGAAATATATTTGTTCGTTGGAAAAATTCGATCAACAGAACAGAGGGAGGGTATATTTGCTTATGTATTTTTGTGGGTCGGGTCGGGGGGGTTAGATTAGGGTGTGTTTTATTTTTAAAAAATTGGGCATTTAAGTTTATTTGGGCTTTTCTGTTAAA
Organism: Capsicum rhomboideum; assembly: GCA_031232105.1. Classification (NCBI taxonomy): domain Eukaryota; kingdom Viridiplantae; phylum Streptophyta; class Magnoliopsida; order Solanales; family Solanaceae; genus Capsicum; species Capsicum rhomboideum. Next base: position 65,056,092 of record CP124709.1, read on the forward strand.
GGAAGGGTACATGTGAAAAGTTTCTTAACAACGAGGGTAAATTTGGCCCACAAGTATGACATAGAGGGTAAATTTGGCCCCAAAGTATGACGAAGGATATATTTAGCCAATTTTCCAAAGTAGAGGGGTAAATTTGGCCCTTTTCCCTATTGATTCTATCCATGTGAAAAATACACCAAATTGTTCTAAATAAAGTCATTTGTAATATCAACAATACAAGTTCCCTAAAAATGGTTACCTTAAGGCGCTCATGTGCCTCCCCAACAGTTCTCCCGTCTTTCTTCTTGCGCCAACTATGACCATCTTTTCGGAAGAACCTGAGGACCCTCTTGTTAAAGAGAAACAATGATCCGCCTATTGATACAACCACTTTGTCAGATGATATGATAAAAGAGGATAACTATCTAACAATAAAGGTTCCAATGTAAAAGGGTTAGGAGACTACTGGGTGGCTTTTGAGGTGGCTCACTGGAGAGCTGGTGGTTCTCATGATTTCGCAGTATGAAGAGAACTTCAGCGGGTTTCAACCACCTGATTTGGGCTTCTCGAACCAAATCATTGATATCATATCCTGAAAGATAGAATAACAGCAGTTGCTAAATCTTCTAGTTCAGCAGATACATATCACTACAAACCGTTCTCAAAGTGGCAGAATTCATAAGGTTAATCAGTAGTTTCCAAGGAAAAGAACTACATTAAAAAAAGAAAGAGTTTCAATTGGTTACTTATGGAGAACTTCTACAAAATGAGAAAGTTGAATCATAATAGCAATAGTGACAACAGGATTATATTTGGTGTGCTGTGCTACAAATTTAAATTACACATGTTATGCTAGAAATTCAGAAATCTTGGCCTTTGTGCGGTTACATGTCTCGGAAATGAAGACCGTAAGATGTAACATCTCCTTAAACCGAAGTAAGATAGGACAAGAAAACGGGATGTTGTTGAGTAACAATATTCATGATTGTCAACTTCTGGTTAGTTTGGCTAAGGATATTCAGTTATGACATACTCCAAGGAAAATCAGCAAATTTGTGAACTATAAGCAATCATAGTAACACACTTTACCTTTAATTTGCTCTTTTTATAAAGTAAAATAAAACTGTATTTGACTTTATTCCTTTGCATTTTTATTTCTGCCCCATCTTTCAATGAGAATCAAGTAATGTATCTCCAATCTCAGAGAGTTGGATGCCAGAGTGTACAATGAGTTCTTACAATCCAAGGACTAGCTCCAAGTACTGAAAGCGTCAAATAGTAAGAAGTTTGAGGTTGAAGTAACAGTTAGTTGTTCTTGTTCAAGAGCAATTGGTTTTCCAAGCATTGGTTGTCATTTCTCTGCCAGGACAGTTAGAAGTGATATGTTGCTTTATTTGTCAACATTACAGGTTCATATTTCTTACCTAGTTTATCCTCGCAAACTATCCCATGAAAGCTCTTTTACTATACCAGCATCCCTGTAGTTTCACAGACTTGCAGGGAAGGAGTAAAGGCCTTTATGAAGCTTGGGGCAGGGTACACAGATTTTCTGCTCTTTTTTTCCTCTTAACAGATTTTCTGCTCTTTTTTCCTCTTACTATGAATACCGAGAAGTAGACTTCAATTATGGCCACATCACACACCTCTGTTTACTCAAAGGAAACATGTCTTACCAATTTCAATCAGCCAAGCCGTTAGAGTTAGCAATCCTTCAATTGAAAATATTCCTCCACAACCACATCATCTATTTATTTATTCATCGACATCCTATAAACAAAAATATGAACATTATCCTGATACATTAAATAATGCCACCTGCATTTATTCTCTCTCTCTCTTTACCATTATTCACTTATACTCTAGTAGGCATCAAAAATTTCATCTGAAGACTTCATTTGAAAATTTTGGATAGGGATTTGGTCGAAGATTTAGGTCCCTTGGTGCTTATATATCATAATCTAATTGGCCGAGGAAAATAATTCAGTAAAATGTATTTCTCTAGTGTGAAGTGGATTGATCATAGACAATAGACTCGTCAAGTGGGCCGGGTCAACCCACGAAATGGTCCATATAACCTCTCAAAACAGGCCCTTAACTGCTCCCGAAACCCTAATCGACCCTCTTAACTTAAGGGGTTTGAGCTAGGCCAATTATTTGACCCTTAACTGGATCTGTTCAGGAGCCGGTCCATAGCCCACGAGCCAACTCAACCCGGTAATAATGGAAGTTACTAAAATACAACTCCAACAAGAATTAGTCAAATTTACTTGTAATACTTTGTGAAGTTGCATTTTAGTAAAGTTTGTGATTTTTTATTTCCATGAGAATTAGTTATTTTCTTTTACTTATTTCAAAATTTTGAGTTAGCCAATTTGTAAGAATAAGCTTTTCATCATTCAAATTCAAATTCAAAAATTAATAAAGTATAAAGTTTTTCTTTCATTTGTATACTTGTACTCCCTCTGTCTCAATTTATGTGACACTCTTTTCTTTTGAAATAGGTAACCAACTGTATTGCTATATTCTTACATCAAAAACATGTTAAGAGGGGAATTTTACAGTTGCAAAAAGGTAAAAAAAGGAACTCGTATCCAAAAACCTATGCACTTACACATTGCCAGTTAAATCTATCAAGTCTCCTACTTCCCCCACATATTCTTTTTTTTTTGAAATGGACTTCCCCCACATATTCTGTTTACACCAAAAATAAAAAAGACTAAGACAATTCATCCTAACTTTCCAGATGGGACTGCTCTTGTCTTCAAAATATCTGGAATTTCTTTCCTTCCATATTGTCCACTATATACATGTTGGAATGATTTGCCACTAATCCTCCTCAACATTCCTTTTCCCCACACCCTTCCAGCAGCTCAACAACTCCTTAATAGAATCAGGCATAACCCAATTTTTTATTTTTTTTATAACCGTGGTGTCTGGGCCAGCTTTCGTTCACCTAGACTAATTCCATGAGATACCGGCTACCTCCCACCAGCACAGGCACCAAGCAACTTTGTCCACCAAGGCTGAGACAGAAGGGAAGAAATCACCTAGTGTATTTTTCTCTGCTGGGATTTGAACCTGAGACCTCATGGCTCTTAACTCATTTCATTGACCACTAGGCCACACCTTGGGTGCCTGGCATAACCCAAGTTATACTCAAAATACAGAAGAACATGCGCCACAGATTTGTAGTTATACTTCAATGCATGAATAAATGTTCAATACTTTCTCCATCCTGAACAGAAAGCATACATCTTGAACAAATCTGGAAACCCTTCTTTGTAATTTTTCTTGAGCTAAACAAGTTTACCTTACCATCAGCCAAACAAAACATGATACCTTAACCGGTAAGAAGACTTTACAGAGAAGATACCTTTGTTATTCAGTCTGCACCTGAGTGCATCCGAGTCTATCTGAATATTATGAGATTCCACCAAAAGATCCTAGCATCTGGAGTAGACCGAAAACCCTGTCAATTTCCCAATCATTCAGGGCTCTTCTAAAATTTAAATATCATCCATGTTGAGTCCACAATTGATCTACCTGAGCATGAATCTGAGAGATTATGGAATAGAGATCAGGGAAGGTAGATTTGAGGCTGCTATGACCCAGCCACTGATCTAACCAAAAGGCTGTCTTTCTACCATTTTCTACCATGATTTTCACATTCCTCTGAAAATCCTGCCACTGATTTCTTATATATTTCCATACACAACTACCAAAAGGACTCTTAAATTTTAACTTCTTTAGTGATCCACGGACTCTCGATCCCATACTTCTGAATGATAAAGTTTCTCCATAGTGCTATTTCTTCTGAGTTGAATTTCCACAACCATTTTTGTAGCAAGCTCATTTTATGTAAACTCAGATTCTTGATTTCCAGACCACCCAGTTTTTTGTTTAAAATGAGGACTTCCCACCTTACCAGATTAAAACCCTTGTTCACTTCATTGTCATTTCATAGGAAATCTCTTCTTAACTTATCAATCTTTTTCTCCACCCCTTTAGGAATAGGGAAAATAGCCATCATATAAGTAGGGAGAGCATCCAACACTCTTTCCATTTTAGTCAGTAAAAGAATGACACATTTCTAAATTTTGGCAACAATTTGAACCTCCTAATTACCCTTAATGAGATAATTTATAGGCACACAAATATTTATAGCTTATTTTAGACCACAAATTTCAAAAATCTTCCTTTCATTCTTAAAACTATGTGCCTATTCAAACATCTTCACATAAATTGGGAAAAAGGGAGTAGTTGTTTTTTAAAGGTAACATTTTGTATTTGTTTCTGATAAGTTTTTGTTATCTAGCAACTTAACTATGATAAATATTTAATTAAATATACAACAACAACAACATACCCAGTATATTCCCACCAAGTGGGGTCTGGAAAGGGTAAGTGTACGCAGTCCATACCACTACCTCAGAGGTGAGATAGAGAGGTTGTTTCTGATAGACCCCCGGCTCAAGATAAAATAGTCTAGAAAAGAAATAGTAAAGGGACAAGAAACAATAGGAATTACCAAACCCAATAATAACATAAACAAGACTCACCAAGTAATATGACAAACGATAAAACACTCTAAAATAATACTAGTACTATAGCTACTAGCACAGATAACAAAACAAAGTCCTCCTACCTACTAGCATTGACGCACTCCTTCCTACTATCCTTCTTCAGTAATCCGCCTCCTCCACACCTTCCTATCTAGGGTCATGTCCTCGGTAAGCTGACGCTGCTCCATGTCATGTCTAATCACCTCCCTCCAATATTTCTTCGGTCTACCTTTACCTTGTCTGAATTCATCCCTAGCCAACCTCTCACACCTTCGCACCGGGGCATCCGTGCCCCTCCTCATCACATGTCCGAACCATCTCAACCTCGCTTCCCTCATCTTGGCTTCCACCGAAGCCACTCCCACCTTATCTCAAATAACCTAATTTCTAATCCTATCTTTCCTAGTACACCCACACATCCACCGTAGCATTCTCATCTCCGCCACCTTCATCTTTTGGATATGAGATTTCTTGACTGGCCAACACTCAACCCCATACAACATAGTCGGCCTATCCACCACTCTGTAGAACTTGCCTTTGAGTTTAGGAGGCACCTTCTTGTCACACAAGATACCAAAAGCGAGCCTCCATTTCATCCACCCTACCCCAATCTGATGAGTGACACCCTCGTCAATCTCTCCTTTCCCCTAAATCATGATACTTAAAACTATCTATCTTCTGGATGGCTTGAGTATCAAGCTTTACAATCACACTTACACTCCAAATATTCCGTCTTGGACCTATTCAACCTAAACCCAAAACCTCCAACTTAACATTAACTCCACCACGGGTCTCATCAATCAAGACTACATCATCCGCAAAAAGCAAACACCAAGACACCTCATCTTGAATTTGCAACGTCAAAACATCCATCACCAAGGCAAATAGAAACGGGCTAAGAGTCGATCCTTGGTGTAAACCCATCAAGACGAGAAAGTGTTATGAGTCCCCTCTCGTAGTCCTAACTCAAGTCTTGGTTCCGTCGTACATATCCTTAACCGCCCTAGCATACACCATAGGTACACTTCTAGCCTCCAACCACTTCCATAAAACCTCCCTGGGGACTCTATCATACGCCTTCTCTAAGTCGATAAACACCACGTGCAAGCCCTTCTTCCTCTCCCTATACTGCTCCACCAGTCTCCTAACGAGATGGATGGCTTCAATAGTCGAGCGTCCTGGCATAAATCTGAACTGATTCTCAGAAATAATAATAATCCTTCATAACCTCAACTCTACCACCCTCTCCCAAACCTTCACAGTGTGGCTCAGCAACTTGATACCCCTATAATTGTTGCAATCCTGAATGTCACCCTTGTTCTTATACAATGGAATCATAGTACTCCATCTCCAAGTTTTAGGCATCTTCGTCGTCCTAAAAATTATGTTAAATAACCGAGTCAGTCACTCCATACCTGTCACTTCTGTGCACTTCCAAAAATCCACCAGAATCTCGTCTGGCCCAATCGCTCTACCCCTATACATCATACGAATACCACCCTTAACCTCCTCAACCTTAACGCGCCTACAACAACCATAGTCGTGAAGCCTCTCAGAGTGCTCCAAATCCCCCAACACAATGCTAGTGTCCCTTTCTTCGTTCAAGAGCTAATGAAAGTAAGACTGTCATCTCCTCCTAATAAGAACCTCTTCCACCAAAACTTTGTTGTCCGCATCCTTAACATACTTCACTTGGTCAAGGTCCCGAGCCCTCCTATCCTTAACCTTGGCTAGCCAATACAACTTCTTATCACCACCTTTACCCTCTAACGCTGTGTATAAGCTTTCGAAAGCTGCATTCTTAGCCATCGTAACCACCAACTTCATCTCCTCCTAGTAATCTTATACTCCTCCCTATTCTTCTGTTTCTCCCTCTTCTTAGCCTCCACCTTCCCTTTAACATCTCCATTCCACCACCAGTCCCCTTGATGCTTGCCCGAGTGGCCTCTCAAGACACCCAACACCTCTCTAGTCATCTCCCTAATGCAACTGGCAGTCTTATCCCACATACTATCAGCATCCCCTCTACTCTCCCAAGCCCTTCTCACCATCAACTTCTCCCCTATCTCGAGCGCACTGGCCATAGTTAGGCTACCCCAAAATATAACAAAAACAAAATAATCAAAACCCTTTAACGATTCAACCGAGTTAAAGGGATTAGCAGTCAAGGGGTCCGACCATGCCCAAGTGTTTTTTTATTAAGGGGTTAGCCCCAACCTGTTAAGAACTTGAACTGAACCTAACGGACCATGCCCGACAGGTCTAACCCTTAATGGACCAGGTCAGCTTGGATCGGCCTGTTTGACAGGTTTGTAAAATGTTGGATTTGTACCCAAATTAATGCAATAGAAGAGGTCACATATAGTTTCCTTTTCTTCTCAACTCCGCATTGACTTCTAGTACCAGATCCTGAATACAAATTTGCACCTGCTCCTCCGATCTCTAAGGTGAAAAGCCTACTTATGTCACAAGTGCCACTTAAACTGTAATTACCTCAAAACAAGCAAACAAACAAAATCAATAGAGATACTAACAACTAGTAGACATACTAAGACCTCTCCCAAAAGTAGAATCAATAACATCACAGGTCAACAAAGACTAGACAAGCAATGTGCATTGCAAGTCCATAGATGTTTTGCATGTCCAACTCTTTCAAGTTGCAAACAACATTTTCATAAGGCTCAAGTTGCAAACAACATTTTTTATAAGGCTCAAGTTGCAAACAATTTTTCTTCTTAAGCTTCTGCATGCCTAAGTCTCTCGAGTGGCATGCAGGTTTCTAATCTCTCCTAACCATTGTGATTTCAGGTGACTTGCGATTCACCGACTCTCTGCGAATGCTTAGATTCTTTTCACATGACACCAAAATCCTCCTTTTGCAATCCCACTCTCCTCTCATATGTTCACATTAAATCCACATGTATATCCCAAATCTCGAGTTACGTCAGCCAAATGGTGTTGAGTTATATAGTTTCATATTAAGGATAAAATGACATCCGAAGTGGTTTAAAAATTGTTGGGTCACTCCATCTCATTGCCTTAAGGTTTTAGATTGGCTGCTCAGATTCTCTTACTTCCAAAGGCAGCTTGAATAGCCATGTTTTATCATAACAACCCAATCTATTATGTCATCATGTGCCAATCAAATGATGAGCCTTAATGTGAAATGACTTTTCAAATTAATGGTTTGTCCTTCGGTTCTCACGAGTGATATTGTTTATAATTTATTTACCCATCTCATGCATGAAATGGTTTGGACGGACGAAGAGAATCCATGGGAAGGCATGAGTAGGAAGAGCTCACTCGCACAAGATAGATGAGGGCTAGAAGAGCTATGCTATCCATTGACGAGATGGATTCGAGCGAATGTGTACTGTATCTCCATCTAACTTATGCCAGCATTAAGAGCAATATTTTAGTGTCTAACCATTTGCAAGTGAGGTTTCTTGCAAGATTTGACATTGGGATAGCATGCCATCAAACTGCTACTCTATTAAGGCCATGCATTATTTGTAGGAGGGAAATTTCCCCTTTTTAAAGACAATGAGTAACGGAATTTATTTTGCACTCTTTGTAATCTACACAATAAGAGGTGTTTAACTGGGGACTATTAACTATCTGGGATTTTTAGACTTCTAAAGAGGATCGGTCGCGGGGTTGGGGGTTGGGGGGGAGGGGGGGTTATCTTTTAATTATTCCCATTGGAGCAAGCCTAGACAATCAGTTATCGGTCACCTTGATTGATTGACTGACTAGGCAACACTAGTCAATTAGTTGAATGAGACAACCTTTTCACTGAGATGATAAAACAATAAACTCATTCCTATACAAGCATTTGCCAATTCTATATGATCATTTCAAGCAGCAAATAAAGATTCTGAAACTTACAAATCACAAAGTCATAGAATGCAACAACCACGATAATCCACTCATCAGACGCATAGTAATTCATGTTCTTACATGTCTTTAGCATTTGTAAGCCACAAAGTTCCAGATCTCCACTAAAGGGCAGTCTGGTGCACAAAAGCTCCCGCTATGCGCAGGGTCCAGGAAAGGGCCAGACCACAAGGATCTATTATACGCAGTCTTACCTTAACCACAAGGGTCTATTATACGGAGTCTTACCTTACATTTCTGTAAGAGGCTTTTTCCACTGCTTGAACCCATGACTTTCTGATCACATGACAACAACTTTACCAGTTACTTCAAGACTCCCCTTCAAGTCCTAGATCACCACTAACCAAGGAAATCATGCCCAAGAAATGGTCAATCTATCAACTGTGCATACATCCGCCTCAAATTAGTGGGTGTTAGTGTCATCTATACTAATCCTCTATATCTGTTTTGTGTATACCCAGGCCGACTTGCTTCTTTCCAATACTCAAATTTTTTTCCCTTTCAAGACAAAAGTATCTCCTCCACCTATGCTCGCAGATAAGAGAAGAATTTCATGAAGATTTGTGATAAGTTGTTACAAATTCAATCTGGTATCTCAGACCAGTCAAAATTCTAAAAGATTTTTAAGAAATTGAACATATACGGGTTTAACCAAATACTGAAACGCAGAATTCAATTCATCTAAAGAAAACGCAAAACTAATTGAAGAGATTTAGCAGAAAAATGAGTGAGCTCACAGTAACAGAAAATAAATAAAATAAAATAGGACTGAAGGCATAAGTGATCCAAGTAGAGTTGTATTACCTGATTCGGCCATAATTTGTAGCAATCAATAAAGAAATTCAGAAGAGCAGAGAAATCTTCCTGCCGGCTTTCATTTCACTTTTTCAACCAAGTTGAACAGATCGTATGGCCACCCAAAATCGACCGGCAGAGATAGAGAGGGTGTGTGTGTATATGTGTTTTGACTGGAAAAGGACAGCTTGAATTTTGTAAGAGTCGATATAGGCTCTGTAACGAGCTGAGACCTGAGAGTGAAAGCTACACGAAGCTACCACGCTTCAGAAATGGAGTTTTATGTTTTGGCCAAAAACATTAACAACCCGTGAACTTGACACCAACTTTCGTATAGTATGTCCTGTGTCATTTTAACACCTTTTACGCAGTAAGCAAAAAATATAAAGTGTATATATTACACTCACTCACTATGATGTGACATGATTATTAATTAAAAGATGACACATGATATTTAGGTCTAGAATAATAATTATAAAATAAATTATAAAAAATAAGTAAAAGAAATATTATTTTTCATCAAAAAAAGAAAATAAATAAGTTATTTTCTAAACCTCCCCAACCTACCCAATCCCTCCTTCCCCAAAAACTTCCCCGCAATGTCCATTACAATTCCTTCACCAGTAACCAGGGTCTATTCAATTTTCTTATCTCTTTTTTTTATTCAAATAATCTTCGTAGGTAGAATTTAAGAACAAAAACCTATAAATTACATTATACATCACAAACGCTAATAGCTGCTAACCAAAAAAGTTGCAATAAATAAAATTAAAATGAATGGGTAAAATCTGAAATTAAGACTAAAACAGTGGATGTGTATTTTGCAAATGAAATGGATTATTAGATTAATAAATTCGTATGATCATTGTCAAAAAAAATAAAATATTTGTCAAAAATTTCTTGAAACCCAGATCTGATTTTTTCTCTTGATGAACTTCTTTCTCTTTCTTTTGTTTTTGTCAACTTGGATTAATATTGAGACAAAATCTTGAATGAATAATGAAGTTTCATACGAATTTTTTTTGGGTCGATTTTTGTTGAGAACTCAAAATTCGTTTTTGATTTTAATTTTATACAAAAAGAAAATGTCACACGTTCTTAGAAAATGATTGATGTCTTTATTTTTTTTTATGAACAAAATAACAACGGTGAAAGATATTAATGGTAGAATATTAAATGGAGAAAGAGAAAAAAATAAAGAAGATGAAAGATGAAGAAGAAGAATGAAATAAAAAGAATTAAAAAAAATAAAAAAATGATTTCTTAGGCTGTTTACACGCCTACTTGAAGTGAAATTCATAAAAGTTGTCAACTCAGCAAAAAGTATCAAACTAACACAGTCAACCTTACTTTAGGTGTTCAAAATGTACAAGGCTTACTTGGGGTATCTAAGTGAAAAATTGTGTCAACTTTAAGGATCTGTCGATGTGTTCGATCTGTCGATGTGTTCCGCCTTTTTTTTTTTTTGTTCTTTTTTATTTATTTATTATTTGCAAATGGAGTGTTTGAATGTGGGAGTAATATCTGGGAAAAAAAAAAGTTGGGAGTAATCCTATACTCATTTGGTACATATTGGTTCCTCACAATCGAAAACGTGTAAACTCACTGGTTTACTGCTTAGTACAGTTTGTAACTGACAAACAAAATATCATAATCTATAAGGATTTGCTTGGTTGGTGGGATGAGCCATACAAGTTTCGTGGTAAAACTAGATATGTTAGCCTGTCCAAGCATGCGTCCAGCGTAAGTTACTTTATCTATTCTAATTTATGTGATATTGCTAAAATTTAGAGACTCAACAAAATTTCTTTATGTATTTTTTAAATAATTTAAGTTGTTAATCATTGTAATTTATAGTAATTATTACGTAATTTCAAATATAAATCATTGAAAAGGAGTTTTATTGTTGTTCATCAATTGTAAAGACATTTAATTAATTTGATCACAAATATTACGTTTATTATACTTTACCACTATACTCCTTCCGATTCACTTTTACTTGTCATGTAGAGTCAATTTGAATAAACTTTGGTGCTATATTTAATTAGATAAATACAATTTTTAAAATTAAAATTTAGATGTTCGAAAATTATACGAAAAAAATTACAGTATAAGTTACAATTCTTCTGATAGTCTATATATGTGTTTAATGACTAATCAGTAAAATAAAGAAAGTATCAAGAAGCTTCTAACCTAGCTACTATGTATTACTCTTTCGTTTTAATTTATTTGTTTTACTTTCTTTTTAGTTTGTTTCAAAAAGGATGTTATTTTTTTCCTTTTCTCTTAATTTATTAATTTTAACTTTTCACGTAGTATGTCTAAGACAACAAGATTAAAGAGCATTTGGTACATTCTACATAATTTTAATTTAAGATCACAAGATTCAAGAATCTACTTTTATTTTTTAAACTATTTTATGTTAAATCAGGAAAAAATTAAAAAGAAAAAAGTATTTAATATGACATCAAATAGGTACTCATACTTTGGGAACACAAAACAAAACGCTCGATTACTATATTTTCAAAATTATTAAAGACATTTAAAGTAACAAAGAGATAAATCCGTGTATATATATACTAGTGAACATAGTTGCGCTTCACGCGCGGTCATAAAGATATTAGTGAATAGATGAATATTTTGTTTGTAAATATTTTTGAGGAAAAGAAATAGATTAAGAAGGGACAGTTGTATTTAGTTTTGATCTTCCCATCTCAATTATTTTATTAAAATTTCTATAGTAAAATTTTAGAAATTTAACAAAGTGAAACAACAAATCATATAAATTATTATTTTGGCCGACAGCAAATCTAGTTTCCAAATAAGTCAGAATCTTAACAGAAGCTCTTCCTTTGCCAGTTATTCTTATGTCAGCTACTACTTTGTCAGAGGCTAAGTTCCCTCTATCTTCCGGGAAGGGAGTAGAAGAAGAAGTCCTCGTGACTCGGCTACATAAATTAGTATATCATCCGAATAGATTTACAGAGAAATATTGTCAATCAAATCGAGTTTTTTGTGTTAGCTTATCTTTTTCTTCTTGAATTGTCTCGAATTACCTACGGAGTTTGAGAGGTTCACTAGATTTTTGATTCCTTCCCCATTTCTGAGAGCTGGAAAAGGTAAATATTACTATCAGTATTAAACACTCACAAATAATTATATTTTCTAAAGCTTTCATTGTTTTGGGAGCATGTGAATACTCATCCTTGTCATTTTTCATTTATTTACAAAAATAATGAAAAGATAACCAAACTTCAATATGAAATTAATATAATTATTTCTAAAACTTAAACAAATCTACCCCCAAAAGGTAAACATTTGAATTTACATTATAACTACGTACAAGCTTGTTGTAAACAAAAAGAGTAACAATATTTTGCTAATAATAACTTATTAGTTAAACTTGATTTGACTAATACATCATTGATCACATAGATAAAGTAATGTATCATTCTCTCCCATCAGTCAACAAAAAAATCCAAAACTTCTTCGTACATATTTGTTGCAGATTTCCATGGACCCAACTTTAAGGATACAACTATGAAAAAAGATGTTAATCTTGATATTACATAAATCTGCCATTTAGCTTTTAGGCATGTGCTATTAAATATGCATAAATGAAGGAAGGTGGAAAGTCATGTCATAAATTTGCATGTTAAATAATTGAGAGGTTATAAACATAAAAAGATGAAAAGTTATGAATTTTACTAACTAATACTAATTAAGAGTGGAAGTGTCATGACCCAGCCCACCGGATCGTGAGTTATAAACATAAAAAAGATTGAAAGTTATGAATTTTACTAACTAATACTAATTAAGAGTGGAAGTGTCACGACCCAAACCACCGGATCGTGGGTCGTGACAAATATGGTATCAGAACCCAGATTATCGGTCTTTCAGTACAAGAGCAAATGTTGAGTAGAGTCCTACGAATTAGTGTGTTGACGTCCACATCAAATTTGTAGGAAGCGGGCACGATCCGGTGGGTTGGGTCGTGACAAATATGGTATCAGAGCCCAGGTTATCGGTCTCCCAGTGAAGAGCAAATATTGAGTAGAGTCCTACAGATTGGTGTGTTGACGACCTCATCAAATTTGTAGGAAGCTACAAGGCATCTAGGAATCTATTTCACTTTCTTCTTTCCTATCGTGTCCTCTTAATGTCGTATCCCTAGGTTGAGTCCAATTGGTATCTAGTCGATTCCAATTGGTATCTCAATCATCACAATTGGGACTAGTTGGTCCCAATTGGTATCTCTTAACGTGGAAAGGTTGGGACTACACGCTCAGCCAATAGAGGTCAATAAGAAACATAGAAAGTGGACTATTATGCTTTGTTCGATATGGTATTAAGTACTTGTGATGAGACAATGATGTGTTAAAAATGTTCTATATGTATAGTTGTTGATGGCAGTGTATGGAAACTTGCTTGTGATGTTTAACTTTCGAATATGATTGTTGTGTGTATGTGTGGTTGGATGGTGTGTATCCAAGAAGACCGGTGGACGTAAGGACCGGGTGTGATCTCGAGAGTGCCTTTATTTCCGCGATCTGTGCTACAAATCGTCTCTCTGTGATTTGGTGTACTACTTGTATTCTATCCAATCCTGTATGAACCACCCGGATGCCTGGTTGTTGGTGGAATATTGTTGAGCATAATGAATTGAGTAAGCAAAAAGATTGATGTAAGTGTGCGGTTAGTTTGACAGAAGGGAATTGTATAGGTGGTAGTCGAAAACAAGGGAAAATGCGGATTCGAGTTGTAGTAAATATAAACAAGAGATGATTATGCTGCTAGAATAGACATAAAAAGAATATGGTATAGAAAAGAACCTGAAACTGCGTAAAGAAGATAAAAGTAGAGCTACTGGAGGCTACCGCTGCATTGGTAAGATTAATCACTGCAGCGACTCCAGGCAATGTCCTGCCAGGTATTTTCCTATTTTTGTGATTTCATGATTTTGCAAGGTAACCCTTTTTTGAAATAATAAATTGACAAAAATCCATCCAACACGCATCATAAGCTAAAGTGTTTATTATTAGGCGGAGGGGAACATCTAGCTAGTGGCGTCATCTCCAAGGCTTGCGGCATCCGGGCCCTCCTCATCTACGCCGCTGAGGAAGGAGAACTCCTCGACGTCCTCCGCAGTTAGCTTTGGGAGCTCCTTATCTGGGAGGGTGCATGCAAACATGACCCGCACAACCTTCCACATCCTAACCAGCATGTGGTCTCGGGAGCAGCGTTTCTTCTTCTCATCATCTAGCTCCTTTCAGAGCTCAGCATAGGCTTGAGCCGGGTCCATCGGAGCAGTTGGGCTCGAAGGAGCCAACCCCTATTGGGACATCTGCGTTCCTCTCCATGTAGTCTCATATAGAAGCAAGGCCAGCCACCTAGTCGCTAGGAGGAGCAGGTGTCCGGGAATGGGGGACACCTCCACTCCCCACCAGCTCTGCTATTCTCACCCTCTTCCGCTGTGTTCCTCTTCTTTTTGCCTCCATCTCGGGAACTCCTCCTTCTCAGGGGGTTATACGGCACATCACACTCCTCCCAAGTATAATGGTCCTCCCTGTAGACATCCACTCACTTGCAGAGCTTCGTAATTAGGGAAGACAAGAACAAATCGCTTGCTGACCTCTCCCTAGTGTAGAAGTACTGTCATTCGTCTATGATATGTGCCCCCACATTCACCTCAACCCCCGTCATAATGCATGCCACTACCACAACTCGGTGGAACATTATGTTCGTGACATTTCTCAAAGGATGAATCCTTCGAGACACCAGTTGTAACCAAAGCTTAGCCTTGGCCAAGAAGTATGCACTCTTGGTCCTCTCTGATTGGACCACTTCACTTTGTTATCCTTGTCCTCTGGCGCTAAATTCCGAGAAGCCCACCTAAAGTCTGACTCCCGAATCTTTGCCTTGAAGGCTGCATTTGAGAGGTTGGGAGGCCCTAAGACCTTGTTGATAGTGCTGGCATCCACGGGTATATTCTTCCCCCGAATTCGGATGGTAGGGAAGGGTACTTCCCACTTCACCGTAGGAAGTATAACATAGAATTAGCAGACCCAAGCCAGGTTGCAGTACGAAATTGGCTCAGTCAGCATTTCCCAACCAAGAACTTTAGCTGATCGCTGAAATCAGGCAGCACGTCCTCTACCTCATCCATCACGAAGCCTCTCTCACGGAAAAAGCTCCTACTGTATAGCCCTTCCTCGTACCGGGTGAGGCTGGCATTGTATGGAAAATGGTGGTAGGTGGATTGTTAGGCCATGATGATCCTTTAAATGCCATGAAAATAGTTAGAACCATATCAAAATACCAAGGAAGGGAAGGAGAATTCAAAGTTTTCAGAAAACGCAAAAACTGGGGACTTACAGCCCAGTACCACTACAGAACCGCTGCAGCGGTACCGTAGCAGCAGTACTGACCACTGCAGCGATACTGCTGCAGCGATTCATAGTCTTCAACCCGCCACCGCTGCAGCGGTTCGTCATCTTCAACCCGCCAACCTCCCATCACATGGAGGATTTTTAACTTTTCTCCATAACTTTTGAAATTAAGCATAGATCAGGCTTGGGAAAGTGTGTGTGAACCTTTTTACATTAAAATGAGGGTGTGAACACCTGAAATCAAACCCAATTCGAAGAAAATCATTGGAGAAGATGACTCTTCATCTTCCACCCCTCCCATAGCTGAAATCCATCCTGAACTACGTTAATTTTACGTCCCGAACACTGTAGGAGCATTGAAAACATAAGAAAACTTAGCATGCCAGGAAATATACTCAAGAACACCACCAATTCCAAATTCAAAAAGTTGTACCTAAAAACCACCCTAATTCCCTCTATTCTAACATAATCCTACGATCCTATAATGAGAAATGCATAAAGTATAAGGATTGAAGAAAATACCTTGAGTTCGTCGTCGGAGAGGGGTTTTCATAGAGAGAGTTGAGAGAGTTTGAGAGTTGGGAGTGAAAAATGGGGGAAAAATAAGTTTCCCCCTACTTAACTATCGCGAACCACTACTACGGTTGTTTACCGTTGCAGCGGTAAACTTTTTTCAAAACCAATTTCATCTCGACTTTTTGTGCTTTGAGATGTCATATTATATTTGTGGCTTGTTGTTCCAATAATTAATTGTGTGATCCGTCTTGGGGAAAATATGGGAAAAATAGTTCGGCCGAGATTGGGCAATACATGGGTAGTCGCTCGTTTTGGGGCAGGATGTATAATGATTTGGCATATGCTAAGTAATTCTCTTAGTGGCTTATTGTAGCTAAAGATCCGTCGAGTGCTCACGCAAATGTTCAGACCTCACCCTTAGGGCCGTTCAGGGATGAACAACGGGTAAATTGGTATCTAATGTAATGATCCAAATGGTTGTTAAGTGTAAAAACACTCCGAGAATAATTTACGATGAATAATGGGTTCAAAATTGACTCAAAAAAAATTAAATAAGGGGGAAAAATTGGGGCCCAAGGGAATTGGGCCAAGAGGCTGTCATGACCCAATTTCCCAGGTCATGATAACACTTACCATAACCCACCAGTAGGTAAGCCAACCCATAATCCGGAACAACTAGTAATGGACTAATAAGATAGGCGGAAGCAATACTAAATGAAAAAGAGAAAGATGTCCAAACGAAAGTAATTATATCCCCAAGACCTGGTGAAGCCAGTATAAGATCTTCTAACAAAACAAGATTACAAGGTAAAATACAGAGTAAATATATATATACACAAAGCCGTCTCTGAAATACAAAAATAGAGATCAGTCTAACAATAAAAGGGAGAGCAGGAACAACTCCGAACGTCAGGAGCTCACCCCGAATCTCCGATCCATGGCAGCTCCACACGAAGCACACGTCAACGGCGGAAACTCGTGCTATGATATGTAGGGTGCAAAAGTGTAGTATTAGTACCAACATGAGGTACTCAGTAGGCATCGACTAACTGAGCTCCGAAGACAATATAAGTATAAATAACATGTAAAGCAGGAATAAACATTAGAGACAACTATCTAAGAAATGAATCATAATAATACTAAAGGAAAAGTAAGGATAAACTATCATGCCCTAGAAGTAATTCGGGACGAAGCTATGCCAATAAGTAGCTAGTCAACGTACGATAGTACAGTGAAGAAAGAGATATATAATATACAATAGAAGTATGAAGGAAAAGATATACAAATGATACATAATAGTAATATGAAGAAAGGGTATATATATATATAATACTAATAATATTACAAAGGAAACTGATCATATATTATAAGATTAGCTAAAGCTGAAAGTACTAAACAAAGGGAGCTAGTCTAACAGCCTAAATCTCACAAGGATTACGATATCAAGAAGGGAGCTAACTCTAGCATAAACAAGGTCCTAATCGAAATACACATATCTATAAAATGGCTTAATAGTGATAGAGTTTGCCATGAAAAGAGGGAAAGGATCAGAAACATATCGATAACCTCGGGTGCCAGTCCATAACCAACCAGTCACAAACCACATGAAAATATCCAAACAATAATATAACTGGCTAGCTCAGACAAACAATAACCTAACAGGGCCCCCATAAGCCCGGAAGGTACAATCAATCACTCAGCAAACAACAAACATAACCTATACATATGCAACCCCCCATAAGACTAATAGATACAAGTTCCAAACAATTACACTGGTGACAGGTGATGCATGCGAATAAAGAGAAGCCATGAAAAGAACCAGATGAAGCAAGATAAACCAAGTACCATATCTAACACAAGTGTATAAACCTCCTCCAGCTCAACAGCTCACAAAAGCAGGACCTATGGTGACCATCCTCCTCCGACACTGTGGTTCACAGACAGAAGGGCTCATAGGGGACTCGGGATATCCGTATACACTACCTGGTCTTGAACCAGGACTTCCATAATCCATATCCATAACAGTAGCAATAATAAGAACCAAAATTGAACTGAAACCAGTGGATAATAGCAAAAGGCCAGATGATCCATAAATGTACACCAGAACACCCAAATCGTAATCATAGACAGATGTCGGACTCAAGCCAAAACTCAAAGTAACCAACCGTAACCAGAACAGGTGATCCCATAAGAAGCCAACCTCAACCATAAATTGATGCCAAACTCATACCGGGACTCATAATCATGACATAACTAGAGGTAATACAGGGGTCCTAAGCCCATCACCAATCCATTTATTTAGTAAAGTGCAGTCTCGGGCATTCAAATCTTCTAAGGCCAGGCTGGTTCTAATTACTAGATCAAAGGGGTACGGTCAAAGGTTAGATACTGCCCTCCCCAAGGGTAAGGAAGCTAAATAGGTGCGCAATCAAGTCTAAGTCAACCCACACCCAATATAATAGCCTAAGGAAGTAGTCATAAAACTATCTAAGCCTAAAGGAGAGACATTCGAAGCATTCTATCTAAAAAAGATAGCGGGATCCACTACCAGACCCTGATAACCCAACCTAAGGCAAACTCTACCCAAACATAGGTGAAGGTTTCTCAATCCCGTCCCATGGCACTAAAAGCTAAGTCTAGTTCTAAAGGCGTACCATATACTAACCTAAGGAAAAATGGGCCAAATTCTGGCAAAAAAGGGCCTTAATCGGCTATAATAAGCTTGGGAATGCGGATAATGCATGCATGCCACCACCAGTATCGAAACAAAGCAAATATAAGCTCCAAAACATCTATAAACTTAGCCACAACTCCTTTAAAGCACAAAGAACTAACCTAGTTTCCATGGTGTCGTAACCAAGGCCTCGGGCCCAATAATGTAATATATAGAACAATAAGAGCATATAAGTATATGCAGAAAGTTAGAAGCGGGATCAACGAGAGGTATCATTCTACCAGGTGAATTTAAACGAGGAATATCACCGAAATAGATGAGTACCATCACAAAACCTACACTAAGGATTACCAGTGTCAACCTAAGGGTTCGTACATAAGTAATCAGGCTTAACAGTATGTTAAAGCTATGGTGGGAATTCTAGGCTAAGGCTCAATTTACAATTCTATACTAAATCCTAAATAGGCCAAATACTAATACAACTAGCCCTAGACTTATCCTATAATCCCCACCTAGCATGCAATCAATACAATACATAGTCTTATAGAGAAGAGTAGACCGAAGCCTACCTCAAAGCCAAACCGTAATCTCGAACCATCCACGAGCTGCTAGTCTCCCCTCTATGATCTCTGAATGATGTCGCACTATTAAAATCACAATCTACATACTAACATGAGTAAAACGAGACCCATATTGCAACATAAAAGTTTGGGTCCAAAAATCGAGTAACAAATAAGCCCGTGGGACTCGTAAAAAGAATTCCAAAATTGAATTCGTCATGAGGTCCCTCGAAGGAAAATGAATGTATGCTCAAAATTTGAGCCCAAATGGAGACTCAATTGGGGCTCAAATTAGCCCCAAGAGCTAAGGAAAATAAGAATGAAAATCAAGAATTAAACGGAGATTTAGGCTGAAAACTTATGAAGAAACTAACGGGAAATTATCACCTCAACGTCCTTTACTCATCTCCTGCTCCAATTTATGATATCCCAAAGGTTTTTAAGTTCATAGGTCCATTAATGGAAAAATAAGGCTTAGAAAGTGAAGGAAATTTGGGGAAGATATCAATATATAGGGCCAGGGGTTACTCATCGCAATCGCGAAGCATAGAGAAATCGTTCATCTCGAACGCGAGGAAGTAGCCACAATTGTGATGAACATTTGAAGAAGGCCATCACGAACGTGTTGAAGCCTTCACGAACGCGAAGAAGAGACTGGACGGGGTCAGGTCGACCCCTTCATCCCGAACGCAAGAGGAGGCTCGCGATCGCGATGGTCAGAAACTTGACCATTCACGAAAATAACCAACTCCTCATGAACACGAAGAGAAATTATGGCCTGCACTAGATACTGTTGCACCAGCAAAATGCCAAGTTCCAACGAACTCCGATCGGTGGCTCGAGATTCTTTCGGGACACCATGCAAGTAATCAAACTATGCTACCATACCAAATTTGATATTTTGAACTCAATGGAACCATCAAAATTTCCAACTGAGGTCGTTTTGATAAAAAAATAGGCCCCAAACCCACTGTTCTACTTTCACTAAAATCCACCCAATAGCCTAAAATGAGTTTGAAAGCCTCGGGACCCGGACTAAGGGTTCTTCTAGCCTAAAATCAACGATCTAGAGCTAATGGAATTGTCAAAATTTCATCCGAGTCCGTTTACTAGGAGTTTTGGTCAGAGACCAATTTCTTAACAGCGAAAGCTCCAAAGTAGAAAACTGAGTCTAAAACCCAAAAGAACTATCCAAAAATCAAACCGACAGTTTTGACAAGTCATCAATGACCTGTAGCCGCTACGGGTATGCTCAAAACGTCTAAAACGTACAAAAATTATGACAATGATCTAGAGGGTCATTACAATGGACACTACTAAAGGACTTTCGTCCTCTAAAGTCAATGGATAGAGAGAGCCCGAAAGCTCGAAAGGATGAGGTATTGAGCCCGCATACCCCAAGCAAGACTCCTCAGATAACCTCCAAGGATAACCAACGCTTCCAAGGGATTTTGCTAAAGATATCTCTCTTTTCTTCACATCCTTACTTCACTTTCCAAATAATCAAAAACTCATCCTCAGCAATCATCTGGCCTTCAACTGAATCGAGCACGATTGAAGCACGCAAACCCAAACCATAACATACTGTAATCGTCCCGATATAAGCACCAATAAGAGGATACTCAATCAGGATAAAGATAACCTAAGGCATGAGTCGTACAACCAACTCCAAACTCTAAATCTAATATTTTCTTACCTTTCCAAACCTGTTGTCTATTCTGAACTACCTAAAAGCTCTCCAGTATCATCCGCATCCTGTCTGTGTATTCACATCATATTAACCTCAAAAGAGTAAAGCTGACCCATCAGTAATCCACACGAACTAGCATTTGAATAATGCACAATGAGGTTCTACCTGAATACTCAAATGGTGGTGATCAATGTTTGTAATCCCTTCCAGGGCCACTAACTAGTCTTGATGACCCTCGAACCCAAAAATTATGAGTTCAAATCATAAACTCTCGAAACTGAATGATCCGCTCCAGAATGCCCCACCAACTATGGGTGAAACCATGTTAATCCCAACTCGAGTACACTTTTTCCACTGAGTAGCCATTCAAAATTTCTAACAAAAACTAAGAATCAATGCAAAAGGCAGTAAAACAAATACCACTTGCCGATGGACCATCCTCCAAGCATCTAGCTAATACAATCTCTCTCAACTGAAGAAGACTAAGTTGGTAGGTAATAAGTAGGCCTAGTCAGCCTGTCAACGAATACTCAACTGAATCAAAACCTCAAAATGGAGCTGCAATCAAGTTATGCATTCCATAGCTATAATCTCAACACTAAAGCCGAACTACTCGATCCTAATTATCCAAATCGATCCTGTCAGTGAGTAAGCATCCATACTCCAAAATCTATCACAACTTTCAAGCCGTTATTTAAAAAAGTCAAAAACCACGACTGGAGCCATCAAGTATTTACTAATGTCAAATACCCAAATCAATCTCACTTACTGAAATCAAGCATATACCCCAAACCAATCTCACCTTCAGAGACTAAGCATTCATCCAACGACTTCCCTAAGGGCTAAAACTGAAATGGTGCCAAAGAACATACTCACAACTGAGGAGAACGATAAGTTAAAGATACAAGCAATCAAATCCACATCCGCTGAGGGTATAACCATCAAGGCATAACTAAGAACTCACCAAGGCTGTAAGGAGTACCAATGGTAGCCAAATCTCGAGCAACTCAGAACATAGTACGATCTTAGCTTGAATATGGTTAAACCAATACTCAATCCATGATGACAAATGCTCACTCCCAAAAAAAATCCACTTTGGTTACCAACAGCTGCTACATAATCACATATCACCAAGCAGAGGTATTCCACGAAGTCATATTAGGTCGAACAAATATCAAAATGAGAAATTTTTGATTTCACCCATTTACTCCAACCTTAACTCAATTGACCCATGAACCACATCGCAGAAAGAGCGGAGAACCCAACTCAACACCAAAACCAAGATCAAGACTACTACCAAAAAATAAACCAGATAAATCAGAATAACAAACCTCAAACTTATCAACACTAGGCGTGGGCTATAGAAAAAGGAACACCAATGCTAAAATCACAACAAAACCATGGAAGGCCAACCCTACCTTTACTTTCACAACCTACTCAACAATCGACCTTACCGCACCCACAAAAAGAAAAACCAACTAACCCAGGCTCTAAGCCAAACGACCAAGAATCGCAAGAAAGGAAACACTAACTAGATAACGCTAACTTAGCGGTGTATCAAGTAAGAGTCAATCAACGTCATATTAATAACAAATATAATAACAATACAAAGTGCATATGGCACGAAAATAAATAACAACCAATACCACTCTAGGATCACATCAAGGCCAATATACCAAAGGCAATGGGATTTTAACCCAAGTGCTACACCCCAAGAAAATCACAATACCAATCCACTCAACCACTACTAAAAGAAATCATCTACGAGGGGAGGGGGTAACCATAAATACATCAATATACACCAAGGCATACAACAATCAACATAAAAATATCAAGGCATATAAACATCGATGGGTATGAAAACCCCCAAATCAATTCAATAGGAACCATAAGATAGTAAACCAAGAGCACACCTATAATGATGGAATCTGAAGTCAGAGTGCCTGACCAGCCCAAAGAAGTACGAATCTGAACGCGTCTGACCTCAGGCTAAGCATGTAAACGACCAACTGAAACACTAAGTGCACCGCTTCTGTGATGTGCCGTGGTTTTAAGGAATTTTCGATGCATAAACCAAGGAAAATATGCAATAACTTGGGTTTGTTTGGTTGGTATGATGTGTTTTCTGTTCTATATTGTAGAAGAATAGGTTTTTGGAGGCAAAATAGACAAAAAAGAAGAATCATGTACAGGAATGAAGTATTTGAAGACGAAAGAGCCAAGTCCAAACCAGAGGAGTGACCCACGGCATGAACCACATCACGTGAGTTGACCTATGTGACGTAGGTTGGTGTCGTGAGTCAACTCCTGAGAGTTTGTGAAGTGGCCTGATTCCACGACAGGACCCACGTGGCGTGACTTGGTTCTACGACACCAAGTCACGGTATCGTGGAAAAGTGCCGACTCTGTTTTCCTATTTTGTTTAGGATAGTATTCACCTTGTATCTATAAATAACCCTATATTGTCCTATGTTTAGGTGTTGGTCATTACATTATTTTGAGATATATTTTCATTATTTTGAGTTCATAATTACATTATTAGTTTTGTAATCTTGGAACAAAAATTTTAGGGTTTTATTCTTATTGAGATTTCAGAGTTTTCTTCTTATTGTGAGTTTACAATTATGTTTTCATCATTGAAATTGAATTCTTCTTGTATTCTTACAATCATGAGTAGCTAAACCCATCAACTAGGGTTGTGTGAACCATGAGGAATTAATGAAATGGGTTAAGTGCAAAGCAATTCTAAACCTGTGTGAATGAATGTATTGTATATTCTTTTGTTGTGATTTATGTTCTAATGGTTGTAGACGTTAGAAATTCACCTGTATTCTAGACTTGCTCAAGAGAGAGGTAGATATTCGAAAAAGGAAATAACAATAGAGATTTGAAGCTATCAACCTTCATCTAATAACTTGAGCCATAAAAGGGATAGTTATCTGAGATCCAGGATGAGGGTTTGTAGTACGACACTCTAAAACCGAGAGGAGAAGAGTGAAATTCATCTAACTAAGGTCGAGAGATGTTTAGATGAACATATCTTTTTAGATTTTGCATGCAACACAGTGGGACAGTTTTGCCAGCACAAGTAACCGATGGAGTTAAGGAATCATTGGGGATCATAGTCCTAGTGTATTTCTCATATTGATTATAAATCCAAAAATCAATAATCGTTACTGTTACTATTTGCTTACAAAACCCCCTTTTTTACTTGCTTGCCAATTACTCAGACTAGAATTCGACATAATTTTGTCTTATTCCCTGTAGGATCGACCCCAACCTAGTTGGGTTATATATTTGATTCAGTGGTGTCACTTTATACTTTTTCTGGAGGTATAATTTGGGCTATATCACTTTACCCAATGGTGCCACAACCTTAAGAGACTGATCTTTCTGCACTGATTGCTCAATAATCCCTTGTTAGGGACACTCTTTGGCCTAATGATCTATATCTCTGTAGTTATAACAAACTCCTGAAGCTCTAACTCGGCGAGAAACGCGAGTTGACCCCAATTGGCTGACCAACTCATGCCTGGGGTACTCCTTAGACTAGTGACCAACCACTCCACAATTAAAACATGCCTCTGGAACTCTCTGATGCACTATACCTACTAAGCCAGAATGGATGCCATAGCCTAAAGAACTAGACCAAATGCCCCATAATATCGAAGAATGGTGAATACCGAAGGAGTTCAGGATCCTCTAGCAGCGGGAGATATTCATAACCAGCCAATTCAACCAGTTGGTCATAAGACTGTGGAATAAGTCACTGCTCGATTAACAGCTAAGGAAAATGCGAGGCAAGAAACTCTTAGACAAGCGGATAGATCATCAAGGAATGTAAGAAGCCGCACAATGTCTCGCTACACTTGAAAAGTGACAAAGAAGACTGAGGGTGCAACAACCACCT
This sequence comes from Capsicum rhomboideum, assembly GCA_031232105.1. Classification (NCBI taxonomy): domain Eukaryota; kingdom Viridiplantae; phylum Streptophyta; class Magnoliopsida; order Solanales; family Solanaceae; genus Capsicum; species Capsicum rhomboideum. Next base: position 65,081,064 of record CP124709.1, read on the forward strand.
CAAAGACCATTTATGTTGGTTTATGATGATCCTGGAAGAGGATGTGACTTATTTTGAGCCAATTAAGATTGGTGCTATTATTCCATCAGAGTTACCTCAGGGCACTAAGTTTGACATTACAAGTGTCATGATCCACATGCTAAACTTGAAAGGTGTGTTCGCCGATCTTCCCACAGACGATCCGAACATGCATGTGATGAACTTTGTGGGGGTTTGCACTTCATATAATTTGCCTGGAGTTGACCAAGAGGCTATTTGTTTGAGATTGTTTCCATTCTTTCTAACAGGAGAAACAACTTTGTGGTTGGCCGAGTTACCACGAGGTTCCATCACTACTTGACAAAAGTTGAGAAATCAATTTCTGAAGAAATTTTTCCCACCCTCCAAGATGGTACAGTTGAAGGATGAGATTTACAACTTTAGACAACTATATTCTGAAGCACTTTACGAGTTTTGACTAAGGATTAAGAAGAAGCTGCAGAATGTTCCAAATCATAGGATGAGTGGTGAGAGTTTACTTAAAATCTTCTACAGGGATTTAAACGCCAATACAAAGGCTATAGTAGATACTATCACTGGTGGAGCATTTATGAGTCTGAGGTGGGAACAATCTTCAGAGATTTTAGATTTTATCACTAAGACCAACCGAGGATGTCATACTTGGGAGGCAGATACACCTGCTGGGCATATTCTATTGGAGCCTCGACAGTACAACGAGCTTTGGATGAATTTGTAGCTCAAAAGGTCGCATAGTTGAGGACAAAAATTGGCTTGCTAGCCAAACAGATTGCGGCTAGAAGTGTTGAAAAAGGTGCATGCCATAGGTTCACAAGGCAAAACACCTAGGCATGATGATTATAAATCTGATGAAGAGGCTAAGTACTTGGATCGAGAGGTGGCGGGTTTTTGAGACAAGGGCTAAGGGTATAATCAAGACTCTTGGAACTCAAGGCAAGGGAATCAAGGTCAGAACTACTATGGAGACAATTATAATAAGTTAGGCTATAGAGACAGAGATCGGGATGGTGATTGGAGGCAAAAAGATGACTATAAAGATAATAGTGGCCTTTATGTACCACCGGGGAACCGTAATGATTAGTCTGGAAATTCGAGGATTGAAGCACTTCTTAATAAACTGGTTACGAGGTTAGAGAGCTAAGAAAATTGTCTAAAAGAGTTTAGGGCAGACATTTCGGGAATAAGTTAAAAGATTGAGTCTGCTCGACAACCATCAAACAGCTAGAGCAATAATTCAGGCAGTTATCTAAAATATTGAATCAGCGTCAACAAGGTACACTTCTGAGCAACACCATCCAAAACCCGAGAAATGATGCTCATTATATGGCTATCACAATGAGAAGTGGGAAGACTCTCATTGAGGCACCCAAATAAGTTGAGGGTGTTCATGCTACACTGGAAGAGCAAACGAATGCCATAAAAAAGGTAAAAGAAGCTCTAAAGAAGTATGTTCTATTTCCAAAACTTCCTCCACCTTTCCCTCAATGTCTAAAGAAAAAGGTGTATGAGAATAAAATTATTAATGGGGAGATCATGAAAGAAGTTTAAAAGCCTCAAACTGATGAAAACAAGGTGAATACTGAAAACAAGAAAGAAAAGGAAGCCCCACAAATGCTAAACCCCATTCCTAAGCCGCCACCTCCATTCCCTCAGCTCTTAAAGAACAAAAAGGAGGATGGAAAATTTATAAGTTCATGTTCATAGTGAAGCAACTTTGTATAAACATTCTATTAGTGGAGGTGCTAGAACAAATGTCGGGATATGCAAAGTTCATGAAAGAGTTGGTCACGAAGAAGAGAACTGTTAGTTATGAGTCTGTTGGTGATTTGCTCCATTGTAGTGCAATTGCATCCTGTTCTCTTGTACAAAAGAAAGATGATCCCGGTACCTTCATAATTTCTTGTACAATTGGGTCAGTTAACTTTGCCAGAGCTTTGTGTGACCTAGGTGCAAACATTAACTTGATTCTGCTGACAGTATTCAGGAAATTAGGCTTGGGATCCCCTGAGCCAACAAAGATGCGGTTATTGATGGCGAATCATACGATCAAAAAGGTTGTAGGCATATTATTTGATGTTTTGGTCAAAGTTGAAAAGTTCATCTTTCCTTATGACCTTGTTGTCTTGGACTGTGAGGTCAATTTTGAGATGTCCATAATTTTAGGGAGACTATTTTTAGCCATCGGGACAGAGCATTGGTAGATATGGAGCGGGGTGAGCTAAAATTCAGGCTGGATAATAAGGAAGTCACATTCAATGTTTTCAGAACTATGAAGCAGCCAAAGGACATTAGGGTGGTTTCGAAAATAAATATTTTAGATGACCCTAGAGGGCAACCCAAGGGATATCTTGATGAAGTTTGAGTATTCAAGACACCCGCATCGTGCCGCGACGTTAAATCAGGCGCTGCTTGGGAGGTAACCCAAGGTGTCTTGCTATTCCTACATTTGCTTTAATTTTTGTTATTTTGACCGACATTAGACCCACGCACCTAGGGTGCCACAGGTATGTTCCTAACTCCCTTGTTTTACTTTGGTCTAATGCATTGGGGGAAATGCATGCTTATTTGGTGGGGGCGGAGGTACTTGTGGATCTATATGTTCTCTTGGGAATTTTTGTTGCCCTGTTTTTTTCCCTCAAGTTCTGTCATAGTAGAACCGATATGTTTAGGTTGTTATTTATATGTAACACCCCGTACGTTTCTAAGTCTAGTTGACAACCGTAACATTTATGGAAATATGAAAACATGAGAGAATTGATGAATTATGTATCAATTTGTGGACATTAAGAAGTCTTACACCATTGGGCCTTAAATGAAGCCCAAAATCATAAGGGAAGACATGGCCCAACATGGGATTTTGACCCATTCTTCCAATATTCTCCATTTGACCAATCAACCTTTGCATTTAATTCTAAAGAAGAGATAAGAGTGACTTGAGGGACTATATAAAGAGAGAAAAATCAGATTTTTATTACACTTGGACTCTCATGCTTTTCTAGACTTTACCAAAATTTTTTTTTGGTCTCTCAAGAACCCTAAGTCATTCTTTGGGCCAAGATCATCTTTGTACAAGGCTTGGTAAGTGTTTGTTATGATGGTTTAATATATTTTATGCATGAGAGATGGTGTATAATATGTTGGTTATGTTGGTGGAGTATTGAGAAGTGCACAATGTGTGAAATGTTATATATATGTTTGCTAAATCGGAGGATGGTTTTGTCTTGTAAACTTGCATATGCACTTGTGGTTTTGAAGGAAGTGAACTTGGTGGAGTAAATATTGACATGTGAGAAGTGATTATAGTCTTACTTTGTTTTATTCTTATGCATAACGTTTGGAATTGTTGTTGTGATATTGGTTACGGATTTGGTGACGTATTGACCGTAAAGTGTGGTTTTGGGTGTTGTTATGTGTGTTGTGAGACCATGGCTGAATGTTGGTACTCAAGATGATCAAAAATATGTCAAAATAAGTTTGGTTATGATCATGGACCTTTCATGGCATTTAAAGACCCAAAAGAGGCCATTTCGGACCAAAACGGGCATCCGCCCCCACAGACGAGGGCATCTGCGGGCGCAGATGCCAACGCAGATGACCCTAGATTTTTCCAGAGGCCATATGTGCGCGCATCTCATCCACCTGCAGGCACAGGTGGCAGCGCAGGTCAGCCCAGTTTTTTGTTATGAATGTTTACGTGTCGTCTTGGTCCCCGAAGGCCCCTATACCCTTTTTGGATGTAATTATCAACTTGTGATGTCATTTTAATGACTTTAAAGTATCGTATGGAGGTGTGTTGGATTGTATTAAGTATGGATGGTTGTTCATATGTTGTTATGAAGGAGTAATTGTGACGGAATGATAAAGAGAAAAGCGTAAAGGGTAAGTGTGGTGTGAAATTCTATCGATGTATGATCTCTTGGTCAATGTGCGTAATGTTGTGGTGTTGTTGATATGATAATTCCTTGGATTGTTTTGTAAGGGGTGACATGACGTTATACAGAAGTCATATAGTTCATTGTCATCTTGTGCGCCTGTATAGTGACTAGTTGCTAATGTAAGTTCCGGTATGAACTTGTATTGTAGAGTAAGACGTAAAGAAGGAGCTGGACTATTGTGTTCATACATAGACTTGTGTATTCATACTTGGAAGTGCAGGTATGTAAGGTTACTTTGTCCGTATTTTTCTGCGGCATATAGAATTCACATTGACGTTACACTTGTCCTATTCCGAAATGTGTTAAGGTATCCTATTCCCGGTTACCAATAGTTATTATCACAAGTTTCCTATTCATTGATCAATTATGAATCACATGTCTCTTATTCGTGGATAATGTTCCAAAAGCTTAATAAAGTTGTGTTCCAAAGTTCCAATATTGGTTATGCTCATGTAGCTTGTTCATTGATTGTTGTCCAATGGTTCCAATAGTGTTATGTTTTCCACAAGGCTATATTTCCAAATAATGTTATTCACATGTTTCCCACTCATTGTTTAATGATCCAAAGCTTCAAAGTAAAGTATGACTATCATTGTAGCAATCTCAAAGTAATGGATAAAGTAATGCATATGTGGTTAATGATCAAGTATGGGTGGTAGCTTTGGGGGTGAAATGCCTAGCTCAAGCCGATCCCAAGATTGTTGGATCAGGGGGCAGTCCTAGAGGCCTAAGCCTAGCTCAGACCGAACCTGACAGGGGGAAGCTCTAGAGGTATAATCCTAGCTCTAGCCAAACCTGATATGTTGGTTTATGGGTGGCAGCTCTAGAGGTCATAACCTAGCTCGAGCCGAACCCAATGCTTTGATTCTAGGGTGGCAGCTCTAGGGGCATAAGCCTAGCTCGAGCCGATCCCAACATAACGTTATGTTATGTTTAAAACCCACTGTTCAGTCAGGGCCCGGGTATCACAGTTCACAGGCAAAGATGAATAATCATAGAATCAAAGAAACAAAGAAAGTGAAGAAAACAATATACATGGTTTCCAAAGTTCAGTATAGTGACTTATCCATATTGGTTATGCATTTGAATTTGATTTCATTGGTATACTCCCATATCATACAGTTTCATTTGAGCCTTACATACTCAGTACATTCTTCGTACTGACCCCTCTTGGGGGATTTACCTTACTTGCTGCAGGCGCAGGTACTAGTAGGCCTCTACAGTAGGTTGCCAGTTGTTGCAGATCATTGGTGAGCTCCAGTAGTTCGGGGATTCTTTGAGTCACAGTTGTACATATGTTTGGGTGTTGTACATGTTGTATAAAGCGGGGACTTGTCCCCACTTTTAGTTCATTTTGGTCAATGCCTTGTTAGAGGCTTTTGTAGACAGATGTGGGTGTATAAATGTAAAAGGTACATGTCGTTTTTGACTTGATGGCCTCAACGTCCAAGTTTCATATATGTATATATGTCACATGTCCCATAAATTTCGTTGTTAGCATTATAAGCTCCTACGTGATAAGGGTGTTTCTGATGGCATGCATATGAATGAACATAAGTACAGGTTGGTTCTCTTGGGCCTTATCGGCTACAGGTGCCAATCACGTCTCGATGGGATTTGGGGCGTGACAATATATTATTTATGTGTTTTCATGTTTAATTAGTAGAAAAATAGGGGAACCTTAGGGCAGTCTAATTTTGAACATATTTTGAATGATAATGATGCTTTTTGATTGTTTAAAGGAAACCCCTCCTGAACATTTTCTTTTGAACTCTGTGTGTAGTATGTTAGTTTGTGACAGCTGTTGGATCTTGTTATGACATAAGTATTATAGACAGAATGACTGTAGCTAGCAATGCATGAACTGGATAGGTAGTAGTTGATAGTGTAACCTTGTGTTATGTGTGTGTGAGGTCATTACCTAGTTCTCTTTGTGTGTGTTAGTCTTGCCTAGGTTATATGATAGTGGTTAGGAAAGGATTATAGGCCGTTCTTAAATGAGTCCACTTTTAGCCTAAATGTCCGACCAAATGAATTAAGTATTCCTTGATCCCGAGTTTGAGACTTAATTGACTTGTTTGTTTCATTAGCCTATTCACCTTCCCATTTTGACTTACAATGAACCTGTCTTGGCCCTGGTCCCTCCTTGGACATTGTGTACCTTAACTCAGGCAAATCACCTAAGTTGAGGGTGGCTATTATAGGGATGCGTAGTTTAACTTGGGTATGAAGAAGGAGTTAGTAAAAGAAAAAAAGAACAGATTTGGGTGTGAAGAAGAAAAAAAATGAGTGAAATAAATAGAAAGTGCAAAAAGAGAAATACAAAAAGAAAAAAAATTATGTTTTAAAAGTATGAAGAAAATCACACCCAAAAATCTGAAAATAAATGAAGGAGAATAAAATGAGAATGGTTGGAAAGTGGAGCCAAAAATAGTGTAGTGTCAAGGAGGGTTTAGTCACTATATCCATAAGTACCACACCCATCCCCAAGCCTACATTACAAGCCGATGAAAGTTCTATAGTGATCCTAGTCCAACTGGCCGAAAACTAAGGCATAGAAAATAAGGGCAAGCCTATGGTATTTCACGCACATTGTTTGAACTTCTTTGTGAGAGAGAGTGTTTTGACCCAGTCCCTACTTTGATATTCATTAGTGTATTGTGAGTGTATGGGACTTCTTTGTTATGAGAGTACACATGTTGCATTGTTAGCTTCTATTTGTTCGGATAATGTCATTTTCATATATGCTTAGTTGTTTGTTCGTAATATGATGCCATCACTTGATCCCTTCTGTGTCATGATAATATGCTACATGTATACACACTGTGGTTTTGATTTGCAAATAGGAGGGTTAGGAAAAGTTTTGGTGCCAAAAGCGATAAGTCGAGTACTGTATGTCTCTTAGGTTTCTCATAGTTAAGCATCGATTGTGTTTATTTTATTTTGTCTGCCTGAGGACATGCAAATGTTCTAAGTTGAGGGTGTTGAGTCATGGTTTCATGGCACTTTTGATGCTTAAAACAAGGAAAATATGCAATAACTTGGGTATGTTTTGTTGGTATGATGTGTTTTCTGTTCTATATTACAGGAGAATAGGTTTTTGGAGGCAAAATTGACAAAAAGGAAGAATCATGCACGAGAACTAAGTATTTGAAGACGAAAGAGCCAAGTCCATACCAGAAGAGTGACTCACGACAGGACCCACATCACGTGAGTTGACCTACGTGACGTTGGTTGGTGTCGTGAGTCAACTCCTGAGAGTTTATGAAGTGGCCTGATTCCACGACAGGACCCACATGGCGTGTATAATTTGGGCGACATCACTCTGCCCGATGGTGCCACAACCTTAAGAGACTGATATTTCTGCACTGATTGCTCAATAATCCCACGTTAGGGACACTCTTTGGACCAATGATCTGTCTCTCTGTAGTCATAACAAACCCCTGAAGCTCTAACTTGGCGAGAAACACGAGTTGACCCTAATTGGCTGACCAACTCATTCCTGGGGAACTCCCTAGACTAGTGACCAACCACTCCACAATTAAAACAGGCCTCTGGAACTCTCTGATGCACTATACCTACAAAGCCAGAATGGTCGCCATAGCTTAAAGACCTAGACCGAATGCCCCATAATATCTGACTAGAACTCTGCCCACCACGACTTATCTGAGAGCCTTCTATACTCTGAGGTACTACCTGTCCAGACCTAATAGGCTTCAAGTGATGTTGATCTCTGCTGGGAGAATCCCTACCTCTAGACAATGTACCACTAACACTGTATTGCTGACATGGTCTCTTACCGCCATCTCCATATGTCTGAAGACATGCCCTCTCTGTAGTCCTTGTATGATTAATGACATGGAGGAAAGTAGATCCAATTACTATCAAATGCTCCAATGCCAAGCAGCGTGGTAAATTCAATCCTTTGATAAATCCATGCACCATCTCATACTCTGTAGAAAATAACATAGGAGTATGTCTAGCCCACCTGAGAAACCCTATCTCATACTTTGTAACTGATAAAGAGCCCTGTTGAACACCAACAAACTCAACTCTAGCCTGAGAACCACTCGATGTACCGAGCACCAGCACTAACTGCGAAGCGTCCACGAAAAAACTCAGAATCCCTAACATGGTATCCTATAAAGCTGAGGTGGTCACAAACTCTATCGGAGCCTGGGCTGGCCCCAGACCCTCTGGCTGACGCTGAAGATCCTCGATTCTAAGCTCCAACTCTTTGGTTTGACTTTGAATTAAAACCCTGGCAACACATGTAGAAGTCCCGTCTGCATCTATCGACAATCTCGAGCTATCCAAATGAGAAGGAGTGGAGTCAAAGAAGGCACTTAGAAGTTCATAGAAGTCAAGACACATGATAAAGAATCAAGAATTGGAATTTCTTAGGAATGCCCTATAGCCTCCCGAAGATAGCATACGAACGTCATCATACCTATCCACAGGACTCTACTAGGCATATTTCTTTGTACAAACTACACCGGTGAACCTAGGCTCTGATACCAAACTGTCACCACCCAATTTCTCAGGTCATGATGGCACCTACCATAACCGACCAGTAGGTAAGCCAACCCATAGTTTGAAATAGCTAGTAATAGACTAATAAGAAAGGCAGAAGCAATACTAAATGAAAAAGAGAAAGATGTCCAGAAGGAAGTAATTATATCCCCAAGACCTGGTGAAGCCAGTACAAGAGCTTCTAACATAACAAGAGTACAAGGTAAAATATAGAGTAAATACATATATATATAAAGCCGTCTCTAAAATATAAAAATAGAGATTAGTCTAACAATAAGAGGGAGAGTAGGTACAACTCCAAACGTCAGGAGGTCATTCCGAATCTCCAATCTATGGCAGCTCCGCACAAAGCACGCGTCAGCAGTGGGAACTCATACTATGATCTATAGGGTATAGAAATGTAGTATGAGTACCAATACGAGGTACTCAGTAGGCATCGACCGACTGAACTGCAAGGACAATGTAAGTACAAATAACATGTGAAGCAGGAATAAACATTAGAGACAACTATCTAAGAATTGAGACATGGTAACACTAAAGGAAAAGTAAGGATAAGCTATCATGCCCTACAAGTAATCCGGGATGAATCTATGCCAGTAAATAGCTAGTCAACGTACAATAGTAAAGTGAAGAAAGAGATATATAATATACAATAGAAGTATGAAGGAAGAGATATACAAGAGATACATAATAGTAATATGAAGAAAAAATATATACATGTAATAATATTACGAATGAGACCGGTCATATATTATAAGATTAGCTAAACCTGAAAGTGCTAACCAAAGGAAGCAGGTCTAACAGCCCAAATTTCACAAGGATTACGATTTCAAGAAGGGAGCTAACTCAAGTATAAACAGGGTCTCCAATCGAAATATGCATATCTGTAAAATTGCTTAATAATAATAGAGCTTGCCATGAAAAGAGGAAAAAGATCAAAAATGTACCGATAACCTCGGGTGCTAGTCCATAACCAACCTGTCACAAACCACATGAAAATATCCAAGCAATAATATAACTGGCTAGCCCGGACAAACAATAACCTAACCGAGCCCCCATAATTCTGAAATGTACAATCAATCACTCAGTAAACAACAAACATAACCTATACCTATGCAGCCCCCCATAAGACTGATAGATACAAGTGCCAAATAATTACACTGGTGATAGGCAATGGATGCGAATGGATGGAAGCCATGAAAAAAACTAGATGAAGTAAGATAAACTTAGTACCATATCTAACATTAGTGTATACACTTCCTCCAGCTCAACAACTCACAAAGGCAGGACCTACGGTGATCCTCCTCCTTTGACACTGTGGCTTATAGACCAAGAGGACCATAGGGGACTTGGGATATCCACATAAATTGCCTGGTTTCGAACTAGGACTGCCATAATCCATATCCATAATAATAGCAATAATGAGAACCAGAGTTAAAGCAGAACTAGAGGATAATAGCAAGAGGCCAGATGATCCATAACTGTACACTATAACACCCAAATCATAATCATAGACAGATGTCGGACTAGAATCGAAACTCAAAGTAACCAACCGTAACTAGAACAGGTGATCCCATAAGAAGCCAACCTCATCCATAAATTGATGCCAAACTCATACCGGGACTCATAAGCATGACATAACTAGCAGTAATCCAGGGGTCCTAAGCCCATCACCAATCTATTTATTTAGTAAATTTCAATCTCAGGCGGTGAAATCTTCTAAGGTCAGGCGGGTTCTATTTACTAGATCAAAGGGATGCGGTCAAAGGTCAGATACTGCCCTCGCCAAGGGTAAGGAAGCTAAATAGGCATGCAATCAAGTCTAAGTCACCCCACACCCAAGGTAATTAACTAAGGAAGTATTCATAAGCCTATCTAAGCCTAAAGGAGAGTCATTTGAAGCATTCTATCTAAAAAAGACATCGGGATCCAGTACCAGACCCTGAAAACCCAACCTAAGGCAAATTCTACCTGAACCTAGGTGAAGGTTTCTCAATTTCATCCCAAGGCACTAAAAGAGCTAAGTCTAGTTCTAAAGGCAGACCATATACTAAACTAAGATAAAACGGGCCCAAATTTCGACAAAAAGGGGCCTTAACTAGCTACAATAAGCGTGAGGATGCGGATAATGCATGCATGCCACCACTAGTATCCAAACAAAGCAAACGTAACCTCCAAAACGTCTATAAACTTAGACACAACTCCTTTAAAGCATAAATAACTAACCTGGTGTCCATGGTATCGTAACCAAGGCCACGACCCTAATAATTTAATATATAGAATAATAAGAGCATGTAAGTATATGCAGAAAGTTAGAAGCGGGATCAATGAGAGGCATCATACTACCAGGTGAATTTAAATGAGGAATGTCATCAAAATGGATGAGCACAACCCCAAATCCTACACTAAGGATTACCAGTGTCAACCTAAGGGTGCGTACATAAGTACTTAGGCTTAAAGTATGCTAAAGCTATGACAGAAATTCTAGGCTAAGGCTCAATTTACAATTCTATACTAAATCCCCTAAATAGGACAAATACTAATACAACTATCCCTATACTTATCCTATAATCCCCTCCTAGCATGTAATCAATACAATACATAGTCTCATAGAGAAGAGTAGACCGAAGTCTACCTCAAAGACAAGTCGTAATCTTGAACCCACCACGAACTACTCGTCTCCACTCCATGATCTCTGAATGATGTCGCATTATAAAAATCACAATATACATATTAAAACGAGTAAAATGAGACCCATATTACAACATAAAAGTCCGAGCTCAAAAATTGGGTCAAGAATAAGCTCATGCAGCATGTAAACAAAATTCTAAAATTTAATCTGTCACGAGTTCCCTCGAAAGAAAAGAAATGCCTACTTAAAATTTGAGCACAAATGGAGTCTCAATTGGGGCTCAAATTAGCCCCAAGAGCTAAAATAAATAAAAATGGAAATCATGAATTAAACAGAGATTTAGGCCAAAAACTTGTGAAGAAACTAATGGAAAATGATCACCTCAATGTCCTTTACTCATCCCCAGCTCCAATTTATGATATCCCAATGGTTTTTAAGTTCATGGGTCCATTAATAGAGAAATAAGGCTTAGTAAGTGAAGGAAATTTGGGGAAGATAGCAATATATAGGGCCAGGGGTTACTCATCGCGGTCGCGAGAAGGCCACAATCACGATGAACAACTGGAGAAGGCCATCGCGAATGTGATGAAGCCTTTGCAAATGTGAAGAAGAAACTGGACGAGGTTAGGTCGACCCCTTCATCGCGAATGCGAGAGGAGGCTCGCGATCGTGATCATCAGAGACTTGACTTTCACAGACACGGCCAACTCCTCGCAAATGCAAACAGGAAATATTATTTGCACTAGGTGCTGTTGTATCAGCAAAATGCCAAGTTCCAACGGACTCCGACCGGGGGGCTCGAGATTCATTTAGAACCCCATGCATGTAAATAAACTATGCTACCATACCAAATTTGACATTCCATACTCAATGGAACCATCGACATTTCTAACTGAGGTCATTTCAATAACAAGTGGGCCCCACACCCATTGTTCCACTTTTACTAAAATCCACCCAATAGCTCTAAATGAGTTCGAAAACTCGGGTCCCTTTTACCTAAAATCAACATTCCAGATCTATCGAGCTTTCAAAATTCTCATCTGAGTCTATTTACTAGGAGTTTTGGTTCGAGACCAATTTCTTAACAGCGAAAGCTCCAAAATAGGGAAATGAGCCTAAAACCCAAACGAATTGTCTAAAAACCAAACCGACTATTACGATAAGTCATCAATGACCTGTAGCCATTATACGAAGGCGCAAAAAGTAAAAAACATATGGAAATTGAGAAAATGACATGGAGGGCCATTATAGAGGCCTAATAATGGATTGGGCTAGACTGCTAATAACTGTTGCAGGAGTTCCGTTGCAGCGGTAATAGGAAATAGCCCAGGCGAGGGATTTTAAAAAATCCTCTCTTTTATTATTTGCCTAGGTCATCCCTTTTCTCTAAAGATACTTTGAAAGACCCTATTTCCCCAGCCATAAGATTTTAAAGGCCAAGGTTCATGAGGGCGGTTTTGAGGCACACCCTGAGGGAACCCAACATGGGAATATATCTAGCATGCGCAGGAAAACTCACTCCTCTCTGAAGCAGTATGTTTTACCTAAGAGGTAAGCTAAGGTTTATTGTATAACAACTAGATTTGGGCTACATGCATTTAACGTTAATAGTGATGTCGGATGTATTATGCATTAGACCTTCGAGCACGGCCTGGATGGATGGACATGTTTAAAATATGGATAGGCTTGAATATATTGAATTATTGTATATTATATTAATATTTGATTAGGATAAGGAATGGATAGAAATATGGAGCGAATGTGCATAGTTTATTATCTTTTAGGATTTGAGTATAGTGGAAAGTTGAATGAGATAGTGTGAAATGGTAAAAAGGGAAATTAAGGTGACTCACTAAATCATAAATGTTATAATTATTTGAATTACGTTATGGGAAATGACTAAAAGGTGACGTGTGGTAAGTCAAGATTTGTGAAATGCATAATTGAATATCCTGTTTAACATGTGAATGTAAGAGAACAATACTATGAAGTAAAGAATAGAATTCTCGTTAGAATTAGTTAGGGAAGCTTAGAAAGTATGTGGTAGCGATCGATGCTTTCTAGAGTTTAAAAGATGAGATAGTGAGTAAAAAAGTATTGAGGTTAGCCAGTTTTCAGTGTTGGCATTGCTTGTCATATTGTCGTGATTAATGATTTGCAGAGTTTAGAAGGTAACGTGAAAAACTCGAGGTTGGGACATGGTTAGAGAGAAAGTGTGTAATAATGTGAATTTGGGTGACGGCATCCCCATAGATGTGTATAGTAAGTCATGATTATGAATATATATATATATATATATATATATATATATATGAAGACTAAGGTCATCGAGTTAAATGAATTAGACGGTTGATGTAACATTAGACTAGATTGACCTATGTTAAGTTATGGGCTGAACATCTGTGATTATATTTTGCATGAATTATGATTTATTGATTTCATGCACGCACTCATACGCATTGGGATGACATGTTGTGATTTGGGTTGGGTACCACGCCGGTACAAATATGATATATTGTGATATGGGTCATGTACCACGTCGGTATAAATATAATATATTGTGATATGAGTCGGGTACCACGCCGGTACAAATATAATATATTGTGATATGGGTCTGGTACTATGTCGGTACATTATGATGTCATTGGTGATGAGATGAGAAGGGATAAGGAGAGATGATGCGCACATCTTTCATACATGTATTTATCCATATGTTTTGAATGTATTTCTATTTTACTATGCTTTCATACATGTTCTTGTTGTGGTGAGTGGTGAAAGAAGGTACGAGTGTTCGTTAGGTCCCTAGTGTGGGATGGGTTGGAGATGAGATCCCCCCCCTGAGAGGACCAGTTACGGTAGAATATGATTGATAGGATTCGAAATTTTGTGGGAGGCGGTGTTGTGATGTTTGTGATAGTGAGTACCGAGGGACTCGGGTGGATGTGGATTAAGGGATTATAGGTATTATAAGAATGAGTCGGTATTGGAGGGAGAGCTATAGGGTGGAAAAGGTGGTCAAAGGACAAAAATATATAAAAAATTTTAAATGACAGGTAGGTCATATAGATGCTAAGTGTAGGTCACAGAGATGTTAAATATGGGTAATAGGAGTTGTTTAATTTGGGATTCGAAACCGTAACTTACTTGATGTTGTGATTTCTCCCTATTTATTATTGATGTTATCTATTTCTAACCCTAGTCGGCCGATGACGCTTACCAATACATGTGGTTGTACTGATGCTATACTTACTATATCTCCAATTGGGGGCATAACCATGGTGCAGGTTAGTTGGAGTTTTTATAGCAGCGATGCCGATCACTCAGCAACAGCTCTTGTCCTCTCTATTCTACATGGATGTTGTGTCATGGATGTTCCTACTTCTTGTCTAGTGCTCTAGTACCGATTTAGGCTAGGTTCTGGGGAATCACTTGTAGTTATTTTTTGTATTTACTTTTTATATTTGATGTATTAAAATAAGTTATGGAACGAATTAAATGAGCAACCATTTTTCAACTTTGATTATTTATTCATATGGTGGACATTTAATTGACAAAGTGTATATCGTAGTAACTTCCGCATTAGTTGAATGGTGGGTTATTTAAGATTCTCCTATTTGGGGTAGGAGTAGGTAGTTGCCCGGCACGATCCGATGGGTTGGGTTGTGATAGGAAGTTAAGAAGATAAAGAGATGTGAGTCATTAAAATATTTTTTACATAAAATAAATGAAAAAAATAAGAGAAAAAGTCAAAAAAAAGGAGAAAAAAGATTAATAAAATCCTTGATCAAAGAGAGGCGTCACATCATTCTTTTTTTTACCTAGCTTTATTTTATATATATATAGATATAGATTAGTAGTATATTTGGAAAATAAAAGGAAAAAGTACATTCTACAATTTATAGTTATAAATAAAGAGAAAAAATAGAGTATCATACTAAACATATAAAGAAAAAGAGTAGAATATCATATACTAAACATGAAATAAGATCAATTCGTGCATATAATTAGATTTCAACTTTCATATATCTAATGCTTATTATTAATTATCTCGCTATTTTTTTGTACGCGTTCAAGTTGATGAAATTATGTTCATTCTCAGATCTCTTCTCCTCATCATCCAAATCCGTCTTCAAGACACTTTGACGTTCCTGTTTTTCTTTTTGCCTTTCTTGTTATCTTTCTCTCCTTCTGCAATATTGTTTTTTGCAGTACATCTTCCTTTTAAATCATGAAGAGTCAGTTTCTTGTCTCCTATTTTTTCTAAATTCTGACATTCTTTAAATAATTCTTTCTTCAAATATATTTCTTTCTACCACTTCAATACATATTTATAAAAATTACAATACTCCATTCAAAAGAAAAAGAGAAGACATTACACATTCAAGAGCCAACACAATGAGGAGCAATATTAGTGTGTGACTCATCGCTGCAATAGTGAACGATTTGCCGATTAGGTGCGTTGTTGAATTTTTTTCTCCTTTGTACTTGCATAGTTCGAAATTTGTTTGGTGTTCCTGAAAATTACAAAGCCAAAATGAAGAAAAATAGTTAAAACAAAGATGTTGTCGAAATACAATTGTTAAAAGAAATAAAGTAATGTAAAAGAGCTAATCAAATCATAAGTTTTTCTAGTGATCGGGCAAGAATGAACACATCAATATTAGTTGGTGGACAATGGCAGCAATAGTAACACTGTATTGGACCATCTTATATTAAGCATGAATGATATTGATGGTCAATCCAAATTATCAGTATCGCCCACAAAAGTGATTGATCAAGGCCTCTCAATAAGAGGTAAATGAGCCCAAGTATCAAATTTTCTTAAGTGGGAAGGGCCTCCTAGCCGATCGTTTAGACAAAAAAACAAATTAAGAGAGGTAAAATGTAAACCTATCAACAAATGAACAAAGAAACAAATCAAGATAAAAAAGGAATACATTGAAAATCATAATCTTGAGAAATAATTTGACACCTTAAGAACTTGCACTGAAAATGACCACATAAAAAGCCATAGACTGAAGTGTTTTCTTTTATCTTCTTCAATAGTAATTTATTTTTTCATTAATGTTAACATTTATGATTATAATTATAGGTATTAAAAATGGCATAAGTACAACAAATATATTGCACATTATTTTTTCATTTTATAATTAAAATGGGGAAAAATCTCAAAAAAATCACAAAAAAGATAAATGTGAATGGTGGCTTTTGAAGCATGACACATCAGCAATCTCATAACCCTCCTTTATATAAATACTAGATAAGTAAAGTCGTGCTCTGCACGACCCAACATGCTCAACTATTTTTATAGCTTTCTTTGCAGCATTCATATTTTAGTGCAGATTTTTGTTGATTTCGTTCTTATCTTGAGGCCATATAGTGTCTATAAATATTAATTCAAATACTCCCTCTAAAGTGCCAAATTAAATTTTCATGAAATCATAAGAAGCTTTCAGAAATGACACAATTCCCATCATAAAAATGATAAAAATGAATCAAGATATACACCATTATTCTTATTACTACACAATTCAATTTGATAAATAAATAATAGGTAAGGGAGAATGCCTAAGAAGCAAAAACCACTTGCCCCTATACTATTAACACATGTATTGGATTGGACATTTGTATTTGGGCATGCACCAACAGTTTTACCTCTTGAATTAAACAATGACAAAAGATACGTCTGTAATGCACATGGAAATTCATTCAGCTCTTCCATACTCTTCAAAAGATGAGGCCATAAAAAGCAAAAAAAATTTCATATTGATGGAAGTATGAGTCTCCACTCCAAAGGACAACTCCTAAGGCCTGCGTTGTTATATATATTGGTGGATTTAATATCATGTAGAAGAGAATAACCTGACGTTATCTCGATGCAATTCAAATGACCTCCACGACATAATTTGTCACTATAAAGTTGAATGCAGCTAGTTGTTATACTTCTATGAAATCACAAAGATGAAGCCTTGATGGTTGAGGATTAAATTAGAATAGTTGTATCATCTGAAAATGGTAAGAAAATAATTAACTTGAGTAATTACTAATGTCAAATATTGGGTTCTCTTGGAAAAAATTTCTCACTAATGCAAACGATGTTTTGAGGGAGCAAAATAGTAACAATCACTTTATAATGCGGTTCTTGACAAAATAGAGTTGTATTTCCTTTATATCTAAAAAAGAGGTAAAATAGAGCTAATTTTAAGAATTTCAAGTACTTGTTCACATTCAAATAAGGACTCGGAGATTTATCAATAATCTAGAGATGATGGAAGCACACTTACACGATCTTAGTTTATAGTTCAGGTTTTGACAAAAGGTACAACATTTTTTTAAAAAAAATAAAATAGCAAATTTGATAATTTAACCTATTCTGAAAATAGAACAAGAAGCAATAATAGAAAGATTACCATGCATGAGGATATTAATATTATTTGGTTTTGCAAGAATATAATTATTGCCTCTCAAATTTGGAGGTGTCCTTGCTACAAAAGTGCCTTTTTTTTTTTTTACCATTGTCATATGATCATAGATTTTAGTGCATTTGGCATTCTTATCATGTGATTTTGTTGTTTGTGAAGGATCCATGATTATGGAAATTCATTTTCACGAATGTCCATACAACAACCGTCTTGAAAACCCGCAACTAATATCATTTGCAACTTATAAGTGAAGGAAATAAAAACATAGCACTCAACTTGGATAAATAGAAGCAAAATAAAAGAATGTACTTTAACACTTATATTGATTAAGAATTTTTTTAAATATAGATGGACAATAGGTAGATAAAATTGATAAACGAAAACGAGGCCTTTGTAAGAGCAGAAATCTACAGGTGGGTAGATGGGTAATTTCTTGAACAGATTCTGCTTCAGATAATTAAAGTAATTACCATCGGAGAGATCCAATTATTATCATAACACAAATAATGTTAGAGGACTATGTCTTATGTAAAAATAAAATTTGATAAGCTGAGACTCAGTTGTAATGGGTCTTCTCATTTTGTAGTCCATATTTTGAGATAACTCCTAGTATTTTTTGCTTCAAACATAGATTTCAAGAAGCTACACATTAATTCATATGGTGCTAAATTGATCTTATTGCCACATATCAAAATTATGAGTCAAATAAATTTGAAAAGTTTATCTTTTTTCTCACCAAATCAATCGACTAAGACTCTACAACTCAAAAAACTTATGAAATAATGAGATGAAATCAACGTTTGATCATGCGATTTCATCTCATGATTTCATATCATGACATGAAATCTCAAATTCTCCAAAAAACATAATTTGAAAATTTCAAATCATGATTTGAGATTTTTTTACATACAAAAATTAACTCACATGTTTATATTTTATAAAAAGAACCCCATCATTTATATTTACCAACCATTTATTTAATATATAAATAAAATTTATAGTTCATGTTATTACTTTTACCAATCTTTAAACCATTTATTTTTTATTTAACTATTACTCTCACCAACATATAGCTCCGTTTGGTCATGAGAAATATTCATCCTTTTTTTTCAATTTTTTTTTTTTTTTATTATAAAATGATGTTTGGCCATAAAAACTCCAAATACAACTTGAAGTTCTATTTGGAAAAGTGAAAATAAGTCTCAACTTGTTTTCACTTTTTTCTAATTTCAACTTCACTTTTATAGTTAAAAAAATCTCTCCAAAAAAATGTGACCAAATACAACTCCGACTCCAACTTCAACACTAATTCCAACTCCAATTTTTTTTTAATTTTCATGGTCAAACGCCTACAAAATTTATTATTATTTTAAATCAACTTCTACTTTATCATTTATTATTCAACAAATTTATCATTTGATCAATAAATATTATATTTTTTTAGAATAATTTTGTGATACTGTATTATACTTTGTTATGAACTTTTGCTTATTTAGTAAGATTGTATAAAAAATTGAGGCAATTTTGATAGTTTTCACAACTTATGGTTTTTTTTTGTTTATAAGAAAAAATACAACTTAAAATCCCAAATTGCATGTCCAAACAAAACTTAAACTTTACTTCGTATGATTTCAAATCATGATCTCATCTCACATGGCCATACGGGCGCTTAATGATTCAGATATCTACACTTGGAAAGCAGATGAAAGTCCACACTTTCAAAATTCAAAGAACAAAATTTGATGGAATTTTGAAGGAAATAGCTAACTTGTAAATTGAAGCAGCAATCCGAAAAGAGCAAATATGAGAAGGATGGAGAAGAAAACAACAATATGGACTGTAGAACAAAAGATTTTTTTTAAAATAGAACGAACGACTGTGCGTTTTCAGATACTCATTGTAAAACCTTAACACTAACAATAATCTTCAATTCTACAAAAACATATACCTGCTTATTTTAAATGAACTGGTGGTTAATGATTAATAGGTTAGAACTTTATAATGCAACCCTTTACATTAAATGAATGATATTCAACATATAACAAAAAGCATTGGTAAGTCCCATGTGTTATTAGGTTGACTACCAACTTCCTTTTTAAACCACAAAACTTGTGAAATCCTGTGCTTATGACGTAATATTGTGCTTATGCCTTATATTCTAAGGCTAGATTAAAAATCTACAAACCTTTTTTTGTGCTTATACATCAATGTTTAACGTATTACTTGTAGTTCATACATGAATAAAAATTAAATTAGGTAAAACATTTGTAATTAGGAACTACTAAGGTATACAGTTCAACAGCAAACCACAACAATAATAAACTTAATCATATATTTAGAACAAACATAAATTTTATTTTGAACGTAACAATAATAATTATTAACAATATACCTGAATGATTAGTCCGAAAGAAAAGTAGTAGCTTGGAAACAAAGGGAGCCCAAATTTTCTGTTGAGCATTACTTCAATCTATCATATATTTGAGTTTGTTGTATTTGTGATAAAACAACATTCCCTAGCCAGCATTTATAAATGAAAAAGTAACGAACTGCAAAAAGTTCTTAAGATTAATACTAATTAACAAAGAGAAAAAATCCTGAATCAAACAACTATATTTTTCATAGATTTGTTTATTTATGATGAAAAGTTGACATTAGGCATTGACCTATAGCTGAATATAGCACTCATGAACATACTAATGAATCATCGGCATAAAAAATAGCCCAAGAACTTAAGTATTAACACTAAATTATCAGAGCACACCTCCACAAATAGGTCCAAAAGATGGAAATAGAAGAACTTGATAGAAGATGAAAACGAAAAGTGACTTCTTCCCCGGCTGGCAATGATAAAAGAAAAAATTAATCAAATCGTATACGAATAGAATCTAAACAGACATATTCAAAAATCAGAAAAAAATTCTAAGGAAAATGTAATTACTACCATAATCTATTTTAACTAAGAGTTCAACATATTCTTCAACTTCAACAACCATGAAATTGAGCTAAAAAAATAAAAAATTTGAAGAGAACTTGGAAAAGCAAAACATAAAAAACAAAAGACGAAAGGAAAATAAACAGAATAGTCAGAAAAAAATTTAAAAAGAAAATATGAACTTGTAAGCCTATTGAAAGGATGAAAAAAAGTGACAGTACTTTCTGCATTCCGAAAGCTCTGAGAATGAAAAGACGACTTTAGTCTCTGTGCAAGTAAGTAAGAGAGAGAAGGATGCTTCTAGCGTTATGATTGTAATTGAAATATCATTGAGTAAAATTATAATAATGCTCTAGCTTTGCCAGCTACATTGCAGACCAAATCACTACCTACAAACTTTATCAATCAGTCATTTTGACTGGAGAGCCTCAAGGGTTAAAGTAGATTTTTTTTTTCAAAGCTTCTTGCGTGATCCTGTATCTTAAGCATTTGTGAATTGCTTTAGACTCTTCCTCCAATCCTCTTCATAATAGATATCTTCCTACTATCTCTCAATAGGTTCTACTCTTGCTATAGAAATATATAAAACACAGTACTATGCAAACCATCAACACATTTACCAGAGTCATTCCAAAAAATACAGAAAATTTTTACTCTATATGTCACAACCTAAACCCACCGTGAGTGACACCCACAATAAACCCCCAGTGGAAGAACCAATAAACCACATAAGCCAATCAACACTTAGCCAAAAATAGGCAACTAACCAATCTCATTGATAAAACCAATAATCCATATTTAAATGAAAAGTAAGGATAACATAATGCGGAAATAAATCATCCCCTGGAACCTAGAAGTCATCGTACAAAAACTATAATAAATGTCAAAAGAAAAGGGATGCAACTCCAAAACCAAAGTAATAGCTAGGTCTGAAATAATAGATTAGAAAAGAATTAAAGAACTCATGGTAGCCTGGAAGATACAACTCACCCTTGAATTCGAATACTGTTTGTCGCACAGCTGAGGTCTTGAAACAGTCTCCGAAATATGCTCTGCACTCAACAAAAAGAAGAGCACGCATAGTATCAGCACACAAGAAGCAACGGTGTACTGGTAGGGTCATCGGCCAATCCAAAATGAGAAATATGAACACATAACTAAAACGTACTATAGAAAGAGAACCATGATCCCTATCATGCAATTTTACTCCAAGTTCATAACACTTAACCTTGTAACAAGTACAACATAAAGTTCAGTCAATATAAGTCAACAAGGATAGCCAGTCAAGTCAAACTATGACCACCAATAAGACTCTAAGTCAACAACCATGAATCAACATTCATATAAATCATGTCCTAATTACACAAGTAATAGACAACATAGAGTTAAGTCAGAACTTGCAATTAACCCAAACCACTCAAGGATCTACAAGACAATAACTATGGTATTTAATATGCATCCTGGTTTACATAAAGAAACCACCTTTAGCATTTTAACACATAAACCCGATTCACTCAAGAAACCAACATAATCAAGAATACACATAATCCCTGGTTCATTTAAGGAACCGTCACACTCACCAAATACCTGTATACATATGCTAAAGGTCTTATGGTCGCCCCACTAGCCATGACCTGTGGGGGACAAGCTCTTGTCCATGTACCAAATCCCAGACATCAAGTGTCTGCCAACCTTATATCAACCAATCCCGCGGAGATGTCCAAGTACTGGTACATTCCATAATAATTACAGATATCACAATAATCACAACCACAATGGTAATAAAATCAATACTTGTAAAAACCAACAAACTTTTATTTAAATTCATTGCATGTGATTAATACTTAGGATATCAAACAATCATTCACTCTCCTTGAAAACAACAATAAGAAGAAATAGTTAACATGCACACATGACACAAATTGGGTTTTAACTACATTTAAACCATCACCTACCTCAATCCAAGCCTGAAATGCTCTACTGAACCTGACCTTTCCCTTTTCTTGCAACCTCAGCTTGATTGTGGTATAAAAACCTGAACACAACATATAATCAACCAAATGACCTATAATATCGAGGATTACAACCTAATCCCGAACTCCAAGGCCAATTTTATGATCATCTCACCCATTCTCGGGCTTTCCCACCATGGTTAGATTAGTGAATTATAGTCATGCAAAAGTAATTTAATGATTAACAACTAAAACCCAAAGTTTTTACACCAAATTTATCCTCTTGCACCAGAAAATCTTCTAAGTCAAGCTTAAACCCTCCCCAAGACCCGTAAACTAGTGATTCTATGTTAAATTAATCGAAAAACTAGTTAATGGAGATGAATTACTTACCTGTAAAAAGAAAATCGATGGAAACCTGATGAAAATCGCCCAAATCGCCTTAGTCCTTCCCAAAAAATGAGTTTATAAATAATAAACTATTTTTGGGAAAATTTCTGCATATATACCGATTTACCCTGCTATAGTGACCCGATCCTGCTATAGCGGGATTGACTGACTTTAACTCCCGCTATAATAGGAATTTCTCTGCTATAGCTGCCTGTCACCTGCTATAGTGGGTGTGGCGGGCAGAAACTTGGAAAAACTCCCACTTTTGCCTTTTTCGCAATGCATCCTCAAACTATGACATTCCAGACTAACCCCTTTGCGTCAAGTTCGATATCAGGAGTTCTACTCACCAGAATTCACTTTCGAAAACTCTTACGAATTTCTTATCGCGTTAGATAACTTAAAATAATGCTAAAATTTATTGCATTTAACCAATCCATTCCTAGATTACTCTAGACTATACCTCGCTTCGATTTCATCTGAGCTTAGTCTAGCCTGAAATTTTTAACTTCCAATTTGGGAAAAATCTTAACCCAAATTTTTTACACAATTGACTAACCTGTAACGATGGAAAGGGTCGTTATACTATATCAGTCCAACTAAATTAAAAGTAATTCATTATTTTACGCTTATTTAATTATAAATACAAATATTCATCTCACTAGGCAGTAACAGGGATGCGTAGATATAAAGAAGACTTAGTCAATGTATAACTTTTAGCCAATATTGTCGACCATGTCTCTAAACCTTCCCATTTTTGACAATTTCTTTGCAATTGTGTCCAATCCAGGACCGTGGAGAGGAATTAATGAGAGAGATGAAAAAGTGATGGTTTGGGAAAATAAGAACAATATATGGAGGAAATCGCCCATTATTTATGATAAATAGCTCCGATCTAACCCCAAAAATGCAGATTAGACTTAAAAAAGAAGACATTCATATTGAAGAAAAAAAAAATAGAAGAGGATTTGGAAGAGAATTGAAAGAGCATAGAAATGAGAAAAGTTTGATGAAAGGAAGACATACCTTATGGAAATGGATGAGAAGATGATGAGAAGATGAACAAAAGAGTTGTTGTTCAGAGTTTTAAAAGTTTATGTTGGGTCTAGAAAGAAAGAGCGGATTGTTCTAGATCCCATTTTATAGCTTTTAAGTATAATTACCATTTTGCCCTTAGATGAAGTTAGATTATCGAAACTACCTTTGGTCGTCCTGATGGTGGCTCTTCTATATAGTAGAAAAATATATATTAATTTTTAATAATAGTAGTTTATTAATAGTAGTAAAAAAAGAAGCACATACATGTTATGAAATAAATGGGCCCACAAAATATTAAGAGTTGATACTTGATAGTCAATGTTAAATTACGACAACGCCCTTGGCTAACCCTAAGCTCCTCTCAGATTCCCTCTTTGATTATACTAGATATATTAGTCCGTGCCAGCATAGACTAATATATATTACTCTCTTTGTCTGAATTTATGTGATACAAATGCAATTTGAGAGTTAGTGAGGTTTGTTTGGTCAAGATACAACTTTTAGACCTGGGTACTGTAGTTAGACCTAACAAAAGAAGGACCAGAGCATCCTGGTAAATCCTCTTTCCTGCGTCAGCTACAGAAAATGAAGAGGTTAGAATTTCAAAGACATAGCAAGAAACAGAAAACAACAGGATTAGTACTTACAAGGAGTTCACTATAGTTACCCATGATAGATATTCTCTTTTACACCTCAAAGTTGATCATAGACCCATTCCAACTAAGAGTTTAGTTAGAACAAGAAAAGGGAAAGCACACTCCGATCTGGGGAAAAGGAAGAGCACATGCAAAGAAGGGAGTTAATTTTTTTACTTCTGAAAGCCGATTCAAAAACCAACTACATCAATGGAGGTATAAGATTTATCACCCACAGAAGCTTGAAGAAGACACAAAGGTTGAGACGACAAGCTAGCGGCAACATAGTGGAAACGTGGAAAGGGACTAGATTTTAGAAAGTTACTAATTTAGGAAACCCTATAGTACCCCTCTTATATTATCTGTTAGGGCCAATGGTATTTGGGCCATCTTATTATTTTTGGATTTTGATTGTGAACTTTTGGACTTTGTCCATATATGGTATGTTTAGTTTTGATTAATTAATTAATAAAAGGGGAAACTTGCCCAAAACAAAGACACTCCAATCCATATGAAAAGCAATGCATGATGTGTAGGCGTGCAACCCCGATCCCAAATAGTAAGTACAATTTCAAGCAATGCATTTTGTATCATGTATCTAAACAATTATTAGGGCAAGTTTCCATTTTCTCAACTTCACAGTCACATAAACACCCTTTCCTGTTTCACAAATAACTAGAATCTCAATTTTTTTAGTCAAATATCATCATAATCCAATTCAGATTCTAACTAACATGCTTAATAAGTCACTTTCAGTCACAATTCACACAAATCATCCTAGCAAATCAGGGAAAATAGTCCAAATAATTTAATTGATTAATTAAATCCTTCACATAACATTGGTACCCACATAGATGCTCATCACCTCACTTATACGGGACTCCCATTTCTCCATTACTCTTTTATACAGGCAATTAGTACATAAACACTTTGAAAAAGAGTTAAAGAAAGCCTCAACTTACATCAAACGATGCCTAAAAAGTCAAGTCAAAGTCTTTCCCTTCCATAAGCTTCCGAACTAGTCCAATATGATCAAATATATATTCTACAATAGAAAATGAAAACATTGACACTCATAATGCTATACTTTTATTTTGGATCCAAAAAGTCAACCTTGAGCCCAAAAGGGAAAAACTAAAATTTTATTTAAAAATCATATTACCCATAACTTAAGAAATTCAAATATATCATTTCATAAAAAAACGGAGCTTAAAACAACCTTCAAATCATCAAAATACAATTCATAACTTTAGCCCCAAAATCCCCCAAATTTCGCAATTTTGAAAACTAAGATTTGATGATGAAATCATTATTAAAATATTGGGAAAAGTATAAATATAAGTTCAGAATCTTACCCAAGGAAGAAATATTGAAAATCACCTTTTGAATAACCCAACAAATGAGTTCCCAAGCTTCAAAAATTGTGATTTGAAATAATGAAATCAAATTTAAAATAATTCACTGTTAACCTACAACGATCTCCATAGGAGAAGAAATTTGACCCTCACAGGCATGAGATATCCTCCACAACAGTGGAGGTGACTTGCCATGCTGACCCTCGCATAAGCGACCTCGTCCTGCCAGAGCAAGCTCCCACGCGAGGGAAACTGGCAGTTGTGGCTTCAATGATGTAGATGAATCCTCATAGAAACAGATAGCCTTAACTTTGCTCCCCTCTTACTTCACACCTTCCACCTTCTTAACAAAATTAACCATCTCCTGAAAAGACTTACCTAAAGATGTCATCTGTAGAGCAGAGATCTGAATACATATGTTTAAACCTTTTCCTAAAACGACGAATTCGGCCCTCCTCAGTATGCAACAACTGAGATGAGTACCTTGACAAAGCATGGTACTTGGCCTGATAGACCGCAACTGACATACTCCCTTGCTCAAGATAAGTGGACTAATCTTTTTTCCTGTCTCTCAGAGTACGAGACACATATTTCTCCAAAAACACATAATGAAAATGAGTCTAGATCAACAGAGGCAAACCTGTAGCTCTACACTCGACTAATGACATCCACCACATCTTAGAATCTCTCAGAAACTGAAATGTGACAAACTCTACACCATACCTCTCAACTACTCCTATTTTATTGAATTCTCTTGTGGCAATCGATTATGAACTCATAGGCATCCTTAGACTTGATGCCTTCAAAAACAAGAGGCTTCATCTTAAGGAACTTGCAAAACAAATCATGCTCACCTCCGGTCAACACCAAACCCATTACTTGACGTAGGAAAACATCTGTCTCTGACACCTCATCCATCTTGGGAGCCCCGGTAGTAGCATGTTGCACCCCTAAATACTTACCAACAGTGCCTGCCAAATCGCTCAAGAAACCCAACACCTACTGGATTAACTCGGAAGACATCTGAATAAGAGTAGCACCTCTATGAACTGGTGTTGCATTGTCCTAAATTGGTACTTCATCTATTTAAACCTTTTCCTAAAATGACGAATTCGGCCCTCCTCAGTATGCAACAACTGAGATGAGTACCTTGACAAAGCATGGTATTTGGCCTGATAGACCGCAGCTGACATACTCCCTTGCTCAAAATAAGTGAACTAATCTTTTTTCCTGTCTCTCAGAGTACGAGACACATATTTCTCCAAAAACACATAATGAAAATGAGTCTAGATCAACAGAGGCAAACCTGTAGCTCTACACTCGACTAATGACATCCACCACATCTTAGAATCTCTCAGAAACTGAAATGTGACAAACTCTACACCATACCTCTCAACTACTCCTATTTTATTGAATTCTCTTGTGGCAATCGATTATGAACTCATAGGCATCCTTAGACATGATGCCTTCAAAAACAAGAGGCTTCATCTTAAGGAACTTGCAAAACAAATCATGCTCACCTCCGGTCAACACCAAACCCATTACTTGACGTAGGAAAACATCTGTCTCTGACACCTCGTCCATCTTGGGAGCCCCAGTAGTAGCATGCTGCACCCCTAAATACTGACCAACAGTGCCTGCCAAATCGCTCAAGAAACCCAACACCTATTGGATTAACTCGGAAGACATCTGAATAAGAGTAGCACCTCTATGAACTGGTGTTGCATTGTCCTGAATTGGTACTTCATCATTCTCAACTATATCTAAAATATCCTCAAGTAGAGGAGAAGATTCTAATCTCTCTCTTGCTGACTCAGCGGCGGCCTGAGCTCCACCCCTGGTAGTTGTTGCCTTTCAGACTCTTCCTCTCCCCCTTTCTCTAACTTTACCTCTACCTCAAACCACGGGCCCAACAACCGGTTTAGGTATAGCAGCTGCTTTAGCTTCTTCAGCGCATGTTCTCACCATTTACGAGAAAAGAGTGAAAGAGTTAGATAACAATTTGAATCACCAAATACCAATTGGAATCAAGTAATAGCATAAAAGAAAGAAGAAGTTAAGTTTCCTAATTTCCTGTAGCCTCTCGAAAGAAAAGTACAGATGTCTCCGTACCATTCTGCAAGACTATACTAGACACGTTTTTGTACGACAAGATCAACGAACCTAGGTCTCTGATACCAACTTTGTCACTACCCAAATGACCGTGAGTAGTGCCCACACTAACCCTTCGGTGGGAGAACCATCTAACCGGAATCATTCCCCAATACTTAAGACACGATAATAGCAAAACTCAACTTAAGACACGATAATAGCAAAACTCAACTTAAGCAATTAATTATATCTCTAAAAACAACAGTTAATAAAAGAATGCAGAATAATCAAACCACCTAATACAATTCCTAAAATCAAAAAGTCATCGTACAAGAAGTCTAAAATAAAACATGTCTATTAAATATCTAATTAATAGAATATTAAACAATCTTATTGCCCGAAAAAAGGGCAAGAATCAATCAAGAAGATCCACAGCAACCTAAACAAGTAGTACTCACCCTTGGGTTGGTAACAACCATCAAACACTATTTGAAATGTCGTGTCTGAGCCTCTGGAACACTTTCTACACTTAACAAAAAAAGAGCACAGGGTAGTATCTGTACAAACCATTTTGTATTGGAAGGTATCATAGTCCAACTCAACTCAACAATATGCATGCAAAATAAATCAAATACAAGTAAACGGGCTCCAACACATAACAAGTACTTCAATGAAATCAACAAATACATCAACTACGATCAACAATGCCATAAACAAACCACGTAAGCAATAAGATTATCAACTACATCACAATTAACCATGAAATCAACAATCATAGTATAAGTAGGAACTTTGTCCATATCAACCTCAAAAATAGAACACCCTTAGTTCATTATCAATTATTAACTATATAACCTCTCTCAATCCCACTAATCTGTACGCACATACTTTATGACTTATTTTTGCCCACTAGTCATGACCTACTGGATACACCCCTAGTCCATGTACCGTACAGACTTGTGGTACCCTATCTATCAAAATCAATAACATCAATAACCATATCCGTACATGTATGGAACCCGATCTTCCATAACCACACTATATGTATTTTATGAAATATACAATCTCTCATGATTCATTACAGTGCACTATATTTACTAGTACATATTACAATCATAATTCAGGTTATTCAAGTATCAACAACTCAACTATCACCAAATACAAGCAAGTTTGAAGACCAATCAACAAACTTCCAATTTAGGAGCACACATACAATCAAATTGAGTCTAAACTCTAATTAAATCATAACGTGCCTTAGACGAACCCAAAAGCAAGCTAGTGCGCATGAGTCTTGCCTTTCCTCAACACATCGAAATGATCAAAGTCTAAAGACACACAAATAAGAGTAATTAACCACTTACTCTTCCATTCTAAGCCTTAGGGATTAAATCCCACTGATTTCATCCCTTTTCATAGCTTAAAGCATAGTATGAGGGTTTTTCACTCATTAATTCACCCTAATGTCACGACCCAGAATCTGAGGTCATGATGGCACCTACCACAACCCAACCTTTGTAGGTAAGCCTAACTCCATAAGAGATATGAAAGATGAAAAAGGCAAATAATAATTAAATAAGAAACTTTAGGATAAAATTAGGCTAATAATACAAAACAACTCCAAAATCTAAATTAGATACAACTCAAATCCTAAAATCTAGTGTCATGAGTAAAGAGCACTCTAAAACCGACATAGTGTATGGAAATACATAAAAACTCTGTCTCTGAATGTAAAATAAAGACATCATAATGATAACGAGGAAGTTTAGAACATGCTCTAAATGAAGAGCTCACCAGTACTCCAAAGCACTCTCCAATTAGCACGAACTCAGGCTCTGTGGGTCGCACTCGAACTGGGATCTACACTAAAAGGGTATATAAAGTAGGATTGAGTATGATCCACTTGTACTCAGTAAACATCAGAGACTGACCAAGCAAAGTAGGAAACTGAACATATAAAGGAAACTGTGAGCAATGCTTCAACCTACATTCAGAAAAGTTTCTAGCGGTGGTTCACGTCGTACAGCTCCTAACAATATTAACTATACAACTACAATAACAATATAAGAATAACTACATAATGGATATACATAAAAGAAAGACTAAATTACCCGATATCAAACACATAAGAGAAATGCATGTGATGCAATGCAATAATATAATAAAGATGTAATGTCTCAATGTCACCTTGTATACACCTTCCAAGCATAAGCTTACAAGACAGGACCAATGGGGGGTTTCGCAACCCATATACTTTCACAATCTCATCAATCAACCTTACCTGCTCATCCCTCATTTAAGACATTTTTTAAAGTGTCTCATTTCTTTCAACAACAATATTTCTCAGTGGTACCAATTTCATAAATATGGATGAATGAATGAGGATGGATACTCATAACCAACTGAATATTATATAATGAATCAAATCAATAATGGTATAAATGAGCTCAAGTCTCCTCAAATCTCAGTAGATCATGATACAAGCCATCACATGTCAACACAGTAGTAGAGAGACATGTAAGAAATCAATAATATCAATCCAAGCCCTCACTAGGGCATCACAATAATAATAAAGGACAAATAATTCTCAAACAAGACCAAATCAGCCCCCACATGGGCATCTCAATGATAATAATCTCTCAAGTCAATAATAATATTCATATAAACCCTCACACAGGCATCACAATAAAATAATTGTCTCAAAAGATGAATCTCACAGTAAAATCTCATAGCATACTTTACATGAATGGTTAAATATCTAGCCCGGTCTGAAGAAAATTAAGTCATAACCTACATTAAAAATTGAAACACGAGCCCGAACCCCTTAACGAGAACCCTTTACCTTTTGTGTGGCTTTAGAATGAACTCAATCTATCAAAAATGTAATCTACACATCAATAGGCATCTTATGATACTCATATTAGCCACTTTCATTGCAGATCCAAAAATGCTTCAAAAATCGACCCCAAAATAAAAAGGGTAAAACTAGAAATTTTATTAAAGAATCATGTTACCCATAATTTAAGGACTCTAAATATGAAAACCCATCAAAAAGTAAGTCGAAAATGAGCTTGAAATTATTAAAAAAAATCATTTTTTCACTTTACTGGGTAAAACCTAAAATCCCAAGTTTAAAATCGAAGTTTTGAAATTGTTTTTGAGATAAAATCAATGGGTAATGATAGAAAATAGGTTTAGAAGCTTACCCAAACAAGTTTTATGAAAAATCCTCCTATCCTGAGGTCTCAAGGTCCAAAAATGGTGAAAATGGAGTTGGAATAGCAAAAATAGGATTTTTATACTGTTTTATGAACAGTGACTTGCGAACGCGGTCAACCCCTCGTATTCGTGAAGGGTTCCGATCTAGATCTACTACAAACGCAGTGTCCTGATCGCAAATGCAAATAACAAACAACTCGACCTGACCTTGATTACCCTTTACGAATGCGGCTATTACCTCGTGTTTGCAATGCCTAAGAAAATCCTTTTTCGTGAACACGATGAAACTCCTGCAAATGCAATGAAAGAGTTGATCTGCACAAGAAGACAACAACTCAGCTAAGGGAAATGATAAAAAATTTCTCGAACAGACCCTCGAGATTCATTGGGGATCCCACAACAATAAATCAATAATGCTACTAGGCTAATTTTTTACGTTCCAAACTCAATGGAACCATCAGATTTACCAAAAGAGATCGTTTTCAACAAGTGACCTCCCGGGAAACCCTTTAGGCTAAAATAACTAGTTTCTCATCTAAACACTCAAAACTCAAAATAAAAACTCGGATCTTGAACCAATCATGCTACTAACCCATAAATGACATTCCGAATCTAATGGAACTGACAAAATAACCATCCGGCACTTGGATAACAAAATATTGACCAAAGTCAATTATATCACTTTAAAGGCTACTCAAGACCTCAAACTCATATAAATCATTAGAAATGATTCGGGGACTGTGTCAACTATTACCACAACTTATAAATGATATAAAGCAACCACGGGGAAGGGTAAAATGATCAAAACACAGAACAAGTTAAACATTACAATGAGGGTTTTTACATTATCCACTACTAAAACACACATTTGTCCTCGAATAAAAAAGCAAAGAAAGTACCTGAATCGGTAAAAAGTTGGCGGTATCTAATCCGTATATCTGACTTAACCTCCCAGATAGCCTTCTCAATCGGGTGATGTCTCCTCTGAACTTTCACAGAATCAATAAGCTTGGATCTCAACTTTCTAGTATGTCTATCCAAAATAACAATAGGCTCCTCCTCAAAAGATAAATCATGATCTAATGCAACTGAATCCCATCGGATCACATGAGAATCATCGGGACAATATCTCTTCAATATTAAGACGTGAAATACCAAATAAACCACTAACATGTTCAAAGGTAGTGCCAACCTACAGGCCACATCTCCAATCATTTCAAGAATCTCAAAAGGTTCAACAAACCTCAGACTAAGCTTCCCTTTCTTCCCAAATCTCATCACACCTTTTATGAGTTATACCTTCAACAAAATCCACTCACCAAGCATGAATGCCATATCAAGAACTCATCAATTGGGTTAACTCTTCTGCTTACCCTGGGCAGCTACAAGCCTCTGCTGAATCAATCTCACTCGATCTATCGAGTCTCTGAACAAGTCGGTACCCCAAGGACTAACCTCAAAAGAATCAAACCATCCTATGGGGGATCTACACCTTCTCCCATATGAGGCCTTAAAAAACACCATCTGAATGCTGGAATAGTAACTGTTGTTGTAGGAGAACTCTGTTAAGAGAGAGAACTGTTCCAATGACCACTAAAATCCATAACACACGCTCAAAACATGTCCTCTAACACCTGAATGGTCCGCTTCGACTGGCCATCCATCTGAGAATGAAAAGTTATGCTCATATCAAGCTGAGTACCTAACTTACTCTGTATAAAACTCCAAAAATTTAAGGTAAACTGCGTACCTCTATCAAAAATAATGGATGTAGGTACACCATGCAACCAAACAATCTCTCGAATGTTGATTTTGGCCAACTTCTTTGCATTATAATTCACCTTCATAGGTAGAAAGTGCACTGATTTAGTCAACCTATCCACAATCACCCAAATGGAATAAAACTTCCCTATAGTCGGGGGTAGACTAACCATAAAGTCCATAGTGATCTGTTCCTATTTCCACTTTGAGATAGGCATCCTCTGCATCGTACCACCTAGTCGTTGATGCTCATACTTCACTTGTTGACAATTCAAATACTTGGGCATGAACTCTACAATGTCTTTCTTCATCCCACACCACCAATAGTATTGCTTCAAGCCATGATGTATTTAGCTTTTCCTGGATTAATAGAATACCTCGAACAATAAGCCTCCTCAAAGATCAGTCTAATCCAACCACCAACTCTCGACACACAAATACGACCACTAATCCTCAAAACACCCCCAGGATCAAGAGATGTTGTCTTTTCCTTACCACTCAATACTTTATCAAGAAGTACTCTCGGCTTCTCATCATGAAACTGTCGAGCTCAAATCTGCACTATCAATGAGGATCTAGCCTCAACATATGCCAAAACACACCCATGTGCTGAAATATCAAATCGAACCAATTGTTCATCCAAAGACTAAACATCTAAGGCTAAAGGTTGCTCCTCCACCAAAAGATAAGCCAAACTCTCTATACTCACCGCCTTTTGACTCAAGGCATCTGCTACCACATTAGCCTTGTCCAGATAATAAAGAATAGTGAAATCATAATCCCTGAGAAACTCTAACCATCTACATTGTCTAATATTAAGATCTTACTGAGTGAAGAAGTACTAAAGGCTATGATGATCAGAGAAAATCTCACAATAAACTCCACACAAATAGTGATGCCATAATTTTAACACAAACACAACCACAGCTAACTCCAAATCATGAGTAGGGTAGTTCTTCTCATAGATCTTCAACTGTCTAAAAGCACAAGATATCACCTTACCCTTCTACATCAACACACTGCCAAGCCAACTCCAAAAGCATCACAGAACACAGTGAAACCCACGCCCTTCTTTGGGAAATTAAAGATAGGAGCCGAAGTCAACAACTCCTTGAGCTTCTGAAAGCTCCTCTCACAATCATCCGACCACCGGAAGACAACCTTTTCTGAGTCAACTTAGTCAAAGGAGCCACAATGGAAGAGAAGCCGCCCTGCACAAACCATATAAATAGCCCGCTAACCCAACAAAACTCCAAATCTCTATAGAAGAAGTGGGTCTAGCCCAATCACAAACCGCCGCCACCTAGGCCGGATCGACCATAATACCATCCTTGGTCACCACATGACCCAAGAAAGAAATAAAATCTAACCAAAACTTTCACGTGGAGAATTTGGCATACAACTACTCATCTCTCAACCTCCAAAGTATGACCCTTAAATGCCTCACATACTCAGCCTTATTCTTGGAATAAACCAAGATATCATTGATGAACACAATCACAAAAGAATCAAGATTCCAAAACACCCTGTTCATCAACTCCATAAACGTTGCTGAGACATTAGTCAGCCCAAAAGACATAACCAAGAACTCATAATGGCCATATAGTGTCCAAAAAGTTATCTACATAATATCCAAAGCTCTAATCCTCAACTGATGGTATCCAGATCTCAAGTCGATCTTAGAAAACACCGAGGCACCCTGAAACTGATCAAATAAATCATTGATGCGAGGAAGAAGATACTTGTTCTTGATAGTCACTTTGTTCAATGTCGATAATCAATACACATGCGCATGGATCCATCTTTTTCTTTGATGAAAAAGACAGAAGCACCCCAAAGAGACATACTCGGTCTAATAAAACGCTTACTCAACAAATTTTGCAATTGCTCTTTCAATTTCTTCAACTCTATCGGGGCCATCCTGTAAGAAGGAATGGAAATGGGCTTGGTGCCCCGCTCTACATCAATAGCGAAATCAATATTCCTATCCGGAGGAACACCAGGTAAGTCCATAGGAAACACATCTATCTCTAACAACTCTCAAAGAATCTAAGAGAGGTGGTGAATCAACATCGATATCGTGCACATAGGCCAAATAAAAAAGACACCCCTTTTCTGCCATGCGATGAGCATGAAGAAAAGATATAACCCCCTTTGGACACGTGCTAGGAGTACCCTTCCATTTTAACCTTGGCACACTTGAAATAACTAAGGTCACAGTCTTGGCAAAATAATCCAAAACTACATGATAAGAAGACAACCAATCCATACCCAATATGACATCAAGGTCAACCATATCAAGGATAATCAAGTTTACCCGAGTCTCATGCCTCAAAAAAGTCACCACACATGATCGGTACACCCAATCCACCATTAAAAATCACCTACGAGGGTAGAAACATGATTGGATACAGTAAGGCACTCATACATAGCATCAATACCAGTAGCAAAATATACAGAAAGATAAGAGCAGATAGACCCAGGGCCAAACAATATTGAAGCATGGCAATGGAAAACTAGGATGATACCTGTAATCACAGCATCAAAGGCCTCTACCTCAGGTCTCCCAAGAAAAGCATAGCACTATCCACATACGCTACCAGACTAAGCAACCCCTCATCCACTAGTACTAGCTCCTTGAGCCTCACCTCTAGTACCTTTTGATCTACCTCTACTTCCCTATGTACCCCCTCTAACAGCTGACATTAGCATCAGACAAAGTTAAAGCTGAGAACCCTACTGGAGAGGACCCATCGCACACTGGGGAAGATCCCTCACTAAGTGTCCAAGCTCATCACACAAAAAACATCCCCTACTAGATGAATCATGCAATGAGGACCCAGAAGAACCAGAATGCCCTCCATAACTTGATAAACCAGAACAAGACCCCTCAGACTGCATGACCTGATCATTGATCACTCAAAGCCTTAGAAATCGCAAACCTACTGTTTGAGCTCTGTAAAGCTACTTAAATTGGTCTGCCGTGGTAACCCTGACAACCTATGCTTGAGAAATCCCTACCTCGGGATAAATGTCCACTTAAATCGCCTTGTAGGTACATCTTCTACCATCACCACTCTGAGTACCCTGACAAATAGTCTTGATCATCTTGGCTTGATCCACAATACTCTAAAAGGAACCACCTAAAATCTCTAACTGAGCCATCACCATCTGATAATAACTAGTCGAACCCTTAATAAATTTCCTGATCCTTTCAGACTTTACGAAGATACTAGCGGTGGCATACCTAGACAAAGCATAAAAACAAGCCTCATACTTAATATTAGTCATAAAGCCTGCTCCAAATTATCAAACTCATCCCTTAGCTTGTCCCTCAAGCTATAGGGCACAAGCCTCTCCATGAAAATCTCAAAAAACTAGGTCCAATTCAAATGAAAGGAACCCACATGTCTACAACTGACATAAGATCTCCACCACTGCTTAGCCAGATCAGTCAACTAGAAGGTAGTGTAATCAACACCATGGGACTCAAGCGAACCAAAGTTATGCAACATATCCTGATAGTCAACCAAGAACTCATAAGCACCCTTACAAATAACACCACTAAACTTGGGAGGGGATAATCTCATAAATCTCTCAAACCTCTTTTGCTCATCAACAAATATCACTAGACTAAAAGCTACAGGCGGGACAATAAGTCGGGTAGGCAATGCCTCAATATATGGGGACACAATAGCAGCTGGTTGTTCCCAGGAGTCTAAAAACCATGAGTAGGAACCTGCTATGGTGGCTGATCACCCTCTTTCATGTGAGAACCATCTAGTGTACCCGCTAGAATACCTGCCTGAGAGGTGCCATTCAAATAGCCTAAAAGTTGAATCAGAATATCTTATAATACTAGGGTAGAAACAAAACCTTGAGGGGCCTAGACTAGTACCACATCCTTTGGTAGATAAGCCACCTCAACATAATCAATCTTTGGATCGAGAGAGGCCACTCTAGCTTGCCCTCTAGTTGAAGCCGCTCCTTATGCCTGACCTCTACCTTGGTTTCGATCGTGAACTCTGTCTCATACCATGACGGAGACTCCTACAGTGGGTACTAGCTTGGCATCTTTTATACCTCCTAATTGAGTTCTCACCATCTGCACATAAAGAGTGGAATACAAGTTTAGAATATTGGGTATGAATAACACACACGATAAGGAATCAAATTAGAGAAGTTTTCCTAAAATCATCCCATACCCTCCCGAAGATAGATATAGACATCAACATATCAATTTATGGGACTCTATTGGACATCTTGCTCTTTTGCTCATGAGACTGGTGAACCTAGCGCTCTGATACCAATTTGTCACTACCCAAAATCATAAGTCATGATGACACCTACCCCGACCTAACCTTGGTAGGTAAGTCTAACTCCACAAGAGATATAAAAGATGAAAAAGGCGAATAATGAGTAAAACGCACTCTAAAACCGACATAGTGTACAAAAATTCCTAAAAACTCTGTCTCTGAATATAAAATAAAGACATCATAATGATAAAGAGGAGTGAGTATGATTCACTTGTACTCAGTAGACATTATAGGCCAAAAAAAATAAAGTAGAAAACTAAACAAATAAGGGAAACTATGAGCAATTCTTCCACCTGCATATAGAAAAGTTCCCAACGGCGGCTCAAGTTGTACAACTCCTAACAATATGAATAATACAACTACAATAATAGTATAATAATAACTACACAATGGATATACATAAAAGGAAGACTAAATTACACGATATAAAACATATAAGTGAAATGCAAGTAATTCAATTCAATAATATGATAAGGATATAATGTCTTAATGTCACCTCATGTTCACCTTCCGAGCATAAGATTCCAGGACAGGACCCATGGAGGGTTCACAATAGATATACTATCATAGTCTCATCAATTAATCTTATCAGTACATCCCTCATTTAAGGCATTTTATAAAGTGTCTCATTTCTTTCAAAAACCGTATTTCTTAGTGGTACCAATTCCATAAATATGGATGAATGAATGAGGATGGATTCTCATAACCAATTCATCATCATATAATGAATCAAATCAATAATGGTATAAATGAGCTCAAGTCTCCTCAAATTTCAATAGATTATTATACAAGCCATCACATGGTAATACAATAATAGAGAATCATGTAAGACATTAATAATATCAATTCAAGCCCTCACTCGGGCTTCACAATAATAATAAAGGATAAATATTTCTCAAAAAAGACCAATACCAACCCCCGCACATACATCTTAATGATAATAATCTCTCAAGTCAATAATAATAGTATTCAATAAGCCTCCACATGGGAAACAAGATAAAATAATGGTCTCAAAAGATGAATCTCACGATAAAATATCCATCCCAAAGTAGACTTTACATAAATGGTTAACTACCCAGCCTAGTTTGAAGAAAGTTAAGCCATAACCTACCTCGAAAATCAAAACACGAGCCTGGACCATTCAACAAGAAGTCTTTCCCTTTTGTACAACCTCGTAAAGAACCCAATCTATCAAAAACATGATCTAAACAGTAATAGGAGTCTAATGATATGTATATTAGCCATTTTTGTTCCAGGTCCAAAATGCTTTGAAAATTGACCCCGACATAAAAAAGGTAAAGCTGGAAATATTATTAAAGAATCATGCTAACCATATTTTAGGGGTTATAAATATGGAAACCCATAAAAAACAAGTTGAAAACAAGCTTGAAAGCATTAAAATTCCATTTTCTCACTTTACCAGATAAAATCCAAAATCCCATGTTTAAAATCCAAGTTTTGAAGTTATTTTTGAGATAAATCCAATGGGTAATGATAGAAATTAGGTTTAGAATCTTACCCAAATAAGTTTGATGAAAATTACTCTTTGAAATTGCCTATCCCGTGGTCACAAGATCCAAATATGGTGAAAATTGAGTTGGAATAGCAAAAATTGGGATTTATACTATTTTGTGAATAGTGACTCACAAAATAGGTGAACCCCTCGCATTTACGAAGTCAATTGACTCGAACCTACCAAGAACACGGTGGCTTGGTCATGAGCGCAAAGAATAAATAATCCGACCCGACCCTAATTACCCTTAACTAACACGACCACCACCTTGTATTTGTGATGCCTAAGAAAATTCTTCTCCGCGAATGCGAAGGGACCCCCGAGAATATGAAGAAGGGGTTGGTCTACACCAGAAGACAACAACTCAGCTAAGAGAAAAAATAAAATATTCCCTAAATAGACACTCGAGATTCATTTGGGACCCCATAGAAACAAATGAATAATGCTACTAGGCTAATTTCGATGTTCTAGACTCAATAGAACCATCATATTTACCAAAAGAGTTCATTTTTGATAAGTTACCCATCAGGAACCCCCTTAGGCTAAAATAACTAGTTTCTTGTCTAAACGTTCAAAACTCAAAATAAAGACTTAGACCCCCAACCTAGTGCTCCTAGGGTCAAACTTAATATTGATGGAAGTGCTTTAGAAAACCCTAGCAACATAGGAGCAAGAAGTATATTAAGAGATCATCAAGGTAATTTTATCTATGATTTTGCAACACCTTTGGGAGTTGGTTCTAATAACCAAGCAGAAGTTCAAGCAACTATGTGTGGTGTTACTTAGTGTCAACTACATAGATACAAAAGGGTTATACTTGAAGTGGACTATGAACTACTCACAAAGTGGTTAAACCACACTATTAAATCACCTTGGAGCATCCAGATAGACTTGAAATCTCTATAGCTGCTATGCAGCATGTTTGATAGTTTTCAATACAGACACACCTATAGAGAGGCTAATCATGTAGCAGATGTTTTGTCTAAACATAGTCATATATTGCACACTACTCAACATTTCTATTATCAGCATCATCTACCTGAGGAGGCAAGAGGTCACTTCACTATAGACAAGTTAGGCATGCCAAATTTCAAAAGGAAGAAACTAAAAAGGATTAAGAAACTGCCTTTGAGCTTATTTTTTATGAGATCTTTTCTCAGGTCTTGTACAAGTCTTCATTTGTACTTTTTTTCTTTTATTAATCTTGTTCACCTAAGCTCTTTCTTGTGTAGTTATAGCTTTGTTGAAGAAGTTCTTAGTTAGTTTTGATTTTCTTTTTACTTTGTAAGGGGAGAGTCTCCCTTATTTGTGCTTTCCTAGTTTCTTTGTACTGAGAGGACTACTCTCATAGGTGCTTAGTTTCTAGGTTTGTTTTTTAGTAATTGGGGATGAGTAATACGGCCTTAGTAGGCTAGCCAACTCATGAACCACCATAGCATCAGAGGAAAGGTTTCTGTCCCCCTTCTTGTATTGTTCTTTTGTTTTTATTTATGATAAGGCCTGGGGGTGTTGCTTAGCCTGACTCCCTCAAGGTTCGTTAAAATTAGGAAAAAGACTCAGAACCCAAAGCAACCACACCACTAACCCAAAAATGAAATTTCAAATCTAATGGAACTGATAGAATCACCATCTGACCCTCGGATTTTAAAATGTTTACCAAAGTCAA
This sequence comes from Capsicum rhomboideum, assembly GCA_031232105.1. Taxonomy (NCBI): domain Eukaryota; kingdom Viridiplantae; phylum Streptophyta; class Magnoliopsida; order Solanales; family Solanaceae; genus Capsicum; species Capsicum rhomboideum. The sequence goes on from CP124709.1 coordinate 65,121,472, forward strand.
ATATATCACTTTGAAGGCTAATAAAAACCTCAAACTTAGATAAATCATTCCCAAATACTTTGGAGACCGTGCCAACCATCCCTACAACTTATAAATGATATAAAGCAACCACGAAAAAGGGAAAAATAGTCAAAACACAGAAAAAGTTAAAAATCACACTGAGGGTGATTACACCCAGACTCTCATAATCCATATTAAAGGGAAGGAATTCTACGTTTGAAAGTATAATCTAACACCCTAACCATTACTAGGAGAAATTAGGAGTACCCATAAGGTTTTCCCACCAGTTCATCAAATTAGGGCTTAAACCTACTAAATCCATACATTCTAGTAATTCTAAAGATTAAATAGACTAATCTATGATAGAATGGTGTAAGAATCTTACCTCAATAGTAGAAATCACATAAGCTAGGAGGAAATTTCCCTACCCAAGCCCTTGGTAAATTTTTTTGGGTGTTTTGGGAAAAATAACGTCAAGACTCAAAGAATCAGGCATTTAGTCTGTCGATGACCACTGCAGTGGACATATGCACACTACAGTGGTCCCAATGTGGCAAGATGTTGGCCACTACAACGGTCCCCCATTTCACAACACCCACCTGGAAATATGATAACCCAAATTTACCCTATCGTGACAAATGACATAATCAGAGTTCTACAAACCTATTTCCCATTTTGAAAGTTTATATGGGCCACTATATCCCTCGTTTATCTTGGTATCACCTCAAAACCATTAAATACTACACCACGAGATACCAATAATATCTAAACCACACAACACTTCATTTCCATTAGAAACCACCCTAGCCTAAGATTTTAACAACTCTCATTCTAGAGAAAACTCTACCCGGGCACTTACACCCTAACCAATAGAATAATGATGGGATAGGTCATTACAAAAGTTAAAGAATTCTCAAATCTGAAGATCCTCCATGTTAAGAATATGATCCATCTCATAACTCATTATCCAAGTTGTATATTAGGGTATGTTAATTCAGGGGCTGAGTAAGTAATCAACGTCAAAAAATCCTGTCACACCTACAATCCCATTGAGATGGACAGGCACCCGATGCCCTAAAGACTCGAGAGAACCTATTTTAACCTGTGCTTACCATGCATATAACTATGAGAATCATAAAACTTTAACACACACATATATAAGCTATAGTAATGAAATACCTACATAGATAGACCCAAACCATATACATTACTTGACTGTTGGGGCCACAACTGTTATGAGACTAAACATATTTAAACTTCATACATTAGTCTACAAAGCCTATATAGGATAGAAAACATAGTCTAGGTCGGGACAGACCCCACCTTACAAAACTACTGTACAATACCAAAATACATATATCAAAGACTAGGTAAAGCCCCGAATCAACTTGGAGCTCACCAATCACAGAAGAGTGTCCTGTGCTCCTATTGAGGAGGACTAGTTGGGGTACCTGTACCTGTGGCATGAAACACAGTGTCCCCATGAGGGACGTCAGTACGAAAGAATTTACTGAGTATTTAAGGCATAAAGTAACCATAGGTAAGACAAGATCTTAATAAAATCAGATATCAATATATAGTAATACAAATGACCAGCTGACCAGTGGTAAAAGAGGATGACTCATGCAAGGTATTTTAACCCCTGGGATGTTGTCCTCATAAATACACAAATCAGGATTGACCCATGCTAGGCTTTCCTTTCACCACTGGGATACCACCCATGATATTGGGATCGACCCATGCTAGGTGTTCCTTCCATCCCTGGGATACCACCTAAGAATATACAGATTCTCTTTACATCATTTCTTTAATTTTTGAGATAGTTCTTTTGGTGGTCATAACATAATTGAGTTTTAAACTATGGAATAGTAGTGAGAGACATGTGAATATGCATTTAAGGCGGTAACAATGACATAGGGAGCAAATGTAACATCAATGTATTAGATTTCATGCCAAAGAACATAGAATTGAATAGCCTTACATACCTTGCTCTACAACTCCGATATTAACCCAAATTAACCTCCTGCCCTTCGGACTACTTATATATAATAAAGTAAGTGGTAAAACTAGTATTAGTGGCTAATCAACACATTTAAGCCACTTAACCTCACCCCAACAGTAACCGGACAGTAAGCCCGTAATTAATTTATTCAAGGGTGCTCTTTCAACCCTTACTACTCCAATAACTTTCACATACCATACAAATCCTTATAACGTCCCCCAAAACAAATTTAGCCTCATTACACCCTCAAAACAATATACAAAGTGGAGTGGACAGTAGGCTTACATAATATTCAGTTCGGTGGTGTATCACCACATCCTCCGTCTATAATTCAATACAAGTTAGTTACATCCTTTCACAACATCAACCAAGCTGTCCCCAACATATACACATAAAACTATTCCTAAAACAGCCCGAATATCCTTTATCATAGCAACCAAATATTGAATTCATCATCCTTTGAGTTCTTAACAACAATATATACACAATTCTCTACCAAAATATGTATATAGGAAGGGGCAAAAAAGGGTAGTAGCCTTACCTTAATTTTGTGATAGTTTATTCCCTTAACTTGTATTTCTTCAATATATTGGTTCGTTCACACACAAACCAAAGGAGAAGAGAAAAATCTCTTAATAACCAAGAAAAATGGGACTTCCAAACTTATAGAGGGCTGTCTTATAATTTAAACATGAAGAACATAATTTCCATAGTCTTTTGAGATAAACTCATGATTTATTCAGTTACCTTTAGCTTGGAAGGAAGTTAAATCCTATGAACCCTAATGGAAACTTAGGGCTGCTGTAGAAGATAAGTGAGAGCAAGAGAGAAAACTCTAGAAAGCTGAATTTTTGTCTAAGTTAAAATGGGTCAAATGAGCTAGTTTAAATCCATTTAAAGGGAGCTGCTCTAGGATGACTTTCTTGGCTAATTTGGGACATATTTTATCAAATATTTGGTGCACCTACTTGCCCATTATACTTGGTCCTTTGTGGACCTGAAACTATTGGGCCTTGTCTGCCCATTCTTCTCTTTTTCTCTCTTTTAACTTGGGCCAAAATTAATTCAAGTAGGTGGTAGTGTAATTGGCCCAATAAGATGTTCAAAGGAGTCTTAGTAGGTTATGCACCTACTTGTTTCCTAGATTGGTCAATAAGTCAAAGTAGGTGATGCACCTACTTGTCACCTACTAGCTCAATTTAAGTCAAGCAAGCAACTCACTTAGTTTATTCCATATTCTAAGTTTTAACCCCTTATGTTAACTTTATACTTATATATACTTGGACACTTTAATCCTTGAGGTATAATACCACCTTACTATCTCGCGTTTAAGCACTTTCGTTTGGGTTAACTTGGCGTATACATGCTGAAATGTTTGGGCCATTATAATATCCTTTAATCCTCTTTAAACCACCGCTAATCACTTAAGAAACTTAGTTCATTACCTATACAACAAGGTTACCTCAAGTCCTATATCAATAGAACAAGTACATGCAAAATACGGGGTGTTACATCCTCCCCCTCTAGGAACATTCGTCCTCGAATGCTATCATAATTATCCTGCTTAAACAAGTTTAAGACCAAGTTTAATCTTCATGTTACCACATAACACTTACACATTTATACTTACTTATTAATGCTCCAATTCAGCATCCTGGACTTTCACTTCAGATTCGAATAAATGAGGGTACTTGAATTTCATAGCTTCCTTGGCTTCCCATGTGATCTCTTCTCTTTGTTGGTTCCTCCAAAGTACTTTTACAGAAGCTACTTCCTTATTTCTTAACTTATTGACTTACTGATCTAAAATAGCAATAGACACTTCTTCGTAAGTAAGTTCTTCTATAACTTGTACATCTTCAGTAGGAGTAATATGAGATGGATCTCCCATGCATTTTCGGAGCATTGAGACATAAAACACTGGATGTACTGTTGAAAGCTCTTGGGGAAGCTCTAACTCATATGCAACTTGGCCAAATCTTTGAATAATCTTATATGGCCCTATATAGCATGGACTTAGTTTTCCCTTTTTACTGAATCTCATTACCCCTTTCATTGGTGACACCTTTTAGAATACCCAATCTCCTATAGCAAACTCTAGCCCTCTTCTTCTAACATCTACATGATTTATGTTGACTTTGAGCTGTTTCTAGCCGTTGTTGTGTCACCTTAACTTTTTTCATAGCTTGATGAACAAGATCTAACCCAAATAATGCAGTTTACCCGCTTCAAACCACCCAATTGGTGATCTACAATTTCTCCCATATAAAGTTTTATAAGGTGCCATTTGGATACTTGAGTGATAGCTATTATTATATGCAAACTCAATAAGTGACAAATGATCATCCCAACTACCTTTGAAGTCCAATACATAAGCTCGCAGTATATCTTCAAGTGTTTGGATCGTACGTTCTGCCTGACCATCCGTTTGAGGGTGAAAAGCTGTACTTAAACTCACTTATGTTCCTAAACTCTTCTGAAATGAATTCCAAAAGTTTGCGGTAAATTGAGCTCCCCTATCAGATATAATAGAAATTGGGACTCCATGTAGCCGAACTATCTCTTTAATATATAACCTTGCATACTCTTCAGCTGTGTAAGTGGTCTTAACCGGTAGAAAATGTGCTGATTTGGTGAGTCTATCAACTATTACCCATATGGAATCAAACTTTCGAGGGGAGCGAGGCAAACCAGTGATGAAATCCATGTTGATCATGTCCCACTTCCAAATTGGGAGCTGCATACACTGCATATAACCTCCTGGCTTTTGATCTCTACTTTAACTTGCTGACAATTTAGACATTGGGCTACAAATTCTGCAATGTTCTTCTTCATGTCTCCCCACCGATACACTTCTTTCAAGTCATGATACATTTTGGTTGACCCTGGATGGACAGAATATCTTGAATGGTGTACTTCCGCCATAATCCTCTTCCTTAGTCCATCAATATTATGTACACACAATCTGTTTTGGCACTGAAGTACTCCCTCTTGCTTAAGCTCAAATTCCTTTTCCATACCTTGTTGTACATTCTCCTTAAGTTGCAATAGAATAGGATCCTCATACTGCTTTTCTTTCACTTCAGTTATCAATAAAGATTCTACCGCATTTTGTACAATAACTCCTTCATCTGGAGATTCAATAAGGCAAACCCCCAAGCTAGCTAGTTGGTATAGATCTTTAGTTATCCCTTTTCTTTCCATGGACTGCCCATAAGTTCTTGCCATTGTCTTATGACTTAAAGTATCAGCTACCACATTTGCTTTCCTCGGATGATACAAGATATCAACATCATAGTCCTTTAATAGCTCAAGCCATCTTCGCTGCCTTAGATTTAAGTCCCTCTGCTTAAAGATATATTGTAAACTCTTATGGTCAGTGTATATATAAACATGGAACCCATACAAGTAATGGCACCATATCCTTAAAGCAAATATAACAGCAGCTAGCTCAAGATCATGTGTTGGATAATTCTTCTCATGTGAATGCAACTGTCTTGAGGCGTAGGCTATTACCTTACCATGCTGCATCAATACACATCCTAGAACCACTCCTGAAGCATCATAATACACTACATACCCCTCTATACCTTCTGGAAGTACTAATACAGACGTGGAAGTTAACTTATTCTTCAGATCTTGAAAGCTTCTTTCAAAGGCATCATTCCATTGAAACTTGACTGCTTTGTGTGTTAACTTGGTTATTGGGGCAGAAATGGAATAAAACCCCTCAACGAATCTTCTATGATAACCTGCCAAGCTTAGGAAACTACGAACCTCCATAGGTGTTGTGGGTCTTGGCCAGTTCTACACGACTTCTATCTTTTGAGAATCAACCCTTACCCCTTCATCGAATATAATATGCCCCAAGAATGCCACTTATTTTAACCAAAACTCACATTTAGAGAAGTTTGCATATAACTTACGATCACGAAGAATCTGCAATACCTGTCGCAAATGATTAGCATGGTCCTCTTTCGATCTTGAATACACCAGAATATCGTCTATAAATACTATCACAAATACATCCAAGAATGGCTTGAACACTCTATTCATCAGATACATGAAAGCTGCTGGTGCATTTGTTAGCCCGAATGACATAACTAAAAACTCAAAATGACCATACCGTGTTCGAAAAGCTATTTTGGGTATATCTTTCTCCTTCACTTTCACTTGGTGATAACCTGACCTCAAGTCGATCTTTGAGAAACACTTAGCACCTTGTAATTGATCAAACAAATCATCAATTCTAGGGAGGGTATATTTGTTCTTAATTGTCACCTTATTCAGTTGTCGGTAGTCAATACACATTCTTAATGTACCATCCTTATTACGTACAAATAACACGGGTGCACCCCAAGGAGACATACTAGGCCTTATGAATCCCTTTTCTAACAAATCTTTTAATTGTTCCTTCAATTCATATAATTCTGTTGGGGACATTCTATACGGAGGAATAGAAATAGGTTGAGTACCTAGGATCCCATCAATACCAAACTCTACTTCTCGTTCGGGAGGTAAACCAGGAAGTTCTTCAGGAAATATATCAGAAAATTCATTTACCACTGGAATGGATTGAAGAGTCGGTGACTCCGCTTCTATATCTCTCACCCTCACTAGATGACATATGTACCCTTTGGACATCATTTTCTTCACCTTAACATAAGAAATAAACTTACCCCTTGGTGCCCCAATATCACCCCTCCATTCAAGGATTGGCTCCTTTGGAAAATAGAAATGCACCTTTTTAGCTCGGCAATCTACTGTGGTATAACAAGAAGCCAACCAATCCATACCCATTATAACATCAAAGTACACCATTTATAGCTCAACAAGGTTGGCCAATGTGTCATGATCACAAGCAGTAACTATGCAATTACGATAAACTCTTCTAGCTATAATAGATTCACCAACCGGTGTAGACACTTCAAATGGCTTAACCAGTGATTCCGATGTTCTTTTGAACTTTCCAGCAATTAATGGAGTAACATATGATAGCGTAGAGCCTAGATCAATTAATGCATATACATTATGTGAAAATATGGACAATGTACCTGTAACCACATTAGGAGAAGCCTCCAAATTTTGTCGACTCGCTAAAGCATATGTACGATTTTGGACTCTGCTAGAACTAGCTGCTCCTCTACCACATCTACCACAACTAACAGACATCTGTTGACCTCTACCTAAAGGAGGCACCGATGATGATGATGCAATAGATGATCCAATAGTTTGTGCCACACCACCTATTCCCCTTCGAGGGCAATTTTTCATCATATGGCTCGGTGTACCACACCAATTACAAGCATCTGTCCCAAACCAGCGCATGTACCTAGATGATGTCTCCTACATTATTTACAAGGCTATCTAGGAGGTTTTGATTATCTCATACTTCCATGCCCTTTGTTCTGTGCTACTGAACCTTGGCTCTCATTTCTTTGCCCAAATTGATTGCCCCTAAATCCTTGAAACCGTGGTGGAGCACTTGCTGTAAAGTAGGAAAATGGTGGTCTAGGAGGTCTATTTAAAAATTGAGGCCTGACCTCACTTTGGGATGGCATAAACTACCCCACTGACCTAGCCCTCTTGGAGTACCCTCTTTCTGGCTCTTGTGTCCTTCTTCTTTGTCTTTGATCTTCCATTTTTTGTGCAAAAGCTTGTATCCTTGCTATATTTATGTCTTTATTCAAGGAAGCAGTAATACAATCTCTAACTAGATACGGATCCAATCTAGCCATATATCGATGAACTCTATCTTCCATAGTAGCTACTACATTAGGAGCATACCTGGCCAAAGAGTTAAACTGAAGACTGTACTCTCTTACGCTCATATTCCCTTGCGAAAATTCAAAACCTGATCTGTACGGACCTCTCGAATCTCAAATGGAAGGTAATGATCAAGAAATTCTACTTTGAACACTTCCTAATTAGCTGAAGGTGCACCTGTACCCCTAGATCATTTCCAGTATTCATGCCATAATATAGCATCCCCTTTTAGTCTATACGCTGCTAGCTCAACCATCTTTTTACCAGATATATGCAAGACATCCAAAGCCCTTTGGATTTGATCAATAAAGTCTTGTGAGTCTTCATTAAGATCTGACCCGTTGAATGTGGGAAGGTCTAATTTAAGAAATAAAGAAAAAGAAACAACTCCTAAATGTCCCATAGCCTCCTACTTATGGATGTGGTGCACAACACACCCATAAGCAAGACTCAATATAAACACGGATTTGTAGACTCCCTAGGATGACCTACTCTGATACCACTTTTGTCACACCTCAAATCCCATTGAGATGGACAGGCACCCGACACCCTAAAGACTCGAGAGAACCAACTTTAACCTATGCTTACCATGCAAATAACTATGAGAATCATGAAACTTTGACACACATATATATAAGCTATAGTAATGAAAGACCAACATAGATAGACCCAAACCATATACATTACTTGAATGTTGGGGCCACAACTGTTACAAGACTACATATATTTGAACTTCATACATTAGTCTACAAAGCCTCTATAGGATCGGAAACATAGTCTAGGTCGGGACAGACCCACCTTACAAAACTACTGTATAATACCAAAATACATATATCAAAGACTCGGTAAAAGCCCCGAATCAAATTGGAGCTCACCAATCACAACTGAGTGTCCTATGCTCCTATTGAGGAGGTATACTAGCTGGAGTACCTGTGGCATGAAACAAAGTTTCCCCATGAGGGATGTTAGTACGAAAGAATGTACTGAGTATGTAAGGCATAAAGTAACCATAGGTAAGACAAGATCTTAATAAAATCAGATATCAATATATAGTATAGAGAAGAATAAAAGACCACATTTGCTTGTATTTATGGTATCATGTACATTACATCTTTTACTTTACTTTATCCTTCTTTCCATTATGAAATTGTAAAGCATATAATACAAATGACCTGCTGATTAGTGGTAAAAGAGGATGACCCATGCTAGGTATTTTAACCCCTGGGATATGGTCCTCATAAATACACAAATCAGGATCGACCCATGCTAGGATTTCCTTTCACCACTGGAATACCACCCATGATATTGGGATCGACCCATGCTAGGTGTTCTTTCCACCCTTGGGATACCACCCAAGAATATACAGATTCTCTTTACATCATTTCTTTAATCTTTGAGATAGTTCTTTCGGTGGTCATAACATAATTGAGTTTTAAACTATGGACCAGTAGTGAGAGACATGTGAATATGCATTTAAGGCGGTAACAATGACATAGGGAGCAAATGTAACATCAATGTATTAGATTTCATGCCAAAGAACATAGAATTGAATAGCCTTACATACCTTGCTGTACAACTCCGATATTAACCCAAATTAAACTCCTGCCCTTCGGACTACTTATATATAATAAAGTAAGTGGTAAAACTAGTATTAGTGGCTAATCAACACATTTAAGCCACTTAACCTCACCCAAATAGTAGTCGTGCAGTAAGCCCGTAATTAATTTATTCAAGGGTGTTCTTTCAACCCTTACTCCAATTACATTCACATACCATAAAAATCCTTATAACATCCCCCAAAACAACATTATCCTCATTACACCCTCAAAACAATATACAAAGTGGTGTGGGCAGTAGGCTTACATAATATTCAGTTCGATAGTATATCACCACATCCTCCGTCTATAATTCAATACAAGTTAGTTACATCCTTTCCCAACATCAACCAAGCTGTCCCCAACATATACACATAAAATAATTCCTAAAACAGCCCGAATATCCTTTATCATAGCAACCAAATATTGAACTCATCATCCCTTGAGTTCTTAACAACAATATATACACAATTCTCCACCAATACATGTATATAGGAAGGGGCAAAAATGGGCAGTAGCCTTACCTTAATTTTGTGATAGTTTATTCTCTTAGCTTGTATTTCTTCAATATATTGGTTCCTTCACACACAAACCAAAGGAGAAGAGAAAAATCTCTTAATAACCAAGAAAAATGGGACTGCCAAACTTATAGAGGGTTGTCTTATAATTTAATCATGAAGAACATAATTTCCATAGTCTTTTTGAGATAAGCTCATGATTTGTTCACTTACCTTTAGCTTGGAAGGAAGGTAAATCCCAAGAACCCTAATGGAAACTTAGGGCTGCTGTAGAAGATAAGAGAGAGCAAGAGAGAAAACTCTAGAAAGCTGAATTTTTGTCTAAGTTAAAATGGGTCAAATGAGCTAGTTTCAATCCCTCTAAAGGGAGATGCTCTTGGAAGATTTTCTTAGCTAATTTGGGCTATATTTTATCAAATATTTGGTGCACCTATTTGCCCATTATACTTGGTCCTTTGTGGATCTGAAACTATTGGGCCTTGTCTGCCCATTCTTCTCCTTTTCTCTCTTTTAGCTTGGGCCAAAATTAATTCAAGTAGGTAGTAGTGTACTTGGCCCAATAAGATGTTCAAAGGAGTCTTAGTGCCCGTTTGGATTGGCTTTTGGCTTAAAAGCCCAAAGCCATAAGTTAGAAATCCTAACTTATGGCTTTTGGCTTATTTTTTAGCATTTTAAGCCAAATTAGTAGGTGATTCACCTACTTGGTTCTTAGATTGGTCAATAAGTAAAAGTAGGTGATGCACCTACTTGTCACCTACTAACTCAATTTAAGTCAAGCAAGCAGCTCACTTATTTTATTCCATATTCTAAGTCTTAACCCCTTATGTTAGCTTTATTCTTATATATATTTGGACACTTTAATCCTTGAAGAAGAATACCACCTTACTATCTCACGTTTAAGCACTTTTGTTTGGGTAAACTTGGCGTATACATGCTGAAATGTTTGGGCTATTATAATATCCTTTAAATCCTCTTTAAACCACCGCTAATCACTTAAGAAACTTGGTTCATTACCTATACAACAAGGTTACCTCAATTCCTATATCAATAGAATAAGTACACGCAAAATACGGGGTGTTACAAATCCCCAAGCTTAAAGGACTAAAAAAAATTCAAGTGACAAGGCATAATGTGTTGGTGATGTTGCATACTGTATCCTGTTGGAATGGAAAATTTGGAGAATTTGATATGAAGTTGAATAAAAGCTTGGGTTTAGTGAATAAATCAAGTTCTATATTGAAATATGAGATATTGATTTAGAAGAGGACATTCCAGTCATGAGTATTGACTTTTTCTCACAGAATTGTTATGAGTTTGTCTTGTTAATTTGTTCTCCCTCCGTTTAAAAAAAGAATGACCTGCTTTCCTTTTTAGTTTGTTTAAAAAAGAAGAAACATTTATTTTTTGACAAAATTTTATTTTCAATTTTCCACGTGGCATGTTTGTGACCACAAGATTAAAGGATAGTTTGACACATTTGACATAACATTAATTTAAGGCCATAAGATTTAAAAGTCTTCTTTGTTTTATTAAACTCCGTACCAAATCAAAACTGTTGGAGTAGCTTGTATATTAGGATGGTTGAGAAAGATTAAATTGATAAGTTTTGGAGAAGAGCTAAGATATGTTTTACACATAGTACAAAACTGTACGGTGAGGTGTTTTAATTTCAAAACACATCAGTTTTGTTTCTGAAAAGGTACCTTTAAAGAATGGACATGTCTATTTCTGAAACACACCTTTTGAGATTGTAACTTCCTCCTCTGGCATTTTAAATATGCATCTTTGTTTACAAATCAAACATCGATCAGTTTTAGTCTCTCTCCCTTTGTCAACTATTCCTAAATCAATTCTTTGTTCTTAATAAAAGTTCTAAAGGAAAATCTTCAGGAGTTGCTGCCTGCAGATTTTGAAGGCTTTGTTGTATTCGGTAAGGTTAATTGCCAATTACCAACAACAATCATTCTTAATAGTAGGGGCAATTAATAGCTTAAAGATAGTGTTCTACACGCCTCAAAAGCCTTATTTACACCCACAGATATAACAATTTTAAGGTATTAATCATGCAATAGAGTCTAAATTGCTTTTGTGATGAATCAAGAATTTGTTAAATTAGATAGGTTTGATGGAACAAATTTTGTTCGCTGAAAAGACAAGATGATGTTTCTACTCAAGGCACTGAAGATCTCCTACATCTTTGATCCGACTTTGTCTGATCTTCCAGAACCAACACCCAAAGATAATGAGCAGAGGAGGGAAGAATGATAGAAACGTGAGGAAGATGAACTTTTGTGCAGAGGGCATATTCTCATCGATCTGTCAGATAGGCTATATGATCTTTTCACATCAGCTCAATCCCCAAAAGAGATATGGAAGGCCCTGGAGGATAAGTACAACACTGAGAGACAAGGTGTGGACAAATTCCTTATTATGAAATATTTTTAATTCTCTATGGTTGATCATATTTCTGTTATAGACCAAGTCCATGAATTGCAAGTTTTTGTTTCCAAACTTAGAAATATTAAAGTGATTGCCCCTGAAGCATTACAAGTGGGAGGAATAATTGCAAAACTTCTTTCTAGTTGGAATGATTATAGGAAGAAATTACTACATACCACAGAAGATTTTTCCCTTAAATAGATTCAGAAACACCTGCGAATTAAAGAAGATACTAGAATTCTTGTTAAAAAATATGTATCTGAATCTAGAACAAAAGTGAATTTTTTTGAAGGGAACCAAAAATCTTACGATCAGAAAAATAGAGGGAACAAGAGAAAGTTTATTGATACAACAGGTCCTTCTAATTATAACAAAGCTAGTTCTAGCAATCCAAAGAAAGGAAAGACATGTTATCACTATGGTAAGAAAAGATACTATAAGCGAGAATGTAATTTTTGGAATAAACAAAAGACTGATAATAATAGTGTCCAGAATTTCAATAAAGCAAACATGATGGATCTTGGACTTAACGATTTGGTCGCTATGATTTCAAATTTACAAATTGGAATGGTCACAGAACTTCATGTTGCGGCTGATAATTTGTCAAATGATTGGTGGTTTGATTCTGGTTCTACTGTTCATATCTGCAACAAGAAGTCACTGTTTAAAACCTATGAAAATGCAGAGAATGGCCAAGAAGTTTTGATGGGAAACTACAATCCTACCAAAGTGATGGGAAAAGGAAGTGTTAAAATAGGCTTTACTTCTGGAAAGAAGTTGTTGTTACTTAATGTTTTTCATGTCCTGGAAATAAGGAAAAACTCTTATTTCTGCTAGTCTGGTTTGTAAAAAGGGGTTTAAAGTTGTGTTAGAGTCTGATAAGATAATTCTGTCCAAGAATGGACTATTTGTAGGAAAGGATTATGCTTGTGATGGTATGTTTAAACTTAGTATCAATGAGAATAAAGTGAGTTCTTCTATTTATGGCATGATAGATTAGCACATGTTAGCTTTGGATCTTTGAAATATATGTATAAACATGGTTTAATTTCATACAAAAACAATGATGAAAAGACATGTGAAATCTGTATTCAAGCCAAGATGATAAAGAAACCTTTTCCAAAAGCAAATAGAAACACAGAGTTACTAGAACTTGTACATTCAGCATGCTAACTAGAGGGGGAAATAGATATTTTGTCATATTATAGATGATGCCTCAAGATATATGTATGTGTATTTGAAGAAAAGTAAAGATCAAGCTTTTCAAATGATCTAGATTTTTAAATCTGAAGTTGAAAACCAACATGGAAAGAAAATTAAAATTTTGGAAAAGTGATAGAGGTGGTGAATATTTTTCATTAGAATTTACAACTTTTGTGAAGAAAATGGAATTATACACCAAATTACTCCATATACAACTCAACAAAATGGATTGGCTGAAAGAAAAAATTGAACACTAGCTGAAATATTGAATGCGATGTTAGTGAATTCTAAGATGCCACTAAATTTATGGGGAGAAGCATTACTAACTGCTCATTATATTCATATTAGAATTCCCTCTAAATGATTCAAAGTATCTCCATACGAAGTATGGAGAAACAGGAAGCCTAATCTAAATTATTTTAGAGTTTGGGGTTGCCTACCATACTATAAAGTTCCAGAACCTCAAAGATCAAAAAATGGAATTAGAGCTTTGAAAGGAGTTTTTGTGGGATATGAAGAAAATTCAAAAGAATATAGGATACTAGATTTAGAATCAAATGTGATTGTAGAATCAAGGGATGTTGAATTTATTGAAAATAAATTTGACAGAGATTCAAATTTTATTTCAGAAACTGATAGAGTTAATAAGCTCATGATTGAATCAACAATTGATACTAATCTTGAACCATGTCCTAGCAATGATAAAGTTAAAAATCAGTTAAAGCCAATATGGTAGAAAAGAAAAGAATTTGCTTCTAGATTTTATATCCTCAGAGTCCATTACATTCCTTGTTGAAGGCAATAGGACTATGATACTTGATAAAATTCCCATTTTATTAAATGTTGAGGATGATCCTAAGGTATTTTAATTAGGCAATACAATTCAGAGATACGTTATTCTGGAAGAAAGCAATCAATGATGAAATGGATTCATTATTTTATAATAATACTTGGATTCTAGCTGATTTGCCACCTGGTTCCGAACCAATTGGATGCAAATGGGCTTTTAGAAGGAAGTATAATACAAATGGTTCAATTCAAACCTTCAAAGCAAGGCTTGTGGCAAAAGTTTTTAAACAAAAAGAAGGGATAGATTATTTTGATACTTATGCACCGATTGCTCGAATAACATCCATCAGAGTGCTTTTGGAGTTAACCTTAATTTATAATTTATTTGTGCACCAAATGGGTGTTAAGACGATATTTTTAAACGATGAACTGGATGAGGAAGTATATATGGAGCACCCTGAGGGTTTTATTTTACCAGTAAATGAAAACAAAATTTATAAATTAATTAAGTCGTTGTATGGCTTAAAACAAGCACCCAAATAATGACATGAAAAGTTCCTTACTGTAATTTTAAATTATGGTTTCCGGCATAATAGTGCTGATAAATGCATATATTCTAAGTTTACAGATGATTATGCAGTGATCATATGTATTTATGTGGATGACATGCTAATTATTGGAACTAATATGTTGGGTGTGAATGATACGAAGAAGTATCTCACCTCACAATTTAAAATGAAGGATCTAAATGAGGTAGATACAATCTTAGGTATCATAGTGGGGGGTTTTGCTCTTTGTCAGGCTTACTACATTGAAAAGATTCTAAGTAAATATAAGCATTTAAGTGTCAAAGGAGCAAATACCCCATATGATGCTTCGTAAAAATTGACTGCAAATAGTGGCAGAGCAATAGCTCATCTTAAATATGCCAGTGTCATAGGAAGTTTAATGTATGCTAGGCACTGCACAAGACCAGATATTGATTTTACAGTGTGCAAGTTATCAAGATATACTAGTAATCCTAGTGCACAACACTGGAAAGCAATTGGAAGGGTACTTGGGTATTTAAAACAAACTATGAACTTTTGTTTATTTTATAACAAGTTTCTAGCCGTGTTAGAAGGTTACACTGATGCAAATTGGATAAGTAGAACAAATGAAAATAAATCTACCTCTAGATGGATTTTTACGTTAGGAGGTGGTGCAGTTTCTTGGGCTTCAAAGAAATAAACTTGTATAACTCATTCTACCATGGAAGATGAGTTCATAGCTCTTGGAGCAGTAGGTAAGGAAGCAGAATGGTTAAGAAATCTTTTGTTTGATATTAGTTGTGGACACAACCAATGCCATCCATTTTTTCACATTGTGATAGTCAACCGACTACGCCTAGAGCTTATAATAAAGTTTATAATGGAAAATGACATATCAGTCCCAGGCACGAATATGTAAGACAACTAATTTCTGATGGTATAATTACCATTGTCTATGTTAAATCTTGTAATAACCTGGATGATCCTTTTACAAAAGGGCTCTCGAGAGAGTTGTTAAGAAGTACCTCTGCAGGTTTAGGATTAAGAAAAATGGATTAGTTTGGTTGATAATGGGAACCAACTTTTTATAGAATATCACTAGTTAAAAGATTAATGGGTAACAATAAATTATTAGCAAGGGCGATAAGTACTAAATTCTTGATTATCTCATGATATATGAAATTAGTACTATCTTATAAAAGAGGATGAGTGGTATTACTCTTAATGAAGTGTTAGTTTAAAATTATTCATTCTGAATAAGAATAATAGTATTTGTTTGAATAAGGACTTCACCTATGTGAACATAAGAGATGGTGTCGTCTCAACAAAAGAAGTTTTGTAAATGTTCATGAATCACAGGAGGTAGCACAAGGCTAGATTCGTGCTAACTAAATTGGTGTACTTCTAATTAGAACAAGTATTTCATGTATAAAGTGTTTCCAATTCTAGAAGAATTAGATCTCAGTTTAAGATTGTAGTGTTAGTTTAAAATTATTCATTCTGAATAAGAATAATAGTATTCGTTTGAATAAGGACTTCACCTATGTGAACATAAGAGATGGTGCCGTCTCAACAAAGGAAGTTTTGTAAATGTTCATGAATCACAGGAGGTAGCACAAGGCCAGATTCGTGCTAACTAAATTGGTGGACTTCTAATTAGAATAAGTATTTCATGTATAAAGTGTTTCCAATTCTAGAAGAATTAGATCTCAGTTTAAGATTGTATGCTACTGCGGTTTATCTGAAGTTTTGAAATGCTCATACTAATAAAAGGTTTAAATTGAAAGATACCTTTTGTATGCGTGAAAATATATTTGTCTAATGTCACAAGCTAAGTGGGGATTGTTGGAGTAGCTTGTATATTAGGATAATTGAGAAAGATTAAATTGATAAGTTTTGGAGGAAAGTTAAGGTGTGTTTTACACATAGTACATAACTGTACGGTGAGGTGTTTTAATTTCAAAAGGCATCTGTACAATGAGGTGTTTTAATTTCAAAAGACATCAATTTTGTTTCTAAAAAGGTACCTTTAAAAAACGGACATGTCTATTTCTAAAAGACACCTTTTGAGATTTTAACTTCCTCTTTTGGGATTATAAATATGCAGCTTTGTTCTCAAATCAAACACCGATAGGTTTTATTCTCTCTCTCTCTCTCTCTCAACTATTCCTAAATCAATTCTTTGTTCTTAAGAGAAGTTCTAAAGGAAAATCTTCAAGAGTTGCTGCCTGCAAATTTTGAAGGCTTTGTTGTATCCTGTAAGGTTAATTGTCAATTACCAATAACAATCATTCTTAATAGGGGGTGCAATTAATACCTTAAAGATAGTGTTCTACACGCTTCAAAAACCTTATTTACACCCACAGATATAACAAAAATAGGTCATTCTTTTTGAAACGGAGGGAATAGTTTTTTTTTAGCATGTTGAGTTTAAGGATTGGGTCAAGTTAAAAGAATTTAATGCTGATTGAATTTAAAATTGGGAGAAAATTTTTGAAGTAGGCACCACATACGATAATAAAGATAGGCACAGAGGATTAATGGTTCAAGGACAAATATGTACTCAAAGTTGGATGGCAAGGATAATTTTGTTAAAAAAGTATGACGAGGGGTAAACATAATATATTTTTTGAGAGTACAAGAGGAAATATGAACTTTTTTCGGCTTTATATATATATATATATATATTAGATTTTTATATGTAGGTCAATTGACAAAACTCATATCATATTATAAAATATTTTTTATAATTTTTTTGTCGTCTGATTTATCACCACCAAAATTTGTAATTGTTAGCTTTCACGTGATGTCCTTTTATTTCGATTCCAACAACAATTGTTTGTTTATACATGATGCCCTGTTATTTCAATCTCAATAAATATGCGTATAACATATATATTATGCTAGGTGAACTGAAGCCCGTGCTCCCAATAATTTATTATGTTATAATATACGCCTTTATTTTAGTTTATTTGATTTTCTTTAATCTAGTTTAAAAAATTACCCCTTTTTATTGGTAGGAAAAAAAATGAAACTTATACTTTTAATTTTATCCTTTGTAATAAATTTTTATTGTCACACAAGTGTTATGACATTTAAAATCATAGGTTTCAAAGACCTAATAGCTAACCACATAATTGTTATAATATATTTAAAATCAGAAATTTCAAAAATCTTTTTTTCTTGCTTCAAAATTGTAACACCCCGTACATTCCCAACCCTAACTAGATTGATTGGTGACCTAAGGTGTAGTTATAAACCTTAGCTTCGCAAGCACTAAGTACGTGTGTTGCATTGGTTTTGGATGAAACAATTGATATCGTATTAGTCGATATGACTAGACTCTTGTAGGAGAAGTTGAAACTTTTTGAAACATTTTAGGAGCGATAAATGACTCCTAAATAAAGGTTCTTAATGACAAGAGGCAAGCTAAAGATTAGAACTTGAAGTATCTAACCAAATCCGCAAAGAAAATCTAAATATTAGAACTTGACGTGTCAGGCCGCTCTGGGCTGAAATTTTCAGCCCATGGGCAGCAAAGGGGCGCGCCAAGCGGCGTGCCGGGGTGGTTTTTGCCAAAATTTTTCTTCGACTATTATGATGCGTATAAGACCTATAAGTCATGGTATCATTTCTCCATCATAGTAGGACTATTCTTAAGTGCTTTTAGCATCCGAATTGGGGTTAATGCTTCGTCACAAGTATTTTAACAAATTATGTTCAAAGAAGCCATAAGCGACTAGAATTTCTATTTTTGCGATTGAGGCTACGAGCGGGAATCTCGTAAGTGAATATTGTCGTGACGATTATGGAAATAATTAAACATGATATATATGATGGATTACACATTGATGTTAGTGGGTTAAGATGATATGGGTTATTGGGCCTAATTTGAGACCCAAAATGAGCAAAACATGAAATGCCCAATGGGTCAAATGACCCATTCTTGCCTTGACTTGTCAATTGTTGAACCAAATGGATAAGGATGACTTTAAGAGGTTATAAAAGGTGGCCAAAAATCAGATTTTTAATCTCAAAGGGGCACATGCCATTCTAGACATTTCTACAATATTTCCACAAGATATTTCTCAAGCTCTTCAAACCCTAAGGCACTCTTTGGACAAGATCATCATCTTCCAAGCTTGGGTAAGTGATTATTTTTGTATTTTAACATATTATGTACATGAGAGATTATGTATATCATGGTGGTTATGTTGGCAAGGTGTTGAATAGTGCACTTTGGCTTCTTGCTCAAAGATGTGCATTCTTGTGATTAAACTTGAAAAAGGGACTTGATGTTTTGATGAAAGTGAATGGTATGGATGATATATCAACATGTATGGTGTAGTTATTTCCATAACTTGTTATTTTTCTATATGAGAAAATTGTGGAATTTTGGTTATGAAATGTATTGAAATGATTTGGTGAATTAATGGTGATGGGGTGTTAATGAGAACATGTAAAGGAGGAACTTGGTGTGAAATACTATTGGTATATAATGTTGTGGTCAATGTATGGCATGATTATGGTATTGTTGGTATGAAGAGGCCATGAATGGTATTGTAAGGGTAAAATAATGTTATAAGGCTATCATGTAACTCATGGTTGTCCTATACAATTGGAATGTAGCTTGTGGTTAATGTTGGTTCCATTATGCACTTGTGATGTAGAGTGAAAAGTAAAGAGGGAGCGGGATTGTTGTACTCACATATTGGATTGTGTGTTCATATTGAGGACATAAGGTATGTAAGGTTACTCTTTCCGTATCCTTTTGCAGCACATAATATTCATATTGACATTACACTTGTCCTATTCCAAAATATGCTAAGGTATCTCATTCAGGTTTGATATATATTGCTATCCACATGTTTCCTATTCATTGACCGATTGGCATTCATATGTCTCTTATCCATGGACTGAAATTCCTAAGCTCTCAAAATGTTGTAACTACTAACGAAAATTGTTTCAAGGAAAGTGACGACGTAAGGAGAATCTATTCATTCTTAAGTTACATATCCCTCATTCATTAGTCGTTGTTGTTCATAAGTTACATAATTATGGACATGGTTCCCAAGTCTCAATAATGTTATGATCCCAAGTTCCAATGGCGTTTCTATACATGTCCCTTATTCATTGATCATTGTTCCAATGTTTCCAATAGTGTTATGTTTCCAATAATGTCATGTCAAGTGAATATACCAATCTCCCACAAGTAAAAGTATCAATCTCTCATAAGTAAAGGTGTTAACCTCTCATGAGTGAGCATATCAATCTCATGAAAGTAAGGAATGAAGTAATGTATACACGTGTTCCCAATGATGTTCCAATCACCAATGTATCACTCTCATAACAAAGTAAAGAGAAGAAGTATGCAAAGAAGTAATGCACACATGGTTGCTTTATGTTTCATTGAGTATGGATCACAATCTAATGGGGTATAAATTCAGATGGAACAATCCCAAAATTATACATATATATTATAGCCCACCAAGGTGGAGGTCCGGTATTATACATATATATTATAGCCCACCAAAGGTGGAGGTCCGGTATTATAGATATATATATATTATAGCCCACCAATGGTGGAGGTCCGGTATTATATGCTTATTTATTATAGCCCACTAATGGTGGAGGCCCGGTGTTATATATTTATTTATTATAGCCCACCAATGGTGGAGGCCCGGTATTATATACTTACTTAAAAGATGATGATCCATAAGGTATTATGAACCACTAACTAATTGGATGAACAGTAATGAAATAGTTGTAAAAGAAATAAGAGCATATACCTTGCATGAATATATAATTATGGGAGTTATTCTAAGAATGATGATGATAAGAATGGATGATCAAGTAATGAAAATAATAGGAGTAATGAACATGGTTCCACATACTCAGAACGGAGATCTATCCATATTGATTATTCTCTTACGCTTAATTTCTTAGAAGTACTTATGCATCATACAGTTTCTTATGGCCTTACATACTCAGTACTTTCTTCGTACTGACCCCTCTTGGGGGGACTTACCTTACTTGTTGCAGGCACAGGTGCTAGTAGACCTCCTCCGTAGGCTACGAGATATTTGCATATTGTTGGTGAGTTCCAATTGGTTTGGGGCTTTTCCGAGTCATTATGCACATTGGTTTGATATTGTATATGAGTATAGAGCGGGGTGTTGTCTCGACTCTAGGTTTGTCATAGTTATGTATCTATAGAGGCTTTGTAGACTTATGTGGGAAACTGAATGTAAGATATGTACGTTCATTTTGACTTGATGGCTCTAACGGCCAAGTTCCATATATATAGAGAGCATATGTTTCCATGACTTCCGCATAATTTCATATAGATGTAATGATGTTCACACAGAGATATGCATATGAGTGTTCATGAGCAAAGATTGGTTCTCTCGGGCCTTATCGGCTTCGGGTGCCAGTCCGCCTCAATGGGATTTGGGGCGTGACAAAAATACTGTCTACTTCGTATAAGAAAAAATAATAATAAAACTTATATTTCCATATAATGACTTTTATTTGTTTTTCTGATTTTGACTTAACACAAAATTTAAGAAAGTAAAAAAACTTTTAAATCTTCTGGTCCAAAACTAAAGATATGTAGAATGTCATTTATAAAGTTAGAATTAATGAGTTGTCAAAAAGAAAAAGATACATTCTTTTTAAACGGACTTAAAAGCAAAGTAAGACAAATAATCAGATAAAATCAATAGGCTCCTCCTCCTCAAGTAAGCTAGTTAATAACGTCCTTTTATTCTTTAATTAATTAAAGAGTAAAAAAGAACTACTTAAAATAGGGCTGCTTATCGGACGAATCGGATGAGTCATTATACTTAACGATTTGGCTTTTTGGTTATCAGTTTTAAAATATTCAAATCCACTAGCCAACCAGTAAGATATCAGTTAGTTCGGTAACAGATAAATAATTATCGGGCAGTGTATCAGACCTCCACAATACCTGTTTGGGTGAAGACACCTTACAGAATAAAACACTTCTTTTCACAGTGACTACAAAAATAGTAGTACTAAAAACTAGCACTTGCCTCTCAAGTCTCAAAGTCAACTCTTTCCATTCAGGAAAAAAAACGTAACATAAAAGATCGTTTCATCTAACCAAGAAATTAAGAATCTCAACATTTATATAAAAACAAAAAAAATATTAAGTTATGCCACCTAAACCATATCAATAATCAGTTCTCTTAAAAAAGAATCAGTTCTTTTGCACAACTGTTTTTGCACAATATACTCAGCATTTGCTTTTCTGCCTTAAATTGAACAATCTCAAGTTTCAACTTTAGAAGATGTAGCAATAAGAATAACTTGCACATAGGAATAACTTGTAGTTGCACAACTGCTTTTGTACACTTGATAGATGATAGCCACATAATTTTGTTGCTGCAAATGTAAACCAGATATTAATAAACACTCTCAATTAAAATATAACTTCAGAAGAATGATCAGCCAGTACAAATACATGATGAATAGTATCGCACAACAATCATGACAGTATAATACTCATCATCTCATTCTCTTTGGTATAAATGAGCAAAGGATCAAGTGAGACAAAACAAAAACAAAACAGGAACAAACACTAAAGTGAACTAGAGCTAATTGACACCGAATAAAAAATGTTAGACGTGAACAAACACTAAAGTGAACTAGAGAACTGTGCTTTACCTTGACTTTATAGACATGTCAAACTACCAATCATATTACTGAAATTAAGATAACAATTGTGCAAAACACGAACATAGTCATATACAGGCAATAAATAATTAATGGAATAACCCACCTACCAATAACCTTTCTGTGTGACTAGGACATAAGTGATTTCTCCCTTAAAGTAACTAGGATCAACGCCACCAAACAAACAAAAATAGATTGCTGCAGAAGAGATTAGACAGTACAAGTACAACAGCTAACAACCAGTTTTCTTGAGCTCAATATTTTTCTAGTTGACAAAACAAAAACAAAATAATCTGGGTTGTTGCTGCAGAAGAGATCAGACAGTACAAATACAATACAAGTTTCTGTCATAGCAACAATCTTACAACACAATAAAAAAATACTTATTTCTTTCAATACAACAATTTTGATGGTAATTGCATAACAGATCAGACAATGCGAATACAATACAAGTTACTATCATATTAGCAATCTTAAAACACAACAAATAAGCTAATTGAAGATTGAAAAATACAACAACATTCACTAGTTAGTGGTTGATTGTAGAGTTTGAGACCTCACTGTATGCAGAACATAAAACAGAGGGGTATGCCTTTACTTATTTATTTGTTGTTGAACTCTTATGTTTTGCAGCAGTATCAATTGAAGATGGAAGTGTACCCATAAGAAGTAAAAACCTAAGAATTAATATCTAACAGAATATCTACCAGTGAAAAGAAACATAACATAACAACTTCTATTTTTTTTTATACTAACCTTGTGATAGTTTCCTTGTAGGCTTGTACAGTTGTACTACACGTTAACTACAGTAGGGTCTTTTTCTGCACTGGCTAAATTTGAAGAGAAAATTAATATAATGAGTCAACTAATAAATAAAAATTATTTATAGCAACAACACACAATAAAGATAATACTGTTACCTTTTTCAATTTGCTCAAGATTATCAAGATCTTCCTTTACTTCATCTGAGGTAGTGGTATGGACTGTGTACACTTTACCCTCCCCAGAACCCACATTGTGGGATTTCACTGGGTATGTTGTTGTTGTTATATCAAGATCTTCCTCAACACTAACAGGTTGTTTTAATTGTTCACTTCGAAGCCAATCTTGAAGACACACTAGAACTTGCACCAATTTAGGAGTCAATGAACTCCTAAATGAATCAAGAAGACGTCCTCCCATACTAAACGCGGATTCAGATGCAACACTTGAAACCAGAACAACTAATGCATCATAAGCCATCTTATCAAGAACAGGAAATCTTGTTGCATTCATTTTCCACCAGAGCAGGATGTTAAATTCTTTAGTATCATCTTCAATTTCTTCTCCAAAATATTTATCAAACTCTGTTCTAGCAACTACACCTCCATTCACAGTTTTATATTGCTTTAGACCTTGTACGAATGAATCTAAGGATCCTGTACCTTGAATATTTAGTTGACTGCCAGAAAGTACCGAAGTAGAAGTCTCCAGTGAAGCACAAGGTGAAGATATAGCAACCACAAGCTCTTTTGAATTGGATTTTGCATATTCATTAAATAATGAAATCTTGTATTTCTTTACTGCTGCTTTAAAGATAGACTTTGATTTTTCCCAAACATCTTTACAAGTGCATAGCCAACTGAATCAAGCTTGTAACGAGGATCTAGAACACATAAAATAAAAATTATCTTGTTCATTTTTGTTGAATCACCCAAATACTTATCAAATTTTTCTTTCATCTTCCTTGCCATATTACTTAAATCAGTATCTTCACTTGCAATCAATTGATTCAAATAAATAGCAACCGCACAAATTTCAAGAAAATGAATATTAGATGTAACATAAAGTAATCCAGATATTTTCAAAGTAAGGAGATAAAATATTTCAAGAAATTTTGTAATTCTTTTCACGTGCACCTAATCACTGCTCAAAAGTTCACCAGCAGTTATTCCAACTTCAATATAAGAATTCTCAAGATAATGCCTCAGGACATTTTCACGAGAAGCATAATTTGAAAATGCATTCCCAAATTCAACAACCTTACACAACATTAGGTAGGTGGAGTTCCACCTAGTTGGAACATCTAAGCATAAAGATTTCTTGCAACTGAGTTGTTCATCATCGCAACTTTCTTGAAACCTTTTCAACCTCGCAGGAGACTACCTAACATATCTCATTGCATGTGTAAAACGGTCAATAAACACAGAACTTTATTTCAAACCATCCTAGACAATAAGATTCATAATGTGTGCTATACACCTCACATGAAGGTGATCACCGTTATCAAATTAGTTCTCATCTTTGTCAAATGCTTAGACAATTCTTTTACCATCACATAATTTAAGCTCATATTATCTACAGTGACAGTGAATATTTTATTTATTCCCCATTCACGTAAGCACCTACCAATACCATTTGCCATATCTTCACCTTTATGGCTAATAATAGGATAAAAATTGAGAATTTTCTTACGCATATTCCATTCATTGTCAATCCAATGGGCAGTAATACACATGTAACGGATTCTTTGTATAGAAGTCCAGGTGTCACTGTGTCAGTGGTTATACAGATTCTCTGTTTGGTTTCCATAAAATACCTCTTCAAAAAAAAATTTCTTCATTAAAAGATTAAAACCATCTCTAGTGACAGTACTGTAGGAAGGGATCCAAAAATAAGGTTGTGTCACTTTCATAAATGCATGAAAACCTTCTTCTTCAACAAAGCTAAAAGGAAGCTCATCAATTGTCACCATACGACATAAATCCTTCCTACACTCTTCTTGATCAAATTTCTAAGACACAACAACTACGTCACCTTAACTACCCCCGAAAATAGCTTTAAAAGCTACATTTGATTGTTTTCTTATCAACACTAGAAGGACGCTTAGGACACATCAATAGATGACCAAGAAAAGTGGAAGTACCATCTCTTGACTTAAAAGAATACTCATGGGAGCAATGGGCACATTTTGCTTTTGTACCTTCAGAACTAGCAATTTCTGTAAAATGGTTCCATGTAGTAGACCTTTTTTTCCTTCTTTTAGCCATAGTCGACTGAGTTTCGGTTGTTTCTAATTGACTTGCTGGATTTGAATCCTCATTTTTACCCATCACCTTATCAACTTGTATATCTTCATCCATGCTATGGGTTTAAGATTTTGAGTTACTATGATAAGAAAAATTAATTCAAGAAATTATCAATATCAGAACAAAGAACATGAAAATTAACACATAATGCAATATCAATTATCTCAAGAAAATAGTGACCTCTAAAAAACATTAGGCTAACAATTTCTCTAACTATGTATCTGGATATAAATAAAGAATTGAGTCAATTGCTTGTTGCTTGCATATATTGAAAATAGAGTGAAGATTAAGAAAATACATACCCTGCACAAACGAACCAAAATAAAGGGCAAAACTTTGAAAAATTAGGCTAAAAAAATACATGCAGTAAACTATACTTTCATATCCAAGTGCATGCACATCATCATTCACATCAAAATAAAAAATTGAAGCAAAATAAAAAAAGAAGTGCAGAAGAAAATAACAAGTCCACAACTCACCAGAAAAAAAAAAGATAATTAGATAAACATAAAAAGAAAATCAAGAAGATCAAAAACAAAAACAGAATTAAATTAACTAAAAAAGAGATGAAGAGATGAATATGGAGACATCACAAGCAGAAGAACCAAAGAACTTAAGTAGAGGTTTTGCTTTGAGAAGTGTAAGGACTTATTTTTGTTGATTTTCTATTTT
The DNA here is from genome assembly GCA_031232105.1 of Capsicum rhomboideum. NCBI lineage: Eukaryota > Viridiplantae > Streptophyta > Magnoliopsida > Solanales > Solanaceae > Capsicum > Capsicum rhomboideum. Next base: position 65,147,752 of record CP124709.1, read on the forward strand.
TATATATTTTGACCAATTTTCCCTTCCCTGTAGTTTTTAGGTGTTAATTTTGGGGTATGGGGATGATTGGCATAGTTCCCGAGGTCTTCTGGAAGGCCTTGGATGGTTTTGAGTTCATTTTGAGACTTCGAGAGCCTATAGTTGACTTCGGTCAATATTTGTTGTTCTGAGTGTTGGATGGAAAAATGGACTACTCCAACAGATTCAAAATGTTGATTTTCTATTAGTAGCATGGTTGGTTCAGTTTCGTGGCTTATATATCTCATTTCGACCCTCGATTTGGAAAATTATAAAATAGGGTCCCGGGGGTTAATTCTGTAAAAACAATCCTTTTTCAAAAATACGACATTGCCATTGAGTCCAGAATGTTGAAATTAGCCTAGTAGCATAATTCTTTTGCATTCACGGGATTCCAAATGAATCTTGAGGGGTCGACCAGCAACTTTTCAACTTAGCAAAGTTGATGATGCATCTGAAGCTGGTGTTGCTGCTTTAGCAGTAGCCACTTAAGAGGCGAGGCACCATTTTAGCAATCAACTTTGACCAAGTCGCCTACAGCTAAAGTGGGAACTTGACCACTTTAGCGAGTGCCGCTATAGCGAAAGAAGACCTCTTTAGCGGCCTAGCCACTCAGGCCTGACTGCTTTAGCGGTCACCCGATGCTTAAGCGATGACCACTTTAGCAGTCATTTGACCACTTAAGCGGTCAACTTTGGGTTGATATAAATATCTCTTCTCCTGATTCTTCTTCCATTTTTGAGGATTGGAGCTTAGTGAGAGTTTTTGGGGCGATTCTTCACTTCTCAAGCTTGGATAAGCTTCATAATCCTTTTTCCATCATTTTACTTTGATTATATCTTTTAAACATCCTTTAAATCGTGATTTTTAAATGGATTTTGGGGTTTTGCTCAAAAAGTTTAAAAAGGGGTTTTCATCAATTAAACACTCGTTTTTAATTCGATTTCACTTGGGTTTTCTCTTGTGAGTTCCTTTAATCATAGGTAATGGTTTTCTAGACAAAAATTATAGTTTTATCCCTTTGTTTTCAAAACCCATTTTCAAGGTCCATTTTGGACCCGATTTAGATATGGGTAATATGGGTATTGTTGACTTTTTTTAACACATAGATGCTATATTTGTGTGTTTTAGTTGATTCTGAGGCCGTTCGAAAGGGGAAGGCTCAGTGTTAAAGCACTTTAGGCCTGAATTTTGTCATTTTGAGGTATATTATGGCTTAACTTCCTTCAGATTGAGTTGGGTAGTTAAAATATAGGTAAAGCATGCTATGGGTTGGGGAAATTGGCTATGGGATTTATATTTCGAGACTATAATATTGTTGTGTGCCCGTGTGGGGGCTTATTGAAATGATATATTTGATATTGCATGTAGCCTGAGTGGGGGCCTCATTTGGCGTCATTTGGCCTTATCTGTGCATTTAGATGCCTTATTATTTAGATATGATGCCCATGCGGGGGCTTAAACTGTTATTATAGGCCTTATTGAGCATTGGTTGCTTTATCATGATTGAACATACCTGAGTTAGGGGTTGATATAATATTTATGATGGTGTTACATGCATATTTATTCCAATGATGCCCAATCATAGTTGATGAATCATGAATTACGAACATATTGAATTGACTTCTGAGCTCACCCATATATAAATCGTATTGAATTGATTGGATATCTTCATACTGATCTGATTGTGAGCATTATATCCTCATTCTATACATATACATTCATGAGATACTGGTACCATTGAGGAACACTATTTTTTTTTTAAAATAAGACATTTTTATGAAATACCCTCTCCGTGAACACAAGTCGGAGAGGTGAGATATGTTGAGGTTGAGATTGAGATTGAGATATGAGATAAAGTATATGGGTTGTGAAGCCCCCATGGGTCCTATTGTGGAGTTGCAAACTCCGTAGGTGTATACTGAAAGTCATGCGATGAGTTTCACCATTCCACCCCATCATCATCATCATTGAATTGCATTACATTGCATTCACATATTCAGTGATTCTTTTGTGCTTGACTTGTGTTCTTTTCTTGCACATCTTTGTTTACCCGTGTTGTTTACTTCGATATTATTTTAAAACTATGAGTGGAGATGATGTGAGCTATCAATTGAGAACTTTTCTACTTACAGGTTACACGCTCATAGTCAGTTTTACCCTTATTATTATCTACTTTTCTAAGTCAGCCTATAATACTTACTGAATACAAGTGAACCCATACTCATCCCTACTGTGCCTTTTCGATGCAGATCCAGGTCCGAGTATGACACGCGGCTGCTGAGTTTGAGGTATCGGTTGCTCCATACCTCTGGAGTTGATCCCGAGCCTTATTTTTCCCTTATTATGTCTTTATTTCATTTTTAAAGACTATATGTATTTCAGATTTGGTTTTATACTAGATACTCTGTATTTATGACACTAGGTTCTGGGATTTGGTTATGTACTTCTTGAATTTCGTATTTATGATGTTCAGGACTTGACTTCATTCTAGAAGTCTCGTCATTTACTCTTATTTTACATTAATTTGTGTTTCTTATTCGTTCTGGGATTTGGCCTTAATTATCAAGGCTAGGACGTGATAAGTGCCATCACAAGCCAATTTTTGGGTCATGACAAATTGGTATCTGAGCATCAGGTTACACCAATCTTACAAGTGTCAGAGTAGGATGTCTAGTAGAGTCTCGCAGATCAGTACATAGACATCCGTATCTATCTTCGAGAGGCTATAAGATATCTTTAGGAGAAACTTCTCTAATTTGATTCCTTATCGTGCGGGTTACTCCTACCCAATGTTCTATGTTGTGTTCCACTCTTTTCTGCGGAGATGGTGAGGACTAGATCTCGAGAGGCTATGGATGTTGAGCTCGCGCCCTAGGATAGATCCCAGACTAGGGGAGAGGTAGGGGTTGTGGACGACCTTGAGGTAGAGAATGGGCACGAGGAGCTGCCCCGATCAGAGGTAGTTCTAGAGGGATCTCCCCTGACCCTGAGGTTGTTCGTGCAGAGAGTATGGGGCCGACTCAGGTTCCACAGGGTACTGCTACCCCGATATTAAAGGGTTTGTTGATTTGTTTGTTGACCCATTTAGAGAGTGTTCTTTTGAGTGCACCTGGTGTTCCTCCAATTTTGAGTGTTGTACCTCTGTCAATGCCAGTGTCTGCTTATGGTATTCCTCTTACTACGAGTTGATTCCTCCATCGGTTTCAGCATCTATTCATGGTATTCTGCAGACTTTGAGTGGTGCTCCACCTTCTGTGCCAGTATCTGATTATGGTATTTCAAGTTCTGGGGTATAACCATCTTTCATGGTACCCCCACGGGTGGATTCTCAACCAGCCCAGCTCACTATTCCTTCAGTTATTTCAGGTACTGTTATCTCTTCTTAGGATCAGAAGAGGTTTAAGATTTTTGTTCGCGTAGGTCTGCCAAGTTTAGTGGAGCTATAGGGGAGGATGCCTATGAGTTCTTGATCGACTGTCAGGAGAAGTTGCATAACCTGGGATCCCTTGAGTCCCATGGAGTTGTTTATACTACTTATCAGTTGATGGATATAGATAGGAATTGGTGGAGGTCGTATGCTAGTTGTAGGCCATTGGGTTCGCCTACGATGATATGAACTCAGTTTTTTGAGGCTTTCTTGGAGCGATTTTGTCACGCCCCCTGACCAGAAGGGGTGGAGAAGAGTCCATATGAACACTTGTTATACAAATGACCTGTATTGAGAGAATGATCCACTATTCATAAAACATTACAAGAGTGGTGCATAAGTAGAACTGGTCAAATGGCCGCACTAATACAATAGACAACTCAAAATTATGATTACATATGATAAATTTACCATGTCTATGAAGCCTCTAATAGAATTTATTACTATACAATAGTCGATGATCGGGAAAGGACCCGACATACCTAACCTATAACAATAAAAATATGACTTAAAGAGCGCTAGACATTTATTAGCTCCAGATGAGAGGAGAGCTCACCAACTGCTCTGTTGAATCAAAACGAGTGCCTAATATAGAAGTCTGTAATCTGATGTACCTGATCTTGTATATACAAAGATGTGGCACCCCCGAATGTAGGGACGTCATTACATATACAACATGTACTGGTACATAAAGCAGACTGAATAACAAGAAGACATATGAGGATGCTCAATAATTCAAATGAAAAAATGAACAACGAAAGACAACTGAATGCTGAAACTCTAGAATAAGGGAAAGACACAACTTAAAACTATAACCTATGCATTTGTCTAATTAATTTACCATACAACGTCTTACGAGTAATCCATCATTATGAAATTCCTAGTAATTTACCTAGATGATGGCCTATGCCTACTTTTGATACATATAATCATATGATGGCCTACCAAAGGCGATCTATGTCAAGTGTACGACATGTGTTGCCCAAATACTTATGACTATGATTTTATATATATAACTGTAATCGTGGTCTTATACAGGGTACGCCCCCATGGGCTCACTATGAGGGTCTACCCGCAGGCCATATGTGTCGTATATCGGCTCGAGTCAGGAGAATTATTGCATGATATTCCAGCTGACTCCAAATACAAATGATGCCATAAAGGCGGGTACGCCATAATGGTTGGGCTCACTATAATGGTCTGGTCTCAATCCTGTGCATAGAATTACGTCGTACGGGTGTGCCAAGTAAAACCTAATACCCTCCCTCGATAATGGAAAACTTTTATCATATAATGCCTTATGGACCTATACAAGCAAATTATAATGATAATTATTTAGCCATTCAAGTAGTACTTTCCATACACAACTAACCTCTTTAATGAGATCCATTTATTTAAATGCTAGTCCTTTAATCATACCAACTTATAATATATCATTATGTGATCAAATATACTAGTGCAACTATGTTATGGCACGATCAAATATACTAGTGCAACTATGCTATGGCCATTTACTCTAATTTATAGCATAAGCTAGATACACCATGTGACTTTAAGAATTTTTAATGGAGATGAACACAGTTATGTATGGCTTGATAGATATTGGACTCGACAACAGTAATATGAGTACTGTGACTTCAGCAAACAGATGTAGAAAGGGTGATGACAAGAAATTTCAAGTGGAGAAGTCATATAAACAATATGGCTATTTATTCGTATATATAAGATATGAAAAATATATCATATGACTTGTAAGTATTTCGAGTAAAAGCACTTATAGTCATGTGAAACATTATGAATACTTGACTCAAGGGAGTAAGATGATAAGCGCATAAAGTATGAAGATAAAGTTTGAGTGGAACGAGCATATAGATGTTTTGATCATATTAAACATGTAGTATTGTGTTTGACATATAGAAAGGGGAAGACTTTGTTCACATACATCAAGTAAGCTAATTTGACTCTTTTAAAAGAAACAAGTGACGTACAGTCGTACCTTAACGATCGAGGAGGTTTTAGCTTTACATACCTCAAGTTTGTCTTGCAATAACTATGAACAACCAGCCCTTCCTTAAAGCATGAAATCTACCTGAATGACAAGTAGTGAAGCTATTACAATCAACCCAACTACATGATCAAGTCACATGGGCGATACATCAATTACTAGGTGAGCGACAAGCTCGTAAAACCCCTTTATTCAAAAAATATTTCTCCGCCCTCCTTTTTTGAACGACCTCAACATCACACGACCCTTTAATAAGGTATGCCGGCACTCCCCGGGCTCGTTAACACAACATAAGAAACAACCCACAACCCTCACTACACAATAGATAATATTGGACTTTACGGCTTCTTATCACCGTCCTATGAATTCTTAAAATCACTAATGAAGATGGGGAGAAAAACCTTACATACCTCGAGTGATTCTTATCTAACGATAGGCCCGTGAGTTACCAAACGGCTACAAGAGTGGTAATATTGACCAAGTTCAACAATCCACTCCCAACACATAATACCATCAATTCAAGACTTCAAATTTTAGGGTTACCACGAGTTAAATCACATTTCAAATTTTTAGAACTCATCAATTAAAAAAAATTATGGGACATACATAACTAAGAAATAATTTCAAAATTACCTTTCGAAAATAAATCATAAAAAGCTCCCTTCTACGGATTCTTGAAATCATGTCTAGGATGATTTAATTTCTCTTGATAACTTGTTGGAAATACTACATCAATAAAGAATTTGTGAAAATATTAACTTTACTCCTCTTAAAAGATCCCCATGGCTAGTAGTGAAAGAAATAGAAAGGGCAAAATGCCTTGTACGTTTCTTCTGGAAAAGTTGGAGTAATTTGCTCCACTTTTCAACTTCTAAAATCAAAAGTGACCTCATGCTATAGCATCACACGTGAAGGCAGCATATAATTAATAAATGGACAAGAGTTTTCTTGGTGTTTATCTCTTAAAGAACCCAAAAATCAAATGTGATCCCACATAAATTTTACTAATTATATAAGTATATCTACCCCATATATGATACCTATTAAACTAGTCCAATAATAAATATATACATATATACAACATGGCACACATTATATATATATATATATATTTACACTTTCACAATATAATTTTTTTTTATTGTTGGTAATCATAATTTAACATGTAAAATGAGAATGGTAATATCTATTAACCCTCCAAAATAGACGGTAAATATCATAAAATTTTTGGGGTCTTACAGATTCATGTCGTATAGCTTGAGAGATCAGATAAGAGATGAGTTCAATCATTTGGAGTAGGGCTCATTGACTATTGCTGAGTATGAGGTGTGTTTCCATACCTTGTCCAAATATTATGTCGCTAGCATTTCCACCGAGTCTAAGAGGATTCAGAAGTTCGTGAAGGGGTTAGATGGTTCATATCAGTTGGCTACAGTCCAGATGGTTATTTCAGGGGCTTCTTTTCAGAGTATTATTGAGCATGCCAAGATGACTGAGTCTATCATTCAGGCTACTCAGGGAGGCACCAAAAAGGTGCATCGCCATGGTGAGTTTAGTGGACATGACTCTCGAGGTAGAGATTTCTCTAGTAGAGGTCCCATGATTATCATGGTAGGCCAGTTCAGGTCAAGTTATAGGGATCAGGTGGTAGACCTTCAGGTGTTGTGACTACGGGTAGCCAGACACCGAGTCAGGGTGGTAGTTCTAGTTCAGCCGCACCTCCTCAGATTGAGTCAGGCCATAGAGGGTGTTTCATATGTGATAAGTTTGGTCATGTGTCCAAGGATTATCCTCGATGTATATATTCAAACCTACTCCTATATCTGCAGTGAGAGGTGGTTCTCAGAGTGGTAGAGGTACTGCTAGAGGTGTTCGAGGTAGAGGTAGAGGTACTCGTGGGGTTACTCAGTCTGGAAGTGTATGTGGATAGTGCTATGTTATACCTGCTAGACCTGAGGCAGAGGTTTCTGATGCAGTTATTACAAGTATCATCCCAGTTTGCTACAAATCTGCTTTCATGTTATTTGACCCTGGATCTATATTCTCCTATATGTCTACCTATTTTGCTTCTGGATTTGATTTTACATGTGAGACTCTTGCTATGCCTCTTCATGTTTCACACCCGTAAGAGATTCTATAGTGGTGGATTGGGTGTACCAATCTTGTGTGGTTACCTTTGCGGGTCGTGAGACTTGGGTAGACTTGATTACCCTAGATATGGTTGACTTTGATGTTATCTTGGATATGGATTAGTTAGCTCCTTATCATGCTATTTTGGACTGTTATGCCAAAACTGTGACCTTAGCTACGCCGAGTGTGCCAAGATTAGCTTGGAAGTGTATGCTTAATTTGAGTTTGAAGAGTGTCATATCTTTTCTACGTGCTTGTCACATAGTAGAAAGGGGTTGTTTGTCTTAGTTGGCTCATGTTCGTGATACGAGTGTTGCTTCACCACCTCCTATGGATTTTATCTGAGTAGTCCGTGAGTTCATAGATGTGTTCCCTACTGATTTGCCTGATGTGCCTCCAGACCGTGATATTGACTTTGCTATTAATGTTGAGCCACGCACCATGCCCATTTCGATTTCCCCTTATAAGATGGCCCCAACTGAGTTAAAGGAGTTGAAGGATCAGTTATAGGATTTGTTGAGTAAGGGCTTCATTAGACCTAGTATTTCTCCTTGAGGTGCGCCTATCTTGTTTGTGAAGAAGAAGGATGGTTCCATGCGTATATGTATTGACTAGGAAGTTGAACAAGGTGACGGTTATGAACAAGTATCCTCTTCCTCGCATTGATGACTTGTTTGACCATCTTCAGGGTGCTTCAGTGTTTTCTAAAATAGATTTGAGATCTGGGTGTCACCAGTTAAGGATTAGGGCTTTGGGTGTTCCGAAGATGGTTTTTCAGACTCCATACGATCATTATGAGTTCTTGGTCATGTCCTTTGGGTTGACCAATGCCCTAGCAGCATTCATGGAGTTGATGAACCAGGTATTTCGATCGTATCTCAACTCTTTTGTGATTGTATTTATAGATGATATCTTGGTTTATTCCAAGAATGAGACCAATCATGTAAGACACTTGAGGATTTTACTTCAGAGGCTACGTGATAAGAAGTTGTTTGCTAAGTTCTCCAAGTGTGAGTTTTGGTTTGATTCTATCTCTTTCTTGGGATATGTGGTAACCAAGGATGGTATCATAGTCGATTCGGCTAAGATTACGACGATTCCTAATTGGGCTAGGCCCACTAGTCCTATCGAGATTCAGAGTTTTATTGGGTTGGCAGGTTATTATCGGTATTTTATAGAGGGTTTCTCCTCGATTACAGCTCCTTTGACCAAGTTAACTCAGAAGAGGATTTCCTTTCAGTGGTCGGAAGCATGTGAGAAGAGCTTCCAAAAGCTCAAGGAGTTGTTGACTTTGGCTCCTACCTTGACCTTACCCAAGAAGGGCGTAGGTTTTACCATGTTCTGTGATACTTCAGGTATTGTTTTAGGTGCAGTGTTGATGCAGGAGGGTAAGGTGATTACTTATGCCTCTCGTCAGTTGAATCCTTATGAGAAGAATTACCCTACCCATGACTTGGAGTTGGCAGCCATAGTGTTTATATTAAAGTTGTGGCATTACTACTTGTATGAAGTCCATTGTGAGATCTTCTCGGATCATCATAGTCTTCAGTACTTATTCACCCAGAGAGAGCTTAATATGAGACAACATTATTGGCTTGAGTTGCTTAAGGATTATGACATCACCATTTTGTATCATCCGGACAAGACTAATGTGGTAGCGGATGCCTTGAGTCAGAAGTCGACTAGTATGGGGAGTTTGGAACATCTTTTGACTTAGGAGTGGCCTTTGGCCTTGGAAGTTCAGTATTTAGCTAATCGGATGGTTAGGCTCAATATTTCGACACCTGGATATGCTTTAGCCTTCATTGGTGCTAGATCTTACTTGATGGAGCAGATTCGTGCTCACCAATTTAATAATGATAGCTTGAGGATGATTCTAGATAAGGTGTTGAATGGTGAGGCTAAGGAAGCATCTCTTGATTTGGATGGTGTGTAGAGGATTGGTAGCCGAGTTTGCGTGTCGAGAGTTGGTAGTTGAGTGAAATCAATTTTGGAGAAAGCGCATTGTTCTAGATATTCCATTCATCCTGGTGTGACTAAGATGTATCGTGATTTGAGACATCTTTATTGGTGGATGGGTATGAATAAATATGTGGTGGACTTTATAGCTCGTTGCTTGTGTTGTCAGCAGGTGAAGGCCGAGCATCAGAGATCAGATGGTTTGTTTCAGAGATTGCCTATTCCGGAGTAGAAGTAGGAGCAGATCACCATGGACTTCGTTAGTAGAATGACTCGTTCTTCTCGTAGTTCTGGCAGTATTTGGGTCATCGTGGATTGATTGACCAAATCAACCGATTTCATTCCTGTTCAAACTTTCTTCAGCGCCTAGAGGTTAGCTCGAATCTATGTGAGTGCGATTGTTCGTCTTCATGGGGTGCCCGTGTCTATTATTTTAGATAGAGGTTTTGTGTTCACTTCTAGATTTTGGAGGGCGTTTCAGGTGGATTTGGGCATTCAGGTTGATCTCAGTACAACTTTCCACCCTCAGACCGATGGTCAATCAGCGTGGACTATTCAGGTTTTGGAGGATATGCTCCACTCTTGTGTTTTGGACTTTGGAGGTCAGTAGGAGAAGCATTTAGCCCTAGTGGAGTTTGCCTATAATGATAGCTATCATTCGAGTATTGAGATAACACCTTTCGAGGCATTTTATGATAGGCATTATCGATCTCCTATTGGTTGGTTTGAGACTTTTGAGATTAGACCTCGAGGTACCGACTTGCTTCATGAGTCTTTGGATAGAGTTCATGTGATTCACGATAGGCTTCAAGCAGCCCAGAGTAGGCAGAACAACTATGCAGACAACAAACTTTGTGCCTTGAAGTTTAGTATTAGTCATTGGGTTTTCCTTTGTGTGTCGCCCATGAAGGGCATGATGAGGTTCATAAAAAGGGACAAGCTTAGCCCGAGGTATATCAGACCTTGTGAGCTTTGGACTATAAGGAAGGTTGCTTATGAGTTGGCCTTACCTCCAGATTTTTCATCCATACATCCAGTTTTCCATGTTTCTATGCTCCGATGATATATTTTGGATGAATCCCATGTGCTTAGGTGGGATTCGGTTTAGTTAGATGAGAGGTTGACCTTTGTTGAGGAGCCAGTCTTCATTTTAGTCAGGGATGTTAGACGGTTGCATTCTAGAGATATTCATGTGGTTAAGGTTTAGTGGAGATACTGTCCTATAGAGGAGGCCACTTGGGAGGTCAAATCCGACATGTGTAGTAGTTATCCTCAGTTTTTTGTCGATTCAGGTATTTTCTTGTCTTTTAGTTCGAGGATGAACAAGATTCTTAGTGGTGGATATTGTAAGGACCTATTTTTGGTGATTTTCCATTTTTAAGTGTTTTTACCATTTTTCCCTTCCCTGTAGTTGTTACGTGTTGATTTTGAGGTATGGGGATGGTTGGAACAGTTCCCAAGGTCTTTGAGAAGGTCTTAGATGGTTTTGAGTTCATTTTGAGGCTTCGAGAGCCAATACTTGACTTTGGTCAACATTTGTTTTTCTGAGTGTTAGATGTCAAAATGGACCGTGCCAACAGATCTGGAATGTTGATTTTGGGTTAGTAGCATGGTTGGTTCAGTTTCGTGGCTTGTATATCTCATTTTTATCCTCGGTTTGGAAAATTGTGTAATAGGGTCTCGGGGGTCAATTATGTGAAAACAATCCTTTTTTCAAAAATCCATTGTCTCTATTGACTCCGGAACATCGAAATTAGCCTAGTAGTATAATTCATTTGCGTTCATGGGATTCTGAATGAATCTCGAGGGGTCGACCGACAGCTTCTCAACTTAGCAAAGTTGATGATGCAGCTGAAGCTAGTGCAGCTGCTTTAGCAGCCAAATACCGCTATAGTGGTAGCAGCTTAAGCGGCGAGGTACCGCTTTAGTGGTTAGCTTTGACCAAGTCACCTACCGCTAAAATGGGTGCTTGACTGCTTTAGCGGCCTAGCCACTCAGGCCTGACCACTATATTGGTCACCCAGCGCTTAAGCGAAATATCCTTTTTCCCGATTCTTCTTCCATTTTTGAGTATTGGAGCTTAGGGGTTGAGAGTTTTTGGGGCGATTCTTCACTTTTCAAACTTGGGTAAGCTCCATAATCCTTTTTCCATCATTTTACTATGATTATATCTTTTAAACATCCTTTAAATTGTGATTTTTAAATGGATTTTGGGGGATTTGCCCAGAAAGTTTAAAAAAGGTTTTTCATCAATTAAAAACTCATTTTTAATTCGATTTCACTTAGGTTTTCTCCTGCGAGTTCCTTAATCATGGGTAATGGTTTTCTAGACAAAATTCTGGTCTTACCCCTTCATTTTCAAAACCCATTTTCAAGGTCCGTTTTGGACCTAGTTTAGATATGGGCAATATGTGTATTGTTGGCTTTCTTTTAACACAATAGATGTTATATTTGTGTGTTTTAGTTGATTCCAAGGTTGTTCGAAAGGGTAAGGCTTCGTGTTGAAGCACTTTATGATCGAATTTTGTTGTTTTGAGGTAGGTTATGGCTTAACTTCCTTCAGATTGATCTGGGTAGTTAAAATATAGGTAAAACATGCTATAGGTTGGGGAAATTGGCTATGGGGTTTATATTTCGAGATTACAATTATTATTGTGTGCCCGTGTGGGGGCTTATTAGGTATGGATATTGACATGAGATATTTGATATTGCATATAGCCCGAGTTGGGGCCTTATTTGACGTTATTTGGTGTTATCTGTGCATTTAAATGCTTTATTATTTAGATATGATTTCCGTGCGGGGGCTTAAACTGTTATTATAGGCCTTATTGAGCATTGGCTACTTTATCATGATTGAACATACTCGAGTTAGGGGTTGATATGATATTTATGATGTCTTACATGCAGATTTATTCCAATGGTGCCCAGTCATAGTTGATGAATCATGAATTACAGACATATTGAGTTGACTTCTGAGCTCACCCATATATACATCGTATTGAATTGATTGAATATCTTCATACTGATATGATTGTGAGTATTATATCCTCATTCTATACATATACATTTATGAGATACTGGTACCATTGAGAAACACTATTTTTTGATAGAAAATGAGACATTTTCATGAAAAACTCTCTCCATGAACACGAGCCGGAGAGGTGAGATGAGTTGAGATTGAGATATGAGATAAAGTATATGGGTTGCGAACCCCCCATGGGTCCTATTGCTGAGTTGTGAACTCGGTAGGTGTATACTGAAAGTCATGCGATGACTTTCACCGTTCCACCCCATCATCATCATCATTGAATTGCATTCGCATATTCAGTGATTCTTTTGTTCTTGACTTGTGTTCTTTTTTTGGACTTCTGTGTTTACCCGTGTTATTTTTTTTTATATTATTTTAGAACTGTTAGTGGAGACGGTGTGAGCTACCATTTGGGAAATTTTCTGCTTGTAGGTTATGCGCTCATAGTCAGTTTTACCCTTATTATTATCTACTTTGCTCAGTCGGCCTATGATACCTACTTAGTATAAGTGGACCTGTACTCATCCCTACTGTGCCCTTTCGATGCAGATCCAGGTCTGAGTACGACACACGGCTACTGAGTTCGTACTGATTGAGAGAGAGTTTGAGGTATCGGTTGCTCCATGCCTCCGGAGTTGATTCCGAACCTCATCTATCCTTTATTATGTCTTTATTTCATTTTTAAAGACTATATGTATTTAGATTCGGTTTTATACTAGATGCTCTGTATTTATGACACCAGGTTCTGGGATTTGGTTATGTATTTCTTGGATTCCATATATATGATGTTCACGACTTGACTTCATTCTAGAAGTCTCGTCATTTACTCTTATTTTGCATTACTTTGTGTTTCTTATTCGTTTTGAGATTCAGGCTTACTTATCAAGGCTGGACCGCAATAAGTGCCATCACAACCCGATTTTGGGTCGTGACAAGAATGCTCTAAAAGAGGCAGAATATATTACTCATAATAACTTTACTCTTTAGTCTTTATTAGGGTTAATAATATAATAAGGGAAGTAGGAAACATATTAATGGGCTTTAGGTTATATTACGGTAGAATTTAGATACATTAGGTTTAGGGTTTATATTTTATAATAATATAATATGTATTTTATATATCTAGGTGGAAACTATAAGTGTATATGGTAATTCTTAACGGGTTAAGGGTTTATCTAATAAGAAAATTGAGTAATCCACCCCCACACCAATAAGCTGTTAATTATAAAATTTTAATCTGTTCACCAACCATTTATCTAATAAGCCAATACCAATAAGCTAATTTTGCGGTTGGCTTAACTGTTACGATTCGGTTTTGAACAGCCTAAACAAAACGAAGAGAGTATTTGAAATTGCTTTAATATGGACCCACAAGAAGAAGGAAAACCCCAAGTAACAAATGCAGAGCAGCATAGGCAACTAAGAAAATGAATGCATATATTCTGTTTTTATTTTGCTTTTGATAATGGATATCATTTTGTATCAAAATTATTTCATTCCAGCATTTTAATCTAAATAGTGGAATAAGTTATCACATATAGAAAATGAGATGAAATAATCTTATAAGATATCCCAATCTTATTTATCCCATCCTACAAATCAAACGACCCCTTAGAGACAAAGTTAAGATGAGCTCTAACCGCTCTCAAAAAGAGGGATTTAAATAGTCAAACAATTTTTTTACAAAGAAGCAACGATAAATAATTTTTGTAGCCAATAAAATTGCTTCATTCTAAGTAACTTGAGACAAGTAGGCTCCTCCCAAATCAATATTTTAATGAAGAGAGATAAATATTTGGATATGGCCTATATTTTGTACCAATAATTGCAGTGATTTTTAAAAGAAATAGTAAAAAAAAACTGCAAAATACCCTTTAGCACAAAATGCTAAAATAGGAACCATGAAACAGGCAGGTGAAGCAGCAAACTACTGCTTCTATAGTGTGATGTGAGAAATGTATAACAAAAGGTACTCATTGTAACACAAGCTCTCTAAGGAAAAACCCCCTCTATTAGAGCTGACCATGTCCATGCACCAGGCCATAAAAACGCCACCTCTAACCCCACCAGATCAATCGAAACCTCCGGATATCATAACCAATATGGAGGAGGACAACACAACACATGACCAACTGAGTGAACAACCATTCAAGCAGCATTGTTAAACAAGAATCAAGAGATTAACATGTCTTACAACCTACAAAATGGGAAGAAAGCCATCGAGGAAACAATGGAGCTGGATTTAATCCTGTTAACACCAGAAGATAAACAAAGAATATACCAACCCTGGAAATTCTCTGTTATCATCAAGCTCTATGGGAAAAAACTGTTCCATAGCTACTTAAAGAGAAAGCTAAATAAATTATGGAAACCCACAGAGCCATGGATTCTGATAGATTTGGGATGAGACTACTTCATTGCGAAATTCACTCAATTGGATAACATGCAAAAAGCGCTACATAGAGGACCATGGTTTGTGAATGGTAGCTTCCTCTATGTAAAATATGGGAACCAAATTTTGTACCAGAGGAAGATACACTAACTCACACAGCTATTTGGATCCACTTACCGCTACTACCAACGGAATTCTACGATAAAACCGTGTTAGAAAGGGTAGGAATGAAATTGGGAATCCTCCTTAAGATAGACACATGTATATTGGCTGCACTAAGGGGGAGATATGCACGAATATGCATACAAGTTCCCCTCAAAGTACCAGTCAAGACACCTATCACTATCGGAAGCCATAAGCAAAAAGTGGTTTATGAAGGGGAAGGTATTCTATGCACTGGCTATGGTAGGATTGGTCATACTCTAAAGAGTTGCACCTTCCCGACTAACATTGATACACCACCAGACGAACCTTTAACTTCTAATGCTACCAAGGAAGCAATAGTAGATGATTGGTAAATATTGTGGTTTCCCAGGAATAAAAATAGCAAAACTGGCAAACAAGGAGCAGGGGGTCACATACCCAATAGGGAGCTCCCACAAACAGAGGTAAAAACGTTTGATTTATCAACAGGTACATTTTGTGAACCAGCACACCTTAAGATCAATAATGCTTTTACTAACTCGTCTTCTTATAATGACAAGGATTATTCTTCCAACAATAACTCTGAACATGCTCAAACACTCAAAGGGAAATAGAACATGTTCAATAAAAATAAAAATGAAAAAAGAAATAAAATGGAGTATGGGCCAAGCCCCAATGTCAACTCTGATGCTGACAACCTACCTAGCAGTGGAAAGTTGGGCGCGGGTCCAAGTGGAGCTGAAATTTTTTTTTAGCTCTAATACCAACGCCCTCGGAGATGCCAATGGAGATCTCTGACTCTGCAACTCCTCCTAGGAGTAACTTTTCTCCTGAGAAAAATAATCATTGCCCTACAACGATTGACATGACCAAGGCCATCACGTCAATTAACTTTCCAACGCTCCTTCATTATAAGCAATTGTCGGAGAAAAAAACCCACAATCCTACCACCCTCATCGCCAAATCCACTATAAATAGCAAGTTTCTCAACTCCCAACCCCTTACTGAAGGAACCACTAGTTTTTGTAATAGCACCACCACCACCAAACAGGACTCCGACGTCTTGGGCAAAGCTGACATTACAAGGGAAATCAATAACACACTATGTGATAGTAGGCGACCAACCCATTGTCCTGATAGTGCAAGACTCGGTATAGATAGCACAAATAACCAAAGAGGGAGTCGACGAAATCATCGAGGGATAGGGTACACAGATCTGGGCACAAAACCTATACTACCCACAAATGATGGGTACCCTTAACATCATGAATATGGGGGAACTCAACTCCCTCATGGAGAATACTTTCAGGAACTTACCACTCTATCCCACCACCCCATACCTCCCAAACTCACAGACTCTGATCTTTGTTCCATGGAAACCCTCAACACCAGAGGAAGAAAGCCAAAAAAAGGAAAGTCTGTCAGCTCTAGAAACCTTGAAAACAAGCAATCAAGAACTAGAATAAGCACTAGCAGCTTTTGGAGATCCAAACACCGACTTCTTTCTCCTAGAAAAGCCTCTTCTCGAAGAATTCAACGAGCCCTTCAGCACAAATATTATAATGTGTTGTCCCAGGGAAATGATGTTGTTCTCTCTGATCCTAAGGAAATGAGTGACCATGTACCGTCAGAAGTGACTGTCAGCCCCTACAGGGGACAAACTCAGATCCCTCAGGTGGACAAAAGGAAAGGTTTGCTGGAACAACCACCATCAACCTTGAAATTAATAAATCTCATCATATGGAACACAAGGGGGGGCAATAATACTTACTTTCAGAGGCAATGTGAGGCTATGGTGAAAATCCATAGGCCTATGATGCTCGTTCTATTGGAAACCAAGCTGAGCACAAAGCCCTTACTGAGACCCTTAAGTTTGACGCCCAAGTTGAATCCAGTGTTATGAGACTCAAGAGAGGGATTTTTATCATGTGGAAAGAGGATGCTCTGAAGCTAAACATCATTTCTATCACCCTCCAGGGGGTTCATGTCATGGTTAAGGTAAACTCCAATCCTACACCTTGGTTGTTTTATGCTATTTATGCTAGCCCTGATTTTAATACTAGACTTACCTTATGGGATGAGCTTTGTCAACTCTCTATGACCTATAAGGAAGACTAGCTTATTGGTGGGGATTTTAACGAGGTCCTTAGAGCTAGTGAGAAAATTAGCGGTAATTGCCCTAACTCTAATAGAATGGACTTATTCAGGTAATGCCTCAATACTTGTCACATGATGGACCTAGGGTATAGAGGATATAAATACACTTGGACCAATAAGAGGCATCGTAATAGACATTGCCTTATCCTAGAAAGACTGGATAGGTGTGTTGCTAACGACTCTTAGACAAAACATTACTCAGAGTCAATAGTCTCACACCTACCAAGAACTAAGTCTTACCATTGTTCTCTCCTCCTCCCTTGCTAAACCTCCAACTAGCACCAATGACAAACCCTTCAGGCTGGAATCCATGTGGTGCAGCCATCCCACCTTTAGAGGGGTCATTGATAAATGTTTTACCCCTTCCAACACTCTTCTTCAAGCAGACAACATTTTCTAAAAAGAAGCTTCCACTTGGAATGCCACTATTTTTGGCAACATTTTCAAGAAAATGAAAAAAAATCCTTGCCAGACTTGATGGTATTCAGAAATCAAGTCACTACCAGCATAGCCAATTCCTCCAAAACCTTGAGAATGACCTTTTATGTGAATATGATGGTCTACTCAAAAATAAAGAGGATTTCTGGAAAACTAAATCCAGAATCACCTGGCTTACTGATGGGAAAGACAATACCTCTTTCTTTCGTGCTTCAACCCTCAACAAAAGAAGGAGAAATAAAATTGCTTCCATTAAGGATGAGGCTGGTAACATTCTCCAAAAGGAAAAAGACATTACCAACCACATCCTCTCTTTCTTCACCAATCTTTACACTAATGAGCATGCCTATGCTTACAGTATACCTACCATTGTTCATGAAGACCCCCATGTCCTCACTCAAGAGGATAAGGAGAATATGCAATCACCCTTTAGAGATACTAAAATCCTCATAGCTATTAAATCCTTCAAACCCCTCAAAGCCCTTGGCCTTGATGGCCTCCATCCCATGTTCTATCAAAAATACTGGGATTTGGTGGGGAACAAGACCATTCATTTCTATAGAGAGGACTTTAACAACCTCACTATGTAAGCCACTAACAATGCCTCTCTTCTCTGCCTCATCTTCAAGTGCAACAATGTCAGTACCATGAAAAATTTCAAACCTATTGGTCTCTGTAACACTAGCTATAAGCTTGTCACCAAAATCATAGTGAATAGGATCAAACCCCTCCTTCCCCAAATAATTGGTCCTAGACAAGCAAGCTTTGTAGCTACGAGAAGGTTTAGAGATCATGCCATCATTGTTTAAGAGTACATATCACACTTTAAGAAAATGAAAGGCAAGAATCCCAACATGATTATGAAGATTGACTTGGAAAAAGCCTTTGATAGACTTGAGTGGTCCTTCATTATCATATGTATGGAAAGGCTTTTCAGGAGTATTGATAAAGAAGTAAGGGACAAGAGCTGGTCTGCCATTAGCATAAGCACCAGTGGCTCAAAGATATCCCACCTCTTTTTAGCTGATGAACTCACACTATTTTCCAGGTCCAATCAAGCCAACTATAACACCATCACCACTAGCCTAAGTGGATTTTACAGTCAGTCAAGCCAAAGAATCAACAATTCTAAGTTTAAAGTAATTTTATCTAGGAATTGTAATCCTAATCATTCTGATATATTTTCTTATCTCCTGGGTATTACTGCCAGTGATGAGTTTGGTAAATACATTGGGTACCCAATCCTTGATCATAAGCCTGCCAACATAGACTTCCAATTCATTGTGTACAATATCCAAAATAGGCTGGCTGGGTGGAAAACCAAGCTTCTCAATATGACTGGAAGAACTGTTCTTGCCAAATCCACCCTTAGCAGTATTCTAACTCATGTCATGTAATACATTAAGTTGCCTTTGAAAGTCACTAAATTAATTGACAAAATTCAAAGAGACTTTATATGGGGTAGCAATGCTGACAAGAAAAAGATCCACCTCCTGAGATGGAATACCATTACTAATAAAAGAAAAAATGGAGGATTGGGTCTCCAGAAAGCTGAGCTTAAGAATAGGGCCCTGCATGCCAGCTTGGCAGAAAGGATTATCCAAAACCCCAATAGCCTTTGGGGTAGAATTCTCCTCACCAAGTACCACAAGATTAATAGAACCATTGGAGGGAAGAAAATTGTTTCTAGAACCTGGCAGAACATCAGGAATGATTGGAAAGATTGCGCCAAGGGTTGGGCATGGAATGTTAAAATAGGAGACAAAGTAAGCTTTATGGATGATAATTGGGTGCCCATTTAGGTAGTATCAGGAGTAACATTCATGTCCCACATAACATCAATGATTCCTCCTTAACCATCAAGGACATCTACATTGATGGGAGTTGGGACTTCACTAGACTCTCTTATGAGCTTTTCCCAAATGTAACCCAAGCCATCAGAAGTTACCCCCTCACTTTTAGAGAAAATAGTGAAGACACCCCCATCTGAAGCCTCACTAGTAATGGCCTCTTCTCCACTAGTAGTGCTTAAGATAGTCTTAGAATAGCCCAGCCCATCCAGGATCAGGAAAGAGATACTAACTACCAGTACATCTGGTCTGCCCCTTGCCCCAATAAGATCAAGACCTTTCTTTGGCTTATGTGTCATAGTAGACTCCCTACCAACAACTATCTCTATAGAATCGATCTGAACATTCCTAGGGAGTGTTGCTTTTGCAACTCCCCTCAAGAAGACATAAATCATATCTTCTTTTAATGTACCAGTGCTACCCACTTTTGGAACAACATCAGCACTAACAGTTGTACATCTCACAGCTTTCCCATAAGTTCTGTGAACACCTCTAACTAGTTGAGACTCTGGAAGCATACTAGTAATATGCCCTACAATCACTGGCTTACTTGGGGTACCCTCATTCCCAATGACTTTGGAGCATCTGGCTCACTAGGAACAACAACCTTTTCAATAACAAAAAAGATAAAATCCATGTTTAATCACCTATTAATCTTGCTCTAGAATTTCACCTTCTTATCGAGAAGGGGGATGGAAGACCTACCCACAACACAACCATCCATGTAAAATGGGAACCCCCTCCTAGGAGTACCTACAAACTCAACATAGATGGTTCAGTTGGGCCCAATCAAGGGCCTGGTGGATTAGGAAGAGTCTTTAGAGACCATCATGGTACCTGGAAGCTTGGGTCCCATGAACACCCACCCTGAGCTCCTTGATCTTAGAAGAGGCCTCATGCTAGCAAAACACATGGTTTGAAACCCCTGCAAATCAACATGGACTGTAAAGCCATTATAGATATGCTTATAACTAATCACCCTCTATATTGCAACATTTTTCTTGAATGCAGGTCCTTATTGACGAAATTGGAAGCAGCAGTACCAACGCACGTGTTTAGGGAGAAAAACAAGGTAGCCGATATGCTAGCAAAGGAAGGAGCAAAAGCTCAGGATTTTGGCAGTACCACCCTTTTTATAGTTACTCCTATGTTTGTGGAAAGTTCAGTAGAAGCAGACACATTAGGAACCTTGTTTACTAGATTAGTGAAACACTCAAACATTTGCCTACTAAGCCGGGATGTGGCTGAGACTCCTATTTTTGTGTTCCCTACTCCTGTTAGGGAAAACACTGTCTAACGTTATGCATTAAGCTAGCTATAAATATCTTTAATTCATCAAAAAAAACTACCACTTCGATATTTAGAAAATATAAATTTAATATAAACATTAGGTGGGAATGAATTGGCTGTAAATGGACAATTACTTGTACAGTCAAACCTCTCTATAGTGGTAGCGATTGTCCAAAAATTTCATGGTTGCTATAGAAAGGTGTTGTTATATATGTACACTGACATTTTACATTCAAATCTCATTTAACTGTTATAAACAAAAGTATGCAAAATTAAAAAGAGTATGAATATAAAAAAGCAAACATTAGTAGCCTTTTCCTCGTGAAGTTATGAAATTATTAATGTGCACCATTTAAATATATTTTTTTCTTTAAATTAGATATCTGTACGTGAAATTTATTGTGTGCATGACATTAATGATGATTACCACAAATGTTTTGGTATTTTATTTTATACATAATATATTTCTTACAAAATATTATTATATAATATTTGAATATGCTGTTATAGAGAGGTAATTTTATAAAGAGTGTACCACTATAATAAAGACTATTGTTGTTATAGGTAGAATGTTGTCATAGAGAAGTAAAATATAATATGAAAAATTAGTTTCAAAGAAAACTAGGCCACTATAGTGAAATATTGTTGTAACAAGATGACGTTATAGAGAGATCTGACTGTATCCACAAATTCGATTCGGTTCTTTTAGGGAGAAGACTCTATCAAGTCTTCTTTTCAATCATAAAATATGTCGAGTCACATGTAATCACGTTTTTCCATTTGTTTTTTCCTACTTTAAGTTTCAATACTTAGTGAACTTCTATTTTATTGTATAAAAAGAAAATAATCTTAGATTTTACAAAGGTACAGTAATTTCTGATTAATTTAAAATTTTAAATAAATTTTTTATTTTATCTCGATGCATGTCGAGTCACATGTAATTACGATTTCCTATTTGTTTTCGTTCTACTTTTCAACAGTTGGTGAATTTTTATTTTATTGTACAAAAAGATCTAAAATTTTACAAAGGTACAGTAATTTCTTTGAATAATCACCAAGTTTTAATATTATTTATTTGCTTTCTTCGAGAAATGTCACAACTTACAACCAAAAAAAAAAAAAAAACTATAATCATATTTGAAATTCTTACCACAAAACTGTAATTGTAGTAAAAAATTGTAATTGTTCTAGATTACTAGATAAATGTCTATAAATTGTTGAACCGTCAAATCTCCAAAGTTTTTGGTGCTAAAGTCTTGTAACATTGAGATGTCATAGTAGACAAGTTTAAGATAATATAGAAGTAATGAAATTTCATATTAGTTTGTTGGGGTAAAATAATATACTTATAAAATCAATTTTATATTACTTGAATTTCAATTCCATGTGATTAATGCATAATGAAGTTGGAATTTGATTATATTGTCTGAGGAAGGTGACAACCACTGAGAGATCTGTGACCTTTAATGAAATGAAAATTATATACATATCTGAATCCCACTATGGACAATGTGTGGTTAATGGTTTGTTTATTGCTTTATCTGTTGTGGAGCAGTTGCACTACTGCAGGCTGACATGTAAAGGTCTATTTCTTGAATTTACTTTACGTGACACTTTATTTTATTTTTTTTGGAAAAAAATATAAATATATATTATTTAAGAGCTAATATAATAAAATCTAACACTAGTTTTTACTTTTCTAAGGGTCAAAATTTTACATCTCCAACTTTACTTTAAAAATCAACCTCCTAATCAACTTAAAAAAATAGTTATTCTCCCTTTTTTTCCTAATTGACTTTTTAAATGTCTATTCTATCGTTAGCAATTCTAAGGCTTAATTATCAAATACAAGTCAACGGGGATGAATTCCTTACCTTTACGAAGCCGAACGATGAAAATCTGGTGGACATCTCCCTATATCACCCTTCCTTTACCCCAAAATGAGTTTTAGAAAAATAAACTATTTTGGTGAAATAATTAATAAAAACTGCGACTTTCGCCGCTATAGCGGCATACGTCGCTATAGCGGCACTTGCCTCTATCGCGGGCGTTGATCAAGTTTGACCATCGCTATTGCGGGAATTTCTTCTTAGTCACTATAGCGGCGTGCCAGATGCTATAGCAGCATCGACGGAACAAAATGTCTAGTTTAGCCCAAAAATCCCAATTTCCACAACACACCTTAAACCCGGGACATTCAAAAAAATGCCCTTTACGCTAAGATAAATTTCGGGAGTTCTACTAACCCAATTTTGATTCCATAAAATCCTACGGGTTCCTTATTGTCTTAACTAACTAGAAATAAAAAAAAACACCACCAAACCCGCCCAAATCATTCCTAGATTTCCCTAGACCACACCTCGATTTTGTTTCATTCAAAACTAGCATAGCCTAAAATTTATAACTTCAAATTCAGGAAGCATTTTAACATGAGAATTTTAACAAAAAGTTCTTACATAAAGACGAAATTGGTCGTTAATACCAATTTACCCATCGTTCGTCTCTGAATGATCAAACGTGAAAAATTTGGCTAAAGTGAGGAAAGAAGAGAGATTACCAGTATCCTCAAACAACTGAGGGTACTTGTCCCACATGTCCTTCTCAGTGTCCCAAGTAGCTTTCTCAGTCGGACGATGCTTCCATTGAATCTTAACTGAACGAATTTCCTTTGTCCTCATCTTCCAAACATCCCACTATAGAATCGCTACTAGCTCCTCCTCGTAAGCCAAATCCTTATCTATAAGAATATAGTCCCACTTAATGATATATCCTCCATCCCCATGGTACCTTTTGAGCATAGATACATAAAATACCGGATGGACTCTCGACAATCCCGATGGTAGAGCTAACGTGCAAGCAATTGGACCCACAACTTCAAGCACTTCAAAGGGATCAATATACTGAGGGCTGAGCTTGACCCTCTTGCCGAACCTCATGACTCCCTTCATGGGAGACACTTTAAGCAAAACTTGCTCACCAACCTTGAAGTCTATATCTCTTACCTTACGGTCTGCATACTCCTTCTACCTATTTTGAGCAGCTATCAACTTGGTTTGAATGAACCTTACTTTCTCTTAAGCCTCGTTTACCAAGTCAGTGCCCAAAGGTTTAATATCTTTAGCCTCAAACCACCCAATAGGTGACCTACACTTCCTTCCGTAGAGTGCCTCGAATGGTGTCATATCAATGCTAGAGTGATAGAAGTTGTTGTATAAAAACTCACACAATGGAAGGAACTGGTCCTAATGACCACCAAAATAAATCACGTAGGCCCTCAATATGTCCTCTAGCACCTAAATCATCTTTTTCGACTTCCCATCTGTTTGAGGATGAAAAGTCGTGCTAAATGTGAGCTTGGTGCCCAACTCCTCATGCAACCTGCCCCAAAATTTGGAAGTGTATTTTGCATCTCTGTAAGAAATAATGGTAATTGGCACCCCATGAAGTCTCACAATCTCCTTGACATATATCTTACTAACTGTTGAGAGCTGTAGTCTATGAACTGGCAAGAAGTGAGCTGATTTCGTCAGTCAATTCACTATCACCCAAATGAAGTCATATTTTCCTAAGGTCTTATGAAAACCCACAATAAAGTCCATGCCAATATTCTCCCATTTCTACATAGGTATAGACATCCTCTAAATTAACCCCACAGGCCTTTGATGTTCACACTTTACCTGTTGACAATTATGACACTTAGACACATAATCCATATGCATAGGCATATGAAAGTACATCACAAATCAAATTACCAACCTGAGGAATACATAACCTTCCCTTAAAACACAACACCTCACTCTTATCAAGAGTGGTGTCCGCTACCTCCCCACACACCACTTTATTTCGGAGTGCACTTAACTTTTTGTCCTCAAATTGATTGGCTTTAATCTGATCCCGAAATGTTGACTTCACCTCAACACTAGCCAACACTCCACCCTATCTGAGACCCCAAACTGTATGCTCTGTGATTCTATAGTTTGAAACTCTCTAGCTAACAGTCATCTGGACACCCTCAAGAATGACAAGTTACCCATACTTACAGCTTTTCGACTCAATGTGTTTCCCACCACATTGGCCTTACCTGGATGATACTAAATAGTCGCATCATAATCCCTCAACAATTCCATCCATCTCAGTTTCCTTAGATTCAAATCCCTTTGAGTAAACACATGATGGAAGCTACGGTGGTCTGTGAAGACCTCATACTAGACACCATAAAGATAGTGTCTCCAAATCTTTAATGCAAACACCACCGCTGCCAACTCCAAGTCATAGGTTGGGTAATTCCTTTCAGTAGGCTTCAACTGCCTCGAAGCATAAGTAATGACATTCCTATACTGCATTAACATAACACCCAAGCCCAAAAGTGAATCATCACAAAACACTATAAAATTCTTACATTTAACCGATAAAGAAAGGATAGGAGTTGTAGTCAAGAGTGTCTTGAGATTTTGGAAGCTCTCCTAACATTGGTCTAACCAAACAAATGGCACTTCCTTCTGAGTCAACCTTGTTAAGTGCGTTGCAATGGTTGCAAAGTTCTTGACAAACCTGCGGTAATAACTAGCAAGACCCACAAATCTCCTTACCTCGATCACTGATCTAGGTCGAATCCAATTCTTCACTGCCTCAATCTTCTGGGGATCCACCATCACCTCTTTTTTATAAACCACATGCCCCAAGAAGGCAACCAAAGACAACCAGAATTCACACTTTGAAAACTTAGAAAATAGTCATTTTCCCCTTAAAATCTCCAAAATTATGTGAAGATGACCTGTATGCTCCTTCTTACTCTTGGAGTAAAATAGAATATCATCGATAAATATGATAACAAAAGAATCCAAGAATGACTTAAAGATACCATTCATCAAACTCATAAAGGTTGCAGGTGCATTAATTAACTCGAAAGACATCACCCAAAACTCATAATAGCCATACCGAGTTCTAAAAACTGTCTTTGGTATGTCCTCCAATCTTATTTTTAACTGATTATAACCCGATCACAAGTCAATTTTTGAAAACACTGTCGCACCCTGTAACTGGTCAAAAAAATTATCTATGTAAGGCAAAGGATATTTATTTCGGACAGTAACCTTATTCAACTATCTAAAGTCAATGCACATCCTCATATTACCATCCTTCTTCTTAACAAAAAAGGATCGAAGCACCCCAAGGTGAAGTACTTGGACAAATAAAACCCTTGTCAAGTAGTTCTTACAATTGAATTTTGAGTTCCCTCAACTCTGCTGGAGCCATTCGATATGGTGAAATTGATATAGGGAAAGTGCCCTGCTCTAAGTCAATACATAAATCGATATCTCTATCTGGAGGCATACCCGGTAGGTTTAAAGGAAACACATCCTGGAATTTGGAAACTACCAAAACTAACTCTTTGGAAGGGAACCTCGCACCCATATCCCGGAGATGTGCTAAAAACACTGAACACCCCTTCCCTACTAGCCTTCTGGCCTGGGTAACTGATATAATTCTCATCGGTTTGTCCTTATACACTCCCTCCCTACTAGCCTTCTGGCCCGAGAGAACCAATCTTTGCTCGTGAACATTCGTATGCATAACCTCGTATGAACTTTATTATACCTCATACACCTATGCGGAAGTCATGGACATGGAACATATGCTATATAAATATACATTTATGAAACTTGGCCGTTGGGGCCATCAAGTCAACACAGACATTCGTCTTTTTCATATTCGTCTCTTACATCCATATACCCACATATGTCTACAAAAGCTTCTAACAGATGCATTAACAAAACCAACTTAAAGTCGGGACAAGTCCCCGCTTTATACTACATTTACAACATCAAAATAAATATACAACTATGACTCAGAAAGCTCCGAACCAAGTGGAGCTCACCAAAACTCTGCAAATAGTCCACAGTCTACTGAGGAGGTCTACTAATTCCTGCACCTGCAACATGTAAGGTAAGTCCCCCAAGGGGGTCAGTATGAAGAACGTACTGAGTATGTAAGGCTCATAAGAAATAGCATCATAAATGAGAATGTCAATAAAATGAAATATGAGAGAATAGTCAATGTGGATAAACCATCATTTTATATAATATCTTTTATAATTATCTTCCTTCAAGGGAAATTATCTTCACTCAAGAGACTTGCCTCTAATAGATTCTTCTATACCCAAGAGATTCTTTCTTGCTTCTATATTCATTACCGCTATTGTTCATCTACTTGGTTAGTAGGTTGTAAAAGAATAACACTCATCCACATACATCCACTCTAGTGGTGGGGGTAATAATATAACATACATCTACTCTATTAGCATATATCCACTCTATTGGTGGTTTTAACCTACATCCACTCTATTGGTGGTTTAGCATACATCCACTCTAATGGTGGGGCAACATACATCCACTCTTATGGTGGGGCAACATACATCCACTCTCATGGTGGGGCGACATACATCCACTCTCATGGTGGGGTAACATACATCCACTCTCATGGTGGGGTAACATACATCCACTCTCATGGTGGGGTAACATACATCCACTCTCATGGTGGGATGACATACATCCACTCTCATGGTGGGATAACATACATCCACTCTCATAGTGGGGTAACATACATGGGAGAGATTGATATATTAACTTATGAGAGATTGGTACATTAAGGATCATGACACTATTTGAAACATAAAAATACGCCTTACCTCACTCATACACTTCATGAGATTAACACCTTAACTTGAGAGGGATATATATATAGCTCTCACTTCACCTCCTTCACTATTCTTATGAGATCTTATATAAGTAAGTATATTATACCGGACCTCCACCTTTGGTGGGCTATAATAAATGACATAACACAATATTGGGATTATTCCATATTGAACTTATACTCTCTAGAATGTGATACATACTCACTGAAACATATAGTAACCATGCACATTACCTCTTTACAATCTTATACCCTTTACATCGTTATAAGGGTGACATATTAGAGATCATGACATTAAAGCATACACTTATATACACATCTCACTTCACTCCTTTTCTTCACGAGGTTGACATCTTCACTTATGAGGAATAATTATACTAACTTGCGCATCACCTCTCTTATTACTCTTATGAGATTAGTACAAAGATGATCCTTATATTAAAGGATTCTGGGATATGACATGGTTGGGAAATACGTTTCAAGAATAAATAGATTCTCTTTATGTCCTACTCTTTTTGAGATAGTCCTTTTAGAATTTACAACGTTAAGGCATCCTTGGAACTTCAGTCAATGAATAAGAGATAAGTGAATCATCATTCATCTAAGAATAAGGCACATATGAATAACAATATACGTCAACCTGAATTGATATACTTCAAGCCTCGCGAAATTGAAACAAGTCCAATGTCAATGTGAACAACATGTTGCAGAAGGATAAGGAAAAAGGAACCTTACATACCTTGTATTCTCAATACGAATATACAATCCTAGACGTGCATACAATAGTCCCGCTCCTTCCTTATGTTTCACTCTACAACACAAGTACATAACGGAACCAACATTAACCACCAACTACCTTACAATGGCATACAATAACAATGAGTTACATGTTTGGCTTTAACATGTCATTTCCCCCTTGACAATACCATTCATGAAATTATTATACCAATAATCCCACAATATTCCATACATTAACCAATACATGATAACCAATAGCATGTCACACCAAGTTCATACTTTATACTTCTCCATCACCATCACATCACAATTATTCCATCAAATTACTTCAATACGCCTCACAACAACAAATCGGTCAAAATCCCATAATTTACACTTATAGAAAAATAACAAGTTTAGGACCATAATAACACCATACATGTTGTTATTTCATCCATACCATTCTCTTTCATCAAACCCACAATTCATATTTCAAGTTACAATTCCATGGATATCACATCTTTTACCAAAAACACAAAGCACCATGTTCAACACTTCCAAGCATAACCAACATGATTTACCTACTCTTTAATGCATATAATATATTAATTCATAACAATAATCACTTACCCAAGCTTGAAAATTGATGATCTTGCTCCAAAAGTTAGCTTTGAGCTCTTAGGGTTTGAAGTTGAAAGAAAAGGCTTTTGGGAAATTTCTAGATTGGCATGAGATTTTTATGTGATAAAAATCTGATTTGTGTCCCCTTTATATAAGCCTTGGGGGTCATCCTTATCCACTCTTGGCATTTAATGCTAAGTGTGGCTTAGTCAATGGGAGAATGGGTCATTTGACCCATTCTTGGCCCATGTTTTCTTTCACATTTTGGGCCCTTTTTGAGTCCAATTCACTTAACCCAATAAAATCAATAATTTCTCATGTTTAATTCATTTAATACGTGTTACTACAATATTCCCACTCACGCAATTCATACTCGTAGCCTCAATTCCAAAAACAAGCAATTCTAGCCACGTATGGCCTATTTTGACCAAAAGGGTAAATCGTCATTTTGATGTCAAATTCGTTCTCGAGTAATTTTATCATACCAATATAATACTTCACTCATTTCATGTATATTCTCATGTTTGTAGAAAAAACGTGGCAAAAATCGACTCAATACGTCCCCGGGCACCCTTGAGACTTAAGAAAAATTCCAACTTTGAAAAGTGGCCAAAACCAGCGTGGCACGCCCTTGGGCGCGCCATCTTGCTGCCTCTGGACTAAAAATTTTAGCCCAGAGCGGCGTGGAACACCCTTTAACGAGCCCCAGACTTAAAATTTTCGAAAATTTTGTTTTTCGACTTTTCTTCGCGGGTTTGGTTAGATACTTCAAGTTCTATTCTTTAACTTACTTCTTACCCTTAATATCCTTTATTTAGAGGTCTTCTTAGCCTCATTTTGAACCCCACAACTGTCCCACGAACATCCCAAAACACCTCCTACGCAAGGTTAATCACATGTACAAGGCCAAATTTTAATTTTTTTTTCATCACTAACATTACAAATTACATACTTATGGCATCTCGACACCTAAGTAACCATTGTTCATCGTCGTCACATTGAGTTGGAAAGGTACGGGGTGTTACACCATAGTAGAAGTGGGCAAGGCTTGCTGAATGAGGCGAGCTGAATAGGCCTGTTGACTATGGCCCTTAGAATAAGACCCACTAAATTTCCCAATATTGCGGGACTTCTTGTTTAATATCTTAGCCTAACCTACTTGCGTAACCCCCTCCAACTTCTTCACATAAACTGAAACTTTACTGAACCCCTTCCCTGCAAAAGTCATATGCACAGTTAGAACCTGAAGGTTATAATTCAAACCCTTGACATAAAGTCGAATGCTCTCCTCCTCAGAAGTCAACAGCTGAGTAGCATAGTGAGACAAGGCATGGAACTTAGCCTCATAGGCTGCAACTGACAAATCTCCCTGTTCCAATGCTAAAAACTCATCCTTCTTACAATCACGAAAGGTCCGTGGCACATACTTCTTTAATAACAAAGCATGAAATTGCTCCCAAGTCAATTGAGGCAAAATCGGAGACCGAAATTTAAGATACACCCTCTGATGTGACAGGATTTCATGGCACTTTCGATGTTTAAAACAGGGAAAATATGTAATAACTTAGGTATGTTTGATTGGTATGATGTGTTTTATATCCTATATTACATGGAAATAGGTTATGGAAGTAAAATGGAGAAGGAGGGAAGAGGCATACACTAGAATGGAGCATTTGAAGATGAAAAAAAGCCAAGTCGAAATCGGAGGAGTGACCCACGGAAAGGACTCACATCTCATGAGTCGACCTACATCACGTAGGTTGGTACCGTGGGTCAACTTTTGAAGATTGTAAAATGGCCTAAATTCCACGATATGGACCCACATTATGTGGGTTGGTTCCACGATACCAAGTCACGGAACCGTGGAAAGTTGCCGACTTTTTTCTCCTACTTTGTTTAGGATAGGATTCACCTTATATCTATAAATACCCCTATGTTATCCTATGTTTAGAGTTAGTCAATTACATTGTTTTGGATTATATTTTCATTATTTTGAGTTCATAAACACAGTATTGATTTTGTAATCTTGGAACATCGATTCTAAGGTTTTCATTCATATTGAGATTTGAGAGTTTTCTTCTAATTGTGAGTTTACAATTATGTTTTCATCATTGAATTCTTCTTCTGTTCTTGAAATCATGAGTAACTAAACCCATCAACTAGGGTTGTGTGAACCATGAGGAATTAACGAAACGGGTTAAGTGCAAAGCAATTTTGAACCAGTGTGAATGCATGTATTGTTATTTCTTTCGTTGTGATTAATCTTCTAATGGTTGAAAACATTAGAAGCTTGCGTGTATTATAGACTTACTTGAGAGAGAGGTAGATATTGGAAAAAGGAAATAACAACAGAGATTTAAAGCTATCAACTTTCATCTAATAACTTGAGCGGCACTAGGGATAGTTATCTGAGGTCCAGAACAAGTGTTAGTAGTGCGACACTCGAAGATCGAGAGGACAAGAGTGAAATTCATCTAACCAAGGTTGAGAGACATTTAGATGAACCTAACTTTTTTGCATGCAACGCAGCGGGACAGTTTGCCAGCACAAGCAACCGGTGGAGTTAAGGAATTATTAGGGATCACAATCCTAGTGTATTTCTCATATTGATTACAAATCCAAAAAACAACAATCGTTACTGTTACTATTTGCTTACAAAATCCCCTCTTTTTACTTACTTGCCAATTACTCAAACAAACATTCGACCGAATTTTGCCCTATTCCCTGTGGGATTGACCCCAACCTAGTTGTGTTCGATATTTGATTCAACGACCGCGTTATACTTTTTTGGAGGTATAGTTTGGGCGACATCACCCTCCACCATTGCTTAGCATCCTTCTCTAACAAAAAAGACACAAAGTCAACTCCATGCTGCTGAATATTACCCATCTTGTGCAATCTCTCATAACAGTCAATAATGAACTCAAAAGCATTTCAGACTCAGTACTCTAGAAAGTAGGTGGTTTCATCTTCAGAAACTTAGTCAGCGAATCATGATTAGTACCTTTCATTATAGAACTCAAAATTGGATGAGGAAAAGCATTCATCCCTGAAGCCACATCTATCCTTGGAGCCATAGCAATAGTAGGGTGAACAACAAGAGCCTTAAAGGATAGCACAGTAGGAGTGACTCCAGTCCCACACAACCCACTCAGAAAAGCTAACACCTGTTGAATTATCTCAGTAAACATATGAGGTAAGGTTGCAACCCCTATTGGTGCCACCACCTCGGGCTCCATTTCTTGCTCCTCTACTGCTTCTCTGTCCTTAAAATAATCCTAAGGTGGGGGAAGGGATACTGACCTTTCATGAGCCTGGCCACCAGCTGCTCGAACTCCTCCCCTGGCGGGTGTGGCTCATCCCCTTCCTCTCCTGCCTCTCCCCCTTACTCATCCTCCTCTCTTTACGGCTAGCTCCTCAGCTGGAGCAGACGGTGCAGGGACTGCTACTTGGGTTCAGTTGGACCTAGTATCCACCATCTATATACAAAAGAGTTAAGAAATCAGATACCAATTTGGATTGCCAGATATCAATTGGAATCGAGTTATAGCACGAAAGAAGCAAGAATGACAGATTTCCTAAAGTATTATAGCCTCCCGAAGAAAAGTAAAGACGTCTCTGTACCCTTCCGCGAAACTCTACTGGACTCGTTTTGGTATGATGAGATTGATGAACCTAGGCTCTGATATCAACTTTGTCACGACCCAAACCCGTCGTGAGTGACACCCACACTACTCACCCATTAGATGAACCATCTACCCCAAATACTGTCTCATAATCAACACTTTAAAGAAGTCTAAAGAAAACCAAAAGTATAACTAATTGCGGAACATTGTACTTAATAACTAAAACCCTTCCTAGGACCTGAAAGTTGTCTGTACCAAAACATCTAAGATTGTAAAGAAGAGGATGCAACCCTAAAACTAAAACAAAGTGCATAATGTCCAAAACAAGGGACTATGTCATAAATGAAGAATCTCATGGTAGCCCGGATATACCGCTCACCCTAAACTCTGAGTCAATCGCTGGAATCACAAGTTAGGTCTCGTAGGAGCCACTGGAATATGCGATTCACTCACAAAAGTAAGAGCATGTGTAGTATCAGCACACAAGAAAATAACAGTATACTGATAGAGTCATTTGGTCAACCCAAGATGAGAATATGAACACTTAACTAAAATATAGTAAGTTAATCCATGCTTAAAACTAACATACACTTAACACATAAAGTCAAATAAATAGCTTAGGACTAAAAATCAACAAGTCAACAAAATATCACCAAGTCACGTTTAGTAAAGCTAAGTCAAGACATGCCAGACAAGTAAACAATTACCAAGCATATAAATATATTTCCTGATCCACTCATGGAACCGTCAAAACTCACCTGACCCTCATACATATATGCTATGGGTATTATATCCACCCTCTAGCCATGACCTATAGGGGACGATTTCCATCCATGTACTAATACCTCAGACACAAGTGCCTACCAACCTTGTTCCATCAATAACCCGTGAGAATGTCTTAAATACCAAAACATTCCACATTTAGAAATAAGGTAGGTCAAAATCATACAACCAATGTAAAATCTTTTGCATTGACCACACCAAACAATATGCACTAACATGCCATACTACAAAATAGTTAACATGCACATATAACACAAATTGGATTAAACTACAATACCATCACCTAGCTCTAACCAAGCTTGCACAACTCCTCTATGCCGGAGTTTTGCTCTTCCGTTCCATTTCCGCTTGCTTTTGGTCTAGAACACGTATAATGACACATAGTTAATGAAATGACCTACCATGCTGGGAATTATAACTCACACCCAACCCCTAAGGCAAAATTCATGATCATTCCCTTTCCGTTCTAGGGCTTTACTATGGTAAGTCACCTAAAACTACCAATTCCATGGATAAACTAGTGAATTAACTGAATGCAAGGGCAAGTTAATTACTGTTTATAATTAAAACTCATTAACTTTTTACTTAATTTTCTCCCTTGCACCAGAAAATAACCAAAATCAGCCCTAAAACCCTCCTGAAACTCCGTCAATTAGCAGTTCCAAGGCTTAATTATAAAATACAAGTTAACAGGGATGAATTTCTTACGTTACGAAGTCGAACGATGAAAATTTGGTAGAAATCGCTCTAAATCGCCCTTCCTTTACACCAAAATAAGTTTTAGAAAAATAAAATATTTTTGGAAATAATTAATAAAAGCTGAAATTTTCTCTGCTATAGCAGTATACGTCGCTATAACGGCATACGTTGCTATAGTAGCACCTGCCGCTATAGCGGGTGTTGACCAGGTTTGACCGTCGCTATAGTGGCGGTTGCTATAGAGGCGTGCCGGTCACTATAGTGGCATTGATGGGATAGAATATCCAGTTTAGCCCAAAAATCCTAATTTTCACAACACACCTTAAACTCGGGATATTCAAAACAATACCCTTTACGCTAAGATCAATTTCGGGAGTTCCACTTACCCAATTTCGATTCCATAAAATCCTACGAATTTCTTATCATCTTAGCAAACTAAAAATCAAAACAAACACCACCAAACTTGCCCAAATCATTCTCTGATTTCTCTAGACCTCACCTCGCTCCTATTTCATCCGAAACTAGCCTAGCCTGAAATTTGTAACTTCAAATTCGGAAAGCATTTTAACATGGGATTTTTAACAAAAATTTTATACATAACAACAGAATTAGTCATTACAGACCATCAAAATTCATTTATCTTCATAGATAATAGAGAAAAAGAGATAAGTGAAACTTAAATATGCATGCACATAATACATACATACATATTTAATGCATGTAAATTGTAATATTAAAATAACAATCATAAAAAATGAAATTAGATTTTACAACAAACTTATAAAAGGATTATTCTACTTATAATGTTAATGAACTTAAATAGTAATCTATAAAAACATAGGTAAAAATAAATTTAAAAAATATAATATAAAAAGATGTTACATAAATGGAGGATTGAAAATGACAAGGATAAAGTAGGCATTTCATACGATAAAGGAAGTGGGGCCGAATGATTATTTTTCAAAGTTAAGGTGGAGTTTGATTTTTTGTCAAGATCCAAAAGTACACAAGTCAGGATGGCACCTATCCCACTCCCGTAATAAGTAAGACAACATATCCCAAAAAAAATGATACCATAAGCTAAAAATAAGAAAAATCAATTACTCATAATCACAACTCAAAAAGAAAAATACAGAAGTAACATCAATCAACTCAAAAATCTAGAAGTCACTCATACAAGCCTCAACGGATACCAAATGCAACTTAAGAGTCTCAAGTGTTTCCTCATAAGGAAACTACATAAAGAAGATAGAAGAGATCTGGTAAGCATTGGAATCAGTCAGCAACTACCTCTGAATCTCAAAAAAGATAACTTCACGCACAAGTGTTGGATCAACCCTCAGGGACCACTAGCTTGGTACTTGTACATAAGGTGCAGAAAATAGACAAGCATGAGTAGTAATCTACATATACTCAGCAGCAATATCCACCGATCATAATTAAAAGCGATGGAGAGAACAACCTAAATTTACCACTACCCAACACTATCCATAAATACCTGTCAAATCAGAAAAGCCACACCTAGTCTAACAGTCAATAGCTACAAAAACAACTAGGATATAATTCAGCACAAATAGCAACCTCAAATCAAAATAAGGTAGCAAACCACTCAATAACCTCTCGGATCAAGTATCAGTGCAATTCAAGAAAGAGAATGTAACGATCCTCTTAGTCATTTTGTGAACTTTCCCATTTTAGCCCTCCTTGTAGTTTGTATTCTTGATCTATGACTTATAGGGATGGGTAGTATCGATTCTCGAGGTTTTCAAAAGTTATTTAAGTCAGTAGTTAGGTTCTTGAGTTCAAATAAAGTTAAGCTTGATCACGGTCAACCTTCGATCAAAACAACCTCTATCATTGGTCTTCATATTATTGTCATACGTTTCAAAATTATTATATTTTATCATTTTTCATACGTCTCAAAGTAATCGCTATTTGAAAGTAAATTATTGTGTTTATTATCTCAAAATTATTGTGAGGGTACTAATAAAGTTTATTGATTATTTTCTTTTAGAGATGTAAATTGCATAGTATGATAGTAATATATTTTACAAAAATGTGATTCTTATATTACTTGAAAGTTAAGATGTTAGAGTTGATTTGCATCTTATATAGTAGCTATTATAGCATTTCTTTATTTATAAAATTATATTAGAAGTTTTATTTTCTGTGTTTGTTTAATCATGATTTTAATTGTTTTAACTATCAATTTATTATTTTAAATTTTTGCTTTATAACACTATTTTACTATATTATTAATTAAAAATTTAAAGATCCATGGGGCTTATGCCCCATCCCCTCGAGGGTTACGCCTCACCCCGTGCTTAGTAAAATGCCCCACCTTACGCCCTCGCCTTTTAAGACACTGTTTAGTATTAATAATACAATTGTAACTGAAGCATTTTAAGTGAAAGTTGTTGTTTACCAGGTTTAGTAAAATCTGTATTTTCCAACAATAGCTTCAATCACATGTTCAAAATAAAATAAGAACAATCACATGAAGTTGCAACTCTGTATTCACAACTTTGAACGTTAATAAGTTCAACCCAACTCATGAACTACAATAAAATGAAGTTCAAACTATTTTTTGGAAAATAGCAAAACCAAAATTATAGAAAGAGATGAAGATTAGAAGATTCAAGTCCACTGAATTCATGGTGTGTCCTTAAGGAAATTATTTCACTCATGTACTCGAGGTTATGGAATATATCCTCTCAGGATAAAATGAATCACTTCGACAAAATGGCGGTACCACAAATTCTGTCGAACTACGAACGCACTCAACGATTCGCAAATCGTACTTGAGTTTTTTTTCAAGAAGAAGGTGTTTTTCACTTCAAAATTTCGTGTCTATACCTGAGAAAAAATTCAGGTATTCATAGCTAAAAGGTGGTGCTTTATAAAAGAAGCATTGGTTCAGAAAAATTGAACTATTTTAGACCCGTCGGGACTGCCTGCGCCAGCAGGTGGCCCACCTACGTCCGCAGGTGACATTTTAGCCAAAAATAGAAAGTCGCCAATGGTTTACGCTGGCCACCTGTGCCGACACGTGACCACCTACGTGGGCAGGTTGGCTTTTCCATCTTCAAATAGTGCCTCGAAGGGTCATGTCCCTTCGAGGTACCTTGTGACATATGTCCGCGCTTCATCATGTGCGTCCGCAAATGGAGAATATGTTCGTATCGGATTTTTGGATTAAAACATCATTAACTCTCAAGTTTCAAATGAATTTTGTCCAAAAAGATAGTCTCTCGATCATTCGACAAATCCAAATCCGAAGCCGAACCCGAGCCGAGCAAGTGACGATGACAACGGTGCGAGGCTTGACTTGTTCTTGCCTCACTATCCATATGAAGGAGTGCTTCCATACTTAAGCAGAAGAATTTTTCTTCTCCCATCAATGTGGGAGAACACTCTTTTCATAAAGTGAACATACATTTCACTTTTCCTCCATTTTCTTTTCTCCATTTTCCATTCAAATTTTCACTAGAACCAACAAAAGTTTACTGAATATTTCACATAACTTCATGCCCAAAAGATAAAGAAATAATCTTCACATACCTTGGCCAAGAGCTACCACTAACTCCGTCTATTCGATTTTCTTGGCCAAAACTTATAATTTATTACAATTTGAAATCCACTTAATACAATATCGAGAAACTAATGGAGAAATCACAAGGATTATCTCGAAAAAGATGACACTTAGCAATATCCTGAGGATATATGTGTATAGAGAAAAGAAAGTCGAGCAGATATTGAAATTTGCTTTCCAAGATATTGTGTATCGAGAAACTATATGAGTGAGGGGTGTGTATATTTGTATGTTATGGGCTAGTGGCAGTGGAGAGATCATTAAGTCAAATGAGATAATGACTTTTTGTTTAATAAAAATAATGATAAAACCCACTAACTAATCCATCAAATAATGAGGATATGTACATATTACTTTACTAATATATAAAAGTGGGAATGAGAGGACCTTTGTGTCAGCACCTAAATTGACAAACTGAGATAGAGAGAGTAACATACATTATTTTAAAATTACGTAAAAATTACTATAAAACACAATACTTAATAACTTAAAATATTTAAAAGATATACAAAAATTTAATTGGCCTTCGGATTTCTATCAGTGTCCAATAAATGGGAGAAAAGGAATAATATATATTATTTGACAATTAGGTATGCCACGGGGCGGTGGAGGCAACACTATTAATGAGATAAGTTTAAGTGACCTTTATTCAAAAAGATTCTTTCACATAGTTAAATTTAATATCTTCATTAAAATATTAATAAATTATAATAATCTTATAGAATTTAATATACACTAATATATCATGGCTAAATTTTTTGTAACTATCAAAGCATATGGGGAGATAATATAAAATACATTTTATCAAATTCTGATATAAATAGGATGTCTCCGAACAAATGCAGTGTTACAAATACACATCCTTTGATTCAAACCACCTTGCTTATGGTACAAATACTTCACTTGCTAATAATTCGAACATATATCCATGAACTCCATGATATCTCGTTGTATCCTATACTACCAGTAATGTTGCTTGAGGTCATGATACATGATATTTGCCTCACCTGGATGATCGAATACCTCGAATTGTGAGCCTCTTCCATGATAAGTCTAGTCAAATCATCCACTCCAGGGACACAAATTCAAACCTTGATCCTCAAAACACCCTCTGGATCAAGAATTGTTTTCTTAGCTTCTACACTTAACACCTTATCCTGAATAATAAACAACTACCCATCCTCGAATTGATTACCCTTGATCTACCCCAACAACAGTAACCGTGCCTCAACACAAGTAAGAACTCTACCTGGCTCGAAAATATCAAGTCGCATGAAACTATTGACTGACCGCTGAACATCTATGGCAAAAGATCTCTCCTCAACTACTATAACAAAGCAAGACTATCCATGCTCACCGCCTTCCTACTCAAGGCATCCACCACTACATTGGACCTTCTCGGATGATAGAGAATAGTCAAGTCATGATCTTTCAACAACTCCAACCACCTATACTGTCTCAAATTCAAATCATTCTTTCTGAAAATATACTGAAGGCTACGATGATCGGTGAATACCTCATAATGAACCCTATAAAAGTAATGCCATCACGATTTCAACACAAACACAACTGCTGCCAACTCCAAGTCATGAGTGGAGTAGTTCTTATCATGGATCTTTGTCACAACTCAAAAATTGAGGCCATGATGACATCCGTAACACCCTCCAGTATAGGCAAGTCTATCCCGACCAAAATACGATAATCAAAGTAAAACGGAAGTGGAAGAAGTATGAAATGGAAAT
Organism: Capsicum rhomboideum; assembly: GCA_031232105.1. NCBI lineage: Eukaryota > Viridiplantae > Streptophyta > Magnoliopsida > Solanales > Solanaceae > Capsicum > Capsicum rhomboideum. The sequence continues at coordinate 65,187,069 of CP124709.1, forward strand.
AACCACCAAATAATATAAAAATACGTATAATCTCAACTCAAAATCCCAAGCCTGGTTATCACTGGTACAAGCCTCTAATACCGAATACAATGAAAAAGTCTGAGGTATCTTAAATGTGAATAAGCATAAAATAATATAAGGAGAGATCTAAGTGAGTGATGTCGCCCGAAGTATACCTCCAGAAAAGTATAATGCGGTTGTTGTATCAATTATAGAACCCAACTAGGTTGGGGTCGATCCCACAGGGAATAGGACGAAAATAGGTTGAGTTCTTGTTCTATTAGTTGGCAAATAAGTAAAAAAGGGGAAATATTTGTAACAACTAGTGATAGCAACAAGTGTTGATTCTTTGAAGTTGTTTTCAATATGAGAAATACACTAGGATTGTGATCCCCAATAATTTCTTAACTCTACCGGTTATTGGTGCTGGCAAAAATATCCCTCTGCATTGCATGCAAAATCTGATAAGTTATGTTCATCTAAACGTCTCTCAACCTTGGTTAGACGAATTTCACTTTTCTCCTCTCGGTTTGCGAGCGTCGCACTACTAACCCTTGTCCTGGATCTCAGATAACTATTCCTGCTAAGGCTCAAGTTATTAGATGAAGGTTGATAGCTTTAAATCTCTATTGGTATTTCCTTTTCCCAATCTCTACCTCTCTCTCGAGCAAGTCTAGAACACATGCGAGTTTCTAACATTTGCAACCGTTAGAAGATTAATCACAACGAAGGAAATAACAATACATGCATTCACACCGATTCAGAATTGCTTTGCACTTAACCCATTTTGTTAATTCCTCATGGTTCACACAACCCTAGTTAATGAGTTTAGCTACTCATGTTTGCAAGAGCACAATAATAATTCAAAGATGAAGACATAATTGTAAACTCACAATGATGAAGAAACTCTGCAATCTCAATTATGAATAAAACCCTAGAATCAATATTCCAAGATTACAAAACCAATAATGTGTTTATAAGCTAAAAATAATGAAAAACTATCTCAAAACAATGTACTGACTAACTCTTGAACATAGGAAAATATAGGCGTATTTATAGATACAAGACTAATCCTATCCTAATCAAAACAGGATAACAGAGTCGGCAATTTCCCATGGTATCGTGACTTGGTGTCGTGGAACCAAGTCACACCACGTAGGTGAGTGTCATGGAAATCAGGCTCAAATAGACATCTTCAGAAGTTGACTCACGCCACCCAGTCATGCCACGTGAGTGTATTCACACCACGTGACTGCCTGTCGTGGAAATAAGACAGTATTGCATCCTCTGAAGTTGACTTCACGGCAGACACTCACGTCACGTGAATGGACTTCACGGCAAGTGAGTCCTGTCGTGAGTCACTCTCTGGTGCAGACCTTGTTCTTTCGTCTTCAGATACTTCATTCTCGGGCGTGATTCTTCCTTCTTGATCATTTTGCTTCAAAACCTATTTTCTTGCAATGTAGGACAGAAAACACATCATACCAACCAAATACACCCAAGTTATTGCATATTTTCCTTGTTTTAAACATCGAAAGTGCCATTTAACCATGGCTCATCAACACCCTCAACTTAGAACGTTTGCACGTCCTCAGGCGAACAAAACAAAATACACATATACGATGCTTAACTAAGAGAAACCTAAGGGACCTACGGCAGTCGATTTATTGCTTTTAGCCTCAAAACCCTTCTGACCCCTCCTATTTACAAATCAAAATCACGGTGTATATACATGCAGCATATTATCATGACACAGACGGAATCAAGTGATGGCATCAGATTATGAACAAACAACTTAGCATATATGCAAATGTCATTATTCGAACCAATAGCAGCTAACAATGCAACCCATGTACTCTCACAATCAAAAAAGTCCCATGCACTCACAATATACTAATGAATCTCAAATTAGGGACCCGGTCAAAAATACTCTATCTCATAAGAAGTTCAAACAGTGTGCATGAAATACCATAGGCTTGCCCTTATTTCTATGTCTTAGTTTTTTCGGACAGTTGGACTAGGATCACTATAGGACTTTAATCGTCTTATAATGTTGGCTTGTGGATGGGTATGGTACATATGGATATGGTGACTTAACCTGTCATACCCCAAATCCCATTGAGGTAGACTGACATCCGAAGCCGTTAAGGCTTGAGAGAACCAATCTTTATCCACGTACACTCATATGCATGTTTCCGTATGAATATCATTCTATCTCATGTAACTAATAAATACTAATGGCGGAAGTCATGAAAAACATATACAATATATGAAACTTGACCGTTAGGGCCATCAAGTCAAAATGGACATACATTTCTTACATTCATCTTCCCACATACATCTACAAAGCCTCTAACAAATACATGTACATAACCAACCTATAGTAGGGACAAGTCCCCAATTTATACAATAATTACAATACCAAAACAATGTACACATGTGACTCGGAAAGCCCCGAACCAACTAGAGCTCACCAATGATCCGCGGATGACTCGTAGCCTACAGTGGTGGTCTACTAGCACCTGTGCCTGCAACAAGTAAGGTAAGTCCCCCAAGGGGGTCAGTACGAAGAATGTACTGAGTATGTAAGGCTATGAGCAACTGCATAAAAGATATTAACTTCAATGAGATCAAGATAAGAGAATAGTCAATAAGGATACACCCCCATTCTATATGTGTGGGAGCATGTACCTTATATTCATTACTTTCTTTTCCTTTATGTACATTACCATCAATATTTAATATATATAACTGTCAATATCTAATACTGTCAATATATAATATCGTCAATATATAATATCGTCAATATATAACCGTCAATATAACTCGGGCCCAACTAATCAGTGGGAGACTAATATAATATACCATAAATAAATAAAGCAGGTTCGGCCCTTTGGGCTACCCCCTGTCAGGTTCGGCATCAATCTAGGCTTTTGCCCCACTGAGCTTCCCCCCTGCTATCAACCAGAAAACAATGAAGCAGGTTTGGTATCAAGCTTGGCTTTTACCCCACTGAGCTTTCCTCCTGATCCAACAATATAGGGATCGCCCCTAGTTAGGCTTTCGCCCCTTTGGGTTATCATTCGTACTCAATAATCATTAAGTAACCATAAAGTAATCATAAAGTAACCATAGAGTAACCATATATGCATTACTTCTTTCATTACTTTTTTCATTACTTCTTTGCATTACTTTTTTCCTTTACTTTTGTGAGATTGATACATTGGGGATCATGACATTATTGGAACTTTAGAACATAACATTATTGGAACTTGGGAGTAATGTTCATACTTATGTGATACATGAATGACAATTGGTCAATGAATAAGGAACATGTGAATAACAATAGATGACAACCTGAAATGATATACCTTTGAATATGTCGAAATAGAATAAGTACAATGACAATGTGAACAATATGTGCTGCAGAAGGACATGGTAAGAGTAACCTTACATACCTTATCTTCCCAATATGAATACACAGTCCTATATGTGAATAAAATAATCCAGCTCCTTCCTTATGTGTTACTCTACAATACAAGTACATAACGAAGCTCACGTTAACAACCAACTACCTCATAAGGGTGTAAGACGATAATGAGTTACATGATTGCCCTATAACGTCATTTCACCCTTTACAATACAATTCATGGCATCGTCATACCAACAATACCTCAACATTCCACACATTGACCACAACATCATATACCAATAGCATTTCACACCAAGTTTCTCCTTTACACTTTCTCATTAACACCACATCACAATTACTCCATCAAGTCACCTCAATATATTTCATAACAACTATCCCACTAGTTAGAACTATCCCACTAGTTAGAAATATAAAAAAAAACAAGTTTAGAAACATAACCACACCATACAAGTTGATATTTCATCCACACCATTCACTTTCATCACAACCTCAAGTCTCCTTTCAAGTTTAAATCATAAAGATGACGCATCTTTTAGCAAAAAGCAAAAGTGCACTACTCAACACTTTGCCAACATAACCATCATGATCTACACAATATCTCATGTATATAATATATTAAATCACAAGAATAAACACTTATCCAAGCTTGAAAAGTGATGATCTTGTCCACAAGAGATGATTGCCTTAGGGTTTGAGAGTAGAGAGAAAAGATATTTTTTGTGGAAAAGTCTAGAAATGTCATGTGTGTTGAAATGAATAAATCAGATTTTTCTTGCCCTTTTATAGTCCCTTTAGTCATCCTTAGCCAAACATTTTGGTCATTAAATGCCATGCCTATATAGTCAACATAAGAATGGGTCATTTCCCCTTTGGGCCATGCATTTTGGCTTCATTTTGGGCCTCAAATTGAGCCCATTAACACATGTTAGATTAGCCCACCAAATCCAATGTATGATCCACCATATATCTCATGTTTAAATAATTCCATAAATGTCACGAAAATATTCACTCACGAGATTCATGTTCGTAGCCTTAATCTCAAAAATAAGAAATTCTAGCCACTCATGGCTTAATTTAACATAATTTGATAAAATACTTGTGGCGAAGAATTAACCCCAACTCGGATGCCAAACTCGCTCAAGAGTAGTCCTACTACAATGTAATAATGATACCATAACCCAAGAGTTCTCCTTATAGACTAATAATCGTAGAAGAAATTTGGCGAAAAGCACCCCGGCACGTTCCCGGGCGCCCTAGGGACTTAGAAAAATTTCAGCTCTGGAAAAGGTGGCCAGGAGCGGCCTGGCACGCCCCCTGGCGCGCCCCTCTGCTACCTCTGCCAAAAATATTTTGGCTAGAAGCGGCCTAGCACGCCCCCTGGCGCGCCCCTCTACTGCCTCTGCCAAAAATATTTCTGCCAGAAGTGGCCTAGCACGCCCCCTGGTGCGCCCCTCTACCAAAAAATTTCGGCCAGAAGCGGCCTAGCATGCCCCTGGGTGCGCCCCACACTAAAATACAGATTTTAACTTTTCTTTGCGGATTTAGTTGGATCTTTCAAGTTCAAATCTTTTGCTTGCCTCTTATCTTTAATATCCTTTGCTTGGAAGTACTCCAAGCCTCAATTTTAACCCCACAAATGCTCCAAAAAGTCACAAACTCCTCCTCCTACAAGGGACTAATCACATGTACTAGCACACTATCAAATCTTCCATCAATAACAATACAAAATACGTACTTATGGCTCTCGAAACTAAGGTAAGCATGGTTCAAAGTTGTCAAGTAGGGTCGGAAATGTGCGGAGTGTTACATTCTTCCCCCCTAGAAACATTCGTCCTCGAATGTTAATGACGTTATCCCATTGAGAAAAATGCAAGTTTTATTCCTCAGGTTATCACATATACACATAATGCTTATAAATACTTACTTGTTATTGCGCTAATTTCGCGTTTAGAACTTTTTCTTCCGTGTGAAACAATTACGGGTACTTTGATTTCATCATTTCTTCATCTTCCCATGTGATCTCTTCTACTTGTTGATTTCTCCAAAGTACCTTTACGGAAGCTACTTCTTTATTCCTTACTCTCTTTACTTGTCGATCCTAAATAGCAATAGGGATCTCCTCATAGGTGAGATCCTCTGTACCTTGTACATCGTCAATGGGAGCAATACAAGATGGATCTCCTATGCACTTTCGAAGCATCGAAACATGAAATACTGAATGAACTGTGGAGAATTCTTGGGGTAGTGCCAACTCATACGTAACTTGCCCAAATCTTCTGACAATTCATATGGTACGTTATATAGGCCAACTTTCCTCCCTTCCACACAAAGCTTCATAAGGTGTCATTTTGATACTTGAATGATAGCTAGTAGTGTAGGCAAATTCAATAAGCGATAGATGTTCATCCCAAATACCTTTAAAATACAATGTACAACTCGTAGCATATCTTCAAATGTTTATATAGTACGTTCTGCCTGTCCATCCGTCTGAGGATGAAAAGTCGTACTTAAATTCACTTGGATTCCCAAACTTTCCTGGAAAGATTTCCAAAAGTGTGCAGTAAATTGAGCTCCCCTGTCGGATATAACAGAGAGTGGAATCCCATGTAATCGCGCTATCTCTTTAACATACAACCTTGCATAATCTTTAGCTGTATAAGTGGTCTTAACTGGTAGACAATGCGCTGACTTGGTAAGCCTGTGATGAAATCCATGTTAATCATGTCTCATTTCTACTGGAAGGTTTATACATTGCATAAAACCTCCAGGTTTCGGATGCTCTACTTTTACTTATTGACAATTCGGACAATGAGTTACAAATTCTGCTATGTTTCTTTCATGTAACCTTACCAATACATCTCTTCCAAATCATGGTACATTTTGGTAGCTCCCGAATGAATAGAATACCATAAATGATGTGCCTCTGTCATAATTCATTTCCTTAATTCATCTATATCCGGTACACATAATCTACTTTGGCCCTGATTCACTCTCTCTTACGTAAGATCAAATGCCTTTGTCAAATCTTGTGTGCATTCAATTTTAGCTGAAATACAATAAGGTTCGCATATTGCTTTTTCTTCACTTCAGTTACAAATAAAGACTCTGCCACATTTTACATTATAATTCTTTCATCTGGAGTTTCGAGAAGACGAACTCCCAAGCTGGCTAATTGATGTAACTCCTTTACTATACTTTGCTTTTCGGTCAACTGGCTATTAGTGCTTCCTATTGTTTTTCGACTTAACGCATCGGCTATCACACTTACTTTTCCCGGATGTAATATCAATATCATGGTCTTTAATAGTTCCAGCCACCTTTGCTGCCTCAAATTTAAGTTTTCTGCCTAAAGATATATCGCAACCCCCTTTTTTTTTGGTGATCAGTACATATGTCAACATGACCCTATATAAATAATGGTGCCATATCTTTAAGCAAATATCACAACTGCTAGCTCAAGATCATGTGTCGGATAGTTCCTCTCGTGTGGTCACAACTGTCTTGAGGCATAAGCTATTACGTTATCATGCTGCATCAATACATATCCAAGAATGGCTCGAACACCCTATTTATCCTATCCATAACAACTGCGGGTGCATTTGTTAGCCCAAAAGACATAACCAAAAATTCATAGTGACCATATCGCGTTCGGAAAGCTATCTTGGGTATATCCTTTTTCTCTAACCCTTACCTGATGATATCCCGATCTCAGGTTAACCTTTGAGAAACATTTGACACCCTATAATTGGTCAAATGTTTCATCAATTCTGGGGAAGGAATATTTATTCTTGACTGTCACTTTATTCAGTTGTCGATAACCAATGCACATTCTCAACGTGCCATCCCTTTTTCATACATATAATCCTGGTGCATCCCAAGGGGACATACTAGGCCTTATGAATCCCCGTGGCTATCGTTTTCCTTGCCTTAAGATATGAAATAAATTTACCCCTCGGTACGCCAATATTACTCCTCCATTCAAGGACGGTCTTTTGTGGATAATGGAAATGAACCTTCTTAGCTCGGCAATCCACCGTGGCATAACAAGAAGTCAACCAATCCATACCCATTATAACATCAAAACCTACCATTTCTAGATCACTAAAATCCACCAACGTAGCATGCTCACAAACAGGTACTATACAGTTACGGTGTACTTCCTTAACTATAGTAGATTCACCAACAGGGGTACATACCTTGAATGGTCTAACTAATAATTCCAGTGTTCCTTTGAATTTCATAGCAGTCCATGGAGTAACATATGATAATATAGAAGCCGAATTAATCAATGCATATGCATATACATTATGTGAAAAAAACAACAGATAATGTACCTGTAGCTACATCAAGATAGGCCTCCAGATTCTGTCGACCCGCTAGAGCATAGGTACGATTCTGTACTCCACTAAAACAGGTTGTTCCTCCTGCACCTCTACCACGACCAACAGGCTGCACACCTTGTCCTAAGAAAGGAACCGATGATGATGATGCAACGGTTGATCCCGTAGGTCGCATAGTAATAATCGTGCCCCTTCTTGGGCAATCTCTCACCATATGCCCGGACATACCGCACCAAAAGCAAATATTTGTCCCAAACCGGCATTTCTTTGAATGAAGCTTTCCACAGTGTTGACACGGCTGGCGAGAAAACCCCGGTTGGTCCATACTTCCTTGCTCTTGATACCCCACTATTTGTGAACCTCGAATTCCACTACTTTGTCCAATGTGACTGCCAGCAAACCCTTGGAATTGGGATTGAGTGCCTACTATAGGATAAGAAAGTGATGGTATCGACGGTCTATTAAAAATTCGAGGCCTAAATTCTCCTTGGGACGCCATGAACTGTCCCATAGGTCTAGCCTTCTTTGATGGCCCCCCTTCAAATTTATGCACCCTTCTTCTTTGCCTCTGGTCCTCCATCTTCTGTGCAAAAGCCTGTATTCTGGCTATATCCATATCTCTATTCAAAGCAGCAATGGTACAGTCCCTCACCAAATATGGCTCCAATCTGTCCACATATTGATGGACTCTGTCGGCCATGGTGGCTACCATATGGGGAGCATATCTGGCCAAAGAATTAAACCGAAGAATGTACTCCCGAACGCTCATATTTCCTTGACAAAGATTTAAAAACTGGTCTGCACGAGCCTCTCGGATCTCATATGGAAGATAGTGATCAAGGAATGCCACTTTCAATTCTTCCCAACTAGCTGGGGGTGCACCGATACCCCTAGATCGTTTTCAATCTTCGTACCATAATATCGCCTCCCCTTTCAATCTATACACCGCAAGTTCAACTATTTCTACACTAAATATGTGCATGACATCCAAAGCCCTTTTGATTTGATCTATAAAATCTTGCGGGTCCTCATTAAGATTCAATCCGGTGAATATAGGGGGATCTAATTTCAGGAAATCCTATGTTCTTCGACTAGCTGCCCCAACCTCACTGTCATCACTTGTCATTGGACCAGCTTGTCCTTGATTCTGTGTAGAAACTATCTGAGTCAACATATACACTACATTTCTTAAATCTTGTTCGGTGACATTAACAGGTGGCTCAGCAGGTTGTTCTCTCCTTCTCGGCTCTTTTGGAGCTGGAAAGGTAGAAGAAGCCCGCGATGCAAACTCACTTTCAGCTTCACCTTGCTCAACCCATTCAGATGGTGATTTACTAGTTCCTTCTCCGACAATCCTGTCTAGCTTCTTACTTTTACCCTTGCCTCTTCTTGTAATCGGCATTCTTACTATAATGAAAAAGAACACAGTCAATGGTCAGGTATAATTCTATAACCTTGACTCGATTGCACGATCTAAGAAATGAAGAAATGAAACAACTCCTAAATGGTCCGTAGCCTCCTACCTATAGATGTGGTGTTCAACACATCCATAAGCAAGACTCTACTCAGACACGGCTTTGTAGAGACCTTTAGAACGACCTGCTCTGATACCACTTTTTATCACACCCCAAATCCCATTGAGGCGGACTGGCACCCGAAAGGCTCGAGAGAACCAATCTTTATACATGTACACTAATATGCATATTTCTGTATGAATATCATTCTATCTCATGTAACTAATAAATACTAATGGCGGAAGTCATGGAAAACATATACAATATATGAAACTTGGCCGTTAGGGCCATCAAGTCAAAATGGACATACATTTCTTACATTCATCTTCCCACATACGTCTACAAAGCCTCTAACAGATACATGTACATAACCAACCTAAAGTCGGGACAAGTCCCCGCTTTATATAATAATTACAATACCAAAATAATGTACACATGTGACCCGAAAAGCCCCGAACCAACTAGAGCTCACCAATGATCCGCGGATGACTCGTAGCCTACAGTGGTGGTCTACTAGCAAATGTGCCTGGAGCAAGTAAGGTAAGTCCCCCAAGGGGGTCAGTACAAAGAATGTACTGAGTATGTAAGGCTATGAGCAACTGCATAAAAGATACGAACTTCAATGAGATCAAGATAAGAGAATAGTCAATATGGATAAACCACCGTTCTGTATATGTGGGAGCATGTACCTTATATTCATTACTTTCTTTGCCTTTATGTACATTATCGTCAATATTTAATATATATAACCGTCAATATATAATATCGTCAATATATAACCGTCAATATAACTCGGGCCCAACTAATCAGTGGGAGAATAATATAATATACCATAAATAAATAAAGCAGGTTCGGCCCTTTGGGCTACCCCCTGTCAGGTTCGGCATCAAGCTAGGCTTTTGCCCCACTGAGCTTCCCCCCTGCTATCACCCGAAAATCAATGAAGCAGGTTCGACATCAAGTTTGGCTTTTACCCCACTGAGCTTTCCCCCTAATCCAACAATATCGGGATCGCCCCCAGTTAGGTTTTCGCCCCTTTGGGTTGTCACCCGTACTCAATAATCATTAAGTAACCATAAAGTAACCATAAAGTAACCATAGAGTAACCATATATGCATTACTTCTTTCATTACTTCTTTGCATTACTTTTTTCCTTTACTTTTGTGAGATTGATACATTGGGGATCATGACATTATTGGAACTTTAGAACATAAAATTATTGGAACTTGGGAGTAATGTCCATACTTATGTGATACATGAATGGCATTTGGTGAATGAATACGGAACATGTGAATAACAATAGATGACAACCTGAAATGATATAACTTTGAATATGTCGGAATAGAACAAGTACAATGACAATGTGAACAATATGTGCTGCAGAAGGACATGGTAAGAGTAACCTTACATACCTTATATTCCCAATATGAATACACAGTCCTATATGTGAATAAAATAATCCAGCTCCTTCCTTACGTGTTACTCTACAATACAAGTACATAACGGAGCTCACGTTAGCAACCAACTACCTCACAAGGGTATAAGACGATAATGAGTTACATGATTGCCCTATAACGTCATTTCACCCTTCACAGTACAATTCACGGCATCGTCATACCAACAATACCTCAACATTCCACACATTAACCACAACATCATATACCAATAGCATTTCACACAAAGTTTCTCCTTTACACTTTCTCATTAACACCACATCACAATTACTCCATCAAGTCACCTCACCGGCTCGTCTCTGTCTCCAAGCCCTTCAAACAGGGATGCTCCTGATGACCCAAAAGGCTGAGACCTTTGTGGAACACTGGGGATAGATCCCTACTGCTGCATCAACCCAATATCTTCTATGCGGGTCAACTCAATATAGTGATCGATGGTAGGTAGCCTAACCACACCCGCCCGATCACACAGGCTCTGGATCAAATAGGGAAAAGGGATACTGGTATGATCTCAAAAGGCACGCTCATGAATCTCTCTAAGAATGTATCTGGCGATATGAATATCATACCCTGCAAGGATGCTAGCTACCACCACATCCCGGTTCAAGGTGAGTGAATTATCAGCATTCGTCGGCCCCAACCGATGCCTAACAACCGACCACCAAAACCTGCCAACAAAATAGAGTGTGGACTTCTTAATATCCAGCTTTCCAGTCACCCAGCTAGCCTCAACACCGTCCTCCGCTATATAACCAGCAATCCACCTCAGCAACTCCAACTTCTGATCAGCATCCCGTATTTTAATCCTATTTCTGACAGTCTCCATGAGGTGATCAAACTCAGCCGTCATAGCTGGCAAATAAAGGTCTACACCAAACAAGTATTGATCGATGGTCTGCTCAGATATATCAACTCTGGTCCCCCGAACCACAGTGTGAGTCAATAGTGGCTGGTCCCGGTATCGCTGCCCAATAGGTGTACTCAAATCAACAGACCCAGCATAGGACGCATAAAATTCTCGGACCAACTCTGAGCTATAGCGATCAGGAGGTACCGCCATCCACCCAAACACATACTGCTCAAACACAGGCCAAATATCAGGCAATGCCTTTAACTCCTCTATCCAATATCGGGGATCCTCCATAATACTTCTTCAACACACTCCCCACTCATTAAGCTCGGCATCCCTGTCATAAAATACCTGCATGCCCTGAACACACCATCGTTGGATATCCCGTCTCTGTGGAGGAGTCGGGGCACTTTGTTCACCAGTACCTGAAATAGAGGTTGTAGCTTTTACCGCAGAGGTATCCTGCCCTGTAGCATCATCTGTAGATCCCGATACTAACTCATCCTCCCCCTCTTCATACTGGAGGGCAGACTCGGAAGGCTGATTAGGAACAACCGGCTCGATAAGCTGTGGAATGGGCTGAACTGCAGCCCGGGCAGCAGCTTGGGCCCGAGTCTGTAACCTCGTGGTACGAGGCACTAGTGCAATATCATCACTGCCAATATCAAAAACCTCCCCGAACCTACTTTTTTCTAATTCAGTCGGTTCATCACGTAAATGGGTCAGAAATTTCGGATTTTTGGTTCGAATTCATGACGAAGAATCAAGGTGGTCATGTTTCGGGGCATGGTGTCGGGTTTGGGTTGGATTTTTGGGTATTTGGGTCGGGTTTGGTTCAGATTTTTGGGTAGGGGTCAGATTTGGTCGAAGTTTTAGGATGGGGCGTTCGAATTTTCGGGTTTGTGGAGGGTGTAGGTGATGAGAGTTTGTGAGAAATCCAAAAATTGGGAAAGGAGAAGGTGATGATTTAGGAATTGGTATATGGGAATGTGGATAATTTTGGAAATTAAGGTTTTTGAGAGTATTGGAAAGTAGGGCTTATGCGAAGTCGAATTTTGGTCGGGTGAAGAAGGAGGAGACTGAAACTTATATAAAGAAAAGGGTCGGGTGGGTTGGGTCTTCGGAGTATGTGAATTTCTAATTTTCACGGAACCACCCACGTGACGTGGGTTTCACTCACGTCACATGGGTATGTGGCGTAACTCAATTCTGCAGGTGTCAATGTCCTCTGATTTTTATGGAATCACCCACGTGACGTGGGTTGCACTCACGTCACGTGGGTACCTTATCGTAGGTCAAATTCAGAAAGTGAAATATTTTCTCTGATTTTCACGGCACAAATCACGTGATGTGAGTCCACCCACATCACGTAAGTACCCCTGTCGTGGGTCGAATTCTGCAGGTGGGAAAAACCTCTCCAGAAATTGATTTCTCAATTCTTGCCAAGTAGTGATGGATCCTCGTGGTAATTCTGTCAACCACAAAGTCGCCTCTCCTGTTAGAGAGAATGGAAACAATCTCAATTGAATAGCCTCTTGGTCAACTCCAGGCAAATTATATGAGGTGCAGACCCCCACAAAATTCATCACTAGCGTGTTTGGATCATCAGTAGGAAGATCGGCGAACACACCCTTCAGGTATAGCAGGTGAATCATGGCACTGGTAATGTCAAACTTAGTGCCTGGAGGTAACTCTGGTGGAATAATATCACCAGTCTCTATTGGCTCGAAGTAAGCCACATCTTCTTCCTCAGGATCATCATAAACTAGCACGTGCGGTCTTTGAAGTGGTTGTTGGGCTCTCAATCTTTTTTGTCTCTCTTCAGCCTCAGCCAGTCGCTGAGCTGCCTCTTGCATAGCTCGATTATCCCTCTCTGCTTGTCTAAGAGCAGCTTGTCTAGCATGCTCTTCTCGAGTCAATCGAGTAGTAGTTTGATCCGCTGCTTCATGACCAACCGGTTGAATTGGTTGATTATGAACGTCTCCTATGGTGGCAGGATCCTGAACTTCGTCGGTATTCACCATTCTTCGATTATCTCTCAAAGTCCTTTCTATTTCAAGATCAAGTGGAATCAGGGGATTGCCTTGACTCCTAGTATTGGGCATACACAGGCATGTGCCCTTAAAAGTATAGAAAAACAAGACCAATCAACTCCAACCAGTACAAATCAACTCCGTAACCGTATTCCCCGGCAACGGCGCCAAAATTTGATGTCGCCCGAAGTATACCTCCAGAAAAGTATAATGCGGTCATTGTATCAAATATAGAACCCAACTAGGTTGGGGTCGATCCCACAGGGAATAGGACGAAAGTAGGTTGAGCTCTTGTTCGAGTAGTTGGAAAATAAGTAAAAAGAGGGAAATATTTGTAACAAGTAGTGATAGTAACAAGTGTTAATTCTTTGAAGTTGTTTTCAATATGAGAAATACACAAGGACTGTGATCCCCAATGATTCCTTAACTCTACCGGTTATTGTTGCTGGCAAAACTGTCCCGCTGCGTTGCATGCAAAATCTGACAAGTTATGTTCATCTAAACGTCTCTTGATCTTGGTTAGACGAATTTCACTTTTCTCCTCTCGATTTTCGAGCGTCGCACTACTAACCCTTGTCCTGAATCTCAGATAACTATTCCCGCTAAGGCTAAAGTTATTAGATGAAGGTTGATAGCTTCAAATCTCTGTTGGTATTTCCTTTTCCCTATCTCTACCTCTCTCTCTTGAGCAATTCTAGAATAGAGGCGAGTTTCTAACGTTTGCAACCGTTAGAAGATCAATCACAACGAAGGAAATAACAATACATGCATTCACACCTATTCAGAATTGCTTTGCACTTAACCCGTTTTGTTAATTCCTCATGGTTCACACAACCCTAGTTAATGAGTTTAGCTACTCATGTTTGCAAGAGCACAATAAGAATTCGAAGATGAAGACATAATTGTAAACTCACAATGATGAAGAAACTCTGCAATCCCAATTATGAATAAAATCCTAGAATCAATATTCCAAGATTACAAAACCAATAATGTGTCAAAATAATGAAAAACTATCTCAAAACAATATACTGACTAACTCCTGAACATAGGACAATACAGGGGTATTTATAGATACAAGACTAATCCTATCCTAATCAAAACAGGATAACAGAGTCGGTAATTTCCCACGGTGTCGTGACTTGGTGTCGTGGAATCAAGTCACACCACGTAGGTGAGTGTCGTGGAAATCAGGCTCAAATAGACATCTTCAGAAGTTGACTCACGCCACCCAGTCACGTCACGTGAGTGTAGTCACACCACGTGACTGCTTGTCATGGAAATCAGATAGCATTGCATCCTCTGAAGTTGACTTCACGACAGACACTCACATTACGTGAGTGGACTTCACGGCACATGAGTCCTGTCGTGAGTCACTCTCTGGTGCAGATACTTATTCTTTCGTCTTCAGTTACTTCGTTCTCGGGCGTGGTTCTTCCTTCTTGATCATTTTACTTCAAAACTTATTTTCCTGCAATGTAGGACAGAAAACACATCATACCAACTAAATACACCCAAGTTATTGCATATTTTCCTTATTTTAAGCATCGAAAGTGTCATGTAACCATGGCTCATCAGTGAGCTCTGTGATCCAACAACCGCTACCTCAATCTCTGGAAAAGCCAACACCGGGAGTCACAATCAATACTCAGCTACTCGCTCAATACCTGAACATAGGTGCAGAAAAGAAAAGCAAGGGTGAGTATGAAACACGTGTACTCAACAAACATTATCGACAACCACCCTAATTCAAAGTGATGGCTAGAACCATCACATCAACCATCTGAGATTACCCTAAATAAACGTGCACTCAGAAAAGTCCCAACCTATTCTAGCAGATAGCAACAATCAACAAGATAGCTAAATCAATTTAATTAACACAGGCACATACATATTTAATATCAACAATCATAGTAATAGTTCACATCAGGAGAGAACTTCACCAACAAAGTACATTATATTCACGCACCGTGCCAAACAAGCAATCCAGTAAGGCTGGCAATTTCAGTCCGTATTAAAGAAACGAACTCATTTAATCCATATTTAGTGAGCTTGATCACTCATATTTTAAGTGGGTAAATATAGGCTTAACGTATTTTAAAATTCAT
Source organism: Capsicum rhomboideum (assembly GCA_031232105.1). Lineage (NCBI taxonomy): Eukaryota > Viridiplantae > Streptophyta > Magnoliopsida > Solanales > Solanaceae > Capsicum > Capsicum rhomboideum. The sequence goes on from CP124709.1 coordinate 65,202,798, forward strand.
AAAAATATATAGACAAAATGGATAAAATATGAATACCCATATAGACTCATCCTCAGCTCTAATGTAAATCCCATATGGATACCCATTAAATATGGATCCTCGGCTCTAACTAATTTATATTTTACACCATACACACGAATAGTTTACACATCCTTTAGCTTTCATAAGTACTACTCATCAAAAGCCACTGAACTATAATTGAGTTTTCAACAAACCTTAATCAATTTTTTATTCCATAAAGCCACAAAAATTCATATAAAAATCAATTATTGGACTCCCATTTCAGATAAAGTGGTAATATTTTTATTTATTTTCCACTTTAATAAAGTTTAATAACTTACTCCCTCATTCCTTCATCCCATTATAATTCTTTTTACGTGTATTAGGAATAATAATAAATACAAAGTATAGTTTACTATTCCCTTCGTTCCTATTTACTTGTCACATTTTTAAGTTGCATACCCCTTAAGAAAAGCATTAACTAGAAGGTAATTTGACTAAATTACCCTTATTTATTACTCATCTCTATTTAATGCTTCTCTTCTTTGCACTATATTAATATCTCTTCATATTTATTACTAAGGATAAAATTGAAAACAAACAACTAATTATGTCTTGATTTTGTGATATGACAAGTATTAAGAAATATCTATTTTTAGTAAGGGCGACAACTAATTAGGAACGGAGGGAGTAAATTATTTCTATTTACTAGATGTTTTTTTTAAAAAAAATTAGCAATATCAAAAAAAACTATTTCTTTAATTTTAATTGTTATAATTGAAAATGAGAAGTCACGGGTTCAAGCCTTGAAAACAGTCTCTGGCAGAAATGCAAGGTAAGGCTGCGTACAATACACCCTTATGGTGGGGCCCTTCCCCGGACACCGCGCATAGCGAAGGGGAGCCTTGGAGTAACTGGTAAAGTTGCTGCCATGTGACCAGGAGGTCATGGGTTCAAGCCTTGGAAACAGCCTCTGGCAGAAATGCAAGGTAAGGCTGCGTACAATACACCCTTGTGGTGGGGCCCTTCCCCGGACACCGCCCATAGCGGTAGCTTTAGTGCACCGAACTGCCCTTTTTATAATTGAAAATGATTACTGTATCAACTTTAATCTTCAATTTCTACAGTGATATCATTTTGGAAAAAATTTCTAGACTACAAAGATAGATAAAATGAAATGAAAAAAAATAGTATTTTAATTTGATGAGATTAAACAGGTATGCTGACAATCGTGAAATGTTTTCTTTTTTCAATTGTAAGTCTATAAATAACAAGTGTTGTTAGGCTCTTCTTGATAATCAAATTAATACATTATAAAGAGATCCATTTTGTATTTTAACAAACTACCTAATGTATGATAGCAGTTGCATCAAGAAAGCAATTGAGAGATTAGAAATTTAGTAATCAGGTATTCAATTTTTATTTTTTTTGGTTTTAGGAGATTAAAGTGGATTTGAATCATTTTACCCAAATCATATTTTATTCGATCCAGATTTTACCCATATTTCTATGGATGGATTGCAATCCAATCCATTTTGGCTCAATCCATATTCAATTCGTTCAAATCCGATCCAATCCACCATTTGCCACCCCTACAATCCAGGATAAGATAGAGAAAATGCATATCACATAACCAATAGATGTGACATAAGAATCTCAACGTATCAAGCCGTACCCAATACACGAAAAAAAATAATATCTCAACCATAATATCACCCAAGAGAAAGTGCAATGTAATGCAATGCAATTTAGTGATATGAGATGAAATGCAATGGCCAAAGTACAATCAGTATATACCTTCTAAGCCTAAGCATCCAGGAGAGGACCTAGGAGGGATTCACAACCCATATACTAATCACAATCTCATCAATCAACATTGCCGACACATCCCTAAGGCATTTTATAAATGGTTCATTTTCTTTCGCAAAGAATTCATGTTCCATAGTAGTATCAATTCCATGAAAATGAGTGATAAATGAGTAAGCACAATCATGGTAAAATCAACAATGCACAATAATCTATTCAACAATGGTATAAATGAACCCAAGTCATTTAAATCTCAATAAATCATGATACAAGCCCCAGTACAGGCACCATAATAGTAAACAAACCAAATAAGACACCAATGAAGTCAACACAAGCCCCCCACTTACACTTAATTTGGATGGTGGTTTGCCGTGGTTTCATAATGTACGGTACTGTATGGTATGGTATTGTACTGTACAGTATAGTACAATACAATGTTTGGATGGACTGTATCGTTTACTGCTGTTTAATAACAGTTTTGTTGTTTGGTTTGACGGTATGGTACTGTATCGTAATTGGTAAGTTTACTAAAATGCCCTTAATTATTATAAGATAAAAAAATAAATTAAAAAGTTTTGAATTTTTTTTTTAAAAAATAAATTAAAACAAATTATTTTTTTTGTGGCGGTTTGAGGGGGGGGGGAGCTGGTAGGGGGTGGTGTAAGAAATTTTTTTTGATTTTTTTTTTTTAATTTAAAAGATAAAGAAAAAAATTGGTGGGAAGAGGGGGGGGGCAGGTAGGTGGTGGAGGTGGGGGGGGGTAAGAAATAAGTTTTGAATTTTTTTTTTTTAAAAAATTGGGGTGGGAATTTGGTAGGGCATATATATATATATATATATATATATATATATATATGGGATGGGGGTGAAGGTCGGGGTATGGGGTAGAGTTAAATAATGATAAAGGATAAAATAGGATTATGTAATATTAAGTAGGGGCATAATTGGAAAAAAAATAAGAAAACCATGGGATACCACCAAATCGGTGGTTACATAAAGTGAGGGTTTTCATGGTTACCAAACCATAAAATCAAACAATACCATACCATATATTTTAAGAAACAATCAAAACAAACATGGTTCTCTTAGTAACCATACCATACCGTACCATGGGAAACCACCATCCAAACAGAGTGTTAGGCATCACGCTGATAGTAAACTCCCAAATCAATAATAAAGTCAACGCAAGCCCCCACTCGGACATCACAATAATAATAAGCGCACTAATCAATAATAAAATCAATATAAGCCCTCATTTGAGAATCACAATAATAATAATCTCTCAAGTCAATGATAAAATTTATATAAGCCCCTTACAAACATCACAATAATGATAATCAACCCCTTTTTTTAAGAAAAAAAATAGGCTCAAGGCCCTTTTATAAATAAAAAGTATTAATAAGACCAGGCCCAAAAGTGACCCACTCCAAACTAAAAACCAACAAATCTCAGACATGAAGCAATCAATTAGGAAATTAGAACATCAAAAAATATCTCCGAGGAAGCATCGAGAAGCAAAGCTTCATCTTCCCCATCCTCTGATCTTCCATGGTGGTCCGATTGCTAAGATTGTTACTTAGAGGTCGACGACATCATCCCCTCCATGAGCTTTGCAAGATTTTTAAGAGCTAGGAATTTATTCTTTCTCATTCTTTAGATCGATAACAGTGAGCTATCAAATCTTCAGACAAGAGTAGAAGCAACACTAAGCTTTGGTAATCTTGTTGTAGGAGCTCAGCTTCAGGGATAATCTTCCAAGTTCAGATCTACTATATATCAACCTCTTTTGCAATTATTTGTTGTTTGCTAATCCACATCATCATCCATTCCTCGACGGTAAACAACTCTCTTACTTAATGAATTTATAGCTTTAAACTCTCTCTCTCTATCGATCGATGAGTTGAATCTTTAACGAGATTAATACCACCATCAGATCTACAGAGATGGGTAATTAGAAATACAAATTCCCTAGCTAACTATCCTTGATGTATCTTGCAATAGGTCAAACGCAGTCACACAAAGAATACACCAAGTCTCAATCCATACCAAAGTCCTTAATTTATATCAATGAACACCTCAAATCACATAGGTGCGGATATAAATACGAAATGCTGTAGACATCAGTTTTTGAATTAAGAATTATGCATTAGTTTGTGCTATGCCCTTATTTCAGTATTACCTGCTATTAGATGGTTAAAAATTGTTGCAAAAAATCAGACTGCGTGTTTTTTTTTCCTACTAATCTGTGGAGTCCCTTATTTGTCCAAATATAGAATCTTTCTACCCAAACTAGGGATATCTTAGTACTGATGAATAATAAAATCACCTGCAAAAACAAAAACAAGGTTAGCAAAAATATCAGCAAGAGTATTTCCTTCCCAAAGGGAATGTTGTACTCTTACTGATAAGGCATTTCTAAGTCTATTAATAAGGTTAACTTCCAACATTGCATACCAATAGGGTTTTCATCTTCCTTCCAAGACCTGAATGGTCATAGAATCTATTTCTACAGTGATATGATTTAATCCTTACTCTTGACAATACATCAGTCCCTCCCTAGTTGCACTTGCTTCAGCCACAAGATTAATAGAATTTGGCAATGTGATAGCTTTAGCCATCACAAATTGCCCCAAAGAATTATACAAACAGAATGCTGCAGAGCTGGGGCCTGGGTTGCCTTTTGAGGCACCATCAGTATTACACTTAATGCAATTAGCTATGGTAGGTGGTATTCTACAATCTTTAGCTAGATGTCCCAATTGATGCTGAATCTGCTCCTAATGAACAATCTTAGAGTGTAATCAATATCTCTGATAATATTTAAGGTAGAAAAAGATCCCCCATGCAAGATAGTATTTCTCTTCTTCCATAAAAACCAGAGTATTATAATAGGGACTACCTGAAAAACCACTCTTAAGTCTTGAGTTGCCCTCAGCTTCCCACCATCTTCTAATGCATTGTTTCAAATAAAAACTGTGAAGAATACTAACAGCAGAAGAGAAGTGATGCCAAACCTTAGCTGCAGTTTCTACTTTTAAGAATAGGTGCTCAATAGTCTCTCTTTCAGGAATAGCACAACAATTATAGTCAGTAGAAAAAAATTAGAATTCCATACACTAAGCATGTGAGCTAAAACCATTTTTCCTTTCCAAACTCTCCATGCCAGGAAAGATATTTTAAAAGGAAATCCCTTACACCAAATGGGCTTAAGATCTTAATTAACCTCTTCTTTTTGTCTCAACAGTTTCCACACACTTTTAACACTGAAGAAACCTATACTAGTCTTTATCCACCAAGGCTGATCACTTGATTCTATGAGTTGAACTATGCCCAAGTTGTCTCTGATGTGTTGCACTACATAATCAGGAACTATCTCTTACATCTTGTCCTAATCCCATCCTTCTTCTGTCAAGAATTCCCTTATATCCTATATATTATGACAAGTCTGAACCTCAGAAGGATATAAAAATAAGGGGCCAAGATTGGTCCAGTTGTTATACCAGATGTCTGATGTGCCCCCCTTAGGCTCCCACCATAGAAATTGTTCCACTTTTTCCCTATTCTCCAGCATAAATTTCCAAATCTGTGAGCCATCAATCCACTGTAGAAGGGAAGGGATCTGCTTTTTACAATATTTATTCTAGAAATAATGAGACCACAGGCTATTTTGAGTCCTAAACTTCCACCATAATTTAGCATGCAAAGCCTTGGACACATCAAATAATGATCTAAAACCTAATCCTCCTTTTTGTTTAGGCAGACATACCTTTTGACATGCTGACCAATGTTTACTCCTCCGTGATTCCTTATTGCTCTAGAAGAACTTGGTAAATATCCTATGTAAGTCTTTGAGAACACAAATAGGAGGAACTATAGCTGATAGAACATAAACTGGAACACTTTGTAACACACTATTCAGAAGAACTTCTTTGCCCCCATATGTTAGCATTTACCTTTCCAAGATTGCAGTTTCCCCTTCACTCTATCCATCAGCTCTGCCTAATCCTCTTTCCTCTTCTTTTTGTGAGTAATGAGGCAGCCCAAATACTTCATAGGGAAAAATCCCCTTGTCATTCCTGTTATCTGCTCCACCTGCATAGAGATGTTTCCGGTAATATTTTGATAAAGATAAAAGGAACTCTTTTCTTTGTTAATTTTCTAGCCAGACACCTTCTCATACTCCTATAAAGTACACATTGTTTTTTTCTAAGGAATACTCATCAGTAGAGGCAAAAATAATAGTGTCATCTGTATATGCAAGATGGTTCAAATTAGGACTCCACTTTGCCATACCATACCCCACATATTCAATGTCTTCAAATAAAACATTAAGAGCCCTAGATAGAACCTCAGCAGTCATGATAAAAAGGGCAGGAGAAAGAGGATCACCCTGCTTCATCCCCCTGGTAGAGTGAAAGAATCTATAAGATTGACTATTGAGAATAATAGAATAGTAATTATTTGAGAGCAGTCTCCAGATTAAGTTCACAAAAGTGTTATAAAAACCCATCTTCCTAACCACCTTCATTAAGAAAAACCAAGACACTCTATCATAAGCTTTAGCCGTATCAAGATTTATAATAAAATTAGAAGGCTTTCTTCTCTTGTTAATATCTATGACCAGTTCTTAAGTAAGAAGCACATTCTCTATGATACTTCTCCCTTTGACAAAGCTAGATTGGTTTGCTAATATAAGATTAGGTAACAAAACTTCCAACCTATCATGAATAATCTTGGACAGAATCTTATTAATAAAGTTACTCAAACTAATTTGTCGTATGTCAGAAAAGGATTGAACATTGTCCTTCTTTGGTATAAGAACCAAATTAGTATGAGTAATAGATTTAGGAAGAGAATTACCAGCAAAAAACTCATGCACCATTCTCACTGTATCAACTCCAATAATGTCCCAACAACTGTGATAGAATCTACCAGATAATCCATCTGGACCTCATGAGCTATCTCCACTCAATTGAAAAATAGTTTTGTTAACCTCTTCACTGCCCGGGATTGCACATAAAACTGTGTTATACACTGAGTTTATCATCTCTAGAATATGTTGTAATAGTGAGTCATCTGTACCATCCCTTTCTTGCTTAAACTGATTCTGATAATAAAGGAATGCTTTTGGCTGCAATATCTTCTTGATCTTCAGGCCAGTCTCCTCTAGTACTTCGGATCTTCATAACCTTTGTATTCTTTCTTCTCCCCTTAACCAGGTTGTGGAAAAATTTGGTATTGCTATCTTCATCTACAAACCATTCATACCCTTCTTTTTGCTGCCAAAAGTTTTCTTCTAGATGAAGTTATTTGGAATATTCTGCCTTTGCCTTCTGCATCACCACTCTATTATCCACAGATGGGTCATCCTCAAATTGTTTCTCTTTAATTCCAACAATATCTTCTCTGCTAATTAGCTGCTGAAAAATATCACCAAACATTGCCCTACTTCACACAGAAAGAACTTTCTTGATCTTTTTAATCTTTCTCTTAAAATATAAGAGAGGATTAAAGGAGACTTCAGAATCCCAGTTCAGCCTTACAACATTCAAGAATTCCTCAGAAGTAAATGAGGATAGTCAGACCTATTTCTTGGTAGATATTCAACCTCAAAGTGTGAAAAAGGCCCTGAAATTCAGTATTTATCAACAACCTGTCTAGCTTTTCAAAACCACAATCATCTTCAGATCTCCTATTCCACCATGTGAATGAACAACCCTTGAAGGAAACCTGTACTAAATCACAAGATTCAATATAGTTCCTAAAGTCCTCGGAATCAACATCAATCACTAGAAGACCACCAATTTTCTCCTCTCCATTCAAAACCACATTAAAGTCCCCCTATAATCCAAGGACAATTGATCCCCATCTATAATAAATAGATATCCTCCCATCTATAATTGCTATGAAGGATTGACCTGTAGCCTGGTCCTGTAGCTGAACTGTGATTTATTGCTCTGTATTACTCCAAATATTAACATTAAAACCCTGGTTAATAAATACCCAAATCTTTCCATTTGTGTTGTGAATAACTTGAGGTATCTTCAGTCTATTTCTGTATCTGTTGATAGTTCTAACCTGCTGAAATGGTTTCAATAAAGCCACAAAAGCAAATTTATGATAATTATGCAATGTTTACACTCTTTGAAATGTTTTTTGTGATTTTATAGAACTTATGTTCCAAACAATAGCTTTCATCATTTAAATGTTTGTTTTGTCATCCCCTTTCTCTTTGGCTGGACTCTAATAGGCTGTTACGAATTCCTATTACCTTGTTTTTTCCCTTTTCTGGAAGCTTTTAGCTCTTTCACAACCCTTGGTGATAGATCAACATCAACAAAAATCTGATCTTCTTGCTTACCACTCATCTCATCTTTTTGCTTGTCAATATCTTCCATATCCATCTCTAAGTTATGAGTAAGAATGTTATGCAAAGCCTTACTAGGGGAATCTATCTTACCTAGTTGGTAATTTGAGTCATCAATTTGAATAATTATGGGGAGAACCATCAGAACCTTGTTTGTATCTTCTAGAGACTCATTGTGTATCACTGCTCCTTCCTGAGTATTTTCTACTGTTATGGCACTGTGTGCAACCTCATTTTTTGCTTCATCATATTGAGTTAAACTAACTCCTGTGCCTTCTTTATTTGCAGGTTCACTGTCGGGACTTGATATAGGTACTGCTGGTGGTGAGTTTACTTGATATGGTTTCTTGGTCATGCTCCTCTGCTTAGCCTTTTGTGGTGACATATCTTCAACCCCCTTCACTGCAACTTCTTTGTCCATGCTAATTTCTCCTTCTGTACTACAGGGCTTGATGATTTTGTTGTTGTTGCTTGTTGACTGATCTACTCCATGTTGTGAGGAGTTAATCTCAACCCCTTTTACTATTGTTACTTGGTTAGTAGCTCCTCCTTGAAGATTACCAAAGGTCCTTGAAATCCATTCCTTGATCGATAGTGACTGTTGTGCCTCATGATTATCGCTAAGAGCTGGGAGTATATTAGTATTAGTCTCATTTTCACCTACTATATCTTTATTGATGTTTTCTTTTATTAATGTTGCATGATGGCCTTTGTGATTATTTATCTCTGATGAACTACTTTCTAAGGAATTCAAATTGAGCTTTTCTCCTTCATGATTTTCTGCTGGTAAGTCTCCCTCTCCCAAGTCCTCAATTGCCAAAGCATCAAATGAATTCAATATTGTCACACCTTTTTCAGGTGTCATAACCTTATCAGTGATTGTTTTCCCATCTTTACCTTCTTTTTGCTCCATGATATATCTTCTTCTAGTAGGGTTCTAATGCCTTTTAGGGCCCCACCTTTTCTCCCTTGCTACTGCTGGTTCTTTCTTTGTTTGACTCATGTCACCACCTTCTAAGTCTGTTTTTTCATATGAAATCTTCAACTCTGGATGGAGAACCCTACAATCATTTTCATTATGCCCTTCACGTTTGCACTTATTAAGTGGAATCCATTTGTCTTGGCTTCCAACTCATAAGGGAGTTGCGTTCTGAGGGACTCAAAATATCCACAGCTATTGTCAAGCTTGGGCATACTAAACAATGACCCAATTGAGACCGTGGCCACACCTTGATAAAACAGTGATGATGTGGTCATCATACAATTTCCAAATTTTACCTATCATGATAAAGATGTCATCATGCCTCCATGGGTCACTAAGAATAGGAGGGGGTGGGTACATACCTTGAGGACGAGGTTTTGAGTTTGCTTCTTTGTCCTCCACATGTGTCTTGTATGACCCCTCCATTTCATGCATCATTTTGGACCAAGAGGTTTGGTCCACTTGACCCTGGGAATATAAGAAATCGAAGAGGGATTCGACGCTTATCATCTGCCAAACTCAAAAGAAATGAAAAACCAAAAAATACTTTGGCAACATATCATATTAAATCTTCACTTCTTTAATTCTACATTACTTTGTAATTGGATTGACAATTTCCATCTCCACCACCTTAGGAAAATTAGACAATAGATCAACCTGCACCTTTACCCTTGTACAGATAGGTTGATTTTTATTGATAGTAGCCATGTCTAAGTGTAAGGGTTTTACCCAATGTCGTAGCAAGGGAAAAAAGTGATTCCTTAACAAAGAATGTAGGCTTTAAGTCTGAAAAGGATATCCGTGACATTGCCTGAGTCGTTTCCTCATTAATCTTGAACTTCACATCATATATCAGGGGTTTCATAGGGTATGAATATCCATCCTTTGCTAGAATATAATAGACATTTTTAGACATTATATTGATGAAATCTTCCTCTGAGTTGAGTCTAATAAGAATATGTGTATTCTGCAGTAATCCAATTTTGCATTCCCGTATCACATTACATTGTTTGGGGATTTGGAGTCGCAGCTCCTCCAATTTAGGCCACCCATACAAAAATTTTCCAACCACTGCAAATTGGAGATTTTCAATGGTTTTCATTCTATTAACTTCATCCTTCGTCCATAAGATTCGCAAAACACCATTATTGTATGTGGATTTCTTCAAAGGGATTGGTTCCACCAACGTATTGGAACATACATTAGGCTTTAACAGATTGGCATATTGTCCTAACTTAGGACTACCACCTTCATTGTCTCTAGTCTCTTTTAGGGTCTCAAGGGTCTGAATCCCCTCATTAGGATTACACGAATGGCTAGGCAAACTACTAGGGTTTTTCGGAGATTTAGGATGATAGAGTTTAGGGAAATCTGAAGGAGACCTTAAAGGGAGAAACTAACTAGCCGCAGGTGGCTGGCCAGTGGCCTGATTGGCCATGGGTAAAGTGATTCTCAATGACTGGCAAAGAATTGTATGAAAGTGAAGGAAAATTACCTTACTAATGAGATAATCTTCTGGCACCACAAAAAAAGGTCTTATGTGAAACAATATAATTAACAACTACAATACTATACCCAGTTAAATACCACAAATGAGGTTCGGAGAGGATAGAATACACAATCAATCCAAATAAAGTAAACATAGAGAATTCACCCAACTTATAGCATTCTTTACACGATAAGTGTCATGCCGCGTGGGTAAATCCTGGACGTGACATGGAGCTTAGGACTATAAGTAGCCCAAAGCTAACTCGTGGTATCTAGCTTAGCACCGAGCCATATACAATTTGTTTAAAGTCATGTGCGGAAGAAATCATTTATTTAAAAGAACATAGATACAATGTATCAAGTTTGAAATCTATCAACATAAGAAGAGAACAATCCCAAAACTGAACAATAACTAAAATTCTACTAAGTGTAGACAAGCCTTTAACATACTGAAGATCTGCTGGGACAAACCCCCAGCTAACCCGAAAACATAGATATTTGAATTGAGCATAAAGCAGAATGACTGAAATAAAAAAAAAAACATGACCAAGCCCTCAGAACATGAGGACTCACAGGCTGGATGGGAGTAAGCGCTGGCGATCACAACTAATCGTGAGTCTGAGGGCAAACATAAGAACTTACATTATCAAAAGGATGCAAAGCACAAAATGCACGTGGTCAGTACTATGGAATATACTGAGCATATGGGGGATGCATATCATACATATATACAACTAAAGTAGATTATGTGAGGGGTAAAACATGTGCATGAAAAGTATACACTCACTTCATTTCATGTAAATAGGCTGAAGTAGTAAAACATAGATATAAAGGATAAAGAATAGTAACTGAATAAACTAGTGAGCCATATACACTTAAATTACAAAACTAATTTTTTATGGGTGATTCTTTTAACTGATATGCCCCCATTTGAGTGACACAAATGCCAACTTGTAACACTTGTTGGGAGGGTGTTCAATACCTTACCAGGGGTAGAGAATCATGGTTTGGCGTGAATTCACTCATGGACACATTTTTTAGGATAAAAGAGGGACAGTCTCAACTGGCGAGGACCCCCTTGAAAGAGAGACAGTCTCAACCGCCGGGGACTCCCTTAATAACTTATGGGGCATGTAGGTTGGGAATTTGGGTTGTTATCTGAACCCGCATTCCATTTGTGCTAAATACTACTCCCAAAACATATCATATTGCTCATACTGTAGTAATTTATCATGAAGTAGGCATAATTAGTTTATTAGTCTGAAAACTAATTATGCTTCTATTTCTATCTCATGTTAATAGGTAATGTTTTCTGTATTTTCATGCTAAGTCTGTAACCATAAGGTTTAATCATGTTAAATAACTCATATCGTACTGAAATCATGTAGAATATGCTAATTCATGAAGGTTTAGGTAAATTCTTGTGAAAATAGCTAAAGTTCATGCTTGAAACTGATAAACTAGAAATTCAGACAATTTCAAACAATAATAACCATAGGGAACATAAAAACTGTAAAATAAAACCAAAATCATAAAATGGATATAAACCCTAGGATTTAAATTTGGGAAAAACCATGTTTAAAACTGAATTTAGAGGCACAAGTATGGAAGGAAATCCTTGTTGGATACCTATATACCTGATCTTGTTGATTTCTTGAAGGAATCTTGAATTTGGAGCCTTGGAAGTTGAGGTTTGAGAGAAAAACCATTATTTTGTTTTCTTGAGAGTTAAGAGGAGTATGACAATGAAAATTTGATAAGTGTTGAGGAAATAATATTTATTGGGTGATTAAAGTTGTGGGGAGAGGTTTGGGGGTAAGGAAAGGACCAAACAACCCCTCAGAAAACTATTCGAAAGTGCAAAAAAATCAAGTGTGACTGTCTAGGTGACGTCCCGTCACCCATCCTATCACTTTTGGGAAACTTTTTTGAGCTTACTGGATAGGCTTGATGACCTCAATTAACGGGTCGTCACTCAAGTGACGGCCAACTTGATGGGTTGTCATTCTCTGGCAGGAGGACAGTCTCTGGTAAATTGAGCATACCTTTTTACTCCAGTATTAGATTGACAAACGATTGGTGGTGTTGGAAAGAAGACTTGAAAACTTATAATATGGTAGGTCTTGAGATGCAAAACGTTTCATATTCAAGGAGTTATGATCATTTAAATTTTACCTTAGAAAAAATGTCATACTAAAACTCAATCGATATGGAAGCTTTCAACTCAACTTTGAACTAGAAGTTCCTTATGATATTAATTCATATCCAAAGCTCTTCACACACTAAGGAATTGATCTTATTACCTATGTACAATTAGAAATTATTAGATTTGGGTCTATACACATTTGATGAAAGGGTTAGATCTTAGCTCAAAAATTTGGTGTGTTACAATATCTCCCTCTTGGGATCATTCGTCCTCCAATGAAGGTCAAAGCTAGAATGAGCATGTAAATGGAGTAAAACAAGATTTCTTTGGGCTATCTATGCCACATATACTAGCATGAACTAAATTGTTCTAACAATAGGGGTCTAGCTATCAATACTAAGAAATGTAGATGCACGAGCTATTAGCACAATAACTAGCACAGGCATGAAGAACATAAACAAGGATGTGAACTTGGCCTCTATTGGCCTCCATAAGACTTGGAAAGGGAACTCTTATAACATTTAGAGGGAAGGAATCATAGGCATGATTCATGTGAGACATATGACATAAGTTTATAAAGAATGAACGATATAGTTTCAAACATAGGCCACACATTATTATAGCTAGTTGACATGAAATGTGGTACCTTGGGCATGAGGTAAGAATAATTCTATTATGCCTTCAGCTCTATGACAGATTACTTCTGAGCTTAGCAATACTTCTCAACCACGATTCTTCTCTTGAATACTACACTTCATTAGATGCAACTTATAACCTTCACAAGGGTACATGTGACTACTTCTACCAAAGTCTTATGTCAAACTACATGCTCTCACCATGTTAAGGCCTAACTCAGAGTCATAAGATACTACACTCAAAGAAACAATACTAGTCTAAACTACAGGATTTTGTATCCTATGTCTTTTCAGAGCTCTAATCTCAAGAATAATACTCCTTACCACTTCAATAACTAACTCCGAGCTCAAATCAAGAATTCACTAGTGTACAATGCATTCATCCACTTGTATACCAACATTACATTCAAGCCTATCATTATAACCACATGTGAACTTATAGGAAACCAAACCATCTATGAATTTTCTCATCTTCTCTAATACCTCTATCAATAACAATTTCATGAATTATCGCAAAAAAGGCCCACCAAAACTTCTCAACTAATTATTACATATACCAAAACTTTGTCTCGATCTCCCTCCACACTTATAACCTTAGATTGAACAAGCACACAACAATTTTCCATAATAAGGAACATCTACTCTCTCCAATCTAAACCCTGTTCAACCACTTTCATCATTACTATCTTAACATAAGGGGGGTCACTAAAGGACTAAGGCATGAAAATCTCAAGTAATTAGGATACTGCTCAGCTATGACTTATACTTACTGGAACCTTAGCACTTAGAAATAGAACGTGTGAGGTAAAGTATCATAGGTACAAATACTTCATATATTAACCCATGAAGTGTGAGTGGAGAGTTGTTCCAGGTATAGATATGACATAACCATCTATCACTTTCATAGGTAGGTGTATGTAGGGCTTAGAGAAAAAGATCATAAGAATGAATTTATTCAAGAGATCTGATTTGAGAGCATACATGAGGTAGTGTGGCTTCCACTAGCCTTTAAGGACGTTTCATGAGTTCATAAGTCTGAGCATACTATAAAATCAGATTGAATATATCATGAGTTGCATATCATGAAACTGGAAATCATAGATTCATGGATTAATATGGCATTCATTGTTCTAAAGCTATTGCTTCTTATTCTAGAATCTGAGCATGGATGTGAATCAGTGTGAAGCGTATGAGCATAGGTTATGGGCATGATGCTAACACGCAAGACATGAGTAGTCTGTCATAATGACTGAAATTCGAGGAATACTCTAGAGTAGAAATGAATTGCTATCTTATCATAACTCTTTTTGAAATGTATCCCAATCTAATTCATAAGACTTAATTTGGTTCTTCGTCCTATCATCTCCCCCTTAGATTGAGGCCAACATTCTAAGTTTGTGGGTCTATTCCATATGCTTTAAGCTGAGCAAAAATTTCTTTACCATAAAGGTCGAAGTGTCACTATGTACATGCACTATTAACTTACTTGGATAAACTATATTTAAAAGGTAACTAGCTCCATTCGAGGATAATCCCTTCAGATATATCACTCTTAACTTCCTCTAGCTTCTAAAATCATCATTCTATAATTTAAACTCTTACTAGTGAACATAACCAATTCCCCTAACACCTCATAATTTGATCTTTTTTGTTTTCTTCCAACTCCATACCTCTAGGTTTGGTTCATATCCATCTGAAACAATAAAGAATAAAACTTTACTAAGAGACTCATCAACTTTTATCTCTAATTTCTTGATTTAGCTCTTAAGAACACCATATAATACATACTATACTTAGCATTCTCCATACCTAGAAACTTCAAAGATACTAACTAGTATCACACAACACTTAAAAATCTCAGAATACCATGCAACCACATACTACCTTGGGTTCATTTCTATCTTTCTAATGCTTAAGGGTCTTCTTTATCTAATGATCTAGTCAGCACTCATTATCTCACCTAGGGATCACATCTATATGATACCTACACCTTCACACTTATTAAAAATTTATGAGCTTAAATTCCTGTATACGCTATTTCAAGCCTACTAGATCGACTCCATAAAGCTAGCACCATCATCCCTCTATATTCACCATCCTTATCACACTAAGCGACCATAAGTCAAACTTAGAGTCTAACACTAGTCATGGACAGCCACACAATTTCTCGTACACAATACAAAACATCAACTACTAGGTAGGATCATACAACCATACACCTTAACCACACCTCCTATCTAGATCCAATCTACAAGCACCTCCCTCTTCCATTATCTTACTACCTTTCCTTACCACTATACTTAGAAAAACAATTTGGGAACTGTATATGCATACAGGAAGAAGTCTAGCAACATACCTGGTTCAGCTTCAGAAGAAATATTCTGACTCGAATGGCTGGACAATGAAAAAAACTGATGCTGGAGTTGACCTCCATCCACACTCAAAGAAGCCCCTTGTTTCTGAGAAGGGAGACCTGGAGAAGCCACTGAGGAGGTAGATTATGCTAGAGCACGGGCTCCTCCACCTCTCTGCCTGGATGATGGGCAATCCCTTATCTAGTGGCCTAACTGACCACATTTGAAACATCCACCCATTCCTTGGCATCATTCACCCAAATGGAATTTACCGCACTTATTGCCAATCGAATGAGTATAAACTCTGGTACCCTTCCCTTTTCTCTTCTTCAGTTACTCTCCCTCACCAAATGAACTAACGGGGACTGCCATCTGTTGATTTAACTGGGTAGTCATAGCTTGAGCCAACATACATATGGCATCATGAAACTCTACATTAGAGATCTGATGCTGGTTTCCATTCCTATGACCATTAGCTCTGTATGGAGGAATTTCTGTAATGAGTAAAACACGAGTTAAAAGGAGAGATAAAGTTAAACTCTATCGCATGATAAGAATCATGAAAGAAGAAAAGTTTCCTAATAACATTTGTAGACTCTTACTCATAGGTGTGGCACGCTTCACACCCATGAGCAAGACTCTACATAACACGGCTTGTCAGTCTCCCTAGGACACCTTAAATCTTAGGCTCTGATACCAAGTTTGTCAGGCCCCGAGAGTACACCCTGGACGTGACACAGAGATTAGGACTACAAGTAGCCCAAAGCTAACCCGCGGTATCTAGCTTAGCATTGAGCCATATAAAATCTGTTTAAAGTCATAAGCGGAGCAAACATTTATTTAAAAGAAACATAGATATGATGTATCAAGTATGAAATCTATTAACATAAACTGAGGACAATCCTGATACTGAACAATAACTAAAATACTACTAAGTCTAGACAAGCCTCTAACATACTGAAGAGCCACTGGGAAAGATCCCCAGCTGACCCGAAAACATAGATGTTTGAACTGAGCATAAAGCTGAACTATTGAAATAAAACAAGAGACATGATCAAGTCCTTGGAACATGAGGAATCACCAATTGGATGGAAGAAGGCACCGACGATCACATCTAATCATGAGTCTGAGGGCGAACACCAGAACCTACATCATGATAGGATGCAGAGCTCAAAAAGTATATGGTCAGTACTGTGGAATGTACAATGTATATAGGGGATGCATGACATAAATATATACAACTGAAGTAGATCATGTGAGGAGTAAAACATGTGCATGAAAAGTATATAATGACTCACTTCATCCCATGCAAATAGGTTGAAGTAGTAAAACATAGATATAAAGCATAAGGAATAGTAACTGAACAAACTAGTGAGCCATATACACTTAAATTACAAAACTGGTTTTCTGTAAGAGATTCTCTTAACCGATATGCCCCATTTCAGCAACACAGAGCCCAACTTGTAACCCCTTATTGGGAGCGTGTTCAATACCTTGCCAAGCGTAGAGAACCATGGTTTGGAGTGAATTCACTCATGGACCTATATTTGAGAAAAAATGGTGACAGTCTCAACTGGTGAGGACCCCTTGAATGGGAGACAGTCTCAACTGGAGAGGACTCCTTTGTTAATCTCCAGTGGCACGTAGTTTAGGAATTCGGGTTCTTATCTAAACCTGCATTCCCTCGTGCTAAATACTACTCCCAAAACATATTATATTTCTTATACTATAGTAATTTATCATGAAGTAGGCATAAATTAATTTATAAGTCTGAAAACCAATTATGCTTCTATTTCTATCTCATGTCAATAGGTAAAGTTTTCTTGATTTTCATCCTAAGTCTGTGACCATAAGGTCTAATCATGTCAAATAACTCATATCATACTGAAATCATATAGAATATGCTAATTCATGGAGGTTTAGGTAAATTTATGTGAAAATTGCTAAAGTTCATGCTTGAAACTAATAAACTAAAAATTCAAACAATTTGAAAATAATAATAATCATAGGGAACATGAAAACCATAAAATGAAACCAAAATCATAAAGCGGGTATAAATCCTAGGATTTAAATTCTAGAAAAATTATGTTTAAAACTGAATTTAAGGGCGCAAGGATGGAAGAAAATCCATGTTGAATCCTCACATACCTGGTCTTATTGATTTCTTGAAGGAAGGCTTGAATTTGGAGCCTTGGAAGTTGAAGTTTGAGAGAAAAACCCTTATTTCGTTTCCTTGAGTGTTGAGAGGAGAATGAACGATGAAAATTTGGTAAGTATAGTGGAACGTTCATTGGGTGATTAAAGTTATGAGAAGAGGTTTTATGGTAAGGAAAGGACCAAACTACCCCTCAGAAAACTATTCAAAATTGCAGAAAAATCTCGTGTGACGGTCTCGGTGACGTCCCGTCAATCACCTGACGTATCGGGACCCATTCAATCACTTTTGAGCAAATTTTTGAGCTTACTGGATAAGCTTGATGGTCCACTTGACGGTTCGTCACTTAAGTGATGTTCAACTTGACGGGTCGTCATTCTTTGGCAGACGGACACCCTATGGTAAATTGATCATAACTTTCTACTCTGGTATTGGATTGATACACAGTTGGCGGCCTTGGAAAGAAGACTCAAAGACCTTTAATTTGGTGGGTCTTGAGCTGCAAAAATCGAATAGTAGTTATTATCATTTAAAGTTGGCCTTAGCAAAAATGTCATACTAAAACTCAATTAGTATGGGAGCTTTCAACTCAACTTTGAACTAGAAGTTCCTTATGATCCTAATTCTATCCAAAGCTCTTCACACACCAAGGAATTGATATTAACACCTATGTACAATTAGAAATCATTATATTTGGGTCTATACACATTCGATTGAATGGGTCGGATCTTAGCTAAAAAATTTAGGGTGTTACAATAAGTTTGCTACCCTTTTGCAACATCTGACACAATTAAGCTTAAATACTCAAAAGAGAAAATATACTCATCAACAAGCATGTTTAGAAGTTCACCTTCATTCACAATACATAGTAATTATATCAAGATCCCTCTTTTGAACTTCTTATTTATAACCCCAATCTCTTTATACCTTAAGTAGTTACTAACCCCAAATATTCCATCAAATTCCTCAAACATGATTCCAACCCTCAAGTAGGTATTCTCTATTAATTTATACATAATTATCAACAAAATTTTCCATAAACATATCAACAAGCAGAGAGAATAGTCAAGTTGCTCATTTTATTACTTTTAACCCAACAATAAACAATGGTACCTGCATATATGGTCGTCATCTCAACTAAATGGGACCTCAAATACTCAGTTATTCACAATATACTAGCGACTAGCCCATAGCACTTAAATACCTTAGAAAGCAGTCAAGGTAAATCTCAACTTGCCTTAAAGAATACCTGCAAAGCCTAACCACATCCCAAAGAATCAAAGGGAAGCTTTACTTTTCTGAAACACCTTTGTGCGAGCCTAATCTATTTAATCTATCTAAAATCACCTTGAGACAACCTTAATAGAAATCACTTTACTCATGGTTTAAGGATTTCAAATCAAAATTCCCATAAAAATGCAGTAAAAATTGAGTTGAAAATTATCAAAATATCAATATTTCACTTTACCGGTAAAACCCAGATGTTCAAGTTTAAAAACTATGATTTGAAGATGATTTTGAAATTTAATTAGTGGGTGATGATGAAAACAATGTTTAAAAACTCACCCAAGGTTTAGATCTAATAAACCCACTTGAAATCACCTCAATTCCAGCTCCCAAGCTCTAAAAATGGTGAAAATGGGGTTTGGGGCTGAAAAAAATAAAAAGTGGTCAAGGGATCATTTGTGTTTCGCGAATGCGACCCCCTTGTCATGAATGCAACCCCTTTGTTGCGAAAAATGAGGCTGACTCAGCTCAGACCTTTGCAAATGAGGACCTCTGGTCGTGAATGCGATGAAGAAAAATTGACCCGAACCCGACACATGCCTTCATGAATGCGAACCCCTTGTCGCAAATGTGAAGGCTAAAATCAGCCACACATCGTAATGCGGTGCCTCCTCGCGAATGTGAAAAAGGCACCATATAGCATCTGGCAACAAAGAAAGTATAGACCAAATTCCTCAAAATTCATTCAGAACCCCGTGAAAATATTTAAACTATGCTACTAGGCTAATTTCGACGTTCCGGACTCAAGGGAACTATAAGAATCACCAAAAGAGGTTGTTACCAACAAGTTATACAAAAAACCAACTTTAGGCATCTTAAAACCAACTTCTCATCTAAAAAATCAAAATCAAACCGAAAGCCTCAAAACCTGAACCAACCACATGCAAAATCAACTTCCAGAGCTAATGTAATCGATAGAATTTTCATCCGATGCTCGTATCTCGAAATGTTGACTAAAGTCAACAATAGCAACTTAAAAGCTTCTAGAAACCAAAAACTCGCATAGAACACTTCTAAAAATTTTGAGGACTGTGCCACCCACTCCCGAAACTCACAAATGCTATAGGACAACAATTAGGAGGAACAAAATGGTCAATACACAGAAAGGTCTAAAGATCACTATGAGGGTTGTTACATTATCCACCACTAAAACACCCGTTCATTCTCGAACGTAAAGGCATGAAAAGTATCAACAATGACGAGATTGAACTGTCTCTATACCCAATAACTGAGTTGACCACACTAGAGGTTCTGCACTTACGTGGTAAACTGAAATCCATCATCGACACCACAAGTCACTAACTGTACCACAACACTGATGCCATCACTGTACCAACAAAATACAAGTGAACCCATATAACCACATTTTCACTTTTTACAATACTGAATCATGCCTCCCTCTATATCAAAAGAATATTCCGTTATGTTCAAGCCCACTTTACATATTTTCTGACTGAATCACTCTTACCCAAGCCTAATACCATAAATGTCGAATTGGATAGTACTATATCCTCAAGCTGAAATGACTGAGTCAAAAATTGATATCAGTTCCACATAATTTCTCAAATGTCATTCCTCAATAACTATTCAAATAGTCATATTCTCACGATCAACCCTTTGAGAAAACCACGAATCACCATAAAACTTTTCATACCGCAGTAGGTACCCTTTATACATCACCAAACTCTTACGCGACCCATTCACAATAGCCGGTGTAGTCCTTTAGCAATCAAATAATAGAAATCAACCCAAAGTCCTTAATAACTCAGTAGCTTTGAAGTCCTTTTTTTAATAACATACACACACAAATAACCCGTCATAATCATGAACAATTCAACCCAGAGTAGAAGTGCAAGATTACCACATATCACTGATTTTCACCAAAATAAAAATCAAATCTTAGGAAAATCATCACTATTCCCTTCATAAGTCACTGTCAAATCAGGCTTCAGGACTTCGAATTTCCAACTTGTACCCATAACATAATTCTGAATACTTTAACATTTCCTAGGTACAAGATCCTTATCCTTTTCCTTAACTCATTCCCCATAACGTATTCTTTGACACAAGACCTATAGAATAATACCTTATACTCTAATTCCAAACTCTTGAATAGAATATTTATTAAACCTTTTAACTTCCAACGTAATAAATACTACAACCTATGCTTTTCTATGCATAAGTCCTTCCAAGTCCTATAAAATCGACATGCGTAAACTTTCTTATCTTTCTGATCCATACTATAGCATAATACACTACCACAATGTAACCTGTAACGTTACCACAAAAATCCAAAATTCTAACCTCAACCCATGTAGACAACTTTCTTTACTGACCCATAACAATCCATTCAAAACATGACATAGTACCACTATAATCTGAACTAGATCCAAGTAACCATACTGCTCTGATCGCAAGCCTCGATTCCTGAAGATGAACCCATGACCGTCCAAATAAAAAGCAGATACCCTTATAAGTTAAATTCCTTCAATTCTACTAGAGGAGTGTTTCATAGCACCACAAGTCTTTCCACACAAGCAAAGCTAATCACCAAGGTAGTAATAATTTGCAAGGCCCAAACGCCTGAAAATCCTCCCCTACCTAACTAAAATCCTTTAAATTGAAATCCTTCCGAGTTAGTACCACAAGTCTAATCCACCACAAGGTCTTCTTGCCCAATTTAATTAGCATGACTAGTCGTACCACACTGTCGATCTTGTCATCAATATGCTAACCCAAACCACAGATGAACCAATTTGACCCTATAAGATAAATAACCTATACATGCACACTTCCACTGACACTGGCAGATAATTCCACACACAAGTTTACCGAACGTAAGCCTCCTTTATTCATAACTCACCAACCTAATTATTAAATCACTTCCTTATCACAACTGATATCATGACCCTCAAGTAAACCTCTAAAATACATCCCATAATCTAAACACAACAATACCTACCATCAATCCACCACTATCCCATTACATAACCATTGAGAAAATCATACCAAAATCTATGATATTTAGAGAAATCAAATCTAACCTAGTGATATACTCTAAATGAGTCACAACATAGGATTGATATACACCCGATCCACCACTAAAGAATAACCTACTGGGCTAGTAATATGAATAGACTCAACAAAATCTCACGAATCATGTCAAGACCTAATTCTGGATAAGTAAGCACATAGAAGAATATAGATTCACAGTCAACACTACCGATACAGATCAAAAGTGTACTGAAACCATACCTGAGAGTACTGTACCAGAAGCTCCTGCCTCATGTCCACCCTGGGAAGCATAATACTGAGCCCTATTGTCACGCCTCGAATTCCAACGGGGCGGACTGGCACCTGAAGCCGTTGAGGCCCGAGAGAACCAATCTTTACTCATGTACATTCATATGCATGTCTCTGTATGAACATCATTCTATCTCATGCAATTATGCGGAAGTCATGGAAACATATGCTATATATACGAAACTTGGCCGTTAGAGCCATCAATTCAAAATGGACATACACCTCTTACATTCATCTTCCCACACACGTCTACAAAGCCTCTACAGATACATATACATAACCAAACTAAAGTCGGGACAAGTCCCCGCTTTATACAACATTTACATAAAGTCGAAATCAATGTACACATGAGACTTGGAAAGCCCTGAACCAACTGGAGCTCACCAATGATTTGCAAACGACCCACAACCTACTGTGGAGGTCTACTAGCACCTGTGCCTGCAACAAGTAAGGTAACTCCCCCAAGGGGGTCAGTGCGAAGAATGTACTGAGTATGTAAGGCTATATGAAACTGTATGATACATAAGTACTTCAATGGAATCAGAATGTAAGAGAATAGTCAATATGGATACACCACCGGTCTATTTGTAGAGCCATGTTCATTGCTTTCGTTACTCTCATTATTTGATCACTCGTTATCGTTCATATACCAACATTCATATATACTTTTATTTAAGTAATATACTTTCTTTACTTTTACGATCCTCATCCTTATTAGTCATCTACCTTATCGGTGGGTAGTCATCCACCTTATTGGTGGGTAGTCATAATATAGTATTAGGGTCCGCTCGAGCTAGGCTTATGTGCCCCTTTGAGTCATCCCGATTCTCAAACAATAAACCATAGATGCATAACTTTATTCCTTTATTTTTGTGAGATTTATACATCATAAACCAATAGCATTTCACACCATGTTTACCCTTTATGCTTCCGCATTAACACTATGTCATAATTACGCCGTCAAGTCGCCTCAATACCTTTCGTAACAACATATTAACAACATTCCATAATTGATACAATCCATCATGCCTCCAAACGACCCCTTAAAGTCATTCAAAAGGTATCATAAGTTGATAATTAAATCCAAGGGTATAGGGGTTTTCGGGGGTCAAAGAGAGACAAAAACATGCAAAACGGTGTTCTGGAAGGGACCTGCGAAGCCACCTGCGCCGGCAGGTGGTTGAGGTACCGCCGCAGGTGCCTCTTGGCAGTGTCCAGGGGCACCTGCGAAGTCACCTGCTCCCGCAGGTGCCTTCGTCTGCGAGGGTGGATGCCCGTTTCAGCCAAAAAGGGTCTCTTTTGGGTCCTTTTGTGTAATAAATGGTCCAAGGCCATAAGTAAGCTTTTATTTACATATTTTTGGTCACTTGGATGGATGCCCACGAATAGTCATGGTTTCACAACACACATGAACATCACCACAATTGCATTTTCCTTTCAATACGACACCCATTCCATGCACAATTTCACAACAACAATTTCAAATGTTATATACAAAAATAAAACAAGTGAAGGATATAACCACATCATACATGTTGATATTTAATCCATCAAACTCACTTCCTTCAAGACCACAAGTCCCTTTTTAGGTTTAGAAGGCAAAACCCTTCACCGATTAAGCAAAAGCACACTGTTTCACACATAGTATACTGTCTAACACTTTGCCAACATAACCAACATAATGTACACACCATCTTAAGCATATCATATACTAAATCATAAGCATAAACACTTACCAAAGCTTCCCAAGGAGTGATCTTGTCCAAAGAGAATGGTGGCTTAGGGTTTGAGAGAAGAGAGAAATATCTCTTTTGTGGAAAATTCTAGAAAATGGTATGTGGCTTTTGTGGAATAAAAATCTGATTTTTGTCACCTTAAATACTCCCACTTCAAGTCTATCCTTAGCCCCATTATTTGATCAAGAATGGGTCACATTAGAATGGGTCAATTCCCCTTCTGGGCTATGTCTTCTTGGTAATTTTGGGCCTTAAATTGGGCCCAATTGCACATGTTAATTCAGCCCAACTAATTAAATGTATAATACCCCAACAATCTCATGTTTACATAATTCCGTAAATGTTAAGACAATCAATTAGGGTCGGAAAGGTACGGAGTGTTACACCTATCATCTCCCTGAGCTGCTGCTGATGCATCTATATGTCTATACTATGGGCAATCCCTCCTATAGTGCCCGAGATCCTCATATATGAAGCAACAACCCAAATAAGTAGGAGTCTGCTGAACTCAATCTGAAGAATATGAATGCTACTACTGCCTAACCACCTCGGAGAATAACCATGAGAAGTCTGGCCTCTACTATACATATAACTACTGCTGTCGAGTCTACGGGGCCTCTCGTCAGTATGCCTTTCGTGCCTCTATACAAACTCCTCTAGAAACTCCTGAGTAAAATGATCCCATTAGAAAGAAGGTGATACGTCTAGTCTACTCTAAACAATAGTCCTCCACAACTATCTGGCTGGTCCAGACAATAGAAAAGTTGTGAAATCCACTACATTAGAGTCTACTAGGACCAACCCGTGCAACCACTCGTGGCAACCAACCAAGAACTCATAAGCATCGATCTTAGGATCTCCATCAAAGGGGGTCTACCCTCATGAACTCCACAAACCTACTTTGTTCTTTCAAGAACATAGCGAGTAAAGTCACTAGATCTGGGGCAATACCCGACAATATCATATCCACACTTGTAGAATCCATAGCCATAGCCAACTGTGTATCTAGAGTCTGAATCCCCAAAGTAGTACACTGAATAAAAGATATGGACATAACCATCCCCTTAAGGAAACCCAACCAGTATCAAGAAATTTGCAACCATAGATATGGACATGAAAACAGGTGGTGTCTGTGTTAGGCTTAACCCCTTTATCCCAACTGACCTATCATCATAAGCAACAACTCTTGACCCTGGACAAAACAGGTGGTGTCTGGTTTGGATGCTCTAGTAAGACCTTTGTCTTGGCCTCTGCCCCTGCCATATACTGAAGGTACGGGGGGCTCTGAGTCTATAACAATAAAAGAACATGTCCTCACCATCCACGAGCAAGTGAATAAGAGGTTTTTGAGTCACATTAAGCTATGAACGCACGACACAGAAAGAAGAAGTGGATTTCTTATAAAGTTTTGTAGCCTCTCGAAGATAGATAACGAAAATCTCTGCATAGATGTACAAGACTCTACTAGACTCGGCTTGTACTTGTGAGACCAATGAACCCGAGGCTCTAATACCAACTTGACACGACCTAAAAATAGGGGCCATAATGGCATCCATCACACCCTGCAGTACAAGTAAGCTTATCCCCACCCAAACACGATAATCAAAGTAAAACAAAAGTAGAAGAAGGAAGAAATAGAAATAAAACCCATATGATATAAAAGAGGTATAATCTCAATATAACATCCCAGTTTTGGTTGTCACTAGCACAAGCCTCTAATATCGAATACAATGAAATAGTCTAAAGTATCTTAAATGTGAATAAGCATAATATAAAATAATCAGAGATTTGAGTGAGCTCTGTGATCCAAATGTTGCTACCTCGATCTCTACAAAAGCTGACACTAGGAGTCACAATCAATGCTCAACTACTTGCTCAATACATGCATGTAGGTGCAGAAAAGAAAAGGAAGGGTGAGTACGAAACACATGTACTTAGCAAGCATCATTGAAACCTTACCCTAATCCAAAGTTATGGTGAGAACCACCATACAAACCATCCAAAATTATCCCAAATAAACCTGCACTAAGAAAGTCCCTACCTATTCTAGCATATAGCAACAATTAACAAGTTAGCTAAATCAGTTTAATTAAGGCAGACACGTACATGTTTAATATAAATAGTAATAGTAATAGGTCATATCAGAAGAGAATTTAACCCACACAGTATATTATATCCACTTACCATGCCAAACCAATAATCCAGGATAAGATAGGAAAAATGCATATCACGCAACCAACACATGTGGCACAACAGTTTGAACGAATCAAGCCGTGCCCAATGCATAACATAAAATAATATCTCAACCACAATATCACCCAAGAGAAAGTGTAATGCACTGCAATGTAGTGATATGAGATTAAATGCAATGGCCAAAGTACAACCTGTATACACCTTCTAAGGCTAAACTTCCAGGAGAGGACCTATGGGGGATACACATCCCATATACTAATCACAAGCTCATCAATTAACCTTACCAATATATCTCTCGGCTAAAGCATTTTATAGAATGGCTCATTATCCTTCTCAAAGAATCCATGATCTATAGAAGTACCAGTTTCTTGAAAATAAGTAAGGAATGACTATGCATGATCATGGAAAAATAAACAATGCATAATAATCAGTTCAACAATGGTATAAATAAATCCAAGTCACCCAAATATTTGTAAATCATGATGCAAGCCCCAAACACGGGCACCACAATAGTAATAGAACCAAATAAGACACCAATGAAGTCAACACAAGCTCCGACTTGGGCATCACAATAATAGTAAGCTCTCAAATCAATAATAAGGTCAACACAAGCCCCCACTCAGGCATCACAATGATAATGAGCTCTCTAATTAATAATAAAGTTACCATAAGCCCTACACGGACATCACAATAATGATAATCAACCCAAAAATGTAACCATTGAGAATTCACCAACCCATAGCATTCTTTATCTGATAAGTTTCCTATCTTTTCCCACCTCTAACTCAATTTGACTCAAATACTTGAAAGAGAAATATACTCATCTACAAGCATGTTTAGAAGTTTACATTCATTCACAATACATAGTAATTACACCAAGATCTCACTTTTCAACTCTTAATTATAACCCCATTTCTTTATACCTTAAATAGTTACTAACCCCAAATATTCCAACAAATTCCACTAAACATGATTTAAAACCTCAAGTAGGTAATCACTATAAATTTATGCATAATCACTAAGTCATTTGTCAACATAATTTACCATAAATGTTTCAACAAGTTGAGAGAACAGTCAAGTTGCTTATTTTATTACTTTTAACCCAACAATAAACACCGGTACCCAGATAGATTCTCATTATCTCATCTATATGGGACCCTCAAATACCCAGTTATTTACACTATGCAAGAAACTAGCACATAATATATAAACACCTCAAAAAAGAGTTAAGGTAAATCTCAACTTACCTTAAAGAAGACCCGCAAAGCCAAACCACATCCACAAGAATCAAAGGGAGCTCTACTCTTCCAAAATGCCTCTAAGCGAGCCCAATATATTCAAATATAAGATCTACACATAAATACGAGACCAATTATAGCCATATTGAAAGACTTTGGTTTCGAGTCCAAAATCACCTCAAAAATCAACCCCACACATAATAGGGTAAAACTGGAAATTTAGAAAAAATAACTTTACCTATGTTTTAAGGGTTTCAAATCTAAAAATCCATCAAAAATAGAATGGAAATCGAGTTAGAACTCATTAAAATATCAATATTTCACTTTACCGATAAAACCCTATAATCTCTAGTTTAAAAGCTATGATTTGAAGATAATTTTGCAATTTAATCAATGAGTAATGATTCAATCAAGGTTTAGATATCAAAAACCCACTTAAAACCACCTTAATCCGAGCTCCTAAGTTCTAAAAATGGTGAAAATGGGATTTGGGACTGAAAAGGAAATAAAAAGTTGTTCGGGGGTCATTTATGCTTCGCAAACCCAACCCTCTTGTTGTGAACACGAGGCTGAGGACATTAACAAACCTGGGCCTCTGGTTGCGAATGCAAAGAAAAAAAACCGACTAAGACTTGACACATGCCTTCGCGAATACGATCCCTTTGTCGCGAATGCGAAGGCCTAACTCAGTCACACATCGCGAATGCAGTGCCTCATCGCGAACTTGAAGAAGGCACCAGATATCAGCTTACTGCAAGCAAAGTATTGACCAAATTCCTGATTGGACCTTTGAAATTCATTTGGAACCCCGTGAATACATTCCTACTATGCTTCTAGGGTAATTTTGACGTTCCAAACTAAACATAACTATTAGAATCACCAACATAGGTCATTACCAAAAAGTTATACCTGAAACTAACTCTAGAAAACTTAAAACTAACTTCTCATCTAAGGACACAAAATCAAACAGAAAACCTTAGAACTTGAACCAACCATGCTACTAGCCTAAAGCAACATTTCAGAGCTGATGAAACTGACATAATTTTCATCCGATGTTCGAATCTCAGATTGTTGACTAAAGTCAACTATTGCAACTTAAAAGCTTCTAGAAACCAAAAACTCACATATAACTCTTCCAAAGACTTCGAGGACCATGCCACCCATTCCCAAAATTCACAAATGCTATATGGCAACAACAGAGAGGGGCAAAATGGTCAAAATAGAAAGATCTAAAAATTAGTATGAGATTTGTTAGAATCTTCAACTGCCTCAAAACATAGGCTATCACCTTACCCTTCTGTATCAAAATATAACCAAGGCCAACTCTTAAAGCATAAAAATACATAGTAAACTGTTCACCTTCCATAGTTAAGGTTAAGATAGATACTGAAGTCAACAAGGTCTTGATCTTTTGGAAGCTCTCCTCACACTCATCAAATCACTAAAAAGCAACATTCTTCTAAGTTAGCCTTGTCAAAGGAGCTGCAATAGTAGACAAGCCCAACACGAACCATCTGTAATAGCCAGCCAACCAAATAAAACTACAAATCTTGGTAGGAGAAGTAGGGCTAAACCAATCATAAATTGCTTCAACCTTGGTCGGATCAACCATAATACCATCCTTGGTCATTACGTGCTCCAAGAATGACACAAAAATCAACCAAAACTCACACTTTGAGAACTTGGTATATAACTTCTTATCCCGTAACCTCTAAAGAACAATCCTCAAATGTTTCACATGATCTGCCTTACTCTTGGAATACACCAAGATGTCATCAATGAACACAATCATGAAATAATTTAGATAAGACCAAAACCCTCCATTCATCAACATCATAAACATTGTCGGGGCAATAGTGTCACAACGCAACTTATGAGGTCATGTTGGCATCAATTCTATTCTAACTAGATAGGAAAACCCTTTACCACCCAATAATTTATCATGTGGAAATTCTTGAAAATAGCATTTATATAATAAGCAATTAATGCAATTTCATAATAATATCCTCAAGCCAATACAAGTATTTTAACTTAATAGATTCACAACAATTCCTATGGACCTAGTCTAGACATGTACAAGAGCTTCTATCAAGAGTAAAGATAGAAAATAAAGTCACAACTTCCGCTTGAAGAATGAGATGCAGAAGTTGATGATGAGTATTTGCCACTTTGATCAAGGAACTTCAACCAACCTTTAGCACACCTACATCTCAAAAAGGATATAGCAAGAGTAGTATCATTACACCACACGTACTGGTAAGCATCATTGGTCGACTAAGATTAGTTCACATAACACCATATAGAATCAACAATATCATCATGACAAGCTAACATAACAGTTGAGCAGTTCACACCCCTTATTGCGACTTCCTAATAATTTTTGAAGATTTCCAATTATCTTTCCTAATTCATTTAACTCTATCAAGTACAATGAGCATTCTACTTTTATCGTGATTAGTTCACTAACCACTAACACAATTACTGATATTATCAGTACCAAGGTAATGCACACTATATTTACATTATTCTCAAGAGAACATGGAACCGACTAATGATTGACCAACCAATCCAAAGTATATTTATGTAAATCAAACTATTTCAACATCACGAGGAATGTAATAATCTATTACAAATAATATCTCACAAATCAGATAAGACAAGTAAATAGGTATTGCAACACAAATTCAATAGTCACATCAATCACATAGTTCACTCAACTTTTAGACACATCAATACCACAAACATAACGACATATAAGACAATATGTCAAATCATTATAAAACCCTACAAATATAACAGTCACCTCACAAGACATGAGTCTTGTCCATACCAGAATCACAACTGTATAATCTCTCTTATCTATACACATGCTAAATGGTCTTTTTTCGGCCCAATAGTCATGACCTACAGGGGATACACTAGGGTGCATATACCGTACCGGCATGGTACCCAATCTATCATAATAATATCATACCAGCGTGGTACCCGATCCATTAAATAATACCATATTGATGTGGTACCAGATCTATAATAACATTGCTCATCCAGAATTTTACATCAGACACGAACCACTCATCAACTAAAAGGGGTGTGTGTGTATATATATATATGTCCTTACATTATTTAGTATATCAATTAATGTTCCACCTTTATTATTTCTCAAGATAATATCACAAGTGCACCCAATTTTACAAGTACACTTCACATTCATATCTCGAATTCAAACAAGTTCAACAATCAACAATTTATTTATTCAAGCATTATAAAGTCAACAAATCAATCAACCACAAGTATGCCCTAAGACCAATCAACATGCCATTTAATTTACAAATATACAAGAAACAAAATTAAGTCTAACTCAATATAAATACTCATATGTTCCTTCACTTACTCAACTACCATCATTTAGGTCAAGGATCGATGAATTCAGTTACTAGTGTAATGACCATTTATTTATGTTATTATCAAGTTCCTAAACACCACTTTATTAGACTTTTATTAGACTATCCATCAATGTTCAACGAACAATACTAAACAATTTTATAATAAGGAGGACATACAATCAAGGACGCACACACATACCCCTTTCACAAATTTCCATCGACCCATAATGTTATTAACTTTCAAGCTTATAATTTACATGGATACACAATCTCTCAACCATCACCCATATTAACTTTATTCACATCACAAATCATCAGGAAAGTCTTACACACATGTTACACATTATGAAATTCATACAACAACACATTATCACAAGTTTTAGATCTCCTTACATTATTTCAATGTTTTATCCATCCGAACACATTTCTCGAAGGCATAAGAATGCTTATTTCATCATTTATACATGGTGTATACATTTTCTAATCATAGTCTACTACTCATAAAATCATAACTTACCTCGATGCCAAGTTGCTGCCACAGGATACATGCACCTTGATCCTTATTCTTGATCTAGATTTTTTCTGTCTGAGAATCCATGAGGAAGAGGATGGAATCACATTTCCTTGAGATCTTTTACTCTCTGCTCTTGGTGTTCTATCATAGAAATAACTCTACAGGCATTTTGAAGAAATAATCCTCTTTCGAATAAAAGTTAGAACTAAAATAGGGTCTTTAATTTAGGATTTTGGTCGCATCAGTATGCTGCAGTGGTCGAAGTTTCACTGTAGTAGGACACAGACAACTGCAGTGGACCTTGTTAGGTTGGGCCCACTCTTTGATTTTATTTCTTTAATTGATCATTAAATAAAATAATGGTTAATCTAGACTCAAATTTGAATCAATGAAAAAATTTAAATTCTTGCAAATTTTATCGAGGATATTTCGATAACAACGAAATGAGTCATTATATCAAATACCAATTAAACAATTGTTAATCCTCGAATAGGACTTGGGTGACAAGGAGTAAGAGGTCAAAATTGAAAGAAGTTACTTTATGCCAGTTCACACAAGGATTCATGATAACTGGAGGAATAGGATATAACATCAGGTGCATAGTGCCATGAAATCATAACATGGAATGACGTGCTAGCCACTACAATGGTGGTATCCTTATTAAAACACATAATGGGTCGATGCAGCGAGACATGAGGCAGTTTTAAAAGATGGGAAGAGGTTTCATTTCCTCACACTTTCAAAAACACAACTCTCTCAAATTTGCAAATCCTCTCTACAACTTTCTTCACTCATCAATTCCTTTAGGTAAATCACTACTTTATTGCTCTATTTTATTTTTTTACAACATCTATATCAAATTATGCATTCCTATTTGCTTGATTTTGAACAAAATTTGGGGGTTTGGGGTAAGTTTTTGGTTTTTCCTTTTAGGGAAGTAGATCCAAACCATGCTAGTTTATTTTACATTCTCAACACTCCTATAGCATTCTAGGCATATTATTTATGGAATTCATGGGGGTTTGATCTTAAGAATAGGGTAGGCTAACTTGGATAAAGTTTTTTTTAAAACTTTTTATGTTCTGGGGCTTGTTTTGGGTGTTAATCACCATAAAAACAAAGTATATAGGTCATACACCATCATACTAAACCCGATCTATGTTTAAAACTAGTACAAACAAAGAAAATAGGGAAAATGCCATTTTGGGATTGAGGCTTGCTGGAGATGATAACTCTACTGTGGTGAAGGTCATCTTGCTGTGGTGGACTCACTTTGGCGAGTATGGCCTCGCTGTTGCAGGTTTTGTTTGCTATAATGAAGCTTTTTTTTTTCTATGGCAACCTTGGTATAACAAATAAGTACCTACTACAACAGAGGTCTGGAGGCAGAACCACAACTTGAAAGAGACTAAATTTTCTGAACAACTTTTTATGGTTTCCTTTTTTTTTACGCTTACCCTCTTATGGAAAATTATTGAAAACATTATCTAACATAATTTTTTTCTCCATACAGGTGTTACTTACTGCAATGGCTGGAAATAACAACTTTCCTTATGAGAGGTTTATTAATGCTTAATTCAAAGGAGGTATATAGAGCAGAGAGTTTGGGGATTTACTTACAAGTAGGGCTTTGTGATTGATAGTGTGGCAGAGGAGATGTTAGAGTTTTATAACTAATTGTAGGAGATAAAGTGTGGGCGACTGGTAGAGTAGCCCTACGAGAGCAATGGCAACTGGGTGAGAGATTTCTATGTTATGCTCCCCACCGTGGATTGAAGCTTTCTAGAGCTAACTATCCTTATTTATGTCATAGACATACGGTTGTGAATGCGGTCATAAATGATATTAACAAGGTGCCAAATCTCTCCGAGGATGAGTTGAAGGCCACATATGTCTTAAATAATGGGCGGTAGCTGGTGAACATGTTATTGGTAGAGGGCGAGGGAGAAGACAATAGTCGAATAGGGATCAGGAGTTCCAATTTAATACTCGATGCTCGTAGGTGGCTAAACTTAGATTCCAGAAGGATTCGTCTTTCTAGGAACATCACTGACTTGACTTACCAGTGGGCATTGGTAGTTGCTTTCATCTTTGATCGAGTGGAGGTGAATGTGGGGGCACAAATTGTGGAGGAGTGGAGAGGTCTTGATGCAAACAATCCAAAGGATCTATCCATTCCCTCCCTAATTACTATGTTGTGTCGGTGGCTGATGATTCAACAATTTATGACTCATTTGGCCTAAAATTGGTAAATAAAACAAGTCCTCAATGCCAATTTGAATTAGTTTTAATGTTGTTTTGGTTTATTTTTAGGGTAAAATCCAAGAAGTGATCGAAATAGCATAAGGAAGCTAAAATATAGAAGATTGGAGTTAAAGTGCACAAGAGCATCACCTAGGATGTTTGGCATATCACCAAAGCATCCTATGTATCACCAAAAGTCAGCATCCATCGCTAATAATAATAGTTTGACCAAGTTTCAACTAACGCAAGTCGATGATGAAGAAGATTAATCCGACGTATCGTAGAGCTAATTGGTGAAGCCACAATCCATCACCAAAGTGTTCAGATGCCAACCCCTGAAACTCATGTCAATGCCATTTTGGTGATAACAATTCACTTTGGCATTTTACCGAACTTTTCAGCAATAGCCTCTACCTTCATCGATTCAAATGCGGTAGCATTTATGTAATTAACTGGCCCATTTTTGCTGAAGCTATAAAAACCTTTTTGATAGCTGAAAACGTGATTCTTGTCAATTTTGAGATTTGAGAGTTTGTAATTGAAACCCTAGAGTGAATTTTAGCTATTTGTGTTAGATTTCTTGTTTTGAATTTGGGATTCTCTTAGATTATTTGGATTCTATGGCAGAGTTACATGAAGATATGGGTATATTTCTTTTATCTTTTGTCGTGAGTAGCTAAATTTCCATCTTGGGGTTATGTTGAATGAGTAGTGATAATTGTATGAGTGTTTTTTATTTGCCACTTTAATTTTTATGAGTTTGGCCTTTTTTCTGTGTATTAATCAATAACTGGACGTTGAAAACTCTAGTTAACCCTAGATCTCTTACCATCTTTGATAAAGGGGATAAGTGTGAGGAGTAGTGGTCAACTATGACTTGATATTCATTATTTAATAGTAGTTCTTAGACATAAGGCTACTAAATTGAGGTTGTAGGTTGGTTATGATGTACCACTTGTGAGGTGTTCGAAAGAACCCTTTTGTGATGTTTAATGTTTTATTGAAAGATTGACATTAAAATCTAGGACTTAGCCTACCCATAGCTATTAATTGATCTTAGAAAGGTATCCAATTACCCACACATGTACTCACTCTCATGAAAGCATAACTCCAAGTACCTTTAAATATTGATTACAAACTCTAGAACTCACTTTTGCATTCTAAACATGTATTTGACAGAATTGAACATAAAAACATTTGAACTACTCCTCGATTTTACTTTATTACATTGTTTTTAGCATTACAAGCAAACAATTAGTCATTTATGACACTCAAAGGTGAACCTATTGCATTCATTCCTCATGTTATCCACCTTGACTCTAACATTGGGTAAATTCTATTGCTAGCAACCACATATGTTCTTGATGGGTGTATTTGAGTATTATCAAAATGGTGTCGTTGCCGGAGAATGAAATGTAGCATTCATTCATTGTAGTGTTACAAGTTACTTTTATTAGCCGTAGTGTAAAATTTACTTTATTTGTTATTTTTGTCTTGTTTAGGTGATAAGATAGACCTACAAGGCATGATGAGTCACTATGGTAGCGACACCGCTACCTTTGATGGACAACTTGAAGAAGAGGATTAATTGGGTGATGCTGAAAGGGAAAGTGCAATTCTCATACCACCTACGGTGGGTAGTGCGGTTTTCCACATCATAAGTGTTATGCTTCACCTTCTCCAAATGAAGGGACTATTTGAAGGACAAGCTCATGAGGATGCAAACATTCATTTGAAGAATTTTATAGAAGTTTGCAACCTATTTGACATTGCTAATATTCCACAAGAGTCCATCTATTTGAGGTTGTTCCCATTTTTATTAACGGGTGAAGTAGTGTTGTAGTTGTGGGAGTTGCCCAAAGGATCTATTACATCATGGATTGAATTAACGGAGGCCTTCCTATATAGATTCTTCCCGCCATCTTGCATGCTTTAATCGAGAGATGAGATCATGAACTATCATCAAATAAGTGGGGAGCCATTGCATGAAGCATCATTGAGGTTCAAGAAGATATTGCTACATTGCCCTAACCAAAAATTATTGGATAAAATAATACTTTAAATATTCTATAGGTCATTAGACCAATTGAACAAAATTGTGGCCGACAACTTGGTTGGTAGGTCGTTGATCAATCAAACTTTTGGAGTGGCCTCGGGATTATTGGTTACAAGGACTAAGCAAATTAGAGCATGACACACATGAGATATCGAGGTGGCCATGGGAGCTTGATAATTCTCAAATACACTTTAGGAAAGGAATGTATGCAGTCGTTAGCAATACTTTTACCCAACTTAGGAGTCGGGGTCGAATCCATAGGGAATGAGAGTAATAGCTTCACTCTCAAGTGTCACAAGTGACTATAAGTTGGCACGCAATGCTAGGAATACAGCAAATAAAGTAAATGGGGGGGGGGATTGGTTCAATCTATTTTATTTTCAAATAGTTAATCTCGGAGTGTGGTTTGTAAAATTTAAATCTAAAGAATGTAATCAAGTATAAGAGAGACTTGGGGTTATGCCTTCATGAGTGCGAGTACAAGCATAGGTAAGCACCAATTTGCCTAATACTTAACTAATTGTTGTGGATAGGCTAAGGTATAGGTTCCAACGTCAATCTTTCAATAAAACATTGAAATTTTATATGTGGGTTCTTTCGAACACCTCACACATGTTTCCTTTTAACCAACAAAATACCTCAATTAGTAGCCTTATTCCTAAGATATACTATTAAATGATAAAATCAAGTTATTTTCAATCACTACTCCTTGCCCTCATCCCTTTTGTCAAGGATGACAAGGGTTCTAAGCAAAACTAGAGTTTGCAACCTCTAATCTTATGTTAAATAATGGAGTAATGACTAAATCCTTAACAAATAATTAATAATCTCAGTAAATACGTACTACCCACACACAAATCATAACTCAATCATGCATAACCCCAATGCAATAAATAGAAAATACTAGGTAAGAAGGGTAAGGACTCCCTGAGATACACTAGGCGCGTGTATCCGCATCATGAGTAGTCTGTAAATGTTCATTATTTGAAACACAAGGAGCCTTCTCAGACTGAGCTCCTGTGACTGTAACCAAACTGATACGTTGATCGTTAGGAGGCTACAAACTAGAACTAACACTAACCAGCCTGGCATGCTGATCATCCAGTGACAACTGTATGGCAAACCAAATCTGTTAGGCCTCTGCCATCCCTGCACCTAAGTCAACTCCTACCTCATCCCACTTGGTGGTGTTCCTAAACAATTCAGTAAATGGTAGAATGGGGTCAAGAGCAACTTGAGGTAGAGTCATTTGGGCATTATCCAAAGTAAAAGAAGGTTGTACAATCAAAACTGCTTCTAAAGGCTAGTCAGATCGGCCCTGAGAGTAGCAACTGCCTCACTATTATCTCTCTGCTCAACTACTACCAATCGCCACTCATAATTCTATATTTGAGCATGTAGGGGCTCAAGACTCTTTTTTATTGCAACCTGGATGAACTGTGGTATATCAATGACAAGTCGAGCTAGAGTACTATTGTTTGCAAGGGTTATGGATGAAACCTTAACAAACATAACTGTAGAACCATCTCTAGGAGGCTGAGTAAGCTGACAAGGAGGCTGTGTAGTACTCGAAGGAGGTGGTGCAAAAGGTGGATCAATAGCCAGAGTGGCTCCAGTAGAATTCAGAGGGACATCAGATAAAGGTGAAATCAAAGGTTTGTTGCTTGAGTCCCCAAGACCAGGTAGCTTTCCAATCGATGAACTATCCATCTCAGAAATTTTTCTTTTCTTCCCCGTAGGATTATCATCATCTTGGCTATGGGTAATATGAATAACTCCTGTATATTTCACTTTCTGGTCGAACCTAGGAAAGATAGGGACCTTGTTGGCAAAACATAACATAGATATAAGAATAGGAAAAGGCAACAAAGTTTCAAGTTCTCTAGCTCTTATCCTAATCATCTAGATAATTATCTTTCCTGGATTAACATGTATATTACTCATAATTCAGCCTACAAGGATGGCACTATCAATAGTGACATTCCGATCATTAGTGGAAGAAAGCAACTGATTACCCACAAAGCTGAGCCAATGCTTGGCTTTGATTGAAAGATCAAGCCTTTTAATTTACCCTTCACCATTGGCCCATGTAAGAAGGCATTTGGAAATGATTGGGGCAAGCCAAGAGAATTAAGTGAGACCACCTTTCACCCACTCTTTACATTTAATGTCGGGTGCACGAGTACAATCAAAGTAAAGTTTGTTGATATCTTCTGCGGAGTAAGGCACCTCAACCCCTATCACAAGAACACTGGGAAAGTAAGGTTGCTCCTCCACTAATTGTTTATACCTGTGTTGCTTATGCCGTAAGTGGTAGGAAGCATAGAACTCCCTAAAAAGCCCTAAAAGGTAGGTGGTAGGATTTGGTGAGTTCTGAAGATCAGTAAAGACATCCCACACACGCTTGTCAATTTGCTTTACAATATCTGGGAAATGTTCGAGAACTCCTTTCAAGCTAAACACTTTCTCCGGGTTGAACCCTTGGGTGTTAACCCAGTCAGCATACAACTCATGCACCTCCTCAACTGCAAACTGATCTTAGGCATATTTATACTCTTAAGTGTCATTATCTATGTGTATTTAGCTTAGTTTTGAGGATAACTTTAGGTGATTTATGAAGTGTAAAGTGTGTGTTTGTGTATATGTGTGATAAGTTAAATTGTTGTTTATGGTGCATTTGAAACTAGTCAAGAGTCAAAATGAACAAATAGAACTTAGAAGAGAAAACTAGTGTTGCTAGCTTGAGCTATACTTGTTCTAGTATACTTTTATGAGCTCTATTGTGTTGAATGGACTTATATTTGTTATGAGTTGTTATAGGTGACCAGTGGAGGAGATATGGAAGCTATATAAAGCCTACAAACAAGCCACACAAAGTGGGGAAACAATGAACAAGTGCACGAGGAGAAGAAACAGACGAACAAATTCACGCAAAGAAGGAGGCATGTGCCGCACCCTCCAACTCATGGGAAGGGTCATGCACCGCACCCCCCAAAGCATGGGAAAGGGTGTGCACCTCACCTTCCATGACTAGGTACTATAGGATGGTTCATGCGATGGGCGTACGCCACACCCTCCATGGCGTTCGATTGACCATATGGAGCAACACCCCCTATTACGTCCAAAAGTTTGTTCTTTTGCTTGGTTTAAGTTGGGGGCAAAGTTGTAAATGCATGTGTTTCATATGGGGAAGCCTAAGGGTAACCTAAATCACTATAAAAGAAGGACTTAAGAAAATTTACACCTAATCTTTGGATTACACACTTATTGGAGAAAAGAGAAGGAATCAAAGGCTTTATTCTAGGGTTCTTTCTTCTTTCAACTTTAGTATTCTTTTAGTTCTTACTTATGAATTCATTTATGGAGATTGTTTGTATGAATATGAGTGGATAAACACCCTCTTTATAAGGTTGAGGCTACAACATGATTGGTGTAATTATTATTTGATAGTTGGTTAATGTGTTTATCACGTAGTTGATTATTCTTGCATTCTTATTTTACTATTCTAAAGCATCATGACCTTTAGGATAAATCTAAGTCCCAAAACGAATTGACCATAGGAGTTGAGGGATGGAATGAGTAGGGAGTGTGAATCATGTCTTTAATTGGTTTAATATAATTTGTTAAATGATGATTTGCGGTTAGGATAGAGATATACCTAAATGCCCTACTTGGTTAATAAAATGAGAAGATAGCTTAATGCATTCGAATTAGAGACTCACATCCCCACTCAACGATGTAGTTGTGAGACTAATTTTGGCAGATGACTTAGAGAGTTACCATCCCCGTGTTATATTATCAACCCCGTCAATCAATAATCACGATAAACACCAACACCGATTAGAAACCATAGTTACGCATGAATGTGAAGTAACTGCCTCAACCCTAGAATTCTCAATATATTGTTCACAATCCAAGTTTCATATCACCATTATTTTTTGTATTTAGTTATAAAAACAAACTCAATCTCTTTTGGTTACAACTTCACTTGTTTTAAATTTAATAGTAATACTTAAGTTGGATCATTTGCTAAGCACCAAGTCCCTGTGGGATCACTATTCGGCTCGAAAGAGCCACTTTATTACTTCTACAACCATGTACACTTGTGTGTGCGGTTGGACGTAACAAGTTTTTGGCGCTGTTGCCGGGGACTTGAAAATTAGCAACCTTCTATTTTTTAGTTTTACTGTTTTGTTTGATAAGTGCTAACAACTTGGTCTTAGGTACTCATCTTCCACGTACAGGTTTGGGCATCTAGTAATGTAACACCCCGTATCTTCCCAACCCTATTTGATGATGTTGAATAATGTTTTCTTAGGTGTCGAGAGATATAATTATGTATTTGGTAATGCTAATGACGAGAAAATTTAAATTTGGCCACGTACATGCAATGAGACCTTTGTAGGAGGTGTTTTGTGATTTCGTGGAGCATTTGGGTAATACCCGTACACATGCTAACCTCATTTGGTGACTTGGAGTCATGTTTACTTGATGATTAAGATCACTAAGTAAGTATTTTGTAGTGTTTTGATAAGGTATTGGACGATACACAAGTGTTGGAAAAATGGCCGAAAAATTCAGCAAAGCATCAAAACTTGCGCCACTACCCTGTTTCAGGGGGTGTGGCGCAAGGAACAAACATTTTGCCTTCCCGAGCTCGTTTCGCGACGCAATTCTACGACGATTCTTAGATGGTTTATTTTGGTTCTTTGGAGTTCTTTGAGCATTGTTAAGGCTTCAAACACTTCAATATACTTCTACATATTCCTACATGATCAAATCATGAAATATGAATAGTGATCAAAAATGTCTAATGAAGCCATGGGCGACTAGAATTCCTATTTTTGCGATCGAGACGACGAATGAGAATCTCGTAAGAGAATATTGTCGTGACATTATGGAATTATGTAAACATGAGATATATGGTGAATAATACATGAAAATTGGTGGGCTAAGTTAATTTGTGTTAATGGGCCACTTTGAGGCCCAAAAAAATGAACCAAAATACATGGGCCCAAAGAGGAAAAAATTCTTTCAATGTTGACCAAGTAAGCATTGTATTAAATGTAAAGGAGTGGCTAAGGATGGAATTGGGGTCTTATATAAAGGGCCAAAAATCTGATTTCTTATTCATTACAAACACACATGCTTTTCTATCTTTTTCTAGACATTTCCAAGAAAATCCTCTTTTGCTCTCAAAAACCCTAAGTCAACTTTTGGAGAAGATCATCACTATCCAAGCTTAGGTAAGTGCTTATTGTTATGGATTAACATATTATATGCATGGGAGATTATATATATCATGATATTTATGTTGGCAAAGAGGTGAATAGTATATTTGTGCTTTTGGTGAAAGATGTGCTATCTTGGTAATTTGAATTTGAATTAGGCCTTGTGCCTTTGATGAAAAAGTATGGTATGGACAAAATATGAACATGTATGGTGTTATTTTTGGGTATTAAAGTTGTTCTTGTTTATAAGTGGAAATTTTGGGATTTTGGCCGATATGTGTTATGAGTTGTATTAAGGTACTTTGATGGATTATTTGTGATGTGTAATGGATAAAAAAGTGTAAAGGAGAAGTATTGTGGTGAAATGTATTGATTTTCATGTATTGGTCAATGTCTGGAAGATTATGGAATTTTTGGAATAAGAATTTTGTCAATGGTTTTGTCAAGGGAAAATGACATGTTTAAAGGCAAACATGTAATTTATTGACATTGTATGCATTTACAAAGTAATTGGTGGTTAATGTGAATCTCGTTATGTACTTGTGTTGTAGAGTGACACATAAAGAAGGAGCGGGACTATTGTATGCACCTCTAGGATTGTATATCCGTATTGAGAGTACAAGGTATGTAAGGTTACTCTGTCCGTATCTTTCTGCGGCAAATAGTATGCACATTGACATCTCACTAGTCCTATCCCGAAATGTGCTAAAGTATCCCATATCCGGTTAGCAATGGTCATTGTCATATATCTCCTACTCATTGAGCAATGGTGAATCTCATGTCTCATATTCATGGTTAATGTTCCAAAAAGCCCAATAAGGTTATGTTGCGATATTCCAATAGTAGTCATACTCATGTCTCTTGTTCAATAATGATTGTCCAATGGTTTCAATGGTGTTATGTTTCCAATAAGGCTATGTTTCCAATAAAGTTTATTCACATGTCTTTTATTTTGGTTATGGTTCCAAAGCTTCCAAAAATGCTATGTCAAATGAATGTATCAATTTTTCACAAGTAATGGTATCATCTCAAAGTAAAGAAATGAAGTAAGAAGGAAGTAATGCATAGTGATTGTGTTCATGGGTGTTATCCATGGGGTACAAATACCCGCATGATGATGATAGTTTATCCACGGGGTGCAAATACCCGCGTGATTATGGCCATTTATCCATGGGGTGCGAAGGACACCTGCATGACGATATGATCTTATCCATGGGGTAAAAAGAATACCTGCATGACGATGATATGTTATCCATGGGGTGATAAGAACACCTGCATGATGAGGGCCCTAACAGTATATGAGCCATGTAAAAGTGAAGTAATGGCAAGAGAAAGAATGAATGTAATATACATGGTTTCCAAAGTACAGAATAGTGACTCCTCTACATTGTGATTTATCTATATTGGTTATGCATTGGAACTTGAGTTTTTGACATGTTTTCATATCTTACAAGTTTCATATGGCCTTACATACGCAGTACATTCTTCGTACTGACCCCTTTTGGGGAATTTACTTTACTTGCTGCAGGCGCAGGTCCTAGTAGGCCTCCACAGTAGATTGTCAGTGTTGCAGCTCTTTGGTGAGCTCCAGTTAGTTCGGGGCTTCTCCGAGTCACTGTTGTACATGTGTTTTGATTTTGGACATGTTGTATATAGCGGGGACTTGTCCCGACTTTCAGTTCATTTTGGTCAATGCACTTTGTTAGAGGCTTTTGTAGACGGATGTGGGTGTATAAATGTGAAGGTACATGTCGTTTTGACTTGATGGCTCAAACGGCCAAGTTTTACATATATAGCTATGACATATGTTCCATGTCCATGATTTCCGCATAGTTGCATGAGAAATAGTTGCATGAGAAATAATGAGATTTACACAAGGACATGTATACGAATGTTCATAAGCAAAGGTTGGTTCTCTCGAGTCATATCGACTTCGGGTGCCAATCACGTCCCGATGGGATTCGAGGCGTGACAAAAGTGGTATCAGAGCAGTCGTTCTAAGGGTGTCTACAAAGCCGTGTCTGCGTAGAGTCTTACTTATCGATGTGTTGTGCACCACATTTATAAGTAGGAGGCTAAGGGACATTTAGGATGTTGTTTCTTTTCTTCATTCTAGATCGTGCAATAGAGCCAATGTTGTAAGTTGTATTGTATCTGATCTTGGTAATTGTTTTTCTTTGGTATAGCCAAAATGCCGAACACTAGAAGAGGAAAAGGAAAAAGTAAGCTGATAGATAGAATTGTTGGTGGAGGAACCAGTATACCACCACCTGATCAAGTTCATCAAGGTGATATTGAGCCAGAATTTGTGTCACGAGCTTTCTCCACTCCCTCTGTACCAGAAGAGTCGAGTAGGAGAAGCGTACCTGTAGAACCACCAGTCAATACTACGGACCAGGATTTGAAAAATGCAGTTCAGCTATTAACACAGTTAGTGGCAGCCCAGAGTCAAGGACGAGCTGGTCCAATGACACATGATGATGATGCGGCTAAAGTGGCAAGCCGCCAAACACAGGACTTTCTAAAATTGGACCCCCCTATATTCACTGGGTCAGACGTGCAAGCAGATCCACAGGACTTCGTGGATCAAATCCAGAGAGCTTTGGAGGTAATGCATGTAACAGGAGTAGAAACGGTTGAGCTAGCAGCTTATAGGTTGAAGGGAGAGGCTATATTGTGGTATGAGGACTGGAAGAAAGCTCGAGGTATTGGTGTAAACCCACCTACGTGGGAAGAATTTAAAGCGGCATTTCTGGATCACTATCTTCCCTATGAGATCCGTGAGGCTCGTGCGGATCAGTTTTTAAATTTACGTCAAGGAAATATGAGTGTTAGAGAGTATAGTTTGCAGTTTAATTCCTTGGCACGATATGC
Organism: Capsicum rhomboideum; assembly: GCA_031232105.1. NCBI lineage: Eukaryota > Viridiplantae > Streptophyta > Magnoliopsida > Solanales > Solanaceae > Capsicum > Capsicum rhomboideum. The sequence continues at coordinate 65,246,790 of CP124709.1, forward strand.
TCCAAATGTGGTGGCCACGATGGAAGATAGAGTACATAGATATGTGGACAGATTGGAGCCTTATTTGGTACGGGACTGTACTATCGCTTCCTTAAATCGAGATATGGCTATAGCGAGAATCCAGGCCTTCACGCAGAAAATGGAAGACCAAAGGCAAAGAAAGAGGATACAGAAATTGGAGGAAGGGCCAGTAAAACGGGAAAGATCCCTGGGGCAGTCCATAGTGTCCCTAAGAGGATCTGGATCTCAAATGTTACCGCCTAGACCCTCAGTCTCGCATGCTACAACAGGCGCTCCATCTCACTCTCGAGGATTCAGGGGCAGTCATGTTGGGCAGAGTGGTAGGGTGCCAGATTCACAGACAGCAGGGTCTTCTCACCCACTGTGCCAGTTTTGCAGACGCTTTCATGAAGGTGAATGTCGGAGGGGAACGAATGCTTGTTATTGGTGTGGTATGTCGGGTCACATAATGAGAGACTGTCCACGACGAGGCTTGGATAGTATGGTACGACCTGCGGGGTCTACTGTGGCATCATCAGCATCGGTTCCTTCTTTAGACCGAGGTGTGCAGTCTGTTGGCTGTGGCAGAGGTGCTGGAGGAGCAGCCGGTACTAGTGGGGTCCAGAATCGCACTTATGCTTTAGTGGACCGACAGAATGAGGGAACATCTCCTGACGACGATACAGGTATTTAGATATATTACCAAGATGTATATGCATTGAATGACCCGTATTCTTCCTTATGATATGTTATACCATTGATTGTGTAATGAAGTTGAAAGAAACCAGAATTACTAGTTATGTTAATTGGAGTCTATACACTAGTCGGTGAATCGAAGATAAAAGAGTATATCGTAATGGTATAGTAGATGTTTTTGATCATGTTATGATGGTTATGGAGTGGTTGACTTCTTGTATGACACGAAGAGTGCCAAGCTACAAAAGTTTATTTCTATTATTCTTCCACAAAAGACCGTCCTTGACCGGAAAGAGAAAAAAATTCAAGTATCCAAAAATATTACAAAGGTTTACTCTTACTATATATATTACTATGCTAGAGGGGTAAGTGAAAAGATTAGGAAAAGTACGGCATAGGAATTGGTAAATAGAACAAAGCACATGGAAAGTCAAAGAGAAGATAAAGTCAGAGTACCCGCAATGGTTTCAAACGGAAGAAAAAAATGCAAAGTACAGAATGTGAGTCGTATGTGTATTATATAGATGCATGGGACGTACATGAGACGATGTTACTAACATTCGAGGATGAATGTTTCTAAGGGGGGAAGAATGTAACACCCCGTATCTTCCCAACCCTATTTGATGATGTTGAATAATGTTTTCTTAGGTGTCGAGAGATATAATTATGTATTTGGTAATGCTAATGACGAGAAAATTTAAATTTGGCCACGTACATGCAATGAGACCTTTGTAGGAGGTGTTTTGTGATTTTGTGGAGCATTTGGGTAATACCCGTACACATGCTAACCTCATTTGGTGACTTGGAGTCATGTTTACTTGATGATTAAGATCACTAAGTAAGTATTTTGTAGTGTTTTGATAAGGTATTGGACGATACACAAGTGTTGGGAAAATGGCCGAAAAATTCAGTAAAGCATCAAAACTTGCGCCACTACCCTGTTTCAGGGGGTGTGGCGCAAGCCACTGATTCAGAGGTCAAGAAAAACTTGCGCCACTACCCTATTTCAGGGGGTGTGGCGCAAGGAACAAACATTTTGCCTTCCCGAGCTTGTTTCGCGACGCAATTCTACGACGATTCTTAGATGGTTTATTTTGGTTCTTTGGAGTTCTTTGAGCATTGTTAAGGCTTCAAACACTTCAATATACTTCTACATATTCCTACATGATCAAATCATGAAATATGAATAGTGATCAAAAATGTCTAATGAAGCCATGGGCGACTAGAATTCCTATTTTTGCGATCGAGACGACGAATGAGAATCTCGTAAGAGAATATTGTCGTGACATTATGGAATTATGTAAATATGAGATATATGGTGAATAATACATGAAAATTGGTGGGCTAAGTTAATTTGTGTTAATGGGCCACTTTGAGGCCCAAAAAAATGAACCAAAATACATGGGCCCAAAGAGGAAAAGACATTCTTTCAATGTTGACCAAGTAAGCATTGTATTAAATGTAAAGGAGTGGCTAAGGATGGAATTGGGGTCTTATATAAAGGGCCAAAAATCTGATTTCTTATTCATTACAAACACACATGCTTTTCTATCTTTTTCTAGACATTTCCAAGAAAATCCTCTTTTGCTCTCAAAAATCCTAAGTCAACTTTTGGAGAAGATCATCACTATCCAAGCTTAGGTAAGTGCTTATTGTTATGTATTATCATATTATATGCATGGGAGATTATATATATCATGATATTTATGTTGGCAAAGAGGTGAATAGTGTATTTGTGCTTTTGGTGAAATATGTGCTATCTTGGTAATTTGAATTTGAATTAGGCCTTGTGCCTTTGATGAAAAAGTATGGTATGGACAAAATATGAACATGTATGGTGTTATTTTTGGGTATTAAAGTTGTTCTTGTTTATAAGTGGAAATTTTGGGATTTTGGCCGATATGTGTTATGAGTTGTATTAAGGTACTTTGATGGATTATTTGTGATGTGTAATGGATAGGAAAGTGTAAAGGAGAAGTATTGTGGTGAAATGTATTGATTTTCATGTATTGGTCAATGTTGGGAAGATTATGGAATTTTTGGAATAAGAATTTTGTCAATGGTTTTGTCAAGGGGAAATGACATGTTTAAAGGCAAACATGTAATTTATTGACATTGTATGCATTTACAAAGTAATTGGTGGTTAATGTGAATCTCGTTATGTACTTATGTTGTAGAGTGACACATAAAGAAGGAGCGGGACTATTGTATGCACCTCTAGGATTGTATATCCGTATTGAGAGTACAAGGTATGTAAGGTTACTCTGTCCGTATCTTTCTGCGGCAAATAGTATGCACATTGACATCTCACTAGTCCTATCCCGAAATGTGCTAAAGTATCCCATATCCGGTTAGCAATGGTCATTGTCATATATCTCCTACTCATTGAGCAATGGTGAATCTCATGTCTCATATTCATGGTTAATGTTCCAAAAAGCCCAATAAGGTTATGTTGCGATATTCCAATAGTAGTCATACTCATGTCTCTTGTTCAATAATGATTGTCCAATGGTTTCAATGGTGTTATGTTTCCAATAAGGCTATGTTTCCAATAAAGTTTATTCACATGTCTTTTATTTTGGTTATGGTTCCAAAGCTTCCAAAAATGCTATGTCAAATGAATGTATCAATCTTTCACAAGTAATGGTATCAATCTCAAAGTAAAGAAATGAACTAAGAAGGAAGTAATGCATAGTGATTGTGTTCATGGGTGTTATCCATGGGGTACAAATACCCGCATGATGATGATAGTTTATCCACGGGGTGCAAATACCCGCGTGATTATGGCCATTTATCCATGGGGTGCAAAGGACACCTGCATGACGATATGATCTTATCCATGGGGTAAAAAGAATATCTGCATGACGATGATATGTTATCCATGGGGTGATAAGAACACCTGCATGATGAGGGCCCTAACAGTATATGAGCCATGTAAAAGTGAAGTAAAGGCAAGAGAAAGAATGAATGTAATATACATGGTTTCCAAAGTACAGAATAGTGACTCCTCTACATTGTGATTTATCTATATTGGTTATGCATTGGAACTTGAGTTTTTGACATGTTTTCATATCTTACAAGTTTCATATGGCCTTACATACGCAGTACATTCTTCGTACTGACCCCTTTTGGGGAATTTACTTTACTTGCTGCAGGCGCAGGTCCTAGTAGGCCTCCACAGTAGATTGTCAGTGTTGCAGCTCTTTGGTGAGCTCCAGTTAGTTCGGGGCTTCTCCGAGTCACTGTGTACATGTGTTTTGATTTTGGACATGTTGTATAAAGCGGGGACTTGTCCCGACTTTCAGTTCATTTTGGTCAATGCACTTTGTTAGAGGCTTTTGTAGACGGATGTGGGTGTATAAATGTGAAGGTACATGTCGTTTTGACTTGATGGCTCAAACGGCCAAGTTTTACATATATAGCTATGACATATGTTCCATGTCCATGATTTCCGCATAGTTGCATGAGAAATAGTTGCATGAGAAATAATGAGATTTACACAAGGACATGTATACGAATGTTCATAAGCAAAGGTTGGTTCTCTCGAGCCATATCGGCTTCGGGTGCCAATCACGTCCCGATGGGATTCGAGGCGTGACAAGTAAGATGGTAAGGGACAAGTATTTGGTCCAACCAGATCCTGAGCCTAAGCATCGCTTACATAGGTTGAGAAGAGAAGCAACACTTCTCTACCCAATACCTCAAGTTGAGCAGGATCAACAGGTCGAAGTTGTTCCTGAAGTCATGGAAGCACCAAGGATACTGTGTGATGTGGAAGTCCCACTCGAAACTAACGATAGTTCCACCATCTGTAAATCAAAACGTGGAGGTAGATTTGAACTAAAATAGAATATGGTGCAATTATTGCGCTCGAGTGAACAGTTCACTAGTCAGACTCATGAGGACCCACATGTAACACCCCGTACCTTCCCAAACCTATGTGAAGACATTGAATAATGGTTACCTAGGTGTCGAGAGCTATAAGTATGCATTTGGTAATGTTAATGATGAGGAAATTAAAATTTGGCCTCGTACATGTGGTTAGCCCTTCGTAGGAGGTGTTTTGGGATTTTTGTGGAGCATTTGTGGTGTTCAAAATGAGTCTAAGAGGACCTCTAAACAAAGTATATTAAAGGTAATAAGTAAGTTAAAGAATAGGACTTGAAGTATCTAACCAAACCCGCGAAGAAAAGTCGAAAAATGGAATTTTCAAAAAAATAAAGGATGGGGCCCGCCAGAGGGCATGCCAGGCCACTCTGGGCTAAATTTTTTATCCCAGAGGCAGCAAGCTGGTGCGCCCAAGGGCGTGCCAGGGTGGTTTTGCCATTTTCCAAAAGTTGGAAATTTTTCTAAGTCCCAAGGGTGCCCGGGGACGTACTGGGCCGATTTTTGCCACGTTTCTTCTACAACCACAAGAATATACATGGAATGATTGAAATATTATATTGGTGTGGTGAAATTACTCGTGAACGAATTTGGCATCAAAATGACGATTTTACCCTTTGGTCAAAATAAGCCATACGTGGCTAGAATCGTTTGTTTTTGGGATCGAGGCTACGAATATGAATCCCGTGAGTGGGAATATCGTCGTGACACATATGAAATGATTTAAACATGAGAAATTATTGATTTGATTGGGTTAAGTGATTTGGGCTCAATAAAGCCCAAAATGAAGAAAAAAGTCATGGGCCAAACATGGGTCTAATGACCCATTCTTCTTTTGACTCATCAATCATTGAGAAAGGACTTCAAGGGTCTATAAAAGGAAGGAAAAATCAGATTTTAACCCACAAGAACACACATGCTTTTCTATCTTTTTCTAGACTTTTCAAGAAAACACCTCTTTTGCTCTTCAAACCCTAAGTCATCTTTGGAGCAAGATCATCATCTTTCAAGCTTAGGTAAGTGATTATTCTTATGGATTAATATATTATATGCATGGGAGATTATGTAAATCATGTTGGTCATGCTTGAAAGTGTTGAATATGGCACTTTGTGTTTTTGTAAAAGATGTGCCATCTATGGAATTTAAACTTGAAATATGACTTGTGGTTTTGATGAAAGAGCATGGTATGGATGAAATATAAACATGTATGATGTGATTATGGTCCTAAACTTGTTATTTTTTCATAAGTGTAAATTATGGGATTTTGGCCGATTTGTTGTTGTGAGGTGTATTGAAGTGAATTGATGGAGTAATTGTGATGTTATGATGATGGAAAGTGGAAAGTATGAACTAGGTGTGACATGCTATTGGTTATCATGTATTGGTCAATGTATGGAATATTGTGGGATTATTGGTATAATAATTCATATATGATATTGTGGTCAATGTTGGAAATATTGTGGTATTGTTGGTGTGATAGTTTCATACATGGTATTGTCAAAGGGGAAATGACATTTTGAGGCCATTGTGTAACTCATTATCGTTGTATGCATTTGTAAGGTAGTTGGTGGTTAATGTAAATCCCATTATGTATTTGTGTTGTAGAGTGACACATAAGAAAGGAGCGGGACTATTGTATTCACGTATAGAATTGAGTGTTCATATTGAGACGATAAGGTATGTAAGGTTACTCTGTTCGTATCTTTCTGCAGCACATATTGTTCATGTTGTCATTGTCCTTGTTCCATTCCGAAATGTTAAAAGGTATCTCATTTCAGGTTGTCATATGTTATTATTCTCATTTTTCTTCATCATGGACCAATCATGACTCATATGTCTCTTAATCATTGATCGAAATTCCAAAGCTTCCATAATGTTATAATTATTTCCAATAAGGTTATGATCCCCAATGTATCAATCTCATAAGAGTGAAAGGGAGAAGTAATCCAATGAAGTAATAAAAGAAGTAATTCTCGTATGGTTACTTTATATTTTCCTTATGGTTACTTCATATCTTCTTTATATTTATTGAGTACGGGTGATAACTTTGTGGGGGCGCAAGCCTAACTCAAGCCGATCCAGATATTGTTGGATCAGGGGGAAAGCTCAGTGAAGCAAAAGCCAAACTTAATGCCGAACCTGCTTCACTGATTTCAGAGTGATGGCAGGGGGAAAGCTCAGTGGGGCAAAAGCCTAACTTGATGCCGAACCTGACAGGGGGTAGCCCTAAGGGCCGAACCTGCTTTATTTATTTATTGACGGTTGCATATTGACGGTTGCATATTGACGGTTATATATTGACGGTTGCATATTGACGGTTCTAACTACTAACGGTAACGGACATAAAGGTAAATGGATTAATGAACGTAAAGTACCTATTTCCACATATACTGAATGATGATGATTTATCCACATTGACTATTCTCTTGCAATCAAGTTCATTGAGGTTTTTAAGTTTCATGAAGTTTCTTATAGCCTTGCATACTCAGTACATTCTTCGTACTGACTCCTTTAAAGAATTACTTTATTTGCTGCAGGCACAGGTGTCAGTAGACCTCCACAATAGGCTACGAGTTATCCACGGATCATTGGTGAGCTCCAGTTCGTTTGGGGCTTTCCTTGTCATATGTGTATATTGTTTTGGTACTGTAATTATTGTATAAAGCAGGGACTTGTCCCGACTATAGGTTATTGTGTTCATGTATCGGTTAGAGGCTTTGTTGATATATGTGGGAAGATGAATGTAAGAGATGTGTGTTCTGTTCGACTTGACGGCCATAACGGCCAAGTTTCATATATTGTATATGTTTTCCATGGCTTTCGCCTAGTTGAATGAAGTATAATAAGATTCATACTAAAATATGCTTGCGAGTGAATAGGAACAAAGATTGGTTCTCTCGGGCCATATCGGCTTCGGGTGTCAGTCCCGCCTCGTTGAGATACGGGGTGTGACACCACAGGTCCATCTTCAGAATTTCTTAGAGATCAGTGACACGTTTATTCCTGTAGGGATCTCCACTAATTATGTGAGGCTTATAGTTTTTCCATTCTCACTTTTGGGAGAAGAGAAGAAGTGGTTAAATGAAGATCCTGCAAATTCCATCACCTCATGGAGCAATCTTGCAAGAAAGTTCCTCATCTGATTCTTCCCATTTGGTAAGACTGCAAAATTGAGAAGTGAAATAGTGGGTTTCACTTAGAAGCTCGAAGAAAATTTGTACCAGGATTGGGAGCGATTCAGGGGTCTTCTTAGAGATTGCCCTCATCATCAGCAGTCTAATAAAGTTTTAGCTTACACCTTTGTTGAAAGTCTTGACCCAAATACTAAAATTTTGTTAGATTCAGTTGCAGGTGGTCAAGCTTTAGTGAAAACTTATGATGAGCTCTACACTTTGTTGGACAAACTTGCGCAGAGTAACCCAAATTGGCATAGTAATACTTACAGAGCTGCAGTAAAGCATGTTTCAAGTACATCAGAAAGTGATGTCATCATAGCATTGACTGCACAAGTGTCTAGCATGTAAAATCAGATGATGATTTAGTTGATTAAATTGAGTATGGCTCAGGGCCAAGCTCCATCCAATTTTATGCAATCAGTGCAGCAGGTTCAGCAAGCTCAAATTTGGTGTCAAGTCTGTGAAGGAAGTGATCATTATGTAGATATTTGTAGTGCTAATCTAGAGTCAGTCAATTTTGTAGGAAATACTCAGAGAGGTAATCAGGCTTATGGTAACACCTACAATCAAAATTGGCAGACTCAACCCAATTCATCTTGGGGAAATAATTAGATCCAGTCTCAACAGTTTCAGCAGCAACAAGGTATACATACTAACACTCATGCCAGCAATATAGAAGAGACTTTGAAAAAGATTCTGGAAAATCAAGAACAAATAGCTGCTGAGATTAAAAATCAGTACTTGGCTTAAAAGAATTTAGAGACGCAGATGGGTCAATGAGCTTAGACACACAACATTAGACCTCAAGGGGGTATACCTAGTGATACAGATCAAGCTCCTAGGTAAGTTACGACAATCACATTGAGAAGTGGTAGGGATTTGATTGATGTACCTCCAAAGAAAAATCATGAGGTGTAAGAAGAATTAACCACACATGAGCAAACAGAGAAGCAAACTCATCCCAAAGAAGCTGACAAAAAGAGAAAGTCTGAGTACCCTAATAAGAAGCCTGTTAAGAAACCTACAAATAGACCACCACTATCATTCCCTCAAAAGCATAAGAAAGCCAACGAGGATGCTTGTTTTAAGAAGTTCTTTGACACATTCAGAGAACTTCACATTAACCTCCCTCTTGTAGATGTTTTATAGGAAATGTCAAAGTATGCTAAGTACTTAAAGGACGTGGTGAAAACTAAAAGGAGGCTTGGTGTTGTTAATACTGTAGCACTTACTGAAGAGTGCAGTTCTGTGGTGATGAGAAAGATGCCTAAAAAGCTCAGGGACCCTAGGAGTTTTACCCTCCCCAATCAAATTGGTGAAAGTTATGTTGTACATGCTTTGAGTGATTTACGGGCAAACATCAATTTGATGCCCCTTTAAGTGTTTAATACTCTTGGGTTGGGAAAACCAAGGCCTGCATCAATTGTGCTCCAAATGGCGGACATAACTAGAGTGGTACCCGAATGGATTATAGAGGATGTTCTTATTAAGGTTGGTAAGTTTATTATTCCTGCTTACTTTAATATTCTTGACTATGATGTAGATGAAAAGGTACCAATCATATTGGGACATCCATTCTTGGTGACTGGTGGAGCGTTGATAGATATGAGAGAAGGCACTCTCAAGATGAGATTGAATGATGAAGAGGTGGTTTTCAGAGTGTACAAAGCACACAACACACCCTCACAGTATAGAGATCTATACGTGATAATAGCGATGGAAGTAGATGAGTGTAGGGTGGAAGAGTGAAAACCACCAATTACCTCTTTGGATTTTCTCATAGAGTTGCCCAAATTTATGGCTAAGCCTAAGTTTGAAAAGTGCACATGTGATCTTACAGATAGTGAGATAAGTGGTAAAAGGGCAACTTTTCATGATATTGTAGGTAGAGTAAAAAAGAGAATAAAGTTGTTGTTGAGAGAAAAGAAGAGGTTGAGACACTATGGATGATGGTTGTGATGTGAGTCGTGCTGCGACTTTAAATCAGGCGCTGCTTGGGTGGAAACCCAAGTTAAGGTAGTTATTTTATTTTTTTTAGATTTTCTTTAGTATCACCTTTGGTTTTTATTTTTGTTTTGTGGTGACAGGTTGAAGGAAAGTCTGAGTACCTAAAAATCTGGGCTAAGGAGCATGATGAAAACATAAGTGTGGGGTCCTTCGGACCCATTGATGGAGATAATGCTACCAGCTAGGCCTAGAGGCCACAGTGAGTATTCGTAATTCTTCATTCTTTGATTTATACTTTGGGGAAAAAGTGTGATTTTAAGTGTAGGGTGGGGAATCTTTCTATTTGGTTAGGGTGAAGTGCACTATAGGATTTCTAATTTCGTTTAGTTTGCATGTTTTGACTAAATGTAAAAAAAAATTACAAAAAGATTTTATCTTTGGTTATTTTTAGTTTTGTTTTTGTTTAGTAGAAGCACACTTCACCCACCCCTCGTATTTTCTTTTCGATTCTTTTCTGAGGGGGAGCCCTTTGAACCCAGTATCCTTTTTGATTTTTAGGAGTAATTTTAAATTTTTTGGTCATTTGGAATAAATAGAAATGCTCTAGTTAGGTTCTACACATGATTACTTGACCTAAGTTGGTGTTGAATATTATAGCATGATGTGAAAATTGAATGACTTCTATGAGACACCTAGGCTCTCTTGTGTGATGTTGGCTTAATTTTAAATCCTTGCAATGACTTGGTTGAGAGTCTATATAGATCCATCTTGAGTTGAACATATGCCAAGTGTGAGTGAGGTTTTGGTTATATTCCATGTTGTATATTGATTTCTAGAACTTGCTTGTTGTGTTTGCAAAGCGAAATAAGGAATGTTGAGTTTAGGAGATGATATAGGCATTTTTTGATAGCCATGATTTATACCTTCTTTATCTACACTTTATGCATGATCTTAGTTAGCCTTGTTGAGCCTTTAGCCTCATATGTAACGTACTCCTTTTCTTTCAATAGACCATAACTTGATCCAAAACTCCTAAGTCACTTGAGTTGAAAAACAAAAGTTGTGAAGGAGGGAAAATTGAAGAGAAAGAGTGAATTTGAAGCTCCAAAGTAGTAGCTATTGGTGTGTTGAAAAGGTTTATGTGTTGTTGATAGGGAGTAAATTAAAAAGAGAAAGTGTTTTGAAAAAAATAGTCAAAAACTCCCTACAAAAGAAGTGTAAGCTATCTTAAAGAGATGGGGCAAAACAAAAGAGAGTTATGGTAGAGAAAAGTGGTGAACTATAGGTTGGTTGGAGATGAGCTTAATAGAAAGTATGATGTATTAAAGAGCTTGACCAAAATAGTTTCTACCCATCCCTTAGCCTACATTTCAACCCATAAAGTCCTATTTGATATTGAGCTTTGATATTCTGATATTAGTGGATCACTACACTAAGGGCAAGCTTATAATTCATCTTCTGTGACATGTGAATTCTTTGTGAGAGTGAGCAAACTTTGATTCTTACACCCATTCATGTGATAAATTATATACTTGTGAGAGAATATGGGTGACTCGCTTATAGTGAGGACGCATGTTTAATGATGGATAGGCGACTTACATGATCTATTTGTTGAGTAACATGCATGAGTTTGCCAACTTTTAGAGTCAATTCTTGAGTCTAGAAAGTCTTAAAGTAGTATTCATGTGTTTTCAATTACAATATGACATGCCGACTGTAGAACTTGTTATTCATGTAGTCGTTATAGTTCTAGCTTGAGTATCTTAGTTATAGCAATAATGTAGAGTCTTACTTGATTGTGAGTATTGTAAAAAGTTGTTTGAGGAGGAACAAGTCTTTAAGTGTAGGGTGGTGATCTTAGGGGTAATTATACTCCTAAGTTTCATTATCTACGCGCATTTAGCTTAGTTTTGAGGAAAACTTGAGGTAATTTATGAAGTGTAAAGTGTGTGTTTGTGTAGTTGTGTGCTAAGTTACATGTTTTCAGTGTTTAAGGTGCATTTGAAACAAGTCTAGAGTCAAAATAAACAAATAGAACTTAAAAGAGAAAACTAGTGTTGCTGGCTTGAGCTATGCTTGTTCTAGTTTGATAAGCTCTATTGTATTGAATGGAATTATGTTTATTATGAGTTGTTGTAGGAGACAAATGGAGGATATATTTAAGCTAAATAAAGCCTACAAACAAGCCACACGAAGTGGGGAAACAAGGAACAAGTGCACGAGGAGAAGAAACAGACGAACCCTCACGCAAAGGAGGAGACATGCGCCGCACCCTCCAATGCATGGGAGGGGGCATGCACTGCAACCCCCAAATCATGGGAGAGGGTGTACGATGCAACCTCCAAGGAGAGGTTATACTGTATGGGTCATGTGATGGGCATGCGCTGCACCCTCCTTGCCGTGCGATTGACCAAGCGGCGCAACACCCCCTATTACGTCTAAAAGTTATTCTTTTGCTTGGTTTAAGTTGGGGGCAAAGTTGTAAATACACATGTTTCATATGGTGATGCCTATGAAAGACCTAAATCACTATAAAAGGACTAAGTAAGCCCACTTACACTCAATCTTTGGATTACACACCAATTGGAGAAAGGAGAAGGCATCAAAGGCTCTATTCTAATTTTCTTTCTTCTTTCAACTTTAGTTTTCTTTTAGATTTTACTTATGAATTCATTTATGGAGATTGTTTGTATGAATATGAGTGGATAAACACCCTCTTTATAGGGTTGAGGATACAACATGATTTGTGTAATTATGGTTTGATTATTGGTTAATATGTTTATCACGTAATTGATTATTCTCGGATTCTTGTTTTACTATGCTAAAGCGTCATGAACTTTAGGATAAATTTGAGTCCCAAAACGAATTGACCATAGGAGTTGAGGGATGAAATGAAGAACGTAGGGAGTGTGGATCATGTCTTTAATTGGTTTAGTATAATTTGTTAAAGGATGATTTGCGGTTAGGATAGATATATACCTAAACGCCCCACTTGGTTAATGAAATGGGAAGATAACTTAATGCATTCGAATTAGAGACTCACATCCCCACTCAATGATGTAGTTGTGAGACTAATTTGGGTAGATGACTTAGAGGGTGACCATCCCCGAGTTATATTATCAACCTCGTCAATCAATAATCACGATAAACACCAACACCAGCTAGAAACCATAGTTACACATGAATGTGAAGTAACTGCCTCAACCCTGAAATGCTCCATATATTGTTCATAATCCAAGTTCCATATCGTCGTTATTTCTAGTATGTAGTTATAAAAACAAACTCAATCTCTTTTGGTTACAACTGTACTTGTTTAAATTCAATAGTAATACTTAAGTTGGATAGTTTGCTAAGCACCGAGTCCCTGTGGGATCGATAGTCGGTTCGAAAGAGCCACTTTATTACTTGCATGAACACATGCACTTGCGCGTGCAATTGGACACAACACAAACCATATATTGATTTCTTGTTCCCGTCTAAGGGCCTCAACCTTCTTGTCCAACCCCATTGAAACATTAATAGCTTTTTGAATCTCGGCGTCTAAAGTGGACTCATGTTAAACTAGAACTTTATTCTTGAAAGTGGTGGATTGAGACTTACCCTTGTCCTTGGTATTCTTTGCCGCTCGGGGCATGGGTTTCCTAGAAGTCATCTCTGAAAATAACACAAAAGAAAAAACCAAAACAAAAAGAAAAGAAACATGTTTTTGGATTTTTATATGTCATAGAGAAAAGAAAAACTATGCTAAAAGAAGTAAATGCAAAGTATAAAGACATGAGAAAGCATGAAGGAACAATTGACATCAAAAGACTGATTATGCTAACCACATGCATTGAGTTACAGATGCATCCCAGCATATGCGGACACATGTTAGTCTGCAGGTGAGAACAGTCCTAAAATAGTGTTCATCTTGGGCATGTGCGAGGTCAACATGGGCACGCAAATGCCCATGTGCGCACGCATGTGACCAAAATGTGGCTAGGTGCATTCAATTTTAAAGTACACCTCACCTTGGGACTTTGTATTCGGGTTTTGAAGGGTTTAGTTTAAGGTGCATGTTTTGTGAAGACTCTCAATGAGGTATGCTAATTATGCACCTTCCTCGTTTAGTGTTTTCAATGACACACAAAAATTTCTAAGCACGTTAAAATCCAAATAAAAGTCAAACAAATTAAAGATACGAACACAACTTTACTATATACACTTAGAATTTGTACACAAGAATGGATCATGACCATGGGATTAACCAAAACGATGATTTTTCCTTAAGAATGACGTCACCCAATCTATCATCGAAAAAATCATGCATTTTTCTTAATGGAGTTACTCAGACTTCATCCTTGAATTTGGAATTTAACATGATCCACTCAATTCATCAAAGCTCATGCACACCCGATTCTATTGATAAAACACCACCAAATTTGAACTACCAATGCAACACTCCTTAGAAGACATTTTGACTCGAATGTACACTTAAACAATATAAAAAATATTCTTCAAAGTAAAATAAATCATCTATTAAAAAACATGTCAAGATTTTCACATGAGACTTTTATCAAACCCATGGCGGGCATCATAGAATGAATATTTGAAAGAGCAAAAAGGGTACTCATGAACACTCAAAATTTACCCCACTCAACTCCAAACAACCATACACACATTATTCATCATGGAATTAACTCCATAAAAAAACAAGAACACTTCACATTATCCATTAGATCACTAACTAAGAGAAAACAAAGTGGAAATTTCATTGAGAACTTTCATCAAACACATTATGGGTGTTAAAGTGGGTACTCAAGAATTCCCCAACTTTCATGTCAAATGTGATGCCCAATCAAAATAATTCACAAAAACCACTATATTTAACATCACCAAATCATTCAAAGACCAAACCACGAACAAAAATTAAGAAAAGAGCGAAACTAGAAGTAAATCACCATTTAAGCACATGGTTGTGGTTCAAAATTTAAAGAAGAACTTGCCCATGATTTGACTTAAACTCGGAAGATTAAACACAAGAGAGTTGAGGAGACGTTTGTCGGAGTTGTGAGTGTGAAAACAGGTGAAATTGGGTAAAGGGGTGTTTTTGGTGTGAGTGTTGAGTTTATGGTGATTTAAGGGAGAGAAAAGAATTAAAAGCTGTTTTAATGGTTATTGGGCTTATTGGCTGGGTAAAGCCTAAAGGTTAGGGTGAACATTAAAATTGGAACTTACTTGACTTGCGCTTGTCATATGCATATGCATATGAGGCTATATGCACGCACATGAGCCTTAGCATGTTGCCCGAATTTCCCAGGTTCACTACTTGTGACCTACGCTGTGACCTATGCAAGCAGGTTGGTATGTGTATGCACATGTCAAGTTATTTGCCTATACAGTGCATTGTCTTGTAGAGCTTGGCACATGTGTTTCCACATGAGCCCATATGTGGGCATGTGCATACACATGTGCCTATTTTTTACCAAAGCAGTTGCTAAATTTTGTCCCACACTTAAATTTTTACTTGTATTCACCAACACAGCTAAAATATAAGTACACAAAAAAATATAAAAGGATAAAAAGTAAACATGGGTTGCCTCCTAAGAAGCACCTTGGTTATCGTCGTAGCACGGCGTTGATTTTTCATCAACAAGCATCCTTGAAATGGAGTGCCTCAACCTTGGCCACTCTGGGTTCACCAACATAAAAATGTTTCAACCTTTGACCATTCACTATGAACCTTCTTTTCTTGTGATCTTCCAACTCAATAGCTCTACTCGGATACACATTCACCACCATGAAAGGGCTCGACCAATTATACTTGAGTTTCTCCGCAAAGAGTTTTAACCTTGAGTTGAAGAGTAACACCTCATATCCCATGCAAAACTCTCTTTTCAAGATCTTGGCATCGTTCCACTTTTTCATACTCTTTTTTTATAGCACTATGCTCTCGTACGCCAAGGCGAAATTCAAATAACTCATGTATTTGCTCCACTCTAGATTTGGAGGCATCCTCCTAATTCATATTCAACTTGCGTAAGGCCCACAACACCTTGTGCTCTAAATCAGCGGGGAGGGGACAAGCCTTTCTGAACACCAATTTTTATGGTGACATGCCAATAAGAGTTTTGAACACGGTTTTATAGGCCCAAAAAGCATCATCTAATTGCCTTTCCCAATTCGTGCATCCCACATTCACAGTTTTCTACAAGATTGACTTGATTTCTCTGTTGGAAACTTCCACTTGGCCACTCATTTAAGGATGGTATAGGGTAACCACTTTATGCTTCACCCGATACCTGTCAAGCAAATCACCAAACACCCGATTACAAAAATGAGTGCCTCCATCACTAAGGATTGCTCGGGGAGTCCCGAACCTTGAAAAGATGTATTTCTTCAAGAAGAATGTGACACTTTTGCTCTCATTGTTCGGCAAGGCAATTGCTTCCACATATTTTAACATGTAATCTACGGCCACCAATATGTACTTGTTACCATACGAGCTCACAAAGGGCCTCATAAAGTCAATGCCCCGCACAACAAATAACTCTGCTTCGAGGTCAGGCTTTAAGGTTATCTCATACCGTCTGGAAATACCTCCTTGCATTTGACATTGAGTACAAGTTTTAACCAAGTCATGGGTGTATCTATGAAGGGTTGGCCAATAGAACCCACTTTGAAGGACCTTAGCGGCCATTCTCACACCACCATGATAGCCACGAAATAGGGATGAATGGTAAGCCTCAACAATAGCCCGCATCTCTGATTCCATCACACACCTACGGATCACTTCATCCGCAAACTCTATAAATAAATAGGGCTCATCACAATAATGCTTTTTCACATCATGGAGGAATCTCTTCTTTTGATAATGATTTATGTCATCAGGGAGCAAACTACATACCACATAATTTGCATAATCCGCATACCACAGTTCTGCACTCTCCAAAAATACCATGATTAGCTCATCGGGAAAAGTTTCATAAATCTTGATTTCACCCAACTTCTTCTTATTGGACTCAAGGTAGAATAGATGATCCATCACTTGATTTTCATAATCCTTTCTATCCTTAACTTTAAAATCAATCTCTTGAAGGAGCAAAATCCACTTAATCAACCAAGATTTGGCCTCCTTGTTAGCCATCAAATACCAAAGAACCATATGGTTGGGGTGCACAACAACCTTCATGCCTAAAAAATAAGCATGTAATTTTTCAAAAGCATAGACCACGACAAGCAGCTCTTGCTCCGTAATCATACAATTCCATTATGCATCATTCAAAGACTTACTAGCATAATATATCGAATGAAAGAGCTTGTTCATCCCTTGGCCTAATACCGCGCCTAATGCTAAATCACTTGCATCGCACATCAATTCAAAAGGAAGGGTCCAATTTGGGGCCACAATTATGGGGACTGACACAAGTATCTCCTTGAGGTAATTAAATGCCCTCACATAGTCACCATTAAAATCAAATTTTGCTTCTTTTTCAAGAATCTTACACATAGGGTGAGCAATCTTGGAGAAATATTTAATGAACATTCGATAAAAGCCGACATGCAGAAGAAAACTTCAAACACCTTTCACAGATATTGGAGGGGGTAACTTGGAAGTAACCTCAACTTTAGCTTGGTCAACTTGAATTCCTGGACCCAAAATCTTATACCCAAGTACAATGCCTTCCTTCATCATGAAGTGGCACTTCTCCCAATTCAACACAAGATTAGTTTCAACATAACATTCAAGAACCTTGCCTAAGTGTTCAAGACATGATTCAAAGGTATCACCAACAATAGGAAAATCATCCATAAAGACCTCCATAGTATCCTCCACTATATCTGAAAAGATCGATACCAAGCACCATTGAAAAGTGGCGGGTCCATTGCATAGCCCAAAGGGCATGCACATGAAGGCTAAGGTACAACATAGACACATGAAGGTAGTTATTTTTTGATCTTTGGGTGCAATAAAAATTTGATTATATCTAGAGTATTTAATTATGAAATAATTCCAACCTCGCCCTGCCAACCGATCAAGCATTTGATCCATAAATATCATAAGAAAATGGTCTTTTTTCATCCATGAATTCAATTTCCAGTAATACATGCACACTCTCACCCCGTATCCGGCCTAATAGGGATAAGATCATTGTTTTCATTAGTAACCACCGTGATTCCGCCTTTCTTAGGGACGCATTAAAACAGGCTTACCTATGTGCTATTCGAGATCAGATACATAATGGTTGTGTCTAACCACTTGATTATCTCTATTTTCACCACTTCTTGCATCAGAGGGTTGAGTCTTCATTTATGTTCAACACTTGGGACACAATTGGTCTCCAACTTTATCTTATAAGTACAAATGCTGAGAGCAATCCTGATAATATCTGTAATAGTCCACCCGATGGCCCGAATGAATTTTCTCACGACTGACTTCAATGCTTCTATTTTCCAAGGCAACAAATCTCCCACAATAATAATGGGTAAGGTGTGAACTTCCCCCAAAAAGACATATCAAAGGTGCGATGGCAGTGGTTTAAGCTCAAGTTGTGGTGGATCTTCAATTGAAGACCTTGAGGGAGGTATCTCTTGATTTTTTAAGTCAAGGTACAATTTGCATGCCTTTTTGGTATAGGAACCAAGAACGGTCAAAGAAGAAACGGCCTCCTCATACTCATCAATCTCTTCCTTTCCAAAATTCCACAAAACACCGGCTAGTAGATCACTAATGAAATCTACCTCCATAGTATCGACTACCTCATCATCAATCACATTAATTATGGAGATTACTTACAAGTTCTTTGGTTTTTTCATAGACTTGCACCCATTGAAAGTCACTTCTTCATTATTAACTCTAAACTTCATCTCTCCACATTCCATGTCAACTAATTCCCTCCTGATATCAAGAAAAGGTCTACAAATGCTAATTGGAACTTCAAAGTCGATCTAACAATCTAGGATCAGAAAGTTAGCGGGAAATATAAATTTATCAACCCGAACAAGAACATCATATAAATTCCCACTGGTTGTTTGATGGACCGATCCCATATTAGAAGTCTCATAGTTGTGGGCCTTGGAGCACCAAACCATAATTTATTAAATATAGCTAGAGGCATCAAGTTTATACTTGCCCCTAAATCACACAACACTTTTCCAAATTGATACACCCCAATGGTGCAAGGAATAATGAATACACCAGAGTCTTCTTTCTTGACCACCATATGGCTAGACATGATAGCGCTATAACTATGTGTGATCTCCACCGTATTGAAGTCCATTGTTCTTTTCTTTGTCGCCAAGTCCTTCATGAAGTTGGCATATCCGGGCATCTCTTTCAAGGCTTCCAACAAGGGAATGTTCACCAATAAGTTTCTAAATTTTGAGAGTAACATTTTGAAGTTTGAATCATCCTCCTTTTTCTTGAGCCTTTGAGGGAATGGTGGATGGATTTTTATTTGCGGATTTGAAACAATTAGACTTTCCTATGATTTTAAGACATTATCATCACCTGCTTGAGGCATCTCTTAACTTTCACCCTTCTCTTTTACTTCATCCTACTTCTCAACATTTGCCTTAGTTGGAATAGAAACTTTATCATTCGATTTATCAAGTCATTTCCTCCTTCCACTCACTTGTTCATCAACCCCCCTCTCATTGAGGTCATCATAAAGATTCACAACGTCATTACCAAGAGTCCTACCACTCTTAGTGAGAATTTCCATGCAATGACCATTATTTTTTAAATTCGCCATGGTGTCACTAGGTAAACCACCCTTTTGCCTTGTGTTTAATTAGGCCGAGATTTGGACTAATTATGTATCAAGTTGCTTGATTGTGGCTGAATATGAAGTGATTGTTTGGTTGAGTTACAAAAAAGTTAATTTTTATCTCCCTTAACATTTTGCCACTTCCTTCAACTACCATAAGGATACGAGCAAGCACATCTTCTTTCTTATAACTTTAAGGGTCCACGGTGGTAGTCTCTTTACCTTTTTACTTATTATGACGAGGGATGTATCTATCACGGTCATGCTCTTTTTCTCTCTAACCGTGGTCTATATATCTCTCTTTATCCCTCCAACCTTTATCATGATCACGATCCCTCCAATCACAGTCCCTTTCCTTCCAACCTTGATTCCTGCCTTGCCTTTGATAGGTAGGTCGGGAACCCCCCATTTGGTTCAAAAAGTACCAAATTTCTTCATCAAGAGACTCCACATCATCATTATCATATTCTTTAGTTCCCTTTGTAACTATGACATTGAACACCTTTTGAGTTGCACCCATTACATGTGTAGTGAGGAGATCCAATTATTTCATCACTTTAGCCATTTTTTCTTCTCTCTCCTGGACACCTCGATATCTCGTGTGTGCCATTCTCTACTTTGATTTATCACTTGGTCCAATAATTCCAAAGCAACTCTGAAGGTTTGTTTAATCAAAGATCCTTCGGCCACATTATCCGCCACTATCTCATTCAATTGGTCTAATGCTCTATAAAAGATTTAGAGAAGTATCTTATCCGGAACATCATGATTTGGGCATTGTATAAACTTTTTATTAAACCTTCATCATGCTTCATGCAATAATTCAATACTCAGTTGCTGGAAGTTTATGATCTCATCCCTCATTTGGAGCATTCGGGGTGGTGGAAAGAGTCGATCTAGAAAAGATTCTTTCAACTCATCCTAAGATGTTATAGATCCCGCGGGTAACTCACACAACTAAAATACCACATCACCCATCAATGATAATTGAAAGAGCCTCAATCGGATGGATTCTTGTGAGATATAGGAAATCTCGAATGGAGTGCAAACATCTATGAATTTTTTCAAGTGGAGGTTTTCATCTTTGTGAGCTTGAATACCAAATAGGCTCTTTATTTGGAGTAAGTGGAGCATCACACTTGTGACATGAAACACTCTATTACCCTCCACGGGTGGGATGTGAATTGCATTTGCCCTTTTGGCATCCCCTAAGTGATCTTCCTCATCAAGATGTCCAAAGAGAATGAGAGTAATAGCTTTACTCTCAAGTGTCACAAGTGACTATAAGTTGGCACACAGTACTAGGAATAAAGCAAATAAAGTAAATGAGGGAGGGGGATTTGTTCAATCAATTTTGTTTTCAAATAGTTAATCTCAAAGTTTAGTTTGCAAAATTTAAATCCAAAGAATGTAATCAAGTATAAGAGAGACTTGGGGTTATGTCAGCATGAGTGCGAGTATAAGCATGGGTAAGCACCAATTTTCCTAATCCTTAACTAATTGTTATGGATAGGCTAATTTATAGGTTCTAACATTAATCTTTTAATAAAACGTTTAAAGTTCATATGTGGGTTCTTTCGAACACCTCGCACATGTTTCCTTTTAACCAACAAAATACCTCAATTAGTAGCCTTATTTATAAGATCTACTATTAAATGATAAAATCAAGTTATTGTCAATCACTACTCCTCACCCTTATCTCTTTTGTCAAGGATGAAAAGGGCTTTAAGCAAAACTAGAGTTTGCAACCTCTAATCGTAGGCTAAATCATGGAGTAATGACTAAATGCTCAACAAATAATGAATAATCTTGGAAAATAGGTACTACCCACACACAAATCACAACTTAATCATGCATAACCCCAAGTTGGGTAGTTAGCTACTCATAACCAGAGAAGAAAGAAATATACCAATATTCTTATTAAATTCTGCCATAGAATCCAAATATTCCAAGAGAAATTCCATATGCCAAGCAGGAAAATTAAGCACAATCACTAAATTCCCACTCTAGGGTTTCAAATACAAGCTTTAGACTTTAAAAATGGCAAAACGATCCTGTTTTAGATTTGAAAAATCCTTTTTATAGCTAAAAATATTATGTTACAGATAATTACAAAAATGCCACCGCTATGGGCACATGTTGGCGCAGATGCTTGTGCATGTGGCACATGCGTGCATAGGTAGGCTTCACAGGTGGGGTTTTGAGCTCATTCTAGTTTTGTGTTTTGGCCTGGTACGACCTCATATGAGTGCGCACCTCCCCTTGTGCATATGCAAGTGACCATACAGGTCGCTATTCTTCTTTCCAGTGATTCGATTGACTGCTAGGCCATATGCTCTCATGCGATGCTGGTGTACATACCCTTCTGCATGTGCATGTTGCTACGTAAGTCACTATTTTCCCTTCCCGGCATCATTCTAAGCTCCTTTACTTCATTTTTCAATCTATTTGACTCGTATGGTTAGCTCGACCTCAAATTCATCGATTACCCACACAAATAAGAAATTTAACATGAGATACACCTTGAATCAAAGGAAACTAGATGATAATTCAATCTTAAGCAACTAAAAAACTTGCCAGAATACCAACTTATCAGGGCTCCCTCTTTGTCTTATGTGAGCCAAGAACAAAGAAAGAAAGATGAGGAAAGAGATGAGAATATGACAAAAATCATGATGCAAATGGATCTTCTAACCAAGCATATCATGGGGTCAACCCCCAAAGTGGTTAACGCCGGAGATTCAAGGAGTAATAGGGCTTATGAAGCTGAAAAAGCCTAGAAACTTGATGAGTAGATCCATTATCTATCGAATCAAATGGGTGGTTCCCGACCTACCTACAAAAGCAAAGCAAGAGTCAACGTTCAAAGTAAAGGTATAAAGATTGGAAGGATAGAGATTGGAGGGATTGAGACCATGATAGAGATTGGAGGGATAAGGAGAGAGATAGGGATCTTGATTGGAGAGACAAAGATTATGAGCATGATAGATAGATCCCTTCACATGATAGACAAAAAGGTAAATAAGCTACCTCTATTGATTTGGAAAGTTATAAGAAAGAAGACATGCTTGCTCGTATTCTATTAGGGATAGAAGGGAGTGACAAAAATCTAAAAGAGATCAAGAGTGACTTTTTGAAGCTCCATCAAAAGGTAACTTCACATTCAGCCTCAATCAAGCAACTTGAAACTCAATTAGGCCAAATCTTGGCTCACTTAAACGCTAGACAAAAGGGAGGTCTTCCTAGTGATACCGTGGTAAATCCTAAAAATGATGGCCATTGCATGGCAATTGTCACTAGTATTGGTAGGACTCTCGGTAATAGTGTTGTGAATCTTGATGAAGACCCCAATGAGAGGGGAGTTGAAGAGCAAGCTAGTGGAAAGAGGAAAAGGCTTGAAAATTTTAATGATGAAATCCGTATTCCAAACAAGCCAAATATTGAAAACCTAGAAAAACTTGAAGAGATGGGTGAAAGTAAGGAGGAACAACAAATAGTTGATGAAAATTTCCCAAAACCAGAGGAAAGTCCAGTTTCTCCAAAGCCTTTAATCAAAATACCTCCCTCATTCCCCCAAAGGCTCAAGAAGAAGCAGGATGATACCATGTTTAAGACGTTTCTCTCCAAAATTAGCAATTTGTTGGTGAATATTCCTTTGGTTGAAGCTTTACTTGAAATGCCTAGGTATTCCAAGTTCATGAAAGACTTGGTAATAAAGAAAACAAACATGAACTTCAAAATGCTTGAGATATCACTTAGTTGTAGCGCTATCATGTCAAGCCATAAGGTGGTCAATAAAGAAGACCCCGGTGCATTTACTATCCCTTGCAACATTAGTGTGTATCAATTTGGCAAAGCTTTGTACGACTTAGGAGCAAGTATAAACTTGATGTCTCTAACTATATTCAAGAAGTTGGGATTGGGAGCTCCAAATTCAACAACCATGGGACTCTTGATGGTTGATGGTCTATTAAATGACCGGTGGGAATTCTATATGATATTCTTGTTTGAGTTGACAAATTCATATTTCCTGCCGACTTTGTGTTCCTAGATTGTGAGATAGACTATGAAGTTCCAATCATTCTCAGTAGGCCTTTCCTTGCTACCAGGGGGCATTAGTAGATATGGAATATGGTAAAATAAAGTTTAAGGTGAATGGCGAAGAGGTGACATCAAAAGGACTTGCAAGTGATTTTAATGGTTGATATGATTGATAATGAGGTGGCCGATGTTATGGAGATAGATTTCATTAGTGAGATACTAGCGGGAGTGTTGTGGGATTATGGAAATGGAGATATTGAAGAGTATGATGAAGTCGTGGCTTCCTTGAAGGGTCTTGGTTCCTACACCAAGAATCCATAAAAATTAGATCTTGACTTGAAAAATTTGGAGAGTCCTCCTACCAAGCCTTCAATTGAAAATACACTGCAACTTGTGCTTAAACCATTACCACCACACCTTTGCTATGTATTTTTTGGGGAAGGTAACACCTTACCCATTATTATTGTGGGAGACTTGTTACCCTGGCAAGTAGAAGTGTTGAAGTTGGTTGTGAGAAAATTTATTTGATCCATTCGGTAGACTATTGTAAATATTATAAGGATTGCTCCCAGTATTTGTACACAAGATAAAGTTAGATCCCGATTGTGTACTGAGTGTTGAGCATCATTAAAGGTTAAACCCTCCAATGTAAAAAGTTGTTAAAAAAGAGATAATCAAGTGGTTAGATACGAAAGTCGTGTATCCAATCTCGGATAGCACATGGGGAAGCTTGGTTCAATGTATCCTAAAGAAAGGAGGAATCACGATGGTCCCAAATGAAAACAATTAGCTTATCCCTATGAGACCGGTTACAAGTTGGAGAGTGTGTATGGATTATCGAAAGCTTAACTCATGGATCAAAAAGGACCAATTTACCATGCCTTTCATGGATCAAATACTTGATCGAGTGGTGGGGTGGGGTTGGTATTACTTTTTAGATGGGTACTCCAGTTATCAAAAATTTGTATCACACCCAAGGATTAAAAAGAGACTAACTTCACATGTTCATATGGTACTTTTGCCTTCAAGCGCATACCATTTGGGTTATGCAATGGTACCACTTTTTAAAGGTATATGTTATTGATATTTTTGGATACGGTGGAGGATACTATGGAGGTCTTCATGTATGATTTTTCTATTATGGGTGACACTTTTGAATCATGTCTTGAATACTTTGGCAAGGTACTTGAAAGATGTGTTGAACCTAATCTTGTGTTGAATTGGGAGAAGTGCAAATTTATGGTAAAGGATGGTATTGTACTTGGGCAACAGATCTTGGGTCAACATATTCAAGTTGACCATGCAAAAGTTGAAGTTATTGCCAAGTTACCCCCTCCAATCTCTGTGAAAGGTGTTTGAAGCTTTCTTTGGCACAACGATTTCTATAGACGTTTCGTCAAGGATAGTTCCAAGATAGCTCATCCGATGTGTAAGCTTCTCGAGAAAGAAGCAAATTTTTAGTTTGATGGTGATTGTATTATAGTATTTAATTGCCTTAAGGAGAAACTTGTGTCGGCTCTTATCATTGCTGCCCTAAATTGGTCACTACCTTTTGAATTGATGTGTGATGAAAGAGGCTTGGGGTTGGGTACAGTCTTGGTCCAAAGGAAGGATAAGATTTTTCATACGATATATTATGCTAGTAAGTCCTTGAATAATGCACAATGAAATTATACTACTATAGAGCAAGAGTTTCTTGTTGTAGTCTATGCTTTTATAAAGTTTCGTGCGTATTTGTTAGGCATAAAGGTCATTGTGCACACCGACCATGTGGCTCTCCAGTATTTGATGGTTAAAAAAGAGGCCGAGCCTCGGTTGATTCGATGGATCTTACAACTTCAAGAGTTTAATTTTGAAATTAAGGATAGAAAAGGGTGTGAAAACCAAGTGGCGGATCATCTATCCCACCTCGAGTCCAATAAGGCGAAGTTGGGTGAGATCAATATTGATAAAACCTTTTTGATGACCTTATGATGGCACTCTCGGGGGAGTATTAAACCATGGTATGCTTATTATGCAAATTATGTGGTATGTGGTTTGTTTTCTGAGGATTTCAATCATTATCAAAGAAAAAAATTCCTCCATGATGTGAAGAAGTACTATTGGGATGAACCCTATCTCTTTAGGAAGTGCGTGGATAGAGTTATCCCTAGATATATGATGAAGTCAGAGATGCAGGCCATTCTTGAGACTTGTCATTCGTCCCAATTTAGTGGTCACCACAGAAGTGTGAGAACGGTAACCAAGGTTCTTCAAAGCAGATGTTATTGGCCTACACTACATAGAGATACTTATGACTTTGTTAGAACTTGTGCTCAATGTCAAAGGCAAGGAGTAATTTCAATGAGGCATGATATGCCCTTGAATCCTAACCTTAAGGTGGAGTTGTTCGATGTGTGGGACATTGTCTTCATCAGGCCCTTCATGAGTTCGTATGGTGACAAACACATATTGGGGGTTGTGGATTACGTGTCAAAATAGGTGGAAGCAATTGCTTTGACAAATAATGAGAGCAACAGTGTCACATTATTCTTGAAGAAACACATATTTACAATGTTTGGGACTCCCCAAGTAATTTTTAGTAATGCAGGCTTTCACTTTTGTAATCAAGTGTTTGGTGCTCTACTCGATAAGTATGGAGTGAAGCATAAGGTGGCTACCTTGTACCATCCCCAATCAAGTGGCCAAGTGGAAGTTTCAAATCAATAAATCAAAGCAATCCTGGAGAAAACCATGAATGTAGGGTGTACTAATTAGGCTAGGCAATTGGACGATACTCTTTGGGCTTACCGAACATCTTTTAAAATGCCTATTGGTATGTCTCTCTATCAACTTATGTTTGGGAAAGCTTGTCACCTACCAGTGGAGTTAGAACTTCAAGCTATTTGGGCTTTAAAGAAGCTAAATATGGAATATGAAGATGCCTCCAAGTCTAGAATGGAGCAAATACAAGAGTTGGAGGAATTTTATCTTGAGGCGTATGAGAGCTTGGTTCTATACAAAGAGCGAATGAAAAGGTAGAATGATGCCAAGATATTAAAGAAAGAATTTTTTCCAGGTGATGAGTTGTTACTTTTTAATTTATGGTTGAAACTCTTTGCAGGGAAACTCAAGTCTAAGTTGTCGGGCCCTTTCATCGTGGTAAATATGTACCCTAGTGGTGTAATTAAAATGGAAGACCATGAGAAGGGGAGGTTGATGGTGAATGGTCAACAATTGAAACACTTTTATGTTAGTGCACCCAAAGCTGCTAAAGTGGAGGCGCTCCATTTTAAAGATGTTACTTGATGAGGAACAACGTCGTGCCACGATGATAACTAAGGTGCTTCTTAGGAGGCAACCCGAGTTTTATTTTTGTTGTTTTGAATAATTTTGTTGTATGGTGTAGGTGTGTGATAGGGTTGGAATGTAGAAAACATGTCACAAAATGAGTCAGAATAGTAAAAAGTGAGAGATCGCGCTCAAAGCTCCAGGGAAGAGTCTTTGGCGATTCGTCAAACACATCAGCGAATTACTAAAGTCAATTGCCAAAACTCAATCTCCCAAGGCTATTAAACTGCAATAATTGGTGATGATTTTCAATATTTGGCATATCGCTGAAGGACTTGGTGATGGAGCTGTCTATCACTGACTTGGTTCGCCATAAAGGAAATCCAAAGTGTAACAAACTATTGAAATTGGCGATATTTGTTCAATTTGGCATATCGCCAGTAGGTTATGCAATACTCTAACAATCGCTGAGTTGCTCCGTTATAAAATACACGACAGTTTTGATTTCTTTGACCCTTGACTTTTAAACTTATATATCTTTGTTTTATTCAAATCTATTCCCATTTCCCATTTTCCCTATTCTATCACTTAGCCTATAAACAAGTACACCCACATTCTAGTTTTCTTCTCAAATAGCCATCACTGCCATCGTCGTTCCACCATCAGAGTTCACATATGTAACACCCCGTACCTTCCCAACCCTACTTGACGACGTTGAACAATGTATACTTGAGTGTCGAGAGCCACACGAATGTATTTTGTAATGTTATTGACAAGAAAATTGAAATTTGGCCTTGTACATGTGATTAGCCCTTCGTAGGAGGTGTTTTGTGATTTTCATGGAGCATTTGTGGGGTCCAAAACGAGTCTAAGAGAACCTTTAAACAAAGGATATTAAGGTTAAGAAGTAAGTTAAAGAATAGGATTTGAAGTATCTAACCAAACCCGCGAAGAAAAGTCGAAAAATGAAATTTTCGAAAAATTTAAGGGAAGGGCGCGTTGGGTAGAGTGACACGCCGCTCTGGGCTGAAATTTTCAGTCCATAGGCAGTAAAGGGGCGCGCCAGGCAGCGTGCCACGCCGCCCCTGCGCACCTTTCAAAAGTTGAAAATTTTGTTTAAGACCCAAGGGTTCCCGGGGACGTATTGAGCCGATTTTTGCCACGATTCTTCTACAACCATGAGAATATACATGAAATAAATAACATATTATATTGGTATGATAAATTAACTCGAGAACAAAATTGGGGTCAAAATGACGATTTTACCCTTTTGGGCAAAATAGGCCATACGTGGCTAGAATCGCTTGTTTTTGGAATTGAGGCTACGGATATGAATGACATGAGTAGGAATATTGTCGTAACACGTATGAGATGATGAAACCAGGAGAAATTATTGATTTTATTGGGTTAAGTAAATTGGGCCCAAAAAGGACCCAAAAATGAAAAGAAAACATGGCCCAATGGGTCACAAGACCCATTCTTCCAATTGACTAAGTCATACACATCAATTATTGAATCAAAGTGGATAAGCATGGACTTGAGAGCCTATAAAAAGGGCAAGAAATCTGATTTTTATTGCTTACAAAGGCTCATGCCTTTTAGACAAATATCCAAAGTATTTTCTTCAAACCCTAAGAGTTCAAAGCCAAACTTTGGAGCAAGATCAACATCTTCCAAGCCTAGGTAAGTGATTATTGTCATGGATTAATATATTATATGCATGGGAGAGTATGTGAATCTTGTTGGTTATGCTTGAAAGAGTTGAACATAGTACTTTGGGTTTTTGTACAAGATGTGCCATCCATGAGATTTGAACTTGAATTATGGTTTGTGCCTTTTATGAAAGATCATGGTATGGATAAAATATGAACATGTATGGTGTTATTTTTGGTATTAAACTTGTTATTGTCTATAAGTGGAAATTGTGGAATTTTGGCCGATATGTGTTATGAGTCGTATTAAGGGAAGTTGATGGATTATTTGTGATGTGGTATGGATAAGAAAGTGGAAAGGAGAAGTGTTGTGGTGAAATGTGTCAATTATCATATATTGGTAAATGTTGGGAATATTATGGAATTTTTGGAATAATAATTTTATCAATGGTTTTGTCAAGGGGAAATGACATGTTCAAGGCAAACATGTACCCCATTGATGTTTTATGCAATTGTAAAATAGTTGTTGGTTAATGTGAATCCCGTTATGTATTTGTGTTGTAGAATGACACATAAAGAAGGAGCGGGACTATTGTATGCACATCTAGGATTGGATATCCGTATTGAGAGTACAAGGTATGTAAGGTTACTCTGTCCGTATCTTTTTGCGGCAAATAGTATCCACATTGCTATTTCACTAGTCCTATCCCAAAAGGTGCTAAGGTATCCTATATCCGTTTATCAATAGTCATTGTCATATATTTCCTACTCATGGATCATTTGTGAGTCTCATGTCTCATTATCATTATTAATGTTCCAAAAGCTCAAACAAGGTTATGGTCCAATGTTCCAATAGTGGTTATGCTCATGTATCTTGTTATGAATGATTGTCCAATGGTTCCAATGGTGTCATGTTTCCAATAATGTTTATTCACATGTATTCTAGTTTGATTATGGTTCCAAGTTTCCAAACATGCTATGTCACATGAATAGGTCAATCTCTCACAAGTGAATCTACCAATCTCATATGTCTCTCACTCTTTGGTTAGTGATCCAAAGTTTCCAATAATGTCATGTTCCAAAGTTCAAGTGATGTTATGACTATCAAGTGATGTTATGACTATCAAATACCAATCACAAAGTAAAGAACAAAGTAATGCAAATATGGTCAATGATCAAGTATGGGTGGCAAGTCTAAGGGCATAAGCCTAGCTCGACTCGATCCCGATGTGTTGATTTATGGGTGGCAAGTCTAGGGGCATAAGCCTAGCTCGACTCGATCCCGATGTGTTGATTTATGGGTGGCAAGTCTAGAGGCATAAGCCTAGCTCAACTCGATCCCAATGTATGATTTATGGGTGGCAGGTCTAGGGGCATAAGCCTAGCTCGACCCGATCCCTGGGTGGCAGGTCTAGGGGCACAAGCCTAACTCGACCCGATCCCAACATGAAGATAAGTCATGTAAAGACCCACTGATCAGTAGGGGCCCGGGTACATTGTGACATATGTAATGACATTGAAGTAACAAAGCATGAAAGCAATGAAATCAATGAAAGTAATACACATGGGTTCCAAAGTGCAAATGGTTACTTATTCATCGGATTATGCATATGCATTTGAGTTCCATTGAGTTCATTGAACTATTCATGTGTTGTATAGTTTCATTTGAGCCTTACATACTCAGTACATTCTTCATACTGACCCCTTTTGGGGAACTTACCTTAGATGTTGCAGGTGCAGGCACTAGTAGACCTCCACCGTAGGATGACATTAATTGCAGATCATTGGTGAGATCCAGTTAGTTCGGGGCTTCTCCGAGTCACAGTTGTTCAAATGTTTTGATATTATACATAGTGTATAAAGTGGGGACTTGTCCCGACTTTCAGTTAGTTTTGGTCAATGCATCTGTTAGAGGCTTTTGTAGACGTATGTGGGTATACAAATGTAAGATGGTATATGACATTTTGACTTGATGGCCTCAACGGTCGAGTTTCTCATATGTATATACGTCACATGTTCTATGATTTCTGATTTTAGCATTTCCTGTTCCTATGGGATAGTAGTGTTTCCTAAGACATGTATATGAAGGAATAAAAGCAAAGCTTGGTTCTCTCGGGCCTTATCGGCTTCGGGTGCCAATCACGCCTCGTTGGGATTCGGGGTGTGACAACATACCACTATTTCTCTTATCTTCTCCACGTCGATTTCTCTCTAGATGTGAAGGTTAGAGTTTGATTTTTGGGTTTCAATCTTACTTTGTTGCTCTTGTTCATAGTATATGTTGTTTATTGTGTGTGCTATGTTCTTGTTCAAAATATTTTTATGGATGTACTCAATTTGTTCAAATTTATGCTTTAAAATTAGGGTTTAGTCAAAACCATAATTTTTAGTTGTTGGGTTTGTGAATTTGGGGTACACCTGAGAGTAATCGTGCATATCTAGTTTATGGGTTGATTGTTGTTGAAATGGGTGTCGAATTTTGATGGGATTGTTTGAATTATACTTGAAATTGAATGATTTTGCCCGATGATAGATTGGGTGACATCGCTCTTAAGGGAAAAATCATTGATATTGTTGATTGGTGTTGAAACCTGGGGAAGTCTGAGTACCCATGGTGTTTATGAACTGAAATCACCGTGAAAATGGCTTGAGAAACTTGAAAACTCAAAAAATCATAGAAACCTAGGGGACAATGACTTTCGGTGATATATTGAGAGTTTCAGTGATGCACCAAAGTTCATGGTAGATCTCCGAAGCACTCCCCATATCGAAGAAAGTTACCATGGTTTGGGCTAATCAAGGTGACATTCTGGCGATGCCTTAATAGTTCAGCGATGCTCAAGGAGTATCGCCAAACTCTTCGGTGAATCGCTGATTCCAAAATTTTCTTCACCAATTCTTGTGTTCCTGAATGTTCCAATTAGCGATAGCCAATTTACATCACCAAACCCTTTGATGATCCGCCGAAGTAGTTTGGCAATGCATACCTAGAAAATATTTTGTGTGTTTTTTCTAACTTTGGCCTAGTGCATTGCTTCTCTTATTTACAGATATGCCTTGAAACAAGTCTGTGGCCAAGAAATGATTCTGCTCCCCTCCTTCCACATTAAAGATCAAAAAAAGGGTAGCAATTTTGGTAAGATCACAATCAAAAAGTATGGTCTACATGAGAAAAAGGGTTGAAGACACTAGAAATAAAGATCCAGTGATTGAGGAGCAAAGTTCAAAACATAGCTTTAACTCCAAAAGGTACAACATTGGTTCCTTGGAGGAAGGAAACACCACTCTCATCCATGAGCCATTGACTACTCCCGAGGCTATGCAACAGAAGAAGAAAAGGGTCGAACAACCTCCTCCTACTGCAGTAAACCATTACCTTCACGGGGGTCATCGATTTTTTAATCGCCTTAAAGTTCCCAATCAACGTACAATTATTGAGGAGCAAAGGTTTAATCTGAACGAGCTAGAAGGAAAACATACCAGAATGTTAGATGCATTAAAATACAAAAACTTTAAGGAATTCACTGAACCATTAAAGCCCTCTATTGAAAGCTGGGTGCGGATGTTTTATCAGGTTTATAGGAAGTTATTGCCGACCAAGAAAAAAAAAGGGACGACAGGATATGAGAGATCTTGTAAAGGTTCATGGTGTCAGTGTTAGATGTGATGAAGCCATTATAAACACAATGTATGGATGCCAAAAACTGAATGTACACGACTTTTCTACCAGAGTAATGAAGTCGTTTGATGAAGTTCAGGGTTGGTTAGCCCCATTGTTGAGTGATAGTCTACCTACATGGCTTGCACTAAATGTTAATATTGAGAAGAGTGATATAAATTTGCAAGCTCGATATTGGTTATGCTTTGTAAGGAGTAATCTCTTGCCCTCGCAGAATCAAATAGTTCTCGTGCACCCTCGGGATGTGCTAGTAGGAACAATTATAGTGAAAGAGAGGTTCAATCTTGCTATGATCATTATCCCGAACATTGCTCGCCTGGCCCAAAAAAATCAAACCTCTCTTGCCTTTCCATACCTCATTACCAAGTTGTGTCACTGTGGAAATGTTCTTTTTGATAAGAAAAATGATTTAAAGTGCACTCTTACCTCTACCGTGGACATTACTTGACTTGAAATGGTGTAAGAAGTTAAGAAGAAGAAAGCTCGGGTAGATAATTTCCCACCAATTGATATTGACTCCCTTAATAGTGGTGCCATCCAGCCCACTCCTACTACTACAGCTCCTACCCCTCCAGTTTCCTCCACAGGTCCATCATCACATCTTTCTGGACCCACTACCCTCGGCCTTCGCCCATCTATTGCTCCGAGTACCTCGAGGGAGCTTTGATCACGCTAGTATCATCTGGAAGGGTCAGTTGGCTTATTCAGGTGATATAAGATCATCAGGATGATTTGTAGGGTATTCTAGAGACCCTGCACATATATGGTACCAAGTTAGACGAGTTGAGTACCCCACAGCCTAGAGTCCTCGATGGTGTGCTACAGCAGATGCAGACTTAGCTCACTTTCCTCCAAAAGTATGTGGATTTCTTTTTTTGAATTTGGGATTCTCTTAGATTATTTGGATTCTATGGCAGATTTACATGAAGATATGGGTATATTTCTTTTATCTTTTATCGTGAGTAGCTAAATTTCCATCTTGGGGTTATGTATGAATGAGTAGTGATAATTGTATGGGTGTTGTTTATTTCCCTCTTTAATTGATTAATTGTTATGAGTTTGACCTCTACCCCGTGTACTATTCTATAATTGGAGGTTGCAAACTCTAGTTAACCATAGATCTCTTACCATCCTTAACAAAGGGGATAAGGGTGAGGAGTAGTGGTCAACTATGACTTGATATCCATCATTTAATAGTAGTTCTTAGACATGAGGCTACTAAATCAAAGGTTGTAGGTTGGTTATGATGTACCACTTATGAAGTGTTTGAAAGAACCCACTTGTGATATTTAATGTTTTATTGAAAGATTGACATTAAAATCTAGGACCTAGCCGACCCATAGCTATTAATTGAACATAGGAAAATATCCAATTACCCACACATATACTCACTCTTATGAAAGCATAACCCCAAGTACTTTTAATCTTGATTACAAACTCTAGAACTCACTTTTGCATTTGAAATGTGGATTTGACGAAATTAAACATAACAACATTTGAACTACTCCCCTATTTATTTTTTTGCATTGTTTTTAGCATTACGAGCAAGCAATTAGTCACTTGTGATACTCAAAGGTGAACCTATTGCCTTTATTCCTCGTGGGATCTACCCCGACTCTAACGTTGGGTAAATTATATTGCTAGTGAGTGCATACATTCTTGATGGGTGTGTTTGAGCATTATTAATGGGTGGAGTAGCCTGAAGAGTTGGATGACAGGACCACAACATGTGACATGCCCTTCGACCCACTGAGGGTGAAAGGTGCATAGGGGGTGTATTAAGAGGAAGAAAAAGATGAGTGTTGAGGGAGAGTAGCCTGAAGAGTTGGATGACAGGACCACAACATGTGACTTGCCCTTTGACCCACTGAGGGTGAAAGGTGCATAGGGGGTGTATTAAGAGGAAGAAAAAGATGAGTGTTGAGGGAGAGAGCAGTGTAGGCCAGGGAGGTGGTGGGTTGGGTCTGCACAGCCTAAGCATCATTTAGAGTGTCTACGGGGTGGACTTGGCTAAGGTCAAGGAGATGTTGTGGATTTTTCCCGAGCCTCCTCAAGAATTTGCATCATTAAGCGCTCTAGCCCCATATGATGCCCTTCATGATGCTTTTCACTTCTTAGTCCAGGCATATATGGCTCTCTGGGTAGATTTGGAACAGGAGAAGAAGAAGAGGTACTCCCATTACAAGATGCTTACCCGAATGTAGAAGGGGGTTAAGACCCTCCGAAAGACCTTAGCCTCAAAGAAGAAGGTTCCCAAGTGAAGACGACTGATGCCCAGAGGTTTTCCTTCCTGAGCGTCTTGGAGGAAGATGATTCAAACTATTCAAGCACCAAGATGATGGAGCGTCTATCTAGGCCCCGATATTGTGCACCTCCTAACCCTATATCCCTTTTATTTCAAATACTGGTTGTTTTTCCCTTGTAGGGCTCTTTATAGACATTTATTTATTTTCTCATACATTTGTATAATTCTGGTATTTTTATTTTTGGTGGTATTTTTAGGAATAATGGACTTATTTATAGGCTGATACTTTTATAATAATCATTTTATTGCATGACTACAGAATTCAAAATTGTCGAAAAGGGAAGTACCTACACAGGGGACTAGTTTTTGGGGAGCATTCTTCCTGATTATTCATCCCACTAAAGCAGAAGTGATGTGGTGAGGACTCGTCCGATGTGGCGGACTTTTGTGTTTTACAAGCATATGCTACAACGGTCACTTCCTTAGGGAAGTGAGGCTCCTGGCATGATAGTCACATCACTGCAATGAAGGTCGATTGAATACAGAGTAAACCTTTTACCTTTTAACAAGCTCAAGTCTCTTTTGTTACCTCTTCAACACACTGAATAGGTTTCAATACTATATCACTACATCATTATTTATCATAATCTCAACGCATAACAAATAACAATTAATCAAATAATTTCACCACACAACATACAACCAACACTCAAACACGACACTTACCGCCAGATACCAATTAGAATCGACTAAATTCCAATTTTAAACTCATCAAGATACCAATTGGAATCAACTAGGCTCCAATTCGAATTCGTTGAGATACCAATTGGAATCGACTAGATACCAATTAAAATTAACCTAGGTAAACACTAAACTGAGACATCACGATAGTAAAGAAGAAAGGGAATAACTCCTAGATGCCTCATAGCTTCCCTAGGATTTGATATGGATGTACACATCAATCCACATGACTCTACTTGACATTGCTCTTGTACTTGTGAGACCGATAACCTGGGGATATGATACCTACTGTCATGACCCAAATTACGATGTCATGCAGGCAACTATTCTATTCTAACTAGATAGGAGAACCCTTTACCATCCAATCATTTATCATACATAAATACTTGAAAGAAACATTTATATAATAAGTAATTAATGCAATTTCATAATAATAGCCTAAATCCTTTACTAGCATTTTAACTTAACGAATTTACAACAATTCCTAAAGACCTAATCTAGACATGTACACGAGCTTTTAACAAGAGTAAAGACACAACTTCTACCTGAGGACTGAGATGTAGAAGCTGATGAGGAGTATTCGGCACTTCAATCAAGGAACTTCAACCAATATGTAACACACCTACATCACAAAAAGGATAAAGCAAGAGTAGTATTATTACACCACACATACTGGCGAGACCGATAACCTAGGGATCATCGGTCGACTAAGATTAGTTCAGGTAACACCATATAGAAT
Organism: Capsicum rhomboideum; assembly: GCA_031232105.1. Lineage (NCBI taxonomy): Eukaryota > Viridiplantae > Streptophyta > Magnoliopsida > Solanales > Solanaceae > Capsicum > Capsicum rhomboideum. The sequence goes on from CP124709.1 coordinate 65,282,611, forward strand.
CAACAAAATCAATCATGACAATCTCACATAACAGCTGAGTGCTAAAGTTCACACCCCTTACAACGACTTCTCAATAATTTCTGAAGATTTCCAACTATCTTTCCTAATTCATTTAACTCTATCAAGTACATCAAGCATTCTACTTTCATCGTGATAAATTTACTAACCTCTAACACAATTACTGATGTTAACATTATCAAGGCTATGCACACCATATTTACATTATTCTCAGAACATAGAATCGACTAACAATCCGACCAACCAATTAAGAGTTTATTCACATAAATTAAACTATCTAATCATCATGGGGAATACGATAATCCATAGCAACAGTAATATCTCAAAAATCATACTTCCTCTGTCCTAATTTATATGACTCACTTTCCTTTTTAGTCAGTCCCAGTAAGAATAACACATTTCTATATTTAGTAATAATATAACTTTAGAATGCCTATATTATCCTTAATAAAATGATTTATAGCCACACAAACATCAATGACTTATTTTAAACTACAAGTTTCAAAAGTCTTTCTTTCTTTCTTAAACTCCATGCCAAGTCAAAGTAACTCATATAAATTGGGACGGAGGGAGTATAAGACAAGTAAATAGGTATTGCAACACGAAATCAATAGTCACATCAGCCAGATAATTCACTCAACTTTTAGATTCATCAATACCACCAACATAATGACATTTGAGTCATAAGTCAACATATCAAATCATCACAAAACCTTACAAACATCGAAGTCACCCAATACACACGAGCCTTTTCCATGCCAGAATCACAAAAGTATAATCTCTATATCTCATCAAACTCATAATATTCTCTCATCTGTGCACACATACCAAGGGGTCTTATTTCTTCCTAATAGTCATGACTTATAGGGGATGCATTAGGGTCAATGTACCAAACTCGCGTGGTACCCGATCCACCATGACCTATAGGGGATGCACTGTGGTCCATGTACCGTAATGACGTGGTACCTGATCCACCATAATAATATCGTACTAGTGTGGTACCTGATCTATTAAATAATAGCATATCGGTGTGGTACCCGATCCATAATAAAACTACTCGTTCATAAACTCACATCAGACATGAACCATTCATCAACTAGAAGGTGTAAATATATATATATATATATAGATGTCCATAATTTATTCAGTATATCAATTAATGTTTCACCTTTACTATCTCTCTCGAATAATATCAAAAGTGCACCAAATTTGACAAGTACACTTCACAATTGTATCTCTGATTCAAACAAGTTCAACAATCAATATCTTATTCATTCAAGCATTATCAAACCAAAAAATCAATCAACTACAGGTATGTACGAAGACTAATCAGCATGCCATTCAATTTAGAAATATATAAGAAACTAAATTAAGTTTAACTCCATGTAAATACTCATAAGTTCCTTCTCTTACTAAACTACCATCATTGACATCAATGATAGGTGAATTCAGTTACTAGTGTAATGAAACTTTATTCATGTTATTATCAAGTTCATAAACACCACTTCATTAGCCATTTATTAGACTATCCATCAACATTCAGTGTACAATACTAAACTTAGTTTATTCCTCTTTTGCAATAGATTACAACCTAGCACTTATCCAAGATTTCCTTAGAGCCTCTATATTATGACATTGCTTCCCTCTTCATACTCAACCTACAAGAACAATTTTAAAACAAGGAGGACACACAATCAAGGATGCACACATAATCGATTTACCCCTATCCCTAATTTCCATCAATACATAGTATTATTAACTTCCAAGATTATAACTAACATGGATACATAACCTCTCCATCATCACTAATAGTAACCTTATTCACATTGCAACTATTATGAAAGTCTTACACATACATGTTACACATCATGAAATTCATACATCAACATATTATCACATATTTTAGATCTTCATATGTTATTCCAATGTTTTATCCATCCGAACACTATGCCCAAAGGCCTAATCATGCTTCTCTCATCAATTTTACACGGTGTATATGTTTGGTAATCATAGTCTACTACTCTTAAAATCATAACCTACCTAGACCCCAAGTTACTGCCATGGGATGCATGCAACCTTGCTCCTTCTTCTAGATCTAGAGTTTTTCTAATGGAGAATCCATGAGGAGGAGGATGGAATTGCATTTCCTTTAGATATTTTCCTCTCCGTTCTTGGTGTTCTATCATAGAAATAACCCTACAATAATATTTAGAAGAGAACCCTTTTGTAGAAAAAAAGTTGGAACTAAAATAGGGTCTTTAATTTGGGATTCTGGTCGCATCAGCTTACTTCAGCAGCTGAAGTCTCATTGCAGCGGACTCACTGTAGCAGGATACCGACTGCTGTGGCGGACCTTGATAGGTCAGTCCCACTCTTTAATTTTATTTCTTCAATAAATCATTAAACAAAATAAATGGTTAATTCAGACTCAAATTTGAATCCATGAAAAAATTTAAATTCTTGCAACTTTCATCGAGGATATTTAAATAACAATGAAATGGATCGTTACAAATAGCTCACAAGAATTATATCACTTAGATCTCATAATGATGATATTAGGTCCTAAAAGCTGATTTAGGGACATCTGAGGCCCTAATCTTCAACTGATGATATCCTGATCTTAAATCAATTTTTGAAAATATTGAATCACCCTAAAACTGATCAAACAAATCCTTAATACGTGGAAGAAGATACTTATTCTTGATGGCCACCTTATTCAGGTGTCGATAGTCGATACATATGCACATTGACCCATATTTCTTCTTCACAAACAACACCGGAGCACCATAATATGAAATTGTAGGTATAATGAACCCCTTACTCAATAAATCCTATAACTAATCCTTTAATTCCTTGAACTACACAAAAGCCATCCTATAAGGAGGGATAAGGATGGGCTAAGTGCCCAAATCCAAGTCAATAGTAAAATCAATAACTCTATCTGGAGGAATACTTGGTAAATCAGAAGGAAACACCACAATAAACTCTGAAATCACCCTCATTGACTCCAAAAGAGGCGTGTCAACACTAGTATCACACACATATGCCAAATAAGACAGACACCCCTTCTCTATATTCCATTGAGCCCAAAGAAAGGATATAACCCCCTTAGGATACGAATAACAGTAACCTTTCACCCCAACTTCAGTACACCCGACATAACTAAGGTAACTACTATCTTGGCATGTCAATCTAAGATATCATGATATAGAGAGAGTTAATCCATATCCAAAATCACATCAAAATCCACCATATCAAGAATAATCATGTCTACCCAAGTATCATACACCAAAAAGGTCACATCACAGGATCGGTACACCCAATCCATCACTTAAAAATCACCTACTGGGTAGAATCATGAATAGGCATAGAAAGGGAGTTATACACTACATCAATACCTAAAGTAAAATACGTAAACACATAGAAGAACTTAGAACTAGGATCAAAGAATACCAAAGAAGGCCGATGGCAAACTAGGATGTACATGTGATAACCGCATTAGAGGCCTCTCCCTCGGGTCTACCTAGGAATGCATGCACTAACCACATCTGCCACTAGACTGAGTAACTCCACTACCACCACCACGAGTCGCCTAGGCTCCACCCTAATAACCTGAGATCCACCTCTACCACCCTATGCACCTTTTCTAGCCTGTGGATCCGGTGTCCTGCAAATCTTATCTGAGGACCCTATTGTGGATGACCTCTCCCATACCTGGGGAAATCTCTCTCAAGGAGACCAAACTCACCACAATCAAAACACCCTCTACCAAAGATGGTACATTGTGTCTGTATGAAAGAACTAGAATACCCACTATTTACATAAAATCCAAGATGAGAACCTTTAGATGCCTTACCCAAACTCTACTATGACTACCATACTCAGAATAACCATACCTAAAGTTTGTAATACTGCTTAAACCAGTCTATTAGGCTAGAAATAATGACTACTACTAGATCTTTCTCTAGATGATGAACCACTAAAACCATCATATTTGTGAACCCTCTTGTTGTTGCCTTCATAGGCCTCGCAATGGGTACCCTCAATACATTTGGTAAGATCTATAATCTACTGGAAAGTGACCCTGATAGCCAACTGTACTCATACTAGGATTTGAACCATAAGGATGCAAAAAAGTAGGGGTGAGTATGATCCAATTGTACTCAGTAGGCATCATAGGAAGATTAAGCTTAAGAAAAAACTATATCGAATATGGAATACTAAAATAAACCTGCATGTAAAACATTCTCAATAGTTCAATATCAAATAATTTCACAATTTATTTCAATCACAATGATAACTCAAGTAAACAACACAATGCAATGACATAAAATGATATGCAATGATCAATGCACTCCGTATACACCTCTTCAGCGGTTCCTATGCGGGACTCATGAGGTCCATATACAATCACTCAAAATCATTAAATAGCATAATACCTCACTATTTGACAAACACAACAGACCCTTTATAATATAAGACCTCACCATATGGAAAACTCAGCGAATCACTTAATTCAAAAATTAGTTTCCTTCCAATATCACTCTCTAGTGATCTATGAGATTAATGAATGTGTAGGCTCATACATAATAAGACAAAGCTAAATACAGTAAATATGGACAAAGTCTTAAAACATTAATCAGACAAAGTCAAATACTGTAAACAAGGACAAAGTCTTAAAATATTAATCAGACAAAGTTAAATACGACAAACAAGGACAAAATCTTAAAATATTAATCGACTTATAAACACAGCTTCAAGCCTCACTTTCAACCTAAAATTCCAATTTTGCATCATTATCATGATATAAGCCCTAATTTGGGCATCACATAATAAACCATCTCATATGCCAATTTCAATAACTAAATCACCCAACCCATAGCATGCTTTACATGATAAGTCCCACCAAGTGAAGTTTCAAAAAAGTTAAGCCATAACCTATCTAGAAACCGAATTGCAAGTCTCTAATGATCACAAACTTGCCTTCCTATTCCAAATAACCTCGGAACCCAACAAATCTAAGCCCCTACCAGAGAAGCCTTAGAATGCAACCAACTAATCCAGAGGTTAGCATGGAAATAATGATCCCTACCACAGAAACCACTTCCATTAGATAATGAAACACTAAAACCAATATGCCTTTGAACCCTCTTGTCGCTGCCTCAGAAATAATGATACATAGGACTCGCTATGGATACCCTTAATACCTTGGTATAATTCAACATTTGCTAGAAAGTTCCTCTATAGTCACCAACTAGGCTAAGCCAACTAAAGAGGGGTACTTAGTCCCTTTACAAACTTTCAAACCCACTCCTTCTCAGTTGAAATACACATCAAGTCATGCCTAGACATGACATGAAAGAAGTCTTGTTCTCGGTAACTAACATGATACCCTACTCTAGATTTTTAAACTCATATTTCAATCTCTCCCTCATTCTACGAGGTAAATACTTTGTAAGTAAAACCTCAGAAAACTACATCCATGCAATAGAAGGGGAACCCATTATCCTACAACAAAGATAAGACCTTTACTACTACTTTCCTACCCCCACCATATGAAATGTAGTATAACCCACACCATAAAACCCCACCAAACTAAGGTTATGCAACCTTTCCTACAATTAACTAAAAAATCATACACATTCTCCTCAGGTGTATCAGTAAACTTAGGAGGAGCCAATCTCACAAATCTATCAAATATTTTCTTCTTATCAATTGTTATCACCAATCTAGGTATAACTGGTGGAGCTACTAGTCTAACTGGCAAAGCATTAATGCATGGAGCTATATTAACTGGCTATGCTTCAGGAGTCTGGAAAGTTGGTACCTGCTTTCGCAGTTAAATACCATTTCTAATCTGAGATCCATTAGGAGTGACAGGTAGAGCTCCTATCTGAGCATACCCTCTAAATAACTCAAGAGTCAACCCATAGTATCCTGTAATACTAGGTAGCTATGAAATCCTATGGAGCTTGAGCTGGACCCACTTTCTCTAGTAGATAAGCCACACCCTCAAACTTAATATCTTGCTTAGGAGGTGCCTTTTTTGGCATATACCCTAGATGGTGTTGCACCTTTTGCTCTACCTCACCTATGTCCTGGACCCCTGCCTTAACCCCTGGTTGGTGCCCTAATAGTGGAGTAGAAAAATCATCCTCAATAGCAATTGATCTCGTCCTCACCATCTATTGAGAGAACGAATATAAAGTTTAAAATTCAAGAAGTGAACAAATTCACATGATAAGTAATCAAAGGATGGAGTCTTTCCTAAGAGTGTCCCATAGCCTCCCGAATATAGATAACGACCATATCATACCAATTTGTGATAATGTACTAGACATTTTCTTTTGTACTTATGAGACTGATGAACCTAGCGCTCCGATACCAACTTATCACGACCCAAAATTCCTTAGGTTGTGATGACAGATACCCCTATTATGACCATGGTAGGTAAGCCTGACTCAACAACCCAGAACATTTGAAAAAAGGCAACAACAAGTGAATCCATAAAACATAATAATAACAACAACAATAATAATAATAATAATAATAATAATAATAATAATAATAATTATAATAATAATAATAATAATAATAATAATAATAATAATAATAATAATAATAATAATAATAATAATAATAATAATAATAATTCCAAGTGGAACCAATCAAAAGAATATGAACCCCCAAGACTCATTTTTGATAAGTACAAGAGTGAATACACATAAAATATGTTGAATCAAAAATACAAGTTTATCCAAGGAAAACTAAATAAGACAAAAAGTAGATGGATGGAAACTGAGATGGTCTTTGAATCTGAGGAGCTCACTACTCTCTTGAGTATTGCTAAGATGCATGTACTCTACCCCCTAGACCACTCCTACCTGGATCAGCACCAGAAAGATGCATAAAAGTAGGAGAGAGAATAATCCACTATTACTCAGTAGGCATCATAGGTCGACTGATGTTAAGTAGAAAACTATATTAAATAAAGGATACTAAAATAATTCTGCATAAATAAAAGTCCCAGCAATTCAATATCAAATAATATCATAGCCTATGTCAATCATAATGCTTACTCAAGTAAATAATATAAAGCAGTGATATAAAATGATATGCACTGATCAATGTACTCCGTATAAACCCTCTCCAGTGATTTGCTACGAGGTCGAACCTATGGGGGAATCATAATGTCCATACACAATCACTCAAAATTTCTCAATAGAATCATACCTCACCATATTAAAAACATAATGGACGCCACAGAATATCAAACCTCACCATCCGGCAAACGCAATAGGTCACTCACTTCATAAATCAGTTCCCTCCCAATATCACTCTCTAGAGATTTACGAGATGAATTAATATGCATGCTCATAGACAATAAGACAAAGCCAAATACGGTAATTAAGGACAAATCTTAAAATATTACTCAACTCATAAATACAAGCTTCAAGCCTTACTTTCAACCCAAAATTCCAATTTTGAATTATTATCATAATATAAGCCCTAATTTGTGAATTACACAATAATCCATCTCATACGTCACTTAAAATCACTAAATTACCCAACCATAGCATGCTTTATATGATAAGACCCCACCCAAGTAAAGTCTAAATAAAGTTAAACCATAACCTACCTCGATGCAGAACTGTAAGTCTTTATCGATCATAAATTCACCTTCTGGATTTGAATAGCCTCAAAATGTAACCAATCTATCAAAAACAAGATCCACTCATAAACATGAATCCAATTATACCTATATTGTATACTTTTATTTTGGATGCCAACCCCGAGTCCACAAGGTTAAAAATAGAATTGCATTAGAAAATCAATTTACTCATAACTTAAGGAGCTCAAATATCAAATTTCATGAAAAATGGAGTCAAAATCAAGCTTGAAATCATCAAATACTATTTCTTCACTTTACCGGAAAAACCTCAAATTTTAAAGTTCAAAAAACAAGATTTGAAGGTGAAATCATAACATAATCATTGGGGAATGTGTAAAAATAGTATAGAAAACTTCCTTCAGAAGAAATCTCGAAAAGCCCCTTTTGATTCTCCCTAAAATGAGTTCCAAAACTTCAAAAATCAAGTTATAGGGTCTATGTTCAAAAAATGGCTTTTTAAATCTGTCCAAGTACCCACTCTTCAAGATTGCGGTCAAAACCCATGTGATTACAACATTGACTGGCCCTATCCCATCAAGTTCGCTATGGTTTGTGATGAACAAACTTGGACCCGAACTATACCCCTCAAACATCTCCTTTGTGATCGTGATCCACTTACTGTCATCACAATGCTGAAGGAATTTCTTCTCCGCAATCGTGACATGGCCTTTTCTAACATGAAGAAGGGTGGTGGGATGCACTAGCAGCTTGCACCAGTAACTGAAGCATAAGAAAAAATTTCCCAAACAAACCCTCGAGATTCATTTGGAATTCTGTGAAAATAAACCAACTATGCAACTAGACTAAAATCGTCATTCCAGACTCAATAAAACTATCAAAATTACTAACGAAGACCGTTATTGATGAATGTTGACCAAAGTCAACTCTAGGCCATAATTTACTAACTTTTCAATCAATGACTCTTAATGCATCAAACACCTCGGTATCTGAACGAACAATACTACTAACCTAAAAAGGCATTTCAGATCTAACAAAACAGACAAAATTTGCATACAATGTTTAAATCTCCAAAAATTAACCAAAGTCAACCTTATCAACTTCAAAACTTTTCAAAACCAAAATCTGACCTCAAACTCAAATAAAATATTCGAGAATCGTGTCAACCACTCTTGCAATCCAAAAATACCATAACCTTCTATAGGAAGGGGTAAAATAATTAAAATACACGAAAATCTGATATGAGGGTTGTTACATAAAAGTCTAATAAATCCAAACTAATCATGTACTTAAAAATTAGATATTAAATAATTATATTAAAATATTAATATCTAAAAGTTTCTAAATTATTTGTGTTTTTCAAATTTAATATTTAAATTAAGAAATGTAACTGTAATATTTCCTTCTCAAACCCCCTACAATATGCATTTCACATGTCATACGTGTGTTAACTTAAGTCAAGTGGCAAGGCAATTGGTATTTTCTTCAAAATAACTCCCTACCCAAACTTGTTAATATTTATAACGATAATCCAACACCTCATACATTTGGATTTTCATTTGAACCATTCGATGTATGTTAATAGATCTGAATCCAATAATTTTTTTTTATACTTACATTTAAAGATCAAGATTTGAGTGTGGAGAATGTGTCTTATATGGTTTAAGGTCATTGCATAGGGCATAATTAGACAAGACACATGGAAAAATTAGGAGCAGATATATGAATGGTCAAGACAAAAATAGTTCTACACCAGAGGTAGGTGATATGATCCATCTTAATGTAATAAAACATAACCAAGGCACGAACACACAAAGAGAGAGTCATCGGATGACACCAACTATTATGAAAACTTCCCAAAGGTAGTGTCAGATGTTACTCTTGTTACTCTTAAATGTTATTTTATTCTTCATTCAATGTTAATAGGAAAAAAATCTTGGCTATCAAATCCTGATAATTCATCCCTATCAAAGGAGTTGAATATTCAAGTTGGAGATAATTTAAATTTACTTACTCAATACTATTTTCTGATTCAATCAAGCACATAAATTTTATTTGTCAGTTCTTGTGTAAATCAAGTTGGTCTGGGTCATCTTCATCAAGGATATCACCAAAATCAGGCTGAACATGCTCTTATTACTTAATCTTATAAATTCATTCAGTTGTTTTTAGCTTATTTCTTATTTACATTATTTATGTTTAATCATTTTTTATTTTGATCTATTCAACCCATGTGTTCTTTAAACCTCGTGTACAAATTTAATTGTACTTTTTTGAACGTAAATAGTTTGACGTCCACAGTGCGGCTAAGGATAATTGTGGTGTTGTTATGATTCTAATCAATCTTTCAGTTACAAACTTTATCTTTATGAAGCTAAGCAATCAATTAACTTAATGACTAGCACTGGTAACATTGATCAGACCAATGTCAACATGAACCCCCTCTTGAATTGTTCCACCAACAAAGAAGTTGATCTCGTCATTAAGAAAACTTGAGTCATGAATAATCAAGGGACTTATCACAGGGATCTTGACATTCAATAGGCATTCATACTCAAAAAAATAACACTATCAATAAATAGAACACGACTAGAGTAGCTGGATTTGATTTGTCAAAAATCTTAGCTATGTTTGAAGACCATTAGAAGGAGAAAATGAAGTTACAAAAGAAGGAAGCAGTTATACTTGATCAAGAGACACCCTCAGAGGAGGTTTCTAACAACACTAGAGCTTAGGATCTTGGGAGAATAGTATGAATGGCTTTGAAAGCTGCGAGTCAATGGAACTATTGAAGGGATTACAACCTCAAACTATCCGATGATTGAATGAAAAATAATTTAATGCCCGAATAGATCATATTCCTTTGGCACCATTGACCCCAAAGGGTTCAATGTAAGATAAAACGTCCAATACCATTTCCACCATCTGCAACTACAAAGTTGATGCCCAAAAGTTTTAAGATACCCAACATTCCAAAGTATTATCGAGTGATCCATCCTCCAGAGCATGTAACAACATACACATGTGTGGTGAAAGGGAACATTATGGAACCAAATAAGATTGAATCAATTTTAGTTAAAAATTTGGAAAAACTCTTGCAAAAGGAGAAGCTATATGGTGCTCTTTGATACCTGAACATATAATTAAATCTTTAAAAGTGCTTGCAGATTCTTTTGTAAGGGCACATTGATAAGTGGCGATATTGCCACTTATTTACATCTCTTTGCTTATGATTTTATATTGTTAATCCATAATATGAGGCTAATTATCATTTGAAAGGTGTTTAATCTAGGTAATTTGAGGTTGACAAGGAGTTCTAATGAAAAGAAGTGAAATTGAGGTGAAACGAAGTCGAAATGAAGAGGTTGAAAAACTAGATGAAAAATATCCATCGCGATAAAGAAGGATCGTGATTTCCAAGACCTGGACAAAGTCAAAGACAAGTAATTGTGTGGTCAAAGGTCACGATCATGGTCAACTAAAAGCTAGACGCTCATGATCGCGAGGTACATGATCGCAACAGCAATGAAGAAAATCACCAGGCATAAGGGGCAGTGTTGAAATTTTATGATTTCAACCCCAATCCATACAAAACTCAATCCCCAATCATTCTAAGACTATCTGTGGCATATTTCTCAATCTTGGAGGCTAGGATTCTTGACCCAACATCCTTGGAGTGAAGATTTGGAAGCTTTGTAGCGATTAATTCTTAATTCGTTCTTCATTTCCATACTTTGTATTAAATATTTGGGTGTAGATAAATTTATACTTGGATATTGTTGTTATACATAATGCAATGTTTATGTTTTGAATTTGGATTTTGATTTTATCTCATACTTTTGTATTAATTGATTATTTTTGAATTATAAATAGGTTTTGCATGTTTATATTAATCTCTTGCTTCAATTGATTTCCAAAGGGAGTAGCCAACCCGAGGACTCGCACATTTACTTCGATTAATACTTGAAATATCTAATTGAGGTTGGAAAAGGTTAATTTAGCATGATTTGGGATGTATGACCCATCTTAGAGATTTGATGCGAGACATAGTCAAAATCCTAGTGTAGCCATGGATTGGAACTGTTTGTTTTGATACTTGGCTAATATTTGAATGAATTTAGCCAAGAAATATTTGTCAATCGATCGACAAACATGGTGGATGCTTAAGGTTCTTAGGCTAATTTGTTAATCTGTGATTAATCATGAGTACTTGATTTAAATACTATGGATCGTTGATAGAATTGATTCTTCATTATCACTTCCCTTATTTTCCATCATTTTTGAAAGCCATTGATCAAATTGTTCATATGATAATTGATTCTATCCTTATTTTATTTTTTTATTTAAAATCCCTAAAACAGTTGTATCCTTTGTTTAGATTATAGTAAGTTGCTTTTATTCCATACTTTCTCAATCGCTAGTCACATTATTCCTCGTGGGATTGACCCCAACTCTAATTTGGGTAAATATATTGATAACGACCATGTACATTTATTTCTAGAGTGTATTTAAGCATTATCAAAAATAGCATTGCAGCCGGGGAATAATTTGGCGTATTGAGTTAGTTTAGGATTTTTCTTAATTGTTTTGATTCAAACTTGTTAATATGTGTTTGTGATTTTGTTTTGTTTTTTGTGTTAGTTAGATTTTTTGTTTTGTTATACTTATTACTATGGCATCATGGAGTGAAAATGAGTTTGGTGGTTGTAAATCTTATCTTGATGACCCATGTCTATATTGTGGAGGACCTCATTTTTGGCAAGATTGTAGGAATACTCCTGGGAGAGAGGTGTGTACACCATCTCGATCCTATAGGGAGTATGATTGTTACTTGTATGGTGGTCGAGATAGACATTAGAGTGATTGTCCCAATTATTTTACCCCATCCCCTAGTTATACTAACAAAAATGCTAGTTGTTCTTTTGAGTTTGATAGAAATCATGATGTGCCAAAGGAAGAGCAACGTGTCGTACACAAAGACATTGAAGCAATGCTTCAAACTATATTGGGTCGGGTGACTAATGTGGGTGAGGATAAACATCTCTTACACCAATCCATGGAAGCATTTGGAAAGAAATGTGAAAAAGAAGAAGACCCTTGTGATGATGTCAATCTCTCAAGTGCCATGGATTTGCCTAATCCTCATAACAAAGTTTTTGAAGAAGAGATTGCAAGTTATGTGGTTGATCCAAACATATGTGATGACTCAAATGAGAATTATCAAAGTGAAGAAGTGGCTCAAATAGAATAAGAACAAAATTGTGATGAAGAAATCTCGGATTCTCCAAGGAAACAAGTTAAGGAGATGTTGAAAAGCACAATGGAGAAGAAAAAAAATGTGGGAAATTCTTGGCTAAATGGTGGGATCTAATCCAACATGGTGATGATGAAGTTTTCAAAAATACTATTTTTTCCATGGGTGGATTTTTGCGAGTGGTGATTGAGTCCCAAAATAAAAGAAAAACTTGACAGGAACGAAATTGTGAAGCAAGAGTGGCTATTGAATCAAGCTCAACAACTTGAAGTCAATGAGGATCAACTTGAAAGAATTTTACTAATGATTGATGAATCCCTTAAAGTAAGTGCATGTTGATCGATGTCAAGTGGTAATTCAAATGGAAATGGCTACCCAAAATTGGAAGCTGAATTAAATGTAAAAATTGAGGTATGTGATGTCCAATGTCAAATGGTCATAAAAAATTGTGATGAGATAGTTTCCAATGAAGATGCAGTTAAGAATGATGTTAAAGAATTCATGGTGATTTGTCAACCAACTGAGCCAAAAATAATGCAAGATGCCAAAATTGATGAAATGATATTAGGGTGCAAGAAAAGCCAATCAAATCCTTTGTGAAAACTCTAGTTTATTTTGGGGTACGAATGTCAAGAAAGATGCAAATTTGGAAATGGAGAGGCTTAGGCCTCATTCCAACTATTTTTCAATATTTTGCTTGGTTAATGAGATGGAGATCAAAATAACCGGATAAATGAAGAATTTTGGAGATGAGGGAAAAAGTTTCTACATTTTAGAGTTTGTCATACCAAGAGGGAAAAATGGTGTACCTCACTTGAAGATCAAAAAGTGCAAAATGCAAAGTTTAACAAGTGACCTATTGAACTTCTCACCAATGCCCAATGAGCCTAAATGGAATTTTGACATGAAGTTGGGTAAAAGATTCAATTCTTCCAAATGGAGAGATAGAGTTAGTCTCATTGCTTCCTTACATTTGTCCCACGAGATTCATCAAAATCTTGATGTGAAGTTGGGTCAAAGGTTTAAATCCTCAAAGTGAGAAGATAAATGGTAAGGTTGCTTGCATTGTGATGCGACGTTAAATCAAGCGCTTGATGGGAGGCAACCCATCATTCCCAAAAATTTTGAATAACTTTTGAATTTTTAATTGTTAGAATAGTTTAAGATTTTATCTGTGACTAATCCACAAAATTTTAGTGTTTTTGGAAGTGATTTGAACAGGTTTGGATGCAAAAATTTGAGTTGGAGTAATGTTCGGGGTTGTACTAACTTTAAAATGGGACTTAGAGCATTTTTTGGGAGTGTCTGGATTGCCAAAGTTGATGGCGTATCGCAAAAGTTGGCCAGGGCATCGCCAAAAATGACAGAAACTGGGCAGGTTTATGAGCGTGATTACTCATTGTTATCACGTAGAAGACCATCGCAATGAGTTAAATTTTAGTAACTATTATAATCACTTGACTCAAAGTAGCGATCGTGTGGATTTAAGAAATTTTAATCATCGCGATTGCATGAGCTAGCCTCGCGATCGTGACACTGTGGGCCAGGTGAGAAGTTTGAAAGGTTGCTAGACAGTCCCTTTTTTTTACTTGTTTTTCTTCCCAAACTTGTTAGTCTCTTTATTACTCCTCACAGTCAAAAAAAGAAAGAGGAATTAGCATCAACAAAATTTTCAATTCTGTCTTAAATTCTTATCTTCACCTATCATCAATCCCAAGGTATGTTCCTAATATCTTGCTCAATTTGTGTTGCTCCGTACTATTGTACAAAATGGATGGTGAGGCAACCACGGATAGGGTGTGTTTTGATTTAATTTTTGTGTGTAAAAATGGATTTTGTGAACTGAAAATGATGGGTAAGTGTTGGGTTGTTGTTAAACATTGTTGGTACTACAATTTGAGGCAAAAATATACTTTAAAATCTCTGAGAAATGAGAAAGAAAATAGTTTCCCGTGAACTTTTCGATGAAATGCCCAAGTGAAATTTTCTAGGCTAAACGGATGCCCTTCGTGATTGCAAGGCTAAGTGTCACGATCGTGATGAACAAAAATTGTTTGTAAAATTTTGTCTCGTAGTGATTGCGAGGAAGAATGTTGCAATTACGATGATGAAACTGTCTGGAAAAAGCCTTGGCAATCGCGAGCAATAGTGTTGAGATTGCGATGAGTTACCCGAAACTGTATCCAAAATAGTAACTCTGCCCTGATCAGTCTGGTGCCTGTTCCACCCATTTATTTGGCATAATTATGTGCTAATACCTTGTTTCATGTGCCTATACAATTATTTGACGTGTTTGCTTCTTTTATGGGTACTTTACTCTTTGAAAAAGCTGCCGAATAAAATGTCAATGTGCCCCAAAATGTAAACCAAGTGGTTGAAGATGATTACTTTGATCAAGACACCTTTCTCTCAATCAAATGCTCTCAATTATATGATCACCTCTTGTCAAAAAATACACATGGGAAAGAGGCATTCTTTTAGAGAAGCTTTAAGTTCGATGGCCTGATTTTCATGGGTGATTGGTGAGTAGCGGTTAGATGTGTTTCACTGAGGAGACAATATAGGCCAATTCACAAATCATGCTAAAGTTTTATGCTAACACTGTCGAGACCTACTTTACCAATAATTTGATCATGACAGTCTAAGGAAAACAAGTAAGGTTTGATCCTTAGATAATCAATGATTACTATGACCTTTTCGATATGGACAATGAAATACATAAGGCAAAACAAGGCAAAGTGAGACACGAGTGTAAGTTAGACATTTTCATGGTGAAGACTTTCCTAAATGGATAGCCAATAATGTACAAGTTGAATCCTTAGAGTTCACTACTGAAGATAAATCTTGGCTTTCAATCATTTATGCCCATATCATTCCTTCCAAAAATGATACAAATGTCTCAATTGAGCGAGCTCAGATTATTTATGTTATTATGGAGGGGTTTCAAGTTAATATTGGGGCGATTATTGTTAAACAAATTCAGGATGTGGTTCTTGAGGGGTCTAAGAGTTTGTTTTTCCCTTCCTTGATTGTGTGGTTATTCAAAGAAGCTGAGGTTGAAAAGAAGGGTGATGACCATATGAAGGGTCCTGAAATGATGATACATCCTTTGAAGAAAAAGAGGGTCGGGAATGTGCTTAAGAAAAGGAATATTGATGTGGCTTCTCTAGAATTTCGCACTTTTATTGAGGCTAGTGAGAGCCTTAATCCACCTAGAGCTTTATTGTCCATTGAGCCACTCCAAACTGGACCTTCTGCACTCAGACACATATCCATCCAGGTGCACGACATGGATGCCCAGATTCGGCAGCTTGTAGTTGGTCGTCCCACAGGCCTAGGAGAGAGCTCCTCCTCTCATCCGATACCTAATACACTGACATTGACCATATTAGCTCGTGACCAGCAGTACATCAAATAAAGGTTGGCTAAGGTTGAAAGGAGGTAACAGATTATGAAGATCACGAAAGAAAGAAGAGCAAGTTCATGACAAAGATGATGGCCACACTTAGAAAGTTCAGTGGCACCAAAAATAAGGATAAGGATGACTATGTCCTAGAGGGTCCCAGTAGCTCCAGTTCTGATTGATGCTTTTCAAGGGGTCCCTACCTCTTTTCTATGTTCTTACTTTGTATGCATTGGGGACAATGCAATATTTTTAAGTTAGGGGTGGGGTAGCTTATTAGCTACTTGTGCTATTTCATTTTGATACATTTGTGCCTTTGTCAGGCTTGGATATGTTTTATTTTCTATGTTGATACATTGTGCCCTTGTCGGGCTTTATTATCTTGTGATGTTTTATTGTGTGCCTACACCGAGATTGATCTCTAATTATGCCCTTGTTGGGCTTCATTATCTTCTTATGACTTATTGTGTTCCCTAGTCGGGCTTGAAGTTGGTGGTGATGGATATTGTGCGCCCTTGTCGGGCTTGTTCTTGGTTGATGATTTTGTTGGATTAGTCATTTTTAATTTATTTTTCATTTTTAGCCTAGCTTCTTGTAGTTTTTCCTTTTGTAATAGTTTTGAGTGCCCATTCCTAATGATAGATTAAGTGATGACTTTGTTAAGGGAAATAGTTGCTTCATTGGGTGTTGGTGTCATTTGTGCAGGGCAAGTTTGAGTACCCGTAGACATCGTGAATTGGGGTTGTGATTGTTGTTATGGTGATGTATAAGTAACCAATTGCTTTAGTGAAATTTGAGTAGCCGTTACATTATTACCCTTGTTGTAGTCAAAATATGGGATTGTGGCTTGTTTGGTATTAATAGAGTTAGTCATGCATTGTGAAATATTAAAATGAGCATAGCCCTCCAAAAATTTTGTGAAAACAAGTGCATGGAAGTGAATGATGTTTGTGACAACACTTTGACTCTTTTTGTGACTCCTTACTCATTAGGTGGTGATAATTTGGATTGTAAAATGACTCATTCTGCTCTTGATTAGGAAATGAAATTAATCCATCCTGAATAGTTTGCATGCCATGTGTGGTGAGTTCTTGTTGAATAATAGTTGTGCTTACTTGTGTCATCTAGAACTCACCTGATTGGTCTTTCAATGCTAGTAATTATTGTGTTGGTTGGAGAAATGACCTTAGGCCTTCCTTGTGATTTTTGGAAACCTGTTTAGCCTTAAAATCCTACCCCGTGCACAAATTCTATCACTAGTTACCCCATTTGAGCCTATTACCCTTTCTTTGGCAACTACATTACAAGCCTTGAACCTTTTAAAAATGTTTCCTCTCTTAAACCCTACCCTTCTTGAATTTGAAAATTCAAATTTGAGGCAAATAGCCTAAGTTGGGGGTTGTGGAACTTGGAGAAGTAGATCATGCATCGCGGTTTGTAAGTGAGTATCTTAAGAACAAATCAATGGTTGAATAAAAAGAAAAGAAAAGGAGAAAAGAAAAGAAAATGAGAAAATAAAAGAAAAAGAGAGAGTTTTCAATAAGTGGGTAAACTAGAATGAAAAAAGAATGGCGCTTTGTGTTGTATGGAAATGAAGAGGAAAATGATCAAAGGTTGCATGATAAAATGTTGTGTAGAGTTCAAGGAGGGTGTAGTCACTTTTATCTAAAATTCTTATCCTACCCTTCCCTAAGCCTACATTACAAGCTAGAAAGAGTCCTTCGAGATCTCCAACCGATGCTTTGAGTTAGTGGTGATTGAAAATAAGGGCAAGTCTATGGTATGATACTTGTTTTCATTGGAAATTCTTTGTTGAGTGTGAGTGTTTGTGCATCTGTCCCTTGTATAAGTGTTGTAAATATTGTGAGTTTTGGGACTTTCTTTCTTGTGAGGGCATGTAAACTTGGATAGATTGGTGAAGTTGATATATTCTAAAAATGAGGTAAAGTAACATGTTTAATTGACAATTGATTGTTAGTCACTTCTTGAGAATTGGTTGTTGTTACTTGATCATTCTTGAAACTCCATTATATTCTTGAAAATGTGTTTGAAATTGAGTCATGCTTATTGACTAATTGTTAGTACCAAACAAAGTAATAATCATTGTGCTTATTTGAAAATATAAAGTGAAAAGGTTATTGGTTCATGAGCTTGAATTGATAGACCTCATTGAATTTGATTTTGTTTTTATTTGAGGATAAGCAAAGTCTTTAAATTTGGGGTGTTGATAAGTGGAAATTTTGCTACTTATTTGTGTCTCTTTGCTTATGATTTTGTATCAATAATCCATAATATGAGGCTAATTATCATTTAAAAGGTGTTGATTCTAGGTAACTTGAGGTTGACAGGGAATTCTGATGAAAAGAAATAAAATTGAGGCAACACGGAGCTGAAACAAAAAAGTTGAAAAACTAGATGAAAAATACCCATCGGGATCACGATGAAGAAGGATCGCAATCACCAAGACCTAGTCAAAGTCAAAGACATGCAATCACATGGTCAAAGGTCGCGATTGCTGTCAACTAAAAGTCAGACCCTCACGATCACGAGACACATAATTGCGACAGCGATGAAGAAAATTGTCAGGCATCAAGGGCGATTTTGGAATTTTCTTATTTCTACCTCAATCCATATAAATCTTGATCCCCAGTCACTCCAAGACAATCTTTAGCATATTTCTCAACCTTGAAGGCTAGTGTTCT
Organism: Capsicum rhomboideum; assembly: GCA_031232105.1. Taxonomy (NCBI): domain Eukaryota; kingdom Viridiplantae; phylum Streptophyta; class Magnoliopsida; order Solanales; family Solanaceae; genus Capsicum; species Capsicum rhomboideum. The sequence continues at coordinate 65,301,618 of CP124709.1, forward strand.
TGACCCAACACCCTTGGAGTTAAGATTTAGAAGCTTTATAGTGACTAATTCTTAATCCTTTCTTCATTTCCTTGATTTGTATTGAATATTTGTGCATATATAACTTCATACTTAGATATTGTTGTTAGACATAATTCAATATTTACGTTTGAATTTGGGTTTTGATTTTATCTCATGCTTTTGTATTAGTTGAATACTCTTGATTTATGAATGGGTTTTGCTTGATTAAATTCATCTCTTCCTTCAATTTATTTCCAAAGGGAGTATCTAACCCAAGGACTCACCCATTTACTTTGATTAATGCTTGAAAGAGATAATTGAGGTTTGAAAAGGTTAATTTAGCACAATTTTAGATATATGACTCATCTAATTGATTTGATACTAGACATAGTCAAAATCCTAGAGTAGCCATGGATTGGAACTATTTGTGTTGACTCTTGGCTAATATTTGAATGAATTTAGCCAAGAAATATTTGTCAATCGGTCGACAGACGTGACAGATTCTTAAGGTTCCAAGGCTAGTTTGCTAATTCGTTATTAATCATTAGTACTTGATTTAAATGCTATGGATCATTGATAAAATTTATTTTCCATTATCACTTCCCATGTTTTGCATCTTTTGTGAAAGCCATTGATCAACTTGTTCATATGATAATTGATTTTATCCTTGTTTTATTTTTATATTAAAAATCCCCAAAATAGTTGTATCCTTTGTTTGGATTATAGTAAGTTGCTTTTATTCCATACTTTCTCGATCGCTAGTCACATTTTTCCTTATGGGATTGACCCCGACTCTAAGTTGGATAAATATATTGCTAACAACCGTGTACATTCATTTCTAGAGTGTATTTGAGCGTTATCACACATAATGGAGCAAACAAGGTACAAACAAAGAAAGTGGATATATTTAAAATTACTCAAGGGGACTAAGAACTATTTGTAATGACCCTCTAGGTTATTTCCTTAATTTCTATGCATTTTCCCTATTTTGAGCCTTCTGTAGTTGCTACGGGATATTTGTGATTTACTGGGATTGGTGGTTTGGTTCTCAGGGAGTTCGATTGGGTTTTAAACTAATTTTCCTATTTTGGAGATTTTGAAGTTGAGAAGTTTGAATTTATTCAAAAATTTTAGTAAATGACTTCAAATGAGAATTTTGATGGTTCAGTTATCTCTAAAATATGGATTATGGGATAGGAGGACTTTTATTTGGGTCTCAAGGCTTTCAGGCTCATTTTGTGTTCTTGGTTGGGATTTGGGGTGAGCTCTCGATGCTCAGAGTTGTTCCATCTCCTTTTTGTGGGTACTTTTTTTTTATTTTTGTATATTCAGAGAAAGACTTGTATATTTATACTTATTTTGTACCACTCTTATTTTTGAAACTCTAGTATTAGTGGCACCAAGTCATGGGGATGTTTTTTTTTTTTGTGTGTGTGTGTATATATATATAGTTCTTTCCTTCCACTACCTATGGGCCCTTATTATATGAATTTATATATATAGTTGACCCAGTTATTCTATTGTTCTCATTTCACTTATTAGTTGTTCTTTTTTTGTATATCTAGTGGGGTTGGATTACTTATTGAGGGTTATAGTAGGTGTCATCAATGCTTGATTTTGGATCGTGATAGATTAGTATCAGAGCTTAGGTTCACCGATCTTATTAGAATAAGAGAAATTGTTTAGTAGAGTGCTGCAAATTTATATGATGACATCGGTATCATATCTTTAAGAGGCTATAGCGAATTCTTAGTAAAATTCCATTATTTTGACTTCTTATCATGCGTTCTTATTCCAATATGCTTCAAAAATCTCATTTGTTTCACTCATTTGCAGATATTAGGATGAAAGTTATAATAGGCGAGGGTAAGGCCTCTATGCCTATAGCTAGGGCTCTAGCTTAGGGCTGAGGTCAAGGTCGGGCATGAACTACAGCACCAGCTTAGTCCAGTCCAAGGAAGCTGTCACCAAATCTAGCTATTATGACAAAGGATCTATCATTGCAACTTGTGGGTTAGGGACCAGCCCAGACTCCACTTATATTTGTGGGAACAATGGTACTTTTGGACACCATGGTCCATTTATTGAGATTTCTAGAGGGCATGTCACAAGTAGGTGTGTTTCTCGATACCTCAAGCAGGTGTGTTTCCCAGTACCTCAAATGGTCCTCAGACTATGGATGGGGCACAAACATTAGCCCAAGGAGCAGCACAGGGTGCTCAGGGTACAGAAGTGTAGCCTATTGCTATGGCTCCTTGCGTAGAGTTAGTGTCAGTGTAGATTATTGCTCAGCCTATGGCACTAGATCAGTGATGACTTCTAAGGAGCTGAAGAATTTTTTCCAATTTTTCAGATTGGGTCCTCTGAGGTTTTCAGGTACTTTGGGGGAGGATGCTTATGAGTTCCTAGTGATCAATAAGGAGTGTTTGCATAACCTCAGGTTTGTGGAGTCATATGGTGTCAATTATACTACATTTCATATAAATAGGTTGGCTAAACAGTGGTAGAGATATCATGTTGGGTGCAATTCTCCTAGGCTTTCTTGGGGAAGTATATGCCCTATCGCATGGGGAAAATATTGAGGGATGAGTTTCTAGATCATCAATAAAGTTCTATGTCAGTGATGGAGTATGAGTTGAGGTTTCATGAGTTGTCCAGACATGCTGCTATGATTATGCCGACCGAGCACGAGCGAATGTACAAATTTGTCAAAGGGTTAAGGTTGTAGCCTCATTTGGATACTGAGCATATGGTGTCTTTCGAGTGTACATTTATAGATGTTGTTGACCATATGCGTACCATTAAGGGGATACATCATGAGGCCTATAAAGGTGGTGATAAGAGGCCCTACTATCAAAGTGGTTTCAGTGGATCACAGTCCCAAGGTTACTTTTTTCATAGACAAGGTTATCAGCAGTAGTATTTCTAGCCTAGTAGACCTGTTCAGGACACACTTAAGATTATAGATAGGGGTTAGATGGGTTAGAGCGTTCACAGTGGTTAGAGATCCAACTAGACTTCACGAGGTTCATAGTTTAATTTTTCAGGCATTAGTGGTTATTCTGGTACAATAGGGACAGGGGCAATATTCTAAAAGGTTTCAACAAGTGTGGTGAGTTTGGGCATTATACTATGGAGTTGCCCCAGTGTAGGCTTGTTGGGTAGTTAAGTCAGCAGGTTCAAGCCCTCAGGACTTTATTTACACCGACCATATATGGTGCATAGGGTAGCAAGGATGGTCCCTAGAGTGCTAGAGGTGGTGATTATCTAGGTAGATTAGGTGTTTGTGTGGGTAATCAGTCCAGGGGTGGACGTAGAAATTTATATTCTTTTTGGGTAGGCCAGAGGTTAAGGCTTTAGATGTCGCCATTATAGGTACGATCTTCATTTGTCATTAGCCAAGTTCTGTGTTATTTGAATTTGTTTATAGATCCTTTGCTTATACCTATTCATGTAGCTACTCCAATAAGGTATTTATTAGTAGTGGATCGGGTATTTAGATCCTTTATGGTGACTATTCTAGAGTTTGACACTTGGGTAGACCTGGTTATCATAGATATGGTTGATTTTGACGTGATTCTAGGCATGGACTTGTTGTTACCTTGCCATGCAGTCTTGGATTCCTTTTCCAAGGCAGTTACTTTGGCGATGCCTAGCATTCCATTAATTATATGGAAATATTACTTATAGTCATGTGTGGAGAGGGGTTATATCAAACATTCAGGCGAGAAGGTTGGTAGTAAAGGGTGTTTGTTTTATCTTGATTAAGTTTGTGATACTAGCACCGACACTCCTTCACCTGAGTTAGTCCCTATGGTTAGTGAGTTTCCAGATGTATTTCCTACTCATTTGCTTGGTCTTATTGATATGAGCACGCTAGAACATACCTTCAAGACCACTCACACGAAGTCAAGAGAGAGATCTCCAAGAGCTACAAACTATGTTCATGAAAAAAAAAGAGATTCTGAAGGTGCTTGAAGTACAGAAATGGAAGGCTTACACTTGTGGGAAGCCCATCAGAGTGAAGCGGTAGAATAAAGCTTGGGAAAGAAAGCTTGCCAGAAGAAAGTTGTGAATTGCCCTTCAAGATGAGGCCAAGTGCGACCAACACTTAAGAATGTGTGACTCGCACCTTGAGCAGTACTTCAGGGCAGTGGCCATTTTTAAGTGTCATTTAATGGTCACTTTTGGACCTTATTTTAAATAGCACTTTTGGCTATGTGTGTAAGAGGCATGACTATAAATAGTTGCCTTAGCCATTTTCATCATGAGTTTTTGATTGATGAAAAATTGTCTATGAAGACTTGTAGTTGATATCATAGTTTGTAGTGGGTGGATTCCAAATTATCTTAGAGTAGTGGGTGGATTCCCAATTAGTAGTTAAATCTATTAGGTGGATTCCTAATAGAACTATTGGGTGGGTTTCTAATAGTTTATTTGAGTGATTTGGCGTGGATTCTCTTAATTGCTTGTTAACTTCTTTTGCTTGATTAATCATATTGAGCCATCAATTTGGGTATCTTTTATTTGATTGAGTTGGATTAATTACTTGGTTGTTGGAATCAATTGGGAGGTGTGGGTATTAAGTCCCATGTTGCCCATAATTTTATTTCTTAGTGTTAATCCGCATATATTTTTCTTATTTTGATTTTTTGTTGATATTGATTTTAGCTGTCCAAACTAGGATGGATTGTATCATTCAGTATCAGAGCCTAGGCTAAAGGATTGTTCCAACAGTCCTAAATCTTAGATCATAAATTAAAAAATTCAAAAAAAAGTGTCAAAAAAATCAAAAGTCAAAACAATACTTGAATCGATGTTTTTGTTTGAGTTTCTAATACTATATTTGTATTCTCTAGTGTTTATTGAGTCTAGATCTGAGAATTCAACTTGTTTGGAGTTAAATTAAAGATTCCACCATTGTTGGGTGAAGGAGCTTAAAGAAAAAGCAAGTGGGTTTTGAGATTTGAAAATATAGGGTTGAAATTGAAGGTTCAAAAGTATTGGGGTTTGTTCCCCATATCAAAGAAGCCAAATCTCAAATTTCATCAAATTCAAAGTTAATTTAAGAGAGATGAATTTTTGAAGTTCATCTTATTCATAGTGTTTTTCATAATCTTCGTATCTTTATAAGGATGAATTTGAAAAAGGGAGTGTTAGATCCAAAAAAAGAAAAAGAAAGATTACCTTTATTTGTACAAGACTGAATTTAACAAAAAAGGCAAGTACTAGAAGAAAACAAAGTACAAAAGGTAAAAAAAGTGCAAAATTTGGAGGTTCCACGTGTTCTCTCAAGGGTGAAGTGCACCAGAAGTTCCTTTTGCACTTGGCAAAGTGCCTTTTGCACTTGAAGAGTACTTCTGAACAGAAGGCTTCTGCCTGAAAAAGTGTGTTTCAAAAGTTAGCAAGGGCTTTAGCACTTCTCAAAGTGTGTTTATCACTTTCAAAGGCACTTTACATAATTTAAAAACTTCATATTTTCTTCAACGAATCTCAGGTTCTAACTTTCTAGTTTCATTTCTTTGATTCTAATCCACATCTTAGGATCTTAAAACTAATTTTTCAACTAGTAATTGTCCTACTTAATTATTAATTAGTTCTTGGTTTTGTATATTTTTTGTACCAATTCTTCTAAGCTTTTCTCATTTATCTTATTGATCATTCTTGGCTCCTCTACTTTGATTTTGAATAGTCCATTTTTCAAGTAACAAGAACCCATTTCTCCACAAAGGATAGGTGACCTTGTGAATTGATTGAGCTAAATTAGTTCATTATCAATTTTGAGAATAAACCATAGAAGGTAAGGTGAGAGTTCAAATACGAGTGACATGGGGTTTTTACTACTAACTTTGTTTGTTGAGTTTTGCACGTAGGAACGAAAGGGGATATAAGGGAGAATGTCCTCCAAAGCTTTGGGCTCTTATGATGACGAGTCGTATGAGAGCTATTCTAATACCCCAAAAGTTTCGCATACTTAAACCCAAACTTAGATCAGAAAACCACTATAGAAGTCCAAATTTCAGACTAGTACGACTCATCCTATGAATCGTACTATGAGCCACGACTTGTAGGGACGAGTCATAGTCAGGCTGCTCTTAAATAGTAAAGAGCTCTAGTACCCATGAGCCATGGTATGGTACAAACTTTTATGGTACGATTTGTACGTATGATTCATAAACCCGTACAAAAGTTGGCTCAAATTCTAAGTCCCAGGAACCATGAGTCAAGGCATGACTCATTGTATCCTCCTATGAGCCATACTATGATTCGTAGGATGCTTATACAGTTTCAGTAGTCCTTTACAATAGTCTTTTCCCAATTCCTCGACATGTAAAATACCAAAAGCTATAAATAAAAGTAAGTATTATATGTGATTTAAAGTCATAAGATGTCCACAACACCTAGTTAAGTTGAAAACTCCTCTACCGGCTAAGTTTTAGTATAAGATTCTACTTGGATAAATTTCAAACGATCATTAATCCTAGTATATAAGGAGTTATGGGTACCTATACCTACCAAATTAAATATTTTTAAGTCTTCTTTCCAATGCCACCAACTATTCATCAATTCGATTCCGGAGTAAAAAGTTATTGACATTTTAGTGGAGCACTATCAAAGTTATCAGTACCTACGACTCATGGTACGAGTCATGCTATGTCAGTAGAGGTCATACGTTAAAGGTATGAGTCATACCAAGACTCGTACTGACTATCTAGAGAAGTGTCAAAAAGGGTCTAAAACCATGAAGTCAAGTACGATTCGTATTCCCTGGACATGACTCGTGACATGAGTCTGGTATCCAGTACCAACAACTTTTTGCACAATTTTTAAAGGGCTATTTGGTTTTTTCCAACTCTTTTAAACACTATACTAATTTTTTTTAGCTTCCTTAGAGGGATATTAAAGGGTAAATAGTCGACCCTTTCCCTCATTCTCACAAACTCACACTTAGAGAAAATAAAAGAGAGATTCAAGTACCTTCACACCTAAGCCTAGGTTTCTTTGCAGAGTCAGATTCTCAGGCCTTTAGTTCAAGTTGTGGGATTTTCAATAAATGTTCCATTCACCATTATTCTAAAAAACATTAGTCTTTCTATTATGATTTTTATGTATTAATGATTTAGGGTTTATACCCAATTATTCATAACTCTTGAAGTTCACTTCCCTCATGATAATTTATGAACATGGTTTCTCTTAGAAGTTATTATGTATGATTTCCAATGCATTTAACTCAGTCATTATAGTATTTCATGAATTATGCATATTTTTAAAAAGTACAATTGTTTTAGTACAAATTTGCAGTTTATATACACATGATCAGAGAAATTAGTTACAGCAAGCAAGACTAGTTTTCAGTATTAGAACCTCAAAGAAACAAAAATCAAACTAGTTCATGATCATTTTCAAATAGATAGTTTTCAGCTGTCTATAAGCAAATAGTATACAATTTTTGGAGTAGTATTTAGCACCGAATAAATTAGAGTTCCAGACAACCCAAGTTCCAAAACTATGTGCTACCATTGGTCTATTTTAGACCTTAAGGCATCGGTTTAGTGTATCCACATCAGTCATGGATTTATACCCTTGGAAAGGTATATTGGGCCCTTCTAATAGGGTGTATACATTGGACTCTATGTTTGTTTACATTATATATGCCGGTTAAGAGAACTTCCCACTGAAATAGTTTTAGTATGACTTTTGTACTTGACCTGTAGCTTTAATGAAGTTGAGCTATTTCATGACTTACAATTATACCTTATGTTTACAGTTTATGATTTACTTTTGGGTCATTATACTACAACGTTGATATTTTCCCCAGTATCAATTTTAAATAATATGAAATACTATGCTTTCTTAGCTTTAAAGTTTTGAATTGTTTTAGCTCACGATATCAGTAAATAATTTATGTCTTACAGTTTTCTATAACATATTCCTTAAATTTGCATCCTTAGATTTTAAATATGGTTTTCCCATGGTTTTGCTTATTGCATCTAAACGCAGTTTTAAAATATGCTTTAAGTGTTGTTCATGATTTTAGCACACCTCACATACTCAGTACATTCAAAGTACTGATTGTGTACTTTCCTTATACTGCATCCTTTTATGATGTAGGTTTCGGTGCTAGTTCATAGGATATAGGTTAGACAATTCACAACTTTTAGTCAGTAGGTGATGAGTTCTCCTTATTCGGGAACTCCCATTAATTAGTAGTCATAGCGGTTTATTTCAGTTCTTATACATTGATTACAAATAGCTGAGGGTCATGTCTCAGCTAATTGTAGTCAGTGTTAGTAGAGGCTTCATAAACAGTTAATTAGAATTGTTGTAATCAGTTCTAGCTCTTTTCTTTTTGTAATACAATTGTTGTATAAACATTTTTACCAGTGATGTATTGAACAAGTTAGTCCATGATCTTGCTTTTATTCAATGTTTTCAGTATCTATTTTCAGTAGTATGCCAGTATCAAGGGTTAGCTTGAGATCACTTGTGGTTTTAAGCACTATGTTACATCCAGAGTATAGACTCAGGTTGTGACAGCTATGATGGCCCATGTGATTATGAGCATTATTGTGGTGAGAACTACTACTTCAAAAGTAAATATGAAGCAAGTGCTCATAGGTGTTGTTAGGAAGATGAAGGAGTAGAAGAACTTTATGATAAATCCTATAATGAAGATGATAGATATGAAGGTTCCCATACTACACACCATGAATATGAAGGATACAAGAGGTACAACCCTTTAATACACATACCTTAAGAGTCAAATGATGAATGTTCCTCTAGAAAGGAAAGTTGTGGGGTTGAATTATAAAAGTGTGAAGGTGTCCTTTTCACTTGGTGGATATCAAGAGGAGGTTTGGTGTGATGTATTCCCTATGGTTACTTTTCAAATATGTTTGGGAAATCCTTGGTTCCAATGGCATAGTATTTCATACACATAATATTGGCCCAAGTATATCATGGATCACAAGGGGAATATCCTCTTTCCACCAATAATCTCTAAATAAGTAAGTTCATGTGAACCACTTCTGAAGTTATCTTATGTTTAAATGAGGAAAGGGCTTGATAAGCAAATCCAAATATTCACTAATCTCATTAAGGAGTCACAAATAAAGAGAAAGCATGCTACCTCTTGTGAAGTTGAAACTAAGAAGTTGCAAGTGAACAAACCAAAAGTTACTCCTTGTGAAATTGTGTCTAAGGAAAAGCCAATGAAAGAAAGTAAGGTTACTCCTTGTGAACCAAAATGAAATATAAATATGAAGGGATCACCTATCCCTTCTCAAGAAATCCTTATCACTTGTCCTAATTCTAATTAAATTATGAGACAAAAGATAAAAAGGAGCAAGGGTATGATAACTGAAAACTCTAGAGTAGAAATGGAGACGTTGTGTGGAGTGATGTGAGAGGTTTGTCACAACCTAAACTAACTCTTGTAACTTCTCTACTTTTTTTTATTATCTTGGTGAATGTGCATTTATTCTTGGAAGAAAACCTAATAAGGAACCTCAAATCTGAAACATTACGACGTAGTGGAAATCCTCCCTGGGGAGAAAATATGCTCCAATGTTGATAGCCAAAGCGAAGGCAATCATTCCTATGAGCTACAAGGTAATAAAGCTAATCCTTACATTTTTTTGAACTTAGGAGATCATTATGTGGCTATTAACTAAGTGATTGAAAGTAGCAGCTTATCTTTATGTGAGTATAATAAGTCTTTCCCTTTGTGATGTTATTGATAACTTTTTGTTGCATGATGATAATGTCGTTGTTGAGAGTATTCAAACACTAATTGATCTTATAGATAACCAGATTGACTCTTCTAGTAAGTTTGATTTGTGTCAACCTAGTGTTGGCTCTTGTAGCTTGAATAAAGGTATAATGTCATGTGATAAGAGTGTACACACACTAGTTGACCTTTGTGATGATCAAGGTGAACCTTTTTGGGAGTGTAAGTTGCATACAACTAGTGTTGGTATGAGTATTGATTAACTTTTATATATCGTTAATGTACTAAATGAGGAACTTTTGGGTGAGCTAAATGAACCTTAATTTAGCAATAATGATGATAAAGTTGATATTGTGGATAGTCATGTAGGATCTTTATGTAGAGGTGATGAATCCATAGATGTTGATTCCATTTCTGTTTTTCTCATGAGAATCTTTAGGTGGAATGAAATTTTAAGGATAATATCTTATTTGATGATGACATAGGTATTGAGACTATGCATAGTGGAATATCTCGTAATGATGAGAATGTGGCCTCTCTTGAAGGATACAAATTATTTAGTAATCCACTATGGTGTGATGTCACACTTTTTGAGGATAGAAATCTCTTCTTAGAAGATAATAGTATGTTTATTGGAAAGGATGGTGTTTGAAAGAAAGGTGATGTATGTTCTCTAATTTCCATTTTGTTATTATGTGGTCCCATTCTTGATCAAGGCTTTAATATTTTTGAATATGAAAGTGAGTCTTCTCATGAGAACATCTTAGATGAAGTTAGTTTATGTGACCCTTTGACTATTGTTTTTTTACATATGATGATACTTGTGTTTGTATGAAAAGTATGTTGCATGTAGATATGAGTTCTAATGGGTAAAATGGGTGTTTTCTTGATCCATATTTATGGAATTTATTTCTGTTTGATCCTGATAATGAGTTGAAAGGTGGCACTTGTGTGATGATGCTTGGTCAAGACCACAACCAAGAGGTATATAAAATTGTTGGCACGTTTTCCCTATAATGGAAAGTCCTTCTTGAGGGTTTACAATCCACTTGATGGACCTATGTTGTTGTGTGGGGATGACCTCTAAAAAAAAGGAGTGCTTTTTAAAAAAGGAGAGCTATGAGTATTCTTTTGATGTGAGCTTTACCAAAGATTCTAGCTTAAAGGGTGAGAAGAAACCACTTGAATCTTGGCAGAGGACCAATGGTCTTAAAGGTAAAACTCTCTCTTTCCTGTGTTATGTGATTTACTTATTTGTGAAGTCTTATCAAGGAAACATGAAAAGAGAAATCAATGGGGCAAACCACCTTAGCGACAAATATGGTTTGGTGCTTCACATCTTCCAAAGGCTAAGGATGGTATATATTCATGGCTTATACCTATATTTGGACTTTCTAACACCATGAAGGTGTGATCCACTACTCCTGAACTTTCTTGTGTCACTCAATTGAACTTGTATGATTTTTATTTGATGGTATCTTTAGGAAAGTATAATTCTATGCTTTGGAAAGTTCTTGAGTATGATGTAAGGGTACCCTTTCCTTTTGACTCTGGTAATGACCTTGGAGTAATCCCATGCTTGAAGTGGTCTACTTCATTAGGGGAAGTCATAATTGTTGCACTTAGCCATATGAGATATCACTTGTTCCTTGACTTAAGGGGTAGAATGTTCTTCTTGAGGAATGGAACTAAAAAGAACTTGCATGTTTGGTTTCCTATATGTTTTGGTTCTTAGAATGTACCATTTTGTCAAGATGCTTTATGTATCCAAGTATCTCTTATTTTTCTTGGAGATGTACTCTTTCTATATCATGTTGATACCTGGTTATACCACAAAAGTGAGCATGTAAGAATTTGAATTCTTATTATACTTAATATAGGTAATATCATCCACCTTATGATGATTTTATCTTAGTTGGGTATAAAAGAGATCTTTCAATCATTCTCTTCCATGTTTTGTAGGTTTGGATTCAAGGACAAATCTTATTCAAGAAGGGGAGGATGATACAAGTGCTACTAGCACATACACTTCAAGACTGCTCAAACGAAGTAAAGCCAGAGATCTCCAAGAGCTAGAAGCTATGTTCATGGAGAAAGAATCTTTAGAGCTTCTTGAAGTACACTAATGAAAGGCTTATAACATGTGGGAGGTCATCATACCGAAGCAAAGGAAGAGAGCTTCAAAAAGGAAGCTATCCAGAAGAAAGTTGTGATGTGCCTTCACGATGAGGTAAAGTGAGACCAACACATTGACAAGTGTGGCTCGCACCTTGAGCAAAACTTTAGGGCAATAGCCATTTTTAAGTGTCATTTAAAGGTCACTTTTAGGACTTATTTTAAATATCACTTTTGGCTATGTGTGTAAGAGGCAGGACTATAAATTGTCTTAGCCATTTTCATCTTAAGCTACTGATTGATGAAAAATTGTCTATGAAGACTTGTACTTGATATCTTAGTTTGTAGTGGGTGGATAACCACCAATTATCTTAGATTAGTGGGTGGATTCCCAATTAGGTAGTTAAATTTATTAGGTGGATTCCTAGTAGTGTAGTTGAGTGATTAGAGTTGGATTCTCTGAATTGCTTGTTATCTTCTTTTGCTCTATTAATCATATAGTGTCATCCATTTGTGGATTGATTTTGGTCTCTTTTGTTTTCTTGAGTTGGATTAATTACTTTATTGTTGGATTCAATTAGGAGGTATAGGTATTAAGTCTCATGTTGCCTATAATTTCAATTTTGTAGTGTAAATCAACATATGTTTTCCCTATTTTGATTTCTTGTTGATATAAATTTTAGTTGTCCAAACTAGGATTGTATCACTTATGCCCAAGCATGATTTGAATCCAGTATTGATGTTGAGTCAAGCACCCACCCTATTTCTGTCCCACCATATCGCATGGCTCTAGCTGAGTTGAGGGAGCTTAAGAAGAAGATTCATGACCTTTTGAGTAAGGGGTTTATGTGGATTAGTATTTCTCTGTGGGGTGCTCCTATTTTATTTAAAAAGAAGAAAGATGGTTCTATGTTTATGCGTATTGACTACCGAAAGTTGAACAAGGCAACTATTAACAAAAAGTATTTAATGCCATGTACTGATGATTTGTTAGACCGACTTTAGGGTGCAGACATGTTTTTTATAATTGATTTAAGATCTAGCTACCATCAATTACGGATCAGGGCAGCGAACATATCTAAGACTGCCTTTTGGACTCGTTAAGATCACTACGAGTTCTTGATTACTCATTTGGTTTGACCAATGCCATACCAACGTTCGTGGATTTAATGAACCATTTGTTCAGGCCTTATTTTAACTCCTTCATCATAGTATTTATCAATGACATCCTAGTCTATTTAAGGAGTAGGGAGGAGCACAAGCAGTATTTAGGATTGTGCTCCAGAGTTTAAGAGATATGCGGTTGTATGCCAAGTTCTCTAAGTATGAATTTTGCCTTAAGTCTATACCATTCTTGGGGAACATGGTGTCAAAGAATAAGATTATGGTAGATCAGGCAAAGATTGAGGCACATTGTGATTGGGTTAGCCCATGCTTCCTATGAAGGTTTGCGGTTTTATCGGGTTAGCGAGTTACTACAAATGGTTCATCAAGGGATTTCCTTCTATTGAAAAAGTGTTGACTAGATTGACATGGAATGATGTCCCTTTCCAATAGTTTGACGAGTGTAAGGCGAGCTTTCTGAGGATCAAGGTCTTATTATCTTCAGCTCCAATTCAGACTCTTTCTGTTGAAAGCCAGGGGTTTACCTTGTATCGCGATGCTTCTAAGGTTGGCTTGGGGTGTGTATTGATGCATCAAGGCCGATTTATTACATATGCTTCAAGGCTACTGAAGGTGCACTATTGGAACCACTCTACCATGACTTGGAGTTGGCGACAACAGTTTTTGCGTTGATGATTTGGAGGCATTACTTTTGTGGTGTCCTTTGTGAGATATTTACCAATCATTGTATCTTACAATATATTCTCAGCCAAAAAGATCTTAATTTGAGGCAGCACAGGTAGCTAGAGTTACTTAAAGACTGCAACATCTCTATTATTTCCCATTCGTGAAAGATAAATATGGTAGTCGATGCCTTGAGCTGGAATGCAGTGAGTATGGGGAGTTTGGGTTTCCTTTCAACTTCGGAGCCACCGTTGGCCTTGGACATCTAGTCCTTAGCCATCGGTTGGTCCGACTTGATATTTTTTTACCTTGAAGGATTCTTGCTTGTGTTGAGGCCAGGTTTATGCTAGTGGAGAAGATACAAGAGCGGTAGTACAAGGATGATGGATTAAGGGTGATTCAAGATAAGGTGCTGAGTGGAGAGGCTAGGAAGGCTACCTTAGCTCCATAGAGTATCTTAATAATAGAGGGGTGTATTTGTGTTCCTAGGGCTAGATATTTAGTTAGATTGATTTTTGAGGAGGCCCATTGTTCCTGGTATTCCATTCATCCAAGGGAAGCTAAGATGTATGGAGACTTGATGCATAAGGGATTGACATACAGGCTATCCAATCCTAAGTGGAAATAGGAGAGGATAGCCATGTACTTCATGATTGGTTTGTCGCATACATTTTGGGGGTTTGATTCCATTTGGCTCATCATTGATTGGTTGACCAACTCTGCTCATTTATACTAATTTAGTCTTCTTATAGTTCAGAGAGATTGGCTTAGATATATGTCAGGGAGAGAGTTTATTTTCATGGGGTGCATGTTTCCATTTTTTTTATCGTGGTACTCAATTCATATCTAGCTTCTAGAGGTTCTTTCAGAGAGTGTCGGATACCCAAGTTGATCTTAGAACAATCTTTCACTCTCAAACTGATGTCCACTTAGAGCGGACCATTCAAATTTTGGAGGATATGCTTTGGGTTTGTGTTATTGATTTTGAGGTCAGTGGAACCAGTTCTTATCCTTGGTAAAGTTTGCATATAATAATAGCTACGACTTGAGTATTGAGATGGCTCTATTCAAGGTATTGTATGATAGATGATGTCGGTATTCAGTATGTTGGTTCGATGCCTTTGAGGTTAGGTCATAGGGCACGGATCTGCTATGTCATTCTATGGATCGAGTTTGGATTATTCATGATACACTCTATACAGCTCAAAGTAGACAGAAGAGTTATGCTGAACATAGGGTACAATCCATAAAGTTTGGAGTTGGTGATTAAGTATCCCTTCAAGTATCGCCCATGAAGGGTGTGATGAGGATTGGGAGGAAGGGTAAGCTCAACAATTGATATATCAAACCATTCGAGATTCTACAGTGGGTTGGTGATGTGGCATATGAGTTGGACACCCTTTTATATTTTGCACCTATATAAAATGTGTGTATGGTATAACTTGTTGTATGTATCTTTTTGTGAAGGGTTAGATCACTAGTTCACTTTTAGCCTTTTCTTCAATATAGTTGTAGGTTTATTCGCACTTTATACTGTATCAGTCGGCCTATGATGCCTACTGAGTACCGTGTATTTTGGTACTCCTACTACACTTTTGCACCTTTTTCTGATGCAGACTCTGATTTCCTACTCGTTCGTAGGCCTTTTTGAATCGAATTTGGGGTGAGCTCTCGACGTTCAGAGTTTTTTCATCTTCTTCATGTGGATACCATCTTTATTTTTATTTATCTGTAGACAAACTTATATATTTATACTAATTTAGTACCACTCTTGTATTAGCAGCTACATATATATATATATATATATATATATATATATATATATATATATATGTACTTATATATATTGTCACGACCCAATTTCTCAGATCATGATGGCACCTACTTCAACCCACCAGTAAGTAAGCCAAGCCACAGCCCAGAACGGCAGGTCACGGGCTAATGGGTGGAAGATAAACGAAAATAAGAATGAAACCAATAATAATGATAACATAGGCGGAAGCAGAAGAGATATAAATAAATATAACATGTTGTACAAGAGAGGGAGAGGACAAAACGAACAAAATGAATCCCTCCCAAGACCTGGTAAGGTTGGTACTAGAGCCACTACAATCAAATAAAGAGTACTAGACAATATCAAAAATAAACATATATACATAGTAGTCTAGGAAATACAAAAGATTGTAACTAATATAGATGGAGGAGGATCAGCTTCGGACTCTAGAAAGCTCACCCCGTCTCTGGATCAATAGCAGGGCCTGAGGATAACGTCAACGGAGGTGGCTTGTACTCAGATCTTCATCAGGAAAAAGATGCAAAAGTGCAATATGAGTACCAAAGTAATGGGTACTCAATAGCATCATCGGTCGACTGAGCTCAAATATAGTAAAAGCATAATAAGGTATGAGAGTGTAAGCTAACTCAACAGTAACAAAGGTAGAAATGTTAATAGCTATTGTACTAAGCAAGTGCAATAAAGGAAATAAATAACTCAAAAATAAGAGAAATGAACTAACTACAACTTAACAGGGCCCCCATAAACCCAAAAGGCGCATACAAGAAGACAATTAACCTTATCGAAACCCTATAAGCCGGCGGGTACAGACAAGAAGAAACTAAGGTAAGAAATATAAATAACCTGTAACTGAACCGATCTCAAGTAACCTTTTGATCCAAAATACATGATGAAAAATATAGGTATGTATTGGGCTTGAACCGGAACCAGTGGATAGTAACAGGAAGCCAGATACCGAGCTCGAACTGAAAATAGATGATAATAATGAGAGGCCAAATGGTGAATAAATAACAGAACCAGTACCACTGCCAGAACTCCCAGTAACAACCATAATTAACAACAGAACATCCCAACCATAATCATAAACAAGATGCCGGACTCGAACCAAAACTCATAGTAACCAAACCGTAACCAGAAATAGATAGATCCATAAGAAGCCAACCTCTACCGTAAACTGATGCTAACTCATACTGGAATTCATAAATAGTAACCATAACCGATTCTAGAACCGTGCCAAAACTCATAATAATAGCAATAACGCATATGCCAAACTTGAATCGGAACTGAAATGCGTTTATACAAAAAGATAAGCATAACTAGCGTGCGGGAAGAAATTCAAGGGTTTCAGTCCTATATCCAAACCATAAAGTCATAAATAAAAATCTCAGATGGATAAGTCCACTAAGGCAAGATGGGTCCCCATTTACTAAGTCAAGAGGTGCGGTTCATGGTCAGTTACTACTCTACCCAGGGAAAAAGAGCTAAAACAGGTCAGAAATCAATTCTAGGTCAACCCAACTCAAGTTAATAGCCTAAGGTGGTATCCAGAAGTCTAACTAAGCCTAAAGGAACTTCATATCAAATATACTATCTAAAAAAGCTTATAGGGCCCACAATGAGGTCCTGATAAGCAATCCTAGGCCAGAACCTACCCACGTGTAGTCTAAGTCTTCTCATTACCATCATGAGGTACTAATAACACTAATCCTAACCCTAAAGGATGATAATATACTATACTAGGGGAGAACGGGCCCAAAATCTACAAAAAAAGGCCCTACTCAGCTAAATAAGGCATAAAAATGCTAAAACAATAACCGATTTAAAACTACCTGGCCAAAACTAGCACAATAGTACACTAATACCATAAATAAGCTCAATTTAAAAGGAGGATAATCCTAGATTACGTGGACGATTCCGAACGCTCGACGAATCCTTTATATCGGAGCTTTCCCCTTTCTAGAGGCATTCAAGAGCTGCCATGCAATCAAAATAATGATCTATGCATCAAGACGAGAAAAATGATACCCATATAATGTATAAATGCTCTGGGTCAAAAATTAAACTAAAAATCCCATGCGGGGCACACTTTTGGAATCCCAAAATTAAAACCGTCACGGCGTCCCACGCAGCTCAAGGATCAAAAGCCACATAAATTTAGGTGAATCCGAGCTCCAATAGTCCCAAAATCTGTCCCAACAACATCAAGAATTTTATGAATAGATATGGGGAATTAAGATCAATATTGAGCGAGATTTACGGATATTATAACGATCACAAGCCTACCAATATGCCCCCCACACTAATCCCCGCACCAAAATATGATCTTCTAGCAGTTTTCAAGCTGACAATAGACTCAAACGGAGGCTTTTATACTTAAACAATGGTTGGAAAATGAAGGAGATGGTGTTTATATAAACTAGTGATTGGCCGCTTTAGCTGTCAGCCGCTAAAGTGGTCACCACAAAAGTGCCCAAAGGTCGCTAAAACGACCAGGCCTTGGCTGGCCAGGGTCACTTAAGCGGTTGATACTAAAGTGACACCTAGCTGCTAAAGTGATGCTTAGCTGCTAGACCGATGCCTAGCCACTAAAGCAGCTATCGCTAAAGCGGTCCCTTGGCCGCTAAAGAGGCTAAATAGATAATCTGGCGCCAACCAAGTTCAATAAGTCTCAAAGGACTCTGACTGGGTGCTCTAGATTAGTTTGGAATCTCGTGCTCACAAACGAACTATACTTTCCTACCAAATTCGACATTCCAGACTCAATGTCACCATCAAACTTCCAACCGAAGTCATTTTCATAAAAAGTGGGTCCCACCCCTAGGGCTATTTAACCAAAATCCACCTAATAGCCTAAAATGAGTTCGGAAGACTCGGAACCCAGACCAAGGGTCCCCCAGCCTAAAATCAACATTTCGAAGTTGATGAGACTGTCAGAAATGGCATTCGAGGTCGTTTACTTGAGGATTTGGCCAGAGACCCATTTCTTAACTTTAGAAGCTCCAAAATAGGAAAATGGCTCTAAAAACCAAACAAACTGTGCAGTAAGCAAACTATCAGTCCCGGTAAGTCATAAATAACCTGGCCTAGCTGTAAGAAAGCTCTAAAAGTAGTAAAAGCATGAAAATGTAGGAAATGACCTAAAGGGTCTTTACAATATCCACTACTAAAAGGACTTTCATCCGCGAAAGTAAAGGACCGAGATGTTCCTAAGGCCTCGAACAGGTAGGGATACTGGGTCCGATATCATGGTTGGTCTCCCAGGTAGCCTCCTTGACTGGACAGTGTCACCACTGAACCTTAACTACAGGAATGCCTCTGAAGCACAACTGCCTAACATATCTGGCTAAAATAGACACAAGCTCCTCTGTGAAAGTCAACCTCTCATCCAACTGAACCGAGTCCCACCGAAGAATATGAGACTCATACAAAATATAGTGCCACAACATAGATACATGAAAAACTGGATGGATGGCTGGAAAGTATGTAGGCAAAGCTAACTCATAGGCTACCTTCCCAATTGTCCGTAGGATCTCAAATGGTCCGATATACCTGGGGATGAGCTTTCCCCTCCTCCCGAACCTCATTATACCTATCATGGATGATACTCGCAGAAGACCCGAACACCAACTCTAAACCTTAATATACAAAGTCTATGATCACCATAACACTTCTATCAACTCTGAGTTGCCCGTAGCCTATTCAAAATCACCCGAACCAGGTCCAAAGACTCATAGAGAAAATCTGTACCATAGGGCCTAACCTCAGAAGTCTCAAACCAACCAACTGGAGATGACAACGCCTATCATACAATACCTCGAATGGAGCCATTTGATTACTCTAATGGTAGCTATTATTATAAGCAAACTCAACCATGGCTAAAAACTAGTCCCACTGACCTCCAAAATCTAACACACAAGCATGGAGCATATCCTCCAAAAGTTGAATAGTCCGCTCCTACTGCCCATCAGTTTGGGGGTGAAAAGTGGTGCTAGGTCAACTTGGGTATCCAACTCCTCCTAAAATGTCCTTCAGTAACAAGAAGTGAAATAAGAGACTCGATCTGAAATAATAGACACGGGTACCCCATGAAGGCGAACCACCTCTCGAATATAGATACGGGCCAACCTCTCGGCACTGAAGAAAGTCTGAACATAGATGAAATGGGCAGACTTGGTCAATCGATCCACAATGACCCAAATGCTATCTGAACCACGAGAAGTGTGAGGCAAGCCACCTATAAAGTCTATAGTGAACAAATCCCATTTCCACTCTGGAATGGGTAGCCTCTTAAGCAATCCACCAGGTCTCTGATACTCGGACTTCACCTGCTGACAACATAGGCACCGAGCCACAAACTTTCCTATATCTCTCCGCATACCACTCTACTAGTAATGCTACCTCAAATCCCTATACATCGTAGCTGTCCCGAGGTGAATAGAATAGCTGGAGCTATGAGCCTCTTAAAGTATCAATTGAATCAAATCTCCTACCCTCAAAACACAAATTTGGCCGTCGAATCTCAAAATACCCTCAGAATCTAAAGTAGCCCTCCTCGACTTACCTCTCAACACCTGATATCGAATGCTACGAAGCCTGCCATCCTAAATTTGAGAACCCAAAATCTGCTCCAATAAGGTAGATCTGGCCTCAACACTAGCAAGAATCTTCTTGGGGTCAGAAATATCACGACGAACCATCATGTTGGCTAAGGACTGGATACGCAAAGCCAATGGCCAATGTAAAACTGAAATGAAGGTCAAGCTACCCATACTCACTTCCTTCTAGGTCAAGGCATCTGTTACCACATTTGTCTTGCCCGAATGGTATAGAATAGAGATATCGTAGTCCTTCAGCAACTTAATCCATCTACTTTGTCTTAAATTAAGATCCCTCTGGGTCATAATGTACTAAACACTACGGTGGTTAGTGAAGATCTCACAACAAACACCATCTAAGTAATGCCTCCAAATCTTAAGCTCAAAAACTACCGCAGTCAACTCCAAATCATAAGTGGGGTAGTTGCGCTTGTGCACCTTCAACTGCCTTGATACATAAGCAATAACACGGCCTCACTGCATCAGAACACACCCCAAACCAACACCAAAAGCATCACAATAGACGGTGAGTCCCTTGCCCTCAACTGGAGGAGTTAAAATAAGAGCTGAAGTGAGCAAGTGCTTGAGCTTAAGAAAGCTCACCTCATAACTCATGTACGACTAAAATGGAACCTCCTTTCTAGTCAGCCTTGTCGTAAGGGATACAATAGTACCAGATCTTCTGACGAACCACCTATAGTAGCAAGCTAACCTAATAAAACTGCAAACCTAAGTAGGAGACGTAGGCCTTGCCTAATCACGAATAGACTCAAACTTTGTCGGGTCCACTATAATACCATCCTAGGACACTATGTGCCCCAAGAAAGCTACAGACTCAAGCCAGAACTCACATGTTGAGAATTTGGCATAAAGCTTATGATCTCTCAAAGTATGGAGCATAGCCCTCAAATACTGCTCATGCTCCTCCCTACTCCTCGAATATACCAGAATGTCATCAATGAAAATGATCACTAAGGAGTCCAAATAAGGACTAAAAATGCGGTTCATCAAATCCATAAATGTTGTTAGGGAATTAGTCAACCCAAAAGACATCACCAGGAACTCATAACAACCGTAACGAGTCCTGAAGGTTATCTTAGGGATGTCCCCAGTCTTGATCCTTAACTGATGGTAACCAAACCTCAAATCAATCTTACAAAACATTGTTGCACCCTGAAGCAGGTCGAATAGATAATTGACACAAGGCATAGGATACTTATTATTCACTGTCACCTTATTCAGCTGCCTGTAGTCGATACACATACACATAAAACCATCTTTTTTCTTCACAAAAAGAACTGGAGCACCCCAAGGTGATACACTCGGTCTGATGAAACCCTTACCCAAAAGATCTTAAAGTTAAATATTTAGCTCTCTTAGCTTGGCAGGCACTATACGGTGAGGAGCCATAGAAATAGGTTGGGTTCCCAGCTCGAGGTCAATAGAAAACTCTATATCATGCTCAGGAGGAAGGCTAGGTAGGTCGGTAGGAAAAATATCAGAAAAGTCATGAACAACTGGAACGAAGTCAAGAGAAGGGCTCATAACACTAACATCCCAAACATAAGCAAGGAATGACTCACAACCCCTCGATACCAGTCTCCTAGACCAAATATAAGAAATAATCCCCATCAGTGCGTGGCTAAAAGAACCCTGCCACACAACCAGGGGTATGCTAGGCATCGCTAAGGTAACATTCATGGCGAAGCAATCCAAGACCGTATGATAGGGGGATAACTAGTTCATGCCTAGAATTACGTCAAAATCCACCATATCTAACACAATGAGATTAACCTGAGTATCAAACTCACAGTCACCAAACATGACCTATATACCCAATCCACTACTAAAGAATTACCCACCGGGTAAGCTACACATAATGGTACAAATAGCGGCTCTGAAGACAAACCCAACTGTGGTGCATAATAAGCAAAAATATATGAATATGTGGAATTAAGATAAAATAAAATAGAAGCTAGATGATGGAATACTAAAATCGTACCTGTGATCACAACATTTGAAGCCTCAACCTCAGTCCTACCTGGTACAACATACAAATGACCCTGCCAACTACCAAACTGGGTGCCTGCCCAACCACCTATCCTACCTGCCTGAGGACCACCTCTAGAACCCTAAGGACCACCCCTGCAACTCTAAGTACCATCCCTAACTGGTGGCTGCACAGATCTGATTGACTGAGTACTCTGAACTGAAGGCTCAATCATCTGGCATCAGGAACACTCTCGAGAGAAATGACCAACAACTCCACACTCATAACAAGCCTTGGGCACTCTGCTCTATCTAGAAGGTCATACTGATCTAGAATGGCCACCTTAGACTGATGACCCTGACTGAACACCCCTCACTGGCTGACTACTGCTTTGACCACTCGAACTACCATAATTGGGCTGACCCCCAACTGAGATCTAAAGTGTTGCCTAAACGGGCCTACTAGGCTGACCCTGGTGCTTATAAGGCTAACGTTTGGGGTACCTACCCTGAAATCCTCGACCCTTGAACTGTAAGCCATTATGGCTCCCACTGTAACTATCCTGATGATGGGACCTCTTATCGCTGCCCTTTTGGGCCTCACGATTTATCTCCTCTATAGTGTAGACATGGTCTGCAATCTCAGTAAACAACTTCCCTAAAGTCACCAAACTCTGAGTAGACCTGCGAAGTGGTAAATTTAACCCTCTGACAAAACACCGAATCCTCTCATACTTTGTAGGTAAAATCATGGTGGCATGCCTGGCTAGCTCATGAAATCTCACCTTATACTCAACCGCCATAATAGTACCATGCCTCAATCCGAAAAACTTATCTCTAATGCAATCACACATGTTGCTAGGCATGTACTTCTCCAAGAAAGCCTAAAAAAACTGAGTTTAAGTCACAGAAGGAAATCCAACTAGCCTAGAATCAAGATAACCTCTCCACTACTATCTCGCTGCTCTATCAAGGTGATAAGTAGTATAATCCATGCCGCATGACTCAACCAATCCTAAATTATGCAGCCTCTCCTCACAACTGGTAAGGAACTCATAAGCATCCTCTCCTGGGGCCCCGACAAACCTCGGTGGAGTCAATCTCAAAAATTGGTCCAACATCTTTTGCTCATCCGAGGTCATAATTGGCTGGGCTACAACCAATTGTGGAACTATCGGTGTTGGCGGAACCTCTACTCTAGGAGTAGCAGATGCAGGCTACGCCCCTAAACAAATACCACCCTGGGCTACTATCTGTGCCCCGTCCATTGGCGGACCACCAACTAACCCCAATAAATGAACCAATACATCTCTGAGGACTGCAAAAGATATAAACTCGAGTAGGGCCTGGGTTGTCCCCTGGCCACCTGCTGCTGTGGCAGAAAAATCTCGGGCGCTATCTCTGGCTCAGGAGCAACAATATGATCTAGCAATGGCTCCCAAGCCTGATATCGACCTCTAGGTCGACCTCTGTACTGAACTAGCACTCTAGCAAAAGGTTCGAGGTCGTGATCCCCGGCTATCATACCTCGTATCCTAACCATCTGTGAAAGAGTGAAACAAAATAAGAATTTTGAAACCAAAACAGACACAACGCATAGAAGTGAACCAAAATGATGAGATTTTCCTAAATATGACCTGTAGCCTCCCAAAGATAGGATACAGACGCCTCTGTACCAATACGCGGGACACTGCTAAACATTGGCTCTTGTACCATTAATACCAGTGAACCTGGATCTAATACCAAGCTGTCATAATCCAATTTCTCAAGTCATGATGGCACTTACTTCAACCCACTAGTAGGTAAGACAAGTCATAGCCCGAAACGACAAGTAGCGGGCTAACGAGCGGAAGACAAAACAAAACATGAATGAAACTAATAATAATGATAACATAGGTAGAAGCAGAAGAGATATACATAAATATAACATGATGTACAAGACACAGAGAGAGAGAGGACAAAATGAATTCCTCCCAAAATTTGGTAAGGTTGGTACTAGAGCCAGTACGACCAAAACAAGAGTACTAGATAGTATTCAAAATATGCATGTATACAAAGTAGTCTTAGAAATACAAAAAACTGTAACTAAAATAGATGGAGGTGGATCAGCTTTGGACTCTAGAAAACTCACCCCATCTCTCGATTAGTAGTAGGGCCTAAGGATAATATCAACGTTGGTGGCTCATACTCAGATCTGCATCAGGGTAAAAATACAGAAGTACAGTATGAGTACCAAAGCAATGGGCACTCAGTAGGCATCATCGACCAACTGAGCTCAAATATAGTAAAAGCATAATAAGGTGCGAGAGTGTAAGCTAAGTCAACAATAACAGGGGTAGAAATATAAATATCTATTGTACAAAGAAAGTGCAATAAAGGAAATAATAACTTAGAAATAAGAGAAATTAAGTAACTACAACCTAACTGGGCCCCTATAAGCCCAGAAGGCACACACAAAAAGATAATTAACCCTATCGAGCCCCCATAAGCCAGTGGGTATAGACAAGAAGAAACTAATGTAAGAAACATAAATAACCTGTAACTGAACTGGTATCAAGTAACCTTCTAATCCCAAATCCATCATGAAAAACCTTAGTATCTACCAGGCTTGAATTGGAACCAGTGGATAATAACAAGAGGCCAGATGCCGGGCTCGAACCAAAAATAGAGGATAATAACGAGAGGTCGAATGGTGTATACACAATAAAACCAGTACCACTGCCAGAACTCCAGTAACAACCATTATTAACACTAGAACATCCCAATTGTAATCATAGACAGATGTCGGACTCGAACCGAAACTCATCGTAACCAAATCATAACCAAAAATAGATGGACCCATAAAAAGCCAACCTCGACCGTAAACTGATGCCAACTCATATTGAAACTTGTAAATAGTAACCATAACCATAACCGAACTGATGCCAGTATCATGCCAAAATTCATAATAATAGTAATAACGCATATGCCAAACTTGAATCGAAATTGAAATGCATTTCTATGAAAATATAAGCATAACTAGCAAGTGGGAAGAAATTCAAGGGTTTCAGTCCTATCTCCAAACCATAAAGTCATAAATACCAATCTCGAATGAATAAATCCACTAAGGCAAGGTGGATCCCTATTTACTTGGTCAAAAGGTGTGGTCCAGGGTCAGTTACTACTCTACCTGGGGAAAAGGAGCTAAAACATGCCAAAAATCATGTCTAAGTCAACCCAACCCAAGGTAATTGCCTTAGATTGTATCCAGGAGTCTAACTAAGCCTAAAGGAACTTCATATCAAATATACTATCTAAAAAGGGTAGTGAAGCCCACTATGAGGTCTCGATAACCAATCCTAGGCCAGAACCTACCTACGTCTAGTCTAAGTCTTTCATTCCCATATCAAAGTACTAATAGAACTAATCCTAACCCTATAAGATGATAATACACTATACTAGGGGAGAACAGACCCGAAATCTACGAAAAGTGGCCCTAATCGGCTAAATAAGGCATAAAACTGCTAAAATGATAACTGAGCTACAACTACCAGCCCAAAACTAGCACAAAGTACACTAATACCATAAATAAGCTTAATCTAAAATAAGGGTAAGCCTAGCCTACCTGGACGCTGTCGAACGCTCATCGAATTCTCTATACCAAAGTTTTCCTCTTTTGAAAGGCCTCTGAGAGCTTCACGCTATCAAAACAATGATCCATTCATCAAGACAAGAAAAATGATACCCATATTGCGTATAAATACTCCACGTCAAAAATCAGACTAAAAATTCCACACATGGCCCGCTTGTGAAATTTTGAAATTGAAACCGTCACAGCGTCCCACGTAGCTCAAGGATCAAATGCCACATAAATTTAGGTGAATCCGAGCTCCAACAGTCCCAAAATTAGTCCTAAAATCAGTCCCAACAACATAAGGAATTTTAAGAATAAAATCGAGGAATTAAGCTAGAAATTAAGCGAGACTTACGGATATTATAACAATCACGAGCCTACCAACACGCCCACCACGCAAATCCCCGCGCCAGAATACGATCTTTTCACAGTTTTCAAGCTCACAATGGACTCAAATAGAGGCTTTTATACTTAAACAATGGTTGGAAAATGAAGGAGATGGTGTTTACATAAACCCACGGCTAGCTGCTTTAGTGGTCACTAAAGCGACCAGTTTTGGCTGGCCAGGCTGGCTAAAGCGGTCCAGGGTCACTTAAGCGGCTACCTCTAAAGCAACACCTAGCCGCTAAAGCGGTCCCTTGGCTACTAAAGCGGCTGCACCAGATAACTTGGCACCAACCAAGTTTAACAAGTCCCAACAGACTCAAATCGAGTGCTCGGGATTGATTTGGAATCCTGTGCTCCTAAACGAACTATGCTACCCTACCAAATTCAATATTTTGAACTCAACGGTGCCATCAAAATTTCTAACCGGGGTAATTTTGATAAATGGGTCCCACACCCCAAGGGTCGTTTTAACTAAAATCCATCCAATAGACCAAAATGAGTTTGGAAGCCTCGGGACGCAGACCAAGGGTTCCCCTAGCCTAAAATCAACATTCCAAAGCTGATGAGATTGTCAGAATTGGAATCCGAGGTTGTTTACCTGAGTTTTTGGCCTGAGACCACCCATTTCTTAACTTTAGAAGCTCCAAAATAGGGAAATGGCTCTAAAAACAAAACAAACTGCCCGGTAAGCGAATTATCAGTCCCAGCAAGTCATAAATGACCTGGGGAAGCTCTAGGAAAGCTCTAAATTACATATATGTATATATATCCTTCTTTCCTTCTCCTACTTTTGGGCCTTTATTGTCTATATTGAGATATATATATATATATATATACTAGTTTAGTATACGTGCATTGTACATGTATGTCGTGTCAATATTATTAACTCGAATATAATAAATATTTAAAAATCCTAATTGTTGTTTAACGTACACATGTTTATTTATATTTTTTATTTGATTTCTCATCTGATGTCTAAAACCCAATTAAAGTGAATAATCTAATGGTCAGTTAAATTTAATTGGAACTTCTTGAGTCAATTCCTCAAATTGTCACTCAACTTTTACAAATATCCCACTGAAGTCACTTATGATTCTTTTTAAAAAATATATTGTCATTGAACTCTACAAAATTTTCTAAACAAGCTAAAACTAAAGGAACTTGATAAATGATAGTAACTACGATTGAAAAGTTGATACTCAATTCTTAGGTTAATAGGGTATAAGGAAGAAAGATCAAACATGCTGGTAAACATATCTTGCGTTACTATTTTTACTTTGTCAATATCAAAATTATTTTATCTTTATTTTATGTTTTAAAAGTTCCCTAATTTTGCCTTATTAATGAGCCTCTATGATTATTTGATCGGAAAATACAATTTTAGTTGGAACTATGGCAGTGTTTTTTTTGGACCTCTTTAGAAAATTATATTCTTAGTGTTTTAATAAATATTAGTTTATGTATAACAACAATTTTATTTGAGAAAAATAGGAAAAGACTGACGTACTTGATATGCCTTCAGACTTAATTAATAAGTCCCAAATTGAAAGATTCGACAATAACTTAAACCCCAAATTGAAAGAGTCGACTACAATCCTAAATTTATAGATTCATCATTCAAATAAAAACACTGCATATCAAGATTCAATATAACCGTATATTTCAAATTCAATAACCAAGTTTAATTAAAGATCCAACTATAATACTAACGAATAATATATCAAAATAAAGTTAAATAACATAATCAAAATTAAGTCACATTTTAAAAAAGAAAGAAACTAAAAGGAAAAGATAAACCTTTGACTTTTTTTTGGTTAATACATTCGGCGGCAATATGTTTATTATATTCAATTTTTCGATCAGAAATTTTCAGCTGTAAGAAAGATACATAAATTATCAAAAATAGAGAATTTAGAGTCAATTGCTGATTTTGTGTAATTCATATAATCTTTAAAAATATTAACTAAAAAAAATAAAGGAAAACAAAATTGTAGAAGACGACTTGAGTTAAAACCAAAATATAAAGAAAAAGTAAAAATAAAAGTGGAGAAGTGTGTATGCATGCTTCTTGTAAATTTTGTTCCAAGATATTACTTATATATAATAGTAGAATATTTTTTTATATAAGATAAAAATTTAATTGATTTAGAAGTATTAAATATTACGAATTCGTACCTAAATTAAATAATCAAACCTAAGAAGTTATAAATCAAATTAATTATAAATTTTTGTTTGTACCCCAAAAACACGAGTTAGAGAAAAAAAGATACATTATATTTAACTAACATGATATATCAAAAAGTAACTGGGAAAGGCCATTCAAAATTCTTATTAGCATAAAAATAACCTAAACGATAATATAATTAGGAATTTGAAAGTAATAGTAATTACAATTTCATCTAAAAATTCTACCAGTATTTTCCTCTTATTTTTCTTACCATATATTTTAGGATTTTTCTCTTATCATATATTCGGACTCCTTTTTCATTTAGAAAATAAAAAAAAACTACCAATATTAACTTTCCATATATTTTGCTCTTACCATACATATTAGTATTCTTTAACTTTTCAATAATTAATAATTTGAGGAAAAAAAGTGAAAAGACTATTTTGTCTATTGCGGAGTCTTTTAATGAAGGACAAAAGGTTCAAATTACTTTTCTGAAGGCCTTCAAACTTTTAATATAGTATAGATATATAGTTGGTCTGATTATTCTGTTGTTCTCATTTCACTTATTAGCTATTATTTTTCTATATATGGCTAGTGAGGTTGGCCTACATATCGAAGGGTTATAGTCGGTGCCATCATGGCCTGATTTTGAGTTGTGACACTACTGCAGGTGTCCTTCATATGACTCCAAAGGGAAAGGATGTTGGAACTACTGGTTCCGAATGAATGGGCTGGAAAAGCATTTACTAAGGGACTCAATCCAAGAAGCTCAAGTGCATCATTAAAGCTAATGGAAAGCTTATTGGAATTCTTAGCAATAACGTGGGCAGACGTTCATAATAAGTACGAATTAAAATTTTGAGTTGAAGATGATCAATTGGCTCGTCTAGTATACACAGGGTCAATTGATTCTGACTTGTGCATGACTGCATATTACAAAAAATTCCTACTAAGAGGTAAGCAATCATGAACCAAAAGGCTAATGTTTCCTCAAAAACAAACGAATGTGAGTTGCCTCAAACTTAGTGTGTTTAGAAGTGACCTCAGGGTCTCCTAATAGTTCAAGCCACCTGTAGATCATCTCCACCGCTAACAAAGGGGACTCTGGGAAACCCTAGATTATTTACACCTAGTCCAAACTCTTCTAATTAACTATCAGGGGAGCTATCCAGTTGCTCATACATATTGTTGCTAATCGTTTTAGTGACAAGGAACATCACTTGACGTGCTAGTTCTTTTTGGGGGTCAATTACCTCCATAATCAGAGGATTTCTCCACATGACCACCTCGAGTCATCAAACATCCAAACCTAAGTAGGATTCCAGGATTTTATAAATGAAATGTAGTGGATCTCTGAGCCATGCATACTAGTGAGACTAGGGCAGTTTTTCCTCTTACCATCTGAAGGAAATGTCCATTACATGGTACAAATAATAGGAACTATCTTAAGGAGAGGATGTAGCTTTCACAGTCTAGGATGATTTTATGAATGCCTTGATCGATCACTTCCTACCTTAGAATTAAGGGAAACCAATGCTAAAAAATTTACAGTCTTCGCGTAGATGACATGAATGTGAGGGATTACATCCTTAAGTTTGCACTACTATCTCGATATGCTTCAAAGTTGGTTTCTACTATGAAGGCAAGGATGATCGATTTTTGTATGGACTTGGAACCCATGTGTATAGCGAGTGTACCACGACTTTGCTAAATAAGGATAAAATTATGTCTAGGTTGATGGCTTATGTGCAGTAGACTGAGGAATAGAAATAAAAGGTCAGATTTGATGGGGATAAAAACCAAAACATTAGGTCCAGGTCAGCTAGAAACAATGTGAAAACAAGGAGATAATGACAGACCATTCCTTAACATAAGGTCATTAATACCATCACCATCTCCATCAAATCCATCCTAGAGACCCAGGTCAGATCAAAGAGGTCAGGTTAGTCATAATTCTATAGGTCAAGTTAGTTATAATTTTAGATCTCCAGGCTCATAGTCACAAGATAGTGTTGGGTACAGGACATCATAATGTCCTTCCTATAATAGGTGTATCAAAGTTTATGTAGGTGAATGTTGGGGCATAGATATTTTCTTGGTCATAGACTTCATGGCCATTTTCAAAGAGATTGCCTAAAGAAAAGACAAGGTGCATGCAATATGGCTCAATATAATAATCCAGTAACTCCTATTAGCTCTCAAGCTTTAACTAGATGAGGCACGGATAGAGGCAGAGTTCAAAACAACTATAAACCTTAGCTGGTCATTAGAACTCGAAGGTATCTCTAGATTTCATCACAAGTATATTGACATTCTTCAACCTTGATGTTCATGCTCTTTTACATCCTAGATCTACTATGTCATATATAACCTTTTATGTTGCTAAGAAGTTTAGGGTAGACCCATACAATTATGTGAACCATTCTCTATATCTACTCCTGTTAGTGAGTTAGCTATTGCTAGACAAGTTTATAGAGATTGCTCAATTATTGTGTGTCCTAGAGACATTATAACAGACTTAATTGAATTAGAGATGGTCAAATATGATTTCGTAATAGGGATGTACTAGTTTCCATCATGTTACGTTATACTAGATTATCGAACCAAAGTTGTTAGATCCAATTTCCTAATGAACCGATCTTAGAATAGAAGGATGATATTGTGATACCTAAGGGTAGATTTATTCCAAACCTTAGAGAAAGGAAATTGATTTCCAAAGGGTGTTTCTACCACCTAGTTTGAGTTAGATACATAGATATTGAGATACAAACTTTTCAATCCAAGCCAGTTGTAAATGAATATTTAGAGGAACTTATCGGCATTCCTCCCAATAGAGAGCTTGACTTTGAAATCACTGTGTTGGTAAGTATCAAACCAATATTTATTCCACCATAAAGAATAGCTCCAACAGGATTGAAAGAATTAAGGTATCAGCTGAAGGATATTCTTTATAAGGAATTTATTATACCAAGCGGTTCACCTTGGGCATACTGGTCTTATTTTTCTGAAAAAAAGATCGATCAATAAGAATGCGCATTGGCTATCGTTAATTGAATAAGGCCACCATTAAGAATAAATACCCACTTTCCTAGATTGATGACTTGGTTGATAAACTTCAGTGCGTAAAGTATTTTTACATAATTGACCTTAGATTAAGATACCATAAATTGAAAGTGAAAAAAAAAAGACATTTTGAAAACAACCTTTAGAAGACGTTATTATCATATCAAATTTATTATGATATCTTTTGGATCGACGGATTCCCTAGCAATTTTTATGGATCTCATTAATAGAGTTTTCAAGCCTTATCTAGACTTATTCATCATTATGTTTATTGATGACATGTTAGTGTACTCAAGGAGTGAGGATGAACATGCAAATTACCTTATGTTAGTATTGTAGGCGCTTCAGGATTGCAAGTTATACACTATGTTTTTGAGGTGTGAATTTTGGATAATTTCCATGAAATTCTTAGGCCATGTGGTTTCCGACCATAATATCAAGGTATATTCTCAAAAGATTGAGGCAGTGAAGAATTGGCTATCACCCATGACTCCCGCAGTGATTAGTAGTTTCTTAGGTTTGAAAGATTATTATAGAAGGTATGTTGAGGGTCTTTCTTATATCTCAATTTCATTGACCAAGTTGACTTAACAGTAGAACAAATTTTTTTGGTCAGATGCATATGAGAATAGTTTCTAGTAGCTAAGAATAAATTTGACTTTTGTGCTAGTTTTGACCTTACCGGAGGACACTGATGGGTTCGTTGTTTATTTTGATTCTTTGAGAATTGGTCTCAGTTGTGTGTAAATGCAAAATGAAAAGGTTGTGTCTATGTATCCAAGAAGCTTAAGATTCTTTAGACCCGACATATGACTTAGAATTGGCAGTTATAATGTTTATGCTAAAGGTATGTTGTTACTATTCATATGAAGTTCATGTTGATATTTTCACAAGACACAAGAGTCTCCAATGTATTTGCAAGCAGAGAGAGTTGAATCTCAAGTAGAGGATATGGCTTGAATTACTCAAGCATTACAATGTTGATATTTTCTATCATTCAGGAAAGGCTAATCTAGTAGACAATGCTCTTAATTAGCTGACTGTCATGCCTCAAACCCTACCATGGCGCAACAGGCGTTTCATAAGTGAACCACATAGGAAGAACCTTACAGATATGATAGTTATTACTTAATTCAATTATGCATATATATATATATATAAATTATGATGGTTATCATTATTACTTAATTCAATTATACATATATAATTTAAGATGGTTAATTAAATGAAATAAGGAATGGTATATATGTTGTAAAAACTTGTTTTGAAGCTAAATATAGAAGTGTTCTATAATAAGCCTAGCAATGATTCAAGTAGTACCAACGATACAATATCTATCTGTGAAGCCTCTATGAAAAGAATAACTAACTCATGAAGTAACTCAAAAATCTAATAGTAGAATTAGTATGGAGTCCCACGAGCAAGAATGTGGATGCACCAGTAGTCTATGTGAATAACAAGTCCCTCCTAAGCGATGTGATCCTCTGAAATCTGCTCCTCTCTAGTTCCTAACACACCACCAAATACAACAATAATATACCTGAGTGCCGGGTACTCAGTGAACGTTTTAGGGTAAGAATTCATATAAATAAAATAATAATAATAATAAATAGATAAGTAAAGTGTAAATTGTATAGGTCAAATTCAGTAGTAAAGTAGTTCACAACACTTGGTGAAAATCATTATTGAAGAAAGAACAATTTCAGCTTATTGTGTTTGAAAACTCATGTTTGTTCAATCATGGCGTAAATCATCCAAAACACTCTCATACAGGCCCAAAGCAGCCAAGACACTCTCATGCAAGTCCAAATTAATTAGTAATAAATGTAAATCACTCTTTAGGGTTCCTAAACTGCCCGAAGGCACCTCATCAGGCTACCAACCCACGAAGGTTACTCTTTCTCCAAAATAATAATGTTGCTCGAAATTGATGCATTAAAGAACCAACTCACAACGACCACTCCTCCTCCTGAAGGTTAGTCGAACTTTGTTAGGACCCATAACGGCTACTCTCTCCCCCCCTCCCCCCTTGCTAAATAGCAAGGCCAAACAAATACAATAGAAATCATGATATAATAGCATAATCACTTTATTGTTCAAATCATCTTCTCATAATAAATCTATTTCAATGTAATCAATTGATTTAGAAAACCATGTATGAAAATCAAAGTCAAGTTTAAGTCAATGACCAATTCATAGGGTAAAACATGTTTAAAAAATATCACTTTATAATTCAAGTTCAACAAATTCCATTCATAGGGCAAAACACATTTATATAGATATATTATTATGTAGAATGAAATTATGAAAGCTCAATGTGAGCTTGTCCCTACTCGGATAAAGCCCTAGTTTAAATCATCTTTATAGTCAAAAGTATGTTCGAAAAGAGACTTAAATGAAGAAAATAAAGAACATACTTCAAGAGAAGGTTTTAAAATAGACATACTTGAAAAGAAGACATAACTCAAATCTAGTTAAAACCACTCTAAACATTTTCAATAATGATCAATGATGACTCTACAATAAATTTTGATAATAAAGTTTAGAACTTCGATCAAATTTCATGAATTTCCATCCTTTTCGAAAACTAAGGTTCTAGGCCAAATTCATGTTCCAGATAATTTGAGAATCACCCAATGTAAAAAACACATTTTGATACACAAACTTCAAATCCACTAATTGTTGTAATTAATTAAAGGACTTACCTTATTGAGATTCCCCAAAATTTCCCTTTAACAACTCTTGAATTCAATTCTGGAAATCTAAGGATTAGAATGATGATTCTAGCATTAATCCTTGATAAATTGATTTAATATTTATTGGGATTGAGTAAAAACTCACCTTATATTTTAGAGGAAGTTCTAGGGTCTCTCTCAAAAGTCGGCTAAAATTGAAGTGGAATGAAAAATTCAGCTAAAACACACACACACACACACACACACACACACACACACACACACACACACATATATATATATATATATATAGTTTTTCTACAAATTTTGACCCGTGGCTACCACATATGGGCAAAAAAATTGACATATGGTTCATATGATGGACGTATATCAACTCTGGAGGCTTAAAATGCCTTAAATATGCTAATAGATGTCTAGAATATGCTTGATATACACCTAATATATGCATGGTATACATGTGATATATTATTCATATGGCATTTAAGGCCACCACATATGGCCAATATGTGCCATGCACGGATGTATGTTGCCTTGAAAATCCAATCCACCCAATTCCAATCGCTACAGTTTTGGAACTCCTCTTTGTGGTCTAATTTATGGCCCATATATCACATATACAATTTGTATATCAGATATATAGTCATCGTACTTGGATATCTTTTAGTGAAGAGTACATAATGTTTTTCTCATAACTTAAATTGACCCGATCTTTACATGGGAGGAAGCCTATTTCAAAGGGCAACAACTTTCATGCACGAAGTTTTCCCAGATTCACAACCAATTAAGGATTATACGCAATTGAATGGAGTTCTTGTGCAAACTGAACTAAAATTTTGTTTTATTTGCACTTTTATACTTGCTTTAGCCTTAGGGAAATCTTCACCCCCCAAATTTATTTCCATGGTCCCTTAATGGTTAATGTAACACAGTTATTACTCAATTTGGGACTAACCAAAAGCAATTGATGACTTCAAACCTAATTCGAAAATAGGGTACCCAATGTCCATATTAAGTTTGGCTCATGTTAAGGAAGACAAAAGGAAAATGGTGCGAGATGTTCTTAGATCATCAAACCTAGGGGTTTGAATCTTGGAGTTTGAAGATTGTGGTGTAGTTATTCAAAATAGGACAGAATTGCCCATAGTTACTAGTGTGAAGGAGAAATAATATGATGATATTATTTTGCTCCTGTTAAGGGAAGGGATTTGCAAGCATAAGACTATTGATTTTGAATAAAAGGGATATAATACTTTAAGGTACCCAAGAAAATTATGTGTCCAGATGTATATTGAATTCGATAAATAATAATAACAAAAAAGCACAACTTTAAGTATTCTATCCACCAGGTTCTATGAAGATGTGTCACGGTCTTAAGGAGATTAATTGGTGAAATGATACTGTCACGATCCAAAATCAAATTCGTGATGGAACTTGTCACACCCTTCGGTACAGGTAAGCTTATCCCAACCCAAACATAATTATAGAAGTAAAATAGAAGCGAAAGAAGTCAGAAATAGAAATAATCCCCAAATGACATAAGAAAGAGGTACAATATCAACACAACATCCCAGGTCTGATTGTCACTAGTACAAACCTCTAATACTGAATACAATGAAATAATTTGAAGTATCTCAAATGCGAATAAGCATAAGATAGAATGAGACGAGATCTGGGTAAGCTCTGAGATCCAACAGCCGCTACCTCAATCTCCGGGATAGCCAACACCAGGAATCACAATCAATGCTCAGCTACGAGTACATAAGTACAGAAAAGAAAAGAAAGGTTGAGTACGAAATACTTGTACTCAGCATTGACAATCAACCATAATCCAAAGTGATGGCGAGGACCATCATACCAACCATCCATATCAACCAAACAAACTTACACTTAGAAAAGTCCCAGTCTATCTAGCAGATAGCAATAATTAATGAGGTAACCTAACCAGTTCATGTAAGTCAGGCATATATAGGTTTATGATCAATAATAGTAGCCCAACTCAAATCGGGAAAGACCTTCACCAACATAGAACAATACATGATCACTATACTAATCAGTCATCAAGGATGAGATAAGAAAAGTGCGTACCATGCAACCAAATGGATGAGTATCATAATAATGATGCATTAGATGAGTATGATAATGATGATGCATTAGATGAGTATGATGCAAGCATGTCTCACTATATACACCTTTCGAGCCTAAGCTCCAGGAGAGGACTAAGCTCCAGGAGAGGACCCATGGGGGGTTTACAATCGATATACCAATCACAATCTCCAATAATCAATCTTGCTAGCACTTTCCTTAGTCAAGTCAGTTTATAAAATAGTTCACTGTCTTTCACAAAGAATCTAAGTTCCATAGTAGTACCATTTCCATAAAAATAAGAGATGAATGAGTATGCATGATCATGACAAAATCAATAATGTACAATAATTAGCTCAATAATGGTATAAATGAACCCAAGTCACTCAAATCTTATTAAATCATGAAACAAGCCCCCTCATGGCAACACAATATATAAGCACTGCAAGGTATTGATAAAATCCCCTACAAGACCCCAGCGCGGGAACCACAATAGTAAAAGAAATAAATAAGACACCAATGAGTTCAACACAAGCCCCCACTCGGGCATCAGAATGATGATAAGCTCTCTAACACAAGCCCCTACTTGAGCATTACAATGATAATAATCACTCTAAATTAGTAGTGAGATCAACACAAGCCCCTACACAGGCATCACAATGATAATAAGGTTAACACAAGCCCCCACTCAGGCATCACAATGATTATAATCAACCAATTCAATAATAAGGTTCAGACAAGCCCCCACTTGGGCATTACAATAATGATAATCAACCCAAATAATGTAAATATTGAAATTCACTCAACCTATGGTATGTTTTACCCAATAAGTTTCCTAGCTTTTTCTAATTTTGGAGTAATTAGACTCAAATGCTCGAAAGGTAAATGTACTCATCAACAAGCATGTTTAAGAGTTTATTTTTTTATCACATTACGTAGCAATTATATAGAATTCCTCTTTTTAACTTACTCATTTATAGCTACAATCACCTTAAGTAGATACTAAACCCCAATTATTACATTAAATTCCACTAAGCGTGATTCAAACCCTCAAGTAGATACTCACTATTAATTTTTCATGATCAATAAGTCATTTATCAGCACAAATTTACCATAAACATATCAACAAGTAGAGAGAATAGTCAATACCTTTATTTTATTACTTTTAAGCCATTAATAGACTTTGGTACCCGTATATATGCTCACCATCTCATCTAGACGGGACCCCAAAACTCCCAGTTATTCATAAAACACAAGCAATTAGCACATAGCACAAACAACTTAGAAAAGAGTCAAGGTAAATCTCAATTTACCTTAAAGAAGATCGGCAAAGCCAAATCACAGCCCAAAGAATTAGATAGAAGTTGTACACTCTCAAATCACCACCGAGCATGTCCAATCTAATCAAACATGAGATCTGCACATGAATACAATTCAACCCATATTGATATACTTTGATTCTGGGTCCTAAAATACAATCCAAAAATCAACCCCGAGCCCACAAGGGCAAAACTAGATTTTTTTTTTGTAGAAAATTACTTTACCCATAGTTTGAGAGTCTCAAATCTAAAATCCCATTGAAAATGGAGTTGAAATTGAGTTTAAAATCATCGAATAATCAAATTTTAGCTTTATTAGGAAAACCCTAAATCTTCATTATCAAACGCTGTTTAAAATGAGAAATTTTGATAAATTTTTATCAAAATTAGATTACCAAAAAATAAATGAAAGTCCATACCAAATCGATCCTGAAATGAAGAACTTTTGATTTCGTAACTTTGAGTTTTAAATCTCAACTTTATGAATCAAAATCATGAATAAAAAAATGAGTATTCTTGTAAAATGAGATAAATAAAGGTATAATCACATACTCAATGATTATATGAGAAAACCGCATTGAGAATCACCTTAAATGGAGCTTCCTCACTTCCAAAATGTGAAAAATACTAAAAAGTCGCAATATGCCGGTTTAATCACTCTTTGGGTGAAATTTTGTTATTCTCGTTCATGGGACCCCTACCGCATTCGCAAAGAAATTTTTTTACATTTACCAATCAACAAAATGATCCTTCTTTACGTTCTCGGTGTACCCATCATGTGCGCAAAGAAGAACCTCCGAACCAGAAAACCAACAACTGCAGTCTGTACTAAAATGGTCATATGTCCCCATACGGACTCCAAATGTCTAGATTCTTTTGGTGTTGGTTGCAAAATTTGGATACAGACCTAATGGTACCATACGCATACCAAAAATATTTTATTATTTTCAGGTGATACTATTAAACTCAGTAACTCCAAACAAGTACCCAAAACTCATTTGAGACCTCCCAACAACAACCCAATAATGCAACTCACTTGTAAGACACATTCCGGACATGTTGGAATTGATGAACTTCACATACAATACTCGGATCACTAAATATTGACCAAAGTCAACTGTAACAACTTAAAGATTCTAAAAATTTAAAACTCACACAAAAGTCTCTCGAACACTTTGGCGACCGTGCAATCCACTACCACAACTCAAAAGTATTATAAGTCAACAACGGGAAGGGACAAAATGGTGAAAACATAAAAAAAATTAAAAATCACTATTGAGGGTTGTTACAAATGAAAAAGATTGTAGAGAATTTTATGGCTAAATATCCTAGTTATCAGTAGGTTAAAGCCAAACATTAAAGACCTAGTAGTCTTCCTTAAATATAGAACTTACGGGATGGAAATGGGAAATAATAAATATGGATTTTGTAATAGGTTTACTTCACTCATTTTGGAAGCATGATTCGATATGGGTAATCGTAAACCGACTTACCTAGTCAATGAACTTTTACTGGTAAACACCACCAATTTTATAGAGGATTATTTGAAGATGTACTTTTGAGATATTGTTAGATTGCATGGGATGCTAGTGTCTATTAATATTGTGGTGATCAGTTTAGAACATAATTTTGGGAGTCGTTACAAAAAGGATTAGGTACTTGAGTTAATCTTAGTACTACTTTCTATCCATAGATCGATGGTTTGGCCGAGCGCAGAATTTAGATG
Source organism: Capsicum rhomboideum (assembly GCA_031232105.1). Taxonomy (NCBI): domain Eukaryota; kingdom Viridiplantae; phylum Streptophyta; class Magnoliopsida; order Solanales; family Solanaceae; genus Capsicum; species Capsicum rhomboideum. The sequence goes on from CP124709.1 coordinate 65,340,686, forward strand.
CTTGAGGATATGTTGAGATCTTGTGCCTTGTATTTCAAAGATTATTGGAATGATCATTTACCTCTCATTGTGTTTGGTTATAACAACAATTATCATGTAAGTATCAAGATGGAGTTATATGAAGTCCTATGTGAGAAAAATATAGATCACTTATTGGTTAGTTTGAGGTTGGTAAGGCAAAATTACTATGACCATACTAGGTCATCTGGCTATGTAGAAAGTTAATTATTCAAGAACGGTTGAAGACTACTCAGAGTCACCAAAAATTCTACTCAGACATACGACATAGAGATTTAGAGTAGTTTTAGAAGAAAGGAAAAATAGGTCCTAGATATATTAGTCTGTACAAGATCCTGTGAAGGATTGGGAACATAACCTATGAGCAGGAATTGTCTACAAAGCTGATTTTAGTGCTTCCAGTATTTCACATGTCTATGTTACGAAAATGTGTAGGAGATCCTTTTTGTACCTACTGAGGAAATAGGCTTCAAAGACGATTTAACTTATCAGGAAGTTCACATGGCTATCTTTCATCCCCAACTTACTCAATTGAGTACAAACAAGGTAACATCTATGAAAGTACTATGGAGGAACCAAAATATTGAATAGGCTACATGAGAAGCCAAAGAAGATACAAAAATGAAGTATCCACATCTATTCCTTGAACGAGAAGAAAATGCCTAAGGTAAAGGTCTTATCCTTACTCTATAATCTCATGAAATCATGTCCAAGATTCTGCTACTCACGATCCATGAACTCATGTCCAACATTATGCTACTGATGATCTATGAACTCATGTTTTATATTATGATATATCCTGTGAACTCATACCTTACATTATGCTCCTCATGTGTAATGTACTCATGCTATCTCATAACTATGTTAATGACTAAATGTCTCATATGATTCACGCCTATGGTTTCTTTTCTGTAAGTCCACCGCACCTCCATTTACAATAATGATGATGGTATTGATGAATGAAAAGAAAGTAATATTGTGAAAGAATTCCCTATGTTATGTATTGAAAATTCAAGAGGAGCAATGACTCTTATTCGAGGATGGATATGCGTAATAGGGAGATAATGTAATGTCTGGTACTTTCATACTAAGGATTCACCCATTGGAAATGGATAATTTAATTCAAACCCAAAATATATGGTTGTGCTAGGAATATAAAGGTTAATTTAGAAGGATAATGTGGTGTCAATAAGAATGTATGTTCGTACGTGACACCAGCTCGTGTTTAGTATCCAACACATCAAACTGTTTGTAGATTTGAGTTCGATAGAAGAAGTTACACATATTTTATGAAAGATATATGTTTTTTCACAAGGTGTTTGTCATGATGAGGACCACAAAGTAATGACCATCATGATGAGGTTCACCGTCATAGAGGTTGCGTCATGATGAAGGGCAATGGATAGATAGAAAAATTTGGGAAAGTGTGGGATGCAACATTCACTGTAATGTGATTCCCATCATGACAAGGTTCACCGTGATGGAGACTGCAATGAGATATCCATCGAGATGAAGTTCATCATGATAGAGACCACCATGTATTAAACTCTAGGCCTAGTTCCAAGTCTATAAAGATGACTTAGTTAATTTTATCTGAACTTTTCACTTGTTCTTCATTTTAAGAGCCCTAGGACGACTATCCTCTCCTCTTACCACCTCCCAATATGAAGTTGCTTCGACTCAAATCACTTTTAATTATTTTAATGTATGACTTTCTAATACAAATCTGCTATACAATCATAGAATCTTTGAAGTAATCTTTCTCAAATATTCAAGTATAGAGTTTTGAATGTTCTTTATCAAAGTTCAAATTTTTATCTGTTGTTTAGGAGTGATTAAGGTATGTAAGTCTTTCTCACAAGCAAGAGTGTCATTATTCTTTCCTACTACATTCATTCAAAAATATCATTAATTCTCCTCTACAAGACTAGTAGGATTCAATATAAAACAATATTTTTTTATTCATGTAGATTCATTACGAACACCAAGAAATCCTATGGAAATCCTTATATTCTTATTATGATCTCATTCTATGAGTCTTATGATATTTATATGAAAAATATAATTTTTCTTTGAACTATTGAATTTGATGATTCCTCTTAAAAATTTTACGTATGATATGACTTTTATGACTATGAAATCACATGAGAAATGTGACTTATGATTTTATAAGTTTTTGAGCTAAATATGATTAGAAACTATTCTATATCACACAAATTTTGAATTAATATTAATAACCAAGAAGGCATGAGTCCACAAGACAAGTGTCTAAAACTACATATGTCAATGTAGGTTTTAGATCATTTTATTGGTTTTGGATAGGGGTGTCAAATGGGCGGGTTGGGCTAAAATTGAAGATATTAAAATGGGTTGAATTAGAAATTGGGTTGGGTTGAACCCAACTCAAATTTACTTTGGGTTCAAATGGGTTGGGCTAAATTGGGCTAAAAATTGGGTTGGGTCTTGATTCGCCCAATTTGACCCACTTAATTTTAAGAATATTAACATATTGATATTTACCTCTTATAACTATAATTTGAATTCCAACTCAATAAAATAAAAAATCAAGTTCTTAATATGAAAATGAAAGTCACAAAATATTATACCAATGAAATAAAATATACTATGGGTGTGTTCGGTATGGAGGAAAAATATTATCCATGAAATTTTTTTAAAAAAAATTAATCTTTTTTTTTTTTTTTTTGTGTGTGTGTGTGTTGTGGGTGGGGGTGGGGGGTTAAGAGGGTTCGGGGGGTAGGGGGGTAGGAGGTGTGTGTGTGTTTGGGGTGAGAAAAAATATTTTAATTTTTTTTTTTTTTTAAAAAAATTAAATATGTTTTTTCTTAGTGCGAGGGGGGCAGGTGCGGTGGGGCTAGGATGGTGGGGTGGGTTAGGAGGGAGTAAGAATTTTTTTTTTAAAAAAAAGTTTTATAAAATAATTTAGTTGTCACTTGTTTTCTCCTCTTTCATTAAGGAAATCATGTTCCTTATTAAATGGGTTGAAGTGAAGATTGAATTGGGCTCAATTGAAGATCTTTTAAAAATGGGTTTAGATTTAATGGGTTGAGATTGAACCAAATTGTAAATTATCTTGAGCCCAACCCATAAATATTGGGTTGGGTTGGGCGGGTTCACTTAATTTGGGCTCACTTTGACACCCCTAGTTTTGGAGAATCATCTATGATGCCCAAATTGATATATTATGAATTTGTTTCTAGTAGACACATTATGTATGTCTCATACCTCGGCCAAATATGATATTACTTAGACGATTGGACATAGATCAAACTTTATGTACTAATATGGTGGATTATGTTGGTTAAACTAAGAAACTTCCATACCAAACTGATGAATGATGAACGCTGAAATTAAGGTCAACCTGATGATTTTGAATCCTTTGATTCATTTTCATGCTATGATTATGATTCCTTGATTGTCTTTTCAGCTTATTTACTTCTGTGATATTTCATTTTGAATTATTATATATGATATAATTATATATGTACTTATGACCCTTTGAGTAGGGGAGCTGAATTCTAAATGATGAGGACTCAGGTATTTATGACGGTTAGGCTAAACATTAAGTTCTACACTTCAGCTTTTGGTGAGCCCCATTTGCTTTTGAGGTGTATTTTTTTCTAGCTTTCTGGATTGCTTATAGGTATGCTAGGGGCCTTGTCACAATAAAATAAATTTATCATGTTATGTTGCAGTCTTCATTGATTAGATGATTCTAGATGCCCAATGATGTAAACAACGAAAACTCATTCTACTTAATGGATATTGCAATTTTGACATTTTGGAACTTAGTGAAAGATTATGAATGGACTTTATATTTAAAGAATCTTTCTTTATGATAGTGAATTTATTTCATCCTATTCCAAACACTTCTCATGATTAGGTTATATTAGTTGGTTCACTCGGGTAAGTTAAGACATCGAGTGTTGGTCCTACTTATTCTCAAAATCAGTGCATGGCATTCTCTTTCCTACTTTTCAACAACAACAACATACCCAGTGTAACCCCAGAAGTGGGGTTCTAAGAGGGTAATGTGTTTCCAAACCTTACCCTTACCTCGTAATGTAGAGAGGCTACTATATTAGTGGACCAAAGTCTTACCTTATTAAACTATATTAATATATATTGTTGTTGCTTTTCATGCAATATTTTAAAAGATGTGATCTGAGGGGTAAGACTGAGGAGCGTGTCGATGATCTCACAACACTTAGGGTCACTAATTCCACTAACTACTCTATGTAGATCTTTCCATTAGTGTTGTCGGGCCTCATTGATTTCTAGGCATATATAGATTCTTGTAGAGGCAAGCCTTCCATAGTTGGTACAAAGAGAAATTTCAATTTTATCATCCACAGTGCCTTTTTATTACAGGATATATATCCTAGACTTTTGTATTTTTATAATGTTAGATGCTACTTGACAGCTGTATTTTGATTTAGGCTATCATCATGTCATTTTATTTTACTCTAGACTTCCTCTATTATGAGACATTATTTGTCTATGTTATGAATCCTATATTGGGAAAAATGTCACATACATTTTGAAGTTTACACGGGTCAGGTAAGGCAGATCCTGGGACAATGTTGGGAAAATTGAAGTAATGTATAAAAGAGTTCTTCGTCAACTCTGATATCAGACCTCATTCAAGATACACATCTCCAGCATCAAAACTAGAAGATTAACACACACACGTGATTTGAGATAGGTAATTAGAGATACCCATGCATCCCAATATTTGGGAGATTACAACATATCCCATTTCTAAAAATCTACAATCCTCGCGCCCACAATAGTTATTTTGTACTTATGATTTGGGAGTTAGTTAGAGAGATCAAACAATATTAACCCCATTTAACCCCTAATTTGTACACATCAAAACATTATAAGTAATAAAAATCTACTATTTTTTTACTTTCAGTACTATCAAGTTAATATTTTAGTGTATTTTCTTTGATTTCTAGAGACATTAGGTTCCATCATTAGAAGATTGAATATGATTTTTTTTTATCCCCTTTACTTAATTATTACATAGCTATAGTTTCTCATGTAATATTGTTTGTTCATGCTTGTTTTAAATCTTACATTGCAAATTTTAGAACTAACTTTGATTATTTTTTATGCTAAAGACCTCTCACAACTAAATTTAACTAGTTTTCTTGTAAAAACGTTTTAGGCTAAATAGTTTGGCACCCTCCATGGGACTTTGATAGTATTAAATATCTAAGTTATTTTTGGTCGTTCATTGATTTTGTGTTTGCAAGAAAATCTATGGCTGATGAACAACCTTTGGTTGCTCTCCAAATACTGCTAAAATTGGTGAGATCCTAAACGTAAAATAACCATGAACAAACACAATCAAATGGATATGATTGGGTGCTCTGACAATAATAGGGAACCAGAGAGAGGTATTAGCTAGATTCAATCTTGCCTTCACGACAATTGAACCCCACTTACTAAAACACCTGACAAAGATGCACCTCATCTGACTCTTGAAGAAAAGGAAAATGAAATTGCACTGCCAATGGGGGAGGAATTCCCCTTGTGGAAACATGATACAAATTCCAAGATGTACACAATGATAAACTCCATAACTTTGTACATGAGATCATTACTTCAACCAAGGACTGCTCCGATTGTAGGCATACAAAGCCCTGCACTGGAAAGTTCTAGTGTGATTGGAACCCCAAAAACTCAAGTTATGGAGAAATGGCCCAGGGGAAGTATCTAGGACAACCACTATTGAGCCACCTCAGGCCAAGATAGAGAGAATAACGAATCCCTTGAAAGAGAATGAAAATTGGATCGACCAGATCCCTGGAGTCCCTTTAATTATAAAGGTCATTGATATACAAATATACTCATAATAACCCTATAAAGTAAGAACAATCTTGATAATGATATTAAAGAGATTTAGGATGACCAATATTATAGTGCTATAATTTTGATGAATGGCAACTATGTAAAGAAATCGAGAAGAATCAGCAAAGGAGCATTTGAGTAAAGAAAATTTAACCTGTTTACCAAACAAGGAACAAGTAGCAAGCATAAAATAGAAATGGGATAAAGCACTAAAGGATCAATATTCAAGAAGGAAGAATGATCAATAAATTACTAAGAATGAAGGATGATCAATCAAGTACCAAAAATCAATTAATGCTTTGGAGGGAACAAAAATAAATCAAGCATCAAGAGTCTTTTCTAAAAAGAAAGAGTCATGCCCGATGAGATCAAGCAGCGGATTGAAGGGACTATTCTTAGTCCAACCTTATTCTTGGAAACAATATATTCCTCATCCTTTTTCCAAGGATCAAATATCTTAGGTTTCCCTCTTCACAGCATCTTCCAACGGCTACATCCTCAGATCCATCTATTTAAAGGACTGAGAAGATTGAAGAAAATATCTAACTTGTCACTACCATCTCTAGTTCTTTGTCCTACTTTTATTAAGCATTGTAATACTTTTGTTTTACTATGTACTAAAAACGAGACGAGAGAAAAAATATACTTGGTGAGGCTTTGTATCAAGAGTGACTATATTTCCTCAAGACAGCTGTCAACCATCCATTGTCGGGTAGCTGGCGGTAGACCAACTATGTTGTCAACTGGTTTGGAAGGGTTTAGGTTGTCACCCATTACTCCTAACTCTTTGAGAGTTTGTTCAAGTTCTAGATCAATGGAAATCAAGGGAGTGGCTTGATTCCTTATATTGAGCATACACTAACCTGTGATGCACAAAAACAACAAACCAAGTGAAATTTGAGTAGTTCAATAACAATTCAAAATAGTATCAATTCTAACAAATCCCTGAAAATGGTGCCAAAAACTTGTTACATCTAAATAAACATGCAAGTGCACATAATCATACAAGTAAAAAAAAGATATAAGTCCAGATATTGTAACCACATGGATTTGACAAATTGAAGTTCTAGTTTAAATCCTTAGTTGAGCTATTCAATATGTAACAAGCAATTAAAAATGTTTTGTAAGTTTGAATGTAAACTGATAACAATTATAAATAAACTGTGATTTGATGTTTCAAAATTTAGATTAGAGAGAGGATCTAGGGTCGTGGTATTTTGACAATCCAGTTGAGTTATCAAATAGTACGTTTAATTAGTTTCCTAAGCTACTAGTTGCAGCTTGATTTTAGCTATACTGAGTTATTTTCCCAACAACTCTAAGCCAACTCGAACATTCCTAATGCCTATATTTCTATGGTCGCTGGTCAATAGTAACGTGCATATGATTTCTCTTTCGTATAAATTAGGCAAGGTTAACGGGTATATTCCTATTTGGATCAGCAAATTATTCCATTTTCCTATAAGGTTCACAAACAAGCCTTATCTTACCTCATTACATACGTAGATTCACTATTTCTAGTTCAATCTATGCACCACAAATAGTGTTTGAGAGGTGATCAAGTAATCAAATAATTAAGATTAAGAGAAGATAAATAACTCAGTAATGGAAAGCAAAATCAAACATCAATTTTTATGTATTAATCACAATCCTAGATACTATAAGTTTAGCTACTCATTAATTGATTACATGCAATATATCAAATTCATGAAGAACTAATGTTGCAATGATTAAAAGCATAAAAACAAAGTGAAACCTTACAATTAGTCTCTCTTCCTCTCCTCTCTGAGTGTCTAGACTTGAATAATGAATAAAAATGACCTAAAATATATAGAGAGAGAGTTCCAAAAGGCTCCGAATGAAATTTCCCTCACAATTTTAAACCAGGAAAAACCCGACCCAAATTTAGCTTAAGGCAACAACCTAGGTGGCACCCCAGGTGATGCCTAAATACTTTTGGGCGATGGGTTTTGCTGGATCATTAGGGGCTGCCTCATGCACAAGGGAGATGCCCCAGGCATTGTATTAGTGCATTTTTTGCATCTTCTTCTTATTTTCATCCTGTTAATCCCCCGTCTTGGTCCTATACATTTAGACTTGTTTTGAATAAACAGTTTTAGCTTCTACTCACACTTTGAAGCTTATATAAGCTCTTTTCATTCTCAAACTCTTTTGATCTCCATCCTACTATAATGACCCAAATCATCATTACGCTAAAATAGGAGGCAAAACTTTTGCCCAGTCCTCCCTTTGATAATTTTAGAGAAATTCAGGGCTAGCCTAGTGGTGGATGATTTTTGAGAGTATATTAGTCTAAGGAAATTTGGTTTTAATGAGAGCATTTATGGGGATTTTTTTACTTGATTTTTAGATAAATGACAGGTGTAGAAAGTTGTAGCAACTATCGGCACTTAAAATAGAGTTATAGAATTCTGGTTATAGAGTTTACCGTAGAAGGGTTGGTTTGCAATGTCATATTTTGAGAAATGTGTTGTAAAATGAGCATAACTGGAGAGGGGCCCCGAGATTCTACCTAAGGACTACTGTAGAAAAATAATAAACTATTACAGTGGTACCGCCACAGCAAAAAAAGTACCGTTACAGCGGTAGCCTATTATAGTTGCAAATTGCTGCAATGGTAACTTTACTGTTGCAGTGGTAACACATAATCTTTTTATAGTTTTAAACCAAAAACATTTTAATTCCCCACTTTCTGAAAAATGAACCAAGGCACTGGGAAAGGCGATTTTCTACAAAGTTTTAGAGGTTTTCATCTTTGGAGGTAAGTTTCTTACATTCTAAACTTGAATTACTTCTTAGAATCCCTGAAAATTATTAGAAAACTTAATCATGGTGAAATTGGAGTTTATCCCTAAATTGTGAAATTGATGTAATTTGGTGTAAATGAGTGTAAAATTAGTAGATAATGATTCTAGGGTGTTAGAAAATACTAATGAGAGTAGAATCATAGTTGTTCATGCTAAATAAAGTAGGGTTCATGAGGTTTAAGGGGTAGAAAACCCTAAGGTGATAAATTAAGGCAATTGTATGGCTAAAATGGTTGTTATTAATCCCTGGTGGTTAAAAAGGGATGAATTTATTAAAATAGGTGTGAAATCTTGTTGTTATAGATCAAGAACATGTTGTAAGGGAAGGAAAGCAAGCTTGTGGTCTAAAAGTGACTTTGTGCAAGGAATAGAGATAGGTTATAGTTTACTATAGCAATTAAACTTGCTTGACATTGTGCTTAAATGTGAATTGAGTAATTGTGATTGCTTTCGGGCACTACGTATGATTATTGACTACATTATATATACATACATATTGATGTTGTTAAGATGATGGTGATGATGGTGGTGATGATGATGAAATACAAATCATGATATTCATGATGATGTTAATGAGATTGGGAAGAGAAAGAGATGATGCACACATCTTACATTCACGCATTTATTCACGTGCATTGAATGTTGGTTTTAATCAAATGTTATGATACAACTTGTTATTGAAAATGGTTGAGTGTAAACGTATGTAATGTGAGCCTGTAATTCCTCTAATGTGAAGTGTCATAAACGTGTTGATGTCTCTGATTATGGGTAATGTGAAGTGTCATAAACGTGTTGATGTCTCTGATTATGGGTTTTGTGATGATCATTGTTTCACTGATTTGGTTTACTTATTTGTATGGTGTTGAGTTTAGTCAGCTTATGATGACTACCAGTACTTGTTGATGTACTGATGCTATCTGTGCTCTTTTTTTTGTTGAGTGCAGAGCGTGTTCTAGTATTTGAGATGAGACCTTGGCTCTAGCCAGTAGTTCTAGATTTTGATTTAAGGGTGAGCACCATGACCAGGCAGTCTTTGCATCTTCATACTATTGTTCATGTCCCTTGCTGTTGGACTAAGACACTCCTTGTTTATTTTTATTTTTTGGATAATCTTTAGTTGTAGACTTTAGTATTTCATAGATGTTCTTGTATGGTGACTTCAGGTCTCGAGAATGTAATAAATAGAGGTTTTTGCACTCTAGAAGAAATTTGATAATTCCGTTGTTTGACATTATGACTTATCGATTGAATAAAGACATTTTAGAACTTGTTAATAAAAAAGTTAATATAAGGTGAATGTGACTATAACACGTGGAAGCAAGGGTTAGGTTAAGTATGGTTCTCCCTCCATAGTTTAGGATAGGTGTCAATCATAACTATTTGAGTCGTGACAAGGACTATATTAGAGCACTAGGTTAGTTGATCTCATCATACAAAAACAGATCTAGTAGAGTCTTACAGAATAGTACAGAGACGTCTGTACTTTTCTTCAAAAGGCTATAGGGTCTTGGAAACAAAATTCCTTTCTTTCTTCCTATCGTGATATTACTTGATTCCAATTGGTATCTGGTGATCCAAAATGGTATCTAACTCCTTTATTTTTGTTTTGCATATGATGAATACACATTCCTCCAGAGCAGCAGTAGCCGCCCCAACACCAGCACCACTACTAGTGCCAGCAGCAGCGCCTGCACCAACTGATAAGGTTGTAGTATGGGGTAGGCCAAGCATGAGGGGTAGGGTTATGAGGGAGGGAAGAGGGGCAGCACCTATTAGCGGTGGAGCCCGGGCAGCCGAAGGATTGGCTAGGCAAAGGACTCTCTCCCATCCCCTACCATAGGATGTTCTAGAGGTAGCTCGCGAGAAGGACGTGGTGATTGAGGAAGAAGAAATATAGGTCCCTAAAAATGGAGTACCTGCACAAAATGGTGCAGCCCAGGTACCCATAATTGTAGGACTGATTTAGCAGGTGTTGGGGTACTTAGGCAGTTTGGCAGGAATCGATGCTACGCCTGCTATTCCAATATTTACATCCTCAGCCTTATAGTATACAGTCGTTGTGGTACATAGAATAGATGAGGGCTCAGATACAGGTGTGTATCCACGATAGGTACTTGGACCAGTAATGACAGATGATGAACATATACTCTTTTATAAGTTCATGAAGATGAAACCACAGTATTTCAAGGTATAGAGTCGGAGAATGCTTTTGAGTTTTGTTGGATTGTCATGAATGCCTGAATAAGATGGGTATTGTTGAAAGGTATGGTATGGAGTTTGTTTCTTTTCAACTGCAAACTGAAGCCAAGCAATAGTAGAGGTCATCTGTTTAGTGTAGGGCTGCCTTACCTCCACTTACTTAGGCACAGTTTCAGAATGTGTTTTTAGAGAAGTATGTTCCCCGTGCTTATTGTGATCAGAAGAAGAATGAATTCTTAAGGTTGGAGTAGGGTAACATATCTGTGAAGGCCTATGAGGCAAAATTTTATGCATTGTCATACTATGCTCTCCAATTGATCACTTTAGAGGAGGAGCAGATCAGGTACTTTATGAAAGGCTAAATTCTGGGATTCAGCTGGTTACTTTGTCTATGACTACATCTGGTAAGTCCTTTCAGGATGTAGTAGAATTTTCTAAGAAGGCAGAAGCACTTGAAAAATAGGGAGAAGTGAAAAAAGAAGAGAAGAAGGCCCAAACCTTAAGCCAGTTCAGTGGTCCTTTCTTTAAAGGTCGTGGTTCTTCTAGACCTTATAATTTAGCTATGCCCGTATCCTCAGGGGGGCCATCTAGGGTCAGTCATCAACTTTCATGGACCAGTATCTATACACCTTCATCCTTTTCAGTTCAGAGGCTTGCTTTAGTTATTTTATGCCATGAGTGTGGGGGTTTGGGCCACATCAGAAGGTATTGTCCTAAATTTTTATTTGTACGTCAATTGACTCAATATCCGACATTTACTGCCTTAGTTCTAGCAGGTCATGGTGTTGGAAAAAATGGTAAGGGTCGTCCCTAAGGTGGGCGTGTGGCCAAGCTACAGGAAGGGGTGGCAACTAAGCCAACCGAGGTGAGGTACAGGTTGATAGAAATAGTGCTCAGGGTGGTATAAGTGGTGGCCAAGGTGGTGATATAGCCTAATTTTATATTGTTCCGGCTCATCCTAAAATAGAAGCTTATGATGTTGTGATCACAGGTACTATTCTTGTTTGTAATCGTATGGCTTCTGTATTGTTTGATGTCAGGTTTACTTTTTCCTATGTGTTTATGAAGTTTGCTTTGAGATGGGATTTGGACTGTGAATTGCTTGATACTCTTGTGTATGTGTCTACGCCAGTTAAGGTGTATGTATGTGTTGATTAAGTTTATAGGGCTTGTCCTATGATGTTTATGGGGTACAAAACCTTGCCAGACCTAGACATTTTAGATATGGATGAGTTTGATATTATATTGTGGATGAGTTGGTTGTCTCTTTATCGTTCCATGCTTGATTTTTATGCTAAAATTGTCACTATAACAATGCCCGAAAAAGAAAGATTAGGGTGGTAGGGTACTTTTAATCTTACTCCATTCAAAATTGTGTCAGCTATTCGTGCCCAGAAACTAGTAAAGAATGGGTGTAGGGCATTTTTATCCCATTTTTAGGAAGATAAGTCTATAGTCCCTCCTATAGCTTTCGTCCCAGTTGTGTGTGAATTCTTATAACTTTTTCTTGATGACCTTTAGGGTATGCCTCCGGACCGTGAGGTTGATTTCTATATAGATTTAAAGCTTAAAACTAGACCCATATATATCCCTCCCTATTGTATGGAACCAATAGAGTTGAGGGAGTTGAAATCTTAGTTAAAAGAATTGTTAGAACAGGGTTTTATTTACCTAAGTGTTTCTCTTTGGGGTGCACCTATTTTATTTGTGAAAAAGAAGTATGGTACCATGAGGATGTGCATAGACTACCACCAGTTGAATAAGGTAACAATTCGCAAGAAATATCCTTTGCCTAGGATAGATGACCTGTTTGACCAGTTGTAGGGAGCTATGGTATTCTCCAAAATTGATTTGAGGTCAGGTTATCATCAGCTCAAGATTAGGGCAGAGGACATCCCCAAAGACTACTTTTCAAACTCATTATGGGCACTACGAGTTTCTAGTCATGTCTTTTGGCTTGACTAATGCCCCAGATTCTTTCATAAGTCTGATAAATGGGGTGTTTAATTCATTCTTGAACTCGTTCATTATTGTTTTCATTGATGACATATTAGTTTACTCTAAGAGTGAAGAAGAGCATGAAGCTCATTTATGTATAGTGTTGGAGTTGCTTAAGGAGAAGTAACTATATGCTAACTATTCTAAGTGTGAGTTCTGGCTATCTTAAGTGTCCTTCTTGGGACACATGGTTTCTAAGGAAGGGGTTATGGTAAACCTGCAAAAGGTTGAAGCTGTTAAGAATTGGGCTAGACCGATGAATGTGCAGAAATTTATAGCTTTGTGGGGTTGACCAGTTATGATTATCATTTTGTTAAGGGTTTTGTTACCATTGCTTCACATATGACCCACCTTACTCAGAAGGAAGTTCCATTTGTGTGGGATGACAAGTGTGAGGAGAGCTTTCAAAAGCTCAAAACTTTGTTGACTTATGGCCCCAATCCTAACCTTGCCTGTTGAAGTTAAGGATTTCATTGTATTTTGTGAAGCCTCACGATTGGGTTTAGGTGTTGTTTTGATGCAGAACCAGAACGTGATTGCTTATGCTTCAAGACAACCAAAAAATTATGAGAAAAACTACCCCACTCACGACTTGGAGTTGGCAGTTATGGTCTTTGCTATGAAGATTTGGAGACATTATCTCTATGGGGTAAAGTGTGAAGTGTTTACTGACCATCATAGCCTGTAGCATGTGTTCACCCAGAGAGATCTAAACCTAAGACAGAGAAGGTATATGGAGTTGATCAAAGACTATGATATCTCAATTCTATATCACCTCGGTAAGGACAATATGGAGGCTGATGCATTAAACCCAAAACCAGTGAGCATGGAAAGTTTAGCATGGCTGGAAGTGTCAATGCGCCCAGTGGCAAGAGAGGTACAGTCTTTGGCTAATAGTTTTCTGAGATTGCAGAAGACTAGTGAAGGAGGGGTATTAGAACATGTGGAAGTTAGGTCAACATTCTTTGACCAAATCAAAAGCAAGCAGTTTGAAGATAAGAAGTTGAGCAACCTTTGGGAAAAGTGTTTCAAGGTAAGGCTAGAGAGGCCATCCTTGATGATGAGGCAGTTTTGAGGATTCGAGAGCTCTTGTGTGTACCTCGGGTAGGCAATTTAATTTTGACTATTCTTGTAGAGGCTCACAACCCTAGGTAATCTATACATCTAGGTGCCAACAAGATGTATAGAGACTTAAGGCAACATTATTGGTGGTGAAGAATGAAGCATGATATTTTAGATTTTTTGACCAAATGTCAAAATTGCCAGAAGTTCAAGTATGAGCACCAAAATCTTGGTGGTACATTTCAGAATATGCCCATTCCAAAATGGAAATGGGAAAGGATAACCATGGACTTTGTGGTTGCTCTTCGTAAGACATTAAGGAAGTGTGTCTCTATATGGGTCATTGTTGATCGGTTGACTAAGTCGACTCACTTTAACCCAGTAAGAGTATATTATAATATGGCTAAGTTGTCCATTATTTATGTGAAAGAGATTGTAAGGTTGCATGGGCTATCAAGTCAGACAGAGGTACTCAATTCACCTCTAACTTTTGGGAGAGATTTTAGTCAGAGTTAGGTTATAGATTGCACTTAAATACAACTTTCCACCCACAGATCGATGGTCAGTTAGAGAAAAATATTCAAGTGCTCAATAAAAAGGTTTGGACTTGTGTTATAGACTTTGGGGGTCAGTAGGACCAATACTTACCATTGTGGTAATTTGTCTACAACAATAGCTACCACTCTAGTATTGAAATGGCTCCTTTTGAAGCCTTGTATGGTAGAAGATGTAGGTCTCCAATCTAGTCATTTGATGTGTTTGAAGTGAGGCCTTGGGGAACTGACATACCCAAGGATTCAATGGAAAAGGTGAGGTTTTTATAGGAAAAGCTCATAGCATCTCAAAGTGGACAGAATGAGTACACGAAAAACAAGGTAAGGGATGTGAAGTTGAAAAGGGGAAAAGGTACTCTTAAAAGTGTCACCCATGAAAGGTATAATGCATTTTGGCAAGAAGGGAAAATCGAGTTCAAGATACATTGGACCCTTTAAGATTTTGAAGGGAGTAGGGTCAGTAGCATACAAGCTAGCCTTGCCTTCTACCATGTCTGGGGTTTATCTGGTATTTTACGTGTCCATATTAAAGAAGTATCATGGGGATGGTGATTACATTATTCGTTGACCCCGTGTTATTTGATAAAGAGTTGTATTATGAAAAGACACCAATTGTCATATTGAATAGAGATGTGAGGAAGTTGAGAAATAGGATCATTTTATGTGTAAAGGTTTAGTGGAGGAACCGTACTATTGAGGAAACAATTTGGGAAATCGAGGCACACATGCGCAAGCGATATCCGTACTTGTTCATTGACTAAGATATTCTTTTCATTTCCCTTACTTAGCTATGTTATTTTAGGCTAGTTGTCATTCCAAGACAAACAAGTGTTAAATTGGTATAATGTACTGACTCAAATCGTTGTTACGCTGACATAGGTGACAAAATTTTTCCACAGTCCTTCCTTAAACCTTTTTTGAGAAATTCAGGGCTAGCCTAATGTTGGACAATTTTTGAAGGTGTACTAGTATAAGGAAATCTGGTGTTAATAAGAGCATTGGTGGGGATGTCTGACTTGATATTTAGATAAATAATGTAAGGCGTAGCAACTTTCGACACATAAAACGGAGTTATAGAACTCCAGTTATAGATTTTACCATGGAAGGGTTGATTCACGATGTTATATTTTGAGAAATGTGTTGTAAAATGAGCATAACAAGAGAGGGACCCTTATATTCTACCTCGGGACAGCTACAGCAAAAAAGGGGACCACCGCAGTGGAAAAAGTACCACTGCAGTGGTAGCCTGTTATAGTTATGAACCGTTAGAGAGTTAACTTTACCGCTACAGCGGTAAATTAACTGCTACAGTGGTAACACGTAGTAGTTTTATAGTTTCTAAACCAGAAACACATTTTGATTCTCTACATTCTAAAAAATGAACCAAGAAAGGCAATTTTTGCAAGGTTTTAGAGGTTTTCATCTTTAGAAGTAAGTTTCTTACATTCAAAACTTGAACTAATTCTTAGAATCCCAGAACATCATTAGAAAACTTAATCATAGTGAAATTGGGGTTTAGCCCTAATTCATGAACTTGATGAAATTTTGTGAGAACGGGTATAAAATCAGTAGATAATGACTCTAGGGTGTTAGAAAATACTAATGGGAGTAGAATCATAGTTATTCATGCTAAATAAAGTAGGGTTCATGAGGTTTAAGGGGTAGAAAATCCTAAGGGGATGAATTAAGGAAATTGCATGGTTAAAATGGTTGTTATTAATCCCTAGTAATTAAAGAGGGATGAATTTATTAAAACGGGTATGTAATCTTGTTGTTATAGATCAAGAACAAGTTGAAAGGGAAAGGAAAGGCAATCTTGTGGCCTAAACGTGACTCTGAGCAAGAAATCAAGGTAGGTTATGGTTTATTGTAGCAATTAAACTTGCTTGACTCTGTACTTATATGTGAATTGAGTAATTGTGATTGCTTTCGAGCACTACTTGTGATTATTGACTGCATTGCATAGACATACATATTGATGTTGTTGAGATGATGGTGGTGATGATAATGATAAAAAAATCATAGTGTTCATGATGTTGTTGATGATGATGATGTTAATGAGTTGATGATGATGATCAGGATGATGTTGATGAGATTGAGAAGAGAAAGAGATGTTGAGCACATCTTGCATTCATACATTCATTCACGTGCATTGAATGTTGGTTTTAATCATATGTTGTGATACAACTTGTTTTTCAAAATGGCAGAGTGTAAACGTATGTAATTTGAACCTGTAATTCCTCTAATATGAAGTGTCATAAATGTGTTGATGTCTCTAATTATGGATTTTGTGATGTTCGTTGTTGCACTTATTTTGTTTACTTAATTGTATTGTGTTGAGTTTAGTCGGCCTATGATGACTACTAGTACTTGCTGATGTACCGATGCTACCTGTGCTCTTCTTTTTGTTAAGTGCAGAGCGAGTTTCAATGTTTTAAACGAGACCTTGGCTCTAGCCAGCTGTACCAAATTCTGATTTGAGGATGAGCACCATGATTGGGCAACCTTTGGATCTTCATATTATTGTTCATGTCCCTTTCTTCGGGACCAAGACACTCTTCGTTTATTTATATATTTTGGATAATCTTTAGTTATAGACTTGAGTATTTTATAGATATTCTTGTATGATGACTTTGTCCCGGGTATATAATAAATAGAGGTTTCTGCACTCTATTAGTAATTTGATAATTTCGCTGTTTGACATTATGACTTATCGATTGAATAAAGACAGTTTAGAATTTGTTAATAAAGAAGTTAGGATAAGGTGAATATGACTGTAACACTTGGATAGCGAGGGTTGGGTTAAGCCTGGTTCTCCCGCCATAGTTTAGGATGGGTGCCAATTATTACCGTTTGGGTCGTAATACCTACACATCAAAATACCAACATAAGTGTGATTCATATCAAATAAGCTTAAAACTGTACTAAAAAAATCAAATGTGAGGCGGATGAAAGAAAAATATCATGACTTTAGACTCACATCAATGTGATGATGCCATTTGGAGGAGATTATGATATGTATTCAATGAAAAATTATATATAATTAAACAGATAATGAGTAACTATGTAGTAGAATACAAATTATGAAATTTATATATATATATATATATATGAAATAAATGATGAATCAAAGAATTGATAATGCAAAAATAGAATATACAGTTTTGCACTATGTGAAACAAATAGAGAATTAAAGAATTGCTATGTGCAAAAATGTAAACAAAAATAAATCCCTCAATTTAAAAATTGAACCTATCATGATTAGAACCTAGATATCCCCAGCATAGTCTCCATTTGTTGTGCCTTACTTTTACCACTGATGTGCCATGGATTTACGGCATGTGAGATGCTTAAAACTATGAATATTAGCAAGTACAAGGGTATGTTTATGTGGGTATGATGGGTTTTTCCATTATTACTGGATAAACAGGCTCGGAGAAGGAAAGTGTTGAAAAGTGGACTTAAAGAGGATCATACGAATGAAGGCACGACCATGGGATCTGACCACGATCGTACCAATGTTGTCATGGCTTGAAGCAGAGAAGGGGTCCTCAGGGGTTTATTATACGAAGAGCTCCCACGATCGTGCTTTGATTGTATGATCGTACCTTTTGGTCATGAGAGGAAGACCTGAAAACATAGTTGCAGGAGCTAAGTGTGAGAATCATCATACGAGGGCCAATCAAAAACGTTTAATCAACATTCGATCGTACCTTAAGGTCGTAGAAAGAAGGCCCAGCTATGATGGCTGCAGATGACTGAGGTGAGGATGATCAGACGAGCACCAGGCACAATCGTACCTAGCAACCACGAGGCCATACTTAGAGGCGTACCAACTAAGACCTGAAGATGAAGAATTCATGAGCCAAACCACGAGCACCTGTAACACCCCGTAACCCTACTTGACGACATTAAATAATGTTTACTTAGGTATCGAGAGCTATAAGTATGTATTTGGTAAATGCTATTGATGAGATAATTGAATTTGGCCCTTGTATATGTGATTAAACCTTCGTAGGAGGTGTTTTGTGATTTTCGTGGAGAACTTGTGGGGTTCAAAGTGAGGCTAAGAGGACCTCTAAACAAAGTATATTAAGGTTAAGAAGTAAGTTAAAGAATAGGACTTGAAATATCTAACCAAACCCGCGAAGAAAAGTCAAAAAACAAAATTTTCGGAAAAACTAAGGCCCAGGCGTGCCAGAAGGCGTGCCAGGCCGCTCTAGGGCCAAATTTTTGTGCCCAGAGGCAGCAAGCTGGCCCGCCCAAGGGAGTTCCAGGATGGATTTTTCAATTTTTCGAAAGTTGGAAATTTTCTAAGTCCCAAGGGTACCCGGGGTCGTACCGAGCCGATTTTTGCCACGTTTCTTCTACAACCACGAGTATGTACATGAAATAAGTAAAGTATTATATTGGTATGATAAAATTACTCGAGAATAAATTTGGCATCAAAATGATGGTTTTACCCTTTTGGTCAAAATAGACCATATGTGGCTAGAATCACTTGTTTTTGGGATTGAGGCCACGAATATAAATCCCGTGAGTGGGAATATCGTCTTATCGCGTATGAAATGATTTAAACATGAGAAATTATTGGGTTAATTGAATTGGGCTCAACACAAGCCCAAAATGAGACAAAAGATATGGCCCAATTAGGCCAAAAATGACCCATTCTTCACCCTTGACCATTTGTACATGGCATTTAATGCCAAGGAGACTTGAGGGACTATATATACATGGAAAAATCTGATTTTATTCAAAGGAACACACAACATATTTCTAGAAATTTCCCAAAATTTCTCTCCACTCTCAAGAACCCTAAGCCAACTTCTTGGAGCAAAATCATCAATTTTGAAGCTTAGGTAAGTAATTATTCTTATGGAATAATATGTTATATGCATGGGAGAGTATGTAAATCATGTTGGTTATGCTTGGAAGTGTTGGATATGGCACTTTGTGTTTTTTGTGAAAGATGTGAAATCCATGAGATTTAAACTTGAAAGATGACTTGTGTCTTGATGAAAGTGCATGGTATGGATGAAATATCAACATGTATGGTATGATTATGGTCCTAAACTTGTTATTTTTTCTATAAGTGTAAATTATGGGATTTTGGCTGATTTGTTGTTGTGAGGTGTATTGAAGTGATTTAATGAAATAATTGTGATGTTGTGGTGATGAAGAGTGGGAAGTATGAACTTGGTATGACATGCTAATGGTTTATGATATGTTGGTCAATGTTGGGCATGTTGTGGTATTGTTGGTATGACCATGCCGTAAATGGTATTGTAAGGGGATAAATGACATTATACGACAGTCATATAGCTTATCATCATTTTGTACACTTGTAAAGAGACCATTTGATAATGTAAGTTCGGTATGTATTTGTGTTGTAGAGTAAGACGTAAGGAAGGAGCTGAACTATTGAGTTCCCGTATAGAATTGTATCGTCATATTGAGAATACGAGGTATGTAAGGTTACTCTTTCCATATCCTTCTGCAGCACGTAGTATTACATTGTCATTATACTTATTCGATTCCGAAATGCTCTAAGGTATTCTATTTTTGGTTGTTGATTAGTGTTACTCACATGTTCCTTATTCATTGGTCAATAGTAATTCTCATGACTCATGTTCATTGGTTAATGTTCCAAAATTCCAATAATGTACCATCTCCAATATACCACTCTCAAACAAAAGTAAAAGAATAAAGTAATGCTTAATTGGTTATTGTTGAGCACAGGGGGCAATCCAGAGGGGTGAACACCCTGGTCGGAATGAACCTATTTTATTGGAATGGATCGCAATCTAAGGGGCGTAAGCCTGGCTAGAACGATCCCAATAGCATGTTATTTTCCCACTGATCAGTCGGGGCCCGGGCATGATATAAATAGATGATGGTCAATGGATGTAAATGCAAATAGCGAAATGAACGTAATGTACATACGTCTATATACACAAAATGATGACTCATCCACATTGGTTACTCACTTACAGTTGATTCCATTGAAGTGTCTGTGTACTGTACTGTTTCTTATGGCCTTACATACTCAGTACTTTCTTCGTACTGACCCTTCTTTGGGAATTTACCTTACTTGCTACAGGCACAGGTAATAGTAGAACTCCCCAGTAGGCTGCGGGACATCTATTGATCTTTGGTGAGATCCAGTTGGTTCGGGACTTTCCTTATCCAAGTTGTACATTGATTTTGGTGTTGTAGATGTTATGTAAAGCGGGAGACTTGTCCCGAATTTATGGTGTTGTGTGTGTACTCTTTTTAGAGGATTTTGTAGACCGATGTGGGTATGAGTGAATAGATGTATGTCCACCTTGACTTGATGGCCTCAACAGTCAGGTTTCACATATGTATATATATGTCACATGTTCCATGTTTTTCGTATTTTGCTTTTTGTGTTCTTACATAATGGTGGTGTGGCCTATGACATACATATGAATGGATAGAAGCAAAGCTTGGTTCTCTCAGGCCATATCGGCTACGGGTGCCAATCACGCCTCAATGGGATTTGGGGCGTGACAGCACCAAAGGACGATCGTGGGTTCTAACCAAAATCGTACCTTCCTATCATTCGATGCCACCAACCCATATTTCATGTTTGTTTTAGGATAGGTTTTATTTTGTCTATAAATACTCCTATAGGGTTTTTGTATGAGCTTACACTCTTTTATATTTTACAACATATTATTGTGAGATTCTAGAGCACATTCTTGGGATTTCACGAATATTGTTCTAAGGTTTTAATTCAAGTTGAGATTTTGGAGTTTTCTTATTCTTATTGTAAGTTCTTACTTAAGTTTTCATCTATGAATTCTTTTTGTGTGACTGCAATTATGAGTAGCTAAACTCCACAACTAGGGTTGTGGGAACCATGACGGATTAACAAAGTAGCTTTCAAAGTACAAGGTGATTCTCGAAGGGTAGCTGGGCATGTATTGGTGTTCCTTTGGGATTGGTTCCTTTCTAACGAGTGCATGTAGTGGAACTTGTCCTATCTCTACCCTGGACTTTAGAAAGGGTAATCGGATAGGAATAGTGAATCAATAACAAGACTTTGAGTTATCTTCATTTAATTAACCTTGAGCCGGTAAATGGGAAAGACTTTATTAGGATCATAGATTGGGGTTAGTAGTGTAAAACCCATGACACATTAACCTTTGTGCTTGGGGATAGTCATATACAAGGGCCATAATCTAGTCGGTTAGATTATACATAACCTATTGATTCTGCATGCCGAATACCACCAGAGATCACTAAAGTATGGAGAACCTACGGAGTTCTGAAGTTATTGGGGAACACATTCCTAGTACCTTTCTCTTATTGATTACAAATCCAATAAAACAACACTTGTCAATATTGATATTTTGTTTCACAAAACCCCTCTCTTTACTTATTTGCTAGTTACTTAAACAAACATGTGATAGAATTTCAACCTAATCCCTGTGGGATCGACCCCAACCTTGTTGGGTTCTATATTTGATCAGCGACTACTTTATACTTTTTAGGAGTTGTAATTTGGGCGACATCAAATTTTGGCACCATTACGGAGTTGATTGATTGTGTTTGTTGAGGTTGATTGGTTGTTGTTTCTTGATTTACTTTTTTGTTATTTTTAGGGTGCACGCCAGTGTATTCTGTAACACCCCGTACCTTCCCAACCCAATATGACGACGTTGAATAATGGTTACTTAGGTGTCGAGATGCCATAAGTATGTGTTTGGTAAGGCTAGGGATGAGAAAATTAAAAGTTGGCCTCGTACATGTGATTAGCCCTTCATAAGAGGTTTTTTTTAATTTTTGTGGCGCATTTGTGGGGTTCAAAATGAGGCTAAGAGGACCTCTAAATAAAGGATAGTAAGGGTAAGAAGTAAGTTAAAGAATAGGACTTGAAGTATCTAACCCAATCCGCAAAGAAAAGTTGAAAAATAGAATTTTTTGAAAAACTAAGTATGGGGCGTGCCACGCCACTTTGGGACAAATTTTTGTGCTCATAGGCAGTAAGCTGGCGCGCCCCAAAGGCGTGCTACGCTGGTTTTGGCCACTTTTCAAAGTTGGAAATTTTCTTAAGTCCTAAGGGTGCCCGGGGACGTATTGAGCCAATTTTTGCCACGTTTCTTCTAGAACCATGAGCATATACATGAAATGATTAAAATATTATATTGGTATGATAAAATTACTCGTGAACGAATTTGGCGTCAAAATGACGATTCTACCCTTTTGGTCAAAATAGGCCATACGTGGCTAGAATTACTTGTTTTTGGAATTGAGGCTACTAGTATGAATTGCGTAAGTGGGAATATTGTTGTAACGTGTATGAAATAAATTAAACATGAGGAATTATGGATTTTATTGGGTTAAGTGAATTGGGCTCAAAAAGGGCCCAAAAATGTGAAAGAAAACATGGAAATGACCCATTCTTCCATTGACTAAGCCTCACATTGCATTAAATGCCAAGAGTGGCTAAGGATGACCCCAAGGACTCTAAAAAGGGGCAAAAATCAGATTTTTTATCACATAACACTCTCATGCCAAATCTAGAATTATCTACAAGCTTTTTCTCTCAACTTCAAACCCTAAGGTACTTCTTGGAGAAAGATCATCAATTTCCAAACTTGGGTAAGTGATTATTCTTATGGATTAATGTATTATATGCATGGGAGAGTATTTAAATCATGTTTATCATGCTTGGAAGTTTTGGATATGGTGCTTTGTGTTTTTGGTAAAAGATGTGATATCCATGAGCTTCAAGCTTGAATTATGACTTGTGGTTTTGATGAAAGAGCATGGTATGGATGAAATAACAACATGTATGAGGTGATTATGGTCTTAAACTTGTTATTTCTCTATAAGTGTAAATTATGGGATTTTGGCCGACTTGTTGTAGTGAGGTGTATTGAAGTAAATTGATAGCATAATTGTGATGTTGTGATAATGGAGAGTGTAAAGTATGAACTTGGTGTGACATGCTATTGGTTATCATGTGTTTGTCAATGTATGGAATATTGTGGGATTATTGGTCTAATAATTTCATGAATGGTATTGTCAAGGGGGAAATGACATGTTAAAGCCAAACATGTGACTTATTGTTATTGTATGCCATTGTAAGGTAGTTGGTGGTTAATGTTGGTTCCGTTATGTACTTGTGTTGTAGCGTTAAACATAAGGATGGAGCGGGACTATTGTATGCACACTTAAGATTGTAGAATTGTATTGAGAATACAAGGTATGTAAGGTTCCTTTTTCCATATCCTTCTGCAACATGTTGTTCACATTGACATTGGACTTGTTTCAATTCTGGGAGGCTTGAAGTATATCAATTCAGGTTGACGTATATTGTTATCCATACGTGTCTTATTCTTAGATGACTTATGATTCACTTAGCTCTTGTTCATTGATTGAAGTTCCAAAGATGTCATAACGTTGAAATTTCGAGGAGAACTATTTCAAGAGAGTAATAACGTAAGAGAATCTATCTAATCTTGCATAGCATTTTCCAATCATGTCATGTTCCAAAGTCCTATAGTATGATGATTATTCTTGTACCAACCTTTCATAAGCAAAAGTACCAATCTCATAAGAGTAATAAGAGAGGCGATGTGCAAGTTAGTATAATTATTCCTCATAAGTGAAGATGTCAATCTCATGAAGTAAGGTTGTGAAGTGATGTGAGATGTGTATATAAGTATGAGCTTTAGTGTCATGATCTTTAACGTGTCACTTTCATAACTATGTAACGGGTATAAGTTCAATATGGAATAATCCCTATATTATGCTATAACATTTCTAACCCACCAAAGGTGGAGGCCCGGTATTATATATTATCATGATCCTCAATATATCAATCTCTCATAAGTGAATGAATCAATCTCTCCCAAATCAGAAATGATGTATAATCGATGAGAAATATCGGGTGGCAACTCAGGGGTAAAAAGAACACCTAGCATGGGTCGATCCCGCAACCACCCACCAAAGAGTGGATGTAGTTAACCCACCAAAGAGTGGATGTAGTTAACCCACCAAAGAGTGGATGTAGTAATTCACCCACCAAAGAGTGGATGTAGTTAACCAACAAGATGAATAATAATGATGATGAGCGTAGAAGCAAGAAAAAATCTATTGCGTATAAAGAATCTCTTGAAGGCAAGTCTCTTGAGTAAAAGTAACTCTCTCTTGAATAAGGGGGGTATATAGAGGATGGTAAATTACAATAACAGTAGAAATATTCATGGTTCCTAACATATAGAAAGAGAGTTCATTCATATTACTATTTCTCTTATGTTGACTCCATTATTGTTGTTATGATGTATGATGATTTCTTATGAGCCTTACATAATCAGTACATTCTTCGTACTGACCCCCTCGGGGGAACTTACCTTACATGTTGCAGGTGCAGGCATTAGTAGACCTCCTCGGTAGACTGGGGATCATTTGCAGAGTTTTGGTGAGCTCCACTTGTTTCGGGGCTTTCTGGGTCATAGTTGTGTATTTGTTTTGATATTGTAGATGTTGTATAAAGCGGGGACTTATCCCAACAGTAAGTTGGTCTGGTTGATGCATCTGTTAGAGGATTTTTTAGACATATGTGGGTATATGGATGTAAGAGACGAGTATGTAAAAGATTAATGTCCGTTTTGACTTGATGGCCCCAACGGCCAAGTTTCCTAAATATATATATATATATATATATATATATATATATATAGCATATGTTTCCATGATTCATGTCATCCGCATAGTTGCATGAGGTATAATAAGATTCATACGAGGATACGTATACGAAGGTTTATGAGCAAAGATTGGTTCGCTCGGGCCACATTAGCTTCGGGTGTCAGTCCAGCCCGAATGAGATTTCGGGTCTTGACATATTCCCAGTACTCGGATTCAAGGCAATCCCCTGATTCCACTTGATAATGAACTTGAGAGTACTCTAAGAAATACTTGAAGGATGGTTAACGAAGGAGTTTATGATCCAGCAGCCTTGTTAGAGGGTGTCAGAGTGGTGGTACGATTCATGATCAGCCAGCACTTCATCCTGTTGGTTAGAAAATTGCGGAACAAGTCACTACTAGGTTGATGGCTGAGGAAAACACTAGGGAAGAAGCTGCTAGATGGGCAGCAATGGAAGAGGGGGTTAGACAAGATAACGTAAATCATCTAGCTACACTTGATAAGAGAGATAGATAGAGAAAAAATAGGGGACAATAGCCTCTACAACAATATATCCTTGTTTATGAAGATCCATAGGAAGATTTGGATTGTGTGGAGATAATTGAGACAGGAGATATCATTCCACTGGAGTTTCCTCAAGGGACTAAGTTTGATATTATGAGTGCAATGCTCCAACTGCTAAATTTAAAAGTGATATTTGTTGGCCTTCCTACTGATGATGCAAACATGCATATTATGAACTTTGTAGGGATATGCAATTCGTACAATCTACCTGGAGTGAGTCAAGATCTGATTAGACTGAGGTTATTTCCATTTTGTCTCACGGAAGAAGCTACTCTGTGGTTGGTTGAACTACCACGTGGATCTATTATTAATTGGAATGAGTTGAGGACTCAGTTTTTGGACCAATTTTTCCCGCCCTCCAGGATGCTACAGTTGAAAGATAAGATATACAACTTCAGAAAATTGCATTCAGAGGCACTATACGAGACTTAGTTAAGGTTCAAGAAGAAGTTGCAGAGTGTTCCAAACCACAGAATGACTGGTAGAAACTTGGTAGAGATCTTCTATAGAGCCTTGAATGTTAATACTAAGGTTGTAAAAGACACTATCACAAGTGGGGCATTCATGAGTTTACATTGGCATACGCGAGAAGTAGACGGACCTGTAGGTACTTTTGCAATTGGAGCATCTACAGAACAAAGAGCACTAGATAAGATAGTGTCTCAAAAGGTAGCACGGCTGAAGATTAAGATTTAGTTCCTTACTAAACAATATGCGGTAGCTGGAGCAAAAAAGGTGAATATGGTGGGTGCACAAGGCAAAGTACCTAGGTACAAAGATTTGAAATCTAGGGAAGAAGTAAAATATCTTGATAGAGAGGTGGTTGGTTTCCAAGTCAAAGGCCAAGGGTCTAACCAAGACAATTGAAACTCAAGGCAAGGGAATCAAGTTCGAAACTACTATGGAGATAACTATCATAAGTCTGGGTATAGAGATAGGAGTAGAGATCATGATGGTGATTGGAAGCGAAAAGATGACTACAAGGATAGGAGTGGCCTCTTCATTCCATTGGGAAATCGTGATGTTGGTTTGAGAAATTTGAGAATGGAAGACATGCTGGCAAAGGTTGTGAAAAGGGTAGAGAAAATAGAAGATTGTCTTATGGAGATTAAGGCAGATATTTTGGGTATGAACCAGAAAGTTAAATCACATTCTAATACCATCAAGCAGCTGGAGCAACAGTTTGGTCAGATTTCTGCGGCATTGAATCAGCATCAACAAGGTACTCCTCCAAGAAACACCATCCAAAATCCAAAGAATGATGGTCATTATTTGGCTATTACTACTCAGAGTAGTAAGATGACCATTGATCCTCCTATGCCCGTGATTGTTAATGATGTGGTTGAGCCAGTAATCGTAGATGATGAAAAGGTTGTCGACTCTGAAAAAGTGATGGTTGATGAGAATTTAACAAAAAAGCCTCAAGTTGATGATCACGAGGATAAGGCAAGAAAATAAAAGGACAAGGAGCTCTCACAATTATTGACTCTTATTCCCCGACCTCCTCCTCCTTTTTTGCAAAGACTGAAAAAGAAAGCCAGAGAGGGAAAGTACAAAAATTTATTTCTATGCTGAAGGAGTTGACTGTGAACATTCCTATAGTTGAGGCACTTGATCAAATACCAGATTATGC
Organism: Capsicum rhomboideum; assembly: GCA_031232105.1. Lineage (NCBI taxonomy): Eukaryota > Viridiplantae > Streptophyta > Magnoliopsida > Solanales > Solanaceae > Capsicum > Capsicum rhomboideum. Next base: position 65,368,099 of record CP124709.1, read on the forward strand.
GAAGTTCATAAAGGATTTAATGACTAAAAAGTGGACGGTGTGTTTTAAGCCCATTGATAATTTGCACCATTGTAGTACAATAGCTTCTAGATCTTTGGTTGAGAAGAAAGAAGACGTATGAGCATTCACGATTCCATGCACTATTGGGTGTTTCAACTTTGTGAAGGCTTTGTATTATTTGGGTGCTAGCATTAACTTGATACCGCTAGTAGTTTACAAATAGTTAGGGTTGGGGTTTCCCAAACCTACTTTAATGAGACTTTTCATGGCAGATAGCACTGTGAAGAAGTCGGTGGGTATCTTGTGTGATATTTTGGTGAGGGTTTCATCCTTCATCTTTCCAGTTGATTTTGTTATCCTTGACTATAAGGTTGACTTTGAGGTTCCTATTATCTTGGAAAGACTTTTTCTTGCGACTGGGCATGTGTTGATTGATATAGAGACTGGGCAGATGTAGTTTTGGTTAAATAGTGATCAAGTTACTTTTAATGTATGCCGGTCTATGAAGAAGCCAAAGGATATACGTGTTATTTCTGTGATAGATACAGTCTACAAGGATGATTTGGTAGCTCTTATTGAGGTGAGGCTTGGAGTTGACGCCCTCACAGCAGCAATCATGAATTTTGAGGGTGATGGCATTAATTGTTATGATGAGATGGTAAACGAACTTGAGGGTAGGGATTCATATAATTATGCACCAAAGAAGCTTGATCTTGATTTGAAGAATAGAGTGACCCCACCATCTTGGTCTTCTATTGAGGAACCTCTAGTCTTGGAGCTCAAAGCTCTTCCGTCTCATATTTGTTACGCATTTTTAGGAGCCAACAAAACTTTTCTGATTATCATTGCAGCTGACATAGTGGAATGGCAAGTTGATGCTCTAGTTTCTATTTTAAAGAGGTTCAAGAGGGCCATTAGATAGTCCATTGCTGATATCATTGGGATTTCACCCAGAATTTTCACGCATAAAATCAAGCTTGAGCTAGATTGTGTGCCTAGTATTGAGCATCAGCAAAGATTGAATCCACCTATGTAAGAGGTTGTGAAGAAAGAAATCATCAAGCAGTTGGACGCGGGTGTCGTTTATCCAATTTCTGATAGTAAGTGGGTAAGCCTGGTCAAATGTGCGCTGAAAAAAGGTGGAAACACTGTGGTTCCAAATGTGAAAAATGTGCTTATTCCAATAAGGCCAGTCATGGGGTGGCGTGTATACATGGATTATAGAAAGTTAAACTCTTGAACAGAGAAGGACCACTTTCCTATGCCATTCATGGATTAGATATTAGACCGACTTGTTGATAGAGGTTGGTATTGTTTCCTTGATGGATACTCGAGTTATAATTAGATTTCTATTGCTCCCGAGGACCAAGAGAATATCATTTTCACTTGTCCATATGGGACTTTTGCATTCAAGAGGATGCCTTTTGGTTTGTATAATGCACCCGCAACATTTCAGCGTTGCATGATGGCTATATTTGTTGACATCGTTGAGGACACTATTGAGGTGTTCATGGATGATTTCTCTATTGTTGGTGACTCATTTGATGATTTTTTGGCACATCTCACCAATGTTCTGAGGAGATGTGAGAAATGTAACTTGGTTCTAAATTGGGAGAAGTGCCATTTCATGGTTAAAGAAGGAATAGTGCATAGTCACAAAATTTTGAAGAAAGGGATTGAAGTCGACATGGCAAAGATTAAAGTGATTGAAAAGTTGGCTCCATCAATTTCTATGAAGGGTATTCGTAGCTTCTTAGGGCATGCAGGCTTCTATAGAAGATTCATCAAGGAATTCTCTAACATTGTCAAACCGTTGTGTAAGCTATTTGAGAAGGAGGTGAAATTTGTGTTTGATGACACATGCCTAAAAACGTTTGAATGCCTGAAAGAGAAGGTTGATTTCAGCCCCTATTATTGTGTCTCCAGATTGGTCTATGCCATCTGAGGTTATGTGTGATGATAGTGGCATAGCACTAGGTGCAGTCCTAGTCCAAAGGCGAGAGAAGATCTTACATCCTATCTAGTATGCTAGCAAAGCACTTAATCCTACTCAGAAGAATTATACCGTAACTGAATAAGAGTTGTTTGTTGTTGTGTTTGCATTCAAAAAAAATTTGTCTTACTTGCTTGGCACAAAAGTGATTATGTATATTGACCATGCAACACTTAGATACCTTATGGAAAAGAAAGATGCCAAGCCAAGGTTGATTAGAATGGTACTTATGTTGCAGGAATTCAACTTCGAAGTCAAGGATCGAAAGGGGACTAAGAATCAAGTAACTGACCATTTATCACACCTTAAGGAGGAGGCCATGCTGAAACTAAGGGATGAGCTTGAGATTGATGATACTTTTCAAGACGAGCAAGCTTTGGCAGCATCACAAGACTTAACCCCCTGGTTTGCAGATTTTTCCAATTATTTGGCTAGTGATCCAGTTCCAGAAGATATGTCATTTCAACAGCAAAAGAGGTTTATGAACGAGTTGAGTTAGTTCTTATGGGATGAGCTGTACTTGTTATGGGTTTGTGCAGATGGAGTAATTTAGAGATGTATTTCAAAGATTGAGATGATGAGCATATTAGATGCATGTCATTGTCACCAGTTGGGGGTCATCATGGAGGTACGCGGACTACGCATAAGATCTTGTAGTATGGATATTACTGGCCCACCATTGACAAAGATGACTAGGAATATACAAGGGCTTGTGACCAATGTCAAAGGCAAGGAAACATCTCACGAATACATGAACTCCCAATGACTACTATCCTTGAGCTTGAGTTGTTTGATCTTTAGGGTATTGACTTTATGGGCCCCTTTTTGAGATCATATGGCATGAAGTATATATTGGTGGCTGCCGACTATGTTTCAAAATGGGTGGAGGCAATTGCACTTCCAAACAACGAAGGTAAGAGCATCACAGATTTCTTGAAAAAGAACATATTCTCCAGATTCGGGACACCTAGAGTTATTATTAGCAATGGAGGATCTCATTTTTGTAATCGACTACTTAAGGCACTGCTAAAGAAATATGGTGTGAAACACAAAGTGGAGACACCTTACCATCCTCAAACAAGCGATCAAGTTGAGGTCTCCAATCAAGAGATCAAGTCCATCTTGGCGAAGACTGTGAATGCCAATAGGACGGATTTGGCTAGGAAGTTAAATGATGCATTATAGGCATATTGGACAGAATTCAAAACTCCTATTGGTGCCTCCCCATATCAGCTTGTGTATGGCAAGCATGCCACTTGCCTATTGAACATAAGCATAAGGCTTTGTGGGAATTGAAGAGGTTGAATATGAAATGGAGTGATGCAGCAAAGATGAGACTAAAATAGATGAATTTTGTCTCTGCGCTTATGAGAGCTCAGCCTTGTATAAAAAAAAGATGAAATTATATCATAATTGAAGTATAAATGGCCATTTCCTGGAAAATTGAAGTAGAAATGGAAAGGGCCATATAGAGTGGTTACAGTGTTTCCTTTTGGTCCAATCAAACTTGAAAACAAAGATGGGCTAAAATTTAAGGTCAATGGCCAAAGGGTGAAGCACTATTTGGGTGAGAGTGAGGACATGATGTTGGTTTGTGAAATGGATTTAAAGGAGGCTTGAGAAATCAAGCCAACTCGAGTCGTGTCGCATTGTTAAATCAGGCACATGGTCTTGTTGGTGAAGTCTGAGTAACCAACATAGCCACGTCGAGTCGTAATGTTAAATCAAGCGCTTCTTGGGAGGAAACCCACGCTTTTGTACTTATTACTTTTATAGGGTAATATATGTGTTAATTTTGCAGGGATGATATAAGAAAAAGTGCAGAACTGGGCTCAGCACTGAATCTAAGAGAGGATTGTACGACCGTGGGAAGATCTCATGACTTTGGGTTCAGTTCTACACACATTTGACTAAAGTCCTGCAGGGTGAAATCTAGGGAGTTATCCTATAATGGGTCACCACGATCATACCTAGATGTCACGATCATGGTGCCCATCGTCTAGTCAAACTCCTGTAAACCAACACATCAGGACATCGAAACTATGATTTTAAGGACCGATCATGATTAAATACCACGATCGTCCTTAAGCTTCGTAGGTTTCCAAGTAGTTTCCTTCAATCCTCATACTATGACACAATTTCACGATCGTGGTTTGACACTACAAACATTTGAGGCTCCCATCTGAGGAGCCCACTTAAATTATGAGGACCCGATCAGACTCAGATTTTTAAACCCTAAACTCTATACTTGAGACCCGATCATTCATTTACACTCATTCAAACTCTTAACACACAAACTCTTACATTCGATCACAATAAAAGGAAAAAGAATTTGTACCTCTAGTTCATGTTTTTTTAGGGCTGCTCTTCAAATCAACTCTTATTTATGCTTCCAATCGCAAATCAAAGACACATATTATAAGTATATTTCTAGGTCTCACTTTCTATTTAAGAAAAATAAGCATATTATAGAGTAGCATACAGAGTGGTTGAAATCATACGTAGGCTTGAGTTTAGAATAAATAATAAAAATTGGGAAGTCTTGAGTACCCATATTTTGGTTAAAATAATGGTCAATGAAGGTCTAAGATAGGGTCAAGAAAATGCCTAAAATCTGCTAAGTGTTAGTGCAGTCCACGACACAACCTACGATCATGGTATTTACCTACGGTCATAGGTTAGGTCATTGTGTGGTACCAATGTATATCTTGTCAGTGCTCATCATATGAGCACATCCTACGATTGTCCTATCTAGGTATGATCGTGGAATATACTCGTCTGGTATGACATGTCCCCAGTACTTTTGAGTTGTTCCTATGATCAAAAGGTACAATCGTACTTTCATAGCATGATCGTAGGAACCAATCATCTGATATAATATTTCCCTAATACTTTTAGTGAACCCTTCCTATAATCAGGAGGTACAACTGTACCTTCATCGAACGATCGTAGGAAGAATTATCTAAGATATTTCCTGCACCTATACACTATTTTAAAACTAGAACTAAATTTGTTTTTCGATATAGGCACCAAAGGCACAGACCAAACTTAAAAAGGACATCTATAAGAAGAGGGCACCAAAGGAAACATCTTTGAACTTGGAGAGTGAGTCTGATAGATCTAGTGGGACTGAGGTGGAGTACTCTACTAGCCCCTCAGCTTAACAACACTCTCCTCGAACCACGAGGGGGAAGACAAGGTACTTGAGAAGTCTAAGGCCACCACAACTATGGCCTTGGTAGAATATGCTACCCCCATAAACCTTCCCTAGTAGGAAGAGAGAAGGCAAGAAATACAACAAGCTAGGGAAGACCATGGTGATAAGATAAGTTCCTCAGAGGAGGAGTAATCATCATACCCCGGATCCTCCAAAGGACCAGCTATAGCCCTTATTCATAGAGGGCCTGACCCAAGAAGATGGAGTGTGGAAAACTTTAGGGAATTCTATCTGGATAGGGTATCCTTGAAGGATAACAAAAATCAGAAGAGGAGTGTCTAAGAGGAACCCCCAATATTTCCTGAATCACTGCAAAAGTTCCTCGAGGTGCTCCAGGTATTTGGCAAGTACGATTGGAGTGGATGACTAGGTCCCTCCATATCTATGGGCTGGATCTTGTGAGAGAGTTTTATTCTAACTATGTCGCAACACTCAAAAACATGACTCCCTCCGAAATACACAAGGATATGAAGAAGCACCCCCGTCTGGATACAGTAATTGTTCGAGGAAAGGAAGTAGATATCTCCGTCAAGGCTATCTCTAATGTCTTGTTTAGAGAATCTTTTATACCGGTTGAGGAGACTTCGGAATACAATTTTTGGATGACTGACTTAAAGAAGGTGAAAAACTTATCCATAGATGACAAAGTCATGCACTACAAGTGGTTGGCGGACCACATTGCAAAAGCAGGAGAAAATGCCCCTTGGATTAACGGGGAAACTATTTATAAAAATACACTCAAGTTTACCGCCAAGGCTTGGTAGTCCATTGTGAGGCACCGCATTGCACCCATGGAAAATGACAACACATTGGGTACCACCAATGCGGTCCTTGTAGTAGCTTTCTTGGCTGAGCTAGATTTGAATATTTTGGGCATTATTGTGGAAGAGATTCAGGATAGGGTCTTAGAGTTCAGCATGACCTTTCCTTTCCCGATCTTTATAACTTAGTTGCTTCAAAATTCAGAGGTGTCATCCATTTCGGTAGTCAACAAATTAATCCAATAGACAAAGACTGCGAATTTGGCAATGATCAAGGATTTTAGAAACCCGATGGCTCCATTCTGGGGACCTTTTTCAGATATACCACCAGAGGCTACAGAAGGTGCCCCTGCTAGTGAAATCCCAATGTCTGCATCAGGTGCTACTTCGTCTACTTCATAGCCGGCTACTGTACTATTTTATGCATATACATAGGCTCCAGCCGGTAATATACTGATACCAACTGCTTAGCTGGAGAAGATTTTAAGGATACAGGTGCTACATGATGCATGGATTAAAAAGTTTGAGGTAGGGGTAAAACCCTATGTGGCTAATGAGATCAAGGAGGTAGTACGGGTAGTGCGGACCCGCTTTGATAGATTTGAGAGCTGGATATCAGCTAAGGTTCATTTGGTCCAGGCTCCGAATATGAGACCTATTATTGCTAATATGACTGCATTGAAAGAAGTGATCGGAATTCTTATTAAGCGGACCATGCCGGTTGAACCTCTTCCACCTCCACTTATACCTTCACTAGCAAATCTTGTAGTGGATGTGAACTCCCAAAATTTTATACTAGGCCCTCAAGGGCTGGGGGTGATGATACGGACCAAGAGATTTATAGCCCTATAAGAAGAGGGCCCGAGAATAAGAAGATGAGAAGAGGAAAGAGAGGAATGGTAAAAAGAAAAAGAAAAGATCTAATGATGAAGCATGGACCTCTAAGGCATTGATTCTGAAGGGAGTTGAGATACCATCAACATTTGAGGTGGTAGAGTAAAGTTTGGGGGTCACACAGACTTCCCCCACAGTTGATACTTTGAGTGCACCAGCCTCCACCGATACCCACATAGTTGAGAGTGCCTCGGTCACAGCCGAGGCCACAGATGGAGTAGCGGATGGAGGGGTTGATGTGTCATGGTTAGATGACACTTTTGATGCTTAAAACAAGGAAAATATGCAATAACTTGGGTGTGTTTTGTTGGTATGATGTGGTTTCTGTCCTACTTTGCAGGAAAACAGGTTTTAAAGGCAAAATGATCAAAAAGGAAGAATCAAGCCCGAAAATGAAAAAGTGTTATCTGCACCAGAGTGGGAGTCAAGACACCACTCACGTGGCGTGAGTGGTGCCATGAGTCACACTCCAGTATGAAAAAAAAGTGTCTGATTACCACGACACAAGTCACGTGTCATGGGTCCACCTACGTGACATGGAAAGGTGGCGTGACTCAACTTCTGAAGATGTCTAATTGAACCTAATTCTCACGACATCAACCTACGTGGCGTGACTTGGTTCCACAATACCAAGTCACGACACTGTGAAAGTTGCCGACTCTGTTCTCCTATTTTGCTTAGGATAGTATTAGCTTTGTATCTATAAATACCCATGTATAGTCCTATGTGAGAAAAATAATCCAGAGTTGGTCAATATACTAGTTTGAGAGTTATTTCATACTGTTTAATACATATTCGTGGTTTTGTAGTCACAAACACTAATTTGAGTTTTATTGATAATTGAAATTTCAGTTTTTCTTCATTATTGTGAGTTCATAATTTTGCTTTTGAATTCTTCTTGCGTTCTTACAATTATGAGAAGCTAAACCCATCAACTAGGGTTGTGTGAACCTTGAGGAATTAACAAAACCGGTTAAGTGCAAAGCAACTTTGTACTGCTGCGTATGCATGTATTGTTGTTTCCTTCGTTGTGATTGCTTTTCTAACAGTTGCAAAAGTTAAAAACTTGCCTGTATTCTAGAATTGCTCAAGAGAGAGGTAGAGATTAGGACAAGGAGATAACAATAGAGATTTGAAGCTATCAACCTTCATCTAATAACCGGAGCCTTAGTGGGAATGGTTATCTAAGATCCAGGACAAGGGTTAGTAGTGCGACACTCGGAGTCCGAGAGGAAAAGAGTGAAATTCGTCTAATGAAGGTCGAGAGACAGTTAGATGAATCTAACTTGTTAGATTTTGCATGCAGCACAGTGGGGCATACTTGTTAGCACAAGTAACCGGTGGAGTTAAGGAATAATTAGGGATCACAGTCCTAGTGTATTTCTCTTATTGTCTACGAACTCAATATAGCCAGCAATCGTCATTGTTACTATTCATTAGCAACCCCCCCCCCCCCCAGTTTTATTTACTTTCCAATTGTTCCATCTGGTATTCTACTCATACTTCGACCTATTCCCTGCGGGATCGACCCCAACCTAGTTGGGTTCTATATTTGATTCAGCGACCGCATTGTACTTTTTCGGAGGTATATTTTGGGCGACATCAAATTTTGGCATCGTTACTGAGGAATACGGTTACAGAGTTGAGCATTATTGGTTGGAGCTGATTGGGTGTGTTTTTACATACTTTTGAGGGCATACGCCGGTTTATGCCAAATATTAGGAGTCATGAAAATCCCCTAATTCCACTTGATCTTGAAATCAAAAGGACTCTGAGAGATAATCGGAGAATGGTGAATACAGAAGAAGTTCAGAATCCCGCAGCTGCGGGAGACATTCACAACCAGCCAATTCATCCGGTTGGTTAGGAAACAGCGGACCAAACTACGGCTTGATTGACACGAGAAGAGCATGCTAGACAAGCTGCTCTTAGACAAGCAGAAAGAGATAATCAACCTATGAAGGAAGCAGCACAGCGTCTTGCTAATGCTGAAGAGCGACAAAGACAACTGAGAGAACAACCGAGACCACATGTGCCTGTTTATGATGATCCTGAAGAAGAATATGTGGCATACTTTGAGCCAATAGAGATTGGTGCCATCATTCCACCAGAGTTACCTCTGGGCACTAAGTTTGACATTACTAGTGCCATGATCCATTTGTTAAACTTGAAGGGTATGTTTGCGGGTCTCCCTACTGATGATCCAAACATACATGTAATGAATTTTGTGGGGTCTGCACGTCGTACAATCTTCCTGGAGTTGACCAAGAGGCGATTTGATTGAGGTTGTTCCCATTCTCTCTTACAGGAGAAGCCACTTTATGGTTGGCTGAGCTGCCATGAGGTTCCATCACTACTTGGCAGGAATTGAGAAATCAATTTTTGGAAAGATTTTTCCCACCGTCCAAGATACTGCAGTTGAAAGACGAGATCTACAATTTCATACAGCTTCATTCTGAAGCACTCTATGAGGCATGGCTAAGGTTCAAAAAGAAACTGCAGAATGTGCCAAATCACAGGATGAGTGGCAGGAACTTACTTGAAATCTTCTACAGGGCTTTGAATGTTAACACAAAGGCGGTAGCAGATACTATCACTGGTGGAGCATTCATGAGTTTGAGATGGGAACAAGCTTCTGAGATATTAGATCGTGTCACTAAGACCAACCGAGGATGGCATACTCGGGAGGCAGATACGCTGGTTGGCACATATGCTGTTGGAGTTTCAACAGCTCAAAGGGCTGTGGATGAATCGGTAGCTCAAGAGGTTGCTTAGTTGAGGACAGAAATTGGTCTTCTGTCTAAACAGATAGCGGCCAGAGACGCAGAAAAGGTACATGTTGTAGGTGCACAAAGAAAATCGGCTAGACATGATGATAGTGAGTCTGAAGAAGAGGTGAAGTATCTAGATCGCAAAGTGGTGGGTTTTAGAGCCAAGGGCCAAGGTTCTAATCAAGACTCTTGGAACTCAAGGCAAGGGAATCAAGGTCTGAACTATTATCGAGACAACTACAACAAAGCGAGATACAGAGATAGAGAACGAGACTGTGACGGTGACTGGAGATGGAAGGATGATTATAGAGAGAAGAATGGCCTTTATGTACCACCAGGTAGCCGCAATGCTGAGTCGGGAAATTCAAGGATTGAAGACCTTCTTTATAAACTGGTTACAAGGTCAGAACGCCAAGAAAACTGTCTAAAAGAGATCAAGGCAGATATCTCAGGAATAAGTCAAAAGGTAGATTCCCATTCGACTGCCATTAAACAGTTGGAGCAACAGTTTGGGCAGATATCATTGGCACTAAATCAACGTCAGCCAGGCACCCTTCCAAGCAACACCGTCCAGAATTCGAAGAATGATGCTCATTGTATGGTTATCACAACAAGAAGTGGAATGACTTTCATTGAGGCACCCAATCAAGTTGAGGTTGTTCATGCCCCACTGGAAGAGCAGAATAAGACCACGAAAAAAGTAAAGGAAGCCATAAAAAAGTATGTTCCATTCCCAAGGCTTCCTCCACCTTTCCCTCAACGTCTTAAGAGAAAGGTGGATGAAAATAAAATTGTTAGTGGGGAGATCACGAAAGAGGTGGAAAAAACTCAAACTGATGACAACATGGTAAATGCTGAAATTGAAAAAGAAAAAGATGCCCCACAAGTGCTAACACCCATTCCTAGGCCACCACCTCCATTCCCTCAGTGACTGAAGAAGAAGAAGAAGGAAGATGGAAAATTTCAGAAGTTCATGTCCATCTTGAAGCAACTTTCTATAAACATCCCTCTGGTTGAGGCATTGGAGCAGATGCCAGGTTATGCGAAGTTCATGAAGGACTTGGTCACAAAGAAGAGAACCGTGAGTTATGAGTCTGTTGATAATTTGTACCATTGTAGTGCAATTGCATCCCATTCTCTTTGTACAAAAGAAAGATGATCCTGGTGCCTTCACAGTTCCATGCACAATTGGGTCAAGTCACTTTGCTAGAGCTTTGTGTGACCAAGGTGCGAGCATTAACTTGATGTCGCTGGCAGTGTTTGAGAAATTAGGTTTGGGAGCCCCCGAGCCAATAAAGATGCGATTATTGATGGCGGATCGTACGATCAAGAAGCCCGTGGGCATAATATGTGATGTTTTGGTCAAGGTTGAAAACTTCATCTTTCCTGCTGACTTTGTTGTCTTGAACTGTGAAGTCTATTTTGAGATGCCCATAATTTTGGGGAGACCATTTTTAGCCACAGGCAGAGCATTGGTAGATATGGAGTGGGGTGAGCTGAAATTCAGGCTGGATAATAAGGAAGTCATATTCAATGTTTGCAGAACTATGAAGCAGCCAAAGAACATGAGGGTGGTTTCAAAAATAAATATTTTAGATGACCCTGGAGGACAGCCCAGTGGGGAATCTTGATGAAGTCTGAGTAATCAAGATACCCCCGTCGTGCCGCGACGTTAAATCAGGCACTGCTTGGGAGGCAACCCAAGATGCTTTGTTATTTCTCCTTTTGCATTAATTTTTGTTACATTGATCGACATTAGACCCATGCACCTAGGGTGCCACAGGTATGTTCCTAACTTCCATGTTTTATTTTATCTATTGCATTGGGGATAATGCATGCTTACAAGTTGAGGGTGTGAGGTACTTGTTGGTCTATATGTCCTCTTGGGGGTTTTTGTTGCCGTGTTTCTTTTCCCTCAAGTGCTATCTTAGTAGAACTGGCATGTTTAGGTTTTTATTATCATGTGTATTTGTGTTTGATTAGGAGAAAAATAGGGAATCTGAGTGCAGTCCAATTTTGAAGTTGATGCTTTTTGATTATTTAAAGAATACCCCTCCTGGATAATTTTGTTATTTTCAAAGTGTGTGTGTAGCACGTTAGTTTATGACAGCTGTTGGATCTTGTTCTGGCACTAGGATTATAGGCAAATAACTGTAGCTAGCATTGCATGAACCGGTTGGGTAGTAATTGATAATACAACCTTGTGCCATGTGTGTGTGAGGTCACTACTTAGTTAACTGTGTGTGTGTGATCCAGAACTTGCCCCGTTAATCTTGCCTAAGTTAAAGGATAGGGATTAGGAAAGGATCATAGGCCATTTTTTAATAAAGTCCACTTTTAGCCTAAATGTCAAACCAAAGGAAGAAGTATCCCTTGATCCTGACTTTGAGCCATAATTGTCCTAGTTCTTTGATTAGTCTATTCACCTTCCCATTTTAATCACAATGAACCTGCCTTGGCCCTGGTCCCTTCTTGGACACTGTGTACCTCAACTCAGGCAAATCACCTAAGTTGAGGGTGGCTATTATAGGGGTGCGTAGATTGAGTTGGGTATGAAGAAGAGGTTAATAAATGGAAAAAAAAAAAGGAAAACAGGTTTGGGTGTGAAGAAAAAAAGAAAAGAAAAATAAAGTGAAAAGAAGAAAAAAAAATATGTGTTTAAAGGTTTGAGAAAAATCACACCCAAAATCTGAAAATGAAAGAATGAAGAATAAGGGAGAATAAAAATGAAAAAGGTTGGAAGCTGGAACCAAAAATAGTGTAGTGTCAAGGAGAGTTGAGTCACTATACCCATATGCACCATACCCGTCCCTAAGCCTACATTACAAGCCAAGTAAAGTCCTATAGTGATCCTAGTCCAACTGTCCAAAAACGAAGGCGTAGAAAATAAGGGCAAGCCTATGGTATTCCATGCACACTATTTTGACTTCTTTGTGAGCGTGAGTGTTTTGACCTCGTCCCTACGATGATATTCATTAGTATACTGTGAGTTCATGGGACTTCTTTGATTGTGAGAGCAAATGGGTTGCATAATTAGCAACTAGTTGTTTGAGAAATGTCAATTGCATATACGCTTAGTTGTTTGTGCATAATTTGGTGCCATCACTTGATCCCTTCTGTGTTATGATACTATGCTGCTTGTATACACACTTGGGTTTTGCTTTGCAAATAGGAGGGGTCGAAAAAGGTTTTGTGCCAAAGGCAAAGAGTAGACTGCCATAGGTCCCTTAGGTTTCTCTTAGTTAAGCATTGTGTGTGTGTATTTTTATTTTGTTCGCATGAGGACATGCAAATATTCTAAGTTGAGGGTGTTGATGTGTCATGGTTACGTGACACTTTTGATGCTTAAAACAAGGAAAATATGCAATAACTTCGGTGTGTTTTGTTGGTATGATATGGTTTCTGTCCTACTTTGCAGGAAAGCAGGTTTTAAAGGCAAAATGATCAAAAGGAAGAATCAAGCCCGAAAATGAAGTGTTGGAAGATGGAAGAACAAAAATCTGCACCAGAGTGGGAGTCAAGACACCACTCACGTGACGTGAGTGCCACTCATGTGGCGTGAGTGGTGCCGTGAGTCACACTCCAGTGTGAAAAAAAAGTGTCTGATTACCACGACACAAGTCACGTGGCATGGGTCCACCTACGTGATGTGGAAAGGTGGCGTGACTCAACTTCTGAAGACGTCTAATTGAGCCTGATTCTCACGACATCAACCTACGTGGCATGACTTGGTTCCACGACACCAAGTCACGACACCGTGAAAGTTGCCGACTCTGTTCTCCTATTTTGCTTAGGATAGGATTAGCTTTGTATTTATAAATACCCATGTATAGTCCTATGTGCAAAATATTAATTCAGAGTTGGTCAATATAGTACTTTGAGAGTTATTTCGTATTGCTTAAGACATATTCGTGGTTTTGTAGTCACAAACCCTAATTTGAGTTTTATTGATAATTGAAATTTTGAATTTTCTTCATTATTGTGAGTTCATAATTATGCTTTCATCTTTGAATTCTTCTTGCGTTCTTACAATTATGAGTAGCTAAACCCATCAACTAGGGTTGTGTGAACCATGAGTAATTAACGAAATCGGTTAAGTGTAAAGCAACTTTGTAGTGCTGCGTATGCATGTATTATTGTTTCCTTCGTTGTGATTGCTTTTCTAATGGTTGCAAATGTTAGAAACTCACCTGTATTCTAGACTTGCTCAAGAGAGAGGTAGAGATTGGGAAAAGGAGATAACAACAGAGATTTGAAGCTATCAACCTTTATCTAATAACCGGAGCCTTAGCGGGAATGGTTATCTGAGATCCAGGACAAGGGTTAGTAGTGCGACACTCGGAGTCTGAGAGGAAAAGAGTGAAATTCGTCTAATGAAGGTCGAGAGACAGTTAGATGAACCTAACTTGTTAGATTTTGCATGCAGCGCAGTAGGGCATACTTGTTAGCACAAGTAACCGGTGGAGTTAAGGAATCATTGGGGATCACAGTCCTAGTGTATTTCTCTTATTGTCTACGAACTCAATATAACCAGCAATCGTCATTATTACTATTCATTAGCAAAAACCCCCAGTTTTATTTACTTTCCAATTGTTCCATCTGGTATTCTACTCATACTTCGACCTATTCCCTGTGGGATCGACCCCAACCTAGTTGGGTTCTATATTTGATTCAGCGATCGCATTGTACTTTTTTGGAGGTATATTTTGGGCGACATCAGGGGTCCCATCTTAGACCTCTACTGATCAGAGTATGATGGGCGTCTAGTGTGCCCCAGGTATGTACTTTATCCCAGTTTTTATTTTCCATGATTTTGTGCAATGAGGACATTACATGATTTCTAAGTTGGGGTGGGGGAATACCATAGTCGAGGGTTTTTGTTACCATGTTTATTTTCCCTCGGTTGTGCTATCATAGTTAGAACCGGTATGTTTAGGTGTTTTTATTTAATTTTTATGTGTTTTGATGTTTTATGTGTAATTTAGAGTAAACTGAGATAACTTGGTGTAATCGGAATAAAAGAAGCATGCAAATTTGTTTTTTAAAAGGTTTGAAATGATACCACCCCTCCAAAAACTTTTGTTTTTATGTTGTGTTGTGTGCTTACTTGAACTGTAACCGCTATTTGGATCTCGTTATAGCATTAGTATTAGTAGTATGATAACCTAGCCTGACTTTGCATGAACCAATTAGGTAGTGACTGAAATAATAGCCCTGAGCCATGAGCTTGTAAGGTTTTACTTAGTCACTGTGTGTGGGGTCTAGAACTTGCCCGGTTAGTCTCGGTAAAGCTGTAGGATAGAAGGTTAGGAAAGGATCATAGGCCATTTTTGAAATAAGTCCACTAAAATCCTAAAAGCTTACCAAATGAACGAAATATCCCTTGAACCTAAGTTTGAGCCTAATTAGACCTTTTCTTTGAATTACCCTATTCACCTTCCCAGATTATACAATGATTCTGCTTTGGACCTGGTCCTTCCTTGGACATTGTGTACCTCAACTCAGGAAAATCACCTAAGTTGAGAGTGGCTACTGCAGGGGTGCGTAGAAATTTGGGTATGAAGAATGTGTAGTGAAAAGAAAAGGGGATGCAGGTGCGCTGTGAAAACAAAATGGGAGGAAAAGTAAGAGAAAAGTATAAGAAAAAGAATAAAGAAAAGAGAGAAAAAAAGAGAAGTGTAAGAAAATAAAATCTCACCCATTGCCCGAAAAAGTGAACAGTCAAAAAGGGATAAGAAATAGAAGAAGGTAAACAACGTGGAAGCCAGAAATAGTATAGTGTCAAGGAGGGTTAGTAACTATACCCATATATACCATGCCTACCCTCGAGCCTACATTACAAGCCAATATAGACCTATAGTGATCCTAATTCAACTGTCCAAAATCTAAGGCGTAGAAAATAAGGGCAAGCTTATAGTACTAAACGCACATAGCCAGACTTCCTTGTGAGAGTGAGAGATTTGATTCCGTTCCCATATTTTATGAACATGGCTTATACTAAGTGTGGGACTTCTTTGTTATGAGGGCATAAGGGCTATCTTTTAGTTGTTGCTTGGTTAGGTAGTGTCATCTGTCTAATATGTTAGGTGGTCTGTTGCTAATGTAATTGCCATGTCTTGATCCCGGTGTGTTATGGTGTTTAGTTTGAATATGCACTACACTTGTTGGTTTTAAATATCATTGGAGGGTGTTGAACTGTGTTTTGGTAAATGTGTGCTGAAAACTTGGTTTTTGTGAAACTTGGACTGCCGTAGTATTCTTGGTTTCCTCTAGGTTAAACGTCTTATTTACTTTATTTTGTTTTGTTTGCCTGAGGACATGCAACATTCTAAGTTGAGGGTGTTAATGTACCATGGATTTACGGCACTTGAGATGCTTAAAACTATGAATATTTGCAAGTACAAGGGTATTTTTTTGTGGATATGATGGGTTTTTGCATTATTGCAGGATAAATAGGCTCGGAGAAGGAAAGTGTTGAAAAGTGGACTTAAAGAGGATTAGACGAATAAAGGCACGACCATGGGATCTGAGCACGGTTGTAGCAATATTGTCGTGGCTTGAAGCAGAGAAGGGGCCCTCAGGAGTTGATCAGATGAAGAGCTCTCACAATTGTACTTTGATTGTACAATCGTACCTTTTGGTCATTGAAGGAAGACCTGAAAACATAGATATAAGATCTAAGTGTGATAATCATAAGTCGAGGGCCAATCATAATCGTGTAATGAACATACGACCATACCTTGAGGTCGTAGGAAGAAGACCCAAATATGAAGGCTACAGATAATTTAGGCGAGGATGATCAGACGAGAACTAGGCATGATCGCGCCTAGGAACCACGAGGCCATACTAAGAGGCGTACCAACAAATATGAAAACATAAAGAATTCATGATCCAAGCAACAAGAACCAAAGGACAATCGTGGGTTCTAACCAAAATCGTACCTTCCTGTCATTCGATGCCACCGACCCAGATTTCCTATTTGTATTAAGATAGGTTTTATTTTGTCTATAGATACTCCTATAGGGTTTTTTGTACAAGTTTACACTCTTTCTTATTTTACAACATATTATTATGAGATTTTAGGGCATATTCTTGGGATTTCACAAATATTGGTTCTAAGGTTTTAATTCAAGTTGAGATTTTGGAGTTTTCTTATTCTTATTGTAAGTTCATACTTATGTTTTCATCTATGAATTCTTTTTGTGTGATTGCAATTATGAGTAACTAAACACCACAACTAGGATTGCGAGAACCATGATGGATTAACAAAGTAGCGTTCGAAGTACAAGGTGATTCTGGAAGGGTAGCTGCACATGTATTGTTGTTTCTTTAGGATTGGTTTCTTTCTAATGAGTGCACGCATTGGAACTTGTCCTATCTCTACCCTGTACTTTAGCAAGGTTAATCTAATAGGAATAGTGAATCAACAACAAGACTTGGAGTTATCTTCATTTAATTAGCCTTGAGCCGGTAAACGGAAAAGACTATATTGGTATCATAGATAGGGGTTAGTAATGCAAAACCCATGACACATAAACCTTTGTGCTTGGGAATAGTCATCTACAAGGGGAGTAATCAGGTCAGTTAGATGATACATAACCTATCAATTCTGCTTGCCAAATACCACCAGAGATCACTAAAGTACGGAGAACCTATGGAATTCTGAAGTTATCAAGGAACACAGTCCTAGTGCCTTTCTCATATTGATTATAAGTCCAACAAAACAACACTTTTTACTATTGATATTTTGTTTCACAAAACCCCCCTCTTTACTTATGTTCCAATTACTTAAACAAACACGTGATATAATTTTAACCTATTCCTTCTGAGATCTACCCCAATCGTGTTGGGTTCTATATTTGATCAGCGACAGCTTATACTTTTTGGGAGGTATAATTTGGGTGACATCAACTGCTGATTAGAATAAGGCACAACTTTTCAAACTGTAAAGGGATTATTAGAGTTCAGTGCCTCCACCTAATTTTTATGAAAAATTAGGAAATCAATTGATATTTTTAGTTAAATGGACGAAGGACTAGAAATATATTGATCAAAAATAATGAAAAATCCAAACAAACACAAAAAATGGTTCAGTCCAAGAAACACGACCCAGTCTAAGAAAACAAATAAAACAACACGTAGACTTATCTATACACAACAAAGACAAATTGACAGATACAAAAAGGAAAACAAAAGCCTGAGCTGGTAGTCTTCTTTGATCTGAACTGTGACACCAGTGAACGATGCAATAATGGAGGCCGATAAGATGCTACCCAGGTTAACTTCAACCTTGCATGACTTTCATTTCTCAAAATCATTCAAGCAGCCTCAAGCTCTCACCATGTACCATGAGATCGGTTACTAAAGTACTCAAGTCAAAAAAGACATGAAAATAGTTGTTTATTACTCTTTTCATTTTATATTAAGTGGTTTTTTATCTTTTTATTTTAGTTCAAAAGAAGTGGTGATTCTCATCACTATGAAAGTATTAATTGTTTTCTTTCTAATTTATTTTTATTTAGATAAGTTGTAACAGCCTGTTATGTGAAATTTTCCTTTTGACGTGCTTTAACCATTTTTCCCTTCCCTGTAGTTGTTACATGTTGATTGTAGGTGTAGGGATGGTTGGCATGCTTTCCGAGGCTTTTCAGAGAGATTTGAAAGAGTTTGAGACTCTTAGAGGTTTTAAAAGCCATTAGTTTGGCTTTGGTCAATATTCCATATTTCGAGCAACGAATGGCTATTTGGATAGATTCATTAGATCCAAAATGTAGAATTTGAGTTAGTAGCATAGGTAATCTGGGCTCGGAGCCTTTTATTTGCATTTTGACCCTTATTTTGAAAATTTATTAAACTAAGCTTTTAAGGGTCCCGGGGGCTAAATTATTGAAAATAATCTCTTTTCGAAAATTCAATGTCTCCATTGAGTCCAGAACATTGAAAATAGCCTAGTAGAATATATAGTTTATTTCTGTTAGGTCCCAAACAAATCCCGAGGGTCTATTCGGAGATATTTCAACTAACCAAAAACTCAGCATTTGCTGATATCTGGTGTACATGCATTCCTTCTTCGTGAATGCAGGCCTATGGCAGCAAATACATAGAAGGATATTATCCTTCATCATAATTTCAAGGAGGTATCCACGATCGCGAAGAGTCTTTGGGTCCGGGTAGAATTATCCCCTTCTTTGCGAACGCGACAAGGATGCTGCAAATTCGAAGGTTCGATTTATCGATCTTCGCAAATACAAAGCCCTGGCCATGAATGCAATGGAAAATTATGTGTCTATGTCAGCATTGACCCTCACGAACGTGATGGGTTGATTGCGTTCGCAAGGTACTATTCACAGAACAGTATAAATAGTTCATTTTTCATGAATTCCACCATTTTTGGACCTAGGAGCTTCGAGGAGAGGTGATTTTATGGGTTTCCTACACTATTCTTTCTTGGTTAAGCTTCTAACTCATCTTTCCATAATTTCTATTGATTATATCTCCGAAAATATCTTTTAATCATGATTTCAAACTAGAATTTGGGAGTTTGGACCGGTAAAGCTTTAAAATGTTTTTCTTTTATTTGAGCCTCATTTTTAGCTTGTTTTTGCTTAGGTTTTCAAATGTAGACTCCTATAATATTAGGGAACATATTTTTGAAATAAAATTCTGATTTTAGCCTTTTTATTTTTAAACTCGTTTTTCGAACCCGTTTTGGACCCGTCTTAAATATAATCAATATGGGTATTGTTATCTTCCTTTTGATACGTAGATTATGTTTTTAATAGTCTTAGATCATGAAGAGACTCTTCAAGGAGGTTTATAGTCCTGGATATCGATACTTCGAGGTAGGTTATGGCTTAACTTCCTTCAGACTGGACTGGGTAGTTAATAAACTTGTAAAGCATGCTATAGGTTAGATTTTCTAAACACGGAACCGTATGTTGAGAATTCTTTATATTATCATATTGCTTGTGCAGGGTCTTGTACGCATATTATTGTTGACTTGAGAGCTAGTAAATGATGTGATACCCGTGCGGGGGCTTTATTTGATGATTTTAGGCCTTGTGCATTTTTGCATATTTCTTGATGTTTCGCCTGAGTAGGGGATTGACTAGATATTATAGGTCATCCTTGAGCATTTAACTTTCCTATCACATGATTGATACCTGAATGATGATTTTAAATGAGTTTATTAGTATCTTACATGACTATACATACCAGTGGTGCCCTATAATGGCTTATATCCTAAATCATTGTCATATGGAATAGATTTTGAGCTCATTCATACCTATATTGAATTGATGTTTATCTTCATACCTATTGGTTATGAGCATTATATCCTCATATCATCTCTACATATTCATAAGACTTGATACTATAGAGGCATTATGATTTCAAAAAAAAATGAAAAGTCTTTTATAAAACCCTTGCCCGAGGTCATTACTAGCAAGGTGGATTGTGAGGTATTTTAAACCTAGGCCGAGGTTATTTTTGGTAAGGTTTGTTGAGATTATTAAAGTATATGGGTTACGAACCCCCCATGAATCCTGTCTGAAGCGCGGCATGGAAGGTGTATACGTAAGTTCCACCGTACTACATCATTTCATTGCATTGCATTATATTATATTTTCATATTTTGTGTTCCCTTCTTGCACTTGTTGAAGTGTATCTTATTTTCTTATATATATTTATGGCATGTATGGTTTCCCTTTGTAATTTATATTATAGAACTGTTAGTGGAGACGGTGTGAGCTACCGTTTGAGAACTTTTATGTTTGCTGGTTATGTGCCTATAGTATCTTTTACTTGTATTATTTTCTAATTTGCTCAGTCGGCCTATGACTGCTACTGAGTACAAGTGGATCGTACTCACTTCTACTGTGCCCTTTTGGTGTAGATCCCAGTGTGATTATGAGTTGCAGCAGCTGATTTGTGTGGTAGCAGTTGACCTTTCAGAATATCTGGTACATAATGTTTTATCCTTGTACATAATGTTTAGAATTGTTGTTACGAAATTGGGCATGGAATTGGTGATGTATTGAAAGAAAAATGTGGTTTGGTGATATTTATGTGCGTTGTGAAACCATGGCTGCTCGTTGGAATCTAAGATGATCTAAAATATATTAAGAGAAGCTTAGTTATGATCATGGACCATTCATGGCAAAAAAAGGCCCAAAAGAGACCCTTTTTGGACGAAACGGGCACCCGCCCTCGTAGACGAAGCACCTGCGGGTGAAGGTGACTTTGCAGGTGCCCCTGGACACTGCCAAGGGTCACCTACAGACGCAGTTCATCCACCTGAGGGCGCAGGTGGCTTCGCAAGTCAGGTGGCTTCGCAGGTCAGGCCAAAACCCCATTTCGGTTGGTTTTGCATCTCTTTGACCCCCCAAAGCCCCTATACCCTATATGGATGCAATTATCAACTTATGGTACCTTTTAAATGACTATAAAGGAGTATACTGGAGGTATTTTGAATGGTATAAAATATTTATTGTTGTTAATGTGTTATTGTGTAAACGATCGAGTGACTTGACGGAGAAAAGGTAACGTAGTGTTAATGACGAAGTGTAAAGGGTAAACTTGGTGTGAAATGTTATTGGTTTATGATGTATTGGTCAATGTGTGGAATGTTATGGTGTTTTTGGTATGATAATGTAGTGGATAGTATTGTAAATAACGAAATGACGCTATATAGCAGTCACGTAACTCATTGTCATCTTATGCACTTGTAATGTTACTAGTTGTTAATGTGAGCTCCGTTATGAACTTGTGTTGTAGAGTGACACATAATGAAGGAACTAGATTGTTGTATTCACATCTAGAACAGTATATTCATAGTGAGATCATAAGGTATGTAAGGTTACTCTTACCGTATCCTTCTGCAGCACATATTGTTCACATTGTCATCGTACCTGTTCCTATTCTGAGATGTCTCAAATTATCTCATGGTAGGTTATCATATTTTGTTATTCACATGTCTCATAATCATAAATTAAGTCTCCAAAGCTCCAGAAATGTTACGGCTATCAACATAGCAATCTCTCAAAAGTAAAAGAAGGAAGAAATGCTAAGAAATAATACATATATGGTTACTTACTTTATAGTTATTTTACGGTTACTTTATGGTTCTTTGAGTATGGGTGGCAGCTCTAGAGGTATAAGCCTAGCTCAAGCTGAACCTACTTCATTTATTGACGGTTACTTTTATTAACGATTGCATATTGAAGGTTACTTTTATTGAGGGTTGCATATTGACAGTTACTTTTATTGATGGTTGCATATTGACGGTTGCATATTGACGGTTACTTTTATTGACGGTTTCATATTGACGATTGCATATTGACGGTTACTTTTATTGACGGTTGCATATTGACGGTTACTTTTATTGACGGTTGCATATTGACGGTTACTTTTATTGATGGTTGCATATTGATGATTGCATATTGACGGTTGCATATATTGATGGTTATGTATTCAACTGTAAAGTGAGTGGTAATGTACATAAAGCAAGAGATTAATGAACATAAAGTACATGGTTCCAAGCATTCAGATCGACGGTTTGTCTATATTGGCTATTTCTTCATATTTGATTCCATTAAGGGCCTTATGTATCATGCAGTTTCTTATAGCCTTACATAGTCAGTACATTCTTCGTACTGACCCTTTTGGGGGAATTTACCTTACTTGTTGCAGGCACATGTACTTACAGACCTCCACAGTAGGTTGCGGATCATTTGCAGATCTTTGGTGAGCTCCAATTGGTTTGGGGCTTTCCGAGTCATAGTGTACATTGATTTTGGTATTATGTAAATGATGTATAAAGCGGGGACTTGTCCCGACTTTAGGATGGTTGTACATGTATCTGTAGAGGCTTTGTAGACGTATGTAGGAAGGTGAATGTAAAGAGATGTATGTTCATTTTGACTTGATGGCCCTAACGGCCAAGTTTCATATATAGCATGTGTTTCCATGACTTTCGCATAGTTGCATGAGATATAATGATGTTCAAATAGAGACATGCATATGAATGGACGTGAGCAAAGATTGGTTCTCTCGGGCCTCAACGGCTTTGGGTGCTAGTCCGCCTCAATGGGATTTGGGGCGTGGCAAAAGTAGTATCAGAGCAGGTCGTCCTAAGGGTGTCTACAAAGTCGAGTCTGAGTAGAGTCTTACTTATGTATGTGTTGTGCACCACATGTATAAGTAGGAAGCTACGGGACATTTAGGTGTTGTTTCTTTTCTTCATTTCTAGATCGTGCAATAGAGCCAATGATGTAAGTGGAATCATATCTGACCATTGTACATGGTTTTCTTTGTTATAGTAAAGTGTCGATGACAAAACGAGGTAGGGGCAAAGGTAAACAAGTAGATATGCCTGCTGAAGAAAGAATGAGTAAATCACCACCTGACCAAGCTAGTCAAGGTGGGGCAGATGCTGAAATTACATCGCGGTCTTCTTCTACTTTTCCAGCTCCGGAAGAGTTGAGGGGTAGAGATGTGCCGGCAGAACCTCCTGTAAATGTCACTGACCAGGAGTTAAGAAATGTAGTGCATATGTTGACTCAACTAGTTGCTGCAAAAACCCAAGGACAAGTTGGTCCAATGACAAGCAATGACAGTGAGGCTAGAGCAGCTAGTCGGAGGACATAGGATTTTCTGAAATTAGACCCTCTCATATTCACTGGGTCAGATCTGAAAGCAGATCCACAGGACTTTGTGGACCAAATTCAAAGGGCTCCAGAAGTTATGCATGTGACTGGTGTAGAAACAGTGGAACTCGCAGCATATAGACTAAAAGGCGAGGCTATATTATGGAACGAAGACTGGAAATGCTCGAGGGGTATTGATGTACTTCCAGCTAGTTGGGAAGAATTTAAAAAGGCATTCCTTGATCATTACCTCCCATATGAGATCCGTGACGCTCGTGCGGATCAGTTTTTAAATTTTTGTTAGGGGAATATGAGTGTCAGAGAGTACACTCTTCAGTTTAATTCTTTGGCTAGGTATGCTCCAAATGTAGTAGCCACTATGGCCGACAGAGTCCATCGGTATGTGGACAGATTGGAACCATATTTGGTGAGGGACTGTACTATTGCTATGTTAAATAGAGATATGGCTATAGCAAGAATACAAGCCTTTGCACAAAAAATGGAGGATCAGAGGCAACGGAGAAGGACACAGGAATTTGAAGAAGATCCATCAAAGAGAGCTAAGTTTATGGGACAGTTTATGGCATCCCAAGGAGACTTTAGGCCTCGGGTTTTTAATAGACCTCCGAGACCCTCACTTTCTTATCCTACAGCAGACACTCAATCTTAATTACAAGGGCTTAGAGGCAGTTACGTTGATCAAAGTAATGGAATTCGAGATTCACAAACAGCGGGGTATCGAGAACAAAGAAGTATGAACCAATCGGGGTTTTCTCACCAAACGTATCAACACTGCGGAAAGCTTCATGTAAAGGAATGCCGATTTGGAATAAATATTTGCTTTTGGTGTGTTATGTCCGGGTACCTGGTGAGAGACTGCCCAAGAAGGGGCCCGGGTAATAGGACGCGACCTATGAGATCAACCATTTCATCATCATCATCGGCTCCTTCATTAGGCCGAGGTGTACAGCCTGTTGGTCGTGGTAGAGGTGCTATAGGAGCATCCAGTTTTAGTGGAATACAGGACCATACCTATGCTCTAGCGGGTTGGCAGAATTTGGAGGCCTACCCTGATGTAGTGACAGGTACACTATCTGTCTTTTCATATGAAGTATATGCATTGATTGATCCGGGTTCTACCCTACCATATGTTAATCTATTGATTGCTAGAAAAAAAAAAATTAAAAAAAAACACCTAAATTATTAGTTAACCCATGTGAGGTATCTACACCAAAAGGGGAAGCTATTGTAGCTAAAAGAGTTTATCGTAATTGTTTAGTAATTGTTTATGGTCATGACACACTGATTGATCTTATTGAGATGGAAATGATGGATTTTGGATGTTATAAAGGGGTTGTGCCATAGTAGATTACCGAGCTAAGAAGTTACATTTTCATCTTCCATAAAAGAATGTTCTTGAATGGAAGGGTAATATGGAATTACGGAGAGCAAAGAAAATGATATCCAAGGGGATTGATAAGGCCTAGTATGTTCCTTTGGGGTGCACCAGTATTATGTGTATGGAAGAAAGATGGCACATTGAGAATGTGTATTGATTGTTGGTAACTGGATAAAGTAACGATTAAGAGCAAAAATCCCCTCCCCAGAATTGATGATGTATTTGACTAGTTACGGGGTGCCAAATATTGTTTTAAAAAGAGAAAAAAAAAATTGATTTGGGATCGAGATATCACCAAGTCAGGGTTGGAGGCAAAGTTATGCCCATGACAGCTTCCCGAACACGGTATAGACACTATGAATTTCTAGTTATGCTATTTGGGCTAACCAATGCACCAACAGTTTTTAGGGATTTGATGAATAGGGTGATTAAGCTATTTTTAGATGTATTTGTGACCGTGTATAGAAGTGATATTCTGGGTTACTCAAGATCACGAGAGGACCATGCTAATCACTTGCAGCAGGTGTTACTAATTTTTCGTGATCATAGGTCATATGCAAAGTTCTCCAAATGTGAATGTTGGTTAAAAATCTGTAGCATTCTTGGGTCACCAGGAATAAGAGTAGATACATCAATGATTGAAGCAGTGGAAAAAAAAATTTTGGCCAAGGCCATAGGAAAACAAAGCTAACACATAAGGCCAGGAAGTACCAGTGGAATAATGCAGGTGAGAAGAGTTTCCAAGAGTTGGAAGATAAATTAACTCCCACACCCGTATTAGTACTTCTCGAAGGCACAGAAGGTTCTGTGGTATATTGTGATACCTTAGGGATCGTTTTGGGGTGTGTATTGATTCAGTGTGGCAGAGCGATAGCTTATGCCTTAAGACACTTGCATTTACATGTGAGAGTTTGAGTTAGCAGTAATATAACCCTACCACTTATGGGGGTTCACACATATATATATATATATATATATATATATATATATATATATATATACTGATCATGAAAATTTATATTATATGTTTAAGCAGGAGGACCTCGATGTGAGGCAGCAAGGGTGATTGGAACTCTTAAAAGACTGTGATATGGATGTTTTATATATCATCCAGGGAAGGTAAATGTGGTAGCCGATGTATTAAGCCCCAAAGCAATAGGAAGCATTAGTGGTCAGTTTATGGAAAAGCAAAGTATAGTTAAGGATCTACATCAATTAGACAGTTTGGAGTTTTGTCTTCTTGAGACTCCAGATGAAAGAATTATCGTGAATAGTGTGGTAGAATCTTCATTTGTAGCGGAGAGAGAGAAAAGTGATATTCAAATCCTACTTTCTTTCAGTTGAAAAAGAATGTACAATGAAGTTCGGCAAAAGGTACTTGGATTTACATAAAGGAGGAATACTTCAATATCAAGGTAGATCATGTAGACCAAATATATTTGAGTTAAGAAAATGAAGTATGACCAAGCACATCATTTACGGTATTCTGTTTATTCGGGAGCAATTAAAGTGTACCATGGCATGAAAGAAATGCGTTGGTGAAGCAATATAAAGAAAAAAAACATTGCAGAATTGGTAGTTCATTGTCCGAATTGCCAACGGGTAATAGTAGAGCATTAGAAATCTGGAGGTTATATGCCGATACTAGAAGGAAAGAATTAGAATTTACCATAGGTGATTGGGTGTATTTGAAAGTACCACAAATGGAAAGGGTAATGAGATTCAAGAAGAAGGAAAGGTGGCCCTATATAGGTCCATAGGAAATTATCCAAAAGTTTGAGCAGGTTGCATATGAATTAGTACTATTCCAAGAACTCTCCACAGTTCATTCATTGTTTCATCTTTCGATGCTTCAGAAATGAATAGGAGATCCATCTCAAATGTCTCCCATTGAAGATATGCAGTTCACGGAAGATCTCACATATGAAAAATGCTCATTGCTATTTTGGGGTTAACACATGATAAGGTTAAGGAATAAAGAAGAAGCTTACATGAAAGTACTTTGAAGAAATCAATAAGTAGAAGAAGTCACCTGGGGAATCAGAGAAATGATAAAGTCAAAGTATTCGTATTTGTTTCCAATGGAAGAAAAAGTTCAAAGTGCGGAAGTGAAATAATAACAAGTCGGTATCTATAAAGCACTATGTATATATATATATGATAACAAGAAGAATGATCCGAGACTTGCATTTGTTTAATTGGATGATGTCACTAACATTCGAGGACGAATATTCCTAGGGGGGGAAGAATGTAACACCACGTACATTTCCAAACCTATTTTATTACCATAACATTTATGGACTTATTTAAACATGAGACTTTTTGGGGTTTTATATATTAATTTGGTTGGGTTGAATTCACATGTGTTCATGGGCTCAATTTGAGGCCCAAAATTCGCAAGAAAGACATGGCCCAAAATGAAAAAAAGATCCATTCTTGCTTTGAACAAAGAAAACCCTCAATTATTGACTAAGTGGATGGCTAAGGATGACCATGAGGCACTATATAATGCCACAAATCAGATGTTTATTCATAAAAAGACACATGCCATTTTCTAGAATTTTCCACAATTCTCTCTACACACAAACCTTAAGCTATCATCCTCTTTGGGCAAGATAAACTCTTTTTCAAGCCTTGGTAATTGTTTATTTTTATGGTTTAATATATTATATGCATGGAATATGGTGTAGATCATGTTGGTTATGTTGGTGAAGTGTGAGAAGTTCACTAGGTGTGAAACAATTTGTGTTTGCTTAATCGGTGAAGGGTTTTGCCTTGTAAACTTGAGAATGGACTTGTGGTCTTGAAGAAAATGAGTTTGAAGGATTCAATATTGACATATGAGATGTGATTATAGCCTTAACTTGTTTTATCCTTGTACATAATGTTTGGAATTGTTGTTACGAAATTGGGCATGGAATTGGTGACGTATTGAAAGAAAAATGTGGTTTGGTGATATTTATGTGCGTTGTGAAACCATGGATGTTCGTTGGCATCTAAGATGATCTAAAATATCTTAAGAGAAGCTTAGTTATGATCATGGACTATTCATGGCAAAAAAGGACACCCGCCCTCGCAGACGAAGCACCTACGGGCACAGGTGACTTCGCAGGTGCCCCTGGACACTGCCAAGGGTCACCTGCAGACACAGTTCATCCACCTGCAGGGGCATGTGGCTTCGCAGGTCAGTCCAGAACCCCGTTTCGGTTGGTTTTGCATCTCTTTGACCCCCCAAAGCCCCTATACCCTATATGGATGCAATTATCAACTTATGGTACCTTTTAAATGACTATAAAGGAGTATACCGAACGTATTTTGAATGGTATAAAATATGGATTGTTGTTAATGTGTTATTGTGTAAACTATCGAGTGACTTGATGGAGAAAAGGTAACGTAGTGTTATTGAGGAAGTGTAAAGGGTAAACTTGGTGTGAAATGTTATTGGTTTATGATGTCTTGGTCAATGTGTGGAATATTATGGTGTTGTTGGTATGATAATGCAGTGGATTGTATTGTAAAGGACGAAATGATGCTATATAGCAGTCACGTAACTCATTGTCATCTTATGCACTTGTAAGGTAACTAGTTGTTAATGTGAGCTCCGTTATGAACTTGTGTTGTAGAGTGACACGTAAGGAAGGAACTGGATTGTTGTATTCACATCTAGGACGGTATATTCATACTGAGATCATAAGGTATGTAAGGTTACTCTTACCGTATCCTTCTGCAGCACATTTTGTTCATATTGTCATCGTACCTGTTCCTATTCTGAGATGTCTCAAAGTATCTCATGTCAGGTTATCATATTTTGTTATTCACATGTCTCATAATCATAAATTAAGTCTCCAAAGCTCCAGAAATGTTACGGCTATCAACATAGCAATCTCTCAAAAGTAAAAGAAGGAAGAAATGCTAAGAAATAATACATATATGGTTACTTACTTTATAGTTATTTTACGGTTACTTTATGGTTCTTTGAGTATGGGTGGTAGCTCTGGAGGCATAAGCCTAGCTCGAGCTGAACCTGCTTCATTTATTGACGGTTACTTTTATTGACGGTTGCATATTGACGGTTACTTTTATTGAGGGTTGCATATTGACGGTTACTTTTATTGACGGTTGCTTATTGACGGTTGCATATTGACGGTTGCATATTGATGGTTACTTTTATTGACGGTTGCATATTGACCATTGCATATTGACGGTTACTTTTATTGACGGTTGCATATTGACGGTTACTTTTATTAACGGTTGCATATTGACGGTTACTTTTATTGATGGTTGCATATTGACGGTTGCATATATTGATGGTTATGTATTCAACTGTAAAGTGAGTGGTAATGTACATAAGGCAAGAGATTAATGAACATAAAGTACATGGTTCCAAGCATTCAGATCGACGGTTTGTCTATATTGGCTATTCCTTCATATTTGATTCCATTAAGGGCCTTATGTATCATGCAGTTTCTTATAGCCTTACATACTCAGTACATTCTTCGTACTGACCCTTTTGGGGGAATTTACCTTACTTGTTGCAGGCACAGGTACTTACAGACCTCCACAGTAGGTTGCAGATCATTTGCGGATCTTTGGTGAGCTCCAATTGGTTCGGGGCTTTTCAAGTCATAGTGTACATTGATTTTGGTATTATGTAAATGATGTATAAAGCGGGGACTTGTCCCGACTTTAGGATGGTTGTACATGTATTTGTAGAGGCTTTGTAGACGTATGTGGGAAGGTGAATGTAAAGAGATGTATGTTCATTTTGACTTGATGGCCTTAACGGCCAAGTTTCATATATAGCATGTGTTTCCCTGACTTCCGCATAGTTGCATGAGATATAATGATGTTCAAATAGAGACATGCATATGAATGGACGTGAGCAAAGATTGGTTCTCTCGGGCCTCAACGGCTTCGGGTGCCAGTCCGCCTCAAAAGGGAAAAGAGTCAAAAGCTCCCACAAAACATAGAGAAATCTCAATGAAAAAATAAAGAGAAAAAAAATATACTGCAACAAAAATGGAGAAACTTCGAAACAAAAAGAAAAACTCCTCAAATTGAAAGGAGAAAAGGCTCAAACAAACAAAGATTCAAAAAAAGTCTGAACAAAATACAAAAGAAAAGGGCAACAAAGAAGATTGAGCGCCAAAGGCGTAGCAAATGTCAAAAGCACCAAAATCAGTGCAACGTTCAAGGAGGGATTAAGTCACACTTATCCCAAATTAATATCCTACCCGTCCCTAAACCGATATTACAAGCTGATAACAAGCCCTACATGATCTCATTTCAAGCGTTCTCACATTAGTGGAGACTTACATGAAGGTCAAGCATATGGTATCTCAATCGTATGCTTTGAAAATCCTTGTGAATGTGAGAGAACTTTGCAAAAGTCCTCAATTCATGTACTTCAAATGAGTGTCGAATAGGACATTTTTTGTGGTGAGGGCACTTGACGCATGAGGGTAGGTGTACCTCAAAATTTTTGTTTAAAGCAGGGCGAACAAATCTTGTCGATACTTAGGTGTATTTGAGGTACCACTTGAAGCTATTGGAATTACCTCGAAGCAGTCTCAAATAAATAGAAGCAAATGAGAAGAATTTTCATGCAAATACTAATAGTTGGTACCGACTGCGGTCGAGATTTGATTCTCTTCCCTTAACTTTGAAAATGGGCAGATGTCCACCTTCAATATCTTTCAAAGTAACTTGGTATTCACCAACAAAGTTGCATTTCTCTTAAAATGGGTTGTCTGCCCTAAAAACGTGACCAATAGGTTAACCTTGCAAGGGTAAGATGCCTATTTTTGCTTAATTGGGTTGTCCGCGCCAAAAAAATGTGACCAATGGATCTTGTTGCTCTTCTTTTGGATTCATGTTTATACTGCATTGGTTACTAATAGTTTTATTTCAGGATTTTACACCAGAAATTTGGAACTACGTCTAACCTGATTCTTAGCTCAACAGGATACGTAGGTGTAGTAATGGCTCGGTCATGTTCCCCATAAGATTTCTGTTTCTCTTTATCACAGGAACTGGGGCAGAATTTTTCGAGGAGATCTCAAAAAATTCACAAGAAGATATTTTTCTCTAGAAAGCCAAGGTTTGAGATCAAGACAAAATATTCTCAACCAGAGTGTCAAGTTAGGAGAAAGCATACAAATTACACAAAATGTGAATTTTTCCCCATCAACAATATGGGATTTGCCTTGAAGCATGTAACTGGGGTAGAATTTTTTGAGGATCATCTCAAAAATTCCACTAAAGCAATATTAAAAGGCAATTCAAAAAACACAATTGTCCCACCGACAGACCAATAGATCCTACCGATGGATCAACCTTTGGTTCATCCTACGAGCCAATGTAATTGTCCCTCTAACATACATACTTTCATTTATCTGATGAACCAACATAATTATCCCTCCGACGAACATGCTTATATTTTTATTGGTTCCTC
Organism: Capsicum rhomboideum; assembly: GCA_031232105.1. Classification (NCBI taxonomy): domain Eukaryota; kingdom Viridiplantae; phylum Streptophyta; class Magnoliopsida; order Solanales; family Solanaceae; genus Capsicum; species Capsicum rhomboideum. The sequence goes on from CP124709.1 coordinate 65,399,234, forward strand.
CGACGACCAATGCAACTGTCCCTCTGATGGACCAACATATATGTTGCTAACGGATCAATTTGTGTCCCTCCAATAGACCAACACATCCACAATGATTCTCTCAAAAGGATGGTATTCATTCCTTAACTGATCTTTCAAAAACTCTGTCTTTAGTTTAGACTAAAGTCGCTAGCTAAAGCGGCAATGTGTCTACTAACTGTGTGCTCCAAGTGCAGGTACACATAGGTTATCGCACATTTACTTTTTCCAAGAGGGCCATGTTATTTGTATTGTATCAAAATCGGAGGAGCTTGACGTCAAAAAGGGTATCTAAAAGAAGCATCAAAACCAGAGGAGGCTGATATGCAAATGCCAAGAGGGCCATGATATCTATACTGCATCAAAATCTAAGGAGGTTGATGTCAAAAAGGATATCTCTAAGTGGCGTCAAAACCAAAGGAGGAGGATGTGCAACCAAAGACCTATTATATCCAATATATCACAGAGGCGGAGGAGTCTGACATCGAGGGTATTAGGGAAGGATATTCGATATAGCGCAGAGGCGGAGGAGTCTGGCATCAAGGATATCTCTAAGTGGTGTCAAAACCGAAGGAGGAGGATGTGTAACTAAAGACCCAATATAGAACAGAGGCGGGGGAGTATTGCGTCGAGGGTATTAGGGTAGGATATTCGATATAGCATAGAGGCGGAGAAGTCTGGAGTCGAGAATATCTCTAAGTCGTGTCAAAACCAAAAGGAGGAGGATGTGCAACCAAAGACCCATTATATTCAATATAGCACAGAGGCGGAGGAGTCTGGAGTCGAGGGTATTAGGGTAGGATATTCAATATAGCGCAAAGGCGGAGGAGTCTGGCGTCGAGGATATCTCTAAGTCGCGTCAAAATCGAAGGAGGAGGATGTACAACCAAAGACCCATTATATCCAATATAGCACAGAGGAGGAGGAGTCTGGCATCGAGGGTATTAGGATAGGATATTCGATATAACGCAAAGGCGGAGGAGTCTGGCATCGAAGATATCTCTAAGCCGTGTCAAAACCAATAGAGGATGTTGTGCAACCAAAGACCCATTATATCTAATATAGCACATAGATGGAGGAGTCTAGCATCGAAGGTATTAGGGAAGGATATTCAATATAGCACAAAGGTGAAGAAGTCTGGCATCGAGGATATCTAAAGTCACATCAAAGTCGAAGGAGGCTGATGTGAAACCACCGAGAGGGCCATGCATAATGGGCCATTGCATATTCATATTGCATACATTTCATATCATTGTTGAGACGGCCATTGAATATTCATATTGCATACATTTCATATCATTATCGAGAGGGTCATTGCATATTCATAGTGTATACATTTTATATCATTGCCGAGAGGGCCACTGCATATTCATATTGCATACATTTCATATCATTGCCGAGAGGGCCATTAAATATTCATATTCATACATTACATACCATTGTCGAGAGGGCCATTGCATATTCATATTGCATACATTTTTATGACATTTCCCCATTGCATATTCAAAACTATATTCATACTTATATCCATATTCATTGCATGTTCATACTTATATCCATATTCATTATATGTTCATACTTATATTCATTGCATATTCATCGCATATCCATTGAAAATCATTGCCAAGAAGGCCATCAGGCCGTCCACCCGTCACAAATAGACAGGCCTAAAGATGTCTATAAGCCATATTTTATCCAAAGTCGGATGATGCGCAAGACTTACCTAATGTTATATGATCAAACGGTCGCAGGGACCGTTCTATTCATAATGTCGTCGGTATCCAAGAGGGCCACCCCATTTTGAAAATATTCAATTACCAAAGGCTATCTTATTTAAAGAATTCTTGTTCCCACATCATTATGGATAACCGAGATGGTTACCATATCAAACAGAAGATCATACAATTATAGGGACCATCCTACTCAAAATGTCGTTGGTGTCCCAAAAGGGCCACCCTATTTTGAAAAAATTGTTTAATCGTCAAAAGGACCATCATATCCAACAAGCCAAGAGGGTTGTTGTGTACACTGTTTCAAAAGTTGTTATCTTCCAAAATAGGTACAAGAGAATATGACATTACTTTTTCAAAATATCAACCAATACAAGGTATGATGACAGAACTATCTACCCTTCATGAGTTGCTTTTTCTACTAACACTTTTGTTTCGAATTTTGTCGAGAAACATCCAAGAGGATGAAATTCTCAAACCAAAATTATAGGTTTATCCCAAGAAAAACCATCTAAGAGGACGAAGGGAATAAGCAAAGTTATTAGAGAAAATGTCATACGTATAGTATGATGAAGGCTGCGCCAAGAGGGATGTAGCACAATGCAGAGTTGAGGTGGAGACACTATCTCTCCACGTAAATTAATTTTACCACTAACAATTTTGTTTCAAGATATTTTCGAGAGCATCCAAGAAGGATGAAAATCTCAAACCAAAATCACAGGTGTGGACGACTCCAAAAGGACGCAGCACAACGTGGAACTTTTTCTTAGCAGTAAATTGGGTTGTAGTTCGAAGAGGAATATCAAACTCTTTGGACACGAGCTAAAAGAAATATTGCCACCACCACCAAACCATCAAACCACACCCCTACCAGAAGGCATGTGGGTATTTTGAGATATTTTGTTTCAGTTTTACTTTCGGGGTATTTCTAAACTCACACCGAAGGTAACTTTCACTTTCCTTTATCTCTGAGTGAAAATACACCTCGATCTTTGGAGACTATGTCCAAGTAAAATCTTTCCTAAGGATGTAAAGTCCCCACATTTTGTAATTGAGATAATTACAAGTCTTTTCTCCCTAGCTCAACTGTTCGTCACCATCCTAAACTAAAGGTCGTCTTGGCATAAAAAGACTATCTTTTCTACCAATCGAGTCAAACTACAATCAGTCTGATTCTTTGAATCTCGATGATATGTAGGTTGATCTCTTTGTTGAAAACTCGACTGCATTCAAAACCACAATCCTCTTATACCCCAGCCTTTTGGTCTCTCTAAAATTCAAAATCGAGATAGCTTTTGGAATTCTTTAAAAATCGTGCTTAATGTCAAGCATTATGAACTACAAGTGGCTTGAATTCTCATAAAACCTGAGATATGTAGGAAACCCGATACCAGGGTCTGGCCGTGTTTTCTTGAAATTAATGAGAAAACCAACCGCCATTGAGAGACGAATTTGTTGTCAGACAAAATTAGGAACTTCAAACTCCCTTTGCCCAGGGTTACTTGCGTTCACCCTACTCCAAGGGAGGGGGAAGTTGTTGACACCTAATTCTTGCCCTCCTCAATCTAAATTAATTTTGAGCTTCTTTAATTTTGAAATAATTGCTTGATAAAGTTAAAATGTTTTCAAAATGGATTTCAGGCTAATTTTATAATTTTCAAGTAAAACATATATTTCCAATGTGTGGAATTCATATGATTTTCATTTGAGAAAATATTTTGAGAAACAATTCTATTGAAAATTGTATTTAATTTGATTTAGTTTTAAAATCGGCCAAATTGAGAATTTAAGTTGATTTTATTTTCAAAATGATCGAATTGATGGCCAAATGATTATTTTTAAATTGATGAATCAAGAAGCTCGATTAATTAATTTTGGACTAGGTCCATTTTTAATCTGATTGGCCTACGTTCTATACTAGAGGAGTTAGTGTGGATACTTATTGAATTAATGTAACCATGCTTTCATTTGAAAAATTGGTTAGATTTGTATTAATTTGTAGAGCCCCAATTGGACCCCTTTTATTTCATCGCCTAAATCAACCCACTCCACTTGACCCGCTCCGACGCAAACCCATCTCCCCTAATATACTCTCCTTCTTCAGGAAAAGTAACTGAATGACAATAGCTTCAACAAAAACATAACACCAACAACGAACCCAGCTCCCAAAATGACTCCAATTCGCTCCAAACGACGAATCCTTAATTCAATTTCACTCCATCCTCCACAAATTCGTACAACGGCACATGAGAGGCACAAATTTTGTACCCACAAAACCAAGAAGGTTATAGATATACTCCAGCTGGCTCAATTCCCTTGAGATACGACTGAATCCACTCCTTACCATTAATTCGTGTACGAATTCGTACATAGCTAGTCCATTCCGATTGGAAGATAAATGGATTTTTTATTTTCCAAAAAATTCCAATTCTTTTTCCTATTTTTCTCATCTGAATTTTTTCAAATCAATACAAATTCATGAGTTATCAAACCCTATCATGATAGTGAAATCTCAAAATTACCCTTGGAATCTCTTCTCCCACATCGATTGAGAGCAAAAAATTGACCTCAATCCTTTTCTATAAATACCTCACTATTCCCTTGAGTTCAACCAAGTCTGGGAGGTGAAAAACTTCCGAGCAAAAATCCTTGGGATCGAAAAAACATTCCGAGCAAAATTGGGATTTCCCCTTTAGTTTTAATTTTTTCGGAGACCTTGTGAGCCTCAATTTTGAGCTTAGGGTTCTCATTTAGTAGTGGTGTTTCGGTGATGGCTAAAGGATTTCGACAATGGATCGAGTCCTGGTTAGCTGCCCAGAAAAAGGTAAACACCTCTCTCTCTTTCAATTTTGTTACTATTAGTTGTTTCTCTTCATATTAGTAGCATAGTATTTCTTTTTTCATCTTAGTAGTAGTATTAATGTTGAAATCCCACATTTGATTGTGGGTGGTGGTTTTGCTGCTGTAGAATCCTAGGATTTATTTCATTTTTTCTTGTCGTTTTGATAGTATAAACATCATAGAGTGAGGATTAAAAAAAAAGGGGGGTGTTGATGAGGTCGTGAAGACCATATTTCAAACCTGTGTTCTTGTTGATGTTGTGACAAATGTTCACTGTTTAAGCATTCCTTTTAAATCATGTTATACAATTTAGGTGTTTCTCTTCTCATGACTGTTTTGGTCTTATATTTTACTTGACTTGTTTCTTGCTAGTAATGGATCAGTTATTCAACTTGTTTTCTACACTTTTCGTGTTTTTAAGGTAGTATGTTTATTTTAGCCTCTTTATAGAGTTGTCTTAGTGTTTTGCTTTTCTTGAATACGGTCGAACCACTCCCGAGTCTTCCTTGGCTCATAATGTCAATAAAAACAGTGGAATTGGTTCATAAGTAGAAAATATCTCGTCCCAAGACTCCTCTATGACCCTCTTGGTATAAAAATCCTTTTGGATTTATCAAGAAGAGGAAAAGGATGAGATAAACTTAGTTTGGTTGGTGTGAACACTGTTTGTTGGTGCATTTTATTTGAACTTGTGTGTGAATTATTCAATTCACAAGTTTCCTTTAGTTCATAACACCAAAAGGAACCAATGAGTTTGCTAAAACCCAAAGCTAGACCAGATTTTGTTTTCATTGATAATCGTGTCTAAACATCCATTATGTAGAACACTTATTTTTTGCCTCGTTCCTCTTGGTGGCATCTCCAAATGGTCGAGATAATGTGGTGCAATTGTTTTTCATGTGAGAGCCTGATTGTGTGTCCTTGTGTGTTGAGATGAAAATTTTAAATTCTTATGATTTTAAAACATGGCTAAAGTGGTGCATCTGCACATGAATTCTAGTTTTGTTTCATTTGCATGTTGATGCCATTGTTTGGGATAAGGATTTGTAGTGCAACTTGGTAGTTGGTTCCTCTCTATTTCACTTGAAATTGGTTCTCAGGTCTTTATTTTTCCATTTCCTATACTTTTCACTACCTATAATGGTCTAGTGGGTAGAATGAGTATCAACAGTTATTGGTTTATTAGTGTGTATTTTCTTGGGCTCATTAGTTTTCATATGAAATATTAATTGCCTAAATAACATTGATGAATGTGATTTTCTTATAATGAACTTGTATTAATTGATCATTAATCCCTTACTTTTGTTCTCTGTGTGACATGTCCCGACGAGTCTAAATGGACTCATCCATTCCATACTTGCATTTCCTCATTGGATCAAGTCCAACAAACCTACATTTCAGTTTCTTCTAAGCCTTAGGAGTACTGAATTTCAGTCCCAAATGCAGCAGCAGTAGTGGAAAATAATTGACCTTAAAATAGCCAAGTGGGTACTAAACGTAGAAATGAGTAAGAATCAATTAATATTTTGGCCGCAGCTGTGGGCTCAAGGCCCAAATTATAGAATCAGGACAATTTTGGGCTTCAATAGTCCAAAATTAGTGATTAGGACAGGTTCTTTTGGACCAAGTCATATTTGGGTTGAGAGTGTCACGACCCGAAATCCCATTCGGGCCGGACTGGCACCCGAAGCCGATATGGCCCGAGAGAACCAATCTGTGCTCCTATTCACTCGCAAGCATATTTCAGTATGAATATTAGTATAACTCATGCAACTCGGCGGAAGTCATGGAAAACTTAACAATATATGAAACTTGGCCGTTAGGGCCGTCAAGTCAAACAGAATACACATCTCTTACATTAACCACATATGTCTACAAAGCCTCTAACCGATACATGAACACAACAACCTGTAGTCGGGAGAAGTCCTCGCTTTATACAATAATTACAAAACCAAAACAATATACACATGTGACTCGGAAAGCCCCGAACCAACTGGGAGCTCACCAATGATCCGCGGATAACTCGTAGCCTATGGTGGAGGTCTACTAACACCTGTTCCTGCAGCAAATAAAGTAATTCCCCCAAAGGGGTCAGTATGAAGAATGTACTGAGTATGCAAGGCTATAAGAAACTTCATGAAACTTAAACACCTCAATGAACTTGATTTCAAAAGAATAGTCAATGTAGATCAATCATCGTTCAGTATGTGTGGAAATAGGTACTTTATGTTCATTACTCCATTTGCCTTTATGCCCGTTACCGTTAACAGTTAGAACCGTCAATAATGTATAACTATTAATATGCAACCGTCAATATGCAATGCATCCGTCAATATGCAACCGTCAATATGCAATGCATCCGTAAATATGCAACCGTCAATATATATATATATATATATATATATATAACCATCTCAAGTTCAGCATCAAGCTAGGCTTTTACCCCATTGAGCTTCCCCCCTGCTACCACCCGAAAAATAAGGAAGCAGGTTCAGCATCAAGTTTGGATTTTACCTCACTGAGCTTCCCCCTTGATCCAGTAAATATATTCCCACTCACGAGATTCATATTCATAGCCTCGATCCCAAAAACAAACAATTCTAGCCACGTATGACTTATTTGACTCTAAGGGCAAAATCGTCATTTTGACGCCAAATTCGTTCTTGAGTAATTTTATCATACCAATATAATAATTTACTTATTTCATGTATATTCTCATGTTTGTAGAAGAAACGTAGTAAAAATCGGCTCAATACGTCCCCGGGCACCCTTGGGACTTAAGAAAATTTCCAATTTTGAAAAATGGGCAAAACCACCCTGGCACGCCCTTGGGAGCACCAGCTTGCTGCCTATGGGCTAAAAAATTTAGCCCATAGCAGCCTGGCACGCTCCCTAGCGCGCCCCTGACTTAATTTTTTGAAAATTTTGTTTTTCGAGTTTTCTTCACGGATTTGGTCAGATACTTCAAATCCTATTCTTTAACGTACTTCTTAAACTTAATATCCTTTGTTTAGAGGTCCTATTATCCTCGTTTTGAACCCCACCAATGCTCCATGAAAATAGCAAAACACCTCCTACGGAAGGTAAATCACATGTACAAAGCCAAATTTCAATTTTCTCATTACTAACATTACAAAACACATACTCATGGCACCTCGACACCTAAATAACCATTATTCAACATCATCACATAGGTTTAGGAAGGTACAGGGTGTTACAGAGAGTTCAAAGTCAGCGGATTAAGCTATAGCTTGATCAGATTCTCCTCTCCTTACTCTCATTTAATTGTATTTGTTTCACCTTGTTTCTAACAATTCTTGCAATTAATCGAACTTAGTTGAATTCCTTTAGGAGTTGTCATACTTTGTATATAATTTTCTCTTGAATTGGCTTGACTTAGCTAAATAATTATTTCTTTTAAATCTTGTTAAAAATGGTTTCTTTTTGTTTGACGTTGAGCTCGTCACTTAGTTAAAATAAATAGCTTTAGGTTACTGTTACTCTCTTTGAAGAAATGAAAATCTTTCTCTGAGTTATTATTTTTTCTTCAAATAAACAATTGCCCACTTTTCTTTAAAAGATCAGCAAAAAGTTAGTTTTAAACAGATCGGACAACCGCAAGTTAGCAGATTTTCTTGGTGCTTTAACACTTTTCCAAGAGTATTAATTTGAACCCTTACCCAGATTTCTTAATTTTTAAAGATTTTTCTGTTTTAGGTCTTTGATTTTTCAAAGTTTTTCTTGATTTTTTCTAAATAAATTAAGTGGTGACTCTGTTTTAAATTGTGTTTGAAACTTTTCCCGAGTTTTTGAATTCAAACAATTCAAACCATATTTTCCCGCAAAACAGGGTTTGCAACCCGTATACTAACTCAAGTTTCCATAATTCTCAATCTTATGTCTCAATCTACCCGACCGGCACATCCCTCAGTCTAGGCATTTTTAAAAGTATCTCATTTTCTTTCAAAATCAGTGTTTCTCAATGATGTCGCTATCTCATAAATGTGTATGTATGAAATAAGGATGATATGCTCACAATCACATCAGTATGAAGATCACCAATCCATTCAACACGTGTATAAGTGAGCTCAAAAGTCAACTCAATATGTCAACAATTCATGAAATCAGTTCTAGATAGGCACCATTAGAATAACTATGCATATAAGATATCATTAATATCATTGAACTCATAACTCGGGCGTTTTCATCATGATAAAAGCAAACAATGCTCAATAAGGCCTATAATATCCATTCAAGCCCCAACTCGGGCATCACATTAAGAAATAAGGCATTCAAATACACAAATAAGACCAATGATGTCAAATAAAGACCCCGCATAGGCAACACGCAGTATATAATATCATAAGCCAACAACAACAGAATATAAGTCCCCACTCGGGAATCACGCAATATATAAAATACTCGAAAAACATATACCATAGTTATTTTCCCCAACCCACAGCATGCTTTACTTATTCATTAACTATCCAACCCAGTTTGAAGAATGATAAGCCATCACCTACCTCAAAACGATGAAATTTGAGCCTAAAGTTCTTCAACACGGAGCTTTCCCCTTTAGAACAGTCTCAGAATCAACTAAAACATACAAATATAGCATCTACGTGTTAAAAGAAAGCTAAAAATACTCATATTGACTATATTTAAGACGGATCCAAAATGGACTCGAAAAATGAGTTTGAAAATAAGAGGGGGAAAACCGAAATTTTATTTTTGAAACTCATTCTCAAAGGTTATAGGAGTCTACAAGTGAAAACCCACGCGAGATCGATTTAAAAATGAGGTCCAAATTGAATAAAAACCAATTTTTAAGCTTTACCAAAAAAATTCTCAAAATCCCATTTTGAAAATTAAAGAGTGTTTTTGATGATATAATCAAGGTAAAATACTGAAATTAAGGTTTTGGAGTTTACCCAAGCTCAAATGGTGGAGAAATCCCCAAAAATCGCCCAAACCCGACGCTCAAAGGTCCAAAAATGGTGAAAAATCACAAAATGGGGTTTATATACAGCTTGGCTGCTTTAGTGGCTACCGCTAAAGCGATGCCAGGCACTAAAGCGGCTACCACATAAGCGACACTTGGCCGCTAAAGCGGCTACCGCTTTAGCAATGCCTGGCCGCTAAAGCGGCTACCGCTTAAGCTACTCCTGGCCGCCAAAAGTGGCTACCTCTTAAGCGGCTGCACCAGATATCAGCATATCAGCAACTTTGCTAAGTTTGTAAAGTTGTCGATCGACCCCTCGGGATTCATTCAAAATTTGGTGAATGCAAAAAAATTATGCTACCACGCTATTTTTGACATTTTGGACTCAATGGCGACGTTGAATTTTTGAAAAATGATTATTTTCAACAAATTAATCCCTGGGACCCCTAAAAGCTTATTTAAACTAGTTTTCAAATGAAGGGTCGAAATGCAAAATAAAGGTTTCGAACCCAAACCAACCTCGTTACTAACCCAAATTCGACATTTCGAATCTAATGGAACTGTCCAAATTGCCATCCGGAACTCGAAACATCAAGTGTTGACCGAAGTCAACTATAAGACTTTTAAAGCCTCTAAAAACCTCAAACTCTTCCAAATCATTTTCGATCGCATCGGGGACCGTGTCAACCATCCCCACACCCCAAACCATCATGTAGGAACTACGAAAAAGGACAAAATGATCAAAATATGTAAAAAACCAAGATTTCACAAATTAAGTCATTACAATGTCATTGACGGAGCTATAATAATAAGTTGGAGATGAAAGTAGAAGATAAAGATGGTTGTTTGAATTTATGGTGAAAAAATATTCAATTTTGTCTTGTTCATTAAGAAATATAGATCTTCAATGTAAATGAAAATTTAAACAATCTATCAAATATCTATTTAGAAAAATATCCAGAATTTTTGGTGATGACAATTTTAATGTTCTTGTTTATAGGGGTGTAAAAGAGATGAAGCTATGTGGGGTTTTAAAAATTAATTATTATAAAAACGGAAATAATTAAAAGGAAAAAAGGTGTGGAAATAATAGTGAAAACATAATTTTTTTAAATAAATTGCTAACATGCTGCTAATGTGGCATTCATGTTTGTGACATGAAGCTGAAGTGGTACGCTCGTGTAACACACTTCACCCTATGAATCTGGTGTTACGCTTTCAAGGTGATATTTAATACACTCCAAAGTTGTTTAGGGAGTTATATAAATGTCCGTAAAGTTAAAGTGCTAAAATAAATTTGACCGATGAATTTAGGGGGATTGTATGCCTTTTCTCGAAATAAAATAAGAGTGATCTAGAACTCTCTTACCATTAGTATTATCAAATGAATTTTTTGTTCGGTTTACGGTTCCTTGCATTTTTATTCAAACAAATCACACGTAAAAGAACCGAAAAAATGTGATATATTACTTCAAATCTCGAGCTAAAGAGCAAAACGTGCAATTGATCCCTTTTATCACCTTTTCAACACTTGCAACAACCATTTGTCCATTTTAGGGGTGGCAATTAGGCGGGTTGGGTCAAATTTGGGTGGGTTTAAATGGGTCAAGATAACAAACGGGTCAAAACCAAATTCGACCCAAATTTATTTTGGTCAAAATGGGTTGGGTCAAAACGGGTTAGGTAACGGGTTATAACTCAATCCGCCCAGTTTTTACTAAGTTTTAATTGCTTTATTTGTTCTTTTATAAATTTTCAGTACCGAGTAAAAGAAAATTTTTCTTTATTATGACTATATATAACAGATCAAATAAAAAAAAATCTTTTCAAAATATTTTAATATGATTTCTCAAAAATCAATTCGGGTTACATATCAACCAAAATTTTAACGGATTGAAACGGGTTAGTTGACATGGGTTGAGCTAATAAATGGGTGGGTCAATAACCAACCCAAACTTGAACGGATTGGATAGGGTTAGGCGGGTTGGGTTTGATTTTGCCAACTCTAGTCCATTTCCTCCCCCCTCCAAAACTATTCTTTTAATTATGCCACAGGTAAAATAGAGAATCAATATATATCTATATATAATAATAAAAAAAAAAAAAAGTGTCGATAAGGTGATGTGGCACCTCTCTATGACCTCCATTCCTATTTTTCTTTTTTCTCCTTTTTTTTTTTGACTTTTCTCTCTCAATTTCACTATATTATAACATAATAATCTCTACAAGTAGTTTTTATGTTTCTTAATTGTTTTAATTGATTTATTTCAGAATTCCAAATGTCAATTTTTGCAACTCATGGGCAGACTAAATGCAGTGATTGCATCGGTTGATGATAAAACAATAAATACTATTTCTACTCTATTACTCCTACCTCTTCCCCTTCCTTGTAACTGGACTTTTAATACCCCGTAATTATAAAATGACTACATGCATGCTAACTGTTATGTAGGGAAGTAAAACATTAGGTTTTATACTTTTTTTTCTTTAGGTTGAGTGATGAATTTTCATTGAGAACTTATATTTGATGAAACGTGTTATAAAGATTTTGACACCATGGCCAGTGTTGATCTTTTTGCTCCTATATTTATTGTGATGATTACTTTTCTCTTTATATCATTTTTGTTTTGTTTTTCATCCAAATTTCTTTGATAGTTGTGTTGTTTAGCTCTCATTCTTCATCGATAAGTGTACATAAACATTTTTCTTATAATATAAGCTTATATATATGGAGTCCTATTTATGGTTGCTTTCATTCATGTTTGTGAATTTTATCATTTCATACTGTGTACTTCTGTTATAAATATGACAGACAATTTTATTTTTCTATTGTTTATGGCAGATTAGTTTTCCTAATTAGTGCTAAGTTAGGGCTTTCTGGCATCGATTCTATCCTAGCCAAGAGGGAGACTGGAACAAAGAGAGCTTCTTCATAAATATCATTGAGTTATTTCACAAAGTATCTCCTTATTACTGCTAATATTATTCTTTAGATTGTTCAATTTTTTTGTGAGTAATTTTATTTGGATTCTTAAATTACATGCCTAACCATGGATGGTTACAACCCCTTCTCTGAAACATACGAAAAATGAATTAATCAGGAGAATAAGGGGTTATTATTTAGTTTTTTAGTTTCTTAATTTTTTAATCTAATTTTCCCCTTTCATCTTGTTCAGAAAAGTCTTTACATTTTTATTATTTTCTCTTTGATTAGTCTACTGTTAAAGAAAAATGAGCGTTAATTTGAGTAAAACGTTTCATTGTGTAAGATTTTGGGTCATGGGTCGCCCATGTGAACCGATCCGACCCGACCCAATCCGTAATGTTTCTAATTGAAAGATAAGATTAATCCTGATGAGGATTATCTAAATTTGAATTTTGAAAAGAAAGGGGAACAATTACTTAGTAGCTGACAAACAGATTATTACATGTACCCTTTCTTCTTCAATGAAAGAGTGATGAAAAAGTGACGAAAATCACAAACATCTCTCCACACATAATATTCAATAATCTAAGACACTTAATTTGTGAAATAGAACTTCGTTTTCAAAAGAGACGAAGTAGAATTGGGATAGATTTGATTGCTATCAAGATCAACGATTTCCGCTACGTATTCAAGGTACACTATCCGTATCGTTTTTGATCTGATTTGCTTTCATTGGTATCAGAGCATGATTTATTTGCCTCAATCTCGGTCAAGTTTGAAAAATTCACATCCTTGTATGCATGTCTATTCAGAATTTTTTCTGATTTTCAAACATAATTGAAGGGTTTTTAAAATCAGATTAGCACTCACCTGTTAAAACGAAAGGTAGACCGGATATAGAACGAGAAATTTGGATCCGACGTGATCGAATACACAACCTTCTGATCTTGAATCAGACGCGCTATCATTGCGTCACGGATCCGGTTATAAATCTGAAAATTTCCTTCCATTTCTCCATAAAATGTTTTGGAGTAGTGAAAAAGAAAGGAAAAAAAATCAGATCAGTGAGTGTGTTTTCTTATTCCTTTCAGTTTCTCCATTAATTCTTTTTGAAGAAGAAGAAAGAGTTTTGTATTATTTTTTAATTTTCTTTAAAAAGGAGATATAGTAATTGGAAAATTGTGTAGTACATGTACTACATATTTGATTTCCACCAAGTACTAGTACTTCCTTTCATTAAAGAGGAAAATAAAAGTTTTTTGGGAAACGTGTGTAATGAAAAATAAAGGGACTTTCTATTACTCTTTTTTTTTTGGAACATGAAGCTAGTTACGGAAACATGTGTACAACTTATATTATTATTATTATTATTCTTTATGGGAAAAAGAGAATGATAGAGCATTAATCAATTTTTATTTATGGACTATAAATTAATTTTGCTTTTGGCTATAATTTAAAATCGTATATTTTTTTTATATAGCCATTATATTGTGATTAGTGTATAAATTGGACTTAATATTATTCTTATCTTATTTAGTCTCTTAAGTTTCTTTAACAGATTTGTCTTCTACAAGAATTGTGACATAAGTTGTCACATTGAATAGTTAAACCATTCTTATTGTTTCTTTGTTCCTATTTCAGACATGGCTGAACAGGGACAAACTCGAATCACTCCAAGTCGGAGTTTTGGATGTCGAGGAAAGAGATAAAGTGGAAGAGCACGTCGTTGAAGGACATGTTTTCAAGGTCGTGAGATCATACGAATTGGTGTCCCAAGGGCGACACAAAATGTATTATGGAATGACATGACTATACGAAGGTAAAGATAAAAAAAACTAAAAGAGTTCAAGTCTTTTAAGATGTCCCCTATTATTTCAGTTGCTAATTTTATTCATTTGCTTAAATTAAAACGTATAGAACTGGAAAACTATGTTGAAATCTCGGATTGGGAAGCTTTAGCTATTTTAGTAGACTCTCTCCGTGATCCTTGGGGCGAGAGATTAGTTAAAGTTTATCACGAGATTTGGCCTAGAGAATATTTTAGGGTGTATATACATCGTCTCGAATATTTGTGGGACGATTTTCATCTTTGAATTGACTTGTAACTTGAAGTTGTTTATTAACTTTATTATATTAATTAAGTTGTTTCTCTCTTTTGATCTGAATTCCATTTATTTATTTAAGTTTACTAAAACTTAATTGGAAGCTATCAGTACACATTAAGAAATTAACTTCTAATTTTGGTCAAATGTTTAGTTCGTAGATGATGATTGGAAACTTTCGTTTCCTTTTGATTTTACACTAAACATGAAACCTTCATATGAATTGATTTGCTTAAATGTGTAAGTCGCATGCATTATTGAAAACTATACTTGCATGATTGTTTCTTAGTAACAGACATGGCATCAAAAAGCATTATTGCCGACTTGAACAAAGGTAAAAACTAAATGGTGAAAATTACGACATCTGAGTCGTAAAATATGATATGTACTGGAATAGCAAAATGCTCTTGAAGGTATTAATCATGTTTTAAGTCGACTAGAAGAGGGTAACGCTGCACAACACAGAAGAGACCTTGAAGCTTACAAGGCTTAGAAAAAGACAGATTTCGTTGCACGTGGAATCATTGTTAGTTCTGTGGTTAATGACCTCATTCATGAGGTTGAGAAATTTTCTACTGCTCATGCCATCTGGGCACACTTGTGAGGAACATATAGGGGTACATCGCCTCAGACAGCTGACTATCAAGTTTGACACTTACAAGAAGCGTCACGATCAGAACATCAAACAACACCTTAGAGTGATGTCAAATATGATAGCTCAACTCAAAAGTGTTGGTCATGTTCTCTCGGACGAGCAATAGGTTCAAGTAGTGATCCAGTCTCTTTCAAATAATTGGAAACATTTGAAGGTTAACTTAACCCACAATGATAGCATCAAAACTTTTTCTGTTATTGCCCATCATGTTAAACTTGAAGACAAGCGGTTTGGTGCTGCTAAAGCTGCTTCTAATGCCTTTATGGCAGAATCAAGTGGTAAGAAGTCTTCAGGCTTCAAACGTAAGAAAAATTAGAAAAAGAGCAGGAAGGGTAAGGAGATCAAAGAAGGACCCTCTGAGAAAAAAAGAAAGCCAAATTCCAAGAAATGAAAATGTTTTTTCAAGAAGAAAGACAAGAGAAAGGTGAAGTGCTACAATTGCCAAGTTCTGGGGCATTTTGCTCGTGATTGTCCCGAGCAGAAATAGGTAGCATTTCTAAATGCATCTCTAAGTGCTACATATATTTCTAGCACTTCTTTATTAACTGAATCTTATCCTATGTGGATTGTAGACTCAGGAGCCACCGACCATGTGAGTCGTGATCGAGAAGCATTTATGGAGTTTCGTCTAGTTTCACCTAGATCAAGGTGGATATATGTAGAAAATAATGCAAGACTTAAAGTCAAAGCGATTGACACTTACAAAGTAGACTTGCGTGGTGGATGGTCATTGATGTTGCATGACGTCCTATATGCTCCAAAGATTCAACGAAACTTAGTATCTGTGTCTGTTCTTTTAGATGTTGGTTTTGATTTGTTTTTTAGTTGCAATGGTGTTAGAATAACTCTAGATAATGTTTTTTATGATTTTGGATTTCGTTATGATCGCTTTATCGTTTCATATTGTAATCCTTCAACTTATGACTATTATGTTGACCGTTGTGTAATGACATGTTATTTTAGTAATAATGATGTTGATATAATTACATATCATGCTAGAATGGGTCACATAGGGCAAGATCGAATGAATAGATTGGCAAATGAAGGACATCTAGGTTCTTTCTCCAAAATTGAAATGCCAACTTGTGAAAATTATCTTGCCAGAAAGAGTACACATAAACCATTTAGGAAGGATAAAGAGCTGAGTTCCCACTGCAATTAATTTATTTTGATATCTGTGGTCCAATTAATGTGAGGGCAAGGTCTAGTACTTTATATTTCATTATATGTATTGATGATTTCACGCGCTTTTTATGTCTATTTGATTTCTCATAAATTTGAAGCACTTGAATTCTTTAAAAGATACTTGAATGAAGTTAAGAATCAATTAGATAAAAGTATAAAGGCTTTAAGAATCGATAGAGGTCGTGAATATTTATCAAAACAGTTTCAAGGACTGTGTACTGAAAAGAAAATTATCAGACAGTTAACTACTCCTTACATACCTCAACAAAATGGTGTAGCTAAAAGAAGGAATAGGACATTATTGGACATGACAAGGTCCATGATAGCGCAGGCAAATTTACCAATCTCTTTCTGGGGAGATACGTTATTGACTGCGGCCTACATATTGAATAAAGTGACTTTTAAATCGGTATCTTCTACTCCTTATGAACTATGGACTGGTAATAAGGCAAACCTTAATGATCTACGACCTTGGGATTGTGCTGCATATATTAAAGATCATTTTGGTGAGTTCGGTAAACTGAGTCCAAAAGAAAAGAAATGTATCTTTATAAGATACTCAGAACACTCCAAAGGGTATTATTCATTGGTGAATTGGAGGATGGAAGTACTACTTAAATTGAATCACGAGATGTCATATTTCTGAAAAATAATTTTTCCAAAAAGAGCAAAATAAAGGATAGTGAGCCTCTTTACAAAATGTTGAATTCAGATGATCAAATAATGTCTACGAACATACTTGATAATCCAATAGATCAATAAATGGTTCTTAGTCCAAGTGGGAGTTTTGAATCCCAAAATCCTTTGGAGGAATCTAAGCTTCAATTACGTAAGAGTACCAAAAAAGGTGTACCTAACGATTTTATGAAGTTGAGGATTATGTTTTCTTGGTATCTCCTAGAGAATTAGATGAACCTAATTCTGTGACTGAGGCTTTATCAATCCGTAGAAAAGATGAATGGATAAAAGCGATGAAAGAAGAATTAGAGTCCATGAAAACTAACAAAGTCTAGATCTAGTTGACCTTCCTTCTAGGCGTAGAGCTATTGGGAACAAATGGATTCTCAAAGAAAAGCGCAAGTCAGATGGGTCAATAGAAAGACACAAAGCACGATTGGTGGTAAAAGGTTTTACTCAAGAAGCTGGAATATATTATGAGGAAACTTTTTCACTAGTTGTGAAGTTCAGCTCAATTCACTTACTTTTGGCTATTGTTGCACGTTTGGATTTAGAATTACACCAAATGGACATGAAGACTACTTTTCTCAATGGAGAACTAAATGAGTAAATCTATATGAAACAACCTGTAGGTTTTATTGTTAAAGGCCAAGAAATGAAGGTTTGTAAATTGAACAGATCAATATATGGCCTAAAGCAGTCTTCAAGGCAGTGGTGTCACGCCCCGAATCCCATTGGGACGGATTGGCACCCGTAGCCGACATGGCCCGAGAGAACCAAGCTTTGCTTCTATTCATTCATATGCATGTCATAGGAAACACCACCATTACGTAAGAACATGAAAGGTGAAATACGGAAAAACATGGAACATGGGACATATATATATATATACATATGTGAAACTTGGCCGTTGAGGCCATCAAGTCAAAACGTCATATACCACCTTACATTCATACACCCACACATGTCTACAAAAGCCTCTACATAGACATTTACCAAAACCAACTGAAAGTCGGGCTAAGTCCCCGCTTTAGACAACATATACAATACCAAAACATATGTACAACTGTGACTCGAAGAAGCCCCAAACTAACTGGAGCTCACCAATGATCTGCAACAACTGGAAACCTACTATGGAGGCCTACTAGTACCTGCGCCTGCAGCAAGTAAGGTAAATCCCCCAAGAGGGGTCAGTACAAAGAATGTACTGAGTATGTAAGGCTCAAATGAAACTGTATGATAAGTAAATATGTCAATGAACTCAAATACAAATGAATGATCAATATGGATAAGTCATGATACTGAACTTTGGAAACCATGTATATTGCTTTCATTACTTTCTTTGTATCTTTGCTTCTATGATTATTCATCTTTGCCTGTGACCTGTGATACCCGGGCCCCGACTGAACAGTGGGTTTTTAACATAACATATCGTTATGTTGGGATCGGCTCGAGCTAGGCTTATGCCTCTGGAGCTGCCACCCATGAATTAATATATATCGGGATCGGCTCGAGCTAGGTTATTACCTCTAGAGCTGCCACCCATAAACCAACATTTCAGGTTTGGCTCGAGCTAGGTTATTACCCCTAGAGCTACCCCCTATCAGGATCGGTCTGAGTTAGGCGTATGCCGCTAGGACTGCCCCCTGATCCAACAAATATCGGGATCGGCTTGAGCTAGGCATTTGCCCCCAAAGCTACCACCCATACTTGATCATTGACCACATATTTGCATTACTTTATTCATTACTTTGAGATTGATACAATGATAGTCATAACTTTATATGAAGTTTTGGATCATTAACCAATGAGTGAGAGACATATAAATAAACATTGTGAGAAACATAATATTATTAGAACCATAGTACCATTGAAACCATTGGACAATAATCCTTGAACAAGAGACATGAGTATAATCACTATTGGAACATTGGAACATAACCTTATTGAGCTTTTGGAACATTAACCATGAATATGAGACATGTGGTTCACAATTGATCAATGAATAGGAACTATGTGATAATGACCATTGATAACCGGATATTGGATACCTTAGCATATTTCGGGATAGGACAAGCGTAATGTCAATGTGGATACTATTTACCGCAGAAAGATACGGACAGAGTAACCTTACATACCTTGTATTATCACTATGAATATACAACCTTAGATATGCATACAGTGTCCCTCACCTTCCTTATGTTTCACTGTACAACACAAATACACAACGGGATTTACATTAACCACCAACTACCTTACAAATGCATATAACGTCAATGAGTCACATGTTTGCCTTTAAAATGTCATTTCCCCCTTGACAACACCATTGATGAAATTATCATACCAATAATTCCAAAATATTCCATACATTGAACAATACATGATAATCAATAACATTTCACCACAACACTTCTCCTTTACACTTTCTCATTCACACCACATCACAAATAATCCATCAAGTCACCTTAATACACCTCATAGCACATATCGGTTAAAATCCCATTATTTACACTTATATGAAAATAACAAGTTTAATAACAGAATCACACCATACATGTTCATATTTTATCCATACCATGCCCTTTCATCAAAGTCACAAGTCATATTTCAAACCTAAATCTCATGGATCACAAATCTTTTACCAAAAACACAAAGTACCATGTTCAACACTTCCAAGCATAACCAACATGATTTATATACTCTCCCATGCATATAATATATTAATCCATAACAATAATCACTTACCCAATCTTGAAAATTGATGATCTTGCTCCAAAAGTGGGCTTTGAGTTCTTAGGGTTTTGAGAGAAAAAAATGATGAACAAAATATCAAAAAAAACATGAGATTTCCAAGTGAATAAAAATCAGCTTTTGGGTCCTTTATATAATCCCTCAAGTCTATCCTTAGCCACTCATATAACATTTAATGTTGTATCTAGAAGGTCAAGGCAAGAATGGGTCATTTGACCTATTTTTGGCCCATGTCTTCTTTCACATTTTGGGCCCTTTTTGAGCCCAATTCACTTAATCCAATAAAATTAGTAATTTCTCATGTTTAAATCATATCATACGTGTTACAACAATATTCCCACTCACGCTATTCATATCCGTAGCCTCAATCCCCAAAACAAGTGATTCAAGCCACGTATGGCTCATTTTTACCATAAGGGTAAAACCGTCATTTTGATGCCAAATTCGTTCACAAGTAATTTTATCATACCAATATAATACTTTACTCATTTAATGTATATACTCGTGGTTGTAAAATAAATCTGGAAAAAATTGGCTCGGTACGTCCCCGGGCACCCTTGGGATTTAAGAAATTTTCAACTTTTGAAAAATGGAAAAACCCATGGGCGTGCCAGCTTGCTGCCTATGGGCTAAATTTTGGCCCAGAGCGGCCTGGTACGCCCTCTGGCACGCCCCAACCTTATTTTTTTGAAAATTTCATTTTTCGACTTTTCTTCGCGGGTTTAGTTAGATACTTCAAGTCCTATTCTTTAACTTACTTCTTACCCTTAATATACTATGTTTAGAGGTCCTATTAGACTCATTTTGAACCCCACAAGTTCTCCACGAAAATCACAAAACACCTCCTACAAAGGGCTAATCACATGTACTAGGCCAAATTTCAATTTTCTCATCATTAACATTACCAAAGACATACTTATAGCTCTCGACACCTAAGTAAACATTATTTAATGTTGTCAAGTAGGGTTGGGAAGGTAGGGGTATTACATTCTTCCCCCCTTAGGAACATTCGTCCTCGAATGTTAACAATATCGCTTCAAGTACGACAAATGTATCTCTATATTAGAATACATATGCATAAACACTTAATGCTCATAAATACTTACTTGTTATGACTCCATTCCCGCACTTTGAACTGTTTCATCCATTTGAAATAGATAGGGATACTTGGATTTCATCATCTCTTCAGCTTCCCATGTGATTTCCTCTATTTGTTGATTTCTCCAAAGGTCTTTCACGGAAGCTATGTCTTTATTCCTCAATCTCTTTACTTGTCGATCTAGGATAGCAATGGGTACCTCTTCATAAGTAAGATCCTCTGTAACTTGAACATCTTCAATTGGAACAATACGAGATGGATCTCCTATGCATTTTTGAAGCATCGAAACATGAAATACCGGGTGGACTGAGGAAAGTTCTTGAGGTAGTGCTAATTCATACGCAACTTGCCCAAATCTTCTAATGATTTCATATGGGCCTATGTAACATGGACTCAATTTTCCTTTCTTTCCGAACCGCATTACCCCTTTCATTGGTGACACCTTTGAAAATACCCAATCACCTATGGCGAATTCAAGTCCTCTTCTTCTAACATCAGCATATGACTTGTGGCGACTTTGGGCCATATGTAACCACTGTTGGATCACTTTAACTTTCTCCATAGACTGATGAACAATATCTGGCCCAAGTAAAGCAGTTTCACCTGCTTCAAACCATCCAATTGGTGATCTACATTTCCTTCCATACAAAGCTTCATAAGGTGCCATTTTAATACTTGAATGATAGCTATTGTTGTAAGCAAATTCAATAAGAGGCAAATGGTCATCCCAACTACCTTGAAAATCTAACGTACGAGCTCGTAGCATATCTTCAAGTGTATGAATAGTATGTTCTACTTGTCCATCAGTCTGAGGATGGAAAGCCGTACTCAAATTCACCTGTGTACCTAAACTCAGCTGAAAAGATCTCCAAAAATGCGCTGTAAACTATGTTCCTCTGTCTGATATAATGGAAAGTGGAATACCATGCAATCATACTATTTCTTTCACATACAACTTCCCATACTCTTCAGCTGTATAGGTGGTCTTGACTGGTAGGAAATGCGCTGACTTGGTAAGCCTGTCCACTATAACCCATATAGAATCAAATTTCTGTAATGTACGAGGCAAACCTGTAATGAAGTCCATATTAATCATATCCCATTTCCAGACTGAAAGATTGATACATTGCATATAACCTCCCGGTTTCTGATTTTCTACTTTCACTTGTTGACAATTCGGGCATTGCGCGACAAATTCTGCAATGTTCTTTTTCATATTTCCCACTAATACATTTCTTTTAAATCATGGTACATTTTAGTAGCACCCGAATGAATAGAATAGCGCGAATGATGCGCCTCTGTCATAATTCGTATCCTCAACTCATCTACATCTGGTACACATAATCTACCTTGGCATTGGAGTACCCCTTCTCATGTAAGATCAAATATCTTTGTCAGATTCTGTTGTACATTTTCCTTTAGCTGCAATAAAATAGAATCTGCAAACTGCTTCTCTTTCACTTCAGCTATTAAGGAGGATTCTGCTGCATTTTGCACAACAACCCCTTCATCCGGAGATTCAATAAGTCGAACTCCCAAGCTGGCTAATTGATGTAGATCTTTGATTATCTCATGCTTTTCAGTCAA
Organism: Capsicum rhomboideum; assembly: GCA_031232105.1. NCBI lineage: Eukaryota > Viridiplantae > Streptophyta > Magnoliopsida > Solanales > Solanaceae > Capsicum > Capsicum rhomboideum. The sequence continues at coordinate 65,421,748 of CP124709.1, forward strand.
CTGGCCACTAGTGCTTTCTACTGCCTTGCGGCTCAATGCATCAGCTACTACATTTGCTTTGCCTGGATGATAAAGAATATCAATATCATAGTCTTTTAAAAGCTCTAACCATTTTCGTTGCCTCAAATTGAGTTCCTTCTGCTTAAAGAGATATTGCAAACTTTTGTGATCCGTATAGATATCAACATGGACTCCATACAAATAATGACGCCATATCTTTAAAGCAAAAACTACCGTTGCCAATTCAAGATCATGTGTGGGATAATTTTTCTCATGTGGCCGCAACTATCGTGAGGCATATGCTATGAAATTACCGTACTGCATCAACACACATCCGAGGCCAACCCCGAAAGCATCACAATACACTACATAACCTTCGGTACCTTTGAGAAGTACTAAAACTGGTATGGAGGTTAATTTATCTTTTAACTTTTGGAAACTTTTCTCGCACGCATCATTCCACTGAAATTTTACTGCCTTATATGTAAGCTTTGTTAACGGTGCAGCAATGGAGGAAAAACCTTCCACAAATCTTCTGTAATAACCTGCCAGTTTAAGAAAACTACGGATTTCTATGGGTGTCGTAGGTCTTGGCCAATTTTTCACTGCTTCAATCTTTTGTGTATCAACCTGTATCCCTTCATCTGACACAATGTGACCCAAAAATACAACTGATTTTAACCAAAACTCACATTTGGAGAACTTGGCGTACAACTTACGCTCACGGAGAATCTGTATCACCTGTCGTAAGTGATTAGCATGGTCCTCTGGTGATTTTGAATAAACCAGGATGTCATCTATAAATACCATGACGAACACGTCCAGAAATGGTTTAAACACCCTATTCATCAAATCCATGAACACAGCTGGTGCATTTGTTAGTCCAAATGACATAACTAAAAATTCATAATGGCCATACCGTGTTCGGAATGCTGTCTTGGGTACATCTTCTTCTCTAACCCTGACTTGGTGGTAACCCGACCTCAACTCAATCTTTGAAAAACACTGGGCACCCTGTAACTGATCAAACAAATCATCAATTCGAGGGAGGGGATATTTGTTCTTGATTGTTACCTTATTCAATTGCCGATAGTCGATGCACATTCTCAATGTGCCATCTTTCTTCCGTACAAATAATACCGATGCACACCACGGGGACATACTAGGCCTAATGAAGCCTTTGTCCAGCAAATCTTTCAACTGCTCCTTCAATTCACGCAATTCTGCTGGAGCCATTCTATATGGAGGAATAAAAATAGGCTGAGTGCCTGGAATCACATCAATGCCAAATTCTAATTCCCATTCAGGAGGCAAGCCTGGAAGATCCTCTGGGAATACATCTAGAAATTCATTGAACACTGGAACCGACTGCGGAGTTAGTGGTTCCACATCATTATCTTTCACCCGTACTAAATGACATATGTAACCCTTAGCAATCATTTTCCTGGCTTTCAGATAGGAAATAAATCTCCCTCGTGGTGCCCCTACATTATCCTGCCATTCAAGAACATTTTCTTGCGGAAAACAAAAATGCACCTTCTTAACCTGGCAATCTACCGTAGCATAACAAGAGGCCAACCAATCCATCCCCATGATCACATCAAAATCCACCATGTCTAATTCAATGAGATCGGCCAACGTATCATGACCACACACAGTTACCACATAGTTACGATATACTCTTTTTGCAATAATATATTCACCGACCGGTGTAGACACTTCAATTGATTTAATTAATAATTCTGGTGCCTTTACAAATTTCATAGCAACCAATGGAGTAACATAGGAAAATGTAGAACCAGGGTTAATCAATGCATATACATTATATGAGAATATTGATAATGTACCTGTGACGACATCAGGAGAAGCCTCTGAATTCCATCGGTCCACGAGAGCATAAGTGCGATTCTGAACCCCACTAGTACTGGCTGCTCTTCTGGCACCTCTACCGTGGCCAACAGGCTGCACACCTCAGCCCAGTGAAAGAACCGATGCTGATGACGTAACGGCCGATCCTGTCGGTCGTGCTATACTACCCATGCTCATCTGGGGACATTCTTTTATCATGTGTCCCGTCATGCCGCACAAAAACAAGCATTTGTCCCCACTCGGCATGTACCTGTATGAATATGCCGGCAGTGCTGACACTGCTGACGAGGAAAACCTGTTGCTGGTGATCCGTGAACTCCACTACTCTGCCCAGATGGACCACCTCTAGACCCTCAAAACTGAGAATGAGCACCCCCTGTGGAATAGGAGAACGGTGGTCTAGGTGGTCTAGGAAACATATGGGGCCTAGATCCTCCTTGGGACATCATAGGTGGTCCCATAGGTCTAGCCCTTTTGGACTGTCCCCTGTCAAATTCATGTACCCTTCTTCTCTGTCTTTGATCTTCCATTTTTTGGGCAAAGGCTTGTATTCTAGCTATGTCCATGTCCTTGTTCAAGGCAGCAATGGTGCAATCTCTTACCAAATATGGCTCTAGTCTATCCACGTATCGGTGGACTCTGTCTATCATCGTGGCCACAACATTTGGGGCATACCGTGCCAAGGAATTAAATTGCAAGCTATATTCTCTGACACTCAAATTTCCTTAACGAAGATTTAGAAACTGATCCACACGTGCCTCACGGATCTCATAGGGCAGGTAATGATCAAGGAAAGCTGTTTTAAATTCTTCCCAATTAGGTGGATTTGCACCAATATCACGGGATTTCTTCCAATCCTCGTACCATAATATTGCCTCTCCTTTCAATCTGTACGCAGCAAGTTCAACTGTCTCTACCCCCGTCACGTGCATAACTTCCAAGGCCCTCTGAATTTGATCCACGAAGTCCTGTGGATCTACTTTCGGATCTGACCCAGTGAATATAGGAGGGTCCAGTTTTAGGAAATCCTGTAATCTGCGACTCGCCACTCTAGCCGCATCATCATCATGTGTCATTGGACCAACTCGTCCTTGACTTTGGGCTGCCACTAACTGTGTCAACATAGGTACTGCATTTCTAAGATCCTAATCTGTGGCATTCATTGGTGGTTCTGTGGGTACTTCTCTACCAATTGGCTCTTCTAGAGCTGGAAGAGTAGACGAAGACCGTAATGAAATTTCAGTATTTGCTCCACCATGACTAGCTTGGTCAGGTGGTAATCTGCTCATTCCTTCTTCAGCAGGCATATCTACCTGCTTCCCTTTTACCTCTACCTCTTCTCGTGATTGGTATTTTGACTATACCAAAGAAAAACAATTACCATGATCAGATACAATTCAACTTACACCACTGGCTCTATTGCACGATCTAGAAGTGAAGAAAATAAACAACATCCTAAATGTCCCGTAGCCTCCTACTTATAAATGTGGTGCACAACACATCGATACGTAAGACTCTACTCAGACACGGCTTTGTAGATACCCTTAGCACGACCTGCTCTGATTCCACTTTTGTCACGCCACGAATCCCAAATGTAATATCTCGTACCTTTCCAACCCTACTTGACAACATTAAATAATGTTTACTTAGGTGTCGAGAGCTATAAGTATGTCTTTGGTAATGTTAATGATGAGAAAATTGAAATTTGGCCTCGTACATGTGATTAGCCCTTTGTAGGAGGTGTTTTGTGATTTTCGTGGAGCACTTGTGGGGTTCAAAATGAGTCTAAGAGGACCTCTAAACAAATTATATTAAGGGTAAGAAGTAAGTTAAAGAATAGGACTTGAAGTATCTAACTAAACCCGCGAAGAAAAGTCGAAAAACAAAATTTTCAAAAAAATAAGGTTGGGGCGCGCCAGAGGGCGTACCAGTCCTCTCTGGGCCAAAATTTTTAGTCCATAGGCATCAAGCTGGTGCGCCCAAGGGCTTGCCAGGATGGGTTTTTCCATTTTTCAAAAGTTGGAAATTTCTTAAGTCCCAAGGGTGCCCGGGGACGTACCGAGTCAATTTTTGCCACGTTTCTTTTACAAACACGAGTATATACATGAAATGATTAAATTACTATATTGGTATGATAAAATTACTCGTGAACGAATTTGGCATTAAAATGACAATTTTACCCTTTTGGTCAAAATGAGCCATACGTGGCTAGAATCACTTATTTTGGGGATTGAGGCTACGGATATGAATAGCGTGAGTGGGAATATTGTTGTAATACATATAAGATGATTTAAACATGATAAATTATTGATTTTATTGGATTAAGTGAATTGGGCTCAAAAAGGGCCCAAAATGTGAAAGAAGACATGGGCCAAAAATGGGTCAAATGACCCATTCTTGCCTTGACCTTCTAGATACAACATTAAATGTTATATGAGAGGCTCAGGATAGACTTGAGGGATTATATAAAGGACCCAAAATCTAATTTTTATTCACTTGGAAATCTCATGCTTTTTTTGATATTTTGTTCATCATTTTTTTCTCTCAAAACCCTAAGAACTCAAAGCCCACTTTTGGAGCAAGATCATTATTTTTAAAGCTTGGGTAAGTGATTATTGTTATGTATTAATATATTATATGCATGGGAGAGTATGTAAATCATGTTGGTTATGCTTGGAAGTGTTGAACATGGTACTTTGTGTTTTTGGTAAAAGATTTGTGATCCATGAGATTTAGGTTTGAAATATGACTTGTGACTTTGATGAAAGGGCATGGTATGGATAAAATATGAACATGTATGGTGTGATTCTGTTATTAAAATTGTTATTTTCATATAAGTGTAAATTATGGGATTTTAACCGATATGTGCTATGAGGTGTATTAAGGTGACTTGATGGATTATTTGTGATGTGGTGTGAATGAGAAAGTGTAAAGGAGAAGTGTTGTGGTGAAATGTTATTGATTATCATGTATTGTTCAATGTATGGAATATTTTGGAATTATTGGTATGATAATTTCATCAATGGTGTTGTCAAGGGGGATATGACATTTTAAAGGCAAACATGTGACTCATTGACGTTATATGCATTTGTAAGGTAGTTGGTGGTTAATGTAAATCCCGTTGTGTATTTGTGTTATAGAGTGAAACATAAGGAAGGAGCGGGACACTGTATGCACATCTAAGGTTGTATATTCGTATTGAGAATACAACATTACGCTTGTCCTATCCTGAAATGTGCTAAGGTATCCATATCCGGTTATCAATGGTCATTATCACATAGTTCCTATTCATTGATCAATTGTGAACCACATGTCTCATATTCGTGGTTAATGTTCCAAAAGCTCAATAAGGTTATGTTCCAATGTTCCAATAGTGATTATACTCATGTCTCTTGTTCAAGGATTATTGTCCAATGGTTCCATTGGTACTATGGTTCTAATAATATTATGTTTCTCACAATGTTTATTTACATGTCTTTCACACATTGGTTAATGATCCAAAGCTTCATATAAAGTTATGACTATCATTGTATCAATCTCAAAGTAATGAATAAAGTAATGCAAATATGTGGTCAATGATCAATTATGGGTGGTAGCTTTGGGGGCAAATGCCTAGCTCAAGACGATCCCGAGATTTGTTGGATCAGGGGGCAGTCCTAGAGGCATACGCCTAGCTCGGACCGATCCTGACAGGGGGCAGCTCTAGGGGTAATAACCTAGCTCGAGCCGAACCTAAAATATTGGTTTATGGGCGGCAGCTCTAGAGGTAATAACCTAGATCGAGTCGATCCCGATATATATTAATTCATGGGTGGCATCTCCATGGGCATAAGCCTAGCTCGAGCCGATCCCAACATAACGATATGTTCTGTTAAAAACCCATTGTTCAGTCGGGGCCCGGGTATCACAGGTCACAGGCAAAGATGAATAATCATAGAAGCAAAGATACAAAGAAAGTAATGAAAGCAATATATATGGTTTCCAAAGTTTAGTATCGTGACTTATTCATATTGATCATTCATTTGTATTTGAGTTCATTGACATATTTACTTATCATACAATTTTATTTGAGCCTTATATACTCAGTACATTCTTCGTACTGACCCCTCTTGGGGGATTTACCTTCCTTGCTGCAGGCGCAGGTACTAGTAGGCCTCCACAGTAGGTTGCCAATTGTTGCGGATCGTTGGTGAGCTCCAGTTAGTTCGGGGATTCTCCGAGTCATAGTTGCACATATGTTTTGGTATTGTATATGTTGTCTAAAGCGGGGACTTGTCCCGACTTTCAGTTGGTTTTGGTAAATGTCTATGTAGAGGCTTTTGTAGACATGTGTGGGTGTATGAATGTAAGGTGGTATATGACTTTTTGACTTGATGGCCTCAACGGCCAAGTTTCACATATGTATATATATATATATATATATATATATATATATATGTCCCATGTTCCATGTTTTTCTGTATTTCGCCTTTCATGTTCTTACATAATGGTGGTGTAGCCTATGACATACATATGAATGAATAGAAGCAAAGCTTGGTTCTCTCGGGCCATGTCGGCTACGGGTGTCAATCCGTCCCGATGGGATTCGGGGCGTGACAAGTGGTACCTAAGATTTCATAAGGAAGTGATTTCATTTGATTTCACAATTATCAATGAATACCATTTCACCTATGTTAAGAAGTCTAATGGAATGTTTGTGATTCTTTCCCTATATGTGGATAATATTTTATTAGTCGAAAATAGTTTGGAGTATGTTAAAACTGTTAAGTCTTGGCTTTCAAAGTCATTTGACATGAAAGATATGGGTGAAGTAGACTATGTATTAGGTGTTAAAATCCAACGAGATCTTTCCAAGAAGATTTTGAGTTTATCTCAAGAAACATACATAAAGAAAATTTTGGAACGCTTTTGAATGAATAGTTGTAAATCCATAGATACTCCTATAGCAAAAGGTGAAACTTTAAGTCTTGAAATATGTTCAAATACTGAAAAAGAAAAGGAAAACATGTCTCGAGTTTCATATTGTAAAACGATTGGGAGCTCGATGTACGCTATGATGTGTACTCACCTAGACATTTATTATGTTGTAGGTCTGGTTAGCAGGTATCAATCCAAATCTTGAAGAGATCATTGGAAAGCAGTAAAGAGAATTTTTCGATACCTAAAACGAACTGCAGATTATTCACTATGCTATAGTGGATCTGATTTATTCATAAGAGGTTATACAGATGTTGATTGGGCTGGTGACCGGTATGATAGAAAATCTACATCCAGTTATGCTTTCTTACTAAATAGTGGTGCTATTTCGTGAAAAAGTAAGAAACAAACTTGCACAGCCCTTTCAACCATGGAATCTGAATTTGTGGCTTGTGCATCTGCAGTACTATAAGTTGTTTGGTTAAATAGATTCTTTGAACATTTGAATATTGCAAAGAATTCTAAGAGTCCCATGATTTTATATTGTGACAGTCAAGCGGCTATCACATATATGAAGGATTCTAAGTATCACAGCAAAACCAAACACATTGACATCAAGTATAACTTTGTGAGAGATATAGTAGCAAGTGGAGAAATAAATTTACAATACATTCCTACATGAGAAATGATAGTTGATCCCTTTACAAAGGAGATATCTAGAGACTTGTTTAAGAAACATGTTGTGGCTCTAGGTTTGCGTAGGATATGATTGTATTTATGTATTGTAAAATAACTTAAATGTGATAATATTCTTATCAATATAAGACTCTTGAATTTATGTTCATATTTCATATGCATGTGATAATGTGTTTTATATATAAAGTGTGTCGAACAAGTCGCGAGATTGACTCTCTCACACGAACAATAGCCTCTTATATCGAGGAACGTGAAGAGATGAGTTCCACTGTCATAGTATGACTTGTTTTGTAAAGCCAGATATGAGTTTCTATAAGAAGATAGATTTGAGGATCAATAAAGAAAGAAACTCATATTAGACATTTAGAGGTGTCTAGACTAAGATCTACACAATGTTGAATGACTAAAAGAATGAGACGCATACACCAATATAAGGTGAGAACATCATAGCACGTGTTTTATACCACGTGTGCTAAGTGACCAATGGGTTAATGTCACGACCCGAATCCCATTCGGGCCGGACTGGCAGCCGGAGCCGATAAGGCTCGAGAGAACCAATCTTTGCTCATGTACTCTCATATGTATGTTTGCGTATGAATATCATTTTTATCTCATGTAATAAAATATCAATGGCGGAAGTCATGGCAACATATGCAATATATGAAACTTGGTCGTTAGGGCCATTGCGTCAAAATGAACGTACACATCTTACATTCAACTTCCCACATGAGTCTACAAAGCCTCTACAGATACATGACTATGACAAACCTAGAGTCGGGACACACCCCGCTCTGTACTCATATACAATCTCAAACCAATATGCATAATGACTCGGAAAAGCCCCGAATCAATTGGAGCTCGCCAACAACCTGCAGATATTTCGTCGCCTACTGCGGAGATCTACTACACTTGTGCCTGCAGCATGTAAGGTAAGTCCCCCAAAAGGGGTCAGTACGAATAAAGTACTGAGTATGTAAGGCCATATGAAACTATAATAACACATAAGTACTTCCAAGAAATTAAACGTAAGAGAATAATCAATATGGATATACCTCCGTCCTGAATATGTGGAACCATGTTCATTACTTCTATTATTTCTTTACATTGGTCATTCAGTCGCATCATCATCATCATTATCATAACCTTCATATTTATATATTCATGCAAGGGATATAGTCTCATCTCCTTTACAACTATCTTTATTATTGTTCACTCAACTAGTTAGTGATTCATAATACCTTATGGATCATCACCTTATAAGTAAGTACATAATACCGGGCCTCCACCTTTGGTGGGCTATAATAAATAAGTATATAGTACCGGGCCTCCACCTTTGGTGGGCTATAATATATAAGTATAATACCGTACCTCCACTTTTGGTGGGCTATAATAACTAACATAGCATGATATTGGGATTATTCCATCTTGAACTTATACTCTTTAGATTATGATCCATACTCAATAAAGCATAAAGTAACCATATGTGCATTACTTTCCTTTACATAGTTATGAAAGTGACACATTAAAGATCATGACATTAATTGAAGCACACACTTATATACACATTTCCCTTCACTCCTTTACTTCATGAGATTGACATCTTCACTTATGAGGAATAATTATATTAACTTGCCCACCACCTCTCTTATTACTCTTATGAGATCTTATGAGATTGAGTACTTTTACACTTGGGAGAGATTAGTACCCACGTATCCATAATATTATTAGACTTTGGAACATGACATGATTGGAAAATCCTTTTCAAGAATAAATAGATTCTCCTTACATCTTACTCTCTTTGGGATAGTTCTTTTAGAAATTCCAATGTTATGACATCTTACTTGAAGCTTTGGATCATTAACCAATGAGTGAGAGACATGGGAATAAACATTGTGAGAAACATAGTATTATTATAAACATAGCACTATTGGAACCTTTGGACACTAATCAATGAACAAGAGACATCAGTATAACCACTATTGGAACTTCGAAACATACCTTTATTGGGCTTTCGGAACATTAACCATGAATATGAGACATGATGTTCACAATTGGTCAATGATTAGGAACTATGTGATAATGACCCTTGATAACCGGATATAGGATACCTTATCACATTTCGGGATAGAACAAGTGTAACGTCAATGTGAATACTATTTGCTGCAGAAAGATACGGACAAAGTAACCTTACATACCTTATCTTCCCAATGTAAATATACAATCCAATATGTGAGAACAACAATTCCGCTCCTTCCTTACGTTTCACTCTACATCACAAGTACATAACAGAACCAACATTAACCACCAACTACCTTACAAATGCATATGACAACAATGAGTTACATGTTTATCTTTAAAATGTCATTTCCTTCTCTACAATACCATTTACGGTATTGTCATACCAACAATATCCCATTCATGTCATACATTGACCACAAGCTACATTTCAAGTGTATAAGACAACCATAAGTTACATGAGTCCCCTGTTCACCCTTTACAATACCATTCATGGCCCTTTTCATGCCAACAATACTATAACATTTTATACATTGACCACAACATCACATACCAATAGCATTTCACCACAAGGTTTCTCCTTTACACTTTCTCATGAGCACCATATCACAATAATCCATCAAGTCACCTCAATACACCTCATATCACATATCGGCCAAAATCCCATAATTTACACTTATAGAAAAATAACAAGTTTAATAACATAATCACACCATACATGTTGATATTTCATCCATACCATGCTCTTTCATCAAAACTACAAGTCATAATTCAAGTTATAATCCCATGGATAACACATCTTTTTCACAAAAACCAAAAGTGTCATGTCCAACACTTCCAACCATAACCAACATGATATAAATAATCTCTCATGCTTATAATATGTTAAAGTACAAGAATAATCACTTACCCAAGCTTGGAAGATGGTGATCTTGTCCAAAAATGCCTTAGGGTTTGAAGAGCCACCAAAAGAGTTATCTTGAAAACTCTAGAAAACGAGAGAAAGTGATGTGTATATCTAATGAATTAAAATCTGATTTTTACCCCTTTTTACAGGCCTTGAATTCAAGCTTATCTAGTCTCACATGTGTGTTTACTAGTCAATGGAAGAATGGGTCTTTTTGACCCATTGGACCATGCATTTTGGCTCCACTTTGGACCTCAAATTTGCCCATTAACACATATATTATCTTGACCCACTAAAATCAATGTGTATTCCATCATATATGTGTTACAACGATATTCCCACTCACGGGATTTATATTCATAGCCTCAATCCCAAAAACAAGCGATTCTAGCCACATATGACCTATTTTGACCAAAGGGTAAAATTGTCATTTTGATGCCAAATTAGTTCACGAGTAATTTTATCATACCAATATAATATTTCACTCATTTCATGTATATTCTCATGGTTGTAGAAGAAACGTGGCAAAAATCGGCCCGGTACGTCCCCGGGCACCCTTGGGACTTAAGAAAATTTTCAACTTTGAAAAGTGGCCAAAACCAGCGTGGCACGCCCAGCTTGCTGCCTCTGGACTAAAATTTTTAGCCCAGAGCAGCGTGGTACGCCCTCTAGCGCGCCCCACAGTTAAAATTTTCAAAAAATTCATTTTTTGACTTTTCTTCGCGGGTTTGGTTAGATACTTCAAATCGTATTCTGTAACTTACTTCTTACCCTTAATATCCTTTGTTTAGAGGTCCTCTTAGCCTCATTTTGAACCCCACAAATGCTCCATGAAAATCGCAAAACACCTCCTACGCAAGGTTAATCACATGTACAAAGCCAAATTTCAATTTTTTTATCACTAACATTACAAATTACATACTCATGGCATCTCGACACCTAAGTAACCATTGTTCAACGTCGTCACATTGGGTTAGGAAGGTACGAGGTGTTACAGTTAATGGAAGTATGAATCCCTGCTTCTTCATTATGTGAGACCCTAAATTTTACATTAACGTTTTCATTGAAATACCCTTGGACCTTTGACTGTTTCTTGAAGTTTCGATCGGTGTTGCTACTTTAGCATGTTACTAATAGTCATGAGTAATTCGGCAATGCAATGCATGTCTAGGAAAGTAGTTGATTTGAAACAGATAGATTTGAGTAGAAAGGGAAGATGATTAAAATGAATAATTTAACTTGTCTACACAAGCCGGCTATTACACTAACCATATAGGTGTCGAGTGTAATTGTGTATATAAAGTTAAATATGAACTCGAGTTCACCTCTTTAAGAGGATGAGGGATCAGATAAGTGAAAACTGAAGTAGTGAATTATATTTGGGGTATTGTGAGTATTACTATCCTCATATTAGTAACGAATTCTTTCCACATGTGATTGGATTCCTATGTGGAGCTTGTAAAATCTTATAGGTAAAGCTCTTGATGCTCGCAGGTCACACGAACTATCTGTCGCATGAATTGGATATATTGTTGATGTCGTACTGGCTTGGGTCTTGTCCACCATGTGCGAAGTGGGAGATGTAAGATTTTGGGTCATGGGTCGCCCATGTGACCGACCCAACCCGGCCCATAATATTTCTGATTAGAAGATAAGATTAATGCTGATGAGGATTATCTGAATTTTGAAAAAAAGGGAGAACAATTACTTAGTAACTGACAAACAGATTATTACGTATACCCCTTCTTCTTCAATGACAGAGTGATGAAAAAGTGACGAAAATCAAAAACATCTCTCCACACATAATATTCAAAAATCTAAGAAACTTAATTTGTGAAATAGAACTCCGTTTTCAAGAGAGAAGAAGTAGACTTGGGGCAGATTTGATTGCCATCAAGATCAACGATTTCCGCTGCATCTTCAAGGTACACTATCAGTATCGTTTTGGATCCGATTTGCTTTCACTTTGCAACAAAAGAAATAGAGACAAGCAGAAGACAAAAGGAAGTTGCTCATATGGTAAGCATCTTTCACTTTCAACTTTAAAATTGTGAGTTCAATCACCAAGGGAGCAAAAAGAATGAAAACATTTAGCGGGAAGTAAAAAAAGGACAAGCAGGAGAAATAAGGTTTTAACGCTTTTACATCATAATATCTTTTTATTTATTTTTTTCCCAAGTTTTCTTGCCAAAAGCCTTTAACCACTTTGACTTTTACCTATTGAATTAATCGGCTCATTTGACGGCAAAATTATACAGGTCAAGTGACTTCTTTGTTACCGGAGCAAAATGATCAGTATTGAAAAACGTATTTCAAAAGAAAACAAACAGGTAGACCATAATTGTGATATTCTATTTAAAAAGGGAAGAGAGAAGAATACAAAAAAAGTAAAAAAATGATAAAAAGAACAAAACAATAGATAATGAAAAGGAATTAATGATTTTTTCTTGAATATATGACCTTATAAAGCATGAAGTTGAGAGAGATCAAGAATGTGGATGGGGCTGCTCCTCCCTTAATCAGAGATCTCGAATTCGAGTTTTGGGTATGAAAAAATCTTTGTTAGGGAGCGTTTCCCTGAATGGACCCTATGCGGCGCAAATTTACATTAGTCGGACTCTAATGTGAATATCGGACACCAAATGAGAAACAAAAAAAATGAATTATAAACGCTACAAACGAAAAACAACAGAAAAAGGTATGTAATAGAAGTGTGATTCCCGTATAGAAAATGTTACTACATTACCGTGCATTTCTTTTGTTTGAATTAAAAATATATTTGGAAAAATATATAATTTTTGTACTATGCAAAGAAAATGATAATGAAATACACTATGCAAAGAAAATGATAATGAAATGCACTTACATCTTAAATAAATAATTATTGACTAAGGGATTAGTTAGTGGATTATGTACACACGCATATACTCACATATTTATTTAAAAGTGAAATTTCCTTAATTGTATTCATTTTTAAAAGAGAATATGATAACGAAATGTATTACTTATCTATACTAGTAAAAGATAGCTCATGCTAAGCATGGGCCAATAATGTGTCTTATCATTGAGTTGGTGTTAAAGTTTTCTTTTCTTTAGGGCATCTCCAATTCTAAGCTCCTAATTTTACACTAAATTTGATGTCACATTGAATTTAATGTAAACCAACTCTAACCTACTACACACTTGTATTATTTTTACACTAAATTTAGTGTGTGAATGGTGTCTCACCAAATTTTTTCATCAATACTAAATCATTATTGATTATTTTATTACTATATTTATTATATAACATTTTTAATTTAATATATTATTTTTATTTTATTTATATTTTCTTATTTCTTAAAACAAATCCTTTCTCTTTTTTTCCCACATAATCACCCTATATTTTTTATATCATTATAAATTAATTTAAATTTAAAATTAATATAATAAATATATTACATAAAAAAAATTAATTACAAAAATGGTCTTATAATCTAGTGCCTTGCACTAAATAAAGGGTTTGCAATTATTAAAACAAATCAGAAACACAAAAAAAAGAGTGAATAGAAAGAAATAGATTTTTAAAAAATCCGATGAAATAACTCAAACATTACAATTAGAGCAACGACATAAAAAGAGTCTAAACAGTATCAATGAATTCAGAACAATCAATAGTTGAAGCTAGCAAGAATAAAGTAAAGAACTCACCGACGATGAAAAATCAAAAAATAAAAAAAATAGCGGTAACTGATTAATCTAGAGAAAGTGACTAATATTTTAAGGAAGGAGGAAAGTTACAAACTCATCTCTTTGGGAAGAGCAAAAGTCTATAGTAGTATATTAGGATAAATACAGGAGAAACTTGAAATATATTCCACAATTGTGGATACTTTTAGAATTAAATGACCCAAATTTGTTTTCTATGCAAGATGTACAAACAGGTAAAGCAAACAAATAAATTTGAGTACCTAAATACCATTACAACACCTGATTAAGTGCTCGTTTGGATTGACTTTTAGCTTTTGACTTATAAACCAGAAGTCATAAGTTAAAAATTCTAACTTATGATTTCTGACTTATTTTTACCATTTTAAGCCAAAAATCATAAGTTAGGATTTCTAACTTATGACTTTTGACTTATTTTTAGCATTTTAGCTTAAAACTAAGTGTTTATAAGTACTTTTTAAATTTATCCAAACACTCAAGAAGTGCTTAAAAGTCATTTTTGACTTAAAAGCACTTAAAATAAGTCAATCCAAATGGACTCTAAGAGTAAGGAGTGGTTTGGTAATTCTTAAATAAGGCTGGGGTTTTTGGAAATTTAAGGTAAAGTATAACCAAAAGGAATGACTGTACAATTTAAAATATCCAAAACATAATTGAAAAACCAAAAATACCCCTAACTCCAGGTAAGTAGGGAGCTCAACTGTCCTTTCTATATAAGTGTAGTAAAGTAATATGCGCTCTTTATATTTATATTTATTAATTTATATTATTGAAAAAAATATTTATTTTCTTCCTAATTATATGGATAAAAGAAAATATTAAAATCTATTTATGTACCGTGCGAAGCGCGGATATGTTTACTATATATATATATATATATATATATATAAAGAAAGATTAGGAATCTGCTGATGTGACATATTTCTAAAGCCACCATTCACACTTTATTTTTTTGGTAATTTTTTCTACATTTTTATTTATTTATTTATTTATTATTGACAAAAATAAACATGCTACTTATTATTCCTCCATTTATTTCTATTCTTTATTGTAAAAAATTAAATATATCAAAATTTACTATTCCACTTATTCATATTCTTTATTGTACACTTTAAAAGCCTAAATATTTACTACTCTAAGCTTTCAATTCCTCCATGAAAAATCAATCAATCAATCATCAATATATCAATCAATATGTAATAATAAAGGAGAAAAACGAAGAAGTGATGTGACATCTCTCAATGGTCTCTATTCCCATTTTTTCTTTTTTTAACTTTTTTCTTCACTAGTGTATTTAGCCGCGCTTCGCGCGGTCTTAAAATTCTATGATAGAAGATATATAAGAATAACATTTTAAAGTAAATATGAAAGCAATTTAAATCAATATATATGAATGTAAATAAGATATATAAAAATAAAAATTAACATAAAAGAGAACAAATATTAATTTAAATATCTGAAGGATGTACTATCATCTAGATTTCTATTTGTCTTTTTTTTTTTCGAAAGCACTCTTAGTATTTTGTCTTTTAACTTGTTATTAACACTTAAATTTTTCTATATATTTCGTTTGTCCAAACTTCTAAAATTAGCTTATTTTGAAAATTGAAAAGTGTTTATTCCAAAAGTGTTTTTTTAAAAAGTAATTTTTTGTGAAAAGTAGCTCGTATTTGGCGAATAAATTTAAAAAATATTTTTAATCAACAATTAGTGTTTGACCAAACTTTCTAAAAGTGCTTTTAAGTGTATTTTTTTTTTCAAAAGTATTTTTAAATGTATTTTTTTAAAAAAGTAATTGTAGAGAGAAACTATTCTTTTAGGTTATGAAAATCAGCTTCTGCTACTCCCCCAAAAATACTTAATTTTTTTCAAAAGTTTGATCAAGCAGGTCACTTTTTATAAATAAACACTTTTTTTCAAAAAAAAAAAAAAAGCACTTTTAGGAGAAAATAAACTTTCAAACAGGTTAATATATTATTTTCAATGCAAAATTAATTGGAGAAGAAAGTTAAAGCCATGAAAATAGAGATATGTAATGAAAAAAAAAAATGTACTATAGTATTTAAATGCCTCAATTACTATACCATGTGATTAAAAGAATAAAACTCTTCACCTCCTTACCTTATACATAACAAAAGTAATTATAAAATCATTAAAGTCTTATCAAATTTTACTTTACAAATTCCAAAAGTTCAAAACAGGAAAAAAAAAAAAAGACTTTTACTTCTCATTGAAACATATAGTCAACAAAATATAGGCTATAACATTTTGAAAAATAATTTACATTAAAATAATTATAATTGAATTATTACATTAAGTGTATTGATTAGTTGTAAGAAAAATTATTTTAACTGAAAAACTGAAGAAAATTTTAAAAAGTTTAGGAAAAAAGAGAGGAAAAATATATCTCAATATAAAGTAGAAACATGACCGTGCTGATGTGGCATGCCTCAATGATCAGGAAATGGAATTATCTTTTTTCTGGGGGTTTTGGGCTCTTTTATCTTTTAAAAAGATGAAAAAATAACTTAATTAGGAGTTTTTCAAATGTTGCTTAGGAAAAAAAAAAAAACCCCGTCAACTTAAATCCACTTAATTAGGAGCTCCTTCCCACGTCTTCTTATGTTCCTCTCCTTCCTTCCTTGGCTTTCTTTTTCGTTTAAAGACTCTTTATTATCATCTAAATAAATTCTTTCAGTTACAACATAATTCTTCATTAATTAAATTATAAAATTTGAAAGGTTTCTACACCAACTTAAACACAACTATATAAGCAAGAATATCATAACATTCACCAACTCACTTTTTCATGATCCAAATCTGAGCTTTGTACAATAAGAATTTGCAGAAATAAAATAAAATGAAATTTCTACAAAGCGTTACAAATTTTATTGATATTCGTGGGTGAAAGAAGAAGGAGGAGGAAGGAGCTTAGGAGGAGCGGAAGAAGCAGAAGAAGGAAAGAGAAGCAGAAGAAGAAGCAAGAAAAAAGAAGCAGGAAGTAGAAGCACGGATAAGAAAAAAGAAGAAGAAGCACAAATAAGTTTTAGTCTTACCATTAATTTGTTATGTATTTTATTTTCATGCAGAATAAAAGGTTTTGGTGGACTTATTCTTTAGGAAGATTCAGTTAATGACTTTTAAGAGAATTTCCATAAGCTTAGGAATTTTATTAATTGTATGTCAATTTGTTACTAATTTTTAGGAATCACTTTTATTTGTAATTTCTATTTATTTGGAGAAACTTATGGCTATAATATTGAAACAACAAGAAGTTTCTAATATTGTTGTTTACTCAACTTCAATATAATTTGATATATTTTTCAATTCAAGACTTTTGTATGAATGGAGTAAATTTTCATTATTGGTGAATTTTACACAAAATTAGGAGAAAACAAGTTCAAATGTATTCACTAATTATGTGAAACACATAATTAGTGAATACATAATTTCTGATTTTCTTCCTTTCGTCGACTTGTCTTTGCAGATTTGGTTGGATTCTTCAAGTTCAAATCTTTGGCTTGCCTCTTATCTTCAATATCCTTCGCTCGTAGCTCCTCCAAGCCTCGTTTTCCACGCCAAAAATGCTCCAAATAGTCGAAAATTCCACCTACAAGGGTCTAATCACATTTGTTAGCACAATATCACATATTCCATCAAAACCATACAAAATACATACGTATTGCTTTCAAAACTAATGAAAACATGGGTTAAAGTCGACAATAAGACATATAAATACGCCTTAGATCACTTCCAAAAGCACACTATTCAGATTTCTGAACAGATCTAGTCAAGAGATCTCTTTGCTTACCCCTTGGTCTCGAAAATCTCCATATATATTCATAGCATGGAGGAAAATTTGATATTTGAAAATGTAGATGACGGAAAAAGTTAAAAGGAGGAACATACTATTTATTACATTAATAATACTATAAGTGTTGTTATTTAGCAAACACTAAAAGAGAATAGTGAAAAATAAAGGATAACATAAAAAAAAAGAAGTAGAAACTAAAAAAATAAATAAAGAGGAAGAATGAGGAAATGGAAATGAGTATCCAAAGCCTCTATAGGTGATTGCTATTTATAGATTGATTAAGCCATAATAATTAGGTAAAAGGGAGTTGAGTAGATATATTATTTAAGTAGAAATGTACTTAGATGAATGTTTTTTGTAACTCATGAGATATAAGTAGATGTAGAACATCATCTTGGATATGACCACGTTGTATGCACTATTCGATTTCATTTCCCATGTACCGTATAGATATGATAATTACTCTTGAATTTGTTTAAGTTGTATGATACGATCACCCACATGAAAGGAAATATCTATCTCTGCTTCAAGTTGTAGCATTTACTACAATATGTAGTATATAGGAAATTGTAACAATAACGTAAATTTAGATAATTTCAGAAATGGAAAAACATGTGCAATTGCACATCCAAATTTAAAAGAAAAAAGAAAAGAACTCAAGGAAAGAAGACGACAGTTTAGCATGACCAAATTTAAAAGAAAAAAGAGAAGAACTTAAGAAAAGAAGATAATAGTTTAGCATGAAATCTTTAATCACAGTTATGAAAAAAATGCTAAGTAAAGCACACTTTTTGCCATGTAAAAAGTTCTCGCGATCACCAACTCCGTGGAAATGATAATTTACCGTAGCCATTTATATAGTTTATCACATTCACAATAATAAAAATCTACGATGAAATATGATATCTTCTGAATAATGACATGAATTATGGTATGTAAGGTATAAGGTGCTCACACATGCAATTTAGCTATCCATTCATAATTGCAAACATATTCTGAACGTAAAAAAAAAATTCTTCACATCGACAACGGAAGGACTACTCATCTACAAAATAATATCACGATTCGAAGCAATCTAAATATGTATCATAAGAAAATAATTCAATCTACAATAAAATTAAGATCTATCTCAAAAGTAAATTAAAACAAAAGGATAGAGAGAGAAATTTGTTAGTCACTCAACATACCTCAACGATTGTGTGAAGAAAACTTGTGGCCATCAATTTATAATCTTTGAAATTCTCATTAATTTATAACTCTTTATTAACCTCATAACTTTTCATTGTCCCACAACTCTTCATTATATGAAACCGTTTAGTTTCATTTTCTGACCTCTTAATTATTTTTTTTGCAATAATTATTTCTATTACTCTCTCCATCTTATTTTAGTTGGACACATTTCATTTTTTACAGTGACTAAGAAATCATAAATAAAATAATGAACTTTATTATTTTACCCTTTACCTATATTAATAATATTCATTGGGCATAAGAATGGACATTGAAATTGTAATTAATTGTAGGGGTTAAATGTTGAAAAAATAATTAATTCTATCTTGATTTAGTAAGTGATCAACTAATATGAGACATTTATTTTTAGTAAGATGACCAACTAAAATGGGACCGAGGGAGTGGTACTAAAGTTTACTCCCTCCGTTTCATAACAAGTTATTTGTTGAGGCATTTTTCAATATTCCATAATAAGTTAATTGTTCAATCTTCAAGAGTAATGTTGGATTTTTTTTCACTTTTACCCTTCATTTGGATTTTCTATGTGATGAATTCAAGAAACTTAATTGCTCCTATATACTTATTGTTTGAATTTTCAAGAGTAGTTTGACAATTAATTAAAAAGGGCAAAAGTGTAAAGTAATGTCTAATTTATGTCTTAATTTTCTTTTCATAATAGGTATGTATTACCTCAAAAATTCACTTATTATGAAACGAAGGGAGTAACTCTTTTGTTTTCCAACCAATTGTTCAATTTTCCTGTAGCAAAGAAGAGCATCAAACGAAAGTGAAGGCAAAAAGGATTGGGAAAACGTATATTTAAAGCTAAGCATTTAATTGTAAATTACAATTACAATGGAGTATTAGTAATTAAGAGGTTTAGTAGGTTTCAATGAGTTGAAATTTATTTTTTTCATAAATATATTTAATTTTAAATTAGAAGAATCAATATATATCAATATAAAGTAGAAACATGACCGTGCTGATGTGGCATGCCTCAATGATCAGGAAATGGAATTATCTTTTTTTGGGTTTTTTGAGCTCTTTTACTTTTAAAAAGATGAAAAAATGACTTAATTAGGAGTTTTTCAAATGTTGCTTAGGAAAAAAAAAAACCCCGTCAACTTAAATCCACTTAATTAGGAGCTCCTTCCCACATCTTCTTATGTTCCTCTCCTTCCTTCCTTGGCTTTCTTTTTCATTTAAAGTACTCTTTATTATCATCTAAATAAATTCTTTCAATTACAATATAATTCTTCATTAATTAAATTATAAAATTTGAAAGGTTTCTACACCAACTTAAACACAACTATATAAACAAGAATATCATAACATTCACCAACTCACTTTTTCATGATCCAAATATGAGCTTTGTACAATAAGAATTTGCAGAAATAAAATAAAATGAAATTTCTACAAAGCACTTCAAATTTTATTGATATTCGTGGGTGAAAGAAGAAGGAGGAGGAGGAAGGAGCTTAGGAGGAGCGGAAGAAGCAGAAGAAGGAAGGAGAAGCAGAAGAAGAAGCAAGAAAAAAGAAGCAGGAAGTAGAAGCACGGATAAGAAAAAAGAAGAAGAAGCACAAATAAATTTTAGTCTTACCATTAATTTGTTAAGTATTTTATTTTCATGCAGAATAAAAGGTTTTGGTGAACTTATTCTTTAGGAAGATTCAGTTAATGACTTTTAAGAGAATTTCCATAAGCTTAGGAATTTTATTAATTGTATGTCAATTTGTTACTAATTTTTAGGAATCACTTTTATTTGTAATTTCTATTTATTTGGAGAAACTTATGGCTATAATATTGAAACAACAAGAAGTTTCTAATATTGTTGTTTACTCAACGTCAATATAATTTGATATATTTTTCAATTCAAGACTTTTGTATGAATGGAGTAAATTTTCATTATTGGTGAATTTTACACAAAATTAGGAGAAAACAAAATGAAAAGTATATGGAGTAATTTGAAAATTATTTCCAAAATTAAATTTAAATTTGAAAATAATAATTTATTTATTTTATTTTATATATAGTCATCCTAAATTTGTAGAGAATAACGATAAATTATATAAATGATAGGGAATATAATTTTTTTTTAAAATTAGGAGAAAACAAGTTATGTATTCACTAATTATGTATTCATAATTAGGAGAAAATCAGGTGTATTCACTAATTATGTATTCACATAATTTGTTGTGAATTTAAAAACAAGCTGCAAATGGATATTTCTTTTGTTGGTGTAGATGCATTTACATTTGATATTTTTTTACCATCGCTTTAGTAATCATTTGTCTAAAAATGGAAAATGATATGTAGATATTTATATAAATTGTTTGTTAATATTTATATGGAAATTAAGAAAGTATTAGTACTCCCTCCGTTCATTTTTACTTGTCGCTGTTTCGCTTCTCGAAGTCAACCTGTATGAACTTTGACGAATATTTTTAAGATTATTTTTTCATCATATTAATATGAAAAGGATTGCAACTTATCTCATTTTTCATTTAGTTTTCGATCATCTAAATTTAAAATTTAAAATATTGAAGTATACATCTTAAAATGTTGGTCAAAGTTCATGCAGTTTGATCTCGAAAAGTGAAATAGTGATAAGTAAAAGTGACCGGAGGGAGTATTAGGGAGTTAGAAGAAGAAAAAGAAGAAGAAAAATGGGATTTGATAGTGTTAAAGAATATGAGCAGGTAAGGGAAGTAAGAAAGAGAAAAACAGAAAAAAGGAAAACATTAAAAATAAATAATTTAAAAAGAAAAGGAAAGAATAATATAAGATAAAAGTCCATACAAGCAGAAGCGAAGCCAGGATTTGAGGCTTGGGGGTTCTGAATATTAAGACAAGACGACGGCCTCAAGCTAATAAATAATACTCCTAACCACCAAATTAACGAATAAGTATCGATATTTAATAACAAAACAACGAACCACTTAAATACTATATAAAGTTAAACAGTATCGGCATAATTGCACTCGATGACTTGTTATGTCTTGAAAATGATCAAACCTACTTATCGGCTTGTTAGGAATTTTGGAATTGAAATTTTTGAAAATAGAAATAAATAAATATTAAAGGTCAAAATATGGATCAAGCCTAAAATTAAATATGAAAAATCAATCTTTGAATAAAGTATTACACAGACGTAATATTCATTCATAGTGGAAGGCGCCCGTTCTGAAGACGAAGGGCCCTAAGAAACCCAGAAAGAAAAAAATAATAATATAGGAACTACAACTAAGAAAGAATAAGAATAAGAAGAATTGCTTAAGTAAGGTAGTCGCCATAAGATTTTTCTTTTTTTTAGTATGCCGCTCCGCGAGCAAGGAGTGCCACGTACGAGTGGAGCAAAAAGATAGCAAGGGGACTTCTTCTCTTTTTTGGGGAGAAATCCTTTGATTGCGTATTGAATATGGAGGTCCAGACAGTCGTTGGATCAGTTAGGCGGCGGAAAACTATAATGGTGATTAGAATTCTATCTTCTTTGAAAATTTGATTTTGGTCTTGAGGATTTGTGAAGAAACCAATAGCTAAACCTAGAGTAAATCATATTTTTTGCTTTTTTAACTTTTCAATTTTATGTTTTGTTTTCTAAATATAAGTTTTAAATAAAAATTATTCAGCCAATCTTTAAAGCTTAAAACTTTTTTAGAGTAGAAAGCGCGCTTTAATTTTTTTTTTTTTTATTGATGTAGTTTATTTTTACTTTTTAAAAGAGAGCACTTGAGCATATCCAAAAGAAAAGGAAGAAAATAGTGTTGCTAGCTAGAATCGAACCCACATCTTTGGGAAGAGATGGTTCACGCTTGTCATCTTTGAGCCACTGAGTCATCTGCTTATGATTGTATGGGGGTTCGCAGCTTATTAAATATCTATATTCACAAAATTTTTTAATATAAATATAGGGTCTACGTAAAAGTTACTGGGTTCGTCCGAACCCCTATTTTACACTGTAGCTCCGCCACTACATAAGAGATTCATATAATTAGATTTATATTAATCATATACATAAATAATCAAGTTTTAAAATTTGTTAAAATATGCATGGGAAAAAGCAAGGTTTTATTGAACTTTTATTTTAGGAAAAATAAAATTATTGTTTCACTTTCAATATATTTAGTAAAATTCAAGCATTTTAAAAGACTAAAAATAATTAAGTGACAAAAACTCATAGAAAAATACATGTATATAACTAAGTGAATAATATAGTTAGTTAAAATATGAAATAGTTGAAAATTAGAAGAACTTTTTAAAAAACTTTACTATTCAAAAATCTAATTTACTCGCGCGAATAGATGCATTAATAAAGAATAAAAGAGAAAAAACGAGACTCCATACTTTATAAGTTTTTGAAGGAAATCGAATCCGACGACAACTTAATCCCCAAGCAATCACCTCCCAAATTAAAATTCAAGCTATTAATACGGGCCGGGCTAGCCCAGATGCGAACTTTGAAAAATGACGGGTCAGGCCCATCTAAATGACAGGCCAAAAAACAGCAAGTCTAACCCATCACTTTATGGGCTGCGGGCCTTGACGGACCAACCCACTTCTTAAAAAAAATTATTTTTATAATCTTTTTAATTTAAATTTTAAATTTTTAATAACATAAATATTTACAAGAAAATATTACATGGTATTATACTTGCTAACTAAGTGTCAAATTCATTAAAAAAAAATTAATCCTAATAATCTGAAAAATTGAATAACTTTTAACATGATATTGTTCGAACCAAATAGAGATATTAATAAGCAAATTAAAGAGTTAATGAGTAACAATATAACTAATTAAATAGATATATTAAGTTAATTTGGTTTCAATAGTAATGTATTAAACATTGAATATTGGAGAATGAGATTAAACTTCTTTTAGTTTCTTGATATGAATGGGGGAGGTTATTTTGCCTAAATAGTAGACATAAATAATAAATATGAGAACACTAAAGATTTGAGCCACAATGACTAAGGTGTACAATACAAAGGAGAAGACGATTGCCGCTGTTGAGAGTGACAACGACTAGATCTTCAATAATAAATAGTGATTTCTAATTTTTTTTAGGATATTGTATTTTGATTATTTACCTATTTCATAAGCATAATTAATATTTACATATTTATTATAGTTTAAGTATATTTTGAGTTTAGATTCCTCTTGTTATTTTTACTATTCTATTTTATTTTTATTTTTAATTATTTTTTATTTGACTCACGGACCGGCCCAACACACATTGCTCAAGCCCTATAGGTCAGCGGACTTATTTTGGTCGGGCTAAAAAATTCTGTTCTTAAACGGGCTACAAAAATTTAAGTCCAACTCTATCAAATTACAAGTCAGGTTGGGCGGGCCCAATGAACCTGATCCATATTGACGGCTCTAATTAAAATACAAATTAATCTTGTAGTTTTATATATGCAACTCAATATTTTATATTAAATACTCCATTTATTTTAATTTGATTGTCTGATGTTAATATTGAAAATTTTAAATCTTGTGATTATAAATAAAAAATATATAAAATATATTAAAATATAAATTAATCTTATAATTTTAAATATGTCATTTAAAAAATAAAATTTAAAAATTATCAAAAATACATAAATAAATTAAAATGAAAGGAATATTAAATTATGATTGTGTTACTACTGTCAAGTCAAGACAGCACAAACAAAAAGGGAACAACGACGTTTTCTTTCACGTTGATGCTGCCACGTACTTTTGAGCTTGCTTCAGCATCCGCTAGCTGTCCTCCCCTCAATTTCCAAATTTTGGAACAAACCTTTCTTTTAAAAAAATTAAAAAATTATAACTTAAATTCAAAATCCGAAAAAAACAACAAAAAAATTTAACGTTGTACTTTTATTTTATTTTTTATTTTTTTCAGCAAAATGGCCATCGAGTCAGATTTATTAATCTCTTGTATTTTAAACCCCCCAAAAAAACTCTTGTATTAAAATATATTTTTACTTTTTTATTTAGTAAATAAAAAGTATTATTTTCTTTCAATATTCTCCGTACTATTAAGTAATTACAAAAAATATCAGTAGCTAGATTTAAATTTTTAAAGTATAATTAATAATAATTTTAATAAAATAAATACTTCTTCAAATTTTGAAGTGTGACACACCCCTTAAAAAATTTAAGTAATGAAATTAATCAAAAGGTAATTGTCAATATTATTATTTTGTAATTAGTGCAATTTACGTCTTGAAAACTACTCTCTCTTTACTACTGGAGTCCTAGAAATGTAAAATTGTTGAAATCATATTTAAGAGAAGAGTAATTTTTTTAAGAAAATTAATTATATATGAAAATTATTTATATATCTTTAGACTTAAAAAATTCATTTGAACCTTAAAGTTTGCTAGAAATTCATTTATATTAAAATAGAGAAAATATTGAATAAATATTGTCTTAAAGATGTGTCAAGTAAGCAAAGGTCAGACCCCACCTGGTGGGAATACACTGGATATGTTGTTGTTGTAACTATTGTGGAAGTATTAAATTAACGACCAGGCTTAAAATTAATTTCCCTCAAGACGACCATCATCCATATATCGTATGAAAAAGTGTCTATCTATGACTAAAATAAAAATTAAAAGTTACTTGCTAAAATATAAAAAATACCCCGGTTCAATGATCACTCTTTCAGAAAAGAACTTTCGTGAAGAAAAATCGAAAGGTGGGAAAATATGTTCTTTTTTGAATTAAATCAGGCCTAAAGGCCATTTTATTGAAAAAAGAAAAAATTATGTACATAAGCCCATCCAGAACAGGCCCAAATGAAACCACCCGGTTGCAAGCACAAAGCAAAGAGATAAAGCACTATTACGCCTCCCTTTCGCCCCGACACTATAGCCAAAGTTGTTTAGACACACCTTAGCTTCATGGGGTTCTATTACCCCCTTAAACTCAATTTTACTGTATTATTATCCACCTTTTGTGCTTACGTGGTCTTAAAAAACTTGCAATTAAGGTGTGTCGTAAAAGGTGCCACGTGAGCATAAAAAATACCACGTAAGCATAAAAGGTGTATAATAATGCAGTAAAATTGAGTTTATGGGGGTAATAGGACCTCCGTGATGTTAAGGTTTGTCGTAGCAACTTTGGCTATAGTTCGGGGGGTGATAATGTCTTATCTCCAACAAAAACAAATAAAAATCAAAGTCAAAAGTGGAAAGCTACATCTAGAAAAATCTACAACAATCTGCAAGAACTCTTCATCTTCACGCCTAAATCAGTCAATTTTGACAAACATTGAAGATCTTGAGAGAGTAGCAGAGATGATTGTTCATTCCTGGTGGAAAATATGTCATTATAAAGTTAAAAAAAACAAACTAAAGACACCAAAATCTACTTCTAAAAAGAAAAATCTTTTTGTGTTTTGTTTGTTTTTCTTCTTTTTTTCTTTCAAACGTCACTTAAAACTTAAATTATAAAGCAAACAAAACGACATACAATCCCATGACCAAAATAAAAACAATCAAACAATAACAAAAAAAATATATCCAACAATAATAAAAATATCTAAAATACAAAGATAAGCAAGTAAATATCACATTAAATCTCACAAGTACCACAACCCACACTTAAAATATTACAGTATTCTCACACAATGAACTAAATAAAAGTAAAGGGGTTAAGTGACTCTCTGAAGGTACTACTCCTCAAACTATGGTTCAGAGTTTTCATCCTTCTCTAGTGGCATTGGTGGACCCACGTTTGGTGTATCTAATCCAAGGAAGGCTTTCGTGGCAGGTGCAGGTCACTCCATTGTTTCAAAATCAGCTTGGCTCGCCTCTTGATTTTCCATTCATATTTTCACACTAGTAGCAAGAATTTGGATGGATTGCTCCATCCTTGCCCGTCTCTCATCGGTAGTGAATCCATCATTTGCATCATCTTTTATGGCTGTGACATCAAAGAAATTTTTTTGGGGTCAAGTTCCCTATCTATAATGGCCCTCCAGGTCATTTTATCTATTTCTGTTTGTTTTCAACATTTAACATTTTTCTATAGCGGCTACAGGTCATTTATGACTTGTAGGAACCGTCGGTTCGATTTTCGGGCAGTTCGTTTGGGCTTTAAACCCATTTCCCTATTTTGGAGCTTTTGAAGTTGAGAAATTGGTATTGGATCAAAACTTCTTGTAAACAGTCTCGGATGAGAATTCTGACAGTTTCGTTAACTTCAGAACATAGATTTTAGGTTAGGGGACACTTGGTCCTGATCCCGAGGCTTCAGGGCTCATTTTGGACTATTGAGTGGATTTTAGTAAAAACAGAACAGTGGGTGTGGGGTCCAGTTTTATCAAAACGACCATGGATGGAAATTTTGATAGTTTCATTGAGTCCGAAATGTCGAATTTGGTATGGTAGCATAGTTCGTTTGCACGCACGGGGTTCCAAATAAATCTCAAGTCCCCGGTCGGAGTCCGTGAGGACTTGGTAATTTTGCTGGTTTCCAACATATGGTGCAGGGTCAGTTTACCCTTCACATTAGTGAGGTCTTTGACCTTCGCATTCCCGAGTCCTCTCTTGCTTTCACGATAAAGGGTCGGCCTGACCTGGTCTAGTCTACTCTTCATCGCGTTCACGACCCTTGGTGTCACGTTCAATATGATCCTTCTTGCTAGCTTTAACATTCACGACCCTTAGCCCGCGTTTGCGAGGAGCAATTTTATTGGCTCCGGTATTCGCGACCAGGGACCCTCGCGATCTCAATAGGTAATCCCTGGTCCTATATATTTCTGACTTTCGTGATTTTTCACTATTTTCTAACCCTTTTTCCGCTATTAAAGGTCCTAGGAGCTCAAGAACTTATGGGAAATCATTGATTGGATCTGGGGATGATTAGAAGATGTTGAGGTGATCATTTTTCATTAATTTTATAAAGTTTTTACCCTAAATCCTTCGTTTAATTCTTTATATTACTCTTATTTTCCTTATCTCTTGGAGCTGATTTGAGCTCCAATCGAGACTACGTTTGCGCCCAAATTTTGAGCACGCATTCTTTGTCATTTGAGGGACCTCATGACGGATTCAATTTTAAAATTTTGTTAGCGGGCCCCATGGGCTTAATTTTTGACTGGATTTTTGGATCAAACTTTTATATTGCAATATGGGTATCATTTTGCTTGTAGTAACGTGTAGATTATTATTTTGATAGTGCGACGTTATTCAGGGATCTTGGAGTGGATATGAGCAGTTCATGGATGGTTCGGGACTGTGATTCGGCAACGAGGTAGGCTATGGTCTACTCTTCTCTATGAGAGTGTGTATTGTATAGATTGCATGCTAGGTAGGGGTTATAGGATAGGTTTATGTCCATCGGTTTCCCAATAATAGTAATTGACCTGTTTAGGGGATTTAGATTAGAAATGTAAATTGAGCCTTAGACCAGAATACCCACTCTAGCTATAGGTTACTGTTATACCTGATCATTTACTTACATGACCTTAGGTTGACATTAAGGATCCCTTAGTATAAGATTTTACTGTATCACTTAGTGATTTGGATGGTATTCCTCGACTAGATCCTCCTAGTAGCTTGAAGGTCGTATTTACGCTAGTCTTTATGAGTTATAATGCTGTTATCCTGGTATGTTGTATATTGTTGGGCCCGAGGTCGTGGTTACGAGGCCAGTTGGATACCATGTTAGTTCTTTATTCTTTGAAAGGATATGGTTTAGTTCTTAGACGCGTAGATTTGTGTTGTTTGGATACCGGTGATGACATGCATACATTTAGGCACATTTATGCTTATTTAGTAGTACGTTTCCAACTAAAACCTGGATTTTCTATTGTTTTCCAAAAAGGAAATTATTCCTACTTTTTAACTTTAAACTGATTCATTAAATAAAAGTCGTACCACCGTTATTAATGACTTATGAACTTTTAATAAACATACTACTTTGGAAACTTAGACCGAGGCAGGTTCTGGTTCATTATTAATCTACTCTTTTTACCACTACATACTCACTTTGGTAGAGGGAGATTTCGACCCTTTCTAGATTACTATACCGTTTTAGTCCCGGACTTGATCTCGGGCGCCAAATTTATGGGTATCTACTCATTTAGCATCGATTAGAGTCCGAGCACCTTTTTTATACTCTTATTTCTCTCCAGCACTGGATGGAGTAGATTTGCTATGATGGTTATTGAAAGTCCTGGTTTGGGACCAGGCAGTATATACAGATATCCCAAGTTCCCTATGAATTTCTCTGTCTGAGGACCACATACCAAAAGAGGTGATATTCATAGGACCTACCTTGTAAGCCGACGAGCTAAAGGAGGTGTATATACTTGGTGCCGTTTGGTACTCAGTTGATATAGTAGTATTGGTTTACGTTGCATTCATTCATTTATATGCATTGCCTATCACTAGTATAATTATTTGGCACTTATATCTATCGATCTTATGGGAGGCTGTATAGGTACACGTTATGGTTGTTATTTGCTGAGTGTTTGCTTGTTCCTTCCAGGCTTATGGGGGCCCGGTTAGGTGATTGGTTGTCTGGGTTAGCCAGTCACATTACTGTTTGGTTATTATTGTATAGTTCATGGCAGGCTAGTTATGGATTGGTACCCGTGGTTGTCGGTATGTTTCTGATCCTTTTTCTCGTATGATGGTAAGGTTTATTATTTATAGATTATCTTATGATTATGCATATTTCAACTAGAGACCTTGATTATGCTAGAGTTAGTTCCCTTACTGTTTATGATCTTTGTGATGTTAGGCTAGCTCCCTCAGGGAAGTACCTTCATGTTGGGTTATCTATAGCACAGTTGTATATCATTTATTTCTTCACCCTATTATTGTATATAGACTAGCTACTTACGGTATGGAACCTTCGTTCTAGGTTACTTGTAGGGTATGGTAGTTTTTCTTTACTTTTCCATTATTATTATTGTATCTCTTTTCCTAGATAGTTGTCTGTAATGTATATTTCTATTTTACATGTTATTTATACTTGCATTATCTTTGAAGCTCAGTCGACTGATGCCTACTGAGTATCTCTTGTTTGGTACTCAAACTACACTTCTGCGCCCTGCAGATCATAGTATGAGTTCTCGCTGCTGACGTATATATCATGCGGAGCTGCCATAGATCAGAGATTTTGGGTGAGCTCCTGACGTTCGAAGTTGTTCCTCCTCTCCATCAGTTGTTGGACTGATATTTATTTTGTATTTTGGAGATAGTTCTATATATATGTATTATGCTTACCTTGTACTCTTGTTTTGTTAGAAGCTCTTGTACTGACTTCACCAGGTTTTAGGGTTACTTCTCTATATTAGTCCCTTTATTGGATTCTTTTTTTTATATACTTTCTTCTTTTCTCTTGATAGTTCGTTACTCACTATTTCAGATTATGGGTTGTCTTTCCTGCTGGTTGGTTATGGTAGGTGCCATCATGACCTGATAAATCAGGTCGTGATAAATTAGTATCAGAGCCTAGGTTCACGGTGTTGTTGGTACAAGAGCAAAGTGCCTAGTAGAGTCCTACTGATTGATACAGCGACGTCTATAACCTATCTTCAGGAGGCTACAGGGCATTCATAGGAAATTTTATTCCTTGATTCCTTGTCGTGTGTCTGTACTTTTATTTCCCAGATGGATAGCATGAGGGTGTCGATAGATGCGGAGGGGACCTCTATGCGTGTTACCAGAGTTTCAACTCAGCATCGGGCTAGGGATATAGAGATTGGTATTGAGGATTTTCAGCGTCAGCAAAAGGGTCTGGGGCCAGCCTAGGCTTTGGAAGAGTTTATGACCGCCTCTGCTTTTCAGGATACCGTGTTAGGGATTTTGAGTCTTTTCATGGATACTTCACAGTCAATGGAGGTGCCTGATACATCGAGTGGTTCTCAGGCTAAAGTTGGGTTTATTAGTGTTCAACAGGGTTCTTTATCAGTTTCTACATATGAGATTGGGTTTCTCGAGCGGGCCAAACATACTCCTATGTTATTTCTTGCAGAGCATGAGATGGTGCATGAATTTATCAGAGGATTGACTTTACCACTCTACTTGGCATCAGAGCATTTGATAGCAGCTGGGTCTACTTTCCTTCAGGTTGTTAATCATGCGAGGACTACAGAAAGGGCATGTCTTGAGATGTATGGGGGTGGCGGTAAGAGGCCATGTCAGTAGTATAGTTTTAGTGGTATTCCATATGGAGGTAGGGATTCTTCCAGTAGAGGAAAGCATCACTTGCAGTCTATCAGGTCAGTTCAGGTAGCACCTCGAATTATAGGTGACTCTCAGATAGGTCGTGATGGTCACTGTGGACAGAGCTCTGGTTGGGCATTGCGAGGTATTTGATCTAGGTCTTCAGGCCATGGCGGCCGTTCTGGGTCAGCAGGTGCAGTGCATCAGAGAGTTCCAGGGGCATGTTTTGATTGTAGGGAGATTGGTCATTGGTCTAAGCAGTGCCCAAGACATGAGTTGGTCAGCCAGTTGGGTCCAACTCGTGTTTCTCACCAAGTTAGAGGTTTAAGGGTTTGTTACGACTGTAGAAATATCGACCATTGGTCCAGAGAGTGTCCCTGCCATGAGGTTATTGAGCAGTCATTGCAGATAGATTAGTCTTTTGGAGCTGTGGCAACTTCTGGTAGAGGTAATGCACTTAATATTTTAGTTGGTTGTTCAAGTACTCAGTGTGAGTTTGGACGCATTCAGATTTGTACTTCTTCAGGCAGGTCAGGAGCTATGACTTCGGATTCTATCATTATAGGTATGCTCTTGGTTTACTATCTTTTGGTTTCTATTTGAATTGAGTTGGGGTTTTCATACCAATCGATGTTCATGTGCCTTGATATTACTGATTATTGTACGCCTTTGTTTAGATTTATGCATATTTGACTACCCCCGTAGATATTTCCTTGGGGTATAGCACTTGGGTAAATCCCATTTCCTTTGGCATAATGACCTAGTTATTATCTTAGAGTGGTACTAGTTGTGATTTGCATCTTGGTGCCACCTACACTTTATGATGTTGTTATTATTGTTGATTGTTTTAACTTTGATAGATCCTTACTTGATAGATGACTAGATTAGAGTTATCTTGTTAGTGTTTCCTTTTTTGAGATTTTTGTCCGTTTGGCTTAGAACCTTGATTGGTTGGTTTTCCCTTCTGTCAGCAAGGTTAGATCAGTTGTTGAGAGGGTTGTGGGAAGGAAGGTTTGGCCCTTCATGGTTCTGTTGTGATTTTAGCATTGACGATCCCTTTTCTATAGCCGCTCCAAATATTGATAAGTTGAGATTTGTTCTTCCGGTTTGGCTGGTTCATCACCCGGTAGTAGTCTTGATCTTAGTATTAGTGTTGATTTGGGTACTCCATTCTTTTTGCGATGTGGTTCATAGTTCAGTTGAGTTAAGGTTTTTTTAAATGGGTGAATTTAGAAATTTCTCATTTCGGTATTTGTTTGGCCTAACATGACTTTATGGAATGCTTCTGCTTGGTGGTATATGCTTATGTATTAGCTGCCGCTTCCTCGACTAGATCCTCCCAGTAGCTTGACGACCATATTTACGTTAGTATTTTTATGTTATAATGATGTTATCCTGGTATGTCGTATATTGTTGGGCCTGAGGCCGTGGTTATGAGACCAGTTGGATACCATGTTAGTTCTTTACTCTTTGAAAGAACGTGGTTTAGTTCTTAGACACTTACATTTGTATTGTTTGAATACTGGTGATGGCATACATATATTTAGGAGTATTTAAACTTATTTAGTGGTATGATTCCAACTAAAACTTCAATTTTTCTACTGTTTTCCAAAAAGGGAATTATTCACACTTTTTACTTTAAAACTAATTCGTTAAATGGAAGTCGTACCACCATTATTAATGACTTATGAACTTTTAAACTAAACATACTAGTTTGGAAACTTAGACCGAGGCGGGTTCTGGTCTATTTTCAATCTACTCCTTTTACCACTACTTACTCACTTCGGTAGAGGGAGATTTCGACCCTTTCTACATTATTATACCATTCTAGTACCGAACTCAATTTCGGGCACCAAATTTATGGATATCTACTCATTTAGCATCGGTTCGAGTACGAGCACCTTTTTTATACTCTTATTTCTCTCCAGTACTAGATGGAGTAGATTTGTTATAATGGTTATTGGAAGTCCTGGATTGGGACCAGGCAGTATACATGGATATCCCCAGTTCCCTATGGATTCCTCTGTCTGGGGACCACATACTGGAAGAGGTGATATTCATAAGTCCTGCCTTACGATCCGGAGAGCTGAAAGAGGTGTATAAACTTGGTGCGGTTTGGCACTCAGTCGATATGGTAGTATTGGTTTTGTATTCATTCACTTATATACATTGCCTATCACCAGTATAATTATTTGACGCTTGTATCTATAGGTCTTATGGGGGGCTGTATAGGTACAAGTTATAGTTGTTATTTGTTGAGTGTTTGCTTGTGCATTCCAGGCTTTTGGGGGCCCAATTAGGTGATTGGTTGTCTGGGTTAGCTGGTCACATTACTGTTTGGTTATTATTGTATAGTTCGTGGCAGATTAGTTATGGATTGGTACCCGAGGTTGTCGATACGTTTTAAATCCCTTTTCTCATTTTATGGTAAGATTTATTATTGCTAGATTGTCTTATGATTATGCATATATCAACTAGAGACCTTGATTATGGTAGAGTTAGTTCCCTTATTGGTTATGATCTTTGTTATATTTGGCTAGCTTCCTCAAGGTAGTACCTTCATGTTGGGTTATCCGTATAGTGAAGTTGTATATCATTTCTTTCTTCACCCTATTATCGTATATTGACTAGTTAGATACGGTATGACACCTTTGTTCTAGATTACTTGTAGGGTATGGTAGTTTATCTTTACTTTTCCATTATTATTATTATGTCTCATTTCCTTGATAGTTGTTTGTAATGTATATTTCTGCTTAACATGTTATTTATACTTGCATTATATTTGGAGCTCAGTGAGCCAATGCCTACAGAGTACCTCGTGTTTGGTACTCATACTACACTTCTGCACCCTACATATCATAGTATGAGTTCTTTCCATTGACGTGTGCATCGTTCGGAGCTACCATAGATCGGAGATTTGGGGTGAGCTCCTGAGGTTCGGAGTTGTTCCTGCTCTCCCTCAGTTGTTAGATTGATCTTTATTTTGCATTTTGTAGACAGTTCTATATATATGTATTATGCTTACCTTGTACTCTTGTTTTGTTAGAAGCTCTTGTACTGACTTCACCAGGTTTTGGGGTTACTTCTCTATATTAGTCTCTTTATTGGATTCTTTTTCTGCTACTTTCTTCTTTTCTCTTGATAGTCAGTTGCTTGCTATTCCAGATTATGTGTTGGCTTTCCTACTGATTGGTTATGGTATGCGCTATCATGACCTGAGAAATTGGGTCGTGATACTATGAACCCTTGGATTCCTTTGAACCCAGTAGCTCTAAGAATACGGGTCAATATGCTTGGGGTAAAACAACCTACCCCTTTATTCAAACCTCACCTTGGTCATTTCACCAAACATAATTTTACCCATGGTCAACTTCCAATGACGCAAGAAAACATAGATATGATGAACCTTTAATTTGGAGCCATTAATATTTTTTGATATAGGTGTATCGCAATTGTTGATGAAGCGCAACAATACTTTAGACTCCACTAACAATTTGGACCTATGGTAAGTGTCATGACATCCATGAGAATCACATTGCCATAATGCATTTGAGTGAGGACCATAAATTGTTTGGCAAAGCAACTTTTAATTGGGCCGCTTATGAAAGTCTTCAAATCTAGTGTGATAGCAATCCTTGAATCTCATCAAAGCATTGATCACTTGGTAGGAAAATTTCACCTCTACCCCTCTCACTCTAACAACATAATCTTGATAAAAATCAAAAACTAGCTCCCAATTGGCGTAAAATTTCTTAATTATCGACATATTTGCAGTACCATGTGTATTTGTTAAACTATGCAACCCCATTAGCATGATGTTGTCGTGGAGCTTGCGAACCTTGTTTTGCAGAGCTTTGGTATCGTTATGGGCTTCGGGAGTAGCTAATATGTAAGCTTTGAAAATAATGAACCACTTTTTACCAAGTGGTTCAATGAATTTATTCCACAAAGCTCCTCCAATATTTTGGATTGTGTTTGATTGCCTCCATTAGCCTCTTATTCTTGTCCTAGCTACTAGTTGTAGCCTTGGTTTTTCTAGTGTTTGCTCTTTTTGACCTCGAAGACATTATGCCTACAAAAGAAAGAAAATAAACCAATTATATTAAAAAAAATAAAACCATGCGTAAAAACTAAAAACCATACTAAGAATAAAAATAAAAACACAACAAAACAATTCAAGAACTAAGATAAGTAATAAAATGTATTCATGAATTCAATTAATATTCAAGATAACTCAATTTTTTTAAAATTAAAAGAGGCCACATAGGCCATTTTATTAAGATCAAGATATGTAAAAATATGTAAAATCCCATCACCAAATCAGGTTCAAATGGCCCATGACTCGGTAATGGGCAAAAAATCAGACAAGTGTGTGAAATAAGAAACAAAACAACACTATCTAGAAGCTACCAACAAAAAAGAAATAAACAAAACATTCAAAAAACTCTTCAGCTCAATTCTTGATGTAGATCCGAGTGGAGCGTGGAATATGATGTCGTACCTTCTCCCAGATTGTAAGGAACCTCAAGATCGGTAAAAGATAGTTGAGTTTTGGTTGTTTTCATATAATACATTTACATCGTCTTACAAATGCCATGAAATCAAACCAAATGAAGATTTTTTCAACTCCTCTAACCACAGATCTGAGTTCTTGCAACCGAGATAAGTACTTATCTTCTTCTTCTTAACTGAAATTATTCGATTATGATTGTTAATTTTTCCTTAACTTTACCTCCTTGATAGGTTGAGCTCAACAAGGAGCTGATACCACTGACTAAGATAGGCAAACCTAAAGTTCAATCATCAACCTTATCGGGTATGTACCGATTCCAAAAATCTTCTTTTATTTGATTGATCTTGCCCTGTCTAAAATTCCTCACAAAACTTGTTAATTTCTGATATTTGGCTCTTCTTTAGCAGATTAAGCTCACAAGAGACTGAGAAAAATCTATCATTTCTACAATGTTAGGTACATATCTCATTGCTGACATCTGTTCGAACTTTCCTTGAACCCCTTCACCTGGTCTGATTGTTGAACCCATGCTACTTGTAACCCATTTTATATTGTCTTGCTCATTATGACTTGCTGTGTTCCCTTTGATTTGTTCTTTGCCTAATCTTGTGCATCTTGTTTCAATCTTCATTATGACTGTTTACTCCTGTATTACTGAAACTACCTTCCCCTATTATTAAAAATTCTATTTTGAAACTTTTTAATTCTAAGGTTTGGCACTTATTTTTTTCACCATATTTAATATTGCTTTTGCCTGCCTTGGTATTTCCTGTATTGTGAATATATTATTCTATCTGGACCTGTAAAAAGGAAAATTTGGTTAGCAAAAATGTCTGCTAGCTTGTGGCCTTCTCTTTAAACATGCTCCACCACTGCATCCACCTCCATCAATAATGATTTAATCTTCTTTATCTTCTCAGCAATACACCAAGGCACTTCCCAAATTCCATCCAATATTTTCTTAACTGTTAGGAAATCTGCCTGTAAAATCAATGAAAGATAATTCTTATTAATGTAATACTCTAATCCCATTTTCAATGCAAGCACTTCAGCCACTAAATTTGAATTATCACCGAATCTTCTTCCCTCTACATAGACCAGCATCCCTGAATCATTTCTTATGGAAAATGCTCCTTCACTGGTGCCAGGGTTTCCCTTAGATGTCCCATCTGAATTGAACTTATAGGACCCCAACCTAGGTAACTTCCAATACTCCACTTCACATCCAAACCTAGGTGTATAATCATTTCTTCTTCCTCAATTACCTCCTCTTCATTTAAGCATGGCCAGGAGTATCTTGTTGTGGAAGAAAGGTTGATGATCTCTGTCTTGCCAGTCTCCCGTCTACTTGTGCTCCACCCCTTACTGACACTACTCCCTGTCCCCCCTTCTTGTTTTGCCCCTAACTTGAGGCCTACCCCAGACTACGGCCCCAACGGTCGGTGCAAGTGCTGCCGTGGGTGCTGCTGCTGCTCCTCTGCTGGAATGAGTATTCACTATCTGCGAAGAAGAGTGAAAGGATTAGATACCAATTTGGATCACGAGATACCAATTGGAATCAAGTC
Organism: Capsicum rhomboideum; assembly: GCA_031232105.1. Classification (NCBI taxonomy): domain Eukaryota; kingdom Viridiplantae; phylum Streptophyta; class Magnoliopsida; order Solanales; family Solanaceae; genus Capsicum; species Capsicum rhomboideum. Next base: position 65,459,157 of record CP124709.1, read on the forward strand.
ATTGCACGAAATAAAGAAAGGAAGGAAATTATTTCCCTAAAGCCCTGTAGCCTTCCGAAGAAATATACAGATGTCTCCGTACTATTCTGCAAGGCTCTACAAAATCGGTTCTTGTATGACGAGATCTACGAATCCAGTGCTCTGATACCTTCTCTGTCACAATCCAATGGGTCATGATTGACACCCGCCCTAACCTATGACAGTAGAAACATACTAATCTCACCCTTACCCACTTAGGCGTTATTCTCATATTCATAGTAGTATTAACTCATATGTTTTAAATATTTCTAAAAAGGTCTCATTCAATAACTAATAATCATCCAAAGACATTATCATCCATAAAACGAATAGAATGCGGAAACCTCTATTTATTACAATCCCTGGGACCTAAAGTCACCGTACAAGAACATCTAAAAATAACTAAATCAGGAAATAACTAGAATATCCCAAAAACATAACAAGAAGGAATCGTCTTAACCTTGAAACAAGGGACATCAATATCATAAGGAGATTTGAAGGTTGTCCGGACATGGTCCTCACCCTCAAAATTGGGTCTGAAATACTAACTAGAGCCGAGGTGGCATGTCAACCGCTGGAAGATGTTCTGCACTCAACAAAAAGAAAAGTACAAAATAGCATCTGTACTTCAATAAGTTCTGGTAAACATCATAGGTCGACTAACTTAACAATGTCCAAGTCAGCATATCAAAGTGATCATAACAAACCTCATAACCAATGATATCAATCAACTGAACACATCATGATTCATCATATAATTACAACTTACAAGTTCACTTTCACAGGTTTTCATACTTAGTCATTTACATCAACAACTCATCATCATATATAATCATCATAAAAGCACTCAATGCATATGAATGAGTGCATGTCTGCAAGATATGTGCACCATCTCTTACTCTTCTCATCCTCATTCTCAACATCATAACGTACCGGCATGGTACCCAACCCATTATCACCATATAATATCATACCGGCGTGGTACTCAACCCATTATCACAACATATCATATCTACAGGCATAGTACTTGACCCATCATCTCAACATATTATCACAATGCAAATGAAAATGCAATGCAGTTATTAAATCACAAGTTGTGCTAGAAGGCAATCTTAGATGTCTAAATCATAAACAATCACAAAACCAAGAAAGTCTAAGTGCTACAACAAAACCATAGCCTACCTCAACTCCTTTGCTCAAAGTCACCTTTAAGCCACATTTTTCCCCTTTCGATCTCGTTCTTGATCAATAATAACAAGAGTATATATTCATTTTAATAATTCATCCCTTTTGACTATTTGGGTTAAAAAAATCACTGATTTAACCCATAAACCTACCCTATTTCATCGGCTTAGGGTTTTCTTATCATTTAACTTCATGAACCCTACTTGATTTAGCATAAATAGTCATAATTTTAGTCTCATTAGTATTTTCTAACACCCTAGGATCATTATATACTGAAATTATACACATTTCCACCACTTTTCATCAATTTCATGAACTAGGGTTAAACACTAATTTCTTCCATTAATTCATTTCTAGTGATTTTCTAAGGTTAAACGAAGTAAATTCGAGTCTAGAATGTAATTAGTTACCTCCAAAGATGAAAAACTTCAAAAAACATCTAAAAATCACCTTTCCTAAAGCTCTATTGTATTTTTCAAAAAAGTAGGGAATGAAAATGTTTATTGGTTTTTAAAACTGTAATTTTACTGTGCATTACCACTTTAGCGGATAATTACTACTGTAGTGGTTCGCGCCTTTTCTCCTGGAGTCCGTCGCTGCGGTTACCGTGACCGCTGTAGTGGTTAATTTTTCCACTGTAGTGGTTTGAGGCAAAAACTTGGGACTTCTCTTCAGTTTTATTCATTTTACAACACACACTATGAATTTCGACAATGCGAACCAACCCCTCCACAATAAATGCTATAACCGAAGTTTTATAACTCTATTTTAGGTGCTGGAAGTTGCTATGACTTCTTATACTCATTGGATATCCAACTATCACATCAAACCCCTCTATTACCAATCGTATTAAAACCAAATTTCGTTCAACTACCACATCCTCAAGCATAAGCCAATATTAGGCTAGCCTTGAATTCCTCAAAATTTTGCTAAGGGAAGTCTAGGTGCAACTTCTATCTCTTATTTCAGCATAACGACATTTTGGGTCATTACTTTAGATACCAATTTACAACTTATTTATCCCCGAATGACAACTGGCCCAAAAAATACATAATATCTGGAATAAAGTGTACCTGAGTTAATGAACAAGTGCGGATACCGTTTATGCATGTCCGCTTCTATCTCCTACGTCGCTTCCTCAATGGTGCGGTTCCTTCACTAAACCTTCACACAAGGAATTACTCATGTCTTTAACTTTCTCACATCTTTAGCTAGAATAGCAATAGGTTCCTCTTCATAGGACAGTTCCTTATCAAACCGTTTGGGTCCCAACGAATAATATAGTCACCATGTCTATGGTACTTCTTTAGCATTGACACATGGAATATGGGGTAGACCTCGAACATACTAGGGGGTAAGGCCATCCTGAATGCTACCGACCCCACCTCCTTCAACACCTCAAAGGGTCCTATGTTCCTTGGGCTCAACTTGCCCTTCTTGCCGAATCATATCACACCCTTTAGGGGTGACACCTTCAAGAGTACCTTCTCCCCCTTCTCAAACTTCATGTATCTCACCTTTTTATCCATATATTCCTTCTGTCGGCTTTGAGCCGCTGTGAACTTCTTCTGTATGAATCTCACTTTTTCCATAGAGCCCTTGAGCATATCAGTTCCCCAGGGCCTCAGCTTAAATGCATCAAACCACCCAATTGGGGACCTACATCGTCTACCATATAAGGCCTCAAAAAAAGCCATGTAAATACTAGAGTAGTAGCTATTGTTGTAGGAAAATTCACACAATAGTAAGTATTGGTCCCATTGACCCCTGAAGTCCATAACACAAGCCTGGAGCATATCCTCAAGCACTTGGATAGTCCGTTGACCGTCAGTTTGCGGGTGGAAAGCTGTGCTTAGGTACAATCTAGAACCCAACTCGGACTGAAATCTCTCCTAGAAATTGAAAGTGAACTAAGTACCCTTATCGGATACAAATGACACTGGTACCACATGTATCCTTACAATCTCTTTCACATTGATCTTAGCTAACTTAGTTGTATTATAATCAACTCTTACGAGAATGAAATAAGCCGACTTAGTCAATCGGTCAATAATAACCCAAATGGAGTTGCATTTCCTCAATGTTTTAGGAAGACCAACCATAAAATCCATCGTTATCTATTCCTACTTCCACTCTGGAATGTGCATCCATGGAAAAGTACCACTAGGCGTTCGATGTTCGTATTTGACTTATTGGCAGTTTTGATACTTAACCATAAAATCAACAATGTCGCGCTTTATCCTTCCCCACTAATAGTGTTGTCTCAAGTCTCTATACATCTTGTTGGCACCCGGATGTATGGAGTACCTAGAATTATGAGTCTGCCAGAATGATGAGAATCAAGTTACCTACCCAAGGTACACACAACTGACCTCAAATTCTCAAGGTCCCCTCGTTATCAAGACTTGCCTCATTCGCCTCCCCTTGTAACACTCTTTCTCTGAGGTTGTTCAATTTCCTATCTTCAAACTGTCTACTCTTAATCTGATCATAGAATGTGGACCTAGCCTCCACATGTGCCTACACCTTTCCTTTGCTAGTTTCATGTAACCTCAAAATTTCATTATCCAAAGACTGTACCTCTCTCACCAATGGGCATCTGGACACCTCCAGTAATGCTAAACTCCCTGTGCTTACTGGTTTATGGCTTAGTGCATCCACCACAACATTGGGCTTACCTGGATGATACAAAATTGAGATGTCATAGTCTTTAATCAACCCCATCTATCTCCTTTGTCTCAGATTCAAATCCTTCTGGGTGAACACATGTTGCAAGTTGCGGTGGTCTGTGAACACCTCACACTTCACCCCGTAGAGAGAGTTCTCCAAATTTTTAGAGTAAACACCACGACTGCCAATTCTACGTCATGCGTGGGGTAATTTTTCTCATAGGGCTTTTGTTGTCTCAAAGAATAAGCAATTATTTTTCGATCCTGCATCAACACAACACCTAAACCCAAACATGAGGCATCACAAAACATAATAAAATCCTCACCCTTGACAGGCAAGGTTAGTACTGGGGCCAAAGTAAACACAGTTTTGAGCTTTTGAAAGCTCTCACCTCACTTGTCATCCCATTCAAATAGAACTTCTTTCTTAGTCAGACAAGTCATATGCAAAGGAACGACAACAAACTCCTTACAAACCGGCGATTGTAACTGGCCAACCCCATAAAACTATGGATTTCTGTCATATTTATCGATCTGGCCCAATTTTTAACCGCCTCAACCTTTTACGGGTTCACCATAACCCCTTCTTTAGAAACTATATTCCCCAAGTAGGACACCGAAGAAATCCAAAATTCATATTTAGTGTACTTAGCATACAATTGCTTCTCCTTCAATAGCTTCAACACAACATGCAAATAAGCTTCATGCTCTTCTTCACTCTTAAAATAAACAAGTATATATTCAATAAACACAATAACAAACGAATCCATAAAGGACATAAACACTCCATTCAACAAGCTCATGAAAGCAGTTGGGGCATTGGTCAAACCAAAATACATCACCAGAAACTCGTAGTGTCCATAATGAGTTTGGAAAGCAGTCTTCAGGAAGTCCTTTGCCCTAATTTTTAGCTGATGATAACCCAACCTCAAATCAATCTTAGAGAACACTACAACTCCTTGTAACTGGTCCAACATATCATCTATTCTAGACAAGAGATATTTTTTTATGAATGGTCACCATATTTAACTGGCGGTAGTCTATGCACATCCTCATACTACCATCTTTCTTCTTCACAAACAACACCAGTGCATCCCAACAAGAGACACTTAGGCAAATAAATCTCTTTTCCAACAACTCTTGCAATTGGTACTTTAACTCTCGCAGCTTTGTAAGTGCCATACGGTATGGAGGGATAAAAATGGGTCTAGTCCCCGGCTCTAAGTTTATACAAAAGTCAACTTCCAGATCTGGAGGCATACCAGAAAGATCATTAGGAAATACCTCTAGGAATTCACATACCACTGGAACTGATGTTATAAGAGGGATTACAAATTTATCCTCCCAAACATGGGCTAAAAATGCCCTACACCTTTTTTTTTTAGTAATTTTTAGGTACGAATTGCAGAAACAACTCTCACAAGATTAGGCTTAAAGGAACCTTTCCACTCTAACTTCTCTTTTCGGGCATTGATATAGTAACGGTTTTGGCATAACAATCAAGAACAACATGATAAGGGGACAAACAAATCATCCCTAAAATAACATCAAACTTCTTCATGTCTAGAATGGACAAGTCTTCTAGGGTCTTAAACCCCATGAACATCACAGGACAAGCACGACATACCTGATCAACACACAAAGACACCCCACCTGGTGTAGGCACATCCATAGAAGTATCAAGATATTCAGAGTCCAAGTTCCAACGCATAGCAAATTTCACAAACACATAAGAAAAGGTGAAATCAGGATCAAACAATACAGAAGCCATACGATCACAAATAAGAAATCTACCTATGATCACAACATTAAATGCTTTCACCTTAGGATAAGCCAGAACTGCATAAAGATATGCCTTATCACCACCTTAGCCGCCACCTCTACCACCCTGAGCTCCATTTCTACCAACTTGTCTTCCACCTCGGTTGACCTGGTTAACACACCTAACTTGGCCACCACACCTACCTTATGGATGACCCCTACCATATCCTCTACCCCTATAACTTGCCAAAACTAGAGAGTTAGAAGCTAGTTGCTTAGTCAACTAACCTGCAAACAATAAGTTAGGACAATACCTTTTGATATGTCCTAAACCCCCACACTCAAAGCATTTGGGTCCCAAAGTAGGCCTCCTAACTGAAGAGGAAGAAGGCATGTAGCTTCCAGCTCGAAAAGACTGATAGCTGACCCCAAATGGCCCCCTACAGATACTAGCATAGCTGAATGGTAGGGCTTAAAAGAAACACACCCTTTACCTCTCCCTATTTCTCAAGTGCTTCAGCCTTCTTGACAAATTTAACAACAACCTTAAAGGTCTTACCAGCCACAACCACAAATAAAGTAGCTAATTGAATCCCCAAATTCAGACCTTTCATAAAGTACCTGATCCGCTCCTCTTTTGAGGTAATCAACTGTAGTGCATAGTGAGACAGAGTATGAAACTTGGACTCATGGGCATCCACAGACATGTTACCCAGCTCCAACCTTAGAAACTCATCATTCTTCTAGTTACGATAACTGTGAGGAACATATTTTGCTAGAAATACATTTTGAAATTGAGTCCAAGTGAGTGAAGGTAAGACATTCCTGCACTCCACAAAAGACCTCCACCATTGCTTGGCCTTGTTCTGCAGCTGAAATAAAACAAACTCCATACCATACTTTTCAACAATACCCATCTTGTATAGATGTTCGTTACAATCAATTAAGAACTCAAAAGCATCCTCGAATTCTATACCTTGGAATATCGGGTGCTTCATCTTCATGAACTTACAAAATAGCCCATGCACATCATCAGTCATCACCAATCCAAGTACCTGTTGGGAATACACCCCTGTTTCAGAGCCTACATCTATCCTGGGTGCTACAGCAGCAGTATGATGCAAGGCTGTGGACAACATAGTCAGAACAATTGGAGTGTAGCCCATGCCAGCCAAGCTTCCCAAACCCCCAACACTTGTTGAATCACCTCTGCAGACAAAGGCACTTGATATGCACCATTTTGTGCTGACACCACATTCTCTGGAGCTATCATTTCTTCTTTCTCAACTACCTCTTCTTTATCCTAAGCATGGCCTGGAGCATCCTGTTGTGGGGGAGGGGTCGATGATCTCTATCTTGCCAGTCTCCCGGCTTCCTGTGCTCCACACCTAACGGGCGCTGATCCCCATCCTCCCATTCTTGTTCTGCCCCTAACTCGAGGCCTACCCTAGACTATGGCCCCAACGGCCGGTGCGAGTGCTGCTGTAGGTACTACCACAGGTGCTGCTATTGCTGCTCTGGTAGAATGAGTATTCACCATTTGCGAACAAGAGTGAAAGGATTAGATACCAATTTGGATCACCAGATACCAATTGGAATCAAGTCATTGCATGAAAGAAAGAAAGGAAGAAAATTCTTTTCCTATCCCGAAGAAAAGTATAGACGTTTACATACTATTCCGCAGGACTGTACTAGACCTGTTCTTGTATGATGCATAAACCCATGCCAGCCAAGCTTCCCAAACCCCGAACATTTGTTGAATCACCTCTGCTGACAAAGACACATGACATGCACCAGTTTGTGCTGACACCACATTTTCTGGAGCTATCATTTCTTCTTTCTCAACTACCTCCTCTTTATCCTAAGCATGGACTGGAGCATCCTATGCTGCTCCCCATCCTCCTATTCTTGTTCTGCCCCTAACTCGAGACCTACCCTAGACTACGACCCCAACGACCGGTGCGAGTGCTGCTGCAGGTACTACCACAGGTGCTGCTATTGTTGCTCTGGTAGAATGAGTATTCACCATTTGTGAACAAGAGTAAAAGGATTAGATACCAATTTGGATCACCAGATACCAATTGGAATCAAGTCATTGCATGAAAGAAATAAAGGAAGGAAATTCTTTTCCTAAAACCCCGTAGCCTCCCGAAGAAAAGTACAGACGTCTACATACTATTCCGCAGGACTGTACTATACCTGTTCTTATATGACGAGCAAACCCAATGCTCTGATACCATCTCTGTCACAACCCAACCGATCATGATTGACACCCGCCCTAACCTATGGTAGGAGAACCATACTAATCTCATACTCACTTAGACGTTATTCTCATCTTTATAGTAGTATTAGATCACATATTTTAAATAGTTCTATAAAGGTCTCATTAAATAAGTAATAATCACCCAAAGACATTATCATCCATAAAATGAATAGAGTGTGGAAACTTCTATTTATTACAATCCCCAGGACCTGAAGTCACCGTACAAGAACTTCTAAAAATAACTAAGTCTGGAAATAACTAGAATATCCAAAAACCATAACAATAAAGAATCGTCTAAGCCCTGAAACAAGGGACATCAAAACCATAAGAAGATCTAAAGGTTGCCCGTACATTGTGCTCACCCTCAAAATTGGGTCTGAAATGCTAACTAGAGCCGAGGTGGTGTGTCAAAAGCTGGAAGATGTTCTGTACTCTATAAAAATAATACAGGTAGCATCGGTACATAAACAAGTACTGGTAAGCATCATTGGCCGACTAACTTAACAATGTACAAGTTAGAAAGTCAAAAAAGTATAAAAGCGATCATGAAAAAACTCATAACCAATGATATCAATCAACTGAACGCATCATGATTCATCATATAATTACAACTTACAAGTTAACTTTCACAGGATTTCATTCTTAGTCATTTTCATCAACAACTTATCATCATATATAATAATTATAAAAGCACTCAATGCATATGAATAAGTGCATGTATGCAATATGTGTGCACCATATCTTACTCTTCTCATCCTCAATCTCAACATCATAACGTACTGGCGTATCGACGTGGTACCTGACCCATTATCATAACATATCATATTGTATCGGCATGGTACCCGACATATCATCTCAACATATCATCACTATGCAAATAAAAATGCAATGCAGTCATTAAATCACAAGTCATGCTAGAAGGCAATAATAGCTGTCTAAATCACAAACAAGAACAAAACTAAGAAAGTCTAAGTTCTACAACAAAACCGTAACCGACCTCAACTCCTATGCTCAAAGTCACCTTTAAACCACACTTTTGCCCTTTCAATCTCGTTCTTGATCTATAAAAATAAGAATATATATTCATTTCAATAATTCATCCCTTTCTAACTATTAGGGATCAAAAATCACTAATTTTAGCCATAAACTTACCCTATTTCATCGTCTTAGGGTTTTCGTATAATTTAACTTCATGAACCCTACTTGAATTAGCATAAATAGTTGTAATTCTAGTTTCATTAGTATTTTATAACTCCCTAGAACCATTATATACTAAAATTATACACATTCCTACAACTTTTCATCAATTTCGATGAACTAGGGTTAAACCCCAATTTCCACCATTAATCCATTTCTAGTGATTTTCTAAGGTTAAATGAAGTAAATTCAAGTCTAGAATGTAATTACTAAAATTTTCTTATTTTTAAAACTATAATTTTACTGCTCATTACCGTTGCAACGATTAAATTTTTGCTACAACGGTTCACGCCTTTTTTCCTAGAGGTCGCCACTATAGTTCCCGTGACTGCTGCAATGGTTCAAGGTAGAAACTCGGGACCTCTCTTCAGTTTTCCTCATTTTACAACACACACCATGAATTTTAACAACACGAACCAATCCCTCCACGATAAATACTATAACCAGAGTTTTATAACTCCATTTCAGGTGCCGAAAGTTGCTACAACTTTGTATACTTGTTGGCTATCGAACTATCATATCAAATACTGCTATTATAAATCATATTAATACCAGATTTCATTCAACTACCACATCCTCAAGACTAAGCCAATACTAGGCTAGCCCTGAATTTCTCAAAATTTTGCTAAGGGAAGTCTAGGTGCAACTTCTACCTCTTATTTTTGCATAATGACATTTTGGATCATTACACATAGGCACAACTTTAAATATAGGCTTGAGATTTGGTGCACTTTCAGCTTCCTACCATTTAAATACACTATATTTGACTTAAAGAAAAGGGCTATCAATCCATATAGTAGCTACAAAATATTACCAAATAGAATTAGAGATAGTACAATTAATAAACAAATGTTCAATAGTCTCCTGCATCCTATTCCCACAGCAACAACAAGTTACATTATCACAGATCCTGTTACTGATAAGAATTTCACCAATAGGCAACCTCTACTTGTCAACCTCCACAACAAGAAAGAAACCTTAAAAGGAACTCTTTTCATCCATAATTATTTAAATATTTTTTGATTTTCTCCCTTTTGTCTCAAACATTCCCAGGCAGATCCCACAGTAAATCTTTTAGAGGTATTCAACATCCACCAAGGCTTATCATATTATTTTGAGTCCTCCTCAATATTCACACTACCTATAATATGATTTTACACTTCCTCAATGAATGTTTGTTGCAGTAGTTCTAAGTTCCATCTACCATTTGTGAATAGTTACTTAACTTTCTCCAACTGAGTATCATTGTCAAAGTCAATAGGTAAATAGTAGTGAAGAGAACCCAATTGAGTCTAGTTGTCATACCATTCACTGGAGTGACGACATTTAGGTTCCTACCATATCTCTTGATCAAACTTATTTGTGGCTTCTAGGATATACTTCCAAGTCAATATTCCCCTTCTCCATTCTACCATCTAAGGTCTTACTTTTTTGCAATATTTGTTCCACAATGATTTTTTAATTTTAAAGATCCCCCACAATTTAGCAAATAATGCCTTAGACACATCAAACAAGGATCTAAAACCCAAACTCCCTTCTTTTTTAGGAAGACAAATATCTGACCAAGCCACCCAATGTTTGTTTCTGCCTACCTCCTTAAAATTTCATAAAAATCTAGTAAAAATTCTATGTAAATCATAAATAACACACCTAGGAGGATTAATGGCGGACAACATATAAATGGAGATAATATTCAAAACACTGTTGATTAAAACTGCCTTACCTCTAAATGAGAGCATCTTCCCCTTCCAAGCTTGCAACTTATTATGCACTTTTTTCATTATTTCAGAAAAATGATCCTTCTTCTTCTTTGCATGGCCAGTATGACTTTCTAAATATATTAAAGGGAATTTTCCTCTAGTAAAACTAGTACACTCCTCCACCACCCTGATATGAGCATGAGTAGTCTTATAATATACGAGGAAAGCACTCTTATCCTTGTTTATCAATTGACCAAATTTTGATTCATAATCTCTAAGAACATCCATCACCAATTTCAAAGATTTTTTATCAGCACAGATAAAAATAATTATATCATCAACATATGCTAAGTGATTAATATTATCACTCTACTTGGACATGCCAAATCTCTTAAATTCAACATTATAGAATAAAGAATTTAGAGTTCTAGATGAGACCTCAACAGATAAAATAAATAAAATTGGAGATAAAGGATCCCCTTTCTTCACTCCCCTAGTAGAATGAACGAATCCATGAGCCTATCCATTAACAAGAATAGACTACTAGTTATTAGCAACCAATATCCAGATCTTATCTACTACTCCAGAATCAAAGCCCATCTTCTCTAGCACTTTTATCAGGAAATGCCAGTTTACCCTGTTATAAGCCTTTGCCCTATAGCTTTATCACCATATTTGCAGGTTTTCTTCTCATTATGAAGTCAGCAATAATATCTTGTACCAAAAGGACATTCTCACTAATACTTCTGCCTTTAACAAATCTTAATTAGTTCTTTGAGATAAGAATAGGTAACAACTCTTCGATCTATCATGCAAAAACCTTGAAATCACTTTATTTACAAAATTACTCAAACTAATTGGCTTCATATTAGAAAAGAATTGTACAACTTCCTTTTTAGGAAGTAAAATGAAATTAGTGTGAGTAATGGACTTGGGGAGAGTACTTCCCTCAAGGAAGGCAGTCACAACTTTAAGGGGTCGTTTGGTTGGGAAGAACTTATCCTGGGATAAATTATCCAGGGATAAGTTATCCCACCATTTAGGTGGGATAACTTATCCCATCACTAAGGAATAAAAGGTGGGATAAATAATCCCAAGGAAACCTAATACCCCCAACCAAACATGGGATAAAATTATCAAGTATTTTATCCCGGGATTATTTATCCCAATACCTCACACCAAACGACCCCTAAATACATCTTTACCCACTGTGCCCCAACAATTCTAAAAGAAATGACCAGTAAACCCATCAATGCCACTAGCACTATCACCTTTTAATTCAAACAACACCCTCTTCACTTCTTTTCTAGTAGGATTGGCTTTAATAACAAAATTAACCTCATCAGTGATTAAGGAAGGTATAGATTGAAGCAAAGAGAGCTCCTTATCATCATTATTGCCTGAGAACAGATCCTGAAAAGAAGAAATAGCTTCAGTAGCCACCTGATGTTGACACCTAATTTTGACCTCCCGATATTCCTCCAAGGCTGCTATTTTACAAAAAATAATTATTTTTGAATATTAATATTTCATTACTTATTGTTTTAGTACCAAATAAACCTTGACATTTTGCATTCCTAATTATAAAATATTTAATGTATATTTTATTTTACTTTATTTATTTCTTATCGCCAATTTCATATAGTATACGTATAATTTATTAATTTAGAGATAGTATATTACATAATTATATTACAAAATTATTTTTGCAAGTATTTTAAATCCATATATGTGATTTGCAAATCAATAATCTGTAATGTATTATTATTATTAATATTACTAATATTATTATAGAGTTTCTTAAAATTTACATTCATAATTTATAGGTACCTAATTTATTTCAAATTATTATTATTTTAAAATAATCTATTACTTGTCATTAATTTTTTATATGTAAGAATAATAATTTTCATGACAATTGTTAATTTTGTTATTTTATTACTATATTTATTAAATAAAAACCTAATTCAATTTAACTTCCCTAATTTGTTTGATTTTTAGCCAAATTCTACCCCAATTTATGTCAATTTTAGCCTAAATTGATTTTAATTTGACCCAAAATTGAAATCCCCAATTCAACTTTAACAAAACCCAATTTCATGACCCAATTTTAACCCATATCCAACCCGGATTCTCAAATATTGATCACAATCGTTAATCAAATCTGATCAAACATCTAGATTAAGTTGCCCTTTCCTTTCGATTTTTAATTTCCCAAAACCCCAAAGCCTAAAATTATTTTCTCCAACAAGCCGCCACCCTCTCTTCTCCTCTCCGGCACCACTTCACCGTCGGCTTCTATGGATAGCGAGCACCACAGCTGTACCACCACTATGCTCCCTCCATTAGCAGCGGCGACTCTCCCTTCTCCTATTCCTTCATCTATTTTTCTTCCCTCTAACCCTCTCATCGATATCTCTACCACACCACTAACGAGTCTCTTCCGGTGGACTACGAGCATAGCCGCCTTTCCCTGGTCCCTTCATTTCTCTCCCTTTCTCTCTCCATCATCTCTTTGCCCCATTTTCTGTAGATGACCGCCTCACCGGAGGTGATGATTGGTGGGATGCCGTTAATAACAACACTATCAAGCTAATGCACAACTTAAATTGCAATTCGAAGACCCGAAAGGGCATTCTCAAATAGAGAGAAATCCGTGTGGGTGTCAAGGGTTTAATTTCATCTCCGGTATGACCTTACATGTACTATTACGTGTTCAATTGGTGCGAATTTCTATTGTTGTCTTGGCCGATTTCAAGATTCAAAATTCATGCATTTAGGATGTTTATTTTTGCTCAATTCTTCTGAATTCATGTTTATTTACACTGTTAGATTAACATATGTGAAAAGCCCCAAATTTCTTCAAACATCGACTAATCTAGTTTTGGAATCGATTTCTGATTTTTACTGTTCTTGAAATCCCTATTCCCTTTTTACCCCTTTTGTAAGGATGAATCACTGAATTAATATTAGAACAAATTTGTGGCGCCTGTGATTCGATTGTTTTGAATTTTTATTCTATGACAATCCTGCCTTAGGCTATTTTTTGTAGATTTGATTTTGTATTGATTAATTTTAGCATTCTTCTACTTCCTTTAGATTGATCTTCCTTCGTTGGTAGGATTTGGACAGATTTGCATATGATATTTTGGGTAAGATTAATAAACACTATCCATTTGACTGCGTAATTCTGTGATAAATTTTTGGCTATTTGATCTTTCTTCTCTATTTGAAATAAGGCAGATTTTATACCCAAACGATTATGGTATGTTTTGATTAGAATTAATTAGTTATTATGTGTTTATAATTTGTGACAATTCTTGCCTTAGTTTCTTTTGGTAAATTTTCCACACCTTGATTAACATTTGACCTTTCTTCAATATAAATATCTTCTTACTTGCTTATTTATGGTAAATAGAGATTTCTTTTTTACACCAAATTGATTCATCCATCACTTTAAGGGAAAATATTTTCATTAATTGATTCTTGTGAATATCTCTTTTCCTTTTCACTTCCTCTAATTGATTTTTCTAAATATTTTCCTCCCCTTAATTCCTTATAACTCCCCTACTATATAAATAAGTACCCCTCTCACTATTAATTACTCTTTCAATGACTTTACTCTTTCCGCACTAAAAATATTTTGAGTCTTTTATTCTGCTTTGGCTGGGAAAACATGTTTTGCTCATTTCTCGCTCTTTCATTTACAAAATTCTCACGGTTTTCTTGCTACTAACCGGTTATTTCCTTTAAATGATGCATTTAATTCCTATGTGTTATCAGGACTTCAAACCTTAAACCAAGTGAGTAGAAAGCAAGTTCTTAGAATTATGTTCTGTGCCATTTATTCTTGTTGCTCGTATTTAGTATCATGTCATCTTCGTGAACCTAGCCACTTGTATTAGCATGATTCTACGATTGTGGATTGGTTTATGTGCTACTTGTCTCTAATTGGTAAATAATAGTGTACTTTCGGTAACTACGTATGGTACTAAATATGTTATAGCATGCTAATGGGGGCTATTTTTAAGCGTTTAGTGTCAAATTCTATTGGCTTGTTGTTGTGCATTTGTTGTATTTTATAGGTACTATATTAGGTAGTTACTGGTTTATTCCATCTGGTTCATTTGTCGATGTTAATGAAATGGTGGACATGGAGAATTCCATCTGGTTCATTAAGAAGGAAAAGGATACACCCAAATGGGCACCATTTGAGGTTGAAGTGGAAATGCTTAAGCCTCCTTTTATGGTCATTAGAGCCTCCCCAGTTATTTATAATCCCTATGCATTTTCATGGAATTATGAGTAGAATACTCCAGGGAAAGCAAATGTGGTTGAGGCAGATGTTGCCCAAGGGGTCACCAGATCAGGAAGAATATATACACTCGAAAATCTGACCCAAGGGAGCTTTAGCAGAGGCAAGCAACCTATTGTGGAGATAGAGGAAAATGGCATTTGGAAAAAGGTGTAGGCAAAAGAGTACTCTGTAGTAGATCAGCAGAATAAGGCCCCAGCTCAAATATCTATCCTGACCCTGTTGCATACTGCTGAGTACCATAAAAAAGCTTTAATGAGGGTCCTCAGTGAATCCTATGTTCTAGCTACCATAACAGGAGGAGAAATACCCCATATGGTCAAGTAGGTGTTTGAGGCATACAAGATATCCTTTCACGAGGATGAGCTGCAACCTGAAGGAAGGTCGTACAACAAGGCTCTGCATGTCACAATGCAATATGAAGAAAGAGTGATCTTTCGAGTGTTGATTGATCCCGGTTCAGGGTTAAACATCTGTTCTTTGGGTACTTTGACAAGGTTGGAAGTTTATCGGGCTAAGATTCAAATATGAAAGAGGAATGTGAAGGCATTCGATGTCTCTCAGAGGGATACCATTGGAGAAATTACGTTGAACATGGTGATGGGTCCAACCACTTTTCCTATAACATTCCAAGTGATGGACATTTCTGCTTCATATAACCTGTTGCTTGGACGGCTATGGATTGACATGGATGGTACGGTACCCTTCACACTGCACCAATATCTTAAGTTTGAGTATGACCATCAATAGGTGTTAATACAAGGGGAGAAATATCACCCCATATATGCCGTCAAAAGTCTCGATGGGGAGATGTTCCATACATTGGAGCTGGTTGGAAACAACGAAGAAGAGTCAACCTGGAAGGATAAGGGTAAGAAAATATTGCTCTAGTGTGGATAAGAACCAGGTAAGGGTCTTGGGGCCAGATTACAGGGGTTAGTTGGGCTACTTGGACGAGGGTCATGCACTTGATTCCTCGCTGTCAACGTACCAAATTTTCCACTCTGTCGGGTTTCTTAGTGATGATGAAGATGAAGTACTAGAAAGTCTGAAGAATTTGTTTCTGACTAAATCAGAGAAAGAAGATTGCAATGTCATCATCAATGAGGATAGAGGATCCCCTAATCAAAGCACTGGACAAAGGCTACACTCAGCAATTGGACTGCCACTCCATCCAGGCCTCGCCGAGCACTTGGGTAGATTTGGAAGATTTTGACTTTTTCATTATTTAAAATAAATAGACTTGATTTTGAGCTAGTTTGCATCTTTTCAGCTTTTGTTTCCTTTTGATCTGACATTATGCTTGGTGACATTCAGTAGCATTTTAATTAATAAAACTTTCTTTCTAGTTTATTAATATTCTTTATTTCCATTTCTTTCAGCAAAATCATTTTTAAAAATGTTGAATTTGAGACTATGACACATAATGAGATTGTGCAACATAATATAAGTGAATTAGAAGAAGTGGAAGAAAATGAGGTGCCTGAAGAATTTGTTAGTAAGGTTGAGGATTTTGAAGATAAACCCAAGTCAAACTTAGTAGAGACAAAAGTATTAATCATAGGGGATTCAGAGACTATAAAAGAAACCAGTGTTAGCGTCTATTTGCCCGAAGATGAGAAAAATGAGTATGTTCAGTTCTTGAAAAAGCACCTAGATGTCTTTGCTTGGACTTATACTGACATGACAGGGCTAAGAACTTCGATAGTAGCCCATAGGTTGCCCACTGATCTATCTTGTCCCCCTGTCAAGTAGAAGCTTAGAAAATACAAGCCCGATCTAAGCTTGAAAATCAAAGAGGAGATCTCGAAGCGAATTGAGGTCGGTATCCTTCAAGTAGCTAAGTATCCAACTTGGTTAGTCAACGTTGTGCCTGTTCCTAAGAAACATAGAAAATTTAGAGTTTGTGTGGATTATAGGGATCTCAATAAAGCCAACCCTAAGGATGATTTTCCACTCCCGAACATACATATTTTGATCGATAATTGTGCCAAGTATAAAACCCAGTAATTTGTAGATTGCTTTACTAGTTATCATCAGATCAAGAGGCATGAGGACGATGCTGAGAAAACTTCCTTCATCACTCCTTGGGGAGTCTACTGCTACAAGTTTATGCCATTCGGGTTGAAGAATGCTGGAGCTACATATATGAGGGCCATAACCGCTCTGTTCCATGACATGATCCATAAGGAAATTGTATTTTATGTGGATAACGTCATCATCAATTCAAAAATGGGTACAAATCACTTGGCCAATCTCAAAAAGTTCTTTAATAAACTGCGGAACTACAATTTAAAATTGAATCCTGCAAAATATGTCTTCGGGGTCCCTGCTGGAAAATTGTTAGGCTTCATTGTCAGCCGTCTAGGTATAGAATTGGATCCAACCAAGATCAAAGCTATTCAGGATTTTCCACCGCCCCAAAACAAGAAAAAAGTGATAAGTTTTTTGGACCGCCTTAACTATATCAACCGTTTTATAGCTCAGTCCACTATTATTTGTGAGCCAATTTTCAAGCTGTTGAAGAACGACACTACTATAGAATGGATGACAGAATGTCAACAGGTATTCGACAAAATCAAGGATTATTTATCGAATCCTCCCATTCTGGTTCCTCCCAAACTTGGTAGGCCTTTGTTATATATTTATTTGTGATGGGTAATGCTTTTGGTTGTATTTTTGGGCAACATGATGAAACAGGCAGGAAGGAGCAAGCGATTTATTACATGAGAAAGAAGTTAACATCTTATGAGGCTCGGTATTCTTTAATGGAGAGCACGTGTTGTTCTTTGACCTGGGTATATTCGAAATTGAGGCACTATCTCTCGACACACACAACCAGAATGCATCCTTTGAAGTACATATTTCAGAAATTGATACCCACCGAGAAGCTAGCTAAATGTCAAATATTATTGAGCGAGTTTGACATAGTCTACGTCATGCAGAAGGCTGTGAAAGCACAAGCCCTAGCAGATCATTTAGCCGAGAATCCCATGGACAAAAAGTATAAGTCGTTGAACACTTACTTTCCTATTGAAGAAGTGGCATTCGTAAGGGAAGACATCTCTAAAAAAAATAATTATTGGAGATTATTCTTTGATGGAGCTACAAATTTCAAAGGAGTAGGTATTGGAACTGTTTTGATTTCAGAGTCCGGTCAACATTATCCTGTGTCAACCAAACTCAGATTCCCGTGCACCAACAATATGGCTGAATATGAAGCTCACATTTGGGGCTTCGTTTGGCAATTTATTTGAATATCCAAGAAATATTAGTGATTGGAGATTCAAATTTATTGATTCATCAAGTACGAGGTGAATAGACTGTCAGAAACGCAAAACTCCTGATGTACTTAGATTGTATACAACAGTTGCACAAGAGGTTTTGTAAGATAGAGTTCAAGCATGTCCCAAGAATACAGAATGAGTTTGCAAATGCTTTGGTGACTTTGTCATCCACGATTCAACATCCAAACAAGAATTATATTGATCCTATTCCCATACACATATAAAATAAGCCTGCATATTGCTTTCATGTCGAGGAGGAACTGGATGGAAAGCCATGGTATAATGATATACAAGGATACTTGAAGAATGGAGATTATCTAGAGAGTGCGACAAGTGTACAGAAGAGCACCATTCGGACGTTAGCCAATCAATTCTTTTTAAGTAGAGAAATCCTGTGTAGGAGGACTCCCAATTTGGGTTTTTAAGGTGCATCGAAGCTAGATAAGCATCCAGATTGATTGAAGAGGTAAATGCTGGAACATGCGATCCACATATGAATGGATTTATGTTGGCAAAGAAGACATTGAGATCAGGTTACTTTTGGATGACTATGGAAACAGAATGCATTCTCTATGTGTAGAAATGCCATTAATGCCAAACTCACGCTGATATGATTTGAGTTCCTCCCAACGAACTCCATGTCACTAGCTCACCTTGGCCCTTTGCATCTTGGGGAATGAATGTCATTGACCCTATTGAACCAACCGTGTCCAATGGACACATGTTTATTCTTGTTGCAATTGATTATTTCATTAAGTGGGTTGAAGCCATTTCTCATAAGTTGATCACAAAGAAGGTCGTAGACAATTCTATTTGAAATCACCTTATTTTTTGATTTGGGGTCCCTGAGTCTATCATCACAGATAATGGTGCCAACCTCAACAGTGATTTGATGAGAACAACATGTGAAAAATTTAAGATCAAGCATCGGTATTCCATAACATATAGGCCACAAATGGATGGAGCGGTAGAGGCCGCGAATAAGAACATCAAGAGAATACTGCGCAAGATGATTGATAATTATAAGCATTGGCATGAGAAGCTACCTTTTGCACTGCTAGGATATAACACCATAATCAGAACTTCCACGGGCGCCATGCCCTATTTTATGGTTTATGGTAGTGAAGTAGTAACACCTGCCGAGGTAGAAATACCGTCTTTGAGAATCATCTAGGAGGTAGAATTGAGCAACTCTAAATGGGTGCAAAGCAGATTTGAGAAATTGACACTTATTGATAGAAGGAGGATAAATGCAGTCTATCACGGTCAACTCTACCATAATAGAATGGCCAAAGCTTTCAACAAGAAGGTTAAACCAAGACACTTTTTGCCTAAGCAATTGGTTCTGAAGAGGATTTTTCCACACCAAGATGAAGCAAAAGGCTAATTCTCACTGAATTGGAAAGGTCCTTATGTGGTTCATTGAGTTTTGACAGGAGGAGCACTCATACTTGCAGAAATGGATGGAAGAGTTTGGTCCAAGCCTATCAATTCAAATGCTGTTAAGAGATATTATGTTTAAGCTTTATTTCATGCCCTCTTACCTTGTAATTGGAACTACATTTGACCTGATTCTCGTTTAAGAGGGATATGTAGGCACTCCTATGGAGTTTGGTCTTATCATAATAAATTCTCCTATTTCTCCTTATAAGCATATAACTGGGGCAGATTTTTTGAGAAGAATCTCAAAAATTCCATGGGATAGCATTTGCGCAACTATGATATTGGGGCAGAATTTTTAAGGCAATCTAAAAAAATTCACCGCAAGCAACCTTCACCACCTACCGAAGCAATCAAAATCTACATTGGGGCATAAAATTTTGAGGATCCAAATTTCTAGACAAAGAGATATTTTCTTATAAGAAGTTGCATTGTCGCAAAATGTGTCACATTCAATGCTTCAATAATATTTTAAATAACATTTTCACTTTTCATTTTCAAAGAGCAAACATTTTCAAAACATGATTTTTAAACTTGTTTTATTTTTTACCCAAGTGAAAGCCCGGACGAAGCCTATCATTAGTCCATAATATCAAGCAAGGAGGAAGCATGCCAGTCATAGCAGAGGTACAAATCAACCTCCCTCTTTTACAAACTTACAATTTTTTTTGAGTACAGGATAATAAGTACGATTGCAGGAACTACTCTACTTTCAACATGGGAAAACAACTAAGCTACTCAATCCTCTCGTCTATATTACATGTCTCCTGCAAGAGTTCACATTGCAATGCATCCATATAAATCAACATTGCATGGCTCCCACAAGAGTCCACATTGTAATGCATCCACATTGCATGGCTCCTGCAAGAGTCTACATTGCATGGCTCCTGCAAGAGTCCACACCACAGTGCATCTACAGAAATCTACATTACATGATTCCTGTAGGATTCCACATCGTATGGCTCCCTCAAGAGTCCACATTGTAAAGCAACCACAAAAATCTACATTACATGGCTCCCACAAGAGTCTACATTGCATGTCTCCTGTAAGAGTCCACATCACAGTGCATCCACATAAATCCACATTGCATGACTCTTGTAAGATTCCACATTACATTGCACCTATAGAATCGGCATCAAGCACGCAAGTGGCATCAAGTTGATGAATCATGTCAAACTACTACAGGCCAAGCTATTCACTCAACGACACATTATGCTACTCAAGACAAATATGCTCTCTTTAATCACATATAATTACCCTAAGGCGTCATAGTTCAAGGGAATCATCTTTGTGGTTTGTAGACATCATCTCATGGCCTTAGGATTTACTTTTTGCTTATCATGCTCCGAAGGCGTCATAGTCTAAAGGCGTCATTTTCATGGCCTGCGGACATCATTTCATGGCCTAAGGATTTACCTTCTGCTTATCATGATTTGAAGGTTTCATGGTCTAAAGGCATTATTTTCATGGCCTGTGGACATCATCTGATGGCCCAAGGATTTATTTTTTTGCTTATCATGGCCCTTAGACACCATAGCTTAAGATATCATCTTTGCCATATTAAAGCATATGCTCATGGTCTAAATGGGAAATTGCATCATGTTTAAATATTAACAACAATTACTTATCATTTATTTGATTCACATGCTCTAATAATTTTATCTAGTTATACTAGAAAGCACACAGGTAACGAAAGAAA
Source organism: Capsicum rhomboideum (assembly GCA_031232105.1). Classification (NCBI taxonomy): domain Eukaryota; kingdom Viridiplantae; phylum Streptophyta; class Magnoliopsida; order Solanales; family Solanaceae; genus Capsicum; species Capsicum rhomboideum. Next base: position 65,480,691 of record CP124709.1, read on the forward strand.
AATGAGTTTCGAACGAGAGCAACTTTCACTCCTGTTTCAAGATACTATTCTATTTATCCCCGTGTCACTCCAATTTAGCTTGAAATGTATTTACCTTTTGTTCTACACACTGCATTCACAGTGTTGCATCTAGTCCTACCCATTCCGATATCATCGACACATATTGCCGTTAGTGTTGCCCGTACACCGTATCGTTAACATTCTTTAGCAATATCGTTCATTCCTAAATCCAAAACTACACATGGCCTGATTCTCGTAAACCTGAGATATGTAGGTGACTTAAAACGAAAGTCTTGGCCACACCATTTTAATAAACCTCTCTTGCTTTTCGATTCCAGTGAACCATCCTCTCGGTCAGACGAAATTGGCTACTATGTCAACATTCGTTGCTCAAAAATTCTTTCATCATGCCCAAGCAACGAAGGGACAACTGTTGACACCCAATTTTGACCTCCTGATATTCCTCCTAGGCTGCTACTTTACAAAAAATAATTAGTTTCGTATATTAATATTTTGTTACTTATTATTTTAGTACCAAATAAACCTAAACATTTTGCATTCCTAATTTTAAAATATTTATTGTATATTTTTATTTTACTTTATTTATTTATTATCTCCAATTTCATATAGTATACGTATAATTTATTAATTTAAAGATAGTATATTACATAATCATGTTACTAAATTATTTATGCAAGTATTTTAAATCCATATTCGTGATTTGCAAATGCATAATCTGTAGTGTATTATTATTAATATTATTAATATTACTATAGCATTTCTTAAAATTTACATTCATAAATTTATGGGTAACTAATTTATTTCAAATTATTATTATTTTAAAATAATCTATTACGTGTCATTAATTTTTGGGTAAAGAGTTCGAAATATACCCAAACTTTGGGCAAATTTGCTGTTACACGCCCAAACTTTGCGGGAGTCCTATGACCCCCCTGTACTATTTATTAGTGTATTTTTGTGACGTTTATTTGCATAGTTGGCCCCAAATGTGAATACACACGCGCTGAACGCGTGACTAAAAAAGTGGTCCAGCTAAGCAAATAAACGTCACAAAAATACACTAATAAATAGTACAGGGGGGTCATAGGACCCCCGCAAAGTTTGGGCGTGTAACAGCAAATTTGCCCAAAGTTTGGGTATATTTCGGACCATTTTCCCTTAATTTTTTATACGTAAGAATAATAATTTTGACGATTGTTAATTTTATTATTTTATTACTATATTTATTAAATAGCAGCCTAAATCAATTTAACTTCCCCAATTTATTTGATTTTTAGCGCAATTCTACCCCAATTTATGTCAATTTTAGCCTAAATTGATTTTAATTTGACCCAAAATTGAAATCCCCAATTCAACTTTAACAAACCAAATCTCATGACCTAATTTTAACCCATATCCGACTCAAATTCTTGAATCTTGATCACAACCATTGATCAAATCTATTCAAATGATCCAGATTAAGTCACCCTTTCCTTTCTATTTTTAATTTCCCAAAAACCCAAAACCTAAAATTATTTTCTCCAACAAACAACCACCCTCTCCTTTCCTCTCCTCTCTACCACCACTTCGCCGTTGGCTTTCATGGCTGGCGAGCACCGCCGTCTCACCGCCACTATGCTCTCTCAATCAACAGTGACGGCTCTCCCTTCTCTCTCTTCTTCATCTTTCTTTCTTCCCTCTAACCCTCTCTCTTTTACCCTCTCATCGCTATCGCCAACACACCAGCAATGAGTCTTTGCCAGTGGACTATGAGCATAGATGCCATACCTCGGTCCCTTCATTTCTCTCCCTCTCTCTCTGTTATCTCTTTGCCCCATTTTCTATCGGTGGGATGCCGTTAACAACAACATCATCAAGCCAATACCCAACTTAAATTAGAATTCGAAGACCCAAAAAAGGGCTCTCTAATAGAGAGAAACCCGTGTGAGTGTCAAGGGTTTAATTTCATCTCCGATATGACCTTACATGCATTATTACATGTTCAATTGGTGCGAATTTCTGTTGTTGTCTTGGACAGTTTCTAGATTCAAAATTCATGCATTTAGGTTGTTAATTTTTGCTCAATTTTTCTGAATTCATGTTTATTTACACTGTTAGATTAATATATGTGAAAAGCCCCAAATGTCTTCAAACTTCGGATAATCTAGTTTCTGAATCGATTTCTGATTTTTACTGTTCTTGAAATCTCTATTCCCTTTATACCCCTTTTGTGAGGATAAATCGCTGAATTAGCATTAGAACAAATTTGTGGAGCCTGTGATTCGATCATTTTGGATTTTAATTCTTTGGCAATCCTGCCTTAGGTTATTTTTAGTAGATTTGATTCCGTATTGATTAATTTTAGCATTCCTCTACTTCCTTTAGACTAAACTTCCTTCGTTGGTAGGATTTGGACAGATTTGCATATATTATTTTGGGTAAGATTAATTAACACTAGCCATTTGACTGTGTGATTCTGTGATAAATATTTGGCTATTTGATCTTTCTTATCTATTTGAAATAAGGCAGATTTTACACTCAAACGATTATGGTATGTTTTGATTAGAATTAGTTAGTTATTACGTGTTTATAATTTGTGACAGCTCTTGCTTTAGTTTCTTTTGGTAAATTTTCCACACCTTGATTAACGTTTGACCTTGCTTCAATTTAAATATCTTCTTACTTCCTTATTTATGGTAAATAGAGATTTCTTTTTTACACCATATTGATTCAACCATCTCTTTAAGGGAAAAGATTTTCATTAGTTGATTCTTGTGAATATCTCTTTTCCTTTTCACTTCCTCTAATTGATTTTTCTGAATATTTTCCTCCCCTTAATTCCTTGTAACTCCCCTACTATATAAGCAAGCACCCCCCTCACTATTAATTATGCTTTCGAGCAATTTACTCTTTCCGCACTAAAAATGTTTTGAGTCTTTTATTCCTCTATCTGGGGACCATATACTGGAAGAGGTGATATTCATAATTCCTGCCTTGCGAGCCGGAGAGCTGAAGGAGGTGTATAAACTTGGTGCGGTTTGGCACTCAGTCGATATGGTAGTATTGGTTTACGTTGCATTCATTCATTTATATACATTGCCTATCACCAGTATAATTATTTGACGCTTGTATCTATCGGTCTTATGGGGGGCTGTATAGGTACAAGTTATAGTTGTTATTTGTTGAGTGTTTGCTTGTGCTTTCCAGTCTTTTGGGGGCCCGGTTAGGTGATTGGTTGTCTGGGTTAGCTGGTCACATTACTGTTTGGTTATTATTGTATAGTTCGTGGCAGATTAGTTATGGATTGGTACCCGAGGTTGTCGATACGTTTTAGATCCCTTTTCTCATTTTATGGTAAGATTTATTATTGCTAGATTGTCTTATGATTATGCATATATAAACTAGAGACCTTGATTATGGTAGAGTTAGTTCCCTTATTGGTTATGATCTTTGTTATATTTGGCTAGCTTCCTCAAGGTAGTACCTTCATGTTGGGTTATCCGTATAGTGCGGTTGTATATCATTTCTTTCTTCACCCCATTATCGTATATTGACTAGCTACTTACGATATGACACCTTTGTTCTAGATTACTTGTAGGGTATGGTAGTTTATCTTTACTTTTCCATTATTATTATTATGTCTCATTTCCTTGATAGTTGTCTGTAATGTATATTTCTGCTTTACATGTTATTTATACTTGCATTATCTTTGGAGCTCAGTGAGCCGATGCCTACAGAGTACCTCATGTTTGGTACTCATACTATACTTTTTCACCCTACATATCATAGTATGAGTTCTTGCCACTAACGTGTGCATCGTGCGGAGCTACCATGGATCGGAGATTTGGGGTGAGCTCCTGACGTTCGGAGTTGTTCCTGCTCTCCCTCAGTTGTTGGATTGATCTTTATTTTGCATTTTGGAGACAGTTCTATATATATGTATTATGCTTACCTTGTACTCTTGTTTTGTTAGAAGCTCTTGCACTGACTTCACCAGGTTTTGGGGTTACTTCTCTATATTAGTCTCTTTATTGGATTCTTTTTCTGCTACTTTCTTCTTTTCTCTTGATAGTCAGTTACTCGCTATTCCAGATTATGTGTTGGCTTTCCTACTGATTGGTTATGGTATGCGCTATCATGACCTGAGAAATTGGGTCATGATACTATAAACCCTTGGATTCCTTTGAACCCAGTAGCTCTAAGAATACGGGTCAATATGCTTGGGGTAAAACAACCTACCTCTTTTTTCAAACCTCACCTTGGTCATTTTACCAAACATAATTTTACCCATGGTCAACTCCCAATGACTCAAGAAAACATAGATATGATGAACCTTTAATTTGGAGCCATTAATATTTTTTGATATAGGTGTATCGCAATTGTTGATGAAGCGCAACAATACTTTAGACTCCACTAACAATTTGGACCTATGGTAAGTGTCATGACATCCACGAGAATCACATTTCCATAATGCATTTGAGTGAGGACCATAAACTATTTGGCAAAGCAACTTTTAATTGGGCCGCTTATGAAAGTCTTCAAATCTAGTGTGATAGCAATTCTTGAATCTCATCAAAGCATTGATCACTTGGTAGGAAAATTTCACCTCTACCCCTCTCACTCTCACAACATAATCTTGATAAAAATCAAAAACTAGCTCCCAATTGGTGTAAAATTTCTTAATCATTGACATATTTATGGTACCATGTGTATTTGTTAAATTATGCAACCGCATTAGCATGCTGTTGTCGTGGAGCTTGCGAACCTTGTTTTGCAGAGCTTTGGTATCATTATGGGCTTCGGGAGTAGCTAATATGTAAGCTTTGAAAATAATAAACCACTTTTTACCAAGTGGTTCAATGAATTTATTCCACAAAGCTCCTCCAATATTTTGATTGTGTTTGCTTGCCTCCATTAGCCTCTTATTCTTGTCCTAGCTACTAGTTGTAGCCTTGATTTTTCTGGTGTTTGCTCTTTTTGACCTTGAAGACATTGTGCCTACAAAAGAAAGAAAATAAACCAATTATATTAAAAAAATAAAACCATGCGTAAAAACTAAAAACCATAATAAGAATAAAAATAAAAACACAACTAAACAATTCAAGAACTAAGATAAGTAATAAAATGTATTCATGAATTCAATTAATATTCATGATAACTCATTTTTTTTTAAATTAAAAGAGGCCACATATGCCATTTTATTAATTGACCATCACCAAATCAGGTTCAAATGGCCCATGACCCGGCAATGGGCAAAAAATCAGACAAGTGTGTGAAATAAGAAACAAAACAACACTGTCTAGAAGCTACCAACAAAAAAGAAATAAACAAAACATTCAAAAAACTCTTCAGCTACACCAAACAACTATTCAATCTTCATCTCAATTCTTGATCTAGATCCGAGTGGAGCGTGGAATATGATGTCGTACCTTCTCCCAGATTGTAAGGAGCCTCAAGATCGGTAAAAGATAGCTGAGTTTTGGTTGTTTTCATATAATACATTTACATCGTCTTACAAATTCCATGAAATCAAACCAAATGAAGATTTTTTCAACTCCTCTAACCACAGATCTGAGTTCTTGCAACTGAGATAAGTATTTATCTTCTTCTTCTTAACTGAAATTATTCGATTATGATTGTTAATTTTTCCTTAACTTTACCTCCTTGATAGGTTGAGCTCAACAAGGAGCTGATACCACTGATTAAGAGAGGCAAAACTAAAGTTCCATCATCAACCTTATCGGTTATGTACCGATTCCAAAAATCTTCTTTTATTTGATTGATCTCGCCCTGTCTAAAATTCCTCAAATAAACTTGTTAATTTATGATATTTGGCTCTTCTTTAGCAGATTAAGCTCACAAGAGACTGAGCAAAATCTATAATTTCTACAATGTTAGGTACATATCTTATTGCTGACATCTGTTCGAACTTTCCTTGAACCCCTTCACCTGGTCTGATTGTTGAACCCATGCTACTTGTAACCCATATTATATTGTCTTGCTTATTATGACTTGCTGTGTTCCCTTTGATTTGTTCTTTGTCTAATCTTGTGCATCTTGTTGCAATCTTCATTATGACTGTTTACTCCTGTATTACTGAAACTAGCTTCCCCTATTATTAAAAATTCTATTTTGGAACTTTTTAATTCTAAGGTTTGGCACTTAATTTTTGTCCATATTTAATATTGCTTTAGCCTCCCTTGGTATTTCCTGTATTGTGAATATATTATTCTATCTGTACCTGTAAAACAGAAAATTTGGTTAGCAAAAAAGTCTGCTAGCTTGTGGCCTTCTCTATAAACATGCTCCACCACTGCATCCACCTCCATCAATAATGATTTAATCTTCTTTATCTCCTCAGCAATACACCAAGGCACTTCCCAAATTCCATCCAATATTTTCTTAACTGTTGGGAAATCTGCCTCTAAAATCAATGAAAGATAATTCTTATTAATGCAATACTCTAATCCCATTTTCAATGCAAGCACTTCAGCCACTAAATTTGAATTATCACCGAATCTTCTTCCCTCTACTTAGACCAGCATCCCTGAATCATTTCTTATGCAAAATTCTCCTTCACTAGGGCCAGGGTTTCCCTTAGATGTCCCATCTGAATTGAACTTATAAGAACCCAACCTAGGTAACTTCCAATACTCCACTTCACATCCAAACCTAGGTGTATAATCATTTCTTCTTCCTCAAGTACCTCCTATTCATTTTGAGCATGGCCAGGAGCATCTTGTTGTGGAATAAAGGTTGATCCCGGATACCTGTTCTCCACCCCTTACTAACACTGCTCCCCGTCTCCCCTTCTTGTTTTGCCCCTAATTCGAGGCCTACCCCAGACTACGGCCCCAGCGGTCGGTGCAGGTGCTGCTGTAGGTGCTGCTGTAGGTGCTGCTGCTGCTGCTCTGCTGGAATGAGTATTCACTATCTGCGAACAAGAGTGAAAGGATTAGATACCAATTTGGATCACCAGATACCAATTGGAAACAAGTCATTGCACGAAAGAAAGAAAGGAAGGAAATTAATTTCCTAAAGCCCTGTAGCCTCCCGAAGAAATATACAGATGTCTCCGTACTATTCTACAAGGCTTTACTAAACCTTTTCTTGTATGACGAGATCTACGAATCCAGTGCTCTGATACCTTCTCTGTCACAACCTAATTGGTCATGATTGGCATCCGCCCTAACCTATGACAGTAGAACCATACTAATCTCACCCTTACCCACTTAGGCGTTATTCTCATATTCATAGTAGTATTAACTCATATGTTTTAAATATTTCTAAGAAGGTCTCATTCAATAACTAATAATCATCCAAAGACATTATCATCCATAAAACGAATAGAATGCGGAAACCTCTATTTATTACAATCCCTGGGACCTAAAGTCACCGTACAAGAACATCTAAAAATAACTAATTCAGGAAATAACTAGAATATCCCAAAAACATAACAAGAAGGAATCGTCTTAGCCCCAAAACAAAGGACATCAATATCATAAGAATATCTGAAGGTTGTCCGGACATGGTTCTCACCCTCCAAATTGGGTATAAAATGCTAACTAGAGCCGAGGTGGCATGTCAACCGCTGGAAGATGTTCTGTGTAACACCCCGTACATTCCCGACCCTAATTTGATTGATTGGTGACCTAGGGTGTAGTTATAAACCCTAGATTTGAGAGCATTAAGTATGTATGTCGTAGTGGTTTTAGATGGAACATTTGATATCGTACTAGTTAATGTGTTTAGACTCTTATATGAGGAGTTGAAAACTTTTTGAAACATTTTAGGAGTGATAAATGAAGCTTGAATGACTCCTAAATAAAGGTTCTTTGTAATACCCCGTACATTTTAGACCCTATTTGACACCTTTGAGTCATGTTTACCTTAGTGTTGAGAGCTATAAGTACGTATCTTGTGTTGTTTTGATGGGGTATTGGATGGTATGCAAGTGTTGGAAAGAGTAGCCAAAAATTCAGCAAAGTCTTGAAACTTGCACCACTCCTTGTTTCAGGGAGTGTGGCACAAGCCCCTGATTCAGAGGGCATTCCATTCTTGCGCCACTGCCTGCTTTGCAGCAAGTGGCGCAAGGCACAAAAAGTGTGCCCTTCCGGGCTCGTTTTGCAATGCAATGCCACGTCGATTTTTCCATGGTTTCTGTTGGTTCCTTGGAGTTCTTTTAGAATTGTTATAGACTCAAATACCTCAATACACTTCTACATACTCCTACACAATCAAAACATGGAACACAAGTATTTATCAAATTGAGTTCAAGTAAGCCATGGGTGGCTAGTATTCCTACTTTTACGATTGAGGCAACGAACATGACTCTCGTAAGTGAATATTGTTGTGACATTATGGAATTATTTAAACATGAGATATATGGTGAATTATACATTAAATTTGGTTGGCTAAGCTAACATGTGCAATTGGGCCCAAATTAGGGCCCAAAATGGAATAAAAGACATGGCCCAAAAGGGCAAAATGACCCATTCTTCCACTTGACCAAGGGACCATGGCATTTAATGCCAAGAAGTGGCTAAGTATGCCTTGTGGGGCTATATAAGGTGGCAAAAAATCATATTTTATTCACACAACACTCTCATGCCTTTCTATATATTTCTCAAACATTTCTCTATTTTCCAAAACCCTAAGGCAACTATTTCCTTTGGACTCTTTGGTAAAGATCATCAGTTTGCAAACCTTGGTAAGTGTCTAATCTCATGGATTAATATCTTATATGCTTAATATGGTATGTATATCATGAGGGTTATGTTGGCAAGGTGGTGAATAGTGTATTTTTGCTTTTGGTAAAAGATGTACCATCTTTGTGATTTGAACTTGAAAGGAGACTTGATGTCTTGAAGAAAGTGAATGGTATGGATGAAATATCAACATGTATGGTGTGATTATGTTTATAAACTTTTTATTTTTTTATAAGTGTAAATTATGGGATTTTGGCCGATATGTTGATATGAGGTGTATTGAGGTGATTTGATGGAGTAATTGTGATGTTGTGTTGATGGAGAGTGAAAAGTATGAACTTGGTGTGACATGTTATTAGTTATCATGTATTGGTCAATGTATGGAATATTGTGGGATTATTGGTATGATAATTTCATAAATGGTATTGTCAAGGGGGAAATGACATTTTTAAAGGCAAACATGAAACTCATTGTCGTTATATGCATTTGTAAGGTAGTTGATGGTTAATGGAAACTCTGTTATGTACTTGTGTTGTAGAGTGAAACATAAGGAAGGAGCCAGACTATTGTATTCACGTATAGGATTGTATATTCGTATTGAGAAGATAAGGTATGTAAGGTTACTCTTTTCGTATCCTTCTGCAGCATAATGTTCACATTGACATTGGGCTTGTTCTATTCCGAGGTATTTTAAGTATATCAATTCAGGTTGACATATATTGTTATTCACATGTGTCCTATTCTTAGACGAATTATGATTCACTTATCTCTTATTCATTGATAGAAGATCCAAATGCTCTCATAATGTTGTAACTACTAAAAAGAATTATCTCAAGGAGAGTAATGATGTAAAGAGAATCTATTTATTCTTGAATAGCATTTCCAATCACGTCATGTTCCAAAGTCCAATAATATGATGACTAGTTTTATACTAATCTCTCATAAGTAAAAGTACCAATCTCTCATAAGAGTAATGAAGGAAGTAATGTGTAAGCTAATGTATCTATCCCTCATAAGAGTAAAGACGTGAAGTAATGTATGTATGTGTTTCAAGTTCAAGAATCTTTCAATCACAAAGGTATCACTTTTAGAATGAAAGAAAGAGTAAGAAAAGATAAGAAGTAATGTTTAATTGATGAGTAATCTTGGGTGGTATCCCAGGGGTGGAAGAAACACCTAGCATGGGTCGATCCCAATATATCATAAAGACATCCCAGGTGCGATACGAAAGCCTAGCATGGGTTACTATAACATCCCAGGGGTTACAGTACCTAGCATGGGTTAATAACATCCTAGGGGCGACACGAAAGCCTAGCATGGGTTAATATAGCATCCCAGGGGTCAAAGTACCTAGCATGGGTTAATAACATCCCAGGGGCGATACGAAAGACTCGCATGGGTTAATATAACATCCCAGGGATCAAAGTACCTAGCATGGGTTAATCTCATCCCAGGGATGACAGAACAGCCTAGCATGGGTATAACAATAAAGATGAATAACTGTGAAGGCAAGAGAAGTAAAGAATGTAATGTACTTGGTTCCTTACATACATAAAGATTGTTTATTCACATTGACTACTTCTCTTATATTGTCTCCATTGTTGTTATTATGTATGATGTATTTTCTTATGAGCCTTACATACTCAGTACATTCTTCGTACTGACCCCTCTTGGGGGACTTACTTTAATTGCTACAGGCGCAGGTGCTAGTAGACCTCCTCTGTAGTCTGTGGATCATTTGCAGATTTTGGGTGAGCTCCAGTTGGTTCAGGGCTTTCCGAGTCACAGTTTTATATTTGTTTTGATGTTGTAAATATTGTATAAAGCGGGGACTTGTACCGACTTTAAGTTGGTCTTGTAGATGCATCTGTTAGAGGCTTTTGTAGACATATGTGGGTATGTGAATGAAAGAGATGTATGTCCACTTAGACTTGATGGCCCTAACGGCCAAGTTTCATATATTGTACATGTTTTCCATGACTCCCACCATTTTCATTTTATATTTTTTTCAGTTACATGAGATAGTATGCTATTCATAAAGAGACATGCATATGAAAGTACATGAGCAAAGATGGTTCTCTCCGGGCATATCGGCTTCGGGTGCCAGTCCATCCCGAATGGGATTCGGGGTGTGACATTCTGCACTCAACAAAAAGAAGAGTACAGATAGCATCAGTACGTCAACAAGTACTGGTAAGCATCATAGGCCGACTAAATTAACAATGTCCAAGTTAACATATAAAAGTGATCATAACAAAACTCATAACCAATGATATCAATCAATTGAACACATCATGATTCATCATATAATTACAACTTACAAGTTCACTTTCACAGGCTTTCATACTTAGACAGTTACATCAACAACTCATCATTATATATAATCATCATAAAAGCACTCAATGCATATGAATGAGTGCATGTCTGCAAGATATGTGCACCATCTCTTACTCTTCTCATCCTCATTCTCAACATCATAACGTACCGGCATGGTACCCAACCCATTATCACCATATCATATCATACCGGCGTGGTACCCGACCCATTATCACAACATATCATATCTACTGGCATAGTACTGGACCCATCATCTCAACATATTATCACAATGCAAATGAAAATGCAATGCAGTTATTAAATCACAAGTTATGCTAGAAGGCAATCTTAGATGTATAAATCACAAACAATCACAAAACCAAGAAAGTCTAAGTGCTATAACAAAACCATTGCCTACCTCAACTCCTTTGCTCAAAGTCACCTTTAAGCCACACTTTTTCCCTTTCGATCTCGTTCTTGATCAATAATAACAAGAATATATATTCATTTTAAGAATTCATCCCTTTTAACTATTTGGGATAAAAGAATCACTGATTTTAGCCATAAACCTACCCTATTTCATCGGCTTAGGGTTTTCTTATCATTTAACTTCATGAACCCTACTTGATTAAGCATAAATAGTCATAATTTTAGTCTCATTAGTAGTTTCTAACACCCTAGGATAATAATATACTGAAATTATACACATTTCCACCACTTTTCATCAATTTTCATGAACTAGGGTTAAGCACTAATTTCAACCATTAATTCATTTCTAGTGAATTTCTAAGGTTAAACGAAGTAAATTCGAGTCTAGAATGTAATTACTTAGCTCCAAAGATAAACTTCAAAAACCATCTAAAAATTGCCTTTTCCAAAGCTCTATTGCATTTTTCAAAAAAGTGGGGAATGAAAATGTTTATTGGTTTTTTAAAACTGTAATTTTACTGCGCATTACCACTTCAACGGATAATTACTACTGCAGTGGTTCGCGCCTTTTCTCCTGGAGGCCATTGCTGCGGTTTCCGTGACCGCTGTAGTGGTTAATTTATCCACTGTAGTGGTCCGAGGCAAAAACTTGGGACTTCTCTTCAGTTTTCTTTATTTTACAACACACACTATGAATTTCGACAATGCGAACCAACCCCTCCACAATAAATGCTATAACCGGAGTTTTATAACTCTATTTTAGGTGCTGGAAGTTGCTACGATTTCTTATACTCATTGGATATCCAACTATCACATCAAACCCCTCTATTACGAATCATATTAATACCAAATTTCGTTCAACTACCACATCCTCAAGAATAATCCAATACTAGGCTAGCCTTGAATTCCTCAAAATTTTGCTAAGGGAAGTCTAGGTGCAACTGCTACCTCTTATTTCAACGTAATGACATTTTGGGTAATTACTTTAGATACCAATTTACCACTTATTTATCCCCAAATGACAACTGGCCCAAAAAAGACATAACATCTGGAATAAAGTGTACCTGAGTTAATGAACAAGTGCGGATACCCTTTATGCATGTCCGCTTCTGTCTCCTATGTAGCTTCCTCAATGGTGCGGTTCCTCCACTAAACCTTCACACAAGGAATTACTTATGTCTTTAACTTTCTCACATTTTTAGCTAGAATAACAATAGGTTCCTCTTCATAGGACAGTTCTTTATCAAATAGTTTGGGTCCCAATGAATAATATAGTCACCATCTCCATGGTACTTCTTTAACATTGACACATGAAATATGGGGTAGACCTCGAACATACTAGGGGGTAAGGCCATCTTGAATGCTACCAACCCTACCTCCTTCAACACCTCAAAGGGTCCTATGTTCCTTGGGCTCAACTTGCCCTTCTTGCCGAATCGTATCACACCCTTTATGGGTGACACCTTCAAGAGTACCTTCTCCCCCTTCTCAAACTTCATACCTCTCACCTTTTTATCCACATATTCCTTCTGTCTTGTTTGAGCCGCTGTGAGCTTCTTCTGTATGAATCTCACTTTTTCCATAGAGCCCTTGAGCATATCAGTTCCCCAGGGCCTCAACTTAAATGCATCAAACCACCCAATTGGGGACCTACATCGTCTACCATATAAGGCCTAAAAAAAAGCCATGTCAATACTAGAGTAGTAGCTATTGTTGTAGGAAAATTCACACAATAGTAAGTATTGGTCCCATTGACCCCTAAAGTCCATAACACAAGCCTGGATCATATCCTCAAGCACTTGTATAGTCCGCTCAGATTGACCGTCAGTTTGCGGGTGGAAAGCTGTGCTTAGGTACAATCTAGAACCCAACTCAGACTGAAATCTCTCCTAGAAATTGAAAGTGAACTAAGTACCCCTATCAGACACAATTGACACTGGTCCCACATGTAGCCTTACATTCTCCTTCACATTTATCTTAGCCAACTTATCCGTATTATAATCAACTCTTATTGGAATGAAATGAGCCGACTTAGTCAATCGGTCAATAATAACCCAAATGGAGTTGCATTTCCTCAATGTTTTAGGAAGACCAACCATAAAATCCATCTTTATCTGTTCCTACTTCCACTCTGGAATGTGCATCCATTGAAAAGTACCACTAGGCTTTAGATGTTTGTATTTGACTTACTGGCAGTTTTGATACTTAACCACAAAATCTATAATGTCGCGCTTTATCCTTTCCCACTAATAGTATTATCTCAAGTCTATATACATCTTGTTGGCACCTGGATGTATGGAGTACCTAGAATTATGAGCCTCTACCAGAATAATGGGAATCAAGTTACCTACCCAAGGTACACACAACAGACCTCAAATTCTCAAGGGCCCCTCGTTATCAAGACTTGCCTCATTCGCCTCCCCTTGTAACACCCTTTCTCTGAGGTTGTTCAATTTCTTATCTTCAAACTGTCTACTCTTAATCTGATCATAGAATGTGTACCTAGCCTCCACATGTGCCTACACCTTTCCTTTGCTAGTTTCATGTAACCTCAAAAGTTCATTAGCCAAATACTGTACCTCTCTCGCCAATGGGCGCCTGGACAGCTCCAGCAATGCTAAACTCCCCATGCTTACTGGTTTATGGCTTAGTGCATCCACCGCAACATTGGGCTTACCTGGATGATACGAAATTGAGATGTCATAGTCTTTAATCAACCACATCTATCTCCTTTGTCTCAGATTCAAATCCTTCTGGGTGAACACATGTTGCAAGTTGCGGTGGTCTGTGAACACCTCACACTTCACCCCGTAGAGAGAGTTCTCCAAATTTTTAGAGTAAACACCACGACTGCCAATTCTACGTCATGCGTGGGGTAATTTTTCTCATAGGGCTTTTGTTGTCTCAAAGAATAAGCAATTATTTTTCGATCCTGCATCAACACAACACCTAAACCGAAACATGAGGCATCACAAAACATAATAAAATCCTTACCCTTGACAGGCAAGGTTAGTACTGGGGCCAAAGTAAACATAGTTTTGAGCTTTTGAAAGCTCTCACCACACTTGTCATCCCATTCAAATAGAACTTCTTTCTTAGTCAGACAAGTCATATGCAAAGCAACGACAACAAACTCCTTAACAAACCGGCGATTGTAACTGGACAACCCCATAAGATTTCTATCATATTTGTCGATCTGGCCCAATTTTTAACCGCCTCAACCTTTTACGGGTTCACCATCACCCCTTCTTTAGAAACTATATTCCCCAAGTAGGACACCGAAGAAAGCCAAAATTCACACTTAGTGTACTTAGCATACAATTGCTTCTCCTTCAACAACTTCAACACAACACGCAAATAAGCTTCATGCTCTTCTTCACTCTTAGAATAAACAAGTATATCTTCAATAAACACAATAACAAATGAATCCATAAAGGACATAAACACTCAATTCAATAAGCTCCTGAAAGCAGTTGGGGCATTGGTCAAACCAAAAAACATCACCAGAAACTCATAGTGTCCATAATAAGTTTGGAAAGCAATCTTCAGGATGTCCTCTGCCCTAATTTTTAGCTGATGATAACCCAACCTCAAATCAATCTTAGAGAACACTGCAACTCCTTGTAACTGGTCCAACATATCATCTATTCTAGACAAGAGACATTTTTTACTAATGGTCACCATATTCAAATGGCGGTAGTCTATGCACATCCTCATACTACCATCTTTCTTCTTCACAAACAACACCGGTGCATCCCAAGAAGAGACACTTAGGCGAATAAAGTCCTTTTCCAACAACTCTTGCAATTAGGACTTCAACTCTCGCAGCTCTGTAAGTGCCATACAGTATGGAGGAATAAAAATGGGTCTAGTCCCAGGCTCTAAGTTTATACAAAAGTCAACTTCAAGATCTGGAGGCATACCAGAAAGATCATCAGGACACACCTCTAGGAATTCACATACCACTGGAATTGATGTTATAGGAGGGATTACAAATTTATCCCCCCAAACATGGGCTAAAAATTCCCTATACCTTTTTTTTTTTACTAATTTTTAGGTACGAATTGCGGAAACAACTCTCACAAGATTAGGCTTAAAGGTACCTTTCCACTCTAACTTCTCTTTTCGGGCATTGATATAGTAACGGTTTTGTCATAACAATCAAGAACAACATGATATGGGGACAACCAACTCATCCCTAAAATAACATCAAACTTCTTCATGTATAGAATGGACAAGTCTTCTAGGGTCTTAAACCCCATGAACATTATAGGACAAGCACGATATACCTGATCAACACACAAAGACACCCCAACTGGTGTAGGCACATCCATAGAAGTATCAAGATATTTAGAGTTATCAAGATATTTAGAGTTCAAGTCCCAACGCATAGCAAATTTCACAAACACATAAGAAAAGGTGGAATCGGGATCAAATAATACAGAAGCCATATGATCACAAATAAGAAATCTACCTGTGATCACAACATCAAATGCTTTCACCTTAGGATAAGCCAAAACTGCATAAAGATATGCCTTATCACCACCTTAGCCGCCACCTCTACTACCCTGAGCTCCATTTCTACCAACTTGTCCTACACCTCGGTTGACCTGGTTAGTACCCCTAACTTGGACACCACACCAACCTTATGGATGACCCCTACCATTTCCTCCACCCCCATAACTTGCCAAAACTAGAGCAGTAGAAGTTGGTTGCTTAGTCAACTAACCTGCAAACAAGAAGTTAGGACAATACCTTTTGATGTGTCCTAAACCCCCACACTCAAAGTATTTGGGTCCCAAAGTAGGCCTCTGAACTGAAGAGAAAGAAGGCATGTAGCTTCCAGCTCGAAAAGGCTGATAGCTGATCCCAAATGGCCCCCTGCAGATACTAGCATAGCTGAATGGTAGGGCTTAAAAGAAACACACCCTTTACCTCTCCCTATATCTCAAGTGCTTCAATCTTCTTGACAAATTCAACAACAACCTTAAAGGTCTTACCAGCCACAACCACAGATAAAGTAGCTAATTGAAGCCCCAAATTCAGACCTTTCATAAAGTACCTGATCCACTCCTCTTTTGAGGTAATCAACTGTAGAGCATAGTGAGACAGAGTATGAAACTTGGACTCATGGGCCTCCACGGACATGTTACCCAGCTCCAACCTCAGAAACTCATTATTCTTCTAGTCACGATAACTGTGAGGAACATATTTCTCTAGAAATACATTCTGAAATTGAGTCCAAGTGAGTGTAGGTAAGATATACCTACACTCCACAAAAGACCTCCACCATTGCTTGACTTTGTTTTGCAGCTGAAAGAAAACAAACTCCATACCATACTTTTCAACAATACCCATCTTGTGTAGATGTTTGTTACAATAAATTAAGAACTCAAAAGCATCCTCGAATTCTATACCTTGGAATATCGGGCGCTTCATCTTCATGAACTTACAAAATAGCCCATGCACATCATCAGTCATCACCAATCCAAGTACCTGTTGGGAATACACCCCTGTTTCAGAGCCTACATCTATCCTGGGTGCTACAGCAGCAGTATGATGCAAGGCTGTGGACAACATAGTCAGAACAATTGGAGTGTAGCCCATGCCAGCCAAGCTTCCCAAACCCCCAACACTTGTTGAATCACCTCTGCAGACAAAGGCACTTGATATGCACCATTTTGTGCTGACACCACATTCTCTGGAGCTATCATTTCTTCTTTCTCAACTACCTCTTCTTTATCCTAAGCATGGCCTGGAGCATCCTGTTGTGGGGGAGGGGTCGATGATCTCTATCTTGCCAGTCTCCCGGCTTCCTGTGCTCCACACCTAACGGGCGCTGCTCCCCATCCTCCCATTCTTGTTCTGCCCCTAACTCGAGGCCTACCCTAGACTATGGCCCCAACGGCCGGTGCGGGTGCTGCTGTAGGTACTACCACAGGTGTTGCTGTTGCTGCTCTGGTAGAATGAGTATTCACCATTTGCGAACAAGAGTGAAAGGATTAGATACCAATTTGGATCACCAGATACCAATTGGAATCAAGTCATTGCATGAAAGAAAGAAAGGAAGAAAATTCTTTTCCTATCCCGAAGAAAAGTATAGACGTTTACATACTATTCTGCAGGACTGTACTAGACCTGTTCTTGTATGATGCGCAAACCCAATGCTTTGATACTATCTCTGTCACAACCCAACCGATCATGATTGACACCCGCCCTAACCTATGGTAGGAGAACCATACTAATCTCATACTCACTTAGGCGTTATTCTCATCTTTATAGTAGTATTAAATCACATGTTTTAAATAGTTCTATAAAGGTCTCATTAAATAACTAATAATTATCCAAAGACATTATCATCCATAAAACGAATAGAGTGTGGAAACTTCTATTTATTACAATTCCCAGGACCTGAAGTCACCGTACAAGAACTTCTAAAAACAGCTAAGTTTGGAAATAACTAGAATATCCAAAAAACATAACAAGAAGGAATCTTCTAAGCCCCAAAACAAGGGACATCAAAACCATAAGAAGATTTGAAGGTTGCCCGTACATGGTGCTCACCCTCAAAATTGGGTCTGAAATGCTAACTAGAGCCGAGGTGATGTGTCAAAAGCTGGAAGATGTTCTGTACTCAATAAAAAGAAAAGTACAGGTAGCATCGGTACATAAACAAGTTCTGGTAAGCATCATAGGCCGACTAACTTAACAATGTACAAGCTAGAAAGTCAAAAAAGTATAAAAGCGATCATAACTTAACAATATGTGTGCACCATCTCTTACTCTTCTCATCCTCAATCTCAACATCATAACGTACTAGCATGGTATTTGACCCATTATCACAACATATAATATTGTATCGGCATGTTACCCGACACATCATATCAACATATCATCACAATGCAAATAAAAATGCAATGCAGTCATTAAATCACAAGTCATGCTAGAAGGCACTAATAGATGTCTAAATCACAAACAAGAACAAAACCTAGAAAGTCTAAGTTCTACAACAAAACCACAACCTACCTCAACTCCTATGCTCAAAGTCACCTTTAAACCACACTTTTGCCCTTTCAATCTCGTTCTTGATCTATAGCAATAAGAATATATATTCATTTCAATAATTCATCCATTTCTAACTATTAGGGATCAAAAATCACTAATTTTAGCCATAAACTTACCCTATTTCATCGTCTTAGGGTTTTCTTATCATTTAACTTCATGAACCCTACTTGAATTGGCATAAATAGTTGTAATTCTAGTTTCATTAGTATTTTCTAACGCCCTAGAACCATTATATACTGAAATTATACACATTCCTACAACTTTTCATCAATTTTGATGAACTAGGGTTAAACCCCAATTTCCACCATTAATCCATTTCTAGTGATTTTCTAAAGTTAAATGAAGTAAATTCAAGTCTAGAATGTAATTACTGAAATTTTCTTATTTTTAAAACTATAATTTTACTGCTCATTACCGTTGCAACAATTAAATTTTTGCTACAACGGTTAACGCCTTTTTTCCTAGAGGCCGCCACTACAGTTCCCGTGACTGCTGCAATGGTTCAAGGTAGAAACTCGGGACCTCTCTTCAGTTTTCCTCATTTTACAACACACACCATGAATTTGACAACACAAACCAATCCCTCCACGATAAATACTATAACCAGAGTTTTATAACTCCATTTCAGGTGCCGAAAGTTGCTACAACTTTGTATACTTGTTGGCTATCGAACTATCATATCAAATCTTGCAATTATAAATCATATTAATACTGTATTTCATTCAACTACCATATCCTCAAGACTAAGCCAATACTAGGCTAGCCCTGAATTTCTCAAAATTTTGCTAAGGGAAGTCTAGGTGCAACTTCTACCTCCTATTTTTGCATAAGGACATTTTGGATCATTACACATAGGCACAACTTTAAATATAGGCTTGACATTTGGTGCACTTTCAGATTCCTACCATTTAAATACACTATATTTGACTTAAAGAAAAGGGCTATCAATCCATATAGTAGCTACAAAATATTACCAAATAGAATTAGAGATAGTACAATTAATAAACAAATGTTCAATAGTCTCCTGCATCCTATTCCCACAGCAACAACAAGTTACATTATCACAGATCCTGTTACTGATAAGAATTTCACCAATAGGCAACCTCTACTTGTCAACCTCCACAACAAGAAAGAAACCTTAAAAGGAACTCCTTTCATCCATAATTATTTAAATATTTTTTGATTTTCTCCCTTTTGTCTCAAACATTCCCAGGCAGATCCCACAGTAAATCTTTTAGAGGTATTCAACATCCACCAAGGCTTATCATATTATTTTGAGTCCTCCTCAATATTCACACTACCTATAATATGATTTTACACTTCCTCAATGAATGTTTGTTGCAGTAGTTCTAAGTTCCATCTACCATTTGTGAATAGTTACTTAACTTTCTCCAACTGAGTATCATTGTCAAAGTCAATAGGTAAATAGTAGTGAAGGGAACCCAATTGAGTCTAGTTGTCATACCATTCACTGGAATGACGACATTTAGGTTCCTACCATATCTCTTGATCAAACTTATCTGTGGCTTCTAGTATATACTTCCAAGTCAATATTCCCCTTCTCCATTCTACCATCTAAGGTCTTACTTTTTTGCAATATTTGTTCCACAATGATTTTTTATTTTTAAAGATCCACCACAATTTAGCAAATAATGCCTTAGACACATCAAACAAGGATCTAAAACCCAAACTCCCTTCTTTTTTAGGAAGACAAATATCTGACCAAGCCACCCAATGTTTGTTTCTGCCTACCTCCTTAAAATTTCATAAAAATCTAGTAAAAATTCTATGTAAATCATAAATAACACACCTAGGAAGATTAATGGCAGACAACATATAAATGGAGATAATATTCAAAACACTGTTGATTAAAACTGCCTTACCTCTAAATGAGAGCATCTTCCCCTTCCAAGCTTGCAACTTATTATGCACTTTTTTCATTATTTCAGAAAAATGATCCTTCTTCTTCTTTGCATGGCCAGTATGACTTTCTAAATATATTAAAGGGAATTTTCCTCTAGTAAAACTAGTACACTCCTCCACCATCCTGATATGAGCATGAGTAGTCTTATGATATACGAGGAAAGTACTCTTATCCTTGTTTATCAATTGACCAAATTTTGATTCATAATCTCTAAGAACATCCATCACCAATTTCAAAGATTTCTTATCAGCACAGATAAAAATAATTATATCATCAACATATGCTAAGTGATTAATATTATCACTCCACTTGGACATGCCAAATCTCTTAAATTCAACATTATAGAATAAAGAATTTAGAGTTCTAGATGAGACCTCAACAGATAAAATAAATAAAATTGGAGATAAAGGATCCCCTTTCTTCACTCCCCTAGTAGAATGAACGAATCCATGAGCCTATCCATTAACAAGAATAGACTACTAGTTATTAGCAACCAATATCCAGATCTTATCTACTACTCTAGAATCAAAGCCCATCTTCTCTAGCACTTTTATCAGGAAATGCCAGTTTACCCTGTTATAAGCCTTTGCCATATAGCTTTATCACCATATTTGCAGGTTTTCTTCTCATTATGATGTCATCCAATAATCTCTTGTACCAAAAGGACATTCTCACTAATACTTCTGCCTTTAACAAATCTTGATTAGTTCTTTGAGATAAGAATAGGTAACAACTCTTCGATCTATCATGCAAAAACCTTGAAATCACTTTATTTAAAAAATTACTCAAACTAATTGGCCTCATATTAGAAAAGAATTGTACAACTTCCTTTTTAGGTAGTAAAACGAAATTAGTGTGAGTAATGGACTTGGGGAGAGTACTTCCCTCAAGGAAGGCAGTCACAACTTTAAATACATCTTTACCCATTGTGCCCCAACAATTCTAAAAGAAATGACCAGTAAACCCATCAATGCCACTAGAACTATCACCTTTTAATTCAAACACCACCCTATTCACTTCTTTTCTAGTAGGATTGGCTTTAATAACAAAATTAACCTCATCAGTGATTAAGGAAGGTATAGGTTGAAGCAAAGAGAGCTCCTTATCATCATTATTGCTTGAGAACAGATCCTGAAAATAAGAAATAGCTTCAGTAGCCACCTAATGTTGACACCCAATTTTAACCTCCCGATATTCCTCCAAGGCTGTTATTTTACAAAAAATAATTAGTTTTGAATATTAATATTTCGTTACTTATTGTTTTAGTACCAAATAAACCTTGACATTTTGCATTTCTAATTATAAAATATTTAATGTATATTTTTATTTTACTTTATTTATTTATTTATTATCGCCAATTTCATATAGTATACGTATAATTTATTAATTTAAAGATAGTATATTACATAATCATATTACAAAATTATTTTTACAAGTATTTTAAATCCATATATGTGATTTGCAAATCCATATATGTGATTTGCAAATCCATAATCTGTAATGTATTATTATTAATATTACTAATATTATTATAGCATTTCTTAAAGTTTACATTCATAATTTATAGGTACCTAATTTATTTCAAATTATTATTATTTTAAAATAATCTATTACTTGTCATTAATTTTTTATATGTAAGAATAATAATTTTCATGTCAATTGTTAATTTTGTTATTTTATTACTATATTTATTAAATAGCAACCTAAATCAATTTAACTTCCCCAATTTATTTGATTTTTAGCCCAATTCTACCCCAATTTATGTCAATTTTAGCCTAAATTGATTTTAATTTGACTCAAAATTGAAATCCCCAATTCAACTTTAACAAAACCCAATTTCATGACCCAATTTTAACCTATATCCAACCCAGATTCTCAAATCTTGATCACAATCGTTAATCAAATCTGATCAAACGTCCAGATTAAGTCACCCTTTCCTTTCCATTTTTAATTTACCAAAACCCCAAAACATAAAATTATTTTCTCCAACAAGCCGCCACCTCTCCTCTCCTCTCCGGCACCACTTCGCCGTCGGCTTATAGGGCTGGCTAGCGCCACAGCTGTACCACCACTATGCTCCCTCCATCAGCAGTGACAACTCTCTCTTCTCCCAGTCCCTCATCTTTTTTTCTTCCCTCTAACCCTCTTATCGATATCTCCACCACACCACTAACGAGGCTCTGCCGGTGGACTACGAGCATAGCCGCCTTTCCCCGGTCCCTTCATTTCTGTCCCTCTCTCTCTCCGTTATCTCTTTGCCCCATTTCCTATAGATGACCGCCTCACCGGAGGTAATGACCGGTGGGATGCCGTTAACAACAACGCCATCAAGCTAATGCCCAACTTAAATTGGAATTCGAAGACCCGAAAGGGAATTCTCAAATAGAGAGAAATCCGTGTGGGTTTCAAGGGTTTAATTTCATCTCCGGTATGACCTTACATGCACTATTACGAGTTCAATTGGTGCGAATTTCTGTTGTTGTCTTGGCCGATTTCCAGATTCAAAATTCATGCATTTAGGAAGTTAATTTTTTCTCAATTATTCTAAATTCATGTTTATTTACACTGTTAGATTAACATATGTGAAAAGCCCCAAATTTCTTCAAACTTTGACTAATCTAGTTTCGGAATCGATTTCTGATTTTTAATGTTCTTGAAATCCCTATTCCCTTTTTACCCCTTTAGTAAGGATGAATCACTAAATTAATATTAAAACAAATTTGTGGCACCTATGATTCGATTGTTTTGAATTTTTATTCTATGACAATCCTGCCTTAGGCTATTTTTTGTAGATTTGATTCTATATTGATTAATTTTAGCATTCTTCTACTTCCTTTAGACTGATCTTCCTTCATTGGTAGGATTTGGACAAATTTGCATATGATATTTTGGGTAAGATTAATTAACACTAGCCATTTGACTGCGTGATTCTGTTATAAATTTTTCGCTATTTGATCTTTCTTCTCTATTTGAAATAAGGCAGATTTTACACTCAAACGATTATGGTATGTTTTGATTAGAATTAGTTAGTTATTACGTGTTTAAAATTTGTGACAGCTCTTGCCTTAGTTTCTTTTGGTAAATTTTCCACACCTTGATTAACATTTGACCTTTCTTCAATATAAATATCTTCTTACTTGCTTATTTATGGTAAATAGAGATTTCTTTTTTACACCAAATTGATTCAGCCATCACTTTAAGGGAAACGATTTTCATTAGTTGATTCTTGTGAATATCTCTTTTCCTTTTCACTTCCTCTAATTGATTTTTCTAAATATTTTCCTCCCCTTAATTCCTTGTAACTCCCCTACTATATAAACAAGCACCCCCTCACTATTAATTACTCTTTCAATGACTTTACTCTTTCCGCACTAAAAATATTTTGAGTCTTTTATTCTGCTTTGGCTGGGAAAACATGTTTGGATCATTGCTCGCTCTTTCATTTACAAAATTCTCACGGTTTTCTTGCTACTAACCGGTTATTTCCTTTAAATGATGCACTTAATTCCTATGTGTTATCAGGACTTCAAGCCTTAAACCAAGTGAGAAGAAAGCAAGTTCTTAGGATTATGTTCTGTGCCATTTATTCTTGTTGCTCGTATTTAGTATCCTGTCATCTTCGTGAACCTAGTCACTTGTATTAGCATGATTCTGTGATTGCAGATTGGTTTATGTGCTTCTTGCCTCTAATTGGTAAATAATAGCGTACTTTCGGTAACTAGGTGTGGTACTAAATATGTTATAGCATGCTCATGGGGGCTATTTTTAAGCGTTTAGTGTCAAATTCTATTGGCTTGTTGTTGCACATTTGTTGTATTTTACAGGTACTCTATTAGGCAGTTACTGGTTTATTCCATCTGGTTCATTTGTCAATGTTAATGAAATGGTAGACATGGAGAATTCTATCTGGTTCATTAAGAAGGAAAAGGATACACCCAAATGGGCACCGTTTGAGGTTGAAGTGGCAATGCCTAAGCCTCCTTTTATGGTCATTAGAGCCTCCCCAGTTACTTATAATCCCCATGCAGTCTCTTGGAATTATGAGCAGAATACTTCAGGGAAAGCAAAGGTGGTTGAGGCAGATGTTGCACAAGGGGTCACTAGATCAAGAAGAATATATACACTCGAAAATCTGACCCAAGGGAGCTTTAGCAGAGGCAAGCAACCTATTGTGGAGATAGAGGAAAATGGCATTTGGAATAAGGTGTAGGCAAAAGAGTACTCTGTAGTAGATCAGCTGAACAAGGCCCCGACTCAAATATCTATCCTGACCCTGTTACATACTTGCTTCTATTGTTATTGTGTTTGGTGGAGTTATATAATCTATTTTTCTAGATGTGCTCATTCTTGATGAGGTCAGTGTATCATAGCTTATTCTTTTTGATGTACTAAGTCTTTCTTTTACTATTTCTAGATCCTGTTCCATGTCTAGTTCCTGATAACTATAATCATTGTTATCTATAATTGTAACTATCTTTTCAAAAGGGTTTTCAATCTTTACTTTATCTATCTTATTTTTTGCTGTTATTTTATGTTTTGTAGTATATATATATATATAAATTTTTACATCTTGCTGTAAATATTTTACTTCCTGGTGCTAGTTCTATTCCTGACATTTTCCAGTATAGTACTAGTGATTTATCTATATTTTTATCAGTTACTGCTACTGAATAATTTGCGCTTATTATAAATTTAAATTTCTGGTATATTAAATTTCCTTTAACTGCACTTATAACGCTTTTTTCTATAGGGTGTATTATTCTATCATTTGCTAAGTATATTTCTATTGGGGTATCTATCCCTTCTCTAAAACATGCTTTTATTAATATTTCTGTACCTCCTAAATGTACATATTTTATTGGGATTTTTGGTCTTATATCTTGTATTTCTTTGTTTACTAGTTTTTTATTTATTATTGGTATTTTAGCTTTTCCTTTGGTGTATCTACAGTCTATTATATGTTCCTTTTGACTAATTAGGTAGTATTCTTCTTTTTGTTTTTTAAACCAATGTTTTACTATAGGTACGTCTAAGACTTTGTCTATACTTAAATCTAATTCTTTTCCTTTTATTTGTTCAAATATATTATTATCAAATATTATTTTTTGGTCTGAAGATTCTTCATCTTGATAATATTCTTGTTTAAGTATCTGTATATCTTTTTCAGTTATTTTCTAGTTCGGATTCGTTATCAGTATCTGAAAATTTTTCTTTATCTGAAAATTCATAAGCTACCAGAACAGGTATATCTATTCATAGATATGTATAGCTAAACTTTTATATTCCTTATAATCTCTTAAATGTCATTGTTATTTATCATGTTATAGTATAGTTATATTGAACATCTTGAGAAAGTTTGCCATGGAAATAGGCTAAGAGTAGTTAAGACCAGACTATGCCATCCTAAAGCTACAAATAGAAGAAGAAGAATAGAGTGATAAAAATGAATCACCAAATATAAGAATAAACGAAATAAATGAGGACAATAATACTGAAATACCACAAGAAAATTATTCCGAAACAAGTGAAACATAGACAGATCTTTTAGAACAAACAAATAATACAACAATAAAACCAGATTTAGAAATAAATGCAGGAGATATAGATAATAAACCAGGAACCTCAGGAACAAAAAATCCGAAACAATCAACCCCAAGTTATAACTACTACACCTATGAATCATACGATAGAAACAAAACCTTATGGGAAAGAAGATTAAATAAAAAATGGACACCAAAGCAAATAACTGAACAAAATAATTTCCTAGATCTAGATTGTGTAACAGACACAAATAAAACAATTCAAATATGGATAGGATATATCGTAAAACAGTTAGTAGATAATAAAATATCAATGGCTGAAACACCAGGATATATAGAAAGAACACTAATAGGAACAGTTAAATTATGGTTACACAACCTAACTACTGAAAGCCTAGCAATATTAAGGAGTAATAAAACAAGTGAAGGAAATGCAGCAACAACAAATACAGAAATCTTAACGAAATATGAAATAGCCATAAGAAATGAATTTAGTAGCATGACAACAGAAATAGAAGAACAAAATAAAGATAAAAACATAAACAAAAATTTAATGATGAAATTAGCAATATGTAATATGTGCTAACAGGAATAATGGACCAAAGAAAATATTTGATATTAATAAATATAGGACAAGAAGAAAATTACATTATAAGAGAGTTAGTACCAGAAAAAGAAATAACCACAAATAAACAATTAAACTCAGAATTACCAAAAGCACTAACTACTAGTGAAGAAACAACAGAAAAAGAATTAATTATTGGAGGAATATCAATATTAATAAAATTTAAAATTTACCAAGGAGATAAAAATATCACACTAGGATTAAAATGGTTATAAACAGTAAAACCATACAATTTAGACGACAAACAACTAACCATAACTTCTGAAAATAAGAAGATCATAATTAAAAGAACAATAATATGACAAAATAAACAAAAAGCTATAACATGACAAAAATATATATACTTGCTAAAATAATAATAGAAGGATATTATAATAGATATTATACACCTATGATAGACACAGGAGCAGAAGCTAACCTATAAAACTATTAGAAAAATTTATACATATAATAGAAATATCAGGAATTAGTTTAAGTAAAAAGAAAGCAGAAATAATGAAAACTCAAATAGAATTTTTAGGCATACAGATAGACAAAAATGGGATCAAAATGCAAACCCATATAATACAAAAAATTATTAAGTCAGATGAAACATTAGATACAAAAAAGAAATTACAATCCTTTTTAGGACTAGTTAACCAAGTACGAGACTATGTACCTAAGTTAGCAGAAAATTTAAAACCTCTACAGAAAAAATTAAAGAAAGATACTGAATATTATTTTGATGAAAAAGATAAGACACATATAAAAAAGATTAAGACCATGTGTAAAGAATTACCAAAATTATACTTTCTAGATGAAAATAAACAATTCATATACATAGTAGAAACAGATTCTAGTAATCACAGCTATGGAGGAGTTCTTAAATATAAATATGATAATGAAAAAATTGAACATCATTGCCGATATTATTCAGGATCATATACAGAACCACAAATAAAATGGAAAATAAATAGAAAAGAACTATTTGCCTTATATAAATGTTTATTAGCATTTGAGCCATATATTGTATATGGCAAATTTATTGTAAGAACAGATAATACACAAGTAAAATGGTGGCTAACACGAAAAATACAGGATTCAGTTACAACAAAAGAAATCAGAAGACTTGTATTAAATATACAAAACTTTACATTTACAATTGAAGTAATTAAATCTGACAAGAATGTCATTGCAGATTACTTATCAAGACAAAGCTACTCAAACTGACCCAGATAATACAATGGAAGATATTCTCAAAGCTCTAACTACACTTTGTGTAAAAGTGGACAGTATAGACTTTGAAGTACAAAAGCTAAAGATTGATGAAGCCAAACTAAAATCTAAAGCTAGTACAAGTCAGCCGCATGACTATAAATATGCTGAGATAAGTCGATCGGAAGACTCAAAAAATCCAGAGATAGAAGGAGACGTTGGGAAACTCCGAAAAACCCATGACAACTTTGTTTATGTTGCAGGAACAAGTGGACCAGCTACCAAAAAACCATAGTCTCGTACTTGGTTAACTAGTCCTAAAAAGGATACTCTTGTCGTAATTCTGTAAGTTTTTCAAGTAGTTGTTGTCTGTATTCAGTATTCATAATTTATTTTTAAGGTATTGGATATATTTATATTCTGTTTTCGATATTTTATCTATTAATTGAGATAATTTATTATTATCTGCTTTACTAGTGGTTAGATATTTAAATTCTGGGTATAACTTTTTTTAATTTCTTCCGTATTTTACGTAAGTTTTTATCTTTCCTTGCTTTTTTAGTAGTACTAGTTTTACTAGTTGATTGTTCTATTGTTTCGTTAGTTGGTTCACTATTATATAAGATATCATTGATGTATTTATGTTGGTTTTCAATATGTTGTTCTAATGTCATGCCAAGTTCTTCATAGCTTAAAAGTTTCATATGATTGTTATTTTGTTCATTGTTTTGTTGGCTTTGTGTGTTTACATATTCATTTTCTACATAGCTCTTTGTTTCATAGTTATCATAATTATTTGTCTCATAGCTCTGATACCAATGTTGGGGGTGCGTGGGATCATTCATTTTAATTGCGAGTTTTAGCGGAATTTATCTTAGCTATTGTATATTTGGGTTCTTTGATATGTTATTCATTAATCCGAGAAGTATAACCACTAGTAAAGCAGATAATAATAAATTATCTCAATTAATAGATAAAATATCAAAAACAAAATATAAATATATCCAATACCTTAAAAATAAATTATGAATACTGAATACAGATAACTGTCTACCCGAAGATAAATGGGAAAAATTAACTACACCCACGATAGTAACAGGATTTAATGATGAAGGAAGTATGATACTTGTAGAGACTTACTTGTTATTGCTTCAATTCCGCACCTTGAACTTTTTCTTCTGTTTAAAACAAATACGAGTACTTTAGATTCCATCATTCCTTCAGTTTCCCATGTGATTCCGTCTACTTGCTGATATCTCCAATAGTACCTTTACAGAAACTACTTCTTTATTTCTTAATCCTTTCACTTATCGATCAAGAATAGTAGTAGGTACCTCTTCATATGTGAGATCCTCCGTAACTTGTACATCTCTCCCATGCATTTTCGAAGCATTGAAACATGGTACACTGAATGAACTGTGGGGAGTTCTTGGGGTAGTGCTAATTTATATGCAACTTACCCAAATCTTTGGGTAATCTCATATGGCACGTTATATAGGACCAAATTTCATTTATTTCCAAATCTCATTACCCCTTTCATTGGTGACACTGTCAAAACTACCCAATCACCTATGGCCAATTCTAATTCCTTTCTTCTAATATCGGCATATGACTTGTGTCGATTTTGGGCTGTTTGTAGCCGCTGTTGTATCACCTTGACTTTCTCTATAGCTTGATGAACAAAATTTGGCCCGAGTAAAGCAGTCTCACCAGCTTCAAATCATCCACTTGGTAATCTACACTTTCTCCCATATAAGCTTCATAAGGTGTCTTTTTGATACTTGAATGATAGCTATTATTGTAGGTAAATTCCATAAGAGGTAAATGACCATCCCAACTACTTTTAAAGTTCAATGTGCAAGCTCGTAACATATCTTCAAGTGTTTGGATGCTACGTTCTATTTTTCTATCTGTTTGAGGATATGAAAAGCCGTACTTAAATTCACTTGTGTACCCAAACTCTTCTTTTACTTGTTGACAATTTTTGGACATTAAGCTACAAATTCTGTAATGTTCTTCTTCTTTAGGTTGCCTCACCAATACATCTCTTCCAAACCATGGTACATTTTGGTTGCTTCCAAATGAATAGAATACCGTGAATGATGTGCTTCCGTCATAATTCATTTCCTTAGTTCCTCTACATCCGGTACACACAATCTACCTTGACACTGAAATACTCTCTCTGACGTAAGGTCAAATGCCTTTATCGAATCTTATTGTACGTTCTTTTTCAACTGAAATAAAATAGGATTTGCATATTGATTTTCCTTCACCTCAGCTACAAGTGAAGACTCTACCGCATTTTACACTATAATTCTTTCGTCTGGAGTTTCAAGAAGACGAACACCATACAAATAATGGCGCCATATTTTTAAAGCAAATATCACGACTGCTAACTCAAGATCATGTGTTGGATAATTTCTTCCCTGTGGATGCAATTTTCTTGAGGCATAGGCTATTACATTACCGTGTTGCATCAATACTCATCCTAAGCCGACTCCTGAAGCATCACAATATACTGCATACCCTTCTGTGCCTTCGGGAAGTACCAACACAAGTGTAGAAGTCAATTTATCTTTCAGCTCTTGGAAACTCTTCTCACATGCGTCATTCCACTGAAACTTGATTGCCTTGTGTGTTAGCTTTGTTAAGGGTACGAAGATAGAAGAAAATCCCTCAATAAATCTCCTATAATAAACAGCCAACCCAAGAAAACTATGAATCTTTGTAAGCGTCGTAGGCCTCAGCCAATTTTTTCATCGCTTCTATCTTTTGTGTATAAACCTTTAGTCCTTCATCCTATACAATGTGACCCAAGAACGCTACGAATTTTAACCAAACTCACATTTAGAGAACTTTGCATATATCTTACGGTCACGAAGAATCCGTAACACCTGTCGTAAGTGATTAGCATGGTCCTCTTGTGATCTTGAGTAAACTAAAATATCATCTATAAAAACTGTTACGAACACGTCTAGAAATGGCTTGAACACCCTATTTATCAAATCCATAAAAACAGCTAGTGCATCTGTTAGTCCAAATGACATAACTAGACATTCATAGTGACCATACCGTGTTTGGAAAGCTGTCGTGGGTATAACTTTTTCTCTAACCCTTGCTTGATGACAATTCGATCTTAAGTTAATCCTTGAGAAGCATTTGGTACCTTATAACTGATCAAATAGATCATCAAATCTGGGGGGGGGGGAATATTTATTCTTAATTGTTACCTTATTCAGTTGCCGATAGTCAATACACATTCTCAATGTGCCATGTGCACCCCAAGGGGGCATACTAGATCTTATATATCCCTTGTCCAATAAGTCTGTTAATTGCTATTTTTAATTCTCGTAACTCTGCTGGAGCCATTCTATACGGAGGAATAGAATGCCTGGAATCACAGAAAACTGCTAATCCCACCCACGTCGTAAACGGATGCCCAATACCAAACACTACTTTTCATTTCAGGAAACACATCCAGGAATTCATTTACTACTAGAACCGATTAAAGTGTTGGTGACTTCACATCGGTATCCTGTACTTTTACTGGGTGGCATATATACCCCTTGGATATCATTTTCTTTACCTTAATATAGGAAATGAATTTTCCTCTTTGTGCTCCCATATTACCCTTTCATGTGGAAAATGAAAATGTAACTTCTTAGCTCAGCAATCTACTTTGGCCAAACAAGAAGCCAACCAATCCATACCCTTTATAACATCAAAATCTACCATCTCCTACTCAATAAGATCAAGCAGTGTATCATAAACACAAAAAGTTACTATACAATTATGATATAATCTTTTAACTACAATAGATTTACCAACTGGTGTAGAGACGTCAAATGGCTTAACTAGTAATTCTGGTGTTCTTTCAACTTTTTTCCACAATCAATGGAGTAACATATGATAATGTAGAATACAGATCAATCAATGCGTATACCTTATGTAAAAATATGAATACTGTACCTGCATTTACATCAGAAAAAGCCTCATATTCCTGCCGATCCGCTATGGCATAGGTACGGTTCTGGGTTCCACTAGCACCAACTGTCCCTCTAAAACCTTTGCCGTACCCCGTAGGTTGTGCACCTCGACCTATAAGAGGCATCGATGATGGAGATGCGACGGTTGGTCCCGTAGGTCATGCCATACCACCCGTGTTCCTTTGTGGACACCCTTTCCTTATGTGCCCCGATATACCACACCAGTAACAAACATTTGTTCCAAAACAACATTCACCTGAATGAAACTTCCCGTAGCGCTGGCACACCTGAAAAAAATACCTCGATTGGCCCATACTTCCTTGTTCTCGATACCCCACTGTCTGTGAATCCTGAATCTCACTTCCTTGCCAAAACTGGTTGCCTCTAAACCATCGAAATCGAGGTAGAGCATTTACTGTAGAAGGAGGAAATGATGGTCTAGACGGTCTGTTAAACACCCGAGACCTAAATTCTCCTTAGTACACCATGAAATGTCCCATAGGTCTAGCCCTCTTTGACGGCCCTCTTTTAAATTCTTGTGCCATTCTCCTTTGCCTTTGTTTCCCCTCTTCTGTGCAAAGGCTGGACTAACTTGTACCTGATTTTGTGCAACAACTATCTGAGTCAACAGGTGCACTGCATTCATTATATCCTGCTCAGTAGCATTAATAGGTGTTTCGGCAGAGTCTTATCTCCTTCTCGGCTCTTCTGGAGCTGGAAAAGTAGAAGAAGCTCGCGATGCAAATTTAGTTTTAGCCCCACCCTGACTAGCTTGGTCAGGTGGTGATTTACTAGTTCTTTCTCTGGCAAGCATGTCTACCTCCTTACCTTTGCCCCTACCTTGTCTTGTCATCGACATTTTTCTATTCAGAAGAAAACCAAGTTTAATGGTCAGATATGATTCCACTTACAACTTTAGCTCTAGTGCACGATCTAGAAATGAAGGAAAGAAAGAACTCCTAAATATCCCATAGCCTCTTACTTATAAATGTGGCACGCAACACATCCATAAGCAAGACTTTACTAAGACACAGCTTTGTAGACACCCTTAGGACGACCTTGCTCTGATACCACTTTTGTCACGCCTCGAATTCCAACGGGGCAAAATGGCACCCGAAGTCGTTAAGGCCTGAGAGAACCAACCTTCATTCCTGTACACTCGTATGCATGTCATTAAATGAACAACACTCTATCACATGTGGCTACAAAATACCAATGGCGTAAGTCATGTAAAACATATGATTCATATAGATATGAAACTTGGCCGTTAGGGCCATTACGTCAAAAGCATACATTTCTCACATTCCTTCATTCATCCCACAATGTACGTCTACAAAGCCTCTACAGATACATAGACATAACCAACCTAAAGTCGGGATAAGTCCCCGCTTTATACAACATTTACATAGTACCAAAACAAATGCACACAAGTGACTCGGAGAAGCCCCGAACCAATCTGGAGCTCACCAATAGTCCGCAGATGACTCATAGCCTACTGTGGAGGTCTACTAACACCTGTGCTTGCAGCAAGTAAGGTAAGTCCCCCAAGGGACGTCAGTACGAATAGTATGTAAGGCTATATGAAACTGCATGATACATAAGTACTTTAATGGAATCTAATATAAGAGAATAATCAATATGGATAATTCACCGTTCTGTATGTGTGGAACCATGTACCTTACATACATTAATTTCTTTGCCTTTACGTTCATTCATAACTATCGTTCATTACTTAACTTAATCCTTCTTTGCATTAAGAAATTGTAAAGCTACCCATGCTAGGTATCTTAACCCCTGGGATGAGATTAACCCATACTAGGCTTTTCTGTCGCCCCTGGGATGTTACTGTGATAACCCATGCTAGGCTTTTCTGTCGCCCCTGAGATGTTATTATGATAACCCATGCTAGGCTTTTCTGTCGCCCCTGGGATGTTACTGTGATAACCCATGCTAGGATTTTATGTCGCCCCTAGGATGTTATTATGATAACCCATGCTAGGATTTTCTATCGCCCCTGGGATGTTACTCAAGATTATTCAAACAATTATGCATTGCTTTCGTTCTTTCATTATAAGAGCGATACATTACGTCATTTCTTTCCTTCTGTGAGATTGATACGTTGGTAGTTATAACATCATTGTAACTTTAGAATGTAACATTATTGGAAATGCTACTTAAGAATGAATAGATTCTCTTAACATCATTACTTTCTTTGAGATAGTTCTTTTAGTAGATACAACATTATGAGAGCTTTGGAACCTCAGTCAGCGAATAAGAGACATGTGAATCACAATTGGTCTAAGAATAAGAAACATGTGAATAACAATATATGTGAACCTGAGCTGGGATACTTTAGAACACTTCGGAATGGAACAGGTACAATGTCAATGTGAACAATATGTGCTGCAGAAGGATACGAAAAGAGTAACCTTACATAACTTATCTTCTCAATATGAATATATAGTCCTATATGTGATTACAATAATCCAGCTCCTTCCTTACGTGTTACTCTACAACACAAGTACATCACGGAGCTCTTGTTAACAACTAACTATATTACAAGTGCATAAGACGACAATGAATTACGTGACTTCCATATAACGTCATTTCGACCTCTTACAATACCATTTACTGCATTACCATACCAACAACACCACAATATGCCACACATCAACCAAGACATCATAAACCAATAGCATTTCACACCAAATTTATACTTTACACTTCCGCATTAACACCACGTCGCATTTACTCCATCAAGTCATCTCCATAGTTTTCATAATAACACATTAAAGACAATCCATAATTTATACCATTCAAAATACCTCTGATCCACTCCTTTAAAGTCATTTAAAAGGTACCATAAGTTGATAATTGCATCCAAGAAGGGTATAGGGGGTTCGGGGGGTCGAAGAGATGCAAAAACATGCGAAACAGAGTTCTGGGCTGACCTATGAAGCCAACTGAGCCTGAAGGTGGTTGAGGTGCGTCCTTAGGTGACCATTGTCCTGGTACAGGGTCACCTGCGTTGGCATCTGCGCCTGCCGGTGCCCCTCCAGCTAGGGCGGATGCCCGTTTCAACCTCCGTGGGTCATTTTAGGGTCCTTTTTCGCAATGAATGATCCATGATCATAAATAAGCTTATATTAACATATTTTAGATCATATTAGATGACAATGAACAGCCATGGTTTCACAGCACACATAAACATCACCAAAACTACATTTTCCTTTCAATACGCCACCAGTTCCATGTACAATTTCACAACAACAATTCCAAATGTTACACACAAATAGAAAGAAAGTTAAGGACATAAACACATCTTACATGTTGATATTTAATCCATCAAATTCACTTCCTTCAAGAACACAAATCCACTTCCAAGTTTACAAGGCAAAACCCTTTACCGATTAAGCAAAAGTACATTGTTTTACACATAGTGAACTGTCCAACACTTTGCCAACATAATCAACATGATTTATACACCATATTAAGCATATAATATATTAAACCATAAGAGTAAACACTTACCAATACTTGCAAAGAGATGATCTTGTCCCAAAAGATGATTGCCTTAGGGTTTGGAAGAGAAGAGAAAATATCTCTTTTGTGGAAAATTCTAGAACTTGGCAAGTTTAATGAAATGAATAAAAATCAGATTTTTGATGCCTTTTATAGCCCCTTAATGGTCATCCTTAGCCAAATTTTGGTCAATAATTGATGTGTTGATTTGGTCAAAAGAAGAATTGATCATTTTTCCATTTTGGGCCATGTCTTTCTTGTAAATTTTGGGCCTCAAATTGAGCCCATGAACACATGTGAATTCAGCCCAACCAAATTAATGTGTAAAAACCCAACAAATCTCATATTTAAATAATTCCATAAATGTTACAGTAATAACATAGGTTCGGAAATGTACGGGGTGTTACATAAGAGAACCCTGGATAACTCACCATTCATTCAATGCATAAATTACTATAACATTCACTTAGTCAATTTATGTCTACCATATGAATAACTAACCAAAAGTTAAAGTATGATTACTCAATCATTCTATCCCATAACTTGGTTTAATATATCAGATATGGAAAGTAAATATGGAAAATAACTACGAGTGATTCCCCAGAACCTAGCCTAACTAGTATAAGAGCACTGGATAAGAAGTAGGGACATCCATGACACAACATCCATACAGGATAAAGATAGTAGGAGCTGCTCTTGAGTGATCGGCATTGTAACTATAGAAACTCCAACTAACCTATACCATGGCTATACCCTCGATTAATGATATAATAAGTGTAGCATCAGTACAACCACACATACTAGTAAGCATCATTGGCTGACCAAGGTTAGAAAGAAATAACATCAATAATAAATAGGGAGAAATCATAACATCAAGTAAAGTTCCGGTATTAAATCCCAAGTTAAACAACTCCTAATACCCTAAATTTAGCATCTCTATAACCTGCACTTAGCTTCTCTGTGACCTACACTTAGCATCTCTTTGACCTATACTTAGCATCTCTATGAACTATAATTAACATCTCTGTGACCTATCTGTCATTTAATATTTTCGTATATCTTTGTCCTTTGACCACCTATTCTAGCCTATACCTCTTCCTCCAATACCAACTCATTCCTATAATTCCTTAATCCACATCCACCCAATTCCCTTCTTACTCACTATCACAATTATCACATCACCGTATCCCATGAGATTCTAGATCCTACCAATCATAGTTTACCATAACCGGTCCTCTCAGAGGGACCATAGAATCTCATCTCCAACCCAGCCCACACTAGGGACCTAACGTATGTTTGTACCCTCTTTTACCACTCACCACAACAAGAACACATATGAAAACAGATAAAATAGAATTACATTCAAAACATATGTGTGAATGTATGTATACATGATGTACACATCATCTCTCTTTATCCCTTCTCATCTCATCACCAACAACATCATAACTTATCGGCATAATACTTGACCCATATCATAATATATCATATTTGTACTGGCATGGCACCTGACCCATATCATAATATATCATATTTGTACCGGTGTGGTACACGACCCATATCATAACATATCATATTTATACGAACGTGGTACCCAACCTATATCATAATATATCATATTTGTACCAACATGGTACCTGACCTATATCACAACATGTTATCCCAATACATATAAATATGTGCACAAAATCAATAAATCAAAATTTATGCAAAAGATAATCATAGATGATTAGTCCACAACCTAACACGGGTCAATCTAGTATAATGTTACATCAACCGTCTAATTTTTTTAGTTAGGGACCTTAGTCTTCACATATATATTCGCAACTATGATTTACCCTACACCTCAATAGGGCTGCTGTGACCCAAGTTCACATTATCATATACTTTCTCTCTAACTGCATCCCAACTTCGAGTTGACCATATTACCTTCTTATTTTTCCTCACTACTTCTAACGAGAATTGTATTCTTTACTTCACAATATTGCTCTTTTCTGTTCACTCATCAGTCATGGGATTCGATTATACAATTTACAAATCTCGAATAACCACGCCTCACCCCTTAGCCACTTCCCTTAACATAATTTGAACATTTATAACATTTATGGTTAAATTGAGTTACCTTAATTTCCCTTTTTACCATTCCAAACTATCTCATTCAACTTTCTACTATACTCAAGCCCTGGAAGATATTAAGCTACACGCATTCACTCCACTTTTCTATCCATCCCTTATCACAATCAAAACATTCATATCGTGTACAATAATTCCACATGTTTGAGACTAACCAAATTTTAAACATGTCCTTCCATCTTACTCTGTGCCCGAAGGCCTAATGCATGATTCTCCTAACATCACTAGTAATGTTAAATGCATCTAGCCCAAGTCTAGTTGCTACAAAATAAACCTTCACTTACCTCTTAGGCGAATCATACAGCTTCGAAGGGAAGTGAGCTATCCCGCGCGTGCTAAGCATATTCCCATGTCGCGTTCCCTATAGGTGTGACTTAAAACCTCTCTCATGAACCTTGATCTTTGAAATCTCATGGTTGGAGGGATAGGGTTTTTCAGAGTGTTTTTGGAGGAAAGGGGTGACCTAGGGAAATAAAGAGAATGAGGGTTTTTAAGAATTCCTTGGCTGGGCTACTGCTTCTTACTGCTGCAGTGGTTCTTACCGCTATAGTGGTTAACCAACCATTGTAATAGATATTGATAATCTGGCCCAGTCTATTATTGGGCCTCTTGGCCTAGTTCCCTCAAGCTCCAATTTTCCTCCCCGATTTATTTTGTTTTCGGGTCCATTTTGATCCCATTGTTCATTGTAAATTATTTTAGGGGTGCTTTTACATGTAATATTGGTTTAGGTCATTACAAATAATGAGTCCAAACCATGACTTCTTAGGTCGATATCATGAGTTGTGGAATGAGATCATGACCCTAAGGTAGAACTTTGCTTTAGTAACCACTAGTCAAAGTATGACTCATGGAATTAGAGTATGGGTCGTACTGTAGACCCGTGGTTCTAATACAGAAAACATCTATGGTTCCAATCTAGTAAATAGTTCAAAATAGTCCTCGGAGTCACGAGTCAAACCATGACTCATGGACCCAGAGTATGAGTCATAGGTTGACTCGTGGGATGTAGTATTTTTTAGAAATCAATTACATTTTAAAAAGGGTAAATTGGTCATTTCCCTATATTTAAATCCCTATACTATTTCATTTTTACACTCTTTCAAGGGATTTTAAAGGCTAAAAAACTTATTAAACTCTAATTCCTATGCTCTAACAGTAGAATTAAGAAAGAAAACTCTCAAGTCTCTCTCAAGCAGTAAAGGCCTAGGGTTCTTCTCCAAACTCTATTACTCCATGTTCTTAGTGAAGAATATTTAGTAATCAGGTATGTGAGTATTCAATAAGAGTTTCCTCTCACTCGTATGCCCCAAAAATCAATTTTTAAGTTATAGTTTCTATGATTTCATAATCTAGGGTTCATACCCAATTATGCAAACTTTATGATTTTTAATTGTAAGTTATTCCCTCATTATTTTCACTTGTATTAGAACCACTGTGCATGATTTCTATTATCTCAGACTTTTTGAAATCTTAAAATTTATTTAGCATGTTTTTCATAGAATTAGGCATGATTCAGAACAAGTATGCAAGAATTGATCCTATTATCATAGATTAGTATAAATTTAGCTTGACTAGTTTCAGTTTTTAAAAATATTAGTAAAATAGAAATGAAACTAGTTCATGCTTTGTTTTTTTAAATGTCAATTCATATTATGATAAACTAGTATATATTTTTGGGATAACTATTTAGCACCGAGAAGAGATGGGTTCTAGATAACTCAAATCCCAGAACTACGTTACCACTGTAGGATAAGGAATCCTTGCCAGTGAAGAATGTCTCCCTTAGCCCAAATGGTCTAAGTTTAAGTGATCCACACCAACTAGATTCTATACCTTTGGCAAGGAATAGGGATCCCTCTCAACTGGGGTTGTGCATTGGACTCCCTATTGCTCACAAGGTTTATGTCGATTATAAAAACTTCCAAAAAAAATAGTTTTAGCATGACTTACATATGAACCATAACTTCAGTTAGATTAAATTCCTTCTTGATTTATAGCTTTGTCTCACTATTTAAATGCATGATTTTACTTTTGGGTAATTGTATACCAAATTATACTCTTTTTAGATAAATTGTTAATGTATCATGATTTCACTTTTCAGTATGTTTATCTACAGTATTTATGACTTGTATGTCTCACATGATGAGTACATTCAAATTACTAGCCATATACCTTTTTTTTACACTATATCTTATTATAATGTATGTTCTAGTGGTCAGACTCAGCCATACACTTAGATACGCTCCAGTGGCCGATTAACTATAGTTGTGGTGAGTTCTCATTATTTGTGGATGACTTATTTTAGTTATGTTTTTATTAGACTTTATTTTAGTTTTAGTTGTTTAGAGTTGGCTGGGTTACTTTGAGGCTTTAAGACATGGTTTGTCATTTCAGCTTATTGTTCAGTTTAGATTTGATTTTGGACTAAATGCTTATTTCACTTTTCCCAGTATTGTTCAGTTAGCCACATGTTTTTTGTTAGCTTCTACACGACTATTTCATGTATTGGGGCAGTCTGAATTCATCAATCAAAGATGAAAGTATGAGAGGCAATTCTTAAGATTTTTTGATCCGAAAGCCCAACTTGTTTTAATGTCATGCTTGTATCATGGGTTAGCTTGGGACCATTTGTGGTTCTAAGGACCATATCACTTTTAGGGTGTACACACAAGTCTTGAAAAATTTGGTATCAGAGCTTTAAATTTTAAGTGTCCTAGGGTATCTGAAAGACATATTTAGTAGAGTCTTTTTCGTAGGTGTGAAGCATGCCACACTTATGAGGAAGATCAGTCTGTGAGACATTTTTAGGAAACTTCTCTACCTCAATGATCTTTATAATGCTATAGAATCTAAATCTATGTTCCTTTTTAACTCATTCTTTACAGATGACAGAAAATACCTCCCAGAAGAAACAATGGTCAGAGGAACGGGAACCAGCCAGCACCACCAGAACTTATAGATCCCTTGAATGATCAAGGTATCCATGTAGAGTTTTGGGATGCCTTTTAGGTGTTGTCACAACACATGACCACTCAGGTTAACGAGCAGGTAGTTGCCCTAGCCATTCAGAATGAGAATTCAACTGTAGCTAGGGTTTGAGATTTTATGAGGATAATCCCACCTGAGTTCTTTGGTTAAAAGGTTGATGAATATCCACATGGTTTTATTGATGAGATGCTGAAGATCACCAGGTCATGCAGATTACTGGGCTAAGAGTGTGGAGTTGGCATCCTATCAGTTAAAGGATATGGATCACTTGTTGTATAAAAAGTGGAAAGACAGTTGTTATAGGGGTGCAGCTCCGATTAATTAGGATGAATTTGTAGGGGCCTTCTTGGATAA
This sequence comes from Capsicum rhomboideum, assembly GCA_031232105.1. Taxonomy (NCBI): domain Eukaryota; kingdom Viridiplantae; phylum Streptophyta; class Magnoliopsida; order Solanales; family Solanaceae; genus Capsicum; species Capsicum rhomboideum. The sequence goes on from CP124709.1 coordinate 65,521,478, forward strand.
ATTCTTTCCTTAGGAGGTAAGTGAGGCAGAAATTGAGAAATCCATTAACTTGAATGTAACACCCCATACATGTTTACCTTAGTTTTGAGAGCAAAAAAAAAATTAAAAAAAAAAAAAAAATTCTTTGGTTGGGGAGCGCCCAGGGGCGTGCCACGCTTCTCTGGGCTGAAATTTTCAGTCCATAGGCAGTAAAGGGGCGCGCCAGGCAGCGTGCCACGCCGCCCCTGCGCACCTTTCAAAAGTTGAAAATTTTGTTTAAGTCCCAAGGGTTCCCGGGGACGTATTGAGCCAATTTTTGCCACGATTCTTCTACAACCATGAGAATATACATGAAATGAGTGAAATATTATATTGGTATGATAAAATTACTCGAGAACGAATTTGGGGTCAAAATAACGATTTTGCCCTTTTGGTCAAAATGGGCCATACGTGGCTAGAATCGCTTGTTTTTGGGATTGAGGCTACAAATATGAATAGCATGAGTAGGAATATTGTCATAATGCGTATGAAAGGCATGAAACATGAGGAATTATGGATATGTGTTATTGGGCCCAAAGTTAGGCCCAAAATGAGCTAAACATACATGGCCCAAAATGGGTCAAAAAGACCCATTCTTGCAAAGACTTCTAGAACACCACATGGCATGCCATAGATGGCTAAGGATGGATTACAAGGCCTATATAAAGGACCAAAAATCTGATTTTTGGTCATTTGGTAGAAATCTCATGCTTTTTGGTATTTTTCAATTATTTTTCTCTCAAACCCTAGGCTTTCTCTTGGAGCAAGATCATCCCATTCCAAGACTTGGTAAGTATTTATTCTCATGGATTAATATATTATATGCATGAAATAGTATGTATATCATGTTGGTTGTTCTTGTAAATAGTGGACATGGTATTTGGTGCTTTTGTATGAGATGTGTGATCCATGAAGTTCAAACTTGAACTATGACTTGTGCCTTTGATGAAAGAGCATGGTATGGATAAAATATGAACATGTATGGTGTTATTTTGTCACACAACTTATAATTTTTCTATTAGTGTAAATTATGGGATTTTGGCCGATATGTGTTATGAGATGTATTAAGGTCATTTGATGAATTATTTGTGATGTGGTGTGGATAAGAAAGTGTAAAGGAGAAGTGTTGTGGTGAAATGTATTGATTTTCATGTGTTGGTCAATGTTTGGAGTATTGTGGGATTTTTGGAATAATAATGTCTTCCATGGTTTTGTCAAGGGGAAATGGCGTGTTTAAAGGCAAACATGTACCTCATTGATGTTATATACATTTGTGAAGTAGTTGGTGGTTAATGATATGTATTTGTGATGTAGAGTGAGACGTAAGGAAGGAGCGGAATTATTGTGCTCACATATTGGAGTGTGTGTTTACATTGGAAAAATAAGGTATGTAAGGTTACTTTGTCCGTTTCTTTCTGCGGCAAATAGTGTTCACATTGACATTACGCATGTTCCATCCTGAAATGTGCTAAGTTATCCCATATCCGGTTATCCATGGTCATGGTCATATATTTCCTATTCATTGATTATTGGTGAATCTCTTGTCCCATATTCATGGTTAATGTTCCAAAAACAATAAGGTTATGTTCCCATGTTCCGATAGTGATTATACTCATGTCCCTTGTCTATGGATTATGGTCTAATGGTTTCAATAGTGTTATGTTTCTCATAATGGGATGTTTATCACACTGTTTACTCATATATCTCTTACCCATTGGTTAATGATCCGAAGCTTCAAGGAAAGTTGTCATAACGTTGAAATCTCTAAAGGACCTAGTTCAAGAGAATAATAACATAAGAGAATCTATTCAATCTTGGATGGCATTTTCCAATTATGCCTTGTTCCAAAGTCCTTTAATATGATGATTATCCTTGTACCAATCGTTCATAAGTATAAGTACCAATCTCATGACAAGTGAAGAGTGAGGTGAAGTGCTTGTGTTTTCAAGAGTATCACGATCCTCAATGTATCAATCTCTCAAAAGAAATAACTTAAGTTAGGTTATGTATGTTTGTTGGTTGCAAGAATAAAGAAAGATAATAGGGGGATGGAAACTATTCCAAAGTTCCAACAATATTATGACTCCAAACTCCGATAATGTATGTTCCAAGGTCGAATCATGTTATGACTAGCTTTGCACCAATCTCCTAAGTCTCATAAGAGAGGTGTGTGTCTCCTAAGTGGATGTGTGAATCTCTCATAAGTTGAAGTATCAATCTCACAAGAGTAATAAGAAAGGTGAGGTGCAAGTTAATTAATAATTCCTCATAAGTGAAGATGTCAATCTCATGTAAGGATGTGTGCATAGGGTTCCTTTATGTTTCATTGAGTATGGTTCACAATCAAAAAGGGTATAAGTTAAGATGGAACAATCTCAATACTATACATATATATATATATGATATCCCATCAAAGGTGGATGCCCGGTACTATATATATCCCACCAAGGTGGATGCCCGGTAATAGATCTATATACATTAAATCCCATCAATGGTGGATGCCCGGTACTATATATCCCACCAAGATGGAGGCCCGATACTAAATATACTTATTTATCATATACCATCAATGGTGGATGTCCGGTACTATATATCCCACCACGATGGAGGCCCGGTACTAAATATATACATTATATCCCACCAAAAGTGGAGGCCCGGTATTAATATAAGATGATGATCCGTAAGGTGTTATGAATCACTAACTAGTTGAGTGAATAATAATAAAGATAGTTGTGACAGAGATGAGAATATATCCCTTGCGTATATATCAAAAAAATAAAGGTTATGATAATAATGAGATGATGCGACGGAATAACCGAGTAATGAAATAGTAGAGGTAATGAACATGGTTCCACATATTCAGGACTGAGGTATATCCATATTTATTACTCTCTTACGCTTAATTTCTTGGAAGTACTTATGTGCTATTCTAGTTTCATATGGCCTTACATACTCAGTACTTTATTCGTACTGACCCCTCTTGGGGGACTTACCTTACATTCTGCAGGCACAGGAGTTAGTAGATCTCCGCAGTAAGTGGCGAGATATCCGCAGATTGTTGGTGAGCTCCAGTTGCTTCGGGGCTTCCCAAGTCACATGTGTATAGTAGATTTTGGCATTTGTAAATATTGTATAGACATGGTCATGTATCTATTATAGGCTTTGTAGACATATGTGGGGTATCATGAGGTAAAAGATGTACGTTCATTTTGACGAAATGGCCCTAACGGCTAAGTTGCATATATATTACATATGTTGTCATGCCTTCCGCTATTTAATTACATGAAATAAGATGATATTCATACGCGAACATACATATGAGAGTACATGAGCATGAGCAAAGATTGGTTCTCTCGGGCCTTATCGGCTTCGGGTGCCAATCACGACCCGATGGGAATTCGGGGCGTGACAAAAGTGGTATCAGAGCAGTTCGTTCTCAGGGTGTCTACAAAGTCGTGTCTGAGTAGAGTCTTACTTATCGATGTGTTGCGCGCCACATTTATAAGTAGGAGGCTACGGGACATTTAGGAGTTGTTTCATTTCTTCATTCTAGATCGTGCAATAGAGCCATTGTCATAGGTGAGATTATATCTGACCATTGTAATTGGTTCTCTTTGATATAGTAAAATGTCGAATACAAGACAAGGTATGGGCAAGGATAAGCAGGCAAATATGCAAGCGGGAGAAGGAATTAGTAAATCACCACCTAACCCAGCTAGTCATTATGGGGTTGAAACTGAGTTTACATCACGGACACCTTCTCCTCCCATTTCTCCAGGGAGACCACAAAGGAGGGAAGTATCCCCAGATTCATCTGTGTATGTTACTAGGCAGGAGTTACAGGACTTGAAAAATGCGGTGCAAATATTGACTCAGATAGTTGTTGTCCAGAGTCAAGGACGAGTGGATCCAGTGACACGTGAGGATGGTGCGGCTAGGATAGCTAGTGGAAGAACACAAGATTTCTTGAAATTGGATCCTCCCACATTTACCGGGTCCAATCTTAATGAAGATCCGCAAGACTTTATAGATCAAATTCAAAGGGCTCTCGATGTTATGCATGTAACTGGTATAAAAACAGTAGAGCTTGTAGCATATAGACTAAAAGGAGAGGCTATATTATGGTACGAAGATTGGAAACGATCCAGAGGTATCGGTGTAAATCCAGCTAGTTGGGAGGAATTCAAGGTGGCATTCCTTGATCATTATCTTCCATACGAGGTCCGCGAGGCTCGAGCGGATTAGTTTTTAAATCTTCGTTAGGGAAATATGAGCGTCAGGGAGTACAGTCTTCAGTTTAATTCATTGTCTAGATATGCTCCTCATATGGTAGCAACTATGGCCGCTAGAGTTCATCGGTATGTGGACAGATTGGAGCCATATTTGGTAAGTGACTGTACTATTGCTGCATTAAATAAAGACATGGATATAGCAAGAATACAAGCTTTTGCGCAAAAGATGGAGGATCAAAGGCAAAGGGGAAGGATACAAGAATCTGAGACAGGGCCGTCAAAGCGGGCTAGACCCATGGGACAGTTCATGACATCCCAAGGAAGAGTTAGGCCTCGGGTTGTACCTAGACCACCTAGATCATCATTTTCTCACCCTAAAGCAGGTACTCCACCTCTAGTTCGAGGATCTAGAGGTACTCAGGTTGGGCAGAGTAGTGGAATACGGGGTTCACAAACAGTGGGCTTTGTTCGTCAACTGTGCCAGCGCTGTGGAAAGTTTCATTCAGGTGAATGCTGGTTTAAGATGGATGTTTGCTTTCGGTGTAAACAGCCAGGACACGTGAAGAGAGACTGCCCACAGAGGGCCATGAGTAGTATGACACGACCTACGGGGTCAGCAGAATTCGTAGGCTCTCTTTGATATGGTGACAGGTACGTTATTTATATGTTTACCTAATGAATATACATCAATCAATTTAGGTTCTACCCTATCATATGTTACTCTATTGACTGTGGGACAATTTGAAGGAACACTAGAGTTAATAGTCAAGTTAATTGGGGTGTCCACACCATTTGGTGAAGTCATTATAGCTAAAAGAGTGTGTCGCAAGTGTATAGTAAATGTTGTGATCACGTTACAGTGGCTAAGTTTACTGAGATGGATATGATAGATCTTAATGTTACCATGAGTACATTTTTCACTTTCCACAAAGAAATTTCTTGACTGGAATGGTACATATGTCATTAGTCAGAGTGAAGGATACCAAGGTAAAGCTACTAATGTTCAAGACACTAGTCTACACCCGTAGGGTGTCCCAGTGTAAATTGTATCGACAAGGGATGACACGTATTGGATATATATATGAGCTGAGCTAAAGAAATGCATTAGGGTAACGCACACCATTCACGATATGCTATTTGGTAGGGAGTAATCAATATGTACCATGATTTGGAAGCAACTTATCGATGAGAAAACATGAAAAGAATATTGTAAAATTTATACTTCAGTAATCGAAGTGATAACAAGTAAAGGTAAAGTGTGTGGAATCTGAAGGTTATAGAGTATGTAGAGATTCTTTTTAGTTAGAAATAGATGCGATGCCATATGGGTAATACTTGATGGGCTTATCAAGTTAACACAGTTGTAGAAATGTTTTTGGGAACCCAAGTGAATGCAGGCAGGGTTTTCGTCTTGACAGAGGAACAAACAAACCGTACTGTTTAAGCATGAGAAGTTAGTTCTATATAGCGTACCTTATAAGATGGCTCGAGGATGTGGTCAAGTTGTATATGACGTTGAGGTATCCCAAGAACTCTTTACAGTGCATGAAGTATCTCATATGTGATGCTTTAAAATTATGTAGGAGATTATCCCATGTTGTTCCCAGTGGGAAATCCACTAGTTATGGAAAAAAAATCTCATATGTGAGGAAGTACGGCTTACTATTCTAGCTTGACAAGCGAAAGTAATAAGAAGTAAAGAAGGAGCTTCTGTAAAAGCACAATAGGAGAAATGAACACAGGGAAGAAGTCACAAGGGAGAGCAGAGAAATAATAAAATCTAAAGTAATCGTAAGTCTTGGACACGAAAGCAAAGTTCAGGGTATGGAATTGGAATCATAATAAGTAAGTCTTTATAAGTATGCTATGTGTATATGGTAATTGAAGGATTCATTTCGGCTTAAGTGTTACAATGAGACAGTGTTACTAACATTCGAGGACGAATGTTCCTTAGGGGGGAAGAATGTAACACCCCATACATGTTTACCTTAGTTTTGAGAGCAAAAAAAAAATTAAAAAAAAAAAAAAAATTCTTTGGTTGGGGAGCGCCCAGGGGCGTGCCACGCTTCTCTGGGCTGAAATTTTCAGTCCATAGGCAGTAAAGGGGCGCGCCAGGCAGCGTGCCACGCCGCCCCTGCGCACCTTTCAAAAGTTGAAAATTTTGTTTAAGTCCCAAGGGTTCCCGGGGACGTATTGAGCCGATTTTTGCCACGATTCTTCTACAACCATGAGAATATACATGAAATGAGTGAAATATTATATTGGTATGATAAAATTACTCGAGAACGAATTTGGGGTCAAAATAACGATTTTGCCCTTTTGGTCAAAATGGGCCATACGTGGCTAGAATCGCTTGTTTTTGGGATTGAGGCTACAAATATGAATAGCATGAGTAGGAATATTGTCATATTGCGTATGAAAGGCATGAAACATGAGGAATTATGGATATGTGTTATTGGGCCCAAAGTTAGGCCCAAAATGAGCTAAACATACATGGCCCAAAATGGGTCAAAAAGACCCATTCTTGCAAAGACTTCTAGAACACCACATGGCATGCCATAGATGGCTAAGGATGGATTACAAGGCCTATATAAAGGACCAAAAATCTGATTTTTGGTCATTTGGTAGAAATCTCATGCTTTTTGGTATTTTTCAATTATTTTTCTCTCAAACCCTAGGCTTTCTCTTGGAGCAAGATCATCCCATTCCAAGACTTGGTAAGTATTTATTCTCATGGATTAATATATTATATGCATGAAATAGTATGTATATCATGAGCAAAGATTGGTTCTCTCGGGCCTTATCGGCTTCGTGTGCTAATCACGTCCCGATGGGAATTCGGGGCGTGACATTGAAGCAAAATTTAACGTCAGTTAAGGTGTATGCTCTCAAGTTCATCCAATTATCCATATATGCTCTAGATATGGTTACTGAGCAAAGGCCTCGAATGAGTAAGATAATTTTGGGTGTTTCTGATTTGGTGGTCAAAGATGCAAGACTGCTATGCTTATTGAAGATATGGATATTGTAACACCTTTGAAGTTCATACATATCTGTAGGGGAGTTTTTTTATGTGTTTAAGGTCATAAAATAAGGTCATTTGACCCTTTTTCCCTTATGGAGGTTGGAAACATTTAGGGTAAGTTTAGGGTTGGAAAAGGACGTCATGGAATGAAATAGAAGGCCCAGCGCCATGCACGGGGACTTCAACTTTGGACACCACATAATGAAGCATCTCCTAGTTGGCTACTGGTTGGCCTATGCTTTGGGAGGTGCATTGTACAAGCCACCCCTGAACCTTGGGAGGAGCAGCGCACAGCCTCATCCTACGGTTGGGGTGCACAGCGTGTCTGCCACTTCTGAACCTAGGGTTTTTCCATTTTTCTTTTACAAATTAAGGGTTAGTTCATCCTTTCACCCTACGTAACTCCCTTAATCTATTTTAATCACCCAAATTCATCCCAATTCACTCATAATCATTCCAAAACATACAACCCTATTTTCTCCCAAAGTTCAAGAACACAAGAAAGGGGTTTCTCAATTTCCAAGCTCTAAGGCTTTAAGAATCAAGCTTTCTCCGAGAATTCTCCAAATTCAGGTATGTGGTATTTAATCAATGGGTTCATTTCATCCATTGAGTCCCTAAGTGAACTTAATTCCTCAATTAAATTCATTCTTCATAGCTAGGGTTTTATGAAAAATATGGGTTTGTTGTATTTTAGTTTCTCATCAAGAATAATTCATGAATACATGTCTCTCTTAAAAATTCAATGTTGTTATGAAGTTATCATTGTGAACCCTTATTTTGTTTATCAATTCATGGTTTTAGGATTGTTTTAATGAAATTTGATGTCCTATTCATATCATAGATATTGTCATGAGTAGTTGTAATAATCAGAGATGGCGGGTTATGGACACCTGATGACTTAGTTTCACATGCACTGATAATTGAACATTCATTCCTTCAGTTTCACATGTTTTAGGATGCTTTCAGATAAAGTGTCTATATTGCAATCTTAGAATTTAGTATAAATGAGCTTATTAGTTATTCAATATAAATTTAGTTGGGAGAAGTACTTAGCACCAAGAAGATGCAGGGATGAAGGCTCACTTATCAGTTAGGTTGAGACCTCTAGTAGAAGTCCCTAAGTCCCAGAACTATGCTACTATCATAGGTTTTGAAGTGTCATCCGTCAGACCAGCTTTGAAACCTTAGTCCTTTTTGGACATCAGTTTAGTGGATCTACATTAGTCAGTGTTCGTACTCTTGGCAAGGTACAAAGTACCCTTACAGCTGTGGTTATGGGTTGGGCCCCATTTAGCTCAGATGGGGTATGTCAATTAATAGTAGCTCCCACAGTTCAATTTCAATTATTACATGTCCTCATATTCAGTTTCTTCAGCATATTACTATTCAGTTACATGTTTAGTTACTTGGTTATTGAATCTGTTACATCCTTCAGTTTCATGCTCAGTATATCTTCTCATGATTAGAATATTCAGTTTCATATGTTATAGTGCATATCTCACATACTCAGTACATTTAAAGTACTGACCGTATACTTTCTTTATCTCTATACAATATCATAATATATGTTTAGATGTTCAGCATCCAGCTAGCGGTTAGCACGATCTTGCACTATCTTAGCAGTAGAGTTGATGAGTCCTCATCGTTTGATGACTAATTTTAGTATTTTTATTTCATTGTTATTTCAGTTTTAGATAGTTGGAGTTAGCTGGGGGATTGTCCCAACAACTCTTTCTTTGAAGAGGCTTTCAGACAGATATGTTAGTGTTTTCAGCTTTATGCTTTTACTAGATGATTTTTGTATCAACTTAGTGTTGGATTTCATTTGACTATGATTATGTTATTCAGACTTATAGCTTCTGCTTAGTATTATTCAATTTGTTATGGTATCTTTAGTGTCATCCCAGGCCATGGGTTAAGCTTGAGGTCACTTGTAACACCTCGTATACTCCCAACTCTGTGTGACGATGTTTAACAATGGTTACTTAGGTGTCGAGATGCCATGAGTAAGAAATTTGTAATGATAGTGATGAGAAAAATTGAAATTTGGCCTCGTACATGGGATTTTGGCCGATTTGTTGTTGTAAGGTGTATTGAAGTAGTTTGATGGAATAATTGTGATGTGGTGGTGATGGAGAAGTGTAAAGTATGAACTTGGTGTGACATGCTATTGGTTATCATGTGTTTGTCAATGTATGGAATATTGTGGGATTATTGGTATAATAATTTCATGAATGGTATTGTCAATGGGGAAATGACATGTTAAAGCCAAACATGTAACTCATTGTTATTGTATGCCATTGTAAGGTAGTTGGTGGTTAATGTTGGTTCCGTTATGTACTTGTGTTGTAGAGTGAAACATAAGGACGGAGCGGGACTATTGTATGCACACTTAAGATTGTAGAATCGTATTGAAAATACAAGGTATGTAAGGTTACTCTTTCCATATCCTTCTACAACATATTGTTCCTATTGACATTGGGCTTGTTTCAATTCTGAGAGGTTTGAAGTATATCAATTCAGGGTAACATATATTGTTATTCATATGTGCCCTATTCTTAGATGAATTATGATTCACTTATCTCTTGTTCATTGATTGAAGTTCCAAAGATGTCATAACGATGAAATTTCTAAAAGAACTATCTTAATCTATTTATCCTTGAAAAGCATTTTGTTTCCAATCATGTCATGTTCCAAAGTCCAACAATATGATGATTATCTTTGTACCAATCTTTCATAAGTAAAAGTACCAATCTCATAAGAGTAATAAGAGAGGTGATGGGCAAGTTAGTATTACTATTCCTCATAAGTAAAGGAGTCGATCTCATAAAGTTAAGGGGTGAAGTAAAGTGTTTGTGTTTCCAAGAGTATCACGATCCTCAATGTATCAATCTCTCAAGAGCAAAAGTACCAATCTCTCAAAAGAAATAAATTAAGTTATATATGTTTGTTGGTTGCAAGAGTGAAGGATGATAATAGAGGGTGGACACAATTCCAAAGTTCCAACAATATTATGACTTCAAATTCCGATAATGTATGTTCCAAGTTCTAATAATGTTATGACTATCATTGAATCAATCTCATGAAAAGTGAAGAATGAAGTAATGAATATATGTGTTCCCAATAACATTTCAATCATCAATGAATCATTCTCTCATCAATAAAAAGGGAAAGAAGTATGCCTAGTAGTAATGTATGCATGGTTACTTTGTATTTCCTTGAGTATGGATCTAGTTAAAAGGGCATAAGCTCGGATGGAAAAATCCCAATATCCTACTATGGTATTATTATTCTATTTATTTAGTATTGCCCACTGATCAGCTGGATGTACGGTTTATATTAGAGCCCACTGATCAGCTGGATGTCCAGAATTATTATTCTATTTATTTAGTGTGGCCACTGATCAGCTGGATGTTCGGTTTATATTAGAGCCCACTGATCAACTGGATATTCAGTATTATATTGTGAACCACTAACTAGTTAGATGAATAGTAATAAAGATAGTAGTAAAAGAAATGTGAGTATATTCCTTGTATGATTGTAATTATGAAGGTTAATAATGATGATGAGTGTAAAAGCAAGAAAGAATCTCTTTTAGGATAGTCTCTTGAGTAAAAGTAACTCTCTATTGAATAAGGGGGTATATAGAAGATGGTAAATTACAATAACAGAGGAAATATTCATGGTTCTTCACATACAAAAAGAGAGTTTATTCACAATTACTATTTCTCTTATATTGACTCCGTTGTTGTTACTATGTTTGATGAATTTCTTATGAGCCTTACATACTCAGTACATTCTTCGTACTGACCCCCTCGGGGGAACTTACCTTACATGTTGTAGGTGCAGGCATTAGTAGACCTCCTCTGTAGACTGTGGATCATTTGCAGAGTTTTGGTGAGCTCCACTTGGTTCGGAGCTTTTTGGGTCATAGTTGTATATTCATTTTAATGTTGTAAAGGTAGTATAAATAGATGTATCTGTTAGAGGCTTTGTAGACATATGTGGGTATATGGATGTAAGAGACGAATATGTAAAAGACGAATGTCCGTTTTGACTTGATGGCCCCAACGGCCAAGTTTCCCAAATACATATGAATAGATAGTATATGTTTCGATGATTCATGTATTCCGCATAGTTGTATGAGGTATAGTAAGATTCATACGAGGACACATATACGAAGGTTTATGAGTAAAGATTGGTTCTCTCGGGCCATATCGGCTTCGGGTGCCAATCCGGCCAGAATGGGATTTTGGGTCGTGACATCACTTGTGATTCTAAGAACCATGTTATGACTAGGAGGTAGTCTTGGGTCATGAAAATCTTGGTATCAAATCATCAAGTTTAAGGTTTCCTATTGTGTTTGAAAGACGCATTAAGTAGAGTCTTATTCGTAGGTGTAAAGCAAGCCACACTTATTTATGAGAGGTTATAAAATGTTTTAAGAAAAGTTTCACTTCCTTCATGTTTATATCATGTGATAGAGTGTGAACTATATTTAATATCCTTCTAACTCGTGCTCTATGAATTTACAAAAAATTCCTCCCAGAAGAGCTAACGGAATGAGAAACGAAAATGAAAATAGAAATGGAAACCAACAATCACCACTAGCTCCATCAGACCCTTTGAATGAATAATTCTCATATGCTGAGTACAGGTATGCTTTTCAAGTGCTATCTCAGTCCATGACTAATCAAGTTAACTAGCGAGCTGTTGCATAGGTCAATCCAAATATTGGTACAATAGCGGTTAAAGTCTAGGATTTCACTTGGATAAATCCTTTGAGTTCCATGGTTATAAGGTCGAGGAGGATCCGCAGGAGTTTCTTGATGACATTCACAAAGTTACTTAGATCATGGGTTTTACTCCAGTTGATAGTACAGATTTATCTACTTATCAGTTGAATTGAGTGGCACATACTTGGTATAAGTAGTAGAAGGAAGATACAGGTGTGGATGCAGGTCTAGTAGATTGGGATGAGTTTTTAGCTGTATTTATGGATAGGTTCTTCCCACATAAGTTAAGGAAAACCAAGGTTCAGGAGTTTATAAATATAAAATAGGGTGACATGATAGTGAATGAGTATTCTATTAAGTTTACTCAGCTTTCAAAGTATGCTCCAGCAATAGTGACCGATTTCGAGGACTGCATAAGTAAGTTTGTTCAGGTGTTTTTGAGAATGTGGTTAAAGAGTGTAGAACTACTATGTTGGTCAATGATATGGACATCTGGAGGTTGATGACTCATGCTTAAAATATTGAGAAGGAAAAGATTAAGGAGAAGGAAAGGGAGAATAAAATGGATAGAACTGGTAGTTTTAACTTTTCTCAGTAGAGTTCAGATGGTGCTAATCATTCTCAGTTCTGTCAGAAGCCTTCAGCTCCAGCCCCATCCTCTGCTAGTTCCTCAGTGCCCAAGTTTATATAGGAGTATCAGGATAGGGCCCTAGGCTTTAAGTCGTAGGGTATTGACACTAGTGGACATACTCATCCAGTTTACAAGAAGTGTGGTAAGAACTACCAACCTAAGTGTTTGGCTGATAGTGGTAATATTTTAGGTATGGTATGCCAGGACATAGATTAAGGGAGTTTCCACTTGCCTCCCAAAGAGGTGGAGATGTTCATCAGTAAAGTCAGTCCAACACTTTAGCAGCTCCAGCTGGTTGCCCTAGTCATCAGGGTGCCTCATCTAGTACAGGCGGAGGTCAGCGTTAGAACAGGATTTATGTATTTCAGACTCAGTAGGATCAGGAGGGTTCCCCTGATGTTGTCACTGGTATGTTACAAGTCTTTCATATTAATGTCTATACATTGTTAGATCTTGGAGCCACACTATCTTTCATAAGTCCTTATATCGAAGTAGACTTTGGTGTCAGTCCCGAAATTCTCTTAGAACCTTTCTCATTCTCTACCCCTATTGGTGATTCAATTATAGCAAATAGGTGTACATAAATTGCCCTATCACAGTTTCCCAAAAAGTCACATTAGTTGATCTTGTAGAGTTAGATATGACTGATTTTGATGTTATTCTTGGCATGGACTGGATACATTTTTATTATGCCTTAGTTTATTGTAGAAACATAGTAGTCCAGTTTTAGTTTCCAAATGAACCAGTTTTAGTGTGGAAGGGTAGTACTTCAGCTCCTATAGGTTCATTTATCTCTTACCTTCAGGCCAGAAAAATGATTTTAAAAGGGTGCATATATCATCTTGTTTGGGTTAAGTATTCAAACTACGAGACCCCAACTCTTCAATCGATCTCAGTGGTCAATGACTTTTCTAAAGTGTTTCCAAAAGATTTGCCTGGAGTCTCTCATGGATGGAAATTCACTTTAAAATAGATCTCTTTCCAAATACCCAACCCATTTCAATCCCACCTTATAGAATGTCTCCATATGATCTTAAGGAGTTGACAGAATAGTTGAAAAACCTTATATATATAGGTTTTATCATGCTCAACATCACTCCGTGGGGTGCTCTATTTGTTTTTGGGCGTAAGAGAGATGATTTTCTGAGAATGTGCATCGATTTTTGTCAGTTGAACAAATTCATAATTAAGAACAAGTATCCTATTCCTAGGATTAATGACTTGTTTGACCAGCTTCAGGGTGACAATCGCTTTTCTAAGATAGACCTCAGATCTGGCTATCATGAGCTCAAATTCGGAGAATGTGACATTCCAAAGATAGCCTTCAGAACTCAGTATGGTCACTTTGAATTTGTAGTTATGTCTTTTAGACTAATAAATACTCCTGCAACTTTTATGGACTTGATGAATAGGGTGTTCAAGCAGTACTTGGACATGTTGGTCATTGTCTTTATAGATGACATCGTCGTTTATTCTCGAAGTGAGAATGAGCATGCAGACCATTTGAAGATTATCTTGTAGACTCTCAAAAACTACCAGTTATTCGCTAAGTTCTACAAGTGTAAAGTCTGGTTGAAATTAGTAGCATTCCTTGGTCATATCATTTTCAGTGAGGGAATTCAGATTGATCCTCAAAAGATCAAAGCAGTTAGGATTTGGCCTAGACCTATCTCTATCAGATATCAGGAGTTTTCTAGGTTTAGCTGGTTACTACAGATGATTTGTTGAAGGATTTTTATCTATTTCCTCTCTCATGTCCAGATTGACTCAGAAAAATGTCAAATTCCACTAGTCTGATGCTTGCGAGAAGAGTTTTCAGGAGTTGAAGACTCTACTCACCTCTGCTCTAGTTTTGACTCCGCTAGAGGGTTCAGATGGGTTTGTAGTTTATTTTGATGATTTAGGAGTTGGCCTAGATTATGTGTTGATGCAATAGGGTAAGGTTATAGCGTATGCCTCTAGACAACTCAAATCTCTTAAAAAGAATTACCCTCCTAATGATCTTGAGTTGGAAGCTGTCATTTTTACCTTAAATATTTGGAGGCACTATTTTTATGGGGTTCATGTAGATGTGTTCATTTATCACAAGATCCTTCAGTATGTGTTCAGTTAGAAGGACTTAAATCTTTGTCTGTGGAGGTGTCTAGAGTTGTTAAAGGACTACAATATAAGTGTCCTATACCATCCGGGTAAAGCCAACATTGTGGTTGATGCTCTCACCAGGTTATCAATGGGAAATGCTGCTTATGTAGAGAATGAAAAGAAAGAGTTGGTTCACAAGGTTCATAGGTTTGATAGATTGGGAGTTTGGTTGATTAATTCAGCTGAAGAAAGTATAGTTTAGAATGGTTCAGAATAATCTTTAATAGCTGAGGTGAAAGAAAAGCAAGATAGTGATTCTATTTTGCTTAAGTTGAAGAAAGCCGTCCAATGTCAGAGGATTAAAGTTTTCTCCCAAGGAGGAGATAGTGTTCTTCATTGTTAGGGAATATTGTGTGTTCTAGATGTAGATGACTTGCGATAGTGGATGTTGACAGAAGCTTATAGTTCTCAGAATTCTATTCACCCAGGAGCCACTAAGATATATCGTGACCTACAGGAATTCTATTAGTGAAATGGCATGAAGAAGGATATTGTGGAATTGTGGCCAAGTGTCCAAATTAAGAGCAGGTTAAGGTTGATCACCAAGGACCTTATGGTATGACTCAAAATATTAGCATTCCTACTTTGAAGTAGGAAGTGGTGAATATGGACTTCATTATAGGGTTGCCCTATACTCGTAGACAATATGATTCTATTTGGGTTATAGTTGACTAGATGACTAAGTCAGCATATTTCCTGCTAGTTAACATTTCAAATTTAGCTGAGGATTATTCCAAACTTTACCTTAGAGAGTTGGTGAAATTACATGGAGTCCGTTTAACTATCATCTCAGACCGGAGTACTCAGTTTACTTCTCAATTTTGGAATTCATTTAAGAAGGGCCTTGGTACCTAAGTTTATCCCAGCACAACTTTTCATCTGCAGACAAATGGTTATCCAGTGCAAACCATTCAGACATAGAGGACATGTTGAGTGCGTGCGTGATCGATTTTAAAGGTAGTTGGGCTGATCATTTTCCTTTGATTGAGTTTGCCTATAATAATAATTATTACTCTAGTATTCAGATGGCCCCACTTGAAGTGCTTTATGGTAGGAGGTATAGATTTACTATTTATTGGTTTAAGGTTGCTGAAGCTACCTTGATAGGAACTGATTCGATTTATAAGGCTATGGAAAAGGTTTAGCTGATTAGAGAAGGGTCGAAAATAGCTCAGAGTCACCAAAAGTCATATGCAGATATGAGAAGAAGAGAACTTGTATTCACGATTGGTGATTTGGTTTACCTGAAGGTGTCACCCATGAAGGGGGTGAATAGATTTGGCAAAATAGGGAAACTCAGTCCTCGCTATGTTGGTTCTTATGAGATATTGAGGTGCTTTGGCAATGTGGCATATGAGTTAGACTTTCCTGCACACTTGGCATCAATGCATCTAATATTTCATGTATCCCTATTGAAGAAATGGATTGGTGATCTAGCTTTAGTGGCATCCTTAAAGAGTGTGGGTTTGAAGGATAGTCTCTCTAACAAAGAGGTTCAGTTGAAATACTTGACCATCAGTTTCATAAGTTGAGAACAAGGAAGTCACTTCGGTGAAGGTTCTTTGGAGGAATCATCTAGTTGAGGGAGCTACTTGGGAGGAAGAAGCATACATGATGACCAAGTATCCCCACCTTTTCCCTTTGAATTTTGCTCCAGCCTGAGGTAATAGTTCCTCTTTAGTACTTCTCTCAGTCTCACGTCATTCAGTTGATCACATGTCTTAGTATTTGTAACACCCTAGAAGATCATGCATGTATGTTGGGAGGTTTTCTATGTGTTTAGGGTCATAAAATAAAGTCATTTGACTATGGTGGAGGTGGGAAAATGTTTGGGGCAAGTTTGGGGTTGGAAAAGGATGTTATGGACTGAAATAAAAGGCCAAGTATCGTGCACGGGGACCTCAACCTTGGGCCCTGCATCGTAGAGCACTTTGAAATCAGCAACTGGATGGCCTTCCCTATGGGTGGCATGACGCATAGGCCACCCTTGCGCGTTGGGAGGCATGGTGCACAACTTTCTCTTATGCATTGGGGTGCGCAGCACGCCCGACATCTCTACGCCTGTAATTTTTCTGTTTTTCTTTTGAAAATTGAGGGCAAGATCATCCTTTCACCCCATGTAACTCCCTCAACCTATTTTTAATCACCCAAAATCATTTCAAGGCATACAACTTCTCTTCCTCCCAAAGCTCAAAAACCTAAGAAAAGGGTTTCTTAAATTCCCAAGCACCAAGGCTCCAAGAATAAACTTTTCTCCAAAAATTATCCAATTCAGGTACGTGGGGTTTACAACAAGGATATCCTTTCGTCCTTGTGCCCAAGAATTCTATTTTCTTCAATGATTTCAATAACTAGGGTTCATAACCAAAATTTCAAGCTTTTGATTTTATGTTCTTTTAGGATTATTTACACATCTTACTAGAATCTATGATATATATTTGTAATTCTATTCATATGCTCGTCCTCATGATTTGATTTTTATCCATCAACATGAAAATTTATAAGATGGTCAATGTTGTATGATTTTAGAATGATTAAATTCATTTAATATGAAAGTTCAATTATTATGATCTCCGACTCCTTATGGAACTTACGAATTTGTTTATAAATATGATTTAGAAATATGGAATAATTCTTTTATTAGATTTACAAACTAGCATGCTTATTTAGTGATGAGCCTTATATGATATGAGCAATAGTATGGTTTTGGGAGTAGTACTGAGCACCGAGAGGATGCGGGTTTAGCAAACCCAAAATCCCAAACTATGTGCCACCGTAGGTTATGGGGGGCTTGTCTCATATGTCCTAAATGGACTTATAAGTGAATTCATGCCAATTATGGTTCTCTTCCCTTGGCAAGGTATTGAATACACTCCCAACATGGGTTACAAGTTGGGCTCCATGATTTGCTCAAATGGAGCATGTTGGTTAAGAGTATCTTGTGGTAAACAAATCATTTTGTATAACTCATTATGAAAGGCACACTAAATTTGGTAAACTATGTTTTGTATCCCCTACATATGTGTATTTCCATTTCAGTTTTGGTTAAGAAATTGGTGAGTCTTTACTCGCTTAATGTGCATATTTTTCCATATGATTTACTTTGTCATTTTAATATGTTGTACAACATACCCCATATACTAAGTACATTCCATAAGTATTGACCACATACTTTTTGTGCTTTACATCTTATTATGATGTAGGTTTTGGCGTTCATCCTTTGAATCACGATTAGCTACGATCACCTTTGTTTACCCCCATCAGTTGGTGATTACTCATTTTTTGAGGACCTGGATTATGATTTATTTCTAGTAGTTCAATTTTTTGTTCAGTTTAGACTTTATGGCTTTTATTTGGGTCAGTAGGGTGTTTGTCCCAGCGGCTCTTCAAGTTGCTAGAGGCTTATCCAGACTTAGTAGTATTTCAGATATTGTTCATGTTGGGATTTTTTTTAGTTATACTGAATAACTCCAGACTTTATACATCATACCCATTTTTTTATGAACAAATGTTAACTTCTGCTCATCTTTTTAAAGAAATTGAATACAGTTTAGTGCTAAGATGGAGGCCACGGGTTTGCTTTGGGCTACTTGTAGTCCTAAGCATCGTGTGATGCCTAAGGGGTAGTCTCTGGGCATTACAAACTTGGTATCAGAGCCTAAAGTTTAAGGAGTCCTAGGGAGTCTGACAAGCAGCGTACATAGAGTCTTGTTCATTGGTGTCAAGCATGCCACACTTATGAGAAAGAGGCTATGACACGTTATTAGGAGTTTTCTCTTCCTTTATGATCTCTACCATTCTCTAGAGTTTAACTCTATCTCTCTTCCAACTTGTTTTTTCATGTGACAAAAAATGCCTCATCTCAAAGCTAATGCTCGCAGATATGGAAATCAGCCAGCCCCACCACCACCTGCAGATCTTTTGAATGAACATGTTTCCCATGTTGAATTTCAGGTTGCCTTTCAGGTGTTGGCTCAAGATATGGCTTCACATATTAATTAGCCAATGGTAGTCCCGATTCAGCAGAATGGTAACTTAGCTTCCGTCAAGATTCAAGATTTCATGAGGATGAGCCCACCTGAGTTCTTCGGTTCGAAAGTGGATGAGGATCTATAAAACTTTATGGATGAGATAGAGAAAATCACCCAGATTATGAATGTCACTTAGGTGGAGAGTATGGAGTTAGCATTATATCAGTTGAAGGATGTTGCTCATGATTGGTTTAAGTAGTAGAAGGAAGGTAGGTGTGAAAATGTCATCCTAATTGATTGGAATGTATTTGAGACAATTTTTCTTTATAGGTTCTTTGCTCATGAAATTAGCGAAGCTAAATTAGAGGTGTTTATGAATCTCAGCTGGGCTCTATGTCAGTGAAGGAATATGCCCTTAAGTTTACTCAACTTTTAAAGTATTCTCCAGAGATGATGTCTGATATGAGAGACCATATGAGTAAGTTTGTTATTGGTGTGTCTAAATTGGTAATCAAGGAGTGCAGAACTACTATGTTGATTGGGACAAGAAAATTACCCAATAGATTACCCACTGCCCAACAAATTGAGACAAAAAATTTGAAGGAACGGGAGAGGGAAGCCAAAAAGACTAGGTTTGAGAAGTTTGAGTATAGTTTGCATAGGTCAAGCTAGGGAAATTGCTCATTATTTCAGAACCGTTCATCCTTCCCTGTACCATCTTCATCCAGTACCCCAGCACCTAAATCTAAGTAGGAGTAATAGGGAAAGACACTAGCCGCCATGTTATAGGATAATATCACTGGGGGACGTGTCTACCCAACTTACAAGAAATGTGGTCAAAATTATTTAGGGGAATGTTTGTTGGGTAGAGATATTTGTTTTGGGTGTGGAAAACTAGGTCACAAGCTATAAGAGTACCCTTCTGCCAGGCATGGCAACAATGATAATGACCCTCAGACTTAGTCCATTGCCTCAGCAACCCTTTCAGGCTGCCCAACTCAGCAGTAATATGCTTCATCTAGTGCCAATGGCAGTCAACGTCAGAACCAATTTTATGCTCTATTTTCTCATCAAGAGTAAGAGAGCTCCCCAGATGTGGTCACTGGTATGCTTTATGTCTTTCATATTGATGCTTATATGTTGTTAGAACTGGGGTCCAATCTTTCTTTTGTAACCCTATTTATTGCTGTAAATTTTGGTGTTAGTCTCATAAGTCTTTTTGAGCCTTTCTCAGTTTCCACTCTTGTTGAAGAGTTAGTTATTGCTAAAGGAATTTACATAAATTGACCTATTATAGTTCTTCATAAGGTCACCTCAGTAGATTTTATATAGTTAGATATGACTGATTTTGATTCCATTCTTGGCATGGATTGGCTCCATTCATGCTATGCCTCAGTCGATTGTCGAACCCGGGTTGTGAAATTCTAGTTTCCTAATGAGTCAGTCCTCGAGTGGAAGGGTAGTCTGGTGGTGACTAAAGGTAGGTTAATTTCCTATCTTAATACTAGAAAACTTATCTCAAAAGGTTGTATCTACCATTTAGTCCGAGTTAAGGATTCCCAATCCGAGATCTTAAGCCTTCAGTCAGTGAGTTCCCAAAAGTTTTCCCTAAGGATCTACCTAGAGTTTCTCCTGATAGGCAAATCAAATTTGGGATAACCTTCTCCTAAATACCCAGCCAATCTCCATCCCTCCTTACAGAATTGCTCCAGCAGAGCTCAAAGAGTTGAAGGAGCAGCTCAAGGACCTTTAGATAAATGTTTTATTAGACCCAGTATTTCTCTATGGGGTTCTCCGATCTTATTCATGTGGAAGAAGGATGGTACCCTTATATTGTGTATAGATTATAGACAGTTGAACTAGGTCACCATCAAGAATAAGTATCCTATCCCTAGAATTGATAACTTATTTGACTAGATTCAGTGTGCTCGTTGTTTTTTCAAAATTTACATCATATCAGGATATCACCAGTTGAAAGTCAGGGAGTGTGACATCCCGAAGACCAATTTCAGAACTTGGTATGGTCACTATAAGTTTGTGGTTTGTCATTTGGACTAACAAATGCGCCTGCAACTTTTATAGTTTTGATGAATATGGTCTTTAAATAGTATTTAGATATATTTGTCAATGTTTTCATTGATGACATACTGGTTTACTCTTGAAGTGAGGTGAAGCATGCATAACATTTGAGGATAGTGTTGCAGACCCTTAAGGATCACCAGTTGTTTGCAATGTTTAGCAAGTGTGAGTTTTGGATGAAGTTCGTTGCTTTTCTGGGTCATGTAATTTTTAGTGAAGGTTTTTATGTAGACCCTCAGAAAATAGATGTAGCGAAGTGCTGGCCTAGGCCCATTACTCCATCTGGCATTATGAGCTTTCTAGGCTTAGCCGAATATTATAGGAGATTTATTGGGGGGTTTTATTCAATAGCTGCACCGCTGACCAAGTTGACCCAGAAGAAGGTAAAGTTCTAATGGTCAGACTTGTATGAGAAAGGTTTTCAAAAGTTTAAGGATAGGTTGATTTCAGCACTAGTGTTAGCATTGCCAAAAGGGTTAGAAGGGTTTGTGGTGTATTGTGATGCCTCGAGAGTTGGTCTGAAATATGTTTTGATGCAAAATGGAAGGGTGATAGCCTATGCCTCTAGGCAACTCCAGGATCATGAATAGAATTATTCGATTCATGACTTGGAGTTGACAAAAGTAGTCTTCACTCTTAAAATTTGGAGGCCCTATCTATATAGAGTGCATGTAGATGTTTTCACCGACCATAAAAGTCTCCAATATTTATTCAATCAGAAGTAGTTAAAACTTCACTAGAGAAGGTGGTTAGAGTTGTTGGAAGACTATAACATGAATGTGCTCTACCATCTGGGTAAAGTAAATGCAGTTACAAATGCTCTTAGTAGATTGTCTATGGGTAACGTAGCCCATATTATAGATGAGGAAAAGAAGTTAGCTAAAGATGTGTATCGGTTGGCCATTTAGGAGTTCATCTGTTGGATATGGATGATAGTGTTATGATGTTACAAAATGGTTTAGAGTCATCTTTTGTAGCAGATGTGAAAGAAAAAATAACGTGATGACCATATACTAAGTCAGTTGATTGATGCAGTTCATCAATAGTGGAGGTTTTCTCTCAAGGGGAGATGGTGTACTTCATTATCAAGGTTGCTATCCATTCCTAATATTGATGGGTTGAGAGATCGGATGTTAGCAAAGTCTCATAGTTCCAAGTATTTTATCCATCTAGGTGCAACTAAGATGTACCGCAAAATGCAGGAAATCTATTGGTGGAGTGGTGTGAATAAAGATAGAGCGAATTTTGTGTCTAAGTGTCCCAATTGTCAGCAAGTTAAAATTGAGCATCAAAGACTGGGAGGTATGCTTCAGGATATAAGCCTACCTACTTGGAAGTGGGAGGTTGTCAATATGAATTTTACCACGGGACTTCCTTGTACTAGGCGTCAGCATGATTCAATTTGGGTCATCATGGATTGAATGACTAAGTCATCCCACTTTTTACCAGTCAAAACCTCAGATACAATTTAGAATTATGCAAAATTATACATTCGTGAGTTAAACAAACTTCATAGGGTTCCTTTATCTATTATCTCAGACCGAGGTACTCAGTAGACCTCTTAATTTTGGAAATCATTTCAAAAGGGTCTTGGTATGAAAGTGAAGCTTAGTACTACTTTCAATCCCTAGACAGACGGTCAGGCGGAGCACACTATCCAAACTCTAGAAGATATGTTGAGAGCTTGTGTGATTGATTTCAAAAGGAATTGGGATGATCACCTGCCTCTAATTGAGTTTGCATATAATAATAGCTAACACACTAGCATCCAGATGGCTCCATTTGAGTCTCTATATGGGCATAGAAACAGGTCTCCTATAGGGTTGTTTAAAGTCGGTGTGGCTACTTTGATTTGGAAAGATTCCATTCTTAAAGCTATAGAGAAAGTTCAGTTGATTTTGGAGAGATTAAAAACTGCTCAGAGCCATCAGAAATCATATGCAGATGTTAGGAGGAGAGAACTAAAGTTTACTGTAAGAAATTGGGTATTTTTAAATGTGTCACCCATGAAAAAGGGTGATGAGGTTTGGGAAGAAGAGGAAACTCAGTTCCTGGTACATTGGGCCTTATCCCATTCTGAGGTGCATTGGAGATGTTACGTATGAGTTAGATCTTCTATCAATCCATCCAGTCTTTCATGTGTCCATGTTGAAGAAGTGTATTGGAGATCCATCCTTAGTTGTGCCTGTAAAGAGTATTGTGGTGAAAGATAGTTTATCCTTTGAGGAGGTTCCAATGAAGATCCTTGATCATAAGGTTTGGAGATTAATGAATAAGGAAATTACTTTGGTAAAGATGTTATGAATGAACCAGTCAGTTGAGAGAGCAACTTGGGAAGCAAAAGCAAACATAATGGCAAAATATCTTTAACTTTTTCCTTCAAATTTTGTTCCAGCATGAGGTAACAGTTCCATCTTAGCATTTCTCTCCGTCTCATGTAATTCAGTTGCTCACCTGTCTTAGTATTTATTCATGAGTTCAGTTAGTTTATGTATCAGCTAGCAACTTAGTTATCATGCTAGTATTCAACTCTTAAAACTCAGTGTTGGGAGTATAACTTTTTCCCTAATCTTTCAGCTTAGTTAGTTTTTATTCGAGGACGAATGATCCCAAGGGGGAGATATTGTAACACCCTTGAAGCTCATGTACGTCTATTGGTTTTTTTTATGTGTTTAGGGTCATAAAATAAGGTCATTTGACCCTTATAGAGGTGGGAAAACGTTTGGGTCAAGTATGGGGTTGAAAAAAGATGTCATGGACTGAAATAGAAGGCCGAGCGTCATGCACAGAGACCTTAGTCTTGAACCCCGTATCGCAGAGCACTTTGAGGCACATCGCACAACCTCCTCCTGCGCGTTGGGGTGTGCGGTGCTCTCGACACCTTTACGCCTATAATTTTTCCATTTTTCCTTTAAAAATTAAAGGCAAGATCATCCTTTCACCCTATGTAACTCCCACGACCCATTTTTAAACACCCAAAATCATCCCAATTCACCCAAAATCATTCCAAGGTATACAACTTCTCTTCTTCCCAAAGCACAAAAGCCCAAGAAAAGAGTTTCTCAAATTCTCACACTCCAAGGCTACAAGAATCAAACTTTTCCCCAAGAATTCTCCAATTCAGGTATGTGGGTTTTCAACAAGGATATCCTTTCATCATTGTGCCCAAGAATTTTGTTTTCTTCAATGATTTCATGATTTCAATAACTAAGGTTCATGCCTGATATTTCAAGATTTTGATTTTATGTTCTTTTATGGATTATTTACACATCTTACTAGAATCTATGATATATTTTCATAACTCTATTCATATGCTCGTCCTCATAATTTGATTTTTATCCTTTGATATGAAATTTTATAAGATGGTTAATGTTGTATGATTTTAGCATGATTTAAGTCATTTAACATAAAAGTTCAATTATTATTATCTCTGACTCCTTATGGAACTTATGAATTGGTTTATAAATATGATTTATAAATATGGCATAGTTTTTTTTTTTTTTCATACTTACAAACCAGTATGCTTATTTTGTGATGAACCTTATATGATATGAGCAATAGTATGGTTTTGGTAGTAGTATTGAGCGCCAAGAGGATGCAGGTTTAGCGTACCCAAAATCCCAAACTACATGTCATCGTAGTTATGAGGAGCTTGTCTCCTATTTCCTAAATGGACTTATTATTGAATTCACACCAATTATGGCTCTCTACAATTGGTAAGGTATTGAACACCCTCCCAACATGGGTTATAAGTTGGGATCCATAATTTGCTCAAATGGAGCATATTGGTTAAGAGAATCTCCCGTGGTAAATAAATTAGTTTGTATAACTCATTATAAAGGGATCACTAAATTTGGTAAACTATGTTTTGTGTCCTCTACATATGTATATTTCTATTTCAGTTTTGGTTAAGAAATTGGTGAATCTTTACATACTTAATGTGCATAGTTTACCATATGATTTACTTCGACATTTTTATATGTTGTATGCATACCCCATATACTTAGTACATTTCATAAGTACTGACCATATACTTTTTGTTCTTTGCATCGTATTATGATGTAGGTTCTGGTCCTCAGAATCAAGATTATCTGCGATCACCTTTGTGTACTCCCATTAGTTGGTGAGTCCTCATATTCCGAGGACCTAGATTATGATTTATTTCCAGTAGTTGAGTTTTATCCTCAGTTTAGGCTTCATGGTTTTTATTTGGTCAACTGGGGATTTGTCTCAGTGGCTCTTCAGGTTGCTAGAGGCTTGTCCATACATAGAAGTATTTCAGATATTGTTCATGTTGGGATTATTTTTAATTATGTTGAATAACTATAGACCTGATACTTTGTACCTATTTTTTTAATGAACAAATGTTAGCTTCCTCTCATGTTTTTAAAGAAATTGAATACGGTTTAGTGCTAAGCTAGATGCCACGGGTTAGCTTTGGGATACTTGTAGTCCTAAGCACCGTGTGATTCCTATGGGGTAGTCTCGGGGAGTTACAATATCCATTCATCAGTTCGGTCAGTTAGTGATTTAGTTACCATGTAAGTATTCAACTTTTAGCAACCAGTGTTGGGATTGCAACAATTTCCTTATCTTTTTAGCTTGGTTAGTCTTCATTCGAGGATGAATTATCCTAAGGGGGAGATATTGTAACACCCGTAAAGTTCATGCATGTTCGTAGGGGGTTTTCTATTTGCTTAGGGCCATAAAATAAGGTTATTTGACCCTTATAGAGGCTGGAAAATGTTTGGGGTAAGTTTGAGGTCGAAAAAAAACATCATAGACTAAAATAAAAGGATAGGACCATGGATAGGAACTTCAGCTTTGGGCCACGCATCACGGAGCATCTCCCAGTTGTCCATTGGTTGACCTGAGCTATGGAAGGCGCAATGCATAGGCCACCCCTGCGTGTTGGAAGTCATGGCGCACAACCTCCTTCTGCGTGTTGGGGTACGTGGCATGCCTGTCATCCCTGAACCTGCAGTTTTTCCATTTTTTCTTTTAAAAATTAAGGGTAAGTTCATCCTTTCACCCCAAGTAACTCCCCCAATCCATTTTAATCCCCAAATTCATCCCAATTCACTCATAATCACTCCAAAACATACAACCCTCCTCTCTCACAAAGTTTATGAACACAAGAAAGGGGTTTCTCAATTCCCAAGCTTTAAGTCTCCAAGAATCAAGTTTTCTCCAAGAATTCTCTAAATTTAGGTATATGGGATTTCTTCAATGGGTTCCTTTCACCCATTGAGTTCCTAAGTGAACTCAATTCCTTAATTAAATTCATTCTTCAGAGTTAGGGTTTCATGAAAAATATGGATTTTGTTGTATTTCAGTTTCTCATCAAGAATAATCTATGAACATATGTCTCTCTTGAAATTTCAATGTTATTATGGAGTTATCATTGTGAACCCTCATTATATTTATCAATTCTTGGTTTTAGGATTGTTTTTATGAAATTTCATGTCCTATTCATATCATAGAAATTGTCATGAGTAGTTGTAATCTTCAGAGATGGTGGGTTATGAACAACAGATGACTTAGTTTCTCATTCATTAATAATTGAACATTCATTCCTTCAGTTTCATATGTTTTAGGATGCTTTTAGATAAAGTGTCTATATTACAGTCTCAGAATTTAGTACAAATGAGCTTATCAGTTATTCAGTGTAAATTCAATTGGGAGTATTACTTAGCACTGAGCGAATGCAGGGATGAAGGCTCACCCATCTGTTAGGTTGAGACCTTTAGTAGAAGTCCCTAAGTTCCAGAACTTTGGCACCGTTATAGGTTTTAAAGGGTCATCCGTTAGACCAGGCTTGACACCCTTGTCTTTTTTGGACATCAGTTTAGTGGATCCACGTCATTCAATGTTCGTACCTTGGAAAGGTATAAAGCACCCTTTCCGCTGGGGTTATAGGTTGAGCTCCATTTAGCTTAGATGGGGTTTATTAATTACTAGTATCTCCCACAGTTCAGTTTCATTTATTGCATGACCTCGTATTCAGTTTATTCAACATATTACTGTTTAGTTACATGTTTAGTTACTTGGTTATTGCATTTGTTACATCATTTAGTTTCATGCTCAGTGTATCTTCTTATAATTAGCATGTTTAGTTCTATATGACATATTACATATCTCACGTACTCAGTAAATTCAAAGTACTGGCCACATACTTTCTTTTGGGCTATATTGTATCATAATATAGGTTCAGACATTCAGCATCCAACATCCAGCTCGCGGTTAGCACTATCCTGCAGTATCTCAGCAGTAGAGTTGGTGAGTCTTCATCATTCGAGGACTAGTTTTAGTATCTCTATTTCAGTGTTATTTCAGTTTTAGATAATTGGAGTTAGCTGGGGGATTGTCCTAGTAACTCATTATTAGAAGAGGCTTTCAAACAGATATGTTAGTGTTTTCAGTTTTATGGTTTTGCTAGATGATTTTTGTATTAAATCAGTGTTATATTTCATTTGACTATGATTATGTTATTCAAACTTTTAGCTTCTTCTTAGTATTATTCAGTTTGTTATAGTATCATTAGTGTCATGCCAGACCATGGGTTATCTTGGAGTCACTTGTGACCCTAAGCACTGTGTTACGACTAGGGGTAGTCCTAAGTAATGAAAGATATCTCCTGACTTATGACTCATGCACAACAGATTAAGGAACAGAAGTTAAAGAAAGGAAAGCTACAGAATAAGAGAGCAAGGATCAATAATTTTGAGTTTTCCTAGTAGAGGTCTAGCGGTGGGGACTACTCACAGTTTTAGCAAAGGTCATCAGCTCCAGCACCTTCATCAGCTAGTACTCTATCTTCCAGACCCAGGTAGGAGTAAAAAAGTAGAGAATCAGGTTCTAAGTCTTAAAGGAGTATTATCAGGGGTTGTACTTAGCTGACATACTAGAATTGTGGTAAGAACCACCTAGGGGAGTGCTTCTTAGGCACGAAGGAATGTTTTGGTTGTGGACGGATTGGTCAATGATTGAAGGATTGTCTCTTTGCATGGCATGGCAACAACATTAGTGGTTGTATGCAGTCTACTTTTTTAGCAACTCCAGCGAGTTGCCCAATTCAATAGGGTACATCCTTTAGTATGGGTGGTTGTCAGCGCTAGAACCGCTTCTATGCACTCTCTTCTCGCCAGGATCAAGCAAGCTCACCAGATGTAGTCACTGGTATGTTGCATGTCTTTTCTCATAATATGTATGCTTTATTGGTCCCAAGGTCTACTTATGGTTCATAACTCTATTTGTTTCCTTTATATTTAGGGTCAGTTCTGAATAGATCTTTGAAACCTTTTCTATTTCCAGTCAAGTTGGTGAGTCAGTCATAGCCAGACGGGTATATAGAGATTCCCAGTGTCAGTCCTTTATAGAGTCACCACAACTGATCTAGTTGAGTTAGAAATGATAGACTTTGATGTCATTCTTAGCATGGATTGGCTACATTCCTATTTGCCTCAACCCACTGTAGAACCAGAGTTGTAAGATTTAATTTTCAAGATAATCCTGTCGTAGAGCGGAAGAGTAGTCCTATAGTGCCTATAGGTTGTTTCATCTCTTACCTTAAGGCCAAAAAGATGATCTCTAAGGGTTGTATTCATCATTTAGTTTGGGCTAAAGACTAAGTTTGAGACCCTCTCTCTTCAGTTAGTTCTGGTAGTTTGTAAGTTTCAGGAGGTGTTACCTGACGATCAACCCAGAGTCCCTCCCGAGCGAGAAATTATCTTTAGGATAAACCATTTTCTAGATACGTAACCCATATCCATTCCTCCTTACAGAATGTCTCTAGATGAGCTTGTTGTGACCGGCCTCTACACGCAAGTGTACGTGATCATTCAAGTAATATAATGGCTCCTTTAAAAGAGCCGGATATCGAACCCAAGGGACTTTCGTCAACAGAAATCAATTTTAGACGTCAAACAATAATTAAAAACTAGTGTTTCTAAAAGGAAGACTGAGTTGTTACTACAAATTAAATGATTGCGGACTATGAACTCCTATCTTCGCTACCGTAACTTCAGTTTTCACAAATATGCTTTAAAAGTCAATAAAAGTAAATTCCCAGGGTCAAGGCACTCCGAACGTCATGTCTTGAGCATAATTGTTACTGGTTTAAGCAATTTGAGTCATTTATCTTGGTTATTGATCATGAGGTTAATGTTACAATTATATTCGTCTCCAAACTATAACCTTCTACAAGAAATTGGAAACCTAACTACGTCATTTAGCGGTGATAAGTTTAACCAAATCTAATGCATTTAAGCTATGTTATCGTAATTGAACAAGCGCAGTGGATTAGGTACCTCTCGGTCCTAACCACATATTAATCTCTTGGAATCCCGTCCGCGAGTAGAGATCACGCTCCTTATATTCCACGTTCTATCTCTTAGTTTCTCTTTCTCGAGCTCACCTCAAGACAAGGGATTTCTTTCAATGGTGATCAAGCATTAAAATAGTAAAATTAAGAATATAAGAATAACCAATTTATGATAAGCCTCAGAAAAAACCCCAATAAAATCAACTCAAGAGATTCATGTTCATAGCCTCAACCCCAAGAATGAGG
Source organism: Capsicum rhomboideum (assembly GCA_031232105.1). NCBI lineage: Eukaryota > Viridiplantae > Streptophyta > Magnoliopsida > Solanales > Solanaceae > Capsicum > Capsicum rhomboideum. The sequence goes on from CP124709.1 coordinate 65,550,884, forward strand.
GATTTTAGCCACTCATAACGTCAATTAACAACATAGGTTGATAAAATACCATAAAAAGAAATAAAAACTGAAAAGATGAAGAATGAAACCTAATTTCAATGCCCAAAAACGCCCAAAGTGGTCTAGTGAAGATGGAGTTATGATACAATAACCCAAAAGCCCTATTTATAGACAAAATTTTGAGGCAAAAATTTGCCAAAAAGCGGCCCGGTACACCCTTGGGTACGCCTGGCACTTCGGAAAATTTTGCCTCTGAAAAGGTGCTCCCAGGTGCCTGGAATGCCCTTGGGCGCGTCTGCCTGCTGCCCACTTGGGTGGAAATTTCACCAAAAGCGGCATGGCACGCTCCTTGGCGTGCCAGGCCCTGAAATTTTGATTTTATTCTTTCATCGACTTTTCTTTGCGATTTGGTTGGATTCTTCAAGTTCAAATATTTGTGTTTCCTCTTATCTTCAATATCCTTCGCTCATAGCTCCTCCAAGACTCGCTTTCCACGCCAAAAACGTTCCAAATAGTCATAAATTCCACCTACAAGGGTCTAATCACATTTTTTAGCACAATATCACATATTCCATCAAAACCATACAAAATACATTCGTATTACTCTCAAAACTAAGGTAAACATGGGTTAAAGTCAACAATAAGGCATATAAATATGCCTTAGATCACCACCCCACACTTGAACCTTTGTTTGTCCTCGAACAATAACCACATTCAAACTCAGGCGACTCAAGACAACCGACACACAATAGGTATTCCTGCATAGCTACACAACCACATTCATCAAATTATGCACTAACATGGTAGTATCACCAAAGAGTGAATAGAAAATTGAAACAACCTATCCTTACAAAACAACTTTACTAGTTGCAAATTCATGCATGACACGTTACCAATAGATCACCACACTTCGCTAAACATACGCCCTCACCACAAGAAAATCACCCAATATTTCACATAAAGTAATTATTAAAGGGGTGCATGAATAAAAGTTCACTCACTCTCGAAAAGAATTCACATGCAACACAAGATGAACCATAAGCTTGCCCTTAGTGTAGTACTCCACTAATATCAAAATGTTAAAGCTCAAGATCAAGTAGGACTTTATGGGTTGTAATGTAGGCTAAGGGACGGGTAGGAACTATTTGGTCAAGAATAGTGACTATCTTCCCTAAGCGCTTTAATACACTACAAATTGCATTAAGACCACCTTCAACCAACCTATTTTCCACCACTTTTATCTTCCCAACTCTCTTTTGTGTTTCCCCATAGCTTTAAGCTAGCTTAAGCATATTAGACAAGGAGTAACTGCTATCAACAAATGATTCACTTTTTTTTTTCATTACCATACTCCCTACCAACAACACATAAACTTTTTCACACACCCAAAGGCTATTTATTTGGGGCTTCAATTTCACTTGTTCCTTCTTCAATTTTTTTTTTCTTTACACTCCTTCACATCTTAATTTCTCAATTAAAGCACTTAGGAGTTTTGGATCAAATTATGGTTCATTGAAAGAAAAGGATCAAGCTACATGTAAGGCTACCAAAGAATAGGCTAAAGGCTCAACGGGGCTAACTAAGATCATGCAAAAAGGGTAGATAAAGTCAGTCTAAAACATGGCTATCAAAGAAATGCCTATATCATCTCCTAAACTTAACACCTTTTATTTCACTTTGCAAACACACCGGGAAAGTTCTACACATCATTATGCACATGAAATATCACAAAAATCACTCACACATGGCATATGTTTAACTGAAGCAGGCTCACCATACAATTTATACTAAGTCATGCACAAGTTCAACATTAAGCAACTTATCAAGTCGACTAAGTGAGCATTAGGTATCTCAACACTTTCTATTGTATATCCTAGCATGTTTAACACGTGTATGCACAATTGTATAGCAAGCAAGAACACCAAACAATACATGACTAATTTGCTCTTAAGACGGTCGTCATCCATCCATCATAGAGCAAAGCCCTTAATACTATGACTAAAGGAGACTTAAAAGTAATAAAAACCAAAAACAACATAAAAAAAAATTAAAATCTTTTTGTGGTGTTCTACGGTTCAAAGGGACTATCCTTAGTAAAAGAACCGAAAACAAAGGCTAAGGAACCCAAAATAAAACAACTAGAAACATACAAAAACACACATATACATACATAAAAGGAGTCCCATAACATCCTACCCAACACTTAAAATATTAACACTGTACCCAATGCTACAAAAATCAAACAATGCAAGAGTGGGGTTTAAGGAGCTCCTTGGTCAGTCAAGGAAATCATCGTCCTCCGGCCCGCGGACTTTAGCGGTGTATCATCCGCCTCCACCTCGTCATCATCGAAATCTGTCTAGCGGTCATTCTCATTTGTGGGGATATCATCATCTACAGGCTCAATAAAATCAGGCCCAATTCTTAACAATGCCATGCCATGCTCGTTAAGAGGATAATCCCTCTCAACCTGGCTCAACTCTTCCATCATAGAGGGCCTACCCCCAGTACTGTGCCGTAGCATCTCCAACCCATACATACAGGCTAAAATATCATCATCTCGAGTGTAACGCTCTGCTAAGGTGAGAGTGGGTCCGAGTACATCAGGTGCCCTAGTTTGGGTGACATCTACAGGTGTCTGCACCATAGGAGGATGATAATCAAATGCCTCTTCGGGCACTTCGAATGCTCGCCTCAATTTAGTCAATATACCGCTAAAAGCATAACGAAGACCTCCTTGTAGACAAGCTCGGTGCATAGCCGACAGCAACACAGAACCTACATCAATTTCCACATTAGTCATGAGAGAATACACCAGACAGACACGATCCCGCGTGACCTCCATCATGTGGATACCTGAAAGCAAGCACCAACACACAATCTTCAACCAAATTCACGCCTCTTTATTGAAATGAGCATAGGGTAGACTCATGTGGTACCCTTTTTTGTGATGGTGCAGCCATCTCACTGTCGAACATTGGCCGCAAAGAGTGTGTTAAATTTCTGCATAGGGAGGCCTAACATTCAGCCTGAGTAGGTCGTGGAGACTATCCCGGGTGTTTACTCCCAATAATCCATTAAGGACCAAAGAATAAAGTATAACATCCGACCCTCGTACATCCACCGAGCTGGTAGGTGCATCCGGGTTCCAATTAGCATATAATTCCCTCACTAGATGAAGGTTACAATTCGTAGGTGTATCGAAGATGAACCCCATACCTACTTGCACAATATGAGCCAATATCTTAGGGTAAGTACGAGATAGACTGGCCCTATCAATACATTCATCCGCAAAGTATTTGGCTTCGGGGTGGCTTTTGTACCAACTCTTGCCGGCACTAGATACAACATTAAGCCCATACTTGCATTTCTGGCCTTTCGGGACTGGGGGATCCGTGGGGACCTTATGTAACACCCCATACTTTCCCAACCCTACTTGATGACAGTGAATAATGTTTACTTAGGTGTCGAGAGTTATAAGTATGTATTTGGTAATGTTCAAGATGAGAAAAATTAAAATTTGGCCTTGTACATGTGACGAGTCTTTCATAGGAAGTGTTTTGTGATTTCGTGAAGCATTTGGGTAATACACCGTACACATTCTAACCTCATTTGGTGACTTGAAGTCATGTTTACTTGATAAGTAAGATCACTAAGTAAGTATTTTGTAGTATTTTGATAAGGTATTGGACGATATGCAAGTATCGGAGAAGTGGCCGAAAAATTTAGAAAGGTGCTGAAACTTGCGCCACTACCCTGTTTCAGGGGTGTGGCACAAGCCACTGATTCAGAGGGGCCTCATTTCTAGCGCCACAACTTTCTTTGCAGCTAGTGGCGCAAGGCACAAAAAATGTGCCCTTCCGGACTCGTTTTGGAACGCAATTCTACGACGATTCTTGGATGGTTTCTTTTGGTTCTTTGGAGTTATTTGAGCATTGTTAAAGCTGAAAACACTTCAATACACTCCTACATATTCCTACATGATCAAATCATGAAACATGAATAGTGATCCAAAATGTCTAATGAAGCCATGGGCGACTAGAATTCCTATTTTTGCGATGGAGACGACGAATGAGAATCTCGTAAGAGAATATTGTCGTGACATTATGGAATTATTTAAACATGAGATATATGATGAATTATACATGGAAGTTGATGGGTTAAATGGATATGTGTTATTGGGCCCAAATTAAGGCCCCAAAGTGGAAGAAATACATGGCCCAAATGGGTCAAATGACCCATTCTTCCATTTGACCTTCTAGAACACTATATTAAATGATAAAGAGTGGCTAAGGATGGACTCAAAAGCTTATAAAAGGGACCAAAAATCTGATTTTTATCCATTATACACCCACATGTATTTCTATGTTTTTCCAAAACATTTCAAGAAAACCCCTTTAGCTCTCAAAACCCTAAGTCCACTTTTGGAGAAGATCATCACTATTCAAGCTTGGGTAAGTGTTTATTATTATGGTTTAACATATTATATGCATGTGAGATTATGTATATTATTCTAGTTGTGTTGGCAAGGTGATGAATAGTGTATTTTTGCTTTTGGTGAAGGATGTGCTAACTTGGTAATTTGAACTTGAATTAGGCCTTGTGCCTTTGATGAAAAAGCATGGTATGGACAAAAGATGAACATGTATGGTGTTATTTTTGGTATTAAACTTGTTCTTGTCTACAAGTGGAAATTGTGGGATTTTGGCCGATATGTGTTATGAGTTGTGTTAAGGTAATTTGATGGATTATTTGAGATATGATATGGATAAGGAAGTGTAAAGGAGAAGTGTTGTGGTGAAATGTATCAATTATCAAGTATTGGTCAATGTTGGGAATGGAATTTTTGGAATAATAATTTTGTCAATGGTTTTGTCAAGGGGAAATGACATGTTTAAAGGAAAACATGTAACTCATTGATGTTCTATACATTTGTCAAGTAGTTGATGGTTAATGTGAATCTCGTTATGTACTTGTGTTGTAGAGTGACACATAAAGAAGGAGCGGGACTATTGTGTGCACCTCTAGGATTGTATATCCGTATTGAGAGTACAAGGTATGTAAGGTTACTTTGTCCGTATCTTTCTGCGGCAAATAGTGTTCACATTGACATGTCACTAGTCCTATCCCTAAATGTGCTAAGGTATTCCATATCCGGTTAGCAATGGTCATTGTTATAACTTTCCTACTCTTTGATCATTTGTGAATCTCATGTCTCATATTCATGAGTAATGTTCTAAAAGTCCAATGAGGTTATGTCCAAAGTTTCAATAGTGGTTATACTCATGTATCTTGTTCATTGATCAATGTCCCAATGGTTCCAATAGTGTTATGTGTCCATGAAGGCTATGTCTCCAATAATGCTTAATCACATGTTTCTCACTCATTGATTTTTGATCCAAAGCTTCAAAGAAAGTGGTGACTCTCATTGTATTAATCTCTCATAAGCAAAAGTACCAATCTCTCACAAGTTAAAGTATCAATCTCAAAAAGAGTAAAGAAGTGAAGTAATGTATATTTGTGTTTCAAGTTTCAAGTTTCAAGAATGTTTCTATCATCAAATTACCTCTCATAGTATGAAAGAAAGAGAAATGAAGTAAAGAAACAATGTTATGTATGTTAATCCTACCCATGGGGTAGATGTATGTTATTAACCCACTAACGAGTGGATGTATGTTAATCCTACCCATGGGGTAGATGTATGCCATTGCCCACCAAAGAGTGAATGTATGACATTGCCCACCAAAGAGTGGATGTACGTTATTGCCCACCAAAGAGTGGATGTACGTTATTGCCCACCAAAGAGTGGATGTATGTTATTGCCCACCAAAGAGTGGATGTATGTCATTGCCCACCAAAGAGTGGATGTAGGTTATTACCCACCATAGAGTGGATGTATGTTGGATGAATAATAACAATGATAACGAGCGTTAAGCAAAGGAAGAGTCTATTGAATAAAAGTATTATAGGAGAGTTATTATATGAATGATAAGGATATGATTGGTTGATCGAAAATAGAAAAGACAAAAGAAGAGTTCATGGTTCCACATATACGATGATATTTATCCAAATAAAGTTTTCACTTATAATTATTTCCATTGAAATTCTTATGTATTAATGCAGTTTTTCTTATGGACTTACATACTCAGTACATTCTTCGTACTGACCCCTCTTGGGGACTTAACTTACATGTTGCAGGTGCAGGCACTAGTAGGACTCCACAGTAGATTGTCAGTGTTGCAGATCTTTGGTGAGCTCCAGTTAGTTTGGGGCTTCTCCGAGTCACTGTTGTACATGTGTTTTGATTTTGTATAGGTTGTATAAAGCGGGGACTTGTCCCGACTTTTAGTTCATTTTGGTCAATGCATTTGTTAGAGGCTTTTGTAGACGGATGTGGGTGTATAAATGTGAAGGTACATGTCGTTTTGACTTGATGGCCCAAACGGCCAAGTTTACATATATAGCTATGACATATGTTTCCATGTCCATGACTTCCGCATAGTTGTATGAGAAATAATGAGAATTACACGAGGACATGCATACGAATGTTTATGAGCAAGGGTTGGTTCTCTCGGGCCATATCGGCTTCGGGTGCCAATCACGCCTCGTTGGGATTTGGGGAGTGACACCTTATTGCCTGACCGTCGTCGCTTGTGAGAACTGGAAGCAACCACATTAGATTCTGACATTTTACATGTGACAAAGTTCCACAAGCAATTCAATTTCCCACGTAAAGATAGCTAACCAACTCAATGTGCATTGGCTTTAAGGGCTACCCCACACTTAGTTGTTTAGCACCAAGTCAAAATATATGGGTGTAGGGTACTCAGACTTCCCCTCAGCACTTAATGCCCAATTACTAAGTCCAAACCATAGACAAATTTAACATTCCCATAATTATCATTAGAATGACTTACTTGTTTTACTCAAGAATTCAAACAAGATTCATACATATTCAACAACATATGAGTTGTATCAAGTGACTTCAACCACCAATCCTCTCAATTATCACCAATAAAGCTAAACCCACTTTCAATTATGTCAACTAAAAACAAGATTAATAAGAACAATTGCACTTGTACTTCAAGTTTCATTCAGGGCACCACATAAGTTCCAACTCTAGCATAATACTCAAGGAAAACAACAAAGAGCATACATGGCATCAAAAATTCAAATTTCAAGAATCTCCACAATTTCAACATGCTCATAGCAATCTAGAGAGAGAAAGCAGAAAGAAACATACCTTGATAGCTTGAATAGATTCTTGTAATCACAACCCAAAAAGGAGAAGGTAAGAAATTGTGCTATGTGTGGGCAAGAGAAGAGAAAAGGAAGATTTTTTTTTGTTGATGTTTGTGGGAGAAAAATCGATTCTTGGTTGTTGACTTAGAGAAGGTTTGTGAGAAATAAAGAAAATTGGGGATTTAAAAGAGATGGGGTGGGGTGGGTCGGGTAGACTAGGCCTTCTTTTTAAAAAATTTTTGCCCAAAAAAACTTAAGGGGTAGCGGCCTGGCACGCCCTTTGCAGCGCTACCCCACTGCCATACGTGTGAAAATTTTTGGTGCAGGCGGCCTGGCGCGCCTGCCCACTGTCTTCGCGTGAAAAAATTTGGGCGCAGGCGGCCTGGCACGCTGCCTGGCGCGCTTTCCCATAAATTTTGGGCAAGTGCAGCCCGGTACGCCAGGTACTGCGCCCAATACTTAACATCATACCTGAGCGATTTCCACATTTTTCAACATAATTTAGGAAATTTTCAAGTCCCAAGATGCAAAACTTCAGTCCAAAACATGTCCTACCTTCCCGGTACCTTCAAATGATCATCTATCCACCAATTTTACCTTTTTCTCGAGGATTTTCATGGCAAAATGCTCTGTGTGTCTCTGCATAAACACAAAATCCTAGAACTAAGTTAGAAAAGAAAAAATTTAAAAGAGATGGGTTGCCTCCTATCAAGCGCCTTAGTTTTGGTCATGGCTCGACTCTTTTTTTTGTATTTTTACTTTATAATTCCTAACTATTACAATACATTCATGGGTTGCCTCCCATGTAGCACCTTGTTTAATGTCGCGGCTAGACCACACTCAGCTCAATTATTATCAAGGTGAAGCATGTCCTCCTTCTGCTTCTCTTCTTCACCAAAATAGTGCTTCAATCTTTGGCCATTTACCATAAATCTCGTACCATCCTCTTTATTCAAGATTTCCATCGCACCATGAGGAATCGTGCTACTTACCTCAAAAGTCCCACTCCACTTAGATCTTAGCTTGCCCGGAAACAACCTAAGTCTCAAGTTAAAAAATAATACCAACTGGCCTGGCTCAAAAGTGCGATGGAGGATGTGCTTGTCGTGCCATCACTTCATTTTCTCCTTGTAGATCTTCGCATTTTCATATGCATGGAAACGAAACTCTTCCAACGCATGGGTTGCAACAACCTCCTGTTACCAGCCAACTCCAGATCTAGATTCCACTTCTTCACCGCCCAATATGCTCGGTTCTCAAGCTCAACCGGTAGGTGACATGCTTTCCCAAAGACAAGATGATAGGGAGAAGTCCCTATAGGAGTCTTATATGCAGTTCGATAAGCCCAAAGAGCATCATCTAGCTTGAGTGACCAATCTTTCCTCTGAGTATTCACCGTCTTTTGCAAGATTTGTTTTATCTTGCGATTAGACATTTCCACTTGGCCACTTGTTTGAGGATGATACGCTGTTGAGACCTTGTGTCTAACACCATATTTCGCCAACACACTCTTCACTCAATAATTTATAAAGTATGAACCTCCATCTCTAATAATAGCTTTTGTAGTTCCGAATCTCGTGAAGATATGTTTTTGAAGGAACTTTACCACAACCTTGGAATCATTCGTAGGAAGAGCAGTAACCTCTACCCACTTAGACACATAATCCTCTTCTACAAGTATGTATTGATTTCCATTCAACTTCGAGAAAGGGCCCATAAAATCTATCCCCCATATATCAAAGATTTCAACTTCTAGGATATTAGTTAAGGGCATCTCATGTTGCTTTGCAATTGTCCCCATATGTTAACATTGGTCACAACTCTTCACAAACGCATGAGTATCTTTAAATATAGAAGGCCAGAAGAAACCTGAGTGCAAAATTTTTCAGGCTGTGTGTTCACCACCATGATGACCACCATAAGGTGATGCGTGGCATCTCTCTAACACCTGCTTCACCTCCGCATCCTTCATACATCTTCTTACTACTTGATCAGTCCCTTGTTTGAATAAATAAGGCTCATCCTAAATATAAGAACGTGCCTCATATGACAGCTTCTTCTTTTGTTGAGGACTCAAATCAGGAGGAAATAGCCCACTTACCAATAGATTCACAATGTATGCATACCATGGCAACTCATCAACCCCCCAAATGAACAATTGCTCATATGGAAATTCCTCACAAATACGCCCATCATCAACTACATGTGTCGAGCTTTCAAGTCTAGAAAGATGGTCAACAATCTGATTTTCTGACCCCTTCCTATCTTTAATCTCCAAATCAAACTCTTGTAACAATAATATCCATCTAATCAACCTTGGCTTTGCATCTTTTTTGTTGAACAACTAACGTATTGCAGCATGTGTATACAATGACGCTAGTACCCACCAAATATGATCTAAATTTATCAAATGCGTATACCAAAGCTAGCATCTCCTTTTCAGTCACTGTATAATTCACTTGGGCTGCATCAAGGGTCTTGCTCGCATAATAAATAAAGTGAAATATCTTATTCTTCCACTGACCAAGAACTGCACCCACTGCAACATCACTTGCGTCACACATGAGCTCAAATGGTAAAGCCCAATCAGGAGCAATAAGGATAGGTGCCTCCACCAACTTCTTCTTATATACCTCAAATGCCTTCACACATGAATCACAAAATACGAATTTAACATCTTTTTCTAAGAGTGTGCACATGGGGCGTACAATCTTGGAAAAATCTTTAATGAATCATCTGTAAAACCTAGCATGTCCCAAGAAACTACGCACCCTTTTCACCGACACAGGTGGAGGTAATTTCTCGATAACTTCAATCCTTGCTCTATCAAATTCGAGCCCCTGCTTTGACACTTTATGTCCAAGAACTATACCTTCCATCATAAGAAAGTGGCATTTTTCCCAATTGAGAACAAGATTAGTTTCTTCACACCGAGCAAGGACTCTATCAAGGTTTTGCAAACATACCTCGAAAGAGTTACCAAAGATTGAAAAATTATCCATAAAAATCTCTACGAACTCCTCCACCATGTCATAGAAAATAGCCATCATGCAACGCAGAAAAGTAGCCAGTGAGTTACACAATCCAAAGGGCATACGCTTGAAAGCGTAACTGCCGTAAGGGCATGTGAGTGTAGTATTCTCTTAATCTTAAGGATCTATAGCAATTTGATTATACCCGGAATACCCATCAAGAAAGCAATAATATTCCTGCCCAGCTAAACGATCCAACATCTGATCGATAAAAGGGATTGGATAATGGTCTTTCCTCGTAGCATCATTTAGTTTCCGATAATCCATGCAAATACGCCACCCAGTCACAGTTCTTGTAGGAATCAACTCATTATTATCATTCATAATCACCGTCATACCACCCTTTTTTGAGACACACTGTACTGGGCTAACCCATGTACTGCCAGAGATAGGATAGACAATGCCCAAATCTAACCACTTAATTACCTCTTTCCTTACAACTTCTTTCATTACTGGATTCAAGCGTCGTTGGTGTTGCACACTCGGCTTATACCCTTCCTCCATGTAAATTTTATGCATACACAAACCCAAATTAATACCACGGATGTCAGACATCTGCCAACCAATAGCCTTCTTTCTTTGTTTAAGTATCACTAATGCTGCATCAACTTGTTCCTTTGATAAATTTGCTACAAGAATAATAGAAAGGGTCTCATTATAACCTAGTAAAGCATATTGAAGATGAGATGGAAGTTCTTTCAATTCAAGCTTCGGTGCCTCCTAAATTGATGGCTTGGTTGGAGGACCGAGTGGACGATTTAAAGGTTCCCATCCACCCTCTTTAGCATACATACCCATAAGATCAAGAACCTGCACCATATCAATAGCTTCTGCATCACCAAAAATATCTTTCCCCATCAAAATTTTTTCCAAAGGATCTGTAGACGAAGTGTGAATGTTTTCCGCTGCCAAATCTATATCAGTAATAGCTGAAAAGTTTTCATAAATTTTTGGTAGCTTCAAAGCCCTATACACATCAAAAATCTCAACTTTATCATAAGCTTGCATAGTTAGTTTCCCTGCTGCTACATCAATGATCGCCCCTCCTGTAGCCAGAAATGGATGCCCCAAAATAAATGGTACTTTCGGGTCAGGCTAAAAATTCAGCACCACAAAATCAACTGGAAAGATCAACAAACCCACTTGAACCAGAACATCCTCAACAATACCATCCGGTCTTGTCACGAATCGGTCTGCAAGCTGCAAAATAATAGTAGTGAGTTTAGGATGACCCAAACCCAACTCCTTGAAAACCAAAGTGGGCATCAGATTTATACTAGCCCCCAAATCACACAATCCATGAGCACAGACACGATCTTCCAGAGTAATTTTTACAGTGAAGCTTCCAGGATCCTTCAGCTTGGTGGGTAACCGATTTTGAATGCGAGAGCTACACTCCTCAGTCACTGCAACTGTGGCATACTTTGTCAATCTACTCTTGTTTGCCACAATATCCTTCACAAACTTAGAATACTTTGGAATACCCCACAAGATATCCTCAAGAGGCAGATTAATGTTCACTTGTTTAAGTAGTTCAATAAACTTACCAAAGCATTCGTCTTCCTTCTTATTTTTGAACTTCTGAGGAAAAGGAGGAGGCAACTTTACACTATGGATCACTTTATCATCTTTGGCGCTTTTGGCAAACTCAACTTGTTCTTTCTCAACCACAACTTCTTTCGACTCCAATTCTTTTGCTGGTGGAACTATATCCTCTAACTGCTTACCACTATGAGTAACAATAGCATTCACCTACTTTGGGTTTGGCTCGGTATCACCTAGAAGACCTCCTTGAGGCCTTGTATTTTGTGCATTTGCTAACTGACCAATTTGCTTCTCCAAATTTTGAGTATCCAACTGATTGTTTCTCATATCTGCTGCTATCTTAGCTTGCTCTACCATAATCTGCTTCAACATATCTTCCACACTCATATCTCCAGGATTAGCACCCACTTGATTTCCTTGAACCTGCTATTGGTTGTATTGTGATGCATATCCTTGAGGTCTATATTTATTGTGATTACCTCCCCAATATAAGTTCGGGTGATTTTTCCAACCAACATTATAAGTATTTCCATAATTCTATGCTCCAACTCCTCTTTGGGCATTACCCACAAAATTTATGAAATCCGGATTTACAATGCACAACTCGCTTGTATGGTCCCCGTTTCCGCATACACTACACATCACAGAAACCTGTTGCTGTACTGTATTTACGGGAGCTTGTTACTGCCCCAAATTCAAACTACTGAAGTGATTGTTCATCATGTTTTGCTTAGCTGAAATTTGGGCAGATAATGGCATTACTGCATCCACATCTAGTTTTCCAGCAACCTTCTTTGTAGAATTCCTAGAATTATCACCATGCCAGTTTGGATTTCCCTGCGAAATATGATTCAACAAAGCATATAATTCATCATAAGTCTTCTCTAAAGCTTGTCCACCTGCAGCTGAATCAAGTAGAATGTTAGTGTTGGGGTCGAGAGCCTCAATAAAAGTATGCACCAACACTTCATTTGCGTGGTGGTGATGAGGAAAATCCCTCAACATGGATTTGAATCAGTTCCAGGCTTGGTACAAATTCTCATCATCTATCTGTCTGAAACTCAATATCTCACTCTCAGCTTTGCTGTCTTTCTAGATGAAAAGAACCTTATCAAGAATTTTCGAGCAAGATCATCCAAAGTAGTGATATAATTAGCCAGCTCTGCATCTAACCACCTCCTTGCTTCCCCCAATAGAGAAAAGGGGAACAAAGTAAGTCTCATATAATTTGAAGACACACCTGCAGGAATATATGTGTCACTGATCTCCATAAAATTATGGATATGCCTCTGCGGGTCCTCATGAGCAAGACCTGTAAACTGTCCACTTGAGTGCAAGAGTTGCACCATGTTCTGTTTTAGCTCAAATCTACCTCCAGCTGCCGGTTTTTGAATACTGAAGGTCACATTAGTAGCGAGTGGGATTGCCACATCGCGAACTGTCCTAGATTCCATCACTATCGGCTCACGTCTAGCCGCAACTGGTTCTTCAATTCTTTTGGGATCACCCCGTATGCCTTTGTCAGCTAGTTCGACTTGCGGGATTGGGTAATCTGCAGCCTGTCTCCTCAATCTATGGAAGTATCTTTCAGGTTCAGATTGTGGGGTTACCAAATCTTTATTCCTTTCCAGTGTTTAGATGAAGTAAGCCTGCAAAATAGAACATCTAAGATCAAGTTGTCAACACTTAGCTGAAAATTAAAGTAAAAACGTCAATAATTGAAATCTATCTATTTGAAAGTCCTCGGCAACGGCGCCAAAAACTTGTTGTGACCCAGCTATACATGCAAGTGTACGTGATCATTCAAGTAATATAATGCCTCCTTTAAAAGAATCGAATATCAAACCCAAGGGACTTTCGTCAACAGAAATCAATTTTAGACGTCAAATAATAATTAAAAACTAGTGTTGCAAAAAGGAAGAGTGATTTGTTACTAAAAATTAAATGATTGCGGATTATGAACTCCTATCTTTTCTACCGTAACTTCAGTTTTCTCATATGCTTTAAAAGTCAATAAAAGTAAATTTCCAGGGTCAAGGAAATCCGAACGTCATGTCTTGAGCATAATTGTTACTGGTTTAAGCAATTTGAGTCGTTTATCTTTGTTATTGATCATGAGGTTAATGTTAAAATTATATTCGTCTTCAAACTATAACCTTCTACTAGAAATTGGAAACCTAACTACGTCATTGAGCGGTGATAAGTTTAACCAAATCTAATGCATTTAAGCTATGTTCTCGTAATTGAACAAGCGTGGTGGATTAGATACCTCTCGGTCCTAACTACATATCAATCTCTTAGAATCCCTTCCATGAGTAGAGATCACGCTCCTTATATTCCACGTTCTAGCTCTTAGTTTCTCTCTCTAGCTCACCTCAAGACAAGGGATTTATTTCAAGGGTGATCAAGCATTAAAATAGTAAAATTAAGAATATAGGAATAATCAATTTATGATAAACTTCAGAAAAAACCCAATAAAATCAACTCAAGAGATTCATGTTCATAGCCTCAACCCCAAGAATGAGGGATTTTAGCCACTCATAACGTCAATTAACAACATAGGTTGATAAAATACCATAAAAAGAAATAAAAACTGAAAAGATGGAGAATGAAACCTAATTTCAATGCCCAAAAATTCCCAAAGTAGTCTAGTGAAGATGGAATTATGATATAATAACCCAAAAGCCCTATTTATAGACAATTTCGAGGCAAAAATTTGCCAAAAAATTGCTCGGCACGCCCTTGGGCGCGCCTGGCACTTAGGTAAATTTTTCCTCTGAAAAGGTGCTCCCAGACGTCCTGGCACGACCTTGGGCGTGCCTGCCTGTTGCCCACATGGGTGGAAATTCCACCAAAAGCGGCCTGACACGCTCTTGGCGCGCCAGGACCTGAAATTTTGATTTTCTTATTTCGTCGACTTTTATTTGCAGATTTAGTTGGATTATTCAAGTTAAAATATTTGGCTTGCCTCTTATATTCAATATCCTTTGCTTTTATCTCCTCCAAGCCTCGCTTTCCACACCAAAAATGCTCCAAATAGTCACAAATTCCACCTACAAGGGTCTAATCAAATTTGTAAGCACAATATCACATATTTCATCAAAACCATACAAAATACATATGTATTGCTCCAAAACTAAGGTAAACATGGGTTAAAGTCGACAATAAGGCATATAAATACGCCTTAGATCAACTTACAGAAGTGAAAAATCAGTTAAAAGACCTTTTTGATAAAAGTTTCATCCATCCTTGTATTTCCTCATGGGGTTTTCCAGTTCTTTTCATGCAAAAGAAAGAGAGTTCTCTCAAAATGTGTATCGATTACCACTAGTTGAACAACGTCATAATTATGAATAAGTATCCCATCCCGAAGATTGATAACTTGTTCAATCAGCTTCAAGGTGCCAGCTATTTCTCTAAGATTGACCTCAGATCTAATTATCATTATCTCAGAGTTAAGGAGTGTGACATTCTGAGACAGCCTTCAGAACTCGGTATAGTCACTATGAATTTGTAGTTTTGTATTTTGGACAAATGAATGCTCCTACAACCTTTATGGACTTGATGAACATGGTATTCAAAATTACTTAGATATGTTGGTCATTGTCTTTATAGGTGACATCCTTATCTACTTTCAAAGTGAGGAGGAACATGCTGATTATTTGAGAGTTGTGTTGCAAACTCTCAAGAATCGTCAGTTGTTCAATACATTCAGCAAGTACAAATATTGGTTGAAATCTATTGCATTTATTGGGCATGTTATGTCTAATGAGGGTGTATAGGTATACCATTAAAAGACCGAGCTAGTGAAGAACCTGTCTAGACCCATTTGTCCATCAGACACCAGGAGCTTTTTGGGTTTAGCTGGTTGCTACATAAGGTTCATTGATGGGTTCTTATCTATTGCTTCTCCATTGACCAGGTTGACTCAGAAAAAGGTTAAGTTTTAGTGGACCAAATTTTGTGAGAAGAGCTTTTAAGAGTTAAAGTCTTGACTCACTTCTGCTCCAGTTTTGACTCTGCCAGAGAGTTTGTCACGCCCCGAATTCCATCGCGACATGATTGGCACCCAAAGCCGATATGGCCCGAGAGAACCAACCTTTGCTTATGAACATTCACGTACATAATCTCATGTGAATCGTATTACACCTTGTGCAACTATGCGGAAGTCATAGACATGAAAACATAAGTCATAGCTAGGTATGTAAAACTTGGCCGTTTGAGCCATTAAGTCAAAACAACATGTACTTTACACCCACATCCGTCTACAAAAGCCTCTAACAAAATGCATTGACCAAATGAAGTAAAAATTGGGACAAGTCCCCGCTTTATACAACATGTACAACAGTGACTCGGAGAGGCCCCGAACTAACTGGAGCTCACCAAAGATCTGCAACACTGACAATCTACTGTGGAGGCCTACTAGTGCCTGCACCTGCAACATATAAGGTAAGTCCCCAAAAGGGGTCAGTACGAAGAATGTACTGAGTATGTAAGGCCATAAGAAAAACTGAGTCAGTGCATAAGAACTTCAATGGAAATAATTATAAGAGAAACTCAATGTGTGGAATCATGTACCTTTCCTTCATTATTATCATCTCCAATGATACATACATAATAAAAATAACCATGGAATCAACATAAGAGAAATAGCAAATGTGAACAAACTCTCTTTCTGTATGTGGGATACCATGTACATTACGTTCTTTCTTTCCCTTGCCTTTACTTTACTTTACCTTTACATTGCTCAAAGCCGCTAGTTATTCAACGTACATCCACTCTATGGTGGGTTAACATACATCCACTCTATGGTGGGCTATGACATACATCCACTCTATGGTGGGTTAACATACATCCACTCTATGGTGGGCAATGACATACATCCACTCTGTGGTGGGCAATGACATACATCCACTCTGTGGTGGGCAATACCATACATCCACTCTATGGTGGGCCATAACATACATCTACTCCATGGGTAGGTTAACATACATCCACTCTATGGTGGGTCAATAACATACATCTACACCATGGGTAGGATTAATATATCATAACATTGCTTCCGTTACTTTCATTATTCATTCCTTCGCTTCCCTTTCTTTCATACTATGAGTGGTACTTTGATGATAGAAACACTCTTGGAACTTGAAACACATATACCTTACTTCATATCTTTACTCTTGTAAGAGTGGTATCTTTACTTGTGAGAGATAGATACATTAACATGCACATTACCTCTTTCATTACTTTTGAGAGATTGGTACATTCACTTGTGAGAGGTTGGGATAGTGATAGTCACAACTTTATTTAAAGCTTTAGATCAATAATCAATGAGTGAGAAACATGGAAATAAGCATTCTTGGACACATAACCTTCATGGAAACATAACACTGTTGGAACCATTGGACAATGATCAATGAACACAATATATGAATATAACCAGTATTGATACCTTGGAACATAACCTCATTGGACTTTTTGGAATATTACTAATGAATATGAGACATGTGTAGAACTCTATTGGAACTTTGGATCATGACACTAATTGGAACACACACATATACTTTACTTTGCTCGTGTACTTCATGGGATTAACACCTTAGTCACACACGTACTTACATGCACATCTCACTTCACTCCTTTATCTCATGAGATTGACAATTTCACTTATGAAGTATAATTATATCAACTTGCACATCACCTCTCTTATTACTCTTATGAGATTGATACTCTTACAATTGGCACAAGGATAGTCATCATACCCTAGGACTCATAACATGATTGGAACAATGATATTCAACTAAGCAAGCTCTCTTTACCTCATTGCTCTTATTGGGATAACTCTCTTAGGATCTACAACATATGACTATCAATTTATTAACCTTAGTTGGAATGCTATAGAACCCCGTTGGTATAGTACACTTTTGATACCTTAACATAATGATCACTCCATACGATACATGTGGATATTAACTATTCACCACTCTGCGATGCAATACCTTAGACCATTTGGAACTTTTGACATATGAGCCAATGAACGTGAGTCAACCAATGGACATGAGTCAATCAATAAACATGAGTCATACGATTCACCATTGACCAATGATTTCAGAATCAAGTGAGTGCTATGACAATGTGAACATCATATGTTGCAGAAGGATATAGAAGTAACCTTACATACCTTATCTTCCCAAGGTAAGCACCCAATCAAATATGTGAGCGCAACAATTCCGCTCCTTCTTTACGTTTCACTCTACATCACAATTACATAATGGAACCAACATTAACCACCAATTACTTTGCAAATGCATACAATGTCAATAAATTAAATGTTTGCCTTTAAACATGTCATTTCCCCTTGACAAATCCATTGAAAAAATTATTATTCCAAAAATTCCATAATATTCCCAACATTTACCAATACATGATAATTGATACATTTCACCACAACACTTCTCCTTTACACTTTCTTAACCATCACACATCACAAATAACCCATCAAATGACCTTAATACAACTCATAACACATATCGGCCAAAATCCCACAATTTCCACTTATAGACAAGAACAAGTTTAATACCAAAAATAACACCATACATGTTCATATTTTGTCCATACCATGCTTTTTCATCAAAGGCACAAGGCCTAATTCAAGTTCACATTACCAAGATGACACATCTTTCACCAAAGCAAAAATACACTATTCATCACCTTGCCAACACAACTAGCATAATATACATAATCTCCCATGCATATAATATGTTAATCCATGAAAATAAACACTTACCAAAGCTTGGAATAGGATGATCTTTTCCAAAGAGTCCAAAGGATATTTTGCTTTAGGGTTTGGAGCTTTGGGGCTTAAAGAAATAATTGAGAAAATATCACAAGGCATGAGAGCTTTTGGGATGATAAAAATCTGATATTGGGTCCTTTATATAGACCCCAAGTCAAGCTTAGCCATGTATTGGCATTAAATGAGGTCAAAGTGGAAGAATGGGTCAAATGACCCATTTGGGCCAAGTCTTTTATTTTATTTTGGGCCCAATTATACATATCCATGTGAACCATCAACTTTCATATATTATTCACCCTATATATCATGTTTACATCATTCCATAAGGTCACAACAATATTCTCTTACGAGATTCTCATTCGTCCTTTCCATCGCAAAACTAGACATTCTAGTCGCCCTTGGTTTCATTGGACATTTTGGATCACTATTCACATTTCATGACTTGCTCATGTAGGAGTATGTAGGAGTATATTGAAGTGTTTGAATCTTTAACAATGCTCAAATAACCCCAAAGAACCAAAAGAAACCATCCAAGAAGCGTCGTCGAATTGCGGTACAAAACGACTCCGGAAAGGTAAAACATTGTTTCCTTGCGCCACTGCTGCAAAACAAGCCAGTGGCGCAAGAAATGCACCCTCTCTGATCTCAGGGGCTTGTGCCACACCCCCTGAAACAGGGCAGTGGCGCAAGTTTCCATGTATTGCTGAATTTTTCGGCAATTTTTTCCAACACTTGCGTATCGTCCAATACCTTATCAAAACACTATAAAATACTTACTTAGTGACCTGAATCATCAAGTAAGCATGACTCCAATTCACCAAATGAGGTTATAATGTGTACGGAGTATTACAAAAATGCTCCACGAAACCACTAAACACTTCCTATGAAAGGCTCGTCACATGTACAAGGCCAAAGTTTTAATTTTTCTCATCTTTCACATTTCCAAATACATACTTCTAACTCTCGACACTTAAGTAAACATTATTCAATGTCATCAAGTAGGGTTTAGTACATACGGGGTGTTACAGAGTTCCCCCCTTTAGAACATTCGTCCTCGAATGTTAACAACGTCGTTTCATGTGCAACAAATGCATCTCTACACATCTGATCATATAGCTTCTTACTTAGAACTTTTAAGAAAGTTACATTTCTATTTATGAACACTTGAACTTGTAGAATTCAATCACTTCATACCCATTACAATATTAAAACTCCTTCATTTCCATATCCATAAGATCAACCATCATAACATGATCACAAACATCTATTATACCATCACTATATGTTCTTTCCACTATAATAAATTCACCGACAGGTGGAAATACTTCAATTATCTCAGCTAATAACCCCAATGTCCCATCATATTCACAGTAGTCGACAAAGTAACATACGATAGAGTAGAGCTCAGATTAATCAATACATATCTACCTGCTTAGCTTTGCCTTTACCTCTTTTTGTCATCAACAGTTTACAATACCAAAGAAAAACAATTCCCATGATCAAATCCAATTGAACTTACAACACTGGCTCTATTGCACGATCTGGAAGTCAAGAAAAGAAACAACATCCTAAATGTACCGTAGCCTCCTACTTATAAATGTGGTGCACAACACATCGATAAGTAAGACTCTACTCAGACACGGCTTTGTAGACACCCTTAGAAAGAACTGCTCTGATACCACTTTTGTCACGCCCCGAATTCCATCGCGACATGATTGGCACCCGAAGCTGATATGGCCCGAGAGAACCAACCTTTTCTTATGAACATTAACGTACATAATCTCATGTGAATCGTATTACACCTTGTGCAACTATGCGGAAGTCATAGACATGAAAACATAAGTCATAGCTAGGTATGTAAACCCACCATAGAGTGGATGTATGTCATAGCCCACCATAGAGTGGATGTATGTTAACCCACCATAGAGTGGATGTACGTTGAATAACTAGCGGCTTTGAGCAATGTAAAGGTAAAGTAAAGTAAAGGCAAGGGAAATAAAGAACGTAATGTACATGGTATCCCACATACAGAAAGAGAGTTTGTTCACATTTGCTATTTCTCTTATGTTGATTCCATGGTTATTTTTATTATGTATGTATCATTGGAGATGATAATAATGAGGAAAGGTACATGATTCCACACATTGAGTTTCTCTTATAATTATTTCCATTGAAGTTCTTATGCACTGACTCAGTTTTTCTTATGGCCTTACATACTCAGTACATTCTTCGTACTGACCCCTTTTGGGGACTTACCTTACATGTTGCAGGTGCAGGCACTAGTAGGACTCCACAGTAGATTGTCAGTGTTGCAGATCTTTGGTGAGCTCCAGTTAGTTCGGGGCCTCTCCGAGTCACTGTTGTATATGTTGTATAAAGCGGGGACTTTTCCCAATTTTTACTTTATTTGGTCAATGCATTTTGTTAGAGGCTTTTGTAGACGGATGTGGGTGTAAAGTACATGTTGTTTTGACTTAATGGCTCAAACGGCCAAGTTTTACATTCCACTCTATGGTGGGTCAATAACATACATCTACACCATGGGTAGGATTAATATATCATAACATTGCTTCCGTTACTTTCATTATTCATTCCTTCGCTTCCCTTTCTTTCATACTATGAGTGGTACTTTGATGATAGAAACACTCTTGGAACTTGAAACACATATACCTTACTTCATATCTTTACTCTTGTAAGAGTGGTATCTTTACTTGTGAGAGATAGATACATTAACATGCACATTACCTCTTTCATTACTTTTGAGAGATTGGTACATTCACTTGTGAGAGGTTGGGATAGTGATAGTCACAACTTTATTTAAAGCTTTAGATCAATAATCAATGAGTGAGAAACATGGAAATAAGCATTCTTGGACACATAACCTTCATGGAAACATAACACTGTTGGAACCATTGGACAATGATCAATGAACACAATATATGAATATAACCAGTATTGATACCTTGGAACATAACCTCATTGGACTTTTTGGAATATTACTAATGAATATGAGACATGTGTAGAACTCTATTGGAACTTTGGATCATGACACTAATTGGAACACACACATATACTTTACTTTGCTCGTGTACTTCATGGGATTAACACCTTAGTCACACACGTACTTACATGCACATCTCACTTCACTCCTTTATCTCATGAGATTGACAATTTCACTTATGAAGTATAATTATATCAACTTGCACATCACCTCTCTTATTACTCTTATGAGATTGATACTCTTACAATTGGCACAAGGATAGTCATCATACCCTAGGACTCATAACATGATTGGAACAATGATATTCAACTAAGCAAGCTCTCTTTACCTCATTGCTCTTATTGGGATAACTCTCTTAGGATCTACAACATATGACTATCAATTTATTAACCTTAGTTGGAATGCTATAGAACCCCGTTGGTATAGTACACTTTTGATACCTTAACATAATGATCACTCCATACGATACATGTGGATATTAACTATTCACCACTCTGCGATGCAATACCTTAGACCATTTGGAACTTTTGACATATGAGCCAATGAACGTGAGTCAACCAATGGACATGAGTCAATCAATAAACATGAGTCATACGATTCACCATTGACCAATGATTTCAGAATCAAGTGAGTGCTATGACAATGTGAACATCATATGTTGCAGAAGGATATAGAAGTAACCTTACATACCTTATCTTCCCAAGGTAAGCACCCAATCAAATATGTGAGCGCAACAATTCCGCTCCTTCTTTACGTTTCACTCTACATCACAATTACATAATGGAACCAACATTAACCACCAATTACTTTGCAAATGCATACAATGTCAATAAATTAAATGTTTGCCTTTAAACATGTCATTTCCCCTTGACAAATCCATTGAAAAAATTATTATTCCAAAAATTCCATAATATTCCCAACATTTACCAATACATGATAATTGATACATTTCACCACAACACTTCTCCTTTACACTTTCTTAACCATCACACATCACAAATAACCCATCAAATGACCTTAATACAACTCATAACACATATCGGCCAAAATCCCACAATTTCCACTTATAGACAAGAACAAGTTTAATACCAAAAATAACACCATACATGTTCATATTTTGTCCATACCATGCTTTTTCATCAAAGGCACAAGGCCTAATTCAAGTTCACATTACCAAGATGACACATCTTTCACCAAAGCAAAAATACACTATTCATCACCTTGCCAACACAACTAGCATAATATACATAATCTCCCATGCATATAATATGTTAATCCATGAAAATAAACACTTACCAAAGCTTGGAATAGGATGATCTTTTCCAAAGAGTCCAAAGGATATTTTGCTTTAGGGTTTGGAGCTTTGGGGCTTAAAGAAATAATTGAGAAAATATCACAAGGCATGAGAGCTTTTGGGATAATAAAAATCTGATATTGGGTCCTTTATATAGACCCCAAGTCAAGCTTAGCCATGTATTGGCATTAAATGAGGTCAAAGTGGAAGAATGGGTCAAATGACCCATTTGGGCTAAGTCTTTTATTTTATTTTGGGCCCAATTATACATATCCATGTGAACCATCAACTTTCATATATTATTCACCCTATATATCATGTTTACATCATTCCATAAGGTCACAAAAATATTCTCTTACGAGATTCTCATTCGTCCTTTCCATCGCAAAACTAGACATTCTAGTCGCCCTTGGTTTCATTGGACATTTTAGATCACTATTCACATTTCATGACTTGCTCATGTAGGAGTATGTAGGAGTATATTGAAGTGTTTGAATCTTTAACAATGCTCAAATAACCCCAAAGAACCAAAAGAAACCATCCAAGAAGCGTCGTCGAATTGCGGTACAAAACGACTCCGGAAAGGTAAAACATTGTTTCCTTGCGCCACTGCTGCAAAACAAGCCAGTGGCGCAAGAAATGCACCCTCTCTGATCTCAGGGGCTTGTGCCACACCCCCTGAAACAGGGCAGTGGCGCAAGTTTCCATGTATTGCTGAATTTTTCGGCAATTTTTTCCAACACTTGCGTATCGTCCAATACCTTATCAAAACACTATAAAATAATTACTTAGTGACCTGAATAATCAAGTAAGCATGACTCCAATTCACCAAATGAGGTTATAATGTGTACGAAGTATTACAAAAATGCTCCACGAAACCACTAAACACTTCCTATGAAAGGCTCGTCACATGTACAAGGCCAAAGTTTTAATTTTTCTCATCTTTCACATTTCCAAATACATACTTCTAACTCTCGACACTTAAGTAAACATTATTCAATGTCATCAAGTAGGGTTTAGTACGTACGGGGTGTTACAGAGTTCATACAGTTTTGTAGTTTATTATGATGCTTTTAGAGTTGGCCTTGGGTGTATGTTGATGCAACATGATAAGGTCATTGCGTATGCTTATATAAAGCTTAAGGATTAGGAAAAAAATTAACCGACTCATGATCTTAAGTTAACCACGGTAGTTTTTGCCTTAAAAATTTGAAGACACTATTTGTATGGTGTTCATGTTGATGTGTTCTCTGATCAAAAGAACCTGCAGTACATATTTAATCAGAAAGATTTAAATCTTCGATAGGGGAGACGACTAGAGCTTTTTAAGGATTATGACATATCTGTTTTATCATATGGGATAGGCTAATGTAGTTTCTGATGCTCTTAGTAGTTTGTCCATGGGTAGTGTAGCTTATATTGAGAAAGAAAGGAATGAATTGGCTAAGGATGTCCATAGGCTTTCTCGACTTGGGGTTTATCTTACAGACTCAATAAATGGTGGTACTATTATTTAGAATGGTTCAAAGTCTTTTCTTGTGATGGAATTTAAGGCAAAGAAAGATAATGACCTTATTTTTCTTAAATTGAAAGAAGAAGTCCACAATCAGAAAGTGGAGGTTTTCTCCTAAGGGAGAGATAGTGTTCTTTGTTATCAAGGTCGCTTGTTTATTCTTGATGTGGGTGATTTGAGACAATGGATGTTGATAGAGGCTCACAAATCTTGGTATTAAATTCATCCGGGTGCCACAAGATGTAACATGATCTATAGAAAGTTTATTGAAGGAATGGCATGAAGAGAGATATTGCCGATTTTATGGCTAAATGTCCTAATCGCCATCAGGTGAAGCTAGAGCATCAGAGACCGAGAGGTATAACTCAATATATTAGTATTCTTTCTTGGAAGTGGGATATGATTAATATGGACTTCATTATAGGTTTAACTCGCACGAGATGACAACATGATTCTATTTGGGTGGTAGTAGATAGGATGACAAAATTAGGTCATTTCTTGCTAATTAAGACTACTGATTTAGCAGAGAATTATGCCAGGCTTTACATCTGTGAGTTAGTCAGATTACATGGAGATCCCTTGTTTATCATCTCAGATAGGGGTACTTAGTTCACGTCTCAGTTCTGGAAGTCTTTCTACAAGGGTCTTGGTATTCGAGTAGATCTCAACACAATATTTCACCTGCAAATAAATGGTCAGACTGAGCAAACTATTTAGACGTTTAGAGGATATGTTGAGGTCTTGCATGATTGACTTTAAATGTAATTGGGATGATCACTTACCTCTTATAAAGTTTGCTTATAATAAAAGTTTTCATTCTAGCATCCAGATGGCCCCTTTTAAGGCATTATATTGGAGGAGGTGTAGATCTCCTATTGGTTGATTTGAGGTAGGTAAAGCTACGTTGATAGGGCCATATTCGGTTCATGATGCTATAGAAAATGTTTCGTTGATTAGGTAGAGGTTGAAGACTGCTCAGAGTCATCAGAAATCTTATGCGGATGTGAGGAGGAAAGAGCTTGAGTTTACTATTAATGATTGAGTGTTTCTGAAATTTTTTCCCATGAAAGGGGTGATAAAATTTGGTAAGAAGGGGAAGCTTAGTCCCTAGTATGTTGATACATATAGGATTTTGAGGCGTATTGGTAATGTGGCTTATGAGTTAGAGTTGCCTGCGAAGTTATCATCGGTTCATCTAGTTTTTCATGATTCATTGTTGAAGAAGTGTATTGGTGATCTATCATTGGTTGTTCCTTTAGAAAGTGTTGGTGTTAAGGATAGTCTATCTTATGAAGAAGTCCTAGTTGGGATACTTGATCGGCAGGTTCGTAAGTTGAGGAATAAAGAAGTATCTCTAGTGAAGGTCCTTTGGAGAAATTAGTTGGTTGAGCGAGCTACTTGGGAAGTAGAAGCAAACATGATGGCCAAGTACCATCATATTTTTACACCTAGTGCTGAGACAACTTGAGATAATAGTTTTCCTACTATAGTTACTCTTTAGTTTCATGTCCCTATCAGTCATTCTTAAATTCTCCATAAGCATGCATATTCCATGAGTATCAGTTGAGTTTTTACTATCAATCAGATCAGTTATCATGTTAGTATTTCAGGTTTAGAAATTCAGTTTCATGTTAATGGTTTTTTCCTTATTCAGTCAGCTAAGTTCCAGTAGTCATTCAAGGATGAATAGTCCCAAGGGAAAGATATTGTAACACCCCTAAGTTTTACATGCTTAAACCCAGACTTAGATCAGAAAACCAGTTGTAAACTAAGTTTCTGGACTAGTATGACTCATTGGATGAGTCGTATAATGAGACCATGAGCCCTCCTATGACTCATGGTAGGCTTCCTAGAGTTTTTCCAAACTCCAATAACCACAGCTCAAGACCATGAGTCGTGAAGTGAATGTGTGAATCATACATTGACTCGTACTGATAGGGACCAGAGAGATGAATTTTTTTCTCAGGGATCACGAGTCCAAACTATGGCTCATAGGTTGATATCACGAGTTGGGGAATGGGATCGTGACACCAAGGCAAAACTTAGCTCCAGTAACCATGAGTCAAAGTATGACTCGTGGAATCAGAGTACAGGTCGTACTCTATACCAGTGTTCCAATCTAGAAAATAGTTCAAAATAATACCAGGAGTCACAAGTCAAGCCATAACTCATGGACCCAAAGTACAAGCCGTAGGTTGACTCATGGGACATAGTTTTTTCAAAAATCTGTTACATTTTAAAAAGGGAAAATTGGTCTCTTCCCACTGTTTAATGCCGCATAATACATTTTTTCACACTCTTTCAAGGGATGTTAAAGGTTAAACAACCAATTAAACTCTCATTCCTATGCTCTAACACTTAGAATTTAGAAAGAAAAATCTCAAGTCTCTCTCAAGCAGTAAAGGCCTGGGGATCTTCTCCAAACTCTATTACTCTAAGTTCTTAGTTAAGAATTTTAGTAATCAGGTATGTAGGTATTCAATAAGGGTTTTATTTAACCCCAATGCCCAAAACCTCAAGTTTTAAGTTATAGTTTCTATGATTCCATGATCTAGGGTTCATACCCAATTATGCAAACTTCATGATTTTCAATTGTAACTTGTTCCCTCATGATTTTCACTTGTGTTAGAACCACTATGCATGATTTATATTGTCAAAGCCTTATTTGAAATCTGACAAGTGATTTAGCATGTTTTCCATAGAATTAGGCGATTCAGAACAAGCTAGCATGAATTGATATTATGATAAAAAATTAGTATAAATTTAGCATGACTAGTTTCAGCATTAAAAAATATAAGTAAAATATAAATCAAACTAGTTCATGCTTTGTTTTTCAGACATTAATTTATATTATGAGCAGCTAGTACATATTTTTGGGAGAACTATTTAACACCGAGCGAACATGGGTTCCAGATAACCCAAGTCCCATAACTACGTTGTCACCGTAAGATAAGGGTTCCTCGCCAGTGAAGAGTGTCTACCTTAGCCCGAATGGGCTCAGTTTACTGTATCTACACTAGCTTGGTTCTATAACTTAGGCTGGGTATTGGGCACCCTCCTATCTGATGTTGTACATTGGACTCCATTCTTCTCACATGATTTATGTCAGTTATAAGAATCTCCCACATAAATAATTTTAGTATGACTTGTACATGACCCACAACTTTGGTTAGATTAAATTCCTTCATGATTTATAGCTTTATCTCTTTATTCAAATGCATGATTTTACTTTTGGGTCATTGTATACCAAATTATAGTCTTTTCAGATAAATTGTTAATCCATCATGATTTCAGTTTTTAGCATGTTTATATACCAATATTTATGACTTACATGTCTCATATGCTCTGTATATTTGAAGTACTGATCACGTGTAGAGTTATCTAGGGACTTGTCCCATCAACACGTCAGTTTACTTAGAGGCTTTCAGAAAAAGTTAGACATTTCAACTTATTATTCAGTTTAGCTTTGATTTTGGACTAAATACTTAGTTAAGTTATCCTACTATTGTTCAGTTAGCCACATGATTTGTTTTATCTTTCACATAGTTATTTCATGTATATGTTTTAGTGTCATGACAGTATTATGGGTTAGCTAGGGACCACTTGTGATTCTAAGTACTGTGTCACTTCCAGAGTGTAGACTTGGGTCGTGACATCACCCTAGCCTGAGATTTCCACAACTCTCATCCTAGGAAAAACTCTTCCCAAACTTTTATACCCAAAATAATACTATAACGCCAAAATGGTTCGTTACATCACATATCAATTAGACGATCATTCATCCCCAAACAACAACTAGAAGGAAAAGAGGAAAACAAGAAAGAGTTACCTAAATCAGTGAATAAAAGCAGGTATCTCTTACATATATCCGCTTTATTCTCCTAAGTGGCCTCCTCAACAGGACTGTTCCTCCACTGGGCCTTCACGGATGAAATCTCTTTAGTTCTCAACTTTCAACTATCTCGCCCAAGAATGGAAATAGTTTCCTCTTCATAAGAGAGGTTCTAATCAAGAAAAATTGAATCCCAATGAATGATATAATTACCATCCCCATGAATCTTCTTGAGCATAGAAACATGAAAAATGGGATGGATTCTCGACAAACTCAAAGGTAGAGTCAACCTATAAGCCGCGCCCTACACCCTTTAAGAACTCCAAAGGTACAATGTACCTTGGACTAAGCTTACCCTTCATCCTAAATTTCATCACACCATTCATGGGTGAAACCTTGAGAAATACTTGCTCACGTTCCATGAAATGCATATCTCACACCTTCTTATCCGCATACTCCTTATGCTGGATTTGAGCTGCCACAAGCTTCTCTTGTATGAATCTAACCTTCTCCATCAACTCCTTCAACAAATCATTTCCCCAAGGTCTCACCTCAAAGGCATCAAACCACCCAATGGGAGATCTACACCCCCTCCTATACAAAACCTCAAAAGGAGCCATGTCGATACTCGAGTGATAATTGTTATTATATGTAAACTCACACAAGGGTAAGAACTACTCCCAATGACCACCAAAATACATGACATATGCCTGAAGCATGTCCTCCAATTATTGGATCATCCACTCAAACTGCCCATCAGGCCGAAGGTGAAAAGTTATACTTAGATCCAATTTAGTGCCTAACTCTTTCTAAAAAATTTCTCAAAAGTTAGAGGTAAATTGTGTACCTCTATCCAAAGCAATAGAAAAAGGCACCGCATGCAATCAAATGATATTCTTAACATAAATCTTGGGTAGCTTGGCTGCAATACAAGTCACCTACACTAGAATGAAGTGTATAGACTGAGTCAACGGTTCACAATCACCGATATCAAATTATACTTTCCCAAAGTCTTAGGAAGACCAACAACAAAATCTATGGCTATCCTGTTCCACTTCCATTCATGAATGGGCATTCTTTGAAAAGTACCACCAGACTTCTTATGTTCATACTTCACCTGCTGGCGATTCTGACACTTAGCCATAAAATCTATTATATCCCACTTCATTCGGCTCCACCAAAAGTGATGCCTCAAATCACAGTACATCTTGGTTGCACCAAGATGTATAAAGTACCTTGAACTATGCGCATCCACACGAGGTACACAAACTCATCCCCTAATCCTCAAAACACCCTCATAATCAAGAGTGACCTTCTTGGCCTTACCTTGCAACATATTGTCACGAATCATACTCAATTTCACATCCTCAAACTGCCTAGCTTTGATTTGGTAAAGAAAAGTAGACCTCACCTCTACATTAGCTAGTAGTCCTACTTTCTCGGTCACCTGCAGTCTTATAAAACTGTTAGCTAAGGTCTGAATCCCCTAGCCAACGGATGTCTTAAAATATCCAAATATGTCAAACTACCCATACTCTTCGTGTTACAACTCAATGTATCCACCACCACATTAGTATGACCAGATGATAAAGAATCTAAATATCATAATCCTTGAGCAGTTCCATTCATCTTCACTATCTCAAATTCAGATCTCTCTAGGTAAAGACATATTGTAAGCTATGTTGATTTGTGAATGCTTCATATTACATCCCATACAACTCAACCCTCTATATCTTGGGAGAAAACACTACCATATCCAATTCCAAGTCATGGGTGGGATAGTTCTTTTCCTGCATAAAAAACCCAGCCAAACCAGAATATGAGGCATCACAAAATACAACTAAGTCCTTACCTCCATCGGAAAGTCAAGGATAAGAGCTGAAGTCATCATAGTATTGAGCTTTTGGAAGTTCTCTTCACACTCATCGGTCTATACAAAAAAAACCTCTTTCTTAGTTAACTGAATCAAATGCGAGGCAATAGAAGCAAACCCCTTCATTAACCTGTAATAGTAACTAGCAAACCATAGAAAGCTGTGAATTTTGGTCACTGAGATAGGCCTAGTCCAATTCTTAACCACCTTTATATTTTGTGGGTCTACTATAACCCTTCCTTTGAAACCATGTGCCCCAAAAAGTACACTAAAGATAAACAAAACTCACACTTAGAATATTTTGCATAGAGTTTCTTCTTCTTAAGCAATACAAAATATGCAAGTGAGCCTCATGCTCCTCTTTACTCTTGGAGTACAGAAGAAAATAATAAATAAAATTGATAACAAAAGAACCCAAATATGGATTGAACACCCCATTCATCAACCCTATAAAGGCGGTTGAGGTATTAGTCAAACCAAAAGACATAGCCAAAAACATACAGTGCACATAATGGATTCAAAATGTAGTCCTAGGTATGTTTTTAACTCGGATCTTAAGTTGGTGATACCCGAACCATAAGTCAATCTTAGAGAACATAGAAACACCTTGTAACTGATCAAACAGGTTGTCTATCCTGGGCAATGGGTACTTATTACAAATTGTAACCTTGTTCAACTGCCGGTAGTCTATGAACAAATGTAGACTACCATCCTTCTGCTAAACAAACAAGACCGGAGCACTCCAAGGAGAAGCACTAAGACAAATGAATCCCTTATATAGTAATTTCTGTAATCGAGCCTTTATCTCTCGTAGTTAAACTAGTACCATTCTATAAGAAGGAATAAATATGGGACGAGTGTCTGGTTCTTTGTCTATGCAAAGATTAATCTAACAATTAGGTGGCATACCAAGTAGATCATCGGAGAACACTTATAAGAATTCACATACCATCGAAACTGATGCAATAGAAAGGACCTCAGCACTAGTATCTCAAAGATGAGTTAGAAATTCTCGACACTCCTTCCATACAAACTTCTTGGCATGGATTAAAGCTATAAGTCTCAAAGGAGCAGGCTTATAATTACCCTCCTACTCTAATCTATCCATCGTTGGCATAGCCAAAGTTACTATTTCGGCATGACAGTCAAGAATCACATGGTATAGAGATAATCAACTCATCCCCAAAATGATATCAAAATCCACCATGTCTAGAATTACCAAATTAGCCAACTCTAATATCCTATGAACAATACAGAACAAGCCTGATATACCTGATCAATAGCTACCAAAATCTCAACTGGCATAGATATATACATAGGAGTATCAAGCATTTCACAAACCATATTAAAATCTAGAGCAAATTTAACAGAAACATATGAGAATGTGGAACCTGGATCAAACATAGTAGTAGCCAAGTGGTCATAGAAAAAAATAGTACCAGTGATCGCTATGTCTGAAGCCTCAACCTCGAGACTGCCTGGAAAAACATAGAAATGGGCCTTATCCCTCGTCTGAGCACCACCCCTGCCAGCCTATACACACCACCTCAGTTGGCCTGTTTAACACTTATACCCATTTGGCAACCACTATGGCCACCCTATGGATGAAACCTACCATTACCTCTACCTCCCCTACCCTACTGAAACTAAGGCTCGGGAAGTTTACTGCTGGCCTGACTTACAAGAGTGTCTGTAATTAGGATAATTTCTCCAAATGTGACTAACCCCATCAAACTCATAGAATATATGATCTAGGGTGGGTCACTAAGATAACAATGATGAAGGAGCATAACCACCAAAATCTAAAAATAGTTTGTCAGCCCCTAACAGACCCCCCAGCAGACACTAGTATCACAGGTTGAATGGGTCAAGCAGGAGAACCCTGCAAACTTTGACCCTTAGGATAAGAACCACTATAATTTCCCACCTTGCGGGTCTTCTTTTCCCCTGACTTGGAATAACCATCCTTCCACACACCCTCTACCTTTTTTCACAAAATCAGCTTCTCTTAAAAGATCTTACCTAAAGATGTCATCTAAAGTGCAGTAACCTGAAGACCAATATTCAACCCTTTAACAAACAAGCAAATCCTCTTTTCCTTAATAGTCAACAACTACGAAGAATAACTTGTCAAAGTATGAAATTTGGCCTCATAGGCTGCAACTGACATACTTCCCTATTTGAGTATAGTAAACTCATCCTTCTTTCTATCCCTCAGAGTAAGTGTCACATATTTCTCTCAATAGAGAAAATGAAACTAAGTCTAATTCAATAGAGGCAAACCTACAACTTTACACTCATCGAATGCCCTTCACCATATTTTGGCATCCCCCTGCAACTGAAAAGAAACAAATTCTACATTATACCTCTCTACCGCTCCCAATTTGTGAAGTTTTTCATGAAAATTGATAATGAATTCATAAGCATCATCTGACTTAGTACCATGAAAAAAAGGAGGCTTCATCTTAAGGAACTTATAAAATAAGCCGTGTTCATCTCTTATCATCACCAGACCCAAAACCTAATATGGGAAAGCACCATTCTCTGATGCCTAGTCCATCTTGGGTTACACGATAGCAACATACTCAATTCCTGGATGCTGAATAACTAAAACTACCGGTGTAGCACCTATACTAGCTAAACCACCCAAAAACCCCAGAACCTCCTAAATCAACTCTGAAGAAATCTAAACCTGTGTTGTACCTTTTTACATGGGTGCAACATCTCCCTGAATAGGTACCTCTCAGTCCTCTAGCACTTCTTTCTTATTCTGAACTATGTTTGGAATGTCCTCATGTGGGGAAGGAGATTTCGATCTTTATCTTGCTCGACCTCTGGAGGGCTAAGCTTCATTCCTAATGGGTTTTGTCCCACAACCTCTTTATCTCCCTCTTCCTATCACTCTACCTCTGCTATAAACTATGGCCTCAACGGCCAATTTGGGTGTTGCTGCTACTCTTTTGACATATGTTCTAACCATCTATGAGACAAGAGTAAAAGATGCCAGATACCATCTACTAGACTAGCTCTTGTACGATGAGATCGACAAACCTAAGGCTGATACCATCATTTTCATGACCCATATGGTTGTGAGTGGCACCCAAACTAAACCTTTGGTTGGAGAACCATCTAACCCAAAACTTAACCTGAACACTTAGCCATTTTTAAGACAAAAATATCAACCAATCAATACTACTGATATAATCACAAAATATCATTAATAAAATAAGTGTGGAATAAAACAACTACCTATTACAAATTCTCAAGGACCCAAAAGTCATCTTACAAGGACATTCTAACAAAAACTGAAGTAAAAGATAAAATATCCAAAAACAAAATAAAACAAGAGTATCTTTAGTTGAAAAAATCGACAAAATCTAATGAGATGATCCAATGGCTACCTGAAGGTAGATGCTCACCCTTGGATTGGAAAACTGCTGGTCAAATGCCATATCTGAGGTCTCATCCCAATCGCTGGAATACTATTTGCACTCAACAAAATATGAGCACATGTAGTATCAGTACAAAAACTATGTACTGGTAGCATCATCGGCTGACTTAACTAAAATATCACTTAAGCATAAATCAAATATGAGTAAATCAGCAATCAACACATAACAAGTACTTTCAACAACCAATTACCAATCCACAGATAATCATTTAGTCAACCAATAACTCAACCAAACCAACCTTCACATACATAATTTCAACAACAAAGGAGGGGTCTATGACTCCAATAAATACCACAAGTATAAACACACCAAACCATATACCACTTAACCATCCCATAAGAGTAGACATATGCCACCTTGATTTAATGCAACACATTATAATATTTAAATGAGCAATCAATGGTAATGAATATGTAACAATATATCAAAACCATTACAACCTCATCTCAATTTGTACAGACATACTAAAGGGACTTAAATAGTCATGATATATAGGGGACCAACTTCATCCATGTACCGTATCAGTGTGGTACCCAACCCTCCGATAATTAATAGATAAGTAACATGTATCGGCACGGCACCCGACCCTTTGAATATCATAATGTATGAATATCAAATCAAATATCATCTAGGATATAATGCAGTGCACCAAATATGCAACTACGCAATTTATCTATACACTTCTTCAAATTCAATTTTATCATATCATGTATACAACTAATATCCACGAACTTACAAAATCACAAGTATGCCAAAGGCCAATTCACAGATATTTAACTTACAAATAAACACGTAATCCAAATCAAATCTATAACTACAATTTAAACCATAACCTGCCTCAAACACAAGCCCGAATGCACAAATCCGCCAAAGCCTTGCCTTTAATTGCAGTTTCAGATTGTTTTCAGTATATAAACAACAAACAAGCAGTAATTAACAATGTACTCTCCACTTCTAGCCATTAGGAACTAAAACCCATTAAATTTACCCTAGTTCATATCCCAAAACACCAGTTTGGTTTTTTCACCCACTAGTTCACCCGAATTCCCCATATTTCACGTTAACAGTGAAGTATTCTATGATAAGAAGTATTAACTAACATCCTCGAATCATTATATATCAATTTTAAAACTATCCATTACAATTTTCCCTAATTTCTATCAACTTTAAAACTAAACCCAAAAATTCACCAAGAACATTTATTCTAATAATTCTATGGATTAAAGGAAGTAATTCTATGTTAGAACGATGTAATAACCTTACCAAAATAGCAGGAATTACCCAAGTAGGAAAAAAATCACCTCTTCCAAACCCTTAGTTTAAAGTATGGAGGTATCGAACAAAATATGGCTAAAAATTAAAGTTCCCACAATTTAACTGTTGGTGCCCACTATAGAAGATAGGGACCCACTACAGCAATCCCACTACAGTGGTCCTGCTATAGAAGATCAGGACCTTCTACTGCAGTCCTTGCATAGAGGACTAACTATGGTTAGCAGGGTATCGGTGCAGCGGTGATTGGAAGAAAATTAGGGGAGGTTCCAAAACTCCCCTCTTTTGCAACACAACCTTGGTCTTTTTGACAACAAAAATATAACCCACCATGGATAAAGCCATAACTGTAGTTCTATGAATGAGAATAACATTTCAAAAGTTTCTATGGATTACTAAATCTCTTATCTATCACGCCACACCTATAAGACCATAAAAATATCACCAGAATACAGAAGGTCTCTAACCTACACAACACTCAATTTCCATCTAAACTCACCCTAGCTTGAGATTTCTACAACTCTCATCTTACGACAAACTCTACCCAAACTTTTACAATGCAAACAATGCTATAATAATGGAATGAAGTGTTATAGTGGGGCACCACAACAGTATAATTTAGGGCCAACTTTGGCCTAATTCGAGTTTATGTGGGAAGATGCAACTTGGACCTTTTGGGAGGCTATATATAGTTTCTTTAGGTTGTTTTTAAGAAGGATTGAAGCGTACAAACTCAGAGAAGATAGAAAGAACAATATTTGTAAGAATTTTAATATTTTTATTTATTCTGTAATCACTAGTTCATCACTACTTCATAAATTCAATTTCCTCTAATCTATTCATGAGTAGCTAAACTTCTCGTAACTAGGGTTGTGGTTAAGGATATAAAATTTATGGTTTGAATGCCCTATTGATTGGTTTGATTTCCATTAATTGAGGTATATATTTTCTCTTAATCTTAATTATTTGGAAGCTTGACAACCTCTGAAACATTGTGTATGGTGTGTAGTCTGGACTAGGAATAAGGAAATTACATATATAATCAGAGAAGGTAGGCCTTGGATGTGAACTATATAGGAAAGGGGGAACGATTGCTAATATAGATAGAAATATACTTGTTAGCTTGTTGATTTGATATGAAAGAGAAATCACATGCACTTCACTATCGATCGATATAGGTATTAAGAATAGTCAAGTTGGCTAGAGTTTGTTTGGAAAGATGCTTAATATCAAAAATATCAACCCACAACTAGTAAATTAGGAAATCACCTAAATATGTGATTTGAATACCCAACTGAATTGTTGAAACACCATAACCCTAGATTATCTCTCTAGTCTAAATTTCAACCTATAAATCTACGACTTGCTTCAATTTACTTTTACTTATAATCAAAACACAAAATCACTCTATATTATTTGTAGCTTACTAAATAGTGACTATAAGAATTCAAACTATGTAATCAATTTTTCAAATCCCTGTGGGTATGATATTTGGACTAAAATCCTGCATACACTTGTGTGTGCGTTTGGACGTAACAAATTTTTTACGCGATTGGTAGGGATTTGTTAGAGTTGATACTATTTTTTATTTTTGTTAAACTATTTGGATTTCACTTTTGGTTGTTGTTTTTGTTTCTTTCTTTTAAGTTAGTTTATGCTAAATACCCGGAGTCAAAGCAATCCCTTGATTCTAATTGATCACAAACTTGGACACACCCTTAAAGAGCTGAGAGTGATGGGTGATAATCTGAATAACTCAAACCATCTGAACCATCTATTGCTACACCATTCTTCATGCATGGAATTTTGTGAGGTCAAATTGGAAAAAAACCTCCAAAGCTATTTTAAAGCCACTCATCATAAGAAACTTTGATCTTAGAGAGGGAATTGTGCAACTAGTTCAAAACACTTGTTAATATGCTGGTAAATTGCATGAAGACCCACATAGGAACCTGCAAGAGTTTATAGCATTGAGTGACAATTTCCATTACCAAAATGTTTAAGATGAGTATGTAAAGTTGATTTTGTTCAATTTCTTACAGATTGGAGAGGAGAAACAATGGTTACAAAATAATCCGGCAGGATCTATCACATCATGGGATGCCTTATCTAAAAAGTTTCTTAATAGGTTTTTCTCGTCTAGTAAAACAAAAGAGCTTCGAGGCAAGATTTCAAGGTTTGTTTAGAAAGATTTTAAATCCCTTCTCTAAGCTTTGGAGAGATACAAGGGATACATGAGAGACTATTATAACACCTTGGATTCCAAGCTATCATGACTTGAGACTACCTCCTAGTCGTAACAAACCCTAAGCTAACTGTAACACCCCATACATTTCCGACCATACTTGATTGGTGATCTAGGGTGTATTTATATGCCTTATTGCCAACGTTGAACCATGTTTACCTTAGTTTTGAGAGCAATAAGTACGTACTTTGTATTGTTTTGATGAAGTAATTGCTATTCTGCTAGTACCCGCAAAGAAAAGTCGAAGAAAGGAAGAAAATAAGAATTTTGGTGTCAGGCGCGCCAGGCAGCGTGCCAGGCCGCTTTTGCACGCCCTTTTAGGGCAAAAATTTTGGTTAAGTCTCAGGCGCGCCCAGGGGCGTGCCGAGCCGCTTTTTGCCAAATTTCTTCTCTGACCACCAGTCTATCAATAGGGATCTGGGGTTATTGTATCATTATTCCATCTTGGTAGGCCTACTCTTGGGCGATTTAGGCATCCAAATTAGGGTTGATCATGTAACACCCCGTACCTTCCTAACCCAATGTGATGACGATGAACAATGTATACTTGAGTGTCGAGAGCCACACGAATGTATTTTGTAATGATATTGACAAGAAAATTGAAATTTTGCCTTGTACATATGCTTAACCTTGCGTAGAAGGTGTTTTACGATCTTCATGGAGCATTTGTCGGGTTCAAAATGAGGCTAAGAGGACCTCTAAACAAAGTATGTTAAGGTTAAGAAGTAAGTGAAAGAATAGGATTTGAAGTATCAAACCAAACCCGCGAAGAAAAGTCGAAAAATGAAATTTTCGAAAAATTTAAGGGAAGGGCGCGTTGGGTAGCGTGCCACACCGCTCTGGGCTGAAATTTTCAGTCCAGAGGCAGTAGAGGGGCGCGCCAGGCAGCATGCCACGCCGCCCCTGCGCACCTTTCAAAAGTTGAAAATTTTGTTTAAGTCTCAAGGGTTCCCGGGGACGTATTGAGCCGATTTATGCCACGATTAATCTACAACTATGAGAATATACATGAAATGAGTGAAATATTATATTGGTATGATAAAATTACTCGAGAACGAATTTGGCGTCAAAATGACGATTTTACCCTTTTGGTCAAAATGGGTCATACGTGGCTAGAATCACTTGGTTTTTGGATGGCGGCTACGGATATGAATAGAATGAGTGGGAATATTATTGTAATACGTATGAGATGACTTAAACACGTGAAATTATTGATTTTATCGGGTTAAGTGAATTGGGCCCAAAAATGGAAAGAAGACATGGCCCATATGGGGAAATTTGACCCATTCTTGCAAAAACTTCTAGAACACCACATGGCATGATATAGAGTGGCTAATCATGGACTTGAGAGCCTATATAAAGGGCAAAAATGCTGATTTTATTCATTTGGAAAACACATGCCTTTGTAGATATTTTTTTCAACCCTTTCTTTTTCTCTCAAATCCTAAGAGGTCAAAGCTAACCTTTGGAGCAAGATCAACATCTTCCAAGCCTAGGTAAGTGATTATTGTCATGGATTAATATATTATATGCATGGGAGAGTATGTGAATCTTGTTGGTTATGCTTGAAAGAGTTGAACATAGTACTTTGGTTTTTGTACAAGATGTGCCATCCATGAGATTTGAATTTGAATTAGAACTTGTGCCTTTGATGAAAGATCATGGTATGGATAAAATATGAACGTATATGGTGTTATTTTTGTTGTTAACCTTGTTCTTGTCAATAAGTGTAAATTGTGGGATTTTGGCCGATATGTGCTATGAAGTGTATTAAGGTGAATTGATGGATTATTTGTGATATGGTATGGATAAGGAGGTGTAAAAGAGAATTGTTATGGTGAAATGCAATGATTATTATGTATTGGTCAATGTTGGGAATATTGGAGGATTTTTGAAACAATGATGCTATCAATGGTTTTGTCAAGGGGAAATGACATGTTTCAAAGCAAACATGTACCCCATTGATGTTATATGCATTTGTGAAGTAGTTGTGGTTAATGTGAATTACGTTATGTATTTGTGTTGTAGAGTGACACATAAAGAAGGAGCGGGACTATTGTATGCACATCTAGGACTGTATATCCGTATTGAGAGTACAAGGTATGTAAGGTTACTCTGTCCGTATCTTTTTGCGGTAAATAGTATCCACATTGCTAATTCACTAGTCCTATCCCGAATTGTGCCAATGTATCCTATATCCGTTTATCAATAGTCATTGCCATATCTTTCCTACTCATGGATCATTTGTGAGTCTTACGTCTCATTATCATGGTTAATGTTCCAAAAGCTCAAACAAGGTTATGGTCCAATGTTCCAATAGTAGTTATGCTCATGTATCTTGTTATGAATGATTGTCCAATGGTTCCAATGGTGTCATGTTTCCAATAATGTTTATTCACATGTCTTCTATTTTGATTATGGTTCCAAGTTTCCAAACATGCTATGTCACATGAATATGTCAATCTCTCACAAGTGAAAGTACCAATCTCATATGTCTCTCACTCATTGGCTAATGATCCAAAGTTTCAAGTGATGTTATGACTATCAAAATACCAATCTCAAAGTAAAGAACAAAGTAATGCAAATGTGGTCAATGATCAAGTATGGGTGGCAAGTCTAGGGGCATAAGCCTAGCTCGACTCGATCCCGATGTGTTGATTTATGGGTGGCAAGTCGAGGGGCATAAGCCTAGCTCGACTCGATCCCGATGTATGATTTATGGGTGGCAGGTCTAGGGGCATAAGCCTAGCTCGACCCGATCCCTGGGTGGCATGTCTAGGGGCATAAGCCTAGCTCGACCCGATCCCAACATGACGATAAGTCATGTAAAGACCCACTGATCAGTAGGGGCCCGGGTACATTGTGACATATGTAATGACATTGAAGTAAAGAAGCATGAAAGCGATGAAATCAATGAAAGTAATACACATGGGTTCCAAAGTGCAAAATGGTTACTTATTCATCTGATTATGCATATGCATTTGAGTTTCATTGAGTTCATTGAATTATTCATGTGTTGTATAGTTTCATTTGAGCCTTACATACTCAGCACATTCTTCGTACTGACCCCTTTTGGGGAACTTACCTTACATGCTGCAGGCACAGGAGTTAGTAGATCTCCTCAGTAAGTGGCGAGATTTCCGCAGATTGTTGGTGAGCTCCAGTTGCTTCGGGGCTTCCCAAGTCACATGTGTATAGTAGATGTTGGCATTTGTAAACATTGTATAGACATGGTCATGTATCTATTAGAGGCTTTATAGACATATGTGGGGTATCATGAGGTAAAAGATGTACGTGCATTTTGACGAAATGGCCCTAATGGCTAAATTGCATATATATTACATATGTGGTCATGCCTTCCGCTATTGATATTTAATTACATGAAATAAGATGATATTCATACGCGAACATACATATGAGAGTACATGAGCAAGAGCAAAGATTGGTTCTCTCGGGCCTTATCGGCTTCGGGTGCCAATCACGTCCCGATGGGAATTTGGGTCGTGACAGATCAGTTTATGTTAAATTAAGCCAAGAGTGGCTAAAATCGCTTATTCTTGGGGTTGAGGCTACGAACATGAATCTCGTGAGTTGAATATTGTCTTAACATTTATGGAATTATTTAAAAATGAGATTTTTGGGGTATTATACATTAAATTTGGTGGGCTGAATTGACATGTGATAATGGGATCAATTTAAGGCCCAAATTTAAATCAAAAGACATGGCCCAAATAGGAAAAATGACCCATTCTTGTGTTGACAAAGTAAACATGGCATTTAATGGCCAAGAAGTGGCTAAGAATGACTTGAGGGACTATATAAAGGCACAAAATCAGATTTTTATTCATTATAAAACACATGCAATTTCTAGAATTTCAAAAGATATTTCTCATCTCTCACAAACCCTAAGTCATCACTTTCTTAGACAAGATCATCACTTTGTAAGTTTGGGTAAGTGTTTTGTAACACCCCATATGTTTTTGAACCTAGTAAAGTACCGTAACATTCATGGAAGTATTTAAACATGAGAGGGTTGGTGAATTATACATTAATTTGTTGGGATTAAATGAGTCTTGTCCCATTGGGCTCAAATGAGGCCCAAAATTTACAAATAAGACATGGCCCAAATGGAATTTGACCCATTCTTCAAGTTGACCAAGTAAGCCTCTCATTTAATGTGGTGTATTGACTAAGGATGACCATTAAAAGTGGATATTTAAAGGGAATATATAAGGTGGGAAAAATTAGATTTTTATTCATTTATACACACATGAATATCTAGAAATTTCCACAAGATATTTTATCTCAACTCAAACCCTAAGTCATCACTCCTTTGGACAAGATCACTCTCTTGTAAGTATTGGTAAGTGTTTAATCTCATGGTTTAGTATATAATATTCTTAATATGGTGTATATATCATGTTGGTTATGTTGGCAAGGTGTTAGACAGTTTACTATGTGTTAAACAGTGTGCTTTTGTTCAATCGGTGAAGGGTTTAGCCTTCTAAACTTGAAAGTGGACTTGTGGCCTTGAAGGAAGTTACTTTGATGGATTAAATATCAACATGTAAGGTGTGGTTATTTTCTTAACTTACTTTCTTTATGTGTATAACATGTGGGATTGTGGTTATGAAATTGGTCATGGAATTGGTGGTGTATTGAAAG
This sequence comes from Capsicum rhomboideum, assembly GCA_031232105.1. NCBI lineage: Eukaryota > Viridiplantae > Streptophyta > Magnoliopsida > Solanales > Solanaceae > Capsicum > Capsicum rhomboideum. The sequence goes on from CP124709.1 coordinate 65,592,646, forward strand.
GAAAATGTGATTTTGGAGATGTTCATTTGTGTTATGAAACCATGATGGTTTTTTGGCATCCAAGTGACCTAAAATATGTAAATATAAGCTTATTTATGGCCTTGGACCATTTATTACACAAAAGGACCAAAAGAGTCCCTTTTTGGCCGATTTGGGCATCCGCCCTCGCAGACGAAGGTACCTGCGGGCGCAGGTGACTTCACAGGTGACTCTGGAAACTTCCAAGGGTCACATGCGGCCATACCTCAATCACTTGCGGGCGCAGGTGGCTTTGCAGGTAAGCCCAGAAACTCATTTTGTATGTTTTTGTCTCTCTTTGATCCCCGAAGTCCCCTATACCCTTTTTGGATGCAATTATCAACTTATGATACCTTTTGAATGACGTTAAGGCATTTTTTGGAGGCATGTTGGATTATAACAATTTTAGATTGTTGTTAATATGTTGTTATGAAAGGTATTGAGGTGACTTGACGGAAGAATTGTGATGTAATGATAATGAGGAAGCGTAAAGGGTAAACTTGGTGTGAAATGATATTAGTTTATGAATTCTTGGTCAATGTGTGGAATGTTATGGTGTTGTTGGTATGGTAATTCAGTGGATTGTATTGTAAAGGGTGAAATGACGCTATATGGCAGTCATGTAGCTCATTGTCGTTTTGTGCACTTGTAAGGTAACAAGTTGTTAACGTGAGCTCCGTTATGAACTTGTGTTGTAGAATAACACGTAAATAAGGAGCTAGATTATTGTATTCACACATAGGACTGTGTATTCATATTGAGAACATAATGTGTGTAAGGTTACTCTTACCGTATCCTTCTGCAGCACATATTGTTCACATTGTCATCGTACTTGTTCCATTTCGAAATGTTCTAAGGCATCTCATTACAGGTTGTTATGTATTGTTATTCTTATGTTCCTTATTCGTGGATTAATAGTTGTTATTCATAAGTCTCTTAATCATGGACAGATGTTCCAAAGCTCCAATAATGTTGCGACTATCAACATATCTATCTCTCAAAAGTAAGAAATGAAGTAATGCATATTTATTGGTTGTAAGAGTACGGGTGGTAGCTCTAGAAGCATAAGCCTAGATCGATCCAATCCTGAATTTGTTGGATCAGGGGGCAGTCGTAGAGGCATAAGCCTAGCTTGGGCCAATCCTAACAGGTGGAAACTCTAGAGGGAATAGCCTAGCTTGAGCCGAACCTGATATATTGGTTTATGGGCGGCAGCTCTAGAGGGAATAACCTAGCTTGAGTTGAGCCCGACATAACGTTATGTTATGTTAAGACCCACTGATCAGTTGGGGATCGGGTACAATATGAGATAAGTGATGATGAATAAACACTAGAAGCAAAAGAAAATAATGAATGTAAGGTACATGGTTCCACATATGCAGAACGATGGTTTATCCATATTGAATATTCTCTTATATTTGATTTCATTGGAATATTTATGTGTCTTACAGTTTCATATGGCCTTACATACTCAGTACATTCTTCGTACTGACCTACCTTGGGGGGGGCTTACCTTACTTTCTATAGGCACAGGTGCTAGTAGACCTCCTTAGTAGGCTATGAGAAATCCGTAGATTATTGGTGAGCTCCAGTTGGTTCTGGGCTTTTTGAGATGTATATGTATATTTATTTTGGTATTGTATATGTGTATAGAGCGGGATCTTATCCCGACTCTAGGATGGTTATGGTTATGCATCTGTAGAGGCTTTGTAGATGTTGTGGGACAAATGAAGAAAATGTAAGGAACGTATGTTTTTTCTTGATGGCCCCAACGACCAAGTTTCATAGTTATCATGTATTTTCCATGACTTCCGCTATTGACATCTTATATCTATTTATGGTGATGATGTTTATTGAGTAACATGTGCAGGAGTGTATTAGAATAAAGAATGGTTCTCTCGGGCCTTAACGACTTTGGGTGCCAGTCCGCCTCGTTGGAACTCGGGGCGTGACAAAAGTGGTATCAGAGCGGGTTATCCTAAGGGTGTCTACAAAGCCGTGTCGAAGTAGAGTCTTGCTTATGGATGTGTTGTGCACCACATTTATAAGTAGGAGGCTACGGGACATTTAGGAGTTGTTTCTTTTCTTCACTTCTAGATCGTGCAATAGAGTCAAAGTTGTAGGTGGACACATATGTACGTATTGACATTGGTTCTCTTTTATATAGTCAAATGTTGAGTATCAGACAAGATAAGGGCAAAGGTGAGCAGGATGATATGCCTGCCGAAGTAGAAATGAGTAAATCACCACTTAACCAAGTTAGTCAAGGTGAAGCTGATATGGAAATCGTTATACGGGTCTCTCGTAGCCAAAAGATAGAGGACTACCTGCAGAGCCATCTATAAATGTCACGGAACAGGATTTACGAAATGTAGTGCATATGTTGCCTCAGATAGTTGTTGTACAATGTCACGGGCGAGATGGTCTGCTGACGAGTAATGATGGTGAGGCTAGGGTAGCTAGTCGTCAAACACAGTATTTTTAGAAAGCATACCCTCCCACGTTCACCGGGTCGGATTTGAATGAAGACCCATAGGACATTATGAACTAAGTTAAAAAGGGTTCTAGATGTTATGCATATGACTGATCTACTGATGTATTTTCAGATAGTTGGGAGGAATGTAAAATGGCATTCTGTGACTAGTACCTCCCATGTGAGGTCAGAAAAGCTTATGTGGACCAATTGTTAAGAAAATTTTTTTTTGGCCAAAGGGCTATAAGTGTCAAGAAGTACAGTTTTTAGTGTCATAATTTGACTAGATATGCTCCAAACGTGATAACTGTTATGACCGATAGAGTGCATCAGTATAGAGACAGATGGATTGTACAATGGATATAGGCATTTTGCACACAATAATGAAAGACCAGAGGCACCAGAAAAGGACACAACTATTTGACAAAGGTTCGTTAAAGATGGCTAGATCTATGGGGACAGTTCATGGCGTCCCAAGGAGAATTGAGGTCTTGGATGATTGGCAGACCGCCTAAATCATTATTTCTTTAATCTATAGTAAATGTTCTACCTCGATCCTAAGGGTTTAGAGACAGTCGGTTTGGCAAAGAAGTGAGATTCATGATTCATGGACAATGGGGTATCAAGCATAAGAACGAAGAAGGTAGAGACCAAATGTCGGTTGGGGCCAAATGTTGTTATTCGTGTGATATGTCGGGTCATAAAAGGAGACTTCTCCTGGTGAAGCTACATGTACCGTACACGTAGTGATTGACCCATAGAGCATATGGTATTTTGTTAATTGCTGAAAAGTGAAAAGAACACCAAAATGACCAGTTGGTGAACCTATTGTAAGTAAAAGAGTATATCATAAGTGCATAGTCATTAATTGTGGTCATGAGATACTGGTTGATCTTATTGAGTTATAAAGGGGTTATGGCATAGTAGATGGCCGAACTAAGAAGTTCTATTGTCATTATCCCCAAAGGAATATTTTGAATGGACAGGAAAATGTATTCCCCATCTCACGGCAAAGAAAAGGATACTCTAAGGGATACATATGCCACTTAGTAAGAGTGAACGATATTAATGCGAAGCCCCCACCTCTTTAATCAGTCCGGGTGGTAAATGAATTCCCAGATGTATGATTTGGTATGAATGTGGCGTCAGGTACTCGAACTATTTTTATTTTCATCATATAGCATGGCCTCTTCATATAGCATGGCCTGGTCGAGTTACGAGAATGACAGGAGAAAGTAAAAGATGTGTTGAATAAGGGATTCATAAGACCTAGTACTACCCCTTGGGGTGCATCAGTGTCACTAGTAGAAAAAAAGATAAATGGCCTATTGAGAATGTGTGTTTACTATTGGCAACTGGATAAGAATAGTTTCCCCCCAGAGTTGACGATTTGTTTGATCAGTTACGGGATAAATGATAATGAATGTTGATGAAATAAAAAGGAAAATATATATGAACGATGATGATATACCCAAGGCAGCATTACAAACATGGTATGCTTATAAGTCTTAGTATGTCAATTGGGCTAGAGAATGCACCTGTAGTTTTATAGATTAATGAACAGGGCATTCAGGACACTTGTAAATGTGTGTGTGACCATATTCGGTGATGGTATTCAAAAAAAAAAACATCACAGGAGGACTATGCATTGTATAGGATGAAGAGATGAAAGTTGTCACACAAAAGATAGAAATGGTGAACAATTGGCTAAGGCCTACGATGCTTACAGAGATCCATCGATTTCTTGGGTTGATTGATCATTATATGAGAATTGTGGAAGGATCTCCTTCTATACCTACACCCTTAACAAAGCCTATACACAAGGCAATCAAGTTCCAGTAAAAGGATGCATGTGAGAAAAGCTTTCAAGAGTTGAAAGATAAAGTAACTTCCACATCCGTTGTAAGTGCCTTCTGAAGGCATAAGAATGTTATGCAATGTATGGTAATGCTTCCGGGGTTGGCCTCGAATGTATATTGATGTAGCATGATAAGGTAATAGCATATGCGTCACGACAGTTACGGCCACATGAGAATATAAATTATTACGAAACACATGACCCTGAAGTAGCAGCAGTGATATTTGCTTTAACGTTATGGTGTAACTATTTGTAAGGGATTCATGCTGATATATATATTCTGGATGTGAGACAATGTAATAGATTGTTAAGCCAAAAGACTTACTCTGAGGTAGCGAAGGTGGCTTGAAATCTTAAAAGGTGAGGACATTGGTATCCTATATCATTTGGGAAAAGCAAATGGGGTCGTTGATACATTAAGCTGCAAGGAAGTAGGAAATATGAATGGACAGCTCACAGAAAAGAAAGATATAGTCAGGAAATCTATATTAATGAGGCAATATGGGGTTTTGTTTCTTGAAACTCCAGAGGAAAGAATTATAGTGTCAAATGTGGTAGGATTTTCATTGATATTGGAGATAAAGGGAAAAGCAATATGTAAATGCCATTTTTAGTTCAAGTGAAAAAAAATAAATATGTACAGCAAAGTCGGCAAGAGTATTTGAGCAAACACAAGGGGGAGTACTTTAACGCCAATGTAGATTGTGTGTACTGGGTATAGATGAGTTAAGTAAATGAATTACGATAAAAGAACATCGTTCATGGTAGTTGTTTGTTCGAAAACAACCAAAATACACCATGGTGTAGCAGAGATATGTTGGTAAGAATATATGAGAAGCACATTGTAGAACTTGTATTTCAATGTCCAAGCGGTCACTGACGAACAGTATGGCATCAAAAGTCTGTATGTTTTATGCAATATGTTACCCTCCCAGTTTGGAAGTGGAACATGAATAACATGGAATTAATTAAAGGGTTGTCTCGTACATTGCGAAGGTTGATTCCATATAAATAATCATGAACTGGCTTACCGATTCAACATATTTCCTACCAGTTAGGACCACCGATACAGATGAACGGTATGCAAAATTGTAGGTTACAGAGATCGTATGATTACATGAGACTCCACTCACTATTATATCACACAGGGGGCTCACTTTATTGCACAGTGTAGGTAAGTCTTTCCAGTAAAGCATGAGTACACAGATAAATGTAAGTATGGCTGGTCATCCTTAAATGGATGGACGAACAGAATGTAAACATGTGAAGATATGTCACGAGTTTGTACGTTGGACTTTAAAGGTAGTGGGGATGAATATCGATCGTCTAATGAAATTGCTACAATAAAGATATCAAAAGGTACCTTACGAAGGTTTATATAAAAGGACATATAAGATCATCCATTGGATGGGTTATGGATGATGAAATTTTGCGTTGCCCAGGTCAAATTTTATTCATCAAGCTATAGAGAAAGTAAAGGTGATATAAAAGTAGCTACAAATGGCCCAAAGTCGGTATAAATCATATGCCGATATTAGAAGTTGATAGTGTCACCAATGGAAAAAGATAATGAGATTCGGAAAGAAAGAGGAGTTGTCCAAAGATTTGGGCAACTTGCGTACCTATTAGCACTAGTCCAGGAATTCTTCATAGTCCATTTCGTATGCTCCAAAAGTGTATCGGAGAGTATATAGTATTGTTGCCAATGGAAAGGTACAAATTTTAGAGGATCTCACACGTACAAAGGTACATCGAGAAGTGAAAGAATCAAGAAAAGCAAACGTAGCTTCCGTAGGGGCACTATTGGAGAACTTAGTACATCGAAGAAATCACAAGGGAAATCGAAGCATTAATGACATCCAAGTACTTGTACTTGTGATACATGGAAGGAAAAGTTCAAGATACAGATTTGGAGTTAAGTCTTTACAAGTGTTAAGTGTGTATATTATGATATAGAGCATTCACTTTGACTTAAGTGTTGCAACGAGACAGTATTACTAACATTCGAGGATGAATGTTCCTAAGGGGGGAAGAATGTAACACCCCGTACCTTCCTAACCCAATGTGATGACGATGAACAATGTATACTTGAGTGTCGAGAGCCACACGAATGTATTTTGTAATGATATTGACAAGAAAATTAAAATTTGGCCTTGTACATATGCTTAACCTTGCGTAGAAGGTGTTTTACGATCTTCATGGAGCATTTGTCGGTTTCAAAATGAGGCTAAGAGGACCTCTAAACAAAGTATGTTAAGGTTAAGAAGTAAGTGAAAGAATAGGATTTGAAGTATCTAACCAAACCCGCGAAGAAAAGTCGAAAAATGAAATTTTCGAAAAATTTAAGGGAAGGGAGCGTTGGGTAGCGTGCCACGCTGCTCTGGGCTGAAATTTTCAGTCCATAGGCAGTAGAGGGGCGCGCCAGGCAGCGTGCCACGCCGCCCCTGCGCACCTTTCAAAAGTTGAAAATTTTGTTTAAGTCTCAAGGGTTCCCGGGGACGTATTGAGCCGATTTTGGCCACGATTCATATACAACTATGAGAATATACATGAAATGAGTGAAATATTATATTGGTATGATAAAATTACTCGAGAACGAATTTGGCGTCAAAATGACGATTTTACCCTTTTGGTCAAAATGGGTCATACGTGGCTAGAATCACTTGGTTTTTGGATGGCGGCTACGGATATGAATAGAATGAGTGGGAATATTATTGTAATACGTATGAGACGACTTAAACACGTGAAATTATTGATTTTATCGGGTTAAGTGAATTGGGCCCAAAAATGGAAAGAAGACATGGCCCATATGGGGAAATTTGACCCATTCTTGCAAAAACTTCTAGAACACCACATGGCATGCTATAGAGTGGCTAAGCATGGACTTGAGAGCCTATATAAAGGGCAAAAATGCTGATTTTATTCATTTGGAAAACACATGCCTTTGTAGATATTTTTTTCAACCCTTTCTTTTTCTCTCAAACCCTAAGAGGTCAAAGCTAACCTTTGGAGCAAGATCAACATCTTCCAAGCCTAGGTAAGTGATTATTGTCATGGATTAATATATTATATGCATGGGAGAGTATGTGAATCTTGTTGGTTATGCTTGAAAGAGTTGAACATAGTACTTTGGTTTTTGTACAAGATGTGCCATCCATGAGATTTGAATTTGAATTAGAACTTGTGCCTTTGATGAAAGATCATGGTATGGATAAAATATGAACGTCTATGGTGTTATTTTTGTTGTTAACCTTGTTCTTGTCAATAAGTGTAAATTGTGGGATTTTGGCCGATATGTGCTATGAAGTGTATTAAGGTGAATTGATGGATTATTTGTGATGTGGTATGGATAAGGAGGTGTAAAAGAGAATTGTTATGGTGAAATGCAATGATTATTATGTATTGGTCAATGTTGGGAATATTGGAGGATTTTTGAAACAATGATGCTATCAATGGTTTTGTCAAGGGGAAATGACATGTTTCAAAGCAAACATGTACCCCATTGATGTTATATGCATTTGTGAAGTAGTTGTGGTTAATGTGAATTACGTTATGTATTTGTGTTGTAGAGTGACACATAAAGAAGGAGAGGGACTATTGTATGGACATCTAGGACTGTATATCCGTATTGAGAGTACAAGGTATGTAAGGTTACTCTGTCCGTATCTTTTTGCGGCAAATAGTATCCACATTGCTAATTCACTAGTCCTATCCCGAATTGTGCCAAGGTATCCTATATCCGTTTATCAATAGTAATTGCCATATCTTTCCTACTCATGGATCATTTGTGAGTCTTACGTCTCATTATCATGGTTAATGTTCCAAAAGCTCAAACAAGGTTATGGTCCAATGTTCCAATAGTGGTTATGCTCATGTATCTTGTTATGAATGATTGTCCAATGGTTCCAATGGTGTCATGTTTCCAATAATGTTTATTCACATGTCTTCTATTTTGATTATGGTTCCAAGTTTCCAAACATGCTATGTCACATGAATATGTCAATCTCTCACAAGTGAAAGTACCAATCTCATATGTCTCTCACTCATTGGCTAATGATCCAAAGTTTCAAGTGATGTTATGACTATCAAAATACCAATCTCAAAGTAAAGAACAAAGTAATGCAAATGTGGTCAATGATCAAGTATGGGTGGCAAGTCTAGGGGCATAAGCCTAGCTCGACTCGATCCCGATGTGTTGATTTATGGGTGGCAAGTCTAGGGGAATAAGCCTAGCTCGACTCGATCCCGATGTATGATTTATGGGTGGCAGGTCTAGGGGCATAAGCCTAGCTCGACCCGATCCCTGGGTGGCATGTCTAGGGGCATAAGCCTAGCTCGACCCGATCCCAACATGACGATAAGTCATGTAAAGACCCACTGATCAGTAGGGGCCCGGGTACATTGTGACATATGTAATGACATTGAAGTAAAGAAGCATGAAAGCGATGAAATCAATGAAAGTAATACACATGGGTTCCAAAGTGCAAAATGGTTACTTATTCATCTGATTATGCATATGCATTTGAGTTTCATTGAGTTCATTGAATTATTCATGTGTTGTATAGTTTCATTTGAGCCTTACATACTCAGTACATTCTTCGTACTGACCCCTTTTGGGGAACTTACCTTACATGCTGCAGGCACAGGAGTTAGTAGATCTCCTCAGTAAGTGGCGAGATTTCCGCAGATTGTTGGTGAGCTCCAGTTGCTTCGGGGCTTCCCAAGTCACATGTGTATAGTAGATGTTGGCATTTGTAAACATTGTATAGACATGGTCATGTATCTATTAGAGGCTTTATAGACATATGTGGGGTATCATGAGGTAAAAGATGTACGTGCATTTTGACGAAATGGCCCTAACGGCTAAATTGCATATATATTACATATGTGGTCATGCCTTCTGCTATTGATATTTAATTACATGAAATAAGATGATATTCATACGCGAACATATATATGAGAGTACATGAGCAAGAGCAAAGATTGGTTCTCTCGGGCCTTATCGGCTTCGGGTGCCAATCACGTCCCGATGGGAATTCGGGTCGTGACAGATCAGTTTATGTTAAATTAAGCCAAGAGTGGCTAAAATCGCTTATTCTTGGGGTTGAGGCTACGAACATGAATCTCGTGAGTTGAATATTGTCTTAACATTTATGGAATTATTTAAACATGAGATTTTTGGGGTATTATACATTAAATTTGGTGGGCTGAATTAACATGTGATAATGGGATCAATTTAAGGCCCAAATTTAAATCAAAAGACATGGCCCAAATAGGGAAAATGACCCATTCTTGTGTTGACAAAGTAAACATGGCATTTAATGGCCAAGAAGTGGCTAAGAATGACTTGAGGGACTATATAAAGGCACAAAATCAGATTTTTATTCATTATAAAACACATGCAATTTCTAGAATTTCAAAAGATATTTCTCATCTCTCACAAACCCTAAGTCATCACTTTCTTAGACAAGATCATCACTTTGTAAGTTTGGGTAAGTGTTTTGTAACACCCCATATGTTTTTGAACCTAGTAAAGTACCGTAACATTCATGGAAGTATTTAAACATGAGAGGGTTGGTGAATTATACATTAATTTGTTGGGATTAAATGAGTCTTGTCCCATTGGGCTCAAATGAGGCCCAAAATTTACAAATAAGACATGGCCCAAATGGAATTTGACCCATTCTTCAAGTTGACCAAGTAAGCCCCTCATTTAATGTGGTGTATTGACTAAGGATGACCATTAAAAGTGGATATTTAAAGGGAATATATAAGGTGGGAAAAATTAGATTTTTATTCATTTATACACACATGAATATCTAGAAATTTCCACAAGATATTTTATCTCAACTCAAACCCTAAGTCATCACTCCTTTGGACAAGATCACTCTCTTGTAAGTATTGGTAAGTGTTTAATCTCATGGTTTAGTATATAATATTCTTAATATGGTGTATATATCATGTTGGTTATGTTGGCAAGGTGTTAGACAGTTTACTATGTGTAAAACAGTGTGCTTTTGTTCAATCGGTGAAGGGTTTAGCCTTCTAAACTTGAAAGTGGACTTGTGGCCTTAAAGGAAGTGACTTTGATGGATTAAATATCAACATGTAAGGTGTGGTTATGTTCTTAACTTACTTTCTTTATGTGTATAACATGTGGGATTGTGGTTATGAAATTGGTCATGGAATTGGTGGTGTATTGAAAGGAAAATGTGATTTTGGAGATGTTCATTTGTGTTATGAAACCATGATGGTTTTTTGGCATCCAAGTGACCTAAAATATGTAAATATAAGCTTATTTATGGCCTTGGACCATTTATTACACAAAAGGACCAAAAGAGTCCCTTTTTGGCCGATTTGGGCATCCGCCCTCGCAGACGAAGGTACCTGCGGGCGCAGGTGACTTCGCAGGTGACTCTGGAAACTTCCAAGGGTCACATGCGGCCATACCTCAATCACTTGCGGGCGCAGGTGGCTTTGCAGGTAAGCCCAGAAACTCATTTTGTATGTTTTTGTCTCTCTTTGATCCCCGAAGTCCCCTATACCCTTTTTGGATGCAATTATCAACTTATGATACCTTTTGAATGACATTAAGGTATTTTTTGGAGGCATGTTGGATTATAACAATTTTAGATTGTTGTTAATATGTTGTTATGAAAGGTATTGAGGTGACTTGACGGAAGAATTGTGATGTAATGATAATGAGGAAGCGTAAAGGGTAAACTTGGTGTGAAATGATATTAGTTTATGAATTCTTGGTCAATGTGTGGAATGTTATGGTGTTGTTGGTATGGTAATTCAGTGGATTGTATTGTAAAGGGTGAAATGACGCTATATGGCAGTCATGTAGCTCATTGTCGTTTTGTGCACTTGTAAGGTAACAAGTTGTTAACGTGAGCTCCGTTATGAACTTGTGTTGTAGAATAACACGTAAATAAGGAGCTAGATTATTGTATTCACACATAGGACTGTGTATTCATATTGAGAACATAATGTGTGTAAGGTTACTCTTACCGTATCCTTCTGCAGCACATATTGTTCACATTGTCATCGTACTTGTTCCATTTCGAAATGTTCTAAGGCATCTCATTACAGGTTGTTATGTATTGTTATTCTTATGTTCCTTATTCGTGGATTAATAGTTGTTATTCATAAGTCTCTTAATCATGGACAGATGTTCCAAAGCTCCAATAATGTTGCGACTATCAACATATCTATCTCTCAAAAGTAAGAAATGAAGTAATGCATATTTATTGGTTGTAAGAGTACGGGTGGTAGCTCTAGAAGCATAAGCCTAGATCGATCCAATCCTGAATTTGTTGGATCAGGGGGCAGTCGTAGAGGCATAAGCCTAGCTTGGGCCAATCCTAACAGGTGGAAACTCTAGAGGGAATAGCCTAGCTTGAGCCGAACCTGATATATTGGTTTATGGGCGGCAGCTCTAGAGGGAATAACCTAGCTTGAGTTGAGCCCGACATAACGTTATGTTATGTTAAGACCCACTGATCAGTTGGGGATCGGGTACAATATGAGATAAGTGATGATGAATAAACACTAGAAGCAAAAGAAAATAATGAATGTAAGGTACATGGTTCCACATATGCAGAACGATGGTTTATCCATATTGAATATTCTCTTATATTTGATTTCATTGGAATATTTATGTGTCTTACAGTTTCATATGGCCTTACATACTCAGTACATTCTTCATACTGACCTACCTTGGGGGGGGCTTACCTTACTTTCTATAGGCACAGGTGCTAGTAGACCTCCTTAGTAGGCTATGAGAAATCCGCAGATTATTGGTGAGCTCCAGTTGGTTTGGGGCTTTTCGAGATGTATATGTATATTTATTTTGGTATTGTATATGTGTATAGAGCGGGGTCTTATCCCGACTCTAGGATGGTTATGGTTATGCATCTGTAGAGGCTTTGTATATGTTGTGGGACAAATGAAGAAAATGTAAGGAACGTATGTTTTTTCTTGATGGCCCCAACGACCAAGTTTCATAGTTATCATGTATTTTCCATGACTTCCGCTATTGACATCTTATATCTATTTATGGTGATGATGTTTATTGAGTAACATGTGCAGGAGTGTATTAGAATGAAGAATGGTTCTCTCGGGCCTTAACGACTTTGGGTGCCAGTCCGCCTCGTTGGAACTCGAGGCGTGACAAAAGTGGTATCAAAGCGGGTTATCCTAAGGGTGTCTACAAAGCCGTGTCGAAGTAGAGTCTTGCTTATGGATGTGTTGTGCACCACATTTATAAGTAGGAGGCTACGGGACATTTAGGAGTTGTTTCTTTTCTTCATTTCTAGATCATGCAATAGATCCAAAAATGTAAGTGGAAAAAATTATATCAGACCATTGGAATTGGTTTTCCTTGATATAGTAAAATGTCGATGAAAAGAAGAGGTAGAGGCATGGGTAAGCAGGTAGACATGCTTGCCGATGAAGGACTTAGTAAATCACCACCTGACTAAGCTAGTCAAGGTGGAGCTGACACTGAATTTGCATCGCGGGCTTCTTCCACTTTTCCAGCTCCAGAAGAGCCGATAAGGAGAGAAGTATCTTTGGAACTTCCTGTTAATACTATTGAGCAGGATTTATGAGTACGGTGCAAATATTAACCCGTGTAGTTGCTGTATAAGCTCGAAGACAAGTTCTTGTGCAGCAAAAGGAGGGACAGAGGCAGAGGAGGAAGATGTAAGAATTGGAAGGAGGATCGTCAAAAAGAGCTAAACCCATGGGACAGGTCATGACGTCCCAAGGAGGATTTGGGCCTCAAATTTTTCACAAACTGCCTAGGCTATCATTTCCCCATTCTACAACAAATACTCCCCCTCTATTCCAAGGGTTTAGAAGCAACCAATTTGGGCGAAGAAGTGAGGTTCAGGATTCACGGATAGTGGGGTATAGAGCATGAGGAAGTATGAGCCAATCGAGGTCTCCTCGTCAGCAGTGTCAGCGCTGCAGAAAGTATCATTTAGGATGCCAGTTGGGAATAAATGTTTGCTTTTGGTGTGGCATGCCAGGGCACATGGTGAGAGAGTGCCTACGAAGAGGCATGGGTGGTATGACACGACCTACGGGATCAGCCATTGCGTTATCATCGTTAGATGTACAACCTGCTGGTAGTGGCAGAGGTACTAAAGGAGCAACTAGTTCTAGTGGAATTTTGGACCGTACCTATGTCGTGGCGGATCGGCATACATTTGAGGCTTCTCCTGATGAAGTGACAGGTATATTATCTGTCTTTTCACATAATGTATTTGCATTGATTGATCCGGGTTTTACCCTGTCATATGTTACTCCATTGATTGTTGAATTTATTTTTTGTGAAGGGACACTAGAATTTTTAGTTAACCCATTTGAGGTATCTACACCAAAAGGTGAATTTATTGTAGCTAAATGAGGGTATCGTAGTTGTGTAGTACCTGTGTGTGGTCATGATACACTAGCTGATCTTATTGAATTGGACATGGTAGATTTTGATGTGATAACGGGAATGGATTGGTTGGCTTCTTGTTATGCCATGGTAGATTGCCGGGCCAAGATGGTACATTCTCCTTTTCCAAAAACAAATGTGCTGTAATGGACAAGTAATATGGGGGCACCGAGAGGAAAATTTATTTCCTATCTAAAAGCAAGGAAAATGGTAGCCAAGGGGTACATCTGTCATTTAGTACGACTGAAAGATACTGATGTGGAACCACTAACTCCTTAATCGGTTTCGGTGGTTAATGAATTCCTCGATGTATTTCCTGATGATCTTCCAGGCTTACCCCCAGAACGGGAAGTAAAGTTTATTAGTATTGATGTGATTCCATTCCAAGCATTTCGTCTATCTCTATTCCTCCATACAAAATGGCTCCAGCAGAGCTATGGGTATTAAAAAAAAAAAAAAAAAAGTCAAAGATTTGGGGGACAAGGGATACATAAGATCTAGTATGCCCTTTGGGGTGCATCCGTGTGAATATAAAACAAAAAAAAAATGAAATGGCACATTGAGAATGTGTATTGACTATTGGCAACTACATAAGGTAACGATCAAGAACAAATATCCCCTCCCTAGAATTGACGATCTAGTTAACCAATCACAAGGTGCTAAATATTTTCAAAGATTGACTTGGGATCGGGATATCACCAGGTAAGGGTTGGAAAAAAAATTGATATACCCGAGACAGTTTTTCGAACACGGTATAGTTACTATGAATTTCTAGTTATGCAATTTGGGCTAACCAATACATCAGCAGTTGTTAGGGATTTGATGAATAGGGTGTTTAAGCCATTCCTGGATGGGTTCGTGACGGTATTTATAGATGATATTCTGGTTTATTCCAAATCACAAAAGGACCACGCGAATCACTTACGGCAAGTGTTACAGATTCTCTGGAATTGTAAGTTTTATGCCAAGGTCTCTAAATGTGAATTTTGGTTAAAATCCGTAGCATTTTTGGGTCACATTGTGTCAGATGAAGGAATTCGAGTTGATACTCAAAAGATTGAAGCGGTGAAAAATTTACCAAGACCTACGACACCTACAGAGATTCATAGGTTTCTTGGATGGAAAGGTTATTACAGGAGATTTGTGGAAGGGTTTTCTTCTATTGCTTCACCATTAACGAAGCTAACACACAAGGCAAGTAAGTTTCAGTGGAATGATGCATGTGAGAAAAGTTTCCAAGAGCTGAAAGATCAATTAACTTCCACACCAGTTTTAGTACTTCCCGAAGGCACAGAAGGTTACGCAGTATATTGTGATGCTTCTGGGGTTGGCCTCGGATGTGTAATAATGCAGCACGGTAATGTAATAGTGTATGCCTCACGACAGTTGCGTCCACATGAGAGAAATTATCCCACATATGATCTTGAGTTAGCAGTCACGATATTGCTTTAAAGATATGGCGGCACTCTTTGTATGGGGTTCACGTTGAGTTATACCGATCATAAAAGTTTGTAGTGGTATATTTTTAAGCAGAAGGACCAAAACTAGGAACTAAATTTGAGGCAGCGAAAGCGGTTGGAACTTGTAACAGACTACGACACCGAAGGTGGATGGAATTACTAAAAGATTATGATAGTAATATCTTATACCATCCGGGAAAAGCAAACGTGGTAACCAATGCATTAAATTGCAAAGCAATCGGAAGCACTAGCAGCCAGTTGACAAAAAAGTAAGGTATAATCAAGGATCTACATCAATTAGACAGCTTGGGGGTTCATCTTCTTGAAACTTTAGATGAAAGAATTATAGTGTAAAATGCGGTAGAGTCTTCATAAGTAGCTGAAGTAAAAGAAAACCAGTATGTGAATCCTATTTTTATTGCAGCTGACAAAGAATTACAACAAGGTTTGATGAAAGCATTTGATTTTACACAAGAGAGAGAGTACTTCAATGCCCAGGGTAGATTTTGTGTACTGGATATAGATGGGTTAAGGAAATGACTTATGACGGAAGCACATCATTCACGGTATTCTATTCATCCGGGAGCAATTGAAATGTAACATGATTTAAGAGAGATGTATTGGTAAGGTTACATAAAAAGAACATTGCAAAATTTGTAACTCAATGTCAAAACTGTTAACAAGTAAAAGTGGAGCATCAGAAACCTGGAGGTTATATGCAATGTACAGATCTTCCATCTTGAAAAGAGGGACATGATTAACATGGGTTTTATCATAAGTTTGCCTCATACATTTTGGCTCTTTGATTCCACGTGGATGATAGTTGACAGACTTACCAAGTAGCACACTTTTTACCTGTCAGGACCACTTGTACAACTCAAAATTATGCAAGGTTGCATATTAAAGAGATAGTGCAATTACATGGGATTCCGATCTCCATTATATCAGACAGGGGAGCTCAGTTTACTGCACATTTTTGGAGATCTTTTCAGAAGAGTTTAGGTACATAGGTGAATTTGAGTACGACTCTCCATCCTCAGACAGATGGACAAGCAGAACGTACTAGCCAAACACTTAAAAATATGTTACGAGCTTGTACGTTAGATTTTCAAGGTAGTTGGGATGATCATTTGCCTCTTATTGAATTTGTCTACAACAATAACTATCATTCAAGTATCAAAATGGCACCTTATGAAGCTTTGTATGGAAGGAAATGTAGATCACCAATCGGATGGTTTGAAGCGGGTGAAACTGCTTTACTTGGGCCAGATCTTGTTCATCAGGCTATGGAGAAAGTTAAAGTGATTCAACAACGGCTACAAACGGCCCAAAGTCGACATAAGTCATATGCTGATGTCAGAAGAAGAGGGCTCGAATTTTCCATAGGTGATTGGGTATTTTTGAATGTGTCACCGATGAAAGGGGTAATAAGATTTGGAAAGAAAGGAAAGTTGAGTCCCAGGTATATAGGGCCATATAAAATTGTCCGAAGATTTGGGCAAGTTATGAATTAGCATTACCCCAAGAACTCTCCACAGTTCATCCAGTATTTCATGTTTCGATGCTTCGAAAGTGCAAAGGAGATCCATCTCATTTTACTCCCATTGAAGATGTGTAAGTTACGGAGGATCTTACCTATGAGGAGATACCTCTTGCCATTCTGGATAGAAAAGTGAAGAGGTTGAGGAATAAAGACATAGCTTCCGTAAAAGTACTTTGGAGAAATCAACAAATAGAAGAGATCACATGGGAAGCTGAAAAAATGATGAAGTCCAAGTACCCTCATTTGTTCCAAAGGGAAGAACAAGTTCACGATACCAGATCAGAATAATGACAAGTAAGTATTTATAAGCATCAAGTATATATATATATATGATAATATGAAGAATTATCCTAGACTTGCCATTGTTTACATTGAATAATGTCACTAACATTCGAGGACGAATGTTTTTAAGAGGGGAAGAATGTAACACCCCGTGTGTTTCCGAACCTAGTAAAGTACCGTAACATTCATGAAAGTATTTAAACATGAGAGGGTTGGTGAATTTTACCTTAATTTTTTGGGCTTAAATCAGTCTTGTGCCATTGGGCTCAAATAAGGCCCAAAATTTACAAAGAAGACATTGCCCAAATGGAATTTGACCCATTCTTCAAGTTGACCAAGTAAGCTCCTCAATTAATGTGGTGTATTGGATAAGGATGACCATTAAAAGATTCTATTTAAAGGGAATCTATAAGGTGGGAAAAATCAGATTTTTATTCATTTATACACATATGCATATCTAGAAATTTCCACAAGATATTTCTTATCTCAACTCAAACCCTAAGTCATCACTCCTTTGGACTAGATCACTCTCTTGTAAGTATTGGTAGGTGTTTAATCTCATGGTTTAGTATATTATATTATTAATATGGTGTATATATCATGTTGGTTATGTTGGCAAGGTGTTAGACAGTTTACTATGTGTAAAACAGTGTGCTTTTGTTCAATCGGTGAAGGGTTTAGCCTTCTAAACTTGAAAGTGGACTTGTGGCCTTGAAGGAAGTGACTTTGATGGATTAAATATCAACATTTAAGGTATGGTTATGTTCTTAACTTACTTTATTTATGTGTATAACATGTGGAATTGTGGTTATGAAATTGGTGGTGTATTAAAAGGAAAATGTGATTTTGGTGATGTTCATGTGTGTTGTGAAACCATGATGGTTTTTTGGCATAGAAGTGACCTAAAATATGTAAAGAAAATCTTATTTATGGAATTGGACCATTTATTACACAAAAGGACCCAAAAGAGACCCTTTTTGGCTGATTTGGGCATCCGCCCTCGCAGACAAAGGCACATGCAGGCGCAGGTGACTTCATCAGTAACTCTGGACACTACCAAGGGTCACCTGCGGTGGCACCTCAACCCCCTACAAGATAATGTGGCTTCGCAGGTCATCCCAGAAACTTGTTTTGTATGTTTTTGTCTCTCTTTGATCCCCGAAGGTCCCTATACCCTTTTTGGATGTAATTATCAACTTATGATACCTTTTGAATGACGTTAAGGGGTCGTTTGGAAGTATGTTTGATTAGAACAATTATGAATTGTTTTTAATATGTTGTTAGGAAAGGTATTGAGGTGACTTGACAGAAGAATTGTGATGTAATGATAATGAGGAAGCGTAAAGGGTAAACTTGGTGTGAAATGATATTAGTTTATGATTTATTGGTCAATGTGTGGAATATTATGGTGTTGTTGGTATGGTAATTCAGTGGATTGTATTGTAAATGGTGAAATGACGCTATATGGCAGTAATGTAGCTCATTGTCGTTTTGTACACTTGTAAGGTAACTAGTTGTTAACGTGAGCTCCGTTATAAACTTGTGTTGTAGAGTAACACGTAAAGAAGGAGATGGATTATTATATTCACACATAGGACTGTGTATTCATATTAAGAACATAAGGTATGTAAGGTTACTCTCACCGTATCCTTCTGCAGCACATATTGTTCACATTGTCATCGTACTTGTTCCATTTCAAAATGTTCTAAGGCATCTCATTACAGGTTGTTATGTATTGTTATTCTTATGTTCCTTATTCATGGATCAATAGTTGTTATTCATAAGTCTCTTAATCATGGACTGATGTGCCAAAGCTCCAATAATGTTGCGACTATCAACATATCAATCTCTCAAAAGTAAGAAATGAAGTAATGCATATTTGTTGGTTGTAAGAGTACGGGTGGTAGCTCTAGAGGAATATGCCTAGCTTGAGCCAATCCTGAATTTGTTGGATCAGGGGCAGTCCTAGAGGCATAAGCCTATCTCGGTCCAATCCTGACAGGTGGTGGCTCTAGAGGGAATGACCTAGCTCGAGCCGAACCTGATATATTGGTTTATGGGTGGAAGCTCTAGAGGGAATAACCTAGCTCGAGCCGAGACCGATATCTTGATTTATAGGTCATAGCTCTAGAGGAATAAGCTAAGCCTAGCTCAAGCCCATCCTAACATAATGTTATGTTATGTTAAGACCCACTGATCAGTTGGGGCCCGGGTACGATATGAGATGAGTGATGATGAATAAACACTAGAAGCAAATGAAAATAATAAATATGAGGTACATGGTTCCACATATGCAGAATGATGGTTTATCCATATTGACTATTCTCTTATATTTGATTTCATTGGACTATTTATGTGTCTTACAGTTTCATATGGCCTTACATACTCAGTAAATTCTTCGTACTGACCTCCCTTGGGGGGGCTTACCTTACTTGCTGTAGGCACAGGTGCTAGTAGACCTCCTCAGTAGGCTACGAGAAATTCACAGAATATTGGTAAGCTCCAGTTGGTTCAAGGCTTTTCGAGATGTATATGTACATTTATTTTGGTGTTGTATATGTGAATAGAGTGGGGTCTTGTCCCGACTCTAGGTTGGTTATGGTTATGCATCTGTAGAGGCTTTGTAGATGTTGTGGGACACATGAAGAAAATGTAAGGAACGTATATTTTGTCTTGATAGCCCCAACGGCCACATTTCATAGTTATCATGTATTTTTCATGACTTCCGCTATTCGCATCTTATATCTATTTGTGGTGGTGATGTTTATTGAGTAACATGTGCAGGAGTGTATGAGAATGAAGAATGGTTCTCTCGAACCTGAACGGCTTCGAGTGCCAGTCCACCTCGTTGGAACTCGGGGCGTGACATGTTTATTCTTGTGATTTAATATATTATATGCATGAGAGAAATACCTAGCATGGGTCGATCCTAATATCATGGGTGGTATCCCAGGGTTCAAATACCTAGCATGGGTCGATCCCGATATCACAGTAATATCCCAGGGGCGACAGAAAAGCCTAGCATGGGTTATCACAATAACATCCCAGGGGCGATGGAAAATCCTAGCATGGGTTATCACAGTAACATCCCAGAGGCGACAGAAAAGCCTAGCATGGGTTATCACAGTAACATTCCAGGGGCGACAGAAAAGCCTAGCATGGGTTAATTACATCCTAGGGGTTAAAATACCTCGCATGGGTTATCCTCTTTTACCAATGATCAGTTGGTCATAGAATTATGAATAAACGTAAAGGCAAAGAAAGTAATGAATATAATGTACATGATTCCTCACATACAGAACGATGGTTTATCCATATTGACTATTCTTTAATATTTGATTCCATTGATGTTCTTGTTTATGATGTAGTTTCTTATAGCCTTACATACTCAGTACATTCTTCGTACTGACGTATCTTGGGGGACTTACCTTACTTGCTGCAGGCACAGGTGCTAGTATACCTCCATAGTAGGTTCCAAATCGTTTGCTGATCATTGGTGAGCTCCAGTTGGTTCGGGGCTTTTCGAGTTACATGTGTACATTTGTTTTGGCATTGTAAATGTTATATAAAGCGGGGACTGGTCCCAAATTTAGGTTGGTTATGTCCATGTATCTGTAGAGGATTTCTAGATGTTGTGGGACAAATGAAGGAAATGTAAGGAACGTATGCTTTTGACTTGATTGCCCTAACGGCCAAGTTTCGTATATATATAATATATTTTCCATGACTTACGCCATTGGCATCTTATATCTCTATGTGATGGTGATTCTTATTGAGTGACATGTGTATGAGTGTATATGAATGAATATTGGTTCTCTCGGGCCTTAACGGCTTTGGGTGCCAGTCCGCCCCGTTAGAAGTAAAGGCGTGACAAAAGTGGTATCAGAGCAGGTGGTCCTAAGGGTGTCTACAAAGCCGTGTCTGAGTAGAGTCTTGCTTATGGATGTGTTGTGCACCACATTTATAAGTAGGAGGCTACGGTACATTTAGAAGTTGTTTATTTTCTTCATTTCTAGATCGTGCAATAGAGCCAATATTGTAAGTGGAATCGTATCTAACCATTGGAATTGGTTTTCTTTGTTATAGTACAATGCTGATTACAAGACGAGGTAGGGGCAAAGGTAAGCATGTAGATATTCTTATCGGAGAAGGAACGAGTAAATCACCACCTGACCAAGCTAGTCAAGGTGGCGTTGAACAGGAGTTTGCATCGCGGGCTCCTTCTACTCTCCCATTTTTGGAAGAGCCAAGAGGTAGAGAAGTACCTACAGAACTGCTTATGAATGCCACGGAATAGGATTTAAGAAATGCAGTGTATATGTTGACTAAGATAGTTGCTGCACAAACTCAGGGACGAGCTGGTCCAACGACAAGTGAGGATGATGCGGCTAAAGTAGCTAGTGGGCGGACATAGGATTTTCTGAAATTAGACCCTCCCATATTCACTGGGTCAGATCCGAAAGTAGATCCATAGGACTTTGTGGACCAAATTCAAAGGTCTCTAGATGTTATGCACGTTACTGGTGTAGAAAAAGTTGAGCTTGCAGTCTATAGATTGAAAGGAGAAGCTATATTGTGGTATGAAGATTGGAAACGATCTAGGGGTATTGGTGTAATTCCAGCTAGTTGGGAGGAATTCAAAGTGACATTCCTTGATCATTATCTTCCATATAAGATCTGGGAGGCACGTACAGATCAGTTTCTAAATCTTCGTCAAGGGAATATGAGCGTCCGAGAGTACAGTCTGCAATTTAACTCTTTGGCAAGATATGCTCCCAATGTGGTAGCCACTATGATAGACAGAGTCCATCAATATGTGGATAGATTGGAGCCATATTTGGTAAGGGATTGCACTATTGCTGCTTTGAATAGAGATATGGATATAGCCAGAATACAGTCTTTCACATAGAAGATGGAGGACAAGAGGCAAAGAAGAAGGGTACACGAATTTGAAAAATCGTCGTCAAAGAGGGCTAGACCTATGGGATAGTCTATGGTATCCCAAGGAGAATCTATGCCTCAAATTTTTCCTAGACAACCTAGACCATCATTTTCTTCCCCTACAACAGGTACTTCATCCCAATTCCGAGGATTTTGAGGCAGCCATTTTGGGCAGAGTATTGGGCTTCAAGGTTCACATACAGCAGGATTTTCTCGTCAGCCGTGTCAGCACTGCGGAAGGTATCATTTAGGTGAATGCCGGTTGGGGGCAAATGTTTGTTTTTGGTGTGGTACGACGAAGAACATAATATGAGAATGCCCACAAAGGGGCGCAGGTGGTATAGCATGACTTACGGGATCAACCGTTGCATCATCATCATCAGTTCCTACCCTAGGTAGAGGTGTACAGCCTGTTGGTCGGGGTAGAGGTACCATAGGAGCAACCAGTTCCAGTGGAGCACAGAATCGCACCTATGCTCTGGTGGACCGGCAGAATTCAGAGGCTTCTCCTGACGTAGTCACAGGTACATTATCCATATTTTCGCATAATGTATACGCATTGATTGACCCGGGTTCTACATTGTCATATGTTACTCCATTGATTGCTTCAAAATTTGAAAGAATGCCGAAATTATTAATTAAGTCAATTGAAGTATCTACACCAGTTGGTGAATCTATTATTGCAAAAAGAGTATATCGTGATTGTGTAGTAACTGTGTGTGATAATGATACGTTGGATGATCTTATTGAACTGGAAATGGTGGATTTTGATGTCATAATGGGTATGGATTGGTTGGCTTCTTGTTATGCCATGATGGATTGCTGCGCTAAGAAAGTACATTTTAATTTTCCACAAACGAATGTTCTTGAATGGAAGGGTAACATAGGGGCACCGAGAGAAAAATTTATTTCCTATCTTAAGGCTAGGAAAATGATAGCCAAGGGCTATATATGCCATTTAATACGAGTGCAAGATACTGATGTGAAGCCACCAACTCTTCAATCAGTTTCAGTGGTCAATGAATTCCTTGATATATTTCCTGAGGATCTTCCAAGTTTACCTCCAAAACGAGAAGTAGAGTTTTGTATTGATGTGATGCCAGGTACTCAGCCTATCTCTATTCCTCCGTATAGAATGGCTCCAGCAGAATTGCGTGAATTGAAGAAGCAATTAAAAGACTTGCTGGACAAGGGATTCATCAGGCCTATTATGTCCTCGTGGGGTGCACCAGTATTATTTGTACGGAAGAAAGATGGCACATTGAGAATGTGTATTGACTATCGACAATTGAATAAGGTAACGATCAAAAATAAATATCCCCTCCCCAGAATTGACGATTTGATTGATCAGTTACAGGGTGCCAAATGTTTTTCAAAGATTGACTTGAGAACGGATTACCATCAAGTCAGAGTTAGAGAAAAAGATATACCCAAGACAGCTTTCCAAACACGGTATGTCCATTATGAATTTTTAGTTATGTCGTTAGGATTAACAAATGCAATAGCTATTTTCATGGATTTGATGAATAGGGTGTTTACGCCATTTATAGACGTGTTCGTGACAATGTTTATAGATGACATTCTGGTTTATTCACGATCACAAGAGAACCATGCTAATCACTTATAGCAGATGTTACAAATTCTTCGTGAGCGCAAGTTGTATGTAAAGTTATCTAAATGTAAATTTTGGTTAAAATTCGTTGCATTCTTGGGTCACATTGTGTCAGATGTAGGAATTCGGGTTGATACACAAAAGATTGAAGCGGTGAAAAATTGGCCAAGGCCTACGACGCCTACAGAAATTCATAGCCTCCTTGGGTTGGCAGGTTATTATCGAAGGTTTGTTGAAGGGTTTTCTTCCATTGCTGCACCTTTAACAAAGCTAACACACAAGGCAATCAAGTTCTAGTGGAATGATGTATGTGAGAAAAGTTTCTAAGAGTTGAAAGATAAATTAACTTCCACACCCGTATTAGTACTTCCAGAAGGCACAGAAGGGTATGCAGTATATTTAGATGCGTCTGGAGTGGGCCTAGGATGTGTATTGATGCAGCATGGTAATGTAATAGCATATGCCTCACGACAGTTGCAGCCACATGAGAGAAACTATCCCACACATGATCTTGAGTTAGCACCTGTGGTATTTGCTTTAAAGATATGGCGCCATTATTTGTATGGAGTTCATGTGGACATCTATACTGATCACAAAAGTTTGCAATATATCTTTAAGCAGAAGTATTTAAATCTGAGGCAGCAGAGGTGGCTTGAACTATTGAAAGACTATGATATTGATATCCTATATCATCCAGGAAAAGCAAATGTGGTAGCCGATGCATTAAGCCGTAAGGCAATCGGAGGCACTAGTGGCTAGTTGACCGAAAAGCAAAACCTAGTCAAAGATCTACATCAACTAGCTAGCTTGGGAGTTTGTCTTCTTAAATCTCTATATGAAAGAGTTATTGTGCAAAATGTAGCAGAATCTTCATTAGTAGCTGAGGTGAAAGAGAAGTAGTATGTGGATTCTATTTTATTGCAGCTGAAGGAGAATGTACAATAGGGTCTGACTAAGGCATTTGATCTTACACAAGAAGGATTATTTCAATGCCAAGGTAGATTATGTGTACCGGATGTAGATGAGCTAAGGAATCGAGTTATGATAGAGGCACATCTTTCATGGTATTCTATTCATCCGGGATCCACCAAAATGTACCATGATTTGAAAGAAATGTATTGGTGGGGAAACATGAAGAAGAACATTACAGAATTCGTAGCTCAATGTCTAAATTGTCAACAAGTAAAGGTAGAGCATCAGAAACCTGGAGGTTACATGCAATGCATCAATCTTCCAGTCTAGAAATGGGACATGATTAACATGGATTTCATCATAGGTTTGCCTCATACACTGTGGAAATTTGATTCCATATGGGTAATAGTTGACAGGCTTACCAAGTCAGCGCATTTTCTACCAGTCAAGACCACCTATACAGCTGAAGATTATGCAAGGTTGTATGTTAAAGAGATAGTACGATTACATGGGATTCCAATCTCCATTATATCAGACAGGGGAGCACAATTTACTGCACATTTTTGGAGATCTTTTCAGAAGAGCTTGGGTACACAAGTGAATTTGAGTACGGCTTTTCATCCTCAGACAGATGGACAAGCAGAACGTACTATCCAAACACTTGAGGATATGCTACGAGCTTGCATGTTAGATTTTCAAGGCAGTTGGGATGATCATTTGCCTCTTATTGAATTTGCCTACAACAATAGCTATCATTAAAGTTTCAAAATGGCACCTTATAAAGCTTTGTATGGAAGGAAATGTAGATCACCAATCGGATGGTTTGAAGCAGGTGAAACTGCTTTAATTGGGCCAGATCTTGTTCATCAGGCTATGGAGAAAGTTAAAGTGATTCAACAATGGCTACAAATGGCCCAAAGTCTACATAAGTCATATGCTGATGTTAGAAGAAGAGGGTTCGAATTCGCCATAGATGAGTGGGTATTCTTTAAGGTGTCACCGATGAAAGGGGTAATGAGATTTGGAAAGAAAGGGAAATTGACTCCCTGTTATATAGGGCCATATGAAATTGTTCGAAGATTTGGGCAAGTTGCGTATGAATTAGCATTACCCCAAGAACTCTCCACAGTTCATCCATTATTTCATGTTTCGATGCTTCGAAAGTGCATAGCAGATCCATCTCGTATTGCTCCCATTGAAGATGTACAAGTTACGGAGGATCTCACCTATGAAGAGATACCTATTGCTATTCTGGATAGCCAAGTGAAGAGGTTAAGGAATAAAGACGTAGCTTTCGTAAAGGTACTTTGGAGAAATCATCAAGTAGAAGAGATCACATGGGAAGCTGAAGAAATGATGATGTCAAAGTACCCATATTTGTTTCACACGGAAGAAAAAGTTCAAAGTGCAGAAGGGAAACAATAACAAGTAAGTATCTATAAGTATTATATGCATATATATATATATATGCTAACATAAATGTGCATTGGTTGTAAATGGGAAGATGTTATTAACATTCGAGGATGAATGTTTCTAAGGGGGGAAGGATGTAACACCCCGTACATTTCCGACCCTACTTGATTGGTGATCTAGGGCGTATTTATATGCCTTATTGCCAACTTTGAACCATGTTTACCTTAGTTTTGAGAGCAATAAGTACGTATTTTGTATTGTTTTGATGGAGTATTTGATATTGTGCTAGTATCCACAAAGAAAAGTCGAAGAAAAGAAGAAAATAGGAATTTTGGTGTCAGGTGTGCTAGGTAGCGTGCCAGGACGCTCATGCATTCCCTTTCAGGGCAGAAAGTTTGGTTAAGTCTCAGCGCGCCCAGGGGCGTGGCGGACCACTTTTTGCCAAATTTCTTCTCCGATCACTAGTCTATCAATAGGGCTCTTGGGTTATTGTATCATTATTCCATCGTGGTAGGCCTACTCTTGGGCGATTTTGGCATCCAAATTAGGGTTGATCTATTTATGTTAAATTAAGCCAAGAGTAGCTAAAATCACTTATTCTTGGGGTTGAGGCTACGAACATAAATCTCGTGAGTTGAATATTGTCTTAACATTTATGGAATTATTTAAACATAAGATTGTTGGGGTATTATACATTAAATTTGGTGGGCTGAATTAACATGTGATAATGGGCTCAATTTAGGGCCCAAATTTAAATTAAAAGACATGGCCCAAATGGGGCAAATGACCCATTCTTGTGTTGACCAAGTAAACATGGCGTTTAATGGCCAAGAAGTGGCTAAGGATGACTTGAGGGACTATATAAAGGCAAAAAATCAGATTTTTATTCATTATAACACACATGCCATTTCTACAAATTCCAAAGATATTTCTCATCGCTAACAAACCCTTAGTCATCACTGCCTTGGACGAGATCATTACTTTGTAAGTTTGGGTAAGTGTTTATTCTTGTGATTTAATATATTATGTAACACCCCGTACATACCCGAACCCATGAGACTACCTTACCATTTAAATAAGCATTTAAACATGAGAGAGTTGATGAATTATGCATTAATTTGTTGGGCTTAAAATAAATCATGTGCCATTGGGCTTAAATGAGGCCCAAAATAATAAGAAGACATGGCCCCAAAATGGAAATGATCCATTATTGTGTTTGACCAAGCAAGCATGCATTTAATAAGGATAAGGATGAAAATTAGGTACTATATAAAGCAAGAAAAATCAGGTTTTTTATTCAACACACCACACATGCCATTCTAGACTTTTCTAAAATATTGCTCTCTACACACAAACCCTATGCAACTATTCTCTTTGGCCAAGATCATCATCTTGAATGCTTTGGTAAGTATTTATTCTCATGGTTTATTATATTATATGCTTAATGTGGTGCATAAATCATGTTGGTTATGTTGACACAGTGTTGGACAGTTCACTCTATGTAAAATTGTCTATTTTTGCAATCAGAAAAGGGTTTTGTCCTTATAAACATAAAAATGGACTTGTGGTCTTGAAGGAAGTGAACTTGATGGATTAAATATTGACATATGGGATGTGATTATAGTCTTAACTTGTTTTATCCTTGTACATAATGTTTGGAATTTGTTATTGCAAAATTGTGCATGGACTTGGTGGTGTATTGAAGGAAAAGTGTGGTTTTGGTGATGTTCATGTCTGTTGTGAAACCATGGGTGTTTTTGGGAATCCAAGTGACCAAAAATATGTAAATAAAAGCTTACTTATGGCCTTGGACCATTTATTACACAAAAGGACCCAAAAGAGACCCTTTTTGGCTGATTTGGGCATCCGCCCCCGCACTTTGGGGGAGAAAGCCTAGCTCAAGCCGATCCCAAGATTATTGGATCAGGGGGTAGTCCTAGAGGCATAAGCCTAGCTTATATCAAACCTGAAAGGGGGTAGCTCTAGTGGTAATAACCTAGCTCGAGCCGAATCTGATATGTTGGTTTATGGGTGGCAGCTCTAGAGGTAATAACCTAGCTCTAGCCGAGCCCGATGTATTGATTTATGGGTGGTAGCTCTAGAGTAATAATCCTAGCTCGAGTCGATCCCAACATAATGTTATGTTATGTTAAGACCCATTGATCAGTAGGGGCCCAGGTATATTGTGACACAAGTGATGATGAACAAACATAGAAGTAAAGAAGCAAAGAAAGTAATGAAAGCAATACACATAGTTCCCAACATACAGAATGATGACTTATCTGTATTGGTTATTCATTTGTATTTGAGTTCATTGAAGTATTTATGTATCATACAGTTTCATATGAGCCTTACATACTCAGTACATTCTTCGTAATGACGTCCCTTGGGGGACTTACCTTACATGCTGCAGGTGCAGGTACTAGTAGACCTCCACAGTAAGCTGCGGATCATCTACTGATCTTTAGTGAGCTCCAGTTGGTTCGGGGCTTTCCGAGTCACAGTTGTAAATTGGTTTTGGTATTGTAAATATTGTATAAAGTGGGACTTGTCCCGACTTTAGGATGGTTATGTATGTGCATCTGTTAGAGGCTTTTGTAGACGTATATGGAAATATGAATGTAAGAGATGTATGTCCATTTTGACTTGATGGCCCTGACGGCCAAGTTTCACGTATGTATGTATCACATATTCCATGATTTCCGCTATTAGCATCTTGTATCCATACGTGATGGTGGTGTTTCTTGAATGACATGCATATGGATAGACATAGATGAAGATTGGTTCTCTCGGGCCTTATCGACTTCGGGTGCCAGTCCGCCTCAATGGGATTTGGGGCGTGACAAAAGTGGTACCAGAGTAGGGCATTCTAAAGGTGTCTACGAAGCCGTGTCTGAGTAGAGTCTTGCTTATGGATGTGTTGTGCACCACATTTATAAGTAGGAGGCTACGGGACATTTAAGAGTTGTTTCTTTTCTTCATTTCTAGATCATGCCATAGAGCCAATGTTGTAAGTAGAATCATATCTAACAATTGTACATGGTTTTCTTGTTTATAGTAAAATGCCGATGACAAGATGAGGTAGAGGCAAAGGTAAGCAGGTAGATATGCTTGCCGGTGAAGGAATGAGTAAATCACCACCTGACCAAGCTAGTCAAGGTGGAGCTAACACTGAAATTGCATCGCGGTCTTCTTCTACTTTTCCAACTCCGAAAGAGCCAATAGGTAGAGAATTACCCATAGAGCCGCCATTGAATGCTACTGATCAGGATTTATGAAATGCAGTGCATATGTTGACGCAGCTAGTTGCGGTACAAACTCAGGGATGAGCTAGTACAATGACAAGTGAGGATGATGCGGCTAGAATAGCGAGTCGCAGGACATAGGACTTTTTGAAATTAGACCCTCCTATATTCACGGGGTCAGATACGAAAGTAGATCCACAGGATTTCGTGGACCAAATTCAAAGGGCTTTAGACGTTATGCACGTGACTGGTATTGAAACAGTTGAACTTGCGGCATATAGATTGAAAGGAGAGGCGATATTAGGGTATGAAGATTGGAAGAAGCCTCGTGGTATCGGTGCACTTCCACCTAATTGGGAAGAATTTAAAGCGGCATTCCTTGATCACTATCTTCCCTATGAGATCTGAGAGGCTCGTGTGGATCAGTTCTTAAATCTCCGACAAGGGAATCTGAGTGTTAGAGAATACAGTTTGCAGTTTAATTCTTTAACTCGATATGCTCTGAATGTGGTAGCCACAATGACAGATAGGGTCCATCGATATGTGGACAGATTGGAGCCATATTTGGTAAGGGATTGCACTATTGCTGCTTTAAATAGAGATATGGATATAGTGAGAATTTAGGCTTTCGCACAGAAAATGGAGGACCAAAGATAGAGAAGAAGGGTCCAGGAATCTGACAGAGGACAGTCCAAAAGTGCTAGACCTATGGGAAAGTCTATGGTTTCCCAAGGAGAATCTAGGCCTCAGATGTTTCCTAGACCACCTAGACCCTCATTCTCTTATTCCACAGCAGGCACTCACTCTTAATTCCGAGGGTTTAGAGGTAGTCAATCTGGGCAGAGTAATGGAATTCAAGGATCACAGGCAACAGGATTTTCTCATCAGCAGTGTCAGCACTGTGGGTATACTCATTCAGGTACATGCCGGTTAGGTATGAATGCTTGCTTTTGGTGCGGTATGTAGGGGCACATGATGAGAGAGTGTCCACAGAGGAGCATGGGTGGTATAGCACGATCGACGGGATCAACCGTTGCGTCATCATCATCGGTTCCTTCCTTAGGCCAAGGTGTATAGCTTGCTGGTCCTGGTAAGGGTGCCAGAGGAGCAGCCAGTTCCAGTGGAACGCAGAATCGTACTTATGCTCTAGTGGACCGGCAGAATTTAGAGGTCTCTCCTGATGTAGTCATAGGTACATTATCCATATTTTTGTATAATGTATATGCATTGATTGATCCGGGTTCTACATTGTCATATGTTCCTCCATTGATTGCTACAAAATTTACAAGAACACCAGAACTATTAACTAAGTCAATTGAAGTATCTACACCAGTTGGCGAATATATTGTTGTAAAAAGAGTATATCATAATTGTGTGGTAACTGTGTGTGGTCATGATACACTGGCCGATCTCATTGAACTAGACATGATGGATTTTGATGTGATAATGGGAATAGATTGGTTGGCTTCTTGTTATGCCACGGTAGATTGCCGGGCCAAGAAGATACATTTTTATTTTTCGTAAGAAAATGGTCTTGAATGGCAATCATTTTCCTTGCCATATGTCACTTAGTACGAGTGAAAGATACTGATGTGGAACCACAAACTCCTCAGTCGGTTCCAGTGCTCAATGAATTTCTTGATGTATTTCCAAAGGATCTTACAGGTTTGCCCCCAGAACAGGAAATAGAATTTGGTATTGATGTGATTCCAGGCACTCAACCTATCTCTATTCCCCTATATAGAATGGCTCCAGCAGAATTGCGTGAATTGAAGGAGAAATTGAAAGACTTGCTGGACAAGGGCTTCATCAGGCCTAGTATGTCCCATGCACCAATATTCTTTGTACGGAAGAAAGATGGCACATTGAGAATGTGCATTGACTATCGATAATTAAATAAGGTAACGATCAAGAACAAATATCCCCTCCCTCGAATTGATGATTTGTTTGATCAGTTACAGGGTGCCAAGTGTTTTTCAAAGATTGACTTGAGGTAGGGTTACCATCAAGTCAGAGTTAGAGAAAAAGATGTACCCAAGACAGCCTTCCGAACACGGTATGGCCATTATAAATTTTTAGTTATGTCATTTGGACTAACAAATGCACCAACTGTGTTCATGGATTTGATGAATAGGGTGATTAAACCATTTCTAGACGTGTTTGTGACGGTATTTATAGATGACATCCTGGTTTATTCAAAGTCACAAGAGGACCATGCTAAGCACTTACGACAAGTGTTACAGATTCTTCGTGAGCATAAGTTGTATGCAAAGTTCTCTAAATATGAATTTTGGTTGAAATCCATAGCATTCTTGGGTCACATTGTGTCAGATGAAGGAATTCGAGTTGATACACAAAAGATTGAAGAGGTGAAAAATTGGCCAAGGCCTACGGCGCCCACAAAAATTCGTAGTTTCCTTGGGTTGGCTGGTTATTATCTAAGGTTTGTTGAAGGTTTTTCTTCCATTTGCTGCACGTTTAAGAAAGCTTACACACAAGGCAGTCAAATTTCAGTGGAATGATGCATGTGAGAAAAGTTTCCAAGAGCTGAAAGATAAATTGACTTCCACAGCCGTATTAGTACTTCCGGAAGGCACCAAAGGTTATGCAGTATATTGTGATGCTTCTGGAATTGGTATAGGGTGTGTATTGATGCAGTACGATAATGTAATATCATATGCCTCACGATAATTGAGGCCACACGAGAGGAACTATCCCACACATGATCTTGAGTTAGCAGCGGTGGTATTTGCTTTAAAGATATGGCGTCATTATTTATATGGAGTTCATGTTGATATTTACACTGATCACAAGAGTTTGCAATCTATATTTAAGCAAAAGGAACTCAATTTGAGGCAGTGGAGTTGGCTTGAGCTATTATAAGACTATGATCTTGATATTCTATATCATCCAGGAAAAGCAAATGTGGTAGCTGATGCATTGAGCCGCAAGGCAATAAGAGGCACTAGTGGCCAATTGACAAAAAAGCAAGATTTAGTCAAAGATCTAGATCAATTACCTAGCTTGGGGGTTCGTCTTCTTGAATCCTCAGATGAAGGGGTTATTGTACAAAATGCGGTAGAATCTTTATTACTAGCTGAAATGAAAGAGAAGCAGTTTGCGGATCCTATGTTAGTGCAACAAAAAGAGAATGTACAGAAGAACTTGACAAAGGAATTTGATATTACACAAGAAGGAGTACTTCAATGCCAAGGTAGATTATGTGTACCGGATGTAGACAAGCTGAGGAAACGAATTATGACCGAGGTGCATCATTCACGATATTCTATTCATCCGGGAGCTACCAAAATGTACCATGATTTAAAAAAAGTGTATTGGTGGGGAAATATGAAGAAGAACGTTGCAGCATTTGTAGCTCAATGTCCAAACTGTCAACAAATTAAAGTGGAGCATTAGAAACCTGGGGGTTACATGCAATGTATCAATCTTCCAGTATGGAAATGGGATATGATTAATATGGATTTCATCACAGGTTTGCCTCGTACACTGCGGAAATTTGATTTTATATGGGTCATAGTTGACAGGCTTACCAAGTCAACGCATTTCTTACCAGTCAAGACCACCTATACAGCTGAAGATTATGCAAGGTTGTATGTTAAAGAAATAGTGCGATTACATGGGATTCCGATCTCCATTATATCAGATAGGGGAGATCAATTTACTATGTATTTTTGGAGATCTTTTCAGCAGAGTTTGGGTACAAGGTGAATCAGAGTACGGCTTTCCATCCTCAGACAGATGGAGAAGTAGAACGTACTATCCAAACACTTGAAGATATGCTACGAGCTTGCACGTTAGATTTCCAAGGCAGTTGGGATGACCATTTGCCTCTTATTCAATTTTCCTACAACAATAGCTATCATTCAAGTATCAAAATGGCACCTTATGAAGCTTTGTATGGAAGGAAATGTAGATCACCAATCGGATGGTTTGAAGCGGGTGAAACTGCTTTACTTGGGATAGATCTTGTTCATCAGGTTATGGAGAAAGTTAAAGTGATTCAACAATGGATACAAATGGCCCAAAGTCGACATGTCATATGCTGATGTCAGAAGAAGAGAGCTCAAATTTGCCATAGGTGATTGGGTATTTTTGAAGGTGTCACCGATAAAAGGGGTAATACGATTCGGAAAGAAAGGAAAATTGAGTCCACGTTATATAGTCCCATAAGAAATTATTAGAAGATTTGGGAAAGTTGCGTATGAGTTGGCACTATCCCAAGAACTCTCCACAGTTCATCTAGTGTTTCATGTTTCGATGCTTTGAAAGTGCATAGGGGATCCATCTCATTTTACTCCCATTGAAGATGTACAAGTTACGAAGGATCTTACCCATGAGGAGATACCTATTTCCATTATGGATAGACAAGTGAAGAGGTTGAGGAATAAAGACATAGCTTATGTAAAGGTACTTTGGAGAAATCAGCAAATAGAAGAGATCACATGGGAAGCTGAAGAAATGATGAAGTCAAAGTACCCTCATTTGTTTCACATGGACGAAAAAGTTTATGATACTAGATCGGAGCAATGAAAAGTAATTATTTATAAGAATTAAGTAAATATGTATGATAACATGAAGAATGCTCCTAGACTTGCCTTTGTTTAAATTGAATGATGTCACTAACATTCGAGGACAAATGTTTCTAAGGGGGGGAAGAATGTAACACCCCGTACATACCCGAACCCATGAGAATACCTTAACATTTATAGAAGTATTTAAACATGAGAGAGTTGGTGAATTATGCATTAATTTGTTGGGCTTAAGATAAATCATGTGCCATTGGGCTCAAATGAGGCCCAAAATCATAAGAAGACATGACCCAAAAATGGAAATGATCCATTCTTGTGTTTGACCAAGCAAGCATGCATTTAATAAGGATACGGATGAAAACTAGGTACTACATAAAGCAAGAAAAATCAGATTTTTTATTCAACACACCACACATGCCATTCTAGACTTTTCTAAAATATTGCTCTCTACACACAAACCCTATGCAACTATTCTCTTTGGCCAAGATCATCATCTTGAATGCTTTGGTAAGTATTTATTCTCATGGTTTAATATATGATATGCTTAATGTGGTGAATAAATCATGTTGGTTATGTTGACACAGTGTTGGACAGTTCACTATGTGTAAAACTGTCTATTTTTGCAATCGAAAAAGGGTTTTGTCCTTATAAACTAAAAAATGGACTTGTGGTATTGAAGGAAGTGAACTTGATGGATTAAATATTGACATGTGGGATCTTATTATAGTCTTAACTTGTTTTATCCTTATATATAATGTTTGGAATTTGTTATTGCAAAATTGTGCATGAACTTGGTGGTATATTGAAGGAAAAGTGTAGTTTTGGTGATGTTCATGTGTGTTGTGAAACCATGGTTGTTTGTTGGCATACAAGTGACAAAAAATATGTAAATAAAAGCTTACTTATGGCCTTGGACCATTTATTACACAAACGGACCCAAAATAGACCCTTTTTGGTCGATTTGGGCATCTGCCCCAGCAGACGAAGGCACCTGCGGGCGCAGATGCCAATGTAGGTGCTCCTGGACACTGCCAAGGGTCACCTTCGGGTGCATATGGCTTTACAGTTCATCCCAGAAACTTGTTTTGTATGTTTTTGTCTCTCTTTGATCCCCGAAGGCCCCTATTCCCTTTTTGGATGTAATTATCAACTTATGATACCTTTTTAATGACTTTAAGGGGTTGTATGGAGGTATGTTGGATTACATACATTATGTATTGTTGTTAATATGTTGTTATGATGATAATTGATGGATTAATTGTGACGTAATGATAATGAGGAAGCATAAAGGGTAAACTTGGTGTGAAATGCTATTGGTTTATGATTTCTTGGTCAATGTGTGGAATGTTATGGTGTTGTTGGTATGATAATGTAGTGGATTGTATTATAAAGGGTAAAATGACATTATATGGCATTCATATAGCTCATTGTCGTCTTGAACACTTGTACGGTAACTAGTTGTTAATGTAAACTCCGTTATGTACTTGTATTGTAGAGTGAAACATAAGGAAGGAACTGGACTATTGTATTCATATATAGGCTTGTGTATTCATACTTGGAAGTGAAGGTATGTAAGGTTAATCTTTCCGTATCCTTCTGCAGTACATAGAGTTCTCATTGACATTGTACTTGTTCTATTCCGAAATGTTCTAAGGTATCCCATTCCGGGTTATTAATTATTGTTACTCACATGTTCCCTGCTCATTGGTCAATTGTGATTTACATGTCTCATTTTCATTGACTAATGTTCCAAAGGTCCAATAATGTTATGTTCCAAAGCTCAAATAATGTTGTGACTATCATTGTATCAATCAATCTCAAAAGTAAAGAATGGCGTAATGCATATATGGTTGATGATTGAGTATGGGTGGTAGCTTTGGGGGTGAAAGCCTAGCTCAAGATGATCCCAAAATTATTGGATCATGGGGTAGTCCTATAGGCATAAGCCTAGCTCGAACCAAACCTGACAGAGGGTAGCTCTAGAGGTAAGAACCTAGCTCGAGCCAAACCTGATATGTTGGTTTATGGGTGGCAGCTCTAGAGGTAATAACCTAGCTCTAGCCGAGCCCGATGTATTGATTTATGGGTGGTAGCTCTAGAGGCATAAGCCTAGCTCGAGCCGATCCCAACATAACGTTATGTTATGTTAAGACCCACTGATCAGTCGAGGCCCGGGTACATTATGACACAAGTGATGATGAACAAACATAGAAGTAAAGAAGCAAAGAAAGTAATGAAAGCAATACACATAGTTCCCAACATACAGAATGATGACTTATCCATATTGGTTATTCATTTGTATTTGAGTTCATTGAAGTATTTATGTATCATACAGTTTCATATGAGCCTTACATACTCAATACATTCTTCGTACTGACATCCCTTGGGGGACTTACCTTGCATGCTGCAGGTGCAAGTACTAGTAGACCTCCACAACAAGCTGCGGATCATCTACTGATCTTTGGTGAGCTCCAGTTGGTTCAGGGCTTTTCGAGTCACAGTTGTACATTGGTTTTGGTATTGTAAATATTGTATAAAGTGGGGACTTGTCCCGACTTTAGGATGGTTATGTATGTGCATCTGTTAGAGGCTTTTGTAGACGTATGTGGCAATATAAATGTAAGAGATGTATGTCCATTTTGACTTGATTGCCCTGTCGGTCAAGTTTCACATATGTATGTATCACATGTTCCATGATTTCCGCTATTAGCATCTTGTGTCCATACGTGATGGTG
The DNA here is from genome assembly GCA_031232105.1 of Capsicum rhomboideum. Classification (NCBI taxonomy): domain Eukaryota; kingdom Viridiplantae; phylum Streptophyta; class Magnoliopsida; order Solanales; family Solanaceae; genus Capsicum; species Capsicum rhomboideum. Next base: position 65,629,139 of record CP124709.1, read on the forward strand.
GTGTTCCATGAATGACATGCATGTGGATATACATAGATGAAGATTGGTTCTCTCGGGCCTTATCGTCTTTGGGTGCCAGTCTGCCTCAATGGAATTTGGGGCGTGACATATTATATGCATGAGAGATTGTGTAGATCATGATTGTTATGTCAAAAAGTGTTGAGTAGTGCAATTTTTGCTTTTGGCTAAGAGATGTGTCACTTGAACTTGAAAGGAGACTTGAGGTTTTGATGGAAGTGAATGGTGTGGATGAAATATCAACATGTATGGTGTGGTTATGTCCTTAACTTATTTTTTTTCTATGTGTATAAATTGTGGGATTGTTGTTATGAAACATATTGAGGTGACTTGATGGAGTAATTATAACGTAGTGTTAATGAGGGAGCGTAAAGGATAAACTTGGTGTGAAATGCTATTGTTTTATGATGTCTTGGTCAATGTATGGAATGTTCTGATATTGTTGGTATGACAATTCCGTGAATTGTATTGTAAAGGGTGAAATGGCGTTATAGGGAAATCATGTAACTCATTGTGGTCTTATGCACTTGTAAGGTAGTTAGTTGTTAACGTGAGCTCCACTATGTACTTGTGTTGTAGAGTAAAACGTAAGGAAGGAGATGGATTATTGTATTCACATATAGGACTGTGTATTCATATTAGGAAGATAAGGTATGTAAGGTTACTCTTTTCCATATCCTTTGGCTGCACCTATTGTTCTCATTGTTACCGAACTTGTTTCCACTCCAAAAATGTTCTAAAGTATCTCATTCAGGTTTGTTATAAATTGTGATTCACATGTCTCATGTTCATTGACTAATTTTTCAAAGTTTTAATAATGTATAATCACAAATGTATCACTCTTCTAATGAACAAATGAAGTAATGTATAATTGTTTGTATATTCTTGAGTGGCATCCCAGGGGTGGAATAAACACCTAGCTTGGGTCAATCCTAATATCATGGGTGGTATCCCAGGGGTTCAAATACCTAGCATGGGTCGATCCCAATATCACAGTAACATCCCAGGGGCGATAGAAAAGCCTAGCATGGGTTATCACAGTAACATCCAAGGGGCGACAGAAAAGCCTAGCATGGGTTATCACAGTAACATCCCAGGGGTGACAGAAAAGCCTAGCATGGGTTAATTACATCCCAGGGGTTAAAATACCTCGCATGGGTTATCCTCTTTTACCATTGATCAGTTGGTCATAAAATGATGAATGAACGTAAAGGCAAAGAAAGTAATGAATATAACGTACATGGTTCCTCACATACAGAACGATGGTTTATCCATATTGACTATTCTTTTATTTTTGATTCCATTTATGTTCTTGTTTATGATACAGTTTCTTATAGACTTACATACTCAGCACATTTTTCATACTGACGTCCTTTTGGGGACTTACCTTACTTGCTGCAGGCACAGGTGCTATTAGACCTCCACAGTAGGTTGCAAATCGTTTGCCGATCATTGGTGAGCTCCAGTTGGTTAGGGGCTTTCTGAGTTACATGTGTACATTTGTTTTGGCATTGTACATGTTGTATAAAGCGGGGACTGGTCCCGAATTTAGGTTGGTTATGTCCATGTATCTGTAGAGGCTTTGTAGATGTTGCAAGACAAATGAAGGAAATGTAAGGAACGTATGCTTTTGACTTGATGGCCTTAACGGACAAGTTTCATATATATATCATATATTTTCCATGACTTTCTCTATTGGCATCTTATATCTCTATATGATGGTGATGCTTATTGAGTGACATGCGTATGAGTGTATATGAATAAAGATTGGTTCTCTCGGGCCTTAACGACTTCGTGTGCCAGTCCGCCCCGTTGGAAGTTAAGGCGTGACACTAACCCATGGCTTGGCAAGCCACTAAGAATACTATATAAACAGAAGAATATTGTGTGGAAGCTATAGTTTGAATAATAAAATAATAATAATCAATGTAATCTAATGTTTGGATCATAACAAAAATCAACTAACATGAACATGAAACTGAAAATCTACTATCTATCTTTCTGAAAGACTATACGAAGATGAGTTACGTGGGCAAGGCCCCAACTAACTCTAACTGTCTAAAACTAAAATGATATTGAAAACTAGTTCTCAAATGATGAGGACTTACCAAGCTCTACTGCAGAGGTGATATGGGATCTTGCTAATCACAAGCTAGATACTGAACGTATGAACCTATATTATAATACAATATAGTACAAAAGAAGGCATGTGGTTAGTAATTCAGATATACTGAGCATGCGAGATATGCACTACACAAAATAACTGAATATGCTGAATATAAGAGGCTAAGCTGAACATGAAACTGAAGAATGTAAACTGATGCAATGACCAGGTAAATAAACATTTAACTAAATAATAATGTACTGAATAACTAAATACAAGGTCATGTAATATCTGAGTCAAAACTGTAGGAGCTATTTTTAACCGACATACCCTATCTAAGCTAAATGGGTCCAACCTATAACCCCCACTAGAAGGGTGCTCTGTACCTTGCCAAGGGTATGGATACTTACTGACGTCAATCCACTAAACTGTTTTCCAAAAGTACTAAGGTATCAAGCCTAGTCTGACGGGTGACCCTTTAGGACCTATGGTGGTGCCTTAGTTTTGGGTCTTAGGGACTTCTACTAAAATTCTCAGTCTAACTGACGTTTGAACCTTCATCCATATGTCTGCTCAGTGTAAAGTACTACTCTCAACTAAATTTATACTGATAAGCTTATTAGTACTAATATCTAGGACTGAGTGATAGACACTTTATTGGAAAGTATCCTAAAACATGAGAAACTAAAGGACTAAACATTTATTATCAAATGCATGAGGTACTAAGTCATCGGGTGTTCATAACCTGCCATCTCTGAAGAATGCAATTGCTCATGAATATTTCTAAAATCTTAAATAGAGTAGGGATTCATGCAACACAATCCTAACATCATAAATTATCTGTATGTCCTAAGTGTTCCTGAATTGTATATGTAAAAGCACTAAGTTTCATAGAAAATATGTATTCGTGACTTTTTCATGTTAAGGAATGGAGTCATAAGGAAATTCATACTTTTCATGAAAACCCTAAACTTGAAGAATGAATTAACTAAAGGGTTTGGGTTCACTTAAAGACTCAATGGGTGAAAGGATACCCATTGATGAAACCACACATACCTAAAAGTGAAAGCCTTGCTACAATTTTTGAATTAAAGCCTGATGATGATGAACTCTAATTCTTAATTTGGAGTAGAGAAAATCACCTGTTGCTTTGAATTTTGCTGAGTGTCGCTCCAATTTTGAGGGATTAATGGATTTGAGGTAAGTTAGGCTTAATATTCAGCCTTGGAATAAGCAAAATGATGTAGTTTAAAAAGTTAATTAATGGGAAAAGTCTGATGTAACCTTCTAATTTTCAAACAAAATTCACACTTCCTAAACGTAGTGAATAATTAGTAATCTTTGAGAGTCTGCAAGACAATCCTCAAATGGTCTGCAAGCTCATCCTTACTCCAAGAATAAAAAAGGATCTCATCTATACAGATAATGACAAATGTTTCCAAGTACTGCTTGACCACTCTGTTCAGCAAGTCCATAAAAGCTGTAGGAGCATTCATTAGTCCAAAAGACATAACTACAAAATTGAAGTGACTATATCATGTTCTGATGGCTTTCTTTGAAAGACACTCTTCTGAAGGTTGTCTTCGTTAGTCCATGAAAAGATGTTGGGCCTGATAAAACCTTTATCTAAAAGATCTTTCAATTGTTCCTTCAATTCCTTATGCTCTGCTGGAGCCATTCTGTAAGGTGGAATTGAAATTGGCTGGGTATCTAGAAGGATATTTATTTTGAAGTTAATTTCTTGCTCGTGAGGAACATTAGGTAGATCTCAAGAAACACTTCTAGGAATTCATTAACCACTGGAACTAAATGAAAAGTTGGGGTCTCAGACTTTGAATCCTTAACCCGAACAAGATGATAGATACACCCTTTGGAAATTATATTTTTTTCCTTAAGGTAAGAGACAAACCAACCTATAGTCACCGAGGTACTACCCTTCTACTTTAAGACTGGTTCATTTGGAAATTGAAACTGGACTATCCTATTTCTATAATCAACTTAGGTCTAACAAGAATATATCCAATCCGTTCCAAGAATGACATCAAAATTAGTCACATCTAACTCTAAAAAATCAACTAAGGTGACTTTTTGAGAAACTGTGATAGGGAAATTTCTGTATACCAGACTGGCTATGACTGAATCACCAACATGTGTAGAGACTGAGAAGCTTCTGAGAGGATTTCGGGACTGACACCGAAGCTTACTGCTATATAAGGAGTCACGAAAAAGTGTGGCTCCATAATCTAACAAGGCATAGAGATTACTATGAAAGACATGTAACATACCAGTGACTACATCAGGGGATACCTTATAATCCTATCAATTCTTAAGTGCATAAAATTTGTTCTAGCACTTTCCTCCAACTGCACTAGATGAGGCACTATGCTGAGTCAGGCAACCTGTTGGAGATGTTGAAGAGTTAGACTGATTTTGCTGACGAGCATCCCTTCCCTATGTGAGGCTGTTGCGCACACCATTAATTTGTGGCCTGGCTTACCACACCTAAAACAACTACCAATGTCATTCATGCACCCACCTTAGTGGTTCTTACCTCACTTATTACAAATTGGATAAGTACGCCTACTAGTGACATTGCCCTAGGACTTAGAGCATGGTGCCTTAGCCTCATACTAATGTCTAAACTTGACACTGGGGAACTATCAGAGGATGGGGATGAAGTTGAAGACTTCTAATGGAACTAAGAACGATCACCGTCACTTGAACTCTACTGAGAAAGGTTAAAACTACTTATTTTGGCCCTCTTATTCTCCCTTTCATTCTGCTTGATTTTTTCCTCCTTGATCTGATGGGCATGAGTTATCAATCTGGAGATGTCTATCTCATTGAACAACATAGTAGTTCTATACTCTTTAACCACGATCTCTGAAATACCTGACATAAACTTACTCATACAGTCCTTGGAATCATCCACCATTGTCGGAGCATACATAGAGATCTGAGTAAACTTAAGAGAATATTCCTTCATCATCATGTTGCCCTATTTCAGTCATGAACCTTGGCTTTCCTTAACTCAAGTGGGAACAACCTGTCCAGGAATGCAACTAAAAACTTATCCCAATATACCAAATTTGCATCCACACCCATACCTTCCTTCCACTGCTTACACCAAGTGTGAGCCACTCCATTCAACTGATAAACAGCTAAGTCTGCACTCTTGATTGGAGTGATGCCCATGATTTGAGTGATCTTCTAAATTTCATCAAGGAACTCCTGTGGATCCTCCTCAACCTTAGAACCATGGAACTCAGGAGAATTTATCCGAGTGAAATACCAGACTCTAGCCACTGCCGTACCACTATCCGGGTTGACCTTAGAAATAGCCTATTGGTTCACCTAGGTAGTCATTGCCCGAGTTAGAACCGAAAAAGCAGCCCTGAACTCAACATGTAAGACTTGTTTGTTCAAAGGGTCTGCTGGAGCTGGTGGTGCTTGCTGGTTTCCATTCCTACAACTATTCACATTTCTATTTCTCCTTTCATTCACTCTTTTGGGAGGCATTTTCTATAAATGCATAGAGCACAAGTTAGGAGTAGTTTAAATAGAGTTCACACTCTATTGTATGATATGAACATGAAATAAGTAAAACTTTTCCTAAATTTTTTTATAGCTTCTCATTCATAAGTGTGTTGCGCTTCACACCCATGAATAAGACTCCACTTAATGCCGGTTTTAGACACCCTAGGACACTTTAAACCTGATTCTCTGATACCAAGTTTGTCATGACCCGAGACTCCCCCTAGTCATAACATGGTGCTCAGAGTCACGAGTAACCCCAAGCAAACCCATAGCCTGGCATGCCACTAATAATACTCTATAAAAAAAGAAGAATGCTATGCAAAAGCTATAGTCTGAATAATAAAATAATAATAATCAATTTAATCTAATTTTGGGATCAAAATGGAAATCAATTAATATGAACATGAAGATGAAAATCTATTGTCTTTCTATTTGAAAGCCTCTACTAAGATGATTTGGTAGGACAAGCACCCAGCTAACTCTAACTTTCTGAAACTAAAATGATACTTACATAAAATAGTGAAAACTAGTGCTCAAATGATAAGGACTCACAAAACTCTGTTGCTGAGGCGATGCAGGATCGTGCTAATTACGAGTTGGATGTTGAACATCTGAACCTATATTATAATATAATATAGCACCAAAAAGGTATGCGGTTAGTACTTCATATGTATTGAGCATTTGAGATATGCACTACATGAAATAATTGAATATGCTGAATATAAAAGGCTAAGCTAAACATAAAACTAAGGAATATAAACTAATGCAATGACCAATTAAATAAACATGTAACTGAACAATAATATACTGAATAATAGAATACAAGGTCATGCAATATCTGAGTCTAAACTGTGGGAGCTACTATTAATCAACATACCCTATTTGAGTAAAATGGGGCCCAACCTATAATCCTTGCTAGAAGGGTACTTTGTTTTGTAACAAGGGTATAAACAATGACTGACATGGATCTATTAAATTGTTGTCTTAATGGACTAAAGTATCAAGCCTGGTCTGACGGGTGACCCTTTAAAACCTACAGTGGTGTCGTAGTTCTGGGACTTAGGGACTTCTACTAAAGGTCTCAGCCTAACTGACGGGTGAGCCTTTATCACTACGTTCGCTCGGTGCTAAGTACTACTTCCAACTGAATTTAAACTGATAAGTTTATTATACTGATATCTGGAACTGAGTGATAGACATTTTATCTAAAAGTATCCTAAAACATATGAAACTGAAGGACTGAACATTCATTATCAAATGCATAAGGTACTAGGTCATTGAGTGTTCATAACTCGCCATCTCTAAAGAATGCAACTACTCATGAATATTTCTAAAATCTCAATAGAGTAGGGATTCATACAACACAAGCCTAAAATCATGAATTATCCATATGACCTGAGAGTTCATGAATTATGTATGTAAAAGCACTAACTTTCATGGGAAACATGTATTCATGACTTATTCATGTTAAGGAATGGAGACATAAGGAAATTTATAATTTTCATTAAAACCCTAAACTTGAAATAGAATTAACTGTTGGGTTAGGGTTCACTTAGAGACTCAATGGATGAAAGGATACCCATTGATGAAACCCTACATACCTTGAAGTGAAAACCTTGCTACAATCTCTGAATTGAAGGCTGAAGATAACGAACCCTAATTTTTGTTTTGGAGGAGAGAAAATCACCCGTTGCTCTAACTTTTCTAAGTGGAACTCTAATTCTGAGGGAATGAGGGATTCAAAGTAAGTTAGGCTTAATATTCAGCCTTGGAATAGACAAAATGACTTAGTTTAGGAGGTTAAACGATGGGAAAAGTTTGATGTAACCTTCTAATTTTGAAATTAAAAAACTAACAGTCGCGACAGACGAACCATCCAATGGTCGTTGGTTCTACCAATGATCATTGGTTGTGTTTGTTTGTACTGGAGGGGATCTTGATGATTCTCTAGAATTCCTCAGACAATCAAAGGGATATTGTCACACCTCGAATCCCATTCGGGATGGACTGGCACCCGAAGCCGATGAGGCCAGAGAGAACCAATCTTTGTTCATGTCTATTCATATACATATCACTCAGTAAGCAGCACCATCACATAGAGGTATAAAATGTCAATAGCGGAAGTTATGGAAACATGTGATATATGCATATAAGAAACTTGGCCGTTAGAGCCATCGAGTCAACATGGACATCCATCTCTTACATTCCTCATCCCACATATCTCTACAAAGCCTCTACAGATACATATACATAGCCAAGCTAGAGTCGGGACAAGTCCCCGCTTTATACAGCATTTATAATACCAAAATTAGTGTACACTATGATTCGAAAAGCCCCGAACCAACTGGAGCTCCCCAAACATCTGCAAATGACCCGCACTCTACCGTGGAGGTCTACTAGTACCTGTGCCTGCAGCAAGTAAGGTAAATCCCCCCAAGGGGGTCAGTACGAAGAATGTACTGAGTATGTAAGGCCATATAAAACTGTATGATACATAAATGCTTCAATGAACTCAAATACAAATGAATAATCAGTATGGATAAGTCACCCTTCTGTACTTTGGAAACCATGTGTATTGTTTTCATTACTTTCTTTGCTTCTTTACTTCTTTGCTTACTCATCATCACTTGGGTCACTATGTACCTGGGCCTCGACTGATCAATGGGTCTTTACATAATATAACATTATGTTGGGATCTGCTCGAGCTAGGCTTATTCCTCTAAAGCTACCACCCATTAATCAAAGCATCGGGTTCGGCCCGAGCTAGGTTACTACCTCTAGAGCTGCCACCTATCAATCAACTTATCAGGTTCCACTCGAGCTAGGTTTTTACCTCTAGAGCTCCCCCCTGTCAGGATTGGTCCGAGCTAGGCTTATGCCTCTAGGACTGCCCCCTGATCCAATAATCTCGAGATCGGCTTGAGCTAGGCATTTCGCCCCCAAAGCTACCACCCATACTCAATCATTAACCACATATATGCATTACTTTATTCTTTACTTTTGAGATTGATACCTTTACTTGTGAGACATTGGTACATTCACTTGTGAGAGATTGTTACATTCACTTGACATAATATTATTGGAAGCATCGGAACAATAGTCAATAAATAAGAGACATGTGTATAAACACTTATTAGAACTTTGGAACATAACATTATTGGAACCATGGGACCTTTGGAACATTAGTTAATGAACATGAGATGTGAATCACAATTGATCAATGAGTAGGAAACATGTGATAATAACAATTGGTAATCAAATATAGGATACCTTAGGACATTTCGGAATGGGACAAATAATATGTCAATGTGACTACTATATGCTACAGAAGGATACAGATAGAATAACCTTACATACCTTGTCTTCCCAATATGAATATACAATCCAATATGTGAGTACAACAATTTTGCTCCTGATAAGTTGACATTTTACCCGATTCTTAATACATTTGAGCTTGGATTATCTTGAAATTCGCATTGATTCGATATAAATTCTCATGTTATATGGCTCTTGTATGCAGTTAATGGTTGAATTCGAGCCCGTGCTAACCATGCGAGTCAATGGGAGTTCAAAAAGTGAAGAAAGGATGCTGGATTTAACATCCGGGAGGACTAATAACCACCTGCGCACGCAGGTCATGAGATGCGCACGCAGGTGGCTGACTGAGGAGCCAAGCAGCGTGAGGCAGTGTCATCTGAGCTAGCCTTCTGCGCACGCAGGTCAGCCATCTGCGCTGGAACCTGCGCCAGCAGATGGTTAGTGCAGTGGCACTTTCGTAATTTTGCTGGACGCAATTTTTTAGCTATAAAATGTAATTTTTCCAGCTCTGAAAAGGATCTTTTTGGACATTTTTTGTAAAGAGAGAGTAAAGGAGAGTGAAACCCTACGGAGAAACAAGTTACATTCTTGCATTTTTGGATCAAATTCAAAAAAACATTTTGGATTCAATGGAAGTTTGGGAAGAGAATTTGGGTGATTTTCTTCTCTCTTATTTTATGAGTAGCTAAATTCTCTATTTGGGGTTATGCTTAAATAAGATGTGATAATTGTATGGGTTTTGTTTATTTGATTTATGTTTAGATAATTGCCATGGGTTTTAATCCCATTCCATGCTTTCATTCAAATTAGGGGTTGCAAACTCTAATTAATTATAGAGCTCTTGTCATCCTTAACAAAGGGGATGATGGTGAGGAGTGGGTGTGAACAATAACTTGATGCATGTCATTTAATAGCTTCTCTTAGACATAAGGGTGCTAATTGAGGTATTGGATTGGACTTATAATCTGCACTATTGAGGTGTTCGAAAGAACCCAATTGTGAAACCTTGGTGTTTGATTGAAAAATCAACACCAAGGGTGATCTAACCTACCCAAGGCCCTTAGCTAAACGTAGTTAAATGCTCAATTTACCCATACACAATTTCACTCTTACGATGGCATAACCCCAAGTCTCGTAATACCCTTGATCTTAACTCCTCTTCTCTACTCTTGAACTTGTGTGTCGTAAGTTACAAAAGACTAAATAGTTACAAATTAACAGACAATAACCCCCCATTTACTTTTATTTATTATTTTCATCGCATCGCGTGTTAGCACTAGTTGGTTGTGACACTTAGAGGTGAAAGCTATCGCATTCATTCCTCTTGGATTCGACCCCGACTCCAAGTTGGGTAATTATATTGCTAACGATCGCTTACATTTTTTTCTGGGGTGTATTTGAGCGTTATCAAAAATGGTGCCGTTGCCGGGGAATGAAACGTAGCGTTCATTTCTTTTAGTGTTTTAAGTTACTTGTGTTTACCGTGGTGTAAGTTTACTTTATTTGTTGTTTTTGTTCTTCATAGGTGGAGACCAAAGTCTTCACAATTCAGTGAGTCAACATGGTAGCCATACCGCTTCATTTGACGAAAATTTTGAAGATGAAGATCATTTGGGAGATGCCGGGAGAGCTAGTGCCATCCGTATTCCACCTGCGGAAGGCAATGGAGTGTTCCATGTTACTAGTGTGATGCTTCACCTCCGTCAAATGAAGGGGTTATATGGGGGTCAAGCCCATGAAGACGCAAATCTTCACTTGACAAATTTCATTGAGGTGTGCATGCCGTTTGATATAGCCTACATATCATAAAAGTCCATCCGATTGAGATTCTTTCCCTTCTCATTAACGGGCGAGGCTAATTTGTGGTTGAGACAATTACCCATGGGTTCAATCACTACATGGTCGGAATTGACGGAAGCATTCTTGGATCTGTTCTTCCCACCATCCCGGATGTTACAATTGAGAGATGAGATTATCAACTTCCGTCAATTGAATGGTGAACCGTTACATGAGGCTTGGCAATGGTTTAACACGAAATTGATGCAATGCCCGACTCATGAAGTTTCGAATAAGATGCTCCTCCAAATATTTTATCGAGCATTAGATCAATTGAACAAAATGGTTGCGGACAATGCAGCTAGGGGGTCTTTGGTGAAACAAACTTATGGTGTTGCATCTAAAATATTGGACCAAGTTACCAAACAAAGTCGGGGTTGGCATACAAGAGACTCCGAGGTGGCCGTGGAGTCTCCCTCTGCATCTTTTGTAAGCCACGAGCAAAGAAAGAAAGATGAGGAGAGAGACGAGAGTATGGCTAAGATGATGACACAACTAGAACTCCTCACTAAGCATGTAATGGGTTCAACACCAAAGGAGGTTAACGCCGTAGCCTCCAAGGATGTTAAGAGCTACGATGATGATGAAACGGAGACTCTTGATGAAGAAATCTAATTTATATCAAATCAAACGGGTGGTTCTCGCCCCACCTATCAAAGGAAGGGCGGGAATCAAGGTTGGATGGATAAAGACCGTGATTGGAAAGACCGTGAGTGGAAAGATCATGATAGAGATTGTGATAGAGACCGAAATTGGAGGGAAAAAGATAGAGACCGTGATTGGCGAGATGTGAATCGAGATTATGATAGGTATATTCCTCCACATGATAGGTTCAAGGGTAAAGAAGCAACCTCAGTTGATCCAGAGAAATATAAGAATGAAGATGTGCTTGCTCGTATCCTCTTGGGAGTTGATGGAAGCGATAAGATGTTGAGGGAAATGAAAGGGGATTTGTCGTATCTCAACCAAACTGTCACCTCACATTCGGCTTCAATAAAGAACTTGAATCCCAAATGGGGTCAACTCTCCTCCCAAATGAATGCAAGGCAAAGAGGAGGACTCCCTAGTGACACGGTGGTGAATCCCAAAAATGACGCCCACATCATGGCCATTGTTACTAGAAGTGGGAGAACCCTTGGAAATAATGTTGAAAACCTTGATGACAACCCTTGTGATAAGGGTGTTGGGAGCCAAGTGAGCAAATCAAGAACTCGACTTGAAAATTCAAAAGAGGAAACTCAAATGTCACAAGAGCAAGGTGTTGACGTGACGGAAGAGGTGAAAGCGAAGGAGGAAAGACCAAAAGTGGTTAATCATGGTAATGCAAAACCAAATGAAAATTTGGTTGTCTCTAAGCCACAATTTAAAATTCCCCCTCCATTCCCACAAAGGTTTAAGAAGAAAGATGATCATTCAAAGTTCAAGAAATTCCTTTCTAAATTTAGCAACCTTTTGGTAAATATACCATTGTTGGAAGTCCTACAAGAGATGCCCGGGTATTCTAAGTTTATGAAACAATTAGTAACAAAGAAGCGAACCATGGACTTCGACACAATTGAAGTTACTCATAACTGTAGCGCTATTATGTGTAGTACGATGGTTGTGAAGAAGGATGATCCGGGGGAATTTACTATCCCATGTACTATTGGGGTGTATCAATTTGGGAAAGCCTTATGTGATCTTGGAGCAAGTATTAATTTGATGCCATTAGCCGTATTTCAGAAGTTGGGTTTGGGAGCCCCGACACCAACGACAATACGGCTATTGATGGCTGACCGCTCTATAAAAATACCCATAGGTGTGTTGTGTGACGTGCTTGTGAAGGTGGATCATTTCATTTTTCCGGCTGATTTTGTGATCTTGGATTGTGAAATTGACCATGAAGTCCCCATTATTCTGGGTAGACCATTTTTGGCTACCGGTCGAGCTTTAGTTGATGTTGAATGCGGTGAAATGAAATTTCGACTAAATAACGAAGAGGTATCATTCAATGTTTGCAAGTCCATGAAATAACCTATGGATTTAGAAGTTGTCTCCATAATCGATGTGGTTGATGATGTTGTGGCTAATACTATGGAGGCTGAATTTGTTAGAGAACCTTTGGTAGGAGTCTTGTGGAATCTTGAAAGCGAAGGGAATGAAAGATATGAAGAAGAAGTTGCATCCTTGAAAGGTTTTGGGTCTTACCCGAGAAATCCTTGTAAGTTGGATCTTGACTTGAAAAATAGGGAAACTCCTCCCGCGAAGCCTTCAATTGAGGATCCACCATAAATCGAGCTCAAGTCATTGCCACCTCATCTCTGGTATGTGTTTTTGGGAGAAGGGAAGACTTTACCCATTATTTTTGCAAGTGATATGTCATCAAGGCAAATTGAGGTGTTGAAATCGGCGGTGAGTCGGTATATTCGGGCACTTGGATGGACTATAGCGGATATCATTAGGATTCCACCTGGCATATGCACTCATAAGATCAAGCTTGAGCCCGAGTTTGTAGCAAGTATAGAACATCAAAGATGACTAAATCCTCCAATGCAAGAAGCTGTGAAGAAGGAAATCATCAAGTGGCTTGATGTGGGTGTAGTTTATCCTATCTCGGATAGCACCTGGGTGAGTCCAATACAATGTGTTCCAAATAAAGGTGGCATCACGATAGTCCCACACAAAAATAATGATCTTATACCCGTCCGTCCGATCACGGGTTGGAGAGTGTGTATTGATTATAGAAAGTTAAATTCTTGGACTGAGAAGGATCACTTCCCCATGCCCTTCATGGATCAAATGCTTGATAGGTTGGCGGGTGGAGGGTGGTATTGCTTCCTCGATGGATATTCAGTCGATAATCAAATCTCCATAGCTCCCGAAGACCAAGAAAAAACCACTTTCACTTGTCCTTATGGAACTTTTTCCTTCAGGCGCATGCCCTTTGGGCTATGCAATGCACCAACCACTTTTCAACGGTGCATGCTTTATATCTTTTCTGACATGGTAGAGAGTTCTATGGAGGTGTTTATGGATGATTTTTGAGTGGTTGGTGATACATTTGAAAATTGCCTTGAACACTTGGAGAAGGTGCTTGAAAGATGTGTGGCGAATAATCTTGTGTTGAATTGGGAGAAGTGCCACTTTATGGTTAAGGAGGGGATTGTTCTTGGACACAAAATATCAGGCCGATGAATCCAAGTCGATCAAGCCAAGGTGGAAGTCATTGCTAAGATACCACCTCCAATATCTGTCAAAGGGGTTCGGAGTTTCCTTGGCCATGCTGGTTTTTATAGGAGGTTTATTAAAGATTTCTCTAGAATTGCCCATCCGATGTGCAAACTCCTTGAGAAGGAGGTCACTTTTGAATTTAATGAAGAATGCTTGAAGGCATTCAATTGCCTTAAAGAGAAGCTTGTCTCAGCCCCGATTATCGTGACCCCAAATTGGTCACAACCATTTGAACTCATGTGTGATGCTAGTGGACTGGCATTGGGAGCTGTGCTTGGAAAATGAAAAGAGAAACTTTTTCATCCCATCTATTATGCTAGCAAGTCCTTAAATGATGCTCAAAAGAACTACACTGTTACAGAACAAGAATTGCTAGCTGTGGTGTATGGGTTTAAGAAATTTCGTGCTTATTTGTTAGGCACAAAAGTCATTGTGCACACTGATCATGCTTCTCTCCGGTATCTTATGGCTAAGAAAGAAGCAAAACCCCGATTGATAAGATGGATTCTACTACTTCAGGAATTTGATTTTGAAGTGAAGGATCGAAAAGGGTGTAAAAATCAAGTAGCCGACCATCTGTCACGTCTTGAGATAAATGAGAACATTTGGGGAGATATTGATCTTGATGATACATTCCCGAACGAACTGGTCATGGGCTTGAAAGAGAGCACTCTACCATGGTATGTCGACTTTGCAAACTATATAGTGAGTGGACTCCTTCCTGATGAGCTAAGTTAGTATCAAAGGAAAAGATTCCTCCATGATGTGAAGCGGTACTTTTGGGATGATCCCTATATTTTTAGGGAATGTGCATATGGAATCATACGGTGATGCATCATGGACTAGGAGATAAAATCCATTGTTGGAGCATGCCATTCTTCTCCTTTTGGTGGCCACCATGGTGGTGTGAGAACTGCAGCGAAAGTCCTTCAGTGTGGGTATTATTGGCCTACCATTCACCGTGATGCTCATGAGTTAGTAAAGAATTGCATTCAATGTCAAAAGCATGGTGGTATTTCGAGGAGGCATGAAATGCCTTTAAGACCCAATCTTGAGGTGGAGCTATTTGATAGATGTGGCCTTGATTTTATGGGTCCGTTTGTGAGCTCGTATGGTAATAAGTATATCTTTGTGGCCGTTGACTACCTGTCCAAGTGGGTTGAGGCCATTGCCTTACCAACCAATGGAGGAAAAAGTGTAACTCTCTTTCTAAAAAAATACATTTTCACCAGGTTTGGAACTCCTCGAGCTATCATTAGTGACGGTGGGTCACATTTTTGTAATCGGCTATTTGAAGCTTTGCTTGAAAAATATGGGGTGCGCCATAAGGTGGCGACTCCATATCATCCTCAAACGAGTGGTCTAGTGGAGGTTTCCAATCGGGAGATCAAATCTATCTTGGAGAAGACCGTAAATGTAGGGCGTACAAATTGGGCAAGGAAACTTGATGATGCTCTGTAGGCATATAGGAACGCATTCAAGACTCCTATTGGCATGTCGCCCTATCAACTAGTGTTTGGAAAGGCTTGTCATCTTCCAGTTGAGTTAGAGCACAAAGCTTTGTGGGCCTTGCGGAAATTGAACATGGATTGGGTGGATGCCTCAAAATCAAGAGTAGATCAACTTCATGAGTTGGATGAGTTTTGACTTAAGGCGTATGAGAGCTCAGCATTATACAAGGAGAAAATGAAGAAATGGCATGATGCTAAGATCCTAAAAAGAGAGTTCCATGCAGGTGATAAAGTGCTACTCTTCAATTCGAGATTAAAATTCTTTGCGGGGAAGCTAAAATCCAAGTGGTCTGGCCCTTTTGTAGTAGCTAATGTCTTTCCTAGTGGTGCTATTGAACTCGAGGACCATGAGCAAAGGAGGTTCATGGTAAATGGTCAAAGATTAAAATATTTTTATGAGGGCGGACCGGGAACGGCTAAGGTTGAGTTACTCCGTTTTAAGAATGCTTGATGATGAGGAACAACGTCGAGCCACGACGATAACCAAGGCGCTTCTTGGGAGGCAACCCAAGGTTCTTTATAGTCATTTCAAGTTTGTTTGATTGCTAATTCTTAGTTATTTTGGTGAATGCAGGTGAACAATGCTAAGTATGGGAGCTTGGATACTGTTTTGAGCTACATTAATCACCTGCTAGCGCACATGCCCACATGCCCACGCTTGTTGGGACGCATGAGGCCAGCAGGTGGAAGGCAACATTCTTCCTGGGGGCAAGGAGCCACCTGCGTGCGTAGCCCAGGCACATGCGTGCGCAGGCTAGCAACGCAGGAGGCTCTGCCTCGTGCCTCCTTCGAAGCCAATTTCCTCACCTGCGTCCCCAGGTCCCAACATGCGTTCGCAGGTGACCCTCCGCAGGTGCTACTGCTGTGCTCCACACGCCCAGGTGCACTGCCCAGGTAAGGACTGCCCACCTGCGTCCGCATCTCCCCACATGCGTGCGCATGGTGGGGCGCATGTGGGGGTTGAACCTCCAAATATTTTTTTTAAATATTTGGGTCGACCCGACCCGGGTTGATCCATTCCCTTCTTTAAAACATCACCCATACCCAAAAACCCAATTCCTTCTAACTCTAAAGATCAACTCCCCTTCACAACATCACCATCGACTATTCTCTCTCTCTAAATTCAAAGTTGCTCTTGTCTTCTTCTCTCATTCACTTTCAAAGAGGATTGCACACATTACCACTTTCATTTTGAGAGTCTCCATTTCTCCACCTCTTCTTTTAAGTTTGGTAAGTTTACTTGGTTTAAAATTTTCTAAGAAGACTTTAGACACAAATGGAAACTCATGATTTGTGCTAGATTTTTGGTGAAGAATTGAGTCATATGGACTTCCTATGGTGTAGTATTGATGTTGTTGTGGTTTGTTTGAGTTGGGGGTGATGCTTCATATACAACTGGGGAAGTCTTGAGTACCCAAAAGTTTATGCCCACCATGTGTTTGATTATATTCCAACATGAGCATTTCCTTGTATTTTCTCTTGTGCATGAATTAAGTGAACTACACATGGTTTCTTGAACTTATCTTGAGCTTTATTCCATCTCCAAATGATGTGTTACAATAGCGTAGAGAAGATGTGTGAATTACATGATTTTTCAAGTGCCATAATTCTCAATATATTTCTCCACTTCATGAGGCATAATTGGTGATTCTTGTTGATAAAATGAGTTGGTGCGCACACTTTTTCATAACAAAAATGCATGCTTTACCCTATGATAGATTAGGTGACACCATTCTTAAGAGTAAAACGTCATTTTTGTTCTCCTTTGGGTCATGATGGATTGTGTTTGAGATATAGTGGTCCAAATACCCTCCTAAGTGCCTTCATATAGAATTTTGATTTTCATTCACATTAGTTAACATAGTTTTCATTTTCTTTTCTTTATTGAAAATCTAAAAACATGTTTTAACTTTGGTTTGTGTGGTTTGTTTCTTCTGATTCATTGTAGGGGATGTCTCCAAGGAAATCAATGCCACGAGGAGCAAAGAAAGATCATCACAAGGACAAAGGCAAGGCCATTGCCACCACTTCTCAAAGAAAAGGTCCCACACAACAAGGACACTCTAACACCCCTGATGTGCAATACACACTTGATATCTCAAAGGAGCTAGCCAAAGATGTTGATAAACTCAGATTTGCCAACGCAGAAATGCGTGACCTTTACAATGAATGGGTGCACATTAGGGGCTTCAACCCCGAGAAAGTATTTAATGTGAAGGGCATTCGTGATCATTTCCCCGATATTTTCAGACAAGTCAACAAGTTTGCTTGGGAAGTATTCACTGATTTAATCCTGAATCGCCCCCGTGCTTTTATTTTCCTGATCTTGTAAAGGAATTCTATGCCTCCTACGTCATTCGGCACAATCAACAAAAGTATAAACCACCAGTGGCAGATCAACCTTGCCTTCAGAGTGTACTTGTTAGAGGAGTGGAAGTGACGTGCTCCGCTTCTGCAATTAACAAGTTGTACTTTGGTCATGATTGCGCACCGGGGGTTGAGAGCAAGAGGCGAATTCTTGAGGGGAGTGCTCATTTTCCATGGCTTTCCAAAATAATTGCTAAAGGTCTTCCACTATGGGCAAATGGGATTGTACAAATCAAAAGATGAGATCTTTCTATTCAAGCCAAACATTGGCTTGGTTTTGTGGGAAATCGATTGCTTCCTTCCACCAATGATCAAGATGTCACTCTTGAAAGGGCTATTCTTGTGGGTTGTATTATGGATGGGTTGGATGTCAACCCGGGAGAGATAATTACTGAAGTGATAAAGCTCTGATCCAAGCAAGTTGGCATGCTACTACCTTTTCCTGCTCTTATATCGGCTTTATGTGCAGTCCACCATGTTCCTCTCTTCCCAAAGATTGATAAGAAAATCAAATGCATGGGAGTCATTGATATTCGTACTAGTCAGGATGATGATAATCCAGTAGGTTTAAAGAGAAAGTTTGGTGAGGATTCCGATTCTTCCATGAGAGAGGTGCCCACTGCTAGCACCTCTCCTATGACTTCTCATGTTTCAGCCCATGGTGACATTCATCTAGATCGTGATCTCCCTCAGGCACCGCCTCCAGCATACACTACGCAGCCGGCGCAGCCTCCTCGGTCTTCCACGCTGACATTTGCTAAGGTTACAGCCATGACTTTGGCAAATGACAGCTCTATCTCCCGCTTAGTGGCCGACATTCCTCATTTCATTTAGGTGGCTATTGAGCGGAGCCTTGGGCCTTTACGTGCTCAGATGGTAGACTATGAGTGGAGATTATCCGCGGTTGAGGATCGGGAGGATAGTGAGGCAGTTACTACTCTCAGTACAGATCTTGCGAGTCTGCGTGATGAGATGCAGTCGATGCAGCCCTCTATCTCTTTTGATGATACCCAATTCACTATCCCACAGGCGGAGACTGGCCACATCCTTTCATTTGCAGACTTGTTTGGGTATTCTCCTGTAGGGGAAGAGATAGGGATCGAGTTCGGCACAGGGCTCTCTGAGGATCAGCAAGTAGAATTGGCCAAAAGAAAGTCCATTGAGGAGCTCAAAGCACAGGCAGTTGGTGCTGGCCCTAGCTCTCGGCCTTTTGAGGAGGTTCATACAGGAGCCCAGTCTGAGGAGGCTCCTACTGTTATAGCCACAGCATCGGCACAGCCTTCACATGATACAGATCCGAGCGTCTAGTGTGCCTCAGTGAGTTTTGTCTTTCACTCCTTTCCTTTTTGTCCTATATTGATTACATTGGGGACAATGCAATACTTTTTAGTTGGGGGGTAGGCCAATTCATTCATTTTACTTTTTGGTATGTAACATTAATTCATGATTCTATTTGGATGCCATCTTGTTATGAGTTTTGACTCGGATATTGCCCTTGTCGGGCCATTCATTTATGTTGATTCGGATATTGCCCTTGCCGGCCATTCATTTGTGTTGGTTCGGATATTGCCCTTGCCGGGCCATTTTTGTTGATTCGAATATTGCCCCATCTTTGTGAAGTTGTGATTTGGATAGTGCCCTTGCCGGGCTCTTTTTGCATGCTAGTCCTAATTTAAGTTTGGGGGAGTTGAAGAGGTTCAAAGGTCCCTCCAAAATTGTCGTGGCAAACAAAAATGATTTGATAAAATAATTTTGTTTTAGAAAAGAAAAGAGCAAAGTGATTCCAAGCCTCCTCTTGTGTGTGACCTGTTAATTCAGTTTCTGGCTCATGCTTCATAAGTCTTTGACTTAGAGTAGGTTGTCAAGTTCATTTGCTCAAGTTTGGGGGAAAGACTAGCTTTCTATTTCAAAGAAAAAGTGCCTAGTGTGGTGAGGTTTTTGATTAATTCTTGTACACACATGATAGTCTAGAACTTGCCCCGCGTGTATTCAAGGTGAAATTTGGGACCTAACTTGGTTTAGAGAATGACCTGAGGCCATCTTGTCCACCATTCGACCTAAATTCCCACCTTGACATTTATCCCTAGTTAACCCAGTTGAGCCTTTCACCACTTTCTTATTGGATATGACCATACTATGACACCCCACTTTCGTCTTTGACAACCCTTTTTCTTGTCTATCACTCAATCTCTGTAGACACATCGCATGATTTTAATGTGAACCAATATAGGCAAAGGCCTGAGCTCGGAGAAGCATGATTGTGAAAATGGTTGAGATGGAAGTTAAAAGTTAAGTTGGAGAAAAAGGAGATGTATAAGATTTTAAAGGGAGTTGTATGGTTGTTGCATAAACAAAAGAATAAAGAAATATAATGGAGAGAAAAGTTTTTAGAGAGAAGAGAGGCATGAGTTACTAATGAATAAATGAAAGGGCCCCAAAAGCAAATGAAGAGGGAATTTTGGTTGGAAGGCTATATCTATAAAAAGAGAAAAGAAGAGAGAAGAAAAGCAAAGACAATGCAAGCAAAGGCGAATAAGGTGGAGAGCTTGAACAAAATGGGCCTAAGAAATGATAATGCGATTGTGTTTAGGGAAATCTTCTAGTCACTTGATCCATAAACCCTTTCTCTCAACCGAACCTTCATCATTCCCTACAAGTCCTTTGTGACTTAAAACCTTGTTGGTCCCCATTAGTGGCGAATGACACAAAGGGCAAGCCTATAGTTCTACGTGTGGTACTTGAATTTCTTTGTGAGAGTGAGAGAAAGTTCTTTCTATCCTTACCCCCCTAGTGAATCACATTACCTTGTGGGGGTGGAGAAAACTTTTGCAAGTGAGAGGCATGGATACCTTGAAAGAGAGAGTGATGTCCTACCTTCAATTTGGGAAAATGAGCAAGACAATTTGCAATTTGGAGATGAGACAAGCTCTGAAAAATCTTGTGTCACACCTAGAGAATCAGCCCAACCTAAAAATTATTTGTTTGAGGAATTTGTCTCTTGGTTGATGAGGATTGATTTGTGAAAAAGAAAGCATGATTCGCTTGTTTGTCATGACTTACTGGAGGAACCGATTGAACTTTATAGGTTTAATGGTCTAGTGATGTCCCTTGTGGTTGTTCATGGTTAAGAGCATCCTTTTCTTTTCACTTTAGGTGTTCTTGATTACTTGAGGACAAGCAATAGTTTAAGTTTGGGGAAGTTGATAAGTTGACATTTTACCCGATTCTTAATACATTTGAGCTTGGATTATCTTGAAATGCGCATTTATTTGATATAAATTCTCATGTTATATGGCTCTTGTATGCAGGTAATGGTTGAATTCGAGCCCGAGCTAACCATGCGAGTCAATGGGAGTTTGAAAAGTGAAGAAAGGATGCTGGATTTAACACCCGGGGAGACTAATAACCACCTGCGCACGCAAGTCATGAGATGCGCACGCAGGTGGTTAACTGAGGAGCCAAGCAGCGTGAGGCAGTGTCATCTGAGCTAGCCTCCTGCGTGCGCAGGTCAGCCATCTGCGCTGGAACCTGCGCCAGCAGATGGCTAGTGCAGTGGCACTTCCGTAATTTTTCTGGACGTGATTTTTTAGCTATAAAATGTAATTTTTCCAGCTCTGAAAAGGATTTTTTTGGACATTTTTTGTAAAGAGAGAGTAAAGGAGAGTGAAACCCTAAGGAGAAACAAGTTACAATCTTGCATTTTTGGATCAAATTCGAAAAAACATTTTGGATTCAATGGAAGTTTGGGAAGAGAATTTGGGTGATTTTCTTCTCTCTTATTTTATGAGTAGCTAAATTCTCTACTTGGGGTTATGCTTAAATAAGATGTGATAATTGTATGGGTTTTGTTTATTTGATTTATGTTTAGATAATTGCCATGGGTTTTAATCCCATTCCATGCTTTCATTCAAATTAGGGGTTGCAAACTCTAATTAATTTTAGAGCTCTTGTCATCCTTGACAAAGGGGACAAGGGTGAGGAGTGGGTGTGAACAATAACTTGATGCATGTCATTTAATAGCTTCTCTTAGACATAAGGGTGCTAATTGAGGTATTGGATTGGTCTTATAATCTGCACTATTGAGGTGTTCGAAAGAACCCAATTGTGAAACCTTGGTGTTTGGTTGAAAAATCAACACCAAGCACCCATGATCTAACCTACCCAAGGCCCTTAGCTAAACGTAGTTAAATGCTCAATTTACCCATACACAATTTCACTCTTACGATGGCATAACCCCAAGTCTCGTAATACCCTTGATCTTAACTCCTCTTCTCTACTCTTGAACTTGTATGTCCTAAGTTACAAAAGACTAAATAGTTACAAATTAACAGAAAATAACCCACCCCCCCATTTACTTTTATGTATTATTTTCATCGCATCGCGTGTTAGTACTAGTTGCTTGTGACACTTAGAGGTGAAAGCTATCTCATTCATTCCTCGTGGATTCAACCCCGACTCCAAGGTTGGTAATTATATTGCTACCGATCGCTTACATTCTTTTCTGGGGTGTATTTGAGCGTTATCAGCTCCTTCCTTACGTTTCACTCTACATCAGAAGTACATAATGGAACCAACATAAACCACAAGCTACATTCCAAGTGTATAAGACGACCATGAGTTACATGATTGCCCTATAACATTATTTGACCCTTTATAATACCATTCATGGTCTTTTCATACAACCTATACCATAACATTCTATACATTGACCAAAATATCATAAACCAATAGCTTTTCACACCAAGTTCCTCCTTTACATGTTCTCATTAACACCACATCACAATGAATCCATCAAATCACTCCAATACATTTTCTACCAAAATTCCACAATTTACTCATAGAGAAAAATAACAAGTTATGGACATAACCACACCATACATGTTGAGGTATCATCCACACCATTCACTTTCATTAAAACATCAAGTCCTTTTTCAAGTTTAATTCACAAGAATGCACATCTTTTAGCAAAAAGCCAAAGTGCACTATTCAACACCTTGCTAACATAACCACCATGATATACATAACCTCTCATGTACATAATATATTAATTCATAAGAATAAACACTTACCCAAGATTGTAGAATGATGATCTTGCTCAAGGAGATGACTTAGGGTTTGACAATTTGAGAGAAAATGTCTCTTTTTTGGTTTCTTGGAAAAGTCTAGAAATACATGTGCCTTCTCATGAATAAAATCTGATTTCCTTGCCCTTTTATAGCCCCTTTAACTCATCCTTAGCCACTTAAGTCAATAATTGACTTGTCAAAGCAAGAATGGGTCATGTCTTTTAATTCATTTTGGGCCTTCCTTTGAGCCCATTAACACATATTATCTTAGCCCACAAAAATCAATGTGTAATCCATCATATATCTCATGTTTAATTAATTCCATAATTGTCACGACAATATTCACTTAAGAGATTCCCGATCGTATCCTCAATCGCAAAAATAGAAATTCTAGTCGCTCATGGCTTATTTGAACATAATTTGTTAAAATTTGTTAAAATACTTGTGACGAAGAATTAACCCCAACTCGAATCCTAAACGCACTTAAGAATAGTCCTACTATGATGGAGTAATGATACCATGACTCAAAGGTCTTATATACATCATAATAGTCGAAGAAACTTTTTAGCGAAAACCACCCCGGCACGCCACTTGGCGCGCCCCTTTGCTGCCTTTGGAAATAAAAATTTGGGCCAGAGCAGCCTGGCATGCCCTCTGCAGCGCCCCATGCCAAATTTTTAATTTTGACTTTTCTTTGCGGATTTGGTTGGATCTTTCAAGTCCCAACCTTTTGATTACCTCTTAGCTTTAAGATTCTTTGCTTGGATGTCCCTTAAACCTCAATTTTTCACCCCACTAATGCTCCACAAAGTCATAAACACCACCCACTACAAAGGTCTAATCACATTTTCTAGCACAATATCAAATTTTCCATCGATGACAATGCAAAATACATACTTATTGCTCTCGAACTTAGGGTAAACATGGCTCAAGGTTATCAAGTAGGGTCAGGAAGGTACGGGGTGTTACATTCTTCCCCCCTTAGGAACATTCATCCTCGAATGTTAGTAACATTCGAGGTCGAATGTTACTAACATTATTGTAACAACTTAAGTCGAAGTGGATCCTTCACACTATCATATACACACATACTACTTGTAAAGACTTACTAATTATGACTCCAATTCCGTATCTTGAACTTTTTCTTCCATGTACAATAATTAAGAGTACTTTAGATTTCTTTCCCTTGTGATTTATTCTACGTGCTAATTTCTCCAATAGTGCCTTTACGGAAGCTATTTCTTTATTTCACATTGCTTTCGCTTATCGATCTAGAATAGTAAGCAGTACTTCTTCACATGTGAGATCTTTCGTAACTTGTATATTTCCACTGGAAGCAATATAGGATAATCTCTTATACACTTTCAAAGCATCGAATATGAAATATTGAATGACCTGTGAAGAGTTCTTGGACTAGTGCTAACAGATACGCAATTTGCCCAGATATTTGGACAATTTCCCTTTCTTTTCGAATCTCATTATTATTATTTTTTTCTTTTCATTGGTCACACTGCCAAAAATACCTAATCACCTATGGCACATTCTAAGTCTCTTCGTCTAATAGAGGCATATGATTTGTATCGACTTTGGGCCATTTGTAGTTGCTGTTATATCACCTTCACTTTTTCTATAGCTTGATGAACAAAATCAGACCCGAGCAAAGCAAATTTCATCAGTTGTAACCCATCCAATTGATGATCTATATTTTCTTTCATATAAAGCTTCGTAAGGTACCTTTTGATACTTTTATTGTAAGCAATTTCAATAAACGATAGATGTTCATCCCAACTACCTTTAAAGTCCAATGTACAAACTCGTGGCATATCTTCAAATGTTCATATAATACGTTCTGTTTGGCCATCCATCTGAGGATGACAAGCCGTACTTAGATCCACCTGTGTACCGATGCTTTACTGAAAATACTTCCAACACTATGCAATAAAGGGAGCTCTCCTGTATGATATGATAGTGAGTGGAGTCCCATGTAATCATACTATCTCTGTAACATACAACTTTGTATAATGTTCAGCTGTATCAATGGTCCTAACTGGTAAGAAATACGCTGACTCAGTAAGCCTGACAACTATTACCTATATGGAATCAACCTTCGCAGTGTACGAGGCAACCCTGTGGTTAAATCCATGTCATTCATGTTCCACTTCCAAACTGGAAGGGTAATACATTGCATAAAACATATAGATTTCTGATGCCATAATGTTAATCAGTGACTGCTTGGACATTGAGATACAAGTTCTACAATGTTCTTTTCAGGTAACCTTACCAAGACATCTCTGCTAAACCATGGTATATTTTGGTTGCTTTGGAATGAATAAAATACCGTGAATGATGTTCTTCTGTCATAATTCATTTCATTAACTCTTCTATACCCAGTACACATAATCTACATTGGTGTTAAAGTACTCCCTCTTGTGTTTGCTCAAATACCTTCGTCAAACTACGCTGTACATTTTTTTTTATTGAACTAAAACTATGACTTACATATTGCTTTTTCCTTTATCTCAGATATCGATGAAAATTCTGCCACATTTGACACTATAATTCTTTCACTTGAAGTTTTATACAAGTAGTGGTGCCATCTGTTACAAGCAATTGTCACAACTGTTAACTTAAAATCATATGTGGGATAATTTCTCTTATGTGGACACAATTGTCTTAAGGCATACGCTATCACATTGTCGTGCTGCATGTATACACATCCCATACCATCTTTTAAAACATCACAATACACTACATACTCTTATGTGTCTTTGGGAGGTACTAGTGCAGGTGTAGGAGTCAATTTATCTTTCAACTCTTGCAAAAGTTTCTCACATACATCATTCCGCTGAAACTTAGTTACTTTGTGTGTTAGCTTTATTAAGGGTAATGGCAGAAAGCCTTTTTAACAATTCGTCTGTACTAACTGGCTAACTCAAGGAAACTACGAATTTCCATAGGCGTCGTAATCCTTGGCAACTTCTTTTGTGTATATTAATCCTTATTCCTTCATTCTATACAATGTGTCCTAAGGACGATACAGATTGTGACCAAACTTGCATTTAAAGAACTTGCATATATCTTATGGTCACAAAGAATCCGTAACACCTGTCACAAGTGATTAGCATGGTCCTTTTTTGATCTTGAGTAATCTCGTATAGCATCTAAAACATTATCACGAATACGCTTAGCGATGGCTTAAACATCCTAATTATCAAACCCATCAACGCAGCTGGTGCATTTGTTTGCCCAAATGGCATAACTACGAATTCATAACAACCATACCTCTATTTTGGGTATATTTATTTTCTCTGACCTTTACTTGACGATCTCCTGACCTTAAGTCAATCTTTAGGAAGAATTTGGCACCCTATAACCGATCAAATAAGTCATCAACTCTGTGGAGAAGACATGTATTCTTCCTTGTCACCTTATTTGGTTGCCAATAGTAAACACTGATGCACCCCAAGGGGTCGTATTAGGTCTTATGAATCCCTTGTTCATCATGTCTTTTAATATCTCAGTTCATTCCCGTAACTTTACCGGGGCCATGCTATATGAAGAAATAAAAATTGGTCGAGTACCTGACATCACATTACTACCAGCTCATACATCGAGGAATTCATTTACCACCAGAACTAATTGAAGATTTGGTGGCTTCACATCAGTATCTTTCATTCCTACTAAGTGACATATATATCCCTTAGAGTATCCTTTTCTTCGCATTAAGATGGGGAATAAATTTTCCTCTTGGTGCCCCCACATTTCCCTTGCCATTCAAAATCATTCTTTTGGGGAAAACGACAATATAACTTCTTAGTTCGGCAATCTACTAGGGCACAATCCCTTTATAACATCAAAATTTCACTATTTCCAGCTCACTAAGATCAAGCAGTGTCTCACGACCACAAACAATTACTATGCACTTATGATATACTCTTTCAACTACAATAGATTCACCATCTGATGTCTAGACTTCATGTGACATAAATATCCATATCTCTTTTAGTACAATCCATCTATCCACATACCGATGCACTCTATCGGTCATAATAGCTACCACTTTTGGAGCATACCTAACCAAAGAATTAAACTGAGGATTGTACTTTCTGACACTCATAGTCCTTTGGCAAGGATTTAGTAATTGGTCCGCATGAGCTTTTCGGACCTCATATGGGAGGTACTGGTCAAGAAATGCCATTTTAAATTCCTCCCAACTAGCTGGAAGTATATCAACACAACAGTCACATGCATAACATCTAGAGCCCTTTTGATTTGGCCTATAAAGTTCTGTGTGTCTTCATTCAGATCTGACCCAGTGAACGTGAGAGGGTTTAATTTCAGAAAATCTTGTGTTTGACGACTAACTGCCTTAGCCACACCATCATCACTCTTCATTGGGCCAGCTCGCCCGTGATATTGTACAACAACTATCTGAGTCAACATATGCACTACATTTCTTAAATCCTATTAAATGGCATTTATAGGTGGTTCTGCGGATACTTCTCTACCTTTTGGCTAAGAGAAACTCGTATTGCAAATTCCATGTCAGCCCCACCTTGACTAGCTTGGTCAGGTGGTGATTTACTCATTTCTTCTTCGGTAGGCATATCGACCTGCTTACCTTTGCCTTTATCTTGTCTGATAATTAGCATTTCACTATGCAAAAGAAAACCAGTGTCAATGCGTACAAATACGTCCACCTACAACTTTGTCTCTATTGCATGATCTAGGAATGAAGAATAGAAACAACTTCTAAATGCCTGTAGCCTCCTACTTATAAATGTGGCGAGCAACACATCCATAAACAAGACTATACTCAGACACGACTTTGTAGAACCCTTAGGACGACCTGCTCTGATACCACTTTTGTCACACGCCGAATCTCATTCGGGACGGACTGGCACCCGAAGCCGATGAAACTTGAGAGAACCAATCTTTGTTCATGTCTATTCATATACATATCACTCAGTAAGCAGCACCATCACATAGAGGTATAAAATGTCAATAGCGGAAGTTATGGAAACATGTGATATATGCATATAAGAAACTTGGCCGTTAGAGCCATCGAGTCAACATGGACATCCATCTCTTACATTCCTCATCCCACATATGTCTACAAAGCCTCTACAGATACATATACATAGCCAAGATAGATTCGGGACAAGTCCCCGCTTTATACAGCATTGACAATACCAAAATCAGTGTACACTATGACTCAGAAAGCCCCAAACCAACTTGAGCTCCCCAAACATCTGCAAATGACCCGCACTCTACCGTGGAGGTCTACTAGTACCTGTGCCTGCAACAAGTAAGGTAAATCCCCCCCAAGGGGGTCAGTACGAAGAATGTACTGAGTATGTAAGGCCATATAAAACTGTATGATACATAAATGCTTCAATGAACTCAAATACAAATGAATAATCAGTATGGATAAGTCACCCTTCTGTACTTTGGAAACCATGTGTATTGCTTTCATTACTTTCTTTGCTTCTTTACTTGTTTGCTTGCTCATCATCACTTGTGTCACTATGTACCTGGGCCCCGACTGATCAGTTGGTCTTTACATAACATAACATTATGTTGGGATCGGCTCGAGCTAGGCTTATGCCTCTAGAGCTACCACCCATAAATCAAAGCATCGGGTTTGGCTCGAGCTAGGTTATTACCTCTAGAGCTACCCCCTGTCAGGATTGGTCTGAGCTAGGCTTATGCCTCTAAGACTACCCCCTGATCCAATAATCTCGGGATCGGCTTGAGCTAGGCATTTCGCCCCCAAAGCTAACACCCATACTCAATCATTAACCACATATATGGATTACTTTATTCTTTACTTTTGAGATTGATACCTTTACTTGTGAGAGATTGTTACATTCACTTGTGAGAGATTGTTACATTCACTTGTGAGATATTGTTACATTCACTTGACATAATATTATTGGAAGCATTGGAACAATAGTCAATAAATAAGAGACATGTGTATAAACACTTATTGGAACTTTGGAACATAACATTATTGGAACCATGGGACCTTTGGAACATTAGTCAATGAACATGAGACATGTGAATCACAATTGATCAATGAGTAGGAAACATGTGATAATAACAATTGGTAACCGGATATAGGATACCTTAGGACATTTTAGAATGGGACAAATAATATGTCAATGTGACTACTATATGCTGCAGAAGGATACATATAGAATAACCTTACATACCTTGTCTATACAATCCAATATGTGAGTACAACAATTTCGCTCCTTCCTTACGTTTCACTCTACATCACATGTACATAACGAAACCAACATTAACCACAAGCTACATTCCAAGTGTATAAGACGACCATGAGTTGCATGATTGCCCTATAACATTATTTCACCCTTTATAATACCATTCATAGTCTTTTCAAGCCAACAATACCATAACATTCTATACATTGACCAAAACATCATAAACCAATAGCTTTTCACACCAAGTTCCTCTTTTACATGTTCTCATTAACACCACATCACAATGAATCCATCAAATCACTCCAATACATTTTATACCAAAATTCCACAATTTACTCATAGAGAAAAATAACAAGTTATGGACATAACCACACCATACATGTTAAGGTATCATCCACACCATTCACTTTCATCAAAACATCAAATCCTTTTTCAAGTTTAATTCACAAGAATGCACATCTTTTAGCAAAAAGCCAAAGTACACTATTCAACACCTTGCCAACATAACCACCATAATATACATAACCTCTCATGTACATAATATATAAATTCATAAGAATAAACACTTACCCAAGATTGTAGAGTGATGATCTTGCTCAAGGAGATGACTTAGGGTTTGACAATTTGAGAGAAAATGTCTCTTTTTTGGTTTCTTGGAAAAGTCTAGAAATACATGTGCCTTCTCATGAATAAAATCTGATTTCCTTGCCCTTTTATAGCCCCTTTAACTCATCCTTACCCACTTAAGTCAATAATTGACTTGTCAAAGCAAGAATGGGTCATTTGACCCATTGGGCCATGTCTTTTAATTCATTTTGGGGCTTCCTTTGAGCCCATTAACACATATTATCTTAGCCCACAAAAATCAATGTGTAATCCATCATATATCTCATGTTTAATTAATTCCATAATTGTCACGACAATATTCACTTACGAGATTCCCGATCGTAGCCTCAATCGTAAAAATAGAAATTCTAGTCGCTCATGGCTTATTTGAACATAATTTGTTAAAATTTGTTAAAATACTTGTGACGAAGAATTAATCCCAACTCGGATGCTAAACGCGCTTAAGAATAGTCCTACTATGATGGAGTAATGATACCATGACTCAAAGGTCTTATATACATCATAATAGTCAAACAAAAATTTTGGCGAAAACCACCCCGGTACGCCGCTTGGCGCGCCCCTTTGCTGCCTGTGGAAACAAAAATTTGGACCAGAGAAGCCTGGCACGCCCTCTGCAGCGCCCCATGCCAAATTTTTAATTTTGACTTTTCTTTGCGGATTTGGTTAGATCTTTCAAGTCCCAACCTTTTGCTTACCTCTTAGCTTTAAGATTCTTTGCTTGGATGTCCCTTAAGCCTCAATTTTTCACCCCACAAATTCTCCACAAAGTCACAAACACCACCCACTACAAAGGTCTAATCACATTTTCTAGCACAATATCAAATTTTCCATCGATGACAATGCAAAATACATAATTATTGCTCTCGAACTTAGGGTAAACATGGATCAAGGTTATCAAGTAGGGTCGGGAAGGTATGGGGTGTTACAGATATCTCATTGGATCCACCAACCATCGTTCCTTGGTTAGTTGTTAGATCCTCTTTCTCACGCCAGCTAGTGACCATGGCCA
The DNA here is from genome assembly GCA_031232105.1 of Capsicum rhomboideum. Taxonomy (NCBI): domain Eukaryota; kingdom Viridiplantae; phylum Streptophyta; class Magnoliopsida; order Solanales; family Solanaceae; genus Capsicum; species Capsicum rhomboideum. Next base: position 65,659,969 of record CP124709.1, read on the forward strand.
TTACCAATTATTGTTGGTTCTTCCAATGGTCGTTGGTCCCTTTCACTGCCAAGAAGGCACTTTGTCAATCCTCACGACTTTTAGGGTTGTTTCCTACAGACGAGGACATAGGATGGTTTTCCTTTATTCCAACGGTCTTTGAAAGGGTAGTCATATGTCACTGTTTGACAGTACTCACTAAAATGGGCATAACTCCTTGCTCTGAAATCAAATTAATAAGACATCAAATGCATTAGAATGAAGACTCAAAGATCTTTCATTTTGTGGGTCTTGAGCTTCAAAACCCATCATAATCTAGGATTTATATTGGTTTGAAGTTGACTCTAGAAAGATTTTATATAAGAATTTGATCACCAAGGAAGCTTTAAACTTAACTATGAGCTAGGAGTTACTTATGGACTTAATTCATAGCTGAAACACTTCTCATACTACCAAATCATTAAGTTTTGTTTTTATATGTACTTGATGAATTTTTCAGATCTTAGCATGGATTTTGGGGAATTACATAAGCCTACAAATATTCAGCACTTAGTACAGAAATCAAGTTTAAAACATGAAGTTACCACGTTCCTATGAATGGGTTCATGAGTCGTGAACCAGGTCCACGAATCATGTAAATTCTCATGAAAACAAGTCCCGAAAGTCAACAAACATATAGGTTACCACGAGTGAGCCCAAGACCCATAACATTAGTCCATAGTTCATAGAATCAATCATTGAACCTTTTCTGAAAGTTGTCCCACACTTAAAGTAACCACGACTAATAACATGCTCCATTAAATTAAATTACAAACCATAAAGAGGACCATAGAACCTGAGCTGAGAGCTTGCACTTCCTCCCTAAAAGACAAGTAAAAGCATGACTCATGGAACATAACCACAGCTCATGGAATGAGTCATAAACCTTAATTCAGAATCAATGCAAATATCTAAGGTTTCTATAGAACAAACCATGATTCGTGGAAGTAATCCACTGTTCATGGAATGACTTGTGGAACGTAATCCTAAATTTTTTAGCAACATTTTAAAAAGGGTAATTCTATTTTTTTTCTATACCCTATGATCCTATTCCACTATGTTTCAGCTACCAAAAAGTATAAATATCATATCTTTAAGCTAATTAACCCATTTATCTATCTTAATCAAGTCAAGACTAAGTTCTAAAAAAAATTAAGTATCTAGGGTCCCTATTCTAGAAAGATAGTTAAGTCTTCTCTTGTCAAGTTATTATCTTCATTAGGTACGCACAAACTTAGTGATGGATTCCTTTCATACTCACGCCTATGTATTTTGAAGTTGTATTGAATTATATTCAAAGCTAGGGTTTTTATGCCCAACTTTCCAAATTCTATTTCTCCGGCTTATGCTAATTTTATGAAGGATTTACTATCAAAGTTATGAACTTTTTATGAAGATTATGATCATGTTATACTATTGATTCTAAATTCATGTTTTAAGATCGTTATATGAAGTTTTGAAGCATGCTTAAGTATGTGAATGCTATGATATGTTTTCAGTTAGTTTTCATGTTTTAAATTGTATGTATAGACAAAATATATGTTTTAAAAGTGAGATTTCAGCACATGATTCATGACATGACATGGAGATAAGGTCCACATAGTACAGTATTACAGACATATTGAGCACATACTCAAACTATGATTTCAGTTATATTACATGAAATGATATGAGCATAGCGTATTTAGGGAGGATTATTTAGCACCGAGTGGCTATGCATTCAGATAAAATGTGCCCCATAACTATGTTGCCACCATAGATTTTTAGCCTAAGAGGCTTAGTTTCGGATCCACATATTCATGGTCCTATACTCTGGCAGGTTGGGATAGCTCTTTCAGTGTGGGTAAGATGTTTGGTATTTTGAGCCCAGATGGTGTTTGTAAGTTATATGAAACTCCCCACATGTAAAAGATTTATGATATTACTATCTATGTACTCATGAAATACTTTTATGTAGATTTTAGCTATCATGATTTCCCCTTAGATTTTCAATTGTTTTAAGATATTTTAAACGATTTCCCTATAACTCATGGTATAAATCTTAACTATTGTTTTAAGCTTCTCTCTACATATTCTTATGATCACGTATTCAAGTTTATGATATATATGTGTATATATAACATGTGTACTAATACATTCCATTGTATTGACTATATCTTGTACAATATCTTTTTATGATGTAGATTGAGGTACTTGCATTTAATTTTTGCTTCTAGATGTTTGGTATCACCTGATATTTAGCTGATTGGTGAGCTCTGCTATCAATTAAGAAGCATAGAGTTGATTATAGTTTTCTTCTTAACTTGGTTTATACTTTTGTTTCAATAAAGATTATGGGGCCTTATCCCCGTTGGCTATTCATGTTCAGTTTATAGGCTTCACTAGACAAACAATAAAGTAGTACTTGGTAGTCTTTAATTTCTTTCCAGTTATATCTCAACAAAGATTGTCTCTTTTAGACTTATCCCATTATAATTGTGTATATTTCCGTTTTGGTTTTGTATTTATATTCCTCTATAGATATGTCATGCCAAGGGTCCTTTTGGAGCACTAGTGAGCAGCTAGTTATGGCTCATAGCTAGGTTGTAGACTCAAGTCATGGTGAATGTCCACATAACCAACAGACCAAGGAGATCATTGGGTGTAATTTCATTGAAGGATTGAGGCCAAACTCAAAATCATTAATAGATGCTACAACTCAAGGGAAAATCTTATCCAAGAGCTATCTTGATATAGAGGCTCTCCTCAACCTTATGTCTATAGGATATAGAGATTATCAAGAACCATACAGAGTGTTCATGTTTATTTTAGAAAAGCTGAATTAGATGATATGGTAGCTATACGAGTAGATATTGGTAAGTTATTCAACATAGTGAAGAAGAGTTTGACAGCTCCAAGTGTTGTTCATATGCAACAACAACAGATTCAGACAACTAAACTATTTTGTAATAAGTATAGTGATAACCATGATTACTCAAGATGTGCTCTGAATTATGAATCCATCTATTATGTGGGGCAGAGTAATTGGGGTCATGGTTACCAAAGAAGTACTTTTGACCCAAATTATAGGAACGACCCAAATTTCTCTTGTAGTGGTAAGTAATGGTTAATGCAGTAAAAATCACATGCTAGTAGCTAATTAGAGGAACCACTCAAATATTTTATGGCATAGTAGCAGCAATAACATGTTTAGTAGCAACAAGGACAAATCAATGTAGAAAAGAAGAAGCTTATAAGAGAAATATAAGTTTAGGTGGGACAACTTGTTAAATCACTTCACGATAAGTTTCAGAGTGCCTTGTCTAGTTATAATGAGATGCAAAAGCAAGTTATTCCTAATTTATTGAGAAGTAGGTGAGATTTTCCAGATGTAAAGCCTCCAAAAAGGAAGGCAGTTAACGGAGACAAATTTAAGTATCCACCTCCTTTTCCCTAAAGGGTTATCCCAACACCAACTTTAAAGATTAATTTTGTACAAGAGTACAAGGGTGAGAAAGAGGTTGTTGGGCAGCCTAAACTTATAATTGAGAGACCTCATCCACCATTCTCATAGAGGTTAAAAATTGGCCAGGAATTGCACTATTTATAGCACTCTGGGTGGTCCTCAATGAAATACAACTGACTAATAAAATAAACCCCTCCATGAAACTATTAGCCAAGTTTAACATGTTTACTGAATTAACATAGGGGATATCAAATGATCAAGCCACGCCAAAGGAGTCATCCAAGCCATTGTTTGGAATCATGGCCTATGATATATTATATAACATCATCTTGGGGTGACCCTGGATAAGCCTCATGTGAGCTATCCCATCAACCTATCAACAATTCATGAAACTCCTTATACCATATTGGATAAAGGTTGAGGGGACTCTATAACAACCGATTTTGTCGTTACTGGAAATATATGTGGTAAAGGCATGTGCTTCTCATTTATCATAAGTGTTAGAAGTACTCCTTAGTATGGGAGTGAATTTGATATGTACTAAGGTCATACAATACCCCTAGCACAAAGTTAAGCTGAAAGTGTCCTTACCTATTTATTTTTGAGCTAAGTTTAAACTAGGGTCAACTTCAAACGAGCACTCCTCCTAGAATAGTAGGATTTAGGTGTCCTAATTTCCACCAAATTAAAGATATCTGAGTTTTATTTCCAATTCAACCAACCATTTATTAATCATCTTCTTAAGTATAAAGTTATGACCATTTTACTGAAGACTGTCCATGCTGAAAAGCTGAGGACGCTATAGCGGGTTAGGTCGCTATAGCAACGTCGCTATAGTGATGGAATGTCACTATAGCAATGCAGCAACAGTTTATAACCTATTTTTGATGGGTTTCAGCGCCCAAAGCCCAAAATTTTATTGCTACGCCCTAGAGGGGTGAATTTCTCTTGGTATGGGTGGTAATTCGAAGTTGAGGTAAGTTTCTTCCATCATATTTTTCATGATATTTTAGGAGCAGCCTATGGGTTGGATTAATATCACCTAGAATTACTTCTAAATTGTTACTTAATGATTCCTAGTATGTATTTGTGGTTCTAAAACATGAAAATTGATAGTTGAGGACCTTGAATTCAATAAAGTTGTAACCTTTAGCCTAAAAACTCCATTAATAGAGTTGGGTTAAGCTTGAAGAAACTATTTTGATGACTAATTGACTCTTGGGTAATGTTGTAGACCGTAAATGAAGGTAGAATTAATGGGTTTGAATTCCCAATGTATTTGTTTGAATATTAGTTTCTTAATTACTCTTGTTATTATTATTACTAGATGATTTAACCTTCAGAAATGTGAAGAAGAAAGAAGATCATCCATGGCATAGCTTACTTGATGCAGCAGCTTGGTGCCCAGGTAGGTTATGGTTTATTAGTAGAAAATTGTAGTTAGTAATCATATCCATAATGTAGATTTGATGGGAGAAATCATGCTTAGGTCTGCGGACATGGAGTTTGGATGGATAAAATAAAGATTTAATGTAATAAGGACCTAATTGTGTGTTGATATGTTAATATATGAATGATTGATGGATGTTTTATGTTTGTATGACTCTATGGTTGATTGTAATATGAATTATGTGAATATAGATGTCAATAAGATTGGGTAAGATCATAATCTAGTTATTTAGGCTAATTACCATAAAAGGGTAAACTTGGTATTATGTGTGGTTAGAATATGGGATAATTTTGCTTAAGGTTAGTGATGAGGACTGATTATGGTATAAGGAGGTGGTGATTTAACTTAAGAGCCTAAGGTCAAGTTAGGCTAAGGGTTAGGAAGTAAAAGCTATAAAGGCGTATGACTAGAACTAGATTGTAAGCTGAATAGAGTTAAATAATTGACTAATGGAGTAGATCGTGTCCCTAGTAATGAATTGAATGTATGGTATCTAAATAATAGTGAAAATCCTTGTCTCGGTATAAATAAAGGAGGATTGGATCATTGAATGAATTTAAGATTGAACAACTAGAGTTTAGACTCCTTTTGGTTGAATGTGCACTCCTAAAATAAATACTTGAGTTTAATGAATATGTCTTGACAATGCTTGCTTGAATAAGACGTGGGTTAGTCTTAGGGCACTCTATAATTAATGAAACCAATGATTCATATCCACTTGTGATTTGGTGTGTTAAAGTATGATTGTTGTTTACCTGAAATTATGATTGTCGTTTACCTGAAATGATTAACTTGAGTTGACAAAGTGTTTGGGTGATTGCCTATTGTTGCAATGAATACTTTAGGAAGGTAATTGTTAAATAATATTCTAACTTTAAACACATTCAATGAAGTTATATGTAGAGCTTGTGGTTGTTACAATTGTTGTTTATTATCACTGTTTATTGTGATTGTCGTGATATTATATTGGTTATTTGTGGGATGAACCAGTATTTGGACATCTTCACGGGATTTGGTGGAATAAGGTTAGTAGGCGCTTGATGTCTGGGATTTAGTACATAAATAGAGCTCGTACCCTACAGGTCATGACTAGAGGGTGGTTATAATACCCTTAGAGTGTATGTATAAGCTTCAGGTGAGTTTGACGGTTCTTTGAGTGGATAGGGTATATGAATATTATTATCATTGTTTTTTATATTGGTTCCATGAATGGACCAGGTTATATTGTGATTATTGTTATGGGTTCCTTGAGTGAGGATTATGATGTTGACTTAGATATAGTTAGAGTCATGGTTTGTTGTCTTTGATATTGTAAGAGTCATGGTTGTTGACTTGGTCATGGTTTTACTTGACTTGCTTCGCTTGACTTGTACTTGACTGAAGTTGTAGAGTTAGTTGAAAAGGCTAAGTGTCATAAACTTGAGGTATTTATCATAATGTGTGTTCATAGTTGTACTTGTTACAAGGTGATGATTATTGTTTTCAATTATTATTGAGGTTAATTGAGGTGTAAGGGAAATAGATTGACTTATAACAACTATTGGGTTTAAACTCTTAGAGTTAGAATGGATGACACCTGATGTGAAGCCGATAAATAATCAACGGGAATAAGAATGAAAATACTTTTAAGTAACACAATTGGATAATAGAGTTGTTGATTAAACTGTTATATAAGTTGTCATATTTTCCCTGTCTGATTTCTATATTGTGTTTATGTTATCTAACCCTAGTCAGCCGATGATACCTTCCAGTACGTGTTGTTTGTACTGGTATCACTCTTTTTACACCCCTTTTTAGGGTATAGTCTTGTTGCAGGATCAGTTGATGGTTCATAGGTGACGTGGATAATGATCTTCATAAGCTTATACTCCTCTCATTCATGGTGGAAGTAGTGTCCAGCCTTACCTTCTTACTTAGAAGCTCTTATACCGGATTATACTAGGTCCTAGGGGTAGATTTCATTTCACATTTATCATTCGTAAAATCTATTGTAATAAAGATTAGTATTTTGTTATTTAATTAAAGACTTCTGCTTGATTTCTTAAAGGGATGGTAAAGGGTTTTCTTTCTAGCTGGATTAGAATAGGTGCCCTCACGATTTGGTAGCTTAGGTCGTGACAATTTGGTATCAGACCCTAGGTTGCCGGTCTCCCAGTACAAAAGAAAATGTTGAGTAGAGTCCTGTGGATTAGTATGTTGATGTCCACATCTAATCTTTGGGGAGATTTGAGATATTATAGGAAATTGTTTCACTTCCTTCTTTCCTCTCATGTGGTTTATTTAGTTGCTTGTATGGGTTGAATCCAATTGGTATCTCTCGATTCTAATTGGTATATGTACAATCATAATTAGAATTTAGTCGATTCCAATTGGTATCTTGAGGAGTTCACAATTGGAACCTAGTTGTTTCTAATTAGTATCTGTCTATAAAGGCTGAAAATTATGATTGTCATATGAATTATGATGAAATTGGTTTGTTGTAACTTTATTGGTGTAATATAAGTTGTGTTTGTGATTTGTAGTTGCTTAATTTACTCTGAATTTGTAATAGGTTGAATGTTGCAAGTTGCCATATGTTGTGTGGCGTGTGATAGAATTTGACTACGATTGTTGCTCCTTGTTGTTAGTAACATAAAGGTTTAAGTTGGTGCATAAGGTTAATGCCTTGGTACTTATGTAAATCGTAGTTGGTTGAATTATTGTAAATTCTGTGAATTGTGGAAGGTCATAACTTGGTTATGTGTTAATTATTAAGGGAATTCTTGTTATGTGATTTAAGAGGAAAATGGTATGCTAAATGTTGGGCATGGTCTTATCATTGATAAAATGGTAAGGGAAAAATGGTATATACTTATGGAAACTCTTGTTTCAAGTGGTTGGTATATGAGTAAGTACCATAGAAAAAAGGCAATTGTTGCTTGATAACGGGAATTCCAGAAAGAAAATTTTATGGTAATCCATGATTGTGACTTTAGGAAAATTTGTTTTGGCTTTAAATTTTGTGATAAATTAAAGGTTTAATTGATGACTGAATTGTCAGTTAAGTAAACGAAAGGGTGAATATGGTAGCCCTTGGCATGAAAGTTAATTGTTTAATGTTAGTGATGTTGTCGGTTGAGTTAACATTTATATTTGAACATCAGACTTTATTTAACTCAGTGGTTTTTACTGTTGACGGAGTAACTACTTGCATTTTGATGATGATGTGTAGTTGATGAGGAAATCATGAGATTATGGTGGAACTAAGTTCCCAGATATTTGTGAAATTATGACTGTCTATTGGCAGAAATAGTCACTCATATATTGATTACTAAAATGACTTGTCATTGGTTGTTTATTGTTTGACATTGGTCATATGCTTATTATATGACCATAATTATTGATTAATATTATTCCATGGGAATGGTATAATTGAATTGTCAGAATTCTTACAATGAGATAGCTTAATTATGATTGATGATCCTTAGTTGTAGGGTCGGTTGAGGGAATGAGGTTATTAGATGTATTCTTGAATAGACATATCCCTCTTGTTGATCATGATAATACTTGGTTGTTATTTCTCCTTGAGTGATTGAGGAATGTTGAGTCGGTAATTTGACTAAACTTAAGGTAGTTGTGGGGTAAAAGGAGTATGGTTATCCTTGTGTGCTAATGGATGATTGGATCATTTGAGAAATATTTATTGTTGAGGGTCGAATAGACTAATGTAAGTGGTAGTGGAGAATCTATGTATTAGTGAAACCCATAGTGGTGTGTTGGTTAGTGGTTTTACTCTTGATGATCTATTCTTATGTGTTGATCATAAAAAGGTAAAAAAGGTCCATAAGGTATATGTCTCAAGAGGAAAACACGGTGTAGTACTTAGTGATGTTATGTTCGTTATATCATTGTTTAGGGTGTAATTGCCTGGGTTAAGATTTTCCTTGGGTTGGGAGTTAGAATTTTCAGGTTAGGCTAGTATTGGATAAAATCTGAGTGAGGTATGGTCTAGGTCAATTTGGGAATGGATTGGGTAGATATAATAAAGTTTATCTTAATTTTATGTTAGATAAGATGATAAGGAACCAGTAGAACTTTTTGGAATCGAATTCGGGCGAGTAAAACTCCGGGTATAGAGTTTGAAGTAAAGGGGTTAGTTCGGGATGTCAAGAATCTGAGTATTGTATAGTGAAAAAGGAATAACTGGAAAGATTCCCAAGTTTTTGCCTCTCCTATGCCGCTATAGCAACGTCACTATAGCAGAATAATTCCCGCTATAGTGATATCTCTATAGTGGGATTGGGCCTCTATAGTGGGATCGATGTAGTAATTGTTAGTTTTTCTACGAGTTTAGAGGTTACCTCATCATAAACTCTCAATATTTTTTTCTTAGACCAATGAGGGGTATAACTAACTCGTGCATAAATGTTTGGCCCTTCATCTTCTGGTATGGAAAACCCTTGGTAGGAGGCCGAGTATAAAATATGGTTTAGCTAATAGACGATAGCAAGAAGGTAAGAAGGGTGTTGCATAAGCAACTCTGAAAGTAGTATCTTTCAAATTCCAACCTCGTGTTTCTCTTTACTCAATGCCCATTCGAGGGACGAATGGATGGTAAATTGGTATTCGTTGTAACGATCGATTTTGTCATTACTAAAAATATATGTGGTAAAGCCATGTTCTTCTCATTCTTCGTTAGTGTTAGGAGTAATTCCTTAGTAAGGGAGTGCATTTGACATGTACTAAGGCATACAATACCACCTAGCACAAATTTATGTTGAATGTATCCTTACCAATTTAGTTTTGAGCTAATTTTAAACTAGGATCAACTTCAAATGAGCACTCCTCCTAGAATATAAGGATTTAGGGGGTCTAATACCCACCAAATTCAAGATCTCTGAGTCTTCTTTCCAACGCAATCGACTTTTTTTTAATCCTATTCTTGAGCAAATATTTATGACCGTTTTACTGAAGACTATCCATGCTGAAAAGCTAAGGGAGCTATAGTGGGTTAGGTCGCTATAGAGATGACATGTCTCTATAGCAATGCAACAACAGTTTATAACATATTTTTGCTGGGTTTCGGCCCCCAAACCCTAAAAATTCATTCCTAAGCCCTAGAGGGGCAAATTTCTCTTGGTATAGGTGGAAATTTTTCATTGAGGTAAGTTTCTTCCGTCATCTTCTTTATTTTTCAATGCATTAACATCCTAGAATCATTAGAACAACCTTTAATGGTGAATTTTTTAGGGATTTGAACCCTAATTTCATGATATTTTGGGGAAAACCTGTGGTTTGGGTTAATATCACCAAGAATCACTTCTAAATTGTTCCTCAATGATTCCTTATTAACTACTCTTGTAATTGTTATTACTAGATGATTTAGCCTTCAAAAATATGAAGAATAAGGAAGAACATCCTTGGCATAGCTTACTTATTGCAGCAGCTTGGTGCCCAGGTACCTTATGGTTTATGAGTAGTAGACCGTGGTTAGTAATCATATCCATAATATAGATTTGACGGGAGAAATAATGCTTAGGTCTGCAAACATAGAGTTTGGATAGATAAAACATGGATTTAATGTAATAAGGACCTAATGGTGTGTTGATATGTTAATGTATGAATCCTTGATGGATGTTTTGTGTTTGTATGACTCTATGGTTGATTGTAATGTAAATTATGTGAATATAGATGTCAATTAGATTGTGTGAGCTCATAATCTAGTTATTTAGCCTAATTACCATAAAAGGGTGAACTTGGTATTTTGTGTGGTTGGAATATGGGATAATTTTGCTTAAGCTCAGTGATGAGGACTGATTATGGTATAAGGAGGTGGTGACTTAACTTAAGACCCTAAGGTCAAGTTAGGCTAAGGGTTAGGAAGTAAAAGGTATAAAGGCATATGACTAGAACTAGATTGTAAGTTGAAAAGAGTTGAATGATTGACTAATGGAGTAGATCCTGTCCCTAGTAATGACTTGAGTGTAGGGGTATCTAGATAATAGCAAAAATCTTGGTCTCGGTATAAATAAAGGAGGATTGGATCATTGAATGAATTTATGATTGCTGAACTAGATTTTAGACTCCTTTCGGTTGAATGTGCACTCCTAAAATGTATACTTGAGTTTAATGAATATGGCTTGATAATGCTTTCTTGAATAAGCCATGGATTGGTCTTAGGACATGCTATAATTTATGAAACCAATGATTCATATCCACCTGTGATTTGGTGTGTTAAAGTATGATTGTTGTTTACCTGAAATGATTAACTCGAGTTGACCAAGTGTTTGGGTGATTGCCTATTGTTGCAATGAATACTTTAGGAAGGTAATTGTTAAATGATATTCAATCTGTAAACACATTCAATGAAGTTATATGTAAAGCTTGTGGTTGTTACAAGTGTTGGTTGTTATCATTGTTTATTGTGATTGTTGTGGTATTATATTGGTTATTTGTGGGATGTACTGGTATTTGGAAATCTTCAGGGGATTTTGTGGAATAAGGTTGGCAGGCACTTGATGTCAGGGTTTTGGTACATAAATAGAGCTCGTCCCCTGCAGGCCATGACTAGAGGGTGGTTATAATACCCGTAGCGTGTATGTACAAGGTTCATGTGAGTTTGATGGTTCCTTAAGTGGATAGAGTATATGAATATTGTTATCATTGTTGTTTATATTGGTTCTATGAGTGGACCAGGTTATATTGTGGGTTCCTTGAGTGAACCGAATTATGATGTTGACTTGGATATGGTTAGAGTCATGATTTGTTGACTTGGATAATGTTAGAGTCAGGGTTGTTGACTTGTTCATGGTTTAATTTGACTTATTGTCTCTTGACTTGTACTTGACTGAAGTTGTAGAGTTGCTTGACAAGGCTAAGTGTCATAAACTTGAGGTATTTATCATAATGTGTGTTTATAGTTGTACTTGTTACAAGGTGATTATTATTGTTTTCATTTATCATTGAGGTTAATTGAGGCATAAGTGAAATAGATTGCCTTATAATAACCATTAGGGTTAAACTCTGAGAGTTAGGATGGATGACACCTGATGTGAAGCCTATGAATGATCAATGGGAATAAGAATGAAAATACTCTTAGGTAACACAAGTGGATAATAGAGTTATGTATTAATCTGTTATATAAATTGTCATGTTTTCTCTTTGTGATTTCTATATTTTGTTTATGTGATCTAACCCTGGTCGGCCGATGATACCTTCCAGTATGTGTTGTTTTTATTGATACTACTCTTGTTATACCCTCTTTGGGGTATAGTCTGATTGCAGGATCAGTTGATGTTTCACAGGTCACGTGTATAGTGATCTTCATTAGCTTTTACTACTCTCATTCATGGTGGAAGTTGTGTCCAGTATTACCTTCTTACTTAGAAGCTCTTGTACCTGTTTAGACTAGGTCCTAGGAGTAGATTTCATTCCGCATTTATTATTCTTAAAATCTGTTGTAATAAGGATTGGTATTTTGTTATTTAATTAAAGACTTTCGCTTGATTTTTTAAAGGGATGGTAAGGGGTTCTCCTTTGTTGGTGGATTAGAATAGGTGCCCTCACGATTCGGTAGTTTGGGTCATGAAAGACTCGTTGTAACACTCCAAAATACTGAAACTAATATTTGTATTCAATTGACCATGTTGATGTGACTTGATATAGATCACATTCTATATCTTTTACTTGATGTTTTATTTATTCTTACACTTGTTTTTATGCATTTTATTGTTAGAACATTGATTTATAGGTTTTAGATGTAAAAGTGGTCGAAAGGATGAAAAGATAGCAAACTACCAAAAATATGGTGATTTACGATCACACTTATGATTGCAAATCAAATCAAAGATTGCAAGTCAAATCATGGAAATGTTCAGTGAAGTCAAAGGGACCATGTAGAGCTTGTCAATGTATGAAGAAGAAAATGGTTGCATGTCTGATATACAAACCGTAAATGAATAAAAGCATGTCATTTGGAGAACCTGCAAACCGTAGATCAAAATACGATCATTAAGTTAATTCATGATGTTAAGTATAGAAACCCTAGAAGCAAACCAATGTCCATTTTAAAGGTAATCCACGAGCTGTAAATAAAACTATGTTCGTGGAATGGGTCATAGATTGTGACGGTAGAGTAAGTTGTTGTTTTTAGAATTCTAACTTTGTGGGCCATCAAAAATAGTTCTATTCGGTTTCTTTTGAAAATGGTCCACTAGGTTGCTTGTAGTTTTATGTTTTGCATGTTGGTTGAGATTTTTTGAACAAGTTCAAAGAATTTTATCTCTCTAGTTTCTTGAATGAGGTACACCATTATTCTTTCAAGATTTAATATTAAAAGTAAGTTTATGAATTCTGTTAATTTATATTCATGTTGTTTTCTTTTCATTATGAATATCTAAATCCTATATTGGGGTTGTGAAATCCAATGCGATTGTAACGTTCATAAGGTTATCATGTGTTGAATGATATTATGGTAGTATGATATCAAAGTTCTTCACATTCTTAATTTTTGATTTGTAGTTGCAAACATTAAGTTGTGCTATAATATCTTAGTTTTGATTGGGAAAATGGATTAAAATATGATAGAGGAAGCTTTGCATGAACTAAACGCACTAACCCTTATTTGATAAATTCTCATTATGAGTAATATAATTTATTTTTGTATAATCAATCATTATTATCTAAATAACTCATATAATTGGGGGAACATCATATGGAGATATATTATTTAATTCTTGGGAAATATTGAGTGATGGTGTAGAGACTGAGTATATATTTAGGCATAAATACTTGGAATTGCATGAAGATTGACAAACAACATAGCCCATTATGGTGACACAACCTTAATACTTTAATCTCATAAGTATTATATTAATAATTATTTACTATAATCATTAGTTTAATTATACAAAATCTTTTCAACCCTTATGAAATAGAAATCGACCGTCAATCTGGTATTCATCTAATTAGAAAGCACTTTCTCCTCATTCCTTGGGGAATTTGAATCCAACCTTATTTGGGTTACTATATTTGTATACATCCATGTTACATCATCTAAAGGTGTATTTGGAGTGTATCAAATTTTAGCGTCATTGTCAGGGAATATAGTCTAAATTTTTTTTATTGATGTTACTTTGATTAGGTATTTTTTGTTACATTACAAGTTTGCTTGTTTTTACTTTGAATTAAGTTAATATAGCGCAAGCACCAACCCTATGAGCACAAGTTATACAAGTAGTTGCAGAAGAGGTAGTCAACCGCTACTCAAGCAGCCATGTAGTAGATTGAACCAGAAAAAGAGGTCAATGTATTTGCCGACCTAAATAGGTAAATCATCTAGGCTATGGCCATAGCACCACCCCGAGTGAATGCTCCATACTTCAAGGTAGATGCAAACATCTACATAATTGTTAAAGCTAAGAGACTATTTTGAAACTCTATAGACGATGATCCCCACCAATATATGAAAAATTTCATTGGGGCGTGTCCAATGCATAAGCAATCTAATTTCCCTAACAATCTAAGAGTATTCAATTACACCCTCATTGGAGAAGCACAAACTTGGCTCTATAGCTTTCTATCAAACTCCATCACTACATGAGTGGAGTTGGTTAACATATTCTTAGAGAAGTGGTCCCTTTAATCAATAAAATTGAGTTGAGAGATAAAATATTTTTACTTGAAACAGGTACCTGGGAGGCAACTATACGAAGCATGAGAGTGGTTCAAACAATATATCTAGAGGTCACCAAATCATAGGCTTCTAGAGAACATTCAGCTGAAAAAGTTTTGTATAGGTTTAAATCCATTAAATCAATTTGTGGCCAATAATGTGATTGGGTGTTGTTTCATGTAAAAGTTTTAAGACCATGTGTGAGAGTTGATGCACCCTAGGCCTGACACTCAAATAACAACTGTGATGATATTTCTTATGGTAATCCGTCACTTACTGTGATTATCAACAAAAATCAGGATAGATCAATTGATCTATAACATGGCCACAAACATTGATCTGCTACCCAAGAGATTATTAGAAAGTGATCTAAAGAAGATAAAAGCATTTGAAGATATGCTAGTCATGTCGTAAGTTAATTATGCACAATAGATAATGCAATATTCGGTAGCTTCTCTGATGAATTGAAGAAGTTAACTATGTAAACAATGCTCAAGGAAGATATCAATGCCCAAACTACCAAATTCAGGACTATCAAAACTGATGGAGATCATAACCACAAGGTCATAACCAAGGAACTTTGTACCAAAATAAAGGTAATCAAAGTCAAGGTAATTTTGACTACCATAATTTCAAAAATAAGAGTACTAATCTATATGTCCTCCCAATAGGAAGATATCTAACTCGTAACTGTTGTGAAATAGTCCTTCTCATGAGCAAAATAACTATAAACTGGAAAGTATGATTGAAAAGGTTTTGTAAAATCAAGAAACTAAAGATGCCATAATTTGTAACATGTTTGAAATGGTATGCTCACATAATGCCTCTATCTAGAAATATGAAATATAAAACAGAGACATCTTTAGAGAGAAAAACCTAGCTCAGAAGGGGAAGCTTCCAAGGAACTCTGTTGATCTAATAAAGTAGTAGAAGTGGGTCTTTGTCTTGTTGTATGGAGATAATCCTGAAGTTGTTGAATCAACTATAGTTGTTAAGGATAAAGTTGTTATTACATTAGATGTGCAGGAATACAGTAGTTCTACAAATGTGGAGGAAGTTGTGGAGGTACCAATATATCTACCATCTCTTACAAAGCCTATTCCTCCCTTACCTCAAGAGATTTATTAAGAAGGCAAAGGAATCCACAACCCAAAAGTGGATTGATGTGCTTAAAACAAAGCTTTCCAAGAATAAAAATTCATGTAATAAGAAGTAGTAAAGGCTATTCACCAGGTTAGTTTTATTGTTTGTGAAGATGAAGTCGAAGAGAAAGAAGATTTGAGAGCTTTCACCATTCCTCAAACTATTATCCATCATGAATTTTCTAGATCCTTGTGTCTAAATAGTTTGGGCGAAGAAAGTGTAGGGCTACAAAAATATGACTATAAATGGCTACTAATACATTAAAGGAACCTATTGGGATAGTTGATGATGTGCTAGTAAAGCTGGGAAGTTTAATCTGCCGTCTAACTTTTTCATCTTGGATTGTGCAGTAGATGAAGAGATATGTGTCATCCTTGGGAGACACTTTCTGGCAATTGATGTGAGGCTAAAAGTATATATATATATATATTTAGTCATTATTTACCTCACATTTAGTATACTTATTATTTTTTTTTGAGAATTGATTTTGTGGAATATGCTTAATATTATATTTTTATGTGTAGAATTAAAATGGTGGGATGTTGAAGAGATTGGATTATTATTTTTAGCTTTTTAGTGTTTAGTAGAGCATACTTCGTCCACCCTTTGATTTTTCTTTTTGGTTCTTTTCTAAGAGGGCCCTTTGAATCGAGTAATTTCTTTTAGTAGTAATTTTAAATTTTTTCATGTTTAGTTTTAGAAGTATCTTTTTTAGTTTTTTACTTCTTAGAAAAGAAAATACCTTTTTGATTTGTTTGATACTAGCAATTTGGGATGATCTTGTGTAGTACTTTCCAGTGAATGCTTGAGTATAAATTAGAATGACAGACTTTTTGACACCTAGGCTCATGGTTGGACTCTATATATAGCTTATTTTTATTTTGTATCTTGCTATGACCCTGTCTATCTTAGAAGTGGAATTGATCCATCTTGATTGATACGTGTGCCATGTGTGGTGAGGATTTGCATATGTTCCATATTTTACATTGTAGTCTAGAACTTTCCCTGCATGTTATTGAAGCGAAATATAAGTATTGCTTTGTTTAAAATATGACAATAGGCTTTCTTTGATGTGTCTTGTGAATTTTAGTCTTTTCAGATATTATATTTGTAGTTAGCCCCTTTGAGCCTATAGCCTTTCATTGGTTGCCATATTTTTGTCTTGATCCTTTTATTGAATCATTAATTTTTGTGCCCTACTTCCTTGAGCACTGTAGCTTAGACTGTGAAAAAATTGATAAATCTAAAGAAAATGGATGGTTGAGTATAAAAGGTTACCAATGATAGATACAAAGTGATGAAAAGGCCCTCTTGAAAAGAATGTGACATGAAAAAAGAAAGAAAAAAAAATATGATTGAAACGTTCATGATATGATGAGAATTACTAGTGAAATGATTGTTGAAGAGAGAACTGAAAAAAAGTGAAAAAATAATGGGTGATGAAGTATAATAAAGTGCAAAGTGCTTAGGAAAGTGTAAGTCACTATTATATAGTTTTTCTACCCGTCTCCTAGTCAACATTACAACCCGTTAAAGTCCTATTTGATTCTATTCGAGCATGCTTAATTAGTGGAGGTGTATATAATGGTCAAGCCTATGGTTCTTTGTGCATACATGTGAATTCTTTTGTGAGTGTGAGAGTTATTCTTTGATACTAAGTCCTTAATTTATATTTGTCTCTTCAAATTGAGTGTGGACCTATTTCTTCTTGTGAGGGCACTTGTTTTATGATAGATAGGTGATATTATTTTCTTTATTTGATAAGAGTAGGTGAGCAAGCTTAAATTTGATGAGTTAGAGGCCATCTTTGAGGTTAGGAGATTAGAGGTTTGTTATTTGTTTCTATATCTTGCATAATGATTGGAAGTGTACTTGATGTTTTGAATTTATTTTACATGGCCTATTTGTTTGTATCAATCAAAGTGGTGGTACTCCTAGCTTGATTTATTGAGATGAGCTTTAATGCTTGCTCGAGGATGAACAAGAGTCTAAGTGTGGGGTGGTGATGTAAGGCCAAAGTTACATATCTTTAGGCATTATTTCCTCGCATTTAGTATTTTATTGTTTCTTTTTGAGAATTGGTTTTGTGGATTATACTTAATATTATATTTTTATGTGTAAGATTAAAATGGTGGGATGTTAAAGAGATTAGAGCAAAAAAAAATTAAAAATGGAAGATTATATAAGGAAATCAAGCAGACAGTTTAATGAATTTAATTAAATATAATATTATATAACTATACAGGCATGTAAGTGAAAGAAAGAATTGTGAATTGAGGGACGTGTCAATCAATTGAAAAAGGAGACACTGGCAACGTTACGCGATCATCTGCGCGGCGCGGAGGAGAATTGTTTAGATTTGATTTATTCTAATTTATTTTGGACTCAGTTGTTTTATTTGGGATTTTTTCTACACTTATAAATATTCTGTAAAAATTGATTTTTACATAATTTTTGACCTAGAGAGAGCTAGGAGCTGTCGTGGAGGCCGGAGAATAGTGGTTAAATCATTTTTTCTCCTTTGTTAATTATTTTTACGTTATTTCATTAGATGATTTGTTGTGAGTGCTCCATGTCTATGTGGAGTTGAACTTCTCATTTTAGGATTATGGTAGTTGGCAACATGATTGATTAGTAATTCTTGATTCGATTTGTTTGATAATCATCATAGTTGTTCTTATATTCGTGTGCTTACTATTTTAATACTTAGCTACCATTAAAATAAATTTATATTCTTATTGTGAACTTGGAAGAAGAATCAATGAGATAGACGAAGAATATAGGGAGTAAGATTTCTTCTTTAGCAAAATAAAAGAATTAATTTGTGGCTAGAATAGGAATATACCTAGATCACCTTGCTTGGTTATAAAACAAAAAGAAAAAGTGAATGCATTTGAATTAAATTTCCATATCCCCGCTCAACTATATAGTGGTGAGGCTAGTTTGAATAGACGATTAAAATATGGCCATTCCTAAATCATAAAATCAACAACTAGATAATTAAATAAGTTGATGAAATTGATACTCTACATGATTGTAAGCGAATTCATAACCCTAGATTAATTCATTCATTGATTGCATAAAAATATGCTCTTCTCTTGGTTAATTGTTCATTAGTTATTTTCTTTTTCTTTTTAGTTCAGTTAATTCACAAATATATCTTCAAAACCTACCACTTGAATAAATAATTAGCATTAGTCTAATTTAGTGAATAGTTAATCGACAAGTCCTTGTGGGTTCGACATTCGAGTCGCAAGAGCCACTATATTACTTGTACGACCGCGTACACTTGCGTGTGTGTTTGGATGCAACAAGTTTTTGACTCCATTGCCGGGAACTTACAAATTAATTGTTTTTCTAAGTTAGAATTTTTCTTTTAATTCATATAAGTTTTTTGTGTATTTTGTTATTATTATTGTATAAATATTTTTTTATAGTATTTTACTACTCATCTTGAGCTGACATCTCAAAAAGTGTGGAGTGATAGTTACTCATATTTTATTGATCCTTGTCTTATTTGTGGAGGACTTCAGCTATGGGAATATTGTTCAAATCTTTTGATCTTATGGAATGGGTTGTGTGACCCTTCAAAACTCTATGATTGGGACTTTTGTAAATGGTGTGGTGGTCAATGAAAAGATTGTTCTAAGTGTTATAACCCCTCTCTGAGCCCTGATTATGATGATTCTAATAATGCTTGTGCTTTTAATAGTATGGATCCTTATAGGAAATTATTAGAGGAGTATGAGGGTTGTCTTAAGACAATTGCAAAGGGGTGGAAACGGTTCATGAAAGAAAGAGTTAAGTTAATTCAAAAGGTTGACATGTTTGGTTTAGATATTCTCAACTTAAAGGATGATTTGAGTGCAAAAGTTGAAGCATTTAAGGCACAAAAATCTAGTTACGAGTTTTGTGAGACTGAAAAAAAATACTTGTTTGAATCTCAAAATTTGAAAGATTCCGCATAAATTTATACGGAGGGATTACATAATTAAAAATTACGCATATCCATTGTTTAGCTTGTCTCATGACTAACGGCTGCTGTAATTATACGCTTGACTATTCAACGTTTACGTTGTATAGATTTGGAAGCCTCAAGCCAAACCAAGCAGCTATACCACTTGGCTTATTAGATTAGCATAGAGGTGAGCAGAATGAAAGATTGACGTATATAACACTTATCCTTAATGGGGAAGATTGATTTTATGATCTACACAAATTTGATAGAATATGATGAAAAATTTGTAAACAAAATATAAGAGATCCTTGTTGAATCATATTTTCATTTTATATATGTTTAATACTATTTTTAACTTAATTCCATTCTTGGACAAACAAATGCACACCCGTAAAAGATAATTCATTCCTATGCTTTTAATGGAAATCAAACGCATAGTTAAGTAACATTTAATTTTGATCAGGATTATAATAGAATAGTAACTAATAGATAGGCACCCAAATTTGGTTTATGCATCTGATGGTCAGATAGAGATACCAAGAAAAATAACTGACTATATTATTTATTTTTTTGTGTTCGATATGTAAGAAAAAGTTATTATTCTAAAATTATTTGTATGTAATCTACACAATAAAGAAAGGGGGGGGGGAAGAGACTGTGGGTGAGGAAGACAAAATTAATATGAAACGAAAATTATTTTTTACTTTCACTTTGGAAGTCATTGATAATCAAGAGGTAAAGAGGGGGGGGGGGGGATTAAAATTCTTCTTCACAAAGTCGACTAAGGCAGTCTATTAGTCAACTTCCCTACATAACAAAGTTAGTACTAAAAGAAGTAATAACAGAATATAAAAGATAGAGAAAATAAGTAAAAGACACAAGAGATTTTATCTTGGTTCGGAACACCCTTGTAGCGCCTACTTCCAGTCCCCTTGGGTTACAAGGGTTCTCTTTAGAGCAAATTGAATGATTACAAAAGATTTCCCAATAGCTTATGGTATAGCTTTTAGTGAAAGGTAACAACCTTTACTCGTATAACTTCTAGTTCCTTCTCTCTTTTGTTTTCTCTATAACGTATTATAATAAATTGTATAAGACTGTAGAAGTAACTAGAATATTTCTCAAGTGAAGATGTACCAAATAAACCTAAATTGCTATGCTCTATTTATACAATGATTTGAATAATGTGACCGTTGTAGCTAGCTATCTCAAGATCTTGACCAATTTTCTCTTGCCATAGTAAATTGATTTGCCTTGATTTGGGAGAATTAGAATTTCTTTTTTTCTAATTCCATAATATATTATTTCAGGAAACCCAAGGATTTGCGGGATCATCTAGGTTGTATTCTAGTACCTAGATGATGTTATATGTCCTTATCAGATACATCCATATTTTCTTCCTTATTATTGAAGTGCCTTTTCCTAAATATACTGTTTCCTTTTATGGACTTTGCCTCTTTATTGACTTGAGATCTTGATTGATGCTTTCCTTTTGAGTGTGGCTCTTTTTTTTAATAGATGCTCAGTTGATTGCTTCCATATTTATCCTGCACATAAATAGGAATTAGTTTGTCATCATTCAAACTATATTTGGGACTAATAATCTCCCCCGTTTGATGATGACAATAGTAAAAACTTCTAATAATTAAACTTCCCTGATTTTTGCATTGGTTCCCTCTTAGATTGTGCTGGCTCCCCATCAAGTCGTGCTACTGTTTTTACCTGTACTTTCTCCCCCTTTGACATAATCAAAAAGAAAAGATAGGCAGATATACAGATAACACCTAAATAGGATAAGCATAGTAGTAAAAAGATTAGTTCGACCAGGGACAGACCCCTAAAAAGGGTTGGAGTCAAAGAGAGTAGTGCAAAAAGTTACAAAAACAATTATTTTATAGGGACACACCCCTATTGAATCAAGGACCAGAGAAATTATTTTTTCAAGAAATAGGTTATGGTGTTGATCACATTCCTACAGAAGGTCTTATAGAATTTTTGCACGTTCTTTGAGAAGTTGGAGTAGGACGTCTAGAATGTGACAATAAGTTCATTTTGAGTGGAGTTGGCTCCTGCCTTGATAGAGTCGACTTGCCTGATCAATTTGTTCACCGTTTGGACTCCCTCACTCTTCAAATTGTCCACTACTAACCACAATTTTCCTACATCAGCACCTGTATCCTTTGTCACCTGACAGATTTTACCAACTGTTTCCTGCAGAGACATCATAGCTTCTTCCAGAATCTTCAAATGCTCCTACATACCTTCTACTTCCTTGAGAAGCACAACGACAGAATCAACTGGGGCCTTTCAGGTTTTTTATTTCACAGCTCGAGCTTTGACATAATCCTTTTTACACTATTAAAAATCAACAAGCACATAACCCATGCTTTTAAATGCTCGGGTGTCACAGGTACCAGTGATATCCATAAGCGTAAAACTAGAGACACCAATCATGGAGTAAATCTAAATGTGAGTGATAAGCGCTCCATAAGGTAGACTAGTGGAGGTATAAGAATCCTAAGCACTTTCCAACTTGTATTATTTAAACCACAAACTCCAATTCAGGCGATATTTCTTAACCAAATAATACAAAACAAACAAATCCTTAGTAGATAAGGACAAAGGTCCAAAACCAGAGAGGTCAGTACCTGATTCGGCAACTGCACTTAGCCCCTTCAAAAGAGACTTCAAAATCATCGGGCCAGATATAATTCATATTAGGAATTCCACTAGAAGAGTCAATGCCAAAGATTTTATCAAACAGAAAATCATTTACCACAATTCTAGTGCCCAGCACTAGGGTTTGAAGTTCTCTACTATCTTGAGAAACATGAAGGTTAGGATAGAATAAACGAATAGGTTACTCATAAACTTCAATACCACAGACTTTAATAAACGACTTTTAATTTTGGGCCTTGAAAATATCATTTACAGGACAATGTGACTCCTTAGGTTGTTTCAGATTTATCACATTCCCAAAAACTATAGAGAAACTCTTAAAATTCTCAAATTTTTCCTTTAGTTCAATCCCTCAAAAAATTTTCATGTCTTCTTGAGTGAAAGAACTATGGAGTTTTGAATGAAATTTCTTGCAAGAGGAGCTTTTGTCACTATTAGATCTCTTTTTAGAGATCTTTACTACATGAAAACGAGATTCTCCCTTAGAAGAGTCTGAAGAGAGATTGAGAATGCTGGTGGAGGAGCTTTTGGACAAGTCAGTTTGAGTTAGAGGATGAAATCTTGTAATGACCCTCTAGGTCATTTTTCCTATTTCCATACATTTTCTATTTTTCTTGATTTTCCATAGCAGCTACATGTCATTTATGACTTTACAGGACCATCGATTTGATTTTCGGACAGTTCATTTGGGTTTTAAGTCCATTTCCCTATTTTGGAGCTTTTGAAGTTAAGAAGTTGGTGTTCAGCCAAACCTTCTAGTAAACATCCTCAGATAAGAATTCTAATAGTTCTGTTAGATCTAGAATGTAGATTTTAGGCTGGAGGACCCTTGATCCTGGTCTTGAGACTTTTCGACTCATTTTGGGCTATTGGTTGGAAATTAGTGAAAATGGAACAGCAGGTGTGGGGCCTACTTTTTCTTGAAATAACTCCAGATGGAAATTTTGATGATTTTGTTGAGTATGGTAGGGTAACACTATTCATTTACGATCATGGAGTATTGAAAAAATCATGAGCACCCGATCGGAGTCCATTGGGACTTGGCCTTTTTCTGGTGCAATAGTACTTGGTGTAGTCCGAGGTTGCTTATTGCATTTGTGGGGAGTTGTCTGCATTTTTGAAGGGTCAAGTTTTTTACCATTGCATTCGTGAGCCTTCTCTCGCATTCACGAAAAAGGGTCAGTTCCGATCCAGCTTCTTCTTCACATTCGTGGAGGACCACTTGCTTTCGTAAAGGGTCCCTTGCATTTGCAAAGGGTCAGGCTAGTACAGTCCTACATTTGCAGTTGTGATCTTGTGTTCGTGATGAAGGACCCCTGTCCCTATATATTGCTTCCTTCCTCGAATTTCATTCATTTTCTAAGTCCTATTTTTCCACTGATTGACCATTGAGCTTGGAAAACTATGGAATTTCATAAATTGGAGTTAGGAATAAGTGGAGGATGTCAAGGCAATCATTTCCCATTAGTTTCTTCGTAAGTTCCCAACCTAATTCTCCATTTAATTCTCTATTTTTATCTTATTTTCCTTAAATGATCGGTGCTGTTTTGATCCCCATTTTAGACTCTATTTGTGCTCCATTTTCAAATACGTATTCGTTGTCCTTCGAAGGACCTCATGACAGATTCAATTCTGAATTCTGTTAGCAAGCCCCACCTATTTTTGACCCAAGTTTTGGTTCAGAGTTTTATATTGCAATATGGGTCTCATTTTAATCATATTAATGTGTAGATTATGAATTTGATAACGCAACGTCATTAAGAGATCGAAGAGTGGAGACGGGTAGTTTGTGGATGATTCGAGACTGTTGTTCGGCTACTAGGTAGGCTACGATCTACTCTTCTCTATTAGATTATGTATTGTATATATTGCATGCTAGCTAGGGGTTTATAGGATGGGTTTAGGGCTACTTGTACCTTGTTGTCAATTTTTGACCTGTTTAGGGGATTTTAGAATAGAATTATAGTTTAAGTATTAGCTTAGAATATCCACTATAACTATAGGATTAGATAAAGCTCACTTATATAACTTATGACCTTAGGTGGACATTAGTAGTCCTTAGTGCAGGGTCTGGGGCAGTACATTTCTATCAAGATGATATTCTTCGATTAAATTCTCCTAGTGGAATGATGCCCTTATTCACCATCGCTTTCTGATTTATGATATTGATATCCTTTTACTCTGTATACCAGGTTAGTTCCTTATTCTTTGAAAGGAGTCGTGGCCCAATTTATATAATTTTTGGGTGCTTACATTTTTATTATTTAGATACTAGTGAAGTTTCACGTGCTTATGCTTACTCAGTGGTAAGATTCTAAATAAAACCATGATTTTACTACAATTTTCCCAAAAAGGAGTTTATTCCCACTTTTCACCTTTAAAATTGATTTTTAAACGGAAGTTGTACCACCCTTATTATTGGTTTATGATCTTTCAAGCTAAGCATTCTACATTGGAAACTCAGACTGAGGCAGATTTCGGTCAATTCTTTACCCCATCATTTGTCACTATTTACTTACTTCAGTCGAGGGAGATTCCAACCCTTTCTGCACTATTCTACCATTTTAGTCTGATTTCAATCTCGTGCACTGGATTTTATGAATTTCCACTTATTTAGCCTCGGTTTGATTTCGAGCACTTATTATAATCTTACTTCTCTCTGTTACTGGATGGAGTAGATTGTTTGTGGTTGATTATAGGAAGTCCTAGTTCAAGACTAGCCAGTATATACTGATATCCCGAATCCCCTATGGGTCGTTAGATGGAAACCATATGCCGAAAGAGGGGATACCCCATAGGTCCTGCCGAGCAAGTCAGCGAGCCGAAGGAGGAGTATATACTTGGTACGATATGGAACTCAATTAGTATGTTAGTATTGGTTTTACTTTACATTCATTCATTCATATTCATTGCCTATCACAAGTATAACTATTTGACGCCTATACCTACCGTCCTTATGGGGGACTGAATAGATATAGGTTATGATTGTTGTTTGTTGAGTGAAGTTTATACCTTCCGAGCTTATGGGGGCTTGGTTAGGTTATTATTTTTCTGGGTTTACCCAATTGTTTATATTATTTGGATATTATTGCATACTGTTGGTAACATGGTTATGGACTTGTACCCGAGGCTATAGGTACGCTTTTGAGTTCTTTTCCTATTCAATATTGACAGCATTTTTATTAGACTATCCTATGGTTATTCATATTTCTGGTTAGATGCTCCAATTGTACTAGAGTTGGCTCCCTTTTTGTTTATGATCCTCGTAATAGTAGGATGGCTCCCTCAGGTTAGTACCTTTGTGTTTAGCTATATGTATATTACTATCGTATATCCCTTTTTCCTCTTTATCTATTTATCTATTTTTATTGTATATCACCTTTTGTCCTCATACTACTATTATATATCTCTTGCTTCACTCTTCTATTATATATTGTCTAGCTACTTATTGTACCGCGCTTCCGTACCTAGTTATTTGTAGAATACAATAGATTATCTTTACCTCTCCATTAGCATTATTGTGTTTCATTTCTTAAATAGTTGTCTATAATGTATATTCTTGCCTTACATGTTATTTATACTTGCATGATCTTTGGAGATCACTCGGCCAATGCCTGCTGAGTACCTCGTAATTGGTACTCATACTACACTTCTGCACCCTACAGATCATAGTACGAGTTTCCGCCCCTGATGTGTGCATCGTGCGGAGCTGCCATGGATCGAAGATTTGGGGTGAGCTCCTGGCATCCAGAGTTGTTCCTGGTCTACCTCTTTTGCTGGACTGATCTTTAATTTGTATTTCAGAGACAGTTCAGTATATATATATGTATATCATGTTTACCTTGTACTCTTGCTTTGCTAATGGCTCTTGTACTCACCTCTCCAGGTTTTGGGGGATATTTACTTTCTTTTGATTTTCTTTCTCATTTTAGTTAGTTTTGGTTTCCATTTCTCTTATTGGTCCATTACTCGTTGTTACGGGCTATGGGCTGGCTTAGCTACTGGGGTTATAGTAGGTGCCATCATGACCTGAGAAATCGGATCGTCACAGATGTCATAGATTTTGTTTTAAGCATTGTAGAAAAGAATAAATGAAAGAGAGGGTTTTATTGAGAGAAGAAAGAGGTAGAAGAAGAGAAGAATCAGTTTGTACCCGAGGCTGTAGGTATGCTTTTGACTTTATTGATCAGAGTGAAACACTGATGGAAGTGCGGGAATTGAGGGATTTCTTTCTAGAAAATACACGCAAAGTAATTAATAACATGGGATTACAAACAAGGAAATAAATAACTTAAACAAGGAAGCAAATAAAAAGGTACAAGCTAATAATTGAAAATAAAGAAAGAAAGAACATAAAAAATTGTTTTCTTAAAAAAAAAAAAATACTGGTAATGTCAAGACGTTTTCTTAGAAAATAGAATCTTTCCTCGAAGAGAGGTTTTGTAAAGATATCGGCAAGCTAATTTTTGGAATCAACAAAATTAAGCACAAAATCACCGCATTCAACATAATCTCTTATAAAATAATGCCTAATATCAATATGCTTAGCTATCGAATAATGAACAGTATATTTTGAAAGACTAATAGCACTAGTATTATCACACGTAATAGGAACTAATTCATATGATAGATCATAATCAAGTGATTGATGTATAATCCAAAGTAATTGAGTACCACAACTGCCAACAACCATGTATTCAGATTTAGTGGTGGATAATGCAACAAAAGTTTGCTTTTTTCTATGCCATGAAACTAACGCATCACCGAGAAATTGGCATGTCTCACTAATGCATTTTTAATCATTATTTTCACCTACAAAGTCAGCGTCTGAATAACCAATTAAATCAAAATTTGAGCAATAAGGATACCATAATCTAAGATCTTGAGTCTCGATGAGATATTGAATTATCCTTTTTACTGTTGTGAGATGAGATTCCTTGGGAGCCGATTAGAACCGAACACATTTGCATACACTAAATGTAGTATATGGATGACTCACAATTAAGTATAGTAGTGATCCAATCATTCCTCTACAATGCTTTTCATCCACACATTTTCCTTGAGCATCAGATTCAAGACAGGTTGAGTGTCACGACCCAATTTCTGAGTCATGATGGCACCTACTATGACCCACCAATAGGTAAGCCAACCCTTAGCCTAGAACGACAAGTAATGGGATCAATGGCGGAAGAATATAAAAGAACACAAATCCAGCCCATAAATATAGGTACGAAAATATAAGACTAAATAAATGAGGGAGAAGAACTAAAGGAATCCCACAAACTGGTAAGGCCGGTACAAGAGCCACTTGAAAAAGAATAAGAGTACTAATAGTATCAATACACATGTAGTCTAGAAAATAAAGACTGTCCAAAAATAGGGGAAGGAGAGGGGATCAGCCTCCGACTCCAAAAGCTCACCCTATCTCCAGATCCTGTAAGCAAGTTGGCTAGAATGTCAACGACGTCGGCTTGTTGGAGTTGATTGGTTTTACTTTTTTATACTTTTCTGGAGGGCACACGCTGGTGTATTCCCAACAACAGGAGTCAAGACAATCCCCTGATTATACTTCATAGTGAGATAGAACAAACACTAAGAGCGAATCGAAGAATGCTGAATACCAACTGAGATCAGAATCCCGCAGCCACGGGAGATATTCATAACTAGCCAATTCAGCCAGTTGGTCATGAAACTGCGAAACAAGTCACTGCTCAATTGACAGTTGAGGAAAATGCAAGGCAAGCAACTCTTAGACAAGAGGATAGGGATTATCAAGGGATGCAAACGGCAACACAACGTCTCACTGCACTTGAAGAGAGACAAAGAAGATTGAGGGTGCAACAACCCCCCCCCCCAAAAAAAAACAACCCATATGTGTCGATTTATGATGATTTCGAAGAAGAGGATGTGGCTTATTTTGAGCCGATTGAGACTGGTGCTATTATTCCACCAGAGTTACCTCAGGAAACTAAGTTTGACATTACAAGTGCCATGATCCACCTGTTAAACTTGAAAGGTCTGTTCTTCGGTCTTCTTTCAGACGATCCGAACATGCACGTGATGAATTTTATGGGGGTCTGCACTTCATACAATTTGCCCGAAGTTGACCAGGAGGCTATTCATGTGCGATTGTTTCCATTCTCTCTAATAGGAGAAGAAACTTTGTGGTTGGCCGAGTTACCACGAGTTTCCATCACTACTTGGCAAGAGTTGAGAAATAATTTTCTAGAGAGATTTTTCCCACCCTCCAAGATGCTACAATTGAAGGATGAGAATTATAACTTCAGATAACTACATTCTGAAGCACTTTACGAAACATGGCTAAGGTTCAACAAGAAGCTGCATAATGTGCCAAATCATAGGATGAGTGGTAGGAGTTTACTTGAGATCTTCTAAAGGGCTTTAAATGCCAATACCAAGGTTGTAGCAGATACTATCACTGGCGAAACATTTATGAGTCTGAGGTGGGAACAAGCTTCAGAGATTTTATATTGTGTCACTAATACCAACTGAGGATGGAATACTCAGGAGGCAAATACACCTGCGGGGACATATGCTATTAGAGCCTCGACAACACAATGGGCTTTGGATGAATTTGTAGCTCAAGAGATCAAACAGTTGAGGACAAAAATTGGGTTGCTATCCAAATAGATTGCGGCTGAAAGTGTTGAAAAGGTGCATGTCGTAGGTGCACAAGGAAAAACACCTAGGTATGATGAATATAAATCTGATGAGGAGGCTTAGTACTTGGATCGAGAGGTGGCGGGTTTCCGAACCAAGGGCCAAGGGTCTAATCAAGACTCTTAGAACTCAAGTCAAGGGAATCAAGGTTAGAACTACTATGGAGACAATTATAACAATTCAAGATATAGAGATAAAGACCGAGATCGTGACGGTGATTGAAGGCAAAAGGATGATTATAAAGAGAATAGTGATGCATATGTTCCACTAGGAAACCGCGATGCTAACTATAAAAATTCCAGAATGGACGCCCTTCTCAATAAACTGGTTAAAGGGTCAGATAGTCAAGAGAATCACTTGAAGGAGATTAGACCAGATTTTTCGGGAATAAATCAAAAAGTAGAAGCCCATTCGACTGCCATTAAATAGTTGGAGAAATAGTTCAGGCAGATGTCGATGGCATTGAACCAGCGTCAGCCAGGTACCCTTTCGAGAAACACCATCCAGAATCCGAAGAATGATAGTCATTGTTTGGACATTACTACTACAAGTGGGAATTGCAAGACTGACCCATCCATACCTATGGATAGTGGTAAGAAAGATGAGCCGGTGGTAGTTGATGTAGAAACTGAGGCAGAGCCAGAGAATTCAAAGGGTGATGTAGTTCAAAAGCCTCAAGATGATGACAAAAAAGCAAAATCTGATAACGAGAAGGAAAAAGAGGTCCCTCAAGTGTACAAACAAATTCTTCGACCTCCCCCTCCCTTTCCTCAAAGGTTGAAAAAGAAATATGAAGAGCATAAATATGAGAAATTTATCTCAATGTTAAAGGACTTATCGATAAATATTCCTTTAATCGAGGCTTTAGAATAGATGCCAGATTACTCAAAATTCATGAAAGATTTGGTGACAAAGAAGAGAAACGTCAATTTTGAGCCAGCAACTAATTTACACCATTGTAGTGCAATTGCTTCTCGCTCACTTGTCGAGAAAAAGAAAGATCGGGGAGCCTTCATAATTCCTTGTACTATTGTGTCATATAATTTTGCAAAAGCTCTATGTGACTTGGGGGCTAGCATAAACTTGATGCCGCTAGCCATTTTCAAGTAATTAGGATTGAGAACACTGAAATCGACTTCTATGAGACTCCTTATGGCGGATAGAACTGTAAAAAGTTGGTGAGCATTTTGTATGATGTTTTGGTGAAGGTTGCATCTTTCATCTTCCAGGAGGACTTTGTGATTCTAGATTGTGAAGTTGATTTCGAGGTTCCTATCATCTTGGAAAGACCATTCCTTGCCAGTGACCATGCAGTGGTTGACATGGAAATTGGATAAATGAAATTAGGTTAAATGGCGAACATGTCACTTTCAATGTTTGTGGTTCCATGAAGCAACCGAAAGATATGCGGGTGATTTATGTATTAGATACAGTTGATGAGAGTGATATTGGAGTGCCTCTTGAAGAAAGGCTGGGGGTAGAAGCTCTTGCGGCTGTGATTATGAATTTTGACAGCGATGGTATTGAGGAATATGATGAGATAGTTGGTGCACTCGCTGGTAGGATATCATACACTTATGCTCCTATGAAACTCCATCTCGATTTTAAAAATAGGGTGACCCCACCTGCTTGACCTTCTATGAGAAGCCTCCAGTTTTGGTGTTTAAGGCTCTCCTGTCTCACCTCAGCTATGCATTCTTGGGCACCAACAACACCTTGCCTGTGATTATCTCTGCTGAGTTGGTGGAGTGGCAAGTGTAAGCTCTTGTTTTGGTGTTAAAAAGGTTTAAGAGGGCCATTGGTTGGTCCATTACTGACATTATTGGAATTCCACTAGGTATTTGTACTCACAAAATATAGTTTGATCCTGAGTGCATACCAAGAGTTGAGCACCAATATCGTCTGAACCCACCGGTGTAAGATGTTATAAATAAAGAAATCATCAAGTGGTTAGATGCGAGTGTGGTTTACCCCATTGCTGATAGCAAGTGGGTGAGCCCAGTTTAGTGTGTGCCAAAGAAGGGTGGAATCACTGTGGTTCCAAATGACAAAAATGAGTTAATCCCAATGAGGTCGGTTACTAGATGGAGAGTTTGCATGGACTATCAAAAGATGAATTCTTGGACCAAAAAAGATCACTTTCCTATGCCCTTCATAAATCAGATGTTAGACCGTCTTGTTGGTAAATGATGGTATTGTTTTCTTGGCATCTAATTAGGGTATAATTAGATTTTCATTGGTCTCGAGGACCAAGAGAAGACCACTTTCACTTGTCTGTATGGGACATTCGTGTTCAAAAGGATGCCCTTCGATTTATGTAATGCACCGACTACTTTCCAGCATTGCATGATGTCCATTTTCTCCAACATGGTGAAAGACACTATTGATGTTTCTATGGATGATTTCTTTGTTGTGGGAGACTCATTTGATGATTGCTTGGACCACCTTGCTAATGTGTTGCAAAGATGCAAGGAGTGCAACTTATTGCTAAATTGGGAAAAATGTCACTTTATGGTTAATGAGGGTATCGTATTGGGGCATCAAATCTCAAAGAAAGGTATTGAATTTGACAAATCCAAGATTGAGGTGATTGAAAATTTACCTCCACCTATTTAGGTTAAAGGAATTCGAAGTTCTTGGGACATGCTTATTTCTATAGAAGATTCATCAAGGATTTCTCTAAGATTGCACATCCATTACGCAAGCTTTTGGATAAGGAGGTGAAGTTTGTATTTGATGAGGCATGTCTAAAACCATTTGAGTGTCTGAAAAAGAAGTTGATTTCAGCCCCTATCATTGTTTCACCAGATTGGACGATGACATTTGAGGTTATGTGTGATGCTAGCGGTTTGGCCTTAGGTGCAGTCCTTGGCCAAAATGTGAGAAGTTTCTATATCCGATTTATTATGCTACCAAAACGCTTAATCCAGCTCAGAAAAATTACACTGTAATTGAGCAAGAATTGTCGGCAGTGGTCTTTGCTTTTGAGAAATTTTGATCGTA
The DNA here is from genome assembly GCA_031232105.1 of Capsicum rhomboideum. Classification (NCBI taxonomy): domain Eukaryota; kingdom Viridiplantae; phylum Streptophyta; class Magnoliopsida; order Solanales; family Solanaceae; genus Capsicum; species Capsicum rhomboideum. The sequence goes on from CP124709.1 coordinate 65,691,998, forward strand.
CTTGATTGGTACAAAAGTGATTGTGCACACAGTCCATGCAGCACTTAGATATCTTATGTCAAAGAAGGATGCCAAGCCAAGAATGACTCGGTGGGTACTTCTATTACAAGAATTTAATTTTGAGGTCAAGGATCGAAAAAGGACTGAGAATCAGGTTGCAGACCACCTATCACCCATTGAGGAGGAGGCCATGCTTATATTGAGGGATGATCTTAATATTGATGATGCTTTTCCAGACGAACAAGTGTTGGCAGCATCACAAGAATTAATCCCTTGGTTTGCAGATTTTGCCAATTTTTTAATGAATAACCTAATCCCGAAAGATGTGTCGTATCATCAGAGGAAGATATTCATGCATGAAGTGAGAAAATTCTTCTGGGATGAGCCTTATTTATTTAGGGTGTGTGCGGATGGCATAATTCAAAGATGTATTCTGGAAGTCGAGATGATGAGTATTTTGGAAGTATGCCATTCATCTCCAGTTGGGGGTCATCATGGAGGTGAGCGGACTGCTCATAAGATCTTACAATGTAGGTAATACTAGCCCACCATCTATAAATATGCTCACGACTATGGTCGATCTTGTGACCAATGTCAAAGACAAGGGAACATCTCGCACAGACACGAACTTCCTATGATAACTATTCTCGAGCTTGAATCGTTTGACGTATGGGGATTTGGTTTTATGGGCCCATTTGTGAGCTCACATGGGATGAAATACATTCTTGTAGCTGTTGACTATGTTTCTAAGTGGGTGGAGGTAATATCACTTCCCAATAATAAAGGAAGAAGTGTCACAGCATTCTTGAAAAAAACATTTTTTCACGATTCGGTACACCCAGAGTTATCATTAGTGATGGAGGATCTCATTTCTGTAATCGACTGTTCAAAGTCCTGCTTGAAAAATATGGTGTCAAACATAAGGTGGCAACACCTTACCATCCTCAAACGAGTAGGCAAGTTGAGGTGTCAAATCATGAGATAAAGTCTATTTTGGCAAAGACGGTGAATGCAATCGAACTGATTGGGCAAAAAGATTAGATGATGCATTATGGGCATATCAAACTGCATTTAAGACACCGATTAGTGCATCTCCATATCAGCTGGTGTTTGATAAATCGTGTCATTTGACTGTCTAACTTGAACACACGACATTATGGGCACTAAAAAGGTTGAAACTAGAATAGAGTGATGCGACTAAATTGAGACTAGAACAGATAAATGAGATAGATGAATTTCTTCTCCGTACTTATAAAAGTTCATCACTATATAAATAAAAGATGAAATTATATCATGATCGGAGGATTGCGATGAGAGTTTCAACTGGGGTATTTGGTACTACTTTATAACTCCAGGATTCACTTATTTCCTAGAAAGTTAAAGTCCAATGGTCTGAACCATTTACGGTGGTTAGTGTGTTCCCGCATAGAGCAATCGAGATGAAAGGAGATGATAATGTTCTATTCAAGTTAAATGGGAAGCGTGTAAAGCACTATGTGGGAATCACAGAAGAAATAAGGACATGCGAGTATATTAGTCTTGACAAAGTTTGATTAGTCAAGTAAGTTAGGTCGTGTCGCGATGTTAAATCAGAAGCTTCATGGGAGGCAACCACCCATGGGCTGGTTGGTGAAGCCTAAGTAACCAACCTAGCTATGTCGTGCCGCGATGTTAAATCAAGTGTTGATTGGGAGCCAACCCAAGGATTGTTACCAGTCATGAGTTGAAAATAAAGATGTGAACTGAAAAGTGTGAATCTTAAACCACGATGGTGACCCACGTTACGTAGGTCAACCTATGTGGTGTGGGTTGGTACCGTGGGAATTAGAGAAAAAATTTTTGGTTGCAGATCTCACTCACTATATGGACCCACGGGACGTAGGTCAACCCACGTGGTGTGGGTTTGTATCGTGGGAATCAGAGATTATTTGTGGCTGCAGAACCCGACCCACGATAGGGACCTATGTGATGTAGGTCAACCCACATGGCGTGGGTCGGTACCGTGAGACTCAGATCTGCAAATAAAATTTAAGATCCGACCTGACCCAACCCTAATTTTAGCCTACCCTCTATAAAACCCAATACTACCCGGTTGAAAATAAAAAAAAAATGATTCTCCAAGCCTCCACATGCTCGATTTTTTTTCATAATTCATCCAAATTAACACCTTTAATCCTATAATCACTATAATTCCCAAGTACCAACCACTCCAATTCGTACCACCACCTCTCAAATTGCAAGAAAATTCAAATCCCATTACACCAAACATAGAGATATGGGTTCCTCTTCGCAAATCAGCACAAACAACCCAGAAGTCACAATAATGCTGCAAGATGAGTCTTCAGAACCGGAGAAAAATGGGTCCAAAGAGGTTTATGAGATTGCTTAGGATAATTATTCTCTTGTGCCTCTCACCATAAGACAGCAAACTAGGGCACAAGCTGTAGCCTGGGCCACCACTCAGCCTATAGTGGTGACTCCTATCAAGTCTTCAAAATTCGCCCCCCAGTCTTAAGAGGGGGTGGACTTCTGCATTCAGTGATACTGCAGATGAGACACATGGGACCGATGAGATTGTCGAGGGTGCAGATGATTCTGAGTCTGTAGGTAGTGGTGAGGCTGGCGTTCAGGATTCCACGACTTTCTCACAGAGACAGGTGGCTACACAGCGGGCCGTAGCTACAGTTTGAAGAAAAAATAAGAGGTGGTGTCTTCAGGGTATGAAGGACATTTATGACAGGGATGCAGAGCTAACTGAGTGGGGTGTGTGTAGTTAGAGTATGACTGAGGATCCCCAGTTTTGGTTAGATGAGTTAAAGTCACTACCCGAGATTAAGGAAGTGTTTGATCTCTACGGATTCGGGTGGATGATGGAGTCTTCTGGTTTCTATAACCCAGAGTTGTTCCATGAGTTTTATGCTTCATATACTACGCCTATTGAATTAATCACATAGTAGAGTAGTGATTTCGGGACCAACCACTATTGACTCACACTTTGGTGCATGAAACCAGAGTATACATTTCTGAGCAGACTATCCATCGGTTCTTGTTTGGCGGAGAACATCCATGTCCAGCTAGTACTGCTGAGTTTGATCACCGCATGGAGACGGTGAAAAATAGAAACAAAATGAAGGATGTTGATCAGCGTTTAGAACTACTACGATAGGTTGCACAATATATTGCGGAGGATGGCGTAGATACGAAATAGATAGCTAAGAAGTTGGATATTAAGAAGTCCTCGCTTCACTTTACGGGCAGGTTTTAGTGGTCGGTTGTATGGAACCGTCTCAGTCCCACAGGTGTAGATAATTCTCTTACTCTTGACCGAGCTATTCTTGTAGCGAGCATCATCACTAGATATGGCATCAACATTACCCGCTACATTATTAGAGAGATTCATGAGTGCTCTTTTAGAGAATGCACCAGCATCCCTTTTCCATGTCTGATTCAGGGCCTATGTCATAGTGCTGGTGTATTTTGGATGCCTGTAGTAGAACACACTATTGAGGTAACCCGCATCACTGATGTAGGAATGATGCAGCAGCGAGGTACTATTTTGGTTTCCCAAAGGGGGTCTCAACCCTCTACTTTGTCAGGCGCCACTCTTTTTATAAGGGCAAGTGGATCGTGAGGGACCGATTAACACTTCAACACCTGTTAGTGACCCCAAGGCTGGGAGGTTGTCTACCGAGGGAATAGTCCATATGGCTAAAAAGGGGGCAGCTGGCCCCACCACACCATCACCCTCGTCTGGCATAGTTGTAGTTTCAAGAGAGTTTTTGTAGAAGTTAATGGATAGACAGACATAGGTTATTGAGCGACAGGCTCACACAGAGGCCCAGATGGCTAAGTTGGTATCTCAGCTTAAGCCATGGGTTAGGAAATCGATCAAGGCATCTGAGGTGAGAGTTTAGGCTCGCATGACTTCTGCTATGGAGAGTTTATGTGTGAGCTGCATGGGCGGATTGACAGTTTTGAGCACCTAATGGGTAGCCAATTAATAGAGGCCCATATCTCAGATTTGATAGGGTTGACTAATGAGGTGGCTGCATTGAGGGCAGAGGTTCAAAATTTAGTTGTTAGCCACACTCCTATCATTCTACCCATACCTACACCGGTACCCTCAGCACCAATTTTTGAGGTAGATTTGTTTGCTGATGAGGAGCCTCCTATTGCTAGAGGCAAGAGACCATAGAGTCCTGAGGGTCAGACTTATAGTGGAGATGAGTTTGAGAGTGATCTACGGAGGTAAACCAAGGCCTCCCGGGCAGAGTACCATATCAGTCAGATTGACCATGAGCAGATAGCACAAGGAGCATCTTCTAGTGAGCCACCCCTTCCATCGGACGCACCTAGCATAGAGCCCAGAAAGCATAAGATGATCCTGCTGTGGACAGAACCACATTCGGTGCCTAGTGCGCCATAGGTATGTCTTCACTCCCTTACACTTACCATATTGATAGCTTTGCACTAAGGGCAGTGCACCATTTTTTAGTTGGGGGTGGGGGTATACCACCACTTGGGGTTTTTTATTGTCGTATTTCTTATCCCACAAGTGTGCTATCATAGTAGAACCGACATGTTTAGGTTGTTATATATATTATTTATGTGTTTTCATGTTTAATTAGGAAAAAATAGTGGAACCTTAGTGTATTCTAGTTTTGAACATGCTTATGATAATGATGCTTTTTGATTGTTTAAAGGACAACCCTCCTAAAAATTTGGTTTTGAACTGTGTGTGTAGTATATTAGTTTGTGACAGCTGTTGGATCTTGTTATGACAATATTATTATAGGCAACATGATGGTAGCTAGCAATGCATGAGCTAGATAGGTAGTAGTCGATAGTGTAACCCTGTGCTATGTGTGTGTGAGTTCATTACCGAGTTCACTTTTTGTGTGCGATCCAGAACTTACCCGGTTAGTCTTGCCTAGGTTATAGGATAGTGATTAGGAAAGGATCATAGGCCATTTTTGAGTAAGTTCACTTTTAGCCTAAATGCCTGACCAAATGAAGTAAATATCCCTTCTTCCCGAGTTTGAGCCTTAATTGACTTGTTTCTTTTATTAGCCTATTCACCTTCACATTTTGACTTACAATGAACCTGTCTTGGCCCTGGTCCCTTCTTGGACATTATGTACCTCAACTCAGGAAAATCGCCTAAGTTGAGAGTTGCTATTATAGGGGTGCATAGTTTAACTTGGGTATGAAGAAGGAGTTAGTAAAAGAAAAAGATAACAGAGTTGGGTGTGAAAAAAAAATGAGTGAAATAAATAGAAATTGCAAAAATAAAAAAAAAGAAAAGAAAATATAAAAAGAGAAAAAGAAAAAAAAAGTGTGTTTTGAAAGTTTTAAGAAAATCACACCAAAATCTAAAAATAAATGAAGGAGAATATGGGAAAATAAAAGGAGAATGGTTGGAAAGTGAAACCAAAAATAGTGTTGTGTTAAGGAGGGTTGAGTCACTATATCCATATGTATCACACCCGTTCTTAAGCCTACATTACAAGACGATAAAATTCCTAATGTGATCCTAGTCCAACTGTCCGAAAAACTAAGGTATAGAAAATAAGGGCAAGCCTATGGTATTTCACACACATTGTTTGAACTTCTTTGTGAGAGAGTGTGTTTTGACCCAGTCCCTACTTTGATATTCATTAGTATACTGAGACTGCATGGGACTTCTGTGTTGTGAGAGTACATGGGTTGCATTATTAGCTGCTATTTGTTCGGATAATGTCATTTGCATATATGCTTAGTTGTTTGTTCATAATCAGATGCCATAATTTGATCCCTGATGTGTCATGATAATATGTTGCACGTATACACACTGTGGTTTTGATTTGAAAATAGGAGGGGTTGGAAAAGTTTTGGTGCCAAGAGTAATAAGTCGACTGCCGTAGGTCTCTTAGGTTTCTCTTAGTTAAGCATCGTATGTGTTTGTTTTGTTTTGTTTGCCTGAGGATATGCAAACGTTCTAAGTTGAGGGTGTTGATGTGTCGTGGTTTCATGGAACTTTCGATACTTAAAACAAAGAAAATATGCAATAACTCGGGTATGTTTTGTTGGTATGATGTATTTTCTGTTCTGTATTACAAGAGAATAGGTTTTTGGAGGCAAAATGGATAAAAAGGAAGAATAATGTTCAAGAACGAAGTATCTGAAGACGAAAGAGCCAAATCCTGCACCAGAGGATTGACTCACGGTAGGAACCACGTCACGTGAGTCTACCTACGTGGCGTGGGTCTATACCGTAGGTCAACTCCTACAGTTGGTTGAAGCAGCCTGATTTCCACGGCAGGAACCACTTGGCGTGGGTCGGTACCGTGAAAAAGTGCCGACTCTGTTTTCCTGTTTTATTTAGGATAGGATTCATCTTGTATCTATAAATACCCCTATATTGTCCTATGTTTAGGGGTTGGTCAGTACATTGTTTTGAGAGATATTTTTCATTATTTTTGAGTTCATAAACACATTATTGATTTTGTAATCTTGGAACATCGATTCTATGGTTTTATTGATATTGAGATTTCAGAGTTTTCTTCTTATTGTAAGTTTACAATTATGCTTTCATCATTGAATTCTTCTTGTGTTCTTGCAATCATGAATAGCTAAACCCATTAACTAGGGTTGTGTGAACCATAAGGAATTAACAAAATGGTGTAAGTGCAAAGCAATTCTGAGCCATTGTAAATGCATTTATTGTTATTACCTTCATTATAATTGATCTTCTAATGATTGCAAACATTAGAAATTTGCCGATATTCTAAATTCGCTCGAGAGAGAAGTAGAGATTGGGAAAAGGGAATAAAAATAGAGATTTGAAGCTATCAACCTTTATCTAATAACTTGAGCCATAATAGGGATAGTTATCTGAGATCCAGGAAAAGGGTTAGTAGTGAGACACTCGGAGACCGAGAGGAGAAGAATAAAATTCGTCTAACCAAGGTCGAGAGACGTTTAGATGAACATATCTTGTTAGATTTTGCATGCAATACAGCGGGACAGTTTTGCCAGCACAAATAACTGGTAGAGTTAAGGAATCATTAAGGATCACAGTCCTAGTGTATTTCTCATATTGAATACGAATCCGAAAATCAACAAATGATACTGTTACTACTTGCTTACAAACCCCACCAAGTTTTACTTACTTGCCAATTACTCGGACAATCATTCGACATAATTTCATCCTATTCCCTTTGAGATCGACCCTAACCTAGTTGGTTTCTATATTTGATACATCGACCGCATTATACTTTTCTGGAGGTATATTTTGGACGATATCATCTTTAAATGCCATAAATTGATAGACTATGCCAGACTCGAACCGGTCTTCAAATGCCATAAATCGTTAGAATATGTCGAACTCGAACCGGTCATTAAATACCATAAATCAAGATCTTTAACCTAGCCCCATACTAGGTATATGCTATGTAGTCTAAGATTCGAGATTAAGGATAATGTCACAAAAGAAGGCCTCCTAAGTCTACAAGGAGATAAGTGTGATATCACAACCCCAAAGCATCAATTTACCTAAGGGAAGGGTAAATGGGTCGATTTTACCTCCGAAACGACCCTTTAATCGGACAAATAATCCAACTCTTACTAAATAAGCAACCAACCATAAATTCCAACCCAAAACTAGCATAATATCATACTAATACCATAATTAAGCACAATCTATAATTAGGGTAAGCCTAGCCTACCTGGACACCGAAGAAAGCTCGATAAAGTCCTCTAAAGTAGGGCCATTCCCTTTCGAAAAGCCTCCGCACGATGCCATTCTATTAAAAATAACAATCTACTCATCAATACGGGAATAACAATACCCACATTGCATATAAATGCGTCAGGTCCAAAATTGAGTCGAAAATCCCATATGGGGCCCACTTACGGAATCACAAGTTTGAAATTATCAAAACGCCCCTCAAGGATCAAGGATCATTTACCCTCAACAATGGATAAATATCAAGCACAATAACATTCAAAATCAACACATCAATGAACTAGCGTTATAACTTTAAAATGGGGAATTTACCGATAAATTAATGAAAACTTACGATAATATATGATGAGGAAACATTTCCACACACTCTCCAACTCACCCCGAACATCCATGTATCGACCCTCTCACTCTCTTAGCTCTCTAGGGCATTTAATAGTGTTTAGGACTTGTGTAAAATGAAGAAAATTAGTTTTGGCATGTATTTATACTTCCAGGGGTCCCTTCATCGCCAACGCAGGGATCCCGTTGTGAACGCGACCTGGACTAAAAGGACCCTTTGCAAATGAGGCCGGTTGACTGTTGTTGCGACCCAGCTATACAAGCAAGTGTACGTGATTGTTCAAGTAATAAAGTGGCCCTTTCGAGCTGGATGTCAAACCCACAGGGACTTGTCGTTTAACTATTCACTAGACTAAACTAGTTCTTGATTATTTATTTAAGTCGTGGAATATAGAGATATGATGGTTTTAAAGTATAAAATAACTATGAATTAAACTAACATGATTAACTTGGGGTATAAACAATAGCAAGTTGAATTCCCAGGGTCAAGGCATCCTGAATGTCAGCTCTAGCACATGAATATTAATGGTTTAAGCAAATTGAGCCTGTCTATCGTGGTTATTGATCACAAGGTTGATAATATGATTATATTCGTCTCCAAACTATAACATTCTATTAGAAATTGAAAACCTAACTACATCGTTGAGCGGGGATAGATTTAACCAATTCTAACGCCTTTAAGCTATCTTCCCGTATTTGAACAAGCGCGGGGAATTAGGTACCTCTTGGTCCTAACCGCATATCAATCTCTTGTAATCGCTTCCTCGAGTAAAGATCACGCTCCTTATATTACATGTTCTATCTCTCAATTTTTCTCTCGAGCTTCTCTCAAGACAATAGATTTATTTCAATGGTAATTAAGCATTAAAATAGTAAAATCAAGAATATAAGAATAACTAATAATTGATAAACTTCAGAAAAAACCAATAATATTCAATTCTAGAGATTCAGGTTCATAGCCTCAACCCCAAGAATTTATGATTTTAGCCACTCATAGCTTGCTCTAATAACATAAATTGATAAAAAATTATGAAAACGAAATAAAAATCAAAAAGAAGAAGAATTAACCCTAATTAGGATGCCAAAATCTCCCAAGAGTAGTCCAACAAAGATGGAATATTTATGCTCCCCCTGATACAATAACCCAAGAGCCCTATTTATAGGCTGGAATTCGGAGGCAAAAATTACCAAAAAGCGGCCCGGCATGCCCCTGGGCAAGCCTGGCACTAAGCCAATTTTTTGCCTCTGAAAGGTAGTGCATGAACGGCGCGGCACGCCCCTTGGAGCTCCCCTCTGCTGTCCATACAAACAAAATATTGGTCCAAAGCGGCCCGGCATGCTAGTTGGTGAGCCAATGCCTAAAATTTTGATTTTCTGCCTTTCTTCAGGGATTCGGGTAGATTCTTCAAGTCCAAATCTTGGGCGGGCTTGTATCTTATCTTCAAGATCCTTTGCTCGTAAGTCCTTCAAGCCTCACTTTCGACTCCAAAAAATTCTCCAAATAGTCAAAAATTCCACCTACAAGGGTCTAGTCATATTTATTAGCACAATATCAAATATTCCAGCAAAACAATACAAAATACGCACTTATTGCTCTCAAAACTAAGGTAAATATGGGTCAAAGTCGGCAATAAGGCATATAAATACGCCTTAAATCACCACCCCACACTTAAACCTTTGTTCGTCCTCGAACAACAACCACAATCAACTCAAGGCGACTCTATAATTACTACTACAACTAAGACACTCAAACTAGCACTACAACGACCACATGAATAGCAAGCTCTACATTTGGCATGTTATATTACAACTTGAAACACATGAATACTACCTCAAAACTTCCTAGCCTCAAGAATTGACTCTACCAAGTTTTCCAACTCATGCACATTACTCAACAAAGTGATCATATAAGTCACCTATCTATCATCAAACATGTGCCCTCACCACAAGAGAGTCACCCACATTTACTCACAGATATGCAATTTGTCATAATAATGTGTGTAAGAATCAAATTTCACTCACTCTCACAAAGAATTCACATGTCATATAAGATGAACCATAAGCTTGCCCTTAGTGTAGTACTCCACTAGTATCAGAATGTCAAAGCTCAAGATCAAGTAGGACTTTAAGGGTTATAATGTAGGCTAAGGGATGGGTAGGAACTATTTGGTCAAGAATAGTGACTATCTTCCCTAAGCTCTTTAATACACTACAATTTACATTAAGATCACCTCCAACAAACCTATTTTACACCACTTTTATCTTCCCAACTCTCTTTTATTTTTTCCCATCTCTTTAAGCTAGCTTACACATATTAGGCAAGGAGTATTTGCTATCACCACTTGATTCACTTTTAGGCTAAAGGCTCAACAGGGGTAACTAAGATCATGTAAAAAGGGTAGATAAAGAAGATATAAAACATGGCTATCAAAGAAATGCCTATATCATCTCCTAAACTCAACACCCTTTATTTCGCTTTGCAAACACACACGTGTTATAAAAGAATTATACAATATATCAAGAACATAACAATTTATAAAGCTAGAAAAGTAGAGAAGAAATGCTTGTGAGAGATTTTTATTTCTTCACTTCTTGGTCTCTCAAATAAGAAGGCAAAACTTCCTATTTATAGAAGATTTTACCACTCAATATACAATATTTAATAGTGCAAGTAGATCAACTTGATACAACTTGTATACAACTAGATATAACTAAATACAACTAAGATACAACTAAGATAAAATTTGTAACTTGCAAGTTGTATAGTCACAAGTGGTACAATTTGCACTTTTAGTGGCATAATTATTAATAGTACATCCAACTTGACAAAATAGTTCATAACACTCCCCCTTGAATGTTTAATAATAGATAATGTGTCTCGTTAAAACCTTACTAGGAAAAGCCCAGTGGAAAAAGCCTAGTGAAGGAAAAAGAGTACACACATCTTGTAATACGCCCTTAGTGTTGCCTCATTAAAAACCTTACAAGGAAAACCCAGTGGGACAAAACCTTGTTAGGGAAAAAGAGTACAACGCGTATTAACTCCCCCTGATGAGAACATCAATACAGAACTTGAATCTTCACATTTCAATCTTGTGCATCATCTTCTCGAAAGTTGCATTAGGTAGTGTCACGACCCGAAATCCCATTCGGGCCGAACTGGCCCCCGAAGCCGATATGGTTCGAGAGAACCAATCTTTGCTCATGAACCTTCGTATATGTATCCTCGTATGAATCTTATTATACCTCATGCAACTATGCGGAAAACATGAATCATGGAAACATATGCTAATATATATATATATAGGAAACTGGGCCGCTGGGGCCATCAAGTCAAAACGGACATTCGTCTTTTACATATTCGTCTCTTACATCCATATACCTACATATGTCTACAAAATCCTCTAACAGATGCATCACTAAGACCAACATAAAGTCAGGACAAGTCCCCGCTTTATACAACATCAACACAAATATACATATAAGACCCGAAAAGCCCCGAACCAACTGGATCTCACCAAAGATCGACAAAAGATCCGCCACCTACTGTGGAGGTCTACTAGCACCTGTGCTTGCAACAAGTAAGGTAAATCCCCCAAGAGGGGTCAGTACGAAGAATGTACTAAGTATGTAAGGCTGAATGAGACTGTATAATACGTAAATACTTCAATGGAATCAATTATAAGTAAAGAACCAATATGGATAAGTCATCACTCTATATGTATGGAAATATGTACATTATATGGATTACTTCTTTTATTCTTACGCTCACTCATCCCCGTCATCACTCACTTCTTCATCTACTACTAATCCTTCCATTCTCACAAAGTCCGGGACCCAAGCTGATCAGTGGGAAAATAATATAATTATGAAGGTGTTCATTTCACCCCATGGATACACCCATAATGATGGGATGGTCATCATGAAGGTGTTTCCTTCACCCCTTGGATATCATCATGAAGGTGTCTATGTCACCCCATGGATACACTTATAATATTGGGATCGTCATCATAAAGGTGTGTTCTTTCACCCAATGGATACACTCATAACACCTTACTTCATTCTTTAACTTTTACAAGATTAGTACCTTTACTTGTGAGAGATTGATACGCTCACTCATGAGAGATTAATACATTCACTTATGAGAGATTGATACTTTTGTTTGTAAGAGATTGATACTTTTGATAATTGTAACATTATTGGAATTTGGAACCATGTCCACAATTATGTAACACATGAACAACAACGACTAATGAATTAGGATATGTGACTTAACAATAGATAATAACTTGAAGTGAGATACCTTTTGACATATCGGAATGAACTAGTATAACACTAATGTGAATACTATGAGCTGCAGAAGGATACGGAAAGAGAAACCTTACATACCTTGTATTCTCAATATGATTCTACAATCTTAAATGGGCCTAAAATAGTCCCGCTCCTTCCTTGTGTCTTACTCTACAACACAAATACATAACGGAATTTACATTAACCACCAACTACCTTACAAATGCATAGGACGTCAATGAATTACATGTTTGCCTTTAAAAATGTCATTTCCCCCTTGACAATACCATTGAAGAAATTTTCATACCAATAATTCCAAAATATTCCCAACATTGACCAAAATATCATAAAACACTAGCATGTCACACCAAGTTCATACTTTCCACTCTCCATCATCACAACATCACAATTATTCCATCAATTCACTTCAATACACCTCACAACAACAAATCGGCCAAAATCCCATAATTTACACCTATAGAAAAATAACAAGTTTAATAACATAATCACACCATACATGTTGTTATTTCATCCATACCATGCTCTTTCATCAAACTCACAAGTCATATTTCAAGTTACAATTCCATGGATTTCACATCTTTCACAAAAACACAAAGTGCCATATCCAACACTTCCAAGTATAACCAACATGATTTACATACTCTCCCATGCATATAATATATTATTCCATAAGAATAATTACTTACCTAAGCTTGAAAACTGATGATTTTGCTCCAAGAAGTTGGCTTAGGGTTCTTGAGAGTTGAGTGAAATTTTGGGAAATTTCTAGAAATGTGTAGTGTACTCCTTTGAATAAAATCAGATTTTCCCACTTATTTATAGTCCCTCAAGTCTCCTTGGCATTAAATGTCATGTACAAGTGGTCAAGGGTGAAGAATGGGTCATTTGACCCATTTTGGCCCATGTCTTGTTTCTATTTTTGGGCCTTTTATTGTGCCCAATTCACACAACCCAATAAAATCCATAATTTCTCATGTTTAAATCATCTCATACTTGTTACAAGAATATTCCCACTCATGCTATTCATATCCGTAGCCTCTATCCCAAAAACAAGTGATTCTAGCCACGTATGGCCTATTTTGACCATAAGGGTAAAACTGTCATTTTAATGCCAAATTCGTTCTCGAGTAAATTTATCATACCAATATAATACTTGACTCATTTCATGTATATACTCGTGGTTGTAGAAGAAACGTGTTAAAAATTGGCTCGGTACGTCTCCGGGCACCCTTGGGACTTAATAAAATTTCCAACTTTGAAAAGTGGCCGAAACCTCTTTATAATTTTGGGCTAAAAATTTTATCCCAAAGCGGGGTGGCACGCCCTCTGGTGCGCTCCAGCCTTAGTTTTTCAAAAAAAATCCATTTTTTGACTTTTCGTTGCGGATTTGGTTAGATACTTCAAATCCTATTCTTTCACTTACTTATTACCTTTCATATCCTTTGTTTAGAGGCCCTCCAAGCCTCATTTTTAACCCCACAAATGCTCCACGAAAATCACAAAACACCTCCTACGAAGGTCTAATCACATGTATGAAGCCAAATTTCAATTTTCTCATCACTAACATTACAAAATACATACTCATGGCATCTCGACACCTAAATAACCATTGTTCAACGTCATCACATAGGGTTAGGAAGGTACGGGGTGTTACATTATCCCCCCCTTAGAAACATTCTTCCTCGAATGTTAACGATGTCACTTCAATTACCATAAATGCATCTCTATATTAGCATAAGTAGACATAGACGCTTAATACTCATAGATACCTACTTGTTATTGGTCCACTTCCGCATGTTGAACTTTTCCTTCTGTATGAAACAAATATGGGTACGTCGATTTTATCATTTTTCTAGTTTACCATGTTGATTTCTCCAAAGGACTTTTACGGATGCTACATCTTTATTCCTCAACCTCTTTACTTGTCGATCTAGAATCCTTTTGATAATTTCATATAACCTATATAACATGGACTCAATTTCACCTATTGTAAGCAAATTACACCTGAAGTAAAAGATCGTCCTAACTGCTGTTAAAGTCCTATAAGTAAGCTCATAAATGTTTATATAGTGCATTCTGTTTATCCATCTTGTCTGAGGATTTTCACTTTATTTAGATTCCCACACTCTTTTGAAAAGATTTTTTGTCACGCCCCGAATCCCATCGGGACGGATTGGCACTCGTAGCCGACAAGGCCCGAGAGAACCAAACTTTGCCCATATTCAATCATATGTATGCCATAAGAAACCCATAATCACATAATAGCTTTAGATACCAACAATGGAATTCATGGAACAAGATATATATATACATATGCGAAACTTGGCCGTTGAGGCCACCAAGTCAAAACGACATATACCTTTTACATTTATACACCCACATCCGTCTACAAAAGCCTCTAATAAATGCATTGACCAAAATGAACTAAAAGTCGGGACAAGTCCCCGCTTTATACAACATGTACAACACCAAAACATATTTACAATAGTGACTCAGAGAATCCCCGAACTAATTGGAGCTCACCAAGGATCTGCAACAACTGGCAACCTACTGTGGAGGCCTACTAGTACCTGCGCCTACAACAAGTAAGGTAAATTCCCCAAGAGGGGTCAGTATGAAGAATGTACTGAGCATGTAAGGCCATATGAAACTTGTAAGATATGTAAATATGTCAAAAAACTCAAGTTCAAATGCATAACAAATATAGATAAGTCACAATGTAGATGAGTCACTATTCTGTACTTTGGAAACCATGTATTTTGCTTTCATTACTTTCTTTGTATCTTTCTTTCTATGATTATTCATCTTTGACTGTGACCTGTGATACCCGGGCCCCGACTGAACAGTAGGTTTTAAACATAACATAGCGTTATGTTGGGATAGACTCGAGCTAGGCTTATGCCCCTAGAGCTACCCCCCTATGAATAAATGTATATATTGGGATCGGCTCGAGCTAGGTTAGTACCTCTTGAGCTGCCACCCATATAATATTTCAGGTTCGGCTCGAGCTAGGTTCTTACCTCTAGAGCTGCCCCCTGTCAGGATCGATCCGAGCTAGGCTTATGCCCCTAGGAATGCCCCCTGATTTGGGATCGGCTTGAGTTAGGCATTTAGCCCCCAAAGCTGTCACCCGTACTTGATCATTAACCACGTATGTATTACTTCATTCATTACTTTGAGATTGTTACCATGAAAGTCATAACTTTACTTGAAACTTTGGATCATTAACCAACGAGTGAGAGACATGTGAATAACTTGGAAACATAACATTATTAGAACCATAAACCATGGGAACCATTGGACAATAATCCATGAACAAGAGACATAAGTATAATCACTATTGGAACATTAGAACATAACCTTATTTGAGCTTTTGGAACATTAACAATTGAATATGAGACATGAGATTCACAAATGATCAATGAGTAGGAAATATATGACAATGACCACGGATAACCGGATATGGGATACCTTAGCACATTTCAAGATGGAACAAGCGTAATGTCAAAGTGAATACTATTTGCCGTACAAAGATACGGACAGAGTAAACTTACATACCTTGTATTCTCAATCTGAATATACAATCTTGAATGTGCATACAATAGTCCCACTCCTTCTTTATGTGTCACTCTACAACACAAATATATAACGGGATTCACATTAACCATCAACTACTTTACAAATGCATATAACATCAATGGGTTAATGTTTGCCTTTAAACATGCCATTTCCCCTTGACAAAACCATTAATGAAATTATTATTCCAAAAATCTCACAATATTCCCAACATTGACCAATACATGATAATCAATACATTTCACCACAACATTTCTCCTTTACAATTTCTTATCCACACTACATCACAAATAATCCATCAAATTACCTTAATACACCTCATAGCACATATCGGCCAAAATTACACAATTTACACTTATAGAAAAATAACAAGTTTAATAACAAAATCACACCATACAAGTTCATATTTCATCCATACCATGCTCTTTCATTAAAGTCACAAGTCATAATTCAAGCTTGAATCTCATGGATCACAAATCTTATATAAAAACACAAAGTACCATGTCCAACACTTCCAAGAATAACCAACATGATTTACATACTCTCTCATACATATAATATATTAATCCATATCAATAATCACTTACCAAAGCTTGAAAAATGATGATCTTGTTCCAAAAGTTGGCTTTGAGTCTTTAGGGTTTGAGAGCAAATATCTTATCTCTTTGTTCTAAAAGGCATGAGACTTGTGAAGAATAAAAATCAGATTTTTTGGTCCCTTTTATAGGCCTTTATGACCATCCTTATACACTCTTAAAGAATTAAATGCTTTGTCCAGAAGGTCAAGGCAAGAATGGGTCATTTGACCCATTTTTGGCCCATGTCCTATTTCACATTTTGGGCCTTTTTTGAGCCCAATTCACTTAATCCAATAAAATAAATAATTTCTCATGTTTAAATCATCTCATACGTGTTACAACAATATTCCCACTCACGCTATTCATATCCGTAGACTAAATCCCCAAAACAAGTGATTCTAGCCACGTACGACTCATTTTGACCACAAGGGTAAAACCATCATTTTGATGCCAAATTCGTTCATGAGTAATTTTATCATACCAATATAATATTTCATTCATTTCATGTATATACTCGTGGTTGTATAAGAAACGTGGCAAAAATTGGCTCGATACGACCCCGGGTACCCTTGGGACTTAGAAAATTTCTACCTTTCAAAAAAATGGCAAAACCAGCGTGGTACACCCTTGGGCGCACCAGATTACTTCCTATGGGCACAAAAATTTGGCCCAAAGTGGCGTGGTACGCCCTCTGGCGCGCCCCACCCTTAGTTTTTTTCGAAATTTCATTTTTTGACTTTTCTTCGCGGGTTTGGTTGGATACTTCAAGTCCTCTTTTTTAACTTACTTCTTAACCTCAATATACTTTGTTTAGAGGTCTTATTAGCCTCACTTCTCCAAGAAAATCATAAAACATCTCCTACGAAGGGCTAATCACATATACGAGGCCAAATTTCAATTTTCTCGTTCATAACATTACCAAATACATATGTATGGCTCTCGAAACCTAAGTAAACATTATTTAATGTCGTAAAGTAGGGTTGGGAAGGTACGGGGTGTTACATTCTTCCCCCCTTAGGAACATTAATCCTCGAATGTGAACAATATCATTTCAATTACAACAAATGCATCTCTACATTAGCATACATATACATAAACACTTAAGGCTCATGGATACTTACTTTTTATTGCTCCACTCCTGTGATTTGAACTTCTTGGTCCATTTGAAATAGATAGGGGTATTTGCATTTCATCATTTCCTCAGCTTCCCATGTGATTTCCTCTACTTGTTGATTTCTCCATAATACCTTTACGGAAGCTATGTCTTTATTCCTCAATCTCTTTAGCTGTCGATCTAGAATAGCAACGGGTACCTCTTCATAAGTAAGATCCTCCATAACTCGGACATATTCAATTGGAACAATACGAGATGGATCTCCTATGCATTTTCGAATCATCGAAACATGAAATACTGGGTGGACTGAGGAAAGTTCTTGAGGTAGTGCTAATTCATAAGCAACTTGCCCAAATCTTCTAATGATTTCATATGGGCCTATGTAACGTGGACTCAATTTCCCTTTCTTTCCGAACTGCATTACCTCTTTTATCGGTGACACCTTTAAAAACACCCAATCACCTAAGGCGAATTCAAGCCCTCTTCTTATAACATCGGCATATGACTTGTGGCGACTTTGGGCCGTTTGTAACCGCTATTGAATCACTTTAACTTTCTCCATAGCCTGATGAACAATATCGGGCCCAAGTAAAGCAGTTTCACCCGCTTCAAACCATCCAATTGGTGATCTACATTTCCTTCCGTACAAGGCTTCATAAGGTGCCATTTTAATACTTGAATTATAGCTATTGTTATAAGCAAATTCAATAAGAGGCAAATGGTCATCCCAACTTCCTTGAAAATCTAACGTACAAGATTGTAGCATATATTCAAGTGTCTGAATAGTACGTTCTGCTTGTCCATCAGTCTGAGGATGGAAAGCCGTACTCAAATTCACCTGTGTACCCAAACTCTGCTGAAAAGATCTCCAAAAGTGCGTTGTGAATTGTGCTCCTCTGTCTGATATAATGGAAAGTGGAATACTATGCAACCACACTATTTCTCTAACATACAATTTTGCATACTCTTCAACTGTATAGGTGGTCTTGACTGGTAGAAAATGCGCTGACTTGGTAAGCCTGTCCACTATAACCCATATAAAATCAACTTTCCGTAATGCACGAGGCAAACCTGTGGTGAAGTCCATATTAATCATATCCCACTTCCAGACTGAAAGATTGATACATTGCATATAACCTCCCGATTTCTGATGTTCTATTTTCACTTGTTGATAATTCGGGCATTGCGCGACAAATTCTGCAATGTTTTTTTTCATATTTCCCCACCAATACACTGCCTTTAAATCATGGTACATTTTAGTAGTACCCGAATGAATAGAATAGCGCGAATGATGCGCCTCTGTCATAATTTGTTTTCTCAACTCATTTACATCTGGTACACATAATCTACCTTGGCATTGGAGCACCCCTTTTTGTGTAAGATCAAATGCCTTTGTCAGATTCTGTTGTACATTTTCCTTTAGCTGCAATAACATAGAATCCGCAAACTGCTTCTCTTTCACTTCAGTCATTAAGGAGGATTCCATTGCATTTTTCACAATAACCTCTTCACTTGGAGATTCTATAAGGCGAACTCCCAAACTGGCTAGCTGATATAAATCTTTGATTATCTCTTGCTTTTCAGTCGACTGACCACTAGTGCTTTCCACTGCCTTACGGCTCAATGCATCAGCTATTACATTTGCTTTGCCCGAATGATAAAGAATATCAATATCATAGTCTTTTAAAAGCTCTAACCACCTTCGTTGCCTCAAATTGAGTTCCTTCTGCTTAAAAAGATATTGCAAAATTTTGTGATCCATGTAGATATCAACATGAACTCCATACAAATAATGACGCCATATCTTTAAAGCAAAAACTACCGCTGCCAATTCAAGATCATGTGTGGGATAATTTTTCTCATGTGGCCACAACTGTCGTGAGGCATATGGTATGACATTACCGTGTTGCATCAACACACATCCGAGGCCAACCCCGGAAGCATCACAATACACTACATAACCTTCGGTACCTTCGGGAAGCACTAAAACTGGTGTGGAGGTTAATTTATCTTTCAACTTTTGGAAGCTTTTCTCACACGCATCATTCCACTGAAATTTTATTGCCTTATGTGTAAGCTTTGTTAACGGTGCAGCAATAGAGGAAAAACCTTCCACAAATCGTCGGTAATAACCTACCAGTCCAAGAAAACTATGAATTTCTGTGGGTGTCGTAGGTCTTGGCCAATTTTTCACTGTTTCAATCTTTTATGTATCAGCCTGTATCCCTTCATCTGACACAAAGTGACCCAAGAATGCAAATTATTTTAACCAAAATTCATATTTGGAGGACTTGGCATACAACTTATGCTCACGGAGAATCTGTAACACTTTGCGTAAGTGATTAGCATGGTCCTCCGGTGATCTTGAATAAACTAGGATGTCATCTATAAATACCGTGACGAACACGTCCAGAAATGGCATAAACACCCTATTCATAAAATCCATGAACACAGCTGGAGCATTTGTTAGTCCAAATGACATGACTAAAAATTCATAATGGCCATACCGTGTTCGAAAAGCTGTCTTGGGTACATTTTCTTCTCTAACTCTGACTTGATGGTAACCCGACCTCAAGTGACTCTTTGAAAAACACCTGGCACCCTGTAGCTGATCAAACAAATCATCAATTCGAGGGGGGGATATTTGTTCTTGATCGTTACTTTATTCAATTGCCGATAGTCGATGCACATTCTCAATGTGCCATATTTATTTCATACAAATAATATCGGTGCACCCCATGGGGACATACTAGGCCTAATGAAGCCTTTGTCCAGCAAATCTTTCAATTGCTCCTTCACTTCACGCAATTCTGCTGGAGCCATTCTATATGGAGGAATAGAAATAGGTTGAGTGCCTGGAATCACATCAATGCAAAATTCTACTTCCCGTTCTGGGGGTAAGTCTGGAAGATCCTCTGGAAAGACATCCAGAAATTCATTGACCACTGGAACCGACTGCGGAGTTAGTAGTTCTACTTCAGTATCTTTCACCCGTACTAAATGACATATATAACCCTTAGCAATCATTTTTCTGGCTTTCAAATAGGAAATAAATCTCCCTCGTGGTGCCCCTACATTACCCTGCCATTCAAGAACACTTTCTTGCCGAAAACAAAATTACACCTTCTTGGCCCGGCAATCTACGGTGGCATAACAAGAGGCCAACCAATCCATTCCCATGATCACATCAAAATCCACCATGTCCAATTCAATGAGATCAGCCAACGTATCATGACCACAGAAAGTTACCACACAGTTACGATATACTCTTTTTGCAACAATATATTCACCAACCGGTGTAGACACTTCAATTGATTTAATTAATAATTCTGGTGCCTTTGTAAATGTCGCAGCAACCAATAGAGTAACATAGGAAAATGTAGAACCGGGGTCAATCAATGCATATACATTATATGAGAATATGGATAACGTACCTGTGACGATATCAGGGGAAGCCTCTGAATTCTGTCGGCCCAACAAAGCATAAGTGCGATTCTGGACCCCACTAGTACTGGATGCTCCTCTGACACCTCTACCTCGGCCAACAGACTGAACACCTCGGCCCAAAGAAGGGACCAATGCTGATGACGCAACGACCGATCCTACCGGTCGTGCTACACCTTCCATACTCCTCTAGGGACACTCTCTCATCATGTGTCCTGTCATGCCGCACCCGAAATAAGAATTTGTCCCCACTCTACATGTACCTGTATGAATACGCCCGCAGTGCTGACACTGCTGACTAGGAAAACCTGCTGCCTGTGATCCGTGAACTCCGCTACTCTACCCAGATGGACCACCTCTAGACCCTCGAAACTGAGAATGAGCACCCCCTGTGGAATAGGAGAACGATGGTCTAGGTGGTCAAGGAAACATACGAGGCCTAGATCCTCTTTGGGACATCATAGGTGGTCCCATAGGCCTAGCCCTTTTGGACTGTCCCCTATCAAATTCATGTACCCTTCGTCTCTGTCTTTGATCTTCCATTTTCTGGGCGAAGGCCTGAATTCTCGCTATATCCATGTCTTTGTTCAAGGCAACAATAGTGTAATCCCTTACCAAATATGGCTCTAGTCTGTCCATGTATTGATGGACTCTATCTGTCATCGTAGCCACTACATTTGACGTATATCGAGCCAGGAATTAAATTACAAATTGTATTCCCTAACGCTCAGATTTCCTTGACGGAGATTTAGAAACTGATCCGTACGTGCCTCACGGATCTCATAGGGCAAGTAATGATCAAGGAAAGTTGTTTTAAATTCTTCCCAATTAGGTGGATTTGCACCAATATCACGGGATTTCTTCCAATCCTCGTACAACAATATCGCCTCTCCTTTCAATCTATACGCAACAAGTTCAACTGTTTCTACCCCCATCACGTGCATAACTTCCAAGGTCCTCTGAATTTGATCCACGAAGTCCTGTGGATCTGCTTTCGGATCTGACCCAGTGAATATAGGAGGGTCCAGTTTCAAGAAATCCTGTGTTCTGCGACTCGCCACTCTAGCCACATCATCATCATGTGTAATTGGACCAGTTCGTCCTTGACTCTGGGCTGCCACTAACTGTGTCAACATATGAACTGCATTTCTAAGATCCTGATATGTGGCATTCATTGGTGGTTCCGCGGGTACTTCTCTACCAATTGCTCCTTCGGAGCTGGAAAAGTAAACGAAGACCGCGATGAAATTTAAGCATTTTCTCCACCTTGACTAGCTTGGTCAGGTGGTAGTCTACTCATTCCTTCTTCAGCAGACACATCTACCTGCTTCCCTTTACCTCTACCTCTTCTCTTAATTGGCATTTTGACTATACCAAAGAAAAACAATTACCATGGTCAGATTCATTTCAACTTATGACACTGGCTCTATTGCACAATCTAGAAGTGAAGAAAAGAAACAACATCCTAAATGTCCCGTAGCCTCCTACTTATAAATATGGTGCACAACACATCGATAAGTAAGAATCTACTCAGACACGACTTTGTAGACACCCTTAGAACGACCTGCTCTGATACCACTTTTGTCACGCCCCTAATCCCATCGGGACGGATTGGCACTCGTAGCTGACAAGGCCCGAGAGAACCAAGCTTTGCCCCTATTCGATCATATCCATGCCATAAGAAACCCATAATCACATAATAACTTTAGATACCAACAATGGAATTCATGGAATAAGATATATATATATATACATATGCGAAACTTGGCCGTTGAGGCCACCAAGTCAAAACGACATATACCTTTTACATTTATACACCCACATTCGTCTACAAAAGCCTCTAACAAATGCATTGACCAAAATGAACTAAAAGTCGGGATAAGTCCCCGCTTTATACAACATGTACAACACCAAAACATATGTACAACAGTGACTCAGAGAAGCCCCAAACTAACTAGAGCTCACCAAGGATCTGCAACAACTGGCAACCTACCGTGGAGGCATACTAGTACCTGCTCCTGCAACAAGTAAGGTAAATTCCCCAAGAGGGGTCAGTACGAAGAATGTACTGAGCATGTAAGGCCATATGAAATTTGTAAGATATGTAAATATGTCAAAAAACTCAAGTTCAAATGCATAACCAATATAGATAAGTCACAATGTAGATGAGTCACTATTTTGTACTTTGGAAACCATGTATTTTGCTTTCATTACTTTCTTTGTATCTTTGCTTCTATGATTATTCGTCTTTGACTGTTACCTGTGATACCCGGGCCCCGACTGAACAGTAGGTTTTAAATATAACATAGCATTATGTTGGGATAGACTCGAGCTAGGCTTATGCCCCTAGAGCTGCCACCCTATGAATCAATGTATATATCGGGATCGGCTCGAGCTAGGTTAGTACCTCTAGAGCTGCCACCCATACAACATTTCAGGTTTGGCTCAAGCTAGGTTATTACCTCTAGAGATGCCCCCTGTCAGGATCGATCCGAGCTAGGCTTATGGCCCTAGGACTGCCCCCTGATTTGGGATCGGCTTGAGCTAGGCATTTCGCCCCCAAAGCTGCCACCCGTACTTGATCATTAACCACAAATGTATTACTTCATTCATTACTTTGAGATTGATACCATGAAAGTCATAACTTTACTTGAAACTTAGGATCATTAACCAACGAGTGAGATACATGTGAATAACTTTGCAACATAAAATTATTAGAACCATAACACCATGGGAACCATTGGACAATAATCCATGAACAAGAGACATAAGTATAATCACTATTGGAACATAACCTTATTTGAGCTTTTGGAACATTAACCGTGAATATGAGACATGAGATTCACAAATGATCAATGAGTAGGAAATATATGACAATGACCATGGATAACCGGATATGGGATACCTTAGCATATTTCGGGATAGAACAAGCGTAATGTCAAAGTGAATACTATTTGCCGCAGAAAGATACGGATA
This sequence comes from Capsicum rhomboideum, assembly GCA_031232105.1. Classification (NCBI taxonomy): domain Eukaryota; kingdom Viridiplantae; phylum Streptophyta; class Magnoliopsida; order Solanales; family Solanaceae; genus Capsicum; species Capsicum rhomboideum. The sequence goes on from CP124709.1 coordinate 65,716,062, forward strand.
GAGTAACCTTACATACCTTGTATTCTCAATACGAATATACTATCCTAGATGTGCATACAATAGTCACGCTCCTTCTTTATGTGTCACTCTACAACACAAATATATAACGGGATTTACATTAACCATCAAGTACTTTACAAATGCATATAACATCAATGGGTTACATGTTTGCCTTTAAACAAGCCATTTCCCCTTGACAAAACCATTAATGAAGTTATTATTCCAAAAATCTCACAATATTCCCAACATTGACTAATACATGATAATCAATACATTTCACCACAACACTTCTCCTTTACACTTTCTTATCCACACTACATCACAAATAATCCATCAAATTACCTTAATACACCTCATAGCCCATATCGGCCAAAATCCCACAATTTACACTTATAGAAAAATAACAAGTTTAATAACAAAATCACACCATACAAGTTCATATTTCATCCATACCATGCTCTTTCATCAAAGTCACAAGTCATAATTCAAGCTTGAATCTCATGGATCACAAATCTTATATAAAAATACAAAGTACCATGTCAAACACTTCCAAGCATAACCAACATGATTTATATAATCTCTCATACATATAATATATTAATCCATATCAATAATCACTTACCCAAGCTTGAAAAATGATGATCTTGTTCCAAAAGTTGGCTTTGAGTCTTTAGGGTTTGAGAGCAAATATCTTATCTCTTTGTTCTAAAAGGCATGAGACTTGTGAAGAATAAAAATCAGATTTTTTGGTCCTTTTTATAAGCCTTTATTTCCATCCTTATCCACTCTTAAAGAATTAAATGCTTGGTCTAGAAGGTCAAGGCAAGAATGGGTCATTTGACCCATTTTTGGCCCATGTCCTCTTTCACATTTTGGGTCCTTTTTGAGCCCAATTCACTTAATCCAATAAAATAAATAATTTCTCATGTTTAAATCGTCTAATACTTGTTAAAAAAATATTCCCACTCACGCTATTCATATCCGTAGCCTAAATCCCCAAAACAAGTGATTCTAGCCACGTACGGCTCATTTTGACCACAATGGTAAAACCGTCATTTTGATGACAAATTCATTCACGAGTAATTTTACCATACCAATATAATATTTCATTTATTTCATGTATATACCCGTGGTTGTAGAAGAGACATGGTAAAAATCGGCTCGGTACGACCCCGGGTACCCTTGGGACTTAGAAAATTTCCAACTTTCAAAAAAATGGCAAAACCAGCGTGGCACGCCCTTGGGCGCGCCAGCTTGCTGCCTCTGGGCACAAAAATTTTTCCCAAAGCAGTGTGGCACACCCTCTGGCGTGCCCCACCCTTAGATTTTTCAAAAAATTCATTTTTCGACTTTTCTTCACGGGTTTGGTTGGATACTTCAAGTCCTCTTCTTTAACTTAATTTTTAATCTTACTATACTTTGTTTAGAGTTATTCTTAGCCTCATTTTGAACCCCACAACTGCTCCACAAAAATCACAAAACACCTCCTACGAAGGGCTAATCACATATACGAGGCCAAATTTTAATTTTTTCGTTCATAACATTACCAAATACATACGTATGGCTCTCGACACCTAAGTAAACATTAGTTAATGTCGTCAAGTAGGGTTGGGAAGGTACGGGGTTTTACATTTTTTTTCCAACAGTATACAGTAACTTGAGCTCCTATGATTAATACCATAGCAATTGGAATTCCCTGTATTCGTACTATTTTTTAACCTAGAACTTGCATAGTATTCAGCTGTACAAGTAATCTTGACAGGTAAAACGTGTACTAAATTGTTAAGGCTGTCAGCTATCATCCACATGGAGTTATATTGATGAAATATATAAGGCAAACTTGTGATGAAGTCTATGTTGATCATAGACTTTTTCCACACTGGGAGATTTCTATATTGCATATACCCTCCAGACTCCTGATGTTATATGTTTTACTTGTTGACAATTCGGATCATGAGCTACAATTTCTGCAATGTCCTTTTCATGTAACTTTATCAATACGTCTCTTTCAACCTGTGGTACCTTTTGGTTGCTCCTGAATGAATGGAATTTCGTAAATTATGCATTACAGTATTCCCTCTTGCGTAGGATCAAATGCGTTTGTCATAGAATCCGCATACTACTTTTCTTTCGCTTTAGCTACAAATGAAGGCTCTGTCGCAATTTACTCTTTATAATTCTTTCGTCTGGAGTTTCAAGAAAATGAACTCCCAAACCGGCTAGGTGATGTAATTCCTTGACTATTTGTTTTGTTTTTTGGTCAACTGGCTACTAGTGCTTCCTATTGTGTTGTGACTTAACGCATCAGGTATTACACCTGCTTTTCCCAGAAGGGATATACTAGGCCTTGTGAACCCCTTGTACAACATGTCCTTTAATTGTTCCTATATCTCCCGTAATTCTGCTGGAGTCATTCTATACAGAGGAATGGGGGAATAGGGATAGGCAGAATGCCTGGAATCACATCACTATCATGCTCTACTTTCCGTTTTAGGAGATACATCCAGGAATTCCTTTACTACTGGAATCGATCGAAGTGTTGGTACCCTCACGTCGGTATCTCGTACTCTTACTAGGTGACAAAGATACCCCTTAGATATCATTTCTTTTACCTTACTATAGGAAATGAATTTTTCCTTTGGTGCTCCCACATTACTCGTCCATGCAGGAACATTCTTTTATGGGAAAATGAAAATGTAACCCTTTAGCTAGGCAATCCGCTGCGGCATAACAAGAAGTCAACCAATCCATACCCATAATAACCTCAAAGTTTACCATTTACAGTTCAGTAAGCTCAACCAGTGTGTCATCCCACAACCGATTACTATACAATTATGATATACTCTTTTAGCTATCATAGATTCTCAACTAGTGTAGATACTTCAGGCGGCTTACCTAATAATTCTCATGTTCCTTAAAAAAAAGCATAGGGAAGACCGTATGGAAATGTAGAACCCGGATCAATCAATGCAAATATATTATGTGAAAAGACAGATAATGTACCTGTCACTATATCAGGAAAAGCCTCTGAGTCCCGCCGGCCCGCTACGGCATGGGTATGGTCCTGAGTTCCACTCAAACTAGCTACCCCTCTTACATATCTGTCACGGTCAGCAGGTTGTGCACCTCTACCTAGAGGAGGCACCAAGGATGTCGGTGCAATGGTTGGTCCAGTAGGTCGTGCCATGCCACCCATGTTCTTTCGTGGACACCCTCTTACCTTGTGCTCTGGCACGCCGTAATGATAGCAAACATTCGTTCCAACCCGGCATTCACTTGTATGAAATTTCCTGCAGCGCTGGCACAGCTGACGAAAAGACCCTAGTTGGTTCACATCTCTGGGTGCTTGATATCCTACTGTCTGGAAATCCTGAGTCTCACTTCTTTGCCCAAACTGGTTGCTTCTAAACCCTTGGAGTAGAGGGGAAAGAATTTCTGTAGAATGAGGAAATGATGGATTAGACAGTCTGTGAGAACTCTGAGGCCCAACTCCTCCTTGGGATGCCATGAACTATCCCGTGGGTTTTGCTCTCTTTGACAATTCTCCTTCCAATTCTTGCATCCTTTTCTTCTGCCTCTGTTCCTCCATCTGTTGAGCAAGAACTTATCTTTGAGCTTGTGCAGCAACTACATGGGTCAATATTTGCACCGCACTTATTAAATCCTTCTCAATAATATTCACGGGCAGTTCTAAAGGTAGTTCTCTCCTACTCGACTCTTCTGGAGCTGGAAAAGTAGAGGAGGCCCGCGATGCAATTTCAGCATTTACTCCACCTTGACTGACTTGATCAGGTGGTAATCTACTCATTCCCTCACCAGCAGTCACATCCACCTACTTCCCTTTACCTCTACCTCTTCTCGTGATTGGCATTTTAACTATACTAAAGAAAAACAATTACCATGATCAGATACAATTCAATTTACAACACTGGCTCTATTGCACGATCTAGAAGTGAAGGAAAGAAACAACATCCTAAATGTCCCGTAGCCTCCTAATTATAAATATGGTGCACAACACATCGATAAGTAAGACTCTACTCAGACACGACTTTGTAGACACCCTTAGAACGACCTGCTCTGATACCACTTTTGTCACGACCCAAAATCCCATTCGGGCCGGACTGGCACCCGAAGCCGATATGGATCGAGAGAACCAATCTTTGATCATGAACCTTTGTATAAGTATCCTCGTATGAATCTTATTATACCTCATACAACTATACGTAAGACATGAATCATGGAAACATATGCTAATATATATATATATAGGAAACTTGGTCGCTGGGGCCATCAAGTCAAAACGGACATTCGTCTTTTACATATTCGTCTCTTACATCCATATACCCACATATGTATACAAAATCCTCTAACATATGCATCACTAAGACCAACTTAAAGTCGGGACAAGTCCCCGCTTTATACAACATATACAACATCAAAACAAATGTACATATAAGACCCGGAAAGCCTCGAACCAACTGGAGCTCACCAAAGATCGGCAAAAGATCCACCACCTACTGTGGAGGTCTACTAGCACCTGTTCCTGTAGCAAGTAAGGTAAGTCCCCCAAGAGGGGTCAGTACGAAGAATGTACTAAGTATGTAAGGCTGAATGAGACTGTATAATACGTAAATACTTCAATGGAATCAATTATAAGTAAAGAACTAATATGGATAAGTCATCACTCTATATGTATGGAAATATGTACATTATATGGATTACTTCTTTTATTCTTATGCTCACTCGTCCCCGTCATGACTCACTTCTTCATCTACTACTCATCCTTCCATTCTCACAAAGCCCGGGACCCAAGCTGATCAGTGGGAAAATAATATCGTCATATAGGTGTTCATTTCACCCCATGGATACACCCATAATGATGGGATGGCCATCATGAAGGTGTTTTCTTCACCCCATGGATATCATCATGAAGGTGTCTATGTCACCCCATGGATACACTCATAATATTGGGATCGTAATCATGAAGGTGTGTTCTTTCACCCAATGGATACACTCATAACACCTTACTTCATTCTTTAACTTTTACAAGATTAGTACCTTTACTTATGGGAGATTGATACGCTCACTCATGAGAGATTAATACATTCACTTATGAGAGATTGATACTTTTGTTTGTAAGAGATTAATACTTTTGATAATTGTAACATTATTGGAATTTGGAACCATGTCCACAATTATGTAACACATGAACAACAACGACTAATGAATGAGGATATGTGACTTAACAATAGATAATAACTTGAAGTGAGATACCTTTTGACATATCGGAATGAACTAGTATAACACTAATGTGAATACTATGAGCTGCAGAAGGATACGGAAAGAGAAACCTTACATACCTTGTATTCTCAATATGATTCTACAATATTAAATGGGCCTACAATAGTCCCGCTCCTTCCTTGTGTCTTACTCTACAACACAAATACATAACAGAATTTACATTAACCACCAACTACCTTACAAATGCATAGGACGTCAATGAATTACATGTTTGCCTTTAAAAATGTCATTTCCCCCTTGACAATACCATTGAAGAAATTGTCATACCAATAATTCCACAATATTCCCAACATTGACCAAAATATCATAAACCACTAGCATGTCACACCAAGTTCATACTTTCCACTCTCCATCATCACAACATCACAATTATTCCATCAATTCACTTCAATACACCTCACAACAACAAATAGGCCAAAATCCCATAATTTACACTTATAGAAAAATAAAAAGTTTAATAACATAATCACACCATACATGTTGTTATTTCATCCATACCATGCTCTTTCATCAAACTCACAAGTCATATTTTAAGTTACAATTCCATGGATTTCACATCTTTCACAAAAACACAAAGTGCCATATCCAACACTTCCAAGTATAACCAACATGATTTACATACTCTCTCATGCATATAATATATTATTCCATAAGAATAATTACTTACCTAAGCTTTAAAACTGATGATTTTGCTCCAAGAAGTTGGCTTAGGGTTCTTGAGAGTTGAGAGAAATTTTGGGAAATTTCTAGAAATGTGTAGTGTACTCCTTTGAATAAAATCAGATTTTTCCACTTATTTATAGTCCCTCAAGTCTCCTTGGCATTAAATGCCATGTACAAGTGGTCAAGGGTGAAGAATGGGTCATTTGACCCATTTTGGCCCATGTCTTGTTTCTATTTTTGGGCCTTTTATTGAGCCCAATTCACACAACCCAATAAAATCCATAATTTATCATGTTTAAATCATCTCATACTTGTTACAAGAATATTCCCACTCATGCTATTCATATCCGTAGCCTCTATCCCAAAAACAAGTGATTCTAGCCACGTATGGCCTATTTTGACCATAAGGGTAAAACCGTCATTTTAATGCCAAATTCGTTCTCGAGTAAATTTATCATACCAATATAATACTTGACTCATTTCATGTATATACTCGTGGTTGTAGAAGAAACATGGCAAAAATTGGCTCGGTACGTCCCCGGGCACCCTTGGGACTTAAGAAAATTTCCAACTTTGAAAAGTGGTCGAAACCAGCCTGGTACGCCCTTGGGCGCGCCAGTTTTCTGCCTGTGGGATAAAAATTTTAGCCCAAAGCGGTGTGACACGCCCTCTGGCGCGCTCCAGCCTTAGTTTTTCAAAAAAATTCCAGTTTTTGACTTTTCGTTGCGGATTTGGTTAGATACTTCAAGTCCTATTCTTTCACTTACTTATTACCTTTCATATCCTTTGTTTAGAGGCCCTCCAAGCCTAGTTTTTAACCCTACAAATGCTCCATGAAAATCATAAAACACCTCCTACGAAGGGCTAATCACATGTATGAGGCCAAATTTTAATTTTCTCATCACTAACATTACAAAATACATACTCATGGCATCTTGACACCTAAATAACCATTGTTCAATGTCATCACATAGGGTTAGGAAGGTACGGGGTGTTACAGGTAGATACTTTGTGAATGAATCAATCATATTATCACTCGAACGAATCTGTAACACGTTGATATTACTATTCTTTTAGAGTTCATGTGTGTAGAAAAGCTTTTGGTGAAATGTGTTTCATTCTATCTCCTTTTATGAATTTCCCTTTAGTTGGGTCATGCATGATTCTCGTCTTACTTCATGAATAGCTATTATCTCAACATGATTAGACTATCATGTAAAATAGCATGGTATGACAATAACCCTTCATGGCAATAGATAATATGTCTATATGCATAAGATATGGTACTTCATGACCAATTTTTTTCTGCATATTTCTCGTTTCAACTTCTTTCACCAAATAATTTATCGCTTTTGAAAACTCTCCAAGAGTTTGAATAATATTCAAATCATCAATTTACCCCTTATAAGGATTATAAACAAGTTTCCCAGAAACTTTTATATGCTTTAGGCATTTTGAATCCTTCAGGGATTTTCATATAGATTTTGTCAAGTGATAATAATCAATCATTTTATGTGTGACATCTGCTAGTGTCCGGACTGCAAATCAAATAAGTTTTATGCTTACCAAGATGCATCCTTCCATGTCACTAGATAAATATTTCTACGTCAGCATGCTTAAATAAACGTAGAATTCAAATCCTCACAATCCCTTTACAATATTGCGCCATATTGTATCAAAGATATCGTCGACAATATATCATTTTGTAATGATTTGCAATGTGAAATAACATTTTGAGATCTCATCACTTCATTATTTTGAGGTACCTAAACCTCTCATAAGGTTTCATGAAGTGTTATGTCGTAAGCTCTTCAAAAGTACATCCTTTTCTTATTATGATCATTTGCTCCTTATCCTTTTCAAGGATTATCTCATTTGGAACTGATTATGATCTACCATGCTTCATGCATGTAGTAGACTTTGTCCTTCAGGGACATTCAATTTGAGCATTTACAACTAAATATGAGATTAATTTTGGGTTAGCAAATGGTTCTAGCATTTGACCATGAATTATCTTTTGAATGAGGATCTGATGATAATTCCTGACATATTTCATAGCTTCTTGTTATCTCCCCATTATGTTAGGAAAACTAACATACCTCATCTATCTTCTTTGAGGAATCCATCTTTGTGCATCATGGTATATTCATTACTCATATACCGCACATCAAAAATTACTAGATGGAATATTTGATTCCTTACCTTGAACCAATTGAGAGGGGAAAATTAACCATAATTTATTTGTCTGATGCATATAAGTGTTATAATATGTGATTATCATATTTCAGACCAATCACATGAAGCTTTGTTCTCATAAGAAATGATTCAACTATTTATTGGAGGTATTCAATGACAAACCAACATTATCAAGATGAATTGTCTTGATTACACAATCTGGAAATTATGCTCTTAACTCAATTTATATTGAGCAAGCAACTTTATGAATGTCAAACTGCAGGTTGACAACAAACGTACATGTGATCATTTTATAGATGCATCTATTTAAGATATCACATGATAGGTGAACGGACCCATATTCACCTTTTATACTTTTCAAATTTTAAGGGATCCAATCCCAACATTAGTTGGTCCAACCAACTTATCACGAGAACAAGCAACATACAACAATTATTGAAGAATCTTTCAGTTCTTCATTACATGTCAATACTCAATGCACATCTTCGGAATGTCATAATCCTCCAGGCCAACTTATGAACTTATTAGTAAACTCCAAGATTACTATGACATATGTCACGCCTCGAATTCCAATGGGGCGGACTGACACCCGAAGCTGTTAAGGCCCGAGAGAACCAACCTTCATTCATATACATTCATATGCATGTATCTGAGTTAACAACATTCTATCTCATGTAAATACAAGATACCAATGGCGGAAGCCATGGAAAACATATGATATATATGAAACTTGGCTGTTAGGGCCATCAAGTCAAAATGGACACACATGCCTTCATTTGTCTCACAATATCTACAAAGCCTCAACAGATACATAGACATCACCAACCTAAAGTCGGGACAAGTCTCCGCTTTATACAACATGTACATAATACCAAAACAAGTGTACACATGTGACTCAAAAAGCCCCGAACCAACTGGAGCTCACTAATGATCTGCAAACGACCCGCTTCCTACTGTGGAGGTCTACTAGCACCTATGCCTGCAGCAATTAAGGTAAGACCCCCAAGGGACGTCTGTATATAGAATGTACTGAGTATGTAAGGCCATAAGTAACTGCATAAGATATAAGGACTTCAATGAAATCAAGTACAAGTGGGTGGACAATATAGATTAGCCACCATAATATACATGTGCGGAGTCGTATACATTGCATTCATTTCTTTCATTTTCATTCATATCATTGTCACAATAATTTATATAACATCGTTCATATAATATCATTCATATAATCATTCGGGATCGCCTCTAGCTAGGCTTTCGCCCCTTTGAGTTGCCACCTATTCGGGATCTCCTCTAGCTAGGCTTATGCCCCTTCGAGTTGCCACCCATTCCCAATAATCCTTCGGGATCGCCTCTAGCTAGGCTTAGTCCCCTTCGAGTTGCCACCCGTACTCAACATTCATTCAGGATCGCCCCTAGCTAGGCTTGTGCCCCCTTGGGTTGCCACCCATACTCAACAAGTATACATTATTTCAATTCTTTTATTATAATAGTGATATGTTAGTGATTGTAACATTGTTGGAACTTTGGAACAATAGTCCACAATTATGAGACACGTGAATAACAATGGTAACAAACCCGAAATGATATACCTTAAGACATTTCGGAATAGAAACAAGTGCAATGATAGTGTGAACAATAGATGCTGCAGAAGGATAAGGAAAAGAGTAACCTTACATACCTTTTCTTCCAATTATGGACACACAATCCTATATGTGAATACAACAATCTAGCTCCTTCCTTACATGTCACTCTACAACACAAGTACATAACGGAGCTCACGTTAACAACTAACTACATTACAAGTGCCTAAAATAATAATGAGTTACGTGACTGCTATATAACATCATTTCATCCTTCTACAATACAAATCATTGCATCACCATACCAACAACACCATAACATTCCACACATTGACCAAGACATCATAAACCAATAGCATTTCACACCATGTTTATACTTTACACTTCCTTAGTAACACGACGGCACAATTACGCCATCAAGTCATCTCAATACCTTTCACAATAACACATTAACAACAGTCCATAATTGATATAATCCAACATGCCTCCGAAATACCCCTTAAATCCATTCAAAAGGTACCATAAGTTGATAATTGCATCCAAGAAGGGTATAGGGGCCTTGGGGGGTCAAAGAGAGACAAAAACATGCAAAACAAAATTCTGTACTGGGCTGTGAAGCCATCTGTGCCCGCAGGTGGATGACATGCGGCCATAGGTTCTCCTCTGGCCTTGTCCAGAGCCACCTGCGTTGGCATCTGCGCCCGCAGGTGCTCCAGACGCGAGGGCGGGTGCCCGTTTCAGCCTTCAGGGGTCATTTTAGGGTCTTTTTTTGTAATAAATGGTCCATGGCCGTAATTAAGCTTATCCTTTCATATGTTAGGTCAATTGGATGCCAACAAACAATCATGGTTTCACAACACACATGAACATCACTAAAACTACATTTTTCTTTCAATACGTCACCAATTCTATGCACAATTTTGCAACAACAATTCCAAATGTTATACACAAAGAGAAACCAAGTTAAGGACATAAACACATCATACATGTTGATATTTAATCCATAAAATTCACTTCCTTCAAGACCACAAGCCCACTTTCAAGGTTTGAAGGCAAAACCCTTCACCGATTAAGCAAAAGTAGACTGTTTTACACATAGTGAACTGTCCAACACTTTGACAACATAACCAACATGATTTATACACCATATTAAGCATATAATATACTAAACCATGAGAGTAAACACTTACCAAAGCTTGCAAGAGGATGATCTTGGTCAAGGGAGTGATGGCTTAGGGTTTATGAGATGAGAGAATATTGTGGAAAAATCTAGAAATGGCATGTGTGTTATAATGAATAAAAATCTGATTTTGTGCCTTATATAGTGCCTCAATGGTCATACTTAGCCACACTATGGTCAATAAATGTTATCATTACTTGTTCAAAGGTGGAATGGGTCATTTCCCCACTTGGGCCATGTCTTTTTACTTAATATTTGGGCCTTATGTGAGCCCATTAACACAAGACCAATTAAGCATACTAAACTTAATGTGTAACACACCAAACTTCTCATGTTTAAATGATTACATAAATGTTACGGTAATTAAATAGATTCATAAATGTACGGGGTGGTACAACATATGATTTTTTATTTAGTAAACTTCAGGTTTAGTATGACATGAATTTTGTATCAATAAACAATAAACTCTTAGTTTATTATGGCATGTGATTTCATCATACTTGGGTAACTTTTCACATTATTCTTCCATGTAAACACTTGGAGATATTCAATCTTCCAATTATTCTACCTCTTTTGGAGGTGTTACTCCTATCACATTCACCCCAGAGAATGGATCTGTAGTTTCAACAATCAAAATTCTCATTCCCTAGGAATGGAATATAAATGTGTCTTAAGCCTATCAAATTATGATAGTTTAGAATCTATTTCAAGATATTGCTCCTTCATGAGCAAATCGAGGCATACATATGGTGTAACGAAAGGTTTTGTACTTTGCTATACCCACATTCATATTCGTAAATTCAATCACATGTCTTCTTTCAGACATATTATGCATTGCTACCATATTCACTTTAGGGAATGGACCATATTTCATGAGTTTTCACCAAAATTTTGTCTTAGTCATCATTATATCATCAATATGGTTCATCGAGATTCAAACTCAATGTCTTATCCAAATAAAAGGCATCTTAGTCCATAGATCGATGAGACTTTAACCCAATATCTTATCATCATGGTGCACCGAGACTCTAACCCGATGTCTTACTCTTTTGGGGCGATGGAGATTGAATCCACCGTCTTACCTATAAACGCATATTAAACAAAAATATAACAGGACTCACCCTTGAGCCTTAAAAAGAATAATAACAAAAGAAATTTAATCATGAAAATCAACTATTTGGGATTCACTTGTGTACATCTGTTTTAGCAGATAATAACTTACATTAAGACAGTGAAAGAGATTTTCTCACCATTCTAATCAAACTTATAATATTGATTTCAATAGTATTAGATCCAACACTTACACATTATTCTATTAACGTTAACAAGAAGAATAATAATATGCCAACCAAACCTGTCCAATGGCATGCTAACTAAGAAGGAATAAATATATGAATTATATATTGCAAACTAACCTTCCATGATGTCCAATAATTAAATCAATAAAGGTGAGAAATTAAGTATAAATCCAAAGTTCAAACTTTGTCTAACCAAAAGTTTTCATGGGCAAAGATTACCATCAATATCATATTCTAGACATCAATATGCACATGGAATATCACAAAAACCTCACTCACACATGGCACATGTCTAAATCAAGAAGGATCCCTATAGAATCTCAACCAAGCAATAGCAAGAATATAACATTAAGCCAACATCACAAAAAGTCAAACAAATGAGCCTAGGTGTCTCAACAATAGTCATTCAATTAACTACACATGCTTCAACATTCAAAACCAACTTGCATCATGCGTAGCATCTAATTAGAGCATCCCTAAAAGCTTAAAATTAATCCTAAAAATAAAAAGGATACTGGGTTCAAAGGGCTTCCCCTCGAAAAAGAATCGAAAAGAAAAATCGAGGGGTGGATGAAGTGTGCTCCTAAATAAAACTAAAAATTACTAAAAGAAAATCTTTTTGTATTTTTCAAATTTTCAGCAACATAAGCAAAATACAAATAACCAAAAGACTCCTCTAGCATGCTCCACCCAAACAAATCGAAAGATTTCCCACCCCACACATAAAATCATACTTTGTCCCCAAAGTATAACTCAAAGAATAAAGAAAGAGAAATACTCCCTGAGGCCTCTAGGCCTAGCTAGTAGCATCTTATCCATCAAAGAGGTCCGGAGGACCCCACACTTAGTTTTTGCAACGCTCCTTAGCTTAGATTTTGGGTACTCAGAGTTCCCCTAATCTGCAAAAAAAAAAAAAAAAAAAAAAAAAAAAGGTGACACAAAATAAATAAATAAACTACATACTAAACATTGGGGTGCCTCCCACAAGCGCCTAATTTAACGTCGCGACACGATCCATCAATTTTTTCCTCCACATTGAGGATATAAATTTCACCCCCAGCATGGCATCCATCTTTTTTCTTCGCTCATAGGGTGGTGGTGCACATACGAATGGACCAAGTGATAGATGATGCATGTTAAATCGCTTAGCCCTGAGGTGAGGCATGTTGTTTTGTTGCTTGTCTAGTGCAAATTTAGTAATGTAGAATTCTTGTTTCTCATCTACAAAATACTCCACTAGTTCAGATGACTCAAAATACATGTCATCATCTAAACATAATGTAGAAAAATTCTTTGAATGAGATCCAATACATCCCACTTTTCCACTTGCACTAGCTGCAACATGCTCACATTTATACTCCCTGTCAACGTCAGCCTAAATCAAAGAATGATAGTCAAATTGTTGATATTCTTCTTCTTTCTCCATAGAATTTCTAGTCTCCGCAACTATTGGTGATTGGACATCAGACATCTCAATCTTTTTCATCAACTGAACATTCAAGTCACGGATATCTAAGAAAAATTGAGCTATCTCTAAAATAAACTCATCTTTCCCTCCTTTTAATTGGGTTGCCATGGTTGTGAGACCATCCCAGAGACACTCATGAATTTTTAATTGTTGTACTTGCTCCATTAGCCATTCCTGTCTCCCTATGTCTTCTTCATCACAACTTTCTTCTACTTGTGTCTCCCTTTCTTCATCAATCCGCGGTTTATTTGATAAGACTGTAACTTGCTGACCAACACAAGTTTCAGCCCTAGCCTGTAACTTTGTGACTTGGGACTGCATCTTCTCGGTGGCTTCCCTCATTCTCTTTATGTCTTCTATTTGTTGTGTATGCAGCTCCATTACTCTCTTCAGCATATCCATAAGGTGAGTCTCATGTTCTGCCTCATTAGCTCCATTAGCCCTGCCAACATCACAAACAACAGACTGATCATAATAAGGGTTCAGGGGAGGGGAATAATAGTTTGGATAATCACTTCCATGGCTATCCTAACCACCACGCATCTGACATCTATTCAATTCAATAGATTGGGCTGGTACGTACGACCCTTTCTCTTGAACATCATGATAATTACCATCCCAGTGTGGTTCTCCACAAAAACAACAAAAAATTTCATCATTCAATGACCATCTATCCCAGGCTGACATATCAACAAGAGTGGTAGAAAAGTAAACAAAACATTGTATAAGAATAAATTATATACAACTCAAACAAAGAAAAAGAAAAAGTCCAATCTAGATAAACAATTAAAACTGAAGTCCCCGGCAACGGTGCCAAAAACTTGTTGCGACCCAGCTATACACGCAAGTGTACGTGATCGTTCAAGTAATAAAGTGGCCCTTTCGAGCCGGATGTCGAGCCCACAAGGACTTGTCGTTTAACTATTCACTAGACTAAACTAGTTCTTAATTATTTATTTAAGTGGTGGAATATACAGATATGATGGTTTTAGAGTATAAAATAACTATGAACTAAACTAACATGATTAACTTTGGGTATAAACAAAAGCAAGTTGAATTCCCAGGATCAAGGCATCCTGAACGTCAGCTCTAGCATATGAATATTAATAGTTTAAGCAAATTGAGTTGTCTATCGTGGTTATTGATCATGAGGTTGAAAATATATTATATTCGTCTCCAAACTATAACATTCTATTAGAAATTGCAAACCTAACTAAATCATTGAGCGGGGATAGATTTAACCAATTCTAACGCCTTTAAGCTATCTTCCCGTATTTGAACAAGCACGGCGAATTAGGTACCTCTCGGTCCTAACTGCATATCAATCTCTTGGAATCGCTTCCTCGAGTAAAGATCACGCTCCTTATATGCCACGTTCTATCTCTCAATTTCTCTCTCGAGCTCCTCTCAAGACAATGGATTTATTTCAATGGTAATTAAGCATTAAAATAGTAAAATCAAGAATATAAGAATAACTAATAATTGATAAACTTCAGGCAAAAACCAATAATATTAAATTCTAGAGATTCATGTTCATAGCCTCAACCCCAAGAATTTATGATTTTAGCCACTCATAGCTTGCTCTAATAACATAAATTGATAAAAAATTATAAAAACGAAATAAAAATCAAAAAGAAGAAGAATTAACCCTAATTAGGATTCCAAAATCTCCCAAGAGTAGTCCAACAAAGATGGAATATTTATGCCCCCCCTTGATACAATAACCCAAGAGCCCTATTTATAGGCTGGAATTCGGAGGCAAAAATTTCCAAAAAGCGGCCCGACACGCCCCTGGGCACGCCTAGCACTTAGCCAATTTTTTGCCTCTGAAAGGTAGTGCATGAGTGGCCCGGCACGCTCCTTGGAGCGCCCCTCTGCTTTCCATCCAAACAAAATATTAGTCCAAAGCGGCCCGGCACGCTAGTTGGCGCGCCAATGCCTAAAATTTTGATTTTCTTCCTTTCTTCGTGGATTCGGGTGGATTATTCAAGTCCAAATCTTGGGCTTGTCTCTTATCTTCAAGATCCTTTGCTCGTAAGTCCTTCAAGCCTCACTTTCGACTCCAAAAAGTGCTCAAAATAGTCAAAAATTCCACCTACAAGGGTCTAATCATATTTATTAGCACAATATCAAATATTCCATCAAAACAATACAAAATACGCACTTATTGCTCTCAAAACTAAGGTAAATATGGGTCAAAGTCAGCAATAAGGCATATAAATACGCCTTAGATCAACTGCGAAAGAGAAGGAGAAAGCTGAGCTGGCCAAGTCAGCTTACCCTTCGCGAATGCGAAGGCCAGTTCACGAATGTGATGACCTAAAGGTTTTGCCTTCGTGAACGTAGACAAGGCCTCGTGAACGCGAAGGACATTCTTGGCCTACACCGGTTGATGCTACATCTGCTAATCTTGGCAATTGCCAAGTTTTCGATTGGACCCTTAGGATTTGTTTGGAATCCCGTGAACACAACCGAACTATGCTACCCTATCAAATTCAACATTCTGGACTCAACGGTGCAATCAAAATTTCTATCCGGGGTCGTTTCAATGAAATATGGGTCCAACACCCAAATGGCCATTTTAGTCAATTTCTACTCAATAGTCCAAAACGAGTCTGGAAGCGTCAGGACCCAAACCAAAGATCCCCCTAACCTAAAATCGATGTTTCAAAGCTGATGGAATTGTCAGAACTGGCATATAGGCCATCTACGTGATGTTTAGGCCCAGTAGCCAAATTTGAAAAGCGCTGATTAATAAATATTGAAATGACTCTAAAAACCAAACTAACTGTCCGGTAACCAAACTGTCAGTTCCAGCAAGTCATAAATGATATGGAGCAGCTAAGAAAAAGCTCTAAATGATGAGATAATGTGGAGATATAGAAAATTATCTGGAGGGTCATTACAACATCCACTACTAAAAAGACTTTCGTTCGTGAACATAAAAGATCAAAAAGTACCTGAAGGCTCAAACAGGTGGGGATACTTGGTCTGCATCTCACTCTTGATCTCCCAGGTAACCTCCTCAACTAGATGGTGCCTCCACTAGACCTTAACTACTGGATCTCTCTAGAGCGCAACTGTCTTACATCCTTGGCTAAAGTGAGGATTGGTTCCTCTACGAATGTCAACCTCTCATCCAACTGAACCGAGTCCCACCAAAGCTTGTGATACTCATCTGGGATTTAACACCGCAACATAAAGACATGGAAAACTGGATGAACAACTGAGAAAATTGGGGACAAGGCCAACTTATAAGCTACCCCTCCAACTATCCAAAGAATCTCGAATGGACAAACATACCGGGGGCTGAGCTTACCCTTTCTCTTGAACCTCATCACGCCTTTCATGGGCGACCAGAGGAAAACTGGATCACTAACCCCAAATATCAAGACATGAAGTCTACGATCAGCATAACTCTTCTGCCTACTCTGAGCTACCCTCAACCTATCCTGAATCACCCGCACCCTATCCAGGGATTCACAAAGCAAGTCTGTGCCACGGGGGCTAATCTCTAAAGTCTTAAACAAGACAATTGGAGACCGACCATGCCTAACATATAATGCCTCAAATGGTTCCATATCAATGCTCGAATGACAACTATTATTATAATTAAACTCCGCAAAGGCTAAGTGTTGTTCCCACTGACCTCAAAAGTCCATCACACACGCATGGAGAATATCTTCAAGAACATGAATTGTCCACTCCGACTGACCGTCATTCTGAGGATGGAATGCAGTGCTAAGATCAACCTGAGTACCCAACTCCTCCTGACAAGTCCTCCAAAAGCTAGAAGTAAATATTGAGCCTTTATCAGAAATAAT
Organism: Capsicum rhomboideum; assembly: GCA_031232105.1. Lineage (NCBI taxonomy): Eukaryota > Viridiplantae > Streptophyta > Magnoliopsida > Solanales > Solanaceae > Capsicum > Capsicum rhomboideum. The sequence goes on from CP124709.1 coordinate 65,733,575, forward strand.
GTACACGGGTACTCCATAAAAGCGAACTATCTCTCGAATGTAGATATGGGCTAACCTCTCGGCACTGAAGGAATTCTGAATAGGGATGAAATGAGCCTACTTGGTCAACTGGTCTATGATGACCTAAATACTGTCAGAACCACACGAAGAATGAGATAGACCAGTCACGAAGTCTATAGTAATTTACTCCCACTTCCACTCGGGAATGGGTAGCCTCTGAAGCAATCCACCTAGTCGCTGATGCTCGGCCTTTACCTGCTGATAACAAACGTAATGAGCAACAAAGTCTGCAATATCTCTCTTCATTCCACCTCACCAGTAAAGCTGCCTCAAATCTCTATACATCTTGGTTGTCCTGGGGTGAATATAATATCTGGAGCTATGAGCTACCGATAATATCAACTAAATCAAGTCTCCAACCCTTGGAACACAAATACGTCCATCAAACCTCAGAATGCTCTCCGAATCTAGGGTAGCCCAACTGGACTCAACCCTCACGACCTGATCACGGATGTCACAAAGTCTACTATCCTCAATCTGACGATTCTAAATCTACTCAAATAAGGTAGACCTAGCCTCAACACTTACATGGATCCTCCTGGAGTCTGAAATATCAATCCAAACTAACAAGTTGGCTAGGAACTGAACGTCCAAAGCCAACGACCGCTTTAAAGCTGAAATAAAAGCTAGATTACCCATATTCATCGCCTTCCGACAGAAGGTGCCCGCCACCATATTTGCCTTTCCCGAATGGTATAGAATGGAGCTATCATAATCCTTCAGCAACTCAACCCATCTATGCTATCTAGAATTAAGATATCTCTGAGTCATAAGGTGCTAAAGACCATGATGGTCAGTGTAAATCTCGCAATGAACACCATACAAGTAGTGTCTCTAAATCTTAAGCGCGAAAACTAGCCCTATCAACTCCAAGTCATGAGTGGGGTAGTTGAGCTCGTGAACCTTAATCTACGTCGATGCATAAGCAATAACTCAGCCCTACTACATCAGAACACAACCCAAACCAACACCAGAAGCATCACAATAAACTGTAAAACCCTCGCCCTCTACAGGAAGAGTCAATATTAGAGCTGAAGTGTTCAAGCTCTCGAGCTTCAAAAAGCTCAACTCACAATACTCGGACCACTGAAATGGAACCTCTTTCCTAGTCAGTCGGGTCATAGGTGATACAATAGAAACAAAACCCTCAACAAATCATCAGTAGTAACCTGCCAAACCAATAAAGCTATGAACCTCAGTCGGAGATGTAGGTCTGGCCCAATCAAGAATAGCCTCAATCTTTGTTGGATCCAACATAATCTCATTCTTAGACACCACATGTCCTAGGAATTTAACAGAATGAGCTAAAACTCACACTTTGAGAATTTGGCATAAAGCCTATGATCTCTCAAAGTCTGGAGTACAATCCTCAAATGTTGCTCGTGCTCCTCCCCACTCCTCGAATATACAAGAATATCATTAATTAAAACAATCACAAAGAAGTCCAAATTGGGCCTGAAAACTCAATTCATCAAATCCATAAACGCTGCTAGGACATTGGTCAACCCAAAAGACATTACCAAGAACTCATAATAGTCGTACCGAGTCCTGAAGGCTGTCTTAGGGATGTCCTCAGCCCGAATCCTCAACTGATGGTAGCCTGATCTCAAGTCAATCTTAGAGAACACTACTGCACCCTAAAGCTGGTTAAATAAATCATCAATGCGAGGCATACAATACTTATTCTTCATTCTCACCTTATTGAGCTACCTGTAGTTAATATCCATACGCATAGAGCCATTATTTTTCTTTACGAACAAGGCAGGATCACCACAAGGTGATACACTAAGCCAAATGAAACCCTTACCTAAAAGATCCTGAAGCTGAGAATTTAGCTCCTTAAGCTCTGCAGGAGCCATGCAATAAGGTGTCATAGAAATAGGTCGGGTGCCCGACTCAAGATCAATAGCAGACTCAATATCATGCTCCGTAAGAAGGCTAGATAGGTCGGTAGGGAAAACATCAGCGAACTCATGGATAACAGGAACAGAATAAAGTGAGGGACTCGCAGTACTAGCATCATGAACATAAGTGAGTTAAGACTCGCAACCCCTTGACACAAATCTCCTAGCCCAAACATAAGAAATAATCCCCGTCGGTGCCCGACTGAAAGAACTCTGCCACACAATTGGGGGTATGCCAGGCATAACTAAGGTAACATTCTTGGCAAAGCAATCCAAGACCGTATCATAAGGGGATAACCAATCCATGCCCACAATCACATTAAAGTCCACCATATCTACCATAATAAGATCAGCTATAGTATCAAACTCTCGAATGGTCACCATATATGATCTATAAATTCGATCCCCTACTAAAGAATCACCCACGGGAGTAGATACACATAATGTCACAGATAAAGGATCCCAAAAAAACTCTAACCATGGTGTATAATAAGCAGAAATATACGAATAAGTGGATCTCGAATCAAATAAAGCAATAGCCGGTCGATGACACACTAAAATCGTACCTGTAATAATAGCATCCAAAGACTATGCCTCCAGTCTACCAGGTACAATATATAAATGACCTCACCCACCGCTTGGTTGGGCGTCTGACCTACCACCCATCCTACATACCTGAGAACCTCCTCGCGAACCATGGGGACCACCTCTGCGACCCTTAACACCACCTTTAGCTGAAGGCAACACTGATCTGATAGGCTGAACACTCCGTACTGCAAGATTAATCATCCCACATTGGGGACACTCTCTGGAGAAATAGCCAAATACTCCACAAGTATAGCAAGGCCCCTAAATATCACTCAATCCAAAAGATCTGGCTGACCCAAAATAGCTGCCATGACTAGAAGACCCAAAATGTGCACCACTCAGAGACTGACCACTGTACTAGCCATAAGAATCATTGAAACTAGACTGATCTCCATTAAAAATCTAAAGTGCTGCCTAACCAAACCTACTGGACGGAGCCTCAATGGCTCCCACTAAAATTGCCCTGATGACGTGGTCTCTTATTGCTGCCCCTTGGGCCTCGCGATGAATCTCCTCCATAGTCTGAGCATAATCAGAAATCTCAATGAAAGACCTACCAGTAGTAACTAGACTCTGAGTAGTCATATGAAGAGGAAGTCTCAATCCTCTAATATAACACTGAATCCTCTCATACTTGGTAAGTAAGATCGCAGTAGCATATCTGGCCAACTTGTAAAATCGTGCCTCATACTCGAGAACTGTCATAAAACCCTGTTGTAACTCTGTGAACTAATCTCTCAAGCTCTCATGAAAACTGTGGGGCATATACTTCTCCAAGAAGACCTCGGAGAACTGATTCCATATCAATGGGGGAGATCCAACTAGTTTGGAATCAAGAAAACCTCTCTACCAATGTCTAGCAGCCAAGATCAACTGAAAAGTAGTGTAATTGACCCCCAAAACCCTCAACTAAGCCCAAATTATAGAGCCTAACCTTGCAAGCATCCAGGAACTCAAATGCATCCTCGCCTGGAGCCACTGTAAATCTCAGAGGAGTCAATCTCATAAATCTATCCAACATCTTCTACTCCTCAACAAACATAGCAGGCTGGGCAACTATTGGCTGAGCAACTACCGAAACTGGGGGAACTTGAACTCTGGGTGCCACATCTATAAGTTGTGCCCTTACATTCGTACCACTCTGATCTGCAGACTGTACACCAGCAGACAGTGCACCACAAACTAATCCCAATAACTGGACAAAGGCATCTTGGAGCAATGATAAAGAAATAAACCCCAGTGGAGCCTGGGCTACCCCCTGGCCCACCAATGGCTGGAGTGGCTGAACTTGTGGAGCAACCTCTATCTCGAGAGCAATATCTGGATCTGGTGAAGGCCCTTTATGTCGTCTCCTGGCTGAGGATGCATCTCTATCCTGGCCGCGACCTCTGGGATAGCCATGGCCTATAGCAGGTGTCCTAGTAGTGAGCTCGGGGTCACCATTACCAGTCATCTAGCTCACGTCCTAGCCATCTGCGAAAGAGTGAAACAATGAGAACCTTAGAAACCAACAGAGACTCATCACACAAAATGAATAAAAAAAGTGATGTCATCCTAAGAATGTCCGGTAGCCTCCCAAAGATAAGATATGGACGTCATTGTTCTAATCCGCGGGACTCTAATAGACACTTGTTCTTGTGCCAATAATACCAGTGAACCTAGGCGCTCTGATACCAATTTGTCACGATCCAATTTTTGAGTCATAATGGCACCTACTATGTCCCACTAGTAGGTAAGCCAAGCCTTAGCCCAAAATGGCAAGTAATGGGTGCAATGATGGAAGAATACAAAATAACACAAATCCTACCCATAAATATAAGTATGAAAATATAAGACTAAATAAAAGAGGGAGAAGAACTAAAGGAATCACACGACCTAGTAAGGTCGGTACAAGATCCACTAGAAAAAAATAAGACTACTAATAGTATCAATACATATGTAGTCTCGAAATGAAAGTCTGTCCAAAAATAGGGGAAGGAGAGGTGATCAGCTTTGGCTCCAAAAGCTCACCCTATCTCTAGATCCTGTATGCAAGCTGGCTAGAATGTCAATGACGTCGGCTAGTACTCGAATCTATACCAGAAAAGATGTAGAAGTGTAGTACGAGTTCTAAAACATAGGGTACGCAGTAGACATCATCGGCCGACTAAGCTAAATCATGATAAAAGTATTATAAAATGTGAGGATGTAAAATAAGCCAAGGGAGAGGGGCAAACCAGAGAACATCCTCGAACTTAGGTATATAAATAAAGAAGCATGCGATACCAAAATTAAAGTAGCTACTACAACCCAAATAGGCCTCCATAAGCCTAGAGGGTACAAACTAGAGAAGGCTAATCCAAACGAACCCCCATAAGCCCGATGGATGCAATCAAGGAATATACCATTACCATACTTATGAACCCTTCCATACCACATTTCAACGAACTTGAAATGGTACCATAATACCATGAAATAATCGACAAACACCATAATTAAACCATATTTCCCTCTTCATAACTCACCGCAAGTGCCAGACTCAAAATAGTAATTTAGTTCCATAAATAGATAGAATATGCCAGACTAAACCAGTCTTTAAATGCCATAAATCAATAGAATATGTCAGACTTGAACCGGTCTTCAAATGCCATAAATTGATAGAATATGCCCGACTCACCAGTCATTAAATGCCATAAATCAAAATCATTAACCCAGCCCTGAAATAGGTATATGCTCTATAGTCTAAGGTTCAAGATTAAGGATAATGTCGCAAAAGAAGGCATACTAAGTCTACAATGATCTAAGTACGATATCACTACCCCAAGGCATCAATTTACCTCAAGGAAGGATAAATGGGTCAATTCTACCTCCGAAACGACCCTCAAATTGGCAAAATAATCCAACTCTTACTAACTAAGAAACCAACCATAAATTCCAACCCAAAACTTGCATAATATCATAATAATACCATAATTAAGCTCACTCTATAAGGAGGGTAAGCCTAGCCTACATGGATGCTGAAGAAAGCTCGATAAAGTCTGCTAAAGTGGGGCCTTTCCCTTCTGAGAAGCCTCCACAAGATACCACGCTATCAAAAATAACAATCTACTCATCAATACGATATTAACAATAACCACATTGCATATAAATATATCGGGTCCAAAATTGAGTCGAAAATCCCATATGGCGCCTGCTTATAGAATCACAAGTTTGAAACCGTCAAAACGCCCCTCAAGGCTCAAGGATCATTTACCCTCAACAATGGATAAATTTCGAGCACAATAACATTCAAAATCAACCCATTAATGAACTAGGGTTATACCTTTAAAATGGGGAATTTACCGATAAATTAATAAAAACTTACAATAATATTGTAACACCCCGTACTTTTCTAATCTCACTTGATACCTTGGGTTTATATCTACATAGGTGTTGAAATGCCAAGAGTATGTGTTTTATGGTGTCATTGGTGAAACATTTGATATCGGACCTAAAATGTGCGATTAGACCTTTGTAGGGGGTGCTTTATGGTTTTGTGGAGCATTTGGTTGATACCCCGTACCCATTATAACCTCATTTGGTGCTTGGAGTCATTTTTAATTGATTTTTAAGATCACTAAGTAAGTATTTTGTAGTGTTTTGATAAGGTATTGGACGATATGCAAGTATCGGAGAAGTGGCCGAAAAATTCAGCAAGGTGCTGAAACTTGCGCCACTACCCTATTTCAGGGGTGTGGCGCAAGCTACTTGCATTCATAAAATTCAGAGAAGTCTTATTTCTTACGCCACAGTCTGCTTTGCAGCTAGTGGCGCAAGGCACAAATCTTGTGCCTTTCCGGACCCGTTTTGTAACGCAATTCTACGACGCTTATTGGATGGTTTATTTTGGTTCTTTGGAGTTCTTTGAGCATTGTTAAAGCTTCAAACACTTAAATACACTCCTACATACTCCTACATGATCAAATCATGAAATGTGAATAGTGATCTAAAATGTCCAATGAAGCCAAGGGCGACTAGAATTCCTATTTTTGCGATCGAAGCGACGAATGAGAATCTCGTAAGAGAATAATGTCGTGACATTATGGAATTATGTAAACATGATATATATGGTGAATAATACATGAAATTTGATGGGTTACATGGATATGTGTTATTGGGCCCAAAGTTAGGCCCAAAATGGAATTAAAAAGACATGGCCCAAGGGCAAATTGACCCATTCTTCCACTTTGATCACATTTAATGCCAAGGAGTGGCTAAGAATGACTTGGGGTCTATATAAAGGCCCCAAGATCAGATTTTTATTGTCCAAAAACTCTCATGCCTTTAAGATAATTTTCTCAACATTTCTCTATAGTTTCAAACCCTAAAGCAAAATATTCCTTTGGACTCCTTGGACAAGATCATCCTATTCCAAGCCTTGGTAAGTATTATTCTCATGGATTAACATATTATATGCATGGGATATTATGTATATTATGATAGTTGTGTTGGCAAGATGGTGAATAGTGTATTTGTGCTTTTGGTAAAAGATGTGCTATCTTGGTGATTTGAACTTGAATTAGGACTTGTGCCTTTGATGAAAGAGCATGGTATGGACAAAATATGAACATGTATGGTGTTATTTTTGGTATTAAACTTGTTATTGTCTATAAGTGGAAATTGTGGGATTTTGGCCGATATGTGTTATGAGTTGTATTAAGGTAATTTGATGGATTATTTGCGATGTGATATGGATAAGAAAGTGTAAAGGAGAAGTGTTGTGGTGAAATGTATTGATTTTCATGTATTGGTCAATGTATGTAATATTGGGGGATTTTTGGACTAATGATTTCATCAATGGTTTTGTCAAGGGGAAATGCCATGTTTAACGGCAAACATGTAACTCATTGACGTTAAATGCATTTGTAAGGTAGTTGGTGGTTAATGTGAATTTCGTATTGTATTTGTGCTGTAGAGTGAGACATAAAGAAGTAACGGGACTATTGTATGCACCTCTAGGATTATATATTCGAATTGCGAATTCAAGGTATGTAAGGTTACTCTGTCCGTATCATTCTGCGGCAAATAGTATTTATATTGCCTTTATGCTTGTCCTATGCCGAAATGTGCTAAGGTATTCACTATCCGGTTATCCATGGTCATTTTCATATATTTCCTACTCATTGATCAATTGCGAGTCTCATGTCCTATATTCATGGTAAATGTCCCAAAGTTCCAATAGTGATTATACTCATGTTCCTTGTTCATGGATTATTGTCCAATGGTTCCAATGGTGTCATGGTGCTAGTAATGTTATATTTCTCATGATGTTTATTCACATGTCTCTCACTCATTGGTTAATGATTCAAAGCTTCCAACAATGTTATGTTCCAAAGCTCAAGTGATGTTATGACTATCAAAGTATCAATCTCAAAGTAAAGAACAAAGTAATGCATATATGGTCAATGATCAAGTACGGGTGGAAAGTCTAGGGGCATAAGCCTAGCTCAACTCGATCCCGAGGTATGTATTTATGGGTGGCAGGTCTAGGGGCATAAGCCTAGCTCGACCCGATCCCGATGCATTGATTTATGGGTGGCAAGTCTAGGGGAATAAGCCTAGCTCAACTCGATCCCAACATGATGATATAAAGAACCACTGATCAGTAGGGGCCCGAGTACATTGTGACACATGTAATGACAAGTGAGCATTGAATGTCAAGAAAGTAATGAAAGTAATAAAAGCAATCCACATGGTTTCCAAAATGCAACATGGTGACTTACTCACATTGATTAGTCATTTGTATTTGAGTCCATTGAAATATTCATGTGTTGTACAGTTTCATCTGAGCCTTGCATGCTCAGTACTTATTTTGTACTGACCCCTCTTGGGGACTTTACCTTACTTGCTGCAGGCGCAGGTACTAGTAGGCCTCCACAGTAGGTCGCCAGTCGTTGCAGATCATTGGTGAGCTCCAGCTAATTCGGGGCTTCTTCGAGTCAGAGTGTATATATGTTTTGGTGTTGTACATGTTGTATAAAGCGGGGACTTGTCCCGACTTTTAGTTCATTTTGGTCAATGCTTTGTTAGAGGCTTTTGTAGACAGGTGTGGGTGTACAAATGTAAAAGGGATATGTCGTACTTGCCTCGGTGGCCTCAATGGCCCAGTTTCGCATATGTATATATAGATCATGTTCCATGAATTCCATTGTTGGTCTCTATAGCTGTTATGTGCTTATGGGTTTCTTATGACATGCATATGATTGAGCATAGGCAAAGGTTGGTTCTCTCGGGCCTTATCGGCTACGGGTGCCAATCATGTCCCGATCGAATTTGGGGCGTGACAAATATTTGATGAGAAAACGTTCCCACGCACTCTCCAACTCATTCTGAACACCTACGTATCGACCCTCTCACTCTCTTAGCTCTATAGGGAATTTAATGGTGTTTGGGACTTGTGGAAAATGAAGAAAATCAGTTTTGGCATGTATTTATACTGTCAGGGGTCCATTCATCATAAATGTGGGGGAACCCACCACAAACGTGACATGGACCATAAGGACCCTTCGCGAACGCAGCCGGTCGACCGCGAATGCAAGGACAAAGTTGTGTTGGCCAGGCCGGCTTACCCTTCGCGAACACAAAGGTCGGCTCCTGAATGCAATGTCCTAAAGAATTGGACTTCTCGAACTCAGCCAAGGCCTCGCAAATGCAAAGGCCATTCTTGGCATGTACCAGCTGATACTGCATCAGCTAAACTTATCAATTGCCATGTTTTAGATCGAACCCTCGGGATTCGTTCAAAATCCCGTGAATGCAAATGAACTATGCTACCCTATCAAATTTGACATTTGGAATTAACAGCGCTATCAAAATTTCCATACGGGGTCGTTTTGAAGAAATATGGGTCCCACACATAAATGGCCATTTTATTTAATTTCTACTCAATTGTCCAAATGAATCTGGAAGCCTCAGGACCCGAACCGTAGGTCCCCCTAACCTAAAATCAATGTTACAGAGCTGATAGAACTATCAGAATTGGGGTTGTATACCTAATGTTTAAGCCTGATAGCCAAATTTGAAAAATGCTAATTTAAAAATAGGGAAATGGCTCTAAAAACCAAACGAACAGTGAGTTCAAGCAAGTCATAAATGACTTGGTCCAGCTATGGGAAAGCTCTAAATGCCAATATAATGTGGAGAAATAGAAAATAACCTGGAGGGTCATTACTTTGAGGGACTCATGGGCGGGCGTTCCCAAATGTCTTCCCTTTTTCCATGCCATATTTCTTGATCAGCTCCTTTGTGTATTTACTTTGGCTTATAAAAGTTCTGGAAGCTAACTGTTTTATTTGAAGTCCCAACAAGAAAGTCAGTTGTCCCATGAGACTCATCTCAAATTCTTCTTTCTTAATATTAGCAAAATTCTCGCATAGAGAAGTGTTAGGGATTCCAAAAATAATATCATCCATATAAATTTGTTCGATGAGAATGCTTGAATCTATCTTTTGAATAAAAAGGGTGGTATCAATTTTTCCGTTTTGAAAATTATTGTTTAATAAAAAGGTACCTAGCCGCACATACCAAGTCGTTGGGGCTTTTTTGAGACCATAAAGTGCCTTTGAGAGTTTAAAAACATAATAAGGACAAGATGGATTTTTGAAACCAGGGGTTGTTTGACAAAGACTTCTTCATTAATAAAACTATTTAAGAAAGTACTTTTTACGTTCATCTGGAATAGTTTAAAATGCTTGAAATATGCATAAGCTAAAAGAATACGAATAGATTCCAATCCTGCTAAAGGAGTGAAGGTTTCATTAGAGAAAATACCTTCTTGTTGAGAATAGCCTTGAGGAACGAACGTAGATTCCAATCCTGCTAAAGGAGTGAAGGTTTCATTATAGACAATACCTTCTTGTTGAGAATAGCCTTGAGGAACTAACTTGGCTTTTTTTTTCTGACGTTCTTACCTTCCTTATTTATTTTTTTTTGTAGACCCATCTGGTCCCGATTACTGAAAAAAAATTTGGTCATTTGATCATGGTCTAACTTGATTTGTTTCAAACTGGTCTAGTTCTTCTTTTATGGCTTGAATCCATGATTTATCCTCTAGTGCTTCATCAATTCATTTGGGCTCAAATTGTGATAATAAAGCTACAGATGTTTGCTTCCTCAATGATGCCCTTGTCTGTATTTTATCATTTTGGTTACCAATGATTAAATCATTTTGAAAGCTTTCACTATGTATCTATTCCCTTGGAACATTTTCTTTCGAAGTTTCAGAGGAGGTAGTCAACTCTTGTATTACTGTAGTTGACTTAGTATCAATTTGTGTTGCAGTTTCTATAGAAGACTCGATTGGAGAATTATTTACCTATTTTTCATAAAAACTCATGCTCATAGGATTTGAATTAGATTCATCAAATACCACATGCATAGATTCCTCAACACTTAATATTCTTTTATTAAAGGCCCTATATGCACGACTAGTAGGAGAGTAACCAAGAAAAATACCTTCGTCACTCCAAGGATCAAATTTTCCTAGAGTATTCTTACCATTATTGTGAATGAAACACTTACAGCCAAATGGATGGAAATGATTGATGTCTGTTTTCATTCTTCTCTAGAGCTCATAGGGGGTCTTTTTCAAAATTAGTCTGATTAAACATCAGTTGAGAATGAGACATATTGTGATTAATGCTTCTACCAAGAAGTGTAGGAAAACTTTGTTCCAGTAACATGGTTCTAGTTGTTTCATAAAGATATCTATTCTTTCATTCAACTACTCTATTTTTTAGAGAGACTGGGGCGATGAGAAATTTTGAGTATAACCATTTTATGCACAGAAGTCCTCAACAACTTTGATTTTAAAATCTCTTTCATGATCACTGTGAACAATAGATATTTAATATCCTGCTTCTCTTTGAACTCTTCTACAAAAGATCTCAAAATTAGTGAATGTTTCATGCTTGTGAGAAAGAAACATTACCCAAGTAAAATGTGAGAAATCATCAACAATAACAAAGGCATATATTTTTCCACATATACTAGTTGTTTCGGAAAGACGTACTTATGATGTCTTTGACTTTGAAGGAGGTTCGAGTCTGTTTTCCAAGTTGACAAGCATCACAGATATGATCCTTCTCAAACTTTAGCTTGGGAAGACCATTCACTAATTCAAGTCTAGATAGCTTTTCAATAACATGCGTACTTGTATGTCCAAGGTTTCTATGCCACAACCATAGATCACATGTTTGAGCAGTAAGACAATTTAAAGTAGGTAAATCAACATTATTCAAAACATACATTTTTTCAACCTGGTTATCAATGAGGGTGATATTTTTTGCAACATTGCTGGTAGTGTATTTGATGGAATTAAATAGTACATCAAATCTTGTACCACATAGTTGACTGATGCTCAACAGGTCGTGTTCAAGTCCATCAACTAGGTAAACTTCAATTAGATCACAAGAGAGATTAATCTTTATAGAGCCGACTCCCACAACTTCTCCTCTTGAATTATATCCAAATCTAACAAATCCACCATCAATTTTCTTAACTGAACTAAAATTTCTTTCTTTCTTGTCATTTTTCTAGAACACCCACTGTCTATTACCTACATTCCTTTTTTGTAGGTCTTTCAGGTGTGTTCCTACAAAAAAAACATTAGTTTCTTTTAGGTACCCAAGTGTTCTTGGGTCTTAGAGGGTTAGAAGTAGTTTCTTTAGGCCTCCAGGTCCATGTTCCTCTAGATCTTTGTCTGTAGTTAAAGGATTTGTGAAACACTTTTTTGCAAGTGAAACGAGTAGGTTTATAGTGAGTAAAGGAAGATTTTGTTGAAAAGAAAGAGTTATTCCTTTCAGAGATATTACCATTATAGTCTTTGGACTTGTTAGATCTGATACTTGGTGGTTTCTTAATGCCAATCAGTTGCATTTTTCATTCACCAAGTTTTTCCAGAAGCAAGTCAACTTTAATTTGACTTGATTCCAAAAGTATCTGACAGTCCTTCTTTTCTTTAAAAAAATTTTTTTACTCATTTATAACCTTTTCAAGTTCATCAGCAACCATGTCCAGAGAGTATTGAAGATCAATACAGTTTTGGCAGTATGAAGTACTTACCTCATTGAATTCCTCTTTGCCATGAAACATATATTGATTGTTTCCATTTGGTCATCATTGGTCTCTTCCCCATCACTCCATGAACAAAAGTTCTTTGAGTTATTTATTTTTGTGCCTATTTTTTTATAGTCTAGACAATTTAGCTTTATGTGGCGTGGCCTACCACAGTGGTAACATCAATCATCATTTTACTGATACTCATTATTTTTATAATTTTATTGAGGCTTCTATTTTATCTATCTTAACATAGTTCTGACTCATACGATTTATGAGTGCCATACCTTCACTATTAATTTTTGCCAACTCTCCTTCTTCTTTAGGATTTACAGTACTGAAGGTTACTGCCTTATTCTTCTTATCTTTATTGTACCTGTTGATATGATTTTATTCATAATCAAGAAGATTACCTCGCAGTTCATCATATGTCATTTTGTGCAGATCCATCTTCCAGAATGACAACTTTTGTTTCCCATGCTTTTGGGAGACTTTTTACAAGTTTCTTGACTTGCAGGATATTTGAGTAGATCATTCCCAAAGATTTAAGTTCACTAATAGTTTTGTTGAATCATAAGAACATTGACTCTACTCCCGCATCGTCATTCATCTTGAACATTTCATATTCATTGACGAGAGCACCAATCCTTGCTTCCTTTACTTTTGTGGTATTTTTGTAAGTAACCTCAAGTTTGTCCCATATCTCCTTGGTTCGCAAATTTTGATCTTGAAATACTCAAATCTACTAACTGTACAATAAAGCAAATTGATAGCTCTAGCATTAGTTTGGATTACCTCTTGTTGTTTCTTTGGGCTATCAAAGGTTTCGAGATCTATTATGCTGCTAGAGTCCTTTTCTTTGTATTTGAGTCTGGGAATTGGCTTTGGTCCTTTATTTATTACCACCCACGCTTGGAAGTAGCTTGATTTAACAAAGATTCTAAATCTTTCCTTCCAGTGAGAGTAGTGTTATCCGTTGAAGTAGGGTGGTTTATTTGTTGAGTGACCATCCCAAAGAATTGCTCTGGGGATTTGGTAATTTGCCATTTGATCTTTTCTCACATGTGGTTAAGCAACAAATATTTGAGATATGCTTTGATACCAAATGATAATAAAGAAGGGGGGTGAATTGAAATTCTTCCTCACAAAGTCGAATAAGGCAGTCTGTTAGTCAACTTCCCTACATAATAAAGTTAGTACTAAAAGCAGAAGTAACAAAATGTAAAAGATAGAGGAAATAAATTAAAGACACGAGAGACTTATCCTGATTTGGAACACCCTTGTGGCGCCTACTTCTAGTCCCTTTGGGTTGCAAGGGTTCTCTTTAGAACAAGCCTTAGTTTTAATTTGCTTGAAACAAGAGAATAAAACCAGGACAAAAGATTATCAATGAGGATTCGAAGCTTCTAACCTCCATATAATGGGTAATGCGGTAATAAGATTAACCAACAGCGTGAATCGAATCTATATTTTTCTCTCTTTAAGTTTGAAAGAATTAAAGTGATAACATACAATTAGGTTGAGAAACATTTGTATGCATGTTAGAAATTGACAGCTTTATATTATTTGATATTAAGAGAACCCAAAATAGTTAACAACCCGAAGGTGCTATTAATCCATGGTGAACATAACCCTAGTTTAACTTCTCTATTGATTCATACTTAATGACATTTGACTATTGTTACTTGCTAGAAAAATAATAATGATTCAAATAAATTGTATTACAAACCCCCCACAATTTTACGGAACTATAGACTAATAGTTAATTAAATCGCAAATGACTTAGTGTTCACCATTTTCCCTGTGGGATTAGACCTCAACCTTTGTTAGGTTATAAATTTGACAACGAAAACTTATACTTCTTAAGGGAGGTGTAATTTGGGCGCTTAAATTGCTATAGGGGGATATACGCTGACTAATGCAGAAAATACCCCAAAAAAGTTATTTTTGTTTTGTGGACAGCTATGGCAATTTATAACAAATTTCACCTATTTTCCATCAAAATTACTCATAAAGGTAAGTTAATCCCTTCCATTAACTATTTTTTTGATTATTAACTACTAGAACCACTAGTTTTAGGGTTTTGGGGAGGAGTTAACTTAACCTAGATAATTTTTCTGGTGCAATTGGGTTTATTGTGTAGAAAAACCTTGGGTTCTTGTTAGAAATTGCTAAATTACGTTTTCATGACTATAATGCACTATTGTAACCATGAAATTGGTAGGATTAAGGTGGAATAATGACAGAAAACCCTTTAATGGGAGGTATGATCATGAATTTGACCTTAAGGCTTATGTGATTTGGTGTAATCCATGCATGTACTAGGTTCATTGTCTAAATGGTGATCATTTAATTGTTTTTAGACCAAAACCAAGCAAAAATGGTACGAAAAGGCAAGGCTAAAGATCAATAGAGTCGTGCAAGCTTGGATTGAGGTAGGTTATGGTTTAACGTAGTTAAAACCCAACTTGATTTATGTGTGTAAGTTAACTGTTTCTTCTTATACCTGTTACAATGCATGTTCAAAGAAAAATAAATGGTTAAATGATATCCTAAGTGTTAATCATATAAAATGATGTTATATAGAAAGCTTGTTGATTTTATAAGTGTAATTGTTGTTTTCATTGTGATTGTGATTATTGTGATATCTGTTGATTATTATGGGATGTGCCAATATTTGGACATCTTCACGGGATTCATACTTATTATTATGGGATGTACCGATATTTAGACATCTTCATGAGATTGGTGATATAAGGTTTGAAGGCACTAAGTGTCTGGGATTTGGTATATGGACAAGAGGTTGTCCCCATTAGGTCATGGCTAGTGGGCGATCATAAGACCCTTAACATGTATGTACAAGGTATTGATGTGAGTGATGGTTCCTTGAGTGAATCGGGTTTATGTGTTAACTTGTTATATTGGTTCTTTTTGTGAATCGGGACTTATGATTATGGGCATTGATGTTGTTGAATTGGATCCTTTAGTGGTCCGGCTAGATTGAAAGGATTGGTATATCTCTTTATTAGTCTATTTACGTGTGTAATTAAGATATGGTTTAGTGTATTTCTAATGAGTCATGGTTTGTGGACTTGGATTGAATGTTGTAATAAGAGTCTTGACTTGAGTTATTGTCTATATTGACTTGTACATGACTGAACTTTGTGGTTCTCTTTGAAAGGGTAAGTGTCAATAATTGAAGTACAGTGATATGGTAGGTGTTCACGGTTGTTCTTTTTTTACTAAGTTATGGTTACTTGTTCTCATATCTTATTTTGGGTTGGCCGATGACCCTATAAGTACACCATTGTTTGTTGTGTACTGATACAACACATGCTCTTCTTTTGTTAAGTGCAGAGAATTTTTTCACGACTACATCAAGACCTCAGTTGTAAAGTGGATCAGATTCAATTTCAAGGGTGACCTACATCTTTCGAACTGCCATAAGTTCTTCATTTCATTCCTATCCATTTGTTTTGGACTTGGATGTTTCATAGTTTTTGGGTTGAACCCATGTTATTGACAATTGTAGTGTTTTGGTATGATGACTTTCAGATTTTGGAGTTGTTTTAGTTTTCTTTATTCCCCATTTGGTATTTTGTTTAGAGCATTAGAGATATTTTTTTATTTAATGAAAAAATAGCTAGTTTGCCTTATTTTGGCTAAGTGTTGGGTTGAGTAGTTTGGGTTGTTTGGTTTTCCAACCGGAGGGATAATGTGGGTGTCACTTATGATGAGTTTGGGTTGTGACAAAATTAGTTTCAAATACCTACGTTCGTTGATCTGGTTGTACCAAGATGGGTCCTATAGAGTCTTAAAAACGATATGAAGATGTCTATATTTTTCTTCAAGAGGCTATAGGACTTTAGAAAACTATCCCTTTCTTTCTTCTTTTGTACTGTTACTTGATTCTAGGTTGTATCTAGTGATTTAAACTAGTATCTTAACCTTTTCATTCTTTTGCATGTAGATGGTGAACACTATATCTAACGGTGCCAGAATGGCAGCCCCTGCACTAGCAATTACAGCTGCAGAATTAGCTCCAACTGCAGAATTGGCTGTTTGAAGATAAGGAAGGGGTAGGGGAAGGGGTAGAGGTAAAGCAACACCTACCAGGGATGGAGCTCAGGCAGCAGCTACTCAGGTCTATCAGAGGTCAATGACACCTTCCCCACCCCACGATCATCATGATGAGGTTGAGGTTATGAATGAGGATATTATGGAGTAGAAAGAGGCGACACCAGCTGGGGGTGCAACTTTTCCCTCGATATCTTCTGATATGATTCAGCAAGTGCTTTTTTTCTAAGTGGTTTGGATAGTACTGGAGCCACTCTTGCTATTCCTACATATTAATTTTTCGATACTCAACTGACTGCCACTCTTTCCCCTATGATAGGTAAGGCTTTGGGGACTGAGAGTTTACCTCATCCAGTGTTAGGTCCTGTCATGATTGGAACCGAACATGACATGATATTCTAAATTGTAATGCTAATATTGTCGCCTTAGAGATGCTTAAGATGGATATGTTAGAGTGGAAAGGTGGGTATAATCTAAGATCTATGAAGATTATATCTTTTGTTCTAGCTAAGAAGCTAGTTGGGAGGGGGTGTTCGGCTTTCTAGCATATCTTTGAGATGTTGGTGCGGAGTCCCCTTCTATTGAGTCAGTTCTCATGGTATTGGAGGTCTAGAAGGTGTTTCCCATAGATTTACCTGGCATGACTCCAGACCGAGACATTGACATTTACATTGATTTGGAGCCTGCACTTGCCCAATTTCTATCCCTCCCTATTGAATGGCTCCGACTGAGTTGAGAGAAGTTAAGAATCAGTTCCAGGTGTTAATTGTTAAGGGATTCATTCAACCTAGTGCTTTTCCTTGGGGTGCTCCAGTGTTGTTCGTTAAGAAAAAAAAATTGTAGCATGAGAATGTGTATTGACTACAGACAGTTATATAAGGTTACCATCAGGAATAAGTACCCTTTGCCTTGGATAAATGATCTTTTTGACCAGTTGTAGGGTGCTTCAATTTTCTCCAAGATATACTTGAGGTCGGGTTACCACCAGTTAATGATTCCACCTGAGGATATACCCAAGAGAACTTCTAGGAATCGATATGGACATTACGAGTTCCTGGTGATGTCTTTTGGGTTAACTAATGTCCCGACAACTTTCATAAGCTTGATGAATGGTATTTTCAAATCTTTTTTGGATTCATTTGGGATTGTTTTATTGATGACATTTTGGTGTACTCCAAGAGTAAGGAGGAACATGCAGGTTATCTTTGTATTGTGTTGGGAATATTGAAGGAGAAACAACTATGTGCTAAGTTCTCTAAATGTGAATTTTAGAGATCCTCTGTGGCATTTTTAGGGCATGTGGTTTCAGAAAAAAGGGTGATAGTAGATCCCCAGAAGATTAAGGCTGTCAGGAGTTGGGTCTGCCTAGCTGTATGACTGAGGTTAAGAGTTTTGTAGGTCTTGCTAGTTATTATCCCAGGTTTGTCAAGAATTTTGCCTCCATTGCTACTCATTTGACAAGGTTGACTCAGAAGGAGGTGGCATTTGTATGGTCAAAAAAGTATGAGGAGAACTTTTAAAAGTTCCAAACACTTTTAACTACAACTCCAATTCTTGTCATGCCAATTGAATGTAAGGATTTTATTATATTTTGTGATGCTTCACACTCTGGTTTGGGTGCTATGTCAATGCAGGATAGGAATGTGATTGGCTATGCTTCAAGGCAATTGAATCCTTATGAGATGAATTATCCAACCCATGATTTGGAGTTGACAGCAATGGTTTTTGCACTTAAAAGCTGGAGACACTACCTTTATAGTGTCAAGTGTGAACTGATAACAGACCATCATAGTTTGTAGTATGTTTTAACCCAAAAATATTTGAATTTGAGGTAGAGGAGGTGGATGAAATTGTTGAAGGATTATGATATGACCATCCAATACCACCTAGGTAAGGCTAATATGGTGGCAGATGCATTGAGCCAAAAATTGGTAAGTATGGGTAGTTTGGCTTGTTTGAGTGTGTCAAGGTGACCCTTGACTAGAGAGATTCAGACTCTAGTATCACAGATCATGTAGTTTGGTATTTCTGAAAGGGTGGAGTGTTGGCTAGTGTTGAGGTCAGGATTCCTTGATCAAATCAGTGCCAGACAGTTTGAATATGTGAAATTGAATAAACTTTGGAACAAAGTAGTGTGTGGTTAGGCTTATGACACATAATTGATGTGTGTGGAGTGTTTATGGTGAGGGGATGCACAAGCGTTCCTTGGGTTGGTGATTTGATTCTGGATTTGCTTGCAGAAGCTCATGGTTCTAGATACTCTATTCATTCAGGTGCAACAAAGATGTACCGTGACTTAAGATAACTCTATTGGTGGCCCAGGATAAAGAGGGATATAGTAGAGTATGTGACTAAATACCACATTTGTCAGTATGTAAAATATGAACATCAAAGGCCTGTGAGTTTGCTTTAGAGAATGCCCATTCCCGGGTGAAAGTGGTAGAGGATATCCATGGATTTCGTAGTGGGTCTTCCCAAGACCTTAGGGTAGCATGACTCGATTTAGGTCATAGTGGATGGGCTAACCAAGTCAACTCATTTTATTCCTGTTAGAGTTGATTACAGCTATAAGCAGTTGGCCATGATTTATATTAAAGAGATATTGAGGCAGCAGGGGGTGCCAATTTCCATCATTTCTAATAGAATTATACAGTTCACCTCTATGTTTTGGGATAGGTTACAGGAAGAGTTAGGCACCAAGCTTGAGTTCAACACTGCTTTCCATCCTCAGACTGACTAGCAGTCATATAGGACTATTTAGGTGCTTGAGGACATGTTAAGGGCTTGTGTGATTGACTTTGGTGGGTATTTGGATAAGTTCCTGCAATTGTGTGAATTTTCATACAACAATAGTTACTATTCTAGCATCGGCATGGCTCCATTCAAAGAACTCTATAGGTGAAGGTGTAGATCACCTATAGGGTGGTTTAAAGTTGGTGATGTGAAGCCTTTGGGTACAAACTTAGTGAAGGAAGCTCAGAAGAAGGTGAGGTTCATTTAAATAAATTTGTTGGCATCCCAAAGTGGGTAAAAAGTATATGTGGATCGTAAAGTGAGGAACATGTCATTCAAGCCTGGTGAGAAAGTTTTGTCGAAAGTATCTCTTATTAAGGGAGTTATGTGGTTTGGAAAGAAGGGTAAGCTTAGCCCTCGATATATTAGTCCTTTTGAGGTTCTTGATGATGTGGCCTGGTAACTTATAGGTTGGCGCTGCCACCAAGCCTATCAGAGGTCTATTCGGTATTCCATATGTTAATGCTTAAGAGATATCATAGAGATAGGGATTAGATTATCAAATGGGATTCTGTGTTGCTTAATAAGAATTTGTCTTATGAAGATGAGGCATCTGTAATTCTTGATTGGGATGGTAGAAAATTGTGAACAAAAGAAATTCAGTCAGTAAGGGTCAAATAAAAACATTGTCCAGTTGAGAAAGCTACTTGCGAAACTGAGAGGGACATGCGAGACAAGTACCCTCACTTGTTTGAGGATACACATATTCTCTTATTTCACACTTGCCTTTTTTTGTGTGTTTGACTATTTGGGGATGAATGATGGATACATTGGTATCTATTGTAATGACCTTTTCCATTGTTATGGTTAAGTATAGAGTGCCAAAATTTTGGTTAAGGTTTTCCCCAAATTGGGAATTAGAAATTTTAGGCTAGGCTAGTCTCGAATGAAATCCAAGCTTGGTATGGTCTAGGGTAATCCGAGTATGGATTAGTTAAAGGTTATATTATTCAAAGTGTTTTTATGATAGCTAAGATGATAAAGAATCTGTAGGATCTTTTGAAAGTGAATTCGGGTGGGTAGAACTCCCGATATCAAACTTGGTGTAAAGGGGTTGGTTTGGGATATAAAAATCTAAGGGTGTGTTGTGAAAATGGAAAAACTAGAAGTAATATCGAGTTTTTGACTCACCTACCCCGCTATAGCAGGTGGCATGCCGCTACCACTGTATTGCTATAGCATGAATTTTTTAGCTAAAACGAGAGTCAGCTTTAGTCAATCCTACCATAGGGGGAGGATTCCACTATACCGAGGCCGTTATAGCGGGATAGGGCTTCTATAGCATGATATATGCTAATTAATGCAGAAAATACCCCTTTTTTTTTTTATTCCACTTTCATCTTTGGGAGAGCTGTGGCAATTTAGGGCAAATTCCACCTATTTTCCATCAAAATTCCTCGTAAAGGTATGTAAATCCCTTCCATTAACTAGTTTTTTGATTATTAACTTCTAGATCACTAGTTTTAGGGTTTTGGGTGGATTTAACTTAACTTAACGAATTTTTCTAGTGCAATAGGGTGAATTGGGAAGAAAACCCTTGGTTTTTGGTTAGAAGTTGTTAAATTGCCCTTGCATGACTATAATTCACTATTGTAACCATGAAATTGGCAGGATTAAGGTGGAATGATGATAGAAAACCCTTAAATGGGAGGTATGATCATGAATTTGACTTTAGGGATTATGGGATTAGGTGTAATCCATGCATGTACTAGGCCATTGTCTAAATGGTGATCATATGATTGTTTATAGACCACAATCAAGTGGAATTGGATGAAAAGGAAAGACTCAAGTTCAATAGAGTGGTGAAAGCTTGGATTAAGGTAGGTGATGTTTTAACTTAGTCAAAACACAACTTGATTTATGTGTGCATGTTAACTGTTTCTTAGTATACTTGTTACAATGCATGTTCAAAGAAAGATAAATAGTTAAATGAAATACTAAGTGTTAATCACTTGCAATGACGTTATATTGAAAGCTTGTTGATTATACAAGTGTGATTGTTGTGATATCTGTTGATTATTGTGGGATGTACTGGCATTTGGGGATCTTCATGGTATTCATACTTATTAGTATGGGATGTACCAGTATTTTGACATTTTCACAGGATTGGTGATATAAGGTTGGTAGGCACTAGGTGTTTGAAATTTGGTACATAGACAAGAGTTTGTCCCCTACAGGACATGGCTAGTGGGAGACCATAAGACCCTTAGCATCTGTGTACAAGGAATTGGTGCTAGTGATGGTTTCTTGAGTGAATCGAGTTTATGTGTTACCCTTTTATATTGGTTCCTTGTGTGAATTGGGACTTATGATTATGGTCATTGATGTTGTTGAATTGGATCCTTGAGTGGTCCGGCTAAATTAAAAGGATTGACGTTTCTCTTTATTTGTCTATTTACTTGTGTAATTGAGATATGGTATAGTATATTGCTAATGAGTCATGGTTTGTTTACTTTTATTGAATGCTGGTAGTCAGAGTCGTTACTTGAGTTATTGTCTATATTGACTTGTACTTGACTGAACTCTATGGTGGTGTTTGAAAGTCTAAGTGTCAATAATTGAAGTACAGTGATATGGTACGTGTTCATGGTTGTTCTTGTTTACTAAGTTATGATTGCTTGTTCACATATCTAATTTTGGATTGGCCAATAACCTTACCCATAAACCATTATATCTTGGGTACTAATATTATACATGCTCTTCTTTTATTGAGTGCAGAGCATTTTTTGGCAACGACATCAAAACCTCAACTGTGGAGGATCAGATTCAAACTCAAGGGTGAGCTACATCTTTCGGAATGACATGAGTTCTTCACTTCATTCCTGTCCATTTGTTTTGGACTTGGATGTTTTTTTGTTTTTGGGTTGAACCCGTGTTATTGACAATTGTAGTGTTTTGATACAATGACTTTTCAGATTTTGGGGTTGTTTTAGATTTTGTTACTTCCGCATTTGGTATTTTCTTTAGAATATTGGAGATATTATTTTATTTAATGAAAAACAACTAGTTTGCCTTATTTTGGCTAAGTGTTGGGTTGCGTAGTTTGGGTTGGTTGGTTCTCCCACCGAAAGAATAGTGTGGGTGCCACTCACGATGGGTTTGGGTTGTGATACTAATTTGATGTATCACTCGAAGATGTTAATTGAAAGAAAAAAAATACTAATGACCCACTCTTAACTCTGGCCTATCAAAATTTTGAAGTACTGCAAAGAACTAACTTGCATTTATGTGTATTATATGCGGTTTAATGACTCTTGTCAACTAATTATTTATTTAAAAAAATATGATTTCATTTGTAATAATTGTTATACAAGTATCTAATAAATGAATTATTTGATTCTTAGGGATATAAAAGTTCACTTTCAAAATTAACACGAACATTTATTTTCTATGTTCAAATTAATTAGTAATTGCACCAAAAATCATTCTCATTATGATAATAAGACTTCATTTCAAAATAATTTAGGATTTAAATTGACATATACTTAAAAATAAATGGCTAGATTCAATATTTTTATATTTAAAATTAGTCTAGGTTTCATCCTACATGGCATGAAAAATAAAAAATCAATATAACATGACATGGCAACTAAGAAATATATTGAGAGAAATAAGATTTTATTTAATTTATAATATAAAATTATTGTTAGATGAATTTATAGAAAAAAAAATTCAAAATAATTCTAGTGAGATCTTTTCAATACTTGAATGACCATATATGGAAGATAAATTCAAAAATGATTTGTGGGATCTTCTCAATACTTGGATGACCATATAAGGGGGGGAAAAAAAAGTGACTTTAGTGGGATCTTCTCAATACTTGAGTGACAATATACTCCAATTTATATGACTTTTTTTCCTTTTTAGTTAGTCCCAAAAAGAATGACACATTTCTATATTTAGTAACAATTTTATTTTAAAAATATATTTTTATCTTTAATAAAATGATTTATAGTCATACAAACATCTATGACTTAATTATTTTAGACCACATATTTCAAAAGTCTTTCTTTCTTCCTTAAACACCATGTCAAGTCAAACTAACTCATATAATTTAAAACGGAGAGAGCATTTATTTTAGAGAAAAGACATAAATACCCCTTAAACTAAGTTTTAAATTTCAATTATACACTTTTTCTTTGATGGAGTCCTATCACCCTTGAAACACCACAACCACATTTTCATTGAGAGGTGAACTACACCTTTGACTGGTGTATATTTCATTAAAAACTATTTTTTTATTTTTCTTATATTCTTTTTCCATTCTCTTTGCAGTTTTCTCTTCTTCATTTTTTCCCGCCAGTCCGTCACCACCAAATTGGATAACAAATTTATTATCAAACTGTTTTTACAAAGAGAGAGAGATAGGGGTTTTCTCCAAACCTGCCTCTTCTATACAAAGACTGGATCCTTTTATAATGGATCACTAGAACTACCAAACAAAACTTAAAAGTAGATGGGCCCAATCATGGCTGACAAGATAAAAAGAAAATGTACAAATACCTTCACATGGCCGACAAAGAAAAATGTGACCAATTGGTCCTACAAAGAAAAATATGACCATGTGGTCCTATCACTTTATTAAAGTCTTTTTGTCATATTACCCCAATAATTCAAATCATGGGGCTTTCTTCTCAGATCTTTTCCTTTCCTTTATTGGATTTAGTGGAGGTGGAAGATTCTTCTGTCTTGCTTTTGAATTGTTGCAAGAGTAGGTTCAGATTGTCCAAATCAATTTTTCCAGTGCTATGAACACTTCGTGATTCTCCTGCTAATTCTTCTTCATCTTCAGTATAACTGATAGACGCCATCTGGTATTTTTAAGTCCAGATTTTTTAATAGATCCTTTTTAATTTCCTCCATACATGAGGCTAGGATTTCAGATTTAGACATCACCCCCTTCTTTATTTGAAATTTTCTAGAGATATGTTTAAAAGGAATAGTGTCATCTTGTCTAGTTGTTGCTTCTTGCATCATTTTATAATTATTTATAGCTGTATGAATGCTATCCACGGTCTGCTTGTCACGACCCAAAATCCCATTCGAGCCGGACTGGCACCCGAAGACGATATGGCCCGAGAGAACCAATCTTTGCTCATGAACCATCGTATGCATAACCTCGTATGAACCTTATTATACCTCATGCACCTATGCGGAAGTCATGGACATGGAACATATGCTATATAAATATACATTTATGAAACTTGGCCGTTGGGGCCATCAAGTCAACACAGACATTCGTCTTTTACATATTCGTCTCTTACATCCATATACCCACATATGTCTACAAAATCCTCTAACAGATGCATTAACAAGACCAACTTAAAGTCGGGACAAGTCCCTGCTTTATACTGCATTTACAACATCAAAATAAATATACAACTATGACTCAGAAAGCTCCGAACCAAGTGGAGCTCACCAAAACTCTGTAAATGGTCCACAGTCTACTGAGGAGGTCTACTAATGCCTGCACCTGCAACATGTAAGGTAAGTCCCCCGAGGGGGTCAGTACGAAGAATGTACTGAGTATGTAAGGCTTGTAAGAAATAGCATCATACATGAGAATGTCAATAGAGGAAAATATGAGAGAATAGTCAATGTGGATAAACCATCATTTTATATAATATCTTTTATAATTATTTTCCTTCAAGGGAAACTACCTTCACTCAAGAGACTTGCCTCTCATTGATTCATACATGAGAATGTCAATAGAAGAAAATATGAGAAAATAGTCAATGTGGATAAACCATCATTTTATATAATATATTTTATAATTATTTTCCTTCAAGGGAAACTAACTTCACTCAAGAGACTTGCCTCTTATAGATTCTTCTACACCCAAGAGATTCTTTCTTGCTTTGGTATTCATTACCGCTATTGTTCATCTACTTGGTTAGTAGGTTGTGAAAGAATTATACTCATACACATACATCCACTCTAGTGGTGGGGATAATAATATAACATACATCTACTCTATTGGTGGTTTTAACCTACATCCACTCTATTGGTGGTTTAGCATACATCCACTCTCATGGTGGGGCAACATACATCCACTCTTATGGTGGGGCAACATACATCCACTATCATGGTGGGGCGACATACATCCACTCTCATGGTGTGGTAACATACATCCACTCTCATGGTCGGACAACATACATCCACTCTCATGGTGTGGTGACATACATCCACTCTCATGGTGGGGTGACATACATCCACTTTCATGGTGGGACGACATACATCCACTCTCATGGTGGGGTAACATACATGGGAGATATTGATATATTAACTTATGAGAGATTGGTACATTAAGGATCATGACACTATTTGAAACACACAAATACGCCTTACCTCACTCATACACTACACGAGATTAACACCTTAACTTGTGAGGGATAGATATATTAGCTCGCACTTCACCTCCTTCACTATTCTTATAAGATCTTATATAAGTAAGTATATGATACTGGACCTCCACCTTTGGTGGGCTATAATAAATGACATAACACAATATTGGGATTATTCCATATTGAACTTATACTCTCTAGAATGTGATCCATACTCACTGAAACATATAGTAACCATGCGCATTACTTCTTTACAATCTTATACCCTTTACTTAGTTATGAGAATGACACGTTAAAGACCATGACATTAAAGCACACACTTATATACACATCTCACTTCACTCCTTTCCTTCATGAGATTGACATCTTCACTCATGAGGAATAATTATACTAACTTACACATTACCTCTCTTATTACTCTTATGAGATTGGTACTTTTACTTATGAAGGATTGGTACAAGGATAATCATCATACTATAGGACTTTGGAACATGACATGATTGGAAAAATGCTTCTCAAGAATAAAAAGATTCTCTTACATCCTACTCTCTTTGTGATGGTTCTTTTAGAAATTACAACGTCATGACAACTTTGGAACTTCCGTCAATGAATAAAAGATAAGTGAATCATCATTCATCTAAGAATAGGACACATATGAATAAAAATATACGTCAACCTGAATTACTATACTTTAAGGCCCCTCGTAATTGAAACAAGCCCAATGTCAATATGAACAATATGTTGCAGAAGGATACGGAAAGAGAAACCTTACATACCTTGTATTCTCAATACGATTATACAATCCTAGGCGTGCATACAATAGTCCCTCTCCTTCCTTATGTTTCACTCTACAACACAAGTACATAACAGAACCAACATTAACCACCAACTACCTTACAATGGCATACAATAACAATGAGTTACATGTTTGGCTTTAACATGTCATTTCCCCCTTGACAATACTATTCATGAAATTATTATACCAATAATCCCACAATATTCCATACATTGACCAATACATGATAACCAATAGCATGTCACACCAATTTCATACTTTACACTTCTCCATCACCACCACATCACAATTATTCCATCAAATTACTTCAATATGCCTCACAACAACAAATCGGCCAAAATCTCATAATTTACACTTATAGAAAAATAACAAGTTTAGGACCATAATAACACCATACATGTTGTTATTTCATCCATACCATGCTCTTTCATCAAACACACAAGTCATATTTCAAGTTACAATTCCATGGATATCACATCTTTTACCAAAAACACAAAGCACCATGTTCAACACTTCCAAGCATAACCAACATGATTTAACTACTCTTTCATGCATATAATATATTAATTCATAACAATAATCACTTACCCAAGCCTGAAAATTGATGATCTTGCTCCAAAAGTTAGCTTTGAGCTCTTAGGGTTTGAAGTTGAAAGAAAAGGCTTTTGGGAAATTTCTAGATGGCATGAGATTTTTATGTGATAAAAATCTGATTTTTGGACCCTTTATATAAACCTTGGGTTTAATCCTTATCCACTCTTGGCATTTAATGCTAAGTGTGGCTTAGTCAATGGAAGAATGGGTCATTTGACCCATTCTTTGGCCCATGTTTTCTTTCACATTTTGAGCCCTTTTTGAGCATTCACTTAACCCAATAAAATCAATAATTTCTCATGTTTAATTCATTTTATATGTGTTACGATAATATTCCCACTCACAAAATTCATACTCTAGCCTCAATTCCAAAAACAAGCAATTCTAGCCACGTATGGTCTATTTTGACCAAAAGGGTAAAATCGTCATTTTGATGCCAAATTTGTTCTCGAGTAATTTTATCATACCAATATAATAATTCACTCATTTCATGTATATCCTCATGGTTTTAGAAGAGATGTGGCAAAAATTTGCTCAATACGTCCCCGGGCACCCTTGGGACTTAAGAAAAATTCCAACTTTGAAAAGTGGCCAAAACCACTGTGGCACGCCCTTGGGCGCTCCATCTTGCTACCCTTAATATCCTTTGTTTATAGGTTCTCTTAAACTCATTTTGAACCCCACAACTGCTCCATGAAAATCGCAAAACACCGCCTACGCATGGTTAATTACATGTACAAAGCCAAATTTTAATTTTTTTCATCACTAACATTACAAATTACAAACTCATGGCATCTCGACACCTAAGTAACCATTGTTCAACGTCGTCACATAGGGTTGGGAGTATACGGGGTGTTACATTCTCCCCCCCTTAGAAATATTCGTCCTCGAATGTTAATGATGTCGCTTTAATTATAATAAATGCATCTCTATATTAGCACATATATGCATAAACACTTATGGCTCATGGATATATACTTGTTATTGGTCTACTTTCACACTTTGAACTTTTTCTTCCATTTGAAACAATATGGGTATGTCGACTTCATCATATTTGTTTTGTTTTTTTTTTGTTTTTTTTGAATTCCATTATACCTTTCATGAGTAACGCTTTTAAGAGTACTTAATCATCTATACTCACAAACATCTACTATACCATTACGAGATGTGACTTTCACTACACTCAATTTACCGACAGATAGAGATATTTCCATTGACTTCACTAACAACCCCAGTGTCCCATTAGATTCGTAATAGTAATCAATGAAGTGATATACGATAGGGTATATGTATCATTTGCAAATATGGATAATATACCTATATCTCCATCAGGAGATACCTTCACATCCGGCCCGTCCACTAAAGCATAGGTGCGATTCTGAGTTCCACTGGAACTGGCTGATCCTCTGGCACCTCTACCGCGACCAGCAGACTGTACACCAGCTGCCGATGCCACATCGGCTAATCCGGTAGGCCATTTCATACTACCCGTAGGCCTCTATGGGCATTCTCTCATCATGTGTCCTGTCCTACTACATACAAAGCAAACATTCGTATCAAACCGGCATTCGCCTGCATGAAATCTCCCACAGCGCGGGCACAACTGACGAGAAGATCTCATTGCATGTGATCCATGAATCCCACTACTCTGTTCAGATCGACCACCTCTAGACCCTCAGAATTAAGAATGAGCACCTGCTGTGGAATAAGAGGATGAGGGTCTAGGCGGTAACATTCGAGATCCAGATTCTCCTGGGGACAACATAGACTGCCCCATAGGTCTGGCCCTTTTTGATGGCCCCTCTTCCGCTTTCTGTATCCTCTTTCTTTTCCTTTGATCCTCCATTTTCTGCGTAAAGGCCTGTATTCTAGCTATGTCCATATCTCGATTTAAGACAGCAATAGTGCAGTCTCGTACCAAATAAGGCTCCAATCTGTCCACTTATCGATGAACTCTATCTTCCATGGTGGCTACTACATTTGGAGCATATCTAGCCAAGGAATTAAACTGTAAACTGTATTCTCTGACACTCATATTTCCCTGACGCAAATTCAGAAATTGGTCTGCACGTGCCTCCCGAATCTCATACGGAAGGTAATGATCAAGAAATGCCATTCTAAATTCTTCCCAACCAGCTGGGAGTGAATCAATACCTCGTGATCTTTTCCAGTCCTCATACCACAAAATAGCCTCGCCCTTCAGTCTATAAGCTGCTAGCTCAACCGTTTATACACCTGTTACGTGCATCACTTCTAGTGCTCTTTGAACTTGGTCCACGAAATCTTGTGGATCTGCTTTCAGATCGGACCCTGTGAATATGGGAGGGTCTAATTTTAAAAAGTCCTGTGTATGCCGACTAGCCGCTCTAGCCGCGTCATCTTCATTTACCATTGGACCAGTTCGTCCTTGTGCTTGTGCAGCCACTAACTGAGTCAACATATGTACTGCATTTCTTAAATCCTGATCAGTGGCATTTATAGGTGGTTCTATAGGTACTTCCCTACCTCTTGGCTCTTTTGGAGCTGGAAAAGTAGCGAAAGACCGCGATGCAATTTCAGCGTCAGCTCCACCTTGACTAGCTTGGTCAGATGGTAATTTACTCATTCCCTCATCGACAGGTACATCTACCTGCTTACTTTTGCCTTTAACTCTTCTTGTTATTGGCATTTGACTATACCAAAGAAAAACAATCACCATGGTCAGGTACAATTCAACTTACAATACTGGCTTTATTGCACGATCTAGAATGAAGAAAAGAAATAACATCTGAAATGTCCGATAGCCTCCTACTTATAAATGTGGTGCACAACACATCGATAAGTAAGACTATACTCAGACACGGCTTTGTATACACCCTGAGAACAACCTGATCCGATACCACTTTTGTCACGACTCGAAATCCCATTCGAGCCGGACTGGCACCCGAAGACGATATGGCCCGAGAGAACCAATCTTTGCTCATTTACCATAGTATGCATAACCTCGTATGAAACTTATTATACCTCATGCACCTATGCGGAAGTCATGGACATGGAACATATGCTATATAAATATACATTTATGAAACTTGGCCGTTAGGGCCATCAAGTCAACACAGACATTCGTCTTTTACATATTCGTCTCTTACATCCATATACCCACATATGTCTACAAAATCCTCTAACAGATGCATTAACAAGACCAACTTAAAGTCGGGACAAGTCCCTGCTTTATACTACATTTACAACATCAAAATAAATATACAACTATGACTCAGAAAGCTCCGAACCAAGTGGAGCTCACCAAAACTCTGTAAATGGTCCACAGTCTACTGAGGAGGTCTACTAATGCCTGCACCTGCAACATGTAAGGTAAGTCCCCCGAGGGGGTCAGTACGAAGAATGTACTGAGTATGTAAGGCTTGTAAGAAATAGCATCATACATGAGAATGTCAATAGAGGAAAATATGAGAGAATAGTCAATGTGGATAAACCATCATTTTATATAATATCTTTTATAATTATTTTCCTTCAAGGGAAACTACCTTCACTCAAGAGACTTGCCTCTCATAGATTCATACATGAGAATGTCAATAGAAGAAAATATGAGAGAATAGTCAATGTGGATAAACCATCATTTTATATAATATCTTTTATAATTATTTTCCTTCAAGGGAAACTACCTTCACTCAAGAGACTTGCCTCTCATAGATTCTTCTACACCCAAGAGATTCTTTCTTGCTTTGGTATTCATTACCGCTATTGTTCATCTACTTGGTTAGTAGGTTGTGAAAGAATAACACTCATCCACATACATCCACTCTAGTGGTGGGGGTAATAATATAACATACATCTACTTTATTAACATACATCCACTCTATTGGTGGTTTTAATCTACATCCACTGTATTAGTGGTTTAGCATACATCCACTCTTATGGTGGGGCAACATACATCCACTCTTATGGTGGGGCAACATACATCCACCCTCATAGTGGGGTGACATACATCCACTCTCATGGTGGGGCGACATACATCCACTCTCATGGTGGAGTAACATACATCCACTCTCATGGTGGGGTAACATACATCCACTCTCATGGTGGGACAACATACATCCACTCTCATGGTGGGGTGACATACATCCACTTTCATGGTGGGACGACATACATCCACTCTCATGGTGGGGTAACATACATGGGAGAGATTGATATATTAACTTATGAGAGATTGGTACATTAAGGATCATGACACTATTTGAAACACACAAATACGTCTTACCTCACTCATACACTTCGTGAGATTAACACCTTAACTTGTGAGGGATAGATATATTAGCTCGCACTTCACCTCCTTCACTATTCTTATAAGATCTTATATAAGTAAGTATATGATACCGGACCTCCACCTTTGGTGGGCTATAATAAATAACATAACACAATATTGGGATTATTCCATATTGAACTTATACTCTCTAGAATGTGATCCATACTCACTGAAACATATAGTAACCATGCGCATTACTTCTTTACAATCTTATACCCTTTACTTAGTTATGAGAATGACATGTTAAAGACCATGACATTAAAGCACACACTTATATACACATCTCACTTCACTCCTTTCCTTCATGAGATTTACATCTTCACCCATGAGGAATAATTATACTAACTTGCACATCATCTCTCTTATTACTCTTATGAGATTGGTACTTTTACTTATGAAGGATTGGTACAAGTATAAGCATCATACTATAGGACTTTGGAACATGACATGATTGGAAAAATGCTTCTCAAGAATAAATAGATTCTCTTACATCCTACTCTCTTTGAGATGGTTCTTTTAAAAATTACAACGTCATAACAACTTTGGACTTCCGTCAATGAATAAAAGATAAGTGAATCATCATTCATCTAAGAATAGGACACATATGAATAACAATATACGTTAACCTGAATTACTATACTTCAAGGCCCCTCGGAATTGAAACAAGCCCAATGTCAATATGAACAATATGTTGCAGAAGGATACGGAAAGAGAAACCTTACATACCTTGTATTCTCAATACGATTATACAATCCTAGACGTGCATACAATAGTTTCGCTCCTTCCTTATGTTTCACTCTACAACACAAGTACATAACGGAACCAACATTAACCACCAACTATCTTACAATGGCATACAATAACAATGAGTTACATGTTTGGCTTTAACATGTCATTTCCCCCTTTACAATACCATTCATGAAATTATTATACCAATAATCCCACAATATTCCATACATTGACCAATACATGATAACCAATAGCATGTCACACCAAGTTCATACTTTACACTTCTCCATCACCACCACATCACAATTATTCCATCAAATTACTTCAATACGCCTCACAACAACAAATCGGCCAAAATCCCATAATTTATACTTATAGAAAAATAACAAGTTTAGGACCATAATAACACCATACAAGTTGTTATTTCATCCATACCATGCTCTTTCATCAAACCCACAAGTCATATTTCAAGTTACAATTCCATGGATATCACATCTTTTACCAAAAACACAAAGCACCATGTTCAACACTTTCAAGCATAACCAACATGATTTAACTACTCTTTCATGCATATAATATATTAATTCATAACAATAATCACTTACCCAAGCTTGAAAATTGATGATCTTGCTCCAAAAGTTAGCTTTGAGCTCTTAGGGTTTGAAGTTGAAAGAAAAGGCTTTTGGGAAATTTCTAGATTGGCATGAGATTTTTATGTGATAAAAATCTGATTTTTGGCCCCTTTATATAAGCCTTGGGGGTCATCCTTATCCACTCTTGGCATTTAATGCTAAGTGTGGCTTAGTCAATGGAAGAATGGGTCATTTGACCCATTCTTTGGCCCATGTTTTCTTTCACATTTTGGGCCCTTTTTGAACCCAATTCACTTAACCCAATAAAATCAATAATTTCTCATGTTTAATTCATTTTATACGTGTTACGACAATATTACCACTCACAAAATTCATACTCGTAGCCTCAATTCCAAAAACAAGCAATTCTAGCCACGTATGGCCTATTTTGACCAAAAGGGTAAAATCGTTATTTTGATGCCAAATTTGTTCTCGAGTAATTTTATCATACCAATAAAATAATTTCATGTATATCCTCATGGTTGTAGAAGAGACGTGGCAAAAATCGGCTCAATACGTCCCCGAGCACCCTTGGGACGTAAGAAAAATTCCAACTTTGAAAAGTGGCCAAAACCAGCGTGGCACGCCCTTGGGCACGCCAGCTTGCTGCCTCTGGACTAAAAATTTTAGCCCAGAGTGACGCGGCACGCTCTCTAGCGCGCCCCACACTTAAAATTTTCAAAAATTTCGTTTTTTGACTTTTCTTCGCGGGTTTGGTTAGATACTTCAAGTCCTATTCTTTAACTTATTTCTTACCCTTAATATCCTTTGTTTAGAGGTTATATTAGCCTCATTTTCAACCCCACAACTTCTCCATGAAAATTGCAAAACACCTCCTACGCAAGGTTAATCACATGTACAAAGCCAAATTTCAATTTTTTTCATCACTAACATTACAAATTACAAACTCATGGCATCTCGACACCTAATTAACCATTGTTCAACGTCGTCACACAGGATTGGGAGTATACGGGGTGTTACACTTCTGTCCATGGATATTTTCCTCCTTATATTTCTGGGTCATTTTGTTCCAGAACTTTGTATAAAAAGTCCTTTCCAAGCAAGGGAATTCTTCTGTTGAATTTACCTCAACTAACCATTTCATGATCAATGGTATTGAGAATTCTATAAAGAAATACATGGCTGACATGCCATCAAAGAAAACATTTTCTTTCTGTAACTCCATGAACTTAGGAGAAACATCAACCCATTGGGTATAAAGCTTTTTATAAGATTCGGGTAAAATGTTTATAGTTGGACCATATAAAGTCCATAATCTACAAAATCATATAGGAATATTTTGTGTAAAAACTTGACTACAATTTTTTATAACCAAGAATGTTTTCTACTATTATTTTCGTATAAAAGGCTTTTATGAAAGTTGTCCAAATAGTCCCAATAATTATATTTTACTGAAACTTTATTTTTTGGGTGAGTATAATCCCGTTCTTAAAAAGTATTAAGTCCCCAATCCTCTGGAGGCAAAATCTTTTTAATAATAATTTTTGAAAAATTATATATAGTCCTACTATTAGTAGGATAGAAATGCTGGAATTCAGCAGATTTTGTTTCTGAGAGTATAATCTCATAATGTCGCCTGTATTTATAAGTGGAAGTAGCATATAATGCTGGATTAAAATACCTGGTCATTATTTTCCAGGGATCATTTTTCCATTTAAGATCTGTATATTCCAAGAGAAGTATAACTTCCATCTTTTCTTTTAATTCATATACCTCAGTATTTTTATTATTGTCATCTGCCAGAATTGAGGAATATGATGGGGAATTATTATCCTCCCTTTATTTTTTGGATTGTATAAAATCCATGAACTCCTTATACATTGGATGATCTATACTAAGATCAGAAGTTCCTACAATATTTAAAGCTATTGGCTTCTAGTTTCTTATCTGGGCTAGGATATTACCTCTGTCCCTTCCTTGTCCACGTCCACTTCCTCTATTAGAGGAGGGTGAATAGTTTGGTCTGAGACCTAGTATCATCCTGAGACAAAAAGAAGAGTTATTAACTCAAATGTTCTCTAGTAAGAAAATCAGGAAAACTATTAGTCGATCCTTTCAAATATTGTATGTCAAAATCAAATGGGGCTAATAAAGCCTGCCATTTTGCAAACCTTTGTTTAGAAACATCATGTTTAATATCTTTATTAAAGATAAATTTTGTTGCTTGGCAGTCGGTTCCTATAAAGAACTTTTGATTATATAAATCACCCCGAAATTTGATAACACTTTTTACCATAGCAAGGATTTCCTTCGCTACAGTAGCGTAATTTTTTTTCACTATTATTCCATTTACCAGAGTAAAATTGAACAAGATATTCTTATTTGTTATCTTCTGGGAAATGTTGTATTAAGATTCCCCAATAGCCTATATCTGAAGCATCAGTCTAAACTATCTTTATCCAGTTCGGATTAGCTAAGGTAAGACATGGTAAGTTATTAACTTTTGCCTTAATATTCTTGACATCTTGAGTATGATCGTCGGTCCAGGCTTTAGGATTTTTCGTAAGCCTCATATAAAATAACAATATCACTTGCTAAGTCTTTTATAAAAGGAGATATATAATTTAAACTTCCTAAAAATCTTTGGAGTTGAGTTTTATCAATAATAATATCAGGAAATTTTGAAGCAAACTCAATAATTCTATTAATGAGAATTATTTTCCCTTTTTCAATAAAATGTCATAGAAATCGGACTTTTGTCTGAAAAAGAAACATCTTTGGCTTGGATATTACTAAGAGCCTGCTTGAGATTTTTTTTTGTCAAAAAAGCGCACTTTTTTGAGGAAAAAAAAACACTTTTTAAAAAGGAAGGATGTTTGGTACACATGCAAAAGTGCTTTTAAAAAGAAGCAGAAGCAGTTTTTCTGCTGTTGGGAGGAAGCAGAAAGTTTTTGCTTTTCAAAAAAAGCAGAAGTAGAAGCAAAAAAATATATTTTTTAGGACAAAAATATCCCTATCACTTATAAAAATACACACACACACACACACGCACGCACACACACGCACACACACGTACAAACACACACACACACACAGACACACACACACACACACACACGCACGCACGTACACGCACACACACATACAAACACACACACACAGACACACACACACACACACACACACATATATATATATATATATATATATATATATATATATATATCAAAATACCTCTTATTAATTAATTAGAATATCTTATAAGTTTGATTAAAGTTAAATTTTAAAGTTTTAAACATCATATTTACATCATAATTCTTTATTTCATTCGATGATTTATATATTATTATTTTATTTTTCACTCTATTTTTTTAAAATAAAATCAAAAATATCATTGATGATTTTAGTTAAATAAGAATCAAATTTTAATTAAAAATATTATAATAGATATTTAAAAGAAATTTTCTCCATAAAATGATTTTAGTAGTAAAGGTTTATACATGCAAGTCCTTTTTGGTCATTTGTCTCTCAAAAGCATTTTTTGAAAAAGATTATCCAAACACAATCTGTTTAGCAAAAGCACTTTTCAAATTAATTTACTAAACACAAATTGCTGTTTTTCAAAAGAACTTTTCTGAAAAGCTATTTTTAAAAAGTACTTCTCAAATAAACAGTTTTCTACCAACAATCTCAAACGGGCCCTAAGCCATTTTGGATAATGATTTTTTTAAATAGATCCAGATGTTTAAAATGAGTTTCTACTGTTTTTGAGTATACTAAAATATCATCAATATTCACAATTATAATATTACTATACGGTATGAAAATATCATTCATAATTTTTTCTAACTCAGAAGGTGCATTTTTTAGTTCAAAGGGCATAACATTCCATTCAAATTGCCCCACTGGAACATTAAAAGAAGTTTTATACCTATCTCCTTCCTCATTTTGAATTTGCCAATAACCAGATTTCAAATCAAATTTTGAAAATATAATAGCATCATGGAGTCTATCCAATAAATCCTTTTTATTAGGGATTGAATAGAGAATCCATTTTAAAAACTTATTAAGGGGTTTATAATTTATTACATGTCTAGAAACTCCTCGTTCCTGTTCTACTGGTTTATTAACATAGAAAGCAATACATGTCCAAGGAGATTTTGAAGGCCTTATTAAACCTTTATCTGAAAGAGATTGAATTTCATTTTTGCATAGTTGCAAATATTTCAAATTCATTTGACAAGGCCTAGCTTTCGTAGGAATATTATCCTATGAAAAATCTTCTTCATATGGTAAATTGACCACATATTTTTTCCTTTCCCAGAAAATATTGGAAAGATCACCACATATTTGCAAAGTGAACTAATTTTGTAAAAAATCAATTTTTCCTTTAATTTAGAAGTCTGTAAAGTATTTTCTATAGAAAGACAGTTTATCTCAGTTTTTATAAAATCAACTTGTTTAATCTTTGAAATAATTCTTTCTTCTATTTGATTCAAAAATTTATCAAAAGATTGGGTTACAAAATCCCACAGGATTTTCTTACTATCATAAATTTCGTAATACCGGTTTCATCCCATCTAGTAATCGATAAAATATGTATAAAGAAGGGTACGCCTAAGATGATTTCATCCAAAATCTCTTTTACCAAAACAAAGGTCTCAGGCATATAGACTTTGCTATTACAAATATAATCTTTTGGTAATTTAAAATCAATTTTTCATTTTACTTCCGCTAGCATTACGAAGGCTGTGAGTGGTTTTATGAAAATATCTAGAAGGTATAAGTCCTTTCTTTATACAATTTAAATCTGCTCCGCTATCAACTAGGGTAGTAAATTCATTTTTGAAATTGTAATCAATTAGAAGAGTAATTTTAGTATAAAATTTTTGAGAAGTTATTAACTCCAGAACTTGAAGAAATTCTTCTTTATCCTTATCCTTCAAGGATCCTAGAAATAGATCCTTTGTCTTTGAGGTTTCAGCCTCATCAATGATATCTTCCAGTTTATTCTGGAAATCTGTAGCTGGATCTTCCATGTTAGAAATCTCTAGACTCAAGAGTCTTTCATCCATAACTTTATTATTCCTTTTGAGATGTTCAATTTCCACTTTAAGGTTATCGACCTCTCTAACTAAATCTTGAAGAGTAGTCGGAGTATGCTTCGCTTGATGTTTTTCTCTTAACCTCCTTGGGGTTCCTGAGGGTTGGCTTTGCTGATAGATGGTGATTCCATTCTATCAATGATTCAAGACCTAATTGCAGGGTCTTTAATCACCTTTAAAAGCTCTATAAGCTTGTCATCCTGAAGGACCTTAATGTTAAGATCTTTAAACTGAGAATAAATTCCATAAAATTCATCAGTTTCCTTACTATCACAAGGTTGGTCTAATTGGCATGGAACACAATCTTGTTCTAAGGATGATGTGAGATAATCGTCATCCTGGAGAACCTTTAATTCTCCAATAGCTCTTAATTCTTGTTTTGTTGAAGAATCTTCAAACTCACTCTGTTTCAGACTATTTTTTGGAGAGGAATTCAGAAGAACCGTGCATAACGAATCCTTCATCTTATCGTCGATATCGAGGAGCTTGATCTTGTCCTTCATTTTACAATCTTTGGCATAATGCCCAATTCTGCCACATCTGTAACAAGTATTAGGCTTATCAAAGGATTTCACAATTTCCTTCCTTTTATTAAAGGCTCTCTTCCTCTTAGCCCTTTTTTCCTGACTCTTATAATACCTATCAGGATTGTAATATTCTTTCTTTGAGGAGTGATTTTCTTTTTTCCTTTTATGATCTTTAGATTTCTTATGGGTTCCTTTTGGAATATCCATTCCAAACTGTTCATAGAAGTCACACACTTACCGTCTCTCTGTAAGACTCTACTTTTTGATTTGCTGGTTCAACTAATCTCATTACATAAAGATAAACCTTCCTGACAACAGATGTTAACCAATTTTCCGTATGAGAAATTATCATATGCAATGCTATTTGCTCCTGCTCTTAATGTTTTTCTAACTCTTTCAGTAAAAAGCACAGGTGATTCATCAATAAATTTGGATTTCCAATAAGAGCTATTACACTTTGGTAATTCCATGACTCTTGAAAAAATGTGTCTTTATACCACCTAAAAGATAAGAGTGTCTTGTATCTCAAATTTTGGAGCAATGTCCTAATGGTCTAGCTATCATCAGACCATCTGCCTAAAAAGTAATTTACTATATTAAGAATTAATGTATAAACTGCATTTTTGGACTATATGGTCCCCTTCTTGCTTGATAGCTGTGAGGATTTCTCCTCGTTGTATTCCGGTAAGATAATTATCCCACCATCCTTTTAGTTGGCCAGTAAAGCCAGTTACAATCATTTTTGCAATGCTTTTATCCTTATTTTCACTCTGCTTGCAGATAGTGCTATACATCATCATTCTGTGGACTAGAGTATAAATTTTCCTTTCTGTATAATTATCTATATTCCATTAATAGATGTTTTTACCATTGTAACTACTGGATATAACCAATTCTTGCTCCTCTAGAAAAACATCCTGAGGAGTAGGTCTAGGATAGTAATACATTCTTTGAACCGGCTTGTGGGCAAATCTTTCTGAAAGCTTATTAATAATATACAAGGTTTCTTCCCTATGAGGGTTATAGTCATTCGTCAGAGGGGTGAGTTTAAGGTCTTTAAACTTAGCTTCTATGACATTTTCTAACTCTTAAATATTTTTCAACCTAAAATTCCTGATATCAGGGGGAGGTTGAATACTAGACGAAGCAACAGTAGCTTCGGAGTCCTTCTCTTTCTTCGTATCCTGGATACTCTTAAGAACCCTATCAATCTTTTCATGAAGAGAGATAATATGTTCTCCCAATACACTCATATAAATATTAACATAATTCTGCTATTTGGGCATGATATTAACATGCTTTGCAATAATAGAAGCAGTATCATCTTCTAATAATTTAGAAAAAGCTGAGAAATAGAAAATTTTATCGTCTTTTTTTATTTGAAAAAATTGTTATGGGGGAAGTACATATTTGGTAGTTTCAGTATTACTGGGTCTATACTCTTTTTCTAGAATAGTGGTATAATTATCCACATATTTGTCCATAAACCAAGAGGCAAAAGAAATAACTTTATTAAAATCTGAAAGGTCTTTATAAAACTCATCTTGAATGTAATTTCTTTCTTCTTTATTAAAATTGTCAAAAAATCAATTTCTGAAGCATTCCCATCTGGGTAACTTAAATTCTTCAGAAATATTTTTCCTTGCCAGTGAACCCAGTCTAAAATTAATTTTTATACTAGTCATTTAGACCAGCAGGAAAATTTATTTTAGAGCCTGTAGGATCCTCTTCATTAACTGGAACAACAATATTATTTTTTCCAATCATAATATTATGAACTCTATTTTCTTCTCTACTTTGAGTAGTCGAGGCCCTAGAAGGGTAATCCACAATATAATCAACAGGAGATATATAAGAAGAATAGATCTAGTTAATGAATTAGATCTATTAATTCTAGCATGTAACCTGATATTATCAGTATCAAAAGTTGGATCTTTAAATCTGATCTTTACAGTACCATCTGGAGCTTGTTCAACCTCAATGATTTCACTGTTAGAACTAGCTTATGGAGGGGCAGCCTACTCCGTGAACCATTCTTTCGGGAAGTCAATTTCATCCCATTTAATAGGTTTCCAGGTGGTAACCTTAGATCTACCAAAATTAGTTTCTATTAAATTGGTTTCATTTTTAAAATACATAATTTTGCACATAGGATTTAAAGTATAAAAGGGTTTATAATAAATCCTGTAACAAATACACATAACTTCAGTACCTGGTGCATAATCATAACCATGTAATTTAATGCTCAACATTAAAGCATTTAATGAATTATCATTATTTAAAGAAATCTACAAATTAGGATAAGCATTAAAATAAACTAGCCCATAAGCCAAACTGGTCTGAATTGTCCCTATTAGGGATTTGCTCTAGTTTTGGTTCCTGCCATCCCTTAAAGCTGCTAAAGCTTTCGGGTAAGCCTCTTAAGGTTAGTGGCTTAAAGGCGACTTGGATTAACCTAATATGCATGAATCTATGGGTTTCCCTATAAGGAGCCAAATCACTATCAGATAATAACTTAAAAATAACATGATCACTATCAACAGTTAAGGTTTCTTTAGTTGTTTTAACAATCTGTTTTAAACCTAATTTTTCAAAAGCACCCATCTGGTATATGACCTTGGGTTGGATTCTAGGAATACTCCATTTAATAAGGAGATCCAAGTGTTGACGCATATCATATTCCTCTTTTCTACTGTTCTTAATAGTAGATCATCTCTTGATAATGTTCATTTTGTAAAAATAAGGGTTGAACTAGTCCTACCTGACAGTTATAAAACGTGGATCTGATACCAAATAAGCGGATCTTTACCAAGGTGGTGGTACTGGGAACTTCTTTACAGACATATAAACCCTGAACAGGTGATACACTAAACCACAACCTCAACACAACCCTTAACGCCATCCACTCGGCTAGACAGGGAATACAGGATTGCCGTTATAGTTCTTCATCATAACACCGCACCATCCAACTGAGGTTTTTAAGCCTTACCCAACCACTACCATAGCTCCAGATTCATTTATTCAATATAGGAGCTTTCTTTATAACAATCTAATAAGCCATAGTCCAACCCTAAAGGAAATTAGCCTTTCATTTAGGCTAATTGATTTTTAAAGAAAATAAAATTAAAAATAGAATAAATCACCTTTTATGTTTGGTTGTCACCAGAGAGAAGAAGAAGATGATTAAAATAAAATCTAAACTTTTATTATCAAACTGTTTTTACAAAGAGAGAGAGAGGGATTTTCTATATATATAGTCATGTAATAAAACCACATGTATATTTTTCACTTTTTACAGCAAATGAATTTTTTTAGCTATAATTCTATATTGTTCGTGGCTAAATGATTGAAT
Organism: Capsicum rhomboideum; assembly: GCA_031232105.1. Taxonomy (NCBI): domain Eukaryota; kingdom Viridiplantae; phylum Streptophyta; class Magnoliopsida; order Solanales; family Solanaceae; genus Capsicum; species Capsicum rhomboideum. The sequence continues at coordinate 65,775,414 of CP124709.1, forward strand.
TTTTAGCTATACGAAAATGTTTGTGGAAAATGCTTCATGTTATAGCCATGAATTTTATTATTCGTAACTAAATATGTGGCACTACTCAAAAGGCGAGGTCATGATGGCACCTACCTACACCCAACCTTAGTTGGTAAGATATCTAAAAAAGGAAAGAAAAAATCGAAATACGAAATAAACAGATAAAAACTAGAATTTTAGAATGAAGTCCGGACAAAATACATAAACATAGCAGAAGTCTGAACAAAATACAATAAAACATAAAAGACAGTAGTGTCATAAGTGTAAAGAGCATCTAGTATAACTCTAAATAACTAAAATACATAGGTCTGTCTTCGAAAGTAAATAAAGACAACTAAGATAAGAAGAGGTCTAGAATTTTCTCCGAACTCTGGAGCTCACCAGTACCTCTAATATCAACACGAAACAGCACAAGATCAGCCACTGCAGGTCGTACTCGTACTGGGATCTGCACTGAAAGGGCACAAAAGTAGGAGTGAGTACGATCCACATGTACTTAGTAGGTATAATAGGCCGGCTGAGCAAAGTAGAAAACTAAACAAGTAAAAGATATTATGATCAAGTTACATGTAAACACAAAAGTTCTCAAATGGTAGTTCACACCTTCTCTACTAACAGTTTTATAATATAAAGTTAAAAAGGAACATCTACACACAATATATATAAGGAAACTAAGTACACATCAATGAGTACATAAAAGAAACGCTGAAGCTACAAATGTAATACGATGTAATGCAATGCAATGCAATGATGGTGGGACTTTTGTATACACCTTCCATGCCTCAATTCTCTGGGATAGGATCCATGGGGGGTTCGCAACCCATATACTTTTATAATCTCAATCTTATGTCTCAATCAACCCTATCAGCACATCCCTCGGTATAGGTGTTTTATAAAGTGTCTCATTTTTTTAGAAAATCAGTATTTCTCAATCAACTTTACCTGTACATCCCTCAATATAGGTGTTTTATAAAGTGTCTCATTTCCTGTCAAATAAGTGTTTTGTCAATAGTACCAATCTCATGAATATGTATAGATAAAACAACAATGTAACACTCAAAACCAAATAGTATGAAGATAATGATCAATTCAATACAAGTATAAATAAGCTCAGAATCAACTCAATATGTCAATAATTTTTTATATCAGCCCTCGCTCGGTACCTCTAAAAAGAACAGCCATGTAATATATCAGTAATATCATTTCAAACCCCTTACTCGGGTATATTAACATGATAGAGGCAAATAATGCTTAAAACAAGGCCTATAATATCTATTCAAGCCACCACATGAGTATCACAACAACAATTATGGTATTTAATGCTCAAATAAGGCCTATGATGTCAAATAAAGCCTCCACACGGGAAACATGCAATATATAATCTCTCAAGTCAATATATACATATAAGCCCCCACACTGGCACACGATAATAATAATAATCTCAAAATATAACTCCCATGGCTAATTCCCCAACCCATGGCATGTGTTACGTGAATGGATAACTATCTAGCCCAGTCTGAAGAAAGTTTAGCCATAACCTACCTTGAAATGCCGAAATCCAAGCCTAGACCCTTTAACATGGAGCCTTTCCCTTTTAAACGGCCTCAGAATAAGCTAAATATATCAAAAACTTAATCTACAAATCAAAAGGAAGCTAATGATACCCATATCGATTATATTAAAGACAAGCTCAAAATATGGGTTCAAAATTAAAAGGGGTAAAATTAGAATTTTATTTTAGAAACATGTTCTCCATAGTCATAGGAGTCTACAGCTGAAAACCCATGTGAAAACGGATTGAAATAGAACAAACACCATTTTTAGAGTTTATAAAAAAACAAACTAAATTCTAGTTTGAAACGAAGATTTAAAGATATATTTGAAGATGTAATTATCAGGAATTCATGGAAATAAGAGTATGGAGCTTATCCAAACACGAATGATGAATAAAAACCTAAAAATTGCCCCTTGACGAAGCTCCAAGGTTAAAAAATGGTGATGATTGTAAAAATAGAGTATTTATACTATTCTGTGAACAGTACCCCAAGATCACAAATCCCACCTCATGATCCTGAGGGTCAATATTGATCGAGATTTAAGTTGGTCACCACTATCGCGACGGGAGGGACTCACGATCGCTATGGTAAAACCCAACCCGATCCACCTAATTACTCATTGTGATCTTAATACCCCCACCACGTGATTACAATGAGGAGGATCATCAAGGCTTGTAATCGCGACCCGTGCCCACGTGATCACGATGAAGGGCCTGATGCACCAGAAAATGCTACACCAGCAGTTGGAATTCTTGAAGAAATTGTTTTAATTAGACCTTCGAGATTCGTTTGGGACCCCATAAAAATAAATAAGATATGCTACTTGGATATTTTTGAGTTATGGACTCAATGGCAATGTTGAATCTTTGAAAAGAGATCATTTACAATATATTAGCCCTGGGACCCAATTTCTTCACTAGTTTTCGAAAGAAGGATCAAAATGCAAAATAAAGGTTTTGAACCCAAACTAACCACGCTACTAACCCAAAATCGACGTTCTGGTCTAATGAAACTGTCCAAATCGCCATCTGGTGCTCGAAACATAAAATATTGATTGAAACCAAACTCATAGCTTTTAAAGCCTTTAAGAGTCTAAAACTCTCCCAAATCACTCTCAAATGCATCAGGGACCATGCCAACCATCTCCACAACTCACAAATAGTGTATAACAACTATGGGGAAGGGTGAAATGGTCAAAACACGTAAAAAGGGAAAAACCACAACTAAGATTGCTACAATACTGATACTATTGCCATAAGATCACGCTATTGAAATAGCTATAAGATTTAAGTTTTCATGGCAAACAAATTAAATATTTTCTACAATACAATATTTGTGTAGCTGCATCTATGAAGATAGATACAAATCTTATTTGTCACGGAGAAATAATAAAATTATTTGCTATTAATATATTTTTTGGGGCAAATTTTTTTTTTACCAACACAGCTTACACCCTCAACTTAGAAGGTTTTCATGTCCTCAGGCAAACAAAACAAAACCAACACATTCGATGCTTAACTAGAGAAACTTAAGAGACTTATGTCAACTGACTCATTTCTTTCGGTACCAAAAATTTTGACCCTCACAAGTCAAAACCACTGTGCGTATACATGCATCATATTATCATGACACAGATGGGATCAAGTGATGACATCATATTATTAACAAACAACTAAGCATATATGCAAATGACATTATCCGAATAAATAGTAGTTAACAATGCAACCCATGTACCCTCACAACAAAGAAGTCCCATACACTCACAGTATACTAATGAATATCAAAGTAGGGATTGGGTAAAAACACTCTCTCTCATAATGAATTTGAAACAGCGTTCATGAAATACCATAGGCTTGCCTATATTTTCTACCCCTTAGTTTTACGGACAGTCAGACTAGGATCACTATAGGACTTTCATCAACTTGTAATGTAGGCTTGGGGACGGGTATGGTACATATGGATATGGTGACTCAACCCTATTTGACACTACACTATTTTTGGCTCCACTTTCCAATCATTCTCATTTTATTCTCCCTTATTCTCCTTCATTTGTTTTCAGATTTTGGGTGTAATTTTCTTCATACTTTCAAAACACATTTTTCTTCTTTTTTTTTCTTTTATTTTCTTTTTGCAATTTCTATTTATTTCACTCACTTTTTTTTCTTCTTCACACCCAAATCTTTTCTCTTTTTTTTCTTTTACTAACCCTTTCTTCATACCCATATCAAGCTACACACCCTTATGATAGCCACCCTCAACTTAGCTGATTTGCCTGAGTTGAGGTACACAATGTCCAAGGAGGGACCAAAGCCAAGATAGGTTCATTGTAAGTCAAAATGGGAAGGTGAATAGACTAATGTAAGAAATAGGTCAATTAAGGCTCAAAATTGAGATCAAGGGATATTTACTTCATTTGGTCAGGCATTTAGGCTAAAAGTGGACATATTCAAGAATGGCCTATGATCTTTTCCTAACCACTATCCTCTAACCTAGCCAAGATTAACCGGGCGAGTTCTGGATCGTACACACAAAGTGAACTCGGTAATGACCTCACACACACATAGCACAGGGTTACACTATCAACTACTACCTATCCAGATCATGCATTGCTAGCTATAGTCCTTCTTCCTATAATACTAATGCCATAACAAGATCCAACAACAGTCACAAACTAACATAACAACACACAGTCCAAAACAAAATTTCCAGGAAGGATATCCTTTAAACACCAAAAATATCATCAAAAACTTGTTCAAAACTGGACTGCACTAAGGTTTCCCTCTTTTTATCCTAACTAAACATGAAAACACATAATAAAAACATATATAACAACCTAAACATGTCGTTTCTACTATGATAGCACTTGCGGGAAAAGAAACACGACAATAAAAAACCCCAAAAGGACATATAGACCCACAAGTACCTCCGCCCCCACCAAATAAGCTTGCATTATCCTCAATGCGTTAAACCAAAGTAAAATAAGAGAGTTAGGAACATTCTTGTGGTACCCTAGGTGCATAGGTCTAATGTCGATCAAAATAATAAAAATCAAAAAAATGTAGGAATAGCAAGACACGTTGTGTTGCCTCTCAAGCAACGCCTGATTTAACATCGTGGCACGATGCGGGTGTCTTGATTACTCAGACTTCATCAATATATCCCTTGGGTTGGCCTCCGGGGTCATCTAAACTATTTATTTTTAAAAGCACCCTCATGTCCTTTTGTTGCTTCACAGTTCTGCAAATATTGAATGTGACTTCCTCATTATTTAGCCTGAATTTTAGCTCACCTCGCTCTATATCCACCAATGCTCTGGTGGTGGCTAAAAATGGTCTCTCTAAAATTATGGGCATCTTAAAATCGACCTCATAATCCAAGACAACAAAGTCAGCAGGAAAGATGAAGTTTTCAACCTTGACCAAAACATCAAATAATATGCCCACAGGTTTCTTGATCATACGATTCGCCACCAATAACCACATCTTTATTAGCTCAAGGGTTACCAAGCCTAATTTCTTAAATACTGCCAGTGGCATCAAGTTAAGGCTTGTACCTAGGTCACACAAAGCTCTGGCGAAGTTAACTGACCCAATTGTAAATGGAATTGTGAAGGCACCAGGATCAACTTTCTTTTGCACAAGAGAACGGGATGTAATTGTACTATAATGGTGCAAATCACCAATAGACTCATAACTGATAATTCTGTTCTTCGTGACCAACTCTTTCATGAACTTCGCGTAACCTGACATCTGATCTAAAGCCTCAATAAGAGAAATATTTATCGATAACAATTTCTTGTATTTACCCTCTTCAGCTTTCTTTTTCAACCTTTAAGGAAAGGGAGGAGGAGGTCGTGGAATGTGTTTCAGAACTTGAGTAACCTTCTTCTCCTTTCAGACTTAGGTTCTCTATCAATATTTTAGGGATTGTGAGCTACATCGCCATCAACCTAAGAATTCTCTAGCTATATCTGAGCCTCTTTATCAACTACCAAAGGCTCATCTTTCTTACCACTATCTACAGGTATAGATAGGTCAGTTGTGCTCTTCCTGATTCTTGTAGTAATGGCCAAACAATGACCATCATTCTTCGGATTCTAAATGGTGTTGCTTAGAAGAGTGCCTGGTTGACTCTAGTTCAATGCCATGAATATCTTCCCAAACTGTTGTTCAAACTATTTTATGGCAGTCGAGTGAGATTCTTCCTTCTGAATTATTCCCAAAATATCCACCCTAATCACTTTCAAACAACTCTCCTGGCTCTCTAACCCCTTAAACAGTTTATTAAGAAGGGCATCTATTCATGAATTTTCGAAATCAGCATCACGATTCCCCAGTGGAATATATGCACCACTCTTCTCTTTGTAATCATCCTTTCGCCTACAATCACCGTCATGATCCCATTCTCTATCTCTATATCCTGACTTGTTGTAATTATCTCTATAGTAGTTCCAATCTTGATTCCTTTGCCTCTAGTTCTAAGAGTCTTGATTAGACCCTTGGCCCTTAGCTCGAAAACCCACCACCTCTCGATACAAGTACTTAGCCTCCTCATCAGATTTAGAATCATCATGCCTAGGTGTTTTGCCTTTTGCACCTACGACATGTACCTTCTCAGTACCCTCAACCACAATTTGTTTGGCTAGCAAGCCAATTTTTGCCCTCAACTGTGTGACCTCTTGAGCTACAGATTCATACAAAGCCCGTTGTCCTGCCGAGGATCTAATAGCATATGTCCCAGCTGGTGTATCTGCCTCCTGAGTATGCCATCCTCGGTTGGTCTTAGTGATATGATCTAAAATCTCTGAAGCTTGTTCCCATCTTAGACTCATAAATGCTCCGCCAATGATAGTATTTGTTACACCCTTGGTATTAGCATTTAATGCTCTGTAAAAGATCTCAAGTAAATTTCAACCATTCATCCTATGGTTTGGAACATTTTGCAACTTTTTCTTGAACAGTAAACAAGCCTCGTAAAGTACTTTAGAATATAGTTGTCTGCAAGTATAAATCTTATGCTCTAACTGTAGCATCTTGGTGGGTGGAAAAAATCTCTCCAAAACCTGATTTCTCAACTCTTGCCAAGTAGTGATGGAACCTCATGGTAATTCGACCAGCCACAAAGTCACTTCTTCTGCTAGGAAGACTAGAAATAATCTCAACTGAATAGCCTCTTGGTCAACTCCAAGAAAATTATATGAAGTGCATACCCCCCAAAAGTTCATCATATGCATGTTTGGATCATCTGTAGGAAGACCAGCGAACACCCCTTTCAAGTTTAGCAGGTGGATCATGGCACTTGTAATGTCGAACTTAGTTCCCTAAAGAAGTGCTGGTGGAACAATAGTGCTAGTTTTAACTGGCTCTAAATAATCTATATCCTCTGCTTCGGGATTATCATAAACCGGCACATATGGTCTTTGTGGTGGTTGTTGTACCCTCAATCTTCTTTGTCTCTCTTCTTGTGTAGCAAGACGTTGTGTTACTTCTTGCATTCCTTGATGATATCTATCTGCTTGTCTAAGAGCTACTTGTCTCACATTCTCTTTAGCAGTTAATTGAGCAGTGATTTGCTCAGCAGTTTCATGACCAGCCAGATGAATTAGTGGCTAGTTATGAATATCCGCAACGGCTGCGGGGTCCTGAACTCCATCAGTATTCACCATTCTTTGATTATCCCTTAGCATTCTTTCTATTTTCGTATCAAGTAGAATCAGGGGATTACCTTGAGTCTCAGTGTTGGGCATACACCAATATGTACCTTCAAAAAGACAGAAAAGTAAGACCAATCAACTCCAACAATTCAAAGTCAACAAACTCCATAACTGTAAACCCCGACAACGACGCCAGAATTTGATGTAGCCCAAACTATACCTCCAAAAAAGTATAACGCAGTTACTGTATCAACTATAGAACCCAACTAGGTTGGGGTCGATCCCACAGGGAATAGGACAAAATTCTATCGAGTGTTTGTCTGAGTAATTGGCAAGTAAGTAAAAATGGTTTTTTTTTTGTAAGCAAATAGCAACAGTAATAATTGTTGATTGTCAAATTTGTGATCAATACGAGAAAGGCACTAGGACTGTGATCCCTAAGATTCCTTAACTTCACCGAGTACTTGTGTTGTCAAACTGTCCCACTGCGTTCCATGCAAAATCTAACAAAATAGGTTCATCTCAACATCTCTTGACCTTGGTTAGATGAATTTGACTCTTCTCCTCTTAGTCTCTATGTGTCATGCTACTAACCCTTGTTTTTTTTATCTCAGATAACTATCCCTGTTACGACTCAAGTTATTAGAGGAAGGTTGATATCTGTAAATCTCTGTTGTTATTTCCTCTTCCCAATCTCAACTTCTCTCTCGAGCAAGTGTAGAATACAGATGAGTTTTCGATGTTTGCAACCGTTAGAAGATCAATTATAACGAAGGAAATAACAATACATGCTATCATACCGGTTCAGAATTGCTTCGCACTTAACCCATCTCGTTAATTCATCATGGTTCATACAACCCTAGTTGAGAGATTTAGCTACTCATGATTGCAAGAACATAAGAAGAATTCAATGACGAAAACATAGTTATGAACTCACAAGAAGAATACAACTCTATAATCTCAATATAAATCAAAACCCTAGAATCGATGTTTGAGATTACAAGATCAATGTGTTTATGAACCTCAAAACAATGTAATAGAATCCAAAAAAATGTAATAGACAACTCAAAACATAGGAAAACTTTAGGGTATTTATAGATACAAAGCGAATCCTATCCTAAACAAAGTAGGAGAAAAAAGTCAACAACTTTCCACGGACCGTGACTTGAGGCCGTGGAATCAATCCATGGACCATGGGTCCAGATCATAGAAATTAGACCTCCATTCACAACTGCAGAAGTAGACTCACAGACCTGACCTACGGTCTATAAGTCACAACCATGGGTCACTTGGTGAAATTTTTCTCCACTCTTTTGTCTTCAAAAACTTCATTCCAGCGCATGCTTCTTCCCGTCTTCTCCATTTTGCCTCCAAATCCTATTTTCTTGCAAGATAGAATAGAAAACACCTCATACCTATAAAACATACCCAAGTTATTGCATATTTTCCTTGTTTTAGGCATCGAAAGTTCCATGAAATCATGACACATCAACAGCTACAACACAAAAATTATGTAGAAAAAGTATTAGTTCTTAGCTATGTGCCATGTAAATTTTGTAGATAGCTTTTAGTTATGCTACATGTTGCTACGGGTGCTATGGAAAAAAAATTGTGACTAAAGTGTTTAGCCATGGAAATTATCATATTTAGATACAACATATTTTGTAGCTATATATACATAATATTGTAGTGATCCTTAAAATTCTAAGAATCTATGGGAGTAATCACAAGTTTTAATAATAAAGAAACCTTACCTCAAAGATGGAAAACCCCAAAAATAGTGAAAATTGCTTTCTCTCAACCCTTAGATGAAAACTGAAATAAATAGAAATGAAAATGCCACTTTTGTGTTTTAACTAGGGAATCTATGTGTTCATCACTGCAGCGGCAGATTCATCACTGCACTGATAAATCTGTTGTTGCAACAACACTCAGGCTAAATGAACCCATCATTGTGGTGACGCTTTTGTTTCTACGGCGACATCACTGCAGTGATGAATTTTTTGCTACAGTGATGCTAAAATAGTAGCTTAGAAATTCTTTCCAGCCCAACCTATTTCATAACACACTTCTCAAATTTCAACATCACGTACTAACCTCTTTACGGTAATCACTATAATTTGAGTTCTACTGACTCATTTTATGCACCAAAAGTTTCTATGACTTCCTAAACTAGTTATCTAACACATTATCAAATCAAATCCACAGATCAACACACCTATAACTACTAGATTTTCTTAGACCACACCACACTTCTAATCTACCTAAAACTCGTCTAGCCCTAAATTTCACAAATTTGGCCAAATTTAGGGCTAGTAGTCATAGACCACACCACACTTCTAATCCACCTAAAACCACTCAATTGGTGATCTACACTTCCTCTCATACAAGGCTTCAAAAGGATCCATGTGAATGCTTGGGTGATAACTATTATTGTATGCAAATTCACACAGAGGGAAGAATTATTCCCAATGACCACCAAAATCCCTAACACATGCCCGGAGCATGTCCTCTAGCACCTGAATTATTTGTTCTTACTGCCCGTCAGTCTATGAATGAAAAGTTGTACTCAGGTCCAACCTAGTACCTACCTCTTCTTAAAACTTCTCCCAAAAATTAGACGTAGACTGTGTACCTCTATTTGACACGATGGATATAGGCACCCCATCAAATCCTACAATCTTCTTTAAATAAATCATAGCCAACTTGGCAGCATTATAATCCACTTACAACAGAATAAAGTATGCCGACTTAGTCAATCGATCAACAATACCCAAATGGAATCACATTTTCCTAATTTCTTAGGAAGATCAACAATAAATCCATAGTGTGATTCTCTCCCACTTTCATTCTAAAATGGGCATCCTCTGAAATGTGCCACTAGGTTTTTGATGTTCATACTTAACCTACTGATAGTTTTGAGACTTAGTTATGAAATCAACAATGTCTCATTTCATCCGTCGCCACCAATAATGTTGTCTTAAGTCTCTATACATCTTGGTCGCACCTAGATGGATAGAGTACTTAGAACTATGAGCCTCTACAAGGATAGTAGAAATCAAGTTGCCCACTTGGGGTACACACACATGTCCCCTTATTCTCATCACACCTTCTTCATTAAAAATGGCCTCATTTGTCTCACCTTGTAACACTTTATCCCAATTTCATCCAATTTCTCATCCTTAAATTATCATTCTTTGATCTGGTCAAGGAAGGTGGATCTAGCCTCAATATTGGAAAAAACCCCTCCTTTGCTAGTCACCTATAACCTCATAAAATTGTTAGCAAAGTCTTGCACTTCCCTAGCCAACAGACGTCTTGACACATCCAACCACATCAAGCTTTCCATACTCACAAACTCAAAGCATCCACTACTATATTGGCCTTGTCCAGATGATAAAAAATTGAAATATCATAGTCTTTGAGTAACTCCATCCATCTTTAGTGCCTCAAATTCAAATCTTTCAGACTAAATACACGTTGTAAACTATGGTGATCCTTGAACACCTCACACTTCACCCTACAAAGATAATGCCTCTAAATTTTGAGAGCGAACACCATTGCTGCTAACTCTAAATCATGGGTAGGTAGTTCTTCTCATGTACTTTCAGTTGCCTCAAAGAACAGTCAATCACGTTCTTATCCTGCATCAAGCAACACCTATACCAGATCGTGAAGCATCTCAATACACCATAAAATCTTTACCTTTGATTGGCAAGGTAAGAATGGGAGCTGAAGTTAGAAAAGTCTTGAGCTTTTGAAAGATCTCCTCACCTTCATCATTCCATACAAACGATATCTTAATATTAGTCAAATGGGTCATATGTGAAGCAATGGATGTGAACACTATCATAAATTGATGATAATAGATGGCCAACATCACAGAACTACGAATATCTATCACGTTGGTCTATTTGGTCCAGTTTCTAACAACCCCATTCTTTTGCAGGTTTACTATAACCCCTTTTTTAGACACTACATTTCCCAAGAAAGACACTACAGACAACAAGAATTCACACTTTGATTACTTAACATGCTGTTGTTTTTTCTTAAGAAACCCTAACACAGTACACAGGTAAGCTTTATTCTCCTTATTACTCTTAGAGTAGACCAAAATATCATCAATGAAAAAAATAACAAGCGAATCCAAATATAGTGTGGTCTAATCTATCAAAAAGAATGAGGGGTGGCGGCTTGAATACTCCATTCATCAAACCCAAAAAAGTAGCTGGGGTGTTAGTCAAGACAAAAGACATTACCAAGAACTCATAATGGCCATAGCGAATCTGAAAGAGAGCCTTTGGAATGTCCTCTGCCAGAATCATAAAATGATGATAACCTGATCTTAAATCAATATTAGAGAACACTACATCATCCTACAACTGGCCGAACAAGTCATCTATCCTAGGCAAAGGATACTTAATACGAATTATCACCTTATTCAACTGTCGGTAGTCTATACATATCTACATACTACAATCTTTTTTCTAAACAAAAAGCATAGGAGCACCCTAAGGAGAAGTACTAAGATGAATACAACTTTTCCCTAATAACTCTTGTAATTAAGATTTCAGTTCCCTTAACTCCGCAGGAGTCATCCTATATGGAGGAATAAACTAGGGAGAGTGCCCGGCTCTAAGTCTATGTAAAAGTCAATGTCATATTCAAGTGGCATCCCAGGAAGATCATCAGGAAACACCTCTAGAAATTCACATACTACCAAAACTGAAGCAATAAGAGGGTCTAAAGTACTATCATCCCGAAGATGGGCTAGAAACGCACGACACCCCCTCTTAACTAGCTTTTGGGAATAGATAGCAAGAACAAATCTCAAGGGAGCAGGCTTATAAACACCCTCCCACTCTAACCTTTCCATCCCAGGCATAATTATAGTGATAGTCTTAGAATAACAATTAAAAATAGCATGGTAAGGAGAAAACTAATGCATACCCAAAATAATATCAAAATCCTCCATGTCTAAACTCACTAAATCTGATAAAGTTTTATAACCTATAAAAACTACAGGGAAAGCCTGATACACCTGATCAACACAAATAAATACCCTAATCGGAGTAGATACATAAATGGGTGTATCAAGTATTTCACAAGTTAAATCCCATCCCAAAGCAAACTTCACAAACACATAAGAAAAAGTAGACCCCGAATCAAATAACACAAAAGCCATATGATCACAGACAAGAATGGTACCTGTGATCACAACATTAGAAGGCTGTACTTGAGGAAGACTAAAACTGCATACAAATAAGCCTTATTACTACCCTGATCACCACTTCTACCATCCTGTGTTACACCCCAACAAACCTATCTTCTACCACTATTGTCTTGATAGACAGCTCAACCACCACCACACCCACCCTATGGACAACCTCTATTATTTCCTCCCTTACCATGACCTACTAAAACTAAAGCTCTAGAAGCTAACTACTGAGATAATTAACTTGCAGGGATAAGGTTAGGATAATACCTTTGAATGTGACCTACTCCTCCACACTCGTAACATCTACAGTCTAAAGCAGGCCCACTGGGCTGAAGAAGCTGAAGGAATATAACTATCTTCCCCTGAAGTCTAATAACTAACCCTCTATAGGCTTCCAATAGACACAGGCAAAGCTGAATCAATCGGTCAAGTAGAGAAACCCTACAAACTATGGCCCCGTGAATAAGAACCACTAAAATAGCCTAATTTTAGATCTCTCTTCTCCTCTGCTCTAATACTACCTTGTTATTTCGCCCCTTCCACTTTCTTCACAAACTCCACCACCACCTAAAATGTCTTCCTAGAAGAAGCCACTTGAAGTGCAGTCACTTAAAGAATCGTGTTCAAACCCTTCACAAAATATCTGATTCTTTCCTTTTCTATAGTTATCAAGTGCAAAGAAAAATGAGATAAAGCATGAAATTTGGCATTATAGGCCCCACAGATATATCACCCTACTCAAGCCTCAAAACTCATCCTTTTACCTATACCAAAGGGTACAAAGAACATACTTCTCAAGAAACACATTCTAAAACTAAGACAAAGTTAGTGGAGGTAAGACATTCTTACACTCAACATAGGATCTCCACCATTGCTTGGATTCTCCCTGCAACTGAAAACATAAATTCCACCCCATATCTCTTCGCAATCCCTATTTTATGCAGACTCTCATGATAGTTAATCAAAAATTCATACACATCCTCAGACTCAACACCTTAAAACACTGGAGCTTTCATTTTCAGAAACTTTCAAAATAGATCATGCTCATCACCAATCATAATGGACCTAATACCTGTTGGGGAAAGACTCCAATCTCAGAACCTGCATCCATCCAAGGTGTTACAGTAGCGGCATGCTACATAATTAGAGGCTGGAAAGCCAAAACATTCTGAGTAACACTAGTGCCAGCTAAATTGCACAGAAATCCAAATACTTACTAGATCACTTCTAAGGACAGAGGCACCTGAGTTGCACTACTCTGCACAGGAACAACATTTCCTAGAATTGGAACTTTTTCTTCCTCAACTATCACTTCCTCATTCGTAACCAAGTTTTGTGCAACCTCATATGGGGGAGTGGATAGGGATCTCTGCCTAGACGGTGTTTTTGCTACCTGGGCTCTACCCTTGATAGGTGATACCCTTTTTTTCTTCTTCTACCCTTTCTCTCATCCTATTTCCTCCATAAACTTCGACCTTAATGATTGATCTATTGCTCTAATTGAACGAGTATTCACCATCTGTGAAATAAGATTGCAGGACGTCAGATACCAATTTAGATCATCAGATACCAATTGGAATCAAGTACTAGCACGAAGGAAAGAAAAAGTGAGTTTTTTTAAAGTCGTGTAGCCTCTCGAAGAAAAGTATAGACATCTCTGTACCATTTTGTAAGACTCTACAAGACCCATTCTTGTACGATGAGATTGACAAACCCAGTGCTCTAATACCATCTTTGTCACATCCAAAATGATCGTGAGTGGCACCCACCCAATGTCTATAGTGGGAGAACTAGTAAATCCAAACCTTTACCCATCAATTTAGCCTTACACTTAAATATTTATGAACCGAAAACAATTATTATTAATTGAGAAACCTGTTAAGCTTAATAAGCCATTTAATAATCCATTAATCCAATATAGAATAAGAAAATGAAGAAATATCTATTACATCACCTGGGACCCGAAATTCACTGTACAAAAATGACTAAATCAACAAAAAGTTTGGAAACATAATGCAATACTAAAATCCGTAGGAAGTCATTATCTAGAAACAAAAATCCAATGGTTGCTCGGACATGGTGCTCACTCTTAAATTGAAGCTAAATCATGAGCTAGAGCTGAGGTCTCATCTTAAATGCTAGAACACACTCTGCACTCAGCAAAAAGAAGAGCACCAATAATATCTGCTTTGCGGGAAAAAGGTTTTCAACTTGATTAAACTTGAAAACTTAAAGAAATTTCCAAATTCTATCAAAAATAGAGTCAACACTTAATTTGATTAAGGAAAATTAATAAAACCTTAATAAAGAAAACTTAAAGATTTAAAATAGTAAAAATCTCAAAGTTTAAGAAATTTGGGTATGTGGTTCATAGTAATACTCTTGGAAGGGTCTTAAGGCACCAAAAGTATCCGCTAACTCGCGGTTATCCAGTCTATTTGAAAATAACTTCTTGACTAACTTTAATAAAAATGGGTTGTTTATTAGAATTTAACAATGCATAAAAGAAGTAACCAATTTGATTTCTTTATTCTTTGAGAAAACAGTTGACAAATTCAACAATTTTATGAAGAGAGTAAACTTGGTTTAAGAGAAAAACAATTTGAATCAGATCAATTTACTAAAAAAACTTATAGCAACTTGCAAGGGAATTCTAACTAGATTAACAGTCTAAAATATTAGATTCAATACAAGTAGAGAATTTATATAAAATAAATAAGTGAGAAAGGGATAGAGATTGGGTTGCTGGCCCATTTCACGACTGCATGTCTAATTCGAATGGGCTTTAGCCCATTTCGTATTTGTATACTTGACTGTATACTAGCCCTGTGTTTTATATACATGATTGTATACCAATCATTTAACCATGTTCTTTGCCTTCAACCTGTATATCAACTTCTCTTTTATGCATATGCTTCTTTTGGCATTGTTTTCATATTGTATATCACGTGTGTAGACTGTTTATTATTGCATAACTAAAACCCTTTGGGGACTTGATTTTCAGGCTTGACTCTAAATGATGTTGGGCTCGAACATCCCATCGAGGAAATACAAGAGGTGGAGTCTATATGGACTCAAATGGGAAGTTCATGCACAGAAGTATTAAATAAGGATTAGGAACAAACGGAATAAGAATTAGACCAACATGTGACAAAACATTATCACATTAAGAGCCTTTAATCTTAAATAACAACAAATCCACTCGACTTTGGCATCGAACACTATTGAACTTAAACCTTAGTAAACTTGTTCAAGCTTTATCACATAATGGAATGAAAATGGAGAAATATTAGGGACAAATTCAACTCAAAGTAGATGAGATAAATCCACAAAATCATACATTTTAATTCGCGATAATGCCCACTTGTTCACTTATTTTCTAGAAAGAAAGATGAGAAAACAATGCCCACACATGTCTTATGATTTTAATAAAATGATAATTTTACGTGATATCAACTTCCACACAAATCTGGATGGTAATGTGGACATATAATAGCACAAGAATATAAGTGGAAATTTTTTTACTTCTAAACAAAGAGAATGAAACCAATATGTCCAAACTTAAACTAGCACTTAGGTTATTCATTCAAACCATTTGGATTGCTTTAAATTGCTGGGAAAAACACTAAGCCAAACATGTATCTTAAAGATAAAGAATCATTCAAAGCCTTTAGGAAGTAACAAATGTTGGTCGAGTTTGTTAGGCTAGGATAAAAGAAATTAAATCTCAAACAAATTTGAAGAAAGCAAGATTCTATTAAACATATTTATGACCTAAATTTAGCAATATCAGAACTTCAGAAAAGAGCTAGGTGAGCTAGAAAACATCCATTACTCCATAACTTAGCAAAATAATGACAAAACCAATAGAAAACAAAAGGAAACATCACATAAACAACACGAACTTGTTAAGCAGTTTGTGAGGGAAAAATCACTTATTTGAAAGATCCCTTTTAATCCCATAATTTCATATTTTGAAGATATCTAACGAGCAACTTCATATCCATAATAAAAATAATCCTCAAAGATCGAAATTCCTATTCACACAATACACTAACAGTCGTACTAGTTCTCAAATAAGATCAACTCCATGTATCGAATCATATGACTCGACATGTCCAATAAAAGAATTGAAATATCAACATAGAATTCATTTATGATTAACAATTTCAAAGAAAATTAATGTGAAGAGGATGAAGTTCATACCTTTTTCATAGCAGGAACTTGGGACAACAAACTTATCAAGACAAAGTTTCCACAACCAAAACTCAATTTTAATAAATTTGAATGAGTTTTCACTGTGAATTTCTTGGTTACGTGATACTAGAGGAATACTCCTCCAGAATCCCCAATCTTTCCCCAAAGAAATTCTTTTTCTCCCTTGAACCCAAAGAGGGGTTTATAAAGGGGAAAATTGGGGTCATTTGAGGGGGAGGATTCAGAGAGCAAAAATGGAATTTTGATTAGATTTTGAAATCTGAATTGGGATAAGAATTAGGGTTTCCACTTTATGAATCTGGACGCGAATAGAGTGATATTAATTTGGGGGGGGGGGTTGGAGGGAAAAATTAAATTCCCACAGCACCAATGAGATCCTTACAGTGTTGTACCTTCATGGTATGAATTTAATGAATTCCCACCGAATTCGTTGGAGGTAACGAGGTGGATTTAATGGAACAAAGGGGTTTTGATGGAATTTTCTGGTGAATACACATCATTTTGATCTGTTGATCAATGTCGTTTGGTCGAGTATTTGATAGAGGTTGAGGATTGTTTTGGTTGATGTTGTTGCTATTATCATTTGTTGATGGAGTTTCTGGGTTCTTTGGAGTTGTACTAAGAAGGAAGAAGGGAGGAAAAATGGACGATTGGAGGGATGTATGTGCGTGGGTGACTCTTTATGCATCCTTTTGGAGAGTGTGAGGAGCATGTGATGTGAGGTTGTGTGTGTATTAAATATTGTAGACAAATATAGGGGTGTGGGATGGGTCAGAGGAATTGGTTTGGGCTGGAGATGCTGATTTTGGATTTTAAAGCAAGATCCAATACTAATCTAACCAATAAAATTAGGATCTTGGACAAGTAATTAAAATCGGATTGAGACGAAATAAATTCCAAATTAATTATTGAGCTTTTACTTTTAACAATCAAAAAGTAATTATTTCATAAAGCACAACTATTTTATTAAAAATCAAGAAATTAATTATAAAATTAATTTCTAATTTTTAATAATCAATTTTGAGGAAAAATAGAGTATTTTCAATTAAACATGATTTTCATCCGAAATAATTTTCAAAATGTTTTATTAAGTGAAATATATATAATTTTGTATAATTATATTCAAAATATACTTATTTCAGTAAAAATATAAAATTAACCTCAAATTAATTTGAAATAATTTTTTACTTTAATAAGATAATTATTTTAAAATTATTTAGAATTAAAGAAGCTCAGAAATTAACTTAAAAAATGGAGGGAAAAAATTAGGTTTCAACAACTGCCCTCTCCCTTTGGGTAGGGTGGATACAAGTAACCCTGGGCAAAAAGAGTTCGACGTTCCTAATTTTTTCTGACCGCAGACCCATCTCTTAGAAGATATTGGTTTTTGCAAGAATTCAAGAAATTATTGTCGGACCCTGGTGCTGAATTTCCTACATATCTCAGGTTTTCATGATAATTCAGGCCACTTGTAGTTCAAGATGCTTGATTTTAAGCACGATTTTCAAAGAATTCAAAAGCTATCCTTATTTTGAGTAATAGAGAGACCAAAAAGCTGGTTAATGAGGATATTAGGTGGAGTTTGGAATGTAGTTGAATTTTCAACAAACAACCCAGCCTATATATCCCTAATACTCAGGAATCAGACTACTTGTAGTTCGACAAAATTGGTGGAAAAGGTTATTATATATGGAAAGATGACATTTGGCTCGGGAATGGTGACAAACAAATTAAGTTATGGAAAATAGGCTTGTAATATCTCAATAATTAATATGGGGCCCCTTACACCCGTAATTGAGAGCTATAAAGATATAATTTCCACAGGTCTATGTATATTATTTTAATGACCCTCCAGATCATTTTCTATGCTTTCATACTTTTTATACATTTAGAGACTTCCCATAGCTGCCCCAAGTTGCTTATGACTTTGTGGGACTATCAGTTTGGTTACCGGGCAGTTTGTTTGGTTTTTAGAGTCATTTCCTTATTTTGGATCTTTTGAAGTTAAAAATACGATCTCCGGCCAAAACTTCAATTAAACGCCCTCGAATGCCAATTCTGGCATTTCTGTTAGCTCTAAAATGTCAATTTTATGCTAGAGGGACCCTTGGTCTGGATCCCGATTCTTTCAGACTAATTTTGGGCTATTGGGCAAATTTTGGTTAAAATGAACCCTTAGGTGTGGGACCCATGACTTGTCGAAAAAACTTCAGATGGAAGTTTTGATGGTTTATTTAGTCTGGAATGTCGAATTTGGTAGGGTAGCATAGTTCATTTTCATTCATGGGATTTTGAACGAATCTTGAGGGCCCGTTCAGAGAATTTGCAACTTAGCAAAGTTGTTGGTGCATCAGCATCTAGTACAAGCCCAAGTCCTTCATCGCACTAGCGAGGGTCTGTGATCTTTGTTATCACTATTTCGAGGCTGGGAACTCACAGCCGTAATGAAAGAAGGATGTGGGATCGAGCTAGCTTTTTCATCATGATCGCGTGGCTAGCCACCACGATCGCAATGGTCCTGTTAGTGGGACCACAATTGCGACCAGGGGATCTCCTTGTAGCAGTGATGAGGAAACCCCTGGCAGTATATAAACCTTCTCCTTCATTTTTCCAACTATTTTTCTAAGTGTTAAACACCATTATAGAGTATGGAAGCTTGGAGAATTATTTGTATTTATAATTGGAGTTGGGATTAGCTTGGGGATGTGATTGTGAGCATTTTATCATCGTTACCTCGTAATTAGCTGACTCAATTTTTGTTTAAATTAGAAGCTAGAATCCTTGTATCTTCAAACTTTGTGGGAGTGTTTTGGGACTGATTTAGTCTCGAATTTTGTTCATTTTTCAGGGCAAATGACTTTGAGCAGAGAGGGATGATGTGATTGTTTCAATTTTGTGATTTTTCAAGTAGGACCCATAGGGGATTTTAGTCTGATTTCTGACTTGGAACATAAATATGCAATATAGGTATTGATATTCTCGTCTTCACATGTAGAACATTATTTTTATAGCATGGTAGCGGTCTGAGGCTTCTCGAAAGGGAAAATCTTTGATATAGAGGATTTTATAATTTTCCGGCAGCGTTCAGGTAGGCTAGGCTTACCTTTCTCCTAGACTATATTTTTTTATGGTATTAGTGCAATATTGTGCTAGCTATGGATGGGAACTTATGTCTAGATTATTGTTTTAGCACATATTACCTTAATTAGCCGGTTAGGAGACCAACCCTTTTCGATAGGATTCAGTCCCGTTTTCCCGTTTTAGCACATATTACCATACTTAGTTCTATTAGTGACTTGGATCGAGATTGAGAAGCCTTAACCTAGGTTCGGGCGGGTACTTACCATAAGTTGGGTTTTGGGGGTTTGGCAGTGGGCCCCACTACTCTTTTTGAGATAAAATACTTTGGATAACCTTTCTTTTGACCTTAATGATCACATAGCTACTTCCTTAGGTTACTACCTAGGTTTAGGGTTGACTTAGACACTATTTTATGCCTATTTAGCCTAGTTACCCCATGTAGAGTACCATTGACCTTGAACTGTGTCTTTTTGATACATTTATGTGTTAATTATTATTTGTAAGTTCCGATTTGAGTTCATCATATATACATTGATTTTCACTTATGAGTTTTGGTTTGAGTTCGGCATATATATATATATATATTGTCATTATCTATGAGTTCTGGTTTGAGTCCATCCTTTATTATCATTATCATCACTGATTTGGGGTTGGAAAATTGGAGAATACCGATGGAAAGGAGGTTTTGATTGGGAAAAAGGAGTATAAAGTATGCATGTCCTATATTCTGGATCATTTTACATTCATTACTTCCATATCTCATCCTTACTTTAGTATTATCCTTTGGTTGTACTCATTGTGCTATGGGGGTTCAGTTAGGATTATTCTTCTCTCTGTGTGTCTTTTGCAGTTATGGGGGCCCAGTTAGGTTATAGTTAGACTTTTATTTTTGCTTTCGATTTATTTATCTTATATATATCGGATTCGCCTAGTATAGCCTATTATTTTTGTTTCTACCACCTTTATTACTGGCTTTTGTTTACATTCTCGTACATTATTTATACTTTTACTGTAATTTAGCTTAGTCAGCCTATGATGCCTACCGAGTTTCCATTGTTTTGGTACTCATACTATACTTCTGCATTTTTTCCCTAATGCAGATTCGAGTACGATTCACCACCACTGATGACATCCTCGGGCTGAGCTGCTATTTAGAGATAGGTACTCTTTTAGAGTCTAGAGCTAATCTTTCTCATTCTGCTATTTTTTATAGTCTTATTTGTATATTTTGAGACTATGGTATATATTCGACATTGTCTAATACTCTCTTTTAGTATAGTGGCTCTTATACTAACCTTACTAGGTCACAGGGGTAACTTATTTTGTATATTTTATCCTTTTCCCTCTACTGTATAGTATGCTCATATTTATATATCGTTGTTTTCATTGCTTAGTATTTCTATTGTATGCCTTAGCCCATTACTTGCCTTTTCGGGATATGGTTTGGCTTACCTACTGGTGGATTAAAGTAGGTTCCATAATGACTCGAGAAAATTGGGTCGTGACTGTTTGGTATTAGAGCCTAGGTTTACTGGTAATGTTGGTACAAGAGCAAGTGTCTGGTAAAGTTTCACGGATCAGTACGATGACGTCTATAGCCTATCTTCGGGAGGCTACATGACATTCCTAGGAACATCTCACCTTTTTGGTTCATTTTTGTGCATTGAGTCTATATTTGTCTCTAGACTCTCATTTGTTTAACTTTTTCCCAGATGGCTAGGACGTAAGCCACAATAGCCAGGGATAAGGACTCCAAACTTGCAGTGAGGGCATAATTTGGAGGCCGAGGTCGACCTAGAGGTCGAGGTCAGGCTAAGTTATAGCCCCAGCTTGGGACCAGGCCTAGGAGCCTTCACTAGATCCTATTATTACTCCCAAGCCATAGATAACACTAGAGGGTCATCTACCACAGCAGCAGGTGGGCAAAGGTACAGCTTAGGCCCCACCAGGGTTTATATCATCTTCACTTCTCTGTGATGCTTTAGTGTAGGTATTGGGCTTGCTGGATAGTCCGTCGACAGATAGGGCCCAAATAATAGCCCAGTATGGTCTTAGTGTAGGAGTGTAGCCTGCAGCTGCGACTCCCAGAGTAGAGGTCCCACCATCATTGGTAGTCCCACAACTAGAAGCAGCCCAACCAGTTATGACTTCTGAGGAGTAGAAGATGCTATACCTGTTTCAAAAATTGGCTCGACTTACAAGAGCCCAAGCGAGAATGCGTTCGAGTTTCTGACTAGATGTAAGAAAAGACTGCATAATTTGGGCCTGGTAGAGGCATGCAGTTTAGAATAAACCACTTTTCAATTTGATCAAGCAACCAAACAGTGGTGGAGGGGATATATTGACTCTAGGACAGTTGGATCTCCTCTTATGACATAGACTCAGTTCTCTTAGGCTTTCTTGGATAAGTATATGCTTCACATCTTGTGCGTGCGTCTAAGGATCAGTTTACAACATTAGAGTAGGGTTATATGTCGGTGGCTAAGTACGAGGTGAGGTTTCATGTGTTGGCGAGGTATGCCACTATAATTCTACCAACTGAGTATGAGTGGATCTAGTGTTTCATCAGAAGGCTAATACTTCCACTTCGTATGGCTATGCATAGTCCAGTAGACGCGGGCAAATCTTTTATGGTTATTGCAGATTATGATCTGACTATAGAGGATATGCATAGCAAGGCCTAAAGGGCAGCAATAAGAGGGTGCATCATCAAGGCAATTATAATAGGAGTCACAACGGCTCACAGTTTAGAGGTAGAGGCTTTTAGGGTAGATACCCCTAGCATCAACCTTATCAACATTACGGTCAGTATAGTAGCCCCGTTTAGGTAGCACTTTACTTTCAGATAGGGGTCAGCTCAGTTATATTAGTGTCAGTGGATAGGGCAGTGGTCCATCTTCGAGGGGTGTACAGTCAGGGTCTTCAGGCTGAGCTGGCCATTCCAGATCAGCCAAACTTTCTTGATAGAGCAGAATCCTTGAGGCATGTTATGATTGTAGTATAATGGGTCATTTTTCCTGCGAGTGTCCCCAACGTGGGATGATAGATCCTTCTACACAGAGTGTTATTTAGGCTAGGAGACTGATATCGAGGGGTTGTGTGTCATACCTTGCTTATGTTTGTGATATTAGTACGGAGAGTCCTCCACTTGACTATGTTCTTGTAGTCTGTGAGTTCCTGATGTCTTTTCTACTGACCTACCTGGTCTTCCTCCTGGGCATGACACTGAGTTTGCTATTGGTCTTGAGTTGGCCACCTGACCTATTTCTATGACACCTTACCATATGGCTTCTGCCGAGCTAAAGAAGCTAAATGTTCAGCTTCAGGATCTTTTGGATAAGGGTTTTATTAGGCTGAGTGTATCACTTTGGGGTTCTCCTATTCTTTATGTGAAGAAGAAGGATGGTTCTATGTGTATGTGTATCCATTATAGGTAGCTGAATAAGGTGACAATGTGATCTATTGAGCATCTTTATGATGTAGCCGTGTTCTCTAAGATTGACTTGAGGTCTAGCTCCCATCAATTGAGGATTTAGGCTGAGGACATCCCTAAGACAACCTTTAAGATTCACTACGACCATTATCAGTTCCATGTGATGTCTTTTTGGTTGATCAATGCCCCAACAACATTCATGGACTTGATGAACTGTATTTTCAGGCCATATTTGGACTCTTTCATGAATGTATTTATCAATTACATCCTTGTCTTTTTGAGGGGTAGGGAGAAGTACGAGCATCATTTGAGGATTGTGCTCCATACTTTGAGAGATCATCGGTTTTAAGCTAAATTCTCAAAGTATGTGTTTTGGCTTGAGTCTATGACATTCTTGGGGGACGTGGTGTCCAAGTATGGGATTATGGTGTGATGGTTCGTACGCGTCCACCACTATATCCAAAACCTGATTCTGTATCAGGTCCGTATATGAGAAAATCGATGAACAATCAAGATCACACTGAAAACAATAGTAAAATAAAAAACAAGGGATGTTTACGTGGAAACATCCTTGCTTAAGGGATAAAAACCACAACCTACCCCAGTAGGATTTCACCTACAACCTTTACTAAACTTCGAGCAACCCTTGATTACAACCTAGGAATTAACCTCCTAATTCCTACCACCTTGTAATAACTCTATTGCAACACAACCTCATAATAACCCTACTGTGAGAACTCCATTAGCTACCTCCAGTTGTAAACAACTTAGATTTGAACAAAAATCTAGAGGAAAAATACTCACTAGAATCTCTAGAATGAGAAATGAGTTTTACAATTGTAAGACCAAAACAAAAACCTCAATCAACCTAGAAACAAAATATATATCACTATGAGAAAAGAGTTTCTAAATGAGCAAAGAGTTTCTAAATTTTTAAATCTTCCAATATCAGATGAAGTGAGGCCTTTGCTTGAGAGAATACTTTTTAAGAATTCGCAAAAGCTTGAACTTATCTCCTCAAAAATGATAAATATATTTATAATGAGCAATGAGATAGAAGCTTCCTCATTGGTGGATGCTAGGAAGGACCACTAAAAATTTATCCCACTAATGTGTTGACGCTGCTATAGAGTACTGGACAGCTGGCATATAAAACAAAATACGTGCAACTGTAAAACAGCATATTGGGACACCAGTTAACGTATCTAGTCCTTCCACTAGGTTAGGCAATCATCAAAACATGAATCACAATACAACAGGCATGGACCAGGTCCAGTGATGAAGTTTGTCAATCATCAAAACTAGTATTCTAACAATTTCCCCTTTTTTGATGATGATAAACTCAGATTCTCAAAGCATTTCCTCGTTGTTTCCCCTTTCATATTGATCACATCAGTTCCCCCTATCACCTCAGTTCTCCCTATCATATGGATTCATCAGTTTCTTATGTCACATCAGTTCCCCCTATCACCAGTTTTCCCTCTTTCACCAAACATATACAATCACACTAATCTTCCTTCTTTTGGTATCATTAAAAAGAGATCACAAAACCAAATAGGCACTATTCATGAAAAGAGTTCACAAAAAAGATAATAATAAGAACATATTCATAATAAAGAAAGTATTCAGAATCATTAGACAAGTTAGTATTCAAGTTCTACAAAAAGAAATTAATCATGCACTGGTGTTAAAACAGGATGAAAGGACATGAGGGATCAAATAGGATGAGAAGAAGAGAGACAACTATAAAGTACTGATTGAAACATTTCATAGCAATGCGATTATCATCAATTAGTGCTTCATTCTTGATTTTCAACTGAGTATTCTCATCCTTGAGCTATGCATTCTCCTTTTTTAGCTGGGTAATCTCAATTGTAGCTTGATTTTAGACGCCTGGTGTAAGACTAGTTCCTCCTGTGACTTCAGTCAGCTGAGCTTTCAGTGCTTCAGTCTCAACTTCATTTTTAGAGATCATGGTTGACAACTTTTTTATCGTCAAAGTACTCACCTCCTGAGCAACAATAAAATTTGACACTACAGACTTAGGACTAACTCTTCTTTTCTTTATAGCACACTCTCTCTTTTCAAGGGTAGTGACTTTCTTCAGCTTATAGATCTTAATAACATACTCAATCATGATTTTAGGTAATACTGATTGGAGTGCATGAATTAAGAGCTTCCATTAGATAGAGATCTAGTATAGATCCACATGATTGACGTTCAGCTCTTGGAAGTAGCACATTGCTAACCAGTTCAAAAAGAAGTTGAAATTGAGTGTTCATTTTCTTTTTAGTAATCTAAAGCTCCCCAGCAGTCACTTTAATTTGGTAATATTTTCAAGGAAGGTCTCTGAGGCATACTTGTCCTTTACAGTGTATAACCCAATACTAGGCATACCAAGAATCTCTCCAAGTAGTGAGGTTGTTGGATAAAATTGATTCCATTTATAGTGGCATCAAGTGATAACTTATTTTCTTGTGAACATCAGATAATTATAAAAATCTCTAATATGAAATACCTATAGTTTCGAACAAATGCAGCCATGCTTGAGTATCAACAATAGCATTGAGGGAACTCATTCCAAACCTGGATGCAATAGTATGATCGAATACTCTTCCAAAGAGCATTGTCTGAATACAAATGTCATAATCTCTTTTCTCAACTTCATACTCTAACTCTGGGATGACTACACCTTTTTTCTCTCCTTTTAACATAACCTCTCCTTGATTTAGCTTGGAAGACTGGGATAACTTTCTCTTCAGGGGATTGATCTTCTCTTTCATTGAAACCTGCCCCAAACCTCCACTATTGACTTAAAAATCCCTTATTTATCTTTCATTCAAGACTAATAGGTACTTATGTAGAGTGAACATGAAACACAGAAGGTCCATCACATTCTTTTATAAGAGATAGACTCAAATAACCCCATTAACAACAATGCATCACTATTTGGGATTGCGTAGCATTAGTGAGCTTGTGCATGGAACTTTTGTTTACTTCTTTTGACAAATGTTGTCCCCTTTTGACCAACAGAGAGACCCGATCGCTTAATTAGTTCCTTAGGACCACTCACTTTATAGAAGGCAGTGTTACCCTTATTCGATTTTATGGAGGCTTCAATGATGTATTTGATGAGCAGACTTCTGACGGAACCATGCTCTCCTTTTTTATGAAGACATGATATTTCAGTCATTCTCCATCTTTACCATTTTGATAGCACCTCTCAATGAGTCAAGCAGTATTTCAGATACTATAACAGGGTTAAAGTTATAAGCACATATTGATAGAGAAGAGGATATTTTAGATCTAGCTGAGAATTTGAAGATGTGAGACAACACAGAATAAATTTTCACTAGAGAGGCATCATGAAAGGATTTTACAGCAGACTTTGGTGAGACTATGGAGGTAAAGTTCCTAGTGAGAAGAGAGTAAAAGAGATCTTATTTGAGATGTCTCAACGAAAAGGTTTTAGGAGAAGGGTTTAAGTTATCAAGTCTATTTAGAGGGAAGGTGAAAAAGCGATTGAGATGAGAGTATAGGTACAAGAGGGAAAAAAATAGATGGATGATGGGGATTTGTCTGACAGGAAAAGGTTTGCCACGTGTCTTCTACTTTTAAATAAAAATGAAGGATGAGCATAGAGAGGGCTAAAAATGACAGGGTATTGAAAAAAATGTTCTTACATAAGTGCATAGTTAATAGTCATCCTGTAGAGACAAAAACACAAACTTGTGCAGAAGATCAGGTCTATGCATTTGGATGATCCAAGTGATTTGTGTTCCATCCTTATCCAAGTGTGACTCCTCCACGAATGCATACTTGTAAGAATATAAGATTGAGTTAAATCTTCCTTCATTTTCTTACAAATACATAAAAGAGTTAGAAGCTCAAAAATCCTTTTACTTGACAAGAATTCATGCACATCCTCTTCAAATCGAATATTATTCAGTCCAATGAGCTATCTCTAAAGGATATCAACCTTACACTTAATCTCAACTGTTGATTTCTTCTTATAGACAAAACATGAGTTACTAAGGACCTTGAGTAATCTTCAGAAGTCACAAGCATGTGCCTCTTTCCTCTATGAACTTTTCATTAAACAATTCACACACACAAATACAAGTTCCTTGATACCAGCAAATTCTATCAAAATAAAAAAAATGATACTCAGTCTCCTGTCCCACATCCCTTCTTCAATGATCAACACATTTATTTTTGTCTAATTTTAGAAGACATGTTGTCTTCATGATTGCCATGAGTGAGAGAAAATTACAATTTTGCTAATCTCATACTTAGAGCAGCCACTAACCATAAACCTCTATTATCCTCTTTGGCTGCTTTCTCTTAGTCCGACCAGCAAGCATAATTGTTGGTTAGATTTGGGAACCCAAATAAGCTTGGGTCCCTTGACACGGGAGAAGGGATGAAAAAGGTTTCTTTTTTTCCAGGCTGGTAGAGTAGACTTCTTCACCAAGGGACCTGGTCCCTCGAAATTTTTGTTGCATTTAACATATCTCAAGTTTCTCTTTCCAACATTGATGGAACACAACTGCTCTTGTAGTGGCCATTTTTACTAGACTAAGTGCATAACCAACAATCAGGGACATAAATGTACTTGCTATGGGGGTTAAGGGAAATCTTGTTCCTTTGAAAACCAAGACCCTCACTAGAGTTAGACTTCAGATTATTTATCCCAGCAATAGTCTCTTAAGAAGTATTCCACTAGAGAGATCTCTTAAGGTACTTCTTTGTTTCAAGAAGCTCATTTTTAAGATGCTTGTTACAATCTAGTGAGGCTTCAAGCTCAAGACTGATTTTTCTAAGCTTAGTCTCAAGATAAACATGAACTTTGATGGCTTCCTCTTTTCTTTGCAAACAGTCTTTTGAAAAACTTGATAGCTTAGCATTTAATTTATCATTTTCACACTTAGCATTTCTTAAGGCTTTTTCTAGATCGTGCATCCTTGAGGACAAAAAATTTTCTTTGATATCAGAATCAGTTAAGACATCAAGCAGGGATTCCTTTTCTTTTAATACATTATGGTATGCATTTATTAACATTTTGGTCAAAGGTCTCAATTCCCTATGAAAATATGTTTTCAAATTTTGCTAAACATCAAGAAAACTTACTTTATCCTTCTCTTCCTTGTCGGAGTTGTCCATGAGAGAAGAAAAGGAATCAAACTTTATGGGTTCTTCTTCAAGAGCAACCATGGAAGTATCCTTCTCATCCTTCACAGGTTTAGATCCACTTAATGTGTCTCCCCATACAGCCAAGGCTTGTTTGTTCATTTTATCACCAGCTTCTTTTCTTCTAAACATGTTAGGGACTTGGTCCCTTCTCTGAGTTCTCTCTGGATTGCTTTTTACGTATTTGTTGTAATCCCCATTTAGGAGAGGACATTTCTTAATGAAGTGACCTGGTTTCCCATAATTGAAACAACAATCATTTCTTCTGAATCCCCTTCTTGAGTTTCCTCTGTATTGAAAACTTCCACTTCTCACGATTTTTTGAAATCTTCGAGTGAGATAAGCCATGTTTTGTTCCTTTTCACTTGAATCATATTTGCTAGTGTTTAGAACCATGCTTCTTTCGGTCTTTGGATCATTTCTCTAAGAATAATGTTTTCTTTTTTTTCTCATAAGTTCTTAGATTCCCAATAAGTTCATCCATGGTCATTTTTTACAAATCTTTAGTCTCTAAAATAGTGTTTACTTTTGGTTTCCTAGGAGAAGGATGAGATTCTCAAGATTTTCCTCACTTACTTGTACATCTAAATATTTTCTCTAACACATTTGAGTTCATTCACAACAGATGTGAATCGAGTATGCATATCTTGAATGGATTCTCCTTCACTCATTTTGAACAGCTCATACTGAGTTGTGAGAATATTTATCTTTGATTGCTTCACTTGGCTTGTTCTGTTTTGAGCATTCTGTAGGGCTTCCCATATTTGTTTAGAAGATTCATAAGCAGAAACCTAGTTGTACTTATCAAGTCCTATCCCACAGACAAAAACTATCTTTGCTTTGTAATTCTTATCAATCCTCCTTTGATAAGCTTCAGTATAATCCTTTCTACTTTTAGGAATAAATTAAGAATTACCTCCATCTTTAGCAACTTCCATTGGGACATAGGTACCATCACAAATAAAATCCCACAACTCAATATCCTCTGCCATGATAAAATCATGCATTCTAGTCTTCCACCAACTATAAAATTGCCCAATGAACTTTGGGGGTCAAGTAGTTGATTGTCCTTCCTCAAAACTCTGTGTAGATGATATCTTGAATAGAATCCTTCCTAGGTGTAAACCTTATAAGAAGAACTACTCTGATACCAAATGATGGTTCATACAAGTGCACCACTATATCCAAGACCTTATTCAATATCAGGTCCCTGTATAGGGAAATATATGAATAATCAAGAACACAGTGAAATAGCAGTAAAGTAAAAGACAAGGGATGTTTATGTGAAAACATCCTTGCTCTAGGGAGAAAAAACATGACCTACCCTAGTAGGATTTCACCAACAACTTTCATTAAACTCCGAGTAACCATCGATTACAATCGAGGAATTAACTCATAATTCCTACCACCTTACAATAACTCTATAGCAACACAACCTCATAACAACCCTACTGTGAGAACTCCATTAGCTACCTCCAGCTAGAAAACAACTCATATTTGAACAAAAATTTAGATGAAAAATACTCACTCGAATCTCTAGAATGAGATGTGAGTTTATAATTGTAAGACTAAAACAAAAACCTCAATCAACCTAGAAATTAAACATATATCACTATGAGCAAAAAGTTTCTAAATTATTAAGTCTTGCAATATCAGCTGAGGTGAGGCCTTTGCTTGAGAGAATAGTTTTTTAGAATTTGCAAAAGCTTGAACTTCTCTCATCAAGAATGATGAATATATATATATATATAATTAGCATTGGAAGAGATCTTGCTTATTGGTGGACGCTGGAAAGGACTACTGAAAATTTGTCCCACTAATGTCCTAACACTGCTATTGAGCATTGGTCAGCTGGCACATAAAATAAAATGTGTGCAACTACAAATTTTCATACTAGGACACTAGTTAATGTAACTGGTCCTTCCACTAGGTTAGGCAATCATCGAAAAATAAATCACAATCAGACAGGCATAGAACAGGTCCATTAATGAAGTTTGTCAATCATCAAAACTAGAATTCTAACGTGGTGGACCCAACAAAGATTGAGGCCATTCGTGATTTGGCTAGGCCTACATCTCTGACTAAGGTTCACATTGCTATTATGTTGGTAAAATGCTACAGGAGGTTTGTCAAGAGATATCCTGCAATTGAAGTGTCTATGACTAGATTGGCTAGGAAAGAGGTTCCATTTCAGTGGTTTGATAGCTATGAGGATATCTTTCTTAAGCTTATGTATTTTCTTACTTCAGCTCCTATTTTGACTTTTCTAGTTGAGGGTAAGGGTTTTACTCTAGATTGTGATTTTTCTGGTGTTGGTTTGGGGTGTGTTCTAATGCAGCAGAGCTGACTGATTGTATATACTTTGAGACAGCTGAAGGTGCACGAGCGCAACTGCCAAACTCATGTTTGAGTTGGCAGTAGTAGTTCTCACGCTTAATATTTAAAGGCATTATTTGTATGTTGTTTGCTGTAAGATTTTTTATTGACCATCATAGTCTTCAATATATTATGACTTAGAGGGAGCTTAATTTGAGACAACATAGGTGGATTGAGTTGATGAAGGACTATGACCTCTCTATTCTATACCATCCAAGCAAGAAAAATGTGGTAGCAGATTCCTTGAGCCAGAAGGCGGTGAGTATAGGTAACTTGGCCTTCATTTCAGTTTTGGAGTGGCTGTTGCCCTTGGACATTCAGTCCTTTGCCAACATAATGGTTCATCTTTATATTTCAGACCCTAAGAGGATTCTTTCTAGTTTTGAGGCTAGGTATACCTTGTTGGAGCAGATTTGGGGCCGACAGTTTGAGTATAGCAGGCTATATAGTATTCGAGATCAGGTGTAGAATCGCGAGTCTAGGAGGGCTACCTTAAATTCTTAGGGCATTTTAAGATTCGACGGTTGTATATGTTTTCTGAGGGTAGGAGAATAGATTTAAATGATACTTTAGGAGGCTCATAGCTGTAGATATTCTATTCACCTCGGGATAAATAAGATGTATAGAGATTTCAGATAGCATAATTGGTGGAGTGGTATGAGGAGAGATATACCAGACGTCATGGTTTGGAGCTTATATTATCAGCAGGTAAAAGACAAGCATCTGAGGCCCAATGTATTGCTTCAGAGACTAGCTATTCTTGAGTTGTAATGGAAGCATATTACTATAGATTTCATAGGTTGTATGCCTCACCCTTCTCATGGTTTCGATTGTATTTGGGTCATCATGGAATAATTGACCAAGTCTGCCTATTTGCCACGCCTCAAATTCCAACGGGGCAGACAGGCACCCGAAGCCGTTAGGGCCCGAGAGAACCAATCTTCATTCACATACACTCATATGCATGTCACTCAATAAACATCACTATCATGTATATATATAAGATGACAATGGCGGAAGTCATGGGAAAGATATGATAAATAGGAAACTTGGCCGTTAGGGCCATCAAGTCAAAAACATACATTCCTTACATTTCCTTCATTTGTCCCACAACATCTATAAAGCCTCTACAGATACATGGACATAACCAACCTAAATTCGGGATAAGTCCCCACTTTATACAACATTTAAAATACCAAAACAAAGGTACACATGTAACTCGGAAAGCCCCAAACAACCTGGAGCTCACCAATGATCGACAAACGATCCCCAACCTACTGTGGAGGTCTACTAGCACCTGTGCCTGCAGCAAGTAAGGTAAGTCCCCCAAGGGACGTCAGTACGAAGAATGTACTGAGTATGTAAGGCTATAAGAAACTGCATCATAACAAGAACATCAATGGAATCAAATATAAGAGAATAGTCAATATGGATAAACCATCGTTCTGTATGTGAGGAACCATGTACGTTATATTTATTACTTTCTTTGCCTTTACGTTCATTCATCTTTATTGTTCTACCCATGCTAGGCTTTTCTATCGCCCCTGGGATGAGATTAACCCATGCTAGGTATTTTAACCCCTGGGATGTGATTAACCCATACTAGGCATTTTTGTTGCCCCTGGGATGTTACTGTGATAACCCATGCTAGGCTTTTCTGTCGCCCCTGGGATGTTACTCAAGAATATACAAACAATTATACATTACTTCTTTCTTTCATTATAAGAGTGATACATTGGGGATTGTACATTATTGGAACTTTGAAACATTAGTCAATGAACATGAGACATGTGAATCACAATTGGTTCTGTGAATAATACTAGATGACAATACCTTTGGACATTTCGGAATGGAACAAGTACAATGTCAATGTGACCAATATGTGCTGCAGAACGATACGGAGAGAGTAACCTTACATACCTTATCTTCCCAATGTGAATACACAGTCCTATATATGAATACAATAATCCAGCTCCTTCCTTATGTTTTACTCTACAACACAAGTACATAACGGAGCCCACGTTAACAACTAACTACCTTACACGTGCATAAGACGACAACGAGTTACATGATTTCCCTAGAACGTCATTTCCCCCTTTACAATACAATTCACGGCATTGTCATACCAACAATACCACAACATTCCATACATTGACCAAAACATCATAAACCAATAGCATGTCACACCAAGTTTATCCTTTACGCTTCCTCATTACCACTACGTCATTATTAATCCATCAAGTCACCTCAATACGTTTCATAACAACAATCCCACAAGTTATACACATAGAGAAAAAAACAAGTTAAGGACATAATCATACCATACATGTTGATATTTCATCCACACCATTCACTTCCATCAAAACCTCAAGTCTCCTTTCAAGTTCAAGTCACATAGATAACACATCTTTTAGCAAAAAGCAAAAGTGCACCACTCAACACGTAGACATAACCATCATGATCTACACCATCTCTTATACATATAATATATTAAATCACAAGAATAAACACTTACCCAAGCTTGCAAAGTGATGATCTTGTCCAAGGAAGATGGTTGCCTTAGGGTTTGAGATAAGTGTAAAATGTCTTGGATAATTCTAGAAATGGCATGAGAGTTGTAATGAATAAAAAAAAATCTGATTTTTGCCTTTATATAGTCCCTCAAGTCATCCTTAGCCACTTCTTGGCCATTAAATGCCATGTTTACTTGGTCAATATGGAAGAAGGGGTCATTTTCCATTTTGGGCCATGTCTTTTACTCCATAAATGTTAAAATAATATTCAACTCACGAGATTCATGTTCGTAGCCTCAATCCCAAGAATAAGCGATTTTAGCCACTCATGGTTTAATTTATCATAAATTGATAAAATTTATAAAAAAAGAAATAAAAATTAAAAGGAAGAAGAATTAACCCTCATTTGGATGCCAACATCGTCCAAGAGTAGTCCCACCAAGATGGAATAATGATCCAATAACACAAAAGCCCTATTTAGAGACTAGTGGTTGGAGAATTTTTTGGGTAAAAAGTGGCCTGGCACTCCCCTGGGCGCACCTGACACTTAAAAGTTGATTTTCTTCCTTTCTTCGACTTTTCTTTGTGGACATTAGCACAATATCATTAGTCCATCAACAACAATGCAAAATACACACTTATTGCTCTTAAAACTAAGGTAAACATGGTTCAAAGTTGGCAATAAGGCATATCACCTAGCAAGTAGGGTCGGAAAGGTACGGGGTGTTACACTATTTTATCCCAATTCAGATTTCTTTCAGTGCTGAGAGGTTGGTTCATATCTATGTTCAAGAGGTGGTTCCACTTCATGGGGTGCCCATGTCTTTTACTTTAAAAAGAGGCTCTCAGTTCACTTCTAGGTTTTGGAGGACATTCCAGGAGGAGTTGGGTACCCAGGTTGACCTTAGTACCACTTTTCATCCCTATACTGATGGACAGTTTGAGCAGATTATTCAGGTTTTCGAGGATATGCTTCGCGCCAGTGTTATGGACTTTGGAGGTTAGTGGGAGTAGTTTTGTCAAGCCCCAAATCCCATTGAGGCGGACTGGCACGCGAAACCGATAAGGGCCGAGAGAACCAATCTTCATCTATGTCTATCCATATGCATGTCATTCACGAAACACCACCAACACGTATGGACACAAGATGCTAATAGTGTAAATCATGGAACATGTGATACATACATATATGAAACTTTGCCGTCAGGGCCATCAAGTCAAAATGGACATACATCTCTTACATTCATATTCCCACATACGTCTACAAAGCCTCTAACATATGCATATACGTAACCATCCTAAAGTCGAGACAAGTCCCCTCTTTATACAACATTTACATAGCACCAAAATCAATGTACAACTATGACTCGGAAAGCCTCGAACCAAATGGAGCTCACCAAAGATCTTCAAATGACCCGCAACCTACTGTGGAGGTCTACTGGCACCTACGCCTGCAACAAGTAAGGTAAGTCCCCTATGGGACGTCAGTACGAATAATGTACTGAGTATGTAAGGCTCATATGAAACTGTATGATACATAAATACTTCAATGAACTCGAATACAAATGAATAACCAATATGGATAAGTCACCATTCTGTATGTTGGAAACCATGTATATTGCTTTCATTACTTTCTTTGCTTCTTTACTTCATACATCATCACTTGTGTCGCAATGTACCGGGGCCCCGACTGATCAGTGGGTCTGCACATAACATAACGTTATGTTGGGATCGGCTCGAGCTAGGCTTATGCCTATAGAGCTGCCACCAATAAGTCAATATATCGGGTTCGGCTCGAGCTAGGTTATTACCTCTAGAGCTGCCACCCATAAACCAATATATCAAGTTTGCCTCGAGCTAGGTCAACTTGGATGCCAACAATCAACCATGGTTTCAGAACACATATGAACATCACCAAAACTACATTTTTCCTTCAATACACCACCAAGTCCATGCACAAGTTTGCAATAACAATTCCAAATATTATGTACAAGGATAAAACAAGTTAAGGCTATAATCACATCTCATATTTCAATATTGAGTCCATCAAGTTCACTTCCTTCAAGACCACAAGTCCATTTTCAAGTTTTTAAGGCAAAACCCTTTTCCGATGGCAAAAATAGACAGTTTTATACATAGTGAACTGTCCAACACTTTGTCAACATAACCAACATGATTTATGCACCATATTAAGCATATCATATATTAAACCATGAAAATAAACACTTACCAAAGCTTGAAAAAGAGTGATCTTGTCCAAAGGAATGAAGGCTTAGGGTTTGTGTGAGATGAGAAATATTTGAGAAAAATCTAGAAATGGTATGTGAGTCTTTGTGAATAAAAATATGATTTTTGGTCACTTTTATAGTCCCATTTAGTCTCATCCTTAGACACACATTAGTCATAAATGCTAGGCTTACTTGGTCAATTTGAAGAATGGGTCAAATTCCATTTGGGCCATGTCTTTTGCTCCATCTTTGGGCCTCAATTGAGCCCAATAGCACAAGACTCATTTAATCCCAAAAAATTAATGTATAATTCACCAACCCTCTCATGTTTAAATACCTCCATGAGTGTTACGGTACTTTACTAGGTTCGTAAACATACGGGGTGTTACATTCTTCCCCCCTTAGAAACATTCGTCCTCGAATATTAGTGACATTATTCAATTTAAACAATGGCAAGTCTAGGATCATTCTTCATATTATCATATATATATATACTTAATTCTTATAATTACTTACTTTTCATTGTTCCGATCTCGCATCGTGAACTTGTTCTTCCCTTTGGAACAAATGAGGGTACTTGGACTTCATCATTTCTTCAGCTTCCTATGTGATCTCTTTTATTTGCTGATTTCTCCAAAGTACCTTTACAGAAGCTATGTCTTTATTACTCAAACTCTTTACTTGTCTATCCAGAATGGCAATAGGTATCTCCTCATAGATAAGATCCTCCGTAACTTGCATATCTTCAATGGGAGTAAAACGAGATGGATCTCCTATGCACTTTCAAAGCATCAAAACATGAAATACGGGATAAACTGTGGAGATTTCTTGGGGTAATGCTAATTCATACGCGAATTGCCTAAATCTTTGGAAAATTTCATATGGCCCTATATACCGGGGATTCAACTTCCCTTTCTTTCCAAATCTCATTACCCCTTTCATCTGTGACACCTTCAAAAATACCGAATCACCTATGGAAAATTCGAGCCCTCTTCTTTTGACATCAGCATATGACTTATGTCAACTTTGGGACATTATTAGCCGTTGTTGAATCACATTAACTTTCTCCATAGCCTGATGAACAAGATCTGGCCCAAGTAAAGCAGTTTCACCTGCTTTAAACCATCCGATTGGTGATCTACATTTCCTTCCATACAAAGCTTCATAAGGTGCATTTTGATACTTGAATGATAGCTATTGTTGTAGGCAAATTCAATAAGAGGCAAATGATCATCCTAACTGCCTTGAAAATCTAACGTACAAGCTCGTAGCATATCTTCAAGTGTTTGGATAGTACGTTCTGCTTGTCCATCTGTCTGAGGATGGAAAGCCGTACTCAAATTCACCTGTGTACCCAAACTCTACTGAAAAGATCTCCAAAAATGTGCAGTAAACTGAGCTCCCCTGTCTGATATAATGGAGATCGGAATCCCATGTAATCGTACTATTTTTTTAACATACAACCTTGCATGATCTTCAGCTGTATAAAGT
This sequence comes from Capsicum rhomboideum, assembly GCA_031232105.1. Taxonomy (NCBI): domain Eukaryota; kingdom Viridiplantae; phylum Streptophyta; class Magnoliopsida; order Solanales; family Solanaceae; genus Capsicum; species Capsicum rhomboideum. The sequence continues at coordinate 65,812,392 of CP124709.1, forward strand.
GGTCTTGACTGGTAAGAAATGCGCTGACTTGGTAAGCCTGTTAACTATGACCCATATGGAATCAAATTTCCACAGTGTACGAGGCAAAACTGTGATGAAGTCCATATTAATCATGTCCCATTTCCAGAATGGAAGATTGATACATTGCATGTAACCCCCAGGTTTTTGATGCTCCACTTTAATTTGTTGATAGTTTGGGCATTGAGCTACAAATGCTACAATGTTCTTCTTCATGTTTCCCCACCAATACATTTCTTTCAAGTCATGGTCCATTTTTGTAGCTCCCGGATGAATAGAATATCGTAAATGATGTGCCTCTATCATAATTCATTTTCTCAGCTCATCTACATCCAGTACACATAATTTACCTTGGCATTGAAGTACTCCTTCTTGTGTAAGATCAAATGCCTTTGTCAAGCTCTGTTGTACATTCTCTTTTAGTTGCAATAACATAGGATCCGCAAATTTCTTCTCTTTCACTTCAGCTATTAATAAAGATCCTGCCGCATTTTGTACTATAAACCCTTCATCGGAGGATTCAAGAAGACGAACCCCCAAGCTGGCTAATTGATGTAGATCTTTGACTAAATCTTGCCTTTCTGTCAATTGGCCACTAGTGCCTCCTATTGCCTTGCGGCTCAATGCATCAGCTACCACATTTGCTTTTCCTGGATGATATAAAATATCAATATCATAGTCTTTTAATATCTCAAGCCACCTCCGCTGCCTCAGATTGAGTTCCTTCTGCTTAAAGATATATTGCAAACTCTTGTGATCAGTGTAAATATCAACATGAACTCCATATAAATAATGACGCCATATCATTAAAGCAAATACCACCGCTGCTAACTCAAGATCATGTGTGGGATAGTTCCTCTCATGTGGCCTCAATTGTCTTGAGGCATATGCTATTACATTACCGTACTACATCAATACACACCCTAGACCAATTCCAGAAGCATCACAATATACTGCATAACCTTCGGTGCCTTCCGAAAGTACCAATACCGGTGTAGAGGTCAATTTATCTTTCAGTTCTTGGAAACTTTTCTCACATGCATTATTCCACTGAAATTTAACTGCCTTGTGTCTAACCTTTGTTAAAGGTGCAGCAATGGAAGAAAACCCTTCAAAAAAACTTCGATAATAACCTGCCAACCCAAGGAAGCTACGAATTTCCGTAGGCGTCGTCGTCCTTGGCCAATTTTTCACCGCTTCAATCTTCTGTGTATCAACCTGTATCCCTTCATCTGACACAATGTGACCCAAGAATGCGACGGATTTTAACCAAAATTCACATTTAGAGAACTTTGCATACAACTTAGGCTCACGAAGGATTTGTAACACTTGTCGTAAGTGATTCGAATGGTCCTCCTGTGACTTTGAATAAACCAGGATGTCATCTATAAATACCGTCACGAACACGTCTAGAAATGGCTTAAACACCCTATTCATCAAATCCATGAACACAGTTAGTGCATTTGTTAGTCCAAATGACATAACTAAAAATTCATAATGGCCATACCGTGTTCGGAAGGCTGTCTTGGGTACATCTTTTTCTCTAACATTGACTTGATGGTAACCCGACCTCAAGTAAATCTTTGAAAAACACTTAGCGCCCTGTAACTGATCAAACAAATTGTCAATTCGAGGGATGGGAAATTTGTTCTTGATCGTCACCTTATTCAATTGCTGGTAGTCAATGCACATTCTCAATGTGCCATCTTTCTTCCGTACAAATAATATCGGTGTTGTCACGCCCCAAATTCCATCAAGGCGGACTGGCACCCGGAGCCGATGAGGCCCGAGAGAACCAATTTTCATCCTCACACACTCATGCGCAAGCTACTCAATAAACATCATCACCACAAATAGATACAAGATGCCAATAGCGGAAACCATGGAACATACATGATAACTATGAAACTTGGCCGTTGGGGACTTCAAGACAAAACATACGTTTCTTACTTTTTCTTCATCTGTACCACAACATCTATAAAGCCTCTACAGATACATAACCATAACCAACCTAGAGTCGGGACAAGACCCCGCTCTATACACATATACAATACCAAAATAAATGTACATAGAAACTCAGAAAGCCCTGAACCAACTGGAGCTCCCCAAAACTCCGCAACCTACTATGGAGGTCTAATAGTACCTGCGCCTGCAGCAAGTAAGGTAAATCCCCCAAGATGGTTAAGTATGGAGAATGTACTAAGTATGTAAGGCCATATGAAATGGTCACAAATACGTCAATAGAATCAACATGTAATAGGATAGTCAATATGAATAACCTATCGATCTGCATATGTGGAACTATGAACCTTACATAAAATATTTTCTTTGCTTTATTGTTTATTACTCATCGCTTATATCATATCGTACACACGCCCCAACTGATCAGTGGGTCTTAACATAACATCACGTTATGTTGGGATCGGCTCGAGCTAGGACTTTGCCTCTAGAGCTACCACCTATAAATCAATATATCGGGCTCAGCTCGAGCTAGGTTATTACCTCTAGAGCTTCCACCTATAAACCAACATATCAGGTTCGGCTCGAGCTAGGTTATTACCTCTAGAGCTACCACCAGTCAGGATCGGCCCGAGCTAGGCTTATGCCTCTAGAACTACCCCCTGATCCAACAAATTTGGGATCGGCTCGAGCTAGGCCTATGCCTCTAGAGCTACCACCCGAACTCTCGCAACCAACAAATATGCATTACTTTATTTCTTACTTTTAAGAGATTCATACTTTTACTGGCGAGAGATTGATTTATCCACTTATGAGAGATTAATGTATATATATAGTCACCACATTATTGGAAGCTTACGAACATAACATTATTGGTATTTTTGGAACATGTCCATAATTATGTAACTCATGAACAACAATGAATAATGAATGAGGAATATGTGACTTAAGAATGAATAGATTCTCCTTACGTCGTCACTTTCCTTGAAACAGTTTCTTTTAGTAGTTACAACATTATTGGGACTTGGAACCACGTTCGTAATTATGTGATCCATGAATAACAATAGACCAAGAGTAACGTATATATGATTAACAATAGATGATAACCTAAAACGAGATGCCTTAGGACATTTCGAAAGTGAGTAAGTACCACAACAAGGTGTTCACTATATGCTGTAGAAAGATACGGAAAGAGTAACCTTACATACCTTGTATTCTCAATACAATTATACAATCTTAAATATGCATACAATAGTCCCACTCCATCCTTATGTTTCACTCTACAACACAAGTACATAACGGAATTTACATTAACCATCAAATGCCTTACAAATGCGTATGACGTCAATGAGTTACATGTTTGCCTTTAAAATGTCATTTCCTTCTCTACAATACCATTGATGAAATTATCATACCAATAATCCCACAATATTCCATACATTTACCAATACATGATAACCAATAGGATGTCACACCAAGTTCATACTTCCCACTCTTCATCACCACAACATCATAATTATTCCATCAAATCACCTCAATACACCTCATATCAACATATCGGCCAAAATCCCATAATTTACACTTATAGAAAAATAACAAGTTTAATAACATAATCACACCATACATGTTTCTATTTCATCCATACCATGCTCTTTCATCAAAACCACAAGTCATATTTCAAGTTTAAATTCCATGGATAACACATCTTTTACAAAAACACAAAGTGCCATGTTCAACACTTACAAGCATAACCAACATGATTTACATACTCTCCCATGCATATAATATATTAATCCATAAGAATAATCACTTACCCAAGCTTGAAAAATGATGATCTTGCTCCAAAAGATGGCTTAGGGTTCTTAGGGTTTGAGAGAAAATATCTTGTATTTTTGGTCTAAAAGGCATGAGAGTTTGTAATGAATAAAAATCATATTTTTGGCCCTTTATATAAGCCCTCAATTCCATCCTTAGCCACTCTTTATGGCATTTAATGCTATGTCTAGAAGGTCAAGGGAAGAATGGGTCATTTGACCCATTTGGCCCATGTCTTCTTTCTTATTTTGGCTTTTATTGAGCCCAAATCACTTAACCCAATGAAATCAATAATTTCTCATGTTTAGATCATTTCATACGTGTTACGACAATATTCCCACTCACGGTATTTATATCTGTAGCCTCAATTCCAAAAACAAGTGTTTCTAGCCACGTATGGCTTATTTTGACCAAAAGGGTAAAACCGTCATTTGGATGCCAAATTCGTCCACAAATAATCTTATAAAATGGAATGCCAATTAATTCAGTTATTCCATGTATAGTCTCGTGGTTGTAGAAGAGATGTAGCAAAAAGCGGTCCGGTACGTCCCCGGGCACCCTTGGGACTTAGAAAAATTTTCAACTTTTGAAAGGTGTGCACAAGCAGCCTGGCACGCCCTTGGGCGCGCCACCTTGATGCCTGTGGGCTAAAAATTTTACCCCATAGCGGCCTGGTAAGCCCCTAGGCACGCCCCACTACTATTTTTTAAAATTTTCATTTCTTCGACTTTTCTTCGCGGATTTGGTTAGATACTTCAAGTTCTATTCTTTAACTTACTTCTTACCTTTAATATCCTTTGTTTGGAGGCCCTCCAAGCCTTATTTTTAACCCCAAAAATTCTCCAAGAAGTCACAAAATACCTCCTACGAAGGTCTAATCACATGTGCGTGGCCCAATATCAATTATCTCATCAATAACATTACAAAATAGATACTTATGGCTCTCGACACCTAAGTAAACATTGTTCAACGTCGTCAAGTAGTGTTGGGAAGGTACGTGGTGTTACATTCTTCCCCTCTTAGAAACATTCATCCTCGAATGTTAGTAACATCGTCTCATGTACATCCCATGCATCCCTATCTTAACATATATACGCATATACACATAATACTTATGGATACTTCCTTGTTATTGTCCCAACTCCATACCTTGAACTCTCTCCCCCGTTTGAAATAGTCACGGGTACTTTGACTTCATCATTTCTTTGGCTCCCTATGAGATTCGATTTCTCCACTGTACCTTTACCAAAGCTATTATTTTTTTTTCTCATCTTTCCACTTATCCATATAGAATGGCAATATATATCCCTTCATAAGTGACATCCCGCATAGCTTGTACATTTAATAAAAATAATGGATCCCAGCATATGACTTGTTTTAGCTTGTAGGTACTTTAGTACCCCCGTAACCTTCTCTATAGCATAGTGAACCAAATCTAGCCCCAAATCAGGCAGTTTCACTCGGTTTAAATCACCCAATTGATGATTTAAACTTTCTTCTATATAAACCTTCGTAAGATACCATTTTGATACATGAACAATAGCTATCATGATAAGCACATTCAATAAGGGGTAGATGATCATCCCAACTACCTTTTAAGTCTCTCGAGCAGGCTCGTAGTATACCTTCAAGTGTTTGGATAGTATACTCTGTTTGTCCGTTCGTCTGAGGGTGAAAAGTTGTACTCAAATTCACGTATGTACCCAACCTTTTCTGAAAATAAACTTCCAAAAATGTGTAGTAAATTGAGCTCCCCTGCCTAATGTAATAGATTTTGAAACTCCATATAGTTGTACTTTCTCTTTAATATACAACCTCGCATATTCTTCAGCTATGTAGGTGGTCTTAAAAGGCAACATATGTGATGATGAGGTAAACCTGTCAACTATCTCTCACTCATTTAAAATCAAATTTCCACAATGTACTAGACAAACCTGTGATAAAAAAATCCATATTACTCATATTCCACGTCCAAACTGGAAGATTGAGACGCTGCATATAACCTCCAGGTTTCTGATGTTCTACTTTGACTTGTTAACAATTTGGAGATTGAGCTACAAATTCTGTAATGTTCTTCTTTATATTCCCCCACCAATACATGTCTTTCAAATCATACTACTTTTTGGTAACTTCCGAATGAATAGTTATCTCATCTACATCGAATACAAACGATCTACCTTGACATTGAAATACTCCCTCTTGCGTAAACTCAAATTCCTTCATCAAACCTTGTGGTACGTTTCTTTTTCAGCCGAACTAAAAATTGGATTCGCATGTTGCTTTTCCTTCACCTCTACGAATGAAGACTTTATCGCATTTTGCGCTATAACTCTTTGATCTGGCATTTTAAGTAAATGCCCTACCAAACTGTTTAATTAAGGTGGGCTATACCTTGCTTTCCCACGACCCGACGGTCCGTACTTTCTAGTGCTTTGCGGCTTAACGCATCGACCATCGTATTTTCTTTTCCCGATTGTGATCTCGATATCATATCACCATCTCCTAATAATTTGAGTCACCTCCCCTACCTCAGATTTAAGTCCCTCTACTTTAAGACATATTGCAAGCGCTTATGATCAATATTTATATATCAATATGAACCCATCTTTCAAATAAATACCACAATTGTTACCTCAAGATCATGTGTGGGATAGTTTCTCCCTAATGGCTGCAACTGTAATGAGGCATACGCTATTATCTTACCATGCTTCATTAACGCATATTCGAGGTCAACCCCGAAAGCATCACAATACATTGCATAACCTTTTATGCCTTCGAGAAATACTAAAACTGGTGTAGAAGTTAATTTTCTGTAACCTGCCAACCCAAGAAACGACGAATCTCTGTGGGCGTCGTAGGACTCTTCCTCTTTTTTTTTTCCACTGCTTTATTCTTTTGCGTCTCAATCCTTATTCTTGCATCCGACATAATGTGACCCAGGAATGCTATGGATTTTAACCAAAATTCATACTCAGAGAACTTTGCATTCAAATTACGACCCCGAAGAATCTGTAACACCTGCCATACGTAATTGGTATGGTCCTCTTGTGATCTCGAATAAACCAGAATATCATCCATGAACACTGTCACAAATACATCCAAGAATGGTTTGAACACCCTATTCATCAAATCCATAACAACAGCTGGTGCATTTGTTAGTCCCAATGACACAACTAAGCATTCATAATCGTCATACCGTGTTTGGAAAGCTATCTTGGGTATATATTTGTTTCTAATTCTGACTTGGTGATAACCCGATCTTTAAGTCACTCTCATTCCAGAGAAATTGGTGCAAGCAAAAATGGATACAATCCTTTTGATAAAAGTAACAACACACTTGGCACCCTGTAACTGATCAACCAAATCGTCAATTCTTGGGAGGGGATATTTTTTCTTGATTGGTACTTTATGCAGTTGCCAATAGTCAATACACGTTCTCAAGTACCATTTCATTTTTTTTATTTTTTTTTCACACTCACACGGATGCGCCACCCAAAGGGCATATTAGATCTTATGTATCCCTTGGCTATCACTTTCGTTGCTTTAAGATAGAAAATAAAATTTTCCTCTTGGTGCCCCCACATTACCCTTCCATTCAAAAGCATCTTCTTGTGGAAAATGAATATGTACCTTCTTAGCCCGGCAATCTACCGTGGCATAACCAGAAACCAACCAATCCATTCCTATTAAAACATCAATATCCACCATTTTCAATTCAATAAGATCAGCCAATGTATCATAACCCCACACAGTTACCACACAATCATGACGCATTCTTTTAGCTACAATAAATTCACCTTTTGGTGTAGATACCACA